>CM066034.1:447573600-457573600 GCA_033557465.1 Ichthyophis bannanicus
TCTGTAAGGCTTCTCTTTTCTGTCTTGAATGCTCTCTTGTGTCGGGTGGGTAGTGTATATCAGGGTATCCTAATTGTTCTCCATGTTCAGTGTTTAAAAGAAAGAAAGGAAGGTCTGATGCGTTCCTAAGACACATGCTCCTCCCCAAAGTGTGGAGGGGAAGTTGGTTGTGAATCCAACCCAACACCCATGCTCGGTTTCCACAGATCCAATATAGGCCACGGTGGGGCTTGCCAGGCTTGGGACTTTGGCAAGGTTAGTCCATAAACCAGCAAAGTTCAGGCAAATCTGGCTAATGGGTTAGGAGGTTCAGGATGTCTGATTCCTGACCACCATGCTGTTCTTTTTGGTCGTGGCATTATAGTACTTCTGGCTAAGACAGACCAGCTGTCCTACCGTGTGGGTGAACTGGGGTCGAGTTCTGGCATAGCAAAGACGTTCCAACGATGAGTGCGCTAACACCCAATCAATGCGTAGTCTTGTGGTAATTCCGTCTGATTGTAAAACTAAAAGAATAATTCAATTCTTGGGGTTCCCATGGCCTCTGATCTCCCATTTGGGTTCAGACACTGAAATAACAATCTGTGATCTTAAGTCTAGATTCTACTGCTCCGGCTAATTATAGAAATAAATTCTGAGTGGGGTGTGGGATCTCACACTTATTTAAATGCATGGCTTCATAAAAGGTATTATGAATATGATATCTGAGATGACTTGTGGGCTTGGGTATTCAATTCTGAATAGACACAAATGGTTCCTGGATCTATTGGCCCCTCCAGCCAATACGCCAAACCAAACTTGTATTCCTTGTTTCCATGCATGGGGTTGTGTATAGACGTAAGTGTAATGGGGTTGCAAGAATCTTTCTGACATTTAATCATTTGTGGTTGGCTTGGTAAAGGTAGCCATTCGCTCCTTTTTTGTTTTTTTTTTTTTTTTTTCCCCCTCTTTATCTATTTTCTCATCAGTTATACCAGTATTCCAGGTAGCATAAAAAACACATCCCCAATACAGGGCAATAGTAGGCTGCCGCTGGTTGCGAGTACTATAGCCTGATCCAGTTTTTTGACCTGTAACACTTCCACCCAATTTGTGGCACACTTCTGGACACATGTACTTATGATCATTTCGATACGCTTTTTTCTCCCATGTACCACAGGTGGAATAACTATCTAGTTAATGGCATTTACATGCATCAAAATTCAAAACAGCAGGTTTAGTAATGTCATGAAGTGGTGGTTGTGGTAGCAGCTAGTAGGAGGGTCCATCTGCATCCTTCCATCTTATTTCCAACGAGGTAATAGGATGGATTCTGATGCGGATTTATGAGCATGCTCTGATTTTGACATGAGTGCAAACATTTAGTCAGGTGGTGTTATAGTATACACCGAGTCACTGTTCCATTGCAGGTTATAGTAAGAGTGGTAAATCAAAGTCTGAGTTTACTTTCAGTCCAGTTCGAGTAGAAGTAATGCAGGCAGTGCATGGAGGTAAAGCATAAGTCTGTTCAAAACCGCCAAATAAGGCAACCAAGGCAAAGCAAAAGTAAAGATGCATGTTGATTGGAGTTCTTCTGAATCCTCAGCTTGCTGATTCTTGATACACGACGGTCTTTTTTATTCTTTGTTCCCGTTTGCATAATGAAGCAATTTAACGGGTGCTGAGTGTTGATTGACGATCCTCAGGTTGTCCAGTACACATTAACCCACTTATTTAGCAATCTCAGTTGCCCTTGTGAAGTCTGGCTAGTTCAATGTAGTATCAAAATAGTGTGCCAAAAATCATGTGCACAGATTGAGTTCGTTGAAACAAAACTGTTGCTGCATGGGAAAACAGCAATCCTCTTCGAAAGACTTGGCTACTGCAAAGCACTTGTGGATGTGAAGTGTCTTACAGCTGCTGGTTGCCGTCTCAGAGTAACTCGCTTCCCCCCCCCCCAAGGGTTGCATCACGATGCTGTTCTGCCGTCCACTGCTCAGGTTCAGGATCAGCGGCGGGCTCTTGACTTCTGACGTGGTGTGGTGGATCCAGGGGAATCGAATCTCGGCTACCTTTACTGCAGTTGGGTGTAGACAGGATGACGGGGGTCACGGTCCCTTCCAATGGGGTTTCCAACGGTGTCTTCTTCCAATCTTTGATCCACACCGATTGGGTACCAGGATGATAGGGATGCAAGGGTTCCGTCAAGTTGATAGGCAACTGATCTTGGATCCCCGCATGGAGAGTCTGCAGAACAACACTAAGAGCTAGGAGTTCTTGTCTGGGTTACTTCTGAACCAATTCTGGGCTAAATTTTCCCTTGAATCCCTGCACTATTGGCGGGGGCTTTACCATACAAAACTTGAAAAGGGGAAAAAATCCTGTTGACCTTTACAGGAGTCCTGAGCGTACTTGGAGCTAATAAAGCTATAGTGCGGAGAAATTGGGGCCACTTCAAGTGTGTCTCCTGACAAAGCTTGGACATTGGGCTTTCAGGGTACGAGTTCACTTCGCCTCAACTTTCCCTGAACTCTGTGGGTCTGTATGCAGTGTTGGAGTTTCACATCTGTACTCGGACCAAGCTTTTGCTAACTGTGAGTAACTTGGGAGACAAAATGAGGGTCTAATTGTCTGACCCTATTACTGACTGGAATTCCGAATCTAGGGACAATCCTCTCTCATTAAAACTTTGGTAACTTCTCGGGCTTTTCTCAGTTCTGCGTTGGAAAGGCTTTCTACCCACCCAGAGAAAGGTACAAACTAATACTAACAGGTAATGGTATCCATTGGCTCTGGGCATTTCGGTTAAAATCAACTTGGAGGTTGTGGCATGGGGGTGACACCTCCTGACTGAAAAATGGAACTCGGTGTGCCGCTGTTATAAGGCCTTGCTTGGCATTATTTTTGGCACAGGTTAGACATTGACGTGCTACTGAAGCGCTGATATGGTTGTCAACAGAGGGATGTAAAAATGTGGTCTGAGTGCTTTTTTCCATAGCACATTTTCCCATAGTGGGTAGCTTCATGAAAAGCTTTGACAAAAGATTGGTCCTAAACAGTTCAGGAATTACTATTCGTCCAGGGGGTTGACTGCCCTCTTCTGGTGGCAGCTCAATCATCCATCTTTCAGTATTCCATCTTCTCTGCTTACAGTAGTAATTCAAGTCTTTGGTGGTATTATCGTGGGTGTCCATAAATCCAGAGGTACTGGAAACAATGCTGCTTGCATTGGCATAGCTTGTGGGGCAATTTGTACTGTCATAGCTGATTGTCGTGCTGAGGCATCTGCAAATCTATTTCCTCGGGCAACTTCTCCTTTTCCTGCTTGATGTCCTCTGCAATGTCATGGACAGCTACACGTGTTGGGTTCGCGGCCCAAACTGCATCAAGTAACATCAATATCTCGGTACCATATTTGACTGATTTTCCTCCAGATGGTGATTGAGCCCTCGTTCTTTATATGAGAGCTCCATGGGCATGCCAAAGTGTTGTGAAGGCATATTTGGAATCTGTGTATACATTTAGCACAAGTTTTTCTCCTAACAGCAATGCTCTGGTAAGTGCTATCCAATTCGAGCTTTCTGGGACTGGATGTGCCTGAGGCTAGAGCTGATGATTTCAACTACTTAGGTTGAGTGACGAGCTGCCATATCCGGCACAGCGTCGTCCATCGAGTGATTGAGACTGACTCCCATCAACATAATAGATTTGGTCAGGATGGTCTATGGGAAATCTGTCAAGTCGGGTCTGACTGGCGTAACACAGTTTTCCATGACTTCGATTTACAGTCATGTTTCTGGGAGTTCTTTCACTGATGGGTATCAAGGTGGCATTGGGTTTTCAAGGCTATGGACTCCCTTCCCGTTGTATCTGTTGGGTTTCACATAAACCATGCCTCTGGTACTTTCAACATTCGTTTTTTTTTTTTTGTTTTTTTGTGTTTTCGGGAATTTGGTCGAGCCAATAATTTGCTTTCTGTTCCAATAAGGGCAAGGACTGCATGTGGCGCACAGTGACTCGTCTATTCTGTCCTAGTGTGAGCTTGTTGCTTCATCACTAATAGCGCTTGTTGTAGCTGCAACTGCTCTCAGGCAAGGTGGCCATTCCTTTGGCCACAGGGTCCAATTGTTTTCGATAGGTATGCTACAGGTCGCTCCCAATTTCCCAATTTCTGAGTCAACATGCTAAGGCATTTCCCTGTGCTTCATGTCCCCCAAACAAGTGGAAAGGCTTGTGGACATCTGGTAGTCCAAGTGCTGGTGATGACATCAATTCTTCCTTTAATTTCTGGAAGGGCTGTATCCTGCTCAAGTCCCCACTCCAGTGGTGACTTCTCTTCTCCTTTGGGTGCTTCATACAGTGGTTTGGCAATTTGGGCAAAGTTGGGTATCCAGATTCGGCCAATAGCCTGCCGACTCCCAGAAAGGCTCTGACTTGCTTTCTGGTTGTTGGAGTTGGAATTCTTGCATACTGCTTCTTTTCTTTCTTGCCTAATCTTCTGCTTCCATGGGTAATACGAAAAACCCAAGTATTTCACTTCTTTTGCAATAGCTGTGCTTTGGCTCTGGAAACTTTGTATCCAGCTTCATCTAGTAACTGCAAGAGGTCTTTGGTGGCTAGTATACATTCACTTTCTGATATGGCAGCTATCACTAGATCGTCCACGTATTGGAGAAGCACTCTCTTTCCCGGGGCCACTGGATAGTTTGAAAGGTCTTGATTCAGTGCAGCACTAAAGATGGTAGGCGAATTTTTGAATCCTTGGGGTAATCTTGTCCAGGTGAGTTGGCCCCCTCTTCCAGAGGTGGGGTCCTGCCATTCAAATGCAAACAATATTTTGGACTTACAGGGGCTAATCTTATGCAAAAGAATGCATCTTTTAAATCCAGTACAGTGAAATGGGTAGCTTCAGCAGGTATCAGTCCCAGAAAGAGTATAAGGATTGGGTACAACTGGACTGTATAGTTTCAACTGCATCATTTACTTTCTTAAATCTTGTACTGGGCGGTTAATCCTCCGTCCCAGGTTTCTTTACTGGCAAAAGTGGAGTGTTCCATGGGGATTGACATACTTTTAGTAGGCCATACTCGAGCAATCTTTGTAGGTGGCGATGAATGCCTTCAATTGCAGCTCTTGGGAGAGGGTACTGTTTGACGTGCACTGGTGTAGCACTAGGCTTGAGGGTTACAATCACTGGAGCTATATGCTTGGCTAGGCCTGGGGGACTGCCTTCTGCCCATACTCCAGGTGGTGCATGAATGTTTCTTTAAAGTTTGTTCAAAATAAGTGTCTTGGATAGAATCATCGATGTAAATACCTCCATTCTTCTTCTCGGGGAAACTGTCAGCAGCATTATTCCTGCTGGTTTGGCTTGGGAATTTACTGTCATTTGCATTTCTCCTTGTTCAGAGAAGGATATTTGTGCTTGAAGCTTGGCTAACATATCTCGTCCCAGTAGTGGCACTGGACATTCGGGCATGTAAAGGAATTGATGAGTTATTTGCTGTCCTCCTAGACTGCATATACGATTCTGAAAGAAAAGACTTTGTAGCTTTGGCACCAGTTGCTCCTATAATGGTGACTGCTTTTGTAGAGAATGGGGCTATCTTTTTGTCTATTACTGAATGTTGTGCTCCAGTATCAACCATAAAGTCCATAATTTGGTCTCCTATGTGTATTCCGACCATAGGCTCCTGGAGACCTAAAGCAAACTTGGAGGCCCCGGTCTGTCCTAATCCACGTCATTCTCATCATTGACCGGTGTGGCCAATGCTTGAAATGGCTCCTCCTCCTCTTCTCGCTGGAATTGTTCTCGATTGGCTCCTCCTCGGTTTCGGGGATAGCCTCGTCTTTCTTCTCGCCATGATGACTGCTGTCGTCATCTTGCTGGGCGTCTTCGAGTTGCGGGCACGTATCTCTCCAATGTCCTTCCTCTCTACAGTAGGCGCATTGGTTCACGCCTAGCTTCTGGGTCCGGCCTCTGCCTTGACCCCGCCCTCTTCCTCTGCTCCGTCGACTAGGGACACCTCCCCTTTTCTGTTCCACTATGGCCGCAGCCAAAAAATCAGCTTTCTTCTTCATCTTTCTATCACATTCTCTCTGTCTTTCAGTATCACGATTCACATACACTTTATGAGCGACTTCCAGTAACTGCGTTGCATTCATGCCCGCAAACCCTTCTAATTTCTGTAATTTACGTCTAATGTCTGGTTGAGACTGGTTTACAAAAGCAGAATTAACCATACATAAACTTCCTGGTGCCTCGGGATCATAGGGAGTATACATTCTGTATGCTTCAGTTAATCTTTCATGAAAATCTGCTGGGCTCTCATCTATACCTTGGATAACTCCTGCAACTTTGGAAAGGTTCATAGCTTTCTGGCCCCCCCTTTTCAGGCCTTGTAAAAAGCCTTGGCGAAAACGGGCTAGGGCTGTGGATCCTTCTTCTGTATTTGGATCCCAATGGGGGTCTTCATTCGGGAATTCTCTCTGGGCTGCTTCCCGATGGTCTATTCTATTCTGCCACTGTCCCGGAGGCTACAGGGTTATCTGCCATCCATTCAATAGCTGCTTTTCTAATTCGTGCTCGCTCCTCTGTCGTGAATAGGGTAGTCAGGAGCTGGCGGCAATCTGGCCAAGTGGGTTGGTGAGTTTCCATAATAGTAGTTACTAATTCTGTCAGTTCCTGGGGCTTGCTAGTATAGGAGGCATAATGCGACCTCCAATTTAACAAATCAGTTGTAGAGAAAGGGATATACACATAAGTTAGGGGTCCCGCTACCACCTCATCATTATCATTCTTTACGGGCACTCCCGGGACTTGCCGTAAAGGTAGCATTTTGGCAGTAGGTGTCTTTTGGGATCTAAGGGTTATTTTTTGTAATTGTCTTTGAAGGAGTCACTTTCTTTTTCTCGACAGGTTTCACTTTGGGTATATCTTTTGCTGGTTTGCTAGTACTAGCAACTGCTTGTACGCTATCATCTTCACTTTGGACATTCTCTATTTCGTCCTCTGCTACATCTGCTTCTGACTCGCTTTTTATAGCATCCTCTTCTTCAGCTGATCCCTCTCTCTCCCCTTCGGGAGGTGGGTCAGGAGCTGGGTCCTGCTCCGGCCGTCGCTGGGGTTCTGGGGCAGGACGCCGGGCTACTCTTACCGGACCTGGGGTTCGAGGCTGTCTGGGAATTATTTCTGGGGAATCAGGATCTACCAGGATGGGCTTCTTCCTGGATTTCTTATCTGCTCTTTTGCTTTAGGCTGTTGTGTTTCTGTCTAGAATCTGTTTAGCTAACATTATTCTGCACTGTTCCTCATAACAGCGCTGCGCCCAGGGGGGCGGATCTTCACAAAATACTTAACCAGGAATCTATATAGGGGTACTGATCAGGGTGCGCTATCCGCACCCTACGGTGTATTGACTGAATAATTTCTACATTGAACGTTCCCTCTCGGGGCCAGATGGGGTCTAGATCGGGCCACTCCCTAGTACACAAAATCTGCAAACAGGCTGCTGTCATTTTAATACCATAATCTCCTGAATATCCCTCTTTAAAATGTGCGATCATACATTCTAATGGAGTGTTCTAGTAGACCCGCCCCTCCCATTTCGATGTGTGCGCGCAACAACAGACAAAAAGGGGAAAAAGGAGGGCGGACCGTGGGTAAGGGGTCCTCACGGCCCTAGAAACGTATAGGGAGTACAAATAACAAGACAAGACGACAATCGCTTCCCCCTTTTCGCGACCTGAACGCGGTCGCCCGGTCAGGAAATGCGCTACTCAGGGGTCCGCCTTCACTTGTTCTGTGCTGCCAGACCTCTCATTCACACTTCGTTCACACAATCATGCTAGCAACGTATCCCAGAATGCATTCGTTTCTATCTATTCTGACTAGTCTTTTTCCCAATTACAATAAGGATGGGGGTTTCACCCGGCGAATTCCCATGCGGGGTTACTCGGCCCTTCCTTGAGAGGTGATCAAGCTCTCTTACCAATTCCCAATATCTCGAGATTACAAATTCCAAATTCCAAGTTCCAATGGCAGTATGCTCTTTCTATTTCTGTCTAGACACCAAATCAAAAACTATACTCACCGGATCCGGTCCTCAAACTTCCCAAGCAGGCGCATGAGTTGGACCTCGGACCTCCCCTCACTCGGGTTCGACCAGCTCCCTCCGATACAAGCGGGCGGGGCGGGGTGAGCACAGGACCCGCACACTGTGACGGTCTGTAGCTACTCTGTGCCACTAATACACACCGTCGGCACCCCCTACCAGGCTGAGGTGCTGTGGGGTGCATACCCCATCTTGTGATCATCTGTAGACTGCTGATTTACATGTGCTGTGCATCCTGGGTACGGATGGGTTTACCCTATCCTGGTAACCACAGCAGAATGTGGGTGTGGTGCTGTGCAGTCCTCCTGTAGCCAGCCAGATGTTTGTTAGCAGCTTTAGGCCCACTGTTTACTTCACTGCCCGTGGAGCCAGAGGTCATGGGTTCACGCCAGGGAGCAGCCCTCGTCGGAAGGGCGCGATCCCGGCAGGACCAAGCCTATAGAGGCGGAAAGTCGTGGTATATTGCCCTATATACACTTTGATTCCACAACTTCCCGGCCAACGCACCAAGAATATGTAGTAGCAAAGCGCAGACAAACCAATGATACCAGGAGTCTGTTCAGAAGGTCCAAATCATTTATGTGTGCACAAGTCTCGAACCAGTCCAATTTCAAAATGTCTGAGCAAAGTTTTCAAGCATTACAACAACTTTTATAGACTTCTGTTCCATTCTAGGTATAGAAAAACATTTCATTGGTCCCGGTACTCTCCCGTACCTCCCGTACCCCTTCCATTGGTCCCGGTACTGATAAGTTTATCCAATTATGTTCCTTCTGTGGGCATGGCACCTGCATACCCCCTTCTAGTCCCAATTACAATGGTCAGTTCATCCACTTGTTACTTTCACACTCTCAAGGCCATATAGCCAATTTGTGCATGCAGGGGAGCAGGGCTCTGCAACTCATCTGTCAGCACTCCCAATTATATTCCTTGCAGAAGTACTTTTTCTTATCAGTAACTTTTAAACACATTTTCTGTATTTTTCCATCTCTCAGTTTTGCTTACCTAAGTTAGTTTAGTTCTCTTACAGAGTTCTATCCTACAATAGCAGCATATGGGGGATGTGCAATCCTATGTGCCTCTCCACAGGCTTCATTTACAGGTCAAGCTAGCCATGCTGGCCTGCTTATGTCAGACACCGTGGATCACAGGCCTTCACCTGCCACAGTGGGGCAGAGCAATTCCTCAACCTGCTTCACAGAGGTCAGCAGAGGGGAGGCTCCTCTTACCACAGCAAGAGAGATTGTGGTAATTACCAACAGTTTTCCTCTAGCAAGGGAGAACGACGTCACAGCCAGGACGGGCTGTTTGCTGAGCCCACACAGAGGGAGAGTGCAGAGGGATTGATTCCTGATGAGGAGCTAATGCAATGTGATTTACCTATGACTGAAGATATTATAGAAATGGACTGCAGTCTTTCTGTAGCAGATGATATAATATCTCTCAGATAAAAAGGAATAAGCAGCCTGCCAAGGCAAAGCAAGGCCTTATTCACAGTGGCTACAAGCCTATGTTAAAAGTATATTTTTGTTGCTGAAAGAAAGCTATTTTTGTGTTCAAGTTTTGCTTTCTGTTTCACCCAAGAAGGGTTTTTGTTTGTGTTGCTGTAAATATTTGAATATCCTATTTGGAAAGGGAAATAAAGCCCTATTTACCTTATTCGGTTGTCCACAACTATTTTTTGTGCAATCTGGCAACAGCTACAACTACCAGGAGGCCAGTTACACAGGGGTCTAGTGCAATACCAAAGCTCACCGGTAGGTGCACCAAGAGGGCCCGCGACAGTACATAACGCGCGTTATGTAACGTTAACGATCGGTAGCGCATCATAACGTGCGTTATGATGCGCTAACAATCGTTAACGTTATATAACGCGCGTTATGATGCGCTAACGAATCGTTAACGTTACATAAGGCGCGTTATGATGCGCTAACGATCGTTAACGTTACATAACGCGCGTTATAACACCGCAGAAGGTGGAGAGAGGGCGGAGAGAAGGGGTCAGTGGGCGGAGAGTGGGCGGGGAGAGGCTCCCCTCACACTAACGTGCTGATTTTCAGAGCTGAATTCCAACGTGAATGAAAACCTGCCGTTGAATGCACATTACAGGGGAGAGAAACCATTTCAGTGTCAGCAATGTACAGGCCAGGCAGGGAAACAAAAAACAAAGTGATAAGTGTGATACATGTACACAGAACAAAAGGGCACAGAAACACTGACAATGACCCCAACAAACTGGAAAAAAAACAATAACCAAGCTGCCAATTAGTGGTATCAATGAGAGCCATAAACCCCGCCCCCCCCCGAGTAAGCTCCATAGAACAGATATAAATCATGGAAGGGTCTATACTCCGTCCCCATACAAGGTGAATTAGCCTACAGTGAAATAGCGCTGCTCAGGGTTTTCCCCACCATTGGACAGGGTTCCTATGGCGTGCACATGTCCCACAACATCAGGGCGGGCATGTCGGAACGGCAACTGGACAGATGCCGGAAAAGGGGATACAGAGGGCCACAGGCGGCACATGCTGTGGTGGAGCTGGGCCACAGTGCGGACTAGGGTGATGACTAGGTGGCCCATACGAATGCTGAAACAGCAGAGCAGCCAGGACAGCAACTGCTGAAGGCCCAACAGGGGCACGAGTGTGTTTCCCAAAGTGTCACAGGGGATAGTACCCAACAGCTACCCCCAAGGGCACGGAACATTGGCAGGCGGGGCTGGGGGGAGCGTGGACGTCTATGCAGGCACCCCTACCCCAGAAACCTGCACCATAGGCAGCCGCCTACCTGCACACTGGATGGCCTGAGACTGCACACCACCAGCTCCACCAGCAGAAGGGCATGTCAGCATGGTGGCTGAGGGATACTGGTGGTGGAGGGGGCAGTGGCAGCTGGCCAGAGCAGACCGTGGCCTAGCCCTGTGTAGGTGGGTGCCATGCACTGCAACAGACAGGCCCTGTCTGACCAACAGTCATGGTATCACCAGGGAATACACCATCTCTGTGATAACATGGTGGTGCAGTGCACAAAAGCAGTGTATTCAAAAGCAGAAGGTCACAGGTTCAAGTCCCAACTGTGGTTTCTGCCAACCCAGTCCTCATATTTTACCCACTACTATAACGTGCTAATACAGACAGAACCTTTCTTGCAGACGACGTAAACATGCCCAAAACACCTACATCTTACCCTACAGAGCACAGACACCATAGACAAGCACATTACCTAGAGCAGAGCCTCCCAAATGCAGTCCTGGAGGGCCAAACACCATTCCGGTTCCATGCTGCCTCTGATAAAGATGCCTGTGCTGCATTTCTATGCGCTACCCCCCATGGTATGCAGATGTATCTCATGCATATTCATGAGGGACAGCATGAAAACCCGAACAGTGTTTGGTACCGCAGGACTGGAGTTGGGAACCTCTGCAGTAAAGCAGCAGCCAACAGGGGCAGACACAACCGCACCCACAGGCCCCATTATCCAAAGCCTCCTGGAGAGGCAGGACTTTGGGCTCTACGTGCATCTCTCAATACTAGCACTTAGTAATGCCACCCTAAACCTGGGAATGTGGTACACATCTATCAAAAGGTTGCTATGATTACTGGCAGATAGCAATTCCTAGGTTAAGTACAATTTTCTGAGTGAGCTGCAGCATAGCAACCTTTCTGATGTCTGTGGAGTGTGCTACAGGTCTTGTGTCTGACAGTGTTTACCAACCTGGGGAGTGACTCCTACAGTATTGCGTACCATAGCCATGCCTGCACTGTGCCCAGGACTGGTGTGGTGGCCTGGGCTGCCCAACACCTCTATAGTTGGCATAGGTGTGGGGAGTGTGTGTCTGTCTATCCAGTGTGTGGTGGCTGCCAACACCCTCCACAGCCCACACTGCTAGTACTGTTGCCAGTATTGGCCTGCCAATGTGCATAATGAGGAGCAAGCTATCGTAGGAATAGCTTGGATAGGGTGGCCTGGCCTGGCCGCATCTGCACAGGGCATAGGGCAATGGCTCGGACATTGTAGTGCCTCGGTACCACCTGCATGGGCAGGGTGGCCATAGCTTGTCCTGCTGGGATGTCATTCTCACCCTGATTGAGCTTTGACCATGGCATGGCTAGGTTCCCCCATAGTGCTATATAGCATTTCTCTCATGTGATATTTATGGGTTTTCTTTTCGGGCCCAATCACTGACTTATCTGCTTGGTGTGTATGCTGAGATCCCCGTCTGGGTACATGCATCTCCTCCAGCACCATGCACTATGGACTAGCTGGCGAACTGTCTGCAGCTAGTATGTGTCTTGCTGGGACACCTTGCAGGGTGCAGCGGCTGGAGGCTTGCTGCTAGAGAATGTCAGATAATGGTTGGGGGGCAGCTGAGCATTTCCTGAACTGCCATCTGTCTGCTATTGCGTTATGGATGTGTACTGCTCTGCATTGCCTGCCTTGTAGGGTGTTTGATCCCTAGCAGGACTGGGGTGATGGTCCCCTCTACTGCCATTGCAGGGGGGTAGGAAGTGGATCTGTTGGCGGGAGATCCTGTCCCCCACCCTGAGCCCCAGAGGGTGCGTTGGGTGGTGGTATGTAATCTCCCTGTGGGTCCCAGCACCCCCATTCACTTACATCATGTGACCATGGCACCCACACAAGGTATGCACGTTTCTGGGTGCATCATAGTCCACAAGGGCTAGATGTGACATACAGATGAACACAGGCATACCCTAGGGGTGTTTGCAAGGACTACCTAGCACTGATGGGGATCTGCAGCATAGCCTATCTCAGCAAAGCCAGGTGCTGTGAGAATGGTGCTGGGCACCATACCTCTCCCTCAGGGTGAGCACAGGACCCGCACACTGTGACGGTCTGTAGCTACTCTGTGCCACTAATACACCGTCGGCACCCCCTACCAGGCTGAGGTGCTGTGGGGTGCATACCCCATCTTGTGATCATCTGTAGACTGCTGATTTACATGTGCTGTGCATCCTGGGTACGGATGGGTTTACCCTATCCTGGTAACCACAGCAGAATGTGGGTGTGGTGCTGTGCAGTCCTCCTGTAGCCAGCCAGATGTTTGTTAGCAGCTTTAGCCCACTGTTTACTTCACTGCCAGTGGAACCAGAGGTCATGGGTTCAAAACCCACAGTGGGGTTCATCGATAGGGCTGTTTTAGGCACTATCTATTTTTATCGTATATTAGTGCTGCCAGCAGAACCACCCTCAGGGTACTGTCACCTTAGGGTGGCTCATACGGCGCCCTATAAAGTGCCTTATAAGGTGCCTTATATGGTGTCCTATAGGGGACATTATAGGGTGCCTTGGCAGACAGCGCACTTTATAATGTGCCCTATGGAGTGCCTTCTAGGGTGCCTTATGTGGCACCTTAGGTTACGCCACTGTGAGGGTGTGTTTGCTGGCAGCACTATTAAAGTGCAACTAAACTTCTTCACAGCCCAATACTTAACCCTTTCCAGGCCAAGCCCAAAACGTTCGGGATCCAAACTTCTGCCTAAATATTCCTATCAAATGGTATATAATACATGACCATGGCAGAGTGAACGTCACTATTGGAACATATTGAATAAGACGGGTACAATTTTCCTGACATATGCAAACATTAACCCAGCTGCAGAATGTGGATTAAAATATTATAGTAGGCTTTCAAAGGGTTACATATGACGCCTCATTCATTAAGCACACTGGGGAATCAAACCCATGACCCTTATACCATCAGTCTGTGTAGTAACCATTGTGCTACAGCTCTGTTTCTATATTTGGGTGTCTGCGTGCCTTCTTAAGCTTAACGCGCAGTAACGCGCCCTGTAATGATCGTTGCTGTGCGGCGCCTTATAACGCGTGTTATCGGTAACGATGTACCGCCCATGTCCTTTTTTGGCATTTCTTCCACTAGCGCGGCTCCTAACGTGAATCACACTAATGCAGTTTAGTAAACATACCCCTTAGTAAAAGAGGGCTGCTACACAGTACCCTGTCTTGTGCTGCTGAGGTAAGCTAAATTCTGATTTGATTTAAATTATAGCTCTTAGCTGCTGCTAGGCTCTAACTTCTTATGAAATTTAAACTACAAGCTCTCTGCTGGGTTCTAAATTTAACCAGAAAGCTCTCTTCCGTGTTTTAAATTTAAGCTAAAAGTACTTTGCTGATGCTAGGCCCTGACTGACTATTAAATTTAGACTACAGGCTCTCTGCTGGGTTTCCAAATTTAACCGGAAAGCTCTCTTCTGTGTTTTAAAACTAAAAGTACTTTTCTGATGCTAGGCCCTGAGTGACTATTAAATGTAAACTACAAGCTCTCTGCTGGGTATGAAATATAACCAGAAAGTTCTCCTCTGTGTTTTAAATTTAAACTTAAACTGCTGCTACTAGGCCCAGACTGATTTAACAAAAAATAGTGGGTTCACAGATTAATTAGCTTTAATACAAAGAATTCCTTTTAGAAAATTACCAGAAGTATATACTCACAGTTGCAGATCTCTCTCCAGAAATAACAGTCCCTTTTTCTAGTCCTTCAATGTCCTACCAATTTAAAAAGACTCTCAAAAAATGTGGAGATGAACCATCCCTAAATATGCAGGGGATAATAATTAATTATTGTGGAATATAATTCCATTTTTTCAATAAAAACTTATTATAAGAATTGTATCAAGAGAGCAATACGCTGAAAATTAAGGAAATCAGCAGTACTAATGTATCAAATCAACATTTAAACCAAACATCTTAAACGTGAATTGTATTTTCTTTCCATACTGTATAATTAGATAAACTGTAATTGTTACAGAATACTGTGCTAAACCAGCAATACATTTAGGGGTATGTTTACTAAACTGCGGTAACGTTACATAACGCGCGTTATGTAACGTTAACGATCGTTAAGTAGCGTTAACGCGCGTTATGAGATGTTAACGATCATTAACGTCTCTTAACGCGCGTTAACATTACTTAATGATCGTAGACGTTCCGCTGCACGGTAAAACACTGCAGAAGGTGGAGAGAGGGCGGAGAGAAGGGGTCAATGGGCAAAGTGTGGGCGGGGAGAGGCTCCATTCACACTAATGCGCTGATCTGAAGAGCTGAATCCTAATGCGATTGAAAACATGCCGTTAGATGCACATTTGCGGGGGAGAGAAGCCATTTAAGTATTAGCAATGTACAGCATAGGCAGGGAAACCTATAAAAAGTGATAAGTGTGATACATGTGCACAGAACAAAAGGGCACATAAACATTGAAAATGACCTCAACAAACTGGAAAAAAAAACATAACCAAGCTGGCCAATAGTGATATTAACGGGAAACATCAACCCCCCCCCCCCCCCCCGAGAAAGCTCCAAAAATAAGACATTAATCGTGGAAGGGTCTATGCTCCGTCCCCATACAAGGAGAATGAGCCCACAGTGAAATAGCGCTGATCGGGGCTTTCCCTTGTTATTGGACAGGTGTCCTATGGCATGCACATGTCCCGCAACAGCAGGGTGGGCATGTCGGAACGGGCAACTTGACAGATGCCAGAAAAGGGGATACAGAGGGTCGCAGGCGGCACATGCCGTGGTGCAGCTGGGCCACAGTGCGGACTAGGGTGATGCCTAGGTGGCCCATACAAATGCTGAAACAGCAGAGCAGCCAGACAGCAACTGCTGAAGGCCCAACATGGGCACGACTGTGTTTCCCACAGTGTCACAGGGGATAGTACCCAGCAGCTACCCCCAAGGGCACGGAACATTGGCAGGCGGTGCTGGGGGGAAGCGTGGATACCTATGCAGGCACCCCTATCCCAGAACCCGCACCATAGGCAGCCGCCTACCCGCACACTGGATGGCCTGAGACTGCGCTCCACCAGTACCACCAGCAGAAGGGCATGTCAGCATGGTGGCAGAGGGATACTGGTGGTGGAGGGGGCAGTGGCAGCTGCCCAGAGCAGACCGTGGCCTAGCCCTGTGTAGGTGGGTGCCATGCACTGCAACAGACAGGCCCTGTCTGACGAACAGTCATGGTATCACCAGGGAATGCTCTGACTTTGTGACAACACGGTGGTGCAGTGCACAAAACCAGTGTATTCAGAAGCAGACGGACTAAAGGTTCAAGTCCTAGCTGTGGTTGCTGCCAACCCAGTCCCCATATTTTACCCACTACTAAAACGTGCTAATACAGAACCTTTATTGCAGATGACGTAAACATGCCCAAAACACCTACATTTTACCCTACAGAGCACAGACACCATAAACATGCGCAGTACCTAGAGCAGAGTCTCCCAAATGCAGTCCTGGAGGGCCAAACACCATCCAGGTTCCATGCTGCCTCTAATAAAGATGCCTGTGCTGCATTTCTATGCGCTGCCCCCATGGTATGCAGAATTATCTCATGCATATTCATGAGGGACAGCATGAAAACCCGAACAGTGTTTGGCCCACCAGGACTGGAGTTGGGAACCTCTGCCCTAAAGGAGCTGCCAACAGGGGCAGACACACCCGCACCCACAGGCTCCATTATCCAATGCCTCCTGGAGCGGCAGGATGTTGGGCCCTGCGTGCATCTCCCAATACTAGCACTTGCATACCTGGGCAATGCCACCCTAAACCTGGGAATACGGTAAACATCTATTAAACAGTTGCTATAATTACTGGCAGATAGCAAGTCCAAAATTAAGCACAATTTGCTGATTGAGCTGCATCATAGCAACCTTTCTGATGTCTGTGGAGTGTGCTACAGGTCTTGTGTCTGACAGTGTTTATCACCCTGGGGAGTGACCCCAACAGTATTGCATACCATAGCCATGCCTGCACTGTGCCCAGGACTGGTGCGGTGGCCAGGGCTGCCAAACACCTCTATAGTTGCACAATGCTGGCATAGGTGTGGGGAGTGTGTGTCTGTCTATCCAGTGTGTGGTGGCTGCAAACACCCTCCACAGCCCACACTGCTAGCACTGTTGCCAGTATTAGCCTGCTAATGTGCATAATGAGGAGTAAGGCACTGTGGGAATAGCCAGGATAGGATGGCCTGGCCTGGATCCCATCTGTACATAGCGTAGGGCAATGGCTCGGACATTGTAGTGGCCGGCCACCACCTGCGCAGACAGGGTGGCCACAGCATGTCCTGCTGGGAGGTCACTCTTACCCTGACTAAGCAGTGACCACGGCATGGCTAGGTTCCCCCATAGTGCTATATAGTGTTTCTCTCATGTGATATTTATGGGTTCCTATCAGTGACTTATCTGCTTGGTGTGTATGCTGACATCCCAGTTCTGGGTACATGCATTTCTTCCAGGACCATGCACTATGGGCTAGTTAGCGGACTATCTGCAGCTAGTATGTGTCTTGCTGGAACACCTTGCAGGGTGCAGCGGGTGGAGGCTTGCTGCTGGAGAATGTCAGATAGTGGTGGGGGGCACCTGAGCATTTCCAGGCCTGCTGTCTGTCTGCTATTGCATTATTGATGTGTACAGCTCTGCATTGCCTGCCCTGTAGGGTGTCTGTTCCCCAGCAGGACTGGGGTTGATGGTCCACTCTACTGCTACCATTGCAGGGGGTAAAATTTGGATCTATTGGTGGGTGATCCTGTTTCCCACCCTGAGCCCCAGAGGGTGGGTTGTGTGGTGGTACATAATCTGCCTATGGGTCCAAACAACCCCCCCCCCTTTCACCTATATCATGTAACCAGGGCACCAACACAGGATATGCACTATTCTGGGTGAATCATAGTCCATAAGGCCTAGACATGACTGAGAAATACAGAAGAACACAGATGTATTCCAGGTGTGTCTGCAGGAACTACCAATCACACACTGATGAGGACCTGCAGCATGACGCATTTCAGCCATGAAAGGTGCTGTGGACCTGGTGCTGGGCGCCCCACCTCACCCTCAGGGTGAGCACAGTACTCGCACAATGTGACGGTCTGTGGCTACTCTGTGCCAGTACCACACACGGTCAGTTCCCCCTACCAGGCCGAGGTGCTGTGGGGGTGCATACCCCATCTTGTGCCCATCTGTCGACTGCTGATTTGCATGTGCAGTGCATCATGGGTACGGGTGGATTAACCCTATCCTGGTAACCACAGCAGACAGTTTGTGTGGTGACGTGCAGTCCTTCTGCAGCCAGCCAGGGATTTGTTAGCAACTATAGCACTGTAGCCCACTGGTTACTTCACTGCCTGTGTAAGCCAGAGGTCATAGGTTCAAACCCATGGTGGGGTTATTTGATAGGGCTGTCTGAGGCATTGTCTATTTTTAATGTACATTAGTGCTGCCAGCAAAAACACCCTCAGAGTACTGTAATCTTAAGGTGCCCCATAAGGCACCTTATAGGGTGCCTTATAAGGTGTCCTATAGGGGACATTATAGGTTGCCTTGGCGGACAGTGCACTTTATAATGTGCCCTATGGAGTGCCTTATGGGGTGCCTTATGCGGCACCTTATGTTACACCACCGTGAGGGTGTGTTTGCTGGCAGCACTAATTAAAATAAAAGTAAAATGCCTCAACAATCACTACTTAAACATAAAGGGTGATGCCTCCACCAGCCTTATGCATACTGGGGAATCAAACCCATGACCCCCTGTACCATCAGTCAGTGTAGTAACCACTGTGCTACAGCTCTGTTTCTGTGTTTGTATGTCTGCGCGCCTTCTTAAGATGAACACGCGGTAACGTGCCATGTAACGCTCGTTAATTTATGGCGCCTTGTAACGCGCGTTATCGGTAACGATGTACCGCCCATGTCCTTTTTTGGGTATTTCTGCCTCTACCGCGGATCCTAACGCGAATGGCATTAACGCAGTTTAGTAAACATATCCCTTAAAGTAAATAGTCCGTATGGAAAAAACAAATAGAGAAAGGGAAAGCAGTTCTGCCGTTTTTGCGTTTTGCCGCGGAATGGAACAGCGGTACACATAACCTCAACTAAATAAACTGATTACAAAAAACAAGTTTGACGAGATAAGCACGTCGTTGATATCTTAAATATCGATGCACGCATTGGAGATCATGAACACTAAACATTCTACTGAAAGCTTAATGCATAAAGCTCGCCAGAAAATGAAAACAGAAAAATGCTATGTCCAATATGCCTACAAATGTTGTTCAAACGCGTTCTTACACTTTTCATTCCAAAAAAGAAGAATCTTTCACACTGCTTTAAAGAATAAGATGCTGCATATTATCATAAAATAAGACAACCATCTTACCGCACACTCCAGTGTAGTCTGCATAGCAGTAATGAAGTGTACGCTGCTGGTCTGTTGGTATTTAATGGCGTTTTCCCGCCGTGCAGAGGTGAAAGGTTATATGTGAAAAATTAAAAACCATTAGGAATAAAGAAAAGCCAATGTATATAATGGTGAGGAAATAAAGGGGTATGTTTACTAAACGGAGCTAATGTGCGCCCGGCGATGATGTGCAGGATGCCATAAAAGGAGTGGGCATTCCAGTCTAAATGTAGGAAACCGGCATTATCGGGCGATAACGAGCGCTACGCACATTATCAGGCGAAAGATGGAGCTATGCACATTAACGCGCGTTACTCTTAAGTAGGCGCGCTGACATGTAAATAGAGCAGCAGAGGTGTAGCACAATGGTTAATACACTGACTGATGGTACAGGGGTCATAGCTTTGATCCCCCAGTGTGCCTAATGGATAAGACTGGCTGAGGCTTTACCCTTTACGTTTAAGCTGTGCTTTGTGAGGCATGTTATTTTATCTTAATTAGTGCTGCCAGAAAACACACCTTCACAGTTCCATAACCTAAGGTGCCGCATAAGGCGCCCTATAAGGCACTCCAGAGGGCACATTATAAAGTGCACTGTCCGCCAAGGCACCCTATAATGTCCCCTATAGGACACCTTATAAGGCGCTTTATAGGGCGCCCTATGAGGCACCTTAAGGTTACAGCACTGTGAGGGTGTTTTTGCTGGCAGCACTATTTTACATTAAAAATAGACAATGCCTTGGACAGCCCTATCAAATAACCCGACTGTGGGATCAAACCCATGACCTCTGGCTCCATAGCCAGTGAAGTAACTAGTGGGCTACAGCTCTATAAATGCTGATAGACCCCTGGCTGGCCACAGAAGGACTGCACGTCACCACACAAGGTCTGCTGTGTTTACCAGGATAGGGTCAACCCACAATGCAGAAATGTGTACCAGTGCAGGATGTGGTTTAGCAGCATGCAGCAGGCTGACAAACATAGACGGACAATAGGATGGTCTACAACTGTGATAAGGGTACAATGTGCTAACAACACAGATCTGCACAGATATGGCTGTCACAGGAATCAAATGTAGCTGTGCAGCACAGGCAAACAAATCAAAGAGAACAGAGAGGAATCAAACCTATGACCATCAGCACAAGTGTCAATGCACAAACCAGTAGGCCAGACTACCAACGTGAGCTCATTTGCAAAAGCTGCATACAAGAATACTGCAGGGCACCACACAAGAAGCCTGCTGGCTGCCATGATAGGCAAACCTCCAACAGTAACCATGATCAAATGCACATGCAGATATGGTGTGTACAGATCAGATCACAGTCTGTAATTGGGACCACACCCAAATACACCTATATGCACACACACAATCAAATGTTGTGCAGTGGAGACAGCATGCAAAAGAGGAAATAAACAAAAGCGAAAGGGCAGGAGGGGATGCTCTGTGGAGCAGTGGAAAATATGGAACACAACAAGACAGAACTGAACCTGCAAACAGGCGTGCCACAGACAAGCTGAACTGCAGCAATGCCAATCCCCCAAGCAGACTGCCATGTAAACCCCATAAAGTAAGAGACATATGTAACAGCCAATATGTCATGGATAGGCAGAACAGAGGGCACACTTTGGTGTACAGTGAAGAGATGGAAGTGTGTGTGCATAGGTGATGAAGCTGCAGGTTCCAAATGGTCATGTTATCACAACAGAATAATTCTACAAAAGAAACCCACGTGGGGATCAAACCTGCAACCTATGGTATCATAACACATGTCTGTAACCACTACCCCAAACAACCACTACAGCCATGATTGCAAGATAGTACCCCAAAGGGAAGGTGTTTATGGGAACTTGCAACATCCAGTGATGTGTGAAACGCCTGGACGATAGCTGGCACCGTATAAGGATGTGAGCACAGGTGGGCCATGGATATGACCAGAAAAGCATCAAATACAAGTGTCAGTGTGAGCAAGCAGCAGCCAAGACAAATGTATGTCAAACACATATGTTTATTTGGTTATGCGTCACAGATAGTGTAGATACCGCCATCATAATATCCAGGTGAGTAGATCCCAGGTGAAAGACCAAAGAAACATTTAGCAGGGCAGCAACCCACATCCTACGTAAAGGACACTGGCACGTCTACAAATGAGGGGCAGGAGAGATAATGTGCATCAGGTGCATGGTGGGCAGTATGCATTTGGCCCCCACACACCACATGCTGCTGCACGCCTGAAATGTGTAACTAACATATGAGTGCATGTAGACAGTAGGCGGTGCAGGATGAGGGCCCGACACACAGCAATCATGATCTGTACCTGAAAACATATCTATCTGGCAACACAGGAGACACACAAATGAAAACAGCATATGTTGTTAAAATGTTGAAAGTTTAAAAACACATGTGGAAATATATGTTACAGCTGCCACATAATGCCTCATGTAGGAATCAAAGCTGCAACAATGTAACCATAAACTATGGTCAAATGCACAATGAGGATATGCCAACAGGTTGCAGAGGCACATGAACCCGGAAACCAATACAAAGAAACAACCTGCAGAAACATGCAGAGATAACACTATGCAGAAGGTCCCCTGCACTGGTTGGTGTGGATACATTGTCTGTACACATATATCACGGCACATGGAAAGCACAATTGAAGGAAGACAATGGACACTCACACTGCGACAGTCCAAATATAATGGTGCAATGTGAGTGTCCGTACCCCATGGGATAAATAGGAGTGTGCAGATATGCAATGCAAGGTCCCTAAATACATGTTCAGCGTCACGTCTGTACAGTAAGCAAATCCAAAAACCAGTATATAGAGATGGCAAGTGACGGCAAACATTGTACAGTAAACCACACAGAAGCCATATTGCCACATGCTGTGTTTCAATGACAAGGTTAGTCATATGCATGTGCACCGTGTACGTCTCAACATGATACAGTGCTGCCACACATGCATGGAAACACCCTTGGTGAGTGACAACATCAATCTAAGCTGTTGGTGTGCAGCACAGAATTGTCATGGCAAAAACTGTACCATGTCCAAGTGGAGAGTAGGTGGACATAGACAACAGGACCTCTCCATTGCTCCCCTTATGCCACATGCATGGCTGTATGCTTGTGGTGAACCAAACAGATGAGCGTTTCCTGTGGTCCATGTCACACACATGGCCAAAACACAACATTTGAGGACTGTACAACATACAGCAACAATGTAAGTCCCTGTTGTGCACGTGGGAACCAGTACACAGTGTCCAAAGTGCAAAGTGTGTCTGCAATCCAACAAGTCAGGTCAAAACTGTCCTTGAAACCCTGAGCATGCATAGTCAATTGTCACATCCTAATATGCCAGAGTATTGGAAAGGTCATGTGTGTCTTCTGTGATGAACGCGACACCCAGCCAGAGCATGGCAGCAACAGTGTGTAGGAGAGGTCTGTCAGGGCCCAAGTCACATTCCAACAATAATACTGTCCATCCTAGGCATGTGTCCCACTCGCAGAGGTCAAACATCCTATGGCAGCATTTCCCAGGGATAGTTCCATGGTGGTGTGTCCCCCAACAGGTGGATGATGGCGACGCCGGATGCACTGTAGTAGATGTGGCTGTTTGTCCACTGCCCTGTGTCAGAAGAGGATAAATGATGTATTGGTATGCTGCTTGCAACATCAGCACAAATTGCAGAGAGCCAAACATGACTATGTGCATAATAAAATGTCACACAGGCAAACATGACATGAGCACAACACAGAACACACTGCATGTTGGTCAAATTTGGAATTGGAACTGCAGACACGGCTGTCACATGGATATGTTAATGTCCATGTCCATGCCCATGTTACCCAGATGTGTCACAGCTCCACCCCATGTGCATCAGGTTTTTTGAACAGAGAGTCAACATGAGATGTCTATGAAACAAAACGTAAATCATGAACATGTAAAGGCTGATGTAATCCCCCCAAAAAAGGTTCAACCTACCATGTGCGTGCATCAAGTGTATGTCTTGGATCCCCTGGGTCACTCAGTGAAGGGAGATGATGTCATCACAATTGGTAGAATCACCATGTAACCATGTCCAGCCACTGTTGATGCATGTCCACATTATGGCGATATCTGTGATACAAAAAATGCTGTTCAACAGTCGTATGTCACAACACAAGACACAGTTCTGCTCACAACACACAACACATGTCCACAATGTTCACATGGTAAACAGCAGCAAGGTAGAGATAGCACAGTCATCACTGTCCCCCAGGTGTACAGACCCCTCACACCACATGATAATGTAAAATGCGTGCACACTGTATCAACACACAGCCAACCCTAAGAAACACACCCACATAGTATGCTAAGGTGAGCGTGCCAGCAGTAGCATATGGCTGGTATGTGCCCAATCGGAGATTGTTGGACCAAAAGGCCCTGTGAAATCCAATGATACACTGGTGTTGGCTGATGGTACAATGTCGGGGAAGGGTGTATGTGTAGCCCACCACCAAAACACCTAGGACACCCACACACATGCAGCTCTGTTGGATGTGTCACAGACACAGTGTTGCAGAGGACAAACTGGACAGGAACACATGGGGATATGTGTGCCAACACCAAGATATGGGTTATGGTGGTGCAGGGAAAAGAGGTAAACAACATCATATGTACAATATGACACATCACTGAGGACATGTGTTTCCCCTGACTGTCGTCACAGACAATGTAGCTGTAGGTCCACCTACCCCAGACCACTGCATCTTGGATGACCAACAGTAACCTGCCAATGCACCACCGTACCAGGAGCTGCAACAGGTATGTCCTGTGGATTGGGAAACACAAGGCAAACATACATATGTCATTTTCTAGCTGTGCAACACACACTGCACCTTCCTGTCCTCAGCTCACAGATCCCCCAAGATCCTTCACTGGTTGACTGTTCACCATCACACTGTACAGATCTCTGTCATGTGAGAGTTATCTCTGAAGTGTGATTGCCAAACTGCAAGGGTCTCTACTCTGTCTGTCCCCTCCCACACCTCTCTGTTGACGTACAAAAGGGTGAACAGAAGTGTTTCTTCACTACTGTGTCCCTGCATCAATCCAAGGCTGCAGTAATATCCTGTGTCCCCCATATCTCCCCCAATGCCCCTCACTGTGTGTTCTGGTGTCTCAATGTTGTCTGCTACCCTGCTGTCTTCCTGTAACACACGGAACTATGCAGGGGCACCTCCCCATCCTCTGACCATATAATTTCCGTGGTGTGTATATCTCATACCTTCATTTACATTAACAGCTTTATGATGATGAGCTGCAAATATATATCTCAATGGCTGAGTTATGTCTGCCAAACCACACCCCGATGTGTGTACGTGACCGGACCATGATGGCTGCATGTCATACTACTGTGTGAAATCGATAATGGAAAAGCATGGATAGCCTATATATGCACCTAAACCCTCCCCCCCCCCCATCAGAGCCTCTTTGTGTGTGTGGACATAACTCTCCTTCTCTAGGGTCGGCAATGTAGTTGTTGTATTGGACTGCACTCTCCTCCTCTACACACCTACCCAGCTTGTATGTGAGTGCTGTGGTATATGTTTAGATGTCATCAGATAGCTTTGCCCTGTTCCCCCTGAAAACACCACTAAAACCCAATTCCACCCCCATATTTAGCCCACAGCTTGCCTACTGTAACCTACACCTTGCTGATCTGGCATGAATAATCTGTCAGCGTGTAAATATGCAACACTGCACTGCATAGCTATTCTATATCCCTCAAAATTAGCACAATAATACTCCCCCTGGCTGGACACCTCACAGGTTCCCTATCCTTCGCCGCATCCCTGTGAGGGCTACGTGATGACCCTTACATTCAGGCACACTGTGGTGTTACGGTAATTTCCCTTAAGGATATCACATAACAGTAATCCAATTACCACAGATCACGTAGATATTGGTACGTATCACATGTAGCGGCATACAAAAACAACTAACGCACAGACCCTGCACATCAGAGCATACCAACCTCACAATCAGCTCAAAACACTCAATGAAAAACACACACATCTAGACAACTGGCCCTATCCATGGCCTGCTCTCCCACTGTTAACGCCATGCCTTTCAGCTTGCTGCACCCAAAGTATCAAAACTAACTACGTGTGGCTGCACATTAGCCCCTATCACATGCAGCCACAACCCAGGTATGTCAGCCCAACACCTCACCCAAGTCTAAAACACCACACACACATAATCCACCTCCACCTGCTGTTGTGTCCTGCCTACATCTAATGTGTATCAGGCATGAGTAGATTTGAAGCTGGTATGGCTACCCAGTCTCAGTTACATGTCAGTGCAGTACTGCATCTTACGGATATCGTAATACAAATGGTAACTAGTATTAGCAGTACACACATATCTAAACAAACGTAGGTGGGAACATATGCAGTACTTACACGAGAAGAGCTGTGCAATCAGCTGCCACCTGACCGCTGTGCCCTCACGTGTGTCACCACGGGTACGTGCAGGAGGGCATGTAGGGTCCTCCTCCAGACCCTCATTAATATTGACAGGGATATGGTGCCTGAGAGCAATGTTGTGCAGGATGCAACAGGCTATAATGATCTCTGCCACAGTCTGTGGTTTGTATTGTAAGGCCCCGCCTGTCCTATCCAGACACCTGAAGCGACTCTTTAATACGCCAAAGGTGTGCTCTATGACAGAGCAGCTGGTGGCATGGGCCTCATTGTACCTCCTCTCTGCACGTGTCTGTGGTTGACGCACAGGGGTCAGCAACCAGGGGTGACACCCATATCCTGCATCACCTACAAAAAAGAAATGTGCGACATTAAAGCACAAGCTCATGTCCTCCCAAATGGACACAGGTATATTTGTGCAGAACAAATGCATAACACATCCTGACATAAACATATGACATCACATGATGGGACATCAGAACTATGCATCAAGGTGTGAAGGTCAGACACACACGACAAGGGGTAGATGTACGGATTGGAAACAACATAATCTGTAACCACGACACAAATGCTAGAATCCATTAAACTATCAGAATAAAGCTCCCTAGCAAGATAGAGCTTGAGGTTCCCCCCCCCCCACCTTATCTCACACACACACAGATGACATAACCACACAACGAGGGATACACCTCCAAGACATACATTTGCCCATATGGTTAGTCACATGAAGAGCATGTGCACGTCAGAAATGATAAATACACACCCAGTAATAGACACTCCTCATACTGTCCTGCCTCAAATTGAGTGAAAAGTGCCAAGTGATGCAGGATATAGGAATCATGGGTGGACCCTGCAAACCTGGGGACCACATTCAGAATATGCATATTTGCATCACATACAACCTGAACATTCAGGGAATGATAGTGTTTGCGGTTGCGGAACACTACCTCCCTGTCTCTAGGCGGGACCAGGGCAACATGTGTGCAATCAATAGCTCCCATCACGTGTGGTATCCCGGCTAATGCCTCAAAGACCTGGTTCAGGGTCCCCCACTGTTGCCTAGTGTGGGGAATGGCAATGTAATTCCTCACCCGGCTGACCATGGCACGCAGTACTTGGTGGAGACAGCGTGGGAAGGTGGGGCGGCTCATACCACCCACTGCGGCCACAGATGACTGGAAACAGCCAGAGGCAAAGAAATGTAGGGCACCAAGGAGCTTGACCAAACCCGGTATGGCATGTGACCAAACAGTCAGGGGCTCGAGGTCAGGTCTTAGATCCTCATAGAGCTCCCTAATAGCCCCCATGCTCAGGCGGTAGAGGGAGATGACCTGGTCCTCACGCATGCCCTGGAGTTGGGCCCTGGGACTGTAGAGGCAAGGCTGGCGAGCCTGCAACTCAGCACGCCTCCTGCACCGTGCCGGCACAGCCCCTGCCTGGCCTGCCCCCACAGCTGCAGGTCTGTTTTGCAATGGGACTACACCCATGCCCTGAGCCTCAGCCCCATAGACACCATCTCCCCCGTCAGGCAACCGCAGCCCCTGCTCACTTCCCTCTGTAACCGCAGCAACCACGAAGGCCACCATAGACTCAACCTGTACAACCTCTCTACAACACTCAAACACAGTCACCTCAATTAGCAAGCCACACACCATTCACACCACACACACACACACACACAGCCAGCCACACAATCCAAACAACACTCACAAACACAGCCACTACACACAATACACCTTCCTTGGACTCTCCACAAGCTTCACTAACACGGCACGGCCTCTCTCACTCTCCTACACAAAACCCTCAATGTGAACCAGGTGTGCAGGTGTATTTAAAGGGTATAGTGTGATACAGTGGCCAGCACAGAACCCATGGATACAGGAGAAAAGGAAGAGCTTACCTTACAGTCATCTGGGCAGAAAGCATATTCAGGTTATAAGGAGCCAGAGAATAGTGGAACAAACTTTCCCTACACTGGGTGTGATGCATTAGAAAGCCAGAAAGCCAATCACGTCCACCTGGGCAAGGAAGCACGTACAACGTGCAGGAGCCAGGAGGATAAAAGTGGCTGGGAAATCCTAGTAAGGGGAGGTGCAGCCAAGGAAGGTGCCGCAGAGGGATGTGCAGCCAAGGGAGGAGCAGCGAAGGGAGGTGCAGCAAAGGGAAGAGCAGCTGACACAGAGAGAGCTGGAAGTGCTCGTGCACAAATCTCCCAAGCCAGAGGGGGCATCGCCCCGAGGAGAGTGAGTAAGCAGCTGGAGGGCAGAGGTCACAAGCAGGAGAGCTTGCTGGGTCCAGGAAGCACCGGCTGGGTCCCGACAGCAAGTAGCAGTAGAAGGGAAACCTTTCCTGGAAGTTACTACAGCCCAGACCAGACAACTGCTGAGTGGAACTCTTGGGGAAAAGCAGGCTACAGCCCAAATAAAGGAGCCTGGTTTACCGAGGAAGGAGTGGAAGCCAGACACCCCAGAAGCAGAGCTAAGTACACCAATTTCTCTAGAGGGCAAGAGGTGGGCTCGGCTAGGAAAATAAAAGCTAATACTTGGGAGGATAATCCTTGGTGGAGAGAAAGGGGAAGCCTCAGAGAAACAGGCTTCAGTACAGGTCTCCAGGACCCTCCTTATACAGAACAGTTTCCTGCCTTAAGAACTGCTGCCTCTTGAGAGAGTTGTGTAAATAATAGCTGTGGTGAATGTTACCCATTTACAATTTCTGACGGTGAGCAAATGCAATGGGAAAAACTGACCAGGACATTGATTCCAGTGCTATGGATTGCATGCTATGTATCTCGGATGAGATTACGTCTCTTTGTTAATTAAGGAAGCGAGAGCCTTGTAATACCTGTTTGAAAAAGGTACATTTCATTTTGCTGTGAAGAAACAGTTTTGTTTAAGTTCTTTGTTGCTGTATGAGAAAAACAGAAATCCACAAGGGAAGGGGAATAAAACCTCATCATTATATTTTGCCTTTAACACACGGCTACAGACTATTCTTTATAAAGGCAACCCGCACCTCACGCCTCTAGGCAACCGCCTAATAGGGACGGTGGTAGCAGTACCTTGACAAAAGTTATGTTGGCGCATTGCGCATGCGCCGCAGCACGAGCGGGGCAGTTGCGCGTGTTGCGCATGTGCCATCACACAAGTGTGCCAGTTGTGCATGCGCAGGAACGAGCACGCCAGTTGCAAGGCGCATGCGCATGCATGCGCATGCACCATGTGCTCAACTGCCACATTCATATGACGGCGCATGCACAATGCGTGCAGAAGCCATGTGCGCATTTGCAACATGCGCAGAAGCAGTGTGCACATGCGCAACGCGCGTTATGTAAAAACCCCCTATAAATACACCTGCACACCTGGGTCATGTTGAGGGGTTTGTGTAGGAGAGAGAGAGAGAGAGAGAAGGCGTCTGGTGTTAGCGAGGTTGAGATAGTGTCAGGAGAAGGTGTGAGGTATAGGAGGCTGTGTTTGTGAGTAGTGGTGGTGGAGAGAGTGAGAGGCAGGTGGAAAGGTGTTAGAGAGTGCAGAGGCAGGTGGAGAGGTGTGTGGCCAAGCAGAGGAGGGAGAGAGGAGGGGAGGCGAGCAGCAGAGGAGAGAGACAGGAGAGGTGTATAGCAGACAGCAGGGAGAGGAGGGGGGGCGGCAAGTAGGTGTGAGGTGGAGTCCAGGGGGTTAGGAGCAGGAATGTTTATGTTTATGTTTATGTTTATGTTTATATACATTTGATATACCGCTCAGGCCAAAGCATCAGAGCGGTTTACAATACTATATCATTTGAGAAAATATGAACAGAACTCCATTTATGAGATAGGACAGAAAAGAGGACAGAAACAGTCATAAAGATAAGAGGAGAAGAAGAAAAGGAACAGCAGGTTACCACAATGAGTGATACGGAGGGAGAGGGAGAGGAGCGTAGGGTGATGGAGCAGCAGCACATGGCTGGAGTGGGGGAGGGGCGGCCAACTACTCAGCAGGGAGGGAGAGGTGGGCCTGGAGTGGTGGCAGCAGGCACATCGGGTGGGTCCCAGCCCACACAGGGGCCCCCCACTGCCAGGAGAAGGCAGATACCGGTGTCAGCTGCAGAACGGAGGAGGGCTGTGCGGTTCAGCCCTCAGGAAAACCATATCCTGCTGGCCATTGTTCTGGAGAACTACGAGATTGTCTATGAGCGGCTCAGCAGCACCACCACAATGGCCACACGCACAGAGGTGTGGGAGGAGGTGCAGGTGGCTGTGGCAGAGGCAGGGGGGCACCCAGGGACCTTGACAGCCTCAGGAAGCGCTTCAGAGACATAAAACGTGGTGTGCGAGCACACATGGTTGCCAAAAGGCAACACGCCATGGGCACCGGTGGGGGTGGCCCCTTCACTCCAACCCTCACACCCCTGGAGCAGGAGCTGGCCGACCGGCTTGGGCCAATATACCTGCGGGGACTGCCAGAGGCCCTGGACACTGCCCATCCCCAGGCAGGTATGTATGCAACGTACACCTTGATGCTCCCAACCCATCCCTGCAATGCCCTTTGTCTATGTGTCAGCCATCTGCTTGCATACTCTCATACCTGTTTCTGTAGCTTAAGCATTTGTCTATGCCGGTGGCAGATGGGTGTGCTGTACTCTATCACACCCCTTTTAATTCTCATATTTGTGTCCTCCTCTCACATGTGTTTCTAACACCAACCCTTTTGCTATCTGCTATACACTTGTCTCCTCACTCCTGCTACAAACCTCCTCCCACACCTGTTATTGCTATGTCCATTACGATTAGAAGGCCCGCTGAACAGGGAATGTCCGTTTGTCATACTATAATCACAGTGATGCGTGTGCTTGGCAGTGCCCTATAGTTGCTTAATAGTAGTATTTTGAGGTGTAGTAGTATCTATGAAGCACACGTACAGGGCAACCCCAAGCACACATTGATCGTGGGGTGGATGTACTACACACATGTACATAGTTGGACTGTGTAAACCTATCTGTGATGTGTATGCTTTCCCACATACCAGGTGACTACACTCTCATGGAGGCACCGGAGGAGGAGGAGGATGTGGCAGGGCCTCAGGGTGGGCAGGGACCAGAGGCCATAGTATCGGGGGACACCACAAGTGAAGGGGAACAGACACCACCATTCTATGAGGTGCCAGAGGTACAGGACACGGCCACCGGTGAAAGTGCCACTTTGGGGGATGCTGGCAGCACCGCACAGGCTGGAGCGGCTGCTGAAATGGAGGACAGCCACCACCCCATGCAGGCGCCAGGATCAGCAGGCGCCACACCCACAACCATGGCCACCATCCTGGCAGAGCTCAGGGTCCACAGTGCCTCAGCACAGCGCGATGCCGAAGGTGGGTAACAGCATACACACAAATCTCCCTGTGTGTGTTGGCAACATCCACAAGGGGATTGGATGTTGCCAACATAACAGCTTGTTTATAATGTTTGGGGGGGCAATATGTTCCATGTGCATTCTACCCTCCTGTCAGATGGTTTGTCAGGTGTCAGCATGTTTGAGGGGCTCAGACACACACATACTGTGCACGGCCATATACCCCAAGTGAGCAGACAGTGGAAACCACTGTTAACAGGCCACCCAGACTCCCTGCCCAACAGACACCCCTCCATGAGTATTGTTATGCAGCATAGTCTGTCAACATGATCTGCACTGTACACCAGCATTGTAGAGGGCAAGGAACCCCCGATATATGTTTGTGTGTGCGCTGACCCCTCACATCATCTGACCTATCTCAGACAACCAGTGTGCAGATCAAGCATCAACAGATTAACCTGCCACACTGGCATGTGTGAGATCTGTGATTCCCATGACCCCTCATCCAGACCCCTTCCAGACATGGGGATGGCTCATGGGAGACACAGATCTAAACATGGTCATGCGTTGCTAGTTTTGGCAGGCATGATTGTTCTGCAGACTGATCTGGTGGGATATATCTGACATGTGCATGTGTGACATTTGTGTTTGAAAGAGGTATCTCACATATCACCTTGTTTCCCACCCACAGGCACTCGTCAGGCTCTGGTGGCCATACACCAGGATTTGTTGGCCACAAATCAGGGACTGCAACAGCTGCAGTCAACAGCTGACATCATAGCAGGGGCACTGCTACGCATTGCCGATGTCCAGGAGGCCATGCTGGCATGGTCTCAGCAGCCAGCACCGGCACCAGAGGCTGCACCACCAGCCCCACAACAGAGGGGTCGGCTGGGCCGTGGTTGCCGTGGCCAGCCACGGAGAATGTAAACATTACAAATAAAACATGTTAAAATGTTGCATCCTATGTGTTTGATTCCAATGTATGGCACTGCGGACCCCTACGTACCCTGCACCTCCTGTTGTCTCCCTACCCACATGTGCCTTACCATGCCCCTCAGTGGTGGGGTGTCTGTACTGCCACCTATCGGTACACATAGGTCAGATCATGCCCTGTGTGGCATGGACTGTGCCAGGTCCCCACCTCATAACCTATGCATGGGGGTATACCAAGCCTCTCCCATTGAACAGCCATATGTTCATGGTGCTACATGTCTGCTGTAGGGATGTGCCACCCTCTCCCACCCCATAGATCCTCCATCATTGGAGACACATGTGTGCCCATCTTCCCTGCCCACTGCAGGGCCTACGTGGCTGACATCCCTCATAGGCTTGCATATGTTTATGTTTATGTTTAATCATTTGATAAAAACCGCCTTTCTAATTCCAATCAAGGCGGTGTACAATAATAAAAATTCCATAAAAATTGGCCGAGGCTGGTAAAAAGAAAAGGAAATGTACAAAATTATAAAAGGACAGAAAAGAAAAAGATAATAGGGACGGGACAAGACACGGAAGGCAGACTCAATATACAAGAAGGGGTAGGACTCATACAAAAGGAGAAGGGACATTGAATGCTAAGAACAGGTGGGTCTTCAGGTTTTGCTTGAAAGTGACGTATTGTGGTTCCAGGCAGAGGGAAGAAGGAAGAGAGTTCCAGAGAGCAGCACCGGCAAAATAAAAAGCAGAGAGGCGGGTGAGCTGCAGGTGGGCACGGGAAGGAGGAGGAAGGGTGAGACGGTTAAGGTGGAAAGAACGGGGTGTGTGCCTAGGAGAGTGAAAAGAAAGGAGATCAGCCAGATATGATGGGGTACTGGTGTGGAAAACTCTATGTAACAGAGTCAACAACTTAAATTGAGAACGAAATGGAACAGGCAGCCAGTGAAGACGAAAGAGCAAAGGAGTGACATGATCTCGGAGAGAGGAATGTGTAATAAGACGTGCAGCAGTGTTCTGTATTCCTTGGAGTCTGGTTACCTGATTTTTAGGGAGACCGAGGAAAAGTGAGTTGGAAAAATCTACCCGCGACATAACTAAAGATAATACCAGAGTGGTCAGAGCTGAAAGAGAGAGGAAGGGGCGGACTGAGCGAAGTTGGCGGAGGAAGAAGAACATACAGCACAGGGAGACAACAGTGGCTTGCTCTGGTCAGCTGATCACCCTTCACTAGCGCTTGTAGTCGCCCACCGCTCAGCCCTGTGACATGCATTGACCTATGTCGCCCCAACAGCTATCCCCCAGAGCAGCTCCTGGGTGCAGCATTGCATCTCACCCTCCGTGCCACCAACCCGCTGCTAGCCGTTTCCCCTATTGGCACACAAGCATGGTGCATCAGATATGGTTCCAACACATTGCACACAGCATGCACGTGACCAGGGACTTTAGGACATGCCCCACATTGGCACATCACAAGGTCAACATGGGACTCAGATGCCTACACACATGGGCAGCTCCCACAACTGTGTGTGGAGACGGACCATGTATGATACCCATGTCTACCATACATACACATGCTGATCTACACACATGTCCCATGTTGACGTCCACAGTCTGTCTGTAAAGGAGACACAGGACCATTGTGATGTATTCTCAAAACTGTATTTACAAACTATTTACAAAGCATATATCCCCAATGCAACATGTGAACATAAGAAATGGCATACTGGTCGAACAAAGCTCCAGCAAGCCCAGTGTCCTGTTCCCAACAGTGTACACTCAAGGTCATATTTCCCCAGCTGTTGTGGGTGTTGCTGTCTTCCCATTCCCTTTCACCATGTTGGGTGGAGGGTGACAGGACAGCACAGGGCACATGTGTGGGCGCCACAGGGGCCATCACATGCTCCTGGGACGCTCACCAGGGGATGACTGCCGACCGAGCAGGCGTTCCATGTCGGAGCCCATCCACTGGATGGCCCCTGCCAGCCACTGGTTGGTGTGCTCCAGAAGATGGAGCCGTTGCTCGACGCCATCCAGGACCACATACAGGTTGTGCACACACCTGCCGCCACACACACACATGGTGGGAGGTGTCTGTGTGGCGGCATGTGCATGTGACCTGTGTGTGATCATGGATGGTGGCTGCACACCCAACCACTCATCTGCGCATACCACATGCGGTGGCTGCCAGGGACCCACAGTGCCCTGTGCTGTCCTGTCGTCTGGAACACCTTCCCCCCACCCCCCACCTCCCCCCCTGCCATCCCCACCCACCCTCCCCACCCTCTGCACTCCCCCCTCCTCCCCCCAACCATCACCCACACCCATATCCTTCCCCTCCCACCCCACCCTCCACCCCCTCCATGCCCCATCAGTCCCCTCCGCCTCTGCTGTGGACGCCGCCTCCTCCTCTGCTTCCGCCTCCTCCATCCCTGCCCCTTCCTCCTCCATCTCCTCCTCCAACTCCATTGCACGGTGGGCAGAGGGGCGCCTCTGGGACTCAACGGACGTTGAGGGGCCCTCACTAGTGGTATTGCCCTCTGCGGAGGATGACAGTCATTAGCACACTATCATGTGAGTCACATAACACATGTAAATAGTTTGGCCCCGCACAGGCTGGTGGGCCACTGTGACATTATCTACAGAGCTGTAGAGGTCGCAGCACTCACCGCCACATTGGGACATTGCCCGCCTTTGCAGCCACTCCAGGAACCCTGGCCATTTCAGACGCATCTCCCGGCCCTTTTTCCGTAGGTCCTCCTCCTAGGGGGGGAAGACAATGCGAGGGTGCATTAATGACCATATATCTCTGGTGGGTGTCAAACACATATCACACATCTCTGTGCGCAGCATCGTGCTGCTCCTGCACCTCTGCTCAGCGCTTCTTCTACTAACGGTTGCCAGTGCCACCTGCATGTGTGGCTGTGGGTCTGTGCATGTGGGTACAGAACATATAACCAACATGACGTCCACAATCCACTGGCTGTTTGCCTTACTAACGTTGATTAGGGGTGAGTGTGGGGACTGAGTTGGGTGTGCTGGCTTGTGCTGTTGTTGTTCATTGCTTGTGTATTTCCTGTTGGTTATATGTTTTGTTGGACAGGTGCTTTTCCCCTGATGGGGCAATGATGCATGCATAACACCTTTGAGCTCTGGGTTGCAGCATCGGGGAGGGGTAAGCAGGACGGCCACCCTTTGAGACACAAAGCATGTTTCTGAGTTAAGTGCTGTCTCATTGATTGAGTTTGGGTGGCTTGTCAGGATCTGCACGAAAGGTTAGTGATGTTATAAGGGCTTGTGCATTATGACAGTTTAGTCTGTTGTATGCGTGTTGTAGGCCCGTGGTTACTGAGATGTTATGTGCAGTATTGTGTGTTTCACAACATATAATGAACATTGATATATATACGTGGATGTTGAACGATAATGAGTATGGAACGGTTTTGGACCGTTATGTTTTGTTTTTGTGGTGTGGGCATTGTGAGGTGTTGTACCCTTACACCAGCATCTATGATGTTCCTCTGTGATCATTTACGAGGCTCCTGGGGATTGGGCAGATGTGTGACCTGAAACAGCATACACATCAATGATATATGGATTTGTTTCAGACCTTCGTAAGCAGGTCTCATGGCTCCTGGGGGTGTGATGGTTTACAGCACATACACAGCTGCACCTACCATGCAATCATGAGCCATAACGGACATGTGTACTGGGGTCTGGGCCTTCGGGGAATAAGGCCAATGTGTGTCCCAACCCGGCATCACCTACCACAATATCTAGATGCCATACCCACCTTTGCACTCAGGTCTCAGGCCTCCTGGGGGTAGGGTGCCTTAGCACACATCATCAGCAACATACACCATATCACCAGGGTGACTGACAGGACACTTTCAGCAGGTCTTAGGACTCCTGGGGGTAGAGGGAATTAGAAAGCAGCAACAGCAGCATTAACCATACCACCAGGGTGACTGGGAACCCACTTTAATGGGCTTTCAGGACTCCTGGGGGTAGGGGGAATTAGAAAACAGCAACAGCGGCATTAACCATACCACCAGGCACTGTTCCCTCTAAGCTGTGCGCGTGTGCGCGCACACACACCTCGCCGAGCGAGCACACACAAATTACAAAGGAGCGCACAAAAATTATGGAGTTCTTGGGTTTTCAGATTAAAACCTTGGGTTTTTTAAGGCCGTGGCTGCGCCGCCGATCTACTGCCATTCTGTAATTTCCGAGTAATTCCGAGACTCATGACATCACTTCCGAATCTCTCCTCTCTGCTCTGAGTCCTCACTACTCTCACATGTGACCGATGATTGACGAATCATGACACAGGCTAAAGAGGGAAATAAAAGGGAAGGGCAGCCAGCTAGCCAGCCTCTCTCTGCTCTTGTGCCTGCCTGCCACGCGCCTCCTTTTATCCCTCCCTCAGCCAGCCTCCAGTGCCACGTGCCGCCTTGAATGCAGAGAAGGGAGAGCAACACACCGCACCGGCGAAGAAGAGGAGACCGGTGCTCTGGGACTGCTGCCTGAAGATTGTGCGGGGCTACGCCAGGGACAGGCTATCGGCAGCGGAGCAGGTGAGTGCTGAGGACTTTTCCCGGGAAACGGGGATGGTGGCTGCGCCACGCACGGTATCAGCCCCCATCTGGAGAGTCGGGAAGGCCGGCGCCGGAGGAGGAGAAAGGAGGGGGGGATAGAAAGAAAAAAAAACGGCGCAAGATACCCCATGAAAGAGGTGCGGAGACAAAGGGCGGCCTCTCTCTTGACCCTCCCCTCCTCCGCCCTCACCGATGGACCGAAGCGCTGCCACCGCTGCTTCTCACCAGAAGGGGAGGAAAAAAGGCAAAGCGCCAAGTGTGCCGCTCTGAGAGCCGGTGAGAGGAGAGGGCGGTCTGTTCACCTCATTTTCTTTAAAAAATGCACTTTCTCTCTCTCTCAAGACAATACACTGAGTCTCAGATCAGAACTGGGTCTTAGCACTGCTAGGCAATCACAGTCAGGTGGCTCGTTGCTATTGCTACGCCCTGCAGTGCCTGGTCTAGATTTAGAGGGGCTGGCTCCCACTTGTGCTCTCTGGAAGCTGCCCTGAGTGCAATAACCATGTGTGAACTGCAGTGAGTGGGTGCTTGAAATTTCTTCGATAGTGGAGTGAGGACCAATTCTTTTTTTTTTTTGTCACTGATTTGCCTTCACGTGAATCTGGAGGTAAATGAGGGAGCACAGTGTAACTCCAAGAATCCATGTGTTGTGAACCAAGGTAATTCTGTGTATATGTGATTATCAATGAAAAAGCCGGCATCTACATTTATTGTTAACCCATTCCCCAATAGAGGACTTTGTAAGCATAACTATTTGAACTATTAATTTATCATGCATGGTGTCTTCCATCTTAATTTTATCACTCTAGCCCTTATGATGCTTTGGTCATGCCTACTTTTGAACTTTGTAGTTCAAATAGTTATGCTTACAAAGCCCTCTGTTGGGGAATGGGTTAACAATAAATGTAGATGCCGGCTTTTTCTTCCTTTGAAGTTGCCAGAGGCAAAGTAAGTTCATCTGTTGAAACCATGGTGGAGCTGTTCTGTACACAGTTCTGTACAGTGAAGTAACAGTTCCTGCCACAACAGCAGTTGTTCCATTTGTTTAGGGTGGAATGATAACTGTCGTGGGTGCCTTGGAGGAGGAGGAGGAGGAGGGGGAGGGGGAGGGTGGATAGAGGTGAAGAAAGCTCGGTGGGACTGGATGGAGATGGAAATCCATAGTTTTAAAATTAAGTCACTTTTCTGGATTTGTGTTAAACTGCTAATCCATGTAAGTAACACTGAGCCTTCTTTTTACTATGTATACTTATGGTTCTTTTTCTATTTGTTACCACTTTAACAGTATTGTTATATTATTTGCAATTCCAACTTCGAAGCCCTCTGATGAAGGCTTTGGATGAAATGCGCTGGGACATTTCTTTTGACTAATAAAGCACCTGCTATGCCTGTGACCACCACACCACTTTTAAAATGTCGAAACCAATAGCAATGAGAAGTGCAAAACGTAAGAGAACGGCCAGAGCTTTTAAGCCTGAATGGCTTGAAGAAATTGTTGAAACGGAGACACCGAAATCTTGGGATAAAAAATGCGCTCAACTGCGTGAAATATTCACTTACGAAGAGGATGATGGAGTAGTCTGTTTATACTACCGAGATGCAAAAACCATTGGAGAGTTTTCGAATGGCAAATTTTGGGATGATGTGTGGAAACTGGACTTTTTGAAACGACATCTTTCTAGTAAGACTCATACTGAAAGTGTTAAGAAACTTAGAGCTAAAAATCCAAATTTAAGAGGAGGATTATTTAACTTGTTGCTTGAGAGCACCGCTGAAAAAGCGAAAAGGCAAATTAGTAATGAACGGAAGCGTTCTACACCAGAACAAATTAAAATTCTAATTGATAGTGTTTTGCTGGCTGTTCAGATGAATATTTCCATGCTCTCTGTTCAAGATATTAATGAACACATGTCCAAGTACATAACCATACCTGAAAGCTGGAGAAGCAAAAACTATTTGTTTGAATTTCTTGAAATTATAAACATGAATGTCCAAGATAAGCTCATAGAGGATGTTGCATCAGCAGCGTATCATACATTAACTACACAGGTACACTACCAAAAAACTGCCTCCAGTTTTGCAACTGATTCCTATAGATTTTGGGGTGCTGAATCCAGGAAAAATAGCCAAAATGTTCATTCACGTCACGTTTTCTTGCAAAATTAGATTTCTTACCCATATAAGGAATGTTCACATAATTTCTTTTTAGCCGACTGCAGTTTATTTTCTTGGCCCAAAATAGAGGTTGTAATGGTTAACTAACTAGAAACACTCCCTCATGATATTTTAGAGTGTTTTGTATTCATTTTATACATTAACAGGACAATTGGGAGGCGGGGGGCTAAATCCAGTACTCGCGCTGGCGCATGTTCTTTCCTGTTCGCCTCGCCTCGTTCGCTCGCTCAAACACGGTGGTTGCGACATGAACGTTCCTGTCAAATTTCAGTTTCTTGCAAGTTCATTATTACCTTTTGTTTGCTCAGTCGTAATCCAGCTTTATTCCGAAGTGGTTCACTACAGTTGTAGTTTGCAGTGCTGTGTATTTGTGATGGCTCACAGAGCCAGAGGTTGCGTCAACTCTCCGGACAGTTTTTGTTTTATTTGTGGGGAATATACCGTGAAAAAGCGGCAGAGGAACATTTCTGCATTTATTAAAAAAGTATATTTCGCCTATTTCAGTTTGAAGTTAGGCGATCAAGACAAACCGTGGGCTCCTCACAAAGTGTGCAAGGACATGTGAGGAAGATCTACGCTTATGGATGAAAGGTAAAAAACAAGCATTTCGTTTCGGAATACCTATGATGTGGCGTGAACAAAGAGACCACAGCAGTGACTGCTATTTTTGCTCTTGCATTGTGAAGGGATACAACTTAAAAAATAAGAACGTAATAAGTTACCCCAACCTTCCCTCAGCAATTAGGCCTATGCCTCATAGCAACGAAGTACCTGTGCCTGAACCACCAAAATCTTTGGATCATATTTGTGTGGACGGTTCTGATCATGATGAGACTCATCAGATGGCTTTTCCCGATGAGTCCAGTACTTCCGAGTTTGAAACTGAACTAGATCCGAAACCTGAACTTTTCTCTCAAGCTGAATTGAATGATTTAGTCCGGGATTTAGGACTCCCAAAAGATGCTGCCCAACTGCTAGGTTCTCGGCTTAAACAGAAAAATCTATTGTCACCAGGAACAACTTTTTATTGGTACCGCAACCGCGAGACACAATTTTTGAAGTATTTCAGCAAAGAGGAAGATTTGGTATTTTGCAACGATATATACGGAGTGATGGAAAAGTTTAAACTCAAGTATGATCCTGCTGAATGGTGGCTGTTCATTGATTCGTCAAAAGACAGCATAAAAGGTGTTCTTCTTCATAATGGCAACACATTCGCTTCAGTTCCTATTGCTCACTCTGTTATTCTCCAAGAAAAATACGAGAATTTTTCTGTTTTTGTATATTTTGTGTTAGCTGTGTGGGTTTGTTGTTTGTTGTGCAGAAAATGTAAATAAAGATTAAAAAAAAAAAAAACTTTAATCCTTTCTGAGTCAATGCCCTCTCTAACATAGAGCGCAACCCCTCCACCAATTTGATCAGCTCTATCATTACGATATAGTTTGTACCCAGGTATCTCTGTGTCCCACTGGTTGTCCTCCTTCCACCATGTCTCTGATATTCCAATCATATCTAACCTTTCATTTAGTGCTATATATTCTAACTCTCCCATCTTATTCTTTAGACTTCTAGCATTTGCATACAAGCATTTTAGAGAATGTATTTTATTCATGTTAATTTGGCTATTGTTAGACATGGGTAATTTGGGATCTTTAAGCTCTGTCTGCTCCATACTTGAGGGCATTTGGGCTACTTTACTCTTTTGTGGAACCTCTCTGCTTTTGGTAGTGTCCTTCAAGGATACATTCTTCCGAACCATCCGCTCTTGGGCGACTGTCGGCTTTCCCCTAATATCTAATTTAAAAGCTGCTCTATCTCCTTTTTAAAGGTTAATGCCAGCAGCCTGGTTCCATCCCGGTTAAGGTGAAGCCCATCCCTTCGGAAGAGCCCCTCCTTTCCCCAGAATGTTCCCCAGTTCCTAACAAATCCAAAACCCTCATCTCTGCACCATTGTCTCATCCACGCATTGAGACTCCGGAGCTCTGCCTGCCTTTTGGGTCCTGCGCGTGGAACAGGAAGCATTTCGGAGAATGCTACCATGGAAGTTCTGGATTTCAACTTCCTACCTAAAAGCCTAAATTTTGCCTCCAGAACCTCCCTACCACATTTTCCTATGTCATTGGTACCGACATGTACCAAGACAGAAGACTCCTCCCCAGCACTATCTAAGACCTTATCTAGGTGGCGCATGAGGTCTGCTCCCTTCGCACCAGGCAGGCATGTTACCAGGCGATCCTCACGTCCACCAGCCACCCAGCTATCTACATGCCTAATGATCGAATCACCAACGGCTGTCCTAACCCTTCCCTCATGGGCACATGGCCCTGGAGAAACTTCCTCGGTGCGAGAGGGTTTTAAATCACCTAGAGGACAGGTCCTAGTTACAGGATCACTTCCTGCCACACCAGGGTGATGCTCTCCTGTCACGTGACCTCTCTCCTCCATGGCAACAGGGGTGCTGCCAGACTGGAGGTGGGACTTCAGGACTATATCCCTGTAGGTCTCGTCTATGTACCTCTCTGTCTGTCTTATGTTTTCCAAGTCTGCTACTTTAGCCTCAAGAGAACGGACTTGTTCCCTGAGAGCAAAGAGCTCCTTGCACCTAGTGCACACGTAAGACCTCTCACCAACTGGGAGAAAATCATACATGTGACACTCAATGCAAAAGACTGGAAAGCCCCCATCCCGCTGCTGGGCTGCTGTCTGCATCTTAGTTTTAAGTTTGTGTCTAGATCTTTAAGTTCTTACTTACTAGGGGTTGCTATGGGTATTTATACCAATAAAACTGTACCTAATACGTTTAATATACCTTGTTCACCTGAAGCTTAATTAATCTCAGGTCCTTAGTGTATGACTGATTTGGATAATGAGCTTCACCTGAAAGCACCTCCTGTCTTTTAAGATGTGTAAGTACCTATAAAGCTATGATTATGCCAGGGGTCACTGCTTGACCCAATACAAGCATTGAGGAATCTGTGTTTTTTGCGGAAACTGCTAGGTACTTATTTATTTATTTATTTATTTAGACAGTTTTGTATACCGCCTTATCCTTCAATCAAAGCGGTCACAACACAATTGGGGGATACATTTAACACGCGGGGATATGAGACACATACACTAATACTTACAGGGAACATGGGCAATGGAGGGTTAAGTGGCTTGCCCAAGACCACAAGGAGCATCTGTGGGACTAGAAACCCCAGTCCTTCCGGCCCAAGGTTGCTGTCCTCTAGTGGGATTTGAACCCCCGACCTTCCGGCCTGAAGTACCGTGCCCCAACCACTAGGCTACTCCTCCCTTATGACCTAGATTGGCCACTGTTGGAAAGAGAATACTGGGCTTGATGGACCTTGGTCTGACCCAGCATGGCATATCTTATGTCCTTACGATTCTTTTTTCTGTCCTGTTATTTAACAACATTCCATTGGTGACTGCTATATGAGTCTTTTCTGGGAACCCTGGGCCTATACACTGGATGGGCAGCAATGGGGGAGATAGTCCAGATGTAAACAAACGGCATTGCACATACTGGCTCCAACACATGTTCACCTCTATATTATGTGTTTGCTGATAGATGAGCTATTCAACTGCGGTTATATGTTGGGTGTGTCATATAAGTTGTGGAGCCCTGCTGTGTCAGATGTCATGCAGCAAACATACACATATGTGGTACAGTTGTGATGAGAAGGTTTGGTGGCCAGCCTGGAACCCATGTGACCATGATTGCAGTGGAGAATGTATGTTTGGTAGTTGTTTACGATTGAGGGTAACTTTTGCAGGTTGTCCTCATCATGTATGTTTTGATGTTGGCCCTTTGGTACAGGGTGATATTGCAATATAGTATGTCCATCATGGTTCTTGGTGGATTACCATGTAGTGGGTCATCTTGTGAGTGAATGCTGTGTCACGTATCAACGTGAGGACCAAGTAATGGTTATCATTGATGGGGTGACTGTTGATAGTGTCTGTCTGCCATTAAATTGCGAAGTATATATACCCATACCAGTGAGCTGGTATATGATTGGATCTGTTCTGCTGTTCAGTTCAGATGGAGCATGCAGTTCCCATAGACCATGTAATCATATGAGGGTGTGCTGTACATGCATGTAGCACCTGTGACCATGTACACATCATGTATCATGTGTTTGGGAGTCTGTGCAGCAACCACATTGTGAACATGCATATTTGACAAGCAATGTGATGCATATTTGATAAGCAATGTGATGATAGGGGCAGCAACAATCTGCCTCATACCTACAGGAACACAGCCACAGGTCACAACAGGTCCACTGTTCTGAAATGTGTCCTGGGGATCTAGATCCCGGACACGTGCCATCATGGTGTAACAGCTGAAGGTGACAGGAGAGGTGTAGCATGTCAGCAAAAGTATGTGTTGCTGACCATAGATGATAGGTTGTGTGTGATGTGTCGTGATGAGTGAGTGTGTGTCTGGGTATCATATTACACAGGCAGATAGGGTATGAAAGGTAGTGACACATAGCACCACTGATGACTGTGACATTGATTTGGCATGTTTGTAGTGGCCTGCAGTCCTCTACCATCTATTGTGTCACATCATAGGGAGTTTATTTTCTTTGATGAGCATGCATGCCTAGCACAGACAGTCCTCCTGCCCATGCTGACAACATGTGGCTCATTGTGGCACATTTTTCATGGCATATACCATGGGCTGCTTGGTTTCAGTCAACATACATGTGTATGCACTTGTTTTGATATGCATTACTAGTATGGCCATCCAACTCTGTCAGAACGCTAGGTGTATGAATGTTTTTTGCAGACATGATATGCAGCAATAGTAGCAGCCTCCTACACTAAATGAGGGCTATGCCTGAGGCCTGTATGCCATATGCACTCTAAAGTATGGCAAGGTTGGCCTGAGGTGAATCATCACATCCCGAGGGAGTGGTACATCTATATGCCATCCATGTGGCTCCTCACACATACTCTGTGTGTACATGATTTGTGGGCTATAGGTTCAAGTCCTCCATGAGGATCATGCTTTTTACATTATCTGTGTCTCAACTTTTGCTTAAGATGCGGGTACAATGCCATCTTGTGCATACCCCAATGATTGGCCCTGGTATGGGGCAAACACACATTAGCCACACAGTCTCCACTATCCACAGCTGCATGGAGAGGCAGGCTAGTGGAGTACAGTAATGTCATGGCACAATACTAACACTTACACAATGAGCAGACCTCAACAATGATTGTGGTGCTATGGAGAACAATGCTGCGGACAAGTTTTGATGATCAGCAGCACATATACAGAGTGTTGTGAAGTGAGAGTATATGTGTGTGTTTGTCTCTACACCGTAACATGTCTGTATGCATTTCACGGTGTCAAGCATTGCCTACACCAGGGGTGTCCAACCCTGTCCTGGAGGGCTGCAATCCTGGCAGGTTTTTGGGATAGCGTTAATGAATATGCATGAGATATATATGCATTAGAGATATCCTGCCAGCCTGATTGGTTTGTGGCCCTCCAGGACTGGATTTGGAGACCCCTGCCTTACACCTCTGTCATTTAAGATTGCGAGTGGGCAAGGTACAGATGTCCTAGACATCAAAAGAGTAAATAGAATTTGTCACATCCCTCCTCGATTCTCACCACCAGCAAAAGGTTGTCCAACGAGGCATTGAAAAGGTCAGTCAGTGGAGCTGCTAGAATGTCCCCTCAGTATTCTAGGGTGTATCCTATCTGGTCCCATCGCTTTGTCTACTTTAAGTTGAGCTAGTTTCTCACAAACACAGTCTTCTGAAAATTGTTCAAGATGTCCCTCGCTTCTGTTCCTGTTTGTGGGTGTTTTCTGAGGTCCTGCTCCTGGTTCTTCATCTGTGAACACAGAACAGAAATATTTGTTAAGCAATTCCGCTTTATTCTCATCAGCTTCTACATATTCCTCCCCTTCACCCTTGAGTCTGACAATACCACTTTTGCCCTTCCTCGTCTCACTAACATATCTGAAAAATGTCTTATCCCCCCATTTTATTGCATTGGCTATTTCCTCCTCTTGTTGAATCTTTGCTTTCCTGGCTACTTTGCTACCTTCTGTAAGATTTTTCAAATATAGATGCCTGTCTTCCTCTCCCTGTGATCTCTTGTATTTCATGAAGGCCTCCCTCTTTTTCTTCACTTTTTCAGCTACTTCTTTCGAAAGCCATAGCAGTCTCCTTTTCCTTTTACCTTTATTTACCAGTTTAACAAAAAAGTTGGTTACCCTTAAAATATCCCCTTTCAGTTTTGCCTACTGTTTTCTACATCCCCCAGCTGTTCCCATCCAGCTAACGACTCCCTGAGGTATTGGCCCATCTTGGCAAAGTTAGTCTTCCTAAACAACTACCTTAGCTCTATTTTTATTCCTAAAAATCCTGGAGAAAGACCAGCTGTGAATGACAAATCTACAAATAAGAATGGGGAACATACAACACTATTTATAGAAGATGATATATTGGAACAGCTTGCAGAAATGAAAGTGTACATGGCCATGTGCCTGGATGGGATAAATCCCAGGATACAGAAAGAGCTCTGAGAGGTTCCTGCAGGCCATTAAGGTTTTTTTTAATAGATTCTTGCAGACTGGAGAGGTTACACAAGACTGGAGAAGGGAAGATGTGTTACCTCTTCATAAACTTGGTAGTGGGGAAGAAGTGACAAACTACAGGCCAATAGGCCTTAGCTCATTGGCAGGAAAAGGAAATGGAGGGGCTCATGAATGGTCAAATAATTGACGTCCCCCAAAGCAACATGTTGCATGATCCAACACAACATGCTTTTCCCAGTGGACAATCTCGGCAAGCAAATTCTAACAGGTTGTTGGACTGGGTGACCAGGGAAGTAGATCTCGGACATGAGATTGATGTGATCTGCCTAGCTTTCAGCAAACCCTTTGATACTATTTCTCAGAGGAGTCCTCTCACTTAACTCAACAGCTTGGGGATGCGTCCCAAGGTGCTGGAATGGATCCAAAATTGGTTGATGCACAGACAACAGAAGGTGACAATAGACAGACCATGGATGAAATGAAGATGATTAGCGGTGTGTCCCTGGTTTTGGTCCTGGTACCATTACTGTTCAATGTATTTTTGAGTGACATTGCTAAATGAATGAATAGGGAACTCTGTCTTTTTGCAGATGGCACAAGACTTTTTAAGAAAGTGGACTCTCCAGAGTGATTGGATAAAATGAGGAAAGATATACACAAGCTGGAAGAATGGTTTATGCTTAGCAATTAAGATTTAAGATGAAGAGGTGCAGTGACATGCGCTTGTGAAGCAGATGTCCAAGGAAATATTTTGGAAATAGGGGGCAAGAGGTTGATGTGCAGGGACCTGGATAAAGACCATAAAATAATTGTTTCCGAGGATCTCAAGATAGGAGAAACAGTGTGGCAAGGCAGAGGCAAATGGCAGAAGGAAGGTTGTATATACAGGGGACCTACCAGCAGAAAAGATGATGTACTAATGCTACTGTACAAGTTTCTGGTGAGTCCTCAGTTGGCATATTGTGACACAGTTTGGAGTCTGTACCTCACAAAGTATTTAACAAAAAAGATGTAAATAGTTCAGTGGAATGTGAACACACTGATTTAGAACCTATCTCAGAAGACCTATGAGAGGAGACATGAACACCAACAGATGTAAGGGAGGAGTAGCCTAGTGGTTGGGGCAAGGTACTTCAGGCCGGAAGGTCGGGGGTTCAAATCCCACTAGAGGACAGCAACCTTGGGCCGGAAGGACTGGGGTTTCTAGTCCCACAGATGCTCCTTGTGGTCTTGGGCAAGCCACTTAACCCTCCATTGCCCATGTTCCCTGTAAGTATTAGTGTATGTGTCTCATATCCCCGCATGTTAAATGTATCCCCCACTTGTGTTGTGACCGCTTTGATTGAAGGATAAGGCGGTATACAAAACTGTCTAAATAAATAAATAAATAAATAAAATGTAAACTCTGGAGACAAGCAGGAACAGGGCAGATATGTTTCAGACCCTAGATACCTAAAGAGGGTGAACGAGCCAACCAACTTCTTCCAAAGATGGTGAGGCTATAAAAATAGAGCATATAACATGAATGCGCAAGGGGATCAAGTGAAAGGCAATGTCGTGTTGTTTTTTTCCCCTGATAGGGGATGGATGTTTGAAATGCCCTCCCAGTGCAAGTGGTGGGGGCAGATACAGTGACAGACATCTAAATGGCATGTGGCATACACAGTGAATCCCTTCATAGTAACATGTTACAATCAAATTAGATATAACTATCTTTTATAACTCAACAAGTACAGCTGTGGGTCGAGAACGGTGGTTAGACCCCTAAACAAAGGCATTCAGCAGGTTCACCTACTCTGTACACCCTGCTGGTCTCACTAGATGGACCATACTGCTCTATATGTGCCATCATATACTATGTTGCTATATTACTATGTGACTGCATTTACCGGACATTCACTGTTATGGCTGTACTGTCACTTGCAGGCACTCATTGGCCTACTTTGTTGTATGCTCAATGTCAGCACCCCATCAGCCATCTCAACCACCAACCACACAGACGTGTTCAAAGTATCCCCCTGCCACCAACTACATAGACACAAACAACCACATACAAGATACTGCCACCACATGCACAGCATCAGCACCAGATCACTCAGAACAGTCCCAGACTAGCTTCAGTCAGGCAAAGCAGGCATCGTGTACATCAACGCACCCTGGCACAGATACACAGACCAGACTGTCACATATCACATCACATCTGCAAACTGCACTGCCTTGCACTACCACATATCTTACAAGAGAGGTAGAGTTGTTGCAATTCTACAAGGTGTAAGCCACAGGCACCATCATCACACACAACACAAACCTATTCACAGTAGACAACATTGCTATCACCATGTGGCTCATGTATAGACCTCACAATGCCAATCTAGATGTGTTATTCGGCATGCCTTTGACAGCATTGACCCAGAATACACTATAGCCACCTCCCATAGAGCTGGGAGATCCCATCGTGGGCTCAACAAACAACATTGCTTCAAGGCCATATCTGGGGGGGGCAATGAAATTGTTTTAATTTGATATAATCATCCCCACAACAGGCCAACAACTGGGGACACTGTTTCAGTGCATCTCCATTTCAAAGACAATGACTATGACAGCCCAGGCATTAATTATGCTGTGACTACCACCGCATAGCTTTCCTGAGGATTCTAGAGAAACCACTGATCCCGCACCCACACAACATACTGACTGAGGATGCAGGTGCTTACACAGTGGAAGAAACCTTCCTTAATTTGTGCCCCATGCCTGAGGCATAACATACCTGGTCTGGACATGACTGTTGATATGTAGACTAAATCCATCCTTGCTGCTATAGCAGCCCCAAGCAATGGACACAGAGACACACAATAAGACTCAGGCCCAAAGTATCCTGGACAGATCAGGCATCCCAAATAAAGAGTACGACAACTCTACAGACAATGGAGACAGAACATATCCTCCCCCACTTTTTTACCATGCTGTTGTCCAACACATGATTATAACATCTTAATAACTACAGCCAAATCACAATTTGATACCATACACATAATAAAATCATCAAAATGACCACATGATATGTTCTCAACAGCAGGGACACTCATAAAAGATGCATTGCAACAAAACTTCAGAATTCCAGCCACGGGTATTCAGCAAACACTATATAACCCAGAAGCAGGACCATGTGACAGCACACCCAACCCTAAACTCCAAGATCCAGGATACATGTACGTCACATACATGCATCCTGCATCGTGTTTCAAAAACAAAGCTGCCAACATATAGAACACATCATGCTATTTCTCAATGCCATAACCTCGACACCAGACCAAGGGCCCACATCCTGGATTAGTGCCATATAGGGGCAACCTGGACACCTCATACCCCAGTTAGTCAAAACCATCCTCATCCATGGATATATGCCAGCCAGACATGGAGGTGTTCATTGAGGGGCTCACCAGATATGCCGAATACTGGTGAACCCCTCAATGAATACATGTGACACAAATAATTACTACCCAATTGCCAGTCAAACTATGATGTGGTGAACTAATGGGAATGTGGTACCGAGGCAACCACAAAGACCACCTTAACCTACACATCCCCCGAGACAGCCACCATTTTTGCTTAACAACACATCATAACATGGACATGCTATTGATCTCACTGCTGGATACCATCATTAGGCCAACTGACAACAGGCCCCTGAGGTTTCCTCTCACATTTATGGGCATATGCAATGCATTGCAAACCATGACACACATTTTGGTATTGAGACTCATGAAGAAAATTGGAATTCTGGGTACAACACATATATGGTTCTAGTCCTGTTGTGCCAACAGACAGCAACACATTATATGTAGCACAGCTATATCCATTCCCCTCACTCATACCCAGGCCATCCCTCAAGGATCATCAGTCTCATCAATACTCTTCAGTCTCTGTATGGAACCTATCTTCCACGTGGTGCATTGCCATATGAGTGACTGTATGTAACAGCATTGTGTTATGGGCTGATGGTGTGTGCCATGCCACTTGTTGCTATGGGGATGGTTTCAAGTCCAGGATTGCTGTGTTTCATGTCTATTTATGTTTCTGTGTTGTAAGGTTGCCTGTGTTGGACAGGGTCCTTCCAGGCAAATACTGCCTGTTTTTTCTGTATGCGATCTGTGGGTTACATAACAATTGGGTAGACTGCTGTGCATAATGACCCTGCTCAGCTTGTCATTGAGTTTGACTACCTGTACTTTGCACATGCTAACTAGTCTCTGCTTGTCCAAGGGTTAACAACATGTCTTCCCTTTGCACATGGTTGCTGCCCTGTACGTGATGTCCTTCATGGAAAATATCTATGTTCAGGATAATGTGTGACACAAAATGTACATTGCACTGTGATACTGCTGTGCGGGATGTACGGTGTGGTACTGATGTTACCATAAGGTACTGGCGCTACCACGCAGTGCATAAAGCAAGCTGATGCTACCACGCAGAAAACCCATTGAGGGCCAGGTGTGCTGTGTTTGTTGTCAACAGCTGCCAGACCCCTCCCTTTCCCCTACAGTCTCTTTTTAAGGCAGAATGTAATGCTGCTCCCATTGACCAAGATGTCTCACTTTGTCCTTGTAGCTAGTGCAGTATGGTGCTTGTTTACTAAGGAGATGGTGCACCTGGGAAAGTGGCAATGGGCAGGGGTCCAAGCCCACAGCAGAACAGATCTGCAGCTGTGAAGGGAGCAGAGGCCAGGTATTTATTTATTTTACCAGTTTTCTATACTGCCTTATCCTTCAATCAAAGCAGTTTACATTATGTAATCACTACAAACAAGTACTGAATACATTCCCTTGGCCCCAAAGGGCTCACAATCTATGTGTACTGAGGCAACAGAGGGTTAAGTGGCTTGCCCAAGGCCACAAGGAATGCCTATAGGACTAGAAACCCCAGTCCCTCTGGCTTGAGGTGCTATGTCCTAACCACTAGTCCACTCCTCCCTATGGGGAACCATGGTGCCATAGGCAGAGAGGTCTGCCCCAGATGTCCTTTAGAGGCCCAGAGCCATGCTCCTGGGCAGGAGGGAAGACCAGATTATTTCCCTGTACTGTCTGAGCACAGAAGCTATCATGGAGCTCTATGAGGATCTGAGATCTGACCTCAAACCACTGACTGCCTGGTCTCATGCAATACCAGGGCTGGTGAAGTTTCTGAGTGCCCTACATTTCTTTGCCTTTGGCTGCTTCCAAACATCTGTGGCTGCAGTTGGAGGTAGGGTTGCCAACTGGCTCCAGATGCGCCCGACAGGCTTGATCCAGTCCTGGGTTTACTCCATTGCATACAGGGACATGTAGTCCTGTTTTCTCCATTGCACTCCATAAGTAAAGCAAGACTACAAGTCCCTGCACGCAATGGGGTAAACACAGGACTGGATCAAGCCTGTCGGGCGCATCTGGAGCCAGTTGGCAACCCTAGTTGGAGGAATGAGTTGTTCCACCTTCTCATGCTGTCTCCACCAAGTACTGCAAGCCATGATCAGCCAGGTAAGGAATGGGTGGCCCTGAACCAGCAGTTTGAGCAAATTGCAGGGATACCACATGTGATAAAAGCCATTGATTGCACACATATTGCTATGGTCCCATCCAAAGACAGGGAGGCAGTGTACTGCAACCACAAGCACTACCATTCTCTGAATGTGCAGGTGAATCGTGATTCAAATACTGTATGTACATTCTGAATGTGGTCCCTAGGTTCCCAGGGTCCACCCATGTCCTGCATCACTCAGCAATATTCCAACAGTTTGAGGGTGGCCAGTATGAGGACTGCGTTCTGCTAGGTGAGTAGGTTTTTCCTTTCTACTATGTGAATAATGTCTATGAACTACAGGTAGCAGCATGGCTGGTGTCAGACGGTACAATATCACAGTCAGTTTTCTGTGCTAATTTTAATAGAAAGGATCACATAGCAGGAAGACACAAGGGCTAATGCATGAGTCTGTTTTTGTATCTGACATGCTACAAAGTGGTGTTTCTGCCCTGCCACATCAAAACACAACCAGAATTGTAATACTTTACTGTTGCTGCATTCCAAATGCATATAATACTCCCTTGTTTCAGAGGTCTGTTATTTCTGTTGTGGACATCTGCAAAGTCTGGAACCTGTCTTTGCTATCTCAGCTGATCACTTTCTCCATACTAATGTGCACATCAATGTTTGTATTATCAATAAGACGTGTATTCCCTGCTTTTAGCCTGTGTTGTATGTGGGACCAGAAGAAAAGGCTGGCAATCTACTTCTGGTGATACATTGCCAAGAAAACCCAGAGGTAGCTGGGTCACTATGAGTCAACACTGACTTGATGGCACTAAAAAAAAAAAATGATGGACTATTGGGACCCCTCTATAATTTAAACCTTCTCCAGTAAGCCTTTTCCTGGCCCAACATGTCCGTGAAGCCATATGCTTTGTATTCGTATCCCTACCCTCTGTTGCATGTGGATTTTATTTGTGCCTCTGTAGGTACATATCAAAGCAATTGATGTGGTCATCATAAGATATTTTCGAGTGTGTTCTAGATAACAGGAGTTCTGCAGTCTTTTTCTCTCCTATCCTGAATTGTTGCATTTCCAAGCACTGGCCTTTGTATTGATTCCCTGTTGTAAGCTCTTGGCAATCAGTGCCTGTGAGGCACTTGCAGAGCTAGAACTCTCATAACAGGTGTTTTCTGTCGTTGATGAGCTATTAACCTGTGCTTACTATCACCTGCAGTACTTTGCCTAATGTTTGCCTTTTTCTCAGTGAGACTATGTACATACTGATGCTGTAGCAACAATGATAACAATGAAAAGGGCAGATGTCATCCAAACAACAACCATTATGGAAAAGACTGAACGGCCAGTTCATTCTCCATGGGTGCTGTTTGTACACCTTGGAGGTGCCTGCACTACCAATATGCACTTCATCTCACAGCAGTGGCAGATTCAGAGGGAGACACTCAGCCCCTATCTCACTTAGATAAAGCTCCCAAGGTACTTTATATTCTTTTGTGGATGTGTTCTGACATATGATGCTTCACGACAGTCAGTGCACCTGCAGGCCACAGGAAGACTCTGCAACTGTATTCCAGTACAAAGTTGCTCTTTACCTCAGCAGCTGTACTTAGATGAGCTGTGGCCTGGCAGGGTTCCTTTCAAGCCAAGATGACAGGCACAGACCTCCTCAGGAAGAGAGGGGGGGGGGATATGACCTGACATGGCCAGTTGGAGGGTGACAGCAGGGTGGGAGGTATATTAATAGACTAAGAGGTATGTTTACTAAACCGTCTTAATGTTACCGGCGTTAGATAATGTGAAGAATGCCATATAAGGAGTGGGCTTTCAGGTCTTAAGGTAGCAATCGTGGGTTATCGCGCGATAAAGTGAGCCGTGTCCATTATCGCATGTTAACCTTAACTGCGCGTGCTGAACTGCAATCACAGCAATAGAGGTGTAGCACGCTGGTTACTGCAATGACTGTGGAGGCAGAGGTCATGGGTCTGATTCCACAGTGGTGTTATATAATAAGGTTGTCTGAGGCATTACCCTTTACTTTAAATCAGTGCTGTCTGAGGCATTTTCTTTTTTAATTTAAATTAGTGCTGCCAGCAAACACACCCTCACAGTGCCATAACCTAAGGTGCCGCATAAGGCGCCCTATAAGGCACTCCAGAGGGCACATTATGAAGCGCCCTATCCGCCAAGGCACCTGATAATGTTCCCTATAGGGCACATTATAAGGCGCTTTATAAGGCACTTTATAGGGCGCCTTATGAGGCACCTTAAGGTTACAGCACTGTGAGGGTGTTTTTGCTGGCAGCACTAATTTAAATTACAAAATGGAAATGCCTCAGACAGCCCTATCAAATAACACTACTGTGGGATAAAACCCATGACCTCTGCCTCCACAGTCAGTGAAGTAACCAGCGGGCTACATCTCTATAGCTACTAACAAACCCCTAGCTGGCTACAGAAAGACTGCAGGTCACCACACAAACTGTCTGCTGTGGTTACCAGGATCCATGATGCACTGCACATGCAGATCAGCATTCTACAGATGATCACAAGCATTGTGGAACCTGTGTCCCTTGGGGAAACTGCTAGGTACGTATGACCTAGATTGGCCACTGTTGGAAACAGAATACTGGGCTTGATGGACCTTGGTCTGACCCAGTATGGCATATCTTATGTTCTTATGTTCTTATGGGGTATGCACCCCCACAGCACCTCGGCCTGGTAGGGGGAACTGACCATGTGTGTTACTGGCACAGAGTAGCTACAGACCGTCACATTGTGGGGTACTGTGCTCACCCTGAGGGCAAGGTGGGGTGCCCAGCACCAGGTCTGCAGCACCTGGCTTAGCTGAGATAGGCTATGCTGCAGGTTGCCATCAGTGCCAGTGTCTGACAGGTGGTCCTTGTATTCCCGTCACGTGTAGCCCTCGTGGACTATGATGCACCCAAGATAGTGCATATGCTGTGTGGGTGCCATGGTCACATGATGTAAGGGAAGGGGGGGTGTTTGGGCCCATAAGAAGATTATATAGCACCACCCAACCCGCCCTCTGGGGCTCAGGGTCTCCCACCAACAGATCCACATTCTACATCCCTGCAATAGTGGCAGTAGATTGGACCATCAACCCCAGTCCTGCTGGGGAACAGGCACCCTACAGGGCAGTCAATGCAGATCTGTATGCATTCATAAGGCAATGGCAGACAGACAGTAGGCCTGGAAATGCTCAGCTGCCCCCCACCACTATCTAAGACTGAAAGTATATAAACCTCTCTAATAATAGTAAGACAAATAGTCTATTTTACCATCGCTGTTCCCGTCTTGAAGACGGGAACAGCGATGGTAAAATAGACTATTTGTCTTACTATTATTTGAGGAGTTTACATACTTTCAGTCTTGGATAACAACACTTCCCAGTAAAAATAGACTTACAATATTGTGTTGAATACCCCCACCACTATCTGACATCCTCCAGCAGCAAGCACAGTCAGTCTCCAGCCACTGCATGGTGTTCCAGCCATACACATACTAACTGCAGACAGTCTGCTAGCTAGTCCATAGTGCATGTTCCTGGAGGAGATGCATGACCCCAAAACTGGGATGTGAGCACACACACACCAAGCAGATAAATCAGTGATTAGGCCCCAGAAATAAGAACCCATAAATATCACTTGAGAAAAATACCATATAGCACTAAGGGGGAACCTAGCCATGCCATGGTCACTGCTCAGTCAGGGTGAGAGTGACATCCCAGCAGGACATGCTGTGGCCACCCTGTCCATGCAGGTGATGGCTGGGCACTACAATGTCCCAGCCATTGCCCTATGCCCTGTGCAGATGCATCCTGCCCAGGCCACCCTGTCCGGGCCATACCCACAGTACCTTGCTCCTCATTATGCATATTGACAGGCTAACACTGGAAACAGTGCAAGCAGTGTGGGCTCAGTAAGGTGTAGGCAGACACACACTCCCACACCTATGCCAGCATTGTGCAAATATAGAGGCTTTTGGCAGCCCTGGCCACCGCACCAGTCCTGGGCACGGTGCAGGCATGGCTATGGTACGCAATACTGTTGGGGTCACTCCCCGGGGTGGTAAACACTGTCAGAAACCAAAACTGAAACACACTCCATAGATATCAGAAAGGTTGCTATGATGCAGCTCTATCAGCAAATTGTGATTAACATAGGAATTGTTATCTGTGATTAATCATAGCAATCTTTTGATATATGTGTAACGTATTCCCAAGTTTAGGGCGGCATTGCTAAGGTATGCAAGTGCTAGTATTGGGAGATGCTGCTGCACGCAGGGACCAACAGCCTGACTCTCCATGAGGCTTTGGATAGTGGAGCCTGTGGGTGTAGGTGTTTGTGTCCCTGTTGGCCGCTGCTCTAGGGCACATCCTAAACCACCATGTCAGCCAAGGCGGGTTATAATGTGCCCCAGAGGCCATGTTGAAAGGTGACCAACTCCCAAGGCACCATAGTAGGCACCCCATAAGCTTCCTGAATCTAAGGTGTGGCGTAAGATGCCCCAAGGATGTATAGGTGAACCCAAAAATGTTGGCCAAGGGCAGTAAGGTCCCCCAATTTGATAAGCAAGAGAGGTATGGGCCAAACACAGATGTAACCCTAACACTGCACAGAGCAACAAGGAAAGACAATGCACAAGTAATGGAAGGAAGTAGATCTGAGCTGATGGGCCAGACAAATCTGCGTCCAGCCCATGTGGCAGCTGGCAAAAGGACAAACATATTGGGGGCAGCTGTAGTGATGCACAGAGTGATGGTAATGTACCATGCAATAATGACAGTGTGTGGCAGAGGATGAGAAGACGTGTCCAGCAGAGGAGGTAGACGTGGCTGGATAGGCGTAATGATAGGATAGAGGAATAGCACTGCCATGAAGAGCACACACAGGAGAGGCAACCAGGGAGAGCTGCAATGCAGAAATGTGTAGCAGTGCAGGATGTGGGGTAGCAGCATGCACATCAGGGTAGGACGGCACACAGCTGCCAGACACACATAGACGGACAGAAGGATGGTTTACAACTGTGATAAGGGTACAATGTGCTAACAGCACAGATCTGCACAGATATGGCTGTCACAGGAATCAAAAGTAGCTGTGCAGGACAGGCAAACAAATGAAAGAGAACAGAGAGGAATCAAACCTATGACCATTAGCACAAGTGTCAATGCACAAACCAGTAGGCCACACCACCAACGTGAGCTCATTAGCAAAGGCTGCATACAAGAATACTGCAGGGCATACACACAAGAAGCCTGATGGCTGCCATGATAGGCAAACCTCCAACAGTAACCATGATGAAATGCACATGCAGATCTGGTGTGTACAGATCAGATCACAATCTGTAATTGGGACCAGAGCCAAATATACCTATATGCACACACACAATCAAATGTTATGCAGTGGATACAGCATGCAAAAGAGGAAAGTACCAAAACCAAAGGGCAGCAGGGGATGCTCTGTGGAGCAGGGGAAAATATGGAACAGAACAAGAGAGAATTTACCCTGCAAACAGGCGTGACACAGACCAGCTGAACCACGGCAATGCCAATCCCCCAAGCGGACTGCCATGTAAACACCATAAAGTAAGAGACATATGTATCAGCTAATATGTGATGGATAGGCAGCACAGAGGGCACACTTTGGTGTACAGTGAAGAGATGGAAGGGTGTGTGCAAAGGTGATGAAGCTGCAGGTTCCTAATGGTCATGTTAGCAGAACAGAAAAAAAAACCATGTGGGGATCAAACCTGCACCCTATGGTATTATAACACATGTCTGTAACCACTATCCCAAACAACCACAATGAGCACAACACCAAAATAGTACCTCAAAGGGAAGGTGTGTATGGGAACCTGCAACACCCAGTGATGTTGCAAATGCCTGGCAGATAGACAGCTGGCACCGTACAAGGATGTGAGCACAGTTGGGCCATGTATATGACCAGAAAATCATGAAATACAAGTGTCAGTGTGATCAAGCAGCAGCCAAGACAAATGTATGTCAAACACATATTTTTATTTTGGTTAATCATCACAGACAGTGTAGATACCGCCATCATAATATCCAGGTGAGTAGATCCCAGGTGAAAGACCAAAGAAACATTTAGCAGGGCAGCAACCCACATCCTACGTAAAGGACACTGGCACGTCTACAAATGAGGGGCAGGAGAGATAATGTGCATCAGGTGCATGGTGGGCAGTATGCAATAGGCCCCCACCCACCACATGCTACTGCACACTTCAAAAGTGTTACTTACATATGAGTGCATGTAGACAGTAGGCGGTGCATGATGAGGGCCCTGCACACATCAATCATGATCTGTTCCTTAAAACATATCTATCTGGCAACACAGGAGGCACAGAAATGAAAACAGCATATGTTGTTAAAATGTTGAAAGTTTAAAAACACATATCGAAAGTTATGTTACAGCTGTCACATAATGCCTGATATAGGACTCAAAGCTGCAACAATGTAACCCTAAACAATCATCAAATGCACAATGAGGATATGCTAACAGGTAGCAGAGGCACATGAACACAGAGAGAATTCAAAAGGAACTACCTGCAGAAACATGCAGAGATAACACTATGCAGAAGGTCCCCCTGCACTGGTTGGTGTGGATACAGTGTCTGTACACATATATCACGGTACATGGAATGCACAATTGAAGGAAGACAATGGACACTCACACTGCGACACTCCAAATATAACGGGGCAATGTGCGTGTCGTTACCTCAGGGGATAAATAGGACTGTGCAGACATGGTTTGTAAATCAATGTGGAGCGTCACGTCTGTACAGTAAACAAACACAAAAACCAGTATACAGAGATGGAAAGTAAGGGCAAACATTTTACAGTAAACCACACAGAAGCCATATTGCCACATGCTGTGAATCCCCAACATAGTCAGTCATATACATATGCACCGTGAACATTTCAACATGATACAGTGATGCCACACATGCATGGAAACACCCTTGGTGAGGGAAAACATCAATCCAAGCTGTTGGTGTGCAGTAAAGTGGTGTTGTGGCAAAAACTGTATCATGTCCAAGTAGAGAGTAGGTGGACATGGACAACAGGACCTCTCCATTGCTCCCCCTATGCCACACGCATGACTGTATGCTTGTGTTGAACCAAACAGATGAGCATATCCTGTGTTCCATGTCACACACATGGCCAAAACACAACAACACAACGTTGGAGGAATGTACAACATACAGCGACAATGTCAGTCCCTGCTGCACACGTGGGGACTAGTACACAATGTCCAAAGTGCAAAGTGTGTCGGCAATCCAACAAGTCAGGTTAAGACTGTCCTTGAAACCCTGGACATGCATAGTCAAGTGTCACATCCCAATATGCCACAGTACTGGAAAGGTCATGTGTGTCTCCTGCGATGAACACGACACCCAGCCAGAGCACGGCAGTAACAGTGTGTTGGACAGGTCTGTCATGGCCAAAGTAGCACTCCAATAATAATACTGTCCATCCCAGGGCATGTGTCTCACTCGCAGAGGTCACACATCCTATGGCACCATTTTCCAGGGATAGTTCCATGGTGTTGTGTCCCTAAAACAGGTGGATGATGGCGACGCCGGATGCACTGTAGTAGATGTGGCTGGTTTGTTCGCTGCCCTGTGTCAGAAGAGGATAAATAATGTATTGGTTTGCTGCTTGCAACATCAGCACAAATTGCAGAGTCAAGCATTAATATGCACATAATAAAACGACACACAGGCAAACATAACATAATCACAACACAGAACACACTGCATGTTGGGGACATTTTGAATTGGAACCGCAGATGCAAATGTCACATGGATATGGTCACGTCCATGCCCATCTTACACAGGCATTTCACAGCTCCACCCCATGTGCATCAGCGTTCGTGAACAGAGAGCCAAGAGGAAATGTCTATGAAACAAACAGTAAATCATTACCATGTAAAGGCTGATGTCATTCACAAAAAAACAAAGGTGCAACCTACCATGTGTTTGCATCAAGTGTATGTCTTGGATCCCCTGAGGCACTCAAAGGCCACAACAGGTCACAGTGAAGGGAGACGATGTCATCAAAATGTGTAGAATCACCATGTCACCATGTCAAGCCACTGTTGATGCATGTCCACATTATGGCGATATTTGTGATACAAAAATGCTGTTCAACAGTGGTCTGTCAGAACACAAGACACAGTTCTGCTCACAACACATGTCCACAATGTTCACACAGTAAACTGCAGTAAGGTAGAGATAGTACAGTCACCACTGCCCCCCCAGGTGTACAGACCCCTCACACCACATGATAATGTAAAATGACTGCACACTGTATCATCACACAGCCAACCCAAAAACACACACCCACACATTATGCTAAGGTGAGCGTGCCAGCAGTAGCATATGGCTTGTATGTGCACAATTGGAGATTAGTGGACATAAAGGCCTTGTGGAATGTAATGATACATTGGTGTTGGCTGATGGTACAATGTCGGGGAAGGGTGTATGTGTAGCCGAACACCCAAACACCTAGGACCTCCACACACATCAGATGTGTCCCAGAGACAGTGTTGCAGAAGACAAACTGGACAGGAACATATGGGGATATGTGTGCCAACAGCAAGATATGGGGTATGGAGGTGCCAGAAAAAGAGGTGAACAACAACATATGTACAATATGACAGATCACTGAGGACATGTGTTTCCCCTGACTGCCGTCACAGACAATGTAGCTGTAGGTCCACCTACCCCAGACCACTGAATGTTGGATGACGTGCCGTCACCTGCCAATGCACCACAGCACCAGGAGCATAGAAACATGATGACAGAAAAAGACCACATGGCCTATCTAGTCTGTCCTTCCATATCAACAACTACAACAGTCCACATTTTAACTTTAGAGATCCTCTGTGTTGGTCCAATGCTTTTTTGAATTCAGTTACTGTCCTCATCTCTACCACCTCCACTGGGAGACTATTCCATGGATCCACTACTCTTTCCGTAAAGAAATATTTCCGCATATCACTCCTAAATCTATCTCCCTTCACCCTCATCCCATGTCCCCTTGTAGCAGAACTTGCTTTCAATTGAAAGAGGCTCTCTCCCTGAACATTTATGCCACAGAGGTATTTAAACATCTCAATCATATCACCTCTATCCCGCCTTTCCTCTAAGGTGTACATATTAAGATCCTTAAGTCTGTCCTCATATGCTTTATAATGAAGCCCACTAATCATTTAGTAGCCACCCTCTGCACCGACTCCATCCTGTTCACATCCTTTTGAAGGTGCGGTCTCCAGAATTGCACACTATACTCCAAATGAGGTCGCACCAAAGACTTATACAGAGGCATTATCACCTCCTTTTTTCTGCTAGCCATTCCTCTCCGTATGCACCCAAGCATCCTTCTAGCTTTTGCCGTCACATTTTCTACCTGTTTAGCTACTTTAAGATCATCAGACACAACCACGCCTAGGTCCCGCTCTTCTTTAGTGGACAAAAGTACTTCACCTCCTATACTGTATTGCTCCCTTGGATTGCTGCAGCCCAAATGTATGACCTTACATTTTTTAACATTAAATCCCAGCTGCCAAATTCTAGACCATTCTTCAAGCTTAGCTAGATCCCTCCTCATGTTATCTACACCTTCCTGGGTGTCTACTCTATTGCAGATTTGTATCATCTGCAAAGAGGCAAACCTTACCCGACAGCCCTTCCGCTATATCACTAAAAAAGATGTTAGAAAGAATCTGTCCAAGGACAGATCCCTGGGGCAAACCACTGGTAACATCCTTCTCCTCAGAGTGAGCTCCATTTACTTGTACTCTTTGTCGCCTCCCACTCAACCAATTTCTAACCCAAGCAGTAACTTTAGTGTCCATCCCTAAGGTGCTCAGTTTGTTTATAAGTCGCCTGTGAAGAACAGTGTCAAAGGCTTTACTGAAATCTAAATACACCACATCTAGAGCTTTCCCTCGGTCCAACTCCCTGGTCACCCAGTCAAAGAAATCAATCAGATTTGTCTGACAAGACCTGCCTCTGGTGAATCCATGCTGCCTCGGATCCTGTAATCCGCTGGACTCCAGAAACCTCACTATTTTCTCTTTCAGCAGCGTTTCCAATAATTTACTCGCCACCGAAGTTAAACTAACCGGCCTGTAGTTTTCAACCAAATTCTTACTTCCACTTTTGTGTAAAGGCACCACATGAGCCTCTCTCCAGTCCTTTGGCACCACTCCCGACTCCAACGAGGCATTGAAAAGGGCAGTCAGTGGAGTTGCTAGAACGTCCCCAAGTTCCCTCAGTATTCTAGGGTGTATCCCATCCGGTCCCATCGCTTTGTCTACTTTAAGTTGAGCTAGTTTCTCACGAACACAGTCTTCTGAAAATTGTTCAAGATGTCCCTCGCTTCTGTTCCTATTTGTGGGTGTTTTCTGAGGTCCTGCTCTAGGTTCTTCATCTGTGAACACAGAACAAAAATATTTGTTAAGCAATTCCGCTTTATCCTTATCAGCTTCTACATATTCCCCCCCCCCTGCACCCTTGAGTCTGACAATACCATTTTTGCCCTTCCTCTTCTCACTAATATATCTGAAAAATGTCTTATCCCCCATTTTATTGCATTGGCTATTTCCTCCTCCTTTTGAATCTTTGCCTTCTTGACTACTTTGCTAGCTTCTCTAAGTTTTTCCAAATACAGATGCCTGTCTTCCTCTCTCTGTGATCTCTTGTATTTCATGAAGGCCTCCCTCTTTTTCTTCACTTTTTCAGCTACTTCCTTCGAAAACCATAGCGGTCTCCTTTTCCTTTTGCCTTTATTTACCATTTTAACAAACAGGTTGGTTGCCCTTAAAATACCCCCTTTCAGTTTTGACCACTGTTTTTCTACATCCCCCAGCTGTTCCCATCCCAATAACGACTCCCTGAGGTATTGGCCCCTTCTTCGCAAAATTAGTCTTCCTAAAGTCTAAGATCCTCACCTTGGAATGGATTCTAACAGCGCTAGTCCTAATACTGAACCACACCATCTGGTGATCACTGGATGCAAAATGATCTCCCATTACAACATCAGAAACACTTTCACCATTGGTAAGCACCAAGTCCAGTATGGCCCCTTCACGTGTGGGGTCTGTTACCAATTGCCTGAATAGTTCTCCCTGTAGAGAATCCAGGATCTCCTTATTTCTAGATGATACTGCAGCAGGAATGTGCCAATCAACATCTGGCATATTGAAATCTCCTATCAGTAGCACTTCCCCTTTCCTAGCAATGCTGCGTATGTCTTCAATTAACTCTCTGTCCACCTCTTCCTCTTGTGAGGGAGGTCTGTATATCACACCAATGCAAATAGATTTCTCTTTCCCTCTTTCTAGTTTAACCTACAATGCCTCCTCTTTCCCTTTTAAGCTCTGTAATTCCAAAGCTTTAATAGTAGTTTTTACATATAGTGCCACTCCTCTTCCCCTTCTTCCTACCCTGTCCTTTCTGAATAAAGTATAGCCAGGTATAGTTACATCCCAGTCATGGTTTTCTGTGAACCATGTTTCTGTAACTGCCACTAAATCCAAGTCAGCCACTCCCACCAAAGCTTCAACATCAGGGATCTTATTTCCCATGCTACGGGCATTTATACACACTGCTTTCCATATGTTACCCCTGTTACCCATTTCCATAAAGGTATTTAATGTATCACCTACCTGGGGGCTTTCACTTATCTGGGGGTTTTCTTCACCTATCACCAACGAATCTAGTTTAAAGCCTTCTTCAGTAGATTAGCCAGTCTACTACCAAAGATGCGTTGACCTTTCTTGGACAGATGGATGCCATCTCTGCTCTGCAACCCTTGGAACAGCATCCCATAATCTAGGAAACCAAAACACTCTCGATGACACCATCCACGCAGCCATGCATTCATCTCCAGGATGCAAGCCTCTCTGCCTTGGCCTTTACCCTCAACAGGGAGGATTGAAGAGAACACCACCTGTGCACCTAACTGCTTCACCCTCTGTCCCAGAGCCATGAAGTCACTTTTGATACGTTCCGAGGTATACCTGGCAGTGTCATTTGTTCCAACATGGATTAGCAACATTGGGTAATAGTCAGTGGGCTTGATGAGTCTCGGCAAACTCTCCGTAACATCTTGGATTTTGGCACCAGGCAGACAGCATACCTCTCTGGACATCAAGTCTGGTCGGCAGATGGACGCCTCAGTACCCCTCAGAAGAGAGTCTCCAACCACCACTACCCTTCGTTTCCTTCTGGTCACTGATTCTGCAACTTTGGGGTACTTGAACTCTGGTTCTTCCCTTTCCAGGGATGCTTTCACCTCCTCCACTTCCAGGGCTGCATAATGGTTCTTCAATTCAAGGGCTGGAGAAGTTGGATTGGTGATTTTGCAGGCCCTGGTAACTTGTGTCCAACCTTCAACATTCTGTTGGCACCCATCTTCTCCTGTGCTGGAGAGCTTGGTTGCTGCAAGAAGCATCTCATCAATGTACTTCTCACTGTCTTGAATGCTCCTCAGCCTCGCCACCTCCTCTATGAGTTCCTCCACTTGTTTCCTCAGAGCTTCAGCATGCTGGCACCCTGCACATGGAACCGGTCCTTCAACTGGCATTAGGACCTCTGTCTGGACCGAGGCAGAAGCTGTAACGGGGGCAACAGCTTTAGCAATATGATTTTTCCCAGCCATTGTTCTGTTCGTGGAGCTTAGGTATCTGTTAAAGCAAAAGAGAGAGATCTACCAAGTACCAGCCGGTTTCTCAGCTGTCCTTTCAGAGAAAAAGCAGTTAAATCTCTTTAATTATATTCAAAATGTGCTGGTCCAATTCTCTGTGATTTGTTAAAGGGGGAGGTGCCTTATAAAGCAAGACTGCTCACTAGGGGTGGATGGGAGTTGGGGTGGGTAGGGAGGGAACTAACACCTGATTAGGTGTTAGCAGTTTCCAAACCTGAGGAGGTTACTAGAGTTCAGCAACCTACTGTGCTCAAGGAAAGTTCCCCTAAAGCACCAAAAAGAAAGTAACCTTGCATCACCAGGTATGTCCTGTGGATTGAGAAACACAAGGGAAACATACATATGTCATGTTGTAGCTGTGCAACACACACTGCACCTTCCTGTCCTTGGCTCGCATACCTCCCAAGATCCTTTACAGACTGACTGTTCACCATCACACTGTACAGATCTCTTTCATGTGAGAGTTATCACAGAGGTTGGTTTGGCAAACTACAAGGGTCTGTACTCTGTCTGTCCCCTCCCTCACCTCTCTGTTGCTGTACAAACTGGTGAACAGAAGTGTTTGCTCCCTACCATGTCCTTGCTACACTCCAAGGCCACAGGAGTATCCTGTGTCCCCCATATTGCTCCCAATGCCCCTTCACTGTGTGTACTGGGGTCTCAATGTCATCTGCTACCCTGCTGTCACTTCCTGAAACACACGGAAATTAGCAGGGGCACCTCCCTTATCCTCTGTCCATATACATTTCCTTGGTGTGTATATCTCATACCTTGACTAACAGTAACAGCTGTGTGCTGATGAGTTGCAAATAAATATCTCAACGGCTGAGTTATGTCTGCTAAACCACACCCCAATGTCTGTTTGTGACCTGACCTTGATGGCTACATGTCATCCCACTGTGTGAAAGTGATAATGGCAAAGCATTGATAGCCTATATGTGCCCTTAAAACCTCCCCTCCCATCAGAGCCTCTTCGTGTGTGTGGACATAACTTTCCTTCTCTAGGGTCCGCAATGTAGTTGTTGTCCTGGACTGCACTCTCCTCCTCTACACACTTACACAGCTTGTAGTTGAGTCATGTGGTTCATGTCTAGATGTCATCAGCTAGATTTGCTCTGTCATCCCTGAAAACACAACTAAAACCCAATTCCACCCCCATATTCAGCTCTCAGCTTGCCTACTGTAACCTACACCTTGCTGATCTGGCCTGAATCATCTCTCTCTGCGTGTACAAATGAAACACTGCACTGCATGCCTATTCTACAGCCAAAAAAGAGGGCAATGATACATCCCCTGGCTGGACACTGCACAAGTTCCCTATCATTCCCCGCATCCATGTCAGGGCTACGTGATGACCTATACATTCAGGCACACTGTGGTGTTGCAGTAACTTCCCTTTAATACGAGTATTAAAAATACTACTGAGCATGTATATATTGCTACGTATCACATGTAGCGCCATACAAAAACACGACCACACAGATCCTGCTCATCAGAGCATACCAACCACACAATCAGCTCAAAATACTAAATGGAAAACACGCATAGCTGGACAACTGGCCCCAACCATGGTCTGCTCTCCCACTGTTAACTCCACACCACATGCCTTTCACCTTGCTGCACCCAAAGCATTAAACTAACTACCTGTGGCTGCACAGCAGCCTCTATCACAATCAGCCACAAACCACGCATGTCACCCCAATACCTCCCACAAGTCTAGAACTCTCCACACACATAATCCACCTCCACCCGCTGTTGTGCCCTGCCCACATCTTCTGTGTTTCAGTCATGATTAGATTTGAAGTTGGGATGGCCAGGCAGTGTCTGTTATATGTCAGTGCAGTGTTGCATCTTACTGATATTGGTATACAAATGTCAACTAGTATTAGCAGTACACACATATTCAAACAAATGTAGGTGGAAACATATGCAGTACTTACATGAGAAGAGCTGCGCAATCAACTGCCGCCTGACTGCTCTACCCTCACTTGTGTCACCACGGGCATGTGCAGGAGGGCACGTAGGATCATCCTCCAGATCCTCATTAATTTCGGCAGGGATATGGTGCCTGAAAGCAATGTTGTGCAGGATGCAACAGGCTATAATGATCTCTGCCACAGTCTGTGGTTTGTATTGTAAGGCCCCGCCTGTCCTATCCAGACACCTGAAGCGACTCTTTAGAACGCCAAAGGTGCGTTCTATGACAGATCAGCTGGAGGCATCGGCCTCATTGTACCTCCGCTCTGCATATGTCTGTGGTTGACGGACCGGGGTCAACAACCAGGGGCGACACCCATATCCTGCATCACCTGCAGAAATAATGTGGAATGTTAAAGTAGGAGCTTATGTCCACCCAAATGGATACAGGTATATACGTGCAAAACAAATGCATAACACATCCTGACATAAACATATGATATCACAACTATGCATCAGCGTGTGAAGTTCAAACACACAAGACAAGGGGTAGGCGTATCACACATAGACAGATGACACACACACACAACGATGGATACACCTCCAAGACAGACAGTTGCACATACAGTTAGTCACATGAACACCATGTGCATGTCAGAAATGAGAAATACACACCCAGCAATATACAATCCTCATACTGTCCTGCCTCAAATTGTCTGAATAGTGCCGAGTGATGCAGGATATAGGAGTCATGGGTGGACCTTGCAAACCTAGGGACCACATTCAGAATATGCATATTTGCATCACATACATCCTGAACATTCAGGGAATGATAGTGTTTGCGGTTGCAAAACACTAACTCCCTGTCTCTAGGCGGGACCAGGGCAACATGTGTGCAATCAATAGCTCCCATCACGTGTGGTATCCCGTCTAACGCCTCAAAGGCCTGATTCAGGGTCCCTCACTGTTGCCTAGTGTGGGGAATGGCAATGTAATTCCCCACCCAGCTGACCATGGCACGCAGTACTTGGTGGAGACAGTGTGAGAAGGTGGGGCAGCTCATGCCACCCACTGCGGCCACAGATGACTGGAAACAGCCAGAGGCAAAGAAATGTAGGGCACCAAGGAGCTTGACCAAACCCGGTATGGCATTTGACCAATCAGTCAGGGGCTCGAGGTCAGGTCTTAGACCCTCATAGAGCTCCCTAATAGCCCCCATGCTCAGGCGGTAGAGGGAGATGACCTGGTCCTCACTCATGCCCTGGAGCTGGGCCCTGGGCCTGTAGAGGCGAGGCTGGCGAGCCTGCACCTCTGCACGTCTCCTGCCCTGTGCGGGTACAGCCCCTGCCTGGCCTGCCTCCACAGCTGTAGGTCTGTGTTGCAGGCGGATCTACACCCATGCCCTGTGCCTCAGCCCCATGGACACCATCTCCCCGGTCAGGCGACCGTAGCCCCTGCTCACTTCCCACTGCAACCACAGCAACCACGAAGGCCGCCATAGACTCCACCTGTCCAACTCCCTAAAACACTCAACCACAGACAGTCACCTCACTAACCAAGCCACACACCTTTCCCACCACACACACACACACAGAAACACACACACACACACACACACACACTCACACACACAGCCACACAATTGAAACAACACTCACAAACCCAGCCACTACACCTTCCTTTGACACTCCACAAGCTTCACCAACAGGGCACGCCTTCTCTCCCTCGCCTACACAAACCCCTCAATGTGACCCAGGTGTGCAAGTGTATTGACAGGGGTTTTTTTACGTAACGCGCGTTGCGCATGCGCATTTGCGTACAGCGGCTGTGTGCATTGTGCATGCACCACAGGGATATGGAAGGTGCGCGTGCATGATACCATGTTACCCATGCACTGTGCGTGAGCATTAGACATGCGTATGTGCTGCGTGATGTTACGTGCATGCGCTACGCCTCACGCGCACAGTGCATGTGTGACATGGTGTCCTGCGCACGCATCTTCCACGTCTGTGTGGCACATGCACAACACATGCAGCTGCCACACACATGCAAATGTGCATGCGCAACGCGTGCAGCTGCCGCACTTGCGCAAATGCGCAACACGCAACGCACGTTACGTAAAAAAAACTATAAATACACCTACACACTTGGGTCACATTGAGGGGTTTGTGTAGGTGAGAGAGAGAGAAGGCATGTGGTGTCAGTGGTTGAGATAGTGTCAGGAGAAGGTGTGTAGTGTAGGTGGTTGTGTTGGAGAGTGGTGGTGGAGAGTGTCAGAGGCAGGTGGGGAGGTGTGTGGCCAAGCAGGAGAGAGAGAGGAGGAGCAGCGAGAAGCAGGTGAGAAAGACAGGAGGAGAGTTGCGTAGCAGACAGCAGGGAGAGGAGGGGGGGCGAGCAGCAGGTGTGGGTGGAGCCCAGGTGGCCAAGAGCAGGAATGTGTGATAGAGAGGGAGAGGGAAGAGAGCGTAGGGTGATGGAGCAACAGGACATGGCAGGAGTGGAGGAGGGGAGGGCACCTATTCAGCAGGACACAGAGCCGGTAGGGAGTGGTGGGCCTGGAGTGGTGGCAGCAGGCACATCGGGTGGGTCCCAGCCCACACAGGGGCCCCACCTACCAAAAGAAGGCGGATCCCGGTGCCAGCTGCAGAACGGAGGAGAGCTGTGAGGTTCAGTCAGCAGGAGAACCACATCCTGCTGGCTAGCGTGTTGGAGAATTATGATGTGCTCTATGGCCGTATGAGCAACAGCACCACAGTGGCAACACGTACACACGTGTGGGAGGAGGTGCAGGAGGCCATATCACAGGTAGGGGGGCCACCCAGGGACCTTGACAGCCTCAAAAAGTGGTTTAATGACATTAAACGGGGTGCGCGAGCACACATGGTTGCTGAAAGACAACATGCCATGGGCACCGGTGGGGGTGGCCCCTTTGCACCAACCCTCACACCCCTGGAGCAGGAGCTTGCAGACCGGCTTGGGCCAATATACCTGCGTGGACTGCCAGAGGCCCTGGACACCGCCCATCCCCAGGCAGGTGGGGTATGTATGCACCTTACACCTTGCTGCTCCAAACGCATCCCGGAAACGCCCTTTGTATATGTGTCAGCCATCTATTTGCAACACCTCATACTTGTGTTCCATTCTCATCTATGTGCCCATGCCGTTGGCTCATGGGTGTGCTGTACTCCATTACAACCCTTTTAATTTGCATGTGTCTGTCCTCCACTCACATATGTTCCTAACACCATCCCTTTTTCTATCTGCTCTGCACATGTCTCATCACTCCTGCTACGAACCTCCTCACACACCTGGTATTGCTATGTCTGTTTAGATTATGAGCCCCGCTGAGCAGGTATTGTCTGTTTGTCATAATACTGTCACGGTGATGCGTGTGCTTGGTAGTGCCCTATAGATGCTTAGTATTAGTAGTAGTTGGAGTTATAGTAGTAGCTATGCAGCACACGTATAGGGCATGCCCAAGCACACATTGATTGTGGGGTGGATGTGCTACACAGGTGTACATAGGTGCACTGTGCAAATTTATCTGTGCTGTGTATGCTTTTCCCCAACCCAGGTGACTATAATACCATGGAGGCACCTGAGGAGGAGGATGTGGCAGGGCCTCAGGGTGGAGAGGAGGCAGAGGCCGCAATCTCCAGGGACACCACCAGTGACGGTGAACACACACCAGCAACCAATGTGGTGGCCAAGGCACAGGACACCCCCTCCCCAGATGACAACGCCACATTGGGGGACGCTGGCAGCTACTCACTGTAGAGGGTGCTGAGATGGGGGCCAACCACCACCCTATGCAGGCGCCAGGTACATCAGCAGCCACTCCCACAAGCATGGCTACGATCCTGGCAGAGCTGAGGGCCCACAGTGCCTCAGCACGACACGATGCCGAAGGTGGGTAACAGCATACACAACAATCCCCATGGGGGTTGTCGCAACATCCACAAGGAGATTGGATGTTGCCAACATAGCAGATTGTTTATAATGTTGGGGGGGGGGTGTTATGTGCCATGTGCGTTCCACCCTCCTGTCAGATGGCTTGTCAGGTGTCAGCATGTTTGAGGGGCTCAGACACACACACACTGTGCACGGCCATATACCCCAAGTAAACAGACAGCGGAAACCACTGATCCCAGGCCACCCAGACACCCTACCTGACAAGCACCCCTCCATGGGTATTGTTATGCAGCATAGTCTGTCAACATAATCTGCACTGTGCGCCAGCATTATAGAGAATAGAGCACCCCAGATATATGTATGTGTGTGCCACGACCCCTCACGTCATCTGACCTATCTCAGACAACCAGTGTGCAGATCAAGCATCCACAGATTAAACTGCGACACTGGCATGTGTGAGATCTGTGATTCCCATGACCCCTCATCAAGACCCCTTCCAGGCATGAGAATGGCTCATGGGACACACAGATCTAAACATGGTCATGCGCTGCTAGTTGTGACATGCATGATTGTTCTGCAGACTGATCTGGTGGGATATGCCTGACATGTGCATGTGTGACGGTTGGCTTTGAAAGAGGTATCTCACATATCACCTTGTGTCCCACCTACAGGCACTAGGCAGGCTCTGTTGCAAATTCATCACGATCTTTTGGCAAACACCCAAGAGATCCAACAGCTGCTGACCACAGCTGAGACCATAGCAGGGGCGCTCCTCCGGATCGCGGACGCCCAGGAGGCCATAGCGACCCGGTTACAGCAGCCAACACCGGTACTGGAGGCTGCACCAGCAGCCCCGCAGCAGAGGGGTGGGTTGGGCCGTGTACGCCGTGTACGGCCACGGAGGATGTGAGCGGCACAAATAAAACATCCTGAACTATTACATCCTATGTGTTTGATTCCAATGTGTGGCACTGTGTTCACCTACGTAGCTTGCACCTCATGTTGTCTCCCTGCCCACATGTGCCTTACCCATGTCCCTCAGTGGTGGGGTGTCTGTACTGCCACCTATCAGCACGCACAGGTCATACCATGCCCTGTGTGGCATGGACTGTGGCAGGTCCCCGCCCCACTACCTATGCGTGGGGGTATACCCATCCTCTCCCATTGTGCAGGAAGATATTCATGCTGGTACATGTCTGGTGTAGGGATCTGCCACCGTCTCCCACCCCATATACTCTCCATCATTGGACACACATGTGTGACCATTCTCCCTGCACACACCAGGGCCTACTTGGCTGTCTTCCCACATAGGCTTGCATGCGGTACAGGCAGACAAAGGTGGCTTGCTTCGGTCAGCTGATCAACCTTCACTAGCGCTTGTAGTCCCCCACCGTTGATCCTTCTGACATGCATTGACCCATGTCGCCCTCAACAGCTATCCCCTTGAGCAGCTCCTGGGTACAGCATTCTATTGTACCCTCCATTCCACAAACCTGCTGCTAGCCGTTTCCACTATTGGCACACAAGCATGGTGCATCAGATATGGTTCCCACACATTGCACACAGCATGCATGTGACCAAAGACTGCGGGACATGCTCCACATTGGCACTTCACAGGGACAACATGGGACCCAGACGCATACGCACATGGGCAGCCCCCACAACTGCGTGTGGAGATGGTCCATGTATGATACCCATGTCTACCTTGCATACACATACTGATCTATACACATGTCCCATGCTTACGTCCACAGTCTGTCTGTAAGGGAGACACATGACCATTGTGTTGTAGTATAAAAACTGTATTCACAACTTATTTACAAACTATACATAAACATATAAACATAAGAACATAAGATATTCCATACTGGGTCAAACCAAGGTCCAGCAAGCCCAGTGTCCTGTTTCCAACAGTAGACAATCTAGGTAGTATGTACCCAGCTGTCATGTTACATCCTGGAAGACAGGACAGTACAGGGCACGTGTGTGGGCATCACAGGGGCCATCACACGCTCCTGGGATGCCCATCAGGGGATGGCTGCTCGCACAACAGATGCTGCATCTCAGAAGCCATCCACTGAATGGACCCTGCCAGCCACCGGATGGTGTGGTCCTGGTACCGCAGGCGTTACTCCATGCCTTCCATGGCCACATACAGGTCCTGAATGCACCTGCCACCACACACACACAAGGTGCCAGGTGTCTGTGTGGTGGCATGTGCGTGGGACCTGTGTGTGACAATGGGTGGCGTTCCTACACCCAGGTGGCCACCATTGCCAACCACATGCAGTGGCTGGCAGGTACCCACAGTGCCCTGGGCTGTCCTGTGTTCCCTACTACCCTCCCCCCACCCACCACCCCACTCCTCCCCCCCTGGCACCTCCCACCCACCCTCCCCACCCTCCGCACTCCCCTTCTCCTCCTCACCCCCCAAAACAGCAGCCACAATCGCACCCTCCCCTCCCACCCCACCCTCCACCCCTCTATGTCCCCATCATCTCCTTCCACCTCCGCTGCCTCCACCGACTCCTCCTCTGCCACGTCCTCCTCTGCCTCCTCCGCCTCCTCCTCCTCTTCCCCCTCCTCCTCCGCCTCCTCCTCCACCGTTTGGCGTCGGGCAGTGGGGCGCCTCAGAGTCTGCCCCGATGTGGAGGGGCCCTCACTGCCAGGATCTTCCTCTGTGAAGGATGACAGTCATTAGCACACTATCATGTGAGTCACATACCACATGTACATATTCAGGCACTACACAGGCTGGTGGGCTACTGTCATCAACTAAAAGAAAAAACTCTGAAATAGATGTAATCACTTATAAACTCGCTTATCAACTACAATTGTATACAATCTATTGTGAGATGACTGACTGGGTCTCAGACTCGCGGTTCCCTGAGTGCCGTGAGGCTGCTCACACGGAACCTATCATTGCATCAATGACCCATAGTGTCTAGTCTGAACAACAAAATCTATGTTAACTTCATCACAAGATATTCCCCATTTAGTGCTGACTTAAATCGAATTATTAAACGATACGAAAATGTGCTACAGAGTATTCTGGGCCTGGAGAATAAAAAAGTTCGGTGTGTGTGGCAGTGCCATAAGAAAAAGGAGCTATTGAGTCCGGCATTGTTGCCCCCTTTAATAACATCTGAATCGAGAGAAGGTTTGGGAGATCGTAGCTGCGGGGATTGCAACATCTGTCATATTACAGTAGAGATAATGGAATTTGAGTATCATGACCGACATTATCTACTGAACCATCGGACTTCTTGTAGCTCGACTCACGTGGTCTACTGTATCCAATGTCCTTGTGGTCTTCTATAGGTGGGGAAGACCACCAGAATGTTTAAAATTCGTATGAACGAGCACAAGAGTAGACTCAAATGCCAGAAACAGGAAGCTCTGATCGTGGAGCACTGCTTACAATTCACACATACATTTGATGATCTACGCTGCTTTTGTATAGACCAAGTTAACATCGCTTGGCGGGGTAAATCATTGGATCAAACCCTCCTGTGGCGGGAACAAAAATGGATAAATAAGCTGAATTCAGTTCAACCTAATGGCCTGAATTTGAGAGTGGAATGGGAACAGTGCACTTGAATCTCTATGAAGACCGCCCACACGAACATGTCATCATTACGGCTCTTTTAAATGCCTTGAAAAGGGCTTAGTCCCGCATGCGCGGCATCAAGAAAGCTGAAGGAGTACAGACCTCTATGAAAATTTATTCGAGACACGTTTACTGAGTAGTAGCTAGAAGGTATGTTGCCTTTCGTACTAACAATACTGTTGATACAATTTACAATAGATCTCCGAAAAAGTGACTTATTGGAATTTTATATGGATTGCATTACAGTGCTTTCAAGTCTAGCCCCTGAAGAAACCAATCAGGTGAAACGCAAATAGAGCGCCATTGGTAGCGTTGGGGAACGACAACGTTGAAGCTAAGCACTACTTTTTCCTGTTTATGCGATTCTGTACCAAACTGAAACTTCAATATAAGTTATAATTTTGAATACGTTTGATAAAGATTAACTCTAAGACATTGCTTTTTCAGACTAGACACTATGGGTCATTGATGCAATGATAGGTTCCGTGTGAGCAGCCTCACGGCACTCTGGGAACCGCGAGTCTGAGACCCAGTCAGTCCTCTCACAATAGATTGTATACAATTGTAGTTGATAAGCGAGTTTATAAGTGATTACATCTATTTCAGAGTTTTTTCTTTTAGTTGATGAATAATCACTCTGATACTAGTTGACTATACTAGATTGGTGGGCTACTGTGACATTCTTTACTGAGCTGCAGAGGTCGCACAACTCACCTCCATGTTGGGCCATGGCCCCCCTCTGGAGGCGGGCAAGGTACTCAGGGTGGTGCAGCCGCAACTCCCGACCCTTTTTCCATAGGTCCTCTACCTGGGGGGGGGGAAGCAATGGGTGGGAGCATTAATGACCATATATCTCTGGTAGGTGGCCAACACATATCAAACATCTCTGTGAGCAGCATCGTGCTGCTCCTGCTCCTCTGGTCAGTGTGTCATGTAATAACTGTTGCCAGTGCCACCTGCATGTGTGGCTGTGGGTCTGGCCATGTATGCAGTGACACCTATGTGTACTGTGCGTAACACCCTGGACACGCCATACCGTGTTCCTATGCTCTCCTTGCATGACATGGCAGCACCATGCCATGTGTGGTTTGGCCATGCTGGTGTCCAGGGGAGGTCTCCCCTAACCCCCCTGTGTGGTCTGGCAAATACATGTGTGCTTTCCTGACCTACACACATCATCCGACACAACCCCAATGGCAACATGATATCCTACCACACATGGGTGATGTGTTCTAACATAGAGCAGAAGGTGGGTGGCCCTGTGCACCTTGCCAGGGACCACTACCATGGCACTTGGCTTTCTGCTATACCTCTATGGTCATGACTAGGGCCTCCTGTGATTAGGGCAGTTGTGGCTGGCTACAACAGGGGCATGGCCCAACACACCGAACTGGCCTATTAACATCTGTGCTCCTGTCTGGGGTTATGGCAGAGCTGTGCAACACCAACAGGTGCATGTACCCTAACACCAGCATCTGTAATGTTCCTCTGCAAAAAGGTACGGAACTCCTGGGGAGTGGGCAGATGTGTGACCTGAAACTGCGTACAGTTCAAAGATATATGGCTTTGTTACAGACCTTCGTAATCAGATCTCAGCGCTCATGGGGGTGGGGTACTGTAAAGCACATCCACAGCTGCACCTACCATACCATCAGGATCCATCACAGACGTGTGTAATGCAGTATGGGCCTCAAGGGAATAGGGGCAATGTGAGACCTAACCCGGCATACCCTACCACAATATCTAGATGCCATACCCACCTTTGCAATCTGGTCTCAGGCCTCCTGGGGGTAGGGTGTCTTAGCACACATCATCAGCAACATACACCATATCACCAGGGTGACTGACAGGACACTTTCAGCAGGTCTCAAGACTCCTGGGGGTAGGGTGAATTATAACACAGCAACAGCAGCATAAACCATGCCACCAGGGTGACTGACAGCCCACTTTGATGGGCTCTCAGAACTCCTGGGGGGAGGGTGAATTATAACACAGCAACAGCAGCATCAACCATGCCACCAGGGTGACTAACAGCCCACTTTGGGCATGTCTCAGGCCTCCTGGGGGTAGGGTGGAATATAACACAGCAACAACAGCATAAACCATGCCACCAGGGTGACTGACAGCCCACTTTGATGGGCTCTTAGGACTCCTGGGGGGAGGGTGAATTTTAACACAGCAACAGCAGCATAAACCATGCCACCAGGGTGACTGACAGCCCACTTTGATGGGCTCTCAGGACTCCTGGGGGGAGGGAGAATTATAACACAGCAACAGCAGCATAAACCATGCCACCAGGGTGACTGACAGCCCACTTTGATGTGCTCTCAGGACTCCTGGGGGGAGGGAGAATTATAACACAGCAACAGCAGCATAAACCATGCCACCAGGGTGACTGGCAGCCCACTTTGATGGGCTCTCAGGACTCCTGGGGGTAGGGCAGATGTTTAAACCTGCAAATGCACACACAACCATATCACCAGGGGGACTGACAGACCATTTGGAGCACGTCTCAGGACCCCTAGGGGTAGGGCAGATGTGTGACCCTGCAAATGCGGAACCTACCATATCAGCATGATGTTTACAAAACCTCTTTAGGCAGATCTATGGGCTCCTTGTGTTACGGTGTGTTTTAACAGCAGCAGCTGCCATAACACCAGGATGACATCAGGAACTCTGTGATCAGGTCCTTAGCCTCCCGGGGATAGGGCAAACCACTCTGATGTGATACATAGACGGTATATCACGTGGGTTTAACTAATAAACATAAATGAGATAGACTACCTACGCACAGCAGCATGCACACCTACAATCAACACTGGATATGTATATGGATCTACTGACCTGTCCCCATACACTTACCTCACGTGGGTAGTCTGCAAAACGATTGTAGCGCCTTGTGACGCGGTCCCAGACCCTCCTGACTCGCCCCAGGTCCTGCTGCTTAGAGGACCCTGGAAACAGCTTATGCTGCCTGGTGCTGATGAGCCCTGCCAGGTGGCGAAGGTCCCTTTGCGTGAAGGCTGGCTTCTTGACCGGGTAGCCATTTTCAGCACTGCCTTGCGCATGTGTGCCGCAATGCCTATGTGCATCATTGAGGTGCGCTGGCAACGTGCCTGTGCCTATGCCACAGCAGGTACACAGGAAATGGTGGCGCAAACAATATATATAAAGATCTATGCAGCTGACACACATTGCAGTGATGTGTCAGACCTTTTTAAACACAATTTGTTTATTATGCATTTCTCTAGTTGTTGGCACACTTGGGTCTCAAAACCATCACCACTGACTCTTAGGGCATTGTATTAAACAGTGTGCTATGCCTTTTCACATAGCAACGGCTGGCTAAACAGTTACACCAGGGGGTATGTTTACTAAACCGTCTTAATGTGCACCCAGCAATAATGTGCAGGATGCCATAAAGAGAGTGGGCGTTCCAGTCTAAATGTAGCAATCAAGCAATAAAGTGTGTGGCGCACATTATCACGCGATAGAGGGAGGCGTGCCACGTTGACGCACGTTAGTCTTAAGTAGGTGCGCTGACCTACAAACACAGCAGCAGAGGTGTAGCACAATGGTTAATACACTGAATGATGGTATAGGGGTCATGGGTTTGATCCCCCAGTGGGCTTGATGAATAAGGCTATTTGAGGCATTACCCTTTACTTTTACTCAGTGCTGTCTGAGGCATTTTCTTTTTTATTTTAAATCTGTGCTGCCAGCAAACACACCCTCAAAGTGCCGTAACCTACGGTGCCGCATAAGGCACCCTATAAGCCACTCCAGAGGGCACATTATAAGGTGCACTGTCCACCAACGCACCCTATAATGTTCCCTAGAGGGCGCCTTATAAGGCACTTTATAGGGCGCCTTATGGGGCACCCTATGGGGCACCTTACGGTTACAGCACTGTGAGTGTGTTTTTGCAGGCAGCACTAATTTAAATTAGAAAAACAAAATGCCTCAGATAGCCCTATCAGATAATCCCACTGTGGGATCAAACCCATGACCTCTGCCTCCACAGGCAGTGAAGCAACCAGTGGGCTACAGCTACTAACAAACCACTGGCTGGCTATGTAAGGACTGCAGGTCACCACACAAACTGTCTGCTGTGGTTACCTGGATAGGGTTAACCCACCCATAACCATGACACACTGCACATGCAAATCAACAGTCTACAGATGATCACAAGATGGGGTATGCACCCCCACAGCAGCTCAGCCTGGTAGGGGGAGCTGACCGTGTGCACCCCCACAGCTCCACAGCCTGGTAGGGGGTACTGATCATGTTTGTTACTGGCACAGAGTAGCTACAAATCGTCACATTCTGCAGGTACTGTGCTCACCCTGAGGGTGAGGTGGGGCGCCCAGCACCAGGTCCACAGCACCTTTCATAGCTGAATTAGGCCATGCTGCAGGTCCCCATCAGTGCCACTGTGTGTGATAGGTAGTTCCTGCAGACACACCTAGGATACATCTGTGTCCATCTGTATTTCTCAGTCAACATCTAGCCTGTGAAGGGGGGGTGTTTGGACCCATAGACAGATTATGTGCCACCACCCAACCCATTCTCTGTGGCTCAGGGTGGGAAACAGGATCTCCCACCAACAGATCCACATTCTACCTACCTCCCTGCAATGGTGGCAGTAGAGGGGACCATCAACCCCAGTCCTGCTGGGGAACAGGCACCCTACAGGGCAGATCAATACCCATCCAAAGGCAATGGCAGACAGACAGTAGGCCTGGAAATGCTCAGATACCACCACCACCAGATATTCTCCAGCAGCAAGCACAGTGAGTCTCCAACCACTGCACCCTGCAAGGCATTCCAGTCATACACATATAACTGCAGACAGTCTGCTAGCTAGTCCATAGTGCATGTTCCTGAAGGAGATGTCTACACACCCACCAAGCAGATAAGTCAGTGATTAGGCCCCAGAACAGAGAACCATAGATATCACTTGAGAGAAGTACTATATAACACTATGGGGGAACCTAGCCATGCTGTGGGCACTGCTCAGTCAGGGTGAGTGTGACCTCACAGCAGGACATTTTGTGGCCACCCTGTCCGTGCAGGTGGTGGCAGGGCACTACAATGTCTCAGCCATTGCCCTATGCCCTGTGCAGATGCATCCTGCCCAGGCCGCCCTGTCCAGGCTATACCCACAGTACCTTGCTCCTCATTATGCACATTGGCAGGCTAACACTGGAAACAGTGCAAGCAGTGTGGGCTTAGTAAGGTGTTGGCAGCCACCACACACTGGATAGACAGACACACACTCCCACACCTATACCAGCATTGTGCAAATATAGGGGCTTTTGGCAGCCCTGGCCACCGCACCAGTCCTGGGCACGGTGCAGGCATGGCTATGGTATGCGATACTGTTGGGGTCACTCCCTGGGGTGGTAAACACTGTCAGAAGCCAGAACTGAAACACACTCCACAGATATCAGAAAGGTTGCTATGATGCAGCTCAATCAGCTAATTGTGCTTAACTTAGGAATTGCTATCTGCCATTAATCATAGCAACCTTTTGATATATGTGTAACGTATTCCCAAGTTTAGGGTGGCATTGCTAAGGTATGCAAGTGCTAGTATTGGGAGATGCTGTTGCATGCAGGACTCAACATCCTGCCTCTCCATGAGGCTTTGGATAATGGAGCCTGTGGGTGTGGGGGTTTCTGCCCCTGTTGGCCGCTGCTCTAGGGCAGAGGTTTCCCACTCCAGTCCTGGTGGGCCAGACACGGTTCGGGTTTTCATGCTGTCCCTAATGAATATGCATGAGATACATTTGCATACCATGGGGATGGCGCCTAGAGTTGCAGCACAGGCATATTTATTAGGGACAGCATGAAACCAGCATGAAACCAGGACTGGAGTTGGGGAAACTCTGCTCTAGGGATTGCACATGTATATGGTGTCTGTGCTCTGTAGGTTAAAATATAGGCATTTCGGGCATGTTTATGTTATCTGCAATAAAGGTTCAGTCTTTATTACCGCCGTTTGGTACTGGGTAAAATATGGGGACTGGGTTGACAGGTGCCACAGCTGGGACTTGAACCTGTGACCTTCTGCTCTGGAACACACTGGCTATGTGTACTGCGCCACACTGTTGCCACAGGGACAGTTCATTCCCTGGGGATACCATGACTGTTCGTCAGACAGGGCCTGTCTGTTGCAGTGCACGGCACCCACCTAAACAGGGCTAGGCCATAATCTGATGTGGGCAGATGCCACTGTCCCCTCAACCATCAGTATCCCTCTGCCACCATGCTGACATGCCCATATGCTGGTGGTGCTGGTGGTGCGCAGTCTCAGGCCATCCAGTGTGCTGGTAGGCGGCTGCCTATGGTGCGGGATCTGGGGTAGGGGTGCCTGCATAGACGTCTGCGCTTCCCCCCCCCCCCCCACCACCGCCTGCCAATGTACTGTACCCTTGGGGGTACCTGCTGGGTACTATCCCCTGTGACACTGCGAGATACACACTCGTGCCCATGTTGGGCCCTCATCAGTGGCTGCTGTACAGTTTCAGCATTCCTATGTGCCGCCGGGGCATCTCCCTAGTCCGCACTATGCCCCAGCATGTGCCGCCTGCAGCCCTCTGTATCCCATTTTCCAGCATCTGTACAGTTGCCCATTCCAACATGCCCACCCTGCTGTTGTGCCACATGTGCACGCCATAAGCAATCTGTCCAATAAAAAGGGAGAACCCTGATCGGCGCTATTTCAATGTGGGATCATTCACCTTGTAGGAGGACAGAGCATAGACCCTTCCATCAATATCTTTTTTTTGGAGCTTTCTCAGTAGTGTTTTATTATTTTTCCCATTACTATCACTATTGGCCAGCTTGGTTATGGTGATTTTAAATTTTGTTCAGGTCATTTTCCATGTTTATTTGCCATTTTGTTCCGTGCACATGTATCACAACTATCACTTTTTGTAGGTTTCCCCGGCTTTGCTGTACATTGCTGACGGAAATGGTTTCTCTTTCCTGCAAATGTGCCTTAACGCGAGGGTTTCACTGGCGTTAGTGATTAGACCCGGATTCCACAGCGTTAGTGTGCCTGGAGCCTCTCTACCCATTGACCCCTTCTCTCCGCCCTCTGGGAAGCCTTCCTCCGCCCTTCAGCGCTGGATTTCACGGCGTTAGGGTGCCTTAACGCCACAGGTGCATTATCGTGCGATGTTACGTTACCGCGCGATAACGTGCCTTGATCACCCAATAATGTACCTTATTGCACGCTAATTCTGCCGCTGCTACGTTAAGACGGTTTAGTAAACATGCCCCTTGGTTTACACGATCTTCGATCCTACATGAGGGCTCTCTTTTTAAACAATACTACTGATCAATTCATGAAGCAGGTAGATCTGTCTTCCCAGGGAATAGACTGCTGGATAATTTGACAGAAATAATGCTTGGTATTGCAGCTTACGGTGTCATGTTCACACAGAAAGATGATGTCACAAATTTTTCACTCCCCGTGCACAGTTAAAGGCAAACCGGCACACTTGATCAGTTTTTCATGCTCTGATTCTGATTGTAAGATAAGAGATGGTCAAACACTTTATACGGGGAATGACATTTAGGGGCATGTTTACCAAACTGCGGTAATGTCATTCCACGGTAAAGGTAGAGATGCCCATATAAAGGAGTGGGTGAGGCAGCAGTAAAGCTGTGTGTCAGATAAGGCGTGTTAGAAGGCACCATATATTCCCTAGACAGGAGGGAACAACAAGGAATTGAACTCATGACCTCTGCCTCCATAGTCATCAACACAACTAGTGGGCTACAGCTCTATAGTGTCTAGCACACCACTGGATGGCTACAGAAAGACTGCAGGTGACCACACAAGCTGTCTGCTGTGGTTATCAGGATAGAGTAGACCCACCCATACCCATGATGCACTGCACGTGCAGATCAGCAGCCTATGTCTGATCACAAGATGGGGTATTCGCCACTATAGCACCCCGGCCGGGTAGGGGGAGCTGACCGTGTGTGTTACTGGCACAGAGTAGCTACAGACCGTGACAGCATGCGGTTCCTGTGCTCACCTGAGGGTGAAGTGGAGGGCCCAGCACCAGGTCCGCAGCACATGGCATGGCTGAAATAGGCTGTGCTGCAGGTTCTCATCAGTATCAGTGTGTGATAGATAGTCCTTGCAGACACACCTAGGCTATTCCTGTGTCCATCTGTATTCCCCAGTCATGTCTAGCCCTTGTGGACTATGATGCACCCAGAATAGTGCATATCCTATGTGGGTGCCATGGTCACAGAATACGTGAAGGGTGGTATGCAGACCCTAAAGTGGATTATATGAGCACCACCCAACCCGCCCCTGTGGGTCAGGGTGGGGAACAGGATCCCCCACCAACAGATCCACAGTCTGCATCCCTGCAATGGTGGCAGTAGAGGGGACCATTGACCCCAGTCTTGCTGGGGAACAGATACCCTACAGGGCAGGCAATGCAGATCTGTACACATCTATAAGGCAATGGCAGACAGACAGTAGGCCTGGAGATGCTCAGTTGCCCCCCACCACTATCTGACATTCTCCATCAGCAAGCCCAGTGAGCCTCCAGCCATTGCACCCTGCAAGGTGCTCCAGACATAAGCATACTAACTACAGACAGTCTGCTAGCTAGTCCATAATGCATGCTCCTGGAAAGGATGTGAGCACACACACCAAGCAGCTAAGTCAGTGATTGGGCCCCAGAAAAAAGAACCCATAAATATCACTTGAGACAAATACTATATAGCACTATGGGGGAACCTGGCCATGCCGTGGTCACTGCTCAGTCAGGGTGAGAGTGACCCCCCAGCAGGACATGCTGCGGCCACCCTGTCTGTGCAGGTTGTGGCCGGGCACTACAATGTCCGAGCCATTGCCCTATGCCCTGTGCAGATGCATCAAGGCCAGGCCACCCTGTCCAGGCTATACCCATGGTACCTTGCTCCTCATTATGCACATTGGCAGGCTTACACTGGCAACAGTGCAAGCAGTGTGGGCTGAGGAAGGTGTTGGCAGACACCACACACTGCATAGACAGACACACACTCCCACACCTATGCCAGCATTGTGCAACTAAAGAGGCTCTTGGCAGCCCTGGCCATTGCACCAGTCCTGGGCACAGTGCAGGCATGGCTATGGTACGCAATACTGTTGGGGTCAATCCCCAGGGTGGTGAACACTGTCAGACACCAGACCTGAAACACACTCCACAGACATCAGAGAGGTTGGTATGATACAGCTCAATGAGCAGATTGTGCTTAACTTAGGAATTGCTATCTGCGAGTAATCATAGTAACCTCTTGATATATGTGTAGCGTATTCCCAGGTTTAGGGTGGCATTCCTAAGGTATGCAAGTGCTAGTATTGGGAGATGCACGCAGGGCCCAACATCCTGCCTCTCCAGGAGGCTTTGGATAATGGAGCCTGTGGGTGAGGGTGTGTCTGCCCCTGTTGGCCGCTGCTCTAGGGCAGAGGTTCACAACTCCATTCCTGGTGGGCCAAACACTTTTAGGGTTTTCATGCTGTCCCTAATGAATATGCATGAGATACATCTGCATACCATGGGGGCGGCGCATAGAAATGCAGCACAGACATCTGTATTAGAGACAGCATGAAACCTGAATGGTGTTTGGCCCTCCCGGACTGCAGTTGGGAAACCCTGTTCTCGGGATTGTGCATGTTTATGGTGTTTGTGCTCTGTAGGGTAAAATATAGGCGTTTAAGGCATGTTTATGTTATCTGCATTAAAGGTTCCATCTTTATTACCATGTTTTAGTAGTGGGTAAAATATGGGGACTGGGTTGGCAGGAACCACAGCTGGGACTTGAACCTGTGACATTCTGTGCCTGAACACACTGGCTGTGTGCACTGCACCACCGTGTTGCCACAGAGATAGTGTAGTCCCTGGGGATACCATGACTGTTCGTCAGACAGGGCCTGTCTGTTGCAATGCATGGCACCCACCTACACAGGGCTAAGCCATGGTCTGCTGTGGACAGCTGCCACTGCCCCCTCCACCGCCAGTACCCCTCTGCCACCATGCTGACATGCCCTTCTGCTGGTGGTGCTGGTGGTGCGCAGCCGCAGGTCATCCAGTGTGCCAGTAGGCGGCTGCCTATGGTGCAGGTTCTGAGGTAGGGGTGCCCGCATAGATGTCCACGCTTCCCCCCAGCACCGCCTGCCAATGTTCTGTGCCCTTGGGGGTACCTGCTGGGTACTATCCCCTGTGACACTGTGGGAAACACACTCGTGCCCATGTTGGGTCCTCATCAGTTGCTGTCTGGCTGCTCTACTGTTTCAGCATTCCTATGGGCCACCTAGACATCACCCTGCGCCACACTATGGCCCAGCTGCACCACAGCATGTGCCGCCTGCAGCCCTCTGTATCCCCTTTTCCAGCATCTGTCCAGTTGCCCGTTCCCACATGCCCACCCTGCTGTTGTGGAACATGTGCACTCCATAGAAAACCTGTCCAATTACAAGGGGAAACCATGATCAGCGCTATTTCACTGTGGGATCATTCACCTTGTATGGGGACAGAGCATAGACCCTTCCAAAATTAATATTTATTTATTTATTTATTTATTTGTAGTCTATTTTATACCGCGCTATTCGACATCAGTGCGGTTTACAATGAACATAAGAGTTGCACATCTCAATTTCGTGATTTGTGCTTACAGTGAAACAGGTATAATAACTTGGGTATACATTAAACAGGAAAATTAAACTTGGGTATGCATTAAGCAGGTATAACAGGTAAAATAGGGTATAAATAACCAGTCCCTTAACAAGGAGACACGATGAATAAATACAGTCTACTTTATGCAACAATATAATGAGTTATGCGGCACTGCATAAGTTTCTCATGGTGGTTGGAGGGGAAGGTGTGATTGCGAGTGATCAGTCTGGGAATGTGACGTGCATGAGTTTGAGGTGCTCCATTGAGATGTGAGAGTGGGTGAGTGTGGGGAGAAGACTGCATCATCGTAGTGATGAAGAAAGAGGTGCCGTTTCAGTGCCTTCCTAAATTGGGAGAGTTCACTGATGGTTCTGATAGTTGCTGGTAGTGCGTTCCAGCAGGATGGAGCAAAGAAGGAGAAGGCTCTGGATCTAGTGAATTGAGAACACTTCGTGCTTGCCTTAGGTAATATGAGAGTATTTGCGGCATTCGATCTCCTTGCTCGATTGGGAGGTGTGATTGAAATTAGATCAGTAATGGCAGTAGCAGGGTATTTATTGATGACTTTATGGGTCATAATTAGGATCTTGAATGAGATCCTGGCTTGTATGGGTAGCCAATGCAATTGTTTTGTATTGGGGTAATATGAGAACTTCTTGAGGCTCCATGAAGGATTCTTGCAGCTGAATTCATTGCAAGTTGTAAGGGGTTAGTCGTGCACTTAGGTAGACCATACAAGATCGCATTGGCATAGTCAAAGTGAGGCATTATTAGGGCCTGAAAGACAGTTCGGAAGTCATCAGGTTCTAACAGTTGACGCAAATTGCGGAGGGTTCGGATTTTATGGTACACCGACTTTGTTATGTTTTTGATATGAGCCTTCATATTAAGTTGCTGATCAAGCGTTACACCTAGGTATCTTACTGTAGTCTTGCATATGATCTCTGCGTCGCGAACCTTGATAGACAGGGGTGGAGTAAAAGCCGGATTCCTGGTTACGAAGAGGGCTTCTGTCTTTTTGAAATTTAACTTAAGCATTTGTGCATTTAGCCAGTCTGTGACAGCGTCAAAGCACCTGATAAGTGGGGATAGTTCAAGATGTTCTGTCGAAATTGGCATGTACATCAAGACGTCGTCAGCATAGACCAGGCAGTTGATATTAAATGATTGGATGAGATCACAAATGGGTTGCATATAGACATTGAATAGCAAGGCGGATAGAGATGAGCCCTGTGGAACACCTTTAGTTTGGGGGAAGGAATCGGAGTTGGAGGGGCCAGAACAGACAGCAACCTTGGGCCGGAAGGACTGGGGTTTCTAGTCCCACAGGTGCTCCTTGTGGTCTTGGGCAAACCACTTAACCCTCCATAGCCCATGTTCCCTGTAAAATAGTTATCTCCAAGTTATAATGCCCTGTTCAATGTAATTTCAGTTTGTTCAATGTAAACCGCACTGATGCAGAATAGCGCGGTATATAAGAGAATAAAATAAATAAATAAATGTTGCCAGCGATCAGTGAGGTATGAAGCGCACCATGACAAAGCTGAAGCTTGAACTCCCTTTATTTATTTATTTATTTATTTATTTAACGTTTCTTCTATACCGCGCTATTTATTATCAGTGCGGTTTACATTTTAACAAGGGTCGCTCAAATCAGTCAAGACTGTTTTGCGTTTACATTATAACAGGAAGTAAAACTTGGAGCAAAATACAAAGTAACTATATACATAATGACATAGAACAACGAATATAGCTTGGCCATTATTGCCACGGAAAGCTAATAGGTGAAGCTGCTATTACTAGGGACACATTTGATTATGTAGTGAATGGAGAGTTTGTGGGGGTTGGATGGTGACTGAGCGGTGGTGGGGTAGAGGCTTGTGCGAAGTGTAGCAAGAAGATGTGGTGTTTGATTGCTTTCCGGAACTGCATGAGGTCTTTGATTGATCTTATTTCAGGAGGGAGATCGTTCCAGCATTTTGGGGCATAGAAGGCGAAGGTTCTTTTCCTGGTTGATTGGGTACACTTTATGGAGTCTTTGGGGATGATCAATGTGTTGTCTGTTACTGTCCTCCTCGTTCTATTTTTCGGGGTAGGGGTGATGAGGTCGCTGAGTGCCATGGGGGCTAGGTTATTGACAATCTTGAATGTAATGAGGAGAATTTTGTAGGTTAGCCTGCAGTATATTGGAAGCCAGTGGAGCTCTAAGTGTCGGGGTGATATGGTCTGTTCTGGCTAGACCACAGAGAATGCGTATTCCAGGATACGGCCTAGCCAAAACTGCTGTCCTATTGGGAATCCCCATTCAGACAGTAGTGGGATGCAAAGGTATGGACTGACTACATTGCAATCCTGCAGATATCTTCTGCAGAGACAGAACAGAGGTTGGCTACCAATGTAGCCATCGCACAGACCTTGTGAGCCATGACATGACTCTCAAGGCTCAGACCAGCCAAGGAATACGCATGGGTGATGCAATCAATGAGCCAGAGAGATAATGTGTGCTTTGAAACAGCAACCCCCAGCCTATTGGGGTTGAAGAGACGAACTGAGAGGGCTTCTCTCTGAGGCGTAGCAGGAGAACTTCGTGGTCTACGGTGTCGAATGCGGCAGCAATGTCCATGAAGATCAGTGCAATATCCTTTTTTTGGAGCTTTCTCGGTAGTGTTTTTTGATGTTTCCCATTCATATCACTATTGGCCAGCTTGGTTATGTTTGTTTTACATTTTGTTCAGGTCATTTTCAGTGTTTATTTGCCCTTTTGTTCTGTGCACATGTATCACACATCACTTTTTGTAGGTTTCCCTGGCTTTGCTGAACATTGCTGACTGAAATAGTTTCTCTCTCCTGTAATTGTGTGCTAACGCCTGGTTTTCAGTTGCGTTAGGATTCAGCCCTTAATTCCTCCGCATTAGTGTGAAAGGGGCCTCTCCCCGCCCACTCCCTGCCCATTGACCCCTTCTCCCCACCCTCTCTCTACCCTTTTCTGCACTTAAGGCGGCCGGGAACGTTAAGGCGCGTTAAGGGCTGTTAAGGCGCCTTAACGGTACAGAATGTACTGTTAGGGCGCCTTAACACGCCTTAATGTAGCCGCTGCTACGTTAATGCAGTTTAGTAAACCTGCCCCTTTGTATATATTCTCACATAATGGTATTTATTTATTATTTGAATATTATTTATATTATATTTTTGATTAATAATGTTACTTTCATTAGATTTTTAATATGTTTTTACACAGTATGGTTATTTAATGTTTGAATATAGTTTAGTATTTATTTATTGATTAATATAAAATTATTGCTATGGTTTATATTTTATTATTATTTATATATTTATAGTATTATTGGGCTCTTTTTATACATGCATCATCTTTAGAGCATCTTATTGTTGTTATTAATGTACTTACATACATATTTTATTGTTTGTGTATGTGCATGTTTTTGAAGGTCGAAGTTCCCAGAAGAAGGCTGTAGGGCCGAAACACGTGTAGGGCAGACCTGGTGACATGTAAATAAAGCTCTTGTCCTCCAGTGACGGTTCTTTCTGCTTTTTCTTGTTTCTGTAGTTCTCTAGGGGGGAGCTTCCTCTGTATTTCTGGGGTCTACAACTTCTACATGCTCCTGTGATGTGATGTATGTGGACATGTGATACAGATGTATGCTGTTAGTAATTCCTACCTATATATGTTGCCTTGCTTGTAGGTACACCCTAATGAGGACGCCTGCTGAGGCGCGGCCGTGTCCGGTGTGCTGGCCTGTTATAAAGGGCTATTACCTGTACACCTTGCAGTGCTGTGTTTCCTGTACAATGCCTGGGTCATAGAAAAAAACAGTCCAGAACGTGATGATCTCAAATGGATTCCTTTATTCAATAATAATCTCAATTCTGGGGTACAACCCGCGTTCCAGAATGAGGGCCAAAGTGTAGAAAGTTTTACACTATGATCTCGCTGAATGCAGGCTTTTCAGTGAAGGATTAAGGTAACACACTCTACCCTTTCATTTTTCTGATGCAATCATAGGTACAAAGCATTGTTTTAAATAATGTTTTTGCAGTTAGGCATTGAGGATGCTGTTTCTACACTTTGTGTTGGAGCAGTTTAAATTGAGGATTTTGTTAGCGGTGAGAGTCGAATGCAGACGTTTCACAGAATAACTAGGGCTATCCGCTTTTCCTTGTAGTTTGTATAATGCAACTATAGGTAAAATATAGGTTTATAAATAGTACATTTGCAGTTTAGAATGAAGTTATTTGGCATTTTAGGTTCCATACTTGTGATGGAACAGTTTAATCAAGTTCTATCATTTTTAATTGTCATTTCTTTGTCTCTACCTTATTTTTTATGAATTGTTTATGTTTTAATTGTTCAGGATAGCATATGTTCTTATGGTGTTTCATTGTTTTTAATTGTTTTAAATTTCATAATATTTATTGGTTTTAACTTTCGTCCATATTTATGTTCTTATAGTGCCTTATAACCCCTGAGAAAGGCATAGCCAAAACACGGCCATGTCGGATCAGGCTCTTTGTACCCCAGAATTGAGATTATTATTGAATAAAGGAATCCATTTGAGATCACCACATTCTCGAGTGGTTTGTACTACATTCACGTGCTAGTTGTGCTTCAACGTTGGACCATTACTTAGGTTATAGGTCAGCAATGTACAGTGGGGCAGTGGATTGCGCATACAACATATGGACACACTCCCAACCTTACCACATTGCCCTTCCCTGCCCAGACCACATGGCTATGTACAGACTACTACAACATGGCAATACAGCCCCCTTCACACACACATCCCTTTCACTCACCCATGGCAGCCCCTATGTGACCCCTGCTCCTCCCTTGCCCATGGCAATACGGGGGATCTCCTGCACTGCTCCACCACCCCCAGGGACCTGGTATCCCATTCAGCCCTGCCCTCCTCTTGGTCCTTGTGGCCACTGCCAGTGCCCCCTCCGCCAGTGTGGCTGTCCATGGCAGGCCCATCTGGCCAACACACCCTGTGCTCTCTGCCCCCCTCTCCTTAACCCATCAAGCCCATCCTGGCCCACACAGGGATGCCCCCCATGCTGGCTGTGCTTGCCCACTGGGGTGCCCCCATCCTTGCTGCAAAGAGCTATCAGTCCCCTTCCCCTCAAGGGGATGTGGCAGCTCTATCAGGGCAAGGACACCCACCCTGTCCCTCCCACACTCCTCCTGTGGGATGAGCTGGGGTGCCCAATGTGTCAGATGGAGCACGCAGTGGCCGCATTGCAGGCCTGTCTGCTGAGGCCACTCAAGCCAGTGGGGCACCCCTTGCCTCCTAATGACAAGATAAACTATGGTCGTTCTGCACAGAGCTCAAAACCAGGAACCAAACAGCTGCTCTGTATTGCAACTAGAAAGTATCCAGCCAGAAAAGCTAACTTGTTATCACACGTAGTGCTTAGCACTAGTTAGAAAAAAGGTAGAATAGCGGCAAGAAGGTCTCAGAAAACCCGGGCATACAATGACCACTTAGACTTTGGTCAAAGAAAATTATAGCCCCCATACATCACCGACCTTCTATAAAGCCACCAGCCACCCTAAAGTTCAATTAAAATTATTTTTATAAATCCATTTTGTTAAATATGTGTAGAAAAAACTTAACTTTAAAATTGACAACTTCTGGTCTGTTGCTCCCGACGCTCCACAGCGCGCTAAACAATGCGTTTCTCCACATGCGGTTTCCTCAGGGGAAAACAGAGGCACTACGAAGAAAATTTCCAGTTAGTGCATACTTTCAAAAACAGTGAAAGGCTTCTAAACAGTCAGTATAACAGCGAAGGAATTAGAAAAAAATTGAAAAAAAATTACCCTAGGCACAAGCGATGTTACTCCCCAGAAGCTTATCGTTTTAACTGCTGAAAAACGCTGCGCATGCGGGCCAGCTTAAATAGAAGACTATCTGCAGTCAAAAACACACCTCCCATTCAATACGGGCATTTAACCCGCCCGGGGCAACCGTATTCAGCTTAAAAATCCACTGCTGCTCCCTATGGAGTAAAGCCCTTTCTTTAGATCTGCCAAAACAGGGGGCTGTCACTTGGTCAATACAAAAACATCGTAGTTCTTCATAAGTATGATTTAACTCAAGGCAATGTTCTACTATCGGGGCTTCACGCCTACAGCATTTCAACTTGCTCTTGTGTTCGTTCATACGAGTCTTAAACTGACGGATGGTTTTGCCCACGTATACCAGATTACAAGGGCAACATATACAGTAGACAACGAAGGTTGAACTGCAAGTAGTAGAGCATCTTAACTCATATTTCACACCCCTATGATAGAACTCAACTGCTTCCTGAGTAATAGCGCAGATATTGCAAGTGCCGCACTTAAAGTGGCCACGATTCTGATTCTGACATACTTCAACAGAATGTAGGGGGCGTAGAACTGCTGGGCTAAGAAGCCCTTTAAAATTCTTTTGACGAGTCCAAACACAACGAATTTGTAGATCTTCAAGCTCAGCCACACCATGTAAATTGTTCTGATGCCCTTTTAAACATTTTTTAAGTTGAAAACTGAACGGGGAAAAAGCTGTTATAAAATTCACCTGCAGATCAACACTATCATCAGCAATCCTTTCAGGGGGACGCAGTAAAAGATCTCTATTACTGAATAAGGCCCGCTTGTATGCTCTAGCAATCACAGCAGAGGGGTACCCTCGTTGTAAAAAATTAGTCTTAAGACTCACTGCCTGTTTCTTAAAATCTTGTACAGACGAACAATTTTGCCTATATCGGACAAATTGGGACACAGGCAAACTGTCACGTAACTGCGGAGGGTGCGCACTAGTGTAATGCAAATATGTATTTCTATCCGTTGGTTTCCGGTGCACCGACGTACACCAGCCTACAGAAGTTTTCTTAACGAGGACATCCAAAAAAGTGATCTGATCAAAATGAAAATTCATCGTAAATTTTATATTAGTATTCACAGTATTAAGCCAGGCAGCAAACTGATGAAGCTCTTCCTCTGTACCACGCCACAGAACAAAAATATCATCGATATACCGGCACCACAGGCATAAATTGTGGCTAAAGGGGGAACCACCAAGCCACTCACACTCAAACTTCTGCATATACAAGTTAGCAATAGAAGGAGCGCAGGTAGCCCCCATTGCCACACCTGATACTTGATGATAAAAAATATTGTCAAAGACAAAAAAATTCTTGAATAGCACCAGAGTAGCCACCTCTGATAAAAAACCCAACATTGTTCTGAAAGATCTTTTCTACCCAGAAGTGCCGCCATAACAACTGCATATGCTTGTGATTGAGGAATGACGGTATAAAGTGATACCACATCAAAGGTTACAAGAATTAAATCAGGAACGGCAGCCAGTGGCGAATGATCTTGCAAAATTTGTAAAAAATGAGTAGTGTCCTTTATAAATGAAGGGATCGAAATCAATAGTGGTCACAAAAAAGAATCCAGGAACATCGACAAGGATTCCAAAACAGAGCCCCTAGTAGACACGATCGGTCTCCCCGGGGGGTTGAGCAAATTTTTATGAATCTTGGGAAACAAATAAAATTTTGCTGGTGTCGGATCAACAGGATTCAAATATCGCCATTCTCTTTTGTTAATAACTTTGGACTCCACGGCCCGTGTAGTCAGCTGTTTAATCTGCTCTTGCAGAGTGATAGTAGGATCAGCATCAAGAATCTCATAAACTGTCTGATCCAGTAGCTGGCGATGGGCTTCCACACAATATTGTTCACGACTCCAGATTACAACACCCCTCCCTTATCAGCTCTTCTGATAATTATGTCAGATCGAGAACGGAGATCCTGTAACATTTGTCGTTCATTATAACTTAAATAATGACGATAACCCCACTGTGATGCCTCTATACGTGACATATCTTTTAATACCATATCTCGATACAAGAGTGCAGGAGGAACTGGACCCGGAGGAGACCAGTTTGACTTTAAAAGTAATGGAACCCGGTTCTGCAAGGGGTCAGGAGCCTGTGGGGAGGCCTGTGACCCAAAGAAAACTTTCAGATGGAGCTTCCTAATGAATTGCTCTAAATCCACCCGAAACTGAAACGCATCATGTTGTAACACAGGGATAAAAGATAGACCCTTACTCAACACCTGTAATTGTTCCTCAGAGACTTCTTTACCAGACACATTTATAATCAGAGCTGTCACGTCTTGCACCGGGATCCCTCCCGCCGTTGTGGCTTTACTACAGTATCGTCTTTTTTCTTTTTCTTGCTGCCGGGCCCTGCCTCGTCTAAAAAAGGTTTCGGACGCTGTGACCCCTCAGATTCTGTAGACTCAGCTTCTTCAGAAGTAGTGTCAAAACTCACTTGCTTTTTCCGAGCGCGTTCCCGCCCTTTAGTATTCATCCAGGGGTAAACATATCCTTTAGTATAGTCATGATAGTCTCGTCGTAACTTTTTCTCTTTCAACTTACGAACCTCCTCTCGTAACGAGGACATCTGTGTAGAGATGGAATCCATTTTTGTCAGTAACAACTCTTCTGACTCTTGCTGTTTAAAAGGGGTAATAATATTATCAATATCAGAAGTGATGCTATCAAGATGTTTTTTCGTAGTTTCCACTATATGTACCATTAAATCCATAGAACATTTATTTAATATTTGGTTCCATCTATCAACGAAACCAATATCAGACAAAAACATTCTGGGCTCTTTATAGACACACAGCCCTCTCGGGATGTGACGACAATGAATGTATTCCAAGAGAGATAACCTATGGAGTTCCATTCTGATTTTCCTCTTTTGTAATTTCAGGAGATTATCCCAATCCAAATCCTTCTCATCCCTCTTGTCAACCGAGTCTAAGGCAAACAACGTAGGAGTTTGGCATAAAGCCTGTATAAATTCCTCCGAGTAACTGAAAGTATCTTTGTCTCTTTCTTTATCAATGTGCACATTTTTATCCTTTTCTTTTTCTTTTTCATTAATTTGACCATCCATGATTGTGGCTCACAACATAAACTATTTAATTTATAAAGGACACTACTCATTTTTTACAAATTTTGCCAGATCATACGCCACTGGCTGCCATTCCTGATTTAATTCTTGTAACTTTTGATGTGGTATCACTTTATACCGTCATTCCTCAATCACAAGCATATGCAGTTGTTATGGTGGCGCTTCGGGATAGAAAAGATCTTTCAGAACAATTGTTGGGTTTTTTATCAGAGGTGGCTACTCTGGTGCTATTCAAGAATTTTTTTGTCTTTGACAATATTTTTTATCATCAAGAATCAGGTGTGGCAATGGGGGCTACCTGCGCCCCTTCTATTGCTAACTTGTATATGCAGAAGTTTGAGTGTGAGTGGCTTGGTGGTTCCCCCTTTAGCCACAATTTATGCCTGTGGCATCGGTATATCAATGATATTTTTGTTCTGTGGCGTGGTACAGAGGAAGAGCTTCATCAGTTTGCTGCCTGGCTTAATACTGTGAATACTAATATAAAATTTACGATGAATTTTCATTTTGATCAGATCACTTTTTTGGATGTCCTCGTTAAGAAAACTTCTGTAGGCTGGTGTACGTCGGTGCACCGGAAACCAACGGATAGAAATACATATTTGCATTACACTAGTGCGCACCCTCCGCAGTTACGTGACAGTTTGCCTGTGTCCCAATTTGTCCGATATAGGCAAAATTGTTCGTCTGTACAAGATTTTAAGAAACAGGCAGTGAGTCTTAAGACTAATTTTTTACAACGAGGGTACCCCTCTGCTGTGATTGCTAGGGCATACAAGCGGGCCTTATTCAGTAATAGAGATCTTTTACTGCGTTCCCCTGAAAGGATTGCTGATGATAGTGTTGATCTGCAGGTGAATTTTATAACAGCTTTTTCCCCGTTCAGTTTTCAACTTAAAAAATGTTTAAAACGGCATCAGAACATTTTACATGGTGTGGCTGAGCTTGAAGATCTACAAATTCGTTGTGTTTGGACTCGTCAAAAGAATTTTAAAGAGCTTCTTAGCCCAGCAGTTCTACGCCCCCTACATTCTGTTGAAGTATGTCAGAATCAGAATCGTGGCCACTTTAAGTGTGGCACTTGCAATATCTGCGCTATTACTCAGGAAGCAGTTGAGTTCTATCATAGGGGTGTGAAATATGAATTAAGATGCTCTACTAATTGCAGTTCAACCTTCGTTGTCTACTGTATATGTTGCCCTTGTAATCTGGTATACGTGGGCAAAACCATCCGTCAGTTTAAGACTCGTATGAACGAACACAAGAGCAAGTTGAAATGCTGTAGGCGTGAAGCCCCGATAGTAGAACATTGCCTTGAGTTAAATCATACTTATGAAGAACTACGATGTTTTTGTATTGACCAAGTGACAGCCCCCTGTTTTGGCAGATCTAAAGAAAGGGCTTTACTCCATAGGGAGCAGCAGTGGATTTTTAAGCTGAATACGGTTGCCCCGGGCGGGTTAAATGCCCGTATTGAATGGGAGGTGTGTTTTTGACTGCAGATAGTCTTCTATTTAAGCTGGCCCGCATGCGCAGCGTTTTTCAGCAGTTAAAACGATAAGCTTCTGGGGAGTAACATCGCTTGTGCCTAGGGTAATTTTTTTCTAATTTTTTTCTAATTCCTTCGCTGTTATACTGACTGTTTAGAAGCCTTTCACTGTTTTTGAAAGTATGCACTAACTGGAAATTTTCTTCGTAGTGCCTCTATTTTCCCCTGAGGAAACCGCATGTGGAGAAACGCATTGTTTAGCGCGCTGTGGAGCGTCGGGAGCAACAGACCAGAAGTTGTCAATTTTCAAGTTAAGTTTTTTCTACACATATTTAACAAAATGGATTTATAAAAATAATTTCAATTGAACTTTAGGGTGGCTGGTGGCTTTATAGAAGGTCGGTGATGTATGGGGGCTATAATTTTCTTTGACCGAAGTCTAAGTGGTCATTGTATGCCCGGGTTTTCTGAGACCTTCTTGCCGCTATTCTACCTTTTTTCTAACTAGTGCTAAGCACTACGTGTGATAACAAGTTAGCTTTTTTGGCTGGATACTTTCTAGTTGCAATACAGAGCAGCTGTTTGGTTCCTAATGACAAGAGACAAGGCGATGCACAACTGCATTCAACATAGCTTTATTGCATGTCAGAGCAAGGTCACCGCACAGTGTAACATGAATGGGTCAGGCCATTGTGCACTCAAACATTGCACATTCTTGACAATGTCCCATAGCACAACAGATGCAACAATGTAACATGGTACATTCCACAGCATGTGTCGCTCTGGTCCCCAACATCCCAGTCATGGGTGCTGTGCATGTCACAGCACCAGGAGCCTGTCCGTGGCCTGCCAATTTTGGCACATGCCCCCTGCCACCTGCAGCCTACTTCCACTACCCCCTACCATCCTGTGCATCCCTCACTTAGGCAGCGCACCTCCCATATCAGGACCCTGATATCTGCCCACATGCCCACTAGCTGCTCTGCTATCATTTCTAGGGGCCATGCTAGGGCTGCAAGCCCTGGTGGCACCACACCCTCCATTCCATGACCATGCTGTGGGCCCACATGGCCCCTGCTGTCTGTGCCACATTCCATTGCACCTGGGCTCCCTACACCCTGTGCCCCCCTGTCCCTATTCTCTGCCACCAGGACTCCAACCCCCATCCCTTTGTCCCCCACACTTCACCCTCCCCACTCCCACCCCCCTGCATGCACACCTCCCTGCTCATCCCCCATGCATGCTCCCCTCTACCCCTTCCCCACACTGCATACACACTATCACACTCTCCTCCCCATGTACACTCTCCTCCACCCCCTCCCCACACCCCGCACACATCACCGCACTCTCCACCCCATGCACCCTCCCCTCTGCCCCCTCCCTACACTGCACACACACCCCACATACTCCATCACATGTGCATTCCTTATTTCTCCCTTCCCACTCTGCATGCCCCCATCCCCACTGGTGGCCACCTCCACCCTACTGTTGCCACACCCATCCCAAAGGCACCCCCCATGTCCCCCTCCATCACCTGAGGTCACCAGGTGATGGCTCCCTTACCTTACCCTCCTCCAGGGACCCCTCATCCTCTCCAGCCCTGCAGACACTGCTGGCCCATCCATCCTCCAGGAGCTCCCCCTCCTCTAGGCTGGCTCACAAAGTCCCTTCTATCAGGTCATCCCTTGTTCCAGGCCCTTTCCCCTACCCCTCTGCAAATGTGTCACATGCAGCTGTACCTTCCTGCTCATCTCCAGCTGCCTCTTATACCCCACATCGTGAGGACCACATCACAAGCAATTCCGGGTATCAGGCCCTTCCCCCTGGGTTTGTGTGGCACCACTGTGAGGGTGAGGACTACTGGCTCATCCTCCACACTCTCAGTCAAGGAGGAGGGGTGGAGAGCATGATGGGGCTTGTGGTTGTGGTAATGGGTATGGATGTTAACAGGCTGTCGAGGCGTGGGCTCCACAGACTCCATTATCACCTTGCCTGTGGCTGGCATTGGCACTGCCTCCTCCACTGCCCCTGCATCCTCTTCCTCCTCCTTGGCATCCTCCTCCTCCTGGTCCACCTCCTCAGGATCTGGCGCAGGGGGGGTGAGTCCTCCATGGGGATGGCTGTGTGTGGGATACAAAGAGATACCCATCAGTGTGGAGATGTTGACCTGCTGTCATGCGCTTGTGCTCATGGCCTGCCTGCCAGCTCTTTCTGCTGTCCCCCCTACATGGCTCTGCTAATGGGGTGCCTGTTACCATTGTGTCATGACATGGTGGTGGTAGTGCATGGGTGTTCCCTGCTTTCTTCTCACTGAGGCCATATCTGCAGCTGTATGATGAGCATGTGTCCTGTCTAGGGCATCTGTCTGGGTTTGGGCACACCTGGATGATGCCTGGGAGGGATGCCCTTGTGGCATGGGATCCTCACTGGGGGGCCCTCACCCACTGCCTGTGTCCCCAACCCTCATCCTAGGGCCTGTGTTGTCCTCTGCACTTGTATTCAGCAGCCAATCACACCTCTGCTGTGTCCCAGTGGGGTATGTCCCCTTTTTCTGGCTTGTGTGCTACCCTACCTTTGTGTGTCTCCCTCACCGTGTCCCCCCCCCCCCTCACACCTGGTGCCACATTACCTACAGCTAGCACATCACCTTCCTGGGCCTCCATGGGAAGACTCACCTTGCTTCTGCTCCAGCTGCTGTCTGAGCTACTGCAGTAGCCTCGGCCTCATTTGCCTAATGGCACTATAGTGGACCCTGTACACCTCAGTGTCCCTCATGATGTGGAAGCATCTGTGGACAGAGAGGTTGGATTACTCCATGAGTGCATGTGCTTTCCACACACCATACAGCCCCTACAGCTGCCTGCCATCACACACATGTCATGGGTTGCCAGTCCCTGTCCCATGGAGCTCACACATCACCACAGCAGGCAGCACCCTGGACTCCCACATGTCCTACTCCCCCTGGCCTCTGGATACATGTGTGGCTGACTATCCTACTTGCTGGTGCCAGGGTTACGGAGCAAGGGGTCAGGGGTAACCTCACACATTGTCTCTCCCTGTTTGCGATGGCCTGTCTATGTTCCTCACAAATGTTCAGGCTTCTGTTACTTCTGGTGCTCTCCCATGGCCCAGGGCATGTTTATGTTTGCACACAGGGGTTTCTGGGCTCATGGTGTGTCTTTCCTCTTTCCCTCCTTCACACAGGCCTGCTCATGCCATTTGTGCAGGTGGGAGGATGGGGAAGCTGTTCTTACTGCACCTTGTCTTTCTACACTAGAGGAGTGGTGTGATAAAATGGCTTGGGAGCTGGCTTGGGGACACAGGGGCCAGGGTTCAAATCCCACTGGCTCTCTTATATTTTATTTTGCACATGTTCTGGCTTCTATTTCTCCTAGTGGTCAGTGCCTGTCTCTCTTTCTACCTTTCTGGCGCTCTCCCATGGCCCAGGGCAAGTTTTTGTTTGCACACAGGGGTTTCTGGGATCATGGTGTGTCTTTCCTCTTTCCCTCCTTCACACAGGCCTGCTCGTGCCATTCTTGCAGATGGGGGGATGGGGGAGCTATTCTTACTGCACCTTGTCTATCCGCATTGGAGGGGTGATGTGGCCTAATGGTTAGGGGGGCTGGCTTTCTGACAGGGATTCCCTTCCCAGTAACATCCCTTGTGGCCTGGGTCATGTCACTCAACCCTCCATTGCCTGGGATACCTGAAAATACATGGTGTCACTATTACATGTGTTATCATGTTCTCATTTCACTTTCCAGATTTTGGCTGCTGTGTTCCCATTTCTTACTACACAGTAACATATTCATTGTTTACCACTGGGGTGCATGGGCATGATGTGTGTCTGTGACCAGAGCAATACCATGGATTCCATGGTATTGCTCTGGTCCTTTCCTGCCCTGGGTGCTTCTGGATCTGTGTTATCTGCTGCCTTACTGCTCACTGCTGCTCACAACAGTGATTTGCATGTGGGCTCCCTGCATCTTCATTACAGGTGATTTTCTCTGTTCTGTGTGTGCATCTAGTTGATGGTGTGGTCTCACTGTGTGCAAACTCTCTGAGCCCAACAGCCACTCCCAGCAGGGCCTATCTCTTCCTGTCACTCACATTGGGGTGGTGCTGTCAGGCTACAATTCTTACTCCATGTTCAGGTTTCTACACATATATTCATCCTGCTCATGCCGGATCGGATTCTTTAATGTACTCCCTCTGTCCCTCATCATTTGTGCTATGACTTCCTCAGTACATGTCAGCCAGCTCTAATGCTGTATCTGTACTTACTGGGCTAGGGTGGAACTTATCCTCTCCCAGCCCCTGCGTGCAGCAGCATGGGCTGGGTGTCTTTGGCCCCTGGGGAGCAGTATTTCCTCACCCTGCAGGACCAGTCTGCAAAGCAGGCAGGTCTCAGGATCAGAGAAATTGGGTTGGCAAGTAGCTTCCTGCACACTGTTTCTCTCAGTCTCAGTGCGTTAGGGAGGGCCTTCACTCCATCCTGTTTCCAGTTGCATGTGGACCACATGGCAGGTGGGCATGGGTTCAGACTTACATGTGCACGGATGCAGTGGACTTGAGTCCGGCCTTTACAGTTAGTGCACATGTCTTGCAGGGGCAGTTTCCATGGGTGGCGTGTGTAGATGTTTCCATTATTTATTCGTCCAGGGGGTAGTGCACAGTGGCATCCACTGTGTATTTCAGCATGGGCACGTCCATGTGGTGATTCTGTTGGCACATGGCCATCCAGGGACAGGCCTGTGGAATCGATGTCGCATACTGCTTGTCTCCAACGTACATGTTTCCGCGGGTCCTGCACATTCTGGTCTGGATTGGCCTCTATGGCCTCAATGCAGAGACTCAAATAGCAGGGTTGGATGTCCTGGTCGGATGTCCAGCCCCGCTATTCGCTGGGACTGTATGCTGGCTAAAATGCTCCCTATATGCACAGAGCCGCTGTGCGGGGAGCACTGGACATGAGCGAGAGGGGTAAGGTCGGAGGCAGGAAGTGGGTGGAGCAGGGGCAGGCCGAAGCACCCGGATATACAGGGATAATTCAGGTCATGGCCCTGTACGTCTGGCAGGGCTGCGATAGATTGGGGACTTATTCCACGTTGGAGGTAGAATAAGTTCCACCGATTGTGGGGTTCAAGCCAGGCAGCCCCTCTAGGCAGGCTAGTAAGATGCAGGGATGTAGTAAAGGTTGTTAGTGTAGCTGGGTTTAAAAAAGGTTTGGATAAGTTCCTGGAGGAAAGGTCCATAAACCATTATTAAAAAGGGACCCAGGATACCAATGCTTGACCCAATACAAGCATTGTGGAACCTGTGTCTTTTGGGGAAACTGCTAGGTACATATGACCTAGATTGGCCACTGTTGGAAACAGGATACTGGGATTGATGGATCTTGGTCTGCCCCAATATGGCATATCTTATGTTCTTATCCCAGGGCAGGTTGTCCTCAAACCAGGGCACTGGGTTGGGGGGACAGGTTTCTTGCAGTCCACCATCACTGTCATCAATGGGACAAACTGCTAGGTACATATGACCTAGATTGGCCACTGATGGAAACAGAATACTGGGCTTGATGGACCTTGGTCTGACCCTGTATGGCATATCTTATGTTCTTATGATGTCCCTGCCACCTAATCCTAGCTCTGGCTACCCACGCTGAGTGTCGGGGGGTGGAAAAAAGACATTTGCCTCCATAGCAGGCTTTCAGCACTCCTGCTGGAAGTATGGGTTCCATGGCAATGGGACGCCATGGCACAGGCACAGAAGCAGGAGCAAGTGCATAGGGCGGGCTGAATGGGGTGCTGGGTGGACATCTCGTAGATGGGAATCAGGGCAGTGCTGGGCTGTCTAAGTGCCCGATTCTGCACCCGCAGGACCATCTGGCTCCCATAGTGGCAGAATCAGGTCCAGTTTGGGTCCATCCATTTTTTGGATGGCCCGAAGACCAGGACATTCCCTTGCTGTAATTGGGCTCCCCAGTACTAGAATGGGGCTGGTAGTGGGGAAGGGAGACTGGAATAGAGCTGACACTGGTGGGGGAGGGAGGACTGGGACTGTAAGGGTGCTGACACTGGGGGATAGTACTGGAAGGGAGACGGATTGTGTGGGAGGGGGACTAGAAGGGAGCTGAAACTGGGGGAGGGGACTGGGACTGGAAGGGAGCTAACACCTGGGGATGGTACTGGAAGGGGGCTGGCTAGTGTGGGAAGGGAAATAGAAGGCAGCTGACATCTGAGAATGGTACTGGGACTGGAAGGAGGCTTTGATAGTGGGGGAGGGGACTGGAAGTGAGCTGACATGGGGAGGGGACTGTGAATGCAAGGGGCTGACATTGGAAGGTATTATGGGAGGGAACTGGAAGAGAGCTGACATTGGGAGGTGATGGGACTGAAAGGGAGATGACACCTGGGAATGATACTAGAAGGGGGCTGGATTGTGGAGGAAAGAGACTGGAAGAGGCCTGACACTGCGGGGACTGGGAATAAAAGGGGCTTACACTGGAAGGTACCAAGGAGGGACTGGAAGGGGGCTGACACAGGAGGGGAGTTACTGGGAATGGAAGGAGGCTGACAATGAGGGGGTACTGGGACTCATAGGGGGCTGATACTGGGGGGATTACTAGGGCTGGAAGGAGGTTGCACTGAGGGAGTACCGGGGCGGGAAGGGGGCTGAGGTTGGATTGGAACAGGAAATAGGTTGATGCAGGAAAGAGGCTGGGACTGGAAGGAACTGATGCTAGTAGATGCTTGGGTCAGAGTAGGGAAAAGAGGAGGAAACTGCGGAGTGAAAAGGAAGGAGGCAGATATTGTGTGTATGGAGGGGGGAAACAAGGTTATATATGGGTGAAGGCTAAGAGGGAGGAGTACAAGAATAGATGGTGGGATACAAAGGAGGAAAGGCAGTGTTAATAGTTATTTATTTATTTAACAGGTTCTATATACCGCTTTTACATCAAAGCGGTTTACAGGGAACAGTAAACAAACTCAAACGAATCACAGTTACATAGAACATAAGGATAATGAATACTTGGAATTAACATAGCAAATGGGGGTTAATAAATTTAATAAGAGGATGCCATAGTTCATGCATTATGTTGTTAGATGAATTTGTGAGTCCCATAATATATATTGAAGAAGGAAGTAGATGGGTGAGTCCTGGGAAAAGGGATTAGGAGGTAGGCACTGGGGACATAGGGATGCAAAAGTGGTATTGTCGGACTCAAGGGTGAATGGGAGCAATATGTAGAAGCTGATGATGATAAAGCAAAATTGCTTACGAAATATTTTTGTTCTGTGTTCACAGATGAAGGACCTCAGAAAACGTCCACAAAGAGGAACAGAAATGAAGGGGATCTTGAACAATTTTCAGAAGACTGTGTTAGAGAGGAGCTAGCTAAACTAAAAGTAGACAAAGCAATGAGGCCAGATGGGATCTGTCTGAGACTACTGAAGGCATTTTGGGAACATCTAGTGGCTCTACTGTCTGACCTTTTCAATGCTTCTTTAGAGTTGGGAGTGGACCCAGAGGACTGAAGAAGGGCATATGTGGTCCCTTTTCATAAAAAAGGAAGTAAGGGGATGGAAGGATACCCCTATGAGAAGAGGCTAAAAAGGTTAGGCTTCCTCAACCTGGAAAAGAGACAGCTGAGGGGAGATATGATAGAGGTCTATAAATTAATGAATGGAGTAGTACGGATAAATAGATCGATTGTTTATGCCATCAAAATATGGAAAGACTAGGGCACATGCAATGAAGCTTCAGTGTAACCTATTTAAGAATAATAAGAGAACATATTTTTTCACTCAATGCGTAATCAAACTCTGGAATTCATTACCGGAGGATGTAGTAAAAGCTGCTAGTGTAGCTGGCTTTAAAAAAGATTTAGACAAATTCATGGAGGAAAGGTCTATAAACCATTATTAAAGGGGATCCAGGAAATCCACTGCTTGCCCCCATACAAGCATTGTGGAAACTGTGTACTTTGGGGAAACTGCTAGGTACTTGTGACCTAGATTGGCCACTGTTGGAAACAGGATACTGGGCTTGATGGACCTTGGTCTGACCCAGTATGGCATATCTTGCTCTTATAAGGATGAGGATGATAACTATAGGCTGGTTTGTCTGACCTCTGTGGTGAATAAATAAATGGAAGCACTGCTAAAAGAGAGGATAGTGAGGTTTCTGGAGTCCAATGGATTGCAGGATCTGAGGCAGCATGGTTTTACTCGAGGCAGGTCTTGTCAGACAAATCTGATTGATTTCTTTGACTGCGTGACCAGAGAGTTGGACCGAGGCAGAGCCCTAGATGTGGTGTACTTAGATTTTAGTTAAGCCTTTGACACCATTCCATACTGGTGACATAAATAAATTGAGCACTCTAGGGATGGACTCTAAAGCAATTGACTGGGTTAGAAACTGGTTGAGTGGGAGACGACAAAGAGTACAGGTAAATGAAGCTCACTCTGAGGAGAAGAATTATTATAAGTGGTGTGCCACAGGGATCTGTCCTTGGTCTGATTGTTTTAACATTTGTATTAGCGATATTACAGAAGGGCTGTCATGTAAGGTTTGCCTCTTTATGGATGATACCAAAATCTGCAATAGACACCCAGGAATGAGACAGGATCTAGCTAAACTTGAGGAATGGTCAAGAATTTGACAGCTGAAATTTGATGCTAAAAAAGGGTCATGCATTTGGGCCACAAAAATCCAAGGGAGTGAAGTACTTCTGTCCATGAAAGTATAGGGGGTGAAGTATTTCTGTCCATGAAAGAAGAGCTGGATCTGGGCATTATTGTTTCTGATAATCTTAAAGTGGCTAAACAGGTAGAAAAGGCGATGGCAAAAGGACAGGAGAGAAAAGCATAGGAGAGAAATGGACAGCAGAAAAAAGAAGGTGACAGTTCCTCTGTATAAGCCTTTGGTGAAACTTCATTTAGAGTATTTTGTGCAGTTCTTGAGACCATACCTTCAGAAGGATGCAAAGAAGATGGAGTTGGTGCAGATGATAACTACCAAAATGGTCAGTGGTCTTCCTTATGAGACATATGGGACACATTTAAAGATCTCAATATGTATACTTTAGAGGAAAGGCAGGATAGAGGGAATATGATGCAGGTGTTTAAATACCTCTGTGGCATAAATGCACAAGAGGAGAGCTTCTTTCAATTGAAACAAAACTCTGCAATGAGGGGGGCAAAGAATGAAGGTGAAAAGGGATAGACTCAGGAGTAATATGCAAAAATATTTCTTTACGAAAAGAGTGGTAGATTCATGGAATATAGTCTATTAGTGGAGGTAGCAGAGAAGAGGACAGTATCTGAATTCAAGAAAGCATGGGACAAATACAGAAAATCTCTAAAGGAAAAAAAGGGACTATAGGGGTATGTTTACTAAACCGCGCAATTGTGCGGGGCGCACTTGAGCGTGCGCTAAGGTACCTTAGCACACGCTAATAGTGCGTTTTTGTGCCCCGCACACGTGCGCACTGCACTAACGGGCCCGCACAAGTGCGTGGCGCGCTGAAGTGCGATAGAGGCGTGGAAAGGCATTCTGAGGGCGGAGGAAGGCTCCCGAGGGGCGGAGGGACAGGATCAATGGGTGGAGAGTGGGAGGGGAGAGGCTCCCCACACAGGAGCGGGGCTGAAATTCAAGTTAAAAAATACCGCGAATGAAAACCTCGCGTTAGAGCCGATTTAAAGGGAAGAGAAACCATTTCCGTCAGCAATGTACAGCAAAACCAGGGAAACCTATAAAACGTGAGCAGTGTGATACATGTGCACAGAACAAAATAGCAAATAAAAATTGAAAATGACCACAACAAAATTCTAAAAAATTATAATCCAGCTGGGCAACAGTGATATCAATGAGCAACAATAAAAAACACTCCCAGGAAAGCTCCAAAAAAAAGAAATGATTTTTGGAAGGGTCTACGCTCCGGAGTGTTTTTTAATGTTGCCCACTGATATCACTATTGGCCAGCTTGGTTATGTTTTTTTCCCCTTTTTTCGAGGTCATTTTTGATCTTTATTTGCCCACAGTAAAATTGTGCAGAGCAGGGTTTCTGACTCGTTCGGCCAGGTTTCCTATCTCCAGGGACTGCACTGTCTCTGTGGCCACAGTGTGGTGCAGCGGACACAGCCAGTACCTGTAGGACCAAAGGGTCACAGGTTCAAATCCCAGCTGGGGCTCCTGCCAATCCAGTCCACATATCTTTCCCACAACTAAACTGTGATAGTAAGGACAAACCTTTATTGCTGAGAACATACACATGGTTAATACACCTATATTTTACCTCACCGAGCACAGACACCATAAACAGGCACATTACCTAGAGCAGAGTCTCCCAAATGCAGTCCTGGAGAGCCCCACACCATTCAGGTTCCATGCTGCCTCTAATAAAGATGCCTGTGCTGCATATCTATGCACCACCCCATGGTATGCAGATGTAGCTCATGCATATTCATGAGGGACAGCATGAAAACCCGAACACTGTTTGGCACACCAGGACTGGAGTTGGGAACCTCTGCCGTAAAGCAGCAGCCAACAGGGGCAGACACACCCAAACCCAAACCCACAGGCCCCATTGGCCAATGCCTCCTGGAGAGGCAGGACATTGGGCCTTGCGTGCATCTCACAATACTAGCACTTGCATACCTTAGCAATGCAACCCTACACCTGGGTATATGGGTCACAGCTTTCAAACGTTTGCTATGAGTTCTGGCAGATAGAAATTCCTACGTTAAGCACAGTTTGCTGATTGAGCTCCATCATAACAATCATTCTGATGTCTGCCGTGTGTGGGAGTGACCCCCAACAGTATTGCGTACCATATCCATGCCTGTACTGTGCCCAGGACTGGTGTGGTGGGCATGGCTGCTGAACTCCTCTATAGTAGCACAATGCTGGCATAGGTGTCGGAGTGTGTGTCTGTCTATACAGTGTGTGGTGGCTGTAAACACCTTCCACAGCCCACACTGCCAACACTGTTGCCAGTATTGGCCTGCCAATGTGCATAATGAGGAGCAAGGTACCATGGGTATAGCCCGGACAGGGTGGCCTGGCCAGGGTGCATCTGCACAGGGCATAGGGCACTGACTGGGACATTTTAGTGCCCGGCCACCACCTAAACAGACAGGGTGACCTCAGTATGTCCTGCTGGGAGAGCACTCTCACCCTGACTGTGCAGTGAAGACAGCATGGCTAGGCACCCCCATAGTGCTATATAGCATTTCTCTCATGTGATATTTATGGGTTTCTTTTTGGGGCCTAGTCACTGACTTATCTGCTTGTTGTGTGTGCTACCATCCTAGTTCTGGGTGCATGCATTTCCACCAGGAACATGCACTATGAACTAACTAGCAGACTGTTTGCAGCTGGTATGTGTCTTGATGGAGTGCCTTGAAGGGTGTAGTGGCTGAAAGTTTGCTGCAGGAGAATATCAGATAGTGGTGGGGTGCAGCTTAGCATATACAGGCCTAATGTCTGTCTGCTATTGTGTTATGGTTATGTACAGAGTTGCAGTGATTGCCCTGAAGGGTGTCTTTTCCCCAGCAGGACTGGGGTTGATGGTCCCCTCTACTGCCACCATTGCAGGGAGGTAGAATGTGGATCTTTTGATGGGTGACCCTGTTTGCCACCCTCAGCCCTGGAGGAGGAGGGTGGTGGTACATAATCCTCCTAAGAGTCCATAGGGGATACACCTGACTGAGACAGACAGACAGAGATATCCAAGGTGTTTCTGCAGAAACTACTTATCTCACACATTAACACTGCTTTGGATCTCCAGCATGGCCTATTTCTGCCATGGAAGGTGCTGTGGACCTGGTGCTGGGCGCCTCACCGCACCCTCAGGGTGAGCACAGTACCCGCACAATGTGTGTAGCTACTCTGTGCCAGTAAAACACACGGTCTATACTCCCTACCAGGCCGAGGTGCTGTGGGGATGCACATGGTCACTTCCCCCTACCAGGCCGAAGTGCTGTGAGGGTGCATACCCCATCTTGTGTTTATCTGTGGACAGCTGATTTGCATGTGCAATGCATCTTGGGTACGGGTGGGCTAACCCTATCCTGGTGACCACAGCAGACTGTCTGTGTGGTGACGTGCAGGCTCTCTGCAGCCAGCCAGGGGCTTGTTAGCAGCTATAGAGCTGTAGCCCAATGGTTACTTCACAGCCTATGAAGCCAGTGATCATGGGTTCAAACCCACAGTGGGGTTATTTGATAGGGTTGCCCAAAGCGTTATCTCTTTTTAATGTACATTTTTGCTGCCAGCAAAACACCCTCAGCATACTGTACCCATAAGGTGCCTCTGAGGGCGCTTTATAGGGCGCCCTATAGGGCACCTTATGGTTCCCGTCCATATACGGTGCACTATACATTATCCTGTGATGCAACTTATAGGGTGCCCTATAGGGGACATTTTAGGGTGCCGTGGCAGACAGTGCACTTTATAATGTGCCCTATGGAGTGCCTTATAGGGTGCCTAAGAACATAAGAACATAAGATATGCCATACTGGGTCAGACCAAGGTCCATCAAGCCCAGTATTCTGTTTCCAACAGTGGCCAATCTAGGTCATATGTACCTAGCAGTTTCCCCAAGAGACACAAGTTCCACAATGCTTGTACTGGGTCAAGCATTGATATCTTCGGTCACTTCTTAATAATGGTTTATGGACCTTTCCTCCAGGAACTTGTCCAAACCTTTTTTAAACCCAGCTACACTAACAGCCTTTACTACATCCTCTGGTAATAAATTCCAGAGTTTGATTACACGTTGAGTGAAAAATATTTTCTTTTATTAGTCTTAAATAGTTTACCCTGTAGCTTCATTGCATGTCCCCTAGTCTTTCTATATTCTGCTAAGGTAAACAATCGATCTACGTTTACCCGTTCCACTCCGTTCATTAATTTATAGACTTCTATCATATCTCCCCTCAGCCGCCTCTTTTCCAGGTTAAAGAGCCCTAACCTTTTTAACCATTCTTCATAGGAGTATCCTTCCATCCCCTTTACCATTTTGGTGGCTCTTCTCTGTACCTTTTCTAAAATCGCTATATCCTTTTTAAGATACGGCGACCAGAATTGCACACAATATTCAAGGTGCGGTCTCACCATGGAACGATATAGAGGCATTATAATATCTTTTGTTTTATTTTCCATTCCTTTCCTTATCATACCTAGCATTCTATTTGCTCTCTTGGCCGCCGCTGCACACTGGGCCGAGGGTTTTAACATGGTATCCACAATGACGCCTAAATCTTTTTCCTGGGTGGTGGTTCCTAATGTGGAACCTTGCATCGTGTAACCATAGTTTGGGTTGTTCTTCCCTAGGTGCATAACCTTGCACTTGTCCACATTAAATTTCATCTGCCATTTTGATGCCCAGTCTTCCAATTTATCAAGATCCTCTTGCAATTTTTCATAATCCTCTTGGGTTTTAACAACTTTAAATAGTTTTGTGTCATCTGCAAATTTGATAACCTCACTCGTTATTCCACTTTCCAGGTCATTTATGAATATGTCAAAAAGCAGCGGACCCAGCACAGATCCCTGGGGTACACCACTATTCACCTTTCTCCATTGGGAAAATTGGCCATTTAGCCCTACCCTCTGCTTTCTATCTTTTAACCAGTTCCTGATCCACAATAGTACACTGCCTCCTATCCCATGACTCTTTAGTTTTGCCAAAAGTCTCTCATGAGGGACCTTGTCAAAGGCTTTCTGAAAGTCCAGATACACATTATCAACCGACTCACCTTTGTCCACCTGTTTATTCACTCCTTCAAAAAAACATAACATATTAGTAAGACAAGATCTTCCTTGTCTAAAGCCATGTTGGCTGTCTCCCATTAGGTTGTGACTATCTACATGCTGAGTAATTTTATTCTTTATGATGGTTTCTACCATTTTTCCCGGTACTGACGTCACGCTCACCGGTCTGTAGTTTCCCGGATCACCCCTTGAACCTTTTTTAAAAATTGGGGTTACATTGGCGATCCTCCAATCTTCAGGTATTAGAGATGATTTTAATGATAGTTCACAGATTACTGATAGCAGTTCTGCAATCTCATATTTCAGTTCTTTCAACACCCTTGGATGTATACCATCCGGCCCAGGTGATTTGCTACTCTTCAGTTTATCTAATAGTTGTAAGACATCTTCCCGATGTATCGATATTTCCTTCAATTCTTCCGCACCTTTAAATACCACTTCAGTCATGGGTAACATCCCTACATCTTCCTCAGTAAAGACCGAAGCAAAGAATTCATTCAGTCTCTCCGCTATCGCCTTGTCGCCTATTAGTGCTCCTTTAACCCCTTTATCATCTAATGGACCAACTGACTCTCTCACAGGTTTTTTGCTACGAATGTACTTGAAAAGGTCTTTCTTTTGCGTTTTTGCTTCCGCAGCAAGCTTCTTCTCAAATTCTCTCTTTGCCTGCCTTATCAATGCCTTGCATTTGACTTGCCAGTGCTTGTGCTGTTTCCAGGTTTCGTCGTTTGGCTCTTTTTTCCATTTCCTGAAAGATGCTTTTTTGGCAACAACAGCCTCTCTGACCTCACCTTTAAACCATGCTGGCTGTTTTTTGGACTTCCTTCCACTTTTCTTAAAGTGTGGAATACAGCTGGTCTGGGCTTCCAAGATAGTATTTTTCAACAACACCCAAGCTTGATGTACGTCTTTAACCTTCGCAACTGCTCCTTTTAGTTTTTTCTTAACTGTTTTCCTCATTTTATCATAGTCTCCCTTTCGAAAGTTAAAAGGTAGTACTGTGGATTTCCTTACTATCTCTCCTCCACTAATTAAATCAAAGGCGATCATGCTATGATCACTATTGCCAAGTGGCCCCAACACCCTTATCTCTTGCACTAGATCTGGTGTTCCACTAAGGACTAGATCTAATATGGCTTCCTCTCTGGTCGGTTCATGAACCAGCTGCTCCAAGAAGCAGTCATTTATTTCATCTAGGAACTTTATCTCCCTAGCATGTCCTGACATGACACTGACCCAGTCGATACCGGGGTAATTGAAATCACCCATTATTATTACTGCGCTGTAACTTTTGTTAGCTTCCTTGATTTCTTTGAGCATTTCATTATCCATTTGGTCATTCTGGCCAGGTGCTCAATAGTACACCCCCACTGCCATTGCCTTCCCCCTTTTATAAGGAATTTCAATCCATATAGATTCTACAGCAGATTTTGTTTCCTGCAAAACTTTAATCCTTTCTGAGTCAATGCCCTCTCTAACATAGAGTGCAACCCCTCCACCAATTTGATCAGCTCTATCATTACGATATAGTTTGTACCCAGGTATCACAGTGTCCCACTGGTTGTCCTCCTTCCACCATGTCTCTGATATTCCAATCATATCTAACCTTTCATTTAGTGCTATATATTCTAACTCTCCCATCTTATTCTTTAGACTTCTAGCATTTGCATACAAGCATTTTAGAGAATGTATTTTACTCATGTTAATTAGGCTATTGTTAGACATGGGTAAATTGGGATCTTTAAGCTCTGTCTGCTCCATACTTGAGGGCATTTGGGCTACATTACTCTTTTGTGGAACCTCTCTGCTTTTGGCAGTATCCTTCAAGGATACATTCTTCCGAACCATCTGCTCTTGGGCGACTGTCGGCTTTCCCCTAATATCTAGTTTAAAAGCTGCTCTATCTCCTTTTTAAAGGTTAATGCCAGCAGCCTGGTTCCATCCCGGTTAAGGTGAAGCCCATCCCTTCGGAAGAGCCCCTCCTTTCCCCAGAATGTTCCCCAGTTCCTAACAAATCCAAAACCCTCATCTCTGCACCATTGTCTCATCCACGCATTGAGACTCCGGAGCTCTGCCTGCCTTTTGGGTCCTGCGCATGGAACAGGAAGCATTTCGGAGAATGCTACCCTGGAAGTTCTGGATTTCAACTTCCTACCTAAAAGCCTAAATTTTGCCTCCAGAACCTCCCTACCACATTTTCCTATGTCATTGGTACCAACATGTACCAAGACAGCAGACTCCTCCCCAGCACTATCTAAGACCTTATCTAGGTGGCGCATGAGGTCCGCTACCTTCGCACCAGGCAGGCATGTTACCAGGCGATCCTCACGTCCACCAGCCACCCAGCTATCTACATGCCTAATGATTGAATCACCAACTATAACGGCTGTCCTAACCCTTCCCTCATGGGCACATGGCCCTGGAGAAACTTCCTTGGTGCGAGAGGGTTTTACATCACCTGGAGGACAGGTCCTAGTTACAGGATCACTTCCTGACACACCAGGGGGATGCTCTCCTGTCACGTGACCTCTCTCCTCCATGGCAACAGGGGTGCTGCCAGACTGGAGGTGGGACTTCAGGACTATATCCCTGTAGGTCTTGTCTATGTACCTCTCTGTCTGTCTTATGTTTTCCAAGTCTGCTACTTTAGCCTCTAGAGAACGGACTTGTTCCCTGAGAGAAAAGAGCTCCTTGCACCTAGTGCACCCGTAAGACCTCTCACCAACTGGGAGAAAATCATACATGTGACACTCAATGCAAAAGACTGGAAAGCCCCCATCCCGCTGCTGGACTACTGTCTGCATCTTAGTTTTAAGTTTGTGTCTAGATCTTTAAGTTCTTACTTACTAGGGGTTGCTATGGGTATTTATACCAATAAAACTGTACCTAATACGTTTAATATACCTTGTTCACCTGAAGCTTAATTAATCTCAGGTCCTTAGTGTATGACTGATTTGGGTAATGAGCTTCACCTGAAAGCACCTCCTGTCTTTTAAGATGTGTAAGTACCTATAAAGCTATGATTATCCCAGGGGTGGGAGGGAAATAACACTTATTAAAAGAGGGCTGCTACACAGTACCCTGTCTTGTGCTGCTGAGGTAAGCTAAATTCTGATTTGATTTAAATTATAGCTCTTAGCTTCTGCTAGGCTCTAACTTCTTATGAAATTTAAACTACAAGCTCTCTGCTGGGTATGAAATGTAACCAGAAAGCTCTCCTCTGTGTTTTAAATTCAAACTTTAATTGCTGCTACTAGGCCCTAACTGATCCAACAAAAAACAGTGGGTTCACAGATTAAGTAGCTTTAATACAAAGAATTCTTTTTAGAAAATTACCAGAAGTATATACTCACAGTTGCAGATTTCTCTTCAGAAGTAACAGTCCCCCTTTCTAGTCCTTCAAGACCTCTTCAGAAGTAACAGTCCCCCTTTCTAGTCCTTATACGGCATTTTCAATTACGGCACATGAGGGCGTGTTTGCTGGCAGTAATTAATAAAATAAAAATAAGGTGCTGCAGGAAACAAAATGTACATTGCAAAGCTGATGCCTCAGCCAGCCTTACGTATTAGGCACCCTGGGGAGCAAACTCATGACCCCTGTATCAGCAGTCAGTGCCTTAACCATTGTGCTCCACTGCTGCTCCTCCTTGCATGTCAGCACACCTACTTATGCTTTTCATTCCTTAAACTGCACAGTGCTGCCATCAAAAACAGTACTCTGACCTTGCGGTACCTCATACGGCACCCTATAAAGCGCCCTATAAGCAACATTCTAGGGTGCCTTGGCGGACAGTGCACTTTAAAATGTGCCTTATGGGGCGCCTTATGTTAACACGCTTTGAGAGTGCGTTTGCTAGTATTGATAATTAAAATAAAAATAAAATGCCTCCTAAAGCAATCTTCCCCATAATATATAATGCCTCAGCCAGCCTTGTTCATTGGGCACTGTGGGGAATTGAACCCCTGATCCCTGCACCATTGGTCAGTGTCTTAACCATTGTGCTGTGGCTCTGCTCTCCTGCTTATACATCAGCGCGCCACTTATGCCGCCCAATATTAATATGCCTCCTAAAGCAATAGCACGCCGCCTTATGCCCATCAGCGTGCCGCCTTACACCGCCCAATATTAAACTGGCTCCTAAAGTAATGCCTCAGCCAGCCGTCTTCATTGATCACTGTGGGGGAGTGAACCCCTGATCCCTGCACCATTGGTTAGTGTCTTAACCATTGTGCTGTGGCTCTGCTTGCACATCAGCGCGCCACTTATGCCTCCCGCGCAGCTTTCTCATGCGCTAATGTGCAGGGCGCACATGGGCGCCGCGCACCTTAGCGCATATTTAAATCACGGTTTTTCTTTTTCAGAAAGAAACGCCCACTCCTTATATGGCACCCGCACACTAGCGCGGCCCGCACATTACCGGGGTTTTAGTAAACATACCCCATAGTACCTGATATAGAAGGGCAGAATGATAGACCATATGGATTTTTTCTGCCATCATGTTTTTATGTTTCTATGAAAGAAAGCAGGAACTCGGATTAGGTGAAGACCCTAAAATTGGTTGGAAGAACAGAAGAAGACTGACTCTAAGATCGGCTGAATATCGGGAATGTAAGTGGTGGAAGGATAGTGTATGAGGTATGGGGTGTGAAATATGTGTGAGAGTGTGTAGAACTGCATGTGGGGGTGAGTCCAGCACTGGTGAAGGGGGAGGGATGGGATCGGCTTCATAATATTTCACCTGCACTTTGTTGGTTATTAAACACACAACTATACATGGAGTGTCTTTATAAGAGGTTGTTTCTTGCTGCCAATCCCCTTTGATATGCATGCACACTGTCAGTTTGCTCTGGTACCTCCAGATCTGCCATTGCTATCTCCTGTGCATCTGGTAGAGGTTGCCTTCACTTGAGTACATAGTTGTGTAGCATGCCTCGGAACATAAAGATCTCACACACCCTACAGGATTGTATAAAAGCTCCCCTCCTGACCAATCCAGACACCTGCCCAAATGCCCCTTCAGTGATATCCCTGGTGATCCTTTGTGCTCTGTTGTAATGCTCCTCTGGTTGTGAACTGGGCACCATAGGTGTGGGGGAGGAGAGAGGTCAGTATTTTAGGGAGTATCCACTGTCACCTGCATGGACAAGGGAAGGAACAGAAAGGTCTTATTGGTGATCTGACTGACCCATTCTATTCAGGATGTGTGTCTAACATATTGCAAAATACATCTATGCGTTCTCTTGAAGTTGTTACTCTTATCCAAGACATGGTGCCAAAACATCCCCACATCTGTTTCATCCCAGATAGTTTTTTTGTTGGATGCTTGCTTTCTACACCCAGGGTTACCATTTTGGGGCCAGCCTGTTCAATACACTGGGAAGATGCATTACAACTATTTGATAAACTGAAGTGTAACAAATCACCTGAATCGGATGGTATACATCCAAGGGTGTTGAAAGAACTGAAATATGAGATTGCAAATCTGCTATTAGTAATCTGTGAACTATCATTACCTAGAAACATAGAAATATGCCGACAGAAAAAGACCACATGGCCTGTCTAGTCTGCCCTTCCATATCAACAACTACAACAGTCCCCTTTTTTCCCCTAGAGATCCTCTGTGTTTGTCCCATGCTTTTTTGAATTCAGTTTACTGTCCTCATCTCTACCACCTCCACTGGGAGACTATTCCATGGATCCACCACTCTTTCCGTAAAGAAATATTTCCGCATATCATTCCTGAATCTATCCCCCATCACTCTCATCCCATGTCCCCTCATAGCAGAACTTGCTTTCAATTGAAAGAGGCTCTCCCCCTGAACATTTATGCCACGGAGGTATTTAAACATCTCAATCATATCACCTCTATCCCGCCTTTCCTCTAAGCTGTACATATTAAGATCCTTAAGTCTGTCCTCATATGCTTTAAAATGAAGACCACTAACCATTTTAGTAGCCACCCTCTGCACCGACTCCATTCTGTTCACATCCTTTTGAAGGTGCAGTCTCCAGAATTGCACACTATACTCCAAATGAGGTCGCACCAAAGACTTATACAGAGGCACTATCACCTCCTTTTTTCTGCTAGCCATTCCTCTCCGTATGCACCAAAGCATCCTTCTAGCTTTTGCAGTCACCTTTTCTACCTGTTTAGCTACTTTAAGATCAGACACAACCACGCCTAGGTCCCACTCTTCTTTAGTGGACAAAGTACTTCACCCCCTATACTATATTGCTCCCTTGGATTGCTGCAGCAACAAATGCATGACTTTACATTTTTTAACATTAAATCCCAGCTGCCGAATTCTAGACCATTCTTCAAGCTTAGCTAGATCCCTCCTCATGTTATCTACACTTTCCTGGGTGTCTACTCTATTGCAGATTTTGGTATCATCCGCAAAGAGGCAAACCTTACCCGACAGCCCTTCTGCTATATCACTAACAAAGATGTTAAAAAGAATCGGACCGACAGATCCCTGTGGCACACCACTTATAATAATTCTTCTCCTCAGAGTGAGCTTCATTTACCTGTACTATTTGTCGTCTCCCACTCAACCAGTTTCTAACCCAGTCAATTGCTTTAAAGTCCATCCCTAGAGTGCTCAATTTATTTATAAGTCACCAGTATGGAATGGTGTCAAAGGCTTAACTGAAATCTAAGTACACCACATCTAGGGCTCTGCCTTGGTCCAACTCTCTGGCCTCGCAGTCAAAGAAATCAATCAGATTTGTCTGACAAGACCTGCCTCTGGTGAATTCATTCTGCCTCGGATCCAATAATCCGCTGGACTCCATAAACCTCACTATTTTCTCTTTCAGAAGCGTTTCCAATAATTTACTCACCACCGAAGTTAAACTAACCGGCCTGTAGTTTTCAGCCACATCCTTACTCCCGCTTTTGTGTAAAGGCAACACATGAGCCTCTCTCCAGTCCTTTGGCACCACTCCCGACTCCAATGAGGCATTGAATAGGTCAGTCAGTGGATCTGCTATAACGTCCCCAAGTTCCCTCAGTATTCTAGGGTGTATCCCATCTGGTCCCATTGCTTTGTCTACTTTAAGTTGAGCTAGTTTCTCACAAACACAGTCTTCTGAAAATTTTTCAAGATGTCCCTCGCTTCTGTTCCTGTTTGTGGGTGTTTTATGAGGTCCTGATCCTGGTTCTTCATCTGTGAACACGGAACAGAAATATTTGTTAAGCAATTCCGCTTTATCCTCATCAGCTTCTACATATTCCTCCCTTTCACCCTTGAGTCTGACAATACCACTTTTGCCGTTCCTCTTCTCACTAACATATCTGAAAAATGTCTTATCCCCCCAATTTTATTGCATTGGCTATCTCCTCCTCTTTTTGAATCTTTGCTTTCCTGACTACTTTGCTAGCTTCTCTAAGTTTTTCCAAATATATATATGCCTGTCTTCCTCTCTCTGTGATCTCTTGTATTTCATGAAGGCCTCCCTCTTTTTCTTCACTTTTTCAGCTACTTCTTTCGAAAGCCATAGTGGTCTCCTTTTCCTTTTACCTTTATTTACCATTTTAACAAAAAGGTTTGTTGCCCTTAAAATACCCCCTTTCAGTGTTGCCCACTGTTTTTCTACATCCCCCAGCTGTTCCCATCCCGCTAACGACTCCCTGAGGTATTGGCCCATCCTGGCAAAGTTAGTCTAAGACCCTCACCTTTGAATGGATTCTAACAGCCCTAGTCCTAATAATGAACCACGCCATCTGGTGATCACTGGATGCAAAATGATCTCCCACTATAACATCAGAAACACTTTCACCATTGGTAAGCACCAAGTCCAGTATGGCCCCTTCACGTGTGGGGTCTGTTACCAATTGCTTGAATAGTTCTCCCTGTAGAGAATCCAGGATTTCTTTACTTCTAGATGATACTGCAGCAGGAATGTGCCAATCAACATCTGGCATATTGAAATCCCCTATCAGTAGCACTTCCCCTTTCCTAGCAATGCTCTGTATGTCTTCAATTAACCCTCTGTCCACCTCTTCCTCTTGTGAGGAAGGTCTGTATATCATGCCAATGCAAATAGATTTCTCTTTCCCTCTTTCTAGTTTAACCCACAATGATTCCTCTCTCCCTTTTAAGCTCTGTAATTCCAAAGCTTTAATAGTATTTTTTACATATAGTGCCACTCCTCCTCCCCTTCTTCCTACCTTGTCCTTTCTGAATAAAGTATAGCCAGGTATAGTTACATCCCAGTCATGGTTTTCTGTGAACCATGTTTCTGTAACTACCACTAAATCCAAGTTGGCCACTCCCCCCAAAGCTTCAACATCAGGGATCTTATTTTCCATGCTACGGGAATTTATACACACTGCTTTCCATATGTTACCCCATTTACCCATCTCCATAAAGGTATTTAATGTATCACTTACCTGGGAGCTTTCACTTACCTGGGGGCTTTCTTCTCCAATCCCCAATGAATCTAGCTTAAAGCCCTCTTCAGTAGATTAGCCAGTCTACTACTGAAGATGCGCTGACCTTTCTTGGACAGATGGATGCCATCTCTGCTCTGCAACCCTTGGAACAGCATCCCATGGTCTAGGAAACCAAAACGCTCTTGATAACACTATCCACACAGCCATGCATTCATCTCCAGGATGCAAGCCTCTCTGCCTTGGCCTTTACCCTCAACAGGGAGGATTGACGAGAACACCGATACTTGCTAAGTTTGTTACTTATTGCTAAGTTTGTTACTTATTGCTAACTACTGTTACTTACTGACTTCACCAATATGACTGTTACTGATACTTGCTAGTATTGATACTCTTACTGCTGTCCCCGAAAACTAATATTGCAGAAGCCAACACTCAGCCTGTGACCATCATTTGTAGTCTAATCAATTGTATTACTCCACACACATTGCAATATGAATATACTAAACCTTTCCCTTGGAATATGTCTGATCACTCTAATCCCAGCATATGCCCTCAACACAAACCTGTACCAATCCCTGCCACTACTATGCAGTCCGCTCTACATCCTCTACACCATCCACACTCCTAAACCACCCCTACTCACACTCTACCGCACAACCAGATTAATATCAACATACACGACTTATCCAAGGCCCTCAAACAACAGTCAAAATAGAACACGGAAGCACCACAAACCAAAAACTACAAGAACATGTGTAAGCAAGCCCTTCCTGCTCCACGCTACACACAACAAGACTCCGCAAACACCGCTGGTGGTCCGCAACATCACACTCATCAATGCTCGATCAATCAGAAACAAGACACACATCCTCTACGACATCATCAAAGACGAGCAACCTGACATCCTCTGTGTAACAGAAACCTGGATCACTAACACCGATGCAGCCTTATTGAACCAGATAAGCAGACCCGGATACAACCTGTATAACTGCCCTCGCTCCAACAAAAGAGGTGGAGGAGTGCTCATAATTGCTAAATCCAACCTGCAACTCTCATGCACGTCCCTGGACTCAAACCCAGACATAGACCTGCTCAAAGTGGAGAACCCAGCAGTGTCCATCTGCCTAATATACAGATCCCCCTCGCTGCATCATGAAATACTTGCTGCAGCTTTAGAAAACATTTCCTCAACACAACCAAAGAAATTCCAAATCATCCTAAGTGACCTAAACCTGGCATCAACAACAGCAGCGCACGCCAACACCTTCCTGGAAGCTATGTCCCAACTAGGATATCAGCAGATAATAAATGAGCCCACCCATGAAAAGGGCCATATCCTGGACATGGTCTTCACTCCCACGAGTAAACAATGCAACGACGAGAAGCCTTTGTTCAAGATCAAAGCAGTACCTTGGTCTGACCATCGCCAAATCGATATGCAGATAAAACTACCTTCGTTACCAAAAGACGCAAAAGCACAACGAGAAATGCACCATCAGAGAAGTTTCAACAAACTAAACCTTGAATGTCTTACAAGTAGCATCAAGGCGCACATTGACATGGAAAGTACAGACCTCGATGCACTAACAAACAGCTGGGACATTGGAATTCAGACTACAGCGAACCCTAAATGGAAAAATACGTCAATCCCGGTCAAACTCAAATCCGAACCCTGGTACACAGCAAAGCTGACTAAAATGAAGAGAGAACTAAGAAAGTGTGAAAAAAAATGGAGACATAGCAAATCTATTGAACACCGAGCTGAGTACCTCAACCTCCTTTCGAAGTACAAAGAAGAAGTAGATGCTGCGAAAAGGACGCACCACACCACCCTGCTAAATAAAGCTATCAACAAACCGCGTGAACTATTTCAACTAGTGAAATCACTAACTAAAACGTCCCAGCCGGAACAACATGGTAACACTATCCATCCGCAAACTCGCACAAACCATTACGCAAGCAAGCTGACAACAACATCACCCAATCTCTGTGTTGACACATCACATCTGAAAACTGAAGTGGAACAAGAACAGACATGGCATGAGTTTCATAAAATTGATGATAAACAAACTATTGAAATAATAACCAGTATCAACACCACCACCTCCCCGCTAGATCCCTGCCCAGCTGCGTGGATCAAGGCGGCAAAAAAGGATATCGTCCACCAGGTCTCACACATTGTGAACCAATCACTGTGTCAAGGAATCATGCCTAACCAGCTCAAGAAGTCCATAATTAGACCGATTCTAAAAAACAGCTCACTCAACAAAGAGGACCCAACATCTTACCGCCCAATCTCTAGCATATCTTTCCTAGCAAAGATCATTGAGAAGGCAGCCCTCATTCAACTTCAAGACCACCACGACGACCATGAAACCTTGGACAGTCAGCAATACGGGTTCATAAAAAACCATGGGGTCGAAACCCTTCTATTGGCCCTGCTTAACAACCTCCTCAAAGGCCTCGAAGACAGAAAGAAAATGTTTATTCTCATTTTCATTGACATCTCTGCCGCTTTTGATACTGTCCATCACGGAATCCTCCTAGACAAGCTGGAATCAATTGGAATAGTGGGAACTCCCCTGAAATGGCTATCATCTTACATAACGAACAGAACGCCGCAGGTCCAATTCAACGGCGAAAAAGCAGAAGCCTTCACTCAAACTCAAGGCATACCACAGGGTTCGGCCCTCTCGGCACTACTTTTTAACATTTACATGCAACCTCTCAGTGACATTTTCAGGAAACATGACATCAATTACCACATTTACGCAGACGATATTATGCTGTACACACAAGTAGATGCCGCAGACCCTAAATATACTCAGCTCGAAACCTGCCTGGGCGAGATGTTAGGATGTCTACAACAAAACAATATGTCAATTAACCACAAGAAAACAGAAGTGATGTACATATCCAGTAAACCTGACTTCAAACCTCCTCCAACAATCACACTGTGTAACAACACTTACAACACTAAGAATGAGATCAAGTATCTAGGAGTCACAATCGACAGCAAACTAAAGATGGAAAAACACCTGAGCAACACCAACAAGGCCATTTTTCACAAACTTAGAGTGTTACGACCCCTGCGGAATATACTTGAACCATGTGATTTCCGGTCTGTTGCGCAAGCACTCATCATGCCTCACCTAGACTACTGTAACGCCATCCTACAGGGTCTGCCAAAGAAAACCACCAATATCTTGCAATTGGCACAAAATGTGGCGGCGAGGATCATCATGCGATCAAGCATAACCGAACACATTACACCCGTATTGATCGAGCTACACTGGCTACCCATTGCTGCCAGGATACAATATAAAACATTGGTAACAACGTTCAAACTCATTCATAACCTAGCCCCATCATACCTTTCAATCCTTATCTGCAAGCAACCTAACACCAGAGCCAGGAGAACTATCAACTCAGACACGCTACAAGTTCCAAACATCATCAGACAGGTAAAAGCCAGTACTAGCCACAGAGCATTTTCATTCTATGCCCCAACCTTATGGAACCAACTGCCATATGAGCTGCGATCAATTAAAGACATAGTTGATTTCAGGAAGAAATTAAAAACGCATCTATTCCACTGTCACTACAACCAGTAGTAAATCCCAAAGAGATAAAGGATGAAGTGAACAGTTATATGTAAAAATGTAAATATGTTTAAGTAGAATCCCTTTTGTAAAATTATGTAAATATGTCTAGGCCAATCTCGAGACCATATTATGTGTGCTGTGATTTACCTCTGAACTATTGTATATATGCCCCAACTTCTCTGTCTTGATTTTTGACAAATCCCAAAGATGTAATCAAACCGCTTCTGATCGCTGGAAGAAGCGGTATATAAGTGTTACTAAATAAATAAAATAAACACCACCTGTGCACCTAACTGCTTCACCCTCTGTCCCAGAGCCATGAAGTTACTTTTGATATGCTCAGAGGGATACCTGGCAGTATTATTTGTTCCGACATGGATTTGCAACATTGGGTAATAGTCGGTGGGCTTGATGAGTCTCAGCAAACTCTCCGTAACATCTTGGATTTTGGCACCAGGCAGACAGCATACCTCTCTGGACATCAAGTCTGGTTGGCAGATGGATGCCTCAGTACCCCTCAGAACAGAGTCACCAACCACCACTACCCTTCGCTTCCTTGTGGTCACTGATTCTGCAACTTTGGGGTACTTGAGCTCTGGTTCTTCCCTTTCCAGGGCTGCTTTTACCTCCTCCACTTCCAGGGCTGCATAATGGTTCTCCAATTCAAGGGCTGGAGAAGTTGGATTGGTGATTCTGCAGGCCTTGGTGACTTGTGTCCAACCTTCATCATTCTGTTGTTACCCATCTTCTCCTCTGCTGGAGAGCTAGGTTGCTGCAAGAAGCAACTCATCAATGTACTTCTCACTGTCTTGAATGCTCCTCAGCTTCGCCACCTCCTCCCTGAGTTCTTCCACTTATTTCCTCAGAGCTTCAGCATGCAGGCACCCTGCACATGGAACCGGTCCTTCAACTGGCAGTGAGACCTCTGTCTGGACAGAGGCAGAAGCTGCAATGGGGGCAACAGCTTTAGCGATACAAGTTTTCCCAGCCATTGTTCTGTTCGTGGAGCTTAGGTATCTGTTAAAGCAAAGAGAGAGATCTACCAAAGTTCCAGCCAGTTTCCCAGCTGTCCTTTCAGAGAAACAACAATTAAATCTCCTTAATTATATTCAAAATGTGCAGTTCCAAGTCCCTGTGCTTTGTTAAATGGGGAGGTGCCCTATAAAGCAAGACTGCTCACTAGGGCTGGGTGAGAGTTGGGGTGGGTAGGGAGGGAACTAACACCTGATTTGGTGTCAGCAGTTCCCAAAGCTGACAAGGTTACTAGAGTTTAAAACCTAGTCCAGCAAAGAAAATATTTCTACTAAAGCACCACAAAGCATGTAACTTTGCTTTAAAAATATACCAAAACCCTTTTAAGAGCTCACAGTCAGAGCTAGCAATTTAATAAAAATAAACTCTCAAATCCTTACCGTTGTTTGACCTATAGAGCCCCTGTTAGGAATGCCTCAACAGGGCAGAGCTCTGAAGCCTTTTATGCAGGCCTCAGCTGCTCTCAGGTAATCAGGCCCACTAACTCCTGATTAGGTGTCAGTAGTTTCACAAAAGCTGAAAAGGTTTCTAGAGTTTAAAACCTAGTCCAGAAAAGAAAATATTTCTACTAAAGCACCACAAAGCATGTAATTTTGCTTTAAAAATATACCAAAAGCCTTTTAAGAGCTCCCAGTCAGAGAGCTAGCAATTTAATAAAAATAAACCCTCAAATCCTTACCTTTGTTTGACCTGTAGAGCCCCTGTTAAAATCATCTGTAATACCTGAAGATTGGAGAATCGCCAATGTAACACTAATTTTTAAAAAGGGTTCCAGGGGTCATCGGGAAACTACAGACCGGTAAGCCTGATGTCAGTACTGGGAAAAATGGTAGAAACCATCATAAAGAACAAAATTACTGAACATGTAGATAGCCATGGCTTAATTGGAGACAGCGAACATGGCTTCAGACAAGGAAGATCTTGTCTTACTAATCTGTTATATTTTTTTCAAGGTGTAAATAAACAGGCAGACAAGGGTGAGTCAGTTGATATAGTGTATCAGGACTTTCAGAAAGCCTTTGACAAGCTCCCTCATCAAAGACTTTTGGCAAAACTAAAAAGTCATGGGATAAGAGGCAGTGGATCAGGAACTGGTTAAAAGATAGAAAGCAGAGGGTAGGGCTAAATGGCCAATTTTCCCAATGGAGAAAGATGAATAGTGGAGTACCCCAGGGATCTGTGCTGGATTCGCTGCTTTTTAACATATTCGTAAATGACCTGGAAATGGGAATAATGAGTGAGGTTATCAAATTTGCAGATGACACAAAACTATTTAAGGTTGTTAAAACCCATGAGGATTGTGGAAAATTGCAAGAGGATCTTGATAAATTGGAAGACTGGGCATCCAAATGGCAGATGAAATTTAATGTGGACAAGTTCAAAGTTATGCACCTAGGAAAGAACAACCCAAACTATGATTACACGATGCAAGGTTCCACATTAGAAACTACTACCCACGAAAAAGATGTAGGCGACATCGTGGATAACATGTTAAAACCCTCTGCCCAGTGTGCAGCAGTGGCCAAGAGAGCAAATAGAATGCTAGGTATCATAAGTAAAGGAATGGAAAATAAAACAAAGGATATTATAATACCTCTGTATTGTTCCATGGTGTGACCGTATCTTGAATATTGTGTGCAATTCTAGTCACCGTATCTTAAAAAGGATATAGCGTTATTAGAAAAGGTACAGAGAAGAGCCACCAAAATGGTAAAGGAGATGGAAGGATACCCCTATGAAGAAAGGCTAAAAAGGTTAGGGCTCTGCAACCTGGAAAAGAGACGGCTGAGGGGAGATATGATAGAGGTCTATAAATTAATGAATGGAGTGGAATGGGTAAACGTAGATTGATTGTTTACATCATCAGAATATAGAAAGACTAGGGGACATGCAATGAAGCTACAGGGTAACCTATTTAAGACTAATAAGATAAAATATTTTTTCACTGAATGTGTAATCAAATTCTGGAATTTGTTACCGGAGGATGTAGTAAAAGCTGTTAGTGTAGCTGGGTTTAAAAGAGGTTTGGACAAGTTTCTGGGGGAAAGGTCCATACGCCATTATTAAAAGGGACCTGGGATATCACTGCTTGACCCAATGCAAGCATTGTGGAACCTGTGTCTTTTGGGGAAACTGCCAGGTACTTATGGCCTAGATTGGCCACTGTTGGAAACAGGATACTGGGATTAATGGACCTTGGTATGCCCCAGTATTGCATATCTTATGTTCTTATCCCAGGGCAGGTTGTCCTCAAACCAGGACACTGGGTTGGGGGTACAGGTTTCTTGCAGCCCACCATCATTGTCATCAATGGGACAGCCTCTGCTGTGTTTCTACTGTCCTTACATCCTGGGTCCAGTTTGGATTTCGTTTGTGTAGTCTGGTGCTCTATGTCTGTGGGCCTATGAGGATACAGGTCAGCAAGTCTTCTAAGGTAGAGTAAGCTGGATATTGCAAGCCGCGTCCCTTCCCCCCCCCCCTTCCCCCCCCTTCCCCCCAGGACCGGGTAGGTTTCTTGCTGGATGCTTGCTTTCTACACCCAGGGTTACCAGTTTGGGAGCAGCCTGTTCCATTACTGAGAAGGGATACCATCTATTGCTGTATTTGTACCTGTTTGCTTGGGGATTTGTCATGGTCCCCTTCAAATTATACACCAAATGCAAGATGGAGGTTATTTCACTGATTTGGTTTGTTTCTAATGGCTTCACATCCGTAGGTACCAGATGTACTGGTTACTTTTGCACAATTGCCCTGAGGTGATAGTTTCTCATTACACTACTTCATGCACTGGCATTTGTTACATTAAATCACAAAAATTGGCAGTACCTGCTCTCCGACACAGAGAACTGCCTGTCTTGACATATTTAGGTCCTCACACACCAACTTTCTATGGAGGCATTGTGCAAACCAGGTCTCAGTATGGCTGGTGCTTCAACTGCACAGAACATGACTGGGTGGCTAGGAGTGGAGGTAGGGGGCACAGTCATCTTACTGAGTAACCATCCACTGGATATGGTGCCTCTCTCAAATCAGTCAAAGATCCCAGACTGGGTGAGGATGTATGCATCGTGACATGACCCTGTGAATCTGGGGAAGACATCAGTAATTTCACTCTGTGCATTACATACAACTTGCATGTTGAGGGAGTCGTATATCTTGCTGTTGCAGAATATGGGCTCCCTCCCTTGGGAAGAGCAGCCTGAGGGCCACATATCTGCAGTCTTTCAACCCCAGCACTAATGGGAATATAACCATATCATGGAATTGCAGCATTGTTTGTTGCCTCTGCTGCACTGTCTCGGGGAAAGCTATGTATTCAGCTATGTGGGTCAGCAAGGCCCTCAGGAACTATGAGATGCACTGTGGTACTACAGTTTGGCTGAGGCCTGCAGTGGCTGCCAACATAGACTGGAAATTGCCAGTTACAAGGAAGGCAAGGACTGTGGTGATCTTTAGGTGGACAGGCAAGGGATGGTCCCTATATGCCATGGCGCTGAGGAGCAGATCCAGCTCCTGGCAGAACTAGTGGATGGCTGTCTAATCAAAGCGGAACCTGGTAAGGCACTGATCATCTATCAAGCCCATGCACTGAGCTCTGGGCCTATGGATTCTGTGATATGGATGCCTCTTTGCTGCCCTCCTACTCTCCCCATCAGCCTCCTACAACATTGCAAGGGCTAGCCACATGTTCCTTTCCTCCATGTCTGCTGGCTCCCTCTACCAGCACCTCCTGTGCACCCTACCACCCAGTGATGCGCTCACATACCCTGGCACTTTCACCCGTTCATACACACATACACACAGGCATGCATACAGACACTGACTGGACACCATACACACCAGGCAGGTTGACACACAGACATAACCCAGAGTCAAACAGCATAGCAGAATCACAGCATACAAGTTGCCACACAGATAGTACACCTTGCCACAGAGACAACAGATACAACATTGAGTGGGTTTGGACACTGGACTAGCTGATTTAGAATGACTGTGATAGCATCTGGGAAGGTTTGGGAGGCTGTCACACAACAGATATGATAGGCATAGGGGGTTGCTGGCAGGATAAATACTTGCACAAAGATAGCAATAAGGCAACGGGTTCAATCGTCATCCTTCTCCAATCACCACTATCGCAGTCAGTTCAGGCAGACAGCAAAATCCACAGCTTATTCTTTGTTTATTGCAAGTCTGGCATGGCACATCCAGGAGCAATGCCCTGCATGTTTCTGGGAGTTTCACAATACATCACACGCACGCAAACAGCAGCCCATAAAAGCGGCGTCCCTACAGGGCGCGCCCGCGCCTGGCGGGCCCGCGCCTGAGGGCCTCGCCAGAGGGCCCTTTGGCGTTGGCCCTTAGGCGGTGGAGCGTAGGCACGGTAGAGAAAAAAACAAAAACAAAACCATCCAATCGACCCGACAAGACTACAGCTATCAGAAAACCTGACTCACATAACCAAGACGCCGCTAACGATCAAAAGGAAAAAACGCAACAAACAAATAACTGTTGGCTTGAGCTCCCCAGGCCAGGTCTGAGCTCGCCGAACCCGACCACCATGCACCACGAGTTTCCCATAGCTGGAGCAAGTTTGACATCATGAGCTTTCAACCTCAACCGACATCACCCAGGTAAACAACTACTGGACATTTCTAACTCCTAACTCTAAACACCCCTACCAACCCTAAAGGTTACTACTGTTTTAGTTAGAACTATGTGAAACAATGTATCTATAATCCAGCAAGTTGTTAACATTGCAATCCAGTAACCCAATATCTTTCTCGCAATGACTGTATCACACTACATTGTATCGGTTTATTCAGAGTGATAAGTAACATTAAGACTGTATCCCTGTATTGTTTAGAGCAATAAGGAAACACTGTACCCCTGTAGCGGTTTATTTAGAGCGATAAGTAACGTTAAGACTGTATCTCTGTATTGTTTAGAGCAATAAGGAAACACTGTACCCCAAGCCATCTTTCCCTGCTAAACCATTGGCACACAACAACTATTCTGCAGGTCTACACTAACTTACCTCTAGACCTGTTTTCACCCTACACTGCACCACACGAATCCAAAGACCCAAAAACTTCTGTCATAGAATGGAACCTGCTCACGCCTTCCTGATACTGCGCATGTGTATGCTGACATCTTCTTACAGAACTATCCCACACACTCAATACTTCATTCCCCTGCTATATACACCAATCTACCTCCTCCATCCCCCCCCTCCACTACCCATCCTGCATCAATACAACTTAAATCCTATCACCACTATACAAACATCAAACAATTTACCCCAGCAGCACACCCATAGCAAACGAAATAAGTCACAAAAACACACTAAAACCAAAACAAAGAACACTAGTAAACCACAAGTACAACTCGCACAAACAGCACACCCAGAACATCACACATGTAACATTATCCTTATCAACGCTAGGTCTATAAGGAATAAAACACATATCATCCACAACATTTTAACTGACGACCAACCAGATATCCTATGCGTAACAGAAACATGGCTCACTGACTCAGACCCTGCAACATTGAACCAAATACAAAAGCCCGGATACCAACTATACAACTGCCCACGCATCAACCGAAGGGGAGGCGGAGTCCTTATAGCAGCCAAAACCAGCCTCCAACTCACAACCACATCCACGGTCACAAATCCCGATCTCGACCTGCTTAAAGTCGAAAGCATGGCACTATCCATCTGCCTAATCTATAGACCTCCTTCACCGCAGCATGAAGCACTATCCACAGCACTTGAAACCATCACATCCACCCAAAGCAAGAAATTCCAAATCATCCTTGGAGATTTGAACCTAGCATCAATCCCTCCGTCCCACACAGACACCTTCTATGAAGCCATGGACCAACTGGGTTTCCAACAAATAATAAACGACCCCACACACGATAGAGGAAACACCCTAGACATGATCTTCATACCCAGAAATTCCCAACAAAACGATGAACCACCTACAATAAACATAGCCCAAGTACCATGGTCAGACCACCACCAAATCAACTGCAAACTTAAACTACAGTGCCTACCCAAAAACACAAAAGAGATGAGAATGACCAACCCCATCAGGAAATTCGGGAAACTTAACGAAGAACACCTCATAAACGCCATTGCATCCCACATAAACCTAGATTCCACAGACCTCGACGAACTAACAAACAGATGGAACACACACATCCAAAACACTTCTAACCCAACATTGAAACACTCAACAAACCTACGTAAGAACAACTCGGAATCCTGGTACACAGGAACTCTTACAAAAGCGAAAAGGGAGCTCCGTAAAATAGAGAGAAAATGGAGACAAACCAAATCCTCCGATCTCAAAACTAAATACATGGCCCATCTTGCAAAATACAAAGATGATGTGAACAATGCAAAAAAAACACATCACACAAACATTCTAAACAAGGCGATCAATCGCCCAAGAGAGTTATTCGAACTAGTCAAATCTCTAACCAAAACCGACCAGATTGCCAACCACAACAACTCCATCAAAGCCCAAACACTGGCAAACCATTACGCGAACAAACTGACGGCCCCTGATCCCCCCCCCCCCAAGCTCCACCAACACCACAAATTAAGAGTGAGGACAACATAACGCAAACCCAGTTATGGAAGCACTTCCACAAAATCGGAACCAAGCAAATCACAACCATTGTCTCAAGCCTAAAAAGCACCACCTCCCCACTAGACCCCTGCCCTGCAACCTGGATCAAGACAGTGAAACAAGACATAGCACCCCACATCGCACACATAGTTAACCTATCCCTACAACAAGGACTCATGCCCTCAGAACTAAAGAAATCAGTCATTAGACCGATACTAAAAAACAATACACTCAACAAAGAAGACCCAGCCTCATACCGTCCCATATCAAGTATCTCCTTCCTGGCAAAGATCATAGAAAAAACAGTCCTTCTACAACTCCAAGACCATCTGACAGACAGTGCTCCTCTAGATGACCAGCAATATGGATTCAGGCAACATCATGGAGTGGAAACCCTGTTACTAGTTCTACTTAACAACCTCCTAAAGGGCCTTGAAAACAAAAAGAAAATGTACATTCTTGTATTCATCGACATCTCAGCTGCCTTTGATACAGTTAATCATGGAACTCTCATAAATAGGATAAAATCAATAGGAATAACTGGAACCCCCCTAAAGTGGTTCACCTCCTACATCTCCAATCGAACACAACAGGTTCAATTCAACGGAGAAAAAGCAGAATCTTTCACCCAAACACAGGGAATCCCCCAGGGCTCTGCTCTCTCTGCGCTTCTATTTAACATATATATGCAGCCACTATGCAAAATATTCACACGGCACAAAATTAATTACCACATCTATGCCGATGATATCATGCTATACTCGCAACTAGACGCTAAAAACCCAGACTACAGCCCACTAGAGACATGCATTGAAGAGATGCAAGACTGGTTACAACAAAGCAGTATGTCGATAAATCATAAAAAAACCGAAGTAATGTATCTCTCCAAGGAACCGAACTTTGTCCCACCCTCATCAATCACACTATGTAACAACACTTACCAAACGAAAAATGAAATAAAGTATCTAGGAGTCACTTTTGACTGTGACCTAAAGATGGAGAAACACCTCCGAAAGACCAACAGAGCAGTTTTCCACAAGCTTAGAGTCCTCCAACCCATCCGGAGTATTATTGATCCCCAAGATTTCAGAACCGTGGCTCAAGCACTCATCATGCCACATTTTGACTACTGCAACGCCATCCTACAAGGTCTACCTAAAAAAACCCTAAACATATTACAAATGGCACAAAATGTAGCTGCCAGGGTCATAATGAAGAAAAAACTAAACGACCACATCACACCAGTACTAATTCAATTACACTGGCTACCCATAACAGCTCGCACAAAATACAAAATACTAACAACTACTTTCAAACTCATCCACAACTTAGCACCTTCTTTCCTCAACAACCTAGTCAGAATGCAACCTCCTACCCGAAGCAGAAGAACCCACAACTCCAACATCCTCCACACTCCAACAGACATAAGATCTACCAAAACTAACACCAGCCACAGAGCTTTTTCATATGTGGCGCCAACACTTTGGAATCAACTACCACCTGAGCTACGAGCTAGCAATGACCTTCTAGACTTCAAAAAGAAACTCAAGACGCACATCTTCAAAACTCATTTCAACCTGAACTAAACCCTCAGTTGGGGGCAGCCCCCTGTCCACATTGACCAAGAAACCTATCCTGTATATATGTATTTATGTATATATGTAAATGATCTTCCCCATAGCTACGAATTGTTAGCTCTGTGTGACGTGGTGTTCTGATAATCTGAAACTCTGTGTGACGTGCTTTTCTGACAATCTGTATATAAACAAAATTTGTACCTGCTTTGATTTGGCAGCTTCGCAATAGTAATCTTACCGCTTCTGATCGCTGGAAGGAGCGGGATACAAATACTCGTTAAATAAATAAATAAATAAAATCATAGACATGTACCTGACATGCTCTCAAAGTGCTCCCAGTGCGCCCCTCCAGAAACGTCCACACCTAAATACACCCATCTCACCAACGTCTAAGTGGGTTTCTTATTTATTTAGACAGTTTTGTATACCACCTTATCCTTCAATCAAAGTGGTCACAACACAATTGGGGGATACATTTAACATGAGGGGATATGAGACACATACACTAATACGTATAGGGAACATGGGCAATGGAGGGTTAAGTGGCTTGCCCAAGACCACAAGGAGCACCTGTGGGACTAGAAACCCCAGTCCTTCCGGCCCAAGGTTGCTGTCCTCTAGTGGGATTTCAACCCCTGACCTTCCGGCCTGCATCATGGGCCATTCTGGATGAGCCCATGATGCAGACATATCCATGGTATCCCTAGCATGTCCAAATCACATTTAGCATTTCTAAAATGACACCCCCCCCCCCCCCCAGTATATGATATATAAAAATATTTCTGTATATTTGGTTCTTTCTTAGCCACACACTAAGCTGATGATTTCAATGTGTTTTCACAAGAACTCGCAACTTCTTTTTGCTGAATGGTTAACTCCTAATAATTGTAACTTCTATTAAACCAACAGGAAAATAGTTTTTATAATGTCTGGATAACACCATAAATGATCATCGTCTTATAGTTGTAACTATTTTGCCTTTATTTTTGTGTTTGTAACATTCTGAAATTTTAAATAAAATATATTTAAATGGAATGGAATGTCATGGACACTATTCAGTTTTTTTTATTATAGTTTTGCTCAATTATACAACCAAATAAAAAGAAAATACAAAAATAGTTTACAGGAACCAAAACACATAAAGATAACAATGCTTCTTAACCCACATCACGGAGAGGGGGCTACCCCTTATCTGCGAAAAAAACAAATAAATCCCCAGTGACTATACCAACTCAGAAACCAAAAAGTACAAAAATCAGGAAATATCAGAGCCCAACTGGGCCTAAACAAAGTGAAAGAATAAACTAATTTAGTCTTCAAAAATGCTCTAACTGAATAGGAGCCACAAAAATATACAGTACCTAACTCCCCGATACACAATCGGAAATCTTAAGAAAAAAAAGCCCCGGCTTCCAAAAGCCAAAGAAGGAATCGCCTGCTCAACTGAGTAGCTCTTGTAACATCAGGAAAAATACTCATCTTCTGGTCACAAAACAATGAACATTTCTTAGGAAAATAAGCTTTCAGAACTCTATATTTATCTACCTATAAGAAGAGAGACACAAATAAGGTAGCTCTTGACAGAATATCATCCTGTAAATCTTTACTACAATAAAAATTCTCTAATGTTTCCAACTGTGTATTGTCATGAGGCTGGAGCCACGGAAGGTGCAGGTTTAGAAAAAAACCCTGTCTTTCATAGAGCTGTGGATGTGCAGAAGATGCAATTACCTCGCAGAAACAGCTAGAGGGGGCAGGAGTAATCCTACAGAGGCTGAGTCAACACGCCCAGCCACTGACTGTATGAGAGTTAACCAGCTGCACCTGAAGGCAAGCCCGGGAGTTTCAAAGGTAAAATGCCTTTATAAAGGAAAGACAGCCAGAAGGAAGTGGTGTGGAGGAGGAATCCAGTCAGGAGGAATCCATTCGGAGGGAACTCAGCCGGCAGCAGTTCAGCCAGAAGGAAGGAGAAGGAGTGTGGAGAAGGAGAGAGTCCACACGGAGCAAGCCCAGAGGGACAGAATCCAGACGGAGACTATCCAGAGGGATAGAGTCCAGAGGGGCAGAGCACAGAGAGACGGAGTCCAGAGAGAGGCTGCTAGGAGAAGCAGTTTGGCTGGAAGGAGTGACACTCCCAGCCCAAGTAACGTAGCTGGATCAAGCAGCACAACAAGAGCAGCAACAGCTGAAAGAAGAGCACAGAAAACCAAGGAGCCATGCTTTAAGAGAAGCCTACATTCACCTGAGTTTGCTGGACCAGGATTACAAGGTACAAGGAGGAGAGGTTCCTATAGCAAAGCTACCTTTACACAGAAGCACAGAGGTTGGGAACCCTCACCAGGTTTTCCTGGGCTTCAGGAAGGCAAAGCACTGCACAAGAAAACCTGACTCCAGAGAGAAGTACGGCAGAGAGAAAGCTCCAGGTGTAGCATCTGCAGGAAGCCAAGGTATGGTGGCTCTTTACTTTTAAAAGAAAGCCTTGCTCCTAGAAACTGTGATAAAGCAGACGCTCAGTATATGAGAAGAGGGAACAAAGCAGAGCTTTTCAAAACAATACCTAAGGGCTTAACAGAAGAGTCTTACTGGAAGCAAAGAAACAGGGACAGACCCTGTAAACTTGTAGCCGCAAGGGAAAGCACTTATTCAGAGAGAGAAGCCAGTGACGCAGAGGCCATGGAAATAGAGTTTGAGAATACTATTCCCATTCCTCAAGATGAATCCATGGATTGTACTTTTTGTGCTACTACTAGTCTTGAGTCCTTAGTAGAACTGTAAATATAAAAGAAACCCTGCAATCAATTGTGAAGCATATAACAGTTTGTTTGCCTGCTTGTTTAATTTACTTTGGAATGAAAGAATCCTCAGTTAAAACCTGCATTCAATTGTGAAGCTTAAAACAGTTGTTTGCCTGCTTATTTGGTGGAACCCTTTATAAAGAAGGACTATCTTTATTTTCTTATGTCTTAGTGAACCCTTGTGTTAAAGGGGAAATAAAGCCTTATTACCCTCCACTCTTGGCTTATATAATTTGTTCTCACAAAGGAGCTAAAACTCCAAGGACCAAACTGCACTGGGCCTTAAAGAGCCATTGCTCCTTAAAAATAATAAAAATGCTCAGCGTGCCCTTACAGCCATTGGCCACTGGGGGCACCTGACGACAGTATGCAAGTTCAAACTATCCTTAAAAGAAGATACACTTGCAGATTGCTAGGCATCAACTTTTGCTGAGTAAGAACATAAGAACTTAAAACATTTTTATTATTTTTTTCTGCTCTACAAATTTATACAAGGACCATCATATGAAAATGCAGTCATCATGGTCATCATAGTCAAACACAATAAAAGAAAACAATCAAACTATAGCCAAGAGCAAAACTCCTTCTACCCGCCCCCTCCCCCCTTCAACTCAACCGAAGATTCATGAGTAATGCCTCCCGTCATCATGGCGTTAATGTTTTTAAAAAGGGATGCCATATATCAAGAAATTATTTACACTTCTTCACACTTGCAGTCAATGCAGACATTATTTCCATCTGCACCAACACATGCATTTGCATCCTCCAAAGAACAAATGTGGGAGAATCAACCCCAACCATTTCAAAAAAATACATTTCTTTGCCACCAGAAATGTTTTACAGGCAAGCAATAACTCAACCTTATGTCCCATAGTCAAACGCTCATGCAAATCCAATATGCACGCCCCATCATCTACTCACATACTCATCTCCAACACAGTAGACAAGAAAACACGTATCTTTTCCCAAAATCGCATCACAAAGGGACATCGCCACACACAATGGGGTCTATTCTGATCCACTATTCATCCCTATTGCCATCCCTGACTAAACCTCCCCGTACGAACAAGGAGTTTGTATGGGGAGGCTTAGATGGGGCAGGAGGGGGAGGTGCAGAGATGGAGTTGGGGCAGGCAGTGGACGGACCGCAGGCCCGGACATACAGGGCCGATTCTGAAGTTGGCCCTGTACATATGGGGCCGGCAGACTGGACGGGGGACTTATTCCACCTCGGAGGTGGAATAGGTCCCCCTAGATGTCAGGGTACAGGAGGCCCAGTTGGGGACAAAAGGTGAGATGGGTGCAGAAGAATCCCTGCAGCCATGGGAGGCCAGATTGGAGGTCGGGCTGTGGGGAAAAGAAAAAATAGTCGGCGCCACAGCTCCATTCAGAAGCCTGACTGGGTTATCCAGGCAGGGACCTGTACATACAGGCCAATAGAAGTCAGGTCCAGGCCTGCACGTGCAGACCTAGATGAGATTCTGAACCCATGGGAGCTAGACATGCCCCGTGTGATCAAAATCACGTCTACCTCTGTGCGTCCAGTTCCGACCGGACGTACAAAGGCTAGGGCGCACAGTACAGAATGTGCCTTCAGAGGCCATTTTTTGGACACACAGCATCACTTAATACCCTGGCCCGACAAGCCCATTGTGAATGCTTATATAGTCTATATATAAATTTAAAGTGTACCTCCTGCCACAACATACACTCTACCACTTCACGCACTCCAAAAATACTCGCATCAAAATATCAACATCCATCTCACTTGCAACTCCCTAACCCAACCCTCAACAAGTTTCTCCAAGCCTCTCCCTTGCACATCCCACACCAACTGCCTATATAGCCATGAAATAACGCCCATCTTCAAGTTCTGCTGCAATAAAACGATGTCAAAAATTGCACTTCCCAACTCACCTTGGTCATCCCTCAGACACTGCTGCATATAGTGCCTTGGTTGAAGAAACCCATAAAAATCTTTATCACTTATTCCATATTTTGTTTTCAATGTCAGCAAAACTTGGCAACACTCTCCCACCCTCTAGCATCAAATCATCTAGGGCAGGGGTCTCCAACTCTAGTCCTGGAGGACCACAAACCAGGATGCCCCAAATGGATATGCATGAGATCTATTTGCATGCACTGCCCCCATTGTATTCAAATTTATCTTATGCATATTCATTAGGGATATCCTGAAATTCTGACTTGTTTGTGGCCCTCCAGGACTAGAGTTGGAGATCCCTGCCTTGGGTACCCAATCCCTTACTCGCCCATTCCCTAATTAAGGAGTTCTCCAATCCCAGGGGAAAGTCCCCATTTCCACAAATGGACAGGTGCCCTGAAAACCCAACCAACAGGCCCAGACATTGACAAATTCAACACCAGACCCACTGCAGTGGTCACAGCAGAATACTTAGGTGACTTCCACTTCGCAGAGATAATCTTGCACCATGCAGTGCCTATGATAAAGAGGAGGGGGTCACCAACTGGCTCTCTAAATCCACATCTGCCATCTCTTTGGAGATGCTCAGCCAGTCTCGAATATAGCGAAACAAGGCACACACATTATAAATGTGGAGGTTAGGAAGTCCCAACCCACCATCCACCACCGACCGCTGAAGCATGTGGATCCTCATCCTGGGCTTGCAACCCCTTCATAAAAATAAAATGGAAGGGCCGCTCTCAACAATGCACATCATTCTGGAGCAGTAACATGGCAAGCTTTGCAGCTGGTATAACCAACGTGAAAGAAGAATCATTTTAACCAGGTATACTCTGCCCCACAATGAAAGTGACAATCCCCGCCATCTCGCCAACTGATTCTCTGTTGCTCGAAGGCGAAGCAAAATATTCATCCTATACATTTCCTCCAACTTTGCAGGAAACAGCACTCCTGAGTGCTTCAAAGAACCCCCCCCCCCCCCCCCCCCCCCATTTCCACAGAAAAAAACCCGATCAGCCTGCCCACACGTCTCCCGCTATCTCCAGAGACAGAGTCTTTATTAAGTCCAGACATCCGTTCAAACCTAGCAAGCATACCCAGAACCACATACACAGATTGCCGAGGATGATTCAACAGCATTATCATGTCGTCTGTGAATAGGGCCACCTGGACCTCCCTCTCCCTCTCCCCAACCCACAAACCATGGACTTGCTGGTCCTGCATGATCTTACACATCAGAGATTCTATACAAAGAGCAAACAAATGTGGTAATAAAGTGCAGCCCTGTCTGGTGCCTGCTGCAGCTGAAATTCTGAGGACAATTTTCCATTCACCAAAACTTCTGCCCTTGAATTTGCATTCAAGATCTGTAAAAAAGTGACTCCTCATCAAATCCAAACCCACCTAACACTCCCACAAATAGCTCCAACAAACCCTATTGAATGCCTTTTAAATATCAAGAGACTCCCAATTATTAGCAAACTATTTTGCTGGCAAACTTAAGCAAAATGTCCCATCTGTACCTGATCCCTTTCCCACAATAATAAATGTCCTCAGTGAATGGAAATCTTTCCATCTCATCAATAGAAATCAATTACTAAATATAATTACAAAACTTAATACAACCACATCCCTCTTGGACCCATGCCCGGTAGCCTGGATTAAGGCAACAAAACTAGAACTAACCCCTTACATCTTATATATAGTAAATAAATCCTTACAACAGGGTATACTACCAAAGGAACTCAAACTCTCAGCAATCCGCCCACTCTTAAAAAACAACTCACTAGATAACAATGATCCATCCTCGTACAGACCTATTGCTAGTATCCCCTTCCTGACTATAATCATTGAAAAAGTTGTCCAAATCCAACTTCAGGATTTTATAGATACCTCGACTCCCCTTGATGAACATCAATACGGGTTTCGCCCCTTCCATGGTGTAGAAACACTATTCCTTGTCCTCCTTGATTCCCTTGTCAGAGGCATGGACAACATCAAACAAGCCTTCATACTGGTATTTCTTGACATCTCTGATGCATTTGACAGTGTAAACCATAACATACTAATCTCAAGACTTAGCCATTTAGGTATAAAAGAAGTAGCTCTCAAATGGTTTAAATCATATATATCTGACCGTTCACAATATGTACAAATTGATCAAGATGAATCACCACCATTTCCACAAAAACAGGGAATTCCACAAGGCTCATCACTTTCTGCCCTCTTGTTTAATCTATATCTGCAACCAATATGCACCATCTTCAAAAGACATAATATAAACTACCACATTTATGCGGACGATATTATGTTGTACACCCCGATTAACACAAATGACCCTAACTATGATAACCTATCAACCTGCCTCTCTGAAGCCGAACTATGGCTTCGCTCAAGGAATATGCATATTAATTTTAAGAAAACTGAAGTACTATTTACTTCGAGAAACCCTAACTTCTCACCTCCACCAGACATTAAGCTCCAAAACTTCACCCTCCCAGTGAAGCAGGAGATAAAATATTTGGGAGTCACCCTTGACAGGACTCTTAGCTTCACCTCTCACATTAAGAAAATAGCCAGAACAATCTTCTTCAAGCTTAGAACTATCCAGCAGCTTAGACCACTTATAGAAAAAGATGATTTCAGAACCATTACTCAAAATCTAATAACACCCCACCTTGACTATTGTAATGGTATCCTCAAAGGCATAACAAAGAAGAATCAAAATATACTTCAAATGGTTCAGAATGTTGCCGCACGAATAATTTCCAGGGCTAAATTATCTGACCACATTTCTCCCATTTTATACTCTTTACATTGGCTTCCCATTGCCAGCAGGATCCAATATAAAATCATACTGACTACATTTAAGTTAGTTAACAATATTGCCCCATCATATCCATCTACACTGATTCATAGCCCTTCAGATAATAGATTGAGAAGAAGGAGAAACCTCAATACCATTCAAGTACCAGATTCAATAAGAAAGACAAAGCAAATAACAAGCAACAGCGCTTTCTCATATGTAGCACTTACACAATGGAATAACCTCCCTGACCAATTAAGGGAGATAAAAGATTGTTTATTGTTTATATAACATTTGATATACCGCCCCCCGTTACATCGGGGCGGTTTACAATATAAATAAAAACATCAAATCAGAAACAGAAAGAGAAAGTTACAATTACTTGAAGAAGGAAGAAAGGAAAGCAGAGGACAGGGGAAAATAGAAAAATAGAGTCAGGAGAGTCAGCTAGATCCAGGAAAGGCACAGGAGAACAGATGAGTTTTGAGAAGGGAGCAAAATTTAGGATATGATTCTTCCATTCGGAGGGCAGTGGGTAGTGAGTTCCAGAGGGAGGGACCAAGGTAGAAGAATGCTGATTTACGGGTGGATTGGAGATGTGCACGGGAAGGGGCTGGAAGGTGAAGACGATTGATATGAATGGACCGGAGGCTGCGAGAAGGGACATGGAAGGAGAGCAAATCGGAAAGGTATTGGGGTCTATGGAGGTAAATGGCTCGATGGACCAGGGTAAGGACCTTGTAAGGGATCCGGAATTGTAGTGGCAGCCAGTGAAGGTGTTGTAGAAGGGGGGTGACGTGATCGCGTGAAAAGGCATGTAGAAGCATCCGGGCAGCCGTATTTTGAATTAACTGTAGTCGATGTAACTGATACTGAGGGATACCGGCATAAATAGAATTACAGAAATCTAATCGTGTTATGACTAATGAAAGAAGAAGGGTAGTGAGTGCCTGAGGAGATAGGAAAGGTCGAATGGCACGAATCTGCCGAAGGCAGTAAAAAGAACGCTGAGAAATAGAGGAAATGTGATCGTGAAACGTGAGTGCACTATCAAGAATGACACCAAGATACCTAAGTTTGGCTACTGTGAAAATAGAGACACCAGAAAGAGAAGGTGTAAGAGGCGGAGTGGGGGAACCATGGGTGAACCAAACAGCAGCCGTTTTGGAGATATTCAGAACTAGACAATTTGAGGAGAGCCAAGAGGAAACTGAGGATAAACAGACCTCCAGTGGAGTGATATCAGGATGGGATGAGGAAGTGTGGTGCAGAAGGAGAATATCATCAGCATAATAATAGCCCGAAATACCCAACTGCTGGACAAGGAGTGAAAGAGGGGCTAGAAAAAGATTGAATAACAAGGGAGCCAAAATAGAGCCCTGAGGAACACCACAGGTGAGAGGAAAGTGATCTGAGGTGGAAAGACCAGAAGTAACTGCAAATGAACGAGAAAATAGAAAAGAATGAAACCACCGATATACAGCACCACGAATACCCGCATCCCGCAAACGAGAGAGAAGAAGGGGGTGATCCACAAGATCGAAGGCGGCTGAGAGGTCGAGGGACACAGCGATGGTAATGTCACCTCGATCTCCAAACGTTCCGAAAGGAACTGAAAACATACTTATTCACCCAACATTACTACCAGTTCTTGGATCTGGCCTCCCATCCCCCATAGCTCAATCTGTCAATACTACCTAACTACTCACTTACACTTTAACACTATCCAAAACTGATTGATGTCACAGGTTGTAAATGTCGCAGTTTGTAAATATTCAGAAGTTTTTGTTATAAGTTGTAAATAATTACTTTGGTTTAAATATTCAAACGTTTTTGTTAAAAGTTGTAATTACTTTGGTGTATACTGTTCTTTGTATATAGATGCAATGTTGCATAATGTTCCATGTACTTATTACCTTTGTTCTCTGTAAACCGCCACTGATCTTGGGAAGTGGCGACATATAAAAGATTTTCAAATAAATAAATAAATAAATAAAAATAAAATAAAGACTATCTGCCAACGCATCCACTTTTTGCTGCTGTGCTGCCTCCATTTCCGCTAACACCCTACAAATGTTGGTTACCCCATATCGGCCCAGCACAAACCCAACTTGTTCCATGCCAATTAAAGCCAGCAGAAAGGAGCCCAGACTGTAAGCCAGTATCTTAGCATAGATTTTAATATCAACATTTATAGCAAAATTGGTCTATAGGCCCCAGGGTCCATCAAAGCTCTCCTTCCCTTTGGAAGAACTGTTATGAGGGCCCAGTTAATAGACTGAGGAAACTCCCCCTCTTCCAATGCCCTCCTATGTAGATCCCTCAATGAGGGCACAACTAATTCTCCCAAGACCCAATAATATTCAGTCTTCAAATCATCTGGCCCTGGAACTTTGCAAGGTTTCAAACCTCGTATAACCCAAAGGATTTTCTCCTTTCTTATAGAAACACATAAGCACTCACATTGTTCCTCTGCCACCTAAGGCAAAGCCACATCCCATAGAAAATCTGCTAGTTCATCTGCCCCAATTTCCTCTCTGAAGTACAACCCAATACCCTTTCTATCATTGCACAGTTTACCTGCAGAATCCTGCAAGACAGGAACAAAATGAGGTCCATCAATAGTTGACACTAGATAAGCCTGCTCTATTGCCATAGTGAAAAAGCTTACATCTACTACTACTACTATTAATCATTTATATAGTGCTACAAGGCATACCCAGCGCTGTACAAACATATAAAGAAGACAGTCCCTGCTTGTAGTGCTTACAATTTAATCAAGACAAACAGAACAATACAAGAGAAACAAGGGGGTTCAAATAGGGAAGGAAACAAAGAGAACAAGGGATTAGGATCCAAATGCGGATCCAAATGGATTTGAAGAGGGGGAGAGAAGAGACTTGATGTAAAGATAGAGAACGTTTGTTCCATGCATAAGGAACAGCAAGGTGAAAAGACTGAAGTCTGGAGTTTGCAGAAGAAGAAAAGGACATAGAGAGAAGAAAGCCAGAAGAGAAGAGGAGTTCATGAGGAAGGGTGTAGGGAGAGATAAGAGAGGAAAGGTAATTAGGGCCAGTAGAGTGAATGCATTTATATGTTAGAAGGAGAAGTTTGAATTGGATATGGAAATGGAAGGGGAGCCAGTGAAGTGATTTTAGAAGAGGGGTTTTATGAGTGTATATGTATATGATTTTTCTCTGACACGCACTGACATAAGCCAAAATCACTCCTCTCCTTACTCGCCTCCCAATACAGAAAGGGATCATCCCGATGCATACCATTAAAGACTTCATATTTGCAGGTAAGTCACAAACCCTGGGTCTGAATCCAACCCCAAAGGCATCTGCCATAACTTCCAATTATTCGCCCTCTGAAACATAAACCGCATCACTACTGGTGCATGGTCTGCGAGAACCATCTGGCCAATGTCTACATTAATAACTTGTGCAAATAAGGATTCCGTTGCCAATACATAGTCCAATCGACTCTGCATCAAGTGGGCCCAGGACACATTTGTATATTCCTGCTCCTGGATAGAAAACTTGCCAGGCATCTACAAATCCCTGCATATTACAGAACCAGTTAAATTTCTTCTGAATATCTCCCTGATCCCTTCCTGTAGGCATTCTATCCATCTGAAGATCCGCCACCCAATTAAAATCCTCCATAACCAACATTTGAGCAGCCTCCAACCCCACTAGCACATTCCAAAGCTTGGAAAAATAAGGTCTACTATTTCCTGTTGGAAAATATACTTAACACCACTCAAAGAAGCTCTCCCAAAAAAGTTCCCAACACCGCTACATACTGACCCTCAGGATCCTGTACCACCCTCTTTCCTGCAAAGGGAACTTCACGATGAATCAACACCACCACCCCTGCCTTGCATGTCACAGAAACAGAAGCATGCTCACTCTCACTCAGATGGGTCCCTTGTAATAATATCCCACTGATGTTGCAATGCCATCAACATTTTTTTCACTTAATTGTAGACCCCACCCCCTTATTCCAGGACACCAATATTTCCTTAGCCATATTCCCAATCATACCATCTCCCCCTTTCTCTTTGTCCTTGACAGCTGCCACACCAACTTACACACATAACAATCACCACTGTCCCCACAAAACTCCTTTTGGCATACCCACTAAAGTACTATTCCCACCCTGAACACCCCCACCCCTCCCACCCTTTTCTCCCATCCTCCCAATCCCCTCCCTCCCCCCCCCCCCCACAGGAACCAACCAGGGCCACATGACTCAAGAAAAATCTGGTGGAAAGATCACACCCTCAACAGCCACTCCAGAGCTCAAACAGCACATTTAATCCCCCCCAACCCCCGTGGTCCCACTGGCTCAATTACACAGAAAATATTACAACAACTTCAGTTCCTTTACAGTTGAATAGCATTCTATCCTCCTCTCCAAACTCCACACTCAAGGGAGAGAAGAAAGAAAAGTAAAAACAAAAAACCCATCAACTCTCCACTGCAGAGACAGTTCCATCTGACCAGTCCAGATGCCATCCATTGAGTTCCTGGTTGCAGAATCACACAACAATCATGCAGCTGTCATTTAGAAGACTATCTTTGAAGGCTGGGATTGGCCCCGAATACCCACTGCCATTTTAGCATAGCTTTACTAGTGGTATAACTCCTGGCTTTGGCAATCCTTCTTTTGACAGTCCTGCTTTCTTCATTCAATGTGTGCATGTGGTATACTTAAAAGGAAACAGCATCCCAAGCAGGTAAAGCCATCTGTAGCAGACCACAGCTTTCTGCAAAACAGCAGTCACTTCCTTAAATTCCCAATGTCATTGTAATGTGATAGCAGACAAGTCCCCAAAGATCTCAATATTACGCCTATCCAGTTGTAATCCAGTCTGTCATCTCGCCAAAGCCAAAATCTTTTCATGCAATGGATACCAAATAAGCACAGCACAACGTCCCTAGGAAGATTAGCTGTCAATAAGCCTAACACTCAGTGAGCTCTTTCAATAATGTCAGAAATGATTTAAACGTTTAATTTGTGGTTTTTACAAAATACATATATAGAACTCAAAGTAGAAATAGAAATTTATAGGATGCTATTTGCTTACCACAATACATTGGCTCACATGCTAACTTTCTGTACCTGGTTAAAAACATTTTATTTTTTGGCCTTGCAAATCTTAGGTTTCCCCCATACACCCCCCCCCCCCCCCCTTAGCTTCTAGGCTAAAGCACATAAAGAGTAGAACTGGACATTCAAGGACAAAAGGAACACTGTGTGAGTCATATTGATAAAATTGCTAGAAACCTATAGTGATGTGGAGAATAAGAAACAAAACCTAAGGCAAACTAACGGAACATGAAAGTTAAGACCCTAAGCAGCGAGAAAGGGGGATTTCTGAGAAATCATGTGACCGGTCATACAACCATAAAAAGAATAATGTAAATAAGGGAAGAGGGGTAAAAGGGGCAAGGATTAAGAGAAGTAAACAGAGGTGTAGATTCACATGACCTGAATAAAGATCACTAATAGGTAGGAGATTAGTAGTACCTGCACCAATAGAATAATAGGGGAGGAAATGTAGGACAAATGGATGTAATAAATATGGAACTGTTTGTATGTTAAAGTGTGCTCACATATCAAAAGAATTGTGATATTTGGACACCCCTTCTTGCAAGATTGAAAAATAAATAAATAAATAAAAAAACTTTGGTTTCACTGAGGTGTCTGTTATTGTGACAATAAGAATTTTGGTCTGCGCCGAGGACTCGACTTCTTCATGCAACACTGCAGAGAAGATATGCCATGCTGTTTCTTCCGCATCTCCATAAGCAATGGTGGCTCTTTAATGAGGCAGAGTAGGGGCAAAGTTTTGGGAGTGGCAAAAAATGCCCCCAAACAGCCAAGTGGCCGTCGCCTCACTCTGCCTTCTATGATAAAAAGAAAAATTCAGCTGGATCAACTGCTGCTGGTACCACTTCTACCAGGTTGGCAGCGGTAGAATCATTCCCCCGTCACTGTTGCTGCTGCTGCCCCAGGTCGAAGGACAAGCAGCAGCAGCAGCAAGCTATCGGCTTTGAAGAAGAAAAAAAAAGGAAATCAAAAGTGTGGGGTCTTCAAGACTCCAGCATGCTTTTAAGTCCCTGCTGGTTTTGCTTCCCTCTGATGCAAAAAGCATCATCAGAGGAGGTGGGGCCCATCAAGACCATACAAGCATGCCGGAGTCGCAAGTGCCCATGCTTCAAAGTTGATAGTCCGCCAAGCAGCGGTGGCGAGCTATTAACTTTGAAAAAAAAAGGAAAGCAAAAGCATGGGAGATAAAGGGAGATATTGGACACAGAAAGGGGCATAAGGAGAAGCAAGGAGGGAAGATGGTGATGTGGGCAAAGGGGTTATAGGGAGACTATGGGAAAATACTGGACTTGGGGAAGGGAGGGTACAGAGGGAGACAGAAAGCAGATGCTGGACATGAGGTAATAAGGGGAGAGGGAAACTCAGGACATGGGGATAATAGGGAGAGAGAAGATGGACATGGGGTAACTAGGATTTGAATGAGACAGAGAGATGCTGTACATGGGAGGCATAGGGAGGGGATGGATTGGTATAGAGATGGGGTAGGTGCTGGTTGCAGGGGAATAGGAAGAGAGAGGGCAGACATGGAAGGAAAAAGAGAGCGGAGATATTGGATGGAGGACAAGAGAGCCAGAGAAAGAGAGGGAGACACTGGATGGGGGGGGGGGGGGTGAAAGATTTTAGACATGGAGAGGGAGAGAGAGGGAGCAAAAGACTGAAGAATAATGGACCAGGAAAGAAAAGCTGGGGAATGGAAGGACTGGGGAGAAGGCTAAAAAAAGAGGGGGATTAAGAACTGGATAGTAAGGATAGTGAAATCTGGGTGGACAGAGAGAGAGAGAAATAAATGGAAGAAGGCTGAAAGGAAAAAAATCAGTATCGCAGATGAAAGGAAATGAACAATAACATAAGGAAAGACAAGAAATGGCAGATGGACTACAGAACATAGAAAGAGAGTTAAGAGAAGACAGGAAAGCAGAAGCCTCAGATCGGACCAGCATGATCAGAAAATAAAATGGTCAGACAACAAAGGTAGAAAAAATAATTGTATTTTCAATTTAGTGATTGGACTTTGCGCTATCTTTATATTTTACACAGTATGTGGAACTGTATCTCGCTTATTTCTCTGGTGTTGAATCGCATATGGAGTTTGACTTCTTGGGGTTTCAGTTTAATTTTTGTCTACATATGTTTTTGTTGCTATGTGTTGTGGTCACTTATTCTGTACTTGGTGAGGGTCTGTGTTCTGAGTTTGTGACTGAGGTCAGGCATTCTGTTAACACGGAGTTTGTACGTAGGGATCTGTACTGTAGTAATTTGACTTGTTCAGCTTTTCAAATTGGTGTATGGATGTTCTAGGGCCCACTGCAGTATTTATAGTGCTGCTTTTTTATGGGTAGGCTCCTTGTATGAGTTTTGGAAGTTTATGCTGGTATGGTGTGGTAGATTTCACCTTGTAGATCTTCAATGATTTTTGTAGGGTTTTATATTAGTTCTCAGTATGCCTGGTACTAGAGAATGTTTATGTTATTGTTAGTGAGATGACCAGAATTCGATTTTTTTTTAGTTCTGTGGGTGAATGTCCTAGTTCTGCTCTGTACTCATTGTCAAGGGAGAGATTTCTGTAGATGGAGAATATATATTCAAAAAGCAAGAACCATAGCGCAATAAAATGAGTTTTAATTTTATAATTTGGTATTATAAACTACGCTGTGGTTATCACTTTTATTTTAGTTCCTTGGTGTGTGAACATCTTGTATTTCCTTTGTTTTTTTGCAGAATATACAGGGTGGCCCAAAAAAAGTAAGAACATCTCGTAAATTAAAAGCTTAAACAGTTTACTTATTTACCTTTTTTAGCTATATAACATCTTTATTTTGACAATTTCCAGTCGCCACCTTTTTTCTTTTAATTTGTCAATCGTTTACATCTGTCTTTTTGAATTTTTAAATAACCTATATGCTACGTGATATTCTCACTTTTTTTGGGCCACCCTGTATATTTACATTATTTCTTTAACAGGATTTATATACCGCCTTTTCCTTAAATCAAGGTGGTTTACACTCAACTCATACTGTTTACATTCAACATTATATAAAGGGTAGGGTCGCACAGCATGCAGGAAGTTTAATAAGATCAAATCTTAACAGTAAAATTAGCATAACTTATATACAATTTGGGGTTGTGTGTGGTGTTCGTTTGGTTTTAGTCATTTCTCAGGGTCCACTGATGTGTGGAAGGACAGTCAGTGGTGCCCTATGTGATACTGCCAAAGTGTTTGATGAACAGGAGTGCCTTCAACTTTTTCCTGAAATCCTTGGTGTCTCTCGTATTTCTGATATCCTCCGGGAGGGAGTTCCATAAGTTCAGTGCATATAATAATAGTGCTCTGTTGGATGTGGCCCGTTTGGTTTTGGAGTATTCGTTGGCTGACTTTTCGGATATTTTTTAATCAAATCCTGGAGAGACTCAGTTGACAAATTATGAAGTATTTTAAATATATTAAGTGTTGCCTTGAACCTGGCTCGACTCTTCATCAGTAGCCAGTGTAATTGGGCCAATGTTGGCGTTCTGTATTCACGTTTTGCTGTTCCGGTGATAATGTGGGCAGCCATATTCTGGAACATCTGCAGTGGGTGAACAGTATTTATTTATTCAACAATTTTTCTATACCGCTTTTCTTGTATTCAAAGCAGTTTACATTGAACAATAAACAAGGAACATTACATAGAACAAGGTCATTAAACTTGGAGAAAAATGGTATTAACAATATTTACATGATTTCTTGTTACAGGTGGTGGGGATGTTGTTATTGTATGGTTGGGTGTTTGAGACAGGTTGTAGTTACTGGTTGGTGTGGATGGGTTCAGATTTTATTGTAGTGGCTACGTTTCACATGGTGGTTCTGCTTCTGGTCCATAGTACTCCAAAAAGAGGTGTGTTTTGAAGACTTTATGAAAATCCCATAAGTTATTGGTGGTTCTTATTCTTTCCGGGAATGTGATCCAGAGAGATGGAGCATATATTGAGAAGGCTCTGTGACAGGTTGTCTGTTTTGCTTTAGTTTTATTCTTAGGTATTATTAATAGGTTTTTATTGTTTTTCCTTTTTGTTCTGTTTTCAGGGTCTTTGCTGATAAGCGTTTGAAGTGTTGGTGGTGATAGTTAGTGCAGGATTTTGAAAATAGTCAGTATGGCTTTGTATTTGGTTCTGGTGATTATGACCAGTGGAGTTGTTTCAATGTTGGGGATATGTGGCTGGTTCTTGTTGTTCCAGTTATGATGCGGGCTGTGGTGTTTTGGAGTAGTTGAAGAGGATAGATGAATTGAGTTGACCTTGATAGATGATGTTACAATAGTCCAGAGTGGGCATTATTAAGGCTTGACAAACTGCGGAAGTTGTTGGAGTCCAGAAGTGGTTTGAGCTTTTGTAGTGTTCTAATATTATGGTAGGCTATCTTTGTTATCTTGTTTATGTGAGCTTGAAAGTTAAGGTTTTGGTTGAGGTGTATCCCCAAGTATCTGACTTCTATTTTTACGGTTATGATATTGTGTGATAATTGCAGAGATTTTGGAAGAACAAAGGTTTCTTGCTTCCGTTTTATTGTAATTTATTAGTAGGTTGCGTTCCCAAAGCCAATCTGACATCTCTTCTATGCATGATGTTAGTCTATGTTGAATGGATTATGTACTATAATGTCATCAGCATAGATACTGTAGTTTATGTTGTCTTTGGTCATTATGTTGCAGAGTGGCTGGAGATAGATATTAGCGGACAGTGCTGATCCTTGTGGTACTCCTTGTAGTTGCTCAACTGGTGTTGACCAACGTGTTCCAGATTTAACTTGCATTTTTCTGTGGGTGAGGTATGATGTGAACCATTTCAGGGTAGTTTCCTGAAGTCCAATTTCCTTTAGGCATTTGATAAGTGTATTGTGGTTGATTGAATCAAAGGCAGCTTTTATATCGAGGAGTACCAATATACATTATTGTTTGATGTTGTCTAGATTGGTTATTAGGCTATCCAGGAGTGATGTAATGAGCATTTCTACACTGTGTTTGGGATTGAAGCCATGTTGGTGTTCTGAGGGGCGCGCTTGTCCAGGTGATCTTGCAGTTGAACTTGGACCACTTTCTCAATTATCTTTGCTGTGAATGGAAGACTTGAGATAGGTCAGTATGAGTTAGGATCATTACTGTCTAGGTTATTGTTCTTTAGGATCGGTCTTACAATTGATTGTTTAAGTATGGAGAGATAGTGCCTTGTGTAAGAGAGATTTTGACTATATCGAGAAGAGAGTGAGCTAAATGTTCACTTGTCGCTTTAATCCAGGATATTGTGCATGAATCAAGGGGGGAGGTTGTGGTGTTGAGATTGGTTATGATGTTTTTTAATTCTTTTATTGATGGTATGTGAAAGGTGTTCCATGGGTGGGCTTATTTTCCCATTGGGTGGAGTTCTGTTGTCGAAGGTTGGCATTGATTCATGTTAGGTTTGATTGAAGGAAGTCAGCCATGGCTTGGGGTTCGAATGGATTGTGTTCTTTAGGGTTGTCTTTTGTTAAAGTCCTTGTTATGTTGAATAGTTCTCGTGGTTTTTTAGGGAGTTCATGATTAGATTGGTATGCTATTCTTCCTTACAAGTATTTATTAGGGCCTGGTATTCTTGCATCTTGGTTGCGTAGGTTGTTCTGTCTTATGGATCCTTCATTTTTCTCCATCTTCATTCCATTTTTCTCAAGGCTTGTTTTACTTTGTCAATGTTATTGGAATATCATGGTACAATGTTCTTCCTGTTGTTGTGTGTTTTCTTGTGCAGGGCAGTGGCTGCGTTGAAAATTGTTGAGTTCCAGTTTCTTATTATCTCTTAGAACATAAGATCATAAGATATGCCATACTGGGTCAGACCAAGGTCCATCAAGCCCAGTATCCTGTTTCCAACAGTGGCCAATCTAGGTCATACGTACCTATCAGTTTCCCCAAAAGACACAGGTTCCGCAATGCTTGTACTGGGTCAAGCATTGATATCCTGGGTTCCTTCTTAATAATGGTTTATGGACCTTTCCTCCAGGAACTTGTCCAAACCATTTTTAAACCCAGCTACACTAACAGCCTTTACTACATCCTCCAGTAACAAATTCCAGAGTTTGATTACACGTTGAGTGAAAAAATATTTTCTTTTATAAGTCTTAAATAGTTTACCCTGTAGCTTCATTGCATGTCCCCTAGTCTTTCTATATACTGATAACGTAAACAATCGATCTACGTTTACCCGTTCCACTCCGTTCATTAATTTATAGACTTCTATCATATCTCCCCTCAGCCGTCTCTTTTCGCCCTCCTGCACCCCGGCTCGTCCAGAGCTCTCCCGGCCGGGATCGAGCCAGCCGGGGATACAGGGCCGCACCTCCAGCTCCTGCTGTCCAATCCGGGCAGCCAACGAATCCAATTTAAAAGAAGGCGCCATCGGGCGCGAGGCCCTTTCGCCCTCCTGCACCCCGGCTCGTCCAGAGCTCTCCCGGCCGGGATCGAGCCAGCCGGGGATACAGGGCCGCACCTCCAGCTCCTGCTGTCCAATCCGGGCAGCCAACGAATCCAATTTAAAAGAAGGCGCCATCGGGCGCGAGGCCCTTTCGCCCTCCTGCACCCCGGCTCGTCCAGAGCTCTCCCGGCCGGGATTGAGCCAGCCGGGGATACAGGGCCGCACCTCCAGCTCCTGTTGTCCAATCCGGGCAGCCAACGAATCCAATTTAAAAGAAGGTGCCATCGGGCGCGACCGCGCCTGGCGGGCCCGCGCCTGAGGGCCTCGCCAGAGGGCCCTTTGGCGTGGCCCTTAGGCAGCTGGCCCGTGCAGCTTAAAGATCTATTAACCTGACTCCACAGCAAGAAATAACAGCGCGAGATCTCACGAGACTGATGCCAACAAACAGGCTCTACTAATCAGGATCCTGAACAAACCCTCTCTCTCAAGACAAGTGTCTGCCACTGATGTATATCGCAAGTATAACTTCACAGTTTTAGCCATCACATTTCATTACTACTCAAGGACTTTTTCTCTTGCCAGTAACCTTATAATGCTAGTAACCGATTGCTTATCACTGCTTGTATCTCCATATTGTTGCCATTAGACTCACTAATACCAATCCTCATTATACTGTTGTCAGTAGCTTATCAATAGACTGAACTAATATACCAATGGACTGAATTAATATTCTATTACTGTTTACCATACTATACTGTTGCCAGTAGCCATACTAAACTATTGCCATAGATATATTTGTCTACCATACTATACTGTTGCCAGTAGCCATACTAAACTATTGCCATAGATATATTTGTCTACCATACTATACTGTTGCCAGTAGCCATACTAAACTATTGCCATAGATATATTTGTCTACCATACTATACTGTTGCCAGTAGCCATACTAAACTATTGCCATAGATATATTTGTTGAAATCCAGAACTTCCATGGTAGCATTCTCCGAAATGCTTCCTGTTCCACGCGCAGGACCCAAAAGGCAGGCAGAGCTCCAGAGTCTCAATGCGTGGATGAGACAATGGTGCAGAGATGAGGGTTTTGGATTTGTTAGGAACTGGGGAACATTCTGGGGAAAGGAGGGGCTCTTCCGAAGGGATGGGCTTCACCTTAACCGGGATGGAACCAGGCTGCTGGCATTAACCTTTAAAAAGGAGATAGAGCAGCTTTTAAACTAGATATTTGGGGAAAGCCGACAGTCGCCCAAGAGCGGATGGTTCGGAAGAATGTATCCTTGAAGGATACTACCAAAAGCAGAGAGGTTCCACAAAAGAGTAAAGTAGCCCAAATGCCCACAAGTATGGTGCAGACAGAGCTTAAAGATCCCAATTTACCCATGTCTAACAATAGCCAAATTAACATGAATAAAATACATTCTCTAAAATGCTTGTATGCAAATGCTAGAAGTCTAAAGAATAAGTTGGGAGAGTTAGAATATATAGCACTAAATGAAAGGTTAGATATGATTGGAATATCAGAGACATGGTGGAAGGAGGACAACCAGTGGGACACTGTGATACCTGGGTACAAACTATATCGTAATGATAGAGCTGATCAAATTGGTGGAGGGGTTGCGCTCTATGTTAGAGAGGGCATTGACTCAGAAAGGATTAAAGTTTTGCAGGAAACAAAATCTGCTGTAGAATCTATATGGATTGAAATTCCATATAAAAGGGGGAAGGCAATGGCAGTGGGGGTGTACTATCGGGCACCTGGCCAGAATGACCAAATGGATGATGAAATGCTCAATGAAATCAAGGAAGCTAACAAAAGTTACAGCGCAGTAATAATAATGGGTGATTTCAATTACCCCAGTATCAACTGGGTCAGTGTCACGTCAGGACATGCTAGGGAGATAAAGTTCCTAGATGAAATAAATGACTGCTTCTTGGAGCAGCTGGTTCATGAACCAACCAGAGGGGAAGCCATATTAGACCTAGTCCTTAGTGGAACACCAGATCTAGTGCAAGAGATAAGGGTGTTGGGGCCACTTGGCAATAGTGATCATAGCATGATCGCCTTTGATTTAATTAGTGGAATAGGGATAGTAAGGAAATCCACAGTACTACCTTTTAACTTTCGAAAGGGAGACTATGATAAAATGAGGAAAACAGTTAAGAAAAAACTAAAAGGAGCAGTTGCAAAGGTTAAAGACGTACATCAAGCTTGGGTGTTGTTGAAAAATACTATCTTGGAAGCCCAGACCAGCTGTATTCCACGCTTTAAGAAAAGCGGAAGGAAGTCCAAAAAACTGCCAGCATGGTTTAAAGGTGAGGTCAGAGAGGCTGTTGTTGCCAAAAAAGCATCTTTCAGGAAATGGAAAAAAGAGCCAAACGACGAAACCTGGAAACAGCACAAGCACTGGCAAGTCAAATGCAAGGCATTGATAAGGCAGGCAAAGAGAGAATTTGAGAAGAAGCTTGCTGCGGAAGCAAAAACGTGAAATAAAGACCTTTTCAAGTACATTCGTATCAAAAAACCTGTGAGAGAGTCAGTTGGTCCATTAGATGATAAAGGGGTTAAAGGAGCACTAAGAGGCGACAAGGCGATAGCGGAGAGACTGAATGAATTCTTTGCTTCGGTCTTTACTGAGGAAGATGTAGGGATATTACCCATGACTGATGTGGTATTTAAAGGTGTGGAAGAATTGAAGGAAATATTGATACATCGGGAAGATGTCTTACAACTATTAGATAAACTGAAGAGTAGCAAATCACCTGGGCTGGATGGTATACTTCCAAGGATGTTGAAAGAACTGAAATATGAGATTGCAGACCTTCTATCAGTAATCTGTGAACTATCATTAAAATCATCTCTAATACCTGAAGATTGGAGGATCGCCAATGTAACACCAATTTTTAAAAAGGGTTCCAGGGGTGATCCGGGAAACTACAGACCGGTGAGCCTGACGTCAGTACCGGGAAAAATGGTAGAAATCATCATAAAGAATAAAATTACTCAGCATGTAGATAGTCACAACCTAATGGGAGACAGCCAACATGGCTTTAGACAAGGAAGATCTTGTCTTACTAATCTGTTATGTTTTTTTATTTATTTATATTCTCTTATATACCGCGCTATTCTGCATCAGTGCGGTTTACATTGAACAAACTGAAATTACATTGAACAGGGCATTATAACTTGGAGATAACTATTTTACAGGGAACATGGGCTATGGAGGGTTAAGTGGCTTGCCCAAGACCACAAGGAGCACCTGTGGGACTAGAAACCCCAGTCCTTCCGTCCCAAGGTTGCTGTCCTCTAGTGGGATTTGAACCCCCGACCTACCGGCCTGAAGTACCTTGCCCCAACCACTAGGCCACTCCTCCACTCCAATAGTGAATAAACAGGTGGACAAAGGTGAGTCGATTGATATTGTGTATCTGGACTTTCAGAAAGCCTTTGACAAGGTCCCTCATCAGAGACTTTTGGCAAAACTAAAGAGTCATGGGATAGGAGGCAGTGTACTATTGTGGATCAGGAAGTGGTTAAAAGATAGAAAGCAGAGGGTAGGGCTAAATGGCCAATTTTCCCAATGGAGAAAGGTGAAAAGTGGTGTACCCCAGGGATCTGTGCTGGGTCCGCTGCTTTTTGACATATTCATAAATGACCTGGAAAGTGGAATAACGAGTGAGGTTATCAAATTTGCAGATGACACAAAACTATTTAAAGTTGTTAAAACCCAAGACGATTGTGAAAAATTGCAAGAGGATCTTGATAAATTGGAAGACTGGGCATCAAAATGGCAGATGAACTTTAATGTGGACAAGTGCAAGGTTATGCACCTAGAGAAGAACAACCCAAACTATGGTTACACGATGCAAGGTTCCACATTAGGAACCACCACCCAGGAAAAAGATTTAGGCGTCATTGTGGATACCATGTTAAAACCCTCGGCCCAGTGTGCAGCGGCGGCCAAGAGAGCAAATAGAATGCTAGGTATGATAAGGAAAGGAATGGAAAATAAAACAAAAGATATTATAATGCCTCTATATCATTCCATGGTGAGACCGCACCTTGAATATTGTGTGCAATTCTGGTCGCCGTATCTTAAAAAGGATATAGCGATTTTAGAAAAGGTTCAGAGAAGAGCCACCAAAATGGTAAAAGGGATGGAAGGATACTCCTATGAAGAAAGGCTAAAAAGGTTAGGGCTCTTTAACCTGGAAAAGAGACGGCTGAGGGGAGATATGATAGAAGTCTATAAATTAATGAACGGAGTGGAACGGTTAAACGTAGATCGATTGTTTACCTTATCAGAATATAGAAAGACTAGGGGACATGAAATGAAGCTACAGGGTAAACTATTTAAGACTAATAAAAGAAAATATTTTTTCACTCAACTTGTAATCAAACTCTGGAATTTGTTACCGGAGGATGTAGTAAAGGCTGTTAGTGTAGCTGGGTTTAAAAAAGGTTTGCACAAGTTCCTGGAGGAAAGGTCCATAAACCATTATTAAGAAGTGACCGAAGATATCAATGCTTGACCCAGTACAAGCATTGTGGAACTTGTGTCTCTTGGGGAAACTGTTAGGTACATATGACCTAGATTGGCCACTGCTGGAAACAGAATACTGGGCTTGATGGACCTTGGTCTGACCCAGTATGGCATATCTTATGTTCTTATGTTCTGTTGCGTCTCTTGTATGTAGGGTTTTGGTATAGGCGGTGGAAGGTGTTGATTCTGGTAGCTTGTAGGATTGGTATGTAATTCACTATGTTGCATTTTGTATTGTCTGTTGTGCTTGCTTTTAGGGTTTGGAGCAGTATTATTAGGCAACAAAGTATTAGTGCAGGTTTATTTATATCCATATTAGAGCGTATCTTGGGGGGACTATAGGTGGAAGAATAGGAAGAGGCTTTGTCGCTGTTCTTTGTTGTAGTACCCTCATAAGTAGCGATCCGTTGCATTGTGCATCTGCATAGGCTGTGATCTGTGCTTTAGCTAGTAAAGTAGTCGGAGGGGATGTCTGAGGGGCTGCTGCTGCTTATCTGCCGTGATAGGCATGCTATTTTATTTAGTCAGTGCTGGCAGTGGGTGTGTCGAATGTGCTGTGAGTTGATTCTCTTGTGTTCTAGAGACAGCTTTGTAATATGGGTGAGTTAGGAGTTTACAGTACCTTGAGTAGCCTTCTTTTTCGAGCGGTGAGGTGATTGGTAGCTGACTGAAGGCAGGAGGAGGTAGAGTGGGGGAGGTTGGTTCCTCAAGCTTTGGTTGGTGTTTGCCGTTGCTTGGTGCTGGTTCTGATTTTCTGTTGATTCTGATGTCTATGATGGGGTGTCCTTTTATTTCATTTGAGAAGCACTTGGTGTCTTGGACAGGTTTCTCACTGTTGAATACGAGTGTTGTCACCAGTGGTGTTATACAGTTGTGATCTTCTATGGTAGATCTTCCTTTTTTTTTGTAGTGCCTAATTTCCACGTATGTGCTGGCAGGCCTTGGTAAAGTGAGTTGTAGCAGTCTAACACCAATGTAACTATGGCTTGTGGAACTATACAGAAGTCATTCTGTCTTAAGAGAGGTTTCAATTTCCGGATTATTTTTATTTTGTGGAATGCATGCTGTGTTGTTCTGTTTATTTGGGATTGTAGGTTTAAGTGCTGATCCAGGATGACCCCTAGGTATCTAATTTCATTTTTGACAGCTATGTTTCTGTTTCTTAGGGTTATTGCGCTAGGAGGAGTGAAGGTCTTGTTTCTTGTTATTATGAGAGCTTCTGTTTTGTCATAATTTATGCTGAGGCAATTTGTGCTCAGCCATGTGAAAGCTTTTGTGAGGCATCCTATTATGCTTGTGTAGTCTGGGGATTCGACATTGAAAGATGTGTACATGATGTCGTCAGCGTGTATTTTGTAATGAATCTGGTATTTCTTGATGATGTCGCAAATTGACTGAATGTAGTGGTTGAAAAGTAAAGATGATATTGCTGAACCTTGTGGGACTCCTTGCTGTATTGTGCAAGGAGAGGATGTATCTGCCCCACATCTGATGTACTGTTGTCTGTTCTCCAAGTATGACTGGAACCATTTCAATATGTTATCATACAGCTCTATCTCCTGTAGGCGTCTAAGAAGTATGGTGTGTGATACAGAGTCGAAGGCAGCTGATATGTCGAGGAAGATTAGTATAAAGCCCTTCTTTATACTGTCTATTCCTCTAATAATGTGGTCAAAGAGTGCTGTTAATAATGTCTCCACACTGTAGTTTTGGATTGAAACTATGTTGATGTGGGTCTAGGGGCGCATGTGTGTTGATGTGATCCTGTAGTTGTGGCTATACTATCTTTTCTATGATTTTGGTCATGAAAGGTAAACTTGACACCAGTTGGTATGCTTTGGGGTCTGCTTTGTCCAGTTTCAGGCTATTTAGGATGGGCCTAATTGATGCCAGTTTGATAAAGGCATATGTCCCCGTGTGAGGGATATGTGTATGAATGGTGTGAGCTATTCCTTGGCTGACTTTATCCATGCAACCGGAGAGGGATCACTTATTTTTTATTTATTTACATTCTCTTATATACCGCGCTATTCTGCATCAGTGCGGTTTACATTGAACAAACTGAAATTACACTGAACAGGGCATTATAACTTGGAGATAACTATTTTACAGGGATCACTTGGTGAGGTTGTTGTATTCAGAGTAGTTATTGTGTGTGCTACTTGTCTGGTTGTTGGTATAGTGAATTCACCCCATGTCCCAGTGGGTCTTAGCTGTCCTCCAAGGTTTGTTGATAATGACCTTGTGTCTGGCTGTGTGCTGTCCTGCTTCTTCATTAGGTAGTCTGCAATCCATTGCAGATGTATGTTGGAGCAGTCTTCAGAGACAGTTTCTCCAAATGAGTGAGTTTTGCGCATACCTTGACAGACATGAACCTCACTTCTAAGCCAGGGTGTGTAGAGTATGATCTCAATCTCTCAAATTTACTGCTAATGCTCAGCATAGTACTTATCATGCCAAAGAGATCTTCCTTCTGGAGTTTGTAAGATGTAACATGTATGGGTAGGCTGTCAAGATGTGCTTGGAAATTCTTTTTTATCAAGCCTGTGGCACCTAACATGATGGGAAATATTTCTGTATCTTTCTGCCACATTTTCTTGGCTCTGACTGCATTTCTTGGTACTTCAGGATCTTCTGCCTCTCAATGTGATTCACAGAGTAGTTGCTTGGAACAGACACCTCTATAATCAATGCTGTTCTGGTGCATTTCTCATTAAGTACTATATCTGGCTTCCTCACAGTCTTCCTGTGAGGGTTTCTTCGTTAGTGCGCAGATTATTCCAAAGAGTTCTCTCGGTTTGTTTGCAGCCTTCATTATCATGTTTGTATTGTATTCTTGTTTACATCTGTTAATTATGTTATTGTATTCACTTCACATAGTTCTGTATTCCTGTAATACACCTTGGTCCTTCATATGTCTCCATTTCCTCTCCATTCTTCTGGGGTTCCTTTTGGCTTTCTGATTTCTTTAGAGTACCAGGGGGTACGTTGTCTCATTTGTGCTGTAGCTGCTTTGTTGTGGGGTATTTCAGCAGCTGCTGTGTTGGATTGGTTCCAATTCTCTATTATACTTTCAAGGTCAGTGTAGATATGGTCTAATTTGGGCAAGACTTCCTTTAAGAATTGCTCTTTATTAAAGCCCCTGAATCTCCTTCCATTGTGTTATACCTGGGTGTGAGTATCCGGGGTGGGGACTGTTATATGGAATGTTATAATATAGTGATCTGACCAAGGGGTTGGCGTTATATCTGATGGGGTTATGTGTTTTTGCTCTGTTAGCATTGAGGGGATAAAGACGAGGTCTGGGATGGAGGCCTGCCTGTGTGTGGGGGCATGTATTATTTGTTTATAGTTTATGGCTTCCATGGCTCAGAGGAAGGACTTTGCCGCTTTTTGGGGGGCTGAATTGAGGTTGAAGTCCCCAAGTGTCAGCATGGGTTTGTGTGGTGAGGTGAATGTGCATACTGTTTCCAAAATTGATGAGAACTCTTTGACTTTGATGCTCGGGGTTCTATAGGTGAGGCAAAGTACGATGTATTTGTTGGTGATTATTATGGTGTTACTCTCCTCTGTGCTAGTCTTTGAGATCATTTTGAACTTAAAATGACTCCTGACCAGTATCAGCACTCCACTTCCTCACTTGTGTGTTCACAGACAGTTAAATGCGGCGTGAATGCGAGGTGTGAGATGATTTAGTAAGACATGATCTGTTTCTGAGAGCCACATTTCTGTTATGAACATTATGTCAGCATTTTGGTCCTGAATGTAGTCAGCTAGGGTGTTTATTTTGTTTCTGACAGATCTAGGTGTATGTTTACTAAACTGCGTTAGTGCAATTCGCGTTAGGAGCCGCGGTAGTGAAAGAAACCACAAATAAGGACATGGGTGGTACATCGTTACCACTACCGCGCATTAGAAAAATTAACGAGCGTTACCGGGCGCCGTGCCGCATTACTGCGCGTTAATCATAAGAAGACGTACAGACACAAAGCACTGAAACAGAGCTGTAGCACAATGGTTACGGTACTGACCGCTGTTATAGGCAGCATGGGTTTGAGCCCCCAGTGTGCCTAAGGAGGAGGCATGTTTTTCGTTACGCTGAGTATTGGTGTCAGAAAAACACCCTCGGAGTGTGCCTAGCCACGTACGTTGGTGCGTGCATTGGTACGTGCGTAGCCACGTGCGTAGCTGCGCGCGTACATTCGTGCGTGGGTACGTGTTTGTTTACGTGCGTGGGTACGTGTGTTTTTACCAGTGTGGGTATCTTATATTACAGACTTTGTAGGGTGTCCTGCACCTATGCATTATGCTAACAGATGTACGTGTGATGGCCTATGGTTTAGCAGAGCCTGTGAGCAGGTGCTGGTGTTTCACAGGGTTGGATTGGGCCAGTCACACCCATGATGCACTGCACATACAAATCAGCTGTCCACAGATACACACCATGGGGAATGCACCCCCACAGCACCTCGGCCTGATAGGGGGTACCGACCGTGTGTTGTACTGGCACAGAGTAGCTACACACCATCACATTGTGCGGATACTGTGCTCACCCTGAGGGTGCAGTGAGGCGCCCAGCACTAGGTCCACAGCACCGTCCATGGCTGAAAGAGACCATGGCGCAGGTCCAAAGCAGTGTTAGGTAATTTCTGCAGGAACACCTTGGACAGCTCTGTCTGTTTCAGTCAGGTGTAGCCCCCATGCACCACCACACCCCTCCCCCAGGGCTGAGGGTGGCAAACAGGGTCTCCTATCAAAAGATCCACAGTCTACCTCCCTGCAACAGTGGCTAGTAGAGGGGAACATGAACCCTAGTCCTGCTGGGGAACAGACACCCCACAGGGCAGTCAATGCAGCTCTGTACACAGCCATAACACAATAGCAGACAGACATTAGGCCTGGATATGGTATACTGCACCCCACCACTATCTGATATTCCCCTGGTGCAAGCCATCAGCCACTGCACCCTGCAAGCCACTCCATCACAACACCTACCAGCTGCAAACAGTCTGCTAGTGCCCAGTGGAGATGCCTGCACCCAGAACTGGGATGTCAGCATACACAGCAAGCAGATACATCAGTGACTGGGCCCCAAAAGGAAACCCATATTTATCACATGAGAGAAATACTGGATAGCACTATAGGAGTGCCTAGCCATGCTGTGGTCACTGCACAGTCAGGGTAAGAGTGATCTCTCAGCAGGATATACTGAGGTCACCCTGTCTGTGTAGGTGGTGGCCGGGCACTACAATGTGCCTGTCACTGCCCTATGCCCTGTGCAGATGCACCCTGGCCAGGCCACCCTGTCCGGCCTATACCCATGGTACCTTGCTCCTCATTATGCACATTGGCAGCCCAATACTGGCAACAGTGCTGGCAGTGTGGGCTGTTGAAGGTGTTTGCAGCCACCACACACTGGATAGACAGACAGCCACCCCCACACCTATGCCAGCATTGTGCTACTATAGAGGTGGTCAGCAGCCATACCCACCACACCAGTCCTGGGCATAGTACAGGCATGGATATGGTACACAAGACTGTTGGGGGGTCACTCCCGAGGGTGGTGAACACTGTCAGAGACCAGACCTGCAGCACACACCGCAGACATCAGAATGATTGTTATGGTGGAGCTCAATGAGCAAAATGTGCTTAACGTAGGAATTGATATCTGCCAGTTATCAGAGGAAACGTTTGATAGCTGTGTACCATATACCCAGGTGTAGGGTGGCATTGCTAAGGTATGCAACTGCTAGTATTGGCAGATACAGGCAGGGCCCAATGTCTTGCCTCTCCAGCTGGCATTGGCCAATGGGGCCTGTGGGTGTGTGTGGCCCTGTTGGCTGCTGCTTTACGGCAGAGTTCCCCAACTCCAGTCCTGGTGTTCCAAACACTGTTTGGGTTTTCATGCTGTCCCTCATCAATATGCATGAGCTACATCTGCATACCATGGGGGTGGTGCATAGCTATGCAGCACAGGCATCTTTATTAGAGGCAGCATGACACCGGAATGGTGTGGGGCCCTCCAGGACTGCATTTGCGGGACTCTGCTTTAGGTAATGTGCCTGTTTCTGGTGTCTGTGTTTGGTGTGGTAAAATATAGGCCTTGCGTATGTTCTCTGCACTAAAGGAGTGTCTTTACTATCACTGTTTAGTGGTGGGTAAAACTATGGGGACTGGGTTGGCAGGAGCCCCAGCTGGGATTTGAACCTGTGACCCTCTGGTCTTACAGGCACTGGCTGTGTCTGTTGCACCACACTGTGGCCACAGAGACAGTGCAGTCCCTGGAGTTAGTTAAACCGGCCTGATGAGTCAGAAACCCTGCTCTGCAACAGGTTTACTGTAGCCTCATTTACCTTGTTTGCAGACAAAGGTGCACATAAACCTCAGAAAAGACCTCACAAAAGGGGCACACACCCATAACCAAGCTGGGCAACAATGATATCATTGGGAAACATTACACCACACGCCCAGGACAGCTCCATTACAATGTAATGCTCTTTGAAAGGGTCTGTGGAGCGTAGACCCTTCCACACATCATTTCCTTTTATTTTGGTGCTTTCCAGGGAGTGTTGTTCCTTGTTGCCCATTGCTATCACTGTTGCCCAGCTGAATTCTGCTTTTTAAAATGTTTCTTGTGGTCATTTTTAACGTTTTATGTGAAATTTTGTTCTGTGCACATGTATCACACTGCTCACGTTTTGTGGGTTTCCCCGGTTTTTCTGTACATTGCTGACGGAAATGGTTTCTCTTCCCTTTAAATGCCTTTAACGACAGGTTTTCATTCGTGTTGGAATTGAGCTCTGAAATACAGCGCGTTAGTATGAGGGGAGTCTCTTCCCGCCCACTCTCCGACCATTGACCCCTTCTCTCCGCCCACTCTCCACCTTCTGCGCTGTTTTAACGCGCCGCGGAGGTTTACGATCGTTAACTACGGTTAACGCGCGTAGTATGACGTTAACGGTCGTTAGCGCGTCGGTACACGCGTTATACGGCACTTACGGTCGTTAACGTCGTATAATGCGCATTAGTCACGTTTAACGCACTTTAGTAAACATCCCCCCTAGTGTTGATTAATATGCAGCTGACCAGTGTATCTAGGACTGGGTTTCTGTAGTTAACTACTGTAGGTTAATACATCTGATTGGTATGAGTCTTTGCGCACGCTTGATTGGGCTCTTAGTTGAGTTCTGCCATGGCACAAATCATTGTATGTCTGTTGGCAGTGGTAGAGTTGCAGCATTGCAGTGTGTTGGATGGCTCCTGCCTGATGTAGTAGGAGGTATACACACAGTATACTTAGTAAGAGGATGGAAATGTAGTGGGGATCCATGGTATCGCACATTTAAGTGCACCGCCTAAATGTACTGTCGTTGTCGCTGATCAATAAGGGCAGAGTGCAGAACTCAGCGACACTTTGTGATCCCTCTTTTGCATTTCCCTTCATGCATGTAGGGTTCGATTATGTCCTAGTTTCCCTAGGGGAAGTTGATCCTCAGTGTGCACTCCAAAATACTTAGAGTCTGGTTGCGATATTACCATGCCGGTGTATTGATGGGTTGCTTTCATGTTTTGTTGTGTTGTTTTCAGTCCCTGGCTTAGGGCCATGCCAAGGGATGCCTATGCTCGCCAGAGTTTAAGAGACAGGGCTCTGCTGGGGGCTCCGACATTGCTCCTGTGTCTGATGGCGCTTTAAATTTAAAGTTCGTGGTGGAGAGGCCCGATTGGCAATACTGGTCCAGTGTGCCGTTTCAGGAACTATGTTGGGGTTGCCAAGTCCTTCTTGGTGTTTATGTTGGAGTGGGAGATGTTGTGTTGGGGTCACCAAGTCCCTCTTGTTTTTCAGAAGGTTGGGAAGTGCCATGTAGAGGCCACTGAGCCTCTCTAGTTTTTGTGAAGGTGGAAAATACTATGTTAGGGCACCAAGTCACTCTTGTTTTTATGGAAGTGGGAAGTGCTGCATGGGTGCTGTTGAATTCCTCTAGTCTGGCATATTTAGCAGCATGTTTCCTAAGCTCAGCGCTGGTAACATATGAACATAAGAGCATAAAAAATGGCATACTGGATCAGACCAAGGTCCATCAAGCCCAGTATCCTGTTTCCATTAGTGGCCAATCCAGGTCACAAGTACCTGGCAGGTTCCAAAAAGGCACACAGATTCCACAATGCTTGTCTCGGAGGAAACACTAGATTTCCTGGGTCCTCTTTAATAGTTTATGGACTTTTTCTCCAGGAACTTGTCCAAACCTTTTTTAAACCCAGCTATATTAACAACTTTTACTACATCCTCCTTAACGAATTCCAGGGAGGCCATTACATCCCCCTGCAGTTACCTCATTTCAACGTGGCAAAATGGCTGCTAGTGCAACTAAGTCCACCCATGTTAGTTTCTGCTGACAATGCAGATGTCTGCATGTGAGAGTTCTTTCTCTCACCTCACTCTGGAGTAAGGTATAATTTTGAGAAAGAAATTCTTTAAATTTAAGAGTAATGGTTAAAAGTATTTTTTGTCTACATATGTCTGTTTTTAGTTTGTAATAATATATTCCCTACTTAGTGAAACTCTGTTTCTGTTCTGCATGTGTGACGGAGGCTACGTGTTCTGTTAGCATGGAATTTCTATGTAGGGCTCTGTAGTAATCTGGCTTGTTCAGTTTTCTGAATAGGACTACAAAAGTTCTAGGACCCACTGCAATATTTAAGGTGCTGCCCTTTTCTGGGTACGTTCCATATTGTGTGAGTTTCAGAAGCTAGTGCCATTATGGAATAGTAGATTTGCTCTATGGGTCCTGTACTCTGGGTTCTTGGTGCGTAGTCATAAGAACATAAGAACATAAGAACATAAGATATGCCATACTGGGTCAGACCAAGGTCCATCAAGCCCAGTATTCTGTTTCCAACAGTGGCCAATCTAGGTCATATGTACCTAGCAGTTTCCCCAAGGGACACAGGTTCCACAATGCTTGAATTGGTTCAAGCATTGATATCCTGGGTCCCTTCTTAATAATGTCAACTGTAGGATGTTGGTTGGGGGGGTACTGGAATGTGGATTGTCTTAGAGATTTGCAGTTTTGCATTCCTTATATTGCCAGATTGAAATTTAAAATATTTTGTCAGTTCAGATTCAAGGAAATTTCAAATTTTAAGGGAATGCCTCAGTTTAATTTTGTTTAGTAGCCTGATAGCTTCACCATTGCTTATTTCCAGACTTTTCCAGCTCTAGCTCAATCCAATCCAGCCTTTAAATTCATGGCTACCAGGATTAGTTTTGCTAATTTTATATCTTCCCTCCTCATCAATAATCTGGTCGTAGCAAAATAAATCTGACATGCAGATACTTATAATGTTTGATTTGGGGGAGGGCTGTGTAAGTGGCTTTTCATTAATAAAATGTAATGTTTATTATGTTTGTTTTATTGTAACATCTGTTTTACTAAATTGCATGTGTATGTTTAGCAGCCACCTAGGATTTTAGGTGGGTGGCATATGCATTTTAAAACAAAGTATACTAAATTTATTCAAATGATGCTGCAATGAGACTCTGCACATGGCCCCACATCACCCTCAGATCCCCACTGGGGGGAAGTAAACAGGGGACATTGGGAGGTGGAGGAAAGCAGAAACCTCAGATTGGGACCAGCATGATCAGAAAATAAATTGGTCAGACAACATAGGTAGAATTTTATTTTCAATTTAGTGATTGGACTTGGTGCTATCTTTATATTTTATACAGTATAGGGAAATGCATCTCTTTTTATTTATATGGTGTTTCATTGTATGCAGAATCTGGATTCTTGGGGCCGCAGTGTAATTTTTGTCTACATATGTTTATTTTTAGGTTATGGTCACTTTTTCTATACTTCATGAGGGTCTGTGTTCTGAGTGTGTGACCAAGGCCAGGTGGTCTGTTAACATGGAGTTTGTTTGTAGGAATCTGTACTGTAGGAATCTGAATTGTTCAGCTTTTCAAATAGGTGCTTGGATGGTCCATGGCCTGCTGTAGTATTTACAGTGATGCTTTTTTTGGGGTAGGTTCCTTATGTGAGTTTTGGAAGTTGGTGCTGGTATGGTATGGAAGATTTGCTCTATAGATACTCATTAACTTTGTTGTAGGGTTTTGTATGAGTTCACAATATATTTGGTACTGGAGAATGTTTGTTGTTGTTAGTGAGATGACCAAAATCAAATTTTATTTTTTTAAGGTATTGAGTTCTGTGAGTGAATGTCCTAGTTCTGCTCTGCATCTATTGCTGAGGGAGAGGGTTCTGTGAATGCAAAATTTATGTTCATAAAGAAAAAGCAAGAACCATACACAGTTTATAACAAAAAAATAAAAAAGAGTTATAATTTGGTATTATGAACTGTGTTGTGGTTCTCTCTCTTTCCTTTAGTTCCTTGGTGTGTGAACATCTTGCATTTCCTGTACATTATCTAATCAGCTTTTTGGTTTGGTTCAGTCCCTGACTGGAGTTTTGAGGAAGCCCCACCCCCATTCCAGGGGGGGCACAATCTCATCCCTTGCCTCAGGTAGCAGATTGCCTTGAGCCACCCCTGTGCATAGGCCTCTGCCTCAGGCACGTGGTAAATCTGCAGATTGCATCTCCTCATTCAGTTTTCAATATCCTCCATTTTAGCTTGCAGCACATCCCACTGCGCCACCACCTTATCCACCAATCCAGATATGACTTCCACTTCTTCCACATACAATAGCTATCGGCTTGCTGTTCAAGTTGGTCGATGCGTTCCCCCAAATCTCCATGTCTTTTCTCACCTCCGCAACCAACTCACGCAGTTCGAGTGCCAGCCTGCCAAAGCCATTCTTTAAGTCACCACACAGTTTCTCCATTGCCTGGACTGTCAGCGGCTCACCCAAATCGGGCTGCTCAACAGCAAAGGTCTCCTATGCTGCCTCCTCAGAATTGTTCCCCACCTCAACACATTTTTTCTATGGCTGCGAACATACTGCTCACTTGCAAGAGTGTTTTAATGTCAGCAGAATGGGACTTTACAGCCATCCAGAATGCAAAACCTGTGAACACTTCAATGTAAGTCTCCGCAGACAAAAAGGATTGGGGTGAGTGCAAAACCATAGTGGCTTCCTTTTCCTTTAACATTTATTTACTTTCCTTAAAATATTTCTTTTCAGTTTTGTCCATTGCTTTTTTACATCCTCCAGTTGCTCCCATCCAGCTAATGACACCTTGAAATATTGCCCCATCTTGACAAAATGAGTTTTCCTAGGGCCCAATAGTCGAAAGACATTTACATGGTTTATAGACCTATAAACCATGTAAATACCATTGAATGGGATATTCCTGACTATCGCTGAATGTTCGCTGAATATCCCCAATTAATGTCACTATATGCCACAATGCTAACGGCTTAGCATCAGGGCAACATATCATAGGCTTTCCAGGGCGGAGAAGAGGTGGCGACAGTGCTAACCAGGTAGTGGTGATATTGCACTGCTACCCAGTTAGCAACCTGCAAGTAAAACTAGGCAAAGCAAAAGCTGGCCTGGTTTTACCCGCAGAGCTAACAGGGAAGTGGTGCAATATTGCCGCTACCCGGTTAGCTTCTGTGGCTCCGGGGCATGTCCGGCAATCCTGGATATTCAATGCCGGGGCTGCATATGACCCTGGCATTGAATATCCAGGGTTGGAGGTTGGTGGGGATGGCTATGCACCATAGCGGCACATAGCCGGCTCAATTCAATATTGGGCCCCTAAAGTTTAGGATCCTCACTTTTGAAAGTACTATCTCAGACCTTGTATTAATACTGAACCATATCATCCAGTGATCGCTGGATGCGAGATGATCATCTACTATAACATCAGAAACGCTATCCTTTTGTAAGCACCCTGCCATGTGCATTCTGTTACTAATTGCTGGAATAGTTCTCCCTATAGAGAATCCATGATCTTGTTACTTTCAGACAATAGTGCAGCAGGGATGGACCAATAAACATTCGGCATATTGAAATCATCTATCTGTAGCATTTCTCCTTCCATAGCAATACTGTGAATGTCTTAAATTAAATCTCTGCCCATTTCTTATGTCTGTGAAAGAAGTCTATATAACACACCAAGGCAAATGCATTCTCTTTTTCCAGTTTAACCCACAGTGTCTCCTCCTTCCCTCATAAGCCCTGCGATTCTGTTGCTTTAATATTAATTTTTATACGAGTATATAGTGCCACTCCTTCTTCCTATCTTGTGCTTCCTGAATGATTATATCCCAGTTATGTTTCTTCCTGAACCATGCCTCCAGCATCGCCACTAAATCCAAGTCAGCCATTAAAACCTTAAGATCCAGAATCTTATTTTCAGTACTACAGGCATTAATACACACTGCTTTCCAGATATTTCCCTTTTTACCATCTCTACAGAGGTATTTAATGTTTTACTTACCTGAGGGCTTTCTTCATTCATCCCAAATGAATCCAGTAAGAAAGCCCTCATTCGCCAGTCTGCTGCAGAAGATACTTCAATCTTTCTTAGATAAGTGGACACCATCTATGTTAAGCAGCCCTTAGAAAATCATAGTCCAGGAAAGCAAGACATCCACACAGCCATGCATTCATTTCTTGGATGCAAGCTTCTCTGCTTGACCTTTACCCTCAACAGGGAGGATTAAAAAGAACACCACCTGTACACCTACCTGCTTCACCCTCTCCCCCAGAGCCATGAAGTCACTCTTGATATGCTCGGAGTGATACATAGCAGTATCATTTATTCCAACACAGATGAGCAGCATTGGATAAAGGTTAGCTTAATGAGTCTTAACAAACTCTCTGTAACATCCAGGATTGTGGCACCTAGCAGACATCAAATCTGGTCAGCAGATGGACACATCAGTACCCCTCAGAAGAGAGTGACCAGTCCAGATCACAAGAACCTGGTTCCCAGAAGGTAGCCAGATTCCATGCTGCTTATCCCAGGGGTAAGGAGTGGATTTCCCCAATCCACTTTAATGATGGTTTACGGATTTGGATAAAGGTTGGCTTGATGAGTCTTGGCAAACTTTTGTAACATCCTGGATTTTGGCACCTGGCAGACATCAAATCTGGTCAGCAGATGGACACATCAGTACTCCTCAGAAGAGAGTGGCCAATCCAGATCACAAGTACCTGGTAGCCAGATGCCATGCTGCTAATCCCAGGGGTAAAAAGTGGATTTCCCCAGTCCACTTTAATGATGGTTTATGGATTTTTCCTCCAGGAACTTATCCAAACCTCTTTTAAATCCAGCTACACCAACAGTTTTTCCTACATCTGCCCTCATGTTTAAAGGCAAGGTCAGAGAGGCTGTTTTGGCCAAAAAAGCATATTTCAGGAAATGTATTTATTTAGCTATATCTATATACTACCTTTCACCGGGTCAAGGTGGTTTACATAGAACTGAAGATGTAACTTACACTGAAACATTGTTACTAAACTATGTACAGCATGCAATCAAAGAGCGTTGGCTCTTAACTATACAGTCAAACCTCGGTTTTCATGATTAATCCGTTCGAAAAAGTCTGACTAAAACTGAAACGTATGAAAACTGAAACAATATTTACCATAAGAAATAATGTAAATCCAATTAATCCGTTCCAGACACCCAAAAATATTCACAAAAAAAAACATTTTATAGAGAATAACTATTTTTACATACAGAAAACAATGAGAAATAAATATAAATGAATAATGAAATGGATAAATGAACATTTAACATCACTGAAAGCAAGCTAAGTACAGTACTGTACAGTACATTATGTTAACATCTGGCCTTAGCCACCCCTGACAAGCTGCTGTGCCCAGCTCTCTTCGGAATCACATTGGATTCAGCCCATTAAAATACCTTTACTTTATCTGCTCAGTGCTTCAGAATGGCAGAAAATCTTAATGACATAGCTTCAGACGTACCCTGCAAGAGAAAGAACTGCCTCCCACATTCATGCAACATCTCCTGCTTACGTTGACAGCTTTTCTTTCCTGCTACCTCCGAGCCTGAGGGGGCGCGCCAGAGAACGGGCAGGCGGTGGACGAGATCGGGGCCTTCCTCTCTGTGCAATCCTTGCCTCTCTAACTCTGACCAGGCTCGAGGATGTGTTTCATTTACGTGCTCAGCTGGCTTTCGCTTCTCATCACGCTGGCGATCGGTGAGTCCGTGGGGCAGTGCTGCCGGGACCGGGCGGGCGTTCTGGCAGTGTATACAGACCGGTGTGCAGCGCGAGGGTGTATGTATTTACAGTACTGTACTTTACGAAAACCGAGGCGATGTACGAGAACCAGAACAAAATCTCAGTCAAAAAAGACGTTGAAAACCGAAGCGATGTATGAGAACCGGGACAAAATCTCAGTCAAAAAAGACGTTGAAAACCGAAGCATATGAAAACCGGGGCAAATGAAAACCGAGGTTTGACTGTACAGTCAAACCTCAGTTTTCATGATTAATCCGTTCGAAAAATTCTGACTAAAACTGAATGTATGAAAACTGAAGCAATATTTCCCGTAAGAAATAATGTAAATCCAATTAATCCGTTCCAGACACCCAAAAATATCACAAAAAATACATTTTATAGAGAATAACTATATTTTTACATACAGAAAACAATGAGAAATAAATATAAATGACTAATGAAATGGATAAATGAACATTTAACATCACTTTTACCTTTATTGAAGACTCTTGTTGGCAAGATGCAGCCGGACACCCAGAGAGGAGATCAGGCACAGGAATTTAAAAAAAAAAGAACAAAACAAGAAGGATCCACAAAAAAAAAGCCTCCAGTAAAGGCGCCAGCCACAGCCACCGGAAACACCACTCTCCCGCTCAGGCAACCTGGAATGCAGAGCTGAGCATGCGTTCCAGAGCCATGTGGCAATGGCTGCAGCAGCACGGGCCCCCGAAGTCTCAGCCAGGCAGCAGAACACTTCTCTCACCTGCCCGATCCTTACAGGACAGCACACACACAGAGATTCTCTGATCGCCGACTCTCTCCCCCGCCTCCGATTCTCAGCAGCAGCAGGACTGGCAAGTTTGGAAGACCCCTTTCAGCAGGGAGTCCCAGCAGGGAATCCTAATTGAGCGTCGGAGCATCAGACCAGCAGAACAGCTCCCGGCACTTCTCTCACCTCACCGGACAGCACACACACAGAGATTCTCTGATCGCCGACTCTCTCCCCTGCATCCGATTCTCAGCATCAGACCAGCAGAACAGCTCCCGGCACTTCTCTCACCTCACCGGACAGCACACACACAGAGATTATCTGATCGCCGACTCTCTCCCCCGCCTCCGATTCTCAGCATCAGACCAGCAGAACAGCTCCTACTGAACTGAGCGTGCCCCTCCCCCCCTCCCCCCCGGTACAGACCATTTTAAATTGTACGAAAACCGAGCGGATGTATGAGAACCGGGACAAAATCGCAACGAAAAAAGTCGTCAAAAACCAAAGCTAATGAAAACTGGGGCATACGAAAACCGAGGTTTGACTGTATACAAGTTTATTTATATACACAATTAGTGCAAGGTGGGTTTGCATTGTTCTTCAGGTGGGGGGGGGGGGTATTCTCTGTTGTGGACATGTTCAGTAAAGAGATGTGTCTTTAACTTTTTATGGAAAGTCTTGAGGTCCGTGATGTTCCTGAGTTCATTCGGCAGTCTGTTCCATATGGAAGGTGCGTAGATTTGGAAGGCTCTTTTTCATGCCTGTTAATTTGATTTGGCTTTGATGTGGAGGATGTTGAGGGTATTCATTGTCGAGGTCCACCTAGCTCTGTGCAGTTATAATCGTAGGTGGGGGGGGGGGTCTGAATGAATTGCTTTGTGAGTGAGCATGATGGTTTTGTATCTTATGCAGCTCTGCAGGGGAGCTACTGAAGCTGTTTGAGTATTAGGGTGATATGTTCTTTTCTCATTGCTGCTTGTAGGATTCTTGCTGTTGAGTGGAAAGCTGTCTGAAGAGGTAGGAATGTGGAATGTGGCAGTCCTTGGAAGATGGCGATGGAAAAAGGAGCCAAATGATGAAAACAGGAAACAACATAAGCACTGGCAAGTTAGATGCAAGGCATTGATAAGGCAGGCAAAGAGAGAATTTCAAAAGAAGCTTGCAATGGAAACAAAAATGCATAATACAAACTTTTTCTAGTACATTCATAGCAAAAAAATTCTGAGAGAGTCAGTTGGATCATTGTATGATAGAGGGGTAAAAGGGGCATTAAGGGAAGACAAGGCCATAGCGGAGAGATTGAATGAATTTTTTAATTCGGTCTTTACTGAAAAAGATGTAGAGAAATTACCCATGTCTGAAATGATATTTAAAGGTGATATATTGGAAGCATTGAATGAAATATCAATAAACTTGGAAAATGTATTGGAACTATTTGATAAACTGAAGAGTAGTAAATCACCTGGACCGAATGTTATACATCTGATGGTTTTGAAAGAATTGAAAGATGAGATTGCAGACCTACTATTAATAATCTGTGAACTATCATTAAAACTGAAGAATGGAGAATGGCCAATGTAACGCCAATTTTTATAAAGAGTTCCAGGGGTGATCTGGGAAACTACAGACCGGTGAGCCTGACGTCAGTACTGGGCAAAATAGTATAAATCATTATACAAAATATAATTACTGAATATGTAGATAGTCAATGTTTAATGGGAGAAAGCCAATATGGATTTAGCCAAGGAAAGTCTTGTCTTACTATTCTATTATATTTTTTTGCAGGTGTGACTGAACAGGTAGACAAAGGTGAACCGGTTGATATAGTGTACCTGGATTTTCAAAAAGCCTTTGACAAGATCCCTCATGAGAGACTCTTGAGCAAATTTAAAAAGTCAATGGACTGGAAGCAGTGTACTATTGTGGATCAGGAACTGGTTAAAAGATAGAAAGCAAAGAGTAAGGTTAAATGGCCAATTTTCTCAATGGAGAAAGGTGAATAGTGGAGTAGCTCAGGGATCTATGTTGGGCCTGCTACTTTTTAACATATTCATAAATGACCTGGAAATGGGAATAACAAGTGAGGTGATCAAATTTGCAGATGACACAAAATTATTCAAAGTTGTTAAGACGCAAGAGGATTGCAAAAATTGCAAGAGGACCTTGATAAACTGGAAGACTGGATGTTCAAATGGCAGATGATATTTAATGTGGACAAGTGAAAAGTTATGCACCTAGGAAAGACCAACCCAAACTGCAACTTCATGATGCAAGGTTCCACATTAGGAACCACCACCCAGGAAAGAGATTTAAGTGTCATTGTGGATAATACACTGAAAACCTCCACTCAGTGTGCAGCCATGGCCAAGAACGCAAATTGAATGCTAGGAATCATAAGGAAAGGAATGGAGAATAAAACCAGTGATATTATAATGCCTCTGTATCGTTCCATTGTGTGACCACACCTTGAACATTATGCGCATTTCTGGTCACCATATCTTTAAAAGGATATAGCAGAATTAGAAAAGATACAGAGAAGAGCCACCAAAATGGTAAAAGGGATGGAGGGATATCCCTATGAGGAAAGGCTTAAAATGTTAGGACTTTTCAACTTGGAAAAGAGATGGCTGAGGGGAGATATGATAGAGGTCTATAAATTAATGAATGATGGGAGCCTACAAAAGGAAAAAGGTTGGACACGAGTCACCAAGGCCTGCAGAATAATCAATCAAGCCCTCAAATTAAAGAATCATTGTGCAGCCCTGGAAGTGGAGGAGGTGGAGGCACCCCAGGAAAGGGAAGAACCATAGCTTGAGCACCCCAAAGTTGCAGACCACTAAGAAGCGAAGGACAGTGATGGTTGTTGACTCTCTTCTGAGGGGTACTGAGGCGTCCATCTGCCGACCAGACTTGATGTTAAGAGAGGTATGCTGATTTCCAGGTACCCAAATCCAAGATGTTTCGGAGAGTTTGCTGAGACTTATCAATCCTACTGACTATTATCCGATGTTGCTCATCCATGTTGGCAGAAATGATACTGCCAGGTATCCCTCTGAGCTTATCAAGAGTGACTTCATGTCTCTGGGAGAAAGGGTGAAGCAGATAGGGGCACAGGTGATGTTCTCTTCAATCCTCCCTGTTAAAGGTAAAGGTCAAGGCAGAGAAGCTTGCATCCTGGAGAGAAATACATGGCTGCATGGATGGTGTCATCGACAGCATTTTGGTTTCCTGGACCATGGGATGATGTACCCAGGGCTGCAGAGCAGAGATGGCGTCCATCTGTTCAAGAAGGGTTGAAATGTCTTCAGTAGCAGACTGGTTAACATATTGAAGAGGGCTTAAATTAGATTTGTTGGGGATGACAAGCCCCCAGGTAAGTGAAACATTAAATACCTTTATAGAAATAGGTATAAGGGGCAATATCTGGAAAGCAGTGTCTGCAAATGCCAATAGCAGGGGAAAGAAGATCTCAAATGCTGAGGCTTTAATGGGAGATGCTGACTTGGATTTAGTGGCAGTTACAGAGACATGGTTCATGGACAACCATGACTGGGATATAACATTACTAGGCTATACGTTATTTCAGAAAGGACAGGGTAGGAAGAAGGGGAGGAGGAGGGCACTAAATGTAAAAAATATTAAAGCTATGGAAATACATGGCTTAAAAGGGAGAGAGGAGGCAGTGTGGGTTAAACTAGAAAGAGGGAAAGAGAAATCCATTTGCATTGGCGTGATATACAGACCTCCATCACAGGAGGAAGACGTGGATGGAGATTTAATAGAAGGCACAGACAACATTGCCAGGAAAGGGGACGTGCTACTGATTAGGGAATTTCAATATGCCAGGTGGTAATTGGTGGTAGAAGCAATTGAGATCCTGGTTTCTTTACAGGAAGAACTATTCAGGCAACTGGTAACAGAACCCACACGTGAAGGGGCCATACTGGACTTAGTGCTTACCAATGGGGAAAGTGCTTCTGATGTTCTAGCGCATTCAGTGATCACCAGATGATGTGGTTCAGTATTAGGACTAGGGCCGATAAAATCCATTCAAAAGCACGAGGGTCATAGACTTTAAGACAACTAACTTTGCCAAGATGGACCAATACCTCAAGGAGTCGTTAGCAGGATGGGAACAGCTGGGGGATGTAGGAAAACAGGGAACAAAACTGGAAGGGGATATTTTAAGAGCAACCAAATTTTTTGTTAGAATGGTAAATAAAGGTAAAAAGAAAAAGAGGGCACTATGGTTCTCAAAAAAGGTAGCCGAAAAGGTGGAGAAAAAGAGGAAGGCCGTCATGAAATACAAGAGATCACAGAGAGAGGAAGACAGGCATCTATATTTGGAAAAACTTAGAGATGCTAGCAAAGTAGTCAAGAAAACAAAGATACAAAAAGAAGAGGAAATAGCCAATAAAATAAAATGGGAGGATAAGACATTTTTCAGATATGTTAGTGAGAGGAGGAAGGGCAAATTAATATTGTGAGACTCAAGGGTGAAGGGGAGGAATATGTAGAAGCTGATAAGGACAAAGCAGAAGTGCTTAACAAATATTTTTGTACTCTGTTCACAGATGAAGGGCCGGGTATAGGACTTCAGACAACACTCACAAACAGGAACTAAAGCGAGAGGCATCTCAAACAATTTTCAGAAGAGTGTGTTCGCAATGGGACCAGATGGGATACATCCGAGAAAACTATAGGAACTTGGGGACATTCTAGCAGCTCTACTGACTCAATGCCTCTTTGGAGTCAGGGGTGGTTAAGGAGGACTGGAGAGAGGCCCAAGTGGTCCCTTTACACAATAGCAGAAGTAAGGATGTGGTTGAAAACTACAGGATGGATGGTTTAACCTCAGTGGTGAGTAAAGTATTGCAAACACTGCTGAAAGAGAAAAAGTGAGGTTTCTGGAGTCCAACAGATTACTGGATCCAAGGTAGCCTGGATTCACCAGAGGCAGGTCTTGTCAGACAAATCTGATTGATTTCTTTGACTGGGTGACCAGGGAGTTGGACTGACAGAGAGTCCTAGATGTGGTGTATTTAGATTTCAGTAAAGCATTTGACATTGTTCCACGCAGGCGATTTATAAACAAATTGAGAATCCTAGGGATGGATCCTAAAGTTACTGCTTGGGTTAGAAATTGGTTGAGTGGGAGGCGACAAAGAGTACAGGTAAATGGAATTCATCTAAGGAGAAGGAGGTTACCAGTGGAATGTTGCAGGGATCTGTCCTTCGTCCGATTCTTTTTAACCTTTTTGTTAGTGATATTGCAGAAGAGCTGTCGGGTAGGGTTTGCCTTTTGCGGATGATACCAAAATCTGCAACAGAGTAGACACCCAGGAAGTTATAGATGACATGATGAGGGATCTAGCTAAGCTTGAAGAATGGTCTAGAATTTGTTAGCTGAGATTTATTGCTAATAAATGTAGGGTCATGTATTTGGGCTGCAACAATCCAAGGGAGCAGTACAGTATAGGGGTTATCATACTTCTATCTACAAAAGAAGAATGGGTGTAATTGTGCCTGACGATCTCAAAGTAGCTAAACAGGTAGAAAAAGCAATGGTGAAAGCTAGAAGGATGCTTGGATGCATAGGGAGAGGAATGGTCAGCAGAAGAAAGGAGGTGATAGTGCCTCTGTATAAATCTTTGGTGCAACTTCATTTGGAGTATTGTGTGCAATTCTGGAGACTGCACCATCAAAAGGATATAAACAGGTTGGAGGTGTGCAGAGGGTGGCTACTAAAATGGCTAGTGGTCTTCATTATAAAGCATATAAGACAGACTTAAGGACCTTAATATGTATACTTTAAAGGAAAGGAGGGACAGAGGTGATATGATTGAGACATTTAAATACCTCCATGGCATAAATGCACAGGAGAGCCTCTTTTGATTGAAAGCAAGCTCTGCTACAAAGAGACATAGGATGAGGGTGAAAGGGGATAGACTCAGGAGCAATATGCAGAAATATGTCTTCATGGAAATAGTGGCAGATGCATGGAATAGTCTCCCAGTGGAGGTGGTAGAGATGAGCACAGTATCTAAATTCAAAAAAGCATGGGACAAACACAAAGGCTCTCTAAAGGAAAAAAGGGGACTCTTGTAGTAGTTGATATGGAAGGGCAGTCTGGATAGGCCATGTGGTCTTTTTTTGCCATCATGTTTCTTTGTTTCTAAACATAGATCAGCTGTTTACACCATCAAAAAGTAGAAAGACTAGGGGACATGCAATGAAGCTGCAATGTAACCCATTTAAGGTCTAATAAGAGAAAATATTTTTTCACTCAACATGTAATCAAACTCTGGAATTCGTTACCAGAGAATGTAGTAAAGGTTGTTAGTGCAGCTGGGTTTAAAAAAAGGTTTGGACAAGTTCCTGGAGGAAAGGTCCATAAACCATTATTAAAAAGGGACCCAGGATATCGATGCTTGACCCAATACAAGCATTGTGGAACCTTTGTGCCTTTTTGGGAATCTGCTAGGTACTTCTGAATTGGACTGGCCACTGTTAGAAACAGGATACTGAGCTTGAGGGACCTTGGTTGACCCAGTATGGAATTTCTTATGTTCTTATGTACATCCTCCTGCAATGAATTCCAGAGTTTGATTATGCATTGAGTGAAAAAATATTTTCTCCGATTAGTCTTAATTTGCTACACTGCAGTTCATGTCCCCTAGTTTTTCTACTTTTTGAAGGAGTAAAAAAACCGATCTACATTTACCTGTTCTACTCCACTCATTACATTATAGACTTTTATCATGTCTTTACTCAGCTGTCTCTTTTCCAAGCTGAAGAGCACTAACGTTTTAAGCCTTTCCTCATAGGGATATCCTTCTATCCAATGTACAATTTTGGTCGCTCTTCTCTTTACCTTTTCTAATTCTGCTATATTCTTTTTAAATATGGTGACCAGAACTGTGGTAGGTTATGGCCTATAATAGCCTGAAAACGTATGAGAGGCCTGTAAGCTAGGCCTCAGTCCCCACCCCCACTTGGAAATAATAAATGCTGAAGAAAAACCAAAGTCAGTAGAAGTTAAACTGCTTTTGATAAGTTTGTATGAATCCTTTATTAAATTCTTTTATGCTGATGATAGATATGTTCTAGTGTTCTGCATTCTCACATTTTCTGAGCTTAGAAATGACCTTGCAGTAGAGATGTATCCATGTCTAGAAACTGTACCATTGTTAGAATAGCCTGGGAAGGGGGAACAGGGTGCTAGGCCCAGAGAGGGTTCCCGATTGGACAGGTGCAGGGGCGATGGGACCAATAGAAAGGTTGCCCATATCAAACTGTGAAATTGTATATAATGAATCTGCTGCTGTATTTGGTTGCTCATTCTTTTTAGACACAAGATTTGTCCGTTTGAGCCTTGCGCACAATAAATTGGCTTGGATCTTTGAACTGACTCCTGGTATTATTTATTGCATGCTTATCAACTGCTACATATTCTGGTGCGTTGGGCCGGGAATATGTGAGTAGTGTGATGGTATTCAAGTGAATATACCACGACTTCTCGCCTCAAAAGGTTTGGTCCGGTTGGAACCGTGTCTGTCCGACCGCAGGGGGAAACCTCAGGCGCCACCGGTCCTCTTGCATCGGAGAGGGTTCCGCCTTGCCTCAGTGGACTACTGGGTCCGGCTGGCCAACACCTCTGAACCCGAGGGGAGTCCAGGATCCAACCCATGAACTGGTTTGGTATTGGGAACTGGATCCGGTGAGTAGACATTTTCTTGTTCGATAGTCAGTGAGGCCTGGGGAAAGTCTTGCAACAGTACGCAAGACTAATTTGGTATAGACTAACTGGGAAAGTCTTGCATGAGTGCGCGAGATGAGAGAGCTTGATCACCTCTCATAAGGACGGTCCTAGTACGCTTCGCATAAGGGTTAGCGGAGCAGAAGCCACCGACCCTTTGGTTGGGTTAGTCAGTAAAACCTTGGGCATTTGAAAAATAATTTCTTGTTGCTAGCATGTTTGTCTGTGTGACTGAGAGGTCTTGAAATACAGACCAAGTGAGAGCGGACTCCTGAGTAGCGCAGTTCCTGGCCAGGCGACCGCGCCCAGGTCACGAAAAGGAGGAAGCGTTTGGTGTTTGTCTCCCTCATTGTTCCGTGGGCTGTACGGACCCCTCACCTGCAGCCATCCTACCTGTCCTTACTGTCTGTTGTTTGTATCTGATTTTTGTTATCTGTTGAAACCGCGGGTTTCCCTTTTGGTATAATGTAAGATTATTCTTTTGGGTAATTTGTGAAACAGTTTACCGATTAAGGAATAGTACTGAGAAAAGAAGAAAGAAGAGGGAAAAAAACAACTCAGGAGTCACTTCTAAGTACAAAGACAGCTGTCTCACTGATTTCAGTTTTTTTCCAGCACAGCGTGAGTCTCTAGCAAGCAGAGAGAGAAGGGGTGTGTCTTTCATACAGCCTGTAGAAAGGAATGTTTTAGTATCCTTTAACCCTTTGAAGGCTTATTTTCAATTTTTAATCCACATTCTGCAGCTGGGTTAATTTGTGCTTATTTCAGGAAAATTGTACCTGTCTTATTCAATATGCTCTAATAGTGATGTTCCTTTTGCTATGGTCATGTATTATATATCATTTGGTAGGAATATTTAGTCAGAATTTTGGATCCCGACAGTTTTGGCCTCAGCCTGGAAAGGGTTAAGTTCTTATTAACCCCTTTTGAGCTCCTCAACTGTTCTTGTTATATCTCAGCCCTACTTGTCTTTTGTGGTCGAAACAGAAATGATAGAGAAATTAAGGAAACTGCTTGTGTTTTTCCTTTGACCTTCGAAGTAGAGGTTAAGAGCCCTGACAGGACTATGAACATCCCGAGCCAGTAGTTACCAGATCGCGACTTGAAAATGATTCAAATCCTGAGTGAATGAGGAGTTAATCGTGCTTGAATTTTATTTTTGATATATATATATATATATATATTTGGTTTTGACTGCGTATGCTATTGAGCAAATTTAAAAGTAAAACGAGATTTTATATACTGTGGCAAGCACCTCATAGAGGACAAGACATACTTATTGTTTAAAAAAAAAAGAAAAAGAAAAGGGGAGTATATGCATTCCAGATATCCACCAACTTTATGAAAAAGTATCCGTTTCATGTCCTTTGAATATCTGCTTTCTGAACTGTAGGATTTAAAGTAATTTTTTTGCAGAGACATTGTTCAGCTTAGTGCTGATGACTGCTGGTAGTTAGTTTCATGCCAAGTATTTTTATTCTAGTCATACGTCACAGATATGTGGCCGTCATGTTAGGAGCCATATTTCTTTCTATTGGGATTGATGTTATAACATGTTGCAAAATAATAGTCTTATATTTTAAGGATTTTATCTAAATTGTTCCTATTTAGAATGAGCACACACATCCATTATGCTTATTGCAACCAATCTAAGCTTATGTTTTCTGCCTACCCTTTGTTTACAGCAATATGTTTTTTAATAATACGTTTTTTTAAATAAATGCACCCAGAGGAACATTGTTGCATAGTTCTGATTCGTAGTCCACAGGAAAATGCAGCCTGACTGTCTGTCTGTTGTCAAGTACATCATCATGGGGGGGGGGGTCGGAGTCCACGCAAATTTCGTTGAAATGTATGACTAGGAATTTTAGCAAGGGATTTGCTGGAGACTATGGAATAGAAATGTCTCTGTCTCGATTAGAAATGCTTTGTGATAGGGAGTGGCCGGTACTGGTCTCATCATAGCCCCCTGGTGGCACCTTTGATGTTAGTATCATATCCTTAGTTCACCAGATTGCACGAAAAGAACATCCTGACCAGTTCCCTTATATAGACTTCTGGTTAAATGTTTGTGAAAAAGAGCCCTCCTGGATGAAACGTTGTTATAAGGAACAGTGTAGGATATTTGTAACAACTACCCAAGGGGCCCAGAAGCCTGGGGGAAAAAAAAGCTGCCCATTTATTCTGCCCCAGAATCTCCAGACATTCCACTCTGTCCGTCCCAGTATCTTTATAGGCCAGTCCCCTCAGCTCTGCCACCACCCCGGGCAGAGCCTGGGGCAGGGGGGGACACCTCCCTGCAGATGTACCCCAAGTAGTTCACCAGCCACCTCCGCAGCAGGAGGACGTGCACCCACTCTTGACCGGAAGCCCCGGCTCAGTTCAGAGTGCCTCGGGAGGACCACAGTCCACCGACGACACTGCCAGCAGGGATTCATTTGCCAGTTGGGGGTCACTTACTGCAGACAGCCAAAGCCGGGGAGCAGAATTTCAACAATCCAGACCACCTTATACTTTCAGAAGTACAACAGCAAGTCAAAGGGATGGGAACCTTATGCCACTGCGTCAAGTACCTGGTATACTTATCCTGAATGAACAGGGCCTGAAAAAGGGAGGCCAGAAAGCTATGAATATCGGGAAGGTATCAGAAGTTATCCAGGGTCTGGATGAGAGCCCAGCGGCCTTTTATGAGCAGTTGTCTGAAGCCTATAGATTGTATACCCCATACGATCCAGCAGCCCAGGAGAATTTGCGTATGGTAAATGCAGCCTTTGTCAGTCAGTCCCAGAGAGGTATAAGACGAAAATTACAGAAACTGGATGGATTTGCGGGCATGAATACAGCCCAGTTAATGGAAGTTGCTCAGAAAGTGTTTGTGAATCGTGAAAATGAATGTAACAGAGAAAGTGAACGTAAAATGAAGAAGAAAGCAGATCTTCTTGCTGCCGCTTTAATTGAACGACGTGGAGGAGGTTTTCCTAATCGAAGGAGCAGAGGACGTGGAAGGGGTCGTGAAAATAATTGGACCCCACTGGGTGCGAATCAATGTGCCCATTGCAGAGAAGAAGGACATTGGAGAAGTGAATGCCCGCATCTTGACTCCACCCCCAGGAGGGGAGGAGGGAGTCCCTGGAGAACAGGAGGTCGATTTCAGAGTTGTGGAGGAATGAACCGAGCACAGTTCCAGCGAGAGAGGGAAGAAGCTATTGAGGGAGTGGCAGTTGCAACGGGCTATGACATGGATGAAGACTAGGCCAGACCGGGCTCCAAGTTCACCCTGCGTCCCCAGGAGCCTATGGTCAGTGAAAGTAAGCTTGTCTGTACAGGGCGGTGTACACAACCAGACTGTCTAATAAAACCTGAGAAAGAGTTAAATTTGTTCAGAACTTTGCCTAGAAATAAACTTCATATATTTGCTTGCTAAGTAGGTGAAGAGGTACAAGTCTTGTAAGCTATGTGAAATAAGAAAAAGGGCAGCTTGTCCTCCAGCCTTTCAGTCTCAGGGATACTAGATATCAAGCAGTCAGCAGTAAACAGTTATGTTTTTGAATACATGTATGTCTCCTCATACTGACCTATGCTGATTAGAAATTGACCTATGATGTGATGAATATGTAATACCTGACGTAGAACAATAAAGTGAAATTATGCTGTATCCTCCAAAAGAGCCTTATAAATAAAGTAAACCATAGCTAATAGTTAGAGTAAACAAAGAGAACTTGTTTCTATTTGTTTCTCTCCGCAAAGCTTTGGTGTATCTATATATAGTAGTGTGTGGTATTTTATTGCTGTCTCTTAGATTTCCTTCTCATTGCTTTGAGTGTGGTTTTCCGTTACTCCAAGAGCCCTGCAGTGTTGCTGGTGAGGGGGGCGCAGAGTATCCTTTCAGTCAGTTTGAAGATAGGGGACCAATATATGGACTTTATGGTGGATACAGGAGCAGAACATTCAGTAGTGGTGAAGCCAGTAGCCCCTTTGTCCTCTCGATCTGTCACCATTGTTGGGGCCACTGGAGCTAGGTCCACTAAGCCTTTTCTGCAGAACCGCATGTGTGAACTAGGGGGGCAGAGAATAACGCACCAGTTCCTGTATATGCCTGAATGCCCTATTCCATTCTTGGACCGAGATATGCTTGCAAAGCTCCAGGCGCAGATATCCTTTGCTGAAGGGGGAGAAATGCAAATGACTGTGAACTCAAGGCCTGCTGGATTGATGGTGCTGACTGTCCCCCGAGAAGAAGAGTGGCGGTTTTACAGTGTATCTCCAACCAAGACAGCTAGTTCCTGTATACCCACCAACCTTTTAGCCCCGCCTGAAGTATGGGCAGAAGATAATCCACCTGGCCTAGCGAAGAACATAGCCCCTGTCATTGTCACCCTCAAGCCAGGAGCAGAACCAATGCATGTGAAGCAGTATCCTCTTCCTCGACCAGCGATTGAAGGTATCCGCTGCCATCTAATGAAACTACTGAAGTATGGACTTCTCAAGGAGTGCCAGTCACCTTGGAATACCCCCCTTCTCCCAGTCAAGAAACCTGGGACAGGGGATTACCGCCCAGTCAAGATCTGAGGCAGGTAAATGATACAGCTGAAACTATAGACCCAGTGGTACCAAATCCTTATACTCTCTTGGGACTGATCCCTGCCGAGGCTACTCATTTCACCGTCCTGGACCTGAAAGATGCCTTCTTCTGCATACACCTCGCCCCCCTCAGTCAACTTTTGTTCGCTTTTGAATGGCAAGACCCCACAACAGGAAGGCGGGGTCAACTTACCTGGACTCGATTACCCCAAGGATTCAAGAATTCATCCACCCTCTTCAGTGCTGCCCTAAATCAAGATCTTTCAAGTTACTCTGTGAACCCAGGGAAAAGGGTTCTTCTCCAGTATGTGGATGACCTGCTAATAGCCACCAATTTGTAAAGTGAATGTTTACAAGCCACCAGTGATCTCTTGCATCTTCTGAATGAAGCTGGATACAAGGTCTCAAGGGCCAAGGCACAATTATATCAAACTGAAGTTAAATATCTAGGATTCCAATTGTCTAGCGGAATCCGACGCCTGGGACCGGAATGCAAAGAAGCTGTATGCAGTATTCCTACCCCAACCACCAGGAGGCAAGTGAGAGCCTTTTTAGGGGCTGCAGGTTATTGCCGAATATGGATACCCAACTTTGCGCTGTTGGCAAAGCCATTGTATCAAGCCACCAAAGGAATGGAGAGGTCTCCGTTGGAATGGGGACCTGAACAGGATGCAGCATTTCAATCTTTAAAGACTGCCTTGATGTCATCACCAGCCCTGGGCCTACCAGATGTCCAGAAACCTTTTCGCCTCTATGCTCATGAGTCACAAGGAAATGCTTTGGGAGTGTTGACTCAATCTCTCGGATCTTGGAGGCGACCAGTGGCCTATTTATCAAAACAATTGGATGTAGTTGCAAGAGGCTGGCCCCCTTGCTTGACAGCTGTTGCAGCCACAGCCCTCCTAGTGAGCGAAGCAGACAAGCTCACTCTGGGACAAAATCTTCAAGTTACTGTACCACACTCTGTTCTGACCCTTATGGAATTTGACTGATGTTCCTTTGGAGAACCCAGAATAGACTTTCTTTGTGGATAGGAGCAGTCTCGTCATCAATGGGCATCATTGTGCCGGGTATGCAGTGGTGACCCTTGATCTGGTAGTTGAGTCCTCAGCTCTGGCCCCAGGGACTTCAGCACAGAAAGCTGAACTGATAGCTCTCACTAGAGCACTGATAATAGGAAAAGGGCTCCGTCTAAATGTGTACACAGATTCCAAGTATGCCTTCACAACTTTGCACGCACATGGGGCCCTGTACAAAGAATGAGGGTTGATAACCTCAGGAGGCAAGTCCAGTAAGTATGACCCCGAGATATTGACATTATCAGATGCATACTGCCTACAGACCTCAGAATTTAGGAAAAGTAGAACATATGAATAGAACCCTGAAATCTCAGTTGTCTAAACTTTGTCAAGAAGTTCACCTGAAGTGGCCCCAGGTTCTTCCTATAGCCCTTCTTAGGATACGCTTAGCCCCTACTAAGTCTTTTGGAGTTTCCCCTTTTGAGATTCTGTATGGGCGACCCCCGCCTATTGTACAAGGAATAAAAGGAGATATGAAATAGATTGGATCTGAAATTACTAGACAAGAACTATTGGCTTTAAGTTCTGTTTTGCAGAGTCTTCATACGTGGGTACAAGCACTGTAGAACGGAAGACAGCTACAAAAAAAGTATTAGCTATGTGGCAATATTACCCTATACCCCAAAATGATGCTTTTACGCAAGTATAATATGTGATTTAATTCTCACCCTTTCTCACTTGCGGGTGAGAATAATCAAAGGGGGGAATGTGGTAGGCTATGGCCTATAATAGCCTGAAAACGTATGAGAGGCCTGTAAACTAGGCCTGAGTCCCCACCCCCACTTGGAAATAATAAATGCTGAAGAAAAACCATAGTCAGTAGAAGTTTGAGGATCCGCTTTAAACTGCTTTTGATACGTTTGTATGAATCCTTTATTAAATTCTTTTATGCTGATGATAGATATGTTCCAGTGTTCTGCATTCTCACATTCTCTGAGCTTAGAAATGACCTTGCAGTAGAGATGTTATGCATTGAGTGATAAAATATTTTCTCTGATTAGTCTTAATTTGCTACACTGCAGTTCATGTCCCCTAGTTTTTCTACTTTTTGAAGGAGTAAACAACCGATCTACATTTACCTGTTCTACTCCACTCATTACATTATAGATCTTTATCATGTCTCTGCTCAGCTGTCTCTTTTCCAAGCTGAAGAGCACTAACGTTTTAAGCCTTTCCTCATAGGGATATCCTTCTATCCAATGTACAATTTTGGTCGCTCTTCTCTTTACCTTTTCTAATTCTGCTATATTCTTTTTAAATATGGTGACCAGAACTACTCACAATGTGCAAGATGCGGTTGCACCATGTAGTGATACAGAAGCATTATATCATCCTTGGTTTTATTTTGCATTCTATTCCATATGATTCCTAGCATTCTGTTTGCTTTCTTAGCAACCGCTGTACACTCAGTAGAGGGTTTCAACATATTATCCACAGTGATACCTAGATCCTTTTCCTGGGTGGTGATTCCCAATGTGGAACCTTGCATCGTGTTTCTTCTTCCCTAAGTGCATAACTTTGCACTTGTACAAATTAAGCGGCATATTTACTAAAGGTTAATGCGTGTTAAGTAAAGTTAACACACATTAAGTGCTGCCACTGCCCATTTATTTCTGTGGGCCTTTGCAGACTTTTGCACATTAACTTTCATTAATGCATGTTAATCGTTTGTAAACATGCCCCTAAATTTCAGCTGTCATTTAGATGTCCAGTCTCCCAGTTTCTCAGGGCTCTCTTGCTATTTTTCACAATCCTCTTGTGATTTCACAACTTTGTGTCTTCTGTACAAATTTGATCACCTCAAACATTGTTCTCCTTTCAAGGTAATTTATGAATATGCTAAAATCTCCTAGTATTACAGTGTGCCTCAGACGGTTGTAATTCATTATAATTTCCTTCCCTTTTTCTTTTGTAGAATCATTTGGTGTGAGGGTATTTTGGAGTTTCTGTTTTGTTTGGTTATGTTAAAAAGCAGCAGGTCCAGCACAGATCCCTGGGGTACTCCACTATTCACCTTTCTCCACAGAGAAAATTGACCATTTAGCTTTACTCTCTGTTTTCTATCTTTTAACCAGTTCCAAAGTCCACAATAGTGCACTGCCTCCTATCCCATGACTTTTTAATTTCCTAAGGGGGGGACTTGTCCAAGGCTTTCTGAAAATCCAGGTACAGGGCCAGCCCATCCATTGAGCAAGAATGTTTTTTGCACAGGGCCCCGCGTTTCAGGGGGCCCCATGCAAAGAACATTCTGCTTTAAAAATAAATTAAATTTTTTAAAAAAGCTGGCTGCTGCTGCTGCAGCCGCAGCAGCAGCAGAATCGACTGTCCCAAGGGGCCCCCCCTGCCTGGCTGAGCCCTCCCTGCCCGGCTGAGCCTCTCCGCGATGGCTTTCAGATCCGCAAAGGGAGAGTGTCTCCTCGCGGCTCTGTTAAGCCTGCAGGGGCTGATGGGAAATTTCCCATCAGCCCCTGCAGGCTTAACAGAGCTGCGAGGGAGATAGTGAGACACTCTCCCTTCGCGGATCTGAAAGCCGTCATGGAGAAGCTCAGCTGGGCAGGGGGGCTCAGCCGGACCGGGGGGGGGGGGGCCCGCGGGACAGTCAATTCTGCTGCTGCCACGGTGGCGGCAGCAGCAGCCAGCTTTTTTTTTTTATTTTCCCTGGGCCGATGGGAGGGAGGGGGGGGGTTAGGACTGGTGATGGGCTGTGGGCTGAAGGGGGGGTTAGGACTGGAATTGGGCTATGGGGGGGCTAGGACTGGAAATGGGCTGATGGGGGGTTAAGGACTGGAGGTGGGCTGATGGGGTTAGGACTGGTAATGGGCTGTGCGCTGATGGAGGGTTAGGACTGGTAATAGGCTATGGGGGGGCTAAGTCTGGAAATGCGGTGATGGGGGTTAGGACTGGTAATGGGCTATGGGGGGGCTAAGACTGGAAATGGGCTGATGGGGTTAGGACTGGAAGTGGGCTGATGGGGGGTTAGGACTTATAATGGGCTATGGGGGGACTTAAACTGAAAATGGGGTGATGGGGGTTAGGACTTGAAGTGGGTTGATGGGGGGCTAGGACTGGTAATGGGTTGGGGGATGCTAGGACTGGAAATGGGCTGAGTGGAAGGGGAGGCTTGAACTGCAAATAGCTGATGGGGAGGGGGCTTGGAATGGAAATGGGCTGACAGGAGAGGGAGCTAGGACAGGAAATGGGCTGATGAAGCAACTAGGATAGGACTGGAAATGGGGGAGCTAAGATTGGAAATGGGCTGTGGTGGCAGCTTGGATTGAAATGGACTCATGTAGGGGCTAGAACTGGAAGTAGGCTCATGGGGGACTTGGATTGGAATTGAGCTGAGTGGAGGGGAGCTAGGATTTGACATGGGCTGATGGTGGGGCTAGGAAAGGACTAGAAATGGGCTGATGGGTGGCTGGGATTGGAAATGAGCTGATGGAGGGACTCGGATAGGACTGGAAATGGATGGGGAGCTAGGACTGGAAATGGGCTGATGGTATCTAGGACTGGAAATGGGCTGATGCAGGGACTAGAAGGGAGCGGATGCTGGGTGAGGCTGGAACTAGAAGGGAGCTGATGTTGGGGGAGGATTAGAATGGGATGGGGCTGGGAGAGTGAAATGGAGAGGGGAAAAATATTTTGTGTGTGAGGGATGAAAAATCTAAAATTGGCCGGGTATTGGGAGAGTAAGTGTGGATTGAGGATGGAGGGGTAAAATTTGAGTGGATGAAATAGGAATGAGGAAAGAGCAAAAGGAGAAAGATTAGTCTGTTAAAGCAGATGTAGATAGAGAGAATGGAAAAAAAACTAGGAGAGAAGAAAGGACAAATGGACAGCAGATGATGGAGAGTTAGCAGAAGACACGAAGAAACCAGAAGAAAGTGGCTGGAGCAATTGCAACTGAAAAAAAATGCACAAAAGGTAGAAAAATCTCTTTATTTTGAATTTATTAACTGGAATATGTCAGCTCTGGGAATTGTGCATCATTAACGTCTGCGCTTTGTTTAGTACAAGAGGAAATTAATTTATAGTTTTATTTCCACAGTGTTGTTGTACATTCCAAGTTTGGCTTTTGGGGTTCCCAGTTTAATTATTGCCTTCCTGTTTCTATGGAACATGGAAGCAAAATCTCATAATAACAACTTTTTCAAGTACATTAAAGCAAAAAACCTGAGAAGAAGTCAATTGGACCATTAGATGATAAAGAGCTAAAAGGGGCACTAAAGGAGGACAAGGCTATAGTGGAGAGACTGAATGAATTCTTTGCTTTGGTTTTTACTAAAGAAGATGTAGGAAAGTTACCAATGCCAGAAATGATATTTAAAGGTGATACAGTGTAGGAACTGAAACAAAACTCAATGAATCTGGAAGCTGTAATACAGCAATGTTATAAACTAAAGAATAGCAAATCACCTGGATGCTGAAAGAACTCAAAAATGAAATTGCAGACCTACTATTAGTACTTTGTAAACTATCATTAAAATCTATAGTACCTGAAGATTGGAGAGTGGTCAACATAATGCTAATTTTTAAAAACGGTTCCAGTGGTGATTTGGGAAACTATAGACTGGTGAGTCTGACTTTAGTGCTGGGCAAAATAGTACAAACCATTAGAAAGAACAAATTACTGAACATTTACAAATTACTGAACATTTAGATAGTCTGGTTTAATGGGAGAAAGCCAACATGGCTGTAGCCAAGGAAAGTCTTACTAATCTGCTATAGTTTTCTGAAGGTGAAAATAAACAGGTAGATAAAGGTGAGTCAGTGGATATACTGTACCTGGACAGGGGCGGCCCAAAGGGGGTGCGGGGCCATGTGCAGAGATTCAGTGCGGGGCCTCATTTGCATAAGTGGCCTTATTTGCATAAATATTTGCAAAATGTTACCATACACTAACTTTTAGTAAACACGTCTCTTAATGAATGTATGGATAAAGAAAGACTAAAAGATTTCTACATTACTATAATCCAGTGCCAGCCACCAGGCACATTAGAAACTACTACAAACACTGCCCATTTAGAACCCATAGCAAACCCGCCGTATCGTAACAGCACTACCAGGACTAACAAAGCACCATACCCTACTTATCAAAAGGCAACACTACAAATATTAAACAAATACATTTTAGAGAACAACAATACATGACCTACTGGGGAAAGAGAACAAGTGGCAATATCAAATAGGAATTACATAAACAGAATACCTCAGCTCAGTTACACATGCAGAACATAGACCATCACCGAACAAGGAATCACAATTTAGAAACAGGAAGGCAATAATTAAACTGGGAACCCCAAAAGCCAAACTTGGAATGTACAACAACACTGTGGAAATAAAACTATAAATTAATTTCCTCTTGTACTAAACAAAGCGCAGACATTAATGATGCACATTTCACAGAGCTGACATATTCCAGTTAATAAATTCAAAATAAAGAGATATTTTTCTACCTTTTGTGCATTTTTTTTCAGTTGCAATTGTTCCAGCCGCTTTCTTCTGGTTTCTTCGTGTCTTCTGCTAACTCTCCATCATCTGCTGTCCATTTGTCCTTTCTTCTCTCTTCTAGTTTTTTTTTCCATTCTCTCTCTCTACATCTGCTTTAACATACTAATCTTTCCCTTTTGCTCTTTCCTCATTCCTATTTCATCCACTCAAATTTTACCTCTCCATTCTCAATCCCCACTTACTCTCCCAATACCCAGCCAATTGTAGATTTTTCATCCCTCACACACAAAATATTTTTCCCCTCTCCATTTCACTCTCCCAGTCCCATCCCATTCTAATCCTCCCCCAACATCAGCTCCTTTCTAGTTCCAGCCTCACCCAGCATCCGCTCCCTTCTAGTCCCTGCATCAGCCCATTTCCAGTCCTAGCCCCCCATCAGCCCATTTCCAGTCCTAGCTCCCCATCCATTTCCAGTCCTATCCAAGTCCCTCCATCAGCTCATTTACAATCCCAGCCCCCCATCAGCCCATTTCTAGTCCTTTCCTAGCCCCACCATCAGCCCATGTCAAATCCTAGCTCCCCTCTACTCAGCCCAATTCCAATCCAAGCCCCCCATGAGCCTACTTCCAGTTCTAGCCCCTACATGAGTCCATTTCAATCCAAGCCCCCACCACAGCTCATTTCCAATCTTAGCTCCCCCAACAGCCCATTTCCAGTCCTATCCTAGCTGCTCCATCAGCCCATTTCCTGTCCTAGCTCCCTCCCCTGACAGCCCATTTCCATTTCAAGCCCCCCTCCCCATCAGCTATTCGCAGTTCAAGCCCCCCTTCCACTCAGCCCATTTCCATTCCAAGTCCCCGTCCCCATCAGCTATTTGCAGTTCAAGCCTCCCCTTCCACTCAGCCCATTTCCAGTCCCAACAACCCAACAACCCCACAACCCATTACCAGTCCTAGCCCCCCATCAACCCACTTCCAGTCCTAACCCCTAACACCACATTTTCAGTTTAAGCCCCCCCATAGCCCATTACAAATCCTAATCCCCCATCAGCCCACTTCCAGTCCTAAGCCCATTTCCAGTCTTAGCCCCCCATAGCCCATTACCAGTCCTAACCCCCCATCACCCCATTTCCAGACTTAGCCCCCCATAGCCCATTACCAGTCCTAACCCCCCATCAATGCACAGCCCATTACCAGTCCTAACCCCATCAGCCCATTCCCAGTCCTAACCCCCCCATAGCCCATTTCCAGTCCTAACCCCCCCCCATCAGCCCACAGCCCATTACCAGTCCTAATCCCCCCTCCCCCCATCGGCCCAGGGAAAATACAAAAAAAAATAGCTGGCTGCTGCCGCCGCAGCAGCGGCAGAATCGATTATCCCGCGGGCCCCCCTCCCTGCCCGGCTGAGCTCTCCCTGCCTGACTGAGCCTCTCCGCGATGGCTTTCAGATCTGCGAAGGGAGAGTGTCTCACTGTCTCCCTCGCAGCTCTGTTAAGCCCGCAGGGGCTGATGGTAAATTTCCCATCAGCCCCTACAGGCTTAACAGAGCCGCGAGGAGACACTCTCCCTTCGCGGATATGAAAGCCGTCACGGAGAGGATCAGCCGGGCGGGGGAGGGGGCCGCGGGACAGTCTATTCTGCCGCTGCCAGATTTTTTTTTATTATTATTTATTTTTAAAGCAGAATGTTCTTTGTGCAGGGCCCCCTGAAACGCAGGGCTCTGTGCAAAAAACATTCTTGCTCAATGGACGGGCCGGCCCTGTTTACAGTGATTGTAGTAGCAAAGTGTTTTCTTCTGTTCTGTGTTATACTAGGAGCTGTGGGGAATTATGGGGGAGGAGTGATTAGCCTCCTCCCTTTTTTGGCCCTGGTGCTTCATATTTATTTATTTAGAGTTTTTTCTATACCGCGCTATTCATCATCAGTGCGGTTCACAGATAACAAATGTCCGGTGTGGGGGATCTACAGCGGACTTACAGTAAAACAGGGGAGTTTAACTTGGAGAACAGATAAAACTATATACAAGTTAGTAACAGTTTAGCATGGGGTTTGGTAATGATCAAAGAATGATGAATGTTCAAAGAATGAGTGAATGCTGTGACTCATATATATACATAATGTTTACAAGTCGAAGGGATGTGTGGGGTCATGAGTGAGTCAGTCAAGGGTAGTTACCGGGGGGAGGGGGAGTTAGAAGATCAGAAGAGGTGCGTGGAGTGTCTACTTAGTAGTTGGGTAAGGTATGGCTACGTGATGTCTTCGGAGTTGGTGAAGCATTGAAGAAAAAGGTAGTGCTTCGGTGCCTTTCTGAACTGGAGAAGGTTGTCGATGGCACGGATGTTGGTTGGTAAGGTGTTCCAGCAAGAAGGTGTAGATAGCGCAAAGGCCCGGTTTCTGGTGGCCTTTGAGCATTTGGTGATGGTTTTCGGGAGTAGTAGGGTATTGGTGGCGGTAGATCTTCTCAGTCTGTCAGGGGGGGTAATTTGGATGAGTTCGGATAGGGAGATGGACGTGCATTTGTTGATGGCTTTGAATGTTATTGTTAGGATTTTGAAGGTGATCCTGTAGTGGACTGGTAGCCAGTGCAGGGTTTTCAGGATAGGGGTGATATGGTCTCTTCTCGAAGCTCCATATAGGGTTCTGGCTGCCGTGTTCATTCCGAGTTGCAAAGGTTGTAATGTGCTCTTCGGAAGGCCGTGGAGTATGGAGTTGGCGTAGTCGAAGTGCGGCATAACTAACGCTTGAAAGACTGTTCGAAAGTGTTCTGGCTCTAGTAGTGTCTCATGTGCTGTAACATCCGGACTTTGTGATAAATCACCTTTACTGTGTTGCTTATCTGGGCATTGAGGTTGAGATGTTGATCGAGCGTTACTCCAAGGTATCGTATCTTTGTCTTAGTGAGGAGCTTGGCATCGCATACTTTCAGTGAAGCGGGTGGGGTGAATGCTTGATCTCTGCTGATGAAGAGTACCTCCATCTTTTTGAGGTTTATTTTAAGCTTTTGTGTTTGTAGCCAGTCTGTAACTGCATCAAAGCAGATGGATAACCGGGTTAGAGCTGGGTGATCCGTGCGTATTGGAATGAACATGAGAACATCATCCGCGTATACTAGGCAGTTCACGCTGAAGGATCTGATGAGGTTACAGATAGGTTGCATATAGATGTTAAAAAATAGGGCAGAGAGTGAAGAACCTTGAGGGACGCCCTTCACTTGTGGGAATGGGGTGGATATAGAGGTGCCGGAGCGGACATGCTGCCATCTGTCCTTTAGGTATGAAGCAAACCAGGCAAGAGCGGTGCCGCGGATTCCCTTCTTGGCAAGGGGGAACAGGAGTAGATCGTGGCCACTGTTCCCTCCAAGCTGTGTGCGTTTGCACGCGCACACACCTCGCCAAGAGAGCGCACATACTTTACAACAGAGCGCACAAAAATTACGGCTCTGATTCTGATAGAAAAGAACACAGATGTCTTAAAATTTAAAAGTTATGATTGTAATTACTAGAAATTTCCCGCTTCATTTAGTAATCGTCTATTTTCATTTAATTTGATTAAAATCAATGTGGTGTACATACTGTATTCTGACGTGTAGTCAAATTTTAAAGTATATAACTCCGAGTGTCATTATGTGGCGCACAAAAATTTAACCTTCCTTCAAAAGCTGCACACAGCTGATATTTTATGCGCACACAGCCTACAGAAAATTAGAGGGAACATTGATCGTGGCTGACGGAGTCGAAGGCTGCTGCAATGTCCAGGAAGATGAGGGCAAAACCATGTCTGATGTTGTCCAGCCCTAACGTTAGTGTGCTGAATAGGGTTGTTAACAAGGTTTCGATGCCGTGATTCTCGCGGAAACCATGTTGGCAGGGATCGAGTGGTGCATTATCCTCTATGTGTTGGTTCAGTTGACGGTGGACTATCTTTTCCGTGATTTTGGCTAGGAGCGGGATACTGGAGATAGGTCTGTATGAATCCATCTTTGCAGGATCTAGCTTATTGTTTTTCAGCAGAGGTCTGATTGAAGTTTGTTTTAGGCTTCGGGGGAAAATTCCTGATTGGAATGAGGTTCCTATCAGAATTGCCAGGAAGGGACTGAGTTCAATCAGTAAGGTTTTTATCCAGAATGCTGGACACAGGTCATTTGGAGCTGTGGTGGTGTTAATATTCATGATGGTGTCTTGGATCTCTCTTTCAGTTGGGGTGGAGAAGGCGGAGATGGTGTGTTGGATGTCTGTTAGGACTTGTAGGGGCGAGGATGAGGGGGAAAGGTTCGGCGTCTTATCTGGGGACCCAGTGTTTGAGGGTAAAATGGATTGGTTTGTTTTGGCTCGCAAGTAGTCTGCGTATTCGTGTGGGTCTGGCTGGTTTGTATGGTCAGCGGCAGGTTCTTTTACTAAGGATTTGACAATGTTGAAGAGCTCATGGGGTTTATTTAGGGATTGATGTAGAACTTCAGCATGGTATTGCTTCATTTTCCTTGCAACTGCTGCACGGTGGGTGTCCAACTGGGCAAAGTAAGCTTCCTGGTTTTCGGCTGATCTGGAGCGGCGCCATCGTCTTTCAAGCTGTCAGAGTCATAGGAGGGAGTTCTTTAGTTCAGGCGAGTACCAGGGTGCCTTCCTTCTTTTGCCGGGTGATTTATAGATGGGGGGTGAGTCAATTGCAGCATTGAGACTCGAGTTCCATGACGAAATCATGTCATCAAGATTTTGTCCAGATAGGTTGCAAAGGGGTTGTGCTCTTTCTAAGATCTCTTCTTTATTGAATGGTCGGTAGCGCTTCGAGTTTAAAGTAGGTGGTTTGTTTGAAGATTGGGGGGTAGTGGGCATTGGGTGTGTTGGCATAGAGAACCTAATTAGGCTATGGTCAGACCATGGTACTGAACATAGTGAAAGGTTGAAATTGGGCATGGGGCAGTGTGCTGATTGTGGTGCGAATATAAGATCAAGCGTGTTCCCCTTAACATGGGTGGGGGAGCTGATCAGTTGAGTATAGCCTAACGTTTTGAGTGCATCTAGGAAGGCCCTGGACTGAGGGTCTTGAAGTGAGGGGAGGTTAAAGTCACCTAAAATCCAGTTTGATGTTCGGGTATTGATGGGGTTGCAGGCGAGGTCGATGATAGTGGAAAGATCATCTGGTGATGGAGAGGGTGTTCGGTATAACAGGTTGATGGTGTAGTGTTTATTTGCTACAGAGATGTAGTCGAGGTGGGAGGTGCTGCTAGAAGCTACCGTCTGGAGTTGTAGGTCGGTCTTGCTTAGGATGAGTACTCCTCCCCCTCTTCTGTCGGTTCTGTGGCATGAGTGGGTGGAGATGTTAGGGGGGACAAACTGGTGAAGGAGAACAGTGTCTGATTCTGACATCCATGTCTCTGTGACGCATAGGATGTCAATGTCAAGAGTAGATAACATGTCAGATATGGCAGGCCATTTCTTTTGGATTGAGCGAGCATTTATTAGGGCGCACTTCAGGTCATGAGGGGGGGGGGGGTGTATGGATTATGCTGAGGGGATTTGGCCTGGTGGAGGGCAACGTAGAAGAGGTGAGGGTGTGGTGTGTGCCCGGGTCTGACTGTTTGGTAGTTGGTGTGGGCATAGTGTCTCTTCCACGGCACTATGCCCACACCAACTACCCACGACACTATGCCCACGACACTTCCCACATCATATAAGATGGGGGAAGTGGTGGTTCAGATTATTGGCTGCAGGCCAGCAGAATAAAGTAGCTCTTCTTTTCTTTAGCTCCTATTAGTAGAGAAGGTGAGTGGTGGAAGTGTTTTTTTCTGTTATGCCTCCTAGGCTTATAGGGAGAGGGAGGGAGGGCAGGAAGCAGTGTGAGACAACATTGGTCCCGACTTCCTCCACAAACTCATCATGTATTTCACTCTCTTCCACCCCTCAAATTTTGATGCTACAGACATTCACCTAGTTTGCTTAATGATTAAGCCAGCCTTTTCACCAACCTTTTGCAAAGCAGGCAGTGGTGAAACAGAGAGGACTCATGTGGCCAAAAAAAGCAAGGGAAGTAATAAAAGCCCAAGTCTGTTCCAAGTTTTCAAACAAAACCAGAGAGCTGGTAGGAGAGTTGTGAACCCATCACAGTAGATCATTTTTTTCTATATATAAGTGCAAGAGAAGGAAGATGTTGGCGCAGTAAGAGGAGCAGTATCAATTAACTCAGCAGCTAATACGTCACGGATGTTGAAACCTCCACCCAGTGTGCAGCAGTGGCCAAGAAAGCAAACAGAATGCTAGGAATCTTAAGGAAAGGAATGGAGAATAAAACAAAGGAAATTATGATGCCTCTATATCGTTCCATGGTGCAACTACACCTTGAATATTGTGTTCAATTCTAGCCACCATATCTTAAAAAGGATTTACACAGGTTCCACAATGATTGTCCCAGAGTAAGCAGTGGATTTCCCGGGTCCTCTTTAATAATGGTTTATGGACCTTTCCTCCAAGAACTTGTCCAAACTTTTTTTTAAAACCCAGCTACAGCAATTTTACAGCTTTTACTATATCCTCTGGTAACGAATTCGAGTTTGATTAAGTATTGAGTAAAAAAATATTTTCTCTTATTAGGTTACATTGTAGCTTCATTGCGTGTCCTCTAGTCTTTCTACTTTTTGATGGCATAGACAACTGATTTACGTTTACCAGTTACACTCCATTCATTAATTTATACAACTCTATCATATCTCCCGTCAGCTGTATCTTTTCCAGGTTGAAGAGGCCTAACCTTTCAAGCCTCTCCTCAAGGGGTATCCTTCCATCCCCTTTACCATTTTGGTGGCTCTTCTCTGTACCTTTTCAAATTCTGCTATATCCTTTTTAAGATACGGTGACTAGAATTGCACACAATATTTGAGGTGCGGTCACACCATGTAACGATACAAAGGCATTATAATATCCTTTGTTTTATTCTCCATTCCTTTCCTTATGATTCCTAGCATTCTATTTGCTTTTTTTGGCCGCCACTGCACACTGGGCAGAGGGTTTCAACATGTTATCTATGATGACACCTAAATCTTTTTCGTGGGTGGTGGTTCCTAAAGTGGAATCTTGCATCCTATAACCATAGTTTGGGTTGTTCTTTCCTAAGTGCATAACTTTGCACTTGTCTACATAAAATTTCATCTGCCATTTGAACATCCAGTTTTCCAATTTATTAAGGTCTTCTTGCAATTTTTCACAATTGTCTTGGGTTTTAATGACTTTGAATAATTGTGTGAAATCTGCAAATTTGATTACCTCACTATTCCCATTTCCAGGTCATTTACGAATATGTTAAAAAGCAATGGACCCAGCACAGATCCCTGGGGTACTCTACCTTTCTCCAATGGGAAAATTGGTCATTTAGCCCAACCCTCTACTTTCTATATTTTTAACCAATTCCTGATCCACAATAGTACACTGTCTCCTATCCCATGACTTTTTAATTTTGCCAAGAGTCTCTCATGAGGGACCTTGTCAAAGGCTTTCTGAAAATCCAGATACACTACATCGATCAACCCACCTTTGTCTACCTGTTTATTTACACCTTTAAAAAAATATAACAGATTAGTAAGAAAAGACCTTCCCTTTGCTAAAGCTATGTTGGCTGTCTCCCATTAAACCATAACTATCTGCATGTTCAGAAATTTTGTTCTTAATAATGGTTTCTACCATTTTTCCAGGTGCTGACTCAGGCTCACCAGTCTGTAGTTTCCTGGATCAGCCCTGGAACCCTTTATAAAAATTGGCGTTACATTGGCTGTCCTCCAGTCTTCAGGTATTACTGATGATGTTAATGATAGTTCACAGATTAGAAATAGTAGGTCTACAATCTCATATTTCAGTTCTTTCAACATCCTTGAATGTATACCATCCGGTCCAGGTGATTTGCTACTTTTCAATTTATCAAATAGTTATAAGATATCTTCCCAGATTATCAATATTTCTTTCAATTCTTCTGCTGCATCAATTTTAAATACCATTTCAGGCATGGCTAACTTCCCTACATCTTCTTCAGTAAAGACCAAAGCAAAGAATTCATTCAGTCTCTCCACTTTGGCCTTGTCCCCTCTTAGTGCCCCTTTTACCCTTCCAACTGATTCTCTCACAGGGTTTTTGCTATGAATGTACTTCAAAAAGTTTTTATTATGCATTTTTGCTTCCACAGCAAGCTTTTTCTTAAACTCACTCTCTGCCTACCTTATCAATGCCTTGCATCTAACTTGCCAATGCTTATGTTGTTCCTAGTTTTTGTCATTTCGCTCCTTTTTCCATTTCCTGAAAGATGCTTTTTTGGCTACAACATCCTCTCTGACCTCACCTTTAAATCATGCTGACAGTTTTTTTGACTTCCTTCCACTTTTCTTAAAGCGTGAAATACAGCTAGTCTGGGCTTCCAAGATAGTATTTTTAAATAACAATCATGCTTGATATAAATCTTTAACCTTTGCAGCTGCTCCTTTTAGTTTTTTATTGTTTTGCTCATTTATTTTATCATAGTCTCCCTTTTGAAAGTTAAAAAGTAGTACTGTGGATTTCCTTGCCATTCTTCCTCCATTTATTAAATCAAATGAGATCATGTTATGATGACTATTACCAAGTGGCCCCAATACCCTTATCTCTTACACCAGATCTTGTGTTCCACTAAGGAGTGGGTCCCTCTTATTAGTTCATGAACCAGCTGCTCCAAGAAGCAGTCATTTATTTTATCTAAAAACTTTATCTCCCTAGCATGTCCTGCCATGACACTGACCCAGTCAATACTGGGGAAATTGAAATCACCCATTATTATCACTGTAAATATTGCTAGCTTCCCTGATTTCTTTGAGCATTTCATCATCCATTTGTTCATTCTGGCTAGGCGATCAATAGTACATCCCCACTGCCATTGCCTTCCCCTTTTTGCATGGAATTTCAATCCATAGAGATTCTACAGTGTATTTTGTTTCCTGCAAAACTTTAATCCTGTGTGACTCAATGCCCTCTCCAACATAGAGTGCAACCCCTCCACCAATTTGATCTACTCTATCATTGTGATAGAATTTGTACCCTGGTATTACATTGTCCCACTGGTTTATTTATTTAACAGTTTTTATATACCGCTTTTCATATTATCAAAGTGGTTTACATTGAACTTCAAAAGTACATTGAACAGTGAACAATCAGATGGACAGTGTAATTATGTACAACAGAACTATGTAACAGAAGCAACTATATTCAAGGGATTTCTTGGAGTGAAACATTATGCACCGATTGTCCTCCTTCTACCATGTCTTTGAGATACCAATTTTATCTAACTTCTCATTTATTGCTATATATTCTAACTCTTCCATCTTATTTTTTAGACTTCTAGCATTTGCATACAAGCATTTTAGTGGCTGTATTTTATTCATATTAATCTGGTTACCGGTAGGCAGGGATAATTTGGAATCTTTAAGTTCTGTCTGCTCTGTACTTAAGGGCATTTGGGTTACTTTAGTCTTTATTGGAACCTCTCTGTCGATATGCCCTAACTTCAATCTTTTGCTAGTATTCTTTAAAGATGCATCCTTCTGAACCATGCTCTCTGTCGACTTTCCCCCACTATGTAGTTTAAAAGCTGCTCTATCTCCTTTTAAAAGGTTAATGCCAGCAGCCTGGTTCCATCCTATTTTAAAGTGGAGCCCATCCCTTCGGAAAAGCCCCTTCTTTCCCCAGAATGTTGTCCAGTTCCTAACAAATCCAAAACCCTCATCCTTGCACGATTGTCTCATCCACGCATTGAGACTCCGGAGCTCTGCCTACTTTTTGGGTCCTGCACGTGGAATGGGAAGCATTTCAGAGAATGCCAGCCTGGAAGTTTTGGATCTCAACTTCCTACCTAAAAGCCTAAATTTAGCCTCCAGAATTTCCCTACTACACTTTCCTATGTCATTGGTACCATAATGTACCAAAACAAGAGACTTCTCCCCAACACTATTTAAGACCTTGTCTAGGCGGCGCGTGTGGTCCGCTACCTTCGCACCAGGCAGGCATTTCACCAGGTGATCCTCACGTCCACCAGCCACCCAGCTATCTACATGCCTAATGATTGAATCACCAACTATAACGGCGGTCCTAACCCTTCCCTCGTGGGCACATGGCTTCATAATCAACATGAATGTGGTTCCCTTAACCTTTGACATCTCATTAGGTGAGAACGGTCAGTCAAAAGGGGGTTAGAACAATAAATATTACACCGGACATGAAAACACACGCTTTACAGTGGTGCTGGCCTGCTATGCAAGTGAAAGAAGCTGACACCTATGATTATATTCAAAAGGAAAACAATAGAAACATAGAAACATGACTGCAGAAAAAGACCACATGGCCTATCTAGTCTACCCTTCTATATCACTCACTACAAGATTCCCCTTTTTTCCTTTACAGAGTCTTTGTGTTTGTCCCATGCTTTTTTGAATTTACTGTGCTTATCTCTACCACCTCCACTGGGAGACTATTCCACACATAAATAAATAAATCTACCACTCTTTCCATAAAGAAATATTTCCGCATATTACTACTGAATCTATCCGCTTTCACCCTCATCCTTTGTCCCCTCGTAGCAGAGCTTGCTTTCAATCGAAAGAGGCTCTCCTCCTGTGCTCTGAAATTTTACCAACCAACGTTGTTGTTGATGTGAATGAGAAAGGAAGCATGATGCTGAAATGGCTGCAGTGCTGCTTTAGTAAGCGGCTAGTTGGATTTTTCAAGAGACAGTAAGCACTACTTGTCATGGATAGCATGAGAGCACATTTCACTGAAGACATAAAGAAGAAAATAAAATCTTTGTACATTGTCCCGGTTATTATACCTGGTGGTATGACAAAAATGCTTCAACCATTTCACATTTGTATCAACAGAAGATTCAAAGCTGTGTTGTGTTGCCTGGATGTGCCATGAAAAATACAGTTTCACAGCTACCGGCCAAGTCACTTTTGCAGAAGTTACTGGGTGGGTTGGGACAGCATGATGGGAGGGGGGGGGCGTGAGAGAAAAATAATTAAAACAGATTTTGTGAAGGTTATAGATCCTAAAGAGCCCCGATAACCGTGAAGATGAAGACAAAGAAGAAGACAACAGCAAACATGAAACATGGCACCTGAAATGGCAGAACTATTTCACAGTGACACAGAAGATGAGGACTTCAACGGCTTTCCTGAGAGTGATACTGAACAAATCTGATGTGGAATGAGTGTTATTACAGATTAAATCTGGTTTTAAGAAACAACAATGTTTTCTCGTGCTTTATTTTTTGTACTGGCAACTTATACTGGTTTGTTGTTGTTAAGTGCTGTCGAATTGGTGTTGATTCATAGCGACCCTCTGGATAGTTATCCTAAACTATGTTTGGTCTTCAGTCAGGTGGCTCATTGTTGACAGAGTGGCATCCATAGCTGCTGTTATTGTATCAATTCATCTCATTGCTGGCCTTCCTCTTTTGTGTTGACCTTGCCAGCACTGATGTCTTTCTCTAATGATCTCTCTCTTTGCATGATGTGTCCAAAGTATGAAAGTTGAAGTATTGTCATCTGAGCTTCTAAAGTTTATTTATTTAACATTTCTTATATACTGTCTTTCATGATATCAAGGTGGTTTACATTGAACAAACTGAAATTACATTGAACAGGGCATTTATAACTTGGAGATAACTATTTTACAGGGAACATGGGCAATGGAGGGTTAAGTGGCTTGCCCAAGACCACAAGGAGCACCTGTGGGACTAGAAACCCCAGTCCTTCTGGCCCAAGGTTGCTGTCCTGTAGTGGGATTTGAACCCCTTATCTTCTGGCCTGAGGTACCTTGCCCCAACCTCTAGGCCACTCCTCCACTCTAGTTTAGGTTTGATCTCCTCTAGTACTGACTGGTTTGTTCTTCGGGCAGTCCAAGGTATACACAGTATTCGCATTTTACATGTAAAAACGCCAAACTGCACCACTGCAACTTATACACAGGGGCGACTTATAATCTGGGAAATACAGTACTGGTCTGACTCAATATGGCATTTCTTATGTTCTTATGGCACACGTAGCTGCCAGAGCTGTCCACAGTTGCTACCCCAACACTCAAACTCAGTGACTTCCTGACATATACTGCCAGTCTCAGTCAGCCTGGGGATAAGACAGAGGTTGAAAGAACTCAAAAAAGGAGAAGGCACTGTGTGCAATGTGTAGGAAATAGGCAAAAAAACAGATTTAGGTAGTGCCATCTTAAATTGGATCTGTGGAGGATCTGACTTTTACCTATTTGGTGCTGGGGATTTAAACATTCCCCAGTGCTAGTATGCAGTATGCCAGCAGATACTCAGTTTAGATCCAATGGATCCAGATCTGGATCCGCTTACTCTTCTGACATCTTTCGTTACTGGAGTAGAAATCTGGCCAACACTGCACACTAGCACCACTGGAGGTTTTCTGGCTACAGAGCACTGACTCTTTTTTTTCCCTTCGTCTACTACTGAGCATCTTGGGGATGCTCTACAGCTGGAAAAACCTCTGGGAGTGTAGGTGTGCAGCACTGACCAAGTTTCTATTCCAGCAGTGAAAAAATCAAGTTAGAACTGGGGGATCTGGCTCTAGATCTGCAGGATCTAATTTGACTGTTAGCATAGAAACATGGCTGGAGCTGCACACTAGCGCTGTAGCAGGAGATCTATTATCTATTCGAAGTCTGTCCCTCCAACCCTCAGATGAAAACACAGAGACAGACCGGTATGCAAACACATGCTGTTTATTGTGCGCACAGTCTCAGGCAGAGCCGGCACCCTGAACAAAACGATCTGAGAGAGCAAGTGGCGTCACACACTGTCTTTTATACAGTAAGTTTTCAAACTCATACTAGCTTCTCATTTGTCTCAGGTATCCCCTCTCCACCAATCAGTAGCCCCTGGGGGGGGGGGGGTTGTGGGCTATCATATAGCATGCCTAAATGACCTGTCTAAACCTGTATGCTCCAGTCTGCTGGACTCTGGGCGAAAGGGTATGTGTTTAAGTTTTGTTTCACTGTAACTCAGGCTGAGAGGGGAGGGGTTACCCTCACAGCTACCTTCCTGGCTGCCTCACTCCCCCCTTTTTTAGTTGGCCCTCAACCGCTAAGGCGGTAGAGGGCAGCAGTACTAGAGGCAGGCCGCTATTGGGTCAGGGCCATGACCGAGGTAGCCGTCTTGCATTCCACCAGGGCGTTGAGGGTGGAGGTGATAAAACGGTGGAGGATCAGGATACTGCATGGGCCACCTGTGGCATTTACAGGGACATAGGTATAGGTCACCCTCCCACATATCAAAAACCAGCCTAAGGGGAGATACACTTCAGAGTACGCATATGATACCCTTGTAACAGAATCGCATGATAAGACAGTATTAGACACATTAAACCCTCCCATTTTGGCATTTACAAAAACAAAACAATCAGTAGCATTAAGGGTAGAAACTACCTGCAAAGAGAAAAGGAATTTGGTTAAAGGCTGAGGTGGGCTGAGTGGTTCCAATACTATAGAAAAAGGTAGAAAAGTACACTCCAGGTTGTTTACAGTCCAGACTAGCACGTATAGTAAAATACTGCATTTCTTGGTCCCCTAAGTTCATCTTGACCATAGGCTCCTGGAGACCCAACAGAAACTTGGAGCCCGGTCTGGCCTAGTCTTCGTCCGAGTCATAATGTTCCACTGCTGCGAGGCCTTCAAGGTCTGGTGGAGGGGGCGGAAAGGTATCATGTGGATATACCATGGGTTGGCCTCGCCTTCGTGTAGTGTGCGCAGGTACCCTTGCGCCCCTCATGGATGGATATTGCCCCCTCCGATTTGGGCACTCGTTCATCCAATGTCCCTCCTCTTAACAGTATGCACACTGATTGGGGCCTAGGGGAAACCTCGGCCCCCTTTGTCCTCGTCCACTTCCATGTCCCCTGCTCCCTTTTTTTCAATGAGACACATTGATCCTGATAGGGACTCCTTCACACATTTCAGCGGTGTGTAGTTCTGAGTTCTTGGGATGGTCTGTTCCATCTGGACTCTAGCCAATTCCTTCTGCTGGACTCTCTGGATTGCAATTGGTGACATGGCTCCAGGCCTCATTCAGAAAAGCAGCACAAATGTTAAGTGAAAAGACTAAATATTCTAGATTAGATTTCACAATGAGACAATGCAATGCGACAAACTTAATTTCATCCATATTTACTAAGATCATATCCTATAAATATTGCTTTATAAACTTTCAATGGTCTACCAGTAACTATCTCGTATGGTGTCAATTTTGTCTCGCAGTTTGATTAACTCCTTGTCTCTCTATCACTGGAGATTCATTTGCTGATAGGAAACATTCCATTATGCCCTTGACTGATCTTTACATGTTTACAGATCAGACAAGTTGCACACATGTGTTCTGCAATTTTGGCAAGTTTTAGAATTATACCAATTTTGTGAGAATTTGTCATCAAATCATCCCCCTTTGCCCATGCATGCCTGGCCAGGACATACAGAGGCAAAAAGGAGGCAAAAAAGCATCTGGAAGTACCACATGGCCAGTGTAGGTTTTCCAAAGCTCATCAGGGTGCAAGGTGCACCTAGCCTGTCTCCAGGTGTCTATTTCTAATTGTTGAGTATATGTTGGGGCTTAGATGACTTCCTAAATTGAAGATTCTGGAGATGGCATAGTTGAATAAAGTTCTCATCATTTTTTTTCGTTTACATATTCATTAGCCAGATACATCACTTCACATTATTAAATTACCTTCATCAGTTTACTGTCCATCAGAGTCCCTCCTCTTAATATCCCACTTCATCCCTCACAACACTCCTTCATCACCTGCATCATTCCACCAACTACATACATAGGTCCTTTTAATGTTTTTATACCATACTAATGTATCCTTATTTGGCAAGGCTGCTAAGAATATCAAACATTTGTTAAAAACTTAATATTGGTGTAAACGAATGGTAGGCAGAAAATATAAATTTAGATTCTTCTCAATAAGCATAACAGTGTGAGTAAACAGTGTCCCTTTCCCACTAACTTAATTGGTGTAGTTCTAAATGGACATATGTGCTCATTCTAAATAGCAACTATCTAAACAATCTAGGTAAAGTCCTTACAATATAAAACTATTATTTTGCAACATTTTATAATATCAAACCCAATCTTGAAATTGCTGTGTCCACAAGGATTTGTGTAAGCTACTCATTAATTATGGTGTCAAAAAGAGATCCTTTTGAGGTGAGAGATCTAAGACGGTACAAGGCATTGGTGGTTGGGCCTTATGGCGATACTTCTTCAGGTTCTTCTTGGCTTGCAAGGCATTTGTGGCTGGGCCTGATGACGATACTTTCTCGGGTTCTTCTTGGCCTACTCTCCCCTGCCTATTCATGTCTCTTCAGAGGCATAAATATACAAGGTTCATGTTCTTCAGGCCTTGTGGGTCCTCGAGGAGTCTTAGAGCAGTCAGAATTCTGGTGGCCCAGATCATCACACTTGAAGCAGCACGTTTATTGCCTTTTCCTAGGCTGTGGTCTCACCTTTCTGCCTCTCTCTCTCTCTCTCTCTCATTCTTTTTTTCAAACCTCTCCTGGATCATTGCTAACAAGTAAGATTTGGTTTTGTCCAATCAACTCAAGTTAATGTTATTGTTTTATTTGTAAATAATTTTATAAATATTCTCATATTTTCTGGGAACTCAGTTCCATCTTTACTCTATATGCTTGGGAACAAAGCAATTTCAGATGAGCCCCTGTCCAAAATTTCAGCAAACTTATTAATATTTACTCGTCTTGTAATTGCTGTGTGTGTACTGGACCTCTGCATAATGTACTACTACAACAAGTGTATTTGGTAACATAAGTGCAAGTGTATAAACTAAAGAAAATTAATATCTCACAGTGCTGCAACATATATCTGTTTTCTCAGGAACTGTACTCCTGAAACTGAAATAAAAGCTTTCAAAACAAAGTACACTTTTTCTCTGGACATCAACACGTAAAATTCAAATACAGAAAAACAGGTGAATTTATCCTAAAATCCAATATTGTAACAAATAAAACTGTGATGTTACTGTCCTGTTCATTAGTCATCAGCACAGAGCTTAACAAGGCAAAGTAATTACCTTGAATCTTACAGTTCAGGAAACAGGCATTCTCAAATTACATGAAACTGCAAAGAGGTGAATTCAAAATCATGCTTTGTCACATTTTAAATTAAAACCTTATACCTGAAACTGGTATCAAACTGATCTGAAATGTTATATTCAACACAGACAGCAAAACAAACAATAGGCCTCTCTTGTGTCCAGATTCCTTCAGGCAAATGCAGATTACTATGTAGCTGAACAATTAACTTATAGTTATAGCTGTTTATGGTTCTGTAAAATATACACAATAACTATGCCCTCTATGAGGTACTTGCCACAATATATAAAATCCCCTTTTAACTTTTAAGTTTGCTTGACAGCATATACAGTCAAAGACAAAGAATAGATGCATAACATTTATTTATTTAGCTGTATTTATATCCCGCTTTTCACCGGGTCAAAGCGGTCAATTGGGGGATACATTTAACACAAGGGGATATGAGACACATACGCTAATAGTTACAGGGAACATGGGCAATGGAGGGTTAAGTGGCTTGCCCAAGACCACAAGGAGTGCCTATAGGACTAGAAATCCCAGTCCCTCCGGCCTGAGATTGCTGTCCCCAGGTGGGACTTGAACCCCCGGCCCTAGGGCCTGAAGTACCTTGTCCTAACCACTAGACCACTCCGCCCTGGCCATACTAATGATAAAGATTAACCAGGATTACCTTCTTATTTACTCAGGATTTAAATCATTTGCAAACTGGCTCAGGATGCCCCATTGTCCTGTCAGGGCTCTTAACCTCTACTTTGAAGGTCAAAGAAAAAACAAAAACAGTTTCCTTAGTTTCATGCCTTGTTTGTTTGATCTAGTCACTTCAGCATCCAGGGACCATAAAATCTACTGGAGTAGCCAGTAATGAAAGAAAAACTGTATTTACTGCAAACAAACATTTAAACACAAGACAAATCAAAGCTTACAAGTGCTTTATGCCTAACAGCCTATCTGATCAGAATAAATCCACCCCATAAATCTTTGCTAATAGTAATCTGACCAGTCCTTCTCCAGCCTTTGTTTGCTCCCAGCCTTCAGGTGACATACACATAGTACACAATCAAGATGCTGGTCAGACATCTGAGGATGCTCAAGGGAGATACCCCCCATGGTTTTAGAAGCTAAAAAAACTCTACAATTAAAATTGATGACAAGAGGATTGTTTGGAGGCTAGGTGAATTGTTCTTTTTGTCCTCTTTAATGGGTTTCCATTTGTTTGCTAGGAGAAAGACTCCTAGGTGAATTGTCCTTTTGTCCTCTCTAATGGGTCTCCATTCATCTGCTAGAAGAAGAACTCCTCCCTGATCTCCCAGTATCTTTCTGTAGCCATGCAAACAATTTCAATAGTTTCATTCCCAGTATCTTTCTGTAGTTATGCAAACTGTCTCAACAGTTTCAAGTACCCCTTACTCACTGCTGAGAGGTATGATCAAAATTTGGTTGACTATTGATTATGCATGAAACATAGTAATGAAACTGGATATACATTAAATAAAGCAATTGTCTTCCTTCACTTCTATACTAGTACAACAGTCTATATACAGTAAACCCTGCTCCCCTTTATCTATAGGAGAGTCCCCCTACTCCCCTTTTATTTACAGGGAACAGTCCCTTTCCTCTTTATTTACAGAGGTTAGAGGAGAAGCTATGGGGTTGGGGCCGGACTCTCAGTATCTTCCCCCTTCTTGGATTTCTCCTTTTTTAAAAAAAAAACATTTTCTAAACTGTCCCTCTCCCTGCAGTCAGTAGACCTGATGTTTTTCACTGTTTCAGGTGGCCACGCTCGCACTAAGGTGGGCCACTCCCGCTCACACAGTACAACTAGTCTGGGGGCAGTGAGCCTAACTCCATAGTCACCCCCAAAGACAGTTTTAAAATGGCTTAGCATGCATTTCAGCGGAGTCCTATTCTTGGATCCACTAGACCCCATACTGTAATTATTCTCCTAATTCGTATACAACACTCGCATTTATAACACAGAACGAGACAGCAGAGGGGAGACAACAGGCAGGGACACAGACAGACAGACACATATATATATATATATATGTATGTATACCCTCCCAGACTCCCGTTTCTCGAATCCAGACACCAGGACAGGCGGTGGTTTCAGAACCCAATATCTCAGACTACGGTTCTTACTCGGACCGCCCGTAGGGGGTGGCCAATCCCGTACCAGACTTTTCAACGCGTTTCAGAAAACCAGACTTTTCAACCCGTTTCAGAAAACTAAGAGAGTGAGTACTCACCGTCCTGAAGAGTTTGGATGCCAGTCTATCAAGCCGGATTTCTGCACCCAGGGAGTCGGCTGCCCAGGACCGAGTGCACAGGATACGCCGAGGGATCCCTCCGGAACAAAGGGTCCAGTGGCGCTGGGGACCGTCGACGACCAGGAGGTCGGTCCCAGATCGGGCGAGTCCTGGTTGCACAAACCACGATGCCTTCACCTGGGGGTGCGAGGAGACAGACGGAGATTTCCCGGCCAATGCACCAGGAAATGTAGCAGGAGATCTATTATCTATTCGAAGTCTGTCCCTCCAACCCTCAGATGAAAACACAGAGACAGACCGGTATGCAAACACATGCTGTTTATTGTGCGCACAGTCTCAGGCAGAGCCGGCACCCTGAACAAAACGATCTGAGAGAGCAAGTGGCGTCACACACTGTCTTATATACAGTAAGTTTTCAAACCCATACTAGCTTCTCATTTGTCTCAGGTATCCCCTCTCCACCAATCAGTAGCCCCTGGGGGGGTTGTGGGCTATCATATAGCATGCCTAAATGACCTGTCTAAACTGGTATGCTCCAGTCTGCTGGACTCTGGGCGAAAGGGTATGTGTTTAAGTTTTGTTTCACTGTAACTCAGGCTGAGAGGGGAGGGGTTACCCTCACAGCTACCTTCCTGGCTGCCTCAGCGCCAGGACATATTTAAATCTCTGCCACTAAGTAAGTAAAAGCCAGATGCTCCGTGGAACCAATCTAAGGTGTGGCATTATCTAGAACCAGATCTGGGGATCCAATTTTTACCTATTTCCCAGTCTATACACTGCACAAAGCAGGGCCCAACTATCCATGACCTGATTTACCTGTTAATTCCCACACTTTGGGGCATATGTCGTTACTAGGAAGGAGTGATACATAATTACCATTCCCCTAGATTTACCCTAGTCTTCAGTTGTTGTGTTGTCTGTCTTGATAAGACTGTAAGTTCTGATGAGCAGGGACTGTTTCTTACATGTTTCTATATAACGCTATACAAATGAAAAGTAGCAGTATAATTACATATCAGAGTTGCCAAGTTATCCAGTTTCAGGAGTGAGATTTTAAGCCAGTCCTGGACTTCTGATTCTGACAATCTCATTCTGATGCATAACGGGACCTGCAGCACTTATTCCAATGAGTAAAATCAGGAATTACAAATCCCATACTGCATTGCAATGCAAATTTAAAACCAGAACTGGCAGCAAATCTCACTCCTGGAACTGGGTAACTTGGCAACTCTGAGACATGTCGTCAGAAAAGGATTTTTTTTTCATATTTAAGGCCCACTATGATGTCTCTTTTTGCTGCAAGGTGCGGAGAACTGAGGTTCGGTTCTGGTCTGGATCGTAAGCATTAGGCAGTGATTATTTTCCGTGGCCTGTTTAACCATAGCCGATGACATATTGGGTGTCTCAGAGGCCATCAATATTTGTGCCTCAGTCAGAAGGTATTTCTCAGTCAGTGGATGTCTCACGTTCATGCAAAGAGTGTCCTGGCCTGCGGTTGTCTCGATCAGTGAACTCAAGAACTGTGCGTGGCGTACTGGATATCTCTGGTTGGTCAGCGAGTGGCTTGGCTAGGTGCTTTGCTGTCACTCAATCTGTACTATGGACCCTTGGCTGTGCCGCTGTTTCTGCTCTTTAGGTGTCTACTGCAGTGCCTGCGCCGTTTCTTGTTCCTGCTTCTGATGTTTTAGTGTTCTTCTCCTATCGCTGCTCTCCGGACTGGCGGGGCTTAACTCTCAGCTCCTCCTTTCTCTGCTACCTGGGCGCGAGGATCAGGGTTAAGTGCAGGGTCCCTTTTTTCACAGGCTTGCGCTTTCCACTCTTCCTGGTTCCAGCTTACTATCTGCTCCGAGCTTGAGCCTTTTCTAGCGGCTCTCCGGCTCTGGCCTGTCTAATTGTTGCTCGCAAATCTCGCTCCCGCCAGCATGGAGGAGTGTCGGGTGCTTTCCATTCAAAGCCACGTTGTGCGTGGGTATGTTGGAAATAAAGCGGCCGCTTTCCCTTTGCAGGTAAGTCGTGGCCGAGGCAAGCTAAGGGGAGATTGTCGGGAGGAGAGGTTAGGTGAGAGAGGATAGAGGAAGGTAGTCAGCCGGGAGGGGGAAACGTTTGGGTGACATAGTAAGGGAAAGTTGGGATAAGATAAACGTTGTAGTAACGGGATGATAGAGGGCAAAGACTGGGTTTATAAGGAGAGGAAGATAGAAAGAGATTGAAGGACGGCAAAGATTGGGCTGACAATAAATGATCAGTAGTAGTAGAGGAAAGCTGGGGGGGCAAAACTTTGACAGGATGGGGAAGACAAGAGACTGAGGCGATAGGATTTGGAAGATGATTGGGAAGGACAAAGGTTGGAATGAGGGGAGCATGAAGGATAGAATTAAGTTATCACTGGAAACTGAGGTGACGGACAATGAGGTGAAGTTGTTGGAGGATAGGGAATCTAGAAGCTGGTATGAGGGAGGAGAGAAGAATATGAGGAAAGGTAGAGACTGGGGTGAGAAGATGAGGGGAATTGGGACAAGCATACATTGGTTGTCGGGTTAAGGGAGGATGGGATAAGGTGGTGGAGGGGAGAAGAGATTGGGGTGAATTGTTGAGGGGAAATGGGTACAGCCGAGTTGGGATGACTAGGCAAAGGATCATGATGGGAGAAAAGGCATATAGGATGAGGTGTCCGAACTTAGGGAGAAAGTCAGGAGAGGTCAGAAATTAACTTGCTCTCTGCCTGTGGCAACAGGTTTCCAACAGTAGGAATGTGTGGATAATGCCTCTCTTTACAGCATGTCTCCCTTCCATACAGTATAATGCTATATACTCTGATGGCAGTCTAATGGAGAAATGGGCCAACAGCTTTGTTTGAAACATGGGAGTTAATCATGGATATATGAAAAGTATCTTATGTAAAAGGGTAACAAAAGGTGATTGGTCTGTGCAGAGATGGTTGGTTATTATCTAAAAATATGAAAGAAAAAAAATGTTTTAACTAAGCAAGACATAAACATTGAAAATACATAAACCTTGTGATACAGGCTATTTTCCAAGTGATTAATACCTGGTGTTCCCACACATGAGATTGCTTGGAGTCCATATCAACATTCCATTTTGCTCATAATCCTTCTTTAATCCTGGAAGACATGCTAACACTTTGGCCAGGTTCCAGAGAGGAAGAGAAGAGCCTACCCACTCTCCCAGAGTCAAGTTGAAACAGGTTATAGAGCTCTGGTAGATAGCACACACTTTTGTAAATGACCCCCAATGAGTTTTATAATTTATTACATCTCAAATTTACATACAGCCTCAGTTGGAATGAGGCAAGGAGAAGGATAAAATGGGCTCAGCAGTAGATAGTGTGTTCTAATGTCACTATTGCACATTGTTAGTAAATGACCTCCATTGTGATAGAAGATGCAGTACTAGCCCATGTTTGTTTATCTGTTAATTAATAAATAAATTAAAGACATTTGTTATAACACTCTGGGGCAGACATGTGCAGTAGTGCTTATATTTGCTTTTTATTAAGTATAAGAGGTTGCTATCTGAAAAAGATGCCTTGTCTTTGAGTTTACAATACCTTACAGAGGACAATATTTACGTTTCAAGGACAGACCCTACAAGTGCATATTTTTGAATTTGCATGTGGGCTTTAAAACCTCTCCATAACCTGCTGTGAGAATTTTTGCCCTTTAAATGCTAAATTTATAAATCAAGCAAGCCTCCCATAGCATGTTCTGCTAAAAATTTTGATTGCAGTTTATCCTGTGATTTTTCAGAAGTTGCTGGTAATTTAGTTTTTTAGAAAAGATGCACAACTTTCAGAGGTACATAAGCAAAAATAATTATAATTTGCAGGTTTTCTATAATTGTTGTTAAATGCCGTCGAGTCGGTGCCGACTCATGGCGACCCTCTAGAATATTCAAATCTGACTGCAAACATTTGTTGTTCCATATATGGATGTGTTAAAACAGTAAAGGCAGTTGTGGCCTTCAAGGGCTGCAAACTGGTCTGGTATTCAAGATAGCTGAAAAATGCAAATTGACCCAGCTCTGTCAACAAATGCATGCAGATATTTATAATGAATATTCATTATGGATATCTTGAAATCAACCAGTTTGTGGCCCTTGAGATGCAATGATGCCACCAGATACTTCTGTAATCAAAGTACAGTAAAAATGTTTGCGATATATATTGATGATAATATATAGCAAACCTTGAACTGAATCCTCTGTTATATATAATAGGAAGCCAATGGATGAGCTGAACTGGATGCAAGGGCACTGGTATTTGTGCAGTAATCTTTCAATGCAGCCCATGTTCAGGGGTGGCTGTTGCTGCTGGAACAAAATACTTATTTTAAAGCAAACAAATATTTCAATGAAATGAGTAACAATGTAGCCTCTTAACATTCTTGTAACCCAGTAGCAATGGAATGGGAAAGAGGTTTGGTGAGACCTAGTTTAGGGGAGTCCATTCTGGAATGAGGCCACAGTGTAAAGGAGTAGCTCTTATTGGAATCTACTAGGGAAATTACTTCAGTAGTGTACATTCAGCCCTTTGGTAGGTTTTCTTTCTTGTGCCATAGGTTGTGAATGTGTTATTCAGTGCTAAGGGGTATGTTAGTTAAACTGTGCTATCTGCAGCAGAGTCTCATGTTATTCAGTGGGACCTAGTTGCAGATAGCACAGGTTAATTGTTAGCTCAGCTTAGTAAGCACACCCCTACTTTTGAACAAGTGGGAAATGCATGTGGAACATGACTCATGGAATTCTTTCCATCCCCTCTGTGTCCTTGTGTGTTTTCTCGCCATGTTTCTTTGACCTAGCTGGGAGAAGAGAGAGTCAGTTTGAATGGAGTGGTACCCAAGTACTTAGTAGTTTTGGGAAAAATAAAATTAACCCAAGTGTGATAATATACTAAACAATCAGAGGTCACTGTAAACTGACATCAAAGAATGGATTTTACAGTTTAACCACAAGGTGCACTATCTCATGGGAGCAGGTATTGACTGGCAGTACATATAGCAACCATTAAGAAAGCTATATAGTTCAGTCACTAAATTTCACAATATAATTTACAACAAAGAAAATGAAATAGGCCCTGTGTTCAGTTTTGGAGGCCATATCTCACTGCAGGTATAAGAGACTGGAGTCAGTACAGAGGAAAGCAACCAAAATGGTAACGGGTAAAAACATAAGAATTGCCATACCAGGCCAGACCAAAGGTCCATCTGGCCCATTGTCCTATTACCAATAGTGACCAATCCAGGTCACAAATCCCTGATATACCCTAATAGTTGCCAGTTCCAGATACTGGAGTGGAGGAGTGGCCTAGTGGTTGGGGCAAGGTACCTCAGGCCGGAAGGTCGGGGGTTCAAATCCCACTAGAGGACAGTAACCTTGGGCCAGAAGGACTGGGGTTTCTAGTCCCACAGGTGCTCCTTGTGGTCTTGGGCAAGCCACTTAACCCTCCATAGCCCATGTTCCCTGTAAAATAGTTATCTCCAAGTTATAATGCCCTGTTCAATGTATTTTCAGTTTGTTCAATGTAAACCACACTGATGCAGAATAGCACGGTATATAAGAGAATGTAAATAAATAAATAAATAAATAACTTATCCCCAGGGATAGGCAGTGTTTTTTTTTCTCAGTCTCTCGTAATAATAGTTTACAGACATTTCCTCCAGGGATTTGTCAAACGTTTGTGTGGCTGAGTTTAAAAAAATGTTTGTGGTGCTACCAGTTGTGCATCCTGATCGCAGGCGGGATGGACCAAACCGGTTCCTGGCCGGTTCGGATCCCACCACTCATCAGAATATATATGACTGCTAAATACTCTAGAGGAGAAGAGGGATAGAGGAGACAGAATACTAATGTTTAAAGGTGTGAAAGGTGTTACCAAACAAACAATCCTTTCCTTATCGTCTCTCAAGTCCAGTCCCGGACCTCTGGGTTGTGATCCTCCTCCAGCAGCTTGGAGACTGAGAAATGTCACTCTTGTGATGTCACTGACATATATAACCACAGGATCCGCCTCCTAGCTCTAGTTATCTCAGTCTCCAAGCAGTTGGAGGACTGTGAGCCTGGAGGTTTGGGGCTCACTTGAGGAGCAATTAAGGAGAGTTAGAGTAGGGTATTGGTCAAGGGTTCTTAAGATTTCTGAAGTTCTTTTGTGTTTTTTTTCTTATTTTGTAAAAGTAGGTTAAGAGCCCTTTAAATTTGGTGCTGAAGTGCTCCTCCCCCCTCCTCTTCTCCCTCCTCCCCCTCTTGCTATGTAGTGGGGACCTGTGCGGCCTCAAAAGCAGGCGAAGACAGGATTGCAGAGCCAGTTCCTGAGCCCGTGGGAGGTTCAGAGACACCGGTAGCTGTGGTCCGACAAACGCAGATGTATTTTGCCTGCTAGTGTTGGACGCTTCAGGAGGAGAGCTGCCGGATCGCCAGTGGTTTGAGCCGCGGGGGGTTCTCTGCCGGTGTGGATGTGATCACACGGCAGGGGAGCAGCAGCCTGGTAAATCAGATTGCAGAGGTAAGAAAGGAGACGGTATTTGTTAGCGATCATGCTTATTAGAATTGCAGGGGGCCCGTGGTGAGTTGGCAGCGCGGGAGTCGGCCGCGCTGTGTGGCTAGAGCGCGGGAAACGCCATTTAGGGCAGTGGACCTTCCGGGGCTCCTGCGCGGGCCGCAAAGCTTCGTTTTCGCTTGGGTTCATTAGGAATAGGTTGGGAACAAGTTCTTTGAAGATTTCACGTCAGTTGAAGAAAAAAAAAACCCTTCGAATTTAGGCAGTTGAAAGCTAAGGCGGTTTTTGGTCACAAATTTCAGGCTACCTGGGGTTAGCCTCAGGCAGACAGCTGCGGGGCTGTATGTTGCACGTCTTTAACCGGGATGCCTTCTATACCGCTCTGTCTAGTCTGTGGGGCTAGAAGGGGTTCAGTGTCGGAGGCTGGTGTTTGTAAAGGCTGCACTCAGGAGGCAGCTTCAATGGAGAAGGTATTGGAGGCAGCTGGTGAAGGACACACCAGTGTTCCTGGGCTGCTGGCAGGGCAGAGCTCTTCGGAGAGACTGCTCCTGGAGCCGGTAACAGGGGCTTCTTCCTCTTCGGATTTCCCGATTTCTCAGTCATCCTTGCCAGCAATGTTCCCTCTAATTTTCTATAGGCGGTGTGCACATAAAATATCAGCTGTGTGCAGCTTTTGAAGGAAGGTTAAATTTTTGTGCGCCACATAACGACACTCGGAGTTACATACTTTAAAATTTGACTACACGTCAGAATATAGTATGTACACCACACTGATTTTAATCAAATTAAATGAAAATAGACGATTACTAAATGAAGCGGGAAATTTCTAGTAATTACAAATCATAACTTTTAAATTTTAAGACGTCTGTGTTGTTTTCTATCAGAATCAGAGCCGTAATTTTTGTGCGCTCTGTTGTAATGTATGTGCGAGGTGTGTGCGTGCGCACACGCGCACAGCTTAGAGGGAACAGTGCTTGCCAGGGGGTTTGACAGCAATTTTTTCCCCTGAATTTGTTGCTCTGATTCAGCAGGTGTTCAGAAGTCCTCAGGGAAGACCTTCAGCTACTACTGCTGCTGCTGTTCTGGGAGTAAAGAGGCTCTGGACTCGGGGCTTCTTCCAAAGAAGCTCAGAGAGGAGAAAGAGCAGTCGGAGCCTTCCGTAGCGTCGGAGGGGTTTCACTCCGAAGGGGGAGAGCCTGATTTGGAGTTGGATGATGATGTGGAAGAAGGAGAAATTACTGAACAAGAGGATCAGGCTAGAGTGGTGCGCCGATTTCGAAGGGACTAGTTTCCTGCACTTATATCAGAGACCCTCAAGGCTCTGAATATGCCGGCGATGGAACCGGCGGAGGACTTGACCCTGGAAGACCCGTTACTGCAGGCCTTTCGGAAGACTAAAAGAGCCTTTCCAATCCACAGGTTGGTGCGAGAGATGATTCAGGAGGAAGCGGCCCTTAAAGGGGCAAGGTTTATGTCTCATCTTTACCCGCTGGTGGACCAGGATCAAGAGTTATTTAAAGCTCCGAGAGTCGATGCAGCGGTCTCGGCGGTTACTAAGAAGACTACCAGTCCTGTGGAAGGAAGTGCGGCCCTCAAGGATGTTCAGGACAGGAAGCTTGAAGTCTTATTGAAGCAGGTGTTTGACGTGAATGCGCTGTCCTTACAGGCTTCTATTTGTGGAGCTTGGGTGGCGAGAGCCTGTCTTCGGTGGTTGCAGAGGATTCAAGGGGATGAAGGAGTGACCGGGGAAGCGTCCAGGTTGGAGACGGGGGGGGGGGGGTTCCGCTTATTTAGCAGATGTCCACTGTGATCTCATACGAGGCTTGGCGAAGAGCATGGCCTCCGTGGTGGCGGCTCGGTGTTGTCTTTGGCTGCACAATTGGGCGGCAGATGGGTCGTTAAAGGCCCGGTTGAGTAAACTCCCCTTTAGAGGTAAGCTACTCTTTGGGGAAGACTTGGACAAGCTGGTAAAGGACTTGGGGGAGTCCAAAGGCGGTAGGCTGCCGGAGGACAAGCAGAAGCAGGGACGGCCAACTCCGCCACCTAAAGGGCAACAGCGGGAGTTTAGTCGCTTTCGTTCCCTGAGGTTCTGGCAAGCCCAAAGAGGTAGTTTTCCCTATAGGTACCAAGGTTTTTGAGGAGCAAGTAGAGGATTTGCTGCTGCTTCCTCCTCGAATCTTTGAAAGTCACAATGAAGTCAGGGGGACCCAGGGGGGATTCGTGCCCGTAGGGGGTCGGCTACGGGATTTTTATCCTGCCTGGGTCCAAATTACGTCAGACCAGTGGGTGTTGGAGGTCATTCGAGAAGGTTATGCATTGGAGCTTCACCGACCGGTGATGGATTCTTTCGTGCAGTCGCCCTGCAAGGCATGCCGCATTTGCGAGGCGGTACGACAGATGGTGCAGAGGCTGCTGGCTCTCAAGGCCATAATCCTGGTGCCAATGGACCAATGCAGCAGCGGTGGTTACTCCATATACTTCGTGGTTCCGAAGAAGGACGGGGCCTATCGACCTATTTTGGATCTCAAACGAGTAAATCGCTGTCTTCGAGTGTCTCACTTTTGTATGGAGACTCTAAGGTTGGTCATAGTGGCGGTAAGAGCAGGAGAGTTTCTCATGTCCCTAGACCTCTCCGAAGCATACCTGCACATTCCAAACCGGCAGGAACATTTGAGGTGCCGATGGGGCATTTCCAGTTTCGGGCCTTGCCATTTGGTCTGGCAACGACGCCTCGAATGTTCACCAAAGTGATGGTGGTCGTAGTGGCGTCATTGTGGAAAGAAGGGGTGCTGGTGCATCCTTATCTGGATGATTGGTTAATCAGGGCAAAGTCCAGGGCAGAGAGAGAGGTGGCTACGGCCAAAGTGGTGGCGTTTCTGCAAAACCTAGGTTGGGTAGTAAATCAGGAAAAGAGCTGGTTGGCTCCGTCTCAGGAGCTGGAATATCTGGGAGCAAAGTTCGATACGAGAGTGGGACGAATCTTTCTGCCTCAGCATCGAGCACAAGCGTTGAAGGATTTAGTCAGAGAATTTCTCAACAGACCGTACCCGATGACGTGGTATTATCTGCAGTTGCTCGGGACCATGGCCACGACTCTTGAACTGGTTGAACTGGTTCCGTGGGCACAAGCACATATGAGGCCATTACAAAGCGCCTTGCTCAGACGGTGGTCGCACCAGAAGGATCGGTTATCACAGAAGCTGCCCTGTCCGCCAGTACCTAGAAAGAGGAATGCCCTTGGAAACTCCCGGGTGGATTCCCCTGACGATGGATGGCCAGTCTGGTAGGCTGGGGAGCCCACTGTTAGCATCGGTTTGCTCAGGGTCAGTGGACTGAGCTGGAACGGAGTTGGTCGATCAACAGATTGGAATTACACACAGTAACGTTGGCGCTGAGGGAGTTTCAGCCCGATATCCGAGGAAAGGCCATTTGGATGTTTTCTGACAATGCAACGGCAGTTGCTTACATCAATTGTCAGGGAGGCACCAGCAGTGCCGCGCTGGAGGAAGAAGTCGAGGGGCTGCTCGAGTGGGCCGAGACGCATCTGGTAGGTCTGTCGGCAGCGCACGTAGCAGGAGTGGACAGTGTGGAGGCCAATTTTTTGAGTTGTGTAAGAGTGGATCCAGGAGAGTGGAACCTTCATCAGGAAGTGTTTGAGATGCTGGTGCAGCGTTGGGGCACGCCAGTACTGGATCTCATGGCCACGTTCCAGTCCGCAAAGGTAGAACGTTCTTCAGCAGAAGGAGAGAGCGAATGTCGGAAGGTCTGGATGCGCTGATACAGCCTTGGCCCGAGCACCAACTCCTATACGTGTTTCCACCTTGGGTGCTGATAGGGCAGGTGTTGCAACGTATAGAATGTCACAGAGGAGTAGTGCTGTTGATCGCGCCGGACTGGCCAAGAAGGCCTTGGTATGCGATCTGATGAGGCTATTAGTAGCGGAGCCATGGCGCCTGCCCTGTCGAAGAGACCTATTATCTCAGGGACCATTGCTTATGCCTCAGGTGGATCGATTCTCTCTTACGCCCTGGCTCTTGAGAGGGCAAGGCTGAAGGGAAAGGGTTATTCCGCGGCAGTCATTGGAACTTTGTTGAAGGCGCAGCAGAGATCGACTTCATTGGCGTATGTCCGGATATGGCAAATATTCGAAGCTTGGTGTGTGGCCAGGAACATGGAGGCATTGCGAGTGTCAGTGCCTCAGGTTTTGGCGTTCTTGCAGGATGGCTTTCAGAAGGGTCTGGCGCCTGCGTCCCTACGGGTTCAGTTACCTGCATTGTCCTGTTACAGGGGAAAGGTTAAAGGAGAGTCGCTGGGAAGCCATCCGGATATAAAGCGTTTTTTGCGAGCAGTGGTTCTCCTTGAGGCCACCGTGTAGACAGATAGTTCCACCTTGGGATCTTCAGATAGTGTTGGAGGCATTGGTGCGACAGTCCTTTGAGCCGTTGTCTCGAGCGACTATAAAGGATCTCACTCTCAAAGTGGTGTTCTTGGTGGCTATCTGTTCAGCACGGCGAATCTCCGAGTTGCAGGCTTTGTCGTGTAGGAAGCCTTTTCTGTCTTTCTGTGACTCAAAGGTGATCTTGCGACCAGTGCCAGCCTTTTTACCCAAAGTAGTTTCAGCTTTTCATGTAAATCAAGAAGTGTCCTTGCTGGTTTTCAGGGGTGATGCGGGTGAAGCATCGGCAGGGAGTTTACGTTTATTGGATGTCCGTTGGGCGCTAAAGAGGTATTTTAAGTAGGACGGAGAGTTTCCGAAGATTGGATAGACTGTTTGTTCTCTTTGGGGGACCTAGAAAAGGAGACATGGCGTCGCAAGCTTCCATAGCAAGGTGGCTCAAGGAAGTGATAGTGTCTGCGTATCTATTAAAAGGCAGGTCAATTCCTGAGGGTCTTAAGGCTCATTCGAAGAGGGCGCAAGCAGCATGTTGGGCAGAGCATAGTTTAATACCAGTTGGGGAAATTTGTATTCGTCTATAAATTCGTTTGTCAAGCATTACCGACTGGATGTTCAGGCGGAGAGAGATGCCTGTTTTGGCTCAGCGGTGCTTCAGGCGGGTTTGGCTGGTCCCTCCCGTTGACTTTTGGTACTGCTTTGTTACATCCCCAGAGGTCCGGGACTGGACTTGAGGGACGATAAGGAAGATTAAATTAGACTTACCTGCTAATTGTAGTTCCTTTAGGAACTCAAGTCCAGTCCCGTATCCCGCCCGTTTCTTTTTTTTTTAATACTTTATTTACAGACCACCAAGATAACATCAACATACAGTATACAAACATCTCCAGGGAGGGGTGGACTCTGATCCCCTCCCGGAGACTCGGATAACAAAAACAAGCAGGTGGGTTATAACAAAACATCCCCCCCCTTCCATCCCTACACTCCACCCCTTATCCATGAGAGGTCCACAACTACATGCCACTGACCTCCCTCCCCCCCGTCCACCTACGTAGCCTGCCCAACTACCCACCTGTAAAATTTCATTATGACAACGAGCACCCAAACTCTGAATATAGGGTTCCCAAACAAGCATAAAAGCTGTCCAACGTTTGACACTGCCCCGTGCTAACCATCTCTCCGTTAGCATGAAATGGTGAAAACAATTGCGCCATTCCCCAAAGGTAGGGGGATCCTGCTCTCTCCAAAGGCGAAGAATCGGCCCCTTCCCCACCAGACAGGCCTTACGCATCAGCAAGCGTTCCCCTGCTCTCAGAGGGCCTGGCGAATCGATCCGGTCTAGTACCACAAGGGGGGCAGACCAACACAATCTCTGCTGTAGAAGACCACTTAGAAACCTAGAAATCCGAGCCCAGTAAGAACGGATGCACCTACATTCCCACCACATATGCAACAAAGTCGCCAAGCCCTCCAAACATCGAGGGCAGCGACCATCCGTCGTTATATGACTACGCAGCGCCCGCCGCAGAGAAAAATGAGCCCTGGTGATACATTTGAATTGCACCTCTCTCCACCGTGCCCCTTGTGCGATTTTCACTATCGGTTTCAAAGCCGTACGAACCGTGCCGGGGAGTACCTCTCTGCGCAATTCCGCCTCCCAGGCTTCCTCTACCGTCCGATAGTCCGGGACTACCCTAACACAATCCAAACGAAGCTTTAATTCTGAAATCGATGGCAGACTGTCCCCACCTATACCAAAAAATTCCATGATCTGCGCTGAGCGTTCTATTCTCAGCGCCTCCCGCGGTAACGAAGACACGTAGTGGGAGACCTGTATATAAGCAAAGCAATGTCTAGAAGACAGGTCATATTCCCGACTCAAGGCCAAAAATGACTTACATTTTCCGGTAGGATCGACTAAATGCCCTATATGCCGCAATCCCCTATCGATCCAATCCCGGAAAGTCGCCGTTTCGGAACCGGGAGTAAACTGTACATTCCCTTGTATCGGTAGCCAGCTAGATATGTTCCACGGAGTGTTCCAAAAAGTATTGAGTTGTTTCCAGGATCTTCTAGCAGAATCCATCAGCTCACTGTGTACTATCCTACTAGGTAAATCACCATGCGCCCCATGTAGGACCCCCGTCAACGTGCGTGGGGCCACTAAACATTCCTCCAAGACCCTCGGCGTATAGACATCCGTCCCTCCTAGCCAATCCCCCAATATGCCTGGCTTGACACGCCAGGGCATAGACCTTTTAGGTTTGGAAGTCCCATCCCCCCCCTCCCGCCATTTCCCCACCATCCGGATCCACGGAATACGTGCCCTACCTCCCTTCCACAAGAACGTTCTAAGAATGGATTCCAACCGGTGCAAATCCCGACTTAACAACCATACCGGAAGGGTCTGCAGCCAATACAAAATCCGCGGCAATATCACCATTTGGATCGCCGCCACCCTTCCTGACAGGGAAAGCGGAAGGTGCCCCCATGCCTTGCAACCCCCTGATGATACGGTCCAAGTTACGCCCATATAGTGCATTAGGCCGGCTAGGAAGCACAATCCCTAAATATTTAAACTCTCAGCCCACTTGAGCGGGAACCTCTCCCACCGCCCTCGCAACCGACCGGAAATATCCAACTCTTCCGATTTGTCTTTATTAATTCGCAAGCCCGCGAAGCGTCCAAATCGCGTAAGTTCCGCCAACATACACGGCAGTGAATGATCTGGGGAGAGCAAATGCACCAGGAGATCATCTGCAAAGGCCGCAAGCTTAAACTCTTGCGTCCCTATCCTAACGCCCTTTATCACTCGAGAGGCCTCTATGGTCCATATCAGGGGATCCAGAGAAAGAACGAACAATAAAGGCGAAAGTGGACACCCTTGTCTGGTACCCTGTTCCAAGGGGAAAGCCTCCGAGAGCACCCCATTACAAAGGACCCCAGCTGTCAGCTGCGCATATAGGCTGTCCTCCATTTTACAGAAATAGCCACCCAGACCATATCGTGGGAGCAGACCACGCAAGTATTGCCAGTCAACCCTATCAAAAGCATTTTCAGCATCGAAGCTAACAAGCAAAGAAGACAACTGTCGGTCGTGTACCCACTCAAACGAGGCCAATATTTTTCGCATGTTCCGGACCGCGTACCGCCCTTTAACAAACCTCACCTGGGATTCATGCACCAGATCGCCTAGCATTCCTGCCAAACGCGTTGCTAGAATCTTCGCCAACAATTTTAAATCAAAATTTAGCAGTGAGATCGGCCGATACGATGAGGCTTGGATGGGGTCTTTGCCCGGTTTAGGAAGCAGTATGATATGAGCATGGTTGTGCCCCCACCGAAACCCCCCCTGTTCCGTACGCCTACCAAATACCTCAGCTAACATGGGACTTACAAATTCCTTAAGAATCTTATAAAACTCCGCACCTAGACCATCCGGTCCTGGGGTTTTACAACAGCAGGTTGTAGAAATGGCCGTACACACCTCCTGCACAGATACGGGCTGGTCCAGCAGCGCCCTCTGCTCCTCGTTCAATTGGGGCAACTTCAACTCCCTCAGATAGTCCTGCAATTCCATACGGGGCGCTGATTCCGCAGTATACAAGGATTTAAAAAAGGTGCGAAACACACGGGCTATCTCGATACTCTCTTTATGTAACTGTCCCCCATCATCCCGGATGGCCGCTATTAATGCTGAACCGCAGTGGCCCCTCAAGCATCTGGCTAGCAGTTTCCCAGGTTTATCCCCATAGCAATGCAATTTATAGCGATAGTAGAGAGCCGACTACTTGGCCCGCTGATGCAGCAGTTCATTGAGGTCCACCTGTGCTTCCCAGAGCCTCTTCTTGTTCACAAGTGTCGGAGTGCGCGCCCACAGGCGTCGTAAGCCAGTGACCTGTCGCTCGAGACAAATTATTCTCTCCGCAATCATCCGGCGTTTCCGGGCCATATACCCAATTACCTCCCCCTGAAACACCACTTTAGCCGTCTCCCAAACTAATTCAGGGTCATCCTTATGGGATTGGTGGTCACTCTCAAACTCCCGCCATCGTTGCTGTATAAATTGCTGGAATCGAACATCGTGATATAGCTCCAGCGGGAATCGCCATATCCGTGGCCGTGCAGGATCCACCCCCCACCTCAACTCCATCCAGACCCACGCATGGTCTGATATTTCCATAGGGCCTATCTGTACGTCTCCTGTCTGCGCAAACAAGCCCCCTGACAGCAAGAGATAATCAATACGAGTGCTGGATCCATATGCTCGAGACTGATGGGTAAAATCTTTCTCCAGCGGATGTACCAGCTGCCACGGATCGATCAGGCCCAGTCTTTTACAAAAACGCTGCAGCATTCGGGCTGTGGGAACACGTTCCCTTGCCTCCTCCCCTCGAGAAGTATCCAAGTCTACATCAAGGACCCCATTGAGATCCCCTCCCAGAAGCAGGGGGCATTCCGGCAGCTGTTCCACCTTGGAAGCCAGTGCGCTATAAAAACTGGGGTCCAACACATTAGGCCCATAAAGATTCCCCACAAGCAGAGGTTTCCCCTCCAAGTTTCCATATAGCAACATGAATCTCCCCTCCTCATCTCCCACCGCAGTTATCACCTCAAATCGAACTCGTTTATGAATCAAAATAGCTACACCCCCTTTTTTCCCCCTAGCAGGTGATCCCCACACCTGCCCCACCCAATCTCTACGCAGTTTACTGTGCTCATCAGCCGTCTGGTGGGTTTCCTGCAGGAGAGCAATATCACACCGCTGCCGGGCTAATGCCTGTAAGATTTTGTATCGCTTAATGGGATTCCCCAATCCACAAACGTTCCATGTAATAATCTTCAGAGTCACAGGGCAGTGTCAAGATCCGTCAGCACGACAACCTCTATTTGCACAGAAGGGGCTCCCCCAGCCTGGAACCCCCCGTGATTATTGGATGAAAGCATGCAGGTCAAACATAAATGCAGTAGTGGAGTGTACACTAACCCTCCCCCTATAAACCTTCCCCTCCCCCCCGTCCATCCTCCCTCTGCCCATCCCCCCTCTTCTCCCCTACCTCACTACCACCTGGTCCCCCCATGAGACCAAACTAACTTCCTATGGCATTTGGCTCTACCCCTCCTCCCACTCCCCCCAGATCACCTTGTACCTGAATGTCTAACCTACCCCATAGACCCAAGGCCGCCCCCAATCCCAAGGCTTATATCCCAGACTCCCTTCCCCTCTCCCCCCTCCAAACCAACTGGGGCAGTAGAACCCATACCTACAGTCACTCAACATCAGGTTCCAGAATACCCCGAGTGGTCGCGAGGCACCCCATGGGCAGTGTGTTAGTTAAAACCCACCCTGGAGTGATTCGCTCCCTCATCCCTCCTGAAGTCAGCTACCAACTCACCTCCTGTCTTACCCCAGCTGCCCCCGGGTAATCACAAAACGAACAAGGCTGCCCCTCACACTGTCTCACCTCCAATATCGGAGCCTCTTCCATAGGATCCCGATTCCCCCCCGACGAGAAGCGTCTAACTCCACCCCCCGGCCTTAATTAGCAATGCTACTCCCTCCCCCCTCCCGCCATAGCAGAGAGTGTGGAGCCAAACTAAGAAACCCCCCACAGTGTGCACACCCCCTCGCAGCCTACCCCCCCCAACATGGAAGCAGCATAAAAAGAACCCCAGAAACCCCCTGCCCCCCCCTCATCAGAGTACGCATGCATCAACCACTCACTGATCCCCATAGTCTAGAAAAAAGAAACAAAAATCCAGAACCAGGGCAGTACAGGCAACAGTATTGGAAACGAAACAAATAAAAAGAGCAACAAAGAAGAACAGGCACAAAAATGTAACAGTTTGTATCTGCGGCCCACAATCGCAAGCCAATTAACACACTGCCAACATAAACGAAGCCCTCATACATACAGTCTACTACAGGCACTCGCCTCCCGATGCCGGCCAGGATGCCCCAGCCACCAGGCTCGTTCACAGGACCAGGAAGGGTGGATCATCAGTCCCCAACACCAAAGGCCCTCCCAAGCCCCCCCTTAGTCCGGGAAATAATCCTCCGCTGTGACTGCTCCCGTCGCCGTATGGTCACCCCCACTCTCACTGGGCTGGGTCTGCGGCGTCGGCCAAACTGTCCAGAAAAGATTGAGCCTTCCCCGATGTCAGCAGGAAGCGGGTCTGTCTCTGGTAGTCAACACGCAGTCTAGCCGGGAGTGGTGCCAAAGGACTGGAGAGAGGCTCATGTGGTGCCTTTACACAAAAGCGGAAGTAAGGATGTGGTTGAAAATTACAGGCCGGTTAGTTTAACTTCGGTGGTGAGTAAATTATTGGAAACGCTGCTGAAAGAGAAAATAGTGAGGTTTCTGGAGTCCAGCGGATTACAGGATCCGAGGTAGCATGGATTCACCAGAGGCAGGTCTTGTCAGACAAATCTGATTGATTTCTTTGACTGGGTGACCAGGGAGTTGGACCGAGGGAGAGCCCTAGATGTGGTGTATTTAGATTTCAGTAAAGCCTTTGACACTGTTGCTCACAGGCGACTTATAAACAAACTGAGCACCCTAGGGATGGACCCTAAAGTTACTGTTTGGGTTAGAAATTGGTTGGTTGGGAGGCGACAAAGAGTACAAGTAAATGGAGCTCACTCTTAGGAGGAGGATGTTATCAGTGGTGTGCCCCAGGGATCTGTCCTTGGTCCGATTCTTTTTAGCATCTTTGTTAGTGATATAGTGGAAGGGCTTTCAGGTAAGGTTTGCCTCTTTGCGGATGATATCAAAATCTGTAATAGAGTAGACACCCAGGAAGGGGTAGATAACATGAGGAGGGATCTAGCTAAGCTTGAAGAATGGTCCAGAATTTGGCAGCTGGGATTTAATGTTAAAAAAATGTAAGGTCATGCATTTGGGCTGCAGCAATCCAAGGGAGCAATATAGTATAGGGGGTGAAGTACTTTTGTCCACTAAAGAAGAGCGGGACCTAGGCGTGGTTATGTCTGATGATCTTAAAGTAGCTAAACAGGTAGAAAAGGCGACAGCAAAAGCTAGAAGGATGCTTGGGTGCATACGGAGAGGAATGGCTAGCAGAAAAAAGGAGGTGATAATGCCTCTGTATAAGTCTTTGGTGCGACCTCATTTGGAGTATAGTGTGCAATTCTGGAGACCGCACCTTCAAAAGGATGTGAACAGGATGGAGTCGGTGCAGAGGGTGGCTACTAAAATGATTAGTGGTCTTCATTATAAAGCATATGAGGACAGACTAAAGGATCTTAATATGTACACCTTAGAGGAAAGGCGGGATAGAGGTGATATGATTGAGATGTTTAAATACCTACATAGCATAAATGTTCAGGGGGAGAGCCTATTTCAATTGAAAGCAAGTTCTGCTACGAGGGGACATGGGATGAGGGTGAAGGGAGATAGATTCAGGAGTGATATGCGGAAATATTTCTTTACGGAAAGAGTAGTGGATCCGTGGAATAGTCTCCCGGTGAAGGTGGTAGAGATGAGGACAGTAACTGAATTAAAAAAAGCATGGGACAAACACAGAGGATCTCTAAAGGTAAAAAGGGGACTGTTGTAGTTGTTGATATGGAAGGACAGACTAGATAGGCCATGTGGTCTTTTTCTGTCATCATATTTCTATGTTTCTATGAGATGAAAATTTAGGGTTTTATTGGCAAATCAAATAAAGTTTTTTTTGACACATTTTATTCCTTGGTTTTCCTTACCACGTTCTCTGACTGTGTGTACTTAATCCAATGAGTACTCTCAGCATCTCTTTGGGATACGGATTTAGTCTGAATCCTAAAGAAGGTAACAACCCAGAAGCAACAACTCATCTACTATTTGTAGACTATCTGAAGCTTTATAGTTCCAGCGACCAGCAGCAGAGCAACTCCATGTGGTGAAAAGCTTGACATCGGGATGACTTTTTGGCCTTGATAAGTATAGTAAGGCAACTTTTTATTTTTTGAAGAAAATTGAGCAAAATGGAAAACATCTCTCTGGCTGAGGGCTGTGACATCAGGGACCTTGAACAGGAAGGCGAATATAAGTATCTCAGAGTAGAGGATGGAACAGCACTCAAGCAGAAATTACTGAGAGGGAAGATCAGTAAAGAATACTACAAGAGATTAAAATCATAATTGAAAAGTGCTTTAATAGCATGGAATAAGAAACAAGTCATCTATCAGCTGACAATTCCTGTACTCTCATACAGCTTTGAGGTTGTGGACTGGCCTCTTAAAGATCTTGAAAAATTGGATATGGAACATGAAAACTCCTCCATGCCCATGAAGTAATTTACAAGAATCGGCGTATGCCAAGACTGTACATTTCTAGAGCTGAAGGAGGGCTAGGCCTCATATTGATTACACCTATTAACATAGGCCTCCAGGCCTACCTGACCAACAGCATCATCCGATCCAAATACGCAAAAAGTGCTGAAATATGAAAGTAAACATTCAGAATCTGTCTCCATCATCAAACTTGGACAAGCGTTCCGACGACTAGAAGGAATGAATGAGAATCCACAAGCATGCACAGGAAAGGAAGCAACAGAATTTGCAGAACAAGAGAAAAAAACTCTTCTAAAGTATTAGATCAGCAAACAAGGAAAAATAAGTGGCAAATGCACAAATATAGTGGGGAAATATAATGTGTTATTCCAGGAACCCTTTGTCGATCACAAATGGACACATGAATAGTTGAGGAGAGGTGAACTGAAATTGAAGGATAGGAGATTGATAGATGTAGCCCAGACAATGGATTATGGATGAGATGGTTTATAGCAGGCACTGAAAACACTGGCAAGAAAGACCTGGAAACAGTGACTCACCTCATAGCTGGCTCTGAAGTTCTGATGGCGGAAAAGTTTTATACAGAACGATTCAACAAAGTAACATGTTTCATCCACTGGAAACTGGAAACACTACAACATCAGTGTCACTGAAAAGCACTGGGATCATTACCCTAAGAGAATTACAGAGAATGAGGAGGTTATGATCACCTGGGCCATTCTCATTCTCACAGATAAGAAAGTGGATGTGAGGAAACTCGATATAGTGGTAAAGGAGAAAAATACCAAAATGGCATTGATAATAGAGATGTTGGTTCCAAGTGATTATCTCAAGTACCAATAAATGTAGTCGGAGACCAAGAAAATGTGGCAGAAAGATACAGAGATATTTCTCATTGTATTGGGAGCAACAGGCTTGATAAAGAAATTTCCAAGCACATATTGACAAATTACCCATACCTGTTACATCTTACAAACTCCAGAAGGAAGCTGTCTTTGGCATGATGGAAGTACTATGCCAAGCATTAGCAGTGAATTTGAGAGATTGAGATCATGCTCCACATACCCTGCTTTGAAGTGAGGTTCATGATTGTCATGGTACGCGCAAAACTAACCCATTTTTTATTTATTTATTTATTTATTTATTTATTTATTTATTTATTTAACATCTCTTATATACCGCACTATTTATAATCAGCGCGGTTTACAAAGAACAATAAAACATCAGATAAGATACATATTATCTGTTTTTTACATGGAACAGGAATAAAAACTTGGGTAACCGGGGTAATTATTTACAATGAGTAATGGTCATTGGAAAAACTGCTCCAATTGGAACCTCTTAGAAATTCCTTCACCCCACAGGTTCTGTCTTATGTAAACCAGCCAGGCTACCTTCTCATCCAAGCCCCCCAGTATTGTGGAATACATTACCATTAGAGATGTTCGGAAACATCATATAAAAAATTAACAACACTAGTAAAGACTTGGTTATTCTGGTGCTCTTATGCTGCTTACTGAAAGTGTACTCTGCACCTCCCCTCACCGGTAACAGCACCTGGGTTCTTGGGAATTGATGTCCACTTTCAGAGCAATGAGAAGGAGCAAGTATGGTTAACAACACAAACCACAAAACACACTTGTATTATAAAAACCACCAAAGTTTTGGGAGAGCAAACCAAGTTAGCACCTTGTTTACTCTGCCATCACAGCCTTCATCCATTTTATTTATAGGTAAGTATTCCATTACAGAGCATAATTTCCACCTTATTGTTCTACGTCGAGCATCATGTATGTTGCTGAGTAATAAGCTCTGGAATGTCTGTAGTGTTAATTCTTTCTGAGGACTTTTAGTAATATGATGTTATTAAGTACCCTGGCTGTGTACACAGCCCTGTACAGACAAGCTTCCTTTCACTTACTTATGACTTTAATAACTGCTAGAATGCTCCTGAAACCTCCCAATTAGCTTTTAGCTAATTTTAGCTTGCTTCTCCTTGTGTCTCCCAGTCTTATTGTAGTTATTGTTGTACTACCCAATTCTCCTTGTTTTAAGTTTACTGTCTTTAAGTTGTGTATTTTATGTATTATACAGCATCAGTTGGAACTACTGTAAACTGTCATGGTAAAAGTCAATCAGTTTTTCAGTGGTGGTATACCAAATACTTTTAAGTAACAATCTTCCAGATGCTACTGAAAGTTCCAGCCTCTATTTTTGGGCCAAGTAGAGTGTGTGTTCTTAGACAATATGAACATAAGATATGCCGTACTGGGTCAGATCAAGGGTCCAAGCCCAGTATCCTGTTTCCAAGAGTGGCCAATCTAGGTCACAAGTGCCTGTCAGGTTCCCAAAAGATATCCAGATTCCAAGCAGCTTGTCCAGTGGGTAAGCAGTGGATTTTCCCCGGTCCTCTTTAATAGTGGTTTATGTACTTTTCCTACAGGAACATGTATGAACATCTTTTAAATCCAGCTACACTAACAGCTTTTACTACATCCTCTGTTAATTCCAAAATTCCATTATGCATTGAATGAAAAAATATTTTCTCTGATTTAGTTTTCAGTATGCTACATTGTAGCTTCATTGCATATCCCCTAGTCTTTCTACTTTTGGAAGGAGTAAACAATTGATCTACATTTACCCGTTCTATTCCATTCGTTATTTTATAGACCTCTATCATATCTCCCCTCAGCTGTCTGTTTTCCAAGCTGAAGAGCCCGAACCTTTTCAGCCTTTTCTCGTAGAGATATCCTTCCATCCCTTTACCATTTTTGCTGCTTTTCTCTGTACCTTTTCTAATTCTGCTTTATCCTTTTTAAGATTATGGTGACCAGAATTGCACTCAATATTCAAGATGTGGCCGCACCATGGAGCGATACAGAGGCATTATAACATTCTTTGTTTTATTTTCCACTCCTTTCTTTATGATTCCCAGTATTCTATTTGCTTGCTTGGCTGCCACTGCTGCACACTGGGCAGAGAGTTTCAATGTATTATCCACGATGACGCTTAAATCCTGTTCCTGGGTGGTGGTTCCTAATGTGGAACTTTGCATCATGTTACTGTAGTTTGGGTTGTTCTTCTTCACTAAGTGCATATCTGCATTTGTCCACATTAAATGTCATCTGCTGTTTGGACACCCAATCTCCCAATCTCCCAATTTATCAATGTTCTCTTATAATGTTTTACAATCCTCTTGTGTTTCAACACCTTTTGAATAATTTGGTATCATCTGCAAATTTGATCATCTTGCCCGTTATTCCCATTTCAAGGTCATTTATACTGTAAATATATTAAAAAGTACAGATCCCTGGGGTACTTTCTATCTTTTTGACCATTTCCTAAACCACAATGGCTTTTTAATTTCACTAAGAGGGACTTTGTCAGAGGCTTTCTGAAAATCGAGATACACTATATTATCTGGCTCACCTTTATCTACCCGTTTATTCACACCTTCAAAAAATATATCAGATTGGTGAGACAAGCTTTCCCTTGGCTAAATCTGCCATTACACCATAACTATCTACATATTCAGTAATTTTGTTTTTTATGATGGTTTCAACCATTTTACCCAGTACTAATGTCAGGGTCACCAGTCGTCTGTAGTTTCCAGGATCACCCCTGGAACCCTTTTTTAAAAACTGGTGTTACATTGGCCACTCTCCTGTCTTCAGGTACTACAGATGACTTTAATGATAGATCACAGATTGCTAATAGTAGTTCTACATTCTCATATTTCCGTTCTTTCTACATGATGGGATGTATGCCATCCAGTCCAGGTGATTTGCTGCTCTTTAGTTTATCAGCTTTTTACATTGTCCTGATTTATTGAGATTTGTTTCCATTTCTCTGATACATCACATTTAAATATCATTTCTGGCATGGGTAAGTTACCTCCATCTTCTTCAGTAAAGAATAAAGCAAAAAATGCATTCAGTCTCTCCACTATGACCTTGTCCTCTCTGTGTACCTTTTACCCTTCCATCATCTAATGGTCCAACTGACCTCCTCACAGGTGTTTTGTTATGAATATACTTGAAAAAGGTTTTATTATGCACTTTTGGTTCCATGGCAAACTTCTTTTAAAATTTTCTCTTTACCTGCTTTATTAATGCCATGCATTTAACTTGGCAGTACTTATGCTTTTTTCCTTTTTCATCATTTGGCTCTTTTTTTCCATTTTCTGAAAGATTCTTCCTTAGCTATAACAGCCTCTCTAACCTCACTTTTAAGCCAGGTTGGCTATCATTGGCCCTCCACCTTTTTGTAAAGCATGGAATACATCTGGTCTGGGCTTCCAAGATAGTATTTTTAAGCAACGCCTAAGACTGATGTAATCTCTTAACCTTTGCAGTTGGAGGAGCTCAGAGAAGAGATGGCGAGGCTGAGAAGCATTTGAGATAGAGAGAAGTACATTGATGAGATGCTTCTTGAAACATCCAAGTTCTCTCTTTTGAGGGGTACTTTGGCGTCCATCTGTGGACTAGACTTGATGTCCAGAGGGATGTGCTGTCTGCCAGGTGCCAAAATCTGAGTTGTTATGGAGAGTTTGCTGAGATTCATAAAGCCTACTGACTTATCCGAGTCCGATGTTGCTCATCCATGTCGGCACAAATGATACTTCTAGGTATCCCTCTGAGTGCACCACAAGTAACTTCATAGCTCTGGGACAGAGGGTTAAGAAGATAGGTGCACTGGTGGTGTTCTCTTCAATCCTCCCTGTTGAGGGAAAAGGCCGAGGCAGAGAAGCTCGCATCCTGGAGATGAATGCAAGGTTGCGTGGATGGTGTCATGGAGAGCGTTTTTGGTTTCCTGGACCATGATTTTCCAAGGGCTGCAGAGCAGAGATAGTGTCCATCTGTCCAAGAAGGGTCGAAGTGTCTTCTGCAGCAGACTGGCTAGCTTATTGAAGAGGGCTTTAAACTAGATTCATTGGGAATGAGTGAAGAAAGCTCCCAGGTAAATGAAACATTAATTCCAGTTCATACTGATAGACCAGTCCAGACAAGTGGGTTATGTCCCCCTGCCAGCAGATGTTTGAGACAGAGAAAAAACACTCCAGAGCTGTGATTGGTTGGGCTCTGGGTGACATAGGAGTGCCCCTAGAGGACCTAGTCAGTATTTTCTCTGTCTCTAGCAGATGAAGGTCTTAGACAAGTTTGTCTACTTATTTTCTTTTCTTCATTTTGATTTCCTGGATGCACCCAGAGCACACAAGAGGTGTTGCTCTGGGTTTCCCAGGCTTCCCTCCTTAATAGCTGTATTTTCTGTAATCAGCAATACAGCAGGGTTTGAGCTCCTGATTTCACTGTCAGTGCAACTCCCCTTCTCCCCATCCCTCCCCAGAAACATCTTCCAGCCCCTGCCATGAGGGTCTAAGTGGCTGGAGAGGGAACAAACTCTAATTTCCCTACCTTTCAGTTGCTGTAATTACCTTACACTGACTATGAAAGTTTCTTTACTCCTCCGTGGAACTCGGCTCCTCTGTACCAGCACAGTGAATAACTGACAGTTTCCTTCTCACCTCCGTTTTTGGCGATTCGGGGTTCATCAGGTTTTGAATTTTTAAGTTGCTGACAGCATTCCTTACCTCTCCCCAACCAATTTCGCCATGTTTTTGAAATTTTTAAAGCACAGGTTTTCTTTATTTTTCGTTTTAAAGTTGCTGGCGGCCATTTTGAAAATCGGGACCAACTTTTTTCCTTCAGTATTTTTAGCAGGAGCAGCTCTGGACAGTCTTTTTCTGTGGCATAATCACCAGGGAAGTGCTTGAGCCTTCCAGGAATCTTTCCAGGGGAGAGTTTTAAGCTCACTTTTGTTCCCTCAATCACATTGTGATTTCTTGAAAAAAAAAAAAAGTTACACTTTTACGATGCCTGCTTCTCTGCACAGATGTATTGTCTGTAACAGGAAGCAGAAAGATTTAGTTAATCGCTTGTGCTCTGTGTATAATGCATCCAGGTGAGTCCTCTTCTTCACTCTCCACTGTGCTGCCGGCTGCGGACATCAGCACCTTGTCACCTTCTTTACAGGAAGTGCTGCAACCCAGTCCGCCTGCAGAAGGTTCCCAATCTGCTCCCATTTTGCCTCCACAACCTGTTGAAGTCTCTTTGGCTTCGGCCGATGGACAGTTTCTGGCACTCTTTTGCCAGGCATGGAACCTGTGGTGTACGGAATCTTCCGAGAATCCCTCCTTTCCCGGTTCTGTACCTAACAGGGATATTTTGGGATCGCGCAAGCGGTCACATAAATCCACAGACTTTAAGGCTATGCGGTCTTCCAGAGACCTTTTGTGGGGCTTGCGGGACACTTCTGATGCTCATGAGGACCATAAATCTTTGGACGGGAGTCCTGATTCATCTGAACGGGAAGATGGGGAATATTCCCCCTCAGATTCTTCAGTCACAGCTCAGGAGGACTCTCAAGATATTCGACTCTTTCGGAAAGAGGAATTGCCGGCCTTAATAGCACAGGTGATAGAGTCGCTATGCCTGGCCGACACGCCTGATCTGCAGAGTTCCCAGGCTCATTTGAAGCTGGATTCTATTTTGCAAGGTATTCGTAAACCTTCCAAAGCTTTTTCTTTTCCAGCGCAATTGCAGCAAATGGTATCTTGGGAATGGGTCTCTCCGGATTCTTCTTTCCGCTTCGAACGTCATATTGGTCAGTTGTATCCTTGGTCTCCTACTGACCTCGACCGTTGGCTGACATACCCAAAAGTGGATGCTCTGGTGACTGGGGTCACTAAGCATACAAATATTCCGGTTGAGGGTGGAGCGGCACTCCGAGACCAACAAGACCGTAAGATCGAGAGTCTACTTAGGACAGCTTTTTCGTCCTCCTCTCTTTCCCTACAAGCTGCAGTTTGTAGAGGTTTGGTGGCTTGGGCCTCCCTCCGATGGATTCAGCAGCTTACAGATGAACCAGAGTTGGCGTGTCTTGAATCAGTCGCTGCATTCCTGGCAGATGCCTTTTATGATCTTCTGCGACTGTCGGCGTGTTCCGTGACGGCGGTCACAGTGGCTAGAAGATGACTATGGTTGCATCAATGGGCAGCGGATGTTGCTTCTAAGATCCGCCTGTCTAAGTTACCTTTTAAAGGGAGACTCCTCTTTGGCGAAGATCTTGATAAATTGGTTAAAGATCTTGGGGAGGTGAAGCCGGAACGGTTACCTGAGGACAGGCCAAAGGCATCCTCTCGTCGTGGATCTCGTTCCCACGGTTTTCGGCGATTGTCTAAATCTCAGGACTCAAGAAGATACCACACTTTTAAGCCAGGTGCTTCTTCCGCTTCGGCCCATCGCTTTGGACAGAGAACTCAGTCCTTTCGAGGAGCCCACAAAGGTTCGGACTCCTACTCTGGCCCAGGGAAGTTCCCTGGAGCATCCTGTCCTTCCCGCTGATGCGACGCTCCATCCGCTCGAGATCCTTCTGCCTATAAGTGGACGGTTGACCCTTTTTTCTCGACAGTGAGCACTCATAACTTCAGATCGATGGGTCCTCAATATAGTTTTTCACGGCTATTTTCTCGAGTGTTACCTACCCATTCACGATGCTTTCCTGGTCTCTCCAGGATGCTCGGCGGAAAAACGAGTGGCCATTCAGTCTATTGTTCAGAGGCTCCTCACCTTAAAAGCCATTTGCCCAGTCCCTCTGTTGGAAAGAGGGCTATGCCGTTTATTCCATCTATTTCGTGGTGCCCAAGACAGATGGCACATTTCATCCGATTTTGGACCTCAACGGCGTAAATCACAGCCTTTGAGTACCACACTTCCGGATGGAGACCCTACGATCAGTCATTCACTCATTACGCCAGGGAGAGTTTCTAGCATCCTTGGATCTCCCGGAAGCATACTTTTATATTCCCATTCGAGAAGACCACCAGCGCTTCCTGCGTTTTTCAGTCCTCAGCCAACATTTTCAGTTTCGGGCAATGCCCTTTGGCCTAGCTTCGGCACCTCGAACCTTCTCAAAAGTGATGGTGGTTGTGGCAGCAGCCTTACGCAAGCAGGGAATCAGAGTACACCCATACTTGGATGATTGGCTCATTCGTGCGGACTCCCTTCCAGAGGCTCGCAAAACGGTTTCCACGGTAGTTGCCTTCCTTCAGCAGCTCGGCTGGGTAATCAACCGCGCCAAAAGTTGCCTCCATCTGTCTCAAGAGATCGAATTTCTTGGAGCACACTTCGATACCTGTCAAGGGCGTGTATTCTTGATTCAAGCCCATTTCCTAAAGCTGGCCTCTCAGATCCGAAGTTTTTTTGGTCCAAAAAGCCCCCCGGACATGGGATTACCTCCAGGTTTTGGGATCCATGGCCGCCACCATCGAGCTCGTGCCTTGGGCAAAGGCTCACATGCGCTGTCTGCAGGCTGCTCTGCTTTCCAGGTGGTCCCCGGTAACAGAAGACTATCGGATCCGTCTCCCATTACAGCTGCAGGTCCGGCGCAGTCTACAGTGGTGGCTTGCATCTCACAATCTCCTCAGGGGAGTACCCTTGGAAAATCCACGCTGGATCTTGCTGACAACCGACGCCAGTCTGTCCGGATGGGGAGCACACTGGCGCACTCACTCAGCGCAAGGAACTTGGACGATGCGCGAAGCACGATGGACGATCAGCAGGCTTGAGGCGGGAGCAGCTTGATTCGCCTTACTGAAGTTTCAGTGGTTCCTACAGGGACAAGCAGTACGGATTCTGTGCGACAATGCCACTACAGTGTCCTACCTCAACCGCCAGGGCGGCACCAAGTGCGCACGGGTATCGAAGGAGATGTCCCTTCTCTTCCCTTGGGCGGAAAAGAACCTTCAAGCTCTCTCAGCACAACATATTGCGGGAACCAGCAACGTGAAGGCAGATTTTTTAAGCCGACACACTCTCAATCCCGGCAAATGGGAACTGGCCCGGCAAGCGTTCCAGATGATAGTTCAGAAGTGGGGGCAACCGAAAGTAGATCTCATGGCGTCAGCCACAAATGCAAAGGTTCCAATGTTCTTCAGTCGCTGGAGGGAACACAGCTCTCAAGGCATAGATGCCTTACCGCAGCCATGGCCGAAACACCAATTGCTCTATGTATTCCCACCTTGGCCAATGATCAGAAGAGTCCTGCAACGTATCACGGAACACCAGGGTCCAGTAAACTTAGTGGCTCCAGACTGGCCACGAAGGCCATGGTATGCTGATCTCATAAGAGTATCTCAAGTCCCTCCTCTGAGACTACAAACTCCTTTCAGACTTCTCAGGCAAGGTCCAATTTTGATGGAAGATCCAACTCCCTACTTGCTTACGGATTGGCTCCTGAGTGCCGTAGATTAACCCGTAAGGGTTACTCTTCCAAAGTAGTGTCGACGCTCCTCAACGCTCGCCATTTTTCTACTTTAGCGTATGCTAGGGTGTGGCAAGTGTTTGAGTCCTGGTGTACTCAACATCATCTTTCTCCTTGGAGTACAGAAATTCTAGACATTCTGGCCTTTCTTCAAGAGGGCCTCGACAAGGGCTTAGCTCTTGGCATTCTACGAGTACAGATTTCAGCACTGACGTGTATAGGGGACCAATTCGCGGTCGTTCTCTTGCGTCCCACTCCGATGTCTCATTTTCTTAAAGGAGTCAAGCTCCTACGTCCTCCAGTCCATCCGCTTGTCCCTTCTTGGGATCTTGTCTTGGTACTATGGGCTCTGATGTCTCCGCCCTTCGAGCCGTTAAAAGAACATAAGAACATAAGATATGCCATACTGGGTCAGACCAAGGTCCATCAAGCCCAGTATCCTGTTTCCAACAGTGGCCAATCTAGGTCATACGTACCTAGCAGTTTCCCCCAAAAGACACAGGTTACGCAATGCTTGTACTGGGTCAAGCATTGATATCCTGGGTCCCTTCTTAATAATGGTTTATGGACCTTTCCTCCAGGAACTTGTCCAAACCTTTTTTTAAACCCAGCTACACTAACAGCCTTTACTACATCCTCTGGTAACAAATTCCAGAGTTTCATTACACGTTGAGTGAAAAAATATTTTCTTTTATTAGTCTTAAATAGTTTACCCTGTAGCTTCATTGCATGTCCCCTAGTCTTTCTATATTCTGATAAGGTAAACAATCGATCTACGTTTTTACCAGTTCCACTCCGTTCATTAATTTATAGACTTCTATCTTATCTCCCCTCAGTCGTCTCTTTTCCAGATTAAAGAGCCCTAACCTTTTTAGCCTTTCTTCATAGGAGTATCCTTCCATCCCCTTTACCATTTTGGTGGCTCTTCTCTGAACCTTTTCTAATAACGCTATATCCTTTTTAAGATACGGCGACCAGAATTGCACACAATATTCAAGGTGTGGTCTCACCATGGAACGATATAGAGGCATTATAATATCTTTTGTTTTATTTTCCATTCCTTTCCTCATGATACCTAGCATTCTATTTGCTCTCTTGGCCGCCGCTGCACACTGGGCCGAGGGTTTTAACATGTTATCCACAATGACGCCTAAATCTTTTTCCTGGGTGGTGGTTCCTAATGTGGAACCTTGCATTGTGTAACCATAGTTTGGGTTGTTCTTCCCTAGGTGCATAACTTTGCACTTGTCCACATTAAATTTCATCTGCCATTTTGATGCCCAGTCTTCTAATTTATCAAGATCCTCTTGCAATTTTCCACAATCCTCTTGGGTTTTAACAACTTTAAATAGTTTTGTGTCATCTGCAAATTTGATAACCTCACTCGTTATTCCAATTTCCAGGTCATTTATGAATATGTCAAAAAGCAGCGGACCCAGCACAGATCCCTGGGGTACACCACTATTCATCTTTCTCCATTGGAAAAATAGGCCATTTAGCCCAACCCTCTGCTTTCTATCTTTTAACCAGTTCTTGATCCACAGTAGTATACTGCCTCCTATCCCATGACTCTTTAGTTTTGCCAAACGTCTTTGATGAGGGACCTTGTCAAAAGCTTTCTGAAAGTCCAGATACACTATATCAACCGACTCACCTTTGTCCACCTGTTTATTCACACTTTCAAAAAAACACAACAGATTAGTAAGACAAGATCTTCCTTGTCTAAAGCCATGTTGGCTGTCTCCCATTAGGCCATGACTATCTACATGCTGAGTAATTTTATTCTTTCTGATGGTTTCTACCATTTTTCCCGGTACTGACGTGAGGCTCACCGGTCTGTAGTTTCCCGGATCACCCCTGGAACCCTTTTTAAAAATTGGTGTTAAATTGGCGAACCTCCAATCTAAAGGTATTAGAGATGATTTTAATGATAGTTCACAGATTACTAATAGCAGATCTGCAATCTCATATTTCAGTTCTTTCAATACCCTTGGATGTATACCATCCGGCCCAGGTGATTTGCTACTCTTCAGTTTATCTAATAGTTGTAATACATCTTCTCGTTGTATCGATTTTTCCCTCAATTCTTCCACACCTTTAAATACCACTTCAGTCATGGGTAAGATCCCTACATCTTCCTCAGTAAAGACCGAAGCAAAGAATTCATTCAGTCTCTCCGTTATCGCCTTGTCGCCTCTTAGTGCCCCTTTAACTCCTCTATCATCTAAAGGACCAACTGACTCTCTCACAGGTTTTTTGCTATGAATGTACTTGAAAAAAATCTTTATTTCGCATTTTTGCTTCCACAGCAAGCTTCTTATCAAATTCTCCCTTTGCCTGCTTTATCAATGCCTTGCATTTGACTTACCAGTGCTTGTGCTGTTTCCAGGTTTTCTCTAGGACCAAGCAGGAAGTCAGTCCTCACATATGGGTGTCATCGACGCCGATGAAGCCCCAGCGGAGCATTTCCCCAGCTTTCTATGAAAGCCTTTGGGAATGCAGGCACGCATGCGCGGTTCCCTTCCCGCCTAAAGGTGCCATCTTACCTCAGTCTCTCTTTTTCCGAGAAGCCCACCGGACGTGTGTCCTGTCATCCCAGATAAAAGTTTGATTTTTTTCGGCGATTCTCGCTATTTTTCTTCTCCGATTCGACGCCGGTTCCCCTCCCGCCGGGTTCGGTACACTGGTATCGAGCCCGTTTCTTCTTTTTCGGTTATTGCCCTTCGTAGCTGGCGTTCGCGCCCTTTTTTGCTTTTTCCCTGGAAGACCGGTCCTTTTACCTCGTGGGGACTCTGTTTTTCCCCGATGGCTTCCAGCAGTTTTAAAAAGTGTGATCGGTGTAAGAGGTTTATGACTCTCACCGACATACACGACTGCTGCCTTCGGTGCCTCGGTCCTGATCACAACCCTAAGACGTGTGGACCATGTGGGACGATGTCTTCCAAGGCACTCCGAAGTCGCCAGCAGCAGAAAGAAAGGCTTTTCTCTGACTCAGCCTCTGGCCGGGCCCGGACCTCGTCTGAGGCCTCGACATCTCGGGATTCGGATCCTGAGCGCCGTCGTGGCTCCTCGGACAGGGGGTCCCCCTACCGGGAACGCAAGAGGAAGAAGCGGCTCATGAGGGCGTCGTCGGAAGAGATCCCTGGCTCCTCGAGGGCCAGGTCTCAGACCCCCGACCGTCGCCCTGGGCCCGTGGAACAAGAGAAGGCTGCCAAAGTTCCTCGCGTGGAGCCGGAGTCTGCTGGACACGTAAGCCCTGTAGTCCTCGAGAACTCTACTCCCAGAGAGCCGACGTCGGGCCCGGTGCCGCCGGGGCCCGAGTCGGTGGCTGCTGCGTCTTCCGAGCTGAGTCTCAGTATGACAGCCTTGGAGTGCAGACTGTCTGCCTTCATGGAGCAGCAGTGGGTACTGATGGCCAGCCTGTCTGGCGCATCTGCCCCGACCACCGGGACATCGACATCGAAGTCGACCCCGGAGACCGAGCCGATACTCGAGACCATGATGGCTCGAGGTCGACCTTGGTCGCGGTCTCCCTCGACCTCCCGTTCGGGACCGAGGGCATCGACACCGGTGCCTCCGGTGTCAGGGTGGGTGCTCCCGGGCCCCGCGGGGTCGGATCCTGACTCCTCGTCGGACGAGTCCATCTGGGAGACGGAGGATGAGGAGTCCCCCGACACATTCAAGACTCGGTGCGTCCTGTCGGACTCACCGCAGTCTGAACCCCGGAGTAGATCCCCTCCGGAGGATACCCGGTTCTCGGAGTTTTTCCGCGATATGGCCACTGCGTTGTCTATCCCGGCAGACCCTGAGGAAGAGCCTCGAGCCGAAGAGCTCGAGGCCCTGCTGTATGACTCTCCTCCGAAGGAGGCCTTTACTGTCCCGGTTCCTCCGATGCTGGAACGGCTCCTCTTCCGGATGTGGGAGGCACCGGCCTCGGTGCCGGTTCTAAGCAAGCGGGTCGATTCGATTTATCGATTCCAGAAGAGCCCTGGCTTTCAGAAGACGCAGCTACCACACCATTCCATGGTGGTGGAATCGGCCATGCATCGCGTGAAATGTAAGAAGATGCACTCTGCGGTGCCCCCCGGCAGGGAGGCCCGGAACCTCGATGGTGTTGGTAGAAAATGCTTCCAGGGCTCGATGCTTGCATGCCGTGTCCAGTCTTACCAGCTGTACATGGGCATGTACTTCCGAGACCTGGCCAAGGAGTTGGCCGGGTTCTCCGCTGGTCTCTCCGGGGAGTCCTTGCAGAGATTCAAGTCCTTATCCTCGGGGATTTGGGACTGCTCTAAATTTATGTCTCGCGCCGCCTACGATGGCTTCGAGGCTTCGGCCCGAGTTGCGGCAGCCGGCATCACGGCTCGACGCCAAGCATGGCTGCAGTCATCGGACCTAGAGCTATGGGTTCAGGACAAGTTGGTCGATGTCCCTTGCTGAGGTGAGAACCTTTTTGGCAAGCCCAAGGCCGAGAAGGACGCACAGCTCGAGACCGAGCACCTTACAAGGACAAGGCTGTCTAGAAAGACCTCTGCCCCTTCTCACAAGAAGAAGGCCTCGGGTAAGAAGCCCTTTTACTCGAGGAAGGGCACTGCCTACAAACAGTACCCTCAGTATCAGGCTGCCCAAGCTGCACCCCAGGGTCAGCAAGCCAAGGGGCAGGGTAATAGGCCCTGTAGGCAGGGGACCCCCAAGCCTCTGGCCCCTGCTCCCACTCAGCAGGGTGGGGGGTTTTGACTCCTTGAGCGTAGCCTCTCAGTCCCTGCTCTCCCAACCCTGCACAGGAGGTCGCCTCGCCCTCTTTGCCCACCAGTGGCCCCACATCACTGGGGACAGTTGGGTGTTAAACATAGTCCACAGGGGCTATGCACTACATTTTCACCAACTGCCTCTGCCATATTTTCCAGAGGAGCCTCCAAGGCCTCCCCTGCACACAGATCTTCTCCTCCAGGAGCTCCAAGGTCTGTTGGTGGACAGGGCGGTGGAGCCTGTGCCTCCCCACTTGCAAGGTCAAGGGTTCTACTCCAGGTATTTCCTGGTACCCAAAAGAACCAGTGGCCTTCGACCTATCCTGGACCTCAGGAACCTCAACAAGTTCCTAGAGAAAGAAAAGTGCAAGATGTTTACTCTTGGAACACTTCTGCCCTACCTCCAGCAGGGAGATTGGCTATGCTCCTTAGATCTAAAGGATGCGTACACTCACATCCTCATTCATCCAGACCACAGAGAGTACCTCGGGTTCATTGTGGGAGGAAACCATTATCAGTACAGAGTACTGCCTTTTGGCCTAACCTCCGCCCCCAGAGTCTTTACCAAATGCCTGGCAGTGGTGGCGGCCTACCTGAGAAATCAAGGCATCTTTGTCTTTCCCTATCTGGACGACTGGCTCATAAGAGGCCAGGCCACCCTCAGAACTATTGCTCTTCTTCAAAGCTTGGGATTTGTCATAAACTTCGCAAAGTTCACTTTGCTCCCCTCTCAGAACCTGGAGTTCATAGGGGCAAGGCTGCACTCTGTCCTGGCAAAAGCATTCTTGCCAGCAAACAGGGCCCAAAGACTGATGGACTTAGCAAATCAGTTTCTCAGTGGGTCAATGGTCTCCGCCAGACTCTGCCTGAGGCTGCTGTGCCACATGGCTTCGACAGTTCATGTAACCCCCAATGCCCGACTCCATATGCGGCCTGCACAGTGGTGCCTTCGGAGTCAGTGGTCACAGGCCACAGGGAGCCTCAGAGACAGGATAAGGGTGTCCAGACCTTTTCTGGACTCCCTCAACTGGTGGTTGCACCCACCCAATCTATTGAAAGGGGTGTCCTTTCAAATTCCTGGGTACACAGCGGCACTGACCACAGACGCCTCCCTGCAGGGCTGGGGGGCTCATTGTCTGAACAAGTGCACCCAGGGCCTGTGGTCTCCCTGGGAGGCCGCACAGCAGAGCAATCTCCTAGAACTCAGGGCTATTAGATTAGAACTCAAAACTTTCTCTCCTGCCCTGGCTCATCAATCTGTCCTGGTTCAGACAGATAATCAGGTAGCCATGTTTTATGTGAACAAACAAGGCGGGACTGGGTCCACACTCCTTTGTCGGGAGGCACAGGACCTTTGCTCATTTGCCCTCAAGCACAACATGATCCTCAAGGCTGTGTACCTTCCTGGCCAGGAAAACTACCTGGCCGACAGGTTGAGCAGAATTTTGCAGCCCCACGACTGGCAACTGCATCCTTTGGTGGTTCAGAAGAGCTTCCTGAAATGGGGTCTTCCTTTGATAGATCTGTTTGCCAGTCCACTGAACAAGCAACTGCCAAAGGTCTGCTCCAGGCAACCGCATCCTCTGCGGATAACAGCAGATGCTTTTCTGATTCCCTGGTCTCAGGGCCTCCTGTATGCGTTTCCTCCCACGCCCTTGGTGGCCCGAACTCTGTTCAAGATTCTTCAGGACAAGGCCTCGGTCCTGCTGGTGGCTCCCAGGTGCCGAAACAGCCTTGGTTTTCCACTTCTGCTTCAGCTGGCAGTGGATCCCCCACTGTCTCTGGGGTTGTAACACAACCTTCTCTCTCAGGAGCAGGGTTCCCTTCTGCACCCCAATCTCAAAGCTCTCAATTTGATGGCCTGGAGGCCGCAAGGGTAGTTTTGGCTCCCTGAGGCCTACCTCAGGAAGTTGAGGAAGTTGTCCTAGCCTCTAGGAAACAGTCTGCTAGGAAAACCTATGCTCTCAAATGGAAAAGGTTTTCTGTGTGGTGTCACCTACGTACAGAGGATCCTTTCTCCTGTACTGTACCAGTAGTACTTCAGTACTTACTGCACTTATCAAATCAAGGACTTAAGTCCAATTCTGTTCGGGTCCACTTCTCAGCTCTAGCAGCTCACCACTCACTGGTGGAAGGACATTCTCTATCGGTTCACCCTTTGGTGTCCAGATTTCTCAGAGGCTTACTTTTGCTAAAGCCTCCCAAACATCCTCCTGCTCCTGAGTGGGAGTTGAATGTGGTCTTGCAGCAGCTGACTCGCCCATCCTTTGAGGTGATGGCTACTTGCCCTCTACGCTTCCTGTCCTGGAAGACACTCTTCTTGATAGCCCTTACTTCGGCCAGGCGAGTGAGTGAGCTTCAGGCCCTGGTCTGTGACAGGCCTTACACTCACTTCTATGGGAACAGGGTAGTCCTTAGGACTCATCCAAAGTTCCTCCCAAAGGTTGTTGTCTCCTTCCACCTTAACCAAGAGGTGGTTCTTCCAACATTCTTCCCTAGGCCTCATGCAAGCCAGGCTGAAGCAGTTCTGCATACCCTGGACTATAGGAGGGCCTTTTCCTTCTACCTTGACCGTACGCAGGGGCATAGAAGGGCTACTCAGCTCTTCGTATCCTTTGACCCTAATAAGTTGGGGCTGGCTGTGTCCAAGCGTACCTTGTCCATCTGGGTGGCTGACTGTATCACCTGGGCTTACAAGGCGGCTGACCTTCCTTTGCAGGGTCGGGTCACGGCCCACCGTGTCAGGGCAATGGCTGCCTCAGAGGCTCATCTCTGCTCTGTACCATTGGTAGACATCTGCAGGGCTGCAACTTGGTCTTCAAGCCAGACTTTTGCGGCCCATTACTGTTTGGAAAGGGAGTCCCGTAGGGACAGTGCTTTTGGCCAGGCAGTACTCCGGAATCTCTTTGAGTTTTAGGCAACTCCTGCCCTCTGTTGGGCTACCAGTGAAGGTTGTGTCAGTGGAAAGCCTTTCTTTGCTGCTGGGACTAGAGGGAGTTCTCTTGTTCAGCCTGGGTTCCTCGGTAGCCCAGAGCTAGGGAGTCGCCCATATGTGAGGACTGACTTCCTGCTTGGTCCTGGAGAAAGAGTAGTTACTCACCTGTAACAGGTGTTCTCAAGGAGCAGCAGGAATCAGTCCTCACAACCCTCCCTCCTCCCCTGGGAGTTGCAGTTGTACATAGTTTATTTTACATTTTTTGTGTGCTGTTCTTAGCGATGTGATTTGACTGAGGTAAGATAGCACCTTTAGGCGGGAAGGGAATCGCGCATGCATGCCTGCATTCCCAAAGGCTTTCATAGAAAGCTAGGGAAATGCTCCGCTGGGGCTTCATCGGCGTCGATGACACCCATATGTGAGGAATGATTCCTGCTGCTCCTGGAGAACACCTGTTACAGGTGAGTAACTACTCTTCGTCGTTTGGCTCTTTTTTCCATTTCCTGAAAGATGCTTTTTTGGCAACAACAGCCTCTCTGACCTCACCTTTAAACCATGCTGGCAGTTTTTTGGACTTCCTTCCACTTTTCTTAAAGGGTGTAATACAGCTGGTCTGGGCTGCCAAGATAGTATTTTTCAACAACAACTAAGCTTGATGTAAGTCTTTAACCTTTGCAACTGCTCCTTTTAGTTTTTTCTTAACTATTTTCCTCATTTTATCATAGTCTCCCTTTCGAAAGTTAAAAGGTAGTACTGTGGATTTCTGTACTATCCCTCCTCCACTAATTAAATCAAAGGCGATCATGCTATGATCACTTCTGCCAAGTGGCCCCAACACCCTTATCTCTTGCACTAGATCTGATGTTCCACTAAGGACTAGGTCTAATATGGCTTTCCCTCTGGTCGGTTCATGAACCAGCTGCTCCAAGAAGCAGTCATTTATGTCATCTATGAATTTTATCTCCCTAGCATGTCCTGCCGTGACAGTGACCCAGTCGATACCGGGTTAATTGAAATCACCCATTATTATTACTGCGCTGTAACTTTTGTTAGCTTCCTTGATTTCTTTGAGCATTTCATCATCCATTTGTTCATTCTGGCCCGGTGGTCGATAGTACACCCCCACTGCCATCACCTTCCCCTTTTTACATGGAATTTCAATCCATAGAGATTCTACAGCAAATTTTGTTTCCTGCAAAACATTAATCCTTTCTGACTCAATGCCCTCTCTAAAATAGAGCGCAACCCCTCCACCAATTTGATCAGCTCTATCATTATGATATAGTTTGTACCCAGGTATCACAGTGTCCCACTGGTTGTCCTCCTTCCACCATGTCTCTGATATTCCAATCATATCTAACCTCTCATTTAGTGCTATATATTCTAACTCCCATCTTATTTTTTAGACTTCTAGCATTTGCATACAAACATTTTAGAGACTGTATTTTATTCATATTAATTTGGCTATTGGTAGACATGGGTAATTTGGGATCTTTAAGCTCTGTCTGCTCCATACTCGAGGGCATTTGGGCTACTTTACTCTTTTTTGGAACCTCTCTGCTTTTGGTAGTATCCTTCAAGGATACATTCTTCCGAACCATCCGCTCTTGGGCGACTGTCGGCTTTCCCCTATTATCTAGTTTAAAAGCTGCTCTATCTCCTTTTTAAAGGTTAATGCCAGCAGCCTGATTCCATCCCAGTTAAGGTGAAGCCCATTCCTTCGGAAGAGCCCCTCCTTTCCGCAGAATGTTCCCCAGTTCCTAACAAATCCAAAACCTTCATCTCTGCACCATTGTCTCATCCACGCATTGAGACTCCGGAGCTCTGCCTGCCTTTTGGGTCCTGCACGTGGAACGGGAAGCATTTCGGAGAACGCTACCCTGGAAGTTCTGGATTTCAACTTCTTACCTAAAAGCCTAAATTTAGCCTCCAGAACCTCCCTACCACATTTTCCTATGTCATTGGTACCGACATGTACCAAGACAGCAGGCTCCTCCCCAGCACTATCTAAGACCTTATCTAGGTGGCGCGTGAGGTCCTTTACCTTTGCACCAGGCAGGCATGGTACCAGGCGATCCTCACATCCACCAGCCACCCAGCTATCTACATGCCTAATGATCGAATCACCAGCTATAACGGCTGTCCTAACCCTTCCCGCATGGGCACATGGCCCTGGAGAAACTTCCTCGGTGCGAGAGGGTTTTACATCACATGGAGGACAGGTCCTAGTTACAGGATCACTTCCTGCCACAGCAGGGTGATGCTCTCCTGTCACGTGACCTCTCTCCTCCATGGCAACAGGGATGCTGCCAGACTGGAGGTGGGACTTCAGGACTATATCCCTGTATGTCTCGTCTATGTACCTCTCTGTCTGTCTTATGTTTTCCAAGTCTGCTACTCTAGCCTCTAGAGAATGGACTCGTTCCCTGAGAGCAAAGAGCTCCTTGCACCTAGTGCACACGTAAGACCTCTCACCAACTGGGAGAAAATCATACATGTGACACTCAATGCAAAAGACTGGAAAGCCCCCATCTCGCTGCTGGACTGCTGTCTGCATCTTAGTTTTAAGTTTTTGTTTAGATCTTTAAGTTCTTTACTTACTAAGGGTTGCCAATAAACTGTACCTAATACGTTTAATATACCTTGTTCACCTGAAGCTTAATTAATCTCAGGTCCTTAGTGTATGACTGATTTGGGTAACGATCTTCACCTGAGAGCACCTCCTGTGTTTTAAAATGTGTAAGTACCTATAAAGCTACGATTATCCCAGGGGTGGGTGGGTGCGGGGTGGGAAATAACACTTATTAAAAGAGGGCTGCTACACAGTACCCTGTCCTGTGCTGCTGAGGTAAGCTATATTCTTATTTGATTTAAATTATAGCTCTTTGCTGCTGCTAGGCTCTAACTTATTAAATTTAAACTACAAGCTCTCTGCTGGGTTCTAAGTTTAACCAGAAAGCTCTCTTCTGCGTTTTAAATGTAAACTTAAACTGCTGCTACTAGGCCCTGACTGATTTAACAAAAAATAGTGGGTTCACAGATTAATTAGCTTTAATAAAAAGAATTCCTTTCAGAAAATTCCCAGAAGTATATACTCACAATTGCAGATCTCTCTCCAGAAGTAACAGTCCCCTTTTCTAGTCTTTCAAGACTGAGGATCACAGAGCTCTGGTTGAGCTGTTTGTGCTGCTGAGGTAAGCTATGACCAACTTCCTGGATGATTAACAGTCCTTGCTTGGATAGAAGGAGTCTTTCAAAATGGCCTTTTGATCTGCCACCTGGTGTTTACACCTATTGAAAAAGTTTCACATATCTCTTGCCCCCTAGGTAGAAGGCCTCTTTGTAAAGGTCTCTAGAAGACTATTTGCTGCTCAAAGAGTACTGACCCTGTTTTGCCTTTTGTACTAATCTATATTCTTATTTGATTGAAATTATAGCTCTTTGCTGCTGCTAGGCTCTAACTTATTAAATTTAAACTACAAGCTCTCTGCTGGGTTCTAAATTTAACCAGAAGCTCCCTTCTGTGTTTTAAATTTAAACTAAAAGTACTTTGCTTAAGAAGTTTCCTTAACGGATTTGACACTTAAGACGGTTTTCTTAGTGTCAATAACTTTGGCTCGTCGCATTTCGGAACTGCAGGCCCTCTCTTGCAGGGATCTGTATTGTCATTCTCAGCAGAGGGAGTTTCCCTTTGCACTGTTTCCTCATTCTTGCCTAAGGTGATTACTCCTTTTCATGTCAGTCAGCCTCTTTGTTGCCTACCTTTTCTAAGGAACAATGATCCGGACGTTCCAGGAATCTCCAGGCGGTTGATCTCAAAAGGATTCTCCTTCGCTATCTCAAAGTCACCAATTCTTTTTGCAAGACCGATCATATTTTCGTGCTTTTTGCGGGGCCGTGCCGAGTTATGGCAGCTTCAAAATCTACTATCGTCAGATGGATACGCCATACCATCGAATCAGCCTATATTCTGCAAGGCAAGCCAGTGCCTGCCGGTCTTTGTGCACATTCGACTCGAGCTCAAGCTACGTCTTGGGCCGAGCGATCACACGTAGTCCCTCTTGATATTTGTCGAGTAGCAACCTGGTCTTCCTTGTCTGCTTTTGTCCAGCATTATCGCCTGGACATTCAGGCACGTGAGGACAGTCGTTTTGGGGCTGGTGTGCTGTCAGCGGCTCTCTCTGTCCACCCTGGGGTTCATTAGCTTGGTACTTCCCGCTTGTCTGGACTGGTCTAGCAGTATGAACTGGAAGGAGAAATTTCACTTACCGTTGATTTCCTTTCCTGGAATACTGCTAAACCAGTCCAGAACCCACACCATTGTCAGTGTCGCGACTGCTGGTGCAGAGGAGCCGACCTTCTTCTTACTTCAGACACAAGCAATTAGATATTTCGGAGAAAGTCCACGACAGTGGATTCAGGTTTTTTCTCCAAGGAATCATGATTGATCCTTCTCCACCTTTCATGGTTTGAGTTGAGGGTTTTAATTGAATTAGTTGTTACCTGTACATAGTTGAGTTGGTTAGTCAGGTGTTCTCCTTATGTTGGTGCTTGTCAAAAGAATACTGACTAGGTCCTCTGGGGCACTCCTATGTCACCCAGAGCCCAATCAATCACAGCTCTGGAGTGTTTTTTCTGTCTCCAACATCTGCTGGCAGGGGGACATAACCCGCTTGTCTGGACTGGTCTAGCAGTATTCCAGGAAAGGAAATTAACGGTAAGTGAAATTTCTCCATATCTCTGCAGAAATGGGTAAAAGGGGCAACATCTGGAAAGCACTATGCATATATGTCTGTAGCATGGGAATTAAGTTCCCAGATATTGAGGCTTTAATGGAAGAGGCTGACTTGGATTTGGTGGCTGTTACGGAGACATGGTTCATGGACAACCATGACTGGGATATAATTATACTGGGCTATACTTTATTCAAGAAGGACAGGGCAGGAAGAAGGGAAGGAGAAGTGGAACTATATGTAAAAAAGAATATTAAAGCTATAGAATTACCGGGCTTAAAAGGGAGTGAGGAGGCACTGTGGATTAAACTAGAAAGAGGGAAAGGGAAATCTATTTACATTGGTGTGATATGCAGATTTCCTTCACAGAGAGAAGTAGTAGATGGAGATTTAATAGAAGATATATGCAGTATTGCTATGAAAGGAGAAGTGCTACTGATAGGTGATTTTAATATGTTGGATATTGATTGACACATCCCTGCTTGGTGTCATCTATAAGTAAGGAGATCCTAAATTTTCTACAGGGAGAACTATTCCGGCAACTGGTAATAGAACTCACTTGTGAAGGGGCCATACTGGACTTGGTGCTTACCAATGGGGAAAGTGTTTCTGATGTCATAGTGGGAGATCATCTCACATCCAGTGATCCACTAGGCTAATAAAATCCATTCATAAGCAAAAGTTTTAGATTTTAGGAAAATTAACTTTGCCGAGATGAGACAATACATCAAGGAGTTGTTAGCAGGATGGGAACAGCTGGGGATGTAGAAAAGCAATGGGCAAAACTGAAGGGATATTTTAAGTGCAACAAACCTTATTGTTAGATAAATAAATGTGAAAGGAAAAGGAGGCCACTATGGTTCTCAAAATAAGTAGCTGAAAAGGTGAAGTAAAAGAGGGTAACCTTAATAAAACACAAGAGAATACAGAGAGAGGAAGACGAGCATCTATATTTGGAAAAACTTAGAAAAGCTAGCAAAGTAGTCAGGAAAGTAAAGATATTAAAAGAAGAAGAAATAGGTAATGCAATAAAATGGGGGTATAAGATATTTTTCAGATACATTAGTGAAAAGAGAAAGGGTGCAAAAGTGATATTGTCAGATTCAAGAGTGAAGGGGAGGAATATGTAGAAGCTGATGAGGATAAAGCAGACTTGCTTAACAAATATTTCTGTTCTGTGTTCACAGATGACGGGCCTGGAGCAGGACCTCAGAAAACACCCACATATAGGAACAGAAGGGATGGGGATCTTGAACAATTTTTCAGAAGACTGTGTTTGTGAGGAACTAGCTAAACTTAAAGTAGACAAAGCGATGGGACTGGATGGGATACATCTGAGAATATTGAAGGAACTTGGGGACGTTTTAGCAGCTCCACTGACTGAACATTTCAGTGCTTCTTTAGAGTTGGGAGTGGTCCCAGAGGACTGGAGAAAGGCAGATGTGGTCTCTTTACACAAAGGTGGAAGTAAAGATGAGGTTGAAAACTACAGGCTGGTTAGTTTAACCTCTGTGGTGAGTAAAGTATTGGAAACTCTGCTAAAACAGCGTGTAGTGAGGTTTCTGGAGTCCAATGGATTGCAGGATCCAAGGCAGCATGCGTTTACCAGAGGTAGGCCATGTCAGACAAATCTGATTGATTTCTTTGACTGGTTGATCAGGGAGTTGGATTGAAACACGGGTGAATTGAGCTTGATATATTGCAGTGCTTGTGAATACAATTTTAAGAATCTCTTTATTGCTGCATTCACGCTGCTATGTTTCTAGGATCTTCCTTATTGTCCCTCCAGTTCAGTCCCTCACCTCTGGGTTGTGCATCTCTTCCCACAGCATGGAGACTGGGCATGTCAGAACTGACACACCACTGTAGATATCCTGCTGGCACCTCCCACCAGCTTCCAGTGTGTCCAGTCTCCATGCAGCTGGAAGTAGTGAGCCTAGGTGCTGTGCTCACTAGAGGTGCAGATAAGGAGCTTTAGGCAGCTTAGCTAGGGTTTTTAATTTTTCTTTTCTCCCTGTAACATTTTTTCTTTTGATCTGTAGTTTTAAAGCTCATTAAAGCTTGATAAAAAAAAAAAAAAAGCAAAGGCTGAGAGGGGATCAGAAGGGATTTAGAGGAGTCTCTTTTCTCCCTCCCGTTTATTTCTGTCCCCTTTGCCTGTTCTCCCCTCCTTGTGGGCACGGAGGGGAGTTCTTTAGCAGGCTTTTCATCTCCTTAACGGCTCAGTTTTCTGTGCTGTAGATTTCCAGTCAGAAACTGTCGTCGGGCCTTGTTTGCTGCTGCTGCCGGCTGATAGTCTTTCTCAGCTGTGCTGCTCACAGGAAGCCTGTTGTTTTTAACGGGGTGCAGAGAAGATCTGAAGGTCTCAGAGGAAGAGGTGAGTGTTTAAATCTTTGCTGCTAGTGTCCTGTGAGTGTTTTTGAGGCCTGCTGTCGAATGTGAAGCATGTTCTGTGGGTTAGCAGAGCTCAGGATCTTGGCGGGCCTTTTTCCCACCGTTTTTCTTCACAGTGCTCTTTTTCTTTGCTGACAGCTTTCTTTAATTAATCCTTGTAGTTTTCTGGTTACTTGAAATTAATTTTGATTACTTTTAATTTTCAATGTTTTGGAGCTCTTAAAGGGCCAGTACAAAGAAGTAAAAAAATAAAGAAATAAGAGAAAATTCTGCACATTTTTGTTTTGTAGCCCTTTTTGGTGGTCTGTGGGAGCCATTTCCTTTACTATCCAGTCTCTCGGATCCCGTAGTGCTAATGCCTATGCGGCCACAATGCCTGCTTTGTGGCGCCCATAGGGGCTTTGTCTCGGACACGGGGTTGTGTTATGGCTGCGCAGATTCTGAGACGCTTACTATGGAGCAAGAAATGCAGGATTGGTCTAAAGAAGGCATTGCTCTGGTGGCACAGGGTGCTGCCGCTTTTGCAGAAGGGGAGTCTGCGGGAGTCTCCGTCCGCTCTTCCTACTTCAAATTTGGCTTTGCCCGGTAATTCCGCCACTCCCATGGTGTCTGGGGCAGCTTTCGAGGGTTTCTCCCCAGATTTTGTGCTGCTGCTTCATCAGGCTTACTGTTTGTGGCAGCAGGGCAGTCGCGGATGCCTCTCTTATTGGGGCGGCAGGAGGCCAAGCAGCCACCGAAAGGTTCGGTGGTAGTGATGGTAGACTGGTTAAGAGGGCCCGGTCAGTGGAAGATCAGCCTCTTGGTTCGAACTGGCCAGATGCAGAGAACCTTGAGCTGGAGCCGGAAGCTGGGATGAAGGATTTAGAGGAAGGTGAGATTCAGGAACCTGAAAATCAAGCAAGGATTATCCAGGTCTTCCGAAGGGAGGAGCCGACAGCGCTCATTACGGAGTCCCTTCAGGCTCTCAACCTTTCGTCAGTGGTACCAGCGGAGGATGAGGGTTTGGAGGATCCTCTCATTCAGGTGGTATGAAAGTCCCAGGCGGTTTTTCCCGTTCACCGTGTTAAGCAGATGATTCAGGATGAATGGGACGTGCCGGAGGCAGGCTTGCATGGTATGAGGTCCATGAATCATCTCTATCCCTTGGTGGATCAAGAACGGGAAATGTTTCGTTCTCCGCATATAGATGCAGCAGTTTCAGCGGTCACGAAGAAGACTACCATTCCAGTTGAAGGCAATGCGGCTTTGAAGGATGTACAGGATCGGAAGGTGGATGCCTTGTTGAAGCAAGCTTTTGAGGTTAATGCTCTGGCTCTGCAGGCCTCTTAGTGGAGCTTGTGTTGCGAGAGCATGCCTTCGCTAGCGTTTGCAGCAGCCAGTTCAGCAAACGCAGGAGCAGCTAGCTGATGTGACAAGACTTGAGTCAGGTTCCGTATATTTGGCCAATGTCCAATATGATCTTATTAGAGGTTTGGCGAATAGCATGGCTTCCTTGGTAGCCGCATGCCGCTATCTTTGGCTTAGGAACTGGGTGGCAGACAGTTCCTCCAAGTCGCGTCTTAGCAAGCTTCCTTTTAAGGGGAAGCTGTTGTTTGGAGAAGATCTTGATAAGCTGGTCAAGGATTTGGGGGATTCTAAAGGAGGTCGCTTGCCAGAGGATAAACTGAAGCAGAGCATAGCCCCGTTACCTTCCTGTGGGTAACCTCGGGATTTCAGGAGTTTATTTTCAAAGAGGACGGTTTTCCTCTCAAGGTCAAAGTTTTAGAGGATTCCAGGGAGCGGGCAGAGGATTTGCTAGTCCCTCTTCCTCTGGTTTTCAGAAAGCACAATGAAGCGAGGTAGGAATTCAGCCGGTGGGGGGGTCGACTTCGGGAGTTTCTTCCTGCCTGGGTCCAGATAACATCCGATCAGTGGGTGTTGGAGGTCTTCGCGAAGGTTATTCTCTCGAGTTTGCCCGTTGACTCTTTTTTGTCATGTCGCCGTGCAGGGGGCGAGAAAGGATGATTGCAATATGGGAGACTCTGGCTTGTCTTTTGCAGCTGGCAGCAGTGGTTCCGATTCCGTGAGAGCACTATGGTATCGGTCGATACTCAATTTATTTTGTGGTGCCAAAGAAAGATGGGGCCTTCTGTCCGATACTGGATCTCAAGGGCATATACCGCTGTTTGCGGTTACCTCATTTCCGAATGGAGACCTTACGTTCGGTTATAGTGATGGTTCGTCAAGGGGAGTTCTTGACGTCTCTCGATCTCACCGACGTATATTTACACATTCCGATCAGGCCAGATCATCAGAGGTTTCTAAGATTTGCGCTACCTTGGGGGCATTTTCAGTTTCAGGTGTTGCCCTTTGGTCTGGCGATGACTCCGCGCACCATCACCAAGGTTATGGTGGTGGTGGCGGTGGCTCTTCGGAAGGAGGGAGTATTAGTTCATTCCTATCTCGACAACTGGTTGATTCGGGCAAAGTCCAGGTCTGAGAGTGTGCGAGTGACAGACACAGTGGTAGAGCTCCTGCATTCTCGGTTGGGTGGTCAATATGGCCAAGAGCCGATTGGTTCCGACGGAAGTTCTGGAGTATTTGGGAGTTCGCTTGGACACGCGTGTGGGATCGGTTTTCCTGCCAGATCTCCGAGCCCAGGTCCTGCGGCTTCTGGTGCGTGATTTTTTTGAGGACTCCTGCACCATTGGCCTGGCACTATCTCCGCGTGTTAGGGACAATGGTGGTGACTCTAGAAGTTGTGCCATGGGCCAGAGCTCACATGCGCCCCTTACAGAGATCGCTGCTCCATCGATGGTCTCACCAGAACAACTCTCTGTCCAAGCGCCTCCCCTGTCCATTGCGGGTCAGGAAGTCTCTTCAATGGTGGCTTCTTCTGCAGAATCTCACAGCGGGCATGCCTCTCGAACAACTGCAGTGGATGCCAGAGTTAACGGATGCCAGTCTCACAGGATGGGGAGATCAGTGCGGGGAGATCAGTGCGGAGAGCTCTTCGCGCAAGGCTGCTGGACCGAGCAGGAAGCCAAATGGTCCATCAGTCGGCTGGAGTTGCGAGCAGTAGCTCTAGTGCTTCAGGCCTTCGAATCCACCTTATGGGGTCGAGCGGTTCAAGTGCTCTCGGACAATGCCACGATGGTTGCATACCTTAATCGTCAAGGGGGCACGGGAAGCGTGGCTCTGGAAATGGAGGCGGAAAGACTCTTCAATTTGGTAGAGCCTCGGCTTCAATCTCTGTCGGCGGCGCACATTGCGGGAACGGACAATGTGATGGGTGGACTTTCTCAGCTGGGTTCGAGTGGATCCCGGAGAATGGGAGCTTCATCCGGAGGTGTTTGCTCAGATTGTCCTCAAGTGGGGATCTCCGGTTATGGATCTCATGGTGACCTTTCAGTCAGCCAAAGCCAGTCGCTTTTACAGCAGACGACGAAAACGAATGTCAGAAGGTCTAGATACCTTACTCCAACAATGGCCCACTCACGGTCTCCTCTATGTTTTTCCCCCTTGGATGCTCATACGACGAATGGTGTAGCGCATCGAGGCTCATCGGGAAGAGTGTTTCTAGTAGCTCCAGATTGGCCTCATCGTCCGTGGTATGCCGATCTGGTGCATCTGCTCGACGGGGAACTGTGGCGGATGCCACTAAGGGAGGATCTACTGCTTCAGGGTCCTCTACGTAACGGTACATCGGTTCTCGCTTACGGCTTGGCCATTGCAAGGGTTCGGTTAAGGAAGAAGCGTTATTCCAAGGCGGTGATTGACACCTTGCTTCTGGCCAGAAAGAGGTCAACTTCCTTAGCATATGTGCGCATCTGGCGTGTTTTTTGAGATCTGGTGTGCTCAACATCAGTTTCGTCCGGCCTCAGTATCTGTACCAACAGTGCTGAGTTTTTTGCAAGACTGGTTCGATAAGGGATTGGCTGCCAGTTCGTTAAAGGTGCAGTTGGCAGCTGTTTCTTGTTATTGAGGAAAGGTGCAGAGAGTTCCTTTGGGGATCCATGCCAATGTTGTCCGTTTCTTGAGAGCGGTATCCCGTCTATGTCCTTCGCGCAGGGTAGTTTCTCCTCCTTGGGATCTCGACTTGGTTTTAGGAGCCTTGACAAGGGAGCCTTTTGAGCCTTTGCATCAGACTTCCCTAAAGGATTTGACTTTGAAGACAGTATTTTTGGTAGCCATTTGCTCTGCATGTCGAATCTCTGAGTTGCAGGCTTTGTCCTGTCCAGAACCATTTCTGACTTTTTCTAGGGAAAAAGTAGTGTTGCGTCCTGTACCGTCTTTCCTACCAAAGGTAGTTTCGCCATTTCATGTGAATCAGTTGGTCTCTTTGCCCGTTTTGGGTGTTTCGGGGGAGACCGCATCGGACCGTAGTTTGCGTTTGTTAGACATTAAGAGGGTACTTCAGCGCTGTCGGGGGAGTGGTCTGTGGTAAAATGGCAGCGTGAGCATTTTGGGCTGAGTATGGCTAAGCAAAAGGGCAAAGCAAAGGCTCTTCCCGCGGAGACTGCACTTGCCGATTCCGTGGGACCGATGGATAAGTTTGTTCAGCTGACGGAGAGGCAGAAAGGGGAGATTTGAGCGGGCGCAGTGCTGTCGGATGTGGTGGCTCCGGTAGCGCATGCCCTGGAGGTTTCTCTCTCCCCTGACGAACGATCGCCGCCTCTGCGTTGGACCTGTCCGGTGCCTCTTCTTGTGGGAGGAGAGGTCGCCCCGCCCGAAGGTGGTGGAGTGGCGTCTGTTGAGCGGGTCTCGCTGGAGGAAGGCTCTGGAGTGCAGCCCTCGGAGGGGAGGGTTCAGGAAACTATCTCTGGCACAACTTTGGAGGCAGCTATTCTATCTGGTCGAGATGAAGGAGCTAGGCCTAAGATTTATACACCGAAGGCTGATATTGTAAAAGGTTTTTTGTTGCAGTCCCCTAAGGAGATATCCCTGGAAGTGATTTGGGGAGCGATTCTGCAGCTCTCCTCTATGGTCAGTCAGCATATTGCGTTAACAACAACTCTGTTGGAAAAATTGGAAACTTTGTCATCTGGAGTCCAGGGAGACGTGGCGAATCTTCGTTTGAAAATTGAGGAGGGAGAACAGAAATTGACTCAGGTTTCAACATTGAACGATTCTATTGTGAAAGATAATGTTTCTATGAAGATAAAGTTAGAGAATCTAGAAAATGTGGTTAGAGCTCCCAATTTAAGATTTGTTAAATTTTTCGGTTATAACAAATATGCTGCCAGTTGATTTATTTAAAAAATATATGCATGAGATTCTGGGTGTGCCAACTGATTTAATTCCCCCAAAAGTGAAAGCTTACTTTTACCTATGGGTAAGAAAGTAGGGGTATTATCAGAGGGTGCTTTAACTATGGATACTTTAGATGTGTCTGCTTTGTTACAGTCCCCTCGAGAAGCTGATTTACCGGTCTCCACATTATTAGTAACTTTTGCATTACCTTCCGACAGTGGCTTTTGAAATTGTACTTTAAAAAACGTTCTTTGTTATTCATGGGGAAGAGGGTTGGGATGTACCCTGACGTTTCCAGGGAGACTCAGAAAAGACGTAAAGCTTTTTTGTTGTTAAGACCTGGGTTGGTTCAGATTGGGGCTTCCTTTATTTTGCGATTTCCTTGTAAATGTATGGTTTTCTTTCGAGATAAGAAATATGTGTTTTTTCAGCCTGAAGATGTATCATCATTCATTAGTGCCCAGATTGTTTCTTCATCGCCACAGTGATCGTTCTTATTTGTGGTTCTCTCTGTCCCGCGCCCCTGATGCCTTTGTGTATATTTTTCCTGCTAATAGACCAAGGCTTCACTTTCCTTGTGTCTTTTCTAGGCAGTTTCCCCCATTATAGTGGGCTAACTAAACTCTTGTAATAAGCTTTTTCCTTATTGTATGTTTTTTCTTGTTGATTATATTTACTATGCAAGTAGTTGTTTTCTGTACAAGCCGTTGCTTGATTATTATTGTAAATTGTAGAAATAGAAAATAAAAAAAATAAGAAAAAGAGGGTACTTCGGCGATACTTGAAGGTCTTGGAGTCCTTCCGCAAGTCTAACAGTTTGTTTGTTCTCTTTGGTGGGCCGCGTAAAGGTGAAGCGGCGGCCAAAGCTTCAATTTCCAAATGGGTTCGTGAAGCAATAGCATCAGCTTATATCTTGCAAGGTGGTCAGGTGCCCTTGGGGCTGCGGGCTCATTCTACTAGAGCACAAGTGGCTTCGTGGGCGGAGCATAGCTTAGTTCCGCCGGTTGAGATTTGCAGAGCAGCCACTTGGTCTTCCTTGCATACTTTTATTAAACGTTACCGCCTGGTTGTTCAAGCGGCGGGAGATGCCTGTTTCGGGTCTGCAGTTTTGCGGTCCGGGTGGACAGGTCCCTCCCAATAGTTTACTGCTCTGTTACATCCCAGAGGTGAGGGACTGAACTGGAGGGGGACGATAAGGAAAGAGAAATTAGACTTGCCTGCTAATTTTTGTTCCTTGAGGAACTCCAGTTCAATCCCAATTCCTGCCTGGGGTTTTTTTGGTCAGCTTCCGCAAAGCCTGTTTTGTGATGCGCGGTGACTACAATCTACCTATTTGTTGCTCCTTTGAGTCTGCTTTGTCATTAGAACTCTAGGAGCTGGTGGGAGGAGCCATCAGGATATCTACAGTGGTGTCACAGTTCTGACATGCCCAGTCTCCATGCTGCGAGAAGAGGTGCACAACCCAGAGGTGAGGGACTACACTGGAGTTCCTCAAGGAACAACAATTAGCAGGTAAGTCTAATTTCTCTTTTTATCTCATAGCGGCTTTGGCAGTTGCTGCTGGGGTGCATTATAAGCTGTTTCTGCACCGCTTAAGTGAGGATCATCATTTGGACTCTTTTGGATGATTTGAGGAGTGTCTTTATCCTGGCTTGACAATGCCATTGTGGTTGTTCAGCTAAGTGTGCCTTTGTTTCCTTGAGACATTTGTTATATTCTATAATATTTATTATAATCTACAACGCTGAAAGACTACGCTCTCTGTGGTGTTTTCAGAATTTTTTTTTATAGCCTGAAGCAATCAGGGTTCAATTCCCAGTGGCACTCCTTGTGGCCTTGGGCAAGTCACTTTATTCTCCATTGCCTCAGAAGAAAAGGCTTGGCAATCTACTTCCAATCATACCTTGCTAAGAAAACCCAGTGGCTGCTGGGTTGCTAGGAGTCAGCATTGACTTGATGGCACTTAAAAAAAATAAAAAAATAAAAAAAAAGCTCATTCATGCAATGTTTACTAATTTGTGTGACACTAGGGATATTATGTCCTTTTAAATTTTGCCTTACATTATGTTAGGTGGACCTTGCTGTCATGGCTTGATGAATGATAAGCTGAGGATTGTTTCTTGTGAGCGAGTGCTTTGACTGAAAGGTTTTTTTCCTGTCAGTTTGATTTATTCATTTTTATGCAAGAAGGTATTGTATATAATTTATATGGATGGTTTGAAAGTTTGATGATTTTGTATATTTGGATGTTTGTCATTTTTATAATCATTTTGATATGAATTAAAAGAAATATTAACTTTAATTTGTGGATTTTGACCTCGGTTAAAGGGTAAGGGCTACATTCTTTACATTCGTATTAATAATATTCATAGCATTTTTGGAGATATATAGGTTTTTGAGTGGTTCTTTTTAACCTTAACCAGACTGTCATCCTCCCATCCTTCAGAGGAGGGTCTTTGAGCAGATCACTCTTTTGTGTCTGGCAGAGGAGGGTTTTAGTCAGATACTCGAAGATGACTAATTATGTTGATCAGACAATCTGTTCACTTCAGTGGTCCAAGGAAAGGTCTAGCAGCAGAGAGTCCATTGGTTCGACGTACCTTTTGTCAGCATAATGGAGGGAGTTGGAGCTCACTCCACTAGGGCACAGGTTTCCTCCTGGGCGGAGTTTGCCTTGGGATCTCTGGAGGACATCTGTAAGGTGGCTACTAGGTCTTCTCTGAGCACCTTTGTGAAGCACTATAGGTTGTATATGTGAGCTACAGTAGGTGCCACCTTTGGCTGGGCAGTTATGCCCAGACCGTTGCCTTACTCCCATCCTGGGTCCTGACTGCTTGAGGTACATCTCACGTGTCTGGACTGGTCTTACAGAATGATAAGGAAGGATAAATTTTACATACCTGATGATGATCTTTTCTTGAACTCTGCTAGATTAGTCCAGGACCTGCCCTGGAAGACCTTTTTTCCTACAGGTTTGGATATCCTGCTGCCATTTGATTGCATGGTCAAGTTCAGGGTCTAATTTGGTCGGTTTGTATCAATTGTTCCAAATTATCGTTGTTGAATAATAATGTTTAGAACTTGTGAGGTGTGTGGTTTTTTTCTGAGCTTTTCACTCTTGATTTCCAAGCAGTAAACATCATACTGGCTTCTCTCAGTGCTGTACAAGAGGTTATACCAACTGGGACATCACTGAATGTTGCTCTAGTCTGCCTCCATTGGCTGGATGGGGAGTAATCCACTTGTTTGGATTGGTCTAGCAGGATTCAAGGAAAGAAACCTAATCGATCCCTCAACCCAGTCTTGTTTTTTCAATTCTAATGTATAATCCCTCTGGAATGTGAATCGGGAACTGGTTAAAAGATAGAAAGCAGAGGGTAGGGCTAAATGGCCAATTTTCCCAATGGAAAAAGGTGAATAGTGGAGTGCCCCAGGGATCTGTACTGGGTCCGCTACTTTTTGACATATTCATAAATGACCTGGAAAAGGGAATAACTAGTGAGGTTATCAAATTTGCAGACGACACAAAACTGTTTCCTGTTCGGTAATCCAGTTTAGTCCTCCACAATCGGGTAGTGCCCCTCCTCCTGCAGCCGGGAGACTGGACCAATCAAATCTTCTGTAGTATATATGCAGCCGGAGCTCCCAGAAGTCCCCAGTGTGTCCAGTCTCCCTGCAGCTGGAGGACTTCTGTGCCCCTGCTGGGCACGCTAAGTGACACTTGAAGGAGCAACACTAGTTAGTTAGTTAGTTCTTTTGGGGTTTATTTCTGGTCCTTTATGTTCTATTTCTTTTGCTAGGTAGCTGTATCTTTAAAAAAAAAAAAAAAAAAAAAGACACAGGGGACTTTCTGGGGGAAGCCAGACCTGCCTTGGGCTCCTGCCTTCCTGCCTGGGAATCTCTGAAGCCTGGGTTGAGCTCTCCCCAAGGCTGTTCGGGGAAGAGCCATACCGGCTGCAACATTGCCTGTCACTTGGAGAAGTGGGCTGAGTTCCTTGCTGTTCCCAGAGCTGGTAGGAATTTTCCTTGTTTTAATCTTTCAGCTCTCTGTTCTTTGCTTGGGCAGAGGCTCTGTCGGCTCCCCTGGTTTCCAAATTGCACTTTTTCCTGCTTTTTTTCGCTTGCCCTATATTAGAGGGTCGTTTTCTTTCTTTTCCATATTATTTGGGTACCTTTGTATTTTCGCGCCGTTTTTTACCGCGGGTGAAAAAGTGCGGCGGCCATTTTGGATTTCTAAAGTGTGCTTTTTAAGGGCACTTTTTAACACTTGCGCACGGGTTCCCCTGGTGTTTTTTGGGGTTTCTTTTGCTGGCGATTTTGCTCAGGGCACCCCTAGGATTCTGGGGAGTATTTTGTTTATTGTAAAAAAAAAAAAAAAGGTTTTAAATTTAATACTGTGCTGAATTGAATAAGGTTAGTCCCCTTGGTGTGGGCTTCCCTGTTCCTGTTGCCTTATTTTTCCCTGAGAGCAGGTGGCCTTGGCATGGCTGCCAAACCTCAGTGTGTAATTTGTGGCTCCCGCAGAGGTACAATGACTGACTCTGGAATCTGTAAGAGCTGTGCTGCAGTTTCTTCAGAACTGGAGCTGCCTATTGAAATTAAGGAACAGCATGTGCCCGGGGACCCTTCTCTTTCGGGGGACAGTGTCCCTTCACCGAGCATCCTTCCTTCTGGTCTGGGCCCGGCGTCTAATACGTCGGTCCCTGAGCTCCAGCAGGCGGCTATGGTAGCGTCGCCTATAGACTTTTCCCCGGATTTTGTTCTTCTCATGCATCAGGCCTTCCACTTAAGCCGGTCTGGTCATTTGCCGGAGGCTTGGCCCGCCTCTCTCCCCCCAGCATCCACGGGGGGGTGTTCAGCGGTCTTCCCAACCCGCTGTCAAGCGGCCCAGGTTGGGGGACCAGGATCAGGACGCCCTTTGCCTCCCGGATTCCGAGGCTGAGGGGGATCCGGATATTGAGGCGGAGGAATTAGAAGACGGAGAGCTTCCAGAACCGGAAGATCAGGCTCGCATCATTCGGGTGTTTCGAAGGGACGAGCTGGTACCTTTGGTCACGGAGTCTCTCCAAGCACTTAACCTCTCTGCGGTGCGGCCGCTGGAGGAGGAGGGTCTCGAGGATCCTCTCATTCAGGCGGTCAGGGATGCCCAGGTAGTTTTTCCTGTGCACCGAGTAGTTGAGCAGATGATCCATGCGGAATGGGAGCAACCGGAATCCGCTTTGAAAGGGATTCGGACCATGAATCGTCTTTACCCCCTTGCCGACAAGGACAGGGACTTGTTTAAGTCTCCACGGGTGGATGCTGCCGTTTCGGCAGTGACTAAGAAAACCACCATCCCGGTTGAAGGGGCCGCGGCCCTGAGGGATGTTCAGGACAAAAAGGTTGATAATTTGTTGAAGCAAGCCTTCGAGACCAACGCCTTATCGTTACAAGCTTCTATATGTGGGGCGTGGGTAGCTCGAGCTTGTTTGCGATGGTCGCAGCACCTGCGCTTGGGGTCCGGTATGGACCAACAGGGGCTGTTGGACGTTACCCGCGTGGAGTCGGGATCGGCCTACTTGGCGGATCTGTGTTATGATTTAATACGCTCCCTAGCTAATAGCATGGCCTCCATGGTAGCGGCACGACGGTCCATCTGGTTGCGCAATTGGGCGGCCGACGGTTCTTCCAAGTCTCGCCTCAGTAAACTACCCTTTAAGGGCAGGTTGTTATTTGGTGAGGCTCTGGATAAGTTGGTGAAGGATCTCGGTGAGTCTAAGGGTGGTCGGCTTCCAGAGGATAAGCCTAAGCTTAATAGGTCGTCCACCTCAGCGCGCGGCCAGTTTCGGGATGCGCGCAGATTTCGTTCTTCCCGGCTGTGGACTTCGCAGCGCGGTTGTTTTGGAACCTGTCATCAAGGGTTTCGTGGTTTCAGAGGAGCGGGAAGGGGCTTCTCCGGAGCCGCCTCTTCCTCGGCCTCTTCCTTTAATCGCAAGCCACAATGAAACGAGGCGGGCTCTAGAGGAAGACCCGGTCATCGGGGGTCGTTTGCGCGACTTTCTTCCTTCTTGGGCCCAAATTACGTCAGATCGGTGGGTGCTGCAGATTATAGAAGAAGGTTATGCCCTAGAGTTTGCGCACCCACTTCCGGATTCGTTTGTTCTGTCTCCCAGCAAGGGAGCTCAAAAGGCGCGGGACATCCGCGTGACCCTGGATCGGCTTCTCTCTCTGGGGGCCGTGGTTCCGGTCCCGCCTTCGGAAAGAGGCGCAGGTCGCTACTCCATCTATTTTGTGGTTCCCAAAAAGGGCGGTTCCCTTCGTCCGATCTTGGATCTCAAAGGCGTGAATCGCGCTCTCAGAGTACCGCACTTTCGCATGGAGACCCTGCGGTCAGTCATCGTAGCGGTGCGTCAAGGGGAATTTTTGACATCCCTCGATCTTAGAGGCCTACTTACACATTCCCATCCGGCCCTCCCATCAACGGTTTCTCCGCTTTGCGCTCCCGTGGGGCCATTTTCAATTCCGGGCCATGCCGTTCGGACTCGCCACGGCTCCCCGCACCTTCACAAAGGTAATGGTTGTAGTTGCGGCGGCGTTGCGCAAGGAGGGCATCCTGGTCCATCCATATCTCGACGACTGGTTGATTCGAGCGAAGTCCAGTCGGGAGTGTGTGCAAGTCACGAGCAGGGTGGTGGATCTCCTTCGGTCCCTCGGATGGGTGGTGAACGAATGCAAGAGTTGTCTGTCTCCGACACAGGATCTCGAGTATCTGGGAGTCCGCTTCGACACAGCAAGGGGCTTGGTGTGCCTTCCGGAGCGACGCGTGCTGGCGTTGCGGGCTCTGGTCCGTCTCTTCCGGGGGATGCCAGCTCCGTCGGCGTGGTGGTACCTGCGGCTCCTCGGCACGATGGCGGCGACCTTGGAGGTGGTGCCTTGGGCGCGCTTCCACATGCGTCCGCTGCAGAGTGCTCTTCTGCGACGTTGGTCCAACCAGTTCGACTCGTTGAACAAGAGATTGCCTTGCCCAAAGACGGTTCGCCGATCCCTCCGGTGGTGGCTCTCCGCCGAGAACCTGTCGCGAGGGATTCCCTTGGAGCCTCCTCTGTGGGTTCCGTTCACGACGGATGCGAGCTTAACCGGCTGGGGGGCTCACTGCGAGTCCCGCTTTGCTCAGGGGGAATGGTCTCCCCTGGAGGCCTCTTGGTCGATCAACCGTCTCGAATTGCGGGCAGTCCGGCTAGCCCTAGTGGACCTGGAGACCCTGGTTCTCGGACGGCCGGTGAGAGTCCTGTCGGACAATGCGTCCACTGTAGCTTACATCAATCGCCAAGGGGGTACCGGCAGCATGGCCCTGGAGGCAGAAGCGGCGGCCTTGTTCAACTGGGTGCAAACTCGCCTTCCAGCAATCTCGGCGGCTCACATTGCGGGCGTAGACAATGTCCAGGCCGATTTTCTCAGCAGAGTGCGGGTGGACCCCGGAGAATGGGAGCTAAACCCACAGGTTTACGCACAAATCGTCCGGCGGTGGGGTCCACCCATCATGGATCTCATGGCGACCTTTCAATCAGCCAAGACAGGGCGCTTCTTCAGCAGGCGAAGGGAGCGCATGTCCGAGGGGCTCGACGCTCTCATTCAGCCGTGGCCAACGTCCGGTCTTCTTTATGTCTTTCCTCCGTGGGCTCTGATCGGCCGGGTCGTACAACGTATCGAGAGCCACCGGGGTCGCGTGTTACTGGTGGCCCCGGATTGGCCCCGGAGGCCCTGGTATGCCGATCTGGTCCGGTTGCGCGACGGCATTCCTTGGCTCCTGCCCGCACTACCGGATCTTCTTCTTCAGGGTCCCTTGCGGATGCCCCAAGTGGATCGATTCTCGCTTACGGTTTGGCCATTGAGAGGGCTCGGCTGAAAAGGAAGGGCTACTCCCCCGCGGTGATTTCTACCCTTCTGCGGGCGAGGAAAACGTCCACTTCTCTTACTTACGTTCGGATTTGGAGGATTTTTGAAGACTGGTGCTCCCGGCGGGGAGTCCGGGCGGCGACGGTTTCCGTGCCCGTCGTTTTAAGTTTTCTTCAGGATGGTTTCGATAGGGGCCTTGCGGCTAGTTCCCTAAAAGTCCAGTTGGCGGCTATCTCGTGTTATCGCGGCAAGGTTTTGGGTCGTCTGCTCGGGGCTCATCCGGATGTACGCCGATTCCTTACGGCTGTTTTTCATTTGCGGCCCTCCCTCAGAGTTTTCGTTCCTCCTTGGGACTTGAATTTAGTTCTGAGGGCCCTGGTTCGTGAACCTTTTGAGCCCCTGCGCAGGGCATCTCTGAAAGATCTCACGCTGAAGGCGGTTTTTCTTGTAGCCATCTGTTCGGCACGGCGCATTTCGGATCTGCAGGCATTGTCCTGTCGAGAGCCTTTCTTGTCTTTTTCCGCGGATCGGATCGTTCTCCGTCCGGTTCCTTCCTTTCTGCCAAAGGTGGTGTCTCCCTTTCACATGAATCAGGCAGTGTTTCTTCCAGTGCTTTCTTCGCAATCTGTCGGGTCAACGGACAAAGGTCTTCTCCGGCTCGATGTGGGTCGTACGCTCCATCGTTATTTAAAGGTTACCGAGTCTTTTCGGAAATCTGACCGGCTTTTCGTGCTCTTCGGGGGTGCGCGTAAAGGGGAAGCGGCGGCTAAAGCCTCCATTGCTAGATGGCTCAAAGAGGCGATCGCGTCCGCGTATCTGTTGCAACAGCGGTCTATTCCGGAGGGTCTTAGGGCTCATTCCACTAGGGCTCAGGCGACCTCTTGGGCGGAGTATAGCCTGGTTCTGCCGGCAGATATCTGTAGGGCGGCCACTTGGTCGTCTCTGCATGCTTTCAGTAGACACTATCGCTTAGATGTGTCAGCGGCTCGGGATTCCTGTTTTGGTTCGGCGGTTCTGCGCGCCGGATGGCAAGGTCCCGCCCGGTCTTAACTGCTCTGTTACATCCCGATTGTGGAGGACTAAACTGGATTACCGAACAGGAAATGGAAATTACACTAACCTGGTAATTGTAGTTCCTGGAGGGTCCAGTTTAGTCCTCCTTCCCTCCCGACTATCTGCTAATGTGGTGCGGCGCGCCTTTCCGAACGGTTGATATTAAGACGGTTCCTCTTGCCGTTCGGTCCCTCTGTGGCAGCCGCGTTTTTTGCAGAGGCTCTTCCCTGTCTCAGGGGTTCAGGCAGCTCCTGAACTTCTGGTGGGGAGCGGTGTTTTGATCCCTGAGGCGTCGGTGTCGGCGCAATGCAGTGTTCTGACTTCCTCGTTTGGGGAGGGGGTTGGATATTCCTTGGGGGGAACAAATTGTTCTTTAATTAGGTCATTTTGTATATTAATCTAATGTGTTGCTTCGTTAAGTATGCTTTGTTACTAGTACACTGGGGACTTCTGGGAGCTCCGGCTGCATATATACTACAGAAGATTTGATTGGTCCAGTCTCCCGGCTGCAGGAGGAGGGGCACTATCCGATTGTGGAGGACTAAACTGGACCCTCCAGGAACTACAATTACCAGGTTAGTGTAATTTCCATTTTAAGCTGTTAAAACCCAAGAGGATTGTGGAAAACTGCAGGAGGATCTGGATAAATTGGAAGACTGGGCATCCAAATGGCAGATGAAATTTAATGTGGACAAGTGCAAAGTTATGCACCTAGGAAAGAACAACCCACACTATGGTTACACAATGCAAGGTTCCACATTAGGAACCACCACCCAGGAAAAAGATTTAGGAGTCATCGTGGATGACATGTTAAAACCCTCTGCCCAGTGTGCAGCGGCATCCAAGAAAGCAAATAGAATGTTAGGTATCATAAGGAAAGGAATGGAAAATAAAACAAAGGATATTATAATGCCTCTGTATCGTTCCATGGTACGACCACACTTTGAATATTGTGTGCAATTCTGGTCGCCGTATCTTAATAAGGATATAGCGTTATTAGAAAAGGTACAGAGAAGAGCCACCATAATGGTAAAGGGGATGGAAGGCTACTCCTATGAAGAGAGGCTACAAAGGTTAGGGTTCTACAACCTGGAAAAGAGACGGCTGAGGGGAGATATGATGATAAAGGTCTATAAATTAATGAATGGAGTGGAACGGGTAAACGTAGATTGTTTACGCTATCAGAATATAGAAAGACTAGGGGACATGCAATGAAGCTACAGGGTAAACTATTTAAGACAAATAAGAGAAAATATTTTTTCACGCAACATGTAATCAAACTCTGGAATTTGTTACCGGAGGATGTAGTAAAGGCTGTTAGTGTAGCTGGGTTTAAAAAAAGTTTGGACAAGTTCCTGGGGGAAAGGTCCATAAACCATTATTAAAAAGGGACCCAGGATATCAATGCTTGACGCAATACAAGCATTGTGGAACCTGTGTCTCTTGGGGATACTGTTAGGTATGTATGACCTAGATTGGCCACTGTTGGAAACAGGATACTGGGCTTGATGGACCTTGGTCTGACCCAGTATGGCATATCCTATGTTCTTATGTAACATTAACATTGTTCATCCTTAGTTCATGTTAATATTCCAAGTTTGTTGCCCTTGTCATAATGTAATCATTGAGTTGAGTCGCCTCTACTTACAAAACTTATACAGACCTCCCTTGATCAAGGCTAGGCTGCCTAAAACTGTCATCTATATGCCCCATTCTCAAAAAGCACACATGGATCCACTTGATCTATCAGCCTACAGAGCAATCGCCAGTCTTCCCTTCATCGCCAAGATGATTGAAAAAAGCATACACCAACGACTACAAGACCACCTGGACAAACATAACATATTGGATGACCAACAACACAGTTTCCGCCCGACCATGGAGTGGAAATGCTACTAACGTCCCTAACCAGCAAACTCATCAAAGAAATTCAGAAACTAAACTCTGGATTCATCCTTCTATTTCTAGACATCTCAGCTGCCTTCGATACCATCGGTTACCAAATTTATTACATTGACTGCAGTCACTAGGAATAGAAAGCACCGTACTAAAATGGTTCCAATCCTACCTCAAAAACCAAAATAACAAGTAAGGATGGGGACCTGCACCTCTGCCCAATATACCCAAACAGAAGGAGTCCCACAAGGATCCACACTCTCTGCACTGCTATTTAACATATACATGCAACCACTCTGCGAAACACTCCAGTCTCACAATATCTCCTTCCACATATATGCCGACGACATCATGTTATACACACCCTTCAACAAAACCACCTCTCACTCCACCACCTACAGCGGTGCTTCACAGATGTATCCAGATGGCTCGAACAAAACCCACGTCTCCATTAACCTGAACAAAACTGAAGCTCTGTTTGTAACCAGGGGCAGCTTATTCACGCCACCCTCCACCATCAGACTCAACAACGTCAAAATACAGGTCAAGAACGAAGTCAAATACCTTGAAATCATCAAAAACTGTCTACTTCAAAATCCGGCCTCTTCAACACCTCCACCCACTGCTAGAACCAACCGACTTCAGATCTTTCTTACAAAAACCCTCATCATCCCACACATAGAGTCCTTGGTATATAGGGTTGCAGTAGTCTCTCAATACATGCTTCACCCTTTATAAACAGCCCTGCACACCACTGCCCACACAATCCAGGAGGCTTCCAGATCAGACCACATCTTTTCCATCCTAAAACACCTCCACTGGCTCCCACTACAAGCCAGAATGTTATACAAGACCATACTTCTCAAATTTAAAACCATCAACAATCTATCATCCACACACCTTCAAAAGTTACTCCATCCCCACACTTCAACCTGACCCATGAGAAAATCCACTGTAAACACCCTCACAGTACCACCTGAAAAAATAAAAAGCAATCAGCTAGCCTGCCAGAGATTCTTCAAATTATACGCATCCTTCCTCTGGATCTCCCTCCCTGATGGCCTCAGAAACTCCACAGACCTCACCACGTTCAGAAAGATGTTAAAAAACCACCTCTTTGCCAAATACTTCGTTGATGTAACTTAACCAACCTGTAACTTGACCCACATTGCGAGCCCCCCACCCTGTAACTACATAATCTCTAATCAGATTGTACATAGCAAAGCGCTCTAAATCCATTGTGTAAAGTTACATGGCCTAGTAAGTCAAGTTCAAATTGTTCAAATGTACATTGTATGTATTCCTTCAACTGTATATAGTTAAATGTTCTCTGTAAACAAGTTCAAATTGTTGATTGTAAACCACTCTGAGCTGGTGAAAAACGTAAAAATCTTGCTAAATAAATAAAGGTTATACTGTAAACCGCTTTGACTATATGATAAAAATAGTATCAAAACTTGTTGAAAGAGAGAAAATGATCTGGTATGTAAAATTACTCCCTTCTTCTTTGCATGTCTACATGTGCATTCATCTGTGCTTGTATCCATATGTTTTGTTTATGTGTACACTTGTGTGTCTGTAACTGGGAGAATAGGGGAGAGAAATTGAAGGGAGCGATTTCCTGACTGCTGTGGTTCAGTGCATCAAAGATTCTATGCTGCTGAAGCTGGAACTATTACTCCTCCTATAGAAATGGGCCATTTCCTTTTGTGGAGCTTATTTCTCTAATCTGTTTGATTTTTAAATTAGATATGTCCTATTTAGTTACATTTTCAGAGAGTTATTTTGCTCCCAGAAAAGACAGATAGGCAATTCGACCCCTTATGTATAATTTCTTTTCAAAATCTTTTGAATTGGAAAGGAATATAAAGGAGACATTGGCATCCTGCTTCATTGAAAAGGGGGAAACTGCTGCTTATTGGTGACAGCGCAGAAAAATATATTTAATCGTCATTCATGGAACAGTCGGTTCCATTATCATAGGATAATTTAGTTGTGAATATTGTAGACACTTGTTTTATCATATTTGTGTGATGCACTGGTACTTCAGTAATACGAGGGGTGTCCGATATTAAAGGTATAGGCCAAAATAACACTAACATTTATATTTAAAGAAATTATTCAATACATTCCACCAAAAACTACATACTTTTGTTTACTTCTCCACATAATTGCCATAAACATTGAGAGATTTATCCCAGCGTGACACTAGTTTGAACATCCCTTCACGGTACAGTTGTGTATCAAGTTGTTTGAAGAAGTCCATAACAGTGTCTTGCAATTCTTCCTGATCCGCAAAGTGTTTCCCCGCCAAGAATTTCTTCAAAGGTCCGAATAAATGAAAATCCGAAGGGGCTAAGTCTGGACTATACGGAGGATGTAGCAGGACCTCCCACTTCTGCTGTGTCAACCACAGATTGGTTTGTTTTGACGTGTGGGGTCTTGTGCCGTTGTGCAGAAGTTTAACTCCTTTGCGTAATCGTCCCGGCCTTTTCCGTCTTATAGCTGTATGCAATGACTTAACCCCTTCGGATTTTCATTTATTCGGACCTTTGAAGAAATTCTTGTTGGGGAAATGCTTTGCGGATCAGGAGGAATTGCAAGACACTGTTATGGACTACTTCAAGCAACTTGACACGCAACTGTACCGTGAAGGGATGGATGTTCAAACTGTCACGCTGGGATAAATGTCTCAATGTTTACGATGATTATATGGAGAAATAAACACAAGTATGTAGTTTTTGGTGGAATGTATTGAATAATTTCTTTAAATACAAATGTTAGTGTAATTTTGGCCTATATCTTTTAATATTGGACACCCCTTGTAGTATGCTCATTGGAAACTACAGAGTAGAAAATTGTTACTAAGTGAAGTAGCCACAGTCTGCATGTATTTACTTACAAAGGCTTATAGACAAATCTTTACTTTTTAATAGATTGATATCTGCGTATAAGATGTGGGAAAACGTTTGCCTATCTGAACTCTTGCCTCAATTAATAGAACATATTATGGGCTTGATATTCAGTGGCAGCAGCTCTCTGTCACCGCTGAACCTGAGACCCAGATATTTAATGCCGGAGTCACATCCGGCCACTGGCATTGAATATCTGGATCAGCCGGATAATGTGGAAGCTAACCGGGCAGTGGCAATTCTTTAACTACTGCCTGCTTAGCTTCTGTGGCAAAAGTTGGGCCATTCTTTTAAAGGTGCCTAATTTTCATTGCTTAGTGATAACCAGGAAGGGGCTGAATATCGCTGCTTTCAGGTTATCACTGGGTTCATCCTCAACTCTGTCCCCCCAGAACATCCTGATGCTAGCCAGCTAGCAGCGGAGCATTCAGTGGTGGCACCAGGTGATATTCAGCAGTATCCCGGTCACCACAATTAATGCTGTTAGCAGGTCTGCTAACAGCACTAATTTCATTGAATGTATCGGGCCCTATATTTCTGATTAATTAAAAGATGGAGGAGATGGATGATATTTAATAAATTGAATCTTACTGAGTTCTTAGATTCCTTTATAGAGGTTTCTAACTGTGTAGCTCTAATTTTATAATGATAAAGGAGAAAAGCCTGCACTTACCTCCCTAAATGGAGTGGTGGGAGAGGGCAGCAGTACTGAGGCCTGGTTTAAATTGGGATTTAAATTTAATTGGTGATTTTTGTTTTGTTTGTTTTGGTTCATTTTGGTTTAGGTGGGTTGGTCTGCCTGGGTAACCGGGGGGGGTTTCTTAGACTTTGGGGCCATAAAGGGGGTAGTCCACGTGCATACCAGCATGCCTGCCAGTGCCTGGTATTGGGGCCCGTCGGGGGGGACAGCTTCCAACAAAGGCATTTGCCACAGTTGCACGCATGAGGCCACGTCTATAGAGCGAGACTTACAGGATAAGGCAGGACAGGACTGGAGTTCCTCGCCAGATAGGACTCAGCAGGCCCTATACCTCCGCACCTGGAGCCGTCATCCTGTACCCCAATCCTTCCCAAACCCTCTACATCGAGAGGCCTGGAGGATGTGGAAGTCCCTGGTGATTTTTCACCGGAATTCGTCCTCCTTCTACATAAGGCATTTTGCATGTGCCAGCAGGGATTGTTGGCCTGCTTCTCGGGGCCGGAGCAGGGCACAAATACGACAGCGGACTCGAGAGAGTGCAGAACGCTGGGCAGCCACTTTAAAGAGGGCTAAGCCCTTGGAGGAAGAGCTATCTCCCTTGTCTGAGGAACCGGACGGGGAGGACCTGGATGTGGAGTTAAATGCGGAAGGCAACGAGTTAGAAAAGGGACAGATCCCAGAACAGGAAGATCAGGTGTGGATTGTAAGTGTGTTCTGCTGGGAAGAGTTGCCAGCGCTGATCATGGAGTCCTTGAAGGCCCTTAATATGCCCACTAGATGGATAAGGGATGAGATTGCATTGGCATACATCTTGAAGGGAAAGCTGGTGCCGGCAGGTTTGCATGCTCATTCCACGAGGGCTCAGGCAGCCTCGTGGGTGGAGTATAGTTTAGTGCCATCAGTAGAAATCTGCAGAGCAGCCACGTGGTCTTTATTTCACTTCATACTTTTGCAGAGCATTACTGCCTGGATGTTCAGGCGGTGGGAGAGACATGTTTCGGTTCTGCAGTGCCTCAGTCTGGTCTTGCAAGTCCCTCCCATTAATTCAACTGCTCTGTCACATCCCAGAAGTGCAGGACTGGACTGAAGGGACGATAAGGAAGATGAAATTAGACTTACCTCTAATTGACATTCCTTGAAGAACTCCAGTCCAGTCTCAGATCCCTTCCCATGGTTATAAGAATCTGGTTTTGCGACTGGGCCCTGAAGCGGGTCCCGTGGTGAGAGAATTTGCCAGGGAACGCTCAGTAATTTTGGCAGGGGAGAGAAGGCATTTGAGGCGGACTGACAGATCTGTCTGTTTCGTGCTCAAGGCTTGACATTTGTGCCCCTGTATTCTACAGGGAAGACTTTTTGTTCTGGGGGTGCGAAGGGGATCCCTTCTTCTGTGGGAGAGGGCGCCAGGTTAGTTAGATTTAGAGTTATTTATTCCTGTTTGACTACTTACATAAGAACATAAGATATGCCATACCGGGTCAGACCAAGATCCATCAAGCCCAGTATCCTGTTTCCAACAGTGGCCAATCTAGGTCATACGTACCTAGCAGTTTCCCCAAAAGAGACAGGTTCCGCAATGCTTGTACTGGGTCAAGCATTGATATCCCGGGTCCAAACCTTTTTTAAACCCAGCTAAACTAATAGCCTTTACTACATCCTCCGGTAACAAATTCCAGAGTTTGATTACACGTTGAGTGAAGAAATATTTTCTTTTATTAGTTTTAAATAGTTTACCCTGTAGCTTCATTGCATGTCCCCTAGTCCTTCTATATTCTGATAACGTAAACAATCGATCTACGTTTACCCATTCCACTCCGTTCATTAATTTATAGACTTCTATCATATCTCCCCTCAGCCGTCTCTTTTCCACATTAAAGAGCCCTAACCTTTTTAGCCTTTCTTCATAGGAGTATCCTTCCATCCCCTTTACAATTTTGGTGGCTCTTCTCTGAACCTTTTCTAATAACGCTATATCCTTTTTAAGATACGGCGACCAGAATTGCACACAATATTCAAGGTGCGGTCTCACCATGGAACGATATAGAGGCATGATAATATCTTTTGTTTTATTTTCCATTCCTTTCCTTATGATACCTAGCATTCTATTTGCTCTCTTGGCTGCCGCTGCACACTGGGCCGAGGGTTTTAACATGCTATCCACAATGACGCCTAAATCTTTTTCCTGGGTGGTGGTTCCTAATGTGGAACCTTGCATTGTGTAACCATAGTTTGGGTTGTTCTTCCCTAGGTGCATAACTTTGCACTTGTCCACATTAAATTTCATCTGCCATTTTGATGCCCAGTCTTCCAATTTATCAAGATCCTCTTGCAATTTTCCACAGTCCTCTTGGGTTTTAACAACTTTAAATAGTTTTGTGTCATCTGCAAATTTGATAACCTCACTCGTTATTCCACTTAACAGGTCATTTATGAATATGTCAAAAAGCAGCGGACCCAGCACAGATACCTGGGGTACACCACTATTCACTTTTCTCCATTGGGAAAATTGGCCATTTAGCCCAACCCTCTGCTTTCTATCTTTTAACCAGTTCTTGATCCACAGTAGTACACTGCCTCCTATCCCATGACTCTTTAGTTTTGCCAAAAGTCTCTGATGAGGGACCTTGTCAAAGGCTTTCTGAAAGTCCAGATACACAATCGATCACATCTCTCCTATCCTATACGCTCTCCACTGGCTTCCTATCTATAGTAGGATTCAATATAAAACACTTGTCACCACTTTTAAACTCATTAATGACCTAGCCCCATCACAGTTGGCCACTCTACTCCAAACCCCACAAGAAAACAGAACCAGAAGAAAAAGTAACCTCAACATGCTATTAATTCCCATTGCAGTGACAAAATCAAAACAAATAACCACCAACACTGCTTTTTCATATTATGCTCCCAGCCAATGGAATAAACTGCCACTAAACCTCAGAGAGATTAAAGATCTTACAACTTTCAGGAAGGAACTTAAAACCTACCTATTTAGTCAACACTATAGCAACATACAACCTGAAATCAAATTTACTACACAAAAACATGCAACAAACCAAACACAAGTCTACCCCACCTAATTCCATTTTCATATCCACCCAAGTTAGTCTACTCCCAACACTGTACTTATGATCACAAATAACTATTATAATCCCTTGCTAACCATGTAAAGCTACTTTTTGGTTCTTTGTAACATAGTTTTATGTTTCCTTTTATGTTAATAACCCACACATTGTTTTCCATGTAACCTAGTTCTTATGTAATCTAGTTTTATGTTCACCTAATGTTTAATGTAATGCAATATTGCACTGTTTTGCTATATTGTTGTTTTAAAGTTCCTTGTAAACCGCCCCTGATCTCTGGAAGGGGCGGTATAGAAAAGCACACAAATAAATAAATAAATAAAATAAATATCAACTGACTCACCTTTGTCCACCTGTTTATTCACACTTTCAAAAAAGCATAATAGATTAGTAAGACAAGATTTCCTTGTCTAAAACCATGTTGGCTGTCTCCCATTAGGCCATGATTATCTACATGCTGAGTAATTTCATTCTTTATGATGGTGTCTACCATTTTTCCAGGTACTGATGTGAGGCTCACCGGTCTGTAGTTTCCCGGATCACCCCTGGAACCTTTTTAAAAATTGGCGTTACATTGGCGATCCTCCAAGCTTCAGGTATTACAGATGATTTTAATGAAAATTCACAGATTACTAATAGCAGGTCAGCAATCTCATATTTCAGTTCTTTCAACACCCTTGGATGTATACCATCCAGCCCAGGTGATTTGCTACTCTTCAGTTTATTTAATAATTGTAATACATCTTCCTGATGTATCGATATTTCCTTCAATTCTTCCGCACCTTTAAATACCACTTCAGTCATTGGTAACATCCCTACATCCTCCTCAGTAAAGACCGAAGCAAAGAATTCATTCAGTCTCTCCGCTATTGCCTTGTCGCCTTTTAGTGCCCCTTTAACTCCTCTATCATCTAATGGACCAACTGACTCTCTCACAGGTTTTTTGCTACGAATGCACTTGAAAAAATCTTTATTTCGCGTTTTTGCTTCCGCAGCAAGCTTCTTTTCAAATTCTCCCTTTGCCTGCTTTATCAGTGTCTTGAATTTGACTTGCCAGTGCTTGTGCTGTTTCCAGGTTTCGTCGTTTGGCTCTTTTTTCCATTTCCTGAAAGATGCTTTTTTGGCAACAGCCTCTCTGACCTCGCCTTTAAACCATGCTGACAGTTTTTTGGACTTCCTTCCACTTTTCTTAAAGCGTGGAATACAGCTGGTCTGGGCTTCCAAGATAGTATTTTTCAACAACACCCAAGCTTGATGTAAGTCTTTAACCTTTACAATTGCTCCTTTTAGTTTTTGCTTAACTATTTTCCTCATTTTATCATAGTCTCCCTTTCGAAAGTTAAAAGGTAGTACTGTGGATTTCCTTACTATCCCTCCTCCACTAACACAGGTGCACTACCAAAAAACTGCCTACAGTTTTGCAACTGATTCCTATAGATTTTGGAGTGCTGAATCCAGGAAAAATAGCCAAAATGTTCCATCACGTCACGTTTTCTTGCAAAATGAGATTTCTTACCCATATAAGGATTGTTCACATAATTTCTTTTTAGCCGACTGCAGTTTATTTTCTTGGCCCAAAATAGAGGTTGTAATGGTTAACTAACTAGAAACACTCCCTCATGATATTTTAGAGTGTTTTGTATTCATTTTATACATTAACAGGACAATTGGGAGGCGGGGGGCTAAATCCAGTACTCGCGCTGGCGCATGTTCTTTCCTGTTCGCCTCGCCTCGTTCGCTCGCTCAAACACGGTGGTTGCGACATGAACGTTCCTGTCAAATTTCAGTTTCTTGCAAGTTCATTATTACCTTTTGTTTGCTCAGTCGTAATCCAGCTTTATTCCGAAGTGGTTCACTACAGTTGTAGTTTGCAGTGCTGTGTAGTAAAGGCTGTTAGTGTAGCTGGGTTTAAAAAAGGTTTGGACAAGTTCCTGGAGGAAAGGTCCATAAACCATTATTAAGAAGGGACCCAGGATATCAATGCTTGAACCAATACAAGCATTGTGGAACCTGTGTCCCTTGGGGAAACTGCTAGGTACGTATGACCTAGATTGGCCACTGTTGGAAACAGAATACTGGGCTTGATGGACCTTGGTCTGACCCAGTATGGCATATCTTATGTTCTTATATTTGTGATGGCTCACAGAGCCAGAGGTTGCGTCAACTCTCCGGACAGTTTGTTTTATTTGTGGGGAATATACCGTGAAAAAGCGGCAGAGGAACATTTCTGCATTTATTAAAAAAGTATATTTCGCCTATTTCGGTTTGAAGTTAGGCGATCAAGACAAACCGTGGGCTCCTCACAAAGTGTGCAAGACATGTGAGGAAGATCTACGCTTATGGATGAAAGGTAAAAAACAAGCATTTCGTTTCGGAATACCTATGATGTGGCGTGAACAAAGAGACCACAGCAGTGACTGCTATTTTTGCTCTTGCATTGTGAAGGGATACAACTTAAAAAAATAAGAACGTAATAAGTTACCCCAACCTTCCCTCAGCAATTAGGCCTATGCCTCATAGCAACGAAGTACCTGTGCCTGAACCACCAAAATCTTTGGATCATATTTGTGTGGACGGTTCTGATCATGATGAGACTCATCAGATGGCTTTTCCCGATGAGTCCAGTACTTCCGAGTTTGAAACTGAACCAGATCCGAAACCTGAACTTTTCTCTCAAGCTGAATTGAATGATTTAGTCCAGGATTTAGGACTCCCAAAAGATGCTGCCCAACTGCTAGGTTCTCGGCTTAAACAGAAAAATCTATTGTCACCAGGAACAACTTTTTATTGGTACCGCAACCGCGAGACACAATTTTTGAAGTATTTCAGCAAAGAGGAAGATTTGGTATTTTGCAACGATATATACGGAGTGATGGAAAAGTTTAAACTCAAGTATGATCCTGCTGAATGGCGGCTGTTCATTGATTCGTCAAAAGACAGCATAAAAGGTGTTCTTCATAATGGCAACACATTCGCTTCAGTTCCTATTGCTCACTCTGTTATTCTCCAAGAAATATACGAGAATTTGGCCCTGATTCTTCAGAAGATTCGTTATGATGAGCATAAGTGGATGATTTGTGGAGACTTTAAATTTCTATCCATGCTATTAGGGCAGCAATCCGGTTTCACCAAATATCCCTGCTTCCTTTGCTTGTGGGATAGCCGGGCCCGCGACCTACACTGGGGGAAAAAAGACTGGCGAATTCGGGAGTATTTGAGACCCGGTGAGAAAAATGTTCTTCATGAGAGCTTGGTACCTCGTGATAAAATTCTATTACCACCTCTCCACATTAATTTGGGTCTCATTAAGCAATTCATCAAGTCCCTTCCAAAAGATGGTGAGTGCATTCGGTACCTTTGCTCAAAGTTCCCCCGACTTTCTGAAGCAAAGCTAAAGGAAGGAGTGTTTGTTGGCCCTGATATAAGGAAACTCATTTCAGATGGAGCATTCGCTGAAACGATGTCTGAGAAGGAAAAAGAAGCCTGGGATTCCTTCAAGGATGTTGTTCTCAAATTCTTGGGGAACAGGCGGGATGAGAACTATAAGGATATTGTTGCCAGGATGCTCAATGCCTTCAAAGAACAAGGCTGTAACATGAGCCTGAAAGTCCATTTCTTGCACTCCCATGTGAACTACTTTCCCGAAAACTTGGGGGCGTACAGTGAAGAACAAGGTGAAAGGTTTCACCAGGACATCAAGGACGCAGAGAGAAAGTACCAAGGAAGATGGAACACCACTATGATGGCTGATTTCTGCTGGTTGCTGCTGCGGGAAACCCCAGATGAAAAATACACCAAGCAGCGCACCAAGAGAAGCATTCGGGGGAAGAAGAAACGGGCCCACCAGGAGATTGATTGACCCAAGAATGACTTTAAAATCTAAACTGTGTTGACAAATATTGTGTTTTTACTAAACTTTGAAATAAAAATTTGCTAGTTATTACCACAGTGTCGGATCTCATTTATTAGAATTTTATTTTCACACCATCGGGTGTTTGTCTTCATGTATTGCAATGGTGCGGTTTGCGTTTTCTATTCTTACATACATACCTGTACAACATTTTTTGCACATTTCTTTGCTTTGCTTTGTGTCTAACCTCGCTCTTATATGCTCAATGTTTGTGCACATGTATGTGGCTGTTTTAAGTGCAGACAATTTTGCTACCATCACAGTGTGTTTTGTTGACATTACTCTATTCTTATGTGCTGCCTTGTTACAATTTTCTTTATTCTTATTTGAATAACTACTCAACAATTAGTATAAAGAATTCATCCAAGAAACTTTTATCTCGATCGCACTCAATCTGAAACGTTCACCTCAAACTGCTAACCCAATGTAGCAAAAAATCTGTACGTGATGGAGCAAATTGGTTACCAGATTTGGATTCAGCGCACCAAAAAACGTAAAAATCAATCGAAACATTAGAGGCAGTTTAAAAAAAACTTTTTTTTAGTGTACCTGTGTAATTAATTCAAAGGCGATCATGCTATGATCACTATTGCTAAGTGGCCCCAACACCCTTATCTCTTGCACTAGATCTGGTGTTTCCACTAAGGACTAGGTCTAATATGGCTTCCCCTCTGGTCGGTTCATGAACCAGCTGCTCCAAGAAGCAGTCATTTATGTCATCTAAAAACTTTATCTCCGTAGCATGTCCTGCCGTGACACTGACCCAGTCGATACCGGGGTAATTGAAATCACCCATTATTATTACTGCGCTATAACTTTTGTTAGCTTCCTTGATTTTCTTTGAGCATTTCAATAATCCATTTGTTCATTCTGGCCAGGCGGTCGATAGTACATCCCCACTGCCATCACCTTTCTCTTTATACATGGAATTTCAATCCATAGAGAATCTACAGCAAATTTTGTTTCCTTCAAAACTTTAATCCTTTCTGACTCAATGCCCTCTCTAACATAGAGTGCAACCCCTCCACCAATTTGATGAGCCCTATCATTACGATATAGTTTGTATCCAGGTATCACAGTGTCCCACTGGTTGTCCTCCTTCCACCATGTCTCTGATATCCCAATCATATCTAACCTCTCATTTAGTGCTATATATTCTAACTCTCCCATCTTATTTTTTAAACTTCTAGCATTTGCATACTAGCATTTTAGAGACTGTATTTTATTCATATTAGTTTGGCTGTTGGTAGACATGGGTAATTTGGGATCTTTAAGCTCTGTCTGCTCCATACTCGAGGGCATTTGGGCAACTTTACTCTTTTTTGGAACCTCTCTGCTTTTGGTAGTATCCTTCAAGGATACATTCTTCCAAACCATCCGCTCTTGGGCGACTGTTGGCTTTCCCCTATTATCTAGTTTAAAAGCTGCTCTATCTCTTTTTTAAAGGTTAATGCCAGCAGCCTGGTTCCATCCCAGTTAAGGTGAAGCCCATCCCTTCAGAAGAGCCCCTCCTTTCCCCAGAATGTTGTTTATTTATTTATTTATTTATTTATTTAACATTTCTTCTATACCGCGCTATTAAAATCAGTGCGGTGTACATTGAACAAAATATACAACAATGTATACAAGTAACATTAAGTTTACATAGAACATGGGAATATATAACATGGATTAACAGGGAAAACTATGTACAGTCAACATCATATATGTATATGTTTTTACTATATAAATATGTTAGCTCAAGTGGAGATTATCTGCGTAATTTATGTAGGAGGCGCGAATCAACAGAGAGGATGTGGAGCTATCGTGGAGCTTAACCATTTTCTGGTTGAATTAAGGTAATATGGTGTTTAGTGCAAGTTGGAGGTCTGTTGTTTGAGTGAACATGCGATGTCACTTCTGGGTAGAATTTTGTGAATAAGTGATGCTTCACGGCTTTCCTGAATTGTAAAAGGTTTTTGATACAACGAATTTCATGAGGAAGTAAATTCCAGTTCAGGGGTGCAAATAAAGAGAAAGCTCTGTTCGATGTAGCTTTAGTACATGATGTCATCATCTTGGGAACTATTAAGGTATTCATAGCAGTGGTCCTTCTGTTTCTATTTTCGAGGGTGTTATGTATTAGTTTGCTAATTGGTGTCGGAGGGTAGTTATTCCTGGCCTTGAAGGTCAGAACTAGTGACTTATATGTAAGTCTGGCTTGTAATGGTAACCAGTGTAGGTCCTTCATGATCGGCGTTATGTGAGCAGCTCTTGGTGACCCAGAGAGGACTCTTGCAGCTGCGTTCATAGCCAGACAAAGTGGATTTAAGGTTGATTGAGAGAGGCCATGGAGGATGATATTCGCAAAATCTAGGTGTGGGATGACTAGTGCCTGGAATATTGAACGATAATCAGTATAGTCAAGTAGTGGTCGGAGGTGGCGTAGCGTTCTGATCTTATGATATATCCTCTTTGTCACATTCTTCACATGCGATGTCATATCTAGGTGTTGATCCAATGTGATGCCGAGGTATCGGATAGTGGGTTTTGACGTCAGTTCTATGTTATTGATTAGCAGCGACGGAGGGGGTAAGAACTTGCGATTTCTTGTGACAAATAATACATCAGTTTTGCTGTGATTTATTCTTAAGTTTTGTGTCAACAGCCATTCGGCTATTGCACCAAAACAATTAATTATTGGTGTGAACACTGGTTGGTCAGTATTAAACGGCATGTATATGAGGATGTCATCTGCGTATGCCAGGCATTGCACGTTGAAGGATCGGATCAACTCACATATCGGCTGCATATAAATGTTGAACATTAATGCTGATAATGAAGATCCTTGAGGTACACCTTGAGACTGTAGGAATGGCTCTGATGATTCCTGACCTGTTTTAACTTGTTGCCACCTTTTGGAAAGGTAGGATCTACACCATTCAAGTGCTGTGCTTTGAATTCCCTTCTCACTCAGACGTTGCAGCAGTATGTTGTGGTTTACAGAATCAAAGGCAGCGGAGATGTCTAAAAATATGAGCACAAATCCCTGTTTAATGTTGTTTATTCCCGTGATGAGATCATTGAATAAGGTTGTAAGGATTGTGTCAACTCCATGTGCTTCTCTGAAACCATGTTGTGATTTGTCTAGAGGCGCTTCAGTGTCAATATGCTGCTGGAGCTGTTGTTGGGCAGCTTTCTCGATAATTTTTGCAAGTTGGGGAATGCTCGAGATTGGCCTAAACGATTCAACTTTGGATGAGTCAAGCTTACTGTTTTTTAGTAAAGGCTTGATGGAGGTGTGTTTCAGACTTTTTGGGAATGAGCCTGTTAGGAAGGACTGGTTCAGTAACAGGCACAGAATTTGACTTAGCTCATGGCGTAACTCTTTGATCCAGCTGGCTGGACATGGGTCATTGGGAGCTGTGCTAGGATTGATGTTCCCCAGTTCCCATCAAATCCAAAACCCTCATCTCTGCACCATTGTCTCATCCACGCATTGAGACTCCGGAGCTCTGCCTGCCTTTTGGGTCCTGCATGTGGAACGGGAAGCATTTCGGAGAACGCTACCCTGGAAGTTCTGGATTTCAACTTCCTACCTAAAAGCCTAAATTTAGCCTCCAGAACCTCCCTATCACATTTTCCTATGTCATTGGTACCGACATGTACCAAGACAGCAGACTCCTCCCCAGCACTATCTAAGACCTTATGTAGGTGGCGCATGAGGTCCGTTACCTTCGCACCAGGCAGGCATGTTACCAGGCGATCCTCACGTCCACCAGCCACTCAGCTATCTACATGCCTAATGATCGAATCACCAACTATAACGGCTGTCCTAACCCCTCCCTCATGGGCACATGGCCCTGGAGAAACTTCCTCGGTGCGAGAGGGTTTTACATCACCTGGAGGACAGGTCCTAGTTACAGGATCACTTCCTGCCACACCAGGGTGAAGCTGTCCTGTCACGTGACCTCTCTTCTCCATGGCAACAGGGATGTTGCCAGACTGGAGGTGGGACTTCAGGACTATATCCCTGTAGGTCTCGTCTATGTACCTCTGTCTTTCTTATGTTTTCCATTTCTGCTACTCTAGCCTCTAGAGAACGGACTTGTTCCCTGAGAGCAAAGAGCTCCTTGCACCTAGTGCACACGTAAGACCTCTCACCAACTGGGAGAAAATCATACATGTGACACTCAGTGCAAAAGACTGGAAAGCCCCCATCTCGTTGCTGGACTGCTGTCTGCATCTTTAGTTTTACGTTTTTGTTTAGATCTTTAAGTTCTTTACTTCCTAAGGGTTGCTATGGATATTTATACTAATAAAACTGTACCTAATACGTTTAATATACCTTGTTCACCTGAAGCTTAATTAATTTCAGGTCGTTAGTGTATGACTGATTTGGGTAACGAGCTGCACCTGAGAGCACCACCCTGTCTTTTAAGATGTGTAAGTGCCTATAAAGCTACGATTATCCCAGGAGTGGGTGGGTGTGGGGAGGGAGGGAAATAACACTTATTAAAAGAGGGCTGCTACACAGTCCTGTGCTGCTGAGGTAAGCTATATTCTTATTTGATTTTAAATTTTAAATTATAGCTCTTTGCTGCTTTTAGGCTCTAACTTATTATGAGATTTAAACTGCAAGCTCTCTGCTGGGTTCTAAATTTAACCAAAAAGCTCTCTTCTGTGTTTTAAATTTAAACTAAATTCAGACCTATAAATACTTAAGGAGGAACGATGAACAAACAAACCTCTTCCAAAGACGGGGAAGCTGCAAAACTAGAGGGCATAACATAAAGCTGCAAGGTGGTAAATTGAAAGGCAATGTCAGGAAATATTTTTTCACTGAAAGGGTGGTGGATGCTTGGAATGCTCTCCCGATGGAAGTGGTGGGGGCAAACATGGTGATGGAATTCAAAACAGCATGGGACAAGCACAGCGGATCCCTTTACAGCAACAGGATAAAAACAAAATAAACTGAACCATCTAACTTCTCAACAAATAGGGGTGTCCTACATGGAGTGGTGGATCCACCCCTAAACAAAGTCATGGGGAGGGGTGGCCTGCACAGAGCGACAGGTGCACCTACTCTTGCCGTATTGCTGGGCAGACTGGATGGATCATGCTGGTCTTTATCTGCCGTCATTTACTATGTTACTTATTTGTTGCTCCTGTGAGTCTGCTTTGTCAATAGGTTACTGGGGCTGGTGAGAGGAGCAGTTTCATAACTACACTGCTGTCATCAAAAGATGACATGCTCAGCCTCCAAGCTGCTGGAAGAGGTGCACTACCCAGATGTGTGGGACTGGACTGGAGTTCCTCAAGGAAAGCCAATTAGCAGATGTCTTATTTCACCTTATGGCATGCCTCAGATAGGGATATTGGTCTAAAAATGTGTATTAAGAAATATGGAAGCCCTTTTCATGGTATGTAGATGGTTTTTCCTGACGTGTGTCTTTGAGCCCAAGTGAAAAGAAAGGAATTCTTATCCGATCACCTGATGGTGGTTTCCTTAGGTTTTTCCATTTTTTTTTAAATTTCCTTGCAATGCGCTTGAAGAGTCAAGGGCAATATATTTTTAACCCTTTCCACTCGGCTGTTCCACTTTATGGGACATATTAATAAAATGCTAGTTTATGGCCCATAAGTCCTGCCATGTGGGCATATACACTTCATGATGGCAAGCAAGATTAGATGTTTTACAGCTGCTGAAGTAGCGAATATGTTGATATTCTGATCTGCCATGAGCGACATGACAATTTATCTGAGTGGATGGGGTTAATAAGCCAGATTAGTTGAAGGCTTTTCTTATAGGAAATCTATTCAGTCAGGTCTCTATTCAGTCTGTTACATGTTTTTGTTGTACAGCGCTGCGTATGACTGGTAGCGCTATATAAATGCTCAGTAGTAGCAGTAGTAGTCAGGTAACAGCAGTAGGTGACTGCCGAAGCAGATGCAAAGATTGAGTTTGCAACAGACTTGGATATGGTTTAAAAATACCAGATCTGGTCCATGCTTTACAAAAGGTGGAAGGAAGGTCAAGTTATAGTATGTATGGTTTAAAGGTGAGGTGAGAGAGGCTGTAACAGCCCAAAAAGGTTCTTTCAAAATATTGAAAAAGGATTTGAATGCAGGAAATGACATAAGCACTGGCAAGTTAGTTGGAAAGCATTGACAAGGCAGACAAAGAGAGAATTTGAAAAGAAGCTTGCCATGGAAGCAAAAACTCATAATAAAAATTGTTTTCAGGTACATGTATTATTTATTTATTTATTTATTTATTTATTTAACATCTCTTATATACCGCGCTATTAAAATCAGCGCGGTGTACATCGAACAAAATATACTGCAGTGTGTACAGGTAACATCGAGTTTACAGAGAACAGGGGAATATAAAACATGGAATAACAGGGATAACTATGTACAATAAACAATATACTATTTATATGCTTTAATTATGTACCAAGAAGCCTGTGAGGGAGTCAGTTTTCAGGTACATGTAAATCAAGAAGCCTGTGAGGGAGTCAGTTGGACTATTAGATGATAGACTAAGGGAGGACAAGGCCATAACAGAGAGAATAACATGCTTAACATGTAGGGGAGATCATATTTTAAGGTGACGATTCAGAAGAATTGGAACAAATCTTGGTGAACCTGGAAGATGGAATAGGGCAATTTGACAAACTAAGAGTAGTGGATCACTTGGACCAGATGGTATATAGCCCAGATGCTGAAAGAACTGGAAAATGAAAATACAGACCTACTATAATTTTAAAAATACTATCATTAACATCTATGGTATCTAACCCTCACTTGGATGGCTGCTTGTCACACTGTGAAGGCTTGTGTGCATCAGTGATGCTGAGAACTAAGCTATCAGTAGCTTAGCTATTGGCAGGTTCTCCCAAGATGGACAGTTCTCAGCTGAGATGCCAGACCAAGACAAACCACCCATCTGGGCAACAAAAGCAGAATGGGACGGTGTTGACGGCGGAGTATCACATTTCTGTGACAATGGCAACAACACTAGAATTACCTGCGTGGAAGTAAGACCTGGCAATCTACTTCCATATCGTGCCATGAAAAGCCAATGGATAGTCACAACAAAACAAATTGCACTATAGTGCTGAAAGATGAGAACCCCCAGGTCAGAAGGCATTCAACTGGCTACTGGGGAGGAGCTGAAAACCTTTCAGAGTAAAGCCAGCATTTATGATGTTTTTGGATCAAAGCCCTCAGGACGTCTGACTGCTGATGTAGCTGCGCATGAAATGAGAGAAGCTGCAAAGATGTCTTATATAATGGGACATGGAACGTATGACGCATGAACCAACGGAAGTTGGAGGTGGTCAAGAATGAAATGGAATGTGTATAACTCGATCTGTTGGGTGTCAGCAAACTGAAATGGACTGGCATCGGGCAATTTGCAACTGATGATCACATGGTCTACTATGCTAGAAATGAAAGACCAAGAAGAAATGGTGTTACAGTTATAATCAAGGAGAAGCTTGAAAGAACTTTAATGAAATGCAGTGTAATCAGTGAATGCTTAATTTCTGTTGGTCTACGAGGAATGCCCATCAACACAATTAAAATTCTTGTATATGCCCCAACAACAGCTGCAGAAGAGGATGAAATTGATGAGTTCTAAGAAGTGCAAACTGAAATTGACAGAACATGCAAACAGGATATCCTGATAGTCAAGGGTGACTAACACAAAAGTTGGCAACAAAGAAGAAGGCAAAGTGGTTGAAAAATATGGACTTGGCAACAGAAATGAAGCTGGAGAAAGATAGAATTCTCAAAGACCAATGATCTATTCATCTCAAAAACCTTATTCTAGCAACACAAGCAGCGACTGTACACATGGACCACCCAATGGATTGTACAAAAATCAAATTGATTACATCTGTATAAGTCAATGATGGAAAAGCTCTGTAACATCAACATAGACAAAACCTGGAGCTGACTATGCTACAGATCACCAACTATTAGTATGCAAACTCAAGCTAAAGTTGAAAAAGAGCAAGCCATTCATGAATGTAGCAAAATATGACCTTGAAAATATACCACCGCAATCTAAAGATTGCCTGCAAAATCATTTTGCTGTTTTAGATACAAATGACAGAGCTGCAGAAGAGTTATGGGATGACATCAAGAAGGTTGTATTAAAAGAAAGTGAGAAGTCTCTACAAAAGGTGAAAAAACAAAACCAGCCAAAATGGATGACAGAAGAAACCGAAAATTGCCCAGAAACGCAGAGAAGCTAAAGCCAGCGGAGAAAGAGAGGCAACCGCAGAAGTCGACAGAGATTTCCAACACGCAGCAAGACAAGACAAGGAGAAGTACTTCAATGACGAATGCAAGGAAATAGAATCAGAAATTATTAAAGGAAGAACAAGATTGGCTTTCCTAAAGCTACGAGAGTTAAAGAAAAAATTCCAGCCTCAAATAGGAATGCTACAAGATGCTTAAGGATCCACGTTGAATGATGCTGAGAAGATCAAGAAAAGGTGGACAGAATTTAGAGTCATTATACCATAAAAATCAAGTAGACCAACGGCCGTTTCAACCTGTACCTTATGATCAGGAACCATTGGTGATGAAAGAAGTCGGCGAAGCAGCATTGAAAGCCTTATCAAAGAACAAAGCACTGGGCATTGATGGTATTCCCATCGAAATATTACAACAATCTGATTCAGCTGTTACCATACTTACAAGACTGAACCAGGAAATCTGGAAGACAACATCATGGCTAACTGACTGGAAAAGATCTGTGTTTATACTAATACTAAAGAAAGGTGGGCCAACTGACTGTGGAAATTATTGCATAATCGCTCCGATCCCACCTGACGGCAAGATTCTACTCATGATTATTCAGCAGCGACTACAACCATACCTGGAATGAGAGCTCCCTGAAGTACAAGCAGGGTTCAAGAAACGGCGAGGAACGAGAGACATCATCGCGGATTGAGATGGATTCTTGAAAAGACAAAAGATTATCTATATGTGGTGTTGACTACAGCACGATTTTTGACTGTGTAAACCATGAGAAACTCTGGGCCACGTTAAGAAACATAGGTATACCAGAACACCTGATAGTTCTCTTGCACAACCTTTATTTATTTATTTATTTATTTATAGTCTCTTCTATACCGCGCTATTCAGCATCAGTGCGGTTTACAATGAACAATAATTTACACATTTCCGATGGTACTTTGTGTTTACAGTTGAACAGGTAATACAACTTGGATAACAGGGGTAACTATTTACAACTTACAACATCATCGTGACCTTTTTGGTTTCAGTCATGGGGGTTTTGGGTGGCTTGTGCGGTTGGTGCTATGTCTGTGTTGGTTACTGGGTAATACAGGAGGAAAAGGTGGTGCTTCAAGGCCTTTCTGAACTGAAATAAGTCTGGGATCGCTCGGATGCCATGAGGGAGGCTGTTCCAGCACCTTGGTGCACAGAATTGGTAGGCCCTGCCTGCTGTTGCCTTAGTGCATTGTGTTATTGATTTTGGGACTATCAGGGTGTTGAGAGCCACTGACCGTCTGTCCCTATTGTGTGGTGTCGTCTGGATTAGTTCTGTTAGTGATGCAGACGAGAGTCTTTTGATGGCCTTGAATGTAAGTAGTAGGGTCTTGTATGTGAGTCTACTTTGTATCGGGAGCCAGTGGAGTTGTTTTAGGATGGGTGAGACATGGTCTTTCCTGGATGCTCCGTGTAGGACTCTTGCTGCGGCGTTCATTGCCAGTTGCAGTGGATTCAAGGTGGCTTGAGGGAGACCTTGCAGGATTGAGTTTGCAGAATCAAAATGTGGTATGATTAGTGCCTGATAGATGGTCCTGAAATCGTCCGGCTCCAGCAGGGATCGTAGGTGTCTGAGGGATCGGATTTTGTGGTATACTGCTCTTACAATGTTTCCTATGTGCGCTTTCATATTGATCAAGAAGCAACAGTTCGAATGGAAGTAGGAGAAACAGAATGGTTTAAAATCAGCAAAAGTGTATAACAAGGCTGCATACTTTCCCTCTACCTGTTTAATTTTATATGCACAACAAATCATCAGAGAAGCAGACCTGTATGAACTGTCACGCACCTACTACCCCAGAGGCGGAAGCCTGGGGTTTCGGTGTGGCCCTCTTCTTTTAGGTAGCAGGGACAACGTAGTGCCCCCTGGGAGGTGAAGTCCCACTAGCTTTTCAAATAAAGAGTGTAGTTGTGGAGCGAGCAGCTAGGCTTATAAAGAGGTATTTATTTCCCTTCCCGGGAGAATTCTTGCAAACAGGATACAAAGGAAATTAAACCATAATACTGGCATAACACAAATAGGGGACTACAAAATACAAAGAAAATGCTTCTTGTCAGCGTTAAACAAACAAAAGTGGGAAAACAGGCTTTTTCTTTCACAAAAAGCTATTGAGTGAAATCTGTGCTCCTACACAGATTTCTCTTTAGCAGGCTTTCTTAGGCTTTAACAGAAAGAGGTCACACTGTCGGAAAACACCAATGTCCATTTTACAATCATCTGAATTCTCTGCACAGAAGTCACATTCCATGTCCTCATGAACTTCCTGGCTATTATCTTTGGTAAGGCTGTAGGGTGTATCAGCGTTTAGAAATCTCTCCTCTTCCTGGCCGAGACTTCTCTCCCCTCTATTCACGTAGAAAGGCAGGTTACCGTGCACTGTGGATTTTCTCCTTATAGGGCCATACACCTCAGGACTATTGTGAGTAAAATCCAGTGCCCCTCTATTACAGGTAATATGTCTTTCCCCAGGCTGAGCTCTGCCTGAACGCTTTGCAACCGGGAAGTTGAAACTTTTCTCTCCTTCACTTCCCCTCACAGGACGTCTTTCTCTTAGCTGAGAAATATCTTTAGGATAAGAGCTTTTGCTCCCCAGGTACCTGCTCTCGTGGTATTTCCCTCTCCCAGCTCCTCGTGGTTTGTTGAATGGAATCCCTCTCGGTCCCCAGCTGGACTCTAGTTCAGTGCAGCCTGACTTTCCAGGACTAACCTCGGGTAATTCCTCCGGTACAAACTCCTCTGAGGTGCAGATGGAATCCACGTCAGAAGCTCTCAGGTATATGTCCTGGCTCTCACAAGCTCTGTTCTTTCCTTTCCCACAGGTCCTTTCCGTGTGTCTTTCTCCTGTGTCTGTGTTTCTGCCTGCTTGATCAGAAACTGCGTCTGCATCTGAATCTGCCTCTGAAACTGGAACTGCTTTGCTCAAAGCTGACCTTAATTTAAGTGCGTCATTTCTTGAGTCCCTTGTTAGCTCAAATCCCTGCAGCTGTTCCTGCCCCTCTGATGAGCTATGACGTAATGCTTCTCCTGGGCGTTTTCCTAGAGCCGGTGCTCGTGTTTTGGTTGGTTGCCCGTAGCAACCCCTAGCCACATGCTTTGCACTGCCGGTTTTAAAACTGCCCTGGACATTTTCCTCTATTTCCATAGGCACTGCCTGCCTTGCGCCATGACAGAACACAACCGAGGTGTGAAGATTGGTGGAAGACCATCAATATCCTTCACTATGTTGATGATACCACGTTACTGGTTGAAAGTGAAGATGATCTGAAACATTTGCTTCTTAAGATCAAGGAATATAGTCTTAAAACGGGCCTACATCTTACATAATATAAAGAAGACAAAGATCCTGACAACTGGCAAAGTCAATAAGTTCATCGTTGATGGAGAAAAAATTGAAATAGTTAATTTTAAACCTACTTGGATCAACTATCAAAAAAGAAATGGCAAGCAGAATCATTCTGCCAAGAGCAATGACGCATTGCTCTTGGCAGAATACCTATGAAGGACCTAGACAAGATTCTCAAGAGCAGAGATGTCTCTCTCCATACAAAGATTTGACTTGTTCAAGCCATGGTATTTTCATTATTGTCATATGGTTGCGAAGGTTGGACAGTGAAAAAGATAAAGAGGAAGAAAATTGATGGCTTTGAATTGTGGTGCTGGCGAAGAATATTGTGTATACCATGGACTGCCTGAAGAACAAACCAGTAGATAAAGGTGACCCTGTTTGTCTAGGACGGCATGCCAAACTTGTGCTGATTTCTGTGCACATGTGCTTTGCTTGCTCTCCCAGTTTAACGCTGATTTTGGCATGCTGGTTAATTTACATATTGCATCGCAACGCTTTGATACCCTGTTCTAGAGTTTTAAGCACTGGGCTGTATTGTGGTGTTCTACATTGGTCTGTCAGGGAAGAACACATGCCCCTCTAACTACCGACCCATCTCCCTCCTTCCCTTCATATCCAAACTATTAGAACGAGCAGTCCACCATCGCTGCCTTGACTTCCTCACCTCCCAGGCCCTCCTGGACCCACTACAATCCGGCTTCCGTTCCCTACACTCTACTGAAACGGCACTCACAAAAGTCACCAATGACCTGTTCCTGGCTAAATCTAAGGGCCTCTATTCCATCCTCATCCTTCTTGACCTTTCTGCTGCTTTTGATACCGTTGACCACAGCCTTCTCCTCACTACCCTCTCCTCGCTTGGCTTCAAGAACTCCATACTATCCTGGTTCTCCTCCTACCTCTCCCATCGCTCATTCAGTGTATGCTCTGGTGGCTCCTCCTCCTCCCCTACCTCGCTACATGTAGGTGTACCCCAGGGATCTGTCTTGGGCCCCCTCCTCTTCTCTCTCTATACCCAAGGCCTTGGCGCGCTTATCTCCTCCCATGACTTCCAGTACCATCTCTATGCCGATGACTCCCAGATCTACCTCTCTACACCTGATATTTCTCTGGCAACCCAGTCCAAGATCTCTGCCTGTCTTTCGGACATTGCTGCCTGGATGTCCCATCGCCGATTGAAACTGAACATGGCCAAGACTGAAATCCTTGTCTTGCCACCCAACTCCTCCCCCCCCCACTTCCCCCTCTCTCAGTCCATGTGGATGGATCTACTATCCTTCCTGTTCCCTCGGCCCGGAATCTAGAGGTTATCTTTGACACCTCTCTCTCCTCCTCTGCTCATATCCAGTTCCTTATCGTTCCTCCAGCTTAGTCCTCGACGTATGGGTAGTGCACCTCCTCCTGCAGCATGAAGACTGGACCAATCAGATTTCAGCTCCACTGGAATAAGCACACCCTGCCACTCAGGAACTCCAGTGTGTCCAGTCTTCATGCAGCAGGAGGACGTTAGTGAGCGTAGCTGGGCTCACTAGTTATTTAGATAGTATTCTTTGCCTATAGCTAACCTTTATTTAGGTCCTTTTAGGGCTTCTTTACCTTTTTTGTCTTATTTAATACGCTGTCCCTTTAAATTTCATTGTGATTCTCGGCACTCAGTGGGGGCGGGGGGAGGAAACCGGAGGAAGCTCCTTCTCCTGCTCAGACCTTGACGACTCTCTGTGTAATTTTTATCTTTGGGGAAAGTGGATCTCTGCCCCAAGGCTCTTCGGGGCAGAGCTCCAACGAAGGCTGAGCTGCAGCTCGTCTCCAGAGACTGAAGACAGCTGCGTGTGTGCCGGTGAGTGATTGCAGCTGAGGGGAAGCTGGCCGGCTTTTGAGCCGCGTTCACTCCCTCCCTCAGCTGTTCAGGACAGTCGCAGATATTCAAGGGGGAAAGCGTCCCCGGGGGGGCTCCCGTTTTCGCGGCAGCAACGGGCTTATTTTCCTCGGGCCCTTCCCTTCACCGTGAGGCTGCAAAAGCCCGCCAAAACGCTTGCGGGTCTGCCGCGGCCATTTTTTCTCGGTCCGCGGTTTTTTTCTTTCACTTGCCCCGCGGTAGTTTTTTGATTTCCTTTATTTTCCTTTCATTCGAATTTGATTTCAGTGACTTTCTTTTATTGTTATTTGCTTTATTTTGCCTTTGGTGTCTCATTCCCTCGCTGATTTTCTCCGTGGCAGCTGTCTGAGGGAGGTTTATTTTTTAATTGCATTTGCTTTTATTCTTAGGCTTTCTGGAAAAAATAAATAAATAAATAAATAAATAAAATAAAGACACAAAGGGAAGATATGTATGCCTCTGAGGGAAAGCAGGCATAGCCTCCTTTCCTCACTTGCTGGTCAGACCTTTTCTCTTGACCTGCACCGCTTTCCTTTATTGCACACTGCCCAGTTCCCGCTTGGTTCCTCTGGGTCAGTGTACTGTTGGTTCCCCTATCTTTTTTGGCTACGGTTGGCTGGCGTTTTAAACACGCTAAACTCCCCATGTCCACGGGTTCTCTTTGCCTCATTTGTGGATCTCGGCGGGGTGCCGACGCAGAGACCGGCGTGTGCCCTCGCTGCGCCTCACTGTCTCGCAGCATGGAACAGCGCCTGGAGCATTCTTTGCCTGCATCGGCACAGTCTGGTGCCGCATCAGGAGATTTAGAATCACCGCTAGAGGGTCCCTCGGGGCTTGCTCCTAACAGTACCTCGGCGCCCGGGGCGCAACTAGCTCTGGGGGAGTCGTTGCCCTTGGAGGATTTTTCTGCAGATTTTGTATTGCTTCTGCATCAGGCGTTCTGTCGAAGGCGCCAGGTTATGGGAGGGGCGCCTCTACCACCGCAGGGACTATCCCTCCAGTCCCCTCTTGGAGAGCCTCCATTGTCCGACATCAGAGCCCCGAAGCGGCCGCGGTTGCACGACCCTGGTTCTGTGGAGGCGGACTGGCCTGAGGGGGATGATCCCGAGTTCGATCCGGAGGGAGATGTAGACGGCTTGGAGGAAGGAGAGCTTCCGGAGCCGGAGGATCAAGCGAGGATTATTCGGGTTTTCCGGCGTGAGGAGCTTCCAGCTCTTGTTTCGGAAGCGCTTCAGACGTTAGGCTTGTCTTCTGCGCCTAAGGCGGAAGAGCCAGACGGAGTAGATCCCATCATTCAAGCTGTTCGTCAGACTCAGGTGGTTTTTCCACTTCATAAAGTTATTGACCAGATGATTCAGTCCGAGTGGGACACTCCTGAGACTGGTCTCAAGGGAGTTAAGATCATGCGTCGTCTTTATCCTATGGCAGAAACGGATTTGGAACGTTTTCGATCTCCCAAGGTCGACGCAGCCGTGTCGGCGGTGACGAAGAAGACCACCATTCCTGTTGAAGGGAGTGCGGCTTTGAGGGAGCCGCAGGACAGGAAGATGGATGGTCTGTTGAAGCAGGCCTTTGAGGCGGATGCGATCGCGTTACAGGCTTCGGTTTGTGGGGCTTGGGTAGCCCGTGCCTGTTTGCGGTGGGTTCAGCGATTTCAGCGTTCTCCATCCTTAGACACTGATACGCTGACGGAACTTCACCGCTTGGAGTCTGGTACGTCTTATTTGGCGGATGTACAGTACGATCTCATCAGAGCTCTCTCCAATAGCATGGCTTCGGTAGTGGCTTCTCGTAGAGCTCTTTGGCTAAAAAATTGGGCGGCCGATGGTTCCTCTAAGTCACGGTTGGGCAAGTTACCTTTTAAGGGTAAACTACTCTTTGGTGAGGATTTGGATAAGTTGGTCAAAGATCTAGGTGAATCCAAAGGCGGTCGCTTACCAGAAGATCGGCCCAAGCGGGGTAGATCCATTCCGGTCACTAGGGGACAATTTCGGGACTTTCGTAGGTTCCGGTCACCCGTTACGCCAGCGCCCAGCGGGGTAGATATAGTTCCCGGGTGTCCAGTTTTCGCGGATTTCGTGGAGCCAGTCGAGGGTTCACGGCGGGAGGTGCCCCGGGCCCCCGCAAACCCCAATGAAAGACAGCGGGTCCAGGTGGAGCGGCCGATGATCGGAGGACGCCTTCGACATTTTCTCTCCGCTTGGATCCAAATTACTTCCGATCAGTGGGTACTAGACATTATCAAAGACGGGTATGTTCTCGATTTGGCCCGTCCAGTACTCGACTCCTTTGTAGCGTCTCCCTGTCGAGGGGTTCAGAAGACCTTGCAGGTGCGCCAAACGCTCGATCGGCTTCTTCAGCTGGGGGCGGTCATTCCAGTTCCACCAGCGGAATATGGTCTGGGAAGGTATTCCATTTATTTCGTGGTGCCAAAGAAGGGAGGCGATCTGCGACCCATATTGGATCTCAAAGGAGTGAATCGTTGTCTAAGAGTCCCTCACTTTCGGATGGAAACGCTACGGTCTGTCATAGTAGCCGTTCGTCGAGGCGAATTTCTTACGTCCCTCGACCTCACGGAGGCTTATCTCCATATCCCTATTCGAGAAGACCAGCAGAGGTATCTGCGCTTTGCGCTTCCGTGGGGGCATTTCCAGTTTCAGGCTTTACCATTCGGTCTAGCAACCGCACCTCGCGTATTCACCAAGATCATGGTGGTAGTTGCCGCGGCTCTCCGCAAGGACGGGGTGCTGGTTCATCCCTATCTGGACGACTGGTTGATTCGCGGGAAATCGCGCACAGAGAGCTTGGCAGCGACAGAAAAGGTCATCACTCTCTTACAGTCTCTCGGCTGGGTGATCAACCCACTCAAGAGCCAGGTGGTTCCAACACAGCTTCTCGAATATTTAGGGGTGCAATTCGAGACTTGCCAGGGGTTGGTTTCTCTACCCGAACGCAGGATTTTGACTCTTCAGTCTCTGGTGCGAAAGTTTCGAGAGTCTCCAGCCCCGTCGGCGTGGCGATACCTGCAGTTGTTGGGGACGATGGCGTCCTCTCTGGAGGTGGTTCCTTGGGCGCGGTTTCACATGCGGTCCCTCCAACAAGCCTTACTCCGCCGCTGGTCCAACCAGTCCGATCCGCTAAACAGGCGTCTGCCTTGCCCGATGTCGGTTCGAAGGGATCTCTCCTGGTGGTTGAATCCGCTCACTCTGCGAGTGGGGATGCCATTGGAGCAGCCGAACTGGATTCCGCTATTAACGGACGCCTGTCTGACGGGCTGGGGTGCTCACTGCGAGGGCCAGTTCGTCCAGGGTCTTTGGTCCCCAGAAGAGAGCGCCTGGTCGATCAACCGGTTGGAGCTTCGAGCCATTCGCTTGGCATTGCAGGGCTTCGAGACTCGGATATCGGCTCAAGCGATTCGGGTGCTCTCAGACAATGCAACGGCCGTGGCCTACATCAACCGGCAAGGGGGAACCGGAAGTGTCGGCCTCGCGGCGGAGGCTCGGACGTTGTTCGAATGGGTAGAGCCTCGCCTGTCAGCCATCTCCGCAGCACATATCGCCGGAAAAGACAATGTGACGGCGGACTTCCTCAGCAGAGTTCAGGTGGATCCCGGAGAATGGGAGCTACATCCCCGGGTGTTCGCGCAGCTGGTGCTGCGTTGGGGCCAACCACTCATGGACCTGATGGCCACGTGCCGCTCAGCAAAAGCGGCTCGATTCTACAGTCGGCGAAGAGAGCCGATGTCCGAAGGTCTGGATGCTCTGTTGCAGGTGTGGCCATCCACGGGTCTGCTTTATGTATTCCCTCCATGGCCACTGTTGGGGCGCGTTATTCAACGTATCGAAGCCCACCGGGGTCGGGTGCTCTTAATCGCGCCGGATTGGCCGCGTCGTCCTTGGTATGCCGATCTGATGAGGCTGATCGACGGTCCTCCCTGGAAACTTCCCTTATTACCGGACCTGTTGTGTCAGGGTCCACTTCGCATGCCCCAAGTGGAGAGATTCTCTCTTACGGCTTGGCTATTGAAAGGGCTCGGCTAAGAAAACGCGGTTACTCCCGCTCAGTGGTAGCGACCCTCTTGCAGGCGCGTAAGCGATCCACTTCGCTGGCCTATGTTCGAGTTTGGCGTATTTTTGAGGACTGGTGTTCCAGACACCAGATCAGAGCGGCTACGGCCTCTCTGCCGATAATTCTGGATTTTTTGCAAGACGGTTTTACTAAGGGTCTAGCCGCCAGCTCTTTGCGAGTCCAATTGGCGGCTCTGTCTTGTTATCGCGGTAAAGTGCAGGGCGTGGCTTTAGGGGCGCATCCGGATGTAGTTCGTTTTTTGCGTGCTGTGTCTAGGTTACGGCCAGCCCGTAGAGTATCGGTTCCCGCGTGGGATCTTAATTTAGTGCTACGTGCCCTAAGTGCAGCTCCTTTTGAGCCGCTCTCTGGTAGTTCGGTAAAGGATTTGACTCTTAAAACGGTGTTCCTAGTGGCTATATGTTCCGCACGCCGTATTTCCGAACTCCAGGCTCTTTCTTGCAGGGAGCCTTTTCTGTCTTTCTCGCCTAACAAAGTGGTTCTGCGGCCTGTGCCATCTTTCTTGCCAAAGGTGACTTCTCCTTTTCACTTGAATCAGGTTGTTTCTCTTCCGGTTTTTTTCGGAGTCCGAAGGGCATGCTTCTGATCGTGGTTTGAGTCGGTTGGACCTCAAAAGAGTTCTCCGCCGTTATTTACGAGTTACAAATGATTTTCGTACATCAGACCACTTGTTTGTGCTGTTTGGTGGTCCTCGTAAAGGGGAAGCGGCAGCGAAGGCTTCTATTGCCAGATGGATTAAAGAGGCGATTGGTTCGGCTTACATATTGCACGGTCGGGCTCCGCCGCCGGGACTGCGGGCTCACTCTACGAGAGCACAAGCGACATCCTGGGCGGAATTCAGTCTGGTTTCCCCGGTAGATATTTGTAAAGCGGCCACGTGGTCGTCTTTACACACTTTCAGTAAACATTATCGTCTTGATGTTTTGGCGGCGAGCGATGCTGGCTTTGGTTCTGCGGTTCTGCGTGCCGGCTGGCACAATCCCACCCGTTAGGCTGCTTTGATACATCCCATACGTCGAGGACTAAGCTGGAGGAACGATAAGGAAATAGTAATTACACTTACCTGGTAATTGTAGTTCCTTGAGAGACGACAGCTTAGTCCTCCTGCCTCTCCCTGATTTCTTTTCGCACGGCACGCCTTGGATGAAGAAGACGATTTTTCCAGGTGGGTGCGTTTCATGTTACTTTCTTTTCTCTCTAAGTTTTTCGCTGTGGCAGGAGCGGGACTTTCCGTTCCGGTTGGTTATAATTGTTAGTATGTGGCCTACGCCACCAGTTGATAAAAAAAAAAAAAAAACAAACCCCAGTTAGGTTGCGGAATATATTTCCTATGAGAGCAGTTTTACTAAAGGTTAGCTATGTGTTTGAGTTTGCTTTGTCAGTAGTTCACTGGAGTTCCTGAGTGGCAGGGTGTGCTTATTCCAGTGGAGCTGAAATCTGATTGGTCCAGTCTTCATGCTGCAGGAGGAGGTGCACTACCCATACGTCGAGGACTAAGCTGTCGTCTCTCAAGGAACTACAATTACCAGGTAAGTGTAATTACTATCTTGTAGCTAAGACCTGCCGCTTCTTTCTCTACAACATCAGCAAAATCCGCCCCTTCCTCTCTGAACACACTACCAAAACGCTTGTCCACGCCTTGATCTCCTCTCGCCTACTGCAACCTACTTCTCGCTGGTCTCCCTGTAAGCCACCTCCTCCCTCTTCAATCCATAAAAAATCACGCTACTCGACTAATCTTCTGCCAGCCTCGCCATGCCCATATTACTCCTCTTCTTAAGTCACTTTACTGGCTCCCTGTCCAATTCCGCATCCATTTCAAGCTTCTCCTACTGACCTACAAATGCATTCACTCTATGGCCCCTCAATACCTCTTATCTCCCCCATGTCCCCTCTTGTAATTTGCGCTCCGCTAACAAATTACTTCTATCAATGCCTTTCACCCGCACCGCGAACTCTGGACTGCGCTCCTTTCACCTTGCTGCACCATACGCCTGGAACAGCCTTCCTGCGTCTGTGCGCCAGGCATCCTCCCTGGCCCTCTTCAAATCCAGGTTGAAGACCCACCTCTTCACTGTTGCATTTAGATCCTGACTCCATCCTCATCTTACCCTAACCCCCGTCAATGTTCATGACCAAACTAAAGACCAAACTGTACCACACTGTACCTTGCGCAGAACTGACTAATGCTCTGTACTATTTTCTTTTAACTAGATTGTAAGCTCCAATGAGCATGACTCTGATGGGCAGGGACTGTCTCTTGTATGTTGGCTACCTCTTATAGGTTAGCTGTGCAGCGCTGCATGCGTGGCGCTCTATAAGTGCTGAATAGTAGTAGTAGTAGTAGTAAGAACAGCAAGGTTTCACAAGCTTCTATGTATCATCATGGATAATACATTGAAATCCTCTGCCCAGTGTACATCGACAGCCAAGAAAGTTAATAGAATGCTAGAATTTATAAGGGAAGGAATGAAGAAAAAACAGAGGATATCATAATGTCTCTGTACTGCTCCATGGTGTAACCGTGCCTTGTGTACATTTCTGGTCACTATATCTAAAAAAGATATAGCAGAATTAGAATAGGTACAAAGGGTGACCAAAATTATAAAGAGGATGGAACAATATATTGAATATTAAAAGCTTAAGAGAATTGGACTCTTAGCTTGGAGAGAAGATAGCTGAGGGGAGATATGAAAGAGCTCTATAAAATGAGTGGAATGGAAGTGGTAAATGCAAATTGATTGTTTTTACTCTTTCAAAACTACAAAGACAAGGTGACATACAATGAAGTTACTAAGTAATATATTTAAGGCTAATCAGAGAAAATATTTGTTTCACTTGATGCATAAGCAAGCTGTAGCATTTGTTGCTGGAGGATGTAGTGAAAACTTAATGTAGCTGGGTTTAAAGAAGACTGGGACAATTTTTCTGGAAAGAAAATCCATAATTAAAGTGGACTTGGGGGAAACTCACCGGTTATTCCTAAGATAAGCTGCATGGGAATCTGTCTACCTTTTAGGATCTTGTCAGTTACTTGTGATTGACCACTGTTGGAAACAGAAAACTGGGCTTGATTGACCTTTTGGGTTCATCCAGTATGGCAAATCTTATGTTATTTTATTTATTTATTTATTTGGCATACATTTATACACCGCTCCTTCCAGCGATCAGAAGCGGTCAACCGTTGCACAACACAGGGAGAGGGGAACAGACAAGGGGAGGATAAACAACGAGAAGACTAGTTATACAATTGATTGGCAAATAAATTACTGTTTAAACACCAGTATGAATTACAAATTATTGTACACGACACAGGAGAGGGGACAAGATAAGGGGGGTGATTAACAACGGCACAATTACAGTTATACATATCATTGGCATAAATTACAGTTTGAACACCAGTGTAAATATACAACAGAGTCGCAATATATAAAGGCATAATAGGAGAAAATTATATACATATCGACAATTTGATCATCATGGAAGTGGACATCAAATGAGCATTAGGTTCATATGAGGCTTAGGCTTTTGAGGTAGGTGGGCAGCATGGGAGGGGATAGTTGGAACCGTCTATGTGATGCCGTAGTGTATTTGGAATAGGTGTGTTTTAAGCTCTTTTCTGAAGACCTGTAAGTCCTTGATCTGACGTGTGGTTCCAGAGTATGGGTGCTGAGTAGGTGAATGCCCGGTTGCTGGTCCGTTCTTTCACTGACCTTATGCTGCTGGGTACGCAGAGTGTGTTCAGGTTAGCAGTTCGTCGGCATCTGTTGGCAGGCTGAGTGGTGATAAGGTTATCGAGAAAGGAAGGAGATATTTTGTGGATAATTTTAAATGTAGATACCAGCATTTTGTAGCTTATCCTTGCAGGTATGGGGAGCCAGTGGAGCTCTATAAGAACTGGAGTGATGTGGTCTGACAAACTCTTATTCATGATAATTCTGGCTGCTACATTTTGCGCCATTTGTAGGATGTTTTGGGAGCATTTAACTGATTGCTGGCAGTGCTTAAATAGTTATACTTTATTTTTTCCTATAAAGGTGAAATATTTCATTTTGTTTTCATTTTATTATTTTATACCCATCTATTCTATGACTTTTAGGCAGTTTACAAAGATACATATATATTTACAACACACAATAACAACATTACAAAATGAAAGCATAATGTGCCCGATGCAGAGAGGCAAATAGCTGGTTGGACGTCCTGGTAGAATGTCCAACCCCTGTTCTGGCCTGGCACTCAATCCTGAGTCCAGCCCTCCGTGCATTTACTGAGGGGTAGTGCAAGGAGTGGGCGGAGCTGGGGCAGGCCAAAGCACCTAGACGTACAGGGCCTATTCAGATCACAGTCCTGTACGTCTAGCGGGGGAGAGATAATGTGGGACTTATTCCACCTTGGAGGTGGAATAAGTCCCACCGATTGCAGGGTTTCGGCCAGGCAGCCCTACCAAACAGGCTGGGCAGATGCAGGGGTGTCCCCGCTGCCCAATCTCGGCCCTGGCTGCCCGCGCTGAGGGTCTGGCGGCGGGGAAATGAGGGTTTCCTCCGTTGCAGCATTTCTGGTGCCATGATGAAAGGATGCCACGGCACCAGCACACCAGCAGGAGCACTGGTGTGCCAGATGGGCTGTAATGGGGACGTCCTACGCTGCTGAATTAGGGCTACGCTGGGCCATCCATGTGCCCGATCCTGCAATCGCGGGACAGTCTAGCTCTCACAGTTGTAGAATCGGGTGCAATTTGGGGCTGTCCATTTTTGGACATCCTGAAGGCCTGGACGTGCACCTTTTGGAATTGGGCTCTATATTATTTAAAAATATTATAAAACAGTGACTTCTATTTCTTCAGAAAAATATGACAGTTTAATTTTGTCGCAATACTTGAAGAAGACTGTTCTATGTTTTAGGGTAGGTTATTGAGAACAGTTTTCAAACATTTCTTAATTTGTCTTTCCTGCCTCTTCGAGGACTTGTACCGCAAAACTCCAATGTTCTCTCACACCAATACAATAGTCAAAGAGGCTGCAATATATCATTTCTCAAGCAAAGGGCATATAACAGTTGAAGTAACAATGTGCTCAACAAATGTGAGTGGGTGGTCATCATAATTTGCCCTTGTTCTAAGATGTTATGTAGGTTGCACATGCCATAAAGTGAAAATGCGATTAGCAGAACATAAATCTCGCCTGGCAACTCAGATACTTATGGCACCCATTATCCAACATTGTATGGACCTCCATCATGAATTGCATTAGTTTCACTGGTTCATTATACTGTAGATTGTATCAATGCGAATTATGGTGGCGATGCTTTATTGCGCCTTACACGCTTGGAACAAAAATGGATATTCACGTTGAACTCTGTATAACCAATTGGCCTAAATGAGTCATTGGACTGGATAACAGCAATTTAGAGTGATTGAACAAACTTCCACCAAATGTCAGTAAGCCCTCCTTAAAATAACCGTTAGTGAAGTTCCAATTTTCATTCAAAGGGAAGGTTTGTTCATGCTGTTTGATTTTGTCCTAATGTAGCCCTTTTCATCATAGGGCAAAACTCGAGTCAGCTTTTTTCAGCAGCATGTTTTCTCTGTTGAGTTTCATACCAACAGATGTGATGGAGCTAATTTTAATTCAGACATTTGCACTTTGTGATTTGTGATTGGGGAGCGTTCCCGCACAGGCTCCATCGGTACCGACGATACCCATATGTGAAGACTAAATTCCTGCTGTTCCCAGAGATCACCTGTTACAGGTGAGTAACTATGCTTTATGTTTATGTTTATGCAATTTCTCGACATACTGCCCAGGCTGAAGGCCATTAGGGTGGTTTACAATCACTACAAGTGGGTACTGATACAATTCCTCGTCCCCAAAGGGCTCACATTCTATGTGTACTTGGAGACCCTCAAGGCCCTGAATATGCATGCTAATCTCCCGGCAGAGGAAGAGGTGCTGTAGGATCCGCTGTTCCAGGCGGTATGGAAATCGCAGAAAGTCTTTCCAGTACATGGAGTAATAGGACAGATGATCCAGGATGAGTGGGATCTGCTGGAGGTTGGTCTTAAAGGGGTGTAATCCATGACGCGCCTATACCTGCTGTCGGAGCAAGAACGAGCTCCTTTGATCACCCAAAGTGGGCGCAGCGGTGTTGGCAGCAGTCGAAGAGACCTTGACTTGTCTCATGCAGCTGAGAGCCGTGGAACTAGTTCCGTGAGACCAGTACGTCTGCGGTCGATGCTTCATGTATTTCGTGATGCCCAAATGGAAGGTTCCTTTCGCCCAATTCTCGACTTCGAGGGCATGAACTATGGTTTCCAGGTACCACATTTTCACAGTAATAATGGCAGTAGGAAGCGGAGATTTTGGGCGAGACTCGAACTCGCAGAGGCGTATCTGCACGTTCCCATCCATCCAGAACATCGGCAGTTTCTCCACTTTGCGGTGCCAAGGGGCCATTTCAAGTTTCGAGCGTGACCCTTCGGTGTGGCAACCACCCCCCATACCTTCACCAAGGTCATGGTGGTGGTGGCGGCGGCAGCTCTCCACAAGGAAGGGGTTCTCGTCTACCCGTACCTAGACGATTGGCTGGTCCAGGTGAAGTCCAGGGACGATAGCGAAAAGAGCAACAGCGCGGGTAGGAGAGTTCCTTCAAAGTCTTTGTTGGGGTCAACCTAGCCAAGAGTCGGTTACGGCCAGCCCAGGAACTAGAGTATTTGAGAGCGTGCTTTGATACCTGAGTGGGCAGGATTTTCCTGCCGGTTCGCCGGGCGCAGGAGCTATGACAGTGGATATGGCAGGTCCTGAAGATGGCAAGACCATCAGAATGGCGGCATCTGCAGGTTCTGGGGACCATGGCGGCCACTCTCGAGCTAGTCCCATGGGCAAGAGCGCACATGCAACCGCTGTAGAGGGCTTTCCTTAGTCGATGGTCCCATCAGAGTCAACCGCTGTCCCAAGTACTCCCCTGCCTGCGGAGCTCCAGGAGAGCCCTCAGTTGATGGCTGCATGTGGGGAGCCTGGATGGAGTCCCCGGTTTGGGTTCCTCTGATGACCGATGCCAGCCTGTCAGATTGGAGAGCCCATTCCGAAGGACGCTTTGTTCAGGGACAAGAGTCCGCAGGAGGCCCTGTGGTCAGATCAACAGGCTTGAGATGTGAGCGATGACCTTAGTGCTAGAACGTTTTGAGCCATGGTTGCAGGGGGAGGTTGTTCAAGTACTCTCGGACAATGTGACCACAGTGGCTTACATCAAATGGCAAGGAGGCACAGGCAGTGCATCCCCGGAGGAGGAGGCCGAAAAGCTGTTCGGATGGGCAGCGATTCATTTCCAGGCATTATCGACGGCGCACGTAGCGGGAGTTGACAGTGTGACGGCAGCCTACCTCAGCAGAGTACGCATGAACCCCGGAGAGTGGCAACTCAATCAGGAGGTGTTCGAGCAGGTGGTCCGCCGATGGGGCACACCGGTCATGGACCTAATGGTAATGTTCGAGTCGGTCAAGGCCTACCGGTTTTTCAGCAGAAGAATAGAGGAAGTCTAAGGGCCTAGATGCTCTAATTCAGCAGTGGCTCGAAGAGGGTGTTCTCTGTTTTTCCCCTTGGATGCTCATAGGCTGGTTAGTTCAATGGCTAGAGGTGCACCGAGGATTTGTAATTCTGGTGGCACCAGACTGGCCGAGGTGCCAGTGGTATGCTGATCTGTTTCGTATACTGGCGGATTGACTGTGGTGGCTTTTTGGTTGGAAGGACCTCTTGACACAGGAGCCGCTTCGTATGCCCCAGGTTATCGCTTATGGCATGGCTCTTGAAAGGGCGAAGTTGAAGAAGAAAGGATAATCAGGCCCAGGTATAGCGACCTTGCTACAGGTCCAGAGGTGGTCTACGAACCTGGCGTGCATCTGCATAGGGCGCCCTTCCACTGCCTCCGTCCTGGACATCTTGGCGTTCTTGCAATCCGGTTTTCATAAGGGTCTAGCTGCCAGTTCCTTGAGGGTGCAGCTGGCGGCAATTTCTGGTTATCGCGGGAAAGTCCACAGGGTGACGGGTACACACCCAGACAGGCTGAGCTTTCTATGGGCTGTGACCCACCTCCATCTGTCAAAGAGGGCAGTGGTACCACCTTGGAATCTCAATCTGGTGCTGACGGTGCTGTCGGGGAACCCTTTGAGGCACTGAGTCGAGCTTTCCTGAAGGATTTGACTCTGAAAATGGTATTCCTGGTGGCGATTTGCTCGGCACGCAGGATTTCAAAGCTTCGGACCCTGTCATGCCAGGTGCCATTCCTTTCCTTCTCCAAAGAGAAAGTGGTCCTGCACCCGGTACCTTCATTTTTGCCCAAGGTGGTGTGAGCATTTCATGTAAATCAAGTTGTTTCCTTACCAGCTCTGGCGAGCTCGGATTTGGGCGAGAGCGGATATGGGCTCTGCCACTCCACAGCTGTGCCACTTGGATGCGAAGGTATGTGAAAAGGGCTTCGTCCTTTTGGAAATTGGATCGTCTGTTGGTTCTGTTTGGCGGGTCGTGCAAAAGTGAGGTGGCAGCTAAGCCTCCATTTCCAGATGAATCAGTGAGGCAATCACGCCTGCATACATCTTGAAGGGTAGAGCAGTGCCGGCGGGATTGCAGATGCATTCCACGAGGGCTCAGGCAGCCTCGTGAGCAGAGTATAGTTTAGTTCTGCTGGTGGAGATCTGTAGGGTGGCATACTTTATCTGAACATTTTTGCCTGGATGTCCAGGTGGCAGGGAAAGCTAGTTTCGGATCGGCAGTGCTTCAGGCTGGTTGTGCGGGTCCCTCCCATTAGTTTAACTGCTCTGATACATCCCAGAGGTGCGGGACTGGACTGGGGGGCGATAAGGAAAGAGAAATTAGACTTACCTGCTAATTGTTGTTCCTTGAGGAACTCCAGTCCAGTCCTGGAACCCTCCCTGAGTGCTTTCTGTGATAATCTATGCACACCCTGGTCCTGAAGCTGGTTCCCTTGGTGGAGGAAGTGGCCATGGGGAGCCGGGGAGGGGTGTGTAATCAGTGTTTGGGGGAGGGGCGGACCAGAAGAGTTGTCGGTTGCTTGCTTCCCGCTGGTTGGAGTTGCTCAAGCGCTCAACAGTAGGCCTCCCCATCCTGGAGGGGGGGACGGGGTATCCTTTCCAGGGGATGAAGGGGTTACTAGTTTATTTAGACGTAGAAGTGTTTGTTGCATGTTTAACTACTTATTTGTTGCTCCTCTGAGTCTGCTTTGTCAATAGGTACTGGGGCTGGTGGGCGGTGCCAGCTGCATATGTACACTAGTATCAAAAAGATGACATGCTCAATCTCCAAGCTGCTGGAGGAGGTGCACTACCCAGAGGTGCGGGACTGGACTGGACTGGAGTTCCTCAAAGAACAACAATTAGCAGGTAAGTCTAATTTCTCTATTGTGCTGGTTACCGGTCATAAATTATAGCCTGCAGTGACAATATAGTGAATTAACAATATTCACATAGAGGGTAATTCTATAAGGGAGCGCCTAATTTAAGCATGTTTCAGGTGCCTATATTAAGGCAATTTTATAAAGACAAGTGGGCCCCTGTTTGACTTTATAAAATACTAGCTTAAGTTGCAGATTTCATGCCTATGTTTCGAGGATAGATTGCTATATCAGCCCTTGAGCTGATATGAATGTCTGCAGTTGTATTTTTAATTACGCATGTACATGATCATACTTTATACTGCCAGTGTGTACTTGTGAACACTGCCCACACTCTGTCCAAAATCTTCACCTTACATGCCTACTAGCAAAGTACTGTACATGCCATAATGTCAAAATACATAGTTTTACACCTGTTGGAATACTATAAGAGGCCATTTAAATGAGTATTTGGCCACATATGTGTAGGAATAACTTTATAAAATTACCTCGTGCATATATTAATATCTCTAAGCAATTTTTAAAAATACAAATATGAGATTAATTTATATAAGAACAACATTTAATTTATTTTACATGTTCTAAATGCAAAGGGTACTTGGGATGAACTGTAGAACTCTAGAGCTTTTGTTTTTCTTTTCTTTGTACTTTTCCCTTTTTTTTCTTTTATCGTTGATTTTAATTTCTTTGCTGCCTCTGTCCATTCCTCCTTTTCTCTTTCCTTATTTTTATATAATTTTTTGGGGTATTGTGAAGTTTGGTCTTTACCGTTCTTTGCCTTTCACTCTTCTTTTTTTTTCTATATTTTACTTTCTTTTCCTTTTTCTACCTGCAGTTTTTATTATACTTTATTCATTTTGTTTTGTACATTATCCTTGCCCCCTTCTCTCTTTCTATATCAGTCTTTTCTCAATTTAAGTAGTTTCTGCAGTTTTTCTTTAATCTCTTGGTAAAGTGCTGTTAATCCTCTAAAATTCTTTGATATATGTATACCTCTGTCTCATCTCCATATATATGTTTATCTTATAGCTGGGTAGATATAAATGTCTTTTTTGCACTCCATTCTACTTCCTGTTGTGATCTTAGATTTCATTTCCTAGCAAATAGATATGATCATGCCCCAGGATAGGGCAGAGACACATGCAATTTCCAGGCTTTCTGCTACAAGTTAACGTACCATCTATCAACCATTCAGGTAATTTTTACCATCTTACTCTGTCCCATAAACTCAAATACTAGTATTAAAGGGGTAATTTTTAAAAGGCATTTCTTCAGGTAAAACAGTATTTTTATTCACAGAAATAGCCTGTTATAAAATTGCCTGAAGTATATTTGTATAAATGTAGGCACATATGGCCTATGGAGGTCAATTTGAAAGCCCTATTTGTGCTTTGGAGGTCCAAAAATGAGCATAGAGATGTCTCCAGAGACATTTTAGAAGCCTGCTCTGGGGACGTCCCCAGCATGAGGATGTCCAAATCTGAATGGCGGTATAGTGAAGTTTGGCTGGGGCATTCTCAGAAACCTAGATGTCTCCACCTGATCTCAGAAATGTCATGAACTTCCAGCATTGCGTCTAAGTTTAGACCTGCTCCAGGCACGAACAGGCATCTGAAAAGTGCTGTCAACATCAAGAGGATGTAGAAAAGAAAGCACTCTATCATCCCCAGTACTTTGCACAATATTAACGATAGCAGCAGTGGGCAGTACTAGGGTAGCCCACTACTCTAATCATTAGGCTACCCTAGACATCCAGATTCTGAAATACGATTCTGAGGATGTCTATGTTGACTCATCCACAGGCATCCATATCAGGCGTGTCTATGTTTGTGAAATCATGTCTGCACTTGGATGTGCCTATTTTTTCCAGATGTTCTGACAGATGTCTCATCTAAAATTCCCCTCTAAACAGTATATACATGTGGAGAGAAATTGTATAAACTTCCGCAGAGTTAGCATTCATTGCAATGCATATATTTCATGCCTGTTTTATAAAGTGAAGCACATGCTGAGTTACGTGTATCAAATCTAGGCATGATCACTTACACCAGCTTTCAGGCAGGTATAAATGCCCACACCAAGATTTGTAAAGAACATGCATAATTTTATAAACTTTTATATGCATAAATTTGAGTTCCACTCAAGCTCTACCTACACCTATACCAAACGTATGCACCATCAGTTTGACATGCGTGCTTGCAGAATAACGCTTATATATGACTTAGGGGTTTGTTTACAAAGCCGCGGTAGTGGTTCGCGATCGCGATCGCAGCCGCGGCCCCATTGAAATCAATGGGGCCGCGGCTCCGATTACGATCACAAACCGCTACCGCGGCTTTGTAAACAAGCCCCATAGGCTCATTGTGCATAACTATGCAGCGTCTTATAAAGTTAGCTCCATAATGATGCCTATTTAGGTTTGTTTTATTCATTTGACATACCACCTTTCAAAATATTATTAAAGAGGCTTACAATAATAACATAAACCAACAACAGACAACCGTGTCTTTTCCAGAGAGTTTTGCCAGCTAGGTAGCATGAAATAATAGCCTGGTGGGCTGCATTATAAACTGTGAAGTAAATGATTATGTCTGGAACATAATCAAAAATCAAGTGCAATTTTGAGGAAGGGAGCATATTGTTGACATTATCGATGGGATTAGCCAGTCCAATGTTGCAACATCATCTGAGTGTATGACTGAAAATATCTGCAAGGATAGACGTGTTGGACATTCTGTGACTGGCAGTATATTTGATAAAGTGTTTGCTGCAATCTGCACATAGATGAAGATTGGTCAGCAGGCTGAGTAGGTAACTCATGCAGGTTTGAGCAATGGTCCTTGATCTGTACGAGGTATGACAAAAAAGAAACGAGACCGTGGCAGCCATGCCCATGACTCAATGCCAGTTGGCTAACCGCTTATGTCACTGTGTTGTGCAATATCTTGCCACTATTCTGCTGTTATATTTTTCATCTCTCTTACTCTCTCTTTTTCTCTTTCAGTTTTTTTTTGTAGCACACTGCTCCATCGCTTTGTCACACAACTGGAGGTGGCAGAAATATGGATTAAAGAATCAACTTGAAATTTCTGGTTAAGTTGGAGGAAGAGCCCAACTGAGTGTCTCCAACTTCTCCAAAAGGCTTATGGAGAAGATGCAATGTCAAGGCCGTGAGTCTTCGAATGGCACAGATGCTTCAAGACTGGCCATGAGGAGGTAGAGGATGACCCCAAGTCAGGACAGCCTTTCACGACAAAGACGGCTGAGAACATTGACAAAGTGAACCAGCTGGTGCGGAGTGATTGCAGATTGAAGGTGCGGATGATAGTTTAGGAGCTCAGCCTGAACAGGGAGTCAGTGCGGACCATCTTGGTGCAAAAGCTGGGGATGCGGAAGGTGTGCGCCAAGATGGTGTCCAGGCTTTTATCGGATGACCAGAAGAAGCACTGGGTCAATGTTTTTTGAGTCTTGCTTGAGAAGATGTTAGAAGATCCAGAGGAGACCAGACTTGGGTCTTCCAGTACGACCATGAAAGCAAGAGACAGAGCCTGCAGTGGAAGACTCGACTGTCACCCAGACCCAAGAAGGCGCGCATGTCCAAATCAAGGATCAAAGTCATGCTGATCGCATTCTCCGACCAGAAGGGAGTGGTCCATTATGAGTTTGTGCCTGAGGGTCAGACAGTCAACCAGCACTTCTACCAGCAGGTCCTCAATCGCCTCCATGACCATGTTTGGTGCAGTGGGCAAGCTCTGTGGAGAGACAAGTCGTGGCCAATGCACCCACACACACTGCACTCAGTCTGAGGCAGTTCTTGGCCAACAAAGAGATCACAGCTCTCGACCACTCTCCTTATTCCCCAGATCTCGCATTGTGTGACTTCTGGCTCTTCCCCATGCTGAAGACTGTGCTCAAAGGAACTCATTTCGCCTCTGTAGAAGAGGTCAAGGCCACTGTGACGAGGGAGCTCAGGGACCTCAAGGAGGAGGACTTTACTGAGTGCTTCCGTACGTGGCAGAAGCGAATGCAGAAGTGCATTGACCCGGGGGGGGGGGGAGGATTACTTTGAAGGGGATAATGTGTAATTTCTCTGTAGATTTTGTAATAAAACATTTATGGGACAGTCTCGTTTCTTTTTTGTCACACCTCGTATCACGTGTTCCTTTTACCTTTTTTCAGATGAGATTTTCCCTCATACGTAGTATATCTGCCAAATGATTGTGACTATCCTTTCAAAGGCCCATGACTAGAGAAATTACTGAGCAAAGATATTCCTGATAGTAGAAAGACTAGGGGACACAATGAAGCTATAGTGTAGCTCATTTTAAGACTAATCAGAGAAAATATTTTTTCATTCAACGCACAATCAAACTCGGGAGTTAGTTACCAAGTTCCTGGAGGAAAAGTCTATAAAACATTATTAAAGAGGACCAGGGAAATCCACTGTGGAATCTGTATCTTTCTACAAAACTCACAGGTACTTATGACCTGGATTGGCCGCTGCTGGAAACGGGATACTGAGCTTGATGTACCCTTGGTCTGACCCAGTATAGCATATCTTATGTTATTATAGGGTTGGGCAGGGTTAACACACACATACGTCATGAAGTATGTGTGTATGTGCATAAAATAGAAAATTTGTGCATTCCGAATAGCAGATGTAAATGTGTTGTCATATCATCCTGCTAGACCAGTCCAGACAAGAGGGTTGTGTTTCCCTATCAGTAGATTGGTGGAGACAGAGACAAATGAAATGTCCAAGTTTCAATGACATCATTCCCATGCCTCTATCAGCCTGACCCACTAGAAGGTAACTCAGTATTTTTTTGTCTCCAGCAGATGGTGGTGTATTTTCTCAGCTCTGAAAAAGTTCTGAGTGTTTGAGAGGAAAAAGATTGATTTTGCTCAGGAATGGCCGCCTTGAGGGTGACACACTCTCATTTCAATGTGATGTGGGTAGCTCCACTTTAGTGCAGTCTTTATGGTAGCCATAGGAGGAGGGAAAATTTGGTTCAGCTCCTTGCTTGTATCCTGTTGGCATAGCTAGAAAAGTGGAAGGATTTGGAAGATTTCAGCCTCCCATAACCTCGGCGCTCCCTTCCTCATCTTCTATCTCCCCTGCTCTACCCCGAAGATTGCAGAAGGCTCTCTGAGGAATGACTGCAAGCCACTTTAAAGCAAAGATTCAGAACAGCAAGAGAAGCAGGTTTAGTGGTTCAGAGTAGTAGTGCTGAGCCTAGCATGAATTTTCTGCCTGAGGCTCCCAGAGGGTGAGTTACCAAGGCTTGACCTCATCATTGTCCTTGTTAGGAGCGCCTGATTCTGTCCATCCGGGGAACAATTCAGGCAACCTTTAGTGTGGTGTGGGGGTTTCCCGCCCTTTTTAAACGCTTGCTGTTAGTGCTTTCTAACAGCACCTAGTGCACATTCTGCCCAACTGTCTCCAATGTGCATTCCTGACCTAGAGCCCCTTTGCGCAATACTGTATGCACTCCGATAACATGTGCTTTTTGGGTCAGCGCAGCCTTAGTCCACACAGGTGTTGCCCTTGCCTTATCTCGGTATGACTTCTTCCAGGAAATGTTGTTTGGCCTGTGGCAAGCAGGGTGTTTCGTCTCCAGATTCTGGACTGTGTTTTTCTTGCATGGCAGCTTCTGACTCATCCCTGGAGAGGCTTCAGCTGGCCCAACCTTGCCCACTCTAGTGCAGGAGGCGACAGATGGCACTGTGGGTTAAGGATGGTAAGCCACCTGGCAATTCCAGCAACCATGCTTCTGGCCACTTCCCTTCCTCTAAAGGTTCAGCAGCGGCTATGTCCCATTTTCAGTGAGGAGAGCTCCCAGAATCTGAGTTGTCCTCCTGGAATTCTTTTCCTTCTTACAATAGGCCTGGTTATTTTGGCGTGGAAACTGAGATCCTGCAGCCTCTGGATTCCCTTGAGCTCAGTCTCATGAGGGACAGGCTGAGAGTGAAAGCCCGACTTGCTTGCCTATTTCTAAGCATCCCCAGGCAGAGGTTGCCTTCTTGAGATGGGTATCAGCCAGGATCTGTCTGAGACTTGGATTGGAATTTTGGTTCTGATGTCTCGGCTGTGGGTTCTGATGTGGAGGATGAAGTACTTTCGCCACCTTTATCTTTATTGACTCTTAATATACCACCCTAGGCAGCAAGGCATCATAGTGGTGTACAATTTTCAAAAAAATATCAAAAGAGAGGAAAAAGAATTCCACTTATTGATAGGAAAGGTAAGACGGAAAAGAGACAGAAGGGGTGGTAAGAGTTAATTGGGGGGGAGGGAGGGGGAGAGGAAGGCAGCTGGAATAGATGGGTTTTGAGTAAGGATTTGAACCGGAGGAATGAGGGCTCTACATGTAGGGAGGTGGGTAAAGAGTTCCATAGGGCAGGGGCAAGTAAAAAGGAAGTGGAGTGTCACTTCTGTTCTAGGCATGCTCGTGAAACTGAGGGAAGAGATAAACAATGGGTGTGGAGAAATCTGAGAAGGCGGTGGGGGGAGTGAAAATGGAGAAGGTCAACTAGGTATTGGATTACCTGGTGTGCAGAGATGAGAATTTTGTAGTCGATGCGGTATTTTATGGGGAGCCAATGAAGGTGGATGAGAGTGGGAGTGATGTGATCACAGTGGGAGGAGTGTGTAAGGATTCATGCTACCATGTTTTGGATGAGTTGGAGGCGGTGAAGTTGATAGTGAAGAAGTCCAGCAAGTGTGCTGTTAAAATAGTCCAGTCTAGAAATCACCAGTGACAATAGGAGGGTTGTGAGGGAGTGCGGGTCGAGAGAGAGGCAAAGGGCACAGATCCAACGTAGAAAGAAGAAAGATCGCTGAACTAGGGAAGATAGATGATCGCAAAATGATAAGGAGGAGTCCAGTGTGACACCCAGATAGCGGAGAGATTGAACAAGGGGAATGGGAGAGTGAGAAAGAAGAGGGGATAAAGAGGGCCTGGGGATGTTAAAAGTAAGCCAGATGGCAGAGCACTTGGAGGGGTTGAGGTGGAGGCAGTTTGCAAGAAGCCAGTCAGAGACAGCAGATAGGCATGCATTTAAAAAGGTCAGATCGGGGGAGTGTGAGTCGGTGTGATGGAGAAGACAGATGTCGTTGGCATACAGATAGGCAGAGATGCCAAATTGCTGGATCAACAATGCTAGAGGAGCCAGAAAGATATTGAAAAAAAGAGGAGCCAGAACCGACCCTTGGGGGACACCGCAAGTAAGAGGAAGAGGAGGAGAGGAGGTTGCGCCACAGACTACGGAGAAAGAACGAGAGGACAGGAAAGACTGGAACCGATGAAGTACAGAGTCCTGAAGCCCGCAGTCAGAGAGACGAGATAGCAACAATCTACCAGATTGAAGGCCGAAGATAGATCCAAAGAAACAAGTGAAACATTGCCCTGATCATATGCATTGTGGACCTCATTGAGATGGTGGTTTCTGTATTGTGACCAGGACGAGGATTATGAAGAGGATGGCATTATCCACCTGTTCCAGAAAGAGGAACTGGTGGCATTGATTGCCTGAGTCCCCTCCACCTTGAACTTGGCTGACACTTCAGTAGTAGAGCAGACACTGAAGGTCCATCCACTCCTACAGGGAGTGCAGAAACCTACTACAGTCTTTCATTTCCGGAGGTTATCAAGGAAATGATCTGGTTGGATGGGATCTTCCCAATTCCCCACCTAAGGAGCTGAAGGTGTGTAAGGGAATGTATGCTCTCCTGGAGGAGGAGTGTGTCCAAAAGTAGATGCGCAGGTCACAGCTGTAACGAGGTGAACCACCATTCCCGAGGAAGACTGGTCGGCTTTGAAGGATACTCTGGACTGAAAAGTGGACTCTTTGCTGGAGAACCAGTTTGCATTGATGACTGCTCTTCTTCTGCAGTTGGCAGTGTGTGCCGGTCTGACATCTTGAGCCCTTCTCCAGTGCCGCCAGATGATACTACCCCTCTTTTAGAGTTGGCAACTGCCTTCCTTTCTGATGCCATGTATGATCTCGTCCGCTTAGCGGCTAGAAATAGTGCTCTGTTGATGATGACATGACATTGGATTTGGCTTCACCACTGGGCAGAGAACACATCTTCCAAAACCCGGTTGACCCAATTGGCTTTTAAGGAGAAGCTCCTTTTTGGGGCCGATTTGAAGAAGTTGGTGAAAGACTTGGGTGAGATTAAACCTTTATCATCTATTGGAGGACAGGTCAAAAGGGTCTGGGAAGTGGGCAGTGGCCCCCTTTCCTTGGACTCCACACACTGGATGGACCTCTGGGGATCTTGGGATTCCCATCATTATCATCCTGGAAAGCCTTTCTTCCCCTCTGCTTCTGGATTTCAAACTCATTCTCAGGCCTTTTGAGGAGCTTAGGGGCCTAGGGACTCTGGCCCCACCAGAGGAGGCCTTCCCAATCTATGCAGTGAAAGTTTGGGGGCCCATTCCCAGTTACCTCTGGTTGGAGACAGGCTTTGCCTATTCTTTCAGGAGTGAGCATGAGTCACCAAATATTGCTGGGTGCTTTATGTATGTACATACAGCCTCTGGAGGTGGTTCTTTTATGATCATTTTTTTACCTTTTAATAAATCTACTCTCTTAAAGCCCCTATCCCCTTTTTAAAATTTCCTATTATTAGGTTCCTTTGTATCCCCACGATCCCTTTATGATTTGTTTCATATGCATGATGTTCTTAGTCTCGCTTCATTGAATTTTATTTGCTTTGAGATTATTAAAATGAAATAATGGGTTAAACAAATATTATCATTGTTAATATTATTTTACTGTTTTTATTTAATTTTTTTTATAATTGTGTTTTCTTTTAAGGGTTCTGATTCTCTTGATGAAAGCCTACCACCCAAACACGGTCCATGTAGGGAAGAACCACGTAGACACAGTCCAAAAACGTGATGTCAGTGGAAAAACAATTTTATTAAACTGTAGACCTATTGCCAACCCGACACAGGCCGTGTTTCGTAAACCTTCGTCGGGTTGATCAGGTAAGGTACTAAAACATAAAAACATAAACACTGAATAAAAACATAGTTAAAATAAAACATCGTGTAAGAACAGATGACTAAATCGTAATAAATAAACCATATAAATATACATAATTAAAAAATACATATGAATATCATATACACTAAATACGAAAGGTAAAGTGCGAATACCAAAATCATATACATAGTTAAAAGCAAACCTAAATCAACAATAGATAATATAAAAATACAGTTAAAACATAAAAATATAAATATACAAAAACAGATAAGCTACCAATTAAATAAATAAATAAATAAAGAGGATGTGACAGACAACATAATGTATAATAAATACCTCTGTGTTGGGCAGAGAGGACCCAGCAAGTTATGGTCTCTTATAGGAAGAACCACGTAGACACCAATAAAGGTTTGATTTCTATACGCTGCCTTCTGTGGTTTTCCTTGCTTTGCTCCACATCTGATCATGGAATGGAAAGAGCCAATCCTGGAGCATGTGGTTAAGCAACAAAAGAGCTACCATCCAAATCACATTGAACAAGTTGCCGTGCCTGAAGGCAGTGGTGCCCATTTTCCCAGCTGATCGAGGCAAGGGCAGATACTCGACAGTCTGTTACGGACTATTCGGCAGTCTGTTACGGACGATCGACAACACCAGTATGGGCATCCTCATGATATTCCTAGACATCTCCTCAGCATTTGATACCGTCAGCCACACAACATTACTAAAAGTAACACAAAAAACCTTCACCCTGAGCTCAAGTTAACAGCAAAACCACAAAACTCAGTGAAAAACCAAATATGTTTTAAATTTTTTTGTTGGAATGGCCAGCACAGTGGAAAGGAAAAACACCTTTCACCACCGTGGCCCGTCCTTTTTAATCACTTTAAAGAAGTTTGAATTTAAAACAGCACTTATTCAAAAATGGCTGGTACTTAGCTTTTGAAGACCAAATAGGCTGTAAAAACGCTTTAGTCACCAGTAGATCAAATACACGACGTGTCACGTTTCGGGGGCATATCCAGAAACCCCCTGCTTCAGGTCAAACTACTGTGTAATAAACGTTAGCCTTGGAAACACAGCTAGATAAAATGGTTTTTTATATAACCCAGGCTCCCGAGTTAATAGAACGCGCTTATCAGGTGTGGCATATACAAAAGAACCTATCAGAACAGGGAAGGGAAACCACCAATCAGGTTACACCTCCCGATCGGAAAGGTTGAAAAATAGTATGCCAATCCAGCTGCTGGTTCAAGCCTTCTGGATATACAGAACGCAACCTAAAAATCCATTTTTGCTCCAAATTTTGTAGGATCTGGATCCTATCACCACCTCGGGGATTAAGGGGGTACATGATCTAAAATACGCCAACGAAGATCATCAAATTCATGCGAGCATTCCAAACAATGATGAACCAAAGGTGCTACAAGCTGCTGTGTGCGCAAGCGAGAAGCATGTTCCCCCAACCTCTGTTTGCAAGTCCGTGAAGTCCTCCCAATATAAGGTAATTGGCAGGGGCAGAGAATTAAATAAACCACATAAGCAGTGGTGCAGTCCGTATGCCATCGGGTATAATAGCATTTTTGGGTACGACTGTCAGTCCATAGCAAGCCCGGTAAGGTGTTTAAACAAAAAGAACAGGTCCCACAAGAAAAATGACCGGCATTATCATGCCCTGAAGGTGGCCGGTCTTGAGGAGCCGTAGTCTTCATCAATAAATCTCGCAAGTTAGACTTGCGAGAATAAGCAATTTGCAATGGTTTACGAAAACACGGATGAATGGCTAAAATCGGCCAAAATTTATGAATCAAGCGAACAACAGAAGTGGTGCCCCGCATGAAAGGAAAAATGCCCGTGACTTTATCAGTAGGAGGTGAGGGAACCCGAGGTTCCAGGAGCCATTCCCGATGTGTATAACAGGCTCTTTTATAAGCCCAAACGGACAATCATCGGTGGATATCCCCTAGATAAAAGTCGAGAGCTCAATTCCTTAGCATGAATCTTAAACTGTGCCATCTCGGTACAATTCCTTCGAAGTCGTAGAAATTGTCCGTAAGGTAAACCCCGTTTAAGAGCAGGGGGGTGATAACTGTCAAAACGCAATAGCGTGTTTCGTTGGACCGGCTTCCTATATAAAGATGTTGAAAGACCCCCTGAAGTGCATTCAATCATGATATCCAAAAATTGAATTTTTTCTTTTTCCACTTGTGCCGTAAATTGTATATTGGGTTTAAAAGAATTCAAAGAACCCAGAAAAGAGTCCAGATCATTCCTACTACCCGTCCAGATGAAAAAAACATCATCTAAAAATCGCCTCCAAAGAACACTTCTGTTGTTCGCTTGATTCATAAATTTTGGCCGATTTTAGCCATTCATCCGTGTTTTCGTAAACCATTGCAAATTGCTTATTCTCGCAAGTCTAACTTGCGAGATTTATTGATGAAGACTACGGCTCCTCAAGACCGGCCACCTTCAGGGCATGATAATGCCGGTCATTTTTCTTGTGGGACCTGTTCTTTTTGTTTAAACACCTTACCGGGCTTGCTATGGACTGACAGTCGTACCCAAAAAAGCTATTATACCCGATGGCATACGGACTGCACCACTGCTTATGTGGTTTATTTAATTCTCTGCCCCTGCCAATTACCTTATATTGGGAGGACTTCACGGACTTGCAAACAGAGGTTGGGGGAACATGCTTCTCGCTTGTGCACACAGCAGCTTGCAGCACCTTTGGTTCATCATTGTTTGGAATGCTCGCATGAATTTGATGATCTTCGTTGGCGTATTTTAGATCATGTACCCCCTAATCCCCGAGGTGGTGATAGGATCCAGATCCTACAAAATTTGGAGCAAAAATGGATTTTTAGGTTGCATTCTGTATAGCCAGAAGGCTTGAACCAGCAGCTGGATTGGCATACTATTTTTTAACCTTTCCGATCGGGAGGTGTAACCTGATTGGTGGTTTCCCTTCCCTGTTCTGATAGGTTCTTTTGTATATGCCACACCTGATAAGAGCGTTCTATTAACTCGGGAGCCTGGGTTATATAAAAAACCATTTTATCTAGCTGTGTTTCCAAGGCTAACGTTTATTACACAGTAGTTTGACCTGAAGCAGGGGGTTTCTGGATATGCCCCCGAAACGTGACACGTCGTGTATTTGATCTACTGGTGACTAAAGCGTTTTTACAGCCTATTTGGTCTTCAAAAGCTAAGTACCAGCCATTTTTGAATAAGTGCTGTTTTAAATTCAAACTTCTTTAAAGTGATTAAAAAGGACGGGCCACGGTGGTGGAACGTGTTTTTCCTTTCCACTGTGCTGGCCATTCCGACAAAAAAATTTAAAACATATTTGGTTTTTCACACAACATTACTAACCAGACTACAAGAGGCGGGCCTACACAGCACTACCCTGAGCTGGTTTACATCTTACCTCACCAACAGACAAGTCAAGTGTGGCTCAAAGACCTCTCAACCTTTCAGAGCCACACAGGGAGTCCCACAAGGCTCAGCACTCTCCGCCCTGCTCTTCAATCTATATATACAATCCATCTGCACCATCATCAAGGACCACAAGATTCAATACACCATATACGCAGACGACATAATGATATTCACACTGATCAACCTGGACAACCCAGACTACTCCAGCATAGCCAACTGCTTCCAAAAAATGGCAACCTGGCTTCAAGAAAACAACTTGTCAATAAACTATAATAAAACCAAAACCCTATTCATCTCAAGAAACCAGACATTTTCACCCACGGCCACCATCAACCTGAATGACACCATTATTCCAGTAAGACAAGAAATAAAATACCTGGGAGTAACGCTCGACAAGGACCTCAACCTCCAATCCCACATTGCAAAAACCACAAAGAGCGCTTTCATCAAAATGAGGACAGTCAGAAGACTCAAACCCATCCTCGCTCATGAGCACTTTCAAACAGTCTGTCAAGCCATCATCACCCCCACTCTAGACTATTGCAATCACATCTACCAGGGACTACCAAAAAAACCCATCCGACCACTCCAGCTAGCACAAAACACAGCCGCATGACTCATAACAGACTGTACAAATTACGACCACATCACTCCCATACTGTACCACCTTCACTGGCTCCCAATCAGCTCTCGAGTCCGCTTCAAAGTACTCATATACATCTTCAAAATAATACGCAACCTCTCAGCTGACAGCTTACAACCACTCATAAAAACCGATGACAGCAAAAGACCAAGAAGAAAAGGAACTTCAGACACCATCAGAACCCTAAAAGAATATACTAAAATGAACCAGGCCACTTCAAGAAGGGCATTCTCCCTGGCAGCTCCCGCTATATGGAACTCCCTCCCAGACCACTTAAGATCAACCAACGAACTCAAGGACTTCCGAAAACGGCTTAAAACTGCTTTATTTACAGAACATTTCAAGGACCTCACATAAATGACTCCTATTCAAGGCAATACCAGATCATAACCACATGCTTGTATATATGTATATTGCTCACTATGTATATAGCTCACTGACAAAATCTAAACACACTGCACCACACATCACACTGAACAAATCTTTCACTGCATGCTACAGTCCACAAAATATTATTGATTGTTTGATGTGCCCAACCGCTTTGATTTAATGATAAAGCAGTATACTAAATCCGTCTAAATAAATAAATAAAGTTCATGGGAGTTCAAGCTCAGGCTTCCGCTCTGATAGTGAAGACCAGTCTGCAGTGGTGGAAGCAGCCACATCATCTGCAGAGGTGTATGCCACTGAATGATCACTTGTGGATCCTTCTGACAATGGATACCAGTCTTTCGGACTTGGGAGCCCATTGCCAAGACTGAATGGCTCGGGGCCATTGGAACCATGGAGAGGAGGCAAGGGCCATCAGGTTGGACTTTGGCATTTTTGATCTTTTGTTCAAGGGTTGGGTGGTGTAAATGTTCTCTGGACAGTGCCATGGCAGTGGCATATGCCAATTGGCAAGGCGGTACAAGGAGTGCTGGAGTGGCCCTGGAGATGGCTCTCTTGTTTGCCTGGGCGGAGAAGAACCTTCTAACTCTGTTGGTCCAACACAGTATAGAGGTGAACGTCCTCAGTCATCACTCTCTGGCTCCTGGAGAGTGGGAGTTGAGTCAGGAGGCATTTCAGATGATTCTCCACCTTTGGGGTCGCCTTGAGATGGATTTGATGGTGACTCGCTCTAAGGCCAAGGTGTTCTGTCCCTGCATGGAGGCAGGATCCGAGGACATCAACACCCTGGTTCAGCCCTGGCCAAGTCAATGCCTACTGTATATGTTTCTTCTTTGGTCGCTGTTGGGGCGTGTGATTCAGTGCGTAAAGCGCCATCCAGGACAGATTGTTCTGGTAGTGCCAGATTGGCTGAGGAGAGCATGATTTGGGGACCTGATGCGGCTCTTGCAGGAACCACCTCTTTGTCTGCCCCCGTTTCGGGGCCTATGTTAGGGACCAATTTTGTCCTGGAAGACCTGGTTCACTTCTTGCTTATGTGTTGACTCTTGAAAGGAATTGGTTAGCATGTAAGGACTACTCTCCTGTGGTGGTTTCCACTCTGCTCAGAGCCCAGAGAGGTCTACCAGCCTTGCATAGTGCAGGTTTGGTGCCTCTTTGAGTGATGGTGCGATGCACAAAAACTAGTTCCTGAGGTAGCCAAGGAGCCATCTCTATTGGCCTTTCTGCAGGAAGGTCTGGAAAAGAGCCTTTCTCTTAGCTCCCTGAAATTCAGGTGGCAGCTTTTGCCAGTTTCAGAGGTCAGGTGGCTGGTAAGTCCTCTAGTCTTGCACCCGGGTGTTTTGTGTTTTCTTCAGGAGGTTCAGCATTTGCATCCTCCCCTCCATGGGATCTATGTATGGTACTCGGGGTCCTGATGTCAGAACCCTTGGAGCCTTTGTAGTGTGCTGTTCTGAAGGATTTGATGTTTAAGACTGATTTCTTGGTTGCAATTTGTTTGGCAAGGTGGATTTCAGAGCTATAGGCTTTGTCTTACTAGGATCCTTATCTGTCTTTTTCAGAGGGGGCTGTTTCCATTTGACTTCTGCCATCCTTTTTACCCAAAGTGATTTCTCCCTTTCATGTGAACCAGGTGGTTTTCCTGCCCTCCTTCTCTAAGGAGCAGTGTTGGGTGAAAGATAAGGATTTTCGCCTTGTGGATGTCTGAGGGGGGGGGGGGGTGCTTCTCTGTTACATGGAGATTACAAATTCCTTTCGTAAATCAGATTATCTTTTTGTGCTCTTTGCTGATCCACGCAAGGGTAACGCAGCAGCAAGTCTACATTGGGTTGCTGGATGATGGAGTCTATTGCCTCAGTGTATCTGCTGTGGAATCGACCGGTTCTGGGGGGGTTTGTACACTTATTCTACCCGAGCACATGCATCCTTGTGGTTGGAGCATAGCTTGGTAGCCCCTTCAGAAATGTGTTGGGCGGCAATGTGGGTGTCTCCTTCCACTTTTATCAAGCTTTACTGCTTGGATGTCCACACTTGGGTGGACACGGCCTTTGGCTCCTAGGTCTTCTTCCTCCCTGGAATAGGCATAGCTTTGGTATGTCCCACTTGTCTGGCGTGGTCTAGGAGGATGATATGGAAGGTGATATTTTACTTAGTAGATAATGTCCTTCCCTTGAGTCCTGCTAGACCAGTCGAGGACCCGCTCTTGGAACTGTTTGGTCTGTTATGTTGTGGCAGTACCTTGGTCTGCTATGATTTATATGCTTGACTCTGCAGGTACATACCCTACTGAAAGCCTTCTGTTCAATCTGTCCTGTACATAGTTTCTCTACTGTTTGTTTAATCATTGTTGCCCTCATTGAGGTTGTGTGAGATTTGCCATGCTTTCCCATATGCTTTGGGATGAATACTGAGTAGCCCTCTAGTGGCTCAGGCTGATAAAGGCATCGGAGTGATGTCATTGAAACCTGGACATTTCACTGGTTCTTTGTCTCCACCAATCTGCTGGTAGGGGAACACAACCCACTTGTCTGGACTGGTCTAGCAGGACTGAAGGAAAGAACATCATCTGGTAAGTAAAATGTCACCATGTATTCTTTTTGTGGGTTAATTTATAAAGGGAAAGTTTACATCTCTTTCCTCTTAGAAAATTAGTGTAACTTAGGTCACATCAAGGAGTCAAAGCACTCCTCACATCACTTATAGGTACATTAACACGAGACATTGATAACATAAACCAGGCTTACATCCTCATCTTCCGTGACATAACTGCAGCATTCAACTCAATACCACACAATTTTCTGCTTGCCAGACTTCAATATATAGGAATTGTTGGCACCCCACTCAAATGGTTACAGTCGTATTTGACAAAACATCAACAACAGGTACATGTAGGACCAATCAAATCTACACCATACCTACAACACAAAGGAGTCCCACAGGGATCTACGCTTTCATCATTACTCTTTAACATATTCATTCAACCTATGTGTGCCATCTTCCGTACACACAATGTTCATTACAGGATCTACGCCGACGACATCATAATATTCATGCCTTACGACATCTCTAACCCATACCATAACAAAATATCCACCTGCTTCCAGGACATCTCGCAATGGCTACATGAACACAAGCTTCAAATAAATTACAAAAAAATCCAAGGTCTTCTACATATCCAGAAATAAACGCTTTCTCCCCCTGCCATAATCAAAATACATGACACCCTCGAGACAAAGCAGGAGGTGACATATCTGGGCGTAACCATTGACCAACAACTCACCTTCTCCCCTCATATCTCCAGAATAACAAAAGCAATTTACTACAAGATAAAAAAAACTCTGCAACCTTCAACCACTGTTTTCCGCCACAGACTTCCGCTCTGTATTTCAGGCTCTGATCTCCCCATTGCTAGACTACTGTCATATACCAAGGGCTTCCTAAACAATTCCTCCACCAATTACAAATGGCACAAAATTTTGCAGCACACACCTTCAGAGCAAAAAAATCTTACCAGATTACACCTCTACTAAAAGACTTGCACTGGTTACCTATTCACAGCAGAATCAGATACAAATCAACCATGAACATATTCAAAGCTTTCCATAACCAATCCTCTTCATACCTAAAGGACAGAACCCAACAACCAGCAGATCAAGGTGCAAATGCAACATAAACCTCCTCAGCTTACCAACGTACATCACAAGTATCCACCAAAATATTTGTAACAGGGCATTCCCCACCTTTGCACCAGACTTATGGAACAAGCTTCCCAGCGACAGAGAAACACATGAACTCACTGACTTTCGCATAAAGCTCAAAACTTTACTATTCAATGAATATTACATCAAATAGATGGCATACAACAAGGCATCAATAACCTAAATCCCATGTCCAACCCACTCCCTCCCCACGCTCCTCCTCCCCCCCATTTACAAGCCGTGTAAATACATTCAGAATAACTATACCAATCTTACTCCCCAAACACCCTCCTTCCCCTGCTCCTCCTCCTCCCCCTCCCTTACAAGCCATGTATATTTATTCAGTATAATTATATTATATCAATCTTACTTTCCATGTTAAGTTTACCATTCAATGTATCCTCTTACCGAAGTTCTATGTAAACAATTGTTGTTCCTTGTAAACCAGCTTGATTCCCAGATAAGGCAGTATATAAAAATAGATAAATTTAGATGGCCTATTGGGAAATTTATCCTCAGTTTGTGAACTTGTTACGCAATGTTTTGAAAAGGAAAATAAGATATCTTCTTTCATTTTATGTTCCAGGTTTTGGGATTTGAAGTTGACACTGTGAACTCTGTCCAATTTTCAAACCACACAGGTAAAAAAAACAACAAAAACCCCACAAGAAACCACTTTCTTAATTGCGGATGGTGGGAGCTACCATGGGAGGGGCTGTTTTCCAAACAGCTGTATGGGAGGGCACATTAAGGAAGGGTAACAGGAACTGAGTACTAAGGGATAGAGGGTCACAGAGAGAGGTAATGTACCTAAGGGAAGAAAAGAAAGGGATTTTGGATTTAGTTCATGCTTTTTTTCAAGATAAGTTAAATTCAGGTGCAGTAGATACTGTCCACGGAGGCTTAGAATCAGGCTGATGCAGAAAGCAGGAGCTAAAGTCATGTGCTATCAGCTTTTTATGCCTGTTTGCAGTGCACCAATTTCGCACGACTTCAGTGCGGCTATGCAGAAGGGGCTCATATGCAAATGAACTGCATGTTAAACTGTGCACAAAATGTCAGCGTTAAACTGGGAGAGCAAGCCAAAAACATGCGCACAAGAAATCGGAGAGAAACGGGCACCGCATGGTTAATTTGCATATCAGTCCCGACAGGATTTTGATGGCATTGTGAAAAGCCCCCAATGCCATCAAAATACTGTCAGAGGCTGGTGACTCGACAGAAAGTCACTCCCTGGTAGTCAAGCGGCCCCAGAACCCCACCCCCACTTAAAAAAAATGAACCTGGTAGTCTAGTGGCCCCAGAACCCCCTCCTGGTATCTTTCAAAGTGGGAGGGCCACCTATATGTGCCCACTGTTGGTCCACCATCTTGGAAATGGCACCTGACCCCACGTGGTGCATCCTAGGATGCGCTGGATGAGGTCAGACTGCCACTATGCACCATAGTGCCACCATTTTCCAAGATGGCGGACCCAGAGCAGGAGTGCGGAGGCGGTGCTACCGTTTTGAAAGATACTGGGAGGGTAGGGCATGTCAATTTTAGGGGTAGGTTTTTATTTTTCCAAACTTTACAAACTATTAGTGACCAAATTATGCAGTTTTGCATGCTGAATCTAAAGCTATCTTCAGAAACTGCTTAAAGTGAGTCTTACCTACATTGAATCACAGTTGAAATATGTGGAAATTAAGTAATATTTATTTGAATGTATAAATAGTCTAAACAACACCTGTAGCCACATCATTGTCTTTAAAATGACATTTGTGCAGTTAATTTAATGTTGTTTAACAAAATCCAGCAAAGAAGCCGTATTTTCTTTACATCTGTTTCGGCTCATGAGCTGTCTGCTGACCATCTGACCCCTAATATAATGTTACCTCCTCTCCTGATTGTACACATGTTCAGCAGCCTCAGTTGTCATTTTTATACACCTTTCTATGGACTGGATGTGTGATGGCCAGTCTGGAACCACCATGGGCTTGCTTAGAAATGCCTTGATCTCTGCTGTTGTCATGGTACAGGTAAGAGGAAGCTCAGGGACTCTGGAGCTCCAGTCCAGTAATTTGGTGAGTGTAGTTGCCTCAGTGTTGATGTATGGTGTTTTCCTGGGTCTCACACGGCTGTCTCCAAGCTGAGTCTTCTCATATCTTTCATCTCTAATCTTCAATATCTTCTCCACTGCATCTCCTCTCTCCTGTTCCTCTTCACTGAACAACATAACTCACAGAACAGACTTGCTGTAACCATACCAAGCTGACCTCATTGTAGGCATGACTATCTTCCTTACATCTTCACATTGTTCTTTCAACAGTTGTAACTGGAAAATGAGATGTCTGGGACCTTGTGTCCAATTGCTATTTATTTTATATTGAACCAGTTCACCATGTAAACCCCAACACAGAACTCTACAATAATTCTTAAGTTTTTCAGGTTCTTTCTTTCAGATTATGCTTGGTTCTCCTGGAACAAGCAGGAAGTCAGTTCTCACATGGGTGACGTCGGTGCCGATGGAGCCCCCGCAGAAGCATCTCCCCAACTTTAAAAGAAAGCCTTTGGGAGATGCCACTATGCATGCGTGGTCCCCTTCCCGCCCAAGGGTGCCATCTTACTCTGTCTCCTTTTTTCCGTGGAGCCCAATAGACATCCGTCTTAATTCCCCGGAAAAAGTTGATTTTATTCTGTTAAACTGTTTTTTCCTTCTCCACTTGCACGGGTCCCTTAACCGCCTCTGAGCTCGCTTGCCTCAGCATAGAGTCTTGAACCTGTTCTAGGATTTTTTTTCCCCCAGCGCGCTTTGTGCCTTTTTTCATCTGCTGGCCGCATCGAGGGTCTTCAATTTTGCCTGGGTACTTTTTCCCCCAATGGCAAGCAGGTTCCAAAAGTGTGATCGGTGCACAAAAACATATCTCTTGGGAGTGGCTGTAATCTAAGATGGCGGCGATAGCGTTTTCCTAGTGAGAATATGCCAAAGCGGAAGGGCAGGCAGAAGGCTCTTCCCACGGAGCCTAAGCCTGCGGTTACCTCTGGTCCGATGGATCGTTTTGTTCATCTGTCTGAGCAACAGATTGGGGAGATTCGAGTGGGCGCTGCAGCCCAGGTTGAGGTGGACTCGGAGCTGCTTGCCCTGGAGGTGTCTCTCTCCCCCGACGAACGGAGTCCTCCGATCCGGATCGATAGTCCGGTGCTTCCTCTCGCGAGAGTGAGTGTGGCTTCACCTGAGGGTGTGAGAGTGGCGTCTCCGGAGCGGGTCTCGCCCGAGGAGGAAACTGGCGGTCAGCATTTGGAACCCGGGATTGCTCCCGTGGTTGGAGGTCCGGCTCTCGAGGGGACACATCTTACTCAGCGAGGTGAAGTAGCTGCAGTGGGACAAGAGTTTCCCCCGGTGTCCTCTGTGTTTAAGGGGTTTGCCCTGAAGCAACCGAAGGTTATTTCCTTGGATGCTATTTGGAAAGCCATTACTCAGTTGTCATCGGCTATGACTCAGCAGGTGGAACTGACAGTCTCTCGCTTGGATCATCTGGAGACCCTATCGGGTGGTTTTTGTAGTGAGCTGAATGACCTGTATGAGAAGTTGGTAACTGGAGAGCAGAAAATAGAGACGGTTTCCTTACTCACTGACTCTATTCTGAAGGATAATGTGGCAATGAGGTGAAGTTGGAGAATATTGAAAATGTAGTGAGAGCGTCAAATTTGCGCTTATTGAATTTTCCTATGGTATCTGGAATCTCCCCTATAGAATTGTTTAAGAAGTATATGCATGAGATTTTGTTAGTGCCTACTGATTTAACTCCTCCAATTGTAAAAGCATATTTCTTGCCTGTGGGTAAAAAGGTAGATCAGAGAGCAGTGGGTTCTGTGGAAATGGAGGTGTTAGATGTTTCTGCTTTATTGAAATCTCCCAAGGAAGAAGGTCTAAAGGTATCCACAATGCTGGTTTCTTTTGCTATTCCATCCGATAGGGAATGGATTTTGAAATTGTATTTTAAGAGACGTTCTGTTCCATTTATGGGTAAAAAGGTTGTGGTATTTCCAGATGTTTCTAGAGAGACGCAAAAAAGGCGTAGAGCCTTTTTGCTTCTTAGACCAGGTGCGACTCAATTGTGTGCTTCTTTTTTATTGAGGTTCCCTTGCAAGTGTATTATTTACTTTAGACAGGTTAAATATGTTTTTTTTCAACCAGAGGATTTATCCTTGTTTCCTTAGCGCTCCGCAGTGCAGTCCTCAACTTCTGGGTTGTCAACCTCCTCCTGCAGCTAGGAGACTGGCATGTGCAAATTCATGACATCACTGGATATATCCTGTCAGCTCCCCTCCTACTTCCAGTGTGACCAGTCTCCTTGCAGCAGGAGGACGTTGTGAGCCCCGGGTTGGGACTCACTGTGAGGAAAAACTAAGCAGCTCTTTGCTTTTGATCATTTTTTTTTATTCCCTTTTTATTTCTTTACTTACTGGGCTTCTGTTTCTTTAAATTTTCGTCAGCCCGTATAGAGGGAGGAGAGGTCAGTGCTCAGCACTAGTGGGGCCTCCTGCCTCTCTTCCGTGTCAGCCCTTCCCCCCGAGGCGATCTGCGCGGCAGCGGTAGCAGCTCCGTTCGGGCTGCGGGAACATCGGGGCTGCTTTGTTAAGCTGCTCGCAGGTATTGGCGCCTTTTTTCACTCAACGTTTTTGCCGCGGCGGCCATTTTGCAGGCACTTGGTCTGCCGCGTGCCTCTCATCACTGCTGGGCTCCGGGACCTTGGGTAAGTCTCTTGGGGTTTATTTTATTGCAATTTTTTGCTTGCCTTTTGAGTTTGCTTTCCAGCCTGGCAAAGGGGATTAGTTATAGGCTTCCCTGGAATTTCTTTTCTTTTTATTTTTCCGCGGAGGGTTACCCACCGGAGGGGATTTCCCTTAGTGTGCTCTTTGCCGGCTTCGGGTTTCTTGGGCAGGCCAATGCCACAGAGGCCCCTCTGCATTATTTGTGGAGCCCGGAGAGGTCCTTTATCTGTCTTGGGAGTCTGCAGGGGTTGTGCAACCCTGTCTTCTCTTATGGAGCAGAAGCTGGAGGTTAGAGAGCCTGAGGGTATAGCTGAGCTTCCAGACCTTGGGGCTGAGCATTTTTCCCGCCAAGGTGCGCCGGGGCCCCGGCCCGAGGGGTCCGCTGGGTCCTCGGCACCTCCGCCAGCAGGCCTTGCAGTAGAACCCGGGGTTTTTAGTCCCGAGTTTGTCCTGTTACTGCACCAGGCATTTTGTTTGCGGCAGCAAGGTGTGGGGCCTGGATCGGCTCCTCTGCTGCCCCTTGCACTCCCTCCAGATGTGGGGGGTACTTCAAGTGTTTCTCCTCTGGCTACAAAGAAGGCTCGCAGATCCGCAGCCGTGGTAGCGGATGAGGAGTGGCCTGAAGGTTCTGAGGAGGCCTGGGATCCAGAAGGGGATCCGCTGGATCTCGAAGACGGGGAGCTTCCGGAGCCTGAAGACCAGGCCAAGATTATTAGAGTTTTTCGCCGCGAGGAATTGCCGGGGCTCATCTCCGAGTCTTTGAAGGTCTTGAATATGGCGTCTCCAGTGGCCAAGGATGTCGAGATCGAGGATCCGGTGATCCAGGCGGAGCGTCAATCGCGCATTGTTTTTCCCTTGCACCGGGTGGTGGACAAAATGATCAAGGATGAGTGGGATAAGCCGGAAGCCGGATTGCGTGGCGTTCGCACCCTGTCTCGTCTGTACCCCTTGGCGGAACCGGATAAGGAACGTTTTCGGGCACCGCGGGTGGATGCAGTGGTCTCGGCGGTTACTAAGAAAACCACTATCCCGGTGGAAGGGGGGGCGGCCTTGCGGGATGCCCAAGACCGGAAGGTCGATGGATTATTGCGGCAGACCTTTGAGGCCGATTCCATTTCATTGCAGGCTTCGGTGTGTGGAGCTTGGGTGGCTCGGGCGTGTTTACGCTGGGCCCAGCGGTTGCGTCTGTCCTCGCGCCTTGAAGAGGACGATGTAAAGGAGTTAGATCGCCTGGAGTCTGGGGCGGCGTATCTAGCGGACATTCATTATGACTTGATTCGTGCGTTAGCTAACAGTACGGCTTCGGTGGTGGCGGCCAGACGTTCAGTATGGCTCAGGAACTGGGCGGCTGATGGTCCGTCTAAATCTCGTCTTAGTAAGCTTCCCTTCAAAGGAGGTCTTCTCTTTGGAGAAGATTTGGACAAGTTGGTCAAGGACCTGGGGGAGTCCAATACTGGTCGCCTCCCTGAGGACAAGCCTAAGCCGCTTCGTTCGACCTCCTTGGTTAGGGGTCAGTCTCGTGATTTTCGCCGGTTTCGGTCCCCTCGCTATGCTGGTTTCTCTAGGGGCCGCTTCCAGACCCGCGCACAGGGCTTTCGGGGCTACAGAGGGGCCGCGAGAGGCTTCTCTGCAGCCTCCCCTTCCACGTCTCGTAAACCACAATGAGATACGGAGGGTCCCAGCGGTGGACATTTCCGTAGGCGGCCGTCTGCGGGAGTTCCTCTCCGCTTGGACCCTCATCACCACGGACCAGTGGGTCCTCGATATCATTCAATACGGATACGCCCTCGAGTTTGCTCGACCCGTTCGGGATTCCTTTATCCGTTCGCCGTGCAAGGGGGCCGCCAAGGCGGCAGCGGTGGCCACCACACTCAACAGATTGTTACTGTTGGGTGCGGTGACGGAGGTGCCCAAAAGCGATTACGGTACGGGTCGCTACTCGATTTATTTCGTGGTGCCCAAGAAAGGCGGAGACTTGCGCCCAATCCTGGATCTCAAGTCGGTCAACCGCTGCTTGCGGGTACCGCACTTTCGCATGGAAACCTTGCGGTCGGTTATCGTCGCGGTGCGTCCCGGAGAGTTTTTGACGTCGCTAGATCTGACGGAGGCGTACTTACATATTCCCATTCTGGAGGCTCATCAACGGTTTCTACGGTTTGCTCTCCCGTGGGGGCATTATCAGTTCCAGGCGCTTCTTTTCGGTCTGGCGACAGCTCCTCGCACCTTCACGAAGATAATGGTAGTAGTGGCGGCGGCCTTGCGACGCGAAGGGATCCTGGTTCATCCCTATCTGGACGATCGGTTGATTCGTGCGAAGTCCAAGGAGGAGAGTCTGCAAGTTACGAACAAAGTGGTCCGTTTTCTGCAGAGCCTGGGTTGGGTAATCAATTTTGCAAAGAGTCATCTGGAACCCACCCAGGACCTCGTGTACCTCGGAGTCCATTTCAACACGTGCTCGGGTCACGTGTTCCTTCCTTCTCCGCGAGCCGAGGCCTTGCGCTCTCTTATTCGGAAATTCCGGGCCACTCCGACTCCGACAGCCTGGGACTACCTGCGGGTGCTCGGTACCATGGCAGCGACTCTGGAAGTGGTTCCGTGGGCGAAGGTGCACATGCGTCCGTTGCAGCGGGCCCTGCTCCGTCGCTGGTCGCATCAGGCGGACCCCTTAAGCAGGCGGCTGCCTTGCCCCCTGACGGTTCGCAGGTCTCTCCGGTGGTGGCTTCTCCCTCGCTCTTTGGCGGCCGGGATGCCACTAGATCAACCCGATTGGTTGCCTCTATTGACGGACGCCAGCCTGACGGGTTGGGGTGCGCATTGCCAGGACAGCTTTGCGCAGGGACTCTGGTCCGGAGTGGAGACGTCGTGGTCCATCAATCGCCTGGAGCTGCGGGCCGTGTTTCTAGCTCTTCAGGCTTTTCAGCACTTCATACTGGGTCGGGCAGTGCGGGTTCTGTCCGACAACTCGGCGACGGTGGCTTACATCAATCGGCAGGGCGGCACGGGGAGCGCCGCAATGGAGCAGGAAGCGGATCAGTTGTTCCGTTGGGTGGAACCGCGTCTCCCGTTGATTTCAGCGGCTCACATTGCCGGAAAAGACAACGTAACGGCCGATTTCCTCAGCAGAGTTCACGTGGATGCCGGGGAATGGCGGCTACATCCCGAAGTATTCGGTCAGATTGTGGAGCGCTGGGGATCGCCGGTGATGGATCTCATGGCGACCTTTCTATCTGCACAGGTCCTTCGATTTTACAGCAGGCGAAGAGAAAGGATGTTGGAGGGCATAGATGCGCTCCTGCAAGTTTGGCCGCGTCAGGGTCTTCTCTACGTTTTCCCCCCGTGGGCGTTGATCGGTCGGGTCGTTCAGAAGATAGGACGCCACCCGGGAGAGTTCTTCTGGTGGCTCCCGATTGGCCTCGCCGGCCGTGGTATGCGGATCTGGTTCGCCTCCTGGACGGTCGTCCCTGGCGGCTTCCGGTGCGATCGGATCTTCTGGTTCAGGGTCCTCTTTTCATGCCTCAAGTGGATCGGTTCTCGCTTACGGTTTGGCCATTGAAAGGGCACGCTTAAGAAAGCGGGGATACTCAGCGGCGGTGATAGCCACAATGCTAGCATCCAAGAAGCGCTCCACGTCTTTGGCTTATGTGCGGATTTGGCGCATTTTTGAGGATTGGTGTTCTCGACGTTGGATCCGGGCGGCTACGGTGGCCGTTCCCGTTATTCTGGATTTTCTACAGGATGGTTTCGCTAAAGGGCTGGCAGCCAGCTCCTTGCGGGTGCAGCTGGCGGCGTTGGCCTGTTATCGAGGCAAGATCAATGGTGTGTCGTTAGGGTCTCATCCGGATGTTCGACGGTTTTTAACGGCGATTTCCAAGTTGCGGCCTTCTCTTCGGGTTGGCTTTCCAGCCTGGGATCTTAATTTAGTTCTCCGAGCCTTGTCTCGGTCTCCCTTTGAGCCGTTGAAAAGCTCTTCTCTGAAGAATCTGACCTTAAAGGCTGTTTTTCTGGTGGCAATTTGCTCGGCAAGGCGTATTTCTGAATTGCAAGCCCTGTCTTGTCGGGAGCCGTTTTTGACCTTCTCGGCTGATAAGGTGGTATTGCGTACCGTGCCCTCCTTTCTACCTAAGGTGGTCTCTCCCTTTCATATGGACCAGGTGGTCACTTTGCCGGTTCTCGGTTCTCGCAATGAGCCCCCCCTCGATCGCGATCTGCGCCGGTTAGATGTTCGGCGGGTGTTGCGTCATTACTTACAGGTCACGGATTCCTTTCGTAAGTCGGATCGTTTATTTGTGCTGTTTGGGGGTGTACGTAAGGGGGAGGCGGCGGCGAAAGCTTCTATCGCCAGATGGCTTAAAGAGGCGATTTCCGCGGCTTATCTGCTTCAGGGCCGTGTGGTGCCGTCGGGCTTACGGGCGCATTCCACCAGGGCGCAGGCTTGCTCTTGGGCGGAGCATCGCTTGGTTCCGCCGGGGGATATTTGTAGGGCGGCTACGTGGTCGTCCTTGCATACCTTTAGTAAGCATTATCGGTTAGATGTGGAGGCGGCGAAGGATTCTCGCTTCGGATCGGCGGTGTTGTCTGTCGTCCAGAACGATCCCGCCCATTAGGTACTGCTCTGGTACATCCCAGAAGTTGAGGACTGCACTGCGGAGCGCTAAGGAAATAGTAATTACACTTACCTGGTAATTGTAGTTCCTTTAGCGACGACAGTGCAGTCCTCCATCCCGCCCTATTTCGGTCATTTTCAGGGTTCCGGAGTGGAGTTCGGTTTGAAGAATTTCTACAGGTGAGCCGACTCCATTCTCCTGTTTCTTTTCGCTGTCTTTGTAGTCTGCCTCTTGTCTCTGCGTCTGTCGCTCGGCGGGCAGGGATGGGAGGCCGGGCAGGAGCGCCGGTGCCGTAGTGGTTAATAAAAAAATAACAGGATATACCTGAATAATTTCGCGTTTGCAAAAAAAAAAAAAATTTACTTTTTGTAGGTCATGTAATGGCTACTTATTTCTTGCTCCTTTGAGTCTGCTTTGTTAATAGTTCACACTGGAAGTAGGAGGGGAGCTGACAGGATATATCCAGTGATGTCATGAATTTGCACATGCCAGTCTCCTAGCTGCAGGAGGAGGTTGACAACCCAGAAGTTGAGGACTGCACTGTCGTCGCTAAAGGAACTACAATTACCAGGTAAGTGTAATTACTATTTATTTCTGCACATACTATAATATCCTCTTTGCCTTTTGAGTGAGTGTTTTGTCGTATTGATTGTGTTTAAACTCAGACTATCGCTGGTGTTATTAGTTCTTATTGTTGAATTCATTGTCTGGGTTCGAGGTGTTTCATCTACCCTCGTTCTAATGTGTGTGTTACTCCCCCTCTACATGGAGGACTAATTATACGCTTGTTGAAATTTGTATTTAATTTCTTATATATACCATTGTTTCTTTTTTGTTTTTTGTAAACATTCTGTTTCTACAAGCAGTAGTTTTTATGTACAAGCATTGTTTGATTGTTAGAAAATTCATAAATAAAAAATAAAATACTAAAAAACATATCTCTTACCAATACACATGTTTGCTGCCTCCGTTGTCTAGGGCCTGACCATGACATGGAGATCTGCGCCCTGTGTAAAAAGATGTCTGGGAAGGCCATCCAGCGTCATCAGCAGAAGCAAGATGACATCTTCCACAGGCCAGACTCTGCCATGATTGCCTCGCACTCTGCCCCGCATAGGTCCTCAGAGTTGCGTAAAGCCCCTGCGGCACCCATTCAGGTCCACGGACACTCTGACAAGAGTTCTCCAGGACGGGAACGCAAAAGGAAGAAGAAATCCTCATCCTGGGACTCGGACACACTGGGCGTTGGACACACTGGGCAAGCCCTGCGCCAGATCCCACAGCCCACAAAGAGAACCCGAGGAGTTGGAGCAGGAGTGGCCAGTAAAGGTACCCTGAACAGACACAGGGGCCTATGGTGACAGGTCCTGGACCCCCAAGGCCTGTATTATCAAGAACTCTCTCCTCACAGATGCCAATGACCACGGTGTCCATGTCGAAGGCTGCAACTCCTGAGTGGGAAGCCAGGATGATGGTACTGGAGCACAGTGCCACTGCCCTCCTCACCTCGCAGCAGGCGTTGATGCCCGGCCCAGATGGTGCATCCGCCGAGACCACGGGGACCATGCTCTCGAGGACCTCCCGGACCACCAAGCCCCGATCCTCATGAGCCCAGAGCCTCGAGTAGATCCTCGGTGAGGGTCTTGATCTTGCTTCCTTTCCTCAGGAGCACCACTGTAGATAGCTTCCTTTCCTCAGGAGCACCACTGTAGATAGCCCACTGTGTACATAGCTCAAACAAATCTAGCACACAACACAGCCCACACACAACTAAGTTTCACCCTCACTGCATGTATAACACACCCACTTTACCTGATTGCTTGCTGTGATACCACCTTGATTATTAAGATAAGGCGGTTTAGAAATACTGTTAAATAAATAAAATAAAATAAATAAAATCCACCCCATTGAGCGCTAATGGCTCCAACCAAGCAGCTGCCATGGGTTACTGGGGCCCTGACTCAGGTCCTGCATCCCCATGTGTTGTTGGTCATCAAGTCCTCTACCAACTACTCTGACTGGGAGTCCAAGGACAAGGCATCCCTGGAGATGTGGACGCACCGTGATCTCCCATTGGACTTATCTCCCCCGGCACCGCGGCATCTGTCCCCGCCCGAGGGCACATCGTTCTTTTGAGTTTGTTCGAGACATGGCGAAAGCCTTGTCCCTTGCCACAGAGTCAGAGGAGGACCCTCGTACGGAGGAACTTGAAATCCTCCAATATGAGGCCCCTCCCAAGGAGGCCCTGATGGTTCCTGTCCCGGGTGGCTCCTCCTCTGCAGGTGGGAGACACTGACATCTGTACCTAAAGTTAGCCAACACCTCAACACCATGTACCGGGTCCAGCGGGGCCCCGGCTTCTGGAAGTCGGAAGTCGCAACTCCCACACACCTCCATAGTGGTGTAGTTGACCATGCACCAGAAAAAGAGCCTGAAAACTCCTCCTCCTACCAGGGCTCGATGCTGGGTTACCGAATCCAAGTCTACCAACTGTATATCGGCCTGTATCTCCAGGACCTGGCAAAGGAACTCATGGGTTTCTCGGTGGGCCTCAGAGGGGATCACCTCCAGTAGTTCCAAACCCTCACGATGTGTGGTAGGGAGTGCTTGAAGTACATGTCCCGGGCTGCCTACGATGGTTTAGAGTCGAACGTGAGAGTTGCCACCATCGGTGCTCGATGCCAAGCCTGGTTCCGGGCATCAGACCTTGAGCAGTGGGTCCAGGAAAAGCTCCTCAACGTCCCCTGCCTCTGTGAAAACCTATTCAGTAAACCGATGCAGGAAAAGGAAGCAGAGATTGAGACAGTTCCTCACGAGGGCTCTGCTCTCCAGGAAGATCTTCACCTTTCCTAAGAAGAAACCATCGGGTTAGAGGCTTCCTTTTCAGAGAAAGGGCCAGCCTTACCAAGGCTACTCCCAATACCAGGCCCCCACAACAGGATCACCAGGGCAAGGGAGTGAGCTAAGGCCCTCACAAGCCTAAGGGCTCCAAGCCCCAGACTGCAACTCCTGCCCAGCCGGGCATGGGGTTTTACTCCCTGACCATAGCCTCTCCACCATTGGGCATCTGATTCATTTTGCCCATTGGTGACCTGTCATCACCATAGACTTCTGGGCACTCCAGGTAGTCACAGAAGGCTATCTCCTTCACCTGGACCAGACACCTGCACCCTTCTTCCCAGAAGAGCCTCCTTGGACTCCCCTGCATCAGGCCCTGCTACTGCAAGAACTCGAAGGCCTCCTCAAGAACAGAGCTGTGAAGCCAATACCCCATCACCTCAGGCACATGGGGTTTCTGCTCCCAATACTTTCTGGTCCCAAAAAGAACAGAGGGCCTAAGGCCTATTCTGGAGTTGCGAAACCTGAACAAGTTCCTAGAACGGGAGAAGTTCAGGATGCTCTCCCTTGGAACATCGCTGCCCAGCAGGGAGATTGGCTATGTTCCTTGGACCTAAAGGATGCTTACACCCACATCCTCATTCATCCCAGCGACAGACATTACCTAAGATTCATGGTTGGGGGCAACCACTTTCAGTACAGAGTACTACCTTTTGGTCTTGCCTCCGTACCAAGAGTTTTCACCAAATGCCTAGCACCATCAGTGTCCTACAGTATTTGGAGTTCATTATAAACCACCCCAAATCCCACCTCACTCCAACTCAGGGTTTGGAGTTCTTAGGGGCTCGACTGCACACTCTTCAGGCCAAGGCCTTTCTCCCCTTGGACAGGACAGGTGGCCTCATGGCTCTAGCCACCGAGGTACAACACCGCCATGCAATGTTGGCATGGTCCATGCTTTGCCTGCTGGGCCACGTGGTGTCCACAGTCCATGTAGCTCGCAATGCCCGCCTTCACATGCGGCTCTGGGACAATGTCTTAGTGTCCTGAAAACTAGCGGATTCACTCGACTGGTGGCAGGCCACACAGCACCTGCAGGAGGGCATGCCCTTCCTGTACCCAAATCCTCAGAGGACACCACAGATGCCATCTTACTGGGCTGGGGTGCCCATTGCGAGGAACCCCACATGCAGGGAAACTGGTCCCTAGTGGAGAGCCAGCAGCAGATCAACTTGCTGGAGCTCAGGGCCATTTTCCTGACGATAGGGGCCTTTCGCCACTGCCTGCAGCACCAGTTGGTGCTGGTTCAAATGGACAACCAAGTCGCAATGTTATACCTGAACAAACAAGGGGGCACGGTCTTAATGCCTCTGCTAGGAGGCAGTAGCCCTCTGCTCATATGCGATCAGTCAGGGAATTCTCCTTCAGGGCAGTATACCTTTCAGGCCAGGACAGTGCCTTGGTGGACAGACTGAGCAGGGTCCTCCAGCCGCACGAATGGTGACTAAAACCCAGGGTGGCACAGTGGCTCTTCCGATTGGGGCATTCCGAGTCTGGACCTGTTCACCAGCCTGGCCAATGCTCATTTGCCCCACTTCTGCTGTCGTCAGTCGCATCCATCCTGCATAAGGGCAGATGCCTTCCTCATCTTGTGGTCGGAGGGCCTCCCCTCCCACACCACTATTCGCACGGACCCTCTTCAAAGTCCTGCAGAACAAAACTTCCCCTTGCTGCTTCGCCTCTCGACGGAGCTCCCGGTCCCTCTGGGGAACACCCCGGGGCTACTCACCCAGGAGGAGGGCTCCCTTCTCCACCCCAACCTGGGGTCCTTGATGTTCAGCATGGTTTGCTGAACAGGTAGCCTTGGAACCCTTCAACTTCCCAAGGGAGGTGGAGGAAATCCTCCTGGCTCTCGTTAGAGCGCCACGAGATGGGCCTATGCTTTTCAAGTGACGCAGATTCTCAGTGTGGTGTGCAGAACAGTGGGTTGACACGTTCTCTTGCAAGGTGCACAGGATGCTGCAGTACTTGCTTCACCTCTCGCAAACTGGACTCAAATCCAACTCTGTCAGGGTGCATTTGAGTGCACTCTCGGTGTATCATCATTCTATGGAGGGTAAATGTCTTTCTCCAGGAACAAGCAGGAAGTCAGTCCTCACTTATGGGTGATGTCAGCACTGACAGAGCATCTTCGACCTCGCAGGGGCCCTTTTTTCCCCGATGGCCAGCGGGTTTCAAAAAATGCGACAGGTGCTCCGAGAACATGTTGCTTATGGACACCCATGACTGCTGTCTGTGTTGTCTCGGGGTCGACCATGATCTAGAGCTCTGCTCGCTTTGTAAGAAAATGTCCTCCAAGGCCCTGCTGAGTCGTAAGCAGAAGTCCAACGACATTTTCCATAAGGCTGCCATGGAATCCCTGGTGGCGCCCCCCGGTCGTCTCTCCGCGCGTGGAATCCCCTACCTCGGCCCCATGCTCAAGGTGACACTCTGACTAGGGATCCCTCAAGGGGGAGCGACGTAAGAAGAAGACCTTAAAGTCGCTGTTGGGGGCCCCAGACAAGCGCGAGTGCTCCTGCGCTTTGTCACTCAGCCCCCCCACAGTGTTCCTGAGAGTCAGACGAGGAGCGGCCTCGAAAGGTACCTCTCACAGATACAGAGGCCTCTGGCGATAGTGCTCGGTCTCCTGAGGGCCGTCCCGGCGAGGACCCCATCTCCTCCTTGACACCCGAGCCGGTGACCCCGGTGTCGGCGTTGCAGAGCCCCTCGCCTTTATGGGAATCCCATATGCTGGCACTAGAGCGCAGCGTTTCTGTGTTCTTGACTGCCCAGCAGGCGCTCACTCCCAGCTCAGCTGGTTCGCGCCAAGAGACCGTGACTCCCATGAGGGGGATGTCAAAACCCGCCTTGGAAACACCCGAGAGCTGTGGGCCTTGTGAGGGTCCCCTGTGTCATTCTTGCTCGCCTTCCTGTTCCTCAGGGGCGAGATCCTCCAGGGCCTCCGGCTCGAAACGGGCCTCGGCCTCCGGGCAGGGTGACCTACCCGAATCCGATTCCTCCTTGGATCTCTCGGGTTGGGAGTCAGATGGGGATACTTCCCCGGAGACCCACGCCCACCGGGACCTCCCTTCGGAGTTCGGACCCATCTCCGCCTGCATTTCAGCGGCGTTCACTGCCTGAGGACACCTCCTTTTTGGTGTTCGTGAGGGATATGGCATGTGCCCTTAACCTTGCTACCCAGGCCAAAGAGGAGTCTTGAGCTGAAGAGCTTGATATCTTGCAATTCGAGTTTCTGCCTCGGGAGTCTCTCACTGTCCCAGTGCCTGCCATCCTGTCTTGGCTTCTTCTCAGCATGTGGGAAACACCTGCCTCGGTTCCCATTGTGAGTAAGCGCCTCAACGCGATGTACAGGGTCCAATGAGGCCCGGGTTTAGGAAGACACAGCTTCCCCACATCTCCATGGTGGTGAAATCAGCGATGCGGAAGCAAAAGAGCCCGAAGTCTCATTCTTCGGTCCCGCCAGGCAGAGAGTCGAAAGCCCTTGATGCCCTGGGTCGCAAGGCCTACCAAGGGTCCATGCTTGCATGCCATATTCAAGTTTACCAATTGTATATGGGCATATTCTTGTGCAACCTCGCCAAGGAGCTCAGGGGCTTCTCTGCAGGTCACGCGGGCGAACCCCTCCTGAGGTTCCAGACCCTTCTGAGGTCAGCTGCGGAATGCTCAAAGTACCTCTCCCGTGCAGCATACAATGGATTTGAAACCTCAGCCCGGGTGGTGGCTGTCGGCATCAGGGCTTGGCGTCAGGCATGGCTGCAATCCTCAAGCTCCTGGGCTTCCCCTGCCTTGGTGAGCAACGTTTTGGTAAGTTCATGGAGGACAAGGCCGTCGAGATAGAGATGGAGTTTGAAACCCTAACCCGTGTCTCACGCAAAACTTCCTCCCTTCCTCGGAAGAAGCCTCAAACTAAGAAGCCGTTCTTCCTGAGGAAAGGCCCGCCCTACCGGGGTTACCCACCCTATCCACCCACTCCTGCTCTGGCCACCGCATTGCAAGGGAAAGCACCCCATGCCCACAGTAAGCCAAAAGGGCCCAAGGCACAAACCCTGGTGCCACCTCAACCCGCTCAGGGTTTTTAACCCAGCAGCATAGCCTTTTGCCCCCCAGCAGCTTTGCAGCCGGTGGGGGGAAGTCTGTCCTTCTTTGCCCTGCAGTGGGAGTCCATAACGTCGGACACCTGGGTCCTCCAGGGGGTCCGAGACGGTACCGTCTCCACTTGGACAGGCTTCCCCCTCCCTTCTCCCCAGCAGAGCCTTCTCAACTCCCCGAGCACCAGACATATCTACAGTGTGAGTTGGACAACCTCCTCGTCCAGTGGGCGGTCCAGAAGGTACCAATGCACTTTCGGGGTCGGGGCTTTTATTCCCGGTACTTCCTCATCCTGAAAAGGGCAGGAGGACTGTGGCCTATCCTCGACCTCAGAAATTTAAACAAGTTCTTGGTGCGGAGAAGTTCAAAATGCTATCGCTTGGCGTCCTGCTGCCCTTCCTCCGGCAGGGCGATTGGCTATGCCCCTTGGATCTCAGGGACACTTACACCCACATCTTGATTCACCCCCAGCACAGGCAATATCTGCGATTCAGGGTGCAAGGGGAACATTACCAATACAGGGTGCTCCGCTTTGGACTCTCATCTACCCCGCGGGTCTTCACGAAGTGCCTCTGCGCGGCTGCCGCTTCCCTCTGGCGGCAGGGTGTCCCAGTCTTTCCTTATCTCGATGACTAGCTTGTCACGGGGTCCTCGGCTGGAGAAGCTCGATCGGCAGCATCCAGCACGATTCTCCTCCTCGAATGCCTAGAGTTCCTGGTCAACTACCCCAAGTCCCACCTTGAACCGGTGCAGGCCTTGGAGTTCATCGGCGTACACGTCGACACCCAGCGAGCGTCCACCTTCCTGCCAGTGGAACGGGTGGCCTGCCTCTGAGCCCAGGTGGCTCAGGTCCAGAGCAGCACTCTGGTCACGGCGCGTACTATGCTGTGCCTCTTGGGGCACATGGCCTCTACCGTCCATGTCACCCCCCACGCCCACATGCACATGCAGACGACCCAGTGGTCCCTCATTGCTCAGTGGAGCCCGGCCTCAGGTCACCTCAGAGACCTTATTCGGGTCTCCCACAGCCTTCGCAGGTTGCTGGACTGGTGGCAGGACCTCCGCAACCTCCTTCGGGGGCTGCCCTTCCAAACCCCGCAGCATGAGCTTGTCTTGACAACGGATGCTTCCCTGCTGGGGTGGGGAGCCCACTGTGGTGCGCTGTGCACTCAGGGGCAAAGGTCACCCGAAGAGTCCCAACAGCAAATAAACTTGCTCAAGTTTCGGGCAGTCCAATGTGCTCTGAAGGCCTTCGAAGAACATCTGAAGGGGAAGTCGGTACTCATGCAGACCGACAACCGAGTAGCGATGTTTTACATCAACAAGGAGGGGGGCACAGGCTCCTGCCTCCTCTGCCGGGAGGCAGTCGTCCTCTGCTCCTTTGCCTTCCTTCAGGGGATAACCCTATGTGTGGTCTACCTCCTGGGCCACGAGAACGTCCTTGCAGATAGGCTCAGCAGGATCCTCCGCCCTCACGAGTGGTGGATGGACCCGGAGGTGGCCGGCTTCTTGTTCCATCTGTGAGGGACCCCGACCATGGACCTGTTCGCCAGCCTGATGAACGCGCAGCTTCCCCGCTTCTGCGGCCCAATTCTGCACCTGAGCAGGGAGGCCCCGGATGCGTTCCTCTTGAGATGGACCTCCGTTCTTCTTTACGCATTCCTTGCAACTCCTCTCATTGGGAGGACCCTCCAAAAGGTTCAGCGGGATCAGGCGTCAGTGATCCTCGTTGCTCCTTCGTGGCCTCAACAGCCGTGGTTCCCGCTCCAGCTGTGGCTCTTGTCAGAGCCCCAAGTTCCCTTGGGTTGTGCCCTGGACCTGCTAAGGCAGAAGAAGGGCCGGTGCTCCACCCAAACCTGGCTTCGTTGTCCCTCACAGCCTGGCAGTTGAATGGGTATCCCTAGCCCCGCTGGGTCTTCCGGAAGAGGTCGAGGAGGTCCTCCTCGCAGTGAGGAAAGACTCAACGAGACGAGTGTATGCTTTCATGTGGCGGTGCTTCTCGATCTGTTACTCTGGGCTCCAGATTGACCCGTTTTCTTGTCGTACCCGATGGGTCCTCCTTCACCTCTCGAAGGCAGGGCTGAAGTCGAATTCAGTCAGGGTGCACCTGAGTGCCATCTTGGCGAATCACCTCCCCGTCGAGGGTAAACCCCTCTCGGAGCAGTCCTTGGTCTCCTGTTTTATGTGGGGTATCTTGCTTTCTAAACACCCCATCCGGCCTCCCCCGGCGGAGTGGGACCTGAATGTAGTGCTCTTACAGCTTACGTGTCCACCTTTCGAACCAATGTGACCTGCTTGCTTTGGCACCTATCCTGGAAGGTGATTTTCCTGGTGGCTTTGACCTCAGCCCGTCGAGTCAGTGAGCTCCAGGCCCTCATGGCTGATGCCCCTTACACCAGGTTCTATAGAACAGGGTGGTCCTCAGTACCCATCCCAAGTTCCTGCCGAAGGTTGTATCGGATTTCCATATCAATCAGGAGATAGTCTTACCAACCTTCTTCCCGAGACCCCATGCTGACCAGGCATCGGCGGTTTTACGTACACTCGACTGCAAGAGGGCTCTTGCCTTCTTTCTGCAGCACAGCCAGCCTCATTGCATGTCTGGCCGGCTCTTCGTGTCCTACGATCCCAATTGCTTGGGGCAGGCAGTCACAAAACGCATGCTCTCCTTCTGGGTGGCGGACTGCATCACCTTTGCTGACACAAAGACGGGCGCCCTGATGGATCAAAGGGTCACCGCCCACAGCGTCTGAGCCAAGGTGGCCTCGGTGGTTTCACTGCACTCAGTGCCTCTGACAGACATCTGCTGGACTGTGACCTGGGCTTCAGCGAATACCTTCGCTTCACATTACTGCCTGGAGAGGGAGTCCCGCCGGGACAACACCTTCAACCAGGCTATACTCCATAATCTGTTCAGAGTATAAGTAACTCCTGCCCTCCGACCCTTCTTCAGGGCTACCGAGGGTTTTGCCCTGCGGACCCAAGGACTTGGGCTTCTTCGGGCATCGGCTTCTGCTCACGGCCTCGCGGAGGCGTTTTTGGTTACAGGTCGGTAGCCTTAGCTGGGGGGTCCCATAAGTGAGGATTGACTTCCTGCTTGTTCCTGGAGAAAGCGTAGTTTCTCACCTGCAACAGGTGTTCTCCAGGGACAGCAGGAATCGGTCCTCACTACTCTCCACCTCCCCTGATGAGTTGCTGGATTTTTATCCTTCCCTTGCCATCTGCTTGGTAGAGCTCGAGCTAAGGGACCTGACTGAGCAAGATGGCACCCTTATGCAGGAAGAGGACCATGCATGCGTGGCAGCAATCCCAAAGGCTTTCTTTGAAAGCTGGGGAATTGCTCCGCGCGGGCTCTGTCGGTGCCGACGTCACCCATAAATGAGGACTGATTCCTGCTGTCCCTGGAGAATACCTGTTACAGGTGAGTAACTATGCTTTCTGCTCAGCCCCTCATTACTCGGTTCATGCGGGGCCTTCTGCTCTCTAAGCCTCCCATCTGACCGCCCCCAGCGGAATGGGACCTCAACATGGTCTTGATGCAGTTCGCCAAACTGCAATTTGAGCCTCTGGCTACCTGCCATATGCTTTACCTCTTATGGAGGGTCATCTTCCTGGTTGCGCTCACCTCTGCCTGCAGTCAGTGAGCTTATTGTTTATTTACATTTGATATACCGCCCCCCATTACATCGGAGCGGTTTACAATAAAATAAAAGTAAAACAGAAAAAGGAAAAGACGTTACAATAACTTAATAAAACAGAAAGAGAAAAACAGAAAAAGGAAATAAAGACAGGATTAAGTAACAGTAAGAGCAGAAAGATTAAGAATCAAGGAGGAGGGTTAAAAGCAAAAGAAAAAAGGTGAGTTTTGAGAAGAGAGTGGAATTTAGAATATGACTCTTCTAGTTGAAGGGTGGTGGGTAGGGAATTCCACAGGGAGGGACCAAGGTAGAAAAATGCTGACACTCTGGTTGAGTGGAGGTGAGCCTGTGAGGGAGAGGGGAGGTGCAGACGATTAATATGAACAGAACGGAGACTACGGGTGGGAGTGTGGAAAGTGAGTAGATCGGATAGGTATTGAGGTCTATGAAGATAAATTGCCCGATGTACTAAAGTGAGAATTTTGAATTGGATACGGAAATTTAACGGTAACCAATGGAGATGTTGCAGAATTGGAGTGATGTGATCACGGGGGAAGCACGTAAGATCATCCGAGCTGCAGTGTTTTGCAATAACTGTAACCGATGACGTTGATACTGAGGAATGCCAGCATAAATGACATTACAGAAGTTCAGTCTAGTGATGACCAGGAGAGGAGAAGAGTGGTAAGGGCTTGAGATGATAGAAATGGTCTGATGGCACGAATCTGTCTAAAGCAGAAGAAAGAGCGTTGAATGACCTGGGAAATATGATCATTGAAAGTAAGATTGCTGTCAAGGAGGACGCCTAAGTAGAGAAGCCTAGAGACCAGGGAAATTGGAGTGCCTGAAAAGGAAGGAGTAAGCAACAGGATGGTGGAACTGTGAGAAAACCAGATGGCAGCCGTCTTAGAAATATTAAGAATGAGAGTTTAAGGAGAGCCATGAGAAGACTAAGGACAAACAGTTATTGAGAGGAGTGATGTCAGGGTGAGAAGAAGATGTATGATACAGAAGAAAAATATCATCGGCGTAGTAGTGTCCTGAGATGCCAGATTGTTGGATTAATAGCGCTAAAGGGGCCAAAAATATGTTGAATAGTAAAGGGGCCAGTATTGAGCCCTGTGGGACACCGCAGGTGAGAGAGAACGTATCTGTGGTAGAGGAGGCAGAGGTGACAGCAAATGACCGGGAGTATAGGAAAGAGTGGAACCAGTGATAGACAGTACCTCGAAGGCCTGCGTCCCGTAATCTGGAGAGAAGAGAGTGATCCACGAGGTCAAAAGCGGCCGACAGATCTAGGGATACCGCCACCGTGATATCATCACGATCGTGAGCAGAGTGAATTTCGTTCATAACAGCAGTAATAGTGGTTTCAACGCTGTGACCAGGCCGGAAACCAGATTGGCAGGGATGGAGAAAATGTGTTGAGTCAAGATAATGAGAGAGTTGGGAGAAGACAGTTTTTTCCAAAAGTTTAGAAGCAAATGAAAGGTTAGATACGGGTTGGTAATTTGCTGGTACAGATGGATCTAAAGAGGGATTCTTTAGGTGGGGACGGACCAAAGCGTGCTTCCATGAGTGGGGAAAGGATCCAGATGACAGACGAGTTAATGATAGTGAGGAGTGGCTGAAATAAGTCAACAGAACGGCTTCAGGCCTTGGTGGCCGAGCCACCGTACACTAGGTTCTACAAGAACAGGGATGTGCTTCGCAGCCACCCTAAATTCCTTCCAAAGGTGGTATCCGCATTCCACCTCAATCAAGAGGTGGTGCTCCCCACTTTCTTTCCATGGCCCCATGACAACAAGTCAGCGGCCATTCTCCATACCTGCAGGGTACTCGGGGCCACCGCAAAGCCTCACAGCTTTTCGTTTCATACAACCCCAGTCACCTGGGGGAGACTGTTACCAAGTGGACCCTGTCCATCTGGGTGGCAGACTGCATCACCTTTGCTCACAATCAGACTGGGCCTTCAGCCAGATCGCACTCCGTAATCTCTTTGGGGTCTAGGCAACTCCTACCTCCCCAACCCTTCTGTGTTCAGGCTACTGGAGTTATGGTTCTCCCTGGACTTTGGGGTCCTTAGAGTCTCTCCTCAGACTCGCTTGCTGCTGTTCACGGCTTGGCCATGTTTTCTGTAGGTAGCCGGTAGCCTGTAGCCTTGGAGTCCCATATATGAGGACTGACTTCCTGCTTGTTCCTGGAGAAAGCAAAGTTACTCACCTGAACAGATGTTCTCAAGGGACAACAGGAATCAGTCCTCACAGCCCTCCCTCTTCCCCATAGAGTTCCTGTAATTTTTGCTGTAATTTTCTTTGTCGGCTCTAGCTATGTCATCTGACTAAGTAAGATGGCACCCTTGGGCAGAAAGAGGACCACGCATGCGTGGTGGGATCTCCCAAAGGCTTTCTATGAAAGCTGGAGAGATGCTTCCTCGGGAGCGCCATTGGCACCGACATCGCCCGTATGTGAGGACTGGTTCCTGCTATCCCTGGAGAATACCTGTTACAGGTGAGTAACTATGTTAAATCCATACTCTCATGAACCTTAGAGCTGTGGTAAGCCATCTGCTATATGACACAGGTCCTACTTCCAACAGTAATTTGTGTATTTTTGCATAATTTGCGTACAGGTGGGTAAATAACATATTACACAAAATTTAAAGCTAGTTGTTGATTTGCCACATGAAATTGTACCATTTTTTCACTAGAGCTTCTTAAAATTATGACATCTCCAAAATTGACACACTCTACTGGGAAGGGGTTCTGGAGCTGCTAAACCATCAGGCTATATTTTTTTGAAGAGGGCTGCTAGGCCATCAGAGAGTGACTTTCTGTTGGGGCACCGATCCCCGACAGTATTTTGATGGCATTGGGGGCTTTTCCCAATGCCGCGATCACCTCGACCATCAAAATCCTGTCAGGGGGCATGCGCTAGAGATTTAAGCCATCTCAGACCCAGATGTAGAGAGATTGGCACTAAAGCTGGTTGCAAAATCCTCTACGCCTGTCTCTGCATCAGGCGCCGCAATCATTTGCATACCAGATTATTACATGCTGCTCATTTGCCTGCAATTTAAATACATTTAAATACTTGTGGCGTTAATCAGGCACGAGTTTTTCCGTCGCCATTTATGCGCGCGTCCGTCTCTTTTCTGCATTTGACATTAGCTGAAATGTGCTTAAAGTGTTCTTAAACATGCTGTTTTCGGTGCTTAAAGGCCATGCTATCTGCATCAGCCTGCAAGTTTGTACGTGAGACTATGATTTGCCCAAGATCACAAGGAGTAGCAGTGGGATTTCAGCTCTGGTTTCTCTGATTCTCAGTCCACCATTCTAACTATTAGGTTACTGTTCCATTCCAATTAGCTCTAGGCAAACATAAACAAATGGGGTAAGCACAAAGAGCATGGCTCATGTACTTCTTTCCAAGTCCTGTATGTGTGTGTGTGTATGCAGGAGCAGCTTAAGACAATCTGCCGCCTGAGGCGAGAAATGAGCTGGTGCCCCCCTTCCTGATAGCCAAAATGGGGGAGCCTTCTCAGAGTTCAAGTCGAGGAATAGGGGGTCTCCTCACTCAAGACACCGATCAGGTGGTTGCCCCAAGAATTAAGAAAACAATGTTTCCAGGCTATATAATTTAAAAAAGAAAACCTTTGCAATGATGTTTATATGCAGCAAACATTATAGCCTGGCAATCTAATATAAAACATATCGAATCCTGACACTACACACCGGACCAACTGGTTTGTAATGTAAATAAATATCCTGCAAAAGAGACAGATGCAAGGTGGTCACATACCAAGGAACAAAATCAAAAAGCAAGAACCATGGTGCAATTTATAATATAAAAATACAATTATTATAACTAATTTTATTTTGGCGTTTTAAATTGTGCTGAGATTCTCTCATTTTCTTTTTGAACATAGATTCTGCATCTAAAGAAACCCCTCTCCCAACAATGGGTGCAGAGCAGAACTAGGACATTTCCCACAGAACTCAAAATACTAAACATAATTTCTGATTCTGGTGTCATCTCAGTTAACAGCAATATAAATCCTCACCAGTACTGGACATACAAAACGTTGCATAAATGATCTAGGACCTACAGAGAAAATCTACCAAAACTCACACAAGAGAGCCTGTCCAGAAAAAAGCAGCATTGTAAATCTAATCTTGATTACTACTGATCCCTACATAGAAACTCCATGCTAACAGAATACCTGGGTTCGGTTACAAACTGAGAAGATAGATAAATCTTCGCCAAGTAAGGAATAAATTACCACAAACTAAAAATAGACATATATAGACAAAAATTAAATAGAAACCTAAAGAAGCGAGATTCTGCATCAGTGGCACAGCCAAGGCTGATTTTTTTGGTGGGACCTAGGAAGGGCCAGCCCATCCATTAGGCAAACTAGGCGATCACCTAGGATGACAGCTTTTAGGGGGTAGGGGTGGCAAAGAACAGGGCATTCAGTGCTAAGCATTAGATTCTAACAGCCAGGGGGATCATAAGTCTTAAGATTTGCCTAGGGTGCCAACACTTTGAACCCATTCTGGGGTTTACCCTGGGTCTGGGATTAACTTGTTTGTGCACAAATTAGTGTGAATATTGACACTGCCTTTAGTTATCCTCTTATTTGACTGTTCTGCTGTTGCTGATTGGATGGACCTGATGTCAGAGTGGAGTGGCATGGCCCACCAAGACCCACCGTTGGCTACACCTCTGTGGTCTCTAAAGTATACATATTAAGGTCCTTAAGTCTGTCCTCGTATGCTTTATAATGAAGACCATTAATCATTTTAGTAGCCACCCTCTGTACCGACTGCAACCTGTTTATATCCTTTTGAAGGTACAGTCTCCAGAATTGCACACAATACTCCAAATAAGGTCTCACAAAAGACTTATACAGAGGTACTATCACCTCCTTTCTTCTGCTGGCCATTCCTCACCCTATGCACCCAAGCATCGTTCTAGCTTTCGCCGTCGCCTTTTCTACCTATTTAGCTGCTTTGAGATTGTCAGACACAATCATGCCTAGATCCCATTCTTCTTTCATGGACAGAAGTATGTTGCCCCCTATCCCTTGGGTTGTTGCAGCTCAAATGCATGACCCTACATTTTTTAGCATTAAATCTCAGCTGACAAATTCTAGACCATTCTTCAAGCTTAGCTAGATCCCTCTTCATGTTATCTACACCTTCCTGGGAGTCTACTCTATAGCAGATTTTGGTATCATCCGCGAAGAGGCAAACCTTATCCGACAGCCCTTCCCCAATATCACTAACAAAGATGTTAAAAAGAATCAGACCAAAGACAGATCCCTGCAGCACTCCCCTAGTAACTTCCTTCACCTCAGAGTGAACTCCATTTACCTGTACTCTTTGTCGCCTCACACTCAACCAATTTGTAACCCAAGCAGTAACTTTAGAGTCCATCCCTAAGGTGCTCAGTTTGGTTATAAGTTGCCTGTGTGGAACGTTATCAAAGGCTTTACTGAAATCTAAATACACCACATCTAGAGCTCTCCCTCGGTCCAACTTCCTGGTTACCCAGTCAAAAAAATCAATCAGATTTGTCTGACAAGACCTATGTCTGGTGAAACCATGCTTCCTCTGATCCAGTAATCAGTTGGACTCCATAAACCTCACTATTTTCTCTTTCAGCAGCATTTCCAATAATTTACTCACCACTGAGGTTAAACTAACTGGCCTGTAGTTTTCAACCACATCCTTACTTCAGCTTTTGTGTAAAGGGACCACATGTGCCTCTCTCCAGTCCTCTGGCACCATTCTCGACTCCAAAGAGGCATTGAAAAGATCAGCCAGTGGAGCTGCTAGAACACCCCCAAGTTCCTTCAGTATTCTTGGATGTATCCCATCTGGTCCCATCGCTTTGTTCACTTTTAGTTTAGCTAGTTCCTCACGAACACAGTCTTCTGAAAATTGTTTGTGATGCCCCTAACTTTTGCTCCTGTTTGTGGGTGTTTTTGAAGTCCTGTTCCTTTGAAGACAGAACAGAAATATTTGTTTGCTTTATCCTCATCAGGTTCTACATATTCCTCCCCTTCATCCTCGAGTCTGACAATACTACTTTTGCCCTTTGTCCTGTCACTGCCATATCTGAAAAATGTCGCCCCATTTTATTGCATTCACTATTTCCTCTTCTTTCTGTATCTTTGCTTTCTCGACTACTTTGCCAGCCACTCTAAGTTTTTCGAGATATCAATGCCTGTCTTCCTCTCTCTGTGGTCTCTTGTATTTCATGAAGGCCTCCCTCTTCTTCTTCACCTTTTCAGCTACCTCTTTTGAGAACCATAGTGGCCTCCTTTTCCTTTACCTTTATTTACTATTCTAACAAAAAGGTTGATTGCCCTTAGAATATCCCCTTTCAGTTTTGCCCACTGTTTTTCTACATCCCCCAGCTGTTCCCATCCCGCTAAGGACTCCTTGAGGTATTGGCCCATTTTGGCAAAGTTAGTTTTGAATGGATTTTATCAGCCCTAGATACTGAACCACACCATCTGGTGATCACTGGATGAAAGATGATCTCCCACTATAACATCAGAAACACTTTCGCAATCGGTAAGTAAAAAGTCCAGTATGGCCCCTTTAATGTGGGTTCTGTTACCAATTGCCTGAATATTTCTTCCTGTAAAGAATCCAGAATCTCCATGCTTCCAGATGACACTGCAGAAGGGATGCGCCAATCGACATCCGGCATATTGAAATCCCCTATCAGTAGCACTTTCCCCTTTCCTGGCAATGCTGCATATGTCTTCTGTTAAATCTCTGTCCACTTCTTCTCCCTGTGAAGGAGGTCTGTATATCACGCCAATACAAATGGATTTCTCTTTCCCTCTTTCTAATTTAATCCACAGTGCCTCCTCTCTTCCTTTTATGCCCTGTATTTCCACAGCTTTAATATTATTTTTTATATATAGTGCTTCTCCTCTTCCCCTTCTTCCTACCCTGTCCTTCCTGAATAAAGTATAACCCAGTATAATTACATCCCATTCATGGTTGTCTGTGAACCATGTCTCCATAACCGCCAAGTCAGCCTCTCCCATTAAAACCTCAGCTTCTGTGATCTTATTTCCCATGCTATGGGAATTTATAGACACTGCTTTTGCCCCTTTTATCTATTTCTATAAAGGTATTTAATGTTTCACCCATCCCCAATGAATCTAGTTTAAAGCCTTTTAAAGTAGGTTAGCCAGTCTGCTACTGAAGACATGTCATCCCTTCTTGGACCAGATGGACGCAGTCTTTGCTCTGCAGCCCTTGGAACATCATCCCATGGTCCAGGAAACCAAAATGCTCTTAATGACACCAGCCACGCAGCCATGCATTTATCTCCAGGATACAAGCTTCTCTGCCTTGGCCTTTACCCTCAACAGGGAGGATTGAAGAGAACACCACCTGCGTCCCTGTCTGCTTCACCGTCTGTCCCAGAACCATGAAGTCACTCTTGATACACTCAGAGGGATATCTGGCAGTATTATTTGTGCCAACATGGATGAGCAACATCGGGTAATAGTCAGTAGGCTAGATGAGTCTCAGCAAACACTCCATAACATCTTCGATTTTGGCACCTGGCAGACAGCATACCTCTCTGAACATCAAGTCTGGTCGGCAGATGGATGCCAGTGCCCCTCAGAAGAGAGTCACCAACTACAACTACTAGTAGTCACTGATTCTGCAACTTTGGGGTGCTAGAGCTCTATTTATTCCCTTTCCTGGGATGCCTCCACCTCCTCCACTTCCAGGGCTGCTTAATGGCCCTTCAATTCAAGGGCTTGAGGAGTTGAATTGGTGATTCTAGAGGCTCTGGTGACTCTTGTCCATCTGCTACTTCTCCCCTCGTCTTTACTTCCTTATGTCTCTGATATTTATCTTTTTCTTTCAACTTTCTTCCATTTATTTCTATCTCTCTCTCTCTCTATCAGTTCAGATTTTGCTTCTCCTCCTCCTTACCATCCAGTCTTCAATCTCCTCTTGATACTGCATCTACCACTTTTCAACCCATAACACAGTTCTCTCCTTCCCCAGCCTCTTATTCCGCCCAGTCTTTAACTCTCCCCTTTCTCTCTTCCCCTGCCCCCCTGTGTTCAGCATCTCTCCCCTTTCTCTTCTCTTCATCCAGTGCTTCAGGCTATTTTTCTCAACCCAACCCACCCCACCATTCCCCCTCCCTTTTCCTGCCCTATGTCCAATATATTCCCCTATCTCCAGGAACAAGCAGGAATGAGTCTTCACATATGGGTACGTCGGTACCGACGGAGCCTGCGCGGGAACGCTCCCCAGCTTCCCAAAAAAGGAAAGCTTTTGGGAGCATCCCACAGCGCCTGCGCGCTGCCTTCCCGCCTTTCCTAACCGCCTCTCCTCAGTTCTTCTTTGCCGCGGAGCCAGCAGGTCGAGCCCTGTCACCGCTGAAGAAGTTCTTTATTTTATTTTATTTCTTTGGTCGTGTGTCTGCCTCCCCCCACTCCGGACCGGTACCGCCGGTCTTTTCTTTCTTTCTTTAAAAAAAACAAACAAAAAAAACAATATATAATTTCCCTCACTTAGTGTATTTTTTCTCTTTGGGCCTTAGGCCTCACAAGAATATTTTCCTCATGGAAAAACCAGCCTCCGGGTTTAAGAAATGCACTAAGTGCAACGGTACTATTTCTGTTACAGACACCCATGAATGGTGTCTTAAATGTTTGGGTCCTGAACACTCCATCTCGGATTGTCCGTCCTGCTCTCTGATGTCTAAACGGGGTTTACAGAACCGAGCAGCTAAGCTCCATGTGCTGTTTCCCGCTGATGCAACTTCGGTAGCATCGACGTCTTCCAGGTCGTCTTCCCCCAATGGATCTCAGGTAACCAAACATAAATCTAGCAGGTCCTCGAAGGGTAAATCTCCCTCTAAGCATCGAGATGCCTCTGGGCTTGCCCTCGAGGATCCTGCACCGGCAAAACAACCCCGGCGGGAAGCTCCGGCTTCCAAAGCTCCTCCTATGGGGTTACAGGTTGACATCGATAGCACGGCCTCGACCGATCACCTGTTAGAATGCTCTGGGGTACCGGCACAATCTTCCGGTACCGAATTCCAGGCATTCATGGCGTCGATGGATCAGAATGTTCTGTCCATGCAGCGGGCTATCAATGCCTTCATTCAAACTGCGACGCCGTTGATACCACAACAAATTCCGTTGTCGGTATCGACTCGGGTACCGGCACCAGCGCCGGTACCGGTACCGACTGCATCGGCATCGACTAGGATACCGACTGCAGCGGTTCCCTGTCCAGGGCTGCTCCTCAGTACCGAGTCGGTACCGATGACCCCCGATGTCGATACTGCTCGATACGCGTACCGAGCATTAGAAGAGCACCCTGACAGACGGTACTTTGATTCCTCTGGTGATTCTGATACATCAGAGGAGTCTGCTGAAGTATCCATAGCCCTTCCTGAAGAGCCGCCTTCTCCAAAAAGAAGAATGTCTCCTCCAGAGGACTTGTCCTTTCAAGACTTCATAAGAGAAGTAGCTAAAGGACTTTCTATTTCAGTAACCTCTGAATCAGAGCCTAGAGCAAAAAAGTTAGATATTTTGGGTTATTCTAAGGCTCCTAAAGAGGCAGTCACCTTACCAATTCATGAGATTCTTTATGAACACATGATTGATTTATGGGAGACTCCTCTCACTATCTCTCCTCATTCTCGCAGATTGGATACTATGTATCGTGTCCCTCCCTGTCCTGGTTTTCATAAAACACAGCTTCCTCACCATTCCATTGTGGTGCAGTCTGCTATGAAGAGGATAAAGAGTACAAAGAGACACTCTTCTACTCATCCAGGAAGAGAATGCAGGACCTTGGATGCTTTTGGTAGGAAAATCTTCCAGGCCAGTATGCTCATTGCCAGAATCAACTCCTATAGTCTTTACATGGGTATGTTTCTAAAGGAAGTTGCAGATAAACTGCATACTTTCCTCCCTTTTCTTCCAGAGGATAAAAGGGATGAATTCCTCATTTGGCTTAAGCATACTCAAGACATTTCAACGTTTTCCAAACGAGCAGCCTTTGACTCCTTTGAAGGGGCCAGCAGAGCTTCTGGCATTGCCGTAGCTGCTCGCAGAATTGCTTGTCTCCAAGCTTCTGATTTAGAACCCTGGGTCCAAGATGGCTTAGGAAATCTCCCCTGTACAGGTGAAAACCTGTTTGGCAAAGAATGGCAAATAAAAGCCACTCAAATGGATGCAGAGAATTCTGCTCTGGATAGACTTTCAAAGTCAACCTCCATTCCTGCCAAGAAAAAACCCTTCAAGAAGTCTTTTTTCAAAAAGGGCAGATTCCCTTCTGCTTCTGGCCAACAATCCTCTACAGGTCGTTTTGCTACTAAGTGTCAGCAACCTAAACAGGCCAGGCCTAAGACTACAGGGGCTGCTGCAACTCAGCAGACCCAACCTCCTCAGGGTTTTTGACTTGATGCTAGAGAACTTAGCCTTTCTGGCTTTAAAACAGCCAGAACCTCTCACCATTCCAGGAAGGTTAGCTCATTTTGCTCCCAGATGGGAGCAAATTACATCAGAGCAATGGACCCTCTCCATCATAAGAGAGGGCTACAAACTCCATTTCTCAGACCTTCCTCCCCACACCATGGTGAGACACTTCAATTCTCCCACATCTCTTCTTGACCTTCTAGGTCAAGAAGTAGCTACCCTTCTTGCCCAAGGGGCAATAGAAGAAGGGTCAGGGTTTTACTCCCCCTATTTTCTCATTCCAAAGAAGACAGGGGGATACAGACCCATATTAGATCTCAGGAAATTGAACAAATTTCTATGCAAGGAGAAGTTCAAGATGCTTTCTCTGGGCACTCTCTTTCCATACCTTCAAAGTCAGGACTGGCTTTGTTCTCTAGATCTCAAGGATGCGTACATACATGTCCTCATCCATCCATCTCACAGAAGATTCCTCCGTTTTCTTTTCCAAGGAAAACATTTTCAGTACAGGGTGCTTCCTTTTGGTCTGGCCTCTGCTCCAAGAGTGTTCACCAAATGCATGGCAACAGTAGCTGCATTTCTACGCACTCTGGGAATTTTTGTATTCCCATACCTGGACGACTGGCTCATCCGAGCTCCATCTCAGTCAGAGGCCCAGATTTCCCTGGACCGCACAAGACACATTCTGCAGTATCTGGGACTTGTGGTAAACCTCCCAAAGTCTCAGCTCACCCCTACTCAGTCCCTAGAATTCATAGGGGCCTGGTTGGATATTACCACTGCAAGGGCCTACCTTCCTCAGGCCCGTTGCCAACGTCTAGTGCAGTTAGCCTCCCAGATTCAGTCAAAGAGCCACTTAACTGCCCGGGAGATGCTACAACTGCTAGGCCACATGGCTTCCACAGTGCATGTGGTACCCTATGCTCGCCTACACATGAGAGCAGCCCAATGGACTTTGTCCACCCAGTGGACTCAAGCATCAGGAGCTCTCTCAGACCAAATAGCAACCTCCAAACGTCTCTTTTGGTCTCTCCAATGGTGGATGTCCACTCAAAATCTGTTGCTGGGGTCCCCCTTCCAATAGTTGTTGCCCCAAGCAACCCTCACAACAGATGCCTCCCAAACAGGTTGGGGAGCTCATCTACAAGACCTCTCCACTCAAGGCACTTGGTCTTCACAGGAGACCTTTCTTCATATCAACCACTTGGAGCTTCGAGCAGTCTTTCTAGCTCTCAAGGTCTTTCATACCCTGCTCAGCTACAAGACAGTCCTCATTCATACGGACAATCAAGTAGCCATGTTTTACATAAACAAGCAAGGAGGAACTGGCTCTCTGTCGCTTTGCAACGAAGCTTTAAGATTGTGGGCCTTCGCCAGAGAGCATCAAATCCATCTCCTGGCAGTATACCTCCCAGGAATCCAAAACTCTTGGGCAGACAGACTCAGTCGAGTTCTGCTCCCACACGAATGGTCCCTGCACATGGATCAGGTACTCAGAATCTTCCAAGAATGGGGAACCCCGGACATAGACCTCTTTGCAAGTCCGTGGAATGCCAAACTTCCCCGGTTCTGTTCCAGAATTCCGTGTCAGGGAGTTCAGGCCAAGGATGCCTTCCTCCTTCATTAGGGTCAGGGCTTCCTGTATGCCTTTCCACCCATTCCCTTGATTCCCAAGACTCTTTTCAAACTCCAGAGGGATCAAGGATCTATGATCCTCATAACTCCACGCTGGCCATGCCAAGTGTGGTACCCTCTACTTCTGCATCTCTCCCAAGCCCCCTCCCTGGACTTGGGAGCTGCTCCAGACCTTCTGTCCCAGGAGGAGGGGACTTTGTGGCACCCAAACCCCAAGTCCCTTCACCTCAGAGCTTGGTTACTGAAGGCCTAGACCTTCAAGACTGGAATCTTTCTCAACAAGTGAAGGATATCCTCCATGCTTCCAGAAAACCTTCCACTAGGCGTTCCTATGCTTTTAAATGGAAAAGATTTTCCATTTGGTGTGCTGAAAAGGGTCTCGACCCTCTAGCACTACCTTTGAATTCTCTATTGGAATATCTCCTGCATCTTTCCAATGCAGGCCTTAAGACAAATTCAGTAAGGGTCCATTTGAGTGCTATTGCAGCATCCCTTAAGCCTATCAATGGACAACCTATTTCCTCTCATCCTCTTATTGCAAGATTCATGAGAGGCCTAACTTTAACTAAACCTCCCATTAGGTCTCCTCCGGTGGCATGGGATTTAAATCTGGTTCTTGGTCAGCTTATGAAGCCTCCTTTTGAACCCTTAGCCACCACCTCCTTGAAATTCCTTTCCTGGAAGGTTATTTTCCTTATTGCAGTCACCTCAGCTCTCCGCATCAGTGAGCTGCAGGCCTTAGTGGCTAATCCACCTTATACAAGGTTCCATCATGATAAGGTAGTCCTTAGGACCAATCCACACTTTATGCCTAAAGTGGTCTCACCTTTTCATCTTAATCAAGAGGTATATTTACCTGTCTTTTTTCCAGCTCCTCATGCATCAAGTGCAGAGAAGAATCTTCATACTCTGGATTGTAAAAGAGCTCTTGCCTTTTACTTACAAAGGACACAGCAACATAGAAAGTCTTCCCAGCTCTTTGTTGCTTTTGATCCTTCTCATTTGGGACTTCCAGTCTCTAAGAGGACACTGTCCAATTGGATTGCTCAGTGTATTTCTTTCGCCTACCAGAGTAAGAACCTTTCTCTGGAGAGCCATGTCACAGCTCATAATGTGAGGGCCATGGCCACCTCTATGGCTCATCTAAATTCTGTGTCCATCGACCAGATCTGTCGAGCAGCCACCTGGGCCTCGGTTCATACCTTCACAGCCCATTACTGCTTGGACAAGGACTCCCGCCGGGATGCCTTGTTTGGTCAGGCTGTCCTCAAACACCTGTTCCATTCTTAATCAACTCCTACCCTCCTTCCCTGGATGGATGCCTGAGATCCATGGGAGGAGGTAGAACCCTTCCCAGGGTCTCATATCCTTGGGGATCTCCCAGGCATCTTTAGCTAGGGAGTCCCCATATGTGAAGACTCATTCCTGCTTGTTCCTGGAGATAGCACAGTTACTTACCTGTAACAGGTGATCTCTGGGAACAGCAGGAATAAGTCTTCACAACCCTCCCACCTCCCCTAGGAGTTGTATCTCTCTATCTATCTTTCCTTTCCTCTCTCTCTCTATTGTCTCAGCTTTAAAACTCAAACTGAGGAGAGGCGGTTAGGAAAGGCAGGAAGGCAGCGCGCAGGCGCTGTGGGATGCTCCCAAAAGCTTTCCTTTTTTGGGAAGCTTGGGAGCGTTCCCGCGCAGACTCCGTCGGTACCGACGTACCCATATGTGAAGACTTATTCCTGCTGTTCCCAGAGATCACCTGTTACAGGTAAGTAACTGTGCTTTCTTGCCATTCCTGTGTCCAGCACATCCCCACACACCATGTCTAGAATTTAACCTCTATGTCCCCTTCTCTCTCCTCTCTAGAATTTCCTCCTATCTCTCCTCTTTCTCCTCCCCAGTCCACCATCTGTCCCCTCTCACTACTTTTGGTTCCAGCATTTCTCCTCTCTCATTCTCCACACCCAAATGTCCAGCATCTCTCCTCTCTTCTCCACCCCCCCCCCAGTATTCAGCATCTATTTCTCACCATCTGCCCTTCATGCCCCCATGTCCAGCATATTCTCTTTCTTCCCATCTACCCTCCATGCCCCACATCTACCCTCCATGCCCCACATCTACCCTCCATACCCCCATGTCCAGCATTTTCCTCCCGATCTCCATCCCATGCCCTCCATGTCCCCATGTCCTGCATCTTCCCTTTTCCCCTATGCCTCCCCGTCATGCCCAGCATATGCTCTTCATCTTTCCTGTGACAACTTTCTGCCCACTGCCTCCCTCACCTCATCACCCCATGGCCAGCATCTGCCCTCTGCTTCCCTGTGGCCATCATCTGCCCTCCCTCCCCTCTCCTTTCATGTCCAGCATCTTTCCCCTGCCCCTGGTGTCCATCATCTTTCCCTCTGCCCCTCCCATGTCCATCTACCCTCCATCTCCACACCCCGCTACCCCGCAGCCAATGCATGCCCAACGGGGCCTCCCTCCCTTCCTTCGTCCAAACTACCACAGTTGCTGCTTTTCTGAACGAGCATCTGCTTAAAAAAAAAAAAACCAAGCAAAAGCGCAGGGGTCTTTCCAACTCCAACGTGCTTGTAAGTCTTTGCTGGTTCTGCTCCTTCTGACGCATTCCCTCTGATGTGCTATGCATCAGAAGAGGGCAGGACCATTATAGCCTTACAAGCACGCTGGAGTTGGAAAGACTCCGTGCTTTTGCTTGCATTTTTCTTTTAAGCCGCCTCTTATCGTCAGGGGGTGAGGGGTATTGATGCCACTGACACAGATCCGGGAGAAGCAGCAGTAGCAGGTCAAAGGGAGAATGAGATGGCCACAGCTGGGATGTTTTGGGGGAATTTTTATCCACCCCCAGATCTTTGCTACATGAGACGACTGCCTCACTCTGCCTCATGATAGAGCCGCCCCTGTGTGTTTGTGCGCTTGCATGTGTGCACCCGTCTATATCTGCATTGCCTTTGTGTGTATGTGTGTGCTTGTATATGTGTCTATGCTTGCATGTATATGTGCTTGTGTGAGTCTTTATATCTGTGTTTCCATGATTGGGAGATGAGAGGGAAGGGTGGTTTGACAGATGCAATTCCCTAATTGCTGTGTTACTGTGAATAAGTGTTTAGATGTTGCAGCTGTTGGAACAACTTTTCCTGTAGAAATGCATTGAGGGTGGAGAATTCATTTTTCTCCAGGACCAAGCAGGAAGTCAGTCCTCACATATGGGCGACATCGACGTTGATGGAGCCTCCATGCGGAGCATTGCCCCAGCTTTCTAAGAAAGCCTTTGGGAATACACCCACGCATGCGCGGTCCCCTTCCCGCCCAAAGGTGCCATCTTGCTCATTCTTTCTTTTTCCGTGGAGCCCAACGGACGTGTGTCTGTGTCACCCGGAAAAGTCAGATTTTTTTTCTGCGATTTTCGCTCTCTTTTTGTCCGGTTCAACGCCGGTTCCCCTTCCCGCCTGGGTTCGGTACGCCGGTATCGACCCGATCTCGATTTTTTGTTTTTTTGCCATTTGTGGCACGCGTTTGCGCTCTTTTTCTTTTTCCCTGGTCTTTTGACCTCGCGGGGGCCCTTTTTTCCCCAATGGCCTCCAGTGGTTTTAAAAAGTGTGATCATTGTAAGAAGCTCATGTCTCTTACCGACACACACGACTGCTGCCTGTGTTGCCTCGGGCCGGACCATGATCCTAAGGTCTGTGTCCCATGTGGAAAGATGTCCACTAAGGCACTCAGAAGCCGGCAGCATCAGAAGGAGAGAATTTTTTCTGACTCTGCCTTCGGTCGAGCCTGTACCTCGTCAGAGGCCTCGACGTCTCGGGAGTCTGACCCTGAGCTTCGTCGAGGTTCCTCTGAAGGGGGGTTCCCCAGTCGGGAGCATAAGAGGAAGAGAAAGCTCGTGAGGGCGGCATCGGAAGATACCCCTGGTTCCTCGAGGGCCAGGTCTCGGACCCCTGACCGCCGCCCCAGGCCTTTGGAGCTGGAGAAGCCGACTAAGGTGTCTCGTGTAGAGCCGGAGTCCGTCGAGCACGTAAGTCCTGTTGTCCTCGAGGACTCTCCTCCCAGGGAGCCGACGTCGGGCCCGGCGCCGCCAGGGCCCGAGTCGGTGGCTGCTGAGTCTCCTGAGCTTGGACTCAGGCTGACAGCCTTGGAGTGCAGACTGTCTGCCTTCATGGATCAGCAGCGGGTGCTGATGGCGAGCCTGACTGGTGCATCTGCCCCGACCACCTGGACGTCGACGTCTAAGTCGACCCCGGAGACCGAGCCAGTTCTCGAAGCCATGAAGGCCCAAGTCTGGACTCGGTCACGGTCTCCCTCGACCTTCTGTTCAGGATCGAGGGTGTCGATGCCGATGGCCCCGGCATCGGGGCGGGTGTTACCGGAGCCCGCGCGGTTGGAGCCCCTCGACTCTTCATCGGATGAGTCTGCGTGGGAGACGGAGGACGAGGAGTCCCCCGATACCTTTCGGACTCAGTGTGTCCCTTCGGATTCACCGCAGTCCGAGCCCCGGAGTAGGTCCCCACTGGAGGACACCCGGTTCTCGGAGTTTGTCAGGGACATGGCCAAGGCTTTGAATGTTCTTGCGGATCCCGAGGAGGAGTCTCGAGCCGAAGAGCTTGATGCCCTACAGTATGACTCTCCCCCGAGGGAGGCCTTTACTGTGCCGGTTCCTCCGATGCTGGAACGGCTCCTCTTCCGAATGTGGGAGGCACTGGCCTTGGCGCCGGTTTTGAGCAAGCGGATCGATTCCATGTATCGAGTCCGAAAGAGCCCTGGGTTCCAGAAGGCGCAGCTGCCGCACCATTCTATGGTTGTGGAATCGGCCATGCATCGTCTGAAGAGCCAGAAGATGCACTCCGCGGTGCCCTCCGGTAGGGAGGCCCGAAGCCTAGATGCCATTGGCAGAAAGTGCTTCCAGGGCTCGATGCTTGCTTGCCGTGTCCAGTCCTACCAGCTGTGCAGATCAGGTCCACCAAAAAGAGCACCACACCACGTTGCTCAAGAGACACCCAGTCAATAACACGTGGTTTAAAAGTTGGAAGGATACTTTTATTCAGTAATTCAATAACTCAACAACCTGAGAGCCCGACACAGGCCGTGTTCAAGATGCTTACTCTTGGAACACTGCTGCCCTACCTCCAGCAGGGAGATTGGCTATGCTCCTTAGATCTGAAGGATGCATACACTCACATCCTCATTCATCCAGACCACAGAAAATACCTAAGGTTCGTGGTAGGAGGAAACCATTTTCAGTACCGAGTACTGCCCTTTGGCCTAACCTTCGCCCCACGGGTCTTCACAAAGTGCCTGGCGGTGGTGGCAGTCTACTTGAGAAACCAGGGTATTTTTGTCTTCCCCTATCTGGACGACTGGCTCATCAGGGGCCACCAGGGCGTGGGAGGAAACGCATACAGGAGGCCCTTGGACCATGATATCAGGAAGGCATCCGCTGCGAATCTCGTGGGATGCGGTTGCCTGGAGCAGAACTGAGGCCAGGCTCACTCACACAGTAGTGGAAGGGTTAGAGAACTGCAGATGGAGGTTTTAAATTCTGAAAAAGGTCCAGAAATGTTAGTCTTCTTTCTAGGCTTCAGATATTAATGTTAAAGTAAGAATCATGAAAAAAAAATGTACAGTTGTCAATTATAATCTCCTAAGTGCTGAGCACATCTGACAGTACTCCCCTTGCCCCCTAAACTTTGGACCCTCAATATGTTCCTAGAAGTTCCTTAATTTAGCCCTACCCATGGCAACAGATACTAGCTGATAGTACAGATAGCAACCAATAAGAAAGCAGTAGAATTCAGTCAATAGCTTTCACAGTAGAAATAAGAGCAAAGAAAAGGAAATATATAGATCAGTAATTTAATATGAAGTACATCACAGCTAGGGAATTATTTGCAATCCCTGTATGTTCCTTTGTATTTCTGTTGCGTGTTCTGTGTGTACTTTGCATCTGTGTGGAGTAGCTAAGGACTGTGGGGCATTTATGGAGCACATACTTTTGGACGTTGATGACAGTTGCGGGGAGGTAGTTTTGGGAGGTGGGGCAGTTAAAATGGGGAGTTTTTCAGGGGGAATTTGCATGAGGACTATTTTTGAGAGTGGGGCAGTTATGAGGAGATATTTGTGTTAAGTGGAACAATTGCGGAGTAATAGTATTTTGGAGAGAAGGCAGTTTGCAAGGTGGTGGGCACATATGTAAGGGCATTTGGTCGTATGTTGGGGCAATTGCAGGGGATATTTTTTTTGGGATAGGGCACTTTATAGGATGATAGGTATTTTTTGGGGGGTGGGTAGTTGTGGGAGATTATTGGGCAAGACAGTTTGCAGTGTGGTAGGGCAGTTGAGGAGTGTGTAGTTTTTGGGAGTGGGACAGTTTGCCAGGGTGGTGAGATAGTTGTGGAGGGGTATTTTTTTTGTAGTGGCTGTATTTGGTGGGTTGCTTTGGCATTTGCAAGGGAGTATATTTTAGGGAGGGGACATTTTATGGTGATAGGGACAGTTTGGGGGTTTGAGAGAGTAGAGAATAGGGAGAAGGAGTTTGAAAGGAGCAATTCCTAAACTATATTTCAGTGCATGTAAGTTTCTTTGCCACTGAAGCTAGAATTTCTTCTCACATAAAAATACATTGGTCTAGTTTTTGTTGGGCTCATTTCTCTAGAAGCTCAGTCTATTTGGCCCATTTTTGAATTGTGTCTTTTTACCAGTTTTTCTCACATACAAAGTTTCATCCCATTCTGTTAAATTTTTGGTGAGTTATTTTGCATCTAGACACAGACACATACATTCTAAACCCCTTTTATATAATTCTTTTCAAATTTCATTGGGTTGGAAAGAGTATAATATGTGGATTAGGGCGAAAAGAAGCACTGGGCTATATGAGTATTGGGGACAGATCTTTAAATTCCAGGAAGATTTTCAACCTACCTCTTAGTACAGTGCTTCTCAACAAGTATGCCGGGGCCCACTTATGTGCCTTGGAAAGTCCTTGATTTGCCTTGACGGTGACAGCCAAGGGACATGACTTTGTATGGTCTCATGAGGCTCTTGCCCCATCTCTATTGAAAATTCCCCAGAGAGCAGTCCTCTCCTGGGACAAAGCAAATTTGGAGTAACGGAGCAAAGAAGAGCCCCTCTGCTCTCTAAACTGTCCCTCCCCTGCTGTCATTCAAAGAAAGAACATAAGAAGATAAGATATGCTATATTGGCAATGTTACCGCTAACCTGCGCTGGGTCCGCTGCCAACATTCCTGCCGTCGGGCGGAGGTGCAGAGCGATCGACACTCTGCCCCTCCCCCCACCGGCAGGAATGCCGGCGGAGGACCCGGCGCAGATTAAAGAGAACATTGTGAGGGTGCTGCGGTGTGTGTTAGACCCTGGGTCAGACCAAGTTCCATCAAGCCCAGCATCCTGTTTCCAGCAGTGGCCAATCTAGGTCACAGGTACCTAGCAGTTTCCCCAAAAGACACAGGTTCCACAATGCTTGTATTGGGGTAAGCAGTGGATATTCTGGGTCCACTTTTAATAATGAACATAAGAACATAAGATATGCCATACTGGGTCAGACCAAGGTCCATCAAGCCCAGCATCCTGTTTCCAACAGTGGCCAATCTAGGTCATATGTACCTAGCAGTTTCCCCAAGGGACACAGGTTCCACAATGCTTGTATTGGTTCAGGCATTGATATCCTGGGTCCCTTATTAATAATGGTTTATGGACCTTTCCTCCAGAAACTTGTCCAAACCTTTTTTAATCCCAGCTACACTAACAGCCTTTACTACATCCTCCGTTGAGTGAAAAAATATTTTCTTTTATTAGTCTTAAATAGTTTACCCTGTAGCTTCATTGCATGTCCCCTAGTCTTTCTATATTCTGATAAGGTAAACAATCGATCTACGTTTACCTGTTACACTCCGTTCATTAATTTATAGACTTCTATCATATCTCCCCTCAGCCGTCTCTTTTCCAGGTTAAAGAGCCCTAACCGTTTAAGTCTTTCTTCATAGGAGTATCCTTCCATCCCCTTTACCATTTTGGTGGCTCTTCTCTGAACCTTTTCTAAAATCGCTATATCCTTTTTAAGATACGACGACCAGAATTGCATAACTCTTTAGTTTTGCCAAACGTCTCTGATGAGGGACCTTGTCAAAGGCTTTCTGAAAGTCCAGATACACAATATCAACCGACTCACCTTTGTCCACCTGATTATTCACTCCTTCAAAAAAACATAACAGATTAGTAAGACAAGATCTTCCTTGTCTAAAGCCATGTTGGCTGTCTCCCATTAGGTCATGACTATCTACTTGCTGAATAATTTTATTCTTTATGATGGTTTCCACCATTTTTCCCGGTACTGACGTCAGGCTCACCGGTCTGTAGTTGGTTTATGGACCTTTCCTCCAGGAACTTGTCCAAACCTTTTTTTAAACCTGGCTACATTAACAGCTTTTACTACATCCTTCGGTAGCAAATTCCAGAGTTTGATTACACGTTGAGTGAAAAAATATTTTCTATTAGTCTTAAATAGGTTACCCTGTAGCTTCATTGCATGCCCCCTAGTCTGATGGCGTAAACAATCGATCTACGTTTACCTGTTCCACTCCATTCATTAATTTATAGACCTCTATTATATCTCCCCTCAGCCATCTCTTTTCCAGGTTGAAAAGCCCTAACCTTTTTAGTCTGTCTTCATAGGGGTATCCTTCCATCCCATTTGTCATTTTGGTGGCTCTTCTCTGTACCTTTTCAAATCATGCTATATCCTTTTTAAGATACAGTGACCAGAATTGCACACAATATTCAAGGTGCGGTCGCACTATGGAATGGTACAGAAGCATTATAATATCCTTTGTTTTATTCTCCATTCCTTTCCTTATGATACCTAGCATTCTATTTGCTCTCTAGGCCGCCACTGCACACTGGGCAGAGGGTTTTAACATGTTATCCACAATGACGCCTAAATCTTTTTCCTGGGTGGTAGTTCCTAATGTGGAACCTTGCATTGTGTAACCATAGTTTGGGTTTTTCTTTCCTAGGTGCATAACTTCGCACTTGTCCACATTAAATTTCATCTGCCATTTGGATGCCCAGTCTTCCAGTTTATCAGGGTCCTCTTGCAATTTTCCACAATCCTCTTGGGTCTTAACAACTTTGAATAGTTTTGTGTCATCTGCAAATCTGATAACCTCACTCGTTATTCCACTTTCCAAGTCATTTATGAATATGTTAAAAAGCAGCAAACCCAGCACAGATCCCTGGGGTACTCCACTATTTACCTTTCTCCATTGGGAAAATTGACCATTTAGCCCTACCCTCTGCTTTCTATCTTTTAACCAGTTCCTAATCCACAGTAGTACACAGCCTCCTATCCTATGACTTTTTAATTTTGCCAAAAGTCTCTCATGAGGGACCTTGTCAAATGCTTTCTGAAAGTCCAGATACATCATATCAACTGACTCATCTTTGTCTACCTGTTTATTCACACCTTCAAATAAACATAACAGATTAGTAAGAGAAGACCTTCCTTGGCTAAAGCCATGTTGGCTGTCTCCCATTAAGCCATGACTATCTACATGTTCAGTAATTTTGTTCTTTATGATGGTTTCCACCATTTTTCCCAGCAGTGACGTCAGGATCACCAGTCTGTAGTTTCCCAGATTACCCCTGGAACCCTTTTTAAAAATTGGTGTTACATTCGCCATCCTCCAATCTTCAGGTATTACAGATGATTTTAATGATAGTTCACAGATTACTAAGAGTAGGTCTGCAATCTCATATTTTAATTTTTTCAACACCCTTGGATGTATACCATCCGGTCCAGGTGATTTGCTACTCTTCAATTTATCAAATAGTTATAATACATCTTCCTGGTGTATCAATATTTCTTTCAATTCTTCTGCAGCATCTCCTTTAAATACCATTTCATTCATGGGTAATATTCCTACATCTTCCTCAGTAAAGACCGAAGCAAAGAATTCATTCAGTCTTTCAACTATGGCCTTGTCCCCTCTTAGTGCTCCTTTTACCCCTCTATCATCTAATGGTCCAACTGACTCTCTCTCACAGGTTTTTTGCTATGAGTGTACTTGAAAAAGTCTTTATTATGCGTTTTTGCTTCCACAGCAAGTTTCTTCTCAAATTCTCTCTTTGCTTGCCTTATCAGTGCCTTGCATCTAACTTGCCAGTGCTTATGGTATTTCCAGTTTTCGTCATTTAGCTCCTTTTTCCATTTCCTGAAAGATGCTTTTGTGGCAACAGCCTCTCTGACCTCACTTTTAAACCATGCTGGCAGTTCATTGGACTTTCTTCCACTTTTCTTAAAGGGTGGAATACAAGCTGGTCTGGGAATGGATGTGACTTGAGCCCACACTGCAGGGTAAAGACCAGCCCACTTACATTAGCTGCTTCAGCCTGTTTCTGTTCTGTCTTAGAAGCAAAGTGCAGTACTTAGGGATTCCAACTGGGGAAGAAAGAATCTAGAATGTGGTAGAAGACTGATGGAGAAGCATCCTAATTAGAAGGAGAGGGAGAGCTGAAGGATCAAGTGTTGAGACAGAGAACTAGAGGTGATGCTGTCAGGAAAAGAATTTCTGCTACAGAAGAAAGAAAAGGAAGACAATTTGATATGATGAAAAAGATAAAGGAAGGGATGAAGACTAACAAAAGAAGAAAAGTAAAATTGAAAGGAGGGCCTGGAGAAGGAGTTAAGAGAAAACAGACAAGGTGGAAACCAAGAAAAAAACAGGACCAACATGATAAAGGAAAAAATTCCACCCAGCTAATAAAGATAGAAGAAAGCATTTTATTTTCAGTGTAGGGTTTAAAATATGTGACAGCGATCTATTAGATCCTTCATTTCTGGAATATACTGGGTGCATTAGAACCCAATTGAAAACTGAACCCCATATAACTCCTACACAAACATCTACTGATCCATGTTAAGCACTAACAGAGAGCCAGTATTTGGTAGGTAGCCTATTACAATCCACAGATGATCAATTTAAGTTATTCCTGTACCTTGGGAAATTAAAAAATGTGCTTATCTGTAAGATAAATCAGTTTCTATTATGCTGTTCTCCGGGAACAAGGAGGAAGTCATTCCTCACATATGGGTCATGTTGACACCGATGGAGCCCTGTACAGAAGCTTCTCCCTAGCTTTCAAAGAAAGCCTTTGGGAGATGCACCACGCATGCGTGGTCTCTTTCCTGCCCAAGGGTGCCTCAGTCTCATTTTTTCCACAGAGCCCACTGGATGTGTGTCTGATTTCCTCAGAAAAAAGAGTCATTTTTTTTTCTTGGAAGTTTTTCTTCCCCATTTGCACTGGTTCCCTTTCCCACCCACGAGCTCGCTTGCCCCAGCATTGCATCTCGGGTTTGTTTTTTCCTTAACTTTTCTACTGGGTGGTTCACATCCTTTTTCACTAGCAAAGTCCCGGGTCTTTGACCTCGCTGGGGCCCTCAGCTTCAAAAAGTTTGATCAGTGTTTCCGGACCATGTCTCTCACTGACACACATGACTGCTACATCAGAGCAGACCACGACCGCTTGGATTGTGGACTCCATAAAAAAATGTCTTCCAAGCTTATTAAGAGCCGTCAGCAGCAGCATGACAAAATCTTCCAAAGGTCAGATTCTGCCCCGGAGTCTCCAGCGAAACCACGCTCCAAGCCCCCTTCCGGGACCCCAGAGCCCCGAAGTGACCCTGCCGTCTCCAGCCGAGGCTGTGAGTAGTCCGAATGGAGCATCCCGGAGGTGGAAAAAAAAAGAAGAAGAAATCCTTGAGGGTGGCATCCCTAGATGAGTCAGGAAAGGCAGGTAAGTCCCGTGCCCAGTCCCGCAGTCTACACCATGAGTCTGAGGGGTCAGAATGGGAGTGGCCTACTAAGGTTGCCCGCAGGGAATCATCAGCCTTCGGTGATTGGTCTCAGACCCCCAAGACCATCCTGGTCAAGGACTCCCCCCTCGTCGGAGCTGGCGCCAGGCCCGAGTTCCTCTGTACCTGCACCGAATGCTGTAGGTTCATCTGAACTGAAGACCAGAATGGTGGCCTTGGAGTACAGCTTGTCTGCCTTCATGGCGTAGCAGCGGGCCCCAATGCCCAATTCCGCCGGGTCATCTGCCCAGACCACCAGTGCCTTGATTTTGAGGACATCCCTGGATGTTGAGCCATCACTCTTGAGTCGATCCTCAACATCGGTCTCGATCCTGGTCCTGATCCTCAGGACTGACATCTTCCCCGTTGAGTGGCTGCGGCGTCGACTCCTCCACCGATTAGAAGTCGGACTAGGAGACCAAGGACAAAGAATCGCCAGACACCTATTGCCACCGCGCCGTACCCTTGGACCAGTCTCCCTCTGAGACTCAGCACCGCTCTCCGCCCAAGTATATGGCCTTTCTTGACTTTGTGTGGGACATGTCAAAGGTGCTATCTTCGACACAGTCAGAGGAGGACCCTTGCATGGAGGACCTCGAGATTCTCCAGTTGAGGCCCTTCCACATGGTGGTGGAGTCGGCCATTCCTCGGCTCAAGAGCCAGAAGATGCACTCCTCGGTAGCCCTGGGTAGGGAGGCCCACACCCTGGATGTCCTGGGCAGGAAGTGCTACCAGGCTCGATGCTCTTCACCCGGATCCAGGCATACCAGCTGTACTTGAGAGACCTGGCAAAAGAACTCGCTGGGTTCTCGGCTGGTCTGTCCCAGGAACCTCTCCAGCAGTTCTGGAGCCTGTCCTCTGTTGTCAGAGAGTGCTCCAAGTTCATGAGTCAAGCAGCCTATGATGGCTTTGAGTCAATGGTAGTGGTATTTAAAGGTGCGGAAGAATTGAAGGAAATATCGATACATCGGGAAGATGTCTTACAACTATTAGATAAACTGAAGAGTAGCAAATCACCTGGGCCGGATGGTATACATCCAAGGGTGTTGAAAGAACTGAAATATGAGATTGCAGACCTGCTATCAGTAATCTGTGAACTATCATTAAAATCATCTCTAATACCTGAAGAGTGGAGGATCGTCAATGTAACACCAATTTTTAAAAAGGGTTCCAGGGGTGATCCGGGAAACTACAGACCGGTGAGCCTGATGTCAGTACCAGGAAAAATGGTAGAAACCATCATAAAGAATAAAATTACTCAGCATGTAGATAATCACAACCTAATGGGAGACAGCCAACATGGCTTTAGACAAGGAAGATCTTGTCTTACTAATCTGTTATGTTTTTTTGAAGGAGTGAATAAACAGGTGGACAAAGGTGAGTCGGTTGATATTGTGTATCTGGACTTTCAGAAAGCCTTTGACAAGGTCCCTCATCAGAGACTTTTGGCAAAACTAAAGAGTCATGGGATAGGAGGCAGTGTACTATTGTGGATCAGGAACTGGTTAAAAGATAGAAAGCAGAGGGTAGGGCTAAATGGCCAATTTTCCCAATGGAGAAAGGTGAATAGTGGTGTACCCCAGGGATCTGTGCTGGGTCCGCTGCTTTTTGACATATTCATAAATGACCTGGAAAGTGGAATAACAAGTGAGGTTATCAAATTTGCAGATGACACAAAACTATTTAAAGTTGTTAAAACCCAAGAGGATTGTGAAAAATTGCAAGAGGATCTTGATAAATTGGAAGACTGGGCATCAAAATGGCAGATGAAATTTAATGTGGACAAGTGCAAGGTTATGCACCTAGGGAAGAACAACCCAAACTATGGTTACACGATGCAAGGTTCCACATTAGGAACCACCACCCAGGAAAAAGATTTAGGCGTCATTGTGGATACCATGTTAAAACCCTCGGCCCAGTGTGCAGCGGCGGCCAAGAGAGCAAATAGAATGCTAGGTATGATAAGGAAAGGAATGGAAAATAAAACAGAAGATATTATAATGCCTCTATATCGTTCCATGGTGAGACCGCACCTTGAATATTGTGTGCAATTCTGGTCACCGTATCTTAAAAAGGATATAGCGATTTTAGAAAAGGTTCAGAGAAGAGCCACCAAAATGGTAAACGGGGATGGAAGGATACTCCTATGAAGAAAGGCTAAAAAGGTTAGGGCTCTTTTTAACCTGGAAAAGAGACGGCTGAGGGGAGATATGATAGAAGTCTATAAATTAATGAACGGAGTGGAACGGGTAAACGTAGATCGATTGTTTATGTTATCAGAATATAGAAAGACTAGGGGACATGCAATGAAACTACAGGGTAAACTATTTAAGACTAATAAAAGAAAATATTTTTTCACTCAACGTGTAATCAAACTCTGGAATTTGTTACCGGAGGATGTAGTAAAGGCTGTTAGTGTAGCTGGGTTTAAAAAAGGTTTGGACAAGTTCCTGGAGGAAAGGTCCATAAACCGTTATTAAGAAGTGACCGAAGATAACAATGCTTGACCCAGTACAAGCATTGTGGAACATGTGTCTCTTGGGGAAACTGCTAGGTACATATGACCTAGATTGGCCACTGTTGGAAACAGAATACTGGGCTTGATGGACCTTAGTCTGACCCAGTATGGCATATCTTATGTTCTTATGTTCTAATGGCTAGAATAGCCACAGCGGGCATCGGTGCCCGATGCCAGGCTTGGCTACAGTCTTCTGACCTGGAGCAATGGGTTCCGGATAAATTCTTCGATGTCCCCTGCCAAGGAGAGAACCTCTTTGGCAAACTCATGACAGATAAGACTGCAAAGTTGGAATCCGAGTTCCTGACGAGGACTAGGCTCTCCAAGAAGACCGCTACCCTTCCCCGGTGGAAGGTCCCAATTAAAAAGCCCCCTTACTCGAGGAAGGGAAGAGTTTACAGAAACGTCCCTAAGTATCAGACCTCCCCAGCTCCTCAGATGGGTCAGCAGGCCAAGGGACAAGGGCATAGCCCTCGTAAGCAGAAGTCTCCAAAAACCCAGGCACCAGCTCCGGCACAGCCTGGTGGGAGATTTTGACTCCTTGGGCATAGCCTCTCCACCCACAGGAGGCCAGCAGCCCATAGGGGGACAGCTGATCTTGCTTGCCCACCAGTGGCCAGCCATCACCACTGACATCTGGGCAGTACAAGTGGTCAGGGAAGGTTACCTCCTTCGCCTGGAGCAGACTCCCCCTCCATTTTTCCCGGGAGAGCCCTCCAGGACTCCCCTCCACCAGATCCTGCTACTGCAGGAGCTCGCAGGCCTTCTCAAGGACAAGGCAGTGGAACTCGTACCCCCACACCTCTGAGGCAATGGATTCTACTCCCGGTACTTTCTTGTACCAAAACGAACAGAGGAGATAAGGCCCATCCTGGACCTGCAGGACCTGAACAGGTTCCTGATGAGGGAGAAGTTCAAGATGCTCTCCTTTGGAACATTGCTGCTGTACCTCCAGCTGGTTATCTGTCATGGAAGGTCGTCTTCTTAGGGGTACTCACGTCTACTTACAGGGTCAGTGAGCTTCAGGCGCTGATGGCAGATCCGCTGTACACAAGATTCTATAAGCACAGGGTGGTGCTCTGCATGCATCCCAATTTTCTTCCTAAGGTGGTGTCCCCATTCCACCTTGATCAGGAGGTGGTACTCCCCACCTTCTTTCCGTGGCCTTACGCTAGCTGGGCTGAGACCGTACTGCATACCCTGGATTGTAAGAGGGCCCTGTCCTTCTACCTTCAACGTACCCAGGGCCACTGCAAAGCCTCCCAGCCTTTCATCTCCTATCACTGGCATCGTGCCTTTCTTAGATTCAGCACATTGGTGTCATTTTGATATTTCTATACGATCTGCACAGGTCTGCTCATCGATCAATCATAAGTTTTGTTGACAGTTCTCGGCACCTATCCACCATATGATCTCCTAGCTATACGATTAGCACAGGATTAATCATCGGTAAATCTATTGTACAATAGTCCGACCAAACTGTCTTAATGAGACACTTCACCTGACACAGCACTGCTGTATGTCCCCCGAGGAAGGCGTTTGCCGAAACGCGTAGGGACTATCATCAATAAAGCAGCCTGTTACCAACCTACGTCTCTTGCTCTGTTTGTTCCTCCCTTGATCTGCAAGAGCGACGCTCCTCCTCTTGTACCTAGTTGACTCGGGCAAGCAGTGACCAAGTGAACACTCTCCACTTGGGTGGCAGTCTGCATTGCCCTCGCCTATGAGTAGGCTGGGCTCTCACTGGAGCGCCAAGTCACAGTGCTCAGCAGTAGGACCATGGTGGCATCTGTAGCAAATCTGCATTCTGTCCCTCTTTTGGACATCTGCCGTGCCGCCACCTGGTCTTCAGTCCAATCTTTACAGCTCATCGCTGTCTGGAGAGGGAGTCCCGATGGGACAGAGCCTTCAGCCAGGCCATACTCCATCATCTGTTTGGGGTGTAGGCAACTCCTGCCCTCCAACTCGTCTGTGTTCAGGCAACCGGAGTGCTGCTTCTCACTGGACACTTAGGTCTCTTGAGAGTTACTGTCTCGTCAACAGATGTATATGACATAGTGGAAGAAAGAGATGAAGAAATGGTGGAAGAGAGAGATCTATAGCATGAAGATTTCTAAATAGGTTGGAGGAGATAGGACCAGGCTGAGGCAGCGGGTGATGAAGATTAAAGCTTAAAAGGTGATGGTCAGATAAGGGAAGAACTGAGCTACAGAAGTTCGAGGGTAAGCAACAGAGAAAATATCAGGTCAAGGCAGTGGCCATGCCTGGTGAGTGGGGGCAGTGGAAGAAAGTTGGAGGTCAAACGAGGAGGTAAGGGAGAAGAGCTTTAAAGCATAAGGATCAGAGAGGTTATCGACATGAATGTTAAAATCCCCAAGAATAAGAGTGGGAGAAGAGGAATCCAGAAAGAAGGAAAGCCACGAGTCAGTCAGTGAGAAAGGTAGAAGCAGACTTGTCAGGAGGTTGATAAATAACAGCTACCTGGAGAGGAAGTGGAGTGAAAAGGCGGATGGAGTGAACTTCAAAAGAGAGAAAGGAGTGAGTCTGAAGCAGCAGGAGGGGTTGGAATTGGCAAGAGGGAGAAAGTAGAAACCCAACACCACCACCACGGCCAGTGGGACGAGGCGTGTGGGAGAACTGATGACAGAGAGCAGCAATAGATGCAGTATCATCAGGGAGGAGCCAGGTCTCAGAGCAAGAAAATGAAGAGCATTAGAGATAACGAGATCATGAGTAAAAGCAAGTTTATTAGAGACAGAGTGTGTGTTCCACAAGGCACATGAGAAAGGGGAAAGGAGAGGGATATTTATTTATTTTTATTTTATTTACATTCTATTATATACCGTGCTATTCTGCATCAGTGTGGTTTACATTGAACAAACTGAAATTACATTGAACAGGGCATTATAACTTGGAGATAACTATTTTACAGGGAACATGGGCTATGGAGGGTTAAGTGGTTTGCCCAAGACCACAAGGAGCACCTGTGGGACTAGAAACCCCAGTCCTTCTGGCCCAAGGTTGCTGTCCTCTAGTGGGATTTGAACCCCCAACCTTCTGGCCTGAAGTACCTTGCCCCAACCACTAGGCCACTCCTCCACTGGATATGGATAGGATTAAACATGTTGTGTGAAGATCTCTTCTCAGAATGAGACAGAGGTTTGGGGGGGGGGGGGGCAAGGATTGGGGTTGATATCTCCGGATGAGAGAAGGAGAAGGAGTAGCAGAGTACAGGGTAGAGAGGAGACAGTACAGCGGAAACGAGGGTGGGGTTGCCTTAGATAGAGAGGAGATGGTTGAATGAGAGAGAGAAAGCGGTGAAGCTCAAGAGCTGATGATAGGGTAGAAGACAAAATGGAGGGGGAAGTGAGGATGGTAAAGGGGAGATAAGGCGGGGAGGAGTGAAGGTGCTGGTAGGAGGGGAAACGGGGAATATGAAGAAGAGGAAGACAATGCGATGAGGAGCCATAGAAGAGGAATGGAGAGAGCAAAGGCCAGAGAATATAGAAGGCAGGAGAATCAAGTACATCTGTGCATAAAGTAAATAATGAGCAGATGACAGCTATAAAAGACAGCCAGTCACGGGGTGGGTGGGTAGAGGGGAGGGGGGTGGGGTATAAGTTATTCAGCTGAACAAAAGTGCAGATTAAAGGGAGCAGTGAGGTAAGGGAACACACTAATGCCTGAGGAGAGGGATGAGATGGCGCCCCCTCCCCCCTCCTGAGCTAGGGGGGGGGGGTGTCTTTCTCAAAACTCCAGTCAGGGACTGAACCAAACCAAAAAGCCAATTAGATAATGTGGAGGAAATGCAAGATGTTTGCACACCACGGAACTAAAAGAAAGAACGAGAATCGCAGCACTGGTTATAACACCAAATTATAACTCAGGTTTTATTTTATAATTATAAATGTTTTCTTTTTGAACAAATATTTTGCATCCACAGAACCCCTCCCTCAACAGTGGGTGCAGAGCAGAACTGGGACATTCACTCACAGAACTCACTATCTTAAAAAAAAAAAAAAAAAAATCAGATTTCGATCATCTCACTAACAACAACAAATATTCTCCAGTACCAGGCATATTGTGAACTAACACAAAACCCCACAACAAAATCACTGATGATCTGTAGAGCAAACCTACCACACCATACCAGCTCAACTTCTAAAACTCACATAAGGAGCCTACCCAAAAAAAGCATAACTACAAATACTGCAGCGGGCCCTGGAAAATCCAAACACCTATTTGAAAAGCTGAACAATTCAGATTACTACAGTACAGATCCCTACATACAAACTTCATGTTAACAGAACACCTGGCTTGGCCACAAAGTCAGAACACAGACCTTCACCAAAGTACAGAATAAGTGACCATAGCCTAATAATAAAGATATGTCCATTATTGACCTAAAAATGTCACTCAAAACACACCTGTTCACTGAATACTATGGATCCAATGACATTACGTAACCTCAATTAGAGCTCCTACCCCCTGAATTCCCATATCACCCCCTCTCTTTTCCCTCCCTATATATGATAACTGCTGCTATTGTAGTCTATCTGTCCATCAAACAACCCCATATTTATCTCCAAGTTGACTTCCCACGTTCAATGTAAAAGCAATTTCCTTTTAATTGTTATGTTGTTCATTGTAAACCGCTTTGGACAAAGGCGGTATAGAAAAATTGTTAAATAGATAAATAAAAAAAAAAAAATAGATAAAAAGTAAACGGAAACTCCAAAAAGTCAGATTCTGCATACAATGCAACGCCAGAGAAATAGAAAGAGTTGCATTTCCGTGTACTTTATAAAATATAAAGATAGTACCAAGACTGTTCATTAAATTGAAAATAAAATTCTCTTCTACCTTTGTTGTCTGACCATTTTATTTTTGATCATGCTGGTCCCAACTGAGGTTTCTGCTTTCCTCCACCTCCTAGTGCCCCCCCTGCAATGTTCCCTCTAATTTTCTGTAGGCTGTGTGCGCATAAAATATCAGCTGTGCAGCTTTTGAAGGTTAAATTTTTGTGCGCCACATAACGACACTGAGTTATATACTTTAAAATTTGACTACACGTCAGAATACAGTATGTACACCACATTGATTGCACTAGAAAATATTGTAGAACTTGTGAAAACCGTAAATACACAAGAACTTTTACATTTTAAGAGATCTGTGTTGTTTTCTATCAGAATCAGAACCGTAATTTTTGTGCGCTCTGTTGTAAAGTATGTGCGCTCGCTCGGCGAGGTGTGTGCGCGCGCATAGGCGCACAGCTTAGAGGGAACAGTGCCCCCCTGTCGACTTCCTCCCAGAGACAGCATGAGGGTGATGCAGAGCCATGTGCGGAGATTCATTGTAGCATTATTTGCACAAATTTAGTATACTTTATTTTAAAACGTATATGCCACCAATCTAAAATTATAGGTGGCTTCCAAACATATACATGCAATTTAGTAAAACAGATGTTACAATAAAACAAACATAATAAAAAAACCATTCGATTTGATTAAGGAAGAGCCATTTACACATCCCCCCCACCACCCCCAATCAGACCATCAGCAATCTGCACATCAGATTTATGACCAAATTATTGATGAGGAGGGAAGATATAAAATGAGAAGCTAATCCTGATAGCCATGAATTCAAACGCTGGATTGGATTGTGTTAGAGCTGGAAAAGTCGGAACTTAGCAGCGGTGAAGCTATCAGGCTACTAAACAAAATTAAACTGAGACGTTCCCTTAAATTTTGAAATTTCTTTTAATCTGACCTGTCAAAATATTTTAAATTTCAGGCGGCATAAAGAACACAAAACTGCAAATCTCAAAGACAATACATATTCCAGTACCCCTCCCACCTCCAACCAACACCCTAAAGTTGACCTTACCAAGAACCCAGAATACAGGATCCATAGAGCAAATCTACCATTCCATAACAGCACTAACTTCCAAAACTCATACAACATAGAGCATACCCAAAAAGGGCAGCACCACAAATATTGCATTGGGCTCTAGAACATCCATATTCCTATTCAGAAACAGGTCCGGCCCGTCCATTGAGCAAGAATTTTGTTTGCACAGGGCCCTGCGTTTCAGGGGGCCCCGCGCAAACAACATTCTGCATCAGCCCATAGATTAAAAAAAAAAACTGGTGGCTGCTGCTGCTGCTGCCGTGGCAGCGGCAGAATCAAGCATCCCGCGGGGCCTCCCCTGCCCAGCAGAGCCCTCCTGGCATCAACTCTATCACTGGCGGCTTTCAGAGCCGCGAAGAGAGATTTTTTTCTCTCTGAGCTCTGCTAAGCTCGCCGGGGCTGATGGGACTTCCTGTTTCCCATCAGCCCCGGTGGGCTTAACAGAGACGCGAGAAAGGGAAACGCTCCCTTCGCGGCTCTGAAAAGCCTGCGCTTTGAGAGCTGATGCTGGACGGGCTCTGCCGAGCTTAGGGGGGGCCCCATGGGACGCTTGATTCTTCCGCTGCGGCAGCCAGTTTTTTTTGTTTTTTTTTAATCTATGGGCTGTTGGGGGGAGGGGGGTTAGGACTTGTAATGGGCTATGGGGGGGCTAAAACTGAAAGTGGGCTGATGGGTTAGGACTGATAATGGGCTATGGGGGGCTAGGACTGGAAATGGACTGATGGGGGGGTTAGGACTGGAAGTGGGCTGATGGGGGGGTTAGGACTGGAAGTGGGCTATGGGGGGGTTAGGATATAATGGGCTATAGGGGGGCTAAGACTGGAAATGGACTGATGGGGGGTTAGGACTGGAAGTGGGCTGATGGGAGGGTTAGGACTGGTAATGGGCTGGGGGGTTGCTAGGACTGGAAATGGGCTGAGTGGAAGGGGGGCTTGAACTGCAAATAGCTGATGGGGAGGGGGGCTTGGAATGGAAATGGGCTGTGAGGGGAGGGATCTAGGATTGGAAATGGGCTGAGTGGAGGGGGAGCTAGGACAGTAAATGGGCTGATGGAGGTGCTAGGATAGGACTGGAAATGGGCTGTTGGGGGGGTGCTAAGATTGGAAATGTGCTTTGGTGGGCGCTTGGATTGAAATGGACTCATGGAGGGGCTAGAACTGGAAGTAGGCTCATGGGGGGCTTGGATTGGAAATGGGCTGAGTGGAGGGGAGCTAGGATTTGACATGGGCTGTTGGTGGGGCTAGGAAAGGACTAGAAATGGGCTGATGGGGGTCTGGGATTGGAAATGAGCTGATGGAGGGACTCGGATAGGACTGGAAATGGATGGGGGAGCTAGGACTGGAAATAGGCTGATGGTGTGGCTAGGATAGGATTGAAAATGGGCTGATGGGGGGCTAGGACTGGAAATGGGCTGATGCGGGGACTAGAAGGGAGCGGATGCTGGGTGGGGCTGGAACTAGAAGGGAGCTGTTGTTGGGGGAGGATTAGAATGGGATGGAGTTGGGAGAGTAAAATGGAGAGGGGAAAATATTTTGTGTGGGAGGGAAGACAAATCTATATTTGGCCGGGTATTAGGAGAGTAAGTGGGGATTGAAAGATGGAGGGGTAAAATTTGAGTGGATAAAATAGGAATGAGGAAAGAGCAAAACGAGAAAGATTAGTATGTTAAAGCAGATGTAGAGAGAGAATGGAAAAAAAACCTAGAAGAGAGAAGAAAGGACAAATGGACAGCAGACGATGGAGAGTTAGCAGAAGACACGAAGAAACCAGAAGAAAGTGGCTGGAGCAATTGCAACTGAAAAAAAAATGCACAAAAGGTAAAAAAAATCTCTTTATTTTGAATTTATTAACTGGAATATGTCAGCTCTGGGAAATGTGCATCATTAACGTCTGTGCTTTGTTTAGTACAAGAGGAAATTAATTTATAGTTTTATTTCTATAGTGTTGTACATTCCAAGTTTGGATTTTGGGGGTTTTCAGTTTAATTATTGTCTTCCTGTTTCTAAATTGTGATTTCTTGTTTGGTGATGGTCTATGTTCTGCATGTGTAACTGAGCTGAGGTATTCTGTTTATGTAAGTCCTATTTGACAGTGCCACTTGTTCTCTTTCCCCAGTAGGTCATGTATTGTTATTCTCTGAAATGTATTGGTTTAATATTTGCAGTGTTGCCTTTTGATAGGTAGAGAATGGTGCTTTGTGGGTCCTGGTAGTGCTGTTAGGATATGGCGGGTTTGCTATTGGTTCTAAATGGGCAGTGTTTGTAGTAGCTCCTAATGTGCCTGGCAGTTGGCACTGGATTATAGTAATGTAGAAATCTTTTAGTCTTTCTTTATCCATACACTCATTAAGAGGTATGTTTACTAAAGGTTGGTGCATGGTAACCTTATGCAAATATTTATGCAAATGAGACCCCTTATGCAAATGAGTCTCCGCACATGTCTCCGCACCCCCCTTAGGCCACCCCTGTTCAGACAACTGAACAAGCCGGATTACTACATAGAAACTCCATGCTAACAGAACATGTAGCCTCAGTCACACATGCAGAACCGAGATAGATCTTTACCAAGTAGGGAATATATCAATACATACTAAAACCAGACATATGTAGTCAAAAAATGCTTTTACCCATTACTCTTTAGGTTTACAAGATTTCTTTCCCAAAATTATACTTTCTCCAGGAACAAGCAGGAAGTCAGTCCTCACTTATGGGTGATGTCGGCATCAACGGAGCCCGCACGGAGCAATTCCCCAGCTTTTAAAGAAAGCCTTTGGGATTGCTGCCACGCATGCTTGGTCCTCTTCCCACCCAAAGGTGCCATCTTGCTCAGTCTCACTTTTTCCGCGAAGCCCTTCGGATGCACGTCCTCATCCCTCGGAAAAAGTGTTTCGTTTTCGGCCTCTGGCCTCTGTTTTTTTCCAGTAGCACCAGTCCTCTACCCGTTTTCCCTTGAGCAAGGGGATGCCTTTTTCTGTAAAAGTTTTTTTCCACGGGCTTTGCGCCCTTTCTCCCAATCACTGGCCGCAAAGGTCTTCGACCTAGCGGGGGGCCCTTTTTGCCCCCATGGCCACCGGATTTAAGAAATGTGACAGATGCTCCAAAAACATGTCGCTCACGGACACTCACGACTGCTGTCTTCAGTGTCTTGGGGCTGACCATGACCCAGAGCTCTGCTCTCTTTACAAGAAAATGCCCTCCAAGGCCCTGCTAAGTCATAAGCAGAGGTCCGATGACATTTTCCGGAAGGTAGCCCCGGAATCCCCTGCGGCACCTTCCGTCGTCTCTCTGCAGGTGGGATTCCCCACTTCGGTCCCGCGCTTTTGGCTGCACTCTGACCAAGTGAAGAGGTGTAAGAAGAAGACGACTTCAAGGTTGCTGTAGGGGGCTCCTGCGCTCAGTCGCTCAGCCCCGCTCAGCGTTCCCAAGAGTCGTACAAGGAGCGGCCTCGTAAGGTACCTCGTACAGATATGGAGGCCTCCAGCGATGGCGCCCAGTCTCCTGAGAGCCGTCCCGCTGAGGACCCCCTCTCCTCCTCCATGCCAGACCTGGTAACCTTGGTGTTGACGTTACAGGGACCCACGTCCGCATGGGAGTCCCATATGCTGGCACTAGAGCCCAGCAGGTGCTCATGCTCAGCACGGCTGGCCCGCGCCTCGAGACCGAGATTCCCTCGAGAGGGACACCAAAACCCTCCATGGAAAACCCTGAGAGCCGTGGGCCTCGTGAGGGTCCTCGGCGTCAGTCTCGCTCACCTTCCTGGTCCTCAAGAGCGAGATCCTCCAAGGCTGGCTCCAAGCGGACCTTGACTTCTGGACGGTGCGACCAGCCCAAGTCGGACTCCTCGGACCTCTCGGACTGGGAGTCAGACCGGGATACCTCCCTGGAGACTGTTGCCCACAGGGACCCGTCCCTGTCCACCTCTCGGAGGCGTTCGCCTCCCGAGGACGACACATTCTAGTGTTCATGTGGGACATGGCACGGGCCCTCAGCCTGGCTAAGCAGACTGAAGAGGAGCTGCAAGCTGAAGAGCTCGATATTCTGCAGTATGAGTCCCCACCTCAGGAGTCTCTTACTGTTCCAGTTTCTCCAATTTGGTCAAGGCTGCTCCTCCACATGTGGGAGACAGCTGCTTTGGTCTCCATAGTGAGCAAGCGCCTCAACGCCATGTACAGTGTCCAACGCAGCCCGGGGTTCTGGAAGACCCATCTCCCACACACCTCCATGGTAGTGGAGTTGGCGATGCGGAAGCAAAAGAGTCTCACTCTTCGGTCCCCCCAGGCAGGGAGTTGAGAGTTCTTGACGCCTTTGGGTGCAAGGCCTATCAGGACTCTATGCTCTCATGCCGCATCCAGGAATACCAGTTGTATATGGGCATGTTCCTGCATGACCTCGCCAAAGAGCTCGGCGGGTTCTCTGCAGGCCTCAGGGGTGAACCCCTTCTCAGATTCCAAACCCTCCTGAAATCTGTTGCGGAGTGCTCAAAGTATCTCTCCCGCACTGCGTATGATGGGTTTGAGTCCTCGCCCGAATGGCAGCAGCCGGCATCGGGGCCACCCGCCAGGCATGGCTCCAATCCTTGGACCTGGAGCCATGCCTGTGGATCCAGGAGAAGCTCCTAGACGTCCCTTGCTTCGGCGAGCAGCTGTTTGGTAAACCTATGGAGGATAATGCTGCTGAGATAGAAACGGAGTTCGTCACTCAAACCCGTCTCTCGCATAAGACCTCCTCCCTCCCTCGGAAGAAACAGCAAACAAAGAAGTCATTCTTCCAAAGGAAAGGACTCCCCTACCGGGGCTACCCTCCTTTCCCACCCCCCCCATGCCTGCCCCTGGCACGCAGCGGAAGGGAGGTGTGCATAGCCACCGTAAGCCTAAAGGGCCTAAGACCCAGCAACTGATGCCACCCCAACCCGCGCAGGGTTTTTGATGCCAACTGCATAGCCTCTCGCCCCCCGGCAGCACTTCCGCCGGTGGAGGGATGCCTGTCCCTTTTTGCCCCACAGTGGGCGTCGATCACATTGGACGCCTGGGTCCTCCGAGTGATCCTGGACAGATATCGTCACTGCCTGGACAGACGTCCTCCTCCCTTCTCACCAGCGGAGCCTACTCGGCTCCTTTCGCAACAGGCCTTATTGCAGCGGAAGCTGTCCAACCTCCTCGCCCAACAGGAGGTCGAGAAGGTACTGCTCTACTTTCGAGGCCATGGGTTCTCCTCCCCCTACTTTCTCGTTCTGAAAAGGACGGGGGGCCTACGCCCTATCCTCAACCTCCGGAACCTAAAGAAGTTCCTGGTGCAGGAGAAGTTCAAAATGTTATCGCTTGGCGTCCTGCTGTCCTTCCTTCAGCCAGGCGATTGGCTATGTTTCTTGGGCCTCAAGGACGCTTATGCCCACATTCTAATCCACCCTCAACACAGGCAATACCTGCGCTTCAGGGTGCAATGGGAACATTATCAGTACAGGGTGCTCCCCTTCGGGCTTGTGTCTGCACCGTGTGTTTTCACAAAGTGCTCTCTGCGGCAGGACATACCCGTCTTCCCCTACCTCGACGACTGGCTCGTCATGGGGACCTCGATTGACGAAGCCTGCCTGGCAGCGGCGCGAACGATTCTCCTCCTCGAACGCCTCAGCTTCTTGGTCAACTACTCCAAGTCCCATCTCGAGCAGGTGCGGACCCTGGAGTTCATCGGCACGCGTTTCGACACGGAGCGAGCGACCACCTTCCTGCCCGCGGACCTGGAAGACTGCCTTCAGGCCGTGGCCGCCCAGGTCCAGAGCAGGGCTTGGGTTATGGCACGGGTCATGTTGCGCCTCCTAGAACAGATGGCCTCCACTGTCCATGTGGTCCCCCACTGGGCCCACATGCACATGCAGAGGGCCCAGTGGTGCCTTAGAGCACAATAGAGCCAGGCCTTCAGCCACCTCAGGGGGACTCTATCCCCGGGTCTCCTGCAGTCTCCATGACTCCCTGAGTTGGTGGCGGGACCCCTGAAGTCTCCTTCGGGGAATGCCCTTCCAAATCCTACAGCACGAGCTCGTCCTAACGATGGATGCTTCCCTGCTGGGGTGTTGAGCCCACTGCAGCACAATGTGCACCCAGGGGCAGTGGTCGCTTGAGGAGTCTCAGCAGCAGATCAACCTACTCAAGCTTCGGGCGGTCCACTGGGCCTGAGGGCCTTTGAGGGCTATCTGAGGGGGAAGTTGGTGCTCGTGCAGACCGACAACAGGGTAGCCATGTTTTACATAAACAAGGAGGGGGGAACAGGATCACGCCTCCTCTGCCAAGAGGCGATTCTCCTTTGTTCCTTTGCGTCTCTCTGGGGGATGACCCTGCGAGTGGTCTGTCTCCCAGGCTAGGAGAATGTCCTTGCATAAAAACTCAGTAGGATCCTCCACTCACACGAGTGGCGCTTGGATCCGGAGGTTGCCGGCGTCTTGTTTCATCGGTGGGGGACCCCATCCATGGACCTGTTTGCCAGTCTGGTGAACGCGCAGCTTCCCCACTTCTGGTGCCCGGTTCCACACGTGAGCAGGGTGGCTCCGGATGCGTTCCTCTTGAACTGGACCTCCGGTCTTCTTTATGCATTCCCTCCCACTCCTCTCATTGTGAGGACCCTCCACAAGGTTCAGCGGGACCGAGCTTCGTTGATCCTCGTGGCCTCGACAGCCTTGGTTCCCGCTTCTGCTTCGGCTCTCGTCCGAGGGTCCAGTCCCCCTGGGCTGTGCCCCAGGTCTGTTGACACAGAAGGAGGGCTGGGTGCTCCACCCAAGCCTGGCCGAGCTGTCTCTTACAGCCTGGCGGCTGAACGGCGCCTTAGCTCCACTGCACCTCCTGGAGGACATCGAGGAGATTCTCCTCGCATCGAGGAAGGCCTCAACGAGATGGGCGTGTGCCTTTAAGTGGTGATACTTCTCGACCTGGTGCTCCAAGCTCCAGATGGACCTGTTCTCCTGCTCTACTCGGTGGATCCTCCAGTATCTCCTCCACCTCTCGAAGACAGGGTAGAAATCCAATTCGGTCAGGGTACACCTGAGTGCCATTTCAGGGACCCACCTCCCCTTCGAGGGGAAACCCCTCTCGGGGCAGCCTTTGTTCTCCCGCTTTATGCGAGGTCTCTTGCTTTCCAGGCCTCCCATCTGGCCTCCTGCGGCGGAGTGGGATCTCAACATGATGCTGATGCAGTTTATGCGAGCACCCTTCAAGCCGATAGCGACGTGCTCGCATTGGCATCTCTCCTGAAGGTTGTCTTCCTGGTGGCTTTGACTTTGGCTCACCAAGTCAGCGAACTCCAGGCCCTCATGGCTGAGGCCCCATACACCAGGTTCTATGGGAACAGGGTGGTCCTCTGCACCCATCCCAAGTTCCTACCGAAGGTGGTCTCGGACTTTCATCTTAATCAGGAGATAGTCCTATCGACCTTCTTCCCGAGACCGCAGGCCGACCAGGCATCGGCGGTCTTGCATACACTCGACTGCAAGAGGGCTCTTGCCTTCTACCTGCCGCGTACTTGGGTTCATCGCAAGTCCAACCGGCTCTTTGTCGCCTACGACCCCAATGGCCTGGGGCAGGCAATGTGGGTGGCGGACTGCATTGCTTTTGCCCAAACAAAGGAAGGCGCCCTACTGGATCGGTGGGTCACCGCACACGGCGTCCGAGCCAAGGCAGCTTCGGTGACTTCGCTGCACTCTGTGCCTCTAACAGACATCTGCTGGGCTGCGACCTGGTCTTCAGAGAACACTTTCGCTGGCCACTACTTCCTGGAGAGGGAGTCCCATCAGGACAGCGCCTTTGGCCAGGCTGTACTCCGTAATCTGTTCGGAGTATAAGCAACTTCTGCCCTATGACCCTTCTTCGACGGCTACTGAGAGCTTCGCCACGGGGACCCGAAGACTCGGGCTCCTTCAGGCATCGACTTCTGCTTATGGCCTTGCGGAGGCGTTTTGGGTTACAGGCTCAGTATCCTATAGCTGGGGAGTCCCATAAGTGAGGAGTGATTTCCTGCTGTAACAAGTGTTCTCCAGGGACAGCAGGAATCAGTCCTCACTACCCTCCCACCTCCCCTGAAAAGTTGATATTTTTGTCTTTCCCTTGCCATCTGCTTAGTAGAGCTCTAGCTAGGGGACCTGACTGAGCAAGATAGCACCTTTGGGCTGGAAGAGGACCACATGTGCATGGCAGCAATCCCAAAGGTTTTCTTTGAAAGCAGGGGCATTGCTCTGCTCGGGCTCTGTCTGTGCCGACATCACCCATAAGTGAGGACTGATTCCTGCTGTCCCTGGAGAACACCTGTTACAGGTGAGTAACTATGCTTTACTGCAGAGTGAGGCGAGTGAAAGAACTCTCACACACAGGCATCTGCATTGTCGGCAGAAACTAACATAATAGCTCAGGGCAAGTAGCGTGAGTGCTACTAATGCCACCTCAATGTCTGGTCTTAGTTGCACGTGCAGCTCTTTTGCCACACTGAAATGCAGTAACTGCAAGGGGATGTAACTGCCTCCCTACAGTTAGCCTATGGCCCCGCGTAATCAAACTCTGGAATTAGTTACCAGAATATGTAGCAAGCTGTTATTGTAGCTAGGTTTAAAAAGGTTTGGATAAGTTCCTGGAGGAAAGGTCCATAAACTATTATTAAAGAGGACCTGGGAAATCCACTGCTTGCCCCTCGACAAGCATTGCGAAACCTGTGTGCTTTTCTGGGAATCTGTCAAGTATTTGTGACCTGGATTGGACACTGTTGGAAACAAGATAGTGGGCGTAAGGGACCTTGGTCTTATCCAGTATGGCACAGAGCTTAGGAAACATGCTGCTAAATATGCCAAATGAGGGGCTGAACAGCACCCATGTAGCACCTCCACCTTCCACAAAAGCAGGAGCAACTGGGCGTCCCAACACAGCACTTCCCACCCTCTGAAAAACAAGAGAGACTTTGTGACCAAGAAGGGCTTGGTAACCCCAACATAGCTCCTGACACTTCATGCTGGATCAGCATGGTGTTAATGTAAATATATATTCTGCAAAAAAATAAAGGAAATGCAAGATGCTTACACATCAAGGAGCTGAAAAAAAAAGTGAGAACCGCGGTACAGTTTATAGTTCCAAATTATAAAATTATAACTCATTTTATTTTGTTATAAACTGTTATGGTGCTCGCATTTTCTTTTTGAATATATATTCCAAATCCATAGAAACCTCTCCCTCAACAATGGGTGCAGAGCAGAAGTAGGACATTCACCCACAGAACTCAATATATTAAAAAATGTCAAACCTTCACCCACTCCCCAACCTTGTGGGTTAAGGAGGGATAGGCCATGTGTAGTTGTGGGGGCCAATGAATATGCGATGACAAGAAATTTATTTGTTTTCAAGGATTTTTATTTCCCCGCTCCGTGAGAGAGACAGGAACAGAAAAGGTCAGTAAATCAGGAATTATGCAAACAGAGGCTTTTAATATTGTGCTTCAAACTTCTCATATGGAGAAACACATTGCTTCATGTGTTCTCTCCGTGCAATATATATACAGGTGTTCAGGTGATTAGTATAATTGTTTCTTTTAGCAATTATGTCACAGTCCAGCATACATTCAATGCAAAATAGGATTTCCTTTCAATTGCTTCAACACTACTTTTGTCCGGTACCTTTTCTCAGCAATTCTGGACTAGCACAGCCAGAATAAAAGTCAGGTATAATCATTCAAGCTTTTGTCTCATGGATTCTCTCTATTAATGCCACATAGCACTGCATCGGCTGATTGACATCAATCCTAGGAACATGAGCTTGGGGAATAATCTTTTCTTCAGGATTATTCACTGCTGGAAGAATAGCTTGTTATGAAATAATTCTTTCATTCAGGAATTGTCTAAAGGTCTGTTAAGAGTTGTTCTGCCTGTCCCCTAACAGGAGTCAAGGGTAAAGCTCCTGCTTGATTATCTGCCTCTGGTGGGCAATCACGGCTTTCCCTATTCAGACAGTCTGTGCTCGAGGTGGAAATTCCCTTCCCCCACTTCTCTCTGTTAATGAATGGTGGAATTTCCCTTTCGTTCTCAGCAGCTCTACTTCTCAGGAAGGCTTCAAAGGTAGGATCTTTTATATCAGGATATCCTAACCCCTTTGTAAACAGTGGTGCTGCGTTTCTTTCCTCAGCTGGTTTGTTAGGAACAGGTATTACTGACTGAGTAAAACCTGGCTTGTATAGAGAGTTTTCAGGGTAAAACAATCTGCCTTCATACTCCCCAAAACTATCCTGTCCTCTACCAACAGGAGTCTCTCTTCTTGGCATATAACATTTATCAGAAGGATTAAAAATAGCAGGTACCTTCAAATGAGACTGCTCAGGAATTATCTGGCCAGCATGCTTTTCTCCCCCGGGATAAAAACTGCTTCTCCACAACGTGGGCTCTTTTCTTTGTGTTGGATTAGCTTCCCTTCTGTTGCAGCTGGGCACAGCTTCTGTAATCAGGTCAAAGGGTTCTGCAGACAATGTAACTTCCTGCCTTCCCAATACCTTTGGCTTTCTTTCTTGTGGATTTAAAGCAAACTCTCTTCTCAATCCACTAGCAGAGCTTATTCCTTCATTCCTTCTTGACAGCCTCTGGCTTGGTCCTGTTCCTCCATTTGTTCTAGTCCTTCTGCTCCTCTCCACTGAGTGTTCCCTCTCTCTGTTTAAGAAGGATCCCTTACTCTGGGATGCCCGCCTCCTCCTAGGGCGTGCCCAATCCATAGCTCTGCTTCTCTCCTCCTCTGAGGTGAGCTGATTGGCTGCCTGTAGGCTATGCTGAGAGTGGGAATTTCTTCTTTTCCCTGCAATACTGGACTCTACCAGGGGGTCAGTGTCGGTCTCCATGGCCTCCGCGCCTAGCGCTGCGTCACAAAAAACATGTATGTTTCTGGTCATCTATCAATCATTCTCCAGTAATAGGCGTATTGGGAACTAATATAAAACCCTACAAAAGTCACCGAAGATCTACAAGGCTAAATCTACCATACCATACCAGGATAAACTTTTCCAAAACTCACATAAAGGACCTACACAGAAAAACGACGCACTATAAATACTGCTGTAATACCTAGAACATCCATGCACCTATTTGAAAAGCTGAACAAGTCAAAGTACTACAGTACAGTATAGATCCGTTTCCAAGTCATACTGCTAGACCAGTCCAGACAAACGGGTTATGCACCCCTGCCAGCAGATCTTGGAGACAGAGAATTCTACCAGAGCTCTGATAGGCTGGAGCCTGGTGATATAATCCTACCCCTAGGGGTCTCCCTCAGTATTTCTCTGTCTCCAGCAGATCTGGATGCTTTGTTTTTTTGCTCCTTCAAAAAATTTTAAAATGCTTTATTTCTTTGAGATTTCTTTTGGAGAAATTATCCCCTGTAGTTGCCAGTGTACTTATCTGAGCACCAGGGTGTTTCCAGCTGAGCTCCTGTGTCCTGTCACAGTAGAGATTGCTGATGTGAAGACTCCCCAGCACTAGTCAAGAGGACTATTTAGCTGGATGGTAAGCCTCCTAAAATCAAGTCCCTGGGGCTGATTTTAGTGGTGAGGCAGCTGGCAGTGGTCTGAGCAGCGGTCCGTGGCTTCTCTGCACTTTCGGTACTGTAAGTGCAGCACCTGTCTTTCTCCCACTGATGTCTGCAGCTCTGTGGTGACTCGATTTATTTTTATTGATTTTTCAGTGATTTTAGGCATTTTTCTCATGCCTGCAACCCTCTCACTTTGTCCTTAGACTTTTTAAGTTAATTCCTTAGCTTTTGGGGGTTTTAATTCACTCTTTTTGAGGTTTATTTTTGCCGGCGGCCATTTTGAATAGCTAATGAGCCCCGGTTTTTGGCGGGAAGCCAGATTCCTTCTCTGCTTGCTGGCTTCTAGCAGCTCTCTTTCTGTTTGTTTTTCCACAGCACTTGATAGCTGTGAGTTGTGGAGGGGTTCTTTTCTCTCTGCCTATGTATTAACATAAATAAAAAGTAGGGAAGGCAGGAATAGAGAACAGGATGCAATTCAGGGACAGAGTCTCTGGCTGTTCCTGCGGGGTAGAGTTATTTATTTTTTTTAGTTCTCACTATGCCTTATTCAGGTCTACGCTGCATAGGCTGTCAGAAGAAACACAAGGACCTCAAGAATCAGCTGTGCTCTTCCCCCAGCGACTTGATTCCCCAGATAAACTTGGGAACTCCTGAGCCTGGCTTCAGTGGAGCTCCCGATTGGCTTTACGCAGCGCTGAGTCTTTGCCACGGGGGCTTAGACATCCCCAGGAAGTTCAGGTATCATTTTCTGAAAGAAACCTGTAAGTAGACTGTTTTTCTTACTTGCCTCAGCTGCCCTGGGTTGATTTCAACTGCATCCGGACCGGCTGCCTCTGAGTTTTGAAGTTCCTACTTTAAATTTTTAATCCACAATCTGCAGCTGGGTTACTTTGGATGTCTTACTGGAATATTGTACCTGTCTTATTCAATATACCATTTGATTGGAATTTTAAGTCAGTGTCTTGGATCCTGACTGTTTTGGGCTCGGCCTAAAAAAGCTTAATAACTGTATTTTCTGTAATCTTCAGTACAGCTGGGTTTGAGCTTCTCCATCCCTCCCCAGAAACACCTTTCAGCCCCTGCCATGAAGGTCTGAGTGGCTGCAGAGGGATCAAACTCTAATTTCCCTACTTTCAGTCACTGTAATTGCCTTACCCTGACTTTGAAAGTTTCTCTGTACCAGCACAGTGAATGACTGACAGTTTCCTTCTCAGCTCAGTGAATACCTGACAGTTTTTCTGTGCCAGCGGCCGTTTTGTTTTTCTCTTCAGTGTTTCTTTTTGGAGGGAACAGCTCTGGACAGCCGTTTCCACACATTTAAACATGCTGTGAAGGCACGGGGAGTTTCAAATTCCTTTTCTTTGAAGAGTCTTCTGTTTCCCTAAGCCTACCTTGATTTTTGTTTTAAACAATAAGAACAACAAAAAAAAAAAAGAAAGGAGAAAAGGTGGTTTAAGTCTCTGCAATGCTTGTTTCTCTGGCTGTATTATATGTGATATGTAATAAGCAGAAGGGGGAATTAATAGATTGCTTGTGTTCCACCTGCACGCTGCATCCGGGAGACTCTTCCCCCATTCCCACTGCGCTGCTAGCTGGGATCATCAGCACCTTATCTCCTCCCTCCTCAGAGCCCCTGCTGCAGGATCTTCCTGCAGGCAGGACTCAGTCAGCTCCCATTTCGCTTCCACAGCCGCTGGAAGCCACAGCAGCCTTGACTGACAGTGCGTTCCTCACACTCTTCCATCAGGCATGACACCTGTGGCGTTTGGAGTCTTTTGGCATATCTCCTACAGCCGCCCAGTAGCAGGCAAGGATATGGCGTGGTCTCGCAAGCGGTCCCATAAGTCCTCAAACCTTAGAGCAGTACGTCCTCCTAGGAGCGTTGCATGTGCCTTGCGGGGTACTATGGATATTCAAGAAGACTTTAAATCTTCGGAGGTCAGCCCTGACTTGTTGGAGTAAGGAGATGGGGAATATTCTCCGTCTGTTTCTTCGCTGACAGTTCTCAGCCTTTTTCGGAAGGAGGAGTTGCCGGCTCTAATCACACAGGTGATGGAGTCGCTACTCCTAGCCGACACGCCTGATCCTCAGAGTTCTCAAATCCGGTTGCAGCCGGATCCCATTTTCCAGGGCATTCGTACGGCACGCGGTATTGGTCAGTTATACCCTTGGTCTCCCTCTGACTTGGACCATTGGCTGACATACCCGACAGTTGATGGATTATGACCAGGGTCACCAGGCATACCACACTTCCGGTTGAGGGCGGAGCGGCACTCCGCGACCAGCAAGACCTAAAGAGTTGGGAGTCTGCTAAAGACGGGTTTTTTCTTCGCCCGCTATTTCCTTCATGCAGGGGTGTGCAGAGGTCTAGCAGCTCGGGCCTCCCTTCGATGGATTCAGCAGCTTCCAGGTGTTCCCGAGTTGGTTCATTTAGAATCCATCACTGCATTCCGGACAGAGGCCTTCTGTGATCTTCGTTTAAAAGCTCCAGCGTTTAGATGCCATTCGTCCCGGTCCACCATTGGAAGGAGGACTGGGCCGTTGCTCTGTCTATTTTGGGATGCTTCAGGTCCTGGATTTTCTAGGAGCTTGGTTCGACACTCGTCGGGGATGGGTGTTTCTAACTCAGGAACGCTTTCAGAAGATCTTTCTTCAGCTCCGCCGCTGCTTGGATCAAGCGGCGCCTCGGACTTGGGGCTACCTTCAACTCTTGGGGTCCATGGCAGCAACGATAGCCCTCGTTCCGTGGGCAAGAGCGCACATGCGCAGCTTGCAGACGGCGCTTCTATCTCGTTGGTCGCCGGTATCGGAGAGTTATCGAATCCGGTTGCCTCTGCTTCCGCCGGTGCGCCGCAGCCTCCGCTGGTGGTTTCAGGCACACAATCTTCTACGGGGGTCCCTCTGGAGTCTCTGCGCTGGATCTTGGTGACGCCAGACGCCAACCTCTCCGGTTGGGGAGCGCATTGCGGCTTGGCCTCGGCGCAGGAGAGTTGGTCACCTTGCAAAGCCCAATGGTCTATCAATCGTCTCGAGACGCGGAAAGTGCACTTAGCCCTTCTTCAGTTTCAGCCTCTTCTGTGGCAGCGTGCGATTCGGATCCTGTCCGACGCCACGACAGTTGCTTACCTAAACCGCCTAGGCGGCGCAAAATGTCCGGGTGTCTCACAGGAAAGTCGTTTGCTCCTCCCGTGGGCGGAGAAACATCTTCAGGCTATCGGCGCAGCACATCACAGGCGTGGACAATGTGAAAGCCGATTTTCTCAGCCGGCACTCTCTGGATCCCGGGGGCTGGGCTCTGCAGCCGGATGCGTTCCGGTCCATTGTTCACCTGTGGGGACTACCGACCATGGATCTAATGGCTACGGTGCAGGCTGCCAAGGCTTCGCTGTACTTCAGCCATTGGAGGGACAAGGGAGCGCACGGCATAGATGCTCTCTCTCAGCCGTGGCCGACTCATCTTCTCCTGTATGTTTTCCCTCCCTAGTCCATGATATGCATGGTTCTCCAGCGACTCCGAGAGCATCGCGGCCCAGTGCTCCTGCTGGCTCCGAATTGGCCTCGCGGACCATGGTATGCGGATCTCTTCCGTCTGTCTCGGGCGTCGCCGCTATGCCTCGGGTCGTTTCTCGGCCTTCTGATTCAGGGACCAGTGGAGATGGGAGACCCGGCTCCTTACTCGCTTACGGCCTGGCTATTGTACGCCGCCGGTTAGCTCGCAAAGGCTATTCGCCTAGCGTGGTCGTGACGCTACTCACGGCGCGGCGGTCTACCACGTCGCTGGCTTACGCTCTGGTTTGGCGTCTCTTGACGGTTTGTGTTCACGAAATAACCTCTCTCCCTGGCGTTGCGGTGACCCGGACATCCTGTCCTTTTTACAGGCCACAGTGGATAAGGGATTAGCGCTCGGTTCCTTGCGAGTACAAGTGGCCGCTTTAACTTGTTTTCGGGGTCCTATAGCGGGGCGATCGATAGCTTCGCATTCGGACGTGTCTTGGTTCCTCCGCGGAGTTAGGTCCTTCCGGCCTCCTCTACGTTCGCCTGTACCGGTGTGGGCTCTCGTGCTTGTCCTCTGTGCCCTCGTTGCTCCTCCCTTTGAGCCTCTGAGGGCCTGTTCTCTTAAAGATTTGACTCTGAAGGCAGTCTTCTTGGTGGCCATAACTTCGGCACGCCGTATTTCTGAGCTCCAGGCTCTCTCGTGTCGAGATCCCTATCTCTCGTTTTCCTCAGAAGGCGTTTCTCTGCGAACTGTCCCTTCCTATTTACCCAAAGTGCTGACGCCGTTCCCTGTTAACCAGCCTCTTTTCTTTCCGTCTTTTCCAAAGGCGCAATGTGACAGTGGTCGGTCTCCGTTGCGGGCGGTGGACCTTAAGAAGGTTCTTTTTCGGTATCTGAGGGTCACGAAACCCTTCCTTATGACTGATCCTCTTTTGTCTTGTTCGCGGGTCCTCGTCGGGGATCCGCAGCCTCCAAATCAACCATTTCTAGATGGGTTAGGGAGGCCATTGAGGCGGCGTACCTTCTTATTTATTTATTTTATTTTATTTTTATTTATTTTAACAGTTGCTTATATACCGCAACCTTCCAAAGATCAGGTGCGGTTTACAATGAACAATTTAGGAAACAGTGAACAGAGCTGTTTTTACATGGAACTTCAGTGAACTATGTACAATATACTGTTAATTACATTAAACATTTGGTTATAGTAAGAACATTATAAAACTATTTACAAAGGTATGGTTCATATAGGTAACTATATACAGTGGAAATGAATCCCGTAGGCAATTCTTAACTTGAGTTAGAGTGGGACAAGCAAGGTAGAAGAAACTGAATGGAGAAAGGGAATAGGAAGGAAGGTATTAGTGAGAGTGTAGGGTGAGATTGAACCGAAGGATGAGCCATTCATTTTGGGCTTAGGTCAATGATGGGACAATGTGAAAAAATTGAGCTCTTGTAAGTATTGGGTCGATATAACTTATATCCATCTAACATCTGTTATCCATTTTCTGTCTGAGATAATTGGTTTATGTTTGGTCCATAGTGAAGGCTGAACAGATGGGTTCTTCTGGGAGAGCCAGCTCCACCAGGACTCCGTGCTCACTCCACTCGGGCGCAAGCAGCTTCGTGGGCCGGGAGGTCTCATGTGGCTCCTCTCGATATTTGCCGGGCGGCGACTTGGTCGTCGCTGTCCACCTTTGTCGGTCATTATAGGTTGGACGTTCATGCCCGTCAGGGGGTCCATTTTGGAGCTGCTGAGCTGTCGGTGGCCTTGCCCCCCCCTTGTAAGCAGGTAGCTTGGGTACTGCCCGTTTGTCTGGACTGGTCTAGCAGTATGACTTGGAAGGAGAAATTTCACTTACCGTTAATTTCCTTTCCTGGAATACTGCTAGACCAGTCCAGGACCTGCCCGGCTGTTGGAGTGCCACTGGTGCGGTGCAGCCGCCGACCGCGGTTCTTCTCTTTGTCAGTATGCTTGCCATGGGCAGTCCATGGGTTCGTAGGTGGATACTGTTTGCAGCTCTAGGGAGTTCTTCGGCTCCCTTGTATATTGTTCACTTGAGACCCTCTGGGGTGATGTTACAGTTCATGTTGCATTAGCTTGTAGACGTTACTGAGGGAGACCCCTAGGGGTAGGATTATATCACCAGGCTCCAGCCTATCAGAGCTCTGGTAGAATTCTCTGTCTCCAAGATCTGCTGGCAGGGGTGCATAACCCGTTTGTCTGGACTGGTCTAGCAGTATTCCAGGAAAGGAAATTAACGGTAAGTGAAATTTCTCCATGTACAAACTCCATGTTAACAGAACACATGGCCTCACTCACACACTCAGAACACAGACCCTCACCAAGTACAGAATAAGTGACTACAACCTAAACTAAAGATAAAAATGTGTAGCCAAACTTAAACCGAATCCCCAAGAAGCCAGGCTCTGCATGCAGTGCAACATCGGATAAATAAGAGATGCAGTTCCCCCATAAAGACTGTGCAAAGTCCAATCACTAAATTGAAAATAAAATTATTTTTTCTACCTTTGTTGTCTGACAATTTTATTCTCTGATCATGCTGGTCCTGATCTGAGGCTTCTGCTTTCCTTTCTTCTCTTAGCTCTCTTTCTATGGTCCATAGTCTATCTGCCATTTCTTGTCTCTTTTTTTTTTTTGTTCACTTCCTTCCACCAGCCTATTTCCAGTCCTAGTAATCCTCCCCAGTATCAGCCCCTTTTTCCAATCCTCCCCTCCCAGTACCTTCCAATTTCGCCCCCCTTGCATTCCCAGGACTGCCACTGGTGTCCATTCCCTTCCAGTCCCCCTCCTTCACCATTGTCCAGCTCCTTCTAGTCCAGATTCCATCCCAGTGCCAGTGCCTCCTCCATTCCAGCCTTCACCCCCATTATCCAGTCACTTACCAGTCCCATCCCTTAGTGTCAGCTCTCTTCCAGTCCCCCTCCAGTCTCATCCCTAGGTGTCAGCTCCCTTCCATCCTTTGCCTCCCTTCCCTCTCTTCCCTAGTGTCATCAGCCTTCCAGTCCCCCTCAAGTACCATCCCCAGGTATCAGCTCCTTTTCAGCCCCCTTCCAGCCCCCACTTTCCCCAGTGTCCGCTCCCTTGCAGCCCGCTCCTCCCCCGTGTCAGCCCCGTTGCAGACCCCACCTTCCCCTCATGTCAGTTCCCTTCCAACCCCCTCCTCCCCATGTCAGCCCCATTGCAGACCCCACCTTCCCGTCTTAGTTCCTTCCAGCCTCTCCCCCCCGTGTCAGCCCCATTGCAGACCCACGTTCCCACCTTGTCATTTCCCCTCTTCCAGTCCCCCACACACCCCCCCGTGTCAGCCCTGTTGCAGACCCCACCTTCCCCTCATGTCATTTCCCTTCCAGCCCCTTCCTCTCCCCCCTTTCAGCCCCTACCTTCCCTCATGTTATCTCCCCTGCAGACTCCTTTCCCTAGCAGCCTCGACTCCTGCCTCTTAGAGAGCCGTGGCTGTGCTAGCGATCTTCATTTTAAATAAAAAGCCAAACCGGTGTGGAGCCTTCCTGCCTCTGTGAAGGAACCTGTGCAGCTGCCACAGCCGTGGCTGCCAGAGAAAGGAGAGGGTGAGTCTGGCGCTGCCGAGAAGCGGACTTGGCAGCTGCAGCAACTTGTGCACTTGGGTTTTTTTTTTTTTTTAAACTTTTGAAGGTGGCGTGAGATGGCTGTTTGGGGGCATTTTTTGCCACCCTCAAAAATCTTGCTGCCTGAGGCAACAGCCACACTCTGCCTCATTATAGAGCCACCCCTGACTTTCTGACACATCCAAGCTACTGCCTGCCAAGTGTTTATATTATGGAGAAGACTATCGTATCTTGAATAGCTTACTTGCAAGGGAACAGATTTCCTAGGCCTTTCTCATCCTCGGGCTGCTTCTAAGGCATGAACTAAATCCAATTTTGAATTCTACTGACCTTGGAAACTTGCAACAGTGTATGAGACTGCATACCATCTTCTACTGCATTTCCTCTCTCGTCATGGACCGTACTGTCCATGAGACCATCGCATGGTGATAGCCATCTTATTCATCCACACTCCCTGCAGTATCTCTTGCCAACCAATTGCCAAAGTATGATAAGGATTCAGCACAAAGAATAATAATCTATGCACAAATACCTTTCATGCCATTTTGCCTTGCCTTTCTTCACTCTTGTATAAGCACAAAGACAGGCTTTGTCATCCACAGGCTGTTACTGTGAGAGAAACTAAGACTTCCACAGGCACCTGTGGTGTGTTGCTACCCTTGCAGCTCGCTTGCTGCAGCTGAAACTTGCATTACTAGCTTATCTGCCTCTTTGGACTCTTTGCTGTGTTGGAAACTGCCTTGAACTCTAACTGTGTTAATTCATCTTAGTAGAGCTAAGGTACCAGTCTTATATTGTATAAAGGTATGTACATTGCCTTGCAAGTACTGCCATGCCTAAAGAGTCTCCACTGAAAGCAAGATAATTGTGTGGCACTTCAATACGCACTCTCTGCCTGAGAATTCTTAGAGGAGGCTAATTTTATTTTTAATAATTTTTTCTGCTGCATTACCTATTGATTTATTTTTGTAGCTGTATTGCAGAAAGGGATTTTTTTTCAATTCTTAGGCAAGGCTTTTTTTTTCTCTGCTGCTGTTTTTTTTTTTCTTCTCTAACCTTAAGCTTCAAAGAGGGAAGCAAGCTCTTTGAAGTCACTGCACTCTTCAAGTGTTAGAAGAGAGCTGTGCAACGAGGGAGCACAGGATGAAGGTGAAAGGGGATAGACTTAGGAAATACTTCTTTACAGAAAGAGTAGTAGATATGTGGAATAGTCTTCAGTGGAGGTAGAAGAGATGAGGACAGTATTTGAATTCAAGAAAGCATGGGACAAACCAAAAAGGTCTCTAAAGGAAAAAGAGGGATTGTGGTGGTTGGTATGAAAGGTGAGACTGGATAGGTCATATGGTCTTTATCTGCCATCATGTTTCAGTATTTTGCCTCTGGGTGGGAATTAGCAGGATAGCTCTACCCTATACTTTTGTAAGTGCAGAGTGAGCCTGTGACATTTGCTTGTGAGTTAGTGATTTATTGCTGCTATATAATCATCATTAGTATTGCTACCAAACTTTATTACCTCATTCTGTAGGGTTTGTCTTATGTCCTCTATTTTTCTATCATAATAAATTTTATACATATAGACACACAGACTGGTTTCTCTCTCCCGTGGCTCATTGCCAGAAAATCTCACTGAACCATCAGAGAGGGACAACAATAGACTTCCCCTAGGCATAACAGAGCATATCTTATAGGCCTAATATGCACTTAATTTTAACCCGAAGTTAAAGTAAAGGAAAATATGACAAGAGGGAACTGAATAATGTTATATATATATATATATATATATATATATATATATATATGTAGTTTGTTTGGTGGCTCTGGGTCTAGATTCAACCACACAGGAGGCCAGAATCCTGCAGACTATGCCATATTTTCTGTGACCCTGCTCTGAGAAGAAATCAGTTGTACTGTTACCCCCATGAAGATGTTATTTATAGTTGTGACTAGCATTAAAGCTACCTAAAGCTGACGCTTCCAGTGGGACACCAGGAAAAAAACACACTAAGCTCACCCACTTCGAATTTTTGAAATAAATTAGATGAATAAAAACGAATTTAAGAGGAAAGGTTGATGACCAACCAGATGTAACAATTTTGATAACAGGTAAGTAGTTTATAAAAAAATAGTTCTTGACACAAAGTTGTTAGAATTATTAAATTATTTAGTCTTTGGAATCAATTAAGTTTAATTTAAATTGGCTCTAGCTAGTTAAAAGCCAAGTAAGACTGAAATTTCAGTGCAAATATCATACTAATTATAACAATTCTTTAAAGTTTTCTAAAAATATTGCACCAAATGAGATTATTATACTTTTCTTCTTAACCCTGGAATTTTTTTTACAGGCGTTTGTAAATAAAACATTCTGTCTTTAGAGTAGCATTACAAGTCTCAGATAAGTATAATTTTCTTCTTTTACAAGAAAAACTCTTAGGGTGGTTTTTTTTTACCTGAATTAAAATTCCATTATGTTTGAGTTTTCTCTTTCTTTGTTACAGATTTTCAAGTTCAAGATCTTACTAATCAGGTAAGCGCAAATTTTCAAAATGTAACCGGTGCTCCTTAAAATTTCTATTAGCAGCAAACTTAGTCACAGGTAACTTTACTTTTTTCCTTTTACAGGTTTCAAACTTTTCTAGAGATGGTGAAATTCAGGTAGGTATGCTAAACTAGAAATTAATTTAATTAAATCATGTTCACCCAGGTATGTAGGTACAGCTTCTAAATAGCCTCATATTTCTGCACTGGTTTAAGGATTCTTCTCCTTAAAGGATCACTCAATTAAGGTAAGTATTTTTCACTAACCAGGTTTTGATACTGTCAATATTTTTTTTTTCAAAATGTGAGCTCAAATTAAAAAAAGAGGTGTATCCTGCAAAAAAAATGTATGTGTGGTGGTAAAAACTATATCTCCAGGAACAAGCAGGAATGAGTCTTCACATATGGGTACGTCGGCACCGACGGAGTCTGCGCGGGAACGCTTCCCAGCATCCAATCAAGAGCTTTTGGAAACATCCCAGCATGCCTGCGTGCTGCCTTCCCGCCGTTCCCAACTGCCTCTCCTCAGTTTTCGTTTTTCCGCAGAGCCGGCAGGACGTCGTCCTGTCACCGCAGAAAATTCTTGTTTTTATTTTTTATTTTTCTTGTGGTCGCGGCTGTCTTCCCGACGCCACCGGTACCACCGGTGTTTTTCTTTTCTTTTCTTGAAATATTTTCCTTTTCCATGGGATATTTTTTCTTCATAGTGTCCCACGGTCTCTTAGGCCTTTTAGGCCTCTTCTTTTTCCTTCATGGAACCGCCAGGCACTTTCTCCAAGAAATGTTCACACTGTGGCGGTACAACTTTATTTTTAGACCCTCAAAGTCGGTGTCTAACCTGCTTGGGTCCTGACAACAGTTTGGTGAGAAGTCTTCAACATCGAGGTTCCCTCGATACACGGTTGCCCTCCAACTTCGGGGCACCGTCCCCTTCTTCTTTCACACAGGATCAGGTAACCCACAAACAGTCTGTTAAGACTAGCCAGTCCTCGAGTGGTAGGTCTCATGCACAGCATGAAGACGGCTCCGGCCTTGCCCTCGAGGATCCACTGGCTTCAAAACCCCGGCGGGAGTCTTCGGTCTCCAAAGCACATAAGGGGTTTCAGGTTGTTCCTGGGGTTCACCCCTCACAGAACATACCTCAGGCGTGTCCGGTGGTGGCATCCGCTTCGAGCGGTACCGGTACCCCGGCATCGGCACTGGTGTTGGATGAAACATTCCTCACCAGGGATCGTCATCTGGCGTCCTCGGTGCCTTTGGGACCGGTGGATACACTCCAGACCAACTTTCCATTATCGGTACCAGCACCGATACTACCACCGCTGTCGGTACCCTCCAGATGTGCATCGATAGACTCGCTTCCTTTGATGCCGAGTCTGGAATCGATCTCCAGTCTGGAGGACTGGGTACCGACTTGCCTTGGTACCGGCTCTCGGTGGTACCGAAGGCTCGGTTCCGATGATTCGGATCCACAACTCTCGGTTCCTTTGAGGCCGGTTGAGTTGCCACTGGTTGACCTTCCTTCACCGGTGTCAGACACGGTACCGAAATCGGTATCGACGACCTCATTACCTTTACGGTTGGTGCCTTCCATGCTTCGCTTATCAGGCTCTCTGCCCTCGATGCCGAGTTTGGAATCGATCTCTAGTCTAGAAGACTCGGTACCAATAGGTTTTGGTACCGACATCGATCGATACCGGTGCTTCGGTACTGAGGATACTGGCCGGAGGGTTTCGGTCACCTCGGTACCGATTGAACTGTCACCAATGACTACTCCGATGTCTTTATCGGGCTCGACTCCGACATTGGTACCGGTATCGACATCGGTACCGGTATCCACAGTAGCATCGTGGCCAAATCCTGCCATGCTTTTTTCAACAGGATCGCTCCATTCTATACCAAGCTTGGAGTCGATACCTGGCATGGACAATGTGGTAAGGACGGTTGCTGCTCCTGATACCCAGTACCAGCAACCATCCCTTAAGCATTCCACACTGCACCGTGCAGGATCATCTATTCCTATATATTTGGATACCTCTGTGGGTGCTCAGGCTAGTTCTTTAAATCTAACCTGTCCAAGAGAGATTCCTGTTGGGGATCCCTCTTTTCAGAGTTTCCTCCTGGATATAGCAAGATCCCTTGCCATTCCTATCCCAAGACATGATCCTGCACAAGGCTCTCTTTCTACCAAAGCAAAGGGGAACATAATGCTTCCTTTGCATCATTCCTTGCAGGATCTCCTTCTAGGAATGTGGGAAACACCTTTTAGGGTACCCCCACCTCCCAGGGCAACTGATCTGTTATATCAGGTGCCCCCCTCTCCAGGGTTTCAAAAGACTCAACTTCCTCATCATTCCATAGTAGTGGAATCAGCAATGAGGCGGGTAAAGAGTAAGAAAAAGCACTCTTCCTATCCGCCAGGTCGTGAGTCTAAAACACTAGATGACTTTGGACGTCAAACCTTCCAGACATCTATGCTTTCTGCAAGAATTCTCTCATATATTTTTTATATGAGTCTTTCTCTTGAGGAGGTCACAAAGCAATTGCATCTTTTGTCTCCTTTCAGATTCCAGGAGTACAGACTATTCCTCACTGCTTAAGCATATCCAGAATATCTCTTGGTTTCTTTCTCGTGCTTACCTAGACTCTTTTGAGTCTGTTAGCAGAATTTCTGCTATAGCTATAGGGGCACGACGTAGAGCCTGGCTCCAAGCTTCAGACTTTGACAAATGGGCACAACAAAGGCTGGGACATACTCCTTGCACTGGAGAAAATCTTTTCAACAAGGAGTCTTTACGTCAGGTTACTCAGTTGTCCACTGATTTACCTGTTCCTAAGGGTTGTTTTACCCCTTCCTCTGTCCCAGTAGGTAGGAAATGTCCTAATGTCCAAACAATTGATTTAATTAGTGGAGGAGGGATAGTAAGGAAATCTACAGTACTACCTTTTAACTTTTGAAAAGGAGACTATGATAAAATGAGGAAAACAGTTAAGAAAAAACTACAAGTAGCAGTTGCAAAGGTTAAAGACGTACATCAGGCTTGGCTGTTGTTGAAAAATACTATCTTGGAAGCCCAGACCAGCTGTATTCCACGCTTTAAGAAAAGTGGAAGGAAGTCCAAAAAACTGCCAGCATGGTTTAAAGGTGAGGTCAGAGAGGCTGTTGTTGCCAAAAAAGCATCTTTCAGGAAATGGAAAAAAGAGCCAAACGATCAAACCTGGAAACATCACAAACCCTGGCAAGTCAAATGCAAGGCATTGATAAGGCAGGCAAAGGGAGAATTTGAGAAGAAGCTTGCTGCGGAAGCAAAAACGCGAAGTAAAGACCTTTTCAAGTACATTCGTAGCAAAACACCTGTGAGAGAGTCAGTTGGTCCATTAGATGATAAAGGGGTTAAAGGAGCACTAAGAGGCAACAAGGCGATAGTAGAGAGACTGAATGAATTCTTTGCTTCAGTCTTTACTGAGGAAGATATAGGGATGTTACCCATGACTGAAGTGGTATTTAAAGGTGCGGAAGAATTGAAGGAAATATCGATACATCGGGAAGATGTATTACAACTATTAGATAAACTGAAGAGTAGCAAATCACCTGGGCCGGATGGTATACATCCAAGGGTGTTGAAAGAACTGAAATATGAGATTGCAGACCTGCTATTAGTAATCTGTGAACTATCATTAAAATCATCTCTAATACCTGAAGATTGGAGGAACTCCAATGTAACACCAATTTTTAAAAAGGGTTCCAGGGGTGATCCGGGAAACAACAGACCGGTGAGCCTGACATAAGTACCGGGAAAAATGGTAGAAACCATCATAAAGAATAAAATTACTCAGCATGTAGATAGTCATAACCTAATGGGAGACAGCCAACATGGCTTTAGACAAGGAAGATCTTGTCTTACTAGTCTGTTATGTTTTTTTGAAGGAGTGAATAATCAGGTGGACAAAGGTGAGTCGGTTGATATTGTGTATCTGGACTTTCAGAAAGCCTTTGACAAGGTCCCTCATCAGAGACTTTTGGCAAAACTAAAGAGTCATGGGATAGGAGGCAGTGTACTATTGTGGATCAGGAACTGATTAAAAGATAGAAAGCAGAGGGTAGGGCTAAATGGCTAATTTTCCCAATGGAGAAAGGTGAATAGTGGTGTACCCCAGGGATCTGTGCAGGGTCCGCTGCTTTTTGACATATTCATAAATGACCTGGAAAGTGGAATAACGAGTGAGGTTATCAAATTTTCAGATGAGACAAAACTATTTAAAGTTGTTAAAACCCAAGAGGATTGTGGAAAATTGCAAGAGGATCTTGATAAATTGGAAGACTGGGCATCAAAATGGCAGATGAAATTTAATGTGGACAAGTGCAAGGTTATGCACCTAGGGAAGAACAACCCAAACTATGGTTACACGATGCAGGGTTCCACATTAGGAACCACCACCCAGGAAAAAGATTTAGGCGTCATTGTGGATACCATGTTAAAACCCTCGGCCCAGTGTGCAGCAGCGGCCAAGAGAGCAAATAGAATGATAGGTATGATAAGGAAAGGAATGGAAAATAAAACAAAAGATATTATAATGCCTCTATATCGTTCCATGGTGAGACCACACCTTGAATATTGTGTGCAATTCTGGTCGCCGTATCTTAAAAAGGATATAGCGATTTTAGAAAAGGTTCAGAGAAGAGCCACCAAAATGGTAAACGGGGATGGAAGGATACTCCTATGAAGAAAGGCTAAAAAGGTTAGGGCTCTTTAACCTGGAAAAGAGACGGCTGAGGGGAGATATGATAGAAGTCTATAAATTAATGAACGGAGTGGAACAGGTAAACGTAGATCGATTGTTTACCTTATCAGAATATAGAAAGACTAGCAGACATGCAATGAAGCTACAGGGTAAACTAAGACTAATAAAAGAAAATATTTTTTCACTCAACGTGTAATCAAACTCTGGAATTTGTTACCGGAGGATGTAGTAAAGGCTGTTAGTGTAGCTGGGTTTAAAAAAGGTTTGGACAAGTTCCTGGAGGAAAAGTCCATAAACCATTATTAAGAAGGGACCCAGGATATCAATGCTTGAACCAATACAAGCATTGTGGAACCTGTGTCCCTTGGGGAAACTGCTAGGTACATCTGACCTAGTTTGGCCACTGCTGGAAACAGAATACTGGGCTTGATGGACCTTGGTCTGACCCAGTATGGCATATCTTATGTTCTTATGTACCAAACTTTCTTCCCACAGGAAAAGAAGGTTTTATTCATCATTTGCCCATCATACAGATGTTCCCCAACAGGGGAAGCATCGTCCTGGTCTGAAGAATCCAACCTCTCACCAGGCTCAGCAAACCCAGCACCTGCAGGGTTTCTGATCATTCATCATCAGATGCTTGTGACTCTTGGGGTTAGAATCTACAGTTGCTTCTTCTCAATAGAGGCAATCCACCGCTTTATTCTAACCCCTACACATGGATCTTTTTCCAAAAGATATCCATTTTTTCTATATTTCTTTGAGCTGTCAGGAGGTTCATGCCTATAAGTCACAGGTTTCTCCTCTGTTTCCTTCCAGGGAAAGAGGTCTAACCACTATCAAATGATAGTTCCTGTGCCAGCATGTATTTTTCCTTTCTATAGACTTCCTACTTCGTAAGTCTTCTTCAGCTCCATTCTCTTCACCCTCTTACCAAGGTTTTTCCCCTGTAAGAGGGAATTACTTACTGGGAGGTTTTTTCTTCAGCCTCTCTACTTTTCTCACTTTCCAGTGCGGAGTTACCTCCTCTGCTCAATCTTGCTTTGGGGCAGCTCATCAGACATGTCCAGAGTGTCCTACTCTGTTCTTTCTGTTTTTGAACAGTAAGATTCTTTCTGCTGTCTTGCTAACAGCTGCTTATGCAGGAGCTTTAATGTTTGGACCACTGGTTCTTGTCCACAAACAACCAGATTGTCTTCCACTAACATTCTGTGTAGTCTTAGTAGTGGCTCCAAGTCAGTGCTTCATCTCTTTTGGAGATCATCTCACTACAAGCTTTCTAGATTGTCTTCTATTCTGCCATCTTCTTTTCCCTGAGTTTGGCAGCATAGTTGGCGGAGATACTGGCTCTCTAACAGCCAGTTCTATCTCCTCATTCTCCTGCATCATGCTCTCTGCAATCTACAGAGAAGCTTTCCACTATGGGCCCTTGCTAGAGAGCATGGGGGGTTTTTTCTCCAACAACTATCCTAGCCGGTTAGAAAAGGCTTTTCAGTCCTGTCTCCCATGACTAGAAGGTTCTCCCTTCTTTTACTATCTCCTTTTTTGATATAAAGGACATAGACCTTCTCTTACGTGAAAGCTCAAGGAGTTGCCAGTTCCCTGCTTTGGTCCATAGTATTCACATTCGGTGATATGCTCGCCCTCATGGTAAGAACGCATGATACCTTTGCCCTTAAGCAGGTCAACATGGTATCTCATCTCTAGGCGTCGTCTGTCTACTTACCATGCTAGAGTCCTGGAAGACTCGGGACTTGCTGGCTGCACTTTGACATTATCCTTTGTTTTTCACGTAACAGTCCTGGTTATTTTTCACTAACTAGCATTCTGCAGATCATGACCAGGAGGAATAGATTCTCTATATGTCTTCTCAAGTAGGTTCCACCTCCTTGTTATTAGATGAATCTTTCCTCTCCACATATCCTATGTGATCACTGTGCTGTAGGCATATCTCTGTCTGTTTAATTGCAGACACCAATATGTAGGCCTACATATCCATATTCATTTTTTGTGTGTATTTTATGCCCTACCATATCTCACTATAGATATATTCCTATATGTCTGTCTGTCTATCTATCTATCTATCTATATATCTATATCTATATATATACGTATCTGTTGAGATATTTTATTAGAGATAGATATGTATCCACATATTTATCTATCTCACTGTCTATCCTCATATAGCTATATGATTCTGACAGAGGGGCTTTACCCATACCTATGCTATCTAGCAGGTTTGGGGTTCTACACACACAACCACTCCTGTGGTAGTCAACAATTTTTATACCATAACCTAACGGTTTAGGTACCTCTGAAGCTCTCCGTGCCCAATATCTCTCCTAGCTTACCCCAGTTAGGAGAGACATTGTGGATCTTCAGTTAATTACAGGCTTTAACGCCTCAGGCATTTGTCCTCTCTTTTTGGGATACAAGGAGTTCCCACACCTTTTCTCCCCACAAGGACTGTGCCTGTTTGTCCAAATCGGTTAGCCTTCTCTTTTTGCTCCTAAGAGTGACTCACTCTGCCTTCAAAAGAACTAAGGTTTTTCTCATAAAGCCTTCCGCCAAAGGCCCACCATTTTTTGGACTACCCCAGTATCTCCAGGAACATATGGGTACGTCGGAACCGACGGAGCCTGCGTGGGAAAGCTCCCCAGCTTCCCAGAAGGAAGCTTTTGGGGCCTTCCACTGCACATGCGCACTGCCTTCCCGCCTTCCTGACCAGCTCTCCTCAGTTTCTCTTTTTCCGCGGAGCCAGCAGGTCGTGTTCCTGTCACCGCTGAAGAAATGATTGTTTTAGTTTGTTTCTTTAGACAGCGTACCTGCCTTCCCCATACCGAAACCGGTACCACCGGTCTCTCTTTTCTTTTCTTTAAAAAAAAAAAAAAATCTTTATCTTTGCACAACTTGGTGACTTCGGTTAGGCCTCAGGCCTACACAAATTCTCCTCATGGAGAAACCAGCCCCTGGTTTTAAGAAGTGTACCAAATGTAGTGCTGTTATTTTTGTCACAGACACCCATGAATGGTGTCTTAAATGTTTGGGACCTGACCACTCCATTCCGGACTGCCCATCCTGCTCCCAGATGTCTAAACGTGGTTTGCAGAACCGGGCCAACAAATTCCATGTGCTGTTTGCTTCAGATAATCCAGCATCACAGTCATCCAGGTCTTCCTCTCCGGATGGATCTCAGGTAACCAAACCTTCGGGCAGGTCCTCAAAGAGCAAATCTCCTTCAAAGCATCGAGAGGCTCTCACTTTTGAATCTGAGGATCCTGCCCCAGCCAAACAACCCCGGCGGGAAGCTCTGGCTTCCAAAGCACCATCTATGGGGTTACAGGTTGACATCGATGGCACGGCCTCGACTGATCACCTGTTAGACTGCTCTGGGGTACCGTCCCATACCGGTACCGACATCCAGGCAGCAGTGGCGTCTATGAGCAATACTGTTCAGACCATGCAGCAGGCCATGCTGGCTTTTATTAATGCTGCGACGCCCTGTACCGGGTCCGGTTTCGGTATCGTCTCCCATACCGGAACCGAGACCATCCACTTCCAAACGCAGATCGGTTCCGCATGCCGGATCCGGGTTTTTACCCGATACCGATCCCATACCCGGTACGCCCGATGTCGATACCGATCGGTATGCGTATCGTGCGTTGGAAGCAAATAGAGAATACTCTGATTCTTCTGAGGATTTTGACTCCTCTGAGGACTCTGATGAGCTGTCTCTAGTTCTTCATGAAGACCCTTCTTCCCCAAAGAGGAGAATGTCTCCACCAGAGGATTTGTCCTTTCAAGACTTCATTATAGAGCTAGCTAAAGGACTTTCTATTACCACATCCTCTGAAAAAGAACCTAGATCAAAGAAATTGGATATTTTAGGATACCCTAAGGTTCCTAAAGAGGCAGTCACCCTGCCTATCCATGAAATCCTTCAAGAACACTTGATGGACTTATGGGAGGCTCCTCTAACGTTGTCTCCTTATTCTCGTAGGTTGGACACCATGTACCGGGTCCCTCCTTCTCCTGGTTTTCAAAAGACTCAGTTGCCTCACCATTCCATTGTGGTGAAGTCTGCACTGAAAAAGATTAAGAGTACCAAAAGGCACTCTTCTACCCCTCCAGGGCGAGAATGTAAGACCCTAGACTCTTTTGGTAGGAAACTTTTCCAGGCTAGTATGCTTATAGCCAGGATTAATTCATATAGTCTGTATATGGGCATGTTTCTAAGGGAACTTGCCCTAAAGGTGCGGCATTTTGCCACCTTTCTCCCTGAGGATAGAAAGGAGGAGTTCATTTCTCTGGTGAAACAGCTTCTAGATGTTTCTAAGTTCTCCAACAGAGCAGCCTTTGATTCCTTTGAAGGTGCCGGTAGAGCTTCGGGCATTGACATTGCAGCCCGACGACTTGCTTGGCTCCAGGCCTCTGACCTAGAACCCTGGGTCCTGGATGGCTTACGGAATCTGCCCTGTATAGGTGAGAACTTATTTGGTAAAGACTGGCAAATTAAAGCCACTCAAATGGACGCAGAAAATGCTACATTGGATAGACTTTCTAAGTCTACCTCTACTCCTGCCAAGAAAAAGTCTTTCAAGAGGCCTTACTACAAGAAGGCCAGATTTTCCACAAATACTGGCCAACAATCTTCTCAGCCTCGCTTTGCTGCTAAACGTCAGCAACCTAAACAGGCAAGGTCAAAGCCTGCAGCGTCTGCCACTCCTCAGCAGGCTCAACCCCCTCAGGGGTTTTGACTTGCCCCTAGAGAACTTAACATTTCTGGCTCTAGAACAACCAGAGCCCCTCACCATTCCCGGAAGGTTAGCTCACTTTGCTCCCAGATGGGAGCAAATTACATCAGAGCAATGGACCCTCTCTATCATCAGAGAGGGCTACAAACTTCATTTTTCCAACCTTCCTCCATATACCATGGTGAGGAACTTCAATTCTCCCCCATCTCTCCTGGGCCTGTTGGATCAGGAAGTCTCTTCTCTCCTTGCCCAAGGGGCAATAGAAGAGGTTCCTCTTCTTCAACAAGGGACAGGATTCTACTCCCCTTATTTTCTCATAACAAAGAAGACAGGGGGATTCAGACCTATCCTAGATCTGAGAGAATTGAACAAATTTCTGTACAAGGAGAAATTTAAAATGCTTTCTCTAGGCATTCTCCTTCCATACCTTCAGAGTCAGGATTGGCTTTGTTCTCTAGATCTCAAGGATGCGTACACACATATACTCATCCACCCATCCCACAGAAAATATCTACGATTTCTGTTTCAGGGAAAACATTTCCAGTACAGAGTACTTCCCTTCGGTCTAGCCTCTGCTCCAAGAGTGTTCACCAAATGCATGGCAGTTGTTGCCGCATTTCTAAGAGCTCTGAGAATTTTTGTATTCCCATATCTGGACGACTGGCTCATCCGAGCTCCATCTCAGTCAGAGTCCCAGATTTCCCTGGACCGCACAAGGCACATTCTGCAGTATCTGGGACTGGTGATAAACCTTCCCAAATCTCAACTTATCCCTACTCAGTCTCTGGAATTCATAGGGGCCCAGTTGGACACCACCACTGCAAGGGCCTACCTACCTCAAGTCCGGGGCCAACGTCTGGTGTGCTTGGCCTCCCAAGCTCAGTCCAGCAGTCACTTGACAGCCAGAGAAATGCTGTGACTTCTGGGCCACATGGCCTCCACGGTTCACGTGGTGCCCTACGCTCGTCTTCACATGAGAGCAGCTCAATGGACCTTGGCCACCCAGTGGACTCAAGCATCAGGAGCGCTCTCCGACCAAATCCTCACCTCAAAGCGTCTGTTTTGGTCCCTCCAATGGTGGCTGTCCACCAAGAATCTGTTGTTGGGGGCCCCCTTCCAACCTTTGTTGCCCCAAGCAACCCTCACAACAGATGCCTCCCAAACATGGTGGGGAGCCCATCTACAATCCCTCTCCACTCAGGGTACTTGGTTTCCACAGGAGACCACCCTTCACATCAACCTCCTGGAACTGCGAGCAATCTTCTCTGCCCTCAAAGTCTTCCATACCCTCCTTGTCAACCTGACCGTCCTAGTTCAGACAGACAATCAGGTGGCCATGTTCTACGTAAACAAACAAGGAGGGACAGGCTCTCTGTCGCTTTGCAACGAAGCTCTCAGATTATGGGCCTTCGCCAGAGAGCATCAAATTCATCTTCTGGCAGTATATCTTCCAGGGGTTCAAAACTCTCGGGCAGACAGACTCAGTCGAGTTCTGCTTCCACACGAATGGTCCCTACATATGGACCAGATAGGCAGAATCTTTCAGGAATGGGGAACCCCGGACATAGACCTCTTTGCAAGTCCGTGGAATGCCAAACTTCCCCGGTTCTGTTCCAGGACTCCGTGTCAGGGAGCTCAGGCCAACGACGCCTTTCTCCTGCATTGGGGTCAGGAATTCCTATATGCCTTTCCACCCATTCCTTTGATTCCCAAGACTCTGTTCAAACTCCAGAGGGATCACGGATTGATGATCCTCATAGCTCCACGCTGGCCACGCCAAGTGTGGTTCCCTCTACTTCTGCATCTCTCCCAGGGACCCTCCCTGGACCTGGGAGCTGCGCCAGACCTTCTCTCTCAGGAGGAAGGGACTTTGTGACACCCAAACCCCAAGTCCCTACACCTCAGAGCTTGGTTACTGAAGGCCTAAGCCTTCATGACTTCAATCTTTCTCAACCAGTGAAAGATATCCTTCATGCCTCTAGGAAACCCTCCACGAGGCGTTCCTATGCTTTCAAATGGAAACGCTTTTCCATTTGGTGTGCTCAACAGGGTCTTGACCCTCTAGCACTTCCTTTGAATTCTCTACTAGACTATATCCTGCATCTTTCTAATGCAGGCCTTAAGACGAATTCAGTAAGAGTCCATTTGAGTGCTATTGCAGCATCCTTAAAACCTATAAATGGACAACCTGTCTCCTCTCATCCGCTTGTTGCAAGGTTCATGAGAGGCCTGACTCTAACTAAGCCTCCCATCCGACCTCCTCCGGTAGCATGGGACTTGAACCTAGTTCTGGGTCAGCTTATGAAGCCACCTTTTGAACCGTTGGTTTCTACCTCCTTGAAATTTCTTTCCTGGAAGGTCCTTTTCCTTATTGCAGTCACTTCGGCTCGCCGCATCAGTGAACTACAGGCCTTAGTGGCTCATCCACCTTATACCAGGTTTCATCATGATAAGGTGGTCCTTAGGACGAATCCCCACTTTATGCCCAAAGTGGTCTCGCCTTTTCATCTTAATCAAGAGGTATATCTACCTGTCTTTTTTCCAGCTCCTCATGCATCCAGTGCAGAGAGGAACCTTCATACTTTAGATTGTAAAAGAGCTCTTGCCTTTTACCTCAACAGGACTCAGCCACATCGAAAGTCTTCCCAGCTTTTCGTGGCTTTTGATCCTTCTCATTTGGGACTTCCAGTCTCCAAACGTACACTTTCCAATTGGATTGCTCAGTGTATTTCCTTTGCTTACCAGAGTAAAAATATTTCTCTGGAAGGCCATGTCACAGCTCACAATGTGAGAGCCATGGCCACTTCTATGGCTCATCTTCACTCTGTATCCATTGATCAGATCTGTCGAGCCGCCACATGGGCCTCGGTTCATACCTTCACAGCCCATTACTGTTTGGACAAGGACTCCCGCCGGGATGCCTTGTTTGGTCAGGCTGTCCTCAAACACCTGTTCCATACTTGAACAACTCCTGCCCACCTTCCCAGGATGGATGCCTGAGATCCATACGAAGATGGCGAACCCTTGGAAGGGGATCCCCCAGGCATCTTAGCTAGGGAGTCCCCATATGTGAGGACTTATTCCTGCTTGTTCCTGGAGATAGCACAGTTACTTACCTGTAACAGGTGATCTCTGGGAACAGCAGGAATTAGTCCTCACAACCCACCCACCTCCCCTAGGAGTTGTATCTTCTATCTATCTTCCTTTCCTCTCTCTATTGTCTCAGCTATAAACTCGAACTGAGGAGAGCTGGTCAGGAAGGCGGGAAGGCAGCGCGCATGTGCAGTGGGAGGCCCCAAAAGCTTCCTTCTGGGAAGCTGGGGAGCTTTCCCGCGCAGGCTCCGTCGGTTCCGACGTACCCATATGTGAGGACTAATTCCTGCTGTTCCGAGAGATCACCTGTTACAGGTAAGTAACTGTGCTTTCCCTACTGGGGTTACCTGTTACCTTTCAAGATTCTGACCTCCACTGGTTTTCCTACAGGATTATTACCTCCACTTACAGTGAGGTCCTCTTCAAGGTTCCTCTACTAGGTTTCCCAGTAGATTCATGAACCTCCATACTTCTCTGAAATCCTGTCAGGGGAGGTCCATATTGCAATATCCTTTGCAATATTATTGATGACCATCATCATCCACACATGGACTCCATCTCTGCAGTCCTATGCTAGGTTAGCTGTTCCACAGCATCCTTCTGTCTTCAACTCTTACCCTCCATCCTCAGGATGCCTGGTGTTCTGGAAGATAGCATGTTCCAGCCTATGACATGCTGGGCCTCCAGGCATCTCAGCTTGGGAGTCCCCAAATGTGAAGACTCATTCCTGCTTGTTCCTGGAGATAGCACAGTTACTTACCTGTAACAGGTGATCTCTGGGAACAGCAGGAATAAGTCTTCACAACCCTCCCACCTCCCCAGGAGTTGTATCTCTATCTATCTTTCCTTTCCTCTCTCTCTCTCTTTGTCTCAGCTTTAAAACTTAACTGAGGAGAGGCAGTTGGGAAAGGCGGGAAGGCAGCACGCAGGCTTGCTGGGATGCTTCCAAAAGCTCTTGATTGGACGCTGAGAAGCGTTCCCGCGCAGACTCCGTCAGTGCCAACGTACCCATATGTGAAGACTTATTCCTGCTGTTCCCAGAGATTACCTGTTACAGGTAAGTAACTGTGCTTTATCTGTCCTTGGACCTTTCTGGGGCCCAATCCTCTGATCCTCAGACTGGATTCTCCTGCTCCTCTGGTCCCTCAGGAAAGCAGCATGCCTACTTCTTGACTTTAAATAAAGCAATGAAGAAAACCTCCCTCCCCATAGTTGGGGCTAAAATAGTTCATGAAGCAGTAAGATGACACAGACTCCTCTGAAATTCTAGGACTTTTACTTGTAACTAATTAGGGAAAAAGTAAATAACTCTGTGTCCTTATCTTTAAAAAAATCACTCAGATACCCACCTTTCATATATCACACACTGTAATTAGACTCCTGCTTAAATCTTATACCAAAATGCATATGGCTTGGACAGAATTCAGATTCACAAAAAATAAGACCAGATTGACGCTTTCCTGCCCCACTCACTCCTAGGCATATACTCACATTCTCCAGGACCAAGCAGGAAGTCAGTCCTCACATATGGGTGTCATCGGCGCTGATGAAGCCCCAGCGGAGCATTTCCCCAGCTTTCTATGAAAGCCTTTGGGAATGCAGGCACACATGTGCGGTTCCCTTCCTGCCTAAAGATGCCATCTTACCTCAGTCTCTTTTTTTTTCCGAGAAGCCCACCGGACATGTGTCCTGTCATCCCGGATAAAAGTTTATTTTTTTCGGCGATTCTCGCTGTTTTTTCTCCCGGTTCGACGCCGGTTCCTCTTCCGCCGGGTTCGGTACACCGGTATCGAACCCGATTCTTCTTTTTCGTTTTTTGCCCTTTGTGGCTGGTGTTCGCGCCCTTTTTTGTTTTTTCCCTGGAAGGCCGGTCCTTTGACCTCGTGGGGACTCTTTTTTTTCCCCGATGGCTTCCAGCGGTTTCAAAAAGTGTGATCGGTGTAAGAAATTAATGTCTCTCACCGACACACACGACTGCTGCCTTCGGTGCCTCGGTCCTGATCACGACCCTAAGTCGTGTGGACCATGTGGGAAGATGTCTTCCAAGGCACTCCAAAGTCACCAGCAGCAGAAAGAAAGGCTTTTCTCGGACTCAGCCTCCGGCCGGGCCTGGACCTCTACTGATTCGGATCCTGAGCGCCGTTGAAGCTCCTCAGATAGGGGGTCCCCTGACCGGGAACGCAAGAGGAAGAAGGGGCTCGCGAAGGCGTCATCGGAGGAGGTCCCTGGCTCCTCGGGGGCCAGGTCTAAGACCCCCGACCGTCGCCCTGTGCCCATGGAACAAGAGAAGGCTGCCAAAGTTCCTCGCGTGGAGCCGGAGTCTGCTGGACATGTAAGCCCCGTAGTCCTCGAGGACTCTCCACCCAGAGAGCCGACGTCGGGCCCGGCGCCGCCGGGGCCCTAGTCGGTGGCTGCTGCGTCTCCCGAGCTGAGTCTCAGGATGACGGCCTTGGAGAGCAGACTGTCTGCCTTCATGGAGCAGCAGCGGGCACTGATGGCCAGCCTGTCTGGCGCATCTGCCCCGACCACCGGGACATCGACTTCGAAGTCGACCCCGGAGACCGAGCCGATACTCGAGTCCATCATGGCTCGAAGTCGACCTCGGTCGAGGTCTCCCTCAACCTCCCGCTTGGGACCGAGGGCGTCGACGCCGGTGCCACCAGCGTTGCGGCGGGTGCTCCAGGGCCCCACGGGGTCGGACCCTGACTCCTCGTCGGACGAGTCCGCCTGGGAGACGGAGTCTGAGCCCCGGAGTAGATCCCCTCCGGAGGATACTCTGTTCTCGGAGTTCGTCCGGGATATGGCCACTGCCTTGGCTATTCCGGTGGACCCCGAGGAAGAGCCTCGAGCTGAAGAGCTCGAAGCCCTGTAGTATGACTCTCCTCCGAAGGAGGCCTTTACTGTCCCGGTTCCTCTGATGCTGGAACGGCTCCTCTTCCGGATGTGGGAGGCACCGGCCTTGGCGCCGGTTTTAAGCAAGCGAATCGACTCGATCTATCGACTCAGAAAGAGTCCTGGCTTTCAAAAGGCACAGCTACCACACCATTCCATGGTTGTGGAATCGGCCATGCTTCGTCTGAAGAGCCAGAAGATGCACTCCACGGTGCCCCCGGCAGGGAGGCCCGAAACCTCGATGGCGTCGGTAGAAAGTGCTTCCAGGGCTCGATGCTTGCTTGCCGTGTCCAGTCTTACCAGCTGTACATGGGCATGTACTTGCAGGACCTGGCCAAGGAGTTGGCCGGATTCTCTGCTGGACTCTCCGGGGAACCCTTGCAGAGATTCAAGTCCTTGTCCTCGGGGATTTGGGACTGCTCGAAGTTCATGTCCCGCGCCGCCTACGATGGCTTTGAGGCTTCGGCCTGAGTTGCGGCAGCCGGCATCGCGGCTCGACGCCAGGCATGGCTGCAGTCATCGGACCTCGAGCCATGGGTTCAGGACAAGTTGGTCAATGTCCCTTGCCGAGGTGAAAACCTTTTTGGCAAGCCCATGACTGAGAAGGCCGCCCAGCTCGAAACAGAGCACCTTACACGGACAAGGCTGTCTAGAAAGACCTCTGCCTCTTCTCATAAAAAGAAGGGCTCGGGTAAAAAGCCCTTTTACCCGAGGAAGGGCACTGCCTACAAACAGTACCCTCAATATCAGGCTGCCCAAGCTGCACCCCAGGGTCAGCAAGCCAAGGGGCAGGGTAATGGGCCCCGTAGGCAGAGGACCCCCAAGCCTCCGGCCCCTGCTCCCACTCAGCAGGTGGGGGTTTTTGACTCCTTGAGCGTAGCCTCTCCATCCCTGCTCTCCCAACCCTGCACAGGAGGTCGCCTCGCCCTCTTTGCCCACCAGTGGCCCCTCATCACCGGGGACAGTTGGGTGTTGGACATAGTCCACAGAGGCTATGCCCTGCATTTTCACCAACTGCCTCCTCCATACTTTCCAGGGGATCCTCCAAGGCCTCCCCAGCACACAGACCTTCTCCTTCAAGAGCTTCAGGGTCTGTTGGTGGACAGGGCGGTGGAGTCTGTGCCTCCCCACTTGCACGGTCACAGATTCTACTCCAGGTATTTCCTGATACCCAAAAGAACCGGTGGCCTTCGACTCATTCTGGATCTCAGAAACCTCAACAAGTTCCTCGAGAAAGAAAAGTTCAAGATGCTTACTCTTGGAACACTTCTGCCCTACCTCCAGCAGGGAGATTGGCTATGCTCCTTAGATCTAAAGGATGCGTACACTCACATCCTCATTCATCCAGACCACAGAAAGTACCTCAGGTTCATTGTGGGGGGAAACTATTATCAGTACAGAGTACTGCCTTTTGGCCTCACCTCCGCTCCCAGGGTCTTTACCAAATGCCTGGCAGTGGTGGCGGCCTACCTGAGAAATCAGGGAATCTTTGTCTTCCCTTATCTGGACGACTGGCTCATCAGGGGTCAGACGTGCCAGGAGGCCAGACAAGCCACCCTCAGAACGATTGCTCTTCTTCAAAGCCTGGGGTTTGTCATAAACTTCGCAAAGTCCACTTTGCTCCCCTCCCAGAACTTGGAGTTCATAGGAGCAAGGCTGGACTCCCTGCTAGCAAAGGCTTTCTTGCCAGCAGACTGATAAACTTAGCAAACCAGTTTCTCAGCACGTCTCTGGTCTCCGCCAGACTCTGCCTGAGGCTGCTTGGCCACATGGCTTCTATAGTGCATGTGACCCCCAATGCCATTCTCCATATGAGGTCTGCGCAGTGGTGCCTTCGGACTCAGTGGTCACAGGCCACAGGCAGCCTCAGAGACAGGATAAGGGTGTCCAGACAATTTCTGACCTCCCTCAACTGGTGGCTGCACCCACCCAATCTACTAAAGGGGGTGCCTTTTCAGATTCCTGGGTACACGGTGGTACTGACCACGGACCCCTGCAGGGCTGGGGAGCTCATTGTCTAGGCAAGTGCACCGAGGGCCTGTGGTCTCCTTGGGAAACTGCACAGCAGATCAGATCAGCAGATCAGAGCTACTCGATTAGCACTCAAAGCTTTCTCTCCTGCCCTGGCTCATCAATCTGTCCTGGTTCAGACAGACAACCAAGTAGCCATGTTTTATGTGAACAAACAGGGTGCGACTGGGTCCAGAATCCTTTGTCGGGAGGCTTAGGACCTTTGTTCATTTGCCCTCAAGCACAACATGCTCCTCAAGGCTGTGTACCTTCCAGGCCAGGACAACTACCTGGCCGACATGTTAAGCAGAATTCTGCAGCCCCACGTGTGGCAGCTGCATCCTTCAGTAGTTCAGAGGATCTTCCTAAAATGGGGTCTCCCTTTGGTAGATCTCTTTGCCAGCCCAATGAACAATCAACTGCCAAAGTTCTGCTCCAGGCAACCGCATCCTCTGAGAATAGCAGCAGATGCTTTTCTGATTCCATAGTCTCAGGGCCTTCTATATGTGTTTTCTCCCACGCCCTTGGTGGCCCGAACTCTCTTCAAGATCCTTCAGGACAAGGCCTCGGTCCTGCTAGTGGCTCCCAGGTGGCCGAGACAGCCTTGGTTTCCTCTTCTGCTTCAACTGGCGGTGGATCCCCCACTGCCTCTGGGGTTGCAACCCGACCTTCTCTCACAGGAGCAGGATTCCCTTCTGCACCCCAATCTCAAAGCTCTCAATTTGATGGCTGGAGGCTGCAAGGGTAGTTTTGGCTCCCTGGGGCCTACCTCAGGAAGTTGAGGAGGTTGTCCTAGCCTCTAGGAAACAGTCCACTAGGAAAACCTATGCTCACAAATGGAAAAGGTTTTCTGTGTGGTGTCAGCTACGTACAGAGGATCCTTTCTCCTGTACTGTGCCAGTAGTGCTTCAGTTCTTACTGCACTTATCAAATCAGGGACTTAAGTCCAATTCTGTTCAGGTCCACCTCTCAGCTCTAGCAGCTCACCACTCACTGGTGGAGGGACTTTCTCTGTCAGGTCACCCTTTGGTGTCCCGCTTTCTCAGGGGCTTGCTTTTGCTCAAGCCTCCAATCCGTCGTCCTGCCCCTGAGTGGGAGTTGAATGTGGTCTTGCAGCAACTGACTCGCCCAATTTTTGAGCCAATGGCTACTTGTTCACTACGCTTCCTATCCTGGAAGACTCTCTTCCTGATAGCCCTTACCTCGGCTAGGCGAGTGAGTGAGCTTCAGGCTCTGGTCTGTGATAGGCCTTACACCAGGATTTATAGGAACAGGGTAGTCCTCAGGACTCATCCCAAGTTCCTCCCAAAGGTTGTCTCCTCTTTCCACCTCAATCAGGAGGTGGTTCTTCCAACATTCTTCCCTAGGCCTCATGCAAGCCATGCTGAGGCAGTCCTGCATACCCTGGACTGTAGGAGGGCCTTATCCTTCTACCTTGACCGTACGCAGGGGCATAGGAGGGCTACTCAGCTCTTCGTATCCTTTGACCCCAATAAGTTGGGGTTGGCTGTGTCCAGGCGTATCTTGTCCATCTGGGTGGCTGACTGTATCACCTGGGCTTACAAGGCGGCTGACCTTTCTTTGCAGGGTCGGGTCACGGCCCATCATGTCAGGGCAGTGGCTGCCTCAATGGCTCATCTCCGTTCTGTGCCCTTGGTAGACATCTGCAGGGCTGCAACTTGGTCTTCAAGCCAGACCTTTGCGGCCCATTACTGTCTGGAGAGGGAGTTCCGTAGGGACAGTGCTTTTGGCCAGGCAGTACTCTGGAATCTCTTTGAAGTTTAGGCAACTCCTGCCCTCTGTTTTGCTACCGGTGGAGGTTGTGTCCTTGAAAAGCCTTTCTTTGCTGCTGAGACTACAGGGAGTACTCTTGTTCAGCCTGGGTTCCTCGGTAGCCCAGAGCTAGGGAGTCACCCATATCTGAGGACTGACTACCTGCTTGGTCCTGGAGAAAGAGTAGTTGGAGTGGAGGAGTGGCCTAGTGGTTTGGGCAAGGTACTTCACGCCGGAAGGTCAGGGGTTCAAATCCCACTAGAGGACAGCAACCTTGTGCCGGAAGGACTGGGGTTTCTAGTCCCACAGGTGCTTCTTGTGGTCTTGGCAAGCCACTTAACCCTCCATAGTCCATGTTCCCTGTAAAATAGTTATCTCCAACTTATAATGCCCTGTTCAATGTAATTTCAGTTTGTTCAATGTAAACCGCACTGATGCAGAATAGCGCGGTATATAAGAGAATGTAAATAAATAAATAAATAAATAGTTACTCACCTGTAACAGGTGTTCTCCAGGAGCAGCAGGAATCAGTCCTCACAATCCTCCCTCCTCCCCTGGGAGTTGCAGATGTACATAGTTTATTTTTTCATTTTTGTGTGCTGTTCTTAGCTATGTCATTTGACTGAGGTAAGATGGCACCTTTAGGCGGGAAGGATACTGCGCATGCGTGCCTGCATTCCCAAAGGCTTTCATAGAAAGCTGGGGAAATGCTCCACTGGGGCTTCATCGGTGCCGATGACACCCATATGTGAGGACTGATTCCTGCTGCTCCTGGAGAACACCTGTTACAGGTTAGTAACTACTCTCTCACACTTGCCAAATGAATAACTTGAGAAATGTTAATTTTAATTTTAATTTAATTTAATTTAATTAACAGGTTATTTATATACCGCTCCTTCCATTTGATCAGGTGCGGTTTCCATATAACAACATTAAACAGGGTAATCTGTTTTTACATATAACAAGTTTAAAGTTAGGTAATTACAGTTAACAAATAGCAATTAACAAATAACAATAGTGAACTATGTACAATTAACTATATACATATTTTTTGTTTTACATTTTCTTAATCACTTCGTCTTAGGTTACAGCGCTTCATTCTTTTGTTGAAATAGTGTATTACCCTGTGTCTGATTATCCTTTATCTAGCTGGGGGGTGAGAGAAGAGCTGGTCATAGAACCATAATGCTTTGTAAATAAGTGTGTTTTGAGTTTTTTTCGGAACTCCATTATATCAGGTAGTTGTCTTAATTCTATTGGGATTGTGTTCCACAGGATGGGGGCTGCATGTGAGAAGGCTTTCTTGTTTGTGGATTTATTGGCTCTAATGAATTCTTTTGGTGGTGTTAATTTATTTAATTGGTCTCTCCTTTGGAGATTATGTGTAGGTTCTATTTTGATGAGGTTATTTATGGACAGGGGTGCTGTTTTTGTTATAGCTTTGTAGGTAGTTAAGATAGTTTTGTATTCAATACGGCTTTGAATCGGGAGCCAGTGTAGATATTCTAATATTGGGGTTATGTGTTGGAAAGGTGGGGCCTTCGTAATGGTCCTTGCTGCGGCATTTTGTGCTAATTGAAGTTTTTTTTGGCTTCCTTAGTTACGCCAAGTAGGATTTGATTTGCGAAATCAAAATGTGGGGTTATGATTGCTTGTATGACGCGTTGAAAATCCTGTAGGTGCATTAGTGGGCGGAGTTGCTTTAATATTTTTAGTTTAAAGTAAACTTTTTTTGATATGTTTCTTACATGGGTGTCCATGCTGAGATGTTTGTCCAGAATAACACCTAGGTAGCGTATTTCAGATTTTAGTGTGATATTATTATTTTGCAACGTAATATGAGAAGGGGGAATGAATGTTGTGCATTTAGTTACTATTAGGGCTTCTGTTTTTGAGTGATTGATGTACAGATTGTTTTCATTTAGCCAGGTGTTGATTTCAGTGAGGCAGTCGTTAATGAGTTGTATAGGGATATTTGGGATTTTGAATGGGACATACATCATTATGTCATCCGCGTACAGATGATAGAGGACATTGAATTTTTTAAATATTTTGCATATGTGTTTTAAATATATGTTAAAAAGTAACGCGGATAGTGCTGAGCCTTGTGGAAGGCCTAGTTCTTGTTTGTATGTATTTGATGTGAGATTTCCGATTTGTACCGTTTGAGATCGGTCTGTTAGATAAGAAGTAAACCATTTTAGAACAGTGGATTTTATACCTATTTGTTTAAGTTTATTAATCATTGTTGAATGGTGAACACTGTCGAAGGCTGCAGAAACATCAATGAATATGAGTAAGAATGCTTGTTTGGGTTTGTCTATTCCCCTCACAAGTGTGTCGATTAGCACGGTTAGGAGTGAATCTACTCCGTGTCTGGGGCGGAACCCGTATTGCTGGTCATCAAGTGGGGCTGAGCTATCTATGAATTCTTGTGTTTGAATTTGTACGGTTTTTTCAATTAATTTGGCCATGAACGGAATACTCGATATGGGTCTGTAAGAGTTAGGTGATGATTTGTCAAGGGTAGTGTTTTTTAGGATTGGGCGGATCTGTGCGTGTTTTAGTGTAGGGGGTAGGTATCCGTTTTTTAGGGAGAGGTTTATTATTGGGAGGATAAACTGAGATAATACAGATAGAGAGTTCTTTATCCAGGTTACTGGACATGGGTCAAGTAGTGAGGTTGTAGTATTTATGTTTGTGATGATGGATTTGAGCTCAACCTTGGTTAAGGGTTGAAATACAGACCATTCATCTGAGTTAGGTATTTGAGAATTGTCTACCGGTTTAGGTAGTAGGGGATGGTGCTTTGTCTTGTTCATGTAGTAATTTGCCAGTGTCTGTGGGGTTATGTCTGTGATTTCATTGCTGGAATTGTGATTATTATTAGTCAACTTTTGGACTATTGAGAAAAGTTCTCTAGGTCTATTTATTGCGTTGTTTATGATGGAGGTGTGGTAATTTTTCTTGGCATTGTTTATAGCGTCTTTATACTTGTTAAGTAGCGTGAGGTATGATTCCTTTGTAATTGTGTTTTTATTTTTCCTCCATTTATGTTCAGCTTTTCTTAAATTTTTTTTCATTAGCTTTAGATCTTTATTGTACCAGGGGGTTTGACTGTTTTTAGCGTGTGTGTTTTTCTTAGTTATTTGTTTTTTAACTGCAGCGTTGGTGATAGTTTTGTGCCAGTTCATTACTGCTGTATCTAGGTTTAGTGGTGGGGTTGATAAATTGGGGATTATTAGGTCAAGGAATTCTTCTTCATTGTATTTTTTAAATCTTGAGTTAGGTGCATTAGTTGGTATTCGTTTAACTGTTGTGTTATTTATTGTGATATTAAAATTGATAAGGTAATGATCTGACCATGGGGTCATTGTGCACTTGAGGGATGTTGGGTTATAGAGTTGGTAGAGTGCTTTAGGTAGGAATACCATGTCAAGGATACTACCTTTTTCATGCGTACTGGTGTTTATTATTTGGTGAAAATCCATGTCTATTGTTGATTCTAAGAAGAGGGAGGCATGTGCAGCAGGTAATGAGGGGATATTAAAGTCTCCGAGCATTATGATTGGATTTTGCTCAGTGGAGGAACTTAAATAGTCAATTAGAGAGTCTAATTTCTCTGACTGTTTGTCTGGAGGCCTGTAGATTAGGCAAATTGTTATGTTGCCAATTTTCACAATGAGGGTGTCTATGTTGGTGTGTAGGTTCGATGTTAGTTTTTTGGCTTTTAGTTTTTTTTTTGACATTATTAGTACTCCACCACCTTTTTTTGTGATATCAGTTAATACCAGCTGCATTCTAGCTGTCATCTAAGTCAGCAAAATTAAACAGCAGTAGTTCCCTTTTTTTTTACATGACTTCAAGCCGGTGCTGACCCCTGGCAACCCAGCTTTCTTTGAGTTTTCTTGGCAGTGTATCACCAGAAGTAGATTGCCAAGCCTTTTCTTCTGAGACAATGGAGGGTAAAGTCATTTGCCCAAGGTTGCAAATAGTACCAGTGCCACTTGATCTTCTGGGTACTAGGCAGTTGCTGTAACCACTAGGCTACTCCAGTCAGTTCCCTTTAAAAGTTCTTAAAATGTCCATAAATCTTAGGGTTTTCTTTTTTGTTTTCAGGGAACAATTCCTCTCTGACTTCAAGTGGCTACTTAATTCTTAATTAATGCCCTGTCACACATAGCCATATAATTGACATAAATGTAATATTGCTTAAAACGAAACACTGCAGATTTTGTTTTAGAAGCTTATTTTCCAGAGAAAGGGCAGCATTGAATCAGCTGGCTCTGCATTTTAACTGATATCAGCAATACTTTGTCACTCCTGATCCCTAGCAACCAGTTAAAGAAAAAAAAATAAATTTCCTCCCACTGACTGATCCGCATGAGTAGGACACAAAATTTGCTCAGTAAAGATGTGGAGGAGTGGCCTAGTGGTTGGGGCAAGGTACTTTAGGCCGGAAGGTCGGGGGTTCAAATCCCACTAGAGGACAGCAACCTTGTGCCGGAAGGACTGGGGTTTCTAGTCCCACAGGTGCTCCTTGTGGTCTTGGGCAAGCCACTTAACCCTCCATAGCCCATGTTCCCTGTAAAAAAATAGTTATCTCCAAGTTATAATGCCCTGTTCAATGTAATTTCAGTTTGTTCAATGTAAACCGTACTGATGCAGAATAGCGCGGTATATAAGAGAATGTAAATAAATAAATAAATGTGATGTTCCTCCCATTTTGACACAAACCTCTCCCCCAAAATGCTTACTAAGCAGTAAACCCCTCTTCTTCACACTTTAATATACTCCAATAAATTTGATTTCCTGAATAAACCTGTTTTTCTCCCTCTGCCAAGGCTTTGTTCACTCCTCTTATTTAGGGTTGCCAACTGGCTCCAGATGTGCCTGACAGGTTCGATCCAGTCCTGAGTTTACCTCATTGCATGCAGGGATATGTAGTTCTGATTTCTCCATTGCATTCCATAAGAAAAGGAAAACTATAATTAATGCATGCAATGTGGTAAACCCAGGACTGGAGCAAGCCTGTCGGGCGCATCTGGAGCCAGTTGGCAACCCTACTCTTATTCCATACACATTAAGCTCACTTCAAGTTCAAACCCCAACTGAACGTGCAACAGTTCAGAATCTGCACTCAGAGTTCCCTCCGGGTATCTGCTGTAGTGCTCTTCCTCCCTAATATAGTTCTGAGACTGCTCTATAGTACCATTAATAATATACCCCAGATATTATGCCACTGTTAGCTCTGCTCAGCTCCTATTGACAAGTTAGATATCTCTTCCACATTTCTAAGATCTCCCCAGCTTATCAATAGTAACTGTGTCTGTCAGCAGCATTACTGAATCCTTGCGCTTCCTGTGCTGCTTGTCACTGCTCTCCCTCAGCCTTATTGCTCGAGCTATGTGCATTAAAATTCCTACAGACACTCTTCACTCTGCGGGTTTGGTCCTTCATTGATCCCATCCAATTTTAAATATTTTAGACTTTCAGATGACCCAAACTACTCATCCATCCACATGGAGCTGTGGCTGAGGCACAGCACACCCAGAACTCAGCACTTCTATGTCTCGAAAGCACCCTGCAGATGCAACACCTAGCACCATCTGTCTTTTAGTCCTGTGGTTGCAAGGCCAGTGCAAGACTGAGGCATCCTACTTGAGCCCTCAATTCTGCTACCCCCTGCCTCCATTGCTGCTGCTGCCCTCCTCTCACGGACTTTCAATGGCGGTAGTACCCTTTAAACCACAACGTATCACTTACCCAATATCTCCAGCGCTATGTTGCAGTTATGGCCTCTGTGACCTGCCACATCTGCTCTATCCGATGCAGATTCACTGTTTGTATGAGGGCCCCTAATGCAAACAGGAAGTCTGTGTTGCAGGGGGTGGAAGTGGCAGGTCGTAAAGGCCAGATCTGCAGCATAGTGCTGGAGATAGTGTTTACCCAATATGTTGAGGTAAACAGGTATTGCTGCCGCTGCAGGTCCTGGAGGAGGGTGGCAGTGATAGCAATGGACCCCTCCCTGGGAGAGCTGGCACTCTAGACCACTGCCTAGTTCGCCTATTAGGTCATCCTAACCCTGTCTATATGGCCCTGTTTTCTCTGTGCAGGCCTGCTCACCAGCTGTGCTATCTGTTAGCACATCCTTTCCCAAGCATACATTGTAAGTACTGACACAACCCTCAACAGGCTCTGACTCACGGCTCCTCTCAGGCTGCAGTTTCTGCCTCTCTCCAGTAGTGGTAGGCCTTGTTTCCATGCCCCCACAGGCCCTAGTCTTCTCTCAGATCTGCCGATGCTGACCGTGCTCCCCTTAAATGGCACAGGCCTTCCTTCCAAATTCTTCTACAGTCTACTGCAAGCCCAGAGTTGTCCTGTCATTCCCACCAGCAACCTCATTCTGTCCCAGGATACCCAACAGAAATAGATGTCTGCTCTCTCGCAGCCATCACTTCAACCACTGCCAGCCGCCAACCAGAAACATAGAAATATCATGACAGAAAAAGACCATATGGCCTATCTAGTCTGTCCTTCCATATCAACAACTACAACAGTTCCCTTTTTACCTTTAGAGATCCTCTGTGTTTGTCCCATGCTTTTTTGAATTCAGTTACTGTCCTCATCTCTACCACCTCCACCGGGAGACTATTCCACGGATCCACTACTCCTTTCTGTAAAGAAATATTTCCGCATATCACTCCTGAATCTATCTCCCTTCACCCTCATCCCATGTCCCCTCGTAGCAGAACTTGCTTTCAATTGAAAGAGGCTCTCTCCCTGAGCATTTATGCCACGGAGGTATTTAAACATCTCAGTCATATCACCTCTATCCCGCCTTTCCTCTAAGGTGTACATATTAAGATCCTTCAGTCTGTCCTCATATTCTTTATAATGAAGACCACTAATCATTTTAGTAGCCACCCTCTGCACCGACTCCATCCTGTTCACATCCTTTTGAAGGTGCGGTCTCCAGAATTGCACACTATACTCCAAATGAGGTCGCACCAAAGACTTATACAGAGGCATTATCACCTCCTTTTTTCTGGAACCAGGAACTATTGCAAGCCACAGCAACTCTGGCCTCCACCAACCTGTGACACAGTTCCACTCTACCCTCAGACCTGAAGCAAGCCATGTCAGTCACAACCTTAACAACCCTTAAGTAAAGCTCCCCCGTCTGCCCATGCTTGCCACACATGAATCTCCACAGGCCCCACCACTGTGAATCCAGAGCTTCCCAGTTAAAAAGATAAATATATATTATCAAATTGTTTTGTTCTCTCGCTATCTTTATCTTAACATAGAAGGTAGAATAGGGTAAATATTCTTTGAGTAGAAAGAAAGAAATTGTTTCTAGAGACCTTTACAAAGAAAGTCAATGGTGTGTTGATGCTTTCAGAGCAGCTCCCGCTTCCCACAGGGAGTCTGAGTCTGAATTAGAAGGCTAGGTCACGGATGAGGAGTCTGTCTTTTAGAGGATAGATCCCCAGAACTCTCTCTACCCTTTTCCTCTTTGTGATGAAAATAACCTCCTGAGCTCATGACATTCCAAGATTTTGTATGGGATATGGCTAAGGCCATACAGTTTTCTTTGGAGACAGAGGATGAGCCCAGAGCAGAAGAATTGGAGATCCTCCAGTACTCCTCCACCCCCAAGGATGCAGTGACAGTGCCTGTGCACTGCATTCTTCAGAGAGTACTGATGAGAGTGTAGGAGACCAGCCCCCCTTTCTGTACTTCCAGTTAGTAGAAAGCTTGACTCCATGTATAGAGTTCAAAAGGCTCTTAGATTCAAGAAGCGCCAATTTACTCACCACTCAAATCTGCCTTCAAAAGGTCCAAACGTTCTAAGATGCACTCCTCGATGCCCCCAGGGAGGGAGGCTCAGACACTGGATTCTTTTGGGGGCAGAGTATTTTAGAGTTCATGTTTTCTGCCCACATGGCCTCTTACCCAGCTCTACATTGGAATGTTCTTGAAGGACATTATGCATAGCCTTGATGATATGTCCCAGTCTCCTCAAGAGAAATTGAAATATTATCATTCCCTGATGAAACACAGCAAAGACTGCTTGAAGTTCATGGTCCGAGTGACCTATGATCTCTTCAATATGGTATCTAGAGCTTCTGCAGCAGGCATTGGCACCAGGAGACTCGCCTGGCTTTGGGTTTCAGTCTTCCAAGAGTCTGTACGGGACAAGCTTGCTGACGTACCGTGCCATGGAGAAAATTTCTTCAGAGAGAAAGTCGATAGTCATTGAAAAGCAGCACATCACTCTTCAAAATCTCTCAAGGCACACGTCTGATCCAACCTCCTATCACAGATGGTTTCAGAATTGCAGCCAAAGATCTACTCTGAAAGGAGGTATCAAGGAAGTAACTAGAGAAAGACTTATTATTCTCAAGGGCATAGGTATTTCTCTGTTTCTCACTATTCCCAATCTAAAAAAAACTCCTCCAGCACCACCAAATTGAGTGATGTCTGAAAAGGCCCAGCCAGCTCCTTAATCAAAACTGGGAGGGGTTTTGAGTGGTTTCTGCAGAACATATCCGTTTTTCCTGGGATAAACATCTTTGAAATAAGAGCAATAGCAAGCTCTCCAAGGGCTTACAAAGATCAGTTGTCCAACCAAATTGTTCTGATTCAAACCTTCAATTAAGTTCCCATGTCTTAAATCAACAAGCAGGGAGGAATGGGGTCATACCTCATGTGTTGGGAAACGGTCAGGTTGTGGAACTTTGCCATCTCTCATGGGATGAAATTGAGAGCCACTTACCTGCCTGGTGATCAGAACACTCTTAGACAGACTGAGCATTCTCACAAATGGACCCTGGATAGGGATGTAGCACAGCACATCTTTCAGGAGTGGGGCACCTCCTTGATAGTTTTTTTTCCACAACTCCTTAGAATGTCCAGTTGCCTCCGTTCTGTTCCATTATAGGGTCACACAGCAAACTAACCTCAAATACTTTCCTCCTCTGTTGGGAGGAGGGTCTTCTGTATGCATATCCTCCAATCCCTCTCATTGCCAAGACCCTTCTGAAACTCCAAACAAGTGGAGGTACCATGATTCTTATTGTTTCTTATTGGCCCAGACAACCATGGTTACTTCTACTTCTCAAACTTTCTATTTGGGAACCAATGAGACTGGCAAGCACCAAATCTGATAGCGCAGCAGAATGGAGTGATGTTACATACCAACATCAAGCTTTGATGTTGAGAGGCTAATGTTATCGGCTCTCAATCTGCCAGCTGGTGTCATCAATGTCCTACCCAATCCCTGGTTGTAAGTAGAATACCTCATGCTCAAAGATCATATACTCTTTTCACTTTTAATCCTGTAGACTCAGAAGCTTTTGTTGCTATTTCTGCACTTCCAGCAACTTCCTCTTATTTATTTATTTAGCTGTATTTGTATCCTGCTTTTCACCGGGTCAAAGCGGCGTTACATAAAAGGGCGGGGAAATTAAGTAAGGGCGGGGCCATTACCGGGGAGGCAACATTGATGATTTTGACATAGGACAGACTTTGGACATGGGACAGACTTTGGACATGGGCAGGTTAATGTAGCTTTGAGTCAGAGGTTCATGGCAGACAAGATCAGAGGTTAGTGCGCTTTTTGGTGGGGGTCGTGTTGAGGTATTCTTGGAACAGGATGGTTTTTAGCTGTTTTCTGAAAGATGGTAGATCGGCATTGTTTCTGAGACAACTTGGTAGAGAGTTCCATAGTGATGGAGCATAAAGTTCAAAGGCTCAATTGCAGGTCCGTTGCGAGCATTTGGTTCTTTTGTGAGGGATGGTGAGGGAATTGCTGGAGATTTGGTAGTTCTGCCGTGGGCTGGACGAGACAGTAGGGTGTGAAGCTGGGTGTTCTGTGTTTGATGGATGGCTTTGTGGGTGAGTAGGATGGCTTTGTATTTTGACCTTGCTTGGAGGGGAAGTATGTGTAGGTCTTTCAGAATTGGGGTGATGCGGTCGGTTTTCTTTGCACTCTGAATGATTCTTGCTGTCGTGTTCAGAGCTGTTCGGAGGGGGTTGGTCTGTGTGGCTGGAAGGCCATGGTAGATTATGTTGCAGTAGTCCAGATGTGGGAGCATCATGGCTTGCATTACAGTTCGGAAGTCTTGGTGTTCAAGAAGGGGTCTAAGACGTTGCACTGTTCTTGCCTTGTGGAATATAGTTCCGGAGGGTTTGGTGATTTGCTGCTTTAAGGTGAGGGCTTGGTCAATAATAATGCCCAGGTATCTTATTTGTGGTTGTATTTGAATTCTTGTGGATCCTATGTTGAGTTGTGTAGGTGGAGTGAAATCTGGGTCTCTTGTGACTATGAGGGCTTCAGTTTTCTTTATGTTGATGGATAGGTTGTTTGCTTGTAACCAGTCGGACACCTCGGAGAAGCATGCGGATAGATGGGTGTTTGTTGGGTTCGTGGTTGTAATGGGGGCGTAGAGCATGATATCGTCAGCATATATGTGGAAGTTGATGTTGTGGATGCGTATGACTGAGCAGAGTGGTTGAAGGTAAATGTTGAAGAGCATGGCTGACAGTGTGGATCCTTGGGGCACTCTTTGGTGTTGCTGGAATGGGGGGGATGTCAAGGTGCTGGTACCGATTAATTGTTCTCTGTTAGTTAGGTAGGATTGGAACCACTTTAGTACGGTGTCTTTGATCCCAATTGTGCGTAGTCTGTGTATGAGGATGTTGTAGGAGATGGTGTCAAAAGCTGCAGATATATCAAGGAAGATCATGGCATATCCAGAGTGTTTTTCTTGTGTTCCTATGAGGAGAGTGTTCATCAGTGTGGTCATGAGGGTCTCAACCCCATGTAGGGGGCGGAAGCCATGTTGTTGCGGGTCCAGTATGTTGTTGATATCCAGGTGTTCCTGTAGTTGCTGCTGGACGATCTTCTCAATTATCTTGGCAGTGAAAGGTAGGCTTGCTATGGGTCTGTAGGATGCTGGATCAAGGGGATCCAGGTTTTGCTTTTTTAAGGATGGTCGGATAATTGTAGTTTTGAGGGCATCTGGCATATGTCCTTGGGAGAAAGATTCATTGATGATATGGGCTAATGGCGTGCTCAGTTATGGGCATTTAATCAGTCATCCATAGTTTCTGGCAGCGGGAGTTCTTATCTGGGAATAGGGATTCATATGGCAAAATAGTTTTCTTGATCCAGCATTAGGTGCGTGCATAGGAACATAACCGATGGAACAATGGATTGATCTGTTATACATTTGGCACACTTCTAACAGGTAATCAGACCTTCAGTACCTTTCATTTGCAAGAGTTTTAAGAGTTTGGTATAACTGTGATGTAATTATTCATGGCCACCTCGAATGATCTTCCCTGATCTGAATGCAGTTAAGCCGTACATGCTAAACCATTGTTAAACAAGAGCTTTAATTGTAGTAAACACTGTGTGATTCTTTGTTAGGTACTGCTATTGTAAACCAAATGAACATATCCTTGATTATCAGCATGTTATCATTACTCCTTTTATTCTTTAAAACAGTGTAGTCAGTGGTGACCACCTTCATTGGCTTGGTAACATGGAAACATTATATTGCATTGCAGCATGCTCTTTTGGGAACAATTCTCATAAATGTGCATTTTTTACAGTTTTGATCCAATTTTCTACAAGACATGTCAACCCAGTAATATTTTCTTCTCAAGTTTAAGAGTTTTCTCCATTACAAAATGACCGAAGTTATCATGGAATTGTTCCAATAAGAGCTGCTTAAATTTTTCAGGAACTACTAATTGAAATTGTGCGTGTAGGATTGATGATCTTCTTATAAAGAATGCCTTCTCTCAGATGAAGCTGCCTCCATTGCATTCACACCTTCTGCACTAATCCTGGTAGTGCTTGAAAGTCAAGAACTTTAGGGATTTCCAGAACCCGAAGAGCATCTTTTATATTACTGTCTGCTCTATGCTTTTATTTTGTCAAATTCTTGACATTGGCGATAGGAACTCTTGTTTCCCAACTTTAACTTGTACCTCCACCTGAGTTTCTTTTCCTCTTTCCTTACTCTTTACTACAGGATGAGGTAGAACAAAAAAATACTTTTCTCCCTCTTTAGTCTCAGGTTCAGTTTCATTCTTATTGACAGCTCTTGGTATTTAAATATTTTAATGGGCTGTGTTCTGTACGTATTAGTTATTTTTTGTGGTTTATTGGCAACATATTGAAATACAGTATAAATCCTCCAAATACAATACAATATGGCATTACAAAAACTTCTTCCACCCCCCACCCCATAATGACACACCCTCCATAATACCATATTAACTTATCCAATATTACACTTTAACACTTGGCATGGCAGACATCAGAAAGGGATGCCAAGTATGTGCAAATCTCTTCTCTGAATCCCCAACCTCACCACTGTCATATGCTCCATACACATCAATTCATGGAGCTTCAGCCTCCACTGACAAAGGATGGGCAGGTCCACCCGAATCATGATACAGCACATATCTGTCAAACACGTTTTCTATACAAACGGTATCTCTATTCCATCTCCCAAGTAGAGCTCTGCACTCAAATCCAACAGACAAAGATCCACACCAACCATTTCGACAAAGCACGCAAACTCTTTCTTCCATACATCCCGAATCTTGGAACAGGTCCACACATAGTGTAGATATGTACCCTCAACAGCACTACACTTAAAGCAAGTGCCTGAAGCCACTAGCTCCACCCAAAAGGCTTGTCAAGGGTACATAAACAACCGATGCAAACATTTAAATTTGTGCCATAACACATTTTCCACCAACTCACACACACCATAGTTGAACTAAAATCTTCTGAATCAAATTTCACAAACAACTCTGACACCCACTTCTGAATCATAGCTTCAAAGAGATCCCTGACCAATCCATCCAAAAGACTCGTATTGAGCCAAGAAAGCAAGCCCTTGCCGACCCCCTCCCAAAGCTAGCATCTTTCAGATCCCCCTCCCCTCCTCAAAAATTCAACATGGTGCTGGGCCCGCAAATAACCCAAAATATCCCCATTATCCCACCCTTATCTACTCTTCACTTCCCCAGAAGATAATGTAGCTCCCCCCCCCCCCCCCCCAGATTGATAGTTGCAGTCCAGGACAGTGGATTATGAATGAGAAGGTTTATAGTGAGCATTGAAAAAACTGGCACAACAGGCATATGTTGATTCTGTAAGAAAGAGAGATGAAAACAGTGACTCACCTCACAGCTGGTTGTGAAGTTCTGATGACAGAAATTTTTTATACAGAAAGACACAAGAAAGTAGCACACCTTATACATTAGAAACTCTGTAAACCCTACAACATCTCTGTGCCCGAAAAACACTGGCAATTATGACCCTAAAAGAATTACACGGCATAATAATCACCTAGGATACTCCCATTCTGACCGTTAAGCTGGACGTAAGAAAGCTGGACATAGTGGTAAAGGAGAACACCAGAGCGGCATTAATTATAGAGGTGTCGGTCCCAAGTGACTATTCTGTGAATCACGTTGAGAAGGAGAAGATTTTCAAATACCAAGAAATGCAGCAGAGAACAAGAAAATGTGGCAGAAAGATACCAAATTATTTCCCATCAAGTTGGGTGCCACAAGTTAGATTTAAGAATTGCCAAGCACACCTTGATAAATTACCCATACATGTTACATCTTACGAACTCGAAAAGGAGGCTCTCTTTGGCGTGATGCAAGTACTACATAGAGCATTAGCAGGAAATTTGGAAGACTGAGATCATACTCCACATACCCTGGCTTAGACGTGAGGTTCATGACTGTCATGGTATGTGCAAAACTAACCCATTTGAAGAAACTGCCCCTGAAATCTCAAAATGTGCTTTACCATGCAAATCCCCTTAGCCCTCCAGCACCAAAATACCCAGGGCTCCAGCCCTAAGGGAAACCCTATATTATCCACCAAAGGCAAAAACCCTGAGATATTATCTTCCCCAGGACTCGTTGGACCCAGTGCCATGCCCATCGCACCACCCTCACAAACATGAGTTGTGGCCCCCCCCCAAAACTGACTAGGAGAAGCGCTCTGCAGTGCAAAAGGCACTGCATATGGGACCACCAACTGTGCCTCAAATTCCATATCAGTCACCCCCAAGATCTCCCACAGCCAATCCCTCACATATCGTAACAAACACACATTATACAACCTAATGTTAGGCACTCCCTCTCCGCCCATTGGGTTGCTTTTAATTGCATTTGTGGCCTCTGCCCCTTCCAAATAAACTTTGAATTTAACTTATCCCACATCCTACCATCTTCCCACTGGAGCACAATTGTTAAATTCTGTAGGACGTGCAACCATTTGGAGAGAATCATATTCTTGATCAATTCAGTCCTCCCCATCAAAGACTGGGGAAATTCCCTCCACCTCCAGAGGAGATCCTGCATCTCCACAATTAGCAGCCTCACATTCAGATGGTACAAATCCTTCAGTCTCTGAGGAAGAACCAACCCCCTGCCACCCAACACAATGGAAACTGCCATTGCCACACCGCTCCTACCCCCTCCCCAATCAAAATCTGGAGGGAGCAACTTTTCCCAGTTGACGTGTAGACCTGAAAGCTCCCTAAACTCTTAAAGAATAGTAAGGGCCTGAGGGCTAGAGATTTGTTATATAGTAAGTAATTCAGGAATTTCAATCTTTGCCCACTTTAATTCTAGTAGTTCTAATTTTGAATGCATCATAATTCTTTATTATTTTGTTCTGACTTCTTCAGACCTCTACTTGTATATGCTATGGCGCGTTCCTCTCTTTCCTGGATTTCACTCTGGACTGCTTCAAGACCTCTCCCACTGGCATCAGTAATCAGAATAATTGGCAGGCAAAGATTGGGAAGGACAACACTGGAAATGTAGTCAGCCTTACCTTGAGTGTTTCAAATGCTGTCCGGTACTTTTCTGTCCTCTTGAATTGAACTGTTCATGAATATTTTTTCAAACTTTCCAGTTAAGCGATGCAAGGGTGCAGCTATCCGAGCAAGGTTTTGCATAGATCACCTATAAAAACTGGTGAAATCTAAGAAACTACAGATTTCCATAATTGTTGTGAATACCTTCCAGTCTTTTAGTTAACTAGTATTTTGCAGATCAGTGCAGATTCCACTTCCAGAGGTAATTAGCCAAGAAATCTGACCTCTCAACACAGCAATTCACACTTTGCAGGCTTAAGCTTCAAACCATGGGAAGAGCTTTGGGTCCACAGCGAGTGTGGGCAGATAGGAGGGGGGGCGGGTGCTTTCCCAGAGGGTTGTGAAGGCTACAGTTGTCTCAGCTTGTTTTTGATTAGGGGGTAGAAGCAGGCTGACCCGCCCACTAGGTAGGCTAGGCGGTCACCAATGTTCCCTCTAATTTTCTGTAGTCTGCGTGCGCATAAAATATCAGCTGTGCAGCTTTTGAAGGAAGGTTACATTTTTGTACGCCACATAACGACACTTGGAGTTATATACTTTAAAATTTGACTGCACGTCAGAATAAAGTATGTACACCACATTGATTGCACTAGAAAATATTGTAGAACTTGTGAAAACCGTAAATACACAACTTTTAAATTTTAAGACGTCTGTGTTGTTTTCTATCAGAATCAGAACTGTAATTTTTGTGCGCTCTGTTATAAAGTATGTGCGCTCGCTCGGCGAGGTGTGTGCGCGTGCGCACAGCTTAGAGGGAACAGTGGCGGTCACCTAGGGCAGCACTGTGCCCCTGTGCTTTGGCACACATGGCCTGCTGCTTTTGACTCCCTTCTGACAGGTATTTCCCCAGCTTTCAAAGAAACCGCTGTCGCACCCACTGAAGACAGAATCTGTGGCGGTGGCAGTAGCAGCGGGGGGTTGTGCGGCTGGGGCTTCTACCTAGAGCAGTACAAACCCTTGGGCCGATCCTGGGTAGAAGGAGCTGTGCTGCGGATTGGTGGAGATTGCCATGGCTTGCACTGGTTCTGGGTTGGTGACTGGCAGCAGCTGAAGCAATCGCTGCGAGATAGCATAGTGTCTCTTCCTGTGGAGTGTCCCTGGAGTTGACAGCGTGACCCTGGGTTGTCATGGGTTGTGAAGGAATTCTGAAGGAAGGCTTGGGCCCTTTAAAGGGAAGTGGCCAGCACTTGTGGGTCTAGGAGAAGGTTAGGACCTGCAGGATCATGGAACGAAGACCTAGTGCCATTGGAGAGAAGCAGCAACTGCAGCCTCAGAGAAGCAGCAAGGCAGAGGCCTGTTGGGGGTTGTGGTAGCACCTGAGGGTGTATACTTGGCTCATGGATGTTCTGGCAGCTGGCAGGGCTGGTGAGCGGGGTTGAACAGAGAAGACAAGGCCATGTGAAGAACTTAAAAAAAATGCTGCCATGCATTGCAGTTGCATGGGGGCTATCGGTGCAGATTGCTGCTGATGAGGTGAGTAGTTTTGGGTATATGACAGTCTAAAGATATTGAAAACTGAATGGGGGAAGTAAAGAGAATGTGGGGATTATCATAAGGCTGAGGGAGAGCCATGAAAAGTGTGAGGATTTAGTAATGCTGCTGAAACAGTTACTATCTATAAACTGGGGAGATCTCAAATTTATTTATTTATTTTATTTAACAGTTTTTATATACCGTCTTTCTTCGATTCAAGACGGTTTACAGAGAACATAACATGTTCTCTAGTATACCTCTACTATCCAAAATAATTGAGAAAGTAACCAACAATCAGATCTAACAACACATAGACACCTCCTCACCGCTTGATCCCAGTCAGCATGGATTCAGGGAAGCTCACGGAGTGGAGACACTGCTGACCACCTTATCCAATACACTCATCAGTGGGATGGATGACATCAAAAAGGGATTTGCACTAATTTTCCTCGACATCTCTGCAGCTTTTGATTCAGTGGACCACGAAATACTTCTAACCTGACTATATAACAAGGGAATCCACGGGCTAGCATGGGAATGGTGCAAATCTTACCTGGAAGATCGCTTGCAACAAGTTAAGACGGTTGCAGGCACCTCAGAACCTTTCCAACTAAAACAAGGAGTACCTCAGGGCTCATCCCTATCAGCGCTGCTATTTAATATTTACATGCAGCCTCTATGCGATATCACTCGCTCCTTTGGCATATCCTCGCTAATCTATGCAGATGATGTGCTAATATTCACACCAATCAATGTCACGCTCCCAGATTACACAACATTAGTTGACTGCTTTAACGCTATAGCAGACTGGCTCCTCTCCCAGAATATGCGGATAAACTATAAAAAACCCGAGGTACTGATAGTCACGAAGAACAGAGAATTCTCACCCCCTGATACCCTAAAAGTACGAGACGCAGACCTCCCAATCAAGCCCTCCATAAGATACCTCGGAGTAATACTGGACCATCGACTGGACTTTAAAGAACACGTCAACCGTACGGTAAAAACCATTTATTTCAAGATAAGGACCCTGCGTCACCTGAAAAATATGCTTGACCCAGACAGCTTCAGGACCATATTCCAAGCAATAGTCACACCTCACTTCGACTATGCGAACATAATACTCCATGGTCTCCCAAAAAACACCCTAAATACACTACAACTAGCCATGAATGCTGCAGCCCGGGTTCTATACGGAGCCTCAAAGAGCGACCATATTACTCCCATCCTAATGGAACTACACTGGCTCCCCATAAACTGCAGAATTACCTATAAAGCCCTTCTCATGTCCTTTAAAGTGATCAACACTATAGCCCCTTCATCAATCTCAAACCACCTCAATCACACTCCCAACACCAGATCCAGGAGATCAGTAGCTGCAAATACCCTGGTTACACCACCTGAGGCCACAAAATGCACACGTTCAACAACAGACAGGGCATTCGCGTACTACGCACCCAGAAGCTGGAATAACCTACCTCCCACCATTAGAGCAATTACGGACCTCAAACAATTCAGAAAAGCCATAAAGCACCACCTCTTCCTTCTACACTTCTCCCAATCCCAAGGCACATCATCAACCCTCTAACACATTCCAAGCCCTCATAGTAAAATTGTAAATACATTATTTACTCAAGATGTTAATAATAAATTCTATTCATTGTATATAGGTTCATATGTACAAAGTTTCCCAAAGTTATAATCCCAGTTGAATTCTCCTGTTATATGTAAACTCACAACAGCCTGTTGCTTGTAATGAGTATTCTTGTTTAATGTGAACCGCACTGATGAAAAAGAGTGCGGTATAGAAGAACTATAAATAAATAAAAATAAATAAATAAATGACAGTATATTTCAACAAATGTGTACAAACATGCAATGCAATGTGTGTCTTCGAGCTCGTGCTGATTCCTGGTGCCCCAAGAGCTTCTGGATTATCTTGGCAGTGTGACTGGAAGTAGATTGCCAGGCCTTTCTTCCAAGGCAATGGAGGGTTAAGTGACTTGTCCAAGGCTACAAGGAGTGCTAGTGGGAATCAAACCCTGTTCTCTTGGTTACCAAGCCAGTGCTCTAACCAGAAGACTACTCCTCCACTCCCAGACATGTACAAGAGATATCTAAAAAGTTAACAGGAATTGGACAGAGTTGACATGAGTGGGAAAATATCTGGGGTACATTATTAATGGTATTATGGAACATTCTGGGAACTGTTTTAGGGCAAAGGAGTAGTACAGCAGATGTCTGGAGGGAACTCTGAGAATTCTGAACTGTTGCAGGTTCAGTTGGGATTTGAACAGGTTTACCCAGGAAACAGAATTTATTCAAGTGTGAGAAAATATGTTAGAGCAGGGGTCTCAAATCCAAATTGCTTTGAGGGCCAAATGAGGACTTGTAAAGTAACCTGCGGGGCCTCATTTTCAGAAGGGGCCTCATTTGCATAAATATTTGCATAATGTTACCATACACTAACTTTTAGTAAACATGCCTCTTAATGAGTGTATGGATAAAGAAAGATTAAAAGATTTCTACATTACTATAATCCAGTGCCAACCGCCAGGCACATTAGGAACTACTACAAACACTGCCCATTTAGAACCCATAGCAAACCCGCCATATTCTAACAGCACTACCAGGACTCACAAAGCACCATACTCTACCTATCAAAAGGCAACACTGCAAATATTAAATCAGTACATTTCAGAGAATAACAATACATGGCCTACTGGGTAAAGAGAACAAGTGGCAATGTCAAATAGGAATTACATAAACAGAATACCTCAGCTAAGTTACACATGCAGAGCATACACCATCCACAAACAAGGAATCACAATTTAGAAACAGGAAGACAATAATTAAACTGGGAATCCCAAAAGCCAAACTTGGAATGCACAATAACACTGTAGAAATAAAACTATAAATTAATTTCCTCTTGTACTAAACAAAGCGCAGACGTTAATGATGCACATTTCCCAGAGCTGACATATTCCAGTTAATAAATTCAAAATAAAGAGATATTTTTCTACCTTTTGTGCATTTTTTTTCAGTTGCAATTGCTCCAGCTACTTTCTTCTGGTTTCTTCGTGTCTTCTGTTAACTCTCCATCTTCTGCTGTCCATTTGTCCTTTCTTCTCCTAGTTTTTTTTCCATTCTCTCTCTACATCTGCTTTAACATACTAATCTTTCTCCTTTTGCTCTTTCCTCATTCCTATTTCATCCACTGAAATTTTACCCCTCCATCCTCAATCCACACTTACTCTCCCAATACCCGACCAATTGTAGATTTTTCTTCCCTCCCACACAAAAAATTTTTCCCCTCTCCATTTCACTCTCCCAGCCCTATCCCATTCTAATCCTCCCCCAACATCAGCTCCCTTCTAGTTCCAGCCCAACCCAGCATCTGCTCTCTTCTAGTCCCCGCATCAGCCCATTTCCAGTCCTATCCTAGCCCCTCCATCAGCCCATTTCCTGTCCTAGCTCCCCCCCCCACTAAGCCCATTTCCAGTCCTAGCTCCCTCCCCTCACAGCCCATTTCCATTCCAAGCCCCCTCCCCATCAGCTATTTGCAGTTCAAGTCCCCCCCTTCCACTCAGTCCATTTCCATTTCAAAACCCCGCCCCATCAGCTATTTGCAGTTCAAGCCCCCCCTTCTACTCAGCCCATTTCCAGTCCTAGCAACCCCCCAGTCCATTACCAGTTCTAGCCCTCCAATAGCCCATTACCAGTCCTAAGCCCCCCCAACAGCCCACTTCCAGTCCTAACCCTCCCATCACCCCATTTTCAGTCTTAGCCGCCCATAACCCCATTTTCAGTCTTAGCCCCCCATAGCCCATTACCAGTCCTAACCCCCCAATCAGCCCACCTTCAGTCCTAACCCCCATCTGCCCATTTCCAGTCCTAGCCCCCCCACCTGCCCATTTCCAGTCCTAGCCCCCACCATAGCCCATTTCCAGTCCTAACCCCCCATCAGCCCATTTCCAGTCCTAACCCCCCCATCACCCCATTTTCAGTCTTAGCCACCCATTACCAGTCCTACCCCCCTCCCCCCCCCATCAGCCCGACCTAACCCCCCTCCCCCCATCAGCCCAGGTAAATTTAAAAATAAATTAAAAAAAAACCCTGGCTTCTGCTGCAGCTGCCGCCGCCGCCGTGGCAGCAACAGAATCAACTATCCCGCGGCCCCTTCCCATCAGCCCGGCAGTCTCGGCACAGCCTCGTCAGCTCCAGCAGCGGCAGGCTTTTCACGCCGCGAAGAGAGAGTTATTTCCCTCTCGTGGCTCTGTTAAGCCTGGAATTCCCATCAGCCCCGGCAGGTTTAACAGAGCCACGAGAGAGAAACTCTCCCTTTGCGGGAGGCCCTGAAAGCTGCCGCTGATGGAGCTGACGAGGCTCTGCCGGGCAGACGGGAAGGGGCCGTGGGACAGTTGATTCTGCCAGGGTTGTTTTTTTTTTTTTTTAGTTTCCTCTCCGTCGCGGGCCACACAAGGTTCTCTTGTGGGCCGCGTGTTTGAGACCCCGGTGTTAGAGCATGTTAAAGTTTGAAAGAGGGTTTTTTTTTGGGGGGGGGGAGGTTATTTTTGCTAGTTGAGCAATTTAGTAGAAAGATTTGTGCGAAAGTGGAAAGAACATCATGATGAGTAAGTCTTTACTGAACAAACTTTATACCCTACTGATGTGGATGCGTCGGTGGGAAGAGATTTTTTTTTTTAAACTAACTGCTAGTGATCAGGAGTGAAGGAGTATTGCTGGTATCTGTTAAAACAAAGAGTTAGTTGATTCAGTCACTGATAAAAAGAAAACTTGCGGACTTTCTCTGGAAAATAAGTTTCTATTAAAAAAAAAAAAAAAAAAAGAAACTTGTGTGTTTTTTTTAAGAAGTAAGCAGTGTTGCTTCTCCAGGAACAAGCAGGAAGTCAGCCCTCACATATGGGTGACGTCTGCGCTAACGGAGCCCGCGCAGTATTTCCTCAGCTTTCAAAGAATGCCTTTGGGAATGCTACCACGTGTGCGCAGTCCCCTTCCCTCCTAATGATGCCATCTTGCTCAGTCTCCTTTTTTCCGCATGTCCCGTTTCCCCGTAAAATTTCCTTAAAAAAATTATTCTTCGTTGAGTTTTTCCCAGTTTGCGTATCGGTGGTTCTTCCCACCTCAAGCTGGCGCCGTCCCCGCCACTGTTCTTGGCTTCCTTTCTCTTTTTTCATCGAAGTGTGCCTTGACTGGCCTTCGTGCCTTTTTTCGCCTGGGGGTCTTCAACCCTGTCCAGGTGTGAACCACCATGTCTCCCGGTGGCTTTAAAAAGTGCGATCGTTGCAGTCAAATTATGTCTGTCACAGACACCCATGACTGTTGCTTGTACTGCCTTGGCCTGGACCACGACAGTACTTCCTGCGACCTGGGTCAGGCCATGACCCCTCAGACCAACAAGAAAAGGTCAGAGTTGCAGGAGAAGATGTTCCTGCGGTCCGGCTCAGCCCCAGCTTCCCCAATGCTGAGCCCAAAACTGAGAACCTTCTGTGAGGCCCGAGTATCTTCGGAGTCCCGCGGCACCAGCTCCTCCGGAAAGACGCCGGACCCTGACAAGAAAAAGAAAAAAATCCTCGAAGCTAGTCTAGGTTCCACCGGGGAAACCTGGTAAGGTCCTGCAGAGGGACTCTGGCGACTCCGAGCAGCGCCCCCCCTAGGTCTCTAGGAAAGAGTCCTCGGTTGACGGTGACCGTGCGAGGCTCCCTGAGGCCACACTCGCTACAGCGCCAGCGCTGGGCCCGAACCCTCGGTGCCCACGCCAAAAGCTGCGGAGCCTTCTGACATCGAGGCCAGAATGGTGATCTTGGAACAGAGTATCTCTGCCATCCTGACCATGCAGCAGGCGATGATGTCAGATTTGTCCGCATCATCTGCCCTGATAACCATGCCCCCGACTGCGGTGGCATCCCCAGGCATCAAACTGGGCCCTTTTCCTCTCGAAAATATTAAAGAAACTTGTCTTTGCACAGTTATCTTCCCACCTAGATTCCACTCATGCCCTCCATCCTCGACAGTCAGGTTTTAGGATAGGTCACAGCACAGAGATCATCCTTCTTGCACTCCTTAATGAAATTCCCATAGCACACGACTAGGGTGATGTTTCCTCGCTGTCTCACTGGATCTCTCTGCGGCTTTCGATCTGGTTGACCACGCTCTCTTACAGACTACAGGGTGCGGTATTGAACTGGTTTAAGTCATACCTCTCCCTCCATTCCTTTTCTGTATCCTGTGGTTCATCCACTTCTGCTACACTCACTCTCACCTGTGGTGTCCCCCAGGGTTCAGTACTGGCCCCGCTGCTCTTCAGTATCTTTATGGCACCATTGGCATTGCTTATCCAACAATTGTGAATCTCCTCCTACTTTTTTGCTGATTATGTTATACTGCTACACCAATTCCCAATTCCTAGTCCCCTGATCTTTCCCCTATTAACGCCTGTTTAGACAGCATCCACACTTGGTTCTCTCTGAACCGCCTCCACCTCAACCCATCCAAATCTGCTGCTATTTGGTTTAGTTTACATACGCCCTGCCCTTCACTTGCACCCAAGATCCCATCTGTCCCAGTCCCTCTTGTTCGTTCGCTTCGACGCTTGGGGGTTCTGCTGGATTCTACCTTCTCTTTTCATGAACATGTATCATCTTTGGTCCAGTGCTCCTGTTTCTTTCTTTGACAGGTTCGTGCGGTTCGTCCTTTTCTCAGGTTACCCTCCCTCACAACGTTGGTCCTCTTGATGGTCATATCTAGATTACTGTAATGTTGCACTTGCAGGTCTTCCCCATTACCAGCTTCATCACCTCCAGTTCGTTTAAAATACTGCTGCACGCATTCTCACTCACTCCTGTCATGACCATGTCACTCCCCTGCTGATCCACTTACACTGGCTCTCTCTTAAGTTCCGTATCGACTACAAAGTTCTCACCATTATCCATAAAGTCCTTTATACTGAAATACCACAGTACCTATCTAATTTGCTTCAATTCCACTCCTCCCACCATCTTCCCAGGGCCATACATGTCAACCGCTTAGTCCTTCCCACAGTCACTCAGGCACACCTGGAACAAACCTCGAAGTCAGCCATTTTTACCTGTGTTCCGCTTTATGGAAGTTGCTGCTACCTGCACTTGATTCTTAAACCTCCTTTACCAGATTCAAAACACTGCTGAAAACATACTTTTTCCATACTGCCTTCGATCTCCACAGTGATTCTCAATAAGATACTCTACGCCTGTCCCTTCCCTCCTAGTCCTGAGGCATCTTCTGACCCTTTCTTTCTTCTTTATAGTCTTTGCAGTCCTGTATAACTTGGCATTCCTTTCATACTCTAGTTTTTTGTTGTTTTTTTTTTATATTGTAAACCGCTCTGGGGTTTTGACCATTTGGGTGGTATATCAAGCAATTAATAAAGATAAGGAGCGCTATCGGCCTCAGGCTAGCCCTCGGCACCGATCAAGGTCCTGGTCCCGATCCTCTGGTGTCCGGTCCTCCCCAGCTAGCTTCCAGGAGTCTGACCTGAGACCATTCGTGGGATCCCAGTTCCCTGACACAGGCCCCGCGATGCAGGAGCTCTGAGCCTCGGACTCCTCGACACCCTCTGAGTCAGACTGGGAGACTGACATCTAGGTCTCTCCAGAGACCTCTTGACACCGAGACATCCCCTTGGAGCCATCTCCCTTGGAACTCCAATGCCATACTCCACCCAAGGACGTGGCAATTCATGACTTCGTCCGGGACATGGCCCAAGCCCTCTCGGTCCCGACTGAGTCCGAGGAGGACCCGCGCACCGAAGAACCAGAGATCCTCCAGTACAAGTCTCTGCCAAATGAGGCTCTGTCTGTGCCGCTGCAGCCCATCCTTGAACGGCTGCTCCTATGGATGTGAGAGACCCCGGCCTTGGTGCTGGTGGTCAGCCGACGCCTCGACACCATTTATCGCATCGAGTCCAGGCTTCCAGGAGGCCAAACTCCCCCACAATTTCAAGGTGGCGGAGTCTTCGATGCAAAAGCTCAAGAACCAGAAGACTTATTCTTCTCCAGGACCAAGCAGGAAGTCAGTCCTCACATATGGGTGATGTCGGTGCCGACGGAGCCCCAGTGCGGAGCATTTCCCCAGCTTTCAACGTCCCCTTCCCGCCCAAAGGTGCCATCTTGCTCAGTCTTCTTTTTTCTGCGGAGCCCGACGGACGTGAGTTTGTGTCACCCGGTAAAAAAGTGATTTTCGTGGTTTTACCCGGTTCGACGCCGGTTCCCCTTCCAGCCTAGGCCAGGTACACCGGTATCGAGCCCAGAGTTAATTTTTCGGTTTTTGTCCTTCGAGACTAGTGTTTGCACTTTTTTTGTGTGTTTCACTGGCAGCCCGGTCTTTTGACCTCGCAGGGGCCCTTTTTCCCCCGATGGCTGCCAGCGGGTTCAAGAATTGTGATCGGTGCAAGAAACTTATGTCTCTCACCGACACACATGACTGCTGCCTCCAATGCCTCGGGCCCGACCATGACCCACTGGCCTGTGGTCCATGCGGCAAGATGTCGTCGAAGGCACTGAGGAGCCGTCAACATCAGCGTGAAAGAATCTTTTCTGACTCCGCGTCCGGCCGGGCCCGGACTTCATCAGAGGCTTCGACATCTCGGGAGTCCGACCCCGAGCACCATCAAGGCTCCTCTGAGAGGGGGTCTCCTTCTCGGGAACACAGAAGGAAGAAAAAGCTCGCGAGGGTGACGTCGGTGGATGCTCCTGGCTCCTCGAGGGCCAGGTCGCATAGCCCCGACCAACGCCCTGGGCTCTCGGAGTCGGCGAGGCCTTCGAAGTTACCTCGTGTGGAGTCGGAGTCCCCGAGTCACGTGAGTGCAGTTGTCCTCGTGGACTCTCCCCTGGGGGAGCCGACGTCGGGGCCCGAGTTGGGGGCTGCTGAGTCTCCTGAGCTCGGGCTCAGGTTGACGGCCTTGGAGAGCAGCTTGGCTGCCTTCATGGAACAGCAGCGGGTGCTGATCGCCGGTCTGACCGGTGCATCTGCCCCGACCACTGGGACCTTGACATCCAAGTCGACCCTGGAGACTGAGCCGATCCTCGAGTCGATGAAGTCTCGAGTCGATCCTTGGTCAAGGTCCCCCTCGACCTCCCGTGTGGGGCTCAAAGTTGTTGATGCCGATACCCTCGGCGTCGGGGCAGATGGCATCAAAGCCCACACAGCCGGAGCTGCTCGATTCCTCCTCGGAGGAGTCGGACTGGGAGATGGAGGACGAGGAGTCCCCGGACACTTTCCGGACCCGGTGTGTCCCTTTGGACTCACTGGAGTCCGAGCCTCGGAGAAGGTCGTCTCCCCCCCCCCCCCCAGACGATACCCGGTTCTCGGACTTCGTGAGGGACATGGCCAAAGCTTTGGCCTTCCCCGCGGATGCCGAGGAGGAGCCTCGAGCCGAAGAGCTCGATGCACTCCAGTATGACTCTCCGCCTAAGGAGGCCTTTACTGTACCAGTTCCTCCGATGCTGGAATGGCTGCTCTTCCGCATGTGGGAGGCACCGGCCTTGGCGCCAGTTCTTAGCAAATGGGTTGATTCCATCTCTCGAGTCCGTAAGAGCCCTGTGTTCCAGAAGGCACAGCTACTGCACCACTCCATGGTTTTGGAATCGGCCATGCATCATCTGAAGAGTCAGAAGATGCACTCCTCGGTGCCCCCCGACCGGGAGGCCCGGAACCTGGATGCCCTCGGTAGAAAGTGCTTCCAGGGCTCTATGCTGTCTTGCCGTGTCCAGACTTAACAGCTGTACATGGGCATGTACCTCCGAGACCTGGCGAAGGAAATTGCTGGGTTCTCAGCTGGCCTCTCCGAGGAACCTTTGCAGAGATTCAAAGCTTTGTCCTCGGGAATTCAAGAGTGCTCAAAGTTTATCTCTCGAGCAGCCTATGATGGCTTCGAGGCTTTGGCCCGGGTAGCCGCAGCCGGCATCGGTGCATGCCATCTGGCCTGGCTACAGTCATCAGATCTGGAGCCATGGGTACAGGACAAGTTGGTCGATGTCCCTTGCCGAGGTGAGAACCTTTTTGGCAAATCCATGGCTAAAAAGGCTGCAGAAATCGAGACTGAGACTCTCACCAGGACAAGGCTGTCCAGAAAGACTTCTGCCCCTTCTCAGAGAAAGAAGGGCTCGGGGAAGAAGCCCTTTTTCCCGAGGAAGGGTACTGCCTACAAATCCTACTCTCAGTTCCAGGCCTCTACAGCTCCCAAACAGGGCCAGCAGGCCAAGGGGCAGGGACATGGGCCCCATAGGCAGAAAACCCCCAAGCCGCCAGCTCCAGCTCCTGCACAGCAGGGAGCGGGGTTTTGACTCCCACAGCATAGCCTCTCCTCCACAGCTGGCTCCACTCAGCACAGGAGGCCGGCTGACTCTGTACACCCACAGGTGGTCAGCCGTAACAGGGGATTCCTGGATACTGAGCATAGTCCAGAAGGGCTACTTGCTCCACGTCAACCAGTTACCCCCCTCCTATTTTCCAGGGGAGCCTCCAAGACTTCCTCTTCACAGGAACTTCCTCCTTCAGGAGTTGGCAAGCCTTCTAAAGGAACAGGTGGTGGAACCGGTGCCTCACCGCCTGAAAGGGCACGGCTTCTGTTCCAGGTACTTTCTGGTACCAAAAAGAACAGGAGGCTTTAGGCCCATCCTAGACTTGCGGAATCTCAACAAGTTCCTGGAGAGGGAAAAGTTCAAGATGCTTACCCTTGGGATACTGCTGCCCTACCTCCAGCAGGGAGATTGGCTATGCTCCTTAGACCTAAAGGATGCTTATACTCACATCCTCATTCATCCAGACCACAGATAATATCTCAGATTTGTAGTGGGAGGAAATCATCTTCAGTACAGGGTACTTCCCTTTGGCCTGACCTCCGCTCCCAGGGTTTTCACCAAGTGCCTGGCGGTGGTGGCAGCCTATCTCAGAAACTAGGGCATCTTTGTCTTCCCATACCTGGACGACTGGCTCATCAGGGGTCAGTCTCCACAGGAGTCCAGACAAGCCACCCTTCACACTGTATCTCTTCTCCAGCATCTAGGCTTTTGTCATAAACTTTGCAAAGTCCACTTTGCTCCCCTCACAGAACATAGAGTTCATGGGGCAAGACTAGATACTCTTCAGGCAAAGGCTTATTTTCCCGAGGGCAGGGCCCACAGGCTGATGGGCTTGGCCAAACAGTTTCAGAGCGGTTCTCTGGTCTCTGCCAGACACTTCCTGAGGCTCTTAGGTCACATGGCATCCACGGTCCACGTAACCCCAAATGCCCATCTGCACATGCGGCCTGCTCAGTGGTGCCTCAGAGCTCAGTAGGTGCAAGCCACAGTAGACTTAAGAGACAGAGTAAGGGTGTCCAAACTACTAGTGGACTCCCTGCGGTGGTGGCTACATCTCCCAAACCTTGTCAGGGGAGTACCTTTCCAAGTGCCGCCACACACACAGGTGCTGACAACCGATGCTTCCTTACAGGGTTGGGGGGCGCATTGCCAGGGTGCATGCACTCTCAGGGCCTCTGGTCTCCTTGGGAGGCAACACAGCAGATCAATCTGTTGGAGTTGCGAGCTATCCACTTGGCTCTATAGACTTTCTCTCATGTTCTCTCTCACCAGTCTGTCTTAGTTCAGAAAGACAATCAAGTGGCCATGTTCTATGTAAACAAGCAGGGAGGCACAGGATCCAGGCTTCTGTGTCAGGAAGCACAAGCTCTTTGCTCCCTGGCAGTCAAACAAGGCATGTTTCTCAAAGCAGTTTATCTACCTGGCCAGGAGAATTACCTAGCAGACAGGTTAAGCAGGATTCTACAGCCTCACGAATGGCACTTGAATCCACTAGTGGTCCAACAGATCTTTCTCAGATGGGGTCTTCCAACTATCGATCTCTTTGCGAGTCCACTGAACCGGCAGCTGCCCAGGTTCTGTTCCAGACAACCGCATCCTCTGAGAATAGCAGCAGATGCGTTTCTAATTTCTTGGTTTACAGGCCTACTGTATGCGTTTCCTCCCACGCCTCTAGTGGCCCGTACCTTGTTCAAGGTTCTTCGAGACAAGGCCTCGGTGATTCTGGTAGCCCCCAGATGGCCGAGGCCACCGTGATTCCCACTCCTTCTGCAGTTGGCGGTGGACACTCCACTCCCTCTGTGGGTGCAACCCGATCTCCTGTCTCAGGACCAGGGATCTCTCCTGCACACCAACCTCAAATCCCTCAATCTGATGGCTTGGCTGCTGAAAAGATAGTTCTAGCTCCCTTACTTCTACCTAAGGAAGTGGAAGAGGTGGTGTTGGCTTCTAGGAGGCAATCCACCCGGAAGTCTTATGCCCTCAAGTGGCGTAGGTTCTCCACCTGGTGTGCTCAGTGCCAGGAGGATCATTTTTCGTGCCTGGTGCCGGTGGTGCTGCAGTATCTGCTTCACCTGTCGGACCTCGGCCTTAAGTCCAACTCTGTTCGGGTCCACCTCAGTGCTCTATCGACGCACCACCCACCGGTAGAGGGACAGTCTCTGTCAGCCCACCCCTTGGTGTCCTGCTTCCTCAGAGGCCTGCTTTTGCTCAAGCCTCCGGTTCGTCCCACCAGCCACTGAGTGGGTTTTGAATGTGGTCTTGCAGCAACTTACTCGCCCACCGTTTGAGCCGATGGCTACCTGTCATTTACGATTCCTTTCTTGGAAGGCGTTGTTCTTGGTGGCTCTTACCTCGGCCAGGCGTGTGAGTGAACTCCAAGCTCTGGTTTCTTATAGACCATACACACGGTTCTATAGGAACAGGGTGGTCTTACGGACTCATCCTGTTCCTTCCAAAGGTTGTCTCCTCCTTCTACCTCAGGAGGTAGTTCTTCCAGCATTCTTTCCCAGGCCGCACGCCAGCCGGGCTGAAACAGTCTTGCATACCCTGGACTGTAGAAGGGCGTTGTCCTTTTACATAGACCGTACGTAGGGGCATCGAAGGGCTGCTCAGCTCTTCGTATCTTTTGACCCTAATAAACTGGGTTTACCTGTCTCCAAGCGTACGTTATCCATTTGGGTGGCAGATTGTATCGCTTGGGCGTACAGGGCAGCCGGCCTCTCCTTGCAGGTTCGAGTCACAGCCCACTGTGTCAGGGCGAAAGCCGCGTCAGTAGCTCATCTCTGCTCTATTCCGTTGGCAGACATCTGCTGGGCCGCTACTTGGTCTTCAAGCCGGACTTTTGCGGCCCATTACTGCCTCGAGGGGGAGTCCCGAAGGGACACTGCTTTCGGACAGGCGGTACTCTGTAATCTCTTTGAGGTTTAGGCAACTCCTACCCTCCGGCCCTTGTGTTGGGCTTACCGTACGGGGGCATTCTCAGAGAAGATTCTTATCACGGATGCTGAGGCTCTAGAGGGAGCTAATTTTTTCAGCTTTGGGTTCCCGGTAGCCTAGAGCTGGGGAGTCCCATATGTGAGGACTGACTTCCTGCTTGGTCCTTGAGAAAGAGTAGTTACTCACCTGTAACACGTGTTCTCCAGGAGCAGCAGGAATCCGTCCTCACGACCCTCCCTCCTCCCCTGGGAGTTGCAGTCATATACTTCATTTTTGTTTTTTGCTGTCTTTTAGCTATGTCATCAGACTGAGCAAGATGGTACCTTTGGGCGGGAAGGGGACCGCGCATGCGCGCTGCATTCCCAAAGGCTTTCCTTGAAAGCTGGGGAAATGCTCCGCACGGGGGCTCCGTCGGCGCCGACGTCGCCCATATGTGAGGATTGATTCCTGCTGCTCCTGGAGAACACCTGTTACAGGTGAGTAACTACTCTTTCTGTACCCCTGGGTAGAGAGGTCAGAGTCCTCGTCACCCTAGGATGCAAATGCTTCCAGGTGTCCATGCTGGCCTGTTGGATACAAACCTATGAACTCTATATAGGGATGTATCTTAAGAGCCTCATTCAGGAGCTCACAGGCTTCTCATCAGGGCTTGCCGGGGAACCCCTGCAGCGGTTTCCGACCTTGGTGGCCACCATTCAGGACTGCTGTAAGTTCCTGTCCTGGGCCACCTATGATGGTTTTGAGGCGGCAACCCAGACAGCAGCCACAGGCATCAGTGCGCGGCACCAGGCCTAGCTGCAGACCTTGGACCTCGAGCAATGGGTCCAGGAAAAGCTGCTGGATGTCCCCTGCACCAGGGAGAACCTGTTTGGGAAACCTATGGCTAACAAGGCGGCCGAGATAAGGCCGAGGTGGTGACCAGGCAGAAGCTCTCAAAGAAGAGCTCTACCCTTCCCTGTAAGAAAACCTCGGGGAAAAGGCCAACTTTCTTGAGGAAGAAGGGTCCATCAGAATCACCACTACCAAGCCTTCCCAAGCCAGCAGCAGCAGGGATCCCAGCCCAAGGGCCAGGGACACGGACCGAGGAAGCCAAAGGCTCCCAAACTGCAGACACAGCTCCAGATCAACCTGGTGGGAGCTTTTGACTCCCAGGGCAGGGCCTTCCTCCCCCTGGGAGACTCTCACCAGCCCACAGGGGGCTGCCTGGCACTCTTCGGCCATAGGTGGCCCGAAGTCATCTTGGACCAGTGGGCGCTCCAGGTGGTGAAGGAGAGTTACAGCCTCCGTTTCCAGCTGCCACCTCTGGGGCATTTTCCAGGAGAACCAGTGTGACCTCTCCTTCACCAGGACCTCTATTTCTCAGAGCTAGTAGCTCTACTAAGGAACAGGGCAGTAGAGCCTTTTCCCTAGCACCTCTGGGGCAAAGGTTTCTACTCAAGGTACTTTCTTGTCCCCAGAAAAACCGGGGGTCTCAGGCCCATCCAGGACCTCTGAGACCTGAACAAGCTCTGGTGAGGGAGAAGTTCAAAATGCTCTCCCTTGGGACACTGCTGCCCTACCTCCACCAGGGAAGACTGGCTTTGCTTCTTAGACCTAAAGGATGCTTACACCCACATTCTGGTCCACCCATCTCACCGGCAATACCTGAGATTCATGGTAGGGGGCGGCCACTACCAATACAGGGTACTTCCCTTCGGCCTGGCCTTCTCGCCAAGAGATCTGTGCCTACAAGGGGTATTCATCTTCCCCTACCTGGAAGACTGGCTCATCAGAGTGGCACAGCTGCAGAGGCCAGTCAGGACACAGAACGTAGCATCTTCATCCCGCAGCTACCCCAAATCACATCTCTTTCTGGTGCAGGACCTAGAGTTCATCAGCACTCAGCTAGACACAGTATGGGCCAGAGCCCTCCTCCCTCAGGACAGGGAAGAACACCTCAAACAACTGGCGAGGGAGGTCCAACACCAAAGAATGGTGTTGGCTCACCTCCTTCTCCACCTGCTGGGACACATGGCCTCTACAGTCCATGTAACACCCCTAGTCTGCCTGCACATGCAGACAACCCAGTGGTGCCTGCATTCTCAGTGGACCCAGGCCATGGACTGACTCTGGGACAGGATCAGGGGTTTCCGCCAGCTGACAAGGTCCCTCAACTGGTGGCAAAACCTGGGCTGCCTCCGGGCAGGAATGCCCTTCCAGGTGCCCCCACCGCAGAATACCCTGACCACAGATGACTCTCTCCAGGGCTGGGGAGCTCATTGCAGAGTTCACTAGACTCAGGGTTGCTGGTCCAGTGAGGAGTCTTTACTACGGATCAACCTCCTGGAACTCCAGGCGGTATTCTTCAGCCAATGTACATTCTGCTCCTTCTTGGGGAACAGACCTGTGCTGGTCCAGACAGACAACCAGGTCGCAATGTTCTATATAAACAAGCAGGGAGGCAAGGGCTCATACTCTCTCTTCCAGGAGGCTGTAGCCCTCCTCTACTTTGCAGTGCTTAATGGCATGTTTCTACGAGCAGTCTACCTCCCGGGTCAGGACAACTACCTGGTGGACAGACTCAGCAGAGTCCTGGGCCCTCAGAGTGGTGTTTCGACCCTGCAGTGGCGGAGAAGTTATTCCGCCATTGGGGCTGGCCCGAGATGGACTTCTTTGTCTCTCTGGACAACGCACAGCTGGCTCGCTTCTGCTCCAGGCAGCTGAACCTGCAGAGGGTAGCAGCAGGTGCGTTTCTGATCCCATGGCTAAGGGACTGCTGTATGCATTCCTGCCGACTCCCCTGGTTGCCAAGACTCTGTTCAAAATTCAGAATGAGAGGGCATCAGTGATACTGATTGTCCCCAGGTGGCCGAGGCAACCCTGATTCCCACTACTGCTCTTGCTGGCGGTGACACTCCTAGTATCCCTGGGTCGAGCTCCGGACCTCCTGATTCAGGAAAAGGGCTCCCTTCTGCACCCTAATGTGGGGTCATTGATTCTAATGGCCTGGCTGCCGAGAGGGTAGCCTTGTCCCCGCTCAACCTACCACAAGAGGTTGAGAAGATCCTGCTAGCCTCCAGAAAGCCCTCCACAAGGACAGCTTATGCCTTTAAGTGGCGCAGGTTCACCCTGTGTGCACAGATAGGAAGGAGAACCTTTTCTCCTGCCATGTCCAGCTGGTACTCCAGTACCTAGTGCATCTGTTGCGCACAGGCCTAAAATCTAACTCGGTCCGGGTACATCTGAGTGCCATAGCCATTCACCATCACTCAGTAGGGGGAAAGCCCTTATCCAGCCAGCCCCTGGTTTCCAGGTTCCTACTTTCCAAGCCCCCTGTCCGCTCCCTCGGCAGCAGAATGGGACCTCAACATGGTGCTCTCCCAGCTGACCAAACTCACCATTCGAGCCACTGGCCACTTGCCACCTCAGATACGTATCTTGAAAGGTGGCCTTGACTTCAGCTCACAGAGTCAGCGAGCTTCAAGCACAGGTGGCGGACTCCCCGTGCACTAGGTTCTTCAAGAACAGGGTAGTACTCTGCACTCACCCTGTTCCTCCCGAAGGTGGTATCTCCATTTCACCTCAACCAGGAGGTTGTACTCCCCACCTTCTACCCGCGGCCTCATGCCGGCAAGGAGGAGCTCAAACTCCATACACTAGACTGTAAACGGGCCCTATCCTTCTATCTGCAGTGGACCCAGGGCACCGCAAAGCACCTCAGCTTTTCATATCCTATGACCTTCTTGGAGCAGCTGGTTCATGAACCGACCAGAGGGGAAGCCATACTGGACCTAGTCCTTAGTGGAACGCCAGATCTGGTGCAAGAAATAATGGTGTTGGGACCACTTGGCAATAGTGATCATAGTATGATCATGTTTGATTTAATTAGTGGAGGACAGATAGTAAAGGCATCCACAGTACTACCTTTTAACTTTCAAAAGGGAGACTATGATAGAATGAGGAATATAGTTAGGAAAAAACTAAAAGGAGCGGTTCCAAAGGTTAAAGACTTACAGCAAGCTTGGGTGTTATTTAAAAATACTATCCTCGAAGCCCAGACCAGCTGTATTCCACGCATTAGGAAAAGTGGAAGAAAGTCCAAAAAACTGCCAGCATGGTTTAAAGGTGAGGTCAGAGAGGCTGTTGCTGCCAAAAAAGCAACCTTCAGGAAATGGAAAAAAGAGCCAAATGATGAAAACTGGAAACAGCACAAGCACTGGCAAGTTAAATGCAAAGCATTGATAAGGCAGGCAAAGCGGGAATTTGAGAAGAAACTTGCTACGGAAGCAAAAACACGAAATAAAGACTTTTTCAAGTACATTCGTAGCAAAAGGCCTGTGAGAGAGTCAATTGGACCATTAGATGATAGAGGGGTAAAAGGGGCAGTAAGAGGAAACAGGCTATAGCAGAGAGACTGAATGAATTCTTTGCTTCGGTCTTTACTGAGGAAGATGTAGGGATGTTACCCAAGACTGAAGTGGTATTTAAAGGTGATACTGCAGAGGAATTGAGAGAAATATCGCTACACCGGGAAGATATATTACAACTATTTGATAAACTGAATAGTAGCAAATCACCTGGACCGGATGGTATACATCCCAGAGTGTTGAAAGAACTGAAATATGAGATTGCAGACCTTCTATTGGTAATCTGTGAACTTTCATTAAAATCATCTGTAATACCTGAAGATTGGAGGGTCGCCAACGTAACACCAATTTTTAAAAAGGGTTCCAGGGGTGACCCAGGAAATTACAGACCGGTGAGCCTGACGTCAGTACCAGGGAAAATGGTAGAAACCATCATAAAGAACAAAATTACACAGCATGTAGATAGTCATGGCCTAATGGGAGACAGCCAACATGGCTTTAGACAAGGAAGATCTTGTCTTACTAATCTAATATGTTTTTTTGAAGGTGTGCATAAACAGGTAGACAAAGGTGTGTCGGTTGATATAGTGTATCTGAACTTTCAGAAAGCTTTTGACAAAATCCCCCATCAGAGACTTTTGGCGAAGCTAAAAAGTCATGGGATAGGAGGCAGTGTACTATTGTGGATTGGGAACTGGTTTAAAGATAGAAAGCAGAGGGTAGTGTTAAATGGCCAATATTCCCAATGGAAAAAGGTGAATAGTGGAGTACCCCAGGGATCTGTACTGGGTCCGCTGCTTTTTGACATTCATAAATGACCTGGAAAAGGGAATAACTAGTGAGGTTATCAAATTTGCAGATGACACAAAACTGTTTAAAGTTGTTAAAACCCAAGAGGATTGTGGAAAACTGCAGGAGGATCTGGATAAATTGGAAGACTGGGCATCCAAATGGCAGATGAAATTTAATGTGGACAAGTGCAAAGTTATGCACTTAGGAAAGAACAACCCACACTATAGTTACACGATGCAAGGCTCCACATTAGAAACCACCACCCAGGAAAAAGATTTAGGAGTCATCGTGGATAACATGTTAAAACCCTCCGCCCAGTGTGCAGCGGCGGCCAAGAAAGCAAATAGAATGCTAGGTATCATAAGGAAAGGGATGGAGAATAAAACAAAGGATGTTATAATGCCTCTGTATCGCTCCATGGTACGACCGCACCTTGAATATTGTGTGCAATTCTGGTCACCGTATCTTAAAAAGGACATAGCGTTATTAGAAAAAGTACAGAGAAGAGCCACCAAATTGGTGAAGGGGATGGAAGGCTACTCCTATGAAGAGAGGCTAAGAAGGTTAGGGCTCTTTAGCCTGGAGAAGAGACGGCTGAGGGGAGATATGATAGAGGTCTATAAATTAATGAATGGAGTGGAACGGATAAACGTGGATCAATTGTTTACGCTATCAGAGTATAGGAAGACTAGGGGACATGTAATGAAGCTACAGAGTAAACTATTTAAGACAAATAAGAGAAAATATTTTTTCACTCAACGTGTAATCAAACTCTGGAATCTGTTACCGGAGGATGTAGTAAGGGCTGTTAGTATAGCTGGGTTTAAAAAAGGTTTGGACAAGTTCCTGGAGGAAAGGTCCATAAACCACTATTAAAAAGGGACCCAGGATATCAATGCTTGACCCAGTACAAGCATTGTGGAACCTGTCTTTTGGGGATATTGCTAGTTACGTATGACCTAGATTGGCCACTGTTGGAAACAGGATACTGGGCTTGATGGACCTCGGTCTGACCCAGTATGGCATGTCTTATGTTCTTATGTACCTCAGCAGACTGGGGCTAACTGTAACCAAGCGTACCCTATCCTCTTGGAGTGGACTGCATTGCCCTCACCTATGAGCGCGGGCGGGCCTCTCCCTGAAACACCAGATCACAACGCATCGCGTGAGGACGATGGCCATGTTGGTGGCCCACTTCCGTTCTGTGCCAGTGACCAAAATTTGCAGAGCCCACCACCTGGTCATCCATTCACACGTTTGCAGCACACTACTGCCAGGAGAGTGAATCCCGCAGGGACAGTGCCTTTGGTCAGGCGATGCTGCATAATATTCTTGGAATGTAGGCAACTCCTGCTTTCTGACCCTTATGTGTTCAGGCTACCGGAGTGATAGTGTCGCTGGACCTAAGGTCTTGCAGAGTCTGTCAGCGGGGACTCACCTTCTGCCACTAATGGCTATCCATCCGGTCGCTGTTGTTGCTGTCGTGGTTCGATTCTCGGCAGTCTGGAGCTAGGGAGTCTCATATGTGAGGACTGACTTCCTGCTTGGTCCTGGAGAAAGTGGAGTTACTCACCTGTAACAGATGTTCTCCAGGAACAGCAGGAATCAGTCCTCACAACCCTCCCTCCTCCACTTGGAGTTGCCGTCCTTCTGTTTTTTTTGTTTGACTGCCGTCTTAGCTATGTTATCTGACTGAGCAAGATGGCACCCTTGGGCAGGAAGGGGACCACGCATGCATGGTAGCATTCCCAAAGGCTTTCTTTGAAAGCTGGGGAAATGCTCCATTCGGGCTCTGTCGGCGCCGACATCGCCGCCGTAGAACACCTATTACAGGTGAGTAACTACATTTTTCATGTGAAGTATTTTGCTGTGTGTGACTGGGCACTAGTTAAGAATTAAGTAGCCTCTTGAAGTCAAAGAGGAAATGTTTCCTGAAAAAAAAAGAAAAATCCTGAGGTTCATAGATATTTTAAAAACGTTAAAGGGAATTACTGTAGTTTAATTCTGTTGACTTTGGATGTCGGCTATCTTGCAGCTTTATATTTACATTGCTCATAAAGTTATTCATTTAGGCAAGTGTGAGTGAAGTATATGCCTAGGAGTGATTGACTGTGTATTGGAGGAGAGGGCAGGAAAGCATAAATCTGGTCTTAATTTTTGTCCATCTGAATCTTGTCCAGTTCTGGTCACCATATCTTAAAAAAGATATAGCAGAATTGGAAAGGGTACTGAGAAGAGCGACAAAAATGATAAAGAGGTTGGAAGGATATCCCTATGAGGAAAGGCTTAAAAGGTTAGGGTTCTTCAACTTGGAAAACAGATAGCTGAGGGGAGATATGATAGAGGTCTAGAATAATGAGTGAAGTGCAATGGGTAATTGTAGATCATAGAAACATAAAACAATTGTTTACTCCTTCAAAAAGAAGAAACACTAGGGGACATGCAATGAAGTTACAATGTGGCACATTTAAGACTAATTGTAGAAAATATTTTTTCTCTCAGCATCAAACTCTGGAATTCGTTACCGGAGGATGTAGTAAAATCTGTGAGTATAGCTGGGTTCAAAACAGGTTTGGATGAATTCCTGGAGGAAAAGTGCATAAACCATTATTGAAGAGGACTGGGGAAATCCAATCCTGGGACAGGCAGCATGGAATGTGCATACCTTTAGGGACTCGACCTGGAATGGCCACTGTTGGAAACAGGATATTGAGCTTGATGGATCCTTAGTCTAACCCAGTATGGCATATCTTATGTTCTTATGTATTCATTTTGATACAAGATTTAAGGGGGAGTCTAATTACAGTGTGTGGTGCGTGAGAGGCGAGCGTCTGAGTGATTGAAGTTTTTTTTTTATATAAGGACACAGTTATCTGTTTTCCCCCCTCATTAGATAGAAGTAAAAGTCCTAGAATTTCAGAGGAGTCTGTGTTATGCTGCTTGAAGAACTATTTCAGCCCCAACTATAGGGAGATATGTTTTCTTAATTGCTATGTTTAAAATCAGGGGAGTAGGTACGTTGCTTTCCTGAGGGACCCAAAGGAGCAGGAGAGTCTGAGAACCAGAGGGATTGGAATCCTGGAGGGATGGGCCGTAATGCAGGAAAGTTTCAAGAAGGACGGATAAGTAGCGCTACCATCATATATACATTGTTTGGGTTTTTTAGGGGTGCGCCTTGAAAGGAAGCTTGTCTGTACAGGGCTGTGTACACAGCCAGGGTACTTAATAACATCATATTACTAAAAGCCCTTAGAAAGAGTTAACACTACGGACATTCCAGAGCTTATTACTCAGCAACAACCTTGAAAGACTCTACTGAACTAACTAGGCTGAACTTTCCTAAAACAAAGACACTAGGTTTGTTATGAAAAAGATAGTGCAGGGAGAAGTGGTTTCTTCAGTCTCGCAGTCTCGATTCAGAGATATCAAAACTGCAAGTGTTAGAATTATTGTTTAAGAAGTTATGTCTGGGAATACATGTATGTCTCCTCATGATAACCTATGCTAATAAGAACTGACCTATGACGTAGAGATATAGAGATACACGTTATGAATATATGTGATGCTTGACGTAGAACAATAAGGTGGAAATTATGTTGTGTAATGGAATATTTACCTATAAATAAATGGCTGAAGGCTGTGATGGCAGAGTAAACAAGGTGCTAACTTGGTTTGCTCCCTCAAAGCTTTGGTGGTTTTTATAATACAAGTGTGTGTTGTGTATTATTAATTGTGCTTGCTTCCTTCTCATTGCTTTGTGTGTGGATATCCGTTACCCAAGAGCCCTGGTGAATTACCAGTGAGGGGAGGTGCAGAGTACACTTTCACGCCTCATGGTTTTTGTTTTTTTTTAATTTGAGCTCAAATGTAAAAATATTTGAAAGCCCTAAGCCTAAAGTTGATAAAAAAATTAGCTTGATTGAATGCTTCTTTAAGGAGAAGAATCTTTAAACCACTGAAGGTGAGGTTATTAGAAGTTGTACCTACATGCTGGGGTGAACATGGTTTAATTAAGATAATTTCTGAGTGAGCATCTACTTCACAATTTAACCATCTCTAGAAAGTTTGAAACCTGTAAAAGAAAAAAGTGAACTTAACCTGTGACTAAGGACCCCTCCTATTAACACTTAGGGGCTTGTTTACAAAGCCGCTGTAGCGGTTCGCGATCGTTATCGGAGCCGCTACCGCGGCTTTGTAAACAAGCCCCTTAGTTCAAGTGATCTGCCACATAGCACATAGGAATAAAATGGGCCATGTAGCAGATATCTTGAAGTACAAGGGGGGCCCTAAGTTTGCTGCTAATAGAAATTTTAAGGAGTTAAATTTTGAAGGTTTGAGCTTACCTGATTAGTGAGAGCTTGAACTTGGAAAATCTGTAACAAAGAAAAGAGAAAATTTAAACAATGATTTTTTAGTTCTGGTGATTAAAAGAAAAAAAAACCCCTAAGATATTTTTCTTTAAAAGGATAAGATAATTATACTTATCTGAGATTGTAATGTTATTCTGAAGAAAGAATGTTTTATTATAAACGCCTATAAAAGGAAAATTCCAGACTTAAGGAGAAAAGTATAATAATCTGGTTTGGTGCAGTATTTATAACAATTCTTTACAAAATGTTTTTAATTAATATGATATTTGCACTGAAGTTTTAACACTTTTTTCTGGCTTTTAACTAGCTATAAACAATTTAACTTAAACGTAATTGTTTCCAAATGAATGAATAAATTTAATAATGTTAACAACTTTGTATCACAAACTATTCTTTTATAAACTACTTACCTGTTATCAAAATTGTAGTATTTGGTCATCAGCTTTTTTGCTTAAATTAGTTTTTATTCGTCAAATTTCTTTCAAGAAATTCAAAGTGGGTGAGCTGTGTTTTTGCTTTTTCTTGGTGTCCTACTGGAAAGTGTCAGGTTAAGATATCATGAACTCTGGTCACAACTACAAATAATATCTTCAACAGGTAACAGACTGATTTCTTCCTAAAGTGGGGTCACATATTCTCGGTCGTTTGTCATACAGATGGATTTGGAGCTGTGGAAAGTGGTGTGAGAAGCTCTTTGGTGCTTCTTTGTTTTGTCCATCAACTTCAGCATTGGAGACATTGATTTCAAGGGTCCAGGAAGCCAGGGATGTGTCTATTATCCCTTGATGTTGAGCATCAGTCAAAGTCATCAGAAACGGATGGATTCTAAGATGGCTGCGCGCTAGGAGATCATGAAGTCTGGTCTCAGCTAGTCAGTGTTTTGTGCGTGAGATATTTTTGCTTGGCTCTTTTTATGGCTAAGCGGAAAGATAAGGCTTCTCCTCTCCTGCTCCCGCGTTTTGCCAGACATCTATAATCCCCTTTCTGGCGAAACAGGGGTTGTCTGGGGAAGACGCTGGAACCCCAATGGGGGTCTGCACTGGACTTACCGCTGTTGCTGGGAAGACTTCAGCCCCCAGTCCTGAGGTGATGCAGAAGCCTAAACTACTTCGGGTGGGAAGCAGTGCGTCGGAGAGTTCACATGACTTTTGATCACCTTCGTCAGATCTGATGGGTCTTTTGGCATCTTGATGAAGAATTTCTGGCAGTCTTGTCATTCTTCTTCCACTCCGGTATTGAAACCGGTCCCTTCAGAAGACTTTTCATCAGTATTGGCTTCAATCAGAAATAAAATATTTGCTCCCCTATCTGTTGCCTTGTTCGGTAAGGAAGTCACATTGCCTAATTTACAGAACTGTTTGGCAGTGTCTAAGGACTCTTTGAGTAGTCCTCCTTTAATGTTTAAGGATTCTTCTCACAATATTTCTTCTAATGCTAATTCCTTGGCCTCTTCATTGCAGAAGTGGAATGAAATGCCTGCTACTTTACCTTAGAGTTACCCCGTCAAGGATCTCAATCTTTGTCCTCTCAAGATTCGGTATAGCTAATTTTACAGTCCTTTTCTAGGCTTGAAGCAGTTGTCTTAATTAAGATAGAATTACAACATAATAGGGTGGTGAAGTTTGAGGAGAGGCTTAATGTTTGTGAGAAGTCTGTTGAACAGATCCAAGGGGTAGTCTCAGAAATGCAAGCCACGGTTTCTTTTGTGCAAGAAAGTTATCCCCAGATTGCTAAAGAGGAGACTCTGTTTGCTCAGTGTTTCAAAAATATGGAGAATTTAGCCAGGAAGATGGTATGTCTCCCCAACTTTCGAAAGGCTTCAGCGATTACACCTAAGAATGTTCTGCAACTATTTGAAGAAAGCTTTGGAGGTTCCGGAGACTGCAATTCCGCCTATAGTATAAGCTTATTGTTTACCTGTCAAGACTGTCCTTTATTTGCCTCATAAGACTGGTGAGACTGGGAGGCGATGCTTTTTGGATGACTCCACGGCTCTGCTTCCAGAAAATTTAGAATTTACAACTTTAATTGTGACCTTACTTATTGAGTCGGATAGGGATTCGCTTTTTAAGATCTTTTTTCCCCAAGCGAGATCGAATGTTTTTAGGACAGGTTGTAAGAATATACCCTGATCTCGCCTGGGAGACCCAAAATCGTAGAAAGAAATGTCTTATAGATTGCATGTCTTAGAGCTGGGAGCATCACTTGTGTTACAATACCCTTGTAAGTGTAGGATAATTTATCATGGAAAAGGTCAGCTCGCAAACAGTCTCACCAATCACCAAGGGGTATGTTTACTAAACCGTCTTAATGTGCGCCCGGCGATAGTGTGCAGGCTGCCATAAAAGGAGTGGGCGTGTCAGTCTTAATGTAGCAAAACGGGATTATCGTGCGATAACGTGCGCTGTGCACATTATCGTGCGAGACGCCGCTAAGCACGTTAACGCGCGGTAATCCTAAGTAGGCGCGCAGACATGCAAACACAGAAACAGAGGTGTAGCATAATGGTTAATACACTGACTGATGGTACAGGGGTCATGAGTTTGATCCCCCAGTGTGCCTAATGCATATGGCTGGCTGAGGCATTAGCTATTATGTGTAAGCATTGCTTTTTTAGGCATGTTATGTATATTTTAATTAGTACTGCCAGCAAACACACCCTCACGTGCTGTAACCGAAGGTGCCGCATAAGGCACTCTATAAAGCACTCCATAGGGCACATTATAAAGTGCACTGTCCGCCAAGGCACCCTATAATGTCCCCTATGGGGCACCCTATAAGGCGCTTTATAGGACACCTTATAAGGCACTGTAGAAGGTGCCGTATAAGGCGCCTTATACGGCGGCCTATAAGGTGCCTTATGGGGCGCCTTATGAAGCACCTCATGGCTACAGTACTCTGAGGGTGTTTTTGCTGGCAGCACTAATGTACATTAAAAATATACAATGCCTCGGACAGCCCTATCAAATAACCCCACCGTGGGTGTGAACCCATGACCTCTGGCTCCACAGGCAGTGAAGTATCCAGTGGGCTACAGCTCTATAGCAGCTAACAAACCCCTGGATGGCTACGGAAGGACTGCAGGTCCCCACACAAACTGTCTGCTGTGGTTACCAGGATAGGGTTAACCCACCCGTACCCATGATGCACTGCACATGCAAATCAGTAGTCTACAGATGATCACAAGATGGGGTATGCACCCCCACAGCACCTCGCCCTGGTAGGGGGTACTGGCACAGAGTAGCTACAGACCGTCACATTGTGCGGGTACTGTGCTCACCCTGAGGGTGAGGTGGGGCGCCCAGCACCAGGTCCACAGCACCTTTCATGGCTGATATATGCCATGCTGCAAGTCCCCATCAGTGCTACTGTTTTTGATAGGTAGTTCCTGCAGACACACCTGGGATACATCTGTGTCCATCTGTATTTCTCAGTCATGTCTAGCCCTATGGGCTATGATGCACCCAGAATAGTTCATATCCTGTGTTGGTGCCATGGTTACATGAAGGAGGGGTGTTTGGACCCATTGGCGGATTATGTACCACCACCCAACCCACCCTCTGTGGCACAGGGTGGGAAACAGGATCTCCCACCAACAGATTCACATTCTACCCCCCTGCAATGGTGGCAGTAGAGGGGACCATCAACCCCAGTCCTGCTGGGGAACAGACACCCTACAGGACAGTCAATGCAGAGCTGTACACATCCATAAAGCAAAAGCAGACAGACAGTAGGCCTGAAAATGCTCAGCTGCCCCCCACCACTATCTGACATTCTCCAGCAGCAAGCCTCCAGCAGCTGCACTCTGCAAGGTGTTTCAGCAAGACACATACTAGCTGCAGACAGTCTGCTAGCTAGTCCATAGTGCATGTTCCTTGAGGAGATGCGTGTACCCAGAACTGGGATGTCAGCATACACACCAAGCAGATAAGTCAGTGATTGGGCCCCAAAAGGGAACCCATAAATATCACATGAGAGAAATGCTATATAGCACTGTGGGGGAACCTAGCTATGCCGTGGTCACTGCTCAGTCAGGGTGAGAGTGACCTCCCAGCAGGACATGCTGTGGCCACCCTGTTCGTGCAGGTGGTGGCCGGGCACTACAATGCTCGAGCCATTGCCCTATGCCTTGTGCAGATGCAGCCAGGCCAGGCCACCCTATCCAGGCTATTCCCACAGTACCTTGCTCCTCATTATGCACATTGGCAGGCCAATACTGGCAACAGTGCTAGCAGTGTGGGCTGTGGAGGGTGTTGGCAGCAACCACACACTGGATAGACAGACACACACTCCACACACCTATGCCAGCATTGTTCAACTATAGAGGTGTTTGGCAGCCCTGGCCACCACACCAGTCCTGGGCACAGTGCAGGCATGGCTATGGTGCGCAATACTGTTGGGGTCACTCTGTCAGACACCAGACCTGAGGCACACTCCACAGACATCAGAAAAGTTGTTATGATGCAGCTCAATCAGCCAATTGTGCTTAACGTAGGAATTGCTATCCTCCAGTTATCATAGCAACCTTTTGATAGCTGTGTACAGTTTTCCCATGTTTAGGGTGGCATTGTTAAGGTATGCAAGTGCTAGTATTGGGAGATGCACGCAGGGCCCAACATCCTGCCTCTCCAGGAGGCTTGGGATAATAGAGCCTGTGGGTGCGGGTGTGTCTGTCCCTGTTGGCCGCTGCTCTAGGGCAGAGGTTCCCAACTCCAGTCCTGGAGGGCCAAACACTTTTCGGGTTTTCATGCTGTCCCTAATGAATATGCATGAGATATATCTGCATACCATGGGGGCGGTGCATAGAAATGCAGCACAGCCATATTTATTAGAGGCAGCATGGAACGTGAATGGTGTTTGGCCCTCCAGGACTGCATTTGGGTGACTTTGCTCTAGGTAATGTGCTTGTTTATGGTGTTTGTGCTCTGTAGGGTAAAATGTAGGTGTTTTGGGCATGTCTACGTCATCTGCACTAAAGGTTCTGTCTGTATTAGCACGATTTAGTAATGGGTAAAATATGGGGGTTGGGTTGGCAGGAACCACAGCTGGGACTTGAACATGTGACCTTCTTCTCCTGAACACACTGGCTGTGTGCACTGCACCACCGTGTTGCCACAGAGACAGTGCATTCCCTGGGGATACCATGACTGTTCGTCAGACAGGGCCTGTCTGTTGCAGTGCATGGCACCCACCTACACAGGGCTAGGCCACGGTCTGCTCTGGGCAGCTGCCACTGCCCCCTCCACCACCAGTACCCCTCTGCCACCCTGCTGACATGCCCTTCTTCTGGTGGTGCTGGTGGAGCGCAGTCTCAGGCCATCCAGTGTGTGGGTAGGTGGCTGCCTATGGTGCGGGTTCTGGGGTAGGGGTGCCTGCATAGCTGTTCACGCTTCCCCCCAGCACCGCCTGCCAATGTTCTGTTCCCTTGGGGGTACCTGCTGGGTACTATCCCCTGTGACACTGTGGGAAGCACACTCGTGCCCATGTTGGGCCCTCATCAGTTGCTGTCTGGCTGCACTACTGTTTGAGCATTCCTATGGGCCACCTAGGCATCACCCTAGTCCGCACTGTGGCCCAGCTGCCCCACAGCATGTGCCACCTGCAGCCCTCTGTGTCCCCTCTTCAAGCATCTGTCCAGTTGCCCGTTCCAACATGCCCGCCCTGCTGTTGCGGAACATGTGCACGCCATTGGAAACCTGCCCAATGGAGAGGGAAAACCCTTCTCAGCGCAATTTCATTGTGGGCTCATTCACCTTTTATGGGGACGGAGCATGGACCCTTCCAAAATTCATATCTTTTTTTTGGAGCTTTCTCGGGAGTGTTTTTTGATGTTTCCCATTAAAATCACTACTGGCCAGCATGGTTATGTTTTTATTACATTTTCTGCTGGTCATTTTCACTGTTTATTTGCCTTTTTGTTCTGTGCACATGTATCACACTTATCACTTTCTGTAGGTTTCCCTGGTTTTGCTGTACATTGCTGACGGAAATGGTTTCTTTTCCCTTTAAATCAGCTCTAATGCCAGGATTTCACTGGCGTTAGTTTTCAGCCTCGAATTTCACAGCGTTAGTGTGCAGGGAGCCTCTCCCCTCCTATTCTCCGCCCATTGACCCTCTCTCTCCACCCCTGGGGAGCCTTACTCCACCCTCCGGGAGCCTTTCTCCACCCTCAGCGCTCATTTGCGCCGCTGCGCGTGTTATCGCACGCTAAGGTACCTCTGCGCCCGAGAAAGCGCCATTATTGTGCGATAAGGTGGCAGAGCGCACATTAAGACGGTTTAGTAAACATACCCACCAAAACTCCCCCAACAGCACACCCAGCACACTAGAGGGCAGCTAGCCCCATCGGTGCAACTCCATGTAAATCTCAGTATGTACAGTACAGTTATTAGTGTAAATAATTTGTAAAACGTTACCCCAGTTATGTCCAAGTTATAGTTCCTGTATATTGTAAAATCTCCAGGAACAAGCAGGAATGAGTCTTCACACGTGGGAGACGTCGCCGACGGAGCCCGCACGGGAATGCTCCCCAGCATCCAATCAGAAAGCCTTTGGGAGCATCCCCCGCGCCTGCGCGGTGGCTTCCCGCCCTTCCTACTGCCTCTCCCCAGTTTTTCGTTATCCGCGGAGCAGGCAGGACGTCCCTCCTGCCACTGCAGAAATTTTTCCTTTTTTTCTGTAGTCGCGGCTTTCCCGCCAACGGTGGCTCCTCCGTGCCCCCCTTTTTCTTTCTTTCTTTTAATTATTTTTCATTTAATTTTCGTCGCCCCCTCCGGGCGCTGAGGACCGGGGCATGGAGCCGCCTTCCCCCCCAGCCTCACGGCGGGGACTTAATTTTCCACGTGGACTCCAATGCCTGGTGCCTCTCCTGTTTGGGGCCTGACCCTTTTTTCCCAGATTCCCCGGGCTACAGTGTCGGGAGAAGACCCTCCCTCTTTCAGGTATCCCTCGACGACGTCTTCGCGCCAAAGGCGCGGTCTTCGGGTTGTTCTTCTCTCCAGGATCAGGTAACCACACAACAGTCTGTTAAGACTAGCTGAGTCTTGAGGGGCGAGTCTCATGCGCGGCATGGTGACGGCTCCGGCCAACCCCTCAAGTCCTCCTTGGCTGATATACCCCGGCAGGAGTCCTCGGGCTCCAAAGCATTTACAGGGTTTCGGGATGTTCCTGAGGTTCGCTCCTCACAGAACATTCCCGAGCCATGCCCGAGGGAGGTACCCGCTTCGAGCGGTGCCGATTCCCCGGCATCGGCGTCGAGTGTTCCACTCTTCGCCAGGGATCGTCAGCCGGTGTCCTCGGCGCCTTCGGGGCAGATCGACTCGACCGGGTCTGACCTCCCTACATCCAAGCCATGCTCGGGCGTGGTAGCTGCTCCGGGCGGTACTGAGCCCCCGGCATCGGCGTCGGTGTCGAGCGCTCCACTCCTCACCGAGGATCGTCGGCTGCTGTCCTCGTCACCTCCGGGGCCGATCGACTCAGTCCAGCCTGGCGTTCCTCCATCCGTGCCATACGCGTGGGCGGTACCCGCTTTGGGCGATACCGACCCCTCGGCGTCGGTGTCGAGCGTTCCGCTCCTCACCGGGGATTGGCGGCTGCGGTCCTCGGCACCTCCGGGGCCGACCGACTCACGCCGGTATGGCGTTCCTACGGGGGTGGTATCTGCTTTGGGCGGTGCCGACCCGTCGGCGTCGGTGTCGAGTGACCCGCTCCCGACCGGGGATCGCCAGCTGCTGCCCTCGGCACCTCGGGGGCCGATCGACTCGACACTGTCTGACGGCCCTACGTTCAGGTCATGCGCGGAGGTAGTACCCGCTTCGAGAGCGCGGGCGTCGGTGGTTCCGCCCCGCGCCGGGGATGGTCATCTGGCCTCCCTCCCTTCGGGGCCGCTCGCTTCGACCCGCGCCGGGTCGCCGGTATCCCAGCCCTGCGCAAGGGTGGTACTGGGTTCGAGCTGCGCCGCTCCGCCGGCGACGGCAGGGGCGTCGAGCACGAGGGACCGCCATCGATCTTCCCCGGGGACCTCGGGGTATGTCGGCCAGCGCACGGGCGACTCCCCGGCATCGACGCGGCTGTCGAGGGCCCCGCCCTTTCCTAGAGAAGGGGCCTCGGGGTCTTCGACCGCTTCGACCCAATCTGGGTCTGCGCCGCCCCGCAATGGTGCCCCGACGTCAACGCAGGGGCTTTGCACTCCCCCCCCCCGCAGGGACTCGTCGTCGGGTGACCGGGGTCCCCTCGGGGACGGGCCGTATGCCCCGGAAGGATTTCTCTCTGGGTCGGACGGGTTCGAGAGGGAGCCTGGCACCGTGCAGTGCCCGCCGATCGACATTGGCGCCAGCGTCAGATGACCCCCTCTCCTCCGAGCACCGTCCTCGGGGGCCCTTGATGCTCGCGGCACTGGTCGGCGCGGTTCCAATCCGCTCTCCGGGATCTCCACCACCGGCGCGGTCACTCCCGCCGGGGGCCTCGAGGAAGGAGTCGATCTCCTCGCTCGGTTCGATGCCCAGCCTGGAGTCGTTGTCCAGCCTTGAAAGCCTGGCCATGGCACGTCTCGGGATTGGCCCCTGTCCTCTCCCGCAGCGCAGAGCAGAGACCGCTGGCCCCTGCCCTCCGGCGGCCGCGGATTCTCTCCAGTCACGGGGGGAAGCGCCGCCCCCGGGTTTCGGGGCCGAGGCCGAGGCCGGTTCCTGCGGCGCCGTCGGTGCCATCGACTTCTTCGATGCCTAGCTTGGAATCAATTCCAGGAGCCAATGACGCCATGTTGACTGCCCTGATCCGGGTCGGTTGGTCCCCTCCTCTGCCCAGCGGGCATCGGCCCGAGCGGCCTCTTAGTGCCCTGGCGGCCTCTCCCGCCATAACTGCTCCGGCAGAGCTGCCTTTTCAGGATTTCCTCCTTGACATGGCGGACTTGCTGGCCATCCCTATCCCGGACCCGAGCCCAGGCCCTGCGGAACAGGCAGCCACGATGCTTCCTCTGCATCCCGCCCTGCAGGATCTCCTGCTGGGGGCTTGGCGGTCGCCTTTGAGGGTTCCGGTGCCGCCGACTGCGATGCAGGCTCTGTACCGGGTGCCTCCGTCCCCGGGGTTTCGGCAGCACCAGCTTCCACATCGGTCCATTGTGGTGGAATCGGCGCTGAGGAAAGCCGGAAGCAAGGAGAGGCATGCTTCTCGCCCTCCAGGCCGCGCCTCGAAGACGCTAGATACTCTAGGACGTCAAGCCTTCCAAACGTCTATGCTGGCGGCCAGAATTATTTCATATATATTTTATATGAGTCTGTCGCTTCGGGAGGTCATTGAGAGGTTATCTCGGTTATCCACCTTCGTATCTGCAACCAAGGCCTTTGAATATTCCCTGCTTCTTTATCATTGCAGGAATATCTCCAGGTTCCTTTCTCGTGCTTCGCTGGACTCCTTCCGGTCGGTCAGCAGAGCCTCTGCTGTTGCCATTAGAGCACGCCGCACGGCATGGTTGCAGGTGTCCGAGTTGTGTAGACGGGCACAGCACATCCTGGGTAATTCTCCCTGCGACGGAGATCACCTCTTCAATAGCGAAGCCTTACGTCAGGTTGCACAGTGCTTCGCTAACCTTCCCAGAGTTAGCAGCCAGCCTAGGGCCCGGCTTCCCCCCGGTGGTGGTAAACGCCCATCCAGACCCCCCTTCCCTAGGAAGAGGAAATGTCAGCCCTCCGCCCACCCTCCAGGCGCGCCCAAGCAAGGGACCTCTCACCCTGGGTTGATGTCCCCGGGCCTGCGCCAGGACTCTCATACTAAGCATTTTTAGGCTCAGGTGGGCGGCTGCCTGCACTTAACCTCCTTACCAGAAGTTTAGACTAGAGCTCTACTCTGCGGCTCGTCCAGTTGGAAAATGGTTTGGGGACTTATCTAGGGGGTTCAGGTCTTCTCCTCCGTGGGAAAGGGAGACCACCTTACGCCGTGATCGCTATGGCCCACGGTCACCCTACTTACTCTTCGGTATGTCCCCGAACCCCTCTCAGCCAGTATCCTCTTGCTGATTGCTTCCGTACTGGAATTCCCTTCCAGCCGCTATAGTCCCCCTATACTCACCAGGGACTATACCCTCATGTCCCCCGATTGTGCGGGGGACAATTTCTACGCGCAGGTCCTGGGGACACATTAGGGCCTCCATCCCCTGCGGCATTCTACCGGACTGATGCTATCCTCCGTCCCCCGCGCTACCGCGCTCTTAGCTCGCCTATCTGCCCTTGCCCTCCGGGAAGGATCCCTACCCTGACGGATCTTGCGGCCACCTCTCCAGGTGGATGTTCTGGGGATCGATGGCAGATCCGCCTTACCTGAGTGCTGCTCATGGAGGCAGGCCCCCCGGCGTGCCTGCGTTAGTACCGGAGGGGGCGTCCCCATGTCCACCGGCTTAGATATACTAGATATCACTTGCTTGGCAGGCGCCTTTGGGGGATCCCCACAGTACCTGTGTTTACCGCCTTTTTCCCCCTATGGCCGGTACTCACCCCCCCCCCCGGGGGTCCGGCCAGTCCGCCTGCCTATTCCCCGATCGGCCCGCGGACTGGTGGTATCCTACTGCTGTGAAGTCAACAGTCCCCTTTTTCAGTTAGGTCCTCCTCCCGGAGGTCCGGACCCTTGTCTCCCTATCTCTCGCTAGGGCAGACTGTGTACCCCTTCTGCTCCGGGGTACACCTCTACTCTTCTCCGGGATAGGCTCTCTAGTTCGGCCTGTCTTCCACTGTTGGTCCTCTGAGTTATGGACTCTACTCCTAAGGGAGTGCTCAGCTTGCCGTGAGCCCCCTGGAAGACCTGCCGTCCTTCTCCTGACCCAGCTGACGCCTGGATCCCATGGCCTTCCGGATTTGGAACTTCCTCCTCGCTGCGGTGAAGTTTCCTTGATGACCTCGCTACTGCGTCTACAGTGCCTTCATCACAGGACTACTTCCGACAACCCGGTGGGTAAGCAGTACAGGGTTCTAAACCATTAATTCATTAAAACTTAATGGCCGGTAAGCTCTGTATGGTACTAGGTCATTTACTCATTACATGCTTAATGATTCTCTTCATGCACCCCTGTGACTACTCCCGTAGCCTGGGTTTTTTTTTGCTGTATCCTAATGGTACCTGTTCTGCACTCTAAAGACTTGCCTCCGTAGTCTTTGGATTCGCTGTTCCTCTATTCAACTCCTGCCCTCCATCCCTCAGGGGATGCCGGAGATTCAGGCAGGGCAAATGCCATCCCGTCTGGGCTGCGCTTATGGGATCTCCCCGGGCATCCTAAGCTAGGGAGTCCCCACGTGTGAAGACTCATTCCTGCTTGTTCCTGGAGATAGCACAGTTACTTACCTGTAACAGGTGATCTCCGGAACAGCAGGAATTAGTCTTCACAACCCGCCCACCTCCCCTGGGAGTTGTATCTCTCTTTTTCTCTATTCCTTCCTCTCCTCTCCTTCCGGCTCAGCTATGAAACTCAACTGGGGAGAGGCAGTAGGAAGGGCGGGAAGCCACCGCGCAGGCGCGGGGGATGCTCCCAAAGGCTTTCTGATTGGATGCTGGGGAGCATTCCCGTGCAGGCTCTGTCGGCGACGTCTCCCACGTGTGAAGACTAATTCCTGCTGTTCTGGCGATCACCTGTTACAGGTAAGTAACTGTGCTTACAATGCAGCCCCGACTGCATTGTATAAGGTTCTGTTTAAATGTACACCGCATTGATATGAATAGCGCGGTATAGAAGAGACGTTAAATTAAATAAATAAATATTTTTTCTGAACCTGATCAATTAGCTGCTTTTTTGTCTTCACAAATACAGGGATTAGTTCAGGTTGAGGAGGAAGAAAACTTTTCTATATCAGAAGTTTAGGTTCTGTTTGTTAAATTAAATTCTGAATCTGGCTTGTAGATTTTTGTGCCCTGGCAATAAATGTATTGTTTGATAATGACAATTTGTAATTGTATGTATTTCCTTGGAATTCTCTATTTTTTTCTGTTTTTCTTTGTTCATTTGTGTTTCTTTTTCTTTTCATTTTGTGATCTTTTTTTTAAATGGAGTTATTATATTCATTTTTGTTTTGAGCATCAATAAAGAGATATCTTCAAACTTAAGAAAACAAAAAGGAAAAAAAAAAGAAACTGACATAACCAATTTTCCACCTGAAGACATCAAGGGTTTCAATATCAAATGGAGACTCAAAAGCATCACCATCTGACCCGATTGGAGCATGGTATTGAGAGCACCAAGGTACCGGTGGCTGCTGTATCCCCAGGCAGAGGTCTGCTCAATGTTGGAGGGGTCACGACAGCCTCCAAGGACCTGAAATCAGACCATCTGCTTCTTAGATGACTCAGGATGTGGCCTCAACTACTGCTCCCTCTTCAACCTTGACATTGGCAGTCTTCAAGGAGGAGCTTAACAGGAAAATTGATGAAAAGCTTGCAAGGATCCTCACTTGACATGATCCCCTGCATCGATGATGTCATTGTCAATGTAGAGGATTTTGTAGCTATTCCTCAAGACCTATGCTCTTCCTAGAGGCCCCAGTAGCAGTCAGATGCACAAGTGTGTCTCCAGAGCATCGAGAGGGGTACAGGCTTACATTGGTGTCTAGATGCTCTCAGAGAAGGCTCCACTGAGGCATTGGGGTCCCTTAGAATATTTCTCTGGTTCTGAATCAGACCACTCTCATGATCTGAATATAAGTCTTCAACATTCTCTGAAGAGAATGTCTCCACTAGTTAACCATTGAATCCAATTCCTCACCATGAAAAGGGAAAGTCTCCTATGGAAGACTTTTCCTTCACCAGTTTTTATCAAGGAAATGGCTGATACCATTCCATTTAAGTTATGACTTTGTGAAATCGGGAGACTGGGCATCTAAATGGCAGATGAAATTTAATGTGGACAAGTGCAAAGTGATGCAAGTAGGGAAGAATAACCCAAATTGTAGCAACAGGAAGCTAGGTTCCACATTAGGAGTCACCATCCAGGTGAAGGGTCTCGGTGTTATTGGGAACAAAATGTTAATATTTTGTGCAATGTACAGTGGCAACCAACAAAGCAAACAGAATGTTAGGAAGGGAATAGAGAATAAAAAAAGCCTCTGTATTTGTTACATGATGCCTCTGTTTTGCCTCTATATCATTACATTGTCTCAGAAAACTCCAAGTTATCAATGTCCCTGTTTAATGTACATTTACCAAGTTTGTTACAATGTAAACTGCTTTGACCGAAATGATAAAGCTGTATAAAAGAAACCTGTTAAATAAAAAAAATAAATTACACGATGCGACTGCACCTTGAATGTTGTGTGCATTTCTGGTCTCCACATCTCAAAAAGGATATTTGGGAATTAGAAAAGCTATAGAAAAAAGTGACTAAAATAATAATGGGGATGGAAGGACTTCTCTATAAGGAAAGGCTAAAGAGATAGGTGAGGGGAATTATGATGGAGGTCTATAAAATTCAGAATGGAGTAATAGGTAATGTAAGCTGCTTCGAAGCTGTATCACAGTGGCTTACAACACAAAATTTAAGGATCAACCATAGTAAAACAGATGTCTTATTCCTCACCAAGAACCAGATGTTCTCCCCACCCCCTACATTAAAAGTAAACAATATTGAGTTGATAGCAAAATCAACTATCCGCTATCTCGGCATCACGCTTGACCAACGACTCGACATGTTTACACATGTGAAGAACATCACGAAAGCAATTTACCATAAGGTCCGGATACTATGTCACCTGCGCCCCCTATTGGACTTTAATGACTACCGAACTATCTTCCAAGCCTTGGTGCTCCCACATCTAGACTTCGCAAATATTATCCTTCATGGCCTCCCTCAGTCAACACTAGGATCTCTTCGCCTTGCAATGAATGCTGCAGCAAGGGTACTTGCAGGTACATCAAGAGCTAAACATATAACCCCAGTCATGATGGATCTCCACTGGCTTCCACTTCAGGCTAGAATCCAGTATAAGTCCCTAGTACTAACATTCAAAGCCCTAAGGAACCAGATCACCTCACCCATCAGCAAACTCATTCAAAGACGGCCGTTCAACAGGATCAGGAGATCTAATCAAGCAAACACTCTAGAGATCCCCAACATTCTAAGTGCAAAAAGGCTACTGCCAATAGAGCCTTCTCCCTATTTGCACCCATGACCTGGAATGCCCTCCCCACTGAGCTCCGTTCCACCCCAGACCTATTGTCATTTAGAAAAGCCCTCAAACAACACCTTTTCCTCATCCATTACCCAGAATCCAATCCCAGAAACAACCACCCATCCTCACATCCTACACCCTACTCCACCCCACCCAAAATCCAACACCATAAAGAAAATGACTAGCTCTACCACCATATCCCCTCTCTTATTTATTATTGGTACTGATCACACATCTTATTGATTAAACCTCTTATAAATATGTTGAAACCAAGCTATACTATATGTATAATTTCTCACCATACTATATGTATAATTTCTCACCATACTCCATGAATAATTACTCTGTAATTAGTTACCCCTGTTACCTCCAGGTTATCTCGTCCATGTTCAATGTAAAAACTCAATTGTCGTGTGACATTGCAGTATGTTTTTTGTTCAATTGTAAACCGCACTGATTTTAATAGCACGGTATATAAGAGAAGTAAATAAATAAATGTTAATAGACTGTTTAGTCTTTTAAAAAGTACAAAGACTAGGGGTACATCATGATGTTAAAAAGTACTACATTTAAAACAAATGAGTGAAAATATTTTCTCACTCAACATACAATTAAGTTGTGGAATTCATTTCCAGAGGATGTGGTAAATAAAGTTAATGTAGCTGGGCTTAAAAAATGTTTGGATAAGTTCTTGGAAGAAAAGTCCATAACCATTGTTAAGATGGGCTTTCGAAAGCCACTGCTTATCTCAGAGAGTTGGCAACCCAGATTCTAGCCACTTTTTGGGATCCTGCCAGGAACCTGTGACCTGGATTTTCTATTGTTGGAAACAGCATGCTTGGCTTGATGGGGGGTACCATTGGTGTGATCCATTTTGGCAGTTCTTATGTTCTGTACACATATCCTCCCATACTGTTTGTAGCAAAGACTTTCCTAAAACTCAAAACAGGACCAGGATAATATGGTTCTTATAGCCTCCTATTGGCCTAGATTTGATTGAAGGATAAGGTGGTATACAAAAATGTCTAAATAAATATGTCCTATTAGGGAGGAGTAGCCTAGTGGTTGGGGCAAGGTACTTCAGGCCGGAAGGTAGGGGGTTCAAATCCCACTAGAGGACAGCAACCTTGGGCCGGAAGGACTGGGGTTTCTAGTCCCACAGATGCTCCTTGTGGTCTTGGGCAAGCCACTTAACCCTCCATTGCCCATGTTCCCTGTAAGTATTAGTGTATGTGTCTCATATCCCCGCGTGTTAAATGTATCCCCCAATTGTGTTGTGACCGCTTTGATTGAAGGATAAGGCGGGATACAAAACTGTCTAAATAAATAAAATATTAGACTGGGTAATTCTCCTGTGCTGGGCTTAGGGAATGATATTGCACCCCAATGTCAGTTGAGATGCTAAGAGGGTAGCCCTGACTGCCCTGAATTTGCTGACAGTGTATTGCAGGTCCTTCTGGCTTCTAGAAAATACTCCATTAGACAGTGTTATGCTTTTAAGTGAAAGACGTGCCATCTGGTATGACAGACAGGCTCTAGAGCTATTTTCCTGTCCCACACAAAAAACACTTGAAAACTTTCTAAATCTTTCTGACTCTGGTTTAAAAGCACACACTTTAGTGCAGTTAACTCTTGTCACCACTATTAGAAGGTAAACCATCTCTGTAGGGGCGGTTCTATAATGAGGTGGAGTGAGGCGGCTGCCTCAGGTGGCAAAGTCTTAGGGGTGGTAAAAAATGCCCCTCAAAACAGCCGCCTCACTCCGCCTTCAAAGGATTAAAAAAAAAAAAAAAAAGGTTGAACAAGCTGCTGCAGCTGCTTCTCATAATCAGAGGTGGCGAGACCCATCATTGCCTTACAAGCAGCTTATAAGGCCCTGATGGGCCCTGCCCCCCTAATGATGCTTTTTGCATCGGGGGAGGGGGGGGGCGCGGAACCAGCACGGACATACAAGCTGACAGAGCTTGCAAACCCTGTGCTTTTTGATTGCTTTTACTTTTGGCCAACAGTGACCGTGAGAGCTCCCTGCTGCTGCCCCAGTGTTCTTGGATCTGGGGCAGCAGCGGAGGGCGGGGGGCAGGAGGATAGATGCTGGACAGAGGGGACAGGAGGACAAATATTGGACAACAGGGGAGGGAGGCAAGAGGACAAATAGTGGGCAACAGGGGAGGGGGGCAGGAGGACAAATGCTGGACAATGGGGGGAGGGCAGGAGGACAGATGATGGAGGGGCAGGAAGACAGATGATGGAGGGGCAGGAAGACAAATGTTGGACAATGGGGGGGGGGGGGGAGAAGGAAGACAAATGCTGGACAAGGAGGGAGGAAGCAGCAAGACAAATACTGGATGAGGGACGACAAATGCTGGACACAGGGAGGAAGCAGTAAGACAAATGCTGGATGGTGGGGAAGACAAATTCTGGACAGAGGAGGGGAAGCAGGAAGACAAATGCTGGACAACGGAGTGGGGGGAGGAAGCAAGGAGACAAATGTCGGACCAGGGCCGGTGCTACCCAGTAAACTGGGTAAGCATGGCAAAGAGGTGCTGAAGTCAGGAGAGTGTCATCGTACCTTCCGCCCCCCACACCCCATTCAGGATGGCCTGCAGAGCACTGGCAGCTTAGTTGAGAGCCTACCTGCAGGACACACTGTTTCCATGGGCAGAAGACTGTGAGAGGCAACAATTGCTACTCACAGCTTTCTGTTCATGGGAGCAGCATGTCCTGTGGGCAGGCTCTCCACTAGGCTGTCGGTGCTCCTCAGGTCATCCTGAATGGGATGTGGGGGGCTCTCCACTAGGCTGTCGGTGCGTCCTCCTGACATCTGCTCCTGCGAGCAGGCTCTGTTTCTCAGGGCCACAGTCATGGCTTGCACAGCCCATACCTGCAGGACATACTGCTCCTGCAGGCAGAAGGGTATGGGAGGCCATGATTGTGGCCCAGAGATCAGAACCTGCCACAGGAGCAGCATGTCCTGCAGGCAGGGGCTGTGCAAGGACAATTCTACCCTTCCTCTCTGGTCTGGGATTTCTGCTTGCACAGCCCCTGTCCATGGGACATTCTGCTCCGTGGGCAGGCTCTGCCCCTTGTACATACAAAAGGTGAACATGAAGGGGCATTGGGAGGTGCACGTGGATGGACACAGTGAGTCTGAAGGGAGATGCGGGTTCGGGGGGGGGGGGGATAGGAAGGCAGTGAAAATAAGATTGAGGCGAAGGGCTAGGGAGATAAAGGGAGATACTGGACATGGAAAGGGGCAAAGGGAGAAGCAAGGAGGGAAGATGGAGTGATAATGTTAGCCAAGGGGTTATAGGGAGACTATGGGAACATGCTGGACTTGGGGAGAGGGGGACAGAGGGGAGATCTTGGACATGGGGCAAGAAGGGGATAAGGAGATGCAGGACATGGGGTGAGAGAGGGGAGAATATGGGCATGGGGTAAATAGGTTGAGAAAGAGATGGATAGATGCTGGACATGGGAGTAATAGAGAGGGGATGGTATGGTATGGGGATGGGGATGGGGTAGATGCTGGTTGCAGGGGGGGGGGGGGATAGGAAGGGAGAGGGCAGACATGGAAAGAAAGAGAGAGCAGAGGTACTGGATGGAGAGAAAGAGAGAGCCAGAGAAAGAGAGACACTGGATGATGGGAGGAGAGAGTGGACAAAAGACTGGAGAATAATGGACCAGGGAAGAACAGCTGGAGAATGGAAAGACTGGGGTGACGGTTGAAAAGAGGTAGGTGGATGGCATAAAAAAAGAGGGAGATTGAGAATTGGATAGTAGGAAGTAGTGAACTCTGGGAGGACAGAGAGAAATAAATGGAAAAAAACTGAAAGGAAGAAAATCAGTATAAAAAATGGAAGGAAATGAAGAAAACAAAAGGAGAAACAAAAAATGGCAGATTTGACTGGAGACTGTAGAATGAAAGCTAAGAGAAGACAGAGGAAAGCAGAAACCTCAGATTGGGACCAGCATGATCAGAGAATAAAATGGTCATACAACAAAAGGAAGAAAAAATAATTTTATTTTCAATTCAGTTACTGGACTTTGCGCTATCTTTATATTTTAGACCGTAGGGGGAACGGCATCTCTTATTTCTCTTGTGTTGCACCACATACGGAGGCTGACTTCTTGGGGTTTTGGTTTAATTTTAGTCTACATATTTTTATTTTTACTTTAGGTTGTGGTCACTTATTCTGTACTTGGTGAAGGTCTGTATTCTGAGTATGTGACCGAAGCCAGGTGTTAAGTTAACATGGAGTTTGTACATAGGGATCTGTACTGTAGTAATTTGATTTGTTCAGATTTTCAAATAGGTGTATGGATGTTTTAGGGCCCGCTGCAATATTTGTAGTGCTTCCTTTTTCTGGGTAGGCCTCGTATGAATTTTGGAAGTTTATGCTGGTATGGTATGGCAGATTTGACCTTGTAGATCTTCAGTGACTTTTGTAGGGTTTTATATTCGTTCCTAATATGCCTGGTACTGGAGAATGTTTGTTGTTAGTGAGATGACCAGAAGCAGATTGTTTTTATTTTATTTATTGTTTTACAATAAATCCAAGCATATTCACACTTGACAAACTTCATTGATATAAACAATGAAACAAAGAAAATAAAAATGAAATGTCAGAATGACTGCCTACTCTGCCTCCCACTCAGCCCACATTAAGGAAGAAGACCAAGTGAATAACTAACTAACAAAACATGTGATGAAAACAAACGGGTGTCTAAACAGTCAAGCTTAATCCTATTGCAATGAGGACTGGTCCATCTCAGCTGAGCGACAAGCATTCAGAAAAGCCAGCAACTGGGATGGCTCAAAAAAAATATAAGAAGTGGACTGTAATTTAATCATGCATTTGCATGAAAATTTCAAAAAGAATTGAGCTCCCATCTGCAAAGCCCCGGGACGGAGCAGCAGAAATTCTTTCCTTCTTTGAGTCTTTTGATAAATCAGGAAAAACATAAACAGGCAATCACTTGAAAATCATACATTTCCGAAAATACAATCTTAAAAACCAATCCCGATCAGAAGAAAGGGCAAATGTTACCAATAACGTAGAGGGAAAAACAGACCGAAGATTCCAATATAGCAGAAATAGCCAATGAATCAGCTTGCTCAACACCAGGAATCGTCCCAACACCCACTCCCTTAGCAGATGGAAGATAATACAGTTTAGTGATTGGTGGGTGAGATTCTACTGGCACCCCAAGAACATCAATTAAAGAAACATCTTTTTAGCACTGATAACAGGTGACTTTGGAAAGTTTCAAGACAGAGATTTTGATATCGTGATGAATTCTCAAAGTTTTCAATCCTCACTTTTAAAGCCATAGCGTCCTTCTGAAAGGATAAACCCCCATCTTCAATCCGAGAAATCTTCTGTTGTAACTCAGTCACTGAAGACTGCAAAGCAGAAATTTCCAATGTATGTTGTTGTAATAAATTAGTAGGAGACTGGTATTGAGCTGCCAAGGCGGTCATTTGAGGAGCCAACAATTCCCCAAGCCTCACAATAGCAGACCATATAGATTCTAAGGTAAAGACATCTGGCTGCTCAAAGAAAAACGTTACCAAAGTATCTGCCGCTCCAGTACCAGCTTCTGACATCTGTTGCTCCATTGATGGACTCCCAGAGACAGGAATGACCTTGGCCAACATTCCTACATGCTTCTGCGGTGATGGAACTTCTGAACGGTGAAGCAGAGGGGAAGAAACCTCTCCTCTACTCTGCCCCGCAGTCGACCCTCCAGCCGAGGTTCGCTCAACCACATGGGAAGGCTGCAAAACTGTTGAATCTGCCGAGCTCTGCAGCAAGAATGGATCCTTCGGAGGACGCCACTGCACCGGAGGAGAGATGTCAGGCCCAGAGCCATCCGCTGAGCTACCCAGCTCCGATGGGACGCCTATAGAACTGTGCTCCACCGGTTCTCTTGACTGGTGTTGCAAGTGAAGCAGGAAGGAATCCAACGGGCTGACTGCCCGTACTCCAGGTAAAGGGGAGGAAGCTGCCAGGGTAAGGGAGAGCTACTTACCCCCTTTTAGCCTTCCGCTTTCCCATTCAGAAAATTGTTGCAACTTGTCAGACGGCTGCCTGGGTGAGAATCTTCACAGTCTTGGCAAGTGCATATATCTCTATGATTTGCAAGGTATTGTGGGCAATGTAGTTCATTCACACCAGACACAGCTGCTGACAATAATTTAGTTGTGCTCAAGTGTTAAAGCCAATAAGATAATTTATTTATTTATGGGGTTATTTCTCCCAACACAGATATGCTTGGTAGCACATAAATCAGGTTACTTGCTTCCAGTGTTTAACTTGGAAAAACAAAATCAAAATCAGGAAAACAACCTTTAAACTTGTCAGGCAATTAGCTAATGTTTTCTTAGCATATATCTAACAAACGGAAAGCCACAAAGAAAGAAAAAAACTGTTCTTTTCAGGTTAACTTCTGATAACTTCCCACATAGATTCAGAAGTGATTCTCTCCTAGCTCACAAGCAATTAGGTAAGGTTTAATTGCTAGCAGTTATCCAGCTGAAACCCCTCAGCTGGCTTGCTTTCTACTGTGTGGGTCAAATCCTGCTTCAGGAGCTTTTCTGGGTAGAATAAAGAACAAGTTTATATTTCTTTGTGATGGTTGCTGTACTTTATAACAGAAAGTTACCAAAGGAGTTTAGACAGAGAACAGTCCATATAAACACATTCTTCATCTGCTATTATTCCCCCTTCTTCAACAAGCATGGGTTCAATATCATGGATTGGCACAGATGAATCTCTCAATGGAGCACTTTCAGGAGAATACTTGTTTCCCTGCTGTCTTTCAAGGTTATAGCTAGGGCATAGATCAGTGTTCATACCTGAGCTTCCATTGCTGCTAGAGTTCCTCTCTATATAGCCTGGCCAGTATGTAGTCCAGTTCTTATGTCCAGCCTTCCAATCCAGATCCCTGGACACTGGATCTCTCTTCACATACCTTCTGGCACAGGTCTTAGGGTCCCTTCCACGTGCAGCCGTCTCCCTCACAGGTAGCGTCTGGAGATTCCTAGCTCTGCAGCACCATTCCTCTGGCTTTCCCCAGTCCAATGGTGTATGCTGGCCCTTGGAATACCTCCCAGTATACGTACTGCTTTGGACTCTTCTAGACCTCTCAAAGGCTTTTCTCCTCTTTCTTCCAGAGGGTTTCTTTTTCTCTCTGTCCGTCCGGTTTGGCTTCTGCTTCTGATGATCCTTCAGATGAAACTGATGATCAAGCTCAAGCTGATTCTCAGGATAATGAGGACAATTCTCTGGATATCCAAGGTGATCATGAAGATGGTCATCTGTAGAATAAACTATACCTTTATTCTGCTTAGATGAGTGCTCCTCCCTAATACAGCGCAGCTGTGCTGAATCAGGCCCTGCCCTTTGAGATGAGTGCTTAGGGATTACCTCATAGCCCTCCTGATTGAACACACGTTTCCCCACTTCAGCTCCTCTAATGGCTGTTGGAAACCTGGTGCATTCTGGGACTGGTAGTCTTTTATGGGAAAATTCTGTTTTCTTATTTCTACCAGAACTGACAGGTTGCTTGTTCAGAGTCACTTCACCTTTTCTATAGCTCCTTCCTGAGCTATGATAATTTTTATTTATTTTATTTTATTTTATTTATTTATAGTCTTTTCTATACCGCGCTATTCAGCATCAGCGCGGTTTACAGTAAACAATGAACACACACATTTCCAATAGTACTTTGTGTTTACATATGAACAGGAGATTCAACTTGGCTAACAGGGGAACTATATACAATAACAATATATACAAATCACAGAATAGTCATGTGTTCGTATGGTTTCAGTCAGTGTAGATTTTGGTGGATTCAGCAGTTTGTACTGAGCTTCTATTGGTTTCAGGGTAATATAGGAGGAAGAGGTAGTGTTTCACGGCTTTTCTGAATTGGAATATGTCTGTGATAAGCTTCCTTATCACAAACTACCGACACCTGTCAGCTTTTTCTTTTTTTTAATATATTGAGTTCTGTGGGTTAATGTCCTACTTCTGCTCTGCACCCAATGTCGAGGGGGAGATTTCTATGGATGCAGAATATATATTAAAAAAGAAAAAGTGAGAACCATAACACAGTTTATAACAGAAAATAAAAAGTTATAATTGGTATTATAAACTGTGCTCGGGTTCTCACTTTTTCTTTTAGCTTCTTAGTGTGCGGGCATCTTACATTTCCTTTGTTTTTTATGGAATATATATTTGCATTAACACCATGCTGGTCCAGTACACAATTTCAGGAGTTATGTTGGTGTTGACAAACCCTTCTTGGTGTTTGTTCGAATGGGAAGTGTTTTGTTGGGGTTACAAAGTCCCTCTTGTTTTTCAAAGGGTGGGAAGTGCTGGGTTGGGGTGCCAAGTCACTCTTGTTTTTGTGGAAGTGGGAGATGCTACATGAGTGCTTTTGAGCTCCTCTTGTTTGGCATATTTAGAAGCATGTTTCCTAGGCTCTGCACTGGTAACATGAACAAAAGCAATGCCATACTGAGTCAGACTAAGGTCCATCAAGCCCACTATCCTGTTTCAAACAGTGTCCAATCCAGGTCACAAATACCTGGCAGATTCCCAAAAAAGCATGCGGGTTCCACAATGCTTGTCCCAGGGCAAGCAGTGGATTTCCCAGGTCCTCTTTAATAATAGTTTATGGACCTTTCCTCCAAGAACTTGTCCAAACCATTTTTTAAACCTCAGCTACCCTATCAGCTTTTACTGCTTACCTCTGGTACCTAATTCCAGAGTTTGATTATGCAGGACCATAGGTTAACTGCAAGGAGGCAGTTACATCCCCTGTAGTTACCGCATTTCAGTGTGCCAAAACAGCTGCCGGTGCAACTAAGGTCACCCACTGAGGTGGCATTAGTTGCACTCACGCTACTTGTGCTGAGCCATTATGTTAGTTTCTGCCGACAGTGCAGATGCCTGTGTGTGAGAGTTCTTTCTATTGCCTCATTCTGCAGTAATGTATAATTTTGGGAAAGAAATCCTGTAAACCTAACAGTAATGGGTAAAGCATTTTTTTTGACTACATATGTATGTTTTTAGTTCTGATATATTCCCTTCTTATTTTATTTATTTATTTAACAGTTTTTATATACTGCCTTATCGTTAAATCAAAGCGGATTACATCGAACTCACATGTTTACAGAGAACTTATGGAACTTTTAGTTACATTAACTTATGAACCTCTAGTTACATTAACTTATGAAGGAGCTAGGGTGGGGAGGAAGGGGGAGGAGAGACATGCAGATGGAAGTAATAAAGCATAACTTATGTACAAAGAATATCTCCAGGAACAAGCAGGAATGAGTCTTCACATATGGGTACGTCGGTACCGACGGAGTCTGCGCGGGAACGCTTCCCAGCGTCCAATCAAAGAGCTTTTGGAAGCATCCCACCACGCCTGCGTGCTGCCTTCCTGCCTTTCCCAACTGCCTCTCCTCAGTTTTCGTTTTTCCGCGTAGTCGGCAGGACGTCGTCCTGTCACCGCAGAAAATTCTTCTTTTATTTCTTTAGTTTTCTTGTGGTCGCGGCTGTCTTCCCAACGCCACCAGTACCGCCGGTGTTTTCTTTTCTTTTCTTGTAAAATCTTCCTTTTTCAGGGAATATTTTTTCTTCATAGTGTCTCACGGTATCTTAGGCCTTTTAGGCCTCTTCTTTTTCCTTCATGGAACCGCTGGCCACTTTCTCCAAGAAATGTTCAAACTGTGGCGGTACAACTTTATTTTTAGACCCTCGACGTCGGTGTCTAACCTGCTTGGGTCCTGACAACCCTTTGGTGAGAAGAAGTCTTCAATATCGAGGTTCCCTCGATACACGGTTTCCCTCCAGCTTCGGGGCACCGTCCCCTTCTTCTTCTACACAGGATCAGGTAACCCACAAACAGTCTGTTAAGACTAGCCAGCCCTCGAGTGGTAGGTCTCATGCACAGCATGTAGACGGCTCCGGCCTTGCCCTCGAGGGCCCACTGGCTTCAAAACCCCGGCGGGAGTCTTCGGCCTCCAAAGCGTATAAGGTGTTTCAGGTTGTTCCTGGGGTTCACCCCTCACAGAACATACCTGAGCCGTGTCCGGTGGTGACATCCGCTTTGAGCGGTACCGATACCCCGACATCGGCACTGGTGTTGGATGAAATACTCCTCACCAGGGATGGTCATCTGGCGTCCTCGGTGCCTTCGGGACCGGTGGATACACTCCAGACTGACCTTCCATTATCGGTACCAGCACCGATACTACCACCGATGTCGGTACCCTCCAGACGTGCATCGATAGCCTCGCTTCCTTCGATGCCAAGTCTGGAATCGATCTCCAGTCTGGAGGACTGGGTACCGACTCGCCTTGGTACCGGCTCCCGGCGGTACCGAAGGCTCGGTTCCGATGATTCGGATCCGCAACTCTCGGTTCCCTCGAGGCTGATTGAGTTGTCACTAGCTGACCTTCACTCACTGGTATCAGACACAGTACTGAAGTCGGTACCAATGTCCTCATTGCCCTTACAGTTGGTGCATTCCATGCTTCGCTTATCGATACAGGTGGCTCGGTACCGAGGATAGCACCCGGAGGTTTTCGGTTACTTCGGTACCGATTGAACGGTCACCGATGACTGCTCCGATGTCTTTGTCGAGCTTGACTCCGACATCGGTACCGGTATCCACAGTAGCATCGTGGCCAACTCCTACCATGCTTTTTTCAACAGGATCGCTCCCTTCTATGCCAAGCTTGGAGTCGATACCTGGCATGGACAATGTGGTACTGATGGTCGCTGCTCCTGACAGCCAGTACCGGCGACCATCCTTTAAGCATTCCACATTGCACTGTGCAGGATCTTCTATTCCTATATATCTGGATAGCTCTGTCGGTGCTTAGGCTAGTTCTTCAGATCTAACCTGTCCAAGGGAAAATACTGTTGGGGAACCCTCTTTTCAGAGTTTCCTCCTGGATATAGCAAGATCTCTTGCTATTCCTATCCCAGGACATGATCCTGCACAGGACTCTCTTTCTACCAAAGCAAAGGAGAACATAATGCTTCCTTTGCATCATTCCTTGCAGAATCTCCTTCTAGTAATGTGGGAAACACCTTTAAGGGTACCCCCACCTTCCAGAGCAACTGATCTCTTATATCAGGTGCCCCCCTCTCCAGGGTTTCAAAAGACTCAACTTCCTCATCATTCCATAGTTGAGGAATCAGCAGTGAGGCGGGTAAAGAGCAAGAAAAAGCACTCTTCTTATCCGCCAGGTCGTGAGTCTAAGATACTTGATGCCTTTGGACGTCAAACCTTCCAGACATCTATGCTTTCTGCAAGAATTCTCTCATATATTTTCTATATGAGTCTATCTCTTGAGGAGGTCACAAAGCAATTATATCTTTTGACTCCTCCTCTTCCAGAGTCCAGGAGTGCAGACTATTCTTCACTGCTCAAGCATCTCCACAATATCTCTTGGTTTCTTACACGTGCATCCCTAGACTCTTTTGAGTCTGTTAGCAGGACTTCTGCTATAACCATAGGGGCACGACGTAGAGCCTGGCTCCAAGCTTCAGGTTTGGACAAATGGGCACAGCACAGACTGGGACATACTCCTTGCACTGGAGACAATCTTTTCAACAAGGAGTCTTTACGTCATGTTACTCCGTTCTCCACTGACTTACCTGTTCCTAGGAGCTGTTCTGCACCTTCTTCTGTCCCAGTAGGTAGGAAATGTCCTGCCAAACTTTCTTTCCATAGGAGAAGAAGGTTTTATGCATCATCTGCCCATCATACAGATGTTCCCAAACAGGGGAAGCATCTTCCTGGTCTGCAGAGTTCAACCTCTCACCAGGCTCAGCAAACCCAGCAACCACAGGGTTTCTGATCAATTCATCAGATGCTTGTGACTCTGGGGATTACAATCTGCAGTTGCTTCTTCTGATTAGAGACAATCCACTGCTGTCTTTCTAAATCCTAAACATGGCTCTCTTCCCGAAAGACATCCATTCTTTCTGTGTTCTATGAGCTGTTAGGATGTTCATGCTTCTAGGTCACAGGATTTTTCCACTTTTTTTTCTTCTAGGGAAAGAGGTCTATCCACTATCAAATGATAGTTTCCTGTGCCAGCGTGTCTTTTTTTCCCTCCTATAAACGTACTACTTTGTAAGTTTTCTTCAGCTCCATTCTCTTTACCCTCTTACCAGGGTTTTTCCTCTGTAAGAGTGGTATTGCTTCATTGGAGGGCTTTTCTTCAGCCTCTCTAGTTTTCTTACTTTTCCAGTGCGGAGTTCTCTTCTCTGAGTTGACTCCTCTTTTTCAATCTTGCTTTGAAGCAGTTCATCAGACACGTCCAGAGTTTTCTACTCTTGTTTTGTCTGTTTTTAAACAATACCATTCTTCTGCTGTCTGGCAAGCAGCTGCCAATGCAGGAGCCTTAATGTTTCAACCACTGGTTCTTGTCCACCAGCAACCAGATTTATCCTCCACTAACATTCTGTCTCGTCTTACTAGTGGCTCCAAGTAAGTGCTGTCATCTGTCTTGGAAATTTTTTCACTACAAGCTTGCTGGATTGTCTTCTCTGTCTGCCATCTCCATTCCCCTGGGTTTGGCAGCATACTTGACATAGCTACTGGCTCTTCTGCAGCCAGTTCTATCTCCCCATTCTCCTGCATCATGCTCTCTGCAATTCTACAGAGAAGCTCTCCACTATGGGCCCTTGCTAGAGAGCATGGGGGGGGGGGGTGGAGGCTTTTTCTCCAACAGCCATACTAGATGGTTGTAAAAGGCTTTTTCAGTCATGTCTCCCAAGACTAGAAAAGTTCTCCTTTTTAATATAAAGGACATAGGCCTCCTCTTACGTGAAAGCTTAAGGAGTTGCTAATTCCCTGCTTTGGTCCATAGTATTTCCAATAGGGAATATGTTTTCTCCTTCCAGCTCGTCCTCATGGTAAGAACGCATGATACCTTTTTGCCCTTAAGCAGGTCAGTATGGTATCTCATTCCTATGCATCTTCTATTCACTTACCATGCTAGAATTCTAGAATACTCGGGACTTGTAGGCTGCAGACTGATATCATCCTCTGCTTTTCACGTAACCATCCTGGTTATTCTACTACCTAGCATTCCTGTAGCCATAACCAGTGGGAATTGATTCTCTATATGTCTTCTCAAGTAGGTTCCACCTTCTTGTTATTAGATGAATCTTTCCTCTCTACATTTTCCTATGTGAATACCTTTTGTAGGCATATCTCTGTCTGCTTCTTTGCAGACTTCCATATAGAGATGTATATATATATATCTCCAGGAACAAGCAGGAATGAGTCTTCACATATGGGTACGTCGGTACCGACGGAGCCTGCGCGGGAACGCTCCCCGGCGTCCCAAAAAGGAAAGCTTTTGGGAGCATCCCACAGCGCCTGCGCGCTGCCTTCCCTCCTTTCCTAACCGCCTCTCTCCAGTTCTTCTTTTCCGCGGAGCCAGCAGGTCGTGTTCCTGTCACCGCTGAAGAAGTTCTTTGTTTCGTTTTATTTCTTTGGTCGTGTTCTTCGACGTCGGACCGGTACCGCCGGTCTTTTCTTTCTTTTCTTAAAAAAAAATATATATATATATTTCTTCCGTTTCACTTTAGTGTATGTTTTTGTCTCTTTGGGCCTTAGGCCTAAGAGAAATTTCCTCATGGAAAAGCCCGCCTCCGGGTTTAAAAAATGCACTAAGTGCAGCGGTACCATTTCTGTTACCGACACCCATGACTGGTGTCTTAAATGTTTGGGTCCTGACCATTCCATCACGGATTGTGCGTCCTGCTCCATGATGTCTAAGAGAGGTTTACAGAACCGAGCAGCTAAGCTCAATACCCTGTTTCCCTCTGATGCAGCTTCGGTGGCATCGACGTCCTCCAGGGCTGCTTCTTCCTCCTATGGATCTCAGGTAACCAAACATAAGTCCAGCCGGTCCTCGAAGGGTAGATCTCCCTCTAAGCATCGAGATGCCTCCAGGCTTGCCCTCGAGGATCCTGCACCGGCAAAAGTACCCCGACGGGAAGCTCCGGCTTCCAAAGCTCCTCCTATGGGGTCACAGGTTGACATCGATGGCACGGGTTCGACCGATCACCAGTTACAATGTTCTGGGGTACCGGTGGAATCTGCCGGTACCGACTTCCAGACATTGATGGCGTCGATGGATCAGAATATTCTGACCATGCAGCAGGCCATCACGGCATTCATTCGAGCTGCGACACCGTTGGTACCACAACAGGTTCCGTTGCCGGTACCGGCTCTGGCACCGGCACCGATTTCAGTTCCGGTGCCGGTGTCGATTGCACCGGTACCCTGTCCGATGATGCCCATCGGTACCGAACCGGTACCGATCACTCCCGATGTCGATACCACTCGGTACGCGTATCGGGCTCTACAGGAGCATCCAGACAGGCGATATTTCGATTCCTCCAAAGACTCTGATGCATCGGAGGTTTCTGTTGAAGCATCGGTACTCCTTCCTCAAGAGCCTTCTTCTCCAAAAAGAAGAATGTCTCCTCCAGAGGACTTGTCTTTTCAGGACTTTATAAGAGAAGTGGCCGGGGGGCAGTGGCCCCTGAGTCAGAGCCTAGAGCCAAAAAGTTGGACATTTTGCAATATCCCAAGGCTCCTAAAGAGGCAGCCACTTTGCCAGTTCATGAGATCCTTTATGATCACATGTTGAGCATATGGGAGACCCCTCTTACTATCTCTTCCCACTCTCGTAGGCTAGATACCATGTACCGTGTCCCGCCTTGTCCTGCGTTTTATAAGACTCAGCTTCCTCACCACTCTATTGTGGTGGAGTCTGCCATGAAAAAGTTAGAGTGCAAAAAGGCACTCTTCTACTCCTCCAGGGAGAGAATGTAGAACCTTAGATGCTTTTAGCAGAAAAATCTTTCAAGCCAGTATGCTTGTTGCCAGAATCAACTCCTATAGTCTTTATATGGGGATGTTTCTAAAAGAAGTTACAGATCATCTGCAAACTTTCCTCCCTTTTCTTCCAGAAGATAAGAGGGAAGAGTTTCTCACTTGGCTTAAGCATGCATGCCCAAGATGTTTCCAAGTTTTCCAACCGTGCAGCCTTTGACTCTTTTGAAGGTGCCAGCAGAGCTTCGGCTATTGCCATAGGTGCACGCAGAATTGCTTGGTTACCAGCTTCTGATCTGGAACCTTGGGTCCAAGATGGATTGGGAAATCTTCCTTGTACAGGTGAAAACCTTTTTGGCAAGGATTGGCAGGCAAAGGCCACACAGATGGATGCAGAAAATTCTGCTTTGGATAGGCTTTCAAAGTCTACCTCTAATCCTGTCAAGAAGAGGTTGTTCAAAAAGCCATATTTTCCCAAGAAGGGAAGATATTATCCTGTTTATGGTCAACAGACATCTTCTGCAGGTCGTTTTGCTGCAAAGCGTCAATAACCTAAACAGGCCAAGCCTAAGGCTGCAAGGACTCCTGTAGCCCAACAGCCTCAGCCCCCTCAGGGCCTTTGACTTGCATCTAGAGAACTTAGCCTTTCTGGCTCTAGCAGAACCAGAGCCTCTCACCATTCCAGGAAGGTTAGCTTACTTTGCTTCCAGATGGGAACAAATCACAGCAGAGCAATGGACCCTCTCCATCATAAGGGAAGGGTACAAACTTCATTTCTCAAACCTTCCTCCTCACACCATGGTGAGACAGTTCAATTCTCAAACATCTCTCCTCGACCTTCTCGGTCAAGAGATTACTACCCTTCTTGCCCAAGGGGCAATAGAAGAAGTACCCCTTCTTCAACAGGGCTCAGGGTTCTACTCCCCCTACTTTCTTATCCCAAAGAAAACAGGGGGTTACAGACCCATATTAGATCTCAGAGAATTGAACAAGTTTCTATGCAAGGAAAAATTCAAAATGATTTCTCTAGGTACTCTCCTTCCATTCCTTCAGAGTCAGGATTGGCTTTGTTCTCTAGATCTCAAGGATGCGTATACCCATATACTCATCCATCCAGCACACAGAAGGTTCCTTTGGTTCCTTTATCAAGGGAAGCACTACCAATACAGGGTACGTCCTTTTGGTCTAGCCTCTGCTCCAAGAGCGTTCACAAAATGCATGGCAGTAGTAGCTGCATTCCTACGCACTCTAGGAATATTTGTATTCCCATATCTGGACGACTGGCTCATCCGAGCTCCATCCCAGTCAGAGGCCCAGACTTCCTTAACCTGCACAATGCGTTTTCTGCAGTGTCTGGGACTGGTGATAAACATTCCAAAGTCCCAACTCACCCCTACTCAGTCTCTAGAGTTCATAGGGGCCTTGCTGGATACCACAACTGCAAGGGCCTATCTTCCCCAGGCCCGTTGCCTACGCTTAGTGCAGTTAGCCTCCCAGATTCAGTTAAAAACCCATTTAACTGCTCGAGAGATGTTACAACTGCTAGGCCACATGGCATCCACTGTGCATGTGGTCCCTTATGCTCGCCTTCACATGAGGGCAGCTCAATGGACTTTGTCCACCCAATGGACCCAGGCATCAGGGGGTCTGTCAGACAAAATAGCAACCTCCAGGCATCTCTTTTGGTCTCTCCAGTGGTGGAAGTCCACTCAAAATCTGTTGCTGGGGTTCCCCCTTCCAACAGTTGTTACCCCAAGCAACCCTTACAACAGATGCCTCTCCAAAGGGTTGGGGAGCTCATCTTCACGACCTCTCCACCCAGGGCATTTGGTCCCCACAGGAGACCTCTCTACATATCAACATCTTAGAGCTCAGAGCAATCTTCCTGGCTCTCAGAGTCTTCCATACCCTGCTCAGCTACAAGACAGTCCTCATTCACACGGACAACCAAGTAGCCATGTTCTATGTGAACAAGCAGGGAGGGGACTGGCTCTCTGTCGCTTTGCAACGAAGCTCTGAGATTGTGGGCCTTCGCCAGAGAGCATCAAATTCATCTTCTGGCAGTATACCTTCCAGGAGTTCAAAACTCTTGGGCAGACAGACTCAGTCAAGTTCTGCTTCCACACATATGGTCCCTTCATATGGACCAGATAGTCAGAATTTTTCAAATTTGGGGAACCCCGGACATAGACCTCTTTGCAAGTCCGTGGAATGCCAAACTTCCCCGATTCTGTTCCAGAATTCCGTGTCAGGGAGTTCAGGCCAAGGATGCCTTCCTCCTTCATTGGGGTCAAGACTTTCTATACGCCTTTCCACCCATTCCCCTAATTCCCAAGACCCTGTTCAAGCTCCAGAGAGATTGAGGGACTATGATCCTCATAGCTCCACGATGGCCACGCCAAGTGTGGTACCCTCTACTCCTGCATCTCTCTCAAGCTCCCTCCCTGGACTTGGGATCTGCTCCAGATCTCCTGTCTCAGGAGGGGGGAACATTGTGGCACCCAAACCCCCAATCTCTCCATCTCAGGGCTTGGTTTCTGAAGGCTTAGACCTTCAAGATTGGCATCTGTCTCAGCAAGTGAGGGATATCCTTCATGCTTCCAGAAAGCCTTCTACTAGGCGTTCCTATGCTTTTAAATGGAAAAGGTTTACCATTTTGTGTGCTGAGAAGGGTTTTAACCCTCTAGCAATACCTTTGAATTCTTTACTAGAGTATCTTCTGCATCTTTCCCATGCAGGCCTCAAAACGAATTCAGTAAGAGTCCATTTGAGTGCTATTGCAGCATCCCTCAAGCCTCTCAATGGACAACCTATTTCCTCTCATCCTCTTATTGCAAGATTCATGAGAGGCCTTCTTTTAACTAAACCTCCCATTAGACCACCTCCAGTGGTATGGGACTTGAATCTGGTTCTTGGTCAGCTCATGAAGCCTCCCTTTGAACCCTTAGCCACTACCTCCTTGAAATTTCTTTCCTGGAAAGTTATCTTTCTTATTGCAGTCACCTCGGCTCGCCGCATCAGTGAGCTGCAGGCCTTGGTGGCTAATCCACCTTATACAAGGTTTCATCATGATAAGGTAGTCCTTCGGACCAATCCACACTTTATGCCTAAAGTGGTCTCACCTTTTCATCTTAACCAAGAGGTGTACTTACCTGTCTTCTTTCCAGGCCCTCATGCATCAAGTGCAGAGAGGAATCTTCATACCCTGGATTGTAAGAGGGCTCTTGCCTTTTACTTACAAAGGACACAGCAACATAGAAAGTCTTCTCAACTCTTTGTTGCTTTTGATCCCTCTCATTTGGGACTTCCAGTCTCTAAGAGAACACTGTCCAGTTGGATTGCTCAGTGTATTTCTTTCGCCTATCAGAGCAAGAACCTTTCTCTGGAGGGCCATGTCACAGCTCACAATGTGAGGGCCATGGCAACCTCTATGGCTCATCTAAATTCTGTGTCCATCGACCAGATCTGTCGAGCAGCCACCTGGGCCTCAGTTCATACCTTCACAGCCCATTACTGCTTGGACAAGGACTCCCGCCGGGATGCCTTGTTTGGTCAGGCTGTTCTCAAACATCTGTTCCATGCTTAATCAACTCCTGCCCTCCATCCCTGGTTGGATGCCTGAGATCCATGGGAGTAGGTAGAGCCCTTCTCAGGGTCTCGCAACCTTGGGGATCTCCCAGGCATCTCTAGCTGGGGAGTCCCCATATGTGAAGACTCATTCTTGCTTGTTCCTGGAGAAAGCACAGTTACTTACCTGTAACAGGTGATCTCTGGGAACAGCAGGAATAAGTCTTCACAACCCACCCACCTCCCCTAGGAGTTGTATTTTTCTATCTATCTTTCCTTTCCTCTCTCTCTCTCTTTGTCTCAGCTTTGAAATTCGAACTGGAGAGAGGCGGTTAGGAAAGGCGGAAAGGCAGCACGCAGGCGCTGTGGGATGCTCCCAAAAGCTTTCCTTTTTGGGACGCTGGGGAGCGTTCCCGCGCAGACTCCGTCGGTACCGACGTACCCATATGTGAAGACTTATTCCTGCTGTTCCCAGAGATCACCTGTTACAGGTAAGTAACTGTGCTATATATTCATACCTATAGCACACATCTTACAGATGTCTATGTCTATCAAGTGTGAGTATTTTATGCCCTTCATATCTCCCTATAGATATATTCTCATATATCTATATGATATTTATATATCTATATCTATATATATATATGTATATCTATATATATCTATCGAGATTTTTTTACTATCGGTAGATATGTTTCTGCTTTATCTACCTGACTGTCGAAGCTCATATAGCCATATGATTCTGACAGATGGGCTTTACCCATACTTATGCTATCCAGCATGTTTTGGGGTCCTACACCCACAACCACTTTGGTGGTAGTTAACACCTACCATAACCCTAAGGTTAGGTACCTCTGAAGCTCTCCATGTTCCTATATCTCTCCCAGCTGACTTCAGTTAGGAGAGATATTGCGGATCTTCAGCTACTCACAGGCTCTAACGCCTCCGGCGTTGTCCTTTCTTTTGGTTACAAGGGGTTCCCATACCCTTTCTCCCCACAAGGACTGGGCCTGTCTGTCCAAATCGGTTAGCCTTTCTCTTTTTGTCTCTAAGAGTGGGCCACTCTGCTGCCAAAAGAGTTGGGCTTTTATCATAAAGCCTTCCGCTGAAGGCCCACCGTTTTTGTACTACCCCAGTTTTTATCCTACTGGGGTTTCCTGTTACCTTTCAGGATTCTGACCTCCATTGCTTTTCCTACAGGTTTACTACCTCCACTTCCAGTGAGGTCCTTCTCGAGGTTCCTCTACTGGGTTCCCCAGTAGATTCCATGAACCGCCATACTTCTCTAAAGTCCTGTTAGGGGAGGTCCCTATTGCAATATTTTTTCTTTGCAATATCATTCATGACAATTATCATCCACACATGGACTCCTTGTCTGCAAGCCTATGCTAGGTTAGCTGTTCCACAGCACCTTTCTTTCTTCAGCTCCTACCCTCCATCCTCAGGATGCCTGGTGTTCTGGGAGATAGCATGTTCCAACCTATGACATGCTGGGACTCCAGGCATCTCAGCTTCGGAGTCACCATATGTGAAGACTCATTCCTGCTTGTTCCTGGAGATAGCACAGTTACTTACCTGTAACAGGTGATCTCTGGGAACAGCAGGAATTAAGTCTTCACAACCCACCCACCTCCCCAGGAGTTGTATCTCTATCTATCTTTCCTTTCCTCTCTCTCTCTCTTTGTCTCAGCTTTAAAACTTAACTGAGGAGAGGCAGTTGGGAAAGGCGGGAAGGCAGCACGCAGGCGTGGTGGGATGCTTCCAAAAGCTCTTTGATTGGACGCTGGGAAGCGTTCCCGCACAGACTCCGTCGGTACCGACGTACCCATATGTGAAGACTTATTCCTGCTGTTCCCAGAGATCACCTGTTACAGGTAAGTAACTGTGCTATATATACAATGATGTAAGTTGAATGGGTTTATCTATTCCAGAGTTGGATGGGGTCAATTGTATTCAAGTTAGGTGAGTTCGTTATAATGATCTGTAAAGAGGAAGGTTTTTAGCTGCTTTCTAAAATCCTTCATGTCGGTGGTGGATATCAACTTCACAGATAGAGAGTTCCAGATCATAGGTGCCGCAAGCGAGAATGCTCTCTTGGTGGTTGAATCATTTGCTTTTTTGTAAGCACAGGGAGTAGGGATGGTGTTTGTTGTGCTTTGTCTCCTAGGCCTCTCATTGTGATTATAGCAGTGATTCCTCTAATGCTCCCGCTGGCATGCTGTTTCTTATCTTAATTACAGATTATCAAATTTGCAGATGACACAAAACTATTTAAAGTTGTTAAAACCCAAGAGGATTGTGGAAAATTGCAAGATGATCTTGATAAATTGGAAGACTGGGCATCAAAATGGCAGATGAAATTTAATGTGGACAAGTGCAAAGTTATGCACCTAGGGAAGAACAACCCAAACTATGGTTACACAATGCAAGGTTCCACATTAGGAACCACCACCCAGGAAAAAGATTTAGGCGTCATTGTGGATAACATGTTAAAACCCTCGGCCCAGTGTGCAGCGGCAGCCAAGAGAGCAAATAGAATGCTAGGTAACATAAGGAAAAGAATGGAAAATAAAACAAAAGATATTATAATGCCTCTATACCGTTCCATGGTGAGACCGCACCTTGAATATTGTGTGCAATTCTGGTCGCCGTATCTAAAAAAGGATATAGCGTTATTAGAAAAGGTTCAGAGAAGAGCCACCAAAATGGTAAAGGGGATGGAAGGATACTCCTATGAAGAAAGGCTAAAAAGGTTAGGGCTCTTTAACCTGGAAAAGAGACGGCTGAGGGGAGATATGATAGAAGTCTATAAATTAATGAACGGAGTGGAACGGGTAAACGTAGATCGATTGTTTACGTTATCAGAATATAGAAAGACTAGGGGACATACAATGAAGCTACAGGGTAAATAAACTATTTAAGACTAATAGAAGAAAATATTTTTTTACTCAACGTGTAATCAAACTCTGGAATTTGTTACCGGAGGATGTAGTAAAGGCTGTTAGTGTAGCTGGGTTTAAAAAAGGTTTGGACAAGTTCCTAGAGGAAAGGGCCATAAACCATTATTAAGAAGGGACCCAGGATATCAATGCTTGACCCAGTACAAGCATTGCGGAACCTGTGTCTTTTTGGGAAACTGCTAGGTACGTATGACCTAGATTGGCCACTGTTGGAAACAGGATATTGGGCTTGATGGACCTTGGTCTGACCCTGTATGGCATATCTTATGTTCTTACAGTGAGAGTAGATTTGTATCTTGCATGGGTGGTGATAGGTAGCCAATGGAGTTGATGTAGAAGGGGTGATATATGATCATATTTCTTTGAATCAGTGAGGATTCTGGCGGCAGTATTTTGAACTAGTTGTAATATCTATCTCTGTTCTGCATATGTGGACTGAGGCTACATGTTCTGTTAGCATGGAGTTTCTATGTAGGGAGCTGTAGTAATCCGGCTTTTTCAGTTTTCTGAATAGGAGTATGGATATTCTAGGGCCCACTGTAATATTTATGCTGCTGCCCTTTTCTGGGTACGCTCCATGTTGTATGAGTTTTGGAAGTTAGTGCTGTTATGGAATAGTAGATTTGCTCTATGGGTTCTGTACTCTGGGTTCTTGGTGAGGTCAACTGTAGGTTGTTGGTTGGGGGGAGGGGTGGTACTGGAATATGTATTGTTTTTGAGATTTACAGTTTTGCATTCTTTATGTTGCCAGACTAAAATTTAAAATATTTTGTCAGTTCATATTCAAGGAAATTTCAAATTTTAAGTGAACGTCTCAGTTTAATTTTGTTTAGTAGCCTGATAGCTTCACCGCTGCTGAGTTCTGGAGTTTTCCAGCTTTAGCACAATCCAATCCAGCATTTGAATTCATGGCTACCAGGATTAGTTTCTCATGTTATATCTTCCCTCCTCATCAATAATCTGGTCATAGCAAAATAAATCTGATGTGCAGATACTTATAATGGTTTGATGGGGGAGGGGGGGCTGTGTAAGTGGTGTTTCATTAATCAAATTTAATGTTTTATTATTATGTTTGTTTTACAGTAACATCTGTTTTACTAAATTGCATGTGCATGTTTAGGAGCCTCCTAGGATTTTAGGTGGGTGGCCTATACATTTTAAAATAAAGTATACTAAATTTATGCAAATGATGCCCACAGTGAGTCTCTGCACATGAGGGAAAGTAGAAAGGAGGATGCACTGGGAGATAGAGGGAAGCAGAAACTTCGGATTGGGACCCACATGATCAGAGAATAAAATGGTCAGACAACAAATTTAAAAGAGAATTTTATTTTCAATTTAATGATCGGATGTGGCACTATCTTTATATTTTATACAGTACATGGAAATGCATCTCTTTCTGTTTCTCTGGTATTGCACTGTATGCGTAGTCTGGCTTCTTGGGGTTGCAGTTTAATTTTTATCTACATATGTTTATTTTTAGGTTATGGTCACTTGTTCTGTACTTGGTGAGGGTCTGTATTTTGAGTGTGTGACCAAGACCAAGGGATATGTTTACTAAGCAGTCTTAACGTGCGCCCGACGTTAGTGTGCAGGATGCCATAAAAGGAGTGGGCATCTCGGTCTTAACGTAGCAGTTCTGGTTACCATGCGATAAGGTACCTTTTTGTGCGATAGAGGGAGCCGTGGCACATCAACGCGCGTTAGCCTTAAGTAGGCGCGCTGACCTGCAAACACAGCAAGAGAGGTGTAGCACAATGGTTAATGCAATGACTGCTGAACCAGGGGTCATGAGTTCGATTCCCCAGTGGGTTTAATGAGTAAGGCTGTCTGAGACATAACTCTTTACTCTGAAGCAGTGCTGCAGGAGGAATCTTCATTTTTACATTAAACCAGTGCTTTAGGAGGACTGTTCCTTCTGTACTTTAAGCCAGTGCTGCAGGAGGAATGTTCCTTTGTACTGTATTTTCCGGCGTATAAGACGACTTTCTAACCCATGAAAATATGCTCAAAAGTCGGGGGTCGTCTTATACGCCGGTACATGTTTGAGAGGACTTAAAAGTACAGAGAAGCAAAATCCCGCTCTTGACCAACAGATGGTGCTCCGCTCACAAAACTAGTAGCAGTGATCCATAGACATAAGGAAGTCCTGCAACATTATAAGTATTGAGCAGTCAGCAGCACTTATAAAGACCTTCTTCAGGTTTAGCGCTGTGATCAGGAGGCAGAGACAAGATGCGGACTCATACAACAGTGCTCCCCAGACTTGCTGCAGATGCCCAGGAGGAAATTCAGCACAGCCCAGGACTTTCGGCACACTCCACACCGCCAAAAATGCTTGGAACGCAAAGACGCTTATGCGTTCCAAGAGCACATGGCTATGGCCGCCAGTCCACTCACACCAGTCAGGGGAGTCCAAGTTTCTTCAAACGTGGATTCTAGCAAGGCACTCACCTCCTCCCGGTCAGAAGTTGCGCTTCCCGCACGTTGAAAGCAGGGAGAATCGCCAATGTACAGCTATCTTCACTTTTGCCCCAGGGTCTCCGGGCGATTCGCTATTTGGCAATGAGGCACCGGCGCCTCCGCGCCGATCTCCGGTCCCCCATCGACTTGCAATCACCTGCCCGCGCTCCCCTGGACTCGTTGGGAAAGGCGGCACACTCGATCTTCTTTCTGCAGCTGAGAGCTGAAACGCGGCTCCAGGTACAGGGATCAGCGCCGGTCTCACCGGTATTTAAAGCAGCAGCACTCAGGCCGCGAGAAGAAGCTCAGGGCTCAGGATCGCTGAAGAGGGGTAGTCTTATACGGCGAGTATAGGCCAAACCCTATATTTTAACAGGAAAAGTAGGGGGTCGTCTTATACGCCCAGTCGTCTTATTCGCCGGAAAATACGGTACTTTAAATCAGTGCTGTCAGCAAAAACACCCTCACAGTGCTGTAATCCTCATGTGCAGTGCAGCATGAGTACGAGTGGATTAACCCTATCCTGGTAACCACAGCAGTCTGTGTGGTGACCTGCAGTCCCTCTGTAGCCAGCCAGGGGTTTGTTTGCAGCTATAGAGCTGTAGCCCACTGGTTACTTCACTGCCTGTGGAACCAGCAGTTGTGGGTTTGAGTCCACAGTGGGGATATTTATTAGGGCTGTCTGGGGCAGTTTCGTTTTTTAATTTAAATCAGTACTGACAGCAAACAAACCCCTACAGTGCTGTATTCTTCAGGTGCTCCATAAGGCGCCTTATAAGGCACCTGAGGATTACAGCACTGTGAGGGTGTTTTTTCTGGCAGTCCTGATTTAAATTAAAAAGGAAACTGCCCCAGACAGCCCTAATAAATAACCCCACTGTTGAATCAAACCCACAACCTCTGGCTCCACAGGCAGTGAAGTAACCAGTGGGCCACAGCTCTATAGCTGCAAACAAACCCCTGGCTGGCTGCAGAAGGACTGCCGGTCACCATACAGACTGTCTGCTGTGGCTACCAGGATAGAGTTAATCCACTCGTACCCATGATGCACTGCACATGCAAAGCACCCGTCTACAGATGATCACAAGATGGGGTATGCACCTCCACAGCACCTAGGCCTGGTAGGGGGTACTGACCGTGTGTGTTACTGGCACAGAGTAGCTACAGGCCGTCACAGTGTGCAGGTCTTGTGCTCACCCTGAGGGTGAGGTGGGGCGCCCAGCACCATCTCCACAGCACCTGTCTTAGCTGAGATAGGCTATGCTGCAGGTCCCCATTAGTGCCAGTGTGTGATAGGTAGTCCCTTCAGACACACCTATGATACACCTGTGTCCATCTGTATATCCCAGTCAAGTCTAGGCCTTGTGGACTATGATGCTCCCGGAATAGTGCATATCCTGTGTGGGTGCCATGGCCACATGATATATGTACCGGGGGGGGAGGGGGTGTTTGGACCCATAGGCGGATTATGTAGTACCACCCAACCCGCCCTCTGGAGCTTAGGATCTCCCAACAACAGATCCACATTCTACATCCCTGCAATGGTGGCAGTAGAGAGGACCATCAACCTCAGTCCGGCTGGGGTGCAGACAACCTACAGGGCAGTCCAGTACGCATCCATAAGGCAATAGCAGACAGACAGTAGGGCTTGAAATGCCCAACTGCCCCCACCACTATCTGACATTTTCCAGCAGCAAGCACAGTGAGTCTCCAGCCACTGCACCCTGCAAGGTGTTCCAGCCATACACATACTAACTGCAGACAGTCTGCTAGCTAGTCCATAGTGCATGTTGCTGGAGGAGATGTGTGCACCCAAAACGGGGATGTGAGCACACCCACCAAGCAGATATGTCAGTGATTGGGCCCCAGAAAAAGAACCCATATATATCACTGGACAGAAATACTATATAGCACTATGGGGGATCCTAGCCATGCCGTGGTCACTGCTCAGTCAGGGTGAGAGTGACCTCCCAGCAGGACATGCTGTGGCCACCCTGTCTGTGCAGGTGGTGGCCGGGCACTACAATGTCCCAGCCAGTGCCCTATGCCCTGTGCAGATGCATCCTGCCCAGGCCGCCCTGTACGGGCTATACCCACAGTACCTTGCTCCTCATTATGCACATTGGCAGGCCAATACTGGCAACAGTGCTAGCAGTGTGGGCTGAGGAGGGTGTTGGCAGCCACCACACACTGGATAGATAGACACACACTCCCCATACCTATGCCAGCATTGTGCAACTATAGAGGTGTTTGGCAGCCCTGGCCACCGCACCAGTCCTGGGCACAGTGCAGGCATGGCTATGGTACGCAATACTGTAGGAGTCACTCCCCAGGGTGGTAAACACTGTCAGACACAAGACCTGTAGCACACTCCACAGACATCAGAAAGATTGCTATAATGCAGCTCACTCAGCAAATTGTGCTTAACTTAGGAATTGCTATCTGCCAGTAATCATGGCAACCTTTTGATAGATGTGTACCGTATTCCAGGTGTAGGGTGGCATTGCTAAGGTATGCAAGTGCTAGTATTGGGAGATGCACACAGGGCCCAAACTCCTGCCTCTCCAGGTGGCTTTGGATAATGGAGCCTGTGGGTACAGGTGTTTCTGCCCCTGTTGGCCTCTGCTCTAGGGCAGAGGTTCCCAACTCCAGTCCTGGTGGGCCAAACACTGTTCGGGTTTTCATGCTGTCCCTACTGAATATGCATGAGATACATCTGCATACCATGGGGGCGGCGCAGGGAAATGCAGCACAGGCATCATTATTAGAGACAGCATGGAACCTGAATGGTGTTGTGCCATCCAGGACTGCATTTGGGAGACTCTGCTCTAGGTAATGCGCATGTTTATGGTGTCTGTGCTCTGTAGGGTAAAATATAGGCGTTTGAGGCATGTTTATGTTCTTTGCAATAAAGGTTCTGTCTTTACTACCACGGTTTAGTAGTGGGTAAAATATGGTGACTGGGTTGGCAGGAGTCACAGCTGGGACTTGAACCTGTGACCTTCTGCTTCTGAACACACTGGCTGTGTGCACTGCACCACCGTGTTGCCACAGACATGGTGCATTCCCTGGGGATTTCATGACTGTTCGTCAGACAGGGCTTGTCTGTTGCAGTGCATGGCACCCACCTACACAGGGCTAGGCCATGGTCTGGTGGTGGAAGGGGCTGCCACTGCCCCCTCCACCACCAGTACCCCTTTGCCACCATGCTGACATGCCCTTCTGGTGATGCACCATCTTAGGCCATCCAGTGTGCAGGTAGGCGGCTGCCTGTGGTGTGGGTTCTGGGGTAGGGGTGCCTGCATAGCTGTCCACGCGTCCCCCCAGCACCGCCGGCCAATGTTCTGTGCCCTTGGGGGTACCTGCTGGGTACGATCCCCTGTGACACTGTGGGAAACACACTCGTGCCCGTGTTGGGCCCTCATCAGTTGCTGCCTGGCTGCTGTACAGTTTCAGCATTCCTATGGGCTACCTAGGCATCACCCTAGTCCACACTGTGGTCCAGCTGCACCACAGCATGTGCCGCCTGCAGCCCTCTGTGTCCTCTTTTCCGGCATCTGTCCAGTTGCCCGTTCCGACATGCCCACCCTGCTCTTGCGGAACATGTGCACGCCATACGTAAACTGTCCAGTTCCAAGGGAATGCCCTGATCAGCGCTATTTCACTGTGGGATCATTCACCTTGTATGGGGACAGAACATGGCCCTTCCGAGGTTGGTATCTTTTTTGTGGAGCTTTATCGGTAGTGTTTTTTGCTGTTTCCCATTAATATCACTATTGGCCAGCTTGGTTAATATTTTTCCCATTTCGTTACGGTCATTTTCAATGTTTAATTGCCCTTTTGTTCCATGCATATGTATCACACTTATCACGTTTTGTAGGTTTCCCTGGCTTTGCTGTACATTGCGGACGTAAATGGTTTCTCTTCCCTTTAGATCAGTTCTAACGCGAGGGTTTCACTGGTGTTAGTTTTCAGCCCCGGAATCCACAGCGTTAGTGTGCAGGGAGCCTCTCCCCTCCCACTCTCCACCCATTGACCCCTTATTTCCGCCCCTGGGGAGCCTTCCTCCGCCGATCCGGGTGCCTTTCTCCTCCCTTCAGCGCTCGTTTGCGCCGCTGAGTGCGTTACCGCGCGATAAGGCACCTTATTGCCCGATAACATGGCAGAGCGCACATTAAGACGGTTTAGTAAACATACCTCCAAGTGTTCTTTTAACATGGCATTTGTATGTAGGGATCTGCACCATAGTAATCTGAATTGTTCAGCTTTTCAAGTAGGTGATAGATGTTCCAGGGCCTGCTGCAGTATTTACAGTGATGCTTTTTTTGATGGGCTCTTTATGTGAGTTTTGGAAGTTGGTGCTGATATGGTATGGTATGGTAGATTTGCTCTATATATATTCAGTGACTTTGTTGTAGGGTTTTGTATTAGTTCACAATATACCTGGTGCTGGAGAATGTTTGTTGTTAGTGAGATGATCAGAATCAGATTTTTTTTTTTTTTTAAGATAATTCTGTGGGTGAATGTCCTGGTTCTGCTCTGTACCCACTGTTGAGGAAGGGCATTCTGTGGATGCAAAATATATTTTCCAAAAGAAAAAGCAAACAACCATAACAGTTTATAACAGTTTATAAACTGCTGTGGTTCTCACTCTTTCTTTTAGTTCCTTTGTGTACAAACATCTTGCATTTCCTCCATATAATCTAATCTGCTTTTTGGTTTGGGTTCAGTCCATGACTGGAGTTTTGAGAAAGCCCCCCCCCCCCCACTACAGGGGGCGCCATCTCATACCTCGCCTCAGGCAGCAGATTGCCTTGAGCCACCCCTGCATCTTTGTATAGACTCTGGTTGTGTACTTTATGCAAGCCTTGCTTCTTTTGAAACCTTTCATCGAATCACTCACTCTATCTTGGGACTTCAGCTTTGACCTAACCCAGCTGATTAAAACTTTGAGCTGGAGGTAGGTGGCGCTTCTGACCAAAATGGATGTTGCTCCTTAGCGCTCGTGAGCCCCCTCCAAAAAACCCTCGCTAAAGTACAGAAGGAGACGAGTCTCGAGAGTGCTAATACATATATGGGTGAGAGAGGAACACGGCAATCTAGCAATCACAGGTTAAAAAATGTGCACCCTGTGCACAGACATTCGACACTCACCACACTGAGACACTCTCTTCTGAAATAGTTTGAATGAAACATGCCACATCTGCTGTGAAGGGGTAAGAGGCTCCAGCAATTGTGGCACATGAGAGAGGCAATGAGACCATGCAGAATGGTGCTGAGATCACAGCGAGGTGGGCTGTTGGTACTTCTACACGGAGGGGGGGGGGGGCGCTGATAAGTCACTGGCCTTGTAACGAAACAGAAAACTACAGGCACACTTCAGTTCTGGAGGTCCGAATGGTCTCACTGGAAATAAAACAAAACTGCAGAGAGATCATTCGGACCTCTGGAACTGAAGTGTGCCCGTAGCTTTCTGTTTCGTTACAAGGCCAGAAGGGCGGCCTAGGTGCGACTTCAGCACAAAGAGTCTACAACACACAGAGGGTGCAAGTGCATGGCACATAAGGAGAGTGGTGAGTAGCTGAAACACTCAACACGTTAGACACTCCAGATGAAAGGAGAAAGATAGGACCCTATGCCAAGAAGGTGACTTGTTCCCTGATGGAGGACAGTAGAGGCGGAGTGGTACACTAACAGACCAGGAAGGGAGAACAGAACGAAGGAGTGATAACGCCCAGGCCGAGAAGCAGAGGCTGGGAGTTTTGGTATTACAAGCTTGGCAGGGAATACTGAAGAAGTCTAAATATAGCAGAGACTCGATGGTACTCAAAGCGCTGCTAAAACAAAAGCTGCTCTGTTTACCTGAGAGCTCTTCTCTAAACCTTCCAAAGGGAGAGATGGCCGCTGCGGAAAATCAGCAAGTACTAATCATGTCTGAAGAAGTGTCTAAGCATTTGAAAAATAGCATAATAGCTGTGCTGTAAGATGAGCTAACTAAATTTCATTCTGTTTTGGAGGAAGTGAAAGAAGCCTTGTCCATGCACGTTTACCAAATCTCTGAAAACTCTCATGGAATCCAGGCCATAGATATAGTTCTGGAAGTGCTCAGGAAGGAACTGTGGGAAGTACACTTGAGGGATACTAGCTAAAGAGGGAAGTTAGGGCATCCCAGCAGAGAGATTCCAATAAAGATAAAAGTAACCCAGATGCCCTTAAGGACAGAGCTGAAAGATTCCAAATTACCACTATCAACTGAGAACCAGATTAATATGAATAAAATACAACCTCTAAAGTGTCTGTATGCAGATACTAGAAGTCTAAAAATTAAGATGGCAGAGCTAGAATATATAGCACAAGCAATGGGACACTGTCATACCTGGGTACAAACTATCGCAATGATAGAATAGATCAAATTGGTGAAGGGGTTGCGCTCTGTGTTAGAGAGGGCATTGGGTCACATAGGATTAAAGATTTGCAGAAAACAAAAATAAACTGTAGAATCTCTATGGACAGAAATTCCTTGTAAAAAGGGGAAGGTGATGGCAGTGGGGGTGTAGTACTGACTGCCCAGCCAGAATGAACAGATAGATGATGAAATGCTGAAAGAAATCAGGGAAGCTAGCAAATGTTACAACACAGTAATAATGGGTGATTTCAGTTATCTCCCTAGCATCCTGCTATGGCATTGACCTAGTCAATAACAGGGTAATGTTTCTAGATGAAATAAATGATTGCTTCTTGGAGCAGTTGGTTCCTGAACCATCAAGAGGGGAATTTATTTTGGACCTAATCCTTAGTGGACACAGGATCTGGTGCAAGAAATAAGGGTTTTGTGGCCACTTGGCAATATTAATCATAGCATGTTCGCATTTGATTTAATAAATGGAAGAACGATGGCAAGGAAATCCACAGTACTACTTTTTAACTTTCAAAAGGCAGACTATGATAAAATGAGGAAAATAGTTAACAAAAAACTAAATGGAGCAGCTGCAAAGGTTAAAGATTTACATTAAGCATGGGCTTTGTTAAAAAGTACTATCTTGGAGGGACTTCCGGTGACGTCACGGAGCGAATTGCCGCAGTGTAGCCAGGCTCCATCTGTGTCCCACTAGAACGAGGAGTTGTTGCTAAACCCGGCGCCAGTGGAGAACCAGGAGATTGCAGTAAGGATGGCCCTGGTAGCACACAAGAAGCTAGTGGGGTTTCGGTCCTCGTATGCGCAGAGGGAAGAGATGGAGGAGCGATAGTCGGGTGGCATGGAGGAGACTGGAGCAATGGCGAGCTCAGAGGAGGAAGGGGAGCGAGAGCTGCGAGGAGCGGAGGAGGTGCCGATGCGTACCTGGCTGAAGGTATTCAAAAAGGACTTACACGCTGATCTAGCGGAGATGAGGAGAGAAATAAAAGAATCGCTGTGGAGTATACAGCAAGACTTAAATGGATTGGGGGACCGCGTGGCAGAGTTGGAGGACCATGTGGAGGAATGCACAGGGGAGCTGCAGGAAATAGCGGCGGAACAGAGCAAATTGCAAAGGCAGCAGGAGGAGATCACCGAGAAGCTGGAAGAGATTGAGGATTGAGCGCTCTGGAACAACCTGCGAATTAGAGGGATTGGAGAAACAGAAGCGTTTAAAGACTGTGTGATGGTGGTTCAAATGTTATGCACCCATATGTTAAACCTGGAGGGGGGAGGAGAGGAGGAAGGGAGCAAGACTGGAGTGGAACGGGTGCACCGCAGCCTGGGACCACGGAGAGATAAGCAGCCCAGAGACATTGTTGTCTGTATGAGTAGCTTCCCGGTAAAGGAAAGAATCCTGCGGATAGCGCGAAAGTTTGGTTTGATTGCTTGGGAAGGCAATGAGGTGGAAGTATTCAATGATGAAGGGAACCCTGGACAGACGATGGGGGCTGCGAGAGGTCACCGCATATCTGCGAGGGAGAAATATGAGATATCGGTGGATGTTTCCCTTTGGTCTGCTAATGACTGTAAATGGGGTGTCCCGGAAAGTGAAAGTGGCTAAAGAGGCATGGGCAGTGCTGTGGGAGCTGGGTTGCAAACAGCTTCCAAAGGGCCTGGAGAGGAGGGTGGATACGCATACTGGAGGAGAGGTGGAGCGGAGGCCGGAGGGCTCCCTTTGGCAACGGGTTGCAGCAAAGGGACAGCGATTGCAGGGGAGATCTAAGGATCATGGGACAGTGAAGAGCGTGACAGCAAAGGACTGAAGGAGGCAACAGGCGGTTGGCGAGCACGTGAGAAACCAGGGAGCCCAGGGCGTTAGGCCCAGATGGACACTGGACTTTTAGGGCATGGGGGAGGGGGAGAGGGGTGAAGGTATATGATGTATTGTAAATGGTATATGGTATATTGTTTACTGCGGGGCTGGGGTTGGATTGGGAAAGAATGTGAAGAGTTTGAATTCGCCTACTAAGAGGCGGCTGTTGTTTCGGGAGGTGTTGAAGAATGAGTGGGATGTGGTTTTGGTGCAGGAGATGCATCTGCGCCGGAAGGATGTAGGGTTGATGAGAAATGCATGATATGCAGAACAATATTACTCTTGTAACCGGGAGGGAGGGAGGAATTGTGGCAGTGTTAATAAAGGGGGGGAATGGGATCCAGATAGAGTGTAGTTTTGAGGATGGGGAAGGGCGGATAGTGGGGAGGGGAGGAGATTATTCTGGTGTCAGTGTATGGGCCAAACGGGAAACAGGTGAGTTTTTGGGGGAGGATGAGGAAGTTTCTGGGGGGGGGCAGGAGGTGGGGAATTGGGTGGTGGGAGGGGATTTTAATGTGGTGCTGCAGCCCAGGTTGGATCGGGAGCCGGGGGGATCAACAGGCCCTCATTGAGATGCCAGAATTTCAACCCTCCCCGTCTCTGCCCCTTCAGCACTATCTCCACTGCCCCATGATCTGCCCCTTCCATCACTCCTAATATACACTCCTAATCCACCAATAACATGTCTATTCTGCTCCAGCTATTATGGGGTACCGCCCTAGTTCAAGATATTTGGTGGGAGATTAAGGAATACCTGGCACTTAACAATAATGGGGAGGTCAGAGAGGTTATAGTCTGGGAAGAGTTGAAGGCAGTTATTAGGGGGAAGTTCATCATGTGGGGGGCAAGGAAGAAGAGGGAGAGATATGGCAGGGAGGTGGAAATGGGCAAGGCTTTGAAGGAGGCGGAGGAGGTGTATCGGAGGACGGGGAGGAAAAGGGATAGAGACGGTAAGGGGGGAATTTCAGGGATTGCAGGTGGAGAAGGTGGCGTTTGAATTGTCTCTGGTTAAACAGAGATATTATGAATTTGGTAATAAGGCGGGGAGAATGCTAGCGTAGCGGTTGCGGAGGCGGACTGTGGCTTCCCGCATATACCAGATGAGGGGGAGGTATATTATGGGGAGGAGGAGATTAGGGAGCGGTTTAGGAAGTTTTATGAAGAGCTGTACAAGAGAGAGGAGAGGATGGGGGAGGAGCAGTTACGCTGGTACCTAGAAGAGATAGAATTGCAAACGCTGCCGGAGGAGGCGCAGGAAGGGCTGGAAGCACCAATTACGAGAGAGAAAGTGGCTAAGGTTATTAAGGGGATGCCAAGGGGGAGGGCGCCCGGGTTTGGATGGGTTGTCAAGCTCCTTTTATAAAGTATTTGGTGAGGAGCTGGGAGAAATAATGGGTCGGGTATACAATGGGATGCTGGAGGAAGGGGGGGAACTGACAGCGGGAATGTTAACGGTGGGGATATCGGTTCTGCCGAAGGGCGGGAAAGACCCGAAGGAATGTGGTTCTTACAGGCCCATCTTCCTCCTTAATGTGGATGTAAAGATCCTGGCAAAGGTGCTAGCGGAGAGATTGGCGCCCTGGTTGCTGGGGGTGATAAAGGATGATCAGACAGGGTTTATCCCAGGGAGGCAGGCTTCGGATAACATTAAAAGGGCGGTGGGGGTGGCATGGGAAGCAAGGCAGGGACAGGAGGAATTTGTTTTAATGTCCATCGATGCTGAGAAGGCGTTTGACAGGGTAAATTGGGACTTTTTGATGGCGGTTACTCGGAAAATGGGGGTGGGGCAAATTTAGGGAAATGGATCAGGGGGTTATATGCGGGGCCAAGGGCGACGGTAAAAGTAAATGGGAGCTACTCGAGGGACTTTAGTCTTGGGAGGGGAATGAGGCAGGGGTGCCCTTTATCCCCACTGCTATTCGCGATGTGTGGAACCGTTAGTGCAGAAAATTCAGACTAATGATAAGATTATGGGCCTGGAAAGGGGGTGGGGGCGTAAGCCATAAAATTTCCCTGTATGCGGACGACATTCTTCTATATCTTAGCCAGCCACAGAGGTCTCTGCCGGACGTTTTGGAGGAGGAGGGGAGATTTGGGGTGGCGTCGGGTTTCAAAATGAATTTGGACAAAATGGAAGTGCTGTGGGTGAAGGTGCTGCCGAGAGTGGAGTAGCAGTTGAAAGACCTCTACCCTCTGTGGTGGGTTAAGCATTCGATGAGCTATTTGGGGGTACAATTGCCGGCAAAATATGTGGATATATATCGAGCTAATTATCCGGGAGTGATGAGGGAGTTGGAGCGGGATCTGGATGGGTGGATGTGGCAGGAGGTGTTGTGGTTAGGAAGGATAGCAGGGGTTAAAATGAATGTGTTACCAAGGTTGTTGTACTTGTTTCAGGCCTTACCGGTGAGGGTGCCGGAGGAGGTGCTGAGGAGAGTGCAAAGGAAAGTCTTTCAATATATTTGGAATAAGAAGCCACCGAGGATAGCTAGGGAGGTCATGTATGCTCCGAAAGCGGAAGGGGGGCTGGGGGTGCCTAATATTAAGGATTATTATTGGGCGGCACAGTTGCACCATGTCATGGATTGGAGCAGGAGGAGGGGTCAAAAACCATGGGTAACTTTGGAGCGCATTCTGGTAAAAGGGGGAAGACTGGAGGCTTGGTTGTGGGCGGGTGGGCGAGACCGTTGGGAGGGGGTTCACCCGCAGTGCAGCAGGTAGTGGGGGTGTGGGATAGGGTATGGGCAAAGGGAAGAAGGAGGAGGGCAGGGCAGGGCAATTTTCGTTGATGATGCCGTGGAGGGGATGGAGAGCCTTCAAACCAGGTGGGGGGGGGGGGGCGATTTGACCGATGGACGGCAAAGGGGTTGGAGTGTGTTTACCAATTAATGGAAGAGGGGGAGGTGAAGCCCTTTGAGGAGGTTAAAGAGGGATTTGGGTTGGAGGATCAGGACAGTTCCCATATATTCAGGCTAGATATTTTTTGCAAGGGAGCGGGGGGGGGGGGAGAGTTGGGGAGAGAAGTGACGGAGATAGAAGCTCTCTGGTATGGGAAATTGGGGACGAAAGGGATGATATCGAGGTTGTATAAAGGGGTACAGGAATCTGAAGGGGGTAAGTTCTGGTATATGGAGGAGTGGGAGAGGGAGTTAGGAGGGGGAGTGACACCGATGGAATGGAAGCAGATTTGGGATCAGGCGAGGGGGCTACCTGGGGCGAGTAGTATTAAAGAAAACTGGTATAGAATTTTGTTTCGGTGGTATTACACTCCGTAGAGGCACCATAAGATTTTTCCAGGGGTCACAGCGAGTTGTTGGAGGGAATGTGGGGAGGTGGGCACTGTTTGGCATATCTGGTGGGGGTGTGGGAAGGTTAAAATATACTGGGAAATGGTCCTGGGATGGGTGCAATGGAAATTGGGGGTGGAGGTGGCAAGGGATCCAGGGGTCTGTTTGCTTTCATGGTGGAGGGAGGGGCAAGGGGAGGGTGGGGGCCCAATGGTGCGGGCTTGTCTGAGTGCAGCTAGATGTGAATTGGTGACAGCATGGAAGCGGCTGGAGGTGCCAACGGAAGGGGAATTTGAGGGGAGGATTAGGCATATTGTTTTGATGGAAAAGTTGACTGCAGCGTGGCGAGAGAGGGTAGATAAATTTATGGGAAAGTGGTGGGAAACTATGGCGTGTCCTAGGGGAAGGGAGGCGGGGAGGGAGGAGGGGTAGTGGGGATGACAGGGGGGAATATAGGAGGGGGATATGGGGGTGGGGAAGGGGAAGGGAAGGGGCTAAATTTCTCTGAGCTGGACTCTGTATAGAGGGAGGGGGTTGAAATGGAAGGTGGAGTATTGGGCACGTGGGGTTTGGTACTATCTATTATATCATAGCGGATTAGTGGATAATCTAAAAGTTGGGTGGATAACTTTATCTTGTTTAGGATCGGAGTGTTTGTATTTCATAATGGCAAAGAGAAACTCCGTTGATGTACATGATAATATCTTGGTTGGTATTTAAAATTGTTCAATAAAAATTAAAATATTAAAAAAAATAGGCAACTTAAAAAGTACTTTGAAAAAAAAAGTACTATCTTGGAATCCCAGAACAGATGTATTCCATGCTTTAAGAAAAGTGGAAAGAAGGCCAAAAAACTGCCTACATGCTTTAAATGCGAGGTTAGAGAGGCTGTTGATGCCAATAAAGCATCTTTCAGGAAATGGATAAAGAAGCCAAATGACAAAAACAGGAAACAGCATAACCACTGGCAAATTAGATGCAAGGCATTGATAAAGCAACCAAAGAGAGAATTTGAAAAAAAGCTGGCTGTGGAAGCAAAAGCGCATAATAAAAACTTTTTCAAGTATATTCTTAGCAAAAACCTATGAGAGAGTCAGTTGGACCATTGGATAATGGAGGGGTAAAAGGGGCGCTAAGTGAGGATAAAGCCATAGCGGAGAGACTGAATGAATTCTTTGCTTCAGTCTTTACTGAAGAAGATGTAGAGAAGTTACTCATGTGTGAAATGGCATATAAAGGTGATGTATCGGAAGAATTGAAACAAATATTGAAAAACCAGGAAGAAGTATTACAACTATTTAATAAACTGAAGAGTAGCAAATCACCTGGACTGGATGGTATATGTCAGAGGGGTGTTGAAAGAACTGAAATATGAGATTGCAACCTACTATTAGTAATCTGTGAGCTAACATTAAAATCAACTGTAGTAGTGGAAGATTGGAGAATGGCCAATGTAACACCAGTTTTTTAAAAAGGGTTCCAGCGGTGATCCGAGAAACTACAGACCCCAGTGAGCCTGATGTCAGTACCGGGCAAAATGGTAGAAACCATTATAAAGAATAAAATTACTGAACATGTGGATAACCGTGGTTTAATGGGAAAAAGCCAAAATGGATTTAGCCACAGAAGGTCTTGTCTTATTAATCTGTTATATTTTTTTGAAGGTGTGAATAAACAGACAAAGGTGAGCTGTTTGATACAGTGTATCTGCATTTTCAAAAAGCCTTTGAAAACGTTCCTCATGAGAGACTCTTGGCGAAATTAAAAAGTCATGGGATTGGAGGCAGTGTAGTATTGTGGATCAGGAACTGGTTAAAAAATAGAAAGCATTTAGGCTAAATGGCCAATTTTCTCAATGGAGAAAGGTGAATAGTGGAGTACCCCAGGGATCTGTCCTGGGCCCGTTGCTTTTTAACATATAAATGACCTGAAAATGGGAATAATGAGCAAGGTGATCAAATTTTCAGATGACACAAAGTTGTCCAAGGTTGTTAAAATGCAAGAGGATTGTGAAAAATTGCTGGATGGCCTTGATAAATTGGAAGACTGAACATCCAAATGGCAGATGAAATTTAATGTGGACAAGTGCAGAGTTATGCACCTGGGAAAGAACAACACAAACTGTGGTTACACAATGCAAGGTATCACCTTGGAAACCACCACCAAGGAAGGAGATTTGTGCAACATCGTGGTTAATGCATTGAAACCCTCCAGCCAGAGTGCAGCGGTGGCCAAAAAAGCAAATAGAATGCTAGGAATCATGGGGAAAGGAATGGAGAATAAAACCAGGGTTCCTTATCGCTTCTCCGGGCCAGTCCAGGGAAAGGTAGGGTTGTCAATCCCCTATAGCAACTGAGGACTGAAGACTTCAAGTTTTCTTGAGAGGTGAAGCCACTCCCCCTGAGGGTAATCCAGCAGTCTTTCAGTCCTCAGCAGCTAAGGAGGATCGAATCCCTCTTTCTCCCTCATTGGCAAACTTTTGCTTCCTTTTCTTTCTTTGTTTTTTGAGTATAATAATCTGGCTCTAGCAGGGCTGATTAATTCTATAGTCCAGTTACTATTTTGGTGCGCTGTGGCTTTAAGGAAATTTGAGACAGAAAGATTACATTCCTGTACGGTGTGAGGTAGAGCCTGCCTCTTTCACCGTCTCTGTCTCTCGCATCAGAGTGAGCCTGGGGGCCCCGGGTCTATCCTCTGCACTGCTCCTTGCCGGTCTGTGAAGTCCCGCTAGCAGTGGGACTGCTTAAAGTTTCCCTGGGTTCCCTCGCGTCGATTGCGGTGAGTCTCTGAGTGTATTTTATTTTTCTTTCTGTCACCATCGCGTCGAAGCTCTTGGCTCTAGTTCCGGATTGCTTTCTTTTACTCTCCGTTGGGGGTTTTTTCTTTCAGACCCGTTCGCGGTGGTCCGCTTCATTTTTTTATCGCGGCTGCACGTTTTTTTCCTTATGGCAGACAAGCCGGCACTAAAATTGGATGAGCCATCTTTGCCCGCGGAAAAGGCGGGAAAGGCGGCCATTTTAGCGCACTCAGTCAATTCACCGGCAGAGCAGTCCCGGCCGCATAAAAAGAGGGCTAAATCGTCTAAGGACACCATTCCTCTCAAAAAGCCTGTACCATCAGCTTCTGCAGCGCAGGAGAGCATGGACTCCTTTTTTTCGCCAGAGTTTATTTTGGCGATGCACAAGGCCTTTTTACTGTGCTCTTCTCAGCCTGCACATTTTTCAGAGGGTCTGCGTTCTGAGCCGATTTCTATTATTGGGCAGTTGCCAGAAGATCCTGGTGAAGGGTCATCTCAGGCTTCCAATGTTTTTAAAGAACCTTCGGATCCCTTTTCGTCTATGCCCTCGGTTCTTCTGGGTCAAGGGGACTCTCAGGTCTTGGCTGACCCAGGTTTGGATCTGGAGGCAGAGGACTTGGAAGAAGGGGAGATTGCTCCCGGAGAAGATCCAAATATTTTTAGGGTCTTCCGGAAAGAAGAACTCTCCGCGCTTATTTCGCAATCTTTAGCGGCCTTACATTTGATTCTTCCTTCTGCCTCTCAGGAACCTTTGGAGGATCCGTTATTGCAAGGCTTTAAGGCTGAGCGACGGTGTTTTCCGATCCACAGAATTATCAAGCAGATGATTGAATCTGAATGGGAATGTCCTGAAGCTACGTTGCGTGGCAGCCGCGCTTTGGCGAGCTTGTACCCCCTTCTGCAAGACGAAAAGGAGTTCTTACGCATGCCAAAGGTCGATGCCATTATATCGGCAGTGACTAAGAAGACGACCATCCCTGTGGAGGGGGCAGCAGCTCTGAAGGACCTGCAGGATAGAAAATTAGAAATTCTTCTCAAGCAGGCTTTTGATTCTACGGCTTTGGCTCTGCAAGCGGCTGTTTGTGGAGCGTATGTGTCTCGAGCGTCCATTAGATGGTTGCAGGGGGACTCTTCTGGGGAGTCTTCGTCGGAAGCTGCGGATTCTGCTAAATTGGAGTCCGCTGCGGCTTATATGGCGGATGCTTTTTATGATTTGCTGCGAATTGCGGCTAAGACTATGGCCTCGCTGGTGGCGGCTCGGCGTTTTCTCTGGTTACGTAACTGGTCTGCAGATGTATCCTCAAAATTGCGACTCAGTAAATTACCCTATAAAGGGAAATTGCTTTTCGGCGAAGCGTTAGAAAAGATTGTAAAGGATTTTGGCGACTCCAAAGGGGGTCGTTTGCCTGAGGATAAGCCTAAGCCGGCGAGAGGGGCGCCGGGTTTTCGAGGCTCCGGTCGCGACTCTCGTAGATTCAGGGGGGCCCGTTTTGCTCTCTATTCCAGGGGACGTTCTAATTTTCAGGGACATTCCTTTCAGGGTGCCAGAGGTTTTGTCAGGTCCTACTTTGGTGCCTCCCAGCCCTCTGTTAAAAAAACGCAATGAAGGTCGGCTGGTCCAGGCCTTAGTTCCTGTGGGCGGACGCCTACAGAATTTTTTGGCAGCCTGGACCGCCATCACGTCCGACAAATGGGTGTTGGAGATAATACAAAAGGGATATGCTCTCGACTTCGCCTGTCCCTTGGAGCCGGCTTTTGTCATGTCTCCCTATCCGGCCGGTCTCAAGAGTCAGGCCATTGCGGACACCCTCTCGCGCCTTCTGCAGCTCCCGGCGATAGTTCCCGTGCCTCTAGACTAATACGGTTGCGGTCGATACTCGATCTATTTTGTGGTCCCCAAAAAGGAAGGTTCTTTTCGTCCCGTGCTAGATCTCAAAGGAGTAAACCGTACCTTATGGGTACCTCACTTCCGCATGGAGACTCTACGTACAGTGATTCGAGCGGTACGTCCGCAAGAATTTCTCTCCTCAATCAATCTCACGGAAGCCTACCTTCATATTCCAATCAGACAGTCTCATCAGAAATATCTGCGTTTTGCCCTTCCGACGGGACATTTCCAGTTTCGAGCGCTGCCCTTCGGTCTCGCTACGGCTCCGCGGACGTTCACGAAGCTAATGGTGGTTGTTGCAGCAGCGCTACGGAAAGAGGGTATCCGAGTGCATCCTTATCTCGACGATTGGTTGATCAGGGCCGAATCTCGCTCGGCGGCGCGGGAAGCCACCGCGCGGGTGGTGCAGCTTCTCGAACAGCTCGGTTGGGTAATCAATCGGGCCAAAAGTCGCCTAGAGCCATTGCAACAGCTAACTTATCTCGGGGCGGTCTTCGACACCGAGCGCGGGAAGGTCTCTTTGCCCGAGGTTCGGGTCGAGAAGCTTCTACACCAACTGCAGGTTTCCTTACGGCTCACAGCTCCGTCGGCGTGGACCTATTTACAACTTTTGGGGTCCATGGCGGCAGCACTGGATCTCGTTCCGTGGGCCAAAGCTCACATGCGGCCTTTGCAACAAGCCTTGCTTTCCCGTTGGTCGCCGCAGCTCCACCCACTCTCGCAACGCCTGCCCTGTCCCGACAGGGTGAGGCGCAGTCTCGACTGGTGGTTAGTGCGGGATCATCTAACTGCGGGTGTTCCCTTGCAGGAGCCCGCGTGGGTGTTAGTCACCACGGATGCCAGTCTCTACGGCTGGGGAGCTCATTGTCAGACTCACATGGCTCAGGGTTCTTGGTCACCAGAGGAAGCTTCGTGGTCGATCAACCGACTGGAACTTCGCGCGGCTCGTCTTGCTCTTCTGCACTTCGCGGCCTTCCTCAAGGGCGCGGCAGTCAAGATTTTCTCCGACAATGCCGTGACGGTCGCATATATCAATCGGCAAGGGGGAACCAAGATTCCTTCTCTTCTCTCCGAATGTCAGGATTTGATGGTTTGGGCAGAGGACAATCTTCTGGCGATTTCAGCGGCACATGTAGCTGGCAAAGAGAACGTGCAGGCCGATTATCTCAGCCGCAATCTTCTCGATCCCGGGGAATGGGAATTGAATGCTGCAGTTTATCACGACCTGACGTTGCGTTGGGGGCAACCGATCATGGATCTTATGGCAACCTGCGCAAATGCCAAGGCCGCCCGTTTCTTCAGCAGGCGCAGGGAACACATGTCCGAAGGTCTTGATGCTCTAGTGCAGCCCTGGCCTCAGGACTCTCTCCTGTACGTTTTCCCGCCTTGGCCTATGTTGAGTCGAGTTATTCAACGCATAACACAGCACCGGGGAAGGGTGATTCTCATTGCTCCGGATTGGCCTCGTCGTCCTTGGTATGCCAACCTACTTCGTCTTCTCGTAGCTCAGCCTTGGCCTCTTCCAGTCCGCATCAATCTGTTGCATCAGGGACCGATTCTCATGCCTCGAGTGGATCGCTTCTTGCTTACGGCTTGGCTCTTGAAAGGGCTCGCTTAGAACGCAAAGGCTATGCGAGTTCCGTCGTAGACACTTTACTTCAGTCTAAGCGGTCTGGGACTTCTTTGGCCTATGTGCGCATCTGGCGTCTTTTTGAAACTTGGTGTGGTCACCGCAATATGTCTCCCATGTCATCTACCTTACCTCAACTGCTTCTCTTTCTCCAGCATGGCTTGGACAAAGGGTTGGCGCTTAGTACCCTTAAGGTTCATATAGCTGCGCTTGCTAGTTTTCGGGGGTCGGTACAGGGACGCCGTCTTTCGACACATCTGGATATACGTCGCTTTCTACGAGCCGCAAAGATTCTCCGTCCTCCATTGCGGTCCGTAGTACCTCCTTGGGATTTGAATATCGTGTTGGAAGCGTTTTCCCGGTCCCCCTTATCTTCCCTGTGCTCTCGAAGTCTCCGGGAGTGTTCCTGGAAAACGGCCTTTCTTGTAGCTTTGTGTTCGGCACGCCGTATTTCGGATTTACAGGCCTTGTCTTGCCGGGAGCCTTATCTGCAATTTCTTCCCGAGTGAGTTTTGCTACGGATGGTCCTTCTTTTTTGCCGAAAGTCCTTTCGGTTTTTCATATTAACCAATCTGTGGCTTTGCCTGTTTTTTCTGATTTGTCCAATTCTCCTATGGACCGGGCACTCAAGCATTTGGATATGGAGCGGGTCTTGAAGACGTACCTTACAGTATCGCAACCCTTTCGTAAAACAGACAGGCTCTTTGTACAGTGTGCGGGTCCTCGAAAGGGTCAGGCAGCGTCTAAGTCCACCATTGCTCGTTGGGTTCGCAGCGCTATTACTGCGGCTTACGCTGCTCAACATGTATCGTTGCCAGATGGTTTGAGGGCTCATTCTACTCGAGCTCTGGCGACTTCCTGGGCAGAGTATGCCTTTGTCCCTCTAGTAGATATCTGCAGAGCGGCAACGTGGTCTTCCTTGCATACTTTTACGAAACATTACCGGTTGGATGTTCAAGCCAGAGACGATGCGAAAGTGGGGGCCTCGGCTCTTATCGCAGGTCTGGCGGGTCCCTCGCGGATTTAGGTACTGCTTTGGTACTGCCCTACCTTTCCCTGGACTGGCCCGGAGAAGCGATAAGGAAAATGACATTAGGTCTTACCTGCTAATTGTCTTTCCTTGAGCTTTCTCCGGGCCAGTCCAGGGTCCCACCCCATTCGCTTTTCCGAGCGGTTTGTTTTTGCATAACCATAAGAATTCCACCTTTTATGCATGTTCATCGGTGGGGGAACGATTTGGGGCTTTGCGGGTTCACTCAGTGCTCCTCTGTTCTGTATATTTGTGGATATTTTGAAAAAAAAAAAAAAAAAGCACATTTCTTAGCTTCCAAGTTTTAGCGGACTATAGAATGTTTTCAGTTTTTCAAGGGTTAATCTGCTGTGTGTCAGTTCTTTCTTTTTAGTTGCTTTGACAGAAGTAGACTGCTGGATTACCCTCAGGGGGAGTGGCTTCACCTCTCAAGAAAACTTGAAGTCTTCAGTCCTCAGTTGCTATAGGGGATTGACAACCCTACCTTTCCCTGGACTGGCCCGGAGAAAGCTCAAGGAAAGACAATTAGCAGGTAAGACCTAATGTCATTATATTATAATGCTTCTGTGTCGTTCCATTGTGCGGCCGCGCCTTAAGAACATAAGAATATGCCATACTGGGTGAGACCAAGGTCCATCAAGCCCAGTATCCAGTTTCCAACAGTGGCCAATCTAGGTCACAAGTACCTAGCAGTTTCCCCAAAAGACACAGGTTCCACAATGCTTGTATTGGGGCAAGCAGTGAATATTCTGGATCCACTTCAATGGTAGGGAGGAGTGGCTCAGTGGTTGGGACAGGTTACCTCAGGCCAGAGGACCAGGGGTTCAATTCCCACATGGGGACAAGTAACCTCAGGCCGGAGGGACTGGGGTCTCTAGTCCCATGGCCGCTCCTTGTGGCCATGGGCAAGCCACTTAACCCTCCATTGCCTCAGGTACACTTAGATTGTGAGCCCTGTGGGGACAAGGGAATAAAAGGTACCTGTTAGCATACATGTAAACCACTCTGATGCGTAAGTAAAGGGTGGTATATCAAATGCCTAAAACCATAAACCATAAGGTTTATGGACCTTTCCTCCAGGAACTTGTCCAAACCTTTTTTAAACCTGACTACACTAACCAGCTTTTACTGCATCCTCCGGTAGCAAATTCCACAGTGTGATTACACGTTGAGTGAAAAAGTATTTTCTCTTACTAGTCTTAAATAGGTTACCCTGTAGCTTCATTGCATGCCCCCTAGTCTTTCTATATTTTGATGGCATAAACAATTGATCTACGTTTACCTGTTCCACTCCATTCTTTAATTTATAGACCTCTATCATATCTCCTCTCAGCCGTCTTTTCAAGGTTGAAGAGCCCTACCGTTTTAGCCTTTCTTCATAGGGGTATCCTTTCATCCCCTTACCATTTTGGTGGCTATTCTCTGTACCTTTTCTAATAACGCTATATCCTTTTTAAGATACTGCGACCAGAATTGCACACAATATTCAAGGTGCGGTTGCACCATGGGACGATACAGAGACATTATAATATACTTTGTTTTATTCTCCATTCCTTTCCTTATGATACCTAGAATTCTATTTGCTCTCTTGGCCGCCACTGCACACTGGGTGGAGGGATTTTAACATGTTATCCATAAGAACATAAGATATGCCATACTGGGTCAGACCAAGGTCCATCAAGCCCAGTATCCTGTTTCCAACAGTGGCCAATCTAGGTCATACGTACCTAGCAATGACTCCTAAATCTTTTTCCTGGATGGTGGTTCCTAATGTGGAACCTTGCATCGTATAACCATAGTTTGGGTTTTTCTTTCCTAGGTGTATAACTTTGCATTTGTCCACATTAAATTTCATCTGCCATTTGGATGCCCAGTCTTCTAATTTATCAAGATCCTCTTGCAATTTTCCACAATCCCCATGGGTTTTAACAACTTTGAATAGTTTTTCTCATCTGCAAATTTGATAACCCATTTCCGGGTCATTTATGAATGTGTTAAAAAGCAGCGGACTCAGCACAGATCCCTGGGGTACCCCATTATTTACCTTTCTCCATTGGGAAAATTGGCCATTTAGCCCTACCCTCTGTTTTTTATCTTTTAACCAGTTCCTGATCCACAATAGTATACTGCCTCCTATCCCATGACTTTTTAATTTCACCAAAAGTCTTTCATGAGGGACCTTGTCAAAGGCTTTCTGAAAATCCAGAATACACTATATCATCCGACTCACCTTTGTCTACCCGTTTATTCACACCTTCAAAAAAACATAACAGATTAGTAAGACAAGACCTTTCTTGACTAAAGCCATATTGGCTGTCTCCCATTAAGCCATGACTGTCTACATGTTCAGTAATTTTGTTCTTTATGATTGTTTCCACCATTTTTCCCACTACTGACGTCAGGCTCACCGGTCTGTAGTTTTCCGGATCACCCCTGGAACCCTTTTTAAAAATTTGCGTTACATTGTCCATCCTCCAATCTTCAAGTATTACAGATGATTTTAATGATAGTTCACAGATTACTAATAGATCTGAAATCTCATATTTCAGTTCCTTCAACACCCTTGGATGTATACCATCTGGTCCAGGTGATTTGCTACTCTTCAGTTTATCAAATAATTGTAATACATCTTCCTGGTGTATCAATATTTCTTTCAATTCTTCCACAGCATCTCCTTTAAATACCATTTCAATCATTGGTAACATTCCTACATCTTCCTCAGTAAAGACCAAAGCAAGGAATTCATTCATTCTCTCGCACTAATCTTTGAAGACTTCTTCGATTAATTTTCCTCTTCCCACCATATCCTGGGAAGTTCTTGACAGTTCCATGAGCAGACAACATCTTAATAACATTGCAAACTGTAGACATAAGAATGTCAAGGTCTTTGGAGATGGCTTTTCTGATGGTCTCAGGCAGCTCTCTTATCTTCACCATTGTGAAAATGGAACAAAGAGTGAATGTGGCCATTTTAAATATTAGCGCCGTCATTCATTGGTTGATTCAAGTCATGTGAGTACAGACAATTGATCACAAGTGTGTCTAATTTTGCTGTAGTAGGAATGTGGTTCTTCTGTTCAAACTGATTTGAATTGTTTATAAGGGTGCCAATAATCATGTCCTGCAATGTCTCAGTTTTTATGCTATTTTTCACTATTTTCTTTTTTAATTCGTTTTGTGACCCAGTTCTCTTCTCGCTTACAGCTTGGCCCTTGGAAGGCATTGACTAGCGCATAAGGGCTACTCTCTAACAGTGGTCTCCACTCTATTTGGATCCCAGAGGAGGTCTACCAAGCTAGCCATATGTATGGATCTGGTGTCTTTTTGAGCAATGGTTCTCAGCAGTTGGCTCCTGAGGTGGCCTAGATGCCCTCTCTGTTGGCGTTCTTTTACAGGATGGCCTGGAGAAGGGCCCTTCCTTTAGCTCCCTGAAAGTTCAGGTGACAGCTTTGGCCTGTTTCCGAGGTCCAGAGGCTGGTAAGTCTCTAGTCTTCCACCTGGACGTCTTGCACTTTCTCCAGGGGGTCTGGCATCTGTGTCCTCCCCTCCAGTCTGTGATGCCTTCCTGGGATCTGTGTCTACTGATTAGGGCCCTGATGGCAGCACTTTTTGAGCCGTTGATACTCAAGGTGGTGGTCTTCGTTGCAGTTTGTGCCACGAGGTGGATTTCCGTGCTGCAGGCTGTGTTTTGCTGAGATCCTTATCTGTCTTTACTAAGGAGGCCGTTTCTATTCGGATTGTGCCTTCCTGCTTGCCTAAGGTGATTTGTCCCCTTCGTGTGAACCAGGTGGTCTGCTGGCCCTCCTTCTGTGAGGAGCAACGTGTGTTAGTTAGTTATTTAGCTGGATTTTTATGCCGCCTTTCACCGGATCAAAGTGTTGTACATGAAACAAAACCGTTAATAGTTACAGTGTAACGCTTTACTATGTACAGCATGCATTGGATAAATAAAATTGAGTACTTACAATTTGCAATTTCAAGGTGTATCTGTTCTGTGGGGCAGTTAGCTATATACAATGAACGTCATGATAGAGAAAATCTAATTGGTGGAGGGGTTGCGCTCTGTTAGAGAGGGCATTGAGTTACAAAGGATTAAAGTTTTGCAGGATACAAAATACACTGTAGAATCTCTATGGATTGAAATTCCATGTAAAAATTGGAAAGCAATGGCAGTTGGGGTGTACTATCGACCGCCTGGCCAGAATGAACAAATGGCTGACGAAATGCTCAAAAAACTCAGGGAAGCTAACAAAAGTTACAACACAGTAATAATAATGGGTGATTTTCAATTACCCCAGTATCGACTGGGTCAGTGTCACGGCAGGACATGCTAGGGAGATAAAGTTTATAGATGAAATAAATGACTGCTTCTTGGAGCAGCTGGTTCAAGAACCGACCAGATGGGAAGCCATTTTGGACCTAGTCCTTAGTGGAACACAGCATCTGGTGCAAGAGATAAGGGTGTTGGGGCCACTTGGCAATAGTGATCATAGCATGATTGCATTTGATTTAATAAGTGGAGGAAGAACAATAAGTAAATCCACAGTACTACCTTTTAACTTTCAAAAGGGAGACTATGATGAAATGAGGAAAATAGTTAAGAAAAAGCTAAAAGGAGCAGTTACAAAGGTTAAAGATTTACATCAAGCTTGGGTGTTGTTTAAAAATACTATCTTGGAAGCCCAGACCAACTGTATGCCACTTTGTAAGAAAAGTGGAAGGAATTCCAAAAAACTGCCACCATGGTTTAAAGGTGAGGTCAGAGAGGCTGTTGCCAATGTTGCCAAAAAAGTATCTTTCAGGAAATGGAAAAAGAGCCAAATGACGAAAACTGGAAACAACATAAGCACTGGAAAGTTAGATGCAAGGCATTGATAAGGCAGGCAGAGAGAGAATTTGAGAAGAAGCTCGCTGTGGAAGCCAAAACACATAATAAAGACTTTTTCAAGTACATTTGTAGCAAAAAACCTATGATAGTGTCAGTTGGACCATTAGATGATAGAGGGGTAAAAGGGGCACTAAGAGGGGCACTAAGCAGAGAGACTAAATGAATTCTTTGCTTCGCTCTTTATTGAGGAATATGTAGGAATGTTACCCATGACTGAAATGGTATTTAAAGGAGCTGCTGCAGAAGAATTGAAATAAATATCGATTCACCGGGAAGATATAACTATTTGATAAACTGAAGAGTAGCAAATCACCTGAACAGGATAGTATACATCCAAGGGTGTTGAAAGAACTGAAATATGAGATTGCAGACCTACTATTAGTAATCTGTGGTCATTAAAATCATCTGAAATACTTGAAGATTGGAGGATGGCCAATGTAATGTCTATTTTTAAAAAGGGTTCCTGGGGTGATCTGGGGAGCTACAGACTGGTGAGCCTAATGTCAGTACTTGGAAAAATGGTGGAAACCATCATAAAGAACAAAATTACTGAACATGTAGATAGTCATGGCTTAATGGAAGACAGCCAACATGGCTTTAGCCAAAGAAGGTCTTGTCTTACTAATCTGTTATGTTTTTTTGAAGGTGTTAATAAACAGGTAAACAAAGGTGAGTCAGTTGATATAGTGTATCTGGACTTTCAGAAAGCCTTTGACAAGATCCATTCCTCGGAGGTGAGGTCTTCCAGGGCCTCTGGCCCCAAGTGGGCACTGGCCGGTGGATAGTGCGATTTGCTCGGCTCGGATTCCTCAACCAATTTCTCGGAGTGGGAGCCCGATGGGGACACCTCCCCGGAAACCCGTATCCACCGGGATCTTCCGTCGGACCCCTCCCCGCCTGTGTTCCAGCGGCGCTCGCCACCCGAGGACATCTCCTTCCTGGTGTTCGTTCGGGACATGGCACGGGCTCTTAACTTAGCCACTCAGGCCGAGGAGGACCCTCGTGCTGAAGAACTCGATATCTTCAGTACGAGTCCCTGCCTAGGGAATCTCTTACTGTGCCGGTTCCGCCTATTCTTTCTCAGCTGCTGCTCCACATATGGGAGGCCCCCACCTCAGTCCCCATTGTGAGCAAGCACCTTGATACTATGTACAAGGTACAACGTGGGTTGGGTCAGGAAGACCCAACTTCCCCACACCTCTATAGTGGTGGAGTCGGCCATGAGGACGCAGAAGAGCCCAAAATTGCACTCGTCTGTGCCGCCAGGCCGAGTCGAGAGTCCTTGATGCCCTGGGCCACAAGGCCTACCAAGGCTCCATGCTCTCTTGTTGCATTCAAGCATACCAACTATACATGGGTATGTTCTTGCGCGATCTAGCCAAGGATCTCGGAGCCCTCAATAGATTTGGCACTCTGTTGAAGTCCGTTGCAGACTGCTGAAAATACCTCTCCCGTGCCGCCTACGATGGATTCGAGTCATCGGCTCGAGTTGCGGCCGCAGGCGTCGGAGGCCCGCTGCCAGGCATGGCTCCAATCCTCAGATTTGGAGCAGTGGGTGCAGGAAAGGCTCCTGGGCGTGCCCTACCTTGGCGAGCAGCTCTTCAGCAAGCCGATGGAGGATAAAGCCGCGGAGATAGAGACTGAGTTCGTCACTTGAACCTGTCTCTCACGTAAGACTTCCACTCTGCCCCGGAAAAAGCAACCAGCCAAGAAACCCTTCTTCCCTCAGAAGAACCTCCAGTACCGGGGCTACCCGCCATACCTGGCTACCCTCCACGCCGGCCACCCTGGCGCAGGGTAAATCCGGCCAAGGGCATCGCAAGCCAAAAGGGTCAAAAGCCCAAAATCCGGCTCCTCCACAACCCACACAGGGCTTTTGACACCGTCGGCATAGCCCCTCGCCATCCGGTGATGCAGCAGCCTGTGGGGGACACCTGTCTTATTTCGCCCCATTGTGGGCTTCCATCACCTTAGACACCTGGGTTCTCCAGGTCGTCCGAGACGGCTATTGCCTTCGCTTTGACAGGCTTCCACCTCCCTTCTCCCTGGTGGAGCCTCCTCGACTCCCCGCGCACCAGGTTTTACTGCAGCAGGAACTACTCTATCTTTTTGCCCAACGGGCAGTCGAGAAAGTCCCTCTGCACCTTCGAGGTCGGGGCTTCTATTTCCGGTACTTCCTCGTCCTGAAAAAGACAGGGGGTCTGCGGCCCATCCTCGACCTCCGCAAGTTGAACAAGTTCTTGTGCGGGAGAAGTTCAAGATGTTATCTCTTGGCGTTCTGCTGCCCTTCCACTGGCAGGGCAACTGGCTATGCTCCTTGAATCTAAAGGACGCTTACGCCCATATCTTAATCCACCCCAAGCACAGGCAGTATCTGTGCTTCAGAGTGCAGGGAGAGCACTTCCAGTACAGGGTGCTCCCCTTCGGCCTCGCGTCCACCCCACGAGTCTTTACAAAATGCCTCGTCGTGGTCGCCGCCCATCTGAGGCATCAGGGCGTGCTGGTCTTTTCCTACCTCGACGACTGACTTGTCACGGGGTCCTTGGTCGAGGAAACCCGGTGAGCAATGTCGTGCACAATCCTTCTGTTGGAGGGCTCGGGGTTCTTGGTCAACTACCCAAAGTCTCACCTCGAGCTGGTGCAGGCACTTGAGTTCATCGGGGCATGCCTCGATACTCAGCAGGCGACCGCCTTCTTACCAGCAGATCACTCCGACCGCCTCTGAGCTCTGGCGGCCCACGTCCAAAACACTCCCCGGGTCACTGCTCGGACCATGCTATGCCTCCTGGGCCACATGGCCTCTACCGTGCATGCGGACAGCTCAGTGATGCCTCAGCGCCCAATGGAGTCTATCCCTTGGTCATCTTGGGGACCCTGTCAGGGTCCTTCCCGACCTCCGCTTGTCCCTGAGTTGGTGGCAAAACCCCCACAACCTGCTCCAGGGATTGCCCTTCCAGGCCACACAGCATGATGCGGTGCTGATGACAGATGCTTCCCTGTTAGGGTGGGGAGCCCACTGCGGGCCGCTGTGCACGCAGGGGAAGTGGTCACCCGAGGAGTCTCAACAGCAGATAAACTTGCTTGAACTCCGGGTGATTCAATGGGCCCTGAGGACTTTCGAGGACCACCTCAAGGGGAGGTCGGTTCTCGTGCAGACCGACAACCGCGTGGCAATGTTCTACGTCAACAAAGAGGGAGGCACGGGATCACACTCCCTCTGCCCAGGAAGCAGTCCTCATCTGCCCCTTCGCTGTCTGACAGAAGATATCCCTCAAGGCGACCTACCTTCCGGGTCAGGAGAATGTCCTGGTGGACAGGCTCAGTAGAATCATTCGCCCCCACGAATGGCGGCTGGATCCAGGGGTAGCGGGCTGGCTGTTTCTTCGCTGGGGGATGCCGGCGATAGACCTCTTCTCCATTCCCCAGAATGTGCAGCTCCACTGCTTTTGTGGGCCGGTACTGCACCTGAGCAGGGAGAGCCCCGATGCATTCCTTCTGAACTGGTCATCCAGCCTGCTCAATGCTTTCCCTCACTTCTCTCTCATTGCGAGAACCCTTTTCAAGGCTCAGCGGGATCAGGCATTGTTGATCCTCATAGCCCCCTCACGGCCTCGGCAGTCTTGGTTCCTGTTTCTGCTCCGGCTGTCAACAGAACCTCCTGTTCCACTGGGCTCTGCCCCGGGTCTGCTAATGCATGAGGAGGGGTGGGTACAGCACCCGTACCTAGCTTCCTTATCCCTCAAAGCCTGGTGGCTGAACAGGTTTCCCTAATCTCACTGGCTCTTCTGGAAGAGGTCGAGGAAGTCCTCCTCGCCTCAAGAAAGGACTCCACTAGACAAGTCTATACCTTCAAGTGGAGGCGCTTCTCGATCTGGTGCTCTGGGCTCCAGATTGACCCGTTCTCATGCCCCATTCGATGGATCCTCCAGTACCTCCTTCATCTCTCGAAGGAAGGGCTGAAGTCGAACTCTGTCAGGGTACACTTGAGCGCCATTTTGGTGAAGCACCTCCCCATCGAGGGAAAGCCCCTCTCTGGGCAACCCACTTTATGTAGGGTCTTCTGCTCTCCAAGCCACTCATCCGACCTCCACCGGTGGAATGGGACCTGAATGTGGTGCTCATGCAGCTCGCCCGTTCACCCTTCGAGCCAAAGGCGATGTGCTCGCTCCGGCACCTGTTGGAATGTGGCCTTCCTGGTGGCGCTGACCTTGGTCTGCCGAGTCAGTGAGCTCCAGGCTCTCATGGCTGATGCCCTTTACACCAGGTTCTATTGGAATAGGGTGGTCCTCCATACCCACCCTAAATTCCTGCCTAAAGTCGTTTTGGATTTCCATCTTAACCAGGAGATAGTCCTGCCGACTTTCTTCCCAAGGCCCCACACTGATCAGTCATCGGCAGCTCTCCACACCCTCGACTGCAGAAGGGCTCTTGCCTTCTACTTGCAGCGCACCCAGACTCATCACAAGTCTGGCCGACTCTTTGTGACCTACGATCCCAATAGACTGGGACAGGCAGTTACCAAATGCACCCTCTTTGTTTGGGTAGCGGATTGCATCGCTTTTGCTCATACGAAGGCGGTTGACCTGATAGATTGTCGTGTCACTGCACATGGGGTTCGGGCCAAGACGGCCTCTGTGGCCTCGCTGCACTCTGTGCTCCTGATGGACATCTGCCGGGCGGCGACCTGGTCTTCCATGAATACCTTCACTGCTCACTACTGCCTGGAGAGAGAGTCCCGCTGGGACAACATCTTCAGCCAGGCTGTACTCTGTAACCTGTTCAGGGTATAAGCAACTCCTGCCCTCCGACCCTTCTTCACGGCTACCGAGGGCTTCGCCCAAAGGACCCGGGCTCCTTCAGGTATCAGCATCTACTCACGGCCTCGCGGAGGTGTTTTTGGTTACAGGTCGGTAGCCTTTGCTGGGGAGTCCTATAAGTGAGGACTGACTTCCTGCTTACCTCCATATGAGTATCGTCGGTACCGACGGAGCCTGTGCGAGAACGCTCCCCAGCATCCAATAAGAACGCTTTTGGGAGCATCCCTCAGCACATGTGCGCTGCCTTCCCGCCTTTCCAACTGTCCCTCTTCAGTTCTTCGTTTTCCGCGGAGCCGACAGGACCTATTCCCTGTCACCGCAGAAAATTAAACTTTAAACTTCTTTCTGTGGTCGCGTTTGCCTACCGCACGACACCTACCGGTATCGCCGGTTCTTTTCTTTTCCTTCTTTAAAAAAAAGAAAACAACTTTGTTTTTGATAAGAAGCTTGCTGCGGAAGAAAAAACGCGAAATAAAGATTTTTTTCAAGTACATTCGTAGCAAAAAACCTGTGAGAGAGTCAGTTGGTCCATAAGATGATAGAGGCGTTAAAGGGGCACTAAGAGGCGACAAGGCGATAGCGGAGAGACTGAATGAATTCTTTGCTTCGGTCTTTACTGAGGAAGATGTAGGGATGTTACCCATGACTGAAGTGGTATTTAAAGGTGCAGAAGAATTGAAGGAAATATCAATACATCGGGAAGATGTATTACAACTATTAGATAAACTCAAGAGTAGCAAATCACCTGGGCCGGATGGTATACATCCAAGGGTGTTAAAAGAACTGAAATATCAGGTCAGGGGAGACTCCCAGTATCTTGGTTAAATATACTGGGAGTCTCCCCTGACCTGATTCCGCCTCTGGTAAAAATTTATTATCTTCCCAAAGCTAAATCTGTTCCCCTTACAGGGACCTCTGGGGGTGGATTGGTGCAAGGAGAGGCTCTCAATGTTACGGACTTATTGGAAAATTCCGGTCTTGACACTCAGGAGCCTTCTACTTTATTAATAACTTTTGCCCTATTATCTGATAAAGAGTGGATGTTGAAATTGTTCTTCCGGAAGAGGAAGCTTCTGTTTAGGGGTCTGGCTGTTCGTATGTACCCAGATTTGGCACGAGACACCCAGAAACGGCGCAGAGAGTTTCTACTGCTCCGTCCTGGGATCTTGCAGCTGGGCGGGCTATTTTTTCTGAAACATCCGTGTAAATGTTTGATTAAGTATCAGTCTGTATCTTATGTTTTTTTTGAGCCCTCTCAGCTGTTAGCTTTTATAACTGCTAGGCGCCTAGAATCCTCTACCAACTCCACTTAGGCTCATGTTAGTTGTTGGTCTGGATTTAGACTTAATCTTTTCTTTATTTATTGTGTATATTCATTTGCGAGACGATCCCCTCTATGTAGTGGACTAGAGAGGGTTAGCACATTTAATTTATACTTATGTTTGTTTGCTTTGATATTGTTTATATCTTGATTTCAAGATATTTTCATGTGTTTGCCCTGTTTCTTAGAAGTGTTTTTGTTTAAACCTTCTTGAATTTATTGTAAAATTGCATAAAAATAAAATAAAAAAAAAAAAAGAACTGAAATATGAGATTACAGACCTGCTATTAGTAATCTGTGATCTATCATTAAAATCATCTCTAATACCTGAAGATTGGAGGATCGCCAATGTAACACCAATTTTTAAAAAGGGTTCCAGGGGTGATCCGGGAAACTACAGACCAGTGAGCCTCACGTCAGTACCGGGAAAAATGGTAGAAACCATCATAAAGAATAAAATTACTCAGCATGTAGATAGTCATGGCCTAATGGGAGACAGCCAACATGGCTTTAGACAAGGAAGATCTTGTCTTACTAATCTGTTATGTTGTTTTGAAAGTGTGAATAAACAGGTGGACAAAGGTGAGTCGGTTGATATAGTGTATCTGGACTTTCAGAAAGCCTTTGACAAGGTCCCTCATCAGAGACGTTTGGCAAAACTAAAGAGTCATGGGATAGGATGCAGTGTACTACTGTGGATCAGGAACTGGTTAAAAGATAGAAAGCAGAGGTTTGGGCTAAATGGCCAATTTTCCCAATGGAGAAAGGTGAATAGTGGTGTACCCCAGGGATCTGTGCTGGGTCCGCTGCTTTTTGACATATTCATAAATGAGCTGGGAAGTGGAATGAGGTTATCAAATTTGCAGATGACACAAAACTATTTAAAGTTGTTAAAACCCAAGAGGATTGTGGAAAATTGCAAGAGGATCTTGATAAATTGGAAGACAGGGTATCAAAATGGCAAATGAAATTTAATGTGGACAAGTGCAAAGTTATGCACCTAGGGAAGAACAACCCAAACTATGGTTACACAATGCAAGGTTCCACAATAGGAACCACCACCCAGGAAAAAGATTTAGGCGTCATTTTGGATAACATGTTAAAACCCTCGGCCCAGTGTGCAGCAGCAGCCAAGAGAGCAAATAGAATGCTAGGTATCATAAGGAAAGGAATAGAAAATAAAACAAAAGATATTATAATGCCTCTATATCGTTCCATGGTGAGACCGCACCTTGAATATTGTGTGCAATTCTGGTCGCTGTATCTTAAAAAGGATATAGCGTTATTAGAAAAGGTTTAGAGAAGAGCCACCAAAATGGTAAAGGGGATGGAAGGATACTCCTATGAAGAAAAGCTAAAAAGACGGCTGAGGGGAGATATGATAGAAGTCTATAAATTAATGAACGGAGTGGAACGGGTAAACATAGATCTATTGTTTACGTTATCAGAATATAGAAAGACTAGGGGACATGCAATGAAGCTACAGGGTAAACTATTTAAGACTAATAAAAGAAAATATTTTTTCACTCAATGTGTAATCAAACTCTGGAATTTGTTACCGGAGGATGTAGTAAAGGCTGTTAGTGTAGCTGGGTTTAAAAAAGGTTTGGACAAGTTCCTGGAGGAAAGGTCCATAAACCATTATTAAGAAGGGACCCAGGATATCAATGCTTGACCCAGTACAAGCATTGCGTAACCTGTGTCTTTTGGGGAAACAGGTATGTATGACCTAGATTGGCCACTGTTGGAAACAGGATACTGGGCTTGATGGACCATGGTCTGACCCAGTATGGCATATCTTATGTTCTAACTTTCAGTGTTTCTGTCTGAAACTTTCCTTTTTGGTGCTAGGCGCCATTTTGGGCACTAGGCCCCCTTTTTCTGAATCATGGAAAAATCAACTAGTGGTTTTAAGAAATGTACTAAGTGTGGCGGTACCATTTCCATCACTGACACCCATGATTGGTGTCTGAAATGTTTAGGACCTGATCATTCTCCAACTGAATGTCTCTCCTGCATGGGGATGATCAAAAGAGGAAGACAGAACCGGGCCGCAAAGCTCGGTACCCTTTTTTCTTCAGATGCCAGATCCATTGCATCGACATCATCGAGGGCCTCTTCTTCCTCCCATGGATCTCAGGTAACTAAACATAAGAGCTGGTCCTCAAAGGGTAGCTGTCCTGCTAAGCATCGAGAGGCCGTTGACATTATGTTTATGTTTATTTGTTTGTTTGATAAACCGCCCTTCTGTAACAATCAGGGCAGTGTACAATCTGCAAACAGTCAGGAAAGGGCCCAAGGCCGACGAAATTGAAAAGAAAGTTTACAATTCTTTGATAGGATAGTAAAAGAGAAGAGAGAAACAGGACAAGACATAGGAAAATATAATTTTGGGAGGGAGATGCAGAGGTGGGCGTAGGAAGGCAAATTACTTAGAAGGGGAGGGAAGGTCGAAGGCCAGGGAAAATAGATGAGTCTTGCCCTTGAGGGAACCACACCGACAAAACAGCCCCGGCAGGAGGCTTCGGCTTCAAAAGCATCGATGGGGCTTCAGGATGTTCTCGAGGCCTCAACCTCGCAAGAACTACCTGTGCCATGCTCAGCTGTTCCGGCCGTCCTTACCGGTACCGACACCCAGGCATCGGTAGCATCGGTAGACCAGAGGTTCCTCATATCGAGCACAGTATCACAGCTCTTCTCTCGGCTGCGGTACCGGTGGTCCTAAGAGCACCGGTGCCGACATCGACACCGATACCGTTACAGACAGCAGTACCGACACCGGTGATGCCAGTACCGACGGTGCCGACCCCGGTGGGAACTCTTCCTATGCCATCTCTGGCTGGAGGGGACAAAGCGGTACCGGGTCACCTCGGTACCGACTTCGATCGGTACCGGGATCGTGCTTTGCAAGAGCATCAGGATCAGGAATACTTTGATTCCTCCGATTCCGAAGACTCTGACAATTCTGCTGGCACTAGAGGGTTTCTCCTAGAAGATCCCTCTTCTCCCCAACGCAGAATATCACCTCCAGAGGACATGTCTTTTCAGGATTTCATCCGTGATATAGCCAAAGGTCTTTCAATCACAGTAGCTCCTGAAGAAGAACCCAGAGCAAAGGAATTGGAAATACTCCAATATCCTAAAGCTCCCAAGGAGGCAGCTACTCTGCCTATCCATGAAATTCTGCATAGCTTGATGCTCAGAATGTGGGAGACACCTCTGACCACTTCTCCTCACTCTAGGAGACTTGATACTATGTATCGAGTTCCACCATGTCCTGGTTTTCAGAAAACCCAGCTGCCACACCATTTAATGGTAGTGTAATCAGCCATGCGTAGAATGAAAAGTGCAAAGAGACATGCATCCAATCGTCCAGGTCATGAATGCAGGACTCAGAACTTTTCAAGCTTCCATGCTTTCAGCTAGGATCAGTTCATACATCCTATATAAGGAAGTCACAGGAGACTTGGAACTTATGAACCCTTTTCTCCCAGATAAGAGACAAGATTTTCTTGCTCTAGTTAAGTATGCTCAAAATGTCTCCAAGTTTGTCAATCGTGCAGCTTTTGATTGCTTTGAATGCATCAGCAGAACTTCTGCTATTGCCATTGGTGCACGACGGATTGCCTGTCTACAAGGCATCAGACTTGGAGACTTGGGTACAGGACAAATTAGGCAACATTCCTTGCACGGGGGAGAATCTCTTCGGCAAGAACTGGCAGAAAAAGGCTAATGAGTTAGATGCTGACAATTCTACCTTAGATAGATTGTCAAAGTCTACAGCCACTCCAGCCAAAAGGAAGCCTTATAAAAAACCCTCTTTTAGCAAAAAGAGGAAGTTTTATCCTTCCTATACTCAGCACAGTCAGACTCCAGGTCAGGTTACCCAAAAGGGACAACCTAGACAGCAGAAGAAATCAAAAGGACCGAGAGCCCAACCAGCTCTCCAGTTTCAGCCCCCTCAAGGGCTTTGACTCCTTCCCAGAAAGCTTCGCCTTCCTGCTTCTGAAGGGTCCCCAACCCCCCAATATTCCGGGCAGGTTATGCCACTTTATCAACAGATAGCATCAAATAACAGCAGAAGATTGGACTTTGTCCATTGTAGGAGAGGGGTACAAACTTCATTTTCACAGCATACCCCCTCCTACAATTCTAAAGCAGTTCAATTCATAAACCTCTGCAGACAATCTGCTAGACTACGAGGTCTCCACACTTCTTGCCCAAGGGGCAATAGAGGAAGTACCCATTTTTCAACAGGGAACAGGGTTCTACTCCCCCTATTTTCTTATCCCAAAGAAAACAGAGGGACACAGACCCATTCTAGACCTCAGATAATTGAACAAATACCTGTTTCGAGAGAAATTCAAAATGATTTCTCTAGGAACTCTTCTGCCATACCTTCAAGCCCAGGACTGGCTTTGCTCTCTAGACTTAAAGGATGCATACTGTAATGGGGAAGAGACGTCCTTTGCCATGCAATCAGAGGAACCTGAGAGAAGTAGGTCTGTTGCTGACAGGAAGGCAAAGCACAGGACTCCCAGTTGCCAGGAGCAACATAAACAAACCCAGCCACGAGTGCAGCAGCCCCGCCCAGCTAGCAAACAATCCCCATCTCCTGAGCCCAATAGTTTTCACCTGAGAGGGGGAAGGGCTAGATTAGCTCCAAACCAGACATATAAGAAACGCTCATTAGAGTTTCAGGGTGAAGGGCAGCAAAGGAAGCAAGAGAAGCACGGGAAGCAAAGAGCAGGAGGAGCAGAGGAACTGGAGAACGAGAGAGAGAGAGAGAAAGCTTGGACAGACCCAGCTGGGAAAGCTGAGTGAGCTGAAGTCTGAGACTCAGAAGCAACGTGTGTTTCAGTGTGGAAGGAAACACGAGAGAAAGTACGTGAGTGACTCAGAGGATTGTGATTCTGAGAGTGATAGAGAAATACAGGAAGTAACCAGCAGGAATAACTGGAGGAGCAGGGCCCAAAAACCCTGTGGCAAGAACTCCAGGCAATTGTCCTAATGGGAAGGCACACAGAGGGAAACGTTACCGGTAAAGCTATTGGGAAGCACTTGCAAGCTCCAGGGAGTGAAAGGTATTTGGTGGAGGACATTTGCATGTCAGAGGAAGAGGTTGAGAAGCCAAAGTTCAGAGGAAAACCTCTGAGGTTTAAACCCCTTCCTGACCAAGCTGTGCACGGACTTTTCCCTGTCTCAAAGCCAGAAGGTAGGCTGTCTAATTACTATAAGGATAAAAGTGGTTATAAGAAGTTCTCTTATAGAAACCCTAAAGGGTGTGACTCTCCTCTCTGCTATTCTAAGATATATGGTAATACTGAACCCTATCTCACGGAGGGCTTGATAGAGGAGCCTCAGGAACAGATAGAGGGTGGAAGTGTGAAAACGTTGTATACCAAGCAGAAGTTGTACTTACCAGAGAATCAGCATGAGTCAATGCTGATTGATCCTCAGGAAGAAGAAATATCAGATAACCAAATGGACTGTACTTTAATGGTTACAGAGGATATAATTTCTCTGTGCTGAGCCAGGTGATGTGAAAGCTGTTTAAACTGGCAGTGGAAGAGCACAGGATTTTCCTTGCTTATACAAAGTGACTGTATGCTGTAAATACCGTGGAACTTTGGATTTAAGTTGAGAAGCTGTTATTGTTTCCTTTCTTATTTTGTGCCAGAGTGTATGGCTTTTTGTCCTGAGTTATTTTGTGTTTGAATCCGCCCCGGGAGGGGAATTAAAAGCTTGTCATTGCCTGTACCACTCGCACCACAACTGCGTCTTATTGAAAAGGGAAAAGTACTACAACTCCCAAGAGGCAATGCCAGCCAAAAGCATTGCTCCAGTATTTCAATAAAGGGTCCCCAGGCCGTCTATCCTGCATGCCTAAGCTGCGGGCCGACTACTGGTGACAATACACACACATTCTCATTCATCCAGATCACAGGAAATTCTTACGTTTCCTTTTCAGGGGAAGACAATTCCAGTACAGGGTTCTTCCTTTTGGTCTGGCTTCAGCACCAAGGGTGTTCACGAAATGCATGGCAGTAGTAGCAGCATTTCTACGAACCCTGGGGATTTTTGTCTTCCCCTACTTAGACGACTGGCTCATTTGAGCCTCCACAGTTGCAGAGGCCAGCACTGCACTGTCTCGTACAATGCGAATCCTCCAATACTTGGGATTGGAAATCAACTTCCCGAAGTCTCAACTAGTTCCTTCCCAATGCCTAGAATTCATAGGAGCCTGTCTGGATACCAGGCAGGCAAGGGCTTTTCTTCCACAAGCCCGGTGTCTTCGCATTATGCAACTAGCTTCCCAAGCAGTGGGAAAATCCTCCCTCACGGCTCGGGAACTACTGCAGTTGCTGGGACACATGGCATCCACAGTTCATGTAGTCCCATATGCTCGCCTTCACATGCGAGCAGCTCAGTGGACCCTCTCCACAGTGGACACAGGCCACGGGCAATTTGTCGGACAAAATATCAGTCTCTCAAAGACTAATTTTGTCCCTCCAATAGTAGCAATCACTAAAAAATCTGACAGTGTGGTCTCCTTTCCATCAACCCCTCTTTCAGGCCACCGTAACAACAGATGCTTCACAGGTGGGTTGTGGAGCACACCTGGATCATCTCTCTACCCAGGGCACCTGGACTCCACAGGAGGTAGGTTTACACATAAACCTCCTGGAATTAAGAGCAATTTATTTAGCTCTTCGAGTGTTCCACGCCCAGCTCAGCTACAAGACAGTCCTGGTCCAGTTGGACAATCAGGTAGCCATGTTCTGTGTGAACAAGCAGGGTGGAACTGACTCTGTCATTATGCAATGAAGCTTTACGACTATGGGCTCTTGCCAGAGAGCACCAAATTCACCTTCTAGTGGTATATCTTCCAGACATTCAAAATCTTTGGGCAGACAAACTCAGTCGAGTGCTGCTACCTCACGAGTGGTCACTCCACCTAGACCAGGTTTATTGTTTATTGTTTATTTCACATTTAATATACCGCCCCCCATAACATCGAGGCGGTTTACAAACAAAATCAATAGTTAAAAAAGAGGAAAATTACAATAAATGATAGAAGGGAGAAAAGTAGAGACGGAATAAACATCCAGTTCAAAGACAGAAAACAGAGAAAGAAAACTTAGGGGGGAAAAGCTAGAGAGAAAAGATGAGTCTTAAGAAGAGAACGGAATTTGGGATAGGATTCTTCTGTACGGAGGTTGGTGGGGAGGGAGTTCCAGAGAGAGGGTCCTAAATAGTAGAATGCCGATTTCCTGGTAGATTGCAGATGAGCTTTGGAGGGTGCTGGAAGGCGAAGGCGGTTAACGTGTATGGACCGAAGACTACGTGAGGGGGTATGGTAAGTCAGTAAATCCGAAAGGTAAGCAGGTGTTGAGCGATAAATGGCTTTATGAGTTAAGGTGAAGACTTTAAATGATATCCGGTAGTCAAGTGGCAGCCAATGGAGGTGATGTAGCAGAGGGGTGACATGGTCACGAGGGGAAGCGTGGAGGATCATGCGAGCAGCTGTATTTTGAATCAATTGAAGACGGTGTTTTTGACATTGGGGGAGAGACCGGCGAAAATAGTGTTGCAAAAGTCTAATCTGGTGATGACCAAAGAAAGGAGAAGAGTAGTGAGGGCCTGAGTGGACAGAAAGGGACGAATAGCACGAATTTGCCGAAGACGTAGAAAAGAGCACCGAGAAATGTGAGAGATATGGTCATGAAAACTAAGGGCGCTATCAAGAAACACCCCAAGGTAGCGAAGCTTAGGGACTACAGTGATTTTGGAGCCTGCAAGGGATGGAGCAAGTGAAGGAGTAGGAGAAGTGTGCGGGAACCAAATTGCAGCAGTCTTATTAACATTGAGCACCAGACAATTGGAGGAAAGCCAAGAAGAAATAGTGGACAGACAATCTTCTAAAGGTGATATATCAGGGTGAGATGAAGAAGTGTGATGCAACAGAAAGATATCGTCAGCATAGAAGTAACTTGAAATCCCAGATTGCTGAATGATTAGTGCCAAGAGGGCAAGAAAGACGTTAAACAATAAAGGAGCCAAAATGGAACACTGAGGGACACCACAAGGGAGTGGAAAATGGTCGGAGAGTGAAAGGGAGGAGGAAACAGCAAAGGACCGATGACAGAGAAACGAATGAAACCAGTGATATACCGAACCACGAATACCCGCATCCCGAAGACGAGAGAGAAGAAGGGCGTGGTCCACCAGGTCAAATGCTGTAGAGAGGTCGAGTGATACCACTAGAGTGATGTTGCCCTGGTCGTGAGAGGTATGAATTTCATTTAATACAGCAGTGATTGTGGACTAAAACCGGGTCTGAAACCAGATTGCCTGGGATGAAGAAACAGTGTGGAGGCAAAGTAGTGAGAAAGTTGTGAGAAAACCACCTTTTCCAAGAGCTTAGAGGAGAAAGGGAGGTTGGAAACTGGGCGATAGTGAGCAGGGATGGAGGGATCAAGGGTAGGTTGTTTTAGAAGAGGGCGAACTGTGGCATGTTTCCAGGGGGTAGGGAAGGAACCAGAAGATAGGCTAGAATTAATGATGGTCAGCAGAGGTTGAAGTAATGAAGCAGGGGGTTCAGAGAACCATGAAGAAGGAATAGGATCCAAATCACAGGTAGTTTTCTGAGTAGTAGACAGTAAATGAAGCAATTCTGAAGAAGAAACAGATGAGAAGGTGGACCAAGTGTGGGAAAGGCATGGAGAGAATGGGGGAGAGACAGGAGGGGGTGATGGCAGGGCTTGGGGGCAGTGAGGGAGAGAGGAACGGAGATTCTGGATTTTAGAGGAAAAAAAGGTCGCCAGGGTGGTAGGGCTAGGGGCTATGTTGGGATGAGAAGAGCCCTGAACAGAAGAGGACTGCAAACGAGAGAGTGTTCAGTGTAGCGAAAAGCTGACGGGATCTGTTAGGGGCAGCTATGATTGTGGAGGAGTAAAAAGAGCATTTTGCCTGATGAATAGCGGAGCGGTAATAGGCATGGCAGGATTTAAATTTGTGATAGGAGGAGGCAGAGGGGGCCTTGCGCCAGAGACGCTCAGCTCTTCATAAATGAGAGCGAAGTAGAGAGAGCCCAGCGTGGTACCAAGACTGGTGAGTACGGCGCCGAGGTTTGAAAAATTTGATAGGGGCAACTTGGTCAAGGATGCGTGACAGCTCAAAATTCCACGTTGTGACCTGGGAGGAGGGCGAGCGGGAAGGGAAATCAAACGGGAGAGGAAGGAGAGCAGTGGAGAAGGCCTGTAGAGTGGACGGGTTGAGGCACCGGGAAGGACGGGCGGGTGGAGAGAGGGGAGGGGGAGCCAAGGGAGGGGCCTGAAAGGTGAACAGAAGGTAGAGATGATCTGACCAGGGTATGGAGACTGCAGAAGGAGCAGAAATGATATATGGAGAAGACAGTGGGGAAATGATTAAATCAAGAATGTGACCTGCAACATGAGTGGGTGAAGAGACATGCTGAAGTAAGGAAAGATCACGGAGTAGGGAGGAGAAGGCAACGTCCCTGGCCGAGGTAGGGGAATCGAAATGGACGTTAAAGTCACCCAGTAAAGGGAGTTGAGGAAATTGAAGAACCAAATCAGAGACAGAAGCTAGGAGGGAATTCCAGATGGGGGGAGAGGAAAATGGAGGGAGATAAATAAGGAGAAATTGAAGAGCAGGTAAGCTATTCAACTGGAGTAGAAGAGACTCAGGATAAGTTAGTGAGGCATATGAAATCTTGGAGAGGGGTAGTGAGGAGCGGTAAATTACCGCAACCCCACCACCTGACTGAGTAATACGCGGGACAGATATGGCGTCATAGTCGGGGGAAGGCAACGCTGAAGGAGAGACTCTTCTCCCTCCTTAAGCCAGGTCTCAACCAAGAAAAGAACATCGATATGCTCTCGATCGATAAGGTCGTAGATTAGAGCAGTTTTTGAGCGCAGGGACCGACAATTAAGCAGACTCAATCGGAGGGGCGCTGGTAGAGCAGACCCAGAGTGCGGCGGGTAGGGGGAATGAGCAGAAACTCGAGAGGGAGGGTCCAGTACCACAGGGCACAGATGAGCACGAGAAGGGGCCTCAGAGCGGGTAATTGAGAAGGAAGAGGGCAAGGGGCGGCGACCCCAGAGTACCGGGATGGCCGACATATCCGACAAATAGAGCAGCAAAAGACAAAGAGTAAAGCAAGTGACAGAGCGGAAGGATAAACACTTACAGTTAGGTGCAGCAGACGAATTGGAGAGCGTGGAGAGAACAGGACGATCCGCGCCAGGAGCCCGAGAAGATGAAGTGGGAGCACCATGGAGTGAAAGGAGACTGTCGCCTGCGTCGTCGCCCCAAGGAGCTCACCCAAGGAGCACGTCCTGCTCCTTGGGCGCGCTCCTTCGGCGCGGGACGCCGCAGACAGCGTTGTACGCGATTGTGTCGTGTCCAGGGGTGGAGCTGTGATGGCAGGATGCAGCGCAAGACGGCTACACTGGGTATCAGGAGAGCGCAGGTGGCAAAGATATTTCATCTCTGGGGCACTCCAGACATAGACCTCTTTGCAAGTCCACTGAATGCCAAACTTCCCCGGTTCTGTTCCAGGATACCGGCACACCACTGTCAGGCAAGGGATGCCTTCCTACTTCACTGGGGTCAGGACTTCCTTTATGCTTTCCCACCCATTCCCCTCATTCCCAAAACGCTCTTCAAGCTTCAGAGAGACAGGGGTCGTATGATTCTCATCGCACCATGATGGCCACGCCAAGTGTGGTAATCCCTGCTTCTGCATCTCTCTCAAGCGGCACCTCTGGAGTTAGGGCACGCTCCAGATCTCCTTTCTCAGGAGAACGGGATGCTATGGCACTAGAATCCCCAGTCCCTGCATCACATGGCCTGCTTGCTGAAGGCTTAGACCTCCAGGATCTCAACCTGTCTCAGCAGGTAAAAGATATCCTTCGAGCTTCTAGGAAACTTTCCACAAGAAGATCTTATGCCTTCAAGTGGAAACGTTTTACTATATGGTGCTCCAGGAGGGAATTAAACCCCCTGCTCGTACCCTTAGAATTGATACTGGAGTATCTCCTTCACTTATGGAATTCTGGGTTAAAGACCAATTCGGTAAGAGTCCATCTTAGTGCAATTGCAGCTTCTTATAAGCCTCTGAATGGACAACCAATTTCCTCTCATCCACTCATATCAAGATTTATGAGAGGCCTTCTATTAACCAAACCTCCCATCGAGCCCCCACCGGTGGCATGGGATCTAAATCTAGTTCTCGGGCAGCTCATGAAGCCGCCTTTTGAGCCTTTAGCCACTGCAGCCCTTCATTTTTTGACCTGGAAGGTCATCTTCCTAATTGCAATCACCTCTGCCCATCGCATCAGTGAATTGCAAGCTTTAGTGGCTGATCCTCCCTTATACTAGGTTTCATCATGATAAGGTTGTTCTTCGAACTCAACCACATTTTATGCCAAAGGTGGTTTCGCCTTTTCATTTAAATCAATTAATTTACCTTCCTGTATTTTTTCCCAGGCCTCACGCCTCTAATGCAGAAAGGAACCTTCATACTTTTAATTGCAAAAGGGCCTTGGCCTTTTACATACAAAGAACACAGCAAAATAGAAAGTCTTCACAACTTTTTATAGCTTTTGACTCTAGTCATTTGGGACTTTCAGTCTCCAAAAGAACTTTATCTAAATGGATTGCCCAATGCATATCCTTTACTTATGAGAGTAAGGGTCTTCCTCTTCAGGAATCATCTCTAATACCTGAAGATTGGAGGATCGCCAATGTAACACCAATTTTTAAAAAGGGTTCCAGGGGTGATCCGGGAAACTACAGACCGGTGAGCCTCACGTCAGTACCGGGAAAAATGGTAGAAACCATCATAAAGAATAAAATTACTCAGCATGTAAATAGTCATGGCCTAATGGGAGACAGCCAACATGGCTTTAGACAAGGAAGATCTTGTCTTACTAATCTGTTATGTTGTTTTGAAAGTGTGAATAAACAGGTGGACAAAGGTGAGTCAGTTGATATAGTGTATCTGGACTTTCAGAAAGCCTTTGACAAGGCCCCTCATCAGAGACTTTTGGCAAAACTAAAGAGTCATGGGATAGGAGGCAGTGTACTACTGTGGATCAGGAACTTGTTAAAAGATAGAAAGCAGAGAGTTGGGCTAAATCTCCATTGGGAAAATTGGCCAAAGGTGAATAGTGGTGTACCCCAGGGATCTGTGCTGGGTCCGCTGTTTTTTGACATATTCATAAATGACCTGGAAAGTGGAATAACGAGTGAGGTTATCAAATTTGCAGATGACACAAAACTATTTAAAGTTGTTGGAAAATGTGCAAAAGGATCTTGATAAATTGGAAGACTGGGCATCAAAATGGCAGATGAAATATAATGTGGACAAGTGCAAAGTTATGCACCTAGGGAAGAACAACCCAAACTATGGTTCCACAATGCAAGGTTCCACATTAGGAACCACCACCCAGGAAAAAGATTTAGGCGTCATTGTGGATAACATGTTAAAACCCTCGGCCCAGTGTGCAGCGGCAGCCAAGAGAGCAAATAGAATGCTAGCTATCATAAGGAAAGGAATAGAAAATAAAACAAAAGATATTATAATGCCTCTATATCGTTCCATGGTGAGACCGCACCTTGAATATTGTGTGCAAGTCTGGTCGCCGTATCTTAAAAAGGATATAGTATTATTAGAAAAGGTTCAGAGAAGAGCCACCAAAATGGTAAAGGGGATGGAAGGATACTCCTATGAAGAAAGGCTAAAAAGGTTAGGGCTCTTTAACCTGGAAAAGAGACGGCTGAGGGGAGATATGATAGAAGTCTATAAATTAATGAACGGAGTGGAACGGGTAAATGTAGATCTATTGTTTACGTTATCAGAATATAGAAAGACTAGGGGACATGCAATGAAGCTACAGGGTAAACTATTTAAGACTAATAAAAGAAAATATTTTTTCACTCAATGTGTAATCAAACTCTGGAATTTGTTACCGGAGGATGTAGTAAAGGCTGTTAGTGTAGCTGGGTTTAAAAAAGGTTTGGACAAGTTCCTGGAGGAAAGGTCCATAAACCATTATTAAGAAGGGACCCAGGATATCAATGCTTAACCCAGTACAAGCATTGCGGAACCTGTGTCTTTTGGGGATACTGCTAGGTACGTATGACCTAGATTGGCCACTGTTGGAAACAGGATACTGGGCTTGATGGACTTTGGTCTGACCCAATATGGCATATCTTATGTTCTTAGGACCATGTCACAGCTCATAATGTCAGGGCCATGGCAGCTTCTATGGCTAATCTCCACTCTGTGTCTATCGATGACATTTGTCGAGCAGCCACCTGGGCTTCGGTACACACCTTCACAGCCTACTACTCCCTCGATAAAGCCTCCGGTCAGGATGCCTTCTTTGGCCAAGCTATTCTTCAAAACCTTTTTCAAACGTAAACCAACTCCTACCCAGCAACCCTGGTGGGATGCCAGAGATCCATGGGAGGAAGGATCCTCACCCTTGATGGTGGCACCTTCCTGGTGCTATCTCTCTGGCATCTTCAGCTAGGGAGTCCCCATATGTGAGGACTACATTCCTGCTTGTTCCTGGAGATAGCGTAGTTACTCACCTGTAACAGTTGATCTCCGGGAACAGCAGGAATTTAGTCCTCACAACCCACCCACCTCCCTTAGGAGTTGTCGCTCTCTTTCTCTCTTTGTCTGTTTCCTCTCTCCCTCTATCCTTTCACTCAGCTACAAACTTAACTGAAGAGGGACAGTTGGAAAGGTGGGAAGGCAGCGCAGATGTGCTGAGGGATGCTCCCAAAAGCGTTCTTATTGGACGCTGGGGAGCGTTCCCGCGCAGGCTCTGTCTGTACCGGCGATACCCTATATGTGAGGACTAAATTCCTGCTGTTCCCGGAGATCACCTGTTACAGGTGAGTAACTACACTTTCTCCAGGGACAGCAGGAATCAGTCCTCACTACCCTCCCGCCGCCTCTGATGAGTTGTTAGATTTTTGTCCTTCCCTTGCCATCTGCTTGGTAGGGCTCGAGCTAAGAGACCTGACTGAGCAAGATGGCACCCTTGGGCAGGAAGAGGACCATGCATGCGTGGCAGCAATCCCAGAGGCTTTCTTTGAAAGCTGGGGAATTGCTCCGCGTGGGTTACGTCGATGCCTATGTCACCCCCATAAGTGAGGAATGATTCCTGCTGTCCCTGGAGAACACCTGTTACAGGTGATTAATTACGCTTTCTTCTGCTGCGGTTCTCTTGGGTCCATTATGATTTTTATACTTGGTGCTGCTTATGGGATGAATACTGAAGGGACCTCTAGTGACCAAGGTGAACAGAGGCACGGGAGTGATGTCATTGAATCCTGGGTTTTTCATTGGTTCTTCTAGTAAGGGAATACAACCCATTTGTCTGGACTGGTTTAGCAGGACTCAAGGAAAGGATATTAACTGGTAACTAAAGTGTCACCTTGGACATCACACTTTTAAATATCAAACTTTGTTTTGTAAATATATGTATAGTGAAAGATTTCAAAAAGTCACATACCAGGGATAATGAACTATTTACATATCACACATTCTTCTTGCAGGTATGGAAAATCATTTTTATTATTTCATAAAAATGTGTCCATTCCGTCTTCATACAATACAAACATATATATAACCTTTCATGCAAGTTGTTACAAAGAGTTGCCTCACTCCTTCTGTAACCCTACTTAGATCTTCACCGTATCCTAATACACCTGTTAGCATTCTTCTCCCTATGACATCCTCAAATCTAAAGTCCAATCTATCTATGATAACAGTCTTGGTATTATTATTATTATAATGACGCATCATTCTGGATAATCATTTTCATTACATCCCTAGAGATGTCCATTCCGTCCTCATGCAATACATACCTATAGATTTCCTATACATATAGATTGTTCTACACACAGAAATTTTTCAAAGAGTTGCCTCACTCCTTCTGTATCACATACACTTCTTCACCTTATCCTAGTACACATGTGAACGCTATCCTCCCTATAACATCCTCAGATCTCATGTCAACTCTAACAAGGATAACAGTCTCATCATTATTATTATTATTATGGCTTACCATTATTCTAACACACTAAACCTCTACTCCCCCTTCACAGATATCTCTTCCTGCTATGCCATTGAACCACCCCATGTTCCCCTCTTCCCTTCCCCCACCCCTCTCCCCTTCCCCCCTCTTTCCTAAAACCACCCTTACTGCGGAACTTTGCTCCAAATCTGCAGGAATAGATCCCCTCTACTACCCACTATCATCTGGGCTGTACGCTGCTCCATGCCCCTTAATTCTTTCATGTTTTGCTCCCATCCCACTACTCCAGGTGAACTCGACTCTAGCCAGTGCCTCAAAATACTTTGTTTCGCTATGAGAAAGCCCTTCTCACAGAGCTTCCTTTGACTGCTTTTCAAGGGGGTTTCGGCCTCATATGAGCCAAATAGACACTTTTCAGGAGATAAATTTACCGGCCCGCCGATCCATCTCTGCAATTTGACCCCTACCCCCCTCCAAAACTTCTGTATACCTGCACATAGCCAAAATTTATGCGCCAGGGTGCCCTTTTCTTCCCCACAATGCTTACACACATCTGTTGAAGAGAGACCCGCCCTTGCCGCCCAGACATCATGGACATACGCCCTCCATAGGAGCTTGTATAGTATCTCTTGCAATTGCATTGACTCCGTCACTTCTCTTACTTTCTGAAACCCCATTTGTAGCCGATCTATGGTTCCTTCGGGTATATTATCTTGTTGCCACTTCCTCACCAAGACCCCCAAACCACCTCCCTCCTTTCCCAGATGTAATTCCGCCCACAATCCTCGTACTGTGATTTTCCCTTCTAGTGCTTCTCATCTATTAATTCAATCGGGATTGTTTCCGTTTCGCCTGTTACCAACTCCCGGAGGGCTCGCGTTAGACAGACCAAATTGTACTCTCGCAAAGATACCAAGCCTGCCCCACCTTCTTCTTTAGGCCCCATCAAAAAGTCTAATGCTATCCACGCTCTCCGCCCTTTCCATAAAAATTTGGATATATGACTCTGCAGTCGTCTCATATCTCTCCGAAGTATCCATATAGGAACATGTCTCATCAAATATATCCATCTGGGGAGCTCTACCATAGAAACATAGAAATATGACGACAGAAAAGACCATGTTTGTCCCATGCTTTATTGAATTCAGTTACTGTCCTCATCTCTACCACCTCCACTGGGAGACTATTCCACGGATCCACTACTTTTTCCGTAAAGAAATATTTCCGCATATCACTCCTGAATCTATCTCCCTTCACCCTCATCCCATGTCCCCTCATAGCAGAACTTGCTTTCAATTGAAAGAGGCTCTCTCCCTGAACATTTATGCCACGGAGGTATTTAAACATCTCAATCATATCACCTCTATCCCGCCTTTCCTCTAAGGTGTACATATTAAGATCCTTCAGTCTGTCCTCATATGCTTTATAATGAAGACCACTAATCATTTTAGTAGCCACCCTCTGCACCGACTCCATCCTGTTAACACCCTTTTGAAGGTGCGGTCTCCAGAATTGCACACTATACTCCAAATGAGGTCGCACCAAAGACTTATACAGAGGCATTATCACCTCCTTTTTTCTGCTAGCCATTCCTCTCCATATGCACCCAAGCATCCTTCTAGCTTTTGCCGTCGCCTTTTCTACCTGTTTAGCTACTTTAAGATCATCAGACACAACCACGCCTAGGTCCCGCTCTTCTTTAGTGAACAAAAGTACTTCATCCGCTATACTATATTGCTCCCGTGGATTGCTGCAGCCCAAATGCATGACCTTACATTTTTTAACATTAAATCCCAGCTGCTAAATTTTAGACCATTCTTCAAGCTTAGCTAGATCCCTCCTCATGTTATCTACCCCTTCCTGGGTGTCTACTCTATTACAGATTTTGGTATCATCTTGTGGTATGTTGGTGGTACTGCAGCTCTGTTGCTGATGTAGATTATCTTTGGGGATTCTTTCTTTCAACATGGCAAAGATTAAATCTTATGCTGCTGCCCTGTCTAAGTATGCCAGGTCAGGTTAATTTGATCTCGTGGCTCCACCTTTAGACCCAGAAGGTACTTCTAAGCCTAAGACGAATGGAGAGGCTACCGACGTCTTCGCTAGCAACAAAATCAGACCTTATAGAAATTCTTCAAGAACTGCGCCTTTTTTGGCTGGATTTCACTAAGGCGGTGGGTGATATCAGATTTGATCTCAAAGCTCTTGCTGACTGAGTCTCACAAAATGAGATTAATATAGATGAACAGCTTAATTCGACTGTTGTGTTTCAGTCTAAATTCAAGAAACTTGATCAACTCACGAAACAGATGAAGGAGCGTCAAGATGATCTGTAAAACCGGCAATGGAGAAATAACATAAGAGTACTTGGAATGTCCGAACATTCAGGGGACCAAGAAGATACTGTAGCACTTATCCAAGAACTCTTTGCCTTTTGTGTGCCGAATGCTCCAAGCCCAGTTAAACTTGAGCAAGCACACCAGAGCCCCGGAACAAAGAGAAGTGCTAACTCTCAGCCCCGTCTGGTCATTGCATGCTTTAGCTTTTTCGAAGATAAAGTTGCGCTGATGCATAGTCTACACGGTAAGAGATTCATTTTCTTCAATGACCACGAGATACAGATTTTATAAGAACATAAGAACATAAGATATGCCATACTGGGTCAGACCAAGGTCCATCAAGCCCAGTATCCTGTTTCCAACAGTGGCCAATCCAGGTGACAAGTACCTAGCAGTTTCCACAAAAGACACAGGTTCCACAATGCTTGTACTGGGTTAAGCATTGATATCCTGGGTCCCTTCTTAATAATGGTTTATGGACCTTTCCTCCAGGAACTTGTCCAAACCTTTTTTAAACCCAGCTACACTAACAGCCTTTACTACATCCTGTGGTAACAAATTCCAGAGTTTGATTACACGTTGAGTGAAAAAATATTTTCTTTTATTAGTCTTAAATAGTTTACCCTGTAGCTTCATTGCATGTCCCCTAGTCTTTCTATATTCTGATAAGGTAAACAATCGATCTACGTTTACCCGTTCCACTCCGTTCATTAATTTATAGACTTCTATCTTATCTCCCCTCAGCCGTCTCTTTTCCAGGTTAAAGAGCCCTAAACTTTTTAGCCTTTCTTCATAGGAGTATCCTTCCATTCCCTTTACCATTTTGGTGGCTCTTCTCTGAACCTTTTCTAAAATCGCTATATCCTTTTTAAGATACGGTGACCAGAATTGCACACAATATTCAAGGTGCGGTCTCACCATGGAACGATATAGAGAAATTATAATATCTTTTGTTTTATTTTCCATTCCTTTCCTTATCATACCTAGCATTCTATTTGCTCTCTTGGCTGCCGCTGCACACTGGGCCGTGGGTTTTAACATGGTATCCACAATGACGCCTAAATCTTTTTCCTGAGTGGTGGTTCCTAATGTGGAACCTTGCATCGTGTAACCATAGTTTGGGTTGTTCTTCCCTAGGTGCATAACCTTGCACTTGTCCACATTAAATTTTATCTGCCATTTTGATGCCCAGTCTTCTAATTTATCAAGATCCTCTTGCAATTTTCCACAATCCTCTTGGGTTTTAACAACTTTAAATAGTTTTGTGTCATCTGCAAATTTGATAACCTCACTCGTTATTCCACTTTCCAGGTCATTTATGAATATGTCGAAAAGCAGCGGACCCAGCACAGATCCCTGGGGTACACCACTATTCACCTTTCTCCATTGGGAAAATTGGCCATTTAGCCCTACCCTCTGCTTTCTATCTTTTAACCAGTTCCTGATCCACAATAGTACACTGCCTCCTATCCCATGACTCTTTAGTTTTGCCAAATGTCTCTGATGAGGGACCTTGTCAAAGGCTTTCTGAAAGTCCAGATACACTATATCAACCGACTCACCTTTGTCCACCTGTTTATTCACTCCTTCAAAAAAACATAACAGATTAGTAAGACAAGATCTTCCTTGTCTAAAGCCATGTTGGCTGTCTCCCATTAGGTCATGACTATCTACATGCTGAGTAATTTTATTCTTTATAATGGTTTCTACCATTTTTCCCGGTACTGATGTCAGGCTCACCTGTCTGTAGTTTCCTGGATCACCCCTGGAACCCTTTTTAAAAATTGGTGTTACATTGGCGATCCTCCAATCTTCAGGTATTAGAGATGATTTTAATGATAGTTCACAGATTACTAATAGCAGGTCTGCAATCTCATATTTCAGTTCTTTCAATACCCTTGGATGTATACCATCTGGCCCAGGTGATTTGCTACTCTTCAGTTTTTCTAATAGTTGTAATACATCTTCCCGATGTATCGATATTTCCTTCAATTCTTCCGCACCTTTAAATACCACTTCAGTCATGGGTAACATCCCTATGTCTTCTTCAGTAAAGACCGAAGCAAAGAATTCATTCAGTTTCTCCGCTATCGCCTTGTCGCCTCTCAGTGCTCCTTTAACCCCTTTATCATCTAATGGACCAACTGACTCTCTCACAGGTTTTTTGCTACAAATGTACTTGAAAAGGTCTTTATTTCATGTTTTTGCTTCTGCAGCAAGCTTCCTCTCAAATTCTCCCTTTGCCTGCCTTATCAATGCCTTGCATTTGACTTGCCAGTGCTTGTGCTGTTTCCAGATTTCGTCGTTTGGCTCTTTTTTCCATTTCCTGAAAGATGCTTTTTTGGCAACAACAGCCTCTCTGACCTCACCTTTAAACCATGCTGGCAGTTTTTTGGACTTCCTTCCACTTTTCTTAAAGCGTGGAATACAGCTGTTCTGGGCTTCCAAGATAGTAGTTTTCAACAACACCCAAGCTTGATGTACGCCTTTAACCTTAGCAACTGCTCCTTTTAGTTTTTTCTTAACTGTTTTCCTCATTTTATCATAGTCTCCCTTTCGAAAGTTAACATAGAAACATGATGACAGAAAAAGACCACATGGCCTATCTAGTCTGTCCTTCAATAACAACAACTACAACAGTCCACTTTTTACCTTTAGAGATCCTCTGTGTTGGTCCCATGCTTTTTTGAATTCAGTTACTGTCCTCATCTCTACCACCTCCACTGGGAGACTATTCCATGGATCCACTACTCTTTCTGTAAAGAAATATTTCCGCATATCACTCCTGAATCTATCTCCCTTCACCCTCATCCCATGTCCCCTCATAGCAGAACTTGCTTTCAATTGAAAGAGGCTCTCTCCCTGAACATTTATGCCACGGAGGTATTTAAACATCTCAATCATATCACCTCTATCCCGCCTTTCCTCTAAGGTGTACATATTAAGATCCTTAAGTCTGTCCTCATATGCTTTATAATGAAGCCCATTAATCATTTTAGCAACCCTCTGCACCGACTCCATTCTGTTCACATCCTTTTGAAGGTGCGGTCTCCAGAATTGCACACCATACTCCAAATGAGGTCGCACCAAAGACTTATACAGAGGCATTATCACCTCCTTTTTTCTGCTAGCCATTCCTCTCCATATGCACCCAAGCATCCTTCTAGCTTTTGCCGTCGCCTTTTCTACCTGTTTAGCTACTTTAAGATCATCAGACACAACCACGCCTAGGTCCCGCTCTTCTTTAGTGGACAAAAGTACTTCACCTCCTATACTGTATTGCTCCCTTGGATTGCTGCAGCCCAAATGCATGACCTTACATTTTTTTAACATTAAATCCCAGCTGCCAAATTCTAGACCATTCTTCAAGCTTAGCTAGATCCCTCCTCATGTTATCTACACCTTCCTGGGTGTCTACTCTATTGCAGATTTTGGTATCATCCGCAAAGAGGCAAACCTTACCCGACAGCCCTTCCGCTATATCACTAACAAAGATGTTAAAAAGAATCGGACCAAGGACAGATCCCTGGGGCACACCACTGGTAACCTCCTCCTCCTCAGAGTGAGCTCCATTTACTTGTACTCTTTGTCGCCTCCCACCCAACCAATTTCTAACCCAAGCAGTAACTTTAGGGTCCATCGCTAGGGTGCTCAGTTTGTTTGTAAGTCGCCTGTGTCCCTAGGGTGCTCAGTTTGTTTATAAGTCACCATTCTAAAGAGGGCTATACGCCCCTTCAATGAAATAGGAAGGTCTCTCCATTTATTTAGCCTTTCTATCGTCCTTTCCATCATTGGCCCTATATTCACCTTGTAAAGTTGACTTGTCTTTTCTGGTATTTGTATGCCTAGATACCTAATTTGACCTGCTGCCCATACCATTGGGAAGGTCCCTGTCCATTTACTCCGCACTTTATTTCCAACATCCAACACAAGCGACTTGGCTCTGTTTATTTTCAATCCCGAAAACGAGCCAAATAATTCAATCCCCTGCAACACCCCTTCCAATGAGCATTGTGGGTTAGTTAAGCATAACAACATGTCATCCGCGAATGCACTTACTTTAATTCCCCCCTCCCCCCATTCAATTCCTCTTATCTCCTCTTGCCCTAGTATTTTCCTCAACAATGGCTCCAGTTGCAGTACAAATAGCAAGGATGACAAGGGCTCCTCAACGCCAGATCAATAAGAAACAAAATAAACACGCTCACAGACCACATAGAAGATCAACAACCCGATATCCTCTGCATCACTGAAACATGGCTCACCCCCACTGACAACGTACTCCTCAATCTTAATTAGTCCCCCCCACTTACACAGCATTCAACAGCCCACGCACACACAGGAGAGGAGGTGTGGTTTTGATCATCGCAAAGAACACCCTAAAGTTTAAACCCCGAAACGCCCCAAACTCAGACCAATGCAACACAATCATTGTAGAAAACAAACAGATGGCCCTCTGCCTCATCTACCGAGCTCCCCATGCTCCAACAGATGAACTAGCCTCCACACTAGAAGCCGTCTGTACAGTCAACACAAACCACAAGCCACTACTACTACTGGGAGACTTCAACCTAAGATCTGCCAACAACAAGGACAAAGAAACCTTCTTACAAGCTATGGACTCCTTACAATACACTCAACTGATCAACACCCCGACACAGACATGGATCGTCACCAGACCTCATATTCGCCCCCAAATACCTACTAGACAGAGGTGGCATCTCAACATCCACAGTTACTCCAGTACCTTGGTCAGACCACTACAGAATTAAAATAGAAATCATATCACAAGGGGAGAGACACAACAAGCCAAACCACTCACCACCCGTGCAAAGGAGATTCAAAAACGTTGACAAGGAACAGTTCCTCCAGGACACACTACCCCACATGGACCTTCAAACAGAGGATCTAGACGAGCAAGTAAGCAAATGGAACAGTGTCATCAATGCTGCAGCCAAAGCCAACGAACACAAAGCAAGGAAAGCATCCAACACCAAAAGACAACACACCCCATGGTACTCAAAAGACATATGCAACGTAAAAAGAGATCTAAGAAAGCTAGAACGCCGCTGGAGACGCTCCAAATCTCCCACCATCCAGGCACTATACCTAACGAAGCAAAGGAAATATAATGATCTCATTAACCAGACAAAAAGGGAACACCACACAAACATCATTCTAAAAGCCTACAACAAACCAAGGGAACTATTCGAAATAGTAAAAAACCTAACCAATGAACCCAATCCCGAAAAAGACGTGCAGATAGACCCACAAGCCTTCGCAGATCACCTACAAGAAAAGATGGACTCTACACCACAACAAACGACAAACGGAACCGCCAACCGAACCAAACACACCAAAGCATGGGACAAATTCAATACCCCATCTACAAGACAGCTTTCAGACATCATCACCGGGCTCAACACAAGCACCGCACCAACAGACCCATGCCCGATAACATGGATTAAGGCAACAAAGGAAAGCTTCATCCACACCATCCACAACATAGTACACAACTCACTGGCACAAGGAACCATGCCAGACCAACTGAAACTAGCTATTATAAGACCGATCTCGAAGAAATACACACTAGACAAGAGCAACCCAGCAGCCTACAGACCTATCTCCAGCATACCACTACTGGCAAAGATTATAGAAAAAGCTGTACAACACCAACTCCAGGACCATATCGACACACATGCCCCACTGGACATACACCAGCATGGCTTCCGCCCAAACCATGGGGTCGAAACACTCCTGTTATATCTATTCAACAACATAATCCAAATCATTGACAACCACAAAAAAGGAACACTAATGATCTTCCTAGACATCTCAGCTGCGTTCGACACAGTGGACCACAGAATCCTCCTAACCAGACTACAGAGCATTGGAATAAACAGCACCACCCTAAGATGGTTCAACTCTTACCTAACAGACAGACAGTTCCAGATTAAGATTAGATCCAACACCTCACGACCAGCAAAGATCAAGCAGGGGGTACCTCAAGGCTTCGCCCTATCCGCACTACTATTCAACCTCTATATTCAACCGATTTGCAACATCATGAAAGAACATAAGATACAGTACACAATCTATGCAGATGACATCATGATATACAACCCAGTCAACCTCGACAACCCTGACTACACCAAAATAATAGACTGCCTCAACCACATGTCCAACTGGCTCCAAAAAAACAACCTGACCATAAGCTACAACAAGACAGAAGCACTTCTCATCACACGAAACACCAGCTTCATCCCTCCACCCTCAATCAATGTCAACAATACAACAATACCTTTAAAACAGGAAGTGAAATACCTCGGAGTGACCCTCGACAGGGAGCTAAACCTACAGTCACACATCAGCAGGACCACCAAAAACACATACTTCAGGATGAGAATAATCAGATGCCTCAAGCCCCTCCTCACGCAAGATCATTTCCGCACAGTCTGTCAAGCACTAATAACTCCCATCCTTGACTTCTGCAACCCAATCTATATCGGCATGTCTAAACAGTCACTCAGACCACTACAAATGGCCCAAAACACGTCGGCACAAATAATATCCGGTTCATCAAAACAAAACCACATCACCCCCATACTAAAAGACCTCCACTGGCTCCCAATCAGCTCCCGCATCAAATACAAGACAATCCTAAACATATTCAGAATCAAACACAGGAACTCAACACCAGCCTTCAACCTCTTATACAACCCGACAACAGCACAAGACCTAGGAGGAGAGCCACATCGGACACAATCAACACTCCAAAAGACTACACAAAGACCCGCAAGTCTACCGCACGAAGAGCACTATCAATGGCGGCACCTATAATGTGGAACGCACCCCCTGATGAACTTCGATGAACAGATGACACTAAGGACTTTCGAAAGTAACTAAAGACTTTGCTCTTTGTGGAGCACTACGGCCTGAGCACATAATGAGATCACCACCCCCGGACTATTGACTTACCCGCATGCTCATTGCACACAACACTGTATAAAACTCATGCTGTAAATAGCACACCTCAATCAATCTACCTACACTCACACACATTCACTGTACAGTATAAGAACACATGAGAACACAAATGGCAATTGAAATTGATTGTGTGCTGTGTACACCGCTTTGATTGAAGGATAAAGCGAGATATAAATACCCTTTAAATAACTAAAATTAATACTTCTGAATATATAAAGCTAGCAGGCCATATAATCTAGCAGGGCTCCATGTATTCAGACACCAGATTGAAGCCAGCAGAGGAGGCACACAGGTAAGGCTCCTCTACATACTGGCTTAACAGTAAGGTTCATTACTGTCATAGTATTTGCAAAACTAATGCATATGGAGAAACTTTCCCCTAAAAAGTGCTGCTGTCCTACTGATGGGAGAAGGGAGTGCTAGTAGTAAGTGATCAGTTCGGTTTGGTGGGGAGGATGAGGGAAATCCAGTGGATTCTGTCCATGAAAATTTGCAGCAATCTGCTCTCAAACTTTACCCAAAAGCACATTTTTTCAGTTTTGCTGCTACAAAATATTTTTGAGTTCAGTACAAAAGCTTCAGAGAAGATAGGTATGCCCTGCTCTGCTCTACAAGATAGTTATATAACAGAGAAAAATCAGATTAACTAACTCAATCAAACTATTCCCACTGTGTAGATTATGTGTAGGAGATATGTTTAAGTCAGAGATTTTGCATTGGGTTCTAGAACATCCAGTTTACTCCAGGAAGCTTACAGCTATTAAATCACACATTACAATCGCTAACCTGAAAATAAAAGTTGTTTTCCTACATCTAGGATAGAAAAGAAAGGGATTGGAAAAGAGAGAGTAGTGGTTGTACTTAAATCTGGAGTGTGTGCTCCAGTCAGTAACACTCCTTTCCTGCTGTCTCAAAATGATGGGAGGGAACAGGTGAATTAAGATGCAGACTTCTTTGTTCAATCTGCTCCAAGCTTACTCTGGTCTCCTGGTCTGTGTTCTGCTTGGGAAAGATGGGGCTGGAGCAAGAAGCAGATGACTGTTTTCAGGGATATGTCCAGTTGAGATGGAGAAAGCACCTCATAAGCCATTACCTAACCACTTCTCTAGCTGTCTACACTAAGGCACACCAAAGTCTTTCTCAAGGCACACCAGTGTGCCCCGACACACTGGTTGAGAAGCACTAATCTAGACAAACAAGCACAAGAACTCTCTACTATAAGAAAAGCACGCTCATGCCCATTTTTAGGCAATTGCAATAAATTTGGCATCAACCTTAAACTAAAAATATTGCCATTCAGGACAATGGCAACCAAAACAGGTTGCTACTATCCAAGCCAAACAGCCTTCACCCTTTTAATTGTATTTTCCAGTCACTGCCACTTAATTTCACCAATGCTCATCCTACTTTATCTGTAGGGGTTCGAGTGCATTTTTTTCTAAAGGAATGGCAGAAGATAATGGATTCCTAGCTACTCAGCATTGTGAACTATGGCTACCATTTCAGATTTCTATTAGTTCATCCTGAAAGACCTGTAACTTAGGGGGTCCTTTTACTAAGCGGTGCTAGTGGCTTCTGTGCAAAATCGGAGCCATGGCCCTGTTTTATTCAATGGGGCCTGTGGGCCTGGTTTCCCCACAAAAGTTCCACAAATATTACCAATTACCAATGAATAATTCAGACAACAGTTGCTTGGCTACAAAAACTTTTATTTAACATAGCAAAAATAATTGTAAATGCAGAATAGCAGATGTCTGTCTGAGAGATGGCAGGCAATGTTCCCCACCCCCGGATGGGGAGAGGGAAGGCTGCCCCTGATTCTCTATAGTTGCCGTCTTATATACCCTCTGTAGCAACTTCTGCACAAATTCTTATTCCGTGTGCAAAACTATGATGTCTGCAAAAGGTTGTAAAGCCGTCTGCAAAACTTAAAGCCATCTGCAAAAGTTTGCAGAGCTGTCTGCAAAAACTTAAAGCCATCTGCAAAAGTCTGCAGAGGCTCTTTCCTTGGGGCAAAGGCTCTTTCCCTGGGATCCACCCTCATTAGCATATTAATGGCTTTTATTCTGGCTAATGCTGAGTCATTCTGACTGCACCCTGCCATTCCCTTTGTTTCATTAATTACTGTAGCTTCCGGCACCGTCTGTAGTCTTCAGGGCTTATGAGCACCTTGTATCCCCAGCTTTGCTTGGCCTGTTTAACTTGTCTAGACTTGCCCAACTTGCTCAGGCCTGTTCAACCTGTTCAGGCCTGACCTGTCTTTTCTTAACAGGGTCCATTCTCTGTGCACTTCTGCTCAGGGTAAGGTTCCCTCTGGCTTTACTCTTGTTGTGCTGGGCTCTGGTTACTCATTCTCTCAGCCCACATGCTTTTCTTCCGTGCCATCATTATGTATTACAGCCTCAGGCAAGGATGCAGACATACTAGACATACCTATCAGCCAATTTCCCTTCAGGCCACAGCTCCGATTTTGCACAGAAGCCGCTAGCGCCATTTAGTAAGCAGATTCCTTAGTTTCAACTACCTCAAGTGAATGCCCTTTTCTTTTGCTATTATTTATTTTCCTTACATAGATATCCACTGCCATTTTTTATATAGTTTTTAGTTTAGCCGACTGTTCTTCCATTTCCCCTATTTCTTTTTAACCTGCCAGCTCATCCTTAAGATACCCATTTTGATAGTATTTTTGAAATCCAGGATTTTGAGCTTCGTGTGTCTAGACTCTGCCTTAGCCTTTATATCAAACCATACTGTCGGATGATCACTGCCAGTCTCAAATGGGCAATAGACATTGGGTCTGATATTCAGCCATGGTGGCTGCTACATCAACTTAAGTACTTTTATATGTATATTCAGCCATACTATCCATTTACTTAGTACTGCTGAATAAACTGTATGTCTAAGCAGTGGCCAACCACTGCTGCTATTTGGTAGTGTGGTAGGCTATGGCCTATATAATAGCCTGTACATGTATGAGAGGCCTGCAAGCTAGGCCTGAGTTCCCACCCCCACTTAGAAATAGTAGTGCTGAGAAAGATCAAAGTCAGTAAAGGTCTGAGGATCTGCCTTAAACCGCTCTAAACTGCTTTTGATAAGTTTGTGTTAATCCTTAGTCAATTCTTTTATGCTGATGATAGATATGTTCCAGTGTTTTGCATTCTCACATTCTCTGAGCCTAGCAATGACCTTGTAATAGGAATGTCTTTATGTCTAGAAACTGAGCCTTTGTTAGAATAGCCTGAGAAGGGGGAACAGGGTGTTAGGCCCAGTTAGGGTCCCCGATTGGATAGATGCAGGGGGCGTTGGGACCAATAGAAAGTTTGCCTGTATCAAACTGTGAATCTTGTATATAAGAAAGTTGTTCCTGTTCTCCATTGCTCAGTCCTTTTTGCAGCTTGACTCTCTGAGCCATGTGCACAATAAATTGGCTTGGATCTTTGAACTGACTCCTGGTATTATTTATTGCATTCTTATCAGCTGCTACAGTAGGCCTTAATTAAATGGATAACTTCCCAATTTAGTGTTTGAATATCTCTATTTTTGCCCCTTCCCTAACATGGCCTCTTTCTGTACAGATAATATTTGACAGAATGATTTAAATGGCCCATTGCACCCTCATGTTTCAATGTTGGCCTCTAAAATTGCAACTACTTTGTCGGCAGTGGAGGAGTTGGAGAATAAAATGGAAACAGTTCAAGTACTAGTCTCAGAGATACAAACTAGAGTCGGTGTGTTGGAAGAACAGTATTTGGTTTATACTAAGAACTTTGCCGGTTTTGCCACCAAATTGGAGCAACTGGAGAACTATTCTCGGGCTACTAAGAGAGATTAGTTTTCCTCATGTTTCAACAATCTCAGCCAGGGACATGTTAAAAGCATATTTGGTTGATACTCTTAGGTGTTTCTTCTGAAATGATTTCTCATCTTGTGAAAGTATATTACCTTCCATCTGCTAAAAAGGTCACTCAGAGGGTTGAAGACCAAGGTCAACTTGATCAACCAGTGGATGTACTTAATGTGACAGATTTGTTGGAACGCTCCATTGAAAAAGTGCCTGTTCCATCTACTTTGATAATTACTTTAGCTCTTTTATCCGATAAAGAATGGCTTTTGAAATTGTTCTTTCGTAAAAGACACTTAAGGTTTTGTAGTTCGTTATTACGGATGTACCCAGATTTAGCACAAGGAACCCAGAGACTCTGCAGGGAGTTCTTATTGCTGTGCCCTAGGGTTCTTCAATAGTGGGGGCTCCTTTTTCTTAAGCACCCATGTAAATGCTTAGTAAAGTATCGATCAGCATCTTATATTTTTTATGAGCCCTCCCAATTGATTGCTTTTGTGAATGCCAGACGATTAGAATCCTCTATTGAGCTTCCGATTGATCTCTCTTGAGGTTTATGTGTATAGTGGATATTAAGTCTGTTGCATTTCTTTCATATTTGGAAATTTTATGTTTAGGTAAACTCCTCCTCCTCATATTGTGGACTGGAGTTAACAGACCCTTTGTGCTATGTGTAATTTTGCTTGAATGCCAGATTTAGGCTTTTCTTAGTTTTTTCTTGTGTTTTCTGGGTGTTCTGTTTCTATACAAGATTATTTATGTTAACTTTCTTGGTAATTCATGTATAAATTGTATAAATATAAAATTTAAAAAATGGCCTGTTTTTATTATGTGTACAACTTTAAAAATACACAGAGAAGTGAGTTATACATTTGCCACCCACTGACACATGCATGACTCGTTCTGAATATTGGACCCAGTATCTCCTTTTCTGCATGCCAGGTTCAGCATTGCCCCTTTCCTTATGGAGTCTATCACCATTTTTCTCAGCAAAGCCACTTGAAAGGCTTCCACAATCTATCTTTCTTATGATTCTGCAGATGGAATACTCCATTCCACAACTGGCAAGATGAGATCTCCAAGCAACACCATTTCTCCCTCTATTCCCACATTTTCATTGTTTTTGGTCACTTCTCTGTCCAGTTCCTCTACCTGAGTTTGGAGGTCTGTAGATCATTTCAGTGTGGTCGGACGTACCACCTCCTCTTTCAAAGACAGTCCATGGCACTTCCTCCTTTCCCCATATTATCTATATGTCACTTGTTTTAATATTTTTGACATAAGGAACTCCTCCTCATTTTATGCCATATCTATCCCTGTTGAATAGATTATAACCCAATATGATCATTTCTCAGTCATGTGATTCACTGAATCATGTCTCTCTAATAGCTGTAATATCCAAGTCTGCTTCCTCCATTAGGGCTTGAAGATATGGAACTTTATTGCTTAGACTTCTACTTTGTTGCTTATGATTGAATTAAGCAGATGCTATGTGTGTTATTCTCTGCCCTCATGATTTTGGCGGGGTGAAATCCAAAACCCAATGCTTCCATCCATTACCTCTGTCTTCTAGTTTTGACAACCTGTGAACATATTGTCTGAAATTCTTGCTTAGGATCCTTTTTCCTGCCACAGAAAAATGTAGGTACACGACAACCTCTCCAAATGCTTAATTTCACATTTTTAGGGACCACCAGAACTGAGCAAAAATGAAATAGCCCACTGTAGCTGTAAATGGTCTTGTGTGTTCAGTCATCAGTCACTATTAGTTCATAATTTTTTGATTGCACTTAAAAAGTTCCAGCTCAATCGCCATAAATCAGGTAGCTCAAAAATTATATGATGTACAATTCTTATCCGTACATGCCACTGCTTTAACCATACATACCACTGCTTATCTTCATTGCTGGTTCTGGCTTCAGCTCTAAAAATCATTACGTCCTGCTTATCTTCCCTATCTGTTCTGGCTCCAGTGCCGACAATCATTACACAGGTACACTAAAAAAAATTTTTTTTAAACTGCCTCTAATGTTTCGATTGATTTTTACGTTTTTTGGTGCGCTGAATCCAAATCTGGTAACCAATTTGCTCCATCACGTACAGATTTTTTGCTACATTGGGTTAGCAGTTTGAGGTGAACGTTTCAGATTGAGTGCGATCGAGATAAACGTTTCTTGGATGAATTCTTTATACTAATTGTTTAGTAGTTATTCAAATAAGAATAAAGAAAATTGTAACAAGGCAGCACATAAGAATAGAGTAATGTCAACAAAACACACTGTGATGGTAGCAAAATTGTCTGCACTTAAAACAGCCACATACATGTGCACAAACATTGAGCATATAAGAGCGAGGTTAGACACAAAGCAAAGCAAAGAAATGTGCAAAAAATGTTGTACAGGTATGTATGTAAGAATAGAAAACGCAAACCGCACCATTGCAATACATGAAGACAAACACCCGATGGTGTGAAAATAAAATAATAATAAATGAGATCCGACACTGTGGTAATAACTAGCAAATTTTTATTTCAAAGTTTAGTAAAAACACAATATTTGTCAACACAGTTTAGATTTTAAAGTCATTCTTGGGTCAATCAATCTCCTGGTGGGCCCGTTTCTTCTTCCCCCGAATGCTTCTCTTGGTGCGCTGCTTGGCGTATTTTTCATCTGGGGTTTCCCGCAGCAGCAACCAGCAGAAATCAGCCATCATAGTGGTGTTCCATCTTCCTTGGTACCTTCTCTCTGCGTCCTTGATGTCCTGGTGAAACCTTTCACCTTGTTCTTCACTGTACGCCCCCAAGTTTTCGGGAAAGTAGTTCACATGGGAGTGCAAGAAATGGACTTTCAGGCTCATGTTACAGCCTTTTCTTTGAAGGCATTGAGCATCCTGGCAACAATATCCTTATAGTTCTCATCCCGCCTGTTCCCCAAGAATTTGAGAACAACATCCTTGAAGGAATCCCAGGCTTCTTTTTCCTTCTCAGACCTCGTTTCAGCGAATGCTCCATCTGAAATGAGTTTCCTTATATCAGGACCAACAAACACTCCTTCCTTTAGCTTTGCTTCAGAAAGTCGGGGGAACTTTGAGCAAAGGTACCGAAAGCACTCACCATCTTTTGGAAGGGACTTGATGAATTGCTTAATGAGACCCAACTTAATGTGGAGAGGTGGTAATAGAATTTTATCACGAGGTACCAAGCTCTCATGAAGAACATTTTTCTCACCGGGTCTCAAATACTCCCGAATTGGCCAGTCTTTTTTCCCCCAGTGTAGGTGGCGGGCCCGGCTATCCCACAAGCAAAGGAAGCAGGGATATTTGGTGAAACCAGATTGCTGCCCTAATAGCATGGATAGAATTTTAAAGTCTCCACAAATCATCCACTTATGCTCATCATAACGAATCTTCTGAAGAATCAGGGCCAAATTCTCGTATTTTTCTTGGAGAATAACAGAGTGAGCAATAGGAACTGAAGCGAATGTGTTGCCATTATGAAGAAGAACACCTTTTATGCTGTCTTTTGACGAATCAATGAACAGCCGCCATTCAGCAGGATCATACTTGAGTTTAAACTTTTCCATCACTCCGTATATATCGTTGCAAAATACCAAATCTTCCTCTTTGCTGAAATACTTCAAAAATTGTGTCTCGCGGTTGCGGGTACCAATAAAACGTTGTTCCTGGTGACAATAGATTTTTCTGTTTAAGCCGAGAACCTAGCAGTTGGGCAGCATCTTTTGGGAGTCCTAAATCCCGGACTAAATCATTCAATTCAGCTTGAGAGAAAAGTTCAGGTTTCGGATCTGGTTCAGTTTCAAACTCGGAAGTACTGGACTCATCGGGAAAAGCCATCTGATGAGTCTCATCATGATCAGAACCATCCACACAAATATGATCCAAAGATTTTGGTGGTTCAGGCACAGGTACTTCATTGCTATGAGGCATAGGCCTAATTGCTGAGGGAAGGTTGGGGTAACTTATTACGTTCTTATTTTTTAAGTTGTATCCCTTCACAATGCAAGAGCAAAAATAGCAGTCACTGCTGTGGTCTCTTTGTTCACGCCACATCATAGGTATTCCGAAACGAAATGCTTGTTTTTTACCTTTCATCCATAAGCGTAGATCTTCCTCACATGTCTTGCACACTTTGTGAGGAGCCCACGGTTTGTCTTGATCGCCTAACTTCAAACCGAAATAGGCGAAATATACTTTTTTAATAAATGCAGAAATGTTCCTCTGCCGCTTTTTCACGGTATATTCCCCACAAATAAAACAAAAACTGTCCGGAGAGTTGACGCAACCTCTGGCTCTGTGAGCCATCACAAATACACAGCACTGCAAACTACAACTGTAGTGAACCACTTCGGAATAAAGCTGGATTACGACTGAGCAAACAAAAGGTAATAATGAACTTGCAAGAAACTGAAATTTGACAGGAACGTTCATGTCGCAACCACCGTGTTTGAGCGAGCGAGCGAGCGAACGAGGCGAGGCGAACAGGAAAGAACATGCGCCAGCGTGAGTACTGGATTTAGCCCCCCGCCTCCCAATTGTCCTGTTAATGTATAAAATGAATACAAAACACTCTAAAATATCATGAGGGAGTGTTTCTAGTTAGTTAACCATTACAACCTCTATTTTGGGCCAAGAAAATAAACTGCAGTCGGCTAAAAAGAAATTATGTGAACATTCCTTATATGGGTAAGAAATCTAATTTTGCAAGAAAACGTGACGTGATGGAACATTTTGGCTATTTTTCCTGGATTCAGCACCCCAAAATCTATAGGAATCAGTTGCAAAACTGGAGGCAGTTTTTTGGTAGTGTACCTGTGTTATGCCCTACTTGGTACCAAACTTTAAAAAAAAAATCTATATCAGGGGCTTGCATTTTATACTGTATTCAAAACAACATATTATGGTGTGTTAGCTTTATGTATTGAAATAATTTGACTTAAGTTGGAACCTTAAAGATTTGTTTACTATATGGACTTTTTAAGTGCAAACAAAAAATTATGAATTGATGGGGATGGATCATTGAGTGCATGAGCACCATTTGCAGTTAAAGCAGGCTATTTTGGTTTTGCTTTATTCCTTTTGGAGAGAGTTCCATATAGTTGCGTTTGCTTCCTTTCCTTTGTAGGAGTTTTATTTCGTAATATTGTGCAGAAAGATATAGGCCATTATTAGAGTATGGTCTTTTGTTGTTCCATGTATTGTCTAGCTATCCCTGCATCCGAGGCTGGCTCAAGAAGTTGAGGAGTCCTAGGCGAGCCTCATCCCTTGCACTCCCCTTCCCCCCTCCCCTGCTCCCACCGCTGCCACCCGCGGAGCTGCGAGGCTGTTTCCGTTCTCTCCCCCCCACTGAGGCCTAATGCTGACTTCCTGTTTACTGGGGGAAGGGGACCCTGGACTGCCCATCTTCTGGCAAAAGCGTGACCTCTTTAAGATAGTGGCCTGATGCTCCCAACTGGGAGTAAAAACAGCTGGTCTTATTTTTCTCTTGGAAGAGGACAGCTTGTGGTGATCATCACAAGATGTGTTATTCCTTTACTGTGGGAGTCACTAACCTGTGGTACTAAGCTACTGTAAAATGTCTGATTTTTTTTACTGCAGCTTATCCCCCCCCCCCAATCTGCTTTTACCCAAAGAATATTTCATTACTGAACCAAAAATTAGTAACAAGCTATATATGAAGAAACTATAGATATCGGCTATTACTAAGTATAGGTTAAAGGCAACAGATTGATCAAGAGCAGAAAAGCTAGTTCATTTCTATAAGCAACAAAACCTAAATAGACAAACTGTCAGGCAATTTTTAAAAATTTGCAGGTTGATATTCAGCAGCAGCATCTGCTAACTGGATAAAGGCTATCAAAGGGTATATTCAGCAGCAGTAGTTCCACTACATATCCTGTCTGCCAGAAAATGTTGAGGTGGTTTGGGGACAGAGATTGAGCAGTCTTCAGAATTATCCGTATAGTTTAGGATGGCAAAAGCTATCCTAAATGGTTATGTGGATTGACTATCCATATATCATTGCCAAATACCTTTGCTGTACTGATAGTGCCAGTGCTGACCACAGTAACCAGCTATTAAGTTTGTGTGGACTCGTACAGCCGCTTTTAGTTTTGTGGTGCCTACTTTATGGAATGTGTTGCTGATTGATTTACTGGTTAAGAATTTGTTGAAAAAAATTTAAGCTGGGTTTAAAGCAGTAGTTGCTGCACCAAGCATTTGATGATCTGTAGATTTGTCGGTGGGAGTGGGTCTGGGTGGATGTTTCTATTTTGTCTTTCTTTCCTCATTTGCTGCAGTCCCTGGCAGGTTGTTTAAGATTTATGATTGCTGTGCTTTTCACTTTCTTCTTATCGTGTCTGTGTTTTTGATTTTTCTGTTCAGGATAACTAAAATGGTTTGTAAACTGCCTTGATGGCCATTTGACCAAGTGGTGGTATATTAAGTTTTCTAAATAAATTTAAAAAAATAGCGGTGCTAATATCTGGTTCTTTATTAGCTGCAGCAGCATGCCTTTAAAAACAAAACAAAATGCTGATTGCCATTGTTAAATATTGACCTGTTGGATTTTAGATTTGATTACTCACCTAGGGATACAAAGTTTAAGAAGCAAGAATCTCTTTATTCTTTCCTATCCAATGGAAGTTGTAAATAATTATACAAAAAGAATGTTTATCTGGAGGAAAAATAACTCTCCAAAACGTTAACAGAATGCAGTGAAATCTGGCATGTGGAAAACAGTGATAAAGACACATGGAGTTTGAAAATAGGCCATATCGGACTGGGGGTTCAAAAGAAATAACGCCCCCCTCCAAAAAAAAAATGTCTGAATGTATTTCTGTGGCAAAAAGGAGTTCCAGCTTCTGTAGCATACATACAGTGAAACATAGCAGTTACAGCATTCTGTCTTTCAAAATATCTCTCCGTTCTGTACACTCTCAAATCTGGAAACTGTTTCCAACCCTCCAAAATACCCCCCCCCCCCAACGTTCCTCAGCTTTCCACACACTGCCTCCATGCCTAGAAAATGCTCCCTTACAACCCCCCTATCAACCTGCCAAATGCCCCATCCCAAAAAAATGACCTTGCACAACCGCATCACCATTGTGCAAGCTGCCCTACTCCCAAAAAATCACTCCAGTTCTCCAACAAACTGCAAACTACCCCACCACCGTTACCACTGTCCCTCCCCCGAATACTCCACCCCTGAAACTGCCCTATCATCCCACAAACGGCTCCATTTCCAAAAAATACCCTCAACTGCTCCACCACTCTGCAAACTGCCCACCCCAAAAACCTAAACCCCCTTGCAACTGCCCCACCACCCTGTAAATTGCCCCACCTCCAAGAAACTACCACTCACAACTGTCCCATCATTTTGCCAATTGCCCCACCACAAAAATCTGCCACCTCCCAATTGGCTCCAACCATGCAACTGTCCCACCTTCAAAAACTGCCCCCATGCAATTATCCTCCCCCCATAAATCTCTCCACCATAACTGCTCCATCAACCTGAAAACTACCCCACCTGCAAAATTACCTCTCCACATCTGTCCCCACCTCCCAAAACTAGGAAATGCCCCAGCAAACCCTCAGTGGACATAACCCATGCATAGGACACACAGAGCGCATAACAGAGACACGCACACAAGACACAGGGATTACAAATATTCTCTGGGAACAAGCAGGAGGTCACATATGAGTCACATATGAGTGATGTCGGCACCAGTGGAGCCTGTGAGGAAGCATCTCCCCAGCTTTCAAAGAAAACCTTTGGGAGATGCAACATGCATGCATGGTCCACTTCCCACTCAAGGGTGCCATCTTGCCTCAGTCTCCTTTTTTCTGCAGTGCCCATCAGACGTTCTCCAGTTTTTCCCGGAAAAAGTTTGATTTTTATTAAGTTTTGTCTAGTTTGTGTACCGGTTCATTCCCGCCCCCAAGCCAGCTCGCCTCGGCGTCGCTCCTCGTGTTTGTCTATTCATTTTCTCATTTTTTCATTGAGGTGTTCCTCGACTGGCGTTCACGCCCTTTTTCAGCCAAAGGCCTCGGACCCCTGCCGGATGGTGGGAACCACCTTTTTCAGATGGCCTCCAGTAGCTTCAAAAAGTGTGACTTGTGTGGCAAAATGATGTCACTCACTAACCCACACGATTACTGCCTCCGATGCCTCGGCCCGGAGCACAATGACTCCGATTGTGAACTCTGCAGAACCATGACCTCAAAGGTCTTAAAGAGCTGCCAGCAGCAGCAGGAAAACTTCTTTCAGAAGTCTGACTCCACACCGGAGTCTTCGGTGACACCACACTCCAAGGCCTCCTCCAATACCTTAGTGCCCCGCAAAGCCAGAGTCCCATGGCCGCAGTTCCTCCAAGCAAAAATCTCCGGAGGTGGAGCACAAGAAGAAGAAACCCTCAAAGACCACCTCGGAGGACGGATCCAGAAAGAAGGGCAAATCCCATCCCAGGACCTGAAGTCCCAGGCATGAGTCCAAGGAGTTGGGGTAGGAGTGGCCTTCCAAGCTGCCCCATAAGATTTTGTCGGCACCCGCCGACTGGCCTCGGACCTCTGAGGCCATCCTCATCGAGCACCGCCCCTCAAAAGTACTGACGCCAGGCCCTAAATCCTCAGTGCCCGCATCGAAGGCTGTGGAGCCAACTGATATGGAGACTAGAATGGCAGTCCTAGGGAGAGTATATCTGCCCTAGTGGACTTGCAGCGGGCGTTCATGTCTGGCTCATCTGGTTCATACACTCCAACGATGGGACCCTTGAAATCGAGAGCTTCTCTGGATGTCAAGCCAGTCCTCGAGTGCCACTAGCCTCGAGAAAGGCCACAAATGAGGTCCCGGTCCCATTCCTCGGGACACCGGTCCTCCCCCGCGAGTGCCCACGGCTCAGACTGGTGATTCTCCAGACGTATTCGACCAAGGTGATCACGCGGCATCAGACTCGTACTCTGACTTTGAGTCCGAATGGGAGACCGAGGATGAAGAGTCCCCAGACATAAGACAACACCGAGATGTGCCTTCAGACCCATCTCCCCTGACAACCTGACGCTGTTCTCCACCTGAGGATGTTGTGTTCCTCGATTTTGTGCGGGACATGGCTAAGGCTATTGAGACCGAAGCCGAGGAGGACCCCTACATGGAGGAATTGGAGATACTCCAAATCAAGGCACCCCCGAAGGAAACCCTTTTTGTACTGGTGCCCTCGATCCTCGACTGCCTCCTCTTTCAGATGTGGGAAACACCAGCATCGGTACCAATTGTTAATAGGTGCTTTGATTCCATGTACTGGATATGCCGAAGCCCTTTGTTTCAGAAGTCCCTACAACTCCATAGTCGTGGAGTCGGCCATGCGTTGGCTTAAAAGCCAAAAACGTCATTCATCAGTGCCTCCTGGCAGGGAGGCCCAAACCCTCAACACTCTCAGCTGGAAGGCCTTTCAGGGCTTGATGCTAACATGCCGGATCCAGTCCTACCAGCTCTACATCGGCATGTACCTGAAGGAACTGTCGAAGGAGCTTGGTGGATTCTTGACAGGCCCCAGTGGGGAACCCCTACAGAGGTTCAAGACCCTGACCTGCTCAAAGCTTTTATCCTGGATTGTAAGAGAGCCCTGTCCTTTTACCTGCAATGCACTCAGGACCCACGCAAAGCACCACAGCTTTGAGTCATCAGCCAGGTTGGCTGCCACAGGCATCGGGGCAAGACACCAGGCATGGCTGCATTCATCCAACCTGGAACAATGGGTGCAGGACAAACTGATTTGATGTCCCCTGCATAGGAGAAAACCTATTTGGTAGGCCCATGGCGAATAAGGCAGCGGAGAAAGAGACCAAGTACGTGATGAGAACCAGGCTCTCAAAGAAGACCTCGTGCAACCCCCGAAGAAAGCCCAGGGAAAAATCCCTTCTTCCTGAGGAAGAAAGAGGGCTTTAGCGATAACACCACACTTCCAGGCCCCTCATCAGGGCCAACAACAAAAAGGCCAGGGACATGGACCCAGAAAACAAAATTGTTGTTTGTTTATTGTTTATAATCACTTGATATACCGCCTCCCATTACATCGAGGCGGTTTACAATAAAACTATAAAATACATAAAATGGTTAAAAAAAGAAAAGGAAAATAACAATACTTTAAAAAAATACTATTTTTTCTTAAAAAGGATAGGAGAAAAAGAAGGCCAGGATAGAGAAGATAGATTGCAAATAGGAGCAAATCATAGGGGAAGCAGAAATCACTGGAGAAGATTAAAAGCAGTAGAGAAAAAATGTGTTTTAAGACGGGAGCGGAAAGTAGGCATGGACTGTTCTAAACGGAGGTCAGTGGGGAGGGAGTTCCAAAGAGCCGGACCAATGTAAAAAAAGGCTGATTGCCGGGTAGAGTGAAGGTGAGCTTGAGAGGGAGAGGGGAGGTGCAAGCGATTTAATATGAACTGAACGGAGACTGCGGTTGGGAGTGTGAAAGGTTAATAGATCGGATAAATACTGAGGGGTGTGCAGATAAATAGCCCGATGGACAAGAGTGAGGATCTTGAACTGAATCCGAAAGTTTATTGGCAACCAGTGCAGATGCTGAAGAATGGGAGTGATATGGTCACGGGGAGAGGCATGGAGGATCATCCGAGCTGCAGTATTCTGTATAAGTTGTAATCGGTGGCGCTGGTATTGGGGAATGCCAGCATAAACAGGATTGCAAAAATCTAACCTAGTGATAACTAAAGGAAAGACCCAAAGTCCCAGGCGCTGGCTCCAGCCCAGCTAGGGGGGAGCTTTTGACTCCCTGCCTCTCTACCCCCAGGAGGTCCTCTGCTACCCACAGGGGGGTGCCTAGCCCTGTTTGCCCACAGGTGGACAGCCATCACCACAGATACCTGGGTGCTACAAGTGGTCAAGGAGGGCAACGTCCTCCACATACAATAGGTGCCACTTTTGTACTTCCCAGGAGAACCCACCAGGCCTCTCCTTCACCAGATCTTGCTCCTCATCGAGCTAGGAGGCCTAATCAATGACAAAGCAGTGGAGCCAGTGCCAAAACAACTCTGGGGCACAGGCTTCTACTCCAGGTATTTCCTCATCTCCAAGAGGACAGAGGGCCTCAGGCCCATCCTGGACCTGTGAGAGCTCAACAGGTTTCTGGTCAGGAAGAGATTCAAGATGCTCTACCTCGGGTGTCATTCCTCCAGCAGGGAGATTGGCTATGCCCCTAGGATGTAAAGGATGCCTACACTCATGTCCTAATTCATCCCGGTCACAGAAAATACCTCCGGTTCGTGGTGGAGGGACAGCACTACCAATACAAGGTGCTGCCCTTTGGTCTGGCCTCATCACCACAAAGTGCCACTTGGTGGTCGCAGCCCACCACTGGCTCCAAGGGGCTTTCGTCTTCCCTTATGTGGACGACTGGCTCATAAAGAGAGACACGGCTGCAGAGGCCCAATGCGCCACTGGGCACACCATCAATGCCCTGCAGCACATAGGGTTCAGCATAAACTATCCCAAGTCCCACCTCACTCCAACCCAGCAACTATAGTTCATAGGGGTGCAACTAGATACCCTCCAGGCAAAAGCCTTTCTCCCTTGGGAGAGGTCAAAACACCTCAGAGTACTGGCCGCAGAGGTACACTGACGCTGGACACTACCTGCCCAGTTCCTACTCTGCCTGTTGGGACATGGCCTCCTTGGTTCACATGACCCCATATGCCCACCTGCACATGAGGGCAGCCCAGTGGTGCCTCCACTCTCAGTGGACACAAGCCACAGGTAGGCTCAGGGATAAAGTGAAAGTGACCTGTTGGCTGGCAGGCTCCCTCAGATGGTGGCAGATTTCATGCCACCTTCAGACCAGGATGCTCTTCCAGGCACCCAACCCCCAGAAGGTCCTTCCCACAGACGCCTCTCTAATGGGCTGGGGATCACATTGCGGGAAACTCCATATGCAAGGCTGGTGATCTCAGAGGGAATCCCAGATGCAAATCAACCTGCTTGAGCTCCGGGCAATATATCTAGCCCTCCGAGCCTTCCGCCACCGGCTCCAACACCACTCAGTGCTGAGCCAGACCAACAGTCAGGTCGCAGTGTTCTACATGAACAAACAGGGGGGAACAGGGACGTACCCCCTCTGCCAGAAGGTGGTAGCCCTCTGCTCCTATGGTGCATGCAGAGGGATGCTCCTAAGGGCGGTGTACCTCCCGGGCCAGGACAATGTCCTGGTGGAGAAGCTGAACAGGGTCCTCCACCCGCACGAATGGCGCTTGGATACAGCAGTAGCCTCATGGCTGTTTCGTCTCGTCTCTGTGGCATACCCTCAATGGACCTGTTCGCCAGCCTGGACAACACACAGTTGCCCCAATTCAGCTCTCGCCAGCCGCACCTGTCCCTGGTGGCAGCGGATGCATTCCTCATCTTGTGGATGGAAGGCCTCATGTATGCCTTCCCACCAATACCGCTGGTAGCCAAGACACTATTCAAGATCCAGCATGACAGACCATTGCTAAGGCTGATAGCCCCTCAGTGGCCCAGGCAGCCCTGGGTCCCACTGCTTCTTTCCCTATCGGCGCCGTCGCCTATTCCCCTGGGTCGAGTTCCAGGGCTACTCTCAAAGGAACAGGATTTTCTCCTACAGCCCAACCTGGGGTTCCTCTCACTCATGGCTTGGCTGCTGAAAGGATAGCGTTAGCCCCCTTCAACCTCTCACGGAACATGGAAGAGATTCTTCTGGCCTCTCATAAGGCCTCCACAAGAAGGACGTATGCCTTCAGTTGGTGCCAATTCTCAGTGTGGTGTGCTGAAAGGCATGTGAACCCATTTTCCTGCTCAGTACAAGTGGTACTCCAATACCTGCTTCACCTATCACAGGAGGGACCGAAGTCCAATTCGGTCAGAGTATACCTGAGCGCCATTGCAGCGCCGTAGAGTGCAAACCCCTTTCTGCTCAGCACCTTATGTCCCGATTCCTGCAGGGCCTCATGTTATCCAAACCCTATCCGCCCTCCAGTGACTGAGTAGGATCTCAATGTGGTGCTTTATTTATTTATTTACATTGTCTTATATACCGTGCTATTCTGCATCAGTGCGGTTTACATTGAACAAACTGAAATTACATTGAACAGGGCATTATAACTTGGAGATAACTATTTTACAGGGAACATGGGCTATGGAGGGTTAAGTGGCTTGCCCAAGACCACAAGGAGCACCTGTGGGACTAGAAACCCCAGTCCTTCCGGCCCAAGGTTGCTGTCCTCTAGTAGGATTTGAACCCCCTACCTTCCGGCCTGAAGTACCTTGCCCCAACCACTAGGCCACTCCTCCACTCCTCTTTCACAGCTCATAGCCTCCGTTTGAGTCTCTGGCTACCTGCCACCTTTGGTACCTGTTCTAGAAGGTCACCTTCCTGGTAGCTCTCACATCGGCATGCAGAGTCAGAGAGCTCCAGGCTGTTAAGGCAGAACCGCCCTACACCAGGTTCTACAAGAACAGGGTGGTGCTCTGCACACACTCCAAGTTTCTGCCGAAAGTGGTGTCCCCATTCCACCTCAACCAGGAGGTGGTACTCCCCACCTTCTTTCCAAGGCCTCACGCTGGTAGGGCAGAGACTGTTCTCCTTAATCTGGATTGTAAGAGAGCCCTGTCCTTTTACCTGCAAAGGACTCAGGACCACCGCAAAGCACCACAGCTTTTTGTACCTACTCTATGATCCCAGCCATCTGGGGCTACCAGTGACTAAGCAAACTATGTCTACTTGGGTGGCGGACTGCATTAACCTTGCTTACGAGCAAGCAGGGATCTCACTGGCTAGAGGGTCATGGCACATTGCCACAGGGCCATGGCTACTTCCATGGCAAATCTGCATTCCATCCCCATGACCCTCCCTGCTTGGAGAGGGTGTCCCGACGGCAGAGCGCCTTTGGCCAGGCCATACTCCGTAATCTCTTTGGAGTGCGGGTTCTTTGCAGGACACCTGGGTCTTACAAGAGTCTCTCTTTAAGGACTCAACTGCTGCTGATCATGGCTCACCTTTGCAGGTCGCCGTGGTGTTGTTACAGGTTCTCAGTAGCCTGTAGCTGGGGAGTCCCATATGTAAGGACTGAATTCTGCTTGTTCCTGGAGAAATTGTAGTTATTCACCTGTAACAGGTGTTCTCCGGGGACAGCAGGAATTAGTCCTCACAAACCTCCCTCCTCCCCTTGGAGTTGCTTCTTTATTTTATTTTATTTTATTTTTTCTTTGACCGTCTTAACTATGTCATTTGACTGAGGCAAGATGGCACCCTTGGGCAGGAAGTAGACCATGCATGTATGGTGCATCCCTCAAAGGCTTTCTTTGAAAGCTGGGGAGCTGCTTATGCGTGGACTTTGTCGGCGCCGACATCACCCATATGTGAAGACTGATTCATGCTGTCCCCGGAGAACACCTGTTACAGGTGAGTAACTACGCTTTTCCTTAACTGTGATGTAATGCATTTTAATTATTCACATATATATTTTATTTTCTTTGATGATATTTCTACTGTGAAAGCTACTGACTGAATTATACTGCTTCCTGTGTGTACTCACAACTAATATCAGTTGTCATGGGCAAGGCTAGGTTAAGGCACTGGCAAACTAGGAACATAGGGCCCAAAGTTTAGAGGGACGCTGTCATGCGTGCTCTGTACTCAGAAAGTTAGAGTTGACACCTACTGGGCTTTTTTTTTTTAGGATTCTACTAATTTTTACATTAATATCTGGAAGCTAGTAGGATTCAAACCCTGGTCGTTCTGGTCACCAGGCCACTGCTGTAATCCCTAGGCTGCTGCTACTCTCCTGTGTGTGAGTGAGCTTGCCCTTCCTGCTTCCAAATAACAGCAGAGACTGTGAGTAGATTCCATTCTGTAAGCGTGAAACACTGGAATGGTGCTCTAGTGTTGGAAAAGAGGAAGTAACGGGGGGGGGGGGAGGGGGGATGGGGGGAGTGTGGCGGTGTTCCAGTGCTGTAGAAATTACTGATAAAAGCCTTCCCCAAAATGCCCTAATGCATTTTTATAGGAAAAGCAGTTCCACCAGCTGTAGCATACAAACACTGATTCACAGTAACAAAGCTATTATGCACTTGCACTTTTCAAACGTCCCTTCTCTCTCATCTACTCTTCCTAACACAGACATACACAGAACTAAGACAGATATAAATAACACATATAAATATACACACACACATGTCCATGAACACAGATATGTATACATGCATTAACACTCAAGGATATACCCAGAACCAAGACAGATATAGACACATACACACACACTCACCCAAGACAGATATAAATAAATATATACACAGACATACATACATGCACTTACACACACTGGTTTACAAACACATAGAAACGAAAGGGGGCTTATACACACACACACACAAAACAGATAGACATACAGAACAGAAGGTATACACACATTCAGACAAAACACAGACACAAGATATACGCATAGGTATTGCAAAAACAAAAGGGTGTGTGCATGTAGACAGTTGCACAGAAACGTACAGAGGGAATGGCAAAAATCCTGTGAGCCATGATCTTTATGCTTTCCCCATTTGTTTAAAGTAAGCAAACGTATCCAGAATGGGGTACCTGGTATGCTTCTGTCATGGTTCTTAGGAGACTAAGTATTAACTTTGAGAATCATGCTATCACTAAGTTTAAATGCATAGGAGGTGTTCTCTTTCTTTTATGAATTTATCAGCCAGAGACCACTGCTGTTGTAATTTAGGCACCCAACTTAGGCACCCATCCTTTTTGAATATTGGGCTCTATGCTTGTATGACCTCCCTAATTCTTCCAGTACAAATAAAGAGGTATATACATAGCAGCACAAAGAAACAGTGGTGATAAAAACAGATAAAGGTACAAACAAATTTATTACATAAAAATACTCATAAAACAACTATAAGACCATATATATACTAATAATAAATAGCCATGTTTCAAGGGTAATGAATAACTAAATAAATAAGTAAATGTCATTAGAATTAGAATGATTAAAACAAACAATGTAAACAAGGGAAGTTGTAGACCCCTAAAAGGTAAAATCAAAAATTTCTAGTTTTGATTTTATCTGTTAAGAGTTTACAACTTCCTGTATTCACATTGTTTGTTTTGACCATACTAATGTGAAAAAATGATAGACAAAACGATACAACCAAATGTGAAAAAATGATAGACACATAGCTGAAGATCTGTCAACTGCCGACTATATTTGGACCTGAAGCAGGGTTTCTTCAAAATTGATAAAAACCCAAAACGTGAGCCATGTCGTCTATTTTTCTGGCGCATTGGCAGTACTTTGGCGAAAGTTAAGTTAAAGATTTTACTTTTATAAAGTTATTTAATAAAAGGAGAGGTCACGGTGGTGCTATGAATACTTTCCAAGCACTGTGCTGACCAGCTCCGACAAAAACATAATTTAAAGTCCTAGGGGATTTTTTGTTAATCAGAATTTTTTTGGTTTGTTGACCTTACTAATGACATTTTATTGATCTATTTGACCATATTTATTTATCTATTTGTTTGTTTGTTACCCTTGAAACAGGCTGTGACCGAAATATCTCAGCTTTTATGGTTATTTTATTTTTGTTAATGTACTTATTAATGGTCTTATAGTTGTTTTATGAATATTTTTATGTAATAAATTTGTACCTTTATCTATTTTTATCACCACTGTTTCTTTATGCTCTTTAATTCATCCCACAAACTTCTCACCTGGAGTAAAAGCTTTCTCTTCTGCCGCCGTACAAGAGAATGGCCTTCCTGTATTCCTTTGCATAAGTTATTTTTTTTTTCTTCCATTTCTGTTATTTTTTCATTCTGATTTCTAACAAATCCTCTTTTCTCCTGGCTTAGGTTACACACACTGGAAGGGACAAGTTTTAAATGCAGATGAACTTCATGAACTCTACGATGGCCTGAAATTGAACAGTGTTAACCAGTATGACTACGCTCTGACTGGTAAATGAGTGAGCAGGTCATGTGTTCATTAACAAAACTACTTAGAAGCAGCAATTTCCACAAAGTTGCATAACAGCAACGTATACTGTTTTTGTGGATGGGATTAAGTGGGAGAAACTACACATATGTATTTCAATATTCAAAATATCCACTTGGAGGGTAATTTTATAACAAGTTGCTTATGTTACTTTTTGGGAACCTGACAGGTACTTGTGACCTGGACTGGCCACTGTTGGAAACAGGATACTGGGCTTGATGGACCTTTGGTCTGACCCAGTATGGCACATCTTATGTTCTTAGGTTTGGAGGGTAAGAAGGTGACAGTTTTTAGAGTATTTTATAGAGAGATGTAGGCATCTAAATGTCTTTATAAAATTCCAGCACAATCCAGCAGCAATCACAGCTACTCTGAAGGCACAGACATTACACCCACATTGATTTTTGTATTTTATAATTGGTGTGCCTACTTTGCAATGTCATCCATGCTCTGCCCCAAAAATGCCTGCAGTAAAAGTATGTACGTCCATACCATCACATGTACTTTTACACCTTGGGCAATGTTATGTGCACTAAAATTACTTTATAAATAACATCCTTAGTGCCAGGGTTGATGCAAGGGGCTGGACCATAAGCGGGCCCCTCCATCCTGCAGCCTCCTGCTGCTCTTCCGCTCCCCCATTGCTGCCGCCCTTCTCCGGGACCTGCAGTGGTGGCAGTGGCTCAGAAAACGCAGGGCAGCACTTACCTCAAATCGCCTGTGCTGCCCCAGGGTTTCTGTCCCTTCTGCCTCCCTCCAGCATAACTTCCGGTTTTGAAGTCTGCAGGAGTGGAAGAGACATATTAAAGAAGAACAAAGGGAACGCCCCATCTGCAGTAAAAGCAGGCACAAGACAAGCAGGAAAACCACATGCCACTGGATGAATGAGAGCTTTATTGGTGTCTACTTGGTCAGCCCAACATTTGTTTTGGCCAATGGCCGCCTTCAGGGGACAACCTCCTAAAATATATATATATATATGCACATGATATAATATAGCATAAAAACATAATATTGTTTTATGCTTCTGTTTGTTTTTATCTTTAAATAACCAATCAGTAAAGAAAAATAAATGATGAAATGTATGTGTGTGTGTGTATGTGTATATACAGGGTGGTCCAAAAAAAGTGAGAACATCTCGTAGCATATAAGTTATTTAAAATTTCAAAAAGACAGATGTAAACAATTGAAAAATTAAAAAAAAAAAAAGATGGCGACCGGAAACTGTCGAAATAAAGACGTTATATAGCTAAAAAAGGTAAATAAGGAAACTATTTAAGCTTTTAATTAACAAGATGTTCTCAGTTTTTTTTGGGCCACCCTGTATATATACACACACACGCACGCACGCACACACACACACACACACATATATACCTCAAATCACCTGTACACCTGAATATACCTATATATATATTTCTCCAGGACCAAGCAGGAAGTCAGTCCTCACATATGGGTGACGTCGGCGCTGACGGAGCCCCCATGCGGAGCATTTCCCCAGCTTTCAAAGAAAGCCTTTGGGAATGCAGCGCGCATGCGCGGTCCCCTTCCCGCCCAAGGGTGCCGTCTTGCTCAGTCTTTTTTTCCGCGGAGCCCCATGGACGTGTATCGTGGTCACCCATGAAAAGTTGATTTTTTTCGGTGTGGATTCGTGTACTTACTCGGTTCGACGCCGGTACCTTTCCCGCCTGGGCCCGGTGCACCGGTATCGAGCCCAGACTTCATTTTTCGTTTTTTGTCCTTAGAGACTAGCGTTCACGCCATTTTTTCATTTTTCCCTGGCAGCCCATTCTTTTGACCTTGCAGGGGCTCTTTTTCCCCCAATGGCTGCCAGCGGGTTTAAGAAGTGTGATCGGTGTAAGAAACTGATGTCTCTCACCGACACACACAACTGCTGCCTCAGGTGCCTCGGGCCCGACCATGACCCGCTGGTCTGTGTCCCATGTGGCAAAATGTCCTCGAAGGCATTGAGGAGCCGGCAGCATCAACGCGAAAGGATCTTCTCTGATTCCGCGTCAGGCCGAGCCCGGACTTCGTCAGAGGCCTCGACGTCTCGGGAGTCCGACCCTGAGCATCGTCGTGGCTCCTCTGAGAGGGGGTCTCCTTCGCGGGAGCACCGCAGGAAGAAGAAACCCGCGAGGGCGGCGTCGATGGACGCTCTTGGCTCCTCAAGGGCCAGGTCGCATAGCCCCGACCACCGTCCCGGGTCTTCGGAGTCGGAGAGGCCTGCTAAACAACCTCATGTAGAGATGGAGGCCCCGAGTCAAGTGAGTACTGTAGTCCTCATGGGCTCTCCTCCGGGGGAGCCGATGTCGGGCCCGATGCCGTCAGAGCCCGAGTCGGAGGCTGCTGGGTCTCCTGAGCTCGGACTCAGGTTGACGGCCTTGGAGAGCAGCTTGGCTGCCTTCATGGAACAGCAGCAGGTACTGATTGCCAGTCTCACCGGTGTATCTGCCCCGACCACTGGGACCTCGACGTCCAAGTCGACCCCGGAGGCCGAGCCGATCCTCGAGTCCATGAGATCTCGAGTCGATCCTCGGCCGAGGTCCCCCTCGATCTCCCGTACGGGACCGAGGTCGTCGACACCGGTACCCTTGGCGTCGGGGCGGATGGCATCGGTGCCTGCCTGACCGGAGCCACTCGACTCCTCCTCCTCGGAGGGGTCGGGGTGGGAAACGGAGGACGAGGAGTCCCCGGACACTTTTCGGACCCGGTGCGTCCCTTCGGACTCACCGGAGTCTGAACCTCGGAGAAGGTCCCCCCCGGAGGATACCCGGTTCTCGGACTTCGTGAGGGACATGGCCAAGGCCTTGGCCTTCCCCGCGGACCCTGAGGAGGAGCCTCGAGCCGAGGAGCTCGAGGCCCTGCAGTATGACTCTCCTCCCAAGGAGGCCTTTACTGTACCAGTTCCTTCGATGCTGGAACGGTTGCTCTTCCGCATGTGGGAGGCGCCGGCCTTGACGCCGGTTCTTAGCAAGCGGGTCGATTCCATTTATCGAGTCCGCAAGAGCCCTGGGTTCCAGAAGGCACAGCTGCCGCACCACTCCATGGTTTTGGAATCGGCCATGCATCGTCTGAAGAGTCAGAAGATGCACTCCTTGGTGCCTCCTGGCAGGGAGGCCCGGAACTTGGATGCCCTCGGTAGAAAGTGCTTCCAGGGCTCTATGCTTGCTTGCCGTGTCCAGACTTACCAGCTGTACATGGGCATGTACCTATGAGACCTGGCAAAGGAGATTGCCGGGATCTCTGCTGGTCTCTCCGAGGAACCTTTGCAGAGGTTCAAAGCCTTGTCATTTGGGATCCGGGAGTGCTCGAAGTTTATCTCTCGAGCAGCCTATGATGGCTTTGAGTCTTCGGCCCGAGTAGCCGCGACCGGCATCGGTGCATGCCGTCAGGCCTGTTTACAGTCATCGGACCTTGAGCCATGGGTGCAGAACAAGTTGGTCGATGTCCCTTGCTGAGGTGAAAACCTCTTTGACAAGCCCATGGCGGAAAAGGCTGCAGAACTCGAGTCCGAGACTCTCACCAGGACAGGGCTGTCCAGAAAGACCTCTGCCCCTTCTCAAAAGAAGAAGGGCTCGGGGGAAAAAGTCCTTTTACCCGAGGAAGTCCTCTGCCTACAAATCTTACCCTCAATACCAGGCCTCCACAGCTCCCCAACAGGGTGATCAGGCCAAGGGGCCAGGAACATGGCAGAAAACCCCCAAGCCACCAGCTCCGGCTCCTGCACAGCAGGGAGTGGGGTTTTGACTCCAGTGGCATAGCCTCTCCTCCTCAGCTGGTCCCTCTCAGCACAGGAGGCGGCTGACCCTGTACGCCCACAGGTGGTCAGCCATAACAGGGGATTCCTGGGTGCTCAGCATAGTCCAGAAGGGCTATTTGCTCCACTTCAACCAGTTACCCCCCTCCTACTTTCCAGGGGAGCCTCCAAGACTCCCTCTACACAGGAACTTACTCCTTCAGGAGTTGACAAGTCTTCTAAAGGAGCAGGCGGTGGAACCGGTGCCCCACCACCTGAGAGGGCAAGGCTTCTATTCCAGGTACTTTCTGGTACCAAAAAGGACAGGAGGCCTCAGGCCTATCCTCGACTTGCGAAATCTCAACAAGTCCCTGGTGAGGGAAAAGGTCAAGATGCTTACCCTTGGAATACTGCTGCCCTACCTCCAGCAGGGAGATTGGCTATGCTCCTTAGACCTAAAGGATGCTTATACTAACATCCTCATTCATCCAGATCACAGACAATATCTCAGATTTGTAGTGGGAGGAAATCATTTTCATAAGAACATAAGAACATAAGATATACCATACTGGGTCAGACCAAGGTCCATCAAGCACAGTATTCTGTTTCCAACAGTGGCCAATCTAGGTCATATGTACCTAGCAGTTTCCCCAAGGGACACAAGTTTCAGTAAAGAGTACTTCCATTTGGCCTAACCTCCGCACCCAGGGTTTTCACCAAATGCCTAGCGGTGGTAGCGGCCTATCTCAGAGTCCAGGGCATATTTGTCTTTCCATACCTGGACTACTGGCTCATCAGGGGTCAGTCTCCACAGGAAACCAGACAGGCCACCCTCCGCACTGTCTCCCGTCTACAGCATTTGGGGTTTGTCATAAACTTTGCAAAGTCCACTTTGCACCCCTCACAGAACACCGAGTTCATAGGAGCAAGACTGGATACCCTTCAGGCAAAGGTTTATCTGCCTGTAGACAGGGCCTACAGACTGATGGACTTGGCCAGACAGTTCCACAGCAATTCTCTGGTTTCCGCCAGGCAATTCCTGAGACTCTTAGGCCACATGGCATCCACGGTCCATGTTACTCCAAATGCCCGTCTGCACATGCGGCCTGCTCAGTGGGGCCTCAGAACTCAGTGGCTGCAAGGCACAGGACACTTGAGAGACAAAGTAAGGGTGTCCAAACTGCTGGCGGCCTCCCTGCAATGGTGGCTGCATCTCCCGAATCTAGTGCGAGGAGTGCCTTTTCAGCTACCGCCACAAACACAAGTGCTGACAACAGATGCTTCTCTTCAGGGTTGGGGTGCACATTGCCAGGGAGCATGCACCCAAGGCCTCTGGTCCCCTTGGGAGGCCGCACAGCAGATCAACCTCTTGGAGCTGAGAGCTATCCGCTTGGCTCTCCAAATTTTCTCTCATGCCCTCTCTCACCAGTCTGTTCTGGTTCAGACAGACAATCAAGTCGCCATGTTCTATGTGAACAAACAACGAGGCACAGGGTCCCGAATTCTGTGTCAGGAGGCTAAAGCCCTGTGCTCATGGGCAGTCAAACAGGGCATGCTTCTCAAGGCAGTTTATCTGCCCGGCCAAGAGAATTGCCTGGCAGACAGGTTGAGCAGGATTCTGCAGCCACACGAATGGCAGTTGAATCCTCTGGTGGTCCAGCAGATCTTCCTAAGGTGGGGTCTTCCAACCATCGATCTCTTTGCCAGTCCATTCAACTGTCAACTACCTAGGTTCTGCTCCAGACAACTGCATCCTCTGAGAATAGCAGCAGATGCGTTTCTAATCTCTTGGTCTACGGGCCTACTATATGCGTTTCCTCCCACGCCTCTAGTGGCCCGGACCCTTTTCAAGGTACTTCAGGACAAGGCCTCGATGATCCTGGTAGCCCCCAGATGGCCGAGGCAACCGTGGTTTCCACTCCTTCTGCAGTTGGCTGTGGACACTTCACTCCCTCTGGGGGTGCAACCCGATCTCCTATCTCAGAATCGGGGTTCTCTCTTGCACCCCAACCTTCAGTCCCTCAATCTGATGGCCTGGATGCTGAAAGGGTAGTTCTAGCTCCCTTCCTGCTGCCTAGGGAGGTGGAGGAGGTGGTCTTGGCATCTAGGAGGCACTCCACTAGAAAATCTTATGCTCTCAAGTGGCGTAGGTTCTCCACCTGGTGTGCTCAGCACAAGGAGGATCCTTTTTCATGCCTGGTGCCAGTGGTGCTGCAATATTTGCTTCACCTGTCCGACCTGAGCCTTAAATCCAACTCTGTTCGGGTCTCAGTGCACCACTCACCGGTGGAGGGTCAGTCTCTGTTAGGCCACCCTTTAGTGGCCCGCTTCCTCAGAGGCCTCCTTTTGCTCAAGCCTCCGATTCGTCCACCTGCACCTGAGTGGGATTTGAATGTGGTCTTGCAACAACTTACTTGCCCACCATTTGAGCCTATGGCTACTTGTCCTTTACACTTTCTTTCCTGGAAGGCGTTGTTTTTGGTAGCTCTCACCTCAGCCAGATGAGTCAGTGAGTTACAAGCTCTGGTCTCAGAGGCACCATACACAAGGTTGTATAGGAACAGGGTGGTCTTACGGACTCACCCAAAGTTCCTTCCAAAAGTGGTCTCTTCCTTCCATCTCAATCAGGAGGTGGTTCTTCCGACTTTCTTTCCCAGGCCGCACGCCAGCCGGGCTGAAATGGTCTTGCATACCCTGGACTGTAGGAGGGCGTTGTCCTTCTACCTTGACCGTACGCAGGGACACCGAAGGGCTGTTCAGCTCTTCGTATCTTTTAACCCTAATAAGCTGGGGTTACCTGTCTTCAAGCGTACCTTGTCCATCTGGGTGGCAGACTGTATCGCCTGAGCGTACAGGGCAGCCGGCCTCTCCCTGCAGGGTCGAGTCACGGCCCACCGTGTCAGGGCGAAAGCCGCGTCAGTAGCTCATCTCCGCTCTGTTCCATTGGCAGATATCTGCCAGGCCGCTACTTGGTCTTCAAGCCAGACTTTTGCGGCCCACTACTGCCTCGAGAGGGAGTCCCGCAGGGACAGTGCTTTCGGACAGGCGGAACTCCGTAATCTCTTTGAGGTATAGGCAACTCCTACCCTCTGGCCCTGGTGTTGGGCCACTGTACAGGGGCGTTCTCAGAGAAGATTCTTTCACGCATGCAGGGGCTCTAGAGGGAGCTCATTGTTCAGCTTTGGGTCCCCGGTAGCCTGAAGCTGGGGAGTCCCATATGTGAGGACTGACTTCCTGCTTGGTCCTGGAGAAAGAGTAGTTACTCACCTGTAACAGGTGTTCTCCATGAGCAGCAGGAATCAGTCCTCACAACCCTCTCTCCTCCCCTGGGAGTTGCAATCCCAAGAGGATTGTGGAAAATTGCAAGAGGATCTTGATAAATTGGAAGACTGGGCATCAAAATGGCAGATGAAATTTAATGTGGACAAGTGCAAGGTTATGCACCTAGGGAAGAACAACCCAAACTATGGTTACACGATGCAAGGTTCCACATTAGGAACCACTACCCAGGAAAAAGATTTAGGTGTCATTGTGGATACCATGTTAAAACCCTCGGCCCAGTGTGCAGCGGCGGCCAAGAGAGCAAATAGAATGCTAGGTATGATAAGGAAAGGAATGGAAAATAAAACAAAAGATATAATGCCTCTATATCGTTCCATGGTGAGACCGCACCTTGAATATTGTGTGCAATTCTGGTCGCCGTATCTTAAAAAGGATATAGCGATTTTAGAAAAGGTTCAGAGAAGAGCCACCAAAATGGTAAAGGGGATGGAAGGATACTCCTATGAAGAAAGGCTAAAAAGGTTAGGGCTCTTTAACCTGGAAAAGAGACGGCTGAGGGGAGATATGATAGAAGTCTATAAATTAATGAACGGAGTGGAACGGGTAAACGTAAATCGATTGTTTACGTTATCAGAATATAGAAAGTCTAGGGGACATGAAATGAAGCTACAGGGTAAACTATTTAAGACAAATAAAAGAAAATATTTTTTCACTCAACGTGTAATCAAACTCTGGAATTTGTTACCGGAGGATGTAGTAAAGGCTGTTAGTGTAGCTGGGTTTAAAAAAGGTTTGGACAAGTTCCTGGAGGAAAGGTCCATAAACTATTATTAAGAAGGGACCCAGGATATCAATGCTTGACCCAGTACAAGCATTGTGGCACCTGTGTCTCTTGGGGAAACTGCTAGGTACATATGACCTAGATTGGTCACTGTTGGAAACAGAATACTGGGCTTGATGGACCTTGGTCTGACCCAGTATGGCATATCTTATGTTCTTATGTTCTTAATTCATTTTGTTTTTTTGCTGTCTTTTAGCTATGTCATCGGACTGAGCAAGATGGCACCCATGGGTGGGAAGGGGACCGCGCATGCGCGCTGCATTCCCAAATGCTTTCTTTGAAAGCTGGGGAAATGCTCCGCATGGGGGCTCTGTCGGCGTCGGCGCCGACGTCACCCATATGTGAGGACTGATTCCTGCTGCTCAACATATTATAATAATAGGCAATAAAAATCAGTAAAAACATACTATAATTATTATAATTATAATTACGCAGACGACATAATGCTCTACGCACCAATTACAACCGCCAACCCAAAAAACGACCAGCTATCAGCCTGCTTCAACGACGTGGCCAACTGGCTACAGGAGAACAACCTATCCATCAACATAAAGAAAACCGAAGCCCTTATAGTGACGAAAGAACCCGACTTCAAACCACCTACCCACCTCGACATGGGAACCACGCAAATTCAAATCCAGCCACAAATAAGATATCTAGGCGTCATCATCGACCAAGCTCTCACCTTTAAACAACAAATCAACAAAAACGCTGGGACGATATTCCACAAAGCCAAAACTGTTCAACGCCTCCGACCCCTCCTAGAACCTCATGACTTCAGGACAGTAATGCAAGCTGTGACACTCCCTCATCTGGATTTCTGCAACATAATCTATCATGGACTTCCTGCCTCACACACCAACCCCCTCCGAACTGCCTTAAACACCACAGCAAGGATTATTCAGAATGCAAAAAAACGGGATCACATCACCCCAATCCTAAGAGACCTCCACTTCCTTCCAATACAAGCAAGAATCAAGTACAAAGCTATCCTACTCATCCACAAAACTATCCACCAAACAAGAAACACCTCACTCCACTCCCTGCTGCCTCGCCCATCCCACAACAGACCAACCAGACATTCCTCCAATAACTCTATCGTTGTCCCCCACAAAAGAACCAAATCCACACAACGGACCTGCAACAGAGCCTTCGAACTTTATGCTCCATCCCTCTGGAACTCTCTACCAAACCACATCAGGAACAACGCTGACATCGCATCATTTAAGAAACAGCTGAAGACAATCCTATTCAGTGAACATCTCTGAACAGAAATACCACCCCATCCGCATGACCCAATGCTTAGATTCAGCAGAAATATACATGTCTATGTCTACCCAAATCATTAATTGTTGCCCGTGGTGATGGCCCCACCCTGAAAATTGCCCCCCCCCCCTAAGTTATATGTTTCACCGCTTTGACCCGGTGAAAAGCGGGATATAAATGCAGTTAAATAAATAAATTATAAAATCTGTCTGCTCAATGATAATTAATTAGATACGGTAATACTATTATTACTAGCATTTTGACAATAGTGTTATCTTTTAAATATGATTTTTAATTCACTCATCTTCTTGAAGTTCTTATTTATTTATTTTCCAATGAGTTATTTAAAAATTTCATGAAGATAAGTGAATTAAAAATCATATTTACAAGGTAATACTATTATTAAAATGTCGATAATAATATTGTTACCATATCTAATTATTATTGATTAGATGGATTTTATAATATTTATAGGATGTGTTTTATTGGTTTTTATTTGTTTTATTTTCTATTATTATAGTATGTGTTTGGTTCTCATATATATGCATATAGTTTCTTTGATTTATTTATTGTTCTTTACTGATTTTTTTATTTAGTATTGTTTTATGCTTCTGATTGTTTTTTTATTTTTGTTTTTATGTTATATCGTGTATATACTGTATATATATATTTTTTTGATGTCGTCGTTCCCTGAAGAAGGCCATTGGCCGAAACACATGTTAGCCTGACCAAGCAGAAACCAATAAAGCTCTCATTCATCCAGTGGCATGTGGTTTTCCTACTTGTCTTGTGCTAGAGACATACTATAGGACAGAAACTGTGGGGCAGGACTGGCGAGTTGAGGTAAATGCTATCCTGCTTTTTATGAGCCATTGCCACCTCTGCAGGCCTCAGATTCCCAGCGCTGTAGGCGGTTGCTTAATGGAAGTACTGACCGTGCTTAGTGCCCCCCTTTAATCAAGTTATGCTCCTGTTGCAGGCCAGGTGCAGAACCACCTTATTGGTCTATTTCTATATCTGGCCTCCTATCTGATGACAATGAGCGCTAATGCCAAGGTGCTGGTGTTTTTCAGCCAACAGTTGGAGGTATGCTTCCAGGGAGTTGATGCTCTGGTGCAGCCATAGCCCTGGTCTGCTCTCCTGTGCATGTTTCCACCATGAGCTTTAACTGATCGAGCCCTTCATCAGATAGAAGATCATCTAGAAATGGTGTTCTTGGTGGCGCTTGATTGGCCATGTCACCCATAGTATGCCAACCTGATGAGGCTTCTAGCAGCACAACCTCTGGCCCTGGGCAGCTCCAGAAACATGCTTTGAAAAGGGCCTTGAGATGTGCTACTTAGCGTGTAATGGTTTAATCTTCAGCACTGATCTCCACTCTGTTGAAGGCCAGGCGCAGAACCACCTTATTGGTCTCTTTCTACATCTGGTGTATTTTTGAATCATAGTGTCTGCAGCTTCACCTCTCATGGCGAGTGGATGTATCTTCCTTGCTGGCATTCCTCCAGGATGGGTTTTAGAAGGATAAACTAAATAGTAGCAAATCACCTGGATCAGATGGTATACATCCCAGGGTGGTGAAAGAACTGAAATATGAGATTGCAGACATACTATCATTAAAATCATCTGTAGTACTTAAAGATTGGAGAATGGCCAATGTAACACCAATTTTTAAAATTAATGAACACATAGATAGTCATGATTTAATGGGAGAAAGCCAAACACAGGTTTAGCCAAAGAAAGTCTTGTTTCACTAATCTGTTATATTTTTTTTGAAGGTATGAATAAACAAGTAGATAAAGGTGAGCCAGATAATGTGGAGGGGAATTTTAGAAGGGAGGTCCAAGCAAATCTGGAATGTCTAAGCTAGAACATCTGAAAAAATAAAGGTGGCATGTCCAAGTGCAAACATGATTGCATAAATGTGAACATGCTTGTCTTCTGCAGGGGCGTCTACATAGACATTCCCAGAACCATATTTCAGAACCTGGACGTCTAGAATAGCTTAATGGTTACGTAATGGGTTAAGAACCGGTCAGCCAGGGTTCAAATCCTACTGCTGCTGTCATTGATATTGACATTGTGTTGAGTAATTGAGGTGAAGGAGTGCTTTTTTCTCTACATCCTCTAGATGTTTTTCAACTAAAAACAGCACTTTTCAACTGCCTGTTTGTGCCTGCAATGCCCACCGCAGAAACCATGCGCATGCAAATGAGCCACTGCAGCGTTAAACTAGGAGAGGAAGCCAAACACATGCGCACAAGAAGTCTGCTCTAGTTTGGCTTGCTCTCCAAGCACTGGTGGCTAATTTGAATTTTTTTTCCTTTGGTCATCTCTCTGCTTCCTGGCTATTTTCCTTTAGATAGAATATGAAAACAGTAGCGTTATCCGCACACAGCAATGTCTTATCTAACTGGATGACAGACTGATGATCCGCACAGTACTGGAACACTAGAAAACCGGTTTCAGTTCAGCTTTATCTTTTTTTTTTTTTTTTTTTGTGTCTGTGTATGTACATAAGTGCTTCAATAAAGAAACTTTAGGCTAGCAAGTAAAGCCTTTTTTGTGCCGTTATTTTAAGGCTTTGTTAAGTGCCCGAAGGGAGACTCTTCCATTTGTTCAAGACGCAAATCATGCCATGTTCCTTTTCTCTCCTACTGTCGGGGGACAGGGTGCCAGAGATTCTTTTTTGTAGGCATGGCCCGACAGTGTTTTGATGGCATCGGAGGTTTTGCCCGATGTCTGATCATCTGGGGAGAAGATGATCTAGGCACTGGGGAAAGCAGCCGGTGCCATCAAAATACTGTTGGGGCAGCATTAGAGGTTTACTTCTACTCAGACCAATCCGTTAAAATTTTGGCGCTATGGCTGGTTGCGAAATCATATATGCCTTTCTCTGCATCAGGCATAGCCATGATTTGCATACCAGCCCAGCAGATTAAAATACATTTAAATAACACAGGTACACTAAAAAAAAAATTTTTTAAACTGCCTCTAATGTTTCGATTGATTTTTACGTTTTTTGGTGCGCTGAATCCAAATCTGGTAACCAATTTGCTCCATCATGTACAGATTTTTTGCTACATTGGGTTAGCAGTTTGAGGTGAACGTTTCAGATTGAGTGCGATCGAGATAAACGTTTCTTGGATGAATTCTTTATACTAATTGTTTAGTAGTTATTCAAATAAGAATAAAGAAAATTGTAACAAGGCAGCACATAAGAATAGAGTAATGTCAACAAAACACACTGTGATGGTAGCAAAATTGTCTGCACTTAAAACAGCCACATACATGTGCACAAACATTGAGCATATAAGAGCGAGGTTAGACACAAAGCAAAGCAAAGAAATGTGCAAAATATTTTGTACAGGTATGTATGTAAGAATAGAAAACGCAAACCGCACCATTGCAATACATGAAGACAAACACCCGATGGTGTGAAAATAAAATAATAATAAATGAGATCCGACACTGTGGTAATAACTAGCAAATTTTTATTTCAAAGTTTAGTAAAAACACAATATTTGTCAACACAGTTTAGATTTTAAAGTCATTCTTGGGTCAATCAATCTCCTGGTGGGCCCGTTTCTTCTTCCCCCGAATGCTTCTCTTGGTGCGCTGCTTGGCGTATTTTTCATCTGGGGTTTCCCGCAGCAGCAACCAGCAGAAATCAGCCATCATAGTGGTGTTCCATCTTCCTTGGTACCTTCTCTCTGCGTCCTTGATGTCCTGGTGAAACCTTTCACCTTGTTCTTCACTGTACGCCCCCAAGTTTTCGGGAAAGTAGTTCACATGGGAGTGCAAGAAATGGACTTTCAGGCTCATGTTACAGCCTTGTTCTTTGAAGGCATTGAGCATCCTGGCAACAATATCCTTATAGTTCTCATCCCGCCTGTTCCCCAAGAATTTGAGAACAACATCCTTGAAGGAATCCCAGGCTTCTTTTTCCTTCTCAGACCTCGTTTCAGCGAATGCTCCATCTGAAATGAGTTTCCTTATATCAGGGCCAACAAACACTCCTTCCTTTAGCTTTGCTTCAGAAAGTCGGGGGAACTTTGAGCAAAGGTACCGAAAGCACTCACCATCTTTTGGAAGGGACTTGATGAATTGCTTAATGAGACCCAACTTAATGTGGAGAGGTGGTAATAGAATTTTATCACGAGGTACCAAGCTCTCATGAAGAACATTTTTCTCACCGGGTCTCAAATACTCCCGAATTGGCCAGTCTTTTTCCCCCAGTGTAGGTCGCGGGCCCGGCTATCCCACAAGCAAAGGAAGCAGGGATATTTGGTGAAACCGGATTGCTGCCCTAATAGCATGGATAGAATTTTAAAGTCTCCACAAATCATCCACTTATGCTCATCATAACGAATCTTCTGAAGAATCAGGGCCAAATTCTCGTATTTTTCTTGGAGAATAACAGAGTGAGCAATAGGAACTGAAGCGAATGTGTTGCCATTATGAAGAAGAACACCTTTTATGCTGTCTTTTGACGAATCAATGAACAGCCGCCATTCAGCAGGATCATATTTGAGTTTAAACTTTTCCATCACTCCGTATATATCGTTGCAAAATACCAAATCTTCCTCTTTGCTGAAATACTTCAAAAATTGTGTCTCGCGGTTGCGGTACCAATAAAAAGTTGTTCCTGGTGACAATAGATTTTTCTGTTTAAGCCGAGAACCTAGCAGTTGGGCAGCATCTTTTGGGAGTCCTAAATCCCGGACTAAATCATTCAATTCAGCTTGAGAGAAAAGTTCAGGTTTCGGATCTGGTTCAGTTTCAAACTCGGAAGTACTGGACTCATCGGGAAAAGCCATCTGATGAGTCTCATCATGATCAGAACCGTCCACACAAATATGATCCAAAGATTTTGGTGGTTCAGGCACAGGTACTTCGTTGCTATGAGGCATAGGCCTAATTGCTGAGGGAAGGTTGGGGTAACTTATTACGTTTCTTATTTTTTAAGTTGTATCCCTTCACAATGCAAGAGCAAAAATAGCAGTCACTGCTGTGGTCTCTTTGTTCACGCCACATCATAGGTATTCCGAAACGAAAAGCTTGTTTTTTTACCTTTCATCCATAAGCGTAGATCTTCCTCACATGTCTTGCACACTTTGTGAGGAGCCCACGGTTTGTCTTGATCGCCTAACTTCAAACCGAAATAGGCGAAATATACTTTTTTAATAAATGCAGAAATGTTCCTCTGCTGCTTTTTCACGGTATATTCCCCACAAATAAAACAAAAACTGTCCGGAGAGTTGACGCAACCTCTGGCTCTGTGAGCCATCACAAATACACAGCACTGCAAACTACAACTGTAGTGAACCACTTCGGAATAAAGCTGGATTACGACTGAGCAAACAAAAGGTAATAATGAACTTGCAAGAAACTGAAATTTGACAGGAACGTTCATGTCGCAACCACCGTGTTTGAGCGAGCGAACGAGGCGAGGCGAACAGGAAAGAACATGCGCCAGCGCGAGTACTGGATTTAGCCCCCCGCCTCCCAATTGTCCTGTTAATGTATAAAATGAATACAAAACACTCTAAAATATCATGAGGGAGTGTTTCTAGTTAGTTAACTATTACAACCTCTATTTGGGCCAAGAAAATAAACTGCAGTCGGCTAAAAAGAAATTATGTGAACATTCCTTATATGGGTAAGAAATCTAATTTTGCAAGAAAACGTGACGTGATGGAACATTTTGGCTCTTTTTCCTGGATTCAGCACCCCAAAATCTATAGGAATCAGTTGCAAAACTGGAGGCAGTTTTTTGGTAGTGTACCTGTGTAATTAGTATTCATTTAAATATGCGTGGCATTAATTGGGCGCTAGTTTTTCTACCGGCGTTTATGTCTGCTTCCTTCTTGGGGAGGACTGTAAAAATGTGCTTTAAGGAGCCCGAGCAAGATGGCTGCACATTGAGGAGCTAATAAAGGTGAGAGTCCCTCAATTAATTCACGGATGCGGTCTATAAAATGGCAGCATTGAGTGCTGGATGTAAATATGCCACAGCAAAGCATGACTGAGTGAGTTAATCCAGCTAAACGGCACCTTTCTCCTCCCTCTCTTATGGCGGGTCAGCATAGTGGATCGATCTCTGCAACTGCCATGATAATGGTGATCTTCTCTGTGGGTCCCTGCCTCTCCTGCTAGAGTCCCCCTGTAATTACATTCAGGCTCTGCATGTCCGCTGCGATTACCTGCTACTTTTAAATGCTCCCGGTAACACCGTGGCTGAATTGGCTTCCCCGCTGAAAATTTCCCGCCTGCCGACTTGGAGCCCCTCTCCTGCGGAGATCGTGATGGAGGAGAGCCTGCATGTATGCCAGCAAAAATCAAAGCCTTTCTGACCTAATTGCCGGTGCGATTGATTAATAACTTGAGGACCGTGCATTTAAACTCTCCCCTGACTGATCGCTGCTGGAACACATCGCTGGAATGCAGGGGAAAAACACGATTCGGCGGGAAAATCAATGGAACGGAAGCACCACACACTGCACGCAGACCTGCCGGATTTGTAGCTCCTGCAGTGCTACTTGTTTTCTCTTTGGCCAGGTGAGCATTGCGAGGAGGGATTGTCCTGTATCAGCTTCCACAGCAATCAGCTGAGTAGCGCGGCCGACATCGAAGCTCTCTATATAAAAGAACAGTCTCCTGAGGAAAAACAGCTTCCTTTTTTTTTCTCCATCTTTCTGCACTGTTTGAAGCTTCTCATCTTATGGCTTGGCCACTTGCTAAATTGGAGCGCCATCTTGTGGTATGTTGGTGGTACTGCAGCTCTGTTGCTGATGTAGATTATCTTTGGGGATTCTTTCTTTCAACATGGCAAAGATTAAATCTTATGCTGCTGCCTTGTCTAAGTATGCCAGGTCAGGTTAATTTGATCTCGTGGCCCCACCTTTAGACCCAGAAGGTACTTCTAAGCCTAAGACGAATGGAGAGGCTACCGACGTCTTCGCTAGCAACAAAATCAGACCTTATAGAAATTCTTCAAGAACTGCGCCTTTTTTGGCTGGATTTCACTAAGGCAGTGGGTGATATCAGATTTGATCTCAAAGCTCTTGCTGACCGAGTCTCACAAAATGAGATTAATATAGATGAACAGCTTAATTCGACTGTTGTGTTTCAGTCTAAATTCAAGAAACTTGATCAACTCACGAAAGAGATGAAGGAGCGTCAAGATGATCTGGAAAACCGGCAATGGAGAAATAACATAAGAGTACTTGGAATGTCCGAACATTCAGGGGACCAAGAAGATACTGTAGCACTTATCCAAGAACTCTTTGCCTTTTGAGTGCCGAATGCTCCAAGCCCAGTTACACTTGAGCAAGCACACCAGAGCCCCGGAACCAAGAGAAGTGCTAACTCTCAGCCCCGTCTGGTCATTGCGTGCTTTAGCTTTTTCGAAGATAAAGTTGCGCTGATGCATAGTCTACAGGGTAAGAGATCCATTTTCTTCAATGACCACGAGATACAGATTTTATAAGAACATAAGAACATAAGATATGCCATACTGGGTCAGACCAAGGTCCATCAAGCCCAGTATCCTGTTTCCAACAGTGGCCAATCCAGGTGACAAGTACCTAGCAGTTTCCACAAAAGACACAGGTTCCACAATGCTTGTACTGGGTTAAGCATTGATATCCTGGGTCCCTTCTTAATAATGGTTTATGGACCTTTCCTCCAGGAACTTGTCCAAACCTTTTTTAAACCCAGCTACACTAACAGCCTTTACTACATCCTCTGGTAACAAATTCCAGAGTTTGATTACACGTTGAGTGAAAAAATATTTTCTTTTATTAGTCTTAAATAGTTTACCCTGTAGCTTCATTGCATGTCCCCTAGTCTTTCTATATTCTGATAAGGTAAACAATCGATCTACGTTTACCCGTTCCACTCCGTTCATTAATTTATAGACTTCTATCTTATCTCCCCTCAGCCGTCTCTTTTCCAGGTTAAAGAGCCCTAAACGTTTTAGCCTTTCTTCATAGGAGTATCCTTCCATCCCCTTTACCATTTTGGTGGCTCTTCTCTGAACCTTTTCTAAAATCGCTATATCCTTTTTAAGATACGGTGACCAGAATTGCACACAATATTCAAGGTGCGGTCTCACCATGGAACGATATAGAGGCATTATAATATCTTTTGTTTTATTTTCCATTCCTTTCCTTATCATACCTAGCATTCTATTTGCTCTCTTGGCCGCCGCTGCACACTGGGCCGTGGGTTTTAACATGGTATCCACAATGACGCCTAAATCTTTTTACTGAGTGGTGGTTCCTAATGTGGAACCTTGCATTGTGTAACCGTAGTTTGGGTTGTTCTTCCCTAGGTGCATAACCTTGCACTTGTCCACATTAAATTTCATCTGCCATTTTGATGCCCAGTCTTCTAAATTATCAAGATCCTCTTGCAATTTTCCACAATCCTCTTGGGTTTTAACAACTTTAAATAGTTTTGTGTCATCTGCAAATTTGATAACCTCACTCGTTATTCCACTTTCCAGGTCATTTATTAATATGTCGAAAAGCAGCGGACCCAGCACAGATCCCTGGGGTACACCACTATTCACCTTTCTCCATTGGGAAAATTGGCCATTTAGCCCTACCCTCTGCTTTCTATCTTTTAACCAGTTCCTGATCCACAATAGTACACTGCCTCCTATCCCATGACTCTTTAGTTTTGCCAAATGTCTCTGATGAGGGACCTTGTCAAAGGCTTTCTGAAAGTCCAGATACACTATATCAACCGACTCACCTTTGTCCACCTGTTTATTCACTCCTTCAAAAAAACATAACAGATTAGTAAGACAAGATCTTCCTTGTCTAAAGCCATGTTGGCTGTCTCCCATTAGGTCATGACTATCTACATGCTGAGTAATTTTATTCTTTATAATGGTTTCTACCATTTTTCCAGGTACTGATGTCAGGCTCACCGGTCTGTAGTTTTCCGGATCACCCCTGGAACCCTTTTTAAAAATTGGTGTTACATTGGCGATCCTCCAATCTTCAGGTATTAGAGATGATTTTAATGATAGTTCACAGATTACTAATAGCAGGTCTGCAATCTCATATTTCAGTTCTTTCAACACCCTTGGATGTATACCATCTGGCCCAGGTGATTTGCTACTCTTCACTTTATCTAATAGTTGTAATACATCTTCCCGATGTATCGATATTTCCTTCAATTCTTCCGCACCTTTAAATACCACTTCAGTCATGGGTAACATCCCTATGTCTTCCTCAGTAAAGACCGAAGCAAAGAATTCATTCAGTTTCTCCGCTATCGCCTTGTCGCCTCTCAGTGCTCCTTTAACCCCTTTATCATCTAATGGACCAACTGACTCTCTCACAGGTTTTTTGCTACAAATGTACTTGAAAAGGTCTTTATTTCATGTTTTTGCTTCTGCAGCAAGCTTCCTCTCAAATTCTCCCTTTGCCTGCCTTATCAATGCCTTGCATTTGACTTGCCAGTGCTTGTGCTGTTTCCAGGTTTCGTCGTTTGGCTCTTTTTTCCATTTCCTGAAAGATGCTTTTTTGGCAACAACAGCCTCTCTGACTTCACCTTTAAACCATGCTGGCAGTTTTTTGGACTTCCTTCCACTTTTCTTACAGCGTGGAATACAGCTGTTCTGGGCTTCCAAGATAGTAGTTTTCAACAACACCCAAGCTTGATGTACGTCTTTAACCTTAGCAACTGCTCCTTTTAGTTTTTTCTTAACTCTTTTCCTCATTTTATCATAGTCTCCCTTTCGAAAGTTAACATAGAAACATAGAAACATGATGACAGAAAAAGACCACTTGGCCTATCTAGTCTGTCCTTCCATAACAACAACTACAACAGTCCACTTTTTACCTTTAGAGATCCTCTGTGTTGGTCCCATGCTTTTTTGAATTAAGTTACTGTCCTCATCTCTACCACCTCCACTGGGAGACTATTCCATGGATCCACTACTCTTTCCGTAAAGAAATATTTCCGCATATCATTCCTGAATCTATCTCCCTTCACCCTCATCCCATGTCCCCTCGTAGCAGAACTTGCTTTCAATTGAAAGAGGCTCTCTCCCTGAACATTTATGCCACGGAGGTATTTAAACATCTCAATCATATCACCTCTATCCCGCCTTTCCTCTAAGGTGTACATATTAAGATCCTTAAGTCTGTCCTCATATGCTTTATAATGAAGCCCATTAATCATTTTAGTAGCAACCCTCTGCACCGACTCCATTCTGTTCACATCCTTTTGAAGGTGCGGTCTCCAGAATTGCACACCATACTCCAAATGAGGTCGCACCAAAGACTTATACAGAGGCATTATCACCTCCTTTTTTCTGCTAGCCATTCCTCTCCATATGCACCCAAGCATCCTTCTAGCTTTTGCCGTCGCCTTTTCTACCTGTTTAGCTACTTTAAGATCATCAGACACAACCACGCCTAGGTCCCGCTCTTCTTTAGTGGACAAAAGTACTTCACCTCCTATACTGCATTGCTCCCTTGGATTGCTGCAGCCCAAATGCATGACCTTACATTTTTTAACATTAAATCCCAGCTGCCAAATTCTAGACCATTCTTCAAGCTTAGCTAGATCCCTCCTCATGTTATCTACACCTTCCTGGGTGTCTACTCTATTGCAGATTTTGGTATCATCCACAAAGAGGCAAACCTTACCCGACAGCCCTTCCGCTATATCACTAACAAAGATGTTAAAAAGAATCGGAAGATCCCTGGGGCACACCACTGGTAACCACCTCCTCCTCAGAGTGAGCTCCATTTACTTGTACTCTTTGTCGCCTCCCACCCAACCAATTTCTAACCCAAGCAGTAACTTTAGGGTCCATCCCTAGGGTGCTCAGTTTGTTTATAAGTCGCCTGTGAGGAACAGTGTCAAAGGCTCTACTGAAATCTAAATACACCACATCTAGAGCTCTCCCTCGGTCCAACTCCCTGGTCACCCAGTCAAAGAAATCAATCAGATTTGTCTGACAAGACCTGCCTCTGGTGAATCCATGCTGCCTCTGATCCTGTAATCCGCTGGACTCCAGAAACCTCACTATTTTCTCTTTCAGCAGCGTTTCCAATAATTTACTCACCACCGAAGTTAAACTAACCGGCCTGTAGTTTTCAACCACATCCTTATTTCCGCTTTTGTGTAAAGGCACCACATGAGCCTCTCTCCAGTCCTTTGGCACCACTCCCGACTCCAACGAGGCATTGAAAAGGTCAGTCAGTGGAGTTGCTAGAACATCCCCAAGTTCCCTCAGTATTCTAGGGTGTATCCCATCCGGTCCCATCGCTTTGTCTACTTTAAGTTGAGCTAGTTTCTCACGAACACAGTCTTCTGAAAATTGTTCAAGATGTCCCTCGCTTCTGTTCTTATTTGTGGGTGTTTTCTGAGGTCCTGCTCCTGGTTCTTCGTCTGTGAACACAGAACAAAAATATTTGTTAAGCAATTCCGCTTTATCCTTATCAGCTTCTAGATATTCCCCCCCTGCACCCTTGAGTCTGACAATACCACATTTGCCCTTCCTCTTCTCACTAAAATATCTGAAAAATGTCTTATCCCCCCTTTTTATTGCATTGGCTATTTCCTCCTCCTTTTGAATCTTTGCCTTCTTGACTACTTTGCTAGCTTCTCTAAGTTTTTCCAAATACAGATGTCTGTCTTCCTCTCTCTGTGATCTCTTGTATTTCATGAAGGCCTCCCTCTTTTTCTTCACTTTTTCAGCTACTTCCTTCGAAAACCATAGCAGTCTCCTGTTCCTTTTGCCTTTATTTAGCATTTTAACAAAAAGTTTGGTTGCCTTTAAAATACCCCCTTTCGGTTTTGCCCACTGTTTTTCTACATCCCCCAGCTGTTCCCATCCCACTAATGACTCCCTGAGGTATTGGCCCATCTTCGCAAAGTTAGTCTTCCTAAAGTCTAAGATCCTCACCTTGGAATGGATTCTAACAGCCCTAGTCCTAATACTGAACCACACCATCTGGTGATCACTGGTTGCAAAATGATCTCCCACTACAACATCAGAAACACTTTCACCATTGGTAAGCACCAAGTCCAGTATGGCCCCTTCACGTGTGGGGTCTGTTACCAATTGCCTGAATAGTTCTCCCTGTAGAGAATCCAGGATCTCCTTTCTTCTAGATGATACTGCAGCAGGAATGTGCCAATCAACATCTGGCATATTGAAATCTCCTATCAGTAGCACTTCCCCTTGCCTAGCAATGCTGTGTATGTCTTCAATTAACTCTCTGTCCACCTCTTCCTCTTGTGAGGGAGGTCTGTATATCACACCAATGCAAATAGATTTCTCTTTCCCTCTTTCTAGTTTAACCCACAATGCCTCCTCTCTCCCTTTTAAGCTCTGTAATTCCAAAGCTTTAATAGTAGTTTTTACATATAGTGCCACTCCTCCTCCCCTTCTTCCTACCCTGTCCTTTCTGAATAAAGTATAGCCAGGTATAGTTACATCCCAGTCATGGTTTTCTGTGAACCATGTTTCTATAACTGCCACTAAATCAAAGTCAGCCACTCCCACCAAAGCTTCAATTTCAGGGATCTTATTTCCCATGTTACAGGCATTAATACACACTGCTTTCCATATGTTACCCCTGTTACCCATTTCCATAAAGGTATTTAATGTATCACCTACCTGGGGGCTTTCTTCACCATCCCCAACGAATCTAGTTTAAAGCCCTCTTCAGTAGATAGCCAGTCTACTACCAAAGATGCGTTGACCTTTCTTGGACAGATGGATGCCATCTCTGCTCTGCAACCCTTGGAACAGCATCCCATGGTCTAGGAAACCAAAACGGCAGTACTGTGGATTTCCTTACCATCCCTCCTCCACTTATTAAATCAAAGGCGATCATGCTATGATCACTATTGCCAAGTGGCCCCAACACCCTTATCTCTTGCACTAGATCTGGTGTTCCACTAAGGACTAAGTCTAATATGGCTTCCCCTCTGGTCGGTTCATGAACCAGCTGCTCCTAGAAGCAGTCATTTATTTCATCTAGGAACTTTATCTCCCTAGCATGTCCTGACGTGACACTAACCCAGTCGATACTGGGGTAATTGAAATCACCCATTATTATTACTGCGCTGTAACTTTTGTTAGCTTCCTTGATTTCTTTGAGCATTTCATCATCCATTTGGTCATTCTGGCCAGGCGCTCGATAGTACACCCCCACTGCCATCGCCTTCCCCCTTTTACATGGAATTTCAATCCATATAGATTCTACAGCAAATTTTGTTTCCTGCAAAACTTTAATCCTTTCTGACTCAATGCCCTCTCTAACATAGGGAGCAACCCCTCCACCAATTTGATCAGCTCTTTCATTACGATATAGTTTGTACCTAGGTATCACAGTGTCCCACTGGTTGTCCTCCTTCCACCATGTCTCTGATATTCCAATCATATCTAACCTTTCATTTATTGCTATATATTCTAACTCTCCCATCTTATTTTTTAGACTTCTAGCATTTGCATACAAGCATTTTAGAGATTGTATGTTATTCATATTAATTTGGCTATTGTTAGACATGGGTAATTTGGGATCTTTAAGCTGTGTCTGCTCCATACTTGAGGGCATTTGGGCTACTTTACTCTTTTGTGGAACCTCTCTGCTTTTGGTAGTATCCTTCAAGGATACATTCTTCCGAACCATCTGCTCTTGGGCGACTGTCGGCTTTCCCCTAATATCTAGTTTAAAAGCTGCTCTATCTCCTTTTTAAAGGTTAATGCCAGCAGCCTGGTTCCATCCCGGTTAAGGTGAAGCCCATCCCTTCGGAAGAGCCCCTCCTTTCCCCAGAATGTTCCCCAGTTCCTAACAAATCCAAAACCCTCATCTCTGCACCATTGTCTCATCCACGCATTGAGACTCCGGAGCTCTGCTTGCCTTTTGGGTCCTGCGCGTGGAGCAGGAAGCATTTCGGAGAATGCAACCCTGGAAGTTCTGGATTTCAACTTCCTACCTAAAAGCCTAAATTTTGCCTCCAGAACCTCCCTACCACATTTTCCTATGTCATTGGTACCAACATGTACCAAGACAGCAGACTCCTCCCCAGCACTATCTAAGACCTTATCTAGGTGGCACGTGAGGTCCGCTACCTTCGCACCAGGCAGGCATGTTACCAGGCGATCCTCACGTCCACCAGCTACCCAGCTATCTACATGCCTAATATTCGAATCACCAACTATAATGGCTGTCCTAACCCTTCCCTCATGGGCACATGGCCCTGGAGAAGCTTCCTCTGTGCGAGAGGGTTTTACATCATCTGGAGGACAGGTCCTAGTTACAGGATCACTTCTTGCCATACCAGGGTGATGCTCTCCTGTCACGTGACCTCTCTCCTCCATGGCAACAGGGATGCTGCCAGACTGGAGGTGGGACTTCAGGACTATATCCCTGTAGGTCTCGTCTATGTACCTCTCTGTCTGTCTTATGTTTTCCAAGTCTGCTACTCTAGCCTCTAGAGAACAGACTTGTTTCCTGAGAGCAAAGAGCTCCTTGCACCTAGTGCACACGTAAGACCTCTCACCAACTGGGAGAAAATCATACATGTGACACTCAATGCAAAAGACTGGAAAGCCCCCATCCTGCTGCTGGACTGCTGTCTGCATCTTAGTTTTAAGTTTGTGTTTAGATCTAAGTTCTTTACTTACTAAGGGTTGTTATGGATATGTATACTAATAAAACTGTACCTAATACGTGTAGTATACCTTGTTCACCTGAAGCTTAATTAATCTGAGGTCCTTAGTGTATGACTGATTTGGGTAATGAGCTTCACCTGAAAGCACCTCCTGTCTTTTAAGATATTTAAGTACCTATAAAGCTACGATTATCCCAGGAGTGGGTGGGTGTGGGGAGGGAGGGAGGGAAATAACACTTATTAAAAGAGGGCTGCTACACAGTACCCTGTCTTGTGCTGCTGAGGTAAGCTATATTCTGATTTGATTTAAATTATAGCTCTTAGCTGCTGCTAGTCTCTAACTTCTTATGAAATTTAAACTACAAGCTCTCTGCTGGGTTCTAAATTTAACCAGAAAGCTCTCTTCTGTGTTTTAAAGCTAAAAGTACTTTGCTGATGCTAGGCCCTGAGTGACTATTAAATTTAAACTACAAGCTCTCTGCTGGGTATGAAATGTAACCAGAAAGTTCTTCTATGTGTTTTAAATTTAAACTTAAACTGCTGCTACTAGGCCCTGACTGATTTAACAAAAAATAGTGGGTTCACAGATTAATTAGCTTTAATACAAAGAATTCCTTTTAGAAAATTACCAGAAGTATATACTCACAGTTGCAGATCTCTCTCCAGAAGTAACAGTCCCTTTTTGTAGTCTTTTAAGATTTTTCTCAGTATACCCTGGAGCGGCGCAAGAGTTTCCGGCTTCTGACGCAGACCCTTCAGAAGAGATCGGTACCCTACCGCTGGGAATTCTCATTTGCGCTAATCTTTGAATGGAACAATGTTAAACACTGCATCTCTGAGCTCACTGAATGCATGGAGTTCTTGGACTCTTTACAGTATGGGGAGTGTGCCCCCCATCTGTGGAACCCAACTGGAGAGTGGGAAGTTTCCACCCCCAAGCAGCGCAAAGTTTCCGGATTCCGACGATCGCCTGGTACCAATCAAGATGTCATCACACTCCAGGGGATGGATACTTCAGTTCCACCATGAACCTTACATGTGTATGGTCTTCTTTAAGGACTGATATGTTCTATTTTCCCTTGTCTGTTAGCTAACCTATCTCATTTATGCGGGGTTTACAGTTGGGGTTGATGGTGGTGGTTGGGCTGATAAAGGCCAGCTTCTGGGAGACGTTGTTTTGGGCTCTGGTTATTATTACAAAATGCTGATGGGTGGGGCAGAAGGTTTATAGAGGGTGGTAGAGAGGGAGGGCTGAAGGAGCCCTCTGATGACATGGGGAGGCGATTATTGTAGAGGGTTGAGCTGTTGTTGGGAAACGATGGGACTGGGGGGAGTGCGGAGAATTAGTTTACTCTACACTTAAGTGCCCTCCTTTTGGACATCCTTAATGTCTATGATTTGGTGGTGTTCCTTAATTTTGTTTACTTCCTGTCAGTTCAGGAAGGTTGGGTAATTGGAAGGGAAGGGGGGAGGGTAGGAGTGGGGGGTGGGAGATTGATACAGCAGAGGGTGTAATACTCAAGCGATCCTGGCAGAAGGGGGTGTCTATGGCATCACACTTACTTAAAACTAGCAAGTATGGGTCCATGCAGAGGAAGATGCTTTGGGTGAGCACCCTAGGTTGCTGTTTCTCGTCCACAGCTAAGATCTTTGTAACCCCATGACTAAGTTAATCTCATGGACCATTAGGGGGCTTCACCATCCAGTCAAGAGGCAGAGAGAGTTTGATAAGCTAGGTAGGGAGCAGGTCAATATAGTTTTTCTCCAAGAGATGCATTTAGCTCCTGGTGCTCATGCCTGTTTGAGCTCTAGGAAGTTTCCTCGAGTTTTTTCATTGGGTCGGTCTTCTCGTAAACGAGGAGTTGCTATTATGTTCTCACAGCGCTGCCCCTTTACGCTTTCTGCTCAGTACCAAGACCCTCCTGGTTGCTTCCTTATTCTTTCGGGGTCGATATGCAACGTGCTGATCTCCTTGGTAAATGTTTACATTCCACCCACAGAGATAAGCGCAGTCATTGCTGGAACTTCTTGGCCTGCTACAAACCCATGTCTTGGGTGAAATGTTCGTAGGGGGAGACTTCAATTGTGTTTTTTCTGACCTAGACAGGTCTAGTAAGGCTCAGACATCCCCCAGGAAATGCTCGGCTTTGTCAACTTTAATTTCTGATTTAGCTTTGGCGGATATTTGGCGCCGGCTACACCCGGGAGAGAGGGACTATACTTTCTTTTCCTCTGTCTACCACTCTTATTCGCATTTAGATATGTGGTTAACCTCGAGATCGTCTCCTCTCAGTTGTCTCAGGCTAACATCGGGACTTTGGCTCCCTCTGACCATCATCTTATAGTGCTGACCTGGTCAATAGGGGATGGGGAGATGCCTCCCTACTCATGGGCATTTCCCCGTCACCTACTGAAAAGTACTGAATTCGTAGAACGCTTACCAAATGGATGGACAGAATACCTACAACAATGATCGTGGGGCACATCTAATTTCTTAGTCTGGGAGGCAGGTAAGACAGTATTGAGAGGACAGGCTATTTCACTCTTCACTGCACTTAAGTGTCGAAAAGCAGCAAGACAGAGGGATTTGCGAGCCCAGATCACATCATTAGAAAGGCAACACCGGAGTAGGCCTGCTCTTTGAGTGTGGCAGCAGCTTACAACAATGCAGGGCGAACTAGCAGCTTTAGAGACAGAGGAGATAGCTTCCAATCTTCTGCATACGTAATGTAACTTTTATGAGCAAGTGGATAAGGTGTGTAAACTACTCCTCTGGCAGTTGAAACAAAAATGCCTGAAACGCCGAATTACTGCTATCTTAGATGAGCGGGGCCAGTTAATTCACAGGTCTGTTAATATTGCCCACTCTTTTGCTCATTTTTATGAAGACCTCTATACTTCACAAATAACAGTGGACGATGAGGACACCCACCGTTGGTTTGCAAAGCTGACCTTACTCCACTTATCCGCAGAATGCGAAAGTGTCAGGTCCTGACTTTTTTCCTCCAGAATTTTATAAAATGTTTTCGGACCTTCTAGCCACAATTTTGGTCCGGGTGTTTAACGATATTTTGCTTCAACAGAGGCTTCCAGAATCTATGTACCAGGTTTTGGTCACAGTACTTCCTAAGGATGGTAAAGATCCGATGGTCTGTAATAGCTGCAGGCCGATTTCCATGCGATTACCAAAATACTCTCAATGACACAAAGATTCAGGAGATTGTTCATCTAGACCAAACAGGCTTTATAAAAGGCCGGTATGGATTTGAGAATGTGCGTAGATTATTGAATGTAATTTTTTGCTTATGGAGAATGGAGGGGCAGATATGACGCGGAAGAAGCTTTTGACAAAGTGGAGTGGAGCTTTCTGTTAGCAGTATTACTGCATTTTGGTTTTGGGCCCTGTTTTCGATCTTGGATTGCAGCCCTCTATAGAGCCCCTATAGGAGTGGTTCAGGTGAATGGATTCTCTTCCTCACCCTTTCCCCTGGGACGGGGGCAAGACAGGGTTGCCCTTTGTCTCCGTTACTTTTTGTGCTTGCCATCTAGCCTCTAGCAATACTACTGCATGAGCAGGCTTCTGCTATTGGGATTACTCTGGCTAAGCATCATCACATAATGTCTCTCTATGGCTATGATACACTTATCTATCTACGGGACCCCTCCTCCAGCTTGCCCACCGTTGTTGGAATACTGGAGGAGTTTTCACGTTTCTTCGGCTATACGGTCAGCTTTCAGAAATCTGTCCTCTTACCGTGCTTCTCTGCTAGTAGCAGTGCAACTCTATTAAACGTCAGTGGTTTCTCAGTAGTCTCTCAGTTTAAATACCTTGGTATTCAGGTTCCTCAGTGACTTGAAAAACTGTATGCCTGTAACTATCCTCCCCTCTTGACATCTATCTGCAGAGATGTAGATGCTTGGCAATCGCTCTCGGTGTCATGGTTGGGGAGAGTACATACAATTAAAATGGTTCTATTGCCTAAAATACTTTTTCTATTTCAGCAGCTACCCATCTCTGTACCTAGAGCTTTCTTCTCACAGCTGCGATGAGTACTTGTGAGGTTTGTGTGGCAAAGTCATCACCCGCGACTTAGCTGGCTAACCCTAATTCATCTTAAAACCTTGTGGGGTGTTGGTCTTCCAGATTTTGAGCTTTACCATATATGCTCGTGCCTGAGAGCTGTTCCTCTTTGGTCTACTAATGCTCCCTTGGACATGCCTTGAAGCAGAGTGGCTCGCTCCCACCCCTCTTATTGCAGCTCCTTTTGTTTTTGAAAGGTGGGAAGTGCAGGCTATCCGAGAACATCCCTTTTTGGGACCCGTCTGGCTAGAATGGAGAAAAATTTGTAATCTTTGCTTTCTGAGTTTTGGTCTCCTTATCTGGCTCTCGGGGCATTCTCCTTCGTTAAGTATTTGGGGAACGTTTCTCGCTTGTCAAGTGGAACCATATGCTTGGCCTCACTTTATGATCATTCGATTTTATTAGATCAAAGACGATTAGAGCTTTTGCTGTGTACTCTATCTATCTTTCAATATTTACAATTTCATCACGGTTTCTCAACACGTCCTTTTATTGAGGCAGGCACGTGTCCACCAAGGCTCTGGGAGCATATAATTTTTGATTCGTCTAGGAATAAGACCCTCTTAGCGTGTCTTTATCGTGCCTTATCTGTGGATCTGGCTTTTACCTCACCTATCCCCACTTTTCACAAAAAGTGGGAGGAGGATCTTCCAGGAAAATCTGAAGATCTTTGGCTAGAAACGTATCACTATTTCCACACTTGCTCATTCTCCTTATCATTGGTTAATACCCAATTGAGAATTCTTTTTCGGATGTCGGTTGTGCCTATGGACTTGTACCGTTGGGGCCATGCTGATGACTTTTTTGCTGGAAATTGTGCGGCTGGCGAGGATCTTTCTACCACATGTGGTGGGGATTCCCAAAAATTCAGTCTTTTTGGAGGGCAGTTCATACTTGTATTACTTGAAAATTGGGGGTCTTCTTTCCTTGCATGCTCGAACACTGTGTTTTAGGACATTTTGTTTTGACCTTGCTCCCTCGAGATATAATCCGGCTGCTAACTTGTTTGTTAGCTGCGCGCTCCGTGATAAGTTGTTATTGGAAAAGATGTATGGCACCTTCTCATAAAGAATGTATGGTGAAAGTTTGGGACATATATAAAATGGAGAAATTGACAGCTGACTTAAGAGGGAAACCAGATAAATTGATGCTCCTCTGGGGTCAATTTCTCCTTCTTCGGGACTCTGGCAATTGTAGACATGGTTGAAAACCTCTGCTGCTTACCTCCTCATTTTGGACTATTTTTGATCCTTCTAGCACTCCGAAGGGTGGGGTTAAATTTTTGAAGATATGTACTGTATTATTGTTGCTGTAATTGTGGTGTTATCAACCTTTAATAAAATTCTTTGCAAAAAAAATGTGCTTAAACATGGCGTTAGGGGCTCATAAAGCCCGTGCTAGCTTTCTGCATCAGCCTGTAAATTTGTACCTGTAGACCTTTATACAATATTCAACAACCTGGCTCCTGAGCAAACCAATTAACACATCAACACCTGAAGATTGCAGTGACTTCAAAGAGCTTGCCTTCCTCTTTGAACTTGAAGGTTAGAGGGGAAGAAAAAACAGCAGCAGAGAAAAAAAAGCTTTACCTAAGAACAGAAAATAAATCCCCTTCTGCAGTACAGCAACAAAAATCGATAGGCAGGGACTTCCGGTGATGACACAGAGCCTAATGGCTACAGCTTGAGTGAGCTCCGGCCAAACTGGCCCAAATAAAAGCACTTTACTGCCAAACAGCCCTGTTGCGGGGAAACACCTGGTGAGCATAACAGTGCAATGTCAGTCAGGAAGATATTGGAGGTATTCCAGTCCCAATATGCTTGGAGGGAGCCAGAGGCAGTGCAGAGCATGGAGGCACAATGGGAGAAAAGCAGCTCGGAGGAGGCGAGGCTGGACACTTGCTAAATGGAGGGGGGGGGGGGGGGAATGCCAGGATGGCTGCATGAGTTTAAGAAGGAGCTAAAAGCCAATCTGGGTGCCATGAGGGCAGATAGAAAGGCGATACTGCTTAGCATCCAGCAAGATTTGAATGCGCTGGGCTATCGGGTAGAGGAGGCGGAGGAAACAATAGAGAAGCATGAGGCAGGACTGCAAGTGATGGCGGAGGCCTCCGATTACATGAAAGCACAGCAGGCCCAGGTACAAGAAAAGATCGAGGAGATTGAGGATAGGGCAAGACATTGTAATCTCCAAATCAGGGGGGTTAAAGAGGAAGAAGCTTTTAAGGACTGCATTACAGTGGCAAAGTGCCTGTTTCAACATATATTGGCGATGGAACAAGAGGGTAGCGAATCTGCAGACCCAGTAGGGCTGGAAAGGACGCACTGAAACTGGGACCTAGGAGAGATAAAACCCCCAGAGATGATATTGTATGTCTCAGTTCATTCCCACAGAAGGAGCGCATCCTCAGCATAGCCAGAAAGTATGAGAGGATAGCATAGGAGAGCTGTGAAATTGAACTATATAATGACTTTTTGAAAGGCACACTGGATAAGAGGAGAGCCCTGAGGGAGGTGACGTTTTACTTGAGACACAGAGGGCCACCCTACAGATGGTTATGCCCATTTGGGCTACTCATTGCGAAAGGGAATACATGGAGAGTAAAAGCTGTTCAGGAGGCTGGAAAGCATTGCAGGAAATGGGCTGTGAGGGACTCCCCAACTTGTAGGAGGGGGAGCAGACGGAGAAGGGCAAGCCAGCTACGGCAGCACAGCAGCAAACCTCCCAATGGCAGCGAGTGGCAGCCAAAGGAAAATGGTTGGCGAGACTACCTGGAGAACAACAGCAGAGAGAGGGTTGGAAGGCATAAAGACTCTGAACCTTTGGGAGAGGAGCAAAGGGAGAAATACTGTCTATTGGAGGGACATGGATGTTGGAATCACAGGACATCCAAGGGGGGAAAGGGACGGGACTGTTTAAGGAAATAGGGGTATAGTGCATAAGGGAAAGGGGAGAGAGAGGCGAAAGGTAGGGGAGGGAGAAGGCATTGTGAAGGGAGAGTGGGGGATTGGGGGGAGAGAAAAGGGATAAAGGAAGGGGGCTGTGGGGAAGAGCAGGGGGGGGGAGGGCTCTGGCAACACCGGAATTAATGGCCTCTGAGAGGGAGAAGGAGGACCACAATGGAACGGGGGGGGGGGGGGAGGCGAGGGGGAGTGAGGAAGAGCGAGGGGAAACGGCAGGGGGAAGGGTAAGGCAAGTATTGGAAGTAGTATGGGGAGGGGGGTATAAAAGACAAGGACTCATGGTTTGGGTTGATACAGTTAATGCAAAGGGCTGAATACACCCTTAAAACATCAGCAGCTCTTTCGGGAGGCCAAAAGGAGCAGTTGGGAGATCATCCTGGTACAGGAGACACACCTTAGAGGCAGAGGGATATAGGGTGCATGTGTAATAAAATGTTCCCACACCAATACTACTCTGGGAGCAAGGATGGGGGATGTAGAGGGGGGTAGCTATATTGATTCATTATAACAGTAAATTTCAGGTAAAGGATAGTTTTTGAGACCAGGAAGAGAGGGTAGTGGGGGTAAGGGGAGAGATGGGAGGGAGATGAGGTGACCATAGTCTCAGTATATGCTCCCAACGGAGTCCAGGGAGAATTTTGGGGGTGAGTAAAGAAATTGTTGGGGGAGTGGGTTGGGGTAAGCTAATATTGGAGGGGGGACTTTAGTGGGGTTATGTGTCCTCAATTAGACAGACAAGCGAGGGCACAGGATTGGGGTGGGGGGGGGGGATAGGATGTGCTTGCATCAGATATTACACAGATTTAACTTAGTAGATGTGTGGCAGGAACTTTACCCTGAGAACAAAGAATACACGTTTTATTCAGTACCCCATAAATGCTTTAGCAGAATTGATATGATTTTGGTAGAAAAAGCATAGATGCATGAAGTGCAAGGGGGGTGGGGAATAGAACCCATCACGTGGTCAGATCATGGCCCAGTTTGGCTAGAGATAAGGCAGGAAGGGCAGGGAGGTATACAGTTTTGGAGATTAAACGAGAATCTACTAAAGCAGGGAGTACTCACGGATATTAGGAAAACCATCCAGGAGTATATATTGGTAAATTATACAGGAGAGGTGAAGGATTGCAGTGTATAGGAAGGGCTAAAGGCAGTCGTACAAGGCAGGTTCATAATGTGGGCAGCCAAATACAAGAAAATGAGAAGGAGGGGGAGCTAATTGAAGCTATAAAGGCGGCAATGGCTGTATATCAGAAAACAGGAGCTAAGAAGGCTTGGAAACAAGTAGGAGTCTTAAGGATGGAACTACAAAAAATGCAATCAGAAAAGGTTGCTTTTCAATTGTAAACGGTGAAGCAGATATATTATGAGTTTGGGGATCAAGCAGGTAAAATACTGGCTAGGAAATTAAGACAGAGAATAAACCAAGCTATGATCCTGAAAATTAAAGGGAATAATGAGGAAATCTACCGGAAGGTCCAGGACATTACGGCACAATTTGCTTTATCAAAATTTGTATAAGAAACAAAGGGACATCACAGGAGCAAATAGAGCAGTACCTGCAGGGGGTGAAACTGCCTACTCTGTCAAAAGAGATGGAGATAACCCTGGAGGGTGAAATCACTGAGGAAGAGGTGGGAAAAGTGGTGAAGGGCTTAGCATCAGGAAAGGCACCAAGACTAGATGGGCTGCCGGGGAGCTTTTCTAAAAGTTTCTCGGACGAGGTGGGGGCCTCCTAACATGAGGCTTTAACAACTTGGTGGGAGGACATGGAGTACTTTCTGGGGAGATGCTCACCACTGGGATTACAGTTCTGCTGAAGCCCAGGAAGGACCCCAATTGTTGTGGCTCATATAGGCCTATCTCACTTCTCAATGTAGATGTTAAAATTTTAGCGAAAATATTGGCTTTGTGGTTGGCTCCATGGATGGGGGGGGGGGGGCTAATCCATAGGGATAAAATGGGTTTTATAAGGGGGGAGACAAGTCACAGATAATATCAAGTGAACTGTGGGGGTGGTGTGGGCAGCCCAACAGGGAACAGAGGAAATGATGTGCCAATCCATAGATGCTGAGAAAGTGTTTGATAGGGTGCATTGGGGGTTCCTGCATGCAGTAATGGAAAAGATGGGATTCGGACCTCATTTTAAAGATTGGGGGAAGAGATTATATCAAGGGCAGGGGGAGTACGAGATAGGAGGAGGGAGGAGGAAGGGAGTTACAAGGAGGGGAGTGTAACTTAGGGAAGGGAGGAAGATTTAGGGGGGAAGATAAATAAAAGTTGAGGGGGAGAGCTGCAATGTTAACATTATGGGGGAAGGGGAAGGTGGAGGAGGCCCGAAGGGGTAGTACTTGTTGGTTGAGAGGGGAGGAGGAGGTTGGGGTGGAGGGAAAATTGAAGAATTGAAAACTTGAAATTGGAAATGTAAATTAAACTGAGGAATGGACATATAGTGCTGTAAATGTTGATTTGAATTTAGAGTTAAATACAAGAAAAAATCGATAGGCAATGCAGCATAAAAATTTATTAAAAATAAAATGAGCCCCCTTTAAGAACTCTCAAGCACAGAATGTGTATTCAAGTGCCACAGAATTACCTTGCTTGCAGTGGAGACCCTCTAGAAATGTCCACATCTGATATAAAATCTTTATCTTTCTTTATCAAGTCACTAAACCCTCCATTACCTCAGAAAAATATAAGTTATCACTGTCCCTGTTTAATGTACATTACCAAGTTTCAGATACCAGCATATCAATCCACAGACTACTGTCTAAACTCAACTGGATGCAAAAGATCTACAAGATTCAAGCAACTAGACAGTGATGACTTCAAAAACCATGCTCTCCCAAAGCTTGCCAAACTATCAGATAATCTCAATGATATTGTAAATAACTGGAACAATACCCTCTCCTCATACTCGCAACTCCCAGCCTTGATCAAAAAAATCATCTGACAACTGAGTTACTAAAAAACAATCTGCCCCATGGTTCTCACATGAACTACGTACCTCTCTTCTCCACCTCAGAAAGCTTGAGAGAAAATGGAGAAATACACGTAATTCCTCTGACCAAACCACCTACTTAGAACATCTTAAACAACATCATGAATCAATTTGGGCTAAGAGAAAAGAATACCATGCTGATATCCTCAGCCGCTCTCTGAATAAACCAAGAGACTTATTTAATCTAGTAAAGTCCTTTATCAATCAACCATCTCCGCCACAACAAGAAGGGATTCAGCCCCAAGCCTATGCGAACTACATCCAATCCAAATCAATAAAAACAAATACTACATCATTACATGAACCTGTCCAAACTTCCCTTCCGCAGTTTTCAATCACCAACCTCTCACCACCCTCTGTAAAAACCATAAATGAAGTTATTACCTCCATCAACACGACAACTTCACCATCTGACCCATGCCCAGCACACTGGATAAGATCTATGCACACAGAACTCAACCCTTTTATAGCTAACATAGCGAAGCTGTCATTTGAATCTGGTGTCTTCCCAGATGCTCTCAAACATACATACATCCGACCACTGCTGAAAAACAACCAGCTTGACCCAAAGAAGGAGGACTCATACCGTCCAATCTCTAGTATCCCATTTCTAGCCAAAATTCTTGAGAAATTAACTCTCAGGCAGATACAACAGCATATAGACTCATTTTCCCCTTTAGATCCATGTCAACATGGATTCAGGGAAGCCCACGGTGTAGAAACTCTCCTAACAACATTAATCAATACACTTATCAACGACATTGACAATCTGAAAAATGGCTTTGCTCTAATATTTCTTGATATAGCTGCTGCGTTCGATTCTGTGGATCACATACAACTACTAAAGCGACTTCATGAGAAGGGAATCAAGAACCGTGCTTGGGACTGGTGCAAATCCTACCTGGAAGGTAGATTACAACAAGTTCGTATTGGTAATGCTACTTCAAATCCCTTTCAGCAGAAACAAAGTGTACCACAAGGCTCCTCCTTGTCTGCGCTGCTGTTCAACATCTATATGCAGCCAATGTGTGACATTGCACGCTCTTTTGGTATATCCTGCCTTATGTATGCAGATGATGTGCTATTATTCTCACTGATATCTGTATCATACCCAAACTATACAGTGCTAATCAACTGTTTTAATTCAATAACTGATTGGCTTCTCTCTCAAAACCTCCGTATTAACTTAAAAAAAACAGAGGTTCTAATAATCACAAGGAATAAATCTTTCTCCCCTCCATCAATTCTAAAAGTCAGAGATGCTGATCTCCCAGTCAAATCAAATATTCGATATCTAGGAGTAATTCTGGATCAAAGGTTAGACTTCAAGGAACATATAAAACGCACCGTAAAGGCCGTTTACTTCAAGATAAAAACCCTTCGTCATCTGAGACCTATGATGAAGTCTGATGACTTCCGCACCATCTTTCAAGCTCTAGTCACGCCACACTTTGATTATGCTAACATAATACTCCATGGCTTACCAAATATAACTATTAATCCTCTACAATTAGCCATGAACGCAGCTGCTCGTGTCCTCTGCGGATCATCAAAGTGTGAGCATATTTCCCCCATTCTAGAGAAGCTTCATTGGTTACCAATAAACTGTAGAATCCAATATAAGGCCATCCTTACCACCTTTAGGGCCTTCAATAATATTTCTCTCCAGATTCCATCTCTGATCTCATCATACACACAACAAATAACAGGTCCAGGAGATCTCCAGCTGTTGACACACTACTTATACCAAAAGTTTCCTTAAAAGCTAATCAATCATCCATCAATAGGGATTTTTCGAATTATGCTCCTAGATGTTGGAACAAACTCCCTCCCAATATCAGAGCAATTAAAGACATCAAACAATTCAAAAAAGCCCTTAAACACCACCTTTTCATCGCACACTTCAAACACCTAAACACCCCTTCCTCTCCCCCATCCTTTTAACCTCATACCTACCCTAACTAACTGTATAGATTTTATATATCTCCAACATGTATTTTCTAGAAATATAAATGATTTCCCTGTTTACTTCCATGTTAATTTTCCTGTTACTTGTAATAGGTCTGTTATATCTGACCAATTGTTGTATTGTTTCAATGTAAACCGCACTGATGACAAATAGCGCGGTATATAAGAAAATTAAATAAATAAATAAGTTACAATGTAAACCGTTTTGACTAACATGATAAAGCGGTATAAAAAAACTGTTAAATAATCTATGCAGCTGCTCTTTTTAGTTTTTCTCTAACCAATTTCCACATTTTATTGTAGTCTATCTTATGAAAATTAAACACGGACACAATAGACATTCCTTTGCATGCTCATTCCATTTATTAAATCAGATGTGTTCTTATTATTTACTTAACAGAACTTCTATACTGCATTTCTTAAATTCAGTGCAGTTTACATCAAACTCAAATTACGCTCACTAGTGCCGAGTAGTTTCAACACAGTCGGCTCTTGTATCAAATGTTCCACAAAGGACATAGCACTTTTTCTAGTTTTTTCAGAACCAGCTGCTCCATGAAGCAATCATTTTTTTCATCGAGGAACTTTACTACCCTAGTATGTCCTGACGTGACTTTTATTCAATCAATCATTTTATTCAATCATTATTATTATTTTGTTGCCAGTTTGTTAACATTTCATCATCTCTCTGCTCATTCTGTCCAGGCTGATGGTGTAAACCCCTATGGCTATTTTCTTCTCTTTCACGCATGGAATTACTAGCCATAAGGATTTAACGATACATTTTGTTTCTTGCAAAACTTTTATTCTGTTTGACTTAATGCTCTCTTTAACATATAGGCCACCCCTCCGCCAATTTGATTCAGTTGTGATATAATTTGTACCCTGGTATTGCAGTGTCCTCCTTCCACCAGGTCTCCAAGATGTCTATTATATCTTTGTCTTCATTTAGTGCTATATATTCTAATTATCCCATTTTATTATTTAGGATTCTAGCACTTGTATACAGACATTTCAGGGTATGCTTGCTTGAGATCACAACCTTCATGGCAGTTGACAGGGATAATTTACAATCTTTCAACTCTTTCTGCTCCTTATTTTAAGGCATCTGGACTATTATATTATTTTTTGCAACCTCTCTATCGGGATGCCCTAACTTCCCTGTTATGATTATATCATTCAGAGATACCATACTATGGATCTGTCTACTTTACCCCCAGGTTCTAGTTTAAAAGCTGTTTTCTTTTCTTTTTGAACATTAGCGCCAGCAGCCCGAACTCACCACTGATTAAAGTGAAGCCCATTTTTGTGGAATAAGCTCTCCTTCCTCAGAATATAGCCCAGTTTCTAACAAATCTAAAACTTTCCTCCCTGCACCATCGTCTCATCCACACATTGAGAGACTAGGGAACTCTGCCTGTCTCTTGGGTCCTGCGCATGGAACGTTTGTTTCATCGACTATAGGCTTTTGATTGCATAAATCATAAAAAACTCTTGGCCACATTAAGAACCAAGGGCTTATCAGAACACATGATAGATCTTAAGACAACCTTTACGTTGATCCAAAAGTAATTGTTCTAATGGAGCAAGAAGAACCAGAGGGCCAGTATTCGAAAGGCATTTGCATAGTTTAAATATCAGGCCTTTAATGATTTAAAATCGGCAAAAGTGTATGACAAGGCTGCATACTTTCCTCATACATGTAAAACTGATATGCAGAAAAAATCATCAGAGAAGCGGGACTGTATGAAGACAACCAAAATGTGAAGATTGTTGACGAGTGTTCCGCCGATTTTCACTATGCTGACAATAGCATGTTGGGTGAAAGTGAAGGCAATCTAAAACATCTGCTTATCAAGATCAAGAAACACCCAACATGGGCCTGCATTTTAATGTGAAGAAGACAAAGATCCTTATAACTGGAAAAATCAATAATTTCATCATTGATGGAGATGAAATGGAAATAGTAGACAACTTTAACCTGCTTGTATCAATAATAGACAAGTAGTAAAGAAATCAGAGGACAGATTATTCTTGGCAGAACAGCTATGGAAAGGACATGAATAAAATTTTCAAGTGCAGAGATGTGTCTCTGGGTACAAAGATTTGACTTTTCCAAGCCATAGTATTTTCAGTAATGCCATATGGATACGAAAGTTGGAGAGTGAAAAAAGGAAGATGGGGAAAAAAGTCAATGCCTCCAAATTATGGTGCTGGCAAAGAATACTGTGTGTACCATAGACTGCCCAAAGATCAAATCAGTCTATACCATCGATAAAGATCAGTAGAGAAAGACACAATGCTTGGCAAGTTTGAAGGGCAATGCAATGGATCCATACATATAACAGTAGCTCTGTATGCCACTCTGTCAACAATTAATTGTCTGACCAAAGACCAGACACAGTTTAGGACGGCTATCCACAGTATTGCCATGAGTCGACATTACTTCATTGGCACTTAACAGCAAAAGCAACATATGGACTTCCAGCTAATAGCTGTTGCCAGGGGCAGGGCCAACTAAAGTTATAGACAAACTAGTCATATACGTGTGGCCAGAATATTAAGGGAGGCTTTGTCAGAGGTTAGGATTGCCAACTGCCTGTTTTTTTCCAAGATTCAATAGATTTTTAACATTAGAATATAAACATTGCCATACTGGGTCACACCAAAGGTCCATCAAGCCTAGTATCATGTTTCCAACAATGGTCAATCCAGTTCAAAAATATCTGGCTAGATTGCTTGCTACTTACCTTCAGCAATAAACAGTGACTTTCCTCAGGCCTTTAATAAGTCTGTTAACTTTTATCCCAGGAACTTGTCCAAACCTTTAGGTGTGTTTCACTTCAATATATCACTTATCGGTGAGGATCAAGCCGGAAGAACTTTTGTCTGTCTGTTTGCATGTTTGTGCATGTGTGTGCATGTGTAAGCATGCACAAACATGCCTATGCTTGCTCTGAGCAAAAAGACTGCAGGCAGAACAGGTAAATTGTGACTAGAATGTCTGTTTTCTGCTCACGGTGATCCCAGTTCTTGCGAGCAGAGGAAGAAAGCCTTTGGCCTAACTGCAGTGTTGAAAGGTTAGAGGTAGGGGGGAGTGATGTAGAGATGGGAGGAAATGTTTAAAGGGGCAGTGCTCTTCTTAAAAAAAAAAAAAAGGAGGAGGTTGGGGAAAATGGAGGGCGGGGAGTTTGGGAAGGGGAACAGAGTGAGGGGGGGCAGTAGGAGAAAAGGAGAGGGAGGAGTGTAAGGTGCAGCAAATTAATGGGATGAATGCATGGAGACAAAACGGCACCATGTGTATCATAGTGTATGTGCTGAAATGTGTACTCCACCCTCCTACCAAGAACACACACACACAGGCATCCCCACTCCACAATACATATATACATAGACACACATGAGCAAGCCATATCTGCACCACACACAGTACTACTATACTACTAGTTAACATTTGTAAAGTGCTATAAGGCAAGAGACAGTCCCTGCTCATCACAGCTTACAATCTAATCAAGATAACACAACACAGGCACTCCACGTCTGCATCACCGATCCTTCCTCTATACAACATACATATGCATCCCACCTCCATACTAAACATATCATACACACACAGGCACCCCACCTTTGCACCACAGAAACACACACACACTTATTGTACCTCTGCATCACACACAAGAGACTCCCCATCTCTGCACCATGCACACAGAGCAGTATATAAAAATGAATAAGTAAACATGCACGGCAGCTTCGCTCCCCACCCAGAAAGAGGCACATCACTATTACACCACATACACACAGACACTCGCTATCTAGTATTATCTATATATTTTGATCTAAAAATGCCTCATACAGCCCCAGTTAACATAACAAGACACACTGTATTATCTTTATTCAAACTCTCCCCCCTTCCCCCCGACTTGTATGTTTTACAAATGGAGGAAAGGGAAATGCGCTGTTCCATATTGTCCTGCTAGGCCAATCCAGAAGTGGAGACAGAGAAAAATCCAGAGGTTTCTCTGCACTATATCTGGAGCAGCTAGAGGCATACAGTCCTAATATTTCTCTGTCTCCAGCAGAGTGTGGAAACATCTGAGCAGCATTGTAAAAACTTTTAAATAGATTGATTTAACTGTTGAGTAACTGCTGTTAGGGGTGACTTCCTCACTTGAGCTTGACATGAGAGGCTCCCATTGTCACCCTTAACGCCAATACCCTCCTGGTTTTGCCAAAGGAGGAGGAGTGTGTGTTCAGTTCCCTGTCCTTATCCTGTTTAAGGGCCAGTTGAACATCCAGAATTGTTGGATCAGGACCCAAGTGTAGCACAGCCCCAATGCCCCCTTCCCATCTTTCTCCCCTGGCTGTTCCCTAAAATTGGATGAAGGTCTCAAGTGGTATGTGGCTGTAGGACTTGGTTCTCCAGGACCAAGCAGGAAGTCAGTCCTCACATATGGGTGACATCGACGTCGATGGAGCCCTTGCGGAGCATTTCCCTAGCTTTCCATGAAAGCTTTTGGGAATGCAGGCACGCATGCACGGTCCCCTTCCCACCTAAAGGTGCCATCTTGCTCAGTCTCTCTTTTTCCGTGAAGCCCGTCGGACGTGTGTCCTAGTCCTCCCGGAAAATAGTTGGATTTTTTCGCGATTCCTTCGCTATTTTTTCTCCGGTTCGACGCCGGTTCCCCTTCCGCCGGGTTCGGTACACCGGTATCGAGCCCGATCTTATTTTTTCGGTTTTTGCCCTTCGTGGCTGGCGTTCGCGCCCTTTTTTTCTTTTTCCCTGGAAAGCCGGTCCGTTGACCTCGCGGGGACTCTTTTTTCCACGATGGCTTCCAGTGGTTTCAAAAAGTGTGATCGGTGCAAGAAACTAATGTCTCTCACAGACACACACGACTACTGCCTTCGGTGCCTGTGTCCTGGCCACGATCCTAAGATCTGTGGACCATGTGGAAAGATGTCTTCCAAGGTGCTTCGAAGTCGTCAGCACCAAAAGGAAAGGCTTTTCTCCGACTCGGCCTCCGGCCGGGCCCGGACCTCGTCTGAGGCCTCGACATCTCGGGAATTGGATCCCGAGCACCGTCGGGGCTCCTCGGACAGTGGGTCCTCCGACCGGGAATGAAAGAGGAAGAAGCAGCTCGCGAGGGTGTCATCGGAGGAGGTCCCTGGCTCCTCGAGAGCTAGGTCTCAGACCCCCCACCACCGCCCCGGGCCCGTGGAACAGGAGAAGCCTCCAAAAGTACCTCGTGTGGAGCCAGAGTCTGCTGGACACGTAAGTCCTGTAGTCGTCGTGGACTCTCCTCCCAGAGAGCTGACGTCGGGCCCGGCGCCGCCGGGGCCCGAGTCGGTGGCTGCTGAGTCTCCTGAGCTGGGTCTCAGGCTGACAGCCTTGGAGTGCAGATTGTCTGCCTTCATGGAACAGCAGCGGGCGCTGATGGCCAGGCTGTCTGGCGCATCTGCCCCGACCACCGGGACATCGACATCGAAGTCGACCCCGGAGACCGAGCCGATACTCGAGACCATGAAGGCTCAAGGTCGACCTTGGTCGCGGTCTCCCTCGACCTCCCGTTTGGGACCGAGGGTGTCGACGCCAGTGCCTTCGGCGTCGGGGCGGGTGCTCACAGGCCCCGCACGGTCGGACCCCAATTCCTCATTGGACGAGTCCGCCTGGGAGATGGAGGACGAGGAGTCCCCCGACACCTTCCGGACTCGGTGCGTCCCGTCGGACTCACTGCAGTCTGAGCCCCGGAGTAGATCCCCTCCGGAGGATACCCGGTTCTTGGAGTTCATCCGGGATATGGCCACTGCGTTGGCTATCCCTGCAGACCCCGAGGAGGAGCCTCGAGCCGAGGAGCTCGAGGCCCTACAGTATGACTCTCCTCCGAAGGAGGCCTTTACTGTTCTGGTTCCTCCGATGCTGGAACAGCTCCTCTTCCGGATGTGGGAGGCACCGGCCTCGGCGCCGGTTCTAAGCAAGCAGGTCGATTCTATCTATCGACTCCGGAAGAGCCCTGGCTTTCAGAAGGCGCAGCTACCACACAATTCCATGGTGGTGGAATCGACCATGCATCGCCTGAAAAGTCAGAAGATGCACTCCGCGGTGCCCCCTGGCAGGGAGGCCCGGAACCTGGATGGTTTTGGTAGAAAGTGCTTCCAGGGCTCGATGCTTGCTTGCCGTGTCCAGTCGTACCAGCTGTACATGGGCATGTACTTGCGGGTCCTGGCCAAGGAGCTGGCCGGGTTCTCTGCTGGTCTCTCCGGGGAACCCTTGCAGAGGTTCAAGTCCTTGTCCTCGGGGATCCAGGAATGCTCCAAGTTTATGTCCCGCGCTGCCTACGATGGTTTCGAGGCTTCGGCCCATGTTGCGGCGGCCGGCATCGCGGCTCGACACCAGGCATGGCTGCAGTCATCGGACCTCGAGCCATGGGTTCAGGACAGGTTGGTCGATGTCCCTTGCCGAGGTGAGAACCTTTTTGGCAAGCCCATGACCGAGAAGGCTGCACAGCTCGAAACCGAGCACCTCACGAGGACAAGGCTGTCTAGAAAGACTTCTTCCCCTTCTCACAAAAAGAAGGGCTCGGGTAAAAAGCCTTTTTACCCGAGGAAGGGCACTACCTACAAACAGTACCCACAGTACCAGGCCTCCCAAGCTCCCCCTCAGAGTCAGCAGGCCTAGGGGCAGGGTAATGGGCCCCGTAGGCAGAGGACTCCCAAGCCTCCGGCCCCTGCTCCCACTCAGCAGGGTGGGGGTTTTTGACTCCTTAGGCATAGCTTCTCCGTCCCTGCTCTCCCAACCCTGGCCAGGAGGTCAACTTACTCTGTTTGCCCACAGGTGACCACTCATCACTGGAGACAGTTCGGTGCTAAGCATCGTCCACAAGGGCTATATGCTACACTTCCAACAGCTGCCTCCTCCATACTTTCCAGAGGAGCCTCCAAGGCCTCCCCTGCACACAGATCTTCTCCTTCGGGAGCTCCAAGTTCTGTTGCGAGACAAGGCAGTGGAGCCGGTGCCTCCCCACTTCCAAGGTCAAGGGTTCTACTCCAGGTACTTTCTCATACCCAAAAGAACCAGTGGTCTCCGGCCTATGCTCGACCTCAGAAATCTCAACAAGTTCCTAGAGAAAGAGAAATTCAAGATGCTTACTCTTGGAACACTGCTGCCCTACCTCCAGCAGGGAGATTGGCTATGCTCCTTAGATTTAAAGGATGCGCACACTCACATCCTCATTCATCCAGACCACAGAAAGTACCTCAGGATCATTGTGGGAGGAAACCATTATCATTACAGAGTACTGCCTTTTGGCCTCACCTCCGCTCCCAGGGTCGTTACCAAATGCCTGGCAGTGGTGGCGGCCTACCTGAGAAATCAGGGTATCTTTGTCTTCCCCTATCTGGACGACTGGCTCATCAGGGGTCAGACGTGCCAGGAGGCCAGACAAGCCACCCTCCGAACTATTGCTCTTCTTCAACACCTGGGGTTTGTCATAAACGTCGCAAAGTCCACTTTGGCCCCCTCCCAGAACTTGGAGTTCATAGGGGTAAGGTTGGACTCTCTGCTGGCAAAGGCGTTCTTGCCAGAAGACAGAGCCCAAAGACTGATAAACTTGGCAAACCAGTTTCTCAGCAGGTCACTGGTCTCCGCCAGACTCTGCCCGAGGCTTCTTGGCCACATGGCTTCGACAGTACATGTGACCCCCAATGTCCGGCTCCATATGAGGCCTGCACAGTGGTGCCTTCGAACTCAGTGGACACAGGCCACAGGCAGCCTCAGAGACAGAATAAGGGTGTCCAGACAATTTCTGAACTCCCTCCGCTGGTGGCTGCATCCACCCAATCTACTGCAAGGGGTGCCTTTTCAGATTCCTGGGTTCACAGTGGTGTTGACCACGGATGCCTCCCTGCAAGGCTGGGGGGGCTCATTGTCTAGGCAAGTGCACCCAGGGCTTGTGGTCTCCCTGGGAGGCCACACAGCAGATTAATCTACTGGAACTCAGGGCTATTCGTTTAGCCCTCAAGACTTTCTCTCAATCACTGGCTCATCAGTCTGTCCTAGTTCAAACGGACAACCAAGTAGCCATGTTTTATGTGAACAAGCAGGGCGTAACTGGGTCCAGGCTCCTTTGTCAGGAGGCCCAGGACCTTTGCTTGTTTGCTCTCAGGCATAACATGCTCCTCAAGGTAGTGTATCTACCTGGCTAGGATAACTACCTGGCAGACAGGTTGAGCAGGATTCTGCAGCCCCACAAATGGCAGCTCCATCCCTTAGTGGTTCAGAAGATTTTCCTGAAATGGGGGCTTCCAACCATAGATCTGTTTGCCAGTCCATCGAACAAACAACTGACAAGGTTCTGCTCCTGGCAACCGCATCCTCTGCGGCTGGCAGCAGATGCTTTTCTGATTTCCTGGTCTCAGGGCCCCCTGTATGCGTTTCCTCCGACACCCCTGGTGGCCCGAACCCTGTTCAAAATTCTTCAGGACAAGGCCTCGGTCCTGCTGGTGGCTCCCAGGTGGCCGAGACAGCCTTGGTTTCCACTTCTGCTTCAGCTGGCAGTGGATCCCCCACTGCCTCTGGGGTTGCAACCCGACCTTCTCTCTCAGGATCAGGGTTCCCTTCTGCACCCAAATCTCAGAGCTCTCAATTTGATGGCCTGCAGGCTGCAAGGGTAGTTTTGGCTGCCTGGGGCCTATCTCAGGAAGTTGAGGAGGTTGTTCTAGCCTCTAGGAAACAGTCCACTAGGAAAACCTATGCTCTGAAATAGAAAAGGTTTTCTGTGTGGTGTCAGCTACGTACAGAAGATCCTTTCTCCTGTACTGTACCAGTAGTGCTTCAGTACTTACTGCACTTATCAAATCAGGGACTTAAGTCCAATTCTGTTCGGGTCCACCTCTCAGCTCTAGCAGCTCACCACTCACTGGTGGAAGGACATTCTCTGTTGGTTCACCCCTTGGTGTCCCGGTTTCTCAGAGGCTTGCTCTTGCTCAAGCCTCCAATCCATCCTCCTGCTCCTGAGTAGGAGTTGAATGTGGTCTTGCAGCAACTGACTCGCCCACCTTTTGAGCCGATGGCTACTTGCCCGCTAAGCTTCCTGTCCAGGAAGACACTCTTCTTGATAGCCCTAACCTCGGCCAGGCGAGTGAGTGAGCTTCAGGCACTGGTCTGTGACAGGCCTTACACCCGCTTCTATAGGAACAGGGTAGTCCTTAGGACTCATCCAAAGTTCCTCCCAAAGGTTGTCTCCTCCTTCCACCTTAACCAAGAGGTGGTTCTTCCAACATTCTTCCCTAGGCCTCATGCAAGCCAGGCTGAAGCAGTCCTGCATACCCTGGACTGTAGGAGGGCCTTATCCTTCTACCTTGACCGTATGCAGGGGCATAGAAGGGCTACTCAGCTCTTCATATCTTTTGACCCTAATAACTTGGGGTTAGCTGTGTCCAAGCGTACCTTGTCCACCTGGGTAGCTGACTGTATCACCTGGGCTTACAGGGCGGCTGACCTTTCTTTGCAGGGTCGGTTCACGGCCCATCGTGTCAGGGCAATGGCTGCCTCAGTGGCTCACCTCCGCTCTGTACCATTGGTGGACATCTGCAGGGCTGTAACTTGGTCCTCAAGCCAGACTTTTGCGGCCCATTACTTTTTGGAAAGGGAATCCCGTAGGGACAGTGCTTTTGGCCAGGCAGTACTCCAGAATCTCTTTGAGGTTTAGGCAACTCCTGCCCTCCAGCCCTCCGTTGGGCTACTGGTGGAGGTTCTGTCAGTGACAAGCCTTTCTTTGATGCTGGGACTAGAGGGAGTTCTCTTGTTCAGCCTGGGTTCCCTGGTAGCCCAGAGCTAGGGAGTCACCCATATGTGAGGACTGACTTCCTGCTTGGTCCTGGAGAAAGAGTAGTTACTCACCTGTAACAGGTGTTCTCCAGGAGCAGCAGGAATCAGTCCTCACAACCCTCCCTCCTCCCCTGGGAGTTGCAGTTTTACATAGTTTATTTTTACATTTTTGTGGGCTGTTTTTTAACTATGTCATTTGACTGAGCAAGATGGCACCTTTAAGTGGGAAGGGAACCGCGCATGCGTGCCTGCATTCCCAAAGGCTTTCTTGGAAAGCTGGGGAGATGCTCCGCAAGGGCTCCATCAACGTCGATGTCACCCCATATGTGAGGACTGATTCCTGCTGCTCCTGGAGAACATCTGTATCAAATCTGTTTCAAGTGGTATCTGGGGGCACCCGACTTTTGCGACTTAGTGGGGCATTTATTGGGTACGGGAGCAGAACCATTGGTGGTTGTGGATTTTTTCCTTCCTCTTTCCACATCGTGCTTGTGCTATGTGCGCACACTACCGATGCATGGCAGCATGCTATTTGAGTGCTATCTGCAATGTGTGGCAGCTCTTTGTTTTGAGTGTGCATGCTATAAGAGAGACATCCAGCACGCCTTGGTTGAATGGAAGGACTTACTTCAGGAAGCCACTCTGCCTGACTTAGGCACTTGTCTTCTGGAAGGTGCTGCTGCCTTACTGCCCTCCCTTTGCTTTCTTGGCACAGAGGCTTCAGCTCATCCTTTGGGGGTGTCATCCTTGCAGTTGATGAATATGGACTTCTCTTCTATCACTTCAGCTCTGCAGGCAGCAGAGGAGTCGGCTGGAGAGAGAGACAGCACCCCTGCTTGGGATCCCTTTGCTCATTGCTGGAACTCAGTCCACCAGAGCTTTCCCAGGGAGGTTTCTCAGTGACTGTCCTTGCTTCCGCTAGAGGGATGGCCAAGTCTAATAGAGTTTCAAACCTCTGGCGTATCTTCTCCAGGATTATTCTCTTTTCTTCAGCAAGCATGGTCCTTCTGGTGTGGCTTCTCTGACCCATTGGCCTTGAGGCCTTCTTGCTCCTTTTCCTCTCATTCAGAGGGATGCCCCTCATTGAGGAGCAGGGAGAGCTCTGCAGGGGCCCCTCCACAAAAGTGCCCCCAGAAGATGGATTCATGGAACTCTGATTAGCTCTGCTATGCTAAGGACTTTGCTTTCAGTTCTGGGGGATCAGATAGTAACTCCATGTATGAGGATGATGAGCCTTGTGCGCCAGACAACCAAGATGATTCTTTCATTATTTTGTCTCTTTCAGAAAGAGGAACTGGCAATGCTGATTGATCAAGTTTCTTCTGCCCTATGACTGTTGGAAGCTGCATTGGCAGAGCAGGAACCATAAATGCATTCCCTCTTGCAGGGGGTCAAAAAACCTTTCAGGACATTTCCTTTCCCAGAGGTCTTGAAGAGCTTGATATGCATGGAATGGGACTTGCCTGTGGCCCTGTTGAAAGGGGGCAGGGTCGTGAGTAGGCTATATGCTCTCCCTCAGGAGAACCTTGCTGTCTGGATGCAGTTGCCCCAAGTGGATGCACGGGGATAGCCGTTACTAAGTGCTCCACCATTCCAGTGGAGGGTGGTGCAGTCCTTAAAGATCAAGGGGATTGCAAGGTCAAGGCCTTCCTAAAGAGCCAGTTGTCGGCCGCCTCTCTTATTCTCCAAACAATAGTTTGCAGAGGGCTAAGGCTCGTGTCCTGCTCCATTGGATTCAGTTGCTCCCACAGGATGACACTTGAATACTTTTGGTTGCAGTGGCTTTTTTGGCAATGCCATATATGATTTGGTATTCTGGATGACCAAGAATATTGCCTTTTCAATGGTGGTACCTCACTGGCTTTGGCTTCGCCATTGGGCAGCAGACACGGCATCCATATCCTGGTTATCTGGACTTCCCTTCAAGGGGAAGCTTGTGTTTGGGGAGGACTTGGAGAAGCTACTCAAGGAAGTGGAGGCATCCAACCCACATTGTCTTCTGGAGGATTGACCTAAAGGGCCTGGGAAGGGAGGCCTTTCCTTCTCTGAGTCATGTTTTCCCCTCTCCTGCTGCCAGAAGTCATGGGAGTTCAGTTGTAGCAGCCAATCAGCTTAAAGCTCTAATTCTCTCACTCACCCACAGAAGGAATACTCACAGACAGGCTGGTATGCAAACACAGGATCTTTAATGTGCGCACAGGCCCAGACAGAGAAACCAGCAATCTCCACAAAAGTTCTGAGCCCCGAGGGACGTCTTACAATGCCTTATATACAGTACAATTTTAAACTCATTCTATAATCCCATTTGCCACAGGTATTTCCTGTCCACCAATCAGCAGCCCCTGGGGAAGGTACCTGGGTGACCTGTCCAAACCGGTGTGCTCTGGTCTGTTGATTTCTGGGCTAGGGGATATTGTGCTCAGACCTGGAGTGGGGGAAGGGTGTCTACTGAAATCTTAATGCCTTCTCTTAGCAGGCTGATTGCTCCATGCAAGAGCCTCATGGCTTGGGGGAAGGGTCAGGCTGATCACTTGTGTAAGAGCCTCATGGCTGCCTCACTCCCCCCTTTTTAAGTGAGACCTCAACCGCCAGAGGCGGTAGAGGGCAGTATTACTGGAGGCAAGCCGCAGAGGGGTGTATTGGGACAGGGCCAATATCTGGGGGCCGTTCTTTATCTCAGAGCCAGCTGCAGTGACTAACCCTCTTTCCTTGTACAGGGTCCCGTGGGCATGGAGAGTGGCAAAGGCATACCGGGAGTCTGTGTATATATTCACACGATGGTTAGTCCCAAGGGTTAAGGCACGGGTAAGGGCAATGAGTTCTGCCTTCTGTGCGGATTCTTTTCAGGGGGTATAGGCTGAGCTTCGACTATATCTTCCATCGTCACCACCGCGTACCCCACGCACCTGCGGCCCTCCAATACCAGACTGCTTCCATCTACATAGTAGGTCTCATCCGGATTGCTTAACGGCACATCTGTCAGATCAGGGCGACTGGAGAAGACTGTATCCATCACTTCCAGGCAGTCGTGATCAGGTGGTCCCGGGCCAACAGGCAGGAATGTAGCAGGGTTCAAGGCTTGGCTGGTAGTTATCTGCACCCTGGGATTTCCCCATAACATGCTCTGGTATTTCAACATCCGGGAGCTGGTGAACCAGTAACTTCCTTTATGCTCTAGCAATGTTTGGACTGAATGTGGGACGGTGACTAGAAGGCCTTGGCCCATGGACAGTTTATCAGACTCTTCCACCAACAAGGCTGTTGCTGCTATTTCTCTCAGGCAAGGTGGCCATCCCTTGGCCACTGGATCCAGCAGTTTAGACAGGTAGGCGACTGGTCGCGGCCCAGACCCCAGTTGTTGGGTCAAGACCCCCAAAGCTGTTCCTGCTGCTTCGTGCACATAGAGGGTGAAAGGCTTGGTGACATCCGGAAGGCCTAGGGCTGGTGATGACAGTAATGCCCTTTTCAAATGTTTGAAGGCCTCCTGTTGGTCACGACCCCATTAAAGGGGGCTCTTCTCTGGGCCCTTTGTAGACTCATAGAGGGGCTTTGCGATCTTTGCGAAGTTGGGAATCCAGATACGACAGTACCCAGCAGCCACGAGAAAGGCACGTACTTGCTTGCAGGTTGTTGGCACTGGGATCCGGCACACTGCTTCCTCCCTCAGCTGCCCGCGGCAGCGGGTATTGTCGCACATGTACCGGGGAAGCTCCCGGCTTCATTTCAATGCATACGGGAGGGATGTTGATGGCCATTCCAGGGGGGTTTCTTTCAGCCCATACTCCAGGGGGCACTGATTCCCACGTATCCAGGGTAGCCACATCAGATTTGGGCCTGTTCTCATATAACCGCCATTCTTCTTCTCGGGGGACGGACAGTACCAAAACTGTTGGGTCCAGGCTGGGTATTTCGAGCTCAGCCTGGCCGTCAGACCCGAATGAGATTTGGGCCTGGAGTTTTTTTCCAGAACATCCCGACCCAGCAAGGGTGTAGGACATTCAGGCATATACAGGAACTGGTGAGTGATGGTCCGTCCCCCCAACTGGCACGTGCGGTTTTGCAGGAAAAGTCTCTGGGCCCTCTCCCCCCGTAGCTCCCACAACAGTTACTGACTGGGAGGAGATCGGGGCTACTTGTTGGGTGACCACTGAGTGTGTTGCTCCGGTATCGACCATGAATTGCATTTTCCAGTCCCCTAAATTCATGTTGACCATAGGCTCCTGGGGACCCAACAGAAACTTGGAGCCTGGTCCGGCCTAGTAGCCATCCGAGTCATAATGTTCCATAGCTGCAAGCCCTTCAAAAGCTGGAACCGGTGGAGGCGGGAAAGCATCATGCTGATCTTGCTCCCGTGTAGTTCGTACGGGTGCTCTTACACCCCTCGTGGATGGATATCTCCCTCGCCTTGTGTTACGATTTGGACAGTCATTCTTCCAATGTCCCTCCTCTTTGCAGTAGGCACATTGGGTGGGGCCTAGGGGAAACCTCGGCCCCCCATATCCGCGGCCTCGTCCTCGTCCCCTATTTTCTCCTCTGGCCCATGCTGGAACTGGTGGTCGCTCGGCTAGGGCGGCTGCTAGGAAGTCTGCCTTTTTCTTCATCCGACGCTCCGACTCTCGCTTCTGCTCCTGGTCACGATTTACATATACTTTTTGTGCCACTTCCATCAATTGTGTTGTATTCATGCCCGCAAACCCTTCCAGTTTCTGCAGCTTCCGCCGTATATCACCTTGTGCCTGTGCCACAAAGGCATTATTCACCATCTGAAGATTCTCAGGGGCCGCTGGATCGTAGGGGGTGTATAATCGGTATGCTTCAGTCAGACGCTCATAAAATACTGCCGGACTTTCATCAGGAAGCTGGAGAACCTCTGCGATTTTACTGATGTTCATAGCTCGTTGCCCCCCTTTCTTAAGGCCCTCAAGGAGCGCAGTCCGGAAACGGGTGAGAGCCACTGCTTCAACAGGGTTGTTCGGGTCCCAGCGGGGGTCTTCATTCGGGAAATCTGCCATGGATTTATAACTCCCTCACGGGCAGGATGTGTCTCCAGCCACTTGAGGGTGGCCCGTACAATGCGCGCCCGTTCTTCTGTATTGAATAAGGTGGAAAGCAATTGTTTAGTGTCCGACCAGGTAGGCTGGTGTGTTTGCATAATACTGGTCATAAGATCTGTCAGTTCTTGGGGCTTTTCAGTATATGAGGCATAGTGGGTTTTCCAGTTCAACAGGTCCGTAGTGGAGAAAGGGACATAAATCAAGCTGGATGGTCCCACTGCCACCTTTCCAGTAGCATCAATATACGGGAGCCCCTGTACTTGTCATAGTGGCAATTGGAGATCATGCGATCGCAGGCGGCCGGCTACCGGGGTGGACGATTCAAGCTCAGCCTCTGTGCTCTCAGGGGAGGAGATGGTGGCACTGGTGGTGGCATCAGAAGTGGGAGGGGAAGATGAGGGGCCGGAATCCGTAGAATCTTCCCTAAATCTGGCATCACCCACCCCGAGAGGAGGTCTTCCTGTCCCTTCAGCTATGGGCGGACTCTGCAGTGGTGCGGATGGGACATGGGGTTGAAGCAGAGGGAGGGGGCGTGGAGGAATATCTGGAGAGTCCCGCCCCTGGGGAGGCCACAGCTTGACTAAGGCTGGCCATTCCCTCTCACACAGAAAGGATAACCTGGAGGCGGAGAGGGGTACCCCGTAATCCTCTCTAAACCCAGATTTAAAATTGCGAAGCATGCACTGCAGGGGCGTTTTCACTTTTGACTTTCCCGACCCCATGCTCAAATTCTAGTTCAATGATTAAATGCAGTATACAGTGTGGATCAGATCTTCTAACCTAATCTCAATTCAGGAAAATACAATTTACAATACAGATCTTATCTAATCTCAATTCAGGAAGAAAAAAAAACCAATTTACAATAGACGTCATCTAATCTCATCTCAATTCAGGAAAAAAGCAATTTACAAAAGACGTCATCTAATCTAATCTCAATTCAGGAAAAAAAGCAATTTACAAAAGACGTCATCTAATCTAATCTCAATTCAGGAAAAATGCAATATTACAAAATACACATCTAATCTCATCTCAATTCAGGGAAAGAAAAAATTTACAGATATACACTTCAGCTGCAGCATGAGATTTGATTTGGATAATAGAGTTAAAAAGTATAGCTAGCGAGAGTCACGTGATGCGTGAGTGAGTGTGGACGCTTCCCGCTCGCTCCGGGGCAGCCGCGAGGATAAATCTGCTCAAAAACCTGCATTTTACCATCTAACGCTCCCCCACTCTCGGAGGGTGTCTCAGACGCTGCCCCTTACTTACTGGTGCATTCTCAGCCTTGACCATGCCTCTGGCACCGCGGAAGGAGAGAGAGAAGGCCTCCAAAGCCGGGCCTGCGACCCCGGGGCTAACTCAGCCGGCCTCTCCGGGAGCGGAGAGCGTCGACTCTGCGCCAGCGGAGCTCGCCAAGGAAGTGGTGAAGCTTCTCGACCCGAAGTTCGACCTGCTCCTAAAAAAGCTGGATAACTTAGAGGAGTCGATAGTTGATATGGGGAAACGAGTGGATGAAGTGGAGCACCGGGTCACCAGCCTTGAGAGCGAGGAGGGACGGCGGGAGAGAGAGGCGGCACGCCATGCGCAGCAACTACAAGATCTGCAGCTAAAGATTGACGATTTGGAAAACAGATCGCGCCGCAATAATCTCCGTATCCTGGGCATTGGTGAGGAGCAACCTGAGGGCGGGCTGCTTCCATTTTTGGAATCCTGGCTCCCGGAGGCCTTGGGCCTGGAGGACCTGCGCGGCATTCTTAAAATTGAGCGCGCTCATCGGCTGGGAGCCCGCAGAACGGAAGATGCCAGGCCACGTGTGGTGATACTGAGGGTCCTTAATTTCCAACACAAAGTTCTAATCCTGCAAGCCTACCGAAAATTGCCTGAGCTGCTGCTGCACAACCGGAAAATCCTAATGTTCCAGGATTACTCTGCGCAGGTGGCCGCAAAAAGGAGGGAATTTGCTCCTGTTTGTGCGGAGCTGTTCCGCCGCAAAGTGCGCTTTACACTGGCTTTCCCAGCCCACCTGAGGGTTACCCTGCATGGGAAAGTACACCAATTTGAACAAGCCGGTAAGGCAAAACAATTTTTGGCGCAATTGCCTGCTGAACCAACGGCGGAGTGAGAATCTTGTTTACTGTCCCGGTGGCGCGCTGAGCAAATCTGCATGGAACAGCACGTTTCTGCACTTAGATGGGCCCTTGCTATGGCGGCCTGGAGATGGAGGGCATTGATCTTTGTCTTGGAGAAAGAGGAGGAAATGGACAGAACCCCGGACTTTCAGATTAGTACATTGTGATTTATGCCACAATATCTTTTGTTTTCTCTTTTCTCTTTTCTCCTTTCTCCTCTCTGCTATCCTGTTCTGACATCCGGGGTTATGTTTTCATGGGCTGTGCTGCTATGGCCCTGCGTTAGCACTCCTGCTGGAGGGCGTGGGGAGAGGGGAAGTACCTCGGGGCTGCCCCGAGGCATTGCTAAGACTCGGGCCTCAGTCGAGGTACTGAGGGTATGGATGGTGATAGTTTTAGGGGGGGTGAAGATTGGAAAGAGGGGGTGGGTGGGTTGGGGGGAGGGGGGGTGGGGAGCTTCTAGACAACGGGAGACATATGGGTGCGTCGTCTCCCTCCCTCCCAATTCTGGCCAGAACTGGTTTTCTCCATGGGTGGTTTTACCCGGAGCATAGTGCTCAATCCTGTAATGGTGGGGTAGAGGCTGGGCTGCCCCGCACACAATCCCAGCTGTTTCATCCTAGGAAGGTCTGCATCGAGAGAATACATTACCCTCCCTGATTTACACTTTGTAACATGGAATGTCGGTGGCATTACCACGCCAGTGAAGCGCACCAAAATTCTGCAGGCCCTCAGGCGGCAAAAAGCCCAGGTGGCTCTGCTACAAGAGACACACTTGACGGCTCTAGAGCATGCCAAATTACAGCGGGATTGGGTCGGGACGGTTCTGTCCGCGCCCTCGGACTCTCGAAAAAAAGGGGTAGCAATTCTCTTACACAAAGGTCTAGCGTGCGAGGTCCTCAAGGTAGATTCTGACCCCCAAGGTAGATTTCTGTTTGCCCATGTCAAACTCCAAGGCGAAGAAATGTTCCTTGGGACTGTATATGCCCCCAATAATTACAACCATGATTTCTTTAAGAATATTCTGCATAAAATTTTGGGGGCCCCAAAAATCCCGATGGTAATAGCTGGAGATTTTAATTGTCCCCATGATCCTTCCTTAGACCGTTCACACCCTTCCACAGGGAGGGGATGGAGTAAGCGGGGCATAGGGTACCTCTGTGAGCTGGGGGGGTTGGTGGATGTCTGGCGAGTGTTAAATCCTGCCAGCAGAGAATACACGCATCTCTCACGAGCTCACCAAACCTGGTCGAGAATTGACTTCTTCTTGGTACCGCAGCAATGGTTTGGGAAGGTGTCCTGTGTAGAGATTGGGCCCATTATCGTCTCAGATCATGCCATGGTTGGTTTGACCTGGCGCGGGGAGCGGGAGAGTTCCGCCAACTGGTCGTTTCCTAGCCACCTGGTGCATAAGCCGGAGTTTCGAGATTTTGTGACCCAGCGCTGGGCGGAATTTGTTGAGTTCAATGAGGGGACGGTTGCCTCGCTGGCTACCTTCTGGGAGGCGGGGAAAGCCGTTCTCAGAGGGCATATAATAGCCTATGTCGGAGCGGAGCGGAAGAAAGCTAATGCCGAGATACTTCGGCTGACAAGAGAACTCCGTGCGGCCCAGACGACGGCCTCTGGGCGGCGGAGTGGTTTGCCGGTCTACTTGGAGCTACAGAAGAGTCTGAATGACCTGCTGCAGGAACGGGCCATCCAGTCCCAGCAATACTATCGCCACCAGTTTTTCCGATATGGAGACCGGTCTGGGAAATTGCTGGCCCATTTAGTGAAGGACTCCACGGGTTCCCGTCGGGTCCTGGGGATCAAGGACACTAAGGGGCAGCGACATACTAGGGCGGTGGATGTAGCTCGTGTTTTCCGCGACTTCTACGAACACCTATATACTTCCGAGGAGGGAGATGAGTCCTCTATAGAAGAATTTCTGGGACGTGTGTCGCTCCCCTGTGTGGGGACGGCGCAACTGGACGTGCTTAATCGGGAAATAACGGGTGTGGAGATTCAGAAAGCGATTCGTGCTGGCAAAACGCACAAGGCTCCGGGCCCTGACGGTTTTACATATGAGGCGTATAAATTGTTGGAAATCTCGGTGGTCCCGACCCTGGCGGCATTGTTTGCCGAGGTGGTGGACTTCGGTTCATTCCCTAGAGATATGCGCACAGCCCGCATTACTTTAATTCCGAAACAGGGCAAGGACCTGGAGGACCCTGCCTCTTATAGACCCATCTCGTTAATAAATGTCGATCAAAAGCTCTTTGCCTCGATTCTGGCGGCACGGCTCCAGATGTTTTTGCCGGAGTTGGTGGGCACCCATCAAGCAGGCTTCGTTAAAGGCCGGGACGCCTCGGTGAACATTAGTAAGGTGTTGCTGGGTATGGAACAAACACAGATGGCGCGGAACCCGATGATACTTGTTAGCCTAGATTCCGAAAAGGCTTTTGATAGAGTGTCATGGCGTTATATGTTTGCGGCCCTGGAGCGCTTCGGCTTTCAAGGAATGTTCTTGCGGGGCCTGCAAGCTTTATATGCGGCTCCCCGAGCTGTGGTCGATGTTGGCGGAACATGCTCTCCCCCCTTTCTGTTGCAGCGTGGTACGCGGCAGGGCTGTCCCCTTTCTCCTCTTCTTTACGTCCTACAATTGGAACCTCTCTTACTCTCGTTGCTGGCATCTGAGCAGATTAAAGGGGCTACCTGGCAAGGTGGCTGCCTTAAGGTGAGTGCGTTCGCGGATGACCTTCTGCTGTGTTTGACGGACCCGATGGCATCCCTCCCGAAAGCTTTAGACCTGATTGAGCGTTTTGGTGGGTTCTCGGGGCTTCGTATTAATCGCACGAAATCGATGGTCCTAGATGTCGAGAATCAGTCGCGGGGTAGATGGGGGGGTGCTTTCCCGCTGCAATGGGCGGAGGGACACATCCGTTATCTAGGCATCCATATTCCGATAAGTCCACGCTCCCTCTATGAGGTAAATATTCCCCCCCTGTTGCACTCTACGATTTCACGGCTACGGAGATGGAGGGATCTACCTTTGTCTCTGATGGGACGGGTTGCCCTGGTGAGGATGATAGAGTGGCCACGATGGCTTTATCTGCTAAGGAACCTTCCCCTATGGTTGGGCAGACGGGACTTGCGGGAATTGCATGGACAGGTTGGGCGATATCTGTGGAGAGCCAAGAGAGCCCGTGTCGCGTTGGAGACCCTTATGCGACCAGCCGAGGAGGGTGGTCTGGGCTTGACTTCCCTGAGATTATTTAATTTGTGCTATATGACAAGAAGGATAAGTGATCTGGTTTTGGGAAATGCCGAACGACTGCCGATTGACCTGCTCGACCAATTCTCTGAGAAATGGCATAGAGTGTACTTGCTTCATTGTGGGGCCGCGATGTTACCGCGGGCATGGCGGGAGTCCTACTATTTGCGTACCCTGCGAGTGGGCTGGAAATTTCTCTGCCATCAACGGGCTCGGCCCTGGCGAGTGACGGACTGTCTGCCCCTGCTAGGGAATGGAGACTTTCCGCCGGGAAGACTTGGTGGGGGCGGACGGCTTTGGAGAAGGGCTGGGGTTGAGTATCTTGGACAATTGCGCCTGGAGGGTTCGGATCGGCTTGCCTCTTTCCAGGAGCTGGCGCAGAAATATGATTTGCCCAAGGAGACTTTTTATTACTATCTACAGGTGCGTCACTACGTGGATAGCATTCCTGGGAAAAGGGCCTTTCTGATCTCTGACAGCAGCCTCTGGTCGGTACTGGAGCAATGTCAGGCTTCCCCTGCTGCTGGGCAGCTACGGCTGCTGTTGTCCCCCCCGAGCGGCTTGGGCCATTTCGTTCGATTGGTGGAACGCTGGCAACGGGACGGTTTGGTGGAGTTGACGGTGGAACTGGTGGGACTGGCTTTTGGCAGAATCCGGGGGCTCTCTGAGGCGGTTCGGTACAGGGAGATGCAGTTCAAACTTCTGTGGAGAGCATATGTATCTGAGGCTGGGGCAAGGAGGATGGGACTTTTGCTGTCTGATGTGTGTGCCCTCTGTAATAGCGAGGTGGGAACTCTGTTTCATAGATTTTGGTCTTGCCCTAAGATTCAATTATTTTGGAGCGCGGTCCGAGGTAGGCTACACCATTGGGTGAATGGGGGGGTGGCCCTACACCCTGTGTGGTGTTTGTTTCATGTCGGACCCTCAGGGGTGCAGGGAGCGGATGCCCAGAGGCAGCTGTGTGCGAAGAGCCTCTTGGTGGCCAAACATTGTATCCTCCGGCAGTGGCTTTCCGAGAATGGTCCGGGGATAAGGGAGTGGGACGCTTTGATGGGGGATCTCATGAGGATGGAGGGCCGAACGGCCCGGCTACTGGGAGGTCCTGTGTTGTCCCGATTCCTTCTCATCTGGGCTCCCTTGCTCAATCCCCCAGGGGCGGGTTCTGAGAGGGATTTGGCGCAGGAGTAGGTCAGACCTACGTGATTGGGCCCTGACTCCATGGGGGGGTGGTGTTCCCTGAACATGACTGGAGAGACCTGGGGGGTTTTCTGGTTCTGGTGGGGGGGTGGGGGGTGGGTGCGGGGTAAAGAGGGTGGGGGGGCGGGGAGGGGGTTGCTTAGGTGGATGATTGGGTAATCGTGCTTGCTCTGGCTGGTGCCTGGGGGGGTAGACCCTTGGCTTTGGACTGCTCATTGCTAGCCTTGCCCTACAGACCTAAGGCTGCCCTTGTGAAGCTGAAGAATACTGAGTTAACTCCTTTGAATTCTCATCTATGCCTTTAAAGTTCTTGTATTTACTGATTTGTGATGCACTCATTGTTGTCTTATTTGTACAGTCTAGCTTTCCGGCTGTAAGACTGCTCACTAGTTACCCCCAGCAATTCCCCCTGAAAGTTTGTATTTGAAACTGTGCATTCTTTGGTTGTTCTAGGTGTGTGATGTACCAGCTTATTTCACTTTAACGGTAACTGTAATTGTATGTTTATGTGAAAACAATAAAAACGAATTTACTAAAAAGTATAGCTAGCTATTTTTAAAATGTCCACTAGATGGAGCTCCAGGATCACTTTAACCATGAGGAATAGTAGTAGGAGAAATACCGCTAATGTCCACTAGATGGAGCTCCAGAATCACTCTAAGTGTATCTCAGTGTAGCTTACACGTGGTCTTCACAAGATGGCTGCCTCCACGTGCGTTCCACTGCCCGACAACGATCCAGCTGCTCCTGAGCTCAAAAGAAAGGAGATAGGCATCGGGTCAAACAGCTCCAAATTGAAACGGAAGCAGGGAACAGGAGAAGAAAGGGAAAAAAAGAAAAAACAAATCAAAGGGGAGAGCCAGCCGGCCCGCGGCACACAAAAGACAACGGATCTGAAGGGGGAGAGCCAGCCGGCCCGCGGCACACAAAATCAACGGATCTTTAAGGGGGAGAGCCAGCCGGCCCGCGGCACACAAAACCCACAAAAAGGAACAGTTTAAAGGGGCCAGCCGGCCCGCGGCACACAAAACCCACAAAAAGGAACAGTTTAAAGGGGCCAGCCGGCCCGCGGCACACAAAACTCACAAAAAGGAACAGTTTAAAGGGGCCAGCCGGCCCGCGGCACACAAAACTCACAAAAAGGAACAGTTTAAAGGGGCCAGCCGGCCCGCGGCGTGCAAAAAAACTCCACAACGGATCCAAATCAAAGGGGAAGAGCCAGCCGGCGTCCACGGACAAATTGCGGTCAGTACGAATTTTTAATAATTAGCTTGGGGCAAAATTATTTTTAAATAGCTTTGGCAGCGCTGCACTCTAGATACCTTTTAAAGGGGCCCGAGGTGGCAAAGTTAAATTTTTACTGCAGTTATTTACCGGTACTCGCAAGCGCCCCCCCCCCCCCCCATTCCAACCAGATACCAGATACAGACAGGACGAGCAATGGTTTCAGGGCCACTAAGACCCCTATTCGGACTGCTCATTGCGGGTGATCGGGCCGCTACAGGTTTACAGAATTTTCCAGGATTTACAGATAGAGTACAGAACTAGCCCAAACAGTAAGGTAGCAGTACTCACCAGAACTCTGATCAGACAGAAAGTTTGGATGCCAGTCTATCCAGCTGGTTTTCAATCGGGGATTCAGCCGCAGGGACCGACTGACCAGACAAACCAAGGTGTCCTTCCGGAGCACAAAGTGGCCCGGGGCGCCAAGGACCGTTAATCACCTGGAGGAGCCGGTCCCTGACTGGTGGAGGCCCTGATCCTGCAAAAAGCAGTAGTCTTCCCACCGTGGGTGTGATGAGAGAGAGGCTTTTCTTTTAATTTAATTTAATTGAAGGTCCCACCTGGGGTGCCAGAATGTAGCAGCCAATCAGCTTAAAGCTCTAATTCTCTCACTCACCCACAGAAGGAATACTCACAGACAGGCTGGTATGCAAACACAGGATCTTTAATGTGCGCACAGGCCCAGACAGAGAAACCAGCAATCTCCACAAAAGTTCTGAGCCCCGAGGGACGTCTTACAATGCCTTATATACAGTACAATTTTAAGCTCATTCTATAATCCCATTTGCCACAGGTATTTCCTGTCCACCAATCAGCAGCCCCTGGGGAAGGTACCTGGGTGACCTGTCCAAACCGGTGTGCTCTGGTCTGTTGATTTCTGGGCTAGGGGATATTGTGCTCAGACCTGGAGTGGGGGAAGGGTGTCTACTGAAATCTTAATGCCTTCTCTTAGCAGGCTGATTGCTCCATGCAAGAGCCTCATGGCTTGGGGGAAGGGTCAGGCTGATCACTTGTGTAAGAGCCTCATGGCTGCCTCACAGTAATACCTGGAAGTGTCACCCCGGGAGGCCGTCCTTTTCTCCCTTTGGCTCCTGTTCCCTTATTCAATCATTTTGAGGGACTTGCGGGCACTGTGGGGTTCCCGCTTTCTCCAAATCTGGGTTCTCCCGTCAGACACTTCTTCTAGGGGTTGGCCGGTGTGACCTTGGACTGATGGGTGCTCTATAGGCAAGGACCTCATCTCATATGCCTTCCTGATATTTCTACATAGGTCAGCAGCCAGGAAGGCCATCATTTAGGCTACTATGGAGAGGCTGCATAGCCTCCAGGCTGTAGTGCCTCTGCCACCTTCAGAAAGGGGCAAGAATGGTATTCCATTTACTTTGCGGTGCCAAAGAAGGATGGATCCTTCTGCTCCATTTTGGATCTTTAGGGTTTCAATGTTCACCTAAGCCCCTTTAACTTCCACATGGAGTCATTGAGGTCGGATATATGAGAGGTCTTATCTGATTTCTAATAGAGCATGACTTCGTTCAACACATCCAACAGCCCATACAGAGGAGAGTTTTTTACATCACTGGACTTGGCTGTACTTCCACATTTCCATTCGTGAGAATCAGTAGCACTTCCTGCACTTCTCTGTTTTTGGCTCTCACTTTCAGTTTGCTCATGTGGTAATCTCTCGCTCTAGCTTTAAAATAAAGCCTTTGGGAGATTCACCACACAAGTGTGGTCCCCTTCCCGCCTAAGGGTGCCATCTTGCCTCAGTCTCCTTTTTTCTGCAGTGCCCATCGGGTGTGTGTCTGTTCCCCCTGTTCCAATCTGAAGGGAGACTGCCAGGCCTAGTGACTGCTTAGCCAGCCATGGTGAGCGGACGGGGTCTAGTGCACAAGTTGTTTTCCTTACCACAAAGATCACTCAATTCAAGGATGTGTCTGTTACTGGGGCAAATTCTGACCACATGTGCATAGGGCAATGTGAGGGGCTGACTGGAGATTCAGGGAGTATAAACAGGGAGGGAAGGATAGGTTCTGTCTGATAGTGTTGATTTTGTCCATAAAAAAGGAGTCGGGGGGGGGGGGGGGCAACCAAGCTGATGTGGGTGGCTTGGAGGATAGGGAAGAGAGTTGGGAAGCAATAGCAAAAATAGAGTTTGGGGTGTGTGCTGTATTTGCCACTAAAGTAGAATACTAAACCTTTTTTGCCATGTTGATCTGGGACTGATAGGAATGGCAAGAGCGGAAGGATGCAAGGGCTAGTTGTTGTTTAGTTCTCCAGCATCTTTTGACAGCTCTGAGCTGCCATTTTGATCAACTGTAGGCCAGAATGGTACAAGAGTAAGAGGTCTTCTCATGGACAGGATAGAAGTTTTTGAGCGCTGTTGTATCGAGCACTTGTCAGAGGTTGTCTGACCAGAGAGAGATTTGGTTTTTGAGAGATACGGACACAGTATCTGCTGCTGGAAATTGGGCCAGAGAAGATGGAGATATCCTGCGTCGGTAGGTATATTGAGTATTTCTAACAGGTAATGTGCTGTTTATAGTCAAAGGAAGAAGGAAATTAACAAATGATCAGGGCAAGGAAGTGGGTAGATGGTAACGGATGTGGGCAGTAACGTGAAGTCCTGGGGGGGTCAAGATAAGGTCTAGTGTGTTGTAGCAGCCAATCAGCTTAAAGCTCTAATTCTCTCGCTCACCCACAGAAGGAATACTCACAGACAGGCTGGTATGCAAACAGAGGATCTTTAATGTGCGCACAGGCCCAGACAGAGAAACCAGCAATCTCCACAAACGTTCTGAGCCCCGAGGGACGTCTTACAATGCCTTATATACAGTACAATTTTAAACTCATTCTATAATCCCATTTGCCACAGGTATTTCCTGTCCACCAATCAGCAGCCCCTGGGGAAGGTACCTGGGTGACCTGTCCAAACCGGTGTGCTCTGGTGTGTTGATTTCTGGGCTAGGGGATATTGTGCTCAGACATGGAGTGGGGGAAGGGTGTCTACTGAAATCTTAATGCCTTCTCTTAGCAGGCTGATTGCTCCATGAAAGAGCCTCATGGCTTGGGGGAAGGGTCAGGCTGATCACTTGTGTAAGAGCCTCATGGCTGCCTCAGTGTGAGCCTCAGCATGGGTGGGCTGTTGGATGTGTTGAACAAAGTCATGCTCTATTAGAAATTAGATAAATGATTTTTTGCGGGATCTAGCGGGGTTATCATAATGGATGTTAAAGTCCCCTAAGGTCAGGACTCTATGGAGAGTAGCTGTGGTAATCGAAAGGGATTGTCATATGGCCTCCCAGTTAGTGGATTGAATCAACAGAGGGCAGTAGAGAAGGTGTAAATGAAAGCTAAATAGTGGCCCAATCTTGACTGGCAGCAGCTGCAAACCAGTAGGGTAAATTTCGGGATATGCGAGTAGAGATAGGGTGTCATTATAAAGAAGAGCAACTCCTCCTCTGTGACATGAAAACCTGGAGGCTGATATGGCTTTATAAACAGGTGAGAGACAGCGCTGTAGGCAGGAGACCTCATCCTCCCGGAGCCAGGTCTCCGTGAGGCTGAGGATGTCTAGGTAGTGTAAAAGAAGGAGGTCTACAGTTATTTATTTATTTATTTTAAAGTATTTATATACCGCTTTGTCCTAAAATCAAAGCGGTTTACACTTCAAACAATCAAAAGTCAGTGTCAGTAGGGGTAGGCATGCAGTGTTAACACAGGTGAGTGTTTGTGTGAGTGAAGGAGATGATTTCTTGGAGTGCTATATACAGGATGAGCTATGTACAGTGGGTTATATACAGAAAGGGCAAGGGGGTACTTTTTTTTTAAATTCAAGTATCTACAATTGAATAGTGCCAGACTGAGGAGTGCCAGACGAAGAACTGGTACTGAGAACTGATTGTTAATGAGGCAAAGGAGAGGGGGCGATGGAGCACAGTGGATTAATTGCCCTAGGCTCTGGTGGACTGTAATATTGAGGTTGACGCCATGCCATTCAAATCACTGGAATAGAAGAAATGGGAGAGATGGGGATTGTGCTGCTGGGACTGAAAAAGAAGTGATGCACAGTGTAGTGCCGAAGACTAACCTCCTAGGTGGTGGCAGTGTGCAGATTCAATCCGGGCCTTCTTAGAGCTGTCCCTTTAGATCCACACCTAGGCAGCACACGGTCCTCTCACCTCGTTCAGTTCCCTAGGCTTCTTGAGCCTCCAGGCATGGAGTGGCCCTTCTTTCCCACTCCAGCAGGGAAATGTGACGAGCAGAGCTGGAGATTGGTCACTAGCTTCAATCTCCCCAGTTGACAACACAAAGTTATAACACAATTCCTGATCGTGTAGCCAGTCTAGTCCCGGACCTCTGGGTTGCCAATCTCATACAGCAGCTTGGAGACTGAGAAAACTCCTCCTTTTCTGATGTCACTGATATATCCAGTCGGGAGCCTCCCCCTGAAGCCAGTTACCTCAGTCTCCAAGCATGGATGGTTGGTGACCCCTGAGGCCCGGGATCACCGGAGAAACAACTAGGACCTTGTAAAAAAAAAAAAAAAAAAACACTTGGGGCTGTTAGTCAGAGTTTCCATCGCCTGTAATCTGGTTGATGAGTGGGAGAGGACTGTACCTTTAAGCCTGCAGTAGGTCGTCCTCACCCCTTGCCTCTCCTTCGTCTCTTTTTGCTCTGCCTGAAGGTTTTTTCTTTCTCAGTAGAGAGCGCAGAAACAAAGGGAAACAGAACTGGTTCGCTGTTGTCGGACAGTTTGAGCCGGGACTGTGCACTCTGTAGCCAGCGTCTTCGGCAGAAGTTTGCCTGTCAGCCCGCTGTGCGTACGGTCCCTGTGCCTCGGAGAAGCCACGTTAGAGGACGTTGAAGGAGGGCTCCGTCCTAAGTGGTCTGTAGGACGGTGCTGGTGCCGCCACCCCTGATGTCCTGCGGGATCTGGCTCCCGGTTCACAAAGGTAAGCGGGGGGCCCGGTCTGTGCTGCGGCAGTGTGTTTTGGCGCCAAAACAAGGCCCCGAGCCTACGCCGCATGTTAGCGGCGCGCTCTTGGCCTGTAACAGTGGAAAGTTTCCTGGCGGGGGAAGGGACGGCTATATTTGAGGCGCGAAATCCTCTATCTCCTCCCTAAGTGCTGCGGGGTTTTTGTTTTCTTTTCGTTGCCTTTAGTCTCCTGCGATTTCTTTACCCTTACTATTCAGAAATTATTTTTAGAAGAGCGGCAGGAGGCGGACGTCTCGCGGTCAGCTGGTGGCTGGCCCTCGAGGGTTCTGAGCGCGGCGGCGGCCCTCTAGGGGTTAGTCATGCCCTCTAAGCCTCTTTGCTTGGTCTGTGGGGCCACGAAGAGCTCAGATTCGGGCATCTGCAAGGCCTGCACTTAGGACGCCTCGGCCCTTCAGTCTCAGGGGGACAAACTGGAGGCACAAGGGTCTGAGACCGGAACGGCAGCTCGTTCTTCAGCCGAGCACCCCCAGGTTTTATCTCGGGACTCCCCGCTGCCAGGGCCCTCCTCTATCCCGGATGATCTGGCCCCCCAGGGCCCCCTTCCGCCAAATTTAGCTGCCATCTTTTCAAAGGAGTTTGTGAGTCTGCTCCACCAAGTGGTGGGTCGGGACTCCCTTTCCGGTAGGACGGCGTGCCCTCCTCCCCAAAAGAGAACGGCGGCACCTTTAGCTGAGGAGGAGGCTACTGGGGGAGTTAAGAGGTCACGGCTGGAAGCGGAGCTCAGTGAGCACTCGGTTGTATTGGAAGGGCCGTTATCTGATGAGGAAGGCCTTCTGTTGGAGGATGAGTTGGAAGAAGGAGAGCTGACGGAGAGGGAAGACGAGGCTAGGGTGGTCTGGGTCTTCCGCAGGGAGGAATTGTCGGCGCTCATTGAGGAGTCCCTCAAGGCGCTTAACTTGCCAGTGTCTGGCTCAGCGACGGATGAAGCCCTGGAAGATCCTCTATTATAGGTGTTTCGGAAGACCCAAAGAGTGTTTCCGGTGCACAGGGTGTTTCATGAGCTGATTCAAGAAGAGTGGGCCGTTCCGGAGGCTCCGCTAAAAGGGGCCAGAATCATGAATCGCCTGTATCCTCTAGGAGACCAAGATAGAGACCTTCTGGTGTCCCCTAAGGTGGACGCAGCCGTTTCGGCGGTAACTAAGAAGACGACCATTCCCGTAGAAGGCAGTATGGCTCTTAAGGACACTCAAGACAGGAAGTTGGATGTTCTGTTACGGCAAGTCTTTGATGTGAACGCCCTTTCTCTCTGGGCGGCCATCTGCGGAGCCTGGGTGGCCAGAGCCTCTCTCCGGTGGGCGCAACAGGTGCCTGGCACGGAGCCGGACACGTCGGGGCACGCATCTCGCTTAGAGTCGGGGGCGGCCTACTTGGCGGATATCCACTATGATCTCATGCGGGGGCTAGCAAAGAGCATGGCATCGGCGGTAGCGGCTAGGCGGTACCTGTGGTTGAGGAATTGGGCGGCGGATGCCTCCTCTAAAGCTCGGCTCAGTAAACTTCCCTTTAAGGGGCGCCTCTTGTTTGGGGAAGAGCTGGAGAAGTTGGTTAAGGACTTAGGGGAATCCAAAGGCGGTAGGTTGCCGGAGGACAAGCCCAAGCCTGCGCGTTCTACCCCGGGGGGCAGGGGCCAGCCCCAGGATTTTCGTCACTATCGATATCAAAGATTCTCCTCGGGCCAGCGTGGTCGGTTCCCCACTAGAAATCAGGGGTTTCGGGGAGCAGGAAGGGGCTTTGGGGCTTCCTCCTCCTCGTCCACTCCCGCCAGAAAATCGCAATGAGATAAGGTGGACCCAAGCACCCCTACCTCCCGTGGGGGGCGGCTCAGAGTTTTTATTCTGCCTGGGTCCAAATCACCTCAGATCAGTGGGTGCTAGAAGTCATCAGAGACGGTTATGCGCTAGAGCTCCTACGTCCGGTCAGAGAGGCCTTCGTACTGTCCCCTGGCAGGTCCGCCTCCAAACTTCAAGCCCTGCGGGAGACAGTGCGGACGCTCCTCGCTCTCAAGGCGATTGTGCCGGTGCCGTCAGGCCAGTGCGGCTCAGGTCGATATTCCATTTACTTTGTGATGCCGAAAAAGACCGGAGGTTTTCGACCAATACTGCATCTCAAAAGGAGTGAACCGATGTCTCCACGTGTCCCACTTTCATATGGAGACACTACGGTCAGTGATTGTAGCGGTGCAAAAAGGGGAATTCCTTACATCCCTCGATTTATCCGAAGCATATCTGCACATTCCCATTCGGGCAGACCACCACAGGTTCCTCCGATTCGCAGTGCCCTTCGGGCACTTTCAGTTTCGAGCTCTGCCATTCGGCCTAGCCACTGCTCCGCGGGTCTTCATCAAGGTCATGGTAGTGGTGGCGGCCGCTTTGTGCAAGGAAGATATTCTCGTTCACCCTTACCTCGACGACTGGCTGATTCGCGCAAAGTCGCACGCAGAGAGCGTGCGAGCGATGGCCAGAGTGGTGGCCTTCTTGGAGAGCCTCGGTTGGGTGGTCAACCTAGCCAAGAGCCGCATGGTTCCTTCTCAGAATCTGGAATACCTGGGAGCGCGGTTCGATACGGTCCAGGGCAGGGTGTTCCTCACGGATCAGCGGATTCGTGCGTTGCAAATCCTTCTGCGGAGGTTTTTACTCTACAAGACGCCGTCGGCCTGGCACTATCTCCAACTCTTGGGCACCATGGCGGCTACCATAGAGACGGTGCACTGGGCATGAGCGCACATGAGGCCCTTACAAAGAGAACTCCTCAGGCGTTGGTCGCCCCAGCAAGATCCCCTGTCACGGAGGCTACCCTGCTCGGCGGAGACGGGTCTGGCCCTGAGATGGTGGCTGCGGCCCGCCTCCCTCTGGTCCGGGAAGGAATAGGACGCCCCGGAATGGGTGCCCTTGACGACAGACGCCAGCCTAGCGGGCTGGGGGGCACATTGTCAGGGGAGGTTTGCACAAGGAGAGTGGTATCCTCAGGAACAGGCGTGGTCAATCAATCGCCTGGAGCTTTGGGCGGTGACTCTAGCTCTGCAGGAATTTCATCCCTTTCTCGAGAAGCGGACAGTACAAATCTTCTCCGACAACGCAACGGCGGTGTCCTATGTCAACAAGCAGGGGGGGACAAGCAGCGTCGCGCTGGAGTCCGAGGCCGAAGCGCTGTGCGTTTGGGCCAAAGAGAATCTTCTCGACCTGTCGGCGGCTCATGTTGCGGGAGTGGACAACGTGGAGGTCGATTTTCTCAGCCGGGTACGCGTAGATCCGGGGGAATGGATCTTGCACCCGGAGGTCTTCGAAATGGTCGTGTGTCGCTGGGGCGCACCAGTCATGGATCTCATGGCGACATTCCGGTCGGCAAAGGTCAGCCGGTTTTACAGCAGGCGCAAAGAACGGATGTCAGAGGGACTGGATGCTCTCACCCAAAGCTGGCCAGTGGGGCAGCTACTGTATGTATTTCCTCCGTGGGCGTTGATTGGCAGAGTGGTCCAAAAAATAGAGAGATTCCGGGGGCAGGTGATCCTCATAGCGCCGGACTGGCCGCGCCGCCCCTGGTACAGAGATCTGATGAGGCTGCTAATGGCAAAGCCCTGGCACCTTCCTCCTCGAGCAGATCTGCTGTCTCAGGGTCCTCTTCTCATGCCCCACGTGGATCGATTCTCGCTTACGGCCTGGCTCTTGAAAGGGCTCAGTTGAGGTCCCGCGGGTATTCCAGCCCGGTCATTGCTACCTTGCTGAAGGCTCGCAGGCGGTCCACCTCACTGGCTTATGTCCGCATTTGGAGAGTTTTTGAGGACTGGTGCATGACCCACGGGTGTGATCCGTTAACTTCCACCATTCCTCAGACGCTTCAGTTCCTACAGGATGGCTTCGACAAGGGATTAGCCGCTGGTTCCCTTCGGGTGCAAGTGGCGGCCCTGGCGTGTTACAGAGGCAAGATCGGCGGTCAATCGCTCGGAAGCCATATGGACATCAAGCGCTTCTTGCGAGCAGTGTCGCTTCTCCGTCCGCCCTTACGACAGGTAATCCCGACATGGCATCTGCCTTTCGTGCTCAAGGCGTTGGAGCGCGAGCCGTTTGAACCGCTCTCCAGGGCGTCCGTCAAAGACCTCACTTTGAAGGTGGTGTTTCTGGTAGCCATTTGTTCTGTGAGGAGAGTGTCGGAACTGCAGGCCTTATGCTGCAGAGAACCCTACTTGGTCTTTGGGCCATCGAGAGTGGTCCTGAGACTGGTCCCGGCCTTTCTTCTGAAGGTCGTTTTGGCGTTTCATCTAAACCAGGAGATCTCCTTACCAGTCTTCCGAGAGGTCTTGTCTAGCCCGACGTCTAGCAAGCTGCATCTCTTGTACGTCCGTCGAGCGTTGAAGAAGTATCTTCGGCGGACGGCCGTTTTCCGTAAATCGGATAGGCTCTTTGTGCTTTTTGCGGGGCCTCGGAAGGGCGAAGCGGCGTCAAAGGCCTCCATTGCGCGGTGGATTAGGGAAGCCATTGTGTCTGCGTACGTCCTTAAGGGCAAACCGGTTCCGAAGGGTCTGAAAGCCCACTCCACCAGGTCTCAGGCAACCTCTTGGGCTGAGGTTCGTCTGGTGTCTCCGGTGGACATCTGTAAGGCGGCGACCTGGTCGTCCTTAAACTCCTTCGTTCAGCATTACCATTTAAATGTGTTTTCCAAGGAGGATTCCTCCTTCGGTGCCGCAGTACTCCAAGCTGGCCTACCAGGTCCCTCCTGTGTTTAACTTCTGTTACTGCTCTGGTACAACCCAGAGGTCCGGGACTAGACTGGCTACACGATCAGGAAGATTAAATTAGACTTACCTGCTAATTGTAGTTCCTGGAGTGGAGACAGTCTAGTCCCATGTCCCTACCCGATCTGTTGCTGCAGCAAATAGAGGGGTGGAGTACAGGGAGTTCACAGGTAAGTGCTGTTTCTGGAAGTTGCATAACTAACGGATATCTGGTTCCCTCAGAAGATTGAGGTAGAGAGGGGACCCTTTCTTTCTCATGGCGGGAAAGGACTGTCTTCTGCACGCTTAAAGTTTAAATTCCGTTGGGAGGGGTTCTCTCCTTTGTTTGCATGTTTAGGAGTTAATTTTACTATACATTCTTGTTGCTCCGGTTGAGTCTGCTTTGTCAATAGGTAACTGGCTTCAGGGGGAGGCTCCTGACTGGATATTCCAGTGACATCAGAAAAGGAGGAGTTTTCTCAGTCTCCAAGCTGCTGTATGAGATTGGCAACCCAGAGGTCCGGGACTAGACTGTCTCCACTCCAGGAACTACAATTAGCAGGTAAGTCTAAATCTCCAGGAACAAGCAGGAATGAGTCCTCACATATGGGTACGTCGGAACCGACGGAGCCTGCGTGGGAAAGCTCCCCAGCTTCCCAGAAAGGAAGCTTTTGGGGCCTCCCACAGCGCATGCGCGCTGCCTTCCCGCCTTCCTGACCAACTCTCTTCAGTTCTTCTTGTTCCGTGGAGCCAGCAGGTCGTGTTCCTGTCACCGCTGAAGAAATTGTTATTTTAATTTGTTTCTTTGACCGCGTGTCTGCCTTCCCCGATTCCAGACCGGTACCGCCGGTCCTTTTTTCGTTTATTTAAAAAAAAAATATATATATATAATTACTTTTTCTACACTTGGTGTATTTTTTCTGTGAGGCCTCTAGGCCTTCTCAGGTCTCCCTCATGGAAAAACCAGCTTCTGGTTTTAAAAAATGCACTAAGTGTACCAGTACTATTTCAGTTACAGACACCCATGAGTGGTGTCTTAAATGTTTGGGGCCTGACCATTCCATTCCGGATTGTCCATCCTGCTCTCTGATGTCCAAAAGGGGCTTACAGAACAGAGCAGCTAAATTTCATATGCTGTTTTCTACCGATACTCCAGCATCAACATCCTCCAGGTCTTCTTCTCCTGATGGATCTCAGGTAACCAAACATTCTTCGGGCAAGTCCTCAAAAGGCAAATCTCCTTCTAAGCAGCGAGAGGCCCTTGCAATTGACCCTGAGGACCCTGCCCCAGCCAAACAACCCCGGCGGGAAGCTCCGGCTTCCAAAGCTCCTCCTATGGGGCTACAGGTAGACATCGATGGCACGGCCTCGACCGATCTCCTGTTAGACTGCTCTGGGGTACCGGCTAACACCGGTACCGACTTCCAGGCAGTTGTGGCGGCTATGGGTACTACGGTACAATCCATGCAGCAGGCCTTACAGACTTTCATTAATGCTGCACCGCCATCGGTACCGCGACAATCGGTTCCGACTCCGATTCCGGTACCGCAACCGATACTGGTACCCAGAGCATCTACTTCCAGTAGCATGCCGGTTCCGGTCTCCGGTTCCGGAGCTTTCTTCGATACCTCTCCGATTCCCGGTACGCCCGATGTTGGTACCGATCGGTATGCGTATCGATCTCTGGAAGCAAATAGACGATACTTTGAATCCTCTGAAGATTCTGATACATCAGATGATTCTGCTGACGTCTCTTTTACTCTTCCTGAGGAGCCCTCTTCTCCAAAAAGGAGAATGTCTCCTCCAGAGGATTTGTCCTTTCAAGACTTCATTATTGAAGTAGCTAAAGGACTCTCCATATCTGTATCCTCTGAAAAGGAACCTAGAGCAAAAAAAATAGATATTTTAGGATACTCTAAGGTTCCCAAAGAGGCAGCCACCTTACCCATACATGAAATTCTTCAAGAACACATGATGGATTTGTGGGAGGCTCCTCTCACCCTATCTCCACATTCTCGACGTTTGGACACCATGTATCGGGTTCCTCCTTCTCCTGATTTTCAAAAAACTCAGCTTCCTCACCACTCTATTGTGGTGAAGTCTGCTATGAAAAAGATAAAGAGTACCAAAAGACACTCTTCTACCCCTCCAGGAAGAGAATGTAGGACTCTGGATGCTTTGGGGAGAAAAATCTTCCAAGCTAGCATGCTTATTGCCAGAATCAATTCATACAGCCTCTATATGGGCATGTTTTTGAAAGAGATTGCATTAAAGATACGTCAGTTTCTCCCCTTTATCCCAGAGGATAAACAAGAGGAATTCCTCCTTTTGCTAAAGCACACTCAAGATGTTTCAAAGTTCTCCAACAGAGCAGTCTTTGACTCTTTTGAGGGGGCAAGCAGAGCTTCTGGCATTGCCATAGCTGCTCGCAGACTGGCTTGGCTCCAGGCCTCTGATTTGGAACCCTGGGTACAAGAAGGCTTGGGTAATCTGCCCTGTACAGGTGAAAATCTCTTTGGCAAAGAGTGGCAAATCAAAGCCACTCAAATGGATGCAGAGAATGCTGCTTTAGATAGACTTTCTAAGTCTACCTCTACCCCTGCCAAGAAAAAACCTTTTAAGAAAACTTTCTATAAAAAGACCAGATTTTCCACAAATACTGGCCAGCAATCTTCCCACGTTCGCTTTGCTCCTAAGCGTCAGCAAACTAAACAGGCCAGAACAAAGTCTACAGGGGCTGCTACAATCCAGCAGTCCCAACCTCCTCAGGGTTTTTGACTTGATTCTAGAGAACTTAACCTTTCTGGCTCTGCAACAGCCAGAACCTCTCACCATTCCAGGAAGATTAGCTCATTTTGCTCCCAGATGGGAACAAATCACATCAGAACCGTGGACCCTCTCTATCATCAGAGAGGGCTACAAACTACATTTCTCCAGCCTTCCTCCCCATACCATGGTGAGACAATTCAATTCTCCCCCATCTCTCCTGTACCTGTTGGGCCAGGAGGTGACCACTCTTCTCGCCCAAAACGCAATAGAAGAGGTTCCTCTTCCTCAACAAGGGTCAGGTTTCTACTCCCCTTATTTTCTCATTCCCAAGAAAACAGGGGGGTACAGACCCATTCTGGATCTCAGAGAATTGAACAAATTCCTATACAAAGAGAAATTCAAAATGCTTTCTCTAGGTACTCTCCTTCCATACCTACAGAGTCAGGACTGGCTTTGTTCTCTAGATCTCAAGGATGCGTACACACATATACTCATCCATCCATTCCACAGAAAATTCCTACGGTTTCTGTTCCAGGGAAAACATTTCCAATACAGAGTACTCCCCTTCGGTCTAGCCTCTGCTCCAAGGGTATTTACCAAATGCATGGCAATAGTAGCTGCATTTCTATGCACTCTGGGGATCTTTGTCTTCCCATACCTGGACGACTGGCTCATCCGAGCTCCATCTCAGTCCGAGGCTCAGACTTCCCTGGACCACACCAGACGCATACTGCAGTATCTGGGACTTGTCATCAATCTGCCAAAGTCTCAACTCACCCCTACTCAGTCCCTAGAATTCATAGGGGCCTGGCTAGATACTACCACTGCAAGGGCCTATCTTCCTCAGGCCCGTTGCCACCGTCTAGTGCACTTGGCCTCTCAAATTCAGTCCAGAAGCCACTTGACTGCCAGAGAGATGCTACAACTGCTAGGCCACATGGCATCCACAGTTCATGTGGTGCCTTATGCTCGCCTACATATGAGAGCAGCTCAATGGACCTTGTCCACCCAGTGGACCCAAGCATCAGGAGCTCTCTCAGACCAAATAGCAACCTCAAAACGTCTTTTTTGGTCTCTCCAGTGGTGGATATCCACTCAAAATCTGTTGTTGGGGGCCCCCTTCCAACCTTTGTTACCCCAAGCAACTCTCACTACAGATGCCTCCCAAACAGGTTGGGGAGCTCATCTCCAAGACCTCTCCACTCAGGGCATTTGGTCTCCACAGGAGACCACCCTTCATATCAACCTTTTGGAGCTGCGAGCAATTTTCCTTGCTCTCAAGGTCTTTCATACCCTCCTCATCAACATGACAGTCCTTGTTCATACCGACAATCAAGTAGCCATGTTCTACATAAACAAACAAGGAGGGACTGGCTCTCTGTCGCTTTGCAACAAAGCTCTAAAACTGTGGGCCTTCGCCAGAGAGCATCGGATCCATCTCCTGGCAGTGTACCTCCCAGGAATCCAAAACTCTTGGGCAGACAGACTCAGTCGAGTTCTGCTTCCACACGAATGGTCCCTGCACATGGATCAGAATCTTTCAGGAATGGGGGACCCCGGACATAGACCTCTTTGCAAGTCCGTACAATGCCAAACTTCCCCGGTTCTGTTCCAGGATTCCGTGTCAGGGAGCTCAGGCCAAGGATGCCTTCCTCCTTCATTGGGGTCAGGCCTTCCTATATGCCTTTCCACCCATTCCCTTGATTTCCAAGATTCTATTCAAACTTCAGAGGGATCAAGGATCCATGATCCTCATAGCTCCACGCTGGCCACGCCAAGTGTGGTACCCTCTACTTCTGCATCTCTCCCAGACACCCTCCCTGGATCTGGGAGCTGCTCCAGACCTTCTGTCTCAAGAGGAGGGGACTTTGTGGCACCCAAACCCCAAGTCCCTTCACCTCAGAGTTTCGTTACTGAAGGCCTAGACCTTCAAGACTTGAATCTTTCTCAACAGGTGAAGGATGTCCTCCATGCATCGAGGAAACCTTCCACCAGGCGTGCTTATGCTTTTAAATGGAAAAGATTTTCAATTTGGTGTGCAGACAAAGGTCTTAACCCTCTAGCACTACCTTTGAATTCTTTACTCGAATATCTCCTGCATCTTTCCAATGCAGGACTTAAAACCAATTCTGTAAGGGTCCATTTGAGTGCTATTGCAGCATCTCTTCAGCCTATCAATGGACAATCTGTTTCCTCTCATCCTCTTATTGCAAGATTCATGAGAGGTCTAACTTTAACTAAACCTCCCATCCGGCCTCCTCCGGTGGCATGGGACTTAAACGTAGTTCTTGGTCAGCTTATGAAGCCACCCTTTGAACCCTTAGCCACTACCTCCTTTCCTGGAAAGTCATTTTCCTTATTGCAATCACTTCTGCTCGCCGCATCAGTGAACTGCAGGCTTTAGTGGCTAATCCACCTTATACAAGGTTCCATCATGATAAGGTAGTCCTTAGGACAAATCCCCACTTTATGCCTAAAGTGGTCTCACCTTTTCATCTTAATCAAGAGGTATATTTACCTGTCTTTTTTCCAGCTCCTCATGCATCAAATGCAGAGAGGGAACCTTCATACTCTAGACTGTAAAAGAGCTCTTGCCTTTTACCTCCACAGGACGCAGCAACATCGAAAGTCTTCTCAACTTTTTGTTGCTTTTGATCCTTCTCATTTAGGACTTCCAGTCTCAAAAAGAACACTGTCCAATTGGATTGCTCAGTGTATTTCTTTTGCTTATCAGAGTAAGAACCTTTCTCTGGAAGGCCATGTCACAGCTCACAATGTGAGAGCCATGGCCACATCTATGGCTCATCTTCATTCTGTATCCATTGATCAGATCTGTCGAGCAGCCACCTGGGCCTCGGTTCATACCTTCAAAGCCCATTACTGCTTGGACAAGGACTCCCGCCGGGATGCCTTGTTTGGTCAGGCTGTCCTCAGACACCTGTTCCATTCTTAAACAACTCCTGCCCACCTTCCCTGAATGGATGCCTGAGATCCATAGGAAGATGAGAAACCCTTGGAGGGGGATCTCCCCGGCATCTTAGCTAGGGAGTCCCCATATGTGAGGACTCATTCCTGCTTGTTCCTGGAGATAGCACAGTTACTTACCTGTAACAGGTGATCTCTGGGAACAGCAGGAATTAGTCCTCACAACCCACCCACCTCCCCTAGGAGTTGTATCTCTCTCTCTTTCTCTTTCCTTTCCTCTCTCTATTGTCTCAGCTTTAAACTCGAACTGAAGAGAGTTGGTCAGGAAGGCGGGAAGGCAGCACGCATGCGCTGTGGGAGGCCCCAAAAGCTTCCTTTCTGGGAAGCTGGGGAGCTTTCCCGCGCAGGCTCCGTCGATTCCGACGTACCCATATGTGAGGACTAATTCCTGCTGTTCCCAGAGATCACCTGTTACAGGTAAGTAACTGTGCTTTTCATCTTATTTACTGCTTCTCAAATCAGTTCAGTACAACAAAACGTCTTTCATAGACTTCAACATAAAGCTCAGCTGCATGGTTAGAAGCTGTGCAGCAGCCCCACCCTTCCTCCCTTCAGGTTCACATACTCCTTAGTGGAACCTGCCCCAGGGCTAGAGCTTTTAGTGTTCTGCCTCTGGTACCTCCATGGGTTCAGGGTTCTCCTCATCTTCACAGGACTGGGCTTTCATGGCTGCCTCCTCCCTTCAGGATAGAACTCCTTTCTGTCAGCTTCCTGTCTTGGTAGCTCTCCCCAGCCACCCTCTCCCAAGTGCTCTCCCTCCTAATGGAAACACTTGGTCTTTTACTGTGGCAGAGGCCTTCCTAACTCCATCCTGAAGGATTCTGGGAGTTGTAGTGAACTCATACATCTGACTCTGCCACATCGGTTGCCCCGCAAAGGGTAGAGCATGAAGAGCAGGCTGGTAATGGCGATGCCAGACTGTGACATATTGATCAGCCCCGGAGATGCCCCAAGGAGCAGGCCTTGCTCCTCATGCATGCTCTTCCAGCACATGCCTGCGGTGCGGTCACCACAACTGTGTGTTCAGAAATAGTGTGGTTGATTCCTACATCACCTCATACATAGGACCAGTTAGGCATGGCCAACTATCATATACCTCCTCAGTCTTCTCTTCTCTCTCTTTAACCTTTCCTCATTACTGGCTGAAAGTGAAGACGATTTGAAACATTTGCTTCTCAGGATAAAGGAATATAGTCTTAAATGGGTCTGCACCGTAACTTTAAGAAGACAAAGATCCTGACAACTGGCAAAATGAATAAGTTCATCATTGATGGAGAAGAAATTGAAATAGTTGACAATTTTAACCTACTTGGATCAACTATCAAAAACGAAGCAACAAGCAGTCGAGAAATCCGATGACGCATTGCTCTTGGCAGAATGGCTATGAAAGACTTGGATAAGATTCTCAAGAGCAGAGATGTCTCTCTCCATACAAAGATTCGACTTGTTCAAGCCATGACATTTTCAATAACATCATATGGATGTGAAAGTAGAACAGTGAAAAAGATAAACAGGAAGAAAATTGATGCCTTTTGAATTATGGTGCTGGCAACGAATACTGTGCATACCATGGAGTGCCCGAAGAACAAACCAGTTAGTACTAGAGGAGATCAAACCTAAGCTTTCTTTAGAAGCTCAGATGACAAGACTTTGACTTTCATACTTTGGACACATCATGCGAAGAGAGAGATCATTAGAGAAAGACATCATGCTTGGCAAGGTAGAAGGTCAACGCAAAAGAGGAAGGCCAGGAATGAGATGGATCAATACAATAACAGCAGCTATAGGTGCCAGTCTGTCAACCATGAGCCGTCTGACTGAAGACCGAACACAATTTAGGACAACTATCCAGAGAGTCGCCATGAGTCAACACTGACTTGACGGTACTTAACAACAGCAGCATAAGGGAGCCGTTCCATTCTCTTTATTATTTTGGCCACCTTTCTATGTAAGGGGTATGATAAAGGGGTTAAAGGAGCATTAAGAGGCGACAAGGTGATAGCGGAGAGACTGAATGAATTCTTTGCTTCGGTCTTTACTGAGGAAGATGTAGGGATGTTACCCATGACTGAAGTGGTATTTAAAGGTGCGGAAGAATTGAAGGAAATATCGATACATCGGGAAGATGTCTTACAACTATTAGATAAACTGAAGAGTAGCAAATCACCTGGGCCGGATGGTATACATCCAAGGGTGTTGAAAGAACTGAAATATGAGATTGCAGAACTGCTATCAGTAATCTGTGAACTATCATTAAAATCACCTCTAATACCTGAAGATTGGAGGATCGCCAATGTAACACCAATTTTTAAAAAGGGTTTCAGGGGTGATCCGGGAAACTACAGACCGGTGAGCCTGACGTCAGTACCGGGAAAATGGTAGAAACCATCATAAAGAATAAAATTACTCAGCATGTAGATAGTCACAACCTAATGGGAGACAGCCAACATGGCTTTAGACAAGGAAGATCTTGTCTTACTAATCTGTTATGTTTTTTTGAAGGAGTGAATAAACAGGTGGACAAAGGTGAGTCGGTTGATATTGTGTATCTGGACTTTCAGAAAGCCTTTGACAAGGTCCCTCATGAGAGACTTTTGGCAAAACTAAAGAGTCATGGGATAGGAGGCAGTGTACTATTGTGGATCAGGAACTGGTTAAAAGATAGACAGCAGAGGGTAGGGCTAAATGGCCAATTTTCCCAATGGAGAAAGGTGAATAGTGGTGTACCCCAGGGATCTGTGCTGGGTCCGCTGCTTTTTGACATATTCATAAATGACCTGGAAAGTGGAATAACGAGTTAGGTTATCAAATTTGCAGATGACACAAAACTATTTAAAGTTGTTAAAACCCAAGAGGATTGTGAAAAATTGCAAGAGGATCTTGATAAATTGGAAGACTGGGCATCAAAATGGCAGATGAAATTTAATGGGGACAAGTGCAAGGTTATGCACCTAGGGAAGAACAACCCAAACTATGGTTACACGATGCAAGGTTCCACATTAGGAACCACCACCCAGGAAAAAGATATTATAATGCCTCTATATCGTTCCATTGTGAGACCGCACCTTGAATATTGTGTGCAATTCTGGTCACCGTATCTTAAAAAGGATATAGCGATTTTAGAAAAGGTACAGAGAAGAGCCACCAAAATGGTAAAGGGGATGGAAGGATACTCCTATGAAGAAAGGCTAAAAAGGTTAGGGCTCTTTAACCTGGAAAAGAGACGACTGAGGGGAGATATGATAGAAGTTTATAAATTAATGAACGGAGTGGAACGGGTAAACGCAGATCGATTGTTTACCTTATCAGAATATAGAAAGACTAGGGGACATGCAATGAAGCTACAGGGTAAACTATTTAAGACTAATAAAAGAAAATATTTTTTCACTCAACGTGTAATCAAACTCTGGAATTTGTTACCGGAGGATGTAGTAAAGGCTGTTAGTGTAGCTGGGTTTAAAAAAGGTTTGGACAAGTTCCTGGAGGAAAGGTCCATAAACCATTATTAAGAAGTGACCGAAGATATCAATGCTTGACCCAGTACAAGCATTGTGGAACTTGTGTCTCTTGGGGAAACTGCTAGGTACATATGACCTAGATTGGCCAATTTTGGAAACAGAATACTGGGCTTGATGGACCTTGGTCTGACCCAGTATGGCATATCTTATGTTCTTATGTTCTTACTTTTTTCATTCCGCTACATCTTTTTTTGAGATATGGCAACCAGAATTGCATAGCACCATGGCGGCGTGATAATTATTGTTTTATTCTTTATTCTTTCCTAACATTTTTTTGGCTTTTTTGGCTACTGCCACACACTGAGCAGATTTCAATGTATTGTCCATGATGGCAACTATATCCTTTTCCTTGGTGATAACTCATTAATGTGGAACCTAGCATCCTGCAGCTATAATTTGGGTTGTTATTCCATATGTGCAACACTTTGCATTTGTTCACATTAAATTTCATCTGCCATTTGGATGCCCAGTCTCACAAGGTCCTCTTGTAGTTTGTCACAGTAGCGGAAGGGCTGTTGGGTAAGGTTTGCCTTTTTGTGGATGATACCAAAATCTGCAATAAAGTAGACACCCAGGAAGGTGTAGATAATATGAGGAGGGATCTAGATAAGCTTGAAGAATGGTCTAGCATTTGGCAGCTGGGATTTAATGTTAAAAAATGTATGGTCATGCATTTGGGCTGCAGCAATCCAAGGGAGCAATATAGTATAGGGGGTGAAGTACTTTTGTCAACTAAAGAAGAGCGGGACCTAGGCATGGTTGTGTCTGATGATCTTAAAGTAGCTAAACGGATAGAAAAGGCGACGGCAAAAGCTAGAAGGATGCTTGGGTGCATACGGAGAGGAATGGCTAGCAGAAAAAAGGAGTTGATAGTGCTTCTGTATAAGTCCTTGGTGCGACCTCATTTGGAGTATAGTGTGCAATTCTGGAGACTGCACCTTCAAAAGGATGTGAAGAGGATGGAGTCAGTGCAGAGGGTGGCTACTAAAATGGTTAGTGGTCTTCATTATAAAGCATATGAGGACAGACTTAAGGATCTTAATATGTACACCTTAGAAGAAAGGCGGGATAGAGGTGATATGATTGAGATGTTTAAATACCTCCGTGGCATAAATGTTCATGGGGAGAGCCTCTTTCAATTGAAAGCAAGTTCTGCTACGAGGGGACATGGGATGAGGGTGAAGGGGGATAGATTCAGGAGTGATATGCAGAAATATTTCTTTACTGAAAGAGTGGTGGATCCGTGGAATAGTCTCCCAGTGGAGGTGGTAGAGATGATGACAGTAACTGAATTCAAAAAAGCATGGGACAAACACAGAGGATCTCTAAAGGAAAGAAGGGGACTGTTGTAGTTGTTGATATGGAAGGACAGACTAGATAGGCCATGTGGTCTTTTTCTGTCGTCATGTTTCTATGTTTCTGTGTCACAAGCTAAATGCGATTTAACAACCCTGAATAAAGTAGCTCTATACAAATAAGTAGTAGTAGTAATTTGGTATCATCTGCAAATTTCATGACCACGCTAACTCTTCCCATTTCCAGATCATTTAGACATATATTAAAAAGCCCTTCTCACAGTACAGATCCCTGGAGTATCTTCACTATTCATCTTCCTCCACTGAGAAAATTGCCCATTTAAGCCTGTTTTCGAATCCCCAATCCACCATAGTACATTGCCTCCCATCCACTGTTCCCTCTAAGCTGTGCGCATGTGCGCTGTCACCCAGCAGACCTGGTTGAGAGGAAGGAAAATGCTTTAAATAAAGAAAAAGATACATACAAGCTGCAATATCTGGAGGAACCAGATAGAGGGAGCAAGAGGGACTCCAGAGTGACTGAGGAACCACGCCCCACTGATCATGAGGTAATGCCAGCCAGCTTCCAATCCTCGAGCACAGAAGGACTTCTTAAGGAGGGTGTGGAAGACTGGAGGCAGAGCAGCGGGAAAGGCAGCGGTGAAGGCAGCTGGAGAGACGGCTGGAGAGGAGGCAGCAAGAGTGAATGCAGCAGGACAGCGTGCAGCAGGAAGGAAGGCAAGACAGAGGAAAAGAGGTTAGAGTGCAAACCTGAATATTCCACTGCCAGAAGATCACCCAGAGTGAAAGGTGATTGCCTGAGAGCTAAGGAGGAACCTGGGAAGGTTTCAGCTCACAGAGGAGTAAAAGCTGTTTGCCCAGAGTGGCAAAGGCATTGCTGCAGCTGTTGTCCAAAACCAACAGGGTCACAGCCTGAAGACCTAAGCCGTGCTGTACAGGCAAGCCAATGGAGAAACTGGTGCAGGCCTCAACCTTCACGGGAAACAGAGAAGCCAAATTCCCAAGGTAAAGCTTTTTATGATATAAGCTATAGGAAAAGTTTACCTGATAAGAAAGGTTTGAATAATAAATGTTCTTATAAAGCTGCCATAAAACTTCTAAGGAGAGAGGAGTTTCCTCAATGCAAAACAGCACAGAGCCGACGCCCTACGAGTTACCCAGAACATTGGGCTGTGCTAGAAGAGCTATATAAGAAGCCTGACTATAACCTACCTGAACCCAGGGACTCAGAGTCAGAGCCAATGAGCCAATGCAAGTGGAACTGGCAAATGAGGTTTCAGATACCGAAATGGACTGTACGTACTGTACCACGGGAAGCCTAGAATCTTTGCCAGGCTTGTAAGCTGTATGTGTTACTGCCTAGAACATTCCTGTTGTGTGAATACCAGCGCTACTGTGAAAGTAACAGTTTTGTTTAAACTTTTGTTTTACTTTTTCTTGCCTGAATTAAGGACATTTGCGTTGTTGTTATTGCCCAATCCTTTGAACCCTTGCGAGAAGGGGAAATAAAAGCCTTTATTTTCCCACCACTTGTGCAGTTGAATTCTTTGGAAGATTAGGATCCAGGAAACTAACAGGACCAAAAGCCAATTGGGCCTCTGGATTACTGGCCAATCTCCTCCCTATATAGTTATGTCCGACCTGCCCTGACTGCTACTTACCGCCAGGGTAGTGCTCGCGACAGCGCGCGCACACACCTCGCCGAGCGAGCGCACACAAATTACAAAGGAGCGCACAAAAATTACGGAGTTCTTGGGTTTTCAAATTAAAACCTTGGTTCTTTTAAGGCCGCGGCTGCGCCGCCGATCTACTGCCATTCTGTAATTTCCGGGTAATTCCGAGACTCGTGACGTCACTTCCGAATCTCTCCTCTCTGCTCTGAGTCCTCACTCCTCTCACATGTGACCGACGATTGACGAATCATAACACAGGCTAAAGAGGGAAATAAAAGGGAGGGGCAGCCAGCTAGCCCGCCTCTCTCTGCTCTTGTGCCTGCCTGCCTGCCACGCACCTCCTTTGATCCCTCCCTCAGCCAGCCTCCAGTGCCACGTGCCGCCTTGAATGCGGAGAAGGGAGAGCAACATACCGCACCGGCGAAGAAGAGGAGACCGGTGCTCCGGGACTGCTGCCTGAAGATTGTGCGGGGCTACGCCAAGGATGGGCTATCGGCAGCGGAGCAGGTGAATGCTGAGGACTTTTCCCGGGAAACGGGGATGGTGGCGCCACGCACGGGCTCAGCCCCCGTCTGGAGAGTCGGGAAGGCCGGCGCCGGAGGAGGAGAAAGGAGGGGGGGGATAAAAAGAAAAAAAAACCGATGCAAGATACCCCGTGAAAGAGGTGCGGAGACAAAGGGCGGCCTCTCTCTCGACCCTCCCCTCCTCCGTCCTCACCGATGGGCCTAAGCGCTGCCGCCGCCGCTTCTCACCAGAAGGGGAGGAAAAAAGGCAAAGCGCTAAGTGTGCTGCTCTGAGAGCCAGCGAGAGGAGAGGGCGGTCCGTTCACCTCATTTTCTTTAAAAAATGCGCTTTCTCTCTCTCTCTCAAGACAATACACTGAGTCTCGGATCAGAACTGGGTCTTAGCACTGCTAGGCAATCACAGTCAGGTGGCTCGCTGCTATTACTGCGCCCTGCAGGTCCTGGACTAGATTTAGAGGGGCTGGCTCCCACGTGTGCTCTCTGGAAGCTGCCCCGAGTGCAATAACCATGTGTGAACTGCAGTGAGTGGGTGCTTGAAATTTCTTCGATAGTGGAGTGAGGACCAATTCTTTTTTTTTTTTGTCACTGATTTGCCTTCACGTGAATCTGGAGGTAAAAGAGGGAGCACAGTGTAACTCCAAGAATCCATGTGGTGTGAACCAAGATAATTCTGTGTATATGTGATTATCAATGAAAAAGCCGGCATCTACATTTGTTAACCCATTCCCCAACAGAGGACTTTGTTAGCATAACTATTTGAACCACTAATTTATCATGCATGGTGTCTTCCATCTTGATTTTATCACTCTAGCCCTTATGATGCTTTGGTCATGCCTACTTTTGAACTTTGTAGTTCAAATAGTTATGCTTACAAAGCCCTCTGTTGGGGAATGGGTTAACAATAAATGTAGATGCCGGCTTTTTCTTCCTTTGAAGTTGCCAGAGGCAAAGTAAGTTCTTCTGTTGAAACCATGGGGGAGCTGTTCTGTACACAGTTCTTTATGGTGAAGTAACAGTTCCTGCTTCAACAGGAGTTGTTCCATTTGTTTAGGGTGAAATGATGACTGTGGTGGGTGCCTTGGAGGAGGAGGAGGGGGGTGGATAGAGGTGAAGAAGGCTCGGTGGGACTGGATGGAGATGGAAATCCATAGTTTTAAAATTGTCACTTTTCTGGATTTGTGTTAAACTGCTAATCCATGTAAGTAATACTGTGCCTTCTTTTTCTTATGTATACTTATGGTTCTTTTTCTCTTTGTTACCACTATAACAATATTGTTATATTGCTTGCAGTTCCGACTTCCAAGCCCTCTGATGAAGGCTTTGGATGAAATGCGTTGGGGCATTTCTTTTGAATAATAAAGCACCTGCAGTGCCTGTGACCACCACACCACTTTTAAAATGTCGAAACCAATAGCAATGAGAGGTGCAAAATGTAAGAGAACGGCCAGAACTTTTAAGTCTGAATGGCTTGAAGAAATTGTTGAAACGGAGACACTGAAATCTCGAGATAAAAAATGCGTTCAACTGTGTGAAATATTCACTTACGAAGAGGATGATAGAGTAGTCTGTTTATACTGCCGAGATGCAAAACCATCGGAGGGTTTTCGAATGGCAAATTTTGGGATGATGTGTGGAAACTGGACTTTTTGAAACAACATCTGTCTAGTAAGACTCATACTGAAAGTGTTAAGAAACTTAGAGCTTAAAAATCCAAATTTACGAGGAGGATTATTTAACTTGTTTGAGAGCACCGCTGAAAAAGTGAAAAGGCAAATTAGTAATGAACGGAAGCGTTCTACACCAGAAGAAATTGAAATTCTAGTTGATAGTGTTTTGCTGGCTGTTCAGATGAATATTTCCATGCTCTATGTTCAATATATTAATGAACACGTGTCCAAGTACATAACCATACCTGAAAGCTGGAGAAGCAAAAACTATTTGTTTGAATTTCTTGAAATTATAAACATGAATGTCCAAGATAAGCTCATACTTCATAAGAATAAATAACAACTCCACATATTAACCAACTGTAGTATTAGTAACTCTGCACCAAAAGGGTTTTTTTGCACCGTGACAACGGGGGCACAGACCTCAGAACTATCCTCAGATATTCATAAAATGCTTCAAGGCCAGAAAATCCGGCTCTAGTAAAGCGATTTGAGGAAATTTACATCAACGGTCTGCATCCAACCCCTCCGTCCGTCAAACAGTGCCAAATACCAGAATTCAATAAACTGATGGAAATCCAACTAAAAAGTGCTTTAACCAAACTCCATTCTTATAATCAAATAACAAAATTTAATACTGCAAAGCTACTTAACATAGGACCCTCAGCCATTTAACATGTTAGCACATTTGTCTTATATCAACATTTAACCATGGCTTAAAACAAAACAGGCTCCTATATGACAAAAGGACCCATCAGCAAAAGATAACGATCCAAAGCTCAATCTTCCATGATGATCATTGCAGTATCAACCCCGACGCCACATTCAGACGTCCCTCTTAGCGTTTCGCAGACGCTGCCTCAGGGGGGTATACTAAAAAATAAATAAAAACAAAAAAAGTGCTAAATGCTCTTACTACAAGAATATACACTCACTTAAATCAAAGCAAACAGAGCCCGAGTTCCTTACCCGACACGTGTCTTCTCCACAAACTCACCACGCAGCTTAGATAACACTCAACACTGCAGACACCCCACAGTCAAGATATCCAAAAACTGGCGTCTGACGTCATACCCATGTCACCACTAAAAACAAACCTACCGGGCTTCTTAACTAACTATCAAAGACAAGCCTTCCAATCAGTGTTGAAATTCAACCCACCTGGGGCCACAGTTCGAAGCGTAAATATCCACCACTGTTCCCAATATATCAAAAATTGCTCACGAGACAAATCTCGAAAACCAGTAACTATCTGCTTGATCCCAAAACATTGCAGATCAAGAAACTCGTGCCCCAACTCTAAACAGTGACTGACCAGTGGTGCCTCCCGTCGTTTACACCGCAACCTACTGCGATGTTCCCCCAGACGTGTAAACAGAGGGTGAATCGTTTTACCCACATACAAAAAACGGCAAGGGCAAAAAATACCATAAACCAAATAGTCAGATCTACAAGAAGTCGAGGATCGCAAAAAAAATTCCCTGCCATTATACATAAATCGATCTGTCTCCCAACAAACAGCACAACAGGTACAATCCCCACAACGAACATGCTTACCCCGTTGTTCAAGCCGCATAACACTCATTAATCGAGACGGACTTAAAATTTCCTTAAAGTTCCGGTCTCGCCGCCAGACACATCTCAAATTTTTAGCACCAAGACCCGGTAGAGTCTGCAAAATGTTACTATGCCGACGCAGAATCTGCTGGATCCGCATACTGAGGGGGGAATATTTAGAAATAAAATTCACACAATCATCTTTTTGAACTGACCTCTCCTTAGGGGCTAATAACCACCCTCTATCATTATACAGCGCACGCTTGTATGCCTTCTCTACCACTGCTATGGGATAACCTCTATCAAAAAAAGGCCTGTTTCAAAGAGCGGGCCTGCACCTTAAAATCATCCCTAGAGGAACAATTGCACCGATACCGCAGAAATTGCGAAAAAGGCAAACTCTTAATCAGCCCCCTCGGATGAGCACTGGAAAAGTGCAAAAATGTGTTCCGATCAGTTACTTGTGTGTTTACAAGATAAGCTCATAGCAGATGTTGCATCAGCCGCATATCATACATTAACTACTGATGAAAGCACAGACATTTCTGTCAACAAATACTTAATACTGTACTTCAAATATCAGCCAGTAAATTCATGTCTGTATAAAACTTCATTTGGTGGGATGCTACAGTTGGAAGCATGCGATGCTGCATCAATAGTCAGTGCACTCTGGGAATTCTATGGGAAATACAAGCTTGACCTTAACAAAAATGGTCATGTTTACTTCGGATGGTACCTCTGTCATGTCAGGCAGAATAAATGGTGTTGCTGCGCAGCTAAAACAAAACGTTTCGCAATTAGCTTCATTAACAATGGCATTTCAAAAACGTTGGCTAACACCACTGGAAGCATATCATCTTGCACAGGGTAAGCTGAACAAAATCCGAATGCAATACTTGGGTGACACAGTAAAATGGAGTGATAATGTTAAAAATCTTCTCGACAAGATACCTGGAGACGTTTCAGTGGATACTGATTCCACACTTATTTTCATTAATATGCTGTGTCTGCATTTAGGGGAAAGATTTCCTGAAAATGAATTTGAGGAATGGTCTGCTTTTGACTTGACAGCAATAGCACAGTGTGATTATGAATTTGGAATTCAAAATGTCCGATCACTCTGCTTAAAGTACAAACAATTTATTATGGAGGAACATATTGTTGTTCCGCAGTACAATGACTTCAAGTTTTTAGTCGCAGAAAAAATCAAAAGCAAACTGATAAACAGTTTTCTGGATATGGTGACTTTGGCGTTTCAGAATGCTCACTTTGCAGATTTAGTGAAATTGATGGATATTGGTGGAACATTTTTGGCTTCTAGTGCAGATTGTGAGCGTGGTTTCAGCTTGATGAACAGTTTAAAAACCAAAATAAGGAATCGCTTACATTTAGAACATTTGGAAATGCTGATGCGTGTTAAGAGTCATCTTCAAGATGGCGGATCAGTAGACCTTGATAAAATTTATTCAGACTGGGTACATTTGAAAGATCGAAGAGAAAAATTTTGAGAATGAACTCTTCTTCCATACATAAATTATTTACATGGAATAACAATGGCTTTCAATAAAAATTAACTGAAATAATGCCACATTTATGATTGTAATTACTAGAAATTTTCCGCTTCGTTTAGTAATCGTCTATTTTCATTTAATTTGATTAAAATCAATGTGGTGTACATACTGTATTCTAATGTGTAGTCAAATTTTAAAGTATATAACTCCAAGTGTCGTTATGTGGCGCTCAAAAAATTTAACCTTCCTTCAAAAGCTGTACAGCTGATATTTTATGCGCACACAGCCTACAGAAAATTAGAGGGAACATTGCTCTCATCCCATAGCTTTCTAATTTCTTCAGAAGCCATTCAAGGGAGAATTTGTTAAATGATTTGGGGGTCATTCCAGAATAGAAATAAGCCTTTGGATGTGCGGCGTAGACATTTTTCTAGCAAAAACATCTATGACCATATTTTGATACACCTGTGGCCCTCCATGTACAGGGCACTAGCATGGGGATCTCAGAACATGGGCGGGATGGGGCTGAACGAGGGTGTGGTCAGCAGAAGAAATGTGCAATGTGTATTCAGGAAAGGCCTGTGTATGTTCTGCGTGTTTCCTGCGTGTTTCCTGCGGACGTCTACGTTATACCAGTGGAAATGTGGAATAAAGCCAGGACTTAGAAACTTTTCTGCTCTGCTCTGCAATGCGTCCCATAGAGACGAATGGCTGTGACAAAGATGTTGTGAACCGGTGTGTCTGCAATCTGGAAGACCACAAGATGCAGTTGTAAAGAACAGAATGCAGAGGTGGGGGAAGGTTGTATGGTTAAGACACATTACTGAACACTCCTACAGAGATATTCAGAAGTGCAATGGTGATTATTCTGGCTATGCTGACAATTGCTGTGTGAGATAGATGAGGTGATCTAGGGCACCCTAACAATCCCTGTCATCCGAGATGTGGGGCTGTTCATTTAGGGATTATATGTGGGTGAGTATAGGATGGATGCATGTGTGGGTGAGAAACACAGATTAGTAGTCTTGGGATCCCATGCTATCATGTTATACCAGCTGTTTTCTAGAGGTGCAGGGCATCTGTACTGCAGATGTATGTTTTGTGTGACTGCAAATGAGAGTCCTATGACCCCAGGAGGCTGGGGGAGGCGGTCACCAAGCATACGCTGTCCAGCAGAGTGTCAGGCTGTATCGCCCTCGCCTATGAGCAGGCGGGGCTCCCTCTAGAAGGCCGTGTCAGGGCCATGGCGACCTCGGTGGCAAACCTGCGCTCTGTCCAGATGGTGGACCTCTGCTGGGCCGCCACTTAGTCTTCAGTCCACACCTTCGCAGGCCTTTACCTCCTGGAAAGAGAGTCTTGACGGGACAGTGCCTTTTGCCAGGTTGTGCTCCATAATCTGTTCGGCGTTAGGCAGCTCCTACCTTCCGACTCTTCTGTGTTCAGGCTACCGGAGTGCTGGTTTTCAATGTACACAGGGGTCCTACTGTGGTGTGTGGACACAGACTTAATTGCTGCTGCTCGCAGCTCCCCGTGAGGGAGTCCGCGTTTTTGCTATGGACTTTCTGTAGCCTGTAGCTGGGGAGTCCCATATGTGAGGACTGACTTCCTGCTTGTTCCCAGAGAAAGCGTAGTTACTCACCTGTAACAGGTGTTCTCCGGGGACAGCAGGAATCAGTCCTCACAATCCTCTCTCCTCCCCTTGAAGTTGCTCCTTTCTCATCTTTATTTTTGCCGTCTTTTAGCTATGTCATCTGTCTGAGCAAGATGGCACCCTTGGGCGGGAAGGGGACCACGCATGCGTGATGGCATCTCTCAAAGGCTTTCTTTAAAAGCTGGGGGATGCTTCCGCAAGGGCTCCGAAGGTGCCAACGTCACCCATACGTGAAGACTGATTCCTGCTGTCTCTGGAGAACACCTGTTACAGGTGAGTAATTACGCTTTCCCTGATCGAAACTTTGTAAGAATTGCCCCAGCATGGACAAAATCAACGGTTGTCCCATTATATTGTCTGAACCCAAATCGAAATGGGCTAAACTCATTGTGCTTATTCACAAAATCTTGCAGTTGCTTTAAAACCACCTTTCCAGAACCTTAGCTATAGTAACCCTCACTTGGTTTACAGCTTGCCGTGCTGTGACAGCTTGTGTGCATCAGTGATGCTGAGAACTAGGCTGTTGGTAGCTTAACCACTGTTAGGGTCTTCCAAGATGGACAGGTCTCAGCTGAGGTGCCAGACTAAGACAAACTACCATAAGGGCAGCAGCAGAATGGGACGGTGTTGGCGACGGTGGACCACATTTCTGTGATAACAGTAACAATACTAGCATTACCTGCACAGAAGAAAGGCCTGGCAATCTACTTCTGTATCTTGCCACAAAAACCCGATGTAGTCACAACAAAACATATTGCACTATAGTGCTGGAAGATGCAACCACCCCACCCCCACCCCGGTCAGAAGGCACTCAAATGTCTGCTGGGGATGAGCTGAAGACTTTTCAGAGTAAAGCTAGCATTAATGATGTTGTTGATTCAAAGCCCTCAGGACGTCTACTGCTGATGTAGCTGCACATGAAATGAGAGTCAGAAGCTGCAAGGACGCCTTACATATTGGGAAATGGAACATTAACCAAGGGAAGTTGGAGGTGGTCAAGAATGAAATGGAACCTGTACAACTCGAACTGTTGGGTGTCAGCGAACTGAATGGAGTGTCATCGGGCACTTTGCATCTGTTGATCACATGGTATGCTATGCTGGAAGTGAAAGACAAAGAAGAAATGTGTTGCATTTATAATAAAGAAGAAATTTGCAAGAACTGTAATGAAAAAAATGCAATCAGTGAATGTTTAATTTCTATTCGATTATGAGGAATGCACATCAACACAACTATTATTCTGGTATATGCCCTAACAACAGCAGTAGAAGAGGAAAAAAAATTGCTCGGTTCTGTGAACAAGTACAAGCTGAAATTGACAAAACATGCAAACATAGAAACATGACGACAGAAAAAGACCACATGGCCTATCTAGTCTGTCCTTCCATAATAACTACAACCTTTAGAGATCCTCTGTGTTTGTCCCATGCTTTTTTAAATTCAGTTGCTGTCCTCATCTCTACCACCTCCACTGGGAGACTATTCCACGGATCCACCACTCTTTCCGTAAAGAAATATTTATGCATATCACTACTGAATCTATCCCCCTTCACCCTCATCCCATGTCCCCTCGTAGCAGAACTTGCTTTCGATTGAAAGAGGCTCTCCCCCTGAACATTTATGCCACGGAGGTATTTAAACATCACAACCAGATCACCTCTATCTCATCTTTCCTCTAAGGTGTACATATTAAGATCCTTAAGTCTGTCCTCATATGCTTTATAATGAAGCCCACTAACCATTTTAGTAGCTGCCCTCTGCACCGATTCCATCCTGTTCACATCCTTTTGAAGGTGCGGTCTCCAGAATTGCACACTATACTCCAAATGAGGTCGCACCAAAGACTTATACAGAGGCACTATCACCTCCTTTTTTTCTGCTAGCCATTCCTTTCCGTATGCACCCAAGCATTCTTCTAGCTTTTGCTGTCGCCTTTTCTACCTGTTTAGTTACTTTAAGATCATCAGACACAACCACGCCTAGGTCCCGCTCTTCTTTAGTGGACAAAAGTACTTCACCCCCTATACTATATTGCTCCCTTGGATTGCTGCAGCCCAAATGCATGACCGTACATTTTTTAACATTAAATCTCAGCTGCCAAATTCTAGACCATTCTTCAAGCTTAGCTAGATCCCTCCTCATGTTATCTACACCTTCCTGGGTGTCTACTCTATTGCAGATTTTGGTATCATCCGCAGAGGCAAACCTTACCTAACAGCCCTTCTGCTGTAACACTAACAAAGATGTTAAAAAGAATCAGACCAAGGACAGATCCCTGGGGCACACCACTGGTAACATCCTTCTCCTGAGAATGAGCTCCATTTACCTATACTCTTTCTCGTGTCCCACCCAACCAATTTCTAACCCAAGCAGTAACTTTAGTGTCCATCCCTAGGGTGCTCAGTTTGTTGATAAGTCGCCTGTGAGGAACAGTGTCAAAGGCTTTACTGAAATCTAAATACACCACATCTAGGCCTCTCCCTTGGTCCAACTCCCTGGTCACCCAGTCAAAGAAATCAATCAGATGTGTCTGACAAGACCTGCCTTTGGTGAATCCATGCTGCCTCGGATCCTGTAATCCGCTGAACTCCAGAAACCTCACCATTTTCTCTTTCAGCAGTGTTTCCAATAATTTACTCACCACCGAAGTTAAACTAACCGGCCTCTCTCCAGTCCTTTGGTACCACTCCCGACTTCAACGAGGTATTGAAAAGGTCAGTCAGTGGAGCTGCTAGACCATCCCCAAGTTCCCTCAGTATTCTAAGGTCTATCCCATCCGGTCTCATTACTTTGTCTACTTTAAGTTGAGCAAGTTTCTCACGAACACAGTCTTCTGAAAAATTTTCAAGATGTCTCTCGCTTCTGTTCCTGTTTGTGGGTGTTTTCTGAGGTCCTGCTCCTGGTTCTTCATCTGTGAACACAGAACAGAAATAGTTGTTAAGTAATTCCGCTTTATCCTTATCAGCTTCTACATATTCCCCCCTTCACTCTTGAGTCTGACAATACCACTTTTGCCCTTCCTCTTCTCACTAACATATCTGAAAAATGTCTTATCCCTCCCCCCCCCCCGCCCCCGATTTTAATGCATTGGCTGTTTCCTCCTCTTTTTGAATCTTCACTTTCCTGACTACTTTGCTAGCTTCTCTAAGTTTTTCCAAATATAGATGCCCATCTTCCTCTCTCTGTGATCTCTTGTATTTCATGAAGGCTTCCCTCTTTTTCTTCACTTTTTCAGCTACTTCTTTCGCAAGCCATAGCGGTCTCCTTCTACCTTTATTTACCATTTTAACAAAAAGGTTGGTTGCCCTTAAAATATCCCCTTTCAGTTTTGCCCACTGTTTTTCTACATCCCCCAGCTGTTCCCATTCCGCTAACGACTCCCTGAGGTATTGGCCCATATTGGTAAAGTTAGTCTTCCTAAAGTCTAAGACCCTCACCTTTGAATGGATTCTAATAGCCCTAGTCCTAATACTGAACCACACCATCTGGTGATCACTGGATGCAAAATGATCTCCCACTAAAACATCAGAAACACTTTCACCATTGGTAAGCACCAAGTCCAGTATGGCCCCTTCACGTGTGGGGTCTGTTACCAATTGCTTGACTAGTTCTCCCTGTAGAGAATCCAGGATCTCTTTACTTCTAGATGATACTGCAGCAGGAATGTGCCAATCAACATCTGGCATATTGAAATCCCCTATCAGTAGCACTTCCCCTTTCCTAGCAATGCTGCGTATGTCTTCAGTTAACTCTGTCCACCTCTTCCTCTTGTGAGGGAGGTCTTTATATCACGCCAATGCAAATTGATTTCTCTTTCCCTCTTTCTAGTTTAACCCACAATGCCTCCTCTCTCACTTTTAAGCTCTGTAATTCCAAAGCTTTAATAGTATTTTTACATATAGTGCCACTCCTCCTCCTCCCCTTCTTTCTACCCTTTCCTTTCTGAATAAAGTATAGCCAGGTATAGTTACATCCCAGTCATGGTTTTCTGTGAACCATGTTTCTGTAACTGCCACTAAATCCAAGTCGGCCACTCCCACCAAAGCTTCAACATCGGGGATCTTATTTCCCATGCTACGGGCATTTATACACACTGCTTTCCATTTGTTACCCCTGTTACCCATTTCCATAAAGGTATTTAATGTATCACTTACCTGGGGGCTTTCTTCACGCATCCCCAACGAGTCTAGTTTAAAGCCCTCTTCAGTAGATTAGCCAGTCTACTACTGAAGACGCGTTGACCTTTCTTGGATATCTTGATGTTCATGGGTGACTAGAATGCAAAACCTGGCAACAAAGAAGCCGGCAAAGTGGTTGGAAAATGTGGACTAGGCTACAGAAATGAAACTGGAGAAAGACTGATTAGAATTCTGCAAGACGAAAGATCTATTCATCTCAAACACCACCTTCCAGCAACACAAGCGGTGACCGTACATGTGGCCTTCACCAAATAATGTATTTTACAAAAATCAAATTGACTACATCTGTGGACATGAACAATGGAAAAGTTCAATATCAACAAACTACTAGTATGCAAGCTAAAGCTGAAAATGAGCAAGCCACTCATGAATGTAGCTAAATATAACCTTGAGAATATATTACCAGAATTTAAAGACTGCCTGTGAAATCTATTTGCTGCTTTGGATACAAATGACAGCACCAGTAGAGTTATGGGATGACATCAAGAAAGGTGTGCTCAAGAAAGTGAGAAGTCTCTACAAAAGATGAAAAAGCTAAAGCAGCCAAAATGAATGACCAAAGAAACTCTGAAAATTGCCCAAAATGCAGAGAAGCTAAAGCCAAAGGAGAAAGAGAGGCAATCACAGAGATTTGCAACATGCAGCAAGATGAGTTAAAGAGAAGTGCTACAATGATGCATGCAAGGAAATAGAATCAAAAGCTATTAGAGGAAGAACAAGATCAGCTTTCCTAAAACTACGAGAGTTAAAGAGAAAATTGCAGCCTCAAATTGGAATGCTACAAGATGCTCAAGGATCCTTGTTGAATGATGCAGAGGTGATCAAGAAAAGGTGGAAAGTGAAAGATTACCTGTGATCTGATCACAATACCTCAGCTCTTTCGGTCTCCTCTGATCCCTCGAGCAGCGAGAAATAAGCAGAGAGTAACATATGGGACAAAAATACTCATACACAAAGCTCTTGTTTCCTTGAGCCCAAAGGGGTGTCAACAGAAGGTATGTGGACACAGCAGAGTTCCACTTCTGTTGGATTCAAAGACTTCAACCCTTGAAGCCCTTTTTATTATAGAAAAAGGGAAAGTAAGAGTCATTAATCATAAACATGAAATAATACAAGGTGTCGCTAGAATTCTTTTACAGAGTAAGAGCTGATTACAATGTATTAGATAAAATTTACTTGATTATGACAGAATTATTTATAACTGCAGAGTTGCAGAAATTACGCTCTGCCAGCAGTGACCTTTAGTTGACTGTACAATGAACTTTGGTTGCACAGTTTGTAGCCTGTGTTTACTCTTTATGCTTACATTAACAATGTTCTCAAACTATTTTAAAGACAGTTACACAGAACTCATGATCATGATATCTTATTCTATTTAAGAAGTAGGTGAAAGGAGAAACTTGTGAGTGACGGTCATTGTTAGCAAAGTTCTTCTACCAGCACATTTTAGAGATCTGTATCAAGAAATTCATCTATCTTCAATTACATATTGGGGATTCTGGTATCCTTCTTTCTGTGCATTCTTACAGAAAGAATATACAGAGTCATTATACCATAAATATCAAGTGGACCAACAGCTGTTTCAACCTGTACCTTATGTTTATGTTTATTGAATTTGCTTGACCGCCCTTCAGTATTAAGCAGGGCGGTTTACAATCACAAAAAGGTTAAAGTACAACAGGCACAAGGCTGAAAACGGAAAGGAAGTTACAAATTTTCTTTGACAGGAAAGGAGAAGAAGTAAAAAAGAAAAGCGGAAACAAAAGGGAGGGTAGACAAAGTGGGGGGGGAGGATAGGCTAGAGAGGAGGGTGATTAAAGGCAAGGGAGAAAAGGTGGGTCTTCAGAGCTTGTTTGAAAGTGGTGTGATGAGGCTCCAGACGGAGAGAGGTGGGTAAGGAGTTCCATAGGGCGGGGCCAATATGATCAGGAACCATCGGTGATGAAAGAAGAAGTTGAAGCAGCATTGAAAACATTATCAAAGAATCAAGGATCAGGCATTGATGGCGTTCCCATTGAAGTATTAGAGCAATCTGATGCAACTGTTAGCATACTTACAAGGTTGTGACAGGAAATTTGAAAGACAACATCATGGCTAAGTGACTGGAAAAGATCTGTTTATACCAATACTGAAGAAAGGTGATTCGACTGACAGTGGAAAGTATCACACAATTGCTCTGATCCCACATACCAGCAAGATTCTACTCAAGATCATTCTGCAGAGACTACAACCATATCTGGAATGAGAACTGCCTGAAATGCAAGCGGGATTTAGGAAAGGGCAAGAAACAAGAAATATCATCTTGTATGCAAGATGTATCCTTGAAAAGACAAAAGGATATCTATTTGTGTTTTATTGACTACAGCATGGCTTTTGACGAGATACTCTGGGCCACATTAAGAAGCATGGGTATACCAGAACACCTGATAGATCTCTTGCACAACCTTTACATTGATCAAAAAGCAGCAGTTCTGACAGAACAAGTAGAAACAGAATGGTTTAAAATCAACAAAGGTGTAAGACCAGGCTGCATACTCTCCTCCTACCTGTTTAATTTATATGCAGAACAAATCATCAGAGAAGCAGGATTGCATGAAGACAGCAGACATGTGAAGCTTGGTAGAAGACTCATCAACAACCTTCGCAATGCTGATAGTCTTCACTTTCAGTTAGTATTGTGGTGTTATCTGAAACATTTGCTTCTCAAGATCAAGGAACATAGTCTTAAAATAGGGCCTGCACCTTAACATAAAGAAGACAAAGATCCTGACAACTGGAAAATCAATAAGTTCATCCTTTTTGGAGAAGAAATTGAAATAGTGGACAACTTTAACCTACTTGGATCAATAAAGAAATGACAAGCAGTCAGGAAACCTGATGACGCATTGCTCTTGGCAAAATGGCTATGAAGGACATAGATACGATTTTCAAGAGCAGAGATATCTCTCTCCATACAAAGATTTGACTTGTCCAAGCCATGTTATTTTCAATAACATCATATGGATGCGAAAGTTGGACAGTGAAAAAGATAGACAGTAAGAAAATCGCTGCCTTTGAATTAAGGTTCTTGTGAAGAATACTGTGTATACCATGAATTGCCTGAAGAACAACCCAGTCAGTAGTAGAGGAGATCAAACCTAAGCTTTCTTTAGAAGCTCAGATGACAAGACTTCGACTTTCATATTTTCGATACAACTATCCATAGGGTTGCCATGATTCAACACCGACTCAACGGCACTTAACAACAACAGCAGCTGTAGTAATGGCTTGCTTTTTTTTTATCTATCAACATTTTGTGGTCCACATGGGTCACAGTTCTGGCATGTGGGCACAGGATTTCAATTTTAGAAGATTTTCTGTAGTGCCTTTTCTCCCAGAAGTTGTAGGACGATGAAACACTTGGGCAAAAAACATGCTGTCACAAAATTGGATATTGAATTAAATCTTCTTAAATCTGGTCCATAAAGTCCAGTGCAGGGGTATAGAAGCAGTTCCTATTGATTTATTCTCTTATTTTCTTTTTAAGAGTTGATGGCACTTTGCCAAGTGAGAAACCTTTGATGGGTAGACACACAACATTAATACAGTCTGTATAGCAATGCTACAGTTCATATTTCTTATGTACTGTATTTATGTGCTAATTGACCCATTCAAAGCGGTGAACGATATATATAAAATACACAGTAGACAAATAGCATCGTATATGCAAATAAACATACATATAAATATCTATGAAACAAATATAGATTTAAAATATAACCCCCAACCATCAACTGACTGTAAGAAACTGGATTTAAGATAACGTGTCCTCTATTGCCTCATCTTTGTCACTCTTCTGCTAGAAATTGTCACATCATTATATTCTTGTAGAACACCAAATAATTAAGTTCCAGTGTTAGCTCTTTGGGCATAGTATTCCACATGATGGGGTTTGTTATTGAAAATATCCTGTACCTAATATGGGTACATTCAGGACTCCCTGGCTTTACTTCTATTTTTTTGGTTGAGTTTATCTGCTAAGTATGTTGACTTCCCATCTGTCATGGTCCAAACTCTTACCTTTAGCTGAAATAGCCATAAATGTTACTGTGTCATGCACAGACTATTATAGCATCCTAGAAGTTACTCTAGACTGGATAAACAGATTTTAACTGTATTCTTAAACTCTTCCCTTTGTCTAAGTCTCCTATGACAGGTTCAGCATTTTCTCCTCAAAGAAGAATCTGTATAGAGAGTGGCTCACTTGGGTTTAATTTACTTCAAAATAGCACTGCCTGATTAATTTATGAGAAGTTCTCATGAGACTGCTAGGAATTATTAGGAAAGGAATAGAAAATAAAACAAAGGATATTGTAATGCCTCTGTATTTCTCCATGTTGTGACCGCACCTTAAGTATTGTGTGCAGGTCTGGTCTACGCATCCAAAAAAAGATACAGCCGCATTAGAAAAGCTACATAGAAGGGCAACCAAATGATAGAGGATGTAATGACTCTCCTACAAGAAAAGGCTAAAGAGGTGAGGGCTCTTCAGCCTGGAGCAGAGACATCTGAGGGGAGATATGATAGAGGCGGTGGTGTTCCAAGAGCGGTGGGTGTGGCCCCTTGGTTGCCAACCAGGAGGGGGTGCACCCCCGCTAGTCCCACACTTCGGAGGCAGCACAACAAGCTTACTTTAAAGACGGGTGTCTTGCCATGCTGCCTCCAATCCAGGCCCAGTGGCTCTTCTCTCCCAGCTGAAGTGTTGCAATAGATGTGAATCCATTGTATACTCTCTCAGAAAATACAAGGACAAGCTGTGAAGCTAAAGTAGTATATTTAAAACAGATAGGGGGAAATAGTTTTTCTCAACATGTAGTTAGTTTTTGGAACTTACTACTAGCTGATGTAGTAAAAACAGATAGTATAACTGGATTTAAACAAGGTTTGTACAAATTCCTGGAGGAAAAGTCCATAAACCATTATTAAAGTAGTCCACCACTGCTAATCCCTGGGGATAAGTAGCATGGAGCTGGCTATTTTTGGGATATGTCAGGTACTTGTGACCTAGATTGTCCACTGTAGAAATAGGACAGGGGGCTTTGATGGTCCTTTGGTCTGATTCAATATGGCAGTTCTTTAAAAAGATAGAGATGAAATGGGACAATAGCTAAGAGGATTTTTGTATCTAACGAAGAATCCTTCAGCAAAGAGAAAACAGAAACTTCTTTGAGACTGGGGGTATCATTGCAGCCGAGAGAAAGTTGTTAAGTATAGCAGCCATTATACCACAAATATCAGCGCCTAATTTCTTAAAAACTCTGATGGAACAGCCGTCTAACTGGCTATTAGTAACATTATGGAAGCAATAGTTTCACAGATTTGGTCAGAAGAAAGAGGTAAAAAATTTTACCATAACATTTCTTCATGGCCAGATGACTGAGGCAAAGACACCTTAGAAAAGTTGCCACTAATCTTGAGTCATACTAAAAAAAGATTCTAAAAATAATTGTGAATCAATTGGTTCATTTCTGTCAGAAACAGAAAAACAAGAAAGATGCTTAATGACTGCAAACAATGAATAGATTGATTTAATTCTAATAAAAATGTGTTTATCCTGATATGCATTCTTAGCCATCAAAACTATATCCAAATAATTTTGAAAACAATTCAAATACTAATGTTGAGAAAAATAACCAAATGCACTCCACTTGCATCTTTCTTTTCTGCACAAGATCCTTTTTCCCCTCCAAAGATTTAGAAATCCAAGGGACTTTGGAGTTGCTGTGAATGTATGGTTATCAGATTTTTGATTGCAAATCTGGGACACCTGGGCTGGATGGAAGGGGTGGAGCCTCAACCTCCCCCCCCCCCCCCCCAAAAAAAAAAGGTTCACTGTAAAAGTTATAATCTAGAAAATATTCTATGCCTTTATACATTCTTTAAAGTTTCTTAATACAAACTGTTCATATTAATACTTTGAAAATAGTCATTTAAAGTTTAATATTAAAATTTGGTGTCACTTCAGTAGTAGCTACCCAACATTCCTCCAGTGCTGACTGCTCGGTACATTATAAAATCAAACAAAACACTGCAGGAACAATATTTAGAGCCTATAAACACAGCTTCCCAAATCTTTATCCAGGATGACCCCATTTTAACACTTCAAAATAGATAAACACTCTCATCTACTTCCTCCTTCCCCCACTTATCCAAAGCATGAAGGCAGCAATTGTGCCCAACAGTTGCAGCAGAGTCCCTGCCTTAACAGCATACCATAACAGCATTGCCAGAACTCAAATAGCACAACCCTATCTATGAAAATGTAGCACTGAAATCTAAAAACACCAATAAATCTCACATTAATGTCTTATTCCATTTGCCTTTCTATGCTGTACCTATCTCTCCTATACTGTCCTGTCTACTTCAGAAACAGAGGCACAGGTTTTGCCCCCTGCAGGCTGCAATGAAGGGGGGTGCAAGTGGTTGCACTCTTCAGCCCCCAGATACCTCTACCTATGTTATAGCAAACGCTGTGAAAAGCTCTTATTCAATCACTCACCCACAGAAGGAAAACTCACAGACAGGCTGGAATGCAAACAGGAACTTTTAATGTGCGCACAGGCCCAGATAGAGAAACCAGCAATCTCCACAAAAATCTGAGCCACGAGGGACGTCCTACAATACCTTATATACTGTACATTTTCAAACTCATTCTACAATCCCATTTGTCTCAGATATTTCCCGTCCACCAATCAGCAGCCCCTGGGGAAGGTACCTGGGTGACCTGTCCAAACCGGTGTGCTCTGGTCTGCTGATTTCTGGGCAAGGGGATATTGTGCTCAGACCTGGAGTGGGGGAAGGGTGTCTACTGAAATGTTAATGTCTTCTCTTAGCAGGCTGATTACTTTATGTAAGAGCCTCATGGCTTGGGGGGAAGGGTCAGGCTGATCACTTGTGTAAGAGCCTCATGGCTGCCTCACTCCCCCCTTTTTAAGTGAGACCTCAACCGCTAGAGGCGGTTGAGGGCTGTATTACTGGAGGCAAGCCGCATAGGGGTGTATTGGGTCAGGGCCATGACAGTGGTAACTGCCTTGCGTTCTACCAGGGTATCAAGGGTGGTGGTAATGAAGCGGTAAAGAATGGGGATACAACATGGCAGAATGGCACATAGCAGTAAATAAAAAGAACCCCTACCACTGGGATTTTTTAGTCCCCCTAGCCAACTGAACCACTTCATAAACCACCCAGGACCCATGGACGGGTCAGTAATATGATTAACTAGATCACTTAGATCTTGGATAGAGTGTTCAATGGAAACACTTGCATCAGTGAGTTTAAAGCAACACATACCCTATACCCTCTATAGCAACTCCTGCACAAAAGTTTTTGTTCCGTGTGCAAAAGTTGCTGTTCTGACTGTAAAAGGTTGCAGGGCCTGCAGAGGCCTCTTTCCTTTGGGGCAAAGGCTCTTTCCCTGGGATCCACCCTTATCAGCATATTAATGGCTTTTATTCTTGCTAGTGTTTAGTCATTCTGGCTGCACCCTGCCATTCCCTTTGCTTCATTAATCACTGGCACTGGTACTCCTGAAACTTCAGGGCATATGAGTACTTTTGTATCACCAGCTTTGTTTGGCCTGTTTAACTTGTCCAGGCTTGCCCAGCTTGCTCAGGCCTGTTCAATCTGTTCAGGCCTGGGCTGTCTTTTCTTAGCTGGGTCCATTTTCTGTGCACTTCTGCTCAGAGTATGGTTCCCCCTGGCTTTACTCTTGTTGTGCTGGGCTCTGGGTACTCATTTTCTTAGCCCACATGCTTTTTTCGTGCCATCATAATGTATTACAGCCTCAGGCAAGGATGCAGCCACACTAGACATACCTATCAGCCAATTTCCCTTCATTCCCAATTTTTCTTTTTCTTTTCTTGTTTATGGGGCAAAGGTAATCCCACTAAGGGCAATGGACAAGCAACCATTTGAGACAGATAGGGGTCATCAGAAAAGCAGCTTCTGGTACTGTTCCCTAGAGACAACATACATTGTAACATCATTTTCTTGCAGCTGGTCAATAATATTGAAAACACATAACATGAAAGTATGTCAAAAGCAGCAGTGCTTAATAATGTGATAAAGAAAGCTCTGAGAATAGTACAGCAAAAACTTGAGCTGGTGTGGGTATTGCAGTTGCTGAAGCCGAAATGGCTTGTAGATTTCAGTTACTTTCTAAGAAAACAATATTAAAAGGATAACAATACAATCATTCACAGAAACCCCCCAAACCCCCCAGTCAGTCCAATAGTTCTTTTTCCTGCCTCTCAGCAGTTCCCCAGGACCTCGCAGTGTGCTCCACCCCTCTCTGAAGTTTAAGTTCTGTTTCTCTCAAAATTTGAACCTCTCATTCTCATAGGCAGACACCCTGGCCCGTTTTCAATGTGACACACTGATCCAGATAGGGACTCCTTCACACATCTCAGCGGTGGGCAGCTCTAAGTTCTCGGGATGGTCTGCTCCATCTGGACCCCGGCCACCTCCCTCCGCTGGGCTCCCTGGATTGCAATTTGGTGACATGGCTCCAGGCCCCATTCAGGAATAAAATGCTCATCTCTTTTTTTTTTCTTTTTTTTTTTTTGTTTACATATTCATTAGCCAGATACATCACTTCAAATTACCTTCATCAGTTTAATGTCCATCAAAAGTCCTTCTTCTTAATATCCCACTTCATCCCTCACAACACTCCCCCATCACCTGCATCATTCCACCAATCGCATACATAGGTACTAATGTATCCTTATTATTGCTGTGTATACTGGACCTCTACATAATGTACTGCTACCAGTATATTTGGTAACAAAGTGCAAGTGTATAAACTAAAAAGATTTGTTTCTCACAGTGCTATAATATACTGTACTCCTGAAACTGAAAAACCCTCAAAACAAGGTACACTTTTTTCTCTGGACCCCAATGCGTAAAATTCAAATACAGAATAACAGGTGAATTTATTCCAACATCCAATAGTATAGCATCTATGATGTTACTGTTCTGTTCATCATTTGTCAGCACAGTGCTTAACAAGGCAAAGTAATTACCTTGAATCCTACAGTTCAAAACAAGCATGAAACTGATACTTTTCTATAAAAAGGTTGGTGTATACCTGGAATGCAATATCATTGTAGTATCAGAAAAATGAATACAGTTGATCAAGGCAGTTTAATGTACCAAGCAGGAAAGAATGCAATCATCAAAACAGCATTTACTGTCTGCAGAATAAAATGTCAAAGATGGCATATCATGCAGAAGTATTACTTGTTTAATTTTGTATGTGCAGTCAAAACCAAATATATGTACCAGAGATAAAATTCAGGCTTTAAAAAGAAAAGTAAAAAAAATCTTCATTTCTTCATAATCTTATAAGGATTTTCTTCAGCCTTTGTTTGCTTCCAGCAGACATTTGAGGATGCTCAAAGGAGGCACCCCCCATGGTTCTAGAAGCTCAAAACTCTACAATTAAAATTGATGACAAGAGGATTGTTTGCAGGCTAGGTGAATTGGGGTTCTTTGTCCTCTAGGAGAAAGACTCCTAGGTGATTTTTTTCTTTTGTCCTCTCTAATGGGCCTCCATTTATCTGCTAGAAGAAGGAACTCCTCCCAGTATCTTTCTATAGCTATGCAAACTATCTCAGCAGTTTCAACCGCCCCTCACTCACTGCTGAAAGGTGTGATCAAAAATTTGGTTCTTTGACTATTGACTATGCATGAAACATAGTAATGAAACTAGATATGCATTAAATAAAGCAATTGTCTTCCTTCACTCTCTAATGGGCCTCCATTCATCTGCTAGAAGAAGGAACTCCTCCCAGTATCTTTCTATAGCTATGCAAACTATCTCAATGGTTTCATTCCTAGTATCTTTCTGTAGTTATGCAAACCATCTCAGCAGTTCCAACCATCCCCCACTCACCGCTGAGAGGCATGACCAAAAAAAAAAACCTGGTTCCCTGACCACTGATCATGCATGAAACATAGCAATGAAACTGGATATGCATTAAACAAAGCAATTGTCTTCCTTCACTGCTACACCAGTACAACAGTCTACATACTGTTCCCTTTTATTCACAGGGAACAGTCCCTTTCCTGCAATCAGTAGACCTGGTGTTTTTCACTGTTTGGGGACACAGGGGCGATTTGTTAATAACTTCACCTTGTACTGATAGAGTATCAAAATCAATCCTGAAATATAAAGACCTAATGTCTGGATAAAAACTTTCTTTCCCTAATCTTTCCCTAATGTCACAACTAAACACAGAGACACTCTAACAAACACAGAGACACTAACAGTTTCTACATAACAGCACATCAACTATATGGGCCAGCCATGAATCTATATAGGGAAACTGGTCCGGATGCTCCTTCACTGCAATTTAGCCTCCGGACCCCATGCTCTAATCACAATTTACAAATCACAATTTACAGTGTAAATCTTCTAATCTCAATTCAAGGAATGCAATGTTCAGTGTAAATTTTCCAATCTCACTTCTGGGAATACAATATACAATATAATCCAGGCAACAGGCAGAGTTTGGTTGCACAAAACACACAGGACCACAAAGGGAAAAAGAAAGAGGGAAAACAGAAAACAGAGACGTCTCAGCAGCGAATACTCATACACTCTCTTTCCTCAGTAGCAGCTGTTACAAATACACATTACACACACTCTTTCTAGCTGTATCATAGGATTTAACTTTTACCATGAGGATATTAGTAATATGAGAAATATAGCTAGCTATTTTTCTAATGTCCACTAGATGGAGCTCCAGGATCACTAGCACAAAAGCCCTCAACACCACAAACACATGGCAGCACAAGCACATGGCAGCACAAGAGAAGCCCCCAACACTAGAAGCACATTTAAGGGGGTCAAGTGCTAATGTTTTGGTCATTTTAAGAAGTTTTGGCAGCGGTTTAAATACTTTTAAGGGACCCGAGGTGGCATAGTTGAATTTATACTGCAGTTTATTTACCGGCACTCGCAAGCGCGCCCCCCCCCCCCATTCCTACCAGATTTCAACCAGATTTACCAGATACCAGATACAGACAGGACGAGCAATGGTTTCAGAGCCCCCCCCAGGACCCCTACTCAGAATGCTCGCTGCGGGTGATCGGGCCGTGACAGTTTCACAGAATTTTACCAGGATTTCCAGATACAGAAACAGAGGACTACCCAAAACAGTAAAGTAGTAGTACTCACCAGAACTTCTGATCAGACAGAGAGTTTGGATGCCAGTCTATCCAGCCGGTTTTCAATCGGGCGGTCAGCCACAGGGACCGACTGACCAGACAAATCAAGGTGTCCTTCCGGAGCACAAAGTGGCCCGGGGTGCCAAGGACCGTTAATCACCTGGAGGGGCCGGTCCCTGACTGGTGGAGGCCTGATCCTGCAAAAAGCAGTAGTCTTCCCACCGTGGGTGTGATGAGAGAGGCTTTTTAAAATTTAATTTAAAAGGGTCCCACCTGGGGGTGCCAAATGTTATAGCAAACGCTGTGAAAAGCTCTTATTCAATCACTCACCCACAGAAGGAAAACTCACAGACAGGCTGGAATGCAAACAGGAACTTTTAATGTGCGCACAGGCCCAGATAGAGAAACCAGCAATCTCCACAAAAATCTGAGCCACGAGGGACGTCCTACAATACCTTATATACTGTACATTTTCAAACTCATTCTACAATCCCATTTGTCTCAGATATTTCCCGTCCACCAATCAGCAGCCCCTGGGGACGGTACCTGGGTGACCTGTCCAAACCGGTGTGCTCTGGTCTGCTGATTTCTGGGCAAGGGGATATTGTGCTCAGACCTGGAGTGGGGGAAGGGTGTCTACTGAAATGTTAATGTCTTCTCTTAGCAGGCTGATTACTTTATGTAAGAGCCTCATGGCTTGGGGGGAAGGGTCAGGCTAATCACTTGTGTAAGAGCCTCATGGCTGCCTCACCTATATATGCTCCCCTATACACATTCTCCCAATATATGTGATCCTTCAAATACAGTACTTCCCCAATATAGTACACACACACAAACATACTCTCTCTGATTCATTTTGGTTTTGCTATACTGAATCTATATATTTGTAGCTTTTATTAAGAGAAGTGAATGGGACAATTAGTACTACAATTCCATTTTGCAAAAGGCCTGAACCAGCTTTGGATCACCTGTTTCATCAATTTTGGGCAAGTCGGTAATCCTATTCCCTGCATAATATGTTTGTTTAATACAGTACAATCTCTCCTGTGTTCCTCAAGCCCCCATCCTAATGATCATAATTCAAAACTCTCTAGTATAAAACTGCAAGCCAGCTGTGCTTGCTTTCCAGCATTCTCCCCCTCCTAGACTTCCTGACCTGGTTTCAGCCTCCTAAGGGAAGAGGCATGGCAGAAGGCTCAAGCTTGCTGGCCTTCTTCCTCCTGGGGCCTGTAGTCTGATTAATCTACAGTTGTCCTCTCCTGCTGCCTCAGTTCTGTGGACTTGGTCAGATTGTTCTACTTTGAGCTCTTCTCCTCACACACATTTCTCATCTCCCAGCATGCACCCTTTTCCACCTCTTGTATACTGTTCTCCTGCTTCTATCAGACATCCCCCACTCTCCTTAATCTGTTCTTCACTCCTTATCACCATGCTCCCTCCTCTTCCATACCTCTCTTGTTCAGTTATTCTCTCTGTCCCTTCATCTCTCCCTCTCTCCCCTACACACCCTTGCCCCTTTCTCTTAACCCCCCCCCCCTCAACCTGTCTCTTGTTCTGCAAACTCTTAAGTGGACACCACCCTCTCTAACCTTTTTGTGATTTAAAATGTTCAATGTGGCATTTCTTGTAAAAGGTTTGGGGATGCCTGCTCTCAGTGGACCACAGTGCCCACCTGTTTTCCCTCCACATCCTCTCTTATCTCCCTACTCCATTGCCCCTTCATCTTACTGATTCTTTCCCCATCCTCGCTCATTTCTTTTTCCAATACTTCCTCCATTTCATTCGTCTTTTCTCCAGTGTTCCCCCAATTTCCAGCCCCATTGCTCTTCCCCTAGTGTTCTCTCACCCCAGCTACACACGTTCCTTCCTCTGTATTCACCCCAAGCCTCAACCATCCTCACTTATTACTCCTCTACATCTCGCTCTTCCCAAGCTCATTCAGCAGCCCCCCCCCCCCCAGGATTTCCCACTCATGCTTTCTGCCATTTTTCTCCAGCCTCTTTCAACCTTCTGCACCCTTACTTATCCCCCCACTAGTATTTTCCCCTAGAGTTTCACTCCTCTTCCAATACTCTCCTACAGCCCTGCCACCGTGCCTCGCTAGAAGGAAGAGGGATGAAATAAATGGACATCTGTGTGCCAGTCCTCCCCAGAATCCAAACTTAGTTTGCTTCTCTTCTTGAGGACTGGGCTGGTAGAGATAGCACATCAATCCATGTGACTGCCCCTCTACAAATACTACCCCTGCCCTGGGCTAGCAGCAGGAGCAGTGCTTCAGTGCATTTCATCTCCTGCTGCTGCAGGGCCACTCTTGCGGTAAACTGCAAAACTGGCCCTGCGGTAGCAGGAGATGACGAGCACTGAAGCAGTGCCCCTGCTGGCCCCAGGGGAAGGATGGGATAGATGACGGGAGGGATCTGTTCGCTGTGGAAGTGTGGCACAAAAGTGGTGTGAAGGTTCGGGAAGGCCAGCAATCAGAAGAAAACCAGTATGTACATTAGCTGGTTTTCTGTTCTGCTGGCCTGTTTCCAAAAACTGGCCAATCCAACCAAATACTGGCCTGTTCTCCAAGGGTGTGGCAAAAAGCTGTCTGTCCAAAGTTATATGGATAATTCAGACTGATGCAATAGCAGGGATAAAGCTATCCTGATAATCTGGGCCAGATATGTTCTGCAGAATATCTAGTTAAAGTTATTCAGATAACTTTATCACTTGCTGGACTGCTGCATATTGCACTTGTTTTTATTAACACCAAAAAATAGAAACCCTAATTATGATAATTCAATTTTTTCCATTCCTTCTCAAATAATTCCTAACAGTCTATATGCTTTTTTTATTTTACCATTTTTGCACATTGATGCTTTGTTTCCACCTTTCAACTGCTGCCTATTCTCTGTTCTTTCTTTCTTTTTTTAGTTCTATCTTGATATAGTCTCTGGCTCAGCCTATTAGTTTTACCTTTATTTTCTTCTCTTTTCTAAAGGTTACACCAGAGACAAATCCTTCCTAGCGATGGTGGTGGATATAGTACAAGAACTGAAACGCCAGAATCCCAAGCTAGTATATGGTAAGAATAAGATGCATATTCGAAGAGAAGTAGGTGATGGCAGAGGGCCAGGGCCAGGGCAAGGATTGGAGACACAGTAGAAGGGCCCCTCCATCCTTCGGCCCCCCCCCCCACCCTTGCCACCACTGCTGCCTTTCTCCGAGGCCTGCAGCAGTGACAATGGCTTAGAAACCTCTGGGCAGCGCTTAACTCAACTCATCAGCACTGCTGCACAGTTTCTGTCCTCTACTAAGTCTCTTCCATCCCCCTCCGATGCAGGCTGCCAGTTTGAAGTCTGCGTCAGAGGGAGTGGAAGAGACAAATAATAGAGGGCAGAAACCACGGGAGAGCACCGGCAAGTTGAGGTAAGCGCTGCCATGTGGTTTCTGAGCCATTGCTGCCGTTGCAGGCCCTCGAGAGAAATGGCAGTGGTGACAATGAGCGCCCTGTATGGCTGGCATCCTAGGTGACATCCCTAAACTAGTGTTGGCATAGAATGGGTTGTGCACTTCTCACACTGTAAGGCTTGTATAGGAGAGTAACTAAGGAATACTCATTTGGTTATCTTTGCTAAGTGTGATCTGTAGTTGCTTTTGTTATTATGCCATTTAGTAACCTCAGTCCTATGCTTACTGTTCTTTCTGATGTACCAATTGTTTTATTGTAGGAAACAAAACTGAGGCAAACGTATTAAAGTAATTTAAAAAAGAAATGAGCAAACTCACAGAAATGCGTAATGTGAAGTGAGTAGCAGGGCTTTTCCAGGCTAGTGACCCAGAAGTGAGGGCTGTGTTGTTAAGCAGGGGATTCTAGTTGCATCTGACTTGGGCTTTTCTTTTGCTCACTGATCCTGAGATAGCACTGATGACCCAGGGTTTGGAGGAAGGGAGGAGAATCAAAACTCTCCTCTTGATGTTCTAGTCTTTGCACCCTGAAATTTTGGTTCAGTTTAAATTAGATTGAATAGAACTGTTAGTTTTCTTTACAGTATTCTATTCTGAATTTTGAAATACTAGAGTACTGGGGAAATACAACTGTAATCTTTTATTTCCATATCATCCTGCTAGACCAGTCCAGCCAAGTGTGTTTTGTTCTCCTACCAGCAGATGAGTGGAAACAGAGAACCAGTGGCACATCCAGGTTTTGATGCAATCACTGTGACTCTATCAGCCTGAGCCACTAGGAGGAAAAAACAGTATTTTTCTCTCTTCTGCAGATGGTGGTTGGCTTTGTTGAAGCTGTGATAGAATCTGAACAAAATAAGGATCTGATTGAGAGGAAAAAGATCAATTTCGCTCGTGAATGACCACCTTCGGATGACTCTCTGATTTGAACATGACGTGGCAGGCTCATTTTTGGTTAGCCTTAGGAGGCGCGGAAATAGTTCAGCTCCATGCTCTTATCCAGTTGAGAACCTGTTGAGCAGCCAGAAAATTGGAGAGAACTGGAAGGAAATGAGCCGCTTCACACAATCTCAACACCCCCTCCCTCCTCGTTCCCCCCTGCTCTCCCCTGAAGAAGGCTCTCAGAGATTTGTGATTGCAAGCCAGTAAAAAAAAGGAAAGAAACCACACGCAACACAGACGTAGTGCAAAGCCCGACATAGATTTTTCCTGCCTGGGGTTTCCAAGGGATGAGTACTCGTCAGTGTCCTTGTAGGGGGCTCTTAACCGCGTCCATTTTGTGCTGTAACTTGGGGTGGGCCACCGGTGCCATTAGAAACATAAAAACAGAAATATGATGACAGAAAAAGACCACATGACCTATCTAGTCTGTCCTTCCATATCAACAACTACAACAGTCCCCTTTTTTCCTTTAGAGATCCTCTGTGTTTGTCCCATGCTTTTTTGAATTACATTACTGTCCTCATTTCTACCATCTCCACTGGGAGACTATTCCACGGATCCACCAATCTTTCCGTAAAGAAATATTTCCTCAAATCACTCCTGAATCTATCCCCCTTCACCCTCATCCCATGTCCCCTCGTAGCAGAACTTGCTTTCAATTGAAAGAGGCTCTCCCCCTGAACATTTATGCCACGGAGGTATTTAAACATCTCAATCATATCATCTCTATCCCGCCTTTCCTCTAAGGTGTGCATATTAAGATCCTTGCTTTATAATGAAGACCACTAACCATTTTAGTAGCCACCCTCTGCACCGACTCCATCCTGTTCACATCCTTTAAAGGTGCGGTCTCCAGAATTGCACACTATACTCCAAATTAGGTCGCACCAAAGTCTTATACAGAGGCACTATCAACTTCATTCTTCTGCTAGCCATTCCTCTCCAAATGCACCCAAGCATCCTTCTAGCTTTTGCCGTCGCCTTTTCTACCTGTTTAGCTACTTTAAGATCATCGGACACAACCACGCCCAGGTCCCGCTCTTCTTTAGTGGACAAAATACTTCACCCCCCCCCCCCCTATACTATATTGCTCCCTTGGATTGCTGCAGCCCAAATGCATGACCTTACATTTTTTAACATTAAATCCCAGCTGCCAGATTCTAGACCATCCTTCAGGCTTAGCTAGATTCCTCCTCATGTTATCTACACCTTCCTGGGTGTCTACTCTACTGCAGATTTTGGTATCAACCGCAAAAAAAGGCAAACCTTACCCGACAGCCATTCTGCTATATCACTAACAAAGGTGTTAAAAAGAATCGGACCAAGGACAGACCCCTGGGGAACACCACTGGTAACATCCTTCTCCTCAGAGTGAGCCCCATTTACCTGTAATCTTTGTCGCCTCCCACTCAACCAGTTTCTAACCCAAGCAGTAACTTTAGGGTCCATCCCTAGGGTGCTCAGTTTGTTTATAAGTCGCCTGTGAGGAACAATGTCAAAGGCTTTACTGAAATCTAAATACACCACATCTAGGCCTCTCCCTCGGTCCAACTCCCTGGTCACCCAGTCAAAGAAATCAATCAGATTTGTCTGACAAGACCTGCCTCTGGTGAATCCATGCTGCCTCGGATCCTGTAATCCGCTGGACTCCAGAAACCTCACTATTTTCTCTTTCAGCAGTGTTTCCAATAATTTGCTCACCACCGAAGTTAGACTAACCAGCCTGTAGTTTTCAATCACATCCTTACTTCCGCTTTTGTGTAAAGGCACCACATGAGCCTCTCTCCAGTCCTTTGGCACCACTCCCGACTCCAACGAGGCATTGAAAAGGTCAGTCACTGGAGCTGCTAGAACATCCCCAAGTTCCCTCAGTATTCCCGGGTGTATCCCATCCGGTGCCATCGTTTTGTCTACTTTTAAGTTGAGCTAGTTTCTCACAAACACAGTTTTCTGAATTGTTCCTGTTTGTGGGTGTTTTCTGAGGTCCTGCTCCTGGTTCTTCATCTGTGAACACAGAACAGAAATATTTGTTATGCAATTCCGCTTTATCCTCATAAGCTTCTACATATTCCTCCCCTTCACCCTTGAGTCTGACGATACCACTTTTGCCCTTCCTCTTTTCATTAACATATCTGAAAAATGGCTTATCCCCCCATTTTATTGCATTGGCTATTTCTCCAGGACCAAGCAGGAAGTCAGTCCTCACATATGGGTGACGTCGGCGCCGACGGATCCCCCGTGCGGAGCATTTCTCCAGCTTTCAAAGAAAGCCTGCGGTCTCCTTCCCGCCCAAGGGTGCCATCTTGCTCAGTCTTCTTTTTTCCGCGGAGCCCGACGGATGTGTTTTCGTTTCACCCTAGGAAAAAGTCGATTTTATTCTGCGTGAACCCATTTTTCTTCGGTTCAACGCCAGTTTCCCTTTCCCACCTGGGCCCGATACATCGGTATCGAGCATGGACCTCTTTTTTGGGTTTTTGTCCTTAATGACTAGCGTACGCGCCATTTTTTCTGTTTTCACTGGCAGCCCTGTCTTTTGACCTCGCAAGGGCCCTTTTTCCCCCGATGCCTGCCAGCGGGTTTAAAAAGTGTGATCGGTGTAAGAAACTCATGTCTCTCACCGACACACATGACTGCTGCCTCCGGTGCCTCGGACCCGATCATGACCCGATGATCTGTGGTCCGTGTGGGAAAATGTCCTCTAAGGCATTAAGGAGTCGGCAGCACCAAAAGGAAAGAATCTTCTCTGACTCCGCATCCGGTCAGGCCCGGCCCTCGTCAGAGGCCTCGACATCTCGGGACTCCGGCCCCCGAGCAGTGTCAAGGCTCCTCTGAAAGGGGGTCTCCCTCACGGGAGCATCGCAAGAAGAAAAAACCCGTGAGGGTGGCGTCGGTGGACGCACTTGGCTCCTCGAGGGCCAAGTCGCATAGCCCCGAGCGCCGTCCTGGGTCTTCAGAGTCGGAGAGGCCAGCAAAACAACCTCATGTGGAGATGGAGTCCCCGGGTCACGTGAGTACTGTAGTCCTCGTGGACTCTCCTCCGGGGGAGCTGACGTCGGGCCCGGCGCTGCCGGGGCTCGAGTCGGGGGCTGCTGAGTCTCCTGAGCTCAGACTCAGGTTGATGGCCTTGGAGAGCAGCTTGGCTGCCTTCATGGAACAGCAGCAGGCACTGATCGCCGGTCTCACTGGTGCATCTGCCCCGACCACCGGGACATCGACGTCCAAGTCGACCCCGGAGGCCAAGCCAATCCTCGAGTCCATGCGCGCTCGAGTCGATCCTCGGCCAAGGTCTCCCTCGGCCTCCCGTTCGGGACCGAGGTCGTCGACGCCGGTACTCTTGGCGTTGGGGCGGATGGCATCGATGCCTGCCCGACCGGAGCCGCTTGATTCCTCCTCCGAGAAGTCCGGCTGGGAAACGGAGGATGAGGAGTTACCCGACATCTATCGGACTTGGTGCATCCCTTCAGACTCACCCTAGTCCGAGCCTCGGAGAACGTCCAGTTCTCGGACTTCGTGCGGGATATGGCCAAGGCTTTGGCATTCCGCGCGGATACTGAGGAGGAGCCTTGAGCCGAGGAGCTCGAGGCCCTACAGTATGACTCTCCTCTGAAGGAGGCCTTTACTGTTCCGGTTCCTCCGATGCTTGAACGGTTGCTCTTCCGCATGTGGGAGGCGCTGGCATCGATGCCGGTTTTAAGCAAGCGGGTCGATTCCATCTATCGAGTCCACAAGAGCCCCGGGTTCCAAAAGGCACAATTACCGCACCACTCCATGGTTGTGGAATCGGCCATGCATCGTCTGAAGAGTCAGAAGATGCACTCCTCGGTGCCTCCCGGCTGAGAGGCCCGGAACCTGGATGCCCTCGGTAAGAACTGCTTCCAGGGCTCTATGCTTGCTTGCCGTGGCTAGGCCTACCAGCTGTACATGGGCATGTACCTTCGAGACCTGGCAAAGGAGATTGCCGGGTTCTCTGCTGGTCTCTCCGAGGAACCTTTTCAGAGGTTCAATGCTCTGTCGGGTATTCGTGAGTGCTCGAAGTTTATATCTCGAGCAGCCTGATGGCTTCGAGGCTTCGGCCCGAGTAGCCGCGTCCAGCATCGGTGCACGCCGTCAGTCCTGGCTACAATCATCGGACCTTGAGCCATGGGTGCAGGACAAGTTGGTCGATGTCTCCTGCCGAGGTTAAAACCTCTTTGGCAAACCCATGGCTGAAAAGGCTGCAGAACTCGAGACCGAGACTCTTACCCAGACTAGGCTGTCCAGAAAAACTACTGCTCCTTCTCAGAAGAAGGGCTCGGGGAAAAAGACCTTTTACCCGAGGAAGTCATCTGCCTATAAATAGTACCCTCATTATCAGGCCTCTGTTGCTCCTCAACAGGGTCAGCAGGCCAAGGGGCAGGAACATGGGCCCCGTAGGCAGAAAACCCCCAAGCCTCCAACACCGGCTCCTACACAGCAGGGAGCGGGGTTTTGACTCCAGTGGCATAGCCTCTCCTCCTCAGCTGGCCATCAGCACAGGAGGCCGGCTGGCCCTGTTTGCCCACAGGTGGTCAGCCGTCACAAGGGATACCTGGGTGCTCAGTATAGTCCACAGGGGCTGTCTTCTCCATTTTCACCAGGTACCCCCCTCCTATTTTCCAGGGGAGCCTCCAAGACTCCCTCTGGACAGGGACTTACTCCTGCAGGAGTTGGCAAGTCTTCTAAAGCTCTACTGAACCAGGCTGGTGCAGTAATAGGTAGGGGGATCGGCGAACATGTTTTCAAAAGCTTTTTAAAAAAGAATATGTCAATAATAGAAGCATGTAACTAAAGAACTTCTCTCCTTCTAGCGATGATGTGAATGTTTTCCCCTGATGAAACCAATAGGAGAAACGCATCTCATAGCGCATGAATCAGCGTCGGGAAATTCACCGCAAAGCTAAGCACTGGTTTACTACTTTATTATCAAGCATTATGTCTGTTGAAATTATTATTGAGAAAAACCCACATCAATAAGTAACAACTTTAGAAGGAGACTTATATGGCTAAATGTTTAAGACAGAGGTCATTGATGTATTTGTTAGGTATTAGTCCACTACCGTTTCATGAAATAGTGGCAACCTATGGTATCTGAGACCTCATTAGCCAAGAGTTCAATTTGCTGCAAGTAAAGCTTCTACATATCACAGATATCGTTACTGTTTGCAATATTTGAAGCTGTGATAGATAACCACACCAATAATTGTAAAGTCTTCTAAAGGAACAGGCCGTGGAACCGGTGCCCCACCACCTGAGAGGTCAAGGCTTCTATTCCAGGTACTTTCTAGTACCAAAAAGAAAAGGAGGCCTCAGACCCATCCTAGACTTGCGAAATCTCAACAAGTTCCTGGATAGGGAAAAGTTCAAGATGCTCACCCTTGGAATCCTGCTGCCCTACCTCCAGCAGGGAGACTGGCTATGCTCCTTAGACCTAAAGGATGCGTATACTCACATCCTCATTCATCTAGACCACAGACAATATCTCAGGTTTGTAGTGGGAGGAAACCACTATCAGTACAGAGTACTGCCCTTTGGCCTAACCTCCGCCCCCAGGGTGTTCACCAAGTGCCTGGCGGTGGTGGCGGCCTACCTAAGGCTTCAAGGCCTCTTTGTGTTTCCATACCTAGACGACTGGCTCATCAGGGGCCAGTTTCCACAGGAGGCCAATCAAGCCACCCTTCGCACTGTTGCTCTCCTTCAGGACTTGGGGTATGTTATAAACTTCGCAAAGTCCGCTTTGCACCCTTTACAGAACATGGAGTTCATAGGAGCGAGGCTGGACACCCTTCAGGCCAAGGCCTTTTTACCCGTGGACAGGGCCCACAGGTTAATGGATCTGGCCAGGCAATTCCACAACAATTCTCTGGTCTCCGCCAGACAATTCCTGAGGCTTTTAGGTCACATGGCTTCTACAGTGCATGTAACCCCAAATGCCCGGCTGCACATGCGGCCAGCTCAGTGGTGCCTCAGAACTCAGTGGCACCAAGCCACAGGATGACTTACGGACAAAGTGAGGGTGTCCATGCTACTAGCCTCTTCTCTGAAGTGGTGGCTTCATCTCCCCAATCTACTGCAAGGGGTGTTTTTTCAGACACCTCCACACTCTCAAGTGCTGACCACCGATGCTTCTCTTCAGGGTTGGGGTGCACATTGCCAAGGAGCATGTACTCAAGGCCTGTGGACCCCCCCTTGGGAGGCTGCTCAACAGATCAGTCTCTTAGAACTGAGAGCTATCCGCTTAGCTCTGAGAACCTTCTCCCATCTACTCTCTCACCAGTCGGTCTTGGTCCAAATGGACAGTCAGGTTGCTATGTTCTACGTGAACAAACAAGGGGGCACAGGGTCCCTTCTTCTATGTCAGGAGGCGCAGAGACTGTGCTCCTGGGCAGTCGATCACGGCATCCTTCTCAAAGCAGTCTACCTCCCAGGTCAGGAAAATTATCTGGCGGACAGACTGAGCCGGATCTTACAGCCGCACGAATGGCAATTGAATCCCTTAGTGGTTCAACAGATCTTCCTGAGATGGGGCCTTCCAACCATGGATCTCTTTGCCAGTCCTCTGAACCATCAACTTCCAAGGTTCTGTTCCAGACAACCGCATCATCTCCGAGTGGCAGCGGATGCGTTTCTCATACCTTGGTCCACAGGCCTCCTTTATGCGTTTCCTCCCACACCTCTGGTGCCCAAGACACTGTTCAAAGTGCTTCGGGACAGGGCCTCGTTGATCCTGGTGGCCCCCAGATGGCCCAGGCAACCGTGGTTCCCACTTCTTTTGCAACTAGTGGTGGACACTCCTCTTCCTCTGGGGATGCAACCCGATCTCCTGTCTCAGGAGCAGGGATCTCTTTTACACCCCAATCTCCAGTCCCTCAATCTGATGGCCTGGCTTCTGAAAGGTAGTTCTAGCACCCTTACTACTGCCTAGGGAAGTGGAGGACGTGGTCTTGGCTTCTAGGAGGCAGTCCACCCGAAGGTCTTATGCCCTTAAGTGGCGTAGATTCTCTGCCTGGTGTACTCAACACAACGAGAATCCTTTCTCCTGCCTGGTACCGGTGGTGCTGCAATATTTGCTTCACCTGTCCAACCTAGGCCTTAAGTCCAATTCTGTTAGAGTTCATCTTAGTGCTCTTTCAGCACACCACTCACAGGTGGAGGGTCAGTCTCTATCCAGCCATCGTTTGGTGGCTCGCTTCCTCAGAGACCTGCTTTTGCTTAAGCCTCCAGTGCGTCCACCTGCTCCTGAATGGGATTTAAATGTGGTCTTGCAACGGCTTACTTGCCCACCATTTGAGCCTATGGCTACTTGCCCTCTGCATTTTCTATCCTGGAAAACGCTATTTCTGGTAGCCCTTACCTCAGCAAGGCGAGTGAGTGAGCTTCAGGCCCTAGTATCAGAAGCACCATATACTAGGTTCTATAGGAATAGAGTAGTCTTACGGACTCACCCTAAGTTCCTTCCAAAGGTTGTCTCCTCCTTCCACCTCAATCAGGAGGTGGTTCTTCCAACTTTCTTTCCCAGGCCTCATGCCAGCTGGGCTGAGATGGTCTTGCATACCCTGGACTGTAGGAGGGCGTTGTCCTTCTACCTTGACCGTACGTGGGAGCACCGGAGGGCGGTTCAGCTCTTCATCTCTTTTGACCCCAATAAGTTGGGGTTGGCTGTCTCCAAGCGTACTTTGTCCATATGGGTAGCTGACTGCATCGCCTGGGCTTACAGGGCAGCCGGCCTCTCGTTGCAGGGTCGAGTTATTGCTTATCGTGTCAGGGCGAAGGCTGTGTCAGTGGCTCATCTCTGCTCTGTTCCGTTGGCAGACATCTGCCGGGCCGCTACTTGGTCTTCAAGCCAGATTTTTGCGGCCCACTACTGCCTTGAGAGGGAGTCCCGCAGGGACATTGCTTTCGGGCAAGCGGTACTCCATAATCTCTTTGGGGTTTAGGCAACTCCTACCCTCTGGCCCTGGTGTTGGGCTACCGTTCGGGGGCGTTATCAGAGAAGATTCTGTTCTTGCATGCTGAGGCTCTAGAGGGAGCTCATTGTTTCGGTTTGGGGCCTCTGGTAGCCCTGAGCTGGGGAGTCCCATATGTGAGGACTGACTTCCTGCTTGGGCCTGGAGAAAGAGTAGATACTCACCTGTGACAGGTGTTCTCCAGGAGCAGCAGGAATCAGTCCTCACAACCCCCCCCCCCCCTCCTCACCTTGGAGTTGCAGTCATATGCTTTATTTTTGCTATTTTTGCTGTCTTTTAGCTATGTCATCAGACTGAGCAAGATGGCACCCTTAGGCGGGAAGGGGACCGCGCATGCGCGCTGCATTCCCAAAGGCTTTCTTTGAAAGCTAGGGAAATGCTCCACATGGGGGCTCCATCGACGCCGACGTCACCCATATGTGAGGACAGATTCCTGCTGCTCCTGGAGAACACCTATTACAGGTGAGTAACTACTCTTTCCTCCTCTTTTTGAATCTTTGCTTTCCTGACTACTTTGCTAGCTTCTCTAAGTTTTCCCAAATATAGATGCCTGTCTTCCTCTCTTTGTGATCTCTTGTATTTCATGAAGGCCTCCCTCTTTTTCTTCACTTTTTCAGCTATTTCTTTCGAAAGCCATGGCGATCTCCTTTTCCTTTTACCTTTATTTACCATTTTAACAAAAAGGTTGGTTGCCCTTAAAATATCTCCTTTCAGTTTTGCCCACTGTTTTTCTACATCCCCCGCTGTTCTCATCCCGCTAACGACTCCCTGAGGTATTGGCCCATCTTGGCAAAGTTAGTCTTCCTAAAGTCTAAGACCCTCACCTTTGAATGGATTCTAACAGCCCTAGTCCTAATACTGAACCACACCATCTGGTGATCACTGGATGCAAAATGATCTCCTACTGTAACATCAGAAACACTTTCACCATTGGTAAGCACCAAGTCCAGTATGGCCCCTTCACGTGTGGGGTCTGTTACCAATTGCTTGAATAGCTCTCCCTGTAGAGAATCCAGGATCTCTTTACTTCTAGATGATACTGCATCAGGAATGTGCCAATCAACATCTGGCATATTGAAATTCCCTATCAGTAGCACTTCCCCTTTCCTAGCAATGCTGCGTATGTCTTCAATTAACTCTGTCCACCTCTTCCTCTTGTGAGGGAGGTCTGTATATCACGCCAATGCAAATAGATTTCTCTTTCCCTCTTTCTAGTTTAACCCACAATGCCTCCTCTCTCCCTTTTAGGCTCTGTAATTCCAAAGCTTTAATAGTATTTTTAACATAGAGTGCCACTCCTCCTCCTCCCCTTCTTTCTACCCTGTCCTTTCTGAATAAAGTATAGCCAGGTATAGTTACATCCCAGTCATGGTTTTCTGTAACTGCCACTAAATCCAAGTCGGCCACTCCTACCAAAGCTTCAACATCAGGGATCTTATTCCCTTTGCTACGGGCATTTATACACACTGCTTTCCTTATGTTACCGTTGTTACCAATTTCCATAAAGGTATTTAATGCATCACTTACCTGGGGGCTTTCACTTACCTGGGGGCTTTTTTCACCCATCCCCAACGAATCTAGCTTAAAACCCTCTTCTTTCGATTAGCCATCTACTACTGAAGACGCGTTGACCTTTCTTGGACAGATGGATGCCATCTCTGCTCTGCAACCCTTGGAACAGCATCCCATGGTCTAGGAAACCAAAACGCTCTCGATGACACCATCCACGCAGCCATGCATTCATCTCCAGGATGCGAGCCTCTCTGCCTTGGTCTTTACCTTCAACAGGGAGGATTGAAGAGAACACCACCTGTGCACCTAACTGCTTCACCCTCTGTCCCAGAGCCATGAAGTCACTTTTGATACGCTCAGAGGGATACCTGGCAGTATCATTTGTTCCGACATGGATTAGTGTGGCATTGGGGATTCCTGCCTTTTTCAACATGCGCTGTTAACGTTTTCTGTCTTTGCGCGCCTTGCAGTCCTGTGGTCCTTTCATATGTTCCTGCCAAGCCCCCATAACGTGTAATCAAACTCTGGAATTTGTTACCGGAGGATGTAGTAAAGGCTGTTAGTGTAGCTGGGTTTAAAAAAGGTTTGGACAAGTTCCTGGAGGAAAGGTCCATAAACCATTATTAAGAAGGGACCCAGGATATCAATGCTTGAACCAGTACAAGCATTGTGGAACCTGTGTCCCTTGGGGAAACTGCTAGGTACGTATGACCTAGATTGGCCACGGTTGGAAACAGAATGCTGGGCTTGATGGACCTTGGTCTGACCCAGTATGGCATATCTTATGTTCTTATGTAATGAGCATTTCTCAGCATTCCATTAGTATGTGCGCTCTTGTGCCTATGCAGCCTTTGCGCACGAGAGCGCGCACTAAGGCCATGCTTGCCTTATGTTCAAATATTTTTTATTGATAACACACCAACTATCCCCAGCAGCTGAGTACTCTTACACACTGCCAGAATCATACAGTGAGAACTTAGATTCCTTGTTTTGCTGTAGATTTTTAGACATTGCTAAGTTCCACCTCCACCTCCCCATTGACCTTCCCCTCCATCATTAAGTGACAGCAAAAACTTGTTGCTGCTCCATACCAACCATGCATATACCACTGGAGGCTTCTTTGGCCTGTATTGCTTTATAGCAAGCGAGTCGAATCACTAGATCGGTGCATCTCTCATCTCCAACTGAAACACATCATGGATGAAAGTCTAAGTCGCTGGTTACATCCAACAATTTGGCATCTGCTGCTCTGTATTACTAATCGAGATAGGATCTACCCATTTCTTCCCGAAATCCCGCTCTCCCCTTGCCTGAAATCTTTGTTTGACCTGTGGCAAGCGAAGAGCCTTGTGACTGGTTTCCAGAATTTGCTCTTCTTGTATGGCAGCTTCTGACTTACCTCTGGAGGGCCCATCTCCTCTCTTCCACCAAGGGAATTCGGTTGATCCGGCATTTTCTGTCTCATTGGATGACAGGCCAGCCTTGAGTTCCGGTGATTGTGCTTCGAAGGTTCAAAGGATTTGGCTACAGCTGTGTCCACCCCCCTGAAGTTGGAGGTCATTCTCAGAGAGGAGAGCTCCCGGACTCCGGGTTCTCCTCCCCAGAATTCTTTTCCTATCTTCAGCACGCCTGGCCATTTTAGCACAGAAACTCAGACTCTGCAGCTTCTGAACTCCCTCGAGATCAGTCACAAGACGAGCAAGCACATTGTAGAAGCTGAGAGCTCCCCTGGCCTGGCCCCACAGTCCGAGACGCTCGCTCAAAGTGTCTGAGAAGGAGCGACCTGCAAAGGTCCCCCGGAAGGATCCAGCCGCGGACTGGCCTCTGTCCCCAGACACCATCCTTGTCGATGATTCCTCTTCGGGGGAGCCGGCATTGGGCCCGAGTTCCTCGGTGGCCACGCCAAAGGCTGCGGAGCCTTCTGGTCTGGAGTTCAGAATGGCGGCCCTGGAGTGCAGTTTGTCAGCCTTCATGGCCCAGCAGCAGGTGCTGTTGTCCGGCACGACCGGTTCATCCACCCCGACCACTGGGCCCTTGATGTCCAAGAACTCCCCAGAGGCCGAGCCGATCCTCGGCCAAGGTCACACTCTGAGTCCCACTTGATGGGACCACAGTCATCCCCAGCAAGTTTACCAGGTGCCAGCCGTAGGGCTTCGGGGCCCTCGAGGCCCACAGAGCAGCCCTCCTACGAGTCATTTACGGACTACTCCGAGTGGGAGATAGAGGATGAGGATTCCCCCGATACCAGTCGCCAATGTGATGTCTCTTCGGATTCTCCTGTGTCAGAACCTCGGAGGCAGTCCCCACCAGAGGACATGGGTTTCCTGGACTTTGTCAAGGACATGTCTAAGGCCCTGGCATTACCAATCGAGTCTGAGGAGGACCCTCGGGTGGATGAGTTGGAGATCCTCCAGTACGAGGCCCCTCCGTGGGAATTGCTCACGGTGCCCATCCCTCCCATCCTAGAACGGCTCATGCTCTACATGTGGGAGACATCGGCGTCAGTACCAGTGGTGAGCAGATGGCTCGACTCCATGTATCAGGTCTACCGGAGCCCGGGCTTCCAGAAGTCACAACTGCCGCATAACTCCATGGTGGTGGAGTCGGCCATGCGTCGGCTGAAAAGCCAGAAGACACACTCCTTGGTGCCTCCCGGCAGGGAGGCTCACACCTTGGATGCCCTTGGCAGAAAGTGCTACCAGGGCTCGATGCTCATCTGCCGCATCCAGGCCTACCACCTGTACATGGGCATGTATTTGAGAGACCTGGCGAAGGAACTCACCGGATTCTCGGCTGGTCTCGCCGAGGAGCCTTTGCAGGCCTTCAAGAGTCTGGCCAAATTCATCTGTGAGTGCTCCAAATTCATGTCTCGAGCGGCCTATGACAGGTTCGAGTCGACGGGCATCGGTACACGCCACCAAGCTTGGCTTCAGTCGTCCAACTTCGAGCAGTGGGTTCAGGACAAATTGGTCAGTGGCCCATGCCAAGGAGAGAACCTCTTTGGCAAACCCATGGCTGACAAGGCTGCCGAGCTGGAGACCGAGTTCATGACGCAGACCAGGCTCTCTAAGAAGAATACTGCCCCTCCCTGATGGAAGGGCTTGGGTAAAAAGTCCTTTTACCCAAGGAAGAGGGCTACTTACTGAAACTACCCACCCTATCAGGCCTCTCCGGCTCCCCAACAGGGTCAGCAGGCCAAGAGACATGGGGATGCCCTGCGTAAGCAGAAGGCTTCAAAGTCCCAGGCACCGACACCGCCCCCGGCCCTGACCCCGGCCCAGCTAGGAGAGAGCTTTTGACTCCTTGAGCATAGTCTCTCTACCCCAAGGAGATCAGCAGCCCACAGGGGGATGTCTGGCCCTCTATGCCCAGAGGTAAGTGGCCACCACCACCAATTCCTGGGCACTAAGGTCGTCAAGGAGAGTTATCTCTTCCACCTGGCTCATACACCTCCCCCTTATTTCCCGGGAGAGCCCCTCAAGTCTCCCCTCCACTGGGACCTTCTTCTGAAGGAGTTGGCAGGTCTTCTCGAGGACAAGGTGGTGGAACCGGTGCCCTATCACCTCAGGGGCAAGGGGTTCTACTCCAGATACTTCCTTGTCCCAAAGAGGATGGGGGGACGTAAGGCCCATCATCGACCTGCGCAACCTCAACAAATTCCTGGTGAGGGAGAAGTTCAAGGTGCTCTCCCTTGCAACGTTGCTGCTATTCCTCCAGCAGGGTGACTGGCTGTGCTCCTTAGACCTCAAGGATGCTTATACTCACTTCCTCATCCTCCCCAACCACAGGCAGTACCTGCAGTGCATAGTAGGGGTCGGGCACTTTCAATACAGGGTGCTCCCCTTCGGCCTAGCCTCTGCCCCAAGTGTCTTGGCCGCCTTCCTCCAGCTCCAGGGGGTCTTCGTTTTTCTCTACCTTGACAACTGGCTCATAAAGGGAGGCATAGCCTCAGAGCTGCAGCAGACCACCGCCCACACCATCCAGGTTCTGCAGCACTTGAGCTTCATCATAAACTACCCCAAGTCTCACCTCCTCCCAACACAGTGCCTGGAGTTCATCGGGGAAAGGATTGACACTCTCTAGTCGAAGGCCTTCTTGCCCAAGGACCAAGCCGATCGTCTCAGATCTCTGGCTCAGGACATACAGCACCGTCCCTCAGTGCCTGCCCGGCTTCTGCTGCACCTCCTCGGGCACATGGCCTCCACGGTCCACGTCACCCCAGATACTCGCCTCCACATGAGGACAGCACAGTGGTGTCTCCGGGACCAGTGGTCTCAGGCCACATGCTGCCTCTGAGACAGAGTTTCGATGACCTGCCAGTTGGCAGACTCAATGGTCTGGTGGCAGTCACCCCATCATCTCGAAGGGGCATGCCCTTTCAGGCCCCAAGCCACTCGAGGGTCCTCACCATGGACGCCTCCCTACTCTGCTGGGGAGCCCACTGCAGAGATCTCCGCACTCAGAGTAACTGGTCGCCAGACGAGAAGACCAGCAGATCAATCTCCTGGAGCTCCGAGCCATACACATTGCCGTGCAGGACTTCTGTTGCCACTTGCGTCACCAGCCAGTGCTGGTCCAGATGGACAACCAGGTGGCGATGTTCTACATGAACAAACAGGGGGGCACGGGGTCTCACACCCTTTGTCGGGAGGCACTGGTCCTCTGCTTGTACGCAATCCAACAGGGTATCCTCCTGTGGGCAGTGTAAATGCCAGGCCAGGCAACCTGCTGGCTGACAGACTCAGCAGAGTTCTCCAGCCGCATGTGTGGCAGCTGGACCCCAGGGTAGCCAGTTGGCTTTTCCAACTCAGAGGGGACCCTATCGTGCCTATCGTGTAGCCGTCCAGGATGCCAAATGTTCCTTTTACACCGCTGAGATTTCTGAGGCCGTGCACTCTTCTAGGCAACTCTTTGCAATCCTCCGTAAGCTTTCTTCCACTGGTTCAACTTGCGTTTCTGCAGCCTAAGTCCCAGATCCCCATCTATTGGCCACTTTCTTTTCTGATAAAGTACTGAACCTGCGTTCATCCTTTTCGAACCCCTCCCCACCCCCTCCACTATCCCCTGTGTCTCCTGCCTCCCTCTGTAGGATGCCAAGCCATTCCTCCGATTCTTTGTCGATTCCCCCTGCCTCTCTGCCTAATCGAGCTCTTGCCCATACTTGGTCTTCCTTCCAGCCAGTTATTTCTGCCGAGGTCTTGCAGGTTTTGTCCAAATCAAGAAGGACCACATGCGCATTGGATCCAATCCCGTCCAGGTGGTTATCTGAGCCACCCTTACAACTTGTGCCATTTATCACTACCATTATTAACTCTAGTCTGTCGTCTGGTCTCTTTCCATCTGTATGGAAATCTGCAGTTGTCCGCCCCCTTTTGAAGCAGCCTTCCCTTGACCCCTCTGTCTTGTCACATTGGCGCCCAGTCTCAAACCTCCCTTTCTTAGCTAAACTTCTGGAACGGTTTGCCTTTGAACAGTTGAACTCTCATGTCGAGGCCACCAATACTCTCCACCCCCGTCAAGCAGGTTTCCGGCAGGGACATAGTACGGAAACTGTTTTGTTAGCACTCTTAAATGAACTTCATGTTGCTCATGACCGTGGTGATGTCACTCTTATTGTTTCCCTTGACCTTTCCGCAGCCTTTGACTTAATTGATCACCGGACTCTCCTTTCTCGTTTATCTGATATAGGGTTGCGGGGCACGGTCTTACAATGGTTTTGTTCTTTTCTTACAGCTCGCTCTTTCAGTGTCCACTCTGGTGGTCAGTCCTCTCCCTCTCTTCCGCTCACCTGTGGTGTCCCTCAGGGTTCTGTCCTCTCCCCCCTGCTATTTAATATTTTCCTTGCTCCCTTGCCCCTTTTGATTCAACAATATCCTGTATCCTCGTATATTTATGCAGACGACATCATCCTCCTTTGTCATGTTTCTCCGCTCACCTTGGATATTACCCAGTTCAATAACTGCCTCTCCCATATTGCCTCTTGGATTTCTCAGAACTTCCTTCACTTAAATCCTGCTAAGTCTTCGGCTATGTGGGTATCCTTGAGTGGCTCCTGTCCTAATGTTGCCCCCTTGATTGTCTCAGTCCCCATCCCACTTGTCTCTTCTTTTCGTTATTTGGGAGTTACTCTGGATTCTTCACTTTCTTTCCATAATCGTATCTCTTCCCTTACCCGTCGTTCATTTGCAGTCCTCCGTCAGATTCGGGCCGTTTGTTCCCTCCTTCCTTTTGGTTCTTTGGTTACCCTTGTTCTAGCACTAGTTATCAGTAGACTTGATTATTGCAACATTCTTTTGGCTAACCTTCCGAATTATCAACTTCAGCGCTTACAATCTATCCAAAACACTGCAGCTCGTCTTATCACTTTTGCTCATCGTTTTGATCATGTTACTCCCATTCTCCTTAAATTGCACTGGTTACCTCTCCGGTTCCGTTTTCATTATAAGTTCCTCATTCTAACACATCGCACCATTCATACTGACAATCCCCGGTATCTTGCTGGCCTTATTTCCCTTCACACTCCCTATCGTCAGCTATGGTCCCTTCATGCAAACCGTCTGTCCCTTCCCTCTCCATCACAAGCCCGCCTAGAACAAACTCGACATTCGACTTTCTTTTTCCTCAGTCCCTTCCTTTGGAATGCATTGCCACCTTCCCTCCAGCTGAAACCCTCTTACTCCCAGTTCAAATCACTACTCAAAACTCATCTGTTCCAACAAGCTTTTGATCTCCCTCCTGGTGCTCCTCCCTGAAGTTATTTGTTGATTGTGTTGTTCAGTGCTTTTCATGTACGTCTGGTCCCCCCCCCCCCTTTTTCCTCTGGTCTTTTGTGTCCTTTGGTGTCCTTGGTCTAGTCCTGTGATTATAACCTTTGTGCCCTATCCTTTCTTTTGCTTTCCTGTTATTTTATGGCGTTCTATTCTCTTTTCTATGATTTGCTGTGCTGACCTTTTTATTGTACACCGCTTTAATGCTTTGGCCAAAGCGGTTTATCAAATGTTGAAATAAAGATAAAGATAATGGACCTGTTCGCCAGTCTTGACAACTTTCAGTTATCCCGCTTCTGCTCCCGGCAGCCCCCCCCCCCCCAGGGTGGCAGCGGACGCATTCCTAGTCTCATGGTCGGAAGGCCTTATGAATGCCTTCTCTCCGACACCGCTGATCATCAAGACCTTGTTCAGGACTCTCTGCGATCATCTTGATAGGTCCTCGGTGGCCCAGGTAGCCATGGTTCCTGCTGCTTCTGCAGTTGACGGTAGAGGCCCCCATCCCTTTGGGGACCGTCCCGGGACTCCTATCTCAGGAGGGGTCCCTCTCCTGCACCCCAACCTGGGGTCCCTCTCCTGCACCCCAACCTGGGGTCCCTCTCGCTGACAGCATGGCTGCTGAGAGGGAGACTCTGGCCCCTCTCAACCTTCCGGTTGAGGTGGAGGACATTCTGCTGGCCTCTCGCAAGGCCTCTACTAGGAAGGCTTATGCCCTCAAAAGGCGCGGGTTATCTGCTTGGTGCGCCAAACACGGGGCTGAGCCTTTCTCCTGCCTGGTGACTGGTGTTACAGTACCTTCTCTATTTCTCTCAATCCAAGCTCAAGTCTAACTCCGTCCGAGTGCATCTGAGTGCCCTGGCGGTGCACCACCATCCGGTGGATGGTAAGCCCCTCTTGATCCAACCTTTGGTGACCCGTTTCCTTCGGGGCCTGCTCTTATCGTAACCCCTAGTTTGCTCTCCGGCAATCGAATGGGACCTCCACATAATGTTGGGGCAGCTCACTCACCCGCCCCTCAAGCCTCTGGCTACCTGCCACCTTCGTTACCTTTCTTGGAAGGTGGTTTTCCTGGCTGCGCTCACCTCTGCTTGCAGAGTTAGCTAACTCCAAGCCACTGTGGCGGAGGTGCTTTATACCAGGTTTTATAAGAACAGAGTGTTGCTTCGCATGCACCCCAAATTCCTGCCAAAGGTAGTGTCGCCCTTCCATCTCTACCAGGAAGTGGTGCTTCCTGCCTTCTTCCCAGTCAGACAGAGACGGTCCTTCACACCTTGGACTGAAAGAGAGCTCTGTCTTTCTATATGCAATGCACTCAGGGCCACCACAAAGCTTCTCAGCTTTTCATCTCCTATGATCCCAGCAGATTGGGGGAGGCAGTGACCAAGCATCCACATGGGTGGCGGACTATATTACCCTTGCTTATGAGCCATGGCGATGTCAGTGGCAAACTTGCGCTCTGTCCCAATGGTGGACATCTGCCGGGCCGCCACCCGGTCTTCAGTCCATACCTTTGCAGCCCATTACTGACTGGAAAGAGAGTCCTGATGGGACAGTGCCTTCGGCCAGGCTGTGCTCTGTTACCTTTTCGGGGTCTAGGCAACTCCTACCCTCTGACCCTTCTGTGGTCAGGCAATCGGAGTGCTGGGTTCATCGGACACGGGGGTCCTACTGTGGTCTGTGGATACAGACTTAATTGCTACTGCTCACAGCTCCCCTTGAGGGAGTCCGTGTTTTTGCTATGGACTTTCTGTAGCCTGTAGCTGGGGAGTCCTATATGTGAGGACTGATTTCCTCTTTGTTCCCGGAGAAACTGTAGTTACTCACCTGTAATAGATGTTCACCGGGGACATCAGTCCTCACAACCCTCCCTCCTCCCCTTGGAGTTGCTACTTTACCATCTTCGGTTTTGCTGTTTTTTAGCTATGTCATCTGACTGAGCAAGATGGCACTCTTGGGCGGGCATGGATCTACACATGTGTGGTGGCATCTTCCAAAGGCTTTCTTTAAAAGCTGGGGGATGCTTCCACGAGGGCTCCTTCGGTGCCAACGTCACCCATATGTGAGGACTGATTCCTGCTGTTCCCGGAGAACACCTGTTACAGGTGAGTAACTACGCTTTTCAGATATGTTAGTGAGAAGAGGAAGGGCAAAAGTGGTATTGTCAGACTCAAGGGTGAAGGGGAGGAATATGTAGAAGCTGATGAGGATAAAGTGGAATTGCTTAACAAATATTTCTATTCTGTGTTCAAAGATGAAGAACCAGGAGCAGGACCTCAGAAAACACCCCCAAACTGGAACAGAAGCGAGGGACATCTTGAACAATTTTCAGAAGACTGTGTTTGTGAGAAACTAGCTAAACTTAAAGTAGACAAAGCAATGGGACCGGATGGGATATACCCTAGAATACTGAGGGAACTTGGGGACGTTCTAGCAGCTCCACTGACTGACCTTTTCAATGCCTCGTTGGAGTCGGGAGTGGTGCCATAGGACTGGAGAGAGGCACATGTGGTCCCTTTACACAAAAGCGGAAGTAAGGATGTGGTTGAAAACTACAGGCCGGTTAGTTTAACTTCAGTGGTGAGTAAATTATTGGAAGCGCTTCTGAAAGAGAAAATAGGAAGGTTTCTGGAGTCGAGCAGATTACAGGATCTGAGGCAGTATGGATTCACTGGAGTCCAGTCTTGTCAGACAAATCTGATTGATTTCTTTGACTGGGTGACCAGGGAGTTGGATCGAGGGAGAGCCCTAGATGTGGTGTATTTAGACTTCAATAAAGTCTTTCACACCGTTCCTCACAGGCAACTTATAAACAAACTGAACACCCTAGGAATGGACCCTAAAGTTACTGCTTGAGTTAGAAATTGGTTGAGTGGTAGGACAAAGGGTACAGGTAAATGGAGCTCACTCTGAGGAGGAGGAGGTTACCAGTGGTGTGCCCCAGGGATCTGTCCTTGGTCCAATTCTTTTTAACATCTTTGTTAGTGATATAGCAGAAGGGCTGTTGGGTAAGGTTTGCCTCTTTGCGGATGATACCAAAATCTGCAATAGAGTAGATTCCCAGGAAGGTGTAGATGACACGAGGAGGGGTCTAGCTAAGCTTGAAGAATGGTCTAGAATTTGGCAGCTGAGATTTAATGTTAAAAAATGTAAGGTCATGCATTTGGGCTGCAGCAATCCAAGGGAGCAATATAGTATAGGGGGTGAAGTACTTTTGCCAACTAAAGAAGAGCGGGACCTAGGCATGATTGTGTCTGATGATCTTAAAGTAGCTAAACAGGTAGAAAGGTGATGGCAAAAGCTAGAAGGATGCTTGGGTGCATAGGGAAAGGAATGGGCAGTAGAAGAAAGGAGGTGATAGTGCCTCTGTATAAGTCTTTGGTGCGAACTCATTTGGAGTATTGTGTGCAATTCTGTAGACCACACCTTCAAAAGGATATAAACAGGCTGGAGTTGGTACAGAGTTTGACTACTAAAATGGTTAGTGGTCTTCATTATAAAGCATATGAGGACAGATTTAAGGATCTTAATATGTACACCTTAGAGGAAAGGCGGGATAGAGGTGATATGATTGAGACGTTTAAATACCTCTGTGGCATAAATGCACAGGAGGAGAGCCTCTTTTGATTGAAAGCAAGCTCTGCTATGAGAGGACATGGGATGAGAGTGAAAGCGGATAGATTCAGGAGTGATATGCAGAAATATTTCTTTATGGAAAGAGTGGTGGATCCGTGGAATAGTCTGCCAGTGGAGGTGGTAGAGATGAGGACAGTATCTGAATTCAATGAAGCATGGGACAAACACAGAGGATCTCTAAAGGACAAAAGGGGACTGTTGTAGTGGTTGATATGGAAGGACAGACTAGATAGGCTATGTGGTCTTCTGTCATCATGTTTCTATGTTTTTATCTTTTTTAAGATATAGCAACTAGAATTGCACCAATATTCAAGGTGCGGTCGCACCATGGATCGATACAGAGGTATTATAATATCCTTGGTTTTATTATCTTTTCCTTTCCTTATGATTCCTAGCATTCTATTTGCCTTCTTGGCTGCCGCTGCACATTGGGCTGAAGGTTTCAACGTGTTTTCGATGATGACACCTAAATCTGGGTGGTGGTTCCTAATATGGAACCTTGCATTGTGTAACCATAGTTTGGGTTGTTCTTTCCTAGGTGTACAACTTTGCACTTGTCCACATTTAATTTCATCTGCCATTTGAATGTCCAGTCTTCCAGTTTATCAAGGTCCTCTTGCAATTTTTCGCAACCCTCTTGAGCTTTAACAACTTTGAATAATTTTGTGTCATCTACAAATTTGATTACCTCACTTGTTGTTCCCCTTTCCATTTACAAATATGTTAAAAAGCTGCAGACCCAGCACAGATGCCTCGGGTACTCCACTATTCACCTTTCTCCATTTGGAAAATTGGCCATTTAGCCCTGCCCTCTGCTTTCTGTCTTTTAACCATTTCCAGATCCACAGTAGTACACAGCCTCCTATCCTGTGACTTTTCAATTTTTATTTATTTATTGTTATTTTTTTTATGTATTTATTTGTGCTTATTTACCGCACTTCGTGAATCAAAGCGGTTTACAAAGAACTCAAAACAGGTAACAGTTACATTTAACAGTGTTGACAGAATTAAGAGGATTATACATTAAACAAATTAACGTGAATTATTGTTAACATGGAATAAGAGAGGGTAAGGAAAAACAACTTAGGAGTACTGTTAATTTTCATTAGTAATTATTTATAAGAGAGCAGCAAGCTCATTGGGGAGAAAATGTTCTTAATAGTCATGATGTAGTGAGAGTATGAATATAGATTTAATTGAGTAATTTGTAAGGAGTGACTGCTCTGTGGAATTTTTTATTTAAGTAATTAATTCGCCAAAGTGTTCGTTGAACAAATGTGTTTTTAGATGTTTACGGAAAGCTACTGAGTCCTTAGTGACTCTTAGGTTTTCAGGAAGAGAATTCCATAATTGTGGTGAGTTTAATGAAAAGGCTCTCTTTGATGTAGAAGATTTGCAGTTCCTGAATTCGGCGGGTACAGCGAGGAGGTCTTTATTGATGCTTCTCCTTGGTCTGTTTTCCAGGGTGAATAAAATTAGCGTTTTCAGATAAGTGGATGAATCATCTTGGAGGGATTTAAATATTATGTGGATAGCCTTATATTTTATTCTGCTCTCGATTGGCAGCCAATGAAGATGATATAATGCTGGTGAAATATGTTCTTTGATTGGTACTTGTGAGATTACTCTGGCTGCTGTATTTTGAGCTAGCTGTAGTCGGCAGATTGCTTGCTTTGGGAGACCCATTAGTAAGTCATTACAGAAATCTAGGTGTGGGAAGATCATTGCCTGTATTGCTGTTCTGAAGTCGCTTGTGGAGAGGAGAGGTCTTAAATGTTGCAGCATCTTTAGCTTATTGTATATGGCCTTTGTTATATTGCTCACGTGCTTGCTGAAACTGAGCTGGTGGTCAAGTGTGACGCTCAAGTATCTCACCTCTTTTTTAACTTTGATGCTTGCTTCTTTAAACATTATTGATTCGGGTGGTGTGAATGAGCTGTCTTTTGTAATAAATAAAATTTCTGGGTTTTTTTAGGTTTATTTGGAGGATGTGGTCTGCCAACCAGGTGGTGGTACTATTGAAACATTCTTCGATTTTATGAAAGCATGGCCGTTTAGTGTTGAATTGAGTGTATAACATAATATCATCAGCATACAAGTGATAATATATGTTGTGACCCTTGATTATGCTGCAGATAGGTTGAATGTATAAGTTGAAAAGGAGCGATGATCAAGCAGATACTTGGGGTATGCCTGTCCTTATGGTAAAATGGGTTTGACATGTTATTGCCCATTGTTACTTGAATGCTTCGGTTTGTTAAGTATGATTTAAGCCATAACAACACTTTGTCTTTAAGGCCAATTTGTTGCAATCTGTGTGTGAGATAGTCATGCATTATGGAGTCATAAGCCGCTGATATATCTAGGAATATTAATATAAATCCAATGTTAGCTTTTTCAATGCCCTTTAGAAGCTTGTCTGTTAAAGCCATGAGGAAGGTTTCCACTCTGTGTCCTATTCTGAACCCGTGTTGTTGAGGGTTGAGTGGAGTGAAGCTGTCTACATGATTTTGTAGTTGAATCTGTGCTGCCTTTTCTAGGATTTTTGTCATAAATGGCAGACTTGAAATGAACCTCTAAGAGTTTTGTTTAGCTTTGTCCAGATCCTTGCCTTTAAAGATGGGGCGAATTTTGCCAAGAGTCTCTCTATATCGACTGTCTCACCTTTGTCTACATGTTTATTCACGCCTTCAAAAAATATGCTTTATAATGGTTTCTACCATTTTGCCCAGTACTGATGTCAGGATCACCAGTCTGTAGTTTTCTGGATCACCCCTGGAACTCTTTTTAAAAATGTAAAGCCTGCAACAAATGTAGGGCCAGGTTCCCACCACCCACAAGCCTGATCTGGTCCACTACACAGCATCTCAAATCAGCAATGTCATGCCCCATAGCAGTCCAATAGCTCCTCCAATGCAGCCAAGAAAACCCCTCAGCGCAGGGCCAACAGATATTCAATAATTCGAGTTTTAAACATCCTGGATATTTGGCCCACATAGATCTTCTTACATGAGCAGAGATTTACCTATATTACCCCCATGCTGGTACAGGATGTACAATGATGTAACAAGTAAGGATATCTCGGTGATTGATGATCAAATTGCATAATTTCCAAAGTGTACTCACAGATCACGCATTTACCACAGCATACATGTCACTCAACCCCCAACCTCGGGGGTAATGATCTAGTGTGAACCAATAGGCCACGTAACTTGCAACCACAACAGTATGCAAACCGTAACCCTTGACAGAAAACCGGGTGTATATGTAAAATATCCCAATGCTTATGTATGATGTCCCAGAGCGGAAATGATGAATAAGAATAAGCTAAGATACAGACTTGCCCCAAAACGGTTCTTCATTGGTACTAGTAAAAAGAAAATCTCAATTAGCATACGTAGTCAGAGTGTTTGCCCGACATACTATATTCTCTAGATATTGCTTATGCATAAACCGTTCCTGCATCGTCCTTGCCTGATGACAGAATTCATTATCTGACGAGCACAACTGTCATAATCTTAAAAATTGCTCCGTAGGGATGTTCTCACGCAGATGTGGATGAAAACTATCATAATATAATAAATTATTATGATCAGTCGGTTTGCGGTACAGCTGGTATTGGTAGCCTGAGAGCACATCTTCGGGGAAGAATTATTGTAATGGTGGTTGTGAGCACAGTATACTCTTTTCTTTGAGTATCAACCAGTATATACATTGTTGTCCAGGAACAAACAGAAAATCAGTCCTCGCATATGGGTGACGTCGGCATCGATGGAGCCCACATGGTAATCTCCCTCCAGCTTTCAATGGAAGCCTCTGCGAGATCAATCACGCATGCATGGTCACCTTCCTACTCAGGGGACCCATTTTCCCTGTTTTTCCGTGGAGCTCATCAGACATACCATCTGCACCCCAGAAAAAGTTGTCTTGTTTTGCGATAAACTCGTCTTAGTTTTTCTTGCTCTTTTTCTCGGTTGTGTACCACCACCTTCTTGTGGTCCCGGAACTGTCGCTACCTTGGCATCATGTTTTATCTCCAGGAACAAGCAGGAATGTAGACTTCACATATGGGTATCGTTGCTACTGACGGAGCCTGCGCAGGAACGCTCCCCAGCATCCAATTAGAAAGCTTTTGGGAACATCCCACAGCGCCTGCGTGCTGCCTTCCCGCCTTCCCCAACTGCCTCTCTCCAGTTCTCCGTTTTCCACGGAGCCAGCAGGTTGTTTTTTCTGTCACCGCAGAAATTATTCCATATTTTTCATTTTTTTTGTGGTAGCGTCTGCCTTCCTCGACGCTATACTGGTACCGCCGGTTCTTTCTTTCTTAAAAAAAAAAAAATTTGTAATCTTTTTTTTCTGGATTTTCCAGTCTTTTTTCTGTCGGGTGCCACGCGCCATTTTGGGCACTAGGCCCAATTTTTCCTTCAGAATGGAAAAAAACGCCTCGGGTTTTAAAAAGTGTTCCAAGTGTGGCGGTACCATCTCCGTCACCGACACTCACGAGTGGTGCCTTAAATGTTTAGGTTCTGACCACTCCATCTCGGAGTGTGTTGCCTGTGGGATGATGTCGAAGAGGGGTCGGCAAAACTGAGCTGCTAAGCTTAGCACCCTTTTTCCCTCCGATGCAGCATCCGTGGCATCGACGTCTTCCAGGGCTTCGTCTTCCTCCCATGGATCTCAGGTAACCAAACATAAATCTGGCCGGTCCTCAAAGGGTAGATCTCCTTCCAAGCATTGAGATGCCTCTGGCGTTGCCCTTGAGGGACTTGTACTGGCAAAATTGCCCCGGCGGGAGGCTTCGGCTTCCAAAGCACTATCGGGGCTCCAGGAGGTTCTCGAGGCCTCAACTTCGGCAGAACTACTGGTGCCATGCTCTGGGGTACCGGCCACTTCATCCGGTACCGATACCCAGGCATCAGCAGCGTCAATAGACCAGAGGTTCTTGGCTATTGAACGCAGTCTGGCAGCTCTTCTTGCGGCTTCAGTGCTTTTGGGTCCGCTTCAGACGGTTCAACCAGTATCGACACTAGTTCTGGCACCGATACTGGTACTGGTACTGACAGCATCGACATCGGCAACTGTGTTACTGACACCGAGTCATGCTGTTTCCTCCGGTATCGACAGGCCGGTACCGGACCCCTCCGGTACCGACTTCAATTGGTACCAGTATCGTGCTTTGCTAGAGTGCCTGGACAGGAGATATTTTGAATCCTCCGATGACTCTGAGGATTCCGACAGCTCTGTCGGTACCGGAGTACTTCTCTCTGAGGAGCCTTCCTCTCCTAAATGTAGGATGTCTCCTCCAGAGGATATATCCTTTCAGGATTTCATCCGGGAGGTGGCTAGAGGTCTTTCCATCACAGTGGCTCCTGAAACAGAGCCCAGAGCAAAGGAATTGGAGATTTTACAATATCCTAAAGCTCCCAAGGAGGCAGCTACTTTGCCTATTCATGAGATCTTGCATGATCTCATGCTAAGAATGTGAGATACACCTCTTACCACCTCTCTTCATTCTCGTAGGCTTAATACCATGTATCGAGTACCTCCTTATCCTGGATTTCAAAAAACCCAGTTACCACACCACTCCATGGTAGTGGAATCAGCTATGAGAAGGATCAAGAGTGCAAAAAGACATGCATCTAATCCACCAGGACGTGAATGTAGGACTCTTGATGCCTTTGGGCGTCGAACCTTCCAGGCCTCTATGCTTTCTGCCAGGATTAGTTCCTACATTTTATATATGGGAATGTTCCTTAAGGAGGTTACAGGAGATCTAGAGCTTATGAGCCCTCTCCTTCCTGATGATAAGAGGCAAGATTATCTTACACTTGTCAAACATGCCCAAGAGTTTCCAAGTTTGTTAATCGTGCAGCTTTTGACTGCTTTGAGTGCATAAGCAGAACCTCTGCCATCGCCATAGGTGCTCGTAGGATTGCCTGGCTCTGGGTACAGGACAAACTGGGGAATATCCGTTGCACAGGCGAAAATCTCTTTGGCAAAAATTGGCAAGAGAAAGCTAATGAGCTGGATGCTGATAACACCACTTTGGATAGACTATCCAAGGCTACAGCTGATCGTGCAAGGAGAAAATCCTACAAGAAACCATTCTTCTCTAAAAAGAAGAGGTTTTACCCCTCCTATACCTAGCAAGGGCATTCTGCAGGTCAGTCTGCCCGAAAGGGATAGCAGCCACCAAAACAAAGAAAAGCAAAGTCTGCTAAGCCTCAACCGGCCCAGCAGACTCAGCCTCCACAGGAACTTTGACTCCCATCTAGAGAACTGGCCTTCCTGGCCTCAACGGGCCAGAGCCCTCCACCATTCCAGGAAGGTTGTGTCATTCTGCCCCCAGATGGGAGCAGATAACAGCAGAAGAATGGACTCTCTCCATTGTAAAGGAGGGGTACAAGCTTCATTTCCTCAACATGCCCCTTCCTACATTTGTAAGACGGTTCAATTCTCAGACTTCACTCGAAAATCAGTTGGGTCAGGAGGTCAATTTACTTCTTGCCCATGGGGCGATAGAAGATGTACCCATTTCCCAACAGGATACAGGGTTATTTCCAGGAATAAGCAGGAATGTAGTCCTCACATATGGATATCGTCGGTACCGACGGAGCCTGTGCAGGAACGCTCCCCAGCGTCCAATCAGAAAGCTTTTTGGAGCATCCCACAGCGCCTGTGTGCTGCCTTCCCGCCTTTCCCAACTGCCTCTCTCCAGTTCTTCTTTTTCCGCCGAGCCAGCAGGTCGTGTTCCTGTCACTGCAGAAGAATTCTTTTTTCTTTCTTTCTTTTTTGTGGTCGCGTCTGCCTTCCTCGACGCTCTACCAGTACCGCCGGTTTCTTTCTCTTCTTATTTCTGTAAAAAACAAATATATATATATATATATATATATATATTCTCTTTTTTCTTTTTCTTCAGGTTCACGCGCCTTTTTGGGCCTTAGGCCCAAAAACGTTTCCTTACCATGGAGAAACCTGCCTCAGGTTTCAAAAAGTGCACCAAGTGTGGCAGTACCATTTCCGTCACCGACACCCATGAATGGTGTCTAAAATGTTTATGGCCTGACCACTCCATCACGGATTGTATGTCCTGCGCCATGATGTCTAAAAGAGGTCGGCAGAACCGAGCTCCTAAGCTCAGTACCCTGTTTCCCTCTGATGCAGCTTCGGTGGCATCGACATCTTCCAGGGCTGCTTCTTCCTCCCGTGGATCTCAGGTAACTAAACATAAATCCAGCCGGTCCTCAAAGGGTAGATCTCCTTCTAAGCATCGAGATGCCTCTGGCGTTGCCCTCAAGGATCCTGCACCAGCAAAATTACCCTGGCGGGAGGCTTCGGCTTCCAAAGCATTATCGGGGTTCCAGGATGTTCTCGAGGCCTCGACCTTGGCAGAACTACTGGTGCCATGCTCTGGGGTACCGGCAGTCTCCTCCGGTACCGACATCCAGGCATTGGCAGTGTCGATAGACCAGAGAGTTCTGGCTATGGAACGCAGTCTGGCGGCTTTCCCTGCGGAATTGACGCCCTAGGAACCGCGACAGACCATTCCACCAGTACCGGCACCAGCCTCGGTATCGGTACTGGTACCGGTACCGATAGCATCAGCATCGGTGTCTGCTTTGCCAGTACCCAGTCATCCGATGACCTCCGGTACCGATACCCTGGTACCGACTTTGGTCGGTACGGGTATCGGGCTCTTCTGAGGATTCTGACAGTTCTGTCGATGCAGCGATGCTTCTCCCAGAGGAGCCCTCCTCCCCTAAATGCAGGATGTCTCCTCCAGAGGATATTTCCTTCCAGGATTTTATCAGGGAGGTGGCTCGGTGCCTGTCCATTACTGTGGCCCCTGAAACAGAGCCAAGGGCCAAGGAGTTGGAAATTCTACAATATCCTAAAACTCCTAAGGAAGCAGCTACCTTGCCCATTCATGAGATTTTATATGATCTCATGTTAAGAATGTGGGAAACACCTCTTACCACCTCTCGTAGACTGGATACTATGTATCGAGTCCCTCCTTGTCCTGGGTTCCATAAGACTCAGCTTCCTCACCACTCTATTGTAGTGGAGTCAGCTATGAGAAGGATCAAGAGTGTAAAAAGACATGCCTCTAATCCTCCAGGACATGAGTGCAGAACCCTGGATGCTTTTCGACATCGGGTCTTCCAAGCTTCCATGATTTCTGCCAGGATCGGTTCCTATAGTCTCTATATGGGAATGTTCCTGAAGGAGGTCACAGATGATTTAGAGGCTTTAAGTCCTTTTCTTCCTGAGGATAAAAGACAGGCTTTTCTCACTTTGGTCAAACATGCCCAAGATGTTTCTAAATTTTCCAACCGTGCAAGCCTTTGACTGCTTTGAGTGCATAAGCAGAACCTCAGCTATGGCCATAGGTGCACGTAGAATTGCTTGGCTCCAGGCATCTGATTTATAGCTCTGGGTACAAGACAAATTGGTAAATATCCCTTGTACTGGTGAGAACCTGTTTGGTAAAGATTGGCAGGAAAAGGCCAATGCAATGGATGCTGAAAATTCCACCTTGGATAGATTATCCAAGTCCACTGCTGATCCTGCTAGAAGAAAATTGTTCAAGAAACCATTCTTTTCTAAAAAGAAAAAATTTTATCCTGCTTATGTTCAGCAGGGACGTTCTGCAGGTCAGCTTGCCAGGAAAGGTCAGCAACCACCCAAACAGAAGAAAGTAAAGGCTGCTAGGCCTCAACCGGCCCAGCAGGCTCAGCCTCCACAGGGCCTTTGACTCTCATCTAGAGAACTTAGCCTTCCTGGTTCTCGGGGGACCAGAACCTTCCACTATTCCAGGAAGGTTATGTCATTTTGCCCCAGATGGGGGCAAATAACAGCAGAGCATTGGACACTCTCCATCATAAAGGAGGGGTACAAGCTTCATTTTTCAAGCATGCCCCCTCACACAATAGTAAAGCAGTTCAATTCTCCGACCTCTCTCATCAACCTGTTAGGTCAGGAGGTCGCTATCCTAATTGTCCAAGGGGCAATAGAAGAAGTACCCCTTCATCAACAGGGTACAGGGTTCTATTCCCCTTATTTTCTTATTCCAAAGAAAACAGGGGGTTACAGACCTATCTTAGACCTCAGAGAATTGAACAAATTCCTTGTCAAGGAGAAATTCAAAATGATTTCTCTCGGATCTCTGCTGCCATACCGTCAGAGTCAGGATTGGCTTTGTTCTCTAGATTCAAGGATGCGTACACCCATGTTCTCATCTATCCAACTCACAGAAGGTTCCTTCGGTTCCTTTTTCAGGGAAAGCACTACCAATACAGGGTGCTTCCTTTTGGCATGGCCTCAGCACCAAGGGTGTTCACGAAATGCATGGCTGTTGTAGCAGCATTTCTCCGCACTCTAGGGATATTCGTCTCCCCCTACTTAGACGACTGGCTCATTCAAGCCCCAACAGAGTCAGAGGCCAGGACTTCTCTATCCTGCACAATGCGTATCCTTCAGTATTTAGGGCTGGTAATAAACATCAAAAAATCCAGTCTGACTCCCACTCAGTCTTTAGAGTTCATAGGAGCTTTCCTGGATACCACAAAGGCAAGGGCCTATCTCCCCCAGGCCCATTGCCTTCACTTGGTGCAGTTAGCTTCTCAAGCAATGCTAAAGCCTCATCTAACTGCTTGAGAAATGTTAAAACTACTAGGCCACATGGCATCCACCTTGCATGTGGTTCCCTATGCTCGCCTCCATTTGAGGGCAGCTCAGTGGACTTTATCCACCTAATGGACCCAGGCATCAGGATGCCTGTCAGACAAAATAGCAAACACAAGTCGCCTTATTTTGTCCCTCCAGTGGTGGAAGTCCACTCAAAACCTGTTGCTGGGGTCCCCTTTTCAACAACCCTTACCCCAAGCAACTCTCACAACAGGTGCTTCTCCAATGGGTTGGGGAGCTCATCTGCAAGACCTCTCCACCCAGGGCACCTGGTCTCTACAGGAGAGTTATCTACATATCAGTCTCTTGGAGCTCAGAGCAATCTTTCTTGCTCTGCGAGTGTTCCACACCCTGCTCAGCTACAAGACAGTCCTCGTTCATACGGACAATCAAGTAGCCGTGTTCTATGTGAACAAGCAGGGGGAACAGGCTCTCTGTCATTTTGCAATGAAGCTTTGTGACTATGGGCCCTCGCCAGAGAGCATCAGATTCATCTTCTGGCAGTGTATCTTCCAGGCATTCAAAACTCTTGGGCAGACAGACTCAGTCGAGTTCTGCTTCCACACGAGTGGTCTCTGCATGCAGACCAGGTGACCAGGATATTTCAACTTTGGGGAACCCCAGACATAGACCTCTTTGCAAGTCCGTGGAATGCCAAACTTCCCCGGTTCTGTTCCAGAATTCCAGCTCAGGGGGCTCAGGCCAGGGATGCTTTCCTCCTTTACTGCGGTCAAGACTTCCAGTATGCCTTTCCACCCATTCCCCTAATTCCCAAAACCCTGTTCAAGCTTCAGAGAGACAGAGGCCATATGATTCTCATAGCTCCACATAGGCCACGTCAAGTGAGGTACCCTCTGCTTTTACATCTCTCTCAAGCTCCCTCCCTGGAGTTAGGGTCTGCTCCAGATCTCCTATCCCAGGAGGACGGAATGTTATGGCATCCCATTCCCCAGTCTCTGCATCTCAGGGCTTGATTGCTGAAGGCCTAGATCTCCATGATCTTAATATCCCTCAGCAAGTAAAAGATATTCTTGCTTCCAGGAAACCTTCCACAAGACGCTCTTATGCTTTCAAGTGGAAAAGGTTTACCATATGATGTTCGCAAAAGGCTCTTAACCCCCTTGCGATACCTCTGGAATCATTGCTGGAGTATCTCCTTCATTTATCCAATGCAGGTCATAAGACTAATTCAGTAAGAGTCCATTTGAGTGCTATTGCAGCTTCCTTTAAGCCTCTAAATGGACAACCTATTTCCTGTCATCCTCTTATAGCAAGATTTATGAGAGGCCTTCTTTTAACTAAGCCTCCCATTAGACCACCACTGGTGGCATGGGACTTAAACCTGGTTCTTGGGCAGCTCATGAAGCCACCTTTTGAAACTTTAGCTACTACCTCCTTGAAATTCCTTTCTTGGAAGGTTATCTTTCTCATTGCAATCACATCGGCACGCCGCATTAGTGAGTTGCAAGCGCTAGTAGCTGATCCACCTTATACAAGGTTCCATCATGACAAGGTAGTCCTTAGGACTCATCCACACTTTATGCCAAAGGTGGTCTCGCCTTTTCATTTGAACCAAGCGGTCTACCTACCTGTGTTTTTTCCAAGGCCTCATGCATCAAATGCAGAGAGGAATCTTCATACCTTGGACTGTAAAAGAGCTTTAGCCTTTTACTTACAAAGAACACAGCAGCATAGAAAGTCCTCTCAACTCTTTGTTGCTTTTGATCCTTCTCATTTGGGACTTCCAGTCTCCAAGAGAACACTGTCTAACTGGATTGCTCAGTGTATTTCCTTCGCCTATCAGAGTAAGAATCTTACTCTGGAGGGCCATGTTACAGCTCACAATGTGAGAGCCATGGCAGCCTCAATGGCTGATCTGCACTCTGTGTCTATCGACGACATCTGTCGAACAGCCACTTGGGCCTCTGTTCATACCTTTACAGCCCATTACTGCTTGGACAAGGACTCCCGCCGGGATGCCTTGTTTGGTCAGGCTGTTCTCCAACACCTGTTCCATACCTAATCAACTCCTACCCACCGTCCCTCGTAGGATGCCAGAGGGAAGTGGAGCCCTGTTCAGGGACACACAACTTCTGGGGTCTCTCCCTGGTACCTAAAGCTAGGGAGTCCCATATGTGATGACTACATTCCTGCTTGTTCCTGGCGATAGCATAGTTACTCACCTGTAACAGGTGATCTCCGGGAACAGCAGGAATTTAGTCCTCACAACCCACCCACCTCCCCTAGGAGTTGTATCTCTCTATGTATCTCTTTCCTTTCCCTCTCTCTCTCTTTATCTCAGCTTTAAAACTCAACTGGAGAGAGGCAGTTGGGAAAGGCGGGAAGGCAGCACGCAGGCGCTGTGGGATGCTCCCAAAAGCTTTCTGATTGGACGCTGGGGAGCGTTCCCGCGCAGGCTCCGTCGGTACCGATGATACCCATATGTGAGGACTAAATTCCTGCTGTTCCCGGAGATCACCTGTTACAGGTGAGTAACTATGCTTTACTCCCCCTATTTCCTAAGCCTCCCATTAGGGCACCACCGGTAGCATGGAACCTAAATCTGGTTCTTGGACAGCTCATGAAGCCGCCTTTTGAACCTCTAGCTACTACCTCCTTGAATTTCCTTTCCTGGAAGGTTGTCTTTCTCATTGCAATCACATCAGCACATCGCATTAGTGAGTTGCAAGCATTAGTGGCTGATCCTCCTTATACGAGGTTCCATCATGATAAGGTAGTCCTTAGGACTCATCCACACTTTATGCCAAAGGTGGTCTCACCTTTTCATTTAAACCAAGCAGTTTACCTGCCTGTATATTTTCCAAGGCCTCATGCTTCAAATGCAGAAAGGAATCTTCATACTTTGGACTGTAAAAGAGCACTTGTTTTTTACTTACAAAGGACACAGCAACATAGAAAGTCCTCTCAACTCTTTGTTGCTTTTGATCCTTCTCATTTGGGACTTCCAGTCTCCAAGAGAACATTGTCCAATTGGATTGCACAGTGTATTTCTTTTACCTATCAGAGTAAAAACCTTTCTCTGGAAGGCCATGTGTCAACTCACAACGTGAGAGCCATGGCAGCCTCAATGGCTCATCTACTCTCTGTGTCTATTGACGACATCTGTCGAGCAGCTACTTGGGCCTCAGTTCATACCTTCACAGCCCATTACTGCTTAGACAAGGACTCCCGCCGGGATGCTTTGTTTGGTCTGGCTGTTCTATGACACCTGTTCCATACTTAATCAACTCCTACTCACCATTCCTGCAGGATGCCAGAGATCCATGGGGGGAAGTGGAGCCCTTTCACAGGGGCACACAACTTCTGGGGTCTCTCCCTGGCATCTGTAGCTAGGGAGTCCCCATATGTGAAGACTACATTCCTGCTTGTGTCCTGAAGATAGCATAGTTACTCACCTGTAACAGGTGATCTCCAGGAACAGCAGGAATTTAGTCTTCACAACCCACCCACCTCCCCTAGGAGTTGTATCTCTCTTTTCTTTTCTTTCCCTCTCTCTCTCTTTGTCTCAGCTTCAAAATTCAACTGGAGAGAGGCAGTTGGGAAAGGCAGGAAGGCAGCACACAGGCGCTGTGGGATCCTCTCAAAAGCTTTCTAATTGGACGCTGGGGTGCGTTCCTGCACAGGCTCCGTCGGTACCGATGATACCCATATGTGAAGACTAAATTCCTGCTGTTCCCGGAGATCACCTGTTACAGGTGAGTAACTATTCTTTCTCGGGTACTTTTTTTTCTTTTTCTCCTTCGGTGCGTGGGATTTCTTTCTCTCATGCCCTGCTAATCAGGACATTGGAATTTAACCTCGCGGGGGCTGCCTTTCCTGCTATGTCCTCAATTTAGGGATTCTAAGAAGTGTACTGACTGTGGCAGGACCATGTCCATCCCAGACCACCACATTCGCTGCCTTCGATGCCTTGGGGCTGATCACAATGCCTCTTCTTACCCACTCTGTCTTCAGATGATGATCAAGGGGCGTAAAAATCGTGAAAGGCAGAAGGAGATGCTGTTCGGACCCAAGTCCTCGGCCTCGGCCTCGTCATTGGCTTCAGAATTCACACCCTCGAGGCAGCCACGGAAGACCCCTACGGCCATTGAGCTCTCTCAGAGTCCCGAGGTCATGGAACATCAGACCAGCAACCATTGGTGGAGTGAGGTCCCTGGAAGGAATGTACTTCATCTAACTCCTTGTCGGGGGGCAATGTCTGTACCACAGGTAAGACCTGCAAGCACCAGCACCGCAGCCCTTGACAAGATTCCGAAGGTGACGGCTGAGAGCGGCCCTCGAAGCTGCCTCGGTGGGAAGTGGTTCCTACTCCCTTGGAGGATCACCCTCGGGCTGCTAAGGTAATCACTATCGGTGAGTCCCCACCAAGGGAACTGGTGTTGGGACTGATAACCTTTGTGCCTGTGCCTGCGGCTGCGGAGCCATCATGCCTCGAGGCCAGAATGGCATCCCTAGAATGCAGTTTGGCTGCCTTCTTGGTGAGCCAGAAGACCCAGTCCCAGTTCCCTCTGGTTCCTCGGGCCAGCGATGGGCCCCTCCACCTCTCAGGACTCACCAGAGGAGATCCAGCCTGCCCTGGAATAGCATGTCCTGTGGGCTGATTCTGATGACTGGTTCTGGTCTCAGATAAGGCCTAGAGTTTCTCCACTCGATGCGTTGGGGTTGAACTGCCAGGAACCCCGGCTACAGTCCTCACCCCCCACTGCACACCAGTACGATTCATGCAGAGGTTTCGAGCTCCCTTCCGATTCGGAATGGGAGACAGATGATGAGTCCCCTGATACTGCTCGGCATTGGTACATTCTGTTGGACCCCCCTCCTCCTCAGGAGCATCAGAGGTCCGGGACATGGGCAAGGCCCTCGCGTTAACTATCGAGGCAGAGGAAGAGCCACAGATGGAAGGCCTGGACCTACTTCAGTATTACTCTCCTCCCATGGAGGCCATAATGGTGCCTGTACCTCCCATCTTGGAGCGCCTCCTTTTCAGGATTTGTGAAGCCCCGGTTACGGTTCCCATTGTGAGCAAGTGGCTCGATTCCATGTATCAGGTTCGCAAGAGCTTTGAAAAAACCCAAGTACTACACAGCTCTTTGGTGGTGGAGTCGGCCGTGCACCCGATTAAAAGCCAGAAGACGCACTTCTCGGTGCCTCCGAGTTGAGAGACCCGCACCATGGATGGGTTTGGCAAGAGGTGTTTCCAGGGCTCGCAAGCTGTATATGGGCATGTACCTGAGAGACCTGGTGAAGGAGTTTGCCGGGTTCTCAGCTGGGCTGTCCGATGACCACCTCCAGCGCTTCTGGGGCCTGGTGACCACAGTCAAGAAGTGCTTCAAGTATGTGACTCGAACAGCCTGACGACTTCGAGTCTATGGCTATGGTGGGCATTAGTGCCCGCCACCTGGCATGGCTACAGTCCTCAGAACTTGAGTAATGGGGTTCAGGATAAGTTGGTTGATGTCCTCTGCTGTGGGAGAATCTCATCGGTAAACCCATGACAGACAAGACTGCCGAGTTGGAGACCAGAACCAGACTCATCAAGTGCACTGACTATTACCCAATGTTGCTAATCCATGTTGGAACAAATGATACTGCTAGGTATACCTCGGAACGTATCAAAAGTGACCTCATGGCTCTGGGACAGAGGGTGAAGCAGTTAGGTGCACAGGTGGTGTTCTCTTCAATCTTCCCTTGTTGAGGGTAAAGGCCAAGGCAGAGAGGCTCGCATCCTGGAGATGAATTCATGGCTGCGTGGATGGTGTCATCGAGAGCGTTTTGGTTTCCTAGACAATGGGATGCTGTTCCAAGGGTTGCAGAGCAGAGATGGCATCCATCTGTCCAAGAAAGGTCAACTCATCTTCGGTAGTAGACTGGCTAATCTACTGAAGAGGGCTTTAAACTAGATTCATTGGGGATGGGTGTCTTTGATATATATATATATTCGTTGTCTTTGATATAGGGCAAAAATCTATTACTGGGGCACTTGTGGTCATCAGGCAGCGGGTGGTTCAGTATTTACTAGCATGTCTCCTTTAAGCAGTCTCGGCATGCCTGAGCTGGATGGTGTCAGCTTGGGTGCAGAGCACATGCTTGGGGGGGTGGATTTACAGAAAATTGAGGCGGGAATTGTACATTTTTCCTTTCAACTTTGGTAGTTAGCTGGTCTTTTTCAATCTGGCTGGAGCAGAAATGAGTGCCTGTGGACCTGGAAGGCTGCTGTTCAGGATAACTCAAAGCTGTTTTATTTAAACGAGCCACTGCATGCAAGTGTTTGCCAAATCGTCCATGTGACCTGTCTGCTTTTATGTAAGATTAGATCGGCCTGCTGTAGGGACGAACTTGCACTCTGAGCTTTAGCAGGACTGTCTACTTGGCCTTACTTTGAAAGTCATTCACAGGGACTACTGCTAATGTCCGGATTTATACTAGATAAACAGGCAGAAGTGAGCACAATGCAAAAGCATGAGCAAAAAGCTTTTAATAATGCCATTGTTGAGGAGTGGAGGAGTGGCCTAGTGGTTGGGGCAAGGTACTTCAGGCCGGAAGGTCGGGGGTTGAAATCCCACTAGAGGACAGCAACCTTGGGCTGGAAGGACTGGGGTTTCTAGTCCCACAGGTGCTCCTTGTGGTCTTGGGCAAGCCACTTAACCCTCCAAAGCCCATGTTCCCTGTAAAATAGTTATCTCCAAGTTATGATGCCCTGTTCAATGTAATTTCAGTTTGTTCAATGTAAACCGCACTGATGCAGAATAGCGCGGTATACAAGAGAATGTAAATAAAATAAATAAATAAGAAAGCCCCCAGGTAAGTGAAAGCCCCCAGGTAGGTGATACATTAAATACCTTTATGGAAATGGGTAACAGGGGTAACATATGGAAAGAAGTGTGTATAAATGCCCGTAGCATGGGAAATAAGATCCCTGATGTTGAAGCTTTGGTGGGAGTGGCTGACTTGGATTTAGTGGCAGTTACAGAAACATGGTTCACAGAAAACCATGACTGGGATGTAACTATACCTGGCTATACTTTATTCAGAAAGGACTGGGTAGAAAGAAGGGGAGGAGGCGTGGCACTATATGTAAAAGTAATTTATTTATTTACATTCTCTTATATACCGTGCTATTCTGCATCAGTGCGGTTTACATTGAACAAACTGAAATTACATTGAACAGGGCATTATAACTTGGAGATAACTATTTTACAGGGAACATGGGCTATGGAGGGTTAAGTGGCTTGCCCAAGACCACAAGAAGCACCTGTGGGACTAGAAACCCCAGTCCTTCCGGCCCAAGGTTGCTGTCCTCTAGTGGGATTTGAAACCCCGTCCTTCTGGCCTGAAGTACCTTGCCCCAACCACTAGGCCACTCCTCCACTCCAATATATTATATAATATTAAAGCTTTGGAATTACAGAGCTTAAAAGGGAGAGAGGAGGCATTGTGGGTTAAACTAGAAAGAGGGATAGAGAAATCTATTTGCATTGGTGTGATATACAGACCTCCCTCACAAGAGGAAGAGGTGGACAGAGAGTTAATTGAAGACATACGCAGCATTGCTAGGAAAGGGGAAGTGCTACTGATAGGAGATTTCAATATGCCAGATGTTGATTGGCACATTCCTGCTGCAGTATCATCTAGAAGTAAGGAGATCCTGTATTCTCTACAGGGAGAACTATTCAGGCAATTGTTAACAGACCCCACACGTGAAGGGGCCATACTGGACTTGGTGCTTACCAATGGTGAAAGTGTTTCTGATGTTGTAGTGGGAGATCATTTTGCATCCAGTGATCACCAGATTGTGTGGTTCAGTATTAGGACTAGGGCTGTTAGAATCCATTCAAAGGTGAGGATCTTAGACTTTAGGAAGACTAACTTTGCGAAGATGGGCCAATACCTCAGGGAGTCGTTAGTGGGACGGGAACAGCTGGGGGATGTAGAAAAACAGTGGGCAAAACTGAAAGGGGATATTTTAAGGGCAACCAACTTTTTTGTTAAAATGGTAAATAAAGGTAAAAGGAAAAGGAGACCGCTATGGTTTTCGAAGGAAGTAGCTGAAAAAGTGAAGAAAAAGAGGGAGGCCTTCATGAAATACAAGAGATCACAGAGAGAGGAAGACAGGCATCTGTATTTGGAAAAACTTAGAGAAGCTAGCAAAGTAGTCAAGAAGGCAAAGATTCAAAAGGAGGAGGAAATAGCCAATGCAATAAAATGGGGGGATAAGACATTTTTCAGATATATTAGTGAGAAGAGGAAGGGCAAAAGTGGTATTGTCAGACTCAAGGGTGCAGGGGAGGAATATGTAGAAGCTGATAAGGATAAAGCGGAATTGCTTAACAAATATTTTTGTTCTGTGTTCACAGATGAAGAATCAGGAGCAGGACCTCAGAAAACACCCACAAATAGGAACAGAAGCGAGGGACATCTTGAACAATTTTCAGAAGACTGTGTTTGTGAGAAACTATCTCAACTTAAAGTAGACAAAGCGATGGGACCGGATGGCATACATCCTAGAATACTGAGGGAACTTGGGTACGTTCTAGCAACTCAACTGACTGACCTTTTCAATGCCTCGTTAGAGTCAGGAGTGGTGCCAAAGGACTGGAGAGAGGCTCATGTGGTGCCTTTACACAAAAGTGAAAGTAAGGATGTGGTTGAAAACTACAGGCGGGTTAGTTTAACTTCGGTGGTGAGTAAATTATTGGAAACGCTGCTGAAAGAGAAAATAGTGAGGTTTCTGGAGTCCAGAGGATTACAGGATCCAAGGCAGCATGGATTCACCAGAGGCAGGTCTTGTCAGACAAATCTGATTGATTTTCTTTGACTGGGTGACCAGGGAGTTGGACCGCGGGAGAGCTCTAGATGTGGTGTATTTAGATTTCAGCAAAGCCTTTGGCACTGTTCCTCACAGGCGACTTATAAACAAACTGAGCACCCTAGGGATGGACCCTAAAGTTACTGCTTGGGTTAGAAATTGGTTGGGTGGAAGGCGACAAAGAGTACAAGTAAATGGAGCTCACTCTGAGGAGAAGGATGTTACCAGTGGTGTGCCCCAGGGATCTGTCCTTGGTCCGATTCTTTTTAACATCTTTGTTAGTGATATAGCGGAAGGGCTGTCGGGTAAGGTTTGCCTCTTTGCGGATGATACCAAAATCTGCAATAGAGTAGACACCCAGGAAGGTATAGATAACATGAAGAGGGATCTAGCTAAGCTTGAAGAATGGTCTAGAATTTGGCAGCTGGGATTTAATGTTAAAAAATGTAAGGTCATGCATTTGGGCTGCAGCAATCCAAGGGAGCAATATAGTGTAGGGGGTGAAGTACTTTTGTCCACTAAAGAAGAGCGGGACCTAGGCGTGGTTGTGTCTGATGATCTTAAAGTAGCTAAACAGGTAGAAAAGGCGACAGCAAAAGCTAAAAGGATGCTTGGGTGCATACAGTGAGGAATGGCTAGCAGAAAAAAGGAGGTGATAATGCCTCTCTATAAGTCTTTGGTGCGACCTCATTTGGAGTATAGTGTGCAATTCTGGAGACCGCACCTTCAAAAGGATGTGAACAGGATGGAGTCAGTGCAGAGGGTGGCTACTAAAATGATTATTTATTTATTTATTTTATTTATTTACATTCTCTTATATACCGCGCTATTCTGCATCAGTGCGGTTTACATTGAACAAACTGAAATTACATTGAACAGGGCATTATAACTTGGAGATAACTATTTTACAGGGAACATGGGCTATGGAGGGTTAAGTGGCTTGCCCAAGACCACAAGGAGCACCTGTGGGACTAGAAACCCCAGTCCTTCCGGCCCAAGGTTGCTGTCCTCTAGTGGGATTTGAACCCCCGACCTTCCGGTCTGAAGTACCTTGCCCCAACCACTAGGCTACTCCTCCACAAGATTAGTGGTCTTCATTATAAAGCATATGATGACAGACTTAAGGATCTTAATATGAACACCTTAGAGGAAAGGCGGGATAGAGGTGATATGATTGAGATGTTTAAATACCTCCATGGCATAAATGTTCAGGGAGAGAGCCTCTTTCAATGGAAAGCAAGTTCTGCTACGAAGGGACATGGGATGAGGGTGAAGGGAGATAGATTCAGGAGTGATATGCGGAAATATTTCTTTACGGGAAGAGTAGTGGATCCGTGGATCCTACATCGGTACCGGGTGCAATTGCATCGGTACCGGGTGCAATTGCATCGACGTCGGCAGGTGGACTACCGGTACCGATGCATGCTGTGCCCTCCGGTACTGACAAGTCGGTACCGGACCCTGTCGATACCGACTTTGATCGGTACCGGTATCATGCGCTGCACGAGTATCCTAAAGCTCCCAAAGAGGCAGCTACTTTGCCTATTCATGAGATCTTACATGATCTCATGCTAAGGATGTGGGAAACACCTCTCACCACTTCTCCTCATTCTCGTAGGCTCGATACCATGTATCGAGTTCCTCCCTGTCCTGGATTTCAAAAAACTCAGCTGCCCCACCATTCCATGGTGGTGGAATCAGCTATAAGAAGGATCAAGAGTGCAAAAAGACATGCATCTAATCCTCCAGGATGCGAATCTAAAACTCTTGATGCTTTTGGGCGTCGAACCTTCCAGGCCTCTATGCTTTCTGCCAGGATTAGTTCCTACATTTTATATATGGGAATGTTCCTTAAGGAAGTTACAGGAGATCTAGAGCTTATGAGCCCTCTCCTTCCCGATGATAATTGACAAGATTATCTTGCACTTATCAAACATGCTCAGGATGTTTCCAAATTCGTAAATCGTGCAGCTTTTGATTGTTTTGAGTGCATAAGCAGAACTTCTGCTATTGCCATAGACGCACGTAGGATTGCCTGGCTCCAGGCATCTGACTTGGAACTTTGGGTACAGGACAAACTGGGGAATATTCCTTGCACAGGAGAGAATCTCTTTGGCAAAAATTGGCAAGAGAAAGCTAATAAGCTAGATGCTCATAATCTCACCTTGGATAGATTATCAAAATCTACAGCTGATCCTGCAAGGAAAAAGTCCTACAAAAAAACATTCTTCACTACCCCTCCTATACCCAGCTAGGACATCGTTCAGGTCATTCTGCCCAAAAGGGTCAGCAGCAACCTAAACAAAGAAAAACAAAGGCTGGGTTCAGCAGACTCAGCCTCCACAGGGGCTTTGACTCCCATCTAGAGAACTTTGTCTTCCTGGCCCTGAACGGGCCAGAGCCTTCCACCATTCCAGGAAGGTTATGTTATTTTGCCCCCAGATGGGGGCAGATAACAGCAGAAAGTTGGACTCTGTCCATTGTAAGAGAGGGATACAAGCTTCACTTCCTCAGCATGCCCCCTCCTACAATGGTAAGGCAGTTCAATTCTCAGACCTCTCTCAACTCCCAGTTAGATAACAAGGTCAGTCTGCTTCTTGCCCAAAGGGCAATAGAAGAAGTACCCATTCATCAACAGGGTGCAGGGTTCTATTCCCCCTTTTTCCTTATTCCAAAGAAAACAGGAGGGCACATACCCGTTTTGGACCTCAGGGAATTGAACAAATTCCTGTTCAAAGAGAAATTCAAAATGATTTCTCTGGGAACTCTACTACATACCTTCAGAGTCAGGACTGGCTTTGTTCTCTAGTTCTCAAGGATGCATACACTCATGTTCTCATCCATGCAACTCACCGAAGATATCTTCGCTTTCTATTTCAAGGGAAGCACTACCAATACAGAGTTCTTCCTTTTGGCCTGGCCTCGGCACCAAGGGTGTTCACAAAATGCATGGCTGTGGTGACAGCATTTCTCCGCACCCTAAAAATATTCATCTTCCCTTACTTGGACGATTGGCTCATTCGAGCCCCATCAGAGCCAGAGGCCAGGATTTCTCTATCTTGCACAATGCGTATCCTTCAATATTTGGGACTTGTCATAAACTTCCCAAAATCCAACCTAGCTCCCACTCAGTCTCTAGAGTTCATAGGAGCCCTGCTGAATACCAGACATACAAGGGTCTATCTTCCACAGTCCTGCTGCCTTCGCATTGTGCAGGTAGCCTCCCAAGCAATGCTAAAGTTTCACCTCACTGCTCGGGAAATGTTACAATTGCTAGGCCACATGGCATCCACCGTGCATGTGGTCCCTTATGCCCGCCTCCATATGAGGGCAACCCAGTGGACTCTATCCACGCAGTGGACTCAGGTGTCAGGTTGCCTGTCAGACAAAATAGCAACCTCAGATCGTCTTATTTTGTCTCTCCAATGGTGGCAGTCACCCCAGAATCTGTTAGTGGGGTCCCCTTTTCATCAACCCCCACCTCAACTAACTCTAACAACAGATGCCTCACAGGTGGGTTGGGGAGCCCATTTGCAAGGCCTCTCTACCCAGGGTACCTGGACTCCACAGGAGACCGATCTACACATCAATCTCCTAGAGCTCAGAGCAATCTTTCTTGCTCTTCGAGTGTTTCACACCCAGCTCAGCTACAAGACTGTCCAAATTCAAATGGACAACCAGGTAGCCATGTTCTATGTGAACAAACAGGGCGGAACAGGCTCTCTGTCGCTCTGCAACCAAGCTTTGCGACTTTGGGCCCTCGCCAGAGAGCATCAGATTCATCTCCTTGCAGTGTATCTTCCAGGCATTCAAAACTCTTGGGCAGACAAACTCAGTCGAGTTCTGCTTCCACACGAATGGTCTCTCCATGCAGACCAGGTGGCCAAAATTTTCCGATTTTGGGGGAGCCCCGGACATAGACCTCTTTGCAAATCTGCTGAATGCCAAACTTCCCCAGTTCTTTTCCAGAATTCCAGCTCAGGCCAGGGATGCCTTCCTCCTCCATTGGGGTCGGGACTACCTGTGTGCCTTCCCACCCATTCCCCTAATTCCCAGAACCCTTTTCAATCTTCAGAGAGACAGAGGCCGTATGATTCTCATAGCCCCACATTGGCCATGACAAGTGTGGTACCCTCTGCTCTTACATCTCTCTCAAGCTCCATCTCTGGAGCTAGGATCTGCTCCAGATCTCCTATCCCAGGAGGACAGGATGCTGTAGCATCTCAATCCTCAGTCTCTACATCTCAGGGCCTGGTTGCTGAAAGCCTAGAACTTCACGGTCTTAACATTTCTCAGCAAGTAAAGGATATCCTTTATGCTTCCAGGAAACCATCCACAAGACACTCTTATGCTTTCAAGTGGAAAAGGTTTACCATATGGTGTTTGCAGAAGGGTCTTAACCCTCTTGCAATACCTCTGGAATCATTACTGGAATATCTCCTTCATTTGTCTAATGAAGTAGCTCAAGCCCTCATCATACCTCATTTCGATTACTGCAATGCAATTCTACAGGGCCTTCCAAAGAAAACCCTAAACATACTCCAAATGGCACAGAACGTCGCAGCCAGAATCATCATGAAAACAGGCTTTGCTGAACACATCACACCAGTGCTAGTCGAACTACACTGGCTCCCCATCGTAGCTCGCATAAAATACAAAACCCTAGTAACCACTTATAAACTCATCCACAACCTGGCACCAACTTTCCTCACTAACCTAATCGACATGCAACCTGCTAACAGAAACAGGAGTATCACCAACCTAAACAACCTACATGTACCAATAAGTATTAGATCAGTTAAAACCGCCACAAGCAACAGAGCATACTCCTACACTGCACCCACACTCTGGAACCAACTCCCACCTGAGCTGCGCTCAAGCAACGACCTGATGGACTTCAGGAAAAAACTAAAGACGTACTTATTTCAACAAGCCTACAACATGTCCTGAACAGTAATGAAGCAACCATTATCTGCAGAAACAAAAATGTAGTTAAGTGTAAAATGTATATATGTAAATCCTCCTCTCTCCCCTTTCCTAACTGTGTGTTGTGCATATCCCGTGAATCACGTTGTACATATTGTGAAAATGCTTTGCCCTTGATCTGACAACCTTGACATATAATCCTGTAAATCACGCTGTAATTTTTTTGAAATTTGTCCTTGATCTGACAATCTCTGTTACATAATCAAACCGCTCCTGATCGCTGGAAGTAGCGGTATACAAATATATGCTAAATAAATAAAAATAAATAAATAATGCAGGACTTAAGACCAATTCAGTGAGAGTTCATTTGAGTGCTATTGCAGCTTCTCTTAAACCTTTAAATGGGCAACCTATTTTCTCTCATCCTATCATAGCGAGATTTATGAGAGGCCTTCTTCTAACTAAGCCTCCCCTTAAGCCACCACCGGTGGCATGGGATTTAAATCTGGTTCTTGGCCAGCTCATGAAGCCGCCATTTGAACCATTAGCTACTATCTCATTAAAATTCCTTTCCTGGAAGGTTATTTTTCTTATTGCAATCACATCAGCACATCGCATTAGTGAGTTGCAAGCATTGGTGGCTGATCCTCCTTATACAAGGTTCCATCATGATAAGGTAGTCCTTAGGACTCATCCTCACTTTATGCCAAAGGTGGTTTCACCTTTTCATTTAAACCAAGCAGTTTACCTTCCTGTTTTTTCCCCAAGGCCTCATGCCTCTAATGCAGAAAGGAATCTTCATACTTTGGACTGTAAAAGAGCTTTGGCCTTTTACTTGCAAAGAACGCAGCAACATAGAAAGTCCTCTCAACTCTTTGTTGCTTTTGATCCTAGTCATTCAGGGCTTCCAGTCTCCAAAAGGACTCTGTCCAACTGGATTGCACAGTGTATATCTTTTGCCTATCAGAGTAGGTACCTTCCTCTTGAAGGCCATGTCACAGCGCACAGTGTGAGAGCCATGGCAGCCTCTATGGCTCATCTTCACTGTGTCTATCGACGACATCTGTCGAGCGGCTACCTGGGTCTTCTTTCATATCTTCACAGCCCATTACTGCTTGGACAAGGACTCCCGCCGGGATGCCTTGTTTGGTCAGGCTGTTCTTCAACACCTGTTCCATACTTAATCAACTCCTACCCACCATCCCTGGTAGGATGCCAGAGATTCATGGGGGGAAGTGGAGCCCTTTCAAAAGGGCACACAACTTCTGGGGCTTCTCCCTGGCATCTGTAGCTAGGGAGTCCTCATATGTGAAGACTACATTCCTGCTTGTTCCTGGAGATAGCATAGTTACTCGCCTGTAACAGGTGATCTCCGGGAACAGCAGGAATTTAGTCTTCACACCCACCCACCTCCCCTAGGAGTTGTATCTCTCTATCTCTCTTTTTCTCTTTCCCTCTCTCTCTCTCTTTGTCTCAGCTTTAAACTCAACTGGAGAGAGGCAGTTGGGAAAGGTGGGAAGGCAGCACGCAGGCGCTGTGGGGTGCTCCCAAAAGCTTCCTAATTGGATGCTGGGGAGCGTTCCCACGCAGGCTCCATCGGTACCGACGATACCCATATGTGAAGTCTAAATTCCTGCTGTTCCCTGAGATCACCTGTTACAGGTGAGTAACTATGCTCTCTCAGAAGACCGCTGATTTTTTCCAACAGAAGGCTTCAGGCGAAAAAATCCTTTTACCTGAAAAAGAAGGCAGCCTACAGAACTTACCCCCCAACATCAGGCCTATCAGTCCTATCAAGCTCCCCCACAAGGGCAGCTGGCCAAGAGCCAGGAGCGGGGTCCCCAAAGGCCTAAAGCCCCCAGACCCCAAATAGCGCCTGTGCTGCAGCCTGCGGGAAGGGGGGTGTTGACTCCCAGGACATAGTCTCTCTTCCCACTGAAGGTCAGGAACCGCATCACAAAGGGAGACATCTCATGTTCTTTACCCACCAGTCAGCCAGCATTACCACCACACCTTGGCATTTCAGGTGGTAAAGGAGGGCTACCTCCTTCACTTCCACCAGACACCCCCCTTTTCCTTCCCAGGGAAAATTTCCTTTTGATCCCCCTATTGGTAACTCCTTCAAAAGGAGCTTGCAGCTCTTCTCGCCGACAGGGCAGTAGAGCTTGTCCCATTGCCTCAAAGGGGCACAGGGTTCTACCCCCGCTACTTCCCGGTTCTCAAGAAGACGGTTGGGTTGTGATCCATTCTTGACCTATGGGATCTCAACCACTTCTTAGTGAAGGAAAAGTCCAAGATGGTATCCCTTGGAACATTGCTGCCTTACCTCCACCGGGGAGACTGGCTATGCTCCTTGGATTTCATAGATGACTATATCCACATCCTGATCTACCTCTTACACCTGCAGTACCTCCGCTTTGTTATTGGAGGGTGTTGCTACCAGTACCAGGTCCTCCCGTTCAGTCTGGCATCCGCTCCCAGGGTATTCACAAAGTGCTTGATGGTGATTGCCACCTTCCTAGCACTGCAGGGCGTGTTCGTCTTCCTTTACCTGGATGACTGACTGATAAGGGGAGTGTCCCCAGACGAGGTCCAACAGGCCCTATGTTGCACTATCTAGCTCCTGGAGACCTTGGGCTTCATGGTAAACTACCCCAAATCCCACCTACAGCCCACCCAGCATCTGGAGTTCATCGGGACTCTTCTCGATACCACTCAGGCTCGGGCCTTTCTTCCATCCAACAGAGCTCAGCGCCTCTCTGTCTTGACGAAGTAGGTTCAATCCTCTGCGACAGTCTCGGCTCAACAGATGCTCCACCTCCTGAGGCACATGGCCTTGACAGTCCATGTCACACCCTCTGCCCATCTCCACATGCGTCAAGCCCAGTGGAGATTCTGCACTCAGTGGAAGCAGGCAACGGGGTGCCTGTTGAACAGGGTATGGGTCACTCCGCTATGCTCTTGCTCCCTTGTGGTGATGGTCACGGAGTCTTATGGCGGGGCTCCCCGTTCAGGATCCCCCACATCAGAAGGTCCTCACCATGGATGCCTTTAAATTCTGCTGGGGAGCCCATTGGAACGGTTTTCAGTACCAAGGTCTGTGGAGGAAAGCCGGCTCCAAATCAGCTTCCTCGAGCTCCGAGAAATTGCGAATTTCCTTTGAGTCTTCAAGCACTATCTGGTGATTCAGGTTGTCCTGGTTCAAACAGACAATCAGGTGGTGTTGTTCTACATCAATAAACACAGGGTCCTGCCTTCTCTGTTGGGAGGCGATCAGACTCTGTAATTTTGCAAACCGGCAAGGTTTGCTCCTCTGGACCATCTACCTCCTAGGGCAGGAAAATGTCCTGGCGGACCTGCTCAGCAGAATGCCGCAGCCTCACAAGTGGACCCTCAGCTCCCTAATGGCATGGGATATCTTCGGAAGTGGGGCACTCCGGCAGTAGACTTTTTGCCAACCCACACAACACTTGGCTGCCGAGGTTCTGCTCCAGGGTTCCTTACTGGAACTGCCTCATAGGCAATGCATTTCTCCTCCACTGGGGTGCAAGCTTGCTGTACGCTTACCCGCCCACTCCCCTGGTGACTAAGACCCTTTAAAGGTCTAGATGGACAGGGACAAAATGAACCTTGTCATCTAACGCTGGCCCCAGCAGCCGTGGTATTTGCTGCTGCTCCACCTTTCTCAGACACCACCCATTCCTCTGGATTTCACGCCGGATCTGATAGCTCAGAATGACAGGACCCTCCTGCATCCCACTCTCGAGTCGCTAACCCTGACAGTTTGGATACTGAAAGGATAGCCCTTGCTCAGCACCACTTGCCTAGGGACATTGAGGACGTCCTCCTCACGTCCCGCAAGGATGCCAACAGGAAAGCATACACCTTCAAATAGCGCAAGTTCTCGGCCTGTTGTGTGGATAGAGGTTTCAGTCTGTTCTCCTGTCCCATACAGGTGATCCTGCAGTACCTTCTGCACCTCTCCCAGGCTGGATTTTAAGTCTAATTCCGTCAGGGTGCACCTGAGTGCCCTGGTGGCCTACCATCATGTGGGGGATGGGCATTTCCTGTCAGTTCATCCTCTCATTGGCCGCTTCATGTAGGGCCTCTTGTTCTCACAGCCTCCCATTCGCCTGCTGGTGGTGGCCTGGTACTTTAACATGGTTTTGGGTAAGCACATTGACCTTCCTTTTGAACCACTCGCTTCCTGCCATCTCATGTACCTTTTCTGGAAGATTGTCTTCCTAGTGGCACTCACATCAGCACACAGAATTAGCGAACCCCAAGCACTGGTAGCTCATGCCCCTTACATTAGGTTTCATAGGAACCGCGTGGTTCTCTGCACGCACCCCAAGCTTTTTCCTAAGGTGTTTTTTCCCTTCCATCTCAACCAGGTGGTGGTTCTTCCCACCTTCTTTCCAAGGCCACACTCAAGGGTGGAAACCTTTCTTCATAATTTGGTTTGTAAACGGGCTTTGGCTTTCTACCTTGATTGGGCGAAGGTTTATTGCCGCTCCTCTCAACTGTTTGTTTCTTATGACCCCAACAGACTTGGCATGGTGGTCTCTAAGCACACCCATTCCTGGGTGGCTGACTGCATTTCCTTTGCCTATGGACAGGCTGGCCTTTCTCTGGAGCAACATGTGATGGCCCATAATGTTCGGGCTATGGTGGTCTCTGTGGCTAACCTACCTGGAGATTTGTTGAGCGACCACCTGGTCTTCAGTCCATACCTTCGCAGCTCACTGCTGCCTCGGGGAGGCCTCTCAACGTGACTGCTCCTTCGGCCAGTCTGTCCTTCAGCACCTCTTTGGGGACTAATGCAACTCCTTCCCTCTGGCCCTTCTGTATGTCCAAGCTGCCGGCGAATCGATTCCTTGCAGATGCTGGGGTTGCACCCCGATGCTTGGGGCTCATCAGTGTTTGTCAGCTGCTATTCACAGTTCGATTTTTGGGCTCTTTACAGGTCTTCCAGTAGCCTGTAGTTGGGGAGTCCCTTATGTGAGGACTGACTTCCTGCTTATTCCTGCATAGTTACTCATCTGTAGCAGTTGTTCTTCAGACCCATACCTCCCGCTTTGACCAAATCACCCCCATCCTGATCCATCTCCATTGGCTCCCAGTTCCCTTCAGAATTCAATACAAAGTGCTTACTTTCGTCCACAAATCCATTCACTCCTGCTCCCCCCTTTATCTCTCAGACCTTATTCGCCTCCACACACCGCACCGCTCTCTCCGGTCAATACACGCTAATCGTCTGTCACTCCCTTCCCCATCTCAGGTCCATCTCAAATCTACCCGCTCCTCAGCCTTCTTTTTCCTGGGTCCCCAGCTCTGGAACTCGCTCCTCGCCACCCTCCACCTCAACTCTCCTACATTACCTTTAAGGCACGACTCAAAACCCACCTCTTCTGCTCTGCTTTCGACCTCCCCCCCTGCTGACGTCCAGCGTCCCCTCCCTCTCCCCTGAGCAGTGCACCTGCCTCTTTGGCACTTTTATGTCTATCCTCTCTTTCCTATTACTTTATGGTGTTCCTGACTTCCTTTTCCCAGCAGTACAAATCCATTTATTTTGTAAATCGCTCTGATGCACCTCTGTCTGAGCGGTATATTAAGACTGAAATAAAGATAAAGATAAAGAAACAGCAGGAATCTGTCCTCGCAGCTGTCCCTCCTCCCTGTGGAATTGTTTTCTTTTTGGGCTTTATTATTTAATCCATTTATACTGAGGGAAAATGGCTGCCTTGGTTGAGAAGTTGACCACTCATGCTTAGTTGATTTCCCAAAGGCTTTCTTTGAAAACTGGGGAGAGATTACCTTGTGGGCTCAGTCTGTACCGACATCACCCATATGTGAGGACTGATTCCTGCTGTTCTCGGAGATCACCTGCTACAGGTGAGTTACTGCGCTTTATTTCTGTGTGCTATCCAGTCTGCTTGTGACATGAAGTGATTAAGAATGCCTTGTATACTTTCCTGTAAGATCTGAATGCTGAAATTAGGGACGATGATGACGGTAAAAAAGCAGCAGGCATTACATTGTTGCCATTAAATCCGTAGTTGAGCCCCTACAGCATTTGTGAATTCGATGTTATCTGTAATAAAAGAAAATGTTTATAGTGGGATTACCTACATTGAAGCATTGTTGGTTGGGTCCATTTCATATATTTTATTGGTGTTCTGTTCTCAACAAGCTCCCAGGGTTTGGAATTATCTGCAGCTTCTCAGTTTGATAGCAGCGGCGATTGAGATGGTGCCGTGCACATGTGCTCACATTAGGCTGCTTCAGTGGTCCTTGCTGACTTGGTGGTCTCCGAGTTCTCAGGAGTTTGAGCTCAGTCTTTCCCTTCAGTGGGATGTGCGTTACAGCTTGCATTGATGACAACAGCCATATCATCTGATAAAGGGTATGCCACTGGACGATCACTTGTGTATTTGTCTATTGACAGATGCTAGTCTTACAGGCTGGGGAGCCCATTGTCAAAACTGAATGACTCAGGACTGCTGGAGCCACAGGGAAGCAGTGTGGCCCATCAACCATATTGAGGCAAGAGCCATTTGGTTGACTCTGATGCGTTTTCAGCCCTTGGTCCAGGGAAGGGCAATTCAAGTGATTTCGGACAATGCCACATTGATAGCATATGTCATGTGACAAGGCAGCACAAGGAGTAGCATATGTCAGTTGACAAGGCAGCACAAGGAGTGCCGGAGTGGCCCTAGAGATGACTCTTATTTGCCTGGGTGAAAAAGAACCTCCTAGTTCTGTTGGCTCAGCACATTGCTAAGGTTAATAATGTAGAGGCAGTCATCCCTCTCTCAATCCCGGAGAGTGGGAGTTAAGTCAGGAGACGTTCCAAAAGATTTTCCGCCATTGAGGCTGCCCCAAGATCCATTGCCAAAGTGTCCTGTTTCTTCATTCACCATACAGAAATAGGGTCCAAGGTCATTGACGCCCTGGTTTAGTCCTGGCACAGTGTTGCCAGCTGTATGTGTTTCCTCCATTGCCGCTCGTGGGATATGTATTTTGGCGCATAGAGCGTCATCCAGTTTGTATTATTCTAATGGTGCCACATTGGCTGAGGAGACCGTACTTCAGGGACTTAATGCAGCTCCTTCAAAAACCTCCTCTTTGACTGCCTGCAGTCTAAGGCCTTTTGAGTCAAGGGCCAATTATACTAGCAACCCAGCTCCCTTGTCGCTTATGGCCTGGCTCATGAAGGGAGTCATTTGACACATAAGGACTTTCTCTTTCGGTAGTTTCTGCTCTTCTCAAGGCCAGAAGAGGTTCTATCAGCCTGACATATGTGTAGATCTGGTGCATCTTTGAACATTGATGTTGCACACAAAAGTTTATTCCTGAGACAGCAAAGGTACCATCTCTGCTGGCCTTCCCTTACTTCAGGATGGTTTGGACAAGGACCTTTCCCTTAGCTCCGTGAAAGTCCAAGTAGCAGTTTTGTCCTGTTTCAGAGGTCTGGTGGGTGCATTGTCTTTAGCCTCGCACCCGGATGTTGAGCGGTTTCTTCAGGGGGTTTGGCATCTGAATCTCTCCCTCCCTCACCCACTTCTGGGATCATTTGCCCCTTCTGGGATCTCTGTCTAGTGCTCCAGGCTATGATGATGGAGCCCTTTGAACCTTTGAAGCGTGCTACTCTTAAAGATTTAACTCTTAAGACAGTTCTCTTGACTGTGATTTGTTCAGCAAGATGGATTTCCAAGTTTCAGGCTCTATCCTTCTGGGATCCATCCATATCTGTCCTCCTCAGAGGAGGCCGTCTTCATTCAGCCTGTGCCTTTCTTTTTGCCCAAGGTGTTATCTTCCTTCCACGTGAACTAAGTGATTTATCTTCACTCCTTCTCTAAGAAGCCATGTCAAGGAAAAGATCAGAATCTTCGTCTTGTGGATGTCCGGAGGGTGCTACTAGAAGTTTACAAATTTCTTTCGTAAGTCTGTTCATCGTTTTGTGCTGTTTGCTGGTCCATGTAAGGATGATGCAGCTGCTAAATATACTTTGGGGTGCTGGCTTAAGGAGGTCATTGCCTCAGCATATCTGTTATAGAACAGGCCAGTTCCGGAAGGGTTGCGTGCATATTTTACTTGAGCAAAAGTGTCCTCGTGGGTGAAACGTAGCTCAGTAGCCTCCTCAGACATTTGTTTGGCGGCAGTGCGGGTGTCTTTTTCCACTTTTGTCAAACATTACCATTTGCATATCCATGCTTGGGCGCACACGGCCTTTGGCTGAAAGGTTTTATGAGCTGATGTGTCTTCTTCCCACCCCATAAAGGCATAGCTTTGGTACATCCCACTTGTAACTTGATTTGGCAAAATCCGCCCTTTTCTTTCAGAACATACTACTAAAACGCTCATCCATTCACTTTTCACCTCTCACCTTGATTACTGTAACCTGCTCCTTGCTGGTCTTCCACTGAGTCATCTTTCACCACTTCAGTCTATTCAGCATTCTGCTGCTCGATCTTCAGCCAACCTCGTTTTGCCCATATCACTCTCCTCGGGTCTCTTCACTGACTCCCTATCTGTTTCCGCATCCAGTTCAAACTTCTCCTACTGACCTATAAATGCATTCACTCTGCAGCTCCTCTTTATCTTTCTTCTCTCATTTCTCCTTATATCCCCCCTCGTGAACACCTCTCTTCTAGCCAACTGCTTCTTGCTATGCCTTTCTCCTCTGTTGCTAACTCCAGGCTTCTCTCTTTTCACCTTTCAGCACCCTACGCCTGGAATAGACTTCCTCTGTCTATACGTCAGGCATCTTCTCTGACCCTCTTCAAATCCAGGTTGAAAGCTCACCTCTTTGCTTCTGCCTTTGGTTCATGACTTACCTGTTCTCCTCCTCTTCCCTTGTCTTGTTTTCACCTGTTCCTTTTCTTTTCCCTTGTCCTCACCTTGTTCCCTTGTTTTGTTTCTCCTGTTATCCTTCCTTTGCCTTAGTTCTTTCCTCGTTCTTCGCCTTCTTTGTTTTGTCTTTTTAGATTGTAAGCTCTTTTGGGCAGGGACTGTCTATTTTTTGTCTTTTTTTCTGTACAGCGCTGCGTGCGTCTGGTAGCGCTTTATAAATGCTCAGTAGTAGTAGTAGTAGTAGTAGTAGTAGTAGTCTAGACTGGTCTAGCAGGATGAGATGGACGGTAACATTTTACTTACTAGATAATGTCCTTTCCTTGAGTCCTGCTAGATCAATCCAAGATCCGCCCCTGGAACTGTGTTGGTCTGCTGTAGTGTGGTGGTATCCTGTGGGTCTGCTATATTCTGAGTGTTTGGCCCTGCGGGCACATAACCTTCTGACAAGCCTTCTGTTCAAGCTAATCCTGTATATAGTTTCCAGTCCTATTGGTTGAACATTGTTACTCTCTTTGACTGTTGCGTAAGATCCCTTTCCATATGCTTGGGTATGAATAGTGGTTTTGCCCCTAGTGGCTCAGGCTGATAGAGGCACAGTGATGTTGTTGAAATCTGGATGCGTCATTGGTTCTGTGTCTCCACTCATCTGTTGTTAGGGGAACAGAAACCAGTTGTCTGGATTGGTCTAGCAGGACTCAAGGAAAGGACATTATCTTTAAGTCAAATGTCACCTTACATACTGTATTTTATGACCTGCAAAGCAGTACATTGATGGTAATATGTCTGGAATTATTAGTTAAGCAACTGGGGTCATTAGCTATTGACATCGTGAAAGTAAGCGGGTAGCGTTACAGAATAGTGGGAAGGTTGATAGTATGTTTGGATACCTAAACAGAAGTATACCTATAATGATATTTCACCTTGAATGTTGTGAATAGTTCTGAAGACCATAGCTACACTAGGACATTGATACAGTGAAAGTGATTTAAATGAAGGCCACCAAAATGATGTTTGCCTTATGCCACAAATCTTACACAGAGAGTGCTTTCTAGAAGAAAGGAAGAAAAGAGAAATATAATAGAAACATTCAAATATTTAGTAGGTTTCAATAACGTGCCAGAAGTAATAATTGTTTATAGAATAAGAATTGCAAAGTAAAGGGATCATCATCATGAAGCTGAATGGGGGGCAGCTTAAAAAGGAATGAGCGAAAATACTTTTTAACTGAGAGGGGTGGTGATTAACTGGAATAGACTACCAGTGAAGGTGCTAGGAGCCACAATTATGACAGCATTCAAGCATACTCAGGGCAGTCACAAAAGGGGGCGTGGAAAATCAGAGCTCAAATAGAATCTAAATGTAGGCCAGAGCTTCCTAAGCACAACAGAACAACAGGAAGGAAATGTCTGGCCCATTCCCCTACCAGGTAAATTATCACACACTTGCATAATCATATGGTATGTGGGTGGTGCCTAAGTTTTCATATTCTCTGTACTAATGTTTTGATTGCTAATTAATGATTATTTATTCTGGTTTGGTTCATGGTTATGACTTTTCTATGTAGGTACCTGATTTCTGCGGTTAAACAATCCTTACACTGCACAATGACCACGTGCTTGGTTTATTTTTATTGCGAAAGGGGGCTTTCTTTTCTGAATAATCAACTTGGGGAAGGAAGAAAATGCCAATTTCCCTTGTAGGCTAGTGATTGCCCATCAATGCTGTTCTTAATTTAGGAGGTTTCCTCCTGGGAGGAAGACTTAACAATCCTGTTCTTCAGGACCTGAAAACATCACCTCTGATATCCCTAGACATTGCTGGTTCTGAAAAACAGGAGCCTTAAATATGGTGGTTCTGCACCAGGGACTAGCTTCTGTTGGCTGGTGTCTGAGGTGACTTTTCTTCCTCTCTTACAGTTTGTGATCCAGTGATGGGAGACAAATGGAATGGAGAAGGCTCTATGGTTGGTAACTTCTTTTCTGCTGAGAATCTGAAAGCTACCTACTTGAAAGCCTCATGTGCTCTTAAATTTGCTGTATATAGAGGAACATTACATTAATGTCACAGCTCCCAAACGTTTCCTGAAAAAAGCACAGGACCTACTAAAATATCTAATTGTTTTCGATAATAAAACAGAATTGGCACAATGGTATTTGATATTTCAGATGACAACAATAATTTAAAAATCCTTTTTATTCTAATCTTTATTTTATTACTGGATAGGTATTAGTATTTGAAAGTTTGTGAAAAAATTTCTAAGATAGACATTCACACTATTATGAATTTAATTAAATCAGGATGTTGCTTTATTGATCATCATCAGTGTCATACAGGAATTCCACTGAGACATTATCATAAACAGGGATGCTGTGCTGTCCTTTGATATGGACTAGATGAGGAAGTGGAGGATATGATCCGGTACACTGGTTGTTTCATGTTAGTTTTTTTCTTAAATGAAACACCTATTTGGTTATTTACATCCCACTAGCCTAACCACTGGATCCCAAACTCTTTAAGTGAACTTCAGGCTTAAGTTTAAACTCGGAACAAACTAGAGCATTTTAGAGAACTTTAAATAAATACTGTGTATTATTAACCAATTACTATTGGGTCTGGTAAGGCCAGTTCTAAATCTGCTACAAAAGAACATGGGATTTTTGAAACATGAAAGTCAAGCATATTATATGTATTCAGTTTCATTTAAGATATGGTAGAATATGCATTTTGAAACCTAGAATGGGCACAGCATACAAAAATCAAGGAAATAAAAATGGCTATTAATTTAGTTTATAAACTAGGTCCACATGGAAGACTTTGGGGCATGGCTATTACAGTGCTAACAGCGCAGGACCATTGCAACTGTTACTGAATGCTAAAAATTCAGCCTTGGTAAAAGTCCCATGCTGCAGTTTGGCAGTTTAGGGATGGAGAGTGGGTGTTGATTGCACATTGCAGTTAGGGTGAACTCATTAGCACGTGGCAATCACCATTCTTTATCATCCTGCTAGACCAGTCCGACAAGTGGATTATGTCCCCTTGCCAGCAGGTGGAAGCAAACTTGAGCAGCTTTTAGTGATGTCATCACTTGGTATATCCTCTGGTACATGATTGAGAGAAGGTACCACAAAGAGCAAGGAGCCACACACGCCCTCTCAATGTGGAAACAGACTTTATTATTACCCCAACATCAGCAGTATTTCATCCACTTGTGCCTTCCTCAGGGGGTATATATAACAGAAAACCTCCAACATAAAAGGACAAGAAAAAAAATAAATCAGTAAAATAGTACAATTATAAAAGTACACATTAAACTTATATAAAAGAAAATCATACATAGGACCTTATAAATATCACTATGTAAAAATTGTGTTCTTCTACATTCAAAAGACAAGCATAATAAAATTGTAACTTGAAAATTCCCTTCATGAATTAAAAAACAATCGTAAAGTTACTGTATTGTTAAAACTTTAAAACAATAAAAGGTAAGAGCCCACCAGGGGATATAAAATGAAAGTGAATATTTAAAATTGGCAATAAAAACGGCACACTTCTCAATTGCAGAGAAAGAAGGACTTGTGAAACAATACAAAAGGATAGTGTGCATTTAAAAGAGCAAAACTGTCCACTCAATCACAAAATTGTGTACAGGACAAATCAAAACTGTATGCTTATTAGGTGTTGCTAAAAGAGAAACACGAACAGTTAAAAGGTATTAAAAAACAATGCCATAGTCTCAATTGTGTAAAAAGACAAATATATAGGGGGAACAAGGTACCCAGAATAGCCATTGAACATCAGTCTCTCAAGAAATGAAAGTGCCGTGTTTTACCGTGTCCTCCATTTAAAGGGCTCATTTGGGCCAAAAACCGTGACATGTAACCCAGCACAAATCTGTTCCGAATTGCCTTATTATATTATCGTCTACATTCAAAAACCATGAATGAGATTCGTAAATAAAATCCATGCCATATCTTTTTCTTTATTCATACTGTAGGGAATGGAACAAATAAAAGCAATGAATATTTTAAGGCCAGGGTTCAAACGCATTGTAAACCCCATAGTCCTAAGCCCCTACCTTTAGCAGCTTCTCATACCATGTGTAGTTGAATACCGCACTACTTATGTCTACAGCGTAAATAAGATATTCATCAATATTCTCTGTATGTATGTACTTAAACATAAGTGAGAAGAGGCAGAGGGTAAGCAGTTGCAAACCAAATTTGATAAATACTACATTAACTCCTGTTAAACAGAATTGTTTGTAAAGTATAATGACCCAATAGTTTGACCAGGGGATAAAATACAGTTAAAAGATAAGAAAAGACAAAAATTTGAGGCTAGAACACCACGGAAGCCGTGCTTCTTAAAAATTCATACCCAGAATCGCAAGTGTTCTCATTCTCTTTAAAGCAAAACGTCTAATAAATATGTAACAATTTAAAAACGTTTATACAATGCTAACTCCTATTGGTGAAACCGTCTGGCAATATCTTCTAAAGAGGGTGCTAGGGGGATCCCTCCCATGGCCACTCATTTTGTGGAGATACATCGATGATGCCCATACCAATGCCTAACTAAAAATAGAAAGGCTACATACAGGTTTTTTGCTATAAATGTACTTGAAAAAAAATCTTTATTACGCGTTTTTGCTTCCGCAGCAAGCTTCTCAAATTCTCCCTTTACCTGCCTTATCAATGCCTTGCATTTAACTTGCAAGTGCTTGTGCTGTTTCTAGTTTTCGTCATTTGGTTCTTTTTTCCATTTCCTGAAAGATGCTTTTTTGACAACAGCCTCTCTGACCTCACCTTTAAACCATGCTGGCAGTTTTTTGGACTTCCTTCTACTTTTCTTAAAGCGTGGAATACAGCTGGTCTGGTCTTCCAAGATAGTATTTTTCAACAACACCCAAGTTTGATGTAAGCCTTTAACCTTTGCAACTTCTAATTTTAGTTTTTTCTTACCTGTTTTCCTCATTTTATCATAGTCTCCCTTTTGAAAGTTAAAAGGTAGTACTGTGGATTATCTTGATCCTCCTCTTCATCCTCCACTAATTAAATCAAACACGATCGTGCTATGATGACTATTGCCAACTGGCCCCAACACCCTTATCTCTTGCACCAGATCTGGTGTTCCACTAAGAAGTAGGTCCAATATGGCTTCCTCTCTGGTCGGTTCATGAACTAGCTGCTCCAAGAAGCAGTCATTTATTTCATCTCAGAACTTTATCTCCCTAGCATGTCCTGCCGTGACACTGACCCAGTCGATACCGGGGTAATTTAAATCACCCATTATTATTATTATTATGCTGTAACTTTTGTTAGCTTCCTTGATTTCTTTGAGCATTTCATCATCCATTTGTTCATTCTGGCCAGGCGGTCGATAGTACACACCCACTGCCATCGCCTTCCCCTTTTTACATGGAATTTCAATCCATAGAGATTCTACAGCAAATTTTGTTTCCTGCAAAACTTTAATCCTTTCTGACTCAATGCCCTCTCTAACATAGAGCTCAACCCCTCCACCAATTTGATCAGCTCTATCATTGCGATATAGTTTGTACCCATATATCACAGTGTCCCACTGGTTGTCCTCGTTCCACAATGTCTCTGAGATTCCAATCATATCTAACCTCTCATTTAGTGCTATATATTCTAACTCTCCCATCTTATTTTTTAGACTTCTATCATTTGCATACAAGCATTTTAGAGACTATATTTTATTCATATTAATCTGGCTATTGGTAGGCATGGGTAATTTGGAATCTTTAAGCTCTGTCTGCTCCATACTCAAGGGCATTTGGGCTACTTTACTCTTTTTAGGAATCTCTCTGGTTTTGGTAGTATCCTTCAAGGATACATTCTTCCAAACCATGCGCTCTTGGGCGACTGTCGGCTTTCCCCTATTATCTATTGGGATGCTGTTCCAAGGGTTGCAGAGCAGAGATGGCATCCATCTGTCCAAGAAAGGTCAACGCATCATTGGTAGTAGACTGGCTAATCTACTGAAGAGGGCTTTAAACTAGATTCGTTGGGGATGGGTGAAGAAAGCCCCCAGGTAGGTGATACATTAAATATCTTTATGGAAATGGGTAACAGGGGTAACATATGGAAAGCAGTGTGTATTAATGCCCGTAGCATGGGAAATAAGATCCCTGAAGTTGAAGCTTTGGTGGGAGTGGCTGACTTGGATTTGGTGGCAGTTACAGAAACATGGTTCACAGAAAACCATGACTGGGATGTAAATACCTGGCTATACTTTATTCAGAAAGGACAGGGTAGGAAGAAGGGGAGGAGGAGTGGCACTATATGTAAAAACTACTATTAAAGCTTTGGAATTACAGAGCTTAAAAGGGAGAGAGGAGGCATTGTGGGTTAAACTAGAAAGAGGGAAAGAGAAATCTATTTGCATTGGTGTGATATACAGACCTCCCTCACAAGAGTAAGAGGTGGACAGAGAGTTAATTGAAGACATACGCAGCATTGCTAGGAAAGGGGAAGTGCTACTGCTAGGAGATTTCAATATGCCAGATGTTGATTGGCACATTCCTGCTGCAGTATCATCTAGAAGTAAGGAGATCCTGTATTCTCTACAGGGAGAACTATTCAGGCAATTGGTAACAGACCCCACACGTGAAGGGGCCATACTGGACTTGGTGCTTACCAGTGGTGAAAGTGTTTCTGATGTTGTAGTGGGAGATCATTTTGCATCCAGTGATCACCAGATGGTGTGGTTCAGTATTAGGACTAGGGCTGTTAGAATCCATTCCAAGGTGAAGATCTTAGACTTTAGGAAGACTAACTTTGCGAAGATGGGCCAATACCTCAGGGAGTCGTTAGTGGGATGGGAACAGCTGGGGGATGTAGAAAAACAGTGGGCAAAACTGAAAGGGGGTATTTTAAAGGCAACCAACCTTTTTGTTAAAATGGTAAATAAAGGCAAAAGGAACAGGAGACCGCTATGGTTTTCGAAGGAAGTAGCTGAAAAAGTGAAGAAAAAGAGGGAGGCCTTCATGAAATACAAGAGATCACAGAGAGAGGAAGACAGGCATTTGTATTTGGAAAAACTTAGAGAAGCTAGCAAAGTAGTCAAGAAGGCAAAGATTCAAAAGGAGAAGGAAATAGCCAATGCAATAAAATGGGGGGATAAGACATTTTTCAGATATATTAGTGAGAAGAGGAAGGGCAAATGTGGTATTGTCAGACTCAAGGGTGCAGGGGGGGAATATGTAGAAGCTGATAAGGATAAAGCAGAATTGCTTAACAAATATTTTTGTTCTGTGTTCACAGATGAAGAACCAGGAGCAGGACCTCAGAAAACACCCACAAATAAGAACAGAAGCGAGGGACATCTTGAACAATTTTCAGAAGACTGTGTTCGTGAGAAACTAGCTCAACTTAAAGTAGACAAAGCGATGGGACCGGATGGGATACACCCTAGAATACTGAGGGAACTTGGGGACGTTCTAGCAACTCCACTGACTGACCTTTTCAATGCCTCGTTGGAGTCGGGAGTGGTGCCAAAGGACTGGAGAGAGGCTCATGTGGTGCCTTTACACAAAAGCGGAAGTAAGGATGTGGTTGAAAACTACAGGCCGGTTAGTTTAACTTTGGTGGTGAGTAAATTATTGGAAACGCTGCTGAAAGAGAAAATAGTGAGGTTTCTGGAGTCCGGCGGATTACAGGATCCGAGGCAGCATGGATTCACCAGAGGCAGGTCTTGTCAGACAAATCTGATTGATTTCTTTGACTGGGTGACCAGGGAGTTGGACCGAGGGAGAGCTCTAGATGTGGTGTATTTAGATTTCAGTAAAGCCTTTGACACTGTTCCTCACAGGCGACTTATAAACAAACTGAGCACCCTAGGGATGGACCCTAAAGTTACTGCTTGGGTTAGAAATTGGTTGGGTGGGAGGCGACAAAGAGTACAAGTAAATGGAGCTCACTCTGAGGAGAAGGATGTTACCAGTGGTGTGCCCCAGGGATCTGTCCTTGGTCCGATTCTTTTTAACATCTTTGTTAGTGATATAGCGGAAGGGCTGTGGGGTAAGGTTTGCCTCTTTGCAGATGATACCAAAATCTGCAATAGAGTAGACACCCAGGAAGGTGTAGATAACATGAGGAGGGATCTAGCTAAGCTTGAAGAATGGTCTAGAATTTGGCAGCTGGGATTTAATGTTAAAAAATGTAAGGTCATGCATTTGGGCTGCAGCAATCCAAGGGAGCAATATAGTGTAGGGGGTGAAGTACTTTTGTCCACTAAAGAAGAGCGGGACCTAGGCGTGGTTGTGTCTGATGATCTTAAAGTAGCTAAACAGGTAGAAAAGGCGACAGCAAAAGCTAGAAGGATGCTTGGGTGCATACGGAGAGGAATGGCTAGCAGAAAAAAGGAGGTGATAATGCCTCTGTATAAGTCTATGGTGCAACCTCATTTGGAGTATGGTGTGCAATTCTGGAGACCGCACCTTCAAAAGGATGTGAACAGGATGGAGTCGGTGCAGAGGGTTGCTACTAAAATGATTAATGGGCTTCATTATAAAGCATATGAGGACAGACTTAAGGATCTTAATATGTACACCTTAGAGGAAAGGCGGGATAGAGGTAATATGATTGAGATGTTTAAATACCTCCGTGGCATAAATGTTCAGGGAGAGAGCCTCTTTCAATTGAAAGCAAGTTCTGCTACGAGGGGACATGGGATGAGGGTGAAGGGAGATAGATTCAGGAGTGATATGCGGAAATATTTCTTTACGGAAAGAGTAGTGGATACGTGGAATAGTCTCCCAGTGGAGGTGGTAGAGATGAGGACAGTAACTGAATTCAAAAAAGCATGGGACCAACACAGAGGATCTCTAAAGGTAAAAAGTGGACTGTTGTAGTTATGGAAGGACAGACTAGATGGGCTTTGTGGTCTTTTTCTGTCATCATGTTTCTATGTTTCTAGCTAGTTTAAAAGCTGCTCTATCTCCTTTTTAAAGGTTAATTCCAGCAGCCTGTTTCCATCCCGGTTATGGCGAAGCCCATCCCTTCGGATGAGCCCCTCCTTTCCCCAGAATGTTCCCCATTTCCTAACAAATCCAAAAACCTCAGCCTTGCACCATCGTCTCATCCACTTTTGGGTCCTGCGCGTGGAACAGGAAGCATTTCAGAGAACGCTACCCTAGAAGTTCTGGATTTCAACTTCCTACCTAAAAGCCTAAATTTAGCCTCCAGAACCTCCCTACCACATTTTCCTATGTCATTGGTACCGACATGTACCAAGACAGCAGACTCCTCCCCAGCACTCTCTAAGACCTTATAGGTGGCGCGTGAGGTCCGCTACCTTCGCACCAGGCAGGCATGTTACCAGGCAATCCTCACGTTCACCAGCCACCCAGCTATCTACATGCCTAATGATTAAACACCAACTATAACGGCTATCCTAACCCTTCCCTCATGGGCACAAGGCCCTGGAGAAACTTCCTCGGTGCAACTCTCCACCTCATCCAACCATCCCCTTTAGGGCCTGTATCATAAACTCAGATATGATGCAATCCCCTTTTGTATAATGTATAAAGTTCACCTGTTGTCCATGTTTAAATCCCCCTTTTGTATATTATGCTTAAAGTTCACCTGTTATCCATGTTTAAATTCCCTGTTTTATGTAAGTTCAGTGTATGGCTGTTCCACATTGTACAAACTTGTTCTTTGTAAACCGCGCTGATGCCGAATAGTGCGATATAGAAAAACGTTAAATAAATAAATAAGAGGGTTTTACATCACCTGGAGGATAGGTCCTAGGCAATGTTCCCTCTAATTTTCTGTAGACTGTGTGCGCATAAAGTATCAGCTTTGTGCAGCTTTTGAAGGAAGGTTAAATTTTTGTGCGCCACATAATGACATTCGGAGTTATATATTTTAAAATTTGACTACACGTCAGAATACAGTATGTACATCACATTGATTTTAATCAAATTAAATGAAAATAGACGATTACTAAATGAAGCGGGAAATTTCTAGTAATTACAATCATAACTTTAAAATTTTAAGACGTCTATGTTGTTTTCTATCAGAATCAGAGTTGTAATTTTTGTGCGCTCTGTTGTAAAGTATGTGCGCTCGCTCGGCGAGGTGTGTGCACGCGCACACGCGCACAGCTTAGAGGGAACAGTGGTCCTAGTTACAGGATCAATTCCTGCCACACCAGGGTGATGCTGTCCTGTCACGTGACTTCTCTCTTCCATGGCAACAGGGATGTTGCCAGACTGGAGGTGGGACTTCAGGACTATATCCCTGTAGGTCTCTTCTATGTACCTCTCTGTCTGTCTTATGTCTTCCAAGTCTACTACACTAGCCTCTAGAGAATGGACTCGTTCCCTGAAAGCAAAGATCTCCTTGTGCCTAGTGCACACGTAAGACCTCTCACCAACTGGGAGAAAATTATACATATGACACTCAGTTCAAAAGACTGGAAAGCCTCCATCTCGCTGCTGGACTGCTGTCTGAATCTTTGTTTTAAACTTGTGTTTAGATCTTTAAGTTCTTTAGTTACTAAGGATTGCTGTAGATACTTATACTAATAAAACTGTACCTAATACGTTTAATATACCTTGTTCACCTGAAGCTTAATTAATCTCAGGTCCTTATTGTATGATTGATTTGGATAAAGAGCTGCACCTGAGAGCAGCTCCTTTCCTTTAAGATGTGTAAGTACCTATAAAGCTACGATTATCCTAGGGGTGGGTGGGTGTTGGGGAGGGAGGGAGGGAGGGAAATAAGACTTATTAAAAGAGGGCTGCTACACAGTACCCTGTCCTCTGCTTCTAAGGTAAGTTGTGACCAACTTCCTGGGTGATTAACAGTCCTTTCTTGGATAGAAGGAGTCTTTCAAAATGGCCTTTTGACCTGCCACTTGGCTTTAACACCTATTTAATCTATATGTAGTTAAACAATCTGTAAATCAATCTGTATACAGTTCCCCTGTTCATTGTAAGTCCAGTGTAGGTCCTGCCTGCACTGCACAAGTTGTTAACTGTAAACCGCACTGATTCTAAAGAGCGCGGTATAAAAAAGACTTTAAATAAATAAATTTAAACAGTTTCACAGGTCTCTTGCCCCCTAGGTAGAAGGCCTCTTTGTAAAGGTCTCTAGAAGACTTTATTTATTGCTCAAAGAATACCGACCCTGTTTTGCCTTTTATGCTAAGTTATGTTCTGATTTGATTTAAATTAAAGCTCTTTGCTGCTGCTAGGCTCTGACTTAGTATGAAATTTAAACTAGAAGCTCTCTGCTGGGTTCTAAATTTAACCAGAAAGCTTTCGTTGTGTTTTAAATTCAATTGCTGGCAAATAGCTCAGTGCTGCTCTGATTAAAGCAGCTTGAAATTAGGGGGGGGGGGGGGCTTACTCAACTGGGGCCTCCCCGAGCCTGTGTGGGCATCCAAGGGTTTCCCCAGTCAACCGGATAGGCCTCGGGATTCCCTTTTCGGGACTCCTGTTTTCTGTGGCTCTAATAGTTTTTCTTTTTTTTTTTTTCCCCATAGCTTTTTCTTTTTACTGTTGTTGTTTTAAATGGGTCAATGCAGCTGCAGTCCCTAGCGATTTTTTACCATGGCTGCAGCTTTTACTCCTATTTGGGCTGCAAGGACCAGGGCACGTTTTGGCCAGCATATTGAGACACCAACACTCCCATTCCCTTAGGGGACTCAAGGCCTGATGTCACGTCTTTAGCCCCTGATGCTCCTTTTTTTCTTGGCCACCAGTGAGCTCTGCAGCCACTTTGTGAGAGTGGAGCATGGAAGGACGGTACTAGCCACATGATTGTGGGTGCCCTTCAGCGACTCAGAGCCCTACTTGTGGGCCAGCTTGTGCTGCAGCTCCTGAAACAGCCTTTGGGCTGTATTATATTTCTGTTTATTAAGCTTGATATATCATCCTTTACAATAGCAGTAATCCGTTATTTAGCCGATTTTCAGACCTTGTGGGGGGATTTGTGGCCCGAGTGTACTCTCCAGGGACACAGGGCCCCTGAGCATCCTTATCATGAACAGATAGAAAGGTCATGGCCGCTACTTTGACCTTGTACTCCTCCACTCTTCTTTGAGCTCAGCCTTCCGCTGTGGGGGTTTTCTGAAGGACAAGAGTGGTGTTCTGGCCGCTTCAAGGTAAGTCTGAAGAGGACAGAGTGACGTTTCACCCAAGGGTCATTTGGGATCCCTGCAAGGTTCATCTTTTCTCGACCATGTGCTATGTAGGACTTTAGGGGATGTTATGGCAGTTCTATAGGTTTCAGAGATGGCTTTTGGATGAAGGTAGCAGACTGGTCCTCTTGATCCCTGGTGGACTCGTTGCTCTGCGTTGTCCATTTTCTCCAGGTTTTTAGCCAGTAGCACATTTGGGGGGGTGGGGGAACCCTGAACTGGGCCTCGGGGTCCCATGGTCCTGTCTCAGCTGCTCCCTTGGGCCATGGTGAGCTGAACCAGCCCTCTGGGGTGGAAATATTGGTTCTATGCCAAGGCGAAGCACTTGACCGTTCTGGGAGTGTGGGCTGCTGTGTGTGTGGAATCTCCAACTTGGAAAGCTCAATGTCATTCAGAAGTCCTTGAGGGTAGCTGCCTTCGATTTTCGGTGATGCTCCAACCTCTGCTGGTAGCCTGATAGCTCCAGCATTAAGAGCTATGGCTCCTTGCTTCCAAGGTTGCAGATTTGTTCCTGGAAACATCTGGCTTGAGTTGAAACAGAACTTCAGTGAATCCAGTTTCCTTCCAGAGATTAGCAGGCTCACAGCTGCTGTTTGAGGCTGGTTCTTCTGATGATGGCTTCTGACTGTGGTGGAGCACCTCCCCTTACAGGGAGTTTTTTCTCTGGGAGAAGAAGCTTGACCGTAAACACACCAGGAGGACAGGCATTGAAGGGTCAGGGGACCTTTTAAGACCATGCGTATAGCTGGGAGTTGCCCTCCAATGAAGGGGAGCCCCTGGTGACCTCCACTGCAGTAGAGGCAATCCTGGCAGAGCTGCTTGTTGGCTTGGGTCACCAGAGGCCCTTGGGAGCCTGTAATCTCATTCACTAGGTGCCAGTGGCCCTTCCATGGTACAGATAGTTAGGGTGTTACTCAATCTATTTCTTCTGAGCGTACCCTTACCATGTTAAGCTAGTGAGTTTTGGGGTCCTTAGGCAAGAGCGGAATTTGTCATCTCTGCCAACAAGCCACCTATCTTTGGTCCCTCAAGTTGCTAGCCCAGTCCAACCTGGACCTTCTGGGGTGCACTTTTTGAACTGCAGTAGAATTGCAAGATATTCCCACAAGAGTCTCTCTACTTCGGTGGGGGACTTTTGTGGATATATTTTAGCGCCTTGGGCAGTGGCAAGTTGTTTCTCCCGTTCCCTCCACAGAAGGGCCAACAATGTCTTCCCTGATATATGGGGATTTTGGTAGGGAAGTTCCTTCCAGCATATTCTGGTCCTAGAGTTGGTTGTCTTCGGATTCTTAAGAGTCTCATTTTCGTATGGGACCCTTGGGGTCTGTTGTTACATTGGCCCAGTAGAGGGTACTCCCACCTGCTGGATCTTGCCATTTGTCACTTTATGGCTTCCTGTACCTTTCTTAAGGTAATAGTGGCGATAGTAGTGCATTTCTGCGTGCAGAGGGCCTGGTTGCCCAAGTCTGGACATCTAGCTGGCATGGCTTAGTGTCCTTGGCGAAGGTCACAGATGATACAGGCCTGCAAAGCTTGGACTGGATAGTCTGGAATCAAGAAACTGCTGTCCTAAGAACCAATCTGATTATCTCCCAGGAGGTTGCGTTCCTAGGTGGGTTCCTACTCTTCTTGAATTGTTTTCTCTTGATGGAGGGTTCATCCAAGCCACAGAAAACTCTGAGCATCTGATCTTCAGTCAACAAAATGGGCTTGATTTCCCTCCAGCCCTCGGGTGTGTAGCATTGATTTTACAGCCAGATCTTACTCTAGGGTGGATATGCGATCCAGATGCACCACCGAATCTGGTCTCCAGTGTTCCTGTCAGGCTCTTCCTCTCACATGGGAGATCAAGGAGCAGGTGAAGTGGCAGATGCAGTTCCACTTCTTGGTTGGGAGGCTTGGTCTTGAGCCCTCGGGGTTCACATGGTGACCCTGTTCTGCTGCAGGATTTGCCTCCAAGGTATGATTCCAAGGGTATCTCGGTGAGGCTTGCTTCAGCAGGAGTGAAGTAGTTCTGCCTAACTGAGTGTCCTGTTGGGTCTTAGTGGGCTCCTGTGGCAGTGAGCCATGTAAAGACCTTTCTTTGGGGTCCATGTGAAGGCCCCCCTGGTGGGTCGGTCCTCTACGAACCATTTTGAGGGTCTCTGGCATCCATTAAAGGGTATCCCTGCTGCAGCCCTTAGTAAAAAGTACATATTTCTGATTCTTTGAATGGCTCCTGTGGGGGCAATTTCTCCAAATGAGTGAGTTTTGCACATACCATGACAGTCTTGAACCTCACTTGTAAGCCATGTGGAATATGATCTCAGTCTCAAATTTACTGCTAATGCTCAGTGTAGTACTTGCATCATGCCACTGAGGGCCTCCCTCTGGAATTTGTAAGATGTTACATATATGGGTAATTTATCAAGATGTGCTTGGAAATTCCTCTTAATTAGGCCTGTAGCGTCCAACACGATGGGAAATAACTCTGTATCTTTATGCCACATTTTCTTGGCCTCCAACTACATTTCTTAGTACTTAAAGATTTTCTCCCTCTCAATGTGAATCACAGAGTAGTCGCTTGGAACTGACACCTCTATAATCAATGCCGTTCTGGTGTTTTTTTCCTTTACCACTATATGTGGCTTCCTCGCAATCCAGCTTTTTGTCAGTTGGAATGGGGAGTGATCATAATATCTTTATTCTCTGTAATTCTTTTAGGGTCATGATCGCAGTGCTTTTCAGGCACAGTGATGTTCTAGGGCCCGATATTGAACTGCCCGGATCTTCAAAGGGCTATGCGCTGACGGGCGCATAGCCCTCCCCGCCGACCTCCAAATTGAATATTCAATGCCAAGGTGCCGGCATTGAATATCTGGTGATCGCCGCCAAAGCTAACCATGCAACAGCAATATTGACTGCCTGGTTAATGATCAGCACCTTAAAGATAGGCAGGGGTTTTCCTTGCCTATCTTTAGGGTGCCGATTGCGAACTAGGCAGCAGCCAATACAGCTGCTGCATGGTTAGCGCCAGTCTCTGCCTCTGCTCCTCCTCAGGCTGCCCCCTAACACGTCCCAATGCCAACTTGATAGCATCGGGGCCCATAGGGGACTTAGCTGGGGATATTTAATGGCACTAACTGTATAGGTGCCATTGAATATCCCCAGCTAAGACACTTACACGGTTTACTGGGCTTTAAACCGTGTAAATGCCTTTTGAATATCAGATCCGTACTGTTTATAAAGTTTCCAATATATGAGGTATGCTACTTTGTTGTGCTTTTCTGTATAGAAATTTTCCATCATCAGAACTTCACAGCCAGCTATGAGGTGAGTCACTGCTTTCAGCTCTTTCACACAAAATCTACATGTCTCTCTGTTTTGCCAATTTTTTCAATGCTCGCTATAAACCTGTGTATGCTGGAGGATTCTCACTCATTCCTTCTAGTCGTCGGAATACATGTCCAGGTTTGATGGAGACAGATTCTGGATGTTTACTTTCATATTTCAGCACTTTTTGCATGTTTGGATCCAGTGATGTAGTTAGGTAAGCCTGGAAGCTTATGATAGTAGTTCTCTATGTGTAATCAATCTCTATGAGGCCTAGTCCCATTTCAGCTCTAGGGATATACAGTCTTAGCATATGCTGATTCTTGTAAATTACTTCATGAGCATGGAGGAGTTTTCACTGTGAACTCTTCACTGTCCTTTCTTCAAGAGGTTGCCCCTCCCCCCTCCTTTTCTCATTTTGACTGGATTGCGATCCAGGAACAAAAAAGCAAAACAAAAAGGGACATACCTGCAACAAAAAACAAAAAAAAAAGCAAAAAGCGAGGGGACAGAATTATCAGTGACAAACTTTATTGAGCCCAAAAATCAATAGTTTATCGCTGATTGTTTTGTCTCCTCGCTTTTTGCTTTTCTTTTTGATTGTGGTCCTGTCCTTCCTTCATAGAAAATGGTCTTCGAAAGGACTCCTTGCTGCACCTGGCAGAGGGTGGTGCTTGAGTTCATAGCAATTTCTCATGCCTCCCGCCAATTGGACTTTCCCCATCTTCGGCAATTTGAGAAAAGTGCCACCCCAAAGGTCAAGTCCTTTATTGCTTGTTCAGCAATGGAGACTGTTAAGGGCAGAGTGCATCCTGCCTGGAAGTGTATTCAGGAGTGAATCAAAGTTTACTCCATGGAGTGCAGTCCTCTTGGGTGGAGTCCTTTTGGCAGTTCTCAGAGGATAGTTATAAGGCTCTTGACCTTCATTGATTGCCTTTATGAGGCCCCCCCAGGGAGCTTTTGGAGGTTATTCAGATGACTCCTCTGACAGGGTAGTCTGTTTTGTTTGTCGTCTTTCTCCCACCATAGGTCCTGACTCTTGGATACATCCCATTTGTCTGAACTGGTCTAGTAGGTTGATAAGGAAAGAGATTTTAATCATACCAGATAATCTCTTTCCTTGAGTTCTGCTAGACCAGTTCAAGACCTGCCCCGGAAGACTTCTTTTGCAGGTTGAAAAGCATGCTGCTTTGTGGTCACATTAGCAATGTTACTGCATGAGAGATTCTTTCTTCAGGTTGGGGGGGGGGGTTCTGGCTGTGTAGAAGGTCTAGTCAGTCTTGTGGTCTGACTCCAGTTTTTTCATGGTAAAAGAGCCAAGTACTTGCTCATGCTCTTAGATATGTGTGTTTACTGACATTATCTGAATTTTTTTTTTGAGTTTTTCAGTTTGGCTTAGTGCTTGAGAAGTGTCATATGGACTTCTCTCAGAGCTGTTCCAGAGGATATACCAGGTGATATCACTGAAGGTTGCTCAAGTCTTCCTCCTCCTGATGGCAGGGGGACATAATCCATTTGTCTGGACTGGTCTTGCAGAATTCAATAAAAGGAGATTATCAGGTATGATTAAATCTCTCAATGTAGCAGTTAGCACATGCGCATTTACCACAACTTCAGTGGGTGGTGGTAAGTGCACCTGTGTTAACTGCAGCTGCAATTTTAGCACAATGAGGTGCTGCTCCCCATGTCAACTGCATGGGTTAGCCACATGTACATCACACTTGCCCTGCTAATCTTTGGCACCTAATGCTTGCTAAAGGGCAAACCTTCAGTGCATTTTATTAAGAATGTCCTTTTGATTCAGTCCTTGTATAGTTCAGACTGGAAAGGCCTGGTACGTAAGAACATAAGATATGTCATGCTGGGTCAGACCAAACGTCCATTAAGTCTAGCATCCTGTCTCTGTCAGTGACTAATCTGGGTTGCTAGGATGTGTGCCATGCAGCTCTCAAAGAATAGATCAATTTCTTGCTGCTCCCTCCCAGGGATGTGTATCTTTCCAAGGTCTACTTGACTAATAATTGTTTCTCCATGAACAAGCAGGATGTAATTATCCATACATGGATGTCATCATCCTGATGGCACCAATTTGGATCCGCTCTCCCAGATCCCTTAAGTACTACAGCAGAAAGAGGGTTCTCCTTGTTGCCTTTGTTATCAAAGTACTAGGATAAGCCGTTTCAGCAAGGCAAGCAACATGAAACCCATTTAAAAAAAAAAGCCAGTAGAAATAAAATAAATGTGAAGATGCAAGCACTGCCTTTATTTCTGAAAATATGGCTTTGGAGAGTATTTTTTAATTCACCCTGATTGTTCATAGAATCCCTGCATAGCCCTGCATTCCTCAGAAGCGTGACACTATAGGCCAACATGTTATTTCAGTGCACACAAGACTACTTACATGCCAGCCTGACAGACCATCCTTCAAACTTTTGTTGATTTTAAAAAATTTAAAAATTAAGGCTATGATAACATTTTTTTACTAAATGTTTTCTGTATTGTAATCTGTTTATTTATTTAACAGTATTTCTATACCGCCTTCTCCTTCAATCAAGGCGGTCTCCACAGCAAACAGTCATAAAAATGTTCATGTGATCTCATGCAGTGATGCGTGTTGTGTGTTTGAGGTGGTGTGCATTTGATTTAATTTGATCTTTCTACAATGTGCGCTATTATACATTTTGAGCTATTATACATTCTTATATACAAGGGTCAGGGTGTGGGTAGGTCCGTTGTTCTAGCTTGCTTAGTATGTCATGTGACGTGTCCATAGTGTTCAATGAATAGAGTTGTCTTCAGCTGTTTGCGAAAGTCTTTGAAGTCTGTCGTTAGTCTCAGCACGTCTGGGAGGGTGTTCCGAATTGTTGGGGCGGCCAGGGAGAGTGCTCGTTCCGTGGTGTCCTTGCGGGTCTAGGTGAAGTCTTTTGGGGTGTTTACTCAGTTGGAGGTACCTCTTCTCCTTGGTCGTGTGCTTGTGTCAGGTTGTATGAGTGTGTGTAGGCTGATGGCTGAGGAGTGTTGTTTGATCTTGAATATGTTTGATTGTTTTGTATTTGATGCGTGAGCTGATTGGGAGCCCGTGTAGCTCTTTCAGTATGGGTGTGATGTGTTCTTGTCTTGTTGTGCCAGCTATTATGCGGACCGCTGTGTTTTGTACCAATTGCAGCGGTTTGAGTGTTTGTTTTGTTAGACCCAGGTAGATTGGATTGCAGACGTCTAGTAGTGGGGTTATTAGTGTCTGGCAGACTGCGGAAGTGCTCAGGGGCGAGGAGGGACTTCAGTCGTCTGATGAGTCTCATTCTGTGGTATGCGCTTTTGGTGGTTCTGCTTATGTGTGATTGGAGGTTCAGCTCCTTGTCCAGGGTCACTCCAAGGTACTTTACTTCCGATTTTATAGGTATGGTTGTGTCTTTTATCTTGATGTCGGGTGGGGGAACAAAGATGCTTCTAGGTATGCAGATACTTCTAGGTATGTAGACCATCCATTACCACAGCGAATGCTTTGATTTAAACCCCCTTGGAGCATATCTACTATGTCTGAATGGGGCACACACGTTTGATATGCTGCAGAAAGGCAGTATACTAAATGCAAAATCCCCCCCCCCCCCTAGATTTCTGACTCTATTCCCTACATCCCCTGTTTTTCTCAGATGGAGTAAAGCAGAATGCTGAAAACTAGGAAAGCCCCAATTCAGAGCCCACTGCTGCTCCTTTTTGAGTTTGCCAAATGAATGTAATGTACACTCCAAAAATATCATCAACGATAGTCAGCGCTATCTTATTAAACGCTAGCCTTACTAGGCTCCACTCCACAGACTAAATTGTATCCTTCCTAAAAGGGTCTCAGACTTATGGACAACGAGCCACATTAAAAGGTTCGTATGTCCCGTTTGCATCAATGACCTAGGTGAATGTATCAAATTCAGTTAAATGGAACGTATCTTATCTTATTGAAGTGCCTTGTCACAATGTTGCCAACACGGGTCCCAAACGCCAACACAGAGTACTGCTGTCGCGTTTCACTTCGCGTTTCATCAGGGGTTTTGATCATCGAGAACTGTGGCAATCTGTGATAGTTCCACGTCTTGTAAACTTTTCTGTGGTGAAACAAAGTAACGCTTTAGACTTATACAACAACACTGTCTATCAATATAGTGACTATCAGCTATATCTCAAAGTCGCTAACCTTTTTGTTCATGGAGAGAAGAAAGAAAGAACAGATGCTGCCCGCGTTTGGAGATCATTAACTTTCCTGCTCCCGGTGCTCCCAACACCCAAAAAGACACCACACATGCGGAGACACACTGACCTCCTGACTTAAAAAAAAGGAGGTCACTGACGTCACTCAAAAAGACGTCGTCAAAGACAGATACTGCATGCGGGCTAACTCGTAGAGGTTCAGGACAACATGAGCACCCCAATAGTTCCTCACCATAATTGCTGGACCATCATCGCTCGTGTAGAAAAAATGCCCCGTCCAAATATCCTCCATCACTGCAGGGCACTAGCATATTCTTCATGTTAATAATTGCAAAATGCTGCTGTGTGTTGTCAGAATCCCCAACTTCACCCAACGCACGCTCCCCAATCGATGTAACCATTAAGACTTCCGGGCTCCACTGTACCTAGTTCAAAAATCCATCTTTGTTCCTTAACAATGAGCCACTGGTCGAGGGACTTGCCCTTCGCCCCCCTCTCAATTCGTTCTATGCAAAAGCATCTTAGATCATTGAATGTGTGTTGAAAAGTGAGACAATGCTGTACAATGGGGGCCTCGACAATTTTGTGTTTAATCCGGCTCTTATGTTCTCCCATGTGGGTTTTAAATGCCCGGGTGGGTTTTCCCACATAGAGTAAGTCACAAGGACACTAAAGGAGGTATGCGGTATGAGTGGAATCGCACGTGGTACTCTGTCTCAAATTACAGATCCTCCCTCGATACTGAAATTCGTTAATCTCTTTGGTAATGGGACAAATACCACATGTGCCTCATTTTCTGTGTCCTGGTTGCCCAACCGCGGTTAACGCCCACGGCACAGGAGTTTTCAATACCGCCGGACTGAGATACTCCTTCAGGTTCTTGCCCCGCTGCCACACACATCGGATTTTCTTATGCTGTAATGCTGGGATATTCCCCAGCACATTGCTATGCTTGCGTAGAATCTTCTGAATGGATTTGCTTAGGGGAGAGTAAGTTGTGATGAGATTGATATTAACATCATCATATCGGTTACCACCTGCGGGATCCTTCTGCAACAACAATGCCCTGTTATAAAGGGCTCTCCGATAGGCCTGTTTCACCACTTGTAATGGATAGCCGCGTTCATCAAAACCGGTGGCCAACGTCCGCGAGGCTAATCTAAAATCCCGTTTATCTGAGCAATTTCTTCTATACCTCAGAAACTGGGAGAATGGCAGGCCTGCTTTTAAACGTGGCGGATGAGCACTTTTGAAATGAAGAAAGGTGTTACGATCCGTCTGTTTACGGTGTATGGTCATGGCCCAATCACCCCACTGTCTAGTTATCTTCACATCCAAATATGTTATTTCCTTTTTGAGTTTGGGCAATTCACTTGGTTCTCCATTGCCTCAAGAACTTTGATAGTAAGCCCTTCCCCTTGGTACAAATACCTTCTGTATCTCAATGTAACTTGCCCCATGTACTTCTGGAAAAGGCATGGGTTAAATCCATTTTTTTATCATCCATAGGACATATTAAGAACTGATAATTCTAGAATTTAAGATGGGATTAATCTAAAATCCCATTTCTAGTATTCCTGGAACCTATACTCATCCAGAGCAGGAATCTGTAACCATGTACTGGAAGGTTTCTGCTGTGCCATAGTCCAGGATTCCTACATGGGTTATTTTTTATTATTAGTCTAAGCCAGGACCAAAATTCACCTATGCCTGGTTAGTACTGAGTTGTTACTTATTTCAAGATTCCTGGCAATTTGATGGAAATAATTTCCCAGTACTTTAAAACCTCTTAAGTTAGTCTTAAAGCAATCTACAAAAAAAGTCTGTCTGCTGAGAGAGGAGCTGCTACTACTGGGAAGGAATCTGTACTGGTGTGAAATTCTCAAAATCTTAGGAGGGAAAAAGGGTTTCTTTGGTTAAGCTGATAAAATCTGTGTCTATTAAAAATTCTGTGCATATTAAGTCAGGGTATAGTTTAACAAGCAAACATTTAGTTAAATTAAATTATACCCTAACTGACTTAAACAGGCAAACTTTCAGTTAATGTTTTTCCCTCCTCCCTCCCCCCCCCCCTGCTCCTACCCACCAAGGCATTATCTTTGATTTATAGGTTCTTAAGCCAGTTAAGGGGAAAAAAGGGAAATTTTACATTTTTAGGTTTAACTGGATATCTTCATCAGCAAGTTGTTAGGCATTAGGAATAGATTAATTCTAGCTCCTTGAGGTTCATCTTCAGGTGAATATTAAGCAAAGTTCCTTAAACTTATTAGGTATTTGTATTGGTTCAAGTAACCCTAATCACCTAGCAACTTGAAGTAAATGAACAATTTTAGATAGCTAAACAAATCATTATAACTAAGATGCAGAAAGCAGTCCAGCAGTGAGATGGGAGCTATCCTGTTTTTTATACTGAGTGCCACATGTATGATTATCTTCCAGTTGGTGAGAAGTTTTATGTGTGCACTAGGTGCAAACGGCTCCTTGCTCTCAGGGAATGAGTCTGATCTCTGGAGGCTAGAGTAGCAGACATGGAAGAGCTGAGGCAGACAGAGAGGTATATAAAGGAGGTACATGGTAGAGAAGCCCACGTCTAGTCTAGCAGCATCTCTGCTACCATGGAGGAGAAGAGGCCACCTGTAAGGAGAACATCACCTTGGTGTGGCAGGAAGTGATCCTGCCACATTTAGTACTTGTTCTCCAGGTGTTGTAATATCCGAGGATGTGTCTCCAGGCACATGTGCCCATGAAGGAAGAGTTAGGATGGCCATTATAGTTGACAATTCAATCATTAGGCATGTAGATAGTTAGGTGACTAGTGGACATGAGAATCGCTTGGTAACTTTCCTCCCTGGTGTGAAGGTGGCAGATAATGTCTAGACAGTGCTGGGTAGGAGCTGCTGTCTTTGTACATGTTGGTACCAATGATAAAAGAAAATGTGGGAGGAAGGTTCTGAAAGCCAAATTTAGGCTTTTAGGTAGAAAGCTGAAATCCAGAACTTCCAGGGTAGCATTATCAGAAGTGCTTCCTGTTCCACATGCAGGACCCAAGAGGCAGGAAGAACTCTAGAGTCTCAAGGCATGGGTGAGACAATGGTGAAGAACTGGGCAACATTCTGGGTAAGGGGGGGCTTTTCTAAAAGGATAGGCTCCACCTTAACCAAGGTGGAGCTGGGCTGCTGGCATTAACTTTTAGAAAGGAGATACAGCAGCTTTTAAACTAGATAATGGGGGAAAGCTGACAGTCACCCAAGAGTGCATGGTTTGGAATTATGTATCTTTTGAAGGATATTAGCAAAATGGGGAACATAAGGCATCCTGATAGAGAGGTTCCAATAAAGGTAAAATAACCCAGATGCTTTTTTTTAGAAATTGGTTATTTATAACATTATAAACATAAACATATTCAGAAAAACTGAACAATGCAGCAGAAAGTGGAAATACAATACAAAAGAAAAAAAAAAGCACTACAAAAGAAATACCAAATCACTCATTTAGACCACAATAACGGATCCAAGAATAAGGAAAACAGAAAATAAAACAAAAGAAAAATTAAAGAGTTTAAGGAGTTTAACTGTTCCCTGTAAAATAGTTATCTCCAAGTTATAATGCCCTGTTCAATGTAATTTCAGTTTGTTCAATGTAAACCGCACTGATGCAGAATAGCGCGGTATATAAGAGAATTAAATAAATAAATAAAATAAAATCTGACATAAGAGGGAGGAGTGGCTCAGTGGTTGGGACAGGTTACCTCAGGCCGGAAGGCCAGGGGTTCAATTCTCACATGGGGACAAACAACTTCAGGCCGGAGGGACTGGGGTCTCTAGTCCCATGGCCTCTCCTTGTGGCCTGGGGCAAACCACTTAACCCTCCATTGCCTCAGGTACACTTAGATTATGAGCCCTTCGGGGACAAGGGAATAAAAAGTACCTGTTAGTATACATGTAAACCGCACTGATTCTAAATAGCACGGTATAAAAAAAATAAATAAATAAAATAAATATCATAGCAGCTGGTATGGAAAGCATAGTTACTCACCTGTAACAGGTGATCTCCAGGAACAGCAGGAATTTAGTCTTCACATATGGGTATCGTGCACCGATGGAGCCTGCGTGGGAACGCTCCCCAGCATCCAATAGGAACGCTTTTGGGAGCATCCCTCAGAACATGCTCGCTGCCTTCCCGCTTTTCCAACTGTCCCTCTTCAGTTAAGTTTGTAGCTGAGTGAAAGGATAGAGGGAGAGAGGAAAGAGACAGAGAGATAGAGAGACAACTCCTAGGGGAGGTGGGTGGGTTGTGAAGACTAAATTCCTGCTGTTCCTGGAGATCATCTGTTACAGGTGAGTAACTACGCTATCTCCAGGAACAAGCAGGAATGCAGTCTTCACATATGGGGACTCCCTAGCTGAAGATGCCAGGGAGATGACCCCAGGAAGCTGCCACCTATAGTAAGGTGGGCTATGCTTCCTCCCATGGATCTCTGGCATCCCAACAGGGTTGGAGGGTAGGAGTTGAATTAGGTCTGAAGAGATTTTGAAGAACAGCTTGGCCAAAGAAGGCATCCCGATTGGAGGCTTTGTCTAGGCAGTAATGGGCTGTAAAGGTGTGTACCGAAGCCCAGGTGGCTGCTCAACAAATGTCATCAATAGACACAGAGTGAAGGTTAGCCATAGAGGCTGCCATGGCTCTCACATTATGAGCTGTGACATGGCCATGAAGAGGAAGACTCTTACTCTCATAAGCAAAGGATATGCATTGTGCAATCCATTTGGATAGAGTTCTCTTGGAGACTGGAAATCCCAAATGACTAGAATCAAAAGCAATAAAAAGTTGTGAAGACTTTCTATGTTGCTGTGTTCTTTGTAGGTAAAAAGCCAAGGCTCTTTTACAATCCAAAGTATGAAGGTTCCGTTCTGCATTAGAGGCATGAGGCCTCAGAAAGAATACAGGAAGATAAATTGATTGATTCAATTGAAAAGGTGAAACCACCTTTGGCATAAAGTGTGGATGAGTTCTGAGAACAATCTTATCATGGTGAAACCTAGTATAAGGAGGATCAGCCACTAAAGCTTGCAATTCACTAATGCGGCGTGCAGAGGTGATTGCAATTAGGAAGATGACCTTCCAGGACAAGAGCTTTAGGGCTGTAGTAGCTAAAGGTTCAAAAGGCGGTTTCATGAACTGCCCGAGAGCTAGATTTAAATCCCATGCTACCGGTGGTGGCTTGATGGGAGGCTTTGTTAATAGAAGACCTCTCATAAATCTTGCTATGAGTGGATGAGAGGAAATTGGTTGTCCATTTAGAGGCTTATAGGAAGCTGCAATTGCACTAAGATGGACTCTTACTGAATTGGTCTTTAGACCAGAATTTGATAAATGAAGTAGATACTCTAGTATCAATTCCAAAGGTATCATAAGGGGGTTTAACCCCTTTTGTGAACACCATATAGTAAAACGTTTCCACTTGAAGGCGTAAGAGCTTCTTGTGGAAGGTTTTCTAGAAGCCTGAAGGACATCCTTTACCTGTTGTGAAAGGTTAAGATCCTGCAGGTCTAGGCTTTCAGCAACCAGGCCCTGAGATGCAGGGACTGGGGATTCGGGTGCCATAGCAACCCGTTCTCTTGGGAGAGAAGGTCTGGAGCACACCCTAACTCCAGAGGTGCTGCTTGAGAGAGATGTAGAAGCAGGGGATACCAGGTTTGGCATAGCCACCGTGGCACTATGAGGATCATACGACCTCTGTCTCTCTGAAGCTTGAAGAGTGTTTTGGGGATGAGGGGAATGGGTGGGAAGGGATAGAGGAAGTCCTGACCCCAGTGAAGGAGGAAGGCGTCCCTTGCCTGACAATTGTGAGCTGGAATTCTGGAACAGAACCGGGGAAGTTTGGCATTCAGTGGACTTGCAAAGAGGTCTATGTCTGGGGTTTCCCAGATGTGAAATATCTGCTTGTTCATGTAGAACATGGCTACTTGATTGTCCGTTTGGACTAGGACTGTCTTGTAGCTGAGCTGGGCATGGAATACTCGAAGAGCTAGATAGATTGTTCTGAGTTCTAGGAGGTTTATGTGAAGACAAGCCTCCTGTAGAGTCCAGGTACCCTGGGTGGAGAGATGGTGCAGGTGTGCTCCCTATCCCACCTGTGATGCATCTGTTGTTAGGGTAGCCTGGAATGGGGGTTGTTGGAAAGGAGACCCCACTAAAAGATTCTCCAGTGATTGCCACCATTGTAGGGACAAGATTAGTCATTGTGAGTTTGATATCTTGTCCGACAGACATCCTGTGGCCTGTGTCCACTGTGTGGATAGGGTCCACTGGGCTGCTCGCATGTGGAGGCGAGCATAGGGAACTACATGAACTGTGGATGCCATATGTCCCAGTAATTGCAGCAGTTCTCAAGCAGTTAGGGGAGACTTTCCCGCTGCTTGAGAAGCTAGTTGCACTATGCGAAGACAGCACCCAAAGCACCCAAAGCAGTGACTCTCTGGCAGAAAGTCTGAAAGTTCTTTCACCGCTTTTGGGTGTGTGTTGCTAAATCAGGAAAAATGGAAACCTTTGAACCCATAAACTGAATAGACATATTCCTAAAATACAGTCTCAGTACACAGTTGCGATCCAACTCAGAAGCAAAGCCCACCAACAAGTTGGATCTGCTGGTCACCACTTCTAGGGAACTTTCCAGGAAACCAATGAGATCTAAACTCACTGGTTCAGCAGGATCATCTGAGGCAGACAGAACTCCCCCAGCAACAGAAGGAACAGCAACGTATTGAGTTCTTGCAATAGGAGGCAAAACCTCTGATGGCATCTTCAATACTTCCACAAAGTACTTACGGACCAAGTCCAGAGGAACCAGCAGAGGAGATCAAGGAAAATTAAGGAATCACAAATTGTTCCTATGAAGCTGGTACTCAAGAAACTCGGTCGTCCATGCCTGAATGTTCCATTCCTTTATATAGAAACATAGAAATATGATGACAGAAAAAGACCACATGGCTTATCTAGTCTGTCCTTCCATATCAACAACTACAACAGTCCCCTTTTTACCTTTAGAGATCCTCTGTGTTTGTCCCATGCTTTTGTGAATTCAGTTACTGTCCTCATCTCTACCACCTCCACTGGGAGACTATTCCATGGATACACTATTCTTTCCGTAAAGAAATATTTCCGCATATCACTCCTGAATCTATCTCCCTTCACCCTCATCCCATGTCCCTTCGTAGCAGAACTTGCTTTCAATTGAAAGAGGCTCTCTCCCTGAACATTTATGCCATGGAGGTATTTAAACATCTCAATCATATCACCTCTATCCCGCCTTTCCTCTAAGGTGTACATATTAAGATCCTTCAGTCTGTCCTCATATGCTTTATAATGAAGACCACTAATCATTTAATAGCCACCCTCTGCACCGACTCCATCCTGTTCACATCCTTTTGAAGGTGCGGTCTCCAGAATTGCACACTATACTCCAAAAGAGGTCGCACCAAAGACTTATAGAGAGGCATTATCACCTCCTTTTTTCTGCTAGCTATTCCTCTCCGTATGCACCCAAGCATCCTTCTAGCTTTTGCCGTCACCTTTTCTACCTGTTTAGCTACTTTAAGATCATCAGACACAACCACGCCTAGGTCCCGCTCTTCTTTAGTGGACAAAAGTACTTCACCCCCTATACTATATTGCTCCCTTGGATTGCTGCAGCCCAATGCATGACCTTACATTTTTTAACATTAAATCCCAGCTGTCAAATTCTAGACCATTCTTCAAGCTTTGCTAGATCCCTCCTCATGTTATCTACACCTTCCTGGGTGTCTACTCTATTGCAGATTTTGGTATCATTCGCAAAGAGGCAAACCTTACCCGACAGCCCTTCCGCTATATCACTAACAAAGATGTTAAAAAGAATCGGACCAAGGACAGATCCCTGGGGCATACCACTGGTAACATCCTCCTCAGAGTGAGCTCCATTTACTTGTACTCTTTGTCGCCTCCCACCCAACCAATTTCTTACCTAAGCAGTAACTTTAGGGTCCATCCCTAGGGTTCTCAGTTTGTTTATAAGTCACCTGTGAGGAACAATGTCAAAGGCTTTACTGAAATCTAAATACATCACATCTAGAGCTCTCCCTCGGTCCAACTCCCTGGTCACCCAGTCAAAGAAATCAATCAGATTTGTCTGACAAGACCTGCCTCTGGTGAATCCATGCTGCCTCGGATCCTGTAATCCGCTGGACTCCAGAAACCTCACTATTTTCTCTTTCAGCAGCGTTTCCAATAATTTACTCACCACCGAAGTTAAACTAACCGGCCTGTAGTTTTCAACCACATCCTTACTTCTGCTTTTGTGTAAATGCACCACATGAGCCTCTCTCCAGTCCTTTGGCACCACTCCTGACTAACGAGGCATTGAAAAGGTCAGTCAGTGGAGTTGCTAGAACGTCCCCAAGTTCCCTCAGTATTCTAGGGTGTATCTCATCCGGTCCCATTGCTTTGTCTACTTTAAGTTGAGCTAGTTTCTCACGAACACAGTCTTCTGAAAATTGTTCAAGATGTCCCTCGCTTCTGTTCCTATTTGTGGGTGTTTTCTGAGGTCCTGCTCCTGGTTCTTCATCTGTGAACACAGAATAAAAATATTTATTAAGCAATTCCGCTTTATCCTTATCAGCTTCTACATATTCCTCCCCTGCACCCTTGAGTCTGATAATACCACTTTTGCCCTTCCTCTTCTCACTAATATATCTGAAAAATGTCTTATCCCCCCATTTTATTGCATTGATTATTTCCTCCTCTTTTTGAATCTTTGCCTTCTTGACTACTTTGCTAGCTTCTCTAAGTTTTTCCAAATACAAATGCCTGTCTTCTTCTCTCTGTGATCTCTTGTATTTCATGAAGGCCTCCCTCTTTTTCTTCACTTTTTCAGCTACTTCTTTCGAAAACCATAGCGGTCTCCTTTTCTTTTTACCTTTATTTACCATTATAACAAAAAGGTTGGTTGCCCTTAAAATATCCCCTTTCAGTTTTGCCCACTGTTTTTCTACTTCTCCCAGCTGTTCCCATCCCACTAACGACTCCCTGAGGTATTGGCCCATCTTCGTAAAGTTAGTCTTCCTAAAGTCTAAGATCCTCACCTTTGAGTGGATTCTAACAGCCCTAGTCCTAATACTGAACCACACCATCTGGTGATCACTGGATGCAAAATGATCTCCCACTACAACATCAGAAACACTTTCACCATTGGTAAGCACTAAGTCCAGTATGGCCCCTTCACGTGTGGGGTCTGTCACCAATTGCCTGAATAGTTCTCCCTGTAGAGAATCCAGGATCTCCTTACTTCTAGATGATACTGCAGCAGGAATGTGCCAATCAACATCTGGCATATTGAAATCTCCTATCAGTAGCACTTCCCCTTTCCTAGCAATGCTGCGTATATCTTCAATTAACTCTCTGTCCACCTCTTACTCTTGTGAGGGAGGTCTGTATATCACACCAATGCAAATAGATTTCTCTTTCCCTCTTTCTAGTTTAACCCACAATGCCTCCTCTCTCCCTTTTAAGCTCTGTAATTCCAAAGCTTTAATAGTAGTTTTTACATATAGAGCCATTCCTCCTCCCCTTCTTCCTACCCTGTCCTTTCTGAATAAAGTATAGCCAGGTATAGTTACATCCCAATCATGGTTTTCTGTGAACCATGTTTCTGTAACTGCCACTAAATCCAAGTCAGCCACTCCCACCAAAGCTTCCCATGCTACGGGCATTTATACACACTGCTTTCCATATGTTACCCCTTTTACCCATTTCCATAAAGGTATTTAATGTATCACCTACGTGGGGGCTTTCACTTACCTGGGGGCTTTCTTCACCCATCCCCAACGATTCTAGTTTAAAGCCCTCTTCAGTAGATTAGCCAGTCTACTACCGAAGATGCGTTGACCTTTCTTGGACAGCCACCAAGGGCGCCACCATGAGTGCCACCAAGCACTTGTAAGTCCCCAACTTGGGACTCCAACTGAGACACCTGGATGGCCTACTGAGACAGGTCTGAAACCACCACCTGATGATTAGATTTAAGAAGAAAAACTTCTTGGCTAACTGTCTCCACAACAGTAGAGAGAGAACAGTGCAGAGAAGCAATAGTGTCCCACAAGCTATCCAAAGTTACCAGCAGTGGCTGGATGTTGCTCTTCCCGGGGGTTTATGGAGGAGCACAGGCTGCAGAAGGAGGCCCTAATGCTCCACTCCTAACCTCTCCACTTACCATTGGTAGCCAAGGCTGAGTGCCCTCCAGGGTGGCTGAAGCACCAAACTCTCGCAGCTCCCAACTCTTCTCTAACTCAACACAGGAAACATTTCTAGGTTGTAGTGAGGACGCCTGTTTGGGGCTGAACTCAACCCCATTGCTCAGATCCGCTGTAGAATTCAGTGGACCCACCAAGGCCATATGAGAGTGCAAGAAAATAGAACCACTCAATGGATTGCTGTGCCAACATAGGAGTCGGCATCACCCCGGAGGGTTAGCCCTTTTGCTTTCTCTTTCTCCCTATCAGAAAAGCTTCGAGGGGAGCAACAACAAACCAGCACCAGAACAGTAAGGACTCCGAAACACAGCATTGAACTCCGCCACCATCTTGGATCCCCAAACCCAGGTACTTTTAAATAAAGAGCAGACAGAGTTGAAAGATTCCAAATTACCCTTGTCAACTAATAACCAGATTGTTAATATGAACAAAAACAAACCTTGAAATGCCTCTAAAAAAATAAGGCGGGAGAGTTAAAATATATAGCACTGAATGAAATATTAGATATAATTGGCATCTCAGAGATCTGATGAAAGGCGAATAGCCAATGGGACACTGTGATGATGATATTAAATGCCGTTGAGTCGATGTTGACTCATGGTGACCCTCTGGGTACTTGTACTAAACTGTATTTGGTCTTCAGTCAAGTGTCTGATTTTTGAAGATTGGCATCCATAGTTGCTGCTGTTGTATTGATCCATTGCATTGCTGGCCTTCCTCTTTTTAGTAGTCTGATGTACCTGAGTTGGTACATCATGCTCCATTTCTGGTCCTATTGAAATCCAGGCTGATAACCCACCTTTTTAAGGCTACTTGTGGATCCTGATCCCCCTTACCCTGTTTACTGCCCATGTATGTGATAACCATTTCCCCTAGTTTCTACTCTAATCCCTTGTTTCTTGTATTTGTCTATCTTGCATAGATTGCGAGTTCTATTGAGCTGTATATGCGCTGCAGTGCTATAGAAATAAATAGTGGTAGTTATATTAGTGGTTCGTGACAGCTTCAGTAAATTGGTTTTATAATGTCAATGTGTCCAGTGTTGTATTTGCATGCACACACACACACTACTATCCTTTGATCAGAAGACGTGCAATGAGGTCCTACTCTCAGGCCCATGAGCACCTTTATACCCAGTATGGGAGTCCAGTGGGCCACAGCAGGCCCATCCACCCCACTGAATTTTGGAAACATTTGGCCAAGCATATGACCACTGCAAGGGCCTGCAACCACATCTGAGGCAGACCTCCCTCACATAGACTACTACTACTATTGAGCATTTATATAGCGCTACAAGTCGTTCGCAGCGCTGCACAGAGATGTAAGAGACAGTGCCTGCTCATCAGAGCTTACAATCTAGTCAAGACAAACACAGAAGGTGTAGGCAGAGATAAAGCAAGGGGAAAGAAAAAGGAGATCAGGTGGGTCAAGATCCAAAAGCAGCAGCAAAGAGGTGAGTTTTCAGCCTGGATTTGAAGAGGGTTAGAGAAGGTGCCTGGAGTATAGACACAGGTAGTTTGTTCCAGGCGTAAGGCGCAGCAAGGTGTTAGCAGTAGAAGAGAAGGGCACAGATAGAAGCAGTTTGCTAGTAGAGCGGAGTTCCTGAGGAGGGTTGTAAGGAGAGATAAGAGAAGAAAGGTAGAGAGGAGTCACAGAATGAATGCATTTATAGGTCAGCAGGAGACGTTTGAACTGGATGCAGAAACGGATAGGGAGCCAATGAAGTGACTTGAGAAAAGGAGTAATATGGGCATGACGAGGCTGGCGGAAGATTAGCCGCGCAGCAGAGTGTTGAACGGATTGAAGGGGAGAGAGATGATTCAGAGGGAGACCAGTAAGGAGTAGGTTACAGTAGTCAAGATGGGAGGTGATTAAGGAGTGGATAAGCATTTTAGTAGTGTGTTTAGAAAGGAAAGGGCGGATTTTGCTGATGTTATAGAGAAAGAAACAGCAGGTAGCTATCAGATGGATATGTGTGGAGAAAGAGAGAGAGGAGTCAAAGACAACTCCCAGATTGTGGGCTAAGGAAACAGGGAAGGAGTACAGAGTTATCCACAGAGACTGAGAAAGGAGGAAGAGGAGGGGAGGTTTTAGGGGGAAAGATAAGAAGTTCAGTCTTGGCCATGTTCAGTTTCAAGAGGCAGTGAGACATCCAGGCCGCAATGTCAGAAAGGCAGGCAAAGATCCAGGTCTGGATTGCCGGAGAGATTTCGGGCGTTGAGAGGTAGATCTGGGAGTCATCAACATACAGAAGGTACTGAAAGCCATGGGAAGAGATAAGCGCACCAAGGGACTGGGTGTAGAGAGAGAAAAGGAGCAGACCCAAGACAGATCCTTGGGGTACACCAACTGGGAGTGGGGTAGCAGAGGAGGAGGAGCCACCAGAACACACACTGAAAGAGCGATGGGAGAGATAGGAGGAGAACCAGGATAGTACAGAGCCCCTAAAACCAAGCAAGGACAGGGTTTCGAGGAGAAGGCTGTGGTTAACAGTGTCAAAAGCAGCAGAGAGGTCAAGAAGGATGAGAACAGAGTAAAGGACCTTGGATTTTGCCAGGAACAAGTTACTGGAAGAGCCGTTTCAGTAGAGTGTAAAGGACGAAAGCCAGACTGTAAGGGATCCAGGAGGGCATTAGAGGAAAGGAAGTTGAGGCAGCGGCAGTGAACCGCACGTTCAAGTAGTTTAGAAATGAAGGGAAGGAGAGAGATGGGTCAATAATTAGAAGGAGAGGTGAGGTCAAGTGAGGGTTTCTTAAGGAGAGGTGTGACCACAGCATGCTTGAAGTCTGCAGGGACTGTTACAGAGGAGAGCGATAGGTTGAGAATATGAGAGATGGAAGGGACAATGGTGGAGGAGATGGGGCTTAGGAGATGGGCGGGGATAGGATCAGAGGAGCAGGTGGTGAGTTTGGAGGAAGAAATAAGGTGTGCAGTTTCCTCTTCAGAGATCACAGGAAAGGAAGAGAGGGTAGCAGAGGTAGGGGGGAAGTGAAGAGGAGGAGGAAGGGAAGTAGCTGACTTTGTGGGAAATTGGAGGGTGATTTTGTGGATTTTGTCATGGAAATAGCCAGGGTTTGGGCAGAAAGGGAGGAAGGGATCAGAGGCGGAGGCACTTTGAGAAGAGAGCTGAGAGTAGTAAAGAGATGGCGAGGATCAGAGGCAAGAGAGTTAGTCAGATGGACATAGTAGTCTTGTTTGGCAAGAGCTATGGCTGACTGGAAAGAGAAGCATGAATTTGAAGTGTAGAAAGTCTGCAGGGGAGCAGGATTTGAGCCAAGCATGCTCAGCAGAATGGGCGCAGGAACGTAGATAGCGGGTAGTGGATGAAAGCCAGGGCTGGGATGCAGAACGTCTCACAGGACGTGGCATGGGTGGAGCGAGAGCATCCAGAGCCGAGGAGAGTGCAGCATTATAAGAAGTTACTGCTTCGTCAACAGACTTAGATGACATAGTGGAAGAAAGAGATGAAGAAATAGTGGAAGAGAGAGCCAAGGGGTCAATAGCATGAAGATTTCTAAATAGGTTGGAGGAGACAGGACGAGGCTGAGGCAGCGGGTGATGAAGATTAAAACTTAAAAGGTAATGGTCAGATAAGGGATGGACTGAGCTACAGAGGTTCGAGAGTAAGCAACTAGAGAAAAATATCAGGTCAAGGCAGTGGCCATGTTGGTGAGTGGGGGCAGTGGAACAAAGTTGGAGGTCAAACGAGGAGGTAAGGGAGAGGAGCTTTAAAGCATAAGGATCAGAGGGGTTATCGACATGAATGTTAAAATCCCCAAGAATAAGAGTGGGGGAAGAGGAATCCAGAAAGAAGGAAAGCCACGAGTCAAAGTCAGTGAGAAAGGTAGAAGCAGACTTGTCAGGGGGTCGATAAATAATAGCTACCCAGAGAGGAAGTGGATGGAAAAGGTGGATGGGGTGGACTTCAAAAGAGAGAAAGGAGTGAGACTGAGGCAGCAGGAGGGGTTGGAATTGGCAAGAGGTAGAAAGTAGAAGCCCAGCACCACCACCACCATGACCAGGGGGATGAGGTGTGTGGGAGAACTGATAAGCCCCCATGACAGAGAGCAGCAGTAGATGCAGTATCATCAGGGAGGATCCAGGTCTCAGTTAGAGCAAGAAGATGTAGAGCATTAGAGATAAAGAGATCATAAGTAAAAGCAAGTTTATTAGAGACAGAGTGTGCGTTCCACAAGGCACATGAGAAAGGGAGAGTGGAAGGGGAAAGGAGAGGGATATGGATAAGATTAGAGATGTTGCGTGAAGATCTCTTCTCAGAGTGAGACAGAAGTCTAGGGGGGCCAAGATCGGGGTTGATATCTCCAGATGAGAGAAGGAGAAGGAGTAGCAGAGTACGTGGTAGAGAGGAGACAGTGCAGCAGAAACGAGGGTGAGGTTGCTTTAGAGAGAGAGGAGATGGTTGAATGAGAGGGAGAAAGTGATGAAAATCAAGAGCTGATGATAGGGTAGAAGACAGAATGGAGGGGGAAGTGAGGACAGTAAAGGGGAGATAAGGAGGGGAGAAGTGAAGGTGCTGGTAAGAGGGGAAACGGTTAGGGAGTATGAAGAAGAGGAGGACAATGTGATGAGGAGCCATAGAAGAGGAATAGAGAGGAGAGCAAAGGCCAGAGAATATAGAAGTAAACTAGATAGTGAGCAGATAACAGCTATAAAAGACAACCAGTCACAGGGTGGGTGGGTAGAGGGGAGGGGGGTGGGGTATAAGTTATTCAGCTGAGAAGAGCTGAACAAAAGTGCAGCATTAAAGGGAGCAGTAAGGTAAGGGAACACACGAATAATGACAAATAAATATGTGGAGACAAACAGACAGATAGAACTCACAGTGAAGCAGCAAATGCAGCAAAAATCACCATCTCCAGGAACAAGCAGGAATGTAGACATCACATATGGTATCGTCGGTACCGACAGAGCCTGCGCGGGAACGCTCCCCAGCATCCAGTCAGAAAGCTTTTGGGAGCATCCCACAGCGCCTGCGTGCTGCCTTCCCGCCTTTACCAACTGCCTCTCTCCAGTTCTTCTTTTTCCGTGGAGCAAGCAGGTCGTGTTCCTGTCACCGCAGAAGAATTCTTTCTTGTTTTTTTCTTTTTTGTGGTCGCGTCTGCCTTCCTCGACGCACTACCGGTACCGCCGGTCTTTTCTTTCTTATTCCTGTAAAAAAATATATATATATTCTCTTTTTCTTTTTCTTCAGGTGCACGCGCCCTTTTGGGCCTTAGGCCCAAAAATCTTTCCTTACCATGAAGAAACCTGCTTCAGGTTTCAAAAAGTGCACCAAGTGTGGCGGTACCATTTCCGTCAACGACACCCATGAATGGTGTCTAAAATGTTTAGGTCCTGACCACTCCATCACGGATTGTATGTCCTGCGCCATGATGTCTAAAAGAGGTTGACAGAACCGAGCTGCTAAGCTCAGTACCCTGTTTCCCTCTGATGCAGCTTCGGTGGCATCGACGTCTTCCAGGGCTTCTTCTTCCTCCCGTGGATCTCAGGTAACTAAGCATAAATCCAGCCGGTCCTCAAAGGGTAGATCTCCTTCTAAGCATTGAGATGCCTCTGGCGTTGCCCTCGAGGATTTTGCACTGGCAAAATTACCCCGGCAGGAGGCTTCGGCTTCCAAAGCATTATAGGGGTTCCAGGATGTTCTCGAGGCCTCGACCTCAACAGAACTACTGGTGCCATGCTCTGGGGTACCGGCGGTCTCCTCCGGTATCGACATCCAGGCATTGGCAGCCTCGATAGACCAGAGAGTTCTGGCTATGGAACGCAGTCTGGCGGCTTTCCTTGTGGCATCGAAGCCCTCGGAACCACGACAGACAGTCCCACCGGTACCGACACCGCTATCGGTACCGGTACCGATAGCATCGACATCGGCATCTGTGTCTGCTTTGCTGGTATCCAGTCATCCGATGACTTTCGGTACCGATACCCCGGGACCAGTTACTCCCGGGACCGACTTTGGTCGGTACGGGTATCGGGCTCTTCAAGATCATCCAGACAGACGATACTTCGAGTCCTCAGAAGAATCTGAGGATTCTGACAGTTCTGTCGATGCAGTGATGCTTCTCCCAGAGGAGCCCTCCTCCCCTAAACACAGGATGTCTCCTCCAGAGGATATTTCCTTCCAAGATTTTATCAGGGAGGTGGCTCGGGGCCTGTCTCTTACTGTGGCCCCTGAAACAGAGCCAAGGGCCAAGGAGTTGGAAATTCTACAATATCCCAAAACTCCTAAGGAGGCAGCTACCTTGCCCATTCATGAGATTTTATATGATCTCATGTTGAGGATGTGGGAAACACCTCTTACCACCTCTCGTCATTCTCGTAGACTAGATACTATGTATTGAGTCCCTCCTTGTCCTGGGTTCCATAAGACTCAGCTTCCTCACCACTCTATTGTACTGGAGTCAGCTATGAGAAGGATTAAGAGTGCAAAAAGGCATTGCCTCTAATCCTCCAGGACGTGAGTGCAGAACCCTGGATGCTTTTGGACTTCGAGTCTTCCAAGCTTCCATGCTTTCTGCCAGGATCAGTTCCTATAGTCTCTACGTGGGAATGTTCCTGAAGGAGGTTACAGATAATTTAGAGGCTTTCAGTCCTTTCCTTTCTGAAGATAAAAGACAGGATTTTCTCACTTGGGTCAAACATCCCCAAGATGTCTCTAAATTTTCGAACCGTGCAGCCTTTGACTGCTTTGAGTGCATAAGCAGAACCTCGGCTATTGCCGTACGGGCACGTATAATTGCTTGGCTCCAGGCATCTGATCTAGAGCTCTGGGTACGACAAATTGGGAAATATCCCTTGTACTGATGAGAACCTGTTTGGTAAAGATTGGCAGGAAAAAGCCAATGAAATGGATGCTGAAAATTCCACCTTGGACAGATTGTCCAAGGCCACTGCTGATCCTGCTAGAAAGAAATTGTTCAAGAAACCATTCTTTTCTAAAAAGAAAAGATTTTACCTTGCTTATGTTCAGCAGAGACGTTCTGCAGGTCAGCTTGCCAAGAAAAGTCAGCAACCACCCAAACAGAAGAAAGCAAAGGTTGCTAGGCCTCAACCGGCCCAGCAGGCTCAGCCTCCACAGGGCCTTTGACTCTCATCTAGAGAACTTAGCCTTCCTGGTTCTCGGGGGACCAGAACCTTCCACCATTCCAGGAAGGTTATGTCATTTTGCCCCCAGATGGGGGCAAATAACAGCAGAGCATTGGACACTCTCCATCATAAAGGAGGGGTACAAGCTTCATTTTTCAAGCATGCCCCCTCACACAGTAGTAAGGCAGTTCAATTCTCTGACCTCTCTCATCAACCTGTTAGGTCAGGAGGTCGCTATCCTTCTTGCCCAAGGGGCGGCAATAGAAGAAGTACCCCTTCATCAACAGGGTACAGGGTTCTATTCCCCTTATTTTCTTATTCCAAAGAAAACAGGGGGTTACAGACCTATCTTAGACCTCAGAGAATTGAACAAATTCCTTGTCAAGGAGAAATTCAAAATGATTTCTCTCGGATCTCTGCTGCCATACCTTCAGAGTCAGGATTGGCTTTGTTCTCTAGATCTCAAGGATGCGTACACCCATGTTCTCATCCATCCAACTCACAGAAGGTTCCTTTGGTTCCTTTTTTCAGGGAAAGCACTACCAATACAGGGTGCTTCCTTTTGGCCTGGCCTCAGCACCAAGGGTGTTCACGAAATGCATGGCTGTTGTAGCAGCATTTCTCCGCACTCTAGGGATATTCGTCTTCCCTTACTTGGACGACTGGCTCATTCGAGCCCCAACAGAGTCAGAGGCCAGGACTTCTCTATCCTGCACAATGCGGATCTTTCAGTATTTAGGGCTGGTAATAAACATCCCAAAACCCAGTCTGACTCCTACTCAGTCTTTAGAGTTCATAGGAGCTCTCCTGGATACCACAAAGGCAAGGGCCTATCTCCCCCAGGCCCGTTGCCTTCGCTTGGTGCAGTTAGCTTCTCAAGCAGTGCTAAAGCCTCATCTAACTGCTCGAGAAATGTTAAAACTACTAGGCCACATGGCATCCACCGTGCATGTGGTTCCCTATGCTCACCTCCACATGAGGGCAGCTCAGTGGACTTTATCCACCCAATGGACCCAGGCATCAGGGTGCCTGTCAGACAAAATAGCAAACACAAGTCGCCTCATTTTGTCCCTCCAGTGGTGGAAGTCCACTCAAAACCTGTTGCTGGGGTCCCCTTTTCAGCAACCCTTACCCCAAGCAACTCTCACAACAGAAGCTTCTCCAATGGGTTGGGGAGCTCATCTGCAAGACCTCTCCACCCAGGGCACCTGGTCTCCACAAGAGAGTTATCTACATATCAGTCTCTTGGAGCTCAGAGCAATCTTTCTTGCTCTGCGAGTGTTCCACACCCTGCTCAGCTACAAATGTAACAAATCAACAAGTAGAAGGGCCTTTGCCTTGTTTGCACCCTCCAGCTGGAATTCTCTCCCAGCAGAAATCCGGGCCATAAACAACCTCACCCAATTCAAAAAGGCCGTCAAACACTACCTATTTCAACAGCACTTCTGTAACTCTGACAACATTACCTAGACAGCAGTACACGACCCAACAGTCCCTCATCCCATAGCCGCCGAACTAATCTCTAATCTAACTTTCAATTACACAGAACCACCCCTTGCAGGGCTGGTACTACAAATCCATCTATGATGCAACCCTCTTTATGTAAATAGTGTATAAAGTTCACCTGTTATCCAAGTTGAAATTCCCTGTTATATGTAAGTTCAATGTCTGATTGTTCCACATTGTACAAACCTGTTCATTGTAAACCGCGCTGATTCCGAATAGTGCGGTATAGAAAAACTAATAAATAAATAAATAAATAAATAAAGACAGTCCTCGTTCATACGGACAATCAAGTAGCCATGTTCTATGTGAACAAGCAGGGGGAACAGGCTCTCTGTCATTTTGCAAAGAAGCTTTGTGACTATGGGCCCTCGCCAGAGAGCATCAGATTCATCTTCTGGCAGTGTATCTTCCAGGCATTCAAAACTCTTGGGCAAACAGACTCAGTCGAGTTCTGCTTCCACACGAGTGGTCTCTGCATGCAGACTAGGTGACCAGGATATTTCAACTTTGGGGAACCCCGGACATAGACCTCTTTGCAAGTCCGTGGAATGCCAGACTTCCCCGGTTCTGTTCCAGAACTCCGGCTCAGGGGGCTCAGGCCAGGGATGCTTTCCTCCTTTACTGGGGTCAAGACTCCCTGTATGCCTTTCCACCCATTCCCATAATTCCCAAAATCCTGTTCAAGCTTCAGAGAGACAGAGGCCATATGATTCTCATAGCTCCACATTGGCCATGGCAAGTGTGGTACCCTCTGCTTCTACATCTCTCTCAAGCTCCCTCCCTGGAGTTAGGGTCTGCTCCAGATCTCCTATCCCAGGAGGACGGAATGTTATGGCATCCCAATCCCCAGTCTCTGCATCTCAGGGCTTGGTTGCTGAAGGCCTAGATCTCCATGATCTTAATATCCCTCAACAAGTGAAAGATATTCTTCTTGCTTCCAGGAAACATTCCACAAGACGCTCTTATGCTTTCAAGTGGAAAAGGTTTACCATATGGTGTTCGCAAAAGGCTCTTAACCCCCTTGCGATACCTCTGGAATCACTGCTGGAGTATCTCCTTCATTTATCCAATGCAGGTCTTAAGACTAATTCATTAAGAGTCCATTTAAGTGGTATTGCAGCTTCTCTTAAGCCTCTAAATGGACAGCCTATTTCCTCTCATCCTCTTATAGCAAGATTTATGAGAGGCCTTCTTCTAACTAAGCCTCCCATTAGGCCACCACCAGTGGCATGGGACTTAAACCTGGTTCTTGGGCAGCTCATGAAGCCACCTTTCGAACCTTTAGCTACTACCTCCTTGAAATTCCTTTCTTGGAAGGTTATCTTTCTCATTGCAATCACATCAGCACGCCGCATTAGTGAGTTGCAAGCGCTAGTAGCTGATCCACCTTATACAAGGTTCCATCATGACAAGGTAGTCCTTAGGACTCATCCACACTTTATGCCAAAGGTGGTCTCGCCTTTTCATCTGAACCAAGCGGTCTACCTACCTGTGTTTTTTCCAGGGCCTCATGCATCAAATGCAGACAGGAATCTTCATACCTTAGACTGTAAAAGAGATTTAGCTTTTTACTTACAAAGAACACAGCAGCATAGAAAGTCCTCTCAACTCTTTGTTGCTTTTGATCCTTCTCATTTGGGACTTCCAGTCTCCAAGAGAACACTGTCTAACTGGATTGCTCAGTGTATTTCCTTTGCCGATCAGAGTAAGAACCTTTCTCTGGAGGGCCATGGCAGCCTCAATGGCTCATCTGCAGTCTGTGTCTATCGACGACATCTGTCGAGCAGCCACTTGGGCCTCGGTTCATACCTTTACAGCCCATTACTGCTTGGACAAGGACTCCCGCCGGGATGCCTTGTTTGGTCAGGCTGTTCTCAAACACCTGTTCCATACCTAATCAACTCCCACCCACCATCCCTGGTTGGATGCCAGAGATCCATGGGGGGAAGTGGAGCCCTCTTCAGGGACACACATCTTCTGGGGTCTCCTTGGCATCTAAAGCTAGGGAGTCCCCATATGTGATGACTACATTCCTGCTTGTTCCTGGAGATAGCATAGTTATTCACCTGTAACAGGTGATCTTCAGGAACAGCAGGAATTTAGTCCTGACAACCCACCCACCTCCCCTAGGAGTTGTATCTCTCTATCTATCTCTTTCCTTTCCCTCTCTCTCTCTTTGTCTCAGCTTTAAAACTCAACTGGAGAGAGGCAGTTGGGAAAGGCGGGAAGGCAGCACGCAGGCGCTGTGGGATGCTCCCAAAAGCTTTCTGATTGGACGCTGGGGAGCATTTCCGCGCAGGCTCCGTCGGTACTGACGATACCATATGTGAGGACTAAATTCCTGCTGTTCCCGGAGATCACCTGTTACAGGTGAGTAACTATGCTTTTCGGGAGAGGTTTACGAGAGCACTGCTCTTCTCAAAGGACATGGCTCCAACAGGGCCACAGCCATTGCCTACACAAACACACACACCTGTTGCATATGTCCTCCTTCACTCTGTAGCACACAGTTACTACCACTATCTACAGGCCAATTCAGGGGAAGAATTGTCTTATGGCATGACGCCATTATACAGACACTGGTTTGGGGAGGACTACCTACACCCATGCCTGCTGGCACATTGTCTGACATAGCACGCCATGTCCCATACAATAGCCCTGTAACTGCCACAAGATACACTGCAAGACAGAGTTCTGTGCAACCTGTCATCCATGCCTTACAACAGTTGGCAGCAGTGTGGCTCAAGGGCTTCAATGTGCACACAAGTGTCACCATATCTGTTGACAACCACTGGCTGCTCGTCCATTGACCCTGTAGTGACTCTCAGCAACTGAAGCCCCATAGCCATTGTGCCCACAGCATGCTGGAGGAATGGCAGTATCTCCAGGAACAAGCAGGAATGAGTCTTCACATATGGGTATGTCGGTACCGACGGAGCCTGCGCGGGAACGCTCCCCAGCATCCAATCAGAAAGCTTTTGGGAGCATCCCACAGCGCCTGCGTGCTGCCTTCCCGCCTTTCCCAACTGTCTCTCCTCAGTTGTTCTTTTTCCGTGGAGCCAGCAGGTCGTGTTCCTGTTACCGCAGAATAATTTATTTATTTTTTCTTTATTTCTTTTCTGTACTCGTCTGCCTTCCTCGACGCTGTACCGGTACCGCTGGTTCTTATTCTTTTCTTAAAAAAAAAAAAAAAAAGACCTTCTATTTTTTCTTCAGGTGTACTTCAGTTTTGGGCCTTAGGCCCAAACCTTCTTCCTTAAATATGGAAAAACCGGCGTCAGGTTTTAAGAAGTGCACTAAATGTGGCGGTACTATATCCGTCACTGACACCCATGACTGGTGTCTCAAATGTTTAGGCCCTGACCATTCCATTAAAGATTGTGTGTCCTGTTCCATGATGTCTAAGAGAGGTCGACAGAACCGAGCTGCCAAGCTCAGTACCCTGTTTCCCTCTGATGCGGCTTCGGTGGCATCGACATCTTCCAGGGCTTCTTCTTCCTCACATGGATCTCAGGTAACTAAACATAAATCCAGCCGGTCCTCGAAGGGCAAATCTCCTTCTAAGCATCGAGATGCCTCTGGCCTTGCTCTCGAGGATTCTGCACCGTCAAAATTACCCCGGCGGGAGGCTTCGGCTTCTAAAGCATCATCATCGGGGTTCCAGGACAATCTAGATGGCGTGGCCTCAACAGATCTCCTGGTGCCATGCTCTGGGGTACCGGTGGCCTCCACCGGTACCGGCTTCCAGGCATTGGCAGTGTTGATGGATCAGAGGATTCTGTCCATGGAATGCAGTCTGGCGGCTTTCCTTGTGGCATCGACGCCCGTGGTACCGCAACAGACTACTCCGCAGGTACCGGCTCCAGTATCGCCATCGGTACTGATTCCGGTACCGGTGGCATCGACATCGGCATTGGTGTCAGCCATACCGGTACCCTGCCCTCTGCAGCCTTCCGGTACCGATATCCCGGTGCCGATGATTCCCGATACCGACCCCGGTCGGTACGGGTATCGGGCTTTGCAAGAGCATCCCGACAGACGATACTTCGATTCCTCTGATGACTCGGAGGATTCTGAAGAGTCTGTCGATGCAGCGATGCTTCTTCCACAGGAGGAGTCCTCTCCTAAACGAAGAATGTCTCCTCCAGAGGACTTGTCTTTTCAAGACTTTATCAGAGAGGTGGCTCGGTGGCTCTCTATTACAGTAGTCCCAGAGTCAGAGCCTAGAGCTAAGGAGTTAGATATTCTACAATATCCTAAAACTCCTAAAGAGGCAGCTTCCTTGCCTATTCATGAGATTCTGTATGATCTCATGTTAAGGATGTGGGAAGCACCTCTAACCACCTCTCCTCACTCTCGCAGGTTGGACACCATGTATCGTGTCCCTCCTTGTCCTGGTTTCCATAAAACTCAGCTTCCTCACCACTCTATTGTGGTTGAGTCTGCAATGAGAAAGATTAGAAGTGCCAAGAGACATGCCTCTAATCCTCCAGGACGTGAATGTAGAACCCTGGATGCTTTTGGTAGAAGAGTCTTCCAAGCTTCCATGCTTGCTGCGAGAATTAATTCTTATAGTCTCTACATGGGAATGTTCTTAAAAGAAGTCACTGACCATTTGCAGACTTTGAGTCCTTTTATGTCTGACAATAAAAGGCAAGAATTTCTCTCTGGGCTCAAACATGCCCAGGATATCTCCAAATTCTCCAACCGTGCAGCTTTCGACTCCTTTGAATGCGTAAGCAGAGCCTCAGCTATAGCTATAGCTGCACGTAGGATTGCTTGGCTTCAAGCATCTGATTTGGAGACCTGGGTCCAAGATGAATTGGGAAATATTCCTTGTACAGGGGAAAATCTGTTTGGTAAGGATTGGCAAGCAAAAGCCAATCAAATGGATGCTGAAAATTCTGCTTTGGATAGACTATCCAAATCTACAGCTGCTCCGGCTAAGAAAAGGTTGTTCAAGAAAACACCTTTTTCTAAAAAGGGAAGATCCTATCCTGCTTATAGTCAGAGAGCATCTTCTGCAGCTCAGTTCCCTTCTAAACGTCAGCAATCCTCCAAACAGACCAAGGCCAAGGCTGCAAGGCCTGCTCCAGACCAGCAGTCTCAGTCCCCTCAGGACCTTTGACTTTCTGCTAGAGAACTTAGCCTTCCTGGCTCTAGAAGGACCAGAGCCCTCCACCATTCCAGGAAGGTTATGTCACTTTGCTCCCAGATGGGGGCAAATCACAGCAGAGCATTGGACACTCTCCATCATAAGAGAGGGGTACAAACTTCATTTTTCCAGCTTGCCCCCTCTCACAAGAGTGCACCAGTTCAATTCTCCAACCTCCCTCCTCAGCCTATTAGAGCAGGAGGTTGCCACTCTTCTAGCCCAAGGGGTAATAGAGGAAGTGCCTTCTCAACAACAAGGCACAGGGTTCTACTCCCCCTTTTTTCTTATTCCAAAGAAAACAGGGGGCTTCAGACCCATTTTAGATCTCAGAGAGTTGAACAGATTCCTAGTCAAGGAAAAATTCAAGATGGTTTCTCTAGGAACTCTGCTGCCATCCCTTCAGAGTCGGGATTGGCTTTGTTCTCTAGATCTCAAGGATGCGTACACTCATGTTCTCATCCATCCAACTCACAGAAGGTTCCTTCGGTTCCTTTTCCAGGAGAAGCACTATCAATACAGAGTGCTCCCCTTTGGCCTGGCCTCTGCACCAAGGGTGTTCACGAAATGCATGGCAGTGGTTGCTGCTTTTCTGCGCACCCTGGGAATATTTGTCTTCCCCTATCTGGACGACTGGCTCATTCGAGCTCCCACTCAATCAGAGGCCAAGACTGCTCTAACCTGCACAATGCGTATCCTTCAATACTTAGGGCTGGTAATAAACATTCCAAAATCCAATTTGATCCCTACTCAGTCCCTGGAGTTTATAGGGCCATTGCTGGATACCACAAAGGCAAGGGCCTTTCTCCCCCAGGCCCGCTGCATTTGCTTGATGCAGTTAGTTTCTCAAGCAGAGTTGAAACCCGTACTAACTGCTCGAGAAATGTTACAGTTGCTAGGCCATATGGCTTCCACCGTTCATGTGGTACCATATGCTCGCCTTCACATGAGAGCAGCTCAGTGGACTTTATCCACCCAATGGATCCAGGCATTAGGCTGCCTGTCAGACAAAATAGCAAACACAAGTCGCCTCATTTTGTCCCTCCAATGGTGGAAGTCCCCTCAAAACCTCTTGCTGGGGTGTCCTTTTCAACAGCCTCTACCCCAGGCAACTCTTACAACAGATGCTTCTCTAATGAGCTGGGGAGCTCATCTTCAGGACCTCTCCACCCAGGACATCTGGTCCCCACAGGAGACTTGTCTCCACATCAATCTTTTGGAACTCAGAGCAATCTTCCTTGCTCTACGAGTTTTCCACACCCTGCTCAGCCACAAGACAGTCCTTGTCCACACGGACAATCAGGTAGCCATGTTCTACCTAAACAAGCAGGGGGAACTGGCTCTCTGTCGCTTTGCAATGAAGCTCTGCGACTATGGGCCCTCGCCAGAGAGCATCACATTCATCTTCTGGCAGTCTATCTTCCAGGGGTTCAAAACTCTTGGGCAGACAGTCTCAGTCGAGTTCTGCTTCCACACGAGTGGTCCCTACATATGGACCAGGTGTCAAAAAGTTTTCAAATTTGGGGAACCCCGGACATAGACCTCTTTGCAAGTCCGTGGAATGCCAAACTTCCCCGGTTCTGTTCCAGAACTCCGGCTCAGGGTGCTCAGGCAAGGGATGCTTTCCTCCTTCACTGGGGTCAAGACTTCCTGTATGCCTTTCCACCCATTCCCCTGATTCCCAAAACCCTGTTCAAGCTTCAGAGAGACAGAGGCCACATGATTCTCATAGCTCCACATTGGCAACAGCAAGTGTGGTACCCTCTGCTTCTACATCTCTCTCAAGCTCCCTCCCTAGAGTTAGGGTCTGCTCCAGACCTCCTCTCTTAGGAGGACGGAAAATTGTGGCATCCCAATCCCCAGTCTCTGCATCTCAAGGCTTTGTTGCTGAAGGCCTAGATCTCCAGGATCTTCCTCTTTCTCAACAAGTGAAAGATGTTCTTCATGCTTCCAGAAAACCTTCCACTAGACGTTCTTACGCCTTCAAGTGGAAAAGGTTTACCATCTGGTGTTCTGGAAGAGGTCTTTGGCCTTCCTTCAGCCCCTCGAGTGTTTATGAAATGCCTGGTCGTGGCTGCTTGCCTGCCTCTGACTCCTCAGAGTGTTCATGCTCCCATTCCTGCATGACTGACTCGTACAGACTGGCACACCGGATGAAGTACACAAAGCAACACAGCGCACTCTAAGACTACTGCAGCACCTGGGCTTTGTGGTGAACTTCCCGAAGTCTCACCTCTCTTCATCATAGTACATGGAGTTCATCAGGGTCCTGCTGAGCTCCACCATGGGCATGGGCCTTCCTGCCCCTGGATCGGGTGCAACAGCTTGCCGCCCTAGTGTGAGAGGTACAGAGCGGCGCACTAGTGACAGCCAAGATGATGCTCCACCTCTTGGGATACTTGGTGTCCACCGTCCACATGACCCCTTTTGCCCACCTGTGCATGCAGCAGGCTCAGTGGACATTCAGCGCCCAGGGGTCACAGGCATCAGACCGCTTAGAGGACCTCATCCAGGTCACGCCAGCCTTAGCAACCTCTGTGACCTGGTGGTAGGACTATCTCAGAGCCAGTCTACCCTTCCAGGCCCCATCAGTTCAGCACATCATCACCATAGGTGTGTCAAAGATGGGCTGGGGGGCCGACTATAAACTTCTGCAGTAGCAAGGCCCATGGTCACCAGAGGAGAGTGTCTCTCAGATCAACTTGTTGGAGCTCCGGGCAGTCTGTCATGCCCTGTGGGTCTTCCAGGACCATCTGGAAGGACAGGTCGTTCAAGTCCAGATTAACAACCAAATAGCGATATTTTACAAGCAGAGGCACATGGGATCGTACCACTTCTGTTGGGAGGCGGTGCGCCTCTGGAACTTGTGACCCCGCTCACCACTCAGCCCCAGTATTAAGGCTGATAGAAAGTGGGACACATTTAAAGTTATTTTGTTTGTGCTGTTACCTGGTATTCTCATGTAGTTGTAGCCCAGTGATGACAGCCAAGGTTAGGTTAAGGGTGAACAATATATTTATTGTCGCACAGGGTTTCTTTCCCCCAAACAGAGCATAAGAGAAGATACGTATTTGTAACAAATAAAGTCCAAAATGAAACAGTCCTCCTGATACTTCTCAGGGTACAGATGCAACTCAAAAATCAGCTTCTATGTTTCTTCCAGCTTTTCAAAATAACAGGATTGTTTCCAAACACTAGTAATGCTTTCCTAGTAAAACTTCTAAAAAGGAAACTTCTCAGTGTTGTGGTTTTTATTCCACGTGTGCTTAACAACTATTAGGCTTCCACAGCACCCTTATATGCATAGGATACAGTTAGACTGCAACTTAGAACTCCTTCTTACAGATGCCACAATCCATCTCCGAGTCACTGCTAGAGGATAATGGATTGTCTGTCTGCATCGGCTCACTCTCAAGCTCTGGGGTTTCTTGAACATAAGGATCATAAGAATCTACAGACTTCAAATGTTTAAGGAGAGTCTGTACCTGCTTCCATCTACTATCCTTACGTCCCCTAGGCACTTGTAAGGTTTCAGGCTTATTGGCCCTCTTAAACAATTCATAGAAAGGATTTCTCTCTTCCCTGTCTTGCCTGGATATCACTCTCTGGTGAGGAGGAACATATCTCTTCCGGTATTGCTTTACAAGCTCCTTTAATACAGCCTGGTCCTCAGAATCTGACTCTAGCTCCGTGTCCCGTTGCTGGCAATTAGTAGCTTGCTGACGTGCAGCTGGGCTACACTCTGAACTGCAGCTTCTGACACGTTCTCTATTATAAGGAAACACTTGTACTTTATGAGCTGGGGTTTCCCTTCTACCCAGCTTTTCTCTTATCAAGCTGGTTCTAAGAAAAGTCTCTGAGGAGTTACTTCTATCTCTCTTAGGTAAGAACTCTAATCTTTGCTTCAAAGGTTTGTAGGAGTTTCTGACCTGATTCTCCTTTGGCTGAGGGCTGTTCCTTCAAGGAAGCACTTTCAACTGCCTCCCCCGAGACGTGGCTGTTCCTGGGCAAAGTGGCTGGCAATCCTCCAAGTACTTGGTTCCCACCTGGCTCTCTTTGCTTCCAGCTCTGCCTCTTTGGGACTTCAAGTCTCTGCCTGGACCTGACTTTCCTAGCCCTCTGAAAAAAGGCTCTGACTCCAAGGCTGCATCCAATTCCCTTGAGTCAGTTTCTCCCCACTGTGTCCACTGTGAGGTTCCTTCCTCCTTCCTTCTCCTTTCCCGTTCTCCTCCTCTTTCTGTTTCCTCCTCGACTTTCTGCTTTCCCTCCTCTCCTTTTCTTGAATCTCCTACTTCCTGGTTATGAGGACTGAGTTGTCCAATCGGGCATGAGTCCACCCCTTTCCCTGATAGGATAGCTCTCCTGGTTAGCCTGGGGCTAGGGTGGGGCTCCCTTTCTACTCTCTCGTGTAGTGAAGCTTTGTGTGCTGAGGTTTTAACCCCTTCCTGCCCTGTATTTCTGGCAGGTTCAGAGGACAAAGAGTATTTAAAACCCTTTTTCTTACTCTCTGAAGCCTCTGCCTTGTCACAAACTTCAGTGGGGAAGAATATCTCCCTCAAGGTAGTATACTTGCCGGGCCAGGATAATATACTGGCCAACCGCCTGAGCTGCATTCTCCAACCCCACGACTGGAGGCTGAACCCAACCATACTGGGGGAGATCTTCCGGCGTTGGTGTACCACGAAAATTGACATCTTTGCCAGTCCAGAGAACACACAGATACCACACCTCTGCTCTCGGAAGCCATCCCAGAGGTAGAAGGCAGCAGATGCTTTCCTCCTCCCTTGGTCCAGGGTTTTCTGTATGCGTTTCCACCAACGCCCCTGGTGCCTTGGGCCCTCCTCAAAATCCAAGCGGAGGCGGCCTCCATCATCTTCATTGCACCCAGGTGGTCCAGGCAGCCCTGGTTCCCCCTGCTCCTGCAGCTGTCCCAGGGGGCCCATTGGCCACTGGGGAGTGCCCCAGACCTGCTGTCCCAGGAGGACAGGATGTTGCGGCACTCCATCCTCCAGTCCCTGGCGCTAACGGCCTGGATGCTGTGAGCCTAGCCATTGCGCATCACCACCTGCCTCTGTTGATGGAAGATGTCTTGCTGGCCTCGAGCAAAGACTCTACTTGACGGGCTTATGCCTTCAAGTGGTGCAGGTTTTCCCTCTGGTGTGCGGGAGAAAGCCTTAACCCTTTCTTCTGCGCAATGGTGGAGATATTAAGATACCTCTTACATTTGTCTGAGGCAGGCCTGAAGTCCAACTCAGTCAGATGTATCTCTGTGCCATCTCAGCTCAGCACTAGGAACTGGATGGCCAGGCCGTGTCAGTACACCTCTTGGTGGGCCTCCTCCTCTCATGGCCCCCAGTCTGCCCAGCACCAGTGTGTGGAACCTCAATGTGGTGTTGGGGGAGCTCATGGCCCCGCCTTTTGAGCCCCTGGCTACCTGCCATCTCAAGTACCTCTCTTGGAGGTTCATAGTCCTGAAGGACTACAAAAATGGACTGCTACCTCTGAAGAGAGATCTGCAATTGTACATATTTACTTCTGGGAATTTTTCTAAATCTTAGTGAAAAAGGAATTCTTTAGATTAAAGCTGATTAATCTGTGAATCCAGTGTATTTGTTAAATTGGTCAGGGCCTAGTATCAGCAAATAGCTTTTAGTTAAGTTAAAAAATCAATAGGTAGCTTTCAGTTTAAGTTTAAAATCCAGCAGAGAGCTTTTAGTTTAAATTTAATACTCAGGGCCTAGTAGCAGCAAAGAGTTTTCAGTTTAAATTTAAAACACAGCAGAGAGCTTTCTGGTTAAATTTAGAACCCAAGACTCCCTCAATCCAAGCAAGGCCTGTGTGAATCACACAGGAAATTGGTCGTAGATTACCTAGAAGCACAGGTAGCAGCCAGTATTTAATAAGTCTTCTTCCCTCCCTCCCTCCCTGACACCCACCCACACCTGGGATAATCATAGCTTTATAGGTGCTTAAATTTCTTAAAGGAAAGGAGGTGCCATATTCACTCTCAGGTACAGCTGTTTATCCTCATCAGGCATACATTAAGGACCTGAGATTAATTAAGCTTCAGCTGAAGAAAGTATATTAAACTTATTAGGTATAGTTTTATTAGTTTAAGTATCCACAGCAACCCTTAGTAAGTAAAGAACTTGAATACCTAAACACAAACGTAAAACTAAGATGCAGATAGCAGTCCAGCAGTGAGATGGGGGTTTTCCAATCTTTTGCATTGAGTGTCACATGTATGATTTTCTCCCAATTGGTGAGGGGTCTTAGATGTGCACTAGGTACAAGGAACTATTTGCTCTCAGGGAACGAGTCCGATCTCTGGAGGCTAGAGTAGCAGACTTGGAGGACATAAGGAAGACAGAGAGGTACATAGACAAGACCTACAGTCTGGCAGCATCCCTGTTGCCATGGAGGAGAGAGGTTACATGATAGAAGAGCATCAACTTGGTGCAGCAGGAAGCGATCCTGTAGCTAGGACCTGTCCTCCAGGTGATGTAAAACCCTCTTGCACCGAAGAGGTTTCTCCAGGGCTATGTGCCCATGAGGAAAGGGTTAGGACAGCCGTTATAGTTGGTGATTCGATTATTAGGCATGTAGATAGCTGAGTGGCTGGTGGACATGAGGATCGCATGGTAACATGCCTGCCTGGTGTGATGGTAGCAGACCTCATGCGCCACCTAAACACAGTCATAGATAATGCTGGGGAGGAGTCTGCTGTCTTGGTACATGTCGGTACCAGTGACCTAGGAAAGTGTGTAGGAAGGTTCTGGAGGCTAAATTTAGGCTTTTAGGTAGGAAGTTGAAATCCAGAACTTCCAGGGTAGCATTCTCCGAAATGCTTCCCCTTCCACACGCAGGACCCAAAAGGCAATGAGACAGTGGTGCAAGGATGAGGGTTTTGGATTTGTTAAGAACTGGGGAACATTTTGGGGAAAGGAGGGGCTCTTCCGAAGGGATAGGCTTCACCTTAACCGGAACGGAACCAGGCTGCTAGCATTAACCTTTAAAAAGGAGATGGAGCAGCTTTTAAACTAGATAATAGGGGAAAACCGACAGTCGCCCAAGAGCGCATGGTTCGGAACAATGTATCTTTGAAGAATACTAGCAAAAGATTGAAGTTGGGGCATATCAGTAGAGAGGTTCCAATAAAGACAAAAAGTAACCCAAATGCCCTTGAGTACAGAGCAGACAGCTTAAAGATTCCAAATTACCACTGCCTACCGATAGCCAGATTAATATGAATAAAATACAACCTCTAAATTGCTTGTACGTAAATGCTAAAAGTCTAAAAAATAAGATGGAAGAATTAGAATATATAGCACTAAATGACAGGTATGACATGATTGGTATCTCAGAGACATGGTGGAAGGAGGACAACTAGTGGGACATTGTGATACCTGGGTACAAAGTATATCATAATGATAGAGAAGATCAAATTGGTGGAGGGGTTGTGCTCTGTTAGAAAGGGCATTGAGTCACAAAAGATTAAAATTTTGCAGGAAACAAAATTCACTGTAGAATCTCTATGGATTGAAATTCCATGTAAAAAGGGGAAGGCGATGGCTATGGGGGTGTACTATTGACTGCCTGACCAGAATGAACAAATCAGAGAAGCTAAGAAAAGTTACATCACAGTAATAATAATGGGTGATTTCAATTACCCTAGTATCGACTGGGTCAGTGTCACGGCAGGACATGCTAGGGAGATAAAGTTTCTAAATGAAATAAATTACTACTTCTTGGAGCAGCTGGTTCATGAACTGACCAGAGAGGAAGCCATTTTGGACCTAGTCCTTAGTGGAACACAAGATCTGGTGCAAGAGATAAGGGTGTTGGGGCCACTTGGCAATAGTGATCATAGCATGATTGCATTTGATTTAATAAATGAAGGAAGGACGGTAAGGAAATCCACAGTACTACCTTTTAACTTTCAAAAGAGAGACTATGATAAAATGAGGAAAATACTTAAGAAAAAACTAAAAGGAGCAGTTGCAGAGGTTAAAGATTTACATCAAACTTGGGTGGTGTTTAAAAATACTGTCTTCGAAACCCAGACCAGCTGTATTCCATGCTTTAAGAAAAGTGGAAGGAAGTCCAAAAAACTGCCATCATGGTTTAAAGGGGAGGTCAGAGAGGCCAAAAAAGCATCTTTCAGGAAATAGACAAAGGAGTCCAATGACAAAAACTAAAAACAACACAAGCACTGGCAAGTTAGATAAAAGACCTTGATAAGGCAGGCAAAGAGAGAATTTCAGAAGAATCTTGCCGTCGAAGCAAAAATGCATAATAAAGACTTTTTCAAGTAAATTTGTAGCAAAAAAACCTGTGAGAGAGTCAGTTGGGCCATTAGATTATAGAGGAGTAAAAGGGGCACTAAGAGGGGACAAGGCCATAGCGGGGAGACTGAATGAATTTGTTGCTTCAGTCTTTACTGAGGAAGATATAGGAATGTTACCTATGAGTGAAATTGTATTTAAAGGAGATGCTGCGGAAGAATTGAAAGAAATATCGGGAAGATGTATTACAGCTATTTGATAAACAGAAGATAGCAAATCACCTGTACCGGATGGTATACTTCCAAGGGTGTTGAAAGAACTGAAATATGAGATTGCAGACGTACTATTAGTAATCTGTGAACTATCATTTAAATCATCTGTAATATCTGAAGATTGGAGGACGGCCAATGTAACGCCAATTTTTAAACAGGGTTCCGGGGGTGATCTGGGAAACTACAGACCGGTGAGCCTGACGTCAGTACCGGGAAAAATAGTGGAAACCATCATAAAGAACAAAATTACTGTACATGTAGATAATCATGGCTTAATGGGAGATAGCCAACATGGCTTTAGCCAAGGAAGGTCTTGTCTTACTAATCTGTTATGTTTTTTGAAGGTGTGAATAAACAGGTTGACAAAGTTGAGTAGGTTGATATAGTGTATTTGGACTTTCAGAAAGCCTTTGACAAGGTCCCTTATCAGAGACGTTTGGCAAAACTAGAGAGTCATGGGATAGGAGGCAGTGTACTATTGTGGATCAGGAACTGGTTAAAAGATAGAAAGCAGAGGGTAGGGCTGAATGGCCAATTTTCCCAATGGAGAAAGGTGAATAATGGAGTGCCCCAGGGATCTGTGCTGGGTCTGCTGCTTTTTAACATATTCATAAATGACCTGGAAATGGGAATAACAAGTGAGGTTATCAAATTTGCAGATGACACAAAACTATTCAAAGTTATTAAAATGCATGAGGATTGTGGAAAATTGCAAGAGGATCTTGATAAATTGGAAGACTGAGCATCCAAATGGCAGATGAAATTTAATGTGGACAAGTGCAAAGTTATGCACCTAGGAAAGAACAACCCAAACTATGGTTACACGATGCAAGGTTCCACGTTAGGAACCAACACCCAGGAAAAAGATTTAGGCGTCATCGTGGATAACATGTTTAAACCCGCCGCCCAGTGTGCAGCGGGGGCCAAGAGAGCAAATAGAATGCTAGGTATCATAAGGAAAGGAATTGAGAATAAAACAAAGGATATTATAATGCCTCTGAATCGTTCCATGGTGTGACCGCAACTTGAATATTGTGTGCAGTTCTGGTCACCATATCTTAAAAAGGATATAGCGTTATTAGAAAAGGTACAGAGAAGAGGCAACAAAATGGTAAAGGAGATGGATTGATACCCCTATGAAGAAAGGCTAAAAAGGTTAGGGCTCTTCAACCTGGAAAAGAGATGGCTGAGGGGAGATATGATAGAGGTCTATAAATTAATCAATGGACTGGAACTGGTAAATGTAGATCGATTGTTTACGCCATCAGAATGTAGAAAGACTAGGGGGCATGCAATGAAGCTACAGGGTAAGCTATTTAATACTAATAAGAGAAAATATTTTTTCACTCAACGTGTAATCAAACTCTGGAATTTCCTTCCAGAGGATGTAGTAAAAACTGTTAGTGTAGCCAGGTTTAAAAAAGGTTTGGACAAGTTCCTGGAAGAAAGGCACATAAACCATTATTAAAGTGGATCCAGAATATCCACTGCTTGCCCTAATACAAGCATTGTGGAACCTGTGTCTTTTGGGGAAACTGCTGGGTACTTGTGACCTAGATTGGCCACTATTGGAAACAGGATACTGGGCTTGATGGACCTTGGTGCCATATCTTATGTTCTTATTCCTGGTAGCGCTCACCTTAGCCAGGCGCTTGAGTGAACTGCAGGCCCTGGTGGCACATGAGCCTTACACCAGGTTCCACAGAAACAGGGTCATCCTTCGGACACGCTCTAAGTTCTTGCCGAAAGTGGTCTCTGCATTCCATTTGAACCAGGAGGTGGTGGTACCTTTCTTCCCAGACCTCTCTGCACATGCTAGACTGCAAGCGCGCTCTGTCCTTCTACATCCTGAGGACACAACCCCATTGCCGCTCGACGCAGCTTTTTGACTCATTTGATCCCAGTCATCTTGGGGTCACACTCTCCTCTTTCTTTGGGTGGCCAACTGCATTTCTTTCACCTATCAACAGGCAGGGCTCTCTCTGGAACATCATGTGAAAGTTTACAATGTGCGTGCCATGGCGGCCTCAGTGGCCAGCCCGTGGTCTGTGCTCTTGCTGGACAACTACTGGGCTGCCACCTGGTCCTTTGTGCACACCTTTGCTGCGCACAACTATTTGGAGGAGACCTCCTGGAGGGATAGTGCCTTCGGCCAGGCTGTACTCCGTCACCTCTTTGGGGAATAATGCAGCTCCTTCCTTCCAGCTCTCTGTGTCCCGGCTACCAGAGTGGAGATTGCATCTTCGATGCCGCTGTGGCAGTGTCAGACTTCCAGCCAACCAGCACCCCCTTCTGCCCTTTATGATCCATTTTTTGGGTCGCCCGTGGCTTTTACAGGTTTTTTGGTAGCCTGTATCTTGGGAGTCCCACATGTGAGGACTGACTTCCTGCTTGTTTCTAGATAAAGCGTAATTACTCACCTGGAATACGTGTTCTCCGGGGAAAGCAGGAATCAGTCCTCACAACCCTTTCTCCTCCCCGTGGAGTTGTTTTTTTTTCTTTTTTTGCTGTCTTGTGCTATGGTATCATATTGAGGCAAGATGGCATCTTTGGGCAGGAAGGTGACCGCGCATGCGTGGTGTAACTCCCAAAGGCTTTCTTTGAAAGCTGAGGAGTGGGTCCACGCAGGGTCCATTGGTGCCGACATCACCCATATGTGATGACTGATTCCTGCTGTCCCCTGAGAACATCTGTTACAGGTGAGTAATTATGCTTTCCCCAACAAGGGTGTCTGAACCGGTGGCCGAAGTTGTAATTCCGGCCCCGATGCCTTCAGAAATGGCAGAGGAATGCCTTCGAGCTCTCGAGGTTCACATGGAAACGGTGTTGGCCATGCAACCGGCTGGCCCCATAGTGCCTAGGGCATCACCACCACAGACCATGCAGTCAATCCTCAAAACCATGCACTATCCGCCAGTGCAGGTGTATCATTCCAGCGATTGGAATTGACAATGGTTCCTATGGCCATCTCCCTATCAAGCATTTTGGGAACTGATGCCCCAGTGAGGCACCATCGGAATCTGAGGCGATCTACTTCTCCACACAGCTGGAGTTGACACCAGGAAGAGGTCTGACACTACCTCGACTTCCTTTTAGAGTCAGATTCTGATGACTGGGAGACTGAGGCGGAATCTGAGGTGACAGGAGCAGATTCCCTGAGCTCCCCTCAGATCCCTTCCCTCCTTACAAGCAGTAGAAATCACTCCCAGAGGACATGTCCTTCCAGGATGTCATGCGGGATTTGGCCAAGGCCATTCCCTTCTCTCTGGAGTCAGACGAGCCCATGGTGGAGGAGATGGAGACTCTCCAGTATCCTTCAGCTCCCAAGGAGGCTGTGATGGTGCTCGTTCACCAGATCCTGCAGAGGCTGCAAATGAGGATGTGGGAGAACCCCGTCACGGTGCCAGCGATCAACAGGCGGCTGAACTTTATGTACCAGGAAAAAAGACCCCAGGTTTTGAGAAGCCTCAACTCCCACACCACTTTCTGGTGGTGGAGTCTGCCATGAAAAGGATCAAGAGCAGCAAAATAAACTCCTCATTGCCCCTGGCTAGGGAGGCGAGAAACTTGGACTCCTTTGGCAGGCAGTGCTTCCAGAGCACCATGCTGGTGGCCAGGGTCCTTTTGTACCATTTGTACATAGGCATGTTCCTCAAGGGTATCATGTGAGATCTGGCTGAGTTTGGCCTACTCCTCCCCTCTGAACACCTGGACTCTGTTCGCGCCCTAGTGGGCCACAGCAAGGACTGTTCCAAATTCATGGTCTGGGCAACTTATGATGCCTTTGAGTCGGCCTGCAGGGCCACCTGGCTTCAGTCCTCGGACCTGGAGCAGTGGGTCCAGGATAAACTGGCCAATGTGCCTTGCTGGGATGATAACCTAGGAAGCAGGTGGAGGCTAAAACTGGCAAAATTGAGATGCAGCATGTCACTCCTACCAGGCTTTCGAGAAAGATGGCCGATCCTTCTCGTAAGAAGTATCAGAGCAAGAAAACCTACTACCAATGTAAGTGCTGATACCTTCTAAGCCCACAGACGCATGCTGCTCATCAGCAGTGCCATGAGAAGCCACAGAAGGCCCAGCCAGCCCTGCAATCCAAACCTGGAGTGGGGTTTAACTGGTTCCTCTGGAGCGTAGCCAATCTGGCAGTCTCTGCAGTGACAACCCTCCGGTGCGGGAGCGGTTCATCATTTTTGTCCAAAGATGGCTTCTTATTACCTCAGACGTGTGGGTGTTGCAGATAGTTCAGAGTAGCTACATGCTGCACTTCGCCAAGCTGCTGCCCCCTTTCCCCACAAGAGAGTTTCCACTAGACCCCCTGTATCTCAGCTTGCTACAGGGAGAGGTCTCTGCCCTGCTCACAGATCTCACCATTGAGCCAATACCTCTGGCTCAGGTTGGACGAGGATTCTACTCCAGGTACGTCTTGGTCTCCAAGAAGACAGAGGGGTTTCGGCCCATCCTAGACCTCTGAGACTTCAACACCTACCTAGTGCGAGAAAAGTTCAAGATGGTCTCACTGGGGACTAGGCTTCTATACCTCCTAAATGACAATTGGCTATGCTCCCTGCATCTCAAGGATGTGTATAAACACATACTGATCTACCCTGCTCACAGAAAATACCTCGGGTTCGTCCTGGTGGATTGGCATTTCCAGAACCAAGTTCTTTCTTTCAGACTGGTATCTGTGCCCTAAGTCTTCATGAAACATCTTGCAGTGGTGGCTGCTTACCTTCAGAATCTGGGGGTATTTGTCTTCTCCTACTTGGACAACTGGCTCATAAAGAGCTCCACTCCGAATGGAGTCCATCAGTCGTCTCAGCTGACCATCCAGGTGCTCGAGTAGATGGGGTTTATGGTCAACCACCCCGAGTCTCACCTCCAGCCCTCCCATCATCTGAAGTTCATAGGGGCCCTCCTGGGCACCACTTGGCCTCAGGTCTTTCTCCCAATGGATCACCTGCAAGAGGTTGACAGTCTTGATCTGTGATACCTGGCAGCAAAGTCTGGTAATGGCCTGGGGAATGCTGAAGGTGCTTGGTCATGTGGCCTCGACTGTGCATGTCACTCCCTTGGCCTATCTGTTGATGAGACAAGCTCAATGGACTCTAAGGACGCAGTGGAAGTAAGCCACTGACTGCCTCCGGGACCGGGTGGCAGTCACTGTAACTCTGGTCCAATCCCTGCACTGTGAGCTGGAGCCACAGAACTTACTCAGGGGTCTCTCTTGTCAGGCATCACCCTCTCCCCCCCCAGAGGATGCTGATGACTGATTCATCCAAGTGGGGCTGTGGGATTCATCTGGACAGCCTATGCATGTAGATTCTGTGGTCTGAGCAGTAGAGCCTGCACCAAATCAATTTCTTGGAACTCCAGGACATAGCAAATGCCCTCTGAGCATTTCAGGTTCCTTTGACCAACCAATCTGTGTTGATTCAGACAGACAACCAGTTGGCGATATATTGTGTCAACAAGCAGGGCAGCACAGTGTTGTATATCCTGTGCTGGAAAGCAGTCCGCTTGTGGAACTTTTCCATTGCTCATGGGTGAGCTGAGAGCTACTTTGCTGCCCAGGGAACTCAACACCCTGGCAGACCAGCTGAGCCATGTCCTATAGCCGCACAAGGAGATTGTGGGGCGGATCTTTCAGGAGTGGGGTACTCCCATATCTTTGCTCCTCTGCGCATCACCCAGGTGGGTCAGTTCTGCTCCAGGGTCGTATTCAGTGACTAGCTGGCATTGGATGCCTTCCTCATACACTGGGGAATGGGCCTGCTATATGCCTTTCACCCATTCCACTCATGGTGAAGACCTTGCTGAAGCTGCAGGCTGACAGGGGCACGATGATTCTCACCACCCTGTATTGGCCCAGGCAGCCATGGTTCCCCCTGGAGCTCCAGCTCTCTCAGAAGGAGCTTCTACAACTGGACTCTGCCCCAGATCTCATCTCTCAGGACAGGACCTTGCTGCATCCCAACATCCAGTCCTTGGCCCTCACGGTGTGGATGTTGAGCGGGTAGTCCTCTCGGAGCTCAACCTACCCGAGAATGTTACGGAATCCCTGGCCTCCAGCAAGTCTTCTACGTGCAGGTCTTATGCATTTAAGTGGCCAAGGTTCTCCTCCTGGTGCATGTACTGGGTCCTGGATCCCTTCTCCTGCACCGTGGACAGGTTGCTGGAGTACCTCTCAGACTCAGGTCTCCAGTCCAATTCAGTCAGAGTCCACCTGAGCGCGATTAGGGCCTACCATCATGGCTTGGAGGGGAAGCCCATCTCTGCTCAGCCCCTGGTGGTTCGCTTTACGAGGGGCTTACTCCTTTCTAAACCTCCAGTCAAGCTCCCACCAGTGACTTGGGACCTTAATGTGGTTTTGGCAAAGCTCTTGTCAACTCTCTTTGGGCCGCTCACTTCCTGCCTTCTGAAGTTCCTGTCCTGGAAGGTCTTGTTCTTGGTGGCAGTCACTTCGGCACACTGTGTCAGTGAGCTCCAGGCCTTGGTGGCTCACCCGCCGTGCACCAGTTCCACCATAATAGGGTAGTCTTGCACATGCATCTGCATTTCCTACCAAAGTGGCATCTGATTTCCACCTCAATCGGTTAGTCTTACTGCTGACTTTCTTCCCCAGGCCTCATGCCTATAGAGGTGAGGCTTTGCTGAAAGACTGAATGGAAAGGTCTGTCTATTTGCAGATGACACGAAAATTTGCAACAGAGTGGACTCCCCCGAGGGAGTGCTTAACATGAGGAAAGATCTACAAAAGCTGGAAGAATGGCTTAATGCTTGGGAATTAAGATTTAGTTCAAAGAAGTGCAGTGTCATGCACTTGGGTAGCAGAAATCCAAGGGAAATGTATGCGATAGGGGGCGAGAGGTTGGTGTGCACGGATCAGGAGAAAGACCTTGGTGTGATTGTTTCTGTAGATCTCAAGGTGGCAAAACAGTGCGACAAGGTGGTGGCAAAAGCCAGAGGATGTTGGGCCTCATACAAAGAGGAATTACCAGCAGAAAGGAAGAGGTACTAGTGCCACTGTATAAGTCACTGGTGAGACCTCATTTGGAATACTGTGTTCAGTTTTGGAGACCATATCTTGCAAAGGATGTAAAAAGAATGCAAACTGTTCAGAGGAAGGTGACCAAAATGATTTGGAACCTGCATCAGAAGCCTTATGAGAAGAGACTTAAGACCTAAATATGTACACTTTGGAGGAGAGGAGGGATAGGGGAGATATAATTCAGACCTTTAAATACTTAAAGAGAAATAATGAACAAACAAACCTCTTCCAAAATGTTGAATCTGTAAAACTAGAGGGCATAACATGAAGCTGCAAGGGGGTAAATTGAAAGGCAATGTCAGGAAATACTTTTTCACTGAAAGGATGGTGGATGCTTGGAATGCCCTCCCGAAGGAAGTGGTGGGGGCAAATGCAGTGACGGAATTAAAAATGGCATGGGACAGACACAGTGGATCCCTTTACAGCAACAGGATAAAATCAAAATAAACCAAACCATCTAATTTCTCAAAAATAGGGGTGTACTACATGGAGCGGTGGGTTCACCCCTAAACAAAGACATGGGGAGGGTTTGCCTGCACAGAGTGGAAGGTGCACCCCTAAACAAAGACATGGGGAGGGGTGCACCTACTCCTGCCATCTTACTGGACAGACTAGATGGACCGTGCTGGTCTTTATCTGCCATCATTTACTATGTTACTATGTTACATGTTGGACTGCAAGCGAGCCTTGGCTTACCTTGAGCAGACAAAGGCCCACCGTAAGTCCACCCAAATGTTTGTCTCTTTTGACCCTAGCAAACCAGGGGCTGCCATTTCCAAATGCACTCTGTCAATTTGGCTAGCAGACTGCATCTCTTTCGCTTATGCCTAGGCAGACCCATGCCTTGATGGTCATGTAACGGCTCACAATACCAGAGCAATGGCTGCATCAGTGGACAACTTGCTTTCAGTCTCCATGGAAGAGATCTGCAGGGCTACAACGTAGTCTTCGGTTGACACATTCACAGCTCGTTACTGTCTGGATGGGGATTCCCGACACAACAGCAACTTTGGTTATGCCATGCTCGGCATCTCTTTGGGAATTAGATTCCAACTCCTTCCCATCAGCCCTTCTGTCCATCCAAGCTATCAAAAAGTGTATTCCTTAGTGATGCTGTACGTACACTGAAGATGTTGAATCAGTCGAGTCCCTTAGAGGAACTACCCACGCTGTTTCTGTTCTCCGGTTTTTTTGCCCTGTTGGGCTTTTGCCCTTCTCGGTTTTCGGTAGCTTGTAGCTTGGGAGTCGCATACACAAGGACTTACTTCCTGCTTGTCAATGGAGAAAGCATAACACTTGTAGCAGGTGTTCTCGCAACCCTGGGCTACAGCTTTTGTATTTTACTGGAGAAGATGGGAAGGCAGGTGTGCATGTGCGAGGAAGCCTCCCAAAAGCTTCCTCTGGAAGCTGGGAAGCATTCCAAACGGGGCTGCATTAGGGACGTGAGGACTTATTCCTGCTGTTGAAGGAGAACATCTGCTACAGGTGAGTAACTATTTTCCCAGATTAGCCTTAAATGGGCTATACTGTAGCTTCATTGCATGTCCCCTAGTCTTTCTGCATTTTGAAGGAGTAAACAATCAATCTACATTTATCCATTCCACTCCTTTCATTATTTTCTAGACCTCTGTCATATCCTCCCTCAGCCATCGTTTTTCCAAGTTGGAGAACCCTAACCTTTTAAGCTTTTCCTGTAGGGGTATCCTTCCTTCCTCTTTCCCATTTGGGTGGCTCTTCTCTGTACCTCTTCTAATTCTGCTATATCCTTTTTAAGATATAGCGACCAGAATTGCACACAACATTCAAGGTGCGATCGCACCATGGTTTACAGTTTATTTCATCTTAATATACTGCCCTTTGAACCAACAGCAAGGTGGTTTATAATAAAACATTGGCTTGAAAATAACAGAAAAGAACTACAAATGGAAAGGAAGGAAGAAAAAGAGAAGGAACACGCTTAGTTGAATAACAAGCATTACAGGACATAGACAGGGAGGTGCAAGCTGCAGGTTGCAAGTGTTGATCCACCGTTATGCCGCGTATGTGCCATCTTAGAAAGTCTTGCTGAACAAATGTATTTTTAGCATAGATTTAAAAGTTTTGTAAAATAGTTCTGTGCATAGGGCCAAGGGAAGGGTGTTCCAGAAGACAGGGGCAATGAAGAAAAAGGCAGTGTATCTAGTGGCTTCCGGACTGGTGTGGGAGACAAGGGGGATATCTAAGCGATTATCATGTACTGAGTACAGGGCTCTAGCTAGGGCATGGAAGGAGATCAAGGAAGATAAGTAGGTAGGGGCGTCAGTGGACAGTGCATTGTGGGTTAAAGTGAGGGTACATAGAATCCCACTCTCCCCTGTTTCAGCATGTCACCTGCAAGGGAAGGAGAGAAGCCATAGTTAGCATCTAGCATCAGACATTGTAACACACAGAGCAGTCTCGCTTAACACCTCCCCCTCCTCCCCCAATGCACAGCCACCCTTTTTGAGGGGCCAGCATCCTATTGATACATGTAGGTATGGCACATGTAGGTTACAAACCAGCCCACAACAGATAGGGTGCACCCCCTCTACATGTGAGCCCTTGGCAAAGCCTGTGCACTGCACTCAAATTTTATAGCTAGATTGAAATCAGCTAAGGTGATTGAGGAAGCATCCCACTTGCTATCCATGAGCTGTCTGTTTTGTAATGCGAAATGTGCAGGTTAGCTACACAAATCCCCCCCCCCCTTTCAATGTGCGCCACACATGTTTATTTCCCATACATGTGCCCACCTATGGCCCATTTTAGAATGCCCCCAAATTGGGCATGTGCCATGGGCACCTCCCCTGTGCACTTTTATAAGACTGAAACATATATTTGTGCAGCCCTATTTAAGAAATGCTGAGTCCAATATTCAGAGTGATTAAATCAGTTAGCAGAGCTGCTAACCGCGTTAATCACGGTGAACAAGATATTCAACAGCACCATGGGATGATGGTTTCCTGGACCATGGGATAATTTTCCAAGGGCTGCTGAGCAGAGATGGTGCCCACCTCTCCAAGAAGGGTCAACTTGTCTTCTGTAGCAGACTGACTAGTAGTTGGTGTGGAAGGGAAGACTGGATATGGTCTTTTTCTGCTATCATGTTTCTATGTTTCTTCAATCAAGTCAATAGTCCTTACAACATTTTTCCCAAGGCCACATGTTCACAAAGGGGAGAGCACATTGCACACATTGAAATTCAAGAGCTGTCTTCAACTTTCCACAACTTATGCTCCTGTGCCCGCTCAGCTGAGCGCATTTGGCTCAAATCCCACACCTTTTCTGACTTTCTTCACTTCAAATTCATGCTTGCTTAGAAACATAGAAAAATGTTGACAGAAAAAGACCACATGGCCTATCTAGTCTGTCCTTCCATATCAACAACTACAACAGTTCCCTTTTTTCCTTTAGAAATCCTCCGTGTTTGTCCCATGCTTTTTTAAATTCAGATACCGTCCTCATCTCTACCACCTCCACTGGGAGACTATTCCACGGATCCACAACTCTTTCCGTAAAGAAAAAATTCCGCATATCAATCCTGAATCTATCCTCTTTCACCCTCATCCTATGTCCCCTCAGAGCAGAACTTGCTTTCAATAGAAAGAGGCTCTTTCCACTGTGTATTTATGCTATGGAGGAATTTAAATGTCTCAATCATATCACTTCTATTCCGCCTTTCCTCTAAGGTGTACATATTAAGATCCTAAAGTCTGTCCTCATATGCTTTATAATGAAGACCACTAACCATTTTAGTAGTCAAGCTCTGTACCAACTCCAGCCTGTTTATATCCTTTTGAAGGTGCGGTCTCCAGAATTGCACACAATACTCCAAATGAGGTCGCACCAAAGACTTATACAGAGGCACTATCACCTCCTTTTTTTTGCTGCCCTTTCCTCTCCCTATGCACTCAAGCATCCTTCTAGCTTTTGTTGTCGCCTTTTCTACCTGTTTAGCTACTTTAAGATCATCAGACACAACCACACCGAGGTCCTGCTCTTCTTTAGTGGACAAAAGTACTTCACCCCCTATACTATATTGCTCCCTTGAATTGCTGCAGCCCAAAAGCATGACCTTGCATTTTTTAACATTAAATCCCAGCTGCCAAATTCTAGACCATTCTTCAAGCTTAGCTAGATCCCTCCTCATGTTATCTACACTTTTCTGGGTGTCTACTCTATTGCAGGTTTTGGTATCATCTGCAAAGAGGCAAACCAAACCAGGAGGGAGGAGTGGTCTAGTGGTTAGGACAAGGTACTTCAGGCCGGAGGGCCGGGGGTTCAAGTCCCACCTGGGGACAGCAATCTCAGGCCAGAGGGACTGGGATTTCTAGTCCTATAGGCACTCCTTGTGGTCTTGGGCAAGCCACTTAACCCTCCATTGCCCATGTTCCCTGTAAGTATTAACGTATGTGTGTCATATCCCCTCGTGTTAAATGTATCCCCCAATTGACCGCTTTGACCCGGTGAAAAGCGGAATATAAATACAGCTAAATAAATAAATAAATAAACCTTACCCAACAGCCCTTTCGCTATATCACTAACAAAGATGTTAAAAAGAATCGGACCAAGGACAGATCCCTGGGGCACACCCACTGGTAACTTTCTTCTCCTCAGAGTGAGCTCCATTTACCTGTACCCTTTGTCACCTCCCACTCAACCAATTCCTAACCCAAACGGTAACTTTAGTGTCCATCCTTAGGATGCTCAGTTTATTTATAAGTCACCTGTGAGGTCATAGCACTCGCCAAGCAAAACTGTTTGTCCATCTAACTAACTCTCTTGCCTCTGACCTCCATTGTCTCTTCTCAGCTCTCTCCTCAAGGCACCTCTGTCTCCGACTCCTCCTCCTCTTTCTGCCCAAACCCTAGCCAACTATTTCCATGACACAGTCCACAAGATTACACTCCAATTCCCCACAAGATCAGCTTCATCCCTTCTTCCCCCTCTTCAAAACCAACTTTTCCCCTCAGTCTCTTAACCTTTTATCCATTTCTAAGATCTCCAAAGAGGAAACCTCTCACCTTCTTTCCTCTTCTAAACTTATGACCTGTTCCTCTGCTCCTATCCCCACCCGTCTCCTTAACTCCATCTTCTCCTCTGTAATCCCTTCCATCTCACATATTCTCAACCCATCGCTCTCCACTGCACCTTTCCCTGCAGTTTTCAAGCATGACCTGGTCATACCTCAAGAAACCTTCACTTGACTCTACTTATCTTTCTAATTATTGACCCAACTCCCTTCTTCCCTTCATTTCCAAAATTTTTTAACATGCCGCTCTCCGCCATGGCCTTGAATTTCTCTCCTCTCAAGTCCTCCTAGATCCATTTCAGTCTGGCATTTGTCCCTTACATTCTACTGAAATGGCTTTTGCCAATGTCTCCAGCGACTTGATCCTGGCTAAATCCAAGGGCCTTTAGTCTGTCCTCATTCTTCTTGACCTTTCTGCTGCTTTTGAAACTGTGATCACCACCTTCTTCTTGAGACATTGTCCTCACTTAGTGTTAGGGGCTCTGTACAGACCTGGTTCTCTTCTTCTCTCTCCCATCACTCTTTCAGTGTTTATTCTGGTGGTTCCTTCTCTACTATTTTCCCTCTCTCAGTTGGTGTACCCCATGGGTCTGTTGTAAGACCTCTCCTTTTCTCTCTCTATACACAGTTCGTTGGTGCTCTCATCTTCTCCCATGGCTTTCAATATCATTTTAATGCTGATGACTCTCATATCTATCTATCTTCACCTGATATTTCTCTTACACTCCAAGTTCATATATCTGCCTGCCTATCTGACATTGCTGCCTGGATGTCTCACCGCCATTTGAAATTGAACATGGCCAAAGCCAAACTTCTTGTTTTTCCCCCTAAACTCTCTTCCCTCCTTTATCTCTGTTGATAACACTCCTGCTTCCTATTTCCTCTCCCACATCCTTGGGGTCATCTTTGACTACTCCCTCTCCTTCTCCTCAAATTTCCAAGAGATAGCTAAAACCTCTTGTTTCTTTCTCTATATCATTAACAAAATTTGCCCCTTTCTTACACACTACTAAAACATTTATCCACTCCTTAATCACCTCCCACCTCGACTATTGCAGCCTCCTTGCTGATCACCCTCTGAGTCATCTCTCTCCCCTTAAGTCTATTCAGAACTCTGCTGCGCCGCTCATCTTCCACTCTCATATAACTCCTCTTCTCAAATCACTTCATTGGCTTCCCTTCCGTTTTTGTATCCAATACAAACGTCTCCTTCTGACCTATAAATGCATTCATTCTACTGCTCTTCACTACCTTTCCTCTCCCTACACTCCTCCTTATGAACTCCGCTCTTCCTCCGCCCTACTTCTCTCTATGCCCTTTTCTTCCACTGCCAACTCCAGACTTCGATCCTTTCACCTTGCTGCCCCTTATGCCTGGAACAGACTACCTGAATCGTTACGTCAGGTTTCATCTCTCCCCCTTTTCAAATCCATGCTACAGGCTCGCCTCTTTCAGGCAGCATTTGGATCTTAATCCCTTGTTCTCTTTGTGTCTCCTTACCCTTGCCTATTTGTACCCTTGTTGTCATCTATTTTACTGTCTGTCTAGATTAGATTTTAAGCTCTGATGAGCAGAGACCGTCTTTTATATACTGTATGTCTGTACAGCGCTGTGTATGATGCTTTGTTGTGCTGTATAAATGATTGGTAGTAGTAGTAGCAGTAGCCTTGGCCTTCTGTTGAGCCGGAATAAAAACTCATAGAAACTCTGTCCAGTTTTTGTTTATTTTTGTTTATTTTGACATGATTGGTTGGGGACTGTCATCAATGAACATACTATTTCAATTTGGCTAGTAGATTGCATCTCTTTCGCTTATGCCCAGACAGGTCTGATGATTGAGGGCTATGGCTGCATCAGTGGCCCACTTGCGTTCGGCCTCCATGGAAGAGACTTTCAAAGTTGCAACTTGGATTTTTGTCCACACATTCACATTTCACTACTACCTAGAATGGGACTCCTTATGCAACAGCAAATTTGGCCAATCAGTCCTGCAAAATCTGTTCAGAAATTAGAATCTAACTGCATTCTCCCTTGTCCTTTTTTCTTCTGTTTGGTGCTGCCATTTGCTTGAAGGCCCTTTTGAAGGGGGAAAAAAAGGAAGAAATGTCCACATATAAAATCTGCCATTGATATGTGAAAATGGCATCCATTTCTAAATATTGATTTTATAAAAAACTAAATATCTCCAGGAACAAGCAGGAATGAGTCTTCACATATGGGTACGTCGGTACCGACGGAGTCTGCGCGGGAACGCTTCCCAGCATCCAATCAAAGAGCGTTTGGAAGCATCCCACCATGCCTGCGTGCTGCCTTCCCGCCTTTCCCAACTGCCTCTCCTCAGTTTTCGTTTTCCGCGGAGCCGGCAGGACGTCCTCCTGTCACCGCAGAAAATTCTTGTTTTATTTCTTTAGTTTTCTTGTGGTCGCGGCTGTCTTCCCGACGCCACCGGTACCGCCGGTGTTTTTCTTTTCTTTTCTTGTAAAATCTTCCTTTTTCACGGGATATTTTTTCTTCATAGTGTCCCACGGTTCATAAGGCCTTTTAGGCCTCTTCTTTTTCCTTCATGGAACCGCCAGCCACTTTCTCCAAGAAATGTTCAGACTGTGGCGGTACAACTTTATTTTTAGACCCTCGAAGTCGGTGTCTAACCTGCTTGGGTCCTGACAACACTTTGGTGAGAAGAGGTTTTCAACATCGAGGTTCCCTCGATACACTGTTTCCCTCCAACTTCGGGGCACCGTCCCCTCCTTCTTCTACACAGGATCAGGTAACCCAGACTAGCCAGCCCTCGAGTGGTAGGTCTCATGCACAGCATGTAGACGGCTCCGGCCTTGCCCTCGAGGGCCCACTGGTTTCAAAACCCCGGCGGGAGTCTTCGGTCTCCAAAGCCTTTCAGGGGTTTCGGGTTGTTCCTGGGGTTCACCCCTCACAGAACATACCTGAGCCGTGTCCGGTGGTGGCAGCCGCTTTGAGCGGTACCGATACCCCGGCATCGGCACTGGTGTTGGATGAAACACTCCTCACCATGGATGGTCATCTGGCGTCCTCGGTACCTTCGGGACCGGTGGATTCTCTCCAGACTGACTTTCCTTTATCGGTACCAGCACCGATATTACCACCGACGTCGGTACCCTCCAGACGTGCATCGATAGCCTCGCTTTTTTTGATGCCGAGTCTCGAATCGATCTCCAGTCTGGAGGACTGGGTACCGACTCGCCTTGGTACCGGCTCTCGGCAGTACCGAAGGCTCGGTTCCGATGATTCGGATCCGCAACTCTCGGTTCCCTCGGGGCCGATTGCGCTGCCCTCAATGCCGAGTTTGGAATCGATCTCTAGTCTGGAAGACTGGGTACCAATACTCTTTGGAACCGACACCGATCGTTACCGCTGGCTCGGTACCGAGGATAGCGGCCGAAGGTTTTCGGTTACCCCGGTACCGATTGAACGGTCACTGATTACTGCTCCGATGTCTCTGTCGGGCTCAACTCTGACATCGGTACCGGTACTGGCATCGGTACCGGTATCCACAGTAACATCGTGCCCAACTCCTGCCATGCTTTTTGCAACAGGATCTCTCCTTTCTATACCAAGCTTGGAGTCGATACCTGGCATGGACAATGTGGTAATGACGGTCGCTGCTCCTGACAACCAGTACCGGCGACCATCCCTTAAGCATTCCACACTGCACTCTGCAGGATCTTCTATTCCAATATATTTGGATAGTTTTGTCGGTGCTCAGGCTAATTCTTCAGATCTAACCTGTCCAAGGGAGATTCCTGTTGGGGATCCCTCTTTTCAGAGTTTCCTCCTGGATATAGCAAGATCTCTTGCCATTCCTATCCCAGGACATGATCCTGCACAAGGCTCTGTTTCTACCACAGCAAAGGATAACATAATGCTTCCTTTGCATCATTTCTTGCAGGAACTCCTTCTAGGAATGTGGGAAACACCTTTAAGGGTACCCCCACCTTCCAGAGCAACTGATCTCTTATATCAGGTGCCCCCCTCTCCAGGGTTTCAAAAGACTCAACTTCCTCATCATTCCATAGTAGTGGAATCAGCAGTGAGGCGGATAAAGAGTAAGGTCGTGAGTCTAAGACACTAGATGCCTTTGGACGTCAAACCTTCCAGACATCTATGCTTTCTGCAAGAATTCTCTCATATATTTTTTATATGAGTCTGTCTCTTGAGGAGGTCACAAAGCAATTACGTCTTTTGTTTCCTTCTCTTCCAGAGTCCAAGAGTGCAGGCTATTCTTCACTGCTTAAGCATCTCCAGAGTATCTCTTGCTTTCTTACTCGTGCTTCCCTAGACTCTTTTGAGTCTGCTAGCAGGATTTCTGCTGTATCTATAGGGGCACGACGTAGAGCCTGGCTTCAGACTTAGACAAATGGGCACAGCAAAGACTGGGACATACTCCTTGTACTGGAGACAATCTTTTCAACAAGGAATCTTTACGTCAGGTTACTCAGTTGTCCACTGGCTTACCTGTTCCTAAGGGCTGTTCTGCACCTTCTTCTGTCCCAGTAGGTAGGAAATGTCCTGCCAAACCTTCTTCCCATAGGAGAAGAAGGTTTTATGCATCATTTGCCCATCATGCAGATGTTCCCAAACAGGGGAAGCATCGTCCTGGTCTGCAGAATTCAACCTCTCACCAGGCTCAGCAAACCCAGCAACTGCAGGGTTTCTGATCAATCTTCATCAGATGCTTGTGACTCTGGGGGTTAGAATCCGCAGTTGCTTCTTCTCAATAGAGGCAATCCACTGCTCTCTTTCTAAACCTTAGACATGGATCTCTTTCCAAAAGACATCCATTTTTCTATGTTCTATGAGCTGTCGGGATGTTCATGCCTATAGGGCACAGGGTTCTCCTCTTCTTCCTGCTAGGGAAAGAGGTCTAACCACTATCAAATGATAGTTCCTGTGCCAGCATGTCTTTTTTTCCTTTCTATAGACTCACTATTTTGTAAGTCTTCTTCAGCTCCATTCCTTTTACCTTCTTACCAAGCTGTAAGAGCGGTATTGCTTCACTGGAGGGCTTTTCTTCAGCCTCTCTAGTTTTGTTACTTTTCCAGTGCGGAGTTCTCTTCTCTGAGTTGACTCCTCTTTTTCAGTCTTGCTTTGAAGCACTTCATCAGACATGTCCAGAGTTTTCTACTCCTGTTCTGTCTGTTCTTCCTGTTTTTAAACAGTAACATTCTTTTTGCTGTCTGGCAAGCAGCTGCCAATGCAGGAGCCTTAATGTTTGGACCACTGGTTCTTGTCCACCAGCAACCAGATTTGTCCTCCACTAACATTCTCTCTGGTCTTAGTAGTGGCTCCAAGTCAGTGCTGTCATCTGTCTTGGAAACCTTTTCACTACAAGCTTGTTGGATTGTCTTCTCTTTCTGCCATCTCCATTCCCCTGGGTTTGGCAGCATAGTTGACATAGAACTGGCTACTGGAGAGCCAGTACCTATCTCCTCATTCTCCTGCATCATGCTCTCTGCAATCCTACAGAGAAGCTCTCCAGTGTGGGCCCTTGCTAGAGAGCATGGGGTTTTTTTCTCCAACAGCTATCCTAGATGGCTGGAAAAGGCTTTTCCAGTCATGTCTCCCATGACTAGAAAGGATCTCCCTTTTTAATATAAAGGACATAGGCCTTCTCTTACGTGAAAGCTTAAGGAGTTGCCAATTCCCTGCTTTTGTCCTTAGTATTTCCAATCGGGAATATGCTTTTCTCCTTGCAGCTCGTCCTCATGGTAAGAACGCATGATACCTCTCTGCCCTTAAGCAGGTCAGCATAGTATCTCATTTTTATGCGTCTCCTGTTCACTTACCATGCTAGAGTTCTAGAATACTCGGGACTTGCTGGCTGCAGACTGATATCATCCTCTGCTTTTCACATAACCGTCCTGGTTATCTCACTACCTAGCATCCCTGTAGCTCATAACCAGTGGGAACAGATTCTCTATATATCTTCTCAAGTGGGTTCCACCTTCTTGTTATTAGATGAATCTTTCCTCTCCACATTTTCCTATGTGAATACCGCTCTGTAGGCATATCTCTGTCTGCTTTATTGCAGACACCCATATAGAGGCCTATATATTCATATCTGTAGCATACATCTTACAGATGTCTATGTCTATCTTTGTGTGTATTTTATGCCCTTCATTTCTCACTATAGATATATTCTCATATATCTATCTGTCGAGATATTTACTATGGGTAGATAGGTATCCTGCATTTATCTACCTGACTGTCCAGGCTCATATAGCTATATGATTCTGCAGATGGGCTTTACCCATACCTATGCTATCCAGCATGTTTGGGGTTCCACACTCACAACCACTTTTGTGGTAGTTAGCAACTTCCACCATAACCTTAAGGTTTAGGTACCTCTGAAGCTCTCCATGTTCCAGTATCTCTCCTAGCTGACCCCAGTTAGGAGAGACATTGCGGATCTTCAGCTAATCACAGGCTCTAACGCCTCAGGCGTTTGTCCTTTCTTTTGGGATACAAGGGGTTTTCATACCTTTTCCTCCCACAAGGACTGTGCCTGTTTGTACAATCCAGTCGGCCTTCTCTTTTTGCTCCCAAGGGTGAGCCACTCTGTCGCCAAAAGAGTTTGGCTTTTATCATAAAGCCTTCCGCTAAAGGCCCACTGTTTTTGGTACTACCCCAGTTCTCACCAGGGTTCCCTCTTACCTTTCAGGAATCTGACCTCCTCTCTTTTTTCCTACAGGTTTATTACCTCCACTTCACAGTGAGGTCATCCTTGAGGTTCCTCTACTGGGTTCCCCAGTAGATCCCATGAACCTCCTTACTGCTGTGTAATCCTGTTAGGGGAGGTCCATATTGCAATATTCCTTCAATATCATTGATGATAATTATCATCCACACATGGACTCCTTCCCTGCAGTCCTATGCTAGGTTAGCTGTTCCGCAGCAACTTTCTTTCTTCAACTCCTACCCCCCATCCTCAGGATGCCTGGTGTTGTGCGAGATAGCATGTTCCAACCTATAACATGCTGGGACTCCAGGCATCTTAGCTTGGGAGTCCCCATATGTGAAGACTCATTCCTGCTTGTTCCTGGAGATAGCACAGTTACTTACCTGTAACAGGTGATCTCTGGGAACAGCAGGAATAAGTCTTCACAACCCACCCACATCTCCAGGAGTTGTATCTCTATCTATCTTTCCTTTCCTCTCTCTCTCTCTTTGTCTCAGCTTTAAAACTTAACTGAGGAGAGGCAGTTGGGAAAGGCGGAAAGGCAGCACGCAGGCGTGGTGGGATGCTTCCAAAAGCTCTTTGATTGGACGCTGGGAAGCGTTCCCGCGCAGACTCCGTTGGTACCGACGTACCCATATGTGAAGACTTATTCCTGCTGTTCCCAGAGATCACCTGTTACAGGTAAGTAACTGTGCTTTACACGCAGATATCCATAATAAATAGAAATTGCAAGAGGGCATGTCAAGAGTGTGGTCATGGGTGGCCTAGGTGGGTCAGAAATTTACACATGTATTCTTATATATCTTGTGAAGCCACCATTTAAACTCAAGCATGTTTCCTGAAGCATGTTCTTTTTAGTAGTGGTGACCTCAGCTAGAAGAATGAGTGAACTTCAAACCCTACTTATCTATGAACTATGGGAGTTATTTTATAAGGAGCCATCCAAAATTATATGCCATCAATGTGCGTATTTCAGTGATTTATTTGCGTAAATGGGCCATTATGCAGATAGTTTAGCCAGTTGCATATTCTTGATAAGTGAGTTGCTCCTGGACATTTGATATTATGAGGTTAGCAGAGATTGTAAGTCACCCTTTGGTTATCTGACTCAGTCCTGCATGTCAGCGGAAAAAACATTGATTCACACCCATAACCGATGGCTTCTGTAGACAGCAGGATTGATCAGGCACACGATCCTTCCCACCTTCCTGAGAGGTGCAGTACTTTTGGAGCTATGGAATTAACTGAGGTATTGTGCACAGGAAGAGCTGTGGATGTTCAGAACTTAACATTTAGATCTGAACTCTAGGAGAGCTGTTCTGTCTGGCATTGTGCAATAATGTCACCTAGCTGTGTGCCTGATTAATCTTGTTCTTTATGGAAAACGTGTATTACAAGTGAGAAATAGTGTTTAATGTTCAACATATATAACAATCACATCTTGCAGGTGATTTCTGCCTCAGAAGCAACACTGCAGTCTGCCTAAAAATTCAAAATCCTATGTTAAGTTCAGGCTCTGGCCTGAGAACCTTTTCTTTCCCACTAATTGCATTGTGTAGCACTAGACACACCAGACTGCTAAAGTTATGGAAGCACAAAATCCAGTTATTTTAATAACCAGGATTTCTGCTTTAAATCTATAAACTCTGTGAAGATATCCTCTGTTAAATCTCTTAAGACAAGATATATTGTGAATGTCAAAGGCATCAGCCTGTTAGCTGTGAGGGCCATTATATTTCTTCAAGAGAATCTATAAGAAGATTTTGGAGAAACTAAAGTTGTATAGAATTGATGTTTTCAAAGATGTAAGCCTGCAACGTTTGTTTTATTCATCTTTGGTAGTATGTGAACTGATACCTACATCCCCTTCTTCCCCGACACACTGTTATAGTAAGTAATAGTACCTAGTAAAGCTGCTATCTCACAGTCAGTTATGGGTTGATTTTTAAGCAGTTGAACTGGGTAACTTCAGAGTCTCTGTTTCAACATTTTTACCCACTGACTGGCTACATTTGTCCATCTAAATTTACAAGGCAGCCAAATTTAGCTAGGCAAACCAGAGAAGACTTATGAGACATTCCTGAGATAGTCTTGACCCAGCCAGTCGCTTACGTTTAGCTAGGCAAACCGAACAGCGCCAATAGCAGTCCCAAATCTAGTCAGTGAGATTTTGCCTGGCTAGGTTTAGGAGAATTTTAAGCCAAAAGCATAGTCAGTTAAGTTCAGCTGAATGTTTGACAAAAATAAGTGGCTTAAAACTGTGCCAATTTTCAGAGTTTAGATACCTAAATAAATCATCCACTATAGAAATTGCTACTGATCACTTAAATTAAGCCGCACTCCCCCCCCCCCCCTTCAGTTTCTCTAGGCACCTAATCTCCTAATCTTGTCCCTTAAAATTTGGATGACTATGGTGGCAGAGATAGAACAGGGAAAAAAGTTAGGAGCTTAGTGCTAAATCTCCAGGAACAAGCAGGAATGTAGTCTTCACATATGGGTATCGTCGGTACCGACGGAGCCTGTGCGGGAACGCTCCCCATCGTCCAATTAGGAAGCTTTTGGGAGCATCCCACAGTGCCTGCATGCTGCCTTCCCGAAGCCTTTCCCAACTGCCTCTCTCCAGTTCTTCATTTTCCGCGGAGCCAGCAGGTCGTGTTCCTGTCACCGCAGAAAATGTTTTCTTTTTTGTGGTTGCGTCTGCCTTCCTTCCGGTACCGCCGGTTTTTCTTTCTTTCTTTTTCAAAAAAAAAAAAAATAATAATATTCTTTTTTCCAAACTTTTCTTTCCAGGTGCACGCGCCATTTTGGGCCTTAGGCCCAAAATTTCCTCCACTATGGAACGCCTCGGGTTTTAAAAAATGCACCAAGTGTGGCGGTACCATCTCTGTCACCGACACCCACGAGTGGTGTCTTAAATGTTTAGGTCCTGACCACACCATCTCTGAGTGCATGGCTTGTGCCATGATGTCCAAAAGGGGTCAGCAGAACCAAGCTGCCAAGCTTAGCGCCCTTTTTCCCTCCGATGCAGCTTCGGTGGCATCGACGTCTTCCAGGGCTTCGTCTTCCTCCCATGGCTTCTTCTTCCTCCCATGGATCTCAGGTAACTAAACATAAGTCCAGCCGGTCCTCAAAGGGTAGATCTCCTTTCAAGCATCGAGATGCCTTTGGCGTTGCCCTTGAGGGTTCCATACCGGCAAAATTTCCCCGGCAGGAGGCTTCAGCTTCCAAAGCATTATTGGGGCTCCAGGATGTTCTCGAGACCTCGGCAGAACTACTGGTGCCATGCTCTGGGATACCGGCTGCTTCCGGTACCGATACCCAGGCATCGGCAGCATCGATAGACCAGAGGTTCCTGGCTATCGAACACAGTCTAGCGGCTCTCCTTGCGGCATCGATGCCCTCGGAACCGCGTCAGACAGTTCAACCGGTACCGGCACCGATACCGATAATATCGATATCGGTATCGGCTTTGCCGGCACCCAGTCATGCGATGCCTTCCGGTGCCGATACACCGGTACCGATTACCCCCGGTACTGACTTCGGTCGGTACGGGTATCGGGCTCTTCAAGAGCATCCAGACAGACGGTACTTCGAATCCTCGGAGGACTCCGAGGATTCTGACAGCTCTGCCGGTACCAGGATACTTCTCCCGGAGGAGCCTTCCTCTCCTAAACGTAGGATGTCTCCTCCAGAAAATATCTCCTTTGAGGATTTCATCAGGGAGGTGGCTCATGGGTTGTCCATTACTATGACTCCTGAAACAAAGCCCAGAGCTAAGGAGTTGGAGATTTTACAATATCCCAGAGCTCCTAAGGAGGCAGCTACCTTGCCTATCCATGAGATTTTACATGATCTCATGTTGAGAATGTGGGAGACACCTCTTACCACCTCTCCTCACTTTCGCAGACTGGATACCATGTATCGAATCCCTCCTTGTCCTGGCTTCCAGAAAACTCAGCTTCCCCACCACTCTATTGTTGTGGAGTCAGCTATGAGAAGGATCAGGAGTGCAAAGAGGCATGCCTATAATCCTCCAGGACGTGAGTGTAGAACCTTGAATGCCTTTGGATGTTGTACTTTCCAGGCTTCCATACTTTCTGCCAGGATCAGTTCCTATATTTTATATATGTGAATGTTCCTTAAAGAAGTCACAGGAGATTTAGAGGTTTTTAGCCCTCTTCTTCCTGAGGACAAAAGGCAGGATTTTCTCACACTGGTTAAACATGCCCAGGATGTTTCTAAGTTTGTCAATCGTGCAGCTTTTGACTGTTTTGAGTGCATAAGCAAAACCTCTGCCATTGCCATAGGTGCACGTAGAATTGCCTGGCTCCAGGCATCTGATTTGGAGCTCTGGGTGCAGGACAAACTGGGCAATATCCCTTGTACAGGTGAGAATCTATTTGGCAAGGATTGGCAAGAGAAAGCCAATGAGTTGGATGCTGACAACTCCACTTTGGATAGATTATCCAAAGCCACAGCTGATCCTGCGAGAAAGGTCTCTTGAAAGATTTCTTTCTTCTCGAAAAAGAAGAGGTTTTATCCCTCTTATTCCCAGCAGGGACGTTCTGCAGGTCAGCCTGCTCAAAAGAGTCAGCAACCACCTAAACAAAGGAAAGCAAAGACTGCTAAGCCTCAACCGTCTCAGCAGTCTCAGCCTCCACAAGGCCTTTGACTTTCATCTAGAGAACTTAGCCTTCCTGGCCCTCAATGGACCAGAGCCTTCCACCATTCCAGGAAGGTTATGTCACTTTGCCCCCAGATGGGGGCAGATAACAGCAGAGCATTGGACACTCTCCATTATAAGAGAGGGGTACAAGCTGCACTTTCTGTGCATGCCCCCTCCCACAGTGGTAAGACAGTTCAATTCTCAGACCTCTCTCATCAACCTGTTAGATCAAGAGGTCACTATGCTTCTTGCCCAAGAAGAAGTACCCATTCATCAACAGGGTACAGGGTTTTACTCCCCCTATTTCCTTATCCCAAATAAAACAGGGGGATACAGACCTATTTTGGCCCTCAGAGAGTTGAACAAATTCCTGTTCAAAGAGAAATTCAAGATGATTTTTCTAGGAACTCTGCTACCATACCTTCAGAGTCAGGATTGGCTTTGTTCTCTAGATCTCAAGGATGCGTACACCCATGTTCTCATCCATCCAACTCACAGAAAGCTCCTTTGGTTCCTTTTCCAAGGAAAGCACTACCAATACAGGGTGCTTCCTTTTGGCCTGGCCTCAGCACCAAGAGTGTTCACGAAATGCATGGCTGTGGTAGCAGCATTTCTCCGCACTCTAGGGATATTCGTCTTCCCCTACTTAGACGATTGGCTCATTCGAGCCCCATCAGAGTCAGAGGCCAGGACTTCTCTATCTTGCACAATGCGTAGCCTTCAGTATTTGGGTCTGGTCATAAACATCCCAAAATCCAGTCTAACTCCCACTCAGTCTCTAGAGTTCATAGGAGATTTGCTGGATACCAGAAGAGCAAGGGCCTACCTTCCCCAGGCCCGTTGTCTTCGCATGGTGCAGTTAGCTTATCAAGCAGTGCTAAAGCCTCATCTCACTGCCCGAGAAATGCTACAACTACTAGGCCACATGGCATCTACAGTGCATGTGGTTCCTTATGCTCGCCTCCATATGAGAGCAGCCCAGTGGACTTTATCCACTTAATGGACCCAGGCATCAGGGTACCTGTCAGACAAAATAACAAACACAAATCGCCTTATTTTGTCCCTCCAATGGTGGCAGTCCACTCAGAACCTGTTACTGGGGTCCCCATTTCAACAACCCTTATCCCAGGCAACTCCCACAACAGATGCTTCACCAGTGGGTTGGGGAGCTCATCTGCAAGACCTCTCCACCCAAGGCATCTGGACTCCACAGGAGACTCATCTACATATCATTCTCTTAGAGCTCAGAGCAATTTTCCTTGCTCTTCGAGTGTTCCACACCCTGCTCAGCTACAAGATAGTCCTCATTCACACGGACAATCAAGTAGCCATGTCCTACGTGAACAAGCAGGGAGGAACAGGCTCTCTGTCACTTTGCAACGAAGCTTTGCGACTATGAGCCCTCGCCAGAGAGCATCAGATTCATCTCCTGGCAGTGTATCTTCCAGGCATACAAAACTCTTGGGCGGACAGACTTAGTCGAGTTCTGCTTCCACACGAATGGTCCCTACATGCAGACCAGGTGGCCAAGATTTTTCAAATTTGGGGAACCCTGGACATAGACCTCTTTGCAAATCCGTTAAATGTCAAACTTCCCCAGTTCTGTTCCAGAATTCCGGCTCAGGGCTCTCAGGCCAGAGATGCTTTCCTCCTTCACTGGGGTCAAGACTTCCTTTATGCCTTTCCACCCAATCCCCAGTCTCTGCATCTCAGGGCTTGGTTGCTGAAGGCCTAGATCTTCATGATCTTAACCTCCCTCAGCAAGTAAAGGATATCCTTTATGCTTCCAGGAAGCCTTCCACAAGACGCTCTTATGCTTTCAAGTGGAAAAGGTTTACCATATGGTGTTCGCAGAAGGGTCTTAACCCCCTTGCGATACCTCTGGAATCATTACTGGAGTATCTCCTTCATTTATCCAATGCAGGACTTAAAACTAACTCAGTAAGAGTCCATTTGAGTGCTATTGCAGCTTCTTTCAAGCCTCTAAATGGACAACCTATCTCCTCCCATCCTCTTATAGCAAGATTTATGAGAGGCCTTCTTCTAATTAAGTCTCCCATTAGGCCACCACCGGTGGCATGGGATTTAAACCTAGTTCTTGGTCAGCTCATGAAGCCGCCTTTCGAACCCTTAGCTACTACCTCATTGAAATTCTTTTCTTGGAAAGTTATCTTTCTCATTGCAATCACATCAGCACACCGCATCAGTGAGTTGCAAGCGCTAGTAGCTGATCCACCTTATACAAGGTTTGATCATGACAAGGTAGGACTCATCCACACTTTATGCCAAAGGTGGTCTCACCTTTTCATTTAAACCAAGCGGTCTACCTGCCTGTGTTTTTTCCAAGGCCTCATGCATCTAATGCAGAAAGGAATCTTCATACTTTGGACTGTAAAAGAACTTTAGCCTTTTACTTGCAAAGAACACAGCAACACAGAAAGTCCTCTCAACTCTTTGTTGCTTTTGATCCTTCTCATTTGGGACTTCCAGTCTCCAAGAGAACACTGTCCAGCTTGATTGCACAGTGTATTTCCTTTGCCTATCAGAGTAAGAATCTTCCTCTGGAGGGTGATGTCACAGCTCACAATGTGAGAGCCATGGCAGCTTCAATGGCTCATCTGCACTTTGTGTCTATCGATGACATCTGTCGAGCAGCCACTTGGGCCTTGGTTCATACCTTCACAGCCCATTACTGCTTGGACAAGGACTCCCGCCTGGATGCCTTGTTTGGTCAGGCTGTTCTTCAACACCTGTTCCATACCTAATCAACTCCTACCCACCATCCCTGATTGGATGCCAGAGATCCATGGGGGGAAGTGGAGCCCTTTCACAGGGGCACACAACTTCTGGGGGCACACAACTTCTGGGGTCTCTCCCTGGCATCTAAAGCTAGGGAGTTCCCATATGTGAAGACTACATTCCTGCTTGTTCCTGGAGATAGCATAGTTACTCACCTGTAACAGGTGATCTCCGGGAACAGCAGGAATTTAATCTTCACAACCCACCCACCTCCCCTAGGAGTTGTATCTCTCTATCTCTCTCTTTCTCTTTCCCTCTCTCTCTCTTTGTCTCAGCTTTAAACTCAACTGGAGAGAGGCAGTTGGGAAAGGCGGGAAGGCAGCATGCAGGCGCTGTGGGATGCTCCCAAAAGCTTCCTAATTGGACGCTGGGGAGCGTTCCCGCGCAGGCTCCGTCGGTACCGACGATACCCATATGTGAAGACTAAATTCCTGCTGTTCCCGGAGATCACCTGTTACAGGTGAGTAACTATGCTTTTTCAGCAGTAGGTAGTTAATTTAAGTTCCTAAACCTAGGTAAATGAATTGCAGCTGTATTTTCAGATGAATTTAGTTGAAAATCTACCTAAAGTTAGAAACCAAGCATTTTTTGACAACTGACTTCCTAGCAGCCAGAGATGAAAGCAGAGGCCTACCTATCACCCTTACTCAATTCTGAATTTACCTGCTCCAGAGTGGTATTTGTTGTAAAACTAAAATAGCTCAGTGGGCTTCGAAAGCCATTAAAAATTAGGGTTGTCATGAAAAATCCCATTTGCTTATGATTCTAAAAACCTTTAGCAGTTGTCTCCCTTATGCTATCTATTCAGGAAATATAGTATCAGTGTGACCTAAAGTTCTGTGTGGCTTCGGTTACTCAAGGTTATCTGTTAGCAATTAGCGCCTACCTCATTCCTCTGAAACAGTTAACTCAACTCCACCCCAGAATTCCCCAGATTTGATTGAGAGACCCAGAATTCTTTGTTAAATCTTGACCTTGATGCGCTAGTCTGCTGCTGAGTAATACATGCAAGCACTGGAGCAGTTCTTGCTATTCCTGAGCTGCATTACCTCTTCTGGCCTATAGACTTATATTTCCTCTCATCTTCAGTATGTTCCCAGTGACCTCCTTCCCGTCTACAAGGAAAAGGTTGTGCCAGTTGCAGACATCATTACTCCCAACCAGTTTGAAGCCGAGTAAGTAGAAGATATTTCTGTACATTTGGTTACCTGTCAAGTCACAAAATAGATTAAAACGTAAAGCAATATTTAGCCTCTCCATCAAAATCTCTATTCTCCATATTCTTCTTAGTTTTCCCTGCATTTTTCATTCGGTGGTGTATGTATTTCTTTGTCTCCTTGCGTTTTTTTCTTGTACTCAGCCTTGGTTTCTTTCTTTCTTCCTTCGTTTATCTCAGTTTTTACTTTTTGGTTTTTCATTTCTTGTAGATTTTTGTGTTGTTGTATACCATTGAGTTAATACTGATTTAAATTAACACTGTCATGCATTATCAGAGGCTTTGTTTTTGAAAATTATATAATGCTTTAAAAAACATTACTTCATATTTTATATATTAAATGAAACAGTAGTGGGAATCTGGCTTTAAGGAGGTAATCTTATATAGTTTAGCTAGGAAGATATGTAACCTCAGAAAGGGCCTCCTAAATGTGTGCTCTATATTTTATAAACTGTGTGGAAGAAGCTGCACTGTTTAGAAAATACATGTATCTCCATTCCTTGTGCTCAAATACAAGAGCTGATTGTATACATTTCATATACTTTCTGACCTCTCATTCCAGTTTGCTACTGCGCTCAACAAGCCTACTATATCCGTTGCCTTCAACCCTTGCCATCTCTTTGTCACATTCAGCTCCCTCCTCAAAGTGCCTCCACCTCCAACTTTGCAAGTAGAAAATGGTTGTTATAAAATGCCAGGAGGGTATATATTCATGTACATGTGCCTGTGGGAGCATGCATACTTTTACATGATCTGCATATAGGCATTCCCAGGGGCATAGTTTGGACAGAGTTGGGATGCAGTTGCTATGTATGCGTGCATATTTTATAATATATCCTTATGGATGTAGAAATTTACACCTTTGGAGTAGATGTAAATTTCTGTGCAAGAATTTGTGTGTTATTAGAGTTAGTTATGAGAGCCCATTTTATAAAAGTACATGGGTGCCTATGTTGCTTTTATAAAACAGGCACTTTTTCAACATTTCACATAGACATTTGATTATGAAATTATCTTCATAGTTTGAAGATATAGATGTACATGCATACAATATATGTTACATGTGCACCGTGTCAAGGCACAGGAACACAGATGACGTGACTCCTAGGACTCAAAAGCCACATTTTGAACCTGAAGAAATCATCCTGCTGGCACATCAAGTGATGAACTAGCAGAAGAGGCTTTTCCTATGTGTGAGAGGAGGTAAAAAGAGAAGATGTGCAGGGGCTGGGTGTGTCCTTCTACACAGCTAAGTAGGAGCTGTTTCTACCCCAAGAGGTAAGTGTGTACATGGGTGTGCACTCAAGAGCCACAGGGGAATGATAAGAATGGGGGGCATAGAGGGTTCTTATAAGATATAAGCATGTTTTTAGGGTCAGGGTTGCAATTCTACAAAAGTCCAACACTAGACTACTATCCTATGTAGGTACATAGCTTACAGGTAGTTGGTCATACTCTATCCTTGGCCTTTTCCTGGTGTTGAGCCCAAAGGACAAGAGATGATCAGGGCAGCATGGAAGTCACAGAGGAGCAGGCAAGGGGTGTGATAGGGCTACACAGGGATTCACATAGATGCTCTACTGTTATGCATGGCAAATATAGTCACTAAAGACATGACCAAGGTGCACAGCTATGGAGGGAAGTCATACCACTCAGCTGGTTTGGGGCTTACACACTAGATCAGAGGAGGACCCATTTTATACATAGGCTTCATGTCATCATATGTTCTTCATTTACTGAAAGTGCTTTCCCTCTCCCTTTCTTTCTCTCTCTCTCTTTTCTTCTGTACTGATTGAGGATCCAAAGAAGAGGGTCAGGCACCTGCATGTGCATGAGGAGATTAGTGTGGAACTGGAGCAGGAAGCAGGTCAATGCCACCTACCTTATGCTTTCCATATGTATTCCCCTCTCTGTAGCCCTTTTGTCTGCACTACCTCTGCACAAGCTTCTAGCTCTACACCTTCATCCGTGCAGCCAAGTTGGCATCACTGCCTTTACAGCCATTCTCCGAAGGTCAATGCAGAGGTCAGCCACACCAAGGAAAGGATAATTGATTGCCATCCAAGTCAATCTTAAGACTAGTCACATTTCTCACGTTCTTCCCTATTGTTTCTAGCACATAAGACTTAATATTCAAAACAAGTTATGCATTTGCTAGCAGGCAGCGAATATATTACTAGCTTGTATTTTCAGCCCTTATATATAGATAAAATCTGAGCGCCTGATATTCAGCGGTGGCATCTAGCACGATTACGGCAGCTAGCCGTCACTGCTGAACACTAAACCTGGATATTCAATGACGTGGCCTCATCCAGCCAGCAGCATTGAATATCAGGGTCAGCCACCGAAGCAGGCAGATAATCAGGCAGCGGTGATATTCAGTCACTGCCCTGTTAGCTTTGGTGGCAAAAGGTAGGACAGTCTATGCTGTGCCTGAATATCGCTGCTGACTGGTTAGCCCTGGGTACTGCCCATGGAATGCCCCGATGCTAACTGGTTAGCATTGGGGTTTGTAGCAGCAGTACCCATGGATGTTCAGTGGCATTAACCTTATTAGTGCCACTGAATATTCCGCTTAGTGGCATTTACATGGCTTGCAAGTCTGCAAATCATTAAATACCTTTGAATTTCGGGACCCGACTGTTTTACTTGCTAAACAGCTAGATTTTAGGCTATAATTCGGAGCTGGCATCAGGAAAGGAAGGATGAAAGTGGAGACAGTGCTCATTTAGCAGCAATATTGAGCTACTACATGGATAAGCATTTTGATTTAGGCCTGTTGAATTACAGACCTAAATTTATTTATTTATTTATTTAAACAGATTTGTATACCACCTTATCCTACAATCAAAGGGGTCACATCACATCACATCACAACATAGGGGAACTTAACAACATCTAGACAGTACAATTGGAGGGTTACATTTATCATAAGCGTAACATTTAGACAGTACGAGGTAGTTGACAACAACATATTATGTTTGTTTGGGGTGAGTGGGTATTGAGTTGGTGTTATGTCATTACCTTGTTTGCCTATTGGGATGAGTGATTATTGGCCGTAGATGCATTACCGTTTTGGTGGGGACTGTTTTCTGTCTGCTGATAAGTTTCAATAAAGAGATAAGTTTTGAGGTCCTTTTGGAAGTCTGTTAAGTCATTTAATGCTCTCAGGCTTGTTGGGAGGGAGTAAATATAAATGGACAATTTATATGGGAGGGAGTAAATATAAATGGACAATTGGTGATTTCACTGCTCATACGTATATTCAGCGGCACTTGTTAAACACATAAAGGTGAGCACCAGAAATGTGTGATGGGTAGATTAAAACTGTTTTTAAATAGAGAGATAATGCGTGCATGCATGCTGTCTGCCCCAGCTGAATATCAGGGCCATACGAGCTACACATGAAAGCTCACCTTAGTCACTAAAAAGGAGCTGACAGGTTTCATTTCTATTCCCTTTTCATTGCCCATTCTACCTAAGCCTCCAACAACCCTGTCTACCTGATGGCCATCTCTTTGTACCTTCATCCTGTCATGCATACTTTAATTAGTTACTTCCTATTCGTCTCTCTGGGCCAGTCCAGGACATTAGGGTAGTCGACCTCCTCCAGCAGCTGAGGACTGTATACTGAAAATCTTGCTGACCACCTATGTAGCTCCCCCTGGTGTCAGAGAGTCAGTCTTTCAGTCCTCAGCAGCTGAACAGGACGTGAAGCTGACAGGCTCCCCAGAGAGGCTAATAGGAACAGATTTATAGTTTTATTGCAGGTTAAAAAAAAAAAAAAACTACGAGGAAGCAGAAGGTGTAATAGTCTATACGGTCTGGTTGGCTCTAGCAGGGCACAACAGCACGAGAAGTTTTCGTTCTTTGTTTCTTCATCGAAAAAAAAAAAAAAAAAACAGAAAATCATCTTAGAACGAAAAAAGAAGCACCGCCAATTCTCCTGAGCCGGTAAGGCATGTTGATCTGAAAAGGCAGAGCCTGCCTCTAATTTGCAGACTATGGTGCTTAAGGGCTCTGGGAAAACACTCTGGGAGCCCCAGAGTCCTCTCCCTGCATTCAATCGCTGCTGTTCCGGCTACCCGCTAGCAGCGGGGGAGTGGATTATGGCTGCTTCAAATCTGTCTTGCATATCAGGTAAGAGGAGCGGAGAATATCCGGTTTAATCTCTGCTGTGCGGTTTCTGTGTCGGCGCTTACCGTTTTTCTTCTTAATACCGGCGACAGACGCTCTAGGTCAGCGCGTTCAAAGCCGTGCTGTCTTTTTGGTGCCGATCAGAGGTGTTCGCGGTGGGGCGAGCTTGTTTCTTGTTCTTTAGTGGAGAGCTGCTGTTTTCAGGGCTCGGAGGCATGATGGAGGCTCATAAGAGCTCCTAGGAAGAAGGGGTAATCAGGCCCCTCTCTACTTCAGAACGGGCGGGAACGGTGGCCATTTTGTCTGAGCCGGCCATTCCTCCCGCGCTGCACATGAAAGAAGGGAAAAAGAAATCTAAGGTGCACAAGACTCCCTCTGCTGAGGGGCCGCAGCTACAGCCTTTCTCAGCAGGTCAGGAGTCTTTAGACTCCTTGTTCTCTCCTGATTTTATTTTAGCGCTACATAAGGCTTATCTTTTGAAGAAGTCTCAAGCACCTCTCTCTCCTTATTTAACCAGCTTGACATTGACTCAGAAGGTAGACTTTTCAGCAGCAGACCCTGGCGAGGGGGTCTCCTCTAAGTCCAGAGAGGTAGAACCAGCCTTAGAGGGAACTGGGGCTCAGAGCGGGGCTCAGTTGGCAGAAGGAGAGATTTTTTCAGTAGAAGCTTGGCCTGGGGAGTTGGAGGAGGGGGAGTTAGAGCCGGGCGAGGATCCCAATGTTTTCAGGGTTTTTAGGAAGGAAGAGCTCGGGCCGTTAATTGCTCACTCGCTAGCTGTTTTAAATATGGCGCTTCCTGCAGTTCAGCAGGAGCCGCTAGAGGACCCCTTGTTAAGGGGATTTAAATCAGAGCAGCGCTGCTTTCCCATTCACAGAGTTATTAAGCAGATGATTGAATCTGAATGGGAGTGTCCTGAAGCGACCTTGAGAGGGGGACGAGTTATGGCATGTCTATGCCCGGTTCCTCAGGAGGAGAAGGACTTGTTGAGGATGCCTAAGGTGGACGCGCTAGTGTCAGCGGTCACCAAGAAGACCACAATTCCAGTTGAAGGAGGTACAGCTCTTAAGGATTTTCAGGATCGTAGGCTCGAAGCGCTCCTGAAACAGGCTTTTGATTCCAGTGCTCTAGTGCTACAGGCTGCGGTTTGTGGGGCCTATGTGTCAAGGGCCTCTATACGTTGGCTACAAGGTGATCAAACTCCGGATAAAGAGGAGGACTCCTCAACGGAAGGACCAAAGCTAGAGTCGGCAGCGGCTTATCTTGCCGATACCTTCTATGATTTGATTAGGATTTCAGCAAAATCGATGGCTTCGGTAATTGCAGCTCGGTGGTTTCTCTGGCCGCGGAGCTGGTCGGCAGATGCATCGTCTAAGGCTCGCCTAAGTAAGCTTCCATATAAGGACAAATTGCTCTTTGGTGAAGCTTTAGAAAAGATTGTGAAAGATTTAGGTGATTCCAAAGGGAGTCGCCTTCCAGAGGACCATCAGAGAGCGCCAAAGTTGGGCTCCATGCAGAGAGGTCAGGGACGAGACTTTCGCAGGTTCAGCAGACCTCGCTTTACGCCTTATCAATGAGGCCGTTTTGTGGCTAGGGGCCAGTCCTTTTGAGGAGCCAGAGGGTTCAGTAAGGGTTATTTTAACTCCCAACAGAGCTCAGGTAAAAAACCGCAATGAAGGGACGCTGGTCCAGGCGGAGATTCCTGTGGGAGGTCATTTGCAGGGGTTTCTCTCCGCCTAGGCCAACATAACTACGGACCAGTGGGTTCTCGAAATTATCAGAGAGAGCTATGCGCTAGAGTTCGCTCACCCACTGTTGGAAAAGTTTGTGTCTTCTCCGTGCGGTCCCCCGTCAAAAAGGACTGCAGTCAACGACACGTTGTCGCGTTTGTTGCGTCTCCAAGCAGTAGTACCAGTACCTGCAGACCAATGCAGCTTAAGTCGATACTCGATTTATTTCGTAGTTCCCAAGAAAGAAGGTTCTTTTCGTCCAATTCTGGATCTAAAACATGTAAATCATTGTTTGAGAGTACCGCATTTCCGAATGGAAACTTTAAGATCGGTGATATGGTCGGTAAAGCAAGGAGAAGTTCTTTCTTCCATAGATTTAACAGAAGCGTATTTACACATACCAATCAGGAGGGAACATCAGAAATTTCTGCACTTTGCAGTTCCCATGGGGCATTTTCAGTTCCGGGCATTGCCCTTCGGTCTGGCTACAGCGCCCCGAACCTTCACCAAGGTAATGGTGGTGGTGGCAGCGGCGCTACGAAAGAAAGGTATTCAAGTGCACCCGTATCTGGATGATTGGTTGATTCGGGTGCCATCTATAGCGGATTCCATCTCGGCGACTGCGCGAGTAGTACAATTTCTCGAACAGCTGGGTTGGGTCATCAACCGAGCAAAGAGTAATTTGGAACCGGTGAGACAACTGGCTTATCTGGGTGCTCTCTTTGACACCAAGATAGGCGCAGTTTTCCTTCCTGCGGAAAGGGTGCAAAAGAATTTGTCGCAAGTTACGGCATTCTTATGCATGGCGGCTCCGATGGCTTGGAGATATTTACAGATATTAAATTTAATAGTCACTCAGGGCCTAGCATCAGCAAAGTACTTTTAGTTTAAATTTAAAACACAGAAGAGAGCTTTCTGGTTAAATTTAGAACCCAGCAGAGAGCTTGTAGTTTAAATTTCATAATAAGTTAGAGCCTAGCAGCAGCAAAGAGCTATAATTTAAATAAGAATTGTCATGAGGTAGACAGCACTAAGCCAGAAATAGTGAAGAGTAATGCAAAGGAAGAGCTTACCTGTCATGAGCTAGACAGCACTAAGCCTGAAACATTAAAGAGTAACATAAAAGAAGAGCTTATCTGTCATGAGGTAGATAGTACAGACCCTGAAATATTAGAGAGTAATATAAAAGAAGAGCTTACCTTACAGCCACGTGGGCAGTTGCAGCATTCACAATGCAGAGAGGCAGGGGAAAGGGAAACAAACTTTCCTCATGGCTTTAGTGACGCAGGAAGAATTCAGGGTTTCAATCAGGCTCACCTGGAGCCAGACTCACGTTCTACGTTTGATGAGCAGAGAGATAAAAACAGGTGGGAAAGCCCACAGAGCAGGCTGGAAATTGAGCGAGAGCTCAAGCTGGAACTTGAGAGAGACGGAGAGCTCAAGCAGGAGCCTGGACTAGGGCTGGAGCAGGAGTTTGAGTTTGAGGAGGAAAGCAGAGACCAAAGGAAGTCTGACTGCAGTTCCAGGCAGGCTTGGAGAGCTAGGACTGAGGTGCAGCCCAGGAGTTTGAGAGGTCAGTCTCAGAGAGAAGGTGAGACAAGAACTCCAAAGCTGTTACAGAAAGACACGTTGCCTTGGAGAACCAGGGCTGAAGAAAGGCAGGCTGATAAACCCGGGAGAGCTAAGAAAGACAGTGACAAAGTCTTCCCAGCCAGAGGGGTCCTCGTACCAAGGCAAACAGCCAAGCCAACAGAGAGCAAAGGTCACATCCAGGGAAGCTCACTGAAGGCAGGAAGTGAGTTTTATTCAGCTAAACACAGTAACCAATGTTCACAGAGGAAAGCAGTGTGCAAGGCAGAGAGGAAGCCTTGGCTGGAAGCAGAAGGGCTTGAAACCATCTTCTCAACGGAAAGAGATAAGTACCCTGTCTTTGGTAAAGGGAGAGAAGTGGGTCCCCGGGGGAGAAGCCAGGCTTACAACAGGCTAGAGAATCCTTACTGGCAGAAGACGTGGGAGGCAATCCCCAGCACAGCCCCTGCTATCTGTGACACCCAAAAGCAGCTACAACTCACAGCAGCTGAAGTTTCCCAAGGGCAAGGCTCGGAGAGCAGCTTCACAGGGGCTCAGTGCCCATACACAGGACCAGGTCCTGGCCCTATGCAATGGGAAAGCTATAGCCCAGAAAACATCCCTGAGCCCATGGAATGTGCTTTAGGTATAGCTGATGACATAGAGTCTCTCTGTTAAGAAAGGAGAAAGAAAAGAATTGTGTTACACATTTTTGAATGTGATGGACTTTATTTGCTGGAAAGAAGCATAATTATTATTTGTTAAGAATCCTTTGCACCGGTGAAGCAACCGTTTCTTTTGTGTTGTCCTTATTTGAAGACATCCTCAAGGGAAAGGGAATAAAACCCAACCTTAATTTTCACTCTGGACACGACTGCAGTGTCTTTATTTCCACAACTTCAGGCTATGCCCAGGTCTAGGCAACCGCCTAAGACCGGCATAGTCTCACAGAATATAGATTAGCACAAAAGGAAAAACAGGGTCAGTACTCTTTGAAGAGCAAATAAAGTCTTCTAGAGACCTTTACAAAGAGGCCTTCTACCTAGGGGGCAAGAGACCTGTGAAATTTTTTCAATAGGTGTTAACGCCAGGTGGCAGGACAAAAGGCTATTTTGAAAGACTCCTTCTGTCCAAGCAAGGACTGTTAATCATCCAGGAAGTTGGTCACAGATTACCTCAGCAGCACCGGCATAAATAGCTCAACCAGAGCTCTGTGATCCTCAGTCTTGCAGGACTACAAAAGGGGACTGTTATTTCTGGAGAGAGATCTGCAATTGTGAGTATATACTTCTGGGAATTTTCTGTAAGGAATTCTTTGTATTAAAGCTAATTAATCTGTGAACCCACTATTTTTTTGTTAAATCAGTCAGGGCCTAGTAGCAGCAGTTTAAGTTTAAGTTTAAATTTAAAACACAGAAGAGAACTTTCTGGTTACATATCATACCCAGCAGAGAGCTTGTAGTTTAAATTTAATAGTCACTCAGGGCCTAGTATCAGCAAAGTACTTTTAGTTTAAATTTAAAACACAGAAGAGAGCTTTCTGGTTTAATTTGGAACCCAGCAGAGAGCTTGTAGTTTAAATTTAATAGTCACTCAGGGCCTAGCATCAGCAAAGTACTTTTAGTTTAAATTTAAAACACAGAAGAGAGCTTTAAATTTCATAATAAGTTAGAGCCTAGCAGCAGCAAAGAGCTATAATTTAAAATTTAAAATCAAATAAGAATATAGCTTACCTCAGCAGCACAGGACAGGGTACTGTGTAGCAGCCCTCTTTTAATAAGTGTTACCCATGACTGAAGTGGTATTTAAAGGTGCGGAAGAATTGAAGGAAATATCGATACATCGGGAAGATGTATTACAACTATTAGATAAACTAAAGAGTAGCAAATCACCTGGGCCGGATGGTATACATCCAAGGGTGTTGAAAGAACTGAAATATGAGATTGCAGACCTGCTGTTAGTAATCTGTGAATTTTCATTAAAATCATCTGTAATACCTGAAGATTGGAGGATCGCCAATGTAACGCCAATTTTTAAAAAGGGTTCCAGGGGTGATCTGGGAAACTACAGACCGGTGAGCCTCACGTCAGTACCGGGAAAAATGGTAGAAACCATCATAAAGAATAAAATTACTCAGCATGTAGATTCTGTCATGTAGAAGACCCTTCTGAGCCTATGGAGCTAAGCGGAGCAGAGGAATTTGCTTCAGAAACTGACAGGCAGTCAGAGCACATGGCTCAGGGTTTCCAAGGGAAACGTAAACAAAGAGAGTCACGAGATGAACAAACACGCCCATGCTGCAACGTATCCCCAAGCTCAGGAGTTAAGGGAAAACACCTGGTTGGGGGAGAGGCGGAGCTGAGCCCTAAGAAGCAGGGATATAAAAAGTGGTCATTAGATTTGACCAAGGAGACAAAGAGAAAGAGACAGGGGGAGAGAAGGAGAAGGAGGAGAAGAACAAGGAGGAAGCCAGAGAAAGAAGGACCCAGAGAGCCAGTGCCCAAAATCCAGGTGGGAGCAGCCCAGGACCGGTGCTGTCCCTTGACGGCAGCCGGAGGGAGAGACTGCCTAAGAGGCTAGTTTGGGAACACTCAGAAGCTCCAGGGAAAGAGAAGTGCTGGCCAGAGGATATTTGCATGTCTGAGGAAAAAGCTGAGAAGCTAAAAGGCAGGAAAACACATCCAGTGTTTGGAACCCTTGCTGGCCCAGCAGTGCTGGGAAGTTCTTCCTTCCTAAAACCAAAGGGTAGGCTTCACAAATTATACAGAAGTGAACCTAGCTATAAAAGTTTTCCTTGTGCTTGCCAAGAAGCATTGGACTCTCCTTATAGTAACTCCAATATATACGGTACTTTACAACCCTGCTCATTAGAATGCTATAAAGAGACGCCTCGGGAAGGCAGAGAGGGAGTGTATTTTGAAACACCGTGTAGCAGTGTGCAAACTCACCCAGCTGGTAGTGATTCAGAAGAAATGCAGATAGAGCCTGTTATTGAGGATGTAACAGATGATCAAATGGACTGCACGTTATCACTAGCTGACCACATTAAATCACTTTGCTGACCAGGCTATTAAGAAGGCTGTCTAAGCAGCAGAAGAAAAGCAAAGTGTTTCTTTTTGTATAAGAAGTGATTGTTACTTTTGTGTTTATATTGAGCACTGCACATTTTGAAGCTGAAAGCTAAAGAAGCTATTTGTCCTAAGTTCCTGAATGTTTTCTTTATGCCAGTTGCATATGGCTATTTTGTCCTGAGTTTTCACATGCATTTAGTCCGCCCGGAAGGGGAAATAAAATCCTTGTCATTTGCCTAAAACCACTCGACTACAAGTACTTCTTTCTTGGAGAGTAAAAGGAACTACAACTCCCATAAGGCAGTGCAGGAACAAATACTCTGCCATACTTTCTAAGTTAGAATACCCAGGCAGACCAACCCTACGTGCCCTAGGCACTGGGGAGGTTTCCAGGTGACAATAGTCATGGCCTAATGGGAGACAGCCAACATGGCTTTAGACAAGGAAGATCTTGTCTTACTAATCTATTATGTTTTTTTGAAAGTGTGAATAAACAGGTGGACAAAGGTGAGTCGGTTGATATAGTGTATCTGGACTTTCAGAAAGCCTTTGACAAGGTCCCTCATCAGAGACTTTTGGCAAAACTAAAGAGTCATGGGATAGGAGGCAGTGTACTACTGTGGATCAAGAACTGGTTAAAAGATAGAAAGCAGAGGGTTGGGCTAAATGGCCAATTTTCCCAATGGAGAAAAGTGAATAGTGGTGTACCCCAGGGATCTGTGCTGGGTCCGCTGCTTTTTGACATATTCATAAATGACCTGGAAAGTGGAATAATGAGTGAGGATATCAAATTTGCAGATGACACAAAACTATTTAAAGTTGTCAAAACCCAAGAGGATTGTGGAAAATTGCAAGAGGATCTTGATAAATTGGAAGACTGGACATCAAAATGGCAGATGAAATTTAATGTGGACAAGTGCAAAGTTATGCACCTAGGGAAGAACAACCCAAACTATGGTTACACGATGCAAGATTCCACATTAGGAACCAAACCCCCAGGAAAAAGATTTAGGCGTCATTGTGGATAGCATGTTAAAACCCTTGGCCCAGTGTGCAGCGGCAGCCAAGAGAGCAAATAGAATGCTAGGTATCATAAGGAAAGGAATGAAAACTAAAACAAAAGATATTATAATGCCTCTAAATCGTTCCATGGTGAGACTGCACCTTGAATATTGTGTGCAATTCTGGTCGCCGTATCTTAAAAAGGATATAGCGTTATTAGAAAAGGTTCAGAGAAGAGCCACCAAAATGGTAAAGGGGATGGAAGGATACTCCTATGAAGAAAGGCTAAAAAGGTTAGGGCTCTTTAAACTGGAAAAGAGACGGCTGAGGGGAGATATGATAGAAGTCTATAAATTAATGAACGGAGTGGAACGGGTAAACGCAGATCGATTGTTTACGTTATCAGAATATAGAAAGACTAGGAGTCATGCAATGAAGCTACAGGGTAAACTATTTAAGACTAATAAAAGAAAATATTTCTTCACTCAACGTGTAATCAAACTCTGGAATTTGTTACCGGAGGATGTAGTAAAGGCTGTTAGTGTAGCTGGGTTTAAAAAAGGTTTGGACAAGTTCCTGGAGGAAAGGTCTATAAACCATTATTAAGATGGGACGCAGGATATCAATGCTTGACCCAGTACAAGCATTGTGGAACCTGTGTCTTTTGGGGAAACTGCTAGGTACGTATGACCTAGATTGGCCACTGCTGGAAACAGGATACTAGGCTTGATGGACCTTGGTCTGACCCAGTATGGCATATCTTATGTTCTTATGTTGGGGTCGATGGCGGCAGCGTTAGACCTGGTGCCGTGGGCGAGGGTGCATATGCGGCTGCTTCAGCAGACGTTACTGTCAAGATGGTCTCCGCAGAATCATCCCCTCTCGCAAAAGTTGCTGTGTCCGGAAGAGGTGCATCTCAGTCTGCAGTGGTGGTTTGTCCCCGCGCATCTTCAAGCGGGGGTCCCTCTAGATCTGCCAGACTGGGTGTTGCTCACCACAGATGCCAGCCTTTCCAGTTGGGGGGCACATTGTTTGACGCAGATAGCGCAGGGCTCCTGGACGGCAGAGGAGAGGGTTTGGTTGATCAATCGTTTGGAGCTGAGAGCAGTTTGGTTAGCGTTGTTGGAGTTTGTCGACCTGCTTGAAGGGAGAGCAGTCCATGTTTTTTCCGACAACTTGGTGACAATCTCGTACATCAACAGACAGGGCGGCACGGGCAGTGCGATGCTACTGGAGGAGAGTTGGCAGTTGTTTCTTTGGGCGGAAGCCCATCTCTTGGCAATTTCGGCGGCACATGTGGCAGGAAAGGACAACCTTTAAGCGGACTATCTCAGTCGACATGTAATAGACCCCGGAGAATGGGAACTGAACACGGCAGTCTTTCACGAGATCACATTACGGTGGGGTCAGCCAGTCATGGATTTCATGGCCACTCTAACAAATGCCAAAGCGGCTCGATTTTACAGCAGACGCAGAGAACACATGTCGGAAGGACTCGACGGCCTGGTTCAGACCTGGCCGTCGGGTCAGCTACTTTACGTTTACCTCCATGGCCTCTGTTGGGGCGAGTCATTCAAAAAATAGCGAGGTACACTGGGACAGTAATTCTCATTGCGCCGGATTGGCCCAGACGTCCATGGTATGCCGATCTGATGTGTCTACTGGTGGAACCTCCGTGGAGGCTGCCGCTCGGGTCAATCTGTTGTACCAAGGGCCCGTGTTAATGCCGCAAGTGGATCGATTCTTACTTACGGCTTGGCTCGTGAAAGGCAACGGTTGCGCCGTAAGGGATACTCGGGGTCAGTGATAGCCACTATGTTGCAGTCCAGGAGGTGGTCTACTTCGTTGGCGTATATTCGAGTGTGGCGTATTTTTGAAGCTTGGTGCGGCGGTCGATAGTTAAAACCTTCCAAGATGAAGTTACCAGATATCTTGGCATTCCTTCAGTGTGGTCTAGAGAAGGGCCTAGCTCTTAGCACTCTAAAGGTGCATTTAGCGGCGCTGGCTTGTTATAGAGGGAAGGTACAGGGGAGCTCTCTCTCCTCGCATCCGGATGTTCGGTGTTTCCTTAGAGCAGCAGGGATCCTTAGGCCTCCGCTTCGGCCAATAGTTCCTCCTTGGGATTTGAATTTGGTTTTAGATGCATTGACAGGACCGCCGTTTGAGTCCAGGACTGCTGGTAATCTTAGGGAGTTGTCCTGGAAGACGGCCTTCTTGGTAGCATTGTGTTCCGCACGTAGAGTTTCCGATCTGCAGGCGCTCTCGTGTAGGGAGCCATACCTTCAGGTTTCATCGGAAAAAGTAGTATTACGACTGATGCCGTCTTTTCTTCCTAAGGTGGTGTCCAGTTTTCACGTGAATCAGGTTGTTTCCCTCCCCACCTTTGTTTCTCGAGAAGGGGGACAGCGAGATCGTTCGCTTAAGCAGTTGGATTTAGGACGAGTGCTCCGTAGATACCTCAAAGAAACAAAGCCGTTTCGAAAATCGGACAATGTGAGGTTTTGATCTAAGATGACACCAAGATATTTGACCTAGCGTTGTACTTTGATGGTGTGGTGTGATAGGCAGATTTCTTGTGGGGGCGTGAATGATGTGTCTCTGGTGATAATTAAGGCCTTTGTTTAACTGAAGTTTACTGCTAGGTTGTTAGTGACTAGCCAGCTGATCATTTCTTCCATACAGCTTATTATGGGTGGGATATCTTGTTTTTGAATGGAGCGAAGATCATGATATCATCTGCATATATTCTGTATTGCATGTTATGGTGCCGGATTATGTTACAGATGGGTTGAATGTAGGTATTGAAAAGCATGGATTAGATTGATGATCCTTGGGTGATGCCCTGGGCTATAGTGAAGGGGAATGGCTTGTGCTTGCCACATTTTACTTGTTGCTGCTTGTTGCTGAAATAGGACTGGAACCATTTGTGCCATGTATGCCAATTTCCTGGAAGGCAGCGCAAAAAGATACTATGGGATACTGTATCGAACACAGCTGATATGTCCATGAATATGAGAAGGAATCCAGTTTTGATGTTGTTGATTCCCCTAATGACGGTATCCAGAAGTGAGGGTTAGTAGTGTTTCGACGTGGTTGGGTTTAAAGCCATGCTGTTGGGAGTCCAGGGGGGTGTGTAGGTTAAGGTGGTCCTAGGGTTGTGTCTGTACCACTTTTTCAATAATTTTCGCCATGAGAGGTAGACTAGATATAGGGCGGTAGGAGTTAGGTCGGATTTGTTGAGTGATGGGTTTTTTTAATATTGGTCGTATGGTAGCGTGCTTGAGTGCATTTGGCATATATTCTTGGTTGAGGGCAGTTATCACTATCTTGTGTATAAAATGTATGAGTTGCTCTTTCATGGCTTTAATCCAGGATATTGGGCTTTGGATCTGACGGTGAGGTGGTGGTGTTGAGAGATGTAATGATGTGTTCAATTTGTTGGCAGCTTGGTTCATGGAATTCATTACATGTTGTTGTAGGAGATGTATCCAGGTTGGTTGAGGTTAGGGTCATAAGAACATAAGATATGCCATACTGGGTCAGACCAAGGTCCATCAAGCCCCAGTATCCTGTTTCCAACAGTAGCCAATCTAGGTCATAAGTACCTAGCAGTTTCCCCAAAAAGACACAGGTTCCACAATGCTTGTATTAGGTCAAGCAGTGATAACCTGGGTCCCTTCTTAATAATGGTTTATGGACCTTTCCTCCAGGAACTTGTCCAAACCTTTTTTAAACCCAGCTACACTAACAGCTTTCATTACATCCTCCGGTAACAAATTCCAGGGTTTGATTACACGTTGAGTGAAAAAATGTTTTCTCTTATTAGTCTTAAATTTTACCCTGTAGCTTTACTGCAGGCCCCCTAGTCTTTCTATATTCTGATGACGCAAACAATCGATCTACGTTTACCCGTTCCACTCCATTCATTAATTTATAGACCTCTATCATATCTCCCCTCAGCCGTCTCTTTTCCAGGTTGAAGAGCCTTAACCTTTTCAACCTCTCTTCATAGTGGTATCCTTCCATCCCCTTTACCATTTTGGTGGCTCTTCTCTGTACCTTTTCTAATAACGCTATATCCTTTTTAAGATACGGCGACCAAAATTGCACACAATATTCAAGGTGCGGTCGCACCATGGAGCGATATAGAGGCATTATAATATCCTTTGTTTTATTTTTCATTCCTTTATGATACCTCACATTCTATTTGCTCTCTTGGCCGCTGCTGCACACTGGGCGGAGGGTTGTAACGTGTTACCCACGATGACACCTAAATCTTTTTTCCTGGGTGGTGGTTCCTAATATGGAACCTTGCATCGTGTAACCATAGTTTGGGTTTTTCTTTCCTAGGTGCATAACTTTGCACTTGTCCACATTAAATTTCATCTGCCATTTGAATGTCCAGTCTTTCAATTTATCAAGGTCCTCTTGCAATTTTTCACAATCCTCTTGGATAATTTTGTGTCATCTGCAAATTTGATTACTTCACTCGCTAATCCTATTTCCAGGTCATTTACGAATATGTTAAAAAGCAGCAGACCCAGTACAGATCCCCGGGGCACTCCACTATTCACCTTTCTCCATTGGAAAAATTAGCCATTCAGCCCTACCCTCTGCTTTCTATCTTTTAACCAGTTCCTGATCCACAGTAGTACACTGCCACCTATCCCGTGACTTTTTAATTTTGCCAAGAGTCTCTCATGAGTGATCTTGTCAAAGGCTTTTTGAAAATTCAGATACACTGTCAACCAGCGCACCTTTGTCTACCTGCTCATTCACACCTTCAAAAAATATAACCGATTAGTAGGGCAGGACCTTCCTTGGCTAAACCCCCCGTTTTATGTAAACGACGGCCAATGTATCTGGTCAAGTGTTCTATTGTTTTGATGTAAACCGCGCTGATGACAAATAGCGCGGTATATAAGAAATGTTAAATAAATAAAAATAAATAAAATAAAGCCATGTTGTCTGTCTCCCATTAAACCATGACTATCTACATGTTCAGTAATTTTGTTCTTTATAATGGTTTCTACCATTTTGCCCAGAACTGACCACCAGTCTGTAGTTTCCCGGGTCACCCCTGGAACCTTTTTTAAAAATTGGCGTTACATTGGCCATTCACCAATCTTAAGGTATCACAGATGATTTTAATGATAGTTCATATCTGGTCCAGGTGATTTGCTACTCTTTAGTTTTTCCAATAGTTGTAATACATCTTCCCAGTTTATCAATATTTCTTTCTGTTCTTCCAATGCATCCCCTTTAAATACCATTTTAGTCATGGGTAACTTCTCTACATCATCTTCAGTAAAGACCGAAGCAAAGAATTCATTCAGTCTCTTTGCTATGGCCTTGTCCTCTCTTAGTACTCCTTTTACCCCTCTATCATCTAATGGTCTAACTGATTCTCTCCCAGGTCTTTTGCTACAAATACTTGAAAAAATGTTTATTATGCATTTTTGCTTTCACAGCAAGCTTTTTTCAAATTCTGTCTTTGCCTGCTTTATCAGTGCCTTGCATTTAACTTGCCAGTGCTTATACACATTCCAGTTTTCGTCATTTGGCTCCTTTTTCCATTTCCTGAAAGAGGCTTTTTTGGTTATAATAGCCTCTTTAACGTCGCCTTTAAACCGTGCTGTTAGTTTTTTGGACCTCCTTCCACTTTTCTTAAAGCTTGACATACAGCTGGTCTGGGCTGCCAAGGTAGTATTTTTATCCATACTTGATATAAATCTTTAACCTTTGCAGCTGCTCCTTTTAATTTCTTTCTTAACTATTTTCCTCATGTTGTCATAGTCTCCATTATGAGAGCTAAAGAGTAGCTCTGTGGATTTCATTGCCATCCTTCCTCCATTTATTAAATCAAACGTGATCATGCTATGATCACTATTGCCAACTGGCCCAACCACCCTTATCTCTTGCACAAGATCTTGTGTTCCACTAAGGACTAGGTTCAAAATGGCTTCCTCTATGTCAGTTTATGAACCAGCTGCTCCAAGAAACAGTAATTTATTTCATCTAGAACCTTTATCTCCCTAGCATGTCCTGCTATGACACTGACCCAGTCGATACCAGGGTCATTGAAATCACCCATTATTATTACTGTGTTGTAACTTTTGTTAGCTTCCCTAATATGTTTGAGCATGTCATCATCCATTTGTTCATTCTGGCCAGGTGGTCAATAGTACACCCTCATTGCCATTGCCTTCCCCTTTTGACATGAAATTTCAATCCATAGAGATTCCACAGTGGATTTTGTTTCCTGCAAAACTTTAATCCTGTGTGATTCGATGCCCTCTCTAACAGAGTGCAACCCCTCCATCAATTTGATTTACTCTATCATTGTGATATAATTTGTACCCAGGTATCACTGTGTCCCGTTGGTTGTCCTCCTTCCACCAGGTCTCTGAGATACCATTCATATCTAACCTCTCATTTAGTGCTATCTAACCTCTCATTTAGTTCTTCCTACAACACTGTACTCTCCTCTGCTTTGAACATTCGCATTCCTTCCATTCCCCATTCTATAAGGTGTACCAAAAGCCCTAGCCTTAGCTGACTTTCAGAATTCACTGCCTATATCTTTGCCCACTCTGCAGAGCGCCTTATCTTATCTTATGCTCATGCTAACTCCATACATTTCAAATCCATGCTGACCTCTTTCTAGTTTGCTGTTGAACCTGCCAAATAAAACTTCCATGTCTATATGTCAAAGGACAAACTCTATTGCCTCCAGACTTTACCGTCTCTTTGTTACATTCAATTGCTTCTACAAAGTGCCTCCACCTCCAACCCCCTCTTTATCTTTTGCCCAGATTATGGTAGACTACTCCCATGACAAGTTTCATTTTGAGTTCACCAGATTTACCTCAGTTTCTCCTACCCCTACTTCATACCCATATACTTCCTTCAACTACTGCCACCCTTTTTTCCTTTTCTACTTTTTTAAAATCACATACGAAACTCCAAACTCACTACTTGTTCTCTGATCCCATCCCTACCCAACTACTCAGCTTTATTTCCCCTACTATCATCCCGTTCATCTTTCATATTCTTAATTCTTGGTACACTGTAATCTTGTTTTTACCCTCTACATTCTACAGAAATAGCCCACACCAAAGTCTACAGTGATCTATTCTGTCCTAATCTAAGGACCTTTACTCGATTCTCTTCCTTCTGCAGTAATCTGTTGAATACTGCCTACTGCTTGATACTCTCTCCTTACTTGGATTTGAGGGCTCTGTTTTTTCTTCTTTTCTATGGAGAAGCAGGATAAGTCCACACATTTGGGTAATGTCACCAACGAAACCTGCATGGGAACTTCCTTGGCTACCTTTCCAGAAGCTTTTCGAAAGTTCTTTGTGCATGTGTGCCCTTTCTTACCTTCGCTTCCATGCCTGAGGAGCTCAGTTTTCACTTTTCGATGAAGCCCAATGGATTGCTTTTCTGAGTGCTCCATTTTTCTCCAACATTCCTGAAGTATTTTTGTACATTCTTCGACCTGCTGCTGCTGATTCCTCTTTCCCCCTTATTTTCTGGTTAGGGTTTTTTTTAAACATTTTGTAAGTTTTCTTCATTTTCCTCTAGAGCCATATAGACCACATTTAGGTTTGAGGTGCACTCATTTGGGGTTACATATTTTATTTTAGTTTTAATCACTGAATCATTTGACTTTGTTTTGGCTGTTTTTCCAGTCAATATGTCACAGAAACCTGTCAGTGGGTTTAGACAGTGTGCCCGGTGCTTTAGGGCCATGTCCATCATGGACTTCCATAATTGGTGCCTACAGTGTCTGGGGCCCAACCATAATCCCTCTATTTATAAATTCTGCTCATTGATGACAGAAAGCTTAAAGATCATGGGGAGACATGCACACAGATTTTTGGCTCTCATAAGACAGGCCCATCAGCATTGGTGGCATTGGTCACCATGGACCAAGGAGCTGCACTGGTTGCTGGTGGTGCATCAGCATCAAGGAGTGCTCCAACTCACTCAGAACTGAGCACTAGTAAGGGAGGCTAAGGATATGTCCACTGCCAATTCCACCCTGTAGAAGAAGAAGTATTCATTCTTGTTTTCGATGGCATCATAAATAAATGAGCATCAGGGAAGGCTCCAAAACATTGGCATCAGAGTTCATGAAGTGTGATTCCAAGAGCACGGGGGATTCATGTGATTCCTGATCCCCAAAACAGCCCTAACATGAGGACAGCTCATCCACCATAGTATCAGAACAGCCGCACCAAACTCCAAGAAGCCGTGACCAACCAGTTGATTCACCCTCAAAGATCCCAAAGACATCAACTGATACTGCTAAAAAGCCCCATGTCCTCGCTCATGACAACCTTTGAGGAGCACATGGCTAAGAGAGTGGAGGAGAAGCTCATGCACATTGTGCATGCAAGAGATTTTTGCTCAGACACCTCCCTCGCAGCATCATTGTGTGTTGAGCTGATGCTCAAGACACTCTGAGTGCCTGTGGGAGATAGGTCGACATCAAGATCCTGAAAAGCTTTGATGCCGACTAATCCCCAGCCAATATTGGTATCAAGTGCATCTGGGGAGGGTTAATCCTTGAGACATTGAAGCCATTCGGTGCACTGAGACTTCCAGAGGAGATCTAATTCCACTGTGGAACAGAGACCAGTCCAGGCAGAGACTCGTATGTCCATGAAGTACCTCTCTGAGTGCTTCTGGATTACCAACTTCTTAGAGGAGATGTCCCCAGAGCTACTGTTTGACTCCTCTCATAGTAATAGCATAGTGAGTGACAGCAGATAAAGACTAACATGGTCCATCTAGTCTACCAACTAATTTAGAAGATATTCACATTTGCTTTGATTGCATTCTCTTGCAATGTAACCCCACCATGGCCCAAAAGTGTTCCTGTGATTGCAGATGTGCTCCCCCCACTGAAAAGCAGGAGTGAAGAGAGCACCTCTTTATTTATTTATTTATTTAGACAGATTTGTATGCCACCTTTTCCTTCAATCAAGGTGGTCACGTCACATCACAATTGGAGGGTTACATTTAACATTAGGGTACTGTGGTGAGCAGCGCCCTCCTGAGCCTATGGAGACAGAGGAAAATCCTGAGGTTCAGCAGGATTTACACCAAAATGACAGGGCAAGGAAAAAAGAGAGACTCTATTCCACAGAGCTGAGCATGGAGACCAGCCCAGGGGAGGAGTCCTGCAGTTCCGATTGGGCACACCCAGCCCTGAGAAGGGGCGTGCCTAAGAGAGAACGTACTTTTAAACCAGAGCATGGCTCTGAGAAGGAGATTCAGGAGGGGAAGCAAAAGGAGAAAAAGAAGGAGTACGAGATTCCGAAGGAGGCTGAGACTCAGTATGAGTATGGAAAGAAGTTTAAGAAGAAGCAGCCCAGGAAGGAATACAGGAGGAAGAAACTAGAGGATGGTTGGAAAGCCAGAGGAGTGTTTAATGATACTTGGGAACCTGGCACAGGAAGAAAACCTGCACAATTCTATTCAAGGGAAGTAAGCAGAAGTCCCACGGAGAGAGGACTTAGCCTTGAATGGGATAGCCGTTGGAAGGCACCGCCCTGGGGAAGAAAGCCTTCAAGGCAAACACAGGTGAGAGAGCCATCACTCTCTGAAGTGTCGTTTGTACCAGAAAGCAACAAACAGAACAGCTGGAGAACCTTGGAGCCGTCGGAAGACAGAAGGGCTCTGCAAAAAGTGAGTAATTGGCCACACGCTTGCCAAGCTGAATGTAAAGATAATTCTCCTATCTATGAAACAATTGCCAAAGAGACTAGCAATTATTCTGATGCCTTTAACTTACAAGAAGAGAAGACAAACAGCCTTGAGCAGAAGGGAAGTTCTATAACAGATGATAGTACCCTATCTCACAAGGAACAGGCTGAATTGCTTCTTCAAAGCTTTAAACAATTCTTAGAGTTGCAGGCTAGACAACAGCTAATTTCACAAGAAGCTAGTAATGCCTTACAGCTTGAAGGAGTAACAGAGAGTAATACAGACTTACCAGGCTGTGAACAAATGGACTGTACGATTTGTTGTATAGATAAGTCAAGCTGAAGGAAATGCATTTGCCGTCTGTGATCTGAGAGTTACAAAGCTGTTGTTTGCACTGCTGAAAGAAGCTCTAATTACGTGCACATGTTTCCCCAGCACTGTGAGAGGCTGCAGTAAGCCCAACTGGCCTCTGGAGGCAAAAGAGAGTAATTTGGCTGAAAAGTGTAAAGCAGCAGTATACCTTTGAGTTGCATTTATTCTGAGTTTTCTGTTAGCCTTTTTGAAGCACCTTTGTTTTGCCATGTGATGCAACATTTATCCTTTGCTTTAATAAAATACTTATTATCAAGAAACCCCACAACTACAGTTTCTTTAATTCGGAGTGAGAAGAACTGGAACTACAACTCCCAGCATTCCTGGGGTAAAGGTTTTACTCTTCCCTCACGAAGCACAGCGGCTGCTCCTGCCTTTAACCCCTTAAGCCGGGCAGGGTCGCCGCAGTACGTATAAACTTTTAGACAGCACAGTTACTTCAACTGTACTGTCTAAATACTGTTACGTAACTGTGCTGTAAGGTATTTACTAACGTGTGATGAATTTGTGTGTGTGGATGGGATGGGTGTGTGTTTAGTTGGTGGAGTTAGTAGTGTTGCTGTTTGGGTAAGAGATGTTGCTTGGGTGCTCATAGGTTTCTATAAATAACCATGTGGGTTTAGCAGTTGAACTCCGGGAGCAAGGAGTTTTCTCAGGTCCAGCAATTGTTGGGGAAAAGCTGCCACTTGAGATCTTTACCGAGGGAATTTACCAATCAGTGTGTAGGATTAAGAAACCAGTGCAAATAACTTCGGAATTGGAGCAATTTCTCCAAATGGGTTAGTTTTGTGCATTAAAAACTGATCACCAAACAATAAATTTAAGTCTTTTTTTTAGCAATTTTTCAGTATGTAAGTTGTATATTCACAGTAACTAGAACAAAGGGAAAAGACCTCAGAGATGTGCCGTTTTAAAAATAGGCTTCGGGAACTGTTCCTCACAGGTCATAAAATCCCTTGGTCAATTTTTAAAAAAATATATTTTCAAAACATTTCAGGTTTATTTATGACCCGTTTATGGTTCCTTAAACTTATCTTGAGGCATCACTATAGCCAAACATTTCCCCATACTATTAGACTTGCTCAAACTTATCTTAAAGCATCTTCCAGCCAAATGTTTCCACACTCAACGTGGCCGCGTTTCGCAATGATGCTGCATCAGGGATGTACCAATTATATCCAGATGGCTGCATCCATAATCCTCAAAATTTGTCAAGGAAAAATATCACCAAAATAAGTAATGAAAAGGGATTTTATCTTTGGGCCCAATATTCCAAAGGCATTTACACGGTTTACAGCCCTATAAACCATGTAAATGCCACTATCCGGGATATTCAATGGCACTAACATGATTAGTGCCGCTGAATATCCCCTCTCTTCTCCCTTAAATACCCTGATGCTAACTGCTTAGCATCAGGGTGTGTCAGGAGCATTCCGGAGAGGAGCAGAGGCGACAGCAATCAATAACTGGGCAGCAGCGATATTACATGCTGTCCGGTTAGCAACATGCACCTAAAAGATAAGTGAGGCAAAAGCTCACCTATCTCTAAGCGCAGGAGCTAATTAGCCAGCATGCAATATTGCTGCTGCCCGGTTATTGACTGTGACTAAGAGGCAGTGCAGCGATCCCAGATATTCAGGGTAGGGGCTGCAAATGACCCCGGCATTGAATATCTAGGGTTAGAGGTTGACAGGGAGGGCTGTGCGCCGAAGAGGCGTATAACCCTTCTAACTCATTATCGGGCCCTTCATATTTTACCACCAGGATGGAACAATGGAACAACTGAATGACCGAAGAAAACTGGGTTATAAAAACTTCTTTAAATACTCAAAACAAGGTGCAAAGGAAAATATAATTACCTCCTAAACTGAGTCTTGAAGCAAAAGTATTCTGGTACTGTTACATTACAGTGCAAAGATGCCACATAAAAGCCAGGAAAATGTACGTAAATTAGTGGTATTCATCTTCCATAATTTTATACACCGTTTTAATTAAACACGTATGTTCCAACACAATACCTATGAGAGAGAAGGTCTCAGTACCAGGGGCCGGTGCTTTTAGTGACTATTGATTATTCAGTCAGACACACCATTATTAAAGCCCATTTCACATCAGCGACCAACCTCTCATGAATCCCCAGTGTTAATAAAAGGACACAGCCTGGAACTTATCAGATACAAAATCCAAAATGCTCAGTTTATATTTGTCAATATATACCATACTTGCCCTTCTCCTCCTGTTAACGTCTGCACATACTACCTTCTCCCCCACAACATACCCCTCATGCGCATTCCACTTATACCATCCAGCATACTCACATTCCAACCGTCCTCAGCAACACACCTACAGATGCCTCATAACCATACCAACTCGCATTCATAGCATTCCTACCTCAACCTCCCCCCAAATAACAAAATAGTTACTGAAGTGTGCACTGATTAATGCCAGATCAGTGAGAAACAAAATCCATACTATTACGGACCTACTCACAGAATACAAGCTAGACATATTAAGCTTTACGGAAACATGGCTCTCAGAAACAGATAACGTTCTCCTCAATCAACTCAAAGCGGAAGGATACTCACTATTCCACTGCCCATGAAATAATCGGCGAGATGGAAGGGTATTACCAATAACCAAATCAAATCTCCATCTCTGCCCCCTTTCATCCAGAAGCACTGAGGAAATAGATTTTCAATCACAGTCACAAACAACCATCTAACCATCTGCCTCAACTACAGAACTCCCTCCTTTACCTCCAATGACCTATCTAGCATAATAGACCACATCATTGAAAATGCCAACGCAAAGAAGGACCTTCCGATCCTAGGAGACTTCAACCTCCCCTCCCTACCCAACAATGTGGCAGACTCGTTCCTCTCAGCCATGGAATCAGTGGACTTCAATCAAAACATTACATCTCTTACACACGTGAAAAGCAACACCCTCTCCTTAATCTTCACCCTCACCCCCAATCCATACCACCCCCCCAAAGCACTACATACTCACCCAGTACCATGGTCTGACCACAGCCTCACCATCAAATCCCCAATAACACAGTCCGAACAACAACTAACCACACAATGATTCAGCCACTTTAACAAGGAAGAATTCCTGGAGTACACCACAACAAAAATACAAATGGACACATCAGATACAATAATGACAGTCATTTGGAACAATTTGCTTGAAGACGCAGCGAAAATACCACCCAATCAATATAACCTAAACAAAAAACACCATTTCTTCAAAACTCCTTGGAACACCCAAACCTTGCAACAAATAAAAAACAAACTAAGACAACTAGAACAAAAATGGTGTAAAACTACACAGATCGAAGACTGCAACAAATACCTAGCTCTACTTCAAACCTACCATACAGCCACAGATAAGACCAAGAAGGATTATCGTACCAAGATCATCAGCACCTCTATCAATCACCCACGTGAACTATTTGACATAGTCATACACCTTACTCAACCACCCACCAACCTCAACCAATTATCCACTATCAACCACCAACAACTAGCTGCCCACTACAAACCGCTACAACCTCAAAAAGACATCACCACATCCGTGCCTACCACTTTTCCACTTGATATTAATCACTGGTCAACCTATTGAAACATCACTAACAAAGAGATCAAAAATATTCTATCAGTGATTAACACCTCCACCTCACCACTGGACTCATGCCCGGCAAACTGGATAAAAGCTTCAAAGAAAGAACTTAGCCCATTCCTCGCCAAACTAACCAATGAAGCTCTACAACAAGGAATAATGCCAAGCTGTCTCAAGCGCTCCTCCATTTGCCCCACTTTAAAGAAACCAAGCCTCTACCCCTCAGACCCCACATCCTACAGACCCATCGCTAGTCTCCCATTCCTAGCAAAAATCATCGAGAAAACCATGCAACTCCAGCTTCAAGACCACATCGATGAGAACTGTTTACTTGACCCAACAACAACATGGCTTCTGCCCACTGAATGGAGTGAAAATTCCAATGACATCGCTTATCAACACTCTAACCCAAGGAATACAAGACCACTCAAAAACATACCTAATGATATTCTTAGACATCTCCGCAGCATTCGATACAGTCAACCATGGCATACTCCTCCAAGAACTGCAATCATATAGCATCCGAGAAACTGTCTTCAAATGGTTTCAATCCTACCTCACTAACAGACACCAACAGATTAAAAATAGGCATTAACACCTCCAACAAATACAAACACAAGGTGTACTTCAAGGTTCCACACTCTCCGCACCCCTCTTCAACCTATATCTCCAACCCATCTGCTCAATCATTAAAAACCACAAGATCCACTTCCACATATATGCCGATGACATCATGCTATATTGTCTACTATTCACCAAACAACCATCTTACACACAAATCCAGAACTGCTTCAAGGAAGTATCCAACTCGCTCACAACAAACAGCCTATCAATAAACTAAAAAAATAACAGAAGCTATGTTTATTACAAGGGACCCCTCATTCACCCCACCAACCACAATCACACTAAACAACATCCAGATAAATGTTAAACCAGAGCTAAAATACCTAGGGATAAGCCTTGAGGACCAACTCTCCTTCAAATGTCATATAACAAGAACAGCCAACACAATGTACCTCAAAACTAAGACCCTACAGTGACTCTGTCCGCTCCTTGAACCAGAAGACTTTCGTTCAACACTCCAAGTCCTTGCTCTCCCTCATGCTGACTACTGCAACAATATATACCAGGGCCTACAACAGGCCACCCTCCTCCCCCTCTAATCTGCACTCCACACAGCTGCACGCACGATACAGATGCTGCTAAGTTTGACCACATTACCCCCATCCTAAAGCAGCTCTACTGGCTGCCTCTCACAAGCAGAATTAGATATAAAACCTTGCAACTAAAACACAAAACACTGCACTCACACCCTCCCACCGTCCTACTATCCTTCAGAGGTTCACCACAAACAGACCACAGAGATGCTAACCCCTGTGCTAATGGTTAGCATGATTTAGTAGCATGCTCCATAGAGTCTAATGTGCTCCTTTCTAGAAGTATCTAATCAAAGCTTCCTGAAATATAACTGTTCACTCTTAACAGATAATAAAAAATTATCAACCAGCTAATTGGTGAGTGAGTGGGTGGGAGATGGGGTGGGCAAGGAGAGATCCAACACTTCAGAAGTGCTGCGACTTCATAGAGTATTAATCTGCTTTCCTCCCCATTGAACTAGAAGTAAATAAGAAAACCCTACAGCAAACTTATATGCTCCTTAAAAAAAGCCCCCCTTCTACAACATAAAATCCCAGCAATATATAAACCCAGCAAAATCTTCGGATACAACATAAGAAAACCAAAGTCCTTTTCATCACAAGGAACCCAAATTTCATCACTCCTTCTTACTTGAAGGTCCAAGATGCAGAACGTCTGACCAAACCCTCCATCAGATACCTGGGAGTCACACTTGACCAGCGACTAGACATGAAGACCCATATAAGCAATGTAGCAAGAGCCGTATACCATAAAATCTGATCCCTCAGTCACCTACGCTCCCTACTTGAACCAGATGACTTCCGGATAGTGTATCAAGCTTTGGTTTTACCACATATCAACTATGCCAATGCAATACTCCATGGTCTACCACAATCCACTTTGCTTCCATTATAGCTAGCAATAAACTCAGCAGCATGAGTTTTCCAGGGCACTGCCATGAGGGAACACATGACACCCATCCCGAAATAATTACACTGGCTCCCTATAAAAGGCAGGATCACATTCAAGACCATACTAATGACCTTCAAGATCATAAACGGACTCGCCCCATCTTCCTTATCCGATCTCATACTGATAACCCCCCTAATAGATCTAGAAGATCTCATGCCGCCAATAAACTAGTAGTCCCAAAAGAAACGACCAAGTGTTGCCAAAGCACAACGAACAGGGCTTTTAAGCTCGCCGCACCTAAATGCTGAAACACCCTTCCACACAGTATCTGTGATATCACCAATCTAACCCAGTTTAGAAAAGCCGTGAAACATTACCTCTTCCTCTTACATTACCCGGATGAAAGCACCACTGATCACTCACCATCCAGCTAGGCAAATCTACGCAAATGTCCAATCAATTCGCATTGTACAGATGTAAATAATTACCCCTGTTTCTTTCCAAGTTCCTATTCCTGTTAATTGTAAACACAAATCAAGTCATTTGAAATGTGTATGTAAAATGTTCCATGTAAACCGCACTGATGGAAAATAGCGTGGTATATAAGAAAATGTAAATAAATAAATAAATCCTATTAAAAATCCCCATTTTTTAAAAAGAAATCAGGAGAGCACCCAACATAGTAAATGATGACAGATAAAAGAGCACTATGGCTCATCTAGTCTGCCCAGCAAGGTATTTAGGGTTGTAACTGCCGCTCTGTGCAGATTATCCCTGAATTTGCTTTTTATTTTGGGTTATAACTGCTGCTCTTTGCAAACCAAAATAATTACATCCATTTGTATCAGTTCCTGTTGGGACGGCTATAAAGCTCTAAAAATCCTGACTTCTAGGCAGTCCAGCTAATGAAAATCTCAGTAGTGCTATGATTTCAAAGAGTATTTAATCAACTTTCCTCCTCTTTGAATTAAAAGTAAAAGAGAGAGCCCTAGAGCTAACTAATAAGCTCCTGAAAAAAAGAACCCTTCTACAACAGCAGCAAAAATAACTAACCAAGCAAGAAATCAGGAAGAGTACTTGATATCAAAAAGCCCAAAAATTACTTCAGCCTGGGATTAGTTCCTCTTGAGATGGAGACCAGCATGCCTCAATCTAAAAAATACCAACCTTTTCTCCAGGACCAAGCAGGAAGTCAGTCCTCACATATGGGTGACATTGGTGCCGACGGAGCCCCCATGCGGAGCATTTCCCCAGCTTTCAAAGAAAGCCTTTGGGAATGCAGCACGCATGCGCGGTCCCCTTCCCGCCCAAGGGTGCCATCATGCTCAGTCTTCTTTTTTCCGTGGAGCCCGATGGACGTGTCTCATTGTTACCCGTGAAAAAAGTTGATTTTTGCATGGATCCTTGTTTTTTTACTCAGTTCGGCGCTGGTTCCCTTTCCCGCCTGGGCCCGGTATATCGGTATCGAGCCCGGACTTCATTTTTCGGTTTTGGTCCTTTGAGACTAGCGTTCGCGCCATTTTTTCTATTTTTCACTGGCAGCCCTGTCTTTTGACCTTGCAGGGGCTCTTTTTCCCCCATGGCTGCCAGCGGATTTAAAAAGTGTGATCGGTGTAAGAAACTAATGTCTCTCACCAACACACATGACTGCTGCCTCCGCTGCCTCGGGCCCGATGATCTGTGGTCTGTGTGGGAAAATGTCCTCGAAGGCGTTGAGGAGCCGTCAACATCAGAAGGAAAGAATCTTCTCTGACTCTGCGTCCGGCCAGGCCCGGACTTCGTCAGAGGCCTCGACGTCTCGGGAGTCCGATCCCGAGCATCACTGGGGCTCCTCTGAGAGGGGGTCTCCCTCGTGGGAGCACCGCAGGAAGAAAAAATCCACGAGGGCGGCTTCGGTGGACGCACTTGGCTCCTTGAGGGCCAGGTCGCATAGTCCCGACTGCCATCCCGGGTCTTCGGAGTCGCAGAGGTCTGCTAAACAACCTCGTGTAGAGACGGAGGCCCCGAGTCACGTGAGTACTGTAGTCCTCGTGGACTCTCCTCCAGGGGAGCTAACATCGGGCCCGACGCCGTCAGGGCTCGAGTTGGGGGCTGCTGAGTCTCCTGAGCTCGGACTCAGGTTGACGGCCTTGGAGAGCAGCTTGGCTGCCTTCATGGAACAGCAGCGGGCACTGATCGCCGGCCTCACTGGTGCATCTGCCCCGACCACTGGGACCTCGATGTCCAAGTCGAGGCCGAGCCGATCCTCGAGTCTATGCGGTCTCGAGTCGATCCTCGGCCAAGGTCTCCCTCGGCCTCCCGTTCGGGACCGAGGTCGTCGACGCCGTAACCCCCGGCGTCAGGGCGGATGGCATCGGTGCCTACCCGACCGGAGCCTCTCGGTTCCTCTTCCTAGGGGTCGGGCTGGGAAACAGAGTACGAGGAGTCCCCGGACACGTTTCGGACCCGGTGTGTCCCTTCGGACTCACTGGAGTCCGAGCCTCGGAGACGGTCCCCCCCGGAGGATACCCGGTTCTTGGACTTCGTGCAGGACATGGCCAAGGCTTTGGCCTTGCCCGCGGACCCCGAGGAGGAGCCTCGAGCCGAGGAGCTTGAGGCCCTGCAGTATGACTCTCCCCCCAAGGAGGCCTTTACTGTACCGGTTCCTCCGATGCTGGAACGGTTGCTCTTCCGCATGTGGGAGGCGCCGGCCTCGACGCCGGTACTGAGCAAGCGGGTTGATTCCATCTATCGAGTCCGCAAGAGCCCCGGGTTCCAGAAGGCACAGCTACCGCACCACTCCATTGTTGTGGAATCGGCCATGCATCATCTGAAGAGTCAGAAGATGTACTCCTCGGTGCCTCCCGGCTGGGAGACCCGGAACCTGGATGCCCTCGGTAGAAAGTGCTTCCAGGGCTCTATGCTTGCTTGCCATGTCCAGACCTACCAGCTGTACATGGGCATGTACCTTCGAGACCTGGCAAAGGAGATTGCCGGGTTGTCTGCTGGTCTCTCCAAGGAACCTTTGCAGAGGTTCAACGCCCTGTCATCGGGGATCCGGGAGTGCTCGAAGTTTATCTCTCGAGCAGCCTATGATGGCTTCGAGTCTTCGGCCCGAGTAGCCGCGGCCGGCATCGGTGCACGCCGTCAGGCATGGCTACAGTCATCGGACCTCGAGCCATGGGTTTAGGACAAGTTGGTCGATATCCCCTGCCAAAGTGAAAACCTCTTTGGCAAGCCCATGGCTGAAAAGGCTGCAGAACTCGAGTCCGAGACTCTCACCCAGACAAGGCTGTCCAGGAAAACCTCTGCCCCTTCTCAGAAGAAGAAGGGCTCAGGGAAAAAGGCCTTTTACCCGAGGAAGTCCTCTGCCTACATATCCTACCCTCAGTTCCAGGCCTCCATAGCTCCCCAGCAGGGTCAGCAGGCGTAGGGGCAGGGACATGGGCCCCCTAGGCAGAAAACCCCCAAGCCTCCTTTGACTCCAGTGGCATAGCCTCTCCTCCTCAGCTGGCCCCTCTCAGCACAGGAGGCCGGCTGACCCTGTATGCCCACAGGTGGTCAGCCGTAACAAGGGATACCTTGGTGCTAAGCATAGTCCAGAGGGGCTATCTGCTCCACTTCCACCAGGTACCCCCCTCCTACTTTCCAGGGGAGCCTCTAAGACTCCCTCTGCACAGAAACCTACTCCTGCAGGAGTTAGCAAGTCTTCTAAATGAACAGGCAGTGGAACCGGTGCCCCACCACCAGAGAGGACAAGGCTTCTATTCCAGGTACTTTATGGTACCAAAAAGGACAGGAGGCCTCAGGCCCATCCTAAACTTGTGAAATCTAAACAAGTTCCTGGAGAGGGAAAAGTTCAAGATGCTTACCCTTGGAATACTGCTGCCCTACCTCCAGCAGGGAGATTGGCTATGCTCCTTAGACCTAAAGGATGCTTATACTCACATCCTTATTCATCCAGACCACAGGCAATATCTCAGATATGTGGTGGGAGGAAACCATTTTCAGTACAGGGTACTCCCTTTTGGCCTAACCTCCGCCCCCAGGGTTTTCACCAAGTGTCTGGCGGTGGTGGCGGCCTACCTCAGTGTTCAAGGACTCTTTGTCTTTCCATACTTGGACGACTGGCTCATCAGGGGTCAGTCTCCACAGGAGACCAATCAAGCCACCCTCCGCACTGTCTCCCTTCTCCAGCATCTGTGGTTTGTCATAAACTTCGCAACGTCCACTTTGCGTCCCTCACAGAACATGGAATTCATAGGGGCAAGACTGGACACCCTTCAGGCAAAGGCTTTTTTACCCGTGGACAGGGCCCACAGACTGATGGATTTGGCCAGACAATTCCACAGCAATTCTCTGGTCTCCGCCAGACAGTTCCTGAGGCTCTTAGGCCACATGGCATCCACGGTCATGTAACTCCAAATGCCCGTCTCCACATGAGGCCAGCTCAGTGGGACCTCAGAACTCAGTGGCTGCAGGCCACAGGAAACCTGACGGACAAAGTGAGGGTGTCCAAGTTACTAGCATCTTCTCTGCAGTGGTGGTTTCATCTTCCGAATTTGGTGCAAGGAGTGCCTTTTCAGGCACCTCCACACTCACAAGTGCTGACAACCAATGCTTCTCTTCAGGGTTGGGGTGCACATTGCCAGGGAGCATGCACTCGGGGCCTGTGGTCTCCTTGGGAGGCCGCACAGCAGATCAATCTCTTGGAGCTGAGAGCTATCCGCTTAGCCCTGCAGACTTTCTCTCATGTCCTCTCTCACCAGTCCGTCTTAGTTCAGATGGACAATCAAGTTGCTATGTTCTATGTGAACAAACAGGAGGGCACAGGGTCCTGACCTCTCTGTCAGGAAGCACAGGACCTGTGCTCCTGGGCAATCAATCATGGCATAGTTCTCAAGGCGGTCTATCTCCCTGGATGGGAGAATTACCTGGCAGACAGATTGAGCAGGATCCTACAGCCACATGAATGGCAGTTGAATCCTCTGGTGGTTCAACAGATCTTCCTAAGATGGGGTCTTCCAACCATAGATCTCTTTGCCAGTCCACTGAACCGTCAACTGCCCAGGTTCTGCTCCAAAAAATACCTCATTCAACTTTTCACCAAAAGCTATCAGATTCAGTAATGCTTAAATTTGTCACAACATAGCCTCAGAAACAAACATAGGCACTAATAAACTCTGGGCTGATTCTGTTCTACACCCAGGCATGTGCTGGTTTAACATCAATGGCTTTGTGTTGTGCAAACAGTATCACAGTTTATCATGAGCAATGTAAAAATCAATAAAAAAATACTTAGCTCATGTAGAAACGTGATGTTGTGCGAAGTGCTTCATGATTTTTCTGAAATTTTATAAAAGTTCTTGAGTGGGGTGCAATTCCTTCCACTTTCAACCCGTGCAACGCCAACCTTGTGAGGCGCCCTCCGTGTCAGGGCGAAGGCTACGTCAGTGGCTCATCTCCACTCTGTTCCTTTGGCAGACATCTGCCGGGCCGCTACTTGGTCTTCAAGCCAGACTTTTGCGGCACACTACTGCCTCGAGAGGGAGTCCTGCAGGGACAGTGCTTTCGGGCAGGCGGTACTCCGTAATCTCTTTGAGGTATAGGCAACTCCTACCCTCCGGCCCTGGTGTTGGGCTACCGTACGGGGGCGTTCTCAGAGAAGATTCTTTTCGCACATGCTGAGGCTCTAGAGGGAGCTCATTTTTCAGCTTTGGGTCCCCGGTAGCCTTAAGCTGGGGAGTCCCATATGTGAGGACTGACTTCCTGCTTGGTCCTGGAGAAAGAGTAGTTACTCACCTGTAACAGGTGTTCTCCAGGAGCAGCAGGAATCAGTCCTCACAACCCTCCCTCCTCCTCTTGGAGTTGCAGTCATAAAATTCATTTTGTTTTTTCTGTCTTTAGCTATGTCATCAGACTGAGCAAGATAGCACCCTTGGGCGGGAAGGGGACCGCGCATGCGTGCTGCATTCCCAAAGGCTTTCTTTGAAAGCTGGGGAAATGCTCCGCACGGGGGCTCCGTTGGCGCCGACGTCACCCATATGTGAGGACTGATTCCTGCTGCTCCTGGAGAACACCTGTTACAGATGAGTAACTACTCTTTCCCTACAAAGAGCATTTTTCTCTTCAAAAAAGGGGCCATCAGCAATAATCCAGACAAAAGCTGCACCATCACAACAAACACCTCTTCAGAAAGCCCCACCATAGAGAGAGGAGAAAACAGTCTGTTAGTCATACAGCCCAAGGCAGCTTCCTCTTTTTGAGTGAGAACTGCATAACCGGCCTTCAGTGATCCATTCTACCATCTCTCCTAATAGGAGGGAGATTAACTCTCTTAGGCAATTGCTGGAGTGGAGGAGTAGCCTAGTGGTTAGAACACTGGCTTGGTAACCAAGCAACCAAGGTTCATTTCCCACTAGCACTACTTGTGGCCTTGGGCAAGTCACTTAACCCTCCATTGCCTTGGAAGAAAGGCCTGGCAATCTACTTCTGGTGACACTGCCAAGAAAACCCAGGAGCTTCTGGGTCGCCAGGAGTTAGGACTGACTCAAAGGCACACATTGCATTGCAGGCAATTGCTGGTTTTTCATAAAAGAAGGGTTACTATAGATGATAAGCAAGAACTGCCATGTTGTTTCTCTAAATTCCCTCAGAATCATTTCAGTTCTCAACTTCTCCCAGATTAAGATCTTAGCCTTCTCTTTTGTTAGGAAGATCATGATTCCTATTCGTCTCTCTGGGCCAGTCCAGGGTACCTTTGGGTTGTCAATCCCCTTCAGCAGCTGAGGACTGAAAACTAGAAGTTTTTGCTGACAGGCTATTGCCACTCCCCATTGTGACAGCTCTCCAGTCTTCAGTCCTCAGCAGCTGAACAGGACGTGGAAAGCTGACAGGGCCCTAGACAGTGCAGCAGAACTCTTCTGATATTACATATTTCCCTTGTTTTACTTCAATTAAGCTAATTGAAAAAAAAAATGGAAGCCGATCCCTGACTGCCGATTTCGGCAGCATTCACAGAGGCAGAGCCTGTCTTTAGTGTGAACCGGGTTTGTTTTTACAGGGGGATTGTTCCTGGGAGCCCCAGGTTTCACCCACCTATTTCATGCAGAAGCGATTCTTCGTTTCCCGCTAGCAGCGGGACCCGGAGGATCAGAGCTGTCAGGGCTGCGAGCAGGTCAGTTGTTGTGCTTTCTTTTACAGCCGGGGGTTTCTGCGGCGTGTGTATTGGAGTGAGTGTTGTTTTCGGTCAATTTATTTGTCTGGTTAAACTGCCGGTGGATCGAGTTGTCGGGTGCAGGTTCGCCACATTTTGTCTTTAGCGGACAATGGAAGGCAAAGAGGACTCTCAAACGCCTCACAGCAGTTTAGATCAGGCGGGAACAGCGGCCATTTTACAGGAGCGCACCATTTCTCCCGCTAAACAGCACAAGCAGGGGAAGAGGAAAATGAAGAGTGCAAAAGACAATTCCTCTGACTTAAAGGAACAGCGCAAGGTGCCTGAAGCTCAGGAGTCTCTTGCTGCTTTATTTTCCCCAGATTTTATTTTAGCTCTGCATAGAGCTTATACTTTAAAAGTTTCCCAAGTGAAAAAGGATTCCTTAGCTCCCAGCCTTGGTGAAGGGCTTCAGTTGGAGGATACTAAGCTAGACCCTGGATAAGGTTCCTCTCTCACAGGGGCAGGCGCAGCTGCTGACATGCAGAGCTTAGAGCCGCAGCCGCAGGGTCTCACAAAAGGGATGAGGCAGACTCTTTTTCTGAGACAGGGTTTGATCCTTGGCCGGGTGAGCTGGAGGATGGAGAACTGGTACCTGGCGAGGATCCCAATCTCTTTCGGGTTTTCCGAAAGGAGTTGGGGGCTCTGATTGGACAATCATTGGCTGCCTTAAATATCCTCCTGCCTGCGGTAGAACAGGAGCCGCTGGAGGATCCTTTATTGCAAGGTTTTAAGACGGAGCAATGTTGCTTTCCGGTTCACCGGGTGATAAAGCAGATGATAGAGTCTGAGTGGGAGTGTCCGGAGGCTACTCTGAGGGGTGGTCGCGCTCTAGGTCGCCTTTATCCAGTTCCGCAAGAGGAGAAAGAGTTGCTGAAGATGCCTAAGGTGGATGCTCTCCTTTCGGCAGTGACAAAGAAGACTACGATTCCGGTAGAGGGTGGAGCGGCTCTTAAAGATCTGCAGGATCGCAAGCTGGAGTCACTGCTTAAGCAGTCTTTTGATTCTTGTGCGCTAGCTCTGCAGGCTTCTATTTGTGGAGCATATGTTTCTAGAGCTTCGATCCGTTGGCTCCAAGGAGAGACTCCTTCAGATGCTTCTGCGGAGGCTTCCACAGAGGGAGCGAAGTTGGAATCGGCGGCAGCCTATATGGCGGATGCCTTTTATGACTTAGTTCGTATCTCGGCAAAGTCCATGGCATCCTTGATTGGGGCTCGACGGTTTCTTTGGCTAAGGAATTGGTCGGCTGACGCGTCTTCAAAAGCAAGGCTCAGTAAACTCCCTTATAAGGGCAAGCTGCTTTTTGGGGAGGCCTTGGAGAAGATTGTAAAGGATTTGGGGGATTCCAAAGGGGGTCGTTTGCCAGAGGATCGGCCTAAGATTCCTAGACAACCATCTACACTGCGAGGGCAAGGAAAGGATTTTCGTAGATTTAGAGGAGCACGTTTTTCGCCCTATCCCAGAGGTCGTTTTGTTCCTAGAGGTCAGTCCTTTCAAGGGAAAAGAGGTTTTGGTAGAGGCTATTTCAATGCCCAGCAAACCGCCACAAAAAAGCCGCAATGAAGGTCAGCTGGTCCAGGTAGGGATACCGGTAGGGGGTCGCTTACAGGGGTTTCTCTCTGCCTGGACCACAATAACTACAGACCAATGGGTGCTGGAAATCATACGAGACGGGTATGCGTTGGAGTTCGCTCAGCCACTTCAAGAGGCCTTCTTGATGTCACCTTGTGGTCTCGGAGCCAAGAGGCAAGCGGTAGAGGACACACTGCTACGCTTACTGCAACTGCAGGCAGTTGTTCCGGTGCCTCCAGACCAATTAAGGTCCGGTCGATACTCAATTTATTTTGTGGTTCCCAAAAAAGAGGGGTCCTTTCGTCTGATTCTAGACCTCAAGCACGTAAACCGGGCTTTGAGAGTTCCACATTTTCAGATGGAAACTCTAAGATCAGTGTTTCGTTCGGTACAGCCAGGAGAGCTGCTCTCCTCAATAGATCTCACAGAAGCTTATCTACATATCCCTATCAGACCAGATCATCAGCGTTTTTTTAAGATTTGTGGTTCCCACAGGCCATTTTCAGTTTTGAGCGTTGCTGTTCGGCTTGGCAATGGCTCCGCGAACGTTTACAAAGGTAATGGTGGTAGTCACTGCAGCCTTGCGGATGGAAGGTATTCAAGTTCATCCTTATCTGGACGATTGGTTGATCAGAGCCAGTTCTCTGCAGGAGTCGGTCAGGGCTACCTCTCGAGTGGTGCAAGTCCTGGAACAGCTCGGTTGGGTGATCAACCGTACGAAGAGTCAGCTACAGCCGCAATCCTGGCTTGTGTATCTGGGAGCAGAGTTCGACACAGAGCGCGGATTGGTCTTATTGCCGGAGAGCAGAGTGCTAAAGATAGTGTCTCAAGTGAAAGCGTTCTTGCGACTCCGAGCTCCCTCGGAGTGGAGGTATTTACAGCTCTTAGGGTCCATGGCGGCGGCCTTGGATCTGGTGCCCTGGGCCAGGGCACACATGCGGCCATTGCAACAGGCGTTGCTATTCAGATGGTCTCCACAACTTCATCCCTTGTCGAGCAGACTTTTCTGTCCGGACCTGGTGCGCGGCAGTCTAAGCTGGTGGCTAGTTCAGGATTATCTTCAGGCAGGAGTTCCATTGGAGCTTCAGGATTGGATGTTGGTAACGACAGACGCCAGTTTATCGGGCTGGGGAGCTCATTGTCAAGCTCAGGTGGCTCAGGGGCTCTGGTCTCCGGAAGAGACTGCACTTTCGATCAATCTATTGGAGCTCAGAGCGGTTCGTTTAGCGCTTCTGTCCTTCGCTCCGTTCTTTGAGGGAAGAGCAGTGCGGGTCTTTTCAGACAATGTAGTGACGGTATCGTACATTAATCACCAGGGGGTCACGGGCAGTGCTCTGTTGCTAGCGGAGAGTCAATTGTTAATGTTCTGGGCGGAAGCCCATCTGGCGGCCTTGTCGGCGGCGCACGTGGCAGGAAAGGACAATGTCCAGGCTGATTATCTAAGTCGCAATGTTATCGATCCCGGAGAGTGGGAGTTGAACACAGCGATTTTTCACGACATTACGATGCGCTGGGGGCGGCCAGCAATGGATCTGATGGCCACGCTCAACAATGCAAAAGCGTCGAGATTTTTCAGCAGACGGAGAGAGCACATGTCCGAGGGACTGGACGCTCTGGTTCAGCCTTGGCCGTTGGACAGGCTTCTGTACGTTTTTCCTCCGTGGCCGATGATCGGTCGCATCGTTCAGCGTATAGCAGGTCACAGAGGAACGGTGATTCTCATTGCGCCGGATTGGCCCAGAAGGCCTTGTTATGCGGATCTGAAGCGACTTCTAGTAGATTCCCCTTGGAGGTTACCGACTTGACGCAATTTGCTGAGTCAAGGTCCCATTCTCATGCCGCAGGTGGATCGCTTCTTGCTTACGGCTTGGCTCTTGAAAGGGAATGGTTGAGACGCAAAGGATACTCGTCATAGGTAGTGGTTACAATGTTACAGTCGAAAAGGAGATCAACGTCTTTAGTATATGTGCACGTATGGCGGGTATTTGAGTCTTGGAGTACACAACGTAGCGTTCATCCTTTTTCGGCGGCCTTGCCTGAGATTTTGTCTTTCCTTCAGGGGGGCTTGCAAAAAGGTTTGGCTCTTAATACTTTGAAAGTCCAGGTAGCTGCCTTGGCTTGCTGTAGGGGAGCGGTGCACGGCAAGAAGCTGTCATCACATTCGGATGTGGTGCGTTTTCTTCGAGCGGTAAAGATAATTAGGCCGCCGGTATGGCAAGTGGTACCGGCTTGGGATTTGAATCTGGTGTTAGAAGCTCTAACTCGACCTCCCTTTGAGTCAGGGTCGTTGGGAGGTTTGAGAGAGTTGTCGTGGAATACCACGTTTCTTGTAGCTTTGTGTTCGGTGCGGAGGATTTCCGATCTGCAAGCTCTTTCTTGCAGGGAGCCGTACCTTCAATTTTTGTCGGAAAGAGTGCTCTTGCAGACGGTGCCTTCGTTTCTACCCAAGGTGATGTCGTCGTTCCACATTAATCAATCAATTGCTCTTTCCACTTTTCCTGATCTTCACGGGTCGCGGATGGATAAGTCTTTGCGGAAGTTGGATTTGCGGTGAGTCTTGAAGAAGTACCTCAGAGCCACTCAGCCTTTCAGAAAGTCGGAAAGGCTGTTTGTTCTGTATGGTGGTCCGCAGAAGGGGCAGGCGGCTACTAAGGTGTCGATTGCCCGATGGGTGACGCGGACAGTGATAGCGGCTTATGAAGCGGGAGGTAGGTCGCCTCCGGTTGGTCTCAATGCTCATTCTATGCGGGGACAAGCGACTTCTTGGGCGGAGATAGCCTTGGTCCCTCCAGTAGATATTTGCAGAGCCGCGACGTGGTCTTCTCTGCATACGTTCACGAAGCATTATAGGTTGGATGTTCAAGCCAGGGAGGATGCGAAATTGGGGGCCTCTGCGGTTGTAGCGGGGCTCGCGGGTCTCTCCCGAATTTAGGCACTGCTTTGGTACTGCCCGAAGGTATCCTGGACTGGCCCGGAGAGACGAATAGGAAGGAGAAATTAGACCTTACCTGCTAATTGTCTTTCCTTGAGTTCTCTCTGGGCCAGTCCAGAGCTCACCCAATCTTAGCGCAGAGTTCACAAGGAGGTTATGGTTTGTTCTGCATCCTCAGGTTCCAGGAGACTAACTTTTACTCTGGTGGATGTGGTGTTTGGGGCTCCCTTCGGGGTAGTTGGGGGCTCAAAACAAAAAAACAAAAAAAAGAAAACTAAAGAATACAATGGAAGGGAAATGTTCTCATCAACACAGGCGCAGTTGCGTAGGCGAGGAACAGACAGGCTGTGTGGAGTTTTCGTTTAGAAGTTAGGTTTTTACTGTTTCTTGTTTTGGAGTTTCTACGGTTCTGAAGACATTTGAACGTTGCACGGTTACGCTGCTTTGCTAGAAAAGACTGGAGAGCTGTCACAAGGGAGAGTGGCTATAGCCTGTCAGCAAAAACTTCTAGTTTTCAGTCCTCAGCTGCTGAAGGGGATTGACAACCTGAAGGTACCCTGGACTGGCCCGGAGAGAACTCAAGGAAAGACAATTAGCAGGTAAGGTCTAATTTCTCCTTATATTGTATACCTGTCAAATGATGTTACTGTATCTGTGCAGTTTAGGTTTAGGTTTAGTAAGGGGCAGTCAGTAGGGCAGACTGATTAGCCATTGTTAAGTCAGCAGCTGTGCATGGGGCCAGCAGCAGCGGGCAATATAAAAAATGCTGCATTGTCGATGTTAAGTCTATAGTCACCTTTGTCCGATCCAGTCTTCCACTTTACTATATTCACTCGATGTCGCCCAACATCACTCCGTAGATGGTTCCATGACCTCTCTATGGTAAACTCAAAGCCCACATCAGTTGGGAGCCCTCTCCACAATATCATTTCCCATTGCCACACAACATCATTGGTTAACGCCCATTGGTGCCACATTTCTAGGTGGCAAAAGAGCAGAATATCAATTAATCAGGGACCAAAAATAAAGAATTGCACAAAAAAGCCCTGAAAAGTTAACACACATAATATTTTTAAGGACTTCAAATAATATGAGCTTCAGATGTTTCTAGCAAGAGAGCCTAATAAAATTAGGGCTACAACACTAGTAAAGCTCAAGTGTTATCATCGGTCCAAATAGCCCAAGTGTTATCCATATTCACAAGGGCAGTTCGCAGTCCAAATTTTACTACAAAAAAATTTTCAAAATAGGTTTTCTGAATATAGTTATATATGTTCTTTCAAGAAATGAAAGCAGCCTAAGTCACAAACAATCCAACACAATATTGTGTTTTAAATAACTTATCTGCATCAGGGATATCTTCTTCCTTCTTTCAAACAGGCTCATAATCCAAGATGTGCTACTACTCCAAACAGCTATAAGCAATCACTAAGTCTGCTATAAAGAGGGCCAACAGTTCAGTGTGTATCAGGTGTCCTGTGGTCATGTGCAGAAAGCCATCGTTGATCTAATAGCATGGGACAAACACAGAGAATCTCTAAAGGTAAAAAGGGGACTGTTGTAGTTGTTATGGAAGGACAGAGTAGATAGGCCATGTGGTCTTTTTCTGTCATCATGTTTCTATGTTTCTAATAATTCCAGTGGATTCACTTTGTGAATATGCTGTTTTTCTGGCCTTTGCTCCTAATTCCAGATCTAGCTTTGCTTCAGCAACTCATGAATTTCATTCCTGCTTTAGTCCATGATTTCCAATCTTGATTCCTGATTTGCTTCACTGACTTCTGATTTCTGACCTGCACTTAGTTGCTCCAGTGACTTTCTAATTCCTGAAATGTGCCTGGCTCCGTGCCACTACTTTCTGGACCTGGCAGCATACCTCTCCAGCTATGCTGCCATTACAGGGCATGAATATCCCTCACCAAGCTGATCCCTGATACTGAGCATTTACCTGCGGGTGGCATTTGAAATGATTTAATTTTATTCACAATCTTGTAACTAACTCCTTAACTCATGGAATCATGCCAGAACAACTTAAATTAGCAACAATTAGGCCTACCCATAAAAAAACCAACCTTGAAAAAGACAATCCAGCTGCATATAGACCAATTTCCAGCTTACCACTCTTAGCAAAAATTATTGAGAAGGCAGTACAGCTACAACTTCAAGACCATATTGATGAACATGCGCCACTTGATATACATCAGCATGGCTTCCGCCCCAACCATGGTGTTGAAACGCTCCTACTATACTTATTTAATGACATCACTCAAACAATAGATAATTTCAACAAAGGTACCTTAATGATCTTCTTAGATATTTCAGCTGCCTTCGATACAGTGGACCATGCAATCCTCTTAACAAGACTAAAGAGCATCGGATTAACTGGCACCGTCCTAAAATGGTTTGAATCCTACCTAGTTGATAGACAGTTCCAAGTTAAAATTGGCCTAAACACTTCACGTCACATAGTAATCAAACAAGGCGTGCCGCAAGGATCTGCACTCTCTTCACTTCTTTTTAATTTGTTTATCCAACCAATCTGTCACATAATAGCAGATCATCAAATAGATTACACGATTTATGCGGATGATATCATGATTTACACTCCAATTGATATCAACTGCCCAGATTACAGCAAAATTTCAAACTGTATTACCAGCATTTCAAATTGGCTAACAAATAATAACCTTGCAATAAACCTGAACAAAACGGAAGCACTTATTGTAACTAGAAACACCAGCTTTATCCCTCCACCTTACATTACATGCAACAACACAAAGATTCCAGTTAAGGACGAAGTAAGATACCTCGGAATAACCCTCGATAAGAAGCTAAACCTGCGTTCTCATATAAGAAAAACTGTTAAAAACGCGTATTACAAAATGAAGATAATTAGACGACTTAAGCCTCTTATCTCTTATGATCACTTTCGAACAGTCTGTCAGGCACTCATTACTCCCATTCTGGATTTCTGCAACCCTATTTACAATGGACTGCCTAAGCATGCTCTCAAGCCACTTCAAATGGCACAAAATACAGCAGCTAGAATCATCAATGGATCCTCAAATTATGAACACATTACCCCCATCCTTAAAGAACTCCACTGGCTCCCAATAATCCTTCGCATAAAGTATAAATTAATCATAAATATATTCAAAATGAAACACAACAGTTCTGCAATCAGCCTTCATGCCCTCTTACTCCATGATATCAACAAAAGACCAAGAAGGTTATCCACTTCTAACACCCTCAGCACCCCAAAAAACTACTCTAAATCATGCAAATGTACCTCACAAAGAGCAATTGCTTTGGCCGCCCCTTTAATTTGGAACTCTCTCCCTCCTGATTTACGCTCACTGGATGATTTAAAAGACTTTCGTAAACAATTGAAAACTACACTTTTCATTGAACAATATGGATCAACAATTGTCTAAATATATTATATTTATTTTAATTATTTTAACTAATTTGCCTTATTGTTAACCCTTGTTATTTTTCCTATATTACCATTGTACTGTTATGTTTATACTGTGTTTGTTTCCCTTGCCTATAACCTTTGTATTTCTTGTGACCGCTTTGATTGAAGGAAAAGGCGGTATAGAAAACTTGTTAAATAAATAAATAAATTTAGATAAAAAGGTACATAATCTATTAACGTGACATATACAGTACTGTAAGTAAATGTCATACAACTTCACTTCTGAGTTCTTTGATTCCATTGATCTGGCTATCACTTCTAGTCAGGTTGAACCTGTATTTTCATCTTTTCATTTAACAGTTCATCAGTATTCTTTGGCAACATATGATGCTGACTATAGAACATGCAGTAGAAGTCATTTAAACTCTGAGAGAATATTCTCCAGTTCTTCATCGGTTATCCGTAGTAGCATGCCTCATACAAGGTCAAGCACCTTCACATTCCCCAATATCTCAGATCAGTCATGGGAGATTGATTACGGATCCACCGAACTAGATTGTAGAAGAGGTAACTCATTACCTTTTTCAATCTGGAGCCCTTTCTCTATAGAAGTCTTCTTCCCTGCAAACTTACATGTAAAGGTGAATCTTGAAAGCTTATGCTTATACTAAAGATACTATAGCAGTTCAAATTCACCAGATACTTCAAGAATTACAAATGAAGACTGGAAGACGTTGCTCTTCCTCCAGTGGGGAGAAAGCTAGACTTAAAATATAAGGAACAAGCTGCTTCCAGTTTTGAAACGTTGACTCACCATTCCATGATGATGGTCTCCATTTTCTTTACCAAAGTATTGTATAAACTGCTCTGACATTATTGGCTTTCAAAAGGCAGTTTAGAAAGTATTTCAATAAATTAAACAAAAAATGCAGGAGCATATTTTCCAGTTCATCCAGGCAAAGATGCCCAAAAAAGTTTGGATCTGTTTGGAAAGAAATCTTTGAAATCACTATGCTGTCATTTCACATACAGTATATTCTTACTAACAGTATATGCTACAATATTTGTATTCAGTTATAGAACAGTTACCAAACTTCTCTGAATCCATTCCTACAGATAAGCAAAATTGCTTTCTTTGCTTATTGTTATCAGAAATGAATATGGTAAATCACAGTTTGCATACTGTTGTTAGAGCTTCATCATTAGCCATAAGGGGTGGTGTACAGAGATAAATTTGTTTGCCACTATTTCTGAGGTTCAAGGCTTCTGCTCAAGGAGAAACTCCCAACCTAGATGTGTGACAGGCACCTTCTCTATTCACTGGGGTACAGGCTTTTTCTATGACCAATTAAGAACATAAGAAATTCCATACTGGGTGAGACCAATTGAAAGAGCAACCTGGAATAGAGACACTTGGAACTCTTTTTTGGCCCAAACAAGTTTGGTTTCCTTCTAGCCCTTCACTTATAGATAAGGGAACCAATACCCCTAAAGTCTATTCTAAGCATTGTATCACAGCATCTAGGAACCTTACTTCATTTGAGTAGCCACATCTTAGCTCTAATAACATGGATTTTGAAAGATTAATTTCTTCTTATGACTAGTCAGACTCTTTATCAGCTGCTTCTGCATTCTATGAAATCTGCAACCAGAACTTCTTGCATGAAGAGAAGGGCATAAATCCCTTCATCTGTTCTACACCAAGGTTAATGGCCTACCTTTTCCCCCGTTTCTGAATTTGGCTTGAAAATAAATTCAGTCTGGATTCATCTTAGTGCATTAGACCCTTACCATTATCAGGAGAAACAAAAAACTGTTTCTTTTCATCTTCTAGAAATGCATTTCATGATAAGCTCATTTTATCACAGGTTCCCTTAAAACATGCTGCACTTTCCTGAGAATCATTTGATGGCAACACCTTTGGAGACAACAAGGAGATTATTTTAGAAGTCCTATTCATGATCTAAATATGTCAGTGGTGCCACAAAACTGCACAAGCCAGACACATCTAGATCGAGATCATAGAAAGGCCATGAGCTGCACTCCTCAACTGTGGGCACGTCCATATGCACACATCTCTAATCGGGGCATTCCAGGGACTTTTCCTGGCAGGGACATAGGCGATGTCTGCATATGTACGTTCACTGCATATTTCACAAACATGCAGGTCGGTGGCCCTAAATGTGCCAAGCTGTACCTGCTTAAAGTATGAATAAGCAGGGGACTTTGCTGTTTTATTGGACTGACTATATCATTGCTGATTGGAGGAGATTGGCTTAACTTTCCATCTATGTTCACATAGGTGTCTTTGGAGCTACCATCTCTGGCCTTTTATTCTGCCCTGTGCCTGTCTTTAACCCCCCCAACCCCCTTACCAACTCCCAGATAACTCCCCCATCTTGCAAATCCCACATACCCTATGTACCCCACCCTGGCCCTCACTGTATCTGTGTTCGCCTTGCCCAGGTGTCCTGTGTCTCTTATGTGCCTTGCTGTAACCTCCAACCTGTGTGTCACTGTATTGGTTCCTGCTGCTTGTCTGTATGTGTCTGTGAGTGTCTGGGGAGGTGAGTGTGTGAGGAAGTATCTCAGTCGAGGGCAATTTCTGCAAATGGGTTAGTTTTGCCCATACCATGACAGACATGAACCTCACTCCTAAGCCCAGGGCAGGGCTCGACAAATCCCAGATGCCAGGTCACTATGGCAACCAGAAATTTGCATCTAGCATGTGGGAATTTCTTCCACCATCCCTTTTTTTAAAAAAAATTGCAATTGGGTTAGAAGACTCCTTCTGTCTGCCTGCAGGGATCCAATCTCCCCTGAGCAGAACAGGAAGAGGGGAAGACCACAAACACAGCCGGGAAGGCAGCAGGCTGCCCGCAGGCATGCCATCTCCCATGGGCAGAAGAGGAGAGGGCCACAATCATGCATAAACCCCTGCTATCTGTTGTGACGCAGTGGCAAATGCAGAAGCCATGGAAACCGATACTGACCCTCTGGTAGGTACAGGTGCTGCAAGAAAAGACAGAGTTTTCCATTCTCAGCACAACCTACAAGCAACCAATCAGCTCACCTCAGGGGAGGAGAGAAGCAGAGCTATGGATTGGGCACGCCCTAGTAGGAGGCGGGCTTCCCAGAGCAGGGACCCCTTGTTAAGTAGAGAGAGGGAAGACACAGATAGATTGAGATGGAGAAGGAGAGTAAGGAGGACGAGTGGAATGAGAAGGAATGGAGAAGTGAGCACTACAAATGAATTGAGAAGAAAAGGTGGTTTGAATCCACAAGAGAGAAGGCAAAAGGCATTGGGAAGGCAAGAAGCTCTTTTGATTGCAGAACCCTTTGACCCTGCTACAGAAACACTGCCCAGCTGCAACAGAAGGGAAACTGATTCAGAACCAGGAGTAGAGCCTACGTTGTGGGGAAACAGTTTTTACCCTTGGAGAGAAAGGCACGCTGGCAAAGCATTTTCTGACCGGTCTCATTCTAAGGTACCTGCTGCTCTTAATTACTTTAATAAGTTTTACCAGCCAGGAAGAGAGAGTCCTGATTTTAAAGTACAGGATAGTTTTAGGCAATGTGAAAGACGTTGGTTACAGCCTGAAAGCTCTCTAAATAAGCCAAGCTTTTCTCAGCCAGTAGTTCCTGCTTTTAACAAGCAAGCTGACGAGAGGAACTCAGCCAAACTGTTTACAAAAGGTTTAGGCTATATTGATACTGAAGGGCCTACCTTTGAAGCTTTTCTTAAGAGCAGAACTTGTGCAAAGGAACCTGTGATTACACCACTCACTAACGGAGATAAGTGGGGGAGGGGTAACTCCACCACGGGCACAGAGTGTCTAAAGAGGGAGAGCAGTGTTTGCTTACCAGGAGCAGATAATTACCTGCTTAAGCAAGGAGAAGATTTACCCAATAGTCCTGCTAGGAGACAGGCAGAACAACTCCTGAATGAATTTAGACAATTCTTAAATAAAAGAGCTGTTTCAGAACAGGCTAGCATTCAAGCAGGGAGTAATCCTGGAATAGGAATTCCCACACCGGCTCCACGTCCCATGATTGAAATTAACCAGCCGATGGACTGCTCAATTGGGTTAATTGAGAAAACTGATAAGTGCAAAGCTTGAATGATTATACCTGACAGTTCATTCTGGTAATGCTAACCCAGGATATGTGAAAAGCATATGAAAGAAATACTGTTTTGAGCAATTGAAAGGGAAGCTTATTGAAGCTTTGAAATAAGCTGGACTGTATCCTAATTGCAAAAGAAAACAATATTATTTCTTACCAAAGCATTTTTGTAAATACAGCACAGAGAAGACACATGAGGTAATGTGTTTTCCTCAGAGAAGAATAAGCTGAAGCACAGCATTGAAAGCCTCTGTTTTGTATAATTCCTGATTGCTTAACCTTCTCACCTGTTCCTGACCATCAAGGAGCGGGGAAAATAAAATCCTGGTGAATATAAATTTTCTTGTTCCCGACTTTAATTGGCCCCCACAACTACACAAGGCCCATCCCTCCTTAACCCTCAAGGTTAGGGAGCGGGTGCAAGGGTGACACTGTCCACAGGAGATTGGATCTTCGTGGGCAGAACAGGTAGGGAAGGCTGCGATCGTGGCTCAAAGGCAGCAGGCTACTCAATAGGATCCCTTCCGCCATGGGCAGAAGAGGACAGCCTATTGATCAGATCCACAAAAAAAAAAGGGATAAACTGGGAGGGGGTAAGGCAGTAGCTTAAAAAGCAAGGAAGGAGGATGGGGGGAATGAAGGACAGAGTGTGAGAGTACTAGAAGGGGGGAAAGGGGAGAGAGTAGTCTGGAAGGAAAAGAAAGAATAGGAAGGGATTGAAGGGGGCGGGAAGAGTGCAGGATGTTTGAGGACAAAATGGTACAATCTGTATCTGCCAAAAGGTGCATTCCCCCCCTAGGAACTCTCACAAATACCCCACTCCCACACTACATACTTCTACTACTACTAATAATAAACACTTATATAGTGCCATGGATGCAGCGCTGTACAGACATACATACAAGAGACAGTCCCTGCTTGTCCGAGCTTACAATCTAGTCACAAGTGTATGCGCACCCCACCTCCACATGACATACACACAGCCACTGCACACATATATTCCCACACACATAGGCACCTCACCTCCACATCACACATCTCACGCACACACAGAGGCTCCCCAGCTCTGCAGTCCACACAGTGCATCGCAGCCCTGCATTCTCCGGGAACAAGTAAGAAGTCAGTCCTCATATATGGGTGACGTTAGCGCCAAAAGAGCCGGCGCGGATCCACTCCCCAGCTTTCAAAGAAAGCCTTTGGGAGCTACATCGCACATGCATAGTCACCTTCCCACCCAAAGGTGCCATCTTTACTCAGACTGTTTTTTTTCCACAGAGCCCTGCAGACATCCCATCTGTGCACCCCAGTAAAAGTAGATTTTTCTCAACCCTTTATTCTGTTTTTCTATTTTGCCCGAGTCGATCACCTTTCCGTGCCTGAGTCTCCACCTCAGCATCCAGATTTTCACTAGTGTATTTTTCTTCAATTTTCGATTTTTTTCGGCCGATTTTTTTTGGCCGAGACATCTGAGTTTGATCTCGTAGGTCTCTTTTTTCCCCGCTATGTCCTCAACCAGCGATTTTAAGCAGTGTGGCAAGTGAAACCACACTATGTCCCGTGCGGACCGCTACAGTACCTGCATTAAGTGACTCGGGGCAGACCACAACTGGTCTTCTTGCCTGCTTTGCCTCCTCGTATTGTCTAAAACCCGGAAAGAACACGAAAGGTGGCAGGGGGAGCTGTTTGGTAAGTCTGGCTCAAGTTCGGCATCGGGGGTAGAATCCCTGCTTTTGTCACCGGCGTCACATGCTTTTGAGCACAGAGGTCATCAGGTGTCAGAGTTGTCCTCTGAGGATCTCCCTCGTGTGTCAGAGTCTTCCTCGAAGTCAACACCAAGGGCCGATCCGGCATCGGGTGGTAAGTCTGCCTTGACCCAGCCTCAGAGCCCTCGGTTCAGCTCTGGGGATGACTGATAGGAGCACCCAACGAAGCAGCCCCGAAGGAACAAGTCACCTGTGATGTCGAGGGATCGACAAGTCACCTAAATCTCCATCACAATCCAGGACTCCCCAGCCAGGGAACCGGCTCCGGCCTCAACGCAATCCGACTCAGTCAGAGTACAACTCTGTACCCGCTCGGCTCACCACCATGAGGTGGAGGGCCAGGCTGTGTCCATGTGGGGACTTATTTATTTATTTATTTTAGGTTTTTCTATACCGCGCTCTTTTAAATCAGCTCGGTTTACATTAGAACAATTTTGTACAGTGACATCTCTCACAGCCCCCGGTCTGCCCACTCCTGGTGACATGAGACCTCAGTGTGGTCCTAGGGTAGCTAATGAAGGCCCTTTCCGAGCCCATGGCTACCTGTCCTCTCATATACTAGGGTTGTCCAGAAAGTAATGCCCCACATTATTTTTCTCGGAGAGTTTTCATTCAAAATGTATAAAAATCACTCTCAGTATAAATTAATGTGTCCTTAACGCATATTATTTTTCTATATAATCTCCATCAACATCTACGGCCTTACGCCAGCGAGAAACGAGGGCATTAATTCCTCCTGTATACCAGCTCGTGTCCTGTTCATGCAGCTATTTTTTTACAGCATGAATCACGCTCACATCATCTTCAAACCTTGTTCCATACAGGCCATCCTTTATTGGTTCAAACAGATGAAAATCTGATAGTGCCAGATCAGGACTGTAGGGTGAGTGGGGGAGCACTGTCCAACCAAATTTGGCGATTGCCTCTTGGGTTTGGAGGCTTGTGTGAGGGCGAGCATTATCGTGTTGAAGCAACATGTCTCCTGGATTTCTCTTAGGCCACACCTGCAAGTAACGTCGTTTCAGTTTTTGAAGGGTTTTGATGTACCTGTCTGAATTGATTGTTTCACCTCTCTCAAGCACATCCACCAGAATTACGTCATAAGTGTCCCAAAAGACGGTGATCATCACTTTTCCAGCGGAAGGAGTGGTCTTGAACTTCTTTTTTCTTGGTGAGTGAGCATGATGCCATTCCATGGACTGCCTTTTAGTCTCTGGTTCATAGTGGTGAGCCAAGGTTTCGTCACCTGTGACGATCCGGGACAAAAAGGCATCCCCCTCAGCTTCAAAATGCTCCAACAAATCAGAGCAGATGTCTTTCCTTTGGCGTTTGTGTTCGGTTGTGAGACTTCACGGAACCCATCTTTCACACACCTTTGAATATCCCAAAGAGTCAATAATTGCCATTGCACTACCTCTACTGACGGAAAGCTGTACGGACAATTCCCGACTCGTGATGCGCCTATCCGCATGAATAATGTCATCAGCGCACTGCAACTTGTCTGGACTGGTGGCTGAGGCAGGACGCCCAGTCCACGGCCGATCTTCCAGTTCCATTTTACCACTTCCTGAAGCCTTTACTCTCGTCACCCATCGTCCAACGGTGCTCCTATCTACCACAGAACTTCCATACACAGCACACAACCGTTTGTGAATGTTTCTCACACTTTCTTTCTTCTCCACCAAGAATTCAATTACAGCTCGTTGTTTGTACCGTGTCACTCACAGACGCCATTTCAAGGATCACTAACGTCTCGCTATTTGTCGGACGACTGTAAAATTACACACGTGTCCTTTGAAGTTACAAGTTACTACCCTTTAAATTTCACACCTCTATCTTCATTCTGGACTGAGAAAAAACATGTGGGGCTTTACTTTCTGAGCAACCCTCGTACCTCTCGTGGCAGGTCATCTTCCTGGTGGCACTCTTCTCAGCCAGGCACGTGAGCGAACTACTGGCACTAGTAGTGCACGAGCCCTACATCAAGTTCCATAGGAACGGGGTCATCCTTCAAAAGTACCAGAAGTTCTTACCAAAAGTTGTCTCTGCCTTCCATCTGAATCAAAAATGTGCTACCACGTTTTTGTCCAGGCCTCACACCTCCAGAGTGGAGGCCTCCCTGCACACGCTTAACTGCAAGCGTGCCCTGTCCTCCTATATCCAAAGGAGACAGCCCAATTGCCGCTCAACGCAGGTCTTTGTGTCTTTCAATCCCAGTCTCCTGGGGATCGCAGTCTCTAAGTGTACCCTTTCTCAGTGGGTAGCCGACTGCATCTCATTCGCCTACCAACAGACAGGGCTCTCCCTGGAGCATCATGTGACAGCTCACAATGTACGGGCCATGGCAGCCTCCGTGGCCAGCCTGTGGTCGGTGCCCTTGCTGGACATATGCCGGGCCACCATCTGGTCCTCTTTGCACTCCTTCATGGCGCACTACTGTTTGGAGGAGACCTCCTGGAGCGACAGTGCCTTCAGCCAGGCTGTACTCTGTCACCTCTTTGGGGTATAATGCAACTCCTTCCCTCCAGTCCTCTGTGTTCCTGCTACCAGAGGAGGGATTGTATCTTTGATGCTGCTGCTGCAATGCCAGACTTCCAGCCAACCAGCACCCCCTGCTGCCCTTTACGGTCTGCTTTTTGGTTCGCCTGTGGCTTTTACAGGTTTGTTTGGGAGACTATAGCTTGGGAGACCCATATGTAAGGACTGACTTCCTGCTTGTTCCTAGAGAAAGCGTAGGTACATCAGGAATCAGTCGTCACAACCCTCCCTCCTCCCCGTAGAGTTGGTTTTCTCTTTTTGCCGTCTTGTGCTATGATATTATACCGAGGCAAGATGGCACCTTTAGGTGGGAAGGTGACCATGCATGCACAGTGTAGCTCCCAAAGGCCTTTTTTGAAAGCTGGGGAGTGGATCCGCGCGTGTTGCATCAGCATCGGCGTCAATGTCACCCATATGTGAGGACTGATTCCTGCTGTCCCCGGAGAATACCTGTTACAGGTGAGTAACCACACTTTCCACACACAAAGGCATCCACTGCCACATCCCATGCACAGACAGGCAAATTACATATAAGAAACTTGCTGTCTCTGTATTTCTGTCTAAAGATGCATCATACAGCCTCTGCTACCATAACAAGGCAGACTTTATCATCTCTCTTCAAACTCTCCCACCCTCCCCAGACATGCAAATGGAGGAATGTTTGAGTGTGGGATGCGGGGGCTCCTATGATTTTGACCTGGTTCCTAAGTCCAAAGAAAATTTGTCAAAACGTGTTCCAGGGTATGTGGGGTATGATCTCGGATGTACTGCTAATACTTGCTGCAATATCTGCATCGTGCCAAAGAGAACTTCCTTCTGGTTTTCATAAGAAGTAACATGTATAGGTAACTTCCATATCATTCTGCTAGGCCAGTCCAGACAAGTGGGTTGTGTTTTATTTATTTATTTATTTATTTAGACAGTTTTTGTATACCGCCATATCCTTCAATGAAAGCGGTCACAACACAATTGGGGGATACATTTAACACACGGGGATATGAGACGCATACACTAATACTTACAGGGAACGTGGGCAATGGAGGGTTAAGTGGCTTGCCCAAGACCACAAGGAGCATCTGTGGGACTAGAAACCCCGACCTTCCGGCCTGAAGTACCTTGCCCCAACCACTAGGCTACTCCTCCCCTACCAGCAGATTGGTGGAGACAAAGAACCAATGAAGAGCCCAGGTTTCAGTGACATCACTCCTATGCCTCTATTCGCCCTGTCTACCAGAGGTCTCTTCAATATTTCTTTGTCTCCAGCAGATGGTGGATGGATTTTCTCCTCTCTGAAGAAAATCTGAGGATTGAGAGGAAAAGATTGATTAAATGCTTGTGAATGACCACCTTGAGAAACAAAGCGTGATGTGGGAGACTCTACTAGATGGTGGTCTTTTCAGTAGCCATAGGAGTAGGGAAAATTGGTTTAGCTCTATGCTCTTATCATGATAACAGCCTGTTGAGCAGCCACAAAATTATAACGATCTGGAAGAGTACAGGAGCCTCACACAACCTCAGCGCTCCCTCTCTCCTTCTCTATCCCCCCTGTTCTCTCCGAAAGATTGCAGAAGGCTCTCAGAGGGATCTGCCTGCCAGCCACCTTAAATGCACAGCCAGCCAGTAACACAGTTTTAGGGGCGTAGAGCTGAGCCGGCACTGATCCTCTGCCTGGGCCATCAGGTTGGCTCTTCTGCGTTTCTGGCCCCTGGTCGAGGGCCAGGTGGTTCGAGTATTTTCAGAAAACGCCATAGCAGTGGCTTATGTCAATCGGCACAAGAAGTGCCAAGGTAGCCCTGGAGATGGCTCTTCTGTTTTCCTGGGCTGAGAAGAACCTCCTAGCCTTGTCAGCCCAACATATTGCCAGGGTAGACAGTGTGGAACCGGACTTCCTGAGCTGGCAGTCTGGATCCTGGAGAGTGGGATTTGAGTCAGGAGGCATTTTAGTTAAAAAGGGGACTTTTGTAGTGGTTGATATGGAATGGCAGACTACATAGGCCATGTGGTCTTTTTCTGTCGTCATGTTTCTATATAACTCTGCGCCGCTGAGGTCGCATCAAAATGGATCTGATGGTGACCCGACCCAGCCTTGGCTAAGTCAGCAACTGCTGTATGTGTTTCTGCCATGGCCCCTGGTGGGGCATGTGATTCGGCATATAGAATGCCACCTAGGCAAGATTGTTCTGGTGGCGCCAGATTGGCCGAGAAGAGCGTGGTTTGGAGACCTGATGAGGCTTCTACAGGCGCCTCCTCTTCTGTATCCACGGTACAGCACTAACCTGGTGTGAGTCATATCTATTGGACAGATGGCAGCACATCCGAACCGGCTCCTCTACCTCCAAACCTTTCCCACAAGAGAAAGGTGTGCCGCAAGGATCATCACTCTCAGCCCTATTGTTCAATGTCTACATGCAACCCATCTGTGCTCTCATCCGCTCCTTCAATATTAACTGCCTGGTCTACGCTGACGACGTTCTGCTTTACATGCCTATCTCAACAGAACATCCAGATCTCTCACCATTGACAGTCTGCTTCGACGCCGTCACTGATTGACTGCATATGCAGAGGCTCAAAATAAATTTCAACAAGACGGAGGTCCTCTTTATCACCAGGAACCCAGCATTCACCCCCCCCCCCCCGCCTCACTGAAGGTACAAGATGCCAAGCTCTTCAGCAAGCCCACGGTACGCTACCTAGGAGTCACGCTTGACCAACAGCTTGACATGAAGGCCCAGATCAGCAACATGGTCAAAGCAGTCTACCACAAAATAAGGTCGCTCCATCAACTCCGGCAGCTGCTCGGGCCAGATGACTTCAGGACAATCTTTCAGGCCCTAGTAATCCCACATTTTGATTATGCTAACGCCATTTTATACGGACTCCCGAAGAGCACGCTAAATCCACTGCAGCTTGCAGTGAATGCAGCCGCCAGAATCTTGCATGGATCCTCCAAGAGGGAACATATAACGCCAATCTTGAAGCACCTTCACTGGCTGCCGGTCCACTGCAGACTTTCCTTTAAAGTGCTACTGCTGACCTTCAAAGCCATAAATAAGTGCTCCTCTACCTCCCTCACGGATCTCATCCAACCCACCCCCATCAACAGAGCTAGGAGGTCAGCTGCCGTTAATACACTGATACTCCCGAAGGCGATCACAAAATGCTCCCAGTCAACAAGAAAGAGAGCCTTCACCTTATACGCACCCACGTGCTGGAACGCTCTTCCACCCGCCATTTGAGCCATCACCGACCTCGCCCAGTTTAGAAAAGCGCTGAAGCACCATCTCTTCATCCAGCACTATACTGATTCATACGACATCTCTCAACCAGGCGCACCCAGGAACCAAATCACCACCCCCATCGCAGCCACCCTGAAGGATTGCAACCTCACTCACTAGATCATGAGACAATCTGCTGATGGAATTGTGCACATGCTTAGGCCAGTCAATCTGTATATATTAAGTAAATAAATCTGTAAATAGTTGCAAGCTGACCACGTCACCTGTGACGGCTAGCTTGCCTGTACATAGTTACCCTGTCAGTCCTGCTTAGAAACCCCCTGTTCATTGTAAGTCCACTCGTAGGCTCTGCCTGCGCTGCACGAGTTGTTAAATGTAAACCGTGCTGATTTTAAAGAGCATGGTATAAAAAAGACATAAAATAAAATAAATAAATAAATCTTATGCCCTATTGCAGCGGGGACTGATTGTCCCAGAGGACTGGCTCCTTTCTCTCTTAGGATTAGCTCTTGAAAGGAGAAGGCTAGTACATAAACTCTACTTTCCAGCAATAGTCTCTTCTCTGCTCGGAGCCTGGAGGAGGTCTACCAAGATGGCAAACATACGGATATGGTACCTCTTTGATTGCTGGAGTGGAGCGCAGCAGTTGGCTCCTGCGATGGCCAAGGTGTCCTCTCTGTTGATATTTCTACAGGATAGCCTACAGAAGGGCCTTTCCTTTAGCTCCCTCAAAGTTCAGGTGGCAGCTTTGGTCTGTTTCCGGAGTCTGGTGATGGGCAAGTCTTTGGCCTTGCACCTGGACGTCTCATGTTTTCTTTAGGGGGGGTTGGCATCTGCATCCTCCCCTCCAGTCTGTCCACCAAAGGTGCACTGAGCAGATTACCAGAGGTTTCGGGACTCTCGTCATTACCATCCTGGAAAGATCTTCTTCCCCTCTTCTTCTGGGCCTCGGGCTCATTCTCAGTCATTTCGTGGAGCGCATGGGCCCAGAGACTCTGTCCCTTCCAGAGGAGGACCTTTCCAAGCTGCACAATGAAGGTTGGGGGGGCGCATTCCCTTGTTCCTCCAGTTGGAGACAGGCTTCGCCTTTTCTTTCAGGAATGAGCACAGGTTACCAAGGATTGCTGAGTGCTAGTCTCCTGGGATCTATGTCTGGTGCTCAGGGCCTGATGATGGCACCCTTTGAGCTGTTGAAGCATGCTACCTTAAAGGATTTGGTGCTCAAGTCAGTCTTCTTGGTCATGGTTTGTTCCGCAAGGCAGATTTCCAAGCTACAGGCTCTATTTTGCCAAGATCCTTATCTGTCCTTTTAGAAGGAGGCCATTTTCTTTCAGCCTGCGCCTGCCTTCTTGCCTAAGGTGCTTTCTCCCTTTCACAAGAACCAGGTGGTCGGGGGAAGGATAAGGATCTTTGCCTGGTGGATGTCCAGAGGGCTCTTCTCCAGTATCTGAACAGAAGGCACAGTGGTGGAGTGCATATTGGAAGAGGGTCCATGACCTGCACCACCAGGTATTGCTGTAGGGACTGGCTAAATTGCATGATGTGTTCATTAAAATGCCGTGTGGACTGCAGCTGACTCTCTACTGGAAGGCAACTGAATGCTGCATCATTTCTAGCTTCTCTGCATGTTGAGCCTGCTGTTTCCTATTCTGCAGGAGTTCTTCAGCGCAATGAAGAAACTGCAGAAAGTCATTGAGAGCTTTAGAGGTCCTGGCTGTTCCCCTCCCCCCCCTCCCCCCCCCCCCCCCGCAGCCTCTGCAGCTGTATTGCCTTCAAAAAGAGAGGGAGGCAGAAGTTAGAGATCAGGCTCTCCATGTCAGACCCTCCTCCACCATCTGATCAGCAGCACTGGTGACATCCTCAGTTCTGTGACTGGCCCTGTCCTACATCTCAGCTGGCCTGCCACCATCATCCTGCGGTTGATGGCATGGACCCTCTCCAGAGGTTGGTTTGGTTGCTCAGCACTGGAGTCCTGCAGTGCATATGTGAACCATTCATCTCCTGTAAGTAACAATGCAGTGCAATGGCTTCCAATTGAGTGGTTGTCTACCCATGCAGTTGTCCTCTCAGTGTTGCATGTATGTTACACACATACAACCTGTTGGATGGTATATATATATATGTGACAGTGTACAGCACTCTCAGGGGCAGTCATGACCCTATTGCATTGGCCTTGGACAAAGAATGCAGCAGCATACATGTGAGGGGGCTAGGGCTGTTATTTGAGGCCAGACAGTAGGGCCACACACAGCATAGGTAGCAATCTGAACACAGACTGCCAAGTGCTGCAGTGTTTGCTTGGGGAGAGAGAAACCGTGAGCATGGTGCTGTGCTAGGTGACTGACCTCTAAGAGATGGGACAGTGAGAAACAGCTCATGCACCACAATAGCAGAGGGGTCTGGATATGGCATTTGCTTTCTTGGTGGCCCCTTTCAGTTACCCCGCTTGATATTTACAGTACTGGGAAAATGAGATATGATATTAGGCCACTGCACATACAGAATGCATAGGTGGCAAGGATATCACAGCACCAGGCTAACAGTGCAGATGGCCATCCTGGGATGGGGGGGACATCCATATTGCAGGCTTCTCAAAAGTGTGGTTATTGGGACCCAGGTCATCCCCCACTAAATGCAGCCCTGTCAGGACATCAGGCATATATGCCAGTTATGTGAGGTCAGTGGGGTTTTGATGATAGTGCAAATAGTGCATGTAGGTGGAGGGGAATTAGCAAGACAAGATGGCACAGCACACAGGAAGAGGGAGGGAGAGGTATGGTTCATGTATTCATGGTGTTTCTAGGAGGCCCTCAATGTATCCAGGCCCTCCACTCCCCTCACTGTCTCCTCGTCCATTGAGAGGAGCACTTGCTATTCCAGCATTGTGAGGAGTTGTAGCTGACCGTCAGGTCCCCTCTGTGGGGCCTTGCACCTAGTCTTCCTCCTGACCTCTCTCCATTTCCTCGTTAGGACCTCAAGCTCATGATTGCAATGGTAGATCACATTAACCTTCCTGCAGATGCCCAACCACAACCTCTGCTTCTGGTATGCACTGATACTCACCCTCTCGTGGCAGAAGCACCCTTTGGTTCAGCAGCACCTCCTGTATTAAGAGTTGAACCATCCTCTCACAGAAATTGTCCTTTCTAATGACCACGTTCTCCTTTGGAGCCATGACATACCCTGCCACACAGCAGTGATGACAGCATTTGCAAAGTGGACCTGTGCATGTTTATTTGGCCATTATATTCATGTGCAAAGGGGCGGCACCCACACACATCCAATTTGCACATATGCTTTTGTGAAATGGGGCACACCCAGACCTGTCTACAGCACTTACATATGTGCAGGAGTCATTTTAGAAAAGGGAGGTGGGAACATGCAGATGAATTAGCTGTCTTTTTGTCCTACCTCTGACCTCTTAGCTGCTTCTTAGTCAACTGAAGGGCATGAGTGCTGTACATAGGCCCTTGCAGGACATTATACGTGTGAGGAGTGTACACTGATAGCATTTGTCTGAGATTTATTTATTTTATTTTATTTATTTATAGATATCTCCAGGAACAAGCAGGAATGAGTCTTCACATATGGGTACGTCGGTACCGATGGAGCCTGCGTGGGAACACTCCCCAGCGTCCAAAAAGAAAGCTTTTGGGAGCATCCCACGCGCATGCGCACTGCCTTCCCGCCCATTCACTTCCCTCTCATCAGTTTTCCGCGGAGCCGGCAGGACGTATTCCTGTCACCGCAGAAAATTCTTCTTTTTATTCTTAGTTTTTTGTGGTTGCGTCTGCCTTCCCTCGATGCCACCGGTACCGCCGGTACTTTTCTTTCTTTTTTCTAAAGAATTTCTCTTTTCCTCAGAAATTTTTCCTGTTTAGTGTCTGACGGTTCTAGGCCACTAGGCCTCCATCTTTCCATTATGGAAAAGCCAGCCACTACTCTTAAGAAATGCTCAAAGTGTGGCGGTACAGATATTTTTTCTGACACCCATACTTGGTGTCTAAAATGTTTGGGTCCTGACCATCGCCCACTGAAGTGTCTTTCCTGCTGGAGTTGAAATAGAAGAAATCTTCAGAATCGAGCACAACTCGATACCCGGTTCAAATCGCACTCGATGTCACTAGCTACAATATCTCCACAGGATCAGGTAACCAAACAAAAATCTGTAAAGACTAGCCAGTCCTTGAGTGGTAGATCTCCTTCCCAGTATCGAGATGGCTCTGGCCTTGCCCTCGAGGACATTTTGGCAATAAAGCCCCGGCGGGAGTCTTCGGGCTCCAAAGCATTAACGGGGCTTCAGGTTGTTCCCGGGGTTCTTACCTCGATGAACATACCTGGGCCATGCTCGGTGGTTGTGGCTGCTTCGAGCGGTACCAACACCCCGGCATTGGCTATGGTGATGGACGAAACACTCCTCACCGAGGATCGCAGTCTAGCGCTCTCGGCTACTTCAGTACCGCTAGAGTTGCTGCAGACCGTTCCTCCAGTATCGGTGTTGGCTTCTGTACCGGTGCTAGTATCGGCATCGGTGTCTGTACCGTCCATGCTTACTTCGACAGACTTGCTTCTTTCGATGCCGAGCCTGGAATCGATCTCTAGCATGGATGATTCGGTACAGACTCGTCTCGGTACCGACCTCGGGTGGTACCGAAGACATCGCTTTAAGGAAAATCCGATGCTTTATCCTTTCAGGTCTTCCGATCTCGATGACTGGGATGAATCTATCGGTACCAAGGCTAAATCTTCAACAAGTCTAGCCTTTACCCCTCATTTTAGAGGGTCCTCCTCAGGGGAGATTTCTTTTCAAGCTTTTCTGCTTGATATGGCAAAGTTACTTGCCATTTCTATACCTGGTAAAGAATCCTTGCCAGGGGATTCAGAGACCCTGCAAACCCCCTGGATTTCAAAGGAGGTTATCATGCTTCCTTTGCATCAGATCTTACAAGATCTACTTTTAAGGATGTGGGAAACTCCTTTAACGGTATCACCACATTCTAAGACACTTGACTCCATGTACAAGGTGACACCTTCTCCAGGTTTTCAAAAGACTCAACTTCCTCATCATTCTATTGTTGTAGAATCAGCAATGAGGCGTATTAAGAGTGCAAAGAAGCATTCTTCTTATCCGCCAGGTCGTGAGTCTAGAACTTTAGATGCCTTTGGATGTCGATGCTTCCAGGCATCCATGCTTTCAGCAAGAATTATCTCATATATTTTCTATATGGGATTATCTCTTGAAGAGGTCACAAAGAACTTAAAGCTTTTGAACCCTTTTCTTCAAGAACATAAAAGAGCAGACTTTTTCATATTAGTCAGTCATGCTCAAAATGTCTCTAAATTTCTTAATCATGCTTCCCTGGACTGTTTTGAGTCTATTAGCAGAACTTCTGCTATAGCCATAGGAGCACGACGCATGGCCAGGCTCCAAGCTTCAGACTTGGACAAATGGGTACAAGAAAAGCTGGGAAATACTCCTTGTACTGGTGAAAATCTCTTTAACAAGGATGCTTTATTTCAAGCTAATCAGTTAAACACTGATATTGTTGCTTTCAGAGGATTGTCAAAACTTTCCTCTGCCCCAGCTAGTAAAAAATCTCCTAACAAACTTTATTCCCCTAGGGGGAAAAAGTTTTATTCATCTTCTACCCATCATGCAGATGTTTCCAAAGAAGGGCAACATCATACCAGGCTAAGAAAACCAAAGTCTCAACAGGCTCAGCAAACTCAGCAGTCGCACCGCAGGGTTTCTGATTTTTATTCATTAAATCTTTTTTCCTGTTGAGTTTCAGAACCACTACTTCTTAACTACAGAAGCATTTACAGTTCTTCTCATCCTTATTGAGAGGTCAGTGATACACTGCCTTAATCCTCCACTTTAGGCATGACTCTCTTGCTAAGAGCAGTCTGTCTTTTCAGCTCTTAGAGCTATTAAGGATAATCATGCCCTACAGGTAACAAGTTTCTCCTCTCCTTTTAAAAGTAAACAGAGGAGTTACAACTACTTATAAGGTATGCTATGCCCTTCGCCTTGGCAGTTGTCTTGGATGAGGATATCTTATACTTTTCACTGCAGGGGAGCTTTCCCTTTCAGAGACTTACCAAATTGTAAGTCTTTCCAACTCTGTATTACTTCCATCCCTCTTAGTTGAGATTTTCAATCTAAGAGTGATACTGTTTGACTGGAGGACTTACCTTTAAGCCATAGGATTATCCCTAATACCTACTCCAGTAAATAATTTCCATACAGAGTTTCTCCCCTCTGCAATCTTTCAAATATTTCTTTTAAGACAGCTTATCAGACCATAAGTGAGAGTTATCACTTCTGTTCGGTCTCTCGGTCCTTTTCCAATATATAGGACCTAACCTCTTCTGCTGCCTTAATAACACATAATTCCAAGAGAGGTTCCAGAACCTACTTGGACAGTTTATCGTTGCAGGCAACCTGTCTGTCTGCTATTCTTAGCCATCTGCAATTCTTTGGCTTCCACAGAATAGCTTAGGTTGCACACTGGTAATTAAACAAACAGATCTCACCTGGGCAACCTACAACATGCTCTCTGCAACTACAAGAAGCTCTACAACTATGGGCCTTTGCCAGAGCGCGTCAGAGACATTTCTGGTGGGTAACTTTAAGATGGTTGAAAGGCTTGCCCAGTCATGCTCCCATATGACCGGGTTTATTCCTACTTTTACCATCTTCCTTAAAATTTTCTTTTTAGGGAAAATGAACCAGGGTTTAGATCACGTGAAAGCATAATGAATTGCTTAATTCCCTGCACACAGATCTTCTCCTTCAGGAGCTCCAGGGTCTGTTGGTGGACAGGGCGGTGGAGCCTGTGCCTCCCCACTTGCAAGGTCAAGGGTTCTACTCCAGGTATTTCCTGGTACCCAAGAGAACCGGTGGCCTTCGGCCTATTCTAGACCTCAGAAACCTCAACAAATTCCTAGAGAAGGAAAAGTTCAAGATGCTAAATCTTGGAACACTTCTGCCCTACCTCCAGCAGGGAGATTGGCTATGCTCTTTAGATCTAAAGGATGCGTACACTCACATCCTCATTCATCCAGACCACAGAAAGTACCTCAGGTTCATTGTAGGAGGAAACCATTATCAGTACAGAGTACTGCCTTTTGGCCTCACCTCCGCTCCCAGGGTCTTTACCAAATGCCTGGCAGTGGTGGCGGCCTACCTAAGAAATCAAGGAATCTTTGTCTTCCCCTACCTGGACGACTGGCTCATCAGGGGTCAGACGTGCCACGAGGCCCGACAAGCCACCCTCAGAACTATTGCTCTTCTTCAAAACCTGGGGTTTGTAATAAACTTCGCAAAGTCCTCTTTGCTCCCCTGCCAGAACTTGGAGTTCATAGGGGCGAGGTTGGACTCTCTGCTGGCAAAGGCATTCTTGCCAGAAGTCAGAGCCCAAAGACTGATAAACTTAGCAACCCAGTTTCTCAGCAGGTCACTGGTCTCCGCCAGACTCTGTCTGAGGCTTCTTGGCCACATGGCTTCGACAGTACATGTGACCCACAATGCCAGGCTCCATATGAGGCTTGCACAATGGTGCCTTCGAACTCAGTGGTCACAGGCCACAGGCAGCCTCAGAGACAGAATAAGGGTGTCCAGACAATTTCTGAACTCCCTCAGCTGATGGCTGCACCCACCCAATCTGCTGCAAGGGGTACCTTTTCAGATTCCTCGGTTCACAGTGGTGTTGACCACGGATGCCTCCCTGCAGGGCTGGGGAGCTCATTGTCTAGGCAAGTGCACCCAGGGCCTGTGGTCTTCCTGGGAAGCCGCACAGCAAATCAATCTACTGGAGCTCAGGGCTATTCGGTTAGCCCTCAAGACTTTCTCTCCAACCCTGGCTCACCAGTCTGTCCTAGTTCAAACAGACAACCAGGTAGCCATGTTTTATGTGGACAAGCAGGGCGGAACTGGGTCCAGGCTCCTTTGTCAGGAAGCACAGGACCTTTGCTTGTTTGCCCTCCGGCACAACATGCTCCTCAAGGCTGTGTACCTCCCTGGCCAGGAAAACTACCTGGCTGACAGGTTGAGCAGGATTCTGCAGCCCCACAAGTGACAGCTCCATCCTTTGGTGGTTCAGCGGATTTTCCTGAAATGGGGACTTCCATCCATAGATCTGTTTGCCAGTCCACTGAACAAACAGCTGCCAAAGTTCTGCTCCAGACAACCGTATCCTCTGCGGATGGCGGCAGATGCTTTTCTGATCCCATGGTCTCAGGGCCTCCTGTATGCGTTTCCTCCCACGCCCTTGGTGGCCCGAACCCTGTTCAAGATTCTACAGGACAAGGCCTCGGTCCTGCTGGTAGCTCCCAGGTGGCCGAGACAGCCTTGGTTTCCACTTCTTCTTCAGCTGGCAGTGGATCCCCCACTGCCTCTGGGTTTGCAACCTGACCTTCTCTCTCAGGATCAGGGTTCCCTTCTGCACCCCAATCTCAAAGCTCTCAATTTGATGGCCTGGAGGCTGCAAGGGTAGTTTTAGCTCCCTGGGGCCTTCCTCAGGAAGTTGAAGAGGTTGTCCTAGCCTCTAGGAAGCGGTCCACTAGGAGAACCTATACTCTCAAATGGAAAAGGTTTTCTGTGTGGTGTCAGCTACGTACAGAGGATCCCTTCTCCTGTACTGTACCAGTAGTGCTTCAGTACTTACTGCACTTATTGAATCAGGGACTTAAGTCCAATTCTGTTCGGGTCCACCTCTCAGCTCTAGCAGCTCACCACTCACTAGTGGAAGGACATTCTCTGTCGGTTCACCCCTTGGTGTCCCGCTTTCTCAGAGGCTTGCTTTTGCTCAAGCCTCCAATCCGTCCTCCTGCTCCTGAGTGGGAGTTGAATGTGGTCTTGCAGCAACTGACTCGCCCACCTTTTGAGCCGATGGCTACTTGCCCTCTATGCTTCCTGTCCTGGAAGACACTCTTCTTGATAGCCCTCACCTCAGCCAGGCGAGTGAGTGAGCTTCAGGCCCTGGTCTGTGACAGGCCTTACACCCGCTTCTATAGGAACAGGGTAGTCCTTAGGACTCATCCTAAGTTCCTCCCTAAAGTTGTCTCCTCTTTCCACCTCAACCAGGAGGTGGTTCTTCCAACATTCTTCCCTAGGCCTCATGCAAGCCAGGCTGAAGCAGTTCTGCATACCCTGGACTGTAGGAGGGCCTTATCCTTCTACCTTGACCGTACGCAGGGGCATAGAAGGGCTACTCAGCTCTTCATATCTTTTGACCCTAATAATTTGGGGTTAGCTGTGTCCAAGTGTACCTTGTCCACCTGGGTGGCTGACTGTATCACCTGGGCTTACAGGGCGGCTGACCTTCCTTTGCAGGGTTGGGTCACGGCCCATCGTGTCAGGGCAATGGCTGCCTCAGTGGCTCACCTCCGCTCTGTACCGTTGGTAGACATCTGCAGGGCTGCAACTTGGTCCTCAAGCCAGACTTTTGCGGCCCATTACTGCCTGGAGAGGGAGTCCCATAGGGTCTGTGCTTTTGGCCAGGCAGTACTCCGGAATCTCTTTGAGGTTTAGGCAACTCCTGCCCTCCAGCCCTCCGTTGGGCTACTGGTGGAGGTTCTTTCAGTGAAAAGCCTTTCTTTGATGCTGGGACTAGAGGGAGTTCTCTTGTTCAGCCTGGGTTCCCTGGTAGTCCAGAGCTAGGGAGTCACCCATATGTGAGGACTGGCTTCCTGCTTGGTCCTGGAGAAAGAGTAGTTACTCACCTGTAACAGGTGTTCTCCAGGAGCAGCAGGAATCAGTCCTCACAACCCTCCCTCCTCCCCTGGGAGTTGCAGTTGTATATAGTTTATTTTTACATTTTTTATGTGCTGTTTTTAGCTATGTCATTTGACTGAGCAAGATGGCACCTTTAGGCGGGAAGGGAACCGCGCATGCGTGCCTGCATTCCCAAAGGCTTTCATGGAAAGCTGGGGAAATGCTCCGCAAGGGCTCCATCGACGTCGATGTCACCCATATGTGAGGACTGATTCCTGCTGCTCCTGGAGAACACATGTTACAGGTGAGTAACTACTCTGTAAGTGCACCATGGAGCGATACAGAGCATTATAATATCCTTGGTTTTTGTTCTCCATTCCTTTCTTGATGATTCTTAGCATTCAATTTGCTTTCTTGGCCACCACTGCATGCTGGCCAGAGGATTTCAATGTATTATCCACGTTAATGCCTAGATCCTTTTCCTAGGTAGTGATTCCTAATTTGGAACCTTGCATTGTGTAAACATAGTTTGGGTTATTCTTCCCTAAGTGCATAACTTTTCAGTCGTCCATATTAAATTTCATTTGCCATTTGGATGCCCATTCTCCCAATTTCTCAAGATCTTCTTGCAATTTTTCACAATCCCGCTGTGATCTAACAACCTTGAATAATTTTGTGTCATCTGCAGATTTATGAATATGTGAAAAAGCAGTGGCCCCAGCACAGGTACCTAGGGTACTCTACTATTCGCCTTTCTCCATTGAGAAAATCAGCAATGTAGCCCTGCTGTCTGTTTCTGTCTCTTAACTAGCTCCCAATCCACAATAGTACACTGCTTTGTATCCCATGTCTTTGTAATTACCCCAAGAGTCTCTCATGAAGAACCTTGTCAAAGGTTTTCTGAAAATCCAGATATTCTGTATCAGCTGGCTCACCTTTATCTACCTGCTTATTCACACCTTCAAACAAATACAGCAGATTAGTGAGACAAGACTTTCGTTGACTATATGTTCAGGAATTTTATTCTTTATAATGGTTTCTACCATTTTGCCCGGTACTGAGGTCAGGTTACTGGTCTGTAGTTTTCTGGATAACTACTAGAACCCTTTTTAAAAATTTGCGTTATATTGGCCAATCTCCAGCAGGCAGTCTAACCGTAAGGCAAACTAGGCAGTCGCCTAGGATAACACTTTCTGGGAGGTGACGTCCAGGGTATTCAAATACAGGAAGAGTAAAGGTTGCCTAGAGTACCCAATACCTTCAACCAACTCTGCTCTCCAAAATTCAGGCACTACAGACGATTTTACAGATAGTTCACAGATTATACCAGTGTTGTTGTTAAGTGTCATTGAGACGCTGTTAACTCATGGCGATCCTCTGGATAGTTGACCTAAGGTGAAATTAGACTTACCTGCTAATTGTTGTTCTTGGAGTAGATCCAGTCTAGTCCCGGACCTCTGAGTTGACAATCCCATTCAGCAGCCTGGAGACTGAGGAACCTCCTTTTTCTGTGATGTCATCTGTATATCTTCCAGGAATCCGCCTGCCTCCATCAGTTCACTATTGACAAAGCAGACTCTCCGGAGCAACAAGTAAGAATCAAACATCTTTTTTTTTTTTAACCGCATAAAAATCTACCGTAACATTCTGTTACTAACCCGAACACTAACTTAAACAACAATCGGAAAACTTTAAATGTGCTGAGGCTTTCCCCCCATCTGATTGGGCGAAACCTGCCCCAGATATGTCATCCTTGCTTTCAGGAAAGCTGCCCATCAGGCAGTTCGGCTTACCTGCCATAATCCCGACCTTCAGGCTGATATTTGCAAACTCACCATGCTGGGACGGGACTCGGGACTAGACTGGATCTACTCCAGGAACAACAATTAGCAGGTAAGTCTAATTTCACCTTCCTGATCGTAGCTCCAGTCTAGTCACGGACCTCTGAGTATGTACCAGAGCAGTAATCTTCATGGGAGGGACTGGCAACCCCAGCCTGAAGGACCGCTGATCCAAAACGCACATCTTGTGCCGCCTGTACATCGAGCCGGTAATGCTTCACAAAAGGATTCAAGGAAGACCAAGTCGCCGCTCTGCAAATCTCGAGCGGCGGCACCAAGCGAAGCTCCGCCCAGGACGCCGCCTGAGCCCTGGTGGAATGATCCCTAAGCCCTTCCGGCACCAATTTGCCCTTCAACACATACGCTGACGCGATTGCCTCCTTGATCCACCTGGCTATAGAGGCCTTAGATGCCGCCTCACCACGCCTGGGCCCTCCGAACAGGACAAACAACCTTTCTGATCTGCGAAAACTCGCCATCCGCTGCAGATACTTCTTCAATGCCCTTCGAACGTCCAAGCTCCTAGAGGCTGGACCCCCCGAGTGTCTACTAAACACCGGCAGAGAGATGTCCTGATTCAGATGAAATGCCGACACCACCTTGGGCAAAAAGGCCGGCACCGGCCTTAACACTACCTTGGACTCAAAGAACAACAAATAAGGTTCCCTGCAAGACAATGCCTGTAGTTCCGAAATCCTGCGGGCCGAACAGATTGCCACCAGAAACACAACCTTTAAGGTGAGATCTTTCACGGACGCGCCGCTCAAGGGCTCAAAGGGCTCCCGCTCTAGCACTTCCAGCATGAGCGGAAGGCTCCATTTAGGCACTAAGTGTCGCCTAGGCAGTCTCAATAAGGATACCGCCCTAAGAAAACGCTTAATATCCAAATGCCCCCCGAGCGGAAGGCCACCTATCCGTCCTCGGTAACACGACAATGCTGCCACCTGCACCCTAAGGGAGGCCGCCGCCAACCCTTTGTCGAAACCATCCTGCAGAAACTCTAGGACCTGCGGGATGGATGCCTTCAACGCCTCCGAGCCCCTGTCTCCACACCAACCTTCGAAGATTCTCCAGACTCGTACATACGCCAAGGACGTCGACCTCTTCCTCGCCTTCAACAATGTGGTAATGACCGCCAAGGAGTAACCCCTGGTCTTCAGCCGCGCCCTCTCAAGGGCCAAGCCATAAGTGAGAATCGATTCACGTGAGGCATGTACAGAGGACCCTGCGATAGCAGGTCCACCCGAGCTGGGAGACGCCATGGTCTCGCTGCCAGGAGCTTTATTAGGTCCGCATACCAAGGGTGGCAGGGCCAATCTGACACAATCAAGATCACCTGCCCCCTGAAGCTCTCGATCCCCTGCAGTACTCTGCCTATCAACACCCAGGGCAGAAAGACGTACAGTAGCTGATCCTCCGGCCAGGCTTGGATGAGCGCATCTAGACCCTCTGACATCCTTTCTCTTCACCTGCTGTAAAACCGACTGGCTTTTGCCGACTGGAACGTTGCCATGAGGTCCATCACCGGTGGACCCCACCGACGCACTAGCATGTCGAACACCTCCTGATGAAGGACCCACTCTCCTGGATCCACCTTCACCCGACTTAGAAAATCGGCCTTCACATTGTCTACTCCTGCCACGTGCGCTGCCGACAGTGCTAGGAGATTCTCTTCGGCCCAACCATACAGGGCCTCTGCCTCGGTTTCCAGCACTATACTGCTTGTACCCCCCTGTCGATTGACATAAGCCACCGTCATTAACGGCACCCAGTCGGGCGCCTCCAGTGGCCTCCCACACTCCAGCGATGCGGGAAGTAGCCACCAAAGCAGAGACCCTCGCATCTCCTCCAGGCAGGGGAGCTGTTGTGACAGCGGGTCCCGCTGATGAGACCAGCGCTGGAGAAGTGCCCGCTGTAACGGCCTCATGTGTGCTCTCGCCTACGGTACCAGTTCTATCGTCGCCGCCATTGTGCCCAGCAGCTGGAGGTACTGCCACGCTGTGGGTTCCGTGCTGCACAAGAACCTCCGAACCAGGGCCCGCAGCTTCTGCGCTCTCAGCCGAGGCAGAAATACCTGACCCACCTTCGTGTCGAACCGAGCTCCTAAGTATTCTAAGCACTGCGAGGGAATTAGCTGACTTTTCGGTTCGTTGACCACCCAACCCAGACTCTCCAGAAATGCTACTACTCTTGCCATAGCACTTTCGCTCTCGCTTCTCGACTTTGCTTGAATTAGCCAATCGTCCAGGTAGGGGTGCACCAGGATCCCGTCCCTGCACAGGGCCGCTGCCACCACCACCATGATCTTGGTGAACGTGCGAGGCGCCGTCGTCAGCCCGAACGGCAAGGCTCGGAATTGAAACTGCCCGCAATGAACCGCAAAACGCAGATACTTGTGGTGGTCCGGCCGAATGGGAATGTGAAGATACGCTTCTGAAAGATCCAGGGAGGTGAGGAACTCGCCTCTCCGAACCGCAGCTATCACTGATCGCAGCGTTTCCATATGAAAGTGAGAAACGCGAAGACGACAATTTACTCCCTTTAGATCCAGGATGGGCCGGACTCCTCCGTCTTTTTTGGCACCACGAAGTAAATGGAGTTTCGACCGCAGCCGTACTGGTCCCGGGGAACCGGCTCTATTGCCCTGAGGTCTAGAAGCCTTCGTATCGTCTCCCGCACCGCCACGCGTTTGGCCGGCGACTTGCAGGGGGACTGTACGAAGGTGTCACTCACTGGTCGTTGCAGCTCCAGCGCATAACCTTCTCTGATTACCTCCAGCACCCACTGATCCGTGGTAATCCGGCCCCAGGCGGCATAGAACTCCTGCAAAAGCCCTCCCACAGGAGCTACGGGCGCCTGGGCCCCCCTGGCATCATTGAGGTTTTTGAAGGTTAGAGGAGAAGGAGGAAGAGGCGGAGGAGGAACCAAAACCTCTACCTGCTCCTTGAAATCCTCAAAACGTCTGGCTTCTACTGGGGAACTTGCCTCTGGATCCTGAATTAAACCTTTGAAAGCGAAAACGGCGAAATTCCCGTTGCTGGCCCTTACCACCAGCACCAGGTCGCCCCTGCTTAGGCTTGTCCTCTGGCAGTCTACCGCCTTTTGTTTCGCCCAGATCCTTGATCAGTTTCTCTAGATCTTCTCCGTACAGAAGACGTCCCTTGAAGGGAAGCTTACTCAATCTCGCTTTAGATGAGTTATCCGCCGCCCAATTGCGGAGTCACAGATAACGCCTTGCCGCCACCGCCGATGCCATGCTCTTTGACAAGCCGCGCATGAGATCATAATGAATATCCGCCAGGTACGCCGCTCCCGATTCCAACCTGGACGCGTCTTCTACCGCATCGCTCTCTTGCCTTCCTGGACTCCGCTGGGACCACCGCAAGCAGGCCCTGGCCACCCATGCTCCACAGATAGCCGCCTGCAAGGAGAGGGCATTCACATCAAAAATCTGTCTGAGTAAGGCATCCAGCTTTCTATCCTGAGAATCCTTGAGGGCAGCACTGCCCTCCACTGGGATAGTGGTCTTTTTTATCACTGCCGCCACTGCGGCGTCCACCTTGGGAGGCTTGAAAATCTCCTTATCCTGATCCACCAGAGGGTAAAGCCGACTCATCACTCTAGAGCCCTTCAGGGACGCCTCACTCCTCCTGTATCAGTTCCTGAAACACCCTGTGCACCGGAAACACCCTTTGAGTCTTTCGAAAGACCTGCAACAAAGAATCCTCCAAGGTCACCTCCTCCGCTGCACCCTGGTCCGGCATATTTAAGGCTTTCAGAGTCTCCGCAATGAGCGCCGGAAGCTCCTCCCTGCGGAAGACCCGCACCACTCTAGCTTGCTCTTTCTTCTCAGCGAGCTCCCCTTCTTCCAGCTCATCTTCAAGCTCCACACACCTGTCTTCCTCCTCTGATAGCTGTTCCTCTGACACCACCGACAGATCCGCGAGATCTCCATCCAGCCGTGGCCTTTTGGGTCCTTCCCGAGCCTCTGCTGCAAAAGTGGACCCTGGTCTCTTTAGTCCCCGACTCTCAGCACTGCCCTTTACCTGCTTGGAGGGGAGGCCTTCCACCGCTCGTTGCAGGAGGCCCAGGAAGTCGGCAGAAAAAACCGACTCAAGCCCCTTGGGCCAAGCCATAGAGGAAGGTGGGACATCCGGGGCAGCCGAAGTCCATGCCACTGGCTCTCCCAGGGATGGAGCGACTCCCGGATCTACCAGAGACCCCGGCTCGGGCTCCATCCTGACTTCATCACCTTCCCTGGAGAGCTCCCGTGCAGCCGACTCTCTCGTGCAGCCTTTACACACACCGGAGTCCGCAAGTGTGCCTCTCTTGGCCCCACAGACCAAGCATTGTGCCTTAGCCGGCATCCCAGCACTGATTGGGGATCCTGTCAGACCTCGCGGCTCCCTAGTTGTGCTGCTGTGCAGACGGGCAGGGCACTCTCAAACACAACCGGGCTTTTTTTTTTTTTTTAAACTAACTTCACCTGCTCCCGACCGGAGAACAGAGAGCCCTGAAACCGGCCCCCCCCCCCCCCCGCGCGCGGCCCCCGACGGTCTGAACAGCCGCGGTAACTGAGCCGAGGCTGCGCTTACGCTTCCCGTGCAGGAGTCACGTGGCGAGGCCTACTCTGCAAAGCGCGCCCTTTCGCACCGAAGAGAGACTCCGCAGCCGCTCGCTTACCTTTTCCAGCTGCCCCTCCGATCGTCAGCGTGTCTCCGGCTTTCCTCCGCTCACGGGGAAAACAAACCGAGCTGACTTGGGGCCCCGGCCTGTGCACTGCGCAAAAGTCAGGCTCCTGGCTATCGCCGCGGTCAGTTCAGGCATGCTCTCAGGCAAATCCTCTGCTGCGTGCCTGGCTGACTCCTTCTCCGCAGCACACCGGCGATTCAACGCTTCAGCGATTCAGCTCCGATCCTGTCAACAAGGAGCGAACGCTGCTCCTCCGTGTCCCCTGCTTGTCTGCCCTCCCGCAGCAGCAACCACAGATCAGAGGAGAGCCTGTGCACCTTCAAAGTACAGCACGGTATATAATTCTTAGGTAACCCGAACTAGCAATTTAGACAATACTAATCCTATCACTTTACAACTAACTATCCTTAATTGTTCCTCCAGTGAGCCCGGACCCCCAGGCTCACCATCCCCTTCAGCTGCTTGGAGACTGAGGTAACTGATGGAGGCAGGCGGATTCCTGGAAGATATACAGATGACATCACAGAAAAAGGAGGTTCCTCATTCTCCAGGCTGCTGAATGGGATTGTCAATTCAGAGGTCCGGGACTAGACTGGAGCTACGATCAGGAAACTGTGTTTGGTCTTCAGTCAGACGGCTCATTTTTGATAGAGTGGCACCCATAACTGCTGTTATTGTATCGATCCATCTCATTGCTGGCCTTACTCTTTTCCATTGACCTTATACCTTGTGTAGCAAGATGTCTTTCTCTAATGATCTCTCTCTCAACATGATTTGTCCAAAGTATGAAAGTCGAAGTCTTGTCATCTGAGCTTCTAAAGAAAGCTTAAGTTTGATCTCCTCTAGTACTGACTGGTTTGTTCTTCGGACAGTCCATGAATACTCAGTATTCGTTGCCAGCACTATGTAATGTCATTTTTGTGTTCTTTAAGCACCTGGGGTATATACCATCCAGTCCAGGTGATTTCCTACTCTTTATCAGATATTTGTATTACATCTTCCGGGTTTATTGATTTGCTTTAATTTCTCTGATATATCATATTTAAATATTTATGGCATGGGTCTTTTAGAGACTTGCTTGTGCCAGGATCAGGCAGATCCTCTCCCATACTTGGCTTGCTGCAGCATGAGGAGGCCTGTGCAGTCATGAGGGGTAAAGCACCTCCTCCTCCTCCAGCACCATTCAGCAGAGTCTGAGAGTTTCTGCTTATTTAAAATTGCGCTGCCTGATGGCCATGGATATTTCCTTCTCCGTTGCCTGTGTAGCATGTGAAGAGGTTCTGCAGAGGTAGTGGGGCGCATAGGGTTCCCACCTGCACATGCTTATTCGCGGGGACTGTACATGCATACCCTTTTCACAACGCGTCTGCACGTTTGCATTACTGTTATTCTGTATGAGGGTTTTAAACGTGCCCTTCCTGCCATCTTCTGTCATATGCAAGTCTGCAGTTGTGGACACATGTGAATGCAGAAGCATGTATGGGCCAATTTTGCATGACCCATGCATGTCCATGGAGATGTGTGCCAAATTGCTATGCCATGCCACAGGTTTTATTTGTTTGTCTCCTCAGTCACTCAGATGTCCTTCCTAAAATGTGCCTTCACGTATCATCTTAAATATCTAACATGAAAAGCAGCAGTTCTTTTTGCTGACACCTGCTAGAAGAGTCAATGAAGTTCAGCACTAGCGATTTTCTAAGCTTAAACGAAATTCTACCATAATGGATTAATTTTGTATACACATTTTCTTCCAAAAGTGATCAATCCATTATTTTACTGACCTAGTTGCCTAGAATGGACCTTCAAAGTAGAACAGTAGTTTACCTTCAGAAATAGGCTTTTTGAAAATTGCCCACCCATCCATTGTGCAGCTAGTTCTTTACTACCACATTCGGTGGATGTATTCTTAGGTGTGGGGTTAGATCATGGGAGATAACATGCTAGTCTGCCTGGAAACAGAACTCTCAGAAAATGAGACATACATCCCTGTGGGTAGTTTTGTTTTGATTACTGGTACAAACCGTGCAGGTAAAAATTACTTTAAAACTGAGTTCTCTGTGCTTACTTACTGTTACTGCACTGTCTGACTGTTTCCACTATATTTTCTGCAGATTCTGAGCCAATTTACATCTCCCAGCCTTGCCAGCCCCGATGCTCAATTCTTGACCATGCCCCCCTGCATCTGGTGACCAGGAAGTACCCTTAATACCAGAACCATCGCAGCATTGCGCACTTGAGGAGCAGGTCCTGCTCCTTGGGGCGGCTTGGGAGGCTCCATCAAAGACGAGTGGCCTCAGACCTGGGCCTACCCCAGTTCTCTTTCCTTCTTCTACCGCGGTGCACCATTGACATCAACTAAGGTATTTCTGTTTCTGTCTCTCTTTGTTACCATGATTTTTCCTATTCCAGTGCACAGGGGATGCCATATGGATGCCCTTCCCTGAGCTCCCACCTACTACAAGCCTAGCATACTGACCTCCTGCACAGTCTTTCCCGCTTCCACTTTACAAGGGTCATCAACTCCTATCCCACTCCCAGTTTTGTTTCGCTGTGCTCTCAACTGCAGGTCAATTCATGCTAAATAGACAGACCTCTCACTCAGCATTCACTTGACTTTCTTTTCCTCTTTCAAAACCTGACTCAAAAAGGGGGAGGAATCATTCCTCTATCGCTGTCTTTCACCAGGCTGCCAAGTCTTTCTACTTCCTATACATCCAGAGTTGGAGGGGGACATCGCTACACTCTTTAGAGACTCCCTGAAACTCATTGTAATGGATTCCCATACCCTGCACTACCCTGAATCCCTGCTTGTTCACCTTCCACTCCCTCATGCCTTCCACATCTTATTACTTTGTTCCTCCATCCCTTAGTGCCTCCCTTTGGGACTCCCTCCTATTCACATTAGCAGAAATGGTCACTGCTTTTTCTAACATTCTCATACTAGGTGATTCCAACGTTCATGTCGATTCCCCCACAAACACTATGATAAGCTTTTTCTTTCCCACATATTGGACTTGTCACTTATCCAACATGTCATATTCCCAACTCACGCAGTTGGCCACACCTTGGAGCTCATTATGACGCCTACTACATCTCCTCTCTTGGTGTCTTCTCTCTCCGCCTTAGCCTTTCCCTAGACTGATCATCTTGACATCTTTTTTTTTTTTTTTGTTCCTTTCCCATCCCCCCACTCCAAAGGCTTGTACCATCTACTTATGCCCCAGTGGAACCTCTTCTCCTGTGGCACTCAATCACAGTTGTTACCCCCCCCCCCTTGCTTTCCCTTCCTCTGATTCTCTCTTTCCCCTCCTCTGATTCTCTCTTTCCCCCTAACTTTAAGTCTCTCTCTATGGACCCTCAAGCTGAAACCTGGACGGTACTCCGCAAGGGCCTTGATTCCTTGGCCTACTTGTCTCCCAGCCATCCACCTTGGAAAGTCCAGTACCCTTGGTATCATCACGGCCTTGCCTCACCTACCACCAGCTCCATAAGGCTGAACAGACCTGGCAAAAATTCTGCATCCCTGCTTCGCTATCTGCTTTCCTAGATCTTCATACCTACTTCAGAAATGCAATAACAGATGCAAAAAAATATCTGTTTTGCTGAATTGGATATGATTCTGGTAAACCACCTAAAAACCTTAATTCAGTTGTAGCACACTTACTATACCCCCCTCTCCTAGACACCCCAGCTTCTACCCCCACGGCAGAACAATTCTTTCAGGATAAGAGCCTCAATTTGCCACAGGAACTCACCTCTGGCAACCCTACACCACCCTTTCCCCTGGATCATTCTCCCTCATCCTCAGATAGACTATTCCCCTCTGGTCATTCTGTCACTCACATGTGGTCTTCTTTCAACCCCATTCATATGTTCTCCCTTGCAAAACCCATCACCACTTCTTCTAAAACCACCTATGCCACCGACCCTATTCCAAATTCTTGGATCCACGTTGCTTCTCTGGCTCTTCTCCCACACATCCTCACACTCTTCGATAGCAGTTTAACTTCTGGCATTTTCCCACATTGTTGGAAAACTGCCCTGGTCTGACCTCTCCTGAAGCATCCCTCTCTGGATCCCTCTACCCCTGCACACTACCGTCCAGTCTCTAATCTTCCTTTCTTGTTCAAGATCCTGCAAAATCTGGTCTTCGCGCAGCTTGGAAACCACCTTGAAAACTAACTTTCTTCATCTGAGACAGTCTGGTTCAGAAACCATTATTTTTTCCATCCTCAGCGAAACACATGAATCATGGGTTAAGGGTGACAGATCCCCAGCCATCTCTCTCGGCCTCTTCTCAGCTTTCGATCTGGTCAATCACTCCCCCCTTCTTTCCCGTCCGCAAGCTGCTGGCATTCAAGGCCTTGTCCTACAGCGATTCCAATCTTCCCTCTCCGGTCGGTCCTACACTGTTACCTTTCGGTCTACTACTCCCACTCACCTCCCCCTGACTTGTGGTGTTCCCCAGGGTTCAGTGGCAAGGGGGACACCTGTTGTTCAACATTTTTCTTGTCCCCCATCCCCCTTGCCACTCTCATCCAACAACACAGGGTCTCGACTTATTATTACACCGATGACATCTTACTATTGTTTCACACGCACCCAGCATTTCCTGACCTCACCATGGTAAACTCCTGTCTCTCCCAATTTGCCCCGTGGCTGCACAGTAACCATCTGAAATTGAATCAGTCATAAACCTCTGCCATATGGCTCACCAGTTCCTCTGCCATCCCCTCAGCATCCCCCTCACTTGATGGCTCTCACATTCCCCTGGTGTCTTCACTTAAATATCTCAGGGTTATTCTTGACACCAGTTTCACAAACAAATCAGTGCCGTAGTGAAATGCTTCTCCTTCACCCTTTGTCAAATTCTCTCTATCCATTCCTTCCTCCCTGACACCACTATTGCTACTCTGCTTTTGTCCCTGGTCATATCCCATCTAAACTACTGTGATGTCATTTATGCCAGTCTCCCCAATTATCAGATTAAATGTTTACCAACAGTTCAGAACACAGCCATCCAATTACTACACCGTGCCTCAAAATTTGATCATGTCTCCCCTTTGCTTATCAATTCCCACTGGTTACCCCTTCCCTTCTAGATCCAATATAAACTCCTTACCTTAGTTCACAAAACCTTACACCCACTGGAATCCCTGCCTATTTGTCCTCATGTATTAGTCCCCATGCCCCACATGGCTTCTTCAATCAAGTCCTGCCAATTGTCTACGCCTCCCTTATCCTTCCTGTGCCTGTTATGAAGCAACCCGACACAGCACAGTTACTTACCTGTAACAGGTGATCTCTGGGAACAGCAGGAATTAGTCCTCACATATGGGTACGCCGGTACTGACGGAGCCTGCGCGGGAAAGCTCCCCAGCTTCCCAGAAGGAAAGCTTTTGGGGCCTCCCACTGTGCATGCGCGCTGCCTTCCCGCCTTCCTGACCAACTCTCCTCAGTTCGAGTTTAAAGCTGAGACAATAGAGAGAGGAAAGGAAAGAGAGAGATAGATACAACTCCTAGGGGAGGCGGGTGGGTTGTGAGGACTAATTCCTGCTGTTCCCAGAGATCACCTGTTACAGGTAAGTAACTGTGCTATCTCCAGGAACAAGCAGGAATAAGTCCTCACATATGGGGACTCCCTAGCTAAGATGCCTGGGAGATCCCCTGAAGGGTATGAGACCCTGAAAGGTTCCTCATCTTCCTATGGATCTCAGGCATCCATTCAGGGAAGGTGGGCTGGAGTTGTTCAAGAATGGAACAGGTGTCTGAGGACAGCCTGACCAAACAAGGCATCCCGGCGGGAGTCCTTGTCCAAACAGTAATGGGCTGTAAAGGTATGAACCGAGGCCCAGGTGGCTGCTCGACAGATGTGGTCAATGGACACAGAGTTTAAATGAGCCATAGAGGTGGCCATGGCCCTCACGTTGTGAGCGGTGACATGGCCCTCCAGAGAAAGGTTCTTACTCTGGTAAGCAAAAGAGATACACTGAGCATTCCAATTGGAGAGTGTTCTTTTGGAGACTGGAAGTCCTAAATGAGAAGGATCAAAAGCAACAAAAAGCTGAGAAGACTTTCGATGTTGCTGTGTCCTGTGGAGGTAAAAGGCAAGAGCTCTTTTACAGTCTAGAGTATGAAGGTTCCTCTCTGCACTGGATGCATGAGGAGCTGGAAAAAAGACAGGTAAATATACCTCTTGATTAAGATGAAAAGGGGAGACCACTTTAGGCATAAAGTGGGGATTGGTCCTAAGGACCACCTTATCATGATGGAACCTTGTATAAGGTGGATTAGCCACTAGAGCTTGCAGTTCACTGATACGACGAGCTGAGGTGACTGCAATAAGAAAAATAACCTTCCAGGAAAGAAATTTCAAGGAGATAGTGGCTAAGGGTTCAAAAGGAGGCTTCATAAGCTGACCAAGAACCAAGTTTAAGTCCCATGCCACCAGAGGAGGTCGAATGGGAGGTTTAGTTAAGGTTAGGCCTCTCATGAATCTTGCAATAAGAGGATGAGAGGAAACAGGTTGTCCATTGATGGGCTTAAGTGATGCCGCAATAGCACTCAAATGGACTCTTACTGAATTCGTTTTGAGTCCTGCATTGGAGAGATGCAGGAGATATTCCAAAAGAGAATTCAATGGGAGTGCTAGAGGGTTAAGACCCTTTTGAGCACACCAAATGGAAAATCTTTTCCATTTAAAAGCGTAAGAACGCCTAGTGGAAGGTTTCCTAGAGGCATGTAGGATATCCTTCACTTGCTGCGAAAGATTGAAGTGTTGAAGGTCTAGGCCTTCAGTAACCAATCTCTGAGGTGAAGGGACTTGGGGTTTGGGTGCCACAAAGTCCCCTCCTCCTGAGACAGAAGGTCTGGAGCCGCTCCCAAGTCCAGGGAGGGGGCTTGGGAGAGATGCAGAAGTAGAGGGTACCACACTTGGCGTGGCCAGCGTGGAGCTATGAGGATCATGGACCCTTGATCCCTTTGAAGTTTGAACAGAGTCTTGGGAATCAAAGGAATGGGTGGAAAGGCATACAGGAAGCCCTGACCCCAATGCAAGAGGAAGGCATCCTTGGCCTGAACTCCCTGACATGGAATTCTGGAACAGAACCGGGGAAGTTTGGCATTCCACGGACTTGCAAAGAGGTCTATGTCCGGGGTTCCCCAGTTCTGGAAGATTCTGAGTACCTGATCCATTTGCAGGGACCATTCGTGTGGAAGCAGAACTCGACTGAGTCTGTCTGCCCAAGAGTTTTGGATTCCTGGAAGATATACTGCCAGGAGATGGATTTGATGCTCTCTGGCGAAGGCCCATAATCTTAGAGCTTCGTTGCAAAGCGACAGAGAGCCAGTCCCTCCTTGTTTGTTTATGTAAAACATGGCTACTTGATTGTCCGTGTGAATAAGGACTGTCATGTTGCTGAGGAGGGTATGAAAAACTTTGAGAGCCAGAAAGATTGCTCGAAGTTCCAAGTGGTTGATATGAAGGGTGGTCTCCTGTGGAGACCAAGTGCCCTGAGTGGAGAGATCTTGGAGATGAGACCCCCAACCTGTTTGGGAGGCATCTGTTGTGAGGGTTGCTTGGGGCAACAATGATTGAAAGGGGGCCCCCAACAACAGATTTTGAGTGGATATCCACCATTGGAGAGACCAAAAGAGACGATTGGAGTTTGCTATTTGGTCTGAGAGAGCTCCTGATGCTTGAGTCCACTGGGTGGATAAAGTCCATTGAGCTGCTCTCATATGTAGGCGAGCATAAGGCACCACATGCACTGTGGAGGCCATGTGGCCTAATAGTTGTAGCATCTCTCTGGCAGTCAAGTGGCTTCTGGACTGAGTCTGAGAGGCTAAGTGCACTAGACGTTGGCAACGGGCCTGGGGTAGATAGGCCTTTGCAGTGGTGGTATCCAACCAGGCCCCTATGAACTCCAGGGATTGCGTAGGGGTGAGTTGAGACTTTGGCAGATTGATCACAAGTCCAAGATACTGCAGGATGCGTCTGGTGCGATCCAGGGAAGTCTGAGCCTCGGACTGAGATGGAGCTCGGATGAGCCAGTCGTCCAGGTATGGGAAGACAAAAATTCCCAGGGCGCGTAGAAATGCAGCTACTATTGCCATGCATTTGGTAAATACCCTTGGAGCAGAGGCTAGACCGAAGGGAAGTACTCTGTACTGGAAATGTTTTCCCTGGAACAGAAAACCATAGGAATTTTCTGTGGGATGGATGGATGAGTATATGTGTGTACGCATCCTTGAGATCTAGAGAACAAAGCCAATCCTGACTCTGTAGGTATGGAAGGAGAGTACCTAGAGAAAGCATCTTGAATTTCTCCTTGTATAGAAATTTGTTCAATTCTCTGAGATCCAGAATGGGTCTGTACCCCCCTGTTTTCTTGGGAATGAGAAAATAAGGGGAGTAAAAACCTGATCCCTGTTGAGGAAGAGGAACCTCTTCTATTTCCTTTTGGGCGAGAAGAGTGGTCACCTCCTGACTCAACAGGTCTAGGAGAGATGGGGGAGAATTGAAACTTCTCACCATGGTATGGGGAGGAAGGTTGGAGAAATGTAGTTTGTAGCCCTCTCTGATGATAGAGAGGGTCCATTGTTCTGATGTGATTTGCTCCCATCTGGGAGCAAAATGAGTTAAACTTCCTGGAATGGTGAGAGGTTCTGGTTTTAGAGCCAGAAAGGTTAAGTACTCTAGATTTAAGTCAAAATCCCTGAGGGGGTTGGGACTGTTGGGCTGTAGCAGCCCCTGCAGGTTTTGCCCTGGCCTGTTTAGGCTGCTGACGCTTAGGAGCAAAGCGAGCTGCAGAAGATTGTTGGCCAGTATTTGTGGCAAATCTGGCCTTCTTGTAGAAAGACTTTTTGAAAGATTTTTTCTTGACAGGGGTAGAGGTAGACTTAGAAAGTCTATCTAATGCAGCATTTTCTGCATCCATTTGAGTGGCTTTGATTTGCCACTCCTTACCAAACAGATTCTCACCTGTACAGGACAAATTTCCCAACCCATCTTGGACCCAGGGTTCTAGGTCAGAGGCCTGGAGCCAAGCAATTCTGCGAGCCACAATGGCAATACCTGAGGCTCTGCTAGCACCCTCAAAGGAGTCAAAGGCTGCTCTGTTGGAGAACTTTGAAATATCTTGGGTATGCTTCAGCAAAAGAAGGAACTCCTCCTTTCTATCCTCTGGGATAAAGGGGAGAAAATGGTGTATCTTTAATGCAATTTCCTTCAGAAACATGCCCATATAGAGGCTGTATGAGTTGATTCTGCCAATAAGCATACTTGCTTGGAAGATTTTTCTTCCAAAAGCATCCAGAGTCCTACATTCTCTTCCTGGGGAGTAGAAGAGTGTCTTTTAGTACTCTTTATCCTTTTCATAGCTGACTGCACCACGATGGAGTGGTGAGGGAGCTGAGTTTTTTGAAACCCAGGAGAAGGGGGAACACGATACATGGTGTCCAGACGACGAGAATGTGGAGATAGGGTGAGAGGAGTCTCCCATAAGTCCATCATGTGTTCTTGAAGAATTTCATGGATGGGCAAGGTGACTGCCTCTTTGGGAACCTTAGAGTATCCTAAAATGTCTAACTTTTTTGCTCTAGGTTCTTTTTCAGAGGATACAGAAATAGAAAGACCTTTAGCTACTTCAATGATGAAGTCTTGAAAGGATAAATCCTCTGGAGGAGACATTCTCCTCTTTGGAGAAGAGGGCTCCTCAGGTAGAGTAAGGGATACTTCAGCAGAGTCATCTGATGAATCAGAATCATCAGAAGACTCAAAGTATCGTCTGTTTGCTTCCAGGGATCGATAAGCGTATCGACCGGTATCGACATCGGGGGTACCCGGAACCGGGAACCGGAATCGGTATCCTGGTCGATGTGGATGGCCTGGGTACCGGTATCGGTTGTGGTACCGGAACCGGAGTCGGTACCGCAGGGTACGGTACCGAGGGCGTCGCAGCCTTAATGAAAACGAAAATGGCCTGCTGCATGGATTGAACTGTATGATCCATGGACGCCACGACTGTCTGAATGTCGGTACCGGATGAATGAGCCGGTACCCCAGAACAGTCTAACAGGTGATCTGTCGAGGCCGTGCCATCAATGTCAACCTGTAACCCCATAGGAGGAGCTTTGGAAGCCGGAGCTTCCCGCCGGGGTTGTTTGGCTGGGGCAGGGTCCTCAGGGTCAAGCCCAGGGGTATCTCGATACTTAGAGGGAGATTTGCCCTTTGAGGACCTGCCAGAGGAATGTTTAGTTACCTGAGACCCATCAGGAGAGGAAGCATTGTGGAACCTGTGTCCCTTGGGGAAACTGCTAGGTACGTATGACCTAGATTGGCCACTGTTGGAAACAGAATACTGGGCTTGATGGACCTTGGTCTGACCCAGTATGGCATATCTTATGTTCTTATGTTCTAAGACCTGGAAGATGTCGATGCTGGAGTATCTGTAGAAAACAGCATGTGAAACTTGGCTGCCCGGTTCTGTAAGCCAAGTTTAGACATCAAAGAACAGGATGGGCAATCCGGAATGGAATGGTCAGGCCCCAAACTTTTAAGACACCATTCATGGGTGTCTGTGACTGAAATAGTACCGCTGCACTTGGTGCATTTTTTAAACCCAGAAGCTTGTTTCTCCATGAGGGAGAATTTGTGAAGGCCTAAAGGCCTCACAGAACAAACACACCAAGTGAGGAAAAAAGAAGATTTTTTTTTTTTTTTTAAGAAATAAAGGAAAAAAAGACCGGCGGTACCGATCTGGAATCGGGGAAGGCAGACACGCGGCCAAAGAAATAAATTAAAATAACAACTTCTTCAGCGGTGACAGGAACACGACCTGCTGGCTCCGCGGAAAAAGAAGAACTGAGGAGAGTTGGTCAGGAAGGCGGGAAGGCAGCGCGCATGCGCAGTGGGAGGCCCCAAAAGCTTTCCTTCTGGGAAGCTGGGGAGCTTTCCCGCGCAGGCTCCGTCGGTACCGACGTACCCATATGTGAGGACTTATTCCTGCTTGTTCCTGGAGATGCCACTTTCTATTTCTTGGACCCCAGTCTTTGAAATTCACTACTTACTGATCTTCGCTTGGAACTAGCTTCCCCTTTATTCAAATCTCGCCTTAAGACTCACATATTTCAATTAACCTTCAGTCTACCCCTACAGCAGCGGTTCTCAACCTGTGGGTCGCGACCCCAACGGGGGTCGCCACAGGATTTAGCGGGGGTCGCTTAGCCTCCACCAAGTTTAAAAAAAAGAAATTAAGATGTGCACAAGTTGCTGCCGAGTCCGCTTCTCGGCAGCAGCAAACTCCGGCAAACTCACCGCCTTCTTCTGCAGCCGCGGCTCCCTGCCTCTTAGGGAACCGCGGCTGTACTTGTAAAATCGTTGCGGAGCCCTTCCTGTCTCGACGGGCTCCGTGCAGCATTGTCCCGCCTCCAAAGGAAGTGGTAAACAACTTCCTTTGGAGGCGGGACAATGCTGCATGGAGCCCATCGAGACAGGAAGGGCTCCGCAATGATTTTACAGGTACAGCCGCGGTTACCTAAGAGGCAGAGAGCCGCGGCTGCATTAGAAGGGAGGCAGACAACCTGCAACACGGCTGACATCGACAGAGGGGGGCTGACATGGAGTGAGGGGGGCTGACATGGACAGATGGAAGGATGGGGCTGACATGGAGGGAGGGAGGGAGGGAGGGATGGAGGGAGGGGGCTGACATGGACAGATGGAAGGATGGGGGCTGACATGGAGGGAGGGGGCTGATATGGATGGATGGATGGATGGATGGAGGGAGGGGGCTGACATGGACAGATGGAAGGATGGGGCTGACATGGAGGGAGGGAGGGAGGGAGGGGGGCTGACATGGACATATGGAAGGATGTGGCTGAAATGGAGGGAGGTAGGGGGGCTGACTTGTAAAGATGGAAGTTTGGGGCTGACATGGATGGAGGGATGGGCCGGATATGGATGGATGGATGGATGGAGGGAGGGAGGGGGCTGACATGGACAGATGGAAGGATGGGGCTGACATGGAGGGAGGGAGGGAGGGAGGGGGGCTGACATGGACAGATGGAAGGATGGGGCTGACATGGAGGGAGGGAGGGAGGGAGGGAGGGGGCTGATATGGATGGATGGATGGATGGATGGAGGGAGGGGGCTGACATGGACAGATGGAAGGATGGGGGCTGACAGGGAGGGAGGGAGGGAGGGAGGGAGGGGGCTGGGAGGGAGGGAGGGAGGGGGCTGACAGGGAGGGAGGGAGGGAGGGATGGGGGCTGATATGGATGGATGGATGGAGGGAGGGAGGGAGGGGGCTGACAGGGAGGGAGGGAGGGATGGGGGCTGATATGGATGGATGGAGGGAGGGAGGGGGGCTGACATGTACGGATGGAAGGATGGGGGCTGACATGGAGGGATGGATGGAGGGAGGGGGGCTGACATGGAAGGATGGGGGCTGACATGGAGGGAGGGAGGGAGGGGGCTGATATGGATGGATGGAGGGAGGGGGGCTGACATGGAGGGAGTAGGCTGGCATGGACAAAGGGGAGAGACATGGGGACATACTGGACAGACGGGATAAATGCTGGGCAGAGGCGAGAGACAGTGCGGGTTAGGATTATAATGGGCTGATGGGGGTGCTAGCACTGGTAATGGGCAGATGGGGGGGCTACGAATGGTAATGGGTTGATTAGGGAAGGCTAGGACTGGGAATGGACTTATCAAGGGGGGGTAGGACTGGTAATGGACTGATGGGGGTCTAGCATTGGAAATGAGCTGATCAGTGAGGTTAGGACTGGAAATGGGCTGATTAGGGGAGCCTAGCACTGGTAATGGGGTTGAGGGGGGGACTAGCACTGGAAATGAGCTGATGGGGGGTAGGACTGGTATTGGGCTGATTAGGGGGGGGGGTAGGACTGGTAATGGGGTTGAGGGGGATTAGCACTAGAAGTGAGCTGATTAGGGGGCTTTGACTGGGAATGGGCTGATTGTGGGGAGGGGAGGATAGAGCTGCTGACCCTGGAAGAAAACTGGGGGCTAAGGCTACAAGTGGGCTGATACAAGGGGATGGGAGCATGGAACTGAAAGGGAGTGGATCTGAGAGGGGCTGCCATGGTATTTGTACTAGAAGGGACTGATCAGTGGGGAAGGAGGGGGACTGGAAGGGAATGGACACCAGTGGCAGTCATGGGAATGCAAGTTGACATTGGAAGGTACTGGGAGTGAGGACTGGAAAGGGGCTGATACTGGGGAGGGTTACTGGGACTGGAAATAGGCTGATGGAAAGAAGTGAAGAAAACAAAAGAGATAAGAACTGGCAGATGGACCATAGACCACAGAAAGAGAGCTAAGAGAAGACAGGAAAGCAGAAGCCTCAGATCGGGACCAGCATGATCAGAGAATAAATTGGTCAGACAACAAAGGTAGAAAAAATAATTTTATTTCATATTAGTGATTTGACTACAAAATCATCATAATTTTGAAATCAAATATTGTTACTTGTTGTTTTGATTATTTAAATAAGTATTTTATAAATAAAAACATATTGCAAAGGCCTATAATATATTAATAATTCAACAAATGATTACAGCGACAATGCGTTAACGGTAAAGGAAGAGAGACGCATTTGATTTTATCATTGGGGGTCACCACAAGTTGACCAACGGTAAAAGGGGTCACGGTACAAAAAAGGTTGAGAACCACTGCCCTACAGGCTGCTCAGGATCCTGCTTCCCCTCTGTCCTGCTCCTGACTCCATTCCCTCCACCATCCTCTTTCACCACCACTGCTGTATATCTCTTTTTCTTCATTACTATTATTTTATTGGTATTGCTTTCCTTTTCTTTCTTTTAAAATAGTCTTTATGTACACTGCTCTGTTGTTGCAAAGGGCAGTTTAGTAAGTTTTAATAAACCATAAAACATAAGCAATACCTGCAGTCTTTGCGCAACATGAGCAGTTTAATTGTTGCCCACTTAGGCTATAAGTAGGCAACTTTCAAAAGTTCATCTATATATAAAGTCTGCTAATATGTTTTACTCATAGGCTTTACATCTGTTTTCAAAAGGAAAAAATTCCCTTTGAAAACAGTTCAGCGAAATGCTTGCAGAATCTGCCCCTTCTATTGCTATGGGTGCATTTCCTAATTAGACTTACACACGTACTGTTGGAAATCCAAAAGTGGCCATTGTGGAGTATAAACATCATGTTTACGAAACAATCATTCAGAAATGTCAAACACTCATTCAGAAGGACACAAGCAATGGTATATAAATAAATCATAAGAATTTACAACATGGTAAACAGAGAGGATAGACAAGATACACTACAGCCTCCATTTGCCTATAGCTACCATCTCACCAAATAACCTATTTATAATTGCAGTTTTTGTCAGTAAGCTCATAAATCAAGGCATTCCAAAGGACAAGGGCTACATATACAATGGTAAAGAGGGTATTTTTATAAGTGGGCACCTGCTTTAATTGCAGATTGTAAATTAACTCAGCATCAAGAGGAGATCTGATAGTAGAAATCATTCTAAGCAGAGGACTTAGTGGTGAGACAGTGGGCTAGGAACCAAGGAAGCCAAGGTTCAGTTCCCACTTCTGCTACAAGTACATGTCAGCTTGCTCCTTGCATACTTTTAGGCATGATGTCTTTGTGACCTTGGGCAACTCACTTTCTCTCTTAGTGCTTCAGGCTTCCATTTAGATTGCAAGCTTTTCAGAACAGAGACTTATTGTATCTGAAAAACGTATGGCCATTGTGCACTGCTGTGAACAACCAGTGCTCTTTCAGACTAAATCAGGGCTAAATTTTTGGAGCCAAGGGTCAGCTGATTGTCAAGAATGAAATCTGGTAGAATGGTATACTCTTTAATTGCACTCATGGTGTTGCTATTTTTGATGTGAACATGATGGGTTCTGTTGTAATTTTATGTATATTTTTATGTTATCCTCCTAAGATGTACTGTGGATTATACATGTTTTAAAATAAATAAAATAAATGGGTGGATGTTCTTTTGTAGGAAAACAAATGGCTTTAGATTTTAGATGAATGGTTTTCAAATGATGAGAGACTATAGCCTCAAGACATAGGTGAAGGTTCAGAGTCGGTATCTCATCCTGAGGAACATGAGGAGTGACCAACTATCTGTCATCTGCATACATAAAGATGCTAATCCCAAAGTCTTGGGCAGTGGATGGTGATAGGCTATAAGATATTGAAAAGGATGGCCACAAGAATTGACCACAGGTCAAATCACTAGGGGCTGACACTGCTTTATCAAAAAACATTTGAAAGGTATGGTTGGAAAGATAGGATTGAAATGATTGAAGAGTGATACCTGAGATTCTTATATTTATGAGTCTGTGTATTGGGGGGACTAATATTAGAAGCTCTTAGTTGACCAGCCAATGAGAGGCTGGCCCACTGAGGATGCTCACCATGCTATTCTGTAGCACTATCCAGATAATGCTGCTGGATATCTCCACAGACTGTCTCGGCACTGTCAGATTAGTGCAGGGATGGTCCAAGGGCGAGGAGCGGGCGATGTCTGTGCTAAATAGATAAATGGCAACTTTATCTGATTAGCAAGATTTTCAATTGTCACCTATCCAGCCAACTTAGTCCTATTGAAAAGCTGTCCTAAGTTGGTAGCCAGATAAGTGATGGCTGAAAATCACCGCAAACCAGATAAGATTGCCATTTATCTGGCTAACACCACTCGGCCTAGATATATAGCAGCAGCTCGTATCCAGATACTACCACTGAATATCCTGCCAATATTTAAGCACCACAGTTGACTACCATGGTGTTTGAATATTAGCTATTTTGAAAATCGGTCCATAAGAGATTATGGTTGATGAGATAAATAGCTGCAGTCGTGTCAAGCAGTATCCAGGACATCTCTGCCTGCATCGATACATCACTCACTCACCATTCCTGTCAAGGCTGTCTCAGTGCTATGGTCTTGTCTAAAATCTGATTGCTTATGATGGAGAACTTCCTAGTCCAGACTAATGAGTTATGCGCCATTACCAGCAGGTAGAAACAGACTTGAATAACTTTCAGTGATGTTATCACTGTGTATAGGTACTGGTGCAACACTGAAAGAAGCCAGTATTTTTTGTTTTTGGACTGGTGCAATGGTGCAAATAGGCCTCTGGCTCAGAATACAATCCAGTAGTTAGTGTGGCACGTAGGTATGTGTTGCTTGGAGCTTGGGTATGCCCCTGTCTCCATGAGCCAACAGTTGCCCTGAGTCCAGCGCTGCTAGCCACAGGTACCTAGTGCTTGGTGGCCAAAAAGCCAAAAAGGGGGTACTGGGAGGAGGGGGGGTGGTTGGTAAGTCGGGTCCAGGCTCCCCTTTCTTCTGGCTGTTCCCTTTCTGCTTTCTTAGCTTCTCTGTATTTTTTTTTCAAAGCCCCTTCTTTCTGTAGGCTGTATTTGACTCTCTTACACTCCTTAATAAAACTCCAAATTTTTTTTTAAAAATTCTCTCTTTGGCAGCTGGGCCTCAGATTGCGAGGGCTTTTCCTTCTCAGGTTTCAGTTGGCCAGCTTTACAGGTGCTAGGGATTCCCTTTTCATCATGACCTGTTTTTTTTCTTTTTGGCGGGCTTTTTTCTTCTTGGTTTTTAAATTTTTGCTGTGTGTAACTCTGTCTCAATACCAAAAGCCCTGTGCTATGCCTCTTGTAGCTCCCAATGGGTTTTTTTCTCCGCCCCCCCCCCCTCCCCCAGGAGTTCTGGAGCCTGATTAGGGTTGCCAACTGGCCGGTTTTTATATGGCCAAGCTGACTGTCGGCAAAGAATTAAAACCAGCACTTGAAAAGTCGTGTTTTTTGGACTGGTGGACTGCTATTCAGCCAGACTGAGTAAAGTTAGCCAATGAGAACAGAGGGAGGGACTAGGGAGTAGTGGAGGGAGCTTCCGGCACAAGGGACCTGCTTCTATAGTGGAAAGGGAGCCAGTCCTCTACAACCAGAACCAACAGAGCCAAAGCCAGGTGAGTGAGTCTGGTTGGATTCTGTCAGTTTGGAGGGTCTTAAAAGTTTTTATGTGCAGTGCTGCTCTCGGGAGTGGACCAGGCTCATTGCTTTTCCAGCCCCCTCTCCTTTCTGTCTTTCCCTTTATAGCATAGCCACAATGGTCCCACCCTGGATTGGAGTCCTCCTCGATTGTAATGGCAATGCGGCCTGCCTTTTTTTTTTGGTGCCATCAAGTCAGTGTTGACTCATAGTGACCAAGCTACCTCTGGGTTTTCTTGGCAATGTATCACCGGAAGTAGATTGCCAGCCTTTTCTTCCGAGGCAATGGAGGGTAAAGTGACTTGCCCAAAGTCACAAGGAGTGCCAGTGGGAATCAAACCCTTGATCTTCTGGGTACTAGGCAGTTACTCTAACCACTAGGCTACTCCTCCACTCCACTCCACTTTTACAGCCCCCTCTCCTTTCTGTCTTTCCCTTTATAGCATAGCCACAATGGTCCCACCCTGGATTGGAGTCGTCCTCGATTGTAATGGCAATGCGGCCTGCCTTAATGCTCTCTATATCTTCCTGCGCGGAGACCCCATATCTCCAGGAACAAGCAGGAATAAGTCCTCACATATGGGTACGTCGGTACCGACGGAGCCCGTGCGGGAAAGCTCCCCAGCTTCTTAGAATAGAAGCTTTTGGGACCTCCCACTGCACATGCGCACTGCCTTCCCGCCTTCCTGAACAGCTCTCCTCAGTTTCTCTTTTTCCGCGGAGCCAGCAGGTCGTGTTCCTGTCACCGCTGAAGAAATTGTTATTTTATTTGTTTCTTTAGACCGCGTACCTGCCTTCCCCATACCGATACCGGTATCGCCGGTCTTTTCTTTCTTTCTTTAAAAAATTATAATTCTTTTTTCTTATTTTTTAGCTTTTTGGTCACTTCAGAGAGGCCTCTCGGCCTACTCAATTTCTCCTCATGGAGAAGCCAGCCCCTGGATTTAAGAAGTGTTCCAAATGTAATGCTGTTATTTCAGTCACAGACACCCATGACTGGTGTCTGAAATGTTTGGGGCCTGACCATTCCATACCGGACTGCCCATCTTGCTCCCACATGTCTAAACGTGGGCTGCAGAACCGGGCCAACAAATTCCATGTGCTGTTTGCTTCAGAGAATACAGCATCACAGTCATCCAGGTCTTCTTCTCCGGATGGATCTCAGGTAACCAAACCTTCTGTGGGTAAGTCCTCAAAGAGCAAATCTCCTTCAAAGCATCGAGAGGCTCTTAGCTTAGAACTTGAGGACCCTGCCCCAGCCAAACAACCCCGGCGGGAAGTCCAACTTCCAAAAACGCCAATTCAGGGGTCTCAGGTTGATATCGATGCTACGGCCTCGACAGATCACCTGTTAGCCTGCTCTGGGGTACCGGGTCACTCCGGTACCGACATCCAGGCAGCTATGGCGTCCATGGGCGATACTGTACAGTCCATGCAGCAAGCCGTCATGGCTTTCATTAAAGCTGCAACGCCATCGGTTCCGCTTTCAGCGGTTCCGGGCCCGATACCGGTATCGTCCGCCATGCCGGTATCGAGGCCGTCCACCTCTAAACGCAAGTCGGTACCGTATGGGCTTTCGCTCCATACCGGTTCCATACCCGATACGCCCGATATCGATACCGATCGGTACGCGTATCGTGCGTTAGAGGAAAGCACCGATTCCTCTGAGGATTTTCACTCCTCTGATGATTCTGCTGAGTTTTCACTCAACTTACCTGAGGAGCCCTCTTCTCCTAAAAGGAGAATGTCCCCTCCAGAGGATTTGTCCTTCCAGGACTTTGTTTTAGATATGGCTACAGCCCTTTCTATTACCACATCCTCTGAAAAGGAACCCAGATCCAAAAAACTGGATATTTTGGGATACTCAAAGGCCCCTAAGGAGGCAGTTACCCTGCCTATCCATGAAATCCTTCAAGAACAACTGATGGATTTCTGGGAAAATCCTTTGACTTTGTCTCCTTATTCCCGTAGGTTGGACACCATGTATAGGGTCCCTCCTTCTCCTGGTTTCCAAAAGACTCAATTGCCCCACCACTCTATTGTGGTGAAGTCTGCAATGAAGAAGATTAGGAGTACCAAAAGGCACTCTTCCACCCCTCCAGGACGGGAATGTAAGACTTTGGACTCTTTTGGTAGGAAAATTTTCCAGGCTAGTATGCTTATAGCCAGGATTAATTCCTACAGTCTCTATATGGGCATGTTCCTGGAGGAACTTGCCAAAAAGGTGCGGCATTTTGCCCCCTTTATCCCTGAGGATAAAAAGCAGGGATTCCTTTCCCTAGTGAAACAACTCTTAGAGGTTTCTAAGTTCTCTAATAGGGCAGCATATGATTCCTTTGAGGGAGCCAGTAGGGCTTCGGGCATTGCTATTGCAGCCCGACGTCTTGCTTGGCTCCAGGCCTCTGATCTGGAACCTTGGGTTCTAGATGGCTTACGGAATCTGCCCTGTACAGGTGAGAACTTATTTGGGGAAGAGTGGCAAATCAAAGCCACCCAGATGGATGCTGAAAATGCCACCTTGGAAAGACTTTCAAAGTCCACTTCAATTCCTACTAAGAAAAAGTCTTTTAAAAGGCCTTACTATAAGAAGGCCAGAGTTGCTTCAAATACTGGCCAGCAGTCTTCTCAACCTCGCTATACTGCTAAGCGTCAGCAATCCAAACAAGCACGAGCTAAGCCTGCAGCAGCTACTGTAGCTCAGCAGGCTCCAACCCCTCAGGGGTTTTGACTTGCTCCTAGGGAACTTGCCACTTCTGGTTCTAACACAACCAGAACCTCTCACCATACCCGGAAGGTTGGTTCACTTTGCTCCCAGATGGGAACAAATCACAACAGAACAATGGACCCTCTCTATCATTCGAGAGGGTTACAAACTTCATTTCTCCAGCCTTCCTCCCCATCATATGGTGAGACCATTCAATTCTCCCCCATCTCTCCTAACCCTGTTGGGTCAAGAGGTTTCCTCTCTTCTTGCCCAAGGGGCCATAGAAGAGGTTCCTCTTCCTCAACAAGGGTCCGGTTTCTACTCCCCTTATTTTCTCATTCCAAAGAAGACAGGGGGATTCAGACCAATCCTAGATCTGAGAGAATTGAACAAATTTCTCTTCAAGGAGAAATTCAAAATGCTGTCTCTCGGCATTCTCCTTCCTTACCTCCAGGGTCAGGACTGGCTTTGTTCTCTAGACCTACAGGATGCGTATACACATATACTCATCCATCCATCCCACAGAAAGTATCTTCGCTTTCTGTTTCAGGGAAAACATTTCCAATACAGAGTACTCCCCTTCGGTCTAGCCTCTGCTCCAAGAGTATTCACAAAATGCATGGCAGTCGTAGCCGCATTTCTAAGAGGCATGGGAATCTTTGTCTTCCCATATCTGGACGACTGGCTCATCCGAGCTCCAACTCAGTCACAGGCCCAGATTTCCCTGGACCACACAAGGAGCCTTTTGCAGTATCTGGGACTGGTAGTAAACCTTCCCAAGTCCCAACTCATCCCTACTCAATCTCTAGAATTCATAGGGGCCCAGTTGGACACCATCACTGCAAGGGCCTACCTTCCACATGTTCGAGGCCAGCGCCTCCTGAGTTTGGCCTCCCAAGCTCAGTCCAGCACTCACTTGACAGCCAGGGAAATGCTACGCCTACTGGGTCATATGGCCTCCACAGTGCATGTGGTGCCCTATGCTCGTCTTCATATGAGAGCAGCTCAATGGACCCTGGCCACTCAGTGGACTCAGGCTTCAGGAGCGCTCTCAGACCAAATACAAACCTCCGATCGTCTGTTTTGGTCCCTCCACTGGTGGACTTCCACCAAGAATCTGTTGTTGGGGGCTCCATTTCAACCATTGCTACCCCAAGCAACCCTCACAACAGATGCCTCCCAAACAGGGTGGGGAGCTCATCTGCAAACTCTCTCCACTCAGGGCACTTGGTCTCTACAGGAGACCACCCTTCATATCAATCTTCTGGAACTGCGAGCAATTTACCTTGCCCTCAAGGTCTTCCACTCCCTCCTAGCCAACCTCACTGTCCTAGTTCAGACGGACAATCAGGTGGCCATGTTTTACATAAACAAACAAGGAGGGACGGGCTCTCTGTCGCTTTGCAACGAAGCTCTAAGACTATGGGCCTTCGCCAGAGAGCATCAGATTCACCTGCTAGCAGTGTATCTCCCAGGAGTTCAAAACTCTCGGGCAGACAGGCTCAGTCGAGTTCTGCTGCCACACGAATGGTCCCTACATTTGGACCAAATAAACCGAATCTTTCAGGAATGGGGGACCCCGGACATAGACCTCTTTGCAAGTCCGTGGAATGCCAAACTTCCCCGGTTCTGTTCCAGAACTCCGTGTCAGGGAGCTCAGGCTACGGACGCCTTTCTCCTGAATTGGAATCAGGCATTCCTATATGCCTTTCCACCCATTCCTTTGATTCCCAAGACTCTGTTCAAACTCCAGAGGGATCATGGAACTATGATCCTCATAGCTCCACGCTGGCCACGCCAAGTGTGGTTCCCTCTACTTCTACAGCTCTCCCAGGGATCCTACTTGGATCTGGGAGCTGCGCCAGACCTCCTGTCTCAGGAGGAGGGGACTTTGTGGCACCCAAACCCCAAATCCCTTCACCTCAGTGCTTGGTTACTGAAGGCTTAAGCCTTCAAGACTTTCATCTTTCCCAACCAGTGAAAGATATCCTTTCTGCCTCTAGGAAACCCTCTACCAGGCGTTCCTATGCTTTCAAATGGAAACGTTTTTCCATTTGGTGTGCTCAGCAGGGTCTTGACCCTCTGGCACTTCCTTTGAATTCTCTTCTTGATTATCTCCTGCATCTATCCAATGCAGGCCTCAAGACGAATTCGGTAAGAGTCCATTTAAGTGCTATTGCAGCATCCTTGAAACATATAAATGGACAACCTATCTCCTCTCATCCTCTTGTTGCAAGATTCATGAGAGGCCTGACTCTCACTAAACCTCCCATCAGACCACCCCCGGTCGCATGGGATTTGAATCTAGTGCTCGGTCAACTTATGAAGCCACCTTTTGAGCCAATGTTTTCCACCTCCTTGAAATTTCTTTCCTGGAAGGTCATCTTCCTCATTGCAGTCACTTCGGCTCGCCGCATCAGTGAGCTGCAGGCTTTAGTGGCTAATCCACCTTACACAAGATTTCATCATGATAAGGTGGTCCTTAGGACGAATCCCCACTTTATGCCTAAAGTGGTCTCGCCTTTTCATCTTAATCAAGAGGTATATCTACCTGTCTTTTTTCCAGCTCCTCATGCATCCAATGCAGAGAGGAACCTTCATACTCTGGATTGTAAAAGAGCTCTCGCTTTTTACCTTAATAGGACTCAGCCACATCGAAAGTCTTCTCAACTTTTTGTGGCCTTTGATCCTTCCCATTTGGGACTTCCAGTCTCCAAGCGTACACTTTCCAATTGGATTGCTCAGTGTATTTCTTTTGCTTACCAGAGCAAAAACATTTCTCTGGAAGGCCATGTCACTGCTCACAATGTGAGGGCCATGGCAACTTCTATGGCTCATCTGCACTCTGTTTCCATAGATCAGATCTGTCGAGCCGCTACCTGGGCCTCGGTTCATACCTTCACAGCCCATTACTGTTTGGACAAGGACTCCCGCCGGGATGCCTTGTTTGGCCAGGCTGTCCTCAAGCACCTGTTCCATTCCTAAACAACTCCTGCCCACCTTCCCAGAATGGATGCCTGAGATCCATACGAAGATGGCGAACCTTTACAGGGGATCCCATGCATCTAAGCTAGGGAGTCCCCATATGTGAGGACTTATTCCTGCTTGTTCCTGGAGATAGCACAGTTACTTACCTGTAACAGGTGATCTCTGGGAACAGCAGGAATTAGTCCTCACAACCCACCCACCTCCCCTAGGAGTTGTATCTTTTATCTATCTATCTTCCTGTCCTCTCTCTGTTGACTCAGCTATAAACTCGAAACTGAGGAGAGCTGTTCAGGAAGGCGGGAAGGCAGTGCGCATGTGCAGTGGGAGGTCCCAAAAGCTTCTATTCTAAGAAGCTGGGGAGCTTTCCCGCACGGGCTCCGTCGGTACCGACGTACCCATATGTGAGGACTAATTCCTGCTGTTCCCAGAGATCACCTGTTACAGGTAAGTAACTGTGCTTTCCTGCGCAGGGCTGGCATTGCATGGTAAATGTAGTAGCAGGGGTGCCGATTTCCAGGGGTCGCTGTCATTGATAGATTCCCCCCCCCCCCACGCAGGAAGACAAGTGCGTCCAGAGAAACCGCACCTGCACGCAGAACCAGCATGTCCCACAGGCAGAAGGCTGTGCAAAGCTGCAATTGCTGCCTTAAACAGCCTCTGCCTGCAGGACATGCTACTCCTGTGGGCAGGCTCGGCCCTCTCTCCACCGTGTATGCAATTGCTGCCTTAAAGGGCCTCTGCCCGTGGGACATGCTACTCCCGCAGGCAGGCTGAGCCCTCTCTCCGCCGTCTACCCCTGTCACTGCCAGGCTCAGCTGTCAATGGCCTTAAATTGTTGAGGACCAAGTCTGGCAGTGATCCCGGCCAAGAGAATGGGGCTGAGCCTGCCTGCGAGAGTAGCATGTTCCACAGGCAAAGGTCCTTTAAGGCAGCAATCACATTCGTGGTAGAGAGAGGGCCGAGCCTGCCCAAAGGAGTAGCATGAAGAGATTGTTTAAGGCAGTGATGGCAACCTAGCACAACCTTCTGCCCGCTGGACATGCATGTCCCGCTGGCAGGCTCAGCTTCTCTGGCCATGAAGGGGGGGAGAGTAGACAGGGGGGACAGTGGGAGGAATGCACACCCTTAACTGCAGATATGGCATAAACATCAAAACAGAACACTAGGATACTTCTTATAATTTCTTTTTCTGTTTTGGAACATTTTTTCATCTCTTCATCTTTAGATTCTTTGAAACTTTGGTCAGGGCTCATCATCTCCTTTGCAAGCAGGCACACTCTACCTTAGATCTGTATTAACACTTCAGAGCATCCACTTGCATTCACAACACAAGTTCTGTGAACCTCCATGGAACTTCTGTTTGCTAATCTCCAAAAATTCCTTCCTTTACAACCATGACAAAATTTTTCTGGCAAGAAGCTTGAAATTAATACAAAAAAATCGGGTAGTGTAGCTGAATTCAAGATTAACACAGTGAATGTAGAAGGGGTGTGGAAGAGGAGGGTTAGGGGTTGTGGCAAAGGAGAGGCATGGAGCGAAGGTGTTGAGTTTTTCTCTTTCAAAACGTTAGCCTACACTGTTGCCCTCTGTAGTTTTTTGTAGGTGGGGTTGGGGCAGGGGGCATGGGCAGAGCATGGAGAGCCACAGGTGGTGGGTTTTTCTCATTCAAAAAGTTGGCAACCCTAGGCCTGGTGCCGCTTCTGAGGCCTCCTCTGATTTTTCCCACCTATGGACCAGCAGCCATTTTGGATGTCCATGTGCTGAGGTAGCAAGTGGTAAGGAGGCTACAGGCTCTAGCCGGCATCCTATGCCTTTTGGAACTACAGAACCTCCTTTCTTCTGACTTTGAGCAACAGCTTCTGAAGCAGCTCATGGGCTGATTTCAGACTTTCTTAGCTGCTTGGTTCTGAAGGTTACTTGTGAAACTTCACTGAAGAAATTAATCCTTAAGATGGGCTTTCTGTGGTTATTGTCTCTGCCAGGAGGCTGTCAAAGCTGCAGGCCTTATCCTGCAGAAATCCATTTCTGGTCCTCTGAATAGCTTTGGTCTCCTTTCTCCCAAAACTATTGTTCCCCTTTCATCCCAGTCAAACTGTCGTGTTACGCTCCTTCTCGGAGAAAGATCTTTGTTCAGACCTTTCTATGGGTCTGCTAGATGTGAGAGTATCTGGAGACCACTAGCTTCTTTCAACAATTGGACCATCTTTTTGTCCTTTTCAGCAGTGCAAAGGAAGGGGAAGAAGGGGCAGGCGGCAGCTAAGTCCTCTATTGGCCACTGGATTGAGGAGGCTATTGCTTCTGCATACCTTCTGGCTGGAAAGTATGTGCCAGAGGGAGTCAGAGCTCAGTCCACTAGGGCACATGCCATCTCCTGGGCGGTGTCTCCAGAGGACATCTGTAAGGCAGCTACCTGGTCATCCGTGAACACCTTTGTGAAAAACTACAGGTTGCAGGTGGGAGTCGGAGCAGATGGCGAATTTGGTAGGGTAGTTTTCTCCAGAGTGTCGTCTTTCTCCAACCCTAACTGCTTGTTGGAGTCTGCCTCCACCTACTGGTAAGGGAGCATAACCTATTTGTATGGACAGGTCTAGCAGGATTCAAGAAAAGAAAATAATCAGGTATGTAAAATTTCTCCATTAATCTTGCTGAGTAAACCCATAAGTTGATCTACAATTAAGTTTTCTACAGTTTTTTAGAAATGTGCCGATAGATTGACATACTCTTGGGGTCCTTTTTTTTCTAGTAGGTGATGATCCAATGCTCCTTTCCATTTTTTGGATACAGTACCTTGAAGCAGGCTTGCATCTATCGAATCATGGATGAAAGGGGGCAGACGAAAAGATGGACCTTCTTTTTTGTATTTGTCTGGGGGTTTTCTTTTGGGGGGGGGGGGTTAGTGCCATCAAGTCAGTGTTGACTCATAGTGACCCAGCTACCTCTGGGTTTTCTTGGCAATGTATCACCAGAAGTAGATTGCCAGCCTTTTCTTCCGAGGCTGTATTTGTCTGTACAGCACTGCATATTGTTTATTGTTATTGTTTATTGTTTATTCACATTTAATATACCGCTCCCCATAACATCGGAGCGGTTTACAAAATTTAAATTAAAAGAAAGAGGAAAAAGAAATTACAATAACCGGTAGAAAGAGAGAAAAAAAAAAGGCAAGAGCAGAAAAAAAGCATGCAAAGCAACAGAGAGAAGACAAAGAGAGGAAAATTCAAAGGGGGAAAGCTAGAGAAAATAGATGGGTTTTTAGAAGAGAACGGAACCTGCAGCGCTATATAAATGATGAATAGTAGTAATAATCAGCTGGGCATCAAGTTAGCTAGAGAAGCAGGACTGCTAGCTGCATTCAAAAATTTGTCTAGTGCTATGCAAGAAACTAGGTTGAAACCTGAGAGAGTACTTTGGGTGCTAGCAAGAGATGCATATGAGGCTGTCTGTAGAAGATGAAGACTTAAATTCAAAATGCCCAAACATTACGCTACTGAAATAGGCGGCCTTCACTTTGAGTCCAATATTCATTAGTCTGGATACCATCTTGAAAAGCTGATGCTGCTTATTTCCATGAAAATGTATACATTGAGAGAGACACAGTCTTTGATTAATCATTGTCTTATTAACTGAAATTTGGTTTTTTTTGCATATCAGAAGGCTTAGTGATGCTTCTTATTTGTTATTTCTTTAATATATGTTTTATTAACAAGTGACACAAGAAGACTTCCAGCACTGTAAACACACTTATACAGTGCTAGGAGCCGTGCCAACAAATTCAAATAATTATAAAATTTTACAAGTTCTTATAATTCCCCCCCCCCCTCTCCTTTTCCTCTTCAGCACCTGAGGGATTCATAGCCAGTATCCATGTACAACCAGATCCCCGCTTGGAGGACCTATGTCGCAATTCCCAATCCTAAACCACAAGTACCTATTGACAACAAGACCCTTAACAGTTACCTAACCCTCCCCAGCCCCCTCCCACCCTCTTCAGTCCTCACAGTGGATGATGTCACCTCCATCCATCTACCCCATCCCACCCTTAGCCTACTCCTATATATCCCAATCTCTGTCAATTAAGCACAACATCCTACAAAGTCATTTCACGTCCGTGGTGCCAGAGTCTGTATATACTCCCCCCATACCTCCAGAAACACTTCCTTCTTCCACAAATTCCTGCACATTGCCAACCTTTCCATCAGCATTAGCCCATAAAGACAACTGCACCAGTCCCAAAAAGAGAGGGCAGCCCCATCTTTCCAGTACTTGGAAATCTGTTGTTTCTCCAGGAACAAGCAGGAAGTAAGTCCTCACTTATAGGTGACATCGGCACCGACGGAGCCCATTCGAAGAAATTCCCCAGCTTTCAAAGAAAGCCTTTGGGATTACTGCCACACATGCGTGGTCCTCTTCCCCCCAAAGGTGCCATCTTGCTCAGTCTCCCTTTTTCTGCGGAACCCTTTGGACGCACATTCTCATCCCTCAGAAAAAGTGTTTTTCATTTCGGCCTCTGGCCCTCTCTTTTCCAGTAGTACCGGTCCTCCCTTCGCTCTTTTTTCCCCCGAGCGAAGGGACATCCTTTATTCAAGCCTTTTTGAAAAAACCTTTCTCTTCGGGCCTTTTTGCGCCCTTTTCAACCGCTGACCTCGAGGGTCTTTGACCTAGCAGAGGCCCTTTTTGCCCCAATGGCCACTGGTTTTAAAAAATGTGACAGATGCTCCAAAAATATGTCGCTCACAGACACCCATGACTACTACTACTACTATTTAGCACTTGTATAGCGCCACGCACGCGGCACTGTACAGCTAACCTACAAGAGTCAGCCACAATACAGAGACAGTCCCTGCCCGTCAGAGTCATGCTCATCAGAGCTTACAATGTAGTCAGAGCAATAGAGAGGAGTGGTCGGTTTAGTGCAAGGCACGGTATGGTTCTATACAATTGGTCATGAGACATGATGAGGGTTAAAATAAGAAGAGGATGGAAGTCAGGATCTGAAAGCAACGGTGAAGAGGTGGGTCTTCAACCGGGATTTGAAGAGGGCCAGGGAGGGTGCCTGGCATATAGACACAGGTAGGCTGTTCCAGGCATAGGGTACAGCAAGGTGAAAGGAGCGAAGTCGGGAGTTAGCAGTGCGGGTGAAAGGCATAGATAGAAGTAATTTGTTAGCGGAGCACAGGTTCCGAGAGGGTACGTAGGGAGAGATAAGAGATGAGAGGTAATGAGGGGCCATAGAGTGAATGCATTTATAGGTCAGTAGGAGAAGCTTGAATTGGATGCGGAATTGGACAGGGAGCCAGTCAAGCGACCTGAGAAGAGGAGTAATGTGGGCATGGCAGAACTGGCGGAAGATTAGTCAAGCAGCGTGATTTTGTATAGATTGAAGGGGAAGGAAGTGGCTGACGGGGAGACCAGCAAGGAGCAGGTTGCAATAATCGATGCGAGAGGAGACTAAGGAGTGGATAAGTGTTTTAGTAGTGTGTTCAGAGAGGAAGGGGCGGATTTTGCCAGTGTTGTAGAGGAAGAAACAGCAGGTCTTAGCTACGTGCTGGATATGTGTGGAGAAGGAGAGAGAGGTATCAAAGATAACCCCTAGGTTACGGGCCGAGGGAACAGGAAGGCTAGTAGCTCCGTCCACATAGACTGAGAAAGGGGGAAGAGGAGGGGAGGAGTTGGGGGGAAAGACAAGGAGTTCAGTCTTGGCCATGTTCAATTTCGGGAAAGACAAGGAGTTCAGTCTTGGCCATGTTCAATTTCAATCGGCGATGAGACATCCAGGCAGCGATGTTGGAAAGGCAGGCAGAGATCATGGACTGGGTTGCTGGAGCGATATTAGGTGTAGAGAGGTAGATTTGGGAGTCATCGGCATAGAGATGGTACTGAAAGCCATGGGAGGAGATAAGTGCACCAAGTGCTTGGGTGTAGAGAGAGAAAAGGAGGGGGCCCAGGATGGATCCCTGGGGTACACCTATGTGGAGCGGGGTAGGGGAGGAGAAGGAGCCGCCAGAGCATACACTGAATGAGCGATGGGAGAGGTAGGAGGAGAACCAGGCTAATACAGAGTCCTTGAAGCCAAGGGAAGAGAGGGTGGTGAAGAGAAGATTGTGGTCAACGGTGTCAAAGGCAGCGGAGAAATAAGAAGGATGAGGATAGAGTAGAGGCCCTTAGATTTAGCCAGGAACAGGTCGTTGGAGACTCTTGCGAGAGCCGTTTCAGTGGAGTGTAGGGGACGGAAGCTGGATTGTAGTGGGTCCAGGAGGGCCTGGGAGGTGAGGAAGTCGAGGCAGCGGCGGTGGACGGCTCGTTCTAGTAGTTTAAATATGAAGAGAAGGAGGGAGATGGGTCGATAGTTGGAAGGGCATGTGGGATCGAGTGAGGGTTTCTTGAGGAGGGGTGTGACAACAGCATGTTTGAAGTCAGCGGGGACAGTAGCAGTGGAGAGTGAAAGGTTGAGGATATGACAGATGGGGGGACAATGGTGGGGGAGATGGGGTGTAGGAGGTGGGTAGGGATAGGGTCAGCTGAACAGGTGGTGGGTTTGGAGGAGGTAAGAAGGAGTGCGGTTTCTTCTTCAGAGATCGGAGGGAAGGAGGAGAGGGTGGCAGAGGAATTATGGATGGGGGAGAATTGGGGAGGGGGAGGTAGCTGAGGGGTGTGGAATTGGAGGGTAATCTTGTGGATTTTGTCGTGGAAGTAGTCTGCTAGGGTTTGGGCAGAAAGGGAGGGCGGGACTGGGGGCGGGGGGACCTTGAGGAGAGAATTAAGGGTATTAAAGAGACGGCGGGGGTCAGAGGCAAGGGAGTTGGTCTGATGGATGTAGTAGTCTTGTTTGGCAAGTGCTATGGCTGACTGAAAGGAGCCAAGCATGAATTTGAAGTGTAGAAGGTCCTCCGGGGAGTGGGATTTGGACCAGGCACGTTCGGCAGCATGGGTGCAGATGCGTAGATAGCGGGTTGTGGGAGAAAGCCAGGGCTGGGGAGTAGATCGTCTGTCTGGACGTGGGGTGAATGGGGCAAGAGTGTCAAAAGCTGAGGATACTGTAGCATTGTAAGAAGATACTGCTTCATTGACGGATTTGAAGGATATTATGGAGGAAAGAGACGGAGAAATGATGGAGGAGAGAGTCGGGATTAATATTATGGTGGTTAATAAATAGGTTGGAGGAGACAGGATGAGGTTGAGAGGGCGGAAGCTGAAGAGTGAAAGTTAGAAGGTGATGGTCAAATGAGGGAAGGATTGAGTTTCGGAGGTTTGAGGGAGAGGAATTAGAAAAGAGTATTAGGTCAAGGCAGTGGCCATGTAGGTGGGTGTGGGCAGTGGAGCAAAGTTGGAGGTCGTACGAGGAGGTGAGGGCGAGGAACTTTAATGCATGGGGGTCGGACGGGTTGTCGACGTGAATGTTAAAGTCGCCAAGAATAAGAGTGGGGGAAGAGGGATCCAGAAAGGCGGAAAGCCAGGAGTCGAAGTCAGTGAGGAAGGTTGATTTGGATTTGTCGGGTGGACGATAGATAACAGCTACTCGGAGGGGAAGTCTGGAAGTGGTGTGAGGAGGTGAATGGAGTGGACTTCGAAAGAGTGGGGGGAGGGTGACTGAGGTAGCAGGAGGGGTTGGAATTGGCAGGAGGGAGAAAGTAGGAGACCAACACCGCCACCGCGACCAGTGGTTCGAGGTGTATGGGAGAACTGGTAACCCCCATAGCAGAGAGAAGCAATGGATGTGGTGTCGTCTGGGAGGAGCCAGGTCTCAGTCAGGGCAAGAAAGTGTAGGGCATTAGAGATAAAGAGATCATGAGTAAAAGGAAGATTATTAGTGACTGAGGATGCGTTCCATAGGGCACATGAAAACGGGAGAGAGGAGGGGGGAAGGAGAGGGATATGGATAAGGTTTGATAAGTTATGTGAGAATTTCTTATCAAAGTAATGTGAGGCTTTATTTCTAGAATAGTGCAGAGATTTAGAGGGAGCAGGGTGTGGGTGGATAAGTCTGGGTGTGTGTGCCCTCCAAGAGGGATTTGAGGGAGGGGAAGTGAGGGGTGATATTGATGGTATCAGATAGGTTATGTGAGGATATCTTTTTGGAGATAAGGTTGGGGATGATATCTCTGGATGAGTGATTGGGGGATGAGTGAGGGAGGGCGGAAGGGAGGAGGAGCGGGATGTGGATGAGATTGGATAAGGTACATGAGGAACACTTCTTGGAGTGAGAAAGAAATCGAGGGGGGCCAGGGTTGGGGTTGACATTACCTGATGAGAGAAGGAGGAGGAGTAGTAGAGAGCGTGGTAAAGGGGAGACAGTACGGCGGAAGCGAGGGTGGGGTTGCCTTAAAGAGAGAGGGGCTGGTTGAATACGGGGGATGGTGTGCTGAAGCTCGAGAGCAGATGCTAGGCTAGAGGACATAATGGAGGGAGAAGTCAGGAAGGTAGGGGGGAAGAGGGAGGGTGTTGGTAGGAGGGGAGGCAGTTGGGGAGGATGAAGAAGAGAAGGACAATGTAGTGTGGGGTTCATGGCAATGGGCAACAATTTCTATGCAGGCAGTGGGTAGCAAGGTCTATGCAAAACGGCAAGTTCTCTGCAAACAATGGGTAGCGGTTACTGCAAACAATGGGTAGCAGTTCAAAGCAAACAATGGGTAATAGTTCTATGCAAACAGTGGGTAGCAGTTCAAAGCACACAGTGGGTAGCAGTTCTATGCAAACAATGGGTAGCAGTTCTACGCAAACAGTGGGTAGCAGTTCTACGCACACAGTGGGTAGCAGTTCAAAGCACACAGTGGGTAGCATTTCAAAGCACACAATGGGTAGCAGTTCTATGCAAACAATGACTGCTGTCTCCGGTGTTTGGGGGCCAACCATAACCCGGAGCTCTGTTCTCTCTGTAAGAAAATGTCCACCAAGGCCCTACTAAGCCGTAAGCAGAAGTCCGATGACATTTTCTGTAAGGCAGCCCCAGAATCCCCAGTGGCATCCTTGGCTGTCCCTCTGCTGCCGGGATCCCCCGCAGTGGCCCCGCGTTCAAGGCGGCACTCCGATCAGGGGTCCCCTGAGGTGGAGAGACGCAAGAAGAAGAAGACCTTGAAGTCGCTGTCGGGGGCTCCGGACAAGCGCGAATGTTCTTGCGCTCAGCCCTCCCCAGCATTCCCGAGAGTCAGATAAGGAGCGGCCTCGTACAGATACGGAGGCCTCCGACGATGGCGTCGGTCTCCTGAGGGTCGTCCCGGAAAGGACCCCCTCTCCTCTTCCACGCCAGACCCAGTAACCCCGGTATCAGCATCGCAGGGACCCACTTCCATGTGGGAGTCCCGAATGCTGGCACTAGAGTGCAGCGTTTCTGCCTTCTTGGCTGCCCAGCAGGTGCTTATGCCCAGCACAGCTGGCCCACACCTCAAGACCGAGGTTCACCTGAGAGGGACACCTAAACCTGCCCTGGAAACCCCCAAGAGCCATGGGCCTCGTGAGAGTCCTCGGCACCAGTCTCGTTTGCCGTCCCGTTCCTCGGGGACGAGGTCCTCCAAGGCCAGTGCCTCCAGTTCCAAGCGGGCCTCGGTCTCTGGACAGGGCGACCAGCCTGACTCGGACTCCTTTTCAGACCTCTCAGGCTGGGAGTCAGACGGGGATACCTCCCCAGAGACCCGCACCCACAGGGACCTTCCTTCGGACCCGTTCCCACTCACCTCCAAGGGGCGTTCACTTCACGAGGACATGTCCTTCCTGGTGTTCGTATGGGACATGGTGCGGACCCTCAAGCTGGCCACGCAGGCTGAAGAAGAACCGAGGGCGGAGGAACTTGACATCTTACAGTATGAGTCCCCGCCTCGAGAGTCTCTTACAGTCCCAGTGCAGTACAGTATAGTACAGTCCCGGTTGCACCTCCGCATGTGGGAGGCGCCTGCCTCGGTCCCCATTGTGAGCAAACGCCTCGATGCCATGTATAGGGTCCAGCGCAGCCCGGGTTCCCGGAAGACCCAGCTTCTGCACACCTCCATGGTAGTGGAATCGGCAATGCTGAAGCAATAAGCCCGAAGTCACATTCTTCAGTCCCACCGGGCAGGGAATCCAGAGCCCTTGACACCCTTGGGCGCAAGGCCTATCAGGGGTTCATGCTGTCATGCCGCATTCAGGCCTACCAACTGTACATGGGCATGTTCCTGCGAGACCTCACCAAGTAGCTCAGCGGTTTTTACGTAGGTCTTGGGGGTGAACACCTTCTCAGGTTCCAGACCCTCCTGAGGTCGGTCACGGACTGCTCGAAGTACCTCTCCCGCGCTGCATACAATGGGTTTGAGTCCTTCGCCCGAGTGGCTGTAGCTGGCATTGGGACCCAGTGCCAGGCATGGCTTCAGTCTTCGGACATGGAGCAGTGGCTCCAGAAGAAGCTCTTGGATGTCCCCTGCCTAGGTGAACAACTGTTCAGCAAGCCCATGAAGGATAAGGCCACCAAAATTGAAACGGAGTACATAACTTGAACCCGCCTCTCACGTAAGATTTCTTCTCTCCCACGGAAGAAGCAGCAAACAAAGAAGCCGTTCTTCCAGAGAAAGGGGCTCCCCTATCGGGGATATCCACCCTACCCGCCCACCCTCGCACTGCCCACCAGCACGCAGGGTAAGGGGGGAATGCACGGCCATCGCAAGCCTAAAGGGCCCAAAGCCTAGCCACCGGCGCCACCCCAACCTGCTCAGGGGTTTTGACGCCGAACGCATAGCTTCTCACCCCCCAGCGGCACTTCTGCCTGTGGGGGGATGCCTGTCCCTTCTCACCCCCCAATAGGCGTTGATCATGTCGGACACCTGGGTCCTCGGGGTGGTCCGGGACGGTTATCGTCTTCACCTGGACAGGCTCCCTCCTCCCTTCTCCCCAGCAGAGCCTTCTCGGCTTCCCTCACACCAGGCTTGCTTGCAACAGGAGCTAACCAACCTCCTCGGCCAGCGGGCAGTCAAAAAGGTACTGCCACACCTCCGAGATTGAGGGTTCTACTCCCGAAATGTCCTCGTTCCGAAGAAGATGGAGGGGGGGGGGCCTAGGCCCTATCCTCGATCTCAGGAACCTAAACAAGTTCCTGGTGCAGGAGAAGTTCAAAATGCTAATGCTTGGTGTCCTGCTGCCCTTCCTCCAACAGGGCAATTGACTATGCTCCTTGGACCTCAGAGACACTTATGCCCACATTCTGGTCCACCCACAGCACAGGCACTACCTGCGCGTCAGTCTGCAGGGAGAGCACTACCAATACAGGGTACTTTCCTTCGGGTTCGCGTCTGCCCTGTGGGTCTTCACCAGGTTCCTTTCCGTGGCTGCCGCCTACCTCCAGCAGCAGGGCATATCCGTTTTCCCTTACCTAGATGACTGGCTTGTCATGGGGGCATTGGCCGGGGAAGCCCGCCTTGCGGCATCGCGCACAATCCTCCTCCTTGAGCGCCTCCGCTTCCTGGTCAATTATTCCAAGTCCCATCTCGAACCGATGCAGACCCTGTAGTTCCTTGGCACACTCCTCGACATGGAGCGGACGACCGCCTTCTTGCCCCGGGACCGTGCAGATCGTCTCCGTGCCCTAGTGGCCAAGGTCCAAGGCAGGGCTCTGATTCTGACAAAAGCCATGTTGCGCCTCCTGAGACACATGGCATCCACTGTCCACATTGTTCCCCACACCCGCATGCACATGCGGATGGCTCAGTGGTGCCTCAGGGCACAACGGAGCCAGCCCTGTCCAGATCTCCCGCAGTTTTTACACCTCCCTGGATTGGTGGCAGGATCCCTGAAGCCTTCTTCGAGGAATGCCCTTCCAGGACCCGCAGCACGAGCTCGTCCTGAGATGGATGCCTCCCTGCTGGGTTGGGAAGCCCACTGCGGCGACCTACGCACTCAGGGACAGTGGTCGCCCAAAGAATCTTAGCGGCAGATCGATCTGCTCGAGCTTCGGGCAGTCCGGTGGGTCCTCAGGGCCTTCGAGTACCACCTGAGCGGAAAGTCAGTTCTTGTGCAGACCAACAACAGGGTAACCATGTTCTACATAAACAAGGAGGGGGGAACCGGTTCCCGCGCACTCTTGTCGGGAGGCGGTCCTCCTTTGCCGTTCGCCGGGGCATGACCCTCAGAGCGGTCTATCTCCTGGGCCAGGAGAATGTCCTCGCGGACAAACTTAGCAGAATCCCCCGCCCACATGAGTGGCGCTCGGATCCAGAGGTGGCCAGCCTCTTGTTCCATGGGTGGGGGACCTGTTCGCCAGCCTGGTGAACGCGCAGCTTCCCCTCTTCTGTGGACCAGTTCCACACCCAAGCAGGGTGGCTTCAAATGCGTTCCTCCTGAATTGGACCTCTGGGCTTCTTTACACCTCTCCCTCCCACTCCTCTCATTGTGAGGATCCTACACAAGGTCCATCGGGAGTGAGCTTCAATGATTCTCGTGGTTCCTTCGTGGCCTTGACAACCTTGGTTCTGCTCCGGCTATCTTACGAGCCTCCAGTCCCCCTAGACTGCTCCCCGAGCCTGCTAACACAGGAAGAGGGATGGGTGCTCCACCCGAACTTGGCCTCATTGTCCCTTACAGCCTGGCGGCTGAACGGGTCTCCTTAGCCCCGCTGCACCTCCCAGGGGAGGTTGAGGAGGTCCTTCTCGCATCAAGGAAGGACTCAACGAGGCGAGCCTATGCCTTTAAGTGGCGGCATTTCTCAACCTGGTGCTCTGAGCTCCAGATCGACCCGTTCTCCTGCTCTCTCCGGTGTGTTCTCCAGTACCTCCTCCACCTTTCAAAGGAGGGACTGAAGTCCAACTCAGGGCACACCTGAGCACCATCTCGGCTAACTACCTCCCCATCGAGGGTAAACCCATCACAGGCCAGCCCCTGGTCTCCCGCTTCATGCGGGGCCTCTTACTTTCCAAGCCTCCTCCGGCAGAGTGGGACCTGAACATCATGCTCATGCAGCTTACACAGCTGCCCTTCGAGCTGATGGTGACATGCTCCCTTCGGCACCTCTTCTGGATGGTAGTCTTCCTGGTGGCTCTGACCTCGGCTCGGCGAGTCAGTGAACTCCAGGCTCTCATGGCTGAGGCTCCCTACACCAGGTTATATGGGAAGAGGGTGGTGCTCCGTACCCATCCCAAGTTCCTACCGAAAGTTGTCTCAGACTTCCATCTCAATCAAGAGATAGTCTTGCTGTCCTTCTTCCCAAGACCTCATGCCGACCGGGCATCGGCGGTCTTACATACTCTCGACTGGAAGAGGGCTCTCGTCTTCTACTTGCAACTTCTTTTCCTTTTTCTTCTCTTTATTGATTTGTAATGTGTAAACAGCTAAGATGTTTTTTTCGTTTAGCGGTATATTAAGCCAATAAACATAAACGCACCCAGGTTCATCGCAAGTCCGATCAGCTCTTTGTTGCCTACGATCCCAACTGCCTGGGATCAAGCACACCCTCTCCATCTGGGTGGCAGACTGCATTGCTTCGCCCTGGCAAAGGCGGGCGTCCCACTGGATCGGCGCATCACCACACACTGTGTCTGGGCCAGGCGGCTTCAGTGGCTTACGCTGCCTCAGTGCCTCTAACAGACATCTGCCGGGCTGCGACCTGGTCTTCAGCGAACACCTTCGCTTCACATTACTGCCTGGAGAGGGAGTCCCGCTGGGACAGCGCCTTTGGCCAGGCTGTACTCCGTAATCTCTTCAGGGTATAAGCAACTCTTGCCCTCCAACCCTTCTTCGATGGCTACCAAAAGCTTTGCCCCAGGGACCCGAAGACTCGGGCTCCTTCGGGCATCGGCTTCTGCTCACGGCCTCGTGGAGGCATTTTTGGGTTACAGGTTCAGTAGCTTGTAGCCGGGGAGTCCCATAAATGAGGACTGACTTCCTGCTTGTTCCTGGAGAAAGCGTAGTTACTCACCTGTAACAGGCATTCTCCAGGGACAGCAGGAATCAGTACTCACTACCCTCCCACCTCCCCTGAAGAGTTGCTATTTTTATCCTTCCCTTGCCATCTGCTTAGTGAGGCTCTAGCTAGGGGACCTGACTGAGCAAGATGGCACCTTTGGGCAGGAAGAGGACCACGCATGCGTGGCAGCAATCCCAAAGGCATTCTTTGAAAAACTGGGGAATTGCTTGCGTGGGCTTCGTTGGTGCCGACGTCACCCATAAGTGATTCCTGCTGTCCCTGGAGAACACTTGTTACAGGTGAGTAACTACGCTTTTCCCACCAAGCAAGCCTTATGGACCAGTAGTTGGGCCTCCCGGTCTCTACACAGCTGGCTTTTAAGATCATCAGATAAAACAAGCTCCACTGTCAATGCCACTGCCTGTCCCAGTAGGCCAACTAAGTAGTCCTGCACACACTTCCAGTAATTCTGGATCTTGCCACATGTCCACCACATATGACCCAAGCTTGCAAGGGGGTGGGTGCACCATGGGCAACAACTAGCTGCTGCTACTCCTATCCACAAGGCCCACACTGGAGAGAAATGAGCTCGACATATCGCCTTATATTGGAGTTCTCTGAGTCGAACACTCTTGACCAAGCCAGGGATGCACGAAATAGCTCTTAATATACTTTTCTGTTCCACAGAAGTCTCCAATTCTGTCGCCTACCTGATCTCCAACTCAGAGTAGTCTCTGTTAGGGACCCAGTTTCCAATAGTAAAGCAAGATATGTAAGTTCTCTCTGTCTTCAAACTCAAAAATCTGTTCAATGCATTCTAAGCTGTCCAATGATAAGGAGACCTTTGGTAGGGAACAGACATACTGCTGTAATTGTAAGTAGGAAAATAAATGACGACCTATCACCTCGAACTCCTCCCATAATTGCTGAAACAACAGCATTGTCCCCTTAGCATCCCACCACCTGTCATATCAGGCATAATGTCTGATGCTCCCACAGCTGAAAGGGGTGCGCATCCATCCCTGAAGGAAATTTACTATTACCTCTGATTGGCAATGACCCAGTCACTTGGTGGTTACCTGCCACTTGGCACAAAGGTATCTCAAAACTCCCCTGATAAGTCTAATCAAAAGACCTTTATGGAGGTGCTCCGGCAGCTTCTTAGAATCTACTACTACTACTGCTAATCATTTATAAAGTGCTACAAGGCATACTCAGCACTGTACAAACATACATAGAGATGGTCCCTGCTTGTGAGAGCTTAGAATCTAATTAAGACAGACAAGACAAAGGATAAGAATAAAGGGAAAAGGAGAGTAAGGAGACACAAGGAAAAAGGGGGGTCAGGATTCAAAAGCAGCTTCAAAGAGGTGAGCCTTTTTACATGGACTTGAAAAGGAACAGAGATGAAGACTGACATACAGACTCAGGAAGTTTGTTCCAGGTATAAGGAGCAGCAAGATGAAAGGACCAAAATCTGGAGTTGGCAATAAAAGAAAAGGGCAAAGAGAGAAGCAAGCCAGAAGAAGAGCGGAGTTCACGAGGAGGGGTACAGTGTGAGAGAAGAGAGAAAAAGTAGAAAGGAGCAGAAGAGTGAATGCACTTATAGGTCAGAAGGAGAAGCTTAAATTGGATACAGAAATGGAAGTGAAGCCAATTAAGTGATTTGAGAAGAGGGGTTGTATGAGAATATCAAGGCTGGTGAAATATTTGTCGCGCCACAGAGTTCTGAACAGATTGAAGGGGAGAAAGGAAGAGATGAATTTTGTTAATATTATAGAGAAGGAACAGGTTTTTGCTATCTGTTGGATATCTGTTGCCCCCCCACCACCTTCATCGGCTCTCCCCAGCCCGGGGATCGAGCCTCCAGAGGCAGGAGGAGCAGCGGAGACATCCCGCCCAATCGGGGCGCGCCGAGGGAACTTTAAAAGCTCGCGCCAGCCGGCACGTGGTTCTCTTGCCCCCCCCCCACCACCTTCATCGGCTCTCCCCAGCCCGGGGATCGAGCCTCCAGAGGCAGGAGGAGCAGCGGAGACATCCCGCCCAATCGGGGTGCGCCGAGGGAACTTTAAAAGCTCGCGCCAGCCGGCGCGTGGTTCTCTTGCCCCCCCCACCACCTTCATCGGCTCTCCTCAGCCCGGGGATCGAGGCTCCAGAGGCATGAGGAGCAGCAGAGACATCCCGCCCAATCGGGGCGCGCCGAGGGAACTTTAAAAGCTCGCGCCAGCCGGCGCACCCGCGCCTGGTGGGCCCGCGCCTGAGGGCCCTTTGGTGTGGCCCTTAGGCGTGGACCAGGGCGGAAGGCTATGCCAAATCGAAGGTCACCTAGATCCAGAAATCGTTCCCCATAACAAAGAATCGTGCTCCAACGGCAAGTTCATCCCAGCTACATACGACGACAGAGCACTGCAACTTGGAACCTCAGCACCACCTAAGAGAAATATGCTATCCAGAGGCACGATATTATCCTTCTGAGACATTTTGCACCCGCCGCTGTCAGCAGCTCTCCCCAGTCGGGGGATCGAACCTCAAGCGGCAGGAGGAGAAGCAGCGACATCACTGCCCAATTGGGGCTTGCACCGAGGGATTTAAGGTTCTGAGTTCATCCTGGAAAGGCTCATCTCAGTAACAGCACTGATCAGCGCTACATAAGATCTACTCAATTAAACAGCTGAGCTCCCTGGAGGTCGAGCCGGCTCCCACCTTCACCCAGACGATCCGCTGACCACCGCAAGTATACTACAGCCAAATGAACTGTATGACTTTGATACTGTTAGCATACTGTCAGCTCTGATTATATTGATACTGTTAGCATCCCTAGTCAAGCTATTGTCCATAATCATTCCTCAAGCTAGCTTGTACCTTACTTTTGCAGATGCCATTTACTAGCTATCGCCCCTAATTACCCCTACTTGAATCCCACTACTAATTTCACAGCCGTGATAGGGAGTAGTCTGTAATTTGCTATAGCACTGCCTGACTGTTATATCCCATGGTTGTTGCTCTCTACAACTGTATACTATCATTGTAGTACTGTTATATAACTAGTTATATAATTTGTTTGCCTTGTTGTATATCGATTTTCCCTGCTGACTATTTCCAGCACACCCAATTATCTCCTCCTCAGGTGACCACTCTGCCTATAGACATGTCCTCTATCATGTATCAAATGCCTCACTTAGTTCTCATCTTGCTCTTAGCATCGATCCCAGTCCTAACATTGGCACTAGACCCTTGCATTAAGCAGATCCCTATCCTTTATAGCAATGGAAGGTGCTCAATGGAATATCCCTGCCTTTCCAACATGAGAACTAGAATTTCCTACTCACACCTACTACATATTCCGCTGCTTCCTGACAAAGACCCTAACGAGAAGCATAAGACCGATCGTCTACTCAAGTGCGCCTTAATAAATGCCAGATCTATACGCTCCAAATGGCCTGCAGTTATTGATCTGATAACAACACATAACCTAGACATACTGCTAATAACCGAGACATGGCTAACCGACAACGACAACATCCTCATCAACCAGATGATTCCACCAGAATTTTCCATCTATGCCTGCCACAGAGCCAACCAGAGAGGTGGTGGCACACTCATTCTCGCCAAATCGGACCTCCAATTCAAGCTGAACAATACCACCAGTACCCCACACCTTGATGCTCTCTCCATATCTAATAGGAGCTGTACGATCAATCTTCTCTATCAGCACCGTCACCCTCCCCAGAAGACCTTCCATCAATAATCAACATTGCATGTAACTCTCCCAACCCTCAATCCCCCAACTGGCTAGTAGGGGATTTTAACCTACCATTGCTACAAACCTCACACTCCTCAGCATTCCTTGAAGCCATGTACCAACTAGGATTTGAACAACTTATCGACGCTCCCACCCATATCAAAGGAGGCACACTGGATCTAATCTTTGCTCCTCAAGTGGTACTCAACACATCTCAGAAGCCCCCGATATACATAACCCTATACCCTGGTCTGATCACAATTTACTCCTCTTTTACATCCCCACTGAACACCTCTCCAACAACAGTAACGCTACAGGTCACCCCCCGAGTGCCCTTGAAACTCGCTTCCATCCATTTGATAAGATTGAAGTCTTGGAGAAAGTTCTACCTGCCCTCAATAAGGACTTACCTTCTCAAGATGACTTAATAACCAACTGGAACAACACATTGAAAGCCGCTGCCTGCATCCCTGCTACTAACAGGATCAAGACCAAGAGCAAACATAAACCATGGTTCTCCTCCGAACTTCAAGAATCTCTCCTTCACCTACGCAGACTTGAGAGATGCTGGCGTTCCTCCCGATCTCCTGAGGCACTCTATTCATACAACTCATACTTACAAACTCACCGAAAGATGACAATGGAGAAAAGAAAGAAATTCCACTCAGATACATTAATGCGGTCCTTGAACAAGCCACATGACCTCTTCAATATCGTTAAATCCTTAACAGGTGATCCAACCATAACCCAACCACCTATGCCAGACCCTCAGGATTATGCCGAATACTTACAATCAAAAATGATTCAGACTAGTTCGATCCTTACAGCACCAGCACCTTCTACCCCACAGAATGTGACCCAACTTGCCACGCTTGATAATTTCTCTCAAGTATCCAACAAAGAGATTGAAGAAATAATAACAGCTATTAACTTAACTACTGCACCTAACGACCCCTGCCCAGCTAGGTGGATTAAAGAACTACGACATGAACTTAGCCCAACTATAAGCAAGATTGTCAACCACTGGATCCTTCCCCAAAAGCCTCAAGCAGTCATCCATCCGCCCCCTCCTGAAGAACAGCAAGCTAGACCCAACAAAAGTCGAATCTTTTAGACCTATCTCTAGTATCCCATTACTAGCAAAAATCATGGAAAAAGTAGTCCAGTGACAAATACAACAACACGTTGACTCAGAAGCTCCCCTGGACCCCTCACAACATGGTTTTAGAGAAGAACATGGTGTGGACACCCTCCTCACAACCCTATTCAATAACTTAATCATAAGCATCGACAATATTCATCAAGGGTTCATTCTCATATTTCTCGACATAGCGGCTGCATTTGATTCAGTAAACCACAATACTCTCCTACGGCGCCTCAAAGATAAGGGTATTCAAGGTCTAGCCCTGAACTGGTGCAAATCTTACTTATCTGATAGACAGCAGCAAGTCAGAACAGGAGATGCAACATCTGACTCATTCCCTTTTAAACAAGGTGTCCCTCAGGGATCCTCCTTATCCGCACTAATGTTCAATATCTATATGCAGCCAATCTGTGATGTGATACGTACCTTCAACATTCAATGTCTAGCATATGCTGACGACATCCTGATGTATGCTCCATTCAATGTAGAAAAACCAGATTATACATCAATAGCTCATTGCTTCGAAGCTGTATCAAATTGGCTCCACAAACAGAACTTACGTATAAATCACAACAAAACAGACGTCCTATTCGTAACAAGGAATCCAACATTCATACCCCCTGCCTCATTACATGTAAACAGCATTGAACTGAAGGCACAACCCACAATTCGATACTTAGGGATTACATTAGATCAGCGGCTTGATATGTCTGTACACATCAAGAAAGCAACAAACTCAATTTACCAAAAGATTCGGTCCCTACGTAACCTCCGACCTCTTCTCGACTACTCAGATTTCCGCACTATCTTCCAAGTCCTAGTACTACCACACTTCGATTTTGCCAATATCATACTTCACGGTCTCCCACAATCTACCCTAAATCCCCTCCGTCTGGCCATGAATGCAGCAGCGAGAATTCTCGTAGGTGCTCCACGCTCAGAGCATATAACCCCAATAGTGATGAGTTTACACTGGCTACCACTCCAGGCCAGAACCCTATATAAAACCCTGGTCATGACTTTTAAAGCTGCAAAGAGCCCATCTCTATCACCTATCTGCAATATGATACAGATTACTCCAACAAACAGAGCCAGGAGATCTGCTGCAATGAATTCCATTGAACTTCCGAAACTCCTTACGAAATGCTCTAAATCAACAACCGCTAGAGCCTTCTCACTGTTTGCACCCAGAGCCTGGAATGCCCTCCCACCCGAAATTAGAGCCATCACTAGTCTCATGACATTCAGAAAAGTCTTAAAACATCATTTGTTCCTAATGTACTACCCTGAAGCAACTCTGATTGAACATAATCTGCGTGTTGATCTTTCCCACGACACCGGGGGAAAATGGATAATCATGATATACATACTTGCACACTCTACTCTTACCGTATTACACTGTACTATAATTTTATCTAATTACCTCCTCCATGTAATTAACCAAAATGCCATGTACATAGTTAACCATACTTACCGCTACATTTTTATTTGTATATAGTTAAACCCTGTTTACCCCAAGTTTTTGTACCCTGTTCTTTGTAAAAAACCAATGCCGATTGTATCATTGTGTTTAAATTTGTTCATTTGTAAACCGCACTGATTAAAAGCGCGGTATATAAGAAATATCGGTGTTTAACTGAGTCAGTTTGTGTTTGGTTGTGATTATTGTTTCTGTTTTTGCTTTGCACTGTCCTTTCTCTTCTTTCCTGTTATATTTTGGCGTTCTTTTTCCATAGTTTGCAGTGTTGACCTTTTTGTTTTTCTTTGTACACCGCTTTTATGTTTCGGCCTAAGCGGTCTATCAAATTTTAAATAAAGATAAAAGATAAAGATAAATAAAAATAAATAAATAAATGTTAGGTGAAGGAAAGGGAAGAGTCAAAGATGACCCCCACGGTTGCAGACTGAGGAAGCAGGAAGTAGAAGAGTGTTATTCACAGAGATAGATAAAGGGGGAAGGAAGGTTTAGGGAGAAAAATAAGAAGTTCAGTTTTGGCCATGTTTAATTTCAGGTGGCGAAGTCAGACAGGCAGGCAGAGATGCGGGACTGGAGTGTCAAAAAGATATCAGGTATAGAAAGATAGATTTGAGAATCATCAGCATAAAAATAATACAGAAATCCGTTGGAGGAGATGAGAGCACCAAAGGACTGGGTGTAGAGAGAGAAAAGAAGACGACCAAGAACAGATCCCTGGGGTACACCAACTGAGTGTGGGATAGCAGTAGAGGAGGAACCATCAGATCAAACATTGAAAGAGCGATGGGAGATTTATTTATTTATTTAATATCTTTTATATACCGTGCTCTTTGAAATCAGTGTGGTTTACAGGCAAACAATAATGTGTATGGTGCGGTATAAACCTGCACTGTACTTACAATGAACGGGTGATGTAACTTGGGACTAATGTGGGTAACTATATACAGGTTGGGCACTCAGGTCACAGATACAGTATTGACCAGAATTGCTTAGCAACTATTTACAAGAATAGGTAGTTATATACATGTTGCTATTTACAGGTTATACAGTTGTGCTAGTGGAAATAGAAACGTGGTCAGCAAGGTCTCAGCTTCTGTGGGCAATGGCAAATATAATCAAGACACCAGTCCAGATCCTGCCACTTAACACAAGCCCAATAACATCAAGGACCTGCTGCCACCAACCTCCACATTTTACAGAAACTCCTAAACAAAATCAACAAGCAACCGCATCAACACTCAAAAAACACTTAGCTTTGGAAAAGGATGATAATGGGAGTTGATAACAGGCCCGCCTCCCATTATCATCCTTTTCCAAAGCTAAGTGCTTTACCTGGATACACTTACCGTATTAGTTGTGTCGTGTGCTGGTCATTGGTTGCTTTATAGTTCGCTTTCATTAAACATTTTCGGGCAGACACAACAAAGTGTCAAGAATTTGGTGATTTTGGCGGGCTTTTCCAATTTTGTTCTAACTTGCTTATGCCTTGCCTTCGAATTGGTTCAAACCACTGTGACTTTTGCTTGCCTCTGCAACTGTATTTTGCCTAGCCTTTGCGTTGATTCTACATTGCAATTTTATTTCGCCTTGCCTTTGCGTTGATTCTACACTGTGTGCAGAATTTATTAAATCGCGTGTGGTGGTATTTGAACTTGTTTGGCGGTATTTGATTTTATCTGGTTTGCTGGACAGGTGTTTGAGTTATTTTGATGATTGTTTGGTGGTATTTGATTATTGGTGCCAGTATGATGAATTCTTATTTTTACTTTTAGAACTGCATGTGTGGTTTTGGCATCGCCAGTCCTTGTATTGCACATCATCCATAGGTCTTCAGCTCCTGTTGATCTTTAATACTTTGGGACAGTGACAGTTTTGGACCAGATTCAGCCAGTGTTTATACTAACTTAGCAGATTTGGCCTTCCTACATCCATCGACCCAAGTATAACGAAGATGAGTGTTCCAAAGAAGAGCAAAACCTACCACTTTCATGATGAATGGGAAATGGACTACTTCAACAAGCGTTGTCTACTTTGTAACACCCCAGTATCCTTGCCCAAAAAGGGTAATCTGGAACGTCATTATAAGGCTCTGCATAGCAATAAGTTTGATGATGATTTTTCACCCAAAAGTGAAATTCGTAAAAAGAACTTAAATCGAAATTGACTTCACCATCAACTGTTGATGAGTAACCAAGGTCACCTTCGGTCAATGCAACCATAGCATTCTTCAAGGTCAGCAACCTGATTGTAAAGAAATGCAAATCTTTCACTGAAGTTTTGGCAAGCAAGAGACTCAATACAAAGACTGTTATGGACATCACTTTCAAAATTGTAAATTAAGTACGTGGAAGATCACTTCAAAGACGGCTTTTCAATCTTACTCTTGATGAAGGGGCAGCAGAAATCATTTTGCACACAGATATAAGGTGGCTAAGTAGACTCAAATTTCTGCAAAGATTTTGTGATTCGCTGAATGAAATAAGACGTTTTTTGAAGGAGAGGGGAGATGACCAAGCAGAGTTGGAAGATGAGGAGTGGTTATGTGATCTGGCATCTCGCTGACTTTACAGGCGAACTAAATGATATGAACCTTGAACTACAAGGTAAAAACAAATGCATTGGTGAGATAATGAGTACAGTTTTATCCTACAAGAGAAAATTTGAGCTAATGATGACTGACCTTGCAAACAACCCTTTTGATCATTTTCCTAATACGCAGGACCATCTGGGACAATATACAAATTTTGTTTTTCAGAACGAGAAGTATATGACAGAAATCTGTTCTGTTATCCAGGAATTCGAAAATAGATTCTGTGACTTCCAAAAAATTGGAACAGTTGTGGAGTACTTGTTATACCCATTCAAAGTAGAAGTGGACATTAAAGAAACTGCAGCTGCTATCAGTAACAATTACTCATTGAACAAGCCATCTCTTGAAAACAAAATATTAACCCTTAAAAATGACATTTTTCTCAAGACCCGTGCTGAGCAAGAATCATTTTTGTGACTGGAAACAATCATTTTTGTATTTGAAATTAGGAAACAAGTTGTGTTTTATTGGAGTGAGTTTTTTGTGATACATCGATTAACAAATTCAAACACCTTTCTACAAACCTCCATACTAGCTATTTTAACAAAACAACCACAGGAATCCAAACTACTTGGGAGATCTTTCATACTCCTTCAGTGCTTCAAATCAAGCAAATAATTGACTCTTTGAATATCACTACTTCTACCACTGACCCTTCCCCAATGGCTTTGATTAAAAATACTAAGGACCAACTAGCTGAACACATCCAGAGGATAGTAGAACTTTCTCTTCATCTTTACTTATATTTGTATACCTTGTAACCACTTTGATTGAAGGATAAGGTGGTATATAAAACTGGTTAAATAAATAAAGCCGACAGTCGCCCAAGAGCGGATGGTTCGGAAGAATGTATCTTTGAAGGATACTACCAAAAACAGGTTCCAAAAAAGAGTAAAGTAGCCCAAATGCCCTTGACTATGGAGCAGACAGAGCTTAAAGATCCCAAATTACCAATGTCTACCAATAGCCAAATTAATATGAATAAAATACAGTCTCTAAAATGCTTGTATGCAAATGCTAGAACTCTAAAAAATAAGATGGGAAAGTTAGAATATATAGCACTAAATGAGAGGACAGATATGATTGGAATATCAGAGACATGGTGGAAGGAGGACAACAAGTGGGACACTGTGATACCTGGGTACAAACTATATCGTAATGATAGAGCTGATCAAATTGGTGGAGGGGTTGCGCTCTATGTTAGAGAGGGCATTGAGTCAGAAAGGATTAAAGTTTTACAGGAAGCAAAATTTGCTGTAGATTGAAATTCCATGTAAAAAGGCTTATTTGTTCTATGGATTGAAATTCCATGTAAAGAGGGGAAGGCGATGGCAGTGGGGGTGTACTATCGACAGCCTGGCCAGAATGAACAAATGGATGATGAAATGCTCAAAGAAATCAAGGAAGCTAACAAAAGTTACAGCGCAGTAATAATAATGGGTGATTTCAATTACACCGGTATCGACTGGGTCGGTGTCACGGCAGGACATGCTAGAGAGATAAAGTTCCTAGATGAAATAAATGACTGCTTCTTGGAGCAGCTGGTTCATGAACCGACCAGAGGGGAAGCCATATTAGACCTAGTCCTTAGTGGAACACCAGATCTAGTGCAAGAGATAAGGGTGTTGGGGCCACTTGGCAATAGTGATCATAGCATGATCACATTTGACTTAATTAGTGGAGGAGGGATAGTAAGGAAATCCACAGTACTACCTTTTAACTTTCGAAAGGGAGACTATGATAAAATGAGGAAAATAGTTAAGAAAAAACTAAAAGGAGCAGTTGCAAAGGTTAAAGACTTACATCAAGCTTGGGTGTTGTTGAAAACCCAGGCCAGCTGTATTCCACGCTTTAAGAAAAGCGGAAGGAAGTCCAAAAAACTGCCAGCATGGTTTAAAGGTGAGGTCAGAGAGGCTGTTGTTGCCAAAAAAGCATCTTTCAGGAAATGGAAAAAAGAGCCAAATGACGAAACCTGGAAATAGCACAAGCACTGGCAAGTCAAATGCAAGGCATTGATAAGTCAGGCAAAGGGAGAATTTGAGAAGAAGCTTGCTGCGGAAGCTAAAACGCGTAATAAAGACCTTTTCAAGTACATTCGTAGAAAAAAACCTGTGAGAGAGTCAGTTGGTCCATTAGATGATAGAGGGGTTAAAGAGGCACTAAGAGGCGACAAGGCGATAGTGGAGAGACTGAATGAATTCTTTGCTTCGGTCTTTACTGGGGAAGATGTAGGGATGTTACCCATGACTGAAGTGGTATTTAAAGGTGCGGAAGAATTGAAGGAAATATTGATACATTGAGAAGATGTATTACAACTATTAGATAAACAGAAGAGTAGCAAATCACCTGGGCCAGATGGTATACATCCAAAGGTGTTGAAAGAACTTAAATATGAGATTGCAGACCTGCTATTAGTAAACTGTGAACTATCATTAAAATCATCTCTAATACCTAAAGATTGGAGGATCGCCAATGTAACGCCAATTTTTAAAAAGGGTTCCAGGGGTGATCCGGGAAACTACAGACCGGTGAGCCTGACGTCAGTACTGGGAAAAATGGTAGAAACCATCATAAAGAATAAAATTACTCAGCATGTAGATAGTCATGGCCTAATGGGAGACAGCCAACATGGCTTTAGACAAGGAAGATCTTGTCTTACTAATCTGTTATGTTTTTTTGAAGGTGTGAATAAAAAGGTGGACAAAGGTGAGTCAGTTGATATAGTGTATCTAGACTTTCAGAAAGCCTTTGACAAGGTCCCTCATCAGAGACTTTTGCAAAACTAAAGAGTCATGGGATAGGAGGCAATGTACTATTGTGGATCAGGAACTGGTTAAAAGATAGAAAGCAGAGGGTAGAGCTAAATGGCCAATTTTCCCAATGAAGAAATGTGAATAGTGGTGTACCCCAGGGATCTGTGCTGTGTCCGCTGCTTTTTTAAATATTCATAAATGACCTGGAAAGTGGAATAACGAGTGAGGTTATCAAATTTGCAGATGACACAAAACTATTTAAAGTTGTTAAAACCCAAGAGGATTTTGGAAAATTACAAGAGGATCTTGATAAATTGGAAGAATGGGCATCAAAATGGCAGATGAAATTTAATGTGGACAAGTGCAAAGTTATGTACCTAGGGAAGAACAACCCAAACTATGGTTACACGATGCAAGGTTCCGCATTAGGAACCACCACCCAGGAAAAAGATTTAGGCATCATTGTGGATAACATGTTAAAACCCTCGGCCCAGTGTGCAGCGGCGGCCAAGAGAACAAATAGAATGCTAGGTATCGTAAGGAAAGGAATGGAAAATAAAACAAAAGATATTATAATGCCTCTATATCGTTCCATGGTGAGACCGCACCTTGAATATTGTGTGCAATTCTGGTCGCCATATCTTAAAAAGGATATAGCGTTATTAGAAAAGGTTCAGAGAACAGCCACCAAAATGGTAGAAGGGATGGAAGGATACTCCTATGAAGAAAGGCTAAAAGGTTAGGGCTCTTTAACCTGGAAAAGAGACAGCTGAGGGGAGATATGATAGAAGTCTATAAATTAATGAAGGAGTGGAGTAGATTGATTGTTTACGTTATCAGAATATAGAAAGACTAGGGAACATGCAATGAAACTACAGGGTAAACTATTTAAGACTAATAAAATAAACTATTTTTTCACTCAACGTGTAATCAAACTCTGGAATTTGTTACCGGAGGATGTAGTAAAGGCTGTTAGTGTAGCTGGGTTTAAAAAAGGTTTGGACAAGTTCCTGGAGGAAAGGTCCATAAACCATTATTAAGAAGGGACCCAGGATATCAATGCTTGACCCAGTACAAGCATTGTGGAACCTGTGTCTTTTGGGGAAACTGCTAGGTATGTATGACCTAGATTGGCCACTGTTGGAAACAGGATACGGGGCTTGATGGGCCTTGGTCTGACCCAGTATGGCATATCTTATGTTCTTATGTAACTGACTGATTCTGATGATTGGTCTGATTACTATGTCCTGCAAGGTTTCTTTGAGGAGAAGAGCACAGTTTCATGGCCCTAGAGCCCATTTTTATTAGTTTTAGTTGCTTTAAAATGACAACAGGAGAACAATATGTTTTTATGTTGGTTTTCTCTCTTTGTTTGACCTGTAGCTAAGGATTCCCACTTGTGGAACTTGGTATCCTGCTTGTCCTAGAAGAAAGCAATGTTGTTTACCTGTAGCAAGTGTTCTCCAAGAACAAAAGAATACCATTCCACACAGACCCACCCATCTTCCCTACGAGATGGCACTGATGCAAAATCTATGGGTACTTTTTACTTGGCAGAATTCATACTAATTTGTTATTGTTTAGTTATTACTTTTCAAATAGCCAGTCAAGAAAATGCTTGACAAGAAAAATAAGTAATGGACACGTAAAGAAAAAAATGGAAAAGTAAAAATAACATTAATCCGTTGTAAACTAATCAATATCAGGGTCATTCCAAGGCGCAACTGGCAGAGATGGACATCCCGTCTGGATGTCCATCCCCGCTATTCGGCCCCTCTGCCGATCCCTATTATTTTCCCCGTATGTTGTATGGGGAGGTTAGATGGTGGGGGTGGGAAAGGGGCGTTGCAGGGGCAGAGTTACGGCAGGCAGTGGGCAGTCTGCAGCCCTGGATGTACAGGGCCGATTCCAATGTCAGCCCTGTACATTCGGGGCTGGCTGCCTGTATAGGGAACCTATTCCACTAGTCAGCGGGGAACGTTGGGCCCGGCCTCAGATGGGATAGAGGGGATTCCCTGAAGCCCGACCCTGGCCTTGGGAGGCCAGATCGGGAGTCAGGCTGTGGGGCATGACGCTTTTGTTCCAGCGGCCAGAGATCGCAACTCCTGGGACCATGGCTCCATTCAGGAGCCCTGACTGAGTTAGCTGGAGAAGGCCTGTACGTGCAGGCTGACTGGAATCGGGGTCCCGGCCTGCACGCGATTCTGATCCCGCGGGGTTTAGATGTGCCCCATGGGATCAGAATCCCGGCTCACTCTGTGTGTCCAGTTCTGACCGGGCGCCCAGTGGGCTGGCACGTCCAGAACAGAATCGGGCCCTATGTGTTCAGTTGTCAATCCCCATAAAATTAGAGTGAGTTGGAAGAAAAAAAGTTGGAAATTTTAAAACCCCACTCAACACCTTAGTATAGGGTCAAAAAGAAATCAATAATATGCTGAAACAAACATTATGGAATAAATGACTAAAACCACTATACATCCACCAACCAGGTTAGCACCTACAGAATAATGCTGCTGCTTGTGCATCAAAGGAATCCATAAAATCTTCTCATGGACTTTCAGGTACTCGGCTGGATCCTTTTTTAGCCTTATGCTTCCCCGTGTTGTTAAAGGAAAACGTCTAAGTTGCACAAAACTCTCTCAGCAACAGGAATTAGTATCCACCATCTAGCTCCTCTCCCCCCCCCCCCTCCCAAATTGTTAAATGGAAAATATGCTGCACTTTTCCTTTGAAATGGTAACAGATACAACATACTTGCAGTCACTCACACCTGCTTTTTGTGAAGGTATAATTTTTATGGAAACCTATGTGTATAGATTTGCCAAATGTAATCTATGTGCTTACTTTTTCTACCTTGACCTAACCATGCCCACAGTGTGTCAGCTTTCAATGCAAGTAAAAGTATGCATGATGGGCAGTGAGTTGGGCAATTTTCAGACAGTCTTTTTATCCATCTAGTTAGTTATGAAAAGTGTGATGGGAGACCTGACCTAGGCTCCATTGATTACATCACTCACTTCTGTAGACAATTATCTTGTCCTTTTGAGAATACTTGTTGCAAATAAGCAACTGTTCTTTGCATTTTTAATATCTAGGGAGGTGATGGCATATATGACTCTTTAAAAAGTATATAGAACTCTTCTTCAAATAATCAAATCTCTGGAGGAAAAATGTTTTTTGCAGAGAGAAAAGTACATTTCAGTAATGCCCGTATTCTTTCCTTACATATTACAGGCTACTCACTGGTAGGAAGATTCACACGCAGCAAGAAGCTTTGGAGGTGAGTGACTGAATGCCTTATGTAAGTGTTGCATATGTTTTGTTTTGTATTCTATTATATTTATACCTTGCTAATAAATCCTTAAAATTGCCTAAAGTGGAATATATGTTTTGTGAGCAAATTTTCAGTTGAGCAATCCATGACTAAATGACTACCACTCTTGCTGCAATCCCAGACTCTGTACTAAAGACTTAGGCCGTGTGATGAGGGCTTTCATTGGGTAATCTTGGACTATAAGGAGAATTCTCAGGGGATAAATTCCCAGGTAGCATAATAGAGGCTGTTGGGTGGTATATTCCAGGCTATGTAATAAGGACCATGGGACAATACAGTTTCATGCCATGTAATGAGAAGGCTCTTGTGGTAGAGTCCAAAGAGTGTAATGAGAACTATAAGGCAATTTTGATCTGGATTGTATGAGACTTCTCCGGTAATAGGTTCCTAGCCAACTTAATGAGACCTCTGGAATATTCCAGTCTTCAACTATGTAATTTTCTCTATCTTTCTCTTTCTGTAGCTCTGATACCTGTTATGGATAGTCTTACATACAGGTAATTCCTTTCTTTCCCCTTCCTGAAAAAAACATCTAACCTTATGCATTATCTTTCTTTGCTGGAGTAGGTAATGGATATGCTTCATGACATGGGACCAGAAACTGTGGTGATCACAAGCTCAGACTTGCCAGCCCCATTAGGAAGTGACTACCTGATTGCCCTTGGGAGTCAAAAGAAAGGTGAGTTCCTATCTCAGTTTATAAGCCACCTTTTTTCAGACTTTCCTCTATAGTTTCAAATGATGTGCAGCTTGAGATTTCTTTGAAGATATTAAAGTTGAACAATTATCCCACTACAGCTTTATTTTGCTTAGAGCATGCATTCCTTGCTGCAGAAGCTGCATATGTAGTGTGTTTTTGTGAGTACCTGTGACATATTTTGTCTGAAGAAGTTGTAGATGATGTGTTATGATAGGTGTTCAGTGAGAACATGAATTTGGTGTGATGGTTGATTAGTGTATAAAGGACTTGTTCTTTGTTGTTAGTGTATGTTTTAAGGTCTACAAGAGCTATATTCATTTCTCTACAATAAATGTGCTTTTTTTATTAGTATACAAGGGTTCTCAACCCAGTTCTTGGGACACACCAAGCCTCTCGGGTTTTTAGGATATCTATAATGAATGTGCTTATGAGACATTTACATGCACTGCCTCTCATATTCAAATTTACCTTATGCATATTCATTGTGGATATCCTGAAAGCCCAACTGGCTGGGTTGAGAACCCCTGGTATTCAGTGATGCTGGATGTGCTGTGTGTAATTTCTAATTTGCTTTATGTTTTTGGGTCTCACTCCTTCTTTTCATTCTTCAGTTAATGTGAATGGCACCACAGTGACAGAGAGAATTCGCATGGAGATACCTAAGGTGGATGCTGTTTTCGTTGGTACAGGAGATTTGTTTGCTGCTATGCTCCTTGCCTGGACTCATCAACATCCTAATAATCTTAAGGTGAGGTGAATTCCAGGAACTTGATAATCTGCAGACAGATGCTGTCTTGGAAAAGGGGAAGTATAATCTGGGACCATAAGTTTGTTGCTCTTTTCTCATATAGGTAAGATATATAAGGTCTTACCTATATGAGATGGGTGATGTAAGATCTACGATTTGAGTTCCCATTCTCCTATGATATGTTAGAAAGCTCTTAAGGACCTCTGCTATAACTCTTTGTTAAAATGCTTTAAGAGAACAGTGATCTCAACGGTGTAGCATAGTAGATGAGTGCAGATAAGTACAAACTGGTCAACCCAAACTGTCTGATTTTTCCTGTCTAAATTGTTCTAGCTAAGAATATGCCCCAGCTGTCAGCCATACAAGCTTGACTGTCTTCAGGACAGTGTCCTTATCAAAGTCAGTTCTGATGTCTTTTTCGCTCCTTTTCTAGACTACTACTACTATTTATTGTTTGTATAGCATTACAAGATGTATGCAGTGCTGTACATATAGATGTAAGACACAGTCCTTGCTCATCAGAGCTTACAATCTAATCAAGACAAAGAGCATCATGGAAGTAACCAGTTGGCTCCATCTTCATAATCTCTCCATCATCCTCGATAAAACAGAGCTCCTCTATGTCACAAAGGACCCCAACTTCATCTCCCCTGTCACCATCAGACTCATTAACAATGATATTCAAGTCAGTACACAGATAAAATATCTTGGTATCACACTGGACCAGCAGCTGATATTCAAGGCATCACCAAGGTGATATACTATAAACTCTATACTCTCCAAAATCTATGCCTCCTCCTATCCACCAACACATTCCGTTCAGTCTGCCAAGCCACCATCACGCCCCTATTTGACTACTGCAATTCCATTTATCAAGGTTTAACTAAGTATGCACTCCTCCCACTACAACTCGCCGAAAATACTGTTGCTCAATTTATCTTCCAAGTCTCAAGGCAAACCCACATCCCTCCCATCCTCAAACACCTCCACTGGCTTCCCATCAGCTCCAGAATACAATTCAAAGTTCTAACCTTCATTCACAAAACCCTGGACAAACAATCCTCAGAGCACCTCCAAGCATTAATTCACACCCTGAACTCGGACAGACCAAGAAGAAAGACCACCCAAAACCTCCTCAGTCTCCCACTACAGACTCAAAAATGCAAGCAAACAACAAGAATAAGAGCATTCTCACTGTATGCCCCCACCCTCTGGAATTCACTACCCCCCTCAATTCAAAGTATCAAATCAACTGCAGACTTTCACAAACAACTCAAGACTCACCTCTTCCTGGAACATTTTTCCAACAGACACCCTACAACCACAGAACAGGACAACCTCATACAAACAATCACATCATCACCCACTTCACACCCATGAAGCCCTTACATCCCCTCACCCCCCCTACCCTTCTTCCCACTGTACATAGTTATTTAAATCTGTATTGATATGAATGTATTGATACAAACAAAAGATTCTTTGTTCTCGGTTCACATTTAAAATTTTTCATGTTTATTGTAAATGGTTATTGATTTTCTTCATAACTCAGTCATTGTATCAACTCGGTTCCATGTAAACCGTTTTGACTTGTAAAAAAACAGTATATCAAAATTTGTTAAATAAATAAACATCACTAAACGTGGGACTAGAGTATGTTTAGATACACATAAGTAGTGAGCATGAGGAGCATCAGGATCCAAAAGCAGCCTTGTAGAGGTGGGTTTTTAGCCTGGATTTGAATACGGATAAAGAAAGAGTCCAACATACTGACTCACGTTGTTTGTTCCAGGCATATGGGGCAGCAAAGTGGAATGAACGAAGTCTGGAGCTGGCAGTGGCAGAGAAGGGCACAGATAAAAAGGATCTGCCAGAGGAGCAGAGTTTCCGAGGGGTGTAGAGTAAGATAAGAGAGGAAAAGTAGTGAGGAGTTGCAGAATGAATACACTTGTTGGTTTTTGAAGTGGATGCGGAAATGGTTAGGGAGCCAGTAAAGTGACTTGAGAAGAGGGGTTACATGAGCATAGTGACACTGGTAGAAGATAAGCCATGCAGCTGAGTTATGAACAGACTGAAGGGGAGAGAGATGATTTAGAGAGAAACCAGCAAGAAGCAGGCTACAATAGTCAAGATGGGAGGTGACTAGAAAGTGGATAAAGGGTCTTAGTAGTGTGTTCAGAAGGAAGTGACAAATTTTGCTGATGTTATAGAAAAAGAAGCGGCAAGTTTTAACTATCTATTGGATGTGTGTAGAGAAAGAGAGAGTAGAGTCAAAGATGACCCCAAGCTTACGAGCTGAGAAAAAATGGAGGCATGTAGTGTTATCCACAGAAATAGAGAAGGGAGGATGGGGGGGGGGAGATGGGTTTAGGGGGAAAGATAAAAAGAACTCAATTTTGGCCATGTTCAGTTTCAGACGGCAGTGAGACATGCTGGCAGCAATGTCAACAGCAGAGATCTGGGCCTGAATTCCTAGAGATATTTCAGGTACAGAGAGTAGATTTGAGAGTCATGAGCGTTAAGATGGTACTGAACACCATGAGAGGAATAAGTGCACCCAGGGATTTAGTGTAGAGAGAGATAAGGAGAGGTCCCAAGACAGAGCCCTGAGGTACACCAACTGAAAGCGAGATGTCAGTATAGAAGAATCCACCAGAGCATACACTAAAAGTGTGATGGGGGAGATAAGAAGAAAACCAGGAGAAGGTAGTGATCAACAGTGTCAAAAGCAGCAGAAAGGTCAAGAAGGATGAGGACTGAGTTAAGGCACTTGGATTTGATGAGGAACAAGTCACTGGAGAATTTGGCAAGAGCCATTTCTGCAGAATTTAGATTATGAAAGCCAGATTGCAGTGGATCCAGAAGAGCTTGACAGGAAAGAAAGTCAAGGCAATGTCGATGAATTGCTTGCTCAAGTAGTTTTGAAGCAAAGGGAAGGAGAGAGATAGAGGCTGATAACTGGAGGGATAGGTAGGGTCTAGTGAAGACCTTTTGAGGAGAGGTGTAACCACAGAGCCACAGGAACAGTTGCAGTGGAAATATATAGGTTAAGGATATGACAGATGGAAGAGATGACAGCGGAAGAGAGACAGCTTAGTAGATGGGTGGAAATAGGATCAGAGGAGCAAGTTGTCAGTTTGGACAGAAGATCATATAAGTTTCCATATAGTAAAGTAACACTTAACCCTTGCTACTTCCATATTTCTCTTACCAAATTTCTCAGCCTTGTTGTTACCACTGCTGTCCATATATGTATTTCATGTAAGTGTAAATTCTGGTACAGTATGAGTTTCTACCATCTCTGCTTTTTCTGACATACGTATATAACTCTAATAGTAAAGAAATATTTCCTCTGAGCCATCCTCCAACTTCAACTTGTCCTTTAATTTTTTTACTATGTAAAATTGCCTATTTCTGTAGTTTAGTGAATTAACTAAACTAATGTTTCTTGCATACCCCTCTTTACTTCCCTTTTCTAGCAAGTACATTTTGCTCGTTTTAAGCCTCTCTATGTAGGGTTTGTGTTGCTTCCATTTTAGTAGCCCTTTACCATACTGATTACATCTTCTGTCTTTATGAAGGCATGGAACCAAACAGAATGCTCAAGGTGTGGGTCTCAGTATTACCTCCATTTTCTTGCTGACATGTCCTCTATGCATCTGAGTATTCTGTTAGCTCTCCTTGTTGTTTTATTTCATTGACTAGTAACGTTCAATATTCATTTTAGTTTATTATTCCTAGGTCACTTTCCTGCTTAGTATTTACCAATTTGGCTTTTAACAGGGTCATGGTATAGAGACGGTTTTAGTTGCTGTTTCTAATGCATTATGATGGCATTGCTTAATGTGGCTGTGGTTTTTCATACCATGGTCTATAGGCTTTTGTGGCAGCAATTGAGGGATTAGGGTATTACTGGAACAGTTTGGAGTTAATTTGTTTTTGATTGATCAATCCCAGAAGGTTATATGTGGGATGGAGAAATCAGAATAGGAGCACTTAGTTTTAGGGGTCCCACAGAGTTCAGCCTTATCAGCTATGTTGTTCAACATCTGTTTGCATCCTTTGGCCTCTTTCTTATTGTAACAGGAGTTTTTGTTTCATGTTTATGTGGTTGATGTTCAGGAGTTCAAATATTGATTCTAGTGCAGCAGATTGCTGAGGCTTCTCTGTTCATCACATCTGTTTTATGGTTGGGTGATTAGATGGCGTGAAATTATCTTGTGCTAAATCATTCCAAAACTGAGTTGTTGGGTTGTATTTGTTTCCTGAGGGGGAAATTCCAGTGATGTTTGATAGGATTTGGTCCCAATCCTTCCAGTGGTACAGAATTTAGGTTTTAGGTTGGACACTGCTTTGTATTAGAAAGAACAAGTCAAGTCATTAGTGAGATCAGCCTATTATAAATTACGGCTCATCCAGTGTTTGGGGTATTATTTACCACCTGTCAATTTAGGACAGTGCTGAGTCTTTGGTGGCCATGATCATTTTAGTGCATTATATTGGGAATTACCATACATCTGCTTCAGATGGTGCAAAATGCCTCAGATTGTGACTGGTAGAGGTAGATCAGCCAGGATTTCTTCTGAGTTACAGGCCTTGCATTGGTTTCCTGTTGCTCAGCGTATAAAATTCAAGGCCTGCTCGTTGAAATTTAAGGTTTTGTATGATGGAGAACCTGGGTATTTGTGGGATGTGTTGCCGTGATATGTATCTGGATATGCACCATAGGTTGGCTAGGAGACACATGTTAATAGTTCCTGGCTTGTAGATGGGAAGGTTAGAAACAGCACAAGAAAGGATGTGATCAGTCGCTGGGCCTACGTTGTGGAACTCTTTGCCTGACTCTGTACATTTTGAAGTCAATTACAGTATTTGAAACTTCATAAGGCTTTGAAATTTTGTTTGTTGAAGCCTTTGGAACATGAGGGTGGTAGGGGCTAATTCAGGATCTATTTTACTTTTTTGTTGCATTTTTATAAGATATATATGTGTGTTTGGTATGGTTTGTGTATTATTGTTTGTGTGACTTTATTATGTATTGCTAGGTGGATTGCAAATATCATGAAATAAATAAATACATTCTCGTCATCCTGATTAATAAGTAGCTAATAGGTTATTGTGTACCATATGGAGAAATGTGTTCTTGCCTGTTCATTTCCTTTTCCTAATCTTGCTAGATTAGTCATGAGGCATAGCCTTCTCTCACTCTTCCAGCAGATAGAGACAGAGAGCCATAATGTTTTCAACTGACATCATCATTGCTATAAGAAGTAGTACAGACAAGCACTAGCCAGTACCCTAATGTCAAAACCAAAAACTTAATCAAGAGGAAGCATCACAAATACTCTAATAGATGAAAACTCAACAGTATTCAGCCCCCCTCCCTGGACAGCCACAACAACAGAGAACTAAGCATAGGGAGGAGCCATTAAAACAGTTTTCACCAGATTAAGATACCATTATGGAACAAGCTCCTGGAAGGGAGATGAATCTGCTTAACTCCTTGGAAGAAATGAGCTAAATCCAGATGAAAGGCCAAGGAACTACCCTGATCTACTCTGGAAGCAAGATAAGACTGCTCTACCTGGACCTTCAAAGAGTTTAATACTATATCCAGTAGGAGAAAGGTAGAACAGATGGCATATATGCACATTGTTTTTCATTTCATTTTTTCAGATTTATATCCACCAATCAAATTTTATTTTCAGTAGTTACAATAAAGTGTAGTTACTCACCTGTAACAGGTGATCTCCTGGAACAGCAGGAATTTAGTCTTCACATATGGGTATCGTCGGTACCGACAGAGCCTGCGCGGGAACACTCCCCAGCGTCCAATAGGAACGCTTTTGGGAGCATCCCTCAGCACATGCGTGCTGCCTTCCCGCCTTTCCAACTGTCCCTCTTCAGTTAAGTTTGTAGCTGAGTGAAAGGATAGAGGGAGAGAGGAAAGAGACAGAGAGATAGAGAGACAACTCCTAGGGGAGGTGGGTGGATTGTAAAGACTAAATTCCTGCTGTTCCCGGAGATCACCTGTTACAGGTGAATAACTACGCTATCTCCAGGAACAAGCAGGAATGTAGTCTTCACATATGGGGACTCCCTAGCTGAAGATGCCAGGGAGATGACCCCAGGAAGTTGCCACCTTTGGTGAGGTGGGCCATGCTTCCTCCCATGGAGCTCTGGCATCCCACCAGGGTTGGTGGGTAGGAGTTGTATTAGGTTTGAAAGAGATTTTGAAGAACAGCCTGGCCAAAGAAGGCATCCCGACGGGAGGCTTTATCTAGGCAGTAGTGGGCTGTAAAGGTATGTACCGAAGCCCAGGTGGCTGCTCGACAAATGTCATCAATAGACACAGAGTGAAGGTTAGCCATAGAGGCTGACATAGCTCTCACATTATGAGCTGTGACATGGTCTTGAAGAGGAAGACTCTTACTCTCATAAGCAAAGGATATGCACTGTGCAATCCATTTGGATAAAGTCCTCTTGGAGACTGGAAGTCCCAGATGACTAGAATCAAAAGCAATAAAAAGTTGAGAAGACTTTCTATGTTGCTATGTTCTTTGTAGGTAAAAGCTAAGGTTCTTTTACAGTCCAAAGTGTGAAGGTTCTTCTCTGCATTAGAGGCATGAGGCCTCGGAAAGAATACAGGAAGATAAATCGCTTGATTTAAATGAAAAGGCGAGACCACCTTTGGCATAAAGTGTGGATGAGTTCTGAGGACAACCTTATCATGATGAAACCTAGTGTAAGGAGGATCTGCCACTAAGGCTTGCAATTCACTAATGCGACGTGCAGAGATGATTGCAATTAGGAAGATGACCTTCCAGGACAAAAACTTTAGGGTAGTAGTGGCTAAAGGTTCAAAAGGCGGTTTCATGAGCTGCCCAAGAACTAAATTTAAATCCCACGCCACCGGTGGTGGTTTGATGGGAGGTTTTGTTAAAAGAAGACCTCTCATAAATCTGGATATCAGAGGAAATTGATTGTCCATTTAGAGGCTTATAGGAAGCTGTAATTGCGCTAAGATGGACTCTTACTGAATTGGTCTTTAGACCAGAATTTGATAAATAAAGTAGATACTCTAGTATCGACTCCAAAGGTATCACCAGGGGGTTTAACCCCTTCTGGGAACAGCATATAGTGAAACGTTTCCACTTAAAGGCGTAAGATTGTCTTGTAGGTTTTCTAGAAGCCTGAAGGATATCCTTTACCTGTTGGGAAAGGTTTATTGTTTATTTACATTTGATATACCGCCCCCCCCCCCCATTACATCGGGGCGGTTTACAATACAAAAATAATTTTGAAACCGAAAAGGAAAAAGAAATTACAATAATCTGAGAGGTACAGGAGACAAGAGGTAAGGACAGCAATCGAGAAAGAAGAGGGAGGTCAGAGGAAATTCATAGAGAAACATTAAAAGCTAAGGAGAAAAGATGGGTTTTAAGACGAGAATGAAATTTGGGGTAGGATTCTTCTAAACAGAGGGAGGTGGGAAGTGAGTTCCAGAGGGAAGGGCTCAAATAGAAAAAGGCTGATTTCCGGGTAGATTGTAAGTGAGCTTTGGAAGGAGCTGGGAGGTGAAGACGGTTGACATGGACGGATCGAAGGCTGCGAGTGGGAGTATGGAAGGTTAATAAATCGGAGAGGTACTGGGGTTGGAAGAGATAGATGGCTCGATGTACTAAAGTAAGGGTCTTGAAGGAAATCCGGAATTCCAGTGGTAACCAGTGGAGATGTTGCAACAGTGGGGTAATATGATCGTGTGGGGAGGCGTGTAATATCATCCAAGCAGCTGTATTCTGTATTAGCTGTAGTCGATGCAGTTGATATTGAGGGATACCAGCATAAATGGTGTTACAAAAATCCAATCTGGTGATGACCAAGGAGAGGAAAAGGGTAGTGAGGGCTTGAGAGGATAAGAATGGTCGAATGGCCTGGATTTGTCGGGGACAGAAGAAAGAGCGCTGAGAGATATGGGAAATGTGATCATGGAAGGTAAGGTTGCTGTCAAGGATGACACCAAGATAGCGGAGTTTAGAGACTAGAGAGATACGGGTGCCCGAAAAAGAGGGAGTAAGTGACGGAGTAGGGGAGCTATGGGGGAACCAGATTGCAGTGGTCTTAGCAATATTGAGCACTAGACAGTTGGAGGCGAGCCATGAGGAAACTGAAGATAGACAGGTTTCTAGTGGGGTTATATCAGGGTGGGACGATGAAGTGTGATACAAAAGAAAGATATCGTCAGCGTAGTAGTAGCCTGAAATCCCTAGTTGTTGGATGAGTACAGCCAAGGGAGCCAAAAAAACATTAAACAGTAAGGGGGCCAGTATTGAGCCTTGCGGGACACCGCAAGTAAGAGGAAGAGGGTCTGTAGCAGAACAAGCGGAGGTGACTGCAAATGACCGGGAAAATAAGAATGAGTGAAACCAGTGATAAAACAGCACCACGAATACCTGCATCCCGCAAACGAGAAAGAAGAAGAGAGTGGTCCACTAGGTCGAAGGCGGCTGAAAGATCAAGAGATACCGCCACCGTGATGTTACCTTGGTCGTGGGAAGTATGGATTTCGTTCATGACCGCCATGATAGTAGTCTCGACACTGTAACCGGGACGAAATTTGGATTGCCGGGGGTGCAGAAAGTGCGTTGAGTCCAGATGGTGAGAAAGTTGTGAAAAAACTACCTTCTCCAAAAGTTTGGAAGCAAAAGGGAGATTGGACACTGGACAATAATTTGCGAGTACGGAAGGGTCAAGTGAGGGATGTTTTAGAAGGGGGCGGACTAGGGCGTGTTTCCAAGGGTGAGGAAAGGTACCACATGACAGACTGGAGTTAATGATGGTCAAGAGAGGTTGAAGTAGCGCAACGGGAAGCTCTGAAAACCACGAAGAGGGAATGGGGTCCAGAGGGCAAGTAGTTTTGTGAGTGGTAGACAGTAGCTGGATGAGTTCCGGGGATGTGATAGGGTAAAAATTGGCCCAAGTATAAGATAACAGCGGGGATGGTGGGGGTGAAATAGGGGGAGGCGAAGTCAAGGCCTGGGGGCACAGGGGAAGGGAGGAACAAAGGTCATGAACTTTGGAGGAAAAGAACGAAGCCAAGCCGGTAGGGCTAGGGGCTTGTGTGGAAGTACGAGAGTCCCGAGTGGAGGAGGACTGTAATTGGGAAAGTGTGTTCAAGGTGGTGAAAAGATACCGCGATTTATTGGGGGCTAAAGCAATGGAGGCGGAGTAGAAGGAACATTTGGCTTGGTGGATGCAAGACCGATAGTGGGCATGACTGGACTTAAAGAGTTGATAGGAGGCTGTAGAGCGGGATTTTCACCAGAGATGCTAAGCTCTCCGCAGCTGGGAGCGGTGCAGATGAAGTCCTGCGTGAAACCAGGGGTGACGGGCGCGATGCCGAGGGTAATAAGGCCTGGCAGGGGCGACTTGATCGAGAGTGTGTGATAGTTCAGTGTTCCAGAAGGCAACCTGGGACGACGGTGACAAGGATGAAAAATCAGGTGGGGGGGCGGTATATAGTAGAGAAACTCTGCAGGGTTGTCGAGTTGAGGTGGCAGGACAGACGGGCGGGTAATGGGAGGGGAGGAGGGACGGATGGATTGAAAGGTAAACACAATGTAGAGATGATCTGACCAGGGAAGCGGCACTGAAATGGGCGATGAGATTTGAAAGGAGGAATTCACTGAGGAGATAACCAAATCCAAAGTGTGACCAGCAATGTGGGTAGGCAAAGTCACGTGCTGAGACAGAGAGAGATCCTGGAGTAGCGTAGAGAAAGCAATGTCCCTAGCCAAGGTGGGTGAGTCAAAATGTACGTTGAAATCACCGAGTATAAGAAGCTGAGGAAATTGAAGGGTCAAATCAGAGATAGAGGAAAGAAGAGAGTCCCAGAGAGAGGGAGGGGAGGATGGGGGAAAGTAGATTAAGAGAAATTGAAGGGCGGGCAGGCTGTTCAGCTGAAGAAGGAGGGATTCAGGGTAGCATAAGGAGGCAGAGGGAATTCTAGACAGAGGAACCGAAGAGCGGTAAATAACCGTGACCTCGCCACTCGCTCTCGCAATGCGTGGGACAGAGATGGCCTCGTAGTTAGGAGCCATGTTTCTACCAAGAAAAGAGCGTCAAGACGCTCCCGCTCAATGAGGTCATAAATGAGGGCAGTCTTTGACCGAAGAGATCGACAGTTGAGTAGGCACAGTAGGCTGCTGGTGATACAGGTATGGGGGGCAGAGGTAGGCGAGCAGGAGTAGGTGTCTGAGAGGATAAGGTCGAGGCAAGGGGGCGCAGATAGGTCCGAGAGAGCAACTGATGTCGAGGCTATGCAGAGGAGGAATGGAGGGGCCGACGGCCCCAAACCACAGGTATAACTGACATGAGAAGCAACCAGAGCAAGATCAGATAGGAGACGTAATGGGGACTGAACGAAGTAAGGAAAAAGGATCCTGGCCCCGGAGTGAAGAGGGAGTGCTTAGAAGAGACGCGAAGCTTGCCCTTGACAACAGAATGAGGGGGGAGACAACTTGTAACAAGAATACTGGATAATGTTGGAGAGGAACGACGAGCATACAACATAGAGTCGCCCTTGTCGTCACCCCAAGGAGCTCGCCCAAGGAGCACGTCTTGCTCCTTGGGCGCGCGCCCACGGCGTGAGACACCGCTGGCCGCGTCTTTAAATAAAGGCCCGCTCTGGGCACGTGCGCGATCGCGTTGCACGCAACCACGCTGCTTCCGGGGTGGAGCTGTGAGTGGGAAAGCAGCACACTAGAAAAAATAAGAGGAGGTTGAGATCCTGAAGATTTAAGCTCTCAGCAACCAGGCCGTGAGATGCAGGGACTGGGGATTCGGGTGCCATAGCGTCCCGCTCTCCTAGGAAAGGAGATCTGGAGCACAGCCTAACTCCAGAGGTGCAGCTTGAGAGAGATGTAGAAGCAGGGGATACCACGTTTGTCGTGGCCACCGTGGCGCTATGAGGATCATACCACCTCTGTCTCCCTGAAGCTTGAAAAGTGTTTTGGGGATGAGGGGAATGGGTGGGAAGGCATAGAGGAAGTCTTGACCCCAGTGAATGAGGAAGGCATCCCTTGCCTGGCAATTGTGAGACGGAATTCTGGAACAGAACCGGGGAAGTTTGGCATTCAGTGGACTTGTAAAGAGGTCTATGTCTAGAGTCCCCCAGATGTGAAATATCTTTGTCACCTGGTCTGGATGGAGAGACCATTCGTGAGGCAGCAATACTCGGCTGAGTTTGTCTGCCCAAAGGTTTTGAATGCCTGGAAGATATACCATGAAAAGGTGGATTTGATGCTCTCTGGCGAGGGCCCAAAGACATAAAGCTTCATTGCATAACGACAGAGAGCCTGTTCCGCCCTGCTTGTTCACATAGAACATGGCTACTTGATTGTCCGTTTGGACTAGGACTGTCTTGTAGCTGAGCTGGGCATGGAGTACTCGAAGAGCTAAATAGATTGCTCTTAATTCCAGGATGTTTATGTGAAGACGAGCCTCCTGTGGAGTCCAGGTGCCCTGGGTAGAGAGATGATGCAGGTGTGCACCTGTGATGCATCTGTTGTTAGGGTGGCCTGGAATAGGGGTTGCTGGAAAGGAGACCCCACTGAAAGATTCTCCAGTGATTGCCACCATTGAAGGGACAAGATCAGTCGATGAGAGTTTGCTATCTTGTCTGACAAACGTCCTGTGGCCTGTGTCCACTGTGTGGATAGGGTCCACTGGGCTGCTCGCATGTGGAGGCAAGCATAGGGAACTACATGGACTGTGGATGCCATGTGTCCCAGTAACTGTAGCAGTTCTCGAGCAGTTAGGGAGGATTTTCCCGCTGCTTGAGAAGCTAGTTGCACTATGCGAAGACACCGGGCCTGTGGAAGGAAAGCCCTTGACTGTCTGGTATCTAGACAGGCTCCTATGAACTCCAGAGACTGGGAAGGAACAAGTTGGGATTTTGGGAAGTTTATTACCAATCCCAAATATTGGAGGATTCGCATTGTGCGAGACAGTGCAGAGCTGGCCTCTGCAACCATGGGGGCTCGAATGAGCCAGTTGTCCAAGTAAGGGAAGACGAAAATCCCTAGGGTTCGCAGGAATGCAGCTACTACTGCCATGCATTTCGTGAATACTCTTGGTGCAGAAGCCAGACCAAAGGGAAGAACCCTGTATTGGAAGTGTTTTCCTTTGAAAAGGAATCGTAAGAACTTCCTGTGATCTGGATGGATCAGAATGTGAGTATATGCATCCTTTAAGTCTAGAGAGCAAAGCCAATCCTGACTTTGAAGGTATGGCAGAAAAGTTCCTAGAGAAATCATTTTGAACTTCTCTCGGAACAGGTATTTGTTCAATTCTCTGAGGTCTAGAATGAGTCTGTGTCCTCCTGTTTTCTTTGGAATAAGAAAATAGGGGGAGTAGAACCCTGTACCCTGCTGGAGAATGGGTACCTCCTCTATTGCCCCTTGGGCAAGAAGTGTTGAGACCTCGTGATCCAACAGATTGTCTGCAGATGTCTGGGAATTGAACTGCCTTAAGATTGTAGGAGGGGGCATGCTGTGAAAATGAAGCCTGTACCTCTCTCCTGCAATGGACAGAGTCCAATTTTCTGCTGTTATTTGGTGCCATCTGTTGGCAAAATGACACAGCCTGCCTGGAATATTTAGGGGTTATTCAATGGGACCTAGTTGCAGATAGCCCGGGTTAACCGTTAGACCGGTTTAGTAAACATACCCCATAGGTAGATAACAAAAAATGTACATAAAATTTACACCGAAAAACAATAATCAAGATAATATAACATAAACATGCCTCGAAAACATATGATCCTGCTAGCTTCTAAACACGCATATGTGTAAACATATGTGAAGATTAGTTTACGCAAAAGACTGAAAAGGCTTGCTGAAATAAATGCACATTTAATGTTTTTCAAAATATCAGAATATCCGATATGCAGCACAATTCTGCTGACAAAGTATTCCAAATTTGTGGCGCAGCCATGGAAAAACTCTGTTACGAAAAACTTGAAAACGAATCCGCTGAAATAAGGGAACATCTAGCAGTAAAGTCTCCTGCGAGGGTAAAACTCGTAAAGAAGCCGACAAAACAGATAAAGCATTTAAAATTAACTTCTAAAAGCTTTCTGAAATAAGTTTTAAGATGTTTCCTAAAAGTAATCAATGTCTGGTTCTCACAAATGGATGATTGCAGGGAATTTCACAGCACAGAATCGCAAACTGAAAAAACTTATTCTTTGTGGACAATCAGGATTAAGTCCTCTGTCAGTATGGGTCACATTATCGACAGAGCCCTCATGCGAAAGCTTTCCTAGCTCCTTCTAGAAGCTTTTGGAGAGCTTCATCTCACATGCATACATCTTCCCACCTCCCCACCACAGTGCCATTTCTCCTAAGTCCAGTTTTTTTTTACGGAGCCTTTTGGATGCCTGTCAGACTTCTGCCACATTTGATTTGTGTGGGTTTTTCACAGTCTTTCACGTAGGTTTTCTTCCTGCCTGCCATTGCTGTTCTTTATCTTTACTGTAAGTGGTCATTAGGTTTTTTTGCCATTTCAAGTTGTTTTTATTTTTACCATGTTGCTATAGCCCCTTAGGCACTTGCCAGTCTGACTGTGAAACTTTTTCAAAATCAAGCCATTTGATTTTTCATCAACTATTTTACCATCTGGGATTTCCCAAAAATTCATCAGCTGGTTTAAAAAGTGTTTCAGGTGTTCTAGGACCATGTCCATCACAGATACTCACGATTGGTAGCTATAGTGCTTGGAACCAGACTGTAAGCCGCCGCCTTTTAAATCGTGTATACAGATGACAAGAAAAGATTTTCAGGGTCACAAGAAGCAGTGTCAAAAAAGTTTTCACTCATCTAAGTCCGATCCATCATCTTCGACATCAATGGCATTGGTCTTGATGGCTTCTAAGGCTGCACCGGACAGTGGCGATGCATCAGTACTGAGGAGTACTCAAGTTCACTCGGAACTTAGAATCCATAAATCCCTAGAGCATTGGTCATCCTCTGATGCTTTTCTGAAGACTAAGATGGATTCATCCTCATCTTCATCAGTATTGAAACATGTAACATCTGCTTAAGGCCCAGATGCATTGACACTGAAGCTCAGAGAGGCACAATACTGAGAGCATCAAGGGCTCGCAGGAGCAGCCCTATAATCTCCCTCAACGTGAGGAAGACTCAACCTCAGAACCTACTGAAGGGCAGTGACAGCCCATCCAGAGCCGAGACCAGCCTGCCAATACTCCCTGACAGATTCTGGGAACATCTGTTGATTCTGCTGAGCCCCACATGTCTTTGGAGATGGCAGCCATGGAGAACCATCTTTTGAAGTACATTGAGAATGGAATCACAATGTCATTCACCTTGTAAGAGCTCAGTTCCCCTACAGCTCTCAGCATTGTTCCTCGCATCGAGCCCATCCTCGAAACACATGGTTTTCCTGTGGTAACAGTCCTCGACACAGATACCTGACTGGCCAATATCCCTCTCCAGTGCATTGTGAGTTGATGCCACATTGAAGCTTGGGAAGTCATTGGTACATCAGCGCTCCCAGAGGAGCTCCAGGTCCCCAAGAAGGTGGAGAGCCACTCATAAAAATGATCAGAAGTCATTTGATTACTTCTCTGAATCAGATTCAGAAGGCTGGATTACTGATGATGATCTTGAATTCCTATTGGAGGATAGGTCCACAGAGGCTGTCATCATACCGGTCTCCTCCTCAAGAAAGATAGAAATCTCCTCCTGAGGAAGTTACTTTTCATGATTTTGAGGGATATTGCTTAGGTCATACCATTTTATTCGGAGATGGAGGAGGAACACAGGGCAGAAGAGCTGGAAATCCTTCAGTTTTCCACTGTCTCCAAGGAAATGGTGACAGAAGTAGGAAAATGTAGGAGATTCCTCTTGCTGTACCTCCAATTAGTACGAAGGTCGGCTTCATGGATATAGTTAAGAAGGCTCATGGATTTGTAAAGCTCCAGCTGCCACACCATTCTATGGTTGTCGAATCCATTCTCAAAAGAGCCAAGAGCTCCAAGACATTCCTCAGTGCCCACTGGGAGGGAGGCTTGGACTTTGGATCCTTTTGAGAGTAAGATGTTTCAGAATGTCATTCTCGCTTCCTACGTGGCTTTTTACCAGCCCTACATAGCATGTTCTTATGGAACATCATGTGCAGCCTATATGATATGTCCATCTTTCTCCCTCAAGAGGAACTTGAACAATATCATTCTCTAATAAGTCACAGGAAGCACTGCTCAAAGTACATGGTCCGAGCAACATATGACATCTTCGATACAGTATGGAGAGCTTCCTCCATGAATAGTAGCACCTGGAGACAACAACAACAACAACACTCACATACAGATATATCCTACTCACAGGAAATATCTCAGATTCGTTTTAGGAAAATAACACTTAAAATACTGCATATTGCCTTTTGGCCTCATGTCAACACCACAAGTCTAAAGCAAATGTCTAGCCATGGTAGCAGCGTTTCTGCACAGACTGGGAGTACATGTGTTTCCCTACTGCTCAAGAGCACTCCAGAAGGAATTCTAGAATCTCAATACAAGTTACCATCCGGTTGCTGAAATGTCTAGGGTTCATCATCAACTACCCCAAATCACACTTTCTCTCACTCATCCACTACAGGAATCCCTCACCTGGTGGACTCATCACACCAATTTGGCTATGGTTTTATCCATCCAAATTCCTCCATACCAAATACTGCTCATGACAGATATGTTCAAACTGGGCTGGGGGGGGGGGGTGGTGAGAGCTCATCTCAGTAGGTTCCACACTCAAGGTGCTTGGTCCCTTCAAGAAAATCTCCGTCAGGTCAACTTCTTGGAACTTAGAGCAATAACAAACACTCTAAGGGCTTTCAGAGATTGGTTAGCAAACCATGAATAGTTAGTAAATCATTGGTATCCTATAATTTTGTACAATCCATATCACATCCAACACTTTATGCACATTGCCTACTGTCTGTCTTACAGGGATAAAATTATATTGGTTGGCATGAATCAAATTAAGGATATATCTTTGCAATATAACAGCCAGAATTTTAGTCAATATTTTAATATCTATATTAGGCATCGTTTTATTCTTGCCCTCCTTTGGGATCACTCTGATCTAGGCCATACTTATTGACTTTGGCAAAGCTTCTCCCTGCAAGACAGAATTAAATTGCTGACTCTAACAGAATTCTTAATCCAACTAACATTTAATAGAATTTTGCAGAGTACCCATCTAACCCAGGTGATATATCAAGTTTAAATCCTGCTATAGCTTCCTTCACCTCCCTGACTGAAATTGGAGCATTAAGCTGTATTTGATCCTGATTTGATAATCCACTTCACCCTTTATTACCCCACTCCCTCCCCCACACACCTCAGACGTTTATAGCTGTTTATAATACTGGGCAAATGTTTCTACTATCTCTTTCTCATTATTGTTCATTTTACCATTGACCTGGCAGGTCTGATGTGTATGGTTTTTAAGCCTCCACTGGCAGGCTAAAAGTTTACTCACCTTACTTCCTGATTCAAAGTAGCTCTGTTTTACCAGTCACATTTTATAAGCAGTTTCTTAAGAACATAAGATATGCCATACTGGGTCAGACAAAGGGTCCATCAAGCCTAGTATCCTGTTTCCAACAGTGGCCAATCCAGATCACAAGTATCTGTCAGGTTCCCAAAAGGTATCCAGATTCCATGCTGCTTGTTCAGTGGGTAACCAGTGGATTTCCCCAGTCCTCTTTAATAGTGTTTTATGGACTTTTCATCCAAGAACTTGTTCAAACCTCTTTTAAATCCAGCTACAATAACAGCTTTTACTACATTCTCTGGTAATGAATTCCAGAGTTTGATTATGCGCTGAGTGAAAAAAAAATTTTCTCCAGTTAGTCTTAAATGTGCTACTTTGTACCTTCATTGCATGTCACCTAGTCTTTCTACTTTTAGAATGAGTAAACAACCGATCTGCATTTACCTGTTCTACTTCATTCATTATTTTATAGACCTCTATCATATCTCACCTCAGCCATCTCATTTCCAAGTTGAAGAGCCCTAACCTTATAAGCCTTTCCTTGTAGGGATATGCTTCTATCCCCTTCACCATTTTTGTTGCTCTTTTCTGTATCTTTTCCAAATCTGCTATATCCTTTTTAAGACATGTTGACCAGAATTGCACACAATATTCAACGTGCGGTTACAACATGGAACTACATTATCCATGGTTGTATTATCCATTCCTTTCCTTATGATTCCTAGCATTCTATTTGCTTTCTGGCCGCTGCGGTATAATGGCTGGAGGACTTCAACTTATTTTCCATGATGGCGCCTAAATCTTTTCCTGGGTGATGGTTCCTAATGTGGAACCTTACACTGTGTAACTGTAGTTTGGATTATTCTTTCCTAGGTGCATAACTTTGCACTTGTCCATATTAAATGTCATCTGCCATTTTAATGCCCACTCTCCCAATTTGAAATTTTTTACAATCCTCTTGTGTTTTAACAACTTTGAATAATTTGGTATCACCTCACTCTTTAGTATTCCCATTTCCAGGTCATTTATAAACATGTTAAAAAACAGTGGACCCAGCACAGATCCCTGAGGTATTCCACTATTCACCTTTCTCCATTGAGAAAATTGGCCAGTTAGCCCTACTCTCCGTTTTCTATCTTTTAACAAGTTCTTAATCCACAATAGTACATTGCCTCCTATCCCATGGATTTTTAATTTCCTCAAAAGTCTTTCATGAGGGATTTTTTCACAGGCTTTCTGAAAATTGAGATACACTATATCAACTGGCTCAGCTTCATCTACCTGTTTATTCACACCTTCAAAAAATATAAGATTGGTGAGACAAGACTTTCCTTGCCTAAATCCATGTTGACTTTCTGCCATTAAACCATAATTATCTACATGTTCAATAATTTTGTTCTTTATAATGGTTTCTACCATTTTGCTCGGTACTGATGTCAAGCTCACTAGTCTGTAGTTTCCCAGATCATACCTGGAACTCTTTTTTTAAAAATTGGCATTACATTGGCCACTCTCCAATCTTCGGGTACTAGCAAGGACTGTTAGTCACCCAGGAAGTTGGTCACAGTTTACCTCAGAAGCACAGGACAGGGTACTGTGTAGCAGCCTCTTTTAATAAGTCTTAATTTCCCTCCCTCCCTCCCTTCCTTCCCAATACCCACCCACCCCTGGGATAATCGTAGCTTTATAGATACTTACACATCTTAAAGGAAAGGAGCTGCTCTCAGGAGCAGCTCTTTATCCAAATCAGTCATACATTAAGAACATGTGATAAATTAAGCTTCAGGTGAACAAGGTGTATTAAACGTATTCGGTACACTTTTATTAGTATAAGTATCCACAGCAACCCTTAGTAAGTAAAGAACCTAAAGATCTAAACACAAGCTTAAAACTAAGATGCAGACAGCAGTCCAACAGCGAGATGGGGGTTTTCCACTCTTTTCCATTGAGTGTAACATGTATGATTTTCTCCCAGTTGGTGAGAGGTCTTACGTGTGCACTAGGTGCAAGGAGCTCTTTGCTCTCAGGGAACGAGTCTGTTCTCTCAAGGCTAGAGTAGCAGACTTGGAAGACATAAGGAAGACAGAGGTACATAGACGAGACCTACAGGGATACAGTTCTGAAGTCCCACCTCCAGTCTGGCAGTATCCCTGTTGCCATGGAGGAGAGAGGTCATGTGACAAGAAAGCATCACTCTGGTGCGGCAGGAAGTGATCCTGTAACTAGAACCTGTCCTCCAGGTGACGTAAACCCTCTCGCACCGAGGACGTTTCTCCAGGGCCATGTGCCCATGAGGGAAGGGTTAGGACAGCCATTATAGTTGGTGATTCGATCATTAGCCATGTAGATGGCTGGGTGGCTGGTGGACATGAGGATCGCCTGGTAACATGCCTGCTTGGTGCAAAGGTAACGGACCTCACGTGCCACCTAGATAAGGTCTTAAATAGTGCCAGGGAGGAGTCTGCTGTCTTGGTACACGTCGGTACCAGTGACATAAGAAAATGTGGTAGGGAGGTTCTGGAGGCTAAATTTAGGCTTTTAGGTAGGAAGTTGAAATCCCGAACTTCCAGGGTAGCTTTCTCTGAAATGCTTCCCGTTCCACGCGCAGGACCCAAAAGGCAGGCAGAGCTCTGGAGTCTCAATGCGTGAATGAGACGATGGTGCAAGGATGAGGGTTTTGGATTTGTTAGGAACTGGGAAACATTCTGGGGAAAAGAGGGGCTCTTCCGAAGGGATGGGCTTCACCTTTACCGGGATGGAACCAGGCTGCTGGCATTAACCTCTCAAAAAGAGATAATGCAGCTTTTAAACTAGATAATAGGGGAAAGCCGACAGTCGCCGAAGAGCACATGGTTCGGAACAATGTTTCCTTGAAGGATACTACCAAAAACAGAGAGGTTCCAAAAAAGAGTAAAGTAGCCCAAATGCCTTTGAGTATGGTGCAGACAGAGCTTAGAGAGTCCAAATTACCCATGCCTACCAATAGCCACTAATATGAATAAAATACAGTCTCTAAAATGCTTGTATGCAAATGCTAGAAGTCTAAAAAATAAGATGGGAGAGTTAGAATATATAGCACTAAATGATAGATATGATTGGAATCTCAGAGACATGGTGGAAGGAGGACAACCAGTGGGACACTGTGATACCTGGGTAAATACTATATCGTAATGATAGAGCTGATCAAATTGGTGGAGGGGTTGCGCTGTATCTTAGAGAGGGCATTGAGGCAGAAAGGATTAAAGCTTTGCAGGAAACAAAATTTGCTGTAGAATCTCTATGGATTGAAATTCCACGTAAAAAGGGGAAGGTGATGGTAGTGGGAGGTGTACTATCGACCGCCTGGCCAGAATGAACAAATGGATGATGAAATGCTCAAAGAAATCGAGGAAGCTAACTAAAGTTACAGCACAGTAATAAAAATGGGTGATTTCAATTACCCCGGTATCGACTAGGTCAGTGTCATGGCAGGACATGCTAGGGAGATAAAGTTCCGAGATTAAATAAATGACTGCTTCTTGGAGCAGCTGGTTCATGAACCGACCAGAGGGGAAGCCATATTGGACCTAGTCCTTAGTGGAACACCAGATCTAGTGCAAGAGATAAGGGTGTTGGGGCCACTTGGCAATAGTCATCATAGCATGATCGCGTTTGATTTAATTAGTGGAGGAGGGATAGTAAGGAAATCCACAGTACTACCTTTTAACTTTTGAAAGGGAGACTATGATAAAATGAGGAAAATAGTTAAGAAAAAACCAAAATGAGCAGTTGCAAAGGTTAAAGACTTACATCAAGCTTGGGGGTTATTGACAAATACTATCTTGGAAGCCCAGACCAACTGTATTCCACGCTTTAAGAAAAGTGGAGGTAAGTCCAAAAAACTGCCAGCATGGTTTAAAGGTAAGGTCAGAGAGGCTGTTGTTGCCAAAAAAGCATCTTTCAGGAAATGGAAAAAAAGAGCCAAATGACGAAAACTGGAAACAGCACAAGCACTGGCAAGTTAAATGCAAGGCATTGATAAGGCAGGCAGAGGGAGAATTTGAGAAGAAGCTTGCTGTGGAAGCAAAAACGCGTAATAAAGACTTTTTCAAGTACATTCGTAGCAAAAACCTGGTAAGAGAGTCAGTTGGTCCATTAGATGATAGAGGGGTTAAAGGGGCACTAGGAGGCGACAAGGCGATAGAGAGACTGAATGAATTCTTTGCTTCGGTCTTTACTGAGGAAGATGTAGGGATGTTACCCATGACTGAAGTGGTATTTAAAGGTGCGGAAGAATTGAAGGAAATATCGATAAATTGGGAAGATGTATTACAGCTATTTCATAAACTGAAGAGTAGCAAATTACCTAGACTGGATGTTATACATCCAAGAGTGTTGAAAGAACTGAAATATGAGATTGCAGACCCGCTATTAGTAATCTGTGAATTATCATGAAAATCATCTGTAATACCTGAAGACTGGAAGATGGCCAACGTAACTCCAATTTTTAAAAAGGTCTCCAAGGGTGATCCAGGAAACTACAGACCGGTGAGTCTGACGTCAGTACTGAGAAAAATGGTAGAAACAATCATAAAAAACAAAATTGCTGAACATGTAGATAGTCATGGCTTAATGGGAGACAGTCAACATGGCTTTAGACAAGGAAGATCTTGTCTTACTAATCTATTATGTTTTTTTGAAAGTATGAATAAACTGGTAGACAAAGGTGAGTCGGTTGATATAGTGTATTTGGACTTTCAGAAAGCCTTTGACAAGGTCCCTCATCAGAGACTTTTGGCAAAACTAAAGAGTCATTGGATAGGAGGCAGTGTACTGTTGTGGATCAGGAACTGGTTAAAAGATAGAAAGCAGAGGGTAGGGCTAAATGGTCAATTTTCCCAATGGAGAAAGGTGAATAGTGGTGTACCCCAGGGATCTGTGCTGGGTCCGCTGCTTTTTGACATTTCATAAATGACCTGGAAAAGGGAATAACAAGTGAGGTTATCAAATTTGCAGATGACATAAAACTATTTGAAGTTGTTAAAACCCAAGAGGATTGTGGAAAATTGCAAGAGGATCTTGATAAATTGGAAGACTGGACATCAGAATTGCAGATGAAATTTAATGTAGACAAGTGCAAAGTTATTCACCTAGGGAAGAACAACCCAAACTATGGTTACACGATGCAAGGTTCCACATTAGGAACCACCACCCAGGAAAAAGATTTAGGTGTCATTGTGGTTAACATGTTAAAACCCTCCGCCCAGTGTGCAGTGGCGGCCAAGAGAGCAAATAGATGTCTAGGTATCATAAGGAAAGGAATGGAAAATAAAACAAAGGATATTATAATGCCTCTGTATCGTTCCATGGTGCAACCGCACTTTGAATATTGCGTGCAATGCTGATCACCGTATCTAAAAAGGATATAGCGTTATTAGAAAAGGTTCAGAGAAGAGCCACCAAAATGACAAAGGGCATGGAAGGATACTCCTATTTAGAAAGGCTAAAAAGGTTTTGGATCTTTAACCTGGAAAAAAGACGGCAGAGGGGAGATATGATAGAAGTCTATAAATTAAATGAATGGAGTGGAATGGGTAAATGTAGATTGATTGTTTACGTCATCAGAATATAGAAAAACCAGGGGACATGCAATGAAGCTACAGGGTAAACTATTCAAGAGAAATAAGAGAAAATATTTTTTCACTCAACGTGTAATCAAACTCTGGAATTTGTTACTGGAGGATGTAATAAAAGCTGTTAGTGTAGCTGGGTTTAAAAAAGGTTTGGACAAGTTCCTGGAGGAAAGGTCCATAAACCATTATTAAAAAGGGACCCAGGATATCACTGCTTGACCCAATACAAGCATTGTGGAACCTGTGTCTTTTGGGGAAACTGCTAGGTACGTATGATCTAGATTGGTCACTGTTGGAAACAGGATACGGGGCTTGATGGACCTTGGTCTGACCCAGGATGTGTAGCTTCTGGTTCCCACAACGGTTGCCCAAATATCACCAATCAAAGAATTACTTAGACAGCAGTTGCTTTATCTACAAAGACTTTTATTTCCAGCATCATTGCAGAACAGCAAGGTCTGTCTATAGGAATGGCAGACAGTACTTTCTTTCTCTGAGAAGGGGAAGAAAATACTGCCCGCCTTTCTCCTAAAATAACCACCTTATATACATTTCTTCCCTGTATCAAATGTCTGTTCAGTAATCCATCATTACTACTTAGATGTCAGCAGGACCTCAGGGTTCTGCAACACTTTTCCCAGGGGAGAATCTCCTTACATGTGTACATCTGGACCTGCACTTAGACTTGCTTATCTATACATGGCCTATGACCTCTATACATCTGGAAATGCTTGGGAATGCTTTTAGGTCTATTTATCTATGTATGGCTTGTGACCTTTGACCCTTCCTGTGTATTTTCTTCTTCTGGCACTAATTGAAACCAGGCAGAGAGCAGGCAGAGAGTATTTTGTGCTCATTTGTTTGAATTCTCTGCTTGACCTGTAACCTCATGCCAGGCCCATTATTCTAGCATACTCCTATGCAGAATATGGTTACCCAGAATCCTCCATAACAGGCCGCATCCATTTTCTTATGGCAAGCATATACTCTCATATAGCTATTGTCTTCTTGTCTGTCTTCTTGTCTTCTGTGCCATCCATCCTCCTGTGTAGTTTCACCAGGCAAGAGTTCAGTCATATAAAGCCAATATATACATATATAAGCAGACCCAAGGCAGACTTTAAATCAAAATTTCCTACATTCCCCACTTTTTCTATTCCTATTTCTTTTTTATGTGGAGGGGCAAAAGTAATCCCACTAAGGGGCATTGATAATAATAACCATTTGAGACAGGGAGGGATGATCAAAAGGGGCAGCTTCTGGTACAGTTCTCGAGATACAACATACATGGCATTGGTGCTTGACTTATCATTCTTTGACAACAAGCAAACAGAATGGATAATACACAACAGGCAATAATTGCAAAACAAGCCATACTTAAAAGAATAAGAATGAAAGCTTTTAGGCCTCCTCTGAGTTCGGAATACCAGCAGGCAACATTCTAAGAGAATGGAAGACATACAGCTTGCAATAATACTGAACACATCAAATATTCAACAAAGTGATGAAGAAAGCTTTGAAAATGTTACAGTAAAACTTGAGCTGGTGTGGGTATTGCAATTGCTGTAGCCCAAATGGCTTGTAGATTTTCCCAAAAGTCCCAATCAGTCTTAATAGTCTTTATTTTCAGATAATTTGGGCCTGCTTCCCAGCAGTTTTTCAGGACTTCGTCGTGCGCTTCACCTGTCTCTGAAGTTTAAGTATAGTTGAGTTCAGAGGTCTTGGGGTGGACTGTTCCATCTGGACTATGGCCAACTCCCTCTGCTGGAATCTATAGATTTCAATCGGTGACATGGTTCCAGGTCCCATTCAGAAGAGCAAAATCCAATATTAAATGAAAAGGCTAAAATATTCTAGATTAGATTTTACAATGAGACAATGCAATGTGACAAACATAATTTCATCCATATTTACTTAAGATCAGAACTATCTCATATGGTATCAACTGTGTCTCTCAGTTTAATAAAGTTGCAAGCACATATTCTGTAAGTTTGGCAAGTTTCAGAATTACCCCAATTTTTATTTGTGAAAATTTGTCATCAAATCATCCCTCTTTTTACTCCTGCATGTCTGGCCAGGACATACAAAGGCAAAATGAGGCAAAAAGCATTTGGAAGTACCACATGGCCAGTATGGATGTTCCAAAGCATATCAGGGTGCAAAATGCACCTAGCCTGTCTCCAGGTGTCTATTTCCAATTGTTGAATATGTGTCGGGGCTTAAATGACTTCCTGAATTAAAGATTCTGGAGACAGCATAGTTGAATAAAATTTGTTTACATGTTCATTAGACAGACATGTCACTTTAAATAACCTTCATCAGTTTAATGTCCATTAGAGTACCACCTCTTAATTGGCATGCTAAGAACATCAAACAATTGTTAGAAAAACTTAGTATTATGGTAAACAAATAGTATAGAGAAAATATAAACTTGGATTCTTCTTAATGAATATAACAACATGAGTAAACAGTGTCTTTTTTTCCACCAACTTAATTGGTATGGTTCAAAAATGGACATATGTGCTCATTCAAAATAGCAATTGTCTTAAACAATCTGAATAAAGTCCCTACAGTATAAAAAGATTATTTTTGTAACATTTGATAACGGCAGGACAATTCATGACTTTTAACATGACAGCCACATGTCTCTCTCTCACGTATGGCATCTCAGTGAGAGTGCTGAACAAGGCAAAGTAATTAATTATCCTGAATCTTTCATTACACTGTTACTGTTGCATGTCAGGCGGAGACTTCAAAGCAGTGCTTGGGCTAGCTTCACCTTACCGGCATACTATCTTAAGAAATGCAAATGAATAACAGAACTAGACAGACATGTTAAAAAACAAACCTCTGTATCAGAGAAAGTGCTGTAGGAGACTTTGTCTAATTGATTCAACTTAATGTCATTTTATGTGTAAATAACTTTACAAATATTCTCATATTTTTTTTCTGGGAACTAAGCTCCAAACATATAACTTCTCATTCACTCGAGATTTAAAATCATTTCCAAATAGCATTGTCCTGTCAGGGACATCAAACCCCCACTCTAAAGGGCAAAGGACAACAGAAACAGATTCTCCAATGCCTTGATTGTTTGATCTAACATCTGGGAGCACTTAAGCACAGCAGGCCATCTGATCAGAGTAGAGATGCTTTCCTGAGAAACTTCAGTAAAGCATTCCCCCTTTGGGAAATCCCAAAAAGCAATATACCTTTAAGCTTGAGAAACACAGGAACCTTAAAAGAACAATTAAAAAATATTTTCTTCATAATCTTATATAAAGATTTTCTCCAACAATGTAATACTAAGTAAACATCTTTGCATCACATGGTTACATATTTTCTTACACGGATTTTCTTTTAGAGCTATTTTTCTTAGTTGCAAAATCCAGCTGTAATCTTTTCCTTTATTATTAATTTGATCTTAAATTTGTAAAGTCATAAGAACATGACAAAAACTGATCTTGTATCACTTAGTCAAAACTAATCTTAGCATCACTACGATCTTTTATTAATCTCTGGTTAATTAGGATCTTCCACATTTGTTAACACATTCATAGAAATTCGTTCTGCATTGTGTACAACTGCCCTATGACCTATCACAGACACAGGCAGAACTATTTAATCTTCTGACACACAGAGAACAGCAGACAAATTTTTGCACAGGGGAATTTTCAGGCTGTACTTGTCTACCAGTCATATCACTGCACACAATAGCTGGTAGTTCAGAATAAAACACTGTCAATTATCTGTGCAGTCTGCTTCTAAGATTCTCACTTCAGTGTACATTACATTCAGATCCCAATCCACTAACTCAGAAAATCCATTCCATGTTACAATATATTCAGACAGACAGGAAAAAAAAACTAGCTGTCTCAGCACATCAATTACAAAAGCAGATCCTGGAAGATTTTTCATTGTTTTCAATGTTCTAAAGAAGACAGGAAGGACATGGAAGAATAGAGACAGATAAACAAACACCGCTTAGCACTTGCGTTCAAGGGACTCCGGGCCAACGGTTTTACCCTCTCCAGAGACTGGGGCATCTTACAAGCACATGAATATTGTAAAAGAAAATAAAAGCAAACAGATAAGCTCTCCAGGAATTCCACACTTAGTTCAACTTAAGAAAATAATTCTAATCAGTTCAGTTCCAGGGAACGTAAAATCTACTGGAGTAGCCAGTAATGACAGGACAGTGTTTACTAAAGATTAAAACTAAAAACACAGGACAGAGTTAAATGCATTATACCTAATCAGCCTATCTGATTAGAATACTGAAACTGAACTAGACCCACTCCTCCTTGGTTATTTAATGCAGCTGCAGTCAGCTCCGTCATTCACCTTGATCTAGAACTTGCAAAGTAATTCATTTCAAAAAGATACTTAGAAAGCTATTCTTCAATAGATCTAATTGTCACCCTCTCTGGTCTGTGAACACCCCAGATAAAGTGATCATCCCTGTTTTTCTATAAATATTCTCCTTAGCTGTCCCTCTTTCTAAAATCCGTAAACCTGGTGTTTTCACTGTTCGGGGACAGGGGCAATTAACGTCGCCTTTTACCAATAGCAAATTGAACCTCCTTATATACAGAGGCGCGCGCAATTTCGCTTTTAGGTAGCAATCCAAACCTCGTAATTAACAGAGGAGCGAAATTAAGAAATCCAGGACTTATACACGCTGACAACGCTTACGTTTCATCTAAATCCAGCCAATCTCCTCGCGGAGGTATGAAAACGTGGATAAAGACACACACTCGCTTCGTATTAATAATAATACGTACAGTCTCAAATATACACCAATCAATCCTGGAAAAGAGACATAATGTCTGGGCAAAACTTTCTTTCCCTAACCATTCCCTAATGTTCCAACTAAATACAGAGACAGTCTAACAGTTCTCTTACATAACAAAATATTAATTACATACTTACCCACCACTCGAACCTGGGCAAGTCTTCTGTCCTTTCATACAGACAGGGAAACTGAACACTCACTAATAAAGTCATCCTAGGGTATCAAAATCTCTCTCGACGTCACTCAGAACGGTATTCCCATCTTCTGTACCAGCAGAAGGAATCCTCTTCTACTAATGAGAAGGTATTCACATCCCCTGTTTTTTTTTTTTACTGTGAAAAACAGGAGGTAGTCCCTCTGACAAGTAAAACTGCAGTCAGAGGAGTCCTTGGGCAATTTAGAAAATTTAGAGGGGTTTCGGCACCAATAATTGTAGCTTCTGGTTCCCACAACGGTTGCCCAAATATCACCAATCAAAGAATTACTTAGACAGCAGTTGCTTTATCTACAAAGACTTTTATTTCCAGCATCATTGCAGAACAGCAAGGTCTGTCTATAGGAATGGCAGACAGTACTTTCTTTCTCTGAGAAGGGGAAGAAAATACTGCCCGCCCTTCTCCTAAAATAACCACCTTATATACATTTCTTCCCTGTATCAAATGTCTGTTCAGTAATCCATCATTACTACTTAGATGTCAGCAGGACCTCAGGGTTCTGCAACACTTTTCCCAGGGGAGAATCTCCTTACATGTGTACATCTGGACCTGCACTTAGACTTGCTTATCTATACATGGCCTATGACCTCTATACATCTGGAAATGCTTGGGAATGCTTTTAGGTCTATTTATCTATGTATGGCTTGTGACCTTTGACCCTTCCTGTGTATTTTCTTCTTCTGGCACTAATTGAAACCAGGCAGAGAGCAGGCAGAGAGTATTTTGTGCTCATTTGTTTGAATTCTCTGCTTGACCTGTAACCTCATGCCAGGCCCATTATTCTAGCATACTCCTATGCAGAATATGGTTACCCAGAATCCTCCATAACAGGCCGCATCCATTTTCTTATGGCAAGCATATACTCTCATATAGCTATTGTCTTCTTGTCTGTCTTCTTGTCTTCTGTGCCATCCATCCTCCTGTGTAGTTTCACCAGGCAAGAGTTCAGTCATATAAAGCCAATATATACATATATAAGCAGACCCAAGGCAGACTTTAAATCAAAATTTCCTACAGATGGCATGTTCTTATAATAGATCACAGATTATTTATTTATTTAACTAGGCTTATATACTGCTTTTCTTCCAGTCAGAGCAGTGTACATTTAGGTACTGTATATGTATTTTTCCTCTGTCCCCGAAGGGCTCACAATCTGTTTTTTGTACCTGAGGCAACGGAGGGTTAAATGGCTTGCCCAAGGAGCACCTGTGGGACTAGAAACCCCAGTCCTTCTGGCCCAAGGTTGCTGTTCTCTAGTGGGATTTGAACCTCTGACCCTTGGGCTCAAGGTTACTTGCCCCAACCACTAGGCCACTCCTCCTACTAATTACAGTTCTGCAGACTCACTCTGGGATGTATGCCATTTTGTTCAGATGATTCTCCGGGAACAATTAGGAAGTGAGTTCTCACATATGGTTGACATCGGCACTGATGGAGCCCGCACGGATCCACTCCCCAACTTTCAAAGAAAGCCTTTGGAAGTTATACCGCGCATGCGAGGTCACCTTCCTGCCCAAGGGTGCCATCTTGCCTCAGTCTTCTTTTTTCCATGGAGCCCTACAGACATCCTGTCTATGCCTCCCAGTTAAAGAAGCTTTTTCTCACCTAATTCTTCACGTTTGACTTCATGCTTTTGCTAGGATTGGTTCCCGCTGCCCATGTGCACCGCCTCAGTGTTGTGGTTTTTCTTTATCGGGTATCCCTTTTACTTTTCTTTTTTTGGTGCATGGGTCTTTGCTCACAGCCTGGCTAATCGAGACATCTGAGTTTGATCTTGCGGGGATCGTTTTTCCCGCTATGGCCTCGGTCAGTGTTTTCAAGCAGTGTGGCAATTGCAACCACACTACGTCCCACACGGACCGCCACAATACCTGCATTAAGTGCCTCGGGCGAACCATGATGTGTCTACTTGCCTGCTCTGCCAACAGATGTCGGTGAAGAACCGCAAAGAGTGTGAAAGGTGGCAAAGAGAGCTGTTTGGTAAGTCTGCCTCGGGATCAGCATTGGGGGTGGAATCCCTGCCCTCAACACTGCATCCAGTGACTTGGGGTCACAGAGCCTCGGACCAGGAATCATCCTCCGAGGACCATCCCTGTGGGTCCAGGAAATCATTGAAGCCAGAGCCCGGACCAGCAGGTAAGACCTCCAGTTCCAAGCACGGAGTCCTCAACCCGACAGCAACGGCCAGGAGTGGCCCTCCAAGCAGCTGTACATGGATGTTCCTGAGGGACCTGGCGCTCACCTGGTTCTCTGCTGGACTGACAGGTGAACTTCTTGAGCAGTTCAGGACCCTGGTTTCCTTGGTCAAGTTTGAATCTCAGGCGGCCTTTGACAATTTTGAATTGGTGGTTTAGATAACCGTGGTGGGTATTAGTGCCTGATACCTTTCCTGGCTATAGTCCTCTGACCTGGAGCAATGAGTGCAGGACAAGTTGGTTGATGTCAGTTGCCAGAGAGAGCACTTCCTCGGCAGCCCATGACGGAGAAGGCCAATGAGCTGGAGAAAGAATTCCTCACCAGAGCCCGGCTGTCCAGGAAGTCTACTGACCCTTCCCATTGGAACACTGGAGAAAAAGCCCTTCCACCTGAAGACCAAGAAGGCTTACGGGGGTTACCCCGAGTTTCCAGCCTACCAGGCTCCCCCTCAGGGGCAGCAGGCCAAGGAACAGGGGCACGGCACCCTGTAAGCCAAAAGCCCCCAAGCCCCAAACTGTGCCACAGAGGGGTTTGACTCCTTGGGCATAGCCTTCCTCCCCCAGGACATAACAGGCCCAAGGTTCACAGGAGGATGGTTGGCCCACTTTGCACACCTATGGCCGGACATCACCACATACGCCTGGGTGCTGCAGGTGGTTAGGGAGGGGTACTTCCTCCTCTTCTTTCAGCTGCCTATCTGCTTCCTAGGAGAACTACCCATGGACCCTTTGCACAGGGAACTCCTGCAGAGGGAACTCAGGGCTCTGCTCAAGGATCACATGGTAGAGATCATTCCCCAACCTTTCCAGGGGTTCTACTCCTGCTACTTCCTTGTCCCAAAGAAAACCAGGGGTTTCAGGCCCATTCTGAACCTGTAGAACCTCAACCACTTTCTGGTTAAGGAAAAGTTCAAAATGGTATCCCTTGCAACCTTGCTGCCTTACCTCCTGCAGGGAGATCAGCTATGCTCCTTGGATCTCAAAGATGCATACACCGTCAGTACCTCCAGTTCATGTTCGGCAGCCGACACTACCAATACAGAGTGGTTCCCTTCGGACTGGCCTCGGCTCCTCAGGTGTTCACCAAATGCCTGGTGGTCATGGCCTCCCACCTCCGTCTCCTGGGGTTTTTTGTCTTTCCCTACCCGGATGACTGGCTCATGAAAGCCAAATCACCGGAGAAGGTGCGCAACACTGCTCACTGCACCATAGTGCTGCTCTAGCGCTAAGGCTTGTTTTCAACTTCACAGAGTCTCATCTGTTGCCATCCTGGCACTTGGAGTTCATCGGTGCCCTGCTGGATTCCACCCAGGCATGGGCCTTCCTCCCACAGGACCGTGTGCTGCGCCTCTCAGTCCTGGAACAGGATCTGCAGGACTCACGTACCCTATCTAATCTCATCCCCATCCTGCTCCTCCCTCCTTCCACCCTCCCCCATTCATCCCGCAATCAATTATCCATACCTATCAACTCCAACCCCCATTCATCTCACAAACAATTATCCTTAGATATCAACTACAACCCTACCTCCAAAAATAATCCCTCACATAACCTACCCGATACCATCAATTTGCCCCTCATTTCCCCTCCCTCATGTCCCTCTTGGAGAGCACACTCACCTAGACACACACACCCACACCCTGCTCCCTCTAAATCTCAGCATTACCCTAGAAATAGACCCCCATGCTACTCTGATAAGAAATCTGCACGTAACTTATCCAACCTTATCCATATCCCTCTCCTCCTCCCCTCCGCTCTCCCGTTTTCATGTGCCCTTTGGAACGCATGCTCAGTCATCAAAAAAACCCTTCTATTCATGACCTTTTCATCTCCAATGCCCTACACCTTCTTGCCTTGACGGAGACCTGGCTCTCCCCAGACGACACTGCATCCATTGCCTCTCTCTGCTATGGGGGCTACCAGTTCTCCCATACACCCCGATTTACTGGTCGCGGTGGTGGTGTTGGCCTCCTACTCTCTTCCTCCTGCCAATTCCAACCCCTTCTGCCACCCCATAGAGACTCCTTTGAAGTCCACTCCATTCGCCTCCTCTCACCAGTTCCCCTCCAAATAGCTGTTATTTATCGCCCACCGGAGAAATCCAAATCAACCTTCCTCACCGACTTCGACGCCTGGCTTTCTGCCTTTATGGATCCCTCCTCCCCCACTCTTATTCTTGGCAATTTCAACATTCACATTGACAACCTCTCTGATCCCCATGCCTCAAAGTTCTTCGCTCTTACCTCCTCGTTCGACCTCCAACTTTGCTCCACTGCCCCCACACATCTACACAGCCACTGCCTTGACCTAATATTATTCTCCAACTCCTGTCCTTCAAACTTCCGCAAATCAATCCTTCCCTCATCTGACCATCACCTCTTAACATTTACTCTTCAACTTCCGCCGTCCCAACCTCATCCTGTCTCCTCCGTCCTATTTAGAAACCTTCATAATATTGATCCCCTGACTCTCTCCTCCACCATCTCTCCATCTCTTTCCACCATTTTATCCTCCAAGTCCGTCGACGAGGCATTATCTTCATACAATACTACATTATCCTCAGCCCTTGACACTATTGCTCCTCCCACCCCACGTCCTGTCAAACGATCTACTCCCCAACCCTGGCTTTCACCCACAATCCGTTACCTATGCATCTGCTCCCGTTCTGCCGAACGAGCTTGGTCCAAATCCCGCTCCCCGGAAGACCTTCTACACTTCAAATTCATGCTTGGCTCCTTCCAGTCAGCCTTAGCACTTGCCAAACAAGATTACTACATCCATCTGACCAACTCCCTTGCCTCTGATTCTCACCGTCTCTTTAATACCCTCAACTCTCTCCTCAAGGTCCCCCCACCCCCGATCCCGCCCTCCCTTTCAGCCCAAACCCTAGCCGACTACTTCCAAGACAAAATCCACAAGATTACTCTCCAATTCCCTACCCCCCCATTTACCTCCCCTCCTTCCCAATTCTCCTCCGCCATTCATACTCCCTCTGCCACCCTCTCCTCCTCCCTCTGATCTCTGAGGAAGAAACTGCACTCCTTCTGTCCTCCTCCAAACACCACCATCAGACCCTATCCCCACCCATCTCCTACGTTCCATCCCCCTCACCATTGCCCCCTCCATCACTCATATCTTCAACCTCTCATTCTCCACTGCAACTGTCCCCGTTGACTTCAAACATGCTGTTGTCCCTCTCTTGATCCCATATGCCCTTCTAACTGTCGACCCATCTCCCTCCTTCCCTTCATATCCAAACTACTAGAACGAGCAGTCCACCGTCGCTGCCTCGACTTCCTCACCTCCCAAGCCCTCCTCGACCCACTTCAATCCGGCTTCCGTCCTCTTCACTCCACTGAAACGGCACTCACAAAGTCACAAACGACCTGTTCCTGGCTAAATCCAAGAGCCTCTATTCTATCCTCATCCTTCTTGACCTTTCTGCTGCCTTTGACACCATTGACCACGACCTTCTCCTCACCACCCTCTCCTCGCTTGGCTTCAAGGACTCCGTGCTATCCTGATTCTTGGCTTCAAGGACTCCGTACTATCCTGATTCTCCTCCTACCTCTCCCATCACTCAATCAGTGTATGCTCTGGTGGCTCCTCCTCCTCCCCCCTACCCCATGTTAGTGTACCCCAGGGATCTGTCTTAGGCCCCTCCTCTTCCTCCTCTATACCCAAGGCCTTGGTGCGCTTATCTCCTCCCATGGCTTTCAGTACCATCTCTATGCCAATGACTCACAAATCTACCTCTCTACACCTAATATTTCCCTGGCAACCCAGTCCAAGATCTCTGCCTGTCTTTCGGACATCGCTCCCTGGATGTCTCATCGACGACTGAAATTGAACATGACCAAGACTGAACTCCTTGTCTTTCCACCTGACTCCTCCCCCCACTTCCTCCTCTCTCAATCCATGTAGATGGATCTACTATCCTTCCTGTTCCCTCGGCCCATAATCTAGGGGTTATCTTTGACACCTCTCTCCCCTTCTTTGCCCATATCCAGCTTGTAGCTAAGACCTGCCGCTTCATTCTCTACATCATCAGCAAAATCCGCCCCTTCCTCTCTGAACACACTACCAAAACGCTTATCCACTCCTTAATCTCCTCCCACCTCGATTACTGCAACCTACTCCTTGCTGGTCTTCCCGTGAGCCACCTCCTTCCCCTTCAATCTATACAAAATCACGCTGCTTGACTAATCTTCTGCCAGTTTCACCATGCCCATGTTACTCCTCTTTTCAGATCACTTCACTGGCTCCCGGTCCAGTTCCGCATCCAATTCAAGCTTCTCCTGCTGACCTATAAATGCATTCACTCTATGGCCCCTCAATACCTCCTATCTCTTATCTCTCCCTATGGCCCCTCTCTAAATCTGCATTCCGCTAACAAATTACTTCTATCAGTGCCCTTCACCCGCACCACAAACTCCCGACTACGTTCCTTTCACCTTGCTGCACCTCACGCCTGGAACAACCTACCTGCGTCTGTGCGCCAGGCACCCTCCCTGGCCCTCTTCAAGTCCAGGCTGAAGACCCACCTCTTCACCATTGCATTCAGATCCTGACTCCTTCCTCATTTCCACCCTAACCTCCGTCAACGTTTTGACCAACGTCAGACTCAACTGCACCACACCGTACCTTACGTAGAACCGATTAACACTCTACACTGTTTTTAACTAATGTACTACTCTAACTAGATTGTAAGCTCCAATGAATTTGACTCTGATGGACAGGGACTGTCTCATGTATACTGACTACCTCTTGTAGGTTAGGTTATCTGTTCAGCACTGCGTGCATGGCACTCTAGAAGTGCTAAATAGTAGTAGTAGCAGTAGTAGTGGACTGCTCAGCGGTGACAGCCAGACAAATGCTCTGCCTGTTGGGGCACATGACATCTACGGTCCACATCATGCCCTTTGCCCCCCTCTACATGCGGCAGGCCCAGTGGACACTCAGTACCCAGGGGACACAAGCTTCTGGCCACCTGGTGATGTCCCTTGCCTGGTGGTAGGACCCCCTCAACCTCAGAGCTGGCCTGCCTTTCTGGGCTTCTCCAGTGCAGCACATCCTCATGACGGATGCGTCCAAGTTGGGCTGAGAAACCCATTGCAATCACCTGCAGTTGCAAGGCCCATGGTCTCCAGGAGAGAGTGCCTTGCAGATCAACCTGCTGGCACTCAGGACAGTATACCATGCCCTGCTGTTGTTCCAGGACCATCTGACAGAACAGGTGGTTCAAGCCCAGATGGACAATCAGATGGTGATGTACTACCTTAACAAGCAAGGCGGCACAGGCTTATACAACCTCTGCTGGGAGGTCGTTCACCTCTGGAACTTCGCAGCAGGGCAGAACATCTCCCTCAGGGCAGTTTGCCTGCCATACCAAGACAATGTACTGGTCGAGCACTTGATCCAGGTCCTCCAGCCCCACAAGTGACAGCTGAACCCAGTGGTACTGGAGGATGTCTTTCACCACTGGGGGACCCCAGAGATTGACCTCTTTACTAGTCCAGAAAATGTGCAACTGCCGCATTTCTGTTCCCAGAGGCCGGTCCGAGGACGGGAGGTGGTGGACGCCTTCCTCCTCCCCTGGGCCTGTATGCATTCCCGCCTACACCCCTGGTCCCCAGGTGCTCCTCAAGATACAAGCAGAGGTGACCTCAGTCATATTCATCACTCCCAGGTGGCCCAGGTAACCATGGTTCCCCCTGCTCCTGCAGCTGTCCCAGAAGGACACACTGCCACTGGGGAGTTCTCTGTCACAGGAGAACGGGGTGTTTCTTCATCCCAACCTCCCATCCCTTGCCCTGACGGCCTGAATGCTGAGAGATAGCTATAGCGCAGTACTGCCTCTCAAGGGATGTGGAAGATGTCCTGCTAGCCTTGCGTAAGGATTCCATGTGTCAGGCATATGCCTCTAAATAGCACAGGTTTTCGCTGTAGTGCACGGATGGGGGTCTTAACCCCTTCTCTTGCACGGTGCAAAACATCTTGCGATACCTCTTGCATCTTTCTGGGACTGGCCTCTAGTCCAACACAGAGTGCACCTCTGTGCCATTTTGGCTCGCTAACACCCAGTGGATGACCAGGCCCTCTGGTGGGCTGTTTCGTGAGAGGACTCCTGCTGTCCCGGCCTCTGATCCTTCCACCACCAGTGGTATTGGACTTTAAAGTTCCTCTGGTATTAACAGAGTGTTAATTGAAGATGTATGCAGCATTGCTAGGAAAGGGGAAGTGCTACTGATAGGAGATTTCAATATGCCAGATGTTGATTGGCACATTCTTGCTGCAGTATCATCTAGCAGTAAGGAGATCCTGGATTCTCTACAGGGAGAACTATTCAGGCAATTGGTAACAGACCCCACACGTGAAGAGGCCATACTGGACTTGGTGCTTATCAATGGTGAAAGTGTTTCTGATGTTATAGTGGGAGATCATTTTGCATCCAGTGATCACCAGATGGTGTGGTTCAGTATTAGGACTAGGGCTGTTAGAATCCATTCAAAAGTGAGGGTCTTAGACTTTAGGAAAACTAACTTTGCCAAGATGGGCCAATACCTCAGGGAGTCGTTAGCAGGATGGGAACAGCTGGGGGGATGTAGAAAAACAGTGGGCAAAACTGAAAGGGGATATTTTAAGGGCAGTCAACCTTTTGGTTAAAATGGTAAATAAAGGTAAAAGGAAAAGGAGACCGCTATGGCTTTCGATCTCCTTTTCCTTTTTTCCTTTCAAAGTGGAGGAGTAGCCTAGTAGTTAGAACATTGGCTTGGTAACCAAGCAACCAGGGTTCAATTCCCATTAGCACTCCTTGTGGCCTTGGGTAAGTCACTTAACCCTCCATTGCCTCAGAAGAAAGGCCTGGCAATCTACTACCGGTGACACTGCCAAGAAAACTCAGGAGCTTCTGGGTCGCCAGGAGTCAGGACTGACTCGAAGGCACACACTGCACTGCATGGCTTTTGAAAGAAGTAGCTGAAAAAGTGAAGAAAAAGAGGAAGGCCTTCATGAAATACAAGAGATCACAGAGAGAGGAAGTCAGCCATCTATATTTGGAAAAACTTAGAGAAGCTAGCAAAGTAGTCAGGAAAGCAAAGATTCAAAAGGAGAAGGAAATAGCCAATGCAATAAAATTGGGGGATAAGACATTTTTCAGATATGTTAGTGAGAAGAGGAAGGTAAAAAGTGGTATTGTCAGACTCAAGGGTGAAGGGAAGGAATATGTAGAAGCTGATGAGAATAAAGCGGAATTACTTAACAAATATTTCTGTTCTGTGTTCACAGATGAAGAACCAGGAACAGGACCTCAGAAAACACCCACAAACAGGAACAGAAGCAAAAGGCCTCTTGAACAATTTTCAGAAGACTGTGTTCGTGAGAAACTAGCTCAACTTAAAGTAGACAAAGCGATATGACCGGATGGGATACACCCTAGAATACTGAGGAAACTTGGGGACTTTCTAGCAGCTCCACTGACTGACCTTTTCAATGCCTCTTTGGAGTCAGGAGTGGTGCCAAAGGACTGGAGAGAGGCTCATGTGGTGCCTTTGCACAAAAGCGGAAGTAAGGATGTGGTTGAAAACTACAGGCCGGTTAGTTTAACTTCGGTGCTGAGTAAATTACTGGAAACGCTGCTGAAAGAGAAAATAGTGAGGTTTCTGGAGTCCAGCGGATTACAGGATCCGAGGCAGCATGGATTCACCAGAGGCAGGTCTTGTCAGACAAATTTGATTGATTTCTTTAACTGGGTGACCAGGGAGTTGGACCGAGGGAGATCCCTAGATGTGGTGTATTTAGTGTTCAGTAAAGCCTTTGACACTGTTCCTCACAGGCGACTTATAAACAAACTAAGCACCCTAGGGATGGACCCTAAAATTACCGCTTGGGTTAGAAATTGGTTGAGTGGGAGGCAACAAAGAGTACAGGTAAATGGAGCTCACTCTGAGGAGAAGGAGTTAACAGTGGTGTGTCCCAGGGATCTGTCCCTGGTCCGATTCTTTTTAACATCTTTGTTAGTGATATAGCAGAAGGACTGTCGGGTAAGGTTTGCCTCTTTGTGGATGATACCAAAATCTGCAATAGAGTAGACACCCAGGAAGGTGTAGATAACACGAGGAGGGATCTAGCTAAGCTTGAAGAATGGTCTAGAATTTGGCAGCTGTGACTTAATGTTAAAAAATGTAAGGTCATGCATTTGGGTTGCAGCAATCCAAGGGAGCAATATAGTATAGGGGGTGAAGTACTTTTGTCCACTAAAGAAGAGCGGGACCTAGGCGTGGTTGTGTCTGATGATCTTAAAGTAGCTAAACAGGTAGAAAAGGAGACAGCAAAAGCTAGAAGAATGATGGGGGCATATCGAGAGGAATGGCTAGCAGAAAATAGGAGGCGATAGTGCCTCTGTATGAGTCTTTGGTGCGACCTCATTTGGAGTATACTTTGCAGTTCTGGAGACCGCACCTTCAAAAGGATATAAACAGGATGGAGTCAGTACAGAGGGTGGCTACTTTCATTATAAAGCATATGAGGACAGACTTAAGGATCTTAATATGTACACCTTAGAGGAAAGGCGGGATAGAGGTGATATGATTGAGATGTTTAAATACCTCCATGGCATAAATGCACAGGGGGAGAGCCTCTTTCAATTAAAAGCAAGTTCTGCTATGGGGGGGCATGGGACGAGGGTGAAGGGGAATAATTTCAGGAGTGATATGCGGAAATATTTCTTTATGGAAAGAGTAGTGGATCCGTGGAATAGTCTCCCAGTGGAGGCGGTAGAGATGAGGACAGTATCTGAATTCAAAAAAGCATGGGGCAAACACAGAGGATCTCTAAAGGAAAATAGGGGACTGTTGTAGTTGTTGATATGGAAGGACAGACTAGAGAGGCCATGTGGTCTTTTTATGTTGCCATTTTTCTGTGTTTCTATTGGGGAGGCTCATTTCTCTCCCCTTTGAGTCCTTGGCTACCTGCCATCTCATGTACCTATCTTGGAAGGTTGTTTTCCTAGTGACACTCACCTCTGCCAGAGGTGAGCAAATTTCAGGTGCTGGTGGTCCATGCGCCCTACACCAGTTTTCACAGGAACAGAGTTGTCCTCCAGGGCAGAGGCCTCTCTGCACACGCTTTACTGCAAAAGGTCCTTGTACTTTTACATTCAGAGGACGCAGCCCCACTGCTGCTCAGTGCAGCTCTTTGTCTCCTTTGACCCCAGTCGTCTTGGGGTTGCAGTCTCCAAGTGTACCCTCTCACAATGGGTGGCCTACTGCATTTCCTTTGCCTACCAGCAGGCGGGGCTTTCTCTGGACCATCATGTCACAGTGCACAATGTGCACACCATGGCAGCCTCTGTGGCCAACCTGCACTCGGTGCCCTTTTTGGACATCTGGTGGGCCACCTCCTGATCCTCTGTGCACACCTTCACAACGCAGTACTGCTTGGAAGAGAGCTAACGGCATGATAGCGCCTTCAGCCAGGCAATACTTCGTCACCTCTTTGGGGAATAGTGCAACTCCTTCCCTCCAGCCCTTTGTGTTCAGACTACCGAAGAAGGGATTGCATCTTCGATGTTGTTGCTGCTGCAGTGCCGGACATCCAGCCATCCAGCGCTCCCTGCTGTCCTTTATGGTCCACTTTTTAGGTCGCCCATGGCTTCTACAGGTTTTTTTGCTAGTCTGTAGCTTGGGAATCCCATATGCGAGGACAGACTTTCTGCTTGTCCCCAGAGAAAGCATAGTAACTCACCTGTAACAGGTGTTTTCTGAGGACAGCAGGAATCAGTCCTCACAACCCTCCCTCCTCCCTGTGGAGTTGCTTCTTGCTGGGGGGGTTTTGCCATCTTGTGCGATATCATACTGAGGCAAGATGGCACCCTTGGGTGGGAAGGTCACCGCGCATGCATGGTGTAACTCCCAAAGGCTTTCTTTGAAAGCTGGGGAGTGGATCAACATGTGCTCCGTCGGTGCCGACATCACCTATATGTGAGGTCTGATTCCTGCTGTCCCAGGAGAACACCTGTTACGGTTGAATAACTACACTTTTTCTGCTCTTTAGTTTATCAGTTAGCTGTATTATATCTTCCTGATTTATCGAGGTTTGTTTCTTGATATATCACTTTTAAATATCATTTCTGCATGGGTAAATTTTCTACATCATCTGCAGTAAAGACTGAAGCAAAAAATTCATTCATTCTCTCTGCTACGGCCATGTCCTTTCGCAGTGCATCTTTTACCCGTCCATCATCTAATGGTCCAACTGACTCCCTCACAGGTGTTTTGCTATCAATATATTTGAAAACATTTTTATTATGCACTGTTGCTTCCACAGCAAGCTTCTTTTCAAATTTTCTCTTTGCCTGCCATATTAATATCTTGCATTCAACTTGCCAGTACTTATGCTTGTTCCTGTTTTCGTCCTTTTTCCATTTTCTGAAAGATTCTCTCTCTTAGCTATATGAGCCTCAGTGACCTCACCTTTAAGCCATTCTGACTGTCGTTTGGCCTTCCTTCCACCTTTTTTAAAGCATGAAATACATCTGGTCTGGGCCTCCAAGATAGTATTTTTAAATAACACCCAAGCCTGATGTAATCTCTTAACATTTACAGTTGCTCCTTTTAGTTTTTCTTAATCATTTTCTCATTTTATTATAGTCTCCTTTTTGAAAGTTGAATGCTAGTGTAGTCTATGTCCATGCTATCCTCCCTGCATTTATTAAATCAAATGTGATATGATGATCACTATTGCCAAGCGGCCCCGAAACAGTTACCTTTCGCACTAGATCTTGCGTTCTACTGAGGACTAGGTCTAAATTAGCATCCCCACATGTCTGTTCCTGAACCAGCTGCTCTATTAAGCAGTCATATACTTCATCTAAAAACTTTATCCTCCTTAGCATGTCCTGATGTGACATTGACCCAGTCAGTAACAGGGTAATTGAAATCTCCTATTATTACTGTGTGGTAAACTTTGCTAGCTTCCCTAATTTCTGATAGCATTTCATCATCTGTCTGTTCATTCTGTCCAGGCAGACGGTAGTACACTCCCACTGCCATTCCTTCCCCTTTTTACATGGAATTTCTGTCCATAGAGATTCTACAGTATATTTTGTGTCCTACAAAACCTTTATCCTGTTTGGCTTGATGCCCTCTTTAAGATATAGAGCCACCTCTCCACCAATGTGATCTACCCTATCCTTGTGATATAGTTTGTAGTCTGGTATTATAGTGTCCCATTGGTTATCCTCCTTCCACCAGGTCTCTGATATGCTAATTATGTCTATCTTTCATTCACTGTTATAATTCTAACTTTCCCATCTTATTTTAGACTTCTAGAATTTGCATACAGGCATTTCAAAGTTAGTTTTTTTCCTAATATTAACTGTCTGGCTATTTGATGACAGGTAATTTGGAATCTTTCAGCTTTGTGTGATTTGTACTTAAAGGCAACTGGGTTACTTTTACCTTTATTGGAGCTTCTCTTTCGGGATGCCCTGACTTCGCTGTTTTGCTAGTATCCTTCAAGGACACATTATTCCGAACCATGTTCTCTTGGGCAACTGTCGACTTTCCCCCATTATCTAGTTTAAAAGCTACTTTATTTATTTTATTTATTTATTTATTTATTTAACTGTATTTATATCTCGCTTTTCACCGGGTCAAAGCAGTTTAACATTAAAGGGAGGGGGACAATAATCAACTCTGGGGTTGGGGCTATCACCGGGGGGCCAACACTAATGATCTGAACAGATATTAAAGACATAGACAATGTACATCAGTCTCTTAGAGAATAGAGCCGGGGTAGTCAGTGGTGGGCGTTTGTTTCTGGTCCGAGGTATTCCTGGAATAGGACGGTTTTTAGTTGTTTCCTGAATGTCACGGGATCTCCGTTGCTTCTGATATGACTTGGTAGAGAGTTCCAGAGGGATGGTGCGTATAGTTTGAAGGCTCTGTTGCAGGTCCGTTGATTGTATTTGGTCCGTATTTGGGGGATGGTGAGGGAGTTGCTGGTGGTTTGTCTGGTTGTTCTGTTGTGGGTGGGTTGGGGCAGTAGGGTGCGGAGCTGGGAAGTCTGAGTTTGGTAGAGGGTTTTGTGAATGAGTAAGGCAGATTTGTATTTGATTCTTGCTTCGAGAGGGAGTATGTGCAGCTCCCTCAGGACTGGGGTGATGTGATCTTGTTTTTTACCTTTCTGGATAATTCTTGCTGTGGTATTTAAGGGAGTTCGTAGTGGGTTGGTGTGGGTGGCAGGTAGACCGTGGTAGATTATATTGCAGTAGTCCAGGTGGGGGAGTGTCATGGCTTGCATGACTGTCCTGAAGTCCTGCGGTTCGATGAGAGGTCTGAGCCGTTGTACTGTTTTTGCCTTGTGGAATACTATTCCGGTAGTTTTTTTGATCTGTTGCTTGAGTGTGAGTGCTTGGTCTATGATGATTCCTAGGTATTTTATGTGTGGTTGAATTTGTATTTGTGTGGTTCCTATGTTGAGGTGTGTAGGTGGTGTGAAGTCTGGGTCTTTGGTTACTATGAGGGCTTCTGTTTTATTTATGTTGATGGATAGGTTGTTCTTTTGTAGCCAGCTGGAGACTTCTGTGAAGCAGTCTGCTAGGTGTTTGTTCATTGGGTTAGTGGTTGTGATTGGACCATAGAGCATTATGTCATCCACATAGATGTGGTAGTTGATGTTGTGGGCACGTATGATTGAGCAGAGTGGTTGCAGGTAGATGTTGAAGAGCATGGCAGATAGTGTGGATCCTTGGGGTACTCCTTGGTGTTGCTGAAAGTGGGGGGAGGTTGCTATGTTTGCGCGGATCAATTGTTGTCTATTGGTTGTCTCCTTTTTAAAAATTAATGCTAGTAGTCTGGTTCCACCCTGGTTAAGGTGGAGCCCGTCCTTTCAAAAAAGTTCCCCCCGTTCCCCAGAATGTCTCCCAGTTCCTAATAAATCCAAAATCCTCTCTTCTTGCACCATCATCTCATCCATGCATCATCTCCATAGGAGTGGAGGAGTGGCCTAGTGGTTGGGGCAAGGTACTTCAGGCCGGAAGGTCAGGGGTTCAAATCCCACTAGAGGACAGCAACCTTGGGCCAGAAGGACTGGGGTTTCTAGTCCCACAGGTGCTCCTGGTGGTCTTGGGCAAGCCACTTAACCCTCCATAGCCCATGTTCCCTGTAAAATAGTTATCTCTGAGTTATATTGCCCTGTTAAATGTAATTTCAGTTTGTTCAATGTAAACCGCACTGATGCAGAATAGCGCGGTATATAAGAGAATGTAAATAAATAAATAAATAAAATCTCCGGTGCTCTGCCTGCCTCTTGGGTCCTGTGCATGAAACAGGAATCAATTCTAAAGAACACTACCCGGGAAGTTCTGGATTTCAATTTTCTACCTAAAAGACTAAATTTAGCTTCCAGAACCTTCCTCCCACCTTTTCCTATGTCATTGGTACCAACATGTACCAAGCAGGTTCCTCTCCAGCACTATCTAAAGCCTTGTCTAGGTGGCATGTGAGGACCACTACCTTGGCAACAATTATATATATTTTCAATTTAGTCCTCAAGCACTTTAATTTAATATGGAGGGGGGAGATGAATTAATCCTATATTGATTCTCAATTTTATTTATAGCATCATAAAGTTCTAGCATCTCTTTCTCCCGCTTCTCTTTTTCATAGAGCACCAGCACGTTAATTTGCCTCTAATTAAACACGTCATGCAGTCCCATAATAGATGTTGAGGAGCATCTCAATTGTCATTAATCTGAAAGTACTCCTCAATATCATTTAGAATGGCATCTTTTGTGGGCCTGTCATCAAGCAAGCTATTATTAAGCCTCTGAGTATCTGAGCTACTCCCACCTCTAAGTTTTGAAAACAACGGGTGTGTGACCTGACCACGTTATAGCAGCAATTTCTGACCCCACTACCCAGGGGAGTAGGCTCAGGTCAACCAAGAAAAATAATCAATGTGGGGAGTAGCTATTATGTGGTGCAAAATAGAAGATATAGTCCCAATCTTTACCATGTAACAACCTCCAAACATCTAGCTGCCGCCCAGGCACAGGATGTTTTCTGGGAGCTATCTAGATATGGATTAAGAATCATATTAAAATAATCTTCCATGATAATATTTGTTGAGAATGCTGCTAATTGTATTGATAAATCACTTAAAACATTAGCCTATCCTGTATTAGTGGCATATATATTTACCAGTGTGATACAGAACCAGTGCTTATCTTAGTCAACAAATAATGCCCATCAGTAACTCTGATTGTCCTCCCTATCTGAACATGAAGGCGCTGTGTGACTAAAATGGCTGCACCTCCCTGCCTAAGGTTTCTAATATTAGGTGCTTGTAAAACAACCTGCTAGAGATCCCACGTGATGCGTGAGTGAGCGAGATGTGTTTTTGCTCGCTCCGGGGCTGCCTTGGGCAAGAATCTAGTTTTTTACAGCGTTTATCCACAAAAATCGTGTTTGCTCTAGTAGGCAGTGGAAGACAAGACTGCCGGTATGAAACGAGGTTCCAAGATCGACGGAACACAGGCTACGCCGCTGAAAAAAGACCGGGAGCGTGCGGCCAGGTCCAGGACCTTGCAACCCCTGCAAGCGGCGGTGTCGCAGCCGTCCTCGCCGGGCGCGGAGAGCGTTGAATCGGGTGCAGAGGACGTGGCCCGAGAAGTGGCAAAGCTACTGGAGCCAAAATTCGACCAGGTGATCAAAAAGTTGGAGAATTTGGGGGACTCGTTGACGGAGGTCGGCAGAAGAGTGGAGGAGCTGGAGCAGCGGGTCTCTAGTATGGAAGATGAGGGTGGCCAACATGAGCGTCAATGTAAAGAGCAGCAAAAGCAACTCAGCCTCCTCCAAGCCAAAGTTGACGATCTGGAGGAATAACCTGAGAATTGTGGTGGTGCCTGAGGAGCATACAGAGCCTATGCTAATGTCGTTGCTGGGAGAATGGCTACCCAAGGAGCTTGGCCTCATGGCGCTGGTAGGCAAAATGGATATTGAACGTGCTCACCGCCTAGGCCCGAAGAGAGCGGATCAACAGAAGCCCAGGGTGGTGATTATGAAGCTGTTGAACTTTCAGCATAAAGTGCAAATTTTGCAGGCTTATCGGCGCCTGGGGGAATTGAAACTGGAGAATCATAGGCTGCTTATTTTCCAAGACTATTCGGTGTTAGTTATGGAAAAACGGAAAGAGTTTGCTCCTATCTGCACAGAGTTATACAAGCGGAAGATATGTTTCACTCTTGCATTCCCGGCGACCCTTAGGGTTGCAGAGCGGGGCCAGAATTATGTTTTCCCAATGGCGAGGGCGGCGTCGCAGTTTCTGGCGGGACTGTCCGCAGCGGTGGGGTCAGAACCCGAAAGTCAGCTGGAAACCTGAAGAGGTATTGGACCGCGGCCGGTTCGCAGTGTTGCTGGACAGCCTGTGCAAGCAGAGTGGTGGGTGGTGGCTGCGGGGGCTTTTGGCCTCTATTTGGACTTCTGTCATGGACCTTTGCTTTCAGTGGGTAATATGTGAAACGGTATGGCCCGGGGCAGCCCCGTGGCATCGTACATGGTATCGAGCCTCAGCCTTTGCTGAGGGGTGAATGTAATTCAGATGGGCTATAATGGGGGGGGGGGTGTTGGGGTTATCTGCTGTTTGGGATAGGAGCGCGGGTAGGGGGGGAGTGCATGGGGGTATGGATGAGGTTGTGTGTGCTGAGAGGGATTGGGTTCGTGGGAGATTGGTTCCTGGAGTCTGGGGAGGTCTGGGATGTAGAGTGCAAGTCCCATGTATGTACACGCGGGGACTATGTGGATGGGATTTGGTGTGCCTTAAGAATGAGTCAGTTCGAGGTTGAGGCTGGGCAACCCAGGGCTGCAGATGTTTGGGAAGGGGTGTCACATGTAAGTCTGATTCAGTACGGGTCTCATGGGGCATGATTTAAGGATTACCACCTGGAATGTGGGGGGAGTAAGCACGCCGGTAAAGTGGACAAAAATCTTGCAAACTCTAAAAAAAAAAAAAAAAAAAAGGCAAGACCCAGATAGCTATGCTGCAAGAAACTCATTTGGGGGAAAAAGAGCATGCGAAATTGAAAAAAGACTGGGTGGGTCAGATTTATGCAGCTTCCTTGGGGGGAAGGAAAAGAGGGGTGGCGATCTTGATCTCTAAAGGGGTTGCGGTGGAGGTTATAAAAGAAGAGTCAGACCCACAGGGGAGATATGTGTTCCTCCATGCCAAAATCCAGGGAGAGGAGATGTTCTTGGGTAATGGGTATGCGCCGAACAGTTATGACCACCGTTTTTTTAAAATGCTATTGGCGAAGCTCCTGGGAGCGCCTAATGTCCCAATAATATTGGCAGGAGATTTTAGCTGTCCGCATGATCCTGCCCTAGATAACTCCTTGGGAGACAGGAGAGCTGGTAGCAAGGAGTGGTTAAATAAAGGGGTAGGATACCTTTGTAATAAGGGAGATTTGTTGGATGCCTGGAGAATTCTCCATGCTGAGGAAAGACTACACACATCTGTCGATAGCACACCAGACGTGGTCTCGAATTGACTACATACTGGTAGCGAAACAGAGTTTTGGGAAAGTGCTTAAGGTGGAGATTGAGCCTATGGTGGTCTCCGACCATGCTAGGGTGACTATGGACTGGAGAGGCAGAACACATAGTGGGAAGAAGTGGTCTTTTCCCGGACATTTGTGGCAGGATGAGGCCTTCCGCCATTATCTAGCTCAGCATTGGGAAGACTATGTGCGCTACAATGATACATCGGATGTCAGTGTGGCGACTTTTTGGGAAGCGGGTAAAGCGGTCCTCAGAGGACATATCATAGCCTACGTCACTCAGGAAAGGAAGAGAGTCAATGAGCGGATCTTGGAGTTGGCGCACCGGCTTCAGGAAGCGAAACAGGTCGCCCTGACAGAGCCACTGCGCCTGCGGGCTTATTTGGACGTGCAGAAAGCTTTGAATAAGGCTCTACAAGAGCGGGCAGTGCACTCTATGCAGTATTATCGGCATCAACTGTTCCGTTATGGGGATCGGATGGGGAAACTCCTGGCACGGTTGGTGAAGGAGCGTGGTGGTATACCGAGTGTATCTGTCATCAGGGACAGAAATGGGGTCCAGCAGATGGAGCCTGCTAAGATACTTCAGGTTTTTAGGCAATATTATCAGGACCTCTATACGCCCGAGGGGGAGGATAGAGTGCGCAAACGCCAGTTTTTGGATAAACTTTGGCTTCCACAGTTGGCGGCTGCAGACCGGCGGGAACATAATAAGTCTATTGCGGGGGACGAGATACAAAGTATAATTAAAGCAGGTAAGCCACATAAGGCCCCAGGCCCAGACGGTTATGGGACAGAGTTCTATAAAGCGTTGATGACACAGGTGACGCCCACGCTGCTGGCCCTATATCAGGATGTACAAGAGAGGGATTGGTTTCCCAGAGATATGCGCACAGCAGCGATTACTATCATACCCAAACCAGGCAAGGATCCGGTAGATCCCGCATCGTATCAGCCGATATCGTTGATAAATTATGACTTAAAGATACTGGCATCGGTTCTGGCAGCTCGGCTGCAGAAGGTTGTGACCGGGTTGGTTGGCAGTCATCAGTCGGGCTTTGTTAAGGGGCGAGATGCCTTCTCGAACATCAGCAAGGTGCTCTTGGGAATGGAGAATTGTCTCCGGCAGAATACACCTCTGATCCTAGTAAGTCTGGACGCCGAGAAGGCTTTTGATCGGGTATCGTGATCATACATGTTTGAGGTCTTAACTAGATTTGGATTTGAAGGGGCTTTCCTTGAATGGGTCAAGGCGCTCCATAAGGACCCGTTGGCCTGCGTAACTAGTGGTGGGGTCTGCTCTCAGACCTTTTCTCTGCAACGGGGGACGCGTCAGGGATGGCCCCTATCTCCCATCTTGTTTGTATTGCAGTTGGAACCATTGTTGTTATCTCTTATGGAGGTGGCAGAGGTGCGGGGGTTGGAATGGAGGGGGGGAGGTATTAAAGTGAGTGCCTTTGCTGATGATATGTTGCTGTGTTTGCAGGACCCGCAACGGTCTCTGGAGGGTGCTTTGGAGATGATTGAATCTTTTGGAATGTTTTCAGGGCTCCGTATAAACAAGAGTAAATCTCTGGTTTTGGATGTCGGTGGGTGGGTACGGCCAAGTTGGAAGGGGACATTTCCGCTGCTTTGGGCATCGGGTAAGCTCCGATACCTTGGAATCCAGATTCCGGATCACACGGCCGAGCTGTATGGGGTTAATATTGCTCCGATGCTTGCTCAAACACTAGCTCGTCTGCGGAAATGGAAAGATCTCCCCATTTCTGTAATGGGGCGGGTGGCGCTGCTGCAAATGGTAGAATTGCCAAGGTGGGTGTATATGTTGCGGCACTTGCCAGTGTGGTTTCTGAGCAGAGACCTGGAGATATTGCAGAAGCACATGGCTAGGTTTATTTGGAGGGGAAGAAGATCTCGGATAGCGTTGGTGGTATTGATGAGACCTAGAGAGGAGGGGGGTCTGGGTTTGCTATCATTGCGGACTTATAATCTTCTTTGTCTTCTCCGGCTGTTGAGAGATCTCATCATGGGCTCATCTGAAACCTTACCTCTGGGGTTGCTCGACCAGATGTCGGAGCCCTTTCACAGAGCGTACCTTTTGCATGTGGCTGACAAGAACCTTCCGTTGGCTTGGAGGGGCAAGGGGTACACCGGAGCTCTGCGGCAGGCATGGCAGGTGATGTGTCGACATAAGAGACTGAGTTGACATGCAACGGATTGCTTACCCCTGACAGGGAATGGGGACTTTAAGCCGGGGCAACAGGGTGGTGCAGCCCAAGACTGGCTGCGGAAAGGGATGGAGTATGTTAGAAACTTGAGAAAGCCTCAGTCCGGAGAGGTGGAGTCCTTTCAAACCCTAGCACAGAGATTCAATTTAGAACAGCGCACGTTTTATCTTTATTTGCAAGCCTGCCACTACATCAGGGACCTGCAGAAAAGGCATGGGAAGGCTTGGCTTAGGGAAAGCCTTTGGGATTTTTTTGCTGATTGGGAGGGGCGGGTCTCGGTGAGAGCGCTGCGCGATGAGCTGTACCCAGGGGGTGAGCTGGGAGCTTTGGAGTTGTTAGCATCGAGGTGGGTGCACGATGGGGCCTTGCGGGTTACGGTACAAATGTTACAGGAGGCTTTCCAGTTGGTAAAGTCGTCTGTGGAATCGGCCCGGATGCAAGAAACTCAGTACAAGTTGTTGTGGAGGGCATATGTATCTAATGTTTGGGCGAAGAAGATGGGGTTGCTCTCGACGGATGTGTGTCAGCTCTGCGGGCTGCATAGGGGGACACTTCTGCATCGTTTTTGGTCATGTGTGCGGATCCAGAGCTTCTGGCAGCAAGTTCAGAGTCGATTAGGGCAATGGGGGCAGCCTGTTGGAACAATCTCGTGGGAGTGGGGTTTATATGGAATCTCAGGGGGGGAGGGGTCTGCTTTAGCGGCTCCTTGTCGCAAACTGTATGATAAAGGCTTTCTGGTGGCGAAACAATGTATCCTTAGGAGATGGCTTTCTGAGCAGCCCCCGGAATAGCCGAATAGCATCGAGGAATGGAGGATCTAAGGGGTATGGAGCAAAGGACGGGGCGGGTGTTGGGGGGGCGTAGACAGGCGGAGTGCTGCAATATCTGGCGGAAAATGCCTGTTGGGGCTGGCACTTGCCTGAGACCAGAGGGGGCTGGGACAGAGGTGGAGGTGGAGGAGGCGAATGTTTGTGGGAGTGAGTGAGAGTGGGAGGGGTGGGGGGGGACGGTGAGGGGGGGTATTTCTGGGGGGGGAGGGGTTGGTGGGGGAGGGACGGGGAGGCTTACCTGTGACAGGGACCATGGTCTGAAAATAGTTGGCTTTAGTTGGCTTTATTGTTTACTGCAGTAGTTGTATGTTATATAAGAACCCTAAAGTGCGCTAGGGTACTAAATGTTACTATTCTATGTGTAGAGGAGGGGGGTTGGGGCCCTTGCTGTTGCTGTGGCACCAGTTTGAATGTATTGTGGTCCTGTTGTATGATGAGCCGTTGCTTGATATGTCATCTGATCCGGACATATAGGATGGGCTGGGGGGTGGGGAGGTCCTGACGATAGGTCATTGTGGCTGGGTGGCTGGGAGTTTGACCGTTAAGTATAGTTCTGTATAGTGTGGGCGTTCTTGTGAGCCTTCTCAAGGATTGTGATGGGGGCTGGGGAAGGACCATCGGAATATTCAACTGACTGTTCTTTTCTGCTGGGTTACTTGTGTATAAGGTTTATCTATCTATATAGTTACAATGTTCTGTCGACTTGTTGTTGTGTGTTGATATGTGAAATTCAATAAAAATGATTTCCTAGAAAAAACAACAACCTGCTAATCCTTAATTCCAAGCAAACAGAAACATAGAAACATGACGGCAGGTAAAGAGCATACAGCCTATCCAGTCTGCCCTTGCATACAAACTGTTAAGATTTACAGTCCCTTTTCTACCTTTAGAGATCCTCTATGTTTGTCCTATGCTTTCATGAATTCAGATACAGACCTTGTCTCTACTACCTCCACTGGCAGACTATTCTGCATTTGCCACTCTTTCTGAAAATAAATATTTCCACAAATTACTTCTGAGTCTATCCCTTTTCATCTTCATCCTTTGCTCCCTCCTTGCTGAGCTTTCTTTCAATCAAAAGAGGCTCTTCTCCTGTGTATTTATGCTATAGAAGTATTTAAACATCTTTATCTCTCTCCTAACCCACTTTTCCTCCAAAGTGTACATATTGAAACATTTAAGTCTGTCTCCATATGCCTTATTATGAAGCTCACTGACCATTTTGGTAGCTACCCTCTGCACCAACTCCATCCTTTTTATATCCATTTGAAGGCGTGGTCTCCAGAATTGCACACAATACTCCAAATGAGGTCTCACCAAAGACTTATTCAGAGGCACTATCACCTCCTTCTTCCTGCTGGCCATTCCTCTTTCTATGCACTCGAGCATTCTTCTGGCTTTTACTGTTTCCTTTTTTACCTGTTTAGCCATCTTAGGATCATCAGAAACAATCACCCCCAGGTCCCGCTCTTCTTTTGTGGACAGAAGTACTTCACCCCCTATACTGTATGACTGGCTTCCTTGGATTTTTGCAGCTCATATGCATGGCTGTGCATTTTTAGCATTAAATCTCAGCTGCCAAATTCTCAACCATTCTTCAAGCTTTGCTAGATCTCTCCTTATTTTAACTATATCTTTCTGGGTATCTACCCCATTGCAGGTTTTGGTATCATCTGCAAAGAGGCAAACCTTACTCGATAGCCTTTTTGCAATATCACATACAAAATGCTAAAAGGAATTGGACCAAGGTCAGATTCCTGCGGCACACCACCAGTAACATCCTTCTCCTCAGAGTGAGCTCCATTTACCTGTACCTTATGTTGCCTCCCACTCAACCAGTTTCTAACACCATTCAGTCACTTTATGGTCCATCCCTAGGTTTTTCAATTTATTTATAAGTCGCCTCTGTGGAACAATGTTAAAGGCTGTACTGAAATCTAAGTATACCACATCTAGGACTCTTCCTCTTTCCAATTCTCTGGTCACCCAGTTAAAGAAATTAATTAGATTTGTCTGACAAAACCTGCCATTACCACATATACCTGCAAATACAGAGCTCCAATAAAATAAAGGCATAGCATGCCCTTATGACCCTCATAAGACATGCTGTCAACTGTACTTCTGTCTATTGACTGCAATATTTCCATCCTCTCAAAACATTCACACAGGCCAGCAACACCCCTCATCTCCCCGTCTCCTCCTCCCCCTTGATTGACATCTGCTAGAATGATAGTTGCAAAGAGGAAAGTCTACTGACAAAACCAAGTCTGACAGTAGATCTGGGCAAGTAGTTACTTTTTTGAACAGAGAGCTCAGCAGGCAGCATTTATTTATTTAAACTTTCACGTATACCACTTTTCAAGTTGTCAAAGCTTTTTACAGAGAATGTTAACTTAGTACAGAAAGGGTGGGAGGTGGTGAATAAATTATAACTTTGCAAGTCTTGGTTAGGTGAGTGAGTTGGGGAGGGGCTGGGGTAGGGGCTAAGGTGGAATGAGGAGGATAAAAGGGTTGAGGAGTTTTAAGATGAGATTTTAAGTGTCCGTTCCATATGCTTCTTGAAAGACATGCATTTTTAGTTTGTTATGGAAATTAGAGAGGTCATCAACGGCTCTTAAGTGGCTTGGTAGTGAGTTCCAGGTTGTGGAGCTGTATATTGAGAATGTTTGGTTACAGGTAGTTTGAGAGCTTTTTGTTTTGTGAACAGGTAAGTTAAGCAGGCTTAAGTTTGATAGCCTCCTTGCTCGTGAATCGGGGCTTCTCTGTAGTAGGGTCTGTAGGTACTCAGCTGATTGGTTATGAATGATTTTGAACATAGTGAGTGTTGTCTTGAACTTGATCCGGTCAGGATTGGGAGCCAGTGTAAGGTCCTGAGGATGGGTTTTGTGTGGTCTTGTCTCGGAATTCCTGTGATGAGATGGGTTACGGCATTTTGTGCTAGTTGTAGGGGTTGTATTGCTTGTTTAGGGAGGCCATGGATTATTGTGTCACAATAATCAAAGTAGGAAGTAATTATAACTTGGCAAACTATTCTGAAGTGGTCTGAGGTTAGTAGGAGGCATAGTTTGTGGAGGGTCTTCATTTTGTGGTATGCAGTCGTGATGGTTTTTTTTTAATATGCAATTGGAAGTTTTGTCTCTGGTTAAATGCTTTTTCTCTTAAAAGAGGTAAACTGCTTTTTCTCTTAAAGGAGTGCTGAGAAACAGGTAGAGATTTTGGTAGGTCTCTCTCTTACTTCAACAGTTACCAAAGCTCCATCAACTAAGCAATGGCTGGGCAAAATCATATTGCTAAAGCTGTTATACCTTCAGCCTCTGTCCAGACAGAGACCCAATACCATTTGAAGGACCAGTTCCATGTGCAGGATTCCTGCATGCTGAGGCTCTCAGGAAACAAGTGAAGAAGCTCAGAGAAGAGGTGCCGAGGCTGAGAAGCATTCGAGGCAGTGAGAAGTACATTGATGAGATGCTTCTTGAAACATCCAAGCTCTCCCACAAAGGTGAAGATGGGAGGTTACAGAATGAAGAAGGTTGGACACGAGTCACCAGAGCCTACAGTATCAACACTCAAACTCCTCCAGCCTTTGAATTGAAGAACCAGTATGCAGCCCTGGAAGTGGAGGAGGTGGAAACAGCTCAGGAAAGGGAAGAACCAAAGCTCGAGCACCTCAAAGTTGCAGAATCAGTCACCACAAGGAAGTGATGAGTAGTGGTGGTTGGTGACTCTCTTCTGAGGGATACTGAGGTGTCCATTTGCTGACCAGATTTGATGTCCAGAGAGGTGTGCTGTCTGCCAAGTGCCAAAATCCAAAATGTTACGGAGAGTTTGCTGAGAATCTTCATACCTACTGACTATTATCTGATGTTGCTCATCCATGTCGGCATAAATGATACTACTAGGTATTCCTCTGCACATATTAAAAGTGACTTCATGGCGCTGGGACAGAGGGTGAAGTAGGTAGGTGCACAGATGATGGTCTCTTCAATCATCCCTGTTGAGGGTAAAGGCCAAGGCAGAGAAGCTCACATCCTGAAGATGAATGCATGGCTGCGTGGATGGTGTCATCGAGAGCGTTTTGGTTTCCTAGACATTGGGAAGATGTCCCGAGGGCTGCAGAGCAGAGATGATGTCCATCTGTCCAAGAAGTGTCAAAGTGTCTTCAGCAGCAGACTGGCTAACCTACTGAAGAGGGCTTTAAACTAGATTCAAAGATCACAGGTAAGTGAAGAAAGCCCCCAAGTAAGTGAAACACTAAATACCTCCCTAGAAATGGGTAAAAGGGGCAATATCTGGAAAGCGGTGTGTATAAATGCCTGTAGCATGGAAAATAAGATCCCAGATGTTGAGGCTTTAATGGAAGAGGCTGACTTGGATTTAGTCAGGAAGGACAGGGTAGGAAGAAGGGAAGGTGGAGTGGTACTGTATGTACAAAATAATTTTAAAGCTATAGAATTGCAGGGCTTAAAAGGAAGAGAGGAGGCACTGTGGGTTAAACTAGAAAGAGGGAAAGGGAAATCCATTTGCACTGGAGTTGTATACAGATCCTCCTCACAGGGAGTAGAAGTGGACGAAGATTTAATAGACGACATATGCAGTATTGCCATGAAAGGAGAAGTGCTAGTGATAGGTAATTTTAATATGCCGGATGTGGATTGGCACATCCCTACTGCGGTGTCATCTAGAAGTAAGGAGATCCTGGATTCTCTACAGGGAGAACTATTCTGGCAACTGGTAACAGAACCCACACATGATGGAGCCATACTGGCTTACCAATGGGGAAAGTGTTTTTGATGTTACAGTGGGAGATCATCTCACATCCAGTGATCACCAGATGGTATGGTTCAGTATTAGAACTAGGACTGATAAAATCCATTCAAAAGCGAGGTTCTTAGACTTTAGGGAAACTAACTTTGCCAAGATGGGACAATACCTTAAGGAGTCAGTAGTGGGATAGGAACAGCCAGGGGATGTAGAAAAACAGTGGGCAAAACTGAAAAGGGATATTTTAAGGGCAACAAACCTTTCTCCAGGACCAGGCAGGAAGTCAGTCCTCACATATGGGTGACGTCGGCGCCAATGGAGCCCTCGTGCGGAGCTTTTCCCCAGCTTTCAAAGAAAGCCTTTGGGAATGCAGCGCGCATGCGTGGTCCCCTTCCCGCCCAAGGGTGCCATCTTGCTCAGTCTTCTTTTTTCCACGGAGCCCAACGGACGTGTGTCGTTGTCACCCGGTAAAAAGTTAATTTTCCTGCGTGGATTTGTGGTTTTGCCCGGTTCGACACCGGTTCCCTTTCCCGCCTGGGCCCGGTACACTGGTATCGAGCCCGGAGCTAAGTTTTTTGGTTTTTATCCTTCGTGACTAGCGTTCCTGCTTTTTTTCTATTTTTCACTGGCAGTCCAGTCTTTTGACTTTGCAGGGGTCCTTTTTCCCCCCATGGCTGCCAGCGGGTTCAAGAAGTGTGATCGGTGTAAGAAGCTGATGTCTCTCACCGACACACATGACTGCTGCCTCCGGTGCCTTGAGCCCGACCATGACCCGGTGGTCTGTGTCCCGTGTGGCAAAATGTCCTCTAAGGTGCTGAGAAGCCGTCAACATCAGCGTGAAAGACTTTTTTCTGACTCCGCGTCCGGCTGGGCCCGGACTTCGTCAGAGGCCTCGACATCTCGGGAGTCCGACCCCAAGCACTGTCGAGGCTCCTCTGAAAGGGGGTCTCCTTCGAGGGAACACAGAAGGAAGAAGAAACCCGCGAGGGTGACATCAGTGGATGCTCTTGGCTCCTCGAGAGCCAGGTCGCATAGCCCCGACCGCCGTCCCGGGTCCTTGGAGTCGGAGAGGCCTGCCAAGTTGTCTCGAGTGGAGCCGGAGTCCCCGAGTCACGTGAGTGCTGTTGTCCTCATAGACTCCCCTCCGGGGGAGCCGACGTCGGGCCCTGCTGAGTCTCCTGAGCTGAGTCTCAGGTTGACGGCCTTGGAGAGCAGCTTGGCTGCCTTCATGGAGCAGCAGCGGGTACTGATCACCAGTTTGACCGGTGCATCTGTCCCGACCACCGGGACCTCGATGTCCAAGTCGACCACGGAGGCCGAGCCGATCCTCGAGTCGATGCGGTCTCGAGTCGATCCTCGGCCAAGGTCCCCCTCGGCCTCCCGTTTGGGGCCGAGGTCGTCGACGCCGTTGCCCTCGGCATCGGGGCGAATGGCATCGGTGCCCGCCCGGCCCGAGCCGCTCGATTCCTCCTCGGAGGGGTCAGAGTGGGAGACAGAGGACGAGGAGTCCCCGGATACTTTCTGGACCCGGTGAGTCCCATCAGACTCACCGGAGTCCGAGCCTCGGAGACAGTCCTCACCGGAGGATACTCGGTTCTCGGACTTCATGCGGCTTGGCCTTCCCCGCGGATCCCGAGGAGGAGCCTCAAGCCGAAGAGCTTGAGGCCCTCCAGTATGACTCTCCACCTAAGGAGGCCTTTACTGTACCGGTTCCTCCGATGCTGGAACAGCTACTCTTCCGCATGTGGGAGGCGCCAGCCTCGGCGCCGGTTCTCAGCAGACGGGTCGATTCCATTTATCAAGTCTGTAAGAGCCTGGGTTCCAGAAGGCACAACTACCGCACCACTCCATGGTTGTGGAATTGGTAATGCATTGTCTGAAGAGCCAGAAGATGCACTCCTCGGTGCCCCCCCCCGGCCGGGAGGACCGGAACCTGGATGCCCTCGGTAGGGCATGTACCTTCGGGACCTAGCAAAGGAGATTGCCGGGTTCTCAGCTGGCCTCTCCGAGGAACCTTTGCAGAGGTTTAAGTCTTCATCATCGGGGATTCGAGAGTGCTCAAAATTTATCTCTCGAGCAGCCTATGATGGCTTTGAGTCTTCGGCCCGAGTAGCTGCGGCCGGCATCGGTGCACGCCGTCAGGCCTGGCTACAGTCATCGGACCTCGAGCCATGGGTACAGGACAAGTTGCTTGATGTATCCTGCCGAGGTGAGAACCTTTTTGGCAAACCCATGGCTGAAAAGGCTGCAGAACTCGAGTCTGAGACTCTCACCAGGACAAGGCTTTCCAGAAAAACTTCTGCCCCTTCTCAGAAGAAGGGCTTGGGGAAAAAGCCCTTTTACCCGAGGAAGGCTACTGCCTACAAATCCTACCCTCATTTTCAGGCCTCTGCAGCTCCCCATCAGGGTCAGCAGTCCAAGGGGCAGGGACATGGGCCCCGTAGGTAGAAAACCCCCAAGCCATCAGCTCCGGCTCCTGCACAGCAGGGAGCGGGGTTTTGACTCCCATTGCATAGCCTCTCCTCCTCAGCTGGCTCCTCTCAGCACAGGAGGCCGGCTGACACTGTATGCCCACAGGTGGTCAACCATAACAGGGGATGCCTGGGTGCTGAGCATTGTCCAAAATGGCTATTTGCTCCACTTCAACCAGTTACCCCCCCCCCCCTCCTATTTTCCAGGGGAGCCTCCAAGACTCTCTCTTCACAGGAACCTCCTCCTTCAGGAGTTGGCAAGTCTTCTAAAGGAGCAGGCGGTGGAACCGGTGTCTCACCACCTGAGAGGCCAAGGCTTCTATTCAAGGTACTTTCTGGTACCAAAAAGGACAGGAGGCTTTAGGCCCATCCTAGACTTGCGGAATCTCAACAAGTTCCTGGAGAGGGAAATGTTCAAGATGCTTACCCTTGGGATACTGCTGCCCTACCTCCAGCAGGGAGATTGGCTATGCTCCTTAGACCTAAAGGATGCTTATACTCACATCCTCATTCATCCAGACCACAGACAATATCTCAGATTTCTAGTGGGAGGAAATCATTTTCAGTACAGGGTACTTCCCTTTCACCTAACCTCTGCTCCCAAGGTTTTCACCAAGTGCCTGGCGGTGGTGACGGCCTATCTCAGAAACCAGGGCATCTTTGTCTTACCATACCTGGACGACTGGTTCATCAGGGGTCAGTCTCCACAGGAGACCAGACAAGCCTCCTGTATCTCTTCTCCAGCATCTAGGCTTTGTCATAAACTTCGCAAAGTCCACTTTGCTCCCCTCACAGAACATAGAGTTCATAGGGGCAAGACTGGATACCCTTCAGGCAAAGGCTTATTTGCCAGAGGGCAGGGCCCACAGGCTGATAGCGTTGGCCAATCAGTTCCAGAGCGGTTATCTGGTCTCCACTAGAAACTTCCTAAAGCTCTTGGGCCACATGGCATCCACGGTCCATGTAACTCCGAATGCCCGCCTGCACATGTGACCTGCTCAGTGGTGCCTCAGAGCTCAGTGGGCGCAAACCACAGGCGACTTGAAAGACAAGATAAGGGTGTCCAAACTGCTGACAGCCTCCCTACGGTGGTGGCTGCATCTCCCAAACCTGGTCCTGGGGGTGCCTTTTCAGGCACCTCCCCACACACAGGTGCTGACAACCGATGCTTCCCTTTAGGGCTGGGGGGCACATTGCCAGGGGGCTTGCACTCAGGGCCTCTGGTCTCCTGGGGAGTTAACACAGCAGATCAATCTATTGGAGTTGCGAGCTATCCGCTTAGTTCTACAAACTTTCTCTCATGTCCTCTCTCACCAGTCTGTCTTAGTTCAGATAGACAATCAAGTGGCAATGTTCTACGTGAACAAGCAAGGGGGCACAGGCTCCAAGCTTCTGTGTCAGAAGGAACAGGCCCTGTGCTCCTTAGCAATCAAACACAACATGTTTCTCAAGGCAGTTTACCTACCTGGCCAGGAAAATTGCCTGGCCGACAGATTGAGCAGGATTCTACAGCCTCACGAATGGCAGTTGAATCCTCTGGTGGTCCAAGGGATCTTTCTAAGATGGGGTCTTCCAACCATCGATCTCTTTGCGAGTCCGCTAAACCGTCAGCTGCTCAGGTTCTGTTCCAGACAACCGCATCCTCTGCGAATAGCAATAGATGCGTTTCTAATCTCTTGGTCTACGGGCCTACTGTATGCGTTTCCTCCCACGCCTCTAGTGGTCCGAACCTTGTTCAAGGTTCTTCAGGACAAGGCCTCGGTGATTCTGGTAGCCCCCAGATGGCCGGGGCAACCGTGGTTTCCCCTCCTGCTACAGTTGGCGGTGGACACTCCACTCCCTCTGGGGGTGCAACCCGATCTCCTGTCTCAGGATCAGGGGTCTCTCCTACACCCCAACCTCACATCCCTCAATCTGATGGCCTGGCTACTGAAAGGGTAGTTCTAGCCCCTTTACTTCTTCCTAAGGGAGTGGAAGAGGTGGGTTTTGCTTCTAGGAGGCAATCCACCTGGAAATCTTATGCCCTCAAGTGGCGTAGGTTCTCCACCTGGTGTGCTCAGCGCCGGGAGGATCCTTTTTCGTGCCTGGTTCCAGTGGTGCTGAAGTACCTGCTCCACCTCTCGGACCTAGGCCTTAAATCCAACTCTGTTCGGGTCCACCTCAGTGCTCTATCGGCGCAACACTCACAGGTAGAGGGCCAATCTCTGTCGGGCCACCCCTTGGTGTCCCGTTTCCTCAGAGGCCTGCTTCTGCAAAAGCCGCCGATTCGTCCACCGGCCCCTGAGTGGGATTTAAATGTGGTCTTGCAACAACTTACTTGCCCAGCGTTTGAGCCGATGGCTACCTGTCCTTTACGCTTCCTTTCCTGGAAGGCCTTGTTCTTGGTGGCTCTTACCTCGGCCAGACATGTGAGTGAACTACAAGCTCTTGTTTCTGATAGACCGTACACACGGTTCTATTAGAACAGGCTGGTCTTGCGGACTCACCCTAAGTTCCTTCCGGTTATCTCCTCCTTCCACCTCAGTCAGGAGGTGGTTCTTCCAACATTCTTCCCCAGGCCGCATGCCAGCCAGGCTGAAACAGTCCTGCATACCCTGGACTCTGTAGAAGGGCGTAGTCCTTTTACATAGACTGTACGCAGGGGCATCGAAGGGCTGCTCAGCTCTTCGTATCTTTTGACCCTAATAAACTGGGGTTGCCTGTCTCCAAGCGTATGTTGTCCCTTTGGGTAGTGGATTGTATCGCCTGGGCATACAGGGCAGCTGGCCTCTCCTCGCAGGGTCGAATTATGGCCCACCGTGTCAGGGCGAAGGCCCCATCAGTAGCCCACCTCCGCTCTTTTCCGTCGGCAGACATCTGTCGGGCCGCTACCTGATCTTCAAGCCGGACTTTTGCGGCTCACTACTGCCTCGAGAGGGAGTCCCATAGGGACAGTGCATTTGGACAGGCGGTACTCCGTAATCTCTTTGAGGTTTAGGCAACTCCTACCCTCCGGCCCTTGTGTTGGGCTACCGTACGGGGGCGTTCTCAGAAAGGATTCTTTCACGGATGCTGACGCTCTAGAGGGAGCTTATTTTTCAGCCTGGGTTCCCGGTAGCCTTTAGCTGGGGAGTCCCATATGTGATGACTGACTTCCTGCTTGGTTCTGGAGAAAGAGTAGTTACTCACCTGTAACAGGTGTTCTCCAGGAGCAGCAGGAATCAGTCCTCACGACCCTCCCTCCTCCCCTTGGAGTTGCAGTCATATGATTCATTTTGTTATTTTTGCTATCTTTTAGCTATGTTATCAGACTGAGCAAGATGGCACCCTTGGGCGGGAAGGGGACCGCGCATGCGCGCTGCATTCCCAAAGGCTTTCTTTGAAAGCTGGGGAAGTGCTCCGCACGAGGGCTCCATCGGCGCCGACGTCACCCATATGTGAGGACTGATTCCTGCTGCTCCTGGAGAATACCTGTTACAGGTGAGTAACTACTCTTTTTGTTAGAAAGGTAAATAAATGTAAAAGGACAAGGAGGCCGCTATGGTTCTCAAAAGAAGTAGCTGAAAAGGTGAAGAAAAAGAGGGAGGCCTTCAGGAAATACAAGAGATCACAGAGAGGAAAACAGGCATCTATATTTGGAAAAACTTAGAGAAGCTAGCAAAGTAGTCAGGAAAGCAAAAATATAAAAAGAAGAAGAAATAGCTAATGCAATAAAATACAGGGATAAGACCTTTTTCAGTTATGTTAGTGAGAAGAGGAAGGACAAAAATGGTATTGTCAGACTCAAGGGTGAAGGGGAGGAATATGTAGAAACTGATGAGGATAAAGTGGAATTGCTTAACAAATATTTCTGTTTGGTGTTCACAGATGAATGGACAGAAGCAGGACCTCAGAAAACACCCATAAATAGGGACAAAAGCAACGGGGATCTCAAACAATTTTCAAAAGACTGTGTTCATGAGGAACTAACTAAACTAAAAGTAGACAAAGCGATGGGTCCGGACGGGATACATCCAAGAATACTGAGGGAACTTGGGGACGTTCTAGCGGCTCCACTTTCTGACCTTTTCAACACTTCTTTGGAATCGGGAGTGGTGCCAGAGGACTATGTGGTCCCTTTACACAAAACAGATGTAAGGATGACCTTGAGAACTTACAGGCTGGTTAGTAAATTATTGGAAAGGCTACTCCATCTCCATACAAAAAAACAAGTTTAAACAAGCCACTTGCAATTAGGCACTTTTCCTCTTTGCCCCTTCATTATGGAACACCCTCCCACCAGCCCTAAGAGGATCCCAGGACATCACAGAATTTCGGAAAAAACTCAAAACATACCTTTTCCAGGATCACTTTAAATCCATCCTAAACTCATAGACACAAGATAGCATTCAACCAGTGTCTTTGGGCACTTAGCACAATCAGATGTACACCCCTCAATGGACAGTCTTGCATGTGTTTAAATTCCCTCTATGGGTACATTTTCAGTAATGTTCATGTCATACCTTCACTTGTAAACAGTTATTAAGAATTGCAAATGGTTCTTGTAACTAGTTATTGTTCTATGTAAACAGGATGCATTGTGCATTGTACATTGTTTGTTCAATGTAAAACGCTTTGAATTATAGAAAAGCAGTATAGAAATAAATTTAAATAAATAATAGTGAAGTTTCTGGAGTCCAATGGAATGCAGGATCCAAGGCAGCATGGATTCACCAGGGGCAGGTCTTGTCTGACAAATCTGATTGATTTCTTTGACTGGTTAACCAGAGAGTTGGACCAAGGGAGAGCCGTAGATGTGGTGTACTTAGATTTCAGTAAAGCGTAGTTACTCACCTGTAACAGGTGATCTCCAGGAACAGCAGGAATTTAGTTTTCACATATGGATGACATCGGTACCGATGGACCTGCACGGGAATGTTCCCCAGCGTCCAATAGGAAAGCTTTTGGGAGCATCCCACTGCGCCTGCATTGCTGCCCTCCCACCTTCCCAACTCTCCCTCCTCAGTTGAGTTTGTAGCTGAGAGAAAAGGAGAGAAAAGAAAACCTACAACTCCTAGGGGAGGAGGGTGAGTTATGAAGACTAAATTCCTGCTGTTCCCAGAGATCACCTGTTACAGGTGAGTAACTATGCTATCTCCTGGAACAAGCAGGAATGTAGTCTTCACATATGGGACTCCCTAGCTCCCAGATGCTAGAGGGAATGACCTCAGAACTGGTAGGTTTGCCTCAGGGCAGAGTTGAAGAGGTCATAGATCCTTCACAGATATCTGGTATTGTTAGGTTCCAGGACGGAGGGTAGGAGTTGCCCTTAAGTCTGAAAGAGGTGCTGGAGCACAGCCTGAACAAACATGGAATCCCAGTGGGAGTCCTTGTCCAGACAGTAGTGAGCAGCAAAGGTATGTGCTGAAGACCATGTTGCTGCTTTACAGATTCCATCAATGCTACAGAATTGTAGAATTGCCATCGCGGTGGCCATGGCACGAACATTATGGGCAGTGACATGACCATCAAAGGATAGTCCTCCTTTATCATAAGCAAATGAGATGTAATCTGCTATCCATTTGGAAAGAGTATGTTTGGATACTGGCAACCCTAAGTGACTAGGATCAAAGGAGATGAAAAACTGAGACACCTTACGGTGCAAGACACGTTTGCAGTCAAGGGTATGGAGGGTTGCCTCTCCTCTAGATGAATGTGGGTCTAGGAAAAAAGGAAAGTAAACTAACTGATTCAAATGAATAGGAGATACCACCTTTGGCATGAAATGGGGTTGATTCCTTAGGGCAACCTTGTCATGGTGGAACCATGTGTAAGGTGGGTCTGCCAGCAAAACTTGAAGCTCACTAATGCATCTAGTTGAAATGAGTGCAATAAGGAAGATGACCTTCCATATTAGAAACTTTAGCGAGGTAGTGGCTAAGGGTTCAAAGGGCGGCTTTAGAAGTTGCCCCAGAACAACATTGAAATGGTCTGATGTGTGGTTTGGTGAGCAAGAGACCTCTCTTGAAGTGCACCATGAGAGGCTGTGAGGAAATTGGTTGTCCATCCAAGGGATGATGAGATGCTGCAATTGCACTCAGGTGAACTTTTACTGAGTTTGTTTTGAGACCGGATGAGGATAAATGGAAGAGATACTAGAGGAGTGCCTCCACTGGAGCCGAGAAGGGATCAAGGTCTTTCTGGGAACACCAGAGAGAAAATATATGCCACTTGAAAGCATAAGAATATCTGGTGGAAGGTTTTCTAGAGGCTAGAAGGATCTCTTTTACTTCCTGAGAAAGGTTGAGATCCTGTAATACTATGCTTTCAGCAGCCATGCCATGAGGTGGAGAGACTGCGGGTTGGGATGAAGCAGCGTCCCCTCCTTCTGAGAGAGCAGATCCGAGATCTAGAGGTTGAGTCTGAGACAGACGTAGTAGGAGAGGAAACCACGGTTGACTTGGCCAATGTGGGGCTATGAGTATCATGAAGCCCCTGTCTGCCTGGAGCTTGAAAAGCATCTTGGGAATCAGGAGGGATGGGAGGAAAGGCATACAGGAACTCTCGACCCCAGTGGAGGTGAAAAGCATCCACTTCCTGGTTGCCTGATATGGGAGTCCAGTGCAGAAGCGAGGAAGTTTGGCATTCTGCGGAGTGGCAAACAGGTGTATGCCTGGAGTTCCCCAGGTCTGAAAAATGAAGGATGCTGTCTCTTTGTGGAGAGACCATTCGTGGAGAAGGAGGATCTGACTTAGTCTGTCTGCTAAGACATTTTACTTCCCTGGGAGGTAGACCGCTTGGAGGTATATCTGATGAGTAATGGAAAAGGATCAGAGATGGAGGGCTTTTTTGCAGAGGCCAAGATCTTGTCCCTCCTGCTTTGTTCAGAAAGAACATGGCTACCTGATTGTCTGTTCCAGGACCCTCTGGAAGCTTAGATGACACTGAAAGACCTTGAGGGCATGGAAGATTGCCAGAAGTTCCAGTAAGTTTATCTGGAGCTTGGACTCCTCGTCCGTCCAGAGTCCCTGAATGGAGAGGATTCCTAGATGGGCTCCCCATCCCAGTTTGGAAACATCTATCATCAGGGTACATTGATGTGGAGGCATCTGAAAAAGTTACCCGATGAGGAGATTCTCTGGGGAACACCACCATAGAAGAGATGTAGCCAGAGGGGCAGACCTAAGATTTTGTCCATAAGACAGCCTGAGGCCTGTGTCCACTGGAAGGTCAAAGCCCATTGGGCTGTGTGCATATGCAGGAGTGCATGTGGTGCTATATGTACTGTTGAGGCCATATGACCTAGAAGCTGCAGCATTTCTCTGGCGGTTAGGTGGTCTCTGACACATACCTGAGATGCCACCTGAATGAGATGAGAACAGCGGGGCTGAGGTAGAAACGCTTTTGACTGTTGAGAGCTTAAGAGAGCCCCTATGAACTCTAACGTCTGAGTAGGAGTGAGATGGGGCTTTGGAAGATTTATCCCAAATCCCAAATGTTGAAGTACCTGCATGGTGTGAGAGAGAGACAAATGGACCTCTTGGGAGTTTTCTGCCTTTATGAGCCAGTCGTCTAAGTAAGGGAAGACAAATATCCCTAGAAATCTTAGAAATGTGGCCACGACTTCCATGCACTTTGTGAAGACTCTTGGGATAGAGGTGAGTCCGAATGGCAGGACCCTGTATTGATAATGTCTTCCCTGAAACATGAAGCGTAGATATTTCCTGTGTTCTGGATGAATGAGGAATGTGTTTACACTTCCTTTAGATCTAGAGAACAGAGCACGTCCTGACTCTGGAGATAGGGTAGGGAGGGTCCCTAGAGAGATCATCTTAAACTTCTCGCAGACAAGAAGCTTGTTCAGGTTTCTGAAGTCCAGAATGGGTCTGTATCCTCTGGTTTTCTTTGGTATGAAAAAGTAAAGAGAGTAGAAACCCATTCCCTGTTGAGATATTGGGACCTCCACTATGGCAACTTCTGATAGAAGAGAAGTGACCTCGTGTAGCAAAAGAGCAATGAGAGGAGGCTGAGAAGGATATTCCCCTACCAATGTGGAGGGGGGCAGAGTTTGTAGGTGAAGTCTGGACCCTTCTGTCATGATGATCAGGGTCCAGTGCTCTGAAGTGTGGGCATAGTGACAGAGTCTGCCGGCAATGTTGGGGGGGGGGGGGGTCTCCAGAGGCAGAGTGGCTATGTTCTTTAGGAAAAAGTAAAAAACCAGGCGTAGATTGTCTGTGGAGCTGATTGGTTTTTGGGAGCCTGTGGCTTCTTTTGCTGCTTGGGAGGCTGTTGCCTCTTTTGAGCTCCCTGAGGTTGGTACTGCAAAGCAGGGGTGTAAGAAGGGTCAGATTTATTTTTCTTATTGAAGTAAGTTTTCTTTGCAACTGCTTTCTTCTGAGCCAGGTTGGCAGTGATTCTAGAAAGCCTATTTAAGGTAGTATCCTCAGATTCCAACTGAGAAGCTTTATTTATTTATTTACATTTTCTTATATACTGCACTATTTTCCATCAGTGCAGTTTACATGGAACATTTTACATACACATTTCAAATGACTTGATTTGTGTTTACAAGTAACAGGAATAGGAACTTGGAAAGAAACTGGGGTAACTATTTACATCTGTACAATGCGAATTGATTGGACATTTGCGTAGATTTGCCTAGCTGGATGGTGAGTGATCAGTGGTGCTGTCATCCGGGTAACGTAAGAAGAAGAGGTAATGTTTCACGGCTTTTCTGAACTGGGTTAGATTGGTGATATCATGGATACTGTGTGGAAGGGTGTTCCAGCATTTAGGTGCGGCGAGCTTAAAAGCCCTGTTCGTTGTGCTTTGGCAACACTTGGTCGTTTCTTTTGGGACTGCTAGTTTATTGGCGGCATGAGATCTTCTAGATCTATTAGTGGGGTTATCAGTATGAGATCGGATAAGGAAGATGGGGCGAGTCCGTTTATGATCTTGAAGGTCATTAGTATGGTCTTGAATGTGATCCTGCCTTTTATAGGGAGCCAGTGTAATTGTTTCAGGATGGGTGTCATGTGTTCCCTCATGGCAGCGCCTTGGAGAACTCGTGCTGCTGAGTTCACTGCTAGCTATAATGGAAGCAAAGTGGATTGTGGTAGACCATGGAGTATTGCGTTGGCATAGTCGATATGTGGTAAAACCAGAGCTTGATACACTGTCCGGAAGTCATCTGGTTCAAGTAGGGAGCATAGGTGTCTGAGGGATCGGATTTTATGGTATACAGCTCTTGCTACATTGCTTATATGGGTCTTCATGTCTAGTCGCTGGTCAAGTGTGACTCCCAGGTATCTGATGGAGGGTTTGGTCAGATGTTCTGCATCTTGGACCTTCAAGTAAGGAGGAGTGATGAAATTTGGGTTCCTTGTGATGAAAAGGACTTCGGTTTTCTTATGTTGTATCCGAAGATTTTGCGTTTGGAGCCAGCTGGATACTGCATCGAAACAGTCTGTCAGTGGGGAAAGGTCAGGGTTCTCAGTAGTGAATGCCATATATAGGAGAACATCGTCAGCGTACAACAGACAGCTCACCTTGAAGGACTGGATGATCTCGCAGATAGGTTGCATATATATATTAAACATGAGTGCAGAGAGAGATGATCCTTGCGGGACCCCTTGACTCTAGTGGAAAGGTTCTGATGTTGCTTCTCCTGATCTTACATATTGCCATCTATCGGAGAGATACGACTTGCACCATTTAAGTGCAGAGTCACATATCCCCTTCTCCTGGAGGCGATGTAGGAGGAGATCATGGCAGACTGAGTCGAACGCGGCTGCGATGTCTAAGAAGATTTATCCTGCCAATCCTTGCCAAAAAGGTTCTCACCTTGCAAGGAATATTGCCCAGTTTATCTTGAACCCATTGTTCAAGATCTGAAGCTTGAAGCCAAGCAATCCTGCATGCTCCAGTATAGATTGAGGTGGCTCTACTGGTGCATTCAAAGCAGTCAAAAGTTGCCCTATTTACAAACTTTGATACGTTTTGGGCATGTTTGACCAAGGTGAGATAGTTAGCTCTTTTATCATTAGGGAGAAGAGGAGCCATCGACTCAAGATCTCTAGTAACCTCCTTGAAGAACATACCCATATAGAGGATGTGTGAACTTATGCTGGCTGAAAGCATTGGGGCCTGAAAACATTGGTACCCAAAAGCATCGAGAGTCCTTGATTCTCTACCGGGAGGGTTTGAAGAATGTGTCCTTGAACTTTTAATTTGACGCATTGCCAATTCCACTACCATTGAGTGATGAGGCAACTGAGTCTTTTGGAATCCTGGAAACTCCAGTACTCGATACATGGTATCGAGTCTTCGAGTATGGGGAGAAATGGTAAGGGGCATCTCCCACATCTAAAGCATGAGATCCTGGAGGATGCAGAGAACCAAAAGAGAGGCAGCCTCTTTAGGAGCCATAGGGTATTGGAGGATCTCCAATTCCTCTGCTCTAGGCTATTTCTCTGATGTTACTATTATGGACAGGCCTCTGGCCAAGTCCCGAATAAATTCTTGAAAAGACATGTCCTCAGGAGGGGACATGCGCCGTTTCAGAGAGGGAGATGAATCCTCTTGTATACTTTGAAGTCCTCGGGTATCGATAGATTCATCCTCAGATGAATCAGAATTGGAAGATTCAAAGTATCGGCGAGAGCAATGTCCGCGCTCCTCTAAGGCTCGGTACCGACTGAAATCTGTATTGGACCAGGAAACCTATTTGGAGGAGCCCCAGGTTCCAGAGATGGATTTGAGGGCAGGCATGGGTTGTAGCGAATCGATTGGCACAAACCCTGGTATGGGTTTGATCGGAAACGATGCTGCTAGTAGATCCACTAAGCTGCGCTCTATAGCAAGGATACATTGATCCATAGAGCCGGCTGATGCTTGAGTTTCAGTACCAGACATGCGGGCTACTGTCCCAGAGCATGGTACCAGGAGTTCTCCAGAGGTGGAGGTCTTGGGAGCATCCTGGAACCCCTCAATGGCTTTGGAGGACAGGTCCTCCCACTGGGGTTGTTTGGCTGGCCGATCCACCTCTAGGGCAACGCTCAAAGCTTCTCGATTCTTAGAAAGAGATCTACTCTTGGGGGAACGGTGTATCTTCAAAGAAGCTTTGATACCTGAGATCCATGAGAGGAAGACGATGCCCTCGATGACGTCGATGCTAAAGATACTGCATCTGAGACAAAGACACTGCGTCTGAGGCCTAACTTTGCAGCTCTATTCTGCAGTCCTCTCTTTGTCATCTTCCTACACAAGAGACACTCTAAAGGCTGGTGGTCAGGCCCAAGATACGAGACACCAGTTGTGGGTGTTGGTAGCCAAGTTGGTACCACCACACTTAGAACATTTCTTAAAACCACTAGCTGGTTTTTCCATTGTTTCAGTAGATAAATGGTAGGCTTAAGGCCTAATATGATGTTGATGCGACCAAGAAAGTTCTTTTAGGGTTTTTTTGTTTTGTTTTTAATTTTATTTTTAAGATTTCAATCTATTACTGTTGTTAAGTGCCGTCGAGTCGGAGTCGGCTCATCGCTACCCTCTGGATAGCTATCCTAAATTGTGTTCGGTCTTCAGTCAGGTGGCTCATTGTTGACAGACTGGCACCCATAGCTGCTGTTATTGTATTGATCCATCTCATTGCTGGCCTTCCTTTTTGGTGTTGACCTTGTATCTTGCCAAACATGATGTCTTTCTCTAATGAACTCTCTCTTCACATGATGTGTCCAAAGTATGAAAGTCAAAGTCTTGTCATCTGAGCTTCTAAAGAAAGCTTAGGTTTGATCTCCTCTAGTACCGACTGCTTTGTTCTTCGGGCAGTCCATGGTATACACAGTATTCACCGCCAGCACCATAATTCAAAGGAATCAATTTTCTTCCTGTCTATCTTTTTCACTGTCCAGCTTTCACATCCATATGATGTTATTGAAAATACCATGGCTTGAACAAGTCGAATCTTTGTATGGAGAAAGACATCTCTGCTCTTATCTAGGTCTTTCATAGCCATTCTGCCAAGAGCAATGCGTCATCTGATTTCTTGACTGCTTGTTGCTTCTTTATTGATAGTTGATCCAAGTAGTTTAAAGTTGTTCACGATTTCAATTTCTTCTCCTTCAACGATGAACCTGTTGATTATGCCAGTTGTCATGGTCTTTGTCTTCTTTATATTAAGGTGCAGGCCCATTTTGAGACTGTGTTCTTTGATTGTGTGAAGCAAATGTTTCAGATCATCTTCACTTTCAGCCAGTAATGTGGTATCATCAGCATAGCGAAGGTTGTTGATGAGTCTTCCACCAATCTTCACACCTCTGTTGTCTTCATACAATCCTGCTTCTCTGATGATTTGTTCTGCATTTAAATTAAACAGGTATGGGGAAAGTATGCAGCCTTGTCTTACACCTTTGCTTATTTTAAACCATTCTGTTTCTCCTTGTTCCTTTCGAACTGTTGCTTCTTGATCAATGTACAGATTGTGCAAGAGAACAATCAGGTGTTACCCATGCTTCTTAATGTGGCTCAGATTTTCTCATGGTTTACACAGTCAAAAGCCTTGCTATAGTCGATAAAGCACAAATAGATATCCTTTTGGTATTCTTTAGTCTTTTCAAGGATCCATCTCACATCCGCAGTGATGTCTCTCGTTCCTCGCCCTTTCCTGAACCCTGCTTGCACTTCAGGTAGTTCTTGTTCCAGGTATGGTTGTAGTCTCTTTTGAATAATCTTCAGTAGAATCTTGCTGATATGTGGGATCAGAGCAATTGTGCGATAATTTCCACAGTCAGTTGGATCACCTTTCTTTAGTATTGGTATAAACACAGATCTTTTCCAGTCAGTTGGCCATGAAGTTGTCTTCCATATTTCTTGGCAGAGCCTTGTAAGTATGGTAACAGCTGCATCAGATTGCTGTAATACTTCTATGGGAATGCTATCAATGCCTGGTGCTTTGTTCTTTGATATGGCTTTCAATGCTGCTTCAACTTCTTCTTTCATCACCAATGGTTCCCGATCATAAGGTACAGGTTGAAACGGCTGTTGGTCCACTTGATCTTTATCGTATAAAAATTCTGTATATTCCTTCCACCTTTTCTTGATCTTCTCAGCATCATTCAACATAGAACCTTGAGCATCTTGTAACATTCCAATTCGAGGCTGGAACTTTTTCTTTAACTCTCGTAGCTTTAGGAAAGCCGATCTTGTTCTTCCTCTAATAGTTTCTGCTTCTATTTCCTTGCATGTGTCGTTGTAGTACTTTTCCTTGTCCTGTCTTGCTGCACGTTGGAAATCTCTATTGAGTTCTGCGATTGTCTTTCTTTCTCCTCTGGCTTTAGCTTCTCTGTGTTTCTGGGCAATTTTCAGAGTTTCTTCCGTCATCCATTTTGGCCGTTTTGCTTTTTCACCTTTTGTAGAGACTTCTTGCTTTATTCCAACACAACCTTCTTGATGTCATTCCATAACTCTTCTGGAGCGCTGTCATTTGTATCTAAAGCAGCAAATCGATTTTGCAGGCAGTCTTTAAATTCCAGTGGTATATTCTCAAGGTCAGATTTTGCTGCATTCATGAGTGGTTTGCTCTTTTTCAACTTTAGCTTGAGTTTGCATACTAGTAGTTGATGATCTGCACCACAGTCAGCTCCAGGTTTTGTCTTTGTTGATGTTACAGAGATTTTCCATCATTGACTTCCACAGATGTAGTCAATTTGATTTTTATACAATCCATTGGGTGAAGTCCATGTGTACAGTCACCGCTTGTGTTGCTGGAAGAAGGTGTTTGAGATGACTAGATCGTTGGTCTTGCAGAATTCTATCAGTCTTTCTCCAGCTTCATTTCTGTTGCCAAGTCCATATTTTCCAACTACTTTGCCTTCTTCTTTGTTGCCAACTTTTGCATTCCAGTCACCCATGACTATCAGGATATCCTGTTTGCATGTTCTGTCAATTTCAGCTTGTACTTGTTCATAGAACTCTTCAATTATACAATACCAATAAAGTATACAGAAACAAAATAAATATATAAAAAGGAAATACAAAACAAAGACATTAGCCCACGTCTCGGGGAAAGCTACAAAGAATAATGATAAAGAAAATAAGACAGGAGATCAAAACCTAGCAAAAGGAATTAATCCACACATTGTATTATTACCAGTGGCTAGTATTGTTAACAGTAACTAGTTCTCTCACCTTCCCCTCTGATACTGATTTATTGTTATACTGTCATCTGTAACACAGGAACTATCATATTATTATTTGTAACCCAGTAGCCACAACAATATAGAGTGTAAACTATTAGTCATCTTCTACTGCCAGTTGTCACTCAGTTCACTGAGAACTGTCAGACAGCTAAATACCATTAATACACTGACACATCCACTAGTCCCCCATTCTCTGAACCACGTTCTCAGAGTTCACTCCCCCATCTAAATATATACACAATGTCTCCCACAAGGCAGCTAAACCTCCCAATCACTCTCATCCTAATAACTCTCCTAACTCAACACATCTACTCGTACAAAACCAATCAAAACACATACAATCATATCCCCATCATACATACTCATTACCGAAACCCATATAACAACATTATCAATACCCACAATCCTCACCAAAACACACCACACTGTTCAACCTACACACACACCCACAATAATTACTCAAGCCATAACTCAAACAGACACCATCGCAGACTCATCCAAATAAGACACCAGCCACACACTGGCTTAAGCAACAACACATCCAACATAGACAACCAAACAAAGCTCATCTTAATAAACGTTAGATCTATACGAAATAAAATACCAATCATCAATGACATGATAAAAGACACAAACCCTGAAATCATCTGCATTACTGAGACATGGCTCACTCCCACGGACACCGTACTACTAAACCAGCTAACATCACATCAATATGACACATTCAGCTGCCATCGAGATGCAAAAAGAGGAGGTGGCGCTCTCATATTCGCTAAAAAAGACCTACAGTTCACCTTAACAAGCTTAAATAATATAGATGGAATAGACATCATCAACATAGAAAATAGAACCCTTGCACTTACTCTCATATATAGACCCCCTTCAACTGATCAAAAAAACCTCTCCCCCATCTTAGAACATGCATGCACAGCATCACCAAACAAACCACTCATAATCTTAGGTGATTTGAATCTCCCTTCCCTACATAACTCCCAATCAGACAACTTCATGGATGCCATGACCCAAATGGGTTATACACAGATAATACATGCTCCCACCCACATAAAAGGCAACACCCTAGATCTCATCTTCCTCCCCTCCTCTCTTCATAATAATCACCACCAACATACCCCTCCAACTATAACAGAAGTACCATGGTCTGATCATTACCTTATTACACTCCACCTCCCAGCTCAGACAACACTGAATAAAACAAACTCCTCACCCCACATATCTCGATTTGCACACTTTGACAAAGCTAACTTCCTTGACAAAGTACTACCCATACTCGACACAAACCTCCCTGACATTGACTCTACTGTAAACAACTGGAATCTAACAGTCCAGAAAGCAGCTACCCCCACACATACCATGCATAAACAAATAAAAAAGACAGAAAAATGGTTCACAAGAGAACTAGCAAATCTAAAAAAACAATTGAGGAAACAAGAAAAGATATGGAGGAAAACTAAATCTGACGAAAATAAAACCCAATATATGACCACCCTCAACAATTACAAAAATGCAATTAACAAGTCAAAAAAGGATTACCACTCCAAAGTAATAAACATGGCTATCAACCGCCCCAGAGAACTATTCGCAATCGTAAAAACTTTGACAAAAGCTAAAAACCAAGAGACAAAACAATCAACTATAAGCATACAGACCTTAGCAACCCACTTTGCAGAAAAACTAAAGTACAAATCCAACACTATACCAATGATACTGCCTCCAAACACTGAATCTAATAACACATGGATCTCCTTTCACATGATAGACCAAAAACACCTACTCAGGATCATAACACTTATCAACACCACAACTTCCCCACTTGACCCATGTCCTGTGTCATGGATCAAATGCACAAAGGAAGAACTCACCGAAAACATCCAACACATAGTGAATCAATCCCTTAATCAGGGCATCATGCCCAATGCCCTAAAACTCACTACGCTTCGACCAATAATAAAAAACAATAAACTAGACTCAAAAGACCCAAACTCTTACAGACCGATAGCCAGCATTCCATTTATAGCTAAAATAATAGAAAAAAACGTCCAACTACAACTACAAGACTATATCGATGAACACAAACCCTTAGACTCTCACCAGTTTGGCTTCCGCCCCTATCACGGTGTAGAAACCCTACTAATTACACTGATAGACTTCCTCATTAGAGGCACAGATGATAGCAGTCAAGGCTTCATACTCCTTTTCTTAGACATTTCTGCCGCCTTTGACAACATCAACCACCTTACCTTGATCAATAGACTAGAAAATCTAGGAATAGGTGGGACAGTACTCAATTGGTTTAAGTCTTACATCACAAATAGACTAATACGTGTTCAAATAGACCAGGAAGTATCGGAAACCTTCCCCCAAGGACAAGGAATACCCCAAGGATCCGCCCTTTCTGCCCTCCTTTTCAACCTGTACCTCCAACCCATTACAGAAATATTCAGAAAACACAAAATCAGTCACTTTATCTATGCTGATGACATCATGCTTGCTCTCCCCATATCTACCAAAAACCCTACCTATGATGCCTTATCAAAATGCATGGTGGAAACCACCTCCTGGATGGAATCTAACTACCTTAGCATCAATCTCAAAAAAACAGAAGCAATGTTTGTAACAAGACCACCTATGACTGAAGACACCTATCCAACATCAATCTCAATCATAAATACTACAATTCCAGTCAAAAAAGAGGTAAAATACCTAGGTGTAATAATAGATCACACACTTACCATGATACCGCATATAAAACAGACAGTAAAAACTATATTCTACAAACTCAAAACCATACAACATCTAAGGCCCCTTCTAGACACCCAAGACTTTAGATCAGTTGTTAACACACTCATCACCCCACACTTTGACTATTGTAATAGTCTCTTAATTGGCCTACCACAAAAAAGTACATACCTGCTTCAAAGAGCTCAGAACATCTGTGCGAAAGTAGTCACTAAAGCCAGCCTAGCAGATCATGTAACCCCAATAATGCTAGAACTTCATTGGCTCCCTATAAATAGCAGAATCAGATATAAAATCCTCCTAACCACATTCAAGCTCCTGAACAACATCGCCCCTTCATATCTAACCACACTATTACATGCCCCATCTGAATCAAGAACCCGCAGACTAAACGCAACACACTCACTTGAAATACCAAAATCATTCAAAAGAACTAAAAAATCCACCAGCACCAGAGCCTTCACATTCACTGCCCCCATGCTCTGGAATGATCTCCCAATAAACCTTCGGATCATAAAAGACCTCACCCAATTTAGAAAGGAACTCAAGACATACCTTTTCTCCGAACACTTTGAAATCCCTTACCCCCAAGTCCAACCACATACCATCCCAAGACACTCAAACACAAAGCCCTAAAATTACACTCAACTACCCACACACATACACCCACCACTTACACCCATCACAGACACCCCAAAACACTCTCAAGAGAAAAAGGAAATAAATTCCTCCGCACACATATATGACCCTGACTACCGGTAAACAAGGTAGAATACTCTGATTGACACTACGATACAGAAATTTATAATTATATACAAAATGTAAATAGTTACAACAATTAATGCACAGTTATCTGTATAAAGTTAGAAAGTTATAAAGTTACTAAATATTATCTGTATAAAGTTACTAAATATTATCTGTATAAAGTTAAAAAACTATGTTCCATGTAATGTATACATTAGTGTACAAATTTGTTTACTTTGTTCCATGTAAACCGCCCCTGATCTCTGGAAGGGGCGGTATAGAAGAATTAGATAAATAAATAAATAAATAAATAAATAAATATACCCCTGCCAAACCAGCCCATCAATCAATAAACCTCCCATCCACATAGCAACTATAACCAACCATAAAGAGAAAAAAAAGAGTCACTGAATCTTTTCCTTATCAAGAATCAACTTTTCTAAATCTGAAGGCGATAAAAAAACTAATTTGTCGGGGGCGCTAGTGAGCCCGCGAAGAAATGGCCACGTTTTAGCTCGGCTCTGCCCCGGGTCCCCACATTTATTAGCAAAAACTTGCATTTCGCCAGCGCAAGTCCCCGTACTTCCCCGATCCTACTTGCTAAGTGTTGGCTGCGTCGCATTGAGCCCTGGTGGGGTGATTGGAAGTGCGCGGTAAGCCTTGAGGCCGGGGGACGGAAGATCCCGTGGCTGGAGCCGTTGTTCCTCTGCGAGCTGCTGGTGCTACTTGGTGCGGCCCTCCGGTCTTGGCGTCTCCTCCGGAGAGGTCTATTGGCGCTCCGGCTTTGGGGCTTGCTACCCGGAGAGGCCGTGGAGAGTGACGGAGGCTGCGGGGCAGACTGGTTTGCGACTGGAGGCTGGAGAGGCGCGGGAGATCGGATCCACGGTGCCGCTGCTGCTGTGGAGCATCACAAAGTCTTGCTTTGCCTGCATTGAGCACGCCTGAGAGAGGTGAGAGCACCGTGGTGCCCGGCGAGGTCGGGCTGAGTGACTGCCGGCAGTTCGAGCGGGTGTCTCAGCGGCCATTGCCACGTGGCCCTGGAATGCACGGCTCTGCCTGCGTTCCAGTCAACTCTGCCGGGAAGGGATCACGTGGATGGCAGACAGCGAATCCTCCTTCGACTTCCTGCATCTTTAATTCTACTGAGATAGCTACTCTAATTGCTGGGGCCTCTCCTGCTTGACTAGTGGGCCCGATCCGGTGAGTCTTTTATGAACTGCAGCTGGCTCTGTGATAATAACGGCGAGCACTCTTTTCTCTTGCATCTCTTGGCCTGGCTGAACTTGTAATAGAAGCAGTAGGCTCAGTTCCTTTCGGTGCTGGCTGGGCCCAACTATTATAACTGTACTTGAAGCGCCATCTGCTGCTTAAGAGTGGAACTTCCTCACAAGTTTGGTTCTTTTCTTGATCATTTTACCGATAGCTACCCCACTCATCCTGGTTGCTGTTCCCTGCATATCGCGTCTTCCCATGGCTGCCAAAACCAGGGGACTAGAAGGCCGGGAGGGCGTGCGGTCCTCTCAGCGGCTGCTGGGTAAGAATGGCTCCCAGACCAGCCCAACCAGTAGGCGCCCTTCGGTGGGCTCCGGCGATGAGACAGCGAGTGAGAGTGATCTGGGACCTGTAGAGCTGTCCTCGCATTCCCTCCTTCAGCGGGAATTGCGGAGGGGCTTTGAGGATTTGGCTGGCGAATTCCGCTCCATGCGAGAGGAAGTGATGAGCTCAATAGCGGAACTCAGGAGTGACATAAAAGACCTGGGTACCCGCGTGGAAGAGGTTGAGACAAAAGTCGAAGATCACGACAGAGCGCTGGTGGATTTACAATGTGCTCTAGATAGACAGCGCTCACAAGCGATGGAACTGACCTATAAAATTGATGATATAGAAAACCGCTCGCGTCGGAACAATGTGCGGTTTCGAGGAATCCCGGAGGCGGTGGGGGGCGCTGAAGACCTGCCGATGGTGCTCAAAACTTTGATGGGTGAATTACTCACACCAGAGGAACTCGCTACCCGTGAGTCTGGATTGGAGATCGAGTGAGTGCATTGTTACCTGGGAAAGCCTCCTAATAATCAACCCCGGGATGTGATTGCTCGGTTTTGGCGGTATACTGATGCAGAGCTTCTCTTAAGAAGGGGTCGGGAGAAAAAAGCGATCCAGTTTCAGGGTACAGCAGTAACCATATATCAAGATCTATCGGCCTGCACGCTGGCTCGTCGGAGGGAGATGAAGCCAATCACGGCGGTGCTGAACAATAAAGGGATTCGATACTCCTGGTCCTTTCCGTTTCGGATGAATTTCCTCTTGGGAAATAAAAAGATCTCAGCAAAAGACCACACCGAGGCTTGGAGAGCACTGCGACAGGCAGGCCTTGTGGAAGATAATACGCTCCCAGCGCCGCCGCCCCCTAAGCCTCGGCACTCAAAGTGGACCCTAGTGGGCAGACTTACCTGAGACGCCTTGGTACATATGTGTTTTGACTGCTTGGCCTGGGGGTGATGTTTAGGGGCCTTATGAGGTTGGGACTGAGCCTGTTTGACCAGTTTTGTACAATTTCACTGTCCCCCTCTTTTGTTCTTGTTGTACTATCTGTTGTTGGTTCTATGGGGTTATTGATATATGCTTCTTCCTTAATGAGGGCGGTGGGGTAAGCGGTGGTGTTATGCAGAGGGGTACACTATGCTCATTATTCCACTGTTGAGTTGTTAAAAGGGGAACCGATATGGCATTACTTTATCCTAAATTTTTTCTGTGTGGTGACCTGGGGGGAGCTGAGTGTGGGGTCAGTCTAACCGTGTCCTGTCTCCTTCTTGACAGGCAGGTGGTGCTGGCGGGAAGGTTGGGGGTATTGGTTGGGGGTTAGTCCATCTAGAGGAGGGCAGGGGGTGGGGGGTAGGGCTTTCTGGGTATTCTCATGGAGTAGGGAGCATTGGTGCTTTTGGGGTGAACCTCTGCAGACAGTTCGACGATTAATGGGTGTCGGGCTGCTCTTACTACTATGGGTGTGCGGCTGTGCATATGTTAAGAGGGATTGGCCATACGGGCTGGGGGAGGGAGAGAAGGGCGATGGGGGTGTGATGATTAATTACCTATGTTGAAAGTGATTTCTTTGAATGTAAAGGGTCTTAATTCCCCTAAAAAGCGGGCCTTGCTGTTTTCGGAATTGAGATCCTTGAAAGGGGATATTGTGTTTCTACAGGAGACTCACCTTCGTACCAGTACTCAGGGGTGGTTAAAACGTAAGCCTTACACTGAGGTGTGGGTAGCATCAGACACGAATGGCCGGAAGAAGCGGGGCGTGGCCTTGCTGTTCCATCATGGCTTAGCCCCTAAGGTGGAGGAGGTTAAGAAAGATCCTTTGGGAAGGTGGCTGTTTATGAATGTGCGATTGGAGGGCCATCTCTTAACGTTAGCTAATATTTATGCCTCTAATGAGGGGCAGGTAACCTTCTTTGCGAGGTTAAAAGCCTTGTTAGCTGACTTTGCGAAAGGCCCTATTATACTAGGTGGGGACTGTAATGCCCACATGGTCCCGCACTTGGACTCAATGGGAGTCGCAGGGAGGGCGACGGGTGGACCCATCAAGGCGTTGCGCAAATTTATGTTGGAGTTAGGCTTGCGTGATATTTGGAGAGATACACATGAGGGGGAGAAAAGTTATACGTATTACTCCCCCGTGCACCAGGTGCATACCCGTATAGACTATTTTCTGTTGGATCAACGACTGATGGATGAGAGAGTGGAGGCTAGGCATGGGGTATTGACTTGGTCAGATCATGCCCCGTGCTGGATTACTCTGCCGGCGGATATGGGCGGTGACCGCCATTGGCTCTGGCGATTGGATACGCGATTTTTTTGGCGTCAGCATGCTGTTCAGGAGCACGGCCGCTTCATAACCGAATTCTTTGAGTTAAATGATTCTGGGGAGGTCCCACTCCCCATGGTTTGGGAAGCCTTTAAGGCCACGGCCCAGGGCCAACTAATGGCGGAGGCGGGAATATTGTCAACTGGTGGGAGAAGCTTCTCGTCTCCACTTGGAGCACGCGCGAACTGGCTCCAAACGGGTTCTGCGTCAATGGCGGGCGGCCCTTGCCAATCTAGATGCGTGCCTGCAAAGAGAATTGGATAATAAACATCGAAAATTTACGACAAACATTTTATGAACGGGGGAATAAGCCGGGGCGTCTGCTTGCCTTACGACTTCGACAGCAGCAGACTATGAGGGTGGTTCGTGAACTTTGGGATTTTGGGGGGCAGAGGAAGGTGGCTTCCCGTGAAATTCGCGATGTTTTCACCGCATTTTTGGAACGGTTATACAAAGCAGAGCCCTTTGATTTGAACTGTGTGCAGGGCTTCCTGCAGACCGTTGCTTTGCCGCGGTTGCATGACTCTGATCAGGATCAGTTGGATGCTGAACTTACTGTGGAGGAGGTGGAAATTGCAATCCGCCGGTTAAAATCAGGGGGAGCGCTGGGTAATGATGGCTTTCCTGCGGAGTACTATAAAAAATTCCATGCTCAGTTAGCTCCGACTCTGGTAGTACTCTTTAATGAGGTCTTGCGGGGGGAACCGCTGCCCCCTTCTCAACGAGAGGCACCTATAACGATGATTCCTAAGCCGGGCAAACACATGCAGGACGCTGCTTCTTACCGTCCCATCTCTTTACTAAATACGGATATTAAAATACTGGCCTCAGCACTGGCTGCCCGTCTGAACCGGGTTCTCCCACCTTTGGTACACCCGGATCAAGTTGGGTTTGTGCCGGGCCGTCAGGCGGCGGATAATATTCAGCGAATGCTCCAGGTTATACACGCTGCTCAACGGGATTCACAACCGACGCTCGTGGTGGGCATAGATGCCGTTAAGGCCTTCGACCATGTTAGCTGGGGCTTTCTTTGGTGCGTGTTAGATAGGATGGGCTTTGGTCCTAACTATACCCGTTGGGTCCATAGTCTATATCAAAACCCTACGGCATGTGTCCGGGTTAACGGGGGTCAATTGAGGAATTTTCCGTTGGAGAAGGGTACCCGCCAGGGCTGCCCTCTGTCGCCGCTGTTGTTTGCGTTGGTGATGGAACCCTTGGCACAAAGCTTTCGCGAGCACCCAGGCATTATGGGCGTTCGAGTGGGCCCTACTGATTATAAAATTGCCCTCTTCGCGGATGATATCATATTATCATTGGTGAACCCTGTTGCGTCCTTCTCAGCCACTATGCAGCTTTTTGAGACCTTCTCTCATGTGTCAGGCTTCAAAATCAACTATACTAAATCTGAGATTCTTAATGTTGGGATCTCGGAGGCGGTCTGTGTGGAATTGAAGGCTGCCTACCCCTTTCAGTGGGTGTCAGGTGCCCTTCGCTATTTAGGTGTGAACCTGACGGTGGAGCGGACGGCGCTTTTTAAGGCCAATTATGATCCGCTTCTCCAACAGGTTCGACGAGACCTGGAGTCCTGGGCTAGTTTGATGTTATCCTGGTTTGGGCGCATAGCAGTGGTTAAGATGGTGGTTCTTCCACGGTTTTTGTACCTTTTCCAGGTACTTCCTATACAACTGTCTCGGGGGCTGTTGGCTACATGGCAAACCATGCTCATGAAGTTTATATGGCAGTATAGGAGGCCGCATATATGTTTATGTTTATTAGTTTTGATAAAATCGCCTTTCTCCAGAAATCAAAGCGATGTACAATATAAAAACAATTGTCTTAAAAAAGGCCGAAGCCTGGAAAAGAGAAGAAATACAATATCTGATTAAAAGTACAGTTTCTGTTTAAAAAGAGTAGACAAGAGAGACATGGAGAGGGTGGGGAAGAAACAACAAGGGAAGGTTAGGGACGGGGAAGAGGAGATTACACAAAAGGAGAGGGCACATCAAAAGCCAAAGAGAAAAGGTGTGTTTTTAGGTTTTGTTTAAAGGTTGAGAAGAGTGGTTCAAGACGGAGGGCGGGAGGTAGTGAATTCCAGAGGGCGGGGCCGATGAAGAAGAAAGCAGAGGAGCGGGTGGACTGTAAATGAGCACGGGAAGGGGAGGGAAGGGCTAGACGGTGAAGATGAAAGGAGCGGGGAGTATAACGAGGGGAGTGGATAGAGAGTAAGTCAGCAAGATATTGGGGGGAGCCAGTATGAAGTACTTTGTGTACCAGAGTGAGAAGCTTAAATTGGGAACGGTAAGGGAGGGGTAACCAGTGGAGGTGAAACAGGAGGGGAGTGATGTGGTCGCGGGGAGACGCATGACAAATAAGACGAGCAGAATTCTTTATACACGCACCCGCTCTGGGGGCATGTGGGAGCCTAACCTTCATTGGTACTATGTGGCGGCACAGTGTCGTGCCGGGGTGGAATGGATGAATCCGGATAGTTCTAAACGTTGGGTGCGATTGGAAATGGATATCGCGGGTGGAGCGGGTCTGGGGGACCGGCTGTGGCTTGGTCCCAAGTTGCGGAGTGGCTCGGGCTTAAGCAATCCATATATTCAACATACCCTCCGATGCTGGGACCAATCCTTTCGAACTCCGGGGGTAGACCTAACTCCTCTGGCGCCTATAGTGGATAACGCTATGTTCCCCCCTGGGTTGACTGATCCGATATTCCGGATTTGGGGGCATAGGGGCCTCAGCCACGCTGGGCAATTGTTTGACGAGGGTAGGTTGCGATCGTTTAGTGCGCTTCAGGAGGAATTTGACCTCCCCGACTGCCATGCCTTTCAATATACCCAAGTGGCCCACTGGGTGCAGACTTGCACCGTTCGGCCTCACGTGGCCCTTGATTTGTCGGATATAGAACGCTTCTGTGAGGGATGCACTACCACGAAGGGTCTCATAACGGCCTTATATGCCCATCTGCAGGTGCAGCAGCCAAGATTAGGCAAGTATAGAGGGCAATGGAACTCCGATTTGAGTCTTCACTATTCCGAGCAGCAATGGGAGCAGATAGAGGGTAAGCTGTAGAAGAGTTTGGTGGCGATTAGCGTCCGTGAAACTAACTATAAGCTATTATACAGATGGTACATGACACCTGAGCGGATTGCTCGGGTGTTTCCAGGGTCCTCGAGTCTCTGTTGGCGGGGCTGTGGACAGCAGGGCACTTTGGCGCACCTGTGATGGTCTTGTCCTCGCATTTGAATTTTCTGGAGGGGGATCCAGTATCGCCTAAAACATTTAGTTGGGCTCACCATCCCTTGGGACCCGGGCATTTTCCTTTTTGGTGTTAACGTGCCTGGGGCACGGAGTCCTCAGCTGGCTCTGATTCAACATGGTCTGAATGCGGCTCGGCTATCTGTGGCTACTGCGTGGAAGCAGGCCCTACCGCTGTCCTTTTCTGCCTGTTTGGAACGGATGTGGGACACGTATGCGATGGAACGCGGGGTGGCAGCCGGTAGATTGCAATTGACCCGCTTTGAGCAAGTGTGGGAAGCCTTCGTTCTACATTATGGTTCGTGAGTGTCCGAGGGTTCTCTATAGCCCGTGGGTGGGCTGGTTCCTCGCCTTCCTACGAGGTGGTGTCCCAGAGTTCTCCCCTTCAGCCTTGTGCGCACGGGTTAGCCGGTCCGCTCCCCTCGCTTGTAGCAGTTGTGGAGGTTCATGGGGGGGGAGGGGGAGGGGGGAAGGGGGGAGGGGTGGGGGATTGGAGGATTGGAGGATGGGGGGGTTAGACACTTGGGTCTGGTAGTGCTTTGCGCTGATAGATGGTGGGCAGGAGGGAGGTGGGGTAGCAGGAAAATAGGGAAGAAGTGGAAATTATAAAAAAAAAAAGGGCGTTCTGTTGGATTATTATTATTATTTTTTTTTGCAGACTGCGATTTTGGCATTGTTATCTTCTGCTATTGTGTTAAGCATGTCGTTTATGTTCTTCTGTGTCTTATTTCTGCCTTTCAATAAAAAAAACAAAAAACTAATTTGTCATACCCAAAAGAAACTAAACACTTACAAGGATAATGCACGAAGAATGTATTACCCAAAGCAAGAATTCTAGATTTAAGAGCAAGGAAAGACTGCCTACGTAATTGTGTAACACAAGAGAGATCAGGAAAAATAGATACTTTATCGCCACAATAGGAAATATCTTTTTTTTTCCTGAAATACGCCTTAAGAATAGCAATTTTATCTTCCTCAGAAACTAAGGTCACTAACAATGTGGCTCTAGTGGAAATAATATCCTGAGTATCTTCTAAAAAGGCAGTCAAATCAAAATTATTATTATCCTCAAGGATAGCTGCTTCCCCCTCCTCTACACTTTGCTGAGCAACTTTAGTGGAAATATAATAATAAACACAAGAGAATCAGCAGTTGGAAGGAGAAGCACAACCTTCAAGTATTTCCTAAAAAATATTTGTGGAGATAATAAAAGAAGAAGAAAGAAATAGAACCAACAGTAGCCGCTTCCAGCATCAACGGGAAGGCAGATGCAACCACAAAAAACAAAGTAAAGTAAAGGAATTTTCTGCGATCACAGGATTTGCTTCCTGCTGGCTCCATGGAAAATGAACTGAGGAGGGAGAGTTGGGAAGGCAGGAAGGCAACGACGCAGGCGCAGTGGGATGCTCCCAAAAGCTTTCCTATTGGACGCTGGAGAGCATTCCTGCGTATGCTCCGTTGGTACCAATGTCACCCATATGTGAAGACTACATTCCTGCTTGTTCCTGGAGATAGCCTTTGACACCATTCTGCACAGGCGACTTATAAACAAACCTAGCACCCTAGGGATGGACCATAAAGTTACTGATTGGGTTAGATATTGGTTGAGTGGGAAGCGACAAAGGGTACAGGTAAATGGAGGTTACAAAGGGTACAGGTAAATGGAGGGTACAGATGAGAAGGAGGTTACCAGTGGTGTGCCACATGGATCTTTCCTTGGTCCAATTCTTTTTAACATCTTTGTTAGTGATATTGCAGAAGGGCTGTCTGGTAAGGTTTGCTTCATTGCAGATGATATCAAAATCTGCAATAGAGCAGACACTCAGGTAGGAGTAGATAACATTAGAAGGGATCTAGGTAAGCTTGAAGAATGATCTAGAATTTGGCAGCTGAAATTAAATGCTAAAAAATGCAGGGTCAACCATTTGGGCTGCAAAAAGTCCAAAGGAGCAGTACAGTGTAGGGGTGAGGTACTTCTGTCCACAAACGAAGAGCGGGACCTGGGCGTAATTATGTCTGATGATCTTAAAGTAGCTAAACAGGTAGAAAAGGCAACTGTGAGAGCCAGAAGGATACTTGGGTGTATAGGGAGAAGAATGGCCAGCAGGAAAAAGGAGGTGATAATACCTCTCTATAAGTCTCTGATGCAACCTCATTTAGAGTATTGTGTGCAATTCTGGAGACCACACCTTCAAAAGGATATAAGCAAGTTGGAGTCGGTGAAGAGATGGCTACTAAAATGGTTAGTGGTCTTCGTTACGAAGCATATGAGGACAGACTTAAAGATCTTAATATGTATACTTTATAGGAAAAGGCAGGATAGGGGAGTTATAATAGAGATGTTTAAATACCTCCATGGCATAAATGCACAGGAGAAGAGTCTCTTCTGATTGAAAGCAAGCTTTGCTACGAGGGGACATAGGATGAGGGTGAAAGGCGATAGACTCAGAAGTAATATGTGGAAATATTTCTGTATAGAAAGAGTGGTAGATGAGTGGAATAGTCTCCCAGTGGAGGTGGTAGAGACGAGGATAGTATCTGAATTCAAAAAAGCATGGGACAAACACAGAGGATCTCTAAAGGAAAAAAGGGCACTATTGTAGTTGATGGAAGGGCAGACTAGATAGGCCATGTGGTCTTTTTCTGCCGTCATGTTTTTATGTTTCTATATATGACCACCAGGTATTTTATTTCAGATTTCACTTTGATTTCTTTGTTGCCAATCTTAATTGCTGTAGGGGGTTTGAAGTTTAGATCGTTGGTTACGTGCAGAATTTCAGTGTTGTAGTTTATTGCCATTCTGATACCGCTTTGAAGCAGTTTTTGATTGTTGAGTGATCTGGGTTTGCTGTGGAGAAGGGGGCGTATAACATCAGGTCATTTGCATATAGGTGGTATAATAGGTTATGTTGCTTGATGAGGGTGCAGATTGGTTATATGTAGACGTTGAATAAAAACACCGATAGGGAGGATCCTTTAGGTATTTCTTGCTGTTGTTTGAATCTTCTCGATGTTTGGTCTCCCTGAGGTAGGATCTAAACCATTCTAGGGCTTTTTTTGAGATTCTAATTTGTGTGAGGCGTTCAATGAGTTTGTGGTGGCTTATGGAGTCGAATGCTGCCATGATATCTATGAATATTAGTATGAATCCTTGTTGGGGTTTTTCCATTCCTTTGATTAGTGCAGTGTTTTTCAACCTTTTTTGTGCAAAGGCACACTTTTTTCATGAAAAAAATCACGAGGCACACCACCATTAGAAAATGTTAAAAAAATGTACCTCTGTGCCTATATTGACTATATATAAAGTAATTCTCTTGAATAGGAATCAAACACTCACACCAACCCCCCTCCCCTGCTGGTTCACACCAACCCCCCTCCCCTGCTGGTTCACTCACACCACCCCCCCCCCCTCCACTGCTGGTTCACTCACCCACCCCCCTGTCACTTACTCACCCCTCCTGCTGGGTCACTCACTCACTTACCCCCCCTCCCCTGCTGGTTCACTCACACCATCGCCCCCCCCCCTTGCTGGTTCACTCACACCACCCTCCCCCCCTTCCACTGCTGGTTCACTCACACTCCCCCCCCTTGCTGGTTCACTCACACTCCCCCCCCCCTTGCTGGTTCACTCACACACACACACCCCCCCTCTGCCCAAGCCGCTGCTTCTGCTTTGTACAGAGCAGCGGCTGCACTACACTTACATTGAAAAGTAAAGAGAAACTGTGTCAGGAGCCCTCCGGTCATCGCAGAGCCCGAGGAAGTGATGTCATGGGGGCGGGCTCCTCACAGGCTGTCTTTCCTTTTCAAATTAACTTTATTGCAGCTAAAGTTAATTTGAAAAGGAAAGACAGCCTGTGAGGAGCCCGCCCCCATGACATCACCTCCTCGGGCTCTGCATGATCGGAGGGCTCCTGACACAGTTTCTCTTTACTTTTCAATTTAAGTGTAGTGCAGCCGCTGCTCTGTACAAAGCAGAACCAGCGGCTGCACTGCGATATGGAATCGCGATCGCGTTCGCGCCGCGGACATCGGCACAAAAACCGGTTTTTTTGATCTGGCCGCTCCCGATCTTGCGTCCAGAGCAAAAAACCGGCTTTTCAATGGCCGGTTTTACAACTGTGCTGGCAGCCGGCCTGGCCATGGAAAAACCGGCCAGGCCGGCTGAAAACCGGCCGGTTGGCAACCCTAATTTGTGAGCCGAGGCCACATGTTACGGATGAAATTGGAATTTTTCCCACGGCACACCAGACAATATCTCACAGCACACTAGTGTGCCGCGGCACAGTGGTTGAAAAACGGTGGATTAGTGTGTTGAGTATGGAGGTGAGTAAAGTTTCCAAACTATGAGCTGGTCTTAGTCCATGTTGCTGGAGGTCAAGGGGGGCATACATATCGGTGTATTCTTGTAGCTGTAGCTGTACTGTCTTTTCAATTATTTTGGCTAGGACTGGCATGCTGGCAGTTGGCCTATATGAACTTGTGATGTCGGGGTCCAGTGATGTATTTTTTTAGATGGGTCTAATGGATGTGGTTTTGAGGTTGCTGGGTATGTGGCCCTGGGTAAGGGAAAGGTTCACAAATTTTGAGTATGGTTGGGCAGAGATAGTTTGGAACCATTTTGATCCATGTGACTGGGCATGGATCGAGTGGGGAGGTCGCGATGTTGATTGTTTTGATAGTGTGTTCTAGTTGTTCTGCTGATACTGGACTGAAGGAGGTCCATTGTGTGTTTTCAGAGTGGGGTTGTTGTTGGAGGAAGTGATCAGAGTTTTGCTTATTCTGGAGGAAGGTTGCTATATCCTTCGGTCCCAGTTGTGTGCTTGGTCCTGTGGGGGGGTCTCCAGTAAGGGATTTGACTATGTCAAATAGCTCTCTGGGTTGATTGAGTGATTTTAGGATTATGTTCGTGTTGTATTCCTCTTTGTGTCTGTTAATAAGGTTGTTGTACTCCTTTTGCATGGTGAGGTATTCGTTGAGGAGGTGTGAGTCCTTCATGCATCTCCATTGTCATTCGGTTTGCTTTAAGCTGCGTTTTGCTTCTCTTATTTCTGAGGAGTTCCATGAGGCTTGACAAGATTTTTTCCGTGCTTTGATTGTGGTGCAATGGCATAGGAGGCCATGGTTTGGTTCCAGTTGTCAATCAGTTCGGAGACGTCAGTAGACCTGCTGTTTAATCTAGGGATGATATGTGATAGCAGTAGGTCCTTGTCGAATTTCTTGAATCTGCATGGTTTGTAGGGTTCGTTAGGTTGAGTGGGATATGTGATTTTTGAGGCAGTTCATAGTTTATCATATGGTGGTCAGACCATGGGATTGGAGTCACATGTACTGGAATGTGTGGATTGTCTTTGATGATCTCAGTTGGTGCAAAGGTCCTGTGTGTTATGGGCTTTTCCTTCAGGAACTTGTCCAAACCTCTTTTAAACCCAGCTACAATAATAGCTTTTACTACATCCTCCGGTAATGCATTCCAGAGTTTGATTATGCATTGAGTAAAAAAAATATTTTCTCCAGTTAGTCTTAAATGTGTGCTACACTGTAGCTTCATTGCATGTCCTCTAGTCTTTCTACTTTTGAAGGAATAAACAACCAGTCTACGTTTACCCATGCCACTCCATTCATTATTTTATAAACCTCTATCATATCTCCCCTCAGTCATTTCTTTTCCAAGTTGAAGAGCCCTAACCTTTTAAGCCTTTCCTTGTTAGGGATATCCTTCCATCTGCTTTTTCATTTTAGTGCTCTTCTCTGTACCTTTTCTAATTCTTCTATATCCTTTCTAAGATATGGCAACCAGAATTGCATACAGTATTCAAGCTTCTCAATAGTTTTAACAGAGTTCAAATACTCAGGTATTTCAGGCACTGCTCGCCATCAAATGTTACACCTCCTCAATTTGTTTTCCAAGTCCTCTGGCTTCTCAGATTCAAAATTCTCAATTGACTTTTTCAGTACTTCAACCTCCTCCAAGTGGTCATCAGTAGAAGTCTCTAGATCTTCAGCTTGTTGCCCTAAATGATTTAAATCTGTCCGTAACTCAGCCACCATTTCTTTAATGTTGTTGTTGTTAAGTGCTGTCGAGTCAGTGTCGACTCATGGCGATCCTCTGGATAGTTGACCTAAACTTTGTTTGGTCTTCAGCCAAGCAGCTCATTGTTGATAGACTGGTATCCATAGCTGCTGTTATTGTATCGATCTATCTCATTACCAGCCTTCCTCTTTTACAGTGACCTTCTACCTTGCCAAGCACTGTCTTTCTCCAATGATCTCTTTATTTGCATGATATGCCTGAAGTATGAAAGTCGAAGTATTGTCATCTGAGCTTCTAAGGAAAGCTTAGGTTTGGTCTTTTCTAGCATTGACTGGTTTGTTCTTCGGGCAGTCCACGTTATACACAGTATTTGTCGCCAGCACCATAATTCAAAGCATCAGTTTTCTTCCTGTCTATCTTTTTCACTGTCCAACTTTCGCATTCATATGATGTTATTGAAAATACCATGGCCTGGACAAGTCGAAACTTTGTATGGAGAGAGACATCTCTGCTCTTGAGGATCTTGTCTAGGTCCTTCATAGGCATTCTACCAAGAGCAATACATCATCAAATTTCTTGACTGCTAATCCTTTCTTTATTGATTGTTGATCAAAGTAAGTTAAAGCTGTCAACTATTTCAATTTCTTCTCCATCAATGATGAACTTATTCATTTTGCCAGTTGTCAAGATCTTTGTCTTCTTAACGTTAAGGTGCAGACCCATTTTAAGACTATATTCCTTGATCTTGAGAGGCAAATCTTTCAAATTCTCTTCACTTTCAGCCAGTAAAGTGGTATCATCAGCATAGCGAAGGCTGTTGATGAGTCTTCCACCAGTCTCATCACACCTCGGTTGTCTTCATAAGTCCTGCTTCTCTGATGATTTGTTCTACATATATATTTCTTTAATGTTGCCCTTTATTTCAAAAATCTCATTCTTAATGTGTCTAAGCCACTTTTTAACTTCATCATAAACTGGCTTGATATTTATAGTCATCTGAGGAACCACTGCACCATCAATAATACTGGAGACCAGGCCTTTACTCTCTTCTCACACCTCTGCCATTTTTTTCCCTTCATGCAGCATGCCTCCCACATTCAAAGATGGAAAGTCATGTAAGGTGATTAGCATGTGCCCCAGGGTTTGGTCCTGGGACCGGTACTGTTCAATGTATTTGTGAGTGATATTGCTGAAGGACTGAATGGAAAAGTCTGTCTTTTTGCAGATGACATGAAAATTTGCAACAGAGTGGACTCCCTTGAGGGAGTGGATAACATGAGGAAAGAACTACAAATGCTGGAAGAATGGTTTAATGCTTGGCAGTTAAGATTTAATGTCATGCACTTGGGAAGCAGAAACCCAAAGAAATTGTATGTGATAGGGGGCGAGAGGTTGGTGTGCATGGACCAGGAGAAGCACCTCGGAGTGATTCTTTCTGAGGATCTCAAGGTGGCGAAACAGTATGACAAGGCGGTGGCAAAAGCCAGAGGGATGCTGGGTTGCATACCGAGAGGAATTACCAGCAGGAAGGAAGAGAGGTACTAATGCCACTGTACAAGTCGCTGGTGAGGCCTCACTTGGAATATTGTGTTCAGTTTTGGAGACCGTATCTCACAAAGGATAGAAAAAGACTGGAAATGGTTCAGAGGCAGGCAACCAAAATGATTTGGAGCCTGTGTCAGAAGACGTATGAGAAGAGACTTGAAGACCTAAATATGTACACTCTGGAGGAGAGGAGGGCAAGGGGAGATATATTCAGACCTTTAGATTCTTAGAGTATTAACAAACAAACAAATCTCTTCCAAAGATGGGGAAACTGTAAAGCTAGAGGGCATAACATGAAGCTGCAAGGGGGTAAACTGAAAGACAACATCAGGAAATACTTTTTCACTGAAAGGGTTATGGATGCTTGGAATGTCCTCCCGATGGAAGTGGTGGGGGCAAATACAGTGACGGAATTCAAAGTGGCACGGGACAGACACAGTGGATCCCTTTATAGTAAGAGGATAAAATCAAAGTAAACATAACTCTCTTATATCTAAACAAATAGAGGTGACCTACCGGAGCGGTGGGTACACCCCTAAACAAAGGCATGGGGAGGGGTGACCTACACAGAGTGGCAGGGGCACCTACTCTTACCACCTTGCTGGGCAGACTAGATGGAACATACTGATCTTTATTTGCTGTCATATACTATGTTACTATATGTCTATGGTTTTCTTTTTACTAGTCATCTTCACTCCAATTGCAGCACCACCACAATTTCTCATGGAGAATCTGGACACTGGAGAATCCAAAACATGCCCACTAAGGTGGAGCTTACTCACTAAGCTGATATTGCACTCATTGACATCGCCAAAACCTCTCTAACGAGTCGAGTTGAAGTTCCTTTTTGAAACTCTGCAAGGAGGATTTGCTCCTAATTTTAACTGGGAAGAAATTCCACAGCATAGGTGACATATAAGCAAATAAAGATCTTGGAATCTCTAACTTGATTTTGCACAGTCCTGGCCAAGAAAAATCAAAAAAATATATACATATCTGATTCACTTTTGGTTATAAAAAAGCGGGTGTTTTTCCGGTTTAATAAGTCTCACTCTTCTACATGGATGCATTCACCTAGTGCCGTGGATGTTAACTATCTCACCTCAGAAGGACATATAAGGGAGGGCTTTAGGACCCTAACCTAAAGGACAACGTCCCCTGGTATAATTTATTTTAGGATATAAATATACCAATCCTGTACATTTGATAGAACTTGTTAATAATGCAGTGATTCAACCTTCGAGAACTGTTGTAGTTTCCCTGAAGCCTTTTCATTTTTAACGATAATCCATGAATGTTTTCTAAGGTTACCCCTCTTTTTTAGCGCCATACTCTTGAGTTTTAAAAGCACTGACTTCACTGTGCAGATCTACTGATCTAAGCAAATTGCTGACTGAGTTAGGTAAGTTACATTGTATGCAGTCTCTCCTTTCTCCTGTTGAGTTCAACCTCTATATGTGCTTGTTTCTGCTAGCGCGTTCCTTAGGTTCCACCCACGTTGTTGTTATATTTCTATTTTGAGTTCATGTGGCTTAATTTACATATCAATGATTGAATTAATCCATCTTATGTCAATATTTTTTGCAGTTTTCAGTATTGTCGATTTGGTACAATAGTGTGCTTATAAAGCTATAAGCATTTAATGTGGATGACAGTGAGTTTGCTTTTGAATTTTCAGTCTCCTTCTCTCTCCCCCGCCCTCTTCCCCCCTTCCCTCTTCCCCCCTTCCCCTCTTCCCGCCCCCTCTCCTTCCAGACTATGGTCTTTTTATTACTTGATCATGCTTTGGCATTTTAAAATGAAAAGGTACACTCTGGTTATGTTTTTTATATGGTGCACACAATGTAATCATTGTCTTATTTAATGTTATTTAGTATTCTGTATATAATTGTATTACTTCTTAACATTTAACTTCATTTAGTATTGTTGTTTAATATGTTTTTAACTGTACTTTTTATCAGTGTTCTACACATTATATATGTTTTAGTTTATTTTATAATTTTAATATGTTATGTATATGTTTTAATTTATACATGCTTTTATGTTTTGTTGGAGTACTGAATACATATACCCCCTGACGAAGGCTCACAGTGCCAAAACACTGTCAGTATGTAGGTTTTAATAAAGACTGGTTCCACATACAGAGGGTTAGGTTTTACTTCACCCTGCTCCCTAGTGTCTTTGGTTCCTCTTTACAAGGGTGAGTGCCTCCTTTGGACTCCTAGTGTGTTTAGACTTTCAGAAAGCATTTGACAAAGTCTTACATCAAAAGGGGTCAGAAGGGGATGGAATATTTTTCTTCCCAAATCTTGCTGAGTACCTTCACATGGTGACCCACTGTATAAAATCTATACCAAATCTCAACAAGACAACACTACGATAAAAGTATGGTAAGAAGAAAAAAGTAAGCGACATACTGGCCGCACGTAGTTCAGGATAAAAAGGTGTCTACCCATAGCTTATGCATTAGGGCTTACATGTGGTAGCAATAGTGCAAAACCTTCAGAACAAGATAACATCCTTGATGCAGCCATAGGCCATGGTGAACTTGTTCCTGGACCTGCTGCAGAAGGTGATAAACCACAGAAACTAATGAAAAAACGAAGAGGACTGAACAGGGCTATACCAAAGGCTGTGTGAGCAGTGCGGCCGCACAGGGGAGTGCTGAAATCATGACTGTGCTTCCATAAAGCTCAAAAAGAGTGAGTTACTGCACGTGGCTGGGTGGAAAGGAGTACAAAATTCATTAGTCACACAGGGACATATTTCTAGCTTGGTACGATCCCAGGACTGAAAACTGTTAGATAGACACCTGAAGAAAAAAAAGAGATAATGCACTGCTACTATTATACCACAAATCCTGTATTTGTTTACAAAGGATACGCAAAGAGAGCTCATTAAATAATGGAAGAAAGAGAGAAAATCCCAAAAGAAAAATTAGAAAAAGCTACTGATGCAAATATAAGATCTCTGATTGAACAGATTAAAGAAAAATATCTAAGCAGAAAGAGAAGAGTGAGAGAGATAATGGGTTCAGAAAGGAGTACAAAAAAAGAGATGCCACAGCATCCAGCATACTAAGATGATGCAACAAAGGACATATCTGAGGAAGATAACATCTACCTGGAGGACAGAATGGCATGAGGCAGGCATGAGGAGGAAATTCAGGATGGTCCAGTGAGTGGAGGAGAAAATGGAGAGAACTTGAATAATGTGGAGGCCAGGAGACAGAAAGGAAAGAAGAGAGATCAAGAGATTGAAGAGTTGGCAGTGGACTTCTTGGCCTGCATGGAAGTTGATAGGTATGCTGGGGATCAAGAGAGAGATCGAATGCCAAAGTTATATCTTATATTTAAGGCAAAAAGCATGATAAATTAAAATGAATAAAGCTAAAATTCACATTAAGAAACCATCAATGGTATTACAGAAATAAATCAGATCCAGTACTGTGCAGCAAAACTGATAGATATCGCATAGGATCAAGATCACCAAAGATAATGTGAAAGATCCAAAACATCAGAATGAAACATCCCGCATTAAAGGAAGGACCTTAGATTTATATGCTCCAATAATAAACTAAAAGTAACAGCAGAAGCACAAAAATTGTGAAAATCTGAAGAAAACAGGAAAGAAAGATATCAAAATAAACTAGAGAGAACCCAAATCAGTTTTACAGAGAACTGGGAAAGCACATCAGTGAGGTAAAATTACCGCCAAGACCGACACACACAAATTCTTAAGAAATGTATATGAAAACCCTATAGAGCACAACCAAAAAGCTGACTAGCTACCCATCATAAGAGAATTTGGAAAAGTTGAACATCAAAGCTATGGACTGGCCTGAAGTAACAACTGTGGTACCGCAGAGCCTATTCATGAAGGAAAAAGGGTTTTAAATCCTGAAAAAAGATTTTATCATCAGCTGCAATATTATGAGGAGCCCAATAGAGGGAGCAGGAGTGACCTTCCAAGGCCCAGAGAACTGCACCTCAGAGCTGATGAGGTAATGCAACCTAACAGCCAATGGAGAAAAGGGGGAGTTCCCCTGAAGAAAGGCTGGGAACTTGAAAAGGAGGAGCTAGGACAAGTTAGAGAGAGACCAAGGAGAGGCATACCAAGGAAGGCCTACCAAAAGGAGGCATATCAAGAAGAGGCTTATCAAGGAAAAGCAGACCACGGAGAGTCACACCACAGAGAGCTTCTGGAAAGGAACCAAGAAGGAGAGCACCATAAGGAGTGTCCAGAGCACCAGAGAGGAAGGAGTTCCTGGCAGGAGGGCATAGTGAATCCGAGGCCACAGAGTTCCAGGAGTCCTTGGTTGAGAGGTACTGGAAAGAAAGGCACAAGGGGAGAAATAAACCCCAGAGTTTGGTGTGAAGAACCGGCAGCAGTAAATGCAAGACACAGTGAGCATTATCTGAGCAAGGATGAAGTCTTTGCTGCAAATGGTAATATTCCTTATTCAAATGGTAAAAGGTGTGAATGTGAGAGAGTGGTGACTCTGCATGAAGGCCAGCTGGAGTGTGAAAAGCCTACTGCTCAAGACAGGCTGAACTACAGCAGGACCAGGCCGTGGGACTCAACTAAACAAGGTAAAATACCTTTTTATTCTGATAAGCAATATAAGTTAAGAAGACAGGAAACACAAGATACTGGAGTATATCCTCCCTATCAAACTGTTGGTGAAACAGGGCACAAGCCCTTGGTAAAAAGACTGTATAACATAAGGCAGCCTGCAAGGGGAAGTAACTGCCATAACAAACACTCACATGGGCGCGGCCCTGACTTGAATGCTGAACATTGGAAGCTAGTAAATGTGTTATATGAGAAACCTCAGTACACTCCTCAAGAGTTTACTGACACTGATTCACAGCTGTCTGATACTCAGCCCATGCAGGTGGAATTCAACGAAGACCCACCTGAAACCCCGATGGACTGTAGCTACTGTCAGGCAGGTAGCCTAAGGTCTGTGCATGAAACATAAAATAGTGAACAGTAGCGAATGCCTGTAAAGTTTGTTTATGCCTAGCACTGTGAAGCAACAGTTAAACAAAGCAAGTGTGAATATAATTTCTTTTTGTTGCCTGAAGCAAGGTTTCTTTCAGTTGGTTGAAGTAGTCTCCCATAACTTGAACCATTGTGCTTAAAGGGAAATAAAGCCTTATTTTCCCTACATTCGGGCTAGTGTGTTCTCTTGAACTTTGGCCCCCGGTAGGTCCTGGGAACATTACCAAGACCTCTTACAGAAGGACCAAATTCAAAATATATAAAAAAAACTCTCATGTCCATCTGACCTGCCCATACCAACCTTGGCCTCTGGGGCGGCAGCATGACACAACACAAGAACTGAAAAGTAGATTTTAAAAAGCCCTAAAATGGAAAAGCCCTGGCCCTTATAGCATAACTAATTTTTGGCTCAAACAGATAACATCCCTTCACCACGACCTGGCAAACTACAAAAATCAATTAATCAGGCAGCCAGATTTATCACCACAATAGCTAATAACTGTAAAAACACTTTTTCTTCCAAAGGGAGACCCAACTAACATTGCCAAAAATTATAGACCAATACCTTGTCTGCCTACAGTCTACAAGCTATTTACTGCAATAGTTGCTGGCATGTGAAAAGACCATATTGACCCCACTAATATGGCAGTAGAACAGAAAAGTAACAAAAGTGAAGTATTCAGAACCAAAGACCAGCTATTGATAAACAAAGCCATCATGTTAGTGCTAAGAAAAGCAGAAATCTCAACGTAGCATGGATTGACTATAAGAAAGCTTTTGACAGTGTCTTAAACTCCTGAATAATAAATTGCCTTGGAATATACATAATAAATTGCCTTGAAATGTACAAAATAAATTCTAAATTGAGTACAACAAATTCACTATGAAAATTTGGCAAACTACCCTCCATCTACAATATGCAGATGGACAGTTTACCATTCCTAATATCAAGATCCAGCAAGGAATATTTAAAGAAGACTCCTTGTCAACCCTCTCATTTTGTATAGCACTTAATCCTTTGAGTGCACATCTTAACTCTTTGGGATATGAGTTTAGCCTTAACCCTAAAGCTGGCAAAGACCCAATGGTGACATTACACCTACTGTTTGTAAACGACGTAATGCTCTATATTCCCCGTGATAAACATCTAGCAGAACAACTCCATCTAGTAAAAAGCTTTTCAGATGACATCAGGATAACTAATGTCAACCTAGCACTGTAAAAGGAGATCATGATTTATTGCATCGAAGGCAGCAGTGAGGTCTGAAGAGATAAGTAAAGCATGGTGGCCAGAGTTTAAAAAAGAATGAACTTCACTAAGAAGAGTGCTGAGGGTGGTCTCAGTACTGTAGCCAGTTCTGAAGTCAGATTGTTGAAGATGAAGGATATAGTCTGTGAATTGTAAATAGACTGCCTTTTCAATTACTTGGTATACCGCTCCTTCATGACACAAGGGTGGTTTACAAAAAACACAAGAAAGGAAAAGGAACTCCATCAACTTTGAAAGGAAATACAGGTTGGAAACTGAACAATAACTTGAGACAGAGCTAGCTTCAAGAGCAGCAGGTAGTCAGGTTTCTCTGGCTCCTTTCAGAGAAAGGGTTGTGAAAATCTCATTTGGATCCTTAGCATTTGGGATTTGCTCTGGATCCTATTGATTCTGGGTAGTGGCTAAGGACTTGGGCACTGGTAGGATGCTCGGCCTTTTAACGGCACAAGTCAGGAAGTAGACACTATGAAATTTGCCTTCCATGATGGTTCAAGCTGCTGTTTCTCATCCTATCTTTTTGGGGAAATGGTCTCTAGAGACTGGTGTATTCCTTCCAATAAAGGTGAATCACCTTCTGGGGTAGAATTTCCAACTGTTTCTGTAAGAGTCCATCCCAAAATGCTCAGCATTGCAAGTTTTTTAGTAGCACTCTTGTCTGCATGTGCTTGACTGGAAGAATGTGAAGAAGGAGTAGCTTAGAGTTGGCAGTTTGAGGTCCCACCCAAAGTGAGGTGTGCTTTGTTACATACCATTTGTTTTGGATTGGTCTGATGGACAGTAAGGAAGAACAAATTTGGTTATACCTGCTAATGTTCTTTACGAGTGTACCAGACAAGTTCAGAGGTCCACACTGATGTTTGTTTTTTGTTGCAATGCTTGGTTGCTATTTGGATTCCACTGTAGGTGGTTTTTGGTTGTATTGTGAATGTTCTTGATGGCACTTCCAATTCAACATGTGGAAGTATGAGTCCCTCCCTTCCTCCCTTGTTATAGTTACATATTGAGAGGTTGTCTCCTTCTACTTTGTTACAGAAAATACTGAGGAGCATATGGCTGCACAGTGCTCTATATAGGCTGGAGTTCACAAGCTTTTGGTCTCTGTCTCCATTTGCTGGTAGTTGGGCATAACCCATTCTTTCTGGATTGGTCTGATAGACTCAAGGAAAGAAAATTAGCAGGTAAGACCAAATGTGCCTTCCCTCTCTCTCCACCACCCCGCCCCTCCCCCCCCCCCCCAATATTGTTGTAACACACTGACACATTATTATCTCTCGGCTCCCTACCTGATACTCTTTGAGTAATCCCTGCACAGCCTGCCCAGGAAGACAACGTTGGAATCCAGTTCCTCTTTTTCCTTTCTCCTGTTGCGCACAATATCCCGAGTCAAGAGAAGGATCAGACAGAAATCAGGGGTTTCTTTTAGTGCATTACTAATTGTATTATTTGTTTCATTTATTTATTTTTAGGTCATTAATGATTTTGAACTGTATGATTTATATATTTTATATTTTTAATTGTATGATCTCTATCTTTTGTGTTCTTTTAACTAGGATTGGACAAAGAAGAATAGAAATGCAAAATTAAATTAAATGATCAAATATTTATTGTATTTTCAATACTGGGCCAATGAGTCCAGTCTAAGAGTAGCTCATGGGATAGGGTTTGGGATAAAAATTGTTTTCCAACCAGTGGCTGTATGACTTCTCTGCAATTAAGTGTTTAATGGCTGCTGGTGTCTCAGCAGGTGTGTGAGATACAGTAATGCTTTGCTTCTCTTCTGGATTGCAGATGGCATGTGAGAAGACTGTGTCTGCCATGCACCATGTTCTGCAAAGGACAATTCAAAGTGCAAAAGGTAGTGTTCATTAAGAGCTTTCTGCAGACAGCTGTTGCATGGCTGCATGATTCATGTTCTTGCTTATACTCTGACATAAGCTGTTGAACGAAGGAATATCTTGACTGAGGAGCCAATTTAATAAAACATGAGTAAAAATGTGTGCTGAATTTTAGTGCATATTTCCTTTGCTCATTTGCTGAAAAAGGGATTAACTCCCAATGCAGTAATGTAATGGCATGCAAATTTCAACAGCATAAAGAAAAAATGGTACGCTAACATAAAACTATGCACATAAACATGATTGTGTATATAAAAACTAACAAGGCATACCAGACAGACGTTAAAGTGAAAAAATGCTTCTGTTTTGGTCAAGCATTCAGGGGTCATTTTATAAGATCATTTTTACATGTATCTGGTAGTTGATATGCAATAGTGCCTCTTATAAAATTAGGTTGGGCATAAAAGCAGGCATGTTGGCATGAATGCATGTTCTCATTAAAGGCATTTCTAAGGACATAGTCTAGGTTGAACGCAGGCAGAGTCATAAAGAATTTAACTAACTAGGCTTATATATACCGCTTTTCTACCAGTCAAAGCCATATATGTTCAGGTACAGTATATATTTTTCCCTTGTCCCCAAAGGGCTTGCAATCTATGTTTTTGTACTGGAGGGTTAAGTGGTTTACCCAAGGCCCAAGGTTGCTATCCTCTAGTGGGATTTGAACCCCTGTCTCTCTGGCCCAAGGTAACTTGCCCTGACCACTAGGCCCCTCCTTGGAGGTGAAGTGAACTAGAGGAGGAGTTAAGATGGCGATGGCTTGGCTTGGCTGAAGCGTGCATTTTTCGATACAGGGAAGAAGCGCAAGAGTAGGGGGATTTGTTGCCTTCCCAATCGCCTGTTATCTCTACTCCAGTTTCTTCAGAAGTCTTTGGATCTTTGGATTTTTTTTTATTTAACTTGTGCACCTCAGTATCTGGAAGACTTGGGGGAGTTAAGCCGGGCTGCAGCTCTGCCAGAGTCGGAGGGCTCGGCGACTGCTTCAGCATCATCTGTCTCCCCTGATTTGAGGCCGGCGTTGAAGGTGGTCTGCTACCAACATTCCTCTGAAGATAGCTTGAGACCGGAATCCTCCTTAGTGCAGGGGGATATCCTGGAGCTGTGAAGGTCAGAATCAAGGATTATGTGGGCAGAGAAGTTTCCTGCCCTGAAACAGCATTACTCAGCTGAACCCATGGTGTTGACAAGTGGAAGTCTGGCGGTGATTGAGTCTGCCAGCGTGAGAGGAGGTGAGACGCCAGCAAGAATGGAAGCTGTCCCGATTCGATCAGGTGATACAATGACGTTTTCTTTGGAACAACCAGCAAATTTTACACTTGAATCTTTATGGTATGCTATTGTGTCCTTGGGGGAAGTATTGCTACCTCAGGTTTCCTCGTTGTCCGTGAAGGTGAATAATAATTCAGTTGCAGTTGAGCTTACACTAAAAACTTTGCCTCACTACATGTTAAGTTGGAACTTTTAGAGAATTTGTCCCAGGTCAACAATTTGAGACTGATTAACGTTCCTTGAGTTTCAATTGTATCGGCAAAGGATATGTTCAAGGCGTATTTAATAGAAACTATGGGTGTTTCTCCTGAGTTGATTCCACCTCTTGTAAAGGTGTATTATCTCCCAAGAAAGGCCAAGAAATCTGCAATTCCTGTAAGGATTGAGGATCAACAGGCGGATGTTCTGAATATAACAGACTTGCTGGAGACTTCATATGAGGAATCTACGGTGCCATCTACTTTGATAATAACTTGCGCTGTTTTGTCTGACAAAGAATGGCTTCTTAAGCTATTCTGCTGAAAAAGGAACCTTTTGTTTCATGGTGTATTAGTACATATATATCCTGATTTAGCTAGGAATACCCAGAGATGTCGCAGCGAGTTTCTTCTGTTACGCCCTGGGGTTTTGCAACTGCGACGGCTCTTTTTCTTGAAGCATTCGTGTAAGTGCTTAGTTAAGTACCGCTCTGTTTCCTATATTTTTGATGAGCCCTCTCAATTGACTGTTTACATGAATGCTAGGCGTTTGGAATCCTCTATATATTCTCCACTCTAACCCTCATGATTAAATATGTGCTGGATATTAGCCTCGCCATGTTTCTTTTTTCTTTTGGTATTGGATTGTATGTAGTTGCATACTCCTAGTATTGTGGGCTAGAGTGAGCAGACATATATATGCTATGTTTAGCATTTACTTATTGTTTTGCTAATATACTTTTTTGTTTCTGTTATGCTCTTTTTTCTGTTCAAGATTGTTCGTGTGAACGTTCTTGGAATTAATGTAAAATTGCATAAATATAAAATTAAAAAAAGAACTATTCTAATCAATGTATGTATTTGGGTGCTTTACGTGCAGACACTAAAACCTACTTTGAGCAGGCATAATGCCCAGCAAGAATTGCACTAATATTTTATAAAGACAAGTAGGCACCATTATAGAATTACTCTTCTAAAGATTTAGAATGGCCACCATTGTGCAGTGTTTGTGTTTATTAAGGACTGCTAGACCATCTTACATCAAAATATCAAAGTTGTTCACAAAGTTGAAAAAAGGAAAGGAAGTCCATAATTATGATAGGAAAGCAAGAGCATAAGAAAGGAAGGCAAAAAGCAGCAGTAGAAGGGAGCTAATGGGGAGAGTTCCACTAGATACTAGGAATGCAGCATTCCAAATACAATGTGTGGTGTTGAGTCAATGCTGACTCCTGGCAACTCAGCCCCTGGGTTTTCTTAGCAAGGTACAATTGGAAGTAGATTGTCAGGCCTTTTCTTATGTGCAGTGAGTTTACAGCCCCTGGTATTCCAAGGTGGTCACCCATCCAGATACTAGCCAGGCACAACCTTGCTTAGCTTCAGAGATCAGCTGAGAGCAGGTTTATTCAGGACAACTGAAGACTCAATACTAGGAATACCATGGACAGTTCTGAAGTATGCACTTTCAAAAGGATATAAATTGAAATGAATCAGTCTAGAGGGCAGTTGGGAGGGAGTTCTGACTCATTCTTCCCAATTCTGGATGGGTTCTCTCAAGAAGGAAATTATTTTTCTTTCAGTATCCAAGGTGATGGCCTCCAACTGTCAACAAAGACTTACACAATTGGGGAGGTCCAAAAATACATTTCTTTACTTTAAAACTGCTCCCATACAAATCTTAATATTTTATTTAGAGCAGTTGGTATACCGCCAATCATTTAGAATAGGGGGCTTTTTCAATTGAGAGGCCATATTGTAAATTTATTTATTTAGAGCATTTAATAGACTACTGTACCTTTCAACAAAAAGCCATTTACAAATTCCAGATTAAAAAGCACAATATAAAACACAAATTAAAATAAGACAAAGAAACCTCAGAAAAGGGATGTAACACACAACAATATAATTTCATAGACCATGATTAACAGCTGGGAAACATAAGGATAATAAAGGAAACTAACCCAAATCACAATAAAGGCGATAGTTAATAATACCAACCCCTAGGCATCTCCAAATATCGTGATATGACAAGAGAAAGTAGTAAAGTGGTCAGAGCTGAGGAGGAGAGGAAGGGACAGATGGCCTGGATCTAGTGCAGTGCAAAGAAAGAATGCTGAACAACAGAGGTGATATGACCATGAAAAATCAGGGCTGAATCTAGTATAACCCAAAGATAGCAGAAAGAGGAAACCAGTGGAATGGAGACACTGAAAAAGAGGCGCAGAAAAAGGTGAAGAAGCAGTCCCTGTCAGCCAACTGGCTGAAGTTTTGCTGGGATTAAGTACCAAGTAATTTTCTTGTAGCCAGTCGGCTATGTGAGAGAGACAAGTATTGAGTGAAGAAACATCAGAAGATAGCACATCTGTGTGTAGAAGAAGCAGAATGTCATCAGTATAATAATATGCGGAAATGCCTAGTTGTTGAATGAGGAGAGCATGAGGGAAAAGAAACATTTTAGATAAAAGCAGGGATAGGACTGAGCCTTGTGGAACACCACAGTCAAGGGGGTAGAAAGCAGAGATTGAAGAGTCAGAGGAGACTTAGAAAGGCTGATTGTAAAGGAAAAAACAAAACCACTGGAAGACAGTATCCTGTAACCTGAGATTGTGTAGACAAAGCAGGATGGAATGACTGATGAGGTTGAAAGCAGAAGAGAGATCAAAGAGAAACGAAAGAAATGTTATCTTTATCAGTGGATTCACGAACTTCACTAAGGAGAGAGAGTAAAATGGTTTCTGTGCTAAGACTGGGCCGGAAACCAGATTGATGAGGATGGAAAGCATTGGTAGTACCCAGGTAAGAAACAAACTGAGAGAAAACAAGTTTTTCAAGACTTTTAGACAGGAAGGGCAAGTTAGACACTGGCCTGTAAATAGTCAGGATGGATGCATCAAACGAAGACTTTTTAAGAATGAGATGATCGGGGGAAGCTACTAGAAAACAGGCTATTATTGATAATCAAAAGAGCAGGTGGGAGAAGGGCAAGAGAATTATTAGAGAACCAGGAAGAAGGGATGGGATAGAGAAAGCAATTGGTCTTGTGGGACGAGAAGATGAGCTTAGAGGGAGTGATGGGTGAGATGGAGTTGAAAGAACCCCAGGGATGGAAGAGCGTGGGAGAGGATGTAGAGGGTGAAGGCTGGGTCATGGGGGAGGGGAGGGGCAGGGAGATAGGAAAGGTGGAGGAGAGCTTGTTGGTTTTCTCAAAAAAAAAAATGATTGGGCGAAGTAGTCTGGTGAGGGTATTGAGATCAGAGAAGATGAGGTACATGGTAGGCAAATCAACTGAGAGAAACAAAGTATAGGGTCCTGGAATGATCAGAGGAGGAGCTGATAAGGTTCGAGTAATAGTCTTTCTTTAGCAGAAACAATCATAGACTTATAGAGATGGTGATGATGCTAAAAAGCAACTAGAGAGTCTTCAGTACGGACTTGTGGCAGCAGCGTTCAGAGTGACGCAGGTGAGACTGTTGAGTGTACAGCCCAGAATGGTACCAAAGGTGGCAATGTGTTTTCTGAGGTCATTTTGGGTGAAGAGGGTCAAGAGCTGATTGAAGTTGAGAATGCCAGGACTGTACCTGAGTATCGATAGGCAGGGAGTGAAAACCAGCTGGGAAGATTGTATCTAATGAAGGAAAACTAGCCATAACAGAGCTGACTCACCAGCAAGGGCCAGTGAGGACAATGCATGGGTATAAGCCAGAGTGAATAAAGGGAGAAATGAGAAAAAAACAGAAATGAGAAAAAAAAACTCCCACTCGCAGCCTTCGATCCGTCCATGTCAACCGTCTTCACCTCCCAGCTCCCTCCAAAGCTCACTTACAATCTACCCAGAAATCAGCCTTTTTCTATTTGGGCCCCTCCCTCTGTAACTCACTTCCCACTTCCCTCCGATTAGAAGAATCCTACCCCAAATTTCGTTCCCTTCTTAAAACCCATCTTTTCTCCTTAGCTTTTAATGTTTCTCTATGAATTTCCTCTGACCCCCCTCTTCTTTCTCGATTGCTGTCCTTACCTCTTGTCTCCTGTACGTCTCAGATTATAATTATTGTAACTTTTTTTTCCTTTTCTATTTCAAAATTATTTTTGTACTGTAAACCGCCCCGATGTAATGGGGGGCGGTATATCAAATGTAAGTAAACAATAAACAATAGATAATCCATCCAGGGAAGTAAGAAAGTAGAAAACAAAAATGGAGGAAAAGGGATAGAGTGAGAGAGGCCAAGCTGGTCCAATATGTGTCCAGTAATATGGGTGAGAAAATGGATGAATGGAGTGAAGCCAACATCAAGAAGGTGTGAAAGAAACAATATATCATGGGGCTTATGAAGATTATCAAAATGGATATTAAATTCTCCTAAGATGTATAAATGGGAATAATGGACAGAAGCTTCCAAGATAGTTAGAAGAAGAGAATCTCATAGGGCAGAGCTGAGAGCGAATGGCAAGTACTAATACTGCTACCACTCATTTGTATAGCACTACAAGGTGTACACAGCGCTGTACATATAGATGTAAGACATAGTCCCTGCTCATCAGAGCTTACAATCTAATCAAGACAAAACACATAGTGAAACTGGGGACTAGAGTATGGTAAGATACACATAAGATTGCAGATCTACTATTAGTAATCTGTGAACTATCATTAAAATCGTCTGTAGTACCTGAAAACTGGAGAGTGGCCAATGTAACTCAAATTTTTAAAAAGGGATCTCCAGGAACAAGCAGGAATGAGTCTTCACATATGGGTACGTCGGTACCGACGGAGCCTGCGCGGGAACGCTCCCCAGCGTCCCAAAAAAGGAAAGCTTTTGGGAGCATCTCACAGCACCTGCGCGCTGCCTTCCCGCCTTTCCTAACCGCCTCTCTCCAGTTCTTCTTTTCCGCGGAGCCAGCAGGTCGTGTTCCTGTCACCGCTGAAGAAGTTCTTTATTTTATTTTATTTCTTTGGTCGCGCGTCTGCCTTCTTCGACGTCGGACCGGTACCGCCGGTCTTTTCTTTCTTTTTCTTTAAAAAAAAAAAAAAAAAAGATACTTTCCATTCCACTTCAGTGTATTTTTTCTTCGTTGAGCCTTAGGCCTAACAGAAAATATCTCATGGAAAAGCCCGCCTCCGGGTTTAAAAAATGCACTGAGTGCAGCGGTACCATCTCTGTTACCGACACCCATGACTGGTGTCTTAAGTGTTTGGGTCCTGACCATCCCATCACAGATTGTGCGTCCTGCTCTATGATGTCTAAAAGAGGTTTGCAGAACCGAGCAGCCAAGCTCAGTACACTGTTTCCCTCTGATGCAGCTTCGGTGGCATCGACGTCTTCCAGGGCTGCTTCTTCCTCCTATGGATCTCAGGTAACCAAACATTAGTCCAGCCGGTCTTCGAAGGGTAGATCTCCCTCCAAGCATTGAGATGCCTCTGGGCTTGCCCTCGAGGATCCTGCACCGGCAAAAGTACCCCGCGGGAAGCTCCGGCTTCCAAAGCTCCTCCTATGGGGTCACAGGTTGACATCGATGGCACGGCCTCGACCGATCACCTGTTGCAATGTTCTGGGGTACCGGTGGAATCTGCCGGTACCGACCTCCAGACATTCATGGCGTCGATGGATCAGAATGTTCTGACCAGGCAGCGTGCCATTACGGCATTCATACAAGCTGCGACGCCGCTGGTACCGCAACAAGCTTCGTTGTCGGTACCGGCTCCGATATCGGTTCCGGTGCCGGTACCGTTTGCATCGACATCGGCTTCGGTGTCGACTGCAGCGGTACCCTGTCTGATGATGCCTATCGGTACCAATTCGGTACCGATGACTCCCAATGTCGATACCACCCGGTATGCGTATCGGGCTTTACAGGAGCATCCAGACAGGCGATACTTTGATTCCTCCGAAGACGGCGAAGCATCGGTACTACTTCCTCAGGAGCCTTCTTCTCCAAAAAGAAGAATGTCCCCTCCAGAAGACTTGTCTTTTCAAGACTTCATAAGGGAAGTGGCCAAGGGGCTTTCTATCTCAGTAGCCCCTGAGACAGAGCCTAGAGCCAAAAAATTGGATATTTTGCAATATCCCAAGGCTCCTAAAGAGGCAGCCACTTTGCCAGTTCATGAGATCCTTTATGACCACATGATAGGCATATGGGAGACTCCTCTCACCATCTCTTCTCATTCTCGTAGGTTGGATACCATGTATCGTGTCCCTCCTTGTCCTGGATTTCATAAAACTCAGCTTCCTCACCATTCTATTGTGGTGGAGTCTGCTATGAAAAAGTTAAAGAGTGCAAAGAGGCACTCATCTGCTCCTCCAGGAAGAGAATGTAGAACCTTAGATGCTTTTGGCAGGAAAATTTTCCAGGCCAGTATGCTTGTTGCCAGAATCAACTCCTATAGTCTCTATATGGGGATGTTTCTGAAGGAAGTTACAGATCATCTGCAAACATTCCTCCCTTTTCTTCCAGAAGATAAAAGGGAAGACTTTCTTACCTGGCTTAAGCATGCCCAGGATGTTTCCAAATTTTCTAACCGTGCAGCCTTTGACTCTTTTGAGGGGGCCAGCAGAGTCTCGGCCATTGCCATAGGTGCACGCAGAATTGCTTGGTTACAAGCTTCTGATTTGGAACCCTGGGTCCAAGATGGATTAGGAAATCTTCCTTGTACAGCTGAAAACCTGTTTGGCAAAGATTGACAAGCAAAGGCCACTCAAATGGATGCAGAAAATTCTGCTTTGGATAGGCTTTCAAAGTCTACCTCTAATCCTGTCCAGAAGAGGTTGTTCAAAAAGGCATATTTTCCCAAGAAGGGAAGATATTATCCTGTTTATGGTCAGCAGACATCTTCTGCAGGTCGTTTTGCTGCAAAGTGTCAACAACCTAAACAGGCCAAGCCTAAGGCTGCAAGGCCTACTGTAGCCCAACAGCCTCAGCCTCCTCAGGGCCTTTGACTTGCAGCTAGAGAACTTAGCCTTTCTGGCTCTAAAAGAACCAGAGCCTCTCACCATTCCAGGAAGGTTAGCTCACTTTGCTCCCAGATGGGAGCAAATCACAGCAGAGCAGTGGACCCTTTCCATCATAAGGGAAGGGTACAAACTTCATTTCTCAAACCTTCCTCCTTACACCATGGTGAGACAGTTCAATTCTCCAACATCTCTCCTCGACCTTCTGGGTCAAGAGATTTCTACCCTTCTTGCCCAAGGGGCAATAGAAGAAGTACCTCTTCTTCAACAGGGCTCAGGGTTCTACTCCCCCTACTTTCTAATTCCAAAGAAAACAGGGGGTTACAGACCCATATTAGATCTCAGAGAATTGAACAAATTCCTATGCAAGGAGAAATTCAAGATGATTTCTCTAGGTACTCTCCTTCCATTCCTTCAGAGTCAGGATTGGCTTTGTTCTCTAGATCTCAAGGATGCATATACCCATATACTCATCCATCCAGCACACAGAAGGTTCCTTCGGTTCCTTTATCAGGGAAAGCACTACCAATACAGGGTGCTTCCCTTTGGTCTGGCCTCTGCTCCAAGAGTGTTCACAAAATGCATGGCAGTAATAGCTTCCTTCCTACGCACTCTAGGAATATTCGTATTCCCATATCTGGACGACTGGCTCATCCGAGCTTCATCCCAATCAGAGGCCCAGACTTCCCTAGCCTGCACAATGCGTGTTCTGCAGTATCTGGGACTGGTGATAAACATTCCAAAGTCCCAACTCACCCCTACTCAGTCTCTAGAGTTCATAGGGGCCTTGCTGGATACCACAACTGCAAGGGCCTATCTTCCCCAGGCCCGTTGCCTACGCTTAGTGCAGTTAGCCTCTCAGATTCAGTTAAAAACCCATCTAACTGCTCGAGAGATGTTACAACTGCTAGGCCACATGGCATCCACTGTGCATGTGGTCCCTTATGCTCGCCTTCACATGAGGGCAGCTCAATGGACTTTGTCCACCCAGTGGACCCAGGCATCAGGGGGTCTGTCAGACAAAATAGCAACATCCAGGAGCCTCTTTTGGTCTCTCCAGTGGTTGAAGTCCACTCAAAATCTGCTGCTGGGGTCCCCCTTCCAACAGTTGTTTCCCCAAGCAATCCTTACAACAGATGCCTCTCCAAAGGGTTGGGGAGCTCGTCTTCAAGACCTCTCCACCCAGGGCATTTGGTCCCCACAGGAGACCTCCCTACATATCAACATCTTAGAGCTCAGAGCAATCTTCTTGGCTCTCAGAGTCTTCCATACCCTGCTCAGCTACAAGACAGTCCTCATTCATATGGACAACCAAGTAGCCATGTTCTATGTGAACAAGCAGGGAGGGACTGGCTCTCTGTCGCTTTGCAACGAAGCTCTGAGATTGTGGGCCTTCGCCAGAGAGCATCAAATTCATCTTCTGGCAGTATACCTTCCAGGAGTTCAAAACTCTTGGGCAGACAGACTCAGTCGAGTTCTGCTTCCACACGAATGGTCCCTTCATATGGACCAGATAGTCAGAATCTTTTGAATTTGGGGAACCCTGGACATAGACCTCTTTGCAAGTCCGTGGAATGCCAAACTTCCCCGATTCTGTTCTGTTAGGGAGTTCAGGCCAGGGATGCCTTCCTCCTTCATTGGGGTCAAGACTTCCTGTACGCCTTTCCACCCATTCCCCTAATTCCCAAGACCCTGTTCAAACTTCAGAGAGATCGAGGGACTATGATCCTCATAGCTCCACGTTGGCCACGCCAAGTGTGGTACCCTCTACTTCTGCATCTTTCCCAAGCTCCCTCCCTGGACTTAAGGTCTGCTCCAGATCTCCTGTCTCAGGAGGGGGGAAAGTTGTGGCACCCAAACCCACAATCTCTCCATCTCAGGGCTTGGTTGCTGAAGGCTTAGACCTTCAAGATTGGCATCTTTCTCAGCAAGTAAGGGATATCCTTCATGCTTCCAGAAAGCCTTCTACTAGACGTTCCTATGCTTTTAAATGGAAAAGGTTTACCATTTGGTGTGCTGAGAAGGGTATTAACCCTCTATCAATACCTTTGAATTCTTTACTAGAGTATCTCCTGCATCTTTCCCATGCAGGCCTCAAAACAAATTCAGTAAGGGTCCATTTGAGTGCCATTGCAGCATCTCTCAAGCCTCTCAATGGACAACCTGTTTCCTCTCATCCTCTTATTGCAAGATTCATGAGAGGCCTCCTTTTAACTAAACCTCCCATTAGACCACCTCCAGTGGCATGGGACTTGAATCTGGTTCTTGGTCAGCTCATGAAGCCACCCTTTGAACCCTTAGCCACCACCTCCTTGAAATTTCTTTCCTGGAAGGTTATCTTCCTTATTGCAGTCACCTCAGCTCGCCGCATCAGTGAACTGCAGGCCTTAGTGGCTAATCCACCTTATACAAGGTTCCATCATGATAAGGCAGTCCTTAGGACCAATCCACACTTTATGCCTAAAGAGGTCTCACCTTTTCATCTTAACCAAGAGGTGTATTTACCTGTCTTTTTTCCAGGTCCTCATGCATCAAGTGCAGAGAGGAATCTTCATACCCTGGATTGTAAGAGGGCTCTTGCTTTTTACTTACAAAGGACAGAGCAACATAGAAAGTCTTCTCAACTCTTTGTTGCTTTTGATCCCTCTCATTTGGGACTTCCAGTCTCTAAGAGGACACTGTCCAATTGGATTGCTCAGTGTATTTCTTTTGCCTACCAGAGTAAGAACCTTTCTCTGGAGGGCCATGTCACAGCTCATAATGTGAGGGCCAAGGCCACCTCTATGGCTCATCTAAATTCTGTGTCCATCGACCAGATCTGTCAAGCGGCCACCTGGGCCTCGGTTCATACCTTCACAGCCCATTACTGTTTGGACAAGGACTCCCGCCGGGATGCCTTGTTTGGTCAGGCTGTTCTCAAACACCTGTTCCATGCTTAATCAACTCCTACCCTCCATCCCTGATTGGATGCCCGAGATCCATGGCAGGAGGTAGAGCCCTTCCCAGGGTCTCACAACCTTGGGGATCTCCCAGGCATCTCTAGCTGGGGAGTCACCATATGTGAAGACTCATTCCTGCTTGTTCCTGGAGATAGCACAGTTACTTACCTGTAACAGGTGATCTCTGGGAACAGCAGGAATAAGTCTTCACAACCCACCCACCTCCCCTAGGAGTTGTATCTCTCTATCTATCTTTCCTTTCCTCTCTCTCTTTTGTCTCAGCTTTAAAACTCGAACTGGAGAGAGGCGGTTAGGAAAGGCGGGAAGGCAGCGCGCAGGCGCTGTGGGATGCTCCCAAAAGCTTTCCTTTTTTGGGACGCTGGGGAGCGTTCCCGCGCAGGCTTGATAAATTGGAAGACTGGGCATCAAAATGGCAGATGAAATTTAATGTGGACAAGTGCAAGGTTATGCACCTAGGAAAGAACAACCCAAACTATGGTTACACGATGCAAGGTTCCACATTAGGAACCACCACCCAGGAAAAAGATTTAGGCGTCATTGTGGATACCATGTTAAAACCCTCGGCCCAGTGTGCAGCGGCAGCCAAGAGAGCAAATAGAATGCTAGGTATGATAAGGAAAGGAATGGAAAATAAAACAAAAGATATTATAATGCCTCTATATTGTTCCATGGTGAGACCGCACCTTGAATATTGTGTGCAATTCTGGTCGCCGTATCTTAAAAAGGATATAGCGATTTTAGAAAAGGTTCAGAGAAGAGCCACCAAAATGGTAAAGGGGATGGAAGGATACTCCTATGAAGAAAGGATACAAAAGGTTAGGGCTCTTTAACCTGGAAAAGAGACGGCTGAGGGGAGATATGATAGAAGTCTATAAATTAATGAACGGAGTGGAACGGGTAAACGTAGATCGATTGTTTACGTTATCAGAATATAGAAAGACTAGGGGACATGCAATGAAGCTACAGGGTAAACTATTTAAGACTAATAAAAGAAAATATTTTTTCACTCAACGTATAATCAAACTCTGGAATTAGTTACCAGAGGATGTAGTAAAGGCTGTTAGTGTAGCTGGGTTTAAAAAAGGTTTGGACAAGTTCCTGGAGGAAAGGGCCATAAACCATTATTAAGAAGTGACCGAAGATATCAATGCTTGACCCAGTACAAGCATTGTGGAACTTGTGTCTCTTGGGGAAACTTCTAAGTACATATGACCTAGATTGGCCACTGTTGGAAACAGAATACTGGGCTTGATGGACCTTGGTCTGACCCAGTATGGCATATCTTATGTTCTTATGTCGGTACCGACGTACCCATATGTGAAGACTTATTCCTGCTGTTCCCAGAGATCACCTGTTACAGGTAAGTAACTGTGCTTTCCAGGGGTGATCTGGGAAACTACAGACCGGTAAAACTGACATCAATACCGGGCAAAATGATAGAAGCCATTATAAAGAACAAAATTACTGAACTAGATAGCCATGGTTTAATAGGAGAAGGCCAACATGGATTTAGCCAAGGAAAGTCTTGTCTTACTAATCTGTTTTTGAAGGTTACCACTACTACTATTTAACACTTATATAGCGTCACGCACGCAGAGCTGTACAGACAAGGTGTGAATAAACAGGTAGACAGAGATGAGCCGGTTGATGTAGTGTATCTGGATTTTCAGAAAGCCTTTGAGAAGATCCCTCATGAGAGACTCTTGGCAAAAATAAAAAGTCATGGGATAGGAAGCAGTGTAGTATTGTGGATCGGGAACTGGTTAAAAGATAGAAAGCAGAAAGTAGGACTAAATGGCCAATTTTCTCAATGGAGAAAAGTGAATAGTGGAGTATCCCAGGGTTCTTTACCGGGCCTGCTGCTTTTTAATATATTCATAAATGACCTGGAAATAGAAGTAACAAGTGAGGTGATCAAATTTCCAGATGACACAAAATTATTCAAAGTTGTTAAAATGCAAGAGGATCATGAAAAATTGCAAGAAGACCTTGAAAAGTTGGAAGACTGGACTTCCAAATGGCAGATGAAATTTAATGTGGACATGCAAAGTTATGCACCTAGGAAAGAACAACCCAAACTATTGTTACACGATGCAACCTTAGAAACCTCCACCCAGGAAAAAGATTTAGGCGTCATCGTGGATAATAGGTTGAAACCCTTCACCCAGTGTGCAGCAGTAGCCAAGAGAGCAAATAAAATGCTAGGAATCATAAGGAAAGGAATGGAGAATAAAACAAGGATATTATAATGCCTCTGTATCATTCCATGGTGTAACCGCACCTTGAATATCATGTGCAGTTCTGGTTGCCATATCTTAAAAAGGATATAGCTGAATTAGAAAAGGTACAAAGAAGAGCGACAAAAATAATAAAGGATGAGAATAGGCTTAAACGTTTGGGGCTCTTCAACTTGAAAAAAAGATGGCTGGGGGAAAATAATAGAGGTCTATAAATTAATGAATGGAGTGGAACGAATAAACGTAGATTGGTTGTTTACCTCATCAGAAAGTAGAAAGACTAGAGGACACGCAATGAACCTACAGTGCAATTAATTTAAGACTAATAAGAGAAAATATTTTTTTACTCGATGCATAATCTAACTCTGGAATTCGTTACCGGAGGATGTAGTAAAACCTGTTAGTGTAGCTGGATTTAAAAAAGGTTTAGACAAGTTCCTGGAGGAAAGGTCCATGCGTGGTCCTCTTCCCACCCAAGGGTGCCATCTTGCTCAGTCTCCCTTTTTCAACGGAGTCCTTTGAACGCACGTCCTCGTCCCTCGGAAAAAGTGTTTCATTTTTGGCCTCTGGCCTTGATTTTTTCCGGTAGCACCGGTCCTCTACCCGTCCACTCTGCTCTGTTTTTTCCCTTGAGCGAGGGGACGCCTTTTCTGAAAGTTTTTTCTCCACGGACTTCGCTCCCTTTTTTCCCAACCGCTGGCCGCAAAGGTCTTCGACCTAGTGGGGGCCCTTTTTGCTCCCATGGCCACTGGATTTAAGAAGTGTGACAGATGCTCCAAAAACATGTCACTCACGGACACCCACGACTGCTGTCTTCAGTGTCTTGGGGCTGACCATGACCCAGAGCTCTGCTCTCTTTGCAAGAAAATGTCTTCAAGGCCCTGCTAAGTCGTAAGCAGAAGTCCAATTACATTTTCCGGAAGGTAGCCCCGGAATCCCCGGTGGTACCTTCGGTCGTCCCTCCGCAGGTGGGATCCCCCACTTCGACCCCATGCTCTTAGCAGTATTCAGATGAGGGGTCCCCTGAAGTGAAGAAATGTGAGAAGAAGACGACCTCGAAGTTCCTGTTGGCCCCAGATAAGGGCAAGCGCTCCTGCGCTCAGTTTCTCAGCCTCCCTCGGCATTCCCGAGAGTCAGACAAGGAGTGGCCTCGTACAGATACGGAGGCCTCGGGCGATGGCGCCTGGTCTCCTGAGGGCCATCCCGGTGAAGACCCCCTCTCCTCCTCCAGTAACCCCGGTGTCGATGTCGCAGGGACCCGCTTACACTGGGAGTCCTAAATTCTGGCACTAGAGCGCAGCATTTCTGCCTTCTTAGCTGACCAGCAGGCGCTCATGCCTAGCACAGCTGGCTCGTGCCTCGAGACTGAGGTTCCCTCGAGAGGTACACCACAACCTGCCCTGGAAACCCCCAAGAGCCATGGGCCTCATGAGGGTCCTCGGCATCGGTCTCACTTGCCTTCCCGGTCCTCGGGAGCAAGATCCTCTAAGTCTGGCTCCAAGCAGGCCCCAACCTCTGGATGGGGTGACCAGTCCGAGTCGGACTTCTTCTCGGACCGGAAGTCGGATGGGGATACCTCCCTGGAGACCCGTGCCCATAGGGACCTCCCTTCGGACCCATCCCTGCCCGCCTCTCCGAGGCATTCGCCGCCCGAGGACGCATTATTCCTTGTATTTGTGCAGGACATGGCACGGGCCCTCAGCCTGGCTATGCAGACTGAAGAGGAGCCACGAGCTGAAGAGCTCAATATTCTGCAGTATGAGTCCCCAACTCGTGAGTCTCTTACTGTTCCAGTTCCCCCCATTTTGTCAAGGCTGCTCCTCTGCATGTGGGAGACACCTGCTTTGGTCCCTATAGTGAGCAAGCGCCTCGACGCCATGTACAGGGTCCAGCTTGGCCCGTGGTTCCACAAGACCCAACTCCCGCACACCGTCGGGAGTCGGTAATGCAGAAGCAAAAGAGCCCGAAGTCACACTCTTCAGTCCCCCTGGGCAGGCAGTCGAGAGCTCTCGATGCCCTTGGGCTCAAGGCCTATCAGGGTTCCATGCTCCCATGCCACATCCAGGCATACCAACTGTATATGGGCATGTTCCTGCATGACCTCGCCAAAGAGCTCGGCAGGTTCTCTGCAGGTCTTGGGGGTGGACCCCTTCTCAGGTTCCAAACCCTCCTGAAATCCACCGCAGAGTGCTCAAAGTACCTCTCCCACGCTGCATATGATGGGTTTGAGTCCTCCGCCCAAGTGGCAGCAGCTGGCATCGGGGCCTGACGCCAGGCATGGCTCCAGTCCTCGGACCTGGAACAGTGAGTCCAGGAGAAGCTCCTGGACGTCCCCTGCCTCGGCGAGAAGCTGTTTGGTAAACCCATGGAGGATAAGGCTGCTGAGATAGAAACGGAGTTCATCACTCGAACCCGTCTCTCACATAAGACCTCCACCCTCCCTCGGAAGAAACAGCAAACAAAGAAGCCTTTCTTCCTACCAGGGCTACCCTCCTTTTCTACCCATCCCCGCTCTGGCCTCCGGCACGCAGGGAAAAGGAGGTGCACATAGCCACCGCAAGTCTAAAGGACCAAAGGCCCAGCAACCGGCACCGCCCCAACCCACGCAGGGTTTTTGACGCCGACCACATAGCCTCTCGCCCCCCAGCAGCACTTCCGCCGGTGGGGGGACGCCTGACCCTATTCACCCCGCGGCGGGCGTCGATCACGTCGGACACCTGGGTCCTCCGGGTTATCTGGGATGGATATCATCTTCACCTGGACAGGCGTCCTCCTCCTTTCTCGCCAGCGGAGTCTACTCGGCTCCTTTTGCACCAAGTCTTATTGCAGCGGGAGCTGTTCAATCTCCATGCCCAACGAGCAGTCGAGAGGGTACCACTGCACCTTCATGCCCGTGGGTTCTACTCCCGCTACTTTCTCGTTCCAAAAAAGATGGGAGGCCTGCGCCCCATCCTCAACCTCCAAAACCTAAACAAGTTCATGGTGCAGGAGACGTTCAAGATGTTATCGCTTGACATCCTGCTGCCCTTCCTTCAGCAGGACGATTGGCTATGCTCCTTGGACCTCAAAGACGCTTACGCCCACATTCTAATCCACTCTCAACACAGGCAATACCTGCACTTCAGGGTGCAGTGATACCACTACCAGTACAGGGTGCTCCCCTTCAGGCTTGTGTCCACACCGCAGGTTTTCACAAAGTGTCTCTCTGTGGCAGCTGCCTCCCTCAGGTGGCAGGGCATACCCGTCTTCCCCTTCTTCGACGACTGGCTCATCACGGGGACCTCGATCAACGAAGACCGCCTGGCGATGTCGCGAACGATCCTCCTCCTCGAACGCCTCGGTTTCTTGGTCAATTACTCCAAGTCCCATCTCGTGCCGGTTCGGACCCTAGAGTTCATCTGCTCCGGCTCTCATCTGAGCCTTCAGTCCCCCTGGGCTGTGCACACAGGAGGAGGGTCGGGTGTTCCACCCGATCCTGGTCTTGCTGTCCCTTACAGCCTGGCGGCTGAACAGGTCACCTTAGCTCCACTGCGCCTCCCGGAGAATATCGAGGAGATTCTCCTCGCGTCGAGGAAGGACTCAATGAGATGGGTGTACGCCTTTAAGTGGCGATGCTTCTCAACTTGGTGCTCCGAGCTCCAGATTGACCCGTTCTCCTGCTCTACTCGGTGGATCCTCCAGTATCTCTTCCACCTACCGAAGGCGGGTTTGAAATCCAATTCGGTCAGGGTGCACCTGAGTGCCATTTCGGCAAACCAACTCCCCGTCGAGGGGAAACCCCTCTCGAGGCAGCCCTTGGTCTCCCACTTCATGCAAGGTTTCTTGCTTTCGAAGCCTCCCATCCGGCCTCCTGCAGCAGAGTGGGACCTCAACGTGGTGCAGATGCAGCTTACGCGAGCACCCTTTGAACCGATGGTGACGTGTTAGCTTTGGCATCTCTCCTGGAAGGTGTTCTTCCTGGTGGCCTTGATGTCGGCTCACTGAGTCAGCAAGCTTTAGGCCCTTATGGCTGAGGCTCCATACACCAGGTTCTACGGGAACAAGGTGGTTCTCCGCATAAGTTCCTACCAAAGGTGGTCTTGGATTTTCATCTCAACCAGGAGATAGTCTTCCCAACCTTCTTCCCAAAACCACACGTCGACCAGGCATCGGCGGTGTTACATACCCTCGGCTGCAAGAGTGCTCTTGCCTTCTACCTGCAGCGTACCCAGGGTCGTCGCAAGTCTGACCGGCTCTTTGTCGCCTACGACCCCAAATTGCCTGGGGCAGGCAATCACCAAACGCACCATTTCCATCTGGGTAGCGGACTGCATTGCTTTCCCTCAAGCAAAGGAGGGCGCCCCACTGGATCGATGCATCAAGCCGGCTTTGGTGGCTTCGCTGCGCTCAGTGCCTCTAATGGACATCTGCCAGGCTGCGACCTGGTCTTCAACAAACACTTACACTGTACACTACTGACTGGAGAGGGAATCCCACTGAGACAGCGCCTTCGGTTAGGCTGTACTCCGTAACCTGTTCGGGGTATAAGCAACCCCTCTCCTCCGACCCTTCTTCGATGGCTAACGAGAGCTTCGCCCCAGGGACCCGAAGACTCGGGCTCCTTCAGGTGTCGACTCCTGCTCACGGCCTCGCGGAGGCATTTTTGGGTTACCAGCCAGTAGCCTGTAGCTGGGGAGTCCCATAAGTGAGGACTGACTTCCTGCTTGTTCCTGGAGAAAGCTTAGTTACTCACCTGTAACAGGTGTTCTCCAGGGACAGCAGGAATCAGTCCTCACTACCCTACCATCTCCCCTGAAGAGTTACTATTTTTGTCCTTCCCTTGCCATCTGCTTTGTAGGGCTCTAGCTAGGGGACCTGACTAAGCAAGATGGGCACCCTTGGACGGGAAGAGGACCAAGCATGCGTGGCAGCAATCCCAAAGGCTTTCTTTGAAAGCGGGGAAATGGCTCCATCGGTGCCGACGTCACCCATAAGTGAGGACTGATTCCTGCTGTCCCTAGAGAACACCTGTTACAGGTGATTCTCCAGGACCAAGCAGGAAGTCAGTCCTCACATATGGGTGACGTCGGCGCCGACGGAGCCCTCGTGCGGAGCATTTCCCCAGCTTTCATGCTTGGTCCCCTTCCCGCCCAAGGGTGCCATCTTGCTCAGTCTTCTTTTTTCCACGGAGCCCGACGGACGTAGTTCGTTTTTCCCCGAGGAAGAAGTTGATTTTCCCTGTTTTTTCTCTTTTTTCTCCGGTTCGACGCCGGATCCTTTTCCCGCTCGGACCGATACGCCGGTATCGAGTCCTTTCTTTCTTTTTCGGTTTTTGTCCTTTGTGACTGGCGTTCGCGCCTTTTTTCTTTTTTCCCTGGCAGCCCGGTCTTTTGACCTAGCAGGGGCCCTTTTTCCCCCGATGGCTACCAGCGGGTTTAAGAAAGGTGATCGGTGTAAGAAACTTATGTCTCTTACCAACACTCATGACTGCTGCCTCCGCTGCCTCGGACACGATCATGACCCGATGATCTGTGGTCCGTGTGGCAAAATGTCCTCAAAGGCGTTGAGGAGTCGGCAGCACCAAAAGGATAGGATTTTTTTCTGACTCCGCGTCCGGCCGGGCCCGGACCTCGTCAGAGGCCTCGACGTCTCGGGACTCCGGCCCCGAGCAGCGTCGGGGTTCCTCTGAGCGGGGGTCTCCTTCGCGGGAGCATCGCAGGAAGAAGAAACCCGCGAGGGCGGCATCAGTGGACGCTCCTGGTTCCTCGAGGGCCAGGTCGCATAGCCCCAATGGCCGTCCCGGGTCTTCGGAGTCGGAGAGGCCTGCCAAACATCCTCGTGTCGAGATGGAGTCTCCTGGACACGTAAGTGCTGTTCTCCTCGTGGACTCTCCTCCGAGGGAGCCGACGTCGGGCCCGACACCGAGTCGGGGGCTGCTGGGTCTCCTGAGCTCGGACTCAGGTTGACAGCCTTGAAGAGCAGCTTCGCTGCCTTCATGGAACAGAAGCGGGCATTGATCGTCGGTCTCACCGGTGCATCTGCCCCGACCACCGGGACCTCGACGTCCAAGTCAACCCCGGAGGCCGAGCCGATCCTTGAGCAGTGTTCTTAGTGTTGCTGAAGTTCTGCTCTCAACTTCACAGCAAGGCAGTGCGAGTGTTCTCAGACAATACCACCACAGTAGCGTATGTCAATTATCAGAGGGGAACAAGCAATGTGAACTTGGAAGAAGTAGCTCCATTGTTAGCCTGGGCGGAAGAGAATCTGCAGGTGTTCTCGGCAGCGCATGTGGCAGGAAAGGACAATGTGGCAGCCGAGTAACTCAGCTGGGTACATGTCGACCCAGGAGAGTGGACCCTCAATGACCAGTCTTTGTTTAACTGGTTCAGCGATGGGGTCAACCAATTCTGGACCAGAATGCGACTTACGAATCAGCAAAGGCATTAAGGTTTTTCAGCAGAAGAAGAGAACGAATGTCAGAAGGGCTCAATGTTCTGGTCCAGAGGTGGCCGACAGACAGAGGATAGGCGCATCAGGGCCTTGTACTAATGATAGCTTCCGATTGGCCGTGGTGCCCGTGGTATGCTGACTTGGTGCGTTTGAAGGTGGGGACCATCCGTGGAGGCTGCTGCCTCAGTGGGATTTGTTGGTTCAGGAGCCATTCTGATATCGCAGGTAGACCGATTCTCACTTATGGCTTGGCTCTTGAGCAGGCGAGGTTGCGACATCGGGGCTATTCGGCACTGATAATTTCAATGTTGAAGGCCAGGTGGCGCTCAATGTCGCTGGCTTACGTGCGAGTGTGGAGAGTGTCTGAGGACTGTTGTGTGGGCTGCCACTGTCCAATTCCATGCCAGAGGTGTTTGCCTTCTTGCAGGCAGGGTTCGAGAAAGGTCTGCATGTAGCACCCTCCAGGTGCAGGTCGCTGCTATCTCTTGCTACCAGGGAAGATTCCAAGGAGTTTCTCTAGAGGCACACCCAGATGTGATCAGGTTTCTCAGAGCGGTGAAGTAGCAGCGTCCGCCGCTGAGGGCAGTGGTGACTCTTTGGGACCTCAATTGATGTTGTCAGTGCTAACGGAATCTCCTTTTGAACCATTAGTGTCGTGTACATTAAAGGATCATACGGTGAAGACAGTTTTTCTGGTGGCTATTTGTTCTGCCATACGGATATCAGAGCTGCAGCCACTATCATATAGGGCACCTTTTCTAGTTTTGGTGAAGGGAGAAGGTGGTTCTCAGGCCGATTCCTTCCTTTCTGCCTAAAGTCCTGTCAATATTTCACATTAATCAGTCGGTAACGCTCCTGGTGTTTTCGGGAGCAGGAGGAGGATCCTCTTCTGCATTGTTTTGGATATCTGTAGGACGTTACGGAGTTATTTGAAGAGAACCGAGTCATTTAGAAGATCCAATCGGTTGTTTATTTTGTATGGTGGAGCACGGAAAGAAAAAGCAGATTTGAAGGCCTACATTTCCCGGTGGGTGAGGGATATCTTTGCCGTAGTTGCCTATCGAATTTAGAGCACTTGCAACCCGAGCGCAGGTCACGTCATGGGCTGAATCGAGGTTATTGCCACCAGGAGATATTTGTCGGGCGGCAACCTGGTCATCCTTGCACACTTACATCAAACATTATAGGCTTGAAATTCAGGCAGCAGGGGACACGCGTTTTAGCTCAGCAGTTCTTCAGGCCGGTCTGGTAGGTCCCTCCCAAGGTTAGCACTGCTATGGTACATCCCACAGGTGTGGGGTGGGACTGGACTGGAGGAACGATAAGGAAGGTGAAATTAGGCCTTACCTACTAATTGACATTCCAGTACAGTCCCGATCCCACCCTAGGGGTTTTGTTTCCTTTCCTTTTTGTTTCCTTGGTACAATGGATATCTCCAGTCCTTAAGAAGGTCAGTGCAGACTTTTGGACTGGAGGTCAGTTCGTGGCTAAGAAGTGCTACAGGTCGGGCATGACGAGGAACCATTGGGAGCTCAATTTGGCAGAGTCAGGAGTGCTCAGTCGACTTCAGGAGCGGAAGAGTTCAAATGTGGTAAGCGATCTCTCTCTCAGGCAAGGAGTGTTCTCTGTCTGAAGGGGTCTCATTGTAGATCGTTCAATTTGGTTTCTTAACTGTTGCGTTCGTGAGTCTGTTTTGTTAATAGGATACTGGCTCTGGTGGAAGGTGTCACCGGTATGTATACCTTGATGTCATCAATTATGACATGCTCTGTCTCCAAGCTACTGGTGAGGTGACACTACCCACAGGTACGGACTAGACTGGAGTCACTCAAGGAACGTCAATTAGCAGGTAAGACCTAATTTCACCTTTTATTTCATTCTTCTATAGTTCTTTATACATATTTAGTTGGTTGTGATTGCCTTGTATAGTAGTGGCTTGAAAGTGTGGTATACCAAGTTTTCTAATAAATAAATATCTTCTCGCTTTTCACTCTTCCTAGTCACATCATCACCCCATCCCATTGATAATCTGGTGAGATCATCAGTGCGACTTGTCACAATGGAGGTTTCAATGTGGCACGATTGCAAACTGTACAGAAACACAGTAGTGCAGGGGTATCTTTGGCTGGTATGGCTTAGGGATCCAGGCCAGCAACAGAATTCTCTGCGGGGCATGGAGGGGCCTGTGCCCATTCAGGCCCCCCTGGTGGCTCTGGGAGAGCTATTCTGTCCTGGTGAAGTTTACTCTACAAGTATAGTCTACAGGCTTCCAACTCAAACTGGATAGAGACTTGATTATATTGATGTTGCAAAGGTAGCAATGAAGGGGGAAGTGATCATATTGAGTGATTTTAATCTGCCCAATGTGGATTGGAGTATTCCTTCTGCAAATCTGGAAAAAAGTAAAAAGATTGTGGATGCCTTCCAAGAAGCATTGCTTAGACAAATGGTGATGGAACTGACCAGGAAAAGTTTGATACTGGATTTGTTGGAGATAGCATGTTGAATGTTGGGGGAGGTGTCCGCGTGAGCAGCAGTGATCATCACATGGTGTGATTTGACATAACAGCCAAGGCAGAGTCCATCACAGCAAGCTCAAAGTCCTAAACTTCAAAAAAACTGACTTCAGTAAAATGGCCAAGTGCCTGAAGGAGGGGTTGGCAGGGTGGGAGGAGATAAGGGAAGTTGAATTACAGTGGGCTAAACTAAAGGAGGCAACAGATACATATGTAAGGAAAGTAAATAAAAACAAGAGGAAAAGGAAACCTATATGGTTCTCCAAAGAAGTGGCTACACAAATAAAGGCAAAAAACACATTTTTCACAAAATTCTGAAGTTTGCAAACAGAGGAACACAGAAAAGAATACAGGATAAAAATAAAAGAGATATAAGGATAGCAAAAGCAAAGGCAGAAGAATAGATGACTAAAGATGTGAAGCATGGAGACAAAACATTTTTCAGGTATATTCGGGAGAAGAGGAAGATCAGAGGTGGACTTGCAAGACTCAAAACCTCCGAGGACAGATTCATGGAAAGTGACATTGAAAAAGTGAAATGCCAAACAAATACTTCTGTTTTTACTAAAGAAAATCCTGGAGAAGGACCACTTCTGAACATTTGTATTTTTCTATAAGACGAACGCAGCGTTGCACAGACACATGTAAAAGACAATCCCTGCTCATCAGAGCTTACAATTTAGTCAAGACAGACAACGCAGTAGCTGTAGACGTGGGATACAGCTAAGTGGAATGGTAAGGAAACACAAAGGAGAGCAGATGAGTCAAGATCTGAAAGCGGCAGCAAAGAGGTGAGTTTTCAGCCTGGATTTGAAACGGGTCAAAGAAGGCACCTGACGTACAGACTCGGGCATAAGGAGCAGCAAGGTGAAAGGAGCGAACTCTGGAGTCAGCAGTAGAAGAGAAGGGCACAGATAGAAGTGATTTGCTAGAAGAGTGGAGTTCCCGAGGAGAGGTGTAGGGAGAGATAAGAGAGGAAAGGTAGTGAGGAGCTGCAGTGTGAATGCACTTATAGGTCAGCAAGACAAATTTGAACTGGATGCAGAAATGGATAGAGAGCCAATGAAGTGACTTGAGAAGAAGGGTAATATGAGCATGATGAGGCTGACAGAAGATTAACCACGAGTGTTGAAGGGAAGAGAGATGATTCAGAGGGAGACCAGCAAGGAATAGGTTACAATAGTCTAGACAGGCTTGAAGGACTACAAAAGGGGACTGCTACTTCTTGAGAGAGATCTGCAATTGTGAGTATTTACTTCTGTAATTTCTCTAAATCTTGGGGAAAAAGGAATTCTTAGGATTAAAGCTGATTAATCTGTGAACCCAGTGTATTTGTTAAATCAGTCAGGCCCTAGTAGCACCAAAGAGCTTTAATTTAAATTTAATTTAATTTAAATCAAATCAGAATATAACTTAGCATAAAGGGCAAAACAGGGTCAGTATTCTTTGAGCAATAAATTATTTCTAGAGACCTTTACAAAGAGGCCTTCTACATAGGGGGCAAGAGACCTGTGAAATGTTTTAAATAGGTGTTAAAGCCAGGTAGCAGATCAAAGGGCCATTTTGAAAGACTCCTTCTATGCAAGCAAGGACGGTTTACTCAGCCAGGAAATTGGTCACAACTTACCTCCGAAGCATAGGCATAAATAGTTCAACCAGAGTTCTGAGATTGTCAGTCTTGAAGGACTACAAAAGAGGACTGCTACTTCTGGAGAGAGATCTGCAATTGTAAGTATTTAGTTATGGAATTTTTCTAAATCTTGGGGGAAAAGGAATTCTTTAGATTAAAGCTGATTAATCAGTGAACCCAGTGTATTTGTTAAATCATTCAGGGCCTAGTAGCAGCAAAGAGCTTTCAGTTTAAATTTAAAACACAGAAGAGAACTTTCTGGTTAAATTTAGACCCCAAGACTCCCTTTATCCAAGCAAGGGCTGTGGGACTCCCCCTGGAAATTGGTCACAGAAAGCACAGGACAGGGTACTCGGTAGCAACCAGCTTTTTATAGGTCTTCTTTCCCTTCCTTCCCAACACCTGCCCGCCCTCCCACCCACCCACCCCTGGGATAATTGTAGCTTTATAGGTGCTTAAACCTCTTAAAAGGAAAGAAGGAGGCATATTCCCTCTCAGGTGCAGCTGTTTATCCTCATCAGACATACATTTATTTTTATTTTTATTTATTTAACGGTCTTTTCTATACCGCCCCTTCCAGAGATCAGGGGCGGTTTACATTGAACATTAAACAGAACAATTGTATACTTCTGTATACATTTACAAGGAACATTATGCTTTAACTATATACAGGTGTACTTACAGGGAACATATTTTGAACAACATTTTGAACATATTTTGAACATTAACTATAACAGAGCTTTTCAAACTATTTACAAGTTATATACATGGAGCGCATCTTAGTTAGTTACAGTGGTGAAATAGTCAACTGTTTGAGTGGTTCATTAGCGTGTTGTGTGGGGTTAGTGAAATTTCCTGCGTTAGTCATTTGTTCTGTCTTGGGTACAGTGTATGTGTTTCTGTGATTGTATTGGTGAGGTTCTTTGTTGGTAGGGGATTTCAAAGTGTTTTGTAAAGAGGTAGGTTTTTAATTCTTTTTTGAATTGGTGAAGGTCTTTTATCATGCGTAGTGTTAATGGTATTTCATTCCAGAGGGTGGGGGCAGCGAAGGAGAAGGCCCTGTCACTTGTTGTCGCTTTAGTTTTTCTAAAATTTGTTGTTTTTTTTTTTTATAATAGTTTATTTATCCCATCGGTACAAACAGCAATAAAATAACAGTCAACAAACTCCTACTGGGGTGGACTCTGATCCCCAGCAGGAACAACGATGGCAATACATTTTCCATTTTTCCTCCCCCCCTCTCTCCCCCCTCCCCCCTCCCCCTGCCCCCCACCCCCCTGCATCACTCCCATGACCAGGACACAAACAAGTTCCCAACAGGGCCAGTGAACCCGCCGTGAGACCCACATCCAAGAATGACACATACTAGGTACCTAGTTGAAGGACTGTGTTGCGGCTCCGGGGGCTTAAATGTGAGATATAGGGATCCCAGAGCAAGAGGAAGGCGGACCATCGCTTAGCATTAACTCTGGCACTCCGTCGCTCCAGGAGCATCAGCTGATGAAAGGAATTGCGCCACTCCCAAAAGGAGGGAGGGCTACGTTCCCGCCATCGCCGTAATAGAGGCCCCTTCCCCACCAGACATGCCTTCCGCACCAACCCACGTTCCCATTTCCCTCGCGGGGAGACGCCACTCATTAAATCCAATGCAACCAGGGCTGCATCCCAGGTTACCTGCTGCCCCAAAATACGCGTCATGAAGGCACAGATATGCCGCCAATAGGGGCGGATCAACCGGCAGCCCCACCACATGTGCAAAAGAGTTGCCCGAGGGTCCGCACACCGGGGGCAGCTCCCATCCAGAGTCATATGACAACGAAGAGCCGGTGTGGGGAAATGTGTACCCTGGTAAGGCATTTCACTTGCATTTCTTTCCAACGTACACCTTCAACTAACGTCTTGAGTCTGCGAATGGCGACAAGCACTGTTCCGGAGGGAATTTCCCTCCCCATTTCTACTCCCCAAGCCTGTTCAACACTGCGGAAGTCCGGACGTCTCCGGTGGGTTTCCAACTTAACCCGGAAGGCCCGTATGGAAGGATTCACCTCCCCCCCCGAAGTCAAAAAACTCCAAAATCTGTGCGGACCGATCCGCGTGAAGTTCTGTCTCTGGGAGGGAGCCAATATAGTGGGCAATCTGCAGGTATGCGTACAGTTGTCTCGGCCCCAAGTCATATTCGTGGCATAAAGACGGAAAGGATTTAGGTTTCCCAGTCAGGTCGACAACATGTCCCAAGTTACGCAACCCTTTGTCCTCCCAGGAGCGAAATTGTACCTCCTCAGTGCCCGGGGAAAAGGCAGCATTACCCCGCACCGGTATCCAACTAGAGACCCGCCAATTACGCCCCCAGTAACGATTGAGCTGTCTCCACGTCCGCCGCACTGGTGTCAATACAACACTGCTAGCCAGATGTGGGGGCAACACTTGATTATCCACATGCAATAAGGCCTGAAGAGAGTGAGGCGCCACATAAGCCTCTTCCAAGTCCCTGGGCGTGTAAAGATCGGTTGCCCCTAACCAGTCCCCCAGATGCCGGGCCTGGCAGGCCAAGGCATACGCACCCAAATCGGGGATTCCCCAACCCCCAATCATTCCACTTCCCACCAGACGGCTATATGGGATACGCGCTTTCGCACCTCCCCAAAGAAACCTCCGAAATTCCGCCTCCAAGCGCAGGGTGTCCCGTCGGAGTAGCCAGACAGGGAGAATCTGCATCCAATACAGTAAGCGCGGCAAAATAACCATTTTAATCGCTGCAATTCTCCCAGAAAGAGACAGGGGGAGAGCCCGCCACGCATGCAATTGGGCACTGACTTTAGTCATCATCCGCTGCAAGTTACTCCCGTAGAGGTGGGAAGGCCGACTGGGCAGTACTATCCCCAGATATACAAACTGATTATCGGCCCATCGTAAAGGGAACTCCCCTCGCCAGGTACCCCGCAGCTGGCCCGAAACATCCAGGGCCTCGGATTTTTCCTCGTTGATACGAAAACCCGCAAATCGCCCGAAGACCCGGAATTCTTGTAATAAACGGGGTAGAGATGTCGCAGGCGAAAGCAGGTGGACCAAAAGGTCATCTGCAAAGGCAGAAATCCGAAAGTCCTGTGTCCCGACGCGTACCCCATGTATCTCACCGGACCCCGCCACCACACGGAGAAGGGGGTCCAGGGTCAAAACAAAGAGTAAAGGAGATAGCGGGCAGCCCTGGCGAGTCCCGCGTTGCAACGAAAAGGCTTCGGACAATACCCCATTGCACAGGACCGCTGCCGTCGGGTCGGCATATAAACTAGCGACCATTTTACAGAACCCCGGTCCTATGCCATAACGAGGAAGAAGGTACCACAGGTACTGCCAATCAACCCGGTCAAAAGCCTTTTCCGCGTCGAAGCTAATTAACAGGGACGGCAGCTGTTTATGCCAGACCCATTCCAGTGACGTAAGGATTTTGCGCAAATTCCGTACAGCGAAGCGATCTTTAACAAAGCCTACTTGAGATTCGTGGACTAGCTGCCCTAAATATTCCGCTAAGCGGTTGGCCAGAATTTTAGCTAGTAGCTTGAGGTCAAAGTTAAGGAGCGAAATGGGGCGATAGGAAGCTGCCCTCAGAGGGTCTTTGGCAGGTTTTGGGATAAGTACAATATGAGCATGGTTATTACCCCAGCGAAAGTATCCCTGTTGCGTACGCCGGTTATGCACGGCAACTAATGTTGGGGCAAGAGACTCATTCAAAATCTTGTAGAATTCAGCTCCTAGCCCATCGGACCCGGGTGATTTGTAACAGTTAGCTTTAGAAATAGCTGCCTGCATCTCAGCAATCGTAATTGGCAAATCTAATTGTGCCCTTTGTCCTTCCGACAGTTGAGGCAAATCTAAATGCGCCAGATAATCAGTCATCTGCGAAGAGGAAGGTGTCTCCGCCGTGTACAGTTGCTGAAAAAATGTCCGAAAGATACGTGCTATCTCCGGACTCTGCCGATGAAGTCTCCCCTGCTCGTCCCGAAGCGCAGGTACCAACCGCGAACTTCGAGGACCCCGGAGGCAGCGAGCCAGCAGTTTCCCCGGTCGGTCCCCGTGTCGATAAAGCTGATATCGATAGTACAACACAGATTTCGTGGCCCTCTGGTGTAATAGTTCGTTAAGCTCCGTCTGACTCTCCCTCAACCGCCGTTTAAGCCCCGGTGAAGGCGTGTGCGCCCATTGACGCCGCAATTTTGTAGTCATTTTTTCCAAACGAATTATATGTTCCGCGAGCAATCTCCGCTTCCGGGCCCGGTAGCCAATAATATCCCCACGTAAAACAACTTTCGCCGTCTCCCAGACCAGCTCTGGGTCGTCCTGATGAATACGATGATCCTCTTCAAATTCCCGCCAGCGCTGTTGCAGAAAAGAACGGAATGGCAGATCCCCATAGAGCTCCAGGGGGAATCTCCAGCATGAAGACCGAGGGTCTGTCCCGGCCCAATGGATCTCGAGCCAAACAAGCGCGTGATCCGATATCTCTAGGGGCCCGATCTGAGCCTCTTGAACTTTCGCAAACAATCCCGTAGATATCAAAATGTAGTCGATACGGGCACTAGAGCCATGTGCTCGAGATTGATGCGTATAGTCCCGTTCTGCAGGATGTAACAATCTCCAAGGGTCTACCAACCCCAGTCTAGACCGTAGTCGTAGTAGCGCCCGAGCCGATTGCAATCTATCCCTAGGCCCCCCACCACGCGACGTATCAAGCGCTACGTCCATAACCCCGTTGAAATCCCCGCCCAATATTAGAGGGAACTCTGGCAGCGTCTCCACTTTAGAGGCAAAACGGGAATAAAAGTTCAAATCTAAAGTATTCGGGCAGTATACATTACCCAAGATAATAGGTTTCCCCTCCAGAAGCCCCTGCAGAAGAATAAATCGGCCTGTGGGATCCCCAAGCTCTCGCTCGACCTCCAAGCGTATTCGCTTGTGTATCAGAAGTACTACTCCTCCCTTCTTCCCCACTGCTGGGGAGCCCCATACCTGCCCCACCCACTCTCTGCACAATTTCCGATGCTCCTCAGCAGTCTGGTGGGTCTCCTGGAGCATAGCAATGTCCGCCTTCTGTCTAGCCAAGGCCTACAAAACTTTAGATCTCTTAATCGGGCTCCCCAGGCCGCAGACATTCCAGGATATTATCTTAAGAGGCATTAGAATCAGTTACCAGCATACGGCCAGACCAGTTCGAACGTAGCGAGGTGCCCCCCCAGCCTGGGGCTCCCCCTTGGAAACAGGTTCACAGTGCAGCACAGGGAAGTGCTCCTGGTCATGGGTGATGCAGCCCCACAGTCCCCAACCCCCCCCTCCCTCCCCCTCTCCCTCCCCCCCTCCCTCCCCCCCTCCAAATCCCCCCCTCCGCCCATCTCCCTCTATATCAGTATCTTCTATTCCCCTTCAATCAGGTAGAATAGAACCACTTCCGGAGATCAGTGAATGCGTACGGTCTCCTCCAGCCACTATGCGTAGGCATTCAACTCCTGTTCTCCAAGTCCCACCACAGCCGAAAGACCCGAGGGTTCCGCCAGGCCCAGCGGTCCACTCCCTCTCTTATAAGGTACAGAGCAGGGAGCTGCAATCACCTAGAAACTTGTGTTTGTTTGTTTTTTTTTTTTCCCCCAATATATACAAACATTATAAGAAGCATAGGAACTTATCCCAAAATCGGGGGGGGACTCCCCCACCCCCTCAACCCTCCCCTCGGAGGACCCGCCCCCCAGGATGGAGCATATGGTAAGTGAAGGCAATGCCGTATGAGTCCGCCCCCCACCCCCCGCCCCCTAGTACCCCAAACCCGGTGGTCCCCCAGAGCACCCCCCACGAGGCCAAAGTTAACAAATCCGCCCTAGGGTTGCCCCCCTACCCAATCCCAGACACATGTACGAGACGGCAGTGGCCCGTCACTATCCAGCCCCCACCGGCCCCACCCCAGCCCCGTGGGGAATTGGGGGGGGGAAGAAGGGGAGCGAGGGAAGAAGCAGGGGTAGAGAGGGGGGGGACGGGGGTGCCATCTCCTATTAGCCACCCCCCCATCGCCCCACACCCACACCCCCCGGGGATGCCCCATATTACCCCTAAACTATGGCCCCCTAATTCAGAGACAACAAACGCAGGTCAGAGCCCCATGCATCAGTAACAAAGCAGAACAGCCTAACTGGCATCACACTACACTTAAACAGCATAAGCAAAAGTTACAAAATGCGCTAGATTGGCGGGAAAACGTCCGTTCCAGATCCAGCACTGTTCGCCCAAGTCATAAGGGGGCATCGTTGCCGGTCATTCTCAAGCCGATAATAACTTACCGGTGGCGGCCTCCCCAGAACAGGCAAAAAGTCAATGCATCGCCACCATAGTCACCGGGGGAGCCACATACACAGATGGTCTGAGACCCGCTCCCAGCAGTGCTGGAAAAGGCAAGGTCTCTGTTGAGCTCGTCCAGCGTGGAGGTCCCTTCTCCATACCGGGAAGACAGTAAAGAGATAACAGGTAGTACTGACACTAACCCGCTCAGGTTTGAAGTGGAGAGTGTCGCCCCTCTGCCCTCAAGCTCTCGATGTACGGGCCTGCCTCCGCCGCAGAGTCGAAAGCACGGTGGGTCCCATCACAGAACACGTGCAATTTTGCCGGGTATTGCATGGAAAATTTAATGTGCCTGCTAAGCAATTTTTGGCAGAGGGGAGCGTAGGCGCGTCGCTGCTGACTAACTGCCGCCGAATAATCCTGCGCAAAGCGGAGCCTCCGGTTTTCATGCAGGATCTCGCCCTGCTGACGGGCCGCCCGCAAAACAGCTTCTTTTTGTGGGTAGTGTAAGAATCTTGCAAGCACCACTCGCGGCCGCGAGTCCCGCGCCTGCGTACCCCCCACTCGATGAACTCTCTCCAGGAGCAGTTTGCCCAGGTCAGCCAAACTCGGAAAGAGCTGAAGAAGTAGGGCCTCTAAATAGGTTTTGAGCTCCTTATCTGCTACTGTTTCAGAAATACCCATTACTCGTAGGTTATTTCTCCTCGATCGGTTCTCGAGGTCGTCCAGTTTGAGCTCATGCGCCCGCATTTGAGCCTGCATAGTTTGCACACGCTGTGTCAGGGTCTCCAGGCCGTCTTCGGCTCTCCCGAGACGCTCCTCTGCCTCGGAGAGCCGGGTCCCCAGGGCCCCCACCGATTCCTGCAATATGTCCATTTTTCCATTAAGCGCGGTAAATTGCGGTGATAGTGCCTCCGCCACCGCTGCCGACACCTCTTCAAGGAAGGCTGGTGAAGTTGGTGATCTCGGCATGGCCCCAGCATCGGCCATTTTAGGTGCCGGTGTGCCGCGCTCCTTTTCTCTCCTGGTATTTTTGGCGGCTGCAGCCATCCTTCCTGGGATATCTCCGATTTATTTCAGCCAGATAACGGCGTGGCAAGGAGCTTAACTGCAGTTATAGCCTACTTCCAGCTCTGAAAAACGGCACTAGATACACGGTTAGGCTGAAGGATTCCGGAGCGCAACCAGTACCCGACTGCTTCCCTCACCGCATCACGTGATCCTCCTAAAATTTGTTTTTATGTTGAGGGAGTGGGTTGCGTTCTGTCTGCGTGATCTAGTATCTGATGGGGGGTGTATTAGGGTGGATAGTTGTGATGGGGAGATGTTGTTGACGATTTTGAATGTAGTTAGGAGGATTTTATATTTTATTCGGCTGTTTATAGGGAACCAGTGTAAGTCTAGGAGAATTGGGGTCACATGGTCTGTTAGATTAGCTTTAGTGACCATCTTGGCGCATATGTTTTGGGCTCTTTGGAGATGGTATATGCTTTTTAATGGAAGTCCATTTAGGAGACTATTACAATAGTCGAAGTGGGGGGTTATGAGTGTATTGACTACAGATCTAAAGTCATCGGTGTTGAGTAGGGGTCTCAGATGTTGTATTGTCTTGAGTTTATAAAATATGGTTTTTACTGTGTGTTTTATGTGTGGAATCATGGAGAGTGAGTGGTCTAAGATTATTCCAAGGTATTTTACCTCCTTTTTAACAGGTATAGGTGTATTATTTATTGTGATTGTATTGGGGTATATGTAGTCAGTGTCTGATTTCCTCGTTATGAACATTGCCTCTGTTTTTTTGAGGTTAATGCTTAGGTGGTTGTCTTCAAGCCATTTAGTAGTCTCGTTCATACATTGGAGTAGGCTATCATATTTGGGATTGTTAGGGTTTATGGGGGTGGCAAGCATGATATCATCTGCGTATATGAAATGGTTAATTTTGTGCTTCTTAAATATGTTTGTAATGGGCTGGAGGTATAAATTGAAGAGGAGGGCTGAGAGGGCTGATCCTTGGGGGATGCCTTGACCTTGTGGGAAAGTTTCGGATGTGTCGTTACCTAATTGTATCCGTATTAACCTGTTTGAGATGTATGATTTGAACCATTCAAGGACTGTCCCTCCTATTTTTAGGTATTCTAGTCTGTTAATGAGGGTATTATGATTGATGCTATCGAATGCAGCAGACAGATCTATGAAGAGGAGAAGGAAGCCTTTGTTGTTGTCATTGGTGCCTCTGATGAGTAGATCTGTTAGGGCGATTAGGAGAGTTTCAACTCCGTGGAAGGGTCGGAAGCCAAATTGATGCTCATCAAGGAGTTTTTGTTCATCAATGTAGTCTTGTAATTGGAGTTGTATGGTCTTTTCTATTATTTTGGCAATTAGTGGTATGCTAGCTATTGGCCTGTAGGAGTTGGGGTCTTTTGGGTCTAGTTTATTGTTTTTTATTATGGGACGGATCGAGGAGAGCTTTAGGGCATTGGGCATGGTTCCTTGAGAGAGTGATTGGTTTACTATATGTTGGATATTTTCTGCAAGAAATTCCTTAGTATGTTTGATCCATGATACAGGGCAAGGGTCAAGCAGTGAGGTTGTGGTGTTAATCATTGTTATAATATTAAGGATGTGCTTTCTTTTAATCTTGTGAAAGGTTGTCCATTCATAATTACTGACATGTTTAGATATTGTGGTGGTTGGAGAGTAAGGTTTTACCTTTAGTTTCTCAGCAAAATGTAATGCTAAGGTTTGTACACTGATTGAGTCTTGGTTCAGTTCGGGGTTTTGTGTTTTTGTTAGTGTATTCACAATTGAGAAGAGTTCTCTTGGCCGATTGATAGCATGATTTATTAGTTTGGAGTAGTATTCCCTTTTTGACTTATTGATTGCTTCCTTGTATCTATTAAGTATGTTTATATATTTAGTTTTGTTATCGTGTGATTTTGTTTTTCTCCAGATTTTTTCTTGTTTGTTTGTTACTTAAGGACCTAAGATTAATTAAGCTTCAGGTGAACAAAGTACATTAACATAGTAGATATAGTTTTATTAGTAAAAGTATCCCCAGCAAAACTTAGTTAGTAAAGAACTTAAATATCTAAACACAACCTTAAAACTAAAATGCAGACAGCAGTCCAGCAGCGAGATGGGGGGTTTCCAGTCTTTTGCATTACGTGTCACATGTATAATTTTCTCCCAGTTGGTAAGGGGTCTTACATGTGCACTAGGTGCAAGGAGCTCTTTGCTCTCAGGGAACGAGTCCGATCTTTAGAGGTTAGAGTAGCAGACTTGGAGGACATAAGTATGAGAGAGAGGTACATAGACGAGACCTACAGGGATATAGTCCTGAAGTCCCACCTCCAGTATGGTAGCATCTCTGTTGCCATGGAGGAGAGAAGTCACATGACAGGAGAGCATCACTATTGTGTGGCAGGAAGTGATCCTATAGCTAGGACCTATCCTCCAGGTGATACAAAACCCTCTCGCACTGAGGAAGAGCTTAAAGATTCCAAATTATCTCCAGGAACAAGCAGGAATGAGTCTTCACATATGGGTACGTCGGTACCGACGGAGCCTGCGCGGGAACGCTCCCCAGCGTCCAATCAGAAAGCTTTTGGGAGCATCCCACAGCGCCTGCGGGCTGCCTTCCCGCCTTTCCAACTGTCTCTCCTCAGTTGTTCTTTTTCCGCAGAACCAGCAGGTCGTGTTCCTGTCACCGCAGAAGAATTTCCTTATTTTTTTCTTTATTTCTTTTCTGTCGCGTCTGCCTTCCTCGACGCTTTACCGGTACCGCCGGTTCTTATTCTTTTCCTTAAAAAAAAAAAAAAAGACCTTCTATTTTTTCTTCAGGTGTACTTCAGTTTTGGGCCTTAGGCCCAAAACCTTTTTTCTCAAATATGGAAAAACCTGCCTCAGGTTTTAAGAAGTGCTCAAAATGTGGCGGTACTATATCCGTCACCGACACCCATGACGTCTCAAATGTTTAGATTCTGACCATTCCATCAAAGATTGTATGTCCTGTTCCATGATGTCTAAGAGAGGTTGACAGAACCGAGCTACCAAGCTCAGTACCCTGTTTCCCTCTGATGCAGCTTCGGTGGCATCGACGTCTTCCAGGGCTGCTTCTTCCTCACATGGATCTCAGGTAACTAAACATAAATCCAGCCGGTCCTCGAAGGGCAAATCTCCTTCTAAGCATCGAGATGCCTCTGGCCTTGCCCTCGAGAATTCTGCACCGGCAAAATTACCCCGGCGGGAGGCTTCGGCTTCTAAAGCATCATCATCGGGGTTCCAGGACGATCTAGATGGTGTGGCCTCAACCGATCTCCTGGTGCCATGCTCTGGGGTACCGGTGGCCTCCACCGGTACTGACTTCCAGGCATTGGCAGCGTCCATGGATCAGAGGATTCTGTCCATGGAATGCAGTCTGGCGGCTTTCCTTGTGTCATCGACGCCCGTGGTACCGCAACAGACTACTCCGCAGGTACCGGCTCCGTTATCGCCATCAGTACCGATCCCGGTACCAGTGGCATCGGCATCGGTGTCAGCCATGCCGGTACCCTGCCCTCTGCAGCCTTCCGGTACCGATACCCCGGTACTGATGATTCCCGATACCGACCCTGGTCGGTACGGGTATCGGGCTTTGCAAGAGCATCCTGACAAATGATACTTCGATTCCTCTGATGACTCTGAGGATTCTGAACAGTCTGTCGATGCAGCGATGCTTCTTCCACAGGAGGAGTCCTCTCCTAAACGAAGGATGTCTCCTCCAGAGGACTTGTCTTTTCAAGACTTTATCAGAGAGGTGGCTCGGGATCTCTCTATTACAGTAGCCCCAGAGTCAGAGCCTAGAGCTAAGGAGTTAGATATTTTACAATATCCTAAAACTCCTAAAGAGGCAGCTACCTTGCCTATTCATGAGATTCTGTATGATCTCATGTTAAGGATGTGGGAAGCACCTCTAACCACCTCTCCTCATTCTCGCAGGTTGGACACCATGTATCGTGTCCCTCCTTGTCCTGGTTTCCATAAGACTCAGCTTCCTCACCACTCTATTGTGGTTGAGTCTGCAATGAAAAAGATTAGAAGTGCCAAGAGACATGCCTCTAATCCTCTAGGACGTGAATGTAGAACCCTGGATGCTTTTGGTAGAAGAATCTTCCAAGCTTCCATGCTTGCTGCAAGAATTAATTCTTATGGTCTCTACATGGGCATGTTCTTAAAAGAGGTCACTGACCATTTGCAGACTTTAAGTCCTTTTATGTCTGACAATAAAAGGCAAGGATTTCTCTCTGCGCTCAAACATGCCCAGGATGTCTCCAAATTCTCCAACCATGCAGCTTTCAATTCCTTTGAATGCGTAAGCAGAGCCTCAGTTATAGCAGCACGTAGGGTTGCTTGGCTTCAAGCATCTGATTTGGAGACCTGGGTCCAAGATGAATTGGGAAATATCCCTTGTACAGGTGAAAATCTGTTTGGTAAAGATTGGCAAGCAAAAGCCAATCAGATGGATGCTGAAAATTCTGCTTTGGATAGACTATCCAAATCTACAGCTGCTCCTGCTAAGAAAAGGTTGTTCAAGAAAACACCTTTTTCAAAGAAGGGAAGATCCTATCCTGCTTATAGTCAGAGAGCATCTTCTGCAGCTCAGTTCCCTTCCAAACGTCAGCAATCCTCCAAACAGACCAAGGCAAAGGCTGCGAGGCCTGCTCCAGCCCAGCAGTCTCAGCCACCTCAGGGCCTTTGACTTTCTGCTAGAGAACTTAGCCTTTCTGGCTCTGGAAGGACCATAGCCCTCCACCATTCCAGAAAGGCTATGTCACTTTGCTCCCAGATGGGGGCAAATCACAGCAGAGCAGTGGACACTCTCCATCATAAGAGAGGGGTACAAACTTCATTTTTCCAGCTTGCCCCCTCTCACAAGAGTGCGCCAGTTCAATTCTCCAACCTCCCTCCTCAGTCTATTAGAGCAGGAGGTTGCCACTCTTCTAGCCCAAGGGGCAGTAGAGGAAGTGCCCTCTCATCAACAGGGCACAGGGTTCTACTCCCCCTGTTTTCTTATCCCAAAGAAAACGGGGGGGCTTCAGACCCATTTTAGATCTCAGAGAATTGAACAGATTCCTAGTCAAAGAAAAATTCAAGATGGTTTCTCTAGGAACTCTGCTGCCATACCTTCAGAGTCAGAATTGGCTTTGTTCTCTAGATCTCAAGGATGCGTACACTCATGTTCTCATCCATCCAACTTGTAATAGCGAAGGGCTCGCAACCCCAATAATACCCGGAGTCAATGGACGAGGATTCAACTCCCTTTTATTGTATATACAGTCTCAGCACTGGCATACAAAATGTCTGAGCCCAGAGCTCAGAAAAATGACAGTTTATATACCTTTCTTCTCCAGTCTAATACAGGCAAAACTTCTCATTGGTCCTGGTCTTGGTAGACATAACACTAAACATAGTACTTCTGCTAAAGTATACTGTATATTTCGCTACTCTTGCAAAGTCAGTTAGCTTGCAAAGATAGTGGAAGGCATATCAGACGCATTCTCATCAAAAGCAAAACAAAACAAGGCCAAACAAAGCAAGGCTAAGACGTATCTCTAGCCTTGGCTCAAAACACTAAACAATCTTCATAATGCTAGACAAAACATTCTTACACTGTTCGGCTTCTCTGCTATATTTTTATCCTAATTACGAGGTCAGTGCACATCTAGCAAAGATACAGTGGAGGACATTCCTACTAAAGCAGACATCTGGCTTACCTAAACAATAAACAGTAAAAGTTTTAATTCTCTTATCTCCAGGAGAGCAGAACATGTTATCAAACCAAAATAGAACAGTATTTCTTTCTAACAGCTAACAGCATTCTGTAATTTTCCAAAATCAGCAATAACATTTTAAAGCAGGAGAAAAAGGGCTTCAGCAATAGCATTTTAAAGCAGGAGAAAAAGGGCTTCAGACCTAGCTCTGCTACATGCTAGGCCATCGCCTATCACTGTAGCAGCAAAGCGCAGACAAACCAATGATACCAGGAGTCTGTTCAAAAGGTCCAAATCATTTATTTGTGCACAAGTCTCGAACCAGTCAATTTCAAAATGGCTGAGCCAAGTTTTCAAGCATTACAACAACTTTTATAGACTTCTGTTCCATTCTAGGTATAGAAAAACATTTCATTGGTCCCGGTACTCTCCCGTACCTCCTGTACCCCTTCCATTGGTCCCGGTACTGATAAGTTTATCCAATTATGTCCCTGCAGTGGGCATGGCACCTGCATACCCCCCTTCTAGTCCCAATTACAATGGTCAGTTCATCAACTTGTTACTTTCACACTCTCAAGGCCATAGAGCCAATTTGTGCATGCAGGGGAGCAGGGCTCTGCAACTCATCTGTCAGCACTCCCAATTATATTCCTTGCAGATGTACTTTTTCTTATCAGTAACTTTTAAACACATTTTTCTGTATTTTTCCATCTCTCAGTTCTGCTTACCTAAGTTAGTTTAGTTCTCTTACAGAGTTCTATCCTACAATAGCAGCATATTGGGGGATGTGCAATTCCTATGTGCCTCTCCACAGGCTTCATTTACAGGTCAAGCTAGTTAGGCCTGCCTGCTTATGTCAGACACCGTGGATCACAGGCCTGCACCTGCCACATTCCCCCCTTTGATTAATCTCACCCTATTACTTAATAAGGTGTGAGAATTAAATCACCTTTAGAAGAATCACATCATGATTGAAGGATTTCGACTAGGGCTGGCTTTGTATAAAGCCATTATTTTAGTTGCGGTCTTCCGCTCTACTGTACTATCAATAGCATTATGAATGGAACGCATACAACATGGGATTAAACATGGTAATAAGAAAATAACAGCAACGAGAATTAGTACTAAGACAATGAAAGTCTTAAATCCTCCCATCCAAGAGAAAAGGTTAGCAAACCAGTTAGGAAATTTCAAGGAGTGCCAAGTCTGTACTGGCACATAAGCATGTCTTTGCATATCTTTAGCAATTTCTTCAACTACTTGACCTTTATCATCTATTTTCAAACAGCAATTAGTTAAATTCAGTTTACCACATACTCCTCCTTCTGCTGCTAACAAATAATCAAGTGCTAAGCGGTTCTGATATATGGCAGTGCGCATCTGAGTACTTTGTCTAGCTAAGAGCGTAAGAGCATGACTAGTTTCATTGGTTATTATCTCAACTACTGCTTGTAAGTGAATAATACGATTAATCATATAGATTGGAGTACGATAACCATACATACCATCATCATTCCAAGTGGCAGGCCCATAATACTCAATGATTCTCTCTGGTGGCCAATCATCACCTTGCCACTTCTCCCACTTGCCTATCTGTAAGGCTTCTCTTTTCTGTCTTAGTGCTTGTTTGTGTCGGTGGGTAGTGTATACGGGGTATCCTAATTGTTCTCCATGTTCAGTGTTTAGCAGAAAGAAAGAAGGTCTGATGGTTCCTAAGACACATGCTCCTCCCCAGTGTGGCGGGAGTTGTGCATATGCTCGGTTTCCACAGATCCAATATAGGCCAGGTGGGGCTTGCCAGGCTTGGACTTTGGCAAGGTTAGTCCATAAACCAGCAAGTTCGGGAAATCTGGCTAATGGGTTAGGAGGTTCAGGGTGTCTAATTCCTGACCACCATGCTGTCTTTTTGGTCGTGGCATTATAGTACTTCTGGCTAAGACAGACCAGCTGTCCTACCTTTTGGGTGAACTGGGGTCCAGTTCTGGCATAGCAAAGACGTCCAACGATTGAGTGCGCTAACACCCATTCACTGGTAGTCTTGTGTAATTCAGTCTGATTGTAAATCAAAGAATAATTCAATTCTTGGGCTTCCCGTGGCCATTGGTCTCCCATTTGGGTTCCGCCATAGAAATAGCAATCTGAGATCTTAAAACTAGATACTACTGCTCCAGCTAATTCTAAAAATAAATTCTGTGAGGGATGAGGGATCTCAAACTTATTTACATGCATAGCTTCATAAAAGGTATTATGAATATGATATTTAGATGACTTGTGGGCTTGGGTATTCAATCTGATATACACAATGGTTCCTGGATCTATTGCCCCTCCAGCAATACACAAACCAAACTTGTATCCTTGTTTCCATGCATGGGGGTTGTGTATACGTAAGTGTAAGGGGTTGCAAGCATCTTTCTGACATTTATCATTTGTGGTTGGCTTGGTTAAAGTAGCCATTCGTTTATCTATTTTCTCATCAGTTATACCAGTATTCCAGGTAGCATAAAAAACACATCCCCAATACGGGCAATAGTAGTCTGCCGCTGGTGCAGTACTATAGCCTGGTTCCTTTTTACCTGTACACTTCCTCCATCCTGTGGCACCCTCTGGACACATGTACTTATGGTCATTTCGATACGCTTTCTCCCAAGTACCACAGGTGGAATAACTATCTCTATTAATGGCATTACATGCATCAAAATTTAAAACAGCAGGTTTAGTAATGTCCTTAAGTGGTGGTGTAGCAGCTAGTATAGGTCCATCTGCATCCTTCCATCGTATTTCCAACGTGTAATAGGATGGATTCTGATGCGGATTATAGCATGCTCTAATTTTGCCATAAGTGCAAATATTTAGTTCAGTGGTGTTATAAACACACCGAGTCACTTTTCCCTTGCAGGAATAGTACGAGTGGTAAATCAAAGTCTGAGTTACTTTCAGTCCAGTTCTAGTAGAAGTAATGCAGGCAGTGCATGGAGGTAGAGCATAAGTCTGTTCAAAACCTCCAAATAAGGCAACCAAGGCAAAGCAAAAGTAAAGATGCATGTTGATGTTGATTGGAGTTCTTCTGAATCCTCAGCTTGCTGATCTTGATCACGACGGTCTTTTATTCTTCGTCCCGTTTGCTAATGAAGCAATTTAACGGGTGCTGAGTGTTGATTGAAGATCCTCAGGTTGGACGTCCAGTACACATTAACCAACTTATTATCAATTTCAGTTGGCTTGTGAAGTCTGGCTAGTCAATGTAGTATCAAAGTAGTGTGCCAAATTGCACGCAAATTGGGTTCGTTGAAACAAAACTGTTGCTGCATGGAAAACAGCAATCCTCTTCGAAAGACTTGGCTACTGCAAAGCACTTGTGATGAAGTGTCTAAGCTGCTGGTTGCCGTCTCAGAGTAACTCGCAAGGGTGCATCAAGATGCTGTTCTGCTGTCCACCGCTCAGGTTCAGGATCAGCGGCGGGCTTGACTCTGCTGTGGTGGATCCAGGCGTCGATCTCGGCTACCTTTACTGCAGTTGGGGTAGACAGGATGACGGTGTACGGTCCCTTCCAATGGGGTTCCAACGGTGTCTTCTTCCAATCTTTGATCCACACCGAGGTACCAGGCTGATAGGGATGCAAGGGTTCCGTCAAGTTGATAGGCAATTGGTCTTGGATCCACGCATGGAGAGTCTGCAGAACAAAACTAAGAGCTAGGAGTTCTTGTCTGGTTACTTCTGAACCAATTTGGGCTAAACTTCCTTTGACTCCCTGCACTATTGGTGGGGGTTTACCATACAGAACTTCAAAAGGGGAAAATCCTGTTGACTTTACAGGAGCTGAGCGTATTCTGAGTAAAGCTATTGGGAGCACTTGGGGCCACTAAAAGTGTGTCTCCTGACAAAGCTTGGACATTTGGGCTTTTAGGGTACGATTCATTCGCTCAACTTTCCCTGAACTCTGGGGTCTGTATGCAGTGTGGAGTTTCCATTGTATCTGCAAAGCTTTTGCTAACTGCTGAGTAACCTGGGAGACAAATGAGGGTCCATTGTCTGACCCTATTACTGCTGGAATTCCGAACCTAGGGACAATCTCTCTCATTAAGACTTTGGTAACTTCTCGGGCTTTCTCAGTTCTGGTTGGGAAGGCCTCTACCCACCCAGAGAAAGTACAAACTAATACTAATAGGTAATGGTATCCATTGGCTCTTGGCATTTCGGTAAAATCAACTTGGAGGTTGTGCATGGGGGTTACACCTCCTGACTGAACTCGGGGTGCCGTTATAAAATTCGCCTACCATCTTTAGTGCTGCACTGAATCAAGACCTTTCAAGCTATCCAGTAGCCCCAGGGAAGAGAGTGCTTCTTCAATACGTGGACGATCTGTTGATAGCTGCCATATCAGAAAGTGAATGTATACTAGCCACCAAAGACCTCTTGCAGTTACTAGATGAAGCTGGATACAAAGTTTCCAGAGCGAAAGCACAGCTATGTCAAAAAAGAAGTGAAATACTTGGGTTTTCATATAACCCAAGGGAGCCGAAGATTAGGCAGAGAAAGAAAAAGAAGCAGTATGCAGAATTCCAACTCCAACAACCAGAAAGCAAGTCAGAGCCTTTCTGGGAGCGGCAGGATATTGCCGAATTTGGATACCTAACTTTGCCCAAATTGCCAAACCACTGTATGAAGCCACAAAAGGAGAAGAGAAGTCGCCACTGGAGTGGGGACTTGAGCAGGATACAGCCTTCCAGAAATTAAAGGAAGAATTGATGTCATCACCAGCACTTGGACTACCAGATGTCCACAAGCCTTTCCACTTGTTTGTACATGAAGCACAGGGAAATGCCTTAGGCATGTTGACTCAGAAATTGGGAAATTGGGAGCGACCTGTAGCATACCTATCGAAACAATTGGACCCTGTGGCCAAAGGATGGCCACCTTGCCTGAGAGCCGTTGCAGCTACAGCGCTACTAGTGAGTGAAGCAGACAAACTCACACTAGGACAGAACATACGAGTCACTGTGCCACATGCAGTCCTTGCTCTCATGGAACAGAAAGCAAATTATTGGCTCACCAATTCCCGAATGTTGAAGTACCAGAGCATGTTATGTGAAAACCCACAGATACAACTTGAAGTGAGTCATGCTTTGAATCCAGCCACCTTGATACCCATCAGTGAAGAACTCCCAGAACATGACTGTATCGAAGTCATGGAAACTGTGTTCTCCAGTCGACCTGACTTGACAGATGTGCCCATAGACAACCCTGACCAAATCTATTATGTTGATGGGAGCAGTCTCATCCTTGATGGACGACGCTGTGCCGGATATGCAGTCGTCACTCAACACGAAGTAGTTGAATCATCAGCTCTAGCCTCAGGCACATCAGCCCAGAAAGCCGAATTGATAGCACTCACCAGAGCATTGTTGTTAGGAGAAAAACTTGTGCTAAATGTATATACAGATTCCAAATATGCCTTCACCACTCTACATGCCCATGGAGCTCTCTATAAAGAACGAGGGCTCATCACGTCCGGAGGAAAATCAGTCAAGTATGGTCCCGAGATATTGATGTTACTTGATGCAGTTTGGGCCCCAACACGTGTAGCTGTTATGCATTGCAGAGGACATCAAGCAGGAAAAGGAGAAGTTGCCCGAGGAAATAGATTTGCAGATGCCTCAGCACGACAAGCAGCTATGACAGGGCAGATTGCCCCACAAGCTATGCCAATGCAAGCAGCATTGTTTCCAGTACCTCTGAATTTATGGACACCACGATATACCACCAAAGAATTGGATTACTACTGTAACAAAGAAGAATATGTAGCAGCAAAGCGCAGACAAACCAATGATACCAGGAGTCTGTTCAAAAGGTCCAAATCATTTATTTGTGCACAAGTCTCGAACCAGTCAATTTCAAAATGGCTGAGCCAAGTTTTCAAGCATTACAACAACTTTTATAGACTTCTGTTCCATTCTAGGTATAGAAAAACATTTCATTGGTCCCGGTACTCTCCCGTACCTCCCGTACCCCTTCCATTGGTCCCGGTACTGATAAGTTTATCCAATTATGTCCCTGCAGTGGGCATGGCACCTGCATACCCCCCTTCTAGTCCCAATTACAATGGTCAGTTCATCAACTTGTTACTTTCACACTCTCAAGGCCATAGAGCCAATTTGTGCATGCAGGGGAGCAGGGCTCTGCAACTCATCTGTCAGCACTCCCAATTATATTCCTTGCAGATGTACTTTTTCTTATCAGTAACTTTTAAACACATTTTTCTGTATTTTTCCATCTCTCAGTTCTGCTTACCTAAGTTAGTTTAGTTCTCTTACAGAGTTCTATCCTACAATAGCAGCATATTGGGGGATGTGCAATTCCTATGTGCCTCTCCACAGGCTTCATTTACAGGTCAAGCTAGTTAGGCCTGCCTGCTTATGTCAGACACCGTGGATCACAGGCCTGCACCTGCCACATCACAAACTCACAGAAGGTTCCTTCGGTTCCTTTTCCAGGAGAAGCACTATCAATACAGAGTGCTCCCCTTTGGCCTGGCCTCTGCACCAAGGGTGTTCACGAAATGCATGGCAGTGGTTGCTGCTTTTCTACGCATCCTGGGAATATTTGTCTTCCCCTACCTGGACGACTGGCTCATTCGAGCTCCCACTCAATCAGAGGCCAGGACTGCCCTAACCTGCACAATGCGTATCCTTCAATACTTAGGGCTGGTAATAAACATCCCAAAATCCAATTTGATCCCTAATTTGGAGTGGAGGAGTGGCCTAGTGGTTGGGGCAAGGTACTTCAGGCCGGAAGGTCGGGGGTTCAAATCCCACTAGAGGACAGCAACCTTGGGCCGGAAGGACTGGGGTTTCTAGTCCCACAGGTGCTCCTTGAGGTCTTGGGCAAGCCACTTAACCCTCCATAGCCCATGTTCCCTGTAAAATAGTTATCTCCAAGTTATAATGCCCTGTTCAATGTAATTTCAGTTTGTTCAATGTAAACCGCACTGATGCAGAATAGCACGGTATATAAGAGAATGTAAATAAATAAATAAATAAAATAAATACTCAGTCCTTGGAGTTCATAGGGGCACTGCTGGATACCACAAAGGCAAGGGCCTTTCTTCCCAGGCCCGTTGCCTTCGCTTGATGCAGTTAGTTTCTCAAGCAGAGTTGAAACCCCTACTCACTGCTCGAGAGATGTTACAGTTGCTAGGCCACATGGCTTCCACCGTTCATGTGGTGCCATATGCTCGCCTTCACATGAGAGCAGCTCAGTGGACTTTATCCACCCAATGGACCCAGGCATTAGGCTGCCTGTCAGACAAAATAGCAAACACAAGTCAACTCATTTTGTCCCTCCAGTGGTGGAAGTCCCCTCAGAACCTCTTGCTGGGGTGTCCTTTTCAACAGCCTCTACCCCAGGCAACTCTTACAACAGATGCTTCTCCAATGGGCTGGGGAGCTCATCTTCAGGACCTCTCCACCCAGGGCATCTAGTCCCCACAGGAGACTTGTCTCCACATCAATCTCTTGGAACTCAGAGCAATCTTCCTTGCTCTACGAGTTTTCCACACCCTGCTCAGCCACAAGACAGTCCCTATCCACACAGACAATCAGGTAGCCATGTTCTACATAAACAAGCAGGGAGGAACTGGCTCTCTGTTGCTTTGCAACGAAGCTCTGCGACTGTGGGCCCTCGCCAGAGAGCATCACATTAATCTTCTGGCAGTCTATCTTCCAGGAGTTCAAAACTCTTGGGCAGACAGTCTCAGTCAAGTTCTGCTTCCACACGAGTGGTCCCTACATATGGCCCAGGTCTCCAAAACTTTTCAAATTTGGGGAACCCCGGACATAGACCTCTTTGCAAGTCTGTGGAATGCCAACCTTCCCCGGTTCTGTTCCAGAACTCCGGCTCAGGGGGCTCAGGCAAGGGATGCTTTCCTCCTTCACTGGGGTCAAGACTTCCTGTATGCCTTTCCACCCATCCCCCAAATTCCCAAAACCCTATTCAAGCTTCAGAGAGACAGAGGCCACATGATTCTCATAGCTCCACATTGGCCACGGCAAGTGTGGTACCCTCTGCTTCTACATCTCTCTCAAGCTCCCTCCCTAGAGTTAAGGTCTGCTCCAGACCTCCTCTCTCAGGAGGACGGAAAGTTGTGGCATCCCAATCCCCAGTCTCTGCATCTCAGGGCTTGGTTGCTGAAGGTTTAGATCTCCAGGATCTTCCTCTTTCTCAGCAAGTGAAAGATGTTCTTCAAGCTTCCAGAAAACCTTCCACTAGACGTTCTTACGCCTTCAAGTGGAAAAGGTTTACCATCTGGTGTTCTGAAAAGGGTCTTAACCCCCGTGCCATACCTCTGGAATCGTTGCTGGAGTATCTCCTGCATCTGTCTAATGCAGGCCTTAAGACAAATTCAGTAAGAGTCCATCTGAGTGCTATTGCAGCTTTACTCAAGCCTCTAAATGGACAACCTGTTTCCTCTCATCCCCTTGTAGCAAGGTTCATGAGAGGCCTCCTTTTAACAAAGCCTCCCATTAGACCACCACCGGTGGCATGGGACTTAAATTTGGTTCTTGGTCAGCTTATGAAGCTGCCTTTTGAACCTTTAGCTACTACCTCCTTGAAATACCTTTCTTGGAAGGTTATCTTTCTCATTGCAATCACATCAGCACGCCGCATCAGTGAATTGCAAGCACTAGTAGCTAATCCACCTTATACAAGATTCCATCATAACAAGGTGGTCCTTAGGACTAATCCACATTTTATGCCTAAGGTGGTCTCGCCTTTTTACCTCAACCAAGAGGTCTACCTACCTGTCTTTTTTCCAGGGCCTCATGCATCACCTGCAGAGAGGAATCTCCATACCCTGGACTGTAAAAGAGCTCTGGCTTTTTACTTACAGAGGAAACAGCAACATAGAAAGTCTTCCCAACTCTTTGTTGCTTTTGATCCTTCTCATTTGGGACAACCAGTCTCCAAGAGAACTCTTTCCAACTGGATTGCCCAGTGTATTTCTTTCGCCTATCAGAGAAAGAACATTTCTCTGGAGGGCCATGTCACAGCTCACAATGTGAGAGCCATGGCAGCCTCAATGGCTCATCTGAAATCTGTGTCTATCGACGACATCTGTCGAGCAGCCACTTGGGCCTCAGTTCATACCTTCACAGCCCATTACTGCTTAGACAAGGACTCCTGCCGGGATGCCTTGTTTGGTCAGGCTGTTCTCAAACACCTGTTCCATACTTGATCAACTCCTACACACCATCCCTCAGGGGATGCAAGAGATCCAGGTAGGGAAGTGCAGCCCTGTCCCAGTGTCACACAACGTCTGGGCGCTCTCCCTGACATCAAAAGCTAGGGGGAGTCCCCATATGTGAAGACTCATTCCTGCTTGTTCCTGGAGATAGCACAGTTACTTACCTGTAACAGGTGATCTCTGGGAACAGCACGAATAAGTCTTCACAACCCACCCACCTCCCCTAGGAGTTCTCTCTCTCTCTCTCTCTCTCTGTCTTCCTTTCCCTCTCTCTCCCTCTTTGTCTCAGCTATAAAAACTGAGGAGAGACAGTTGGAAAGGCGGGAAGGCAGCACGCAGGCGCTGTGGGATGCTCCCAAAAGCTTTCTGATTGGACGCTGGGGAGCGTTCCCGCGCAGGCTCCGTCGATACCGACGTACCCATATGTGAAGACTTATTCCTGCTGTTCCCAGAGATCACCTGTTACAGGTAAGTAACTGTGCTATCCCTGCGTACGGATAACCAGATTAATATGAATAAAATACATTCTCCAGGACCAAGCAGGAAGTCAGTCCTCACATATGGGTGACGTCGGCGCCGATGGAGCCCTCGTGCGGAGCATTTCCCCAGCTTTCAAAGAAAGCTTTTGGGAATTGCAGCGCGCATGCGCGGTCCCCTTCCCGCCCAAGGCTGCCATCTTGCTCAGTCTTCTTTTTTCCGCGGAGCCCGACGGACGTAGTTGATTTTCCCTATTTTTTCTCTTTTTTTCTCCGGTTCGACGCCGGATCCTTTTCCCACTCGGACCGATACGCCGGTATCGAGAACTTTCTCTCTTTTTCGGTTTTTGTCCGTTGTGACTAGCGTTCGCGCCTTTTTTCTTTTTTCCCTGGCAGCCCGGTCTTTTGACCTCGCAGGGGCCCTTTTTCCCCCGATGGCTACCAGCGGGTTTAAGAAGTGTGATCGGTGTAAGAAACTTATGTCTCTTACCGACACACATGATTGCTGCCTCCGCTGCCTCAGACCCGATCATGACCCAATGATCTGTGGTCCGTGTGGCAAAATGTCCTCGAAGGCGTTGAGGAGTCGGCAGCACCAAAAGGATAGGATCTTTTCTGGCTCCGCATCCGGACGGGCCCGGACCTCGTCAGAGGCCTCGACGTCTCGGGACTCCGGCCCCGAGCAGTGTCGGGGTTCCTCTGAGCGGGGGTCTCCTTCGTGGGAACATCGCAGGAAGAAGAAACCCGCGAGGGCGGCGTCGGTGGATGCTCCTGGTTCCTCGAGGGCCAGGTCGCATAGCCCCGATAGCCGTCCCGGGTCTTCGGAGTCGGAGAGGCCTGCCAAGCATCCTCGTGTCGAGATAGAGTCTCCTGGACATGTAAGTGCTGTTGTCCTCGTGGACTCTCCTCCAAGGGAGCCGACGCCGGGCCCGACGCCGTCGGGGCCCTAGTCGGGGGCTGCTGGGTCTCCTGAGCTCGGACTCAGGTTGACGGCCTTGGAGAGCAGCTTCGCTGCCTTCATGGAACAGCAGCGGGCATTGATCGCCGGTCTCACTGGTAAATCTGCCCCGACCACCGGGACCTCGACATCCAAGTCGACCCCGGAGGCTGAGCCGATCCTCGAGTCCATGCGGGCTCGAGTCGATCCTCGGCCACGGTCTCCCTCGGCCTCCCATTCGGGACCGAGGTCGGGGCGGAGGGCGTCGGTGCCTGCCCGACCAGAGCCGCTCGATTCCTCCTCCGAGGAGTCGGGCTGGGAGACGGAGGACGAAGAGTCACCCAATACTTTTCGGACTCGGTGTGTCCCATTGGACTCGCCGGAGTCCGAGCCTCGGAGACGATCCCCACCGGAGGATACCCGGTTCTCGGACTTCGTGCGGGATATGGCCAAGGCCTTGGCCTTCCCCGCGGATCCCGAGGAGGAACCTCGAGCCGAGGAGCTCGAGACCCTCCAGTATGACTCTCCCCCGAAGGAGGCCTTTACTGTTCCGGTTCCTCCGATGCTGGAGCGGCTGCTCTTCCGCATGTGGGAGACCCCGGCCTCGACGCCGGTGTTAAGCAAGCGGGTCGAATCCATCTATCGAGTCCGCAAGAGCCCCGGGTTCCAAAAGGCATAATTACTGCACCACTCCATGGTTGTGGAATCGGCCATGCATCGACTGAAAAGTCAGAAGATGCACTCCTTGGTGCCTCCCGGCTGGGAGGCCCGGAACCTGGATGCCCTCGGTAAGAAGTGCTTCCAGGGCTCTATGCTTGCTTGCCGTGTCCAGACTTACCAGCACTACATGGGCATGTACCTCCGAGACCTGGCAAAGGAGATTGCCGGGTTCTCTGCTGGTCTCTCCGAGGAACCTTTGCAGAGGTTCCAGGCCTTGTCCACTGGTATTCGGGAGTGCTCAAAGTTTATCTCTCGAGCAGCCTACGATGGCTTCGAGGCTTCGGCCCGAGTAGCCGGGGCCGGCATCGGTGCCCGCCGACAGGCTTGGCTACAGTCATCTGACCTCGAGCCATGGGTACAGGACAAGTTGGTCGATGTCCTCTGCCGGGGTGAAAACCTTTTCGGCAAACCCATGGCTGAAAAGGCTGCTGAGCTCGAGACGGAGACTCTCACCAGGACTAGGCTGTCCAGAAAAACCTCTGCCCCTTCCCAGAAAAAGAAGGGCTCGGGGAAAAAGACCTTTTACCCGAGGAAGTCGTCTGCCTATAAACCATACCCTCATTATCAGGCCTCTGCAGCTCCCCAACAGGGTCAGCAGGCCAAGGGGCAGGGTCATGGGCCCCGTAGGCAGAAGGCCACCAACACCGGCCCCTGCTCAGCAGGGTGGGGGTTTTTGACTCAGAAAGCATAGCCTCTCCTCCTCAGCTGGCTTCTCTCAGCACAGGAGGCCGGCTGGCCCACTTTGCCCACAGGTGGTCAGCCATCACATCAGATACCTGGGTGCTCCATATAGTCCAAAAGGGCTATCTTCTCCATTTTCACCAGGTACCTCCCTCCTATTTTCCAGGGGAGCCTCCAAGACTCCCTCTGCACAGGGACCTACTCCTTCAGGAGTTAGCAAGTCTGCTAAAGGAACAGGCTGTGGAACCGGTGCCCCACCACCTGAGAGGTCACGGCTTTTATTCCAGGTACTTTCTGGTACCAAAAAGAACAGGAGGCCTCAGACCCATCCTAGACTTGCGCAACCTCAACAAGTTCCTGGAGAGGGAAAAGTTCAAAATGCTTACCCTTGGAATCCTGCTGCCCTACCTCCAGCAGGGAGACTGGCTATGCTCCTTAGATCTAAAGGATGCTTATACTCACATCCTTATTCATCCAGACCACAGACAATATCTCAGATTTGTTGTGGGGGGAAACTACTATCAGTACAGAGTACTGCCCTTTGGCCTGTCCTCCGCTCCCAGGGTGTTCACCAAGTGCCTGGCAGTGGTGGCAGCCTACCTGAAACTTCAAGGTCTTTTTGTGTTTCCGTACCTGGACGACTGGCTCATAAGGGGCCAATCTTCCCAGGAGGCCAATCAAGCCACCCTTCGCACTGTGGCTCTGCTTCAGCACTTGGGGTTTGTCATAAACCGCAAAGTCCACTTTGCTCCCGTCCCAGAACTTAGAATTCATAGGAGCAAGACTAGACACTCTTCAAGCGAAAGCTTTTCTGCCTATGGACAGAGCCCACAAGCTGATGGATCTGGCCAGGCAGTTTCGCAGCAATTCCCTGGTCTCTGCCAGGTAATTCCTGAGACTGCTTGGCCATATGGCTTCCACGGTTCATGTCACCCCCAATGCCCACCTGCATATGCGGCCTGCTCAGTGGAGCCTTCGCATTCAGTGGCATCAGGCCACGGGGAGCCTAGCGGACTCAGTAAAAATATCAGACCTGCTAGTCTCCTCTCTGCAATGGTGGCTTCATCTTCCGAATCTGGTACTCGGAGTGTTTTTTCAATCCCCTCCGCATTCTCAAGTGTTGACGACAGATGCTTCTCTTCTAGGTTGGGGAGCACATTGCCAAGGGACATGTACTCAGGGTCTCTGGACCCCTTGGGAGGCTGCTCAACAGATAAACTTCCTGGAGCTACGGGCAATACGCCTAGCTCTGAGAGCCTTTTCCCACCTCGCCTCTCACCAGTCTGTACTAGTTCAGATGGACAATCAAGTTGCCATATTCTATGTGAACAAACAAGGAGGCACAGGCTCCTTCCTCCTGTGTCAGGAGGCACAACGACTGTGCTCTTGGGCTGTCAATCACGGAATCCTCCTCAAGGCTGTCTACCTCCCAGGTCAAGAAAATTACCTGGCGGACAGACTGAGCAGGATCCTGCAACCACACGAATGGAGGTTGAACCCGTTGATGGTTCGGCAGGTCTTTCTCAGGTGGGGCCTCCCCACCATGGATCTTTTTGCCAGTCCTCTGAACCGGCAACTCCCTCTTCCTCTGGGGTTTCAACATGATCTCCTGTCTCAGGATCAGGGGACTCTCTTGCACCCCAACCTCCAGTCCCTTCATCTGATGGCCTGGCTGCTGAAAGGGTAGTCCTGGCTCCCCTACTACTGCCTCGAGAGGTGGAAGATGTGGTTTTGGCCTCTAGGCGACAATCCACCAGGAAATCCTACGCTCTTAAGTGGCATAGATTCTCCGCATAGTGTGCTCAGCACAGCGAGAATCCCTTCTCGTGCTTGGTAGCGGTAGTATTGCAATATTTGCTTTACCTCTCCAATCTAGGCCTTAAGTCTAACTCTGTCAGAGTTCATCTCAGTGCTCTCTCAGCGCACCACTCGCCGGTGGACGGTAGGCCTCTTTCCAACCACCCTTTGGTGGCTCGTTTTCTCAGAGGCCTCCTTCTGCTTAAGCCTCCTTTGCGTCCACCGGCCCTTGAGTGGGATCTGAATGTGGTCTTAAAGCAGATTACTTGTCCGCCCTTTGAACCTATGGCTACCTGCCCTCTCCGTTTTCTCTCCTGGAAAACCTTATTTCTGGTAGCTCTTACCTCTGCTAGACAAATAAGTGAACTTCAGGCACTCGTGTCTGATCCTCCTTACACTAGGTTCTATAAGAATAGGGTAGTCTTACGGACTCACCCTAAGTTTCTTCCTAAGGTTGTCTCCCCTTTTCACCTCAATCAGGAGGTGGTTCTTCCGACCTTCTTTCCCAGGCCGCATGCCAGCCGGGCTGAGATGGTCCTGCATACCCTGGACTGTAGGAGGGCATTGTCCTTCTACCTTGACCTTACGCGGGAGCACCGGAGGGCTGTTCAGCTCTTCGTTTCTTTTGACCCCAATAAGTTGGGGCTTCCTGTCTCCAAGCGTACTTTGTCCATCTGGGTAGCTGACTGTATCGCCTGGGCTTATGGGGCAGCCGGCCTCTCATTGGAGGGTCGAGTCACGGCTCATCGTGTCAGGGCGAAGGCTGCGTCAGTGGCTCAGCTCCGCTCTGTTCCGTTGGCAGACATCTGCCGGGCCGCTACTTGGTCTTCAAGACAGACTTTTGCGGCCCATTACTGCCTTGAGAGGGAGTCCCGCAGGGACAGTGCTTTCGGACAGGCAGTACTCCATAATCTCTTTGGGGTTTAGGCAACTCCTACCCTCCGGCCCTGGTGTTGGGCTACCGGTCGGGGGCGTTCTCAGAAAAGATGCCTTACTTACGTGCTGACGAGCTAGAGGGAGCTCATTTTTTCCGCTTGAGGTCTCCGGTAGCCTTAAGTTGGGGAGTCCCATATATGAGGACTGACTTCCTGCTTGGTCCTGGAGAAAGAGTAGTTACTCACCTGTAACAGGTGTTCTCCAGGAGCAGCAGGAATCAGTCCTCACAACCCTCCCTCCTCCCCTTGGAGTTGTAGTGATATGATTTGTTTTTGCTAATTTTTTGCTGTCTTTTAGCTATGTCATCAGACTGAGCAAGGTGGCACCCTTGGGCGGGAAGGGGACCGCGCATGCGCGCTGCAATTCCCAAAGGCTTTCTTTGAAAACTGGGGAAATGCTCCACACGAGGGCTCCGTCGGCGCCGACGTCACCCATATGTGAGGACTGATTCCTGCTGCTCCTGGAGAACACCTGTTACAGGTGAGTAACTACTCTGTCTCTAAAATGCTTGTATGCAAATGCTAGAAGTCTAAAAATAAAATGGGAGAATTAGAATATATAGCACTAAATGAGAGGTTAAATATGATTGGTATCTCAGAGACATGGTGGAAGGAGGACAACCAGTGGGACACTGTGATATCTGGGTACAAACTATATCGCAATGATAGAGCTGATCAAATTGGTGGAGGGGTTGTGCTCTATGTTAGAGAGGGCATTGAGTCACAAAGGATTAAAGTTTTGCAGGAAACAAAATTTGCTGTAGAATCTCCATGGATTGAAATTCCATGTAAAAAGGGGAAGGCGATGGCAGTGGGGGGTGTACTATCGACCGCCTGGCCAGAATGAACAAATGAATGATGAAATGCTCTAAGGGAAGCTAACAAAAGTTACAGCACAGTAATAATACTGGGTGATTTCAATTACCCCGGTATTGACTGGGTCAGTGTCACGGCAGGGCATGCCAGGGAGATAATGTTTCTAGATAAAATAAATGACTGCATCTTGGAGCAGCTGGTTCATGAACCGCCAGAGGGGAAGCCATTTTGGACCTAGTCCTTAGTGGAACAGCAGATCTGGTGCAAGAGATAAGGGTGTTGGGGCCACTTGGCAATAGTGATCATAGTATGATCGCATTTGATTTAATTAATGGAGGAGGAATGGTAAGGAAATCCACAGTACTACCTTTTAACATTTGAAAGGGAGACCATGATAAAATGAGGAAAATAGTTAAGAAAAAACTAAAAGGAGCAGTTGCAAAGGTTAAAGACTTACATCAAGCTTGGGTGCTGTTTAAAAATACTATCTTGGAAGGCCAGACCAGCTGTATTCCACGCTTTAAGAAAAGTGGAAGGAAGTCAGAAAAACTGCCAGCATGAGGTCAAAGAAGCTGTTGTTACCAAAAAAGCATCTTTCATGAAATGGAAAAAAAGGGCCAAATGACGAAAACGGGAAACAACAAAAGCACTGGCAAGTTAGATTCAAGGCATTGATAAGGCAGGCAAAGAGGGAATTTGAAAAGAAGCTTGCTGTGGAAGGAAAAACGCGTAATAAAGACTTTTTCAAGTACATTCGTAGCAAAAAACCTGTGAGAGAGTCAGTTGGAACATTAGATGATAGAGGGGTAAAAGGGCACTAAGAGGAGACAAGGCCATAGCAGAGAGACTGAATGAATTCTGTGCTTCAGTCTTTACTGAGGAAGATGTAGGGATGTTACCTATGACTGAAGTAGTATTTAAAGGTGATACTGCGGAAGAATTGAAAGAAATTTCAATACACTGGGAAGATGTATTACAACTATCTGATAAACTGAAGAGTAACAAATCACCTGGACCAAATGGTATACATCCAAGGGTGTTGAAAGAACTGAAATATGAGATTGCAGACCTGCTATTAGTAATCTGTGAACTATCATTAAAATCATCTGTAATACCTGAAGATTGGAGGATGGCCAATGTAACGCCGAATTTTAAAAAGGGTTACAGGGGTGATCCGGAAAACTACAGACCGGTGAGCCTGATGTCAGTACTGGGAAAAATGGTAGAAACCATAATAAAGAACAAAATTACTGAACATGTAGATAGTCATGGCTTAATGGGAGACAGCCAACATGGCTTTAGACAAGGAAGATCTTGTCTTACTAATCTGTTATGTTTTTTGAAGGTGTGAATAAACAGATACACTATATCAACCGACCCACCTTTGTCTATCTGGACTTTCTAAAAGACTTTGACAAGATCCCTCATCAGAGACTTTTGGCAAAACTAAAAAGTCATGGGATAGGAAGCAGTGTATTATTGTGGATCAGGAACTGGTTAAAAGATAGAAAGCAGATGGTAGGGCTAAATGGCAGATTTTCCCAATGGAGAAAGGGGAATAGTGGAGTACCTCAGGGATCTGTGCTGGGTTTGTTGCATTTTGACATATTCATAAATGACCTGGAAAAGGAAATAACGAGTGAGGTTATCAAATTTGCAGATGATGCAAAACTATTTAAAGTTGTTAAAACCCATGAGGATTGTGGAAAATTGCAAGAGGATCTTGATAAATTGGAAGACTGTGCATCCATATGGCAGATGGAATTTGATGTGGGCAAGTGCAGAGTTATGCACCTAGGAAAGAACAACCCAAACTATGGTTACACAATGCAAGGTTCCACATTAGGAACCACCACCCAGGAAAAAAGATTTAGGTGTCATCGTGGATAACATGTTAAAACCCTCCGCCCAGTGTGCTGTCGCGGCCAAGAGAACAAATAGAATGCTAGATATCATAAGGAAAGGAATGGAAAATAAAGCAAAGATTATTGTCTTCAACAAATGACAAGCTGACTTCTAGATAACGTCCATAAACTACAACAAAACAGAAGCACTACTCATCACCAGAAGCTCCGCCTTCACCCCCACACCCATCATCAAGCTATACGACATCACAATACCAATAAAGCCTGAAGTAAATTACCTCGGAGTGACTCTAAACAAAGACTTGAATCTACATTCTCACATTGCCAGAACCACAAGGAACGCATACCTCAAAACGAGAACCATCAGACGCATCAAACCTATTCTCTCAATGGATCACTTCCATACTGTCTGTCAAGCGCTCATCACTCACACATTAGACTACTGCCACCCAATCTTCCTTGGGCTCTCAAAACAAACACTCCAGCCTTTACAAATAGCACAGAACACTGCCGCCCGCATAATAATGTTCAATTTCAAGTGGCAGTGAGACATCCAAGCAGCAATGTCACAAAGGCAGGCAGAGATCTGGGCCTGGATTGCTGGAGAGGTTTCAGGTATAGAGAGGTAGATCTGGGAGTCATCACCACCTGTGAATGACAAATATACAGACGGGAATGGAGTAGATACTACACCATTCACAGAACGTTTCTGAGGATGTCAAGGTGGCGAAACAGAAGAATGCTGGGTTGCATACAGAGAGGAATTACCAGCAAAACAGGAGGAGTTATTAATAAAACTGTTCAAGTCACTGGTGAGGCCTCACATGGAGTATTGTGTTCAGTTTTGGCGACCATATCTCACAAAGGATATAAAAAGACTTGAACTGTTCCAGAAGAAGGCGACCAAAATGATTTGGAGCCTGCGCCAGACGATGTATGAGGAAGACCTAAATATGTATACACTACAAGAGAGGAGGAACAGGGGAGATATGATTCAGACCTTTAAATACTTAGAGTATTAATGAACAAACAAACCTTTTTCAAAGATGGGGAAGCTGTAAAACTAGAGGGCATAACATGAAGCTGTAAGGGGATAAACTTAAAGGTAAAGCCAGGAGGATTTCTGGAGGCACACTCTACATACAGTGCTCTCTTGCGAATAGTCCCACATGGAGAAGGGGTGTTGGTTCAGTTCTCTGACCTTATCTTGGTAAGGGCCAGCTGAACAGCTAGGATTCTTGGATCAGGACCCTGTGCCTAGCACAGCCTCAGTGCCCCTTTTCCCTTCTCCTCTCCCGGCTCTTCCCTGTAGATTTGGTTGAAGGTCTTTAGAGATATGTGCCTGCAGGTTTTGGCAGTAGAGGAGTAGCACTGAGCCCAGCACTGTTGCTGCTTGGAGTCTTTGGGGAGTGAGTACCAGATTTAAGTTTCTTCTACTCAAATGAAATTGTCTTTGGGGCATTCCAACCTTGTCTGCTGTGCAGTTTGACTGCCGGGTTTAGAGGAACCATTGGTTAGGTACCATATTTTTCTCCCTCCGGTTAGCCTGTGCTTTTTAGGTGCTTACTTCAACAGCACACGGTGGTGTCTGTTCTTCTGGCACATGCGCACTGGGCATGATCCTTTATAGCAAGCTTTGGCTGAACCTGCTGAGAGGAATTGCTGGGCCATGGAGATTGCTCTACTTATGGCAGGCACAGGTCATCTAAGAAAAGACACTGCCGGATCTGTGGCAAATGCCACGTTATTTCATTTATTTATTTTCACAAACTTGATATACATGCCTTCTCATAATATGCAAGGCATGTTACAATAAAATAAACCACACGAACAGAATACACTAATAACAATAAACAATTACATTTCAAGTCCCTCCTTCCACTAATACTACTTATCATTTGGATAGTGCTACAAGGTGTACACAGCACTGTACAGAGACATGTAAGAGACAGTCCCTGCTCATAAGAGCTTACAGTCTAGTCAAGACAGACTACACAACAACTGAGAACTTGGATATATCATAGTAACATAGTAAATGATGGCAGATAAAGACCAGTATGGTCCATCTAGTCTGCCCAGTAAGATGGCAATAGTAGGTGCACCTGCCGCTCCGTGCAGGCCTCTCCTCCCCATGTCTTTGTTTAGGGATGAACTCACCGCTCCGTGTAGGACACCCCTGTTTCTTGAGAATTTAGATAGTTAAGTTTATTTTGATTTTATCCTGTTGCTGTAAAGGGTTCCACTGTGTCTGTCCCATGCCAAGGAGAATGTTAAAAAAGCACGTAGGAGGTGAACAGGAGACTTAAGGGGAGCAGCATTTGAAAGCAGTCTCAAAAAGGTGAGTTTTTATCCCGGATTTAACAGGGCCAGAAATGGAACCTGACATATTGACTCAGGTAGTTTGTTTTAGGCATAAGGAACAGAACGATAGAAAGATTGAAGTCTAGAACTGGCAATGGAAGAGAAGGGCACAGATAGAAGGGATCTGCCAGAAGAACAGAGTTCCCGAGAAAGGGTGTAGAGAGAGATAAGAGAGGAAAAGTAGCAAGGAGCAGCCAAATGAAGGCACTTATAGTTCAATAGTAGAAGTCTGAACTGGTTTCAGAAACAGATAGAGAGCCGTTGAAGTGACTTGAGAAGAAGGGTGACATAAGCATAGCGACACTGACGGAAGATTAGCCGTGCAGCTCCATTTTGGAGAGATGATTCAGAGGAAGATCAGTGAGGGAGAGATTGCAATAGTCTAGACTGGCGATGACTAGAGAATGAATAAGGGTCTTAGTTGTGAGTTCAGAAAGGAAGGAATAAATTTTGCTGATGTTATAGAGAAAGAAACTACAGGTTTTAGCTATCTGTTGGATATGTGTGAAGAAGGAGAGGGAGGAGTCAGATGATCCCAACGTTACGAGCCAAGGAGACAAAGAAGAAATAGAGAAAGGAGGAAGGGGGGGGGGGTTTGGGAGGAAAGATAAGGAGGTCAGTTTTGGCCATGTTGAATTTCAGGTGGTGGTGAGACATCCAGGCACTAATGTCAGAAAAGCAGGTAGAGATCCAGGCCTAAAAGTGCAGTGAGATGGATAAGAAGAAAAACAGAACAGAGCCCCTAAATCCAAGTGAGAATAGGGTATCTAGCCAAGTTTTTCCTTTCTTATGAAAGGTCAAGTAAGACACGTCATTGTCCGCTTCAGTCACTCTCTGGGCTTCATGATACCCTTGGCTATTTTCAGTGCACTCTCCAGTTATGTTTGGAGTGCTGATGTACCCACTGTGTCATCAGTGCGGTCAAGCCCTCCAAAACTGCTCCAGTAGCACAGTCTTGGCTATCTCGGGCCCAGTCTTTCTCTCCGCTTGCAGCCACTTCCATGCAATAGAGGAACCTCTGAAGGCTCTCCTTTTCTGGAGCCCCTCCCCCTTTCTGAATTCCTGGCGGTAGGCCTCTGGAGTACAGTCAGCCTGTTCCAGTATGGTGGCCTTGACAGCTGCACTTGTAGCTCACCCATTTGAGTTGGCATCCTGGAATCCAGCCATACTGCTTCCTGTCGGCAGATTCCCCAAATATTTTTTTTTATTTATTTAACAAGTTTTTTATACCGCCTTATCATGAAATCAAAGTGGTTTACATTACATCTCAAACCAGTACAGAGAACTCACTTGTAATCATGGGGACGGGTGACATGTGGGGGATGCTCAGAAGCATAACTTATTTACAGTAAAAACATATATACGTAAGTCAATTGGTGTTTGAGCATGTGTCATGAGTGGGGAGGGCTAGATATCTTCTCTGATCTTCTCTAGTCCATGTTTCCTCTGGCAACCCAGCCATGCGGGTGGTTTGTTCAAAGTCCACCAAAAAGTGCTCCAGTTCATCATCTGCTGTTATTTCAAGAAGCTCTTGCGCTGCATGGTGGAGTTGTGGTGTCTTTAGGGCCTGAATCAACTGCTGCTGCTGTTGTTGCTGCCCTTTCAGCAGAGCGTGTTGAAACTGTTGTTGCTGTTGATACTGTTGTTGCTGCAGAAAGATTAGTTTACTGATTAGATTAGATACTGTTGTTGCTGCAGAATGGATTTTATGGATTTTTATGGATTTTAGCCAGAATATGGAGGAACTGCTCCATCCAGCCAGAATATGGAGGAACTGCTCCATCCTGGCTTTTCACTGTTCTCTTGCAGCATCACCATAGCTTTCTCTTCTGCAGCTGAGTTAACCCCACAGTATTCCAGCTCCAACAACGTTTAGCGGCCTCTAGTGGCCAAAACAAAGCCTGCCTGTCTAGCACTGACTAACCTTCAAACATCTTAACTAGGGCGAGGCTAGCCCTCTTAGCCCACACAAAAAACAAAAAATCTTGCCTGATGTAGAGGCCAGCCCTCGAGGAACGTGGATTTGCTCTCAGTCACAAAGTTAGAGGAAATCCCACTCTGCCACCATATGTGATAGTGTGGCATGCGGTGGAAAGGGGTTTCTTTACAACACAGGCCAGACAGCAATTCAGGGAAAACAAAAGCTGGTTTTATTCTGTCCCAACTTGTTAAATCTCCACAAAACAAAACCCAGAATAGACAGTAGTTCAGGGAAAACAAAAGCAGCTTTACTTCTATCCAAGCTTGTTAAACCTCCACAAGCTGGTTCTCCCGGCCCTTCCTCCAGCCCAGTTAAAGTTCCTACCTCAGAACTCCTTTGTATGGCTTGCCTTGGAAAGATTTCTGGCTCCACGGGCCTCTCTCCCTCCTGCAGCCTGCTGGGTTCTTAACCTCTCCCTTTAAGCGACACCCTCCCAGCCCTGAACTCTGGGCTGCAGACTCTCTCAAAGGGGGACTGTTTTATTTATTTATTTATTTATTTATTTATTTATGTATATATTTCTATACCGCCCCTTCCAGCGATCAAGGGCGGTTTACAAGGAACATTTTAACAACTGTACACAGATGTATACATTTACATTGAACAATTAGATTTAACTATTTACAATGAACGGTTGAGTATAACTATTTACATTAAACAAAACTTCAACTTCAAGGTGTATTAATAATACAAACATCCATTAACTTATTTACATTGGATATTTACAGTGGTTGTGTATGTTTTGGAATTTATTTCCTTTTTTTGACGTAAATCGGGGGTGTGTTTGGGGTTTCAGACAGGGGGGGGAGTTATTTAGTTTTGAGTAAGGGGGTTCATGTGTGTATTATCATGGTTATGGAGGTGTTTTGGGGAATATGGGATTTCAAAGTGTTCAGTAAAGAGGTAAGTTTTTAGCTCTTTCCTGAACTGATGGAGGTCATTTATGACACGAAGGTCTATTGGGAGGTCGTTCCAGAGCGTAGGGGCAGTGAATGTGAATGCTCTGGAGCTGGTAGTTTTCTTTGTCTTCCTGAAGGCTTTTGGTGTGATAAGAGAGTGGGCTTCGTTTTGTCTGTGTGATCTAGTTTTGTTTGGTGATTGTAGAAGTGTGGAAAGGTGTGAGGGGGCTATGTCTTTTATGAGTTTAAAGGTTGTTAGGATAGTTTTGTATCTGATTCGGCTGTTGATTGGGAGCCAGTGTAGTTCTAGCAGTATTGGGGTTACGTGGTCTGTTATACGTGCTTTGGCTGTTACTTTTGCACAGATGTTTTGAGCTCTTTGAAGAAGGTATGTGTATTTTTGAGGGAGGCCTATTAATAGACTATTGCAGTAGTCGAAGTGGGGGGTGATTAGTGTATTTACTACAGATCTAAAATCTTGAGTTTCTAGGAGTGGCCTTAGGTGTTGTATAGTTTTTAGTTTGTAGTAGATTGTTTTTTAGGTTTTTTTTATGTTTGGTAGCATGGTGAGTGTGTGATCTATTATCACACCTAAATATTTTACTTCTTTTCTAACAGGTATGGACGTTCTGTTAATTGTGATTGTTTCTGGGAAGGTGTTCTCTGTGATTGATGACCTTGTTACGAACATTGCTTCCGTTTTTTTGAGGTTGATGCTGAGGTAGTTAGATTCTAACCAGGAGGAGGTTTCAGACATACATTCAGATAGTGTGTCATATGAGGGGTTTTTAGCGGTTATAGGGATAGCGAGCATGATGTCATCGGCGTATATAAAGTGGTTAATCCTGTGTTTTTTAAATATGTCTGTTATTGGTTGTAGATACAGGTTAAATAGGAGGGCGGAGAGGGCTGATCCTTGGGGTATTCCTTGGCCTTGAGGGAATGGTTCAGATGCTTCTTGTTCGATTTGTACGCGTATTAGTCTGTTTGATATGTAGGACTTAAACCAATCAAGGACAGTCCCGCCTATACCTAAGCTTTGTAGTCTGTTGATCAGTATGGAGTGGTTAATATTGTCAAAAGCGGCAGAAATATCTATGAATAGAAGTAGGAAGCCTTGGTTGTTGTCATCTGTACCTCTGATTAGGAAATCCATGAGGGTGATTAATAGAGTTTCTACTCCGTGGAATGGGCGAAACCCAAATTGGTGTGGGTCAAGTGGTTTATGTTCATCAATGTGTTCTTGTAACTGTATTTGAATAGTTTTTTCTATTATTTTAGCTATAAATGGGATGCTGGCTATGGGTCTGTATGAGTTCGGGTCTTTTGAGTCAAGCTGTTGATAAACTGTTGATAATCCCTTTTGAGAGGGATGGGTAACATTCTACATACCCCTATTACATAGGCATTTCCTGGTCACAAAAAAGATGGGACAATTATGTCCCATCCTAGATCTGAAGAATCTGAACAAATATCTGATCCGATAAAAGTTCAGAATGGCACCCTGATTCTCTACCTTCAAAAGGAAGATCGGTCATGGTCTCTGTAGTTGAAGGATATGTATACCCACTTTCGGACACATCCCACTCACAGGAAGCAGCTGTGATTTGTCATAAAGAAACATCATTTCCTCCTTTTGGCCTCATTTCTACTCCTTGTGTATTCACAAAATGACTTGCAGTAGTCGCAGCATATCTATGCAGATTAGATGTGTACATGTTTCCCTATTTGGATGATTAGCTGGTTAAGAGCACAATTCGGGAAGGAGTCCAAGAATCAGTGTGCACAACCATCCGCGTGCTAGAGTTACTGAGGTTCATCATAAATTATCCCAAGTCCAATCTTTACTCATCATGCCAATTGGAACTCTTCTTCTGGGAGTCAATTCAGGTAAGCATTTTCCCAGCCCTAATCGTACAGAGTCAGAGGACACTGTTACATCCCCACATCAAGTCCCTCGCCCTTACAGCATAGATGTTGAGTGGCAGACTTTCTTCTTTTTGAATCTTCCAACTAGTGAAGCCAATGTTCTGGCTTCCAGGAGAGATTCCACAAGAAGATCCTACATTTTCAAATGGAAGAGATTTGCCATCTGATGTGATGGAAAAGCCCTAGATCCTTTCACTTGTCCCACACAAAAACTGCTTGAATGCCTTCTACATTTATCAGAATCAGGTCTAAAAGCCAGCACAGTAAAGGTACAAGTTAGAACAATTGGCACACGTCACCAGCAGGTAGAAATTAAACTAATCTTTCTGCAGCCTTTATTTGCCTCCTCTCAAGCCACCCACAGAGTTATGGGATCTCAACGTGATTTTGACCCAGCTAATGAAAGCGTCCTTTGAGCCACTAGATATTGATGGATTGAAATACCCAGCATGGAAGGTCTTTTTTTGGTGGCGGTAACTAGCATGCAGAGTAAATGAGTGCCAAGTTCTAGTAACTGATCCAACTTTACACTAAGTTTTACAACAGTAGGATGGTTTTAGATACTCATCCTAAGTTCCTTCCCAAGGTGGTATCAGATTTCCACCTTAACCAGTCAATTTTCCTGCCACCGTTTTTTCCCAGACCCTCGCACTCACAAAGGAGAAAGCACATTGCATTACAAATGTTGGACTGCAAGAGAGCTTTGTGCTTTTTATCTTGAGTGGACTAAAATCCATAAAAGGTTCACCCAACCTTTTGATTATTTTGACCTGAGCAAGCTAGAGGCTGCCATCATCAAACATGCACTATCCAAATGGCTAGCGGATTGCATCTCCTTTGCTAGCTTGACTTAAGGTCCAGTCACAGCTTATAATATCAGACTGCATAGGTGGCTCACTTGAGGTCGGCCACCATGGAGGAGATTTGCAAAGCCAGGAAGTGGACTTCTGTCCACACATTCACATCTCACTACTGTTTAGAAAGGGACTGCCGACTTGACAGTAGATTCAGCCAATCCATTCTCCAGAATCTATTTGGGGGAATAGAATTCAATCCTGTCCCCCCAGGCCCAATTATTTTTCTTTCCAGACTGCCTCCTACAAAAAAAAAAAAAGAAAAAAATGGCATGTTGCCAATGAAAAAAAGTTGTTCTATTGCTGTCAGCTGGTTGTAACACTGCTTATTTTCTCCTTTTTATTTTGAGATAGTCTGCAGCTAGCGAATCCCATATGTGAGGACATTATCCCTCTTGTCCTAAACGTTACTTAGCATGGACAGCAGGATAAGTCTTCACAACCCTCCCAACTGCTATCAGTTATTAGACTGAGGAGATGTGCATGCACACTGGGAACATTTCAGAAGTAACTAGGGGTGATTCCTGCACGGGGCTCCATCAAAGATGTCACCCATACTTGAAAACATATCCTGCTGTACATGCAGAACACTTGCTACAGGTGAGAAACTTTTTTACTATGACTCAGAGTCCTCTCTGAATAGCTTATGGAGGAACTGATTGCTTTTGGCAGAGTCTCTTGATTTAAAGTACTGTAACTATGTCTAAATCAGAAATATTAAGGACATTATTTTAGAAGCCTTGTTCACAGTTTCCATGTGCAAAATCAGGCATTTATACATGGAAATAGCATCCACGTGGAAATAGCCATTTTAGAAAGGGGCGGTTTTACACATGTATGTCCTTACTACGTAGAAGGGGACGTGTCATACTGTGTTTTTAGAATTCACAGGTATTCCTGCCATTGTCCGTGTCAGTATTTACAGCTGCTGCCTGGCACATTTTATGTTTTTATGGTTAATTCAGTTTATTCAAAGAATAGTTTAGGAACATAACAAATCGACATCAAATGCATTTTGGAAAATCAAAATTCCTGAACTTACAATTATTCAAACCCACGGTACAGTATTATTTACTTTTTACCCCCATAATCCATCATCCCACCCTAAACATAACCCCCCTCCCCACCTTGCATTCAATTGAGAGAAGCTTTTAAACTAAGACACAAGAGCCATACTTCAGCCCCTGGGGGATAAGGATTGTATATTGGTTTCCCAAATTTCCAAGAATGTCTTGGCGTTGAAAATTGAGCGGCTATGTTTTCCTTCTGCATCAATCAGTGCAGCATAATTATGCCAGGCCCATAAATCAGGTGGATCCTGCCCAAGCCACACCTGGTGAATCCCTTTTAAACACAGCAAGCAGACCATATGTACAAACAGTTTAGCACCTCACCCTCTGACCCAGAAGCCTCTGGGATCTCCCAACACAATTCCCTCACGGCAAGCTTCCACTGTCTGATCTAATACTGCACCCAAATATTCTTGCTTCCTTATCGTCCCTCCAGTCTAGTCCGAAACATCAGGAGTTGTGCACCTCCTCCCGCAGCATTGGAGAGTGAGCATGTCACAGTTTTAGTGACACTGTATAACTTGTCCAGGATCCGCCTCCATTGCTCCAGTATTCTCAGTCTCCATGTAGCAGAAGGAGGTGTGAGCCCTGGTGTTCGGGGCTCACTAGAGGAATAATTAAGGTCTAGGGTTAGATAGGAATTAGTTGGGAGTTAAAAAAAAAAAGAAAAGAAAAGAAGTCAGTGATTTTGGAGGTAATACCTCTTTAAATTGGCGATTTTGTTCTGTGCAAAGATCCAGGCGTAGATCTGTTCTGGCTGTCCCCCTTTCTCCCCCCTCCCTAAAGCAGTGCCTGTCCACGGGAGAGTGAGGGAGGAGTCTGTGGGGCCTCCCGCTTCTGATCCCCTCATCAGGTGTGAAGCGGTAGGGGCACGGGGCTCAGAGCACGCGGAGAGTGAGCTCCGGCTGCATCTGTGGCTCGGCGGGCTGCAGTAAAGGGAACAGCGAGCCGCAGTGGGCCGAAGCAGGCAGCAGCGCAGAGGCTCTCTGAACCCCGGGGAGTTGGAGCATGCCGGCAGAAAGGTAAGCGCCGGGTGGAGCGAGGTCGGAGCTGACACACGGCGGTTTGGGATGCACAGCAGTTGCCGCGTTCAGGCCTAGGTCACGTGGCTGGAGGGCAGGAAAGCAGCAGAGCAGTAGTTTGTTCTCCTGCGCTCACTGGCTGCCCTCTGTGGTGCGTTTAGCCTGAATTTGGGGGCAATTTGGTATTTTCCCGGATACAGTTAAAAAAAAAAAAAAAAAAGATAAGAAAATAGAAAAAGGGGTCTTTTGGAAGGTTGGAGCCGTGTTTTCCTGGGCTCATCACTAGGTGGGGGGTTGTCTTGCGGGGGCTGGAGTCGGCTTCCAGATGCCTTCAAAACCTAGGTGCCTTATGTGTGGGTCCAGGAGGGACTCGCTGTCGGAGGCCGGGGTGTGCCGCAGCTGTACGCAAGATGCAGCTGGGGCGCAGCTGGTGGCAGGCAGTGTGGCGGAGGAGTTAAGCGGGGAGACGGCGGAGCTGTCTGTTCCGCTGGTGGATCCTCTTCCAGGGCCGTCCACGGCGAGAGATTCCTCCTCATCTCAGCCTTCCTTGCAGGGGGGAGTTGGCGGCTATCTTCTCGGAGGATTTTATGGTGCTGCTCCAACGGGCCCTTGGGGGGTCGGGGGGATTGGTGCCGGGGCCTGCAGCGAGTGGGGGGACGAGCTCAAAGAGATCAGGGGCTCTGCTGGCAGGAATTCCGGGGAGCGGGCCTCTCAAAAAGCCTAGGCTGGTTGCGGACAAGGAGGAACAAGATTTAGGAGAGCAGGAACCGTCGGAAGTCTTGGAGGATTCGGAGTTGGAATTGGACCTGGAGGAAGGTGAGATTCCAGAGCCAGAGGACCAGGCTAGGGTGGTCCGAGTGTTCCGGCGGGAGGAGTTAGCAGCACTCATCACGGAGACACTGAAAGCCTTGAATATGCTGGTTACGGGTAGTCCAGAAGATTCTACTCTGGAGGATCCCTTGTTACAGGCGGTGCAAAAGACTCAACGGGCGTTCCCAATGCATAGAGTGTTTAAGGAGATGATTCAGGAGGAGTGGGACACGCCGGAGGCGGGGCTGAAGGGCTCGCGCGTACTGTTACGCCTATACCCGTTGGAGGAGCCGGGTAAGGAGCTTTTTAAGACTCCTAAGGTAGATGCGGTGGTCTCGGCGGTTACTAAGAAGACAACGATCCCGGTGGAAGGAAGTGCCGCTCTTAAGGATGCTCAGGATAGGCGGTTAGATACATTGCTGAAGCAGGTGTTTGAGGTAAATGCGCTTTCCATGCAGGCTTCAATTTGTGGTGCATGGGTGGCAAGGGCTTGTCTTCGCTGGGCTCAGAGCATTAGTGGGGCGCAGGAAGAGGCGGTTGAGGAAGCCTCCCGAAAAGTCAGGAGCTGCGTATTTAGCGGACATTCAGTATGATCTTATCCGAGGGCTGTCTAACAGCATGGCGTCCTTGGTGGCGGCACGAAGATATCTGTGGCTGTGCAATTGGGCGGTAGATGGGGCCTCTAAGGCTGGGTTAGGTAAGCTGACGTTTAGAGGCAAGTTGCTGTTTGGGGAAGATTTGGACAAGTTGGTCAAGGATCTAGGAGAGTCCAAGGGGGGAAGATTACCGGAAGACAAGCAGAAGCAGGGTCGTCCGGGGGCACCTTCCAAGAATCAGCAAAGGGAGTTTCGTAGATTTCGTCAGTCGCGATTCGCCTCTTTTCAGAAGAGGTGTTCGCAGTATAAGGTCACAGGGGTTTCGGGGGTTTAGAGGAGCGGGCAGAGGTTTTGGAGCCTTCTCGTCCCCGAATGTTAAGAAAGCGCAATGAAGCGAGTGGGGCCCAGGCAAGGCTTGTACCCATGGGGGGTCGTTTGCGAGATTTTTTTCCTGCCTGGGTCCAGATCACGTCGGATCGGTGGGTGTTGGAAGTCATACAGAAGGGGTATGCACTCGAGTTTCAACGTCCAGTGATCGACTCATTCATCCAATCTCCCTGCAGAGCGAAATCAAGGTTGTTGGCGGTACGCGAGACGGTAGAACGATTGTTAGCGCTGAAGGCGGTGGTTCCGGTTCTGGCAGGTCAACTAGGATGCGGTCGGTACTCGATATATTTCGTGATACCAAAGAAGGAAGGATCCCTGAGGCCCATTCTGGACCTCAAGGGAGTAAACAGGTGTCTCCGGGTATCCCATTTTCGCATGGAAACGTTGCATTCAGTCATTGTGGCAGTTCGAAGGGGGGAGTTCCTCACATCTTTGGATCTGTCGGAGGCGTACTTACACATACCGATTTGGTTGGAGCATCAGAGATTTCTGTGTTTTGCGGTGCCCATGGGGCATTTTCAGTTCCAGGCAGTGCCGTTCGGGTTGGCTACAGCTCCAAGAACCTTCACCAAGATAATGGTGGTGGTGGTGGCGGCATTGCGCAAGGAAGGGGTGTTGGTTCATCTGTACCTGGACGATTGGCTGATTCATGCAAAGTCAAGGAGCAAGAGCGAGTTGGCTACCGGCAGAGTGGTTCAGGTCCTGCAGTCACTCGGTTGGGTGGTCAATGTGGTAAAGAGCATATTGGTCTCGTCGCAGGAGTTGGGGTATTTGGGGGCTCTCTTCGACACGAACAGGAGCAGAGTTTATCTTCCGAAGCTCAGGGCTCAGAAGCTGAGGCGGCTGGTAAAGGCCTTTTTGAGGAGATGAACTCCATCAACGTGGCACTATTTACAGCTACTGGGGACAGTGGCTGCTATGATGGAGGTAGTGCCATGGGCCAGGGCGCACATGAGGCCACTGCAGAGAGCACTCCTCAGAAGATGGTCTCATCAGTCAGATCGGTTGTCTCAGAGGCTGATTTGCCCTCCAGAGGCGCGGCAGTCGCTGGAGTGGTGGTTAAGGCAGGGGTGTCTCGAGAAGGGGATGCCTCTAGAAGCACCACAATGGAGGGCGCTGACGACGGATGCCAGTCTGTTCGGTTGGGGGGCTCACTTCAAGAGGGAGTTTGCCCAAGGTCAGTGGTGGGACCGGGAGAGGTCCTGGTCAATCAACAGGTTGGAGTTACGGACAGTGACGTTGGCGCTGAGGGCTTTTCAGAGGCTCTTGCACGGCAAAGCAGTACGAGTGCTGTCAGACAACGCCACAGCAGTGGCATACATCAATCATCAGGGCGGCACCAGCAGCACGGCTCTTGAGGAGGAAGCGGACGAGCTTCTGGCTTGGGCCGAGTTAAATCTGGAGGCGTTATCAGCAGCACATGTAGCGGGGGTGGACAATGTGACAGCTGATTTTTTGAGTCGGGTCAAAGTGGATCCAGGAGAGTGGGTCCTCAATCAGGAAGTGTTCGACTTGCTGGTCCGTCGCTGGGGCCTTCCGGTGATGGACCTCATGGCTTCATTCACATCGGCGAAGGTAGGAAGATTTTACAGCAGAAGAAGAGAAAGGATGTCGGAAGGACTGGATGCGCTCATGCAAAGATGGCCGGAGGAAGGGCTGCTGTATGTCTTCCCTCCGTGGGCGTTAATAGGTCAGGTATTGCAGAGAATAGAGAGGCACAAGGGTCAGGTGATCCTGATTGCGCCGGATTGGCCAAGGAGGCCGTGGTATGCGGACATGATGCGGCTGTTGGTAGAGGTGCCCTGGCGGCTTCCGGTTCAGAGAGATCTGTTGGTGCAGGGGCCGTTGAGTATGCCTCAGGTGGATCGGTTCTCACTTACAGCTTGGCTCTTGAAAGGGCAAGGTTGAGAGCCATGGGGTATTCGGCAGCGATGAATTCTACCTTGCTGAGGTTCAGGCGTAGGTCTACATCTGTGGCGTATGTCAGGGTCTGGCGAGTGTTTGAGGCATGGTGTGAGAGTAAGCAGATAAAGGCGTTGGGCGCCTCGATTCCGCAAATATTGGCCTTTCTTCAGGATGACTTCGAGAAGGGGCTAGCGGTATCTTCCCTGAGGGTGCAGTTGGCGGCGCTCTTGTGTTTTAGAGGGAAGGTACAGGGGGTGTTGCCGGGGGCTCATCTGGATGTTAAGAGATTCTTGCGGGCTACAGGTTTGTTGAGGCCACCCAGAAGGGACGTCGTTTCGCTCTGGGATCTTAATTTGGTGCTAGAGGCGTTGATGATAGAGCCGTTTGAGCCTATAGCGAAGGCTACACTGAAGGACTTGATGCTCAAGGTGGTATTTTTGGTGGCTATCTCTTCGGTGCGCCGGATTTCAGAGTTGCAAGCTTTGTCCTGTAAAGAAACTTTTCTGACCTTTGGTAGTAAGAAGGTGGTTTTGAGGACGGTGCCTTCGTTTTTGCCTAAGATAGTCTTGGCATTTCATGTGAATCAGGTGGTATCTGTGCCGGTGTTTGAAGGGGAAGCCAAGGATAAGCCGGGTAAGAGGCTTCGTCGCTTGGATGTCGGCAGGGCATTGAAATGTTATTTGCAGAGAACGGCGGGGCTCCGCAAGATGGACAGATTGTTTGTGTTGTTTGGGGGGGACAAAGCAAGGCGAGGCGGCGTCTAAATCATCTATTTCTAGGTGGATTAAGGAAGCGATTGCAGCGGCATATGTTTTAAAGAACAAGGTAGTGCCAAACAGTTTGAGAGCTCATTCGATTCGGGCTCAGGCAGCTTCTTGGGCGGAATTTAGTTTGGTGCCAGTAGTGGAAATTTGTAGGGCGGCGACGTGGTCATCCTTGAATACCTTTGTGAAGCATTACAGGATTGATGTCCATGCGGGCAGTGACTCTAGGTTTGGATCAGCGGTACTGCAGGCTGGTCTGGCCGGTCCCTCCCATTGAAATGAGCACTGCTCTGTTACATCTCCTGATGTTTGGGACTAGACTGTAGGGACGATAAAGAAGGTAAAATTAGACTTACCTGCTAATGGTCTGCGACTAAAAAGCTGTTTGATTATTTTCATCTAATTTCCATGTATTTTGGTGTGCTGAAAACAAATAAAATATTGAAAAAACTCCTTGACATCATGATTTGCCACAACATGCAAAATTGTCTTCAAATTTATCAAAGTTTTTCAAATTACTATTAATTAATTCAAATTACTAATAATTAATTCACATAAGTGCATTTAAGATATAAAATGCCAAAAAAACCTTAAAGGGGTTGTCCGAGTTATGTAAAAAAAATATAGCACTGTAAATCTGATGGTCAGCAATATATACATAAGTTTTAAGTCCGTGCTTCTAATGGTAGAAGGGGTTAATCTTTCCTTAAGAATCCAGTGGGAGGGAGACACGGGGCAGATAGCAGCAGCTCCAGTCAGTGCAGGGGGGCGTGGCCAGCACTGTGACGTCTCGTGTAGAGACACAGAGCTGCTCTCTCCTGCATGCCACACTTGTGCACGAATCATCATCAGGTTCTTGGTTCTAGGCTATTCACACTTTTTCATCTCAATTCGTGTTAGCTTCAACCATTATGTTATGGCTCCTGTCATGGGGTAGATCAGAATCTGCCTATGGAAATAGGAAAAACAGAGCTGAGCAGGTCTAAAAGTGACAGCTCAGAGCACATGGATCAGCGTTGCTATGAGCAACCAGCAAAAACAAAAGCACCAGGTGTAGGAGCACGCCCTAGTAGGGGATTACATCATAGCATATTAGCTGATGAGAGGCAGCTGAGGGCAGGGCAGGCTCACTGGAACACTAGGAGTGACGCAGATAAAACTCACTCAGAGTTTGTCAGTAGTGGAGCTAACCAGGATCCTAGGAGGGCTAACCAGGATTCCAGGAAGAGAGCTAACCAGGAGCTTAGAGGAGCTAAGCAGGAGTTTGCCAGAGCTGTTTTGGAAACTAAAGGAAAAACTTCCCACGGAGGTTCAAGCAGTGTTCCACAGGAGATAGCTGAGAGAATACCAGAGGCTGGTTACGGGGTGCTGGGCAGCACTGAACAAGAACCAGGTGGTTGGTGCCACGGAGGTGTTCAAACAGGCAGACGGAAAGAACCTGTGAGAGGAAGGCTCCCTGAGAACAGGTACCGGGAGGGCAGTAACTATTATCAAAGGGATACTTACCTGCCCAAAGAGAAGCATACTATAAAAGGGAGTAGAAGGCTTGCCTGGGGAAAAAGCCACGCTAAGTTTCCGTGCTCAGAAAGCTCCGGGGGAACCGAGCCAGAGGACAGGCTGATTTCTTGTAATAGAGGGAACTTTGAAAGGGAGAGTTTCCCATATACACAGCTAGGAGTGTGTGGCCCTCTGGAGGAAAACTCCACTATATACGGTAACCTTCCAATTCACCCTGATAGAGAGGGGGAGAGAAGCCTTTGGAAAGGAGAGGAGGGTTTTTGCAACAATGATATGATTTACAACCATTCTGAAGATAGCTACGGGGAAAACTATGAGGACATGGAATGTACTTTTGTGGGGAAAGTCCTGAGGAGTTCCAAATGGAGTGTGCACTAATGTTCTCAGATAACATTTCCTCTCTATGCTGGTTTGTTTAAAACAGAAATCCGTTTAGGGAAACGGATTGTGAAGAACTCACCTGTGTAAAGTTCACCCGGAAGGGAAATAAAATACCTCTTTTTGAAAAGCCTGGCTACTCGTTCGCAACTACCTTTTTGATTAGCTAGTGGGACTACAGATCCCAGGGGGCATTGTAAAGTCCCGGCTACATTAAGAGGCCCCACTGAAGCTCCCTAGGCTTCGCCTATAAGAGTGAGTAGGTGGGTGACATTCCGCGAAAGTGTATTAATTCGCCGACAGTTTCTGTTTCATCTGTGGTGAATATACAGTGTTGAAGCAACAGCAGAATATTACAGACTTTGTGAAAAAAGTATACTTTGCATACTTTGGACTAAAAATTGGAGATCAAGATAAAGTCTGGGCTCCTCATAAAGTGTGCAAACGGTGTGTTGAGGACCTCCGAAACTGGTTCAAGGGTAAGAAAAAAATCTTTCTGTTATGGGATTCCTGTGGTATGGCGAGAGCAAAAGAACCATAGTGACGACTGTTACTTTTGTTCATGCGATGTGAAAGGGTTTAATTCCAAATGGAAGCATTCCATTTCATACCCCAATCTTCACTCGGCAATTCGTCCCATCCCCCATGGCACAGATATACCAGTACCCAAGCCCTCTGCTACCTTGGAAGAGATACCTAGCTCCGATGAAGGTGAAGTCATACCTGAACCAGATGACGAATCAAGTTCTGACTTTGAAGATGATACAAGACCAAAATTGTTTTCTCAGGAGGAGATGAATGATTTGGTAAGAGACTTGAATCTTCCCAAAGATGCCACTGAGTTACTCGGATCAAGGCTGAGAAGCAGGAATTTATTGTTGCCAGGAGTGTCATCTTCATGGTTCAGACATCGTGAAAAGGAGTTTGTTCCTTACTTCGCCCAGGAAGACAAGTTGGTTTATTGCATCGATGTCGAAGGTCTGATGGGTCAATTTAAAATCCAATATGATTCAGAGCAATGGCATCTTTTTATAGATTCTTCAAAAAGAAGTCTCAAAGCAGTTTTACTCCACAACGGTTTTTACGCTTCCATACCTGTAGGTCATTCCGTACACTTGAAGGAAACCTACGAGAACTTGGAATTGGTTCTTCGTAAACTTAAATATGAAGACCATGGTTGGCAAGTGTGTGGGGACTTGAAGGTCTTGTGCATGCTGCTCGGGCAACAAGCTGGGTATACCAAATATCCTTGTTTTTTGTGTCTATGGGACAGTCGAGACCGACAAAATCACTGGACCAAGAAGAGTTGGCAGCCGAGGGTACTAACAATCGGTGAAAAAAATGTCCTCCGAGAAACTTTGGCACCTTCCAATAAAGTTCTTCTACCACCTCTCCACATAAAATTGGGATTGATGAAGCAATTCGTAAAATCACTTCCAAGAGATGGAGAATGCTTCAAATACTTGGTCACCAAGTTTCCAGGCCTGTCGGAGGCAAAATTGAAGAAAGGTATGTTCGTCGGACCAGACATTAGAAGGCTTATAGTTGATCAAGAGTTTGTCAATACCATGACAGATCCTCAAAAAGAAGGGTGGATTGCATTTAAAGAAGTCGTACAGAAATTTTAGGCAATAACAAAGATCCTCACTACAAAAAGATCGTCGGACAAATGGTGAAAGCATTTCAAGCTTTAGATTGCCTGATGAGTTTGAAAGTGCATTTCCTCCAGTCCCACCTTGACTACTTTCCTGCAAATTTGGGAGCTGTGAGTGAGGAAAAAGGTGAACGATTCCACCAAGACATTAAAGAGATGGAAAGGAGATACCAGGGAAAATGGAGCATTACAATGATGGCAGACTACTGTTGGATGCTTCAGAGAGACATTCCAGATGCTACTCACAAGCGTAAATGCATCAAGAGGAGCCTCACAAGGAAGAAGAATCGAGTTTAGTGTGTGTAGGCGAGCTCATTTCAGTTCAAAAAAGGATTTTCATGAAAATATTGTAATAAAACTTTAATTTTATAAGTCTATTTCCATTTATTTTGAGGTATTGCCTTATTTAACATAGTTACCTAAATTGTTAGGAAACGTGATGTCCTATGACAAAATGGAGGTCATTTTCGGATTCAGCGCACTAAAAAACATAAAGATTACGTGGAATAACCAAAATAGCTCTCGAAAAAAATTTTTTTGCAGACCTGTGTTGTAGTTCCTTGAGAAACTCCAGTCTAGTCCGGCTTCCCTCCCGGTTATCCATTCCAGACTGCAGCCAGAGGCCAGGTAAGACATGTCAGTGGACAGGTAAGGCAGTTTGGTTGGGCGGATTTCTCTTTATTGACCTAGGCCTTTGGGGGGGAAGCCTGGGGAGAAGGAGTGGCAAGCCTTTGCAGGTCTTAGCCGGGAGAGTTACCAAACGGTTCAAACTTACAAGACAGTTTTGTATACCGCCTTATCCTTCAATCAAAGCGGTCACAACACAAGTGGGGGATACATTTAACACGCGGGGATATGAGACACATACACACTAATACTTACAGGGAACATGGGCAATGGAGGGTTAAGTGGCTTGCCCAAGACCACAAGGAGCATCTGTGGGACTAGAAACCCCAGTCCTTCCGGCCCAAGGTTGCTGTCCTCTAGTGGGATTGGAACCCCTGACCTTCCGGCCTGAAGTACCTTGCCCCAACCACTAGGCTACTCCCTCCCTCACAAGGTTAAGTTGGTTAGGTTGTTTCCTTCAGTTAGTTTAAGGATGGAAAAAAAAATAAAATAAATAAATAAATAAAAAGAAAGGGAATAACTGAAAAGGTACTTACTTATTGCTCTGGTGAGTCTGCTTTGTCAATAGCTTACTGGAGCAATGGAGGCGGACCCTGGACCAGTTATACAGTGTCACTAAAACTGTGACATGCTGCGGGAGGAGGTGCACAACTCCTGATGTTCAGGACTAGACTGCATTTTCTCAAGGAACTACAATTAGCAGGTAAGTCTAATTTTACCATCCTCCTCCAAAATGTAAAACATCCTACAATGTAAAACATCAAACAGTATCCGTTATCATTACACTGCCTATGTATATAGTTTACCCTGTTCTCCAAGTTCCATTTCCTGTTAAATGTAATGACCAGACATATGTAAGTTGTCGGATGTTTCTGTTCCATGTAAACCGCGCTGATGGCAAATAGTGCGGTATATAAGAAATGTTAATAAATAAATAAAATAAAATAAAAATACTTGGATCCAGGGACATAGCCAGAACATATGGGACAAAAGGCCCATTGATCCCTGACACCACAGACCTCTGCCACACAAGCCCTGCTTTAAAGGCTTGAGTTGAAGAAAAAACGCTCTGGGAGTCATTTCGAGCCACGAATAGCGGGGATGTATGCCCTGCCTGGATGTATATCCCCCTGCCGATCCCGCAAAAAGGCTTCCTGTACAAACAGCAGCGAGAGGGAGTAGGCAGAAGGCGGAGCAAGGGCGGGTCAACAACCCGGACGTACAGGGCCGATTCTGAGGTTGGCCTTGTACGTCCAGGATAGGCCAGTTAGACGAGGAACTAATTCCACTTCAGAGGTGGAATAAGTCCCCCTGGACGCGGGGTAGCAGTGGTGGCCAGTGGGGACAAAACTGGGAGGCGTGCAGGAGATTCCCTGCAGCTGGACCCTGGCCATGGGAGGCCGGATTGGGGGTCTGGCTGCAGGGAAAGGACATTCTCTGTGGCGGCCAGCGTTTGCAGCTTTTGAATGGAGCTATGGTGCCATGGCAATGGGACACCATGGCTCTGTTGCTCCATTCAGGAGCCTGGCTAAGTTAGCTGGGTATGCGGCTAGATGCACAGCCATTCAGAATCAGAGCTGGCCTGCATGTTCAGGTCGGTAGACCTAATTCTGATCCCATGGGCACGTCTAGCCACCCGCAGGATCAGAATCGGGTCTACCACTGTACACCCCGATTCTGTCTGGCCACACAACCTTTGGCCTCCAGAAGGGAATAGGCCTCCACGAGAATAACTCTAGATAATAATTCACACAAGGTTACCCCACTGACCACTTGGGACACCCATACAATGCTTCACATTATATCCTCACCCATCCATGCCATACCCAACTCAACATTCCATCTGGATGCCACATCGCCATACAGGCAACCTGTCTCCAACTTGTTCAACATCTTCTGGATCACAGATAATGACATCCGTTCTCGGCTATCTATTCCAAAAATGTTTGAGAACTTACTTGTGAACTGAGAGCAAATCTTATGTCTGTCTAGTGAAATGATATAGTGCCGCATCTGTGGGTATGCAAAAAAGTCTCTTTGCTCTAGTTGGTACTCCTCCCTAAGTTCCTGAAAAGATTTTAAGTGTCCAGCCTCCCGTAAAGTCTGACAGAGGCCCCATCGCTCCTAGGTATGGAATACCCACAATGTATCTCCCACAGGGAAATCAGAGTTACCTCTAATGGGCAAGAAGCTGAAGCCTGCAAGGTTTGACTAAAAAAACATGTCGGCCTGACTTGGGGATTGTAGTGATATGTGTTCTGTTTGAATTGTAGGGGAAACATTTCTCCACTATTAAAGTAGAAAGCACCTGACATAAAGGAGCAATCAATTGGTCCTGCAGCATTTTGTACCATTCATTACTGAAACAGTCAGAGCCAGGGGACTTAGCTAGTTTGGACTGAAAAATTACCCTATCTATCTCCTCCTCACTAAAGAGGCTTATTTAAAGCCATCTTCTGAGCATCCGTAAGCACCGTAACCAAATAATCAGCCCTCCCCAGATGTGGCACATTTCCTCTATCATACAACTCTCTATAATACTGGTGAAATAGGGCCATTATCTTATTTTCATCAGTGATTAGATTGTCCTTGTACTTCAACGCCACTATGAACTGATTCCCTTGCCAGCACTTAACCACAGAAGATATCCACTTACCTGCCTTATTACCATGCTGGAAGAGCCTGTACTTATAATAGATCATAGATTTTTGGACTCTCTGATAGCGTTACGAATTCAATTTAACACTATAAGGTTCACACGTTTACCTTCAGATTGTCTTACCCCCAAGGTGCAACGAGTGGCCCAAATTAGTCAGTTTAGCTGAAGGTATTCTCTTATCCATTAGTCTCCTATGACTAATCTCATAATTAAGGATCTCACCCTGCAAAACCAACTTCACGATTTCCCAATAAAGGGCAGGATTCATCTGATGGGCAGCATAGAGTAGAACTCCCATTTTTCTTTAAGAATTTGAAGAATCTGCTACAAAGTCCATACATTATGAATTAAACTGGTATGTAGTTATTTTTTAATACTTTACAAAAACATTATAGGGGAGGAAAAAGACCTCAATATAGATAATGAGCTTTACATTGCGGGCTTACTTTATGACTCTTCATACATGCTCAATCTATTGCATTAAAGGTCATAAAAAGCCTCCTGTGCAATATGGAAAAACACTACCATAAAAATCACTCAATCTGTGTGTGGCCAGGCGATTTAAAAAGTGCAGAAAATGGGTAAAGCAGCCACTTATCTTTTTAATGTCTTTGCCATACAATCAATGGACTGTTTGAATGATTTTAACACCAAGTGTTTAGAAATGCACTGTAAGGCGCAATGAAGTGTATCCGGTTCTTAAATAAGAAAATGAAAACTCCTTTGACTACTCCCTGAAGTAGCATCTAGTGAAATGCTGACAGCATTGGGGTGATAAAAACATACAAACATGTTGGCAGAAAAAGACCACATACCCTTTCTAGTCTCCCGTTCTATATAAGCCACTACAACAGTCCCCTTTTTTCCTTTAGAGATCCTCTGTGTTTGTCCCATGCTTTTTTGAATCCAGATAATATCCTCCTTTCTACCATCCTCACTGGGAGACTATTCCATGAATCTACCACTCTATCCATAAAGATATATTTCTACATATTACTCCTGAGTCTATCCCCTTTCGCCCTCATTCTATGTCCCCTCATAGCAGAGCTTGCTTTCAATTGAAAGGGGCTCTCCTCCTGTGCATTTATGCCACGGAGGTATTTAAACGTCTCAATCATATCTCCTCTATTCCGCCTTTCCTCTAAAGTATACATGGAGTGGAGGAGTAGCCTAGTGGTTGGGGCAAGGTACTTCAGGCCTGAAGGTCGGGGGTTCAAATCCCACTAGAGGACAGCAACCTTGGGCTGGAAGGACTGGGGTTTCTAGTCCCACAGGTGCTCCTTGTGGCCTTGGGCAAGCCACTTAACCCTCCATAGCCCATGTTCCCTGTAAAATAGTTATCTCCAAGTTATAATGCCTTGTTCAATGTAATTTCAGTTTGTTCAATGTAAACCACACTGATGCAGAATAGCGCGGTATATAAGAGAATATAAATAAATAAAATAAAAATATTAAGCTTCTTAAGTCTGTCCTCATATGCTTTATAATGAAGACCACTAACCATTTTAGTAGCAACCCTCTGCACTTTTAAAGGTGCGGTCTCCAGAATTGCATGCAATACTCCAAATGAGATCGCACCAAAGACTTATACAGAGGCACTATCGCCTTCTTTCTTCTGCTGGCCATTCCTCTCCCTATGCACCCAAGCATCCTTCTAGCTTTCACCATTGCCTTTTCTACCTGTTTAGCTACTTTAAGATCATCAGACACAATCACACCTAGGTCCCACTCTTCTTTTGTGGACAGACGTACTTCACCCCCTATCCCATATCACTCCCTTGGATTGCTGCACCCCAAATGCATGACCTTGCATTTTTTAATATTAAATCTCAGCTGCCAAATTCTAGACCATTTTTCAAGTTTAGCTAGATCCCTCCTCATGTTATCTACACCTTCCTATGTGTCTATTCTTGCAGAGTTTGGTATCATCCGCAAAGAGTCAAACCTTCCCGATAACCCTTTTGCAATATCACTAACAACTATGTTAAAAAGAATCGGACCAAAGACAGATCTTTGGGGCACACTACCGGTAACCTCCTCCTCCTCAGAGCGAACTCCATTTACCTGTACCCTTTGTCACATCCCATTCAACCAATTTCTAACCCAAGCAGTAACTTTAGGGTCCATCCCTAGGATGCTCAGTTTGTTTATAAGTTGCTTGTTCGGAATGGTGTCAAAGACTTTACTGAAATCTAAATACACCACATCTAGGGCTCTCCCTCGGTCCAACTCCCTGGTCATCCAGTCAAAGAAATCAATCAGATTTGTCTGACAAGACCTGCCTCTGGGGAATCCATGCTGCCTCGGATCCAGTAATCCGGTGGATTCCAGAAACCTCACTGTTTTCTCTTTGAACAGTGTTTCCAATAATTTACTCACCACAGAGATTAGACGAACTAGCCCATAGTTTTCAACCTCATCCTTACTTCTGCTTTTGTGTAAAGGGACTGCATGTGCCTCTCTCCAGTACAGACTCCAATGAGGCATTGAAAAGGTCAGTCAGTGGAGATGTTAGAACGTCTCCAAGTTCCCTCAGTATTCTCTGGTCTCATCGTTTTGTCTACTTTAAGTTAGGCTAGTTCCTCATGAAGATAGACTTCTGAAAATCGTTCAAGATGCCCCTCTGTTCTGTTCCTATTTGTGGGTGTTTTCAGAAGTCCTGCTCGTGGTTCTTTATCTGAGAACACAGAACAGAAATATGTGTTAAGCAATTCCGCGTTATCCTAATCAGCTTCTACATATTCCTCCTCTTCATCCTTGAGTCTGACAATATCAATTTTGTCCTTCCTCTTCTCACTAACATATCTGAAAAATGTCTTATCCCCCCATTTTATTGCATTGGCTATTTCCTTCTTTTTTTGAATCTTTGCTTTCCTGACTACTCTGCTAGCTTCCCTAAATTTTTCCAAATATAGATGCCTGTCTTCCTCTCTCTGTGATCTCTTGTATTTCATGAAGGCCTCCCTCTTATTCTTCACCTTTTCAGCTACTCCTTTCGAAAACCATAGCAGTCTTTTTCCTTTTACCTTTATTTACCATTTTAATAAAAAGGTTGATTGCCCTTAAAATATCCCCTTTCAGTTCTGCCCACTGTTTTTCTGCATCCCCTGCTGTTCCCATCCCGATAACTGCTCCTTGAGGTATTGGCCCATTTTGTCAAAGTTAGTTTTCCTAAAGTCTAAGACCTTCGCTTTTGAATGGATTTTATCAGCTGTAGTCCTAATACTGAACGACACCATCTGATGATCACTGGATGCGAGATGATCTCCCATTATAACATCAAAAACACTTTCACCGTTGGTAAGCACCAAGTCCAGTATGGCCCCTTCATGTGTGGGTTCTGTTACCAGTCGCCTGAATAGTTCTCCCTGTAGAGAATCCAGGATCTCTTTACTTCTAGATGATACCGCAGCGGGGATGTGCCAGTCAGCATCTGGCATATTTAAATCCCCTATCAGTAGCACTTCCCCTTTCCTGGCAACGCTGAGTAAGTCCCTGTGAGGGAGGTCTGTATATCATGCCAATGCAAATAGATTTTTCTTTCCCTCTTTCTAATTTAACCCACAGTGTCTCCTCTCTCCAATTTAAGCCCAGTATTTCCGTAGCTTTAAAATCATTTTTTACATATAGTGCTACTCCTCCTCCCCCTCTTCCTACCCTGTCCTTCTGAATAAACTATAGCCTGGTATAGTTACATCCCAGTTATGGTTGTCCGTGAACTGTGTCTCTGTTACTGCCACTAAATCCAAGTCAGCCTCTCTCATTAAAGCCTCATCATCTGGGATCTTATTTCCCATGCTACAGGCATTTATACACACTGCTTTCCATATGTTGTCCCTGTTACCATATTTCGTAAAGGTATTTAATGTTTCATTTACCTGGGGGCTTTCTTCACCCATCCCCAATGAATCTAGTTTAAAGCACTCTTCAATAGGTTAGCCAGTCTGCTACTGAAGACATGTTGACTCTTAACTTGTACAGATAGGCGCTATCTCCAGGAACAAGCAGGAATCTAGTCATCACATATGGGTATCGTCGGTACCGACGGAGCCTGCGCGGGAACGCTCCCCAGCGTCCAATTAGAAAGGTTTTGGGAGCATCCCACAGCGTCTGCGTGCTGCCTTCCTGCCTTTCCCAACTGCCTCTCTCCAGTTCTTCGTTTTCCGCGGAGCCAGCAGATCGTGTTCCTGTCACCGCAGAAAATTTTCCTTCTTTTTGTGGTCGCGTCTGCCTTCCTCGACGCTTTACCGGTACCGCCGTTTTTTTCTTCTTTCTTTTCTTTAAAAAAAAAAAAAAACGTTCTTAATATTTTTTTCCCATTTTTTCCAGGTGCACACACCTTTTTGGGCCTTAGGCCCAAGATTTTTTCCACAATGGAAAAACCCTCATTGGGTTTTAAAAAGTACATCAAGTGTGGCGGTACCATCTCTGTCACCGACACCCATGAGTGGTGTCTGAAATGTTTAGGTCCTGACCATTCCATCTCGGAATGTATGGCCTGTGCCATGATGTCCAAGAGAGGTCGAAAGAACCGAGCTGCCAAGCTCAGTTCCCTGTTTCCCTCGGATGCAGCTTCGGTGGCATCGACGTCTTCCAGGGCTTCGTCTTCCTCCCATGGATCTTAGGTAACTAAGCATAAGTCTAGCCGGTCCTCAAAGGGTAGATCTCCTTCTAAGCATCGAGATGCCTCTGGCATTTCCCTTGAGGATTCTGCACCGGCAAAATTGCCCCGGCGGGAGGCTTCGGCTTCCAAAGCATTATCGGGGCTCCAGGACGTTCTCGAGGCCTCGACCTCGGCAGAACTACTGGTGCCATGCTCTGGGGTACCGGCGGTTTTCTCCGGTACCGACACCCAGGCATCGGCAGCGTCGATAGACCAGAGGGTTCTGGCTATTGAACGCAGTCTGGCGGCTCTCTTTACGGCATCGATACCCTCGGAACCGCATCAGACAGTTCAACCGGCACAGACTCCGGCACCGGTATCAGTACCGATAGCATCGGCATCAACATCGGCGTCCGCATTGCCGGCACCCAGTCATGCGATTCCTTCCGGTACCAGTTCCCTTCGATACCGACTTCGATCGGTACGGGTATCGGGCTCTTCAAGAGCATCCCGACAGAAGGTACTTCGAGTCCTCAGAGGAATCTGAGGATTCTGACAGTTTTGTCGATGCGGGAATACTTCTCCCGGAGGAGCCTTCCCCCCCTAAACGCAGGATGTCTCCTCCAGAGGACACTTCCTTTCAGGATTTTATCAGGGAGGTAGTTCGGGGTCTGTCCATTTCTGTGGCCCCTGAAACAGAGCCCAGAGCAAAGGAATTGTAAATTTTACAATATCCTAAAACTCCTAAGGAGGCAGCTACCTTACCCATTCATGAGATCTTGCATGATCTCATGCTAAGGATGTGGGAGACGCCTCTTACTACCTCTCCTCACTCTCGTAGACTGGATACTCTGTATCGAGTCCCTCCTTGTCCTGGTTTCCAGAAAACTCAGCTTCCCCACCACTGTATTGTAGTGGAGTCAGCTATGAGAAGGATCAAGAGTGCAAAGAGACATGCCTCTAATCCCCCAGGACGTGAGTGCAGAACTTTGGATGCTTTTGGACGTCGTGTCTTCCAAGCTTCCATGCTTTCTGCCAGGATCAGTTCCTATAGTCTATATATGGGAATGTTCCTGAAGGAAGTCACAGGAGATTTAGAGGCTTTGGGCCCTCTTCTTCCTGAGGATAGAAGACAGGATTTTCTCACATTGGTCAAACAAGCCCAGGATGTTTCAAAATTTGTCAACCGTGCAGCTTTTGACTGTTTTGAGTGCATAAGCAGAACCTCTGCTATTGCCATAGATGCACGTAGAATTGCTTGGCTCCAGGCATCTGATCTGGAGCTCTGGGTACAAGACAAACTGGGAAATATTCCTTGTACTGGTGAGAACCTGTTTGGTAAAGATTGGCAAGAGAAAGCCAATGAGATGGATGCTGAAAACTCCACCTTGGATAGATTATCAAAGTCTACAGCTGATCCTGCAAGAAAGAAATCTTTAAAAAAAAACATTCTTTTCTAAAAAGAAAAGATTTTATCCTGCTTATTCTCAGCAGGGACATTCTGCAGGTCAACCTGTCCGGAAAGGTCAGCAACCACCCAAACAAAGGAAAGCAAAGACTGCTAAGCCTCAACCATCTCAGCAGTCTCAGCCTCCACAAGGCCTTTGACTTTCAGCTAGAGAACTTAGCCTTCCTGGCTCTCAATGGACCAGAGCCTTCCACCATTCCAGGAAGGTTGTGCCATTTTGCCCTCAGATGGGGACCGATAACAGCAGAGCATGGGACACTCCATCATAAAAGAGGGGTACAAGCTTCATTTTTCGAGCATGGCCCCTCCCACAATGATAAGGCAGTTCAATTCTCCGGCTTCTCTCATCAACCTGTTAGGTCAGGAGGTCACCACGCTTCTTGCCCAAGGGGCAATAGAAGAAGTACCCATCGATCAACAGGGTACAGGGTTTTACTCCCCCTATTCCTTATCCCAAAGAAAACAGGGGGATACAGACCTATCTTGGACCTCAGAAAATTGAACAAATTCCTTGCCAAAGAGAAATTCAAGATGATTTCTCTAGGAACTCTGCTGCCATACGTTCAGAGTCAGGATTGGCTATGTTCTCTAGATCTCAAGGATGCGTACACCCATGTTCTCATCCATCCAACTCACAGAAGGTTCCTTCGGTTCCTTTTTCAAGGACAGCACTACCAATACAGGGTGCTTCCTTTCGGCCTGGCCTCAGCACCAAGGGTGTTCACGAAATGCATGGCTGTGGTAGCAGCATTTCTCCGCACTCTAGGGAAATTCGTCTTCCCCTACTTAGACGATTGGCTCATTCGAGCCCCAACAGAGTCAGAGGCCAGGACTTCTCTATCCTGCACGATGCGTATCCTTCAGTATTTGGGTCTGGTAATAAACATCCCAAAATCCAGTCTAACTCACACTCAGTCTCTAAAGTTCATAGGAGCTTTGCTGGATACCAGAAGGGCAAGGGCCTATCTCCCCCAGGTCCGTTGCCTTCACATGCTGCAGTTAGCTTCTCAAGCAGTGCTAAAGTCTCATCTCACTGCCCGAGAAATGCTACAACTACTAGGCCACATGGCATCTACCGTGCATGTGGTTCCCTATGCTCGCCTCCACTCAGTGGACCCAGGCATCAGGGTGCCTAGCAGACAAAATAGCAAACACAAGTCGGCTTGTTTTGTCCCTCCAGTGGTGGAAGTCCACTCAAAACCTGTTGCTGGGGTCCCCTTTCCAACAACCCTTACCCCAGGCAACTCTCACAACAGATGCTTCTCCGATGGGTTGGGGAGCTCATCTACAAGACCTCTCCACCCAATGCATCTGATATCCACAGGAGACTCATCTACATATCAGTCTCTTGGAGCTCAGAGCAATCTTCCTTGCTCTTCGAGTGTTCCACACCCTGCTCAGCAACAAGACAGTCCTCATTCATACGGACAATCAAGTAGCCATGTTCTATGTGAACAAGCAGGGGGGAACAGGCTCTCTGTCACTTTGCAACGAAGCTTTGCGACTATGGGCCCTCGCCAGAGAGCATCAGATTCATCTCCTGGCGGTGTATCTTCCAGGCATACAAAACTCTTGGGCAGACAGACTCAGTTGAGTTCTGCTTCCACACGAGTGGTTTCTGCATGCAGACCAGGTGGCCAGGATTTTTCAAATTTGGGGAACCCCGGACATACCGTATTTTCGCGCATATACCGCGCGCGTTATACACTTTTTTACTTACCGCGCAACCCTCCCGCGCGGTATTTTCGAGGGCGCACTATACCAAAACTTTATTGCAAGTAGCTGATCCCAAAAAAGAGGCACCACAAGAATATCTTGGTACAAAAATATATTTAATTACTTTTCATCATCCGATTCCATAAAACCTTCGAAATCACTCCCCTCATCAACATCATCATTGAAATAATTTAAAACCGTCTGAAGACGCTCTTCCGTAACATATGCACTTTCATCGTCACTACTTTCTACGTTTTCATCGTCATCTTCGTCATCACTGCGCACCCCATCCTCGTTCTTATAAACAATCCCTGCTTTTCGGACTCCATTTCTGATGGTTTCAGGGGATATTTTGTCCCAAGCAGAACACAACCAATTGCAGATTTCCATTAATGTAGCCCTCTTTAATCGTCCCGATGGAGTGAAATCATGGATTCCATGCTGCATCCAATTATCCCACTCTCGTCTGATGAACGTTTTGAAGGGGTGATTAACAGCTATATCTAGCGGCTGCAGTTTGCAAGTAAGACCACCCGGTATCACTGCGATATGGGCACCTGCCGAATTAATATAATTTTGCACATTTGTTTCTTTATGGGCAGCCATGGAATCGAAGATCAACAAAGACCAACCTCGGCCTGGCCCGATAACATTTATCAATCCATATTTTCATGACCTCAGAGTCCATCCACCCCTTTTTGTTACAGTGGACAACAATACCTTGTGGAAATTTTTCACGGGGCATGGTTACTCGCTTGAAAATAACCATCGGCTTCAATTTATGCCCATTAGCTGTGCAACCCAGGACTACAGTGAAGCAAGCCCTCTCGTGTCCAGTTGTTGTTATTGTGACAGTTTTTGAACCCGAAGCAGCTACAGTCCTGGTTGGTGGAATGTCAAAAGACACAGGAACCTCATCCATGTTAATAACATCCGTTGCCGAAATGCCGAACTCAGAAATTTCTTTGCTGACAAATGTGCTGAAATCCGCCATCTTTTGTTCCCAGTCATCCGGAATCCTCTGGCCTACAGTTGTTCTTATTCGCACGGAAAGACCATTCCTCTTCATAAATTTGCAAATCCAGTTGAAACTAGCGTGGAAACTTGAAATTCCTCTTTCATTGGCCAGCAGTTTTGCTTTGAATTTAATTGCGATAGTTGAGACAGCTTGATTTTGCTCCCTTCTAGACAGAATTCACTTGTTTAAGTCACTCTCTAGCTCTGGCCACTTTTCTTTTGGACCTGGACGCGCACGTTTTCGCGGGTTCATCTCCTCTAGCGCCGTTCTCTCCTTTCTCCAGTCGCGAACAGATGACTCACCAACATCAAATTCTCTTGCTGCTGCTCTGTTACTTATTTCTTCTGCTCTTGCCACAACTTTCAGCTTGAAGTCCGCAGTATAAGACTTGTGCTTAATTCCTGGCATGATGACTGGATTATAATAGAAGAGATCGCAAAGTTTTTATACACCTCAGTGCAATCGACACATGCGCGTTATACGCGCGTGCACATTATGTGAGAAAATCAATGCGGGACAGGCAGAAAATTGCGCTTTATATGCGGGTGCGCATTATATGCGCAAAAATACGGTACACCTCTTTGCAAGTCCGTTGAATGCCAAACTTCCCTGGTTCTGTTCCAGGACCCCAGCTCAGGGGGCTCAGGCCAGGGATGCTTTCCTCCTTTACTGGGGTCAAGACTTCCTGTATGCCTTTACACCCATTCCCCTGATTCCCAAAACCCTGTTCAAGCTTCAGAGAGACAGAGGCCATATGATTCTCATAGCTCCACATTGGCCACGGCAAGTGTGGTACCCTCTGCTTCTACATCTCTCTCAAGCTCCCTCCCTGGAGTTAGGGTCTGCTCCAGATCTCCTATCTCAGGAGGACGGAATGTTATGGCATCCCAATCCCCAGTCTCTGCATCTCAGGGCTTGGTTGCTGAAGGCCTAGATCTCCATGATCTTAACCTCCCTCAGCAAATAAAGGATATCCTTTATGCTTCCAGGAAGCCTTCCACAAGACGCTCTTATGCTTTCAAGTGGAAAAAGTTTACCGTATGGTGTTCGCAGAAGGGTCTTAACCCCAGTGCCATATCTCTGGAATCATTACTGGAGTATCTCCTTCATTTATCCAATGCAGGACTTAAGACTAACTCAGTGAGGGTCCATTTGAGTGCTATTGCAGCTTCCTTCAAGCCCCTAAATGGACAACCTATCTCCTCCCATCCTCTTATAGCAAGATTTATGAGAGGCCTTCTGCTAACTAAGCCTCCCATAAAGCCACCACCTGTGGCATGGGACTTAAATTTGGTTCTTGGTCAGCCCATGAAGCCACTTTCGAATCCTTAGCTACTACCTCCTTGAAATTCCTTTCTTGGAAGGTTATCTTTTTCATTGCAATCACATCAGCACGTCACATCAGTGAGTTGCAAGCACTAGTAGCTGATCCACCTTATACAAGGTTCCATCATGACAAGGTAGTCCTTAGGACTCATCCACGCTTTATGCCAAAGGTGGTCTCGCCTTTTCATCTAAACCAAGCGGTCTACCTGCCTGTGTTCTTTCCAAGGCCTCATGCATCAAATGCAGAAAGGAACCTTCATACTTTGGACTGTAAAAGAGCTTTAGCTTTTTACTTACAAAGAACACAGCAACATAGAAAGTCCTCTCAACTCTTTGTTGCTTTTGATCCTTCTCATTTGGGACTTCCAGTCTCCAAGAGAACACTATCTAATTGGATTGCTCAGTGTATAGCCTTTGCCTATCAGAGTAAGAATCTTCCTCTGGAGGGCCATGTCACAGCTCACAATGTGAGAGCCATGGCAACTTCAATGGCTCATCTGCACTCTGTGTCTATCGACGACATCTGTCGAGCAGCCACCTGGGCCTCAGTTCATACCTTCACAGCCCATTACTGCTTGGACAAGGACTCCTGCCAGGATGCCTTGTTTGGTCAGGCTGTTCTCCAACACCTGTTCCATACCTAATCAGCTCCTACCCACCATCCCTGGTAGGATGCCAGAGATCCATGGGGGGAAGTGAAGCCCTTCTCAGGGACACACAACTTCTGGGGCTCTCCCTGGCATCTAAAGCTAGGGAGTCCCCATATGTGATGACTACATTCCTGCTTGTTCCTGGAGATAGCATAGTTACTCATCTGTAACAGGTGATCTCCGGGAACAGCAGGAATTTAGTCCTCACAACCCACCCACCTCCCCTAGGAGTTGTATCTCTCTATCTCTTTCCCTCCCTCTCTCTCTCTTTGCCTCAGCTTTAAAACTCAACTGGAGAGAGGCAGTAGGGAAAGGCGGGAAGGCAGCACGCAGGCGCTGTAGGATGTTCCCAAAAGCTTTCTAATTGGACGCTGGGGAGCGTTCCAGCACAGGCTCCGTCGGTACCGACGATATCCATATGTGAGGACTAAATTCCTGCTGTTCCTGGAGATCACCTGTTACAGGTGAGTAACTATGCTATCTCTGCTCTGCAACCCTTGGAACATTATCCCATTTTCCAGGAAATCAAAACGCTCTCAATGACACCATCCACGCAGCCATTAATTTACCTCCAGGATGCAAGCTTCTCTGCCTTGGCCTTTTCCCTCAACAGGGAGTATTAAAAAGAACACCACTTGCGCACCAGTATGCTTCACCCCCTGTCCCAGAGCCATGAAGTCACTTTTGATATGGTCAGAGGGATACCCAGTGGTATCATTTGTGCTGACATGGATGAGCAACATCAGGTAATAGTCAGTGGGCTTGATGAGTCTCGGCAAACTCTCCGTAACGTCTCGGATTTTGGCACCTGGCTAACAGCATACCTCTCTGGACATCAAGTCTGGTCGGTAGATGGATACTTCAGTACCCCTCAGAAGAGAGTTACCAACCACCACTATCCTTCGCTTCCTTGTGGTCTCTGGTTCTTCCCTTTCCTGGGATACTTTCACCTCCTCCACTTCCAGGGCTGCATAATGGTTCTTCAGTTCAAGGGCTGAAGGAGCTGGATTGGCGATGCTGCAGGCCCTGGTGACTCGTGTCCAAACTTCATCATTCTGTAGGCGCCCAACTTCTCCTCTGCGGGAGAGCTTGGATGTTTCAAGAAGCATCTCATCAATTTACTTCTCACTGTCTTCAATGTTTCTCAGCCTCGACACCTCTTCCTGAGAGCTTTAGCATGCAGGCATCCTGCACATGGAATCGGTCTTTCAACTGGCATTGGGATCTCTGTCTGGACAGAGGCAGAAGCTGTAATGGGGGCAACAGCTTTGGCAATACGATTTTTCCCAGCCATTGTTCAATTGGTAGAGCTTAGGTACCTATTGAAGCAAAAGAGAGAGAGACCTACCAAAGTACCAGCCAGTTTCCCAGCTGTCCTTTCAGAGAAAAAACAATTAACCTCTTTTAAATGGGTTCTAAATGTGCTATTCCATGTCCTTGTGTTAAGCTAATTTGAAAGGTGCTCTATAAAGCAAGACTGCTCACATGGGGTGAGTGGGAGTTGGGGGGGTGAGGGGTAGGGAACTAACATCTGATGAGGTGTCAGCAGAGTCAAAGAGCCAAGAAAGATACTGAAAGCAGAGTTTTAAACCTACACAACTAAAGAAAATATTTCCCCTTTTGAACTAAGGCACCATAAAGAATGTAACTTTGTTTTAAAAATGTACCAAAAATCCCTTTAAGAGCTCTCAAGCAGAGAACTAGTAATTAATAGCCACACATCCTTACTTTTGCTTGAAACGCAGAGCCTCTTTTAGGAATGCCTGAACGTGAGTGATCAAATTTGGAAGCATTGTTTGTATGGCAACAACATTACAAAGATATGTGGTTGCTTTATCCCTTTCTGCACATTTTAAATCGCTTGGTCACACATAGACTGAGTGATTTTTATGGTAGTGGTTTTGCATATTAGGAGTGGAGGAGTAGCCTAGTGGTTAGAACACTGGCTTGGTAACCAAGTAACTAGGGTTCTATTTCCCACTAGCAATCCTTGTGGCCTTGGGCGAGTCACTTAACCCTCCATTGCCTCGGAAGAAAGGCCTGGCAATCTACTTCCGGTCACACTGCCAAGAAAACCCAGGTGCTTCTGGGTCACCAGGAGTCAGCACTGACTCAGAGGCAAACATTGCATTGCATTGCATGTATTTTTGCATATTGCACTTGGGAGGTGGTTTATGAACTTAATGTCATATATTAAGCACATATGAGCAGGCATAAAGTAAGCCTGCAATGTAAAGCTCATTATCCTCATTATATCCATACTGAGGTCTTTTTCCTCCCCTTTAGAGTTTTTGTAAAGGATTAAAATATAACTACATACCGCTTTAATTTGCGACATGTGGACTTTCTAGCATTTTTTTTTCTTTTGGCTAGTTGGATCGCTACACTATGTGAGGCCATCTATAGACTGAGAATTTCAAGAATGTCTTGTCCCCATACAGGAGAACCAGAAAATGCTATCTGCTCCCCCTCCGGCATCCTCCCTGCTAATTGAGATCCAGCCATACCAATGCCTGCCTGGTCAGAAATTACTGTTTTGCCAATGCGGGCATCTGCAATTCTCAGCAAAAGGCTGGCCAGCACCAAGAAAAAAATCTAAACCTGACAAGGACCCATACACACAAGAGATGTGTGTAAAGTCCAAAAGCTCAATAGATGTAAAACCCCTCGAGTAGACCAGCTAGGATTCATACCGCCTGAGGGGGGGGGGGGGATTTATCCATGGTAGGATCTAGAAGACAAATAAAATCCCCTCCTACAATCAACTTGTTGACAGACTGTAGCTACTTCCCCAGATATGTAAAAAATGTTTAGTGGGAGTGTTAGACCCATATAAATTGCAGAAAGTAACAAGTCCTCCAGACAACTGTCCCTATACTATCAGGGAGGAGTGGCCTAGTGGTTAGGACAAGGTACTTCAGGCCGGAGGGCCAGGGGTTCAAGTCCCACCTGGGGACAGCAATCTCAGGCCGGAGGGACTGGGATTTCTAGTCCTGTAGGTACTCCTTGTGGTCTTGGGCAAGCCACTTAACCCTCCATTGCCCATGTTCCCTGTAAGTATTAGCGTATGTGTGTCATATCCCCTCATGTTAAATGTATCTCCCAATTGACCGCTTTGACCCGGTGAAAAGCGGGATATAAATACAGCTAAATAAATAAATAGTGGCCCTGAGGATTTGCTACTATGGTGCCCACATCAAAACTTTTTTTTTTTTGTGCCCTCAAGTCAATATTGACTCCTGGAGACCCAGCAACTCCTGGGTTTTCTTGGTAACGTATGACCAGAAGTAGATTTCCAGGCCTCTTCTTCCGAGGCAATGGAGGGTAAAATAACTTGTCCAAGGCCACAAGGAGTACCAGTAGAAATCGAACCCAGCTCTCCTGGATAGTAGACTGTTGCTCTAACCACTAGGGTACTCCTCTATTTACATCAGAGTTTAACCCCTTTCATATCAACAGCGCTATCCCTGCCTTTTTGGAACCTGGAGAAGCCCTAAAAGCTAGCCCCACCCACCAGCGCTGTAATTTATCATGTTCCTTAGAGTATATATGAGTCTTGTAACATTGCTGTGTCTGCCTTCATATCCCATTGGGCTTTAAGAATTTTGTGTCTTTTAACTGGAGTCCCCGGCCCACAGACATTCCAGGATATACAGCGCAATTGTGAATCACTCGTCATCCACAATGAGAAACCAGATTAACAATACAGATTATTCATCTCTTGAGGTGAGCCTCTTCCCAGCCTAAGAACTCCACTGGAATCTCTCTCAAGAACCAGGCGTTCCCTCTCATTTCCAGACAGACTATCACTGCTCCCCATCCATCCCTTATCCCCCACACATACGTATATGGTCACTGTACGCATTCAAGACTCACTCCATCCACTACTCCAATTAACCTAGTCATCCTTGTCTCCCTAGCATACTCAATATCACTTACCCAACCGCTCTCACCCTCAAGTGTTCCGTACATACTCCCTTACACCACAGCAAGTCCAAAATATAATAATCGTCTACCATACACTCCTTAACAAAAGGAGTATTGTGATTCAGTCTCAGCCTGTTAGCCATAGTCATGGGCCAACAGCACCCACATCTCACTGTTTGACACCTCAGCAGGCAGTCCACTTGGTTCACCGGGTGGCTGATAACCATAGTTTCTTGTCTGTACCTGTCAGCCAGACAGTAGGACTCCCAAGGCACAGTTTCCTGCCAGCCAAAATGAAGTGCTGTGCAGACAAACTCCATAGATGAACAGCTCAGACAAGCAAAGTTGGCAAATTAAAAAATGGAAATGAGCATACATGTTATTGTTACCATAGTCCCAACTACTCACTCAGCCATAAGGTAACCTCAGCTCCAACCATTGCAACCGTTTTGACCATCATGGTCACAAATCTACTACTAATCATTTGCATAGTGCTACAAGGCATACGCAGCACTGTCTTAAAGATGTAAGACGCAGTCCCTGCTCATCAGCGCTTACAATCTAATCAAGAAGAAAATACATCACAAAACTGGGGACTTTGAGTACGGTAAGATACACATAAGTAGCGAAAGAGAGAGTGAGGGGCATCAGGATCCAAAAGCAGCCTCAAAGAGGTGTGTTTTTAGCCTAGATTTGAATAGGGCCAGAGAAGGAGCCCGATGCACTGACTCAGATAGTTTGTTCCAGGCATATGTAGCAGCAAGGTGGAATGGATGAAGTCTGGATTTGGCAGTGGCAGAGAAGGGCACAGATAAAAGGGATCTGCCAGAGGAGCGACGTTCCCGAGGAAAAGTGTAGAGTGAGATAAGAGAGGAAAGGTAGTGAGGAGCTGCAGAATGAATACACTTGTAGGTGAGTAGAAGAAGTTTGACCTGGATGCAGAAATGGATAGGGAGCCAGTGAAGTGACTTGAGAAGAGGGGTTACATGAGCATAGTGGCAATAGTCAAGATGGGAGGTGATTAGTGAGTGAATGAGGGTCTTAGTAGTGTGTGTAGAAAGGAAGGGATGAATTTTGATGATATTATAGCGAAAGAAGCGATAGATTTTAGCTCTCTGTTGGATGTGTGCAGAGAGAGAGTACAGTCAAAGATGATCCCAAGGTTGCAAGCTGAGGAAAGAAGGAGGAGCGTAGTCACTCAACACAATGGCGTTCCTTTTCTTTTCCTTGCAGCTTTTAATTTTATTAATTTATTTTTTTATTTATTTAATGTCTCTTCTATACCGCGCTCTTTAAAAATCAGTGCGGTTTACAGGTAACAGATATGTGCAGTGCAGGCAGGCCTACACTGGACTTACAATAAACAGGGGATTATATACAGGGTTAACAGGGTAACTATGTACAAGATAACTTGCTGTCATAAGTTGTAAGGACAGCTCGACACTATTACACATTGGCTCAGCTATATATATGCTGTCATATGTCATGAGGACAGCTCGAATATTACATTACCCTTAAAGGGGATCGGGGGTCTAGTGGGCTGGGCTGCAGACTCGTGGGGGAGGCTGCGTTGGGGCGTCACCTGGGTCCTGAGTGTGACTTTTGTTTGTAAACCGCCCAGATGCTCCTGCTATGGGAGGTATATTAAGTTTTTAATAAACATGAACTGAACAACAATACCATTGTAGCCACACACAATCAGCAGGCATCTGGGGGGGTTATCATAATGTTTAGAGACATGTATTTGGGCACCCTAGGGAGCAGGTTCAATTCCCACATGTTCCTTTCCTTTTATGTTTCTATATCACTAAAGGGAAAAAGGGGACTGTTATTGATATGGAAGGGCAGACTAGATAGGTCATGTGGTCTTTTTCTGTCATCATTTTTCTATATTTCTATATCTCCCCAGTATGAAAGCTATATGTCTAGGTAGCAAAGAGAAACCACCTTCAAGAGATGGCCTCAATCAGAAGACTCCAGACAATCTAAAAACTTACGCCCAGCTTCCACAGAGTTGAAAAGTTCCATCTGACCATTCACAAGCACTCTGAGACGTGCTGAGTACAGGAAGGTGAATTTCATCTGACGATTCTGAAAATGAGCACAAATCAGAGAAACTCCTTGCACAACTGTGCCACTCACTTCAGATCATCCATCAATAATTGGGAGCCATTGTAGCTAAGATGAACCTTGCTTGCCGTGTGCAGGATCTGCTCTTTGTGTACAAAGGTCAGTACCAGTATCAGCACTGTGCACAGCCAAGCATTGGACCCATGCCAGGGGCTAGTACGAAGGGCCTTCTCAATAGTAAGGACTGTCACCTGGTCACCTAATTTCAACTGCAGCAGCACCCATGTTTCCAGAAACTCTCTAAGATCCGCATCTGTTAAAGATTCAGGTAGACCAACAATCCTCAAATTATTTCTACGAAAGCAGTTCCCTTGCTCATCAAGCTTCATTTTAGAGGTTATGACTGCTTTTTTTCAATGTTTCCAGCTCTGTTCGCAGTGCTTGGGCCTTGTCTTCCATTCTAGAGTTGCGACATTCTGCCCCTGCAAAGCGCGAATTAAAATCTTCCAAGGAAATGGCTACCTGATCAAGTTTAGCTGATATCGCCCAAAATTTGCCTTCCAATGCAGTCACTACTATTCTGGTCACTTCCACTACTAGAACTTCAGCTTTCTTTACTGGGGAATGTTGCTCAGCCTGTGCGTCCAACATCTTGGATTCGGCCAGCTGCCCCTTCTGTTTTTCTTTCTTTTGAAATCTGGAGGACATGGCACCTTGCTTACCTCAAAAATAGATATCAGTGATCAGGAAGGAGTATCACACAGATCTTTGGGTCAATCTGGAAAAGTTTAGACCGAAAGATTCTTGCAGATGGAGGGGTGAGCTCAAGAAATTAAATCCTCTTGCGCTTACTGGGTAATGTGACCACATTTCCTGTTTTTTTTGTTGTTGTTTTTGGGGGGGTTTTCTATTTATTAAGTTTTACAAAATACACCAAGCAAAACTTGGAAACAAGAAATACAAGTATTGGTCTAACAAAAACTATACAAAGGATAATTATATAATCAAGGCGAAAAACAAACCCCAAAGACCAACTACTAAATAGTCCACAATGAAGAGGGATCCTAGGATCACAAATCCAGAGGAGTGGAAAGAAAAAGCAAATAAAAATACAAGAAAAGAACAGAACAAAGCAGCAAAGCACATAATACATAAATTCCCGAACAAATGTCCCCCCCCCAACTCCAGTCAACCCCAGTCAGCCCTATAACTTCTTAGCATCCAAAAAGAAGCGTAATTGAGAAGGTTCAAAGAAAGGATATAGAGAGTTCTGGTAATGAACAATACATTTACAAGGAAATCTTAATTGGAACTTTGCACCTAGTGATACCAACTCGGTGTGTAGTTCCAAAAGTTTCTTCCTACGGACTTGTGTCTAACAGGACACATCTGGAAAAATCTGAATCTTATCTCCTAGAAAGGAAATATCCATTTTCTTAAGAAACAAACATAGCAACGCATTCTTATCCTGAAGAAAAACAAAGGAAACTAATAATGTCGTTCTGGACCCTACTGTTTCAGATGACTGTTCCAACAATGCAGATAAATTCACCAGATCAAGAGAATCCAAGGAAACATCAGCTTGAGGAGCAGGAACCGTAGCAGTAGCGCCACTAGCAACCCCAGATAGTAGATAGAAAATCTTCTGCATAGGAGGAAAACCAGCATCAGGGTAACCAAAAGTGTCCTTTAGGAATCTGTGAAAAAGAGTCCTAGCCAGAGAGCCAGAAACACGGGGAAAGTTCAATATCCTCAGGTTCAAAGAGCGGGAAGCAATCTCAAGATTTTCAATCTTTCGTAGAAACACCATCTTATCCTGAGAAAGCGTCCTCTGCTGCACTTTTACCTGTTGAACACTTTTATCAAGCACAGTCAATTGTCCCTGCTGGTCATCAAGCCTCTTCTCCACACTTTCCAACCGAACGGGAAGCGGGGTCAGAGCCTGAAACGCCACAGCACACAGCTGATGAACCAACTGGAGGGCAGCCCAAATTGAAGCCAAGGTCAGTTCTTGTGGACGTTGAAGAGGAGGGAAATCCAACTGAAGATTGAGACTGGAAGCAGAAGGAACCAAACTCCCCCGCTCTAAAACACCCGTCTGAGGTGCCAGAAGCAGAGCCCCTGCTGAGGATGCCGTACCTGCCGCCTCCACCGAGCTCTCAAGATGCAAATCTCCAGCAACCGCCGCTGCACCAGCAGCTGCCTCAGTGGGCAGAGGAGGAGTAGAGGGGCCAGCTGAGAAACATCGCTGCCCAGACCGAGGCTCACCTCCGCCACGGCAATGGGATCGCCCTCCTTTGCCGCCGCGTAACTCTCCATTGTATGCTGCCCTGCCGGTAATCCACCCTTGCCCTTAGCCTTCTGCATCAGCATAGGGCAAAGGTAAGGCAACTTTTCTGAATTCCCGAGGAAGAAAAAGCAACAGTGAGCAGAGTAGCTAACACCGCATCCTGTTACGCCGCCATCTTGAATCCCAGAGCTTCCTCATGTTTTTAAAAAATGCATGTTTTGAACAGTCCTTTACAGGAGGGATTATCCCTTGTTGTTTACTTCCCCCTCAGAATTTAAATTAGATAAAGATAGTGGCATTTTTACATATAGGTTCACAAAATGGCTGTTTAAGTGACAGCACTCACATGTGGAAGTTGTGAAAAAAACAATTTTCACATGTAAATGCAGCCACCTACATGTGGAAGTTGTCAAGTTTGCCCCATTGATTTTTTCCCATGTGTACATTTGCAAAATGACTCCTCAGCTCCACATATTGGCACATAGATGTGTACTCCTGCACCTAGTTGTATTTTAGAAAAGGCTCAATGATCCTGACTGACAAGAGCACAAACCCTACAATCCACACCCCACTGCATAAACCATCACAGCCAACACCACTGTCCAATTTCAACAATATATCAAACAAAGAGATTGAAGACACCATTGCCTCCATCAACCCCACCACTGCTCCCAACGACCCCTGCCAAGCGCTCTGGATAAGAGAACTACATTGTGAGTTAAGCCAGTTCATGAGCAAAATACTGAATAAATCACTCTCAATGGGATCCTTCCCACAGAGATTAAAACACACATCAATCAGACCACTATTGAAAAACAACAGACTTGCCCCATCAAAAGTTGAATCCTACAGACCGATTTCAAGCATCCCACTGTTTGCCAAAATACTTGAAAAACTAGTCCAATGCCAAATCCAACACCATATTGATACCGAAGCCCCACTGGATCCGTCCCAATGCGGTTTCAGTAAAGCACATGGTGTTGAAACCCTCCTCACCACCCTCTTCAATAACTTAATCTCTGGAATTGATAACATTCGCCAAGGATTTGCCCTCATTTTTATGGATATTGCAGCGGCCTTTGACTCAGTGAGCCATGAGATACTCATAGAACGCCTCGAAGAAAAAGGGATACAAGGTACTGCACTAAACTGGTGCAAATCCTACTTATCCAACAGATGGCAACACATGAAGACTGGCACCACGAACTCAGAACCATTTCTACAAAAACAAGGTGTACCGCAGGGATCCTCATTATCAGCATTGATGTTTAACATTTATATGCAGCCCATCTGTTCCCTGATCAGATCTTTCAACATTGAATGTCTTGCGTACGCAGACGATATCCTTCTCTACCATTTACGATTGAACAGCCAGATTTCTCCCCATTAATAAGATGTTTTGACGCAGTCGCAGCCTGGCTCCTTACACAAAACCTCCGGATCAACCACAACAAAATGGACATCCTCTTCATCATGAAGAACCAGGTTTTCACCCCGCCATCCTCATTGAAAGTCAACAATGCAGAACTGAAAACCAAATCTACAATCCGTTACCTTGATATTACCCTGGATCAACGTCTGGACATGAAAACACACATAAGTAACACTGTGAAAACGATATGCCATAAAATACAGACATTACGCCACTTATGACCACTGCTTGACCTCAGCGACTTTCGAACAATCTACCAAGCCCTAATAATCCCACAATTTGATTGCGCTAACGCAATTCTACATGGACTCCCACAGACAACACTAAGCCTGCTCCAGCTTGCGATGAACACAGCCGCAAGAGTTCTAACGGGTATCAAGGACAGAGTACATCACTACAGTTTTGAAAAACCTTCATTGGTTACCTATACAGGCCAGACTTCATTACAAGATCTTAGTTCTGACCTTCAAAGCCTTAAACAACCAGCCTCCCACATCCATCAGCCAGATGATTCACACCATACCTCCTAACAGAACCAGAAGGTCCACAATGACAAACACATTGGTAATCCCAAAAGCAATGACAAAATGCACAAAGACAACGACCAACAGGGCTTTCATGATCTACGCACCTAGAGCCTGGAATGCCCTCCCCACAGACATGCGAAACATCACTAACTTGACCCAATTCAGGAAAGCACTGAAGCATCATCTGTTCACAAGATACTGCCCTGAAACCAGCTGTAGAAATCAAGCAGCGAGCGCTCCGACCAGTCACCTACAGCACCCTGATAAATATACCCAACAAGAAAAAGGATAGCTAGCCCAATTTTCCCCAGCCCAAATAGACCAGAGCCGGAGAATATATGCATCAATGTAAATAATTTGTAGATAGTTACCTCTAGTTATATCCAGGTTTATTGCTCCTGTTCAATGTAAATACAATGTGGTTCGACTGCATGTATAATGTTATGTTGAATGTACACCGCACTGATGTGAATAGCGCGGTATAGAAGAAAAGCTAAATAAATAAAATATGTTTGGCAGAGCTTTTTCTAAAATACTGCTGGCACTGTGTATGTCACAACCTCGATGATGCAATTCCAATCTCCTGGTGCTATCTAAAATGTGCCTTCATATCCATTTCTGACAGAGGAAGTAACCAAGCATTATCAAGGACACTTTGCTGTTTAAATGGGCAACAGAGGCAACCCGGGGGTGATGCAGAGCCATGTGTGGAAACTTATTATGGGGCATTGTTTGCATAAATTTAATTTATTCTATTTATTTAAAAATTTATATGCTACCCATCTAAAATCCTAGGTAGCTTCCAAACATGTATACACAATTTATTAAAACAGATTATTACAGTAAAATAAACATAACAATCAGGAATCAAAATTAACTTAAAACTACTTTCAAACACCCATAAAAAATAAACCATTATAAATATCTGCATGCTAGATTTATTTGGTCCATTATGACTAGCTTATTAAAGGGGGAAGATATAAAATGAGAAAAACTAATCCTGGTAGCTATGAATTCAAGATCATGGTGCCCAGGCTGTACTGGACCATGCTAGAGATGGGCATAAGAAAATAAGATGGGAACTAGGGGAGGCAAGATGGCGCCATGAGAAGGCTGAGTTGCAGAGCGCTGTGAGCCCGTCTAGGAGAGCGACCTACCTTTGCGGCGGCATACCGAAGCGCAACGGCAAGCAGCTGCACCGGCCGGCGGGAGTGGCTGCGGGAGGAAGCGGTCAGCTCACTCTCGACGAACATGGCGTCCGGTTGCTGAAGGAGGTAGTAGTAACTGTCTTGGACTGCTCTGGAGGTGTTCCTCTAGGGCAGAGCATGGAAGGGAGTCTCGTTGAGCTTCGATGATCGAACCCTTCCCCAGCAACCCAGAAGCACTCTGGTGGGGGGGTTGGGTCCTCCGTCTACCGGTAATGCTGTGCAGTTGGTGGAGGGTTTGCCAGGCTTCCTGCTCGCTCAGTCTTCACCCGAAGGCACGAGTTTGGTAAGAGGTGCAGAAGGTTTATCTGTGGATCACCTGGGGAGAAGGATTGGAGAGTTTCCTGTGGGGAAGGAGTCTGGTGTTACCTTGGAGGTGCTGTGGAACTCTATCAGGACTCTGGATGGACATCTTAATGCTAATTTAGCACAACTTTCATTAAAGGTGGATTCTCTTACAGAGCTTGTTTCTGCTCAAAGGAATGAGGTGGCTTAGCATGAGGTCAGATTAGAACAACTGGAGGGTCAAGTGGCGGAGATGGGCTCATTTAAGGACGCTCAAGTGAAGGAGAGTTTTGGCTCTGGAGGAAACTGGAGTTTTTAGAGAATCAGTCCCGGAGGAACAATCTACAATTCCTGGTGTTTCCTTGATCCCCTTTGCTCAGCCTTGTGCTGTTGTTAAAGAAATACCTGATTGAGATCTTGGGCTGGGCATCGGACAATCTTCCCCCTGTGGCTAGGGCATTCTATGTGCCCCTCTCCAGTGGATGTTCTTTGAATCTCGGTCGACCCCAGGAGCAGCTGAATCTGACTGGGTTCCTGGAGGGATCAATGGAACTGGTAACATCTTGCTATACATTGCTAGTGACTTACTTTTGAGCAGGATAAAGTTTCTGTTTTATGCTTGTACTTTAGACATATGCAAGAGCAGTTTATAGGTTCAGTAGTACGTATATTTCCTGATGTATCTAAGCAGTCCCAGGCTCGACAGAAGAAGTTCTTGGCTTTATGGCCTCGAGTCCTTTCGCTCGGGGAACCTAGCTTTTGAAATTTCCTTCTTTATGTTATGCAAGCTTTGAGGGCCAAAATTATTATTTTATGGAACCTAAACAGCATTTAGAGCTAATTGTTTCTAAGGAAGGAAGTCTGGGGGCTACTGGGGGGGGAATCATAGTGTGCATTCTGTTGGCAATACTCCTTCACGGCCTTTTTCTTTTTGAATTGTATTTCCTTATTTTCTTGAACTTGCCTCCCTCATTAGTAGTGGGCTGATGTATTGGCATTATATATTTCCCTTTTATAATGTCTTGTTCCTATGTTTTGTTCTTCTATCGCCTGTATTGTTATTGCAAAATTCAGATATATAAAAAAAAAGAAAATAAGAAATGCCAATACTGGGTCAGACCAAAGGACCATCAAGCCCCTCATTACCTTTCTTCTTTTATCTCTCCCTATACCCCTCCTTGTGAACTCTGCTCCTCCTCTGCTTTCTTCTTTCAGTGCCCTTTTCTTCCTCTGCAAACTCCATACTTCGATCTTTTCACCTTGCTGCTCCTTATGCATGAAACAAACTTCCTCTATCTTTATGTTTAGTCTCTTCTCTCCCCTTCTTCAAATCCATGCTAAAGACTTACCTCTTTGAGGCTGCATTTTGATCCTAATCCCTTGTTTTCCTTGTCTCCTTTCCTATTTGAATCCCCCTGTTTCTCTTTTATTGTTCTGTCTGTCTTGATTAGATTGTAAGTTCTGTAAGCAGGGACTCTAAGAACATAAGAACATAAGACATGCCATACTGGGTCAGACCGAGGTCCATCAAGCCCAGTATCCTGTTTCCAACAGTGGCCAATCTAGGTTATACGTACCTAGCAATATCCCCAAAAGACAGGTTCCACAATGCTTGTACTGGGTCAAGCATTGATATCCTGGGTCCCTTTTTAATAGTGGTTTATGGACCTTTCCTCCAGGAACTTGTCCAAACCTTTTTTAAACCCAGCTATACTAACAGCCCTTACTACATCCTCCGGTAACAGATTCCAGAGTTTGATTACACGTTGAGTGAAAAAATATTTTCTCTTATTTCTCTTAAATAGTTTACCCTGTAGCTTCATTACATGTCCCCTAGTCTTTCTATACTCTGATAGCGTAAACAATTGATCCACGTTTATCCGTTCCACTCCATTCATTAATTTATAGACCTCTATCATATCTCCCCTCAGCCGTCTCTTCTCCAGGCTAAAGAGCCCTAACCTTCTTAGCCTCTCTTCATAGGAGTAGCCTTCCATCCCCTTCACCAATTTGGTGGCTCTTCTCTGTACTTTTTCTAATAACGCTATGTCCTTTTTAAGATACGGTGACCAGAAATGCACACAATATTCAAGGTGCGGTCGTACCATGGAGCGATACAGAGGCATTATAATATCCTTTGTTTTGTTCTCCATCCCTTTCCTTATGATACCTAGCATTCTATTTGCTTTCTTGGCCGCCGCTGCACACTGGGCGGAGGGTTTTAACATGTTATCCACAATGACTCCTAAATCTTTTTCCTGGGTGGTGGTTTCTAATGTGGAGCCTTGCATTGTATAACTATAGTGTGGGTTGTTCTTTCCTAGGTGCATAACTTTGCACTTGTCCACATTAAATTTCATCTGCCATTTGGATGCCCAGTCTTCCAATTTATCCAGATCCTCCTGCAGTTTTCCACAATCCTCTTGGGTTTTAAAAACTTTAAACAGTTTTGTGTCATCTGCAAATTTGATAACCTCATTAGTTATTCCCTTTTCCAGGTCATTTATGAATATGTCAAAAAGCAGCGGACCCAGTACAGATCCCTGGGGTACTCCACGATTCACCTTTTTCCATTGGGAATATTGGCCATTTAGCCCTACCCTCTGCTTTCTATCTTTTAACCAGTTCCCGATCCACAATAGTACACTGCCTCCTATCCCATGACTTTTTAGCTTCGCCAAAAGTCTCTGATGGGGGACTTTGTCAAAAGCTTTCTGAAAGTCCAGATACACTATATCAACCGACTCACCTTTGTCTACCTGTTTATGCACACCTTCAAAAAAACATATCAGATGAGTAAGACAAGATTTTCCTTGTCTAAAGCCATGTTGGCTGTCTCCCATTAGGCCATGACTATCTACATGCTGCGTAATTTTGTTCTTTATGATGGTTTCTACCATTTTCCCTGGTACTGACGTCAGGTTCACCGGTCTGTAATTTCCTGGGTCACCCCTAGAACCCTTTTTAAAAATTGGTGTTACGTTGGCGACCCTCCAATCTTCAGGTATTACAGATGATTTTAATGAAAGTTCACAGATTACCAATAGCAGGTCTGCAATCTCATATTTCAGTTCTTTCAACACTCTGGGATGTATACCATCCGGTCCAGGTGATTTGCTACTATTCAGTTTATCAAATAGTTGTAATATATCTTCCCGGTGTAGCGATATTTCTCTCAATTCCTCTGCAGTATCACCTTTAAATACCACTTCAGTCTTGGGTAACATCCCTACATCTTCCTCAGTAAAGACCGAAGCAAAGAATTCATTCAGTCTCTCTGCTATAGCCTTGTTTCCTCTTACTGCCCCTTTTACCCCTCTATCATCTAATGGTCCAATTGACTCTCTCACAGGCCTTTTGCTACGAATGTACTTGAAAAAGTCTTTATTTCATGTTTTTGCTTCCGTAGCAAGTTTCTTCTCAAATTCCCGTTTTGCCTGCCTTATCAATGCTTTGCATTTAACTTGCCAGTGCTTGTGCTGTTTCCAGTTTTCATCATTTGGCTCTTTTTTCCATTTCCTGAAGGTTGCTTTTTTGGCAGCAACAGCCTCTCTGACCTCACCTTTAAACCATGCTGGCAGTTTTTTGGACTTTCTTCCACTTTTCTTAATGCGTGGAATACAGCTGGTCTGGGCTTCGAGGATAGTATTTTTAAATAACACCCAAGCTTGCTGTAAGTCTTTAACCTTTGGAACCGCTCCTTTTAGTTTTTTCCTAACTATATTCCTCATTCTATCATAGTCTCCCTTTTGAAAGTTAAAAGGTAGTACTGTGGATGCCTTTACTATCTGTCCTCCACTAATTAAATCAAACATGATCATACTATGATCACTATTGCCAAGTGGTCCCAACACCCTTATTTCTTGCACCAGATCTGGCGTTCCACTAAGGACTAGGTCCAGTATGGCTTCCCCTCTGGTCGGTTCATGAACCAGCTGCTCCAAGAAGCAGTCATTTATTCCATCTAGAAACTTTATCTCTTTAGCTTGTCCTGCTGTGACACTGACCCAGTCGATACTGGGGTAATTGAAATCACCCATTATTACTACTCTGTTGTGACATTTGTTAGCTTCCTTGATTTCTTTGAGCATTTCATCATCCATTTGTTCATTCTGGCCAGGTGGTCGATAGTATACTCCCACTGCCATCACCTTCCCCTTCATAAATGGAATTTCAATCCATAGAGATTCTACAGCAAATTTTGTTCCCTGCAAAACTTTAATCCTTTCTGACTCAAAGCCCTCTCTAACATAGAGCGCAACCCCTCCACCAATTTGATCAGCTCTATCAATATGATATAGTTTGTATCCAGGTATCACAGTGTCCCACTGGTTATCCTCCTTCCACCATGTCTCTGAGAGTGCAATCATATCTAACCTCTCATTTAGTGCTATATATTCTAACTCTCCCATCTTATTGTTTAGACTTCTAGCATTGGCATACAAGCATTTTAGAGACTGTATTTTATTCATATTAATCTGGCTATTGGTAGGCAGGGGTAATTTGGAATCTTTATGCTCTGTCTGCTCCTTACTCAAGGGCATTTGGGCTACTATACTCCCTTTTGGAACCTCACTGCTTTTGGTAGTATCCTTCAAGGATACCTTCGTCCGAACCATGCACTCCTGGGTGACTGTCGGCTTTCCCCTATTTTCTAGTTTAAAAGCTTCTCTATCTCTTTTTTAAAGGTTAATGCCAGCAGTCTGGTCCCATCCTGATTAAGGTGAAGCCCATCCCTTCGGAAGAGCCCCCCCTTTCCCCAGAATGTTCCCCAGTTCCTAACAAATCCAAAACCCTCATCCTTGCACCATTGTCTCATCCACGCATTGAGACTCCGGAGCTCTGCCTGTCTTTTGGGTCCTGCACGTGGAACAGGAAGCATTTCGGAGAACGCTATCCTGGAAGTTCTGGATTTCAACTTCCTACCTAAAAGCTTAAATTTAGCCTCCAGAACTTCCCTACCACATTTTCCTATGTCATTGGTACCAACATGTACCAAGACAGCAGACTCCTCCCCAGCACTATCTATGATCCTATCTAGGTGGTGCGTGAGGTCCGCTACCTTCGCACCAGGCAGGCATGTTACCAGGCGATCCTCACGTCCACCAGCCACCTAGCTATCTACATTCCTAATGATTGAATCACCAACTGTAACAGCTGTCCTGACCCCCCCCCCCTCGTGGGGACATGGCCCTGGAGAAACGTCCTCGGTGCGAGAGGGTTTTACATCACTTGGAGGACAGGTCCTAGTTACAGGATCACTTCCTGCCACACCAGGGTGATGCTCTCCTGTCACGTGACCTCTCTCCTCCATGGCAACAGGGATGCTGCCAGACTGGAGGTGGGACTTCAGGACTGTATAAGAACATAAGATATGCCATACTGGGTCAGACCAAGGTCCATCAAGCCCAGTATTCTGTTTCCAACAGTGGCCAATCTAGGTCATATGTACCTAGCAGTTTCCCCAAGGGACACAGGTTCCACAATGCTTGTATTGGTTCAAGCATTGATATCCTGGGTCCCTTCTTAATAATGGCTTATGGACCTTTCCTCCAGGAACTTGTCCAAACCTTTTTTAAACCCAGCTACACTAACAGCCTTTACTACATCCTCCGGTAACAAATTCCAGAGTTTGATTACACGTTGAGTGAAAAAATATTTTCTTTTATTAGTCTTAAATAGTTTACCCTGTAGCTTCATTGCATGTCCCCTAGTCTTTCTATATTCTGATAAGGTAAACAATCGATCTACGTTTACCCGTTCCACTCCGCTCATTAATTTATAGACTTCTATCATATCTCCCTTCAGCCGTCTCTTTTCCAGGTTAAAGAGCCCTAACCTTTTTAGCCTTTCTTCATAGGAGTATCCTTCCATCCCCTTTACCATTTTGGTGGCTCTTCTCTGAACCTTTTCTAATAACTCTATATCCTTTTTAAGATACGGCGACCAGAATTGCACACAATATTCAAGGTGCGGTCTCACCATGGAACGATATAGAGGCATTATAATATCCTTTGTTTTATTTTCCATTCCTTTCCTTATCATACCTAGCATTCTATTTGCTCTCTTGGCCGCCGCTGCACACTGGGCTGAGGGTTTTAACATGGTATCCACAATGACGCCTAAATCTTTTTCCTGGGTGGTGGTTCCTAATGTGGAACCTTGCATCGTGTAACCATAGTTTGGGTTGTTCTTCCCTAGGTGCATAACCTTGCACTTGTCCACATTAAATTTCATCTGCCATTTTGATGCCCAGTCTTCCAATTTATCAAGATCCTCTTGCAATTTTCCACAATCCTCTTGGGTTTTAACAACTTTAAATAGTTTTGTGTCATCTGCAAATTTGATAACCTCACTCGTTATTCCACTTTCCAGGTCATTTATGAATATGTCAAAAAGCAGCGGACCCCGCACAGATCATAAGAACATAAGATATGCCATACTGGGTCAGACCAAGATCCATCAAGCCCAGTATCCTGTTTCCAACAGTGGCCAATCTAGGTCATACGTACCTAGCAGTTTCCCCAAAAGACACAGGTTCCGCAATGCTTGCACTGGGTCAAGCATTGATATCCTGGGTCCCTTCTTAATAATGGTTTATGGACCGTTCCTCCAGGAACTTGTCCAAACCTTTTTTAAACCCAGCTACACTAACAGCCTTTACTACATCGTCCGGTAACAAATTCCATAGTTTGATTACACGTTGAGTGAAAAAATATTTACTTTTATTAGTCTTTGTCCTGGGAGGGAATCCTCTTGTTCAACCACTCATCAGCCATTTTCACAGTATTCTCCATGGACTGCAGGATTGCGTCAGCCACACTTGGTGACGTCCTCCGGGCGGCGCCAATTTCGGAAGTGCTCTCAAGCTCAGAACTGAGCGTGCCCCAGGTAGCCCACCTCCCGGTCCCGCTCCTAGCCTGGCCAGTTCTTGTTCTTCCGCCTTGCCAACAAGACGGATCTGCTCTCTCTCCTTCATTTCAACAGCAATTCAACTCACCGCAGTGCCCAAACAGGGCTCCAGAAAATGTTCCTGCGGTAAGAAGCTCTCCTCCTCTGATCTGCACGACTCATGCTCACGCTGCTTGGGACCGGCTCATAATGCTGACTGCTGTCCCCCCTGCATCAAAATGGCCAGGAAAGCCTCCTCTCAGCCGCAGCACGACCCTCTCACTGCCGTGAGCAACGCGGGTCCAGCCGGCTCTCCTGCTACGTCCAGCACAGCCGCCACTTGCATGTCCCAGGATGTACACCACTATTCACCTTTCTCCATTGGGAAAATTGGCCATTTAGCCCTACCCTCTGCTTTCTATCTTTTAACCAGTTCCTGATCCACAATAGTACACTGCCTCCTATCCCATGACTTTAGTTTTGCCAAAAGTATCCCTGTAGGTCTCGTCCATGTACTTCTCTGTCTTTCTTACGTCTTCCAGGTCTGCTACTCTAGCCTCTAGAGAACGGACTCGTTCCCTGAGAGCAAAGAGTTCTTTGCACTTAGTGCATACGTAAGACTTCTCACCAACTGGGAGAAAATCATACATGTGACACTCAATGCAAAAGACCGGAGAACCCCCATCTCGTTGCTGGACTTCTGTCTGCATCTTAGTTTAAAGCTTCTGTTTAGGTCTTTTAAATTCTGTATATAATAAGGATTGGTGTAGATGCTTATACCAATAAAAGTGTATCTAATACCCCTAATACACCTTGTGTACCTTAAGCTTAAGTAATTAATCTCAGGTCCTCTGTGTATGACTGATTTGGATAACGAGCTGCACCTGAGAGCAGCCCCTTTCCTCAATGATGTGCAAGTACCTATAAAACTACAATTACCCCAGGGGTGGGTGGGTGCTGGGGAGGGAGGGAGGGAGATAAGTCCTATTAAAGAGGGCAGTTACAAGGTACCCTGTCCTGAACCCTCAGCAGGGGGGAGGGGGGTACCACACAAAGCCCAGTTAGTTGAGAGAGGCAAGGTAAGTTATAACTGAGAAGGCTGAACTAGCACACCACTAAGACAAACAATAAATAATTAAATAAACAGTTAGACAAACAATCAATAATTAATAAACAGCTAGAACTCACAGCAAGGTGTCACAGGAGGCAATATCCACTTCTTTAGCAGAGCACTGTAAAGAGCACTGCTCTTCTCTGATCAGAGAAAAGCAGACTAAAACAGACTATGCACACGTGGGGGAAACAGGAAGAAGGCTACACAATACCTCAGCAGGTGGGGGGGAGGGGGAGGATTCACTCAGGCAGGCTAGGACAGGAAAAAATGTTTAACACAGAGCAGGCTCTGGGGAGAGAGATTTAATGTAAAAAGGACAGTTAACCTGGCTACCACACAAAGCCCAGTTAGTTGAGAGAGGCAAGGTAAGTTATAACTGAGAAGGCTGAACTAGCACACCACTAAGACAAACAATAAATAATTAAATAAACAGACAAACAATCAATCTCTTATTTATATGTTTGTACAGTGCTGCGTATGCCTTGTAGTGCTAAATAAATGATTAATAGTAGTAGTAGTAGTGCAGTAGGTAAAGGCAGAGCAGAAGCAGAGGGGCTGGCTGGCTGCCTGTCGCAGAGTGAAGCGTTGAGAGTCAGGCTGACCTTAAAGCAACCACGATGGTGGCAGCTGTGCTAAAGGCATGCAGAAGATGGAGCTCCTGACAAGAAACAGTAGGTAGCGACAGTGAAGCATTCTGGTCCTGAACAAGCAGCGACAGAAGGCCTCCCAGGCCTGTAGCCTGCTTGCCAAACTGTGTGCAAAAACGCCCTGGCTCCGAGTCAGTCAGCACTGTAGCACATGCTAATTGAGTCATGGGCATGGATGGGAATGGGAGGTTTCCCTGTAGTCCTGCTCTGCAGTGAGATGTTTGGCCAGGAACATCAGGGGGTGGCAGGTCACAGTGCAGCACGGAGCCTCAGTGGAGGCTGGATCTTGGACTGGGCTTGCAGCAGCAGCAGATGAGTACAGGGCAAAAGGCACTTTGTGGCTGCAGCATGAGATTGACATAGGCCCTCCTGTTCAGTGGGATCCTGTGCCAACAACATGCTTGCACAAATGTAGGGCTAGCTGTGATGGGCAACCAAACAACTGAGATATCTAGGTATCAGTCCAATGGCGTGTCTAGAACAGCTTTGCTGTAAATTACTCTTTAATGGAAAGATCTAAGGCTAATCCGGAACAGTAAAGATAAGTGTATCTTGGTTGGGGTGAAAATGATGATTTTACCAAGATTTTTATATTTATTCTCCATACTCTCAGTTGAAATATTGGATGTTTTCTTCAAACAAATTCAGAGAAGGATCTCTGAATATATATGGAAGAAGAAACCTCTAAGGATATCTGAAGAGATTGTATATCAATCTCAGGCTCAGGGAGAGATGGCAGCACCAACGTTTGAGAAATATTTTGAAGTGACCCACTTGGTGCTGCCTTAGAGTGAAAGACACTGGGTGGTAAATCATAGGAAGAGACTGAACAGTAAAATACAGTTGTGGTGAACATTATTGGAACCCTTGCAGTTCAACCCCTTAATGTCCAATATCTCCTAAAAAAATGTGGCCAGTGAAATGGCTTTGCACTATATATGCACACACATTTGACATACAAAAAAATCAAATAAAACAAGACCAATTAAAAAAGGAAATAGTATAAAAACTGGCTTATTGCCAAAACATGATTATTAGCACCCTTATAAACAATTCAAATCAGTATGAATAGAAAAACCACATTCCCACTGCAGTAAAATTAGACGCACCTATGATCAATTGTCAGTACTCACATGAGTTGAATCAACCAATGAATGAGGGCTCTAATGTTTAAAATGCCCATATTCACTCCCTGTTCCATTTTCACAATGGTGAATACAAGAGAGCTGCCTTACACAGAAAAGCCATAATCGCCAAACATCAAACTTCAAAGGGTTACACGGCCATCTCCAAAGACCTTGGGATTCCTATGACTTGTCACGCCACCATCACTCGCCTCTAGGTTAGAGGGGCGTGGATTATTGAAGGGACTTAATGCTGTATGCTTTTTCAGCTTTTTTTAAAACTATTTCCCTGCCATGCCCTCTGGGAAATGTAGTCCTTATTCAGCTGTATGAGTGCACTATGCTGAAAGCTGTAGTCTGGCTTAAGTAGGTAAGGCAAATGACAGAAATTTATTATTTTTATATACACAATGGTTCGTTCATACCACACATAGGATTGTTGGTTCAGGACTCTTTGAAAGCAAAAATTGTCCAAAACATATCCAAGCACAAAATGCAGTTTTAAAGGTTCTCTCTATTGCAGGATACACAGTCTTTACCAGCAAGCCTAATGTATTCCCTTCTTGGCCTTGCTGGCTAAAGCACCAAACAAAAAGCACATTTAAAGTCTGTGGTAAACTTCCCCTTTATAAACACCAGGGAAACACAGCCACCCTGCTTGTGGAATAAGGGTACCTTTTTCCTGGATAACCTTCTTTCAGGACTGGCTTGCCTTCTCTACGTTCCCCAGGTTTATAGCTTGGCACAAAGAACAGTCCATGGGAGCGTCCTCCTCAATCAGCTTCACCTCGGGCTCTCCCAGCTGCATAGGCTCTGTCTCCCCATCCTGCTCAGCATGCTCAGCTAACAGCCTCCCGGGGGATCTTGGAGTCTCTCTTGTTCCTGGCTCCAAACTCTCCTGCAGCCATGCTACATGTCAAATAGCACTCTCTCCAGCTAGAAGCTCCATTCCTCTGCTCTACTCAGCCTGGCTTCCTGCTTCTTCTCTCCTCCTCTCTACTAAATCATACTCTGCTCTGGGTTTATACTTCCAGTGCTCTAGCTCCAACCCCACCCTACTCAGGTGACGGCAATCAGCCTGACTCTGGGCACCTGAGTGCTTGAAGCATTCACTGCCTAAAGGGTTCTGAGCCTTGTATCCTTTCCCCTTCATTCCACTAGGGGGAGCCTGAAATGTTTTCCACATGGAAGTTTTCTGATCCCTGGAGGTGTTTATGGCTTTCCTACCCTGACTTGAGTAAAGGGGGCCCTTTACTAGGGTGAATTCCCTGTCTCTTTGTCCTCCCCTGGACTCTGGATAGGCCTCCTTGCCACAGACTACAGTTCACAATGTTATTAGGAGGTTTTCTGCTCATGGATCTGTCAAGAACCTCCAAGGACGTGGTGGAAAGAGGAAAATTAATCCAAGAAGTCTTCGAAGGTTAGTGTGAACTGTTGGAAAAACACCTCGTACAACATCCAAAGAGCTTAAGACTGACCTGGAGCAATCTGGAGTGGTAGTTTCAATCCGCACCATACACTGCACACTAAACAAAGAAGGACTTCATGAGCAAAGGGCAAAGAGGATCCCACTTCTCAAAGACAGACATAAAAAGGCATGCCTTATCTTTGCCCAAACCCACAATGAGAAATCGCAATCCTTCTATGAAACTGTTCTGTGTACTGCTGAAACCAAACTTGAGTTTTTTGGCAACATTTACAGGCGAAGAAATGAATCTTATAAGGAAAAAGCACCCTTCCTACAGTTAAATATGGTGAAGGTTCCATAATATTGTGGGGCTGTTTTGCTGCCTCAGGAACTGGAGGCCTGTAATGTATTAAAGGAATCATGAAGTCAGAGGACTATAAAGGTATTTTGGAGTGAAATATGCTACAAAGTATCAGAAAGCTATGTCTGGGTCAAAGGTCATAGGTCCTCCAGCAGTCCAATGACCCAAAACATATATCCAAAAGTACAAAAAAATGGTTAAAAAGGAAAATGTGGACTGTGTTAAACTGGCCAGTAGTGAGTCCTAATCTTAATCCAATCGAAAATCTTTGGAAAGAGCTGAAATCTGCCATTAGTAAAAGGAATCCTGGAAACATTCATGAGCTGAAACAAATCACAGTTGAAGAGTAGGAGAAACTACCAGCAGAAAGACATACGAAACTTATAGATGGCTACAACAAACATTTGGAGCTGTCATCACTGCCAAAGGTTGTGCAACCAAATATTAATGAAAGGTGCCATTAATCCTGCCCAGGTCATATTTTCTTTCTTTTTTCAGAAATTACTACGTCTAAGTTGCGCAAATGGTCTTGAGGCATTAGAGAACATTTGGTAAAAATAAAACGCACTGTGTCTCTTTTTTTGTCCGAGCTCAAAGGGGACAATATCCAAATTTTATACATTGCTGCATAAAGAAATGGGGGTTAAGCCAGAGTACCTCTTAAAGTGGAAGGAGGAATTGGGGAATGGGATGGGTGATGAGCAGTGGGAAAGGATGTACGAGATGTTGCAGTGAGGAGTAGCTAGTAATTTGGTAGAAAATGGATATAAGATTCTATTCTAATGGTATTGTACACCAGAATGCTTATAGGCTACAGTATCTATAAGTCAGGGAGTCTGGAATGCTGATATAAGTGTGGGCAAAAGGAAACCTTTCTGTATATATGGTGGGGATTTTGTAAAGTTCAGAGTTATTGGAGTAAATATTTAGGGAGGGCATATTCAAAAGTATTTATGCAGTTTCCAAACCGTTCACTGAGATATTTCCTGGCACTGGCACTAGCTCTAGCTAAACTGTCTTAATGGTAGGACAGGTGAAAAGCCACCACCACTGAATATACCCCCTAACGTTTTATGTTTAGTGCTGCAGAAATTTTTACTGTTAAGGATGGAAGTGGCTCTGCTTAATGGAGAGAAAGCAAAGTGGATGACATCATGTATGATAACAGTGAGGTTGGTGGTGGCAAGGGCATGGAAGCCAGTGGAACCACCAATGCTGCTTTAAAATTAGACATAATGGAGTAGTTCCATATCAGCTGGGCTCTGTACATTCAGTGGTCTGAAAAGTAGAATTTGCCCACTTGAAGTTATAATGGGATATGTATGTTTGAACTCTACCAATGTTGAAACGAGGGTATGGCAGTTTGTGAAGGGGGCCTAGAGATGCTGGGCCTGATATTGAGCTGTGTGCATTTTTGAAGGGCTATGTGCCTCATTGGTGCATAGCCCTCACTGCTGACCTCTAACCTGGATATTCAATGCAGTGGAGACAGCATTGAATATCTGTGTTTTATTTTATTTATTTAACAGTTTTTTATACTGCTGTATCATTTCAATCAAAGTGGTTTACATTGTAACTTAAACTTGGTAATGTACATTAAACAGGGACATTGATAACTTGGATTTTTTTGAGCAATGGAGGGTTAAGTGACTTGCCCAAGGCCACAAGGAGTGCTAGTGGGAATCAAACCCTGGTCTCTTGGTTCCCAAGCCAGTGCTCTAACCATTAGGCTACACCTCCACTCCACTTGGCACACAGAGGAAACCGCCATAGAGCCTAACTGGGAGCGGCCATGTTGCACCGCTACCTGGTTAGCATCTGTGGCTAAAACTAGGTGAGCCAAAAGCTGGCCTAGTTTTAGCCACGGATTGCTAACCGGGTAGCAGTGCAATTTCGCTGCTACCCGGTTAGTGGTAGTCTCCACCTCTGCTCTACCCTGGAATGCCTCCAACATGCGCCGATACTAACTGGATCTAACTCTAATACAGAACCGCTATTCATCCCACTATAAATTCATCAAACTCAAGAGATAAGCTGTTAACCCTGCTACTGGTTACCCCAATAATTTTTTGTTGGATTGTTTACCGTGAAAGGAGCAATCCTCTCTCGTGGTAAACCTTCCCTTTTATTCTATTTAAAAGAGGGAATCTTCCCCTCACAATCACCTTAAGGGATAATACCCCAATTATCCGTAGAGATTTTTAATTTGGCAAAGGCACAGAAGACACTTAGCTTTACTTAACGTCCATCCAGAGCTCTAGCCAGGACCTAGTTCAGTCGCTGTCCATGCAAGGCCTCAGCGTCTTATCTAGATCCACGAGTCCTACCCTTTTCAGCGTTAAGATAGTGCTCCGTCACGCCCTTGCAATCTGTCAGGAATTTACTGATGCAAGAAGAAGGACCGGGAAAGCTGGAGTCTGAAACATAACGTTGTGTACAGAAAAATATGTCATGTGAAGTAAATTCCTGAGAGATTGCAAGGGAGCTCATAAAACTAGACAGGTGAATAGTAGATCTAAATTTAGAAGCATAACTTTTAAGCTTCTAAATTGAGGTGAATTTTTAACAGAAAAACAAGGCTCCTATATATGACTGAAAATAGGTCACCAATTTAAGAGCCTGACTGAGGAATATAAATGTAGGACCTCGGTTTGTTTGTTCTTTTTTTAATCTTGAGCCTGATGCTCATAAAAGCTCACTGGCACACCATATAACACAGAATCTCTTTAGAGATAAAGTCAAAGAAGAATTGGATGTAATAAAGGGACCCCTATGTAATGCTTCCACCTCCGATCCACTCTCACATCCAGGAGATGAATGGTCCTATGAGAAAAAGACTTTTTTCCTATAAGGAAGTATTATCTTTTGTATACTCGACCCTGGCAGCAGCAGAGCTCAAAACCTTACCGATGTAACTGCAAAGATTTGAAGTTTCAGAGCTTATAGCCGGAATCCCAGTGTTCATACCAGAGAATCTACCTGTTGGAGGAAAGCTAAGGTTTTATATACACCATTATCCCCATGATTAATATCAGACGGTTGGGTTCTCTGGATAGTCAAGGAAGGCTAGAGAGTAAGAACGTGGAGAGTCCCATCCCATCCCACTCCATCCTGAAGGGAATATCTTTCTTCTTCTTTTTGTAAACTGTGAGTGGTTCACAATAACATTTCTTTAAAAATATTTTCAAAAATAATTATGCAAAGTTTTAATAAAAAGAAATTAGCACCTATTATTCTTTCATAATGTATAAAAAATGGGAGATCAAACTTCTAGCCTTGATATAAATAGGAGAACGCCTTGGGCAGTTTTAAAGTTTATGGCAATTGGTCAGATACATAATGCATATGTTTTCAAAATTTCAATAAGAAGTTAAATTTAAAACAATGAAGATAATGTCACAGAACTAACATCCATATAACAAACAGCATAAACCAACAACTATAGGAAAACATATCCTGTTGTCTATGGAGAATACATGTTATAGATAAGCAACACATTTATTTATTTATTTATTTAATCCGTTTTATATACCACCTTATCCTTCAATCAAAGTGGTCAACAAGACAACAGAGGGACTACATCGAGGGGGGGAGACAACAAGATAGTACATTACAGTAAACAAAACAACAAGATAGTACATTACATTAAATTATATGTAAACTACAGCAAAATTACATTTCATAATTCATTACAATTATATTAAACAAAACTGCAATCTTACAAAATGTTAAAATAATTTAAACATTATAGGAAAATTGAAATTCAAAGGGTTAAAACATTTTGTTCTATTGGAATTAGATTAATTGCCATATGCTTCAATAAATAGGTACGTTTTAAGGGACTTTCGAAAATCTTTGATATCATACTCATTTCTTAAATAACTAGGAATAGAATTCCATAGTTGTGGTGCCATAAAGGAGAAAGCCCTATTAGATGTCATTTGTTTGGATCTATTAAACGTCAAGTGGGAATTAAGTCTGTTAGTAGACTGTGAGCGTCTGGGCCTTGAGCCTATGTCCTTAGAAATAATAGTTGTTAGAATGTTTGTTGATGACTCATGTAAAAGTTTGAAAATATTCATGAGGTTCTTGTATTTCAATCTCATAATGATTGGAAGCCAGTGCAATTCTTGAAGCAAGGGAGTTATATGATCACATTTTGGAGAATTCATTATAGTTCTTGCGGTTGTATTTTGTGCCAATTGGAGGGGGTGGGTAGTATGTTTTGGAAGACCTTGATAAAGGATATTTCCAAAGTCGAGGAGTGGTGTTATAACTGCTTGACATACCGTTCGAAAGTGATTTAGTTGTAAAATTGGCTTGAGGTTCCTAATGATCTTTAAACGATGGTATACTCTAGCTGTAATTTTATTTATATGGGATTTTAAGTTAATATGTTTATATAGTAATTACACTTACCTGGTAATTGTAGTTCCTTGAGAGACGACAGCTTAGTCCTCGACGAATGGGTAGTGCACCTCCTCCTGCAGCATGAAGACTGGACCAATCAGATTTCAACTTCCCTGGATCCATCACCCCAGCAACTCTGGAACTCCAGTGAACTACTGTCAAAGCAAACTCAAACACGTAGCTAACCTTTGAGAAGATCCGAATACAGAATATGCATTATTTTTTTTTATTTTTTTTTTTTTTATATATGGTAGCCAAAAGCCACCTGTCCTAGGGACGGAAAGTCCCGCCCCTGCCACTGCCGAAACAGAGAATGAACACGAAAGAAAACAAGAAACAGCGGAGAAAAATAAGAAAAAAGAGAACGCACTCACCTGGGAATATGCACCTCTGAACCCAAGGCGTGCCGCGCTAAAAGAAATGAAGTAGGGAGAGGCAGGAGGACTAAGCTGTCGTCTCTCAAGGAACTACAATTACCAGGTAAGTGTAATTACTATTTCCTTATCGTTCCTCCAGCTTAGTCCTCGACGAATGGGATGTATCAAAGCAGCCTAACGGGTGGGATTCTGCCAGCCGGCACGCAGAACCGCGGAACCAAAACCGGCATCGCTCGCCGCCAAGACATCAAGGCGATAATGTTTACTGAAAGTGTGCAAAGACGACCAGGTGGCCGCCTTACAAATATCCACCGGCGAAACCAAACTGAATTCCGCCCAGGACGCTGCCTGCGCTCTCGTGGAATGAGCACGTAACCCAGCCGGCGGAGCCCGACCGTGCAAAAGATAAGCCGAACCAATCGCTTCCTTAATCCAACGAGCAATAGAAGCCTTCGCCGCCGCTTCCCCTTTGCGAGCCCCGCCAAACAGTACAAACAAATGGTCCGATTTACGAAAAGCACTGGTAACTTTTAAATAGCGTCGCAAAACCCTCTTGAGGACCAACCGACTGAGTCCGCGATCAGAAGCATGCCCTTCGGAATCCGAGAAAACCGGAAGGGAAACAACCTGGTTCAGGTGAAAAGGAGAAGACACCTTGGGCAAGAAGGAAGGCACAGGCCGTAGGACCACTTTGTGAGCCGAGAAAGCCAGAAAGGGCTCCCTGCAAGAAAGAGCCTGAAGCTCGGAAATACGGCGGGCCGAACAAATCGCGACCAGAAATACTGTTTTAAGAGTCAGATCCTTCACAGAACTACTAGAAAGCGGCTCAAAAGGTGCTGCACTGAGAGCGCGCAGCACCAAATTAAGATTCCATGAGGGTACCGATATTCGACGGGCTGGACGCAACCGAGAAACCGCCCGCAAAAAACGAACGACATCAGGATGAGTACCTAAGGACACTCTCTGAACTTTGCCGCGATAACATGACAGAGCCGCCAATTGGACACGTAAAGAACTGGCGGCCAGACCTTTAGTAAAACCGTCCTGCAAAAAATCCAGTATCACCGGAAGAGAGGCTGTAGCCGCTCGGATCTGTTTCCTAGAGCACCAGTCCTCAAAAATACGCCATATCCGAACATAGGCCAGTGAAGTAGAACGTTTGCGTGCTTCTAACAAGGTGGCCACCACCGATCGGGAGTAACCGCGTTTCCTTAGCCGAGCCCTTTCAATAGCCAGGCCGTAAGAGAGAATCTCTCCACTTGCGGCATGCGGAGGGGACCCTGACATAACAGATCCGGAAACAAGGGAAGTTTCCAGGGAGGACCGTCCACCAACCGCATCAGATTGGCATACCAAGGACGACGAGGCCAATCCGGCGCTATCAATATCACCCGACCCCGGTGAGCCTCGATACGCTGGATAACACGCCCCAGCAGGGGCCACGGAGGAAACACGTAGAGAAGACCCATGGAGGGCCACGTCTGCAAAAGAGCATCCAGACCTTCGGACATCGGCTCTCTCCGTCGACTGTAGAACCGAGCTGCTTTCGCCGAGTGGAAGGTGGCCATGAGGTCCATGACTGGTTCGCCCCATCGCTGGACCAGCTGAGCGAAGACCCTGGGATGGAGTTCCCACTCGCCGGGATCTACCTGAACTCTGCTGAGGAAGTCTGCCGTCACATTGTCCTTCCCAGCGATGTTTGCCACGGAGATGGCTGGCCGCCGAGGCTCCACCCACTCGAACAACGTCCGAGCCTCCGCCTCCAGACCGACGCTTCCGGTTCCGCCCTGCCGGTTGATGTAGGCCACGGTCGCTGCATTGTCGGAGAGAGAACCCGAACCGTACGAGACGATATCCGGGTCTCGAAGTGTTGCAATGCCAATAGAACAGCCCGCAACTCCAAGCGGTTGATCGACCAGGCACTCTCCTCCGGAGACCAGAGCCCCTGAACGAACCGGCCCTCGCAGTGATCGCCCCAGCCCGTCAGACAGGCATCCGTTAAGAGCGGAACCCAGTGAGGCTGCTCCAAGGGCATCCCCACTCGAAGGGTGAATGGACTCAACCACCAACTGAGATCCCTCCGAACCGCCATCGGGCAAGGTAGACGTTTGCTCAGGAGATCGGACTGGTCGGACCAGCGACGGAGCAAGGCCCGCTGGAGCGAGCGCATGTGAAAGCGCGCCCAAGGCACCACCTCCATGGAAGACGCCATCGTCCCCAGCAACTGTAGATAGAGCCATGCCGACGGAGCTGGAGATCTGCGGAACCTCCGCACCAGAGACTGAAGAGACAAAATCCTGCGTTCGGGAAGAGACACCAACCCCCGGGAAGTGTCGAACTGTACCCCCAAATATTCCAGAAGCTGCGTCGGGATCACCTGGCTCTTGCGTGGGTTGACCACCCATCCAAGAGACTGCAAGAGCGCGACAACTTTCGTCGTCGCTGCCAAGCTTTCTGCGCGAGATTTCCCGCGAATCAACCAGTCGTCGAGGTACGGATGAACCAGCACCCCGCGTTTGCGAAGGGCCGCGGCAACCACCACCATGATCTTGGTGAAGACGCGTGGCGCGGTCGCCAGACCGAATGGCAAGGCTTGAAACTGGACTACCTGCCCAGGCCATATTCCGCTGGCGGTACGGGGATGACCGCCCCCAGCTGGAGAAGCCGATCGAGCGTTTGGCGGACCTGAAGGTTCTTTCAAACCCCCCGGCAGGGAGACGCCACAAAGGAATCGAGCACGGGACGGGCCAAGTCGAGAACATACCCGTCCCGCAGGATGTCGAGAACCCACTGATCGGAAGTAATTTGGGTCCAAGCGGAGAGAAAACGTCGAAAACGCCCTCCGATCACCGGCAGCTCCACCTGGACCCGCTGCCCTTCATTGGGGCTTTCGAGGGACCTGGGAACCAGCCGCCGAGAACCCTCGGCTGGCTCCCCGAAAGCCGCGAAAGCCCGACGCCCGGGAGCTATATCTACCCCGCTGGAAGCCACCATAACGGGGCGACCGGAATCTACGAAAGTCTCGAAACTGCCCCCGGGCGACCGGCAGCGACCGACCTCGCTTGGGCCTAACCTTCGGCAGGCGACCGCCTTTGGAGTCTCCCAGATCTTTGACCAACTTATCCAAATCCTCTCCAAAGAGCAGTTTACCTTTAAAAGGCAATTTGCCCAGCCGCGACTTGGAAGATCCATTGGCCGCCCAATTTTTTTAACCAAAGGGCTCTACGTGACGCCACCACGGATGCCATGCTGTTGGAGAGAGCTCTGATGAGATCATACTGTACATCCGCCAGATACGCCGTGCCGGATTCCAAACGGTGAAGCTCCGTCAGCATAGCAGTATCCAGGGAGGGAGTATGCTGAAACCGCTGGACCCAGCGTAAACAGGCGCGGGCCACCCAGGCTCCACAAACGGAAGCCTGTAAAGCCAGTGCGTCCGCCTCAAAGGCCTGCTTTAACAGCCCGTCCATTTTGCGGTCCTGTGGCTCCCGTAAAGCCGCACTGCCTTCCACTGGAATGGTGGTCTTCTTAGTCACCGCTGACACGGCTGCGTCAACCTTGGGAGACCGAAAACGCTCCCGATCCGTTTCCGATAAAGGATAAAGACGACGCATGATCTTGATGCTTTTGAGACCAGACTCAGGAGGGTCCCACTCGTCCTGAATCATCTGGTCAATAACCTTGTGAATGGGGAAAACCACCTTAGACTGTCTTACTGCCTGAATAATGGGATCTGCCCCGTCCGCCTCCTCCACCGTAACAGTAGGAGTCAGTCCCAGCGTCTGAAGCGCCTCCGAAACAAGAGCTGGAAGCTCTTCACGTCGGAACACCCGAATAATCTTCGCGTGATCCTCCGGCTCCAGCAGCTCGCCTTCCTCCAGGTCGTCAGCATCCACCTCCGGGTCAAACTCGGTATCATCCCCTTCAGGCCAATCCGTCTCCGCCGAACTAGGGTCGTGCATCCGCGGACGCTTAGGAGCCCTGTCCTCCGTCAACGGAGGCTCTGCCGCAGAGGCCTGGGTGGACAACCCCTGCGGTGGAAGAGGCGCCGCTCCCATGACCTGGCGTCGACGGCAGAACGCCTGGTGCAGGAGCAACACAAAAGCAGGCGAAAAATCCTCCAAGGGCAATGCCCCTCCGAGGCCAGACTGCGCCACAGACTTCGCAACACTGTTAGAAGAAAGCCCCGAGGGCCCCTCCAGCGGCGTATCTAAGTCCCCCGAGGCGGCACCAGACGGCGCCGCCGCAGGCAAAGAACTTTCCAGACGCTGCTCCATGCTGCGAGAAAGTGATGCACAGCGTGGGCACACTCCGGTCTCTGCGTCGGCACCCCGCCGAGACCCACAAATGAGACAAAGGGCCCCTGCTGACATGAATACCCTAGCGCCAGGATAAGCCAGGCGGCAGCGGGCAACAAAGAAATGGCAGGGAGAAGTCCGCTCACTGACCCAGAAGAACCATGCGGGAACTGGGCAGAAGCGCACAAATGAAAGCCTGTGCAGGGAAGGTGAAACGGTTCCCCTTCGCCTGGGCACCAAATCAGCCTATGTTTGTTTTTGTTTTGTTCCCTTTTATTTAGGCATTGGGTTATTATGCTTTTGCATGGTGTTCGTTTTTTTTTTTTTTTTTTTTTTGATTGTTATGTGACCCCCCAGAACACCCGAGGGCTTCCCAACAGAAAAAGACCACCAAATCAAACAAGGAACAAATGTCCCACCAGAGAGAGGAAATTACCCGCTGAAGCACCCCCCCCCCCCCCTCCGGAGCCGCGGGAACGCCGAAGGAGAAGGAAAGAATAAAAAGAAATAAACTAAAGAAATTACAAGATGGAAACTAACAGAAATGAAAATAAACAAGAAATAAACAAGAAATCCACCGCGAGGCACCCCGAAGAACTAACCACGAGGCAGGAAAGATGGCCGCGGCAGGCAGAAAAAGTTTTGGCGCGCTTCTGAATGTGCACCCGCCAAGGTAAACAGGCCGAAGAAAAGATCACCGCCGCGGAAACTAACCCCGCTGAAAGTGGATATCCTGGGAGCCCCCCCCCCCGCACCAAGCTCCGATGCGAGACTCCCGAACAGCTGAAGAAATTACAGGACTTGGCTCAGAAGCCGTCCCGATTTCTCAGAGCCGTTAACACTTACCGGCACGAACTCCGCAGCCCCCTCCAACCTCCGGAGAGGAGCTGCAGTACAGCCACCGCTGGAGCTCTGCCCCGAAGGTTCCTGGGGCAGAGATCCACTTCCCCCCAAATGTACAGGGTAAAATAAGATCGCGGCAAGGGCTGAGCAGGAGAGGGACCTCCCTCAGGCTCCCCCCCCCTGCACGGAGTGCCGTGATAACACAGAAATTTAAAGGAGAAGCAGTCTAATCTAAAATAAATGAAAATAAGCCCTAATAGGACTGAAATAAAATCAAAAGGTTAGCTAAAGATAAAAATAACTAACTGATCCACTAGTGAGCCCAGCTAGGCTCACTAACGTCCTCCTGCTGCATGAAGACTGGACACACTGGAGTTCCAGAGTTGCTGGGGTGATGGATCCAGGGAAGTTGAAATCTGATTGGTCCAGTCTTCATGCTGCAGGAGGAGGTGCACTACCCATTCGTCGAGGACTAAGCTGGAGGAACGATAAGGAACTATGATTATACCAAGGTATTTTACTTCCTCGCTGACCTTTATGGGTTTGTTTATGTCTTCCTTTTCCTTTGTTGTTATAAAACGAAAATAAAGAATTTAAAAAAAAAAAATGAACAATGCTTCTGTTTTATCTGGGTTTATTTTAAAGTTGTTAGCTGTAAGCCAATTGTTCATATCAGTCAAACAGTTATTAATTATTTCTGTGTCAAATGTATTCTGGTTAACTGCAGTGTAGATCATAATATCATCAGCATATAGATGGTAATTTATTCCATATTGTTGAATAATTTTACATATAGGTTGAATATAGATGTTAAAAAGGATTGATGATAATGCTGACCGTTGTGGTACGTCTTGTGTAATTGGGATTTGAGATGATTTTTTGTCTCCACATTTTACTATTTGCGTACGATTATTCAGGTAGGATGTAAACCATTTAAGTGTGTTGTCACATAGTCCAATATCTTCTAAACGTTGAAGCATTAAAGGATGAGAGATTGTGTCAAAAGCTGCTGAAATGTCAATAAATATTAAAAGAAAAACACTATTTTTCTTATCTAGACCCGTTAAGAGGTTGACCCTTGACAAAGGACTCAACCTACAGTCCCACATAAGAAAAACTGTTAGGAACGCATACTACAAAATGAAAATAATCAGACGCCTAAAGCCTCTACTCTCCTATGAACACTTCCGCACAGTCTGCCAAGCTCTAATAACCCCCATACTGGATTTCTGTAACCCAATCTACAACGGAATATCAAAACATTCACTCAAACCACTTCAAATGGCTCAAAATACAGCAGCCAGAATAATCACCGGCACCACAACTCATGCCCACATTACCCCATCCTCAAAGAACTCCACTGGCTCCCAATAAGTCAACGAATCAAATATAAGATGATCATTAATATATTTAAAATCAGACACAAGAGCTCTGCAATCAGCCTCCAAGCCCTCTTACTCCCCAACACCAACAACAGACCAAGGAGGAAAACCACGTCAGACACCCTCAGCACCCCAAGTAACTACTCAAAGTCATGCAATTTCACTACACAAAGAGCACTTTCTCTAGCTGCCCCATTAATATGGAACTCTCTCCCTCCCGACTTACGATCAATGAACGATATAAAGGACTTCCGAACACAATTAAAGACTGTACTCTTCACCGAGCACTATGGATCAGACACCTAACTGAACTCCTTGTATTGCATCTTTTATGTATCCCACCTTACTACTTTGATGTTTTGTTTATGCAATGCATGTTTCCCTTGCTTTTGTATAACCCTTGTTTGTCTTTGTAACCGCTTTGATTGAAGGAAAAGGCGGTATAAAAAACCTGTTAAATAAATAAATAAATTAAGAGGTTATTAAATAAAGAAATAAGAAGAGTTTCTACATTATGAAATGGTTTGAAACCATGTTGGTGTAGATCCAGTGGAGCATATGAGTCTATGTGATCTTGTAATTGCCCTGTACTACTTTCTCTATAACCTTGGAGATAAAAGGTAAACTAGAAATTGGACGGTATGATTTAGGTTCAGAAGTGCTTAATGAATTTCCTTTATAGATTGGTCTAATTGAGGCTCTTTTGAGGACAGGAGGTAAATAACCTTGTTTTAGTGAAAGTTCTACAAATTTGACTAGATGGCAACTTAATTGACTCTTTGCACTTTTAATCCATTCTACTGGGCATGGATCAGTTGGGGAGGTTGTTGTATTAATTGTACTTATTATATTTTCAATTTGTTTTTTTGTTGGCATTGAAAAATTAGACCAAAGGTGTCTGGAATCAGCGAGTATCTTTGTCATTAATTGATTAGGCTGTGAAGATATTATAGAAGTTAGTTGATTTCCGTTTTTATTTATTAAGTAGTTTGCATATTCTTGAGGATCTATCTGGTGATTTTGACAAGGAGAGTTGTTTTTGGTAAGCTGTTTCACAATATAAAATAATTCCCTTGGTTTATTAGCAGATTTCAAAATTAAGTTTGTATGGTATTGTTGTTTGTGATTATTTATCAAATTGTTATATTCAATTAGCTTCACCTTATATAAAAACTCTGTATGCTGAGATTTGTTCTGTCTCCATTTACGTTCCAAATTTCTTAGTATACGTTTTGCCTCTATGATATCATTTGAGTACCATGGTGCGTTATTCTTTCTACGCACTTGTGCCTTGCCTCTGTTGAGATTTACTGAGGCATCAGAAATGACTTTATTCCAGTTGTCTATTGCAGCATCGAAATTACTACAATCCTGGTGCAAGTGAGGAATGAAATCTGCTATGAAATTTTCTTTATGAAAGGCTCTAAATTTTCTTGTTTTGCAATTAGTTTCTAATTGGTGAGAAGGAGATTTTAAATGTAAAGTAATAGATATCACATAATGATCTGACCATGGCACAGGAGATATTTTTGGAATTGAGATTTGGTTTAGAGCAGCAAGAAGCTTTGGGTGGAAAATCATATCTGGAATAGTACCATGTTGATGTGTTGGTAGAGTAATTGCCTGTTTGTAATCTAAAGAGTCCAAAGCTTTTAGGAAGGCTTTAGATTCCTTAGGCGGTAAGGAACTTAAATTGAAGTCACCCAAAGCAATTAATGGATTACGGGGCAAGCTGTGTGAACAAATTAATTCAAGGATTGCTGACAGTTGATCTTTTGTGGCATTGGGTGGTCTGTAAGCAAGACAAATACTGAGATGGTGATTAGATATCACCATTGAATTTGTATCAGATGAATTATTGATTCAAATTTGAAAGTTTTATGAGCAATGATTATAATTCCACCACCTCTTTTGTGCTCTCTATGACAAGTAAACACTTCAAAGTCATGAGGAGTAATTTGATTGATAATAACCTGGTCTGTATCTTTTAACCAAGTCTCCGTTATGCACATAATATCAATTTTTTGGTCTATGATGTAATCATATATAGTGTTTAGCTTGTTTTTTACAGATCTTGCATTAATTAGTACAAAACAAATGGGGGAATTAAGAGTTGGATTATTTTGGTAGGTTTGGATGGGGGAAAGAAATCTTGGTTGGTCTTTTGTTTTTATTTCTATAGAGTTTCTGTTTATTGAGGTTATTACTCGCGTGCATAGGCATTAAAGGGTTTGGTATTAAATTGTTGGGTAGAGTCTGTTGGGTGAGGAATATCATACTAAAATATAGAAGAACAAATTGGTAAATTGTATGCATGTTTGCAGCTATTAAAACTATTTAAAGTACGAAGTTATCAAGACAGATTATTTTCTGCAGATTACTTGTTAGTAACTATTAAGACTTTGAGCGGAGGATATTATTGTGGTCTATATTCTTACTGTGGGTTCTTTAGATACAGGAGATTGTGGATTATTTAAGTTCCAGTACAAAGGAAAGCCGAATATGTTATGTAAAAGATATTATCTTAATGGCTTACCCTGAGGTTTCCAGAGGGTTATTCAAGTCAGTTAGAGCTTCCGATATCACGCCAAATCGTCCCGCGCCTAAGGACCACACCAAAGGGCCCTCTAGCGAGGCCCTCAGGCGTGGGCCCGCCAGGCGCGGGCGCGCCCGATGTTGCTTATTTTTAAAAACAGTCACCAGCTGTGTGTAGTGGAGCAATCAGTCTTGCCCTGCTCAATCAGCACAGATAACAGCTGATTCTAAAGGCAGTAGTGATGTCACTCTTCAGCCCTGCTCCAGCCCGATGTTGCTTAATTTTAAAAACAGTTATAGATAAGCATCCAAGAAGAGAATGGGAGGCTGAAACCCCCCTCTCCTTCCCCCCCCCCCCCACACTCTCCAACTAAAGGCTAATCAGGGCCCAACCACCACATTTAAAAAAGGGGCGCCTCCTGGCATGTCCACGCCTGAGGGCCCTTTGGTGTGGCCCTTAGCCGTGGAAAGAAAATGTCATCTCAGCTTATGCTCAACCAACCTACAGTACCTGCAGCCAACAGCCCTACAACCATAAAGAACACACCAACAGCCTCACTGCTCTCAAGACTGCACGCCGTCAAGCATCTGATGCCTTCCTCACCTCATGGACAACACAGCACCCAATGACTCACACCTCCCTCAAGAAAGAACTCCAACTATAAGTACCACAGAACAACCTTTGTTCCCACCACCCAAGGAACTCCACAACCACCCCTCAGGGATCATGCCAGAAAGCAAAGTTCTACTAGTAAACCACATAAACAAATCATGCCAACTACCTGAACACTATATACCTTCTTTCTCATTCTGATCCTATTCAGCCGCCCTTTAATAGCCACTTATACTGCAAACCTACCCACTGCAGTCCTACACGTACCTTTACTACACATACCCTGCTACACACAACCATGGCAGAACACCTACAAGTATGCCAATAGGAGAACCCCCAGGTTAATAAGAATACAAACAACACTCACAATACCAGCCGCCATATCCACCAGAAACAAGTATAATACCATCCTAGACCACATGCGATACCACTACTGTGACATACTCTGCATCACTGAATCCTGGCTAAAAAGCACGGACCAGGTTATTCTGAAACAAATCACACCACAAACCTACACTGCTTTTAACTGCCCACACACCCACAAAAGAAATAGCGGGGTCCTAATTCTCTCAAGAATGGACCTCCAACTCAAAGCCTCCAGATCCACGAGCTCGGAACACTGAGAATTAATTACGCTAGGGAACAAACACCTAACCATCTGCCTCACCTACCGATCCCCCAACACTGCCACTGAAGAAACATCCAACATAATCAAAGCTGTATGTTCGGCCAACTGCCCCCACAAACCACTCATACTATTAGGAGACTTAAACCTAACATCCGCTTCCACCACGGAAGAAGCAGCCTTCCACAACATAATGGATTCCCTCCAATTCTGCCAAATTCTCTCAAAGGCCCCTCACATCGTTCTGGCTCTACCTTTGACCTCATCTTCATCCCAAAGAACCTCTTCTCATAAGGCAGCATAACGGACCCTCAAGTCACACCTGTACCTTGGTCAGACCACCATGCAATATACTTCAAGATCCATCTCCCCCCACTCGAAAAACCACAAACCGCACCTCACCCAGGAAGAAGATTTAAAGGATTCAACATGGACCAGTTCCTAAATGATACTCTCCCCAACCTCTCCACAAACATCTCAGACCTGGATGAAGCCATCAAAACTTGGAACACCACCATCAGCGAAGCAGCAAAGACCCCATCCGCCCAAACCCACGGTACAAAGAGGAGAGACCCAAATATGCCCCATGGTACTCTGCATCAATACGAAAAAAACAAAGAGAAAACTCCGTCAGCTGGAACGAAAACAGAGATACAATCAGTCACATCCCAACTTAACGCAATACCAAACAATGCAAAATGTGTACAACAGCCTAATCAATACACATAAACAAGAATATCACACCAACTTTATCTTAAAATCCTGCAACAAACCCAGGGAACTATTTGAAATTGTCCGTCCATCAAACAAAGAAGAAATTTCGATCCATCCTCAAATCTTTGCAGATTACCTCATCAACAAGAATAAGCCAGCCAGCCCACCACCCTTAACATCCCCAATACCACAAATGCAGAACCCAACATCACACACAAATGGTGTGAATTCCACATCCCCTCTTTGAAATAAACTCTCTGTACTATATCCGCCCTAAACTCCAGCCTGGCCCCATCGGACCCCTGCCCAGTAGAGTGGATCAAATCAGTCAAAGGAGATTATCAGCTACATCCACAACTTAGTAAGCAAGTCTCTATCACTAGGCTATATGCCACATGCCCTCAAGCAAGCCACCATTCGCCCCATCCAAAAGAAACACACCAGACAGCTCAGACCCTGCATCCTACTGTCCAGTCTCCGGCCTTCCCTTCCTATCCAAGATAATGGAAAAAGAAGTTCAGAGGCAACTACAAGACCACATTGACCTACAGGCTCTGCTGGATCCATACCAGCATGGCTTCCGCCCCAACCACAGCGTCGAGACTCTCCTCACTCACTTGACACACTAATCAGAGAAATTGACAATATAAAAATTGGATTCTTAATCATTTTCATTGATATATCCTCAACATTTGACACCACCTCACATAGCACCCTGCTAAATCGTCTAGCCAGTAATGGACTACTTAACACTACTCTCAACTGGTTTCAGTCCTATCTCAGTCACAGACAACAAATGGTCAAAGTCGGATCAATCACCTTCACTCCAATCAACACTACACAGGGAGTCGCACAAGGGTCCTCCCTGTCTGCTCTTCTTTTCAACGTATACATACAGCCAGTCTGCAATATCTTCAAAAAGCACAAGATCCACTATGCCATCTACGCAGACAACATTATGGTTTACACACCAATCCTCCTCAACAAACCAGACTTATACAGCAGTCACAAACTGCCTGCATGAAATGAACAACTGGCTTTCCTCCAACAACCTACTTGTCAACTTCAGAAAATCCGAAGCACTATTCATCTCACGTAACACCTCATTTACCCCCCCCCCCCCCCCGGCTTCCATCATCCTACAGGATACACCATCTCCATAAAAGAAGAGGTCCGATACCTAGGTGTGATCCTTGATCGATCCCTAAATTTACATGCGCACATCAACAGAACCACCAGGAATGCATTCCACAAATTGGCCATCAACAGTAGACTAAAACCCATCCTCAGCCAGGAACATTTCCGTACTTTTTGTCAAGCCATTATTACCCCCATTCTAGACTATTGTAACTCCCTCTTCCAAGGACTTCCAGCTCAAAGCACAAGACCACTTCAACTGGTCCAGAACTGCTACCCGTCTGATAACAGGATCAGCCAAACATGAACACATAACACCCATTCTATTTCAACTACACTGGCTAACAATTATCTCACAAGCCAAATACAAAACAGCATTAACCATCTTCAAGAACAGAAACGAAACGTCAGCCAGGACCCTACAGGAGCTCCTAAGCTCAAAACCAAACAACAGACCCAAAAGACAAAACACCAGAGAAACAATACCAACTCCTAGCTTATACACTAAAGCCAACCAGACTACATCGAAGAGAGCTCTCTCACTAGCAGCACCCACCATCTGGAACTCCTTACCAGAGAAGATAAGGACAACCAAGGACTTTAGGAAACAACTACAAACTTTTTTGTTCTTTGAACATTTCAGAGAGGACACCCAGTACACACCCTCATGACTCATACCTAAACAAAATTGTACCCAAATACATCAGTTGTAAATAAGTTATGCTCCGGAGTATTTCCTGCATGTCACCTCTACCCATGTTTTCTAAATGAGTTCTCTGTAATTGTTCTGTTTGAAGTTGTAGTCTAAACTGCTTTGATTCCAAGAAAAGGCGGTATAGACAATTTGTTACATAAATAAAAATAAATAAACTTAGAGCCCAACATTACAAAGGATTTATCTGGTTAAGAGAAATATTCAGTGGCATTATCTGGATAGTGCTGCCAAATATTTCATCTAACCACTATGGCACTATCCAGATAGTCCCAGGGCAGTCTCTGAGTGGGGCTGGGGAGGAGCCAGAGATTATCCAGATAGTGGAGATATTCAGCCACTATGCAGATAAGTGTTGCAGATTAATTTCGGACCGCAAAAAGGCAGTGGTTTGCCGCTATCCAGATAGGGCTGCCACCAGGGCCTGTCCTACCATTATTCAACTTCTGGGAGATAATAAAGAGCAGTGCATTCAAAGCTAATCAATGGATTTTGACAGTCAAGAGGGGTGTAAGGCTAAAAGTCTGCCTATGGTGCCGATACCTTGAACCAACTCTGGGACCGACCTTGGCTACCACTGTCTGCAAAAAGCAGATATGCGGCAGCAACCACTATCTTGATACTGCCACTGAATATCCAGTATAATTTGCCCATGGTGGCTGGCCAGTAGTTAAAGAAACAGCTGATCGCCACAAGTTGTATATCAGCCTTTTAGTTTTATTAGCATAGCCAGGCTGATGTATATTGTGATCTGTGCAATGTCCTGTGATTATTATCCCATGCAGTCTTGTTTTGCTTGGAGTCACAAATAGACACCTGACCACTGGAACAGGGCAGTTTGGTATCGTTTAAAAATAAGAGCAAGTAGTGTTGAGACTTGAGATTTCTGTTTTTTATTTGTTTGTTTCTTTCTTTTCAGCATTGGCTGGGAAAGGGAATAAGCCATCCTCTGCTCAGCTGGAACTGCGTATGGTGCAGAGCAAGAGGGACATAGAAAACCCGGAGCTGATAATCAAGGCAACTATGTTATAAAAGTTACGGGTATCTCCTTTGAACACACATCTCCTCTTCTCATTCTTCATCCTGTCTGTGCAGTGTTTGCCTTGGATTTGTGCCAGAGTCCCCTGCAGTCCCTGCACTCTTGCCTTTTGTGGATAGAAATATGTTATACTCATTCTAGCCAGCAAGGCTCACATTCCTTTTCATTAAAGAAATAGAAAAAGTAAAGAGGAAGGACAAAAATGGATTAAACCAGATTAAATATCGCTAAGTTGGCTAGTACGAAGATTGAGGAAATGGTACTTTCAATATCCAATGACTGGTGGTTATGTTACGTTGGTAGTATCTCCCATGCCCAGTGACTCATTATTTGGACAGGTAAATGACTGGTGTTGGTTTTTATAAATTATTTTGTGCCAAATGACATGACTTAGGATTTGTCTGTACACATTTCATTGGATCCCATTTCACAACACATATTCAAAATTAGGTAAGATTTAACTTGCTGTAATGATAGAACTAGGAGTTCATCTGGCTGTGGAGAAGTAATTGAATTGGAGGACATGAGTGTGGCATGAAATGAGGATTATGTCAATAAGGGGCCATTGTTAGCAGTTTTATATTGCATGGAAGTCTCAGACCTGCTCGGATCTCATTTCTTGGTTAGAGATCTGTGATGACATTTTGGAAAACTACATGCTGCTAGTGACTGAAATACCTTAGGGCTAGTGGATTTTATTTTTTCTTTCTTTCTTTTTTATACCGCGCTCTTTAGAATCAGTGCGGTTTACATGTATACTAACAGGTACTTTTTATTCCCTTGTCCCCGAAGGGCTCACAATCTAAGTGTACCTGAGGCAATGGAGTGTTAAGTGGCTTGCCCAAGGCCATAAGGAGTGGCCATGGGACTAGAGACCCTAGTCCCTCTGGCCTGAGGTTGTTTGTCCCCATGTGGGAATTGAACCCCCGGCCTTCTGGCCTCAGGTAACCTGTCCCAACCACTGAGTCACTCTTCCCTTAATAAAACTTTCAGTTTTCTAATGTCCATAATTTTCCACTCTTAATAATGAGCATAAATAATTCTGAAAAGCTCTCTTTCCTCCTCATTACCTCCTAGTTCTCCTATTCTGTAGCATCAGAACAACAAATTCTTCTTTTAGCTCCTGCACCTGATCACTTGCTGAGATCTTAGATTTGAAAGAAGTGAGTTAGTCATTCTGAGAGTTTGGATCTAGGGTGAAAATGCTTTTCCTGGGACCTTGGATTTGTGAGATACCCTATAGTGAAGATTTCATAGAAGGTTTTACAGATAGCACTATTTCACAGCATTAGTCACTGATTACCTATACAAGTAGGTATAGTCATAATGAATATTAATATTTTTGAGAAATAAATGGAACAGATTGTAAGTCTAAGTCTAGATTAGAGATGTATTTAATGTCAGCACTTTTTATCTTAATCACCTACACTTCTGGCTCATATTAAAGTAGCTTCTAAAAAAAGATGTAAAATACTGAGTCTGCTAAGTATAATGAGAGCTGAGATCTTATATTTCTAAAACATAAACCTAACACTGAAAGTTTTCCTTCCTACTTATTTCCTGTTGTTTTGGTTCTTACCATGATCTTAATATGAAAAAAGGCAAAACTATAATTATTTTCAGAGATTAGACAAATAATTTTGCCTTAGAGAATGCTCTTGCCAGTTCTTTGTCTATCTTGTATTAAACTTGCACTTCTATCACTACATTGCATCCTCTGTGGAGTATACCATAGGAAGTGTTGGTGAAGTGAGCAAGGACATGTAAGAGTAAAAGCATAGGGACTGAGACACACTTAGCAATTTTAAGCTAAAAGTCTTAATACTAGCTATAAGTTCCCACTCATTGAAAAGCATGTTCTGTGCCTATAAGATTCATTCACACTTTCTTTTCCTTGTCAGCAGAATTAATGCCAAGCATGTCCTCTCTCACCCCATTCCTTTCTGACTCCATGGAATACATTTTGAGCACTTAATTAGACTTATGATAAGGTGTGCAGGATGGCAAACTGTCTGGTTCGTGGTAAGGTTGGTCAGCATGTGTCATCAAGATCACAGTAAAGGATGGAAGAGAAAACATCATTAAATTCAAGGGAGGTGTGAGGGAAAACAAAGATTTTCCTTTTCAAACATGCATAGTTTTGATCAAGCCAAAATACACCTCTCCTTTGGGTCAAAAAGAATGGAAAAGGTTATATTTTGCAGAATCTTTAAAATGATTATCTTAAACGTCTTTAAATTCTAATTTAAAAGATAATACTGATGACTTGTGGTCCCTGAGAGAGCTTTTATGTGGATTTCCTTCTTAAGAAGCATCAGTAACTATTCCTAGGTATTTGTCCTCGTGATCTCTTATTCTTGGGTACATTGTTTGAATCCAAGGCACATTCTCCTCAAGAATCTTCAGAGCTCTCTGCTGATTTAAGACACAGATGAATCATGGCCTCCTCCTCCTTATGAATCCTACTTTTTGATGGGACTGTTCATGGGAATCTGAACCTGTTCTGGTGATATGCTGTGAATCTGTTGTTTATTATCATGTCTCATTCTAAATTAGAAACTTGAATTTTCACACGTCATTGATAGCCAATATCCAGTGTACTGTATAAAGCCCCTATGTACTAGCAAAGGATGGAAATGTTAACTGCTCATAGAGCATTTTAGCTATACCTCCGTTTCTGGGGTTAATTTGTCTGGTAACCTGTTAAATATTGATGATTGTAGTAATGAATTTTAATTTCTGTGCTGAGAGATTATAATAAACTTTTCTGTTAAACTTGTACAGTCAAATGCAATAAAAAGTTATTTAGCTTCTGATTTTCAATATCTTCACTCTGTTAAAATTAAAACAAAAAATAGAAGATATGCTATGATTTTCTTCATGAAATCATTGGATCTGTTTCTGTTTTGTCTCCCATATTAGCTACTCCCCCTTTTCTTCGTTCCTGTATGACTATCAGACACTGAACACAATTGCAATAATGGTCTTTTTTCCTATCATTTTCTGTAGATCAAGCTTTTTAGTAATTTCTGAGACTAGGACAGGAAGATGAGACTTGCTAAATGTCTTCCTGCATTACCCCAGAGAAACAGTCAGCTCCTAGAGCATTACTCAGCCTCTCTAAAACTTCAGTTTTATAATCAGATAATAAGCAGCAGGACAGGCAAAAGCCCTCTGCTTGTGTATGATTTCCATCACCAACCCTGGTTTAAGTGTAGATTTATACCCCCACCCCACCCCATGGTCATCCTTTTGATTTATAGGCTTTTAAGCCAATTAAGAAGATAGGAGGGAAATTTTAAACACAGGGCTTAATTGGAGATAAGAACTGGCATACAACATCAGACCACAGGTCCATCAAGCCCAGTATCCTGTTTTCAAAAGTGGTCAATCCGGGTCACAAGAACCTGACATTCCAAAAGCAGCTAACTTTCATGCTACTTATTCCCAGAGATAAGCAGTGGTTTACTCTTGGACTACCTTGATAAACAATTTAAGGGTTTTTCCTTCAGGAATTTGTCCAAACCTTTTTTAAACCCAGCTATACTACCTTTTTTACCACATCTTCTGGCAATGATTTCTAAAGTCTAATTATATATTGAGAGAAAAAATATTTTCTCCTATCTATTCTAAAGATGCTACTTTGTAGCTTCATGGTGTGTCCCCTAGTCCATGTATGTTTTTTGAAAGAGTAAACAATCGAGACACTTTTCCCCTTTCCATTACGCTCAGGATTTTACAGACCTCTGTCATTTTTCCCCTCCGCCATCTATTCTCTAGGTTGAAGATCCCTAACCTCTTTAACCTTTCCTCATAGTCGGTATCATTTTGGTTGGCTGTCTCAGTACCTTTTCTGATACCGCTATATCTTTTTTGAGATGCAGAGACCAGAATTGCTTACAATATTTTAACTTATGGGCTAACTTTGAAACGCTACAGAAGCATTATGATATCCTTTGTTTTATTTTCTATTCCTTTCCTAATTAGTCCTAACATTCTGTTTATATTTTTGGCCACAACCACATACTGAACAGAAGATTTCAATATGTTCTCCATGAACAAGCAGGAAAAAAGCTTTTGCTTACAGGTGACATTGTGTGATGGACCCTGCTCCTCCCAGATGGTTTTGGAAGCTCTGCCATGCCTGCTCATGCTTTCCTGCCTGCTGCCGCAGTGCTATTTTAGCTTCAGCCCTTTCCTTTTCAGAGAGCCCCATGAAGGTGTGTTTTTTTTCTGTCAGCACATAAGTACGGTTCTCTTAGACTTTCACAGCTATTATTATAAACTTTGCAGTTTTCTAGGTCATGCTGTGTCTTCATAACCAGAACAGACGTTTCAGCCTCCATACTGTGGCTTTCTTCAGGGCAAAGTGGTTAAGCGTCCAGAGCAGAATAAAGTACAAGCTAATAATGACATTGTTTAAAATCATTAGAAACATAGCACCCACAACTCTATCTCAACTAATTAAGGCCACACCTAATGATCGCCAAAGAAGATAGATGAATAACACTCTTTCAATCTCATCTGACTGCCGAAAGTCAAAGTAAAATACTAGCAATAGAACATTTGAGTACCTATCTCTAAGGCTCTGGAACTCCCTGCCAGAAAGACTTCGAAGCATTACAGACTTATCCACGTTCTGCACCCAACTTAGAACCTTCCTGTTCATAGAACATTTTGGACAAAATGAACCAACTCCAAATATTGATCCAACATAGCACAAATCCCACACTCTAAATATTCCCAACTCCAATTTACATTTTAACTACCCATGATCATTACCTATAATTATTCCTAACATTTCTTTATTCAACATTTGTAAATAGTTACAATTCAGTTGTTTTGTATGTAGACTGCTATGATTACCCAAAATGGCTGTATAAAAATCACTCAAATAAATAAGTAGCGGATGTCTGTTCTTTTATATAGTAGTCCTCAAACCAGATTAGTGGGATTGAGGAAGGAAATTTGAATTTTGGAGGGAAAGTCCATTGGCGAAAGGCTTATAGATTGGAAGGTTCTCTGGTGAATTTAAAGATGCTCTCCCCATAAAGTTTCTTTAAATGTTCTTTGGGGCTTCCGTAGCTAGTATGATAAACTTTGCCGTTTTCCAGGTCATGCTGTGTCTGGAACCAATGTTTCAGCCACCATACTCTACAGGGGAGACCATCTTTAAATTCACCAGGGAACCTTTTGATCTATGGGAAAAGAGAGAGTTCCAGTCTTTCTCCAACGGACTTTCCCTCCAAAATTCAAATTCAAATTTCCTGCCTGAATCCCACCAATCTGGTTTGAGGACTACTATATAAAAGAATAGACATCCACTGTTTAACCACTTTGCCCTGAAGAAAGCAACAGTATGGTAGCTGAAACACTGGTTCCAATTACGAATATGCAGCATGACCTGGAAAACTACAAAGTTTACATACGTACCGTATTAGGCGGGTTCTATTGTTCTTATTTCTGCTGTTTGTCGACTATTGAGTTAGATTTTCATTACTATCTGCCATCACACAATGTTATTGCCATTCCTGTATGTTTTGTAGGTAAGTTTTTCGACTATTTAAAGTTTCCTTTATTTTCTGCAATGCCTCAGACCCCTTAGGCTTGGCGTTCTGGTCAAGTGATTCACTTTTCAAAATAGAGCCGTTTGATTTTGCTGCAGCTATTTTTCCGGACAGCATGTCCCAGAAACTCACTAGTGGGTTTAAAAAGTGCTCCAAGTGTGCGAGGACCATATCCCTCATGGACACGCATAAATGGTGCTTTCAGTGCTTAGGACCCAATCATAAGTCCTCTTCTTATAATTTTACAGTTGTCAATAAGGGAGCTTAAGGATTGAGAGAAACAGTGCTACAAACCTTTTGGTACTTCTGATCCATCAGAATCAATGGTATCAGTCTCGATGACTTCCAAGGCTACACCAGTCTTTCAGAGCTGAGCACCCATAGGTTGGCTGGACATCAATCATTCATTAAAGTTTTGCCGAGGACAAGAAAGGATCTGGCTTCATATTCATTGGCATCAAGGTGTAGGAATTGTGGAACATTGGGTGGAGGCCCTGGTGCATCGACATAAAAGTCCTGTGAGGCATGGTGGCAAGAGCATCTCAAGGGTTTGCAGGAGCACTCCTCTAAGCTGCCCCAGAGGGAGAAAGACTCGACTGTTTCCAGAGGGGCAGCGACAGCCTTCCCTTAGCCAAAACCAGTTTGCCAGCACCCCTTCTCTGATTCCAGGAATATCAGCTGATCCTGCTGTGTCCCTGCATCTTTGGATATGACAGCTATGGAGAATCGTCTTTTGAAAGATGTCTAGGATAGAATCACAATGCTCTTCACAATGCATCATGTTGGAGCCTCAATGAATGTGGCTATGCCTCCTCAGAGCAACTAACTTATCCCCAAGAAGTGCAGCTTGCCTACGGGAGAGGCATTAACATCAGAACATAACAAAGTCACTACACAGATTCCTGCCCAACGATCTCACTCTCCAATGCATTGGGGGCCGATGTGCCCCTGGTATGCAGGAAGTCATTGGTGCATCTGATGCTCCTGGAGGAACTCCCGATCTACAAAGTAAAGGAGAGTCGACCAGACTAAGACTCAGAAGTACTTTGACTTCCTCTCTGAGTTTTATTCAGAAGGCTGGATCACAGATGAGGAGTCAGAGATTCTGTAAGAGGACAGATCTCCAGAGCTCCACTCTGATCTTTCTCCTCCTCATAAAAGATGCAGGTCTCCACCCGAGGATATGACTTTCCAAGATTTTGTGAGTAATATGGCCAAGACCATACCATTTTCATTGGCAACTGAGGATAAATCCAGGACAGAAGAATGGGAGATCCTTCAGCACTCCACAGTGGCAATGCCTTAGCACCGCATCCTTCAGAGCTTACAGATGAGAATGTGGAAGATCCCCCTCATTATATCTCCAGTTGATAGTCTTGAAGGATTACCAAGAGGGACTGCTACTGCTGAGAAGAAATCTGTACTTGTAAGTATTTACCTGCTGGGAAATTAAAGGCAGTAAGGGATTACTATTACAAACCAGGTTTCAGCTAGTGTTTATTTCCCTCCCTCCCATCCCGGCTTCCACCCATTCCAGGCATGATCCTTAATTTATAGCCTCTTAAAGTAGTTAAGGGGAAGGGAATTATCTCGCTCACTTTCATGTCTAACTGATTATCTTAACAAGGAAGTTATTATGCTTTAGTAGTAGATTAATTAAATCCTTGCAGATCACCTTGGGGTGAAAACTAATAGTCCCTTAAGCCTATTAGGTATAATTGTATTGGTTCAAGTATCCCTATTTCCCTAGCCATTTTAAACAACTGAACAACTTTAAATAGATAAAAGAAAACTTTAAATCTCTGTGATGCAAACAGCAGTCCAGCAAAGAGATGAAGGCTATCCAGTCTTTTGCATCGAGTATTACATGTATGATTTTCTCCTAGCTGGTGGGAGGTCTTATGTGTGCACTAGTTGCAAAGAGCTCTTTGTTCTCAGGGGACGAGTCCGATCTCTGGAGGCTAGAGTACCAGACTTGTGATATTTGAGGCAGACAGAGAGTTATATAGACAAGACCTACAGGGATGTAGTAGAGAAGTCCCATCTCTAGTCTGGCAGCCTTTCTGCTACCATGGAGGAGAGAGGTCACGTGGAAGGAGAGCATCACTTTGGTGTTGACAGGAAGCAATCCTATAGCTATGACCTGTCCTTCAAGTGAACCCTCTTGCACTGAGGATGTGTCTCCAGGACCATGTGCCCATGAGGGAAGGGTTAGGATGGCCGTTATAGTTGGTGATTCGATCATTAGGCATGTACTGTAGATAGCTGGCAGCTGGAAGAAATGAGGATTGCCTGGTACAAAGGTAGTGGACCTCATGCACCACCTAGACAAGGTTTTAAATAATGCTGAGGAGGAGCCTGCTGTCTTGGAACATGTTGGTACCAATGCCATAGGAAAGTGTGGAAGAGAGGTTCTGGAAGCTAAATTTAGGCTTTTAGGTAGAAAGTTGAAATCCAGAACTTCCAGAGTAACATTCTCAGAAATGCTTCACGTTCCATGCCCAGGACCCAAGAGGCAGGCCGAGCTCCAGAGTCTCAATGCATGGATGACACGATGATGCAAGGAAGAGGATTTTGGATTTGTTAGGAATTGGGCAACATTCTGGGGAAAGAAGGGGCTTTTCCAAAAGCACGGGCTCCGCCTTAAACAGGGTGGAAACAGGCTGCTTGCATTAATCTTTAGAAAGGAGAAAGAGCAGCTTTTAAACTAGAAAATGGAGCTAAGCCTATAGTTGCCTAAGAGTGCATGGTTTGGAAAGATGCATCTTTGAAGGATACTAGCAAAACAGGGAAGTTAGGGCATCCCAATAAAGAGGTTTCAGTAGAGTAGATCACATAGGTGGAGGGGTGGCGCTGTATGTTAAAGAGGATATTTAGTCAAATAAGGTAAAGGTTTTTCAGGAAATAAAATACACTAGAATTTTTATGGATAGAAATCCCATGTGAAAAGGGGAAGGGAATGGCTGTTTGGGTGTACTACAGCCCGCCTGGCAGAATGAACAGATAATGAAATGCTAAAAGAAATTAAGGAAGCCTGCAAAGTTTACAACACAGTAGTAATGGGAGATTTTAATTACCCCAGTATTGACTGGGTCAGTGTTACATTAGGCCATACTAGGGAAATAAAGGGGTATGTTTACTAAACTGCGGTAATCGTACATAACGCGTGTTATGTAACGTTAACGAGCGTTAGTGCATCATAACGCGCATTAGGATGCGCTAACGATCATTAACGTTACATAACGCGCGTTATGATGCGCTAACGATCGTAATGCTCCGCGGCACGGTAAAACACCGCAGAAGGTGGAGAGAGGGCGGAGAGAAGGGGTCAGTGGGCGGGGAGAGGCTCCCCTCACACTAACGTGCTGATTTTCAGAGCTGAATTCCAACGCGAATGAAAACCTGCCGTTAAATGCACATTACAGGGGAGAGAAACCATTTCAGTGTCAGCAATGTACAGCCCAGGCAGGGAAACCAAAAACAAGTGATAAGTGTGATACATATGCACAGAACAAAAGGGCACAGAAACACTGAAAATGACCCCAACAAACTGGAAAAAAAACAATAACCAAGCTGGCCAATAGTGGTATCAATGAGAAACATCAACCCCTCCCCCCCCCCCGAGTAAGCTCCAAAGAACAGATATAAATCGTGGAAGGGTCTATACTCCGTCCCCATACAAGGTGAATGAGCCCACAGTGAAATAGCGCTGCTCAGGGTTTTCCCCACCATCGGACAGGGTTCCTATGGCATGCACATGTCCCGCAACATCAGGGCGGGCATGTCAGAACGGCAACTGGACAGATGCCGGAGAAGGGGATACAGATGGCCGCAGGCGGCACATGCTGTGGTGGAGCTGGGCCACAGTGCGGACTAGGGTGATGCCTAGGTGGCCCATACGAATGCTGAAACAGCGGAGCAGCCAGACAGCAATTGCTGAAGGCCCAACATGGGCACAAGTGTGTTTCCCAAAGTGTCACAGGGGATAGTACCCAACAGCTACCCCCAAGGGTACAGAACATTGGCAGGCGGGGCGGGGCTGGGAGGGAGCATGGACGTCTATGCAGGCACCCCTACCCCAGAACCCGCACTATAGGCAGCCGCCTACCTGCACACTGGATGGCCTGAGACTGCGCTCCACCAGCAGAAGGGCATGTCAGCATGGTGGCTGAGGGATACTGGTGGTGGAGGGGGCAGTGGCAGCTGGCCAGAGCAGACCATGGCCTAGCCCTGTGTAGGTGGGTGCCATGCACTGCAACAGACAGGCCCTGTCTGACCAACAGTCATGGTATCACCAGGGAATGCACCATCTCTGTGATAACATGGTGGTGCAGTGCACAAATCCAGTGTATTCAGAAGCAGAAGGTCACAGGTTCAAGTCCCAGCTGTGGTTTCCGCCAACCCAGTCCTCATATTTTACCCACTACTATAACGTGCTAATACAGACAGAACCTTTCTTGCAGATGACGTAAACATGCCCAAAACACCTACATTTTACCCTACAGAGCACAGACACCATAAACATACACATATTGCAGATATATCTCATGCATATTCATGAGGGACAGCATGAAAACCCAAACAGTGTTTGCCACCGCAGGACTGGAGTTGGGAACCTCTGCCGTAAAGAAGCAGCCAACAGGGGCAGACACACCCGCACCCACAGGCCCCATTATCCAAAGCCTCCTGTAGAGGAAGGACTTTGGGCTCTGCGTGCATCTCCCAATACTAGCACTTGCATACCTTAGTAATGCCACCCTAAACCTGGGAATATGGTACACATCTATCAAAAGGTTGCTATGATTACTGGCAGATAGCAATTCCTAGGTTAAGTACAATTTTCTGAGTGAGCTGCATCATAGCAACCTTTCTGATGTCTGTGGAGTGTGCTACAGGTCTTGTGTCTGACATTGTTTACCAACCTGGGGAGTGACTCCTACAGTATTGCGTACCATAGCCATGCCTGCACTGTGCCCAGGACTGGTGTGGTGGCCTGGGCTGCCCAACACCTCTATAGTTGCACAATGCTGTCATAGGTGTGGGGAGTGTGTGTCTGTCTATCCAGTGTGTGGTGGCTGCCAACACCCTCCACAGCCCACACTGCTAGCACTGTTGCCAGTATTGGCCTGCCAATGTGCATAATGAGGAGCAAGGTACCGTGGGAATAGCCTGGATAGGGTGGCCTAGCCTGGCCGCATCTACACAGGGCATAGGGCAATGGCTCAGACATTGTAGTGCCCGGTACCACCTGCACGGACAGAGTGGCCATAGCATGTCCTGCTGGGAGGTCACTCTCACCCTGACTGAGCAGTGACCACGGCATGGCTAGGTTCCCCCATAGTGCTGTATAGTATTTCTCTCATGTGATATTTATGGGTTCTCTTTTGGGGCCCGATCACTGACTTATCTGCTTGGTGTGTATGCTGACCTCCCAGTTTTGGTTACACGCATCTCCTCCGGGACCATGCATTATGGACTAGCTAGCAGACTGTTTGCAGCTAGTATGTGTGTTGCTGGAACACCTTGCAGGGTGCAGCGGCTGGAGCCTTGCTGCTGGAGAATGTCAGATAGGGGGGAGCAGCTGTGCGTTTCCAGGCCTTCTGTCTGCTATTGCTTTATGGATGTGTACAGCTCTGCATTGCCTGCCCTGTAGGGTGTTTGATCCCTAGCAGGACTGGGGTGATGGTCCCCTCTACTGCCACCATTGCAGGGAGGTAGAAAGTGGATCTGTTGGCGGGAGATCCTGTCCCCCACCCTGAGCCCCAGAGGGTGTGTTGAGTGGTGGTATGTAATCTCCCTATGGGTCCCAACACCCCCATTCACTTACATCATGTGACCATGGCACCCACACAGAGTATGCACTTTTCTGGGTGCATCATAGTCCACAAGGGCTAGATGTGACATACAGATGAACACAGGCATATCCTAGGGGTGTTTGCAAGGACTACCTATCACACATTGGCACTGATGGGGACCTGCAGCATAGCCTATCTCAGCAAAGCCAGGTGCTGTGAGAATGGTGCTGGGCACCATACCTCTCCCTCAGGGTGAGCACAGGACCCGTACACTGTGACGGTCTGTAGCTACTCTGTGCCACTAACACACACCGTCGGCACCCCCTACCAGGCTGAGGTGCTGTGGGGTGCATACCCCATCTTGTGATCATCTGTAGACTGCTGATTTACATGTGCTGTGCATCCTGGGTACAGATGGGTTGACCCTATCCTGGTAACCACAGCAGAATGTGGGTGTGGTGCCGTGCAATCCTCCTGTAGCCAACCGGGTGTTTGTTAGCAGCTCTAGCCCACTGGTTACTTCACTGCCTGTGGAGCCAGAGGTCATGGGTTCAAAACCCACAGTGGGGTTCTTCGATAGAGCTCTCTTAGGCATTGTCTATTTTTATTGTATATTAGTGCTGCCAGCAGAAACACCCTCAGTGTACTGTCACCTTAGGGTGGCTCATAAGGCGCCCTATAAAGGGCCTTATAAGGTGCCTTATATGGTGTCCTATAGGGGACATTATAGGGTGCCTTGGCAGACAGCGCACTTTGTAATGTGCCCTATGGAGTGCCTTCTAGGGTACCTTATGTGGCACCTTAGGTTACACCACTGTGAGGGTGTGTTTGCTGGCAGCACTATTAAAGTACAACTAAACTTCCTCACAGCCCAATACTAAACCCTTTCCAGGCCAAGCCCAAAACTTTCGGGATCCAAACTTCTGCCTAAATATTCCTATCAAATGGTATATAATACATGACCATGGCAGAGGGAACGTCACTATTGGAACATATTGAATAAGACGGGTACAATTTTCCTGACATATGCAAACATTAACCCGGCTTCAGAATGTGGATTAAAATATTATAGTAGGCCTTCAAAGGGTTACACATGACGCCTCAGTCAGCCTTATTCATTAGGCACACTGGGGAATCAAACCCATGACCCTTGTACCATCAGTCTGTGTAGTAACCATTGTGCTACAGCTCTGTTTCTGTATTTGGGTGTCTGCGCACCTTCTTAAGCTTAACGCGCAGTAACGCGCCCTGTAACGATCGTTGCTGCGCGGCACCTTATAACGCGCGTTATCGGTAACGATGTACCGCCCATGTCCTTTTTTGGCATTTCTTCCACTAACGCGGCTCCTAACGCAAATCACACTAACGCAGTTTAGTAAACATACCCCAAAGTTTCTAGATGAAATAAATGACTGCTTCATGGAGTAGCTAATTCAGGAACTAACTCGAGGGGAAACTATTTTAGATCTAGTTCTTAGTGGAACACAGGATTTAGTGCCAGAGCTAACAGTGTTGGGTCCATTTGGCAATAACGATCATAACATGATCACATTTAATTTAATAAATGGAGGGAGGATAACAAGGAAATCCACTGTGCCAGCATTTAATGTTCAAAAAGGAGACTGAGAAAATGAGAAAAATGGCTAAGAAAAAACTAAAAGGAGCAGCTGCAAAGGTTAAGAATTTACATCACGCCTGGGTGTTATTGAAATAAACTGTCTTGAAAGCCCAGACCCAGATGTATTCCATGCTTTAAGAAAGGTAGAAGGCAGGCCAAACAACAGCCAGCATGGCTTAAAAGAGAGGTCAAAGAGACTGTTTGTTGTTGTTAAGTGTCGTTGAGTCGGTGTCGACTCATGGCGACCCTTTGGATAGTTCTCCTAAACTATGTTCGGTCTTCAGTCAGGCGGCTCATTGTTGACAGACTGGCACCCATAGCTACTGTTGTTGTATCGATCCATCTCATTGCTGGCCTTCCTATTTTGCGTTGACCTTCTACCTTGCCAAGCATGATGTCTTTCTCTAATGATCTCTCTCTTTGCATGATGTGTCCAAAGTACGAAAGTCAAAGTCTTGTCATCTGAGCTTCTAAAGAAAGCTTAGGTTTGATCTCCTCTAATACTGACTAGTTTGTTCTTCGGGCAGTCCATGGTATACGCCGCATTTGTCGCCAGCACCATAATTCAAAGGCATCAGTTTTCTTCCTGTCTGTCTTTTTCATTGTCCAACTTTCGCATCCATATGACGTTATTGAAAATACTATGGCTTGAACAAGTTGAATCTTTGTATGGAGAGAGACATCTCTGCTCTTGAGAATCTTGTCTAGGTCCTTTATAGCCATTCTGCCAAGAGCAATGCACCGTTGGATTTCTTGCCTGCTTGTTGCTTCTTTATTGATAGCTGATCCAAGTAGGTTAAAGTTGTCCACCATTTCAATTTCTTCTCCATGAACAATAAGCTTATTGATTTTGCCAGTTGTCATGATTTTTGTCTTCTTTACTTTAAGGTGAAAGCCCATTTTAAGACTATGTTCTTTGATCTTGAGAAGCAAATGTTTCAGATCGTCTTCAATTTCAGCCAATAATGTGGTATCATCTGCATAGCGAAGGTTGTTGATGAGTCTTCCACCAATCTTTACATCTCTTTTGTCTTCATATAATCCTGCTTCTCTGATGATTTGTTCTGCATATACATTAAACAGGTAGGGGAAAGTATGCAGCCTTGCTGTACACTTTTGCTGATCTTAAACCATTCTGTTTCTCCTTGTTCCGTTCGAACTGTTGCTTCTTGATCAATGTAAAGGTTGTGCAAGAGAACAATCAGGTGTTCTAGTATACCCATGCTTCTTAATGTGGTCCAGAATTTCTCATGGTTTACAGTCAAACTCCTTGCTGTAGTCCAGGGGTTTTCAACCCAGTCCTTGGGGAACCCTAGGTTTTCAGGATTCCTAGAATAAATATGCATGAGAAAGATTTGCATGTTCTGCCTTCATTGTATGCAGATCTATTTTATGCATATGCATTGTGGGAATCCTGAAAACCTGATTGGCCTAGGGTTCCCCAAGGACTGGGTTGAAAGCCTATGCTGTAGTCAATAAAGCACAAATAGATATCCTTTTGGTATTCTTTTGTCTTTTCAAGGATCCATCTCACATCTGTGATAATGTCTCTCATTCCTCGCCCTTTCCTGAACCCTGCTTGTACTTCAGGTAGTTCTTGTTCCAGGTATGGTTGTAGTCTCTTTTGAATAATCTTCAGTAGAATCTTGCTGGCCTGTGGGATCAGAGCGATTGTTCGATAATTTCCACAGTCAGTTGGATCACCTTTCTTTAGTATTGGTATAAACACAGATCTTTTCCAGTCAGTTGGCCATGATGTTGTCTTCCATATTTTCTGGCAGAGCCTTGTAAGTATGAAACAGCTGCATTAGATTGCTGTAATACCTCTATTGGAATGCCATCAATGCCCGGTGCTTTGTTCTTTGATAAGGCTTTCAATGCTGCTTCGACTTCTTCTTTCATCACCAATGGTTCCGGATCATAAGATACAGGCTGAAATAGCTGTTGGTCCACTTGATCTTTATCATATAAAAACTCTATATTCTTTCCACCATTTCTTGATCTTCTCAGTATCATTCAACATAGGTCCTTGAGCATCTTGTAACATTCCAATTCGAGACTGGAATTTTTTATTTAACACTCGTAGCTTTAGGAAAGCCAATCTTATTCTTCCTCTAATAGTTTCTGCTTCTATTCCTTGCATGTGTCATTGTAGTACTTCTTGTCTTGTCTGGCTGCACGTTGGAAATCTCTGTTGAGTTCTGAGAGTGCCTCTCTATCTCCAGGAACAAGCAGGAATGAGTCTTCACATATGGGTACGTCGGTACCGACAGAGTCCGCGCGGGAACGCTTCCCAGCGTCCAATCAGAAAGCTTTTGGAAGCATCCCAACACACCTGCGTGCTGCCTTCCCGCCTTCCCAACTGCCTCTCCTCAGTTTTCGTTTTTCCGCGGAGCCGGCAGGACGTCCTCCTGTCACCGCAGAAAATTCTTCTTTTATTTTTTAGTTTTCTTGTGGTCGTGGCTGCCTTCCCCAACGCCACCGGTACCGCCGGTGTTTCTCTTTTCTTTTCTTGTAAAATTTTTCCTTCTTAAGGAATATTTTTCTTCCTTAGTGTTTCACGGTCTCTCGGACCTTCTAGGCCTCTCCATTTCCTTCATGGAACCGCCAGCCACTTTCCCCAAGAAATGTACAAACTGTGGCAGTACAACTTTATTTTTAGACACTCACAATTGGTGTCTAACTTGCTTGGATCCTGACCGTTTTCCTCCGGAGCCCTCTGGCAGTAGTTTTGTGAGAAGACGTTTTCAACATCGCGTCCTCGACATGCAGTCCCCCTTCAACTTCAGGGCACCGACCATATCTTCTTCTCCACAGGATCAGGTAACCCAAAAACAGTCTGTTAAGACTAGCCAGTCCTCGAGCGGCAGTTCTCATGCACAGCATAGAGATGCCTCCGGCATTGTCCTCGAGAATCTACTGGTTTCAAAACCCCGGTGGGAGTCTTCGGCCTCCAAAGCCTGTGTGGGGTATGTTTACTAAACTGCGGTAATCGTAAATAACGCGCGTTATGTAACGTTAACGATCGTAAGCGCATCATAACGCGCGTTATGACGCGCTTACGATCGTTAACGTTACATAACTCGCGTTAACCGTAGTTACCGATCGTAAACTCCCGCGGCGCGGTAAAACACCGCAGAAGGTGGAGAGAGGGCGGAGAGAAGGGGTCAGTGGGCAGAGAGTGGGCGGGAAGAGGCTCCCTTCACACTAACATGCTGATCTGAAGAGCTCAATTCCAATGCGAATGAAAACCTGCCGTTAAATGCACATTACAGGGGAGAGAAACCATTTCAGTGTCAGCAATGTACAGCCCAGGCAGGGAAACCTAAAAAAAGTGATAAGTGTTATACATGTGCACAGAACAAAAGGGCACATAAACACTGAAAATGACCCCAACAAACTGGAAAAAGACCATAACCAAGCTCCCCAATAGTGGTAGCAATGAGAAACATCAACCCCTCCCCTCCCCCCCGAGCAAGCTCCATAGAACAGATATAAATCGTGTAAGGGTTTATACTCCGCCCCCATACAAGGTGAATGAGCCCATAGTGATATAGCGCTGCTCAGGTTTTTTCCCCCATCGGACAGGGTTCGTATGGCGTGCACATGTCCCGCAACATCAGGGCAGGCATGTCGGAATGGCAACTGGACAGATGCCGGAGAAGGGGATACAGAGGGCCGCAGGTGGCACATGCTGTGATGCAGCTGGGCCACAGTGCGGACTAGGGCGATGCCTAGGTGGCCCATACAAATGCTGAAGCAGCAGAGCAGCCAGACAGCAACTGCTGAAGGCCCAACATGGGCACAACTGTGTTTCCCACAGTGTCACAGGGGATAGTACCCAGCAGCTACCCCCAAGGGCACGGAACATTGGCAGGCGGTGCTGGGGGGAAGCGTGGACACCTATGCAGGCACCCCTACCCCAGAACCCGCACCATAGGCAGCCGCCTACCTGCACACTGGATGGCCTGAGACTGCACACCACCAGCAGAAGGGCATGTCAGCATGGTGGCTGAGGGATACTGGTGGTGGAGGGGGCAGTGGCAGCTGCCCAGAGCAGACCGTGGCCTAGCCCTATGTAGATGGGTGCCATGTACTGCAACAGACGGGCCCTGTCTGACGAACAGTCATGGTATCACCAAGGAATGTACTGACTCTGTGACAACAAAACCAGTGTGTTCAGAAGCAGAGGGTCACAGGTTCAAGTCCCAGCTGTGGTTCCTGCCAACCCAGTCCCCATATTTTACCCACTACTACAACGTGCTAATACAGACAGCACCTTTATTGCAGATGACGTAAACATGCCCAAGACACCTACATTTTACCCTACAGAGCACAGACACCATAAACATGCACATTACCTAGAGCAGAGCCTCCCAACTGCAGTCCTGGAGGGCCAAACACCATCCCGATTCCATGCTGCCTCTGGTAAAGATGCCTGTGCTGCATTTCTATGTGCCACCCCCATGGTATGCAGATATATCTCATGCATATTGTCGCGTCCTCCCGCCCGGGCGGCAGCCTATGAGCAGGAGGGCGTGCCTTGCTTGCTTTTTTAAGTACTATGCCTAATGTGGCTACCAGCCGGGGCTGCTGGGATATGTAGTTCCTTGAGCAAATAGTGTGACCAGACAGTTTCAATAGGTAAAATCAGAGAAATTTATTTTCCAGGGTTTCCCCTCCGCATCAAAATTCATTGCACCAACATAAATCAGGATAATTCTCCAAAGGCAAAGGAAATAAAAGTCTGAACAGGCTTAACACAAATATACAGGAATTTTCTTCTTTCCAACTTCAACGCTTAGCTTCTCCTGGGCAACTAGCTTCTGAAGCTAAGGCTGGTGCACGTATCAGCAATTAGCTTAAACCTTCAATAAGTTTTTCATTCTTGTACAGCTTCACAGGAATGAAGTTACAACTGTTTTAAACCTCCAGCAAGTTTCTTTCTTCTCTAGCACATTGAAACAAGTTACAATTTTGCTTTTAAAACTTCTGGTAAGTTTCTTCCGTCTCCTTAGCTCACAGCAACAAGCTCCTAATTGCTTCTAACAAACTACTCCTTCATATGGCACAAGGTCAGCACATATTCAGCTTGTTTGTTTGGCAATAAGAACATTGCATTTCCTCAACATCACTTTCACTCTGGTTTCCAGACAAGTCTACCTCCATTCCCTCAGCAGAATCACTATAGCTGTCTTCCTGGGAATGAGTATCACGAGGCTTGTAGTTCTCAGCTTGCAGTAGCTCATTCAACTTTAACCATAAGTGTTCTCTGTGCTCTGCAACAACGGGCTTTTGAAATGGAGTTTCTTTCTCCCTTAACAATCTTGCGATATCTCTCACTGCTGAGTCATGGCAGTCACTGGCATACTTCTTATGCCTTCCTACAGCTTGCTTCACAGGGTTCTGGCTACCACAACGTTTGGCACTCTTCCTTAGCTCTCTGACTACTTCTTTAGCAAGAGCTGGGTTAGGAATTACAGACAAGCCATTCTCTTTACCTTCAGGATTCAACTGCTTCCCTGAGCTGTTTCCCCACCTGGAAAATGGCTCTTTCAGTTTCCTCTCCTTAAGGTACCTGGAGACACGTTTCTGCCTTGGCTGCTGCTGCCTGCTTTGAGTCACAGACACCTCCTGGTTCTGTTCCTCTCTCCCCTGGTTCTTCAGCTTCCCAGGGACCACGTGGATCTGCACTGCTTCTTCCTGAAACTCCACCTGAATTCCAAGCTGAACCCAAAACAACTGCTTCTTCCTGCACTGAAGCACTTTTAAACCGGTGCTTCTTAGGCACCACGCCTTTCTCTCTACACACGTGAGGCTCATTAGGGCTCAACCTAGCTCTAACGTCATTAAGTGGGTGGGGCTTAGTACTGTCTGTAGTCTGCCTCGGAGGCTTGTGGTTACCATGGGAACTGTGCTTATCTCTGGTTTTAAAGGCACAGGGCCCACTTTCTTCCCATTCCATGTCTCCTGAACAGCTCTCCTTACCACAATATTCATGAGGGACAGCATGAAAACCCGAACAGTGTTTGGCACCGCAGGTCTGGAGTTGGGAACCTCTGCCGTAAAGCAGCAGCCAACAGGGGCAGACACACCCGCACCCACGGGCCCCGTTATCCAAAGCCTCCTGGAGAGGCAGGACTTTGGGCTCTGCGTGCATCTCCCAATACTAGCACTTGCAAACCTTAGTAATGCCACCCTAAACCGGGGAATATGGTACACATCTATCAAAAGATTGCTATGAGTACTGGCAGATAGCAATTCCTAGGTTAAGTACACTTTTCTGAGTGAGCTGCATCATAGCAACTTTTCTGATGTCTGTGGAGTGTGCTACAGGTCTTGTGTCTGACAGTGTTTACCAACTTGGGGAGTAACTCCTACAGTATTGCGTACCATAGCCATGCCTGCACTGTGCCCAGGACTGGTGTGGTGGCCTGGGCTGCCCAACACCTCTATAGTTGCACAATGCTGGCATAGGTGTGGGGAGTGTGTGTCTGTCTATCCAGTGTGTGGTGGCTGCCAACACCCTCCACAGCCCACACTGCTAGCACTGTTGCCAGTATTGGCCTGCCAATGTGCATAATGAGGAGCAAGGTACCGTGGGAATAGCCTGGATAGGGTGGCCTGGCCTGGATGCATCTGCACACGGCATAGGGCAATGGCTCGGACATTGTAGTGCCTGGCCACCACCTGCACGGACAGGGTGGACGTAGCATGTCCTGCTGGGAGGTCACTCTCACCCTGACTGAGCAGTGACCATGGCATGGCTAGGTTCCCCCATAGTGCTATATAGCATTTCTCTCATGTGATATTTATGGGTTTCCTTATGGGGCCCAATCACTGACTTATCTGCTTGGTGTGTATGCTGACATCCCCGTTCTGGATACATGCATCTTCTCCAGGACCATGCACTATGGACTAGCTGGCGGACTGTCTGCAGCTAGTATGTGTCTTGCTGGAACACCTTGCAAGGTGCAGTGGCTGGAGGCTTGCTGCTGGAGAATGTCAGATAATGGTGGGGGGCAGCTGAGCATTTCCAGGCCTGCTATCTGTCTGCTATTGCGTTATGGATGTGTACCGCTCTGTCTGTTCCCCAGCAGGACTGGGGTTGATGGTCCCCTCTATTGCTGCCATTGCAAGGAGGTAGACTGTGGATCTATTGGTGGGTGATCCTGTTTCCCACCCTGAGCCCCAGACGGTGGGTTGTGTGGTGGTACATAATCTGCCTATGGGTCCATACATACCCCCCCTTCACCAGGTAACGATGGCACCAACATAGGATATGCACTATTCTGGGTGCAGCATCGCCCATAGGGACTAGACATGACCGAGACATACAGCAGGACACAGAGGTATCCTAGGTGTGTCTAACTGAACTACCTATCACACACTGATGGGGACCTGCAGCATGGCATATTTCAGCCATGAAAGGTGCTGTGGACCTGGTGCTGGGCGCCCCACTTCAACCTCAGGGTGGGCACTGTACCCGCACAATGTGACTGTCTGTGGCTACTCTGTGGCAGTGCCACACATGGTCTGTTCCCCCTACAAGGCCGAGGTGCTGTGGGGGTTCATACCCGATCTTGTGACCATCTCTCGACTGCTGATTTGCATGTGCAGTGCATCATGGGTACGGGTGGGTTACCCCTATCCTGGTAACCACAGCAGACAGTTTGTGTGGTGACGTGCAGTCCTGCAGCCAGCCAGGGCTTTGTTCACATCCTTATAAGGTGTCCCATAGGGGACATTATAGGGTGCCTTGGTGGACAGTACACTTTATAATGTGCCCTATGGAGTGCGTTATGTGGCACCTTAGGTTATGCCACCGTGAGGGTGTGTTTGCTGGCAGCACTAATTAAAATACACGTCACATGCCTCAACAATTGCTACTTAAATGTAAAGGGTGCTGCCTCAGCCAGCCTTATACATTAGGCCCACTGGGGAATCGAACCCATGACCGCTGTACCCTCAGTCAGTGTTGTAACCATTGTGCTACAGCTCTGTTGCTGTGCTTGTATGCCTGCGCGCCTTCTTAAGATTAACGCGTGGTAACATGCCCTGTAGCACTCGTTCATTTATGGCGCCTTGTAACACGCGTTCTCGGCGCGTTCTCGGAAACGATGTACCGCCCATGTCCTTATTTGGGGTTTCTGTCTCTACCGCGGTTCCTAACGTGAATCGCACTAACGCAGTTTAGTAAACATACCCCTAAGAGTCTTTATGATGATCATGCCCATCATTAACAGATTTTCCTCTTCCTCTTGGAGGAAAGAGATGTAGCAACTATCAATAGACAGTTGTTTTCCCTGTACTGGCATGTATCATCTCATCTATCCGAGACCTCCTCCATAGTCAGTCTCTTGCAACTCTGTCTTACCTCCCTCTTACTACAACATTTGTTTTGTAAGAGTGACTCTTTAAACGGGAAAACCCCTATGATCCGCTACCTGTTCTACCGGGGGATTCTCCCTTCTGGAGTTGTCTCCCCCCCTTGTTACCTTAGAGCAGCTCATCAGACAATAGGGACTCCTATCATGTCTGTTGTTTCTTTTTCCCAGTCAAAAAAAGGAGCAGGGAAAAGAACTTTTCAATGCTGCTCTGGTAGTTGCTGCAAATACAGCAATTCCTAGTGGTTACGCCACTGGTTTTGTTTCACTACAGAATCAGGTATTCCCCTCCACTAGCAATCCTCTTCGCCTCAGTGCTAAGTCCCAAACAGGTTATCAACCTCCTTTGGGAAACCCTATTATCACAGTCTGGTTGGTTAACTTCTATTCTTCGCCCCCTTGTCCTTGGCAGAATAGTTGGTTACCTGCTGACTTTTCACAGCCAGTTTTTTCTTCCAACCAACCTCCAGCATGCTCTCTTCATCTCTACAGAGTAGCTTTGCACTATGGGCCTTGCTAGAGAGCATTAGTATCTTGCCTAGCAGATAACCCCAGATGGTTAGGGGGGTTCCCCCAGTCGTATCCATGTCTGTCAAGTATTCCCTACCCTTACCATCTCATCTTAAATCTCTTTTGAGGCATACGCCTCAGGCCTTTCATTACGTGAAAAACTTAAGGAGGGCCAAATCCCTAGCTTGGCCCATATCTCCTTGGGTCTTCTCGTCAGAGGTAAATTTCTTCAATGGCAGCTGTTGTTGTTAAGTGCCGTTGAGTCGGAGTCGACTCATGGCGACCCTCTGGATAGCTATCCTAAATTGTGTTCGGTCTTCAGTCAGGCGGCTCATTGTTGACAGACTGGTACCCGTAGCTGCTGTTATTGTATCGATCCATCTCATTGCTGGCCTTCCTCTTTTGCGTTGACCTTCTATCTTGCCAAGCATGATGTCTTTCTCTAATGATCTCTCTCTTCGCATGATGTGTCCAAAGTATGAAAGTCGAAGTCTTGTCATCTGAGCTTCTAAAGAAAGCTTAGGTTTGATCTCCTCTAGTACCGACTGGTTTGTTCTTCGGGCAGTCCATGGTATACACAGTATTCGCCGCCAGCACCATAATTCAAAGGCATCAATTTTCTTCCTGTCTGTCTTTTTCACTGTCCAGCTTTCACATCCATATGATGTTATTGAAAATACCATGGCTTGAACAAATCGAATTTTGTATGGAGAGAGACATCTCTGCTCTTGAGAATCTTATCTAGGTCTTTCATAGCCATTCTGCCAAGAGCAATGCGTCGTTTGATTTCTTGACTGCTTGTTGCTTCTTTATTGATAGTTGATCCAAGTAGGTTAAAGTTGTTCACGATTTCAATTTCTTCTCCTTCAACGGCAGCTAGAGGACGCCTAATACCCTTCTTGCCCTCATTGGCGGGTCACAAGGGTATCTTCCTCCAGAGGCGTCCTCTCTCCATTCTCCATACTGCAATTCTGGAGATACCTGGACTTCCTGTCTGCAGACTGAAGTTATCCTCTGCCATTTTCACGTAGGCCATCCTGGTTATTCAAGAGCTCAAATTCTGCAGGGAATTCAGACTTCTTCTTGTCAGGGAGACCTCTCCTCTGACTCTGCCAGTCATAACCAGGAAAAATCTTTCTCTCTCCCTTTATCCCTAGGGGGATGAGGTTTTATGGACATCTCTCCACCCTTATACCAGGAGACATGTGTCTATATCCCTGCCTATTCATATAGGTATATATAGATATATATATAGATACATATATATACTTATCTATATCTATCGCTGTGTCTTCTGCCCATACATATCTTGTATAGTTATATGCCTATATACCCTCTAGGTGTATATATTTAAATAGATATATATGTGTATATATATATATATATATATATATATATATATATATATATATATATACACACATATATGTTTATAGTTATAATGAGATATATTTTTAGATAGATCTGTATCCATCTACTTATCTATCTGTCTGTCAGGTTCAAATATCCCTACATTCCTATATAAGCCTGACAGATGGGCACTACCTCTATCAATGCTGTGCCAGCATTCTTAGAGGGCTACAGCTATAACCACTTCTTGTGGTAATTAACACATTTTTTCCTTACCATAACCTTTCAGGTTAGGTACTCCTGAAGCTCTCCATGTACCTTTTTTTCTTTCCTAATGGACCCCATTTAGGAAAGACATTGCGGTGCTTCAGTTACTCTAAAGCTTAGCGCTCCTGAGTCTGTCCTTACTTTCTTATCAGATACAAGGGTCTCCATACCCTTTCTCCCCTACATGGACTGATTCCAACCCCAGTCCAGTTAGGTCAGACTCATTTTTTCTCTTGGTCCAAGGTTTGTACTGTTTTTGGACCAAAACAGCTTAAGCTTTCTTTCATAGTACCTTCTGTGTCTCCGCCGAAGCTCTACCTCTTATACTACCCCAGTTTTCCCCCTGGGGCTATTTCTCACCCTGAAGGGTTCTGACCTCCACTTGTTTTTGTTCTACTTTATTACCTCTACTTCTCTGTGAGGTACCCCTTGAGCACATTCACTGGCTCTTCTAACAGATCTATATGTGGACTTGTGCAATGCCAACAAGGGAGGCCCAGATCACAATATTATACTACTAAATGCCCTCTGTACAGGGTCTTCCCCTTTTGAAGCCCTGTTCTAGCCAGCTGTTCCACAGCTCCTTTTCTGTATTCAACTCCTACCCTCCATCCCCAGGATGCCTGAGGTCCTGAGGAATAGCATGGCTCGTTCTAGACTTGCAACATGCTAGGACTCCCTCTGGGCATCTGAGCTTGGGAGTCCCCATATGTGAAGACTCATTCCTGCTTGTTCCTGGAGATAGCACAGTTACTTACCTGTAACAGGTGATCTCTGGGAACAGCAGGAATAAGTCTTCACAACCCACCCACCTCCCCTAGGAGTTGCTTTTTCTCTATCTCTATCTTTCCCTTCCTTGCTCTCTCTCTCTTTGTCTCAGCTTTAAAACTTAACTGAGGAGAGGCAGCACGCAGGCGTGTTGGGATGCTTCCAAAAGCTTTCTGATTGGACGCTGGGAAGCGTTCCCGCGCAGACTCCGTCGGTACCGACGTACCCATATGTGAAGACTTATTCCTGCTGTTCCCAGAGATCACCTGTTACAGGTAAGTAACTGTGCTTTCTCCTCTGGCTTTAGTTTCTCTGTGTTTCTGGGCAATTTTCAGAGTTTCTTCAGTCATCCATTTTGGCCATTTTTTCTTTTTCACCTTTTGTAGAGACTTCTCGCGTTCTTCCAACACAACCTTCTTGATGTCATTCCATTACTCTTCTGGAGCTCTGTCATTTTTTATCTAAAGCAGCAAATTGATTTTGCAGGCAGTCTTTAAATTCCGGTGGTATATTCTCAAGGTCATATTTTGCTACATTTATGAGTGGTTTGTTCTTTTTCAACTTTAGCTTGAGTTTGCATACTAGTAGTTAGTGATCAGTACCACAGTCAGCTCCAGGTTTTGTCTTTATTGATGTTATAGAGCTTTACCATCATTGACTTCCACAGATGTAGTCAATTTGATTTTTGTTCAATCCATTAGGTGAAATCCATGTGTACAGTCGCCGCTTATGTTGCTGGAAGAATGTGTTTGAGATGAATAGATCATTGGTCTTGCAGAATTCTATCAGTCTTTCTCCAACTTCATTTCTGTTGCCAAGTCCATATTTTCTAACCATTTTGCCGCCTTCTTTGTTGCCAACGTTTGTGTTCCAGTCACCCATGACTATCAGGATATCATGTTTGCACTTTCTGTCGATTTCAGCTTGTACTTGTTCATAGAATTAATGAATTTCATCCTCTTCTACAGCTGTTGTTGGTGCATATACTTGAATTATAGTTGTGTTGATAGGTATTCCTCATAGACAAATAGAAATTAAGCATTCACTGACTGCATTGTTTTTCATCACAGTTCTTGCAAGTTTCTTCTTAATTATAAATGCAACACCATTTCTTCTTTGTCTTTCATTTCTAGCATAGTAGACCATGTGATCATCTGATGCAAAGTGCCCGATGCCAATCCATTTCAGTTCACTGACACCCAGCAGATCAATTTGTACACGTTCCATTTCATTCTTGACCACCTCCAACTTCCCTTGGTTCATGCTTCATACATTCCATGTCCCAATATGTAAGATCTCTTTGCAGCTTCCGAGACTTATTTCATGCACAGCTACATCAGCACTCAGATGTCCCGAGGGCTTTGATCCAACCACATCATAAATGCTGGCTTTACTCTGAAAAGTCTTCAGCTCCTCCCCAGTTGTCAGTTGAGTGCCTTCCAACCTGGAGGTCTCATCTTCCAGCACTATAGTGCAATTTGTTTTGTTGTGACTATCTATTGGGTTTTCATAGCAAGATAGGGAAATAGATTGCCAGGCCTTTCTTCCGCACAGTTTAAGTTTAGTGTTGTTGCCATTGTCACAGAAATGTGATCCTCCGCCGCCAACACTGTCCTATTCTGCTGTTGCCCAGATGGGTAGTTTGTCTTGGTCTGGCACCTCAGCTGAGACCTGTCCTTCTTGGGAGACCTGCCAGTAGTGAAGCTACTGATAGCTTAGCCCTCAGCATCACTGATGCACACAAGCCCTCACAGCACGACAAGCTGCAAACGAAGTGATGGAAGAAGCTTTTATAACCAAGAAAAAATCCTTCAGAAAATGGAAAAAAAATCCAAATGATGAAAGCAGAAAACATAAGTACTGGCAAGTTAAATCTGTGAACTATCCTTAAAATCATCTGTGCTACCCAGAGGATTGGAGAGTGGCCAATGTAACGTCCATTTTTAAAAAAGCACTCCAGGGGTGATCCGGAAAACTACAAACCGGTGAGCCTGAGCTCTGTACCAGGCAAAATGGTAGAAACCATTATACAGAGCAAAATTACTGAACATGTGGATAGTCATGGCTTAATGGCAGGAAGCCAACATTGATTTAGCCAAAGAAAGTCTTGTCTCACTAATCTGTTATATTTTTTCAAAAGTGTGAATAAACAGGTAGATAAAGATGAGCCGGTTGTTCTCCAGAACAAGCAAGAAGTCAGTCTTCACATATGGGTGACATCCACGCTGACAGAGCCCTTGCATAGCATAGTTACCTGTAACAGGTGTTCTCCAGGGACAGCAGGAATCAGTCCTCACATATCAGTGATATTGACGCCGATGGAGCCCTTGCGGAAGCATCTCCCCAGCTTTCAAAGAAAGCCTTTGGGAGATGCCACCAAGCATGCATGGTCCCCTTCCCACCCAAGGGTGCCATCTTACTTAGCTCCCTTTTTCCATGAAGCCCTACAGATGTTCGTCTTTCTTCCCCAGAAAAAAGTTGATTTCCTTGTGCATTTCTGTGTATCATCTGGTTATCACCGGTCCCTTTCCCGCCTCTGAGCCCCATCACCTCAGCTTCGGGACTTGGAACCTGTTTATTAGGGGTTTGTTTCATTCAGGGCGGTTTTACACCTTTTTTAACCACTGGCCGTGTCGAAGGTCTTCAACCTCACTGCTGCCCTTTTTGCCCCAATGGCCACTGGGATTAAAAAGTATGATTGGTGCACTAAGAACATGTCCCTTACCGACACACATGACTCTTGCCTCAGGTGTCTAGGTGCCGACCATGACCCAGAGGCATGCTTCCTGTGCAAAAGGTTGTCCACTAAGGCCATCCAGAGTCGCCGGCAGAAGCAGGATGACATCTTCCATAGGTCAGCCCCAGTAACCACGCATTCTAAGGCCCAGCATGGATTCTCGGAGTCGTGTAAAGTCTCTGCGGTGCCCATGCAGGCACGCGGACACTCCTATAAGGGTTCCCCAGAGCGAGAGCGTAAGAAAAAGGAGAAATCTTCAAGGACCTCTTTCTGGGAAGGGGACATGCACGGTAAGTTCCGTGCGAGGTCCCACAGCCCCTGGAGGGTTTCCGAGGAGTCGGAGCGGGAGCAGCCGGCCAAGGTACCCAGGACAGATGCCAAGGCTGCTGGCGACCCTCAAGGCCCGTCCTGTCGAGGACTCCCTCCCCTCCCCGAACAGGTCACCTCAGCCTTGATGTTCAAGGCTGCAACCCCTGAGTGAGAAGTCAGAATGATGGCATTGGAATGCAGCGTTTCTGCATTCCTTGCCTTGCAGCAAGCGTCGATGTCTGGCCCCACTGGTGCATTTGCTGAGACCGCAGGGACCTCAATGTCGAAGACTCTCCAGGCCGCCAAAGAGATTCTTGAGAGCCCCATGCCTGAAGCCAATCTTCAGCAAGGGTCTCAATCCTGCTCCCAGTCCTCGGGAGCGAGGTCTTCCCAAGCAAGTGCCTCTGGCTCTGGCCAAGCCTCAGCCACAGTTTATCGAAGACCAGATCCAACGATGCCCTTAGAGCTGTCGGGCCTCGAGTCCTCTATGGACTACTCAGGCTGGGATCTGAATATGAGACTTCCCCGGACACATAAGCACACCTTGACCGCCCCTCGGATCCGTCCCCACCAGCATCGAGGTGCCGGTCCCCACCTGAGGACACTCGTTCCTCGAGTTTGTCTGGGACATGGCGAGGGCACTGTCCCTCACCATGGAGCCGGAGGAGGACCCCTGCATGGAGGAACTCAAAATCCTCCAATACAAGGCCCCACCCAAGGAGTCCCTCATTGTCCCCATCCCCTCCATCTAAGGGCACTTCCTTCTCTGAATGTGGGAAACGCTGGTATTGGTACTGATTGTGAGCCGACGACTGGATACTATGTTCTGGGTCCAGCGAGGGCCTGGCTTCAGGAAAGTGCAATTCCCTCACATCTCCATTGTGGTCGCGTCGGCCATGCATCGACAGAAAAGCCCGAAGACTCAGTCTTTAGTGCCCCCGGGCAGGGAGTCCCGTGCCCTCGATGCCTTCAGGCGTAAATGTTACCAGGGCTCAATGCTAATGTGCCGTATACAAGCATATCAGCCGTATATCGGCATGTACCTTCGAGATCTAACAAAGGAAATCAGAGGTTTCTCGGCGGGTCTCAGGGGGGACCACCTCCAACACTTCCAGACCCTCACAAAGTCTGTTGGGGAGTGCGCAAAGTATTTGTCTCGAGTGACTTACGATGGCTTTGAGTCTAACGCAAGGGTGGCCGCTGTAGGCATCGGTGCTCAATGCCAGGCCTGACTCGAGGCGTCGGACCTTGAGCAATGGGTCCAGGAAAAACTCCTCGATGTCCCTTGCCTCGGGGAAAAGATCTTTGGCAAACTGATGGAGGACAAGGCAGTGGAGATCGAGTATGTCACCAGGACTTGACTCTCAAGGAAGACCTCCACTCTTCTCAAGAAGAAACCATTGGGGAAAAGGCCTCCCTTCCACTGTAAAGGCCAGCCTTACCGAGGTTATCTCCCATACCAGGCCCCCTAGACTCTTCAGCAAGGTCATCAGGGCAAGGGAACAGACCAGGGCCCACATAAGCTTAAGGGTCCCAAGCCCCAGACACCAGCCCCAGCTCAGGCTGAGTCAGGGTTTTGACTCCCAGAGCATAGCCTCTCCTCCCATAGGGGGACCAGCTACTGATGGGGGAGGGGGCGCCTCATTCATTTTGCCCAACAGTGGGCTGCTGTCACCACCGACTCCTGGACATTTCAGGTGGTCAGGGAAGGTTACTCTTTCATCTGGACCAGATTTCTTGCAGGCCTTCTCAGGGACAAGGCTGTGGAGCCTGTACTACACCACCTAAAAGGAAAGGGGTTCTACTCCAGGTACGTTTTGGTCCCAAAAAGAACAGGAGGCCTAAGGTCCATCCTGACTTGAAAAACCCAAACAAATTCCTGGTGCGGGAGAAGTTCAAAATGCTCTCCCTGGTGGGGGGGGGGGGGGCGCTCGTGAGCCCGCAAAGATAGCCACGACTTGAGGAGGCTCCTGAGCCACATTTCCCTTTTTTGAGCCATTCTGCTATTTATTCAGCTTGCCCATTTGCTACATCCCCTCATCTGACTCCCCTAAGTCACCCGATGGCGAATCGGTTCTCTGATCGGTGATCGGAAGTTCTGCAGACAAGTTATGTCTCCATAAAGCCTCGGACTAGGGGAGAATTCTGGTGTGCCTTTAGAATTGGGGAGATGATTCTGATCCTGCCTCTACCTCAGTTCCTGATGACCTATTTAATGTATTTTGAAGAGGTACCTTTTCCTTCGTCTGAGAGTCTCAGCACTTCCAGCGGCTCGCTTTTGATCCCTCTTTAATTGATGTTTGCGAGTGAGTACCTGACTGCCTAACTTGCTCCTTTGTTATAGCTGCGATTGCAAATTCGCAAGTTAAACCTACCTGGGAGAGAGTGGTGTGAGTTATTGGCATCTTCCGGGACTTTTGGGACTGGATCGGGGTGTCCCTGACCAAATCCTTGGTCTCCATTGTGGTGGAACGCACAGTGAAACGCAGGAGTGTGTAGTGAGATCTTGGCGGGAAAAAGGAGCGTTGGTGCCTGGAACGCATCTCTGTGGTTCTGTCATGGCTGTCTCTTCTTCAGCCCGCTCCGGTGAAACGCAAGTCTGCTGACCCAATATGGCTTCCTCATCCTGGAACGCATACGTGAAACACATGACCGGTTCCCAAGATGGCCGCCAGTTTCTGACTCCAGTTACTGCAACTTTAGAGCTCCGAGTTTTGTCTGCTCCTCCTTGCCTTGGGTCCTGTTCTTTTGCGCACCCACCCGATCGTTGCCAGAAAGGCTGAGAGTGCCTGTAACCCATCTCTTGCTCAGATTTATAGCACTGCTGAGACCCGTGTCTTTTGTAGTTTCAGTTCCACAGAAACTTTTCTCTCTATTGCTGCTCTCTTGCTGAAGTTGGGAGCTCCCTCGTATGGCCACTCATCAGATTGCAAGTAAAATCTGCTTTTCATGTACATTTCTCTCTATACAGGTCTGGAACAATGGCTAAAATAAAAAATTACGCCGCGGCACTCTCAAAGTTTTCCAGATCCTCTGATGAACAGCCAAAACTCTCACCAGAAGCTGAACAACATCCTATGCCAAGGGTAATAGAGGAAGCGGTGATTTCTACCTTAGCAACAAAGCAGGATTTGGCAGAGACTTTACAGGAACTCAAGCTCTTCTGCACTGACTTCACCAAGGTTGTAGCGGGCATGCGCACTGATATCAAAGCACTGGATGGATCATGTTTCTCATGTGGAAGTTCTGTTGGGGGAGCAAATGGATTCCTCGATTGCGTTCCAGTCCAAGTTGAGGAAAATAGACCAAGCTACTAAGGAGATGCTGGACCATCAAGAAGACCTTGAGAACCGCCAGAGGAGAAACAATATCCACATCTTAGGACTTCCGGAGAGCTCCGGTGACAGAGAGGACTCTTTCGCAATAGTGCAGGAGATCTTTGCATTCTGCGTCCCAAAATCTGATCATCCAATTAAACTGGAACAGGCGCATCGAAGTTTAAGTCCTAAGAAAGATTTGAACGCCCGTCCACGCCCTATTATCGCTTGTTTCTCCTTCGAGGACAAAGCGGCACTTCTTCGTAGCTTGCAAGGTAAACGTTCCTTACTTTTTAAAGGCCAGGAGCTCCAAATCTTCCAGGACATTGCCCAAAGAACCTTGGAATGATGTAAGAGCTTTCGCCCACTTACGTTGGCCCTTCAGAGGATTCCCATTCTCCTTGATTGTCGAGTGGAACGGAGCAAAACAGCGTATTTCAGACCTACCCGTCTGTTTACATTTTTTGGACTCTTTGCAATTCGGTGATCGGTCCCTTCCACAGCGCATCCCGAAAGGAGATTGGGAAGTCTCCAGGCCGAAGCAGAGGAAGGTCCCCAGGTCCAGATGCTCTTCAGAAGCTGATCAGGAAGGCTCCGGTGCTATGGGAATGGACACTGCTGCTCCAATTTGAAAGGAGGACTTCGCTTCTTTGATGTTATTATTTGGTTCCTCTGTTTTTCCCTTTCTATCTCCGGAGCTGAGATTCCTCTCGAGTGGTGCGTTTTTTCTGTCCCGCTTCGAGGATTCTCAACTTTTCTGTCTATTGGGAGGGGGATGTATTTTCATAGTGGATTGCATGGTTACCACTTCAAGTTCAATGCTCTTGTGATAAGCTAGGTTGGGAGCTTAGGCTGCCAAGGGTGATAGCGATAAATAGCAGGTCAGTTTGCTTTTCTAGGGCATACGTTGGGAATGTGGGCTCGGCAGGGTTTGCTCAGACACACTACTCCTTAGCATCCTCCAATAGCTGGGAAGGTCCCCCACACACTAGAAGGGCTTTCCTGTTGAGTATGCTGTCTGGTCTACTCAGGGTAGCGAATGGGGAGTTTGTCCTAGAGGGGGTAGGGTCTAGGGGGTGGGTACGAGAGGGAGGGGGAAGGGTGGGGGAAAGGGTTCAACAGGGGGGGAGGGGAATGGGTTATAACTGCAGCCAAGATGATTCAAGACACAAGGAGAGTTTGGAAGACCCAATATGAGGTGACTAGGAGAAAAATGAGAAGATTTGCGGGGAGTTTCTGGAGCACAGGGCCTCTTCTACTGGTTCTGTCAGGAGTTAAGCAGGTATGGTGGCAATTTTCTGACTTCCAGATCCTCCTCCTCTCAGATCCTTCCACAGCCGAGTACGCTTTTTTGATAATGGTTAAGCTACTCTCTTGGAATGTCAGGGGTCTGCACCATCCTATTAAACGACGCGGAATGTTTGAGCTCCTACAGAGAAAACATGCTGATATTGTTTTCCTGCAGGAATCTCATTTGGCTCCCGGAGCGCACTCATGTCTAATTTCCCATAGATTCCTCTCTGTATACTCCTCAGGTTTCTCTACACACAAAAGAGGGGTTGCTATTATGTTTGCACTTCACTGTGCCTTCCAAGTGGGAAAGCAATTTCAGGATCCTAAAGGACGTTTCTTAATACTTTCAGGTACACTTAATGGCGCATTGATAACCTTGGTGAATGTGTACATCCCTCCTACTGACATCGCTCAATCACTTTCAGACCGTATGGGGCCCTTAACAACCCAAATTTCTGGGGACATAATTATGGGGGGAGATTTTAATTGTGTTCTATCAGCTCTGGACAGGTCCTCAGGTCTTAAGTACATGCCAAGCGTGTCACAACATCTTGCTACCTTAATTTCCACCTTTGCTCTAGAGGATGTATGGCGCTCAAGTCATCCTAACGTGAAAGACTATACCTTTTTTTCTTTGGCACATCACTCATATTCACGGATAGATATGTGGTTGGTCTCTAAGACGCTATTTAACACAAATTGATAAGGTTAGGATTGGTACAAGAGGTCCCTCCGATCACTTTGTAATCTCGTTGGAGTATGATCCTAGGGATACTAAACTTCCCCCACGCTCTTGGTCCTTCCTTCAACATTTATTAAAAGATATCAATTTTGTGGAACAGTTGCAGAAAAGTTGGGAGGACTATCTTTTTCATAATGATCGGGGTGAGACTCCTCCATTTCTACTTTGGGAGGCAGGGAAAGCAGTTTTAAGAGGGCAGGTCATCTCTTTGTCGGCTATTTATAGGCGTAAGTCTGAAACCATTCAAGCGGATCTCAGGGCCCAAATTTCCACTCTCGAAATTCAGCACAAGTGATACCCAACTCTGTCGAAGTTTCGGCAGCTCACTATGCTTCGAGGTAAATTAGCTGCTTTGGAAACAGAGGTGATCTCCTCTTGCTTATTAAGAACGCGTCGTCACTTCTTTGAACATGGCGACAAAGCTAATAAGCTGCTCCTATGGCAATTGAAAAGATAGAGACAAGCTCATAGGGTGTCCTCTATCCTGGATGAACAAAATCGACCCATCCACAAGTCTAGTGAGATTGCTCAGCGGTTTGCTAGGTTTTACAAAAACTTATACTCCTCTCATTTAGCCGCAGATAACACTGCTATTCAGCAGTTTTTGTCAGATCTGGAATTACCACAATTATCTGAAGAAGCTCGCGATGCATTAGATAAAGAAATCAACCTTTCTGAGGTGCAACTGGCCTTGAAGCAGTTAAAGCCTGCCAAAGCTTCCGGCCCAGATATGATCCTGGCGGAACTATACAAGTCGCTTTCGGACCTTGTAGCTCCCCTGCTAACTAATGTCTTTAACTCGATATTACTTCATCAGCGCCTATCTGAGTCGATGCATCCAGCCTTAATTTCGGTTATTCCTAAGGAAGGGAAGGATCCCTTACAAGGAAGCAGCTATAGACCAATCTCCCTGCTGAATGTCGACTATAAAATGTTTACTAAGATCCTTGCCTCCCGCTTAAATTCCCTAGTGCACGAAGTAGTTCACCCGGATCAGACGGGTTTTATTAAGGGTCGTCAGGATTATGAAAATGTTCGCCGTCTTTTCAACATCCTGGCGGAGGATAGGAAGCTGGAGGGTAATTACGCGGTCCTTTCTCTGGATGCGGAAAAAGCTTTCGACAAGGTGGAATGGCGATATCTCTTACTTGTATTACAGTCTTTTGGATTTGGGCCGTCTTTTCTTGCATGGACCTCAGCTCTGTATAGAGCGCCCACGAGCGTAGTCCAGGTGAATGGGTTCCTTTCGACACCTTTCTGCTTAGAAAGTGGAACCAGACAAGGTTGCCCGCTCTCACCGCTTTTGTTTGCTCTTGCATTGGAGCCCTTAGCGATTCAGTTATGGTCATTAGAAGCACGTCTGGGGATTCCCTTAGCGGGTAAGCATCACGTCGTCTCGCTTTATGCAGATGACACCTTAATATTTCTTCAGGATCCAAACTCCACTATGCCAATCCTGACCTCTCTGCTCACGGATTTTTCCTATCTGTCTGGATATACGATTAATTTTCAAAAACCTGCCCTGATGCCTTGCTTGACGACCTGTGGGGCTAGCCAGATTCGAACTGACGGCAACTTCCCAATAGTTACTGGCTTCAAATACTTGGGAATTCACATATCTCAGAAAGTGGAGGAGTTATATGAGCGCAACTATTCTCCGCTTTTGTTGTCGCTGACCAGGGAGACTGCTGTATGGCAGGCTCTGACAGTATCATGGCTTGGTAGAGTTAACACAATTAAGAAGCTTCTCCTTCCAAAAATCATCTTCTTATTTCAACAACTCCCCATTTACTTACCTCGTTTGTTTTTTCTTCAATTATGCAAGATTCTCATGCACTTTATCTGGCAAGGGCGGCATCCCAGATTGAGCTGGCATACTATGACTCGTCTCAAATCTTGGGGAGGTGTTGGGCTCCCCAATTTCGAACTTTATTATTTCAACTCCTGTTTAAGAGCCATTCCCCTGTGGTGTTTGAAAGAGGGGTCGGCATGGGTTGAACTGGAAGCACACGCAGTGGCTCCAATCCCCCTTTCAGCCATCCCTTTTGTCACAGACAAGGTACTAATTCGCATTATTCGCTCTCACGTTTTTTCTGGGACCCATCTGGAGAGCCTGGCATAAAGTTTGTGCCAAAACAGCTCAGCCTTCTCTTTGGTCCCCTTACACATCCCTGGGAGTTTTCCCTTTTGTGGGAAGCCTGCTACGACTCTTACAACAAATTTTGGATGCTACACACCTAACTTCCCTGTTCCAGGACTCCAAGCTTCTGACCCGTCCCCGATTGGAATCAAAACTCCAGATGTCACTTTCCACGTTCCAGTATCTCCAATTTCATCAATGTTTTTCCTCTAGGACGATTATAGAAGCAGCCACACGAGCACCCACTACCTGGGAGAGATGCCTTTTTCTGCCGAAATCCGACAAGGCGCTGTGAGCGAGACTGTATCGCTATCTGGCGTTAGATATCGCTCAGGTTGCTTCTAATCTGAAGGCTTGTGATAAGTGGGAAGAGGATATTCTACCTAAATCGGAGGATTTTTGGGCCGAGGTGTTCCATTACGCTCACACTTGTTCCATCTCTTTATCTTTAGTTAAAACCCAATTACGAATTGTTTTGAGGATGTCTTTTGTTCCGACCTCTCTCTTTCAGTGGGTTAGAGCAGATGACCCCCTTTGTTGGAGATCCTGTGGGAAGTTGGGAACTTTTTATCACATGTGGTGGGAATGTCCCATAATTCAATCCTATTGGCTGATTATATATAATACGATAATTCAAAAACTGGAGATCACCTTCCCGTTTGATGCTGAACATTGTATTATGGGATATTTCCAACCGGATTCACTGTCTAGGAGACATTTGGGTATGACTCAGTGTTTATTATTGGCTGCACATTTGGTGGTTAGCCGATACTGGAAGAGATCGAACATACCTACATATGACGAGTGGTTGGTTAAAGTGTGGGATCTCTACATAAAAACATAAGACATGCCATACTGGGTCAGACCGAGGTCCATCAAGCCCAGTATCCTGTTTCCAACAGTGGCCAATCTAGGTCATACGTACCTAGCAATATCCCCAAAAGACACAGGTTGCACAATGCTTGTACTGGGTCAAGAATTGATATCCTGGGTCCCTTTTTAATAGTGGTTTATGGACCTTTCCTCCAGGAACTTGTCCAAACCTTTTTTAAACCCAGCTATACTAACAGCCCTTATTACATCCTCCGGTAACAGATTCCAGAGTTTGATTACACGTTGAGTGAAAAAATATTTTCTCTTATTTGTCTTAAATAGTTTACCCTGTAGCTTCATTACATGTCCCCTAGTCTTTCTATATTCTGATAGCGTAAACAATTGATCCACGTTTATCCGTTCCACTCCATTCATTAATTTATAGACCTCTATCATATCTCCCCTCAGCCGTATCTTTTCCAGGTTAAAGAGCCCTAACCTTTTTAGCCTCTCTTCATAGGAGTAGCCTTCCATCCCCTTCACCAATTTGGTGGCTCTTCTCTGTACTTTTTCTAATAACGCTATGTCCTTTTTAAGATACGGTGACCAGAATTGCACACAATATTCAAGGTGCGGTCGTACCATGGAGCGATACAGAGGCATTATAATATACTTTGTTTTATTCTCCATCCCTTTCCTTATGATACCTAGCATTCTATTTGCTTTCTTGGCCGCCGCTGCACACTGGGTGGAGGGTTTTAACATGTTATCCACGATGACTCCTAAATCTTTTTCCTGGGTGGTGGTTTCTAATGTGGAGCCTTGCATCGTATAACTATAGTGTGGGTTGTTCTTTCCTAGGTGCATAACTTTGCACTTGTCCACATTAAATTTCATCTGCCATTTGGATGCCCAGTCTTCCAATTTATCCAGATCCTCCTGCAGTTTTGCACAATCCTCTTGGGTTTTAACAACTTTAAACAGTTTTGTGTCATCTGCAAATTTGATAACCTCACTAGTTATTCCCTTTTCCTAGTCATTTATGAATATGTCAAAAAGTAGCGGACCCAGTACAGATCCCTGGGGTACTCCACTATTCACCTTTTTCCATTGGGAATATTGGCCATTTAGCCCTACCCTCTGCTTTTTATCTTTTAACCAGTTCCCGATCCACAATAGTACACTGCCTCCTATCCCATGACTTTTTAGCTTCGCCAGAAGTCTCTGATGGGGGACCTTGTCAAAAGCTTTCTGAAAGTCCAGATACACTATATCAACCGACTCACCTTTGTCTACCTGTTTATGCACACCTTCAAAAAAACATATCAGATTAGTAAGACAAGATCTTCCTTGTCTAAAGCCATGTTGGCTGTCTCCCATTAGGCCATGACTATCTACATGCTGTGTAATTTTGTTCTTTATGATGGTTTCTACCATCTTCCCTGGTACTGACGTCAGGCTCACCGGTCTGTAATTTCCCGGGTCACCCCTAGAACCCTTTTTAAAAATTGGTGTTACATTGGCGACCCTCCAATCTTCAGGTATTACAGATGATTTTAATGAAAGGTCACAGATTACCAATAGCAGGTCTGCAATCTCATATTTCAGTTCTTTCAACACTCTGGGATGTATACCATCCGGTCCAGGTGATTTGCTACTATTCAGTTTATCAAATAGTTGTAATATATCTTCCCGGTGTAGCGATATTTCTCTCAATTCCTCTGCAGTATCACCTTTAAATACCACTTCAGTCTTGGGTAACATCCCTACATCTTCCTCAGTAAAGACCGAAGCAAAGAATTCATTCAGTCTCTCTGCTATAGCCTTGTCTCCTCTTACTGCCCCTTTTACCCCTCTATCATCTAATGGTTCAATTGACTCTCTCACAGGCCTTTTGCTACGAATGTACTTGAAAAAGTCTTTATTTCGTGTTTTTGCTTCCGTAGCAAGTTTCTTCTCAAATTCCCGCTTTGCCTGCCTTATCAATGCTTTGCATTTAACTTGCCAGTGTTTGTGCTGTTTCCAGTTTTCATCATTTGGCTCTTTTTTCCATTTGCTGAAGGTTGCTTTTTTGGCAGCAACAGCCTCTCTGACCTCACCTTTAAACCATGCTGGCAGTTTTTTGGACTTTCTTCCACTTTTCTTAATGCGTGGAATACAGCTGGTCTGGGCTTCGAGGATAGTATTTTTAAATAACACCCAACTTGCTGTAAGTCTCTAACCTTTGGAACCACTCCTTTTAGTTTTTTCCTAACTATATTCCTCATTCTATCATAGTCTCCCTTTTGAAAGTTTAAAGGTAGTACTGTGGATTCCTTTACTATCTGTCCTCCACTAATTAAATCAAACATGATCATACTATGATCACTATTGCCAAGTGGTCCCAACACCCTTATTTCTTGCACCAGATCTGGCGTTCCACTAAGGACTAGGTCCAGTATGGCTTCCCCTCTGGTCGGTTCATGAACCAGCTGCTACAAGAAGCAGTCATTTATTTCATCTAGAAACTTTATCTCTTTAGCTTATCCTGCTGTGACACTGACCCAGTCGATACCGGGGTAATTGAAATCACCCATTATTACTACTCTGTTGTGACTTTTGTTAGCTTCCTTGATTTCTTTGAGCATTTCATCATCCATTTGTTCATTCTGGCCAGGTGGTCGATAGTATACTCCCACTGCCATCACCTTCCCCTTCATAAATGGAATTTTAATCCATAGAGATTCTACAGCAAATTTTGTTCCCTGCAAAACTTTAATCCTTTCTGACTCAATGCCCTCTCTAACATAGAGCGCAACCCCTCCACCAATTTGATCAGCTCTATCATTACGGTATAGTTTGTATCCAGGTATCACATTGTCCCACTGGTTATCCTCCTTCCACCATGTCTCTGAGAGTGCAATCATATCTAACCTCTCATTTAATGCTATATATTCTAACTCTCCCATCTTATTGTTTAGACTTCTAGCATTGGCATACAAGCATTTTAGAGACTGTATTTTATTAATATTAATCTGGCTATTGGTAGGCATGGGTAATTTGGAATCTTTATGCTCTGTCTGCTCCTTACTCAAGGGCATTTGGGCTACTATACTCCCTTTTGGAACCTCACTGCTTTTGGTAGTATCCTTCAAGGATACCTTCGTCCGAACCATGCGCTCCTGGGTGACTGTCGGCTTTCCCCTATTTTCTAGTTTAAAAGCTTCTCTATCTCTTTTTTAAAGGTTAATGCCAGCAGTCTGGTCCCATCCTGATTAAGGTGAAGCCCATCCCTTCGGAAGAGCCCCCCCTTTCCCCAGAATGTTCCCCAGTTCCTAACAAATCCAAAACCCTCATCCTTGCACCATCGTCTCATCCACGCATTGAGACTCCGGAGCTCTGCCTGTCTTTTGGGTCCTGCACGTGGAACAGGAAGCATTTCGGAGAATGCTATCCTGGAAGTTCTGGATTTCAACTTCCTACCTAAAAGTTTAAATTTAGCCTCCAGAACTTCCCTACCACATTTTCCTATGTCATTGGTACCAACATGTACCAAGACAGCAGACTCCTCCCCAGCACTATCTATGATCCTATCTAGGCGGTGCGTGAGGTCTGCTACCTTCGCACCAGGCAGGCATGTTACCAGGCGATCCTCACGTCCACCAGCCACCCAGCTATCTACATTCCTAATGATTGAATCACCAACTATAACAGCTGTCCTGACCCTCCCCTCATGGGGACATGGCCCTGGAGAAACGTCCTCGGTGCGAGAGGGTTTTACATCACCTGGAGGACAGGTCCTAGTTACAGGATCACTTCCTGCCACACCAGGGTGATGCTTCCCTGTCACGTGACCTCTCTCCTCCATGGCAACAGGGATGCTGCCAGACTGGAGGTGGGACTTCAGGACTATATCCCTGTAGGTCTCGTCCATGTACTTCTCTGTCTTTCTTATGTCTTCCAGGTCTGCTACTTTAGCCTCTAGAGAACGGACTCGTTCCCTGAGAGCAAAGAGCTCCTTGCACTTAGTGCATACGTAAGACCTCTCACCAACTGGGAGAAAATCATACATGTGACACTCAATGCAAAAGACCGGAGAACCCCCATCTCGTTGCTGGACTTCTATCTGCATCTTAGTTTACAGCTTGTGTTTAGGTCTTTTAAATTCTGTATATAATAAGGATTGGTGGAGATGCTTATAAAAGTGTATCTAATACCCCTAATACACCTTGTGTACCTGAAGCTTAATTAATTAATCTCAGGTCCTCCGTGTATGACTGATTTGGATAAAGAGCTGCACCTGGAAGCAGCCCCTTTCCTCTAAGATGTGCAAGTACCTATAAAACTACAATTACCCCAGGGGTGGGTGGGTGCTGGGGAGGAAGGGAGGGAGATAAGTCCTATTAAAGAGGGCAGTTACAAGGTACCCTGTCCTGAACCCTCAGCAGGGGGGAGGGGGGTACCACACAAATCCCAGTTAGTTGAGAGAGGCAAGGTAAGTTACAGCTGAGAAGGCTGAACTAGCACACCACTAAGACAAACAATAAATAATTAAATAAACAGTTAGACAAACAATAAATAATTAAATAAACAGCTAGAACTCACAGCAAGGTGTCACAGGAGGCAAATATCCACTCTCTAGCAGAGCCCTCTAAAAGCACTGCTCTTCTCTGATCTACCATATGGAAAAGCTGATGGCGGAAGTGCGGGGGAAGATGAGTAAATTGAATGTCCTCTGGAGGCAAATCTTACCTCTCTGACGGGTTTAGGATCCGAGTCTCAGTTTAGCCCGGGCTTCCGCTCTTTCTTTCTCTCTTTCTGTGCTTACTTCTCGTACCCCTAGATAGATGCTGAACACCTTGACCCCGTCTTGACCAGGGGGTGTTTTGCAGTTGTGCTCCTTCAACTCCTTGGAATTCAGAATTGCATTCTTCCATTCCTCTCCATCCCCTTAATGTTTATAGTGTTGTTATACTAGTTTGGGGGGCAGGGTGGGGGGTGGTTTTGGAGGGGGTGGATTTGGAGGGGGGACGGGGGTGTGTGGGGAGGGCAGAGCCTGATTCAGGTTAATGAGAGTCCCCTCTAGAGGATAGAAGTATATTGTTGGGAGCTAGTTTCTCCCCAGGTCTTTAGTACTTTCTTGGGGTTACAAAGTCTTTTTTTGTGCTGTCTCGGAATTGTTTGTTACTCTAAGTTTGACAGTTAGTTCTTTTGTATACCTCAGGTTCTATTTCTGGGATTTTCAAGTATAGTTTATTTATTTTATTTATTTATTTAACTGTATTTATATCCCGCTTTTCACCGGGTCAAAGCGGCGTTACATACAAGGGTGGGGAAATTAAGTATAAGGGTGGGGCCATCACCAGGGAGGCAACATTGATGATTTCGACATGAGACAGACTTTGGACATGGACAGTTTAGTGCAGTTTTTGATCAGGGGTTCATGGTGGGCGAGATCAAGGGTTCGTGCACTTTTAGGTGTGAGATGTTTTGAAGTATTCTTGGAATAGGATGGTTTTTAGCTGTTTCCTGAAAGACAGTAGATCGTCATTGTTTCTGAGTCGGCTCGGTAGAGAATTCCATAGGGATGGAGCATAAAGTTCAAAGGCTCGATTGCATGTCCGTTGAGAGCATTTGGTTCTTTTGTGAGGGACGGTGAGGGAGTTGCTGGAGGCCTGTCTGGTAGTTTTGCCGTGGGCTGGACGAGACAGCAGGGTGCGAAGCTGGGTGTTCTGTGTTTGGTGGATGGCTTTGTGGGTGAGTAGGATGGATTTGTATTTAGTTCTTGCTTCGAAGGGAAGTATGTGTAGGTCTCTTAGAATTGGGGTGATGTGGTCGGTTTTCTTTGCTCTCTGAATGATTCTTGCTGTGGTGTTTAATGCTGTTCGGAGGGGGTTGGTCTGTGTGCCTGGAAGTCCATGGTAGATTATGTTGCAGTAATCCAGATGTAGGAGTGTCATAGCTTGCATTACCGTCCTGAAGTTTTGAGGTTCGAGGAGGGGTCTGAGATGTTGCACTGTTTTCGCTTTGTGGAATATAATTCCGGAGGTTTTAGTAATTTGTTGCTTGAGGGTTAGGGCTTGGTCAATGATAATGCCCAGATATCTTATTTGTGGCTGTATTTGAATGCGTGTGGTTCCTATGTTGAGGTGTGTAGGTGGTGTGAAGTCTGGGTCTTTTGTCACTATGAGGGCTTCAGTTTTCTTTATGTTGATGGATAGATTGTTTTCTTGTAACCAGTCGGACACTTCGGAGAAGCATGCTGATAGATGTATATTTGTTGGGTTTGTGGTTGTAATAGGGGCGTAGAGCATGATATCATCAGCATATATGTGGAAGTTGATGTTGTGAGTACGTATGACTGAACAGAGTGGTTGAAGGTAGATGTTGAAGAGCATGGCTGACAGCGTGGATCTTTGAGGTACTCCATGGTGTTGCTGGAAGGGGGGCGAGGTCAAGGTGCTGGTACGGATTAGTTGTTGTCTGTTAGTTAGGTAGGATTGAAACCATTTGAGTATGGTGTCTTGGATCCCAATAGTCCGCAGTCTGTGTATGAGGATGTTGTGGGAGATGGTGTCGAAAGCTGCTGATATATCAAGGAAGATCATGGCATATCCAGAGTGTTTTTCTTGTGTTCCTATGAGGAGGGTGTTCATCAGTGTGGTTATGAGGGTCTCGACTCCATGTAGTGGGCGGAAGCCGTGTTGTTGTGGGTCCAGTGTGTTGTTGATGTCCAGGTGTTCTTGGAGCTGCTGCTGGACGATCTTCTCGATTATCTTGGCGGTGAATGGTAGGCTTGCTATCGGTCTGTAGGATGCTGGGTCTAGGGGATCCAGGTTTTGCTTTTTTAAGGATGGTCGGATGATTGTAGTTTTGAGGGTGTCTGGCATGTGACCTTGGGAGAAGGATTCATTGATGATATGTGTTAATGGCGTGCTCAGTTCGTCTTTGGATTTCTTTATCCAGTCAGTGGGGAAGGGGTCCAGCGGAGAGGTGGTGGTGTTCAGGCGGGAGATGGTGGATGATATTTCATCTGTAGTGGTTTCTTTGAAGGTGGACCAGTCACTGTGTATGTTGGGGTGGTGGTTTGTTGTAGTTGTCTCTGTGTTCAACTGTGGGTTTTGAGGTTGTTGGAGCTGTTTGTATTGTCGGGCCAGTAGATCTGGTGGAATCTTCGGTAGTTGGTCAGAATTATTGGGTGCTTTTGTCAGTTTTTTGACAATCTGAAAGAGTTCACGAGGTTTGTTTATGGATGTGTTTATGATTTTCATGTGGTAGGGTTTTTTTTGCTTTGTCGGTCTCAGTGTGGTATACGTTGAGTTCATATAGGTATTTTGTTTCCTCTTCGTCTCTCCGGGCCAGTCCAGGTACAGTTGGGTAGTCAATCCCTTCTAGCAGCTGAGGACTGAATGTTGAAACTTTTGCTGGCAGTTGCTATAGCTCCCTCTGGTGTCCGAAAGCCAGTCTTCAGTCCTCAGCAGCTAGAGAGGACGTATCTCTGGCAGGCTCCCAGGAGAGACGGATTTGGACAGGCTGGGGGATAGTTTTTGTTTCTTGGGAAATAGGAAGAAGAGAACATATATATATATATATATGAGGGACAGCTTAAGCGTTGCAAAAGGGAACCTTGCTCACTGGCTCAGGCAGGGCTACATAGCAGGAAGCGCTCCCATATTCCTTCACAGCAGTGTCAGTAATTGGAAGTGCAGTACAGCGATCCTCGGTTAATTTTTGTTTGTTGTTTTTGATTTTTTGACTAACCGGGGGCAGAGCCTGCTTCCGGAGGATCTGTTAGTACACGAGGGAGTTAGTAGGTGCTGGGAGCCCCAGTATCCTCTTCCCGCTGCTGTTCCCTTAGTCTCGGTGCCTTGCTAGCAGCAGGCGATTAGAGACAAAAGCCTTGTGGGTTGTGTTCAAGGTAAGCTGCGGTCTTCTTTCTGTTCCCTGGGTTTGGTCCTGTTGTGGTAACTAATTTTTGTGTGAAAGGTTGGTTCTAGGGTCGGTGTTTGTTTGGCGGTTCTTTTTTTTTAGACCGGCGTGTGAGGCGGGAGCGCCATTTTATTTTCGCCGGTATTTTTGAGCGGCAGTCTGCGTCGGACCTTGATGTTTATAGGATTAGTTTTATTTTTATTTTGGGTTTCTTTCGACCCGTGATGGCAGGTACGGGATCTGGGGAGCTGTTTGGGGAGCGGCTTCCGGTTCCGTTGCTTGCAGCAGGATCAGCAGCCACGATTCCCTCAGAGCCTGCTGATTCTCCCGCGCTTGAAGCGTGTAGGGAAGCAGAACTCTAAGTCACATAATTTATTTATTTATTTATTTAACACTTATTTATATACCGCATCTTCCAGCGATCAGTTGCGGTGTACAATTAACAACAATTTACAATGAACAATTTACAATTACATAGAACAATTATAACTTTTTACATAGAACATCTTAACTTGCACAACAAAGGGTTTAAAACTAAGCGGAATAAAACATAAGACTCCTGCGAGGGCAGCAACTAGTAAATCTTCGTCCCCTGAGGCCCAGTGTTCTTTAGATTTCCTATTTTTTACAAGCACCAGTCGATGTATAAATGAAAAGCTGCTCACCTTTTTGAACACTGGTATAATAATGGTATAGGCTCTGCCTTCCTCCTGTTCACACTTCTCTCCAGTGACACAATAAGAAACAAATATGGGGGCTTCCCTAAACCCTGCAATTCCTCTCTTGTCTCTTACTAAGAATATCTAGTAGTCTGTTGAGGGCAGGAGAGATCCCTAGTCTCTCCTGCTTCCTGGTGTGGTACATTGCAGCACACCACTAGGGGGGTCAGGTGCTGCCTTTTTGGACAAGTGGCACTGCAGTTTTAGGAGCAACTTGTAATTTCCCCTGCTTCCATTAAATTGTGGGTGCATTGAACTGCAACCCCTTCCTGTCTGAGAGGCCTCCTTGTCTGTATTTTCCTTGTAGTACAGCAGGGGTACAGCTTCATGGATATAACACTGCTACTTTCAGGTTTCATTTGTGCAGTTTCTGGTTTCCAGGTTAGAACCAACTTACCAGGAAGATCATTGGCTCCTTGTTTCAGTCTTTCCACACCTCACCACTTCCATTCTCTTAGTCCAGGCCAGGATTTGTTCTGATCCAAAAGTTTACTGGAAGTTGTTAAGAGTCAAACAATAGTAGCAATTGTCTGCATGATAAACAAATAGGACGAAAGCAAACACTTTTCCTTCTGCTGGGATTTTTCCCTGAGTCAGGGAGCTCCTCCTCTTCAGTCCCTGTTGACTCCAGCTGTCATCGCAGGCACTGCACTCCCGTAGAGCCTAGCCCTCCTTGTTTCAGTTCTAAGAGATGTCCACTTGTTCCTTTTCTTCCCTTTCTCCAGGATCAGTGGTACTTCTTTCCTTTTGGATATGTAGAGGCTTCCTCCTGTGGTGTGGCTCCTTAAAACTAGCATAGTGTCCTACTCTGTCCTTGCCACTACTCTTCTTTTGGGTCATTGGCTCGGTTAGCCAGAGATCTCATCTCCTCCCTTGTGGCACCCTGGCTGTTAGAGCCAGGAGGCACCGGCCACTGTGGTATGGTGCCTTAGCCAGCCGAACACAGGAAACTCCCTTTAGGCTTGGCCTTTATGCTAGTCAGGTTTCCTTCCAGTCTCATCCCACAATTACTTCACCGGTCAGGAGGACCCTCCCATGTTCCGGAAACACTGGCTCATGATATTCTATTTTGGTGGAACCACTAACGTTCTCTGCAGATACCCACAGCAGAGCCTTAGGGGTCTCTATGTAACTTTCTAGGTAAGGGGTGCCTTATACAATATTAGCAGCAACCACATCGGTCCTTTTGTATAACACTGAAGGTCTTTGCATGTATTGGTATGCAATGCAATTCACTGCCTTTTCCCTCACATTGGGGTACTTTTATACGGCGGTGCCTTTGTGTTATCCCCCTGCAGTCCGCGCTCAAAGAGGCAGGCGCTCGGGGAAACACTACTACGTTTGTTGCAGTTGCGGACCGTGGAGCCGGTTCCGCTGGACCACTACAGGTTAGGTCGATACTCGATTTACTTGTTGTGCCCACAAGAAAGAAGGGTCGTTTCGTCCGATTCTGGATCTCCAGCATGTGAGCCGTTGCTTACGGGGTCCGCACTTTTGGTTGGGGACCCTGCGGTCGGTTATTCGTGCAGTGCAGCTAGGAGAATGGCTGTCTTCCATGGATCTCACGGAAGCTTACCTGCATATTCCGATACGACCGGATCTTCGGGGCTTTCTGCGTCTTGCAGTTCCCATGGGGCATTTTCGGTTTCGGGCGTTACCGTTCGGTCTGGCGACCGCGCCGCGCACCTTCACCATGGTGTCGGTGGTGGTGGCAGCGGCTCTTCACGAGGAAGGTGTTCAGATTCATCCCTACCTGGACGATTGGCAGATCCGGACAGGTTCTCAGGCGGAATTGGCCGCTACGGCGGCTCGGGTCGTGCAGTTTCTGCACCGCCTCGGTTGGGTCTTCAACCGGGCAAAGCGTCTGTTGCTTCCTGTGCAACAGTTGCTGTCCCTTGGAGCTTTGTTCGACACAAGCTGCGGAAGAGTTCTTCTGCCGCCAGTCAGGATACATATGCTGATAGCTCAAGGAACGGCCTTCCTCCTTCTGCCGGCGCCATCAGCTTGGACATACTTCCAGGGTTGGGTTCGCTGGCAGCGGCTTGGACCTGGTACCCTGGGCCAGAGCTCACATGCGTCCGCTGCAGCACGCCTTTCTCTCCAGATGGTCTCCTCAGGTTCATCCCCTCACTCAACGGCTGCGGTGTCCAATGGCGTCTGCGTCGGTCTGCGGTGGTGGCAGTTTCCAGCGCATCTTCAGACGGGGGTTCCTCTGGAGGATCCGGAGTGGGTTCTGGTCCCGACGGATGCCAGCCTCTCAGGTTGGGGGGCTCATTGTCTATCCCGAATAGCGCAAGTCTGTTGATCGGTGGAAGTGAGCACCTGGTTGATCAATCGCGTGGAGCTGCGAGCAGTTCGTTTAGCGCTCCTGCATTTCTCGTAGCTTCTCGGAGGGCAAGCGGTTCGGGTGTTTTCCGGCCGTCTAGTGACTGTGGCCTACCTCAACAAGCAGGGGGGCACTGGCAGTGCGCTTTTGCTGTAAGAGAGCCCAGTTCTGTTTCAGTGGGCAGACTTGCCTCTTCGTGCGCTGTCGGTGGTGCATGTGGCAGGGAAGGACAATGTGCAGGCCGCTTTCTAGGTCGTTATCATCTGGATCCCAGAGAATGGGAGCTGACCTGGGCGATTTTTCACGAGATCACGTTGCATTGGGGTCAACCAGTGGTGGACCTTTGGCGACTCTGGACACTGCCATGGCGTTCCGATTTTTCAGCATGCGCAGAGAGCACATGTCGGAGGGCCTAGTTGGTCTGGTTCAGCCCTGGCCGACGGAACAGCTTCTTTATGTGTTTCCTCCTTGGCCATTGCTAGGGAGGGTCATCCGGAAGATTTCGAGTCACAAAGGCAAGGTACTGCTCATTGCTCCGGATTAGCCTCGGCGTCCCTGGTATGCGGCTCTGGTGCGTTTGCTGATTGCTCTTTCTTGGTGGTTGCCCTCGCGAATCTACCTCTTGGCTCAAGGTCCGGTTTTGATGCCGCAGGTGGATCGATTCTTGCTTACGGCTTGGCTCTTTCGAGGGATCGTTGGCGGCGCAGAGGGTACTTGGCTTCTGTGTTCGCTACTATGTTATGGTCCCGGAGGCACTCGACATCTTTCGCGGTTATTCGCATATGGTGCTTTTTGAGGCGTAGGCTAGAGATAGAGCGGTTTCACCCCGTTCCGCCGGCTTATCGAGGTTCTAGCATTTCTTCGGAGCAGTCTGTAAAGAGGTCTCGCCTTACACACTCTCCAGGTGCACTTAGCCGCTCTTGCTTGTTTTTCGGGATAGAGTGCGGGGCTTTCGCTCTCGTCGCGCCCGGATGTGCAGAGGTTCCTTCGAGCGGCTAGGAATATCCGTCCGCCTCTTCGACTCGTGGTGCCTCCATGGGATTAGAATTTGGCTTTCGAGACCTTGTCGGGACCACCATTTGAGTCCGCGCTTCCTGACAACTTGCGGGAGGTGTCTTGGAAGACGGCCTTTCTCGTGGCCTTGTGTTCGGCTCGGAGAACTTCCGATTTACAAGCGTTCTCCTGTAGAGAGCCGTATCTCCGTTTATCGGCGGTGAAGGTGGTTCTGCGGCCCGTTCCTGCGTATTTGCCGAAGATGGTCTCGGGGTTTCACATGAACCAGCCCGTTTCACTGCCTAACTTTCAGTTGCAGGGCAGCAGTTCCGTGGCCGGCACTCTGCGAAAGTTGGATTTGGGTCGCGTGTTGCGGAAGTATCTTCGGCGAACGTACCCGTTTCGGAAGTCTAATCGATTGTTTGTTTCTGTGTGGAGGTCCTAGCAAAGGACATGCCACTATGAAGGTTTCTGTTGCTCATTGGGTGCAGCGGGCGATAGCAGGGGCTTCTGCGGCAAGGAGTTAGCTGCCTCCGCGTGTGCTCAGGGCGCATTCGAATAGCGTGCAAGCGGCTTTGGGGGCTGCGATGGCCTTAATTCCGCCAGTGGATCTTTGTTGGGCGTCTGCCTGGTCCTCTCTGCATGCCTTCACGTGGCATTATAGGTGGGATGTACAGGCGCACTCAGCGGCTAAGGTTAGGGCCTCGGCCATTATAGCGGGGCTCGCGGGACCCTCCCCGGTTTGGGTACTGCTTTGGTACTGCCCAACTGTACCTGGACTGGCCCAGAGAGACGAAGAGGAAGGAGAAATTAGACCTTACCTGCTAATTGTCTTTCCTTGAGTTCTCTCCGGGCCAGTCCAGGTCCCACCCCATTGGTCTGCGAGCAACAGTTTGGTTTCTTATAGGAGTCGGAGTGCATTGGTTTCCAGTCAGGTCTTCGCGGCTTTCCGCGGGGATCAGTACCGCACGGGCATCTTGAGGAAGATATTGGAGATTTCTAGCTAGGAACAAAGTATTTTTAAGGGGGGGGGGGTTCCTCTCGTGAGTTGGTTGAATGCGAGTTGTTTTTTTCCAGCAGGTGGACGATGTTTCGAGTTCTTTATTTTTTCATTCGCTGCTTTGACAATAGGTGACTGGCTTTCGGACACCAGAGGGAGCTATAGCAACTGCCAGCAAAAGTTTCAACATTCAGTCCTCAGCTGCTAGAAGGGATTGACTACCCAACTGTACCTGGACTGGCCCGGAGAGGACTCAAGGAAAGACAATTAGCAGCTAAGGTCTAATTTCTCCTTTGTCACTGTCATCTTTGTTTTTTCTCCATTTTCTTTCGGTTCTTCTGAGTTTTGTTTTTAGCTTTCGGAGACTGGGAGTAAACCATCTGGCCTTTGTGGTAGGAGGTCTGGTGATGGCTTTGTTTGTCGGTGCTTCGGACGCTGCGGAGATCGTGGTATTCCAGTTGTGTATTAGGTCATCGATGTCACTGAAGTTTGTTTGTAGTTTAGGTAGAGTTTGTGCTAAGAAGTCTTCTTTGTTAAATGTTTTAAATCTTCTAGTGTGGCGTCCATCTTCCTTGTTGGTCATATGTTGGTAGGTGTGGGATATGGTAATGAGGTAGTGGTCTGACCAAGGTACAGGCGAGATCTGTGGGTTCTTACCTGAGGAAGCAGTTAGGAAGTTTAGGAATATGAGGTCCAGTGTGTTTCCTTTTCATGTGTGGGTTCTTGTATTATCTGTACCAGATTCATTGCTGTCATGGCGGTGCGGAAGGTTGCTCCGTCTTCATGGGGCCTTCATCTTCCCATATCTGGATGACTGGCTAGTAAAGGAAGACGCTGCCTCAGAGGTGCAACAGGCCACAGCCGGCACCATCAAGGTCCTACAACATCTGGGGTTCATGATAAACTACTCCAAATCCCACCTTACTCCAACACAGGACCTGGAGTTCATAGGGGCTCGCCTGGATACCCTCCAAGCCAGGGCCTTCCCCCTGGACAGGGTGGATCACCTCTGTGCCCTGGCAACCGAGGTGCAGCACCATCATGCCATGCCGGTGCGGTCCATGCTTCTCCTGCTTGGCCACATGGCTTCCACAGTCCATGTGGTCCCTAACGTCTACCTCTACATGCAGGCAGCTCAGTGGTGCCTCTGCTCACAGTGGACTCAAGCTACAGGCAGGCTCCAGGACAGTGTCCTGTCAACTAGCAGACTTACTCAATTGGTGGCAGGATGCACAGCACCTGTGGAAGGGCATGCCTTTTCAACACCCAAACATCCAGAAGGTCCTCATTACGGATGCCTCCCTGCTGGGCTGGGGTGCCCACTGCGAGGAACTACATCTCTCGAGGACAGCCAGCAGGGCAACTGGTCTCTCGAGGACTTACAGCAGCAGATAAACCTGCTGGAGTTCAGAGCCATTTTTCTGGCGATCAGGGCCTTCCAACACCGCCTGCAGCATCAGTCGGTGCTGACCCAAACGGACAACCATGATATGTTACGATGTTCTACCTGAGCAAACAGGGAGGCACAGGGTCTCACCGCTTCTGCCAGGAGGCAGTAGCCCTCTGCTCATACGCGATCAGTCAGGGAATGCTCCTCAGGGCACTATACCTTCCACGCCAGGACAGTGTCCTAATGGACAGACTGAGCAGGGTCCTCCAGCTGCACGAGTGGCACAGCGGCTATTCCAACTCTGGGGAACTTCAAGTCTGGACCTTTTTGCCAGCCCAGCCAACACTCAGCTGCCCCGCTTCTGCTGTCCCCAGCTGCATATGTCCCGGATAGCAGCGGATGCCTACTCATCTCGTAGTTGGAGGGCCTGTTGTATGCCTTCCCTCTCATGCCACTAATTGTGCAGACCCTCTTCAGTGTCCAGCAGGACAAGGCTTCCATGATCCTAGTGGCCCCACGATAGCCCAGACAGCCTTGGTTTCCTCTGTTACTCCGCCTCTCGACGGAGCACCCATTCCCTCTGAAGAATTTCCCCGGACTACTTACCCAGTAGGAGGGCTCGATTCTCCACCCTAACCTGGTGTCCCTATTGCTAACAGCATGGCTGTGGAGGAGTGGCCTAGTGGTTGGGGCAAGGTACTTCAGGCCGGAAGGTTGGTGGTTCAAATCCCACTAGAGGACAGCAACCTTGGGCCGGAAGGACTGGGGTTTCTAGTCCCACAGGTACTCCTTGTGGTCTTGGGCAAGCCACTTAACCCTCCATAGCCCATGTTCCCTGTAAAATAGTTATCTCCAAGTTATAATACCCTGTTCAATGTAATTTCAGTTTGTTCAATGTATGTATGAGAATGTAAATAAATAAATAAATAAAATAAATGGCTGCCGAACGGGTCACCCTAGCTCTCCTCAACCTCTCCAGGGAGGTGGAAGAAGTCCTCCTGGCCTCTTGTAAGAACTCTATGAGACGAGCCTATGCCTTCGAGTGGCGTAGTTTCTCAGTATGGTGTATGGAGCAATGGGTAGACCCTTTCTTCTGCCTGGTGCATATAGTGCTGCAGTATTTGCTCAACCTCTCGCAGACCAGACTCAAGTCCAACTCTGTCAGGATACACTTGACCATACTCTTAGCGAACCATCACTCCATAGAGCTCTCTGTAGCTAGGGAGTCCCATATGTGAGGACTGACATCCTGAATGTTCCTGGAGAAAGCGTAGTTACTCACCTGTAACAGGTGTTCTTCAAGGACAGCAGGAATCAGTCATAACAACCCTCCCTCCTCCCCTTGGAGTTGCTGTACAGTTTTTGCCATCCTCTTTTGTTGACTCTAGCTATGTCATCTGACTGAGTAAGATGGTACCCTTGGGTGGGAGGGGACCACGCATGCGTGGTGGCATCTCCCAAAGGCTTTCTTTGAAAACTGGGGAGATGCTTCTGCAGGGGCTCCTTCGGCATCGCCATCACCCATAAGTGAGGACTGATTCCTGTTGTCCCTGGAAAATACTTGTTACAAGTGAGTAACTATGCTATATAGTGTATCCAGATTTTCAAAAGGCCTTTGACAAGGTCCCTCGTGAGAGACTTTTGTGGAAATTAAAAAGTAATGGGACAGGAGGCAGTGTACTAGTGTGGATTAGGAGCTGGTTAAACAATAGAAAACAAAGAGTAGGGCTAAATGGCCAATTTTCTCAATGGAGAAAGGTGAATAGTGGAGTACCCCAGATATCTGTGCTGGGCCCATTACTATTATCATATTTATAAATGATCTGGAATTGAGATTTAACGAGTGTGGAGATCAAATTTGGAGATGATACAAAATTATTTGAAGTTGTTAAAACACAAGATGCTTGTGAAAATTTTCAAGAGGACCTGGAAAAATTGTGAAACTGGATTTCCATATGGTAGATGAAATTTAATGTGAACAAGTGTAAAGTTATGCAGTTAGGGAATAACAACCCAAACTATAGTTACACGGTGCAAGGTTCCAAATCAGGAATCACCACTCAGGAAAAGGATCTGGATGGTAAGTTGAAACCCTCTGCCCAGTATGCAGCTGAAACAAAGAAAGCAAATAGATTATTAGGAATCATAAGGAAAGGAATAGAAAATAAATCCAAAGATATTATAATGCCTCTGTATCGCTCCAGGATGTGACTCCACCTTGGATATTGTGTGCAGTTCTGGTCACCATATCTTAAAAAGGATATAACAGAATTGGAAAAGGTACAGAGAAGAATGACCAAAATGGTAAAGGAGATGAAGGATATCTCTTTGAGGAAAGGCTTAAAAGGTTAGGGCTCTTCAGCTTGGAAAAGAGATGGCTGAGGGGAGATATGATAGAGGTCTATAAAATAATGAACGAGTGGAATGGGTAAACGTAGATTGGTGGTTTACTCCTTCAAAAAGTAGAACAACTAGGGGACATGCAATGAAGCTGCAATGTAGCACATATAAGACTAATCACAGAAAATATTTTTTTATTCAACACATAATCAAACTCTGGAATTCATTACCGGAGAATGTAGTAAAAGCCATTATTGTAGCTGGGTTCAAAATAGGTTTGGACAAGTTCCTGGAGGACAAGTCAATAAACCATTATTAAAGAGGACCAGGGAAATCCACTGTTTACTACTGGGACAAGCAGTATGGAATGTATATACCTTTGGGAACTTGACATGTACTTGAGCCTTGGAATGGCCACTGTTGGAAGCAGGATACTGGGTTTGATGGGCCCAGTATGGCATATCCTATGTTCTTGACTTGATGTACTGAGTTCAAAACACTCCCAGATTCAAGAAGCTCTAGATTCCACACTACTCTCTGATCAACAAATTTGCCCTCAAAAGATTCAGAAGTTCCAAGACACATGGGTGGTATGGGATGGCCTAAAATAATATGATTAATGCCAGTAAAAGCTCTAATATGAACAAGGACTTGCATGCCACAGGGCCACGTTGTGAATGCTGCACCCAGTGGTAAATGCACAGAGTATTCTCACAATCATGCCACATGTAGGTCTGCAATGTCACAAGGAACACAAATGAGCCATCCTCCACAATATCTGTGCTAAAGCACACCAGGCCCTTCCCATGCCAGATGGAATGTTACCATGTCTCCACTGCTGGTGCTATGTCTGCCAATATATCAGTCATGTCTAATGGAGTACACAGAGTCTCCCAGACAGTTGTCATAGAACAGTGATGATGTCAGCATTCCATACATGGACGGCTGAGATTTCAAGACCCACCAGTGCCCATACCAATAATATGTAAAGTTACCAGATGTCCCCTGGAGAGGGATACCAGATATCAGTACATGGACCCCAACCTCTCACTTGTATGGAATGAAAGAGAGACCTCTGTGTCTTTTACAAACCCATCAAATTATGTATCCAGGAAGGGCCAGATGTCACAAATAGCTCGCGGGTTGAAGAAGAGAAGCAAGTAGCCAAAAACATGGCAAACAGGGACAGATGAATATTATCAACTTTCAGGATATAACCTGGCATTTACATGTCTGATTACAAACACTGCTACAATTTGTTACACACCTTTAGAATAGACACATGCCACTCACAATGTGCATGAGGAGACCTCTTAGCGTGTACACCTCTCAAACAATGCAGAGCCCTGGCCCCTTGGTATCACAGCTCTGCCCTGCTCAGGTGTCCTTGATATGATCTGCCAAATGCAGATGACCTCTATTGTAATGTCTGTGATAAATAGTTGCAGTGGCACAGCAAACATCTATAGTGGTTTCACAGGTCTCTCATCTGCCATAATGAATCAACATTCATCCTGACACATATGCATATAGCAACTGGACAATAATGTGTCTGTGATCCAAGTACATAACAGCCACACATCTCAAAGCTACAAGCATTGGGAAAGTACACCTGGACATATAAGACCATGGCCATATTAGAGAGGTGACCCTGACAGCTCTACAGTCAGACTTTACAGTGGAACAAGGTCCCTCGTGTGATGTAACACACCTGTATCCATTCACTTTAACAAATTGATGTTTCTCTCATGTTGCCAATATAGAGTATGTACTAAAGTGGGATGACATGTGCAGGTGCCCAGGCCATGATTGTGACTTGGCATCATGTAATGCATTGACTTTGTGATGGATCTACAGATGTGTATGTAATGTTCTCAATGCATCTCACAGTCCAGAAATGGTGGGTGCAGCAGTCAATATAGGCATGTGTGCAGGCCAATTCAGATAGGGGTCACTCACTCCTAATGAAGCATGTCACCATGTCAATACTTGGAAAGCAGAGTCTGTTGGAAATGGCAATATGCAGTCAGCAACTGCAAAGCATATTGACGGCCCATCAGGAGATGTGTGTGAAATTTGTACACGCGTCTCCAAGACACTCGGTGCAATGTCATGGAAGCAGTGTCTAGACCACTGCACAAATAAATACACATGTGAGGAGGAATAAATAGCAACAAAAATATGTATTAACAATCCTTTACACTCTCAACAAGGCTTTACATCAAAAAATATACAGTTATAGATTTCAAATTTTCATGAGACAGATACAATGGATCTCTTTATTTTTTTTTTTTATTTTTTTTTTTTTTTTAAACTTTTATTTTCATTTTGCAACAAACAAAAGAAACAACACACCAAAGGAGACAAAACAATTATACAATAAGGAAAAGTAAACCCAATTACCCCCCACCCCCACGCTTCTTCTCTAGCTGATTATGTCAGCATGTGAGCGCTTCCAAACAACAGTGATTATACATCAAAACAATCAAAAGAGTATCTGCGATACAGAATAATCATGGGACAAAGATATATACAAATTTAGACAGTCAGATGAGAGCATTGAGCAGAATGTACATAGTCATTGAGCATCTTCCATTTAGACCGATGATGAGGAGTCTGAATGGGGGAAGCAAACATACGAGGTATTTGTTCATATTTACTGTAGAGACAGACATGATTCCACCATTCATTGGGGCTCAGCTGGGAGCTATTTTTCCAGTATTTCGTAATTAGGGAAATAGCAATGCCAAGCATAAAGTCCAAAAGGAAGTAAGCCGTTTTTGGAAGAGAGGGGATCCCCGCAGCTGAGCGAAGTCCCACTATCCTCCAAGAAAGGGGCTCTTGAAAGTGCAAAATAGACTGGATACGACCCCAGACCCGACGCCAGTAATACTGTAGTGCGGGACATTCATACATAACATGAGGTAGTGAACCAATGGCCGCATGACATGTCCAACAACTATTGCCCTGAGTAGTGTTCCATTTGGCTAATCTGTCAGGAGTGTAAAAACACCGGTGGGCTAGAAAGAAGAGTGTCTGAGTGAGTGAGGCGGATCGGGAGACCCGTGTCACTCTACTCCAGACTAGGCTCCATTGCTCCGGGGTCAAAGTCACATGCAATTCTCTCTCCCAGGCTTTCTGCGCTATAGGGGTATCCCTAGTTATAGCATTACATAAGGTTTTGTAAAAATTGGATGCTACACCCGGTGAACTACCGATAGATCGGATAGTCTCCAACCAACCTTGTGTAGGGGAGGCCGATGGCGGGAGCACCTTAGCACTCCGAAGGCAATGCTGAAGTTGCACCAACTGAAAGTAGTGTTTCGCTGGGAGACCAAATTCAATTTGCAATTCACTAAAAGTTTTCCAGCGACCTTCATGGAACAACTGACTAGGAATCCAAATGCCCCTAGTGTACCAGGGGCTCCACGCCATCGGCTTATTTTGTATTCGAAATCGAGTGTTGTACCAAAGTGGGAGCTTGTCTAACGGACAGAGTCGGGAGTCTAAAGATTGCATGAGATTATTAAAGGCACCTAAGGTGTCTAAAAGCATTGGTGGAAAGTGGGAGTCTGATGGGAGAGTCATACCAGGGAGAAAAGTAAGAGGAATCGGTTTGCAAAGGTCCTCTTCTATGTCTAGCCACACAGGTCTACTCGGTACTGGATCTTCCAGCCAACGAGCGCCTTGTTTGAGAAGAAAAGATTGATGATACTTCAGGAAATCAGGGAATCTGACACCCCCATTTTCCTTATCTGCTTGCAGCTTATATTTCGCTATCCTAGGTGTCTTGTTTTGCCACAAGTATCTAGTCAGAAGGCCCTCTATATCTTTATATATACGTCGAGGGAAGAGACAGGGCAACATTTCTAAGATATAATTCACTTTCGGAACAATCATCATTTTTATGGTTTCTAATCGACCCCACCAGGTAAGTGTTAAAGGAGTCCAGCGGTGAGTAAGCGCCCGGACTTTAGAGGTTAAGTCTTTGGCATTGAAGGAGATAGTGTCTTCCAAAGGAGAACAATAGTGAACCCCAAGGTATTTGACCATGCGAGGTTGCCATAAAAAGGGGAAGGGTTGCATATCTGCCTGATGAAGCAAAGGATTTAATGGAAAGGCTACCGACTTGGTCCAATTTATCTTATAACCGGACAGTTGTGAGTATTTACCAATTTGCTCTAGGACAGCCGGTACTGAGTCTATAGAGACAAAAAGCATAAGATCATCAGCATACGCTGAAATTTTGATTTCCCTATGGGTGAAGGGGACTCCATGAATCTCCTCCGATTGCCGGATTAGTAAAGCCAAGGGTTCGAGTGCAAGATCGAAGAGAAGTGGAGACAGTGGGCATCCCTGGCGAGTGCCGCGTTGAAGGGGAAAAGGCTGAGACTTTAAAGCATTGGCACATATACTGGCTGTAGGCTGTGCGTACATGGTGCGAAGACAACAGAGAAAACCTTCCCCGAATCCGTACCAGCGGAGGACTGCAAACAGGAAGGGCCACTCTAAGCGATCGAAGGCCTTCTCAGCATCAAGTGAGAGGCCAACAAATGGGCGATCAAGATTAACTGCGGTAGTCAGTACATGGCATAGAGTCCGAGCATTGTCAGCAGTTGATCTACCAGGAATGAAACCGCATTGATCTGGGTGTATTAAGGTAGGCATCCTATCCGAGAGCCGGGTAGAGAGAATGGTGGCAAAGATTTTATAGTCCGCGTTTAGGAGGGAAATTGGACGATAATTGGCTGTTAGTTGCGGGTCTCTCCCCTCTTTCTCAAAAACTACTACATTTGCCATTGAAAAGGACCCAGAAGGAGAACCCTCCTCGGCCAGAGCAGAAAAATAAATTTTCAAAACTGGAGCTAAGTCAGCGTGAAAGGTTTTGTAGAATTCAGCAGGGAGACCGTCTGGGCCTGCGGCTCGACCTGAGGCACATTTCTTGATAGCAGAATGAATTTCTGAGACAGTAAATGGTGTGTCCAAGGCCACTCTATCTTCGTCAGATAGGGTCGGTCTTTGTACCCCTGAAAGTAAGCGTTCAAATACATCTGGCTCAAAATCACATTCAGATTGATAAAGCCGAGTATAAAAATCACGAAAGAGTTCTAAGATTTCGGTATCTTTAGTGACCAAGCCCCCCCCCGACGGATTACGGAGGGCGGTAACACGCTTGGCTTCTTTTCGACCTTTTAGGGCATTTGCTAATAATTTGCCAGCACGATTATTTTCCCGATAATATAGCCCTTGTTGTGATTCAATATTTTTAACAGCAGCAGTGTACAAAAGCTGATTGTATTGAAAACGCAAGCGTTGTAAACGGAGTAAAATACATGGGTCAGTACGGGACGTGAGGAGACGCTCCCCAGCTTGTATCTGCTGCTCTAGAATCAGTAAATGCTGCTTTCTTTGTTTCCCCTGCCGAATTTGATAGCTAGTTATAGTGGCACGGATAGATGCTTTAAAACCCTCCCACCAAGCCCAGCCCGCTGTGTCATGGGGTGAGTTAAAATGAAAATAATCTTGGATAGCGGCCTTTATATCAACCTGAAAATCTTTTTGACCCAGTAGGGATCTATCAAAAAACCAAGCTCGGGGAGAATCGTCCCGCGCAGTGACACGTAATGATAAAGATATGGCAGCATGATCTGAAATATGGAGAGGATGAGTCCTAGTCGTGTCTACTTGAGAAATCAGTGCTTTGGAAATGAGAAAGAAATCTATTCTAGATTGGGAGTGATGGGGGGCAGAAAAGAAAGTGAACTCTAAGTCGGAGGGGTGAAGCAGCCTCCATATATCTACCAGTGCAAGATCTTGCATCAGAGCTGTAAGGGTTGCAAGACTCTTGGGTGGACTACTCGTTCTAGGCGGCTGTCTATCTATCAGAGGGTCTAACACTTGATTAAAGTCACCACCAAGTATTAATGGAGTATTGGCAGAGGCCTGTGCCAACTGCGCAATACTTGCATAGTAAGCAGGGTTGTCCACATTCGGGGCATAAATGCAAATACATGTAAATTCACTATCTCCAACCTTAAGATGTACTCGGGCCCATCTACCCTCCTTGTCAGCGCTAGTATCAATTACAGTAGCTTGCAAAGATTTCTTAACCAGAATGGCTACCCCGCACCGTTTGGAAACGGCGGGAGAATAGGCAGCCACCATGTAAGGCTTAACATTGAGTTTCAGTGTTTCAGCAGAGTTTAAGTGCGTTTCCTGAAGAAACGCTAAATCAGCATGCTCATGGCTAAGATAGCTAAGGATTTTCTTTCTTTTGATTGGACTATTAATGCCCTTTACGTTGAGTGATAAGATTTTACATAAAGCCATTCAGACAAGTTAAAAATTCTGAGCATGATAGCGCACCTAATTTCACAATGTCCCTCATATTGACTGTATCTGGCTGTACATATGGCATAAAAGAAAATAAGCTTAGATAATACAATGAAGCGCCCCACATTAAAAAAGAAAAACCGCAGCGCGGTAGAGAAGAAGCAGAACCCCAAAAATTACTGGCGACCATGTGTCTGCGGGGAGAAGCCCCAGAGAAGGCCGAAATTGAAAAAACACATAACCTGTAGGACTGTGCGTGCTCCGAATCCGACCGAGGCACACATCATGGAGGGATAGGAGACCACAAAACAAAAGTCATAGAAAGAAAGAAAGAAAGTCCAGGTAGTCTCTGTGCTTGACTATGACCGCCGCATCGGGCCCTTCAAAATGGCGGACAGAGCCGGCAAATAAAGTCCACGTCGTTGGATTAGCGCATCTGCTCTGCTTCTTTGGAGTCTAAAAATGTTGATAGTAGATCAGGATCTTCGAATGTCCTGGTTTGGTTGTGAAGAGTCACTCGGAGCTTCGCGGGATACAACAGGCCAAAGCGAGCCTGTAGCTGTTGAAGTCGAGGGCGAAAAGCAAGGAGTTTCTTCCGTCGGTCAACGGTAGGCTTTGCCAAATCAGGGAAGAAGGAGACTTTGTGACCTTCAAATTCCAAATGATGGTTCGCCCGGGCAGCATTTAAAATTTGTTCCACTTGTTGATATCGTAGCAAGCGAAAGATAATAGGCCGGGGGGTCGTTCGGTTGAGCGCCATGTGGGTAGGAACACGGTGTGCACGATCGATTTCCAATTCTTTATGAAAGGTGATCTTCAGCAAGGAGGGAAGAGTTTTGAGCAAGAATTCTCTCATATCTCCCGCTTCCACCCCCTCCGGTATTCCAATGAGCCTCACATTGTTGCGACGAGCTCGATTATTGCTATCTTCTAACTCCTTTTGAAGATTCTGTATCTGGCGCTCAGCCTTGTCCAGTGCGCCCAAGCGCACCGCGTGCGAGTCGAGGACCCCCGCCATATTGTCCTGCCGTAATGAGAGACTTTCAAGTCGGTCCTGGAGCACTCCAAAGTCTTCTCGCAGGGCTCTAAGCGCTTCTCCATTGGACTGCACCAATTCCTTCACGCCGCGTAGTTCCTCCAAAATCTCCAGGTGCATTTCGGGGTTTTCACGAAATGGAACCATCTTCTGTGGGGAGGACACCTCTGTTTTGGAGCGTTTTCCGTGAGAAGAAGAAGGAGACCCGAAGTCCAAGCGCGCTGGTTTATGGGCCGCCATCCCCCCCGATGTACCCCGGTCAGCCCGGAGCGAAATAGTAAGTTTGTATAGGTATTAAGTCAGGATTCTAAGTAGGCCTCTCGGGAGCTTCAGCGCGAAGCGTCTTACCCGCTGGACATCAGGCTCCGCCCCCCCAATGGATCTCTTTATAACCATATAATGAAATCAGAACAACTTAAGTATGGCTGAAATGCACAAAACAGATGTGGGTTGACCTGGATGGAGCAACAGGTACAACCCTGAACACAGGTACAGAGGGGGGTGACCTGCACACAGCAGTGATGACAACCACTCTAGCCACCTTGCTGGGCTAACTAGATGGCACCATACTGGTCTTAATCAGCTGTCATATACTATGTATAGTTGTGCTCAACATTATTGCCAGTCTTGCAGTTCAGCCCCTCAATGTCCATTATTTCAAAAAAAATAAAAAATAGGTGGCTAGTGAAATGGCTTTGGAATATATATGCAAACACATCTAACACATCAAAGAAGCTAGTAAAACAAGACCACTGAAAACAGTACATAGTATACAAACTAGGATATTGCCAGGACATGATTATTGCCACAACTGAAAACAAAATATGTTCAAGAATAATTCATAGGGAACTGAAGTCTACTGTATCTCCTATTCATCTGACAAAGCACTGGATCAGCAATAACTATGAAGGTCTCAGACCTCTTTTGGCACTACTTTTCAGACTTGCATCTGGACTATGTATCGTGCCCAGTATCATCAACGACCTTCATTTAGGAGTGGAGGAGTGGCCTAGTGGTTGGGGCAAGGTACTTCAGGCCGGAAGGTCGGGGGGTTCAAATCCCACTAGAGGACAGCAACCTTGGGCCGGAAGGACTGGGGTTTCTAGTCCCACAGGTGCTCCTTGTGGTCTTGGGCAAGCCACTTAACCCTCCATAGCCCATGTTCCCTGTAAAAAATATTTATCTCCAAGTTATAATGCCCTGTTCAATGTAATTTCAGTTTGTTCAATGTAAACCACACTGATGCAGAATAGCGCGGTATATAAGAGAATGTAAATAAATAAAAATAAATAAATAAATAAATTTATGTTCTTTGAATGAGGAGCTCTATTGCAGAAAAACGTTGCTCTCAATCTTGTGGCTTTACCCAGACAACTAATTCATATACGTTGTCAAAATTTTCTTAAAGCTTTAATGGCAAAAGTTGATTTCTACAAAGTCATAATACTTAGCTTTCTGCTTGTTCTATTTAATTTGAAATCTCCGTTACTAGGCTCCTCTCTTATTTTTCAACAATCATAACTAGGAAACAAAGATGGATCTATAAACTGAAATCAGTGATACCTACTGGTCTTAATGCCATTATAGACTGGGCAGCCTGTTTATAAGTGTTATATTATAGGTTGGAATGAAGACGGAGAGTGCGTATAGGTAAAATGGCAGCTCATATTGTAAGACTATAATTGACAATATGTAGGAGAGGTGAACTGACATACCCAGTGGTTTATAGCTGACTGGATAGAAATGAGTAAATGTGATCATTTTATGAGGTAGCAATAGGAGCTGAGGGAGTTCGTTGGGTGTGAATATCATGGTGGACAGGGTTCCTCGTCCACAGAGACTCATGATGAATACTTGGGAGTGTACGTTGGATAGGCTGGAGGTTATGAGGACTTGAAATGAGCTTTCTAGATAGGTTAGAACTTATAGCAGCATCCAATGGAATGAACACATGGGTATGTCCATTCAGGATATAGGAGGTGGGTCTTTTATAAGCAAAGTCCAGTTGAGTACCCCGCATGCACGGCGTCTTTTTCAGTGAGCGGAGGGTGAGAATCCGCATGGCTTGAGGTCCGTTTAAAATCACAAAGGAAATCAGACACGGGCAACATTGTATTTAGATTTTGGTGGGTGAATTTTTATACATTTTTATAGATTGGGGAGATTTAGTGGGAAGTAGGATGATGATTTAATCATAATTTTTTATTCACATAGAGCACATGAGGGCTAAGAACCGATCCCCTGAAGAAACCGAGGCGGTGAAACGCTACAGTGGTACCTGGGGAGAGCGTTGGGATCATTGAAAAATAAGAGAGGAGCCTAGTAACAGAGATTTCAAATTAAATAGAACAAGCAGAAAGCTAAGTATTATGACTTTGTAGAAATCAACTTTTGCCATTAGAGCTTTAAGAAGATTTTGACAACGTATATGAACTAGTTGTCTGGGTAAAGCCACAAGATTGAGAGCAACGTTTTTCTGCAATAGAGTTCTACACTCAAAGAACATAAATGAAGGTCATTGATGCTACTGGGCACGATACATAGTCCAGACGCAAGTCTGAAAAGTAGTGCCAAAAGAAGTCTGAGACCTTCATAGTTATAGCTGATCCAGTGCTTTGTCAGAGGAATAGGAGATACAGTAGACTTCAGTTCCCTATGAGTTATTCTTGAACGTATTTTGTTTTCAATTGTGGCATTGATCGTTCAAAAAAAGACCAGAGCCAAGCGTGTTACCAAGGACATGATTATTATCAAAAAGGATAAAACAAGTGCCCTAAGCTACCCAATAGTTAAATAAAGAAAAAAAAATTGTCGGAGCTTGTGCCGTGAAAGAAACATTCTTTTTGCAACACTATACTCCTTTCATTTATTTATTATTTATTTGCATTTCTTATATACCGCGCTATTAAGATCAGTGTGGTGCACAGTGAACAGAAACATACTACAATGCATCAAGCCACATTGAGTTTACAATGAACAGGGTATGAACTTGGTGAAAACCGGGGAAACTATCTACAATCATTTTACAGTAAAACTACAAATCATTTACAATGAACCGGGGAAACTATCTACAATCATTTTACAATAAAACTACAAATCACTTACAATGGACAAAGTATGAACTTGATGAAAACCCGGGGAAACTATCTACAATCATTTTACAGTAAAACTACAAATCATTTACAGATATCATAGGTTCGTGGCACAGGGAGGGTTCATTCTATTTAAAAGGGAATGAACCCTCATCTCAAAACCAAGGGATAATAGGAAATGTCCCCTAGGAAAAAACATATATGCTGTACAACAGAGCAGATTAATAGTACTTACCTGATGGTTAACTTTGCCAATGGACCGCTGCTGAAGAGAATCACAAAAGACCGTAGTTCAGAACATGCTCCGTCAAAATGCAGCTCTGGACTGTAGAAGCTTTCATGAATCAATGGGGCTTCACTACAGCACTCCAATGTGTAGTTCAAATAAGTTGTTTCCCATCCAATTTGTGTAGATAAAACTTCCAAAAATACTCCTCCAAACAGCAACACATGGCATCACTTAATACCATAACTACGAGGCCGCGGGCAGGGTCCCGGCGGCCGAGGCTAACCGGGCGCACGGCCCGGCGCAGGGACCCTGTGCGCGGCCTGGTCGGCTTGGGCGCGCTCGGCCCTGGGCGGGCGCGAGCGCGCATCTTTTAAAGTGATTGGCTCCCTGGGGTGGCTGCCCCGAGGGAGCCAATTAAAGCTGCTGGCGTGGGGGCGCGAGGGGGGATCGGGGCCGAGCAGCCTCCGCATGGTCAGTCGTGCGGAGGCTGCTTTGGTGCCGGCGTCCCTCCTCGTGGTGTTCCGGTACCTGCTTCGTTGGTCGGGGCTGTGTAGGGCCTTGCTGCTGCGTCGGGTGCCGGGTGAGTGTCTGCTGACGTCGGGTCTTGTTGGCGGGGGAGGGGGCCTTTTTCCTACGGGGCTTCCTGGGTCTGCCGGTGTGCTGTCGCTTCACTGATATAAAAAAAAATAAATAAATAAACCCCGGAAAAGCCCTATAATTGTTTTCTTGAGGGATGCCTGGTGGGAAGAAAGCTGGGGGCCTGGCCCCTAAAAAGGCCTCGGTAAAGGGGCGGGGGTCCCGGTCGCGGGGGGGCACTGGGAGGGGTGGGGGGTTGCCTGGGCGAGTTGGTGGGGGGGCTGCGGCGACGGGAGAGGGGGGTGCTCGAGGCAGGGGAAGTGGGGTGAGGGGCCGGACAGGCCGGGGGGGTTCCCTTCCGCCCTGCGGCTCGCTGGGGGTAGATGAGGGATTGCTGGGGTCTGGAGAGGTGAGGGGGGGATGTTGGTGGGGGGGCTGGGGTTGGGACGGTTGGGGGGGATCTCGGGGCTCCGGGCCAAGGGGGGGGCTCCGGTCTGATGGGGCTCCTTGGGGTGCAGGCTGTGGGGGGCCTGTTGGGTGGTTCCCCGGCCCCGGGGTGTTCGGTTCGTCGGGGGGAGCTTCCCCATGCGACCAGTGGATGGCAGGGGGGCAGGGTACATCCGGGGCGGGGTGGGGGGGTCCTTGGCCTCCAGCGTGGCCGGTGTCGGTTTCCCCCCCTGTTTTTCCTTTTTTGTCTCCGCAGGGACAGTTCATGGCGCAGACTTCGTGGCCCGTGGGCTCGGTGCGCGGAGAGACCTGGGTGAATTCCCCGGTTGGAACGGAGCCGCAGCATGGAGCGTCAGCGGAGGCGGCACAGCGGTGTTTGAGGGGTTCTGCAGGCGCTGATGGCGGGGACCTCGCGGTGGATGGTGAGCGGACAGCTGCGTCGGGTGAGTTATTGGTGGAAGGGGGTGTGTCATCCAGGGAGGTAGGGGGGGCGGTGCGAAAAAAGCATAGGCGCTCGTGTTGGCGCCGTCGCAGCTCCAACTCGTCCTCGTCTTCCTCGACATCGACTAGTTCGTCCGGGGGGTCGGATAGGCGGGGGGATCGGCAGCTACCGAGTGTTGGGGGGGGAGTGGGCGCAAGTGCGGGGGCCTCTTCTGTGGTGTCTTTACCGGAATTGTGGGCAGGGGTACCTCGGAAGCTGAGGCGTAAAATCCGCAAGCGGCGTTATATTGATATCTTCCGTTTGTTGGAGGGGCGGAAGCGCTCAGGTGAAAGCCGGAAAAAGCCAAAAGACGATGAGAAGGCCGGGCAGGTGCGAAAGGTGATGCGTAACGTGGTCAACTGGACGCGTTCCTTTTTACGGTTGGCCAGTGTGTGGGGGCAGTACGATCCGTCGCAGTACGAAATGTTATTGGCGTATGCCGATTCCATCCTTGAGGTGTCTCAGACGCATGAAGGCTGGTCTTGGCTTAATTATGACGAGAAGTTTAGGGACAAGATGGAAGAAAGCCGGGCGCTTTCTTGGGGCACACAGGATATTAACCTGTGGTTGACCCAGATGTCGGCTAGGTCCGGTGCGAGTGCTAGTGGCGTGGCTAAAAGTGGTGTGTCGGGCCGGTGGGTGGGGCGGCACGGCCCTTTCGAGGAGGGGCGGCCGGAGTGCCTGCAAAGGCAGTCGCGGCCGGGAGCGGTGATGTGTGCTGGCGTTACAACCGTTCCACCTGCCCCTTTCCCGATTGCAAGTTCCAGCACGTCTGTTCCTTGTGCGGGGGTCCTCATTCCGCGGTTAAGTGTCTCAAAAAAGGTACCTCTAGCTTGGCCGCCCCTGCCCCAAAAGGGCAGTGAGTGGCGAGGGCGCGCGCCCACCCCGGTGCGGGTAGAGGTGTTGGTGTGGTGGCTGACTCTGTACCCCGTAGGCGGGAGGCGGCGATTTTGGGCTCTGGGTTTCGGCATGGTTTCGTGATCCCGGTGAGGGGGGTGGTGTTGGCATCTTCGGCACGGAATTCCCCCTCGGTTCGTCGTTGGGTGACGGTGGTGCAGGACAAATTGTTGAGTGAGTTGCGATTGGGTAGGGTGGCTGGCCCCTTTGCGGAACCGCCATTTCCCAACTTGGTGATTTCACCTTTAGGTGTTGTGCCCAAGAAGGAGCCGGGCAAATTCCGCCTTATTCACAATTTGTCCTGTCCTGTCGGGGCTTCGGTGAATGATTTTATCCCTCATCAACTGTGTTCGGTTCGTTATGCTTCTTTTGACAAGGCGGCTTCGCTGGTGCGTGGGGCTGGTCGGTCGGCTTTGCTAGCGAAGGTGGACATTGAAGCGGCTTTTCGTTTGTTACCTGTCCATCCGGCTTCATTCCCTTTGTTGGGATTTTGTTTCCAGGGCGAGTTTTACTTCGATAAGTGTATGCCGATGGGCTGTTCTATCTCTTGCGCGTACTTTGAGATGTTTAGCACGTTCTTGGAGTGGGCGTTGGTCAAGGAATACGGTCTGTCGTCTGTGGTGCATTACCTGGACGATTTCTTGTTTGTGGGAGCGGCAGATTCGGGGGAGTGTCAGAAGCTGCTATCGGGCTTTGTGCGGTTGGCTCAGGAGTTCGGGGTCCCCTTAGCAGACGGGAAGACTGAAGGTCCTGCTACGAGGTTGACCTTTTTGGGCGTGGAGTTGGATTCCGCGGACATGGTGGCGCGGTTGCCTCGCGATAAAGTCGTTCGTTTGCGAATTTCGGTGGCTAATGTGTTGTCGGTGGGTAAGGTTTCCTTGAGGGAGTTGCAGTCCCTATTGGGGTCCTTAAATTTTGCCTGTAGGGTGATTCCGATGGGGAGAGTGTTTTCCAGGAGGTTGGCTTGTGCGACGGCTGGGGTACGTAAACCGCATCATCGGATTCGGGTGACGGCGGCAATGCGCGCGGATTTGCGGGTGTGGGATCGTTTTCTGGAGGATTTCAACGGGACTTCAGTGCTTTTGGAGCCCGAAGTTTCTAGTAATGATTTACAATTGTACACGGATGCTGCAGGAGGGGCGGGGCTGGGGGTATATTTTGGGGGGGCCTGGTGCGCTGACCGGTGGCCGGCGTCTTGGGCGGGGGCGGGGTTGACCAGGAATGTCACATTTTTGGAGCTCTTTCCGCTTCTGGTAGTTTTGGAGCTCTGGCCGCAGTGTTTGCGGAACAGGAGGGTGCTTTGGTGGTGTGATAATGCGGCGGTGGTCAATGTGATTAACCGGTACACTCCGAGGTGCGTGTGGGTGGCTAGCTTGATGCGGGAAGTTGTCCTGGCATGTCTGCGGCTGAATGTGGCGGTGCGGGCGCGTCACCTACCAGGGTCCACTAATGTGATTGCTGATGCTCTTTCTCGCTTTCAGTGGGAGCGGTTCCGGGCATTGGCCCCCGAAGCGGACGAGGAAGGAGCGGTGGTCCCAGAGAAATTGTGGAGCATTGGCCTCAAGAAATGCTAGACCTTCTGAGAAGTTCGTTGTCTGCAGGGACCTGGTCTGCGTATTGTAGGGGGTGCGACCGAGTGGTCGCTTTTTTGTTGTCGCGCGGGTGGGGGCGGGGGGGTTCCCGAAGGTTTGCTTGGCCAATATGTTGTGGCGGCCAAGGGCGCTGGGTTTTCGCGTTCGACGGTGCGCTCGCATTTGGCGGGCTTTCACTTTTTTGCGAGCGCAGTAGGTTGGGGTCTCCCGGCTGGGGGGGTTTTAACGCGCTGGTTGCTACTAGGTTGGGAACGGGCGCAGCCGACCCCGCGTGATGCGAGGTTGCCGATCACCCACGGGCTCCTCGTGCGGGTGTGTGGAGCTTTGGAGCGGGTGGCTTCATCTGCGTATGAGGCCTTATTGTTCCGGGCGGTTTTTTGCCTGGCATTTTTTGGGGCATTTCGGATTGGGGAGCTGGTTGCGGGTTCTGGGCGGGTGGGGAGTGTTGGGGGTCTGTTGGCTGGTCACGTCCGGCTCGTGGAGGGGGGGGCGTGGATTCTGTTGGCTAAGTCCAAAACGGATCCTTTGGGGAAAGGTTTATGGGTATGTCTTGGTGTGGGTGCGGATCCACGGACTTGTCCGGTTCGTGCGCTGCGACAGTTTGTGGCCGTGCGTCCGGCGGGTGCATTGGGGTTTTTCGTTCATGCGGATTTGCGGGCGGTCACCCGTTGCCAAGTTTCCACGGTGCTTCGGCTGGCGTTGTCCGCGGTGGGTGAAGATCCGCTTCGATTTGCTCCTCACTCTTTTCGGATTGGTGCAGCCACTACTGCGGCGGCTGCGGGGTTACCAGCGCACGTCATCCAAGCCATTGGGAGGTGGCGTTCTTCAGCTTTCAAAGGGTATGTGCGGCTGTGAGCGGTTGGGTTGCTGGGTGGGTTCCTTAACTGTTTATTTCTTTTCCAGATGTGTGTGTCGGTCCTGGTGGATGTTGGGTTGCTGGCCACTCCTTCGTCCATTGGGCGGGTCTGCGCGCGGTAGACCGCCCTATCGGCGCCAATTTGGGATTGAACCCGTCGTCGGTGGCTGGCCAATGGCTGGGTGTGCGAGGCATGCGGTGGCCGCATCTGCTGCCTTTGCTGCGCAGCCACGGAAGGACGTCGCAGTGGCCGGCCGCCCTGCTGGTGCATTTGGGTGGAAACGATATATCATCATGGTCCTGCCTGCAGTTGATTCGGGCGATTCACGAGGATCTCGGACTGGTGTTGCGTATGATGCCGGGGGTTATTGTTCTTTGGTCAGACATTGTTCCAAGGCCGTCTTGTTGGGAGCAACGTCGTTGGTCCCGGGGGTTGACAAAGGTCAATCGTCAGATTGGTCGCTGGGTTTGTGAGCGGGGGGGGTACCAGATCCTGCATGACTGGGCGGATGTGGGTTGTGCGGGGCTGTATCGGGCTGACGGGGTGCATTTGTCGCCAGTTGGCTTGGACCTGCTTCTTAATGATTGGCAGGAGGCCTTGGAATACATGTCTGGCCATGATAGTCGCTGGTCGCAGCTTTTGCCTGGGGGGGGCGGCACATGAACAGGGTTATGTGCCGGTGGCGGGATCCCGGAGGCTACAGTTGGGCGGGGGCGGGGTGCCCCTGACCCGGTCAAACCCTCGGACGACTTTTGCTGAACGGCGAAGTCGGGGGAGAGGGGTATGGTAACTTGCCGGGTGGCGAGTTACGGTATTAGCGGTGGCAGGCACTTTGCTGAGGATGGCTGGTGCAGCCGGGTGCCGCTAATTGAGTGGTTTGGAAATGTAATTGTTGACTGTTAAAATTTGTTGGCTAATAAAAGCTGCGACCAGTTCTGTTCCATAAAAGTTTGGTGTGTGTTGTTTTGTGGAAGGGGGGGGGGTGGGTTGTGGGGGAGAAGGGGGTGTAAGGCAGGGGCCTGCAGTGCCGGGTCCGCCTGCCTTGGTTACTCAACGTGTGACACAACGCTGTGTTTCAGGCCATAGAAACTCTTGGCCCTTCTTCAAATCTGTTATGTATCTGAGATATCAAAACCTAATCCTCTCCCGCGATAGATACGTTTCAACGTTTGGTGCTGCGGGACCTATCTTTGATGGAAGCGGATCTACTGGATACCTTTTCTAATCTGACCAGGATCCAAAAAGAATCTTTGACCTTATTATGTGATTGGAAAGATATATGCATTCGCAGAGCTGATAAAAATGGAGCGACTATAGTTCAAGATATGTCACAATATAAGGAAATGGTGCTGTCTAATTTATCAGACGTTAAATATTATCATTTAATGGAGGAAGATCCTACTAATCATTTGAAAGAACTAATTGAACATCATAAGGAGGCAGCTTTCAATCGTTGCTGGATAACAAAGAAAGAGTTTCAATTCTTAAATAAAAAGAATCCATTATTGCCAGTGTTATACAGGGTTCCTAAGATCCATAAAAGTTTGGAGGATCCTCCGGGTCACCCTTTAGTGTCCTGCCGGGGGTCTATTTTGGAACCACTGTCACAGTTCTGTGACGTGTTTTTTCAGCCATTATTAGTCTGCATGCTGTCATATATAAGAGACTCTTTCCATTTCTTATCTCTACTACAACAATATCAGAAGGATGTGTCAGCATGGTATCTGGTTACGATGGATATAAAAGTATTGTATACAAACATCAACCAAGAAGCGGCATTACAGATGGCAGCCCATTTCCCTTCATGGTTGCCAGTACGTTTACCTAAAGAATTCCTTCTGCAACTTATGACTTTACTTTTGACAAAAAAAATATTCTGATTTGAGGACCATTACTATCAACAGATCCATGTAGTGGCCATGGGAGCCACTGTAGCTCCATCGGTTGCAATCCTGTATGTGGCCCAATTCGAAGAACGTTTCATTTATTCTTCCCTCTGGTATCAGCATATTCGGATGTGGTCTACATTTCTAGATGATGTGTTTTTTCTGTGGACACATTCTGAAGTGCAACTAAAGGAATTTTTTTGTGGATGAATACTCTGGATCCTGATATACCATTTGTACCTAAATATCATGTTCAATCAATTGAAGTTTTGGACTTATGGCAGTATAAGCAGGACTTAAGGTTACATTTTACATTGTACAGAAAAAAGGTACACTACCAAAGGTACTATTTGACATGGAATAATATTTTAAATAAATGTGGTTTAGACCTTATAGTATTACTATAGAAAGATTGACTGTGGAGGAGTCTTCTGTAAAAGAGAAGTTAACACCATTGGAGGATCAATTAAAACAGACAATGTCACTGGAGAAATTTATGTTAGAATGGAAGGAATATGAAATTCAGTTGTCTCAATTTAAGGAATCTTTAAAACAAATGAAGATTAAGAAATTTTTGCGAGATACCATGGATTATGAGAAGGACCAGGTGTATACTTGGCGCCACCATTTATGGGAGGTTAAAGGTCAAAGGAAACAAGTAACTTTTGAGGAGACAATGGAGGAAGATATCAGCTCCTCTTGATTTCATAGTACTAATGAGACTAAGGATTCCTCTCGGGGATCATTACCGGAACAAGTTTTTTTCAGGGGTCGCCTCGTACCCGCCGGCCTTTACTTCAGGGGGAGGGTCGGAGGGGACCCACCACCAGGTCATTCACGAGACAACAGTAATTAATTTATCATCGCATGCACTTACAGAAGCACAGAAACAGACACTGGAGTTGGGATTATCTTGTGTGCCTTTGACAAGGTATGACCCCCTTTCAGATGCGGATAGCATTGCATCGTTTTTTCCGAAAGCTGCAGGTATCTCATTTCCTTTACAAGGGTACCTCTTTTGGATCGACAGTGGATGATTCGGTCTGCAGTAATCCTTCTCAATGGTTACCACCGGGTCCGGTTGATCCCGCGATAGATTCATTTCAACGTTTGGTGCTGTGGGACCTATCTTTGATGGAAGCGGATCTACCGGCTACATGGTGTCTCATTTATCAGATGTTAAATATTATCGTTTAATGGAGGAAGATCCTACTCATCATTTGAAAGAACTAATTGAACATCATACAGAGGCAGCTTTCAATCGTGGCTGGATAACAAAGAAAGAGTTTCCGTTCTTAAATAAAAAGAATCCGTTATTGACAGTATTATACATGGTCCCTAAGATCCATAAAAGTTTGGAGGATCCTCCGGGTCGCCCTATAGTGTCCTGCCGGGGGTCTATTTTGGAACCGCTGTCAAAGTTTTGTGACGTGTTTTTTCTGCATTATTGGTCGGAATGCCATCATATATAAGAGACTTTCCGTTTCTTATCTCTACTAAAACAATATCAAGAGGATGTGTCAGCATGGTATCTGGTTATGATGGATGTAAAAGCATTGTATACAAACATCAACAAAGAAGTGGCATTACAGATGGCAGCCCAATTACCTTTATGATTGCCAGTATGTTTACTTAAAGAATTCTTTCTGCAGCTTTTGACTTTAGTTTTGACAAAAAAAAATTTCCCATTTGAGGACCATTACTATCAACAGATCCATGGAGTGGCCATGGGATCCACTGTAGCCCCATCGGTTGCAACCCTGTATATGGCCCAATTCGAAGAATGTTTCATTTATTCTTCCCTCAGGTATCAACATATTCGGATGTGGTCTAGATTTCTAGATGATGTGTTTTTTCTGTGGACGCATTCTGAAGTGCAACTAAGGGAATTTTTTGTGTGGATAAATACTCTGGATCCTGATAAACAATTTGTACCTAAATATCATCTTCAATCAATTTAATTTTTGGAGTTATGGCTGTATAAGCAGGACTCAAGGTTACATTTTACATTGTCCAGGAAAGAGGTAGAAAGGAATACTTTGTTGCACTATCAAAGTTACCATCCGGGTTCTTTACACATTGGCCTGTGAGCCAATTCATTCGTTTGCGGAAGTTATGCTCTACTGATGCCGAATTTCGGAAACAGGCTAGGGGTTTAAAATCTTGCCTCAATGAACGGGCATATCCGGACAAGATTATTAAAAAAGCATATACACAAGCAAGATATAATCATTCTGAATGGTGGGGTGACACAGGTACCCATTTGCAGGGGGACCAGGATGGGAAGGAAGAAAAACCTTTTGTAGGAATTTTACTGTATATACCCAATGTATTGTTATGTTATGACTATTTTGAAATGGCATTGGGCAGTGCTGGCATTGCATTCTTGTTTTGCAAAAGCCCCTGATGTTAGCATTTCAGCGTGGTCGTAATATTGCAGATTGGGTAGTGAATACCTTACGTGACTCTCCACCTCCTCTTATAAAGGGTCATTTTGTGTGTAAATCAGGCCATTTTTGTCCAACCACTTTGGAAGGAGACAGGTGAGAACATCCTACCACTAAAAGTTTTCAGAGTGGGTTTCTCACTGATTGTTTTTCAACCTTTGTGGTTGTCGCACTCCCCCTGCTGGCCAAGCCTATAAGCAGGAGGGGTGGCCTTGTTTGCCCTTAAGTATAGAGTCACTTGGTTCTCCCTCCCTTGAGGAATTCTGGGAGCTGTAGTTTCTCTGTATTACTTGCAGACAAAGTAGTTGTCACCACACGGTTTTGTTTAAGGTAAAAACAGAATATTTTTATTTTTGGGCTTCCCTTCACGCATTAAAGTTCATATACACAAACAGCAAGGATAACTTCTCCAAAAGAAAATAATACAGGAGCATAAAGGTTATCTGGAATATCAGAACTTGGCAAAAGCTCTTTATACAGTAACAATAGCTGTTCACAGGCCTTTTCCAGTAGTAAAGAATCATAGCTATTGCTCTTATTTACAACGGGCATTTATCTCTTGTCTTCATTCAAAACTCTTCAAAAATCATGCTTAGGCTTTCAGAAATATTCTTTGCTTTCACTGGGGTTTTTGTCTTTCTCCTATCCAGGGTAAACAGATTTACAGAAAGAGCAATCCATGGGAATACTGTCACACAGCTTCAGCCGTAGGAGAATCTACTTGCATATCCTCTTCCCCTGCAAGACCTTTCTCCCCACTTGGGCTTCTAATGGAAGAGTTCAGCTTATTGTTTGAAAGGGTATTCAGAAACGCTCTCACATGCTGCTCTCCTAACCAAGGATTAGCTATGCTCTCTGGAAAACTTCCACTATCTGGAAACAGTTGCTTTAGCTTCTTAATCAGGTTCAAGTCTCTATCTCTGCTTTTGTCTGTCTTCAGAATATCAGCATTAGGAATTGTTTTCACCCACCTTCTGGCATTCAAAGGTCCTGGAGCACTCTGCCCTGCACTTCTTATCTCATTAGCAACGTCTTCTGCAAACCTCTTGCTGGTCTCTGAATTTGCCACACCTTCCACAAAGAATTGCTTTCCTTGCTACTCGTTTCCCGGTGGAATAAAACTTTCCAGCTTTTCCTCCTCTGAGTTTCTTAAAAGCAGTTCTCACTTTTAAACCCTCTGGCTTCAGTGCTTCCTCTGAATAGGATTCCAGCCCTGAGTTTCCTGCTCTTGCTGAGCCTTCTGTCCACACTGACCTTTCAGCGTTCTCTGAACCTCCTGGCTCTGGACTCTTGGCTTCAGCAGCAACTCCAGCTACAGACTGAACTCTGTGCTTTGGTTTGGAATCTCTGCCTTCTCGGTTGCTGTATCTGCTGCTTCCTTCTTCTCCAACTCTGGTTGCTTCCACTCTGCTCTTTCCTCTGCTCACTTCCTGCCCCTTTGACTTCTGTGACACAGGTTTAAAAAGGTGCTTTCTAGCCACCACACCCTGTTCTGTGCACGTGTACTTGCTATCTGGGCTTAAACCTGCCCCCACGTTAAGGTTTGGGCGGGGCTCAACCTCTGCTACAACGTGCTTCTCTGGTTTGTTTACAGTTTGAGCTCTATGGAAACCCTGCCTTTCCTCAGTCTTAAAGGTATAGTTCCCATTTTCCTCTATCTCCATTTGTTCAGTATAGCTGATATTGTCACAGATTCCCCCCCTTAAGATATTACGGGATGGGCTGATATCATCAGAGCAGCTCGTAATTCTCGCTGGGATGGTGATGCTGCTCTTTTCCTCCTGTACTCAAAGGTTTTTCGTGGCTAGGTGTGCGAACACTACCATCTCATGCCACGGCCTTAATATGTTTACGTGGTACACTTGGCGGTGCCCCCTTCTATTTTCTACCAAATAGGACACAGGGCCTACTTGTTTAACCACTCTAAAGGGCCCTTTCCATTGACTCTCTAACTTCGGTGCAGCCCCTGCCACCATTACAATTACTTTCTCGCCTATGGCGAGTTGGCGAGGCTTTGTATTACGATCGTAATACCTTTTCTGTCTCTGCTGACTGGCCTTTAGAGTCTCAGCCACCTGGGAGGTTCGGGTCCGCCGCTCTCGGCGCTTCTCGCTTTTATCCTTTTTCTCTTTTTCCACTGGGGTAGTTATTAGGTCCTCGTGGAATGGAAGATCCTCTAACTTTCCCTCCGGAGACTTTTCCTCCCTATCCAGAGACTTCGCCTGGGCTCTTGTGGAGATCATCCCTTCCTTTGGTTGCAGTCCCTGTGCTAGACCTTTCTGAAACTGTGTCCAGTCCCTTCCTAAGACTAAGTCTTGTGGCAATCTGGGCACTACCGTTACAAGGATCTTCTTTTCTATCCCTAATCCCTTAATAGAAACTCTATACAGTGGATAGGAAGAGGCCGCTCCGTGAGTACATCTGATTTTCACGGTTCCCTCCAGTTGGCGTGGGATTGCTCTATTCTGGGACTCAATTTGTTACCACAATTTCCTAGACAACATGCTCTGGTCTGAGCCCGAGTCTAGCAAAGCGTTTGCAACGACACCTTGCACTACTACTGAAAGGAGAAATCCTTCCCTGGCCACTTTTACATTTTCAATCATTAGTGCTGTCTTTACACTACATTCTCTCTGTAAGTGACATTCACTTCCACGCTTAAAGCATTTCCTCTTTGGAAATTTGTTTCTAAACACAGGTATACATACATTAGCAACATTTTCTCTTGGCCGTTCCCTGCTTTCTGATAGTGCTTGTGTTGCCTTCCTTGAAGCACTGCCTTTTCCTTGAGCAGCTACCTCTGCCTCTAGGAAACGCTCCGTAAGCATGGTTGCTTCTTGGGTATTTTGGCAATTTTGCAGAATCAGGAAGCTACATATCTCTGGCGGAACTGCGGCCATGAACTGTTCCAAAATGAAGCTATCAATTATCGAGTCTACAGTCTTGCCCTTTGGCGCTAACCACTTTATGACCAGACTTCTCACCCTCTGGCATAACGCTCTTGGTGTTTCACCGGGCCTCAACCTTGTGCCTCTTAACAAGCGGTGGTACACCAAGGGAGTCAAACCCAACCGGTCCCTGATGGCTCGTTTAAGCTCCTCATAATTGTTAGCGAGAGTGGCTGGCATGGCTCTATATGCTGCCAGGGCTTCCCCCGTGAGGGAAGTGGCCAACCGCACAGCCCATTGGTCTCTCGGCCAATCAATTATGTGAGCCACCCGGTCGAAGGCTTCCAGGAAGTCATCTATATTGTCCTGGTCTGTTAACTGTCCGAAACCAAATGTCCCACTGGACAATAGTCCAGGTGTTCCTGCAGAAAGCAGTCCTGTTAAATCTGGTGGAGTTGCGGTCGGTCCAGGTTAACATAAGAACATAAGATATGCCATACTGGGTCAGACCAAGGTCCATCAAGTCCAGTATTCTGTTTCCAACAGTGGCCAATCTAGGTCATATGTACCTAGCAGTTTCCCCAAGAGACACAGGTTCCACAATGCTTGTATTGGTTCAAGCATTGATATCCTGGGTCCCTTCTTAATAATGATTTATGGACCTTTCCTCCAGGAACTTGTCCAAACCTTTTTTAAACCCAGCTACACTAACAGCTTTTACTACATCCTCCGGTAACAAATTCCAGAGTTTGATTAGGCGTTGAGTGAAAAAATATTTTCTTTTATTAGTCTTAAATAGTTTACCCTGTAGCTTCATTGCATGTCCCCTAGTCTTTCTATATTCTGATAAGGTAAACAATCGATCTACGTTTACCCGTTTCATTCCATTCATCAATTTATAGACTTCTATCATATCTCCCCTCAGCCGTCTCTTTTCCAGGTTAAAGAGCCCTAACCTTTTTAGCCTTTCTTCATAGGAGTATCCTTCCATCCCCTTTACCATTTTGGTGGCTCTTCTCTGAACCTTTTCTAAAATCGCTATATCCTTTTTAAGATACGGCGACCAGAATTGCACACAATATTCAAGGTGCGGTCTCACCATGGAACGATATAGAGGCAATATCTTTTGTTTTATTTTCCATTCCTTTCCTTATGATACCTAGCATTCTATTTGCTCTCTTGGCCGCCGCTGCACACTGGGCCGAGGGTTTTAACATGGTATCCAAAATGACGCCTAAATCTTTTTCCTGGGTGGTGGTTCCTAATGTGGAACCTTGCATCGTGTAACCATAGTTTGGGTTTGTCTCCCTAGGTGCATAACCTTGCACTTGTCCACATTAAATTTCATCTGCCATTTTGATGCCCGATCTTCCAGTTTATCAAGATCCTCTTGCAATTTTCCACAATCCTCTTGGGTTTTAACAACTTTAAATAGTTTTGTGTCATCTGCAAATTTGATAACCTCACTCGTTATTCCACTTTCCAGGTCATTTATGAATATGTCATAAAGCAGCGGACCCAGCACAGATCCCTGGGGTACACCACTATTCACCTTTCTCCATTGGGAAAATTGGCCATTTAGCCCTACCCTCTGCTTTCTATCTTTTAACCAGTTCCTGATCCACAATAGTACACTGCCTCCTATCCTATGACTCTTTAGTTTTGTCAAAAGTCTCTGATGAGGGACCTTGTCAAAGGCTTTCTGAAAGTCCAGATACACAATATCAACCGACTCACCTTTGTCCACTTGTTTATTCACTCCTTCAAAAAAACATAACAGATTAGTAAGACAAGATCTTCCTTGTCTAAAGCAATGTTGGCTGTCTCCCATTAGGTCATGACTATCTACATGCTGAGTCATTTTATTCTTTATGATGGTTTCTACCATTTTTCCCGGTACTGATGTCAGGCTCACCGGTCTGTAGTTTCCCGGATCACCCCTGGAACCCTTTTTAAAAATTGGCGTTACATTGGCGATCCTCCAATCTTCAGGTATTAGAGATGATTTTAATGATAGTTCACAGATTACTAATAGCAGGTCTGCAATCTCATATTTCAGTTCTTTCAACACCCTTGGATGTATACCATCCGGCCCAGGTGATTTGCTACTCTTCAGTTTATCTAATAGTTGTAATATATCTTCCTGATGTATCGATATTTCCTTCAATTCTTCCGCACCTTTAAATACCACTTCAGTCATGGGTAACATCCCTACATCTTCCTCAGTAAAGACCGAAGCAAAGAATTCATTCAGTCTCTCCGCTATCGCCTTGTCGCCTCTTAGTGCTCTTTTAACCCCTTGATCATCTAATGGACCAACTGACTCTCTCACAGGTTTTTTACTACGAATGTACTTGAAAAGGTCTTTATTTCTCATTTTTGCTTCCACAGCAAGCTTCTTCTCAAATTCTCTCTTTGTCTGCCTTATCAATGCCTTGCATTTGACTTGCCAGTGCTTGTGCTGTTTCCAGGTTTCGTCGTTTGGCTCTTTTTTCCATTTCCTGAAAGATGCTTTTTTGGCAACAACAGCCTCTCTGACCTCACCTTTAAACCATGCTGGCAGTTTTTTGGACTTCCTTCCACTTTTCTTAAAGCGTGGAATACAGCTGGTCTGGGCTTCCAAGATAGAATTTTTCAACAACACCCAAGCTTGATGTACGTCTTTAACCTTTGCAACTGCTCCTTTTAGTTTTTTCTTAACTGTTTTCCTCATTTTATCATAGTCTCCCTTTCGAAAGTTAAAAGGTAGAACTGTGGATTTCCTTACTATCCCTCCTCCACTAATTAAATCAAAGGTGATCATGCTATGATCACTATTGCCAAGTGGCCCCAACACCCTTATCTCTTGCACTAGATCTGGTGTTCCACTAAGGACTAGGTCTAATATGGCTTCCCCTCTGGTTGGTTCATGAACCAGCTGCTCCAAGAAGCAGTCATTTATTTCATCCAGGAACTTTATCTCCCTAGCATGTCCTGACGTGACACTGACCCAGTCGATACCGGGGTAATTGAAATCACCCATTATTATTACTGCGCTGTAACTTTTGTTAGCTTCCTTGATTTCTTTGAGCATTTCATCATCCATTCGGTCATTCTGACCAGGCGCTCGATAGTACACCCCCACTGCCATTGCCTTCCCCCTTTTACATGGAATTTCAATCCATATAGATTCTACAGCAGATTTTGTTTCCTGCAAAACTTTAATCCTTTCTGACTCAATGCCCTCTCTAACATAGAGAGCAACCCCTCCACCAATTTGATCAGCTCTATCATTACGATATAGTTTGTACCCAGGTATCACAGTGTCCCACTGGTTGTCCTTCTTCCACCATGTCTCTGATATTCCAATCATATCTAACCTTTCATTTAGTGCTATATATTCTAACTCTCCCATCTTATTTTTTAGACTTCTAGCTTTTGCATACAAGCATTTTAGAGAATGTATTTTATTCATATTAATTTGGCTATTGTTAGACATGGGTAATTTGGGATCTTTAAGCTCTGTCTGCTCCATATTTGAGGGCATTTGGGCTACTTTACTCTTTTGTGGAACCTCTCTGCTTTTGGTAGTATCCTTCAAAGATACATTCTTCTGAACCATCCGCTCTTGGGCGACTGTCGGCTTTCCCCTAATATCTAGTTTAAAAGCTGCTCTATCTCCTTTTTAAAGGTTAATGCTAGCAGCCTGGTTCCATCCCAGTTAAGGTGAAGCCCATCCCTTCGGAAGAGCCCCTCCTTTCCCCAGAATGTTCCCCAGTTCCTAACAAATCCAAAACCCTCATCTCTGCACCATTGTCTCATCCACGCATTGAGACTCCAGAGCTCTGCCTGCCTTTTGGGTCCTGCGCGTGGAACAGGAAGCATTTCGGAAAATGCTACCCTGGAAGTTCTGGATTTCAACTTCCTACCTAAAAGCCTAAATTTTGCCTCTAGAACCTCCCTACCACATTTTCCTATGTCATTGGTACCGACATGTACCAAGACAGCAGACTCCTCCCCAGCACTATCTAAGACCTTATCTAGGTGGCGCGTGAGGTCCGCTACCTTCGCACCAGGCAGGCATGTTACCAGGCGATCCTCACGTCCACCAGCCACCCAGCTATCTACATGCCTAATGATTGAATCACCAACTATAACGGCTGTCCTAACCCTTCCCTCATGGGCACATGGCCCTAGAGAAACGTCCTTGGTGCAAGAGGGTTTTACATCACCTGGAGGACAGGTCCTAGTTACAGGATCACTTCCTGCCACACCAGAGTGATGCTCTCCTGTCACGTGACCTCTTTCCTCCATGGCAACAGGGATGCTGCCAGACTGGAGGTGGGACTTCAGGACTATATCCATGTAGGTCTCGTCTATGTACCTCTCTGTCTGTCTTATGATTTCCAAGTCTGCTACTCTAGCCTCTAGAGAACGGACTCGTTCCCTGAGAGCAAAGAGCTCCTTGCACCTAGTGCACATGTAAGACCTCTCACCAACTGGGAGAAAATCATACATGTGACACTCAATGCAAAAGACTGGAAAGCCCCCATCCCGCTGCTGGACTGCTGTCTGCATCTTAGTTTTAAGTGTGTGTTTAGATCTAAGTTCTTTACTTACTAAGGATTGCTATGGATATTTATTCTAATAAAACTGTACCTAATACGTGTAATATACCTTGTTCACCTGAAGCTTAAGTAATCTCAGGTCCTTTCTTCAGGCTTGTCATCACCGCTTCCATCAGCCCTAACAGCGGTTTTTGTTGGGCCTGCATGTTTGCTGCTGACCTCTCTTGGGCCTCCAGAGACAGCTCCCTCTGTCTCTCAAACTGATGTGCCATCCACTTAAAGACATCCTGGGCCTCCATGGTCATCCTGTTCTGCAAAGACAAAACAACAGGTATATACATGCCACAGGTCCACTCAGAAAGGAGGCGGGACACTCATCCTTGCCAAAGCCGACCTTCAATTCAAGTTGCGTAACACCTCCAGCTCAACTCACCTTGACGCTCTCACCATATCAAGTGAACTATGCACCATGAACCTCATATACCGAGCACCCACTCCATCACCAGATGAACTATCAACAATAATTGAGCTAGCATGTACCACTTCCACCTCGCACTCTCCAAATTGGTTAATCGGAGACTTTAACCTCCCATCTCTTCAAAATAGCCATTCAACAGCATTCCTTGAGGCCCTAGAGGATCTAGGATACAATCAATGTGTTGACTCGGCCACCCACTCTAAGGGAGGCAAGCTGGATCTCATATTCGCACCTCTTTCTAACGCCTCGTCATCCCAAGACCTCGCACTATCCATGACACCAGTGCCGTGGTCCGACCACCATCTCCTTAGCTTCCACATACCCATAAGCACTCCCAGTAACAGTCAGACAACAACAAATACAAATACTTCCAAAACTCCAGCAGCCCGCTTCCGCCCACTCAACAAGAGCGAAGTCCTAGAGAACCTCCAACCTCTTATGACCAACACATCCCTCAGCCTGGATGACCTCATATCTAAATGGGATGAAAACCTCAGAGCTGCATCCTGTCCATCTTACGCCGAAAAGACTACAAAACGACGAGAACATGCACCCTGGTTCTCCACGGACCTACGAACATCTCTACATCATCTACGCAAACTCGAGAGACAATGGCGCCGAACCCACTCCTCTGAAGCACACACTGCATACAACTCATACTTGCTGACCCACCGTGCGAAGATAACGCAGGAAAGGAAACTCTATCACACTGATATATTAAAACGCTCCATCAATAAACCACATGCCTTGTTCAATATAGTAAAGTCCATAACAGGTGAGCCAGTCTCAGTCCACCCCCCAATGCCTCAACCACAGGACTATGCAGACTATTTACAATCAAAGATGGTCAAGACCAACGCAAACATAGGCACTAATAATCCCTCCACACCATCCAAAACATTCCAAGCAACTCCACTATGCAACTTCACCACAGTATCCACTAAAGAGGTTGCGGACATCGTTGTTTCTGTCAACCCCAGCACAGCACCTAATGACCCCTGCCCAGCCAGCTGGATCAAAGAGCTTCGCCATGACATAAGCAACATCCTGGCTAAAATACTGAACCAGTCCTTTACCACAGGATCATTCCCGCAGAGCCTCAAAAACACCTCTATTAAGCCCTTATTAAAAAACAGCAGACTAGATCCATCTAAAGTAGAATCCTTCAGACCAATATCGAGCATCCCCCAGCTTGCCAAGATCATTGAAAAAGCCGCTCAACAACAAATCCAGCAACACATCGACACCGAAGCACCGTTGGATCCAGCCCAACACGGGTTTAGAGAAGCACACGGAGTAGACACTGTCCTCACAACCCTGTTCAACAATCTGATCACAGGAATCAACAGCATACAACAAGGCTTTGTCCTTATTTTCCTGGACATCTCTGCCGCCTTCGACTCGGTGAATCATGACATACTTCTACAACGCCTGAAAGAAAAAGGGATCCAAAATACAGCTCTAAAATGGTGTGAATCCTACCTATCCAATAGATGGCAACAAGTCAAGGCTGGCCACTCATCCTCCAAACCATTTCTGCAAACACAAGGAGTTCCTCAAGGATCGTCCTTATCATCACTGATGTTCAACATTTATATGCAGCCGATATGTGACTTAATTAGATTCTTCAACGTAAAATGCCTCGCATACGCTGATGACATCCTCCTTTACATGCCGTTCTCAATAGACCAACCAGTGCTCTCCCCAATAATTAATTGCTTCGAAGCAGTAGCCGATTGGCTATTATCACAAAACTTATGGATCAATCACGGCAAAACAGATGTCCTATTTGTCACGAGGAACCTCAAATTCACACCTCCTTCATCGCTACGTGTCAACAATGTAGAGTTGAAGTCCAAATCCACAATCCATTGCCTCGGCATCACCCTGGACCAGCACCTGAACATGACAACGCATATAAAAAACATCACAAAGGCAATTTACCATAAGATCAGAACTCTACGTCACCTCCGACACCTACTGGACTTCACAGACTACCGAACAACCTTCCAGGCACTAGTCCTTCCACATGTCGATTTCGCGAACATCATCCTTCATGGCCTCCCACAGTCGACCTTAAACCCACTCCGCTTAGCCTTAAATGCAGCCGCAAGAGTCCTCTCCGGATCGTCAAGATCCGACCACATAACACCCATCATGAAGGGTTTGCATTGGCTACCTCTACATGCCAGGCTCCAATATAAATCATTGGTCCTCACTTTCAAAGCCCTAAATAACTACCCCCCTACGCCAATCAGCAAGCTAATCCATGGCACCCTAGAAAACAGAAGCAGAAGATCTACTGCACGAAACACATTAGCAGTCCCCAAGCTAATGACTAAGTGCACAAAGGCTACCTCCAACAGAGCCTTCTCCTTATTCGCCCCTTTAAGTTGGAATGCACTCCCCCATGAAATCCGTGGAATAAAAAACCTCATCCTATTCAGAAAAGCCTTAAAACTCCACCTGTTCACAAAATGTTACTCTGAAACCTCCAGCGATAGAAGCACAACCAACAACCTGCAAACCTCCCCCATACATCAGTCGCCCCTACACGTCAACACCACAGATAATAGGTAGTCCCCCCTCAAACCCTACCAACCTTCACAAAACTACTGCAACACCCATCTACATTAGAGTATTGTACATAGTTCAAGTTAATATTTATTTAGTTTCCCTGGTTTCGCTCCCATGTTCAATTCCCTGTTATTTGTAAACTCAATGTTGTTTGTATACATTGCAGTATGCTTGTTCGATGTACACCGCGCTGATTTTAATAGCGCGGTATAGAAGAAATGTCAAATAAATAAACAGGAAAACACGACCCAAGTGCGATATCACACCACTCAAGACAGTAGCCTCTTTCCTGTTCCCAAGGTCACAGCACTATACTCTGCACTAGTATCCTCGAATGACCCCCAATAAGGTACGGGTTACCTGACACCAGCATAGCTTCGAGCTCTACACAAGAGATGGTCTCTGCAGATGACTCTGGAACTCCGCCTCAGCTCTGAGGTGCTCCTCTGCACGATTCTGCAGCAGCTTATCTCCAGCACAGCTCCTGGATGTGGTAATCCTTCTGCGCATGCGTATAGCGAGGGAAAAAATCCGTACTACTACGCCATCTGTCGCACTCCCCCTGCTGGCCAAGCCTATAAGCAGGAGGGGTGGCCTTGTTTGCCCTTAAGTATAGAGTCACTTCGTTCTCCCTCCCTCGAGGAATTCTGGGAGCTGTAGTTTCTCTGTATTACTTGCAGACAAAGTAGTTGTCACCACACGGTTTTGTTTAAGGTAAAAACAGAATATTTTTATTTTTGGGCTCCCTTTCACGCATTAAAGTTCATATACACAAACAGCAAGGATAACTTCTCCAAAAGAAAATAATACAGGAGCATAAAGGTTATCTGGAATATCAGAACTTGGCAAAAGCTCTTCATACGGTGACAATAGCTGTTCACAGGCCTTTTCCAGTAGTAAAGAATCACAGCTATTGCTCTTATTTACAACGGGCATTTATCTCTTTTTTTCATTCAAAACTCTTCAAAAATCACGCTTAGGCTTTCAGAAATATTCTTTGCGTTCAATGGGGTTTTTGTCTTTCTCCTATCCAGGGTAAACAGATTTACAGAAAGAGCAATCCATGGGAATACTGTCACACACAGCTTCAGCCGTAGGAGAATCTACTTGCATATCCTCTTCCCCTGCAAGTCCTTTCTCCCCACTTGGGCTTCTAACGGAAGAGTTCAGCTTATTGTTTGAAAGGGTATTCAGAAACTCTCTCATATGCTGCTCTCCTAACCAAGGATTAGCTATGCTCTCTGGAAAACTTCCACTATCTGGAAACAGTTGCTTTAGCTTCTTAATCAGGTTCAAGTCTCTATCTCTGCTTTTGTCTGTCTTCAGAATATCAGCATTAGGAATTGTTTTCACCCACCTTCTGGCATTCAAAGGTCCTGGAGCACTCTGCCCTGCACTTCTTAGCTCATTAGCAATGTCTTCTGCAAACCTCTTGCTGGGCTCTGAGTCAGCCACACCTTCCACAAAGGAATTGCTTTCCTTGCTACTAGTTTCCCGGTGGAATAAAACTTTCCAGCTTTTCCTCCTCTGGGTTTCTTAAAAGCAGTTCTCACTTTTAAACCCTCTGGCTTCAGTGCTTCCTCTGAATAGGATTCCAGCCCTGAGTTTCCTGCTCTTGCTGAGCCTTCTGTCCACACTGACCTTTCAGCATTCTCTGAACCTCCTGGCTCTGGACTCTCGGCTTCAGCAGCAACTCCAGCTACAGACTGAACTCTGAGCTTTGGTTTGGAATCTCTGCCTTCTCGGTTGCTGTATCTGCTGCTCCCTTTTTCTCCAACTCTGGTTGCTTCCACTCTGCTCTTTCCTCTGCTCACTTCCTGCCCCTTTGACTTTTGTGTAACAAGTTTAAAAAGGTGCTTTCTAGCCACCACACCCTGTTCTGTGCACGTGTACTTGCTATCTGGGCTTAAACCTGCCCCCACGTTAAGGTTTGGGCGAGGCTCAACCTCTGCTACAACGTGCTTCTCTGGTTTGTTTACAGTTTGAGCTCTATGGAAACCCTGCCTTTCCTCAGTCTTAAAGGTATAGTTCCCATTTTCCTCTATCTCCATTTGTTCAGTATAGCTGACATTGTCACATAGTATATATTTTGATTTGCCCTTGTAATAAAATCTATGTGGGTCGGACGATGAGATCAATTTGTAAGTGTCTGCAAAAACACCTTTCATGGATTAATACTAAAGTGTTATCAGTGCCTGTTGCTCTTCATTGTGTTGGACAACAACACTCATTTCAGGATTTACGGTGGCGGATAGTGGATCAAGTGTTAGAGAAAGTTCGGGAGGAGATCATATATTTCGTCTACAATATCGTGAACAATTGTGGATTTATTTGTTACAATCCGTAGCACCAACTGGTTTGAACTTGTCACAGAATTGGTGGAGTTTGCTTTAGGAGATTTTTTTTCTTTCATTTTCAATCTTTTTCAAATGTATACAAAGTAAACATTTAGGAAAAATAAACAACCAATTTCGATTTAGAAAATAAGAAAATGCAAAGGATAATTTTACGACTCAGAAGAAATACAAGCCTACATCAAGAGAGGCTAACTAAGGGTCCACACCCCCGCTAATAATGAAGGCCCCAATCATACAAACAACCAAGACCCGAAAAAAAAACCAAGGAAAATTAACATCCTTATTTATCATTATCCTTATCAAGCAGGAACCGTTCCAACTGCGATGGTTCCATGAAAGTAAATTTTGTACCCCTGTAGGTGACCAAACACTTAGAGAGGTACTTCAAATAAAGCGTAGCTCCGATAGCCAAAACCCTAGGTCTAATTTGAAGAAAAAATTTTCGATGTGAATGGGTGACTTTTGCAACATCAGGAAAAACCATTAATGATTAACCACAAAAAGAAATATTCTTCTTAGAAAAGTAAAGACGAAAAATCATCCCTTTCACCGCCTCTGAATGAAAAGTAACCAACAATGTCACCCTCTGAGAGATCTTTTCAAAAGAGGTCTCCTGAAAGGTAGTTAAATCTAATTCATCCAAATCAACTAAGTGATCCATTTTCCCTTCTGGAGCTTTATCCAAAACCCGATGTGGTAAATAGTATATGGAAGAAATAAAAGAATCATCAAAAGAAGAATAACACAATATCTCTTTAACGTATTTTTTAAAAAGCTCCAAAGGGGAAATAAGACAAATCTTAGGAAAATGCAAATATCTAACATTTCTGGCCTGGGCAACATTTTCCAAAGCTTTGGAAAAGTTTTGGATTGAAGAAACAAACTATCCTCAATAAAAGCATTACTTGCTGTTTGAACCCCATTTACGGTGGCTTCTATTTTGCCGGTTCTTTCACAAACAGCTGATAAGGTCTCCCCATGGCTCCAAAGGGCTGCAGAAGTGCCCTCCGTAAACTCACACAGCTGAGCAAGAGCACCCGACAAAACTCCCTCTACCCGGCAAATAGCTGAGAACACATCATTCAAGGAAACCTCTGCCCCCGAGGGGGAAGAGGTTCCCATTACCGTCCCAGCAACCGCTAGTGTTACTGGCGCTGGATAATGCAAATCCACACGGGGAAAATCAAAGAAAATCTTCCCATCTTGAGGGAGAGGAGTGGAGGCCACCATTTTAGGAGAGCCCGCTTCTATCGTGGGGACCCCGTGGGGAGGCACAGGAAGATCATAACCTGTTGAGGGGGAGCGGTACGCACCCCCGAACTTAAAGAAACCTCAGAAGGTGAAACTGTGTCCAAAGAAGAGACTCCAGAAGACAGAGGGGGAGCAATGTTCACTACATGATGATCCATACGGCCAACAGCTTTCTCCAAGGACACAGGCCCTTACCTCGTGCCTTCCATTTCCCCATTGTTACCAGGATGAAAAGAGGTTATCACCAAGGCTCCCAAGTGCTCCAAAAGGGCTCCTAAGGGGCAGACGTGCCCCTTAGGTCACGCCTCTTTGGGCACACGCCTACGGCTGCGTGACTGCGGCCACATACCGCGGCACACACGAACTTTTAAACCTCACTGCAAGGGAGGGGCAGCTGTAGTCCGGTCTGTGATAAGTGGAAAATGTAGAAGAAAGTGCTGCAAACACTGTCGAAGCCCCAAGTAGCCTCCAATGTACCACGGCACACACAAACTTTTAAACCTCACTGCAAGGGAGGGGCAGCTGTAATCCGGTCTGTGATAGGTAGAAAATGTAGAAGGAAGTGCTGCAAACACTGTCCAAGCCACAAGTAGCCTCCAATGCACCACGGCACACACAAACGTTTAAACCTCACCGCAAGGGAGGGGCAGCTGTAGTCCGGTCTGTGATATGTTACAATCCGTAGCACCAACTGGTTTGAACTTGTCACAGAATTGGTGGAAAATGTAGAAGGAAGTGCTGCAAACACTGTCCAAGCCCCAAGTAGCCTTCAGTGCACCACGGCACTGTCCAAGCCCCAAGTAGATTTTTGATTGGACAGTAATGACAGCCAATGCCCTGGAGAAGGTGGAGGTAATATGACCCCTTCATTGTCTTATAAAGAGAGGATTAGGTTTTGATGTCTCGGATACATAACAGGTTTGAAGAAGGGCCAGGAGTTTCTATGGCCTGAAACACAGCATTGTGTCACACATTGAGTTATGAACGTCAAGTTATGGTATTGAGTGATGCCATGCGTTGCTGTTCGGAGGAGTATTTTTGAAAGTTTTATCTACACCAATTGGATGGGAAACAACTTATTTGAACTACACATTGGAGTGCTGTAGTGAAGCCCCATTGATTCATGAAGGCTTCTACAGGCCGGAGCTGCGTTTTGACGGAGCATGTTATGAACTATGGTCTTTTGTGATTCTCTTCAGCAGCGGTCCATTGGCAAAGTTAACCGTCAGCTAAGTACTATTAATCTCCTCCGTTGTACAGCATATTTGTTTTTTCCTAGGGGACATTTCCTATTATCCCTTGGTTTTGAGATGAGGGTTCATTCCCTTTTAAATAGAATGAAAGGAGCATAGTGCTGCGAGAAGGAAGTTTCTTTCATGGCACAAATTTTTTTTTCCTTATTTAACTATTGGGTAGCTTAGGGCACTTGCTTTATCCTTTTTGATAATAATCATGTCCTGGCAATATCCTAGTTTGTATACTATATACTGTTTTCAGTGGTCTTGTTTTATTAGCTTCTTTGATGTGTCAGGTATGTTTGCATATATATTCCAAAGCCATTTCACTAGCCACCTATTTCTTTTTCTTTATTTAACTATTGGGTAGCTAAGGATACTTGTTTTATCCTTTTTGATAGTAACGTCATGTGGATAAATAACTTTTGTTTTTTTGGATAATAATAGGACATGATTATTGGCACCCTTATAAACAATTCAAATCCATTTGAACAGATGAACCACATTCCCTGTGCCGTAAAATTATACACACTGTCATCAATTGTCAGTATTCACATGATTTGAATCAACCAATGAATGATGGTTCTAATGTTTCTAAAGGTCACATTCACTCCCTGTTCCATTCTCACAATGGTAACGACAAGAGAGCTGGCAGAGACCATCTGAAAAGCCATTACTGGCAGACATCAAACTTCAAAATGGTACAAAATCATCTCGAAACACCTTTGGATTCCTGTGTCTACAGGTTGGTATTTATGTTTTATGCTCATGGAACTGTCAAGAACATCCTAGGACATATTGGACAGAGGAAATTTAATCCCAGACATCTTGAAATGTTAGTGCCAGCTATTGTAAAATATCATGTACATCATCCAAAGAGTTTAAGGCTGACCTAGAGCAATTGGGAGTGGTGGTTTCAACCTGCAACATATATCACGGAGGACCCCAAAACTCAAAGACAGACTTAAAAAGGCATGTCTGATCTTTGTCAAAACCCACCTTGAGGAACCACAATCCTTCTGAGAAAATGTTGTATGGACAGATGAAAATAAACTGGAACTCTTTGGCCATGCAGACCGGTGATACATTTACTGGAGAAAAAAAATGAGACCTAGAAGGAAGAAAAAAACATTCCTATGGTTATATATGGTAAATGTTCCCTCATGTTGTGAGGCTGTTTTGCTGCCTCAGGAACTGGAGGCCTGGAATGTATCAAAGGAATCATGAAATCAGAGGACTATCAAGGTATTTTGGAGCACAATATGCTATCTAGTGTCAGAAAGCTAGGCCTGGGTCGAAGGTCTTGGATCCTCCAACCACTTTGGAACCACAACCTAACCTACCCTCTGACATGACTCCAACGAGACAAACACACATATGACAGAACCTACACCTGTATATAATTAAAGCAGATATCACCAGGTATAGCTATCCTAATTGTATATAATTCATTGATGAAAATAGCTGGCTATTATACATATTATGTAATTAATGAGTTAATTGTTATGGAAACTCTGTTATCTGTTAACTAAGATGTTTATTCTATTCTATGTACTAAGATGTTTATCTGGACTTTCAGAAAGCCTTTGACAAGGTCCCTCATCAGAGACCTTTGGCAAAACTAAAGAGTCATGGGATAGGAGGCAGTGTACTATTGTGGATCAGGAACTGGTTAAAAGATAGAAAGCAGAGGGTAGGGCTAAATGGCCAATTTTCCCAATGGAGAAAGGTGAATAGTGGTGTACCCCAGGGATCTGTGTTGCGTCCACTGCTTTTTGACATATTCATAAATGACCTGGAAAAGGGAATAACAAGTGAGGTAATCAAATTTGCAGATGATACAAAACTATTTAAAGTTGTTAAAACCCATGAGGATTGTGGAAAATTGCAAGAGGATCTTAATAAATCGGAAGACTGGGCATCAAAATGGCAGATAGAAATATAGAAATATAGAAACATGATGACAGAAAAAGACCACAAAGCCCATCTAGTCTGTCCTTCCATAACAACTACAACAGTCCACTTTTTACCTTTAGAGATCCTCTGTGTTGGTCCCATGCTTTTTTGAATTCAGTTACTGTCCTCATCTCTACCACCTCCACTGGGAGACTATTCCACGGATCCACTACTCTTTCCGTAAAGAAATATTTCCGCATATCACTCCTGAATCTATCAGATGACATTTAATGTGGGACAATTGCAAAGTTATGCACCTAGGGAAGAACAACCCAAACTATGGTTACACGATGCAAGATTCCACATTAGGAACCACCACCCAGGAAAAAGATTTAGGTGTCTGTAAGGGGAAATCAGTTTCTTGTTATACAAAGGGACCATGAGGCCCATCTGTGAATACCTAGATAGAAAGGAATGTGTTGTGCTAAGACAAGATTCAGTGATCTTCACAGAGACAGGTACCAGTTTGTACGATTGCTAATTAGCAATAGCAGGTGCAGGGCTATGCTGCTGGGATGGGTTTATGACGTATATATGTTTTTGATACTGTATAAAAGATAGACTGCACTTCTAACGTACGGAATAAACGTACATGCTACTTATGTATGTGTGTGTGTGTTTGTTCCCCTGGGACCCCAGACAGAGAAAAATAAGGTAATTCCTCGACCCAGAGAATTAGAGGACGTCCCAAAGGTAAGTGCTGGGAAAGGAAAGAACAGATACCCTCACAATTTGGTGTCAGAAGTGGGATTTCCCCGATGCACTTTCTAAATTGAAGCCGCTTTGGTAGCTGCACAAGGATTTTTTAATTGACGTTGCTTTGGTAGCTCGTCTTGGAAAATGCGCTTGGGTAGCGCTGGGAAAATGCGCTTGGGTAGCGCAGGGAAAATGCGCTGGGGTAGCGCAGTGAATAACAGGGACGTCCTGCTGGGTATGTGGTAATATCCTTCTCCTTCTCTGTGTGCTTGTGTGCCTGTGTGAGTTTGGCAAAACGCCCCTGCCGTACTCCGAAGCAATAGCGCTAGTGACGGGTACTGTGCAGAAAGCAAGTGGCCAGACGTGCGTTTGTTGTGAATTCATTAGAGGATGGGGGGTCCCAAGGTAAGGGGGCCGCTTCAGAATCCACGGGAGTGCGTGTGCAGCTACATGTTGTGATAAGGTTTAAAACTGCAGTTAAAACAGGCATCTTACATATGCTGTCAGTGTAGGTTACACTTACATGTTGGTTTGTTAAACAAGAAATAATCGTGGTGTTTGTTTAAATCAAGGACATGATGTTTGTTTTAATAGAGTGGGTTTTTTTTGATTTGGTATAGGTTACAGGACATTTGCTAATTCTGCTGAAGAAGTCTGTTAGCATGTTTACTGTGCTTAGTTTATCTCTGTGCCTATACGACCCCCCCCCCCCCCTAGTCTCTGGCGAAGGTAAAACTGATGACTCAGAGTCCCTGGACTGCAAGTGACAAGCGGTGTTTGTTTATTTGTCTCTCTATTCTTCCATGCCTTTCCTATCTTCTTTAGCTAAAAATGGGGGGGTTCCTGGGTAAAGGGGACCAGCCCGGTTTTCATTAGGTTTAAATCTATTGTTAAGCATTCCAGTTGTATTCCAGTTGTACTCCTGTACCCCCCGGGGCCCCTCCCCGTAGATTCCGAATCTCCTAATCACTGAGGGAGTTGTTAGGTTTTTAGCAGTTTACTTTGTTGTTTTTATAAATACTGAAATTAAGTACAAGTAATTCTTTTAGATGCTTTTCGATGTGTGCTGTAACTTGCTGCATCTGGAGATAGTACAGCCTGAGCGACACATGCTCCGCTCTTCCCTCCCCCTCCCCCTCCCTTCCTGTTCTTTGTGTTCAAAGGCTACGGACAGGCAGACAGAACAGAAACTTAAAGTTAAACGGCATACTAAAACGTAAATTATTTATTTGCTGAGTGTCTATTTATTGCCATATTGTAAGAAGACAAGCTAAATAGAAAAAAAACAAACCAAAAAAAAATTACTTTTGTACTCAACAACGGTATAACTGTCACTGAAATATGTAAAAGGGTGTGTCTGTATTTAGACACCCATTGCTATAGCAATGTACTGAATAATAACAATACTAAAAGAGCTCTTAACCTGCTTCACAATATTCCTCTCTGAGTCTCATTGGCCAGGTTGGCCAAAGGTGAATTGGCCACAGGTAAAGGTGTAAATAACAGCTGGGGCTCGCCGGGATTTTCCCACAGTAGAGTGACTCCTGCTGAGTGGAGGTGCGAAGACGCGTCCTGTTGATTTCAACAGTCTCACCTCCTCCTCTCCAGAGAGGTTTCTCTGCTAGCTGGTAATGGTCCCGGAGTTGAAAAACGCAGAGGTGTTGTAAACCAGATTGTGGAAATTGTTGCTTTAAAAGCAAGCACTGCAGCAATTGAGTAATTCTGTGCACAGACCGCGGTAAGGAAAAGGGGGAGAGAATGATAAGAACTAAGATGCTAATGATGAAATACTGTTGTTTCCTTTGCACAAAGGAAAGTATCCCTCCTCCTGCTGTTTTGGTTGCTTGGATTTGTTAGGTGTTAACCCTTTATGTGACTGGTAAGTCTGAAGTGGAGAAAATCAAGGGAGAGGGGTGGGTTCCAAATACCCCAGGGTCTATTTCATTATGCAGGGTGAAATTTCTTAAGAAAGCACTTGTAAGCTTTGACTTGTCTTCTGTTTAAATTAAAAACCTCTGTCATATGTTTTAGTGGATGGGGCAGCATTTAAGGAATTTGAATAAGCTTGTCTAGACCCAGCATCCTGTGGTCCCATACCCTTATATAACTTGTTGAGCAAAATTCTGCATGATCACACATGGTTCAGTGTAATAGATTTGAGGTACGTGTTTTGGGCCTGCTAAGTTCAGAAAAAAAATTACAATATGTGAAGAGGGAGATTAAGTATTTGAGGTTAAGTATTTGGGACACCTCATAAGTGAAGGAAAGAGGAAATAAATCCGGAGAGAATAAAGGGTATTGTGGAGTTACCTTTGCCTAAAACTAAGAGAGCTGATATCTGCTTGGCTGGGTGTATGCCAATGTGTGAGAAATTTCAGACTTTTTTCTCCAGCTGTGTAACGATAGGAATTTAATAGTAATCACAACTAGTGACAATTCTCAAGCAACGCAACTTTTTCTTTTTAAACTCTTAGGGGTATGTTTACTAAAACCCCGGTAATGTGCGGGCCGCGCTAGTGTGCGGGTGCCATATAAGGAGTGGGCGTTTCTTTCTGAAAAAGCAAAACTGGGATTTAAATATGCGCTAAGGTGCGCGGCGCCCATGTGCGCCCTGCACATTAGCGCATGAGAAAGCTGCGCGGGAGGCATAAGTGGCGCGCTGATGTGCAAGCAGAAGAGCAGAGCCACAGCACAATGGTTAAGACACTTACCAATGGTGCAGGGATCAGGGGTTCAATCCCCCACAGTGCCCAATGAAGACGGCTGGCTGAGGCATTACTTTAGGAGGCATTTCAATATTGGGTTTAGGAGGCATTTCAATATTGGGCGGCATAAGGTGGCACGCTGATGTGCATAAGGTGGCGTGCTATTGCTTTAGGAGGCATTTTAATATTGGGAGGCATAATGCGGCGCGCTGATGTGCAAGCACAGGAACAGAACCACAGCACAATGGTTAAGACACTGACCAATGGTGCAGGGATCAGGGGTTCAATCCCCCACTGTGCCCAATGAACAAGGCTGGCTGAGGCATTACCTATTATGGGGAAGATTGCTTTAGGAGGCATTTTATATATATTTTAATTACCTCTACTAGCAAACGCACTCTCAAAGCGTGTTAACATAAGGCACCCCATAAGGCACATTTTAAAGTGCACTGTCCGCCAAGGCACCCTAGAATGTTGTTTATAGGGCGCTTTATAGGGTTCCGTATGAGTTACCGCAAGGTCATAGCACTGTTTTTGATGGCAGCACTGTGCAGTTTAAGGAATGAAAAGCATAAGTAGGTGCGCTGACATGCAAGGAGGAGCAGCAGTGGAGCACAATGGTTAAGACACTGACCAATGATACAGGAGTCATGGGTTCAATCCCCCACTGTGCCTAATGAAGAAGGCTGGCTGAGGCGTTATAGTTAATATTGCTGTAGGGGGCATTTTATTTTTATTTTAATTAGTGCTGCCAGCAAACACACCCTCAAAGTATTATAACATAAGGTGCTGCATAAGGCGCCTCATAGGGTACCCCAGAGGGCACATTTTAAAGTGCACTGTCTGCCACGGCACCCTAAAATGTCCCCTATAGGGCACCCTATAAGTTGCGTCACTGGATAATGTACAGTGCACCTTATATGGACGGTAACCATAAGGTGCCCTATAGGGCGCCCTATAAAGCGCCCTCAGAGGCACCTTATGGTTACAGTACGCCGAGGGTGTTTTTGCTGGCAGCAATAATGTACATTAAAAATAGATAATGCTTTGGGCAGCCCTATCAAATAACCACACTGTCAGTTTGAACCCATGACCTCTGGCTCCACAGGCAGTGAAGTAACCATTGGGCTACAGCTCTATAGCTGCTAGCAAGTCCCTGGCTGGCTGCAGAGGGAGTGCACGTCACCACAAAGACCGTCTGCTGTGGTCACCGTCTGCTGTGGTACCCATGATGCACTGCACATGCAAATCAGCTGTCCACAGATAAACACAAGATGGGGTATGCACCCCCACAGCACCTTGGCCTGGTAGGGGGAACTGACCATGTCCACTCCCACAGCAATTCAGCCTGGTAGGGGGTACTGACCGTGTGTTTTACTGGCACAGAGTAGCTATACACCGTCACATTGTGCGGGTACTGTGCTCACCCTGAGGGTGCGGTGAGGCGCCCAGCACCAGGTCCACAGCACCTTCCATGGCAGAAATAGGCCATGATGCAGGTACAAAGCAGTGTTAATGTGTGAGATAGGTAGTTTCTGCAGAAACACCTTGGATATATCTGTCTGTCTCAGTCAGGTGTTGCCCCTATGGAACCCTAGGAGGATTATGTACCACCACCCTCCTCCTCCAGGGCTGAGGGTGGTAAACAGGGTCTCCCATCAACAGATCCACATTCTACCTCCCTGCAATGGTGGCAGTAGAGGGGACCATCAACCCCCGGTCCTGCTGGGGAAAAGACACCCTTCAGGGCAGTCAATGCAGCTCTGTACATAACCATAACACAATAGCAGACAGACATTAGGCCTGTATATGCTAAGCTGCACCCCACCACTATCTGATATTCTCCTGCAGCAAGCCTTCAGCCGCTGCACCCTGCAAGGCGCTCCATCAAGACACATACCAGCTGAAAACAGTCTGATAGTGAGTCCATAGTGCATGTTCTTGGTGGAAATGCATGCACCCAGAACTGGGATGGCAGCACACACAACAAGCAGATAAGTCAGTGACTGGGCCCCAAAAGGAAACCCATAAATATCACATGAGAGAAATACTATATAGCACTATGGGGGTGCCTAGCCATGCTGTCGTCACTGCACAGTCAGGGTGAGAGTGATCTCCCAGCAGGACATACTGAGGTTACCCTGTCTGTGTAGGTGATGGCCGGGCACTAAAATGTCCCAGTCAGTGCCCTATGCCCTGTGCAGATGCACCCTGGCCAGGCCACCCTGTCTGGGCTATACCCATGGTACCTTGCTCCTCATTATGCACATTGGCAGGCCAATACTGGCAACAGTGCTGGCAGTGTGGGCTGTGGAAGGTGTTTGCAGCCACCACACACTGTATAGACAGACACACACTCCGACACCTATACCAGCATTGTGCTACTATAGAGGAGTTCAGCAGCCATGCCCACCACACCAGTCCTGAGCACAGTACAGGCATGGATATGGTACGCAATACTGTTGGGGGTCACTCCCCAGGGTGGTAAACACTGTCAGAGACCAGACCTGAAGCACACACCGCAGACATCAGAATGATTGTTATGATGGAGCTCAATCAGCAAACTGTGCTTAACGTAGGAATTTCTATCTGCCAGTACTCATAGCAAACGTTTGAGAGCTATGTACCGTATACCCAGGTGCAGGGTTGCATTGCTAAGGTATGCAATTGCTAGTATTTGGAGATGTACGCAGGGCCCAATGTCCTGCCTCTCCAGGAGGCATTGGCCAATGGGGCCTGTGGGTGTGGGTGTGTCTGCCCCTGTTGGCTGCTGCTTTACGGCAGAGAGTCCCAACTCCAGTCCTAGTGTGCCAAACACTTTGGGTTTTCATGCTGTCCTTCATGAATATGCATGAGCTACATCTGCATACCATGGGGGTGGTGCATAGATATGCAGCACAGGCATCTTTATTAGAGGCAGCATGGAACCTGAATGGTGTGTGGCCCTCCAGGACTGCATTTGGGAGACTCTGCTCTAGGTAATGCGCCTGTTTATGGTGTCTGTGCTCGGTGGGGTAAAATATAGGCGTATTAACCATGCGTATGTTCTCAGCAATAACGGTTTGTCCTTACTATCATGGTTTAGTTGTGGGAAAAATATGTGGACTGGATTGGCAGTAGCCCTAGCTGGGCTTTGAACCTGTGACCTTCTGTTCTTGCACACACTGTCTGTGTGCACTGCACCACCATGTTGCCACAGACATGCTGTATTCCCTGGGGAATCCATGACTGTACATCCGACAGAGCCTGTCTGTTGCAGTGGACGGTGCCAGCCTGCACAGGGCTAGGCCACTGTCTGCTGTGGCTAGCAGCCACTGCCCCCTCCACCATCTGTACCCTTCCGCCAACATGCTGACATGTCCTTATCTTGGAAACAGCATATGACCTGATTGAGTTGTGGCACTCCAGGACTGCATTTGGGGCACTCGGCTGTAGGTAATGCCCATTGTTATGGTGTGTGTGCGGTGTAAGGTAAAATATAGGTGTTTGAACCATGCTTATGTTCTCTGCAATAAAGGAGTGTGTTTACTATCTCTGTTTAGTGGTGGGTAAAATATGGGGACTGGGTTGGCAGGAGCCCCAGCTGGGATTTGAACCTGTAACCCTCTGGTCCTACAGGCACTGGTTGTGTCCGCTGCACCACACTGTGGCCACAGAGACAGTGCAGTCCATGGAGATAGGAAACCTGGCCGAACGAGTCAGAAACCCTGCTCTGCACAATTTTACTGTGGCCTCATTCACCTTGTATGGAGACAAAAGGGCAAATAAACCTCAAAAATGACCTCGAAAAAAGGGGAAAAAAACATAACCAAGCTGGCCAATAGTGATATCAATGGGCAACATTAAAAAACACTCCCAGGAAAGCTCCAAAAAAAAGAAATGATTTTTGGAAGGGTCTACGCTCCGTAGACCCTTCCAAAAATCATTTCTTTTTTTTGGAGCTTTCCTGGGAGTGTTTTTTAATGTTGCCCATTGATATCATTATTGGCCAGCTTGGTTATGTATTTTTTTCCCTTTTTTCGAGGTCATTTTTGAGGTTTATTTGCCTTTTTGTACCGTGCACATGTATCACACTGCTCACGTTTTGGAGGTTTCCCCGGTTTTGCTGTACATTGCTGACGGAAATGGTTTCTCTTCCCTTTAAATCGGCTCTAACGCGAGGTTTTCACTCGCGGTATTTTTTGGCTTGAATTTCAGCCCCGCTCCTGTGCGGGGAGCCTCTCCCTTCCCACTCTCCACCCATTGACCCCGTCCCTCCGCCCCTCGGGAGCCTTCCTCCGCCCTCAGAATGCCTTTCCACGCCTCTATCGCACATCAGCACGCCGCACACTTGTGCGGGCCCATTAGTGCAGCGCGCACATGTGCGGGGCACAAAAACGCACTATTAGCGTGCGCTAAGGTACCTTAGCGCACGCTCAAGTGCACCCCGCACAATTGCGCGGTTTAGTATACATACCCCTTAATATTTAGGACTTTCTCTCTCTTGTTCAACTATATAGTAATCTGCATTTGCCTGAAGGAATCTGGACACAAGAGAGCCTGCTGTTTACTTTGCTATTTGTGTTTGAGACAACATCAAGGTTGAACTGTTACTCTAAGCAAATTGCTTTAACATAATTTCATTGTTTCAGATCAGTTTGATACCAGTCTCAAGTATTATGTATAAGGTTTTAATTTAAATGTGACAAAGTATGATTCTGAATTCACCTTTTTGCAGTTTCATGTTATTTGAATGTCTGTTTCCTGAAATGTAAGATTTAAGTTAATTACTTTGCATTGTTTAGCTTGGTGCTGATGAACAGGACAGTAGCACCATGAGTGCTGGCTATATTGACCTTTCCAGTTTAATTTATTACAATATTGGATTTTAGGATAAATTCATCTGTTTTCCTGTATTTGAATTTTATGTGTTGGGGTCCAGAGAAAAAAAATTGTACTTTGTTTTGAAAGTTTTTAACATTTCATTTTTAGTATATTGTAGCACTATGACATACAAATTTTCTTTAGTTTACACACTTGCACTTATGTTACCAAAATACTTGTAGCAGTACATTATGTAGAGGTTCAGTATACACAGAAATTATAGAATTTTGGAAAGAGGCGGATCTGAAATTGCTTTGTTCCCAAGCACATAGATCTCATTTAGTGGAAAGATGAAGCTTAGTTCCCAGGAAATATGAGAATATTTGTAAAGTTAGCAGACAAATAAAACAATAACATTAACTTGAGTTCATTAAAAAAAAAAAAACCAAACCAAGATCTTGCTTGTCAGCAATGATCCAGGGGCGGTTGAAAAAAAAAGAAGCAGAGAGTGAGAGAGAGAGACAGAAGGTAAAGCTACAGCCTTGGGAAAGGCAATAAACGTGAGCACTGTTTACTCATATTGTTATGCTTATTGAAAAAGGATCTACATTTATATTTTATATATACCTTTTGTTTATAAAAATACTAAGTTTTTAACAATTGTTTGATGTTCTTAGCAGCCTTGCCAAATAAGGATATACTAGTATGGTATAAAAAAGACAGAAGGACCTATGCATGTAGTTTGATGGAATGATGTAAGTGAAAAAAAAAGTGGTGTTGAGAGGAGTGTGATGGAATATTCATGTTGGAAAGGAGAACTCAGATTAACATTATAAAATGGTGAGGGTGAATTGAAATGTGAAATGATGTATCCGATGTATCCACCTAGAAAGAAAACTGACAATGAATACTCTACCATATTTGATTATGCCATCCCCATTAACTCCAATTTCGGAAGTCATCTAGCCCAGAGATATACCCAATAATTGGAAATAGACACTTGGAGATAGGCTGAGTGCACTTTTCATCCTAATGAGCTTTGGGGAGACCCACACTGGCCATGTGGTGCTTTTCAGATGCTTTTATCCCTTTTTGCTTCTATGTGTCCTGGCCCGACACATGAAGGTAAGGGAGGAAAGTTACCTACACAAAATTTTACAAATTGGTATAATTCTAAAAATTGTGGAAAAAATTGAGGAAGTGTGGGCATCTTGTCAAAAATGTAGTAGTTAAATTGAGTTGCTTAGGATTTGGCTGTTGTATGCAAACAGCAGCCCACGAAGGGGGGAACCTCCGAAACCTTAAAAAACTTTGTAAAGAAACTAAACTGTCTTGCCTTTGACTCTGTTCAACAAAAAAAAATTGCCCTAAGGGAGTAGACTGAAATTTTTCTCCCTTTGAACTGTTATATGGAAGACTGCTTACTTTTTATACTCCTGAGCCTCACATTTGATCTCTTGTATTTCCTAGCAGCAGAGGCAACTCTCTTCCCTCCACAGGTATGCTCAGCAGGTCCAGTCCTTTCTGCTGGATGACTCAGCTCTTTTCTTTCAATCCGGAGACTGGATTTTGGTAAAGATATACCACCAGCACACAGTACAAGCCCCTTTTCCAGTATGGGACCGTTCCAAGTTCTTCTGATAACACCAATTACAGTGAAGGTGGCGGCTAAAAGATCCTGAAGCCATTGCCCTTGCTGGAAACATTCTACATCTATTGTCATGGAGCAAGGCAGATAGTGCCTATAAAAGTAGATGAAAACACACAGGGCAGTTTTAAAACCAGCAGTGCAAAGCACATGGCTAGGGGTTGCTATGAACAACCAAGCAAAACAAGAGCACAGGCTGTAGGTAAACGCCCAGATAGAGCATTACGTCATAGCTCATCAGAGAAGCAGAAACAGCTGCAGCAGTTTGAGCTAACAAGAGTCTCAAAGAATGACGCACTTAAAAAGTCAGTCTTGAGCAAAGCAGAGGGCAGCAGTCTCAGGAGCAGACACACACACAAGGGAAACAGAGACAGAAGCAGGGAGTCAGACTCATTCTCTGATGCCGAGGGAGAAAGAGACCCTGAGAGGATTCACTGGAGAGGAAAGAGCAGAGCTCAGGAGAGCCAGGAGTCATACCTGAAAGCTTCTGACGTGGATTCCATTTGCACCTCAGAGGGGTTTGCCCAGGAGGAATTCTCAGAGGTTAGTGCTGGAAAGTTGGGCTGCACTAAGCCAAAGTACGGTTGGGGACAGAGAGAGATTCCAAGCCGCAAACCACGAGGAGCTGGGAGAGGAAATACCCACGAGAGCAGGTACCTGGGGAGCAAAAGCTATTATCCAGAAGTGAGTTCCTACCCGAGAGAAAGACGTCCCTTGAGGGGAAGTGAAAGGGAGAGAAGTTTCAACTTCCCGGTTGCAAAACGGAGAGTCAGAGCTCAGCCTGAAGAAAGGCATAGTACCTTGAATAGAGGGGCACTGGATTTTAACTACAATGGTCCTGAAGGATATGGCCTTCTAAGGAGAGAATCCATAGTGCACGGTAACCAGCCTTTCTGCAGGGGGAGAGGGGAGAGAAGCTCTAGCCAAGAAGAGAGGGAACTTTTTAAAACACTGATACACATTACAGCCCTGACAAATATAATCCCCAAGAAGCACACGAGGACATGGAATGTGACTTCTGTGAAGAGAGCTCAGATATTTGTAAAATAGACTGTACAATGGTGTTTTCAGACAGCGTGACCTCATTTTGTTGAAGCCTGAGTAAAACCCTGCCTAAGAGAAATCTGTGGAGGAACACAGATTTCACTGGAAAGCTTTTGGTGAGAGAAAAAGCCTGTTTTTCCTTATTGTTTGTTTAAAGCTGACAAGAAGCATTTTTGTTGTAATTTGTAGTTCCCACTTGGGTTGTACCAGTTTTATGGTTTAATTTCTTTTGACCCTTGTTGCAAGAATTCTCCTGGGAAGGGAAATAAATACCTCTTTAAGCATAGCTACTCGACCACAGCTACCTTCTTATTAGAATAGATATTGGGACTCAAAATCCCAGGGGGCACTACCCCACCCTTGCTACATAAGAGGATCCTCACTGAAGCCCCAGACCTTCCGCCTCCGGGGTAGTAGGTGAGTGACAAGTGGCGACGTTGTTGGATTTTTGCGCAATAATTCAAAAGGACAAGCACAAAGGACTACAGTCTGCTGGAAAAGGAGAACTGTCATCCAACAGGAGAGAACCGTCAGGAAGATTTCTGCTGCCAGGTGCTGGACCCGGAGAAACCTTTCTCACATGCTGATCCCTGCATGAAAGCTCAGGTAAAAAGTACCTAGGCAGACGCGTGGAGGATAAAGTGAGAAAGGGGGCGCTGGTGGGCAGTAGGAGGGCGGTGGAAAGGAAAAAAAAAAAAAAAAAGCTGCGGTATCGCACTTGTTTTTTGGTTTTGTTTCTATCTCTTATAGGTACATCAAGGCTAAAGATGGAGCCACAGGATGTAGCCCAATGGATGAAGGCGCAATGGGATAAGCAAGTCGAGCTTATCCACTACCTGCAGGAACAGACTACAAGGACCATACAGGAGCAGCAGCGGCCCTTGTTAGAGACCATGGACGCAATTTTAAAGAAACCGCTAGACGCCGCAGCGGACGTCCCCATGGCACTCCAAGCCGCAGGTCTGAGGTCGTATGGTGCCTTTTCGCTAGGACAATTACAACCGCAGGACAATTTGGACGATTACCTGGATGCTTTTGAGCGCATAGCTACCACCCTGAAATGGCCGGAGGAGCAGTGGGCCACCCGGTTTGCCCTGTCGCTCACAGGAGAAGCCCTTTCAGCGTATAAGGCTATGCCAGCGGAGTTAGCTTCCAATTATATTGAAGTGAAAAAAGCGGTGAAAGATAGATTAGGGCTCACCCCCCTTCACTATCAAAGAATGTTTAGGGAGGTAGTTATTAGGCCTCAAGAGACCCCCAAGGCCCTAGCGCAACGTTTAAAAAGTGTAGCCAAAAATGGTTGCTAGCCGAGGGAGGTACCTTGGAAACAGTCATTGACAAAATTGTGCTAGAACAATTTATGGAGGCTGTTCCCAGAGGTCTTAAAACATTTCTGACGCTTGTGATAAGGAAGCTTATCATAGCTCAGGAAGGAGCTATAGAAAAGGTGAAGTGACTCTGAACAAGCAACCTGTCAGTTCTGGTAGAAATAAGAAAACAGAATTTTCCCCTAAAAGACTACCAGTCCCAGAATGCACCAGGTTTCCAACAGCCATTAGAGGAGCTGAAGTGGGGAAACGTGTTCAATCAGGAGGGCTATGAGGTAATCCCTAAGCACTCATCTCAAAGGGCAGGGCCTGATTCAGCACAGCTGCGCTGTGTTAGGGAGGATCACTCGTCTAAGCAGAATAAGAGTAGAGTTTATTCTACAGATGACCATCTTCATGATCACCTTGGATATCCAGAGAATTGTCCTCAGTATCCTGAGAATCAGCTTGAGTTTGATCATCAGTTTCATCTGAAGGATCATCAGAAGCAGAAGCCAAACCGGACGGACAGAGAGGGAAAGAGACCCTTTGGAAGAAGGAAGAGAAAAGCCTTTGAGAGGTCTAGAAGAGTCCAAAGCAGTACGTATACTGGGAGGTATTCCAAGGGCCAGCATACACCATTGGACTGGGGAAAGCCAAAGGAATGGTGCTGCAGAGCTAGGAATCACCAGAGGCTACCTGTGAGGGAGACGGCTGCACGTGGAAGGGACCCTAAGACCTGTGCCAGAAGGTATGTGAAGGGATCTGGATTGGAAGGCTGGACATAAGAACTGGACTACATACTGGCCAGGCTATATAGAGAGGAACTCTAGCAGCAATGGAAGCTCAGGTATGAACACTGATCTATGCCCTAGCTATAACCTTGAAAGACAGCAGGGAAACAAGTATTCTCCTGAAAATGCTCCATTGAGAGATTCATCTGTGCCAATCCATGATATTGAACCCATGCTTGTTGAACAAGGGGGAATAATAGCAGATGAGGATCCTGTTTATATGGACTGCTCTCTATCTAAACTCCGTTGGTAACTTTCTGTTATAAAGTACAGCAACCATCACAAAGAAATACAAATTTGTTCTTTAATCTACTCAGAAAAGCTCCTGAAGCAGGATTTGACCCACACAGTGGAAGGCAAGCCAGCTAAGGGGTTTCAGCTGGTAACTGCTAGCAATTAAGCCTTACCTAATTGCTTGTGAGCTAGGAGAGAATCACTTCTGTATCTATGTGGGAAGTAATCAGAAGTTAACCTGAAAAGAACAGTTTGTTTCTTGCTTTGTGGCTTTTCATTTGTTGTTTTCCTGATTTTAACTTTGTTTTTCCAAGTTAACACTGAAAGCAAGTAACCTAATTTATGTGCTACCAAGCATATCTGTGTTGGGAGAAATAACCCCATAAATAAATATCTTATTGGCTTTACCCAAGAGCACAACTAAATTATTGTCAGCAGCTGTGTCTGGTGTGAATGAACTACATTGCCCACAATACCTTGCAAATCATATAGAAATATGCACTTGCCAAGAGTGTGAAGATTCTCACCCAGGCAGCCGTCTGACACGCTCCAGCACTGCCAAACCTCAGAGGATGCAGCCACTCTAGCGGAGCGGTACTTCGCTGCCGAGAGGACTGACACCTCAGGGCAAGGTATCTGGTTGGCAGCTGGTAGGAGAAAAAGTAGCAGAAGTGAGAAATATATGCTTGATAAGATGTATAAACCTGAAATGTTGAATGTCAATGTCTCTGATGGTAATGTCTATTCTGTACCCAAAGGAAAATGTTTTAGGTGTGGAAAAGCTGGACATTATCAGAGATCCTGCACAGAATGCACAGTCCTGGTGACAGGGACAGAGGAAACAGAACAGGATGAATTTCGTATACAAGTACAAATAGAAGGTATTTACACACTGGCTCTACTTGACTCGGGGGCTGACCAGAGCATGATTTCCAAGTAGCTCTGGGAAGCCATTCAGGAACAGTGTCAGTCGCCCCCGAGTCAAGCAGACAGCCAAGTAAAAGTCAGGTGCGTGCACGGCACATTTGTTCCTTATCCCCTACACAATGTTATGGTACAAGGGTTGGGCACCACCAGAGAGATGAGAGTGGCCGTAGTTCCTAAGCTGCCAGCGGATGTTGTATTGGGGACGGATTGGCCTCCCTTTCATAATGTATTGGGAAATGACTGGGGTATTAAATAAGGTTTAATATCCACTCGCTCTCAAGCAGGACCCTCTAGGGAGGGGGGAGAGGAGTCAGTGGAAAATACTGAGGAACCCGAAGGGGAGGAAAGTGCTCAGAGGGGGGACCCAGATGAGGAAGGGTTAGCTACCCTCCCTAACCATGATGACCTAGTACATCCCCCTGATAAAGTAGGGAAGAAAGAAAAATCCAGGAAGCGTAGGGAAAGATACACCAGGACCCGGGGGAGGGCCGAGCTAGAAGGTGCTGTAGGCATGTCCTGGATACCGGCCGAGGTAGTAAGAAAGTTTCCTTCATTTCCCATGGAGCAGAGAGCTGACCCAGCGCTTAAAAGGGCGTTTGAGTGGGCAGAGGAAGATAGACAAACCCTACCAAGATTTTTCCTGGAGGATGACCTTTTATACCGAGAGTCTGTAAACCCCCATAATGATGCCATACGCAAACAGCTAGTTGTACCCGTGACCTTTAAAGCTAGCGTATTAAGATTAGCACATGACCACCCAGTGGGGTGTCACAAGGGGATCCAGGGGACGCTGGACCAAATCTTGGCTAGATTTTATTGGCCCGGGGTTTTCAAGGAGACACGGCAATATTGCGAGGCATGCCCTAGCTGTCAAAGAGTTATAAAGCCTAAGGCAGTACCCATGGTGCCAACTCCCACCATAGCGGCTCCTATAAGCCGAATAGGCATGGATATAATAGGACCTATGGTGAAGACACCAAGGGGTTTCAAGTATATATTGGTCGTGGTTGACCATGCCACGCGGTTTCCGTGGGCCATTCCCTTAAGAAATACATCAGCCAAATTGATAGCCTTAGAATTAATCAAGCTCTTCTGTGAGGTAGGTTTCCCCAGGGAAGTCCTGACTGATCAGGGGAGTAACTTCCTGTCAAAACATCTGGCTATGGTCTGGGAAGCCTTCGGCATCCGCCATATAAGGACATCAGCATACCATCCACAGTCTAATGGGCTCGTGGAGCGTATGAATCAGTCGATTAAACAACTCCTACGCCGAGGTTTGAAAAAGGGGGAAATGAATGAATGGGATACATTGCTTCCATTCATGCTTTACGCATGCAGGGAGCGCATACAGGCGTCCCTGGGGGCATCTCCATACGAGTTGCTGTTCGGCCGCGCTCCAAGAGGCATCTTGGACATCCTGCATGAGCAATGGGTAGAGCCGAACATGCAAGAGGTCGGGGTACCCCAATTCCTTAAGGAGTTAAGGCAACGCCTAGAGAGGACATCTAGGACCTCTATAGAGAATTTACAGGCCAGTAAAAATAAGCAAAAACGGTATTATGACAGAGGCACCAAACCAAGGCAGCTAAGCATAGGGGACAAAGTCCTGATCCAGGTATCTGACCCCGGACCAAAATTCGAGTCCCGGTGGAAGGGCCCAGGTACAGTGATAGGGAAGGTTGGCCCAGTATCCTACCGGGTGGAAAATGAGAAGGGTCGCCAACAGACATATCACGTAAATGTCCTCAAACTGTGGAAGGACAGGTCTGCCACTGCCAGCCTAGTTACCGTTATATATCAAGATAGGTCCCAGACAGTATTACCCCGAGATAGGTCCCGAAAAGAGATTCCGGGCTGTCAGGTAAGAACTGCAGCCCGTAATATTTTAAGGGGGGGGGGATTTGTCATGGAGCAAGGCAGATAGTGCCTATAAAAGTAGATGAAAACACACAGGGCAGTTTTAAAACCGGCAGTGTAAAGCACATGGCTAGGGGTTGCTATGAACAACCAAGCAAAACAAGAGCACAGGCTGTAGGTAAACGCCCAGATAGAGCATTACGTCATAGCTCATCAGAGAAGCAGAAACAGCTGCAGCAGTTTGAGCTAACAAGAGTCTCAAAGAAAGACGCACTTAAAAAGTCAGTCTTGAGCAAAGCAGAGGGCAGCAGTCTCAGGAGCAGACACACACACAAGAGAAACAGAGACGGAAGCAGGGAGTCAGACTCATTCTCTGATGCCGAGGGAGAAAGAGACCCTGAGAGGATTCACTGGAGAGGAAAGAGCAGAGCTCAGGAGAGCCAGGAGTCATACCTGAAAGCTTCTGACGTGGATTCCATTTGCATCTCAGAGGGGTTTGCCCAGGAGGAATTCTCAGAGGTTAGTTCTGGAAAGTTGGGCTGCACTAAGCCAAAGTACGGTTGGGGACAGAGAGAGATTCCAAGCCGCAAACCACGAGGAGCTGGGAGAGGAAATACCCACGAGAGCAGGTACCTGGGGAGCAAAAGCTATTATCCAGAAGTGAGTTCCTACCCGAGAGAAAGACGTCCCTTGAGGGGAAGTGAAAGGGAGAGAAGTTTCAACTTCCCGGTTGCAAAACGGAGAGTCAGAGCTCAGCCTGAAGAAAGGCATAGTACCTTGAATAGAGGGGCACTGGATTTTAACTACAATGGTCCTGAAGGATATGGCCTTCTAAGGAGAGAATCCATAGTGCACGGTAACCAGCCTTTCTGCAGGGGGAGAGGGGAGAGAAGCTCTAGCCAAGAAGAGAGGGAACTTTTTAACACTGATATACATTACAGCCCTGACAAATATAATCCCCAAGAAGCACACGAGGACATGGAATGTGACTTCTGTGAAGAGAGCTCAGATATTTGTAAAATAGACTGTACAATGGTGTTTTCAGACAGCGTGACCTCATTTTGTTGAAGCCTGAGTAAAACCCTGCCTAAGAGAAATCTGTGGAGGAACACAGATTTCACTGGAAAGCTTTTGGTGAGAGAAAAAGCCTGTTTTTCCTTATTGTTTGTTTAAAGCTGACAAGAAGCATTTTTGTTGTAATTTGTAGTTCCCACTTGGGTTGTACCAGTTTTATGGTTTAATTTCTTTTGACCCTTGTTGCAAGAATTCTCCCGGGAAGGGAAATAAATACCTCTTTAAGCATAGCTACTCGACCACAGCTACCTTCTTATTAGAATAGCTATTGGGACTCAAAATCCCAGGGGGCACTACCCTGCCCTTGCTACATAAGAGGATCCTCACTGAAGCCCTAGGCCTTCCGCCTCCGGGGTAGTAGGTGAGTGACACTATAGATCTATACATCTATAGATCTACATCCTACACCCTACTCCACCCCACCCAAAATCCAACACCATAAAGAAAATGACTAGCTCTACCACCATATCCCCTCTCTTATTTATTATTGGTATTGATCACACATCTTATTGATTAAACCTCTTATAAATATGTTGAAACCAAGCTATACTATATGTATAATTTCTCACCATACGATATGTATAATTTCTCACCATACTCCATGAATAATTACTCTGTAATTAGTTACCCCGTTACCTCCAGGTTATCTCGTCCATGTTCAATGTAAAAACTCAATTGTCGTGTGACATTGCAGTATGTTTTTTGTTCAATTGTAAACCGCTCTGATTTTAATAGCGCGGTATATAAGAGAAGTAAATAAATAAAATAAATAAATAAATAAATAGATCTGGCTTCAGGACCAGGATGAGAAGTAGCTGACGCCGGGGCAGCCAAGGCGCTAGCAACTAGAGAGGAGAGGAGAAGACTCCTGAAGAAAAGCAGCTTTCGGCCTAGAGGTACCGAACCAACATGGGTTCTTTCATGGGTGTCCACTTTAGCTGGTTTGGACAATTCTTCCGCAGCATATCCGTGAAAATTGCACTTTTCTCTGCGAATTGCGGTATAAACCTGCGGTAGTATCCAATAAATCCTAAGAAACTTCTTAGTTGTTTCTTTGTTGTTGGAGGAGGAAAATTCCTGATGCTATCTACTTTACTCATTAGAGGTTTAATTTTTCCTCTTCCCACTAGGTGGCCCAGGTATTTTACCTCCCTATTTGCAAAGGCACACTTCTTCGGGTTTAAAGTGATTCCCGCTTGCTTCATGGAGCACAAGACTGCCCTGATCCTCTTTAGATGCTCCGCCCAGGTGTTACTATGGATTATGACATCATCCATATATGCAAAAGCATAATTTTGGTGGGGTCGAAGTACCTGATCCACTAACCTTTGGCAGGTAGCCGCTGCTCCATGCAGTCCGAAAGGCATCCTCTTGAACTGGAAAAGGCCAACGGGGGTGCTGAACGCAGTCTTCGGCTTCGACTCCCTGGTGAGAGGGATTTGCCAATATCCTTTTGTCATATCAAGGGTGGTTAAATATTAAGCCTGTCCCAGCTGGTCCAACAGCTCTTCAATTCTTGGCATTGGATATGCATCAAAAACTGATATGGCGTTTACCTGCCGGAAGTCAATACAAAATCTTAAAGATCCATCAGGCTTCGGCATCAGGACTATGGGGCTATTCCAGGGACTCTTTGACTCCTCTATTACTCCCATGTCCAACATCTCCTGGACTTGTGCCACTACTTCCTGTCTTTTGGCTTCAGGCAAGCGGTATGGCCTTTGACAAACTAATTTCCCAGGTGGAGTTATTATTTCATGGGCAACCAAATGTGTCTCCCCAGGTATGGGTGTCAACACATCTGGAAACTCTTTGAGCAATTTCCTAATTTCTTCCTGTTGTACCACTGTCAGGTCCTCACCTATTTGGGGCTCTGATTTTTCTTTACAATCAGATACCTGGGGTCCCAAATCTTCCTCTTCATTCACCTCCCTCTCTCGGGCACAGATGGCAGCTAGGCTTTTAACCCCTTTGACATCAGTAGAACCAAAGCCTTTGGTTCCACGTTCAGAATTCTCCAGGGATGTGACCTCCTCCACAGGTGGAAAACCCAGCCTCTCACAGATCAACTGGGCAATTCTGTCTCCTGTCTTCACGTGATAATCATTCTGTCCAAAATTAAACAACAGAACTTTAATATTGCCCCTGTAATCGGGATCAATTACTCCCGCACCCACATCGATGAAATATTTAAGGGCTAATCCGGACCTTGGGGCTACTCTCCCATAGCATCCAATAGGTATTTCCACTTGGAGACCAGTGTCAACCAGGGCTCTCCCTTGGCTAGGTACAGTCACATTTTCTATGCTGCACAGGTCAAATCCATGCAGCTTGAGGGGTTGCCCGCTTAGGAGCTTGGGCCTTCTCTGTGACCCTATGGTACTTTAGGACGAATGTCTGCTTTGGGGTAGCTTGGTCTTCTGGACGCTTAACCATCTTTTTAGCTGGGGTCTGAGGACTTCCAAATAAAGGCCCGGGAGCTATTACCATTAAACCTTCTCCCTCCTTCTTTCCTAGTCCTTCCACTAGACCCTGCTTAAATCTTGGCCAGTCTCTTCCTAGAACCAAATCAAAGGGTAGCCTAGGCACTACTGCTAACAGGACTTCCTCTTGTTCCCCCAGGCACTTAACCTTTAGCCTATAGGTGGGATATGATGTTGCAGCACCATGAATGCATCTGATGTGAACTTGGCTTTCAGGGGTTCTAGGCACAAATCCTTCTTGGGCCTCTATCCTCTTCCAAAGCCTTTTTGACATCATACTCTGGTCTGCCCCAGAGTCTAACAAAGCATTTGTGATAATTCCTTGCACATCAACCATCAAAAGAAATCCTTCTTTGGGCTGTTTTAAATCCACACCCATTAAGCTAGTGTGTGTCTGGCACCTCTTTTCTAAATGTCCCCATTTCCCACACTTGAAACATTTCTTTCTATTCCACTGTGTCATCTGGTTTGATACAGTACATTCATTTTCAGAAACATTTTTAATTATTTTCTTTTCTGATATAGCACATCTTGCCTCAGCACCAATCTTCAGAGGGCCAGCCATTCTATGGCAAGCCTGCGTGGCTTCCAAGAATCTCTCTGCTAGCATGGTTGCCTCTCCAAGATTTTGGCAATTTTGCTGTATAAGGAAAGTGTGCAAATCTTTAGGCACCCCAGACATAAATTGTTCAAGCATTATAATATCTAATAACATTTCTACTGTCTTTTGCTCAGGCTCCAACCATTTTACAGCTAAACTTCTGATTCTCTGACTCAGAGCCCTGGGTGTCTCACCCACTCTCAATGTAGTAGCTCTAAACATTCGCTTATACTCTGAAATAGACAACCCTAGGCGATCTCTAATAGCAGCCTTTACATCCTTATAATTCAAAGCCTGGGCTGCTGGCATTGCTCTATAAGCTGCAAGCGCCTCTCCAGTTAATGAGGCTGCCAGCCTTACTGCCCACTGGGTCTCTGGCCATGCTAATGCTTGTGCCACTCTTTCAAAAGACTCTAGAAAATCATCAACATTATCATCTGGAGTTAGCTTCCCAAAACTAAATGCCCCAATCCCTTGATTGAGTCCCACACTGTCCACATGTGGTGTGTACCAGTATTTACTGCTGGTCTTGCATCTGTTCCACTTTGGCTCTGCAGCTGAACTAGGGCTTGCACCAGATCAAGCACTGGCTTCTGCTGGTCCATTATGGCTTTCATAGCAGTGTCCTGAGCTTGCTGCGCTAGCTCCTGTTGCCTGCTAAATTGGGCTGCCATCCACTGAGGTAGTTCCTTTGGATCCATCTTGATCCCTGCAAGAAACAAAGATAAAAAAAACCAAAGTGCACCACCTTCCAAACAGGTGTGTTTTTTTCTACTTTTTTTTTTTTTTCAATTACCCCTGTGCTTACTCCCATCCACCACTAGACATGCCCAGGTACTTATTACCTTGTGCTAGTGATGAATCCAGCTCTGCACAGGGTCTTTTCCTCCTGGGACAGCCACCTCTTCTCCAAAGTGCAGTTGAGGGAACAATCTTTTTTCCAGCTTTAAACTTGAACTTTAGTTGTAATCCTCAGCAAGTAAATCCGCTTTGTGCAAAAGCAATCCGAAAAACTACGCCATTTGTCAGACGGCTGCCTGGGTGAGAATCTTCACACTCTTGGCAAGTGCATATTTCTATATGATTTGCAAGGTATTGTGGGCAATGTAGTTCATTCACACCAGACACAGCTGCTGACAATAATTTAGTTGTGCTCTTGGGTAAAGCCAATAAGATATTTATTTATGGGGTTATTTCTCCCAACACAGATATGCTTGGTAGCACATAAATTAGGTTACTTGCTTTCAGTGTTAACTTGGAAAAACAAAGTTAAAATCAGGAAAACAACAAATGAAAAGCCACAAAGCAAGAAACAAACTGTTCTTTTCAGGTTAACTTCTGATTACTTCCCACATAGATACAGAAGTGATTCTCTCCTAGCTCACAAGCAATTAGGTAAGGCTTAATTGCTAGCAGTTACCAGCTGAAACCCCTTAGCTGGCTTGCCTTCCACTGTGTGGGTCAAATCCTGCTTCAGGAGCTTTTCTGAGTAGATTAAAGAACAAATTTGTATTTCTTTGTGATGGTTGCTGTACTTTATAACAGAAAGTTACCAACGGAGTTTAGATAGAGAGCAGTCCATATAAACAGGATCCTCATCTGCTATTATTCCCCCTTGTTCAACAAGCATGGGTTCAATATCATGGATTGGCACAGATGAATCTCTCAATGGAGCATTTTCAGGAGAATACTTGTTTCCCTGCTGTCTTTCAAGGTTATAGCTAGGGCATAGATCAGTGTTCATACCTGAGCTTCCATTGCTGCTAGAGTTCCTCTCTATATAGCCTGGCCAGTATGTAGTCCAGTTCTTATGTCCAGCCTTCCAATCCAGATCCCTGGACACTGGATCTCTCTTCACATACCTTCTGGCACAGGTCTTAGGGTCCCTTCCACGTGCAGCCGTCTCCCTCACAGGTAGCCTCTGGTGATTCCTAGCTCTGCAGCACCATTCCTTTGGCTTTCCCCAGTCCAATGGTGTATGCTGGCCCTTGGAATACCTCCCAGTATACGTACTGCTTTGGACTCTTCTAGACCTCTCAAAGGCTTTTCTCTTCCTTCTTCCAAAGGGTCTCTTTCCCTCTCTGTCCGTCCGGTTTGGCTTCTGCTTCTGATGATCCTTCAGATGAAACTGATGATCAAACTCAAGCTGATTCTCAGGATACTGAGGACAATTCTCTGGATATCCAAGGTGATCATGAAGATGGTCATCTGTAGAATAAACTCTACTCTTATTCTGCTTAGACGAGTGATCCTCCCTAACACAGCGCAGCTGTGCTGAATCAGGCCCTGCCCTTTGAGATGAGTGCTTAGGGATTACCTCATAGCCCTCCTGATTGAACACGTTTCCCCACTTCAGCTCCTCTAATGGCTGTTGGAAACCTGGTGCATTCTGGGACTGGTAGTCTTTTAGGGGAAAATTCTGTTTTCTTATTTCTACCAGAACTGACAGGTTGCTTGTTCAGAGTCACTTCACCTTTTCTATAGCTCCTTCCTGAGCTATGATAAGCTTCCTTATCACAAGCGTCAGAAATGTTTTAAGACCTCTGGGAACAGCCTCCATAAATTGTTCTAGCACAATTTTGTCAATGACTGTTTCCAAGGTACCTCCCTCGGCTAGCAACCATTTTTTGGCTACACTTTTTAAACGTTGCGCTAGGGCCTTGGGGGTCTCTTGAGGCCTAATAACTACCTCCCTAAACATTCTTTGATAGTGAAGGGGGGTGAGCCCTAATCTATCTTTCACCGCTTTTTTCACTTCAATATAATTGGAAGCTAACTCCGCTGGCATAGCCTTATACGCTGAAAGGGCTTCTCCTGTGAGCGACAGGGCAAACCGGGTGGCCCACTGCTCCTCCGGCCATTTCAGGGTGGTAGCTATGCGCTCAAAAGCATCCAGGTAATCGTCCAAATTGTCCTGCGGTTGTAATTGTCCTAGCGAAAAGGCACCATACGACCTCAGACCTGCGGCTTGGAGTGCCATGGGGACGTCCGCTGCGGCGTCTAGCGGTTTCTTTAAAATTGCGTCCATGGTCTCTAACAAGGGCCGCTGCTGCTCCTGTATGGTCCTTGTAGTCTGTTCCTGCAGGTAGTGGATAAGCTCGACTTGCTTATCCCATTGCGCCTTCATCCATTGGGCTACATCCTGTGGCTCCATCTTTAGCCTTGATGTACCTATAAGAGATAGAAACAAAAACAAAAAACAAGTGCGATACCGCAGCTTTTTTTTTTTTTTTTCCTTTCCACCGCCCTCCTACTGCCCACCAGCGCCCCCTTTCTCACTTTATCCTCCACGCGTCTGCCTAGGTACTTTTTACCTGAGCTTTCATGCAGGGATCAGCATGTGAGAAAGGTTTCTCCGGGTCCAGCACCTGGCAGCAGAAATCTTCCTGACGGTTCTCTCCTGTTGGATGACAGTTCTCCTTTTCCAGCAGACTGTAGTCCTTTGTGCTTGTCCTTTTGAATTATTGCGCAAAAATCCAACAACGTCGCCACTTGTCACTCACCTACTACCCCGGAGGCGGAAGGTCTGGGGCTTCAGTGAGGATCCTCTTATGTAGCAAGGGTGGGGTAGTGCCCCCTGGGATTTTGAGTCCCAATATCTATTCTAATAAGAAGGTAGCTGTGGTCGAGTAGCTATGCTTAAAGAGGTATTTATTTCCCTTCCCGGAGAATTCTTGCAACAAGGGTCAAAAGAAATTAAACCATAAAACTGGTACAACCCAAGTGGGAACTACAAATTACAACAAAAATGCTTCTTGTCAGCTTTAAACAAACAATAAGGAAAACAGGCTTTTTCTCTCACCAAAAGCTTTCCAGTGAAATCTGTGTTCCTCCACAGATTTCTCTTAGGCAGGGTTTTACTCAGGCTTCAACAAAATGAGGTCACGCTGTCTGAAAACACCATTGTACAGTCTATTTTACAAATATCTGAGCTCTCTTCACAGAAGTCACATTCCATGTCCTCGTGTGCTTCTTGGGGATTATATTTGTCAGGGCTGTAATGTGTATCAGTGTTTTAAAAAGTTCCCTCTCTTCTTGGCTAGAGCTTCTCTCCCCTCTCCCCCTGCAGAAAGGCTGGTTACCGTGCACTATGGATTCTCTCCTTAGAAGGCCATATCCTTCAGGACCATTGTAGTTAAAATCCAGTGCCCCTCTATTCAAGGTACTATGCCTTTCTTCAGGCTGAGCTCTGACTCTCCGTTTTGCAACCGGGAAGTTGAAACTTCTCTCCCTTTCACTTCCCCTCAAGGGACGTCTTTCTCTCGGGTAGGAACTCACTTCTGGATAATAGCTTTTGCTCCCCAGGTACCTGCTCTCGTGGGTATTTCCTCTCCCAGCTCCTCGTGGTTTGCGGCTTGGAATCTCTCTCTGTCCCCAACCGTACTTTGGCTTAGTGCAGCCCAACTTTCCAGCACTAACCTCTGAGAATTCCTCCTGGGCAAACCCCTCTGAGGTGCAAATGGAATCCACGTCAGAAGCTTTCAGGTATGACTCCTTGCTCTCCAGAGCTCTGCTCTTTCCTCTCCAGTGAATCCTCTCAGGGTCTCTTTCTCCCTCGGCATCAGAGAATGAGTCTGACTCCCTGCTTCTGTCTCTGTTTCCCTTGTGTGTGTGTCTGCTCCTGAGACTGCTGCCCTCTGCTTTGCTCAAGACTGACTTTTTAAGTGCGTCATTCTTTGAGACTCTTGTTAGCTCAAACTGCTGCAGCTGTTTCTGCTTCTCTGATGAGCTATGACGTAATGCTCTATCTGGGCGTTTACCTACAGCCTGTGCTCTTGTTTTGCTTGGTTGTTCATAGCAACCCCTAGCCATGTGCTTTGCACTGCCGGTTTTAAAACTGCCCTGTGTGTTTTCATCTACTTTTATAGGCACTATCTGCCTTCTGGCACAGGTCTTAGGGTCCCTTCCACGTGCAGCCGTCTGCCTCACAGGTAGCCTCTGGTGATTCCTAGCTCTGCAGCACCATTCCTTTGGCTTTCCCCAGTCCAATGGTGTATGCTGGCCCTTGGAATACCCAATTTGGCCTGCGTGTGTTCTGGGGGTTGGAGGCTGGGTCAATTATGGTCGCTAGGTCTTCAGGGGATGAGGCTGGGGATCTGTAGATAAGGTTGATGGTGCTGTAGTTGTTGAATATGATGATCATATCAAAGTGTGTTGAGCTGTTGGAGCTGATTGTCTGATACTGGAGATCATTTTTCACTAGGATGAATGCACCACCTCCTCTGCAGTCTGCTCTGTGGCAGTGTGGATTGAGAAGCCGGGGGGATGAGTTGGTTGATGAGGACTGAGTCAGAATCAGTGAGCCACGATTCCGTTACTAGCAGGATGTTTAGCTCGTGGTGTGATATGAGGTCGGTAATGACTGGCCACTTTTTACAGACTGAACGTGCATTTATGAGGGCACACTTCAAGTTGCGTGAGTTTAGAGGTTGTACCCCTTTGGGTTTTGTGGTGTATTGAAGCGGTATGTGGATTAGGTATGGGTGAGGGTTCTGGGAGGATTCTGTTGGTGTGTGGTATGTGTTATTGTGGTATCTCCTTCCTTGGCCTCGCATAATCGGAATCGGGTTGTGGTTGAAGGCAGAGGAGGAAGCCGTTGAAGACATTGCTGAGGAAGTATAGGCTGGTTAGGGTTAGAATGGATATGGCCAAATTGCGCTGGGTTCAGCACATCTTGTGTGTGACAAGACTTTCCTTGCTGAGGAGGTATGCACTGGCGGGCCTGTATGCTGTCTCCACAGAATATGTATATGCTGCACAGCCCAGCAGTGGCTAGCTTGTTCTATGGTGACTAACTAGTAGAGCAGTAAAAAATACTTGCGTAGAATCAGCAGTGAAATAACTTGTATAACACTCAGCAGTGGAATCTTCGCAGAACACTCAGCAGTAAAACACATACATAACACTCAGCAGTGAAATTACTTGCATACAATCAGCAGTGAGGTACTTGCGAAACACTCAGCAGTGAAGTACTTGCAGAACAATCAGTAGTGGGGTACGTGCATACAGTCAGTCACTTTTTAAAGTCAGTAATCAGTCCTTTTTGAGTCAGTAGTGGAGTTTCTGCATACATACGTTTAGCTGGAGGTGATACACGTTACCGTGATTTTCGGCGCATTCTCTTGTGTGGCCGTCATCGGTCGCTTGTGATCTGTCTTCCCGTTGGTTATCTCTGATGGACTGTGTTTCCTCTGCACCGGTCCTCACCTAAGGGTCACGCCAAAGGGCCCTCAGGTGCGGGCCCTCCAGGGGCAGGCACGCCTGCCGCGTGCTCTTACTTGTAGCCCTCTGGTTCAACAGCGATTGGTTGATCTCGCTGGGGGAGGTGTGCTGGAGAGTCGCTGCAGCTGCCCCGATCAGCGATCGGAGGTCCGGAGGAGGAAAGTGGACCGGCAGAAGAGGAAGTTTGCCTGCCACGTGCTCTTACTTGTAGCCCTCTGGTTCAACAGTGATTGGTTGATCTCGCTGAGGGAGGTGTGCTAGAGAGTCGCTGCAGCTGCCCCGATCAGCGATCAGAGGTCCGAAGGAGGGGAGGAGACCGGCAGAAGAGGAACTTTGCCTGCCGCGTGCTCTTACTTGTAGCCCTCTGGTTCAACAGCGATTGGTTGATCTCGCTGGGGGAGGTGTGCTGGAGAGTCGTTGCAGCTGCCCCGATCAGCGATGGGAGGTTCGGAGGAGGAGAGTGGACCGGCAGAAGAGGACATTTGCCTGCCATGTGCTCTTACTTGTAGCCCTCTGGTTCAACAGTGATTGGTTGATCTCACTGGGGGAGGTGTGCTGGAGAGTTGCTGCAGCTGCCCTGATCAGCGATCGGAGGTCCGGAGGAGGAGAGGAATAGACATGAAGTCTGTGCACACTGGCACTCTCTTCAAACACTTACCCAGTGCCACATCTTCTCACAAAATTATGCCTACAAAAGCCTGCTACCTGCAGAGGGCAAATCCCTCACCCCAGACAGTGTAGGACCACATCTGTCAGAGCAAGGCCAAGACCCATACCCTGGCTTCACAGACAGACCTACTATGCTGCTGCACAAACCATGGCTATGCAAACAGAGGGGTAGCTTAATGGTAAGAGCGCTGGCTTAGGAAACAAGGGACCAAGGTTTGTTTCCCACAAGCACTTCTTGTGGCCTTGGACAAGTCACATAACCCTCCATTGCCTCAGAAAACATAAAAAGTAATTAGTGTCCCTGTTTAATGTACTTTACCAAGTTCATGTCACAGAGATGATGGAGCGATATTATCTGCCTGTTAATATATTAAGGAAAATCACACAGGCCCACAATGGAAGGACACTTATCTTAGCTGCGGTGTAGGACATGATGCATATGGGATCTCACTTCTCCAGGAGTTATCTGCAGAAAAGAGGAGACTAGGTGGCTCTAATGGAACCATATATAGCTGCAATTCGGGCAACGCATGCTGGTAGCATGTGACATCATCGCACCATCATATAAATGGCACCGGGTAGCCATCTTTTAGTGCCCAAGGGCTGGAGAGTGAGCGAGGAGTATTTGAATTTTGGAAGAGTGTTGGTGGTGGCAGGACAGTGTGGTGTTGGTGACAGGGTAGTGCTGGATGGTGGTGTGGTATTGGGGCAGTGTTGGTGGTGGTGGTGGCATGGAGTACAGGAGTGGTGGCATGGGGGAGAGGAGGAAGAGGAGTAGTGGTGCAGCAGAGGCCCAAGGACCATCTGAGGTTGTGGCTGGGGGGGGATGGGGGTGCTCGCTAAAGCCTCAGAATGAAGAGCCAGGACCCTCATTTCACCCACCTGCAGGTCTCATGAGGCCATCCGAAGGTCAGGGTGCTGCTGGGACAGCCCCTAAGAGGAAGAGGAAGAAATGACCTGTGCCCAAGGAGGCACAGCAGAGGGCCCAGCACTATGGCTCTGAGACCAATGACCTTATCCTGGAGATGGTAATGGACCACTATAAACAACTTTTTGGGCAACAAAACACCCAAACAATAACCTGGACATTTCAGGCTATCTGGCAGAATATTGCACAGGCTATGAATGGCCAAAGAGGCCCTGCGCGATACTGAGAACATTAAGAAATATTTTAATGACATCAAACGGGCCATGCAGTCAAGAGTCAGTGCACACAGGGTCCATGCACTTGGCACAGATGGGGGTGGACCATATCAACTCATACCGACTCCCATGGGGGAATGCTTTGTACAGCACCTTGGAGGGGTATACATGCTGGGCCTGCCGGAATTCCTGGACAGCACCTAGAAAGCAGCAAGTACTGTATGTGAACATACTGATTATAGTCTGTAATTGTATGTTTGGTCATATCTTGCCTATATCAATGTAATGTGTGAGTTGGCGTTCTACTTCTGTGGGTTCTCCATCTGTGGGAGCAGTGACATGGTGGGTCCCAGCACAGTACAACTGGCAGAATGTGCACATATGTCTGTGAAGGGGCTTGGACAGCTGTGAGGGATGGTGGCCATATCCTTCAGAGCTAAGAACACATAATGTTTAGTCTAGGGCAAACATATTCTTGAACTGACATTGATAGTGAGGAAACACATTAATGTGGCTGATGTGAGAGCTCATCTTACCATCTACCAAGGTTCCTGTACTGCTCAGTTTGAGGTTTCAGAGAGTTTTGCCACAAAGAACCATGCAGATGTCCTTGCCAATTGACACATACATAGTCATCCACAACATGTACTTGCCTCTCTCTGAGTGTCACCTGCAACTTTGGCAGAGGTCATACTGCCTAGACCATTGCAAATGAGGATTTGCTTCCCTATGAGGACTGATCCCCCCCCCCCCCCACCACAACATCCCCATGTGCATCCACTCATTGCCTCTTTCTACCTGAGGTACAATGGTGTACAAAAGTCTTGCGTGGGCTGCATGATCAAGCTATTCTCAGCTTTATTTTGACAATCTTTCCAAATGATGTGGCTTATTATATACTGTTTTATTGCAAATTTAATTTGTCAGCCATTTCTACATGCAAAATTACTTGTCTGTGAACTTTTGTATGGCTGTCATGAGGAATTGATGTCCCAGTATGATCAACCGTTTTCTGTGTCAAAACAGGATCAAAATGAACCAACAGAATACTGTGCTCCTCAGCCAATAGGAAATCATATTTGATAGCCAATCAGTGCATGGTATTTTGGCGGCACACAGAGTTTGAATTTAATGTGGATCAGCTGGGGTGTATTGCATTTGATGCTCAATGTCTTAGCATGGTAAAGGGGTCACATTTTCTATCAATGCAGGACTGGGTCTGGGTGGTGGTTTTGCATGAGGAGGGGTATTCCAGCCTGCAGAGCACGGTTGTCCACTTTCTGCAGAAGCATAAGGAGATGGGAAATATGCAGGACTGACATTGTAGCGGTCAGCCTAGAAAGTCAACCAAGAGGGATGACAGGGCCTCGATAGGACATCTGTTGATGACTGCAAGCTAACCTCCCCTGAGCTTCTGCAGGAATGGATACAGAAGTGTTCCATTGCAGTTTGCACTTCCACTGTGAGGAGACAATGCTTAGAGGGGCTGTAAATCATGGAAGAAGCCACTAATAACAGCTCTTTTTCAGGACTTCCGAATGAAATTAGGAAGAAAACATGTAAACTGCCAACATACACAAAACAGAAAACACTACAACCTCTTGGGCACACATTGCATTTTGTACACAGATTCACAACCAAATGAACATGGATACTAAACAATCATAAGTCATGGCAAATTTGTCAGATTTGTACAAAAGACAAAAGGGAAGAAAATAGCATGCAGAAGGGATTGTAACTTGTAACTCATTTTGCCTCTGTGATCCAAACAACTAAATATTGCCAATTCTGCACTATCTATGCAAGACTTTTTCACACCACTGTAGGTGCCCCACAGCTTCACCCACTTGTGCCACCCTTTCTGCTTGCCAAAAAAAAAACACTAAAGGGAAAATAATCAAAATATAAAACAAATCCCTTTATAAGTCCCTTCAAACCAAAAACATTTTAAATTGATGTTTTTGTTGGATCATTTGCTTTGAGGGAATCCCTCCTGAAGCAAATATTCCTTTTTATTCGTTTTTACGAGCTAGTACCCAGCTCAAAATTCAACATTTAAGTCAAAAACAAGGGAAATAGAACCGCGCAAGCCCCTCCTAACCCAACAAAGACACCACGGAAAATGTCTCCTCCATTAAATTGACAAGAACGCTAACTTAGCTTTAAGTCAAAATTCTTTTAGCTGTTTGATGCGGCTTAAATATGATTATATCTTCCTGCTATCGTATCTTCAGCAAAAACTGCAAGACCACACTGTATCCTCATACCGTTGTGTTCTCCGTTAAAGCAGCAGAAAAATCTATCCTCTCTTGTCTCCGCTATTACTTGTTTCAGCTGTTGTAAAAACCATACTGCTACATAGCGCCATGTTTCAGGCCGTCAGCATTCTCTCGGCCCTTCCTCAGGCTAAACCAGAGCTGAATGTCTTGCCCTGATTCTCAGTCACTCCTATAGGGAAATTTTGAATGACGTCATAAAAGCAAACAGCCAATCAGAAGTTCTAAGTTCCAAAGGGACGAGGATGATTATCGGTTTGGATATGCCTATCCCTGGAGCAAGAGGAAGGGGTCATTTGAAGATTATCATCGCAGAAATAGGAATCATTATCCGGAAAGGCCTGATCAAGATGAACATCACGACCATCATAACACTTCTGAGGCTGGTCCGGCTAGGAAAAGGATTAGGAGACAACAAGATAAGCCTATTGATTCCTCTGCTCCATTGTTTCAATCCAATTATCCCATCTCTCAGGATTTTTCTATGGACAAACTTTGGAAAGAAGGAGGGAAGAAACCCTCCTAACCCAAGTTTCAGGACAGGGATGCTTCCAAATCATGGGACAAGGATCATTATCAAGCACTAGATTACCACAGGTTAGATTATCAATCCCATTTGCCGGGTCGGGGCAGGGGACAGGGACGCAGATGGCAAGAGGGGATCCACCAGCCCTCTTACAGAGAGTAACCAGTAATGTCATTAACCTTTCTGACATTTCGCTCAGTCCTGTTCAGATAGAAGTTTTGGAAAAAGGCCTTTCCTTTGTCCCTACCGCACAGTATGATCTATTTAACACTAGAATGGATTTTTTCAAATTTATCCGGAAACTTAAGATTAAGGAGTTTTTTTGCCAGCATTCAGTCCATTTCTACTGATGCATTTAAAATTATCCACGGAAAATCCTCCTGTTTACCACCTAACAGTACAAACTCTGCTATCGATATTTTTGAAAAGATGGCCCTTAAAGCCACCAAAGAGTTAGAAGAAAAACCCAGCCGCACATTTTATAATATTACTCGTGATCAATGAGAAGCAATCAAACAATTGAAAACAGATTTACGATTAGTTATCAAACCGGCCGACAAGGGAGGGGCGATAGTTGTCATGAACAGGACTGATTATATCTCCAAGATTAAGAGGCAGCTACAAGATAAGACATTTTATGTCAGAATAGACAAAGACCCAACTTCTTCTCTGAAACAGAAGCTAGATTCCCTTATTCATATAGGCGCTGAAGTAGGCTATTTGACCAAGAAAGAATAGAGGTTTCTCATAGTTTCACATCCCGTTGTTCCCATAATATACGTTCTCCCCAAGATACATAAATCATTACAAAATCCACCAGGCCGTCCTATCATATCTGCCATTGGGTATCTTTTTGAACCTGTTTCACAATTTTTAGATGTGTTTATGTTTATTTAAAACTTAATATACCGCCCATAATAGAAGTATCTGGGTGGTTTACAATGAAAACTATAAAATTAAAAAAGCTGCAAGAAAGGGAAAAGGAAAAGGAACACCATTAAATCTTAGAAACAGGACAGAAAAAGATAAGAACAGAGTAAGAGAAGGGGACAGATGGATATCAGTCAAGAAGAGGGGCAGGGGACACTTTAATGATGTCAATGGGGAGGCGGGGAGAGAGGGGAAAGGGAGGGGGTAGGTAATAGGCTAGGCAGAAAAGGTGGGTTTTCAGATATTACGACCCCTTGTTGCTCAGGCACCTTCATATACAAGAGACTCTTCTCACATTATTCAAATCGTACAAATATTCACGGGATATCACAATGATCTTCTTGTCACTCTTGACATTGTATCTTTATATACAAATATACCCCAGACTGAAACATTGATTATGCTGGAAGATGTTTTTTTACAGAGAGAAGAAAGATTTAAGCTATCCCCTACCTTCTTTCTCACACAATTGGCAAATTTAGCATTGAGCAACAATTTCTTTTGGTTTGACGGACTGCTTTATCTGCAAATTAAAGGAGTGGCCATGGGCTTCTCTATGGCACCAGACATTGCAAATCTTTATGTTGCTCGCTTTGAAAAGAAATTTTTGACTACACATGCTTTCAAAGATAATTCAGATTGTGGCAGTGCTATATCGATGATGTTCTTCTTATCTGGGATGGCAATCATGTCCTATTAGATAGCTTTTTACATTGGCTCAGTTTGCTTGACCCTCATCTACAGTTTGAGGCCCACATAGATGAGCATGAGGTTTCCTACCTAGATATTAAAGTCATCAAAGGCGAACAAGGTTTCCATACGGATTTGTTTCGCAAAAACACCGATCGCAATCATTACTGCATTTCAGAGCTTTCACAACAGCTCCCTTAAAAATAACCTGCCAGTCGGTCAGTTTCTTTGAGGGAAGAGAATTTGTTTGGATTCAGCCAATTTTGAATATAATGCCACCTTACTTTGTGAATGGTTCATAGAAAAGAAATATCCATTAAAATATATAAGGAAGGTTTATGACTGAGCCAGAAACACTTCACGTGATACATTGCTTCTACCCCATGAAAAACTTACATTTGATAAGGTTGTCCTCTTTTATTCTCTTCTAAGTCTAAACAAATTCCAGACATTATATGACAAAAATGGCATATTGTTCAAACACTTCCAACTTTTGAGTCACAGCAAGTTATGATAGCTCATCGTAGGAATCCCAACCTTTCTAGTCTTCTTGTTCCCTCTGCTCTCCCCATGGCCCGTCGGCAACCCATTACTGTGGGTCATTTTCGCTGCAGGCACTGTTCTGTGTGTGACTCTGCCATCACGACTAAGGGGTATGTTTACTAAACCGCGCAATTGTGCGGGGCGCACTTGAGCGTGCGCTAAGGTACCTTAGCGCACGCTAATAGTGTGTTTTTGTGCCCCGCACATGTGCGCGCTGCACTAACGGGCCCTCACAAGTGCGCGGCGCACTGATGTGCGATAGAGGCATGGAAAGGCATTCTGAGGGCGGAGGAAGGCTCCCGAGGGGCGGAGGGACGGGGTCAATGGGTGGAGAGTGGGAGGGGAGAGGCTCCCCGCACAGGAGCGTGGCTGAAATTCAACTAAAAAAATACCGCGAGTGAAAACCTCGCGTTAGAGCCGATTTAAAGGGAAGAGAAACCATTTCTGTCAGCAATGTACAGCAAAACCAGGGAAACCAACAAAACGTGAGCAGTGTGATACATGTGCACAGAACAAAATAGAAAATAAAAATAGAAAATGACCACACCAAAATTCTAAAAAATTATAATCCAGCTGGGCAACAGTGATATCAATGGGCAACAATAAAAAAACAAATACAATGTAGTGGTCAACATGGACTATCCATCATCTGCACACCTCCGGTTTTAATTTTTTGATGCAGACTGCACCATCCCTCCTTTTTTACTTAGTCCAGCCTAACATTGTAATATGTTAAGACGATGGTGCTCTCTTATGGGTAATTTATTGTTTTGTCTAATGTATGGTGATTACGTGTGCACATTCTAAATTCCACATATGATCCCCTTTGAAGTACCGTTTTATCATTAAGGCTGCTCATATAACTAGGTTTTCACGTGTGTCTTATGCTACCCCATGATAATTTTAAGGCTTTTATGTGATTCTTTTTTAATACTAATTGTTTTTTAATACTAATTGTTTTTTAATACAAATTGTTCAATGTAAAGGAAACATCTGTGTACAGTTGTTTAAAATGTTCCTTGTAAACCGCCCTTGATCGCTGGAAGGGGCGGTATAGAAATATATACATAAATAAATAAATAAATAAATAAATACCCATGTTTTATTGTATTTATCTTTTGCAATATGTTTGGTGCCTCCTCCATGGCCACTCCACTTTCATCTCACCAACAGTGATTTATATAACCTTTATAAAGCTTGGGTTCTCCACTTTTTCCATTTACCTTATCATTTTAGTTCCCTCCTCCTTTCCAAAATGTTTAGATTCCTTTTTGTTCTTTTCTTTCCTATACTGCCTTTCATGGCCCTTTAGATCATTTTTCATAATATGATTATGTTCTGTCTTTAGTGTTTCATTCTGCACTCTCAAGAACCATTGAGTATATGTCAATTTCAGCTCATCTGTTGATAAGATACTAACTATATCATTATTCATCACTACCATTATATTATATTTATTTTATATACATATATATATATATATATATACTGTATATATATAATTTTATTGTTTTTAATTTTTATTTCTAACTTTTACCTTTTTCTGTTGCATGCAGCATGCTTTCTATGTTTGATTATTATACTTTATATATTATTTTTAACGATTATTTATTAGATGATGTTTTTACTTTGTATTAATTTTGATTCTGTTGTTTTTAATTATTTATATATACAATTTTATATTATTTAACTTTGTACACCTAGCAGTCATCAGTGCTCGTCTTCTCAGTTATTTACCATATGTTTTTATGTGGTTTTGTGTTTACTAGTGGTCACAGTCCCCTGAAGAAGGCCAGTGTGGCCGAAACACATGTAGGGCTGACCCCCTTCAATAAACTTTGTTCCTTCCAAGGGTCTCTCGTTGCCTGCTCCCTTTTTTGTGTGCTGTACTTCTGCAGATGGGGTGCTTTTTTGTTCTTGCCCTGATTCTCAGTCATTCCTATAGGGAAACTTTGAATGATGTCATAAAAGCGAACAGCCAATCAGAAGTTCCAAAAGCTAAATCATAACAAACTCCACCAATCAAGCTTGAGGTTAAGTCCCTGGGGTGTCACTGTCTGTAACTCTGTAACTTGAATATCCATCGCTGTTCTAAATATTGTAGACGTGATACTCTATCCCCCTCCCCCCCTAAAAAATGGGGGACCTGATCTATAATTCTCCAAGTGAAATCTTGAAATGAGTGACCATTAGCAATGCTATGAGACACAATCGGAGTTGACAATGTCTGTGTATGAAGTCGAGATCGATGTTCCTGTAGACGTAATTTCATAGGCTTAGTGGTCCTTCCTATATATTTAAGTGAACAAGGACAAATGAACATGTATACCACAAATGAAGACAGTCATGTAATACTAGATGTAGGATCAGGATTCAGGCCCAGAAATAGTGGAGGTACAAAAATCATTCCCTATAGGCATAATGTCCATTAATGGATATCAGTAACAGGTCCCCTGAACTGTCAAAACCCACTTGGTACACCACATAATTTGCAATGTTAAGTCCACGTCGATAGGCTAACATAAGCGGGCATTGAAAGCAAGAATGAACTTCCAATATATACCAATGGGTTTTCAAAATACGATCAGTTTGGTCAGTAGAATGCATATATGGTAAAACCTCTACAATGGGAGCTATATCTGCACTTGAATCTTCATCTCAATCACACAAGAAGTATGGTGCCACAGCAACTCATTGCTATCCTGATTCACAGATCTTACATTCCTTATTTCTATAGTTTACAGTGTTGGCTTTTTTTTTTTGAATGGATAATGTCTGACTTCTGACTTCACAATCATAGATTTTGCACATAGATGTCGCCCTCCTAATGTTTGGTTGACAGTTCACATGATAAGTACATAACAATGTATTGCCATTGTTAGATTACTGACTCATCCGTCTCTTTAGCAGACACCCGTTTTGAGAGCAGAGGTTTATGTACACTTTGTTCTGCTTCCTTCTGTATTGTTTATTCCCAATGCACTCATTTACATAGCATCCAAACTATAGCGTTGCAGCTTCCTCCACTGCTGTGAAATGTAGTCTACATAGTCTATATTCTTAACTCGCATATGACCATTTTTTAAGAGAGTGCATATTAATGATAACGGTTTCTATGTATTTTTTTTAAGAAGTTTAGAGCCCTTCTATGGTTTGATAGTATTTGTATAGCCCCTTTGTTTTTTTGGATTGCTCGTTTTTATTGTTTTTTCTTCCATCTTATATTCTTAGGTTTGTGTCCCCGTCTTAAGTTTTGATTAAAACCAATGAATTACATGGAGCTCATGTTGTTATTATTACTATTTTAATCTTTAATTTTTGATTTTGTTTCTTTTTTTTAAAAAAACCTTCCAAACTTGAGTATCATCTGTTTTTTGAATGTTACGTTCATGCCATTCATTTTTCCATGAACCATTTGTTTTTAACTTTTTATTATTCATGATCGATGCTTAGTTACACCTTTTTATTTTTAAGCGTTTAATAAAACCACTTTTGAATTTCCTGGTTTTCCTTACCTGCCCTTCCCTCCTCCTCCTTTTACTGGATTTACACATGGGCTCTACACTTTTTTCCCCTCCTTTTTAGTTTCAATTGTTTTGTATATATATGTTATTTTAATATTACCATATTATCTTTCCTGATTCCTAGTGTTTCTATACTGTATTTCCAAGTACCTTTGAACAGATATTCATTACGGTTCTCTTATTGGTAAGTTATTATTGTATTACTGTTCTTTATGTATGCAGCATGTGTTTTATGTCTCCATACGTATATTTATTTATAATGATTTTGTTAATTTTTAATCTTTTAATTTTTTATTACCCTTTATACTATTTATGTATTTTGACTTTTCACAATATCTATGTATTCACACAGTTCCTACATATTTTAACTTTGGTATAACATAGTAACCATGCCACAATGAGATATCATCATTTTTTAAATTATACATATTTATGTTTTTAATTTTTAATTATATTTTTATTATTTCTGTACTTTTATGTTTTTAGTGGTCACAGTCCCCTGAAGAAGGCCCATGTGGCCGAAACACATGTAGGGCTGACCCCCTAATAAAATTTGTTCCTTCCAAGGGTTCTCCGTCTCCTGCTCTTCCTTGTGTGCTGGTTTTCTGCAGGTGGGGTGTTCATTTTGTTCCTGGAGAACACCTGTTACAGGTGAGTAACTATGCTTTCTCCAGGAACAAGCAGGAAGTCAGTCCTCACATATGGGAATCCCCAGCTACAGGCTACCGAGGACCCATAGAAAAAATGCCATGGTAAGCTGTGAGCAGTCACTGGTAACCAAAGACAACCCGAGGACCCCGGGTCCCCGGAAACCATGCTCCCGGTAGCCGCAGAAGGGTCAGAGAGCAGGAGTTGCTTAAACCCTGAACATATTACGGAGTGCAGCCTGGCCGAAGGTGGCATTCTGACAGGACTCCCTCTCCAGGCAGTAATGTGTCATGAAGGTGTTAGCCGAGGACCAGGTTGTGGCTCGGCAGATGTCCGCCAGCAGCCCAGAGCGCAGGTGAGTCACCGACACCGCCATCACACAAACACCATGCACCGTGATTCGGTGGTCCAGGGGCAGTCCAGCCTGAACCTGTGCGAAGGCGATGCAATCCGCCACCTAGATGGAGAGGGTCCACTTAGTGACCGCGAGCCCCATGCCGGCAGCGTCGTAGGAGACGAAAAGCCGCTCAGACCTGTGATGAAGCTGTGTACGCTGCAGGTAGAAGGAGAGAGCCCTCCTGCAGTCAAGGCTATAAAGGATTGCCAATGGGTACAGCTTCTGGGTACAGGATTGCCAAGGGTACAGCTTCTGTGTTGTCTGTCTTGACTAGATTGTAAGCTCTGATGAGCACGGAATGTCTCTTACATGTCTGTGCAGCGCTGCATACGACTTGTAGTGCTATACAAATGCTCAGTAGTAGTAGTAGTATTTATTTTATTTATTTAACTAATTTTATACCACCTTTCAGGATTATCAAAGTGGTTTACAATTAGCTCAAAATTGTACATGGAACAGAGAGGTTAATACATTACATTGAAAATGAAACAGAGAGGTTGAACTCAATGCATTACATTGAACTAGGTAACAAGCTATAAGAGACAGTACAAACTATGATACATTTGTTAAGGTATGCACAACTATGTTGCATTGAACTTGTTCATCAAACTATAATACATTGTGATGTGAGCAAACTATGATATCATCTAATTTGCAGTTTCAGGTAGATGATACACTCTGAGGTTATAGGATTAGATTCATCACAAGGAACATATCTGTGTTCAGCAGGGTAAACATATCTATATTCAGCGGGGTATGAGCCTATAAGAATGTATTGGAGAGTCCACTAGGTGGCTGGACCAAAATGCTCTGAGAAAATCTAAGGTATCTTTTGTTGAACGAAGCTCAGAAGGCAGTGTGTTCCATAATGTTGGACCATATATTGAGAATGCTCTATAGCAGATTGCTTGTAGGCTTCTGGACTTTTGAGAGGGGATTGAAAGAAGGTTTTGATGTGAAATTCATCTTGCTCTAGATTCTGGAGCCTTTTGAATCAGTGAGGTGAGACATTCAACCGATTGGAGGTGTATGGTTGGCGGTGTATAGCGATCATTAGTGCCATATATTTAATATGGGATGATATAGATAGCAGTGTAAGCTTTTGAGCAATGGAGAGATATGTTCCTGTTGTGCGTCTCCTATGATTAATCGGACTGCATTATTCTGAGCTAGCTGTAGGGTGTGAATAGTGTGCTTAGGGAGTCCTTGAAGGATCGAATTACAATAGTCCAGGAGTGGAGTGATTATGGTCTGGCATACAGTGCAGAAATAGTTGTGGTCCAGTAGGGGAGGAGGTTCCAAAGGACTTTCATTTTGTAATAAGCAGTAGATACCATTTTCATGATATGTGTCTGCATGCTTAGTCACTGGTCTAGGGTCACTCCAAGATATTTATTTATTTATTGCTTTTATATATCGCGCTCTTTAAAATCAGTGCGGTTTACAGATAACATTTTGTACAAAGCAGGAGGCCTGTATTGCACTTACATTGAACGGGTAATACAACTTGGATATCAACTGGGGAAACTATCTACAGCTATCTACAATACAAACCTGAGTTGTCTGTTATTTACAATTGGCTAGCTGGGTGTAAGGTGGGTGAGGTTGAATTGCTGGGATGTGAATAGTGTAGGAGAAAAAGGTGGTGTTTTAGTTCTTTTCTGAATTGAGCAAGGTCAATGATCGCTCGGACGGTAGTTGGGAGCGCATTCCAGCAGCTGGGAGCATAGAACTTAAAGGCTCAGTTCTTTGTTGCCTGGGTGCATTTTGTTATTTCCTTGGGGGTCTGTAGCGTGTTGGTGATGAAAGTCCTCCTTGCTCTGTTTGCTGGAGTGGGGTAGAGAAGATCCGTCAGGGAGGTGGTGGATATTTTGTTGATGGCCTTGAAGGTCATTAGGACTACTTTATAGGTGAGCCGGCAGTAGATTGGTAGCCAGTGCAAGTCCTTTAGGATTGGGGTAATGTGGTCTCTTCTAGAGGCCCTGTGAAGGAAGCGTGCAGCTGCGTTCATTGCCAGCTGTAATGGGTTTAGTGTGTTTTTGGGTAGTCCGTGCAGGATCACGTTGGCGGAGTGGGGAGTCACCAGTGCCTGAAAAACTGTTCTGAAGTCATCTGGTTGCAGCAGGGGTCGGAGATGTCGCACTGTTCGTATTTTGTGGTAAATTTTCTTGATGGTGTTGCTGATGTGCACTTTAAATTTGAGGTGCTGGTCTAGCGTAATACCTAGGTAGAGGATGGTGGGTCTACTCGGGAGCTCAGCATCTCTAGTCTTTAATGTCACCGGTGGGGAGAAGGATTGATTTCTGGTAATGAACGGTACGTCCGTCTTGCTGAAGTTTATCTTGAGGCTCTGTGAGTGGAGCCAGTCAGTTACAGCCTCAAAGCATTTTACTAGTGGGGAGAAATCCGGATGGTCAGTCATGAATGGGGTGAAGAGTAGTACATCATCCGCATAGATCAGGCATGAGATGTTATAGGAATGGATTATTTCACATATGGGTTGCATGTATATATTGAATAAGAGGGCGGAGAGTGAGGAGCCCTGAGGCACACTATGTTTTTGTTGGAAAGGCTTAGAGGTCATGGAACCTATACATACCTGCTGCCATCTGTCCGTTAGATAGGATTTGCACCATCTCCATGCTGAGCCATTATTTCCCTTTTCCTGAAGCCGTATCAGGAGTTGCTCATGGTTTACGGAGTCAAATGCAGCAGCAATGTCCAGGAGAATTAGGGCATATCCTCGTTTGATGTTGTCGATTCCCGTGATCAATGTGTTGATGAGCGTGGCAAGGAGAGTTTCAACGCCATGTGATTTCCTAAAGCCATGTTGGCATGGGTCGAGGGGAGCTGTAGAGTCGATGTGGTCCTGTATTTGGTGTTGGACCACCTTCTCAATTATCTTTGCTAGCAGCGGGATGCTTGATATTGGTCGGTATGATTCTACCTTCTGGGGACTCGGTTTGGTGTTCTTCAGAAGGGGCCGGATTGACGTCTGCTTGTGGCATGATGGGAATAGTCCTGTGGAAAAGGACAGGTCCATGATCTTGGCTAGTATAAGGCTGATTTCCTTACGTAGTGATCTTATCCAGAATGCTGGACAAGGGTCGTTCGGAGAAGTGGTGGCATTGACGACTGCAATGATATCCTCAATACCTGCGGCCGATGGTGTTATGAGAGAGGTAAGTGGCTTCAGTTGGGCTGGGTTGTTACTAGGGCTGGACAATGTGGCTTCACTGATGTTATTGGTTTTGGCCAGCAAGTAGTCTGTGTATTCCTGAGGGTGTATCATGGCTGGTTGGGGGGGGGGGGTGAGGGTTCCTTTGCTAGGGTCTTCACTAAACTGAAGAGCTTCTGGGGTTTGTCCAGAGAGCGGATTATGAGTTCGGAGTGATGTTCTTTCATTTTTGCTGATGTTAAGTCCCGGTGTATCTTCAGGTGGGAGGTGTAGGCTGTCTGGTCTGCTGGGGCTCGTGTACATCGCCATCGTCTTTCTAGTTTCCTCAGGAGATGTAGTGAGGTTCGTAGCTCGGCAGTGTATCAGCGCGCAGTTTTTCTAAATCTTGGCTTATCTGGGGCATGTGGCTTGACTGGGGCAGGAATGCATGCAAAGGAGCTCAGGCTGTTGTTCCATGAGGCCATCACCTCCTCGAGGTTTGGCGATGCCATCCTGATGTTAGAAAGGACCTCTTTGATGATGACCTCTTTGTCAAAGAGTCTGAAACATCCTGTGGGTGCTGCTGAGTTTTCAGTTACCTTCTTTGTCTGTTTACTATCCCGATGCATAGGTATCCGGAATTTGATTAGATTGTGGTCTGACCATGGGACTGGGGAGATAACTACGTCGAAGTCATAGTTCATGCTCATGTCTGGTCGAGGGATGAAGATGAGGTCTAGCATGTTTCCTTTCCGATGGGTGGGGGCTGTCATGCCCATAGCCCCTTACAGCATGTGTGGAGGGGCGTGCTTGTTATAGCAGATTCCACCACTTCAGCAATGTGCCTGACTGACTGACTTTGAAGTGCACCATGGGAAAGGTAGTCCAGTCAGGTTACACTTGACGTTTAGGTAGAAAAACACTCTTTTGTAGTTGGTCGTTAAGGCATTGACAGAATTTATTTATGAGGTAAACGCAAATAAGGTTCACAAATTGTCACCTATTGGATTTCTTCTCCAGGATTATATTTAGTACAACAGGATATAACTGAACTTAAGCACAAACAGCTTGTAATGTCTTTCAATGCAAAGAAGAAAATCCTTTCCACAGCCACTGCTAGCAAACGTGCCTAGCAGTGCTGTTTAAAACAAAACCAAAAATATCAGCTTCACATAAACAGCTCTCTTTTCTGTTCCAAAAGAAACTTCTTAAATCCACCGTGAGTACAGCATAAGCTCTGCACTGCACTGACTTCAGCTGGTCGGTGTGAGGCTTCGGGAAGAAGGTCAGCAGTATTATCTCCTGGTTGAGGTGGAAATCCGAGACAACTTTTGGTAGAAACTTGGGGTATGTTCGGAGAACCATCCGATTCCCATAGAATCTCGTGTAGGGGGCATCGGCCATCAGGGCCTGAAACTCGCTGCCCTCTGAGCAGGACACCATCATCTTGAAGGGTGACTGAGTCAGCTGCGTGAGAACGATGTTGAGGTCGCACTCCACCGGAGGCAGCCTGATGGGGGACTTAGAAAGAAGCAGCCTGCGCATGAAGCAGGAAACCAATGGTTGACCCTAAAGAGGTCCACCCTCTACAGGGTGATGGTTAGCTGAGATAGCACTCAGGTGGACCCTGACCGAGTTGGACTTCAAGCCCACCTGCGAGAGATGGAGCAGGTACCGCAGGACCAAGTGTGTGGGGCAAGAGAACAGGTCGGCCTGTATTTCCAAGCACCACACTGAGAACCGGCGTAAGCCTTCCTAGTCAAGTCCTTGTGCAAGGCCAGCAGTATGTCCTTGACCTCCACCAGGAGATGAAGGGGGGCTAAAGTGACCCTCTCAGCCGCCAGGCCATGAGGGATTAGGACCTCAAGTTCGAGTGAAGTAGCAGACCCTCCTCCTGAGTCAACAAGCCCGGGGACCAGAAGCTCTGATGAGAGGCGGAGCAGCAGTGGGAACCAGGGCTGTCGAGTCCACCCTGGGGCCACGAGAATTACAAAGGCCCTGTCCCACTGTATTCTGAGGAGAGTTCATGCTATGAGCAGGGTGAGGGGAAATGCATACAGGAGGCTTTTCGTCCACAACAGGAGGAAGGCATCTGGGGCTTCCCTTTTCAGGTGTGGAACCAGGCCGTAGAACTGTGAGAGCTGCGAGTTCACTGGACTGATGAAGAGGTCTAGGACCGGAGTCCCCCAGTGTCAGAACAGTCACTGCACTGTTTGTGGGTAGAGGTGCCATTCGTGCGGCTAGAGGAGCTGGCTTAACCTATCTGCCAGGATGTTGTCCTGGCCTGGGAGATAGGTGGCCCATGTTGGCTCCAGTTGGGCATTCATTATCCCCTTTTTTGTTCAAGGCAGCCTGTAGCTAGGGATTCCCATATGTGAGGACTTTTTTTCCTGCTTGTCCACAGAGAAAGCGTAGTCATTTATCTGTACAGGTGTTCTCCGTGAACAGCAGAAAAAGTCCTCACAACCTTCTCTCCTCTCTATGGAGTTGAATTCTGCTCAGCTAGTCATAGGACTGGGGATAAGATAGTGCCACAATGGCAGGTGGGAAGGCAAGCATAGACAGGTAGAGATTCCAAAAGCTTCTAGAAGGAGCTGGGAATGCTCCTGCGTGGGGCTCCTTTGGATGACATCCTCCATATGTGGGGACTTTTCCTGATGTCCACGGAGAACACCTGCTACAGATGAGTAACTACATTTTCTTATCAATGGCTGCAGCTTCCAGTATCCTAATCTATTTTATTTTATTTATTTATAGCTTATATTGACTTTCCTGCAAAAGCAGCTATGATGTGGTTTAAAAATAACATAATAAATATGAACTCATATTAATAAAACTCAAGACCCCACTAAAATTTACTTCTAGAACAGACTTGTTCAAACACTCAGGATTTACAAAGCTTAGAAAAATGGAGAACATAGTAACATAGTATATGACGGTAGATAAAGACCAATATGATCCGTCTAGTCTGCCCAGCAAGAACACTTTCCAACAATTTCATTTAAGTCAGGAAAGCATTCCATAATCTCTAGCCCACACTTAAAAAGAACCTATTAAAAGTGAAGGTAAGTCTCACATTATTAAGAACTTGAATTAAAATTTGCTGAGAGGATACTTGAGATTTAAAGTGTTCTATTTCAGTTTTGGACTTTGTCTGGGCAGAGCTAAGCATGGAGTTCAGGTTAATTCATAAAATAGAGCCCTGCAGAATGGGCAACAGGACTGAAAAGTAGAACAGAAACAACAATCTAGCCAGCCATCTTAACCTCTATTAGACTTTTCTGACTGTGTGCCGATATGGTGCTTGAAATTCGAAGTGTTCCATCCCTGTTTCAGACTTCACATCAGCATTTGGGTAGAGATAGGGGCAGAGCTCAAGGCAGAGCTCATGCAAAAGTAAGAAGGATGCTTGCGTGCACAGGGAGAGGAATGGCCTCTGTATAAGTCTTTGGTACCACCTCATTTGGAGTATTGTGTGCAATTCTGGAGATCGCACCTTCAAAAAGATATAAACAGGTTGGAGTCAGTGCAGAGGGTGGCTACTAAAATGGTTAGTGGTCTTTGTGGTCTCCCACTTACTTTAGAAGCAAAGGTATCATTTAAAGTTACAGGGACCTTTGCACAGTAGGCAGATACATAGAAGTAAAAAGTTCAGTTTGACTATTTCTGCTTCCATTGTTTGAATTGTCTGTTGCAAGCCTGCTCACAGGGTGGGGCTAATTAAATTATATTACATCCTTTCCACAAGTACCAGATCAACTCTAGTCTTCACAGCTTCCAGAGCCTCCATACAGCTAAGCTTTCAGCCTTGTATCTTTCTTGCCTGCTTTGTTGCTGATGATATAGAATTTAATTGTTGGTTATACATTGATTTTTGGGAATATTCTGACTGCCTACATTCCTTGTGTAGCCCTTAAATCAGATATCTAAGTGTGCCCTCAGTCCATGTAAGGCCTACTGGCCAAGGGCACTTAGGTTCCTGCCCACCTTACCCCTCATCCCGCCCACCCCAGAGCTGCATTGCCTATACTGTATAGTGGTCACATACGTTGACATCTATCCTTTTAATTTGGTGTTAAGCCCACCTTTTCTTCCTCTCCTTCTAGGACCACTTAATCAGCATGTCGTGTATTCAGTGCAATAACTGTGGTGCCTTCATTCCAAGAAGAATCATTTGGAACCTAAGAGCTTGTCCTATATGCCTCAAGTTATCTGCCATGCAGAAAGAATTGATTCTACTAAGGGAAGAACTAGATGCAATGAAACGCACCTCTTCTAGGATACAAACCAAACAAAGTCCACCACCGCTCCCACAAAGAATCAAACATCCCAGGAACAAATGGATCACAGTGGGCTCGGATAGATTGTGACCTGTAATGTTGAGACACTCTATACATCATGGGATATCCCTGCATAATGCCTTCTCTGCTTTGGTTAATAAGGATGCCCAATCCATGGAAACTGAAGGGCCCTTAAATGAGACAGTCAATGCCCAATCTCCTGATAAAGCACCAAATATGAAGAAAAACTCACCGAACAGACTACTGTTTGGAGATTCCATCATCAGAGGCACCAACTTGGGAACACAGTTCAAAGGAGAGAAGATAGTCAAATGCCTCCCAGGCTCTTCAGCCAACAGGAATACAAACCAAATTGTTGATGTACTTAGTGCAGAAAGTGAGCACTCCAAAATTGATGTTGTCATCCACTTGGGTACAAACGACCTGGCTAGAAACAGTGCCTCTACAGTTCAAAGGGACTTCCAGACTCTGAGAGAGAATCTCAAGCCCATTGTTAACACTGTAGCATTCTCAGAAGTTCTACCTGTTCATGGTAAGGGGGCAGAAAGGCTACATCGCATAAACAACTTTAATACAGGGCTCCAGATCTGGTGCAAACAAGAAGAATTCAGATTTATAGGCAACTGGGGAAACAGATGGACCAACAAGAGACTATATTGTGCTGATGGACTACATCTCTCTGCCGCAGGGAAAAGAATCCTAAGTGAAAAATTCTGGCAGTATGTGGATATGCATTTAAACTAGAAAAAGGGGGTGGCAGATGGAGAAGGACAAGTTCAGGACGTCACTCCCAGCAAAAGCAGAATAACATCAGAAACAGCCACACTTTTAAACCACACATCAAGATGGATCACGTGATGCAGTGAGCACGGCAGGAACGTTTTCTGCATTGCTCTAAGGGCTCCCCCCCCCCTAAGAAGCTGTTCGACGGCATCGGCACCCTCTGGAAATCTTGCTGTGAGGTGATAAAAGTGGCGGAGGGGCATCGGAACTGCAAGGTCACAGTGGGAGAAGCGGAGTGTGTATGGCGGCGAAATTAACGCGGAAAGACAGAGTGCGGATGGTCGAGGACAAGATGGTGGCTAAAACGGCATCCAGCCCGAGGGCAGAATGAGACCTGGACCTCGTGGAGGAGGTCACGAATGCTGTTGTTGCGGCATTAGAAAGCCGATTTAAAGGCTTGGCAGAGCAAATAGCCCAGGTAAACAGCTCGATCATGGAATTTGGAACACGCCTGGGGGAAGCTGAGCAGAGGATTACGGAGGTGGAGGATATGCAAGTGGCACAGGCCCAGCGCGTGCAAAGGCTGGAGGAGTTGATCAAGCGGCACAAGGAAAAACTGGATGATCTCGAGAATCGAGGCCGTCGAAAAAACTTGAGGTTTGTGGGAATACCCGAGGCCATCACCGATGGAGAGCTGAGAGGATACCTAGAAACTTGGCTGACGACAAACTTCGAGCTGACTGCTGCCCTGGGCTCTGTCAAGATTGAGCAAGGAGAGGCCCAGGAGATAGGCCTTGAGTGGCTATAGCTCATTTCGTAAACTGTGCTCAGAAAGAAGATGTGCTCCGAGTGGCGAGACGGTCTCGGGCACAGGTGTCGGGACCCACAAAACTTCTGGTTTTCCAGGACTATTCCACTGCAGTGAGCAAAAAGCGCAAGGAGTATGCTGGAACTTGTGCTGAGCTTGCTAAGAGGGGGGTGCACTTTGCCCTCCTATACCCGACACGTTTGCGGGTGGATTACAAAAATAGACAGAGGATGTTTGAAACACCCGCTGAAGCCACTAAGTTTATGAATGAACTTGCACGAGAGGTTGGAGAGGTGCGGCCGAGTCAACAGATACCCGGTGGTGACAGCTGAAGCAAAAATGTGTTGGACTATGTTTTATTCTTAGCAGTGCTTAAATATTTTTGCTGTTGCTGAGGTGCTAGGACCCTGACTGGTAAACGGGAGGGGGGATGCTGAGTTAATGTTAAATGAAAATGACAGGGAGGATTAATGGAAGTTTTGTTGTTTAAGGGGGAGAGCCTAATGTATTACAGTGATCAGGTAGAGTACTCCATATGGGGAGAGAAGGGTGGTGTATGGGGGTGAGGAGGGCTTTTGGGAGGGGGGTAGGAGGGGAAGGGAAATTGGGTTGAGGATATTGAGGTACTGTGGGGTTGAATAGGGAGGATTTTTGGGAGGGGGGGATGGGGGCTGGGGAAAGACACGAGACCACCTCCCGCAGGAGGATGTAGAGACAGGTAGGCGGAGTTGGCGTGGGGTGAGGCACCAGAGGCTTGTATGGAAGGAGGGGGCGCTGGGAGGGGCTCTAGGCTGGGGGAGTTCCTCCCCTCTCAGGGGTATGTACTAAACATGCAAATCAGCAGAATGAGTACGTTTGACAATGGTTGAGGGCCTGCGGTTGATCTCTTGGAATATGTGTGGGATAGGGTCCCCAGTGAAACGTTATAAGATTCTGCGTGTGCTCAGAGATAAAAAAGCAGATTTGGCATTTTTGCAGGAGACACAGCAGAGTGTATTGGAACATGCCAAGCTGGAAAGAGGATGGGTTGGGAAGGTATATGGGGTTTCCTCAGGAGGGAAGAAAGTGGGAGTAGTGATCCTGGTTAGGAAGGGGGTGGGATTGGAGGTGGAGCAAAGCATCAAAGATCCAGGAGGGCGATATATTATTTTGGTGGGGATGATTAAAGGCATTAAATTGGGATTGGTGAACCTATACGCCCCAAATACTTATGATGCTCCCTTCTACAATAGACTAAATAAATGCTTGAGTGAAATTGGCCCAATCCCGGTTATAATGGGAGGGGACTTTAATTGTGTCTTAGAAGAGACCATGGATAGATCAGGAACTAGAGGGGCCACTCAGGATAGGAAGTCTCAGTGGGTGCGGGGTGTTTGTGAGGGCTTTGACTTGCTGGACTACTGGAGAGTGCTACACCCCCTGGATAGAGATTACACACACATCTCTAGAGCGCATGATACGGGGTCACGGATAGATTACTTTCTGGGGTCCAAGGGGCTTTTTGATAGGGTAACCAGAGTGGAGATAGGCCCAATGGCGGTGTCTGACCATGCCTATGTCTGGCTGGACATAACGTGGGAGGCAAGGAGAAAGGGGGCTTTATGGCGATACCCTCTTGGATATACTCAGAGTGGTCACTTTGAGACCTTTTTGCATGCTCAGTGGGAAGAATATGTAGAGTTTAATGGAAGGCATAGTGACAACCCCATTCTTTTTTGGGAGGCCGCAAAGGCGGTTCTGAGAGGGAGCATTATTGAATTTGGGGCTCGGAAACGGAAAGCGTATAACTCTCAATTAATTCTAATGGAAAAAGAGCTATGTCAGGCGAGGAGGGCTTTGCAACAAAAGCCGACGATGGGGAGGAAACTGGAGCTGAGCCGAGCCGACTGCAACGGGAGGTGAACGCTTTGCTTCAAGAAAAGGCAGCTTTGCTGTATTACAAATATAAGTTGCACAAATATGGTAATCGGGCGGGGAGATTGCTTGCTCATCTGGTGAAGACAAATAGGGGACAGGCACATATCGGAGCCTTGCGAGATACACGGGGTGTGATACAGACGGGCAGGTTAATATTGAGGAAGGTTTTTGAGAGTATTACCAGACTCTATATAGTGCCGGCGCTGGGGATCTGGCTCAGGAGACGAATTTCCTCCACAAGGTGGAACTACCTAGTCTGTCTACGGAGGAGAGCGATGCTCTCAATTCCCAAATCAGCGACGAGGAGGTCCGGGGAGCTATCAGGCAATTACATGCCTGTCGGGCCCTGGGTCCTGATGGATATCGGGGCGAATTTTATGTTAATGTTGAATAGAGTGGTGGGGCCTTTGACGCTATATTACAGTGCCTTGATAGATCGTCAGGCATTTCCGTATGAGAAAAACAGAGCAGTGCTTACCTTGATCCCTAAACCAGGTAGAGACGGGCTCTTGCCAGAATCGTATAGGCCTATCTCATTGTTAAATGTGGACATGAAACTTTTGGTTAAAATAATGACGAATAGGCTAGCTGAGTATATCCCCCAATTGGTTAAGGAAGATCAGGTGGGTTTTGTGAAGGGTAGGCATGTAGCTAAGAATCTACGTAAGATTATTTCGTCAATATACATGACTGCTGAGGCGGGGGAACAAGCTTTGCTGATAAGCTTTGACGCCAAAAAGGCGTTCGATCGTGTGGACTGGCAGTACATGTATCACTTATTGGAGACTCTGGGAATAGGGGGTTTCTTTTTGGATACCGTTAAACTTTTGTACTCGGACCCCAGGGGGCAGGTTTTGGTAAATGATTCGGTCTCAAGGGACTTTCCGATCCGAAGGGGGACTCGACAAGGTTGCCCCCTGTTCCCACTTTTATTTGTTTTAACTTTGGAACCCCTATTAGAGAGGATAAGGACACATAAGGGTCTGGTGGGGGCAAGGGTGTGAAGGGAGGAATTTCGTATTTCTGCTTTTGCTGATGACATATTAGTTTATTTGGGGATCCCAAAGAAGACCTTGCCGATATTGTTGCGCATTGTTGAGGAGTTTGGGGTATTTTCGGGATTGAAACTAAATTTGGACAAGTCTGAGGCCCTGGATTTGCAACAGACACTCCATGAGGACTGGGACGCTTTCCCGCTGAGATGGGCAGGGAATGGCCTTCAATATCTGGGGATTTATCTACCGGCCGATGTGGCCAAACTTCAGAATGCTAATGTAGACGTGCTGTTGACACAAACGAAAGAACGGTTGAATGGTTGGCGCGATCTCCCACTCTCCCTGGGAGGCCGTATATCTCTGTACAAGATGACCATTTTCCCAAAATGGTTGTACATGTTACAAACTTTGCCTATCTTGCTGACGAAAAAGAGATAGCAATGGTAGAAAAATTCCTAAATTTCTTTTATTGGAGAGGGAAGCGGCCTTGGATAAGTATTAAGACACTACAGAGACCATGGCGGGGGGGGGAGGCATGGGAGCCCCAGATATTCGGAGCTATAATATAGCCTGCTTGCTGAGGAACCTGCAAGATTGGCTGGGCACCACGGCGGATTATACGCCCTTAGCGTATGAACAAGAAATAACGAAGCCGTTGGTCTTGAGATTTGTATTACATGCGACAGCCGCGGGCTTGACCCCAATGGTAGGGGGCCACCCTATTTTTAAGGTAATGAGGAGGGTGTGGCGTATGTTGTGTCAGGAGTGTCTATGGAACCCCAGGGTAACCCTGTTTTTGCCTTTATATGGGAATGGGACTTTTTGTCCGGGGCTACAGAGGGGAGCGTTTCGGGTGTGGGAGTCCAAGGGAATAGTAGCCTTAGAGCAGGTGGTAAACGAAACAGGACAGATCTTGGAATTTACAGACTTGCAGGGTAGATATGGCTTGATCAGTAGGGATTGGTTCCTTTATATGCAAATGAGTAGCTATGTCCGAAGTCTGGATAAGAAGGACCTGCATACGGATATTTGCTCTAAATTTGAGGAATTGATGTATGCTGGAGGAGAACAGCGGGCACGGGTAGCAATTTTGCAAATGGAGTATCCCCGATTAAAGGGGTTTCCGGAAGAGCGGGTGCTGGCTGTAGCATGGACACATGATCTGGGTGCAGGGGTTAGCGGGGAGGATATGGCAAACATACTAGCCGATATTCCCAGGAGGATTAAGGCTGCAGAGTTTCGAGATATGCAATACCGTATCTTGCGACGATGTCACTTTGCCCCTTGTAGAGCATTTCGAGCGGGCAGCAGTGCCACTGTGAGTTGCCCTCACTGTGGGATAGCTAGAGCTGACTTAGGACACATGTGGTGGCAATGTTTGGCAGTGGTCCGATTTTGGAGGAATATTGTGGAGTGCCTTGCCACCATTTTGGGACGTCCAATTAAAAGAGATCCTAGAGTGTTGGTTTTGGGTGGGACTAGATGGGCAGAGGGCTTGGGGAGTGGTCAGAGGCTTTGGTTAGGCAAGGTGCTGCTGATACTGTTAAATTGGCTGATGCCAAGAGGCCCGACCATAGGTCAGTGGAGGAGGGAGGTTTATCGGTTGTTACTCCTTGAACAACAAGGGGTTAGGCATGGGGAAGTGGCCACTGGGAATTTTTTGGAGGAATGAGTCCCCTTCCTACATATATTGTCGCCAAGGAATAGGAGTAGAATCCTTAATGTACTCTACTGAAGGTCAACATGGGGGGGGGGTGGATTTGTTGTGTCTTTCGGAATTGAGGGAGGGAGGGAGGGAATGGGAGCTAGGGTTTCTGGAGAGCGAAGGACTGAGGACACCGGAGGAGGGAGGGGCGGAGATATATAAATCTGTGCTGGGGGAGGGTTCCTGGCTTCTATGAAATAGGGTGGGCAATGGTTGGGTAGAGAGGTGAATGGGGGCAGCATATAAGTTCATTGATCTTTGGGGTCTTTGGGTTAAGAGAGTAGAGGATGACTGTTGAGACATCCACACTTTGCCTCGAGGAGTTGGTTACGCTATTTGTTGTTATTATTGGTATTATACATGAATAGCAAACGCTCCTAAATGTTAGTTTGGAATGACCTTTGTTTATTTTGTAGTGCAGTGGGCAAGTTGTTGTCTTAATAGAGTAACTTTGATGTACACGGAACGGGGAGGGTAGGGGGAGGTGGGTGGTGGGGGGGAGGGGGGAGAAAATTTCAAAGATTGTGAACTGTTTCAAGACTGTAAGTGTTCTATTGTTGAAATGTACTGCAAAGTCTTTGATGATGATTTATTTATTTATTTAATAGTATTTCTATTCCGCTTTATCATATAATCAAAGCGGTTTAACAACAAAACATACAATAGAAGTGAATGTGTAAACAAGCAGTGAATGTAGATTCATAGTTTGATATAGTAAAGTGTAGTGCTTTGGAGAAAATTGATCTATATACATTGTGCACTATTATACAAAATGAGCTATATTACAGACTTCTATATGATTGGTCATTCCTATTAAATGAATTAATTATTTTACATGACCATAATGTTCTATAAACAGCATAGTTTTCAGCTGCTTTCGAAAGTCTTTGAGGTCCAGTGCTGCTCTCAAGTCAATTGGGAGAGTGTTCCAAATAGTTGGGGCAGCAAAAGAGAAAGCCCTTTCTGAAGTGTCCTTATGTGATGTTCTAAAGTCATTAGAAGTGCTGACTCTGTTGGAAGTACCTTTTCTTCTTGGTCTTTTGCTGATGTCCGTCTGAATGAGAGAGATCAGGCTGTTTGCTGAAAAGTGTTGCTTGATCTTAAAAATGTATATTATAGTTTTATATTTTACGCGAGACGCTATAGGTAGCCAGTGAAGCTCTTTCATAATGGGTGTTATATGTTCTTGACTTGACAATCCAAAAATTATTCGTGCAGCGGTGTTTTGAGCGAGCTGTAATGGCTTGAGTGCTTGCTTTGTTAGACCAAGGTAAATAGGATTACAGAAGTCAAGTAAGGGGGTAATTAATGCCTGGCATACATTACGGAAGTGAACGGTTTCGAGGAGGGGCCTTAGTCTTCTGATAATTTTCATCCTGTAATAAGCATTTCTGATTGTTTTACTTATATGTGCCTTAAGACTCATTTCATTGTCCAGGGTAACACCAAGATATTTTACTTCTGATTTTATAGGTATTATTGAGTTTTCTATCATGATGTCAGGTGGATGTGTGAAGTCAGGGTTACGAGTGACGAATAGAGCCTCAGTCTTGCTGAAATTAATTTCCATGTTGTTGTTTTTACACCATGTAGACATTTCTGAGAGACATTCTATAATTCTAGAATAGTCAGGGTTATCAATTGAGACAGGTGTAAAAATCATAATGTCATCTGCATAAATAGTATATTTAATATCATTTTTCGTCGGAATGTTGCAGATTGGCTGTATGTAAATGTTGAACAAAAGAGATGAAAGGGCAGATCCTTGTGGAACCCCTTGTATAACTTTTATGGGTTGAGATGTTTTGTGACCTATCTTTACTTGTATATGTCTCTATGATAAATAAGAGTGGAACCATTTTAAGGTGGTACCATATAACCCAATCTCCTCTAGTCTATCCAGTAACTTTTTGTGATCTACAGAGTCGAATGCTGCAGAAATGTCAATGAAGATCATTATTATACCATACTTAATGTTGTCTATAGTACGGAGGATGCTGTCGAAAAGATAAAACATTAGAGTTTCTACTCCATGGTTCGGGCGAAAACCATGTTGGTTGTCATTCAATGGTGCGTGATCATCAATGTGTTCTTGAAGTTGCTGTTGAACTGTTTTTTCAATGATCTTAGCTAAAAAGGGTATACTGGATATTGGCTGGTATGCAGCCGGGTTGTTCTTGTCTAATGTTGTTTTCTTTGGGATCGGCCTTACAGTGGCAAGCTTTAATTGCTCTGGCAACAAACCTTGAGTGAGGGAGATGTGCACCATGTTGTGTATGATGTGAATGAAGCTGGACTTTGTTGTTTTGATCCATGATACTGGGCAGGGATCAGTGGGAGAAGTGCTTGTATTTATTGAGGAAATGATGTGGGAGAGTTGCTCAGTTGAAGGAATATTGAATGTATCCCAATTCCCGGTATGCGCGACTAACTTCTTGTGTAATCTATAATTAGCTTTTTCCGCAAAACTCAAAATCAACAGAAACTGGAAAAGGAGGAGGAGTAGCCTTGTATATCAAAAGCAATATTAAAGATACTGAAATGCAGGGGGCATGGGGAAAAGAAGAAGCGCTCTGGATTGTGTTGGAAAGAGGAGATGGCACTGTCATCCATACTGCTGTAGTCTACAGACCTCCAACTCAAATTGAAGAAATAGATAATGAATTTATTACAGATATTGCCAAGATAGCCACAAAGGGGGTAGTGATCATATTGGGTGACTTTAATCTACCTGATGTGGCTTGGATTACTCCTTCTGCAAATCTGGAAAGAAGCAAAAAAATTGTGGATACTTTCCAAGATGCGTTACTTAGACAAATAGTGATGGAACCAACCAGGGTAAGCTCAGTGCTGGATTTAGTGCTCACAAACGGTGATAGCGTTTTGAATGTCTGGGTGGGTGCCCCTGTGAGCAGCAGTGATCATCACACGGTATGGTCTGAGATAAAAGCCAAGGTGCAGTCCATTCATAGCAAGCTCAAAGTCCTAAACTTCAAAAACACTGACTTCAGTAAAATGGCCAAGTACCTGAAGGAGGAGCTGGCAGGGTGGAAGGGGATATGGGAAGTGGAATTGCAATGGGCTAAATTAAAGGTGGCAATAAAAGGGGCAACAGATAAATATGTAAGGAAAGTAAATAAAAACAAGAGGAGAAGGAAACCTATTTGGTTTTCCAAAGAAGTGGCTGCTCAAATAAAGGCAAAAAACACAGTTTGCACAAAATTCAAAGGCTTGCAAACAGAGGAACACAGAAAGGAATACAGTATCAAACTAAAAGAGACAAAAAGAGAAATAAGGAAAGCAAAATCAAAGGCAGAGGAAAAGATGGCTAAAGATGTGAAGTGTGGCAACAAAACTTTCTTCAGGTATATTCAGGAGAGGAGGAAAATCAGAGGTGGAATTGTAGGACTTAGAAGTGCTGGGAACGGACTCCTGGAAAGTGATATTGAAAAAGCGAAATTGCTAAACAAATACTTCTGCTCTGTTTTTACTAAAGAAAATCCTGGAGAAGGACCACCTGTGACTCCAAAATATTAAAATGGATATGATGTAAATACCACACCATTCACAGAAGATGATGTGTTAGAACAACTTGTAAAACTGAAAGTGGACAAGGCCATGGGACAGGATGGGATACATCTCAGGATACTGAAAGAGCTCAGAGAGGTTCTTGCAGGGCCATTAAAGGATGGTTTCAACAGATCATTGGAAACGGGAGAAGTTCCTCAGGACTGGAGAAGGGCTGATGTGGTACCTCTTCACAAAAGCGGTGACAGGGAAGAAGTGACAAACTACGTGCCCGTAAGATTTACCTCGGTGGCAGGAAAAGTAATGGAGGCACTCCTGAAAAAGCGAATAGTGGACTTTCTCAAAACCAACAGGTTGCATGATTCGAGACAACATGGTTTTACCGAAGGACAATCTTGCCAAAGAAATCTGATTGAGTTCTTTGACTGGGTGACCAGAGAACTAGATCAGGGGCATGCGACGGATGTCATCTACCTGGATTTTAGCAAAGCCTTTGATACTGTTCCTCATAGGAGGCTTATCAATAAACTCAGTAGTTTGGGGATGGATCCAAGGTAGTGAACTGGATCAGAAATTGGTTGACTGACAGACGACAGAAGGTGATGGTAAATAGAGCTCACTCAGATGAAAGGAGGGTGATTAGCGGGGTGCCCCAGGGCTCAGTCCTGGGCCCGGTACTGTTCAATGTATGTGTGAGTGATATTGCTGAAGGACTGAATGGAAAAGTCTGTCTTTTTGCAGATGACACGAAAATTTGCAACAGTGTGGACTCCCCTGAGGGAGTGGATAACATGAGAAAACATCTATAAAAGCTGGAAGAATGGTCTAATGCTTGGTAGTTAAGATTTAATGTGAAGAAGTGCAGTGTCATGCCCCTGGGAAGCAGAAATCCAAGGAAAATGTAAGCAATTGGGGGCGAGAGGTTGGTGTACACGGACCAGGAGAAGGACCTTGGTGTGATTATTTCTAAGGATCTCAAGATGGCAAAACAGTGCAACAAGGCAGTGGCAAAAGCCAGAAGGTTGTTGGGTTGCATACAAAGAGGAATCACCAGCAGAAAGGAAGAAGTACTGATGCCACTGTACAAGTCACTGGTGAGGCATCACTTGGAATACTATGTTCAGTTTTGGAGACCATATCTTGCAAAGGATGTAAAAAGACTGGAAACTGTTCAGATGGAGGCGACCAAAATGATTTGGAGCCTGTGTCAGAAGCCTTATGAGAAGAGACTTGAAGACCTAAATATGTACACTTTGGAGGAGAGGAGGAACAAGGGAGATATGATTCAGACCTTTAAATACATAAAGAGAAATAATGAACAAATAAACTTCTTCCAAAGACAGAGAAGCTGTAAAACTAGAGGGCATAACATGAAGCTGCAAGGGGGTAAATTGAACAGCAATGTCAGGAAATACATTTTCACTGAAAGGGTGGTAGACGCTTGGAATGCCCTCCCGATGGAAGTGGTGGGGGCAAATACATTGAGGGGAATTCAAAATGGGATAGGACAGACACAGTGGATCCCTTTACAGCAACAGGATAAAATCAAAATAAACTTAACTATCTAATTTCTCAACAAATAGGGGTGTCCTAGATGGAGCAGTGGGTTCACCCTTAAACAGAAACATGGGGAGGGGTGGCCTGCATGGAGCGGCAGGTGCACCTACTCTTGCCGTCTTACTGGGCAGACTAGAAGGACCATACTGGTCTTTATCTGACGTAATTTACTGTGTTACTATTTTATAAAGCATATAAGGACAGACTTAAGGATCTTAATATGTACACTTTAGAGATAAGGCGGGATAGAGGAGATATAGAAACATAGAAATATGATGACAGAAAAAGATCACATGGCCTATCTAGTCTGTCCTTCCATATCAACAACTACAACAGTCCCCTTTTTTCCTTTAGAGATCCTCTGTGTTTGTCCCATGCTTTTTTGAATTCAGATACTGTCCTCATCTCTACCACCTCCACTGGGAGACTATTCCATGGATCCACCACTCTTTCTGTAAAGAAATATTTCCACATATCACTCCTGAATCTATCCCCCTTCACCCTCATCTCATGTCCCCTCGTAGCAGAACTTGCTTTCAATTGAAAGAGGCTCTCCCCCTGTACATTTATGCCATGGAGGTAGTTAAACATCTCAATCATATCACCTCTATCCCGCCTTTCCTCTAAGGTGTACATATTAAGAGCCTTAAGTCTCTCCTCATATGCTTAATAATGAAGACCACTAACCATTTTAGTAGCCACCCTCTGTACTGACTCCATCCTGTTTATATCCTTTTGAAAGTGCGGTCTCCAGAATTGCACACTATACTCCAATTGAGGTTGCACCAAAGACTTATTCAGAGGCACTATCACCTCCCTTTTTTCTGCTAGCCATTCCTCTCCGTATGCGCGCAAGCATCCTTCTAGCTTTTGCCGTCGCCTTTCTTACCTGTTTAGTTACTTTAAGATCATCAGACACAACCACGTCTAGGTCCCGCTCTTCTTTAGTGGACAAAAGTACTTCACCCCTATACTATATTGCTCCCTTGGATTGCTGCAGCCCAAATGCACGACCTTACATTTTTTAACATTAAATCCCAGCTGCCAAATTCTAGATCATTCTTCAAGCTTAGCTAGATCCCTCCTTATCTTATCTACACCTTCCTGGTTGTCTACTCTATTGCAGATTTTGGTATCATTTGCAAAGAGGCAAACCTTACCCAACAGCCCTTCCGCTATATCACTAACAAAGATGTTAAAAAGAATCGGACCAAGGACAGATCCCTGGGGCACACCACTGGTAACTTCCTTCTCAGAGTGAGCTCCATTTACCTGTACTCTTTGTCGCCTCTCATACGACCAATTTCTAACCCAAGCAGTAACTTTAGGGTCCATCCCTAGGGTGCTCAGTTTGTTTATAAGTTGCCTGTGAGGAATGGTGTCAAAGGGTTTACTGGGTACACCACATCTAGGGTTCTCCCTCAGTCCAGCTCCCTGGTCACCCAGTCAAAGAAATCAAATCAGATTTGTCTGACAAGACCTGCCTCTGGTGAATCCATGCTGCCTCGGATCCTGTAATCTGCTGGACTCCAGAAACCTAACTATTTTCTCTTTCAGCAGCGTTTCCAATAATTTACTCACCACCGAAGTTAAACTAACCGGCCGGTAGTTTTCAACTACATCCTTACTTCCGCTTTTGTGTAAAGGCACCACATGAGCCTCTCTCCAGTCCTTGGCACCACTCCCGACTCCAATGAGGCATTGAAAAGGTCAGTCAGTGGAGCTGCTAGAACGTTCCCAAGTTCCCTCAGTATTCTAGGGTGTATCCCATCCGGTCCCATCGCTTTGTCTACTTTAAGTTGAGCTAGCTTCTCACGAACACAGTCTTCTGAAGATTGTTCAAGATGTCCCTCGCTTCTGTTCCTGTTTGTAGGTGTTTTCTGAGGTCCTGTTCCTGGTTCTTCATCTGTGAACACAGAACAGAAATATTTGTTAAGCAAGTCCGCTTTATCCTCATCAGCTTCTACATATTCCTCCCCTTCACCCTTGAGTCTGACAATACCACTTTTGCCCTTCTTCTTCTCACTAACATATCTGAAAAATGCCTTATCGCCCCATTTTATTGCATTGGCTATTTCCTCCTCTTTTTGAATCTTTGCTTTCCTTACTACTTTGCTAGCTTCTCTAAGTTTTTCCAAATATAGAAGCCTGTCTTCTTCTCTGTGATCTCTTGAATTTCATGAAGGCCTCCCTTTTTTTCTTCACCTTTTCAGCTACTTCTTTCGAAAGCCATAGCGGTCTCCTTTTCCTTTTACATTTATTTACCATTTTACCATGGTTGCCCTTAAAATATCCCCTTTCTGTTTTGCCCACAGTTTTTCTACATCCCCCAGCTGTTCCCATCCCACTAACGACTCCCTGATGTATTGGCCCATCTTTGCAAAGTTAGTATTCCTAAAGTCTAAGATCCTCACCTTTGAATGGATTCTAACAGCCCTAGTCCTAATACTGAACCACACCATCTGGTGATCACTGGATGCAAAATGATCTCCCACTATAACATCAGAAACACTGTCACCATTGCTAAGCACCAAGTCCAGTATGGCCCCTTCACGTGTGGGGTCTGTTACCAATTGCCTGAATAGTTCTCCCTGTAGAGAATCCAGAATCTCTTTACTTCTAGATGATACTGCAGCAGGAATGTGCCAATCAACATCTGGCATATTGAAATCCCCTATCAGTAGCACTTCCCCTTTCCTAGCAATGCTGCGTATGTCTTCAATTAACTCTCTGTCCACCTCATCCTCTTGTGAGGGAGGTCTGTATATCACGCCAATGCAAATAGATTTCTCTTTCCCTCTTTCTAGTTTAACCCACAATGCCTCCTCTCTCCCTTTTAAGCTCTGTAATTCCAAAGCTTTAATAGTATTTTTTACATATAGTGCCACCCCTCCTCCCCTTCTTCCTACCCTGACCTTTCTGAATAATGTATAGCCTGGTATAGTTACATCCCAGTCATGGTTTTCTGTGAACCATGTTTCTGTAACTGCCACTAAATCCAAGTCAGCCACTCCCACCAAAGCTTCAACATCAGGGATCTTATTCCCCATGCTACGGGCATTCATACACACTGCTTTCCATATGTTACCCCTTTTACCCATTTCCATAAAGGTATTTAATGTATCACTTACCTGAGATGTTTAAATACATTTGTGGCATAAATGCACAAGAGGAGAGCCTCTTTCAATTGAAAGCAAGCTCTGCTATCAGGGGACATAGGATGAGGGTGAAAGGGGATAGACTCAGGAGTAATATGCGGAAATATTTCTTTACGGAGAGTGTAGCTGCATGGAATAGTCTCCCAGTGGAAGTGGTAGAGATGAGGATAGTATCTGAATTCAAAAAAGCATGGGACAAACACAGAGGATCTCTAAAGGAAAAATGGGGACTGTTGTAGTAGATGATATGGAAGGACAGACTAGATAGGCTATATGGTCTTTTTCTGCCATCTTGTTTCTAAATTCCACCAAGCAGAGCCTTGCAGAATAGGCAACATGACTGAAAAACAAGACAGAAACACAACACTCTAGTCAGCAATCCTCATACTTAGACATTTCTGGCTGCGTTGTGGTAGGCTATGGCCTAGAATAGCCTGTAACTGTATGAGAGGCCTGTAAGCTAGGCCTGAGTCCCTGCCCCCACCTAAGGATAAGAATGCTGAGAAAGACCAAAGTCAGTATAAGTTAGAGAAACTGCTTTAAACCGCTTTTTGATAAGGTTGTATAAGTCCTTTGTTGAATATTCTATGCTGATGACAGACATGTACCAGTGCTCTGTATTCACACATTTTCTAAGCTAAGCAATGACCTTGTAGGAGAAAAGTATCAAAGTTTAGAACTATGCCTTTGTTAGAGAGTTCTGAGCAGGGGGAACGGAGTACTGGGCCCACAGAGAGATCCTAATTGGATGGGTGCAAGGGTCAGTAGGACCAATAGAAAGTTTGCCTGTATTAAACTGAAGAAGAAAGGTATAAAAGGTGTTGTTTACTGGACTCCATTGCTCAGACCATTTTGATTGTGACATTTGCCTGAGACTGCACAATAAATTGGCTTGGATCTTCGAACTGACTCCTGGTTTTATTCATTGCGTGCACTTCACTGCAACATATTCTTGGTCCGTTGGCCGGGAATGTGCGGTATGTGAATGGTGCACAAGTGAATATACCACGTATTACCGCCTCCAGGTTTGGTCCAGTCGGGATCGCGGCCGACCGACAGCGGAGAGGACCCCAGGCACTGCCGGTCCCCTTGTATCGGAGAGGGTTCTTCCCTGCCTCGGCGGCCTGCCGGGTCCAATCGGCCAACACCTCGAACCCGAGGGGAGTCCAGGATTCAACCCAAGAAGGGACTGGTTGCGCAGTGCATTAGTGGCCGGATCCGGTGAGTAGCAATTTGTCTGGTTCTTATTCAGCTAGCTATGGGAAAGTCTCGCATGCACGAGACTATTACAGTTTAAGGTAACAGTACAAGGTAACGAGAACCTGATCAACTCTCAGGGTGTGGCCGAGTACTCCTTGCATAAGTGTGCGCGAGGACAAAACCCCACCCCTCATGAATAAGTAAGTAAGGTAGGCCTTTGTGGAATTTTGGGAACTCGGTGGCATGCCTGTTTGTTTGAATGAATGAGAGGTCTTGCAATACAGACCAAGTGAGAGCGGACTCCTAAGTAGCGCAGTTCCTGGCCGGGCAACCACTCCCAAGTCGCGAAAAGGAGGAAGCGGTCGGTGTTTGTCTCCCTTATTGTTCCGTGGGCTGTACGGACCCCTTACCTGCAGCCATACTACCCGCCCTCTTTGTCTGTTGTTTTGTACGTCATAATGGGAGGGGCGGGGTCTGTGCAAACTCCGTTGAACTGTATGATCACGAATTTTAAGAAGGGATTTAGTGGTGATTACGGGACGAAAATGTTGCCGTCCCGGTTAGGAAAATTATGTGGTAGGGAGTGGTTGGTGCTGGACACCGCGTGGCCACCAGAGGGTACTTTTGATGTTAGAATTGTATCCCGAGTGCATGGGATAGTGCGTAGGAATTACCCTGACTAGTTTCCCTATATAGACTCTTGGTTAGAAATCTGTGAAAGGCAGCCCTCTTGGATGAAGCGTTGCTGTGAGGAACAGTGTAGGATTATGTTAGCAACTACAAAGGGAGTCCCGGGGGCCAAGGGAGAAAAGCCCCCCATTTACTCAGCCCCAGTACCTGCAGAGGTTCTGAGTTATCCACCCCAATTCCTGTATAAGCCAGTCCCGACAGCTCCACCATTATCCCGAGCAGAGTCTGAGGAAGAGAGAGCCCCTCCAGCTGACATAACTCCACCCCGTCAGTCACCTCCATTGCTCGAAAGAGAGCAACCCCCCCCCCTTCCCGAAGCAGGAGTCCCAGTCCCGAACAAAGTTCTCAAAGTACCCCGGCAGGACTGCCATCACCTGACGGAACAGCCAGCGGGGTATCATCAATCGCCAGTCCAGGGTCACCCGCTAGCCCAGGCTCCAGTGGCGCGAATTTGCGCTATGCCCTCCGAAGTAGAGAAACGGGCCCGAAAGAAGTTCGCCAGATGCCATTGCGCCAAGTCCCCGGATTGCCTATTCTAGATGATGGGGGTCAGGTTGTGGTCGGGCCAACTAGTCTTATTTATGTGCCCTTTTCTACCACAGATTTATTAAACTGGAAAACGCACTATGCCTCTTATACTGAAAAACCCCAAGATTTCACAGAGTTAATGTCTAGTATCATGCAAACCCACCAACCTACCTGGTCTGATTGCCACCAGCTCTTGGCTACCCTCTTTACTACTGAAGAGCGGGCACGAATAGTGCAAGCAACTACCCGATGGCTGGAAGAAAACCCTGTAGCAGACAGAAGAGATCTAGATCCCCGACAGGCAGCAGCCGTAGATTTCCCGAATGAGGACCCAAGATGGAATCCGAATAGTGCAGATGGAGAGAAAGCCCTCACCCATTTCCACCAGGCTCTACTGCAGGGCCTGAGGAGGGGAGGCCAAAAAGCCATGAATGTTGGGAAGGTAGCAGACGTTCTTCAGTGCTCAGATGAAAGTCCAGCTGCCTTCTATGAGCGATTAACTGAAGCTTATAGACTCTATACCCCATGTGATCCAGCAGCCCAGGAGAATTTGCGTATGGTAAATGCTGCTTTTGTGAGTCAGTCCCAGGGAGACATAAAACGAAAATTGCAGAAACTAGATGGATTTGCGGGCATGAATACAGCACAGCTAATGGAAGTTGCCCAGAAGGTATTTGTGAATCGTGATCAAGAATGTAAAAGGGAACGTGAAAGAAAGATGAAAAAGAAAGCCGATCTGCTTGCTGCAGCTCTAGTTGAAGGACGTGGAGGATACCCAAACAGAAGGACTCGAGGATGGGGAAGGGACCGAGGGAGCACTCGGTCCCCCTTAGGTGCAAACCAGTGCGCCTATTGTAAGGAAGAAGGACATTGGAAGAATGAATGCCCGAATGTTGGCTCCACCCCCTGGAGAGGGAGGGGGAGCACATGGAAAGGAGGGGGCCGGTTCCAGCAACGGGGAGGAATGCAGCACGCACAGTTTCAGCAGGAAGAAGCCGCTGTAGAGGGAGTGGCGACAATTGAGGACTACTATGGCGATGAGGACTAGGCCAGACCGGGCTCCAAGTTTTCTCTGGGTCCCTAGGAGCCTATGGTCAACTTAAAGATTGGGGAGCAGTACATGGACTTTATGGTGGATACGAGGGCCGAACATTCAGAAGTGGCTAAGCCAGTGGCTCCTCTGTCTTCCCGATCTGTCACCATTGTTGGCGCCACTGGTGATGTGGGCATGAGTTGTGGAGCCGGTGATTATTCTGGCTGCTGTGTTTTGAGCCATTTGAAGCGGTTTGAGTGAATGTTTTGATATTCCGTTCTAGATCGAGTTACAGAAATCCAGTATGGGAGTTATTAGCGCTTGGCAGACTGTGTGGAAGTGTTCATGGGAGAGTAGAGGCTTGAGGCGTCTGATTATTTTAATTTTGTAGTATGCGTTTCTAACAGTTTTTCTTATGTGGGACTGTAGGTTGAGTCCTTTCTCAAGGGTTATTCCGAGGTATCTAACTTCATCCTTTATTGGTATTGTTGTGTTGTTGCTTATGATGAATGGTGGGGGGCTGAAGTCGGTGTTTTGGGTGATAATAAGTGCCTCTGTCTTGTTAAAGTTTATAGCTAGGTTGTTGTGCGTTAGCCAGGCGGACATGTTGTCAAGGCAGTTCGTTATCTTGTTGTAGTCGGGGCTGTTAAGGTTGATTGGCGTGTAAATCATGATGTCATCTGCATAAATTGTGTAATCTATTTGATGGGCTGCCATGATGTGGCAGATCGGCTGGATAAATATGTTAAATAGAAGTGAGGAGAGCGAAGATCCTTGTGGTACTCCTTGTTTGATCTTCGTGGGTTGTGAGGTGTTGGTTCCTATTTTAACCTGGAACTGCCTGTCTGTCAAGTATGAGTTGAACCAGCTTAGGTCGGTGCCGGTTATTCCAATGCTCTGTAGTCTGGTTAGGAGGATTGCATGTGCGACAATATCCCCTCCCACGACCAGCAATTGAAGGTATTCATTGTCACCTCAAGAAATTACTACAGTATGGACTTCTGAGAGAATGCCAATCACCCTGGAACACCCCCCTCCTCCCAGTCAAGAAGCCTGGGACAGGTGACTACCGTCCAGTGCAGGATTTGCGACGAGTGAACAGTGCAGTTGAAACCATACATCCAGTAGTACCAAATCCTTATACCCTCCTGGGACTGATTCCATCAGAAGCCACTCATTTCACCATTCTGGATTTAAAAGATGCCTTTTTCTGTATCCGCCTGGCACCTGCCAGCCAACTCTTGTTTGCATTTGAATGGGAGAACCCCACTACAGGAAGACGAGGCCAACTCACTTGGACTCACTTGCCTCAAGGATTCAAGAATTCACCCATCATCTTCAGTGCAGCTCTCAACCGAGATCTTTCAAACTATTCTGTAACTCCAGGAAGAAGAACCTTACTTCAGTATGTAGATGATTTGCTTATAGCCACCAACTCCAAGTCTGAATGTGTGCAAGCCACCAGTGATCTCTTGCACCTCTTAAATGAAGCCGGATACAAAGTCTCAAGAGCCAAAGCGCAGTTGTGCCAAACTGAAGTGAAATACCTGGGATTCCATCTATCCAAAGGAATCCGAAAATTGGGACTCGAGCAGAAGGAAGCAGTATGCCGCATCCCAACCCCCACCACCAGAAAGCAGGTGTGGGCCTTCTTGGGAGCTGCGGGCTATTGTCAAATATGGATACCCAATTTTGCACACTTGGCAAAACCCTTGTACCAAGCCACGAAGGGAGTGGAAAGATCACCCATGGAATGGGGCCCAGAACAGGATAAAGCATTCAAATCATTGAAAACAGCATTAATGTCATCACCAGCCTTGGGCCTACCAGATATGCAGAAACCATTTCATCTCTATGTCCATGAGTCATGTGGAAATGCATTGGGAGTTTTGACTCAGCCCCTCGGATCCTGGCAACGACCTGTAGCCTATCTGTCAAAGCAATTGGATCCTGTTGCCAAAGGATGGCCACCTTGCCTAAGAGCCGTAGCAGCCACAGCCCTCTTGGTGAGTGAAGCAGACAAGCTCACTTTGGGGCAGAATCTTCAAGTCACTGTACCACATTCTGTTTTAACCCTAATGGAACACAAAGGAAACTACTGGTTCACCAACGCGCGAATGTTGAAATATCAAAGTATGCTGTGTGAAAATCCCCGGCTGCAACTGAGTGTCAGCCAAACCTTGAACCCTGCTACCCTACTGCCGATTGGTCCAGGCCCTCCTGACCATGATTGTCTAGAAGTAATGGACACTGTATATTCAAGTCGCCCAGATTTAACTGATATCCCTTTGAACAACCCAGAAAGAACTTTCTTCGTAGATGGAAGCAGTCTTGTAATTAATGGACAACGATGTGCCAGTTATGCAGTGGTGACCCTGGACATGGTAATAGAATCATCAGCTTTGGCCCCAGGAACTTCAGCACAGAAGGCCAAATTAATAGCCCTCACGCGAGCACTGAAACTGGGGACCGGGATCCGTCTGAATGTCTACGCAGATTCCAAATATGCCTTTACAACATTACATGCCCATGGAGCCTTATACAAAGAACGCGGATTGATAACCTCAGGAGGCAAGTCTATCAAGTATGGCCCAGAAATATTGAATTTATTGGAAGCAGTATGGGCCCCCAAACAAGTTGCTGTAATGCACTGCCGAGGCCACCAGACTGGAGATGGAGGAACAGATTCGCCGATGCCTCAGCGCGAGAAGCAGCAATCAAAGGAGAAATTTCTATCCCCAATATTGCAGTTCAAGCAGCCATATTTCCAGTACTTCTTAGTGCTTGGACACCACGATATACCTCAAATGAGCTGGGCTACTACTGTCAGAATGAGGGAGGGCAGTTATCCGAGACTGGATGGATAGTGTTACCACCACCCGAAGGAGGCTCACCTCCTGGTATGACTGTGATCCCTGAAGCCCTGGGTCCAGCCTTTGTCTACGCCTTTCATCAAGCCACACACTATGGAAAAACTGCAATGGAAAAAGCCCTGAAACCGTATTTTTGTATCTCATTATTGGGACCCTTAACTGCCTCAATAGCCCGAAAATGTGTAACCTGTGCAAAGAATAATGCTCGACAGAGTCCTGTCCTACCTCCAAGAGTTCAATCAGACCAGTTGCCTATCAATCTGACAGAGCCATTGCATCCCTTCAAGCCTGGAGCCTCGGTGTGGGTCAAAGAGTGGAAGAAGACACCGTTGGCACGTTGTACTACTGTCAACACCCACAGCGGTTAAGGTAGCGGAGATCAATTCCTGGATTCATCACAGTCGAGTCAAACCAGCAGCAGTTCCTGAGAGTCGTCCTTGGACTTCGATCACTGATCCTGCAGCACCATTACGACTCACACTACGAAGAGAATAACAAACCTTCAACATCTCAGTTATCTATTATCAAAGACTAAGAGACTATGATCATGATGATTGCTTATTACTATTTCATCTTTGCGGTAGCCCTGGGTCCCCTGGAAACAACTTTTGCCCTGCCTCCTTGTGCAGCCTGTATAACCACTACCCGAACTGGGATGAAGATCACCCAAACTTTACTTTATCACTCTTACTACACTTTCACTGGTAAAGTCAGTCAGTGCATGTATAATGGTACAGAACTAAATGTCTGTACGAATGGAAAGACTCGTACCTGTTTTAGACCCCGACAGAATCCTTCTTATTACGTCTTGGAACTACGATGGAATGATGAAGATGGAGCCCTCATAAATGCTACAACTCAACTCTCTGATCCCACCAAACCTGTGTCCTGTATTTTGATGCTTGTGACCTGATAAACAGAAATGACTATTACAGGTGTGGATCATGGGAACAAGCTTACTACTATGTCAAAAGCAATATTAAAGCTACTGAAATGCAGGGGACATGGGGAAAAGAAGAAGCGCTCTGGATTGCGTTGGAGAGGGGAGATGGCACTGTCATCCATATTGCTGTAGTCTCAAATTGAAGAGAGAGACAATGAATTGATTATAGATATTGCCAAGATAGCATCAAAGGGGGAAGCAATCATATTGGGTGACTTTAATCTACCTGATGTGGATTGGATTACTCCTTCTGCACATCTGGAAAGAAGCAAAACAATTGTGGATGCTCTCCAAGATGCATGATTTAGACAAATGGTGATGGAACCAACCAGGGAAAGATCAACGCTGGATGTAGTGCTCACCAACGGTGATAGTGTGTCAAATGTCTGCGTGAGTGCCCCTGTGAGCAACAGCGACCATCACACGGTGTGGTTTGAAATAAAAGCCATGGTACAGGCCAATCATAGCAAGCTCAGAGTCCTAAACTTCAAATACACTGACTTCAATAAAATGGCAGAGTACGTAAAGGAGGAGATGACGGGGTGGGAAGAGATAAAGGAAGTGGAATTGCAATGGGCTAAACTAAAGGAGGCAATAAAAGGAGCAACAGATAAATATGTAAGAAAAGTAAATAAAAGCAAGAGGAGAAGGAAACCTATTTGGTTTTCCAAAGAGGTGGCTGCTCATATAAAGGCAAAAAACACAACTTTTGCAAAATTCAAAAGCTTGCAGACAGAAGAACACAGAAATGAATACAGGATCCAACTCAAAGAGTCTAAAAGACTAATAAGGATAGCAAAATCAAAGGCAGAGGAAAAGATGGCTAAAGATGTTAAGGGTGGCAACAAAAATTTCTTCAGGTATATTCGGGAAAGGAAAATGATCAGAGTTGGAATTGCAGGACTCAGAAGTGCTGGGAAAGGACTCGTGGAAAGTGACACTGGAAAAGCAAAATTGCTAAACAATTACTTCTGCTCTGTGTTTACTAAAGAAGATCCTGGGGATGGACCAGCTGTGACTCCCAAATATAAAAATGGGAATGAAGTAGATACCACACCATTCACAGAAGAAGAGGTGTTAGAACAACTTGCTAAACTGAAAGTGGACAAGGCCATGGGACCGGATGGGATACATCCCAGGATACTGAAAGAGCTCAGAGAGGTTCTTGCAGGACCGTTAAAGGATGTCTTCAACAGATCCTTGGAAACAGGAGAGGTTCCTCAGGACTGGAGAATGGCTGATGTCGTACCTCTACACAAAAGTGGTGACAGGGAAGAAGTGTCAAACTACAGGCCCGTGAGCCTTACCTCGGTGGCGGGAAAAGTAATGGAGGCACTCCTGAAAGAGCGAATAGTGAACTTTCTGAAAACCAACAGCTTGCAAGACCCGAGGCAACATGGTTTTACCGAAGGACGATCTTGCCAAACAAATCTGATCGAGTTCTTTGACTGCGTGACCAGGGAACTAGATCAGGGGCATGCAATGGATGTCATCTACCTGGATTTCAGCAAAGCCTTTGATACTGTTCCTCATTGGAGGCTTGTCAACAAACTCAGTAGCTTGGGGATGGGTCCCAAGATGGTAAACTGGATTAGAAATTGGTTGACTGACAGACAACAGAAGGTGATTGTACATGGAGCTCGCTCGGATGAGAGGAAGGTGATTAGCGGGGTGCCCCAGGGTTCGGTCCTGGGCCTGGCACTGTTCAATGTATTTGTGAGTGATATTGCTGAAGGACTGAATGGAAAAGTCTGTCTTTTTGCAGACGACACAAAAATTTGCAACAGAGTGGACTCCCCCGAGGGAGTGGTTAACATGAAGAAAGATCTACAAAAGCTGGAAGACTGGTCTAAAGCTTGGCAACTATGATTTAATGCAAAAAAGTGCAGTGTCATGCACTTGGGTAGCAGAAATCCAAGAGAAATGTACGCGATAGGGGGAGAAAGGTTGGTATGCACAGTTCAGGAAAAAGACCTTGGTGTGATTATCTCTGCTGATCTCAAGGTGGCAAAACAGTGCGACAAGGCAGTGGCAAAAGCCAGGAGGATGTTGGGCTGCATACAAAGAGGGATTACCAGCAGAAAAGAAGAGGTACTTATGCCACTGTATAGGTCACTGGTGAGGCCTCACTTGGAATACTGTGTTTAGTTTTGGAGACCATATCTTGCAAAGGATGTAAAAAGACTGGAGACTGTTCAGAGGAAGGCGACCAAAATGATTTGGAGCCTGCATCAGAAGCCTTATGAGAAGAGACTTGAAGACCTAAATATGTATACTTTGGAGGAAAGGAGGGACAGGGGAGATATGATTCAGACCTTTAAATACTTAAAGAGAAATGATGAACAAACAAACCTCTTCCAAAGACGGGGAACCTGTAAAAACTAGAGGGCATAACATGAAACTGCAAGGGGGTAAATTGAAAGGCAATGTCAGGAAATATTTTTTCACTGAAAGGGTGGTGGATGCTTGGAATACCCTCCCGATGGAAGTGGTAGGGGCGAACACGGTGACGGAATTCAAAAAGGCATGGGACAAACACAGAGGATCCATTACAGAAATAGGAAAAAAACAAAATAAACGGTACCATCTAACTTCTGAACCATATAACGTCTCAACAAATAGGGGTGTCCTACATGGAGTGGTGGGTTTACCCCTGAACAAGGATATGGGGAGGGGTGGCCTGCGCGGAGCGACAGGTGCACCTACTCTTGCCATCTTGCTGGGCAGACTGGATGGACCATGCTGGTCTTTATCTGCCGTCAACTACTATGTTACTATGTTACTATGATGACAAGTACATGTGTCCCGAAGGTGCATACAGATAGGGAATATGCACTGGGGTACACTCCCCAACTACTTATGGAAAACCATCAAAAGGACTATTTCTGCCCAAAATGCTACCTGGTCTGGTAACCCTACTGGACAAACTGGAGATAATCGCAAGGCCAAGTTAGAAAGATTACCTCTACTGGAACCCAAGAAATGCAAGAAAAGTGCTTGTAATCCCCTACGACTTCTCATCCTCGACCTGAGCCAGTGGAAGCAAGGATTCCGGTTCAGTCTACGTATTGCAGGAAGTGGATCTGACCCTGGGACAATTGTATATATCCAGCTTAATATGAAAACTCATGTCTCTTCACCTTACCGAATACATCATACCTTCTATGAGGCCATGAAAGCAGAGTTTGTAATTCCCCACGCTCCTCGAAATTTGTTCATTGAATTGGCTGGAGCGGTAGCATCCAGCCTTCATGTCTCTGATTGTCTTTTCTGCGGAGGAACTCAGATGGGAGACCAGTGGCCCTGGGAAGCACAAGAACTGAACTATTCTGTACCCTATAACCAAACTGATCTGCATGCCGCTACCAGTGAATGGGTCCTAGCTAGTCCCATTGTTGAAAACCTGTGTTTTGCTCGAGCTGGACCACAATTGACTATGCTAGTGGGGCAGTTGGTCTGTTTGAACCAGAAGTACTATAATGCTACTACCAAAAAGACATCCTGGTGGTCAGGAACTAATGCCCCGGAGCCCTCCAATCCTCTAATCCTCTTTCCTAACCTTGCCAGGTTATGGACAAATCTTGCTTCTCACAATAACTGGCAAGCTCCACCTGGACTATATTGGATCTGCGGAACTCGAGCATATGCTAGACTCCCTGCCAACTGGGGAGGTGCGTGTGTTTTGGGGACAATAAGACCTTCTTTCTTTCTTCTGCCCAGTTCCCATGGAGAACGACTGGGTTTTCCTGTATACAAGAGTCGACAGAAACGAGAGGCCTTGAAGATAGGCCAATGGGACAAATGGGATGCAACATCTGAAGAATGGCCACCGGAGAGAATCGTTTCCTACTATGGACCTGCCACCTGGGCACAAGATGGCTCTTGGGGTTACCGCACCCCTGTGTATATGTTAAATCGTATTATACGTTTGCAAGCTGTTGTAGAAATAATAACTAATGAAACTAGTAGAGCACTAACCCTGTTAGCTCAACAAGCCACGCAGATGCATACAGCCATTTATCAGAATCGCTTAGCATTAGATTATTTACTTGCTGCTGAAGGAGAAGTATGTGGAAAGCTGAATTTAACTAACTGTTGTTTGCAAATTGATAATGAAGGACAAGTTGTAGAAGATATAGCCAATCATATGAGAAAGCAAACATATGTACCAGTTCAGACATGGCATGGTTTGCAACTCGATGGATGGTTTGGTTCTCTGTTTTCAGGAATGGGCGGCCTGAAAACACTTGTACTCATTGTCCTATTCATATTGGCTATTTGCTTGTTTCTCCCATGTCTCCTACCCCTATGCTTACGCATGTTGAACTCAACTATTGATAGTGTTGTTGAACGTAAGGCAGCTACAAAAGTATTAGCTATCTGGCAATATTTCCTTGTACCCCAACATGATGATGCTGAGGACCAAGTGTAATGTATGATTTGATTCTCACCCTTTCTCACTTGCGGGTGAGAATAATCAAAGGGGGGAATGTGGTAGGCTATGGCCTAGAATAGCCTGTAACTGTATGAGAGGCCTGTAAGCTAGGCCTGAGTCCCAGCCCCCACCTAAGGATAAGAATGCTGAGAAAGACCAAAGTCAGTATAAGTTAGAGAAACTGCTTTAAACCGCTTTTTGATAAGGTTGTATAAGTCCTTTGTTGAATATTCTATGCTGATGACAGACATGTACCAGTGCTCTGTATTCACACATTTTCTAAGCTAAGCAATGACCTTGTAGGAGAAAAGTATCAAAGTTTAGAACTGTGCCTTTGTTAGAGAGTTCTGAGCAGGGGGAACGGAGTACTGGGCCCACAGAGAGATCCTAATTGGATGGGTGCAAGGGTCAGTAGGACCAATAGAAAGTTTGCCTGTATTAAACTGAAGAAGAAAGGTATAAAAGGTGTTGTTTACTGGACTCCATTGCTCAGACCATTTTGATTGTGACATTTGCCTGAGACTGTGCACAATAAATTGGCTTGGATCTTCGAACTGACTCCTGGTTTTATTCATTGTGTGCACTTCGCTGCAACAGCGTGACACTATGAGACTTGAAATTTAGCATGTTCCGTACCAGTTTCAGGCTTCACCTTAGCATCTGACCAGAACTAGGGGCAGAGCTCAGGTGAATTCCACAAAGCAGAGCCTTGAAGAATTTGCGGCGCAGAGCAGCCAAGTTACTCAGTTTCAGGAATGAGATTTTCAGCCAGTTCTGGATTTCTGGCAATCTCATTCTGATGCATTATGAGACATGCAGCACTGATTCCAATAGGTAAATTCAGAGATTACAAATACCATACTGTACTGCAATGCAAATTTAAAACCAGAACTGGCTAAAAATCTCACTCCTGGAACTGGGTAACTTGGCATCTCTGCACAACTGAAAAACAAAAACAGAAACACAACATTATTACTATTAGACATTTCTGGCTACGTGCCTCTATGGTACTTGAAATTTAAATTGTTCTCACATGATTTGGAGTTTCATCGTAGCATCTGGGCAGGAATAAGGACAGAGTTCAGGCAAGTTCCACCACAGGCTTCCAGAATGGGCAGCAGGACTTGGTGTCAAGGCCAGATATATAAGAGGAGCCCAGGTAAATTCTATCAAGCAGAGGATGAAAACAGGGGATTAGGGAGTGAGTGACAGGAGAATATGAGGCTGAGTAAGGAGAGAGAGATAGGACAGGCTGAGAAGTGGATGGGAGTGGGAGACTGAGAACTGGAGGGTAACAAGGGATGATACCAAAATCTGCAATAGAGTAGACACCCAGGAAGGGGTAGATAACATGAGGAGGGATCTAGCTAAGCTTGAAGAATGGTCTAGAATTTGGCAGCTGGGATTTAATGTTAAAAAATGTAAGGTCATGCATTTGGGCTGCAGCAATCCAAGGGAGCAATACAGTATAGGAGGTGAAGTACTTTTGTCCACTAAAGAAGAGCGGGACCTAGGCGTGGTTGTGTCTGATGATCTTAAAGTAGCTAAACAGGTGGAAAAGGCGACAGCAAAAGCTAGAAGGATGCTTGGGTGCATACGGAGAGGAATGGCTAGCAGAAAAAAGGAGGTGATAATGCCTCTGTATAAGTCTTTGGTGCGACCTCATTTGGAGTATGGTGTGCAATTCTGGAGACCGCACCTTCAAAAGGATGTGAACAGGATGGAGTCGGTGCAGAGGGTTGCTACCAAAATGATTAATGGGCTTCATTATAAAGCATATGAGGACAGACTTAAGGATCTTAATATGTACACCTTAGAGGAAAGGCGGGATAGAGGTGATATGATTGAGATGTTTAAATACCTCCGTGGCATAAATGTTCACGGAGAGAGCCTCTTTCAATTGAAAGCAAGTTCTGCTACGAGGGGACATGGGATGAGGGTGAAGGGAGATAGATTCAGGAGTGATATGCGGAAATATTTCTTTACGGAAAGAGTAGTGGATCCGTGGAATAGTCTCCCAGTGGAGGTGGTAGAGATGAGGACAGTAACTGAATTCAAGAAAGCATGGGACCAACACAGAGGATCTCTAAAGGCAAAGAGTGGACTGTTGTAGTTGTTATGGAAGGACAGACTAGATAGGCCATGTGGTCTTTTTCTGTCGTCATATTTCTATGTTTCTATGAATGAGGGATAAAACATAACTGGGTGGGGAGGGAGGGAGAGAAAAATGGAAAAAAATTATGAACGAGAAGACTGGTTTCAGACAAATGTTGAGAAGGAAAAGATGGAGAAAGAAGAGAGTCAAAATAGAAAAAACATCCTGGAAAAGAATTTAGGGCCCGAATATATTCAGAGCCGGTGGCTAGACATGAGTACAGTGTCTAGCCATCGGTGCTGAATTTAACCCCGAATATTCAATGGCAGGGTCATATGCGGCCCCGGCATTGAATATCTGGGGTCGCCACACATGCCTCCCAACCGCCATAGCTAACGAAGCAGCAGTGATATTGCATGCTGCCCAGTTAGCTCCTGCGGCTAAAAGATAGGTGAGGAAAATCTAGTTTCTGATGGGGGGCACCAGCACCCCAACAGTATTTTGATCACCAACTTGAGCTGCCACTATTCACAAACATCTCTATACTCAGCTCAGCCTATTACATCATCTCAGCTCCATCAGCTTCTTCTTCATAAGAACTGCCATACAGGGTCAGAACAAAGGTCCATCAAGCCCAGGGTCTTATTTCCAGCAATGGCCAATCCACATCATAAGTATCTGACATGTCCCCTAAAGTTGCCATTCCATGGTACTTATCCCCAGGGATGAGCAGTGGTTTTCCCTTGGACTACCTTGATAACTGTTTCCTTATCAGATTTGAAATGACCCAGCGTGTGTCCCTCACTTTCCTGGATAGAACTGGTTGCCCAACCAAACATAGCAAATGGCACTTAAGGAACTTTATTGTAGACTCAACGGTCCAATAATGGGGAACAAAGCCCGACTACATGTAGTGAATTAGTGTTGAAAGTTATTATACCCCTTTGATAATATGAGTAGAATATTCCATGTTGAACGGAATTATTTATTATGAGGAAGTTTTTATTATGGGCATATTACACGATCTTTCCACTGCTGTTCTTGATATACCACATCATGATCCAGATATGTAGCTCCTTGAATTTTTTTCAACATTAATTGGTTCATTACATGTAGTCCTGTACACTAATATTGAGAGTTTTATTTAAAATCCTTTCTCTTTTTTCTAGTTACAAACTGAGGACCTGAGATTTAGATGGCCAATATTGCCCTTTAACAAAGCTGTGTAGTAAGTTTCACTGTCTTTCCTTGTTCCAGCTCATTACTCCATGGGTATAATATAATATAAAACATTTTTATACTCTTATACTTTTAAATTACATTTTATATCATATTTTATTTCATTGTTTTATACCACTCTTATCAACCTTTCCAGTTGTGTTAAAGTCATTTATATATTAAATTATTTTAGGTCATATCACCACTTTTTACTATTTATGTTTCATAGATTGTGGAATATTGTTCTATTGTTTTTGCTTTATCATGATTTTATCTTATTTCTTAGTCTCTGCTTGTCTGTTTGCTTTTATATAATATTTTCTATTATTTATTTCTATTTTTACTTATTTTTATTAATATTCACATTGTTCTTATTGTTTTTATGATTTGGCGTATTAATTGGTTTTATCTCTGTTTTCACACAGTTTTGTAGCTCCTGACAAAGGCCACGCTGAAACACTGCCTTTGTTCTCCATTATTGGACCTCTGAGTCTACAATAAAGTTCCTTTAATGCCACTCACTTTGGATTTGTTTGTGAGCTTTCCTTGTGTCTTTTGTTGCCATCATGACCTTAGAAATGTGGCAAATTATTCTAAGTTCAAAGCACTGTTAAAATCCTTGCTATTCCCTCAGGCCTTCCCCTTGCTGGTACTTGTTCTGTTTATTAATTGCCCTTTGTAGTCTATTATTAGGGAAGTACACTAGGACATTATCTTAAGATAATACAATGCTCTATTGTACTTTTCTGTGTCACCTATGTCTATAGTCTTCTGTCATGGTTTATGTACCTCTAAGTATGTAATCTTAAATGACTCTGTAAACTGCTTTGGCGTAGCTCTCAAAAGGCAGTCTATCAAATTAATAAACCTTAAACCTCTAGAGGTTAGGGCTGTTGTGATATGGTGAGTTTGAAATATAGATTTTGAAGGTCCGATATTCAAAAAATGCTGAGCTCCTAAATATAGACGCCTAAGTTAGTGCCCTATTTTCAGCCAAATCTAGTAGCCTAAAGTTTCAATTGAAAAATCATCTTAATTTAGGAGCTTAAAAGCAGCATTAGAAAAGTTATAGAGAAGGGCAACCAAAATGATAAAGGGGATGGAAGGACTCTTTTTTATAAGGAAAAGCTAGAGATTAGGGCTCTTCAGCCTGAGAAGAGATGGCTGAGGGGAGATATGATAGAGGTCTGTGAAATCCTGAGTAGCATGGAACAGGTAGATGCAAATAGACTAGTTACTCTTTCAAAAAACACAAAGACTAAGAGATATAAGCCATGAAGCTATAAAGTAGTATATTTAAAACCCCCAGGTAGGTGAAAGCCCCCAGGTAGGTGATACATTAAATATCTTTATGGAAATGGGTAACAGAGGTAACATATGGAAAGCAGTGTGTATAAATGCCTGTAGCATGGGAAATAAGATCCCTGATGTTGAAGCTTTGGTGGGAGTGGCTGACTTGGATTTAGTGGCAGTTACAGAAACATGGTTCACAGAAAACCATGACTGGGATGTAACTATACCTGGCTATACTTTATTCAGAAAGGACAGGGTAGGAAGAAGGGGAGGAGGAGTGGCACTATATGTAAAAAATACTATTAAAGCTTTGGAATTACAGAGCTTAAAAGGGAGAGAGGAGGCATTGTGGGTTAAACTAGAAAGAGGGAAAGAGAAATCTGTTTGCATTGGTCTGATATACAGACCTCCCTGACAAGAGGAAGTGGTGGACAAAGAGTTAATTGAAGACATACGCAGCATTGCTAGGAAAGGGGAAGTGCTACTGATAGGAGATTTCAATATGCCAGATGTTGATTGGCACATTCCTGCTGCAGTATCATCTAGAAGTAAAGAGATCCTGGATTCTCTACAGGGAGAACTATTCAATCAATTGGTAACAGACCCCACACGTGAAGGGGCCATACTGGACTTGGTGCTTACCAAAGATGAAAGTGTTTCTGATGTTGTAGTGGGAGATCATTTTGCATCCAGTGATCACCAGATGGTGTGGTTCAGTATTAGGACTAGGGCTGTTAGAATCCATTCAAAGGTGAGGATCTTAGACTTTAGGAAGACTAACTTTGCGAAGATGGGCCAATACCTCAGGGAGTCGTTAGTGCGATGGGAACAGCTGGGGGATGTAGAAAAATAGTGGGCAAAACTGAAAGGGGATATTTTAAGGGCAACCAACCTTTTTGTTAAAATGGTAAATAAAGGTAAAAGGAAAAGGAGTCCGCTATAGCTTTCGAAAGAAGTAGCTGAAAAAGTGAAGAAAAAGAGGGAGGCCTTCATGAAATACAAGAGATCACAGAAAGAGGAAGACAGGCAACTATATTTGGAAAAACTTAGAGAAGCTAGCAAAGTAGTCAGGAAAACAAAGATTCAAAAGGAGGAGGAAATAGCCAATGCTATGGGGGATAAGACATTTTTCAGATATGTTAGTGAGAAGGGGAAGGGCAAAAGTGGTATTGTCAGACTCAAGGATGAAGGGGAGGAATATGTAGAAGCTGATGAGGATAAAGCAGTATTGCTTAACAAATATTTCTGTTCTGTGTTCACAGATGAAGAACCAGGAGCAAGACCTCAGAAAACACTCACAAACAGCAAGGGACATCTTGAACAATTTTCAGAAGACTGTTCGTGAGAAACTAGCTCAACTTAAAGTAGACAAAGCGATGAGACCGGATGGGATACACCCTAGAATACTGAGGAAACTTGGAGACGTTATAGCAGCTCCACTGACTGACCTTTTCAATGCCTCGGAGTCGGGAGTGGTGCCAAAGGACTGGAGAGAGGCTCATGTGGTGCCTTTACACAAAAGCGGATGTGCTTGAAAACTACAGGCCGGTTGGTTTAACTTCTGTGGTGAGTAGAAACATAGAAACATAGAAACATGATGACAGAAAAAGACCACAAGGCCCATCTAGTCTGTCCTTCCATAACAACAACTACAACAGTCCACTTTTTACCTTTAGAGATCCTCTGTGTTGGTCCCATGCTTTTTTGAATTCAGTTACTGTCCTCATCTCTACCACCTCCACTGGGAGACTATTCCACGGATCCACTACTCTTTTCCGTAAAGAAATATTTCCGCATATCACTCCTGAATCTATCTCCCTTCACCCTCATCCCATGTCCCCTCGTCGCAGAACTTGCTTTCAATTGAAAGAGGCTCTCTCCCTGAACATTTATGCCACGGAGGTATTTAAACATCTCAATCATATCACCTCTATCCCGCCTTTCCTCTAAGGTGTACATATTAAGATCCTTAAGTCTGTCCTCATATGCTTTATAATGAAGACTGCTAATCATCTTAGTAGCAACCCTCTGCACCGACTCCATCCTGTTCACATCCTTTTGAAGGTGCGGTCTCCAGAATTGCACACCATACTCCAAATGAGGTCGCACCAAAGACTTATACAGAGGCATTATCACCTCCTTTTTTCTGCTAGCCATTCCTCTCCGTATGCACCCAAGCATCCTTCTAGCTTTTGCCGTCGCCTTTTCTACCTGTTTAGCTACTTTAAGATCATCGGACACAACCACGCCTAGGTCCCGCTCTTCTTTAGTGGACAAAAGTACTTCACCTCCTATGCTGTATTGCTCCCTTGGATTGCTGCAGCCCAAATGCATGACCTTACATTTTTTAACATTAAATCCCAGCTGCCAAATTCTAGACCATTCTTCAAGCTTAGCTAGATCCCTCCTCATGTTATCTACACCTTCCTGGGTGTCTACTTTATTGCAGATTTTGGTATCATCCGCAAAGAGGCAAACCTTACCCGACAGCCCTTCCGCTATATCACTAACAAAGATGTTAAAAAGAATCGGACCAAGGACAGATCCCTGGGGCACACCACTGGTAACATCCTTCTCCTCAGAGTGAGCTCCATTTACTTGTACTCTTTGTCGCCTCCCACCCAACCAATTTCTAACCCAAGCAGTAACTTTAGGGTCCATCCCTAGGGTGCTCAGTTTGTTTATAAGTCGCCTGTGAGGAACAGTGTCAAAGGCTATACTGAAATCTAAATACACCACATCTAGAGCTCTCCCTCGGTCCAACTCCCTGGTCACCCAGTCAAAGAAATCAATCAGATTTGTCTGACAAGACCTGCCTCTGGTGAATCCATGCTGCCTCGGATCCTGTAATCCGCTGGACTCCAGAAACCTCACTATTTTCTCTTTCAACAGCGTTTCCATTAATTTACTCACCACTGAAGTTAAACTAACCGGCCTGTAGTTTTCAACCACATCCTTACTTCCGCTTTTGTGTAAAGGCACCACATGAGCCTCTCTCCAGTCCTTTGGCACCACTCCCGACTCCAACGAGGCATTGAAAAGGTCAGTCAGTGGAGTTGCTAGAACGTCCCCAAGTTCCCTCAGTATTCTAGGGTGTATCCCATCCGGTCCCATCGCTTTGTCTACTTTAAGTTGAGCTAGTTTCTCACGAACACAGTCTTCTGAAAATTGTTCAAGATGTCCCTCGCTTCTGTTCTTATTTGTGGGTGTTTTCTGAGGTCCTGCTCCTGGTTCTTCATCTGTGAACACAGAACAAAAATATTTGTTAAGCAATTCCGCTTTATCCTTATCAGCTTCTACATATTCCCCCCCTGTACCCTTGAGTCTGACAATACCACTTTTGCCCTTCCTTTTCTCACTAATATATCTGAAAAATGTCTTATCTCCCCATTTTATTGCATTGGCTATTTCCTCCTCCTTTTGAATCTTTGCCTTCTTGACTACTTTGCTAGCTTCTCTAAGTTTTTCCAAATACAGATGCCTGTCTTCCTCTCTCTGTGATCTCTTGTATTTCATGAAGGCCTCCCTCTTTTTCTTCACTTTTTCAGCTACTTCCTTCGAAAACCATAGCGGTCTCCTGTTCCTTTTGCCTTTATTTACCATTTTAACAAAAAGGTTGGTTGCCTTTAAAATACCCCCTTTCAGTTTTGCCCACTGTTGTTCTACATCCCCCAGCTGTTCCCATCCCACTAATGACTCCCTGAGGTATTGGCCCATCTTCGCAAAGTTAGTCTTCCTAAAGTCTAAGATCTTCACCTTGGAATGGATTCTAACAGCCCTAGTCCTAATACTGAACCACACCATCTGGTGATCACTGGATGCAAAATGATCTCCCACTACAACATCAGAAACACTTTCACCATTGGTAAGCACCAAGTCCAGTATGGCCCCTTCACGTGTGGGGTCTGTTACCAATTGCCTGAATAGTTCACCCTGTAGAGAATCCAGGATCTCCTTACTCCTAGATGATACTGCAGCAGGAATGTGCCAATCAACATCTGGCATATTGAAATCTCCTAGCAGTAGCACTTCCCCTTTCCTAGCAATGCTGCGTATGTCTTCAATTAACTCTCTGTCCACCTCTTCCTCTTGTGAGGGAGGTCTGTATATCACACCAATGCAAATAGATTTCTCTTTCCCTCTTTCTAGTTTAACCCACAATGCCTCCTCTCTTCCTTTTAAGCTCTGTAATTCCAAAGCTTTAATAGTAGTTTTTACATATAGTGCTACTCCTCCTCCCCTTCTTCCTACCCTGTCCTTTCTGAATAAAGTATAGCCAGGTATAGTTACATCCCAGTCATGGTTTTCTGTGAACCATGTTTCTGTAACTGCCACTAAATCTAAGTCAGCCATTCCCACCAAAGCTTCAACTTCAGAGATCTTATTTCCCATGCTACGGGCATTAATACACACTGCTTTCCATATGTTACCCCTATTACCCATTTCCATAAAGGTATTTAATGTATCACTTACCTGGGGGCTTTCACTTACCTGGGGGCTTTCTTCACCCATCCCCAACGAATCTAGTTGGAAACACTGCTGAAAGAGAAAATAGTGAGGTTTCTGGAGTCCAGCGGACTACAGGATCCGAGGCAGCATGGATTCACCAGAGGCAGGTTTTGTCAGACAAATCTGATTGAATTCTTTGACTGGATGACCAGGGAGTTGGACCAAGGGAGAGCCCTAGATGTGGTGCATTTAGATTTCAGTAAAGCCTTTGACACTGTTCCTCACAGGCGACTTATCAACAAACTGAGCACCCTAGGGATGGACCATAAAGTTACTGCTTGGGTTAGAAATTGGTTGGGTGGGAGGTGACAAAGAGTACAGGTAAATGGAGCTCACTCTGAGGAGAAGGATGTTACCAGTGGTGTGCCCCAGGGATCTGTCCTTGGTCCGATTCTTTTTAACATCTTTGTTAGTGATATAGCGGAAGGGCTGTTGGGTAAGGTTTGCCTCTTTGCAAATGATACCAAAATCTGCAATAGAGTAGACAACCAGGAAGATGTAGATAACATAAGGAGGGATCTAGCTTGAAGAATGGTCTAGAATTTGGCAGCTCGGATTTAATGTTCAAAAATGTAAGGTCATGCATTTGTGCTGCAGCAATCCAAGGGAGCAATATAGTATAGGGGGTGAAGTACTTTTGTCCACTAAAGAAGAGCGGGACCTAGGCGTGGTTGTGTCTGATGATCTTAAAGTAGCTAAACAGGTAGAAAAGGTGACGGCAAAAGCTAGAAGTATGCTTGGGTGCATACGGAGAGGAATGGCTAGCAGAAAAAAGGAGGTGACAATGCCTCTGTATAAGTCTTTGGTGCGACCTCATTTGGAGTATAGTGTACAATTCTGGAGACTGCACCTTCAAAAGGATGTGAACAGGATGGAGTCGGTGCAGAGGGTGGCTACTAAAATGATTAGTAGTCTTCATTATAAAGCATATGAGGAGAGACTTAAGGATCTTAATATGTACACCTTTGAGGAAAGGCGGGATAGAGGTGATATGATTGAGATGTTTAAATACCTCCGTGGCATAAATGTTCAGGGAGAGAGCCTCTTTCAATTGAAAGCAAGTTCTGCTACGAGGGGACATGGGATGAAGGTGAAGGGAGATAGATTCAGGAGTAATATGCAGAAATATTTCTTTATGGAAAGAGTAGTGGATCCGTGGAATATTTTCCCTGTGGAGGTGGTAGAGATGACAGTAGCTGAATTCAAAAAAGCATGGGACAAACACAGAGGATCTCTAAAGGTAAAAAGGAGACTGTTGTAGTTGTTGATATGGAAGGACAGACTAGATAGGCCATGTGGTCTTTTTCTGTCGTCATATTTCTATGTTTCTATGTAAAACAGGTAAGAGAAAAAAAAATTCATAACATATAATTAGTCTTTGGAACTCATTGACAGCTGATGTGGTAAAAGCAGATAGTGTTGCTGGTTTTAAATAAAGGATTGGACAATTTTATTGTGGAAAAGTCCATAAGCTGTAAAGGTCATCAAAGAGAAACCCACTGCTTCTCCCTGAGCAAAAGTAGTATGGAACTGACTATTTTTGGGATATGTCAGGTACTTGTGACCTGGATTGGTCACTGAACTCGATGGACCTTTTGTCTGACCTAGTATGGCAGTTCTTATGTTCTTAAGCTTATAAAATTAGGCCTGCCAATGATTTGCCTAGATATATAAACAGGGCTTACTTTGTAGACAAAGAAGAGGAACTGTGGGCAGGGCCAGAAGTGACCTGTGGGGGACGGAGCTAGGGCTAGAAGCATTTGCATACTTTTGTTTACAGCATTGGTGAATAAACTATCTGCTTAGGCTAGGCCAACTAAATGTGTAACTTACCTGTATAGTGGCTGAATATTGCCACTATCTAGATAATTTTCTGGCCTACCCTTGCCATGGCACTATGGCTCCATTCAAAAGCCGTGATCCCCAGCCGCCGGCTCCAAGAGTTCTTTCCCCACAGCCCGACCCCCGATCTGGCCTCCCAAGGCCAGGGTCGGGCTGCAGGGAATGTCTTCTGCTCATTCCTGCTCTTTCTGAGCCCCAGGCCCGCCTTCCCCCGCCAACTAGGGAAACCTATTCCACTTCCATTGGAATCGTCCCTGTACGTCCGGGGCCGATGACTGTCCACTGCATGGCCTCGATCCGCCCCTTTCACGCCCCCATCTCACTTCCCCATACAATGAGCGGGGAAATCATTCGGGCCTCGAAATGACCCCATAAGTGTATAATAATTCATTTGTTTGCTTTTCTGATGTTATGTTTTAAAAGGATAACATTTTTGATTATAAAAGCTGTAAACAGCCTGGTTTTAGTTTGGTAATTAATTATTGTGTTTTCATATGCTGATTTTCTTCTTTAGTAAGTCAGAGCCATATTTCACCAGATTTGCAAGTTGATATTTGAAATGTCCGTTCTCTTATCATTGTTGGTGTAAAGGCTATGCAGATTGTTTTGTTTGTTTCACTCTAGGTCTTAAGGTAATTTTGGTTGTTTTTCTGTATCTGAGTTAAGTGTTTTGGTTTCCAGATAAGAAGTGCATTTTGTTTTGAAAGCTTTCATGATTTCAGTTTAATTGAAAAATAGAGATATGCTGTAGCGCTCTGAGTCTTGTGCATGCTGATTTTTGTTTTGGGTTTGGTAATCCTCTGTTTAGGCAATTATTCAATATTGTGATTTTCGTTACGTAGCAAATTCAAATTAGTTTCTGAAGTTATGGAAAGTGTTCAGTTACTGGATCTTATTAGTATTCAATGTGTTGTACTTATTTCCCTTCATATTGAGACTGTTTGATGAAATATTTTGAAGAATAGTTTTCATGTCATATTGAATTTTTACACCTAATTAGGACATATGTAGAGAGTTGTCATTTGGAATGAGCTGAAATGACTTTATATCTTCTACCTGCAGTTCATTTAAAAGTAGCAGTAAAATTTTAATAGTTGTTTCTAGAAGCCATAGTCTGTTATTATATATTAGTATAGCAAGAAGGTCTATGCATGTATATATTTATGGTAGCCTTCTATAGCAGGATTTTGATTGGTTCAGAGATCACATGGCTGACAACAGAATGGACTCTTTAAGAAGGCTATTCCTATAGCAGTATGTGACATTAAGAAACTTTTGGTCTGTGTGTTGTGGAAACATTCTTAAAGCAACTATAAGCTGACACTTTCTTTTATTTATAATGGAAAACCATTGGCAGTCTTAAAGAATTTTATCTGATTTACACAATTGAAGAAATATGAATTTTGAAAATAGAACTGATGGCTGAAATTGTTGTTTTATAATAGGAATTTTAAAAATATGGAACTCAGGAAAAAATTAAAATTCTTGTCCAGTGAATTCTGTAAAGCCTGAACAAGTAAAAAAATACTTAGAGGCAGATGACTAATGGAGTATATTTTTAAACGAAATGAAGCCCATATTAGGTTGGAAATAAGAATAAGATCACTTTCTTTTTTAAACCTGCTCCACTGTCTGAGTTGGTTTCATTCCTCTTCTGACTTATCTTTGTAATGCTGGTCTTTCTTTTCATTCATTCATATTTGTTTGCTTCTTTTCTATGAGGTTGGTCTAATGACGTGAAGTGATGTGTTAGTTTAATGAATATGTAAAAGGAGATAAGATTCTATGATTGATTTGCAGCGGTAACGTACACAGTACAGCTGGTATTTTTCCTTGCTGTCTATATGGATTTGTACTGTAAAATAAGATGGATTCTCTGAGTCAATGAATTGGGAAGAGGAATGTAATGTACCCTGCAGTAATAACTGGAGAAGAAGACAGCACAGATAACAAATAGCAGCAACAACTTGGCAGGGCTGTATGTTTACAATAGCTCTGCTAGAGGAGAGACTGCTGAGTTGTTCGAGGCCTTCTTATCAGAGTAATAGTAAGCCTTGTTACAGAAGCTACTTAAAAAAATAGTTATGGTTAAAGTAAAGCATGCAAATTTTTTTCTTTCCCTTGTAAATATATAGAAAGAACAACTTCTGATTCCAATTGGTGCTAGTGTTATTGAGAAATAAATCTGCATGATTGTAGTAAGATTATTTTTACAGGGATCCTGGATTCGGGGATTGCAGAGATCCTTTCTAAGAATATTTTGGAAACAATTGAAATGAGTTTATCTGTCATAAATTGTCAGTTATGTTAGGTTGTTGGTTACCATTAAGTAATAAAATTAACTATATCTTGTAAATTATCACAGTTGGAGTGTAAATTACAAACATAATTAGTAATATATAGCGTTATTAAAAAAGGTACAGAGAAGAGCCACCAAAATGGTAAAGAGGATGGAAAGACTCCTATGAAGAGAGTTAGGGCTCTTCAACCTGAAAAAGAGATGGCTGAGGGGAGATATGATAGAGGTCTATAAATTAATGAATGGAATGGAACAGGTAAACATAGATAGATTGTTTATGTCATCAGAATATAAAAAGACTAGGGGACATGCAATGAAGCTACAGGGTAACCTATTTAAGACTAATAAGAGAAAATATATTTTCACTCAACGTGTAATCAAACTCTGGAATTTGTTACCAGAGGATGTAGTAAAAGCTGTTAGTGTAGCTGGGTTTAAAAAAGGTTTGGACAACTTCCTAGAGGAAAGGTCCATAAACCATTATTAAAAGTGACCCGGGATATCACTGCTTGACCCAATACAAGCATTGAGGAACCTGTGTCTTTTAGGGAGTCTGCTAGGTACTTATGACCTAGATTGGCCGCTGTTGGAAACAGGATACTGGGCTTGATGGACCTTGGTCTGACCCAGTATGGCATATCTTATGTTCTTATTTCTTAGGGGTATGTTTACTAAACTTTCTTAACGTGCGCGGCGCGCATGAGCGTGCGCTAAGGTACCTTAGCGCACGTTAATGATGCTTTACGGGGCCAAAATGCGCGCTCATGCGCACAGCAGCGCACACGAGCGCTGAAGGCGGGGAAAGGCTACCGGAGGGCGGAGGAAGGCTCCCCAGGGGCGGAGAGAAGGGGTCAATGGGTGGAGAGTGGGAGGGGAGAGGCTCCCCACACATTAGCGAGGTGAAATACGAGGCCAAAAATAACGCAAGTGAAAACCTCACGTTAGAGCCGCTTTAAAGGGAAGAGAAACCATTTCTGTCAGCAATGTACAGCAAAACCAGGGAAACCTTCAAAAACGTGATACGTGTGATACATGTGCACAGAACAAAAGTAAAAATAAACATTGAAAAGGACCCCAACAAAATAAAAAAAAATCATGATCAAGCTGGGCAATAGTGATTGTAATGGGAAACAGCAAAATACACTCCCAAGAAAGCCCCAAAAAATAAATATGAATTTTGGAAGGGTCTACTCTCCGTCCCCATACAAGGTGAATGATCCCACAGTGAAATAGCACTGATCAGGGTTTCCCTCTCCATTGGACAGGTTACCTATGGTATGCACATGTTCCACAACAGCAGGACGGGCATGTCGGAATGGGCAACTGGACAGATGCTGGGAAAGGGGATACAGAGGGCTGCAGGCGGCACATGCTGTGGTGCAGCTGGGGCACAGTGAGGACTAGGCAGATGCCTAGTGGCACGTAGGAATGTGAAACTGAACAGCAGCCAGACAGCAACTGATGAGGGCCCAACATGGGCACGAGAGTGTCTATCACAGTGTCACAGGGGATAGTACCCAGCAGGTACCCCCAAGGGTACAGAACATTGGCAGGCGGTGTTGGGGGGAAGCGCGGACGCCTATGCAGGCACCCCTACCCCAGAACACGCACCATAGGCAGCCGCCTACCTGCACACTGGATGGCTTGAGACCGCACACCACCAGCACCACCAGCAGAAGGGCATGTCAGCATAGTGGCAGAGGGGTACTGGTGGTGGAGGGGGCAGTGGCAGCTGCCCACAGCAGTCCAGGCACAGTCCTGTGTAGGTGGGTGCCGCCCAATGCAACAGAAAGGCCCTGTCGGATGTACAGTCATGGACTCCCCAGGGAATACACCATATCTGTGGCAACACGGTGGCGCAGTGCACACAGACAGTGTGTTCAAGAGCAGAAGGTCACAGATTCAAGTCCCAGCTGTGGCACCTACCAACCCAGTCCCCTTATTTTACCCATGAAGAAAACATGGTAGTAAAGACTGAACCTTTATTGCAGAGAACATACGCATGGTTCAAACGCCTATATTCTACCCCACCAAGCACAGACACCAGAAACATGCGCATTACCTAGAGCAGAGTCCCCCAAATGCAGGTATTATGCTGTCTCCAATATAAGGCCATGTCAGCATGGTGGCGGAAGGGTACTGGTGGTGGAGGGGGCAGTGGCAGCTGCCCAGAGCTGACCATGGCCTAGCCCTGTGTAGGTGGGTGCCATGCACTGCAACAGACAGGCTCTGTCTGACAAACAACCATGGTATCTCCAGGGACTGCACTGTCTCTGTGAGCACAGTGTGGTGCGGTGAACACAGCCAGTGTGTTCATGAGCAGAAGGTCACAGGTTCAAGTCCCAGCTATGGTTCCTGCCAACCCAGTCCCCATATTTTACCCACAACTGTAACGTGCCATCACAGACAGAACCTTTATTGCATATGACGTAAACATGGCCAAAACACCAACGTTTTACCCAACAGAGCACAGAAACCAGAAACAGGCGCATTACCCAGAGCAGAGTATCCCAAATGCAGTCCTGGAGGGCCAAACACCATTCAGGTTTTATGCTGCCTCTAATAAAGATGCCTGTGCTGCATCTCTATGCGCCGCCCCCATGGTATGCAGATGTATGCCATGCATATTCATGAGGGACAGCATGAAAACCCGAACAGTGTTGCGCACACCAGGACCGGGTTTGGGAACCTCTGCCATAAAGTAGCAGCCAACAGGGCCAGACAAACCCGCACCCACACGCTCCATTATCCAATGCCTCCTGTAGAGGCAGGACATTGGGCCCTGTGTGCATCTCCCAATACTAGCACCTGCATACCTTAGCAATGCCACCCTAAACCTGGGAATACAGTACACAGCTATCAATAGGTTGCTATGATAACTGGCAGATAGCAATTCCGAGGTTAAGTACAATTAGCTGAGTGAGCTGCATCATGGCAACCTTTCTGATGTCTGTGGAGTGTGCTAAAGGTCTTGTGTCTGAAAGTGTTTACCACCCTGGGGAGTGACCCCAACAGTACTGCGTGCCATAGCCATGCCTGCACTGTGCCCAGGACTGGAGCGGTGGCCAGGGCTGCCAAACACCCCTACAGTTCTACAATGCTGGCATAGATGTGGGAGTGTGTATCTGCTATCCAGTGTGTGGTGTTGCAAACACCCACCACAGCCCACACTGCCAGCATTGTTGGCTGTATTGGCCTCCAAGGGCACAGAGCAGTGACAGGAGGTGCAGGGGGGGGGGAGCGTGGACGTCTATGCAGGCACCCCTACCCCAGAACCCGCACCATAGGCAGCCACCTATCCGCACACTGGATGGCCCGAGACTGTGCACCAGCCGCAGAACGGCATGTCAGCATGGTGGCAGAGGGGTACTGGTGGTGGAGGGGGCAGGGTCTCCTGGCCACAGCACACCATGGCCTAGCCCTCTTCACGTGGGTGCCGTGCACTGCAATAGACAGACCCTGTCTGACGAACAGCCATGGACTCCCCAGGGAATGCACTGTTTCTGTGCCAAAACAGTGGTACAGAGCACACAGCCAGTGCCTTCAGGAGCAGAAGGTCACAGGTTCAAGTTCCAGCTGGGGCTCCTACCATCCCAGTCCCCACATTTTACACACCACAAAAATATGATAATACAGACAGAACCTATAGTGCAGATAATGCAAACATGCCCAAAACAGTGACATTTTACACCAAAGAGCACAGACACCAGAAACATGCGCATTACCTAGAGCCGAGTCCCCCAAATGCAGTCCTGGAGTGCCACAAATCATTCACATATATGCTCTATCTAATAAAGATGTGTGTGCTTCATTTCCATGCGCCGCCTCCATGGTATGCAGATGTTATCATGCATATTCATTTGGGACAGCAGGAAAACATGAACAGTGTTTGGGCCACCAGGACTGGAGTTGTGGACCTCTGCCCTAGAGCAGCAGCCAACAGGAGCAGAAAGAACCACACCCACAGGCTCCTTTATGGAAAGCCCACGGAGAGGCAGGATATTGGGCCTTGCGTACATCTCACAATACTAGTACGTGCATACCTCACCAATGCCCCCATAAACCTGGGAATATGGTACACACATAACATAAGAACATAAGATATGCCATACTGGGTCAGACCAAGGTCCATCAAGCCCAGTATTCTGTTTCCAACAGTGGCCAATCTAGGTTATATGTACCTAGCAGTTTCCCCAAGAGACACAAGTTCCACAATGCTTGTACTGGGTCAAGCATTGATATCTTCGGTCACTTCTTAATAATGGTTTATGGACCTTTCCTCCAGGAACTTGTCCAAACCTTTTTTAAACCCAGCTACACTAACAGCCTTTACTACATCCTCCGGTAACAAATTCCAGAGTTTGATTACACGTTGAGTGAAAAAATATTTTCTTTTATTAGTCTTAAATAGTTTACCCTGTAGCTTCATTGCATGTCCCCTAGTCTTTCTATATTCTGATAACGTAAACAATCGATCTACATTTACCCGTTCCACACTGTTCATTAATTTATAGACTTCTATCATATCTCCCCTCAGCCGTCTCTTTTCCAGGCTAAAGAGCCCTAACCTTTTTAGTCTTTCTTCATAGGAGTATCCTTCCATCCCCTTTACTATTTTGGTGGCTGAACCTTTTCTAAAATCGCAATATCCTTTTTAAGATACGGCGACCAGAATTGCACACAATATTCAAGGTGCGGTCTCACCATGGAACGATATAGAGGCATTATAATATCTTTTGTTTTATTTTCCATTCCTTTTCTTATCATTCCTAGCATTCTATTTTCTCTCTTGGCCGCCGCTGCACACTGGGCCGAGGGTTTTAACATGGTATCCACAATGACGCCTAAATCTTTTTCCTGGGTGGTGGTTCCTAATGTGGAACCTTGCATCGTGTAACCATAGTTTGGGTTGTTCTTCCCTAGGTGCATAACCTTGCACTTGTCCACATTAAATTTCATCTGCCATTTTGATGCCCAGTCTTCCAATTTATCAAGATCCTCTTGCAATTTTTCACAATCCTCTTGGGTTTTAACATCTTTAAATAGTTTTGTGTCATCTGCAAATTTGATAACCTCACTCGTTATTCCACTTTCCAGGTCATTTATGAATATGTCAAAAAACAGCGGACCCAGCACAGATCCCTGGGGTACACCACTATTCACCTTTCTCCATTGGGAAAATTGGCCATTTAGCCCTACCCTCTGCTTTCTATCTTTTAACCAGTTCCTGATCCACAATAGTACACTGCCTCCTATCCCAAGACTCTTTAGTTTTGCCAAAGGTCTCTGATGAGGGACCTTGTCAAAGGCTTTCTGAAAGTCCAGATACACAATATCAACCGACTCACCTTTGTCCACCTGTTTATTCACTCCTTCAAAAAAACATAACAGGTTAGTAAGACAAGATCTTCCTTGTCTAAAACCATGTTGGCTGTCTCCCATTAGGTTGTGACTATCTACATGCTGAGTAATTTTATTCTTTCTACCATTTTTCCTGGTACTGACGTCAGGCTCACTGGTCTGTAGTTTCCCGGATCACCCCTGGAACCCTTTTTAAAAATTGGTGTTACATTGGTGATCCTCCAATCTTCAGGTATTAAGGATGATTTTAATGATAGTTCACAGATTACTGATAGCAGGTCTGCAATCTCATATTTCAGTTCTTTCAACACCCTTGGATGTATACCATCCGGGCCAGGTGATTTGCTATTCTTCAGTTTATCTAATAGTTGTAAGACATCTGCCCGATTTATCGTTATTTCCTTCAATTCTTCCGCACCTTTAAATACCACTTCAGTCATGGGTAACATCCCTACGTCTTCCTCAGTAAAGACCGAAGCAAAGAATTCATTCAGTCTCTCCGCTATCGCCTTGTCGCCTCTTAGTGCTCCTTTAACCCCTTTATCATCTAATGGACCAACTGACTCTCTCACAGGTTTTTTGCTACGAATGCACTTGAAAAGGTCTTTATTTCGCGTTTTTGCTTCCGCAGCAAGCTTCTTCTCAAATTCTCTCTTTGCCTGCCTAATCAATGCCTTGCATTTGACTTGCCAGTGCTTGTGCTGTTTCCAGTTTTCGCCGTTTGGCTCTTTTTTCCATTTCCTGAAAGATGCTTTTTTTGGCAACAACAGCCTCTCTGACCTCACCTTTAAACCATGCTGGCAGTTTTTTGGACTTCCTTCCACTTTTCTTAAAGTGTGGAATACAGCTGGTCTGGGCTTCCAAGATAGTATTTTTCAACAACAGCCAAGCTTGATGTACGTCTTTAACCTTTGCAACTGCTCCTTTTAGTTTTTTCTTAACTGTTTTCCTCATTTTATCATAGTCTCCCTTTCGAAAGTTAAAAGGTAGTACTGTGGATTTCCTTATTATCCCTCCTCCACTAATTAAATCAAAGGCGATCATGCTATGATCACTATTGCCAAGTGGCCCCAACACCCTTATCTCTTGCACTAGATCTGGTGTTCCACTAAGGACTAGGTCTAATATGGCTTCCCCTCTGGTCAGTTCATGAACCAGCTGCTCCAAGAAGCAGTCATTTATTTCATCTAGGAACTTTATCTCCCTAGCATGTCCTGAAGTGACACTGACCCAGTCGATACCGGGGTAATTGAAATCACCCATTATTATTACTGCGCTGTAACTTTTGTTAGCTTCCTTGATTTCTTTGAGCATTTCATCATCCATTTGGTCATTCTGGCCAGGTACTCGATAGTACACCCCCACTGCCATTGCCTTCCCCCTTTTATGGAATTTCAATCCATATAGATTCTACAGCAGATTTTGTTTCCTGCAAAACGTTAATCCTTTCTGAGTCAATGCCCTCTCTAACATAGAACGCAACCCCTCCACCAATTTGATCAGCTCTATCATTACGATATAGTTTGTACCCAGGTATCACAGTATCCCACTGGTTGTCCTCCTTCCACCATGTCTCTGATATTCCAATCATATCTAACCTTTCATTTAGTGCTATATATTCTAACTCTCCCATCTTATTCTTTAGACTTCTAGCATTTGCATACAAGCATTTTAGAGAATGTATTTTATTCATGTTAACTTGGCTATATTTAGACATGGGTAAATTGGGATCTTTAAGCTCTGTCTGCTCCATACTTGAGGGCATTTGGGCTACTTTACTCTTTTGTGGAACCTCTCTGCTTTTGATAGTATCCTTCAAGGATACATTCTTCCGATCCATCCGCTCTTGGGCGACTGTCGGCTTTCTCCTAATATCTAGTTTAAAAGCTGCTCTATCTCCTTTTTAAAGGTTAATGCCAGCAGCCTGGTTCCATCCCGGTTAAGGTGAAGCCCATCCCTTCGGAAGAGCCCCTCCTTTCCCCAGAATGTTCCCCAGTTCCTAACAAATCCAAAACCCTCATCTCTGCACCATTGTCTCATCCACGCATTGAGACTCCGGAGCTCTGCCTGCCTTTTGGGTCCTGCGCATGGAACAGGAAGCATTTCAGAGAATGCTACCATGGAAGTTCTGGATTTCAACTTCCTACCTAAAAGCCTAAATTTTGCCTCCAGAACCTCCCTACCACATTTTCCTATGTCATTGGTACCAACATGTACCAAGACAGCAGACTCCTCCCCAGCACTATCTAAGACCTTATCTAGGTGGCGCGTGAGGTCCGCTACCTTCGCACCAGGCAGGCATGTTACCAGGCGATCCTCACGTCCACCAGCCACCCAGTTATCTACATGCCTAATGATCGAATCACCAACTATAACGGCTGTCCTAACCCTTCCCTCATGGGCACATGGCCCTGGAGAAACTTCCTCGGTGCGAGAGGGTTTTACATCACCTGGAGGACAGGTCCTAGTTACAGGATCACTTCCTGCCACACCAGGGTGATGCTCTCCTGTCACATGACCTCTCTCCTCCATGGCAACAGGGGTGCTGCCAGACTGGAGGTGGGACTTCAGGACTATATCCCTGTAGGTCTCGTCTATGTACCTCTCTGTCTGTCTTATGTTTTCCAAGTCTGCTACTTTAGCCTCTAGAGAACGGACTTGTTCCCTGAGAGCAAAGAGCTCCTTGCACCTAGTGCACACGTAAGACCCCTCACCAACTGGGAGAAAATCATACATGTGACACTCAATGCAAAAGACTGGAAAGCCCCCATCCCGCTGCTGGACTGCTGTCTGCATCTTAGTTTTAAGTTTGTGTCTAGATCTTTAAGTTCTTACTTACTAGGGGTTGCTATGGGTATTTATACCAATAAAACTGTACCTAATACGTTTAATATACCTTGTTCACCTGAAGCTTAATTAATCTCAGGCCCTTAGTGTATGACTGATTTGGGTAATGAGCTTCACCTGAAAGCACCTCCTGTCTTTTAAGATGTGTAAGTACCTATAAAGCTATGATTATCCCAGGGGTGGGGAGGGAGGTAGGGAAATAACACTTATTAAAAGAGCGCTGCTACACAGTACCCTGTCTTGTGCTGCTGAGGTAAGCTAAATTCTGATTTGATTTAAATTATAGCTCTTAGCTGCTGCTAGGCTCTAACTTCTTATGAAATTTAAACTACAAGCTCTCTGCTGGGTAATAAATTTAACTAGAAAGCTCTCTTCTGTGTTTTAAAACTAAAAGTACTTTTCTGATGCTAGGCCCTGAGTGACTATTAAATGTACACTACAAGCTCTCTGCTGGGTTCCAAATGTAACCAGAAAGCTCTCTTCTGTGTGTTAAATTTAAACTAAAAGTACTTTGTTGTTACTTGGCCCTGAGTGACTATTAAATTTAAACTACAAGTTCTCTGCTGGGTATGAAATGTAACCAGAAAGTTCTCCTCTGTGTTTTAAATTCAAACTTTTATTGCTGCTACTAGGCCCTAACTGATCCAACAAAAAACAGTGGGTTCACAGATTAAGTAGCTTTAATACAAAGAATTCTTTTTAGAAAATTACCAGAAGTATATACTCACAGTTGCAGATTTCTCTCCAGAAGTAACAGTCCCCCTTTCTAGTCCTTCAAGACATATCAAAAGGTTGCTATGATTACTGGCAGATAGCAAATCCTAAGTTAAGCATAATATGCTCATTGAGCTGTATCATACCAATAGCTCTGATGTCCGTGCAGTGTGTTTCATGTCTGGTTTCTGACCGTGTTCACCACCCTGGGGAGTGACCACAACAGTATTGCATACCATAGACATGCCTGCGCTGTGTCCAGGACTGGTGAGTTGGCCAGGACTGCAAAAACTCTCTATATTTGAACAATGCTGGCATAGGTGTGGGAGTGTGTGTCTGTCCAGCCAGTGTGTGGTGGTTGCAACACCTTACTCAGCCCACACTGTTTGCACTGTGTCCAGTGTTAGCTTGCCAATGTGCATAATGAGGAGCAAGGTGCTGTGGGTATAGCTCGGACAGGGTGGCCTGGGCAAGATGCATGAGCACAGGGCATAGGGCAATGGCTGGGACATTCTAGTGGCCGGCCATCACCTGCATGGACAGGGTGGCCCCTGCATGTCCTGCTGGGAGGTCACTCTCACCCTGACTGAGCAGTCAGCATGGCATGGCTAGGTCACCCATAGTGCTAATAGCATCTCTTCCAAGTGATATCTATGGGCTGCCTTTTCTGGGGCCCAATCACTAACCTATCTGCTTGGTGGGTGTGCTGACATCCCGGTTATGGGTGCACACATTTCCTCCAGTAATATGCACTATGGACTAGCTAGCAGACTGTTTGCAGTTAGTATGTGTGAGGCTGGAACACCTTGCAGGGTGCAGCGGCTGCAGATTCACTGTGCTCGCTGCTGGAGAATGTCAGATAGTGGTGGTGGGCAGCTGAACATTTCCAGGGCCCCTGTCTGTCTGCTGTCACCGTATGGATGTGTACAGAAATGCATGCACTGCCCTGTATAGTGTCTGTCCCCCCAGCTGAACTGAGGTTGATGGTCCCCTCTACCAGCACCATTGCCATGATGTAGAATGTGGATCTGTTGGTGGGAGATCCTGAGCTCCAGAGGGCAGTTTGAGTGGTACTACATAATCCGCCTATGGGTCCAAAGAGGCGGCCCGTCCCAGACCCCCTGTCACATAAATCATGTGGCCATGGCACCCACACAGGATATGCACTATTCTGGGGGCATCAAAGTGCTCAAGGGCTAAACGTGACTGGAAATCAAAGATAGACACAGGTGTATTTGGCAGTGTAGCTGCAAGACCAACCCATCACACACTGGCACTGATGGGGACTCACACCATAGCCTATCTCAGCTAAGGCATGTGCTGTGGACATGGTGCTGGGTGGCCCACCTCACCCTCAGGGTGAGCACAGGACCCGCACAATGTGACGGTCAGTATCTATCTGTGCCAGTAACACACATGCTCATTACTCCCTACCAGGCTGAGGTGGTGTGGGGGTGCATACCCCATCCTGTGTTTATCTGTGGACTGCTGATTTGCATGTGCAGTGCATCATGGGTGTCAGCATACATTTCATGCAGCTGTGGACTCTGTTGAATTCAGTCTCCAAAACTTAAACTCTGACCCCCTGGTGTTGTCAGTCTCTAGGACCTGTCTGCAGCCCCTCCTTGCTAAATCAAGAAGGGCAGACCTCAAAGGGAGTGACAAAAGACAATAGCAGACCTCAAGGGGAAGTGCTGGAAAGGATTCAGTCCACTATAAAGGACAGACACACTTCCTGTCTCTGTCTCTCTCCCACCATCCAGTGGACATGAAGGACAGGAGGCTCGGATAATCAATTCCCTTCACCCCTCCCCCTCTCTCTCTCTCTCTCGCTCCATGAGGCTCTGAGCCACATGTTCAGGCCTATCTCTCTCACACTTCACACATGCACACACAGATTCATTGATGCACACTGAAACAGCTCTGTAACAATCACTATATACCTCTGTTCAATACCTATGTATTAAGCCTATTTTTACATAAAAACCTTTCTCCAAGCCACACCTGTTGGGTTATTCTATTATAAGCCCTCCTGCGTCTGTGAAGTGAAATGAACCCAGGACCTACAGAAAAATAACTGACCAAAACTGACATCTTTATGGGGACTCGTCTCTCGGATTTCACAGCAGACCTCCAGTTGGGTAAGTAATAATTTTGTATAATACATTAAGTAGATTTCAGACAGAGTGAGACAGAATCGAAAGTCTGTGTGACCATTTACAATTTTGTTTTGTGGGTTAGACAAGGTGAGATTTTTATTGTCAAAAGGCTCTGTAAGAATCTAGAATTTTAAGGACATCACACAGAGTGGCTTGCAATTGTCTTATTTTGATGTATAGGCTTGCTAAAGATTTTTCTGTAGTATTTGAGCTGCTAAGAAAATACAGAGTTACACAGTTAAATATTCCCTCATAGAGTACAATATACATCTTTCCTGGTAACACTAATTTACCTCTTGTCTGTTTGACCTTTATTTCTCTCTCCTGTCAGTATATATCTTGGTGTGAGCAGGAATATCTGACAATTCTGTTAATCTCCTGTCCCTTAACTTTTATTTCTCTGTCTCCTGTCAGTAACTATCTTAGTGAGAGCAGGCTTAGAGCTGGCTGCAATTGATACAATTCTGTTAATCTACTAACACCCTTCTTACTATAACTTCACCCTAAAACTTCCACCCTGTTAAATAGGTGAGAAGCACTTTTTAAGTTAGCATTCCTCCTTCTAAGGTTACACATTTGAGATAGTCCAACTACAGCCTTTCTGCAGTATCAAATATGGAAGCATTTGATTTTAAAGAACTTAAAGAAATTATAATTTCATACTGTAAGAGAAAAGGAGGTCCATTTGAAGGGGAATTCCCTGACTCATCATGGTATAATATTCAAAGACAAATGTTAAACCATGATCAAGAATTCAAAAAGAAAACAAATAAAAGAAAATGCCTTTTTATCCAAGGCATGTGCAGGGGACTCATTAGCATGAAAAAAGACAACTCTGAACTGACTTCTCAGTGCACACAATTGACCAAAGACCTTGAGGAGGCACAAATTTGCATCTCTATACAAAGAACTCAAGTGATACAAGCCACAAATTCTTTTATAACTGTTAGTGAACAATTAGAAGCACTTAAACTTGAATTGAGGCACGTTAAAGATCAATTGGCCTCTGCAAGAAAGCCAACACACACCCCTCCCTCAGCCCCCTATGCCTATGATCAGCAACAAAAGAATACAGAAGTATGCATAGTTGGACTTAGGAATGGGAAGAACACAGATGAATCACAGCAGGAAAATCATGATAGTTTATCTCTGCCAGATCCCAGCAATAATCAGGATCTCTGTCTGGAGCATAATTCAGATGACTTAGACATGGTACTCAGTACTGAACTCAAAGCACCAGTTAAAGTAATGTTGCATGAAAATTTAAAAGATAAAGATATTGAAAAAATAGTTGAGAAAATTGGTACTATGCCTCTTAATGTAAATCAGTGGGTTAAATGGGCGATTGATATTCTGATTCACTGGGGTCTAGGGAAATACAGAAGAAAACAATCAGACTTTGATAGACTTATGCATCTGGCTCTGGGCCCACACTATTACAGAGTTGGTTCTCTCACTCACCCATACCAGTTGATTAAAAGGGGTACTGAGAAACTATTTCACTGTTCCCCAATGCAAGTATTTAAAATTATTTCACCTTTACCAAATGATACACTGGAACAGTTTGCATATAGAGCCTGGATTTTAAATGCAGTTCTTAATGAGCAGGAGTCCTGGCCCAAGGCAGAGGATTATGGGGAGAGCATGCATAAGGAATTTTTATTAGAATTGCTATCCCCTGAGATTACAAAGCACCTTCTGTTATTTTCTGAAGACCCTGAAGCAACCCCTTTTGATACTTTAATGCTCAGAATTGGGTCTGTTTGGAAGACCCAGCCCTCGCAGGTCATTACAGTATCAGAAGCACGGAAGTGGCAGGCCGAAGAATCCTCTCAGTACATAAGAAACACAGACAGAGGACACACACCTAAGTGGCAAGCCGAGGGATCCTCTCAGTACACAAGAAACACAGACAGAGGACACACGCCTTGGAGAGCACATGGCAGAGGTACTTTTAGAAACTCCTCAGGTTACATTCCTTTTCAGGAGCTCAAAGCACAGAGAGATGGGCTAGAAAAGCAGAAAACTAAATGGGAACAAGACAAACATATATTGCAGATGCAATGCAATGTGTGCCTTTGAGTCAGTCCTGACTCCTGGCGACCCAGAAACTCCTGGGTTTTCTTGGCAGTGTCACCGGAAGTAGATTGCCGGCCTTTCTTCCGAGGCAATGGAGGGTTAAGTGACTCAATTAAAACAGGATTTACAAGCAGCTCAGGACAAACACAAGGCTAGTGCATAGGGATGTCCTGACCTCTTGAGTTCAGATATCAAAATGTCTCAAGCCTTCATAGCCCAGCCTGCCTCCTTTATTTCAGCAGAGGACTCAATTCCTGAGCCTCTGGATGATGAAATGGATACAGGCCCAGGACACAATTTAAGGCTTGTAACACCCTTGATACTGGACTCTTGTGCACGCCCCAATGTTATCAGTAGAGTAGGGGGTCAGGATAAACTAACTTTGATTGACACAGGGGCTGGAATTTGTTTTACAAACAGAGCTTCTCCCACTGCAGATCAGGAAAATATGGAAATTTCTGAAATTCAAGGAATTAATGACACAGCTTCCAAATGTGTGGCTATCCCAGTTAAATGGGGTATCCCTGTGCACAGTGAACAAAACAAGGAAATGTTAAAAACCACTGCCTACACTATAGTGAACACACCAAAAGAAATAATTGGAATTGATGTTCTCAACCAGTTAAATTTGGTGGTGGATATGGCTAATCTTAAATTGTGGCAGTATTCAGGAACTGCAAGTGCTTCTAAAACTTTAGGGCATGAAGTCATTCCCATGCAGTTAGCAACTCAGTGCAGCAAGGCAGCTCAACAGTATGATCTGTGTGTAATTCCTTCAGAGGTGGCTGATATTCCAGTCTGGGCTCAAGACAAGTTAGATTGTGGGAAAATGCACACAGAAATACTGTTGGAAGGTGAGGATCCTCCACCACAGAAGCAATACCCAGTACCTCATCAGGCTATAGAACCAGTGACTAAAATTGTGAAGATACTGGAGGAGAGGGGTCTGATTAGACCTATTTCTTCCACATGCAATTCACCAGCCTGGCCGAAACAGTGTGCATGGACTGGGCTTCCACAGGGATATAAGGATTCCTCATCAATATTTCATGAATACATGAAGGAAGCCCTGTCACTAGTGTCTTGCAGAGATGAGACCTAGACCAAACCTCCCCTTTGGAACTGCACAGTGTGGGTACCGTACTTAGTTACTGATACCTTAGGCCCAAGCCTATACCAGATCCTAATGCACGACAACCAGCAGTACTGGAAACACATCACCCAGTTAAAACCATATGGGTAATATGTGTTTTATCAGTCTTTGTTTTCAGCTACCACCTGAAGACAGCACGGACAGCTGATTTAGGAAGACAGCACGGACAGCTGCTTTCTGAACAAAAGTCGCTTGAGGACGGTAACTATGTGCTTCTGCTGTATAGTTAACATGTGTTTAATAGTTATGTAAATAAGTAGTAAAAATTTTTTTGTTGTTTGTTTTGTTGTTACATAGTATAAGTGGGGAGCATTAGTTTACTCCCTAGTAGAGTGAAACAAGTTTGCTTTTATTATGTCTCGGTTTCCTGTTGTTCTTGTATCTGCTCTCTTCTACTCAAGTCTCATTACAGGAACTATCATCCGAATATGCACGATTGGCTGGGCTAACTCCACAAGTGGGGTATATCGCTATCAAGAAATACCCCCACCGTTCCCGGAAGGAAAGGATCTGGTCATCCTGAGTTTCTGTTCGGTACAGGACAAGCCAGTGTTCTATTCATTAAACATCACTCAAGTACAGTGGGAGCCACCAGTTTCCACTTCTCTAGAACGGACACAAGAATTGAGGGCACACCCTGAACGTTACTTTCTAGGTCCTCCTGCTTTGATTTTGTACAATATTTCCTGTCAGGACAGAGGTACCTGGAAAATAACTTATACATGGGTTGTGAGTGATCAACAGCACATCACTGAGACTTCATTCCTTTTGGATGTATCTTGTTTACCTACTACCCCTCATCCCACCCCTCCCACTACTTCTGCTCCTCCTGTACTCTACCTTTCTTGATATCCACCCATTTCAGGAAGGACATCCATTTCAGATTAAATATGATGCACCACACAATGTTTTATATGATGTGGAATACCATTTTCTTACTTGGCATCTATTTCCCAAATTGTTTCTAGTTACTCACAAATATCCAAATTGCTCTCAGTTTGTTGCCAACCACATACAAATGCTCAATACTTGGTTTGATATGCAGTCAGTAACACCCCGAGCCAAACAATTTCGACACAAGCGTGAATTAATTGATACAATTTTAGGTGGCACAGGGACTGCACTGGGTGCCCTTAATATAATTGATATAGAGGTGCTCCGTAATAAAATGGGATCCACTGCTCAGCATGCTGCTGATGGTTTTACCTCACAACATATTATTAATGAAGCTTCCTCTAAACTGTCCAAAGTAGTTGTAGATACCTTTGCTCTTATATCTCCCATTATAGAACAAAAAATTGTTACCTTAGCACATGCAGAATATAGATTGGGAAAGAATATTTCCTGGGCTCTTGCCTGTGATCAAGTACAGATCGAGCTTATTACTATACTAAAGGAAATTCTGATTACTGCTAAGTTAGGACACTGGCCACCATCTCTCACTCATATGGCTAGTACCAAAATACCAGAATTTGCTATAGCTCACCTTGATTGGTGGACAGTTAGTGTTCCCATTTGTTCATCACAAGGCTGCTCTATCTGTACTTTGATCCCATGGTCAGGACAACACACAGTTATTTATCCTGTTGTTAATATTGGGGTGCAATTTGATAATATGCTTATGTATCCTGTGGACCATCTCACATGGGTACAGCCACTGGACGACACCTGAACCCGATGGACCCCAGTTTGTGCGAGCAGACTACATTTCAGTTCAAGTGTCAACCTCACCAGTTTAAAGAGGCTGACACCTCCTGCTGGAACAATTCTTCCTCTTGCTCCCTGACTGTTAAGCTCTCATATTCCCTGACTACCTCACACAGTTTGTATTACCTTGGAGCTGGACACTTTTGTTTTCATCTGTTCTTTCCCCAGAATGTTTCTTTTTCGATTGCTCCCAGAATGCATGACATTCGCCTTCCCAAGAACACTTTGTTGTACAGTTCAAACTATTTACTAAACAATACCTGGTGCAGTCATACACCACTGGTCTCCCTCACCATTAATGGGACAACTTATTCCACACCGCTGGTTACCAATGACTCTATGGACATTCCAGACTTTATCTCATATGCTGTGCATCCATTACCACTTGGCATGGGAGAAGAGACACTACATAAACTGCTCAACTTTACAGAACTCCATGCCTATATTGATCACCTTAAAACAACATCCACTGAAGTGAATCACACCATCGCTTATGAGAATGGACACATTCAATAAATTGTTGGACACTTGCTACAAGATGCTCATGTGTCTGTGTGGGAATTGTTATTTGGTTACTCACCTACTGCTGATCATGTCTTTAATGTTTTTATTCAACCTATTATTATTTTAACTGCTGTACAAATATTGCTATGCATTATCGTAATTTTCCTGTGCTGTAAGATGAAAAAAATGTAAATTTCCTTGCAGCGCATGTCATACAGAACAACAACATTTTAAGGTAGTTACACTGAACTTCTCCAGCATCCACCCCTACATCCAGGCTAATTTGGCTAATTCGGCATTTCCTATTACACTGAATACCAGAGTCAGCTGCAGTCTAGTATTGCTTCCTATCCTCACTCATAGCATCCTGGTACCGTTTGGTTTTAGCCTCCTTAAAAATTCCTGCAGACCTTATGCACTGTTCACTCTCTCTAAGACGGGCACGTAAGTGGCATATTGGGTTCCCCCCCCAGTAGTGGCTGCTCTACCTAAGACACGAGGTTTGGACTCATAAGGAGACTTGTTTATCTCTAGAACACTAGAGACAGTACTGTGCAGGACAGGGGACCTGCTAGACATAGCAAGGTATTTAATACAGGAGGTATTAGACAAGCTGCCTACTATCAGGTAATGGCAGCTGGGACAGGTACCACAGGCTTGCTTCCACCATTTCCAGGCACAAATAATAAAGAAAAATAAAAAAGGTGTGGGAGATGTCAGCATACATTTCATGCAGCTGTGGACTCTGGTGAATTCAGTCTCCAAAACTTAAACTCTGACACCCTGGTGATGTCAGTCTCTAGGACCTGTCTACAGCCCTTCCTTGCTAAATCAAGAAGGGCAGACCTCAAAGGGAGTGGCCAAAGACAATAGCAGACCTCAAGGGGAAGTGCTGGAAAGGATTCAGTCCACTATAAAGGACAGACACACTTCCTGTCTCTCTCTCTCTCCCACCATCCAGTGAACATGAAGGACAGGAGGCTCGGATAATCAATTCCCTTCACCCCTCCCCCCCCCCTCTCTCTCTCTCTCTCTCTCTCTCCATGAAGCTCTGAGCCACATGTTCGGGCCTATCTCTCTCACACTTCACACATGCACACACAGATTCATTGATGCACACTGAAACAGCTCTGTAACAATCACTATATACCTCTGTTCAATACCTATGTATTAAGCCTATTTTTACATAAAAACCTTTCTCCAAGCCACACCTGTTGGGTTGTCTTATTATAAGCCCTCCTGCGTCTGTGAAGTGAAATGAACCCAGGACCTACAGAAGAATAACTGACCAAAATTGACAATGGGTATGTGGGGTTTAACCCTATCCTGGCAACCACAGCAGACAGGTCGTGTGGTGGGCTGCAGTCCAACAGTAGCCAGCCAGGAGTCCTTTTAGCAGCCATGGAGATGTAGCCCACGGGTGACTGCACTGCCTGTAGAGCCCGAGGTCATGGGTTTGATACCACAGTGGGGTTATGTGATAGGGCTGTCTCAGGGCTTTCTTTTTATAATTTAAATCGGTGCTGCCACCAACAACACCCTCAGTGCTGTAGCCTGAAGGTGCTGCCAAAGCGCCCTATAAGGTGCCCCAAAGGGAACATTATAAGGTGCCGTGTTGGACAGTGCACCTTATTATGTGTCCTCAAGAGTGCCGCATAGGGTGCATGATGTGGCACCTTAGATTATGCCAATGGGAGGGTGTGTTTGCTGACAGCAGAATGAAATACAAAAATCCAAATGCCTCATAAAGCACTGCTGATATTAAAGGGTAATGTCTCAGGCAGTCATATGCCAAAGCTGCAATGTTGCATTGAACCCATGACCCCTGTTTCATCAGGCAATTTGTCAACCAATGTGCTACACCTACCTCCACTAGGTCTGTATGCCAGCACACATGCCTAGGATTAACACACAGTAATGTGCTACACCTATCTCCATCGTGTCAGAATGTGCGGTACATAAACTATTGCATGAGTCCAACGTTTAGGCCAGAGGGCCACCTCCCCCCCCCCCCCCCCCCGGGCATCCTGCACATCATTGCTGGCTTCATATTAAGATGGATTAATGAACATACCACATAGGCACACACAACCCCATATCACCAGGGTGAGTGACAGCCCACTTTGATGGGCTCTCAGGACCCCTGGGGATAGGGAGTATGTATAGAACTGTCTTTGCACACATAACCATATCACCAGGGTGAGTGACAGCCCACGATGGGCTCTCAGGACTCCTTGGTGTAACTGTTTAGCCAGTCACTGCTACATGAAAATGCTTAGCACACCGGTTTCAACAGTACCCCAGGAACCAGTGGTGGTGGGTTTGAGACACAAGTGTAAAAACAACAAGGAAAATTACAATTGTTTTTTAAAATGTCAGCAACATCAGTGCAATGTCGTCTGCATCATAGATATTTAGAAATATTGTTGGCGACACCATACCCTGTGCAAAAAGATGCACGCGGTGCTGACACAACTGCGCGCAGCGCAACAGCGCACGACGCGCATGCGTGTGTGCGCGCGTTTGGGGTGCTCATGCGCAAGTGGGGTTCTGCGCATGCGCGCGAGTTACGTCGTACGTGCATTCCTCATTGGTGACAAACATGGCAACCCGATCCAGGAAGCCTGCTTTCACCCCACAGGAGCTACGCTGCCTGGCACAGTTGATTGCTGTGCGCCAGCACAAACTTTTTCCCGGCTCAGCAAGGCATCAGGACCAGATCAGGGTCCAGAGGGCTTGGGATCGGCTGACCCGGCGCTATAATCGTCTCGCTGATTACCCACGTGAGGTAAGTGTATGGAGACAGGTCAGTAGCTCCACATAGACATATCCAGTGTTCATTGTAGCTGTGCATGCTGATGTGTGTACGTAGTCTATCTCAGTGATGTGTATCATGTACATCCACATGCCATATTGTCTATATATAACATCTGAGTGGTTTGCCCTGTACCCAGGGGGCTAAGGACCTGTTCAGAGAGTTCCTGATGCCATCCTGGTCTCATGGCAGCTGCTGCTGGTGATATGCTACAAAACACCGTAACTCAGGTAGCCCATAGATCAGAAAAAGGAGGGTTTCTAAACATCCTGCTGATATGATGGGGTCTGCAGTTGCAGGGTAAAACATCTGCCCCACCCCCAGGGGCTATGAAACGTGCCCAAAATGGTATGTTGTTCCCAATGGTAATATGAGTGTGTGTGACCCAGCAGTCCAAAACATCTGCCCAACCCACACTTGGCCATAAAGTCCAAAAATGTGGCTCCACAGCACCCCTGCTGGTATGGCATATGCTGCTGTTGCTGTTTTCCAAACCACCCTACCCCCAGGAATCCAGAAATCCCATCAAAGTGGGCTCTCACTCACCCTGGTGATATGGTTGTGTGTGCAAAGACAGTTCTATACATACTCCATATCCCCAGGAGTCCTGAGAGACCATCAAAGTGGGCTCTCACTCACCCTGGTGATATGGTTGTGTGTGCCTAAACAGTTGAATACATTGTCCCTATCCCCAGGGGTCCTGAGAGCCCATCAAATTGGGCTCTCACTGACCCTGGTGATATGGTTGTGTGTGCCTAAACAGTTGAATACATTGTCCCTATCCCCAGGGGTCCTGAGAGCCCATCAAAGTGAGATCTCACTCACCCTGGTGATATGGTTGTGTGTGCCTAAATAGTTGAATACAGTGTCCCTATCCCCAGGAGTCCTGAGAGCCCATCAAAGTGGGCTCTCACTCACCCTGGTGATATGGTTGTGTGTGCCTAAACAGTTGAATACATTGTCCCTATCTCCAGGAGTCCTGAGAGCCCATCAAAGTGAGCTCTCACTCACCCTGGTGATATGATTGTGTGTGCAAAGACAGTTCTATACATACCCCATATCCCCAGGAGTCCTGAGAGCCCACCAAAGTGGGCTCTCTTGCACCCTGGTGATATAGTTGTGTGTGCCTAAACAGTTGAATACAGTGTCCCTATCCCCAGGGGTCCTGAGAGCCCATCAAAGTGGGCTCTCACTCACCCTGGTGATATGGTTGTCTGTGCCTAAACAGTTGAATACATTGTCCCTATCCCCAGGAGTCCTGAGAGCCCATCAAAGTGGGCTCTCACTCACCCTGGTGATATGGTAGTGTGTGCCTAAATAGTTGAATACAGTGTCCCTATCCCCAGGAGTCCTGAGAGCCCATCAAAGTGGGCTCTCACTCACCCTGGTGATATGGTTGTGTGTGCCTAAACAGTTGAATACATTGTCCCTATCCCCAGGAGTCCTGAGAGCCCAACAAAGTGGGCTCTCACTCACCCTGGTGGTCTGGTTGTGTGTGCAGAGACAGTTCTATACATACCCCATATCCCCAGGAGTCCTGAGAGCCCACCAAAGTGGGCTCTCTTGCACCCTGGTGATATAGTTGTGTGTGCCTAAACAGTTGAATACAGTGTCCCTATCCCCAGGGGTCCTGAGAGCCCATCAAAGTGGGCTCTCACTCATCCTGGTGATATGATTGTGTGTGCCTAAACAGTGGAATACATTGTCCCTATCCCCAGGGGTCCTGAGAGCCCATCAAAGTGGGCTCTCACTCACTCTGGTGATATGGTTGTGTGTGCCTAAATAGTTGAATACAGTGTCCCTATCCCCAGGAGTCCTGAGAGCCCATCAAAGTGGGCTCTCACTCACCCTGGTGATATGGTTGTGTGTGCAAAGACAGTTCTATACATATCCCATATCCCCAGGAGCCCTGAGAGCCCATCAAAGTGGGCTCTCACTCACTCTGGTGATATGGTTGTGTGTTCCTAAACAGTTGAATACAGTGTCCCTATCCCCAGGGGTCCTGAGAGCCCATCAAAGTGGGCTCTCACTCATCCTGGTGATATGATTGTGTGTGCCTAAACAGTGGAATACATTGTCCCTATCCCCAGGGGTCCTGAGAGCCCATCAAAGTGGGCTCTCACTCACTCTGGTGATATGGTTGTGTGTGCCTAAATAGTTGAATACAGTGTCCCTATCCCCAGGAGTCCTGAGAGCCCATCAAAGTGGGCTCTCACTCACCCTGGTGATATGGTTGTCTGTGCCTAAACAGTTGAATACATTGTCCCTATCCCCAGGAGTCCTGAGAGCCCATCAAAGTGGGCTCTCACTCACCCTGGTGATATGGTAGTGTGTGCCTAAATAGTTGAATACAGTGTCCCTATCCCCAGGAGTCCTGAGAGCCCATCAAAGTGGGCTCTCACTCACCCTGGTGATATGGTTGTGTGTGCCTAAACAGTTCAATACATTGTCCCTATCCCCAGGAGTCCTGAGAGCCCAACAAAGTGGGCTCTCACTCACCCTGGTGGTATGGTTGTGTGTGCAGAGACAGTTCTATACATACCCCATATCCCCAGGAGTCCTGAGAGCCCATCAAAGTGGGCTCTCACTCACCCTGGTGATATGGTTGTGTGTTCCTAAACAGTTGAATACAGTGTCCCTATCCCCAGGGGTCCTGAGAGCCCATCAAAGTGGGCTCTCACTCATCCTGGTGATATGATTGTGTGTGCCTAAACAGTGGAATACATTGTCCCTATCCCCAGGGGTCCTGAGAGCCCATCAAAGTGGGCTCTCACTCACTCTGGTGAGATGGGTGTGTGTGTGCCTAAATAGTTGAATACAGTGTCCCTATCCCCAGGAGTCCTGAGAGCCCATCAAAGTGGGCTCTCACTCACCCTGGTGATATGGTTGTGTGTGCAAAGACAGTTCTATACATATCCCATATCCCCAGGAGCCCTGAGAGCCCATCAAAGTGGGCTCTCACTCACCCTGGTGATATGGTTGTGTGTGCCTAAATAGTTGAATACAGTGTCCCTATCCCCAGGAGTCCTGAAAGCCCATCAAAGTGGGCTCTCACTCACCCTGGTGATATGGTTGTGTGTGCCTAAACAGTTGAATACATTGTCCCTATCCCCAGGAGTCCTGAGAGCCCAACAAAGTGGGCTCTCACTCACCCTGGTGATATGGTTGTGTGTGCAGAGACAGTTCTATACATACCCCATATCCCCAGGAGTCCTGAGAGCCCATCAAAGTGGGCTCTCACTCACCCTGGTGATATGGTTGTGTGTGCCTAAACAGTTGAATACAGTGTCCCTATCCCCAGGGGTCCTGAGAGCCCATCAAAGTGGGCTCTCACTCATCCTGGTGATATGGTTGTGTGTGCCTAAACAGTTGAATACATTGTCCCTATCCCCAGGGGTCCTGAGAGCCCATCAAAGTGGGCTCTCACTCACCCTGGTGATATGGTTGTGTGTGCCTAAATAGTTGAATACAGTGTCCCTATCCACGGGAGTCCTGAGAGCCCATCAAAGTGGGCTCTCACTCACCCTGGTGATATGGTTGTGTGTACCTAAACAGTTGAATACATTGTCCCTATCCCCAGGAGTCCTGAGAGCCCATCAAAGTAGGCTCTCACTCACCCTGGTGATATGGTTGTGTGTGCCTAAACAGTTGAATACAGTGTCCCTATCCCCAGGGGTCCTGAGAGCCCATCAAAGTGGGCTCTCACTCACCCTGGTGATATGGTTGTGTGTGCAAAGACAGTTCTATACATATCCCATATCCCCAGGAGTCCTGAGAGCCCATCAAAGTGGGCTCTCACTCACCCTGGTGATATGGTTGTGTGTGCCTAAACAGTTGAATACGGTGTCCCTATCCCCAGGGGTCCTGAGAGCCCATCAAAGTGGGCTCTCACTCACCCTGGTGATATGGTTGTGTGTGCCTAAACAGTTGAATACAGTGTCCCTATCCCCAGGTGTCCTGAGAGCCCATCAAAGTGGGCTCTCACTCACCCTGGTGATATGGTTGTGTGTGCAAAGACAGTTCTATTCATACTCCATATCCCAAGGAGTCCTGAGAGCCCATCAAAGTGGGCTCTCACTCACCCTGGTGATATGGTTGTGTGTGCAAAGACAGTTCTATACATTGTCCCTATCCCCAGGAGTCCTGAGAGCCCATTAATGTGGGCTCTCACTCACCCTGGTGATATGGTTGTGTGTGTAAAGACAGTTCTATACATACTCCATATCCCCAGGAGTCCTGAGAGCCCATCAAAGTGGGCTCTCACTCACCCTGGTGATATGGTTGTGTGTGCAAAGACAGTTCTATACATACCCCATATCCCCAGGAGTCCTGAGAGCCCATCAAAGTGGGCTCTCACTCACCCTGGTGATATGGTTGTGTGTGCCTAAACAGTTGAATACATTCTCCCTATCCCCAGGAGTCGTGAGACCTGCGTAAGGTGTACTGTCTGTCACCCTGTTGCTATGGTGTATGCAGCTGATGATGTGTGCGAGGGCACCCAACTCCCAGGGGGACAGAGACCTGATTGCAATGGTGGGTATGTCATTCAGATATTGTGCTAGGTTATGGCAGGTAGGTTGCACATCTCCCGTAGTCTGTGAGGTCATCACCTCATCACACTCGTCTTTGATGTATCCAGATGGTATGCTAGGTGCAAATGTGGATGTATGTAACCGCACCCCACCCCCATGAGCTATGAGATGTGATTACAAAGGCCTGTAACAGAGCTATGTCCCCATAAATGTAGGCTGAGTCAGGTCACACATCTTGCCACTTGCTACGAATCACAAACCTTGTTGCAGATGAACATTACTGATGGTGTTGGAAGGATACATGCACCTGTTGTGGTTAGACAGCACAGACAGAAACCCTGACATGAGCATAGGTGGCAATAGCCTATTCTGTTGCAATGGCCCCTGCCCCTGGTGTTGGCAACCACACCTGCCATAAGCATACAAGGCCCAGGTCATAGGAACATAACAACATAAGATAGCCCATACTGGGTCATTCCCTCTTCCTTCACGCCCAGTATGCTCTTTGCAACAGTGTCCAAACTAGGTTATAAGTACCTAGCAGTATCCCCAGGAGAGACACGTTACACAATGCTTGTAGTGGGTCAAGCATTGCTATCCTGAGCCTTGTAGAAACCCAAATGTCATGGTAGTGGCCCCTGGCAAGGTGAATAGGGCCACCCACACAATGTTCCATGTATGGACACAGCACCCATGATTGTTAGCATATCATGTTGCCAGTGGGGTTGGGTCCCAGGATGTGCGTAGATCATGACAACACAAATGTGTTAAACAAACCACGTACGGGTTTAGCGGGGTTACCATGGACACCATCATTGGCAAACAAAATGTGGCATGGTCATGCAATGTCATGCAAGGGGGCCACAGGGGACTGGACTTATGTGTTCAGGATGACAGGCACACTGCACATAGATGTCACTGCATACATGTCAAGAGACAGCTACGCATGCAGGTGACACTGGGAACAGGTAATCGCCTGGAACACGCAGGACGTAGTCCTTGCATGTGGGTATCATCGGTACGGACGGAGCCTGCGTGGAAACGGTCTCCAGTGTCCAATAGGAAAGCTATTGGAAGCAACCCCACAGTGCCTGTGTGCTGCCATGTTGCCTTTCCCAAATGGCTCTCTCCAGTTCATTGTTTTCCACGGAGCCAGCAGGTCATTGTTCCTGTCATTGCTGGAACACAGCTATTGTAGTGCCACACCTGTGGCAGTGTCTGCCTGTTTTTCTTTACTGGTAACACTGGTCCTCTAATTTTATTTTCTAAAAGTTAAGATTCCACCACACAATGAAACCTTTTTAACAAAAGAGCAACAATCCCCTTTGTAGGTCTCCCCCCGGTTTGGCATCAGGCCCTAATCCATCCTCCATCATGGAAAATCACTCCTCGGCTGAAGAACATATGCTGATAATGTGCTGGTACCTTCACAGTCACTGACAACCATGAGTGGTGTCGCAAATGCTAATGGCCAGATCAATGCATGTCTGAATGTTTGGCCTGTGGGAAGTTATCCAAGAGTGTTTGGCAGAACAGAGCAGCCAAGCTCGGTACCCTCTTTCCCTCCAACGTGGCCTCGGTGGCAGCCATGTCATCAAGGGCGTCCTCTTCCTCCTGTGGATCTCAGGTAACCAAACACAAATCTGTCCGTTCCTGAAAGGGTACATCCCCCTCAAAATATCGGACTGCCACTGGCATTGCCTATGAGGAGCACGCTCCGGGCAATCAGCCCCAGTGGGAGTCCCTGGCCTCCAAAGCCACTTTGGGATTCCAGGAAGTTCTGGAGGCCTCAACCTGGTCCGACCACCTGGTGCTATGCTCTGGGGTCCTGCCTTTGGCCAGTACTCATACAAAGACATCGTCAGTGTTGATTGACCAGAGGATCGTGGCCATCAAACACAGTCTGGCAGCTCTCCATGCAGCATCAAATTCCTTGGTTCCAACCCAGACCCTGCAAAGTGCAACACTGGTATGTGCAGCAATTGCAGGACCGGCATTGGCAAATGCACCATTGGTGCTGATGAGTACCGGTATACACACACCGTTACCGTGTCACTCCAATACTGAGGCCAATTGGTACTGATACCTCACTTTACATGAGCCTCCGTAGAGAAGATACATCCAATCTCCTGAGAGGTCTGATGACTCTGGCAGCTCAGAGGGTAATGATGTACCTCTCCAGGACAAGCCTGCCTCCCCCAAGAGGAGACTGTCCCCTCCTCAGGATATGTCCGTCCTGGATCCCCACACACATGTAGTCAAGGCCCTCTCCATTTCATTAGTAACTCAATTTGAGCACAGGCCACTGGAGACAGAGATTCACCAATATCACCAAACCTCATAGGAGGCAGACATCCTGCCAATACATCAGATCTTAAGGGATCCTCTTTGGAGAATGTGGAAGATTCCTCCTACCACCCCTCCAAAGTCTGACATGTGCCTACTATGTAGCGTGTGTCTCTGTTGCCTGGTTTGCAGAAAGGACAGCTCCCTGATCACTCCATCATGGTGGAGTGTGCTAGGAGGAGAATTAAACGTCACAAACAACATGTCACCAACCCTACTGGTAGGGAGGCTAAGACATCAGATGCCTTTGGTCGTTGTGTCATCCAAACATCCATGCTCTCAGGCAGGACAGGTTGCAATATCATGTACATGGGAATGTTCCTGACTGAGGTCACACCAGATCTACAACTGGTAAGTCCACATCTTGCAGATCACAGAGGTCACTACTATGTAGCACCTGTCAAGCATGCCCAGAACATTTCAAAAGTTGTGAACAGGGCAGCCATTGACTGTTTTCATGCAAAGGCAGAGTCTCTGCCATTGCTATTGGGGCAAGGACACCTGGCTGGCTGCAAGCCTCTCACCTGGAACACTGGATACAGGATAAACTGGCCAAGCCCCCCTGTAGTGGTGAAAAGTGGTTTTTAAAAATCAGCAGGACAAGTATACCTTTACAAGGCTTTCAAATATTGTAGATCCTACAAAGATGAGAGCCATAGGAAAGCGTTTCCTCTCCAAAAAGAAAGGATACTATCAGTCCTATGCTCAGCAAGGACAACCTGCAGTACAAGCTGCTAGAAAGAGTCAACAAACTACTAAGCAGAGAAAGATGAGGGCTGCTCTGGCTCAGCAGACCCAGCAGCCTCAGCCCCCACAGGGTCATTGATTCTGTGATGGAGTACTTGCCCTTCCTGGCCCTCCAGGGAAAGCAACGGTCAACAATCCCAGGAAGATTAGGTCACCTCATCCACAGATGGAGGCAAATAACATCAGAACCCTGGACTGTGTCCATCATAGAAGAGGGTACAGGCGTCATTCACATAGCCTGCCGCCTCCTACAATAGTAAGGACATTCAGTTTGCAAACGTCCCCCCAACTGACTCCAGAGGTAAAACATCTTATAGCTCAAGGAGCAATGGAAGAGGTACCTCATCTCCAACAGGGTTCTGGTTTCCCCCCCCCCCCCCCCCCAACACAATTTCCTCAAACCAACGGAAAAAGGAGGTCACTGAAACATCTGACATTTCAGAGAACTGAACAAGTTCCTGTCCCAAAAGACATTCAAAATGATTTCGCTAGGAAAAGTACTTTCTGACATACACAGGCAGAACTGACTTTGTTCTCTAGATCACAAGGATGCGTACACCCATCTTCTCTACCAACAAGCACAGCGAAAGTTCCTTTGGTCCCCCCATCAAGGAAACCACTATCCAGACAATGTTTTCCCTTCAGCTGTGCATCAGCACCCTGAGTATTCACATAGTGCATGTTTGTGGTAGCCGGTTTGGTCTGTACCAGGGGAATATGTTTGTGGGCCCACTTGGACGACTGCCTCATCCAGGCACAGTCACATACACATGCCCAGGCCTCTCTCTCTTACACAATGCGTGGACTCCAATATCTAGGACCTGTCAGAGATCACGTGGAATCCTATCTGACTCCCACGTAAACGCTGGAGCTCATGGGAGCAAGGCTAGAGACCAGACTGCCAAAGACCTACCTGACTCTGCCTCGCTGTCTGTGCATTGTGCAGTGTGTTTGGACAGCACTACAAAAAACTCACCTCTCGCCTCGAGAGATGCATAAGCTGCTGGGTCACATGGCAGCTACGGTGCATGTGGTCCCCTACGCTTGTCTCCACATGAGACCAGCCCAATGGGCCCTCTCTTCCCAGTGGATGCAAGCAACAGGCTGTCTCTCAGATGTGATTGTAAACTCAAACCGCCATACCCTGTCCCTGGACTGGTGGCGGTCAGCACAAAACCTGTTGGAGGGGTCACCTTTCCTGCAAACCCCTCCTCAGACCCCACTAACAACAGCTGCCTCCAAGGTGGGGTTGGCTGCACATGTACCGGACACCTCCACCCAAGCCACCTTTGAATTGTCAGAAGACCGATTTCCACATCAAGCTGTTGGAGCTCAGAACAATTGGCCTGGCTCCTCACCTATTCCATTCCCTTCTACAGGCCAAGAGAATACTACGTCACGCAGACAATCATGTAGCCATGGTCTATGTGAGGGAAGAAGGAGGAACAGGCTCTATGACCCTTTGCTACGAAGATCCTCAACTGTGGGCGTTTGCCAGAGAGCAGCATATCCATCTCCTGCCAGGCTATCTCCCTGGCAATCAGGACTCTTGGCCAGACACACACAGTCGTGTTCTGCCTCCGCACAAATGGTCTGTACACATGGACTAACTCTCCAGAGCATTGCAACTCTGGGGAAGTCAAGATGTAGACCTCTTTGCAGGTCCGTCATATGGCAAACCTACCCGGTTCTGTTCACGGATTCAGGCTCAGGGCTGCCAAGTGAGGGATGCTTTCCACCTCAACTGCCGTTCCTCCCATTCCCTTGATTGCCAAGAGCCTATTGAAGGTCCCGAGGGACAGAGGCAACATGATCCTCATAGCCCCACGCTGGCAAAACCAGGTCTGGTACCCTCTGCTTCAACATCTGTCCCAGGTTCCACCCCTGGACATAGGGTCAGCTCCAGACATACGGTCGCCGGAGGAGGGGAAAGTATGGCATCCAACCCCCCCAGTGTCTGCGCCTCAGAGCCTGGCTACTGAAGGCTGTACCTGCTTTGGCTGTCCCCTCACTCAGGAAGTGCGAGATGTCCGTTATGCTTCCAGGAAACCTTCCACAAGGCAATCTCATGCCTTCAAGTGGAAGACAGTTTCCATTTGCTGATCACAAAAGTGCGTCAACCCTCTTGTCATCCCTATAGACACATTTGTTGACTCACTCCTTGACGTTTCAAACACTGGTCTCCAATCTGAGTCAGTCAGAGCCCATGCATGTGCCATCGGGCGCGTGGTTCCTGTGCACCCGCCGCCTTCATCAGCTCTCCCCAGTCGGGGGATCGAGCCTCAAGCGGCGGGAGGAGCGGCAGCAACATCGTCGCCCAATCGGGGCTGACTGGAGGAGCTTTAAAAGTTCGCGCCATCAGGCGCGTGGTTCCTGTGCACCCGCCGCCTTCATCAGCTCTCCCCAGTCGGGGGATCGAGCCTCAAGCGGCGGGAGGAACGGCAGCAACATTGTCGCCCAATTGGGGCTGACTGCAGGAGCTTTAAAAGTTTGCGCCATCGGGCGCACCTGCGCCTGGCGTGCCCGCGCCTGAGGGCCTCGCCAGAGGGCCCTTTGGCGTGGCCCTTATGCGGGGACCGAGAGGAAGGACACCAGAAAACCGCTGCATTCCACCCAGCTCCAGATGGCATACTCTAACAGCAAGCTCACCCCAGCTACAAACAGCAACGCCGGTCTGTAAACCTGAACCCTGCACTACATAAGACACTCTAGTCCGTTTTAATGTTACAAGCTCACACAGGAAAGGTACTAAACAACGCAGCCCATACGATGTACTATTGTTTTGCCAGTTTAAGATACAATATAACCTGCTAGCATCCTATCTTATTATTGCATCATCTCATTATTGCATCATCTCTTTTTGTATCTGCTCGACATAATTTAAATATAGTCAATATCTTAGCATGTAATCTGTACCCTGAGGACTCGTTCTACACAGATTCCCCTACTGTACCAGCTCAATTTTGCATTCTCGTATAATAACTCCTCTTTACTGAAGTGTCTCATCACTGTATTGTGTCTCATTACTGCACTGCACTGTCCCAGTACCGCACTTCACTGCATCATAACTACAGTGCCTCACACACAATCACAACCCTCAAAATGGCCCTCCAAGTCGCTGCCATTCTTAGCTTTTACCTCCTCACTCACTGGCTTGGAACCTCCCAGGCCCTTCATACGCCACACGGCAAGATTCCAGTCTTGAATAGTGTGATAAGGAAGCTTATCATAGCTCAGGAAGGAGCTATAGAAAAGGTGAAGTGACTCTGAACAAGCAACCTGTCAGTTCTGGTAGAAATATGAAAACAGAATTTTGCCATAAAAGACTACCAGTCCCAGAATGCACCAGGTTTCCAACAGCCATTAGAGGAGCTGAAGTGAGGAAACGTGTGTTCAATCAGGAGGGCTATGAGGTAATCCCTAAGCACTCATCTCAAAGGGCAGGGCCTGATTCAGCACAGCTGCGCTGTGTTAGGGAGGATCACTCATCTAAGCAGAATAAGAGTAGAGTTTATTCTACAGATGACCATCTTCATGATCACCTTGGATATCCAGAGAATTGTCCTCAGTATCCTGAGAATCAGCTTGAGTTTGATCATCAGTTTCATCTGAAGGATCATCAGAAGCAGAAGCCAAACCGGACGGACAGAGAGGGAAAGAGACCCTTTGGAAGAAGGAAGAGAAAAGCCTTTGAGAGGTCTAGAAGAGTCCAAAGCAGTACGTATACTGGGAGGTATTCCAAGGGCTTGCATACACCATTGGACTGGGGAAAGCCAGAGGAATGCTGCTGCAGAGCTAGGAATCACCAGAGGCTACCTGTGAGGGAGACGGCTGCACGTGGAAGGGACCCTAAGACCTGTGCCAGAAGGTATGTGAAGAGAGATCCAGTGTCCAGGGATCTGGATTGGAAGGCTGGACATAAGAACTGGACTACATACTGGCCAGGCTATATAGAGAGGAACTCTAGCAGCAATGGAAGCTCAGGTATGAACACTGATCTATGCCCTAGCTATAACCTTGAAAGACAGCAGGGAAACAAGTATTCTCCTGAAAATGCTCCATTGAGAGATCCATCTGTGCCAATCCATGATATTGAACCCATGCTTGTTGAACAAGGGGGAATAATAGCAGATGAGGATCCTGTTTATATGGACTGCTCTCTATCTAAACTCCGTTGGTAACTTTCTGTTATAAAGTACAGCAACCATCACAAAGAAATACAAATTTGTTCTTTAATCTACTCAGAAAAGCTCCTGAAGCAGGATTTGACCCACACAGTGGAAGGCAAGCCAGCTAAGGGGTTTCAGCTGGTAACTGCTAGCAATTAAGCCTTACCTAATTGCTTGTGAGCTAGGAGAGAATCACTTCTGTATCTATGTGGGAAGTAATCAGACGTTAACCTAAAAAGAACAGTTTGTTTCTTGCTTTGTGACTTTTCATTTGTTGTTTTCCTGATTTTAACTTTGTTTTTCCAAGTTAACACTGAAAGCAAGTAACCTAATTTATGTGCTACCAAGCATATCTGTGTTGGGAGAAATAACCCCATAAATAAATATCTTATTGGCTTTACCCAAGAGCACAACTAAATTATTGTCAGCAGCTGTGTCTGGTGTGAATGAACTACATTGCCCACAATACCTTGCAAATCATATAGAAATATGCACTTGCCAAGAGTGTGAAGATTCTCACCCAGGCAGCCGTCTGACAATAGCCATGGAAAAAGATGGTATGGTCCCCCATACTCCCACCCAGGAAGTGACGCTTACACGCGCCGCTCCCACCTGATACATGTAGCACTCCAGTTATCCAAGACACCCAGCCAGGAAAAACCTTTGAGCTGCTGACCACTAAAATGTGCCATCATCAACGCGCGTTCTATTCGCAAAAAATGGCCTGTTGTCCTAGACACAATCTCCCTTTATGACCTAGAGATACTTATGATCACAGAAACCTGGTTATCATCGGAAGACAACGTCCTCCTCAACCAACTTCTACCCCCCAATTTCTCCATACACACGAGACATAGGGAAAACAAAAAAGGAGGAGGTGTGCTCATAATCACCAAATCAGACCTTAACTTCCACATATTAGACTCCTCTAGCACAAACAGCCTGGACATTCTCTCCATTGCAAACCAGCAATGCTCCCTCAACTTGTTATATAGAACACCGTCTACTTCTCCAGATGACCTCCCAACCATTATTGTCCTTGCAGCCAACACCCTCACTCCCAATAAACCAAATTGGATAATGGGTGACTTCAATCTCCCATCTTTACCCCAAAGCCACGCAAATGCCTTCCTTGGTGCAATGGAAGACCTGGGACTCAAGCAAATCATCAATGAACCCACACATATAAAGAGGAATATTATTGATATGGTATTTATTCCGCAGCCAGTCATGGAACAAAACCACAATCTTCCAATATCAGTCGTTGATGTACCCTGGTCGGACCACAAATTAATTATTATCCAGATACCCATCAACAATGACCAGCTGAACAGAAGCCGAACTATGAACAACACTTCACGAACAGCCACAAGAAGCTTTTGCCCATTCAACAGGGAACACATCCTATCTGAGACCCAATCACTCCTCAACAAAACCACACCGGACCTTGATGAACTAATCTCTTCCTGGAACTCCAACCTGCTTGTCATCTCACAACGCCCGAACCCCAAGAACACAGCAAGGATAAAAAGAAGCTCTGCCCCATGGTTCTCTCCTGAGCTGCGATCTTCTCTTACTCAACTACGCAGACTTGAGCGCCGATGGTGCCAATCGCTCTCAACTGAAGATCAGACCGCCTACCGAACCCACCTTTCAATACACCGAGAAACAATCACAAACAAAATGAGACAATATCACACTGACACCCTAAAGAGATCCCTGAATAAACCACGTGACCTCTTCAACTTGGTCAAATCCCTCTCGAAGGAACCATCTCCCGAACAACACAGTGAGATTCACCCACAAAAATTCGCTGACTACCTGCAATCCAAGATCGTGCAAACTAACAAGGTTTCAGCAGTCCCGTATCAAGAACCAATGGGCCTATCCCCACTAAACAAATTTTCCACACCATCCACTAAATGTATTGAGGACACCATAGCATCTCTCAACACCTCCACTGCGCAGACTGACCCATGCCCAGCTTTTTGGATTAAGGAGCTACGTGGTGCGTTCAGCCCTGTCATCGCAAATATAATGAACCTCTCCTTCACAACAGGATATTTCCCAACAACACTCAAGCAGACTTCCATTAGGCCACTTTTGAAAAACCCCAAGCTAGTCCCCCAAAGAGTCGATTCTTATATGCCAATAACTAGTATCCCCCTCTTAGCTAAGATAATTGAGAAAGAGGCACAACGGCAAATTCAATATCACATAGACGCCGCTGCTCCCCTAGATAGCTGCCAACATGGGTTCGGAGAATATCATGGGGTCGAGACACTACTCACTAGCCTATTCAACGATATCATCACAGGCATTGACAACATCCGACAAGGTTTTGTCCTCATCTTCCTAGACATCGCCGCGGCGTTCGACTCCGTGAGTCACGAAATTCTCCTCGGAAGACTGAAAGAGAAGGGCGTCTGCAACAGTGCGCTAGGATGGTGTAAATCTTATCTGGATGGAAGATGGCAATATGTGAAGTCCTCACAAATTACTTGAATTTCCAAATAGGGGAAACCTAAATATCCCTTAATTTATCATTATATGATATTATGAATGTAAACACTACATCTCTAAATCTACTACAGGATTTGATTGTAGCTATGTCATTTCGACTTAAATTCCAGACGTATTCCATCTTCATGACTGCTAATGTTCCTGCTACTCCCAAAAATCATATTAATGAAAATTATACTAATAAAAATTACAAAAATACTGACAAATCTCTCTCCATATTCAAACCATGCGGTGCCAGAGTACCTAATTGAAAAATATATCGGTCAGTATTTTTGTAATTTTTATTAGTATAATTTTCATTAATATGATTTTTAATGATAAATTAAGGGATATTTAGGTTTCTCCTTGTACATGGGACCAAAATTTCGTCAGTTTTTTGAAATCACAGAGAGAATGTAATTGAAAGATGGTAGTTTTATAAAAAAGTTGTGGCTTGTGTATGACAAGTCCCCTATTTGGAAATTCAAGTAATTTGTGAGGTTTGATGCATTTTTAGCATTTTTATTGTGTAGGCTGAATCAAAGGTTCTTATATACAATGTAAGATTTTTGATTCGTTATCTAATGGTGTAAGATCTAAGGATAGAAAGGATATTGAATGGTATCCTTTTTGCAAATGCTGGTAGTAATCTGCCTAGCAACTGATGACGTACACTGGTTTGACACTTTACTACGTCATTTTTCCCGCGTTTTAAGGATCGCGCAAGTGCGGGCGTTTTTCAATGCAGAAGCATTTTTTGTGATGGATGGCAACAGTTTTACGATTGGAGATCACAACGAAAGTGTGGCAGTAAGTGCCGATTGTTTTTCTTTTCTTAAAATAGAGTGATGTTTAAAAACTCTGATGGTATTTTAAGTCACGATGTTTTCCACTGATTTAGACATATGCATTGATGGTTGATTTACTACAAGACGATCGTGGAATAGGCATGGAATTAAGATGATAATATATGTAAGCAGTCCTTTGCTGGAATAGTGGAATGTGAATAGAAAGTGAATAGCATGCTGTAAGTACAACTACAACAAGAGTTTCAATCAGAGCATACGGCTAAAGAATCGGCACGCTCAGGTATTGTGATGAAGCACCAGCGTTTCTCTAGGAGGATGTAGAGTGCGGCAATATACATTTACTACAAGACGATTGGGGAAAAGGCAAGGAATTAAGGGGCTTGTTTACAAAGCCGCGGTAGCGGTTTGCGATCGTAATCGGAGCCGCGGCCCCATTGATTTCAATGGGGCCGCGGCTGCGATCGCGAACCATTACCGCTGCTTTGTAAACAAGCCCCTAAGATAGTATTATATGTAAGTAGTCCCTTGCTGGAATAGTGGAATGTGTATAGAAAGTGAATAGCGTGCTGCAAGTACAACTACAACGAGAATTTCAATTAGAGCACACGGCTAGAGAATGATGAGCAGTTTCGTTTTAAAGCACAAGTAGAAAAGACTTATGATGACGTAAGTTGAGCTCCTGGCCGTTGCGCTAGTCATAGTTGATTTAACGTACAAAATTAAAACAGTTGAATTTTATTTATTTTATATAGAAAAGGTCTTCGTTTGGCTCTCATAAAGAACTTTTAAACAGTGCTTGTTGAACACTTATACGGGTATGGTACTTTTATTTATTTATTTATTATTTTTTAAACTTACATTATAGTAACACACACAGCTTAGAGATTTTTAAAGGAGAATGTATTTAGATTTTAAATTAAGGATATCTCGAGTCTAATGCATGCAGTCCTGAGTAATATACAAATTGAGGTTTTAGAGAGACATATGTATCAGGGTTTTAGCGTTATTATACACAGCAAAATAAGACATTAGTTTTACATCACTCCTTGCTTCTATTTATTGATCAGATATGAAAATGCAATTTTAGATAGCACAATTTCCAATTTATTGATGGTTTTAATTTATGGTTTTAGTGGCACCTTATTCAGCTCACTCACTCCTGGCTCCTTATAGTATACACATAGCCTAATGTTTAAGGGCTTTGGGTCTCCCACACACCCTTCTGACACTCTATATCAATGATAATATAGGATTGTTTAGGGACATTATAATTATGTATATATGTTTTATTTTATTGTGTTTTAGAAAGGTTTTATACTTTGATCTCTTTATTTCAGGTTCTTATTGGTTATTGTATGTTTTTATGGTTTTATATTCACATATGAGTGAATTATGGTTTTTATGATTTTATATTTTTAATGTATTTAATGTATTACAGTATTTATGGTTATTATTTGCAGCATACCTGAATCCCCTGAGGAAGTAGAAAACGAAACACGGCCTGTGTCGGGCTCTCAGGCTTTGCTAAATTTGAATAAAGTATCCTTTCCAAATATACCACCACGTGTTATTGACTGGGTGTGCAGTAAAGGAAGACATGCGTGTCATACATGGACCCTCTCCCCACACAGGTATGGGGGTGGCCATGTGCGTAGGCGTGAGAGTCCACGGCTGAGAGTGAGATGTGGCAATGTGGAGCATGTCCCAATATACCTAGGCACGTGCATGCTGTGTGCAATGTGTGGGAACCATATATGGTGGACCATGCTGGTGTGCCAATAGCAGAACCTGCAAATAGCTATGTCTGTGCTCGGAGGTTACGATGTGGTGCTGCTCCCTGGAGCTGCTCAGGGGGATGGCCATTGAGGGCGGCCCAGGACAATGCATGTCACAGTGAACGGCAGTGGGTGATTTTATGTGCATGCAAGTATGGGCAGCCGACCTATGTAATCCTCCCCTATCTGTCCGTGCTGCATGCAAGTCAATGTGGGAGGGCAGCCACGTAGGCTATGTTGAGGGCAGGGAGAATGTTCACACATATCTGACCAATGATGGGGGTATCAGGGATGGGTGACGGCGACACATCCCAACACCAGACATGCAGCACCATGACATCTGTCATGTGCAACAGGTGTGGATGGCAATCACCCCACGATGAGGGCCTGGTGCTGAGACATGCCACAGTCCATCCCACACAGGGCATGTGGTGACCTCTGTTCAGTGATAGCCGGCAGCACAGACACCCCAACACCAAGGGGCATGGGTTAACTACATGAGGACAGGAGAACTACATGAGGTGCAGGCCACATGGGGTAGCACGTTGCCACACATCTGAGAACTGCACACAGGATAGCATAGGTCAGATATGTATGTCTTTGTAGGGGTATGTGATGTGGTACGTCTACCGGCCCAGTTGCAGTCGGTGCAGTGTACATATACTAAATGTCCACATCAAACACGAATGCAAGGCAGTTACAGGCCAACAGGGATATCGACCTGTCTACCCTGGCAAACATGCACATGCACAGATGTGGTATCAATGTGTTTATTGTACCATACATTTACATATGCAGTGTTCCATGCTGCATCACTGCTGTGTACATCAAATAAACCTATTGAACGTTGCACAGGGCATGAACATGTGTAGTTAAATATTTTACAGGGAACATGGGCTATGGAGGGTCATGCGGCTTGACCAGGTCCACAGGGTGCACCTGTGTGGCTAGTAACACCAGTCCTATCTACCCAGAGTAGCTCTCCACACTGGGAGTGTAACCCATGACCATCCGGCCTGACGTACATTGCCCCACTCCCTAGACCACACGTACATGTTACTTCCTTCATGGCCGCCCCCGTCGCCCACGGCCCAAACCACCCCTCATCTGGTGTGGTGGTGCTGCAGCCTCTGGGGCTGGGGCTGGCTGTGGCATCCTTGCCACCATGGCCTCCACTGCAGTGGCGATGCGTTCCACGGCTGTCCTCAGGTGTTGCAGCTCGGCCGTGTTCCGGCTGATCTCATGCCGTATCTGCTCCAGCGCCTGATGAGTGCCTGTGGGTGAAGGACACAGAGATGTGTGCTATACCCCCTGCAAAGGCAAACGTCACACATGTACATGTCGGCCATATCCCACACAATACGTCTGTCACACTCCCATGCATGGCACATATCGCAACACATGACCATGGTCAGACCTCTGTGTCCCATGAGCCATTCGCAAGCATGTCATGGGGCCCAATGATGGGTCGTGGGACACACAAAGCCCTCACATACCTGTGTTGCAGCATGATCCATCCATATGCACTCTGCACAGTGGCCATCTAACATAGGTGAGGGGATATGAGGGGCCATGGGACACATGCATATATCTCTGGGGCCAGAGATCCATTCCGGGACCTGTCCCCCCCTCCCCAGGGGGTCACCACCTCTGGGTTTCCTATGCTGGTACCTACAGCTAGTGGGCCCCAACATATCAGGACAACATCCTGCCTGTTCCTGGAGATAGCATAGTCACTCACTTGTAACAGGTGTTCTCTGGGAACAGCAGGTATAGGTCTGTATGGCCCACCCACCTCCCCCTGGGGTTGTATCACCCTCCCCCTCTCTCTCTCCCTTTCCCACTCTCTCTCTCATTTAGTCGCAGCTTTTGAGGCTCAACAGGGGTGAGCCAGTTGGGAACGGCTGGAGCCAGCATGCTGGCACTGTGGGATGCTCCAAAAGGCGTTCACATTGGACGCTAATGAGCATTCCCATGCAGGCTCCATTGCTACTGACAATAACCACATGTGGAGATGTGTCCCTGCTGTTCCCGGAGGTCACCTGTTACAGGTGATTAACTACATTGTTCGGCGTTGCGCTTGCTTGGGGTATGCATCTAGGGAACAGAACACATAGGTCTGTGCCCCATACACATGCTGACCCCTGTGACGCCATGCTATACAGGGTTGAAATGCACAGGGCACCTGACATACCCCTCCCCCCCCCCAAGGCTCTCGCCCTGCTATGTTGTCAACATGCACTCCCCTTGTGCATCTGTGGACAACCCCCATGGGGATTCCTGTATATGCTCTTACGCACCTTCAGCATCATGGCTCACAGATGCTGTGTGGCAACGTAGCCCCTCCAGGGCGATTGCCATGCGTGGGGTGGGTTGTCCTGCAGACCCTTGGGCCTCACCGGGGTGTTGCGTCTCCCCCCTGTTGGCGCCCGCATGGCCATGTTCAGTGGTGCAGGTTGCCTCCACCGTGTCCGCCATAGCCAGGGGCATGTCCAACCCCTCCAGTTGCATGCCTGCCCAAGGTGTGCCGTCCCCATCGCTGCTGTCATCGGCTGCCATCGTAGCCTCGGCCTCCTCGCCATCCTGGGGCTCCGAAACCTCACACTCGTCGGGTGGCTCCATGATGCTGTAGTCACCTGCGTTGTGGGACGACATACACAACAGAGCTTAGTTGGTCCATACAACTATGTACACCTGTGTGGTACATGCACCCCACATCTGATGTGTGCTTGGCCATGCCCTGTGCATCTGCCACATACTACTGGCACTACTGGCACCTAGCTTTGCGGAGGCACTGCCAAGCACACGCAGCACTGTGATGCTGCAGTCACCAGGTGCAAATCCGTGAACAGGGGTGCTTCACATTGTGTCAGTCAGTGCAGATACAGGTGTGAGATGTGTGGGACGTGCAGGGGTTGTGCATACCGGGCAGCCATGGGTTGATATGGGGTGGTGTTGGCACCATCTACGGGTGGGGGACAGGCCCATGCAGATGTCAGTGGCTGTGCTGGTGAAGTGGACACCTGTGGGCCTGGGGTTGGGGGACAGGGATGACGAGGGGGAATAGGATGCGGGCCACATAGGCAGTCACATCATGCCTTTGTGACAGCAGGATGTGATGTGTGTACCTACCAGCCCTAGGATGGGCGGTGTCCAGTGCTTCCGGCAGGCCATGCAGGTATACGGGACCCAGCCTATCTGCCAGTTCCTGCCCTAGGGGGGTGAGTGTGGGGGTAAAAGGGCCTCCCCCACCTGTGCCTGCAGCATGTTGTCTCTCAGTGGCCATGTGGGCACGCACACCACGTTTTATATCTGACATTCGTTTACGCAGGCTCTCGAGGTCTCTATGTGGTCCCCTTGCCTGTGCTACAGCCTCCTGGACCTCCTCCCAGACACGTGTCCATGTTGCCACGGTGGTGGTGCTGCTTTGATGTCCATACAGGTCATCATAATGTTCAAGGACGCTTGCCAGCAGGAGATGGTTCTCCTGCGGGCTGAAGCGAACAGCCCTCCTCTGTTGGACTGACGGCACTGGCTGCCGCTTGCGTTTGGCAACGGGTGGTCCGTGTGTGCACTGTGCGCCAGACGATGGGCCAGCAGCCTCCTCTGCCGGTCTTTCACGGATGTCTGTGTCCTGCTGATCAGGCACACCCTCCTCCTCCACCACACCTGCCCTTTGCTGCCTCTCCATATTATCCTCCCCCTATCCACTCACCACCACTCCCACTCTCGCTACCACTCCCACTCTCACTCCCACTCTACACCATCACTCCCACTCTCGCTACCACTCCCACTCTCACTGTACACCACCACTACCCCTCTCACTCGACACCACCACTCCCACTCTCGCTACCACTCCCACTCTCACTGCATACCACCACTCCTACTCTCACTACCACTCCCACTCTCACTGTACACCACCACTACCCCTCTCACTCTTCACCAGTACACTTCCCACTGCCTCCTGTCACTATCTGTGCTCAACTTTAGACGCACATCATCCCTCTCAATATTACTAATATCTGCAGATGCATTTATCAGTTTGTATGGCGTAACGTGCGTTACACATGCGCATGCGCAGCTGCACGCGTTATGCGCCCGTCACACGCGTATGCGCTATGCCATACAGAGCGTGGATGGCGCATGCGCAGCGGGCATTGCGCATGCGACACCCACACGCTGTGTACGGCGTAGCGCATACACATGTGACATGCGCGCAGCGCACAGGTGGTACCGTGCGTATGCGCAACGCGTGTAGCTGCACGTGCGCTGCGTGCACGTCACAGGCGTATTCGCTACGCCATACAGAGCGTGGATGGCGCATGCGCAGCGGGCGTTGCGCATGCGACACCCACACGCTGTGTACGGCATAGCGCATAGTGTGTGACATGCGCGCAGCGCACGGGTGGTACCGTGCGTATGCGCAACACGCGTAGCTGCGCGTGCGCTGCGCGCACATCACACGCGTATGCGCTACGCCGTACAGAGCGTGGATGGCGCATGCGCAGTGGGCGTTGCGCATGCGACACTCACACAATGTGTATGGCATAGCGGATATGCGTGCGCAGCACACACGCAGCTACGTGCGTTGCGCATACGCACGGTACCACCCGTGCGCTGCGCGCATGTCACATGCGTATGCGCTGCGCATGCGCCATCCACGCTCTGTATGGCGTAGCGCATACGCGTGTGACGTGCACGCAGCGCACTCGCAGCTACACGCGCATGCGCAACACGCATAGCCACTGCCCGTGTGCAATGATTTAAATATATCTGATTGCCTGGGACACATTGAGGGGTTTATGTAGGAGAGAGTCTGTGACTTGGTTGTGAGCTTTGAGAAGTGTTAGAGGACAGTTCTTTCTGTATAGTCACTGTGTGTTTGAGTGTTCTTTGGCTTGTGTGTCTGGCTCTGTGTCTTCGTCAGTGAGGTGTGTGTCATTGTCATTGTGCATCTGTAGCAGTTGTGTGTATGGCTGCCTTCCTGATTGTTGCGGTTACGGTTGAGGAGGACACTGAGGAGGGGCTGCGGTTGCCTGACGGGGGAGATGGTGTCATTGGGGCTGTGGAACAGGGCATGGGTGTGGATCCGCTGCAACTCAGACTTGCAGCTGTGGGGGCAGGCCTGGCAGGGGCTGTACCCGCATGGGGCAGGAGACGTGCCGAGGTGCAGCTCCGCCGGCCTCGTCTCTACAGGCCCAGGGCCCAGCTCCAGGGCATGCGTGAGGACCAGGTCATCTCCCTCTACCGCCTGAGCACGGGGTCTTTTAGGGAGCTCTATGAGGATCTAAGACCTGACCTCGAGCCCCTGACTGCTCGGTCACATGCCATACCGGGTTTGGTCAAGCTCCTTGGTGCCCTACATTTCTTTGCCTCTGGCTGTTTCCAGTCATCTGTGGCCGCAGTAGGGGGCATGAACCGCCCCACCTTCTCACGCTGTCTCCACCAAGTACTGTGTGCCATGGTCAGCCGGGTGGGGAATTACATAGCCCTTCCCCACACTAGGCAACAGTGGGGGACCCTGAACCAGGCCTTTGAGGCGTTAGCTGGGATACCACACGTGATGGGCGCTATTGATTGCATACATGTTGCCCTGGTCCCTCCAAGAGACAGGGAGGTAGTGTTCCGCAACCGCAAACACTATCATTCCCTGAATGTCCAGGTTGTCTGCATATTCTGAATGTGGTACCCAGGTTTGCAGGGTCCACCCATGACTCCTATATCCTGCAGCACTTTACACTCAATTTGAGGATGGACAATATGGGGACTGTCTATTGCTGGGTGTGTATTTATCATCTCTGACATGCACATGCTGTTCATGTTACTAACCGTATGTGCAGATGTCTGTCTCAGAGGTGTGTCCCTCTTTGTGTGGGTATGTCATCTGTCTGTGTGTGATATCAGGGGTTGGGCCTCATACCCCTCCTTGCTATGGAGCTTTGTCATGCTAGTTACATGTCTGCTTGCATATGTGTCGTGGTACAGATTGTTTTCAAACCATGCTCCACACCCTTGTCGTGTGTGTCTGCCCTTCACACCCTGGTGCATAGGCCTGCTGTCCCTTCATGTGGTGTCATATGTTTATGTCACAATGTGTTCTGCATCTGTTTTGCACAAACATACCTGTGTCCATTTTGGAGGACATGGGCTCCTGCTTTAACATCTTATGTCTCTTTGTTGCAGGTGATGCAGGATATGGGTGTCGCCCCTGGTTGCTGACCCCTGTGCGTCGACCACGGACACGTGCAGAGAGGAGGTACAATGAAGCCCATGCCACCAGCCGCTCCGTCATAGAGCGCACCTTTGGCGTATTAAAGAGTCGCTTCAGGTGTCTGGATAGGACAGGCGGGGCCTTACAATACAGATCACAGACTGTGGCAGAGGTCATTGTCGCCTGTTGCATCCTGCACAACATTGCTCTCAGGCACCACATCCCTGTCGATATTAATGAGGGTCTGGAGGAGGACCCTATGTGCCCCCCCCTGCACCTGCCCATGGCGACACACGTGAGGGCACAGCAGTCAGGCAGCAGCTGATTGCAGAGCTCTTCTTATGTAAGTACTGCATATGTTACCACCTACATTTGTTTGGATATGTGTGTACTGCTAATACTAGTTACCATTTGTATCACGATATCTGTACGATGCAATACTGCACGGACATGTAACCGAGATTGGCTTGCCATACCAGCTTCACGTCTACTCATGCCTGATCCACATCAGATGTGGGTAGGGCATAACAGTAGGTGGAGGTGGCTGGTGTGTGTGTGGTGTTTTAGGCTTTGGTGCAGTGTAGGGCTGCCATACCTGGTTTGTGGCTGCATGTGATAGGGGCTGACGTGCAGGCACACGTAGTTGGCTTTGATACTTTGGGGCGGCAGGATGAGAGGCATGTGGTATGGCGTTAACAATGCGGGAACAGACCATGGATGGGGCCAGTTGTCTAGATGTCTGTGTCTTACAGTTGGTGTTCTGCGCTGACTGTGTGGTTGGTATGCTCTGATGTGCAGGGTCTGTGCATTAGTTGTTTTAGTATGCCGCTAAATGTGATACATACCAATATCTATGTGATCTGTGGTAACTGGAGCACTGGTATGTGGTATCCGTGAGGGACATTATTGCACCACCACAGTGTGCCTGAATGTAGATTTCATCACGTAGCCCTCTCAGACATTCCTGGAGGATAGAGAACCTGTGTAGTGTGCAGCCAGGGGGGGGGTGTATTGCATTAGTTGTGTGGGATATAGAATAGCTGTGCAATGCAGTGGTGCATATATGTACGCCGACACACATTATTCATGCCAGATCAGCAGGGTGTGTGTTACAGTGGGCAAGCTGTGGGCTAACTGTGGGTGTGGAGCCTGGTTTCCGTGTTTTTGTCAGGGGGATGACATCTGATGACATCTGCACATGTACCACAGCACTCACATACAAGCGGGGAGGATGGGCAGAGGGGGTAGGTGCAGTCCACTGCACCAACTACATTGCTGACCCTGGAGAGGACGACTTATGTCCACACACACCATCGCTCTGAAGGGGGGGAGGGTTTAGCTGCACATATGGCCTATCCATGCCTTTCCATTATCCATGTCACACAGCAGTATGACATGCAGCCATCATGGTCTGGTCACATGCACACATTGGGGTGTGGTTTGGCAGGCATATCTCAGCCGTGGCGATGTAGATTTGCAGCTCGTCATCACACAGCTGTTAATGTAAGTGATTGGTAGGAGCTATACACACCACTGAATTGTATATGGTCAGCCACTGGGGAGGTGCCCCTGCATAGTTCCTTGTGTTACAGTACTTGATAGCAGGGTATTGGACATCAGTGGGACAACAGGACACACAGTGAGGGGCATTGGAGGACATATGGGGGACGCAGGGTATTACTGCAGCCGTGGATTGATGCTGGGACACAGTAGGGACGGAGCACCTCTGTTTACCCTTTTGTACATGAACAGAGAGATGGGGGAGGGGGACAGACCGAGTGGAGACCCTTGTAGTTTGGCATTCACACATCAGAGATATCTCTCACATGACATAGATATGTACGGTGTGCTGGTGAACAGTTGCTCAGTAAAGGATCGGGGGGGGAGCTGTGAGCTGAGGACAGGAAGGTGCAGTGTGTGTTGCATAAGTGGCAAATGGCATATGTATGTTTCCCTTGTGTTTCCTACTCCGCAGGACATACCTATTGCAGCTCCTGGTGCGGACGTGCATTGGCAGGTGACTGTCATTCATCCAACATGCAGTGGTCTGTGGTAGGTGGCTGTACGGCTACATTGTCTGTGCTGACAGGCATGTTCGACACATGTTCTTGGTTATGTGTCAGATTGTACATATGATGTTGTTTACCTCTTTTCCCTGCACCACCATAAGCCATATCTTGGTGTTGTCACACATATGCCCATGTGTTCCTGTCCAGTTTGTCCTGTGCAACACTGTGTCTGTGACACAGCCAACAGAGCTTCATGTGTGTGGGTGTCCTAGGTGTTGTGGTGACGGGCTACACGTGCACCCTTCCCCAACAGTGTACCATCAGACAACACCAGTCTTTTGTTTGATTTCACAGGGCCTTTCAGTCCACACATCTCCAATTGGGCACATCCCAGCCATATGTTACTGCTGGCACACTCACCTTAGCATACTGTGTGGGTGTGTTTCTTACGGTTGGCTGTGTGCTGGTACAGTGTGCAGGCATGTTACATTATCATGTGGTGTGCGGTGTCTGTACACCTGGGGGGCAGTGCTGACTCTACTATCTCTTCCTTACTGCTGTTTAACATGTGAATATTGTGGATATGTGCTGTGTATTGTGAGCAGACCTGTGTCTTGTGTTGTGACATACGACTGTTGGACCGTATTTTCCAGATCTCAGATATCGCCATGATGTGGACATGCATCAACAGTGGCTGGACATGGTTACATGGTGATTCTCCAAATTGGGGTGACGTCTCCCTTCACTGAGTGACCCAGGGGATCCATGACATACATCTGCTGCACGCAGACGGTAGGTGATACCTTGGGGGGGGGGGGAACTGACATCTGGCTTTGCATGTTAATGATTTACGGTTTGTTTCAGAGATGTTTAATGTTGCTTCTCTTTTCACACTCGCTGCTGCACATGAGGTGGCGCTGTGATACACTTGTGTAACATGGACATAGCCATGCAGATGAACATATCCATGTGACAGCCATGTCTGCAGTTCCAATTCCACATCTGAGCAACCTGCACTGTGTTCAGTTTTGTGCTCATGTTATGTTTGCCTGTGTGTCATTTTATTATGTGCATATTCATGGTTGGCTGTCAGCATTTTGTGCTGCTGTTGGACACTGCATACCAAAACATTATTTCTACTCCTCTGACAGGGCAGAGGACAAACTGGACATATCCATTGGAGCGCATCTAGCATCACCATCATCCACCAGTTTGGGGACACACCACCATGGAACTATCCCTTGGAGAATGGTGTCATAGGATGTTTGACCTCTGCAAGTATGACACATGCCTAGGATGGACAGTATTACTTTGGAATTGCTACTTTATACATGACGGATGTATATAACACACTGTTGCTGCCATGCTCTTGCTGGGAGTTGTGCTCATCTCAGGGGACACACATGACCTTTCATGTACTGTGTCATATTGGGATGTGACACTTGACTATGCATGCCCAGGGTTGCAAGGATAGTCTTCACCTGACATGTTGGATTGCATATATGCTTTGCACTTTGTGCACTGTGTACTGGTCCCCACGTGTGCAGCAGGGACTGAGATTGTCACTGTATGATCTACATTCCTCCACAGTTGTGGTGGTGTTGTGTTTTGGCCATGTGTGTGACATGGAACACAGGATACGCTCATCTGTTTCTTTCAACACAGGCGTCCAGCCATGCATGTGGCATAGGGGGAGCGATGGTGAGGTCCTGTTGTATATGTCCACCTACTCTCCACCTGGACATGATACAGGTTTTGCCACAGCACTGCTTTAATAACCACCAGCATCCTGGATAGATTTTTTCAATCAACAAGGGTGTTTCCCTGCATGTGTGGCATCACTGTAGCATGTTGAGATGTACATGGCGCATGTGCATATGACTGCATATGTTGGGGAGACACAGCACGTGGCAATATGGCTTCTGTGTGATTTACTGTGACATGTTGGCCCCTACTTTCCATTTCTCTATACTCTTTGTTGAGTCTGCTTACTGTACAGACGTGATGCTCTGCACTGATTTACAGACCTTGCATTGCATGTCTTCACAGTCCTGTTTATCCCCTGAGGTAGCGACACTCACATTGACCCATTCTATTTGCAGTGTCGCAGTGTGCGTGTCCAATGTCTCACTTCAATTGTGCATTCCCTGTACTGTGCTATATGTGTAAAGACACTGTCTACAAACCAACCAGTGTAGGGGGCTCCCCTGCATGGTGTTATCTCTGCATGTTTCTGCAGGTAGTTTTCATTTGTATTCTCTCTGTGCTGATGTGCCTCTGCTACCTGTTCGCATATCCTCATTGTGCAGTTGATGATTGCTTCGGGTTACATTGTTGCAACGTTGATTCGTATATCAGGCATTAGGTGAGGGATGAAACATTTCTTTCGATAGTTTTTTTTTCAAATTACATGTTAGCAACAGATGCTGATTTCATTTGTGTGCCTCCTGTGTTTGTCAGATAGATATGTTTTGGAGAACAGATCATGATTGATTTGTGTTGGCCCCTCATCATGCACCACCTACTGTCTACATGCACTCATGTGTGAGTAACACACTTGCGGCATGCAGCAGCATGTGGGGGGTGGGGGCCTATGAAATGGTGCATACCATGGAGCTGCTGCACATTATGTCTCCTGCCCGTCATTTGTAGACGGGCCAGTGACCTTTCTGTATAATGTGGGTTGATGCCCTGCTAAATGTGTTTCCGTGTTTCACCTGTGATCCACTTACCCTGACATTATGATGGCGGTATCAGTATCAGCACTATCTGTGGGGATTAACCCAAATAAATATATTTGTTTGCTATACACTTGTCTCTGCTGCTGCTTGATCATGGTGACAAACATGCAGTACAATGTATGCCTTTGAGTCAGTCCTGCCTCCTTGTGACCCAGAGACTCCAGGGCTTTCCTGGCAGTGTCACTTGAGGTAGATTGCCAGACCTTTCTTCCAAGGTACTGGAGGGTTCCATGTGTTGCCTAGTGCCACATTGCGTGCTTGTGGGAGTTGGACCCTGGTTGCTTGGTAACCAAGCCAGTTTCCTGACCACTAGGCTGCTCCTCCGTTCTTTGCTCACATTGACACATGTATGTACTGATTTGCTAGTCATGTACATGGCCCACTTGTGCTCACATCCTTGTACGGTGGCAGTTGTGTATCTGCCAGCCATTTACCACATCACTGGGTATTACAGCTTCCCATGCACACCCTCCCTTTGGGGCACTCTTTTTCCATTGTGCTCATTGTGCTCATTTTGGTTGTTTGGGGTAGTGGTTGCAGGCATGTGTTCTAACGCAATAGGTTGCAGGTTTGGTCCCAAGATGGGGTTTATCCTTTTCTTCTCTGTCATGCTAACATGACCATTGGTTACCAGCAGGTTCATCATCTCTGCACACACCCTTCCATCTACTCAGGGTACACCAAGGTGTGCCCTCTGTGCTGCCTAGCCATCACATGTTAGGTGTTACATATGTCTCTTTCTTTATGGTGTTTACATGGCAGTGCACTTGGGGGTTTTGTATTGCTGTGGTTCAGCTGGTGTGTGGTACACCTGTTTGCATGTTGAATTCTCTCCTGTCCTGTTCCAGATTTTTCACCGTCTCCACAGGGCATCCTCTGCTGCCCTTGGGGTTTAGTTTCTTTCCTCTTTTGCATGCTGTATCCACTGCATAACATTTCATTGTGTGTGTGCATGTGTCTCTGGTCCCAATTACAGACTCTGATCTGATCTGTACACATCAGATCTGCATGTGCATTTGGTCATGGTTACTGTTGGGGGTTTGCCTGTCCCGACAGCCAGCAGGCGACTTGTGTGATGCCCTGCACTATTTTTGTATGCAGCCTTTGCTAATGAGCTCACGTTGGTGGTGTGGCCTACTGGTTTGTGTATTGCCATTTGTGGTAGTGGTCATAGGTGTGATTCCTCTCTGTTCTCTTTGATTTGTATGCTTGTCCTGCAGAACTAGTTTCCATTCGTGTGACAGTCATATCTGTGCAGATCTGTGCTGTGGGCACATTGTACCCTTATCAGAGGTGTGAACCATCCTTCTGTCCATCTTCTGTCTGCAAGCTGTGTGCCATCCTACCCTGATAGGCATGCTGCTACCCCACGTCCTACACTCCTACACATTTCTGCATTGCAGCTCTCCCAGGTTGCCTCTCCTGTGTGTGCTCTGCATAGCACTGCTACTCCACTGTCATCCTGATATTTCACTTATCCTGCCATTTCAGGCTCCTCTGCTGCACACATCTTCCCATCCTCTGTCACACACTGTCATTATAGCATGGTACATTACCATCACTCTGTGCATAGCTACAGCTGCCCCCGATACGTTTGTCCATTTTTCTAGCTGCCACATGGGCTGGAGCTGATTTGTGTGGTCCATCAGCTCTGATCTACTTCCTTCTTTTACTTATGCATTGTCTTTCCTTTCTGCTCTGTGCAGTGTTTGGGTTACGTGTGTGTTTGGCACATACCTCTCTTGCCCTTCAAATTGGGTGACCTTACTGCTCATGGCCAATGTTTTTTGGTTGACCTATACATCCTTGGGGCATCTAATGCCACACCTTCGATTCCGGCAGCTTATGGGGTGCCTACTATAGTGCCTTGGGAGTTGGCAACCTTTCAACATGGCCTCTGGGGAACATTATCACTCGCCTTTGCTGACGTGGTTGTTTAGGATGTGCCTTCTGGTGCACCCTAAAAGGTGCATTAATTTATGGCACTAGGGTGGGGTTCTTTGTAGATGGCAGCACAGATTGTTGTACAGTTGCAAGCAGAAAAAGGAATTACCTCAGCCAACCTTATTCATTAGGTACACTGGGGATTTGAACTCATTACCCATGCACCATCAATCAGTGTCTTAACCATTGTGCTACACTGCTGTTCCTCCTCGCATGTCAGCGCACCTACTGAACATTTTCATGCGTTACAATGCACAGTGCTGCCATCAAAAACAGTGCTAGCACCTTGCCGTGCCTCATAGGGCACCCTATATGGCGCACTATAGGCCACCCTTTGAGCAACATTGTAGGGTGCCGTGGCAGCACCTTATGTTACAGTGCTTTGAGAGTGCGTTTGCTAGCAGCAGTACTTAAAATAAAATTAAAAGGCCTCATAATGCAATATTACACATAAATGGTAGTGCCTCAGCCAGCCTTATTCATTGGGCACAGTGGGGGATTGAACCCATGACCCCTGCACCATCAGTCAGTGTCTTAACCATTGTACTGTGGTTCTGTTCCTCTACTTGCACATCAGCGCGTCTGCTTATGCTTCCTGCGTGCGTTTCTCATGCGCTACTGCGCGCGGCGCACATTAGCGCGTAGCGCACATTAGTGCACGATTAATCCCGGTTTGATTTTTAAGACTGACACGCCCACTCCTTATATGGCATCCTGCAGACTACCGTGCCGCGCACGTTAGGAGACTTTAGTAAACATACCCCTTAATATGTACAATTTTGCACCTGACAAGAGAGGTGTGTCTATTAACATTTGGCCTAACATTTAATTTGGTAGATAAGAGAATAACTTAAGGAATGTAAATGCAAAATAGAAGGATGCTAGAAGTTATGTTGGTCTACATATAGTCAAATAATTTGGGATAATGTAATGCTAGCAGTAGATGTATTGTAAATAGCATTAGATATCATAATTCTGTTCAACAATTCTATATTGCTGTTAGGTAAAAGCAGCTGTGCTTCTTTGCAAATGTGAGGCATCAGAGTAGTGTTGTAACAGTGAGTTTTGGTTCTCTGAGGCCGGCCACACTAAATGGATGCCCCATAACCGGACCAATAGTGAGCGAAGAAACAGCCTGGGAAGGCGGGGGGAAGCCAGGAATAAAGGATAGGAGCAAGGAGGGTCTGCCTCTTGGCTCCTGCTAGCGAGTAGCGCACCAGCAAACAGCCCCTGATGAGCAGAATGAGGAGTACAGCATATGGGCAGCAGCGGCAGCAGGGCTGTTCAGAGGAGGCTTACCGGCACATCATCAGATGCGGCGTGACCCAGCACAAGCGTTTTGGACGGGCTGATGCTTTGCTGCTTCCTTGGCCGAGTTGTGCCTGGCTGGTGGCAGCAGCTTCCGGCTGGTGATTGTGGCTTCTGGTTTGGGCCTCGTGGTGGGGATGATATCACCAGCTCCTGCAGCAACGCGGCATGGACTCTCTTCGGCGAGTGGAGTGGGATGGAAATGGGCACAGCAGCATCGTAGTCCATAGCTTAGCAACAGGAGCTGGGTCCAGAAAGGAGACAGGGGGCAAACCAGATAGCTGGGGATAGGACCAAGAACAACAGTGGAGCAGTAAGGGGGAGGAAAAGGATAGTAGAACCCAGGGGGAAGGCAAGGTGAAATTGGGAGCCAAGGTAAAGTCATAGACCTATTTGAAGGGGTCTAGGGAGATCCACTGCTTGCCAAATTACAAGTGTGTAGGATACAAGAGTGTGGAACCTGTGCTAGTGGCCTGGGTTGGGCCGCTGTTGGGGATGGAAAGCTGGGGTTTGATGGTCTTTGGTATGGCTTGATGGACTTTGGGCATCACTTAGTGCTGGAGGGACTTTGATATGATCCAGTGCGGCATATCTTAGATTATGTTTTTATGAGCTGGGTGTAGTTGGGGGGGGGGGGCATAAACTGGGGACGGGGTGCTGGGGGGATGGCATTAAAGGCTGGGCAGCTAGGGATCAATTGGTATTTCAGGTGTGCTATTCAGGGATTCTCCAGCCCTTGGTGGGGTGGGGAGTAGGGTTAAGCAAGGGGACCCATTCAAGGTCAGTAACCATGTCCGCTATGGAACTGTATTAATATATGGCGTCTGCTATTTTATAGCATAAGCGAGTAGACAGTGCAAGTGGAATGATGAAACAGATAGGAAAGGAGAATCAGCCTTTGCAGAAGAGGAAGTCCACGGGGGCAAAAAAACACTGGTCAAATAGCAAAGAAACAGAAGGCAGCTAAGACAAAGGGGCTGGGCAAGACCAGCATGGTGCAGGACAGAGCCAGCTGGAGAAAGTGGACTGGAGGAGGCAGCAAGAGGCGAGGACCTCATAGCAGGGCCGAGTCATGAGGAGCCTGCTGTGGGTGACCTAGTGAACATGGTGTGGGCCATGGCTGCTGTCGCCGGTGTGGGACGGGGCTCTGCTGGGGGGGATAGGCAAGGCCCATCGCAAGGATGGCCAAGGCCGGCACCGGCACCTGGCACAGCAGCAGTAGATGCAGGGACCGAACAGTCTACGAACTGCAGGGGAGTCTGGATGGAGAGGTGAGTACTGTTGATTATCAGACTCACTCAATGTGGGGCAAGTAGGGACGGCGGGGAGGTTATAAGAAGAGGTGGGGGGATATGCACGGAGACTGCAAGAGGATGCATAGGAACTAAGTGGTGACGAAGGGGAGGGTGGCCAAAGGCTCCAGGCCAGCATTGAGGAGAAGTAGGGGGGAGGGACAGGACAATGGTTGCAGCACAGGTGTGGGATTGGGGGTTGGCAGATAGGCATTATGGACCTGCTACAGCAACTGGTTGCCATGGTGGCAAAGACCGGCTCGAACCCAGACTCAGCTCCTGAAGCCGTGACAGCTGTGGCAGGAAGAGTAGCCATGGTCACTGAGGCCAGACGCCCTTTCACAAGCCTCCAGGGGTGATAGGAGCAGGATAGCATGGTAACGGTGCAGAAGGGCTTGACCACAGTGGCGGTGCCCCTTCAGGGTTTGACCACATTGGCAGTGCCCCCGCACATACTGCCATGGGAGAATAAAGGGGTGGGTGGCGGGGTGGTCGGGGAAGGGCCACTCTTCTCTGAGGCAAGGCTCGCAGAGTATACCTGTATCACCAGTGCCCTGGATAGCCACATCCTCCCGGCCCAGAAAGAGAAAATCTGGAAGGGCGAGTATATAGATATTTTTACCTTTCTAGTGTGGCGCAGCGACATTATCTGTGACTGCGTGGGTTATAAAGGAAAATGCAAGCTGGTTAGTCTGAAGACAGACAGCGTCCCGTGAACAATAGCAAATTGGTGCGCCGCTTTCCATGTCCTGGATAGTGTGATAGGAGAAAAATACCCCGACCAGTGCCAGGGCTTATTTAAATACCAGGACTGCATTCGTGAGGTGTTCAGAGTGTACAGCAGCTGCACCTGGCTAGAATATGATGAACAATTTCACAGAAACACGGCAGGGAACAAGGAGCTCAGCTGGGAGATGAAGGATATAGACCTGTGGTTCCGGCTGATAACACAAGGGCAAAGAGCAGCCAGGGTGGGAACAGTGACAACAAAATGGGCTGCCAGGGGAGCCAGACAGCAGTGGGGTGTTGGACAGCAGCAGCCCTTTCAGGAAGAGCACAAGTTCCGTGGCTGGGAGGGAGCAGGGCCCCAGCACATGGCGGCCGCAAGGGAGTCAGCAGGTTATTCAATGGGGGCTCGTGTAGATTCAGCATCACATGCATATACTGGCACGCATGCGTGACTTGTGGGGAAGGCTACCCCCAGACCAGATGCACCAAAAGGCTGGGAGGGGAACCCCAGAGGGTTTACTGAGCCAGCAGTTCTCTGCAGGGCTCCCATGCCTGTCAATGCGGATGCATTGCAGTGGTACTTGGCAGGATACGACAGTGTTAAGGCAGAGTGGCTGGTCCATGGGTTTGTACATGGTTTCGTTATCCCATATAATGGACCCCCGGGACCTCGGGCGGCGGGCAATCTTAAATTGGCCTCTGATAATATAGCGGAAGTAGGGCAGAAGTTTGACAAGGAGCGTACCCTGGGGAGAGTGGTGGGCCCATTCTAACAGACTGAGGAGATCAACAACCAATAATACTCTATCTATACCACCTGAGTCCATCAAATGTACTCAAACAACAAGAAACAGAGCATTTACTCTATATGCTCCTAAGTGCTGGAATAATCTCCCACCCCATATAAGATCAATTACTGACCTCTCGCAATTCAGAAAGGCCATTAAACATCACCTGTTCTGCCTTCACTTTACCCACACTGACTCAGTCCATCCACTTCAAACACCTCTTATCACTCACACAGCATCTGACATACCAACAACATAACCCCACTGACTTAAAAGAATACACCATCAAGATCTTACATAGTCTCCATGAACACTTTACAATTCGATTACACAATATAGTTTAAATAACCTACATGTGTCTCTTATGTATATAGTTACCCTGTTACTTCCAAGTTAATATCCCTGTTTAATGTAAGCAAAAGATTTTGTTCTATTGCAAATGTTGTTACAATGTAAACCGCGCTGATTCTAAATAGCGCGGTATATAAGAATTTGTAATAAATAATAAATAATAAATAAATTCTTAGACAGGCCTTTCTTTGGAATGATCATATCACTGCTGGGACTGGTAACTAAGAAGGAACCAGGAGAGTTCCGACTCATCCATTACCTATCATATCCAGAAGGGTACTCGATCAACGATCACTTAGAACAGGAGGCTTGCTCGGTACAGTACGTGTCCTTGGATCAGACCTTAGACCTGCCAAAGGCACACGGCTGCGGAGCCTGGCTGCCAAAACTGATGTGGAGACAGCTCTCCATCTGTTGTCAACCCACACTACAGGATTCCATTTGCTGGGCTTCCGTTTCGAGGGCCTATACTATTTTGATAAATGCTTACCAATGGGATGCTCGGTGACATGCGCATTCTTCAAAGAATTCAGCTCAATTTACTGATGATTGCCCATGATGAGCAGTCCTACTACTGCAACCTCCGCGCCTTCCAGGATACTGAAGTGGAACTTGGGGTGCTGCTAGCGGTAGCCAAGATGAAAGGCCCGGCACAGTGCTTGTCCTTTTTGGGGATTGAGATCAACACTGTAGCATTGGTGACCTAGCTGCCGGACAAGAAACTGGCGGATTTGAAGGGGGCAGTCCAGATGACCTACTTTGCCAAGAAGGTTACACTGAGGCAAATGCAATCCCTGATAGGGCTCCTCAATATCGCGCGCAGGGTCATGTCAGTGGACAGGGCATTCATTCGGTGACTGGCGGATGCAACAAAAGATATAAGAACATAAGACATGCCATACTGGGTCAGACCGAGGTCCATCAAGCCCAGTATCCTGTTTCCAACAGTGGCCAATCTAGGTCATACGTACCTAGCAATATCCCCAAAAGACAGAGGTTCCACAATGCTTGTACTGGGTCAAGCATTGATATCCTGGGTCCCTTTTTAATAGTGGTTTATGGACCTTTCCTCCAGGAACTTGTCCAAACCTTTTTTAAACCCAGCTATACTAACAGCCCTTACTACATCCTCCGGTAACAGATTCCAGAGTTTGATTACACGTTGAGTGAAAAAATATTTTCTCTTATTTGTCTTAAATAGTTTACCCTGTAGCTTCATTACATGTCCCCTAGTCTTTCTATACTCTGATAGTGTAAACAATTGATCCACATTTATCCGTTCCACTCCATTCATTAATTTATAGACCTCTATCATATCTCCCCTCAGCCGTCTCTTCTCCAGGCTAAAGAGCCCTAACCTTCTTAGCCTTTCTTCATAGGAGTAGCCTTCCATCCCCTTCACCAATTTGGTGGCTCTTCTCTGTACTTTTTCTAATAACGCTATGTCCTTTTTAAGATACGGTGACCAGAATTGCACACAATATTCAAGGTGCGGTCGTACCATGGAGCGATACAGAGGCATTATAACATCCTTTGTTTTATTCTCCATCCCTTTCCTTATGATACCTAGCATTCTATTTGCTTTCTTGGCCGCCGCTGCACACTGGGCGGAGGGTTTTAACATGTTATCCACGATGACTCCTAAATCTTTTTCCTGGGTGGTGGTTTCTAATGCGGAGCCTTGCATCGTGTAACTATAGTGTGGGTTGTTCTTTCCTAGTGCATAACTTTGCACTTGTCCACATTAAATTTCATCTGCCATTTGGATGCCCAGTCTTCCAATTTATCCAGATCCTCCTGCAGTTTTCCACAATCCTCTTGGGTTTTAACAACTTTAAACAGTTTTGTGTCATCTGCAAATTTGATAACCTCACTAGTTATTCCCTTTTCCAGGTCATTTATGAATATGTCAAAAAGCAGCGGACCCAGTACAGATCCCTGGGGTACTCCACTATTCACCTTTTTCCATTGGGAATATTGGCCATTTAGCCCTACCCTCTGCTTTCTATCTTTTAACCAGTTCCCGATCCACAATAGTACACTGCCTCCTATCCCATGACTTTTTAGCTTCACCAAAAGTCTCTGATGGGGGACTTTGTCAAAAGCTTTCTGAAAGTCCAGATACACTATATCAACCGACTCACCTTTGTCTACCTGTTTATGCCCACCTTCAAAAAAACATATCAGATTAGTAAGACAAGATCTTCCTTGTCTAAAGCCATGTTGGCTGTCTCCCATTAGGCCATGACTATCTACATGCTGTGTAATTTTGTTCTTTATGATGGTTTCTACCATTTTCCCTGGTACTGACGTCAGGCTCACCGGTCTGTAATTTCCTGGGTCACCCCTGGAACCCTTTTTAAAAATTGGTGTTACGTTGGCGACCCTCCAATCTTCAGGTATTACAGATGATTTTAATGAAAGTTCACAGATTACCAATAGCAGGTCTGCAATCTCATATTTCAGTTCTTTCAACACTCTGGGATGTATACCATCCGGTCCAGGTGATTTGCTACTATTCAGTTTACCAAATAGTTGTAATATATCTTCCCGGTGTAGCGATATTTCTCTCAATTCCTCTGCAGTATCACCTTTAAATACCACTTCAGGACACCAATTCCTTAGGGTCGGGATGGGCGCTTGCCAGGACTAGGCAATTTGAAAGGAGTTCCTGGTGAAGTATAATGGGCGGAATATATGGAGGGAACCCCCAGTAAGCAACGAGGACTTAGATCTCTTCACAGACGCGTCGAGTGTTTTGCATTTTGGGATTTACTTTAAGGGGCAATGGTGCCAGGAAAGGTGGCCAGAGGAATGGCACAGGCAGGGGATAACCAGGACATTACTTTCCTGGAACTGTTCCCCATAGTGGCGGTGCTGGCGATTTGGGGGCCCCGGCTGGCAAATAAGAGGATCATGTTCCAGTCTGTCAGCACTGCTGTGGTTTACACAATCAACAAGCAGTCAGACTGGGCCGGGAGAGTAGCAGGCCTGCTTAGGAAGTTGGTGGGACTGAGCATGGAGCTTAATACGTACATAACAGCCAGGCATGTGCTCAGGAAAAGTAACGAGAACCCTGATGCTCTTTCTCGCTTCCAGCTACCACACTTCCGGCGCCTGACCCTACTGGCTTCATCCACGGCAAGTTGAATGCCGGCGGACCTGTGGAGTGTTGGACTCGGAGTACCAACAGGATGTTGAGGGCACCTTTGTCTAACAATACATGGAGAACCTACTGCAAGCCTGGGCCAGGCTCCAGACCTTTGTGGAAATACGGGGTTTCAACCTTTTACAGGGAGTATCACTGGACCAACTACTCTAATTTATATCATGGCTGAAGGGGGAGGGGACATCAGTCTACCATGCCCATCTAATTTTGACCAGCGTGGCTTTTTTCCTGAAACTTGGGGGGGGGGGGGGGCAGCAGGATACCACAAAAGTATTCATGGTTAAGAAAACCATGGAGGGTTGGTACAGGGATTCCACCCCCGGCCAGACCAATGCAGACCAGTCACACTACAGATGGTGATGGAAGTCAACCGGTGGGCGCCAGAAGTGACAAAGGATGGCTTTGAGGAGCGCCTACTTAAGATGGCCTTGCTGGTCATGTTCTTTGATGCCTTAAGGATGAGCGAGGTTATTCCAAAATTCAGGGCAGATGCAGGGGGCCCAGCCCTAAGGGTGTCTGATGTAACACTAGCAGAGTTGGTCTGTCGCTGGGGTGCTCTAAGACAGATCAGGTGGAAAAGGCAGAATGGTGTGGCTGTATGCCACATACATCAGCGACATGTGCCCGGTAAGAGCCATGCAGGAGTGTGCCCGGCAGGAGGCGGGGCGCTGCTGTGGCACCAGGACGGGTCATGCCTGTCACAATTTCAGCTTAAGGCAATGTGACACCAGGCCCTGGTTATTGCCGGGCTTGATAAGTCACACCTCACTCTGCATTCCTTTAGGATCGGGGCAGCCACCACGGCACATAGGTTGAGTTTTGAGGAGCCACAGATCCAGAACATTGGGCGGTGGGCGTCTAATAGGTTCAGGCTTTATGTTAAGGCATAACACTGGGTCTGCTCTAGGTTAAGCCATGACAGCAGGTCTGACACACCTCATTCATCTTATATCAGCAAGTAACAGAGCAACCACAATCTGGATCGTGGGCCATTCCTACATTTCCTGGGCCAAGAGGAGAGCAGCTGTGTCAGCCACTGTGGTACACAAATCGGTTTTCCTATGGAACTGTTGTGCATACATTGGTTGGGCAAGTGGAGGATGCGTTGGGACCAGTTGAGGCCCTCCCTCATGTCAAGATAAGGGTGAGCCAACCATCAGATTTTGTGGTGCTACACCTGGGTGGTAATGATCTTGTCACCACCAAGAGCATCGATCTGATCATCAAGGTCAAAAAGGACCTGGCTTGGATCTGCACTGTTGAGGGTGGACGTGGTCTGGTCCCATATCCTCCCTCGGCAGAAGTGGATTGGGGCAATCCAGCATGGAGGAGTCGAGAAGAGTAGGAAGAAATTGAACACAGAGGTGGGCAATTTCATGAGGGCTCTGGGGGGGGGACTGTGGTAAAGCATGTGGGCATCTTAGCAGGGATCGAGGCAGTATTTCAAAGAGATGGCATACACCTTAATGAGGTGGGTCTCAACATATTCAATGCCGATTTGCGGAGGGTGGTAGGCTCAGTTCTCATGATAGGATGAGTCGGGCAGCGGCCCTCCTGGTGGCAGGACGTCACCGACCGAAAGGGGAAGTACCACACAGTGGGGGGGGGGCTCAGCTACTGGTATGGGGTGTCTGAGCCTGATATTGGGAGCTCAGGTACCATGGATCAGGGTGCCTGGGCTTGGTTTTAAGGAAGATTAAGAACAGGGGGTTGCCTCGGGCACCAACATGGAGCAGTTGGTGGCAGGTGGGGGGCTATGGCTAGGTCACGATGCGGGCCTAGGCAGAGGCAGGCAGTGGCGGTATCGTACTCCTCGTGGTGGGGGTCCCTGTGCCCAGTTAGATGATGTTAAAATTATTGTGTTTGTTACTGCATGACATGAGATGATGGAATGTTTGGAGAGGCACTGTTATTTAAGCTGTGGCCTGTTATTTCCACAAATAAAGTTGGTTGTACCGAAAATGGAAGCCTGTGTTCTATCATGAGCAGTGGAAAGGGGAGGGGGAGATGAAGCTGGACCACAAGTGAAGTATAGTATGCCAGAGGTTATGTGAGGCCGGCCACACTAAAGTGGACGGCCCATAACCGGGCCAGTGGTGAGTGAGGGAATAGCCCAGGAGGGTGGGGGAAGCCAGGAAGAAAGGGTTGGAGCAAGAAGGCGTCCGTCTCTTGGCTCCCACTAGTGAGCCCCACCATCCACTCCCAGGCAACAGGGAGGGGAAGGTGGGGGGATACGGCACAGCATGGTGGGACCTCACCAACAGAAAGAGGGAGTACCACACAGTGGGTGGGATCAGGTACCATGGATCGGGGTGCCTGGGCTCAGTTTTAAGGAAGATTAAGAACAGGGTGTTGCCTTGGGCGCCAACACAGAGAGGTTGGTGGCAGGGAGGCTACACCTAAGTCACACTGCGGGCTTAGGTGGAAGCAGGCAGCGGCAGTATGGTACTCCTCTTGGTGGGGGGGCCCCTGTGCCTGGTTGGTTGATGTTAAAATTATTGTTTGTTTCTGCATGACACAAAATGATGGAACGTTTGGAAGGGCACTGTTATGTAAGCTGCGGCCTGTTATTTCCACAAATAAAGTTGGTTGTACCAAGAATGGAAGCCTGTGTTCTATCATAAGCGGTGGAAAGGGGAGGGGGTACAGCGGGACCACGAGTGAAGTACAATATACCCGAGGTTATACAAATTATATACTGCATGCACTGAATCCTATGGTGCTTGCAAGAATAACTGGTAGAGCCTTACTCTTTGTACATGTTAATTGAGACCTAGCAAGGACAAACAGTGTCACATAGTTTTGGCTCATCAGAACTTCAAGAGACTACACACTCAACTAAGGCTTTCAAACGTTACCATTGCCTGTTTTTTGATCAACTTTATCTGTTGCATATAGGTTTTTAGGAATCTTCAGCCTGCCTACGTTCCTTGCAAGCCTTTAAATCAGATATCTGAGTGTGCCCTCAGTTAATAGAAGGTCTACTTGCCAGGGACACTTGTCATATATAGTTACTTGGAACAGAAATATACATTGATTTCAGATTTGCAGCTAGACTTGGTCTTCTGTTTAGGTCTCCTACTTAATTTACAGCAAGGGCATAATTTTAAGGTTAGGGACCTTTGCTTAGTAGACTGATACATAGCATAAGATTTCAGTTTGAATTTTTCAGTTTCCTTTGTCTGTTGCAAGCCTGCCTTACAGGGTGTGGCTAATTAAAATGAAGCTGCTCTACTACTGACCAAATACCTGAACCAGTTTGCTCATCAGAATTTCAAGAGACTACATACTCAGCTAAGGCTTTCAGATTTTACCATTGCCTGTTTTTTGATCAACTTTACCTGTTGCATATAGGTTCAGCCTTCCTACGTTCTTTGTATAGCCTTTAAATCAGATATCTGAGTGTGCCCTCAGTTCATAGAAGACCTACTGGCCAGGGATACTTAAGTTCCTGCCCACACTACCCCTTGCTCCATCCACCCCTGGGTTGCATTGCCTATATGGTCATCATATACATTGACATCTGTCCTTTAATTAGGTGTTACACCCACTTTTTCTCCTTTTCTCCTCCTAGGATAGCAGAGTCAGAATGTCGTGTATTCAATGCAATAACTGTGGTGCTTTCATTCTGAGAAGAATCATTTGGAGCCTAAGAGCTTGCCCTATATGCCTCATTAGCTGCTATGCATAAAGAATTGACTCTACTAAGGGAAGAATTAGCCACAATTAAAAACACTTCCTCTAGGGTACCAACTGAACAAAACCCACCACCGCTTCGACAAAAAACAGCCTAGGAACAAATGGCTCACAGTGCGCTCTGGTAAGTTGCGACCTATAAAACAGAGACATCCTATACATCAAGTGATATCCCTGCCTAATGCCTTCTCTGACTTGGATAATGAGGGTGCCCAACCCATGGAAACTGAAGTGCCCTTAAATGATAGACTTAATGTACCAAATAGGAAGAAAAAAATCACAAAACAGAAAACTACTACTCTTTCAAGATTCCATCATCAGAGGCACCAAATTAGGAACACAGCTCAAAGGAGAGAGGATGGTCAAATGCCTCCCAGGCTCTTCAGCCAGCAGGAATACAAACCAAATTGTTAGAACATAACATAAGAACATAAGATATGCCATACTGGGTCAGACCTAGGTCCATCAAGCCCAGTATTCTGTTTCCAACAGTGGCCAAACTAGGTCATATGTACCTAGCAGTTTCCCCAAGAGACACAAGTTCCACAATGCTTGTACTGGGTCAAGCATTGATATCTTCGGTCACTTCTTAATAATGGTTTATGGACCTTTCCTCCAGGAACTTGTCCAAACCTTTTTTAAACCCAGCTACACTAACAGCCTTTACTACATCCTCCGGTAACAAATTCCAGAGTTTGATTACACGTTGAGTGAAAAAATATTTTCTTTTATTGGTCTTAAATAGTTTACCCTGTAGCTTCATTGCATGTCCCCTAGTCTTTCTATATTCTGATAACGTAAACAATCGATCTACGTTTACCCGTTCCATTCCATTCATTAATTTATAGACTTCTATCATATCTCCCCTCAGCCGTCTCTTTTCCAGTTTAAAGAGCCCTAACCTTTTTAGCCTTTCTTCATAGGAGTATCCTTCCATCCCCTTTACCATTTTGGTGGCTCTTCTCTGAACCTTTTCTAAAATCGCTATATCCTTTTTAAGATACGGCGACCAGAATTGCACACAATATTCAAGGTGCGGTCTCACCATGGAACGATATAGAGGCATTATAATATCTTTTGTTTTATTTTCCATTCCTTTCCTTATCATACCTAGCATTCTATTTGCTCTCTTGGCCGCCGCTGCACACTGGGCCGAGGGTTTTAACATGGTATCCACAATGACGCCTAAATCTTTTTCCTGGGTGGTGGTTCCTAATGTGGAACCTTGCATCGTGTAACCATAGTTTGGGTTGTTCTTCCCTAGGTGCATAACCTTGCACTTGTCCACATTAAATTTCATCTGCCATTTTGATGCCCAGTCTTCCAATTTATCAAGATCCTCTTGCAATTTTCCACAATCCTCTTGGGTTTTAACAACTTTAAATAGTTTTGTGTCATCTGCAAATTTGATAACCTCACTCGTTATTCCACTTTCCAGGTCATTTATGAATATGTCAAAAAGCAGCGGACCCAGCACAGATCCCTGGGGTACACCACTATTCACCTTTCTCCATTGGGAAAATTGGCCATTTAGCCCTACCCTCTGCTTTCTATCTTTTAACCAGTTCCTGATCCACAATAGTACACTGCCTCCTATCCCATGACTCTTTAGTTTTGCCAAAAGTCTCTGATGAGGGACCTTGTCAAAGGCTTTCTGAAAGTCCAGATACACAATATCAACCGACTCACCTTTGTCCACCTGTTTATTCACTCCTTCAAAAAAACATAACAGATTAGTAAGACAAGATCTTCCTTGTCTAAAGCCATGTTGGCTGTCTCCCATTAGGTTGTGACTATCTACATGCTGAGTAATTTTATTCTTTATGATGGTTTCTACCATTTTTCCCGGTACTGACGTCAGACTCACCGGTCTGTAGTTTCCTGGATCACTCCTGGAACCCTTTTTAAAAATTGGTGTTACATTGGCGATCCTCCAATCTTCAGGTATTAGAGATGATTTTAATGATAGTTCACAGATTACTGATAGCAGGTCTGCAATCTCATATTTCAGTTCTTTCAACACCCTTGGATGTATACCATCCGGCCCAGGTGATTTGCTACTCTTCAGTTTATCTAATAGTTGTAAGACATCTTCCCGATGTATCGATATTTCCTTCAATTCTTCCACACCTTTAAATACCACTTCCGTCATGGGTAACATTCCTACATCTTCCTCAGTAAAGACCGAAGCAAAGAATTCATTCAGTCTCTCCGCTATCGCCTTGTCGCCTCTTAGTGCTCCTTTAACCCCTTTATCATCTAATGGACCAACTGACTCTCTCACAGGTTTTTTGCTACGAATGTACTTGAAAAGGTCTTTATTTTGCGTTTTTGCTTCCGCAGCAAGCTTCTTCTCAAATTCTCTCTTTGCCTGCTTTATCAATGCCTTGCATTTGACTTGCCAGTGCTTGTGCTGTTTCCAGGTTTCGTCGTTTGGCTCTTTTTTCCATTTCCTGAAAGTTGCTTTTTTGGCAACAACAGCCTCTCGGACCTCACCTTTAAACCATGCTGGCAGTTTTTTGGACTTCCTTCCACTTTTCTTAAAGCGTGGAATACAGCTGGTCTGGGCTTCCAAGATAGTATTTTTCAACAACACCCAAGCTTGATGTACGTCTTTAACCTTTGCAACTGCTCCTTTTAGTTTTTTCTTAACTGTTTTCCTCATTTTATCATAGTCTCCCTTTCGAAAGTTAAAAGGTAGTACTGTGGATTTCCTTACTATCCCTCCTCCACTAATTAAATCAAAGGCGATCATGCTATGATCACTATTTCCAAGTGGCCCCAACACCCTTATCTCTTGCACTAGATCTGGTGTTCCACTAAGGAATAGGTCTAATATGGCTTCCCCTCTGGTCGGTTCATGAACCAGCTGCTCCAAGAAGCAGTCATTTATTTCATCCAGGAACTTTATCTCCCTAGCATGTCCTGACGTGACACTGACCCAGTCGATACCAGGGTAATTGAAATCACCCATTATTATTACTGCACTGTAACGTTTGTTAGCTTCCTTGATTTCTTTGAGCATTTCATCATCCATTTGGTCATTCTGGCCAGGCGCTCGATAGTACACCCCCACTGCCATTGCCTTCCCCCTTTTATATGGAATTTCAATCCATACAGATTCTACAGCAGATTTTGTTTCCTGCAAAACTTTAATCCTTTCTGAGTCAATGCCCTCTCTAACATAGAGCGCAACCCCTCCACCAATTTGATCAGCTCTATCATTACGATATAGTTTGTACCCAGGTATCACAGTGTCCCACTGGTTGTCCTCCTTCCACCATGTCTCTGATATTCCAATCATATCTAACATTTCATTTAGTGCTATATATTCTAACTCTCCCATCTTATTGTTTAGACTTCTAGCATTTGCATACAAGCATTTTAGAGAATGTATTTTGTTCATGTTAATTTGGCTATTGTTAGACATGGGTAAATTGGGATCTTTAAGCTCTGTCTTCTCCATACTTGAGGGCATTTGGGCTACTTTACTCTTTTGTGGAACCTCTCTGCTTTTGGTAGTATCCTTCAAGGATACATTCTTCCGAACCATCTGCTCTTGGGCGACTGTTGGCTTTCCCCTAATATCTAGTTTAAAAGCTGCTCTATCTCCTTTTTAAAGGTTAATGCCAGCAGCCTGGTTCCATCCCGGTTAAGGTGAAGCCCATCCCTTCGGAAGAGCCCCTCCTTTCCCCAGAATGTTCCCCAGTTCCTAACAAATGCAAAACCCTCATCTCTGCACCATTGTCTCATCCACGCATTGAGACTCCGGAGCTCTGCCTGCCTTTTGGGTCCTGCGCGCGGAACAGGAAGCATTTCGGAGAATGCTACCCTGGAAGTTCTGGATTTCAACTTCCTACCTAAAAGCCTAAATTTTGCCTCCAGAACCTCCCTACCACATTTTCCTATGTCATTGGTACCGACATGTACCAAGACAGCAGACTCCTCCACAGCACTATCTAAGACCTTATCTAGGTGGCGCGTGAGGTCCGCTACCTTCGCACCAGGCAGGCATGTTACCAGGCGATCCTCACGTCCACCAGCCACCCAGCTATCTACATGCCTAATGATCGAATCACCAACTATAACGGCTGTCCTTACCCTTCCCTCATGGGCACATGGCCCTGGAGAAACCTCCTCGGTGCGAGAGGGTTTTACATCACCTGGAGGACAGGTCCTAGTTACAGGATCACTTCCTGCCGCACCAGGGTGATGCTCTCCTGTCATGTGACCTCTCTCCTCCATGGCAACAGGGGTGCTGCCAGACTGGAGGTGGGACTTCAGGACTATATCCCTGTAGGTCTCGTCTATGTACCTCTCTGTCTGTCTTATGTTTTCCAAGTCTGCTACTTTAGCCTCTAGAGAACGGACTTGTTCCCTGAGAGCAAAGAGATCCTTACACCTAGTGCACACGTAAGACCTCTCACCAACTGGGAGAAAATCATACATGTGACACTCAATGCAAAAGACTGGAAAGCCCCCATCCTGCTGCTGGACTGCTGTCTGCATCTTAGTTTTAAGTTTGTGTCTAGATCTTTAAGTTCTTACTTACTAGGGGTTGCTATGGGTATTTATAACAATAAAACTGTACCTAATACGTTTAATATACCTTGTTCACCTGAAGCTAAATTAATCTCAGGTCCTTAGTGTATGACTGATTTGGGTAATGAGCTTCACCTGAAAGCACCTCCTGTCCTTTAAGATGTGTAAGTACCTATAAAGCTATGATTATCCCAGGAGAGGGTGGGAGTGGGGAGGGAGGGAGGGAGGGAAATAGTTGGTATAGTTAGTGCAGAAAGTGAGCACTCCAAAACTGATATTGTCATCCACTTGGGTACAAATGACCTGGCTAGAAACAGTGCCTCTGCAGTTCAAAGGAACTTCCAGACTGTGAGAGAAACTCAAGCCCATGGTTAACACTATATCATCCTCAGAAGTTCTAACTGTTCATGGTAAGGGGGCAGAAAGGCTGTATCACATAAACAACTTTAATGCATAGCCCCACACCTGATGCAATCAAAAATGATTTAGATATGGTGGAAATGGACTTGGACATTGTGGCCATTACAGAAACATGGTTTAATGAGATGTATGAATGGGATATAGCCATAGCTGACTATAATCTATTTAGAAGGCACAGAGAGGGTAGAAAAGGAGGCGGAGTAGCCCTGTATGTCAGAAGCAATATTAAAGCTGCTGAAATGTGGGGGACGTAGAGAAAAGAAGAAGCGCTCTGGATTGTGTTGGAAAGAGGAGATGGCACTGTCATTCATACTGGTGTGGTCTACAGTCCTCCAACTCAAACCAAAGAAATGGATAGCAAATTGATTATTGATAGTGCAAAGATAGCCATGAAGGGGAAGTGATCATAATGGTTTACTTTAATCTACCCAATGTGGATTGGAGTGTTCCTTCTGCAAATCTGGAAAAAAGTAAAAAAAATTGTGGATGCCTTCCAAGATACGTTACTTAAACAAATGGTGATGGAACAGACCAGGGAGAGCTCCGTGATGGATTTAGTGCTCACCAACGGAGATAGTGTGTCGAATATCCAGGTGGGTGCCCATGTGAGCAGCAGCAATCATCACACGTTGTGGTTTGAGATAAAAAACCAAGGTGGAATCCAATCACAGCAAATTCAAAGACTTCAAAAACGCTGACTTCAGTAAAATGCCCAAGTACCTGAAGGGGGAGTTGGCAGGGTGGGAGGGGATAAGGGAAGTGGAATTGCAATGGGCTAAACTAAAGAAGGCAATAAAAGGTGCAACAGATACATATGTAAGGAAAGTAAATAAAAACAAGAGGAAAAGGAAACCTATTTGGTTCTATAAAGATGTGGTTGCACAAATTAAGGTAAAAAACACAGCTTTCAAAAAATTCAGAAGCTCGCAAACAGAGGGACATGGAAAAGAATACAAGATCAAACTAAAAGAGACAAAAAGAGAAATAAGCATAGCAAAATCAAAGGCAGAAGAAAAGATGGCTAAAGATGTGAAGTGTGGTGACAAATCTTTTTTCAGGTATATTCGGGAGAGGAGGAAAATCAGAGGTGGAATTGCAGGACTCAAAAGTGCTGGAAACGGATTTGTGGAAAGTGACATTGAAAAAGCGAAAATGCTAAACAAATACTTCTGCTCTGTTTTCATTAGATAAAATCCTGGAGAAGGACCACCTGTGATTGATACCTACTCAATTCCCATTTGTATATTTATCACACCATTCACAAAAGATGATGTGTTAGAACAGCTTGCAAAACTGAAAGTGGACAAGTCTATGGGACCAGATGGGATACATCCCAGGATACTGAAGGAGCTCAGAGAGGTTCTTGCAGGGCCTTTAAAGAGTGTTTTTAATAGATCCTTGGAGACAGGAGACGTTCCAAAGGACTGGAGAAGGGCTGATGTGTTACCTCTCCACAAAAGTGGTAATAGGGAAGAAGTGACAAACTACAGGCCAGTAACCCTTACCTCAGTGGCGGGAAAAGTAATGGAGGCGCTCCTGAAAGAGTGGACTTCCTCGAAACCAACAGGTTTCATGATTCAAGGCAAAATGGTTTTACCAAAGGATGATCTTGTCAAACAAATCTGAGTGAGTTCTTTGATGGGTGACCAGAGAACTAGATCAAAGATATGCAATGGATGTGATCTACCTAGATTTCAGCAAAGCCTTTGATACTGTTCCTCATAGGAAGCTTATCAAAAAACTCAGCAGCTTGGGGATGGGTCCCAGATGGTGAACTGGATCAGAAATTGGTTGACTGACAGACAACAGAAGGTGATGGTAAACGGAACTCACCGGATGAAAGGAAGGTGATTAGTGGTGTGCCCCAGGGTTCGGTCCTGGGACCTGTGCTGTTCAATTTATTTGTGAGTGATATTGCCGAAGGGCTGAATGGAAAAGACTGCCTTTATGCAGATGACACCAAAATTTGCAATACAGTGGACTCCCCTGAGGGAGTGGGGAACATGAGAAAAGATCTACAAAAGCTGGAAGAATGGTCTAATGCATGGCAGTTGAGATTTAATGTGAAGAAGTGCAGTGTCATGCATTTGGGGAGCAGAATTCCAAGGGAATTGTATGCGATAGGGGGCGAGAGATTGGTGTGTACAGACCAGGAAAAGGACCTCGGAGTGATTGTTTCTGATTATCCCAATGTGACAAAACAGTGTGACAAGGCGGTGGCAAAAGCCAGAGGGATGCTGGGTTGCATACAGAGAGGAATTACCAGCAGAAAGCAAGAGGTATTTATGCCACTGTACAAGTCGCTGGTGAGGCCTCACTTGGAATATTGTCTTCAGTTTTGGAGACCGTATCTCATAGTAACATAGTAAATGACGGCAGATAAAGACCAGCATGGTTCATCCAGTCTGCCCAGCAAATATACGGCAAGAGTAGGTGTACCCGTCACTCAGTGCAGGCCACCCCTACCCATGTCTTTGTTTAGGGGTGGGCCCACCACTCCATGCAGGACACCCCTATTTGTTGAGAAGTTAGATGGTTCAGTTTATTTTGTTTTTATCCTGTTGCTATAAAGGGATCCGCTGTGCTTGTCCCATGCTGTTTTGAATTCCGTCACCGTGTTTGCCCCCACCACTTCCATCAGGAGAGCATTCCAAGCATCCAGCACCCTTTCAGTGAAAAAATATTTCCTGACGTTGCCTTTCAATTTTCCACCTTGCAGCTTCATGTTATGCCCTCTAGTTTTGGAGCTTCCCTGTCTTTGTAAGAGGTTTGTTTGTTCATCGTTCCTCTTTAAGTATTTAAAGGTCTGAATCATATCTCCCCATCCCTCCTCTCCTCCAAAGTGTACATATTTAGGTCTTCAAGTCTCTTCTCATAGGGTTTCTTACACAGGTTCCAAATCATTTTGGTCGCCTTCCTCTGAAGAGTTTCCAGTCTTTTTACATCTTTTGCAAGATATGGTCTCCAAAACTGAACACAGTATTCCAAGTGAGGCCTCACCAGTGACCTGTAAAGTGGCATAAGTACCTCTTCCTTTCTGCTGGTAATCCCTCTTTGTATGCAGCCCAACATCATCCTGGCTTTTGCCACCGCTTTGTCGCACTGTTTTGTCACCTTGAGATCATCAGAGATAATCACACCAAGGTCTTTCTCCTGAACCATGCACACCAACCTCTTGCCCCCTATTGCGTACATTTCCCTTGGATTTCTGCTACCTAAGTGCATGACACTGCACTTTTTTGCATTAAATCGTAATTGCCAAGCATTAGACCATTCTTCCAGCTTTTGTAGATCTTTCCTCATGTTATCCACTCCCTCGGTTGCAAATTTTTGTGTCATCTGCAAAAAGACAGACTTTTCCATTCAGTCCTTCAGCAATATCCCTCACAAATACATTGAACAGGGCCGGGCCCAGGACCGAACTCTGGGGCACCCCGCTAATCACCTTCCTTTCATCCAAGTGAGCTCCATGTACCATCACCTTCTGTCGTCTGTCAGTCAACCAATTTCTAATCCAGTTCACCATCTTGGGACCCATCCCCAAACTACTGAGTTTGTTGACAAGCCTCCTATGAGGAACAGTATCAAAAGGCTTTGCTGAAATCCAGGTAGATGACATCCATTGCATGCCCCTGATCTAGTTCCTTGGTCACCCAGTCAAAGAACTCAATCAGATTTGTTTGGCAAGGCCGTCCTTCAGTAAAACCATGTTGCCTCGGATCTTGCAACCTGTTGGTTTTGAGAAAGTTCACTATTTGCTCTTTCAGGAGTGCCTCCATTACCTTTCCCGCCATCGAGGTAAGGCTCACGAGTCTGTAGTTTGACACTTCTTCCCTGTCACCACTTTTGTGTAGAGGTATGACATCAGCCATTCTCCAGTCCTGAGGAACCTCTCCTGTTTCCAAGGCTCTGTTGAATGCATCCTTTAACGGCCCTGCAAGAACCTCTCTGAGCTCTTTCAGTATCCTGGGATGTATCCCATCCAGTCCCATGGCTTTGTCCACTTTCAGTTTAGCAAGTTGTTCCAACACCTCATCTTCTGTGAATGGTATGGTATGGTATATACTTCATTCCCATTTTTGTATTTCGGAGTCACAGCTGGTCCATCTCCAGGATTTTATTTAATAAAAACAGAGCAGAAGTATTTGTTTAGCAGTTTCGCTTTTTCTATGTCACTGTCCACGAGTCCTTTCCCAGCACTTCTGAGTCCTGAAATTCCATGTCTGATCTTTTCCTTTCCCGAATATACCTGAAGAAAGTTTTGTCACCAGCCTTAACATCTTTTGCCATCTTTTCCTCTGCCTTTGATTTTGCTATCCTTATTTCTCTTTTTGACTCTTTGGGGTATGTTTACTAAAGTCTCCTAACGTGCACGGCGCGGTCGTCTGCAGGATGCCATATAAGGAGTGGGCCTGTCAGTCTTAAAAAATCAAACCGGGATTAATCGTGCGCTAATGTGCACCGCGCACAGTAGCACATGAGAAACGTGTGCAGGAAGCATAAGCAGGTGCGCTGATGTGCAAGTAGAGGAACAGAGCCACAGTACAATGGTTAAGACACTGACTGATGGTGCAGGGGTCATGGGTTCAATCCCCCACTGTGCCCAATGAATAAGGCTGGCTGACGCACTACCATTTATGTGTAATATTGCATTATGAGGCCTTTTAATTTTATTTTAAGTACTGCTGCTAGCAAACGCACTCTCAAAGCACTGTAACATAAGGTGCTGCATAAGGCACCCCATAAGGTACCCCAGAGGACACATTTTAAAGTGCACTGTCCGCCACGGCACCCTACAATGTTGCTGAAAGGGTGGCCTATAGTGCGCCATATAGGGTGCCCTATGAGGCACGGCAAGGTCCTAGCACTGTTTTTGATGGCAGCACTGTGCATTGTAATGCATGAAAATGTTCAGTAGGTGCGCTGACATGCGAGGAGGAACAGCAGTGTAGCACAATGGTTAAGACACTGACTGGGTAATGAGTTCAAATCCCCAGTGTACCTAATGAATAAGGTTGGCTGAGGTAATTCCTTTTTCTGCTTGCAACTGTACAGCAATCTGTGCTGCCATCTACAAAGAACCCCACCCTAGTGCCATAAATTAATGCACCTTTTAGGGTGCACCAGAAGGCACATCCTAAACAACCACTTCAGCAAAGGCGAGTGATAATGTTCCCCAGAGGCCATGTTGAAAGGTTGCCAACTCCCAAGGCACCATAGTAGGCACCCCATAAGCTGCCTGAATTGAAGGTGTGGCGTAAGATGCCCCAAGGATGTATAGGTGAACCAAAAAACATTGGCCATGAGCAGTAAGGTCCCCCAATTTGAAGGGCAAGAGAGGTATGTGCCAAACACACACATAACCCACACACTGCACAGAGCAGAAAGGAAAGACAATGCATAAGTAAAAGAAGGAAGTAGATCAGAGCTGATGGACCACACAAATCAGCTCCAGCCCATGTGGCAGCTAGAAAAATGGACAAACATATCGGGGGCAGCTGTAGCTATGCACAGAGTGATGGTAATGTACCATGCCATAATGGCAGTTTGTGACAGAGGATGGGAAGATGTGTGCAGCAGAGGAGCCTGAAATGGCAGGATAAGTGAAATATCAGGATGACAGTGGAGTAGCAGTGCTATGCAGAGCACACACAGGAGAGGCAACCTGGGAGAGCTGCAATGCAGGAATGTGTAGGAGTGCAGGACATGGGGTAGCAGCATGCCCATCAGGGTAGGATGGCACACAGCTTGCAGACAGAAGATGGACAGAAGGATGGTTCACACCTCTGATAAGGGTACAATGTGCCCACAGCACAGATCTGCACAGATATGACTGTCACACGAATGGAAACTAGTTCTGCAGGACAAGCATACAAATCAAAGAGAACAGAGAGGAATCACATCTATGACCACTACCACAAATGGTAATACACAAACCGGTAGGCCACACCACCAACGTGAGCTCATTAGCAAAGGCTGCATACAAAAATAGTGCAGGGCATCACACAAGACGCCTGCTGGCTGTCAGGACAGGCAAACCCCCAACAGTAACCATGACCAAATGCACATGCAGATCTGATGTGTACAGATCAGATCACAGTCTGTAATTGGGACCAGAGACACATGCACACACACAATGAAATGTTATGCAGTGGATACAGCATGCAAAAGAGGAAAGAAACTAAACCCCAAGGGCAGCAGAGGATGCCCTGTGGAGACGGTGAAAAATCTGGAACAGTACAGGTGTACCACACACCAGCTGAACCACAGCAATACAAAACCCCCAAGTGCACTGCCATGTAAACACCATAAAGAAAGAGACATATGTAACACCTAACATGTGATGGCTAGGCAGCACAGAGGGAACACCTTGGTGTACCCTGAGTAGATGGAAGGGTGTGTGCAGAGATGATGAACCTGCTGGTAACCAATGGTCATGTTAGCATGACAGAGAAGAAAAGGATAAACCCCATCTTGGGACCAAACCTGCAACCTATTGCGTTAGAACACATGCCTGCAACCACTACCCCAAACAACCAAAATGAGCACAATGGAAAAAGAGTGCCCCAAAGGGAGGGTGTGCATGGGAAGCTGTAATACCCAGTGATGTGGTAAATGGCTGGCAGATACACAACTGCCACCGTACAAGGATGTGAGCACAAGTGGGCCATGTACATGACCAGCAAATCAGTACATACATGTGTCAATGTGAGCAAAGAACGGAGGAGCAGCCTAGTGGTCAGGAAACTGGCTTGGTTACCAAGCAACCAGGGTCCAACTCCCACAAGCACGCCATGTGGTTCTAGGCAACACATGGAACCCTCCAGTACCTTGGAAGAAAGGTCTAGCAATCTACCTCAAGTGACACTGCCAGGAAAGCCCTGGAGTCTCTGGGTCACAAGGAGGCAGGACTGACTCAAAGGCACACATTGTACTGTATGTTTGTCACCATAATCAAGCAGCAGCAGAGACAAGTGTATAGCAAACAAATATATTTATTTGGGTTATCCCCACAGATAGTGCTGATACTGATACCGCCATCATAATGTCAGGGTAAGTGGATCCCAGGTGAAACACGGAAACACATTTAGCAGGGCATCAACCCACATTATACAGAAAGGTCACTGGCCCGTCTACAAATGACGGGCAGGAGACATAATATGCAGCAGCTCCATGGTATGCACCATTTCATAGGCCCCCACACCCCACATGCTGCTGCATGCCGCAAGTGTGTTACTCACACATGAGTGCATGTAGACAGTAAGTGGTGCATGATGAGGGGCCAACACAAATCAATCATGATCTGTTCTCCAAAACATATCTATCTGACAAACACAGGAGGCACACAAATGAAATCAGCATCTGTTGCTAACATGTTGTAATTTGAAAAAAACCTATCGAAAGAAATGTTTCATCCCTCACCTAATGCCTGATATACGAATCAACGTTGCAACAATATAACACGAAGCAATCATCAACTGCACAATGAGGATATGCAAACAGGTAGCAGAGGCACATCAGCACAGAGAGAACACAAATGAAAACTACCTACAGAAACATGCAGAGATAACACCATGCAGGGGAGCCCCCTACACTGGTTGGTGTGTAGACAGTGTCTTAACACATATAGCACAGTACAGGGAATGCACAATTGAAGTGAGACATTGGACACGCACACTGCGACACTGCAAATAGATTGGGTCAATGTGAGTGTCGCTACCTCAGGGGATAAACAGGACTGTGCAGACATGCAATGCAAGGTCTGTAAATCAATGCAGAGCATCACGTCTGTACAGTAAGCAGACTCAACAAAGAGTATAGAGAAATGGAAAGTAGGGGCCAACATGTCACAGTAAATCACACAGAAGCCATATTGCCTAGTGGTGTGTCTCCCCAACATATGCAGTCATATGCACATGCACCATGTACATCTCAACATGCTACAGTGATGCCACACATGCAGGGAAACACCCTTGTTGATTGAAAACATCTATCCAGGATGCTGGTGGTTATTAAAGCAGTGCTGTGGCAAAACCTGTATCATGTCCAGGTGGAGAGTAGGTGGACATATACAACAGGACCTCGCCATCGCTCCCCCTATGCCACATGCATGGCTGGACGCCTGTGTTGAAACAAACAGATGAGCGTATCCTGTGTTACATGTCACACACATGGCCAAAACACAACAACACAACTGTGGAGGAATGTAGATCATACAGTGACAATCTCAGTCCCTGCTGCACATGTGGGGACCAGTACACAGTGCACAAAGTGCAAAGCGTATATGCAATCCAACATGTCAGGTGAAGACTATCCTTGCAACCCTGGGCATGCATAGTCAAGTGTCACATCCCAATATGACACAGTACATGAAAGGTCATGTGTGTCCCCTGAGATGAGCACAACTCCCAGCAAGAGCATGGCAGCAACAGTGTGTTATATACATCCGTCATGTATAAAGTAGCGATTCCAAAGTAATACTGTCCATCCTAGGCATGTGTCACACTTGCAGAGGTCAAACATCCTATGACACCATTCTCCAAGGGATAGTTCCATGGTGGTGTGTCCCCAAACTGGTGGATGATGGCGATGCTAGATGCGCTCCAGTGGATATGTCCAGTTTGTCCTCTGCCCTGTCAGAGGAGTAGAAATAATGTTTTGGTATGCCGTGTCCAACAGCAGCACAAAATGCTGACAGCCAACCATGAATATGCACATAATAAAATGACACACAGGCAAACATAACATGAGCACAAAACTGAACACAGTGCAGGTTGCTCAGATGTGGAATTGGAACTGCAGACACGGCTTTCACATGGATATGTTCATCTGCATGGCTATGTCCATGTTACACAAGTGTATCACAGCGCCACCCCATGTGCAGCAGCGAGTGTGAAAAAAGAAGCAACATTAAACATCTCTGAAACAAACTGTAAATCATTAACATGCAAAGCCAGATGTCGGTTCCCCCCCCCCCCCCAAGGTTTCACCTACCGTCTGCGTGCAGCAGGTGTATGTCATGGATCCCCTGGGTCACTCAGTGAAGGGAGACGACGTCACCCCAATTTGGAGAATCACCATGTAACCATGTCCAGCCACTGTTGATGCATGTCCACATCATGGCGATATCTGAGATCTGGAAAATACGGTCCAACAGTCGTATGTCACAACACAAGACACAGGTCTGCTCACAATACACAGCACATGTCCATAATATTCACATGTTAAACAGCAGTAAGGAAGGGATAGTACAGTCAGCACTGCCCCCCAGGTGTACAGACCCTGCACACCACATGATAATGTAACATGCCTGCACACTGTACCAGCACACAGCCAACCGTAAGAAACACACCCACACAGTATGCTAAGGTGAGTGTGCCAGCAGTAGCATATGGCTGGGATGTGCCCAATTGGAGATGTGTGGACTGAAAGGCCCTGTGAAATCAAACGAAAGACTGGTGTTGTCTGATGGTACACTGTTGGGGAAGGGTGCACTTGTAGCCCGTCACCATAACACCTAGGACACCCACACACATGAAGCTCTGTTGGCTGTGTCACAGACACAGTGTTGCACAGGACAAACTGGACAGGAACACATGGGCATATGTGTGACAACACCAAGATATGGCTTATGGTGGTGCAGGGAAAAGAGGTAAACAACATCATATGTACAATCTGACACATAACCAAGAACATGTGTCGAACATGCCTGTCAGCACAGACAATGTAGCCGTACAGCCTCCTACCACAGACCACTGCATGTTGGATGAATGGCAGTCACCTGCCAATGCACGTCCGCACCAGGAGCTGCAATAGGTATGTCCTGCGGAGTAGGAAACACAAGGGATACATATGCCATTTGCCAGTTATGCAACACACACTGCACCTTCCTGTCCTCAGCTCACAGCCCCCCCCCCCCTGATCCTTTACTGAGCAACTGTTCACCAGCACACCGTACAGATCTATGTCATGTGAGAGATATCTCTGATGTGTGAATGCCAAACTACAAGGGTCTCCACTTGGTCTGTCCCCCTCCCCCATCTCTCTGTTCATGTACAAAAGGGTAAACAGAGGTGCTCTGTCCCTACTGTGTCCCAGCATCAATCCACGGCTGCAGTAATACCCTGCGTCCCCCATATGTCCTCCAATGCCCCTCACTGTGTGTCCTGTTGTCCCACTGATGTCCGATACCCTGCTATCAAGTACTGTAACACAAGGAACTATGCAGGGGCACCTCCCCAGTGGCTGACCATATACAATTCAGTGGTGTGTATAGCTCCTACCATCACCATCGCCACGGCTGAGATATGCCTGCCAAACCACACCCCAATGTGTGCATGTGACCAGACCATGACGGCTGCATGTCATACTGCTGTTTGACATGGATAATGGAAAGGCATGGATAGGCCATATGTGCAGCTAAACCCTCCCCCCCTTCAGAGCGATGGTGTGTGTGTGGACATAAGTCGTCCTCTCCAGGGTCAGCAATGTAGTTGGTGCAGTGGACTGCACCTACCCCCTCTGCCCATCCTCCCCGCTTGTATGTGAGTGCTGTGGTACATGTGCAGATGTCATCAGATGTCATCTCCCTGACAAAAACACGGAAACCAGGCTCCCCACCCACAGTTAGCCCACAACTTGCCCTCTGTAACCCACACCCTGCTGATCTGGCATGAATAATGTGTGTCAATGTACAAATATGCACCACTGCATTGCACAGCTATTCTATATCCCACACAACTAATGTAATACACCCCCCCCCCCCCCTGGCTGCACACTACACAGGTTCTCTATCCTCCAGGAATGTCTGAGAGGGCTACGTGATGAAATCTACATTCAGGCACACTGTGGTGGTGCAATAATGTCCCTCATGGATACCACATACCAGTGCTCCAGTTACCACAGATCACATAGATATTGGTATGTATCACATTTAGCGGCATACTAAAACAACTAATGCACAGACCCTGCACATCAGAGCATACCAACCACACAGTCAGCGCAGAACCCCAACTGTAAGACAGACATCTAGACAACTGGCCCCATCCATGGTCTGCTCCCGCATTGTTAACGCCATACCACATGCCTCTCATCCTGCCGCCCCAAAGTATCAAAGCCAACTACGTGTGCCTGTACGTCAGCCCCTATCACATGCAGGCAGGTATGGCAGCCCTACACTGCACCAAAGCCTAAAACACCACACATACACCAGCCACCTACACCAACTGTTGTGCCCTACCCACATCTGATGTGGATCAGGCATGAGTAGATGTGAAGCTGGTATGGCAAGCCAATCTCGGTTACATGTCCATGCAGTATTGCATCGTACAGATATCGTGATACAAATGGCAACTAGTATTAGCAGTACACACATATCCAAACAAATGTAGGTGGTAACATATGCAGTACTTACATGAGAAGAGCTCTGCAATCAGCTTCCGCCTGACTGCTGTGCCCTCACGTGTGTCGCCATGGGCAGGTGCAGGGGGGCACGTAGGGTCCTCCTCCAGACCCTCATTAATATCGACAGGGATGTGGTGCCTGAGAGCAATGTTGTGCAGGATGCAACAGGCGAAAATGATCTCTGCCACAGTCTGTGATCTGTATTGTAAGGCCCCGCCTGTCCTATCCAGACACCTGAAGCGACTCTTTAATACGCCAAAGGTGTGCTCTATGACGGAGCGGCTGGTGGCGTGGGCCTCATTGTACCTCCTCTCTGCATGTGTCCGTGGTTGACGCACGGGGGTCAGCAACCAGGGGCGACACCCATATCCTGCATCACCTGCAACAAAGAGATGTAAGGCGTTAAATCAGGAGCCCATGTCCTCCAAAATGGACACAGGTATGTATGTGCAAAACAGATGCAGAACACATTGTGACATAAACATATGACACCACATGAAGGGACAGCAGGCCTATGCATCAGGGTGTGAAGGGCAGACACACACGACAAGGGTGTGGGGCATGGTTTGAAAACATCTGTACCACGACACATATGCAAGCAGACATGTAACTAGCACGACAAAGCTCCATAGCAAGGAGGGGTATGAGACCCCACCCCTGATATCACACACAGACAGATGACATACCCACACAAAGAGGGACACACCTCCGAGACAGACATCTGCACATACGGTTAGTAACATGAACAGCATGTGCATGTCAGAGATGATAAATACACACCCAGCAATAGACAGTCCGCATATTGTCCATCCTCAAATTGAGTGTAAAGTGCTGAGTGCTGCAGGATATAGGAGTCATGGGTGGACCCTGCAAACTTGGGTACCACATTCAGAATATGCTGATGTGCATCACAGACAACCTGAACATTCAGGGAATGATAGTGTTTGCGGTTGCGGAACACTACCTCCCTGTCTCTTGGAGGGACCAGGGCAACATGTGTGCAATCAATAGCGCCCATCACGTGTGGTATGCTCTACGCCGTACACAGCATGAGGGTGTCGCATGCACAACGCCCGCTGCGCATGCGCCATCCACGCTCTGTACGGTGTAGCGAATATGTATGTGACGTGCGCGCAGCGCATGTGCAGCTATGTGCGTTGCGCATACGCACTGTGGTGAGGAGAGCTGTGCAGAGGAAATGGAATGGCAGGGAGAGGAGCCCTGTTCCTTTAAATCTGGAGAGAAAGGCAGTTCCCATAGAAACCACAAGCCTCCAAGGCAGAGTATTCCGAGTGCTAAGCTCCGCCCACCTAGTGATGTCAGGGCTAGGTTGTGCACTGATGAGCTGCACGTGGGCAGGAAGAAAGGCGTGGTGCTTGGAAACCAGCAGTTAAAAAGTGTTTCAGCTTTAGAACAAACGGAAGGGAAGGAGGAAAGAGTAGAAGTGCAACAGGGAGAGGAAAAAGCACAGCAGAGAGGAACACAGCAGCAGCAAGACAAGCAGGCAGTGTTTGGAGTCCGTCAGGTTCCAGGAACAGTTCAAGTAAGAGGAGCTGATTCTAAAGGGGACAAGCCTGGAAGCAGAGACTTGCTGAGTTGGGAAAATTCACAAGCAAGTGTAAAGGAGAAACAGAGGGTGTCTGGAACCCAGTGCATGATACAATTGCCAAGTCAGAGAAGTGTTTCCAGAAGAGGAAATAATCCAAGACAGCATTTAAACACTGAAGGTAATGAGAATGTCTTTTCTTTATTTCCTAACCAAAGCCATACTGAAGGCATTCTTCAAGAGTTAAGAGACAGTGCTAAACGTTGTATGCCCCTGAACTCTGGAAAGCAAAGCTTTAGTAAACCCAGAACTTATGCCAGTGACTGCCAAACCTCCACTATAACAGAGCTTGCTAAATTCTTAAGAGGGAGAGAAACTCCGTTGCAAGAGCCTGTGGCTGGAGACCATAGGGAACAGCTGTTGTTACGTTTGCAGGAGCTAATAAGGCAGGAGAAGAACCAGACAGCTGATGTTCAGGATAGACGCTGTGATTCAGGAGATGAAATGGATATAGACCTGCAGGAGGAACCTAACGGTTCAGATGGTGAAGATATGCAATGTTCTCTATGTCTTGCTAAGAGCATGAATAACTGCTGAGTATTTGCCTAGCTAAAAGACTGTATCATGAAAGCTATTTAAAGACTTGTGTTGTGCATGGCTTGAAGAGAGGAAGCTGTTTTGAAAGTAATTGACAATGAAGCTAATCTGGAGCACAGATTAAGCTTCAGAAGCCTGTTCCTCACAGGAAGTGGAATATTAATGTTTTAAAAGGAAGTCCTGTATTTTTCTGTTCAACTTGTTTCACATTTTTGGTTTTGCCTTATTGGAGAATTATCCAGTTTATGTTGAGGTTCATTTTGAATTCAATGCGGAGGGGAAACCCCGAAATAAAATTCTCTGTTTTGCCTATTTACCGTGTGGTCACGCTCCTTGCTTCATGAACTACATTACCCAGCAGCCTTCCTTGGCGGCCATCTTGAACAAGTAATTGTAGGGAGCAAGACAGGCGAGTTCACCTGCTCCCAGGCTACCGCCTGTACGGGTGACCTACAACAGCACGGTACCACCCGTGCGCTGCGCGCATGTCACACGCATATGCGCTACGCCGTACACAGCGTGTGGGTGTCGCATGCGCAACACCCGCTGCGCATGCGCCATCCACGCTCTGTATGGCGTAGCGCATACGTGTGTGACGTGCGCATAATGCGCGCAGCTGCGCATGCGCATGTGTAACGCGCGTAACGCCATACAAACTGATAAATACATCTGCAGATATTAGTAATATTGAGAGGGATGATGTGCGTCTAAAGTTGAGCACAGATAGTGACAGGAGGCAGTGGGAAGTGTACTGGTGGAGAGTGAGAGGGGTAGTGGTGGTGTACAGTGAGAGTGGGAGTGTTAGTGAGAGTAGGAGTGGTGATGTACAGTGAGAGTGGGAGTGGTAGTGAGAGTGGGAGTGGTGGTGTCAAGTGAGAGGGGTAGTGGTGGTGTACAGTGAGAGTGGGAGTGAGTGGGAGTGGTAGCGAGAGTGGGAGTGGTGGTGTAGAGTGAGAGTGGGAGTGGTAGCGAGAGTGGGAGTGGTGGTGCAGAGTGAGAGTGGGAGTGGTGGTGAGTGGATAGGGGGAGGATAATATGGAGAGGCAGCAAAGGGCATGTATGGTGGGGGAGGAGGGTGTGCCTGATCAGCAGGACACATACATCCGTGAAAGACCGGCAGAGGAGGCTGCTGGCCCATCGTCTGACGCACAGTGCACACACGGACCACCCGTTGCCAAACGCAAGTGGCAGCCAGTGCCGTCAGTCCAATGGAGGAGGGCTGTTTGCTTCAGCCCGCAGGAGAACCATCTCCTGCTGGCAAGCGTTCTTGAACATTATGATGTCCTGTATGGACATCAAAGCAGCACCACCACCATGGCAACATGGACACGTGTCTGGGAGGAGGTCCAGGAGGCTGTAGCGCAGGCAAGGGGACCACATAGAGACCTCGAGAGCCTGCGTAAACGAATGTCAGATATAAAACGTGGTGTGCCATGCCCACATTGCCGCTGAGAGACAACATGCTGCGGGCACAGGTGGGGGAGGCCCTTTTACCCCCACACTCACCCCCCTAGAGCAGGAACTGGCAGATAGGCTGGGTCCCATATACCTGCATGGCCTGCCGGAAGCACTGGACACCGCCCATCCTAGGGCTGGTAGGTACACACATCACATCCTGCTGTCACAAAGGCATGATGTGACAGCCCTCTGCCTATGTGGCCCGCATCCTATTCCCCCCTCGTCATCCCCGTCCCCCAACCCCAGGCCCACAGGTGTCCCATTCACCAGCACAGCCCCTGACATCTGCATGGGCCTGTCCCCCACCTGTAGATGGTGCCAACAACACCCCCTACCAGGGCCGGCCCGTCCATTGAGTGAGAATGTTTTTTGCACAGGGCCCTGCGTTTCAGGGGGCCCCGCGCAAAAAACATTCTGATCCTAAAGTAAAATTTAAAAAAAAAAAAAGCTGTCTTCTCCCGCTGCCGGGGCCGCCGTGCAGTATCAAGTGTGCCGCGGGGCCCCCCCCTGCCCAGCAGAGCCTGCCCTCCCCCGTATCACCTCTCTTCGTAGCTGCAGTCAGACGCGCCGGCTTTCAGAGCGCGAGGGGAGAGTTTCTCCCTCGCTGCTCTGTTAAGTCCGCGGGGGCTGATGGGAAGTTCCCATCAGCCCCCGCGGGCTTAACAGAGCCGCGAAAGGGAAACTAGTCCCTTCGTGCTCTGAAAGCCGGCGCGTGTGACTGCAGCTACGAAGAGAGGTGATACGGGGGAGGGCAGGCTCTGCTGGGCAGGGGGGGCCCCGCGGCACACTCGATACTGCCGCGGCGGCCCTGGCAGCGGGAGAAGACAGCTTTTTTAAAAAAACTTTTCTCTGGGCTGGGCTTGGGGGGGGGGAATTAGGAGTGGTGATGGGCTGGGGGGGTTAGGAGTGGTGATGGGCTATGGGGGGGTAGGAGTGGTGATGGGCTATGGGGGGGTTAGGAGTGGTGATGGGCTATGGGGGGGCTTAAACTAAAAATTGGGTGATGGGGGATTAGGACTGGAAATGGGCTGGTGGGATTAGGACTGTGAGTGGGCTGATGGAGAGATTAGGACTGGTAATGGGGTATGGGGGGCTTAAACCAGGGGTCTCAAACACGCGGCCCGCGGGCCGCATGCGGCCCGCGAGACAACTTTGTGCGGCCCGCGACGGCGGAAAACCAAAAATCCCCCAAAACCCTGGCTTCTGCTGCTGCCGTTGCCGCCGTGGCAGCAGCAGAATCAATTGTCAAATTAAAAAAAAAAACTGACTTCTGCTGCTCAAGCAGCTGTCCTGCGGCCCCTTTCCCTCTGCCCGGAGATCCGACTCTGCTCTCAGCGGCGTGCTTTTCAAGCCGCGAAGAGAGTATTCCCTTCTCGCGCGGCTTGAAAAACCGCGCGAGAGGGGAATACTCTCGTCGCGGCTTGAAAAGCACGCCGCTGAGAGCAGAGTCGGATCTCCGGGCAGAGGGAAAGGGGCCGCAGGACAGCTGCTTGAGCAGCAGAAGTCAGTTTTTTTTTAAATTTGACAATTGATTCTGCTGCTGCCACGGCGGCAACGGCAGCAGCAGAAGCCAGGGTTTTGGGGGTTTTTTGTTGGCCGGTAATGAGCTATGGAGGGGCTGACTGAACTGGAAGTGGGCTATTGGCAGAGGGGGGAGGGGGGGTTATGACTGGTAATGGGCTGGGGGGGGGTTATAACGGGTAATGGGCTATGGTGGGGGCTAGGACTGGAAATGGGCAGATGGGGGTTAGGACTGGAAGTGGGCTATTGGCAGGGGGGGTTATGACTGGTAATGGGCTGGGGGGGGTGATAACTAGTAATGGGCTATGGTGGGGGCTATGACTGGAAATGGGCAGATGGGGGTTAGGACTGGAAGTGGGCTATTGGCAGGGGGGGGTTATGACTGGTAATGGGCTATGGTGGGGGCTAGGACTGAAAATGGGGTGATGGGGGATACGACTGCAAGTGGGCTATGGGGGGGACTAGGACTGGTAATGGGCTATGGGGGGGGTAAGACTGAAAATGGGGTGATGGGGGGGTAAGACTGGAAGTGCGCTATGGGGAGGTTAGGACTGGTTATGGGCTATGGGGGGTCTAGGACTGGTAATGGGCTGGGGGGGTTGCTAGGACTGGAAATGGGCTGAGTGGAAGGGGGGCTTGAACTGCAAATGGCTGATTGGGAGGGGGGCTTGGAATGGAAATGGGCTGTGAGGGGAGGGAGCTAGGATTGGAAATGGGCTGATGGGGGGCTAGGATTGGAAATGGGCTGATGGTGAGGCTAGGATAGGACTGGAAATGGACTGATGCAGGGACTAGAAAGGAGCAGATGCTGGGTGGGGCTGGAACTAGAAGGGAGCTGATGTTGGGGGAGGATTAGAATGGGATGGAGCTGGGAAAGTGAAATGGAGAGGGGAAAAATATTTTGTCTGGAAGAGAAGACAAATCTACAATTGGCCAGGTATTGGGAGAGTAAGTGGGGATTGAGGATGGAGGGGTAAAATTTGAGTGGATGAAATAGGAATGAGGAAAGAGCAAAAGGAGAAAGATTAGTATGTTAAAGCAGATGTAGAGAGAGAGAATGGAAAAAAACTAGAAGAGAGAAGAAAGGACAAATGGACAGCAGACGATGGAGATAGCAGAAGACACGAAGAAACCAGAAGTGGCTGGAGCAATTGCAACTGAAAAAAAAATGCACAAAAGGTAGAAAAATATCTCTATTTTGAATTTATTAACTGGAATATGTCAGCTCTGGGAAATGTGCATCATTAATGTCTGTGCTTTGGTACAAGAAATTATTTATAGTTTTATTTCTACAGTGCTGAGGTATTCTGTGTAATTCCTATTTGACATTGCTACTTGTTCTCTTTTCCCAGTAGGTCATGTATTGTTCTCTGAAATGTATTGATTTAATATTTGCAGTGTTGCCTTTTGATAGGTAGGGTCTGGTGCTTTGTGAGTCCTGGTAGTGCTGTTATGATACGGGGGGTTTGCTATGGGTTCCAAATGGGCAGTGTTAGTAGTAGTTCCTAATGTGCCTGGCGGTTGGCACTGGATTATAGTAATATAGAAATTTTCTAGTCTTTCTTTATCCATGCACTCATTATGCAACATTATGCAAATATTTATGCAAATGAGGCCCCTTATGCAAATGAGGCCCGTGTCTTATGCGGCCCCCGGGTTACTTTACAAGTCCTCATTCGGCCCTCAAAGCAATTTGAGTTTGAGACCCCTGGCTTAAACTGAAAAGGGTGATGGGGATTAGGACTGGGAGTGGGCTATGGGGGGCTAGGACTGGTAATGGGTTGGGGGGGTTGCTAGGACTGGAAATGGGCTGGGGGGATTAAGACTGGAGGTGGGCTGATGGGGTTAAGACTGGTAATGGGCTATGGGGGGGTTAGGACTGAATGGGCTATGGGGGGCTAGGACAGGAAATGGGCTGATGGGGAGGGGTTAGGACTTGAGGTGGGCTGATGGGGTTAGGACTGGTAATGGGCTGTGGGCTGATGGGGGGGTTAGGACTGGCAATGGCTATGGGGGTTAGGACTGGAAGTGGGCTGATGGGGGGTTAGGACTGGAAGTGGGTTGATGGGGGGGCTAGGACTGGTATTGGTATTGGGTTGGGGGGTTGCTAGGACTGGAAATGGGCTGATGGGGGGCTAGGACTGGAAATGGGCTGATGCAGGGACTAGAAGGGAATGGATACTGGGTGAGGCTAGAACTAGAAGGGAGCTGATGTTGGGGGAAGAATAGAATGGGATGGGGCTGGGAGAGTAAAATGGAGAGGGGAAAAATATTTTTTGTGGGAGGGATAAAAAATCTACAATTGGCCGGGTATTGGGAGAGTAAGTGGGGATTGAGGATGGAGGGGTAAAATTTGAGTGGATGAAATAGGAATGAGGAAAGAGCAAAAGGAGAAAGATTAGTATGTTAAAGCAGATGTAGAGAGAGAATGGAAAAAAAACTAGAAGAGAGAAGAAAGGACAAATGGACAGCAGATGATGGAGAGTTAGCAGAAAACATGAAGAAACCAGAAGAAAGTGGCTGGAGCAATTGCAACTGAAAAAAATGCACAAAAGGTAGAAAGATATCTCTTTATTTTGAATTTATTACCTGGAATATGAAAGCTCTGGGAAATGTGCATCATTAACGTCTGCGCTTTGTTTGGTACAAGAGGAAATTAATTTATAGTTTTATTTCTACAGTGTTGTTGTACATTCCAAGTTTGGCTTTTGGGGTTCCCAGTTTAATTATTGCCTTCCTGTTTCTAAATTGTGATTCCTTGTTTGGTGATGGTCTATGTTCTGCATGTGTAACTGAGCTGAGGTATTCTGTTTATGTAATTCCTATTAGACATTGCCACTTGTTCTCTTTCCCCAGTAGGTCATGTATTGTTCTCTGAAATGTATTGGTTTAATATTTGCAGTGTTGCCTTTTTATAGGTAGGGTATGGTGCTTTGTGAGTCCTGGTGGTGCTGTTAGGATACGGCGGGTTTGCTATGGGTTCTAAATGGGCAGTGTTTGTAGTAGTTCCTAATGTGCCTGGCGGTTGGCACTGGATTATAGTAATGTAGAAATCTTTTAGTCTGTCTTTATCCATACACTCATTAAGAGACATGTTTACTAAAAGTTAGTGTATGTTAGCATTATGCAAATATTTATGGAAATAAGGCCACTTATGCAAATGAGGTCCCGCACTGAGTCTCTGCGCATGGCCCCGCACCCCCCTTGGGCTGCCCCTGCCCCCTACCAACCCCGGGCTGCCTGGTATGCACAATCCCTGCACGTCCCACACATCTCACACCTGTATCTGCACTGACTGACACAATGTGAAGCACCCATGTTCACGGATTTGCACCTGGTGACTGCAGCATCACAGTGCTGCGTGTGCTTGGCAGTGCCTCCGCAAAGCTAGGTGCCAGTAGTATGTGGCAGATGCACAGGGCATGGCCAAGCACACATCACATGTGGGGTGCATGTACCACACAGGTGTACATAGTTGTATGGACCAATCCAAGCTCTGTTGTGTATGTCGTCCCACAACGCAGGTGACTACAGCATCATGGAGCCACCCGACAAGTGTGAGGTTTCGGAGCCCCAGGATGGCGAGGAGGCCGAGGCTACGATGGCAGCCGATGACAGCAGCGATGGGGATGGCACACCTTGGGCAGGCATGCAACTGGAGGGGTTGGACATGCCCCTGGCTATGGCGGACACGGTGGAGGCAACCTGCACCACTGAACATGGCCATGCGGGCGCCAACGGGGGGAGACGCAACACCCCGGTGAGGCCCAAGGATCTGCAGGACAACCCACTACACGCATGGCAATTGCCCTGGAGCGGCTACGTCGCCACACAGCATCTGTGAGCCATGATGCTGAAGGTGCATAAGAGCATATACAGAAATCCCCATGGGGGTTGTCCACAGATGCACAAGGGGAGTGCATGTTGACAACATAGCAGGGCGAGAGCCATGGGGGGGGGGAGGGGTATGTCAGGTGCCCTGTGCATTTCAACCCTGTATAGCATGGCGTCACAGGGGTCAGCATGTGTATGGGGCACAGACCTATGTGTTCTTTTCCCTAGACGCATACCCCAAGCAAGCGCAACGCCAAACAATGTAGTTAATCACCTGTAACAGGTGACCTCCGGGAACAGCAGGGACACATCTCCACATGTGGTTATTGTCAGTAGCAACGGAGCCTGCGTGGGAATGCCCATTAGTGTCCAATGTGAACGCCTTTTGGAGCATCCCACAGCACCAGCATGCTGGCTCCAGCCGTTCCCAACTGGCTCACCCCTGTTGAGCCTCACAAGCTGCGACTAAATGAGAGAGAGAGTGGGAAAGGGAGAGAGAGAGGGGGAGGGTGATACAACCCCGGGGGGGAGGTGGGTGGGCCATACAGACCTATACCTGCTGTTCCCAGAGAACACCTGTTACAAGTGAGTGACTATGCTATCTCCAGAAACAGGCAGGATGTTGTCCTGATATGTTGGGGCCCACTAGCTGTAGGTACCAGCATAGGAAACCCAGAGGTGGTGACCCCCTGGGGAGGGGGGACAGGTCCCGGCATGGATCTCTGGCCCCAGAGATATATGCATGTGTGTCCCATGGCCCCTCACGTCCCCTCACCTATGTTAGATGGCCACTGTGCAGAGTGCATATGGATGGATCATGCTGCAACACAGGTATGTGAGGGCTTTGTGTGTCCCACGACCCATCATTGGGCCCCATGACATGCTTGCGAATGGCTCATGGGACACAGAGGTCTGACTATGGTCATGTGTTGCGATATGTGCCATGCATGGAGGCGACCTTTCAGTTCAATTATCGAGCACTTGATACAGGGCTGCTGACGCCCGAAACATGCATGTCGTGCTGTGCTGAACCGATTTGAAGTCCTTTCGCCTTCTCTCACAGATAAGTGTGTTTTTGCACTATGTTCACTCCTTTTGCTTGTTGCTTGTTGAACAAAACGGGCCCGTTCGACGCTGAGGCGGGAGTTTTCCTCTCCCCTCTCTTGCCGATCTGGTCCCGACAAAAAACTTGAGTTTACAAGCTTATTGGAAGTGTTGGGGGAATCCTTGTGGTTTTCCCAATGACTTTCGGTTTTTGATGCATGGGAGTGTGACAGACGTATTCTGTGGGATATGGCCGACATGTACATGTGTGACGTTTGCCTTTGCAGGGGGTATAGCACATATCTCTGTGTCCTTCACCCACAGGTACTCATCAGGCGCTGGAGCAGATATGGCATGAGATCAGCCGGAACACGGCCGAGCTGCAACACCTGAGGACAGCTGTGGAACGCATCGCCACTGCAGTGGAGGCCATGGTGGCAAGGATGCCACAGCCAGCCCCAGCCCCAGAGGCTGCAGCACCACCACGCCAGATGAGGGGTGGTTTGGGCCGTGGGCGACGGGGGTGGCCACGAAGGAAGTAACATGTACGTGTGGTCTAGGGGGTGGGGCAATGTACGTCAGGCCGGATGGTCATGGGTTACACTCCCAGTGTGGAGAGCTACCCTGGGTAGATAGGACTGGTGTTACTAGCCACACAGGTGCACCCTGTGGACCTGGTCAAGCCGCATGACCCTCCATAGCCCATGTTCCCTGTAAAATATTTAACTACACATGTTCATGCCCTGTGCAACGTTCAATCGGTTTATTTGATGTACACAGCAGTGATGCAGCATGGAACACTGCATATTGTCACAGGGTAGATGCAGCAGAGCCCATGGAAACAAGCGAAAATGCAGGCAGTGAGACAGATTATGACAGTTCAGAGGAACACAGGGTAGGATGTTGCCATAGGCAACCCAAACAAAACAGCTCACGTGCAAGGGAAACACGCCCAAGCAGCAGAAAGGCCAGGAAATTAGGGACTAATGGAAGCCAGCTGGGAGTGGGTGGAGCTGACATGCACATAGAAAAGCTCAGTGCACATGGAGTTAGAGCCAGTGTGAGGAGGCGAGCCAGCGTGTGCAAGAGAGCCTGTTTGAGAGACAGAGCCAGCTTGAGAATCCAAGCAAGAGATGGAGTGAGCGTGGGAGCAGGAGTGAAAGTGAGAGTGAGAGTGAAGGAGAGAGAGAGAAGATACACGCAGGACACAGCAGGAATGGAATAGAACCCGGTTGGAGCACGGGAGCAAGCAGCTGTGAGGCTGAAAGCCAAAGATATAAGGGGAGAAACTCTAATTGGAAGGGAGCTGAGGGCAGAGCTCTGAAAGCGTCAAAGCCCAGCAGAAGCTATCAGAAAGGTAACCAAACATTTAATTGTGACGTTAGCTGGAGGAAGCCTGAAGAAAGTTTTTATACAAACAATTGGCATAAAAAGAGTAAAGCTTTTATACCTGAGCATAAGCCTGTGTCTAGAAGAAGATTCAAAGACAGGAGCCAGGAGAAGCTTTTACTGGATTTTACTCCGGCGTCTGTAGCAGCTGAGCACAGCCTGAGTCAAAGACTGTTTAAAGCTAGCCCTACTGTTTCTAGTAGAGGGAAAAGTGAAACTAAGAATTTCCTCTATCTCCCACCGCATTTGAGAGGCTCCCAGGGTAGACACTCCAAGGAATACGGTAGCAGCTTAGCCAGCATTCTCACCCAGAAGGAAAGAGACTTCCTGAATAGTAGGGGGAGACGGTTCAGTAACGTACCATATGCTGCAAGGGATGAGTCCTTAACGGAAGAGCCCGAAGAGATGCAATGTGAGGTGCAGGGAGATAATGTAAGTAGTGATTACATGGACTGCACGCTCACGGTCTCTGATAATATATTGTCTCTGAGATAAACGAGTTGAATTGCCAAGCTTGAAAGCCACAAAAGAAATGATCTTTGTATGCTGGAAAGAACTGTTTTGAATACTTTTTCCTTTACCTGTTTAAAGCTGAAAATAAGCAATTTCTGTTCTCATTTTTACTTTGTTTTTGCCCAAATGGGGCTGTGTATGCTTTTGTTTTGCTCACCCAAAAGAAACCTCTTGGAAGGGGAATAAATCCTTTTGAGCCTTACCTCGGTGCCACAACTGATTCTTTGACTACATATCCCAGAGGGCCAAGCAAGGCTCTGGGCTGGGCCTAGGCTTGATGATGATATAAGGAGAGTATGACAGATGGCGTAGAATTGAGGATTTTTTTGGGGGGGGGAGTGATTTTTGAAAAAGAAAGAAAGGCAAAGTAAAGAGAAGATATCCGGAAGACTGCTGTTACAAAGAGCACTGGTGAGCGGAACCTTCGCTGGCAGGTCGGCCAGAAGGGTGGAAAAGACCTTTCTCACATGCTGGAATCTACCTGAAACCTGAGGTAAAAGTAGCCTGGGTGGAAGCGTAGGATAAAGTGAGAAAGGGGTACTGTTGCTCACAGTGAGGGATTTTAAAAGAAAAGTACCACACTTGGTGGGTCTTTCTTTTTCTTTTATCCACAGGTCCAGCAGACTCCAGAGGAGACATGGAGCCACGCGACGTAATGATGTGGATGCAAACGCAATGGGATAAGCAGGCGGAGCTTGTCCACCAACTCCAAACACGGCAAGCAGAGATACTGAAGGAGCAGCAACAGCCTCTGCTAGAGACTATGGAAGCCCTCTTGAAGAAGTCACAGACAACAGGAGGAACAGGTTTCCATATGTTTCCCCAAGCAGGAATGGACAGTTGCAATACATTTTCATTAGGACAGTTGACACAACAGGACAATTTAGACGACTATATTGATGCTTTTGAGAAAATAGCGGAGACCCTTAAATGGCCGATAGAGCAATGGGCGATTAGGTTCGCCATGACTCTTACAGGAAAGGCTCTATCCGCATTTAAGGCCATGCCGGCTAGTCTCGCTGCAGATTATGTAGAAATAAAGAAGGCAGTGAAAGACAGGTTAGGTCTTACCCCTAGGCGCTATAAACGTATGTTTAGGGAAGCAAAGATTAACCCTAAGGAAACTCCTAGAGCTCTGTACCAGAGGCTTAAGAGTCTGGCGTACAAGTGGCTTACCCCGGAGAGAAGGTCACTGGAGTCCATTTTGGATGAAATTGTTTTAGAGCAATTTTTACAAGCGGTATCCCCAGAATTGAAGACATATCTCACCCTACAGGATTGCCACAGCACGGAGGAGGCAGCCAATATGGCCGATAGATTTTATGAGGCAAAAAGGGCTACCTCGGGTATTGGGATTTTAAAGGTGGCTGGTATGGCAAATCCTGGTAGCGTGAGACAGTTTGATAGAGTTAAAATGTCTAATGTGTACTAGTATGATAATGATGATAATGATGTCTCATATCCTGTTAAAGGAAAATGTTATGACTGCGGAAGGACGGGTCACTTCCAGCGAGATTGTAGGGCACGTACAGTCCTGGTATCAGGCGATGGGAAACAAGTCCCCGAAGGATTCCTCCAACAGGTTTGGGTGGAGGGAGTGGATACCCTGGCACTGCTTGACTCGGGGGCCGATCAAAGCATGGTTTCTCAGAAGTTGTGGGAAGCCATCGAACACCATCGGTCGTCGACCCCGAGTCAAGCAGAGGGTCAGGTACGCATACGGTGTGTGCATGGGGCATCTTCCCATTATCCCCTATACGAGGTAGCCATAAAAGGTTTAGGGACAGCTCGACGTGTATCGGTGGCTGTGGTTCCAAAACTGCCCTATGCAGTGGTCCTGGGGCGGGATTGGGCTCCTTTCTGTCAGGAAATGGAAAGAGGTCTCAGGAATGAGTTAGCCCTCCAGCCCACACAAAGTCAGCCAGTAAAAGCAGAAGCATTAGCGGCACGAATCCCCAGCCCTCTGTTTGGGAAAATCCCTAGAAAAGGATCCCAGTCTCAACCACAAGTAAAAGACATACCACACGAAAAACACAAGTTCATACTCCAATTCTGCAGAACCACTGAGCAAGCCAAGGGTCCAAAAAGAGCCTCAGCGGCAGCCGCGGGCTATGATCTTTTTAGTGTGGAGGACACTATAATTTTAAAAGGGGGGAAAGCGCTAGTGGACACAGGTATCCAGGTGAAGATCCCGGACGGATGTTATGGGCGCATAGCGCCAAGGTCAGGATTGGCCGTGAAATACTCCTTAGATGTAGGAGCAGGGGTCATTGACCCAGACTATCGGGGTTTGATAAAAGTCCTGCTATTCAATTTTGGGGATAGGGATTTTAAGGTGCGCGTCGGCGACCGTATTGCACAGCTCATTTGTGAGCGGGTAGGGTTCCCCACGGTGGAAGAGGTACCCTCATTGCCACCCACAAAACGAGGGACGGGTGGATTTGGCTCCACAGGGGAAAGAGGTGAGGAACCTGACAGCCTTAAGTGAGGAGAGGAACGAGGAAGGCCTCGGCCCTCAGATAGCGGATTGGAAGAAACAGCCCATCCCCAGGATAGGTACCGAGTTATCACCCCAACAACGGAAGGAGTTGATCCAGATGTTGGAAAATTTTTCAGATGTATTGACGACTAGGCCGGGTGAGACCCACCTAGTCGCTCATGAGATAATTACAGCACCAGGGCAGGTGATCCGGCAGCGCCTTTATAGAATGCCTAAGACCAGGAAGAGGGAAGTCATCGGGCAGGTTAAAGAAATGCTGGCCACAGGGATAATAGAAGAGTCACGGAGCCCGTGGTCCAGCCCGATAGTGCTAGTGCCGAAACCGGACGGAACTCTCCGGTTCTGTATTGATTTTCGGAGAATCAACGATATTTCGCAATTTGACGCCTATCCTATGCCCCGCATAGATGATCTTTTAGATCGCTTAGGACAAGCAAAATATCTGACCACCCTGGATTTGAGTAAGGGATATTGGCAAATCCCGTTGACCCGCGATTCAAAGTCCAAAACGGCGTTTAGTACGCCGACTGGATTATTCCAATTCCGGCGAATGCCGTTTGGTCTACATGGGGCTGCGGCAACGTGTCAGCGCCTCGTCGACCAAGTGTTACGGCCCCACCACGAATACGTTTTAGCGTATATGGACGATGTGGTGATCTATAGTACAACCTGGGCACAACATATTGCCAGGGTGGAAGCGGTACTCAGGGCATTACGGAGGGCTGGCCTTACGCTCAACCCAGAAAAATGTTTGTTTGCTACGGAAGAGGCCAAATATTTAGGCCATATGGTAGGAAGGGGTCTTGTAAAACCATTGGCCAGCAAAATAAAGAGCGTGAGGGATTTCCCCAGACCCGTGACCAAGAAGCAGGTGCGAAGCTTCCTAGGATTACTCGGCTATTATTGCCGATTTATTCCTCGGTTCGCAGAGGAAAGTATGCTCTTTACAGAGATGCTGAAAAAGAACGCACCTAACCATGTGAAGTGGACCCCCGAGGCGGAGGTGGCATTTGTGGCCCTAAAAGAGAGACTCTGTAGTACCCCGGTATTACGTGGTATAGATTTCAATTTGCCATTCATTGTCCAGACTGATGCGTCTGAAACGGGGTTAGGGGCGGTGATGTCCCAGGAATTCGAAGGGGTGGAACATCCCGTGGCCTACCTTAGTAGGAAACTCACAAAGGCAGAGAGAAATTATGCCACTATCGAGAGAGAATGCCTGGCAATAAAATGGGCCATTGAAGCTTTGCGATTTTACCTTACAGGGAAAAAATTCCTTCTGATAACGGACCACGCACCGCTAAAATGGCTCAATCAGATGAGAAACAATAATGCACGGCTAACCAGGTGGCATCTCGCATTGCAGTCCTTTAATTTTGTGGTCCAACACAGAGCAGGGAGATTGCACGGGAATGCGGATGCTCTCTCAAGGATTACGTGCTGTCCGCCTGAAAATGCGGCAGCCCGTAATATTTTAAGGGGGGGAATCTGTCACAGGGTAGATGCAGCACAGCCCATGGAAACCAGCGAAAATGCAGGCAGTGAGACAGATTATGACAGTTCAGAGGAACACAGGGTAGGATGTTGCCATAGGCAACCCAAACAAAACAGCTCACGTGCAAGGGAAACACGCCCAAGCAGCAGAAAGGCCAGGAAATTAGGGACTAATGGAAGCCAGCTGGGAGTGAGTGGAGCTGACACGCACATAGAAAAGCTCAGTGCACATGGAGTTAGACAGACCCAATGTGAGGAGGCGAGCCAGCGTGTGCAAGAGAGCCTGTTTGAGAGACAGAGCCAGCTTGAGAATCCAAGCAAGAGATGGAGTGAGCGTGGGAGCAGGAGTGAAAGTGAGAGTGAGAGTGAAGGAGAGAGAGAGAAGATACACGCAGGACACAGCAGGAATGGAATAGAACCCGGTTGGAGCACGGGAGCAAGCAGCTGTGAGGCTGAAAGCCAAAGATATAAGGGGAGAAACTCTAATTGGAAGGGAGCTGAGGGCAGAGCTCTGAAAGCGTCAAAGCCCAGCAGAAGCTATCAGAAAGGTAACCAAACATTTAATTGTGACGTTAGCTGGAGGAAGCCTGAAGAAAGTTTTTATACAAACAATTGGCATAAAAAGAGTAAAGCTTTTATACCTGAGCATAAGCCTGTGTCTAGAAGAAGATTCAAAGACAGGAGCCAGGAGAAGTTTTTACTGGATTTTACTCCGGCGTCTGTAGCAGCTGAGCACAGCCTCAGTGAAAAACTGTTTAAAGCTAGCCCTACTGTTTCTAGTAGAGGGAAAAGTGAAACTAAGAATTTCCTCTATCTCCCACCGCATTTGAGAGGCTCCCAGGGTAGACACTCCAAGGAATACGGTAGCAGCTTAGCCAGCATTCTCACCCAGAAGGAAAGAGACTTCCTGAATAGTAGGGGGAGATGGTTCAGTAACGTACCATATGCTGCAAGGGATGAGTCCTTAACGGAAGAGCCCGAAGAGATGCAATGTGAGGTGCAGGGAGATAATGTAAGTAGTGATTACATGGACTGCACGCTCACGGTCTCTGATAATATATTGTCTCTGAGATAAACGAGTTGAATTGCCAAGCTTGAAAGCCACAAAGGAAATGATCTTTGTATGCTGGAAAGAACTGTTTTGAATACTTTTTCCTTTACCTGTTTAAAGCTGAAAATAAGCAATTTATGTTCTCATTTTTACTTTGTTTTTGCCCAAATGGGGCTGTGTATGCTTTTGTTTTGCTCACCCAAAAGAAACCTCTTGGAAGGGGAATAAAACCTTTTGAGCCTTACCTCGGTGCCACAACTGATTCTTTGACTACATATCCCAGAGGGCCAAGCAAGGCTCTGGGCTGGGCCTAGGCTTGATGATGATATAAGGAGAGTATGACAATATGTAAATGTATGGTACAATAAACACATTGATATCACATCTGTGCATGTGCATGTTTTCCAGGGTAGACAGGTCGATATCCCTGTTGGCCTGTAACTGCCTTGCATTCGTGTTTGATGTGGACATTTAGTATAAGTACACTGCACCGACTGCAACTGGGCCGGTAGACGTACCACATCACATACCCCCACAAAGACATACATATCTGACCTATGCTATCCTGTGTGCAGTTCTCCGATGTGTGGCAACGTGCTACCCCATGTGGCCTGCGCCTCATGTAGTTCCCCTGCCCTCATGTAGTTAACCCATGCCCCTTGGTGTTGGGGTGTCTGTGCTGCCGGCTATCACTGAACAGAAGTCACCACATGTCCTGTGTGGGATGGACTGTGGCATGTCTCAGCACCAGGCCCTTATCGTGGGGTGATTGCCATCCACACCTGTTGCACATGACAGATGTCATGGTGCTGCATGTCTGGTGTTGGGATGTGTCGCCATCACCCATCCCTGATACCCCCAACATTGGTCAGATATGTGTGAACATTCTCCCTGCCCTCAACATAGCCTACGTGGCTGCCCTCCCACATTGACTTGCATGCAGCACGGACAGATAGGGGAGGATTACATAGGTCGGCTGCCCGTACTTGCATGCACATAAAATCACCCACTGCCGCTCACTGTGACATGCATTGTCCTGGGCCGCCCTCAATGGCCATCCCCCTGAGAAGCTCCTGGGAGCAGCACCACATCGTAACCTCCGAGCACAGACATAGCTATTTGCAGGTTCTGCTATTGGCACACCAGCATGGTCCACCATATATGGTTCCCACACATTGCACACAGCATGCACGTGCCTATGTATATTGGGACATGCTCCACATTGCCACATCTCACTCTCAGCCGTGGACTCTCACGCCTACGCACATGGCCACCCCCATACCTGTGTGGGGAGAGGGTCCATGTATGACACGCATGTCTTCCTTTACTGCACATCCACGTCCACACACATATCCCATGCTTGCATGCATAGTGAGTTGGTAAGGGAAACACGTGACCATTGTGTTGGCAAAAAACAACAGTTTACATTTTTTAACAAATACCAAATGGCAACATGCCACCCAATCCCTCCCACATGTCCGTTGATGGAACACAAGACAGCAGAGGGCACATGTGTGGATGTCACAGGTGCCATCACTGACACCTGTGACGCCCTTCAGCGGATCACCAACGACAGGGCAGCTGCTCCACCTCGTTGGCCACCCGCTGAACGGCTGCCGTCAGCCACTGGCAGGCGTGCAACAGCAGATGGACATTGCGCTGCATGCCATCCAGTGCCACAGATACATCATGCACGCATATGCCACCACACACACACACAGTGGCTGTGGTTTGTGTGCTGGCATGTGCATGTGACATTTCTGTGGCCCTGGATGGCGCATCAACACGCCGCTGCCCATCCCCTGATGACACCTGCAGTGGCTGACAGGAGCCCACAGTGCCCTGTGCTGGCCTGTGTTCCCCAACACCCTCCACCCCCCCTGCTCCCCTCTCCACCCTCCCTTCCACCACCCTCCTGCCCTCAGCAATACCCTCCACCCCCACATGAGGCACATTCTCCCCCAACCCTGCCCCCCCGTCCCCTACATCCCCCATGGCCACATCATCCCCCTCCTCAGGTGAGAACTGTGCCGCCTCCTCCTCGGATTCTCCATCTGTCCCCTGGCTGGCCTCCTCCACAGCCACCACCTCCACCTCCCTCGCATGGCGGGTGGTGGGGCGCCTCAGCAAACAGGCAGATGTCGATGGCTCCTCAACGTTGTCATCGCCCTCTGTGGAAGGTGACAGTCATTAGGACACTATCATGTGTGTCACATAACACATGTACATATGCAGGCACCACACAGGCTAGTGGGCCAATGTGACATATGTTACTGGGCAGCCAGGTTGCCAATACTCACCATTGCCCTGTGACAGGGCCCCCCTCTGGAGGCGGTCAAGGTACTGCTGGTGGTGGAGGCGCAACTCTCGCCCCTTCTTCCAGAGATCCTCTACCTGTGGATGTGAAAAGTATGGGTGGGGGCTTCAGTGACCATGTATCTGTGTTGGGTGGCCAACAAAAGCAAACATCTGTGTGGGCAGCATCTTGCTGCTCCTGCTCCACTGCTGTGTGTGTCCTGTACAGCATACTTACACACCTGTAACAGGTAATCTCCAGAAACATGTCTGCACATGTGGGTATCGTCGGGGCCAATTGAGCCTGTGTGGAAGTCCTTCCCAGCGTCCTATAGGACACCTTTTGGGAGCATCCCACAGCGCCAGCGTGCTGCCTTCCCACCATTAACACCTGCCTCTCTCATGCTGAGCTTAAAGCTCATACAAAAGGAGATAGATAGATAGGAAATGAGAGAGAGAGAGACATCCCCTAGGGGAGATGGGTGGGGTGTGAAGGCTTATTCCTGCTGTTGCCGTAGATAACCTGTTACAGGTGAGTGACTATGTCATCTCCATGAACAAGCGGCAATTAGTCATCACATGTCGCTGCCAGGGAATGAGCCCCAGGGCTGTGAGGTCCTGTGGAGGGGTTCCACCACCTCCCATGGATCTCTGGAATCCTGTACGAGAGGCGGCTAGGACTTAAGATTAAGTATGGGTGATATTTTGTAGAGCAGCCTGACCAACCAGAGCATCCCTGCAGGATCCTATATCCAAGCAGTAGTGGACTGTGAACTGAGGACAAGGTCGCTGCTCCACAAATGTCGTTAATACAGACGGAATGGAGGTGCGCCCTAGAGGCTGCCATGACTCTCACATTGTGAGCAGGATCATGGGCCTCCAGTAAAAGGTGTTTGCTATGATAGATACAAGTAATACATTGTGCAATCCAGTTGGATGGACATATGTTGAAGATTGCTGTACATAATTGGGATGGATCAGAGGCTATGAATAGCTGAGAGGACCTTCTGTGTTGCTGGGTCGTCTGCAGATGAACAGGCACAGCTCTTTTACAGTCCAAAGTATGAGCGGGTTTATCTGCATTTGAAGCATGAGGGTTTTGAACGACTACAGTTAACAAATCCTGTTGGTTCAAATGCAAGGTGGAAACCACCTTAGGCATTAAGTGTGGATGTGTCCTCAGGACTACCTTATCATGGTGAAACAGCATGTAAGGTGGATCAGCCACTTGAGCTTGCATATCACGGATACAACTTGCTGATGTGCTGGCAAAACGGAATATTACGTACCAGGTGTGGTGAGGAGAGCTGTACAGAGGAAATGGAATGGCAGGGAGAGGAGCCCTGTTCCTTTAAATCTGGAGAGAAAGGCAGTTCCCATAGAAACCACAAGCCTCCAAGGCAGAGTATTCTGAGTGCTAAGCTCCGCCCACCTAGTGATGTCAGGGCTAGGTTGTGCACTGATGAGCTGCACGTGGGCAGGAAGAAAGGCGTGGTGCTTGGAAACCAGCAGTTAAAAAGTGCTTCAGCTTTAGAACAAACGGAAGGGAAGGAGGAAAGAGAAGAAGTGCAACAGGAAGAGGAAAAAGCACAGCAGAGAGGAACACAGCAGCAGCAAGACGAGCAGGCAGTGTTTGGAGTCCGTCAAGTTCCAGAAACAGTTCAAGTAAGAGGAGCTGATTCTAAAGGGGACAAGCTTGGAAGCAGAGACTTGCTGAGTTTAGAAGATTCTCAGGCAAGAGTAAGGGAGAAACAGAGGGTGTCTGGAACCCAGTGCAGGACACAATTGCCAAGACAAAGAAGTGTTTCCAGATGGGGAAATAGTACAAGACAGCATTTAAACCCTGAAGGTAATGAGAATGTATATTCTTTATTTCCTAACCAAAGCCATACTGAAGGCATTGTTCAAGAGTTAAGAGACAGTGCTAAACGTTGTATGCCCCTGAACTCTGGAAAGCAAAGCTTTAGTAAACCCAGAACTTATGCCAGTGACTGCCAAACCTCCACTATAACAGAGCTTGCTAAATTCTTAAGAGGGAGAGAAACTCTGTTGCAAGAGCCTGTGGCTGGAGAGCATAGGGAACAGCTGTTGTTACGTTTGCAGGAGCTGATAAGGCAGGAGAATAACCAGACAGCTGATATTCAAGATAGACACACTGAGTCTGGAGATGAAATGGATATAGACCTGCTGGATGAACCTAACGGTTCAGATGTTGAAGAAATGCAATGTTCTCTGTGTCTGGCTAAGAGCATGAATAGCTGTTGAGTATTTGCCTAGCTAAAAGACTGTATCATGAAAGCCATTTAAAGACTTGTGCTGTGCATGGCTTGGAGAAAGGAAGCTGTTTGAAAGTAAATGACAAAGAAGCTAATCTGGAGTACAGATTGAGCTTCAGAAGCCTGTTCCTCACAGGAAGTGGAATATTGATGTTTTAAAAGGAAATCCTGTAATTTTTCTGTTCAACCTGTTTCACATTCTTATTTGCCTTATTGGAGAATTATCCAGTTTGAGTTGAGGTTCATTTGAATTCAATGCGGAGGGGAAACCCTGAAATAAAATTCTCTGTTTTGCCTATTTACCGTGTGGTCACACTCCTTGCTTCATGAACTACATTACCCAGCAGCCTTCCTTGGCGGCCATCTTGAACAAGTAATTGTAGGGAGCAAGAAAGGCGAGTTCACCTGCTCCCAGGCTACCGCCTGGACGGGTGACCTACGACACAGGACACACACTTCAAGGAAGTAGTGGCTAAGGGCTCAAGAGGCGGCAGCCTAAGCTGGCCTAGCAGCACATTGAGAACCCATGCCACTGGAGGTGGTCTACGGGAAGGTTCCGGGAGCTGCAGACCTCTCATGATTCTGGATATGAGAGGATGGGATGAAATGGGTTGTCCATTGATGGTGTCCAATGGCACATGCATGGGCTCTGACTGACTCAGATCGGAGACCAGTGTTTGAAACGTCAAGGAGTGAGTCAACAAATGTGTCTATAGGGATGACAAGAGGGTTGACGCACTTTTGTGATCAGCAAATGGAAACTGTCTTCCACTTGAAGGCATGAGATTGCCTTGTGGAAGGTTTCCTGGAAGCATAACGGACATCTCGCACTTCCTGAGTGAGGGGACAGCCAAAGCAGGTACAACCTTCAGTAGCCAGGCTCTGAGGCGCAGACACTGGGGGGTTGGATGCCATACTTTCCCCTCCTCCTGCGACTGTATGTCTGGAGCTGACCCTATGTCCAGGGGTGGAACCTGGGACAGATGTTGAAGCAGAGGGTACCACACCTGGTTTTGCCAGCATGGGGCTAGGAGGATCATGTTGCCTCTGTCCCTCGGGACCTTCAATAGGCTCTTGGCAATCAAGGGAATGGGAGGAACGGCATATAGGACTTCCTGCCCCCAGTTGAGGTGGAAAGCATCCCTCACTTGGCAGCCCTGAGCCTGAATCCGTGAACAGAACCGGGTAGGTTTGCCATATGAGGGACCCGCAAAGAGGTCTACATCTTGACTTCCCCAGAGTTGCAATACTCTGGAGAGTTAGTCCATGTGTACAGACCATTTGTGCGGAGGCAGAACACGACTGTGTGTGTCTGGCCAAGAGTCCTGATTGCCAGGGAGATAGCCTGGCAGGAGATGGATATGCTGCTCTCTGGCAAACACCCACAGTTGAGGATCTTCGTAGCAAAGGGTCATAGAGCCTGTTCCTCCTTCTTCCCTCACATAGACCATGGCTACATGATTGTCTGCGTGACGTAGTATTCTCTTGGCCTGTAGAAGGGAATGGAATACGTGAGGAGCCAGGCCAATTGTTCTGAGCTCCAACAGCTTGATGTGGAAATCGATCTTCTGACAATTCGAAGGTGGCTTGGGTGGTGGTGTCCGGTACATGTGCAGCCTACCCCACTGGAGGCAGCTGTTGTTAGTGGGGTCTGAGGAAGGGTTTGCAGGAAAGGTGACCCCTCCAACAGGTTTTGTGCTGACCGCCACCAGTCCAGGGATAGGGTATGGCGGTTTGAGTTTACAATCACATCTGAGAGACAGCCTGTTGCTTGCATCCACTGGGAAGAGAGGGCCCATTGGGCTGGTCTCATGTGGAGACAAGCGCAGGGGACCACATGCACCGTAGCTGCCATGTGACCCAGCAGCTTATGCATCTCTCGAGGTGAGTTTTCTGTAGTGCTGTCCAAACACACTGCACAATGCACAGACAGCGAGGCAGAGTCAGGTAGGTCTTTGGCAGTCTGGTCTCTAGCCTTGCTCCCATGAGCTCCAGCGTTTACGTGGGAGTCAGATAGCATTCCACGTGATCTCTGACAGGTCCTAGATATTGGAGTCCACGCATTGTGTAAGAGAGAGAGGCCTGGGCATGTGTATGTGACTGTGCCTGGATGAGGCAGTCATCCAAGTGGGCCCACAAACATATTCCCCTGGTACGGACCAGACATGCACTATGTGAATACTCAGGGTGCTGAGGCACAGCTGAAGGGAAAACATTGTCTGGATAGTGGTTTCCTTGATGGGGGGACCAAAGGAACTTTCGCTGTGCTTGTTGGCAGAGAAGATGGGTGTACACATCCTTGTGATCTAGAGAACAAAGTCAGTTCTGCCTGTGTATGTCAGAAAGTACTTTTCCTAGCAAAATCATTTTGAATGTCTTTTGGGACAGGAACTTGTTCAGTTCTCTGAAATGTCAGATGTTTCAGTGACCTCCTTTTTCCGTTGGTTTGAGGAAATTGGGGGGGGGGGGGACCCAGAACCCTGTTGGAGATGAGGTACCTCTTCCATTGCTCCTTGAGCTATAAGATGTTTTACCTCTGGAGTCAGTTGGGGGGACGTTTGCAAACTGAATGTCCTTACTATTGTAGGAGGCGGCAGGCTATGTGAATGACGCCTGTACCCTCTTCTATGATGGACACAGTCCAGGGTTCTGATGTTATTTGCCTCCATCTGTGGATGAGGTGACCTAATCTTCCTGGGATTGTTGACAGTTGCTTTCCTTGGAGGGCCAGGAAGGGCAGGTACTCCATCACGGAGTCAATGGCCCTGTGGGGGCTGAGGCTGCTGGGTCTGCTGAGCCAGAGTAGCCCTCATCTTTCTCTGCTTAGTAGCTTGTTGACCCTTTCTAGCAGCTTGTACTGCAGGTTGTCCTTGCTGAGCATAGGACTGATAGTATCCTTTCTTTTTGGAGAGGAAACGCTTTCCTACGGCTCTCATCTTTGTAGGATCTACAATATTTGAAAGCCTTGTAAAGGTATACTTATCCTGCCGGTTTTTAAAAACCACTTTTCACCACTACAGGGGGGGTTGGCCAGTTTATCCTGTACCCAGTGTTCCAGGTGAGAGGCTTGTAGCCAGCCAGGTGTCCTTGCCCCAATAGCAATGGCAGAGACTCTGCCTTTGCATGAAAACAGTCAATGGCTGCCCTGTTCACAACTTTTGAAATGTTCTGGGCATGCTTGACAGGTGCTACATAGTAGTGACCTCTGTGATCTGCGAGATGTGGACTTACCAGTTGTAGATCTGGTGTGACCTCAGTCAGGAACATTCCCATGTACATGATATTGCAACCTATCCTGCCTGAGAGCATGGATGTTTGGATGACACAGCGACCAAAAGCATCTGATGTCTTACCCTCCCTACCAGGAGGGTTGGTGGCATGTTGTTTGTAACATTTAATTCTCCTCCTAGCACACTCCACCATGATGGAGTGATCAGGGAGCTGTCCTTTCTGCAAACCAGGCAACGGAGACACACGCTACATAGTAGGCACATGTCAGACTTTGGAGGGGTGGTAGGAGGAATCTTCCACATTCTCCAAAGAGGATCCCTTAAGATCTGATGTATTGGCAGGATGTCTGCCTCCTCTGAGGTTTGGTGATATTGGTGAATCTCTGTCTTCAGTGGCCTGTGCTCACATTGAGTTACTAATGAAATGGAGAGGGCCTTGACTACATGTGCGTGGGAATCCAGGACGGACATATCCTGAGGAGGGGACAGTCTCCTCTTGGGGGAGGCAGGCTTGTCCTGGAGAGGTACATCATTACCCTCTGAGCTGCCAGAGTCATCAGACCTCTCAGGAGATTGGATGTATCTTCTCTACGGAGGCTCATGTAAAGTGAAGTATCAGTACCAATTGGCCTCAGTATTGGAGTGACACGGTAACGGTGTGTGTATACCGGTACTCATCAGCACCAATGATACATTTGCCAATGCCGGTCCTGCAATTGCTGCACATACCGGTGTTGCACTTTGCAGGGTCTGGGTTGGAACCAAGGAATTTGATGCTGCATGGAGAGCTGCCAGACTGTGTTTGATGGCCACGATCCTCTGGTCAATCAACACTGACGATGTCTGTGTATGAGTACTGGCCAAAGGCAGGACCCCAGAGCATAGCACCAGGTGGTCGGACCAGGTTGAGGCCTCCAGAACTTCCTGGAGTCCCAAAGTGGCTTTGGAGGCCAGGGATTCCCACTGGGGCTGATTGCCCGGAGTGTGCTCCTCATAGGCAATGCCAGTGGTAGTCCGATATTTTGAGGGGGATGTACCCTTTCAGGAACGGACAGATTTGTGTTTGGTTACCTGAGATCCACAGGAGGAAGAGGATGCCCTTGACGACATGGCTGCCACCGAGGCCACTTTTGAGGGAAAGAGGGTACCGAGCTTGGCTGCTCTGTTCTGCCAAACACTCTTGGATAACTTCCCACAGGCCAAATATTCAGACATGCATTGATCTGGCCATTAGCATTTGCGACACCACTCATGGGTGTCAGTGACTGTGAAGGTACCAGCACATTATCAGCATACGTTCTTCAGCCAAGGAGTGATTTTCCATGATGGAGGATGGATTAGGGCCTGATGCCAAACCGGGGTTGTTGCTCTTTTGTTAAAAAGGTTTCATTGTGTGGTGGAATCTTAACTTTTAGAAAATAAAATTAGAGGACCAGTGTTACCAGTAAAGAAAAACAGGCAGACACTGCCACAGGTGTGGCACTACAATAGCTGTGTTCCAGCAATGACAGGAACAATGACCTGCTGGCTCCGTGGAAAACAATGAACTGGAGAGAGCCATTTTGGAAAGGCAACATGGCAGCACACAGGCACTGTGGGGTTGCTTCCAATAGCTTTCCTATTGGACACTGGAGACCGTTTCCACGCAGGCTCCGTCCGTACCGATGATACCCATATGTTAGGACTATGTCCTGCGTGTTCCAGGCGATTACCTGTTCCCAGTGCCACCTGCATGCGTAACTGTGTCTCTTGACATGTGTGCAGTGACACCTATGTGCAGTGTGCCTGTCATCCTGAACACATCAGTCCAGTCCCCTGTGGCCCCCTTGCATGACATTGCATGACCATGCCACATTTTGTTTGCCAATGATGGTGTCCATGGTAGCCCCGCTAAACCCTTACGTGGTTTGTTTAACACATTTGTGTTGTCATGATCTACGCACATCCTGGGACCCAACCCCACTGGCAACATGATATGCTAACAATCATGGGTGCTGTGTCCATACATGGAACATTGTGTGCGTGGCCCTATTCACCTTGCCAGGGTCCACTACCATGACATTTGGGTTTCTACAAGGCTCCGGATAGCAATGCTTGACCCACTACAAGCATTGTGTAACGTGTCTCTCCTGGGGATACTGCTAGGTACTTATAACCTAGTTTGGACACTGTTGCAAAGAGCATACTGGGTGTGTTGTTATGTTCCTATGACCTGGGCCGTGTATGCTTATGGCAGGTGTGGTTACCAACACCAGGGGCAGGGGCAGGGGCCATTGCAACAGAATAGGCTATTGCCACCTATGCTCATGTCAGGGTTTCTGTCTGTGCTGTGTAACCACAACAGGTGCATGTATCCTTCCAACACCATCAGTAATGTTCATCTGCAACAAGGTTTGTGATTCGTAGCAAGTGGCAAGATGTGTGACCTGACTCAGCCTACATTTATGGGAACATAGCTCTGTTACAGGCCTTTGTAATCACATCTCATAGCTCATGGGGGTGGGGTGCTGTTACACACATTCACATTTGCACCTAGCATACCATCTGGATACATCAAAGACAAGTGTGATGAGGTGATGACCTCACAGACTACGGGAGATGTGCAACCTACCTGCCATAACCTAGCACAATATCTGAATGACATACCCACCATTGCAATCAGGTCTCTGTCCCCCTGGGGGTTGGGTGCCCTAGCACACATCATCAGCTGCATACACCATAGCAACAGGGTGACTGACAGTACACCTTACGCAGGTCTCAGGACTCCTAGGGATAGGGAGAATGTATTCAACTGTTTAGGCACACACAACCATATCACCAGGGTGAGTGAGAGCCCACTTTGATGGGCTCTCAGGACTCCTGGGGATATGGGGTATGTATAGAACTGTCTTTGCACACACAACCATATCACCAGGGTGAGTGAGAGCCCACTATGATGGGCTCTCAGGACCCCTGGGGATAGGGACAATGTATTCAACTATTTAGGCACACACAACCATATCACCAGGGTGAGTGAGAGCCCACTATGATGGGCTCTCAGGACTCCTGGGGATATGGGGTATGTATAGAACTATCTTTGCACACACAACCATATCACCAGGGTGAGTGAGAGCCCACTTTGATGGGCTCTCAGGACTCCTGGGGATAGGGACACTGTATTCAACTGTTTAGGCACACACAACCATATCACCAGGGTGAGTGAGAGCCCACTTTGATGGGCTCTCAGGACTCCTGGGGATAGGGACACTGTATTCAACTATTCAGGCACACACAACCATATCACCAGGGTGAGTGAGAGCCCACTTTGATGGGCTCTCAGGACCCCTGGGGATAGGGACAATGTATTCAACTGTTTAGGCACACACAACCATATCACCAGGGTGAGTGAGAGCCCACTTTGATGGGCTCTCAGGACCCCTGGGGATAGGGACACTGTATTCAACTGTTTAGGCACACACAACCATATCACCAGGGTGAGTGAGAGCCCACTTTGATGGGCTCTCAGGACTCCTGGGGATATGGGGTATGTATAGAACTGTCTTTGCACACACAACCATATCACCAGGGTGAGTGAGAGCCCACTTTGATGGGCTCTCAGGACTCCTGGGAATATGGGGTATGTATAGAACTGTCTTTGCACACACAACCATATCACCAGGGTGAGTGAGAGCCCACTTTGATGGGCTCTCAGGACTCCTGGGGATAGGGACAATGTATTCAACTGTTTAGGCACACACAACCATATCACCAGGGTGAGTGAGAGCCCACTTTGATGGGCTCTCAGGACTCCTGGGAATATGGGGTATGTATAGAACTGTCTTTGCACACACAACCATATCACCAGGGTGAGTGAGAGCCCACTTTGATGGGCTCTCAGGACTCCTGGGAATATGGGGTATGTATAGAACTGTCTTTGCACACACAACCATATCACCAGGGTGAGTGAGAGCCCACTTTGATGGGCTCTCAGGACTCCTGGGGATAGGGACAATGTATTCAACTGTTTAGGCACACACAACCATATCACCAGGGTGAGTGAGAGCCCACTTTGATGGGCTCTCAAGACGCCTTGTGATATGGGGTATGTATAGAACTGTCTTTGCACACACAACCATATGACCAGGGTGAGTGAGAGCCCACTTTGATGGGCTCTCAGGACTCTTGGGGATAGGGACAATGTATTCAACTGTTTAGGCACACACAACCATATCACAAGGGTGAGTGAGAGCCCATTTTGATGGGCTCTCAGGACTCCTGGGGATAGGGACACTGTATTCAACTATTTAGGCACACACAACCATATCACCAGGGTGAGTGAGAGCCCACTTTGATGGGCTCTCAGGACCCCTGGGGATAGGGACAATGTATTCAACTGTTTAGGCACACACAACCATATCACCAGGGTGAGTGAGAGCCCACTATGATGGGCTCTCAGGACCCCTGGGGATAGGGACACTGTATTCAACTGTTTAGGCACACACACAACCATATCACCAGGGTGAGTGAGAGCCCACTTTGATGGGCTCTCAGGACTCCTGGCGATATGGGGTATGTATAGAACTGTCTTTGCACACACAACCATATCACCAGGGTGAGTGAGAGCCCACTTTGATGGGCTCTCAGGACTCCTGGGGATAGGGACAATGTATTCAACTGTTTAGGCACACACAACCATATCACCAGGGTGAGTGAGAGCCCACTATGATGGGCTCTCAGGACTCCTGGGGATAGGGACACTGTATTCAACTATTTAGGCACACACAACCATATCACCAGGGTGAGTGAGAGCCCACTTTGATGGGCTCTCAGGACCCCTGGGGATAGGGACAATGTATTCAACTGTTTAGGCACACACAACCATATCACCAGGGTGAGTGAGAGCCCACTTTGATGGGCTCTCAGGACTCCTGGGGATATGGGGTATGTATAGAACTGTCTTTGCACACACAACCATATCACCAGGGTGAGTGAGAGCCCACTTTGATGGGATTTCTGGATTCCTGGGGATAGGAACAATGTATAGAACTGTCTTTGCACACACAACCATATCACCAGGGTGAGTGAGAGCCCACTTTGATGGGCTCTCAGGACTCCTGGGGATAGGGACACTGTATTCAACTGTTTAGGCACACACAACCATATCACCAGGGTGAGTGAGAGCCCACTTTGATGGGCTCTCAGGACTCCTGGGGATATGGGGTATGTATAGAACTGTCTTTGCACACACAACCATATCACCAGGGTGAGTGAGAGCCCACTTTGATGGGATTTCTGGATTCCTGGGGATAGGAACAATGTATAGAACTGTCTTTGCACACACAACCATATCACCAGGGTGAGTGAGAGCCCACTTTGATGGGCTCTCAGGACTCCTGGGGATAGGGACACTGTATTCAACTGTTTAGGCACACACAACCATATCACCAGGGTGAGTGAGAGCCCACTTTGATGGGCTCTCAGGACTCCTGGGGATATGGAGTATGTATAGAACTGTCTTTGCACACACAACCATATCACGAGGGTGAGTGAGAGCCCACTTTGATGGGCTCTCAGGACCCCTGGGGATAGGGACAATGTATTCAACTGTTTAGGCACACACAACCATATCACCAGGGTGAGTGAGAGCCCACTTTGATGGGCTCTCAGGACCCCTGGGGATAGGGACAATGTATTCAACTGTTTAGGCACACACAACCATATCACCAGGGTGAGTGAGAGCCCACTTTGATGGGCTCTCAGGACTCCTGGGGATATGGAGTATGTATAGAACTGTCTTTGCACACACAACCATATCACCAGGGTGAGTGAGAGCCCTCTTTGATGGGATTTCTGGATTCCTGGGGGTAGGGTGGTTTGGAAAACAGCAACAGCAGCATATGCCATACCAGCAGGGGTGCTGTGGACCCACTTTTTTGGACTTTATGGCCAAGTGTGGGTTGGGCAGATGTTTTGGACTGCTGGGTCACACACACTCATATCACCATTGGGAACAACATACCATTTTGGGTACGTTTCACAGCCCCTGGGGGTGGGGCAGATGTTTTACCCTGCAACTGCAGACCCCATCATAACAGCAGGATGTTTAGAAACCCTCCTTAGTCTGATCTATGGGCTACCTGTGTTACGGTGTTTTGTAGCATATCACCAGCAGCAGCTGCCATGAGACCAGGATGGCATCAGGAACTCTGTGAACAGGTCCTTAGCCCCCTGGGTACAGGGCAAACCACTGAGATGTTATATATAGACAATATGGCATGTGGATGTACCTGATACACATCACTGAGATAGACTACGTACACACATCAGCATGCACAGCTACAATGAACACTGGATATGTCTATGTGGAGCTATTGACCTGTCTCCATACACTTACCTCACGTGGGTAATCAGCGAGACGATTATAGCGCCTGGTCAGCTGATCCCATGCCCTCCGGACCCTGATCTGGTCCTGACGCCTTGCTGAGCCGGGAAAAAGTTTGTGCTGGCGCACAGCAATCAACTGTGCCAGGCAGCGTAGCTCCCGTGGGGTGAAGGCAGGCTTCCTGTATCGGGTTGCCATGTTTGTCACCAATGAGGAATGCACGCACGACGTAACTCGCACGCATGCGCAGAACCCCACTTGCGCATGCGCACCCCAAACTCGTGCATCGCGCACTGTTGCGCTGCGCGCAGTTGTGCCTGCGCCGTGCGCATCTTTTTGCCGCACAGGGTATGGTGTCGCCAACAATATTTCTAAATATCTATCATGCAGACAGACATTGCACTGATGTGGCTGACATTTTAAAAAACAATTGTAATTTTCCTTGTTGTTTTTACACTTGGGTCTGAAACCCACCACCACTGGTTCCTAGCGTACTGTTGAATCCGGTGTGCTAAGCATTTTCATGTAGCAGTGACTGGCTAAACAGTTACACCAAGGAGTCCTGAGAGCCCATCAACATGGGCTGTCACTCACCCTGGTGATATGGTTGTGTGTGCAAAGACAGTTCTATACATACTCTCTATCCCCAGGGGTCCTGAGAGCCCATCAAAGTGGGCTGTCACTCACCCTGGTGATATGGGGTTGTGTGTGCCTATGGGGTATGTTCATTAATCCATCTTAATATGAAGCCAGCAATGATGTGCAGGATGCCATGGGGGTGGGGGGGGAGGTGGTCCTCTGGCCTAAACGTTGGACTCACGCAATAGGTTATGTACCGCACATACTGACATGATGGAGATAGGTGTAGCACATTACTGTGTGTTAATCCTAGGCATGTGTGCTGGCATACAGACCTAGTGGAGGTAGGTGTAGCACATTGGTTGACAAATTGCCTAATGAAACAGGGGTCATGGGTTCAATGCAACATTGCAGCTTTGGCATATGACTGCCTGAGACATTACCCTTTAATATCAGCAGTGCTTTGTGAGGCATTTGGATTTTTGTATTTCATTCTGCTGTCAGCAAACACACCCTCCCATTGGCATAATCTAAGGTGCCACATCATGCACCCTATGCGGCACTCTTGAGGACACATAATAAGGTGCACTGTCCATCACGGCACCTTATAATGTTCCCTTTGGGGCACCTTATAGGGCGCTTTGGCGGCACCTTCAGGCTACAGCACTGAGGGTGTTGTTGGTGGCAGCACCAATTTAAATTATAAAAAGAAAGCCCTATCACATAACCCCACTGTGGTATCAAACCCATGACCTCGGGCTCTACAGTCACCCGTGGGCTACATCTCCATAGCTGCTAAAAGGACTCCTGGCTGGCTACAGTTGGACTGCAGCCCACCACACGACCTGTCTGCTGTGGTTGCCAGGATAGGGTTAAACCCCACATACCCATGATGCACTGCACATGCAAATCAGCAGTCCACAGATAAACACAGGATGGGGTATGCACCCCCACACCACCTCAGCCTGGTAGGGAGTAATGAGCATGTGTGTTACTGGCACAGATAGATACTGACCGTCACATTGTGCGGGTCCTGTGCTCACCCTGAGGGTGAGTTGGGCCACCCAGCACCATGTCCACAGCACGTGCCTTAGCTGAGATAGGCTATGGTGTGAGTCCCCATCAGTGCCAGTGTGTGATGGGTTGGTCTTGCAGCTACACTGCCAAATACACCTGTGTCCATCTTTGATTTCCAGTCACGTTTAGCCCTTGAGCACTTTGATGCCCCCAGAATAGTGCATATCCTGTGTGGGTGCCATGGCCACACGATTTATGTGACAGGGGGTCCGGGACGGGCCGCCTCTTTGGACCCATAGGTGGATTATGTACTACCACTCAAACTGCCCTCTGGAGCTCAGGATCTCCCACCACCAGATCCACATTCTACATCATGGCAATGGTGCTGGTAGAGGGGACCATCAACCTCAGTTCAGCTGGGGGGACAGACAACATACAGGGCAGTGCATGCATTTCTGTACATATCCATATGGTTATAGCAGACAGACAGGGGCCCTGGAAATGTTCAGCTGCCCACCACCACTATCTGACATTCTCCAGCAGCGAGCACAGTGAATCTGCAGCTGCTGCACCCTGCAAGGTGTTCCAGCCTCACACATACTAACTGCAAACAGTCTGCTAGCTAGTCCATAGTGCATATTACTGGAGGAAATGTCTGCACCCATAACCGGGATGTCAGCACACCCACCAAGCAGATAGGTTAGTGATTGGGGCCCCAGAAAAGGCAGCCCATAGATATCACTTGGAAGAGATGCTATTAGCACTATGGGTGATCTAGCCATGCCATGCTGACTGCTCAGTCAGGGTGAGAGTGACCTCCCAGCAGGACATGCAGGGGCCACCCTGTCCGTGCAGGTGATGACCGGCCACTACAATGTCCCAGCCATTGCCCTATGCCCTGTGCTCATGCATCCTGCCCAGGCCACCCTGTCCGAGCTATACCCACAGTACCTTGCTCCTCATTATGTACATTGGCAAGCTAACAGTGGACACAGTGCAAACAGTGTGGGCTGAGTAAGGTGTTGCAACCACCACACACTGGCTGGACAGACACACACTCCCACACCTATGCCAGCATTGTTCAAATAGAGAGTTTTTGCAGTCCTGGCCAACTCACCAGTCCTGGACACAGCGCAGGCATGTCTATGGTATGCAATACTGTTGTGGTCACTCCCCAGGGTGGTGAACACGGTCAGAAACCAGACATGAAACATACTCCACGGACATCAGAGCTATTGGTATCATACAGCTCAATGAGCATATTGTGCTTAACTTAGGATTTGCTATCTGCCAGTAATCATAGCAACCTTTTGATATGTGTGTACCATATTCCCAGGTTTATGGGGGCATTGGTGAGGTATGCATGTACTAGTATTGTGAGATGTATGCAAGGCCCAATATCCTGCCTCTCCGTGGGCTTTCCATAAAGGAGCCTGTGGGTGCGGTTCTTTCTGCTCCTGTTGGCCGCTGCTCTAGGGCAGAGGTCCACAACTCCAGTCCTGGTGGCCCAAACACTGTTCATGTTTTCCTTCTGTCCCAAATGAATATGCATGATTACATCTGCATACCATGGAGGCGGCGCATGGAAATGAAGCACACACATCTTTATTAGATAGAGCATATACGTGAATGATTTGTGGCACTCCAGGACTGCATTTCGGGGACTCTGCTCTAGGTAATGCGCATGTTTCTGGTGTCTGTGCTCTTTGGTGTAAAATGTCACTGTTTTGGGCATGTTTACGTTATCTGCACTATAGGTTCTGTCTGTATTATCACATTTTTGTGGTGTGTTAAATGTGGGGACTGGGATGGTAGGAGCCCCAGCTGGAACTTGAACCTGTGACCTTCTGCTCCTGAAGGCACTGGCTGTGTGCTCTGTACCACTGTCTTGGCACAGAAACAGTGCATTCCCTGGGGAGTCCATGGCTGTTCGTCAGACAGGGTCTGTCTATTGCAGTGCACGGCACCCACGTGAAGAGGGCTAGGCCATGGTGTGCTGTGGCCAGGAGACACTGCCCCCTCCACCACCAGTACCTCTCTGCCACCATGCTGACATGCCGTTCTGCGGCTGGTGCACAGTCTCGGGCCATCCAGTGTGCGGGTAGGTGGCTGCCTATGGTGTGGGTTCTGGGGTAGGGGTGCCTGCATAGACGTCCACGCTCCCCCCCCCCCCCCTGCACCTCCTGCCACTGCTCTGTGCCCTTGGAGGCCAATACAGCCAACAGTGCTGGCAGTGTGGGCTGTGGGGGGTGTTTGCAACACCACACACTGGATAGCAGATACACACTCCACACCTATGCCAGCATTGTAGAACTGTAGGGGTGTTTGGCATCCCTGGCCACCGCTCCAGTCCTGGGCACAGTGCAGGCATGGCTATGGCACGCAGTACTGTTGGGGTCACTCCCCAGGGTGGTAAACACTGTCAGACACAAGACCTTTAGCACACTCCACAGACATCAGAAAGGTTGCCATGATGCAGCTCACTCAGCTAATTGTACTTAACCTCGGAATTGCTATCTGCCAGTTATCATGGCAACCTTTTGATAGCTGTGTACTGTATTCCCTGGTTTAGGGTGGCATTGCTAAGGTATGCAGGTGCTAGTATTGGGAGATGCACGCAGGGCCCAATGTCTTGCCTCTACAGGAGGCATTGGATAATGGAGCGTGTGGGTGCGGGTTTGTCTGGCCCTGTTGGCTGCTGCTTTACGGCAGAGGTTCCCAAACCCGTTCCTGGTGTGCGCAACACTGTTCGGGTTTTCATGCTGTCCCTCATGAATATGCATGGCATACATCTGCATACCATGGGGGCGGCGCATAGAGATGCAGCACAGGCATCTTTATTAGAGGCAGCATAAAACCTGAATGGTGTTTGGCCCTCCAGGACTGCATTTGGGATACTCTGCTCTGGGTAATGTGCCTGTTTCTGGTGTCTGTGCTCTGTTGGGTAAAACGTTGGTGTTTTGACAATGTTTACGTCATATGCAATAAAGGTTCTGTCTGTAGTGGCACGTTTCAGTTGTGGGTAAAATATGGGGACTGGGTTGGCAGGAACCATAGCTGGGACTTGAACCTGTGACCTTCTGCTCATGAACACACTGGCTGTGTTCACCGCACCACACTGTGCTCACAGAGACAGTGCAGTCCCTGGAGATACCATGGTTGTTTGTCAGACAGAGCCTGTCTGTTGCAGTGCATGGCACCCACCTACACAGGGCAAGGCCATGGTCGGCTCTGGGCAGCTGCCACTGCCCCCTCCACCACCAGTACCCCTCCGCCACCATACTGACATGGCCTTATATTGGAGACAGCATAATACCTGCATTTGGGGGACTCTGCTCTAGGTAATGCATATGTTTCTGGTGTCTGTGCTTGGTGGGGTAAAATATAGGCGTTTGAACCATGCGTATGTTCTCTGCAATAAAGGTTCAGTTTTTACTACCATGTTTTCTTCATGGGTAAAATAAGGGGACTGGGTTGGTAGGTGCCACAGCTGGGACTTGAACCTGTGACCTTCTGCTCTTGAACACACTGTCTGTGTGCACTGTGCCACCGTGTTGCCACAGATATGGTGCATTCCCTGGGGAGTCCATGACTGTACATCCGACATGGCCTGTCTGTTGCATTGGGCGGCACCCACCTACACAGGACTGTGCCTGGACTGCTGTGGGCAGCTGCCACTGCCCCCTCCACCACCAGTACCCCTCTGCCACTATGCTGACATGCCCTTCTGCTGGTGGTGCTGGTGGTGTGCGGTCTCAAGCCATCCAGTGTGCAGGTAGGTGGCTGCCTATGGTGCGTGTTCTGGGGTAGGGGTGCCTGCTTAGGCGTCCGCGCTTCCCCCCAACAATGCCTGCCAATGTTCTGTGCCCTTGGGGGTACCTGCTGGGTACTATCCCCTGTGACACTGTGATAGACACTCTCGTGCCCATGTTGGGCCCTCATCGGTTGCTGTCTGGCTGCTGTTCAGTTTCAGCATTCCTACGTGCCACCTAGGCATCTGCCTAGTCCGCACTGTGCCCCAGCTGCACCACAGCATGTGCCGCCTGCAGCCCTCTGTATCCCCTTTCCCAGCATCTGTCCAGTTGCCCATTCCGACATGCCCGCCCTGCTGTTGTGGAACATGTGCATGCCATAGGTAACCTGTCCAATGGAGAGGGAAACCCTGATCAGTGCTATTTCACTGTGGGATCATTCACCTTGTATGGGGACGGAGCGTAGACCCTTCCAAAATTCATATTTATTTTTTGGGGCTTTCTTTGGAGTGTATTTTGCTGTTTCCCATTACAATCACTATTGCCCAGCTTGATCATGATTTTTTTTTATTTTGTTGGGGTCCTTTTCAATGTTTATTTTTACTTTTGTTCTGTGCACATGTATCACACTTATCACTTTTTTGTAGGTTTCCATGGTTTTGCTGTACATTGCTGACAGAAATGGTTTCTCTTCCCTTTAAATCGGCTCTAAAGCGAGGTTTTCACTTGCGTTATTTTTGGCCTCGTATTTCACCTCGCTAATGTGCGGGGAGCCTCTCCCCTCCCACTCTCCACCCATTGACCCCTTCTCTCCGCCCCTGGGGAGCCTCCTCCGCCCTCCGGTAGCCTTTCCCCGCCTTCAGCGCTCGTGTGCGCCGCTGAGCGCATGAGCGCGCACTAAAGCGCATTTTGGCCCCGTAAAGCATCATTAGCATGCGCTAAGGTACCTTAGTACGCGCTCATGCGCGCCGCGCACGTTAAGAAAGTTTAGTAAACATACCCCTTTGAGTTTGATCCTGTATTCATTTCTGTGTTCTGTTTGCAAGCTTTTGAATTTTGCGAAAGCTGTGTTTTTTGCCTTTATTTGAGCAGCCACTTCTTTGGAAAACCAAATAGGTTTCCTTCTCCTCTTGTTTTTATTTACTTTTTTTTACATATTTATCTGTTGCCCCTTTTATTGCCACCTTTAGTTTAGCCCATTGTAATTCCACTTCCCTTATCTCCTTCCATCCTGTCATCTCCTCCTTTAGGTACTCGGCCATTTTTTTGAAGTCAGTGTTTTTGAAGTTTAGGACTTTGAGCTTGCTATGTTTGGCCTGTACCTTGGCTTTTATCTCAAACCACACCGTGTGATGATCGCTTTTGCTCACAGGGGCACTCACGCAGACATTTGACATGCTATCACCGTTGGTGAGCACTAAATCCAGCGTTGAGCTTTCCCTGGTTGGTTCTATGACTATTTGTCTAAGTGATGCATCTTAGAGAGCATCTACAATTTTTTTTCTTCTTTCCAGATGTGCAGAAGGAGTAATCCAATCCACATCAGGTAGATTAAAGTCACCCAAAATGATCGCTTCCCCCTTTATGGCTATTTTGGCAATATCTATAATCAATTTGTTATCTATCTCTTCAATTTGAGTCGGAGGTCTGTAGACTACAGCAGTATGGATGACAGTGCCATCTCCTCTTTCCAACGCAATCCAGAGCGCTTCTTCTTTTCCCCATGTCCCCTGCATTTCAGTAGCTTTAATATTGCTTTTGACATACAAGGCTACTCCTCCTCCTTTCCCATTTTCTCTCTTCTGAATAGATTATAGCCAGCTATGGCTATATCCTAATCATGTGATTCATTAAACCATGTTTCTGTAATTGCCACAATGTCCAAATCCATTTCCACCATTCGGGCTTCCAGGTCCGGAACTTTGTTGGCTAAGCTTCGAGCATTTGTGCTTCAGCACTCCTAAACCCAAAAACTCTCAATCTCCACTCCCAATTCCCTCATAGGCAATTCTGCCTCAGGTTCTCTGCGGCTAATATGTTTTGTACATAGTTACAGTTTTACCCTGTTGTTCCAAGTTTAAGTTTCCTGTTGTGTGCTTACATTATAACTGTCCTCCGAATGTGCAAACTTTGTTATATTGTAAACCGCACTGACAACAAATAGCGCGGTATATAAAAGATGTTAAATAAATAAATAAATAAATTGCTTTCCAGCATTTACCTGACTTGTGTGTATTTTGCATTGATTGTGTTCTACCCACATCTTCCCACTTGTTTTTAATGTGTGGTTTAAAAGTGTGGCTGTTTCTATGTTATTCTTCTTTTGCAGGGGGTGGCGTGCAGGTCTTGACCTTCCACATCCATCACCCCCTTTTCCTAGTTTAAATGCATATGGAGTGGAGGAGTGGCCTAGTGGTTGGGGCAAGGTACTTCAGGCCGGAAGGTCAGGGGTTCAAATCCCACTAGAAGACAGCAACTTTGGGCCGGAAGGACTGGGGTTTCTAGTCCCACAGGTGCTCCTTGTGGTCTTGGGCAAGGCACTTAACCCTCCATAGCCCATGTTCCCTGTGAAATAGTTATCTCCAAGTTATAATGCCCTGTTCAATGTAATTTCAGTTTGTTCAATGTAAACCACACTGATGCAGAATAGCGTGGTATATAAGAGAATGTAAATAAATATCCACATACTGCCTGAATTTTTCACTTAGAATTCTTTTCCCTGCGACAGAGAGATGTAGTCCATCAGCACAGTATAGTCTCTTGATGGTCCATCTGTTTCCCCAGTTGCCAATAAATCGAAATCCTTCTTGTTTGCACCAGGTCTTGAGCCATGTATTAAAGCTGTTAATTCGATGCAGCCTTTTTGTCCCCTTACCAAGAACAGGCAGAACCTCTGAGAATGCAACAGTGTTAACAATGGGCTTGAGTTTCTCTCCCAGAGATTGGAAGTCCTTTTGTTTCTAGCCAGGTCATTTGTGCCCAAGTGGATAACAACATCAAATTTGGAGTGTTCACTTTTTGCGCTAAGTACTTCAACAACTTGGTTTGTATTCCTGCTGGCTGTCGAGCCTAGTAGGCACATGACTATCTTCTCTCCTTTGAACTGTGTTCCCAAGTTGGTGCCTCTGATGATGGAGTCTCCAAGTAGTAGTAGTTTTCAGTTTGGTGAGGCTTTCTTCATATTTGATGCTTTAGCAGGAGATTGGGCATTGTCTGACTCATTTAAGGGCCCTTCAGTTTCTTTGGATTGAGCATCCTCATTAGCCAAAGCAGAGAAGGCATTATGCAGGGATATCTCTTGATGTATAGGATGTCTCTGTGTTACAGGTCGCAATCTTCCATAACCCACTGTGATCTATTTGTTTCTGGGGTGTTTGATTCTTTGTGGGAGCGGTGGTGGACTTTGTTCAGTTTGTATCCTAGAAGAGGTGCGTTTTATTGCAGCCAATTCCTCCCTCAGTAGAGTCACTTCTTTATGCATGGCAGCTAGGTCTTTCCTTAGTAGAGTTAATTCGTCATGCATGGCAGCTGACCTGAGGCACATAGGACAAGCTCTTAGGCGCCAAATGATTCATCTTGGAATGAAAGTACCGCAGTTATTGCACTAAATACACGACATGTTGGTTAAGCAGTCCCAGAAGAGGAAGAAGAAGCAGAAAGGATGAAGAAGATGTGGACTTTAACCCAAGTAAGAAAGAATAAATGGCACAAATGTGACCACTATAAAGGCAATGTAGCCCCTGGGGTGGGTGGGGTGAGGCGGTAGGGTGGGCGGGAACCTAAGTGTCTCTGGCGAGTAGGCTGTTCCTGAACCGTGGGCACATACCGATATCTGATGTAAGTCTATACAAGGAAAGCAGTCTAAAACCACAGTTAAATGCTATAATAATAATTTCCCCAACAATCAACAGTTAGAATTTATAGTTTTAAGCCAGCAGAGAAGATAGAAAGGTTTGTCCTTAGCTGAATGGGTGCTTCTCAGCTTCTTTAAAACTGGCTCGGACCAGTGTCAGGTTAGGTGTACAGTGCTCCAAATCAGCTCCTCCCTGGAAATAGGGTTTTACCAACCAGTGCAGCAGGAGTAAAAAACCTAGTTTGTTAGTTTTAACTCTCTATCTGCCACACACACAGATATCTGATGTAAGTCTATACAAGGAAAGCAGTCTAAGTGCCCCCAAGTTTAGTCTAAAACCACAGTTAAAACGCTATAATAGTAATTCCCCCAAAAATCAACAATTAGAATTTATAGTTTTAAGCCAGCAGAGAAGATAGAAAGGTTTGTCCTTAGTTATGCTTATTTTGATTTTATCCTGTTGCTATAAAAAGGATTCACTGTGTCTGTCCCATGCCATTATCGCAAAGGATATAAAAAGGCTGGAAGCAGTTCAGAGGAATTTGACCATAATGATTTGGAGCCTGCATCAGAAGACTTATGAAAAGAGACTTGAAGACCTAAATATGTACACTCTGGAGGAGAGGAGGGACAGGGGAGATATGAGTATTAATAGACAAACAAACCTCTTCCAAAGACGGAGAAGCTATAAAACTAGAGGGCACATAACATGAAGCTGCAAGGGGTAAACTGAAAGGCAATGTCAGGAAATACTTTTTTCACTGAAAGAGTGGTGGATGCTTGGAATGCTGTCCCAATGGACATGGTAGGGGCAAACACAGTGACAGAATTCAAAATGGCATGGGACAGACACAGTGAATCCCTTTTATAGCAACAGGATAAAATCAAAATAAGCATAACTATCTCTTATATCCGAACAAATAGGAGTGACCTACACAGAACGGTTGGTACACCCCTAAACAAAGGCATGGGGAGAGGTGACCTGCATGGAGCGGCAAGTGCACCTATTCTTGCTGCCTAGCTGGGCAGACTAGATGGACCATGCTGGTCTTTATCTGCCATCATATACTATGTTACTATGTTAGTTTTGAATAATTTGCAGGATGATTGCAATTCTTTTTCTATATTGTCAAATGGAGCAACCAGCAAGAATGAAGTTTACTTATGAACCAGATGTGGTGCCTAGGAGAGGTATCTGTAAACTGAAGTGAAAGGCGTTCCCCACTGTCACAGAAGACTTATTTTTGGACTTGGACTTATTTGAGCTACCATTCATTTGTAGTGATTCTGCCCAGACTCAGCGGGGAGATTGTAGAAAGGGACTCAAAGTGGGGTACCAGGGCCCTCTGAAAGGGTTAATATAGAGAATGGCATGGAATTTTGCTGACAACCTTAAGCTTGATCTGTAGCAGATTAGCAGTGCATGTGTATAGAAGCAAAGGCCGTATTTTGTAGATATATTTTGTAAAAAAAATGAGACAGAATGTTTTTGCTTGTCCTGATAAAACGAGAGCAATATCTGTGCCTAGTCTGACCTAAAACATGTAGGGCACGATTTCGAAGCCCTAAGCGCGTGCTACATGTGTAAAAGACGGCCTTACCCAGGTAAAAATGCCATAACCATGTAAACGAAATTTCCAGTACGGTGGCTTAATTCTGAGAATCCCAGCTACCTGCACAGCACAAAGTGCCGAGGCTCGGGGGCATAACAGGGGCATGTCGTCCTGAAACCCACGTAAAGCGGATTTCAGAAAGCTGTGTGCGCCAACATTGGACGTCACTAACCAAGTAAGCCTATGTGACATTTCCTGGTGTATATGACTGCTTAAGCTGTGCGGCAAACCCATGTAATGGTGTTACAGTGCTTAGTACAGTGAGGAGAGTGTGTTTAAGCCTGTGTCCAAACTGTGCAGCGGTAAATCGTTGCTGGACCAGCTAAGAAGCCATGTGGGCCATGTACAGGGTGTTTCAGAGGTGGAGATGTGCCCGTTGTGCCCGGGCACATTGGAGGATGTGGTAGGCAGTGTGGCTCCATCAGCAGGCAGTGGCCCAGCACCCGAGATGCAGGTACCATGCCCCACGTGTACCCAGACCCAGAGTGAGTTACCTGCAATTGACGGAGAAGGAGGTCTACGGATGGGGCAACGATAACTAACTTGTCCACCATTCTCAGTGAGGACCTGGAGCCCTCCACTACCAGAAGCCAGTCCCTGCCAGTGGCTATGAAGGTGACCCCTGGGATATCTGGCAACTGGCAGCTTCCAGCATGTGATTGGGGCAACTGTTGGAATCATGCAGTCTACTGCCAGTCACTGCATAAGTGCCTTCACCAGGGCCCTGCTATGGATGATGCGCTACCTCATAGCCTTCCCCCATACACAGCAGGTGCAGCATGAAACCATGCAGATGTTCTACAATGTGGCTGGACTCCCATCAGTGCTTGGCAGTATAGTATAGACAGTCCCCACATAGCACTCCGGGCACCACAGCTGGAGCAGAGGGCATACCGAAACAGGCATAATTACACATCAATGAACATGCAGGTCGTTGTGGATGCCAACATGACCTTTACTGATGTGTGTGCCTGCTACCCGGGATCCTGCCTCAATGCATTTGTCCTTGCCCAGTCCAGCCTGGGACAGGCAGCAGCTAGGAGTCAGCTTGGAGATGCGTGACTGCTAGGTGAGTGCGCACATATGTGAACCCCAGGATATGTTTAGAACAAACAGTTGCTATAGGATGAAGCGTTACGTGCATATTCCAACTCATGATGACCATTGTGTGCACATGTGCTGCTGTTCTGCAGATCCATGTGCACAGCAGGCCATGTTGCACATCATGAAGACAACTAGTGGAAGCCCCATGGTCAAGAGCAGACAGCACGCACCAACATGTGTCATAAGGAAGAGCATGTGCGGGCGCCGTGTAATGCAGCCCGTGTAGGGAACATCCATGTCTGCCCCCATCCCAGCCAGCATACCCCCCAACCACATCTCCATGCCATGTTACTGCCCCCCATTTCCATCAGTCCAGCTCATGCCACCGTCCCCTATTGCCCTGCTCCACATGCTTGACTGCCGCACATGCTATATGTTGGTGTCCTCTCAATCCCACAGTGTCTCTGATTGTTTGATATTGCACTCCCGCCCTGCTAGCAGATGGTATGTTGTATGTTGTACGTAACAACCCATAGACCTTAACCAACACATGTCTCATGCTTATTATTTTTATTTATGCATTTTTAAACAATGAACCAAGCAAAACTTGTACAGAATAATGACACTTGCAAGAAGTCAACTTAATATAAAAATTACAAAATATACAATATAGCAAGGATCAAAAATAGTCCTCAAAATGGGGAGGAACTAACCACAAAATTAATCATAGAATACCAACATCAAGAAAAGAGATGAAGACAGAGCACCAAGGAGTACTAAACTTATGATGGAGTCTGTGTTCCCGGAGTAGAAGCAACCACCAAATGAGAACTCAAAAAGGTGGAAAGATCAGCAGGAGAAAAGAACACATACTTCTGAGCTTTATAGGTGACTAAACATTTGCAAGGAAAACGAAGAGTAAATAAAGCACCCAAAGATACCACCCCAGATTTTAATAGAAGAAAAGCCCTCCTCCGTTTCTGCGTTTCCCGGGCCACATCAGGGAACACCAAAACCTTTTTACCATAAAACAAAGTAGAACGCTTTTTATAGAATAGTTTCAATAGCCACTCTCTATCTGAGGAAAGAGCTAATGTAACTAATAGAGTGGATACAGCTAAATCCTCTTCCCCAGGAGTTGATAATAAGGCAGACACATTAAGCATATCTATTTCCAAAGCCCCCCCCAGAAACTTTCCGCTCTCTTTTCCCTAAGGGAAGGTAATAAATCTTAGACACAGGAGGAAACAAATCCGGAGGGACTGATAAAGCTTCTTGGAGGTATTTCTTGAAAAGATCCAGCGGCGGAATCCCAGGTATAATCGGGAAATTTAACAAACGAAGGTTTGTAGCACGAGCGGCATTCTCTAAGGACTCGATCTTAGCATGCAAAACAGTATTATCTTTAACCAAGGAATCAGATAAATCCTTATGTCTCATGCTTATGTGCACATCTCACATTACCCCCACAGGTGACTGTAGATATCCCCTGAGGACCTGGCTGCTGACCCCAATGCACCATCCCAGGAGCTGGCAGGAGGAATGGTACAATGCCGCCCATCAGCAGACCCAGGAGGTTGTGGAGCGAGCAATAGGGGTACTGAAGAGTTGCTTCCAGTGCCTCAACAGGAGTGGCGGGGAACACCTCTATAGCCTGGAGTGTGTATGCCTGATATTTGCACCGTACTACATACTCCACAACCTTGCACGAATGCGTGGATTGCCGGACCTAGAGCCCGAGGTTGTGGAGGAGTGGAAGACTGCAGATGGTAATGGCGCAGAGGCTGAGAGCCAGTAGCAGGCCCAGGCACTGGCCCACTGTGCGCAGCTGATACGAGACAGTTTCTGAGGTGACTGCCCCACACCATCACCTGGATAGGATACACATATTTACCAATAAAGTGCCTGAAATGACATTATGTGTGCAGCGTGTCTATTTCCCTCCACATGTGTTCCCTGCTCTTGGGATTAAAGCTGGCCATGGGTGCTTGCTGGCATGTGCACTGCGATGCAGTGGAGCAATGTCTGATGATGTGTTGGCAGCATCATCACCCTCCCCAGCAAGACAGGCCGCTGCAGATGGTTCAGAGCTGGTGCGCTGGCAACCCTAGCACCTATCTCCTGGGCCTGCATGAGGCCCACCAAACTGTGCAGGGAACCAGCAATTGTTGCCTGGTATGCCGCAATCTCCCTCATCAGACGCAGGTGTCCCTCCAGATGGCTCTCTACTCGGTCGGTGTTCCTGCCACTCCTCGAACTCTGCCTCCCTCGCCTGTGTTGCTGCCTGCAGGTCCTGCTGGATACTGTGCAGCTTGGACTATATGCCCTTGGTGCAGGCCAGCAGGCGTGTACCCTCCTGCAGTAGCCTCTGGTCCACATTAGTGCCTCCTGTGTCCACAGGGTCATCAAGGATAGTGAACTGTAGCTCAGCCAGTGGTGTATCATCTGTCTCCATCTCCCCAGCCCTGGCAGACATACCGGCCTGCTCCACTACCCTGGGAGCCGCACTGGACTGCTCCTCTGCCCTTGAAGGCACACCGGCCCCTGTAGCTGTGCTGCATCCTGGCTGTGCACTGGCATCATCAGTGGCGGGTGGTGAGGGAGCCTCCAACACATCTGTTCCAGGCTGTGAGGATTGTGTCCATGGCAGGTCTGTGAGAGAGCAAAGATGGCAGAGGGTAGTGCCATGGATTGCTATGTCAGCCTATGGGGTGCCACCAAGCTCACAACCCCCACATCACCCAAGGACTAACAGATAGGCAGGCCCTGGATGGATGGAACCATGGTGTGGACAGATACATGGCCATCAAGGTGCCACCCAGGCCATGGAGCAACTCCTACTCACCTTCCTGTGTGCCTGGGGTGGAGCTGTTGAAGCCTGCGACCCTTGAAATGGAGACCTCCTTCACAAGGCTAAGAAAGTTGGGTCTCTTCAACCTGGAAAAGAGACCGCTGAAGGGCGATATGATATAGGTCTATAAATTAATGAATGGAGTGGAACGGGTAAACGTAGATCGATTGTTTACATCTTCAGAATATAAAAAGACTAGGGGACATGCAATGAAGCTACAGGGTAACCTATTTATGCCTGCCTGCCATGCGATGCACTGCACTACCATACCTGGGGCACTTGAAGGTAGGTGACTGGATCCCCCCTGCAATCTCCTTGGGGCCCACCTTTGCCTTAGATGCAGGGGACAGCTCTGGTCCCACATCTCCTCCTCCTCAGACCAACCTGCCTGCCCCAACCCTCTGTGCCTTGCTCCTCCTCAGACTCCCCTGCCTGCTACTAATCCACTGAGCCCTACTCCTCCTCGTACTCCCCTGCCTGCCCCTGACCCTCTGAGCCCTCCTTCTCCTCAGACTCCCCTGCCTGACCCTGACTCTCTGAATCCGCCTCCTCCTCAGACTCTCCATACTGCTACTGTGCCATGGCCGCTTCACTGCCCTCCCCCTCTATGGTGCTGTCCTCCATCACAGTGCCACTGGACCCCTTCTCCCCATCACTGCTAGATGTACTGCTGGGAGATGCACCTCAGGACAGCTGCACTGGCACTGGACTGCTGCTCCGGGTTGGTGCCCATGATGGGCTGGCATTGTCTGGGGCCTCCCTGGAACCAGCTGTAGGGGAAGAGGGAGTGTAACATCTCCGGGGGACCAGTGCATGCATTGCGCAACCCACTTTTGGGCCATGGGGATATGCAATTCCACAGTGCACACTGCACGCCCTCCCCTTTGCCTACCTCCAGCCAGCTCAGTTCTCCCCCACCCAAGTCAGCTGTGGCTTGCTGCCGTCCCCCCCGCCCCCCCCCCCCCCGGTGACAGACCCACACAGGGAACAGTATGGGCAGGTGCACAATGTGCATCTGGGCCCACTACTGGTGGTGTGTGCCTCTGTACTGCCATTCCATGCTATGTCCCACCATGTGTGTGCGCGTCTGCATGAATTGAGTGCAGGCTGGTACACACATGGCACAGTGGCACTGGGGGATGGCAAGGCTGCACCAAGAACATTCCCCTCATTATGTACAGGGGATCCCCCACCAGATGGTCTGCCTGCACCTGTCCGGCAGCCATGGCTGCCACTCCCTGTCTCTTATGGGGTCCACTGTGTATCTCACTGACCTTCCTCAGCTGCCAGCTACTCCCTGATGTGCTGCAGCTGGTCTGGTTGCTTCCAGTGACACTTGAGGACCTCCAGGGTGCATCGCACACCAATAGTGACTGTGAGAAGGGGAGAGGACACACATGGGCTTGGTTGTGTTTCAATATCACCTATTGTGCATACCTGTATTCTGCCTCTGCCTGGTAGCCTGTCCATCCTGAGGGCAGGGGCATATCCATGGGTAGCAAGTGAGGGGTACATGTGATGGTACATCTCTGACATCTGGGACCGGATTCATCCTCACCATTCCCCTGGGCCACTGACACGTGTCCTATGCCACCACCAACAGTGCCATCTGGGCCACTGATTCATCTGTGTCACCCCTCTGGTCCCTTCAGCCACCTTTGCAGTCCTCCCCCTTTCCTTGCTCCCATCTGTTGCATGCAGTCTTTCCTTGGCACAGTTGTGGACTGTGAGTGTCCTCAGCTGTGATCAGGTGTCATGGCAACGGGCATCCACTGCTTTGGGGACTACATCACTGCATGGTTTGTCATAAGAACATAAGATATGCCATACTGGGTCAGACCAAGGTCCATCAAGCCCAGTATTCTGTTTCCACCAGTGGCCAATCTAGGTCACATATACCTAGCAGTTTCCCCAAGAGACACAAGTTCCACAATGCTTGTACTGGGTCAAGCATTGATATCTTCGGTCACTTCTTAATAATGGTTTATGGACCTTTCCTCCAGGAACTTGTCCAAACCTTTTTTAAACCCAGCTACACTAACAGCCTTTACTACATCCTCCGGTAACAAATTCCAGAGTTTGATTACACGTTGAGTGAAAAAATATTTTCTTGTATTAGTCTTAAATAGTTTACCCTGTAGCTTCATTGCATGTCCCTTAGTCTTTCTATATTCTGATAAGGTAAACAATCGATCTACGTTTACCTGTTCCACTCCGTTCATTAATTTATATACTTCTATCATATCTCCCCTCAGCCGTCTCTTTTCCAGGTTAAAGAGCCCTAACCTTTTTAGCCTTTCTTCATAGGAGTATCCTTCCATCCCCTTTACCATTTTGGTGGCTCTTCTCTGTACCTTTTCTAAAATCGCTATATCCTTTTTAAGATACGGCGACCAGAATTGCACACAATATTCAAGGTGCGGTCTCACCATGGAACGATATAGAGGCATTATAATATCTTTTGTTTTATTTTCCATTCCTTTCCTTATCATACCTAGCATTCTATTTGCTCTCTTGGCCGCCGCTGCACACTGGGCCGAGGGTTTTAACATGGTATCCACAATGACGCCTAAATCTTTTTCCTGGGTGGTGGTTCCTAATGTGGAACCTTGCATCGTGTAACCATAGTTTGGGTTGTTCTTCCCTAGGTGCATAACCTTGCACTTGTCCACATTAAATTTCATCTGCCATTTTGATGCCCAGTCTTCCAATTTATCAAGATCCTCTTGCAATTTTTCGCAATCCTCTTGGGTTTTAACAACTTTAAATAGTTTTGTGTCATCTGCAAATTTGATAACCTCACTCATTATTCCACTTTCCAGGTCATTTATGAATATGTCAAAAAGCAGCGGACCCAGCACAGATCCCTGGGGTACACCACTATTCACCTTTCTCCATTGGGAAAATTGGCCATTTAGCCCTACCCTCTGCTTTCTATCTTTTAACCAGTTCCTGATCCACAATAGTACACTGCCTCCTATCCCATGACTCTTTAGTTTTGCCAAAAGTCTCTGATGAGGAACCTTGTCAAAGGCTTTCTGAAAGTCCAGATACACAATATCAACCGACTCACCTTTGTCCACCTGTTTATTCACTCCTTCAAAAAAACATAACAGATTAGTAAGACAAGATCTTCCTTGTCTAAAGCCATGTTGGCTGTCTCCCATTAGGTTGTGACTATCTACATGCTGAGTAATTTTATTCTTTATGATGGTTTCTACCATTTTTCCTGGTACTGACGTCAGGCTCACCGGTCAGTAGTTTCCCGGATCACCCCTGGAACCCTTTTTAAAAATTGGTGTTACATTGGCGATCCTCCAATCTTCAGGTATTAGAGATGACTTTAATGATAGTTCACAGATTACTGATGGCAGTTCTGCAATCTCATATTTCAGTTCTTTCAACACCCTTGGATGTATACCATCTGGCCCAGGTGATTTGCTACTCTTCAGTTTATCTAATAGTTGTAAGACATCTTCCCGATGTATTGATATTTCCTTCAATTCTTCTGCACCTTTAAATACCACTTCAGTCATGGGTAACATCCCTACATCTTCCTCAGTAAAGACCGAAGCAAATAATTCATTCAGTCTCTCCGCTATTGCCTTGTCGCCTCTTAGTGCTCCTTTAACCCCTTTATCATCTAATGGACCAACTGACTCTCTCACAGGTTTTTTGCTATGAATGTACTTGAAAAGGTCTTTATTTCGCGCTCTGCAGAACAGGGTGTCGTGGTTTGTGCATGCTCGCCATTATACATCTGTCATTTCCTGTGGCATCACATTATCGACATGCTGCCACAGCCCACAGCTGCCAGACAGGGGTGGCGGGCAGTGGTGGCTGATCCACTTGCAGGGAAAGCACATATGTGGATACTGTCACTGGCACCCTCTGACACCTGGACTGGGGTTGCAGGGGCTGGGGGACAGGGCATGTGTCCAGGGTGTCCACAATGGCCAGCAGGTTCCCCTGGGGCAGGCTGCCCAATTCACAGCTCCTTATGCACAGGGCAATGCCTTTGTTGTGCCAGCCCTGTGGTGTTGCTGCCATCCGCCACTAGGTGGTGCAACAGCTTCCATGCCTGCTGTGTCTGGATATGCCTACTGCTGTGGGCAGCCAGGGATGACACCTCTACCATTCATGGCCCATCCCCCCACTGTCACCTGTTCTACTACCATTGGTGCTGCCACAAGCATATGGCTTGGACCCACAGCCCTGTCTCCCTGTGCAGAGACACAGCTATGCCTTTCAGGGTGCATATGGCCTATCATGGTGCTCAGCCCCCCTCCCCCTGCCCATTCAGGTCTCCTTACCTGCGCAGGTGGAGTTGAATGCCCCTCCATATGGCCATGGATAGCCGCAAGTTTGGCCGCCGGCCTCCCCTGGGATATAGCACCCCCTCGTACAGCAGCAGAGAATGGGCAAGGACCTCAGACTCATTGGGGCAGATGTTGACTGTCCTTCTTGCATCCATGTCGCTGGTGTCTATCTGCCCAGTCACAGGGGGCTCCTGCACAGGCAGCTCGTGGTGCCTGCGTGACGGTGTTGTCACTGCACAGGTACATCGGATGGGCAATACACGGGTTCATGCACACTTGCTGTTCCACTTATCTGCCTGCTAGTTTGGACCTCTACACCAGTATCATGGGCTAACATTTTCTTAGGTGTCGAGCCTGGGTTCAGGCCCCTGCACATACCCGTCTATGCCACGCTAGGCACCTGCCGCTTTGCTTGGTTTGTGCCACATTTTCGAGGCTTGGCTGTTTTGGAGGTGCCTGACTCATGATTCAAGCACTTTTCATGAGCGGGTATCTTTATGTGGGTATGGCATGCTTCGGTGCCTTGTTGAAAATCGGGCCCGTAGTGTTTAGTGTATTCTGTAAAGCAGTGATAAGACAAATTTGTACCATGTAGCAGTTTTTTCCTAATAAAATAAGTACTATGGCCTACCTGGAGTAGGAATTATGGGAGAAATGCTGAAGTTTGCAGGCCCAAATTCCTCCCTTAAGGCCCTAGGTAGTATGGTTACTGATATAATTCTGTGCATGCGTGATTTCATTCCTTAATTGAATTTAGAATACTGGAGCCAAAGAGCCGAGGTTGAATTTTGCTACCTGGTGAGCAGTAGGTCACACAAAGAGATTCTTTTAGTTCTACACTATATCATCATGGCCCCCCAGCCTGAAGAAAACTACAAACTCACATTACTACTGAATATGCCACACCTGCAAACTGCAACCCTTACCAACAACTACATGTGTGTTATCATCAGTGTCAGTCCAATAGTTCCTACAGCTTTTGTAGCACTACAATGAGACAAATGGTAATGTCACATTCTTAAGAGGATGTGAAGCAGGGAAGGATTCCAAATGAAGTGTCAGCCCTGCTGCAATCCCTGAAACCAGCACTGTCCCACATCCCAGGCACCTGTTGGCTGGCTGCTGTCAGTATTCCCAAAAAGCATTCATATGTGCAATATCAATTGGCAACCACAGAACAAGGTGTACTAAAAGACAGTATATGAATAAGCAGCAATGTAAAGGACATCTCTTCTTCATTACATGCTACTCTTTCTGAACACTCCATGACCATGTTTCACTGTGCCTCCTGAAGGGGTGCATAAAAGGCATTTCAGCTGATGGCCAAACTCCCACTACCATTCAAACACAACGCCTATGAGCTAGGAAACGTTGTACATTGCAGTATCAAACTATGTAAAGATATGTGCTGAGAATAGCTGAGATTGCCAGATCATGAGAGTACATGTTCGGCACAAATGATACTGCTAGGTATCCGAGCATATCAAAAGTGACTTTATGGCTCTGGGACAGAGGATGAAGCAGATAGGTGTGCAGGTGTTCACTTCAATCCTCCCTGTTGAGGGTAAAGTCTGAAGCAGAGAAGCTTGCATCCTAGAGATGAATGCATGGCTGTATGGATGGTGTCATCAAGAGCGTTTTGGTTTCCTGGACCATGGGATGATGTTCCAAGAGCTGCAGAGCAGAGATGGTATCCATCTGTCCAAGAAAGATCAAAGTGTCTTCAGCAGCAGACTGGCTAACCTACTGAAGGGGGCTTTAAACTAGATTTAAAGATCCCAGGTAAGTGAAGAAAGCCCCCAAGTAAGTGAAACACTAAATACCTCTGTAGAAATGGGTAAAAGGGGCAACATCTGGAAAGCAGTGTGTATAAATGCCCATAGCATGGGAAATAAGATCCCAGATGACTGGGATGTAATTATACCAGGCTATGCTATAATCAAGAAGGACAGGGTAGGAAGAAGGGGAGGTAGAGTGGCACTATATGTAAAAAATAATCTTAAAACACTGCAGGGCCTAAAAGGAAGAGAGGAGGCACTGAGATTTAAACGAGAAAGAGGGAAAGGGAAATCCATTTGCATTGGAGTTTTATACAGATCCCCCTCACAGGGAGAAGAAGTGGACAAAGATTTAATAGAAGACATACACAGTATTGCCATGAAAGGAGAAGTGCTACTGATAGGTGATTTCAATATGCTGGATGTGAACTGGCACATCCCTGCTGCAGTGTCATCTAGAAATAAGGAGATCCTGGATTCTCTACAGGGAGACCTATTCAGGCAGTTGGTAACAGAACCCACATGTGATGGGGCCATACTGGACTTAGTGCTTACCAATGGGAAAAGTGTTTCTGTTACAGTGGGAGATCATCTCGCATCCAGTGATCACCAGATGGTGTGGTTTAGTGTTAGGACTAGGAATGATAAAATCCATTCAAAAGTGACTTTAGGAAAACTAACTTTGCCAAGATGGGACAATACCTCAAAGAGTTGTTAGTGGGATGGGAACAGCTGGGGGATATAGAAAAACAATGGACAAAACTGAAATGGGATATATTTTAAGGGCCACAAACCTTTTTGTTAGAAAGGTAAATAAATGTAAAAGGAAAAGGAGGCTGCTATGGTTCTCAAAAGAAAAAGAGGGAGGCCTTCCTGAAATGCAAGAGATCACGGAGAGAGGAAGACTGTTATGTAAATAGTTGTTGTGTTTATAGTTATTCCTGTTATCCAAGTTGATGTTCCTGTTAATTGTAAAAACCAGATAAATGTATCTTGTCTGAAGTTCCTTGTTCTTTGTAAACCGCGCTGATAAAGAATAGTGCGGTATATAAAAATGTTAAATAAATAAATCTATGTTTGGAAAAACTTAAAGAAGCCAGCAAAGCAGTCAGGAAAGCAAACGTACAAAAAGAAGAAAAAAAGCCAATGTAATAAAATGCATGGATAAGACATTTTTCAGATATGTTAGTGAGAGGAAGAAGGGCAAAGGTGATATTGTCAGATCCAAGGGTGCAGGGGATGAATATGCAGAAACTGATAACCAAACCACATCAGGAACAACGCTGACATCACATCATTTAAGAAACAGCTGAAGACAATCCTATTCCGTGAACATCTCTGAACAGAAATACCACCCTATCCGCATGACCTAATACTTAGATTCAGCAGAAGTACACATGTCCATGTCTACCCAAATCATTAATTGTTGCCCTTTGGTGATGGCCCCACCCTGAAAAATTGCCCCCCCCCCCTATGTTATATGTTACACCGCTTTGACCCGGTGAAAAGCAGGATATAAATGCAGTTAAATAAATAAATAAATAAAAAAAGCAGAATTGCTTAACAAGTATTTCTGTTCTGTGTTCACAGATGAACGGCCAGGAGCAGGACTTCAGAAAACACTCACAAATAGGAACGGGGATCTCAAACGATTTTCAGAAGACTGTGTTCGTGAGGAACAAGCTAAATTAAAAGCAGACAAAGCCATGGGTCCGGATTGGATACATCTAAGAATACTGAGGGAACTTAGAGACGATCTAACTCCTCCACTGGTCCCTTTACACAGAAGCAGATGTAAGTATGACATTGAGAACTACAGGCCGGTTAGTCTAACTTCTATGGTTAGTAAATTATTGGAAAGGCTTCTAAAGGAGAGAATAGTGAGGTTTCTGGAGTCCAATGGATTGCAGGATCTGAAGCAGCATGGATTCACCAGAGGCAGGTCTTGTCAGATTTCTATGACTGGGTGACCAGGGAGTTGGACTGAGGGAGAGTCCTAGATGTTGTGTATTTAGATTTCAGTAAAGCCTTTCACACTGTTCCACACAGGCGACTTATAAACAAACTGAGCATCCTAAGGATGGACTCTAAAGTGACTGATTGGGTTAGAAACTGGTTGAGTGGGAGGCAACAAAGGGTACAGGTAAATGGAGCTCACTCTGAGTAGGTGGAGGTTACCAATGGTGTGCCACAGGGATCTGTCCTTGGTCCGATTCTGTTTAACATCTTTGTTAGTGATATTGCAGAAGGACTGTCGGGTAAGGTTTGCTTGTTTGCGGATGATACCAAAATCTGCAATAGAGTAGACACCCAGGAAGGAGTCCATAACATGAGGAGGGATCTAGCTAAGCTTGAAGAATGATCTAGAATTTGGCAGCTCAAATTTAATACTAAAAAATGCAGGGTCATGCATTTAGGTTGCAAAAATCCAAAGGAGTTGTACATTGTAGACGGTGAGGTACTTCTGTTCATAAAAGAAGAGCGGGACCTGGGCATAATTGTGCCTGACAATCTTACAGTAGCTAAACAGGTAGAAAAGGTGACTGTGAAAGCCAGAAGGATGCTTGGGTATATAGGGAGAGGAATGGCCAGCAGAAAAAGGGAGGTGATAATGCCTCTGTATAAGTCTCTGGTGTGACCTCTTTTGGAGTATTGTGTGCAATTCTAGAGACCACACCTTTAAAAGGACATAAGCAGGTTAGAGTCTGTGCAAAGGGTGGCTACTAAAATGATTAGTGGTCTTCGTTATGAAGCATATGAGGACGGACTTAAAGATCTTAATGTGTATACTTTAGAGGAAAGGTGGGATAGGGACGATATGATAGAGACATTTAAATACCTCCATGGCATAAATGCCCAGGAGGGTCTCTTTCAATTGAAGGCAAGTTCTGTTATGAGGGGACCTAGGATGAGAGTTAAAGGGCATAGACTCAGGAGTAACATGCAGAAATATTTCTTTATGGAAAGAGTGGTAGATGAGTGAATAGACTCCCAGTGGAGGTGGTGGACATGAGGACAGTATCTGAATTCAAAAACGTATGGGACAAACACTTAATATCTCTAAAGGTAAAAAGGGGACTATTGTAGTTGATATGGAAGGGCAGACCAGATAGGCCATGTGGTCATTTTCTGCCGCCATGTTTCTATGTTTCTAACATTGAGTTGGCTGGCCAGGACTGTGTCTGTATCTGTGAACACAACTCCTATGAGCTAGGAAATGTTGCACATTCCAGTATCGAACTATGTAAAACTATGTGCTGAGAATAGCTGAGGTTGCCAGATCATGAGAATACTGTTTTATTATTGGTTGTCTCACTCCTGTGACGATGCTAATTATACAGCCCTTGCAGAAGGATTATGGTAAAACACAGTCATGAAGAGTTGACACAAAGAGGCCTGTTATCAACATCCTAGACAACTTTTGTATATGACAGCACATTAGTAGACTGTCGTCTTTTAATTGACTCCACTCAAGAGATGCCTACTGCTGTACAACAACCATGTGGAGTATGGGGTTAATAGTATATGTGTCGACAAGCAGAACATGGGGGTTGGGGAGAGCTGGGATTGCATTTATCCTCACATTTCATGTTCTGAGCCTGCAGAACACAGCACATTGTTGCCAAAGAGTATCATGAGTCTAAAAACAGCAGAGTTGTGGCAAATGTATGAGAACATGAAAGGGATCACCTTTGTTTGTAAAGACGGGTGAAACGGCATCTACAATGGTTTGGAACTGGAAAAGAACAAGGTTTATATCCATTTTCAGTGCTCCCCCTCCCCCTAGTGCTGGCACAGACAGCTGTTCTACCCTCAAACTGGTAAGCACTGAGTCCTAAGGCCTTACCATCTCCATAATGTGCATATTTGGCATTTCTGATCTTTACTGTGCCCTATCTCCTTTCACCTTCATCCTATGACCCTCATTGCAGAGCTTTCTTTCAGTTGAGAGGCTTTCCTCCTGTGCATTTATGCCATAGAGGTATTTAAACATCTCTATTATATATCCCCTCTCCCATCTTTCTTCCAAAGTATACATATTTAGATCTTTAAGTCTTTCCCCACATGCCTTATGACAACGTCCACAGACCATTTTGGTATCCACCATTCTGTTTATATCCTTTTGAAAGTGTGGTCTCCAGAGCTGACACAATACTCTAAATGAGCTCTCACTAAAGACTTATACAGAGGCGCTATCACCTCCTTCTTTCTGCTGGCCATTCCTCTCCCTATGATAATAACTGTATAGCTTGTTATGCACATATTCTAAATGTGGCAGAATACTGATATATGAGAAAAAAAATTGATCCTGTCTGGTATGGCTCTGAATAATGAGATGTGTGTTTGGTTTTCTCATCTTGATACTTTAATGAAAAGATGAAAATTGTTAGGGATTCCATATTTAATTTGGCTTAAAAGGGATGGATGGTTTTATTGGAAGGGATAGAAGGTTCCCTGCACTGTATGCCTCGATGGTTGACCAGGGATTAACAAGTATTAAAAAAAGTACCCAGAAAGCTGTCATCAGGAACATTTGTCAGTCCAGTGCACCTGAGGGTATAGAATGATAGTGAGAGTACCGCTCCCATACTTTCAGGATGCACTGGAGGAAGGCTTGTACACCGGATGTAAGCACTCAGGGGAGAAGCATTTGGGGTTATTCCGGGCCCGCTATTCGTCCCCCTCTGCATCCCTGGCTAATCTCCCCATATGAACAAGGTGTTAATACAGGGAGACTAGATGGGGGTGGGAAGGGGGTGGAGTTGGGGTGGGCAGTGGGCAGTCCACGGCCCTGGACATACAGGGCTGATTCTAATGTCGGCCCTGTATGTCTGGAGCCGACAGGCTGAACAGGGAACTTATTCCATTTTAAAGGTGGAATATGTTCCCCAGACGGCGGGGGACGACTGGCCTGGGCGGCGGAATGGCTCAAAGGGGGTGCAGGTGATTCCCCGCAGCCCAACTCTGGCCTTGGGAAGGCAGATCAGGGGTCAGGCTGCGACGAATTGCAGAGCAGGTTGTCGGCCGGACACCATGGCGCCATGGCTCCATTCAGGAGCCTTGACTGAGACAGCCTGGTAGAGGCCTGTACAAGCAGACCGGCTGGAATCAGGTCCCGGCCTGCATGTACAGGTCTAGTCACGATTCTGATCCTACGAGGCTAGACGTGCCCTGCAGGATCAGAATTGCGTCTGTCCCTGTGTGTCCAATTCCAATCGGGTGCACAGGGGCATGGACGTCCTGTACAGAATGTGGCCCATTGGGTCTTCTTAGAAGAGGTTGCTTACAATCAGTACCCATACGTAGAAGGAGAATTTCTGTAACCATGTGATGTGGTGATTTATTGTATAAATAAAAATGTTGGAAGAGTTAAGTAAACATTTTTGTCGTTAACAAACAAATTTTAAATTTAGTAAGGGCAAATGTAATCAGTGGTAAAAAATGACAGAGATTTACCTAGCTGGGGGCTGTCTGTGGCTGCCCTTGATAGCATGAAGGTGCTTTGGAGCTGGCATGGGTCCTCCTGGAGGCAGCTGTTGGCTGTCATCAATTAATTTTTTTGTGGGACCTTTGATTGTTTTGCAGCTTGATTGCTAGCAACAGTAGAAAAAAATAAATTATCTTGCTAAAGGCACAGCAAGAAACTAGCCAATGAGAAGCCATCAAGAAACTGGCCAATGACGAACAGCAAGAAAACTGACCAATGAGAAACTAGGATCAAGAAGCTAGCCATTAGAGAGCCTGGATTAAGACTGAAGATGGCCAATAAGGGAACAGGTATGATGTAAAAGCTATACTGGCTAATGAAAGACCTGTAGCAGGCAGGCTTACATGATAGATACACTTACAGGCTAGGGAGAGAGATTCTTTCCTTTTATTTTAATTTAAAGTGAGATTACAGGCTGAAGACAACTACCAAGACTACGCAAGACAGATGAAGAACCTAAATTAAAGAAAGCCTGAACAACTGAGTAAAAAATACAAGGAATTAAAGTTCAAGGACATTGGGATAGAATGAAAGGACTAATATACTTATATGCATTTACCTGACAGGTCTCTGCAAGGAATTGGACATTGAATATACAGAGTAAAGAGGATCTCCTCCATTAGTTGTTGAAGTTTGCTAGGAATTTAAAGTTTAGAGGACATGGTTGTTTGAATTAACAAGCTTTTTGTACTTTATTGTAGGAAAAATATACAAGTTAAGTAGTTCGAAAATCAATCACCTGCTAGAGAGGATCATAATTTGTAAAGTTAGGTATTTAGAATTGTATTTATCTGGAATCAGCAGACAGGTTTTTAAAAGTGGTTTTAACTATTTATTCTGGATTTTAAAGTTTTTAAATCATTTTAATTACATCAGTGCAATAAATTCCACTATTTGCGCTTTACTTTCAGTGTACTATATATTGCTGGAAAGATTTGGGAAAACTTGTAACATCAATTGATTCTCTTACACTTATCACACATTTACTAAATATTTTATGTTAGTTTCCACCCATCCCTAGCACAGCCTAATAGGGTGAAGTAATTTCTCCTGTGAGCTGGCCCACTGATAAGGAGACTAGATTAGGTGAAAAAGTAGGACTGGAGTCTCCTCTCAGTAGAGGAGGGTTGCATTAAGATTATCAGAAACAATCACGCCCAGATCCCGCTCTTCTTTTCTGGACAGAGGCACTTCACCCCCTATACCGTACCACACCCTTGGACTTTTGCAGCCCAAATGCATGACCTTGCATTTTTAGCGTTAAATCTCAGCTGCCATATTCTTGAACATTCTTCAAGCTTTGCTAAATCCCTCCTCATGTTTCTACACTTTCTTAGGTGTCTACTCTATTGCAGATGTTGGTATCATCCGCAAAGAGGCAAACCTTACCCAATAGCCTTCCTGCAATATCACTTACAAAAATGTTAAAAAGAATCGGACCAAGGACAGATCCCTGTGGCACACCATTGGTAACATCATTCTCCTCAGAGGAAGCGTCATTTATCTGTACCCTGTGTCGCCTCCCACTCAACCAATTTTTAAGCCAGTCAGTCACTTTAAGGTCCATCCCTAGGGCATTCAATTTATTAATAAGTTGTCTCTGCAGAAAAGTGTCAAAGGCTTTACTGAAATCTAAGTATACCACATCTAGTGCTCTCTCTCGATCCAACTCTCTGGTCACCCAGTCAAAGCAATTAATTTGTCTGCAAAACCTGCCTCTCATAAAACCATGCTGCCTTGAATCCTGCAATCCTTTGGATTCCAGAAACCTCACTATCCTCTGTTTTAGCAGCCTTTCCATTAGTTTACTCACTACAGAGGTCAGACTAACCAGCCTGTAGTTCCCAACCTCATGCTTAGTTCTGCTTTTGTGTAAAGGGACCACATGTGCCTTTCTCCAATCTTCTTGTACCAAGCCAGACTCTAAAGAAGCATTGAAAAGGTCAAACAGTAGAACCACTAGAACTGCGCGCCTGGTCACTTGCTCCTCTCCCCGGGATCACATAACTCCTTTGCTTTTTCACCTTCACTGGTTGCCCATACCTTTCCACCTTCAAGCTTCTGATACTGACCCATAAAGCTTTTCATACTAGCACTCCCCAATATCTAACAGACCTCCTTTTCTTCCATTCTCCCAGATACACTCCCCGCTCCTTTCATCTCAACCGTCTTACCCTTCCCTCACCCTCCCGTGCTCACTTGCAATCTACCCACTCCTCCGCTTTCTTTTTTGCCGCTCCTGCCCTTTGGAACGCCCTCCCTCCCGCCCTCCGTCTTGATCCACAATTCACCAGCTTCAAACAACAGTTAAAAACCCACCTGTTCTCCTTAGCGTTTAATGTTCCCTCTCCTTTTGTATGATACCTCTCTGCCCTCCTCTTGCTCCTCCCAGCTTACTCCTTGTCTATGTCCTGTCCTGTCTCTCTTGATTTTAGCTGTCCTGTCAACCATTGTACATTTCTTTTCTTTTTTTCGTTGGCCTTGGCCTTCTTTTATTGAATTTTAAATGTACACCGCTTTGCTTCCAGTGAAAGGCGGTTTTTATCAAGTATAATAAACATAAACATAAACTTCCCTAAATTCCTTCAGCACACTCGGATGTATCCCATCCGGCCCCTTTGCTTGGTCTAATTTTAGTTTAGCTAGCTCCTCACGAACAGTCTTCTGAAAATCATTCCTATTTCTGAGGTGTTTTCTGAGGTCCTGCTCCTGAACACAGAACAGAAATATTTGTTAAGCAATTCTGCTTTATCCTCATCAGCTACTACATATTCTTTCCCTTCACTCTTCAGTCTTACATTACCACTTTTGCACTTCCTCCTCTCACTAACACATCTGAAAAATGTTTTGTCACCCCTCCCCACCCCCCATTTTACTGCATTGGCTATTTTTTCTTACATTTGTATCTTTGCTTTCATGATTACTTTCCTAGCTTCTGTAAGCTTTTCGAATATTGATGTTTGTCTTACTCTTTCTGTGATCTCTTATATTTTATGAAGGCCACCCTCTTTTTTTTACCTTTTCAGCTACTTCTTTTGAGAACCATAGTAGCCTCCTTTTCCTTTTACATTTATTTACTTTCCTAATAAAAAGGTTTGTTGCCCTTAAAATATCCCCTTTCAGTTTCACTCACTGCTTTTCTACATCTTCCTGCGGTTCCCATTCCGCTAACAACTGCTTGAGGTATTGTCTCATCTTGGCAAAGTTAGCTTTCCTAAAGTCTAGGACCTTACTTTTGACTTTTTTTTATCAGCCCTAGTGCTAATAATGAACTACACCATCCAATGATCACTGGCGAGATGATCACCCACTATAACATCAGAAATACTCTCCCCAGTCATTAGCACCAGGTCCAGTATGGCCTCCTCATGTGTGGAATCTGTTACCAGTTGCCAGAATAGTTCTCCCTACTTCTAGATGACACCGCAGCAGGAATGTCCCAATCAGTATCTGGCATATTCAAATCAGCAATTCCTCTCCTTTCATAGCAATACTGCAAATGTCTTTAATTAAATCTCTGTCTACTTCTTCTGCCTGTGAAGGAGGTCTGTATATAACACCACTTTCCAGATGTTGCCCTCTTTACCCATGTCTACAGAAGTATTTCATGTTTTACTAACCTGAGGGTTTCACTTACCTGGAGGCTTTTCTTCACCCATCCCCAACAAATCTAATTTAAAGCCCTCTTTAGTAGGTTAGCCAGTCTGCTGCGGAAGACACTATAACCCTTCTTGGATAGGTGGATAGGTGGACACCTTCAATACAGGACACAGATAAGAATACAAAGGCAGGCCCCATAGAAACTGTTGTTTTTGAAATGGGAGTCATATACCAAGGTGATGACAATCTGAGTTGCCCAACATAGGCTAAAGAAAAGCCACTGAGCCCTGCCCCTAAATAAACTGGGGTGCATTCGCAAATCCTGTCAGAGACAAAGGAGGTGGTGTATAGTAAGGGTGTGCAGTCATTTGAAATGATTTAGGAAATATTTTTCATATTTACCATTTCATGTCGCTCTCACTCCAAACACGGCACTAAAAAGACCAGTGTCACAGGCCAACCTCAAACTAGTAACTGTTGGGTTGGAAGGTAGGTATTTTGCAGAACATCCATCACATCTCTTTGGGGGTTAGCCATAGCTAGCTTGTTCTTAACACTTGCATTGCTAGTGAACTTCATTCCTGTTATCTGACTGTGTCTGGTCTGGAGCTCTATGGAAACCGCTAACTTGATTATTTACCTTGTGAATCTGTTGGCTCCTGCTGTAAAGAATTACTCCAGATTTTCTTTTGCCATGTTTTTCACCCAGAAGTTCTGTGAAACCATGTCTAAGTGTACTGTCAAAGATACTCAGCATGCCTTATCCCAATCCTGGTTCATCATCATTAATTGGACAACCAGGATCTGGATTAGGCTTGGTAAATGTCTCTGATAGTATATTTAGACACAGTTTAACAGAATTTCTGGCACATGAACATACCAAAAGAAAAATCCTTGGCGTAAATCTCTACATTGGGAGTCTATGGATTCACAAGGAAAACTTCCAGTTTACGATTTCTATAGAGCTAAAGAGCAAAGAAACTTTAGCATCATCAGGAAACAGGAAGGAAGATCACCAGCAATACAAGAGTTAAGAGCAGGCTGGCTAGAGCTACTTCTCCTGGAGATATAATGAGGATAATAGTTAAGAAAACACCAAAAGGAGCAGCTGCAAGGGTTAAAGATTAACATCAAGCATGGGCATTGTTTAAAATTACTATCTTAGAAGCCCAGACCATATGTATTCCATGCTTTAAGAAAAGTGGAAGGAAGGCCAAAATACTGCCAGCATGGTTTAAAGGTGAGGTCAGAGAGGCTGTTGTAGCCAAAAAAGCATCTTTCAGAAAATGGAAAAAGGAGCCAAATGATGAAAACGGGAAAGAATAAAAGCACTGGCAATTTAGATGCAAGGCATTGATAAGGCAGGCAAAGAAAGAATTTGAAAAAATGCTTGCCGTGGAAGCAAAAATGCATAATAAAAACTTTTTCAAGTACATGTGTAGCAAAAAACCTGACTGACTCAGTTGGTCCATTAGATGGGGGATAAAAGGGGTGCAAAGGGAGGACAAAGCCATAGTGGAGAGACTGAATGAATTGTTTGCTTCGGTCTTTACTAAGAAGATGTAGGGAAGTTACCTATGCCTGAAATGGTATTTAAAGGTGATGTATCAGAAGAATTTAAAGAAATTTCGATAAACCAGGAAGATGGATTACAACTATTTGATAAACTGAAGAGTAGACCTACTATTCTTAATCTGTGAACTATCATTAAAATCATCTGTAGTACCTGAAGATTAGAGAATGGCCAATTTAACGCCAATTTTGAAAGAGGATTCTGGGTTGATCAGGAAACTACAGACCGGTGAGCCTGATGTCAATACCACACTGTTCCTCCACTTGAATCTTACACAGGAATTATGTATCCACCTTACTGAAACCTCAAACAATCCTGTTCTTTAGATATTATAGATCCCCACCTTTAAAGAGACTAAACGTTTATTGGACTATCACTTTTTTCAAGGCCACTATCAAAAATTGGTCTCAATATTATTAGTCCATTTTGCATTTTTAGTTGAGCAGTTAAAAAGAGGTTTGAAATAGCTTTCAGCCATACTTCATTTCACTCCAGTATGTCCTTCTATAAATTCTACAGGACTATCATGCTATACATCATATTTATGTTACCGATCACAGCTACCATGTTTCGAAGAATTCAATCACTTCTGCATCAGGAGTCGGGAGATCTCACCGAGAAAATCTGTGCGAGAAATGGCAGGCACAATTACTGGACTTATGAATTAAGAGGATATTTCAGATAAATTGAAGTTCATTATTTGAATTACCCTAATGCAGAAGTGATTGAATTCTTAGGGGTATGTTTACTAAGTGGTGGTAATGTCACCGGCGGTAAGTGCAGCGTTGATGTTACCGACACCATATAAGGATGTGGGCGGTGCGGCGTTAAGGTAACTATGGGCCATTTAAATTGCGGTACAGGGCGCCCTAGCCATGTAACGTGCGGTACAGGGCGCCTTGGACACTTACCGCGCGTTAATGTGACAGCCGACGGGAAGCACCAGCGAGTCTACAGGGGTTGCGATCTAAGGTGCCTGGATAGTACAAGATGCCCTGAGGGACGTAGATACATGGTGCCCTAAGAACAATGGATCTGTAGGTGTAAGGTGATAGATCTTTGGCAGCTGATATTGTAGTCCGTAAATGGGATGTGAGCCAAAGCCAACCTCATGCACACACACCATTAAATGGTCTGCATTGAAAACAGCATGCATAAAATAAAATTTAAAAAATGCAAGGGTGCCCGGGTCTGGTCTGCAGGGCCAGCCATGTGGATGGTATGTGCACCAGGGCACAATGGGGAAAATAATGAAGAAGGAACATGTGAAAACTGAACTGCCACTCTGTGGTGTCTAAACACAGTTCATGAACAGCTATACTAACACTCCAAGCCAACTGCTCTTCCAGACATTATATAGAAAGGGTCCTTATGTATCTGATGTGATGGATAGGCTGGATGGAGTGCACAGTGTAGTGCACACTGAAGAGAAGGAAGGGTGGTTTGGTGCAGTGCTGAAGCTGCAGCCCTTTGTATGGTATGGTTAGCAGAACACAAGAACAAAAAAAGGGGGAAGGAACATGTGGGAATTGAACCTGCTCCTTAGGGTGTCCAAACACACATTTCTAATCACTATGCTAACCCCACCACAACAATGCAATGCAAATATGTTGCACTAAAGGGAATGTATGTATGTATATTTGTATCTCCCTGTGAAGTGTCAGCAGATTTGCACAAATACTGCTGCCACCTTTCAGGGATGTTTTCTCAAGTGGCCCATGTTCATCAACATTATGCCACAGTATACGTTGGTCAGTGTGGAGATGCAGCAGCTGAGACAAGTGTGTGTCCAACATGTCCCATATATATTCACTGCTATGTCCACAGATGATGTGCAGGACAGATCCTGTCTAGGAGCTGCATTGTGTGCATTGTTCAGTAGGCCCCCCCCCCCCAATGCATTTCCATGCTCTGCATGCCTCAGTCGCATGTGCGTGCATATAGACAGCATGTGCTGCATGATGAGGATCCAACACACGTCATCTATGAAATGTTCTCTAGCACATACCTGCCTGTTAGTACAAAACACACAATCCAGCACATGCATGCAGAGCAAAAAATGTGAATGTGTATGGAGAGGAACATTTGGATGATGTGTAGACAAGGAGGCATGTGCATGTCCAATCTGTGCACCTCTACTACCATCACCAGTGCCAAAGAACTCTTATGCCATCTATGTCCCTGATACCCCTCCCAGATGGGGATGTACTGCCACCAGCATGAACCTGCATGTGGTAAAGTATTTTAACATATCACCGAAAATAAGTTACAAAGGGAAACAGGAGCTGACATGCAACTGGGCCAGACCATGTGTGGTGAGAATGTAGCTTTGTTACAATGCAATACCCATGTTGAATTCTGTGATACCATCTGTGGGCAATAATGCAGCAGCACAATGGTGGAAACACCACTCTATGCCACATCCCCTGACAATATGGGGCCCCGCTGCATCAGCTGTGAGTGTGCCTGATGTGGACAACATGAATATTGTGACAATGGAATGGACATAGCATATAGGAGGCACAATATCTACCTGTACGCACAATGTATGCCTCTGCTGTCACTTTGGCACCATTTGTAGTATGTTATGATGAAGAGTAGTTATATAGAGTTCTAGTGACGAACATCCCCAAGTTGCCATGTGTGTGTCCTAGACAATGTAAGGGCAGTATGCAGTCAAACTAATGCAGTGATGGTGTCAACCAAACATGTATAATAGGCCAACATTGCCACTGTATGATATCTGCTATATGATGCAACACTCAAATGTACATGTAAACCTGTTTCCTGTATAGTTGTTGGCCATGTGCATCAGGGGTAACATTGACAGTCTCACATGTGTCACAGGACAATGGATCATGTGCATGAAATAGGTGGCACACTTACATCTCAACATAATGTACACATGCCATGTGTACCACAGACACCGTGTTACCTAGCTATGAACAGTTACACTGCAGTGGAAATCTCTCACCTCACACATATCGTGGTAACAAAGAACTCCACACTGGGCAATGATCCATTGTCGATCTGGGGGTATCAGTGTGGTGATTGAGCTTGACGGCATGCAATGACGTCTCCTGTATCATCACTGGAATGGCAATATTGCACATGGCACATGGCTGATGTTCCAACATACCTGCCTGGAATGTCTGCACATGTATAGCTGTCAGTGTCAGAAATGTGTGTTTGAAGGATTGTAATCTGGATGTGACAAAGTGATGTGTTGCTGTGCTCTATGACCACCAACTGTCCAATGTTCATGTGAGTTCTGTGAACTCAAGTGGGCCAGCCATGAAATATGCGTCTGGCCACACAACTGACAGGGAGCATGATCTAGGCAGGTAAAGCAAGATGAACCGCACACCCACAAAGAGATAATGTATGAAAGGGAAACCCAGAAAATTAATGCCAAGCTGCCATGCACAGATGGCTAGGCACAGTGTATAGCTAAACACATAAACATGACAACAATGGTATGTCCCTATGTCCTAACACACAATGGCCCCAACACACCTTTTCACACTGATCTAGCATATGTGTGTGTCAATGTGTGAAACAGCAGTGTAGAAGGCCTGCACATCAGTATGTGCTGTGTTGAAAACAATCAGAAGTCATGTACACAGCTAACTACCCACTTTTATTGTAGAAATGCCCTCACAATTCAGTGACACAATGCACAATGAGGACATGGAGATAGGTAAGAGAGGCATATATTGGCACAGAAGTCAAACAACATGCTTTTGCAGAGGTGCAGAGGAAGCACAATGCTTGAGCCCTGGTGTAACGGTAGGTGTATGTACATGAGTTTTACAGTTATGTGAATGTACATTAATTGCACAAAACTCAGCTATAAGGTAGACACACAGTTTGCCACACCACAAAGGTGCCCGTGCTATGTGTGTGTCCCAATGTCATGTGAAACATAGGACGGAGCATACATGTAACTGAGTAAGTTGTAAGTCAATCATCTTTATTGGAACAAGACAGAAAAAGATGTCTGTGGATGTCTAAAAACATGTCAACTATGGTGCACTAAGCATCACAAAATGCACATAATCACATGTAATGATGTTATAACATATTTATGCCCATGCATATGCACAGTGTAAGTATCAACATGACACAGTGCTGCCCCATATGCACAGTAGCACCCCTACCAATGTCCAAACACAAATCCAAGGTGTTGGTGTGGTGCACCTTGGTGTGGTGGCAAACAGCGTGCCATGGCCAAGTGCAAGGGTGACAGGGAAATAACACAACACCTACACAATGTCCCTCTGCTGCCACTCACATAGCCTTATTCTCTTTTGGCAACAAACATTTGAGGACATCCATAGAGGCATATCAGTCAAATGGTCCAAACACAAAAAGGTCAATGTCAGTCTGGATTTTCACCATACAGTGCATATTGTTTCCCCTGCTGGGCATGTATGTACCAGTGCACAGTCTGCACAGCTGAAATGGTGTGTGAAACCTTACATGTCTCTCAAAGTCTGTTAATGAACCCATGTGTGTGCACACTGAGATGTGACGTCTCATTGTCCCATAGTATGTTAATGGGAAAATGTGTTTTTGGCGATGAGTCAGGCCACCCAGGCAGTGGATTGTATCATCAGGTTATTGTGCATCCTCTGTATGCACCAATCACCCACATGAATAACAATGTCCATCATAGGCATGTACTTCACTCTCATAGTTCTATCATAATATGGCACCTTCTCTAAGGGATCATGGCATGGTGTTGCTGTGTCCTCCAACATATGGGTGATGGTGACCGCAGATGCAGTGTAGTTCATGTGTCATGTGTGTGGCCTGTGCTCTGTAGTAAAAGGAATAGAAAGTTTGTTAGTTTATACCTCACACATCATGAGGTGGCACTGCAGGGAGTGCAACATCAATATGCAAAGTATGAAATGTCAGACATGCAAACATTACATTTTCAAAACACACATCACATTGCAGGTTGAGGACATTAAGAACTATCACTACAGACCATGTTTGCATCTCCACGTAGACATGTCCATGGGCATGTGTTACAGGCATCTCATAGGCCCACATCATGTCTATCAGTGCTTCTGGACATCGACCTCTCAATGAACCCTGAGTAACTAACCATCTAAACCAAAAAATATAATATGATGATGTTAGTCACACATGATCCAAGATCCAAACCATTGTCTGTGTGCAGCATGTGTCTGATAGGGATTGTCTGAAAACGTTAATGGGTCCAAGCTGTCATACCACACACAGACAATGTCTGTGAAATGTGTTGAATGACCATGTCTGCATGTGCAGCCATCATTGCCTCCGGTCAAAAGTATGCCGTCATGTGTCAAACTGCAATGCTGATGCATTCCGGTTTGCCATCACACAAAGGCTATGTCAGTCAACAACGCAGAACACATGATCACACTGCTCACAGGCCAGCATCAGAAATGTACAAAAAGCACAGTGGTCATCTGTAAAGGGATGATCAGCCTCATCCCATCACCAAATAATGCACATATGCCTGCACAGTGGATTGGTACAATGTAACTCACGAAACACACACTGTAATCTAAATTGAACATGCCTCTACTAGCATACGCACTGTCTGTCTGGAATCTGAGATGAGTGAAAACAATAGTATCAGCCTATGCAAGGATAAACTGATGTTGCCTGATGCAACAATGTCAGGAAAAGGTATAAGTACTATTTTACACTACAACTCCTATCAGCTGTATACACACACATCTAAGTTGGTACGGTTTGCAACACAATGGTGTAAAATCATCAACTGTTGAGATAAAGATGGCCATATGCATGATAAGATGTACATATGGGGTATGGGTCCGCATGCCATATAGGTGTACAACAATATAGGTGTTGAGACAAGCTAACATCACACATGTCCAATGCTGTACTGTGCTGACAGTGTATGCATGGCAAGGGACACAACAGCCTCAGCACAGACAGCATTTATATTTGTGGAAACTATGCCTGTATGTTATGTCCAAGTCATACCTCTGTTGTGACTATGTATGATGCCCAAGTCACACGTAACTGCCATGTTGTCATCTATGTTTCAGTACCAGTTTGCTGCATGTTGATCCACTTTCACAAAGTAGTTACCGCACCACATCAGCAGACAGCCTGACAACCATATTCTGTAGAGTCACAAACACAAGAGACACATATATGTTAGGATGTAGTACTAAGCCACACATGGCAGCATGCACATGTATACACTGCGGCGCTCCTGCCCGGCCTTGGGGCTAAAGACAGGAGCGGCGGTCTGATGCTTCGTGAGGAAGGAGAGTAACCTGTATCCAGGGAATGCTGGGTATTGTAGTTCCTGCTCCTCTCGCTCCGAAATAATGAGTTGTAGTTATGGGGTTTCCAGTATTTTTATTATAGTAAAGGATATTGTTCCATCACATGGCAAATAAATGCAAACAAAATAGGTGCTTCAAATGCTAACAGGAAAACTTAGGATAAAGGCAACTTAAAGTATAATTGCTGCTTTTCACTTCTAAGCAAATTACTCACTTTGCCCCAAGAGGTCAGTTAGTTTCACTGCAGCCTCTTTCAGCCACTGTTACCTTCACAGTGCTGGGGAAAATCAGGTGTACATAATTAGAGCTTTCTCAGCAAGGCAATACAACAGCTCCGTAGCATTCAATTCACATACGGTAAAAAGCAGTTTCCTTCAGCTTGGCATCTCTACACAGCAGACCGTGCAATCCATGCTCTCACAATCTGGTAAGTCTGTATTATCTTGTGTTAATTCTTCAAGCTGTATGGAATTACTGGCTTCGGGTAACACTGGCTGTCTTCTAGCTTGCAACTCTAAAAACTGCTTAAAACTCTGTAGGAGCAATTCAGCCTGCTGTTTGGGAGGTAGGGAATTGCTATCAGCTACACAACTTCCCTCTGGCTTAAGGCTGTTTATTTTCTCCTCTCTTAGATTAATTGTGTCAGAGTAACTGCTAGTCCCTTTTGCTAATGTTTCACACACAGGAGAGTTAGCTTTACGTTCAGCCTGGAAACTTTGTGGCAATTCACTTACTTGTTGCCATGCCGTTCCGACTTCAGATGGCTCCAACGTTCTCCAGCTGTTAGAATGTTTGTTGCTCTCTGGCTCAAACGGTACTTCACAGAATGATTGTTTTCTTTCTTGTGCCTGCCTTGAAGGCTTCCTTTCCCAGGGCTGTGCCTTCCAACGGTTGTCTAATTCAGGGCTAGGTCCTCTCTCCTTGGGACTTCTACTCACTGCCTCTGAATAGAACTTTGCAGGTCTCCTTCCAATGCCAGGTTCCCAAGTATCGGCATACTGTCTTCTGGACTTCCAATCATTCTTCCTCCTCTCCTTCTTTCTCTTCTCTATCTTAATCCCATTCTCATTCTCCATCTGACTAGCAAAGCCATGCTCTGGTTTAAAACCACGTTCTCTCCTGGACACGCCCCTTCCCCGAACAGGGTGTGCCCAATCAGGACTGCAGGACTCCTCCCCTGGGCTGTCCTCCATGCTCAGCTCTGTGGAATAGAGTCTCTCTTTCTTCCTTGGTTTCTCAAATAGGCATAAATCCTGCCGAACCTCAGGATTTTCATCCGTTTCCATAGGCTCAGGAGGGCGCTGTTCACCACAGATCCCCCCCCCTTAAGATATCACGGGCTGGCTTCTGACCAGAGGCACAGCACGTGATTCTACTCCGGGGTCTGGCGTTGATCTGTGCCCTCTCTACCACTTTCCTGTCTTGCACTACGGTGGCTACCTGAGCTAGGGCTGTTCTATCATGCCAAGGCTTCAAAAGGTTAATATGATACACTTGTTGGCGTCCTTTCTTATTCTTCACGAGATAAGACACTGAACCCACTGGCCGGACCACGGTACATGGGCCTTTCCATTGGCTCTCAAATTTCGGGTCTGGGCCTGCCACCATCACGATGACCTTGTCTCCCATAGCTAACTGGCGCGGCCATGTGCCTTGGTCATAATAGGCCTTCTGTCGTCGTTGATTGTGTCTTAAATTGACTTCCGCCACTTGTGTGGTGCGGCGTAAGCGACCTTTTAGATCCTTAAGAAATTCTGGTACTCCCACTTCATGTACGTCGGGCTCTACCCACTGTTCCTTCAGGATATCTAATACCCCACGGGGTGATCGACCATACATAAGTTCATATGGCGCTGTCCCTAGGGACGACTGCTTCCTTTCCCTGCAAGCGTAGAGGACGAAGGGTAGCATCGTATCCCAGTTGGCCATATTTCCTTCTAAACTGCGGCGCAGCATCCTTTTAATCGTCTGATTTTGTCTCTCCACTAGCCCATTGCTTTGTGGATGATAGGCTGAGGTCTTGACATGGCGGATATCAAACGCTTCCCAAACTTGGGCTAAATACTTGGAAAGGAAATTGCTTCCTCTGTCTGTCAGAACTTCGCGAGGGAAGCCCACCTCGCAAAACAGTTTGATCAGTTCAGCCGCCACTGCCTTAGCGGATATATTACGTAGTGGCATGGCCCAAGGAAATCGTGTCGCTTGGTCTATGACCACTAAAATATATTGAAATCCCCTCGGTGTCTTGATTAAAGGACCAACAATGTCCATAGCCATTCTATGGATGGGTTCTGTAATGACCGGGGTTGATATCATTGGCACTTCTTTTGGGTGGATGGCAGAGACGCGCTGGCATGTTGGACAGGCTTCACAGAACCTTGCTGTTTCTTTGAAAACACCCGGCCAATAGAACCTTGCCAGGATCTGATCCAACGTACTTCGGATGCCCTTGTGTCCTCCAACCGGATGGTCGTGGGCCAGCCTCAAAACCAAGTTTTTGAAGGTTGCAGGCACCACCACCTGTTTGCGCGTATCGCCTGTATAGGGATCCTTGCTCTCTCTGTACAAAATACCGGTGTCCAGGAAAAACCTAGGTAGGGTATCCCTATCACTCTGGGCCCATTTAAATGCCTGACTTAAGGCAGGGTCGTCCAGTTGTTCGTTGGGGAACGTTGGAAATTTCCCAACTAGTTCTTCGGGCACCCAGGGCAATTCCTGGCCAGCCTGAGTTTCTGCCCTATGCTGAGAACGTTCTTGTCTACCATTACGCTTCTGCGCTTTTGTTTTCTTCACCTTCTCTTCTGGTGCGGCTATTAAATCCTCATGGGAAGGAAGACTTCTAAATGCCTCATCAGTAGGGTCTTCTCCCTTCTCTGAGTCCTTAGCTTGGGCTCTTGTAGCTACCAGGGCTCCCTTAGGGGTTAGGCCTTGTCTCATTTCTCTATAAAAATAGGGCCAATCCCTTCCTAAAACCATAGGGTTTGGTAGCTTGGGTATCACTGCGATGGGAATTTTCTTAAGCACACCTAGCGCTTTCACCTGAAGGTTGTATACAGGGTATAGTGATGTACCTCCATGTACACAGCGGATCTTCACATTACGAACAGGCTGAATTGCTACCCCTGATGCTTGGATTTGCTGCCACAGCGCCTTGGAGAGCATTGTCTGCTCCGCGCCAGAATCCACTAACGCGGTAGTAGCAATTCCCTGCACCTCTACCTCAATAAGAAATCCTTCACGGGTTTTTTGTGCACTTTCTGCTACTAAGGCAGTCTTAAAACAATTCTTCTGTATATGCCCTTCTCGCCCACATTTAAAACATTTCCTAGGCGGAAACCTAGCCTTCACAGTTGGCATACACATTTTGCTTGCTTCATTCTGAAATTTCCACTTCCTTTCTGACTCAGGTATTGCTGCCCCCTTTAAATCACTACTGCTTTCATGAGCCATTACCTTGGCCTGCCAGAAGCGTTCTGTGAGGTCTACCACCTCCTGTGAGGTTTTGCAGCTTTGCAGAATCAGGAAGGTTTTTATTTCATTGGGTACAGCATTCATGTATTGCTCTACAACTAAGCTTTCCAATATAGACTCTTTAGTCCTATTCTCTGGATTAAGCCATTTATTTAACAACATGCTTATCCTGTATACTAAGGCTTTCGGTGTCTCACCTTGTTTTAATTTAACCGCTCGCAGGAGATTATGGTAGGCTAGCGATGTAAGGCCTAGCCTTTCCCGGACCGCTCTTTTCACCTCCTCATAATTTCCGGCAAGGTCGGATGGCATGCTCCTATAGGCAGCCATTGCTTCTCCAGTAAGGGAAGCTGCAAATCTGATGGCCCAACATTCCTTTGGCCATGCACTTAACTGTGCCACTCTTTCAAAACACTCAATAAAATTGTCAACATCCTCATTGTCCTTTAACTGGCCAAAATTAAACATAGTCCCTGCATTTAGACTATGCGCAGCTGTAGCAGAAAAACCTGGGGGAACAGATGGTTTCTCCTGTGTCGTCTTCTGCTCAGCTACCCACGCTTTGTAGCATGTCCAGTAGGGGTCGCTGCTGAGCCTGCAGGGCAGCAGCACTCTTTTCCTGGAACTCTAGACTCAAGTCTCGCTGTCTCTCGAGTTGAGTGGCCATCCATTTAAATACCTCTGCTGGATCCAGAGACATCTTTAGTACCTGTGAATACAAACAGACAGAAAAAAAAAACCAAGTGCGGTACCTCACACTTTAAAAAAAAAAAAATTTTTCCTTTTTTTTTTTTTTTTCAACTAACTGGCAAACACTCTCAGCCCTTATCCTTATCCTTTCCCAGGTGGACACTTATTACCTGGCTCAGGTGTTGCCTCACGCTTTCCACAACCTCGTTGCAGCTGACACTCCGATGCTGGGACTCTTTCCTTCCTTTCAGGATGGTCTGCACTCGGGGTCTCTCTTGCAGTTGCTTTTCTGTAGTTTTCTGCGCGGCACCTTGCGCATGCGTGGAAAATCCTGCCAACTACGCCACTTGCGGCGCTCCTGCCCGGCCTTGGGGCTAAAGACAGGAGCGGCGGTCTGATGCTTCGTGAGGAAGGAGAGTAACCTGTATCCAGGGAATGCTGGGTATTGTAGTTCCTGCTCCTCTCGCTCCGAAATAATGAGTTGTAGTTATGGGGTTTCCAGTATTTTTATTATAGTAAAGGATATTGTTCCATCACATGGCAAATAAATGCAAACAAAATAGGTGCTTCAAATGCTAACAGGAAAACTTAGGATAAAGGCAACTTAAAGTAAAATTGCTGCTTTTCACTTCTAAGCAAATTACTCACTTTGCCCCAAGAGGTCAGTTAGTTTCACTGCAGCCTCTTTCAGCCACTGTTACCTTCACAGTGCTGGGGAAAATCAGGTGCACATAATTAGAGCTTTCTCAGCAAGGCAATACAACAGCTCCGTAGCATTCAATTCACATACGGTAAAAAGCAGTTTCCTTCAGCTTGGCATCTCTACACAGCAGACCGTGCAATCCATGCTCTCACAATCTGGTAAGTCTGTGTTATCTTGTGTTAATTCTTCAAGCTGTATGGAATTACTGGCTTCGGGTAACACTGGCTGTCTTCTAGCTTGCAACTCTAAAAACTGCTTAAAACTCTGTAGGAGCAATTCAGCCTGCTGTTTGGGAGGTAGGGAATTGCTATCAGCTATACAACTTCCCTCTGGCTTAAGGCTGTTTATTTTCTCCTCTCTTAGATTAATTGTGTCAGGGTAACTGCTAGTCCCTTTTGCTAATGTTTCACACACAGGAGAGTTAGCTTTACGTTCAGCCTGGAAACTTTGTGGCAATTCACTTACTTGTTGCCATGCCGTTCTGACTTCAGATGGCTCCAACGTTCTCCAGCTGTTAGAATGTTTGTTGCTCTCTGGCTCAAACGGTACTTCACAGAATGATTGTTTTCTTTCTTGTGCCTGCCTTGAAGGCTTCCTTTTCCAGGGCTGTGCCTTCCAATGGTTGTCTAATTCAGGGCTAGGTCCTCTCTCCTACTCACTGCCTCTGAATAGAACTTTGCAGGTCTCCTTCCAATGCCAGGTTCCCAAGTATCAGCATACTGTTTTCTGGACTTCCAATCATTCTTCCTCCTCTCCTTCTTTCTCTTCTCTATCTTAATCCCATTCTCATTCTCCATCTGACTAGCAAAGCCATGCTCTGGTTTAAAACCACGTTCTCTCCTGGACACGCCCCTTCCCCGGACAGGGTGTGCCCAATCAGGACTGCAGGACTCCTCCCCTGGGCTGGTCTCCATGCTCAGCTCTGTGGAATAGAGTCTCTCTTTCTTCCTTGGTTTCTCAAATAGGCATAAATCCTGCCGAACCTCAGGATTTTCATCCGTTTCCATAGGCTCAGGAGGGCGCTGTTCACCACAACACATATGCATTTTCCCATGTATACATGACTTAAATGAGAAGAGCTCCTCAATCAGATGTTGCCTGATTGCTGTGCTCACATGTGTATTTCCACGGCCACTTACAGGAGGGCACGTAGGATCATCTAGATCTGGATTAATGTCGACTGGGATATTGTGCCTGAGAGCAATGTTGTGCAGGATGCAACAGGCCAGAATGATCTTTGCCATAGTCATGGGTCGATAATGTAAGGCCCCGCCAGTCTTATCCAGACACCTGAAGCAACTCTTTAATACGCCAAAGGTGTGCTCAATTTATTTTTATTTATTTAACAAATGCTTATATACCGCTACCTTCCAGAAAGATCAGGTGCGGTTTACAAAGGAACAATTTAAGCAGGGTAAACATTCTGCTTTTTACATAGAACATAGGAAACTGTGGTTATACATTACAATAAAACATTTTAAAGGGTAAACATAAACTGTAGTTATACATTAATAATTGTACTTGTGACTGAGCGGCTGGAGGCATGGGCCTCATTATACCTTATCTCTGAAGGTGACCGTGGAAAATGCACAAGGGTCAGCAACCAGGCTCGACACATATCAAGCATCACCTGCAGAAAGAAATGTTGAAATGTCAACCAGGAACTGATGTTCACACACAATGTCTGTATGCACATGCCAGTGCCTCTCCATTGCATGTTGCTGTTACTCAATGCACACAATCATGTAGCTGCAACAAAAAACATATCCAAGAATGACACAAACAGATAACAGCACTTGATGGCACATGTATCTTATGCACTACCTTCCTGAAAATTGTGACACATAACACCGGTGAAAAGTAATGATGGCAACATACATTATCTGTGTCCATATTAAACACATTATCAACCTGCCATACACAAAATGCACTATCAGCATTTATGAAGACATCAAGCAGACCTAGCACAACACATGTTGGATAAGGTGATAGACTCAGCTGTCTGAAAACATGTGAAGGCCAAAGATACCAGTGACACAGAGCAGGTGGCACTGTCACATATATATGATGAGGTTAGTTAAGATGTGTGAAACGTCACAATCATAGTCGATCAACAAGAAACATACATGTGTTTCAGAATGTGCAAACTCAAATAGAACAATGTAACCCTGTCAAAATGCTGAGAGGTGACTGGTCCACATGCAACAAACACTGATGAAGTTCTACCTCCCCAAGTCACCATACACACAGTGATTGGCCACAGACACAATTAGGGATATACCACCAAGGCTTGCAGATGTACATGTGGGTATCCGGGTAATGAGAGGCTTAATACCATATGTGCAAACAACAACACGTCGCAGATTACCATATGATGAACATATCATATGTGCAGATATCTTCCGAGCAAAAAAGAATTGTACAATAGAGCAGCAGTTCTGAATACCAATGGAACCTTATGGCTGCATGGTTACACAAAAGACCTACGGAACACAAATGGCAGACATATGTCACCTTTGAAACACCAAAAAGGATGTGAACATATGTCCGGAGACAGTGACATGGTGAGATAGTAGTCACAGCTACCAGAGATGTCAGTTTCCCACCACCAAAACATAAAGAAGGGAATTTAGAGATATCATGTGCAAATGCAACCCAGCCACTGATGCAATGGCTGTGCTGTGATATGCCATTGCATGATCACCAGTGTCCTGAATGTTCCAGAAAACTGTGGTGGTTCTGCATCAGGACATGTGTCGTATGTGGCATGAGATATGCAGTCAAAAATGTGCCACAGAAAACCATATGTGACCCTGGTCCATCTGTGATAGTGGATGAGCACCCCAGATCACCCCAATACCATGTGCATAGTAGAGATGAAAAATACCCACCCAGCAGGACACAGTCTTCATAGTGTCCACTCTCAAATTGTTGGAATAGTGCTGAGTGATGCAGGATATAGGAGTCATGGGTGGACCCTGGAAACCTAGGAACCACATTCAAAATATGCATATTTGCATCACATACAACCTGCACATTCAGGGAATAGTAATGTTTGCGGTTGTGGAACACTGCCTCCCTGTCTCTGGGTGGGACCAGGGCAATATGTGTGCAATCAATAGCTCCCATCACATGTGGTATCCCTGCAATCTGCTGAAATTTATTTTATTTATTTTTATTTAGACAGTTTTGTATACCGCCTTATCCTTCAATCAAAGCGGTCACAACACAATTGGGGGATACATTTAACATGCAGGGATATGAGACACATACATTAATACTTACAGGGAACATGGGCAATGGAGGGTTAAGTGGCTTGCCCAAGATCACAAGGAGCACCTGTGGGACTAGAAACCCCAGTCCTTCCGGCCCAAGGTTGCTGTCCTCTAGTGGGATTTGAACCCCCGACCTTCCGGCCTGAAGTACCTTGCCCCAACCACTACGCTACTCCTCCCTTCTGGTTCAGGGCCCCCCACTGTTGCCTACAGTTAGGAAATACAATGTAATTCTTTACCCGGCTGACCATGGCTTGCAGTACCTGGTGGAGACAGCATGAGAAGGTAGTCCGGCTCATTCCACCTACTGCTGCCACCATGGCTGGAAGCAGCCAGAGGCAAAGAAATGTAGAGCACTCTCTCATGGACACCATCTCCCTCCACAGGCAACCGCACCTCTCCCTCACCATGAAACCACTGGACAGCACTCGCAGCAAAGACAAAGTGAGCCATCATGGACGACAGATTGTGCAAAAACACAGTGCCTAAAATAGTGAGGAACGGGCAAATGATCAGAGCAAACACTATACACCTGTGCATAATGCAGTGCACACGAGCAGCAGCATAGCAATGATGACGTGTGTGCACCCCAGGGTTGAGCGCTGTCGTAAGGAGCAGGATGCATGTGGAAGGTGCCCTGCATATGTGTAGTGCGTGTAACGCTGGTTGAGGGCGCATAACTAACATGCTAAGTGCATTCCATAATACCATAGCATGACGCATCCTGCATGTTACACATGTATATGGCACATTACACAAAAGTACACACAATGTGTATGCATAACGTGCCATGTACTGTCGCGCCCTTGCCCTGCCTAGGCGGTTGCCTGACGAGGAAAGGGGGCGAATGTTCCTTTCAATTGTGAACTCCTGGGCAAAGGCCTCTGGGAGTTGTAGTTCCTTAAGCAATTAATTGTAGTTGTAATGAAGTGCTGAGCCGAGGGTTGAAAGCAACACAGGAAATTTTATTCGCCTCCCTTGATAACAGGAACTTCTAAAGAAGCTTGGTATATCACATGTACAGACTTTTCCACAAGAAATAAAAGGTTTGAAAACTTCTCAAAGATATCAATTGCTCTTGCTTACTTCAACAAGGCAAAGGCTGTTTCTTCAAAAGTAAATGCTTCAATTCACAGTGCTTAACTGAAACTAAATGTCCATTGAAAACTTTCAATTCAGCAAAACTCAGGTAATAAACTTTTCTTCTTGGCTTTAATTCCTTAGGGGTTTTAATTAGTTATTCCAGAGACTCTAAGCATTCCTTCTTAACAAGTCTCTTTTAAAACAGCAGCCATACTAATTAAAACTTCCTTCCTTCTTAGAACAACATGCACATCAAACAAATGGGAATCTCTTCAAGCTTATAATTCCAAAACATTCTTATTTTACTGCTATAGATAAATCACACTCCATTTCTTGCTCAGGTTCGCTCAAGACATTATCACTTTCTCCAATGTCCATTGATTCACACTCAGAACACCCTGGTTCTGTAGCATCGTTGAAAAACAGCTGTTCCCCTCGAGACCTCTCTCGGGACGCAGAGCTGCTATCAAAGCCAGTTACTTCCTGGTCTTTTATCAAACGTTTTAAAAGCTTTAAAACATTCGGCTTTCTTTGTTAAGAGGTTTTCTTACCAGCCCTTCCTGGGTTCTTGAACCTCCTGCAGGCTTCCTGTAACCCTGGTACTGGTTTAAACACTGGAGCTGGCTTTGGGGATATTCTTCCCTCAAACTGCTGTCTGGGAACCTTTCTTGAGACCCTTGGCTAAAATCCTTACGAGCAATACCTTTTGGGATTCTCCTCAGCAGTGCTTCACTGCCACTTCCCTGGCCATGCTGGTTCCTGGATAAATTAGCCCTTCCGTCTCTCTTCCTCCTGTAAGAGTGAGACTCCTGCTCAGACTGAGGTTCCTTCACAGACTCCGCCTCTGAATCAGACTCAGCTCTTGATTCAGTTCCTTGCCTTGTCGCACCTGTAGCTTGCCTTCTTGCTCCTCCTCCTCCTTCTCTCTTCGCTGTTCCTCCCTTGCTCCCTGTTCTCTCGGGCTTATATGAGGGAGTCTGACCTGTATCTTTCCACCCCGCCCCCAGCTGTCTTAGATTACCACCCTCAGTTACCATGGAGCTGGGGCGTGGCCTTAGGACAGCAGCTTTGGACAGGTTTTTTCCAATGTTAGCTGCACTTTTAAAGTGACCATTTCCTGCACTTTCCTTCTGACTAGGGGAAACTGCTTGTATTTTCTCTATTTCCATAGGCACCTGGCTGGCTTCGCCACCACATATCCCCCCGCTTAAGATATTACGGGCTGGCGTATCAACTTCAGCACAGCTCGTAATACGCGAAAGAGTGTCGTGTGTGATCTGATTCTCATCTGTCCTATCCTTTACTGTGGCCAGCCGAGCCAAGGCTACTCGCTCATGCCAGGGGCGTAAGACATTAATATGGTAAATTTGCTGGCGGCCCCTTCTGTTCTGGACAGAATAGGATACAGGGCCTACCTGTTTTACCACGCGGTAGGGTCCCTTCCACTTGCTCTCAAATTTTGGACTAGGTCCGGCTACCATAACAATTACCTTCTCTCCTACTTCAAGCTGACAGGGCTTTGCACGTCTGTCATAGTAGGTCTTTTGGCGTAACTGGCTAGCTGCCATATTTGCTTCAGCCACTTGGGAGGTGCGATGTAGCCGTCCTTTTAAATCTCTCAAGAAGTGGGGTATACCTACTTCTTCAATATCTGGCTCTACCCACTGTTCTCTTAATATATCCAGGACACCACGAGGGGTCCGTCCATATAGTAATTCATACGGGGCGATGCCCGTAGAGGTCTGCTTCCTCTCCCTGCACGCATATAATACAAAGGGAAGCATGACATCCCAATCCTTCATATCCCCCTCTAAACTCCGCCTAAGCATCTTCTTTAGGGTCTGATTCTGACGCTCAACCAACCCATTAGATTGGGGATGGTATGCTGCAGTTCTAACATGGGGGATGCCAAAGGCATCCCATACTTGGGCCAGGTACTGCGACATAAAATTACTTCCCCTGTCTGATAAAACCTCCTGGGGAAAACCAACTTCACAAAATAATTTCACCAGTTCAATCGCTATACTTCTGGCTGATATGTTGCGAAGGGGAATCGCCCAAGGGAACCGGGTGGCTTGATCCACAATCACCAGAATATACTGGAACCCCCAGGGCGTTTTAATAAGTGGCCCCACAATATCCATGGCTAACCTGTGTAGGGGTTCTGATACCACAGGTATGGGAACCATAGGTACTTTTGGTGGATGGTTTGAGGCTACCCGTTGGCAAGCGGCACATGACGCGCAGAATCTGGCGGTTTCTTTATAAACGCCCGGCCAGTAAAACTGAGCCAAAATCTGGTCCAGGGTACCATGTACCCCTTTGTGACCGCCTATGGGGTGGTCATGGGCCAAACAGTACCTCTTTATCTAAAAAAAATCGGGGTAAGGTTTCTGTTCCTTTTTGGGCATACTCAAAAGCCCTTTTGAGTGCGGGATCCGTCCGCTGCTCATTAGGAAAAGTGGGAAATCTCTCGACTAGCTCGGCCGGAACCCAAGGTAACTCCTGACCAGCTACAAGTTTGGCTTTATTTTGAGACCTATTCTGTCTCTCCCTGCGCTTCTCAGCCCTCTTCTTTTTACTATCCTCTCTCGGAGGGGTCACTAAATCATCATGGGAAGGTAACCCGCACATTGGGTCACTAGGTGGGTTTGGTTCCTCCTCTTTAACTTTTGCGCGTGCCCTGGTGGATACCATACCAGTTTTATGCTGGAGCCCTTCTGCTATCCCACGCCTAAACTGGGGCCAGTCCCTTCCCAGGACTAACGCTTGTGGGAGCCTTGGTACTACAGCCACAGGTATTGTCCACTTTAGCCCTAAGCCTTTCACTGATACCACATAAACAGGGTACGATGAGGCTGCCCCGTGAATGCATCGTATCCTTATAGACTTTTCTTGAGGCTCGGCAGCCAGACCAATCTGGGATGCTATCTCTTTCCAGAGCTTCCTCGAGATCATTGACTGGTCCGCCCCGGAGTCCAACAAAGCTTCTACTGGGACACCCTCCACCTCTACATCTAGGAGGAATCCTTCTCCGCTCTCTTCAGAGTGGGAGGTCATAAGGGCTGTCCTAGCTCTGCAGTCTTTTTTCATGTGTCCCTCTTCCCCACATGAAAAACATTTTCTGCGCACATAGCTGGGTTTATCTAAAGGCATTACCTTCATACTTTCTCCCCATATAGGCTTTTCTTTCCTTTCTGAGGCTACTTTGCTTGCGTCAGACCACCCACCTTAACCGGGCTTGCCACACTGGCCTCCAGGTAACGCTCAGCCAGTGAGGTCGCTGCCTCTGTGGTCTTGCAGTCTTGTAGGATCAGGAAGGATCTTATATCTCTTGGAACAGCGTCCATGAACTGCTCCAGGATAATACAGTCGAATAATGACTCCTTTGTTTGAGTCTCAGGTGTTAGCCATTTTAATGCCAACCCTTTAATCCGCTGGCACAAAGCACGCGGTGTTTCACCAGGTTTTAATCTGGAGCTCCGCAAAAGGCGGCGGTAGACCATGGGGTTTAGGCCCAAACGGTCTCGTATTGCCTTTTGTAACTCCTTATAATTGGTGGCTAATTCCACAGGCATAGCCCTATATGCTGCTAGCGCTTCTCCGGTCAAAGAAGCGGCAAGGCGTATGGCCCATTGCTCTTTATGCCAACCAGATAAAAGTGCTACCCTTTCAAAAGCGGCTAGAAAATCATCAACATCGTCCCCTTTTGCTAATTGTCCAAAAGAGAATGTCCCAGTCCCAGGTATCCCAAACCCTGGTGTATCCCTTAAGGAACCTGGTACTGTCCTTGGAGACTCTGCTGCTTGTTTCTGCGTTCCCAGCCAATCACCCATCTTCTCGAGCAACGGCTTTTGTTGGGCTTGGAGCATGGTTGCTTTTTGGTCCAGTGTCCGTGCCGACATCTCTTGTTGCCTCTGGAACTGGTCAGCTATGCATCTCCAAAGCTCCGTCTGCTCCATGCTTGGTAGGGGCTGAAACGAGAAAACAGAGAGAAAAACACCAAGTGCGGCCCTCAAATGTATAGGCCCTCTCTCCTTTGCTATCCTTATGCACTGCTGCAGTCCCACCCGGCTCTGGTATCCGCTTATATCCCTTATAAATACGGATTACCTTAGGCAGGTGTAGACTCGGGTTTATCAACCAGCAGGTCACGGCCTCAGGAATCCGCTCCAATCCGGTCCTTCTGCTGTTGATCCGGGTCTTCCTTCTCCAGCAGGCAACTTGTATCTTCAGTGCATGTAGAAAAAAAAACTTTTCCCCTTTTTTTTTCCTTTCTTTCTTCTTCTTGTAGTTCCGGTGTCTTGGGAACACGTGACCAAGGCGAAATCCTAAATACTACGCCACCTGTCGTGCCCTTGCCCCGCCTAGGCGGTTGCCTGACGAGGAAAGGGGGCGAATGTTCCTTTCAATTGTGAACTCCTGGGCAAAGGCCTCTGGGAGTTGTAGTTCCTTAAGCAATTATTTGTAGTTGTAATGAAGTGCTGAGCCGAGGGTTGAAAGCAACACAGGAAATTTTATTCGCCTCCCTTGATAACAGGAACTTCTAAAGAAGCTTGGCATATCATATGTACAGACTTTTCCACAAGAAATAAAAGGTTTGAAAACTTCTCAAAGATATCAATTGCTCTTGCTTACTTCAACAAGGCAAAGGCTGTTTCTTCAAAAGTAAATGCTTCAATTCACAGTGCTTAACTGAAACTAAATGTCCATTGAAAACTTTCAATGCAGCAAAACTCAGGTAATAAACTTTTCTTCTTGGCTTTAATTCCTTAAGGGTTTTAATTAGTTATTCCAGAGACTCTAAGCATTCCTTCTTAACAAGTCTCTTTTAAAACAGCAGCCATACTAATTAAAACTTCCTTCCTTCTTAGAACAACATGCACATCAAACAAATGGGAATCTCTTCAAGCTTATAATTCCAAAACATTCTTATTTTACTGCTATAGATAAATCACACTCCATTTCTTGCTCAGGTTCACTCAAGACATTATCACTTTCTCCAATGTCCATTGATTCACACTCAGAACACCCTGGTTCTGTAGCGTCGTTGAAAAACAGCTGTTCCCCTCGAGACCTCTCTCGGGACGCAGAGCTGCTATCAAAGCCAGTTACTTCCTGGTCTTTTATCAAACGTTTTAAAAGCTTTAAAACATTCAGGCTTTCTTTGTTAAGAGGTTTTCTTACCAGCCCTTCCTGGGTTCTTGAACCTCCTGCAGGCTTCCTGTAACCCTGGTACTGGTTTAAACACTGGAGATGGCTTTGGGGATATTCTTCCCTCAAACTGCTGTCTGGGAACCTTTCTTGAGACCCTTGGCTAAAATCCTTACGAGCAATACCTTTTGGGATTCTCCTCAGCAGTGCTTCACTGCCACTTCCCTGGCCATACTGGTTCCTGGATAAATTAGCCCTTCCGTCTCTCTTCCTCCTGTAAGAGTGAGACTCCTGCTCATACTGAGGTTCCTTCACAGACTCCGCCTCTGAATCAGACTCAGCTCTTGATTCAGTTCCTTGCCTTGTGGCACCTGTAGCTTTCCTTCTTGCTCCTCCTCCTCCTTCTCTCTTCGCTGTTCCTCCCTTGCTCCCTGTTCTCTCGGGCTTATATGAGGGAGTCTGACCTGTATCTTTCCACCTCGCCCCCAACTGTCTTAGATTACCACCCTCAGTTACCATGGAGCTGGGGCGTGGCCTTAGGACAGCAACTTTGGACAGGTTTTTTCCAATGTTAGCTGCACTTTTAAAGTGACCATTTCCTGCACTTTCCTTCTGGCTAGGGGAAACTGCTTGTATTTTCTCTATTTCCATAGGCACCTGGCTGGCTTCGCCACCACAGTACATAACACAGATGTACCGCGCAATGCACCTGCATTGTGTGCCATGTAAATAGTGCAGGTGCATTATGTATGTGGAGCATGCCATGTTCCAAATGCAGGCGAAACATACCCTGTGCGTTGCGTAAAAGTTGCCATGAAGGCAGTATGTGTGAACGTGCATGCATAGCGCGGAAGGTGTGCGCATCACCCATGCGCATGGCGCCTTCTGGCAATGTTGCTCAGCCACACGAGTCTCACATCCGTGATGTATATGTGTCACCAATGTTGCATGGATATAGCTGTGGGAGCACAATTGGAGGACGTAACAGGAGGAGTATGTTACTGTGGAAAACCCTTGTTTTGCAATGCCCATCACACCTGATAGACGATGTTCCACGTTGCATATATGCATTGTGTGGTGGCGAGTGCACGGGTACATGTACGTGCGTTATGCGTCTTGCGTATGGCCATGGCGTCCTGCGGGTGCATAATGTGCCTTGCGCATATGCATGGCACCCTCCGCGTTGGCAAGGCACACTGCACATTGTGATAAGGAAGCTTATCATAGCTCAGGAAGGGGCTATAGAAAAGGTGAAGTGACTCTGAACAAGCAACCTGTCAGTTCTGGTAGAAATAAGAAAACAGAATTTTCCCATAAAAGACTACCAGTCCCAGAATGCACCAGGTTTCCAACAGCCATTAGAGGAGTTGAAGTGGGGAAACGTGTGTTCAATCAGGAGGGCTATGAGGTAATCCCTAAGCACTCATCTCAAAGGGCAGGGCCTGATTCAGCACAGCTGCGCTGTATTAGGGAGGAGCACTCATCTAAGCAGAATAAGAGTAGAGTTTATTCTACAGATGACCATCTTCATGATCACCTTGGATATCCAGAGAATTGTCCTCATTATCCTGAGAATCAGCTTGAGTTTGATCATCAGTTTCATCTGAAGGATCATCAGAAGCAGAAGCCAAACCAGACGGACAGAGAGGGAAAGAGACCCTTTGGAAGAAGGAAGAAAAGCCTTTGAGAGGTCTAGAAGAGTCCAAAGCAGTACGTATACTGGGAGGTATTCCAAGGGCCAGCATACACCATTGGACTGGGGAAGGCCAGAGGAATGGTGCTGCAGAGCTATTAGGAATCACCAGAGGCTACCTGTGAGGGAGAGGGCTGCATGTGGAAGGGACCCTAAGACCTGTGCCAGAAGGTATGTGAAGAGAGATCCAGTGTCCAGGGATCTGGATTGGAAGGCTGAACATAAGAACTGGACTACATACTGGCCAGGCTATATAGAGAGGAACTCTAGCAGCAATGGAAGCTCAGGTATGAACACTGATCTATGCCCTAGCTATAACCTTGAAAGACAGCAGGGAAACAAGTATTCTCCTGAAAATGCTCCATTGAGAGATTCATCTGTGCCAATCCATGATATTGAACCCATGCTTGTTGAACAAGGGGGAATAATAGCAGATGAGGATCCTGTTTATATGGACTGCTCTCTATCTAAACTCCGTTGGTAACTTTCTGTTATAAAGTACAGCAACCATCACAAAGAAATACAAATTTGTTCTTTAATCTACTCAGAAAAGCTCCTGAAGCAGGATTTGACCCACACAGTGGAAGGCAAGCCAGCTAAGGGGTTTCAGCTGGTGACTGCTAGCAATTAAGCCTTACTTAATTGCTTGTGAACTAGGAGAGAATCACTTTTGAATTTATGTGGGATGTAATCAGAAGTTAACCTGAAAAGAACAGTTTGTTTCTTGCTTTGTAGCTTTTCATTTGTTGTTTTCCTGATTTTGACTTTGTTTTTCCAAGTTAACACTGAAAGCAAGTTACCTAATTTATGTGCTACCAAGCATATCTGTGTTGGGAGAAATAACCCCATAAATAAATATCTTATTGGCTTTACCCAAGAGCACAACTAAATTATTGTCAGCAGCTGTGTCTGGTGTGAATGAACTACATTGCCCACAATACCTTGCAAATCATATAGATATATGCACTTGACAAGAGTGTGAAGATTCTCACCCAGGCAGCCGTCTGACAAAATGGCGTAGTTGGCAGGATTGCTTTTGCACAAAAGGGGATTTACTTGCTGAGGAGTACAACTAAAGTTCAAGTTTAAAGCTGAAAAAAAAGATTTTCCCTCAACTGCACTTTGGAGGAAAAGAGGTTGTTCCAGGAAGCTGTCCCAGGAGGAAAAGACCCTGTGCAGAGCTGGATTCATCACTGAGACAAGGTAATAAGTACCTGGGCATGTCTAGTGGTGGATGGGAGTAAGGCACAGGGGTAATTGGAAAAAAAAAAGTGTAGAAAAAAACACCTGTTTGGAAGGTGGTGCACTGTGTTTTTTTTTCTTTGTATTTCTTGCAGGAATCAAGATGGATTCAAGGGAACTAGCTGAGTGGATGGCAGCCCAGTTCAGCAGGCAGCAGGAGCTAGCACAGCAGGCTCAGGACACTGCTATGAGAGCCTGAATGGAACAGCAGAGGCCAGTGCTTGATCTGGTGCAAGCCCTAGTTCAGCTGCAGAACCAAAGTGGAACAGATGCAAGACCAGCAGTAAATACTGGTACACCACATGTGGACAGTGTGGGACTCAATCAAGGGATTGGGGCATTTAGGTTTGGGAAGCTAACTCCAGATGATAATGTTGATGATTTTCTAGAGTCTTTTGAAAGAGTGGCACAAGCATTAGCATGGCCAGAGACCCAGTGGGCAGTAAGGCTGGCAGCCTCATTAACTGGAGAGGCGCTTGCAGCTTACAGAGCAATGCCAGCAGCCCAGGCTTTGAATTATAAGGATGTAAAGGCTGCTATTAGAGATCGCCTAGGGTTGTCTATTTCAGAGTATAGGCGAATGTTTAGAGCTACTACATTGAGAGTGGGTGAAACACCCAGGGCTCTGAGTCAGAGAATCAGAGGTTTAGCTGTAAAATGGTTGGAGCCTGAGCAAAAGACGGTAGAAATGTTATTAGACATTATAATGCTGGAACAATTTATGTTTGGGGTGCCTAAAGATTTGCACACTTTCCTTATACAGCAAAATTGCCAAAATCTTGGAGAGGCAACCATGCTAGCAGAGAGATTCTTGGAAGCCACGCAGGCTTGCCATAGAATGGGTGGCCCTCTGAAGATTGATGCTGAAGCAAGATGTGCTGTATCAGAAAAGAAAATAATTAAAAATGTTTCTGAAAATGAATGTACTGTATCAAACCAGATGACACAGTGGAATAGAAAGAAATGTTTCAAGTGTGGAAAATGGGGACATTTAGAAAAGAGATGCCAGACACACACTAGCTTAATGGGGATGGATTTAAAACAGCCCAAAGAAGGATTTCTTTTGATGGTTGATGTGCAAGGAATTACCACAAATGCTCTGTTAGACTCTGGGGCAGACCAGAGTATGATGTCAAAAAGGCTTTGGAAGAGGATAGAGGCCCAAGAAGGATTTGTGCCTAGAACCCCTGAAAGCCAAGTTCACATCAGATGCATTCATGGTGCTGCAACATCATATCCCACCTATAGGCTAAAGGTTAAGTGCCTGGGGGAGCAAGAGGAAGTCCTGTTAGCAGTGGTGCCTAGGCTACCCTTTGATTTGGTTCTAGGAAGAGACTGGCCAAGATTTAAGCAGGGTCTAGTGGAAGGACTAGGAAAGAAGGAGGGAGAAGGTTTAATGGTAATAGCTCCCGGGCCTTTATTTGGAAGTCCTCAGACCCCAGCTAAAAAGATGGTTAAGCGTCCAGAAGACCAAGCTACCCCAAAGCAGACATTCGTCCTAAAGTACCATAGGGTCACAGAGAAGGCCCAAGCTCCTAAGCGGGCAACCCCTCAAGCTGCTGGGTTTGACCTGTGCAGCATAAAAAATGTGACTGTACCTAGCCAAGGGAGAGCCCTGGTGGACACTGGTCTCCAAGTGGAAATACCTATTGGATGCTATGGGAGAGTAGCCCCAAGGTCCGGATTAGCCCTTAAATATTTCATCGATGTGGGTGCGGGAGTAATTGATCCCGATTACAGGGGCAATATTAAAGTTCTGTTGTTTAATTTTGGACAGAATGATTATCATGTGAAGACAGGAGACAGAATTGCCCAATTGATCTGTGAGAGGCTGGGTTTTCCACCTGTGGAGGAGGTCACATCCCTGGAGAATTCTGAACGTGGAACCAAAGGCTTTGGTTCTACTGATGTCAAAGGGGTTAAAAGCCTAGCTGCCACCTGTGCCCGAGAGAGGGAGGTGAATGAAGAGGAAGATTTGGGACCCCAGGTATCTGATTGTAAAGAAAAATCAGAGCCCCAAATAGGTGAGGACCTGACAGTGGTACAACAGGAAGAAATTAGGAGATTGCTTAAAGAATTCCCAGATGTGTTGACACCCATACCTGGGGAGACACATTTGGTTGCCCATGAAATAATAACTCCACCTGGGAAATTAGTTTGTCAAAGGCCATACCGCTTGCCTGAAGCCAAGAGACAGGAAGTAGTAGCACAAGTCCAGGAGATGTTGGACATGGGAGTAATAGAGGAGTCAAAGAGTCCCTGGAATAGCCCCATAGTCCTGGTGCCGAAGCCTGATGGATCTTTAAGATTTTGTATTGACTTCCGGCAGGTAAACGCCATATCAGTTTTTGATGCATATCCAATGCCAAGAATTGAAGAGCTGTTGGACCAGCTGGGACAGGCTCAATACTTAACCACCCTTGATATTTATTTATTTATTTATTTTATTTACATTTCTTATATACCGCACTATTTGCGATCAGCGCGGTTTACATAAAAACAAGAAGGTAACCGACAATGAACAAAAGTCAGGTCATTACATTGAACAGGAACAAGTAACTTGGAAAACAGGGTAAACTATATGACAAAAGGATATGACAAAGGATATATGACAAGAAGGTAACCGACAATGAACAAAAGTCAGGTCATTACATTGAACAGGAACAAGTAACTTGGAAAACAGGGTAAACTATATGACAAAAGGATATTGGCAAATCCCTCTCACCAGGGAGTCGGAGTCGAAGCCGAAGACTGCGTTCAGCACCCCCGTTGGCCTTTTCCAGTTCAAGAGGATGCCTTTCGGACTGCATGGAGCAGCGGCTTCCTGCCAAAGGTTAGTGGATCAGGTACTTCGACCCCACCAAAATTATGCTTTTGCATATATGGATGATGTCATAATCCATAGTAACACCTGGGCGGAGCATCTAAAGAGGATCAGGGCAGTCTTGTGCTCCATGAAGCAAGCGGGAATCACTTTAAACCCGAAGAAGTGTGCCTTTGCAAATAGGGAGGTAAAATACCTGGGCCACCTAGTGGGAAGAGGAAAAATTAAACCTCTAATGAGTAAAGTAGATAGCATCAGGAATTTTCCTCCTCCAACAACAAAGAAACAACTAAGAAGTTTCTTAGGACTTATTGGATACTACCGCAGGTTTATACCGCAATTCGCAGAGAAAAGTGCAATTTTCACGGATATGCTGCGGAAGAATTGTCCAAACCAGCTAAAGTGGACACCTGAAGCTGAAAAAGCGTTTTCAGTCTTAAAAGGAAAATTGTGTACAGGACCGGTACTGAAAGGGGTGGACTTCAAGAAACCCTTTCTGGTTCAAACCGATGCATCGGATGTAGGGCTAGGAGCGGTTCTATCCCAGTGTCATGAAGGGGAGGAGCATCCTGTGATGTACCTGAGCAGGAAGTTGTCACCGGCTGAACAAAAGTATTCCACAATAGAAAAAGAATGTTTAGCTATTAAGTGGTCAGTGGAGGCGTTAAGGTTTTACCTTACAGGGAGAAAGTTCCAGTTGGTCACAGACCATGCCCCACTTAAGTGGTTGCAGCAAATGAAGAACCACAATGCCAGGTTGACACGCTGGTACATGGCCTTACAGGCATTTGATTTTCAAGTTGAACATCGTGCTGGGAAGTTACACAAGAATGTGGATGCCCTTTCCCGGATTACGGACTATAGAGAAGAAGTGTCACCAGTTACACCAGTCTGTAATAACTTAAGCAGGGGGGTATGTGATAAGGAAGCTTATCATAGCTCAGGAAGGAGCTATAGAAAAGGTGAAGTGACTCTGAACAAGCAACCTGTCAGTTCTGGTAGAAATAAGAAAACAGAATTTTCCCATAAAAGACTACCAGTCCCAGAATGCACCAGGTTTCCAACAGCCATTAGAGGAGTTGAAGTGGGGAAACGTGTGTTCAATCAGGAGGGCTATGAGGTAATCCCTAAGCACTCATCTCAAAGGGCAGGGCCTGATTCAGCACAGCTGCGCTGTATTAGGGAGGAGCACTCATCTAAGCAGAATAAGAGTAGAGTTTATTCTACAGATGACCATCTTCATGATCACCTTGGATATCCAGAGAATTGTCCTCATTATCCTGAGAATCAGCTTGAGTTTGATCATCAGTTTCATCTGAAGGATCATCAGAAGCAGAAGCCAAACCGGACGGACAGAGAGGGAAAGAGACCCTTTGGAAGAAGGAAGAGAAAAGCCTTTGAGAGGTCTAGAAGAGTCCAAAGCAGTACGTATACTGGGAGGTATTCCAAGGGCCAGCATACACCATTGGACTGGGGAAGGCCAGAGGAATGGTGCTGCAGAGCTATTAGGAATCACCAGAGGCTACCTGTGAGGGAGAGGGCTGCATGTGGAAGGGACCCTAAGACCTGTGCCAGAAGGTATGTGAAGAGAGATCCAGTGTCCAGGGATTTGGATTGGAAGGCTGGACATAAGAACTGGACTACATACTGGCCAGGCTATATAGAGAGGAACTCTAGCAGCAATGGAAGCTCAGGTATGAACACTGATCTATGCCCTAGCTATAACCTTGAAAGACAGCAGGGAAACAAGTATTCTCCTGAAAATGCTCCATTGAGAGATTCATCTGTGCCAATCCATGATATTGAACCCATGCTTGTTGAACAAGGGGGAATAATAGCAGATGAGGATCCTGTTTATATGGACTGCTCTCTATCTAAACTCCGTTGGTAACTTTCTGTTATAAAGTACAGCAACCATCACAAAGAAATACAAATTTGTTCTTTAATCTACTCAGAAAAGCTCCTGAAGCAGGATTTGACCCACACAGTGGAAGGCAAGCCAGCTAAGGGGTTTCAGCTGGTGACTGCTAGCAATTAAGCCTTACCTAATTGCTTGTGAGCTAGGAGAGAATCACTTTTGAATTTATGTGGGATGTAATCAGAAGTTAACCTGAAAAGAACAGTTTGTTTCTTGCTTTGTAGCTTTTCATTTGTTGTTTTCCTGATTTTGACTTTGTTTTTCCAAGTTAACACTGAAAGCAAGTTACCTAATTTATGTGCTACCAAGCATATCTGTGTTGGGAGAAATAACCCCATAAATAAATATCTTATTGGCTTTACCCAAGAGCACAACTAAATTATTGTCAGCAGCTGTGTCTGGTGTGAATGAACTACATTGCCCACAATACCTTGCAAATCATATAGATATATGCACTTGACAAGAGTGTGAAGATTCTCACCCAGGCAGCCGTCTGACAACATGCACAAGGCGCCGTGAACATGTGGCCCATGCTATGCACAGTGACAATGTGCCTGGTAACACATCATGCACCAATGTAACTCTAAAACGTATGCAGCATATATTTGGTAGGTAATGCAAGTGGCAAATATGATGTCATGGCTACCATAGACACATATTGTCAGATGATGAGTGTGCTGCAGTGTGTATGGCGATTGTCATATCGCACCATGCACGTGCTACTCGCTGTGCACATGTGCATCGCGCATTACACACGTGTATAGTGGTCTGTGCAGGCGCAGTGCGCCATTCACATGCACGAGGTAGGGCGTGTCGAGCATGCATCATGCGCACTCCACGTCCTCATTATGCCCTGCGCATGCACACTGCGTGCTACACATCCCCACCACGCCCTGCACATGTGCAGTGCACACTGTACCATGCCATTTGCATACACAAGGTGCGCTGCACATGCACAGATAGAAACATGATGACAGAAAAAGACCACATGGCCTATCTAGTCTGTCCTTCCATATCAACAACTACAACAGTCCACTATTTTACCTTTAGAGATCCTCTGTGTTGGTCCCATGCTTTTTTGAATTCAGTTACTGTCCTCATCTCTACCACCTCCACTGGGAGACTATTCCATGGATCCACTACTCTTTCCGTAAAGAAATATTTCCGCATATCACTCCTGAATCTATCTCCTTTCACCCTCATCCCATGTCCCCTCATAGCAGAACTTGCTTTCAATTGAAAGAGGCTCTCTCCCTGAACATTTATGCCACGGAGGTATTTAAACATCTCAATCATATCTCCTCTATCCCGCCTTTCCTCTAAAGTGTACATATTAAGATCCTTAAGTCTGTCCTCATATGCTTTATAATGAAGCCCACTAACCATTTTAGTAGCCACCCTCTGCACCGACTCCATCCTGTTCATATCCTTTTGAAGGTGCGGTCTCCAGAATTGCACACTATACTACAATTGAGGTTGCACCAAAGACTTATACAGAGGCATTATCACCTCCTTTTTTCTGCTAGCCATTCCTCTCCGTATGCACCCAAGCATCCTTCTAGCTTTTGCCGTCGCCTTTTCTACCTGTTTAGCTACTTTAAGATCATCAGACACAACCATGCCTAGGTCCCGCTCTTCTTTAGTGGACAAAAGTACTTCACCTCCTATACTGTATTGCTCCCTTGGATTGCTGCAGCCCAAATGCATGACCTTACATTTTTTAACATTAAATCCCAGCTGCCAAATTCTGTGGTGTAGGGTATACTGTGGTGTAGGGTATACTGTAGGTGAGACACGCGGTGGAGATCTGTATTATTCCTGAGAGTTTATCATACGAAATTATATGGCAAACATGCAGGAAGAGGAGACAACAGGTGACCAAGGTGGGGAGACACCTGAACAGCAGTCCCCTGAGCTGTATGTGGTGCAGGACCTCGAGGAGGTGGAAGCAAGGCCATCAGGGGTGTCCCAGCACACAGAGGAGCAGCCTGACAAGCCACAACCAGCAAAGAGGAAAAGGAAGCGCATCCCTGAAGAGGTGCGCAAGAAGGCACTGCATTTCAGCCAGCCGGAGAATGACATTCTCCTAGCAAATGTGCTGGAAATCTACGATGTGCTGTATGGCCGCCTCAGCACAAAGACCCCATTGAGCACAAGAAACAAGGTGTGGGAGGAGATACAGTAGGCTGTGGGTGAGGCTGGCGGACCACCCAGGGGCATAGAAAGCCTTAGAAGGAGGTTCAATTACATAAAATGTGGTGTCTGTGCATACCTTACAGCAGAGAGACTGCATGCAATGGGCACAGGTAGTGGTGGACCCAGTGGCCCTGATCTTACCCCCCTGGAACAGCAGTTTGCAGAGAGACTTGGACCCATATACATACATGGACTGCCCCCAGAGCTGGACACAGCCCACCCATGTGCTGGTAAGTGTGAAATATGTAATCTCACAACAGCTACCAAGCTATCACATGCATGCTGTTCCCCCCAGAACATGTTGCCTGTAGCCTGTACTGCCACACACCTATCAGGTAGCACATGACAGCAGAGTGTAGATTCATACTCACCAATTTTATAATGCTCTGTGTGCTTGTGGGATGGTCATGCAGTACAACTACAGTACAGGAACAATGACAACAACAATTGCCAGACACATCTGACCCATGTTGCAAATGACACCCTGTTAATCATCAGCACATGCTGTCTTCTCTATGCATCCTGTAAAAATGCATGGCTATATGGACACACATATACGGTGCATGCAGATACATATATGTGTGACCCCATGGCCTGCATGACTGCTGCATGCATGGACCTGTGCTCCTCTGGCAATGTCAAATAGTACATCACACCAACTGGTTTGGGACGTGTCCTGTGTGTTCCCTGGGATAGCATGGTACCATACAATGTGAAACTGTCATGATATGCCTATGTCCAATAACGTCACATCTAATCTGTGTACCTTGTCTCTCCCCAGGCGACACACAGACCATGCAGGCTAAGGAGTCGGAGGAAGGGGCCCTGGTGGAGGTGTACCAACCACATATAACTGCGGGTGACAATGGTGCGCATGTCCTAACACCACAGGACACTGACACGAGGGCAGAGGTGACTGCGTCTGCTACAGTAGAGGCGACTGAGGGAGAGGAGGTGTGTGAGGAGCAAATACACCTCTACCTCACAGGGAGCAGCAGCACAGAGGATGGGCAGGACATAACCACCACTGAAACAGTGGCTGAGATGCCACCATGTCCGGTGCAACGCACATCTGAGGCAGGACCCTCCCAACACACGATGAGGGAGATGCTGCAGGAGATGCGGCACTATACCGACACAACCCATGCCGACCTTGAAGGTGGGTGACAGACCAAGATGTTGCATGTTGAGATACATGTTGTAAGAGGCTACACTCACTGTTGGTGTGGTTCTGTGTTCCATCGATGTGTTTCCGGAAGGAGAGGTCACATCCCAACAAAAAAACTAACATGTGGCCAACGTGAGTGCAGGTGTAATGCATGTGCACAGATGCATAGCAGAGTCTGAGGTGACATATGATGGTAGACATGTCTGAAATGTCACAACTATTGACAGACCTGTCTCATGACAGTCAGCACAAACATTTGAGAAACAGGAGCATCATGTATATCAGACCAACTCTCACACACCTCGTACATGCTGCCTGTGTAATACTGATACCTCACCCTGCCACCGCCTCCCATGATGCCCACACAGTCTCCCTACAAACCCTGACTATGTACTTATCCACATACATATGATTGGCCTCACAAACCCCACAACCTCAGGTGGTTCCGTTCAGCATCTCTATCACTCCCAATGTACCCACATCCACCGTGGCTAGCCTAACCTCCACTGAGGAGGAGGCAGCACACCTTATCTCATACCCCAAATGCAGCACCTGATCCTGTCCACACATATCCCCAGGCCCCGTCTCCTCCACTGTAGTTTCATCCAGCTCTCATATTATCTTCCTATCCCTGTCCACTGCAACGATTCCTGCACCAAGACAGCATGCTGTGCTCACAACTCCCCTCCAGTAACCCTCCACCCACTGCATGTGTCCTCTTGAGTCCCACAACATCACCCTCCATTCCCTTGTCTGTATCATACATGAACAGGTGGGTCAGCGCTGCTGCCGCAACATCCTCCCCTCTCATGCCATCCTGGATCTTTCACACTACTGACACTGATCCTGGCAATGTCCCCAGTGACATATACCCTGCATAGTCCATGAGCCAGTGCCCGGTTGACATCCTTTGTGGGCCTTATATGCATTGCACACAGTGCACCTCAACCCTCTCCACCTTACCCTTGCAGAGCATGGATGTAAGGTCATGGTAGTGTCCTGTGTCCCCTCCTATCTTGGCCATTGCCTCCCGACTGTTCATTACGGGTGCAGCTCCCCCTTGACCATCCTGTTCCCAGTTGGTGTAGGACAAGAATGTGTATTGGGTCCGCTCTGTGGCACTCTATATACCTGACTCTTTGTGGCGCTCATCTGTTTCCATGCATAACAGTAACATATGTGTGCCTGTGACCCCCATATCTTCCTCTCCATGCCTGACATCTCCACACCAATCAACACCCCGATTGGTGTCTGCCGTCAGACACTCCAGCTTAGATGTCACCCCAGCATTTGAGAGGAAACATGGCCAGGGCCACACCTTTCCTCCTTGGCCATGGAAAATCCTATACACCCCCTCTTCCCTCTTTCTCTGTGGACATCTTTGTTCACCATCTTCTCAACTTGCCACACATTTTCAGGGTTGTCATAGACCTCTCACATTCCATTGACACACACATAAACCTGATAGTTTCTATATGCTTTGTGTTTCTCTGTCACATCAACCAATTCTGCCCACTACATCCTCAACACACTACTATGTGGCCAAACCACACCTTAGGCAGTACACATTGTGACTAATGTTACCCACATCTTGCTTCTCGCACTTTATATCATCTTTCACAACAGCAGTTTGTGTAACACTCTGCTGCGCATCACATATTCCACCACCCACATCTTGCTGAACATATGCCCTGGCACATGTCACATCATAGGTCCCCCATCTGTTGTATCATGGAGCACAGGGCCCTCCTGCTGACCATGTAATGCAGTCATTCAGCATCTAACCATTACCTTTCTTCTCCTATCACTCCCTACACACACCCTCGGGAACCCCATTCCTCTTGTGAACTGCTTGTATCTGTGTCTGTTGACACCTAAATGAACAGACAGATTTGACCAGATTCAACCCTTATGATGGGCATGCACTGTCACTGACATGTCTGTGTAGCGATGCTGATGACCTATAGCACTATACAGATGTTCAGTATTGGTCGCATCAGTAGTGGTATCTGTGGAGCACAGCAGACACTATGTAACATGTGCATGTGTTTGGCAGTTTGTCAGGGGTCCCAATGAGGCATAGTGTTGCAACTGTCAGATAGAAGGGGGAACAAACATACAGATATATATATGTTTGCAAACATGTCAATAAGGTATCTGAGGACCAAGGAGGTGTGTTGTTGAATATATGGGTATAGGGACAGATGACAGAGGAAACATCTGAGAGGTGCCTGTGCACAAGCTGGCACACCTGACCATGAAGGTGAACATATCAGCAGTAATGCCATTGCAGATATGAGCTCACATATGACGTGGTATGATAATCCTGATATGACACAGCAAAAGCTATGACATACCATGGATGTTTCAATGGTGGAATTGATATTGTTATAACAGGAGAGATGTGGGCAACATAAGGAATGGACACCATAAATGTCAGTTGAAGGTGGTGTGCCATTTCCCACTACATGTCATCTAAGTATGGGGTGGGTATGCACCTGTTAACCACCTGGGAGGAGTGGCTCAGTGGTTGGGACAGGTTACCTCAGGCCGGAGGGCTGGGGGTTCAATTCCCACATGGGGACAAACAAACTCAGGCCAGAGGGACTGGGGGTCTCTAGTCCCATGGCCACTCCTTGTGGCCTTGGGCAAGCCACTTAACCCTCCATTGCCTCAGGTGCACTTAGACTGTGAGCCCTTTGGGGGCAAGGGAATAAAAAAAGTATCTGTTAGTATACATGTAAACTGCACTGATTCTAAAGAGTACAGTATAAAAAAGAAATAAATAAAAATAAACCTGTGTGTGCGACATTTTCCATAGGTAATGTTAGATGGTAGTGGGTTCCAGAAAACCCTTGCCTTCACTGTGATAGGATCTGGTGATGGACAGGGGATCCCAGTCACAATTCCAAGTGAGAGTAGTGTGTGTTACGTCCCCAGGTTCCTGGGTAGGCTGCTCACCAGGTTGTCATGACTATATGCCTGCTGATGTGTAACAGGACCTAGCCGATGGAGGGTTTGTGATGGGGGAGTGCTGGGGAACTGTGTATGCGGTACGTGAATGATCAGCATGAGGGGTGTTGTATTGGGTGGATTTTTAAGGGGCTCCTTGTGGCTGTTGACATTTTCAATTTAGTGTTCCCACCTTAAAGGCCAGCAGAGGTGGCAGCAGCTGCCTGTACAGCAGATTGGCCCCCTCGAACAGGGGTCCACACACTGTGCATATGCTACGGTTCAGGCACGTGCATACATGTGCTATGCACTTAGTACTGTCTTTTCCCATTGTGCTGTTGTCATGTCTATGTCATCCCGAGACACCAGTTGCATGTGTTATTTGGCTTGTGTGTGAACTGTGCATCACTAATCGCAACTATTTTCACACAGGCATCCGGCATGAGCTTCAGGGTCTCCGCCAGGACATGGTGCAGGAGTGGGACATGAACCGGGACAGGTCCAGGGGACCAACGTACTTGCCAACGCCGTCCGAGCTATGGTGGCAGCCATAAACCGGCAGACGGATGTGATGGAGGCCATATCTGCAAGGCGGCAGCAGACAGCAGCAGCAGCAAGGGGTGGGATGGGGCCAGGATGGCGTGGACGTGAGCAGCCACACAGACAGTAGAGATGTGAGATGCTACCCATGTTTTAATGTGAATAAAGGCAACTCATTTCTGTACCTCTTGAAGCCACATCTCCAGTGTTGCTGTCTCTGCTCTCATAGGTATTCTGTCACCCATCTTGTCATCTTGGTTACATATCCCTTGCCCCTGGTGGTGTACCCCTTTTGGCAGGACATTCTGGGTTCCCATTTCCAGTCACTGTGGGTGCACAGCTATGTTATGTCTTGCCTAATGTCCATGCACTGTGCCATGTGTGCACTACTAGCATGTCCTTGCCACCAGGCATGTGTCCAAGTGTACAGGACATAGCAACACATGGGTACATCCCTGTGGCAGTGAGGGATGCATGCAGCACTGCAAATGCCCATCCCCCAATGCCTGCTGTGAGGACTGTGCCATGTATGTGACACATGTATTGCACTCATACACACAGGGACATGCTCATATGTGTCAAACTATGTGCAACTGCATGACAGGAAATGAAGCACATGACCATTGAAATGTTTCTTTTATAAATATATATTTTTTTATAAACAAAATTGTACAAAAAATATAATCTTTCATATTTACAATATTCTTTTTCCATTAAAAAAAGGCCAGCTGCCACATGTACATGTTTACAAAATAAAATTTTGAAAAACCAAAAAAAACATATATTTACAGACTATGTACAATTTCAACCATGTTGATATATAAATTGGCACACAGTGCCAGCATTGGTGGCAGTGGGTCTACAGACCCCCACCCCACTGTGCCCTGAGGTTGTGCCAGCCCCTGGGACATAGGACTGCACAGGGCAAGAGGTGCCATGGACCACAGTGGTGGTCTACCCCTCCTGGGGGCCCCCATAGCCTGATGACTGATGGGCTGCCACCATCTCCCTGAGCATCCGCAGCTCATCAGCCATCCGGACCACGGCATACACCACCTGCTTCATGGTCCGTGTCTGAGACCGCTGACCCAGGGAAACGGCATACAGAGCCACAGACAGGGTGTGGTCCCATTCGCCCTCACACAGGCCCCATGTGTATGGGGCCTGTCTGGAGGCATCCGCACACACCCTGTCTGTGTCACTGCCTGCCTCCCCTGCAGCCATGCGGACCCCATCCACAGGACCATGGGGCAGGTGGCAGGGACTCCCAGGGCCCTCTGCAGTCCTGTGCCACAGGGGACTGGCCACAACCTGGGCAGTGGGGCAGGATGCACCCCTGGTGGTGTGTGCATGTGGAAACATCCCACGCACCCCCTCAGATGGCTCCACATCACACACTACCAGGGTGCATCCTACCTCACACCCTCCCCACCAACCCCATCCCCTGTCCCCACTTCCCTCTCCTCCTCCCCAAATCCTCCCACCACGCACCCTCCCAGTCCCTCACCTACTCCCCTACCTGCCCCTCACCCACACCCACCACATCCTTCTCTGCCACCACCATTACCTCCTCCTCCTCCACAACCATCACCACATCATCCTCATCCACCTCCTCCTCCACCTCCTCCTCCTCTGCTACAGCCCCTGCTGGGCCCCCATCACACACTGGCTGTGCCGGCGGCGCCTCATCACCTGACCCCATACCTGCCTGCAGCTCTTCTACACCATCTGCGGGCTCTGTGAATGGAAACAGAGATTGCCGTATCACTCACATGTTCACCAATCAAAGGACACATAGTAAGTGCCTCCACAACCTGCTGTTGCATTGCAACATGCTGTTGTGTGACACACAAGCTGCATCACTCACCATCCTATGGGGCCATCATCTCTTGCTGCAGCTGCAGCAGGAATTCTGGCCTCCGCCACCTGAGCTCATGCCCCTTCTTGCGCAGAACCTCTACTTGGGGGAACAGCAATAGATGCCAACTATAAGGTGCCATACATGCCTGGCCCTCATCAAACGCACAACCCTCATGTTTGTGTGTAGCAGGATGATGCTCCTGCTGTACACTGACAGTCCTATATTATCTATCTGCTATGTTGTATGATTGTGTGCGAGTCCAGCTAGGCATAGGTGTGTCTCCTCCTTTGATTTACGTGTGATCTCACTCAGGCCTTTCCAGGATACCTAATGGCCTACCTCTGTTCACATGTTCACCCCAGGGCATGTGTGGCAGTGTCCTGAAGTTGATCATGAACATCGTAGAGGCTATGATACATAGTGCTTGTATCTCTGTGCAGTATTGGCAAGGGGGAGGGGTGGCATGGTGCCTATCCTACAAATCTGTGTATTATCTGCATGTATGATACAGAGTTCTACATGACAACAACATGTGGCTAACATAATGTTGATACATATGCACATGGCACAGTACTCATTGATGACATTGATGAACATGAGGATGGTTGTTGCTGACATGTGTTTCCTGCAAAATGACATGGCTGGGCAGGCAAATGGCAGATGAGATGTGCTATAGCAATATGCTATGTTGGGAAACAAGGACAGGACGTCATAATATATGCGTACTGTTACCCTTAGCATCCACTCCCTAACCTTGAGGGTTTAAGGAGGGATGGGCCTTTGTAGTTGTGGGGTCAAATGATAGGCGGGCACAAGAATATTTATTTTTATAAGGATTTATTTACCCCGCTCCGTGGTGGAATGGAACAGGCGTGAGGATTAAACCAAAACAGGAACAAAAGAAAATCAAGGCTTTTCAATGCTGTGCTTGAAATGTCCTTTCATACTGGGATTCACATTACGTCATGTGTCCTCTTACTTTGCAATCACAATAAACAAGGGAAAACAATACTGTTCATGAGTTGTATCTAAATTATGCTTTAGCTTATTTCCACTGCTTCATAAGCTCTTCATCCAGGTACTTAAACAACATACATTTTTGTAAGCTCTTCATCCAGGTATTTAAACAACATACCTTTTAGGATATGCTAGAAAATGACCCTTCAAGCTTTGCTTTAGCTAGTTCTGTGAATCAGACCGATTGAGCAGTCCATTGGCTGATTGACTTCAATCATGGGCAACGGAGAAGCTAATGGTATTTCTGCCTCAGGATTCTTTCCTGCTTGCACTAACTTTTGTTCAGCAATAGCTCTTTTATCTAAGAATTGTTTAAACTCTTTAAGGAGAAATTCAGCCTGCTTTCTAGCTGGGCTAGACTGAGGATTTGCTCCTTCCTTGGGTAAGTAATTGTTTACAGAGTTTACTTCTGGAAAGCAAGCAATGCCGTCTCTGTTCAAACATTCATTCACTGCAGTGGAGTTACCCCTCCCCCACTTGTCTCTGTATGCAGGTGTCGGGTTAACAAGTTCCTTTGTATGAGGAGTGTTTCTAAGGAGTGATTCAAAGGTAGGACCTCCTAAAACATCCTGGCTTAATTCTCTCCTGAACAATTCAGCTGGATTCCTTATATCAGCCTGCTTGCTAAAAGCTTCAGCTGTCTGGTGAGAAAAGCTGGGTTTGTTTAAAGGAACTTCAGGCTGCAGCCAACTGCTTTCACAAGGCCTGAGGCTGTCCTGAGTTTTAAAGTCAACATTCACTCTTTCTGGGTTCTCATAAAACTTGTCATAGGAATTAAATACACCAGGTACCTTATAATGAGGCTTGTCCGAGAATGCCTTGCCACGCTGCCTTCCTCTCCAAGGGTCAGCTGTTTCTTCCAGAAACCTAGGCTTTATCCCTGGGTCTCTCAGTGCTTCTAACCTCTGTTGCTCCCAGAAGGTTCTTTCAGGCACTGAGTATCCCCGGTACCTACTTCCTGGTTCTGAGTCCCTTTTCCTTGTATTACAGCTGGGCAGTGTTTCTCTTGCTAGGTCAAAGGTTTCTGTATCAAAGAGAGCTTCTTGCCTTATTCCATCTTCACTCTCCTTTCCTTGTTGCTTTTCCAACGTCCTTTGCCTTCTCATTCGTTTTCCCCTTCTGATACTCATTCCAATTCCACTCATTCCACTACTGTCTTCCTTCTCTCTGTTTAACAAGGTGCCCCTGCTCTGGGGAGCCCGCCTCCTGCTAAGGCGTGCCCAATCAGCAACTCTGCTTCTCTCCTCCCCTGAGGTGAACTGTGTTAGCTGATTAGCTCTGTGCATCTTGTGCTGAGAAGGGAAAACCTTGCATTTACCTGCAGTACCTGAACCTTCCAGCGGGTCAGTATCAGTTTCCATGGCTTCCAGCCCTGCCATTGCGTCACAGATTCCCCCCCCCCCCCCCTTAAGATATCACGGGCTGGTTTAGGAGAATCCGGCAGCACGCGATACACCCTATGGGCTCTGAGCTAGTGGGCTGTAATGAATGCCATTGTCTCGTAGACTCTCGTCTATAATTGGAGTTACTTCCTGAACGTTTATGTGGCACTATATCAAAGTTCATACGTTCAAAGTTATCTTCAATTGGTAGTAGTGAACCATGTTGACTTCCTGTGGTGGTTTTAGATAATTTCTATCTTTAAAACAGAGTGGACAAAAATTTCTCCTCAAATATCTTCTTTAATCTTAAATTAATCTTAAAACATATCATTCAAGAATATCTTGATTATCCACTTGATTATCCACTTGTCATCAAGTGGTTGAGAAATTAAGAAATGGTTGATTGATGACAAGTGGATAATCAAGATATTCTTGAATGATATGTTTTAAGATTAATTTAAGATTAAAGAAGATATTTGAGGAGAAATTTTTGTCCACTCTGTTTTAAAGATAGAAATTATCTAAAACCACCACAGGAAGTCAACATGGTTCACTACTACCAATTGAAGATAACTTTGAACGTATGAACTTTGATATATTGTCTCGGAGAGGCTATTGTGGCTACTTGGGCTAAAGCTAACCTATCATGCCAGGGCTTCAACAGATTGATGTGGTAGACTTGCCTGCGACCCTTTTTATTCTCAACTAAATAAGAGACGGGTCCTACGGGACATATGACCCGACATGGGCCCTTGCAATGGCTCTCAAATTTCGGCTCCGTCCCTGCCACCATCACTATAACCTTTTCTCCTATCATAAGTTGTCGTTGTTTAGTATTCCTATCATAATAGGATTTTTGTTTGCCCTGACTACGTTGCAAATTCTCTACCGCAACCTTTGAGGTTCGGCGTAGCCGCTTTTTTAAGTCTCTCAGGAACTCGGGGACCTCTACCTCCCTGGCGTCCGGTTCTACCCATTGTTCCTTTAGGATATCAAGAATCCCCCGGGGAGACCTACCATACAACAGCTCGTATGGCGCCGTTCCCAACGAGGCTTGTTTTCTTTCTCTACATGCGTAGAGAACAAAAGGGAGCATCATATCCCATTGGTCCATCTCACCCTCCAGACTTCTACGTAGCATTCTTTTAAGTGTCTGGTTTTGTCTTTCGACTAGACCATTCGTCTGAGGGTGGTATGCGGCTGTCTTAATGTGTTGGATACCAAAGGCATCCCATACTTGCGTGAGGTACTTTGAGAGGAAGTTACTCCCCCTATCGGTGAGGACTTCCCTAGGGAACCCAACTTCGCAAAATAACTTGACAAGCTCAGTAGCTATTACTTTTGCTGAAGTAGAGCGGAGTGGCATGGCCCACGGGAATCGTGTAGCGTGGTCCACTACCACTAGGATATATCGAAATCCTCTAGGCGTCTTAATCAGTGGTCCCACTATATCTACCCCTATTCTCTGAATTGGGTCTTTGATCACCGGTGACGGTATCATTGGGACATCCCTGGGATGGTTCGCCGAGACACGTTGGCAAGTGGGGCAAGCCTCACAGAACCGGCTCGTTTCTTTAAAAACACCCGGCCAGTAGAATCGGGCTAGAATCTGGTCGAGGGTCCCCTGACTGCCCTTATGTCCCCCTACTGGATGGTCATGAGCCAACCGTAGCACTATGTTTTTAAAGGTAGTCGGTACTACCAACTGTTTCCTGCTATCTCCAGTGAAAGGATTCCTACTCTCTCTATAGAGTATCCCTGACGTGAGGAGAAATCTAGGCAGTGTATCCCTAGGGTCCAGGGCCCACTTAAATGCGTGTGTGAGAGCGGGGTCTGCCTGCTGCTCTTTTGGGAATGAGGGAAATTTACTCATCAGTTCCTCCGGTACCCATGGCAGCTCTTGCCCTGCCTGCACTTCGGACTTGTTTTTGGAGCGTGACTGTTTCTCCTTACGTTTTTCTGCTTTACCCTTCTTTACTTTGGGATCAGGAGTGGTCACTAATGCGTCATCAGAGGGAAGGACTTCCCTCGTATCCTCTGATGTACCTTCTTGAGGATCTAGGGCTGAGGTCTGGGCTCTTGTGGAGACCATTGCACCCTTCTCTTGTAACTCTCTCTTTATTTCTCTATAAAACTGGGGCCAGTTTCTGCCTAAAATCACCGCATGTGGGAGGCGTGGGACAACTGCCAGCGGGATAGTTCTCTGGGCACCTAAGCCTGCTACGTGTAGGTTGTACACGGGGTAGGGAGATGTTCCTCCGTGAACACACCTTATCTGCACTTCGTCTACAGGCTGAATTACCTCTGGGGCTTCTCTGGCTTCTATTGCTTTCCAGAACTCCTCTGAGATCATGCTTAACTCAGCTCCTGAGTCTAGCAAAGCTTGAGTGGTAGCTCCCTGTACACATACAGCCAGCAAAAATCCTGGTCTATCTTCCACATAGGTATCCGCTATTAATGCAGTTTTTACAAGACACTGCTTCTGTACATGTCCTACCTGCCCACATTTGTAGCATCTTATCTTACATGCAGAACTTTTCCTAAGAGGCATGCACATTTTTATCGGATCCTCTTGGACCCTCCGTCTCCTTTCTGATCCGCTACTGCTGTACTCATGGAAAGGGGTGCTACCTCTCTGGGCAGTTAACTCTGCCTCTATATACCTCTCAGAGAGAGCAACCGCCTCCTGGGGAGTTTTGCAGTTTTGCAGGATCAGGAAGGTGCGGATTTCTTGTGGTAGAGTGTCCATGTACTGCTCTAGCAGTAATTCGTCTAGAATGGATTCCACCGACCTCCCTTCTGGAGTCAACCATTTGTTCAGTAAACTACGAATTCTGTGGCATAGGGACTTAGGAGTTTCACTCGGCCCGAGTCTCACGCTCCTCAAGCGAGTGTGGTATACGAGCGTAGTGAGTCCCAGTCTCTCCCGTATGGCCTTTTTAAACTCATCATAGCTTCCGGCCAACTCTGGAGGCATGGCTCGGTAAGCTGCCCTTGCTTCCCCAGTAAGGGATGCGGCTAGCCTTAAGGCCCAGTGTTCCCTTGGCCATAAGCTAAGGCGTGCCACCCTTTCAAAGCTTTCTAAATAATCATCAATATCGTCTTGACCAGTGAGTTGCCCGAAGTTAAACAAAGTCCCTGTTTGTACATTGACAGGCTGTACTACGTTAGTCACAATGGAACCTGTTTCTGACGCTGGAACAGTGGCTTGCTTCCTCTCTTTTAAATACTCTTCTAATAGAGTCAGTAGCGGTTGCTGCTGTTCCTTTAAACTGGCGCTGGCTCTCTGCTGCGCCTCCAACGCAAGGTCAGCCTGGCCATCCATTTGATGATGTCTTGTGGATCCATCGCCATCTTGGGAACTCCTGAAACACAAACAGAACACGGACCCAAGTGCGGTATCACACACTCTAAATTATCTCTGGGTTTCCTCCAGAAAAAAAAAATATTTATATAGTTTTTTTTTCTCTTTCCTCCCCCCAGTTAGCACTAGGGGACACCCTCGCCCTGGTATCCTCACAACCCAAGGTGGATACCCTTTACCTGGCTAAGGTGTATATCAGGCACGTCAGCAATGGCTCCTGTAGCCTTCTGCGATCTCTCCTCCTCTGCTGGGCTCGTCAGCTCTTCAGCCGGGGTCCACTGGAAGAGGTTCTCTGCAGCTCCTGCTGTGGTTACTTCTGCGTCTGCGCCAGAATCCTTAATACTATGCCACTTGTTACCCTTAGCATCCACTCCCTAACCTTGAGGGTTTAAGGAGGGATGGGCCTTTGTAGTTGTGGGGCCAAATGATAGGCGGGCACAAGAATATTTATTTTTATAAGGATTTATTTACCCCGCTCCGTGGTGGAATGGAACAGGCGTGAGGATTAAACCAAAACAGGAACAAAAGAAAATCAAGGCTTTTCAATGCTGTGCTTGAAATGTCCTTTCATACTGGGATTCACATTACGTCATGTGTCCTCTTACTTTGCAATCACAATAAACAAGGGAAAACAATACTGTTCATGAGTTGTATCTAAATTATGCTTTAGCTTATTTCCACTGCTTCATAAGCTCTTCATCCAGGTACTTAAACAACATACATTTTTGTAAGCTCTTCATCCAGGTATTTAAACAACATACCTTTTAGGATATGCTAGAAAATGACCCTTCAAGCTTTGCTTTAGCTAGTTCTGTGAATAAGACCGATTGAGCAGTCCATTGGCTGATTGACTTCAATCATGGGCAACGGAGAAGCTAATGGTATTTCTGCCTCAGGATTCTTTCCTGCTTGCACTAACTTTTGTTCAGCAATAGCTCTTTTATCTAAGAATTGTTTAAACTCTTTAAGGAGAAATTCAGCCTGCTTTCTAGCTGGGCTAGACTGAGGATTTGCTCCTTCCTTGGGTAAGTAATTGTTTACAGAGTTTACTTCTGGAAAGCAAGCAATGCCGTCTCTGTTCAAACATTCATTCACTGCAGTGGAGTTACCCCTCCCCCACTTGTCTCTGTATGCAGGTGTCGGGTTAACAAGTTCCTTTGTATGAGGAGTGTTTCTAAGGAGTGATTCAAAGGTAGGACCTCCTAAAACATCCTGGCTTAATTCTCTCCTGAACAATTCAGCTGGATTCCTTATATCAGCCTGCTTGCTAAAAGCTTCAGCTGTCTGGTGAGAAAAGCTGGGTTTGTTTAAAGGAACTTCAGGCTGCAGCCAACTGCTTTCACAAGGCCTGAGGCTGTCCTGAGTTTTAAAGTCAACATTCACTCTTTCTGGGTTCTCATAAAACTTGTCATAGGAATTAAATACACCAGGTACCTTATAATGAGGCTTGTCCGAGAATGCCTTGCCATGCTGCCTTCCTCTCCAAGGGTCAGCTGTTTCTTCCAGAAACCTAGGCTTTATCCCTGGGTCTCTCAGTGCTTCTAACCTCTGTTGCTCCCAGAAGGTTCTTTCAGGCACTGAGTATCCCCGGTACCTACTTCCTGGTTCTGAGTCCCTTTTCCTTGTATTACAGCTGGGCAGTGTTTCTCTTGCTAGGTCAAAGGTTTCTGTATCAAAGAGAGCTTCTTGCCTTATTCCATCTTCACTCTCCTTTCCTTGTTGCTTTTCCAACGTCCTTTGCCTTCTCATTTGTTTTCCCCTTCTGATACTCATTCCAATTCCACTCATTCCACTACTGTCTTCCTTCTCTCTGTTTAACAAGGTGCCCCTGCTCTGGGGAGCCCACCTCCTGCTAGGGCGTGCCCAATCAGCAACTCTGTTTCTCTCCTCCCCTGAGGTGAACTGTGTTAGCTGATTAGCTCTGTGCATCTTGTGCTGAGAAGGGAAAACCTTGCATTTACCTGCAGTACCTGAACCTTCCAGCGGGTCAGTATCAGTTTCCATGGCTTCCAGCCCTGCCACTGCATCACAGTACACAATGCAGGGCTCCACATCATGGGCAAACACGCAGGATGGGGACCCAGTGTCATCATGGATAACATGTTGTGTCCCAACAACCATTGTGCTATGGGGTCTAGGAGACACACATGAGAGCTACACATAGTGATGGACGGCTTGTTCAGTATTGTGTGACATTATGACTACCATCAGGTACAGAAAAAGGAGCAGCGTGTTTTGCACTACCAGCCAGGAAACACAATGGAGCAAGAAACGGAAGGGGTGGATGTTCGTAGAGCCTTTAATGGTAAAGGTCAAAGACCCCGACGCGTTTCGGCGTGGGACGCCTTCTTCAGGGGGTGCAAAGCTTAAAAACAGGGAAATAATACATAATGTTTAATTTAAAATTATAAATATATAGAAAAAATAGATATATCAAACAACACATAAAAACATATTAATAAACAATTAGATTAATACCATATATACGTTAAAAAACATAAATATATCACTACAATTAACAGAGTGATTCACCCTCTTATCTATCTTTAAATATGTAAACTAATATAGAACTGTATACATAAACCATAAACACTGTATATTAGTTGTGGGGATCACATAAATATACAATAAAACTCCAAGAAAGTACTAAGAAAACGCAGGACATGAGGGATTAAACCATATTTACAGGCAGACAACCTAATTGCATGAATGATATATACAATTAACATATGTTGATAATAAATGTATAAAAGGGATGGTATTATATTAAAAATCCAAATGATGTTAAAAAACTAAACATATGGTAATAACCTATGAGTGTGGTGAATAATTATGATGGTAATATACATCAACAAAGTTAAATCTGTCATAGAATTAAAGTTAAAACCTCAAATTGCTGCTGCTTGAAAATCAAAATGAGAACTGCACTATTGAGCATTCAGAAGATATAATTGATCCTTATGATATAATTAAGATGTTAAAAATCACCAATAGGTCCACTAACCTGAATTGATCTACTTAGTTGTTTACATCATATTCATGAATTGTACAATGAACTGTTTAGCTATAAATTCAAGGGCAAAAACAAAAACAAGGGAAGAATAGAGAGGTAAATTAAAACAGCCAAGCTATTAAATAATGTCGTGTTTGTCTGTGTTAAATATTAATATGTTCATGAAGACATGTAATTCATGTATATACTGAATAGAACCAATGTGAAAATGTTGTAAATAAAAATTGTGTAAATAAAACATATGTAGTTTATCTGTTCTTATGGTGCGTGTGACTATTTCAATGCCCCTCACATAAAATTGATTGTGCTGGGGGACAACCTCAAACGGAAGCGGCACAAGATCTAAAAGTTATCTACTAAACCTTTGGTTTATCCACTTCTGTCTGGAAATCAGATAAATTGTGATGCTAAAAACTATGCCTTACAGTGTAGATGTTGAGGGAACCCAAATTAATTAAAAAGGCCACTCGCTTTGCTGGTAAAAACGTCACAGTTTTAAACTTGAAGGTCATACTGGACAATCAATTTGAAGCGGTAGCTATCTAAAAAAAGCATAATGGAGTATGATTAATTAAAATGATGATGGTTACAATGTGTTGAGCAACTATTTAAAAACACGCCTGTAAAACTAATGATCCTTGCTAGCAGCACTGAGTGAAACATAAAATGTTAAAAGTAATCAAATTGATTAAAACACTTTACTACTAGTAAATGTAAAACCCTCTAAGACCTGTGAGGCAGACTGGCACGTGATGTTTAGTGTTTTTAGTTGGCTATCCATGACTTTAGTCTCCATCGGCGCTATGCCGTTACGATGGGTATTGAGGACTATATGTTAAAACATTATGAAACCGAACTTCTTGTAAAGCATTTGAAGAGGTCATGGTACTGTGGAGTTATTATACGTAAAAATCATATTATATAAAAAAATAATGAATAAAGATACATATAAACTAACCCAGCATTAGGACGATACAATATACACGGCTTTCAAGTCCCTCCTTCTCTCTCTCTCTCTCCCCCCCTCCCCCTCCCCTTCCCCCTTTCCCTTCCCCCATTCACAATAAATTCTACCTAGATTAAAACTTTTAAAGAAACATTACATATTTCATTTTCTCTAATCTTCCTGTCATTTATTAGCTATTGATTAAATTCACACAATAAACAAGCTATAGGACACATAGTTCTCTAAGAAGCAAAGAATTGATCGTGGTTTTTATTTTTGGGAGCTCACAGGTCTCCACTGTTGAATGCCAAGCTCCACCCACTTTGTTACTCCTCCCCTTTTGGCGCGAAAGCAGTGTTTTTAAAATCCAGTCCTTTCTGATCAGGCTTTCTATATGTTTAGTGCCTTTGACACTGCTGACAAGTCTACACACGGCTTAATAAGGTATTTATGAGTTATTGCTACAACATCGTTCTTTTCTTTCCCCTCTTTTTCTATTGATGAGTACAAGATCTTTACAATGTATTCCTTTTTCAACCCTCAATGTTATTAGACATACTAGCGTTTTTTAATACACTGTATCACTTGTCCTCTGCATCTTTAGAAATCGGTGCGTTTTTACCATGGAAGGCTAAGTTGCATTTACTAATAGTTTCTCTTCTTTCTCTCTGGTACGATACAGCGTGGTTTGTGAGTATAACTTGCCAATCAGGCTCTGTCAAGTCCTAAGGGATTCATACCGCTGACAAGCCACTTTATACCTCAAAAAGGTATTTATGAAATAACTACAGTAAGGTTGTAGTACTACGATGTCTTTACCGTTTCACAATATTTTTAATAACATAACGAGTGCACTATTTCCCGTGGGCTCTAAGCAGTGCTCCCACTCGGTTCTAAATGCTGTCGATAGTAAAATTCAAATTTCAATATTTTAATATTTTAAAATCTTAAGGTCTTACAATACAAATTAGCATATTTAAGTATAGTAGTTTTATACCTTATAAAGTTTGAAATGGAATCTCCAGGTTCCCCTTTTTTAAATATTGCACAATAAGAAACGTATTGCCTGTAGAAAATTCCAACATAGTATTCACAATGTGATTTGTTCGGCTTTGTAGTGAAGCTTAAATCTCACACGAATCTACAAATGGCATTCAGAAGCTACGCCGGTTCATTCAGGTTAGTTATACAGCACATGTTCCCTGCATTATGTGAGCTAAGCAATCTAGTTGATGTTTTACAGTGCACACATAGTAATGCATTATTGAACTGGCAACTATTGAGAGCTCCACAGTCATTTGGTTTTAAAATTTTAGTTTTTCTACCATTTACTCACTCGTACATATTATACAGTTTTCAGGTTTTATTGAGGTAGCATTTAATTTGCAGTCCAACAGATACCCGGTGTGGTTTTTAATACATATTTATGTAGTCAACACATCATGAATTATAAATTTACATCTAGTTGATTTCAAGACTACAACATATAACAGTAATTAATAGTTCTTAGTTCACATTTGTCCTTTTTTACATGATTTTAGTGTTATCATTTTATTCTTTGCTGTCCTGCGTTTGTAGAAGTAAGTTCATTACAAATAGTTTATTTTACATTGTTTTACATATATGTACATTATTTTAGATCTATGGGGTTGCTGTTCTTTTACTTAATTACAAGGTTTTATTGGATGAAATAGTATTTATTATCATTTGTATTACTTTTTATAATTTTGAACATTTTCATGTACATATATTTATTTAAGTTTGTTTGTGTTTTTAAGTTGTTTTCCCCTGAAGAAGGCGGTAGCGCTGAAACGCGTTGGGGTCTCTTGAGAATAAACGTCTACTGATCATCCATATCCATTTCGTCTCTCGCTCTTTGTGTTCCCTGGATGGTATTGCGAGAGCACTGCTCCTTGCTGTGTTCCACCATCAGGTACACGCCATGTTGCGGTATGTCACAACCCCATCCCTTTAGCCACGTGCTTAAAGGTCAGGGTGGACATTATTGTTGTATTGAAGGTAGAAACTTTTGTTAGCCCAGAAGCATTCTGGTACTAGTAGTCCCTTTCTTCATAATGAATAGTTGTGTAAGCCATGTGAATGGTAAAGTATAGGGTTTTATTCCCTTAATGCACAAAAGGTTCAAACGAAGACAACAGGATTTCCCCCTTGTTCAGGATTTTCACATAAGGTATTTACACAGGTCAAAAACTTGGATATGCTTCACAGTCTTTGTTAGTTATGCAGGGTTCAAACAAAACAGGTTATATAAACAAAAGCAATGCTTCTTCTTTCAGCTTGTCAAACAAAACTGTGTTTCAAAAGTATATCCTGCATGCAATATTTCTCTCAAGGATTCTAAACTCCCAGTATAACAAAACGTACAGTCCATAGGGCATTCAGTTAGCAAAGGGTCAGGTTCAGCAGGGTCTATCTGCATAGCCTCTTGTTCTGCTGAGATATCTGTGGCCTCTGAGCTTTCCCCATATATTCCTGGTTTTACTTCAGAACTTCTTTCTAAGGCTCTCCAGCCTGGCTGTACCCGGTCTGGCAAATATGCAGCAGGACATTTGGTAAGCACTCTTTCTATAGGTTCCCAAACCTTTCTCCAGCTGCCTTGGCTGCTCTTATGGCTCCCTGGCTTCCAGGCCTTTCTGTGACCTGGCCTCAGTTCCTGGTTCAGATCTGTGTCTCTCAGACTCCTGGGCTGAGTCTGGTTCACCCACCTCTGAACTCCTTGTGGCTCACATACAGGGGAAGAAGCATGAAGGTACCTCTGAACTCTTGGGTCTGTGTCTCTGGTATTGTCCCTACCAGGCACTCTCCCGGTTCTCCTTCTGTCCTTCCTGAAGACTTCCTTCTGGAGCTTCCCAGCCTGAAACTGGCTCTCCTGGAACTTGTTCCTTTCTTGTAAGGGCTGCAAGTCCAACTGCCTTTTCTCCTCTCTTAGGAGCCGTCTCCTTTCTCTTTCTTCTCTATCAGCAGCTGCTGCGGCTCGTGCCGCTCCTCTTCTCTCTGGCTTGTCTATGCTTTGCTTATAAAGCTGTTTCTTAGGTAAGGATTCTGTCCCTCTGACCAGGTGTATCTGATTATGCTTTGAATTAGTTCTTGTATCATCCCAACCTGGGCGTGTCAGTCTACCTTCTGAATCTCCGTGCATGCTCCCTCTAGCTGCACTTCTCACTAACTGCACTTTATGTATATCATTTCCTTTAAAGCGATCAGTGTTTTCTTCTACCTCCATGGGTTTACTGGCGTCTGCTTCATCACATATTCCCCCCCCCCTTAAGATATTACGGGCTGGCATTTTCTCGTCTGCACAGCTCGTAATCCTAGACATGGGGTCTGCCTTGTGGTGCAATTTTACCGTTCTGTGCTCTATCTTACAATCGCATGGCTGTAATTTCTCCTCCCTCGGCCCTATTTCGGCTGAGGTGACCAAGGCCATTCGCTCATGCCAGGGTCTGAGTACGTTAATGTGATACACTTGCTGGCGACCGCTCTTGTTCTCTATCATATATGACACTGGACCAAGCTGCTTTATATGGTCCTCTCCACCGGCATTCAAATTTGGGGGTAGCCCCTGTCACTATCACTATCACTTTCTCTCCTACTGATAGTTGTCATGGCTTTGGTCCCTATCATAATACTTTTTCTGTCGCCCTTGACTGGCCCTTAATTTCTCCTCTGCGAATTGGGAGGTCCTGTGCAGTCATTCCCGCAAGTTTTGCAGAAACTGGGGTACTCCTATTTCCTTTTCACCTGGTTCCACCCATTGTTCGCAGAGTATGTCCAAAATCCCTCGTGGGGCACGTCCATACATCAACTCATAGGGAGAAGTCCCCAAAGAAGCTTGCGTCCGCTCCCAGCAAGCATATAATACAAACGGGAGCATGGTATCCCATTCAGCCATCTCTCTGTCTAAAGCACGTCTCAACATCTGCTTTAGAGTTTGGTTTAGTCTTTCTACTAACCCATTACATTGGGGGTGATAGGCGGCTGTCCTGACGTGTCGTACGCCAAAGGCATCCCACACTTGGGCCAAATACTTCGACATTAAGGTACTGCCCCGATCGGTTAGCACCTCCTGTGGAAAACCTATTTCACAGAATAACATTATTAACTCCGAGGCTATAGTCTTGACGAATATGTTCCTTAGGGGAATAGCCCACAGAAACCTTGTGGCTTGTTCGACCATAACTAGCATGTATTGAAAACCTCGAGGTGTCTTCAACAAGTGTCCCACTATATCCATGGCTATTCTACGGATTGGTTCCGATATAATGGGCATCGGGAGCAAAGGTGCCTCGGGTGGCCGGGCAGAGGTCACTCGCTGGCAGGAAGAACAGGACTCGCAAAATCACGAGGTCTCCCTAAAGACGCCTGGCCAGTAAAACCGGGCCAGTATTTGGTCTAGCATTCCCTGTACCCCTTTATGGCCCCCTACTGGGTGGTCATGAACCAGCCTCAAAACTAGGGACTTGAAAGCGGCGGGCACCACCAATTGTTTACGGATTGTTCCGGTTTGGGGATCTAAACTTTCCCTGTAGAGCACCCCTTTATCGAAAAGGAACCTTGGGAAGATATGCTTTTCCACCTGGGCATACTCAAGCGCCCGAGTGAGCGTGGGATCAGCTCTCTGCTCTTTGGGGAAAGATGGAAACCTCTCTACTAAATCAGCCGGGACACAGGGTAATCCTTGTCCCGCCTCTAACTCAACTCTCCGTTGAGAGCAGCATCGCCTTGCTTTGCGTTTTTCCGCATTGCCCTTCCTACTCTTTTCGGGCGGGGAGGTTATTAGGTCATCATGTGAGGGCAACCCTGCTAGCGTTTCATCCTGGGGTTCAGATGTTTCCCCTAGAGCCTTGGACTGGGTTCAAGTAGACACAAGGGCTTCACAGGGATATAGGCCCTTCTCCAACCCTTTTCTAAATTGGGGCCAGTCCCTACCTAGCACCAAGTCATGTGGTAACTTTGGAACTACGGCTACCAATATTTCCTTTTCTATCCCTAATCCTTTCACTAACAGCTTATATACAGGATAGAAAGATGAGGCTCCATGAATGCATCTTATTCTCACTTTTCCCTCTGCTCGGTTCGGTACTGACTCAGACTGACCTTCTATGGTACGCCATAGTTTCTTGGAGATCATGCTCTGATCTGCACCCGAATCGAGTAGAGCACTTGTGGTTATACCCTGCACTTTAACCTCTAAAAGAAAACCTTCTCTTGTCACTTCTGTATTTTCAATTATTAGTGCGGAACGCGCTTTACATTCATTTTACACATGTCCTAGTTTCCCACAATGAAAACACCTTTTTTTTTTCAAAGTGACTTCTCAGCATAGGCATACCAGTTTTTAAACCTTCTAGTTTAGACCTTGGCCCCCTTTCTGATGACTGCACACTAGCCCCTGCTGCCGTTTTGGAAGCTTCACCTTCTTTCTGAATAGCCAATTCCGTTTCAAAATACCTTTCCGTTAGGAGGATTGCTTCCTCCGTGCTACGGTAGTTTTGCAGTATCAGGAAGGTCTGCACTTCTCTAGGCACAGCAGCCATAAACTGTTCTAGTACAATAGTATCAACTATGGTATCTATGGTCTTACCCTCGGGCATCAACCATTTTATTGTCAGGCTCTTAACCCTTTGACCTAGAGCTTTCAGTGTCTCCCCAGCTTTAAGTCGGGTTGCTCTTATCATCCAGTTATACACCATAGGAGTTAACCCAAGGCGATCTCTAATAGCCTTTGTTACTTCTATATAATTATTGGCAAGAGCTGCAGGCATAGCCCTATAGGCAAACAACGCCTCTCTGGTGAGCGAGGTAGCCAGGCGTATGGCCCACTGCTCCTTTGGCCAGCCTATCATATGGGCTACCCTATCAAAGGATTCAAGAAAATCATCTATATCATCATTAGGTGATAATTTCCCCAATGTCAATGTCTCAGAAGACCATGGTCTTACCATACAATTGTTAGCTATAGCATCTTGTCCCTGAGGAGACGAAGCTGCATCTGGCACCTTCCTCTGGTTAGCCAACCATGCTTCCATTAGTTCAAGCACGGGCTTTTGCTGCGCCTGCATAGCTTGCACCGCCTGTTCCTGCGCGTGGAAGGCCATCTCTCTTTGCTTGTCAAATTGCGCAGCCATCCATTGTAGGACCTCCTTCGGCTCCATAGTAGCCACTTTTCCTACAGAGAGAGAGACAAAAAAAAAACAAAAAACAAGTGCGGTACTGGCAGTTCTTTGTCAGTCCCCCTTTTATCTGGACTCTTAATACTTCTTGCACCTGAATCCACCACAGGTTATGCCTAATCACTCATTACCTGCATCAGGCGTTGACTCATGCTTTTAGAAAAGATGTGTCCGCTGGTCCTCCACCATTCCACCAGTGCTGGCAGCGAATCTTCATGTGGGTTATTTTTTCTCCTTTTCTTTTTCCTCAAACTTGGCAGCTGTTCTTCCTGAACCGGTGTAGTCTTCTTTTGCTTCGCAAGAAGAAATCCTGTCAACTACGCCACTATGTCACAACCCCATCCCTTTAGCCACATGCTTAAAAGTCAGGGTGGACATTATTGTTGTATTGAAGGTAGAAACCTTTGTTAGCCCAGAAGCATTCTGGTACTAGTAGTCCCTTTCTTCATAATGAATAGTTGTGTAAGCCATGTGAATGGTAAAGTATAGTATATTGAGTAGGTTAGTGTGGTGACTCTTTTTGGCGAGGTTGACCTCATTCTTGTATTTCGAGGGGAGTGTTAGGTATAGTTGCTTGCCTTCTTTGGTTTGCTTTTTCCTCCATATCCTTTCAAGTAGTTGTGTTGAAACACTACTGCTGGCACTCCTTGACAATCTCCTTAGGGGCCTCGAAAACAAAAACACCATGTTCATACTTATATTCATTGATATCTCAGCGGCATTCGATACAGTCCATCACAACACCCTCTTGGACCGTCTGGCCTCACTGGGTATAGCAGGGACCCCCTTAAAATGGTTCACTTCATATATATCCAATAGGATGCAACAAGTGCAGTTCAACAACGATAAAGCTGATGCTTTCCCTCAAACCCAAGGGATCCCTCAAGGGTCCGCCTTATCTTCCCTATTGTTCAATTTGTATATAAAGCCGGTCTGCGATATCTTTCAGAAATGCAACATCAAGTACCACATATATGCCGACGATGTGATGCTATACACACAACTCGACATAACACAGCCAAACTTCAGTCCGCTAGAAGAATGCCTTGACATGCTCCAATCATGGCTTCAACAAAACAACATGTCAATAAACCACAAGAAAACAGAGGTCATGTTTATTTCCAAGAAAGCCAAATTCATCCTGCCCACCACAGTCACACTTAACAAAAACATATACTATACAAAGCCTGTAATAAAGTATCTAGGAGTCCTACTAGACTGCAACCTTAGGATGGACAAACACCTCCAAACAGTTAACCGAGCCATCTTTTACAAATTGAAAATTCTACAACCACTTCGCAATATCCTCGAGAAATCTGACTTTAGGTCTGTTGCTCAAGCACTAATCATTCCCCACCTGGACTACAGCAATGCCATTCTACAAGGGCTTCCAAAGAACACCCTAAGCATCCTGCAAATGGCTCAGAATGTGGCTGCAAGAGTCATCATGGAAAAGAAAGTCACAGACCACATAACCCCAGTACTAATGGAACTGCATTGGCTCCCAGTGGCCGCCCGCATCATCTACAAACTGCTCATCACAACGTTTAAACTCATCCATAACATCACACCATCCTACCTCAATAACCTAATCGCTATTCAACCATGCAACAGGAGCAGGAGAACCATGAATCTCAACACCCTATGTATGCCGACAAGCATAAGATCTGTCAAGGCCGAAACTAGCAATAGGGCGTTCACATACACAGCGCCAACCCACTGGAACCAACTACCACATGAGTTAAGACTCACAAAAAACCTGAGTGAATTTAGACGAAAACTTAAAACCTATTTGTTTCAAACACACTACAACTTGATCTAACTGCAATACCCTACCTCAACCAGATGACCTCTGCCTCCCACGGCGGCGTAAAGTCTACTAGCATGTATTCATGTATAGCTTGTACTCTTTGGCAAATAACTCTGTATAAATTGTATATATGGGGACTCTCCCAACCTAGTGTAATCAAATGTATACCCAGATCTGTGTGCTACAATCAAATGTATATTGCATCCAACTGATTATCCCGTGTTATGTAAATCATTGACTAATCAAAATGTAAATCTGAAAAATCTCAATGTACTGTACAATGCATTATGATTCTGTAAAGTAAACCGCTACTGATCATAGGAAGCAGCGGTATACAAATGTTTACTAAATAAATAAAATAAATAAATAAAATAAATTTATTCCCTTAATGCACAAAAGGTTCAAACGAAGACAACAGGATTTCCCCCTTGTTCAGGATTTTCACATAAGGTATTTACATAGGTCAAAAACTTGGATATGCTTCACAGTCTTTGTTAGTTATGCAGGGTTCAAACAAAACAGGTTATATAAACAAAAGCAATGCTTTTTCTTTCAGCTTGTCAAACAAAACTGTGTTTCAAACGTATATCCTGCATGCTATATTTCTTTCAAGGATTCTAAACTCCCAGTACAACAAAACGTACAGTCCATAGGGCATTCAGTTAGCAAAGGGTCAGGTTCAGCAGGGTTTATCTGCATAGTCTCTTATTCTGCTGAGATATCTGTGGCCCCTGAGCTTTCCCCATATATTCCTGGTTTTACTTCAGAACTTCTTTCTAAGGCTCTCCAGCCTGGCTGTACCCGGTCTGGCAAATATGCAACAGGACTTTTGGTAAGCACTCTTTCTATAGGTTCCCAAACCTTTCTCCAGCTGCCTTGGCTGCTCTTTCAGCTCCCTGGCTTCCAGGCCTTTCTGTGACCTGGCCTCAGTTCCTGGTTCAGATCTGTATCTCTTAGGCTCCTGGGCTGAGTCTGGTTCACCCACCTCTGAACTCCTTGTGGCTCACATACAGGGGAAGAAGCATGAAGGTACCTCTGAACTCTTGGGTCTGTGTCTCTGGTATTGTCCCTACCAGGCACTCTCCCAGTTCTCCTTCTGTCCTTCCTGAAGACTTCCTTCTGGAGCTTCCCAGCCTGAAACTGGCTCTCCTGGAACTTGTTCCTTTCCTGTAAGGGCTGCAAGTCCAACTGCCTTTTCTCCTCTCTTTGGAGCCGTCTCCTTTCTCTTTCTTCTCTATCAGCAGCTGCTGCGGCTCGTCCCGCTCCTCTTCCCTCTGGCTTGTCTATGCTTTGCTTATAAAGCTGTTTCTTAGGTAAGGATTCTGTCCCTCTGACCAGGTGTATCTGATTATGCAGCTGGGATTTAATGTTAAAAAATGTAAGGTCATGCATTTGGGCTGCAGCAATCCAAGGGAGCAATACAGCATAGGAGGTGAAGTACTTTTGTCCACTAAAGAAGAGCGGGACCTAGGCGTAGTTGTGTCCGATGATCTTAAAGTAGCTAAACAGGTAGAAAAGGCGACGGCAAAAGCTAGAAGGATGCTTGGGTGCATACGGAGAGGAATGGCTAGCAGAAAAAAGGAGGTGATAATGCCTCTGTATAAGTCTTTGGTGCGACCTCATTTGGAGTATGGTGTGCAATTCTGGAGACCGCACCTTCAAAATGATGTGAACAGGATGGAGTCGGTGCAGAGGGTTGCTACTAAGATGATTAGTAGTCTTCATTATAAAGCATATGAGGACAGACTTAAGGATCTTAATATGTACACCTTAGAGGAAAGGCGGGATAGAGGTAATATGATTGAGATGTTTAAATACCTCCGTGGCATAAATGTTCAGGGAGAGAGCCTCTTTCAATTGAAAGCAAGTTCTCCGACGAGGGGACATGGGATGAGGGTGAAGGGAGATAGATTCAGGAGTGATATGCGGAAATATTTCTTTACGGAAAGAGTAGTGGATCCGTGGAATAGTCTCCCAGTGGAGGTGGTAGAGATGAGGACAGTAACTGAATTCAAAAAAGCATGGGACCAACACAGAGGATCTCTAAAGGTAAAAAGTGGACTGTTGTAGTTGTTGTTATGGAAGGACAGACTAGATGGGCCTTGTGGTCTTTTTCTGTCATCATGTTTCTATGTTTCTATGCTTTGAATTAGTTCTTGCATCATCCCAACCTGGGCATGTCAGCCTACCTTCTGAATCTCCATGCATGCTCCTTCTAGCTGCACTTCTCACTAACTGCACTTTATGTATATCATTTCCTTTAAAGCAATCAGTGTTTTCTTCTACCTCCATGGGTTTACTGGCGTCTGCTTCATCACAGGTACCATAGATTTGCACAATGGGCACACAGGATATTGTGGAACGGATGGGGGAATGCACGTATGAGACAGGGCAGCAATGCATTCAGTTAACACCCTGGAACTGGCATGGCTGTGGGGATATGTCATGTGGGTCCATGTGTGACTGACTGTGGTTGCTATGATATACCTACTGTGATTATTTATCTCATCACGTGACAGGGTGACTGTGGACATACAAGACATCTACATGGCATTCCAGATAGGTCTTATGGGGGCATATATCTACAAACATCTGTACATAAATGCACTCTGACACACTCCCAGAACATGTGAACATTCCATCTGTGAGATATGTCGTGTACATGCATGGATGAGAGACATTAGGAACGATATATGCACTCTTCCCTCTCACAAACTGTGTGTGGAAAGATTGCACTGGCCTCACAATGGCTGTTGTGTGTGCACATCATTCAACAAGGCAACAGGGTCAGTTCTGCAATGATGTGCAATGGTGTATGGACACAGACTGTTGGGGAACAGACCATGACCATCTTGACACACTCGGGGTGTATTTTGGCCACCTACACGCAGACACGTAGGCCCACCAATGTGTGTACCGAACATGCACATAGCAGCAGGCGCACCTACAGTAGTCCAAGAGATGACACACAGACCTCTGTGAATAGGCCTAAGGTCACCTAGGAGTAGGGCAGACTTGAACACAGCAGCAGGTGCACCTACAATAGTCCAAGAGATGACACACAGACCTCTGTGTATAGGTCTGAGGCCACGTACGGGTAGGCCAGAACTGCACACAGCAGCAGGCCCACCTACATTTGCCAACCTAACAGTCACCCTGGATGGACCAGACAGCTACATATGTGGCATCACATGCTGTAGGACATTGTTACTATGCTCAACACACGTTTGCAGTGGGCAACAGTGACACATTCAGAGATGACCATCCCTCTGACATTGTCCCCCTATTTACAGTGAGGTCCATGCACATGCCCACACATTCACCAGTTTGCTACGCTTCCACTTCCCCTAGAGTGCACTGTGTATGTCACCAACCTACCTCACCCTGACCAGGCCTTGGGAGTTTGCTGATGGTTCACCTTCCATCATTTCAGGGGTGGTACACATGCATTTCCACGCAAGCCAATATAACATTGCACATAACCTCTGCTGACATGCAACAGGCCACAGCAACCTCAACATAGGCCACACTGCCATGTGCTGCCAATTATGAGGGCCATTGACAGTTTGTTTGCCAGGCGTCAGTGTTAATATCCTAGCCTGAGGTTGTGTGTGGTAGCATGTCCATGACATACACCATCATAATTGCATGTGGCAGCACATCAGTGTTTTGTCCATCTGTATCATGGATGTCACTTATATTTACACATGCATACACAATTCTAGTATGTGACCCTACCAAGGACAAACATGCATCTACGGTACCTACAAAGCTATGCGACCCTCGCCCCTCCTGTGACATAGCAGTGGGTGTTACTACACATGAAACTGTCATCTTTACTATTGCAATACCATGTATAGGTAACATTTACCGGTCACCTGCTTTCACAATATACTGTTGCGCACCAAGCCTTGCCTCACAGACCTACAAGTGGATACTATTTGCCCATGGTGTCACCGGTAAATGGTGTTTGTTGCTTACTAGCTGCTATGTTGCCCTCCTTGTATTGTGGTACTTGCCCCCATGCACTTACCTCTCGTGGGTAGTCTGCCTCTGCATTGTAGCGCCTTGCCAGCCGGTGCCAGGCACGCTTTACCTTAAAAAGGTTCTGGCGCTTGGATGATGAGAGGAACAGGAGCCTCTGCCTGCAGCAGATGAGCCTGCCCAGCATCTCCAGGTCCCCCTGGGTAAATGCAGGCTTCCTCGATCGGGCCATTTTGTCTGTTGTATTTGGTGAAAGACGTCATGATGCAGTGTTCTCACAGAAATGCAATAACATGCGTTACGGCCAATTTTCATCAACACGCAGTATTTCACTTAATGGCGTGTTGCCCAGTCACCCACGCGCAGTGCGCGACATGATGCATGTAACGCGATTTTTGGGCATGTGGCGTTATGTGCATTGCCACGTATGACTCACATCATGGGGACGACGCGGGCTGTGTCTACCACCGTGCATGCCACGCATGTCATCCTTTCTACGCGCATTACTGTATGTGCTATATACGCACCATTGTGCAATGTATATGTGGAACTTCAAGCGCATAGTGCGTGTGGGATGCTCAGTATGCTACAGATGGTGCCTCACGCATGGTAAGCCCTGCATGGCCTGTACACCATATGCACTCTGACTACTGCCTTATGCATTGGCCATGCGTTGCATGCATGGCGTGTTGTGTGGGGCCGCAAACATTACAAAAGATGTGACTATCTATACGCGTCTTCTGAGGGTAGAAGGGGCACAATTTCATGTAGTTTGCATCGGGATGGCGGTTCTTGGGAAATGAACACATGATGTGTTGGATGCGTGAGTGCTACCACTGGGCTACAAACTCCATTGCTTATCTAGCTGCTCTATGGTGTTGTGGGTTGGCTCAATGGTTACAGCAGCTAGCTAATACACAATGCATCATGGTTTCAGATGCAGTCACTGAATCACTTTACACTGCTTAGAACATAAGAACATAAGATATGCCATACTGGGTCAGACCAAGGTTCATCAAGCCCAGTATCCTGTTTCCAACAGTGGCCAATCTAGGTCATACGTAACTAGCAGTTTCCCCAAAAGACACAGGTTCCGCAATGCTTGTACTGGGTCAAGCATTGATATCCTGGGTCCCTTCTTAATAATGGTTTATGGACCTTTCCTCCAGGAACTTGTCCAAACCTTTTTTAAACCCAGCTACACGAACAGCCTTTACTACGTCCTCCAGTAACAAATTCCAGAGTTTGATTACACGTTGAGTGAAAAAATATTTTCTTTTATTAGTCTTAAATAGTTTACCCTGTAGCTTCATTGCATGTCCCCTAGTCTTTCTATATTCTGATAGTGTAAACAATCACTCTACGTTTACCCATTCCACTCCGTTCATTAATTTATAGACTTCTATCATATCTCCCCTCAGCCGTCTCTTTTCCAGGTTAAAGAGCCCTAAGCTTCTTAGCCTTTCTTCATAGGAGTATCCTTCCATCCCCTTAAATACTATTTTGGTGGCTCTTCTCTGAACCTTTTCTAATAACGCTATATCCTTTTTAAGATACGGCGACCAGAATTGCACACAATATTCAAGGTGCGGTCTCACCATGGAACGATATAGAGGCATTATAATATCTTTTGTTTTATTTTCCATTCCTTTCCTTATGATACCTAGCATTCTATTTGCTCTCTTGGCTGCCGCTGCACACTGGGCCGAGGGTTTTAACATGTTATCCACAATGACGCCTAAATCTTTTTCCTGGGTGCTGGTTCCTAATGTGGAACCTTGCATCGTGTAAGCATAGTTTGGGTTGTTCTTCCCTAGGTGCATAACTTTGCACTTGTCCACATTAAATTTTATCTGCTTTGCATTTTATGTAGGGCCTGAGTGTCTGAACTATCTTTTCGCATTACTACATGTGTGTTTTGTGGACAACATAGCCAATTGGCCCTTGTGGTACCTCTGTGTTTCACCACATCCATCTTTGTTCTTTGCCCCTCAGACAGGCTATGAACAGCCTGTGTTTCATTCTCTCACCACCCTAGAGGTCCATGCTGTACCAAACGGCCATCTACCAGCATCTTAGCTGATGTTTCCATTTCTAGCCACAGGCCCCGTCCTCCCATCCATAGCTTGTGCCATTGGTGCAGATCTATCCTCACTTATTGATTCATTCTACCATGATCTATTGCACAATCAAACCTACTGTCTACGTATCCTTCATGACCAGCAAAGGCTCAGGATATTCACATGATGATAGGGGTTTACAGACACTCATGGCCTACACGACACTTACATCATCAGTGACCATTAGGTAGCTTTTGCGGAAGTCACCATGACTGTGAAGGGGCTCAGTGGACATCTGGTCCACACAGAATGTGATGCTAACACCTACACCTCAGGTTCAGTCTGAGATCCACATTGCACCTTTTGGACTGCATGTGTGGTCTGTATTGCATGCTCCTGTGTGCAATATGACCATATCCTGCCCTTGGATGGTTTTGGCTCCATTTTCACCAGGTTTTTGTCCAACAACAGCAGATAGGACAGTGTGGACAGCTATGTTCCAACAACAGTCTCCGATTATTGGATAGCTTGTTATAGGGGTTCTGCTTTGCATGAGGTGGCAGCTCTACATAAGGTGGGACACATAATGTTCATCCACACACAGCAGCAGATGACACATGCATCACTGCACATGTGGTGTGTAGGTATGCTGCACATTGGTTTGAGAGCAATTGTTGCAGTTTGGAACGTCACCTATCACAGACAGGTGCAGCCAACTGCCTGCCTATGGACATCTGTTGCACGCCACAGGCCTAGTATTGCACACAGACTATTTGTGTGCTATACAGGCTATCTGTGATAGACACTTTCACTGACCTGAGAAAACAGGTACAAAATATAAAGTGTCAAACCAACAACCATAGCTTTATTTGGTATATTACACAATGTCATTGCATAGCTCTTGCTGGGTCACACCACAATCGTGGTGATGGTGCCATAACAACATTCTTTGGTCTCTGCACCCTAGTCATGGTGAAGGATCTGACATGGGCAAGCATATATTCCATGTACATTCCCTTTCCCACATATGCATCCTGTGGCAATGATGCAATTTCATGTAGTTCCCAGCATCCTATTCCCTTCATTTGCATAACATTGTACTGTGTGACACTGCTGTGGAAGTGAGGTGCATGGTGGAGTGGCTGTTGAGCCTCATTCATGCTGCAAATATATGGCACATCACATACAATCAACCTCTTCCACATTTCCAGATGCTGCGTGGCCCTACTCTACATGTGGAGGGGAGCAGGACTCCAGCAATTGTGGCTTTGTTCATGCATCCTGATTGGTCCCTGCCACAGGACTGTGTTGCCATGGTGTGTGAGACACAGGGCAGCAGTTGCACTGTGGGTGTGGACACAGATTGTGTGGTGTGCTCTGTTGTGCTGTTCAGTTGTGTTTACAGCTGCTCACTGTGACGATGTAGAGGTGTGTTCTGCTGCTTGGTTGTGTTGGTGTCTGTACCCTTATTGGGCAAACGTTTAGTGTTTACACATGCTGATAATCTTCCTGCACTGTGGTATAAAATGTAACCAGGTAACATATCCATTGCCAGGACATGAACCCACAACCTTCTAGTTCTGTTAGCAGCTACTGTTCAGGGTGCACTACAGTGCAAAAGAAATCCATGCTGATTGTATCCTTTCCATTAGATGAGCCTTGGCAGATCTTGTCTTGAACATGGCATGTCAAAAGAGTTTGTGATATGAACAGGTCGGCGTTATTTGTGTACTTTGGGCCATCGTGTTACCACTAGGATGTGATTAGAAACCTCGCCCACTGGCAGGACAGGAGCCCATAATCTTTGAGTTCTGCATACAGCAACTGTACTGGGTGTGCCACAATGCTGCCACAGTATTACAGACATCCATGCTGATTGTCTGCTTTCCATCAGATGTGCCTTGTCAGATCTTGTATTGCATACGACATAGTGGACATTGGCAGAGCTGTTGTCAGCTGCACGCAGGTGTCAGTCACTTCCACCTTACCCCACACATGATGCCGAGGTGGGCATGTGCCATCAGTGTGGTTGTGCATGGCCACAGACCCCGGAACATGCAAGTAGGCGGGTAGCTGGGCGTAGCTTCCATGTGGCCCAGAGCCATAGCTGGTGAGGCACAGATCGCTTCACACCACCAATGGTTTTCCTCTATGTTTTTGGCAGGTTCCTGGGGAGGGTCACTGGTGAGAAGCACACCTTTGACATGATTATCCCTTTAAATAGATTTGGTCTCCTTTTTTGGGTGAGGGGGGACCTACGGGGTACATGTGCCATAGTTCATACAGTGCTGGTCACCAGATACAGGGCATTTTGTACCTTGGTCAGACGCTATATTACATATTTGACAGTATTCTTTTTATATGTGCTACCTCGGCAGCCACCTGGTGCGCATTGTGCCACCGCAGCAACCACTGCATGTTCCACCGGTGCCCTACTATGCACCATTTGCACCATCTTAACAGTGCCCTTTCGTGGCTGGACACTGTGGTGTTTTTTCCAAATGTGCACTACTATCACTTTTTTGGGCTCACCTGTCTGTGCAGCACATTGCATACGTTTAAATAGGCTCTCTGTCCTCACTGTGCGCACTTATCACCTGGTTTTTGATGGCGGTAATGTTCCTGGTGTTTAGATGATGGCGTGAATGTAGCAGGGCCAGATTCCCACCTACTTCCCGCCCATTGAACCCTTCTCTCCGCCTTCTCTCCACCTTCTGGGACATTTAGCGCTACCGGTAATGTTGCCACACATTAACATTACATGAGGTGACTTTAGGGCGCGTTAACATTACATGATGTGACGTTACCGTACGTTAACAGTACCGATGCTACATTACCGCACCTTAGTAAAAATGCCCCTTAGTCTTTTTAAAGGTGGGGATCTATAATATCTAAGGAACAGGATTGTTTGACGTTTCTCTAAGGCGGATACATAATTTTTGTGTAGAATCCAGGCGGAGGAACATAGTGGATTTAATATCAGATTGAAATGGCGACCTTGAAATGGACAGAGGCATATGCCTATACTGAGGATCAGATGGTAACAATTTTGTGAGATATTCCTGAACTGGGGATGATTGATTCAATAACAGAAGATGAAAAATGGTCTCAATTACAAGATTTTTATAAGAAAATGGGTTGATTCCAACTCCATAATGCTACTCTTACCCAATATATTTGGATGGGGACCTCGCTCAGGGGATTGAGGGTTCTTAAGGGACCTAAATTGTTTTGTGATGATTCCGTTTTTTTGCAAAAGTGAAATGGAATCCTCATGAAATGTACTTTGGATCTAATGTTATTGATTGTAGAGATGTTAAAAATGAAGGAAGAAACTTTGAAGGATTCTGTTACAGTACTGGAGAGTGAATTACAGTCTGTTACGGATGATAAGATTTATCAACAACTAAAGGAGATAAATGACCAGCTTTTAAAATTTAAGGAGTCAATAAGGACTAAGAAATTGAAAAAAATGTAGGCGTAACCAAGAGGATTATGTTACTCATTTTGTGTTTCCTTGGGTGAATAAAGGAGAAGGTACTAATCAGCAGGAATGTCAGGACTATATATCTGAAGAGACTGATTCCGGAGGAGAGGAGTATTCGTTTGACTATGGCCAGGATTTTTTTCAGCATCACGACTGGAGAGGCAGAGGGAGAAGCCAACGTTGGAGCTGTTGTCTGGACAGGCCGACTTTGGCACCAGCTGGCAAGGCCCCATAGCCCGAGCCAAGACAGAGCCATAGTGAATTTATCTCCCTATCAGCTGTCATCGGAACAGGAATTCCTTCTGAACCTGGGCTGTCATTCGTTCCGACAGTGCCTTATTATTCATTTAATGTGCGGATTTCTCTTTATTTATTTATTTATTTAATCCATTTTATATACCACCTTATCCTTCAATCAAAGTGGTCAACAAGACAACAAAGGGTCTACATTGAGGGAAGGGAAGACAATAAGATAATTGTTGTTGTTAAGTGCCGTCGAATCGGAGTCGACTCATGGCGACCCTCTGGATAGCTATCCTAAATTGTGTTCGGTCTTCAATCAGGCGGCTCATTGTTGACATACTGGTACCCATAGCTGCTGTTACTGTATCGATCCATCTCATTGCTGGCCTTCCTCTTTTGCGTTGACCTTCTATCTTGCCAAGCATGATGTCTTTCTCTAATGATCTCTCGCTTCGCATGATGTGTCCAAAGTATGAAAGTTGAAGTCTTGTCTTCTGAGCTTCTAAAGAAAGCTTAGGTTTGATCTCCTCTAGTACTGACTGGTTTGTTCTTCAGGCAGTCCATGGTATACACAGTATTCGCCACAGCACCATAATTCAAAGACATCAATTTTCTTCCTGTCTATCTTTTTCACTGTCCAGCTTTCACATCCATATGATGTTATTGAACAAGTATTCAACAAGTAGAATCTTTGTATGGAGAGAGACATCTCTGCTCTTGAGAATCTTATCTAGGTCTTTCATAGACATTCTGCCAAGAGCAATGCGTCATCTGATTTCTTGACTGCTTGTTGCTTCTTTATTGATAGTTGATCCAAGTAGGTTATAGTTGTTCACGATTTCAATTTCTTCTCCTTCAACGATGAACCTGTTGATTATACCAGTTGTCATGATCTTTGTCTTCTTTACATTAAGGTGCAGGCCCATTTTGAGACTATGTTCTTTGATTGAGAGAAGCAAATGTTTCAGATCATCTTCACTTTCAGCCAGTAAAGTGGTATCATCAGCATAGCAAAGGTTGTTGATGAGTCTTCCACCAGTCTTCACACCTCTGTTGTCTTCATACAGTCCTGCTTCTCTGATGATTTGTTCTGCATATAGATTAAACAGGTAGGGGGAAAGTATGCAGCCTTGTCTTACACCTTTGCTTATTTTAAACCATTCTGTTTCTCCTTGTTCCGTTCGAACTGTTGCTTCTTGATCAATGTACAGATTGTGCAAGAGTACGATCAGGTGTTCTGGTATACCCATGCTTCTTAATGTGGCCCAGAGTTTCTCATGGTTTACACAGTCAAAAGCTTTGCTATAGTTGATAAAGCCCAAATAGATATTCTTTTGGTATTCTTTAGTCTTTTCAAGGATCCATCTCACATCCGCAATGATGTCTCTCATTCCTCGCCCTTTCCTGAACCCTGCTTGCACTTCAGGTAGTTCTTGTTCCAGGTATGGTTGCAGTCTCTTTTGAATAATCTTCAGTAGAATCTTGTTGGCATGTGGGATCAGAGCGATTGCGTGATAATTTCCACAGTCAGTTGGATCACCTTTCTTTAGTATTGGTATAAACACAGATCTTTTCCAGTCAGTTGGCCATGATGTTGTCTTCCATACTTCTTGGCAGAGCCTTGTAAGTACGGTAACAGCTGCATCAGATTGCTGTAGTACTTCAATGGGAATGCTGTCAATGCCTGGTGCTCTGTTCTTTGATAAGGCTTTCAAAGCTGCTTCAACTTCTTCTTTCATCACCAATGGTTCTCGATCATTAGGTACAGGTTGAAACAGCTGTTGGTCCACTTGATCTTTATCATATAAAAACTCTGTATATTCCTTCCATCTTTTCTTGATCTTCTCAGCATCATTCAACATAGAACCTTGAGCATCTTGTAACATTCCATTTCGAGGCTGGAACTTTTTCTTTAACTCTCGTAGCTTTAGGAAAGCTGATCTTGTTCTTCCTCTAATAGTTTCTGCTTCTATTTCCTTGCATGCATCATTGTAGTACTTTTCCTTGTCCTGTCTTGCTGCACGTTAGAAATCTCTGTTGAGTTCTGTGATTATCTTTCTTTCTCCTCTGGCTTTAGCTTCTCTGCTGGGCAATTTTCAGAGTTTCTTCCGTCATCCATTTTGGCTGTTTTTTCTTTTTCACCTTTTGTAGAGACTTCTCGCTTTCTTCCAACACAACCTTCTTGATGTCATTCCATAACTCTTCTGGAGCTCTGTCATTTGTATCTAAAGCAGCAAATCAATTTTGCAGGCAGTCTTTAAATTCCAGTGGTATATTCTCAAGGTCATATTTTGCTGCATTCATGAGTGGTTTGCTCTTTTCAACTTTAGCTTGAGTTTGCATACTAGTAGTTGATGATCTGTACCACAGTCAGCTCCAGGTTTTGTCTTTGTTGATGTTATAGAGCTTTTCCATCATTGACTTCCACAGATGTAGTCAATTTGATTTTTATACAATCCATTGGGTGAAGTCCATGTGTACAGTCACCGCTTGTGTTGCTGGAAGAAGGTGTTTGAGATGAATAGATCGTTGGTCTTGCAGAATTCTATCAGTCTTTCTCCAGCTTCATTTCTGTTGCCAAGTCCATATTTTCCAACTATTTTGTCTTCTTCTTTGTTGCCAACTTTTGCGTTCCAGTCACCCATGACTATCAAGATATCCTGTTTGCATGTTCTGTCAATTTCAGCTTGTACTTGTTCATAGAATGCTTCAATTTCATTCTTTTCTGCAGCTGTTGTTGGGGCGTATACTTGAATTATAGTTGTATTGATAGGCATTCCTTATAGACGAATAGAGATTAAGCGTTTGCTGACTGCATTGTATTTCATTACAGTTCCTGCAAGTTTCTTCATTATAAATGCAACACCATTTCTTCTTTGTCTTTCATTTCCAGCATAGTAGACCATGTGATCATCTGATGCAAAGTGCCCAATGCCAGTCCATTTCAGTTCGCTGACACCCAACAGATCAAGTTGTACACGTTCCATTTCATTCTTGACCACCTCCAACTTCCCTTGGTTCATGCTTCGTACATTCCATGTTCCAATGTATAAGACATCTTTACAGCTTCTGACTCTCATTTCATGCGCAGCTACATCAGCAGTCAGATGTCCCGAGGGCTTTGATCCAACCACATCATAAATGCTGGCTTTACTCTGAAAAGTCTTCAGCTCTTCCCCAGTAGCTAGTTGAGTGCCTTCCGACCTGGGGGTCTCATCTTCCAGCACTATAGCACAATTTGTTTTGTTGTAACTATCCATTGGGTTTTCATGGCAAGATACAGAAGTAGATTGCTGGGCCTTTCTTCCGCGCAGTTTAAGTTTGGTGTTGTTGCCGTTGTCACAGTAATGTGATCCTCCGCCGTCAACACTATCACACTCTGCTGCTGCCCAGATGGGTGGTTTGTCTTGGTCTGGCACCTCAGCTGAGACCTGTCCATCTTGGGAGACCCTGCCAGTAGTTAAACTACTGATAGTTTAGCTCTCAGCATCACTGATGCACACAAGCCCTCACAGCATGACAAGCTGCAACCAAGTGAGGGCAAGCTGGAAACCAAGTTGGGGAATAAGATAATACATTACAGTAAATTACAGTACATTACAGTATATTACATAAATTACAGCAAGTTCCATTTCATAATAATTCATTGCAATTACATTAAACAACTGAAATCCTATAAAGTGTTAAAATAAGTCTAAACATTGTAATAAAATTAAAATTCAAATGGTTAGAAAGACATTTTGGTCTATTAGAGTTAGGTTAGTTGCCATATGCTTCAATAAATAGATATGTTTTAAGGGACTTTCGAAAATCTTTGATATCAGATTGAGTTCATAATTCATCAGGAATAGAATTCCATAATTGTGGTGCCATAAAGGAGAAAGCCCTATTAGATGTCATTTGTTTGGATCTATTAAAATTCAAGTGGGAATTGAGTCTGTTGGTAGACTGTGAGCGTCTGGGTCTTGAACTTATGTCTTTAGAACTAATAGTTATAGTTTCTTTTGTAAAGTCCAAATTAAGTTTTATTTGCTATTTCATTCTATTCCAGAGGATACCTCTATAGTAAGGATGCCTTACTAATGTACCCTTGGTTCCACTTATAATGGCGTTCCAACAGTTAGTTTTACAGGATTTAGAAAATCTACAACGTGACTTCATCCCGCGGATATATACATTATCTTATACTTTTCAACATGAAGAACTTATTAAATTATCTCAGATGGATCATATTGTAATAAGGATGGCTGATAAGGGTGGAGCTGTGATAATACATTCCAAAGATTAATATAATGAGGAAATCTATAAACAAATCTATAATCCGGACTGTATACCAAGCTCTTATCCTACCCCACTTTGATTTCGCCAACGCCATTTTCCAAGGCCTCCCACAGTCTACTCTGAACCCCCTTCAACTAGCCATGAACGCCGCTGCTAGAGTTCTTTCAGGAGCATCGAGATTTGACCACATCACACCCATCTTAATTCAACTCCACTGGCTCCCAACACACGGAAGAATACTATTCAAGACTCTGACGCTTACCTTTAAAGCCATCAACGGCATAACCGCTTCACAACTAGTGGATCTAATTCAGCCCACCCCACCTAACAGATCCAGAAGATCCACATCAGCAAACACTCTAACTATCCCAAGTGCATCAACAAAATGCACACTAACAACGTCAAACAGGGCTTTCAGTCTTTATGCTCCCAAGTGTTGGAACATATTACCACCGGCAATCCGAGCCATCACAGATCTCACACAATTCAGGAAAGCACTAAAACATTACTTATTTATACAACATTACCAGATCAACCATACTCCACCATAGCCACATCTTCCTTCCAGAAACCTCCACATATTAGTCCCTATACTTAATATCTTTCTGTAGGTTCATAACCCACTATGCAAAGCTTACTGCTACATATGTAAATAGTTGATGTGCATGTTTCCCTAAGTTATCCAAGTTGTATTTCCTTGTTCTCTGTAAAACTAACGTTTGTTCATTATGTTTCGCTGTTCCATGTAAACCGCGCTGATACTAAATAGTGCGGTATATAAGAAACTAAAATAAATAAAATAAATAAATAACAATTGAGTGATGATACATATTATAGTCCTCTGTATCTGACTCTATGGAGGATCTTCGTATGAAGATTAAGGAATAAATTGAGTTGGGGCTTCAGAAAGGATATTTGACAAAAAAAGAGGGTGATTATTTGATAAATAAAATCTAGTTTTCCCTGTGTTTTATACTGTGCCAAAAATTCACAAAAATTTACAAGCCCCTCCAGATGCCCAATAGTTGCTGGAACCAAGTCTCTGCTGGAACCATTGTCTATATTTGTAGATCAATTAATCCTCTGGTTTTGTAAGCTCATTCATATTTGAAGGATACAACTCATATGTAAAATATTCTATCAGAAATTGATGATGTTCCTCCTACTGATTATTTGGTAACATTAGATATAAATGTGCTGTACATGAATGCAGACCAATGAGAGACCCTAGCAATGATGGCAGCCTTGGATAGGCAGGTGCTGATCCCAGAGAGGATACCAAAACGATATATTCTAGAACTCTTGGCATTGGTATTGCAAGAAAATTATTTCTGTTTTAATGGAAAATATTACTATCAGGTCTTCAGAATTGCGATGGGAGCAACAATAGCATCCACCATCGCAATGCTTTATGTGGCAACGTTTGAGAAGAAGTTTTTGTATCCCTCTCCATGGATGCGGTGTATCCACATTTGGAAGAGATCCCTAGATGATATTTTTTGCCTCTGGCAGGGATCCCTGACTGATTTAAAAGTATTTTTGCATTGATTAAATACTTGCAAACCTAATTTGAAGTTTGATAGTACCATTGACCTTCATAAAATCCATTTTTTGGATGTCACTATAATAAAACAAGGGGCTTGTCTGGTCACTACTTTATACCAAAAGGAAGTGTCTAAGAATAATCTACTTCATTTTTCCAGTCATCATCCTGTGAAACTGAAGATGGGACTTCCCATAAGTCAGTTTTTACGATTAAGACACATATGTATGGATAAAGTAGATTACAAAAGACAGGTAACTATGTTGTGGAAGCGGTATATTCAGAGGGGATATCCACGGAAAGTTATTAAACAAGCATATTTGAGAGGGCTCCCTACACAAAGAGAGTTACTATTAAATCCTACTGTATGTTCTCAGCAAACTCCATTAGTTTGTGTGTTACCCTAATCAATAAAATCTTGAGGAAGAGTCAGGAGATCTCACCGAGAAAAGCTGTACAAGAAATGGCAGGCACAATTGCTGGACTTATGAATTAAGAGGATATTTCAGATAAGTTGAAGTGTATTATTTGAATTACCCTGATGCAGAAGTGATTGAATTCTTTGAAATGCGGTAGCCATGGTTGGTAACAAAAATATGATGTATAGCATGACAGTCCTGTAGAATTTATAGAAGGACATACTGGAGTGAAATGAAGTACGGCTGAAAGCTATTTCAAACATCTTTTTAATTGCTGAACTTAAAAACTAAAATGGACTAATAATATAGGGGCCAACCTTTGATAGTGGCCTTGAAAAAAGCGATAGGCCAACAAAACGTTAATCTCTATGAAGGTGGGGATCTATAATATCTAAGGAATTGTTTGAGGTTGCACTGATGTCAATAGTAACATAGTAACATAGTAAATGATGGCAGATAAAGACCAGTATGGTCCATCTAGTCTGCCCAGTAAGATGGCAAGAGTAGTTGCACCTGCCGTTCTGTGCAGGCCACCCCCCCCCCCCCCATGTCTTTGTTTAGACTACTGCTCCATGTAGGACACCCCTATTTGTTGAGAAGTTAGATGGTTCAGTTTATTTTGTTTTTGTCCTGTTCCTGTAAAGGGATCCACTGTGTCTGTCCCATGCCATTTTGAATTCCGTCACCGTGTTTGCCCCCACCACTTCCATCAGGAGGGCACCACTGCCCTTTCAGTGAAGAAATATTTCCTGACATTGCCTTTCAATTTACCACCTTGCAGCTTCATGTTATGCCCTCTAGTTTTACAGCTTCCCCGTCTTTGGAAGAGGTTTGTTTGTTCATCATTTCTCCAGGCAAAATGGTAGAAACCATTATAAAGAATAAAATTACTGAACATGTAGATAGTCACGGTTTAATGGGAGAAAGCCAACATGGATTTAGCCAAGGAAAGTCTTGTCTTACTAATCTATGAGGTGTGACAAAAAAGAAACGAGACTGTGGCAGCCACACCCATGACTCAATGCCAATTGGCTAACCGCTTTTGTCACTGTGTTGTGCAAAATCTCGCCACTATTCTGCTATAATATTTTTCATCTCTCTCACTGTGTTTTCCTTTTTCAGGTTTTTTTTGTAGCATACTGCTCCATCACTTTGTCACACAACTGGAGGTGGCAGAAATATAGAGCAAAGAATCAACTTGAAATTTCTGGTTAAGTTGGAGAAGAGCCCAACTGAGTGTCTCCAACTTCTCCAAAAGGCTTATGGAGAAGATACAATGTCAAGGCCGTGAGTCTTTGAGTGGCACAAATGCTTCAAGACTGGCCGTGAGGAGGTGGAGGATGACCCCAGGTCAGGATGACCCCAGGTCAGGATGACCTTCCACGACAAAGACGGCTGAGAACACTGACAGAGTGAACCAGCTGGTGCGGAGTGATCGCAGATTGACGGTGCAGATGAGAGCCGAGGAACTCAGCCTGAACAGGGGGTCAGTGCGGACCATCTTGGTGCAGCAGCTGGGGATGCGGAAGGTGTGCACCAAGATGGTGCCAATGCTTTTATCGGATGACCAGAAGTAGCATCGGGTCAATGTTTGTTGAGACTTGCTAGAGAAGATCGGAGAAGATCCAGAGTTTGTTGGCCGAGTCATCACAGGAGATGAGCCTTGGGTCTTCCAGTACGACCCTGAAAGCAAGAGACAGAGCATGCAGTGGAAGATTTGACTGTCACCCAGACCCAAGAAGGCGCGCATGTCCAAATCAAGGATCAAGATCATGCTGATCGCATTCTTCGACCAGAAGGGAGTAGTCCATCATGAGTTTGTGCCTTTGTAGAAGAGATCAAGGCCACTGTGATGAGGGAGCTGAGGGACCTTAAGGAGGAGGACTTTACCGAGTGCTTCTGTACGTGGCAGAAGCGAATGCAGAAGTGCATTAACGCTGGGGGGGGGGGGATTACTTTGAAGGGGACAATGCGTAATTTCTCTGTAGATTTTGTAATAAAACATTTATGGGACAATCTTGTTTCTTTTTTGTCACACCTCGTATATGACAAGGTCCCTCGTGAGAGACTTTTGATAAAACTAAAAAGTCATGGGATAGGAAGCAATGTATTATTGTGGATCAGGAACTGGTTAAAAGATAGAAAGCAGAGAGTAGGGCTAAATGGCCAATTTTCTCAATGGAGAAAGGTGAATAGTGGAGTATGCCAGGGATTTGTGCTGGGTCTGCTGATTTTTATAAATGGCCTGGAAATGGGAACAACAAGTGATGTGATCAAATTTGCAGATGACACAAAATTATTCAAAGTTGTTAAAACATAAGAGGATTGTGAAAAATTGAAAGAGGACCTTGATAAATTGGAAGACTGGATGCCCAAATGGCAGATGAAATTTAATGTGGACAAGTGCAAAGTTATGCACCTGGGAAAGAACAACTAACTACGGTTACATGATGCAAGGTTCCATTTTAGGAACACCACCCAGAAAAAAGATTTAAGGGTTATCATGGATAGAACTTTGAAACCCTCCACCTAGTGTGCAGCAGCGGCCAACAAAGCAAATAGAATACTAGGAATCATAAAACCAAGGATATTATAATGCCTCTGTATTGTTCCATGGTGCAACTGCACCTTGAATACTGTGTGCAATTCTGGTCGCCATATTTTAAAAAGGATATAGCAGAATTAGAAAAGGTTCAGAGAAGAATCACCACAATGGTAAAGGGGATGGAAGGATACCCCTATGAGGAAAGGCTTTAAAGGTTAGGGCTCTTCAAGTTGGAAAAGAGATGGCTGAGTGGAGATATGATAGAGGTCTATAAATTAATGAATAGAGTGGTAAACGTACATCAGTTGTTTATGGCATCAAAAAGTAGAAAGACTAAGGGGCACACAATGAAGCTACAGGGTAACCTATTTAAGACTAATAAGAGAAAGTATTTTTTCACTCAACACATAATCAAACTCTGGAATTCGTTACCGGAGAATGTTAGTGTAGCTGGGTTTAAAAAGGTTTGGACAAGTTCCTGGAGGAAAGGTCCATAAACCATTATTAAAGAGGACCCGGAAAATCGACTGCTTACCTTGGGACATGCATTGTGGAATCTGTGTACCTTTTGGGGAACCTGAACATAAGAACATAAGATATGCCATACTGGGTCAGACCAAGGTCCATCAAGCCCAGTATCCTGTTTCCAACAGTGGCCAATCTAGGTCATACGTACCTAGCAGTTTCCCCAAAAGACACCTGTCAGGTATTTGTGACCTGGATTGGCCACTCTTGGAAACAGGATACTGGGCTTGATGGACCTTGGTCTGACCCAGTACGGCATTTCTTATGTTCTTATAGGGGAACTGGCCAATGAGCATAGAGTATGTTAACTATACTAAATCCTGAACTAGGTTTGGGCAAATGAACAAACAAACCTTTTTCAGACAGAGAAGCTGTACAACTAGAGGACATGAAATGAAGCTGCAAGGATGTAAACTTAAAAACAACTTCAGGAAACATTATTTCACAGAATGGCTGATGAATGCCTGGAATGCCCTACCAAAGAAGGTGATAGGAGCAAAAACAATAATGGAAATCAAGAGGCATGGGACAGACATAGATGATCACTATATAGCAAGAGGATGGAATCAAAGAAAATGTAAATTTATAAATGGAGCGGGATGACCTGCCTGGATTGGAGAGTGCACCTGTACAACTCTATTCACCTTACTTGGCAGACGAGATGGGCCATGCTGGTCTTGATCTGCTGTCATTGACTATGTTACTAACAGACTCCTCAGCCTGGTTATCTAGACATGCAGGTCATCTGATGGTTACCACATCAGTTGATATTTACATATAACTGCTAGGCTGGAGCAAGCCATAACTAGCACAGGTGACCTAGTGGATTCTCATCAACACCCAGGGGCTGATAAGTACACTGCAGCACACCATGGTGTCCATAATCACAGTGTCTTGTAGCCCACACTAAGGTCTTCTATGCTAATCATTTGTATAGTGCAATAAGATGTACGCAGTGCTCTACATATAGATGTAAGAGAGAGTCCCAGCTCATCAGAGCTTATAATATAATCAAGATGAACAACATCACAAGACTGGGGACCAGAGTATGGTAAGAAGCACATATGTGTTGAACAAAAGAGTAAGCAACATAGAAACATGACGGCAGAAAAAGATCACATGGCCTATCGAGTCTGCCCTTCCATTAACTACAGTAGTGCCCTTTTTCCTTTAGAGATCCTCTGTGTTTATCCCATGTTTTTTTTAAAATTCAGATTCTGTCCTTGTCTCTACCACCTCCACTGGGAGACTATTCCATTCTTAAAACTTAGCTAGATCTCTCCTCATGTTATCTACTCCTTCCTGGGTGTCTACTGTATTGCAGATTTTGGTATCATCCGCAAATAAGCAAACCTTATCCGACAGCCCTTCTGCAATATCACTAACAAAGATGTTAAAAAGAATCGGACCAAGGACAGATGCCTGCGGCACACCACTGGTAACGTCCTTCTCCTCAGAGTGAGCTCCATTTACCCTTTGTCACCTCCCATACAAGCAATTTCTAACCCAATCAGTAATTTTAGGGTCCATCCCTAGGGTACTCAATTTGTTTATAAGTCGCTTGAGCAGAACGATGTCAAAGGCTGAAATCTAAGTACACCACATCTAGGGCTCTCCCTCGGACCAGCTCCCTAGTCACTCAGTCAAAGTTCTCAATCAGATTTGTCTGACAAGATCTGCCTCTGGTGACTTCATGCTGCCTTGGATCCAGCAATCCATTGGACTCCAGAAACCTCATTATTTTCTCTCTTTTAATAGCCTTTCCAATAATTTACTAACCATAGAGGTTAGACTAACTGGCCTGTAGTTTTCAATGTCATCCTTATCTCCACTTTTGTGTAAAGGGACCACGTGTGCCTTTGTCCAGTCCTCTGGCACCACTCCCGACTCCAAAGAAGCATTGAAAAGGTCAGACAGTGAAGCTGCTATAACGTCCTCAAGTCCTCTCAGAATTTTTGGATGTATCTCATCTGGACCCATCACTTTGTCTACTTTAAGTTTAGCCATGAACACAGTTTTCTGAAAATTGTTTGAGATCCCCATCGCTTCTGTTCCTATTTGTTGGTGTTTTCTGAGGTCCTGCCCCTGGTCCTTCATCTGTGGACAACAGGATCCAAAACATTCTCGAAGAAGTGGGTTTTTAGCCTGGATTTGAATACTGCAGCATTAGTAGTCATCTTTAGAGTGCCCTACAACTCTGTCTGACTTGCTGCACTAATACTCCCCTGTTGTATGTGCTATACTAAAGACCAGCCTGCATAGCATGTCAACCAGTAATTATGTTAACACACAGATATAGCCCAACAAGGAGACAGCAATAAACATGGCAGCTGCATGATCCAGATTACTAAATTACTATGAGAAAACTGTTGAACATTACAAAATATAACTTAAAATAAAATAAGAAAACAGGAAGGAAAGGGGAAACACTGTGCCAGGTATTAAGGGACACTTCCAGGGCAGGCAAAATGACCTAGGAGCTGCCACTGTCAGCAGAAAGATGCTCAGCAGTGTCCCCAGCATGGGTGCACTGCTGGGCACCCTCTCACCGCAATTGCAACCCCTCAGCTTACATGCTGCACACCTGCTGCAGCTCCTCCCTGATGCCAACTAGCCGGTGCACCACTGACTCCCCAAAGGCCGTTTGGCCATCCCTAGTCAGAATACCTATAGGATGCATAGGATGTGGTTCCTCCAAACCTCTGGCTATGAATGGCCAATCTGCCCCCAAAAAGATAGTTGGCACCACCTGGGAGACATCAGTTCTTTGGAGCTGCACAGTCTCCCTGTTCTCTGGGAGCCAGTTCCCTGATACCTGGTGCAGTTCAGAGAGTCAGAGTGGTGGTGGGGAGGGAGGGTGAGTCATATGCTGTGAGGACCTCAGCAGCTTCCTCTTTTACTTCCACTATTTCAGTGACTGCTGTCTCCATGGAGGGCAGCAAAGTGATATGGCTGGGGCCTGGGATGCGTTCATCACTCTCTGCCTAGGTTGCTGCTGCTCAAGGGCCAACAGTTGATGATCTTCGGAGGTCCTCACGGCATCACCTAGCAGCTGTAGAAAAAGAAAGATTGCGGTACATAGCATTCCAGATGCAGAAAGAAGATAACTGAGAACACAGGTTTGCTAGCAAAGAGTGGAAGCACAGACACATAGTGCGGAGCTTATATGTAACAGTGAAGCACTCCCTAATGTAGATCACATTTTGCCATGGGGTGAATGCATACACATTATGAAATCTTTATTGCTATAAGACATGCACCTATCTCCTATAAATGCTAGATATTGGAACATTTATTTATTTGGTTTTATATACTGCTTTATCATTTCAATCAAAGTGATTTACACTGAAACTTAGGGGTATGTTTACTAAACCGTTTTAATGTCACCGGCGTTAGTTGCAGTCTTACTGTGACGAATGCCATATAAGGTAGTGGGCGTTCCAGTCTTAAGGTAGCATTTCAGGTTATCGCACGATAAAGTCCGTTATCGCGCGATAGAGGGAGCCGTGGCACGTTAACGTGTGTTAGCCTTAATTAGGCACGCTGACTTGGAAACACAGCAACAGAGGTGTAGCACAATGGTTAATACATTGACTGATGAAACAGGGGTCATGAATGCAATCCCCCAGTGGGCTTCATGAGTAAGGCTGTCTGAGGCATTACCCTTTACTTTACATCAATGCTATCTGAGGAGGGGATCGAGCTGCCGGAGCAACGTGGTCAGCGAGGGAGTCCCCAGGAGGAAGCGCTGCCCAATCCGGGCAGATCGCGGTCTATTTAAAGAAGCGCCAGCGGGCGCACACTCCTTTCAGCCCCTGCAACTCTCCGGCTGTCCTTCTGCTCTCCCAGGAGGGGATCGAGCTGCCGGAGCAACGTGGTCAGCGAGGGAGTCCCCAGGTGGAAGCGCTGCCCAATCCGGGCAGATCGCGGTCTATTTAAAGAAGCGCCAGCGGGCGCACACTCCTTTCAGCCCCTGCAACTCTCCGGCTGTCCTTCTGCTCTCCCAGGAGGGGATCGAGCTGCCGGAGCAACGTGGTCAGCGAGGGAGTCCCCAGGAGGAAGCGCTGCCCAATCCGGGCAGATCGCGGTCTATTTAAAGAAGCGCCAGCGGGCGCACACTCCTTTCAGCCCCTGCAACTCTCCGGCTGTCCTTCTGCTCTCCCAGGAGGGGATCGAGCTGCCGGAGCAACGTGGTCAGCGAGGGAGTCCCCAGGAGGAAGCGCTGCCCAATCCGGGCAGATCGCGGTCTATTTAAAGAAGCGCCAGCAGGCGCACACTCCTTTCAGCCCCTGCAACTCTCCGGCTGTCCTTCTGCTCTCCCAGGAGGGGATCGAGCTGCCGGAGCAACGTGGTCAGCGAGGGAGTCCCCAGGAGGAAACGCTGCCCAATCCGGGCAGATCGCGGTCTATTTAAAGAAACGCCAGCGGGCGCGCCCGTGCCTTGCGGGCCTGCGCCTGAGGGCCTCACTAGAGGGCCCTTTGGCGTGGCCCTTAGGCGGGGTCCTACAATCCTCTGAATATACCCAGCAACTGTGACCACTGTGAGGCGATCCTGCTTAAACACTGTGTCCTGCCGCACATGCTGTGGACAGTCTGAACAAAACAGCATTCCCCGTGTCTCTAGCTTTACTTGTAAGTGTTACAATTGTACCTGTAGATGTTACACTCTATCCTTGCAGTTGTACAACTTAACGGTATCTGCTACATTGTATCCTTATTTCTAAACTAAACTGATAATAGCTCCTCGTGCTAGTGATACTATTGTGCTTGACATTACATGTGATACTATTGTGCTTGACATTACATGTGATACTATCGTGCTTGACATTACATTACTCTGTCCTGGCAATTGCACCCTCACCTGTAATTAATTCTCTGTTACAAGCTTAATTCCTAGAATATTACCCTACACCTTGAATTTACCTAGCCAACCATGCCTCCCCTCACCCCAACTACTCACTCCTATGCTCTGTTCTACTGCCTCATAGTGATCACTTTAACACAGATTTCCCAAGCCCTCACCCCCACATTTAACCACATTCCTATTCTACGCAGTGCCTGGAGGCAACCCCATAGCTACATAAACCATCAATCTATCAGACATGGCCACCTACCACACTCTCACCTCATATACATTGCACTACACCAGTCCAAAGCCTCTCAGGAGGATGACTCTCACCCCCCTCCTCCCGACCTTAAATGTGCCCTCCTTAAAGCCCGCTCTATCTGTAAGAAATGGCCCGCCATAACTGAAATATTATCAACCTTCAATCTCGACATCCTTTGTATCACCGAGACTTGGTTGTCACCCTCAGACATGGTTCTCCTCCATCAGTTTGTCCCCCCCAACTTCTCCATTCACTCATGCCATAGAGAGGACAGAAGAGGAGGAGGAGTTCTCATATTAAGCAAGACCGACCTACAATTCAAGACGATTGCCTCCAATACTACCCCCTACCTCGACCATATCTCCATAACAAATAAAAACCATTCCATCAACCTATTATACAGGACACCCTCCTCATCGTCAGACGATCTCTCTACAATCATCGATCTTGCCTGCAACCCCACCGTGACCCACATTCCAAACTGGATACTTGGCGACTTCAATCTCCCCTCCCTTCAAGATACTCAGGCCAAAGCCCTTATTGAAGCATTCGAATCATCAGGCTACACCCAATTGATCAATACACCCACCCATGTCAAGGGGAATATGCTTGATCTTATCTTCGCCCCACAATTTCCCTCCGGTTACACTCACAAGTTCGATCTCTCAGTATGTGCAGTACCTTGGTCTGACCATAATTTAATCAGGTTCACTATGCCATCAGACCCCCAACTCACTGCTCCACATTCTCCAATGGATCCAGCAGCACCAACCTCAACTCGCTTCCAACAATTTAACAGAGATGAGATATTGGAAAAAATACAGCATCTCCACACTCAACCAGCACAAGACCTAAACAGCATGATTTCCTCATGGAATAAATGTCTCAATGCGACAATAGATGGTCCTCCCAGTAAAAAGACCCCCTAGAAGAACAAGGGCTCCATGGTACTCACCGGAATTAAAGAGCTCCCTCCATCAAATCAGACAGCTTGAACGGCGCTGGCGCCGTTCCAGATCAACTGAAAGCCAGGTCGCGTATTTTGCCCAACTAGACGCCCACCGTACTGCTGTCTCCAAGAGAATGAAACAATATCACGCAGAAGTACTTCAAAGAGCCCTAAACAAGCCTCACGAGCTCTTCAACCTGGTCAAAACCTTAAGTAAAGAGCCTTCCTCGGGACAACCAATCCAACCCGACCCACAGGCATATGCGGACTATCTGCAAGCCAAGACAAACCTAGCTACTACAACTATGAACAACTGCCCCATTGACACCTCACCTGGTCTCTCCCCCTCTTCTTCACCTCATAGAATCAGATCAGAGGCTCAATTCATCACCTCCTTAACTACCCCATCTGAAAAGGAGATACAAGATACCATCTCCAATATAAATACCTGCTCCGAACGATCCATGTCCAGCCTTCTGGATAAAAACCTTACGTTCAGAACTCAGTCCGTTCCTTGCCAGACTGATTGGCTCATCCTTCCAGACAGGTACCTTCCCCCTCAGTCTAAAACAAACTTCTATTAGACCCCTACTCAAGAATAATAAAATGGACCCAGAAAAGATGGACTCATTTAGACCCATCTCCAGTATCCCACTCCTAGCTAAGATCATGGAAAAAATAGCCCAGCGTCAACTGAACCACCACATTGAGAACAACGCTCCCCTCGACCCCTGTCAACATGGTTTCCGGGAGGCTCATGGTGTCGAAACATTGTTAACAACTTTACTCAACACGTTGATAACAGGTCTGGATAACATCAGACAAGGCTTCGCTCTAGTGTTCCTTGACATTGCAGCCGCCTTTGACTCTGTCAACCATGAGTTACTCCTGCTACGCCTAAATGAGAAGGGAATTCATGGAAATGCTCTAGCCTGGTGTGCCTCCTACCTTAAGGACAGATGGCAGCATGTTCGTTCTCGCGCGCATCCAAGCCCACCCCTTTCCCTCAAACCAGAGGTGTCCCACAGGGCTCATCTCTTTCAGCCCTATTTTTCAATGTGTATATGCAACCTATTTGCACCATCATTAGATCATTCAACATCGACTGCTTAGTCTATGCTGATGACGTCCTTATGTTTACTCCAATTTCCACTGAGCACCCAGACTTATCTCAGCTATCCTCCTGCTTCAATGCAGTCTCGGATTGGTTACACTCCCAGAAGCTAATGATAAACCTCAAAAAGACAGATGTGCTTTTCATCAGTAGAGATCAGACATTCATCCCACCTACATCATTGAAGGTACGTGGTGCAGAGCTTCCTACTAAGACTTCGTTACGATACCTCGGAATAACCCTCGACCAACACCTGGACCTAAATGCCCATATAAGTAACCTAGTAAAAGCAATTTACCATAAAATCCGGATGATGCGACAGCTTCTAGAGCCAAAAGACTTCCGAACAGTGTTTCAGGCAATGGTGATGCCTCACTTTGACTATGCCAATTCCATTCTGCATGGTCTACCAAAGAGTTCACTCCTCCCATTGCAGATAGCAATGAACACTGCAGCAAGGACCCTATACGGAGCATCCAGAAGAGACCATATTACCCCTATCCTAAAAGATCTACACTGGCTCCCTGTTCACAGCAGAATCACTTTTAAAATACTGACAATGACATTCAAAGCCATTAACAACTGCACATCTAGCTCCCTCTCCAAACTTATCCGGCTCATCCCCCCCGTTAGACTGAGAAGAGCTGCTGCTGCCAACACCTTATGCCTCCCAAAAGCATTCACCAAATGTAATAAGGCTACAGGAAACCGAGCCTTTGCACTTTATGCCCCCCATTGCTGGAACGCGCTTCCAGCAAACATCCGAGCTATAAACAGCCTCTCTCAGTTCAGGAAGGAGCTGAAACATCACCTCTTTCTTCAGCACTTCCTCAACTCTGAAGAAATCACATAACCAACCACTGTTCACTCCTCCTTTATCCCCTCTTCCGTTAATCTCACTCCTGTGCCCCCAGCAAATTAGCCTTTAACATGCTAATATACGACATTACCCCTCAAGCCATGTTTACGATGAATAGTGCCTAGTTGATATCTTACTACTGTTATCAACCTGTATATAATCCCATGTTGTATATAGTTCCATGATGTATATAGTTAGCCTGTGTTCCATGTTCAATACCCTGTTCAATGTAAAATGTGTTCAATACCCTGTTCAATGTAAAACGCAGTATGGCTTTTCCTGCTGTGCGAGTTTGTTGCCTGTGAACCGCGCTGATGGTAAATAGCACGGTATAGAAAAACTATAAATAAATAAATTAGTGCTGCCAGCAAACACCCTCACAGTGCCGTAACCTAAGGTGCCGCATAAGGCGCCCTATAAGGCACTCCAGAGGGCACATTATAAAGTGCACTGTCCGCCAAGGCACCTTATAATGTTCCCTATAAGGCGCCTTATAGGGTGCCTTATGAGGCACCTTAAGGTTACAGCACTGTGAGGGTGTTTTTGCTGGCAGCACGAATTTAAATTAAAAAAGGAAATGCCTCAAGACTTGAGTCTTGAAGGACTACAAAAAGGGACTGTTACTTCTGGAGAGAGAGCTGCAATTGTGAGTATATACTTCTGGGAATTTTTTGAAAGGAATTCTTTCTATTAAAGCTAATTAATCTGTGAACCCACTAATTTTTGTTAAATCAGTCAGGGCCCAGTAGCAGCAGCAGTTTAAGTTTAAATTTAAAACACAGAAGAGAACTTTCTGGTTACATTTCATACCCAGCAGAGAGCTTGTAGTTTTCATTTAATAGTCACTCAAGGCCTAGTATCAGCAACGTACTTTTAGTTTAAATTTAAAACACAGAAGAGAGCTTTCTGGTTAAATTTGGAACCCAGCAGAGAGCTGTAGTTTAAATTTAATACTCACTCAGGGCCTAGCATCAGCAAAGTACTTTTAGTTTAAATTTAAAACACAGAAGAGAGCATTCTGGTTAAATTTAGAACCCAGCAGAGAGCTTGTGGTTTAAATTTCATAATAAGTTAGAGCCTAGCAACAGCAAAGAGCTATAATTTAAATCAAATAAGAATATAGATTAGCAGAAAAGGCAAAACAGGGTCAGTACTCTTTGAACAGCAAATAAAGTCTTCTAGAGACCTTTACAAAGAGGCCTTCTACCTAGGGGGCAAGAGACCTGTGAAACTTTTTCAATAGGTGTTAACACCAGGTGGCAGGTCAAAAGGCCATTTGAAAGACTCCTTCTATCCAAGCAAGGACTGTTAATCATCCAGGAAGTTCGTCACAGCTTACCTCAGCAGCACAGGCATAAATAGCTCAACCAGAGCACTGTGATCCTGAGTCTTGAAGGACTACAAAAGGGGACTGTTACTTCTGGAGAGAGATCTGCAATTGTGAGTATATACTTCTGGGAATTTTTTGAAAGGAATTCTTTCTATTAAAGCTAATTAATCTGTGAAGCCACTATTTTTTGTTAAATCAGTCAGGGCCTAGTAGCAGCAGTTTAAGTTTAAATTTAAAACACAGAAGAGAACTTTCTGGATGCATTTCATACCCAGCAGAGAGCTTGTAGTTTTCATTTAATAGTCACTCAGGGCCTAGTATCAGCAAAGTACTTTTAGTTTAAATTTAAAACACAGAAGAGAGCTTTCTGGTTAAATTTGGAACACAGCAGAGAGCTGTAGTTTAAATTTAATAGTCACTCAGGACCTAACATCAGCAAAGTACTTTTAGTTTAAAGATAAAACACAGAAGAGAGCTTTCTGGTTTAATTTGGAACCCAGCAGAGAGCTTGTAGTTTAAATTTAATAGTCACTCAGGGCCTAGCAACAGCAAAGTACTTTTAGTTTAAATTTAAAACACAGAAGAGAGCTTTCTGGTTAAATTTAGAACCCAGCAGAGAGCTTGTAGTTTAAATTTCATAATAAGTTAGAGCCTAGCAGCAGCAAAAAGCTATAATTTAAATCAAATAAGAATATAGCTTACCTCAGCAGCACAGGACAGGGTACTGTGTAGCAGCCCTCTTTTAATAAGTGAGCAGCTTTTAAACTAGATAATAGGGGAAAGCCGACAGTCGCCCAAGAGTGCACGGTTCGGAAGAATGTATCCTTGAAGGATACTACCAAAAGCAGAGAGGTTCCAAAAAAGAATAAAGTAGCCCAAATGCCCTCGAGTATGGAGCAGACAGAGCTTAAAGATCCCAAATTACCCATGTCTACCAATAGCCAAATTAATATGAATAAAATACAGTCTCTAAAATGCTTGTATGCAAATGCTAGAAGTCTAAAAAATAAGATGGGAGAGTTAGAATATTATAGCACTAAATAAGAGGTTAGATATGAATGGAATATCAGAGGCATGGTGGAAGGAGGAAACCAGTGGGACACTGTAATACCTGAGTACAAACTATATCATAATGACAGAGCTGATCAAATTGGTGGAGGGGTTGCGCTCTATGTTAGAGAGGGCATTGAGTCAGAAAGCATTAAAGTTTTGCAGGAAACAAAATTTGCTGTAGAATCTCTATGGATTGAAATTCCATGTAAAAAGGGGAAGGTGATGGCAGTGGGGGTTTTCTATCGACCGCCTGGCCAGAATGAACAAATGGATGATGAAATGCTCAAAGAAATCAAGGAAGCTAACAAAAGTTACAGCGCAGTAATAATAATGGGTGATTTCAATTACCCCGGTATCGACTGGATCAGTGTCACGGCAGGACATGCTAGGGAAATAAATTTCCTAGATGACATAAATGACTGCTTCTTGGAACAGTTGGTTCATGAACCGACCAGAGAGGAAGCCATATTAGACCTAGTCCTTAGTGGAACACCAGATCTAGTGCAAGAGATAAGGATGTTGGGGCCACTTGGCAATAGTGATCATAGCATGATTGCCTTTGATTTAATTAGTGGAGGAGGGATAGTAAGGAAATCCACAGTACTACCTTTTAACTTTCGAAAGGGAGACTATGATAAAATAAGGAAAATAGTTAAGAAAAAACTAAAAGGAGCAGTTGCAAAGGTTAAAGACTTGCATCAAGCTTGGGTGGTGTTTAAAAATACTATCTTGGAAGCCCAGACCAGCTGTATTCCATGCTTTAAGAAAAGTGGAAGGAAGTCCAAAAAACTGCCAGCATGGTTTAAAGGTGAGGTCAGAGAGGCTGTTGTTGCCAAAAAAGCATCTTTCAGAAAATGGAAAAAAGAGCCAAACGACGAAACCTGGAAACAGCACAAGCACTGGCAAGTCAAATGCAAGGCATTGATAAAGCAGGCAAAGGGAGAATTTGAGAAGAAGCTTGCTGCGGAAGCCAAAATGCGAAATAAAGATTTTTTCAAGTACATTCGTAGCAAAAAACCTGTGAGAGAGTCAGTTGGTCCATTAGATGTTAGAGGAGTTAAAGGGGCACTAAGAGGCGACAAGGCGATAGCGGAGAGACTGAATGAATTCTTTGCTTTGGTCTTTACTGAGGAAGATGTAGGGATGTTACCCATGACTGAAGTGGTATTTAAAGGTGTGGAAGAATTGAAGGAAATATCGATACATCGGGAAGATGTATTACAACTATTAGATAAACTGAAGAGTAGCAAATCACCTGGGCCGGCTGGCATACATCCAAGGGTGTTGAAAGAACTGAAATATGAGATTGCAGACCTGCTATTAGTAATCTGTGAACTATCATTAAAATCATCTCTAATACCTGAAGATTGGAGGATCGCCAATGTAACACCAATTTTTAAAAAGGGTTCCAGGGGTGATCCGGGAAACTACAGACCGGTGAACCTCACGTCAGTACCGGGAAAAATGGTAGAAACCATCATAAAGAATAAAATTACTCAGCATGTAGATAGTCATGGCCTAATGGGAGACAGCCAACATGGCTTTAGGCAAGGAAGATCTTGTCTTACTAATCTGTTATGTTTTTTTGAAAGTGTGAATAAACAGGTGGACAAAGGTGAGTCGGTTGATATAGTGTATCTGGACTTTCAGAAAGCCTTTGACAAGGTCCCTCATTAGAGACTTTTGGCAAAACTAAAGAGTCATGGGATAGGAGGCAGTGTACTACTGTGGATCAAGAACTGGTTAAAAGATAGAAAGCAGAGGGTTGGGCTAAATGGCCAATTTTCCCAATGGAGAAAGGTGAATAGTGGTGTACCCCAGGGATCTGTGCTGGGTCCGCTGCTTTTTGACATATTCATAAATGACCTGGAAAGTGGAATAACGAGTGAGGTTTGTCGCCAACCTCCCCCTGGTGGCCGGTGGCTGAATGGGGAGGCTGGGCATATAGTTAATTTTAGGAGAGGAGGGTTCTTTAAGGCCAGGTGCAGCCTGGTCTATGTAGTCCTGCTCCTGGTGCAAATAAGTCATGTAAGCCAAAGTGGAGGGAGAATAAGGCTTTTATTTCCCTTTTCACAAAAAAGATTTGTTGGGCTACAAAAATTAAAGAAAGTCCTTCTTTTCAGGCATAAACCAAACTCAAGGTACAAAATAAACTGTTATAATCTTCACAGTTGTGGAAAGGAATTTAACCAAGGATTCTTTCAACATTGGAGTAAATTACATGTCTGAACATTCTTCTTTCAATCAGCACAAATATGAAAACTTCTTAAGGTAATATCTGTAAGGCTCACAGTTCCGGCAGTGATTCCAAACAACCCTCAACACACATGGAACAATCCATCAATTCCTCCTGAGATGAGGGAATAGGGTCTATAAGCTCCACTTGCATCGGTTCAAAATCACTATTATCTTCTTCTGAGCTGGGGCTTTCTCTGGCTGTTATCACAGGCCAGTCCCTATTTCTGTTCCCTTGTTTTCCATACAGTTGTTCTAAGGTTCTTAAATGAGCATGGCCTGTTTTATAGCCTCTATATCTTGGCTGGTCAAAACTCTGGCCTGCTTTCTCTTCCTTTAAACTGGGCATCTGTTTTATAAGGGCTTCTAGCAGCTGAGCCTTTCTTCATGAATAAAGAATCATCATACCTTGGTTTCCTGTAATAGGCATAGCTGGAAGTGTCCTCCTCAGGTATTTCCCTTAGGACCCAGTCTCTCTGGCAATCTTTCTCTTGAAAGCTTCTGGTACCTTTCAATCTGGTCTCCGTGCTTTCTGGCAAGTGTAGGCCTCTCTCCAAGCCTGGCTTCCTGCTTCTTAGCTCTTTACCTCTGGAGTTTCTGGCTACCACGACTTCCACAGGACTGACTCTCTTCCGTCTGTCCTTCTCCCTGGGACATTCTGGATCTCTTCCAGTTCCTGCAGCCGTGCCACTAGTCCCGGTTCCACCGCTCTGTTTCTCAGCAGTGCTTTGCTCTCCGGTGCTGCTCTGCTCTGCGGTGCTGCTCTGCCTTCTGGTGCTGCTCTGCTTTCTGTCTCCAGCCTCTTGCTTATAAAGGTCTTCTGCCTTTGAGCTTCCCGGGCTAGTTCTCAGGTGCTGCTGATTAGCTAGGTGTGTCCACTCAGCCTCTGTAAGTGCACGCCTGCTCCCTCTAGCTGTTTTGCTAGACAATTTCATTCTCTGCACCTCATTTGTTTTGGGACAGATAGCTTCTTTTCCTATATCCTCACTTTTATTAGCTCCTGCTCTATGACAGGTTATCAAATTTGAAGATAACACAAAACTATTTAAAGTTGTTAAAACCCAAGAGTATTGTGGAAAATTGCAAGAGGATCTTGATAAATTGGAAGACTGGGCATCAAAATGGCAGATGAAATTTAATGTGGACAAGTGCAAAGTTATGCACCTAGGGAAGAACAACCCAAACTATGGTTACACGATGCAAGGTTCCACATTAAGAACCACCACCCAGGAAAAAGATTTAGGTGTCATTATGGATAGCATGTTAAAACCCTCGGACCAGTGTGCAGCGGCAGCCAAGAGAGCAAATAGAATGCTAGGTATCATAAGAAAAGGAATGGAAAATAAAACAAAAGATATTATAATGCCTCTATATAGTTCCATGGTGAGACCGCACCTTGAATATTGTGTGCAATTCTGGTCGCCGTATCTTAAAAAGGATATAGCGTTATTAGAAAAGGTTCAGAGAAGAGCCACCAAAATGGTGAAGGGGATGGAAGGATACTCCTATGAAGAAAGGCTAAAAAGGTTAGGGCTCTTTAAACTGGAAAAGAGACGGCTGAATTGAGATATGATAGAAATCTATAAATTAATGAACGGAGTGGAACGGGTAAACGTAGATTGATTGTTTACATTATCAGAATATAGAAAGACTAGGGGGTCATGCACTGAAGCTACAGGGTAAACTATTTAAGACTAACAAAAGAAAATATTTTTTCACTCAACGTGTAATCAAACTCTGGAATTTCTTACCGGAGGATGTAGTAAAGGCTGTTAGTATAGCTGGGTTTAAAAAAGGTTTGGACAAGTTCCTGGAGGAAAGGCCCATAAACCATTATTAAGAAGGGACTCAGGATATCAATGCTTGACCCAGTACAAGCATTGCAGAAACTGTGTCTTTTGGGGAAACTGCTAGGTACGTATGACCTAGATTGGCCACTGTTGGGAACAGGATACTGGGCTTGATGGACCTTGGTCTGACCCAGTATGGCATATCTTATGTTCTTATGTTCAGACAGCCCTATCAAATAACACCGCTGTGGGATCAAACCCATTGCCTCTGCCTCCACCGTCAGTGAAGTAACCAGTGGGCTACATTTCTATAGCTACTAACAAACCCCTGGCTGGCTACAGCAGGACTGCAGGTCACCACACAAACTGTCTGCTGTGGTTACCAGGATAGGGTTAACCCACCCGTACCCATGATGCACTGCACATGCAGATCAGCAGTCTACAGATGATCACAAGATGGGGTATGCACCCCCACAGCACCTCGGCCTGGTAGGGGGAACTGACCGTGTGTGTTACTGGCACAGAGTAGCTACAGACCGTCACATTGTGAGGGTACTGTGCTCACCCTGAGGGTGAGGTGGGGTGCCCAGCACCAGGTCCGCAGCACCTGGCTTAGCTGAGATAGATTGTGCTGCAGGTTGCCATCAGTGCCAGTGTGTGATAGGTAGTCCTTGCAGACACACCTAGGATACATCTGTGTCCATCTGTATTTCCCAGTCACGTCTAGCCTTTGTGGACTATGATGCACCCAGAATAGTGCATATCCTGTGTGGGTGCCATCGTCACATGATTTAAGTGAAGGGGGTGTTTGGACACATAGGCGGATTATGTAGCACCACCCAACACGCCCTCTGGCGCGCAGGGTGGAGGACAGGATCTCCCACCAACAGATCCACATTCTACATCCCTGCAATGGTGGCAGTAGAGGGGACCATCAACCCCAGTCCTGCTGGAGAATAGGTACCCTATAGCACAGTCAATGCAGATCTGTACACATCCATAAGGTAATGGCAGACAGACAGTAGGCCTGGAAATGCTCAGCTTCCCCCCACCACTCTCTGACATTCTCCAGCCACTGCACCCTGCAAGGGGTTCCAGCCATACACATACTAACTGCAGACAGTCTTCTAGCTAGTCCATAGTGCATGTTCTTGGAGGAGATGCATGCCCCCAAAACTGGGATGTGAGCACACACACCAAGCAGATAAGTCAGTGATTGGGCCCCAGAAAAAAGAACCCACAAATATCACTTAAGAGAAATACAATATAACACTATGGGGGAACCTAGCCATGCCATGGTCACTGCTCAGTCAGGGTGAGAGTGACCTCCCAGCAGGACATGCTGTGGCCACCCTGTCCGTGCAGGTGGTGGCCGGGCACTACAATGTCCCAGCCATTGCCCTATGCCCTGTGCAGATGCATCCTGCCCATGCCACCCTGTCCGGGCTATACCCACAGTACCTTGCTCCTCATTATGCACATTGGCAGGCTAACACTGGAAACAGTGCAAGCAGTGTGGGCTGAGTAAGGTGTAGGCAGCCACAACACACTGGATAGACAGACACACACTCCCACATGTATGCCAGCATTGTGCAAATATAGAGGCTTTTGGCAGCCCTGGCCACCACACAAGTCCTGGGCACAGTGCAGGCACGGCTATGGTATGCAATACTGTTGGGGGTCACTCCCCGGTGTGGTAAACACTGTCAGAAAACAAAACTGAAACACACTCCACAGATATCAGAAAGGCTGCAATGATGCAGCTCTATCAGCAAATTGTGCTTAATTTAGGAATTGCTATCTGCCATTAATCATAGCAACCTTTTGATATATGTGTAACATATTCCCAGGTTTAGGGCGGCATTGCTAAGGTATGCAAGTGCTAGTATTCGGAGATACTGCTGCACGCAGGATCCAACAGCCTGACTCTCCATGAGGCTTTCGATAGTGGAGCCTGTGGGTGTGGGTGTTTATGCCCCTGTTGGCCACTGCTCTAGGGCAGAGATTCCCAACTCTGGTCCTGGTGGGCCAAACACTTTTCGGGTTTTCATGCTGTCCCTAATGAATATGCATTAGATACATTTGCATACCATGGGGGTGGCGCATACAAATGCAGCAAAGGCATATTTATTAGAGACAGCATGAAACCTGAATGGTGTTTGGTCCTCCAGGACTGCAATTGGGAAACTCTGCTCTAGGTATTGCACATGTTTATGGTGTCTGTGCTCTGTAGGGTAAAATATAGGCGTTTCAGGCATGTTTATGTTATCTGCAATAAAGGTTCCATCTTTATTACCACGGTTTAGTACTGGGTAAAATATGGGGACTGGGTTGGCAGGAGCCACAGCTGGGACTTGAACTTGTGACCTTCTGCTCATGAACACACTGGCTGTGTGTACTGCACCACACTTGCTACAGGGATGGTTCATTCCCTGGGGATACCATGACTGTTCGTCAGACAGACCCTGTCTGTTGCAATGCATAGCACCCACCTAAATGGGGCTAGGCCATGGTCTGCTTTGGGCAGATGCCACTGCCCCCTCCGCCACCAACACCCCTCCGCCACCATGCTGCCATGCCATTATGCCAGTGGCGCTGGTGGTGCGCAGTTCCAGGCCATACAGTATGCGGTAGGCAGCTGCCTATGGTGTGGGTTCTCTTGTAGGGGTGCCTACATGGACATGCACGCTTCCCCCCCCCCCCACACCGCCTACCAATGTTATGTGCCCTTGGGGGTACCTGCTGGGTAATCTCTCCTGTGATACTGTGGGACACACACTCGTGCCCATGTTGGGCCCTCGTCAGTTGATATCTTGCTGCTTTACAGTTTCAGCATTCCTATGTGCCACCTAGGCATCTGCCTAACACGCACTGTGCCCCAGCTGGACCACAGCATGTGCCGCCTGCAGCCCTCTATATCCCATTTACAGCATTAGTACAGTTGCCCTTTCCTACGTGCCCACTCTGTTGTTACTGCACATGTGCACGCCATAACAAACCTGCCCAATATAGATGTGAAAAAACCCTGATCAGCACTATTTCAATGTGGGATCATTCACTTTGTAGGGGGACAGAGAATAGACCCTTCCAAACATGATATCTTATTTTTTGAGCTTTGTCAGTGGTGTTGCTTTATGTTTCTCATTAATATCACTTTTGGCCAGCTTGTTTTAGGGAGTCGTTAGTGGGATGGGAACAGCTGGGGGATGTAGAAAAACAGTGGGCAAAACTGAAAGGGGGTATTTTAAAGGCAACCAACCTTTTTGTTAAAATGGTAAATAAAGGCAAAAGGAACAGGAGACCGCTATGGTTTTCGAAGGAAGTAGCTGAAAAAGTGAAGAAAAAGAGGGAGGCCTTCATGAAATACAAGAGATCACAGAGAGAGGAAGACAGGCATCTGTATTTGGAAAAACTTAGAGAAGCTAGCAAAGTAGTCAAGAAGGCAAAGATTCAAAAGGAGGAGGAAATAGCCAATGCAATAAAATGGGGGGATAAGACATTTTTCAGATATATTAATGAGAAGAGGAAGGGCAAAAGTGGTATTGTCAGACTCAAGGGTGCAGGGGGGGAATATGTAGAAGCTGATAAGGATAAAGCGGAATTGCTTAACAAATATTTTTGTTCTGTGTTCACAGATGAAGAACCAGGAGCAGGACCTCAGAAAACACCCACAAATAAGAACAGAAGCGAGGGACATCTTGAACAATTTTCAGAAGACTGTGTTCGTGAGAAACTAGCTCAACTTAAAGTAGACAAAGCGATGGGACCGGATGGGATACACCCTAGAATACTGAGGGAACTTGGGGACGTTCTAGCAACTCCACTGACTGACCTTTTCAATGCCTCGTTGGAGTCGGGAGTGGTGCCAAAGGACTGGAGAGAGGCTCATGTGGTGCCTTTACACAAAAGCGGAAGTAAGGATGTGGTTGAAAACTACAGGCCGGTTAGTTTAACTTCAGTGGTGAGTAAATTATTGGAAACGCTGCTGAAAGAGAAAATAGTGAGGTTTCTGGAGTCCGGCGGATTACAGGATCCGAGGCAGCATGGATTCACCAGAGGCAGGTCTTGTCAGACAAATCTGATTGATTTCTTTGACTGGGTGACCAGGGAGTTGGACCGAGGGAGAGCTCTAGATGTGGTGTATTTAGATTTCAGTAAAGCCTTTGACACTGTTCCTCACAGGCGACTTATAAACAAACTGAGCACCCTAGGGATGGACCCTAAAGTTACTACTTGGGTTAGAAATTGGTTGGGTGGGAGGCGACAAAGAGTACAAGTAAATGGAGCTCACTCTGAGGAGAAGGATGTTACCAGTGGTGTGCCCCAGGGATCTGTCCTTGGTCCGATTCTTTTTAACATCTTTGTTAGTGATATAGCGGAAGGGCTGTCGGGTAAGGTTTGCCTCTTTGCGGATGATACCAAAATCTGCAATAGAGTAGACACCCAGGAAGGGGTAGATAACATGAGGAGGGATCTAGCTAAGCTTGAAGAATGGTCTAGAATTTGGCAGCTGGGATTTAATGTTAAAAAATGTAAGGTCATGCATTTGGGCTGCAGCAATCGAAGGGAGCAATACAGTATAGGAGGTGAAGTACTTTTGTCCACTAAAGAAGAGCGGGACCTAGGCGTGGTTGTGTCTGATGATCTTAAAGTAGCTAAACAGGTAGAAAAGGCGACGGCAAAAGCTAGAAGGATGCTTGGGTGCATACGGAGAGGAATGGCTAGCAGAAAAAAGGAGGTGATAATGCCTCTGTATAAGTCTTTGGTGCGACCTCATTTGGAGTATGGTGTGCAATTCTGGAGACCGCACCTTCAAAAGGATGTGAACAGGATGGAGTCAGTGCAGAGGGTTGCTACTAAAATGATTAATGGGCTTCATTATAAAGCATATGAGGACAGACTTAAGGATCTTAATATGTACACCTTAGAGGAAAGGCGGGTTAGAGGTGATATGATTGAGATGTTTAAATACCTCCGTGGCATAAATGTTCAGGGAGAGAGCCTCTTTCAATTGAAAGCAAGTTCTGCTACGAGGGGACATGGGATGAGGGTGAAGGGAGATAGATTCAGGAGTGATATGCGGAAATATTTCTTTACGGAAAGAGTAGTGGATCTGTGGAATAGTCTCCCAGTGGAGGTGGTAGAGATGAGGACAGTAACTGAATTCAAAAAAGCATGGGACCAACACAGAGGATCTCTAAAGGTAAAAAGTGGACTGTTGTAGTTGTTGTTATGGAAGGACAGACTAGATGGGCCTTGTGGTCTTTTTCTGTCATCATGTTTCTATGTTTCTATGGTTATTGGGCTTTTAGATGTGGTTCTGGTCCTTTGTATGTTTATTTGCCTCCTGCACATGTATCACAACTATCACTTTTCTGGGTTTTCCTGCCTTTGCTGCACATTGCTGACTGAAATGGTTTCTCCTTCCTGCAAATGTGCCTTAACGCAAGGGTTTCACTGGCGTTAGTGTTCAGATCCTGATTCCACAGCGTTAGTGTGCCTGGATCCTCTCCCCTCCCACTCTCCACCCATTGAACCCCTTCTCTCCGCCCTCTGGGAAGCCTTACTCCACCCTTCAGACCTGGATTTCACAGTGTTAGTGTGCCTTAATGCCGCTGCTGCATTATCACACAATAATGTCACTTATCATGCGATAATACCACTGCTGTGACGTTAAGACGGTTTAGTAAACATACCCCTTAGTAATGTACATTGATAACTTGGATTTTTCTGAGGCAATGGAAGTTTAAGTGACTTGCCCAAGGCCACAAGGAGTGCTAGTGGGAATCAAACCCTGGTCTCTAGGGTCCCAAGCCAGTGTTCTTAACCATTAGGCTACTCCTCCACTCCATAATCAAGAAGTCACATCTGCCAATATTGTGAGCCTTCTACAGCTACAGCAATTGTGACCTGCTCAGGTGAACCAACAGCCAATGAGAGCCTGCCAGAATTAGGCAGCCTGTCTATGATTCCACTACCATCCAATGTCTACTCTGTGCCACAGAGAAGGAAGGTTGTTGTGCTGGTCACAAGCCAATCTACAAGGATACACCATGATGTCATGCATTACCTGTCAGTTCCCAGATCTTACCATCACAACATAAATTCTGTATGTGATTGTAAAGGAGGCCCATTATAAAACTTTGATAATACCTATCTTGCAAAGGCTGAAGCCCTTTCTGTAGGGGAAGGATACCTGTGATCGTACTACCAATATTCCAAGAATCTGCATTAATAGCGCTAACTCCTCTGTGATAGAGAAAGGGAATCATTGTCTGGCACACAACAATGTGGTTTGGGATAACAAATTCTGTAGGCCTACCATCATGTGGGATCTTGTAATCCCCACCACATAATGATCCCACAAAAAGACCCACTGTTTGGCCAGTGAATGACTAGATCTTGGAATGCATTAGTAGTGATATGTCCTACATAGATGCATGCAAAGTGCATGCTAATGGGAGTGAATTGCTGGTGTTGAAGGATATGAAGTGGTCCCCAGAGACTTTTAACATCACCATTCCTAGGAAACAGGCTGCCATCTCTCACAGTATTGTAATGAGGAAGATCCATCCTTTGCCTTAAAAACACAGGATTCTGTGAGAACTAGGTCAGAAGCTGACAGGCAGGCAAGCCATATGATCGGTAGTTGTCAGGGGCAACGTAAACAAACCCAGCCACGAGGTTTGCAACCCCACCCAACTAGCAAGCAATCCCTAGTTCCTAATAGCTTTCACCTGAGTGGGGGAAGTGCTAATCAGCACTATAAGAAACACTCAGGAAACTCAGAGAGAGGACAGCCAGGAACAGGGCAGCCAGGAACAGGGCAGCCAGGAACAGAACAGCCAGGAGCAGAGGAGTCAGAGAACAGCTGTGAAAGTCCGTCTGCTGTGACGCAGTTTGGAACTCAGAGGCAACGTTCTTTACAGAGTGAATGGAAGCCTGAAAGAGTGAAACAGTATGTATCTGGGAGCTGTGATCCTGAAAGTGATTCTGAACCAGATTTAAGGACGTTTACTGGCAGCAGAAATACCTGGAGGGTTAATGCTCAAAAGCCTCGTAGGAAAAGTCCAAGGTGGGTGCCGTGCTGTGAAAGCCAACCGAAGGATTTAACTAGAGAGCTAACGTGGGAGCGTTTACAACTCCCTGAAAGGGAGAGGTATTCTGTAGAAGATATTTGCATGTCAGATGAGGAAGTGTTTGAAAAGCCTAAACCTCAGAGAAAGATTCACCGAGCAAAACCCTGTGCTGACAAGGGAGAACAATTCCTTTATTCCCAGCCAAAGCCTGAAGTTAGAACAAACAAATACTTTAAAGGGAGAAGTTCTTATAAGAAGGTATGTTCTGAAAATCCTGAATGGTGGGTCTCTCCTCTCTCACACTCTGATAAATACGGTAACAGCAACTCTAGTCTTAGAGAGAGCTGGTCAGATAAGCTCCGTGACGAGACAGTGCAAGGAGATTTACAAACGTTCTGTAGCAAGGGAAACGTTTGTCCATCTGAAAGTCAGCATGAACCCATGGTCTTTGATTATGCTAGTGAAAGCTCATTTGATGATTCAATGGACTGTACGTTAACTATCTCAGACAAAATTACCTCTTTATGTTAAACCAGTAATTGTACATTGCTTGAGCCTAGCAGTGAAGATCAAGAGTGCCTGTTTATCTACAGAGGAACTATGTGCTGAGTATTGTTTTCTTATGGCTATCATTTAATTAAGAAGCAAGAAGAAGCTATCATTATTTCCTTTATAACATGCCAGAGAGTATGGCTTTATTGTCTTAAGTTTACTGTGTTGTGCATTTGAGAATCCGACCCCGGGAGGGGAAATAAAACCCTAACTTTACCTGAACCACTCGTGTCTACAACTACTTATTCTTCATAAACATCATCAGGCAGACAGACCTGCTACCCTAGGCGGCAGCCTGCCCACCTGGTGGTGACAGTATGTAATCCACATATGCACTTCTGACAGTGTTGCTATTCTGCATGCAAGGCAGTCTACACTCACATCCCTCCAGTGGTAGTGCACATCCATGAGTGTGAACTATGTCATGCACCCCTGCCTACCAATAAGTGTGGAAACATGAGCCCCCACATCATCTGTGCGCCTTTGCGTACCCCTAGATTGTACTGTAGGTTGCAATAGCTCTACCAGTTTCTACCAGGATTGAGATATATTACAAGTCCCAAGACAAACAATCATATTTTTCCCATTGTACTTACCACGTCTGGTATGCCGCTGCTCATGGACCTCCCTTAGGACGTCAGGCCTCTTCTGCCTCAGTTCCTGGGCTGTCTTCTTGAGATCATTACATTAGCAAAGCATAAAGAAGGGTCATGTTATATGTGACCCTATGAGACACATCTGATAATCTATGCATAGTTTCCGCTATGAGAGGTAAAAAATGTGTATGACCCCACACCACTATCTTCCACCCATGGATGACATTTGCAGTGGAAATGGGAAAAGGCATGACATGGGAAGGTTTGCTGCTGGTCCTCTCATCACTGGCTCAAAGTACTTTGTGTGTCAGAGCACCTTGGTCAAAGCAGACATCATCCAGCCCATACAGTATCTATCTCACAGCCTGTCCTGTTTGGTTCACAATAAACAAGAACAAACTGGGGTGGGGGGGGGGGGGTTACAATCAAAAGGGGGGGGGGGTATATTAACAATTTAATGGGAGGGGACCGGTCACCAAGGGGGAGGTGTATTTACAGTCCAGATTTGTCAGCAGTTTATTTAACATAGTTACAATCCTGTTTTCTAAGCGGTTCACATTTTTCTGTTTCTCGTTTTTAGTTTTTGATGTTCATTTTGAGAGAAGAATCAGTGGGTGCTTTTCTGTTTGATGCCTAGGTGTTCTCTGAATAGGTGGGTTTTTAGCTGCTTTCTGAATGTGGATAGCTCTTTATTGCATCGTATTTTAGTTGGCAGAGAGTTCCATAATGTAGGTGCGTATAGTTCAAATGTGTGGTTACAGGTTTGCTGGTTGAATTTAGTTCTTCCATGTGGCACAATCAGCACATTGTTTGTTACTTGCTGTGTTGGTTTTGCTGAGTTTGGTTTCTCCAGAAGGGTGTGCAGATGGGATGGTTATTGCTGATGAAATGCTCGGTGGATCAGTATTAATGTTTTGTACTTGATCCAGTCTTCTACTGGGAGAATGTGCAAATCTTTCAGGACTGGAATGATGTGGCCAAATTTTCTAACCCATTGGATTGTCTTGGCTATAGTGTTGAGGGCAGTTCGAAGTGGGTTGAGCGTGGTGATTGGGAGTCCGTGATATATGGAATTGCAATAATCCAGGTGTGGGAATGTCATCGCCTGCATTACAGATCTAAAGTCCTTGGCATCTAGGAGTGGCCTAAGATGTTGTACCATTCTAGCTTTGAAAAATATTGTCTTTGTAGCTTTTTCAATTTGTTGCTTGAATGACAATGCTTGATTCAGGATGATTCCCAGATATTTTATTTGTGGTTGAACTCTTATCTGGATCATCCCTAGGGCTAGATGCATTGGTGGGGTGAAGTCTTGGTCCTTTGTGACAAATAAGGCTTGTCTTTTTGAGGTTTATTGTGAGTTTGTTCTCTTGAAGCCATCCGGAAACATCATTGAAGCAGCTTATTAATTGTGGGTTTGTTGGGTTTGAGGTGGTTATGGGCCCATAAAGAATTATTTAATCTGCATATATGTGGAAATTGACATTGTGTGACCTTATTATGGAGCAAAGTGGTTCAAAGAGATGTTGAATAGCATGGCTGAGAGTGCGGAGCCTTGCGGTATTCCTTGGGTTTGTCAGTAAGGTATGGAAGGGTTGGTACTGGCTCGAATTTGCTGATATCTGTCTGTTAGATAGGATTGTAACCATTGTAGGACCTTAACTTGTATGCCAGTTTCCTTCAGTCTGTTCAGGAGGATATTGTGGGAGATAGTATCAAATGCTGCAGATATATCCAGGAAGATCAACGTGTATCCAGTGTGTTTGATTTGAATTCCTTTGGTTAGTGCGGAAGTAAGGATGTGGTTGAAAACTACAGGCCGGTTAGTTTAACTTCGGTGGTGAGTAAATTATTGGAAATGCTGCTGAAAGAGAAAATAGTGAGGTTTCTGGAGTCCAGCAGATTACAGGATCCGAGACATCATGGATTCACCAGAGCCAGGTCTTGTCAGACAAATCTGATTGATTTCTTTGACTGGGTGACCTGGGAGTTGGACCGAGGGAGAGCCCTAGATGTGGTGTATTTAGATTTCAATAAAGCCTTTGACACCGTTCCTCACAGGCAACTTATAAACAAACTGAGCACCCTAGGGATGGACCCTAAAGTTACTGCTTGGGTTAGAAATTGGTTATGTGGGAGGCGACAAAGAGTACAAGTAAATGGAGCTCACTCCGAGGAGAAGGAAGTTACCAGTGGTGTGCCCCAGGGATCTGTCTTTGGTCCGATTCTTTTTAACATCTTTGTTAGTGATATTGCGGAAGGGCTGTCAGGTAAGGTTTGCCTCTTTGCAGATGATACCAAAATCTGCAATAGAGTAGACACCCAGGAAGGTGTAGATAACATGAGGAGGGATCTAGCTAAGTTTGAAGAATGGTCTCGAATTTGGCAGCTGGGATTTAATGTTAAAAAATGTAAGGTCATGCATTTGGGCTGCAGCAATCCAAGAGAGCAATATAGTATAGGGGGTAAAGTACTTTTGTCCACTGAAGAAGAGCGGGACATAGGCGTGGTTGTGTCTGATGATCTTAAAGTAGCTAGACAGGTAGAAAAGGTGACAGCAAAAGCTAGAAGGATGAGGAATGGCTAGCAGAAAAAAGGAGGTGATAATGCCTCTGTATAAGTTTTTGGTGCGACCTCAATTGGAGTATAGTGTGCAATTCTGGAGACTGCACCTTCAAAAGGATATAAACAGGATAGAGTCAGTACAGAGGGTGGCTACTAAAATGGTTAGTGGTCTTCATTATAAAGCATATGAGGACAGACTTAAGGATCTTAATATGTACACCTTAGAGGAAAGGCGGGATAGAGGTGATATGATTGAGATGTTTAAATACCTCCATGGCATAAATGCACAGGGGAGAGCCTCTTTCAATTGAAAGCAAGTTTTGTTACAAGGGAGCATGGGATGAGGGTGAAGGGGGATAGATTCAGGAGTGATATGAGGAAATATTTCTTTACGGAAAGAGTGGTGGATCTGTGGAATATTCTCCCAGTGGAGGTGGTAGAGATGAGGACAGTATCTGAATTCAAAAAAGCATCGGACAAACACAGAGGATCTCTAAAGGAAAAAAGGGGACTATTGTAGTTGTTGATATGGAAGGACAGACTAGATAGGCCATGTGGTCTTTTTCTGTCATAATTTTTCTCTGTTTCTATGATTAATGAGACCATGAGGGTTTCGACACCATGAGCTGGGCGGAATCTGTGTTGCTGGGGGGTCAAGTGTATTGTTTTTGTTCAGGTGATCCTGTAGCTGCTGTTGTACTAACTTCTCAAGGATTTTTGTGTGAATGGAAGGCTTGCTACTGGTATAAATAAGATAGGATCAAGTGGATCAAGGTCCGGTTTCTTGAGGGTTGAGTGAATGATATATATCTTGAGGCTAGTGGGTATCTGACCCTATTTGAGTGATTCATTCACAATGTTAGCAAGAGTTGGGCTTAGTTCTTGTCTTGTATTTTTGATCCATTCAAACGGGCATGGGTCCAGAGGAGAAGTGGTGGCATTGAGTCCTGATATTGTGTTTCAATCCTCTCTTTGGAGACAGATTTAAAGGTGTCCCACATGGATCCAAGGTTGGCATTGTGGGTGCTTGTAGTTGCTATGGGCTGTGCTTTGATCATCTGTTGGAGCTGCTTGTATTGTACAGCGAGCTGATGTGGTGGTATGTTGGGGAGTTGGTTTGAGTGATTAGGTGTTCTGGTTAGCCACTTGACAATGTTGAAAAGATCATGTGGTCGGTTGAGAGATGCATTTATGATCTCTGAATGGTAGTCTTTCCGTGTGTCATCTATTTCGGTACGGTAGTTGTTTAGAGCATCCATTTATGTTGTACAATCAGATTCATTTTTTGATTTCATCAATTTCCTTTCCACCTTTCTCAGTTGAGTTTTGAGTTTCCGTAAGGTTGGTGTATACCAATATGCCTTTGCGGGTCTTACAGTATTTCTTCTGTGTGTTGCCTCTGTGTGCTGCAGCTAAGGCAGCATTCCAATTTTTAATTGATAATTAAAGATCCGTGTGTCCTGATTGTATACTTGGTAGAATTTGATCGAGGAAGTCATCTTTATTAAAGGGTTTGAACCTGCTTGTTGGGCATGTGTCATCTTTATTGGTCACTGGTTGATTGGAGGTGATGAGGGTAATGAAGAAGTGGTCAGACCAGGGAACAGCTGTAATCTTGGTTTTTCTTCTTGCATTATTTGAGTTGGAATTAAGGAATACGAGATCCAGTATGTTGCCTTTTTCATTAGTTGGGGTGCAGACAATTTGGGTCATCTCCATTGTCTCTATTGCTTCCATGAATGCTTCAGTATGTTTCTCTTGTACAGATGGAAGGTTGAAGTCCCTGAGTATTATTTGTTCTTTTATGCTGTTGTGGTATTCCAATACTTGTTTGAGGATTCCTAATAGGTCTGAATTTGCTGTCGGTGTTTATTGGTGATTGTGAGAATGTCCGCTTCTTCCGAACTTTCAATCACGAGGTTCCAAAGGTGGAGGTTAGATTTTACTATTATGGCTACTCCTCCTCCTCTGGAGTGAGTGTGAGAGCAATTATATAGATTGTATCCTTGGGGTGTGATCTGGTTCATGAGTATGGTGTCTGATTCAGAGAGCCATGAATCTGTTATGCAGAGAATATCGATTTTTTGAGCTGAGATAAGGTCTTGAAATATAGGGAGCTTGTTCCTCACTGAGCGTGCGTTTATGAGTGCAATCTTTAATGTTCTTGTGAGCATAAGTGATATGTGGTGCTTTGGTATCAGCAGGATAGGTATGAGTCTTCGTTGAGGTTGTATCTTGCTGGGGGGATATGGTACTTGTTGTTTTTGTGGTGTTCTGTATGGGGCGTGTAATGGTGTATGGAATGTGTTGGTAGGGTTGAATGCATAAGTTTGTATAGGAAAAAATGTTAGCAAAAGGTGTGGGGTTATTAGGAACGGAGGCATGATGTCTATTTTACCTTGCCTTGCTGATTGTTGTCTATTGGCGTTTCTTGTTTGCCTGTATGTTTGTTGCTCTTCTTTTCTTATTTGCTGTCATCGTAGTATCATTGGTATTTGGGGAAATTGGGTGGCGTCTTTCCAGGAACTTTTCAGGAGTCGTTTTTTTATCCCCACCCTTGGTCCATGCCAAAGGGCCCTCTGGCAGGGGTGGGCCCATCAGGCGCGGGCATCAGGCCCTCAGGGGTGGGCCCTCAGGGGGTGGGACCATCAGGTGTGGGCATGCCTGCTGGCACTCCTCTTTTTAAACAAAGAGGTGGGCCTTGATTGGCCTGAAGATGGAGAGCGGAAGGAGTTACTGCTTCCCGCTCTCTGTCCTGATGCCGATCAGGGTGGTGTTGAGCAAGTCCTGTGTGCCTGTTTTATGTTTATATATTTATATATTTATTTATTTAACTAGGCTTATATACCGATTTTCTACCTGTCAAATTGGTGTACATCCAGGTAGTGTATATGTATTTCCCTTGTTCCCAAAGGGCTCACAATCTATGTGTACCTTGCATGTACATCACGTGCAAGTTATACATGCTAGCCAATATGTGAGTCACCATCTACAGTCATGGTGTCATCCAGCTGTGAGGCAACCATGGTCACAGTATTACAGGCCATACTGAGACTCTCCATTGTGTACTGTGATCTATGAGTCCTGTATGCAAGGTGTGAAAAATGCAATTGCAGCTATGTGTCAGAAGAATGCATTAGGCCTCAGCAGATTGTTCTGTTCAAAAGCGCACAGAATGGCAGAATCAGCCATTGTAGGGTGTGACACTGTTTTAGGTTTTTGTATGGCCCAGGCACAGCAAGCACTGGGCAGCTATGTGTGTGAAATTCCCACACTCCTCTTAAGTGTCAGTTGCCAGATGGTAATGCAGATGATTATTCCATGAAAGGAAAATTGTCAAATGTCTGCAAGTGGTAGCCCAACCAACAGAGATAGTGGCTCACCATGGGGCTCTCCAAGCTGCCATGCACAGATGGCTAGGCGTAGTGCATAGCTAAATACTAAAACATGCCAACAATGGTATGTCCCTATGCCCTAACACACAATGCCCCTAACATACCTGTTTGCGGTGATCTAGCATATGTGTGTGTTAGTGTGTTAAACAGCAGTGCAAATGGCCTGCACATCAGTATGTGCTGTGTGGAAAACAACCAGAAGTCATGTACATAGGTAACTAGCCAATTTTATTGTACAGATGCAGAGACAGCAGAATGCATGAGCTCTGGGGTAACATTAGTCGTATGTACATGAGCTGTACAGGTATGGGAATGTACATGCAACGCACAAATCCAGCTATAAGGTGAAAATACAGATTTCCACATCAGAATGTTGCCCCTGCTATGTGTGTGGCACAATGTCATGAGAAACATAGGATGGAGCACACATGCAACTGAGTAATTGTAAGCCAATCAATAATGGCACATCTTTATTGGACCAAAACAGATAAAGATGTTTGTGGAGGTCTAAAAACATGACAACTATGGTGCATTAATCATCACAAAATGCACATAATCACATGTCATTTTGTTATAACATATTTGTGCACATGCATATGCACAGTGTAAGTCACAACATGACACAGTGATGCCCCATATGCACAGTAGCATTCCTGCCCATGGCCAAACACAAACCAAAGATGTTGATGTGGTGTACCTTGTGGGGATGTGAAACAGCGTGTCATGGCCAAGTGCAAGGGTGACAAGGAAATAACACAACACCTAGACAATGTCCCTCTGCTGCTACTCACACAGCTTGATTCTATTTTGGGCACAAACATTTGAGGTCATCCATAGAGGCATTTCAGTGATATGGTCAAAACACCAAAAGGTCAATGACAGTCTGAAGTGTCAGGATTCAATGGATATTTTTTCCCCTGCTGGACATGTTGCTACCAGTACACTGTCTCCACAGCTCAAATGGTGTGTGCACATCACATCTCTCTCAAAGTCTGTTAATGAATCCATGTGTGTGCACATTGAGGTGTGATGTCTCATGATGATGATGGTAGAATCCATAGTAAATGAATGGGAAAACGTGTTTGTGGCTATGAGTCACGCCACCCAGGCAGTGGATCCTATCACCAGGTTATTGTGCTTCCTCTGCATGCAGCAATCCCCCACATGAATACCAATGTCCAGCATAGTTCTATCACTATATGGCACCTCTTATCAGGGATCATGTCATGTTGTTGCTGTGTCCTTCAACATGTGGGTGATGATGACCGCAGATGCAGTGTAGTACACATGTCATGTGTGTGGCCTGTACTCTGAGGAAAAAGGAATAGAAAATTATTTAGGATATACCTCACACATCATGAGGTGGCACCCTAGGGAGTGCAACACCAATATGTAAAGTATGAAACGTCAGACATTCAAACATTACATTTCCATAACACAGCTCACATTGAAGGTGGAGGACATTAACAACTATCACTAGAGTATGTTCACATCTGCACATAGACATGTCCATGGGCATGTGTTACAGGTGTGTCATAGGTCCACATCATGTCTATCAGTGCTGCCGGATACTGACCTCTCAATGAACCCTGAGTAACAAACCAGCAAATCACACAAATGTAATATGATGATGTTAGTCACACATAATCAAATTTGCAACCCATCTTCTGTGTGCTGCATGTGTCTGACTGGGACTGTCTGAAGATGTTAATGGGTCCAAGCTGTCATTCCACACACAGACATTGTCCCTGAAAGGTCTTGCATTACACTGTGTGCATGTGCAACCATCATTGCCTCTTGTCAAAAGTATACAGTCATGGATCAAACATGAATGCTTACGCATTCAGGTTTGCCATCACACAAAGCCTATGTCATTCAACAATGCAGAACACATTATTATTATTAAGCATTTATAAAGCGCTGCAAACATATGAAGCGCTGTACACATAAATAAGAGAGACAGTCCCTGCTCATCAGAGCTCACAATCTAGTCAAGACAAAAAATTACATAATACAAATTACAGATCAACAGGACAAAGTATACATCTAATGTTAGAGAGAGCAAACACAGCATATATAAAATAGTCATATCACAACACAAGAGTCAAGAATGAAAAGCAATAGTGAAGAGGTGGGATTTCAACCTGGACTTGAAGATGGCCAGGGAGGATGCCTGACGCACAGAGACAGGAAGGTTGTTCCAGGCGAAGAATGCAGCAAGGTGAAAGGAGCAAAGTCTAGAATTAGCAATACACGTGAAAGGCATAAATAAACGAAGACTATTAGAAGAGCGAAGTAACCGAGAGGGAGTGTAAAGAGAGATAAGAGACGAAAGGTACTGGGGGGGCAGAAGAGTGAATACATTTATAGGTCAGTAGGAGAAGCTTGAATTGGATACGGAAATGGATGGGGAGCCAATAAAGTGACATGAGGAGAGGAGTGATGTGGGAAAAACGAGACTGGCCGAAAATCAGACGAGCAGCAGAATGTTGAATAGACTGAAGGGGAAAGAGGTGGTTTGCGGGGAGGCCGGCAAGGAGAAGGTTACAGTAATCAAGGCGGGATGTGATTAAGGAGTGGACAATCATTTTAGTAGTGTTAACAGAGAGGAAGGGGCGAATTTTGCAGATACTGTAGAGAAAGAAACGGCATGACTTAGCAATGAGTTGGATATGTAGAGAGATAGAGATAGAGGAGTCAAAGATAACACCAGGGTTACATGCTGAGGAGACAGGAAGGATAACAAAGTTATCCACAGAGACAGAGAAAGGGAAAAGAGGAGGGGAGGGATTCGGGGGAAAGATAATGATCACATTAGTCACAGGGAAGCATCTGAAATGTACCAAAAGCACTGTGGTCATCTGTAAAGGGCTGATCAGCCTCATCCCATCAACAAATACTGCACATATGCCTGCACAGTGTATCAGTACAATGTGACTCAGAATACACACACACTGTAATGTAAATTGCACGTGCATCTGGTAGCATACTCACTGTCTCAAATGTGAGGTTAGTGGAAAAATGGCATCAGCCTATGCAAGGATACACTGATGTTGGCTGCCTCCACAATGTCATGAAAAAGTGTAATTACTATCCAACACTACAACTCCTATCAGCTGTGTACATCCACATCTTAGTTGGTAAGGTTTGCAACACGATGGTGTAAAATTAACAACTGCTGAGATAAAGATGCCCATATGGATGGTAATCTATACATATGGGGTATATGTCTGCATGCCATATAGGTGTAGACCAATATAGGTGGTAATACAAGGTAACATCACACATGTCCACTGTTGTCCTGTGCTGACAGTATATGCATAGTAAGGGACACAACAGCCTCAGCACAGACGGCAGTTATGTTTGTGGAAACTATGTCTGTATGTTATATTCAAGTCATACCTCTGATGAGACTGTGTATGATGGCCAAGTCACACGTAACTGCCATGTTGTCATCTGTATGTTTCAGTACCACAGTTCGCTGCATGTTGATCCACCTTCCCAAAGTAGTTCCTGCACCACACCAGCAGGCAGCCTGGCAAACAAATTCTGTATAGTCACAAACACAAGAGATACACATATGTTAGAATGTAGTGCTGAGCTACACATGGCAGCATGCACATTTATACACATATGCATTTCCCCATGTACACATGACTTACATGAGAAGAGCTCCTTAATCAGATGTTGCATGATTGCTGTGCCCACACGTGTGTTTCCATGGCCACGTACAGGAGGGCACGTAGGATAATCTTCTAGATCCAGATTAATGTCGACTGGGATATTGTGCCTGAGAGCAATGTTGTACAGGATGCAACAGGTCAGAATTATCTGTGCCACAGTCATGGGTCGGTATTGTAAGGACCCGCCAGTCTTATCCAGATACCTGATGCGACTCTTTAACACGCCAAAGGTGCATTCGATGATTGAGCAGCTGGGGGCATGGGCCTCATTGTACCTCATCTCTGCAGGTGACCGTGGAAAATGCACAGGGGTCAGCAACCAGGCTCGACACCCATATCCAGCATCACCTGCAGAATGAAATGTGGAAATGTCAACAAGGAACAGATGTTTATACACAATGTCTGGATGTACATGCCAGTATCTCTCCATTGCATGTTGCTGTTCCCCAACACACACAATCATGTAACTGTAACAACAAACATATTCAATAATGGCACAAACAGATAACAGCATTTGATGGCATGTATCCCTTATCCGCCAGCTCGCAGAAACATGTGACACATAACACTGGTGAAAAGTAATGATGGCAACACACATTATCTGTGTCCATTTCAAACACATTATTAACCTCCCATACACAAAATGCACTAACAGCATTTATGAAGGCATCAAGCATACCTAGCACAACACATCTTTGACAATCTGATAGATACAGCTGTCTGAAAACATTCTAAGGCCAAACATACTATTGACATAGAACAGGTGCCACTGTCACATTTACATGATGAGGTCATTTAAAGTCTGTTAAACCTGATAACACAGGTACACTAAAAAAATTTTTTTTTAAACTGCCTCTAATGTTTCGATTGATTTTTACGTTTTTTGGTGCGCTGAATCCAAATCTGGTAACCAATTTGCTCCATCACGTACAGATTTTTTGCTACATTGGGTTAGCAGTTTGAGGTGAACGTTTCAGATTGAGTGCGATCGAGATAAACGTTTCTTGGATGAATTCTTTATACTAATTGTTTAGTAGTTATTCAAATAAGAATAAAGAAAATTGTAACAAGGCAGCACATAAGAATAGAGTAATGTCAACAAAACACACTGTGATGGTAGCAAAATTGTCTGCACTTAAAACAGCCACATACATGTGCACAAACATTGAGCATATAAGAGCGAGGTTAGACACAAAGCAAAGCAATGTGCAAAAAATGTTGTACAGGTATGTATGTAAGAATAGAAAACGCAAACCGCACCATTGCAATACATGAAGACAAACACCCGATGGTGTGAAAATAAAATTCTAATAAATGAGATCCGATACTGTGGTAATAACTAGCAAATTTTTATTTCAAAGTTTAGTAAAAACACGATATTTGTCAACACAGTTTAGATTTTAAAGTCATTCTTGGGTCAATCAATCTCCTGGTGGGCCCGTTTCTTCTTCCCCCGAATGCTTCTCTTGGTGCGCTGCTTGGCGTATTTTTCATCTGGGGTTTCCTGCAGCAGCAACCAGCAGAAATCAGCCATCATAGTGGTGTTCCATCTTCCTTAGTACCTTCTCTCTGCGTCCTTGATGTCCTGGTGAAACCTTTCACCTTGTTCTTCACTGTATGCCCCCAGGTTTTCGGGAAAGTAGTTCACATGGGAGTGCAAGAAATGGACTTTCAGGCTCATGTTACAGCCTTGTTCTTTGAAGGCATTGAGCATCCTGGCAACAATATCCTTATAGTTCTCATCCCGCCTGTTCCCCAAGAATTTGAGAACAACATCCTTGAAGGAATCCCAGGCTTCTTTTTCCTTCTCAGACATCGTTTCAGCGAATGCTCCATCTGAAATGAGTTTCCTTATATCAGGGCCAACAAACACTCCTTCCTTTAGCTTTGCTTCAGAAAGTCGGGGGAACTTTGAGCAAAGGTACCGAAAGCACTCACCATCTTTTGGAAGGGACTTGATGAATTGCTTAATGAGACCCAACTTAATGTGGAGAGGTGGTAATAGAATTTTATCACGAGGTACCAAGCTCTCATGAAGAACATTTTTCTCACCGGGTCTCAAATACTCCCGAATTGGCCAGTCTTTTTTCCCCCAGTGTAGGTCGCGGGCCCGGCTATCCCACAAGCAAAGGAAGCAGGGATATTTGGTGAAACCGGATTGCTGCCCTAATAGCATGGATAGAATTTTAAAGTCTCCACAAATCATCCACTTATGCTCATCATAACGAATCTTCTGAAGAATCAGGGCCAAATTCTCGTATTTTTCTTGGAGAATAACAGAGTGAGCAATAGGAACTGAAGCGAATGTGTTGCCATTATGAAGAAGAACACCTTTTATGCTGTCTTTTGACGAATCAATGAACAGCCGCCATTCAGCAGGATCATATTTGAGTTTAAACTTTTCCATCACTCCGTATATATCGTTGCAAAATACCAAATCTTCCTCTTTGCTGAAATACTTCAAAAATTGTGTCTCGCGGTTGCGGTACCAATAAAAAGTTGTTCCTGGTGACAATAGATTTTTCTGTTTAAGCCGAGAACCTAGCAGTTGGGCAGCATCTTTTGGGAGTCCTAAATCCCGGACTAAATCATTCAATTCAGCTTGAGAGAAAAGTTCAGGTTTCGGATCTGGTTCAGTTTCAAACTCGGAAGTACTGGACTCATCGGGAAAAGCCATCTGATGAGTCTCATCATGATCAGAACCGTCCACACAAATATGATCCAAAGATTTTGGTGGTTCAGGCACAGGTACTTCGTTGCTATGAGGCATAGGCCTAATTGCTGAGGGAAGGTTGGGGTAACTTATTACATTCTTATTTTTTAAGTTGTATCCCTTCACAATGCAAGAGCAAAAATAGCAGTCACTGCTGTGATCTCTTTGTTCACGCCATATCATAGGTATTCCGAAACGAAATGCTTGTTTTTTACCTTTCATCCATAAGCGTAGATCTTCCTCACATGTCTTGCACACTTTGTGAGGAGCCCACGGTTTGTCTTGATCGCCTAACTTCAAACCGAAATAGGCGAAATATACTTTTTTAATAAATGCAGAAATGTTCCTCTGCCGCTTTTTCACGGTATATTCCCCACAAATAAAACAAAAACTGTCCGGAGAGTTGACGCAACCTCTGGCTCTGTGAGCCATCACAAATACACAGCACTGCAAACTACAACTGTAGTGAACCACTTCGGAATAAAGCTGGATTACGACTGAGCAAACAAAAGGTAATAATGAACTTGCAAGAAACTGAAATTTGACAGGAACGTTCATGTCGCAACCACCGTGTTTGAGCGAGCAAACGAGGCGAGGCGAACAGGAAAGAACATGCGCCAGCGCGAGTACTGGATTTAGCCCCCCGCCTCCCAATTGTCCTGTTAATGTATAAAATGAATACAAAACACTCTAAAATATCATGAGGGAGTGTTTCTAGTTAGTTAACCATTACAACCTCTATTTTGGGCCAAGAAAATAAACTGCAGTCGGCTAAAAAGAAATTATGTGAACATTCCTTATATGGGTAAGAAATCTAATTTTGCAAGAAAACGTGATGTGATGGAACATTTTGGCTATTTTTCCTGGATTCAGCACCCCAAAATCTATAGGAATCAGTTGCAAAACTGGAGGCAGTTTTTTGGTAGTGTACCTGTGAAATCATAGTCGATCATCCAAAAACATACATGTGTTTCTGAATGTGCAAACTGAAATAGAACAATTAAACTAGGTCAAAATGCTGAGAGGTGAATGGGCCACATACCCAGAACCATGCAAAACACCTATGAAATGAAGTTCTACCTCCCCAAGTCACTGTACACACAGTGATTGGCAAGAGATACAATTAGGGATACACCACCAAGGCTGGCAGATGTACATGTGGGTATCCAGGTAATGAGAGGTCTAACTACCATATATGCTGATGACAACATGCTTCAGATTAGCATATGATGATCACATCATATGTGCAGATATCTGCATAGGAAAAATGACTGTACAATAGATCAGCAGTTTGGAATACAAATATTAACCTCATGGCTGCATGGTTACACAAAAGACATACGCAACACAAATGGCAGACAGATGTCACCTTTGAAACACCAGAAGGGATATGAACATTAGTCTGGAGATAGTGACATGGTGAGATAGTAGTTACAGCTCCCAGAGAATTTAGTTTTCCAACACCAAAAGATAAAGAAGAGAAGTAGGAGGTACCATGTGCAAATGCTACCCAGACACTGATGCAATGGCTGTGCTGTGATATGCCATTGCATAAAGATCAGTGTTCTGAATGTCCTAGAAAACTGTGGTGTTCCTGCATCAGGACATGTTTTGTATGTGGTATGAGATATGCAGACAAAAATGTGCCACAGAAAAATACCTGTGACCTTGGGCCATCTGTGATAGTGGTCAAGCAGCCCAGATCACCATAACAACATGTGCATAGTACACATGAAAAATACCCACCCAGCAGGACACAGTCCTCATATTGTCCACTCTCAAACTGTTGGAATAGTGCTGATTGATGCAGGATATAGGAGTCATGGGTGGACCCTGGAAACCTAGGAACCACATTCAGAATATGCATACTTGCATCACATACAATCTGCACATTCAGGGAATGGTAGTGTTTGCGGTTGTGGAACACTGCCTCCCTGTATCTGTATCAGGGCAATATGTGTGCAATCAATAGCTCCCATCATTTGTGGTATCCCTGCAATCTGCTCAAATACATGGTTCAGGGCTCCCTATTGTTGCCTACTGTTAGGAAATACAATGTAATTCCTTACCCGGCTGATCATGGCTTGCAGTACCTGGTGGAGACAGCATGAGAAGGTGGGCTGGCTCATTCCACCTACTGCAGTCACTGATGTCTGGAAGCAGCCAGAGGCAAAGAAATGTAGGGCACTCAGGAGCTTGACCAACCCTGGTATGGCATGAGACTGGCCAGTCTGAGGCTCGAGGGCAGATCTTAGATTCTCATAGAGCTCTCTAATAGCTCCTGTACTCAGACGATAGAGGGAGATGACTTGATCCTCACACATGCCCTGGAGCATGACCCTGGGCCTGTAGAGGTAAGCCTGTCTAGGGCGCACCTCTGCATGCCTATGATGCCGTGGTGGCCCATCCCCGGCCTGTGGATCCTCCATCCTCTGTGTTGCTGCGGGACTGCACCCATGCCCATTGCCACTCTCTCATGGACACCATCTCCCTCCTCAGGCAACCGCACCTCTCCCTCACCATGCAGCCACTGGACAGCACTCACAGCAAAGACAAAGTGAGCCATCATGGATGACAGATTTTGCAAAATCACAGTGCCTAAAATAGTGAGGGGATGGGTAAATGATCAGGGTAAACACTTTACACATGTGCATACTGCAGCACACACAGGCAGCAGCGTCTCTTTGATGACTTGCATGACCCCCAAGGTCCAGCGCTGTCAGAAGGAGAGGGACGCAGGTGGAAGGCACCCTGCGTATGTGTAATGTGTGTAATGCAGGTTGAAGGCATGTAACTTACATGCTAGGCGCATTCCACAATAATGAGGCATAATGCACCCTGCGAGTAATGCAGGTGCATTGCACAATGTGTAGGCGTAACACACAGTGTACATAACACAGGCACAATGCGCCCTGCCATGCATAATGTGTGATGTGTAAAACGTTACCACAAGGCACCATGCACATGCATTATGTGCATAACGTACGTACATGGCGCATAAGGTAGGCGCATCACGAATGCGCATGGCGCCTTCCGGCAACATTTTACGGCCACATGATTTTCACGCCCGTGATGTGCATGTGTCCCGAACATTGCATGGATATAGCTGTAGGAGCAGCATTGGAGTACGTAACACGAGGAGGACATGATTGTGGAAAACACATGTTTAGCAGCGCATGTGACACATGATACATGATGTCCTCCTTTCCATATGTGCACTGTGTGGTGGCCACATGCAAGGACACATGTACGTGTGTTATACGTCCTGCATATGGCCAGGGCGCCCTGCACATGCATAATGCGCCTTGCACATGTGCATGGCACTCTGTATGTTGGCAAGGTGCACTACATGCACATGCACAGGCATGATGCGCCAGGCAACACATCATGGGCCAACATAACTGTAAACCTTACGTAGCATATATGCTGTAGTTAGGACAAGTAGCACATGTGATGACATGGCTACCCTAGGCACAAATTGTCACACGATGAGTGTGCTGCATTGTGTATGCCAGTGCCCATATCACGGCCAGCATGCAGAAAGCACCGTGCGCATGCGCAATGCACATAACACATGTGTAGAGTGGGCTGCGTAGGTGCAGCGCGAAGAGCACGGGCTCGAGGCAGGGCGCATTGCGCATGTGGCCTGCATGCTGCACATCCTCATTGTGCCCTGCGCATGCACACTGCATGCTGCACATCCATACTGCACCCTGCGCATGTGCACTGCATGTTGCACCACACCCTGCACATGCACAAGGTGCGCTGCACATGCACAGATGGTGTAGAGCGTAGTGTAGGTGAGACATGCGGTGGAGGTCTGTGTTTATTCCGGAGAACTTATCTTGCGAAAAAATATGGGAAACATGCAGAGAGGAGAGAACAATTGACCAAGGTGGGGAAACACCTGAAGAGCAGTCCCATGAGCAGTTTGGGGTGCAGGACCCAGACGAGGAGGAAGCTGGGTCATCAGGGGTGTCTCAGCAAACAGAGGAGCAGCCTGACAAGGCACTACCTGCTAAAAGGAAAAGGAAGTGTGTCCCTATAGAGGTGCACAAGAGGGCACTGTGGTTCAGCCAGCAGGAGAATGATATCCTCCTAAGCAATGTCCTGGAGCACTATGATGTGCTTTATGGCAGCCTTAGCACAAAGAACCCACAGAGCACCAGAAACATGGTGTGGGAGGAGAAACGGGAAGCTGTGGGTGAGGCTGGTGGACCACCCAGGGACATTGAAAGCATTCAGGACAGTGAGAAGTACATTGATGAGATGCTTCTTGCAGCAACCAAGCTCTCCAGCAGAGGAGAAGATGGATGCCAACAGAATGTCGATGGTTGGACACAAGTCACCAGGGCCTGCAAAATCACCAATCCAACTTCTCCAGCCCTTGAATTGAAGAACCATTATGCAGCCCTGGAAGTGGAGGAGGTGAAAGCATCCCTGGAAAGGGAAGAACCAGAGCTCAAGTACCCAAAAGTTGCAGAATCAGTGACCAGAAGGAAACGAAGGGTAATGGTGGTTGGAGACTCTCTTCTGAGGGGTACTGAGGCGTCCATCTGCCGACCAGACTTGATGTCCAGAGAGGTATGCTGTCTGCCTAGTGCCAAAATCCAAGATCTTACAGAGAGTTTGCCGAGAATCATCAAGCCCACTGACTATTACCCAATGTTGCTAATCCATGTTGGAACAAATGATACTGCCAGGTATTCCTCAGAACGTATCAAAAGTGACTTCATGACTCTGGGACAGAGGGTGAAGCAGTTAGGTGCACAGGTGGTGTTCTCTTCAATCCTCCCTGTTGAGGGTAAAGGCCAAGGCAGAGAGGCTCGCATCCTGGAGATGAATGCATGGCTGCATGGATGGTGTCATCGAGAGCGTTTTGGTTTCCTAGACCATGGGATGCTGTTCCAAGGGTTGCAGAGCAGAGATGGTATCCATCTGTCCAAGAAAGGTCAACGCGTCTTTGGTAGTAGACTGGCTAATCTACTGAAGAGGGCTTTAAACTAGATTCGTTGGGGATGGGTGAAGAAAGCCCCCAGGTAGGTGAAAGCCCCCAGGTAGGTGATACAATAAATACCTTTATGGAAATGGGTAACAGGGGTAACATATGGAAAGCAGTGTGTATAAATGCCCGTAGCATGGGAAATAAGATCCCTGATGTTGAAGCTTTGGTGGGAGTGGCTGACTTGGATTTAGTGGCAGTTACAGAAACATGGTTCACAGAAAACCATGATTGGGATGTAACTATACCTGGCTATACTTTATTCAGAAAGGACAGGGTAGGAAGAAGGGGAGGAGGAGTGGCACTATATGTAAAAACTACTATTAAAGCTTTGGAATTACAGAGCTTAAAAGGGAGAGAGGAGGCATTGTGGGTTAAACTAGAAAGAGGGAAAGAGAAATCTATTTGCATTGGTGAGATATACAGACCTCCCTCACAAGAGGAAGAGGTGGACAGAGAGTTAATTGAAGACATACGCAGCATTGCTAGGAAAGGGAAAGTGCTACTGATAGGAGATTTCAATATGCCAGATGTTGATTGGCACATTCCTGCTGCAGTATCATCTAGAAGTAAGGAGATCCTGGATTCTCTACAGGGAGAACTATTCAGGCAATTGGTAACAGACCCCACACGTGAAGGGGCCATATTGGACTTGGTGCTTACCAATGGTGAAAGTGTTTCTGATGTTGTAGTGGGAGATCATTTTGCATCCAGTGATCACCAGATGGTGTGGTTCAGTATTAGGACTAGGGCTATTAGAATCCATTCAAAGGTGAGGATCTTAGACTTTAGGAAGACTAACTTTGCGAAGATGGGCCAATACCTCAGGGAATCGTTAGCGGGATAGGAACAGCTGGGGGATGTAGAAAAACAGTGGGCAAAACTGAAAGGGGATATTTTAAGGGGAACTAACATTTTTGTTAAAATGGTAAATAAATGTAAAAGGAAAAGGAGACCGCTATGGTTTTCAAAAGAAGTAGCTGAAAAAGTGAAGAAAAAGAGGGAGGACTTCATGAAATACAAGAGATCACAGAGAGAGGAAGACAGGCATCTGTATTTGGAAAAACTTAGAGAAGCTAGCAAAGTAGTCAAGAAGGCAAAGATTCAAAAGGAGGAGGAAATAGCCAATGCAATAAAATGGGGGGATAAGACATTTTTCAGATATATTAGTGAGAAGAGGAAGGGCAAAGGTGGTATTGTCAGACTCAAGGGTGCAGGGGAGGAATATGTAGAAGCTGATAAGGATAAAGCGGAATTGCTTAACAAATATTTTTGTTCTGTGTTCACAGATGAAGAACCAGGAGCGGGACCTCAGAAAACACCCACAAATAGGAACAGAAGCGAGGGACATCTTGAACAATTTTCAGAAGACTGTGTTCATGAGAAACTAGCTCAATTTAAAGTAGACAAAGCGATGGGACTGGATGGGGTACACCCTAGAATACTGAGGGAACTTGGGGACATTCTAGTAGCTCCACTCACTGACCTTTTCAATGCCTTATTGGAGTCGGGAGTGGTGCCAAAGGATTGGAGAGAGGCTCATGTGGTGCCTTTACACAAAAGCGGAAGTAAGGATGGGGTTGAAAACTACAAGCCGGTTAGTTTAACTTCGGTGGTGAGTAAATTATTGGAAACGCTGCTGAAAGAGAAAATAGTGAGGTTTCTGGAGTCCAGCAGATTACAGGATCCGAGGCAGCATGGATTCACCAGAGGCAGAACTTGTCAGACAAATCTGATTGATTTCTTTGACTGGGTGACCAGGGAGTTGGACCGAGGGAGAGCCCTAGATGTGGTGTATTTAGATTTCAGTAAAGCCTTTGACACTGTTCCTCACAGGCGACTTATAAACAAACTGAGCACCCTAGGAATGGACCCTAAAGTTACTGCTTGGGTTAGAAATTGGTTGGGTGGGAGGCGACAAAGAGTACAGGTAAATGGAGCTCACTCTGAGGAGAGGGATGTTACCAGTAGTGTACCCCAGGGATCTGTCCTTGGTCCGATTCTTTTTAACATCTTTGTTAGTGATATAGTGGAAGGGCTGTCGGGTAAGGTTTGCCTCTTTGCGGATGATACCAAAATCTGCAATAGAGTAGACACCCAGGAAGGTGTGGATAACATGAGGAGGGTAATATATCTAAGCTTGAAGAATGGTCTAGAATTTGGCAGCTGGGATTTAATATTAAAAAATGTAAGGTCATGCATTTGGGCTGCAGCAAACCAAGGGAGCAAAATAGTATAAGGGGTGAAGTACTTTTGTCCACTAAAGAAGAGCGGGACCTAGGTGTGGTTGTGTCTGATGATCTTAAAGTAGCGAAACAGGTAGAGAAGGCAACGGCAAAAGCTAAAAGGATGCTTGGGTGCATATTGAGAGGAATGGCTAGCAGAAAAAAGGAGGTGATAATGCCTCGGTATAAGTCTTTGGTGCAACCTCATTTGGAGTATAGTGTGCAATTCTGGAGACCGCACCTTCAAAAGGATGTGAACAGGATGGAGTCGTGCAGAGGGTGGCTACTAAAATGATCAGTGGTCTTCATTATAAAGCATATGAGGACAGACTGAAGGATCTTAATATGTACACCTTAGAGGAAAGGCGGGATAGAGATGATATGATTGAGATGTTTAAATACCTCCGTGGCATAAATGTTCAGGGAGAGAGCCTCTTTCAATTGAAAGCAAGTTCTGCTACGAGGGGACATGGGATGAGGGTGAAGGGAGATAGATTCAGGAGTGATATGTGAAAATATTTCTTTACGGAAAGAGTAGTGGATCCGTGGAATAGTCTCCCAGTGGAGGTGTTAGAGATGAGGACAGTAACTGAATTCAGAAAAGCATGGGACAAACACAGAGGATCTCTAAAGGTAAAAAGGGGACTGTTGTAGTTGTTAATATGGAAGGACAGACTAGATAGGCCATGTGGTCTTTTTCTGTCATCATATTTCTATGTTTCTATGTTTCTAAAGCTTTAGAAAGAGGTTTAATGACATCAAACGTGGTATCCGTGCACACCTCACAGCAGAGCGACGGCATGCAATGAGCACAGGTGGTGGCGGACCCAGTAGGCCACAGCTTTCTGCCCTTGAGCAACAGTTGCCAGAGAGACTCAGGCCCATCTACATACATGGACTACCCCCAGAGCTGGACATAGTCCACCCACATGCTGGTGTGAAATTTGTGATGTCCCAACATCTACCTAGTTGAGACACGCACATGCTTTTACCCCTCATGTTGCCTGTACTGCTGCTCCCCTATAAGATAGTTAATGACAGTCAGCACAGTGTTGTTTGCCCAGTCACCCATTGTATAATGCTCAGTGTCCTGGTGTGATGATCACACAGTATAGCTTCTCCAGGACCAAGCAGGAAGTCAGTCCTCACATATGGGTGACGTCGACGCCGACAGAGCCCTCGCGGAGCAATTTTCCCCAGCTTTCAAAGAAAGCCTTTGGGAATTGCAGCGTGCATGCGCGGTCCTCTTCCCGCCCAAGGGTGCCATCTTGCTCAGTCTTCTTTTTTCCGCGGAGCCCTACAGACGTTGTCTGTTCCCTGCCGAAAAGTTGATTATTTCTCTTTTTTCTTCGGTTCGACGCCGGTTCTTTTCCCGCCCAGACTCGCGACGCTGGTTGCGAGTCCGTTCTTTATTTTTCGTTTTTTTGTCCTTCGTGACAGATTTCGCGCCTTTTTACTTTTTCACTGGCAGCCCGGTCTTTCGACCTCGCAGGGGCCCTTTTTCCCCCGATGGCTGCCAGCGGCTTTAAAAGTGTGACCTCTGTAAGAAACTCATGTCTCTTACAGACACGCACGACTTCTGCCTCCGCTGCCTCGGACCCGATCATGACCAGATGATCTGTGGTCCGTGTGGCAAAATGTCCTCTAAAGCGTTGAGGAGTCGGCAGCACCAGCGGGAACGTATCTTCTCTGACTCCGGCCGGGCTTGTACCTCGTCAGAGGCTTCGACGTCTCGGGACTCGGGTCCTGAGCATCGTCGGAGTTCCTCTGAAAGGGGGTCTCCTACCCGGGAACATCATCGGAAGAAGAAACCCGTGAGGGCGGGATTGGTGGACGCTCCTGGTTCCTCGAGGGCCAGGTCGCATAGCCCCGATTCCCGTCCCGGGTCCTCGGAGGTGGAGAGGCCTTCAAAACATCCTCGACTCGAGATGGACTTGCCCGCTCACGTGAGTACTGTTGTCCTCGTAGACTCGCCTCCGAAGGAGCCGACGTCGGGCCCGATGCCGTCGGGGCCCGAGTCGGGGGCTGCTGGGTCTCCTGAGCTCGGACTCAGGTTGACGGCCTTGGAGAGCAGTCTGACTGCCTTCATGGACCAGCAGCGGGCACTGATCGCTGGCCTCGCCGGTGCTTCTGCCCTGACCGCCGGGATGTCGACCTCCAAGTCGACCCCGGAGACCGAGCCGATCCTCGAGTCCATGAGGGCTCGAGTCGATCCTCGGTTGCGGTCTCCTTCGGCCTCCCGTTCGGGACCGAGGTCGTCGACGCCGACTCCCTCGGCGTCGGGGCGGACAGCATCGATGCCCGCCCGACCGGAGCCGCTCAACTCCTCCTCCGAGGAGTCGGCCTGGGAATCCGAGGACGAAGAGTCACCTGGTTCCTTTCGGACTCGGTGTGTCCCATCGGACTCCCCCGAGTCCGAACCTCGGAGACGGTCCCCCCCGGAGGATACCCGGTTCTCGGACTTCGTGTGGGATATGGCCAAGGCCTTGGCCTTCCCCGCGGATCCCGAGGAGGAGCCTCGAGTCGAGGAACTCGATGCCCTCCAATATGACTCTCCCCCGAAGGAGGCCTTTATTGTACCGGTTCCTCCGATGCTGGAACGACTTCTCTTCCGCATGTGGGAGAGCCCGGCGTCGTCGCCGGTGTTAAGCAAGCGGGTCGATTCCATTTATTGAGTCCGCAAGAGCCCCGGGTTCCAAAAGGCACAACTGCCGCACCATTCCATGGTGGTGGAATCGGCCATGCATCGACTTAAGAGTCAAAAAATGCACTCCTCGGTGCCCCCCGGTAGGGAGGCCCGAAGCCTGGATGCCCTCGGTAGGAAGTGTTTCCAGGGCTCTATGCTTGCTTGTCGAGTTCAGACCTACCAGCTCTACATGGGCATGTATCTCCGGGACCTGGCTAAAGAAATTGCCGGGTTCTCTGCTGGTCTCTCCGACGAACCTTTGCAGAGATTCCAAACCTTGTCAACTGGTATTCGAGAGTGCTCAAAGTTTATCTCTCGAGCAGCCTACGATGGTTTTGAGGCATCGGCTCGAGTAGCCGCAGCCGGCATCGGTGGACGCCGCCAGGCTTGGCTTCAGACGTCCGACCTCGAGCCATGGGTGCAGGACAAGTTGGTCGATGTCCCCTGCAGAGGTGATAACCTCTTTGGCAAGCCCATGGATGAGAAGGCTGCACAAATCGAGACCGAGACTCTCACCAGGACTCGTCTCTCCAGGAAGACCTCTGCCCCTTCTCAAAAGAAGAAGGGCTCGGGGAAAAAGCCCTTTTACCCGAGGAAGGCGGCTGCCTATAAATACTACCCTCAGTATCAGGCCTCACCAGCTCCCCCACAGGGTAAGCAGGCCAAGGGACGGGGTAATGGGTCCCGTAGGCAGCAAGCCCCCAAGCCTGCACCACCGGCCCCTGCTCAGCAGGGTGGGTTTTTTTGACTTCATCAGCATAGCCTCTCCCCCTCAGCTGGTTTCTCTCAGCACAGGAGGCCGGCTGGTCCACTTTGCCCAAAGATGGTCCAACATCACCACGGATACCTGGGTACTTCACATAGTTCGAAAGGGCTATCTTCTTCACTTTCACCAGGTACCTCCCTCTTATTTTCCAGGAGAGCCTCCGAGACTCCCTCTGCACAGGGACTTACTCCTTCAGGAGTTAGCGAGTCTCCTTCAGGAACAGGCTGTGGAACCGGTGCCCCACCACCTGAAAGGTCAGGGGTTTTACTCCAGGTACTTTCTGATACCAAAAAGAACAGGAGGCCTCAGACCTATCCTGGACTTGCGAAACCTCAACAAGTTCCTTGCAAAGGAAAAGTTCAAGATGCTTACCCTTGGAATCCTGCTGCCCTACCTCCAGCAGGGAGACTGGCTATGCTCCTTGGATCTAAAGGATGCGTATACTCATATCCTTATTCATTCAGACCACAGACAATATCTCAGGTTTGTGGTGGGGGGAAATCATTACCAGTACAGAGTACTGCCCTTTGGCCTGTCCTCCGCCCCCAGGGTGTTTACCAAATGCCTGGCAGTGGTTGCGGCCTATCTAAGACTTCAAGGCCTTTTTGTGTTTCCCTACCTGGACGACTGGCTCATCAGAGCCCAGTCTTCCCACGAAGCCATTCAAGCCACTCATCGCACTGTAACTCTACTCCAGCACTTGGGATTTGTCATAAACTTCGCAAAGTCCACTTTGCTCCCCTCTCAAGATCTCGAATTCATCGGCGCCAGGTTGGACACTCTTCAGGCGCGGGCCTTCCTGCCTCTGGACAGGGCCCAAAGGCTCATGGATCTCGCCAGCCACTTTCACAGCAATTCCCTGGTCTCGGCCAGGCAATTTCTGAGACTGCTCGGCCATATGGCTTCCACGGTCCATGTAACCCCCAATGCCCGCCTGAACATGCGACCTGCTCAATGGTGCCTTCGCACACAATGGCATCAGGCCACTGGGAGCCTAGCGGACTCCGTACAGATCTCCGACCGGCTGGTCTCTTCTCTGCAATGGTGGCTTCATCTGCCCAACCTAGTACTAGGAGTGACTTTTCAGCCCCCTCCACATTCTCAGGTCCTGACGACCGATGCTTCTCTCCTGGGTTGGGGAGCACACTGCCAAGGTACATGTACTCAGGGTCTCTGGACCCCTTGGGAGTCTGCTCAACAGATAAACTTCCTGGAGCTCAGAGCCATCCGCCTAGCGCTCAAAGCATTCTCTCACCTGATTTCCCATCAGTCGGTGCTGATACAGACAGACAATCAGGTTGCAATGTTCTATGTGAACAAGCAAGGCGGGACAGGCTCCTTCCTTCTCTGTCAGGAGGCACAAAAACTATGCTCTTGGGCTGTCCACCACGGAATTATCCTCAAAGCTATCTATCTCCCAGGTCAAGAAAATTACCTGGCCGACAAGCTGAGCAGGATCCTCGAGCCGCACGAGTGAAGGCTGGATCCGATGGTGGTTCAGCAGATCTTTCTCAAGTGGGTCCTCCCCACCATGGATCTGTTTGCCAGTCCTCTGAACAGGCAACTTCCCAGATTCTGCTCTCGACAACCGCATCCTCTCAGAGTAGCGGCGGATGCTTTTCTGATTCCATGGTCCACAGGCCTCTTATATGCCTTTCCTCCCATGCCGCTGGTGTCCCGGACACTCTTCAAGGTTCTCAGAGACAAAGCCTCGATGATCCTAGTGGCTCCCCGGTGGCCGAGACAACCTTGGTTCCCACTTCTAATGCAGCTGGCGGTGGACACCCCTCTTCCTCTGGGGTTTCAGCCCGACCTCCTGTCACAGGATCAGGGGACTCTCCTGCACCCCAACCTCCGGTCCCTTCATCTGATGGCCTGGCTGCTGAAAGGGTAGTCCTTGCTCCCCTCTGCCTGCCTCCAGAGGTGGAGGAGGTCGTCTTAGCCTCCAGGCGGCCCTCCACCCGGAAGTCCAACGCTCTTAAGTGGCGTCGGTTCTCCGCCTGGTGTGCTCAGCAGTCTCAAGATCCCTTCTCCTGTTCAACATCAGTGGTCTTGCAGTACTTGCTTTCCCTCTCCAATCTTGGACTTAAGTCCAACTCGGTCAAGGTGCACCTCAGTGCTCTTTCTGCGCATCACATGCCGGTGGATGGCAGACCTCTTTCTAGCCACCCTCTGGTGGCTCGTTTTCTCAGAGGCCTCCTTCTCCTTAAACCACCTTTGCGCCCCCCAGCCCCGGACTGGGATCTCAATGTGGTTTTACAGCGGATTACCTGTCCGCCTTTCGAACCTATGGCTACCTGTCCTCTTCGTTTTCTTTCTTGGAAAACCTTGTTCTTGGTAGCCCTCACTTCTGCTAGACGCGTTAGTGAGCTGCAGGCCCTGGTGTCTGATCCTCCGTACACTAGGTTCTACAAGAACCGGGTAGTCCTACGGACTCACCCTAAGTTTCTTCCCAAAGTGGTTTCCCCTTTTCACATCAACCAGGAGGTGGTGCTTCCGACCTACTTTCCCAGGCCACACTCCAGCCGAGCTGAGATGGTCCTGCATACCCTGGACTGTAGAAGGGCGTTAACCTTCTACCTTGACCATACGCGGGAGCACAGAAGGGCTGTTCAGCTCTTCGTCTCTTATGACCCCAATAAGTTGGGGCTCCCTGTCTCCAAGCGTACTCTGTCCATCTGGATTGCTGACTGTATTGCTTGGGCTTACGAAGCAGCCGGCCTCTCGTTGGAAAGTCGAGTCACGGCCCATCGTGTCCGGGCGAAGGCTACGTCAGTGGCTTACCTCCGCTCTGTTCCATTGGCAGACATGTGCCAGGCCGCTACTTGGTCTTCAAGCCAGACTTTTGCGGCCCATTACTGCCTGGAGAGGGAGTCCCGCAGGGACAGTGCTTTCGGACAGGCAGTCCTCCGTAACCTCTTCGAGGTATAGGCAACTCCTACCCTCCATCCTGGATGTTGGGCTACCGGTTGGAGACGTATTCAGAGAAGATTCCTTCCTTCTGGGCTGCTGAGCTTGAGGGAGCTCATTTTTGTGCTTAGGGTCTCCGGTAGCCTTGCTTGGGAGTCCCATATGTGAGGACTGACTTCCTGCTTGGTCCTGGAGAAAGCGTAGTTACTCACCTGTAACAGGTGTTCTCCAGGAGCAGCAGGAATCAGTCCTCACAACCCTCCCTCCTCCCCTTGGAGTTGCAGTTCTATGCTTTCGTTTTTTGCTAATTTTTGCTGTCTTTTAGCTATGTCATCTGACTGAGCAAGATGGCACCCTTGGGCGGGAAGAGGACCGCGCATGCGCGCTGCAATTCCCAAAGGCTTTCTTTGAAAGCTGGGGAAAATTGCTCCGCGAGGGCTCCGTCGGCACCGACGTCACCCATATGTGAGGACTGATTCCTGCTGCTCCTGGAGAACACCTGTTACAGGTGAGTAACTACGCTTACTGCACAGGAACATGACAACAACAATTAGCAAACACATCTGACCCATGTTACAAATGCCACCCTGTTAATCATGCTCACATGCTGTCCTCTGCAAGCAACAGACACATCCTGTAGAAATGCATGGCAATATGGCCACACATATACAGTGTATGCACATAGCTACATGTGTGACCCCATGGCCTGCGTGACTGCTGCATGCATGGAACTGTGCACCTTCAGCAAATGTCAAACAGAATGTACCCCCACCTGGTTTCTGATCTGTCCTGTGTGATCCCTGGGACAGCATGGTACCATACAATGTGAAACTGTCTTGATATGCCCCCTTGTCCAAGAATGTGACATTTACTCTGTGTACTTTGTCTTTTCCCAGGTGACACACAGATCATGCAGGTTGAGGAGCTGGTGGAGGTGTGCCAACCAGACATACCTACAGTGGGTGATGGCGCACATGTCCCAACACCACAGGATGCTGACATGGGGGCAGAGGTGGCTGCATCTGCTGCAGAGGAGGCAACTGAGGGAGAGAATGTGTGTGAAGAGGGGGAAGATGATATACACCTCTATCTCACAGGGAGCAGCAGCACAGAGGATGCCCAAGACACACAGTCCACGCAAACTGTGCCTGAAATAACACCATGTCCTGTCTGACGCCCATCTGAGCCAGGCACATCGCAACACATGATGATGCAGGAGTTGCGTCACTACACCAACACAACCCATGCAGACCTTGCAGGGAGTGACAGACCATAATATTGCATGTTGTGGCACATGTTGTAAGAGGGTACACTCACTGTTGGTGGGACTGTGGGTCCCATTAATGTGTGATCCAGAAGGGAAGGTCTCAACACAAAGAACAGCTAACATGTGGCCAACGTGACTGCAGTTGTAATGCATGTGCGCTGTCGCATAGCAGGGTTATGAGGTGACATCTGATGGAAGAAATTTGTGAAACGTTACAACTGACAGTCAGCCAGAACATTTGACAAACAGGACCATGATTTTCATCAGACAAACCCTCCTACATCTGGCACATGCTGTCTCTGTACTACTCTCACCTCACAGTGCCTCCACCTCTGATCCCTCCCACACACTCTCTGCAAAAACCCTGGCTGAGTATTTTCTGCAAGACATATACAGGATCAGCCTCACTTCCCCCACAACCTCAGGTAGGTCTACACATCACCCCTATCACTCCCAACGTGCCCACCCCCACCGTGGCTAACCTCACCTCCAGTCCTGTAATCTCTGAGGCAGAGACAGCACACCTTCTCTCATACCCCAAATGCAACACCTGCTCCCCTGATCCTATCCACACTTATCCCCAAGGCCCCATCTCCTCCACTGTAGTGCTGTCCAGCTCTCATATTGTCAACCTATCCCTGTCCACTGCAACCATTCCTGCACCCTAATAGCATGCTGTGGTCACACCTTCCCTCTAGAAACCATCCACCTACTGCACCTGTCCATTTGAGTCGCACCATCGCCCTCCATCCCTTTGTTTCTACTATACATGAAGAAAATAATGAAGAAAAATCTAAGTGACCACATCACACCAGTGCTAATTCAATTACACTGGCTACCCATAACAGCTCGCACAAAATACAAAATACTAACAACCACCTTCAAACTCATCCACAACTTAGCACCTTCCTTCCTCAACAACCTAGTAAGATTGCAACCTCCTACCCGAAACAGAAGAACCCACAATTCCAACATCCTTCACACTCCAACAGATATAAGATCTGCCAAAACTAACACCAGCCACAGGGCTTTCTCATATGTGGCGCCAACACTGTGGAACCAACTCCCACCAGAACTACGAGCTAGCAATGACCTTCTAGACTTCAGAAAGAAACTCAAAACGCACATTTTCCAATCACATTTCAACCTGAACTAAACCCACAGATGGAGCAGCCCCTGACCACTGTGTCCAAGAAGATTATCCTGTATATATGTATTTATGTATATCTGTAAATGAACTCCCCCATAGCTAAGAAGTGTTAACTCTGTATGATGTGCTTTTCTGACAATCTGTATGTAAGCAAAATTTGTACCTGCCTTGATTCGACAGTCCAAGAAGATTATCCTGTATATATGTATTTATGTATATATGTAAATGAACTCCCCCATAGCTAAGAAGTGTTAACTCTGTATGATGTGCTTTTCTGACAATCTGTATGTAAACAAAATTTGTACCTGCCTTGATTCGGCAGTTTCACAATAGTAATCCTACCCGCTTCTGATCGCTGGAAGGAGCGGGCTACAAATGCTTGCTAAATAAAAATAAAATAAATACATGAACAGGTGGTTCTGCGCTGCTGCCACAACCTCCTCTCCTCTCATGCCCTCCTGGATCCTTCACAGTCTATCTTCTGTTACACACAACTGACACTGGTCATGCCAGTGTCTCCAGTGACATATACCCTGCAAAGTCCATGAGCCAGTGCCCTGTTGACATCCTTTGTTGCCCTCTGACGCAGTGGGAAAAGTGCACCACAACCCTCTCCACCATACCCTGTCATTGCATGGGTGTAAGGTCATGGTACTGTCCTGTCTTACCTCCTATCTCCCCCATTGTTCTTCCACTGTTATTTATGTGCACAGCTCCTCCTCTGCCATCATGTTCCCAGTTGGTGTAGGCCAAGGATCTGTATTGCCTCCGCTCAATATCACTTTCTATACCTGGTCCCTTGTTGCGCTCATCTGTTTCCATGGCTTACAGTGCCATCTGTGTGCTGGTGACTCCCAGATCTACCTCTCCAAGCCTGACATCTCCACACCAATTCACACCCCAATTGGTGTCCACTGTCAGACATTACTGCCTGGATGTCACCCCAGCATCTGAAAGTAAACATGGCCAACACCACACCTTTCATCTTTCCCCATGGAACATCCTATACACCCCATCTTTTCTCAGTCTCTGTGGACATCTTTCTACACTATCCTCTTACCTTGCCACACAATGTTGGGGTTGTGGTAGACTCCTCATGCTCCATCTCCACACACATACAGCTGATAGTTTGGATATGCTGTGTCTTTCTCTGTGACATCAACCAAATCTTCCCACTACGTCCTCAACACACTACTATGTTGCCCACCCACACCTCAGGCATTTTCCATCATGACCAATGTTACCTACATCTTGCTGCTCTCACTTTCTATCATCTCTCTCAACAGCAATCTGTGCGACACTCTGCTGTGCATCACATCTTCCCCCAGCCTCACCATGCAGAACATATCCCATCACATGTCACATCATTGGTCCTCTATTTGTTGTGTCATAGAGTACAGGCCTCTTCTGCTGACCTATAAATGCATTCACTCTGCATCTCCCCATTACCTTTCTTCTCATATCAGCCCTCACACACCCCATTCTTCTGGCAAACTGCTTCCATCTGTGGCTACTCCCCTATAGCTCTGTGGAGACCTTGCTCCCTCTATCATGCTGCAACATACGGCACATACAAACAAAATGTGTCTCTATGCCAGACACCTTCCCTGACCGTTGTCACATCCAGGATGAGAACTCACCTCTTTGCTGCCAACTTGGGATCCTGACTTACCTGATCCCCCTGTTTCAATACCTTTCACCATTATGCTAGCCCTGTTGACACCTAAATGTACAGTCTTTTGTGACCAGATTCTAGGCTCTGATTGGCATGCACAGTCTCTGACATGTCTGTGTAGCACTGCAGAAGACCTGTAGCACCATACAGATGCTCAGTAGTGGTAGTATCAGTAGTAGTATTAGTGGGGCACAGCAGACAGTAAGTAACATGAGCCTGTGTCTGGCAGTTTGGCATGGGCCCAATAAGGCATAGTGTGGAAAATGTCAGCTGGTAGGGGGACCAAAAAGACAGATATATATGTTTGCACTAATGTCAATAAGGGACATAAAGCCCACCCAAGTGTGATGTTGAATATGTAGGTACAGGGACAGATGTCAGGGGAAACATCTGAGAGGGGCCTGCACACATGGTGGCACACATGGCCATAAAGGTGAACATATCAGCAGGAATGGGACTGCAGATATGACATGACAAAAAACATGGCGAATGTGATAATCCTGATGGGACATATCAAAAGCTGTGTCATAACATGGAGGTTTCAAAGGTGGAAATGATATTGATATAATAGGACAGATATGGCAAACATTGGGAATGGACACCACAAATGTCCATTGAAGGTTGTTTGCTATTTCCCACTGCATGTCATCTAAGGAATGAGTGGTGTCGTGACCCCCTGCCTAGGCCAATGGCCGGTAGGCAAAAGGGCTGCCTTATTTGCCCTTTGAGTACTGTCCCAAGACTTTGGCTGCCAGCACTGAATGCTGGGACTTGTAGTTTCAGTCACTCTCCAAGCAAAGTAGTGTGACCACACAGTTTGTCAGGCAAAACAAAGAAATTTATTCCGGGGTTTCTCCCTCACATCAAAATTCATAGCGCAAAAACAAGGCAAGGATAAGTTCTCCAAATTAAATGATGAAGAGGAACAAAACAGGCTTAACATCAAAGTCAGGAATATTCTTTCCACAGCAGCGGCACTCAGCTTCCTTCAGACAAATGCCTTTCACTGCTATGGCTGCTAATCACATCAGGCAGACTTAAAAACTTCTTAGTCAGAGTTTTCTTTCTCACTCAGCTTGACAAAACCAGGGTAAATAAACTTCTTCTCCTGGCCTAAGCCTAGCACATGTTTAGTTTGTTTGATTTACAGAATGAGCATTCCATTTCTACCACGTCATTATCACAAGGAGTTTCATACATTTCTATCTGCATATCTTCCACAGCTTCATTTGAATCATCTTCTGGGGAGCTTATATCAGAAGGTTTAAACTTTACACTCTGCAGAAACTCTTTCAGTTTCCCTAAAAAGTGTTCTTTCTGCTCTGTACCAGCATAGTTTAAAGAAGGAGTTTCTCTCTCATATAATAGCTTTTCAACAGCCTCTAGAGCTGACTCACGGCACTTACTTGAACTGTTCCTGTTCCTGCCTGGAGCTGCTCTCCTTGTCTTTTGGCTAGCACAGCGTTCAGCGCTTTTCCTCAGCTCTCTGACCACGTCTTCAGAAAAGCCTCTGTTAGGAACTTGTCGGACAGCTGCCTAGGGTGAGAACTTACACAATCTTGACGATGCATATATTCATATGATTCTTGCAAGGTATTGTGGGTATTGTAGTTCATTCACTCCCAAACACAGCTGATGACAATAATTGAGTTGTGAAACCAAGTGGTAAGGCCAATAAAATACTTCTTTTATTGATGGGGTTTAATTCACCCAGCACATGTATGCTTGATAGCAATATAAATGAGGTTACTTGCTTGCAGTGTTTAAATGGATAACAAAAAGTCACAAAGTAAACCAGAAAACAACCTTCAGCTTGTCAGCAATTAGCTAATGTTTTCTTAGCAAATAATTACCAAATACAAAGGCACAAAGAAAAGAATAAACTTTGCTGGTTAGGTTAACTTCTGCTTATTTTTCACTCAGATCCAGCAGTGATTCTCCCTTGCTCACACACACAATCAGGTGCAGCTTTAATTACTATCAATTGACCAGCTGTAAGCCTTTAGCTGGCTGGCTGCTACTGTGTGAACCCAAATCCTGCTTTAAGAGCTGTTTGCAGTGGAAATAAAGAACAAAGTTAGGTTTCTTTGTGATGGCTGATGTGTTTTCTCACAGAAAGCTAACAATAGCATTTAGATAGAGAACAGTCCATGTAAACTGTACTTTCATCTGCTGTATCTCCCCCTTCATCAATCAGCATAGGGTCACTATCATACATTGGCACAGACGAGTCTTTCATTAAGGCACTATCACGAGAATGCTTATTCCCTTGCTGCCATTCTCTATTATAGATAGGGTCTGGATCAGTGTTCATACCTGAGCCTCTCCTGCCATCATAATTCCTCTCTGCATTGCCTGGCCAGTATGTAATCCAATTTTGATGTCCAGCCTTCCAATCTTGATCCCTGGACAATGGATCTCCTCTCACATACCTTCTGGCCTTGGTCTGAAAGTCCCTTCCACGTGCAGTCTTCTCTCTTCAGGTAGCCACTGGTGATTCCTATCTCTGCCAATCCATTCCTCTGGCTGAATCCAGTCCAATGGACTCTGCTGGCACTTGGAATACCTCCCAGTATGGGTACTGCCTTGGACTCTCCCAGACCTTCCAATGGGCTTTCTTCTCTTCCTTCCAGAGAGTTTCCTTCTTTCTCTATCCGCTTGGCTTGGCTTCTCTTTCTCCAGGTGATACTGGGGTTTGAGCTTGTAGCCGTTGCTGTCTCTGTATCTCTTCCTCCCTCTGTAGCTTTTGCTGAAACTGTTATCTGAAGAATAAGCTCTATTCTTATCCTGTTCTAATGTGTGCTGCTCCCTAACACAGCGCAGCTGTCTTGAATCAGGCCCTGCCCTTTGAGATGAGTGCTTAGGGATTACCTCATAGCTCTCTGGATTGCACACACATTTTCTCACTTCAGTCCCTCTCATGGCTGCTGGAAACCTGGTGCATTCTGGGACTGGTAGTCTTTTATGTGAAAACTCTGTTTTCTCACTTCTACCAGAACTGACAGGTTGCTTGTTCAGAGTCACATCATCTTTTCTATAGCTCCTACCTGAGCTATGATAAGCTTCCTTATCACAAACTGTAGCAAACTTGTCTTCCCCACCTCTCTTACTTGGCTGGCTCTCTGAGCTGCTTCCCCACGTGGAAACGAACCTCTCTAGCTTCTCTTCTCTGGGGTGTTTTAGGACAGGTTCCAATCTTGGTTCCACTGCTTTCTGAGAGTAGGGATCAGCTGTCTTTCCTCCTCCTCTCCTTTGCTCCTTGAGCTCCCTTTTCTCGTGGCCTCTTTCCTCCCGGTTCCTTTCCTCCTGACTACTTTTACCAAACTCTGAAGCAGTTTTAAAATGGTGCTTCTTTTCAGCCACACCCTCCTCTCTGCACACGTGAGAGCTGTTAGGGCTCAACCTATCTCTTACGTCACTGCTTGGGCAGGGCTTAGCTCTAGCTACTGCATGCTCCGGTGGCTTGTGGTTTCTATGGGAACCCTGTTTACATCTGTCTTTAAAGGTACATTCCTCACTTCTCTCCCATTCCATCTCATCCTCACAGCTCACCTTATCACATATTCCCCCCCCCTTAAGATATTACGGGCTGGGGTGATATCATCTTCACAGCACGTAATTCTACTGGAAGCATTGATATCATTTTTCTCTTTCTGCTTTCTACGAGCATACATAGCCAACTGGGCCAGTGCTACCCTTTCGTGCCAGGGCCTCAATAGATTAACATGATAAATCTGTCGGCGGCCTTTCCTATTCTCCACTGAATAGGTCGCAGGGCCTATCTGTTTGACTACTCGGAAGGGCCCTCTCCACTGGCTCTCAAACTTCGGGACTGCTCCCGCTACCATGACAATTACTTTTTCGCCAATAGCAAGCTGGCGAGGCTTGGTATTGCAATCATAGTATATTTTCTGTTTCTGTTGACTTGCTTTCAAATTGTCCTCTGCTATCTGGGAGGTTCGTGTCAAACGACCTCTCAAGTCTCTCAAAAATTGGGGAACCCCTATTTCCTCTATTCCGGGTTCTACCCATTGTTCTCTGAGGATATCCAAGATACCCCTTGGAGATCGGCCGTACATTAACTCGTGCGGGGAGGTTCCTAGGGACGCCTGCTTCCTTTCCCTACACGCGTAGAGCACGAAGGGAAGCATAGTGTCCCACTTCGTCATCTTCCCTTCCAACCCACGTCTCAACATGTTCTTTAGGGTCTGATTCATCCTTTCCACTAACCCATTCGACTGATTCCAAAAGCGTCCCAGACCTGGGCTAAGTATCGTGACATGAAATTACTGCTGCGGTCTGTCAATACTTCCCTCGGGAACCCAACCTCACAGAATAGTTTTATTAATTCCGCCGCCACCGTGCGGGCAGAAATTCTTCACAGGGCACCGCCCATGGGAATCTTGTCGCGTGGTCTATCATAACCAATATATATTGAAACCCACGTGGTGTCTTAATCATGGGGCCCACTATGTCCACCGCTATCCTGTGTATGGGTAACGAAATGACTGGTATAAGAATCATTGGTACTTCCGCTGGCCTAACCGAGGTAACTCTCTGTCAAGCGGGACAGGCCTCACAAAACCTAGTGGTCTCCTTGAACACTCCTGGCCAGTAGAATCGCGCCAGAATTTGGTCCAATGTTCCCTGAACCCCTTTGTGCGCTCCTATGGGATGGTCATGAGCGAGTCTAAGCACCAAGGTTTTGAAAGTGGCAGGTACCACCAGCTGCTTGCGCATGTCTCCCGTAGCTGGATCAATACTTTCCCTATATAAAATTTCTCTGTCATGCAAAAACCTTGGTAAAGTATCCCTCCCTTCTTGGGCATACTTGAAAGCCTGGCTGAGAGCGGGGTCGGCCTGCTGCTCTTTCGGGAAGGAAGAAAACTTATCCATTAGCTCTGCTGGGACCCAGGGTAACTCCATCCCGGCCCGTACCTCGGCTCTACTCTGGGAGCGAGTCTGACATTCCCAACACTTTTCTCCTTTCCCCTTTTTGGCCTTAGCCACTGGGGCCGTTACTAAGTCTTCATGAGAAGGAAGGTTCTCCAGCTCTACCGCTGTAGATTCCCCTTCTCCCTCTAAGGCCTTGGTTTGGGTTCTCGTAGAAACCATTCCCTCTTTTACACGTAGACCCTGTTGGACACCTTTCTGGAACTGAGGCCAGTCTCTCCCTAACACTACTTTCTGGGGTAAACGGGGCACTACTGCTACCGGGATCTCTTTCTCTATCCCTAGCCCTTTTACTAGGACTCGGTAGATGGGATACGTGGACGCTGTCCCATGTACACATCTAATCTTCACTGTGCCATTAGGGTATTTCCTTGCCTTGGGCCCCTATCTTTCGCCAAAGGCTTTTGGATAGCATAGATTGGTCAGATCCAGAATCTAATAAGGCTTTTGCTGTTACTCCTTGCACTGTGACTGCTAACAGAAAACCTTCTCTAGCTTGTCCTGGGTCATCTATTATTAGTGCTGTTTTTGCCTTACACTCACGTTGTAAGTGACTATCACTTCCACACCTGAAACATGTTCTTTTCACATATTTCTTTCTATCCATAGGCAAACACTACATGGTCTCCCACAATCTACTCTAAATCCCCTCCGGCTAGCCATGAATTCAGCTGCGAGAATTCTCGTAGGTGCTCCTCGATCAGAACACATAACTCCAATACTGAAGAGTTTACACTGGCTACCCCTCCAGGCCAGAACCCTATATAAAACCCTGGTCATGACTTTTAAAGCTGTCAAGAACCCATCCCTATCACCCATCAGCAATATGATACATGTCACTCCATCAAACAGATCCAGGAGACCTGCTGCATTGAACTCCATCAACCTACCAAAATTCCTTACCAAATGCTCTAAAACAACAGCCTCCAGAGCCTTCTCACTGTTTGCGCCCAGAGCCTGGAACGCCCACCCTCCCTCCCGAAATCAGATCCATCCCTAGCCTCACGACATTCAGAAAGGCCTTAAAATATCATCTGTTCCTATTATACTACCCTGAAGCAACCCCAAATGAACATAGCCCTTATACTGATCTTTCCCATTTAACCCCAGTAGAAAATGGCTAATCTTGTTGATCCATACTTGCACACCATACTGTTTTTATACTTTACTGTAATTTTATCTGTTATCTACCATGTAGTTACTCAAAATTGCCATGTACATAGTTAACCCTATTCACATCCAAGTTTTTTGTATATAGTTAACCCTGTTACTTCCTAGTTTTTGTACCCTGTTCAATGTAAAAAACCAATGCTGACTGTACCATTGTGTTTAAATTTGTTCATTTGTAAACCGCACTGATTAAAAGAGCGCGGTATATAAGAAATAAAAATAAATAAATAAAACACACATTATTAGCAATATTCCTTGGCCTCTCTTCCCTTTCTGATAAAGCGTATGGTGCCTTTGCAGAAGCAAAGCTCATTTCTTGTGCGGTGACATCCGCCTCAAGGAATCGCTCAGTGAGCAAAATAGCCTCCTGGGTGCTTCGGCAACCCTGCAATATCAGGAAGGTGCGTACTTTTACTGGAATAGCTGCCAAGAATTGTTCTAATATGATGCTATCTAATATTGCTTCCAGCGTCTTACCTTCTGGTTCCAACCATTTATTAACCAGACCTTTCAGACGGTGGTATAATGCTCTGGGTGTTTCACCGGATCCTAACCTGGCATTCCTCAATAAACGGTGGTACACCGAGGGTGTTAGACCTAACCTGTCTTTGATAGCTCGCTTTACCTCCTCGTAGTTATTGGCAAAAGCCGGGGGTACAGTCTGGTAAGCGGCTAAAGCCTCACCCGTGAGTGATAGTGCCAACCGGACTGCCCATTGGTCTTTTGGCCAATTAGCTACGTGAGCCACACGCTCGAATGCTTCTAAGAAATCGTCCACATTGTCCTTGTCAGTTAACTGACCAAATCCTAGTGTCTCTTTGGACCATGGTCCAAAAGTACTAGCTGGACAATGTCCTGCTGAACCTGGGGTAGGAGGGATGGGCTCTGGCTCCTTCTTCACGCCCTGCATCCATGCCTCCATCAAGTCGATCAGCGGCCGTTGCTGAGCCTCTATTCTGGCTGCCGCTCGCTCCTGGGCCTCCAGTGACAGCTCCCTCTGCCGCTCGAACTGGGAAGCGATCCAGGCGAGGACCTCCTTGACTTCCATGGTCATCTTGCTCTGGAACGACAAAAGAGACAATACGACCACCCAAGTGCGGTACAAAAATATACTTTGCAGTATTCTCCTTTGTCACTGGCTACAGCACTGCCCCCCAGTACCAGTATCCTTACTAATCCGTTAGATACGCATTACCTGGTACTGGTGGTGCTTCACGCTTATACAAACGTTGGTCTCCGTAGACCTCAGACTCTCCGTCTCAGTCCTGACGAAATCCAGAACAGAATTCTTCCTGTAGACTTGACCACTGCGCTGTTTTGGGTTTAAATCCTTGCGCATGCGTCCTAGCGCAGAATCTGCAACAACTACGCCACTCTGTCATGACCCCCTGCCTAGGACAATGGCCGGTAGGCAAAAGGGCTGCCTTATTTGCCCTTTGAGTACTGTCCCACTTGTAGTTTCAGTCACTCTCCAAGCAAAGTAGTGTGACCACACAGTTTGTCAGGCAAAACAAAGAAATTTATTCCGGGGTTTCTCCCTCACATCAAAATTCATAGCGCAAAAACAAGGCAAGGATAAGTTCTCCAAATTAAATGATGAAGAGGAACAAAACAGGCTTAACATCAAAGTCAGGAATATTCTTTCCACAGCAGCGGCACTCAGCTTCCTTCAGACAAATGCCTTTCACTGCTATGGCTGCTAATCACATCAGGCAGACTTAAAAACTTCTTAGTCAGAGTTTTCTTTCTCACTCAGCTTGACAAAACCAGGGTAAATAAACTTCTTCTCCTGGCCTAAGCCTAGCACATGTTTAGTTTGTTTGATTTACAGAATGAGCATTCCATTTCTACCACGTCATTATCACAAGGAGTTTCATACATTTCTATCTGCATATCTTCCACAGCTTCATTTGAATCATCTTCTGGGGAGCTTATATCAGAAGGTTTAAACTTTACACTCTGCAGAAACTCTTTCAGTTTCCCTAAAAAGTGTTCTTTCTGCTCTGTACCAGCATAGTTTAAAGAAGGAGTTTCTCTCTCATATAATAGCTTTTCAACAGCCTCTAGAGCTGACTCACGGCACTTACTTGAACTGTTCCTGTTCCTGCCTGGAGCTGCTCTCCTTGTCTTTTGGCTAGCACAGCGTTCAGCGCTTTTCCTCAGCTCTCTGACCACGTCTTCAGAAAAGCCTCTGTTAGGAACTGTAGCAAACATGTCTTCCCCACCTCTCTTACTTGGCTGGCTCTCTGAGCTGCTTCCCCACGTGGAAACAAACCTCTCTAGCTTCTTTAGGACAGGTTCCAACCTTGGTTCCACTGCTTTCTGAGAGTAGGGATCAGCTGTCTTTCCTCCTCCTTTGAGCTCCCTTTTCTCGTGGCCTCTTTCTTCCTGGTTCCTTTCCTCCTGGCTACTTTTATCAAACTCTGAAACAGTTTTAAAATGGTGCTTCTTTTCAGCCACACCCTCCTCTCTGCACACGTGAGAGCTGTTAGGGCTCAACCTAGCTCTTACGTCACTGCTTGGGCAGGGCTTAGCTCTAGCTACTGCATGCTCCGGTGGCTTGTGGTTTCTATGGGAACCCTGCTTACATCTGTCTTTAAAGGTACATTCCTCACTTCTCTCCCATTCCATCTCATCCTCACAGCTCACCTTATCACAGTGGGTATGCACCTGATACCTTCTTGTATGTGAAACATTTCCCATAGGTGATGTTTGATAGTAGTTGAGGCCAGCAAACCATCTCTTTCACCGTGCTAGGATCTGTTGATGGGCAGGAGATCCCGTTCCTGATTCTGAGCTGTACACTTGTGAGAGTAGGGTGTGTTAAGTCCCCAGGTTCCTGTGTAGGCTGCTCACCTGGTTGTCATGACTATATGCCTGCTGATGTGTTCTAAGATGTGGCTGATAGAGAGAGGGTTTGTGATGAGAGAAGTGATGGGGAATTGTGTACGCAGTATGAGTATGATCAGCATGAGGTATGTGTTATTGGGAGGATGTGTAACGGGCTCCCTATGGATGTTGACGTATGCAATGTCTTTTTCGTACCTTGCAGGGAACCATAGGTGGCAACAGCTGCCTGTACAGCAGATTGCCGCCCCCCCCCCCAACCACAGGTCCACACAGTGTGCACATACAAACACATGCTATGCACTCACTACTGTCATTCTCCATTGTGCTGCTGTCATGTCTGTGTCATCCCTGAGATGCCAGTTGCATATGTTATCATGGCTTGTGTGTGAACTGTGCATCATTAATCACAACTATTCTCACACAGGCATCTGGCAGGAGCTCTAGGGTCTCCATCAGGACATGGCCCATGAGCGGGACCTGAACCATGCAAGGGCCCAGGGGACCGAATCACTGGCGGATGCCATCTGGGCCATGGTGGCAGCAATCAACCAGTAGTCAGATGTGATGGAGGCCAGGTCTGCAAGGTGGCAGCAGCCATCAGCATCAGCAGCAGCAGCAAGGGGTGGGAGGGGGCCAGGACGGCATGGATATGGGCGCCCATGCAGGCAGTAGTGCTGTGACAAGCTATCCGTGGTTTAATGTTAATAAAACCTACTCATTTCAGTACCTCTTCCAGCCATGTGTCCAGTGTTGCAGTCTCTGCTATCATAGGTATTCTGTCACCCATATCGTCATCTTGGACACATACAACTTCCCCCTGGTGATGTACACCTTATGGCGTCTCATTCCCAGTTTCCATTCCCAATCTCTGTGGGTGGGCGGTGTGTCCAACTTGTTACCATAGTGCACAGCTATGTCAGGGCTCGGCTAATGTTCCGTCCACTGTGCCATGTGTGCACTACTAGCCATGTCCTTGCCACCAGGCATATGGGTCCAGTGTGCAGGACATAGCGACAAACAGGTACATCCCTGTGGCAGTGAGGGATGCATACAGCACTGCAAATACCAATCCCCCAATGCCTGCTGTGTAGACTGTGCCATGTATGTGACACATATATTCCACTCATACACACAGGGGAATGCTGACATGTCTCTAACTATGTGCAACTGTATGACAGGAAATAAAACACATGACCAGCCACAGGTTCTTATGTATAACAAAACTATCTTTATAAAAATATCATGTCCAAAAATATATATACAGTTTTACTCATATAAAAATAAAATATCGGCACAGCTGCCACATATCCATGTTCTAAAATAAATTAAACATAAAAACATACATCTATTTACAGTATTCTCTTTTGAAAAACAAAACAAAAAATACATTACATGAGGCACACAGTGCCAGCATTGGTGGCAGTGGGTCTACAGACCCCCACCCCCCTGTGCCCTGAGGGTGTGCCAGCCCCTGGAACACAGGACTGCACAGGGTTGGGGTGCCACAGATGACACAGGTGGTCTACCCCTCCTGGGGGCCACCATAGCCTGATGGCTGATGGGCTACGGAGGCCGCCACCACCTCCTTGAGCAACCACAGCTCATCAGCCAGCCGGACCACAGCATCCACCATCTGCTCCATGGTCCGTGTCTGGGCCCGCTGACCCAAAGAGACGGCATACAGTGCCGCAGACAGGGTAGGGTCCCGTTTGCCCCCACCCAGGCCCCATGTGTATGGGGTCTGGGTGGAGGTGTCCGCACACATCCTTTCTGTGGCACTGCTTGCCTCCCCTGCAGCCACATGGATGCCATCCACAGGACCATGGGGCAGGTGGCAAGAACCCCCAGGGCCCTCTGCAGTCCTGTGTCGCAGGGGGCTGGCCACAACCAGTGCAGTGGGGCAGGATGCACCCATGGTGGTGTGTGAATGTGGAGACATCCTACCTCAGATGTCACGCACCAACAGGGGTGCATCCTGCCTCACACCCTCCCCACTACCCCATCCCCAGTCCCCACCTCCCCCTCCCCAAGCCCTCCCACCACCTCCCTCCTCTCCTCCCACCATGCACCCTCCCATTCCCTCAACCACTCCCCTACCTCCCCCTCACCCACACCCACAACATCCTCCTCCTCCTCTGCCCCTCCTCCACCACCACCACCTCCTCTTCCTCTTCCCTCTCTACCACCATCACCTCCTCCTCCTCCTCTTCAACCACCATCATCTCCTCCTCTTCCTCCTCCTCCACCACCACAGCCTCTGATGGACCCTCCTCCCCCACTTGCTCTGGCAGTGTCGCCTACATGTGTGGCAAAATAACAGGCACCCACACCCATCACATCCTCCTCCTCCTCTGCCTCCTCCTCACCACCACCACCTCCTCCTCCACTTCCTCCTCCCCCTCCACCACCATCACCTCCTCTTCCTCCTCAACCACCATCATCTCTTCTTCCACCAAGACAGCCTCTGATAGACCCTCCTCCCCCACTGGCTGTGGCAGTGCCGCCTCCACGTGTGGCCCCATGCTGGCCTGCATCTCTGCTCCACCATCTGTGGGCTCTGTGAATGGAAACAGAGATTGCCGCATAAGTCACATGTTCAGCAATCCCAGGACACATAGTAAGTGCCTCCACAACCTGCTGTTGCATTGCAACATGCTGTTGTGTGACACACAAGCTGAATCACTCAACATCCTGTGGGGTCATCATCTCTTCCTGCAGCTGCAACAGGAATTCTGGCCTCTGCTGTCTGAGCTCATGCCCCTTCTTGTGCAGATCCTCTACCTGGGGGAAAAGGGATAGATGCCAACTGTTATGTTCAATACATGCCTGGCCCTAATCTACCGCACAAACCTCATGGTTATGTGTAGCATGCTGATTCTCCTGTTGCACACTGCAGCTAGCCTGCCCCTTCCTGTGTGTGTATTCACAACACCATCATTGACACACACCTATGACTGCTTACTGTGTCTACATGTCGGCACACTGCCATGTGATGAAGATGCACAGGATGCCACATCTGCACACCAGCTGGGGTCCTACCTTTGTACTGCATGGTGTCTTGTCACTGTGCACTGTGGGGTGATCACATGGTGCATGATTATCCCAGAGTGACCTCATGGAGAGTTTCATTGACCTACATTACCCACAACAGTGCACACACACCTCTACCATCTCGCCCTCGATCTGTAAAATGGCTTATGCACACATCTGTGCACAGTTCACACAGAACATCCTTTCGTGTTCTGTGCCATACATCCATGGCCACTTCCTGGGTCAACCATGTATCTCAGTTCAGGTGAGGTTTGTGTGTGCTCACCATGTCATTGCCGAGATGGCTGGTCAGCGCTGTTTCACACCAATGTGTCTCACTCTGCCTGAACATGTACACAATTGTGGGTACATGTGTGCACTACCAGCATATGCATGTGGACAGAGGTTGACATTACAGACATTATATGCATGCTAGCTACATGTGTCAGATGTTTTTGCCATTGTGGATTGTGCTGGGGATCATAGGTGGTGACATGCAGCCTGTGGAGACACCTGGTGATTGTTCATGCAATGTGCTGTGTGTGACTGTCTGCATGTGCAAGCAGTCATCTGCACATAGTCACTGTCTGTGGTTCAGTGACATGGAAATGGTTACATTGGGCTGTCAGGCACATCCTAAGCCCCTGATCTGTCCTCTGCTGATCCCCACATCCAACCTGGCTTATGATTGCTGCTACATTGTGATAGCCCTGCATGGGACCAGTGGTATTGTGCAGTGCTCACCCAGCCCTATGCAACATAGCCTCATGGGTGCCTCAGGTTGACTTACACATCCTGGTGATGTGTCACTGGATGGTGGTCTGACAGATATATTGGTGGTGTAACAGATAAGGGATGCCAGGGGGGTAGATGGGCCAGTACATGTGGACAGGCACACTGTGTGTGTAACTCATGACTCTGTTGTTTGTGTGTTAACTGATTTAGATTTCGTGATGTTGCCAACAAATTATGTTGTTTCTAAAGGTGCTACAGAGGGGGAAGTGGCGGACATATCATGCCACATGGACAAGTTGTGAGATATAGTGCTTAGTGGTAAATGCCATGCACCATATGGGGTACCTCAAAGGCCATGGATTTACAAATCAGAGATGCAATTGTGGCCTTCTCCTCTTCATCTGTGTACTCTGATAGCTAATATCTGTGGTACATGGGGATTGGTGGATGTCCGTTGTTACACAACAGCTAGAAAGTAGTGGTCCAGGGGTCATGCATGTACCTACATATCATAGAGCCTGACATCTGTGACAGACATGATAGTATGGGCCACCAGATTGACATAAGCCAACCACCATTCATATGGGAGAACAGCAACATGACTTTGTACACTGACAGTCCTATATTACCTGTCTGCTATGTTTGTATGATTGTGTGTGATTACAGCTAGACATAGGTGTGTCTGTTCATATAGTGTATGTGGGGAATCAAACAGGCCCTACCAGGATACCTCATGGGCTACCTCTGTTCACATGTTCACCTCATGGCATGTGAAGCAGTGTGATGATGTGGATCATGAACCTATTACAGGATGTGATGCATGGTGTTGGGATCAGTGTGCAGTATTGCTGAGGTATTGTATAGCCCTTCTTCCTGTCTCCTCCTCCCACGTGTGCATAGTCTGTTCTGTTTGCCTCTCTCTACTCTGGGAAGAGCAGTGCCCTCACAGTGCTCTGCTAGAGAGGTAGATATTTAACTCCTGTGACAACTGTGCTGTGAGTTCTGTCTATTTAATTATTTATTGTTGTCTTTATTGGTGTGCTACTTCACCTCCCTGTTCCCTTTAGTTTTGCACTTCAGCTATCTCAGCTGTATAACTTACCTTGCCTCTCTCAACTAACTGGCCTTTGTGTGGTAGCCAGGTTAACTGTTACTTTAAATTAAATATCTCTCCCTGCTCTGTCCCCAGAACCTGCTGCATTTTAAACTTTTTTTCCTGCTCTAGCCTACATGAGGGACTACCCCCTCCCCCCCTGCTGAGGTACTGTGTAGCCCTTCTTCCTGTCTCCTCCTTCCACGTGTGCATAGTCTGTTCTGTTTGCCTCTCTCTGCTCTGGGAAGAGCAGTGTCCTCACAGTGCTCTGCTAGAGAGGTGGATATTTAACTCCTGTGACAACTTTGCTGTGAGTTCTAGCTGACTATTTAATTATTTATTGTTGTCTTTATTGGTGTGCTACTTCATCTCCCTGTTCCCTTTAGTTTTGCACTTCAGCTTTCTCATCTGTATAACTTACCTTGCCTCTCTCAAAACTAACTGGCCTTTGTGTGGCAGCCAGGTTAACTGTTACTTTAAATTAAATATCTCTCCCTGCTCTATCCCCAGAACCTGCTGTGTTTTAAACTTTTTTTCCTGCTCTATCCTACCTGAGGGACTACCCCCCTCCCCCCCTGCTGAGGGTACAGGACAGGGTACCTTTTAACAGCTCTCTTTTAATAGGTCTTATTTCTCTCCCTCCCTCCCCAACACCCACCCGCCCCTGGGGTAATTGTAGCTTTATAGATACTTACACATCTTAGAGGAAAGGGGCTGCTCTCAGGTGCAGCTCTTTATCCAAATCAGTCATACATTGAGGACCTGAGATTAATTAAGCTTCTGGTGAACAAGCTATATTAGATGTATTAGATACACTTTTATTAGTATAAGCATCTACACCAACCCTTAGTAAATATAAAATTTAAAGACCTAAACACAAGCTTTAAACTAAGATGCAGACAACAGTCCAGCAGTGAGATGGGGGCTATCTTTTGCATTGAGTGTCACATGTATGATTTTCTCCCAGTTGGTGAGAGGTCTTACGTATGCACAAAGTGCAAGGAGCTCTTTGCTCTCAGGAACAAGTCCGTTCTCTAGAGGCTAGAGTAGCAGACCTGGAAGACAAAAGAAAGACAGAGAAGTACATGGACAAGACCTACAGGGATATAGTCCTGAAGTCCCAGATCCAGTCTGGCAGCATCCCTGTTGCCATGGAGGAGAGAGGTCACGTGACAGGACAGCATCACCCTGGTGTGGCAGGACGTGATCCTGTAACTAGGACCTATCCTCCAGGTGATGTAAAACCCTCTTGCACTGAGGACGTTTCTCCAGGGCCATGTGCCCATGAGGGGAGGGTTAGGACAGCTGTTATAGTGGGTGATTCAATCATTAGGCATATAGATAACTGGGTGGCTGGTGGACATGAGGATCGCCTGGTAACATGCCTGCCTGGTGCGAAGGTAGCAGACCTCACGCACTGCCTAGATAAAGATCTTAGATAGTGCTGGGGAGGAGTCTGCTGTCTTGGTACATGTCGGTACCAATGACATAGGAAAATGTGGTAGGGAAGTTCTGGAGGCTAAATTTAAGCTTTTAGGTAGGAAGTTGAAAACCAGAACTTCCAGGGTAGCGTTCTCCGAAATGCTTCCCATTCCACGTGCAGGACCCAAAAGGCAGGCAGAGCTCCGGAGTCTCAATGCGTGGATGAGACGATGGTGCAAGGATGAGGGTTTTGGATTTGTTAGGAACTGGGGAACCTTCTGGGGAAAGGAGGGGCTCTTCCGAAGGGATGGGCTACACCTTAACCAGGATAGAACCAGACTGCTGGCATTAACCTTTAAAAAGGAGATAGAGAAGCTTTTAAACTAGAAAATAGGGGAAAGCCGACAGTCGCCCAAGAGCGCATGGTTCGGAAGAAGGTATCCTTGAAGGATACCACCAAAAGCAGTGAGGTACCTAAAAATAGTAAAGTAGCCCAAATGCCCTTGAGTATGGTGCAGACAGAGCGTAAAGATTCCAAATTACCCATGCCTACCAATAGCCAGATAAATATTAATAAAATACAGTCTCTAAAATGCTTGTATGCAAATGCTAGAAGTCTAAACAATAAGATGGGAGAGTTAGAATATATAGCACTAAATGAGAGGTTAGATATGACTGCAATCTCAGAGACATGGTGGAAGGAGGATAACCAGTGGGACACTGTGATACCTGGATACAAACTATATCGTAATGATAGAACTGATCAAATTGGTGGAGGGGTTGCGCTCTATGTTAGAGAGGGCATTGAGTCAGAAAGGATTAAAGTTTTGCAGGAAACAAAATTTGCTGTAGAATCTCTATGGATTGAAATTCCATGTATGAAGGGGAAGGTGATGGCAGTGGGGGTGTACTATCGACTGCCTGGCCAGAATGAACAAATGGATGATGAAATGCTCAAAGAAATCAAGGAAGCTAACAAAAGTCACAGCAGAGTAGTAATAATGGGTGATTTCAATTACCCCAGTATTGACTGGGTCAGTGTCACGACAGGACATGCTAAGGAGATAAAGTTTCTAGATGAAATAAATGACTGCTTCTTGGAGCAGCTGGTTCATGAACTGACCAGAGGGGAAGCCATACTGGACCTAGTCCTTAGTGGAACACCAGTTCTGGTGCAAGAAATAAGGGTGTTGGGACCACTTGGCAATAGTGATCATAGCATGATCGTGTTTGATTTAATTAGTGGAGGAGGGATAGTAACGAAATCCACAGTACTACCTTTTAACTTTCGAAAGGGAGACTATGATAAAATGAGGAATATAGTTAAGAAAAAACTAAAAGGAGTGGTTCCAAAGGTTAAAGACTTACATCAAGCTTGGGTGTTGTTTAAAAATACTATCCTGGAAGCCCAGACCAACTGTATTCCACGCATTAAGAAAAGTGGAAGAAAGTCCAAAAAACTGCCAGCATGGTTTAAAGGTGAGGTCAGAGAGGCTGTTGCTGCCAAAAAAGCATCTTTCAGGAAATGGAAAAAGAGCCAAACGATGAAAACTGGAAACAGCACAAGCACTGGCAAGTTAAATGCAAAGCATTGATAAGGCAGGCAAAGCGAGAATTTGAGAAGGAACTTGCTACGGAAGCAAAAACACAAAATAAAGACTTTTTCAAGTACATTCGTAGCAAAAGGCCTGTGAGAGAGTCAATTGGACCATTCGATGATAGAGGGGTAAAAGGGGCAGTAAGAGGCGACAAGGCTATAGCGGAGAGACTGAATGAATTCTTTGCATCGGTCTTTACTGAGGAAGATGTAGGGACGTTACCCAAGACTGAAATGGTATTTAAAGGTGATACTGCAGAGGAATTGAGAGAAATATCGCTACACCGGGAAGAGCTATTACAACTATTTGATAAACTGAATAGTAGCAAATCACCTGGACCGGATGGTATACATCCAAGAGTGTTAAAAGAACTGAAATATGAGATTGCAGACCTGCTATTAGTAATCTGTGAACTTTCATTAAAATCATCTGTAATACCTGAAGATTGGAGGGTCGCCAATGTAACACCAATTTTTAAAATGGGTTCCAGGGGTGATCCGGAAAATTACAGACCGGTGAGCCTGATGTCAGTACTGGGGAAAATGGTAGAAACCATCATAAAAAACAAAATTACACAGCATGTAGATAGTCATGGCCTAATGGGAGACTGCCAACATGGCTTTAGACAAGGAAGATCTTGTCTGACTAATATGATATGTTTTTTTGAAAGTTTGAATAAACAGGTAGACAAAGGTGAGTCGGTTGATATAGTGTAACTGGACTTTCAGAAAGCCTTTGACAAGGTCCCTCATCAGAGACTTTTCGCAAAACTAAAAAGTCATGGGATAGGAGGCACTGTACTATTGTGGATCGGGAACTGGTTAAAAGATAGAAAGAAGAGGGTAGGGCTAAATGGCCAATTGTCCCAATGGAAAAAGGTGAATAGTGGAGTACCCCAGGGATCTGTACTGGGTCCGCTACTTTTTGACATATTCATAAATGTCCTGGAAAAGGGAATAACTAGTGAGGTTATCAAATTTGCAGACACAAAACTGTTTAAAGTTGTTAAAACCCAAGAGGACTGTGGAAAACTGCAGGAGGATCTGGATAAATTGGAAAACTGGGCATCCAAATGGCATATGAAATTTAATGTGGACAAGTGCAAAGTTATGCACCTAGGAAGAACAACCCACACTATGGTTACACAATGCAAGGTTCCACATTGGGAACCACCACCCAGGAAAAGGATTTAGGAGTCATCGTGGATAACATGTTAAAACCCTCCGCCCAGTGTGGAGCGGCGGCCAAGAAAGCAAATAGAATGCTAGGTATCATAAGGAAAGGAATGGAAAATAAAACAAAGGATATTATAATGCCTCTGTATCGTTCCATGGTGAGACCGCACCTTGAATATTGTGTGCAATTCTAGTCCGCGTATCTTAAAAAGGATATAGCGTTATTAGAAAAGGTACAGAGAAGAGCCACCAAAATGGTAAAGGGTATGGAAGGCTACTCCTATGAAGAGAGGCTACAAAGGTTAGGGCTCTTCAACCTGGTAAAGAGACGGCTGAGGGGAGATATGATAGTGGTCTATAAATTAATGAATGGAATGGAAGGGGTTAATGTAGATCGATTGTTTACGCTATCAGAATATAGAAAGACTAGGGGACATGCAATGAAGCTACAGGGTAAACTATTCAAGACAAATAAGAGAAAATATTTTTTCACTCAACGTGTAATCAAACTCTGGAATTTGTTACCGGAGGATGTAGTAAAACCTGTTAGTGTAGCTGGGTTTAAAAAAGGTTTAGACAAGTTCCTGGAGGAAAGGTCCATAAACCATTATTAAAAAGGGACCCAGGATATCAATGCTTGACCCAATACAAGCATTGTGGAACCTGTGTCTTTTGGGGATACTGCTAGGTACGTATGACCTAGATTGGCCACTGTTGGAAACAGGATACTGGGCTTGATGGACCTTGGTCTGACCCAGTATGGCATATCTTATGTTCTTATGTTCTTATTGGCAAGGGGGAGGGATGCCAGGGTGCATACCTTCGAAATCTGTGTATTATCAACGTCTATGATACAGATTACTACATGACAACAACATGTGGCAAACATATGAGGTTCACACATATGCACATGGCACAGTACTCATTAACGGAGTTGGTGGACATGAAGATGGTTGGTGCTGACAGGTATATCCTGCAAACTCTGAGGGCTGCCCAAACAAATGGCAGGTGAGATGTTATAGTGCAACATGGTATGTTGGCCACCTAGGACAGGAAGCCTCAAAATCTGCTTACATAATGCAGGGTTTCACATCATGGGCCACCACCCAGGATGAAGATCTCAGTGTCATCATGGATGACATGTTGTAACCCAACACCCAATGTGCAACCATGGCCAGGAGAGAGACATGAGTGTTTAGCATGCTAAGGGAAGGCTTGTTCCATCACATCTTGCATACTGTATGACAGTATGGCGACCATCTGGTACCCACCATATTGCATTACCATACATAGTGGACACACAAGATATTATGGAACGGATGGGGGAATACCCCTATGAGATGGGGCACCAAAGCATTGGGTTAACACCCTAGAAATGATATGGCTGTGGGGATATATGATGTGGGTCCATGTGTGACTGACCATAGTGGGACTGATGTGCTTACTGTGATTGTTTATCTCATCATGAGACAGTGTGACTGTGGACATGCAATACATCTACAGGGTGTTCCAACTAGGGCTTATGGGGGCATCTATCTCCTATATATACATGTGTGCATTCATATACACTCCCAGGACATGTGACCATTCAATCTGTGGCATATATCATGTAGATGTATGGGTGTAATAAATTATAAACAACATATGCATCTTCATTCTCACAAACTGTGTGTAAAAAGATTGCACTGGCCTCACAATGGATGTTGTGTATGTACATCATTGAACAAGGCAACAGGGTCAGGTCTGCAATGATGTGCAATAATGTCTGGACACAGACTGTTTGGAAACATACCATTGCCATCTTGTCCCTCTGGGTCTGTTTTGGCCACCCGCAAGATGGGCTGGGTACACCCCTAAGGCCACAAATGGGTATTGCAGAGCTGCACACATCAGCAGGTGCACCTACTGTGGTCCAAATGTTGGACCACAGATCTCTGTGTATAGGCCTGAGGCCGCACATGGGTAGGGCAGTCCTGCACACATCAGCGGGCGCACCTACAGTGGTCCAATTGTTGTAGCTCAGACCTCTGTGTATAGGCCTGAGGCCGCACATGGGTAGGGAAAACCTACACACATCAGCAGGCGCACCTACATTTGTCAACATAACAAGCACACTGAATGGACCAGGCAGCTACATATGTGCCATCACATGCTCTATGACATTGTTACTATGCTCAATACACCTTGTATGGCACTTTCACAGATTGCAGTGGGAAACAGTGATACAATCAGAGGTGACATTCCTCTGACATTGTCACCCCTATTTACAGTGAGGTCCATGCACTTGCCCACCCAGTCATCAGATTGCTATGCTTCCACTCCCCCTAGAGTGCACTGTGTATGTCACAAACCTACCTCACCCTGACCAGAGCTTGGGAGTGTGCTGATGGTTCACATTTCATCAGTACGGTGTTAGTACAAATGAATTTCCTCGAAATTCAATATGACATTGCACATAACCTCTGCTGACATGCAAAAGGCCACAGCAACCTCCACATAAAACACACTGCCATGTGATGCACAATTATGAGGGCCATTGACAGTTTGTTTGCCAGATGTCAGTGTTTATTATTTTTTTTTCAAAATTGTATTTATAAACCATCAAACATAAATGGCAAATACATAACTAATAACATTCGCTCCCTGGGGTGGACTCTGATCCCCAGAGGGAGCGGAACACATGGATGGTTACATAGTTTTTGAAAAAGTTTTCCCCATCTCCCCTCCCCCACCCAGTCTCCCCCCAGTAACTCCCCCCCCCCACCCCAAAGCATTACCAAACAGGACCAGTGTATACACCCTTATAGGACATCCATAGGTCTCCCCATGTCATTATGGCTATCAATAGCCTAGTTGCAGAATGACATTGCGAGTCCGAGGACTTAGATTTTGAATATAGGGCTCCCACAGTAGCCAGAAAGTGGACCATCGCTTAAAATGGCCTCGGGCAGCCCTACACTCCAGGAGCATAAGTTGATGGAAGGAGTTCCGCCACTCCCAAAAGGAGGGAGGGTGGCTGTCCCTCCACCCACGTAGAATTGGCCCTTTACCCACCAGACATGCCTTCCGCACCAGCCAGCGACTCCATTTCCCCTTCGGAGAGGTAAGGCCCATGAGGTCTAGTACGGTCAAGGCAGCATCCCAGTAAACAGGTTGGCCAAGGAGGTCGGCCATATATGAGGCAATTCTCTGCCAGTAGGGGCGTATCCGTCGGCAGCCCCACCACATATGGTACAGTGTCGCCATAGGCTCTGCACACCGCGGGCAGCGACCATCCGCAGTCAAGTGGCAGCGAAGGGCCCGCCGCAGGGAGAAGTGAACCCTAGTCAAACACTTGAGCTGGATTTCCCGCCAGCGGGCGCCGTCCGCCAGGCTCGCCACTCTCCGAAGGGCCACCAGTATCGTATCCGGGGGGATCTCCCACCCCATTTCCGCCCCCCAAGCCCGTTCCACATCGCGGTAGTCCGGCTGCGGTCGAAGCTGCTCCAACTTAAGGTGAAAGGTCCGAATGGAGGGCAGTTCGACCTCTCTGAAACCAAAGAACGCTATTATCTGGGCCGAACGGTCGCTGCAAAGTTCCGTCCGTGAAAGGGAAGCCACGTAGTGGGCCACTTGCATGTACGCAAAAAACTGCCGGGGCCCCAACTCGTACTCGCGGGATAATGCGAGAAAAGGCTTAGGTTTGCCCGCCAAGTCCACCACATGGCCCAAAGTATGTATACCTCTCTCCCCCCACAGACGGAACGCGGCGGTTTCAGTGCCCGGGGTGAAATTGGCATTGCCTTGAATGGGTAACCAGCTCGACACCTGCCAACGACGACCCCAATATGCATTCAAATGCCGCCAAGTCTTACAAATCGGTGCCAATAACACGCTGTCCGCCAAATGCGCAGGCCACCTACGTACCTCCAAATGTAAAAGGGCTCTGAGGGAGTGGGGTGCCACGTATGCCTCCTCAAAGGCCCGAGGGGTATAAAGAGCGGAGTCACCCAGCCAGTCCCCCAGGTGATGTGCCTGGCAGGCCAGTGCATAAGCACCAAGGTCTGGGAGCCCCCACCCCCCACCGCGCACCCTCCCCACTAGTCGACGATAGGAGATACGAGCTCTCGACCCCCCCCCCAGAGAAGGCCCCGAAATTCCGCCTCAAAGCGCCGAATATCCCGCCGGAGGAGCCAAACAGGGAGGGTCTGTAACCAGTATAATATCCGCGGCAGAATGACCAGTTTAATCGCCGCGATTCTCCCCATAAGGGACAGGGGGAGAGGCAGCCAGGCCTGCAACTGAGTTCTCACCTTGTTCAACATCCGTCGCAAGTTACTCCCATATAGTTGACCCGGCTGACAGGACAGTATAATCCCCAGGTATATGAACTGGCGCTCAGCCCACCGGAGGGGGAACTCACCCGACCAGCTGCTCCGAAGTCGGCCAGAAACATCCAGGGCTTCGGATTTATCCCTGTTAATACTAAACCCTGCAAACTGCCCGAAGGCTCGAAACTCCTGTAAAAGAAGAGGCAGGGAATCCCCAGGGGAAAGCAAGTGCACCAATAAATCATCGGCAAAGGCTGAAATCTTAAATTCTTGATTGCCAATACCTACTCCCTGAATTGTTCGCAGACCCGCCACCTGCCGCAGGAGGGGATCCAGCGAGAGAACGAAAAGAAGAGGAGAAAGGGGGCAGCCCTGGCGAGTCCCCCTTTGCAGCGGAAAGTTCTCTGATACTACCCCATTACAAAGTATCGCTGCGGTCGGATTGGCATACAAACTCGCGACCATATTACAAAACAACGGCCCTATACCATATTGTGGGAGGATAAATTTCAGATATTTCCAATCCACCCTGTCAAAAGCTTTTTCTGCGTCGAAGCTAACCAAGAGAGAGATGTCTATGCTGGACCCACTCTAGGGACGCAATGATCTTACGTAAGTTACGGACCGCATATCGCCCCTTAACGAAACCGACCTGTGACTCGTGGACCAGCTGCCCCAAGAACTCCGCCAGACGATCTGCCAAGATCTTAGCCATTAATTTAAGGTCGAAATTGAGTAAAGAGATAGGACAATATGAGGCCGCAGAGAGAGGGTCCTTTGCCGGTTTAGGGATAAGAACAATGTGAGCATGATTAGCCCCCCACCGAAAGTAGCCTTGCTGTGCTCTCCAATTATGTACGGCGGCCAGCGTTGGGGAAATCTGTTCGTTAAGAATTTTGTAGAGTTCGGCACCCAGGCCATCGGATCCAGGGGATTTATAGCAACTGGCTTTTGAGATAGCCCCCTGCAACTCAGCCACCGTAATTGGCCGGTCCAGCTGTACTCTTTGCTCTACGGATAGGCGAGGTAGGTCCAGTCCCCTCACATATTCCGCCATTCGCGGGCGGGAGGTCTCCTCCGCAGCATATAGGTTCTGAAAAAAGGAACGGAAAATACGCACTATTGCCGGGCTCTCCCTATGTAAGGTCCCCAGTTCATCTCGCAAGGCTGGTACCAGTTTAGAGCCCCTGGGTCCCCGAAGGCACCGAGCCAATAACTTCCCGGGCTTGTCCCCATATCGGTACAATTGGTAGCGGTAATATATTACGGACTTCTTAGCCCTCTGGTGTAGGAGTTCATTTAATTCTGTTTGAGAGTCCCATAACTGCTTTTTAAACCCTGCGGTGGGAGTTTGGGCCCAGCGGCGTCTCAGCTTCGTCACCAATCTCTCTAGGTCCATGATACGTTCGGCCCTCAATCTTCTTTTCCGGGCCAGGAACCCGATTATATCTCCCCGCAGTACGACCTTCGCCGTTTCCCAAAGCAACTCTGGGTCATCCTGATGACCCCTGTGATCAGCTTCAAATTCCTGCCACCGCCTCTGAATAAAGGAACGAAATTGCACGTCTCTATATAATTCCAGTGGAAAACGCCATTGAAAGGCTTGAGGAGTACTCCCACTCCAGAAGACCTCCAGCCAAAGAAAAGCATGATCGGATATCTCTATGGGCCCTATCTGGGCATCCCCGACGTTGGCAAACAGTCCGGTGGACAGCAACAGATAATCTATACGTGCGCTCGTGCCATGAGCCCGGGACTGATGCTTGTAATCCCGCTCGGCTGGGTGTAGTAATCGCCATGGGTCTACCAGCCCCAGCCTGGAGCAGAGACGTCGTAATGCCCGAACCGTCGCCATCCTGTCTCTTTGCTGCCCCTCTTTTGAAGTATCGAGGTCAACATCCATGACCCCATTGAAATTTCCCCCCAGGATAACGGGGATCTCCGGCAACGTCTCAATTTTAGAGGCAAGGTGCGCATAGAGGGACAGATCTAGCACATCGGGGCAATACACGTTACCGAGAATTACAGGCCTCCCCTCAAGGACTCCCTGCACCAGAACAAATCTGCCCGACGGATCGACCAAGTCCTTCACCACCTCCATCCTAACGCGCTTATGTATCAAAAGTGCTACCCCTCCCTTCTTACCAAGGGCCGGGGCCCCCCAGACCTGTCCCACCCACTCCCGGCAAAGTTTACGGTGCTCTTCGGCAGTCTGGTGGGTTTCCTGGAGCATAGCGATGTCCGCCCCCTGCCTTGCCAGGGCCTGCAAAATTTTTGCCCATTTAATCGGGCTGCCCATGCCACACACATTCCAAGAAATGATCTTAAGCGGCATGTATTACTAGACTTGGCCCAATAGTATCTGTGGTGTACCATACAGAATATAGGGAAGACACCCCCCCAGCCTGAGGTCCTCCCCCACTTCCCTCCCATATAATCCTCGCACCATCCCCTCCTCAACTGGTCCCCTAAGATACAACTCATCTTCTCCTCCCCCTCCCCCTCTCTCCCACCACCCCCTCTCTACCCCCCTATCCCCTCCCTCCCCCTCCTAGCCCACCCCCTCCCCCTCTCTTCCCCACTCCAATTCCTTATTCCTTTTACCATCCTCCTCCCCTCCTCTATGTATTCCTAGATGCGTGAGGTACCCCCCCCCCACCCCTCCATTGTGCCGGTTCTGCTACAGATTGTCCGGGGATCCCCTCGGAGCCTCCCCCCCCCCCAGATTCATTCCCCCTCCCCACTCTCCCCCCCGCAAAACACCCCCAACTACTCGGGCCGTCCCCCGCCCGCCTCCCGCACCCAAAGGAAACAGCCAACCCCACTTAAAAGTAATTTGAACAGACCCCGTACCCCCCCTCCCCCACCCCGGTTACCATCACCATCTCTTTAAAGTCCAAAGTGGAGACTCCTGGCTTGTTCTTCACATCAATAGTCCTCCCCTCCGGGCCTCAGGACTCGACCGCCACTGCAGCCCTCCGCCATATCTCCTCCACGTAGGGCGTTGCTGCTGTCGTGGAGTCAAAGGACCGACGGGTCCCCCCATGAGTGAAGATCAACCGGGCAGGGTATTGCACCATAAATTTGATATTATTATCTATCAGGATCTGGCACAAGGGTCCGTACTCTCGTCGTCGCTGTCCCAGAGCCGCTGAGTAATCCTGGACGATACGTAGCCGGACATTGTCTTTTTGAATGGTCCCTTTCTTTCGTGCAGCACGCAAGACTGCTTCTTTCTGTTGGAATCTCAGGAACCGTGCTAGGACCACCCTAGGTCGGCCGTCACTGGTTCTCCTAGGCCCGACCCGGTGTGCCCTCTCAATTTGCACTAAGGTGCCTTCAGGATCGTTCGCCAGGATTTGTTTCACCAGGTCCTCTACGTAGGGTTGTAGGTCCCGATCCTCTATGGCATCCGGAATCCCAAGAAATCTCAGGTTATTACGGCGGGACCTATTTTCAAGGTCGTCTAGCTTGGCTTCCTGCCCCTGGAGAAACTTTTTCACCCGGGCCATCTCCTGCTGTAGCTCCAACACATGCTCCTCTGACCTCTCTATCCGGTGCTCCGCCTCCTGCAGTCGGCCGCCCAGGGCCTCCACTGAAGTTTGGATTAGGTCCATGCGGCCCCGCAGGTCTTCAAACTGCGCAGACAGCGCCCCTGCCACGGCCATGGAGATTTCGTCCACCATCCCCGCCGTGGCCTTAGCCTCCCCCTTCAGCGGCGAGGATTGCTCCCCCCCCCTTGGCGGCAGGGGGGTCTTCTCCTTCTCCACCCGGCGGCCTCCCTTTGCTGCCATCGCCAAGGCCGCTGTTGTGCCCAAGTCCCAGGCGCCACCAATTCTTCTCAGGCTCCCGTGCGCTGGAGGTAGGGTGCAGGTCTCAGGCTGCTATGCGCTAGAGAAAGGGCCCGTGTCTCAGGCGTCTATGCGCTGGAGGTAAGGCAGGGGTCTCCAACTCTTGTGCGCCAGAGGCAGGGGCAGATCGCAAACCTCCGAGAGCCAAGGGCAGAGCACCGGTCCCAGGCTCCTGAACGCTGGAGGAAGGGTGCAGGTCTCAAGCTCCTACGCGCCAGACACAAGGCACAGGTCTCATACTCCGGTGCACCAGAGGGAGGGCCCGGGGTGCAGGGCATAGACTTCTGTGTGCTAGTGGTGAGGCAGTGGCAGGGCGCCGGTCAGAGGCCCCGGTGTGCTGGAGGCAGGGGGCACAACTCAGACTCCCATGAGTTTGAAATGGAACGCAGGTCACAGGCCCCCGTGTGCCAAAGGCCAGGCGCAGGTCCCAGGCGTCCGTGTGCTGAAAATAGGGCACAGTCCCTTGTGCAGTGTCTGCTGTAGTACTGAGGCTACGGTGTGGTTGTTTGTGGACAGCAGGATGTATTGCTTTGCAGGGCGCACGGGTCTTCTGGTGGGCGCACGGGTCTTCTGGTGGGCTGCTTGGCCCTCAAGGATCTCTCGGGGGGGCGGGCAAGGCAAGCGGCGGCCCATACAAAGGCCCAACAACAGCTCTCGGCCCCCCTAGTAGCTGCCGTGTCGGCCCCCCTCTCAAGGCCCGTTTTGTAGATACGCGGGGGGGGGCGGGGAGGGGCGAGATGCATCAATCGGAGGGCCGCTGCCGCTGCGGGACCCCGCTCCGACTGCCGCTGGAGTCTTCAACTGGCCGGCTCACCTCGCAGTGCGGCTGCACTTACCGCGCGGCGTCTGCTGTCTGGATCCAGGCCGCCTCCAAAAGTCGTCGTGTGGGGGTGAGCGGGGAGCACCGGGGCACCATCCCCTATGACGGTCCAGTCGGGAGAGCCCGGGGGGGCGAAGAACCCCGAGATTAGCCCCGGTCACAGCATGTTTCTTCGCCGGAGGGGTGAGGGGGCCCAGAGCTCGAGCAGCGTGCGACTGCTCCGGCTCACCGCATCACCGGAAGTCGCCAGATGTCAGTGTTAATAAACCAGCCTGAGGCTGTCTGTGGTGGCATGTTCATGACATACACTGTCATAATTGCATGTGGCAGCACATCAGTGTTTGGTGCATCAGTATCATGGTTGTCACTTGTATGTACACATGCATACACAATTCTATTATTTGACCCTACTAAGGACAAACATGCATCTATGGTACTTACGAAGCTATGCGACCCTCACCCCTCCTGTGACATAGCAGTGGGTGTTACTACACATGAAACTATTACTATTGCAATACCATGTAGAGGTAACATTTACCCGTCACTTGCATTCACAACATACTGTTGCGCATTGATGCTCGCCTCACAGATCTACAACTAGATACTATTTGGCCATGGCATCACCGGTAGATGGTGTATGTTGCTTACGAGCTGCTATGTTGCCCTCCTTGGTTTGTGGTACCTGCCCCCATGCATTTACCTCTCGTGGGTAGTCTGCCTCTGCGTTGTAGTGCCTTGCCAGCGGTGCCATGCACGCTTGACCCTGAAGATGTTTTGCCACTTGGAGGAGGAGGCGAACAGGTGCCTCTGCCGACAGCAGGTGAGTCTACCCAGCATCTCCAGGTTGCCATGTGAAAATGTAGGCTTCCTTGAGTGGGGCACCATTTTGTCTGTTGTTTTTAGTGAAGGACGTCATGATGCAGTGTTCTCGTGGAAATGCAGTAACATATGTTAGGCGATTTATCATCACCGCACACTATTTCACTTAATGGTGCATTGCGCAGCCACCAAGGGCAGCACATGGCAGTGCGCGTGACAGAACGCGCAAAAAGCCATTTTGCGTGTGTTGCATTATGTGCATTGCCACGTATGGCACACATCACGGGGATGACGCGCGGTGTGTATACCAACATGTGCAGCCCTCATTTCATCTGCTCAACATGCATGAGGTTATGCGCCATACGCTAGGAGCTGTACATGCCGACCTTCCACGGACAAGTCATGCACGATGCGGTGTTTTAGACGCCAACATGCTATGTATCCACAGAAACTGGAACGTAAGGCGCACAGCGCACATGCGATGCGCAATGCGCATAATGCTACGGAATGTGCTTCACGCACGGTATGCCCCACGTGGCCTGCACACCATACGCGCACTGACTGCTGCATTACACGTTGGTGGTGTGTTGTGTGCAAGATGCGTTGTGTGGAGCTGCACACATTCCAAAAGATGTAACTATCTACACGTGTCTTCTGAGGCTACAAGGGGGCAAAATTTCATGTAGCTTGCATTAGGTTGGCTGTTATTGGGAATTGAACACGTGATTTTATTGTATTTATTTATTTAATTATTTCTATACTGCGCTCTTTAAAATCAGCGTGGTTTACAGGTAAACATCAGTTTGTACAATGTGGCGGAACATGCAATGTACATTACAGAGAACAGGTATTATACTTGGATTTCAACAGGGGTAACTATATACAACAGAGCTATTGTGCCACAGGTATGCCACAGGAACTGTTGTGGAGTCATGACACGCTCTGAACTATATACATTTTAGATAACTATTTACAGGTTTGTGCAATAGTATTTCTGGATGTGGTTGTGTCAGCATAACATGAGTGTGCTGGTGGTGTCATTGTGGTGGGTGGAGGGTATGCTGGGTTGTGATGTTTTGCTGGCCTGTGAGTAATGTAGGAGGAAAAGGTGGTGCTTTAGTGCCTTCCTGAATTGGCAAGGTCGGTAATAGCTTGGATGGTGGTTGGGAGGGCATTCCAGAGTCTAGGTGCGTAGAATACAAAGGCTCTGCTCTTTGCTGCCAGGGAGCCTTTTGTTATTGCGCTAGGGACTACAAGTGTGTTTGCAGCGAATGCCCTTCTGGACCTGTTTGGAGGCATAGGGAGGATGAGGTCCATGAGGGAGGTGGAGGATTGTTTGTTGATGGCCTTGAAAGTCAGTAGTAGTACTTTGAAGGTGAGCCTGCTGTGGATCGGCAGCCAGTGGAGATGTTTCAGGATTGGGGTTATGTGTTCTCTTCTGGAGGCTCCGTGCAGGATGCGGGCGGCGGCGTTCATTGCTAGTTTCAGGGGGTTCAGAGTGTTCTTGGGGAGTCCATGCAGAATAGTGTTAGTGTAGTCGAAGTGGGGGGTTACCAATGCTTGAAAAATCGTCTGGAAATCGTCTGGTTCAAGTAGGGGTCATAGGTGGCGAACTGTTCGTATCTTGTGATAGATTGCTCTGATGGTGTTGCTTATGTGTGCTTTCATGTCGAGCTGCTGGTTTAGTGTGATACCCAAGTAGCGGATGTTGGGCTTGCTCAGGAGCTCAGCGTCTCTTACTCTTATTGATGTGGGAGGGGTGAAAGAGTGATTCCTGGTGATGAAGAGGACATCTTTTTTCTTAAAATTAATCCTGAGGCTCTGCGTGTGGAGCCAGTCTGTGACAGCATCAAAGCATTTTGTTAATGTTGAGAAATCAGGCTGGTTGATTGAGAATGGCGTGAAGAGTAGTACATCATCGGTGTACACTAGGCAGGAGACATTGAAGGAAAGGATGACTGAGCAAATGGGCTGCATGTATATATTGAAGAGGAGGGCCGAGAGTAATGAACCTTGGGGGACCCCTTGCATTTGTTGAAAAGGCTTGGAGGTCCCGGAGCCTGTTCTTACCTGCTGCCGTCTATCTGTCAGGTATGACTTGCACCAACTCAAGGCTAAGCCGTGAGTTCCCTTCTCTTGGAGGCGTGCCAGGAGAAGTTCATGGTTGACTGAGTCGAATGCAGCAGCAATGTCCATGAAGATTAGCGCATATTCTTTTCTGATGTTATCGATCCCTGTGATTGAGGTACTGAGTAGAGTGGTAAGGAGGGTCTCAACGCCATGTGATTCTCTGAAGCTGTGATGACATGGGTCGAGTGGGGCAGTGGTCTCAATGTGGTGTTCAATTTGGCGTTGTACGACCTTCTCTATTATCTTGGCCAGTAGGGGGATACTGGAGATTGGTCGATAGGATTCCGCCTTTTTGGGGTCTAGTTTGTTGTTTTTGAGAAGGGGTCAGATGGATGTTTGTTTTAGAGCCGGTGGGAATGCCCCTGTTGAAAAAGATAGGTCTGTGATCTTGGTTAGGAATGGGCTGAATTCCACGCGCAGCGATCTTATCCAGAATGCTGGGCAGGGGTCGTTGGGGGCTGTGGTGGTGTTGATAGATGTGATGATGTCCTCCATGCTTCTCGCGGAAGGGGGTGTGAATGCTGTCTACGGTGTTAGGTGGTGTGGCTTGAGGTCTGGTGTGTGGATCATGGTGGTGTTGGTTGGGCTGAATTTGGCTTAGGGTCTTTACAATGTTGAAGAGGTCGTGGGGTTTATTTAGGGATCGTAGCAGGAGTTCAGAGTGATGTTCTTTCATTTTCCTTGAGATTGCTTCTCAGTGTACTTTTAAGTGGGAGGTGTAGGCTGCCAGGTCATCTGCGGATCGTGAGCACCGCCATCGTCTTTCGAGCTTCTTGAGGTGGAGCAGTGAAGTTCGTATTTCTGCAGAGTACCATTGCGCAGCTTTTCTTCTTTTTCGTGGCTTGTTTGAGGCAGGTAGATGTGCGACGGAGCCTAGGTTGTTGTTCCATGTGGATATAATTTCATCGAGGCTGGGTGATGGCAGGCTGAGGTTTGGTAGGACCTTTTTGCTGATCTCTTCTTTATCAAAGAGCCGGAATCATCTTGTGGGTGCTGAGGAAGCCTCGTCTGTCTTGCAAGGGGAGTTATAATCTTGATGTATGGGCATCTGAAATTTAATTAGGCTGTGGTCGGACCATGGTACTGGAGTGATGGATATGTCAAGGTTGTAGCTTGGGCTTATGGCCGGTATTGGAGCGAAGACCAGGTCCAGTATGTTTCCTTTTGTGTGGGTGGGGGCGTCGATTACCTGTTTACATGAGGAGGGATCTAGCTAAGCTTGAAGAATGGTCTAGAATTTGGCAGCTGGGATTTAATGTTAAAAAATGTAAGGTCATGCACTTGGGCTGCAGCAATCCAAGGGAGCAATATAGTATAGGGGGTGAAGTACTTTTGTCCTCTAAAGAAGAGCGGGACCTAGGCGTGGTTGTGTCTGATGATCTTAAAGTAGCTAAACAGGTAGAAAAGGCGACGGCAAAAGCTAGAAGGATGCTTGGGTGCATACGGAGAGGAATGGCTAGCAGAAAAAAGGAGGTGATAATGCCTCTCTATAAGTCTTTGGTGCGACCTCATTTGGAGTATAGTGTGCAATTCTGGAGACTGCACCTTCAAAAGGATGTGAACAGGATGGAGTTGGTGCAGAGGGTGGCTACTAAAATGATTAGTGGTCTTCATTATAAAGCATATGAGGACAGACTGAAGGATCTTAATATGTACACCTTAGAGGAAAGGCGGGATAGAGGTGATATGATTGAGATGTTTAAATACCTCTATGGCATAAATGTTCAGGGAGAGAGCCTCTTTCAATTGAAAGCAAGTTCTGCTACGAGGGGACATGGGATGAGGGTGAAGGGAGACAAATTCAGGAGTGATATGCGGAAATATTTCTTTACGGAAAGAGTAGTGGATCCATGGAATAGTCTCCCAGATGAGGACAGTAACTGAATTCAAAAAAGCATGGGACAAACACAGAGGATCTCTAAAGGTAAAAAGGGGACTGTTGTAGTTGTTGATATGGAAGGACAGACTAGATAGGCCATATGGTCTTTTTCTGTCATCATATTTCTATGTTTCTATGTTTCTATAACCCAACTTGTTGAGTGCTTCGAGGAGGGCTTTGGAATAGGTGCTTTGGAGAGCTGGCAGGTTAAAGTCGCCCATTACCCAGTTTGGTATGCGTGGATTCTTGGGGTTGCAGGCAAGGTCGATTATGGTCGATAGGTCATTCGGGGAGGAAGGTGGGGATCTGTAGATAGGCTGATGGTGGAGTGTTTGTTGGCTGTGCTATTGGAGGAGAGCAGCTGAAATTGGAGCTCCGTCTTGCACCTCTGCCTCTGCGGTTAGTTCTGTGGCATGTGTGGATTGAGAAGTCAGGAGGGATGAGCTGGCTGAGGAGGACTGAGTCTGAGTCGGACAGCCATGATTCTGTGACTAGTAGCGTGTCTAGATCATGGTTGATTATAAGGTCAGAGATGGCTGGCCATTTCCTACGGACCGAGCGTGCATTTATGAGGGCACATCTTAGGTTGCGGGGATTTCAGTGGTTCTCTGCCTGGGCCTTCATGGTATGTTGAAGGGATATGTATAGTAAGTGTGGATGTAGGTTGTGCTTGGTTTCTATGGATGGTCTGCAGGGGCCACCAGAACATCTCTTACCTAGGCCGTGAAGGACTGGGATGGGGTTGTGGGTGGTGGTGAGGGCAAGGTTTCTTAGAATAGGTTGGCGAGGAGGTAGCAGCAAGTGAAGGCTAGTAGGGAGGGTGCCATTTGAACTGTAGGTGGGTTAGGTGAGTTAAGTTTGGTTTCGGGCCTTCTGGCAATATCAAGGTTTTAGCAGGTGTGTACTGTAGGTAATCTGGCAGGTATAATCAGGATTTGTAGGGCTATTCATGCACCACTAGATCATTAAATCAGAGAGTCTGTCTAACTAATTCTGGTCTTGTGTGTCTACTTTGGACCTTACAGCAATACAGTGGATACGTTATAGCAGGATTACAACTTAAATATCATCAGAGCATTACAGGCAGTTAAAACTTGGATACGTTTACAATTATGCACCAACAGAGTATTGCAGCAAATACAACTGGATACGTATTTAAGGATTCACTTATGCACCATCAGATCATTGCAGTAGTTAATTCCATCTAGCTAATAATGCTATTGTATATCTACCTTTTACTGTATGAAACAACTGACAGCTAATTCTAACAGGGTTGTACAGTATATAGCTTTACCGGGTTTAAATAGGACTCTTCGGGCTGTGATGTGTTAGATATGTGCTTGCTACCCCTAACCACTGGGCTACACACTCCACTGCTTATCTAGCTGTGTATCTATACACACATCTATATGTCTGTATCTGTATAGATGTGGGTGGGTGTGTACCTGTGCACACAGTATCTGATATATGGTGTACTGGGTTGGCTCAATGGTTAACACAGCTAGCTAGTACACAGAGGATCATGGATTCAGATACAATCACAGCATCACTTTACACTCCTTTGCCTTTTATGTAGGGCCTGTGTGTCTGGACTATATTTTGTGCTTATTACATGTGTGTTTTATTGACAACATAGCCAATTGGGCTAGGTAGTAACTCTGTATCTCACCACATCCATTTTCACTCTTTGCCCCTAAGACAGCCTTTGGACAGCATGTAGTCATTCACTCACCACCCTAGACGTCCATGATGTACCATGCAGCCATCTCCCAGTATCCTTGCTAATGTTTCTGTTTCTAGCCACAGGCCCCATCCTCCCGTCCATACTTTGTGCCATTGGTGCAGATCTATCTTCACTTATTCATTCATCCCACCATGACCCATGATGTATTGCACAATCAAACCATTCACATGAAGACAGGGGTTTACAGACACTCATGTCCTACAGGACACCAGGACCATACTGAGCCCTGTGCGAGTGGTGCAGCCACACAGGGCGCAAAGACTTAAGGGGCGCATTTCGGCTCTCTGCCGTTGCCTGCCGCCGCCACTTTAGCAGCGGCAGGCAGCGCCAGAGAGCCGAAATGCGCCCCCTTAAGTCTTCTTGCTGGCACACTAAGCAGGTCTGGTCTCTCCAGGAGGGTCCAGACCTGCTTAGTGTGCCGGCGAGTTGCACATCGGGTGCGCGCCTCTTCTCTCCCGCCCCCATAAAGTGGCTAGATGGACGTGCGGGAGGGGGGACGCGCGCCCGATGTGCAACTCGCACAGGGCGCTTTTCACCATTGGTACGGCCCAGCAGGACACATACATCATCAGTGACCATTAGGTAGCTGTTGTGGAGGTCACCATGAATGGGAAGTGGGTCAATGGACACCTGATCCACACAGTCTGTGATGCTGAAACCTACACCTCAGGTTCAGTCAAAGGTCCACATTGCATCTATTGGGATGCATGAGTGCAATGTGACCATATCCTGCCCTTTGTTCCATTTGGCCCCCTTTTCCTCAGGCTTTTTGGGAAAAAGCAAATATGACAGTGTGGACATCTCTGTTCCAGCAGCAGTCTCTGATTATGGTATGGCTTGTCATAAGAGGATGCTGTGCAAGAGGTGGCAGCTCTACATGAGGTAGGACAGATATGGTTCAGCCACACACAGCAGCAGACGACACATACATCACTGCGCATGTGGTGTGTGGGTGTGCTGCACATTCATTTCACTGCCATTGTTGTATGTTGGACTGTTCTTCAGGTTAAAAAGGAAGAGAAGCTGTAGGTATGGTGAGTGCTATTTAAACTAACGCCTCCCGTTCCCTCCAAGGGGGTCAAAGGGCAAATGATAGCCAATCTGTTAAGTACATATTTGTTAAGTACATATTTGCAAAAAATGATGACCTGTACACAAGGGGCATCATCATTAATCAGCATATAAGTAGAGAACAAAACTTAACAATTAAAAACTTTGAACATCAGGAAACGCTGCTGAACATTAGCCTGGCTGTAACATGCCCATTTTCAGTGTAATGCAGTGCTCATCATATATGACGTTCAAAAAAGTGGGGTATCCAGGTAAGGGATTAAAAGGACAAGATTTGTATTATAAGGTACCCTAGGGGAAGTAATTATCCAAACTGGGACTCAATCAAGGTGAAGATCAAAACAAATATAATGAAACCAAATGTAAATAATAAAAAGTAAAAACCGGCAGGTATCTGTCAACAGGGATCAATCAGAAGTCTGGCTAACCGAATAAAGGCAACATGGATTAATGCCAGAGGCTGCATGGAAAAAACTAAATAAGGGTGTATTATGAGTGTCCTGTAGAAACAGTAACCTACAAATGTGCCTTAAATTAAAAGCTGATCTGCTAGGATACTGGTTATAAAAATGATTGAAAGAGAGAGAACCAGCCGGTCTCTATAAGGACCAAATATTAAATTGACAAAGAATCCCTCTAAAACAAATAAATCACAGTAAGGTAAAGAAGTAAAGCAAGATGTAAAACCAAAGAGACTTGTAAATTAAATGGTCAAATAAATAATTAAAACACCAAGTGCTAAAAATGAACAGATAAAAATAAAAAAAGTTAGTCACCATGAGATGGCCTGAAAAAAAGAGGGAGGGAGGTGGGGGGGAAGAGGGAAGGGGGAGGGGAAGGGGAAGGAAAGGGAAGAGAGGGAAGGGGGGAGGTGGGAGGGGAAAGAAAGGGGAAGAGAGGGGAGATGGAGGGGAAGGGGAGGGAGGGGGAAGAAAGGGAGAGAAGGGAGGAGAAAAAAGGGGGGAAGGGGTGAGAGAGGGGAAAGGGGGGCTGGCCTTGAGAGCAGCAGAGGGAACCAGGCTGACAGGGCCCATATGGGGGCAATCAGAATCACTGATGCCTGCTCACTCTGGATCTTGGAGAGGGTCTTGGCCACCAGCAGAGTCGGTGGGAAGGCATAGAGGAGGCCCTCGGACCACGGGATCAGGAAGGCATCTATTGCCACTCTTAGGGTTGCCAACCAGCTGGTTTTCAGCCGGCCTGGCCGGTTTTCCTGTGGTCGGTCTGGCTGCCGGCAGAGAACCGAAACCGGCCATTGAAAAGCCGGTTTTTTGCTCTGGCTGCGAGATCGGGAGCGGCCAGAGCAGAAAACCGGCTTTGCGCTTGCGATCGCGATTGCGATCACAGTCCTGGCCCCCCCTTGCAGCTGCTGCTTCTGCTTCTTACAGAGCAGCGGCTGCAATAAAGTTAATTTAAAAGTAAGGAATCCTGTGAGGGGTCTTCCGGCCCTATGAAACTCCTTCTGCAGTGCCCGCCCCTCTGATGTCACTTCCTTTTCAACCGGGGACCCTGCAGAAGGAGTTTCATAGGAGCTGAGGGCTTCTCACAGGTTTCCTTACTTTTAAATTAACTTTATTGCAGCTGCTGCTCAGTAAGAAGCAGGAGCAGCAGCTGCACGGGAGGGGGGGACTACAAATGGGCTGTGATGGGGGGGGGGACCTGTACTGGAAAAGGGCTATGGGGGGGGGGACGTGGACTGGAAATGGGTTGTGATGGGGGGGGGACGACCTGGACCGGAAAAGGACTATGGGGGGGGGGACTTGGACTGGAAATGGGCTGTGATGGGGGGGGGGGGCCAGGACTGTAAAAGGGCTATGGGGGGACATGGACTGGAAATGGGTTGCGATGGGGGGGGGGGGGACCTTGACTGGAAAAGGGCTATGGGGGGTGGGAACTTGGACTGGAAATGGGCTATGGTGGAGGGAGGGGGAACTTGGACTGGAAATAGGCTGTGATTAGGGGGGCTAGGACTGCAAATGGGCTGTGATGGTGGGGGGCCTAGGACTGGAAATAGGCTGTGATGGGGGACTTGGACTGTAAATGGGCTGTGATTGGGGGGCAGGGGCTAGGACTGGAAATGGCCTGTGATGTGAGGGCTAGCACTGGAAATGGGCTTATGAAGAGCTGGAATAGGACTGGAAATGGGCTGATGTGGGGCATGGGAGAATGGGACTAGAAGGGAGTGGATGCTGGGTGGGTCTAGAACTATAAGGGAACTGATTTTGGGGGAGGTCTGGGAATGGATGGGGAATGAGAATGGAGAGGGGAAAAAATATTTTGTGTGAAAGAAAAGTCTATGATGGGTCGGGTATTGGGAGAGTAAGAGGGGCTTGAGAATGGAAGAGTGAAATTTAAATGGATGATAAAGGATAAGGAAAGAATTGGGGGAAAGAGCAAAAGGGAAAACAATAAGTATGTTAAAGCAGATATAGAGAGAGAATGGAAAACATCTAAAAGAGAAGAAAGGACAAATGGATAGCTCGCAGAAGACACGAAGAAACCAGAAGAAAGTGACTGGAGCAATTGCAACTGAAAAATGAAATGCCCAAACAGAAGGTAGAAAAATACTTTTTATTTTGAATTTATTAACTGGAATATGTCTGGTCTGGGAAGTGTGTATTGCTAACATCTTTGCGTTTTTGTTTAGTGCAAGAGGAAATTACTTTATAGTTTTATTTCTCCAGTGTTGTACATTTCATGTTTGGATTTTGGGGTTCCCAGTTTAATTATTATCTGACCAAGGAAGTTAGCCTACACGTATCCTTGGTAATTGTTGTGGGTGGAGCTGGGGGCAGGGCAGGGGTGGGACTAGAGGAGGAGAATGGGTGGAGCATGGCGAGCCAAAGGTGTCGGGTTTTTCTCAGTGAAAAAGTTGGCAACCCTAGCCACTCTCCTTGGGTATGGCTGGTGTGAGCAGAAGCGGGACAGCTGTGTGTTGTCTGGGGAGGTGAACAGGTCCATCACGGGCCTGCCCCAAGGTGGAAGAGTCTTTGTGCCACTTTGGGGTTCAGGTACCATTCATGTGGGTGGAGGATTCTTCTGAGCATGTCCACTAAACAATTTTCCTGACCTGGAAGGTATACTGCTCGTAAGAGAGGAAAGCCAACACTCCCTGGCAGAGTGCACCTGTGCTTGTTTACATAAAACATGGTGACCTGGTTGTCTGTCTGGATCAGCACAAGGCGGTTATACAGGAAGTGGCGGAATGTTCGCAGGGCCAGGAATATGGCCCTGAGTTCCAAGAGGTTGATTTGTAGAAACGACTCCTCTTGCAACCAGTTGCGTTGAGTGTGGAGGTCTCCACAGTGTGCCCTCTAACCCAGGAGGGAGGCATCCATGGTTAGGGCCCTCTGCAGTGCAGGTGCCTGGAATGGCATCCCCTCTTGGAGGTAGCGTAGGGACTGCCACCACTTGAATGAGTCCGCCAGTTGGTAGGTGACACTGACCCTGTTTGCCAATCTGCCAATGGCCTGAGTCCACTGGGAGCAGAGACACCACTGGGCCGTCCACATGTGCAAGCAGGCTAAGGGCGTGACATGGACCATGTGGCCCAGTAACTGGAGGAGGATGTGAGCTGGTACCGACCGGCAAGTCTGCACCTCTCCTGCCAGCTCCATGAGGCAATGTGCCCTTTCCTTTGGGAGGAAGGCCTTGACCTGTAGCATGTCCAGCTGGGCACCAATGAACTCCAGGTTTTAGGCTGGAGAGAGGTGGGATTTGGGGTAATTGATGACGAACCCCAGGTGCTGCAGGAGATAGATTGTTCGCCCTGCAGCGTGGCTCGCCTTGAGGGCTGTGCTGCCTCTGATGAGCCAGCCGTCCAGATAGGGGAAGATGAAGGCCCCTTGTAGGCACACGTAGACGGCCACAACAACCAGGCATTTTGTAAAGACTCTGGGCAAGGAGGCCAGGCCAAATGGAAGTACCCTGTACTGGTAGTGCTCTCCTCCCACCATGAACCTTAGATATTGTTTGTGGGAGGAGTGGATCAGGATGTGGGTGGATGTATCCTTTAGGTCTAAGGAGCACAGCTAATTTCCCTGGTGGAGGTAAGGCAGCAGAGTTCCAAGGGAGAGCATCTCGAACATCTCCCTCACCAGAAACTTGTTTCGAAGGTCTAGTATGGGCCTGAGGCCCACAGTTCTTTTGGGGACAAGGAAATACCTGGAGTAGAAACCTTTTCCCCACAAAGGTCTGGGTACAGGCTTTGACCCGGTGAAAAGCGGGATATAAATACAGCTAAATAAATAAATATAAGACATGCCATACTGGGTCAGACCAAGGTCCATCAAGCCCAGTATCCTGTTTCCAACAGTGGCCAGTCTAGGTCATATGTACCTAGCAGTTTCCACAAAAGACACAGGTTCCACAATGTTTGTATTGGGTCAAGCAGTGATATCCTGGGTCCCTTTTTAATAATGGTTTATGGACCTTTCCTCCAGGAAGGTCCAGAAGCGGGAGGAGCACAGGGACCATCTCTGCCCAATCGGGGCACGCTCCTCCAACTTTAAAGGTTCGCGCCGGCAGGCGCACGTTCTTTTCACCACCCGCCACCTTCCTCAGCTCTCCCCAGTCGGGGGATCGAGCCTCCAGAAGCGGGAGGAGCACAGGGACCATCTCTGCCCAATCGGGGCACGCTCCTCCAACTTTAAAGGTTCGCGCCAGCAGGCGTGCCCGCGCCTGCGGGCCTCGCCAGAGGGCCCTTTGGCGTGGCCCTTCGGCAGTGGCACTCCAACAAACCACATATGAAAGCAGATATCACACCCGGAACAGAGCCAGCCACCACTATCTGGAAAAGGCAGGTCCTTATCAGCTAGTTAATCACATGCCCTAAGTCACTAATCTTATACTAGTCTATACTGTCCAACTAAAGCCCTTTTTCCTGCAGTATTAGATAAACCAGCTTTTATCTTTGCTATTAACCTGCAGTCATCTATAATGGTAGCTGTATTCTGTAGTTGATCGCTTAATCGCTAGTGACTAGAATTCTTCTGTACCCTGTTACTGCTGCTAATAACCTGCATCCACTGTACTGTTGTCTTGCAGTTAATTTAGTGTCTATTTATTGTCTACCAGCATCTAGGATTGTACTGTACGGTTGTCACTATTGCCACTAATTTGCATTCACTGCACTGTTGTACTCTATTTATCCCAATTGCTAGTATCTAATATTTTCTTGCACTGTTGTCAGTATTTTCCACCGTTAACCTTGCTAATTCTAGCAACCTAATTCTAGCAACCTGTATCTACTCATACTGTTATCTCCAATTGACTTGACTGTACCGTACTGATATTAATCTAGAATGTACAAAGTCCTGTTTTCACTCATTACCCTCCTTACCCTTGATCTCCCCTACATCTCAAACGCTTTCAACCATGATACCAACTACATACCAATACTACACCCATTTGGAAAGAGATGGTCTGAATTCCCCCACTATACCACAGCAAAAAACAACCATTCATCTCACTCCCATCTACTTAACATTCCCCTACAAATCAACAAGACACAAGCCGAGAAGCAACATCGCCAACGTCTACTGAAATGTGCATTGATAAATGCCAGATCGGTACGATCAAAATGGCCCGCAGCCATTGACCTGATTCCACTATACAATCTCGACATCCTGATGATCACGGAGACATGGCTATCTGATTGTGACAACGTCCTCCTGAATCAGATGCTGCCACCAGGATTTGATCTATACACATGCCACAGGCCCATTCAGAAAGGAGGCGGGACGCTCATCCTTGCCAAAGCGGATCTACATTTCAAGCTATGTAACTCCTCCAGCTCAACCTACCTTGACTCCCTCACCATATCTAATGAGCTCTGCACAATCAACCTTCTCTATCGAGCACCCACTCCTTTACCAGATGACCTTCCAACAATAATTGAGCTTGAGTGCACAACATCCACTTCACGCTCTCCAATTTGGTTAGTTGGTGATTTCAACCTCCCATCTCTTCATGACAGCCACTCAGCAGCATTCCTAGATGCTCTAGAGGACCTAGGCTTCAAACAATATGTTGAATCACCCACTCACACTAAGGGAGGTAAACTAGACCTCATTTTCGCACCTCATTTCAACGCCTCAACACACCAAGCCCTTGCACTGTCTGTAATACCAGTGCCATGGTCAGATCACAATCTTCTCCGATTTAATATACCCACTAATACTTCCCACAAGAGCCAAATGCCATCCAACACACCTGGAACCCCCACAGCCCGATTCCAACCACTCAACCGGGATGTTGTCCTAGAAAATCTTCGACCACTTATGACCAACTCTTCCCTCAACTTAGACGACCTTATATCCAAATGGGACGAAAACCTCAAAGCCGCCTCATGTCCATTACACTCTGAAAAGAAAATAAGAAAACGGGAACACGCGCCATGGTTCTCTACGGACCTTCGTACATCTCTTCACCACCTACGCAAACTTGAGAGATGGTGGCGACGAACCCGCTCCCCAGAGGCCCTTGCCGCATACAATTCACACTTAATTACCCACCGTGGGAAGATAACACAGAGTAGGAAACGCTACCACACAGACTTATTGAAACGCTCCATTAATAAACCACATGCACTGTTCAAGTTAGTAAAATCCATAACAGGAGAGCCGGTCTCAGCCCAACCTGCAATGCCCCAACCACAGGACTACGCAAACTACTTGCAGTCAAAAATGATTAAGACCAACTCAAACATAAATATCAGTAACTCCTCCGTATCACCTAAGGCATCCCAAGCAACTCTATTATGCAATTTCAATATGGTATCAACTAGTGAGATTGAGAACATTATTGCTTCTATCAATCCTAGCACAGCACCTAACGACCCCTGCCCAGCCAGCTGGATCAAAGATCTGCGACATGATCTAAGCCAAATCTTGTGCAAGATACTGAATCAGTCCTTTCTAACAGGCTCATTCCCACAGAGTCTGAAACACACCTCTATCAGGCCCCTACTGAAAAAACAGTAGACTTGACCCATCCAAAGTTGAATCATTTAGGCCAATCTCGAGCATCCCCCAGCTCGCAAAAATCATCGAAAAAAGCGGCTCAACAACAAATCCAGCATCATATTGACACGGAAGCACCACTAGTCCCATCACAACATGGCTTCTGGGTAGCACATGGAGTCGACACAATCCTTACAACCCTATTCAATGATCTGGTCACTGGAATAAACAGCATCCAACAAGGATTTGTCCTCATCTTCCTGGACATCTCCGCCGCCTTCGACTCTGTGAACCATGATATATTTCTGCAACGCCTGAAAGAAAAGGGGATTCAAAGCACAGCACTAGAATGGTGTAAATCCTACCTAGCCAATAGGTGGCAACAAGTCAAAACAGGCCATGCATCCTCAGAACCGTTCCTGCAGTCCCAAGGGGTACCTGAAGGATCATCCTTATCGGCACTGATGTTCAACATCTATATGCAGCCGATATGTGATTTGATCCGATCTTTCAACGTACAATGCCTGGCGTACGCAGATGACATCCTCCTCTACATGCCATTCAAAATTGACCAACCAGTGTTCTCCCCAATAATCAATTGTTTCGGAGCAGTAGCTGAATGGCTGCTGACACAAAACCTACGGATCAATCATAGCAAAACAGATGTTCTTTTTGTTACGAGGAACCGTAAGTTCATACCTCCTCCATCACTACTGGTCAACAATGTAGAATTGAAGTCCAAACCCACAATCCGATATCTCGGCATCACATTGGACCAGCACCTGGATATGACAACACATGTGAGGAATGTGACAAAAACTATATATCATAAGATCAGAACACTACGCTACCTTTGCCCCCTACTGGATTCTACTGACTACCGAACAACCTTCCAGGCATTAGTCCTCCCACATCTGGATTTTGCAAACATCATTCTCCACGGTATCTCTCAATCAACTTTAAATCCGCTTCGCCTGGCTATGAATGTAGCGGCAAGAGTCCTCTCTGGGTCATCAAGATACGACCACATAACGCCTATCATGAAAGATCTGCATTGGCTACCTTTACATGCCAGACTCCATTATAAGTCATTAGTCCTCACTTTCAAAGCCTTGAATAACTACCCACCTACACCAATCAGCAAGCTAATTCACAGCACCCCCGAAAATAGAAACAGGAGGCCTACTGCAATGAACACCTTAATAGTTCCTAGGATGATGACATCGTGCACTAAGGCTACTTCAAACAGAGCTTTCTCAATATTCGCTCCTCTAAACTGGAATGCACTTCCCCATGAAATCCGTGGTATCAAAAGCCTGGTACTTTTCCGAAAGGCTTTGAAACACCATCTGTTCACAAAATGTTACCCAGAATTCATCCCGGACACTCACACATCTGGCAAGCTTCCCACAAACCCCAGACGCCCTAGCACCTTAATACAACCAGAAAATGGTTAGCCTATACACTAGCCCACCTGATAACCATCTACCTGCACCATCCACACGAAATCACTTTCAATATCCAAACGAGTTTACGTTAGAGTATTGTATATAGTATCAAGTTAACCTGTACATAGTTCCCCCTGTTATCCCATGTGTTATTTTCCCTGTTCATTGTAAACTCAATGTTGCATGTACGCATTGCAGTATGTTTTGTTCGATGTACACCGCGCTGATCATAATAGCCCGGTATAGAAGAAATGTTAAATTAAATAAGGAACTTGTCTAAACCTTTTTTAAACCCAGCTACACTAACAGCTTTTACTACATCCTCCGGTAACAAATTCCAGAGTTTGATTACACGTTGAGTGAAAAAATATTTTCTCTTATTTGTCTTGAATAGTTTACCCTGTAGCATCATTAAATGTAAGGATATGCTCTGCAGACACCAAGACACACTGGCTGTGTGTATTGCACCACACTGTTGCTGTACTGCCTTGTCCTTGAGCAAACCCACGAGCTCTGAAAGGAACAAGATCTGGTGAAGAAGAGGCTGCACCAGCTCCCCTGGGAAGAACCCTGGGGGTATTTGGAGGACAGCCCTCCTTTACCACTTGTAGGACCCACTGGTCCATGGTGACCCCGGCCCACCTGTGGACAAAGAGCACCAGGCAGCCCCCTGTGGAATGGGAAGGGTCTCCCAGGGAGAAGAGGCCCTGCCTGGGGAGTCAAAAGCTCCCCCCCAGGCTAGGTGGGAGCTGGTGGCTGAGGCTTCTGAGCCTTTGGCTTCCATGGTCCATGGCTCTGGTTCTTGGGCTGTGGGCCCTGTTGCCGTTTCCCCTAGAAGGGCTGGTAATGGCCCTGGTGAAGAGGCTCAATTTTCCTCAGGAAGGGTGGATTTTTCCTCGACGGCTTCTTCTGGGGAAGGGTCGAGGTTTTTCTCGAGAGCTTCTGCCTGGTCACGACCTCAGCCTCTATCTCGACCATGGGCTTGCCAAACAAGTTTTCCCCAGTGCAGAGGACATCAAGAAATTTTTCTTGCATCCATTGCTCGAGGTCAGGGTTCTGTAACCAGGCCTGGCGCTGGGTTCCGATGCCCACTGCTACTACCCAAGCTGCTGATTCAAAGCTGTCATAGGCGGCGCGGGATAGGAACTTTTACAGTCCTGGATCCCGGCTGTCAGGGCTTGGAACTTCTGAAGGGGTTCCCTGGCGAGGCCTGCAGAAAAGCCTTCCAGCTCTTGGATGGGGCCCTTGAGGTACATGCTTATGTGCAACTCATAGGCCTGTATCCAGCAGCCCAGCATGGATCCCTGGAAGCTTTTAAGTTTTTGCATCGAGGACTCCACGACCATGGAGTTATGCGGGAGTTGGGACTTTTGGAAACCTGGGTCCTTCTTGCCACGGTAGACAGTGTTGAGGCCTCGGCTGACCACTGGCACCGAGGCCGGGGTCTCCAACATCCGCAGGAGTAGCCATTCAAGGATGGGCTGCACCGACACTGTCAGAGTCTCCTTTGGCGGGTACTTATACTAGAGAATCTCCAGTTCTTCGGTGTGCGGGTCTTCCTCTGACTCGGTCAGGACCAAAGGGCCTGGGCCATATCCCAGATGAACTTGTGGAAAGCCACGTGCTCTGGCAGGGAATGGTGTCAGAGTTCCAGGGGAGACAGCTCTGAAGGGACATTTCGGTGTCGAGAGGTCTCGGGGGAGGCCTTGACGTCAGTCTCCAGTTGGAGCCAGAGGGTGTCAAAGATTCCGAGGCTCGGGGCTCCCATGCCTTGAGCCCGGCCCTGAGGAACCGGGGTCCCCCAGTGGGTCTCGGATCAGATCTAGAAACTAGCTCAGGAGGACCGGACACCCAAGGATCAGGACCGGGACATCAATCAGTGCCGAGAGCTCATCCAAGGCCAGTGGCGCTCGTGGCCTGGCTCAACGCTCAGGGACTCCCCCACAGTCAGAGGCCCAGTTGTCGGGGCAGATGATGCAGAAAACCTGACATCATTGCCTGCTACAGGGCCAGGATGGCAGAGATATTCTGCTCCAGGGCTGCCTTTCTGGATGATGCCAGAAGGCTCCACAGCTTTCGGCGTGGGCACCGAGGGTCTCGGGCCTGATGCCGGCACTCTCATGAGTGCGCCCAAGGACCATGGCCTTGGGGAGCCTCACACACTTACCCCCGGCCGAGGACTCCTTCTTAGAGACCTTAAGGGGGCTGCTCGGAGTCATCTGAGTCCCACCGCGGAACCTTACCGCATTTCACTGGTGGAACCTCGACTGGCTTCGAGGATTTTTTTGTTTTCTTTAATAGGTCTAGCGTCTTTATGGAGGAGCTGCCGCTGTGGGACTCCGAAGATGCCCAGGCCTCATATGATGTGCTTGGCTTGGGGGCTCAGCGTCAGAGAAGCCGGGGCTGAGTCAGACCGCAGGAAGAGCCTTTCCTGCAATTCTGACCTCTTCTTGTTGGTTCTTGGAGTCATGCCCTGGCACAGGTCACAGGTGTTACTGTTCGAGCTGAGGCAGTGCAAGCAGCAGTCATGGGTGTCTGTAACAGACATGATTTGACTGCACCGGTCACACTTTTTGAACCCACCAGAAGACATGGTGTGAGACACCTGGCCAGGGTCGATGACCCCCGGTTGAAAAAGGGTGCAAATGCCAGTCGAAGCAAGCCTCATCAAAAAAGAAGGGAAGAGCCGAGGATGAGATCGGGGACAGCGCCAGATCGAGGCGTGAAGAGGAACCAGTACGCAAACCAGGAAATAAACAACTTTTAACGATAATTTTCAAGGATTTTTCTGGGGAAACAGGATAAGCATCTGCTGGGCTCCACGGAAAAAAGGAAACTGAGCAAGATGGCACCCTTGGGCGGAAAAGGGACCATGCATGCGTGGTAGCATTTCCAAAGGTTTTCTGTGAAAGCTGGGGAATTGCTCCACGCGGGCTCTGTCGGCGCTGATGTCACCCATATGTGAGGACTGACTTTCTGCTTGTTCCTGGAGAACATTATAAATCCTTGGCTGACTTTTTCAATGCCTCTTATTAATGTGTCGAAGAGGGTAGAGAGGAGTGTTTTGATGCTATGGAAATGGCAGAAACCATACTGTTGGGGGTCGAGAGGAGCATGGTTGTCAATGTCACTCGATCCCACCTGTCCGAATTATTGACCCATCTCCCTCCTTCCCTTCATTTCTAAACTACTTGAATGTGCGGTTCACCGCCGCTGCCTCAACTTCCTCTCCTCTCATGCCCTCCTGGATCCTTTACAGTCTGGCTTTCATCCTTTACACTCTACTGAAACGGCTCTTGCCAAAGTCTCCAGTGACTTGTTCCTGGCAAAATCCAAGGGCCTTTACTCTGTCCTCATCCTTCTTGACCTCTCTGCTGCTTTTGACACTGTTGACTACAACTGTCTCCTCGATACCCTGTCCTCACTTGGTTTTAAGGGCTCTGTACTATCCTGGTTCTCCTCCTATCTCTCTCATCGCTCTTTCAGTGTGTGTTCTAGTGGCTCCTCCTCCTCTGCTATCCCGCTCCCAGTTGGTGTACGCCAAGGTCTGTCTTGGGTCCGCTCCTTTTCTATCTCTATACCCAGTCCCTTGGTGCACTTATCTCTTCCCATGGCTTTCAGTACCATCTGTATGCTGATGACTCCCAGATCTACCTCTCTATGCCTGAAATCTCTCTGGCAATCCAGACCCGGATCTCTGCCTGCCTTTCTGATATTGCTGCCTGGATGTCTCACTGCCGCTTGAAATTGAACATTGCCAAGACTGAACTTCTTATCTTTCCCCCTAAAACCTCCCCTCCTCTTCCTCCTTTATCAGTCTCTGTGGATAACTCTGTACTCCTTCCTGTTTCCTCAGCCCATAATCTTGGGGTTGTCTTTGACTCCTCTCTCTCTTTCTCCACACACATCCATCTGATAGCTAAGACCTGCCATTTCTTTCTCTATAACATCAGCAAAATCCGCCCTTTCCTTTCTGAACACACTACTAAGATGCTTATCCACTCCTTAATCACCTCCTGTCTGGAATACTGTAACCTACTCCTTGCTGGTCTCCCTTTGAATGATCTCTCTCCCCTTCGATCTGTTCAACACTCTGCTGCGTGGCTAATTTTTCGCCAGCCTCGTCATGCCCATATTACTCCTCTTCTCAAGTCACTTTATTGGCTCCCTATCCGTTTCTGCATCCAATTCAAACTTCTCCTGCTGACCTATAAATGCATTCACTCTGCAGCTCTTCACTACCTTTCTTCTCTTCTCTCTTTACAACCCCCCTCAGGAACTCCGCTCTTCTAGCAAACTACTTCTATCTGTACCTTTCTCTTCTATTGCTAACTCCAGACTTCGCTCCTTTCATCTTGCTGCACCTTACGCCTGGAACAAACTACCTGTGTCTTTATGCCAGGCACCTTCTCTAACCCTCTTCAAATCCAGGCTGAAAACTCACCTCTTCGCTGCTGCCTTTGGATCTTGACTCACCTGATCTCCTTTTTCTTTCTTTCCCCCTTGTTTTAACCCTGCCTTCACCTTCTGTGTTGTCTGTCTTGACTAGATTATAAGCTCTGATAAGCAGGGACTGTCTCTTACATGTCTGTGCAGCGCTGCGTACGACTTGTAGCGCTATACAAATGCTCAGTAGTAGTAGTAGAAATGTGATCTTGAAGTTGTTGATGCACCACTTTTTCAAAGATTTTTGATAAGGAGAGTAGGCTTGAGATAGGTCGGTAAGATCAGGGGAATGGATTAAGGGAAGGCTTTTTTAGTATAGATCTGATTGATGCCTTCTTGAGAGCAGGGGGTATGTATTTTTGTGAGAGAGAGGAGTGGATGATTTTGAGGAGCATTAGGGAATTGAGTGATTTCTGGCTGATGTTAGTGTGGTATTCTCGTTTGCACTTGTCTATTAAATTTGTGTAGTCCTGCTATTTGTTTATGTAACGCTCTTATTTTAGGATCCTTGGTATGTCTCCATTTCCCTTCCAATTGTTTGAATTTCCATTTTAGGTCTTTTATATCTTTAGAGTACCAGGGGGCATGCTGATGAGTAGAGGTTGGATGGCATTTTTTGTTTTCTGTGATTGTGGGTGTCACTGTGGCTGTGGAGATTGTGGCATTGCAATTGTCAATTAGCATGTCCAGGTCTGAGTTATCCATGTTTAGCTGTGGGCAGACTTGGTTAGTGAATGACTGTTGATCAAAAGGTTTGAATCTCCGTTTGTTGTGCGAGTGCTTTCCAGCATGGTAGGGGAACTCTCAGGGCAGAGTGAAGGTGATCATGGCATGGTCACACATGGGACAGAGGAGTCATGGTCATTGATAAGGTGTTGAGGTACAAACATAAGATCCAGGACTCCTCCTCTATCGTGAGTGGAATTTGTTATGATTTGCTTGAATTGTAGTGCTTCCATTGCACTCATGAAAGCAAGCGCTTGATTGGTTGATTGGGGGGATGGAAGTGAGATTTAGGTCTCCTAGTAAGAAGAATGGCTTGTGAGATGCTATATGAGTGCATGTCTCTTCCAGTATTGCAGAAAGTTCATCAGTTTTGGAACATGGTGATCTGTATGTCAGGCTTTGTATCAGGTTTCTATTGGCTATTGTGAAGATGCTGAGGGTAAGTGTTGAAGTGGTCATGGAGGTGGAGAAAGTTAGATGTTGTTTAGCTAATATGAGGACACCTCCTCCTCTCTTAGTGGATCTCGGGCAGTTGAAAGTTTTGTAATTGGGTGGTGTGATTTGATTTAGGAGTACATTGTCGGTTGGTGCTAGACATGATTCAGAGATGAACATAAGATCAAGATCGTTATCTTGGATGTAATCCAGGATGGTATACACTTTGTTGCACACTGAGCGAGCGTAGATGAGTGCACATTTGAGAGGTAGGGAAGGGAAGTGTCATTTGCAAGTCTTTGGATGTGTTATTGTAGGTCTGATTAGTATGAGTCTGCAGGGTCGAATAGTCAGGTGTTGGCTGAAATGTGTCCATGTCGAGTTCTGTCTGGGATTGTAGACAATATGAATAAAGTCTTGCTGAGCTGTGGTTGATTTGGATAGGGCAAGGAAGAAGAAATTAGGCCTTACCTGCTAATTGTCTTTCCTTGAGTACTCTCCGGGCCAGTCCGGGACATTTGGGTGATCAATCCGCTCCAGCAGCTGGGGACTGAATACTGAACGGTTTTTCCTGACAGCTTACCCAGCTCCCCCTTGTGTCAAAGAATCAGTCTAATGGTAACAAAGCAGCAAACGCCACCAGTACTGGAACCAAATCAAAAATAACAAACACGAACTGCCGGACGATCCGTCCGTAGAACCTATATCATAAAGAAGAAGAACCAAAGAACACGGCTACTGCCACACCCTAGGTCCCTCCCAATCTGTACACTGCCAATGGTTTTTTTTTGTTGTTTTTTTAAATTTGTAATATTCTGTTTCTGGGAAAAAAATCCCCTGTGTCAGGCCAAAAAGAGAACTCCCGCTGCACCCTCCCCCCCAGGATCCATTTCCAAGGGTGCCTGTCGCACACGATCTGAACAGCCCGAGCGAAAAGCGCCAATACACTCGCCGAGGCCGCACTCCGAAGCTCGCAGCAAAAAGAACTGGGGAGGGCCCTGGACTGGCCCAGAGAGTACTCAAGGAAAGACAATTAGCAGGTAAGGCCTAATTTCTTCTTCCTAATCGTCTCTCCGGGCCAGTCCGGGACATTTGGGCAGTACCAAAGCAGTACCTAAATCCGGGAGGGTCCTGCGAGCCCCGCAACAATCGCCGAGGCTCCAACACTAGCGTCCGCCCTGGCCTGCACATCCAAGCGATAATGCTTCGCAAACGTATGCAACGACGACCACGTCGCAGCTCGACAGATGTCTACTGGCGGCACCAATGCATACTCCGCCCAAGAAGCAGCCTGGCCTCTGGTGGAATGCGCACTGAGTCCCAGCGGAACAGGCTTGCCCCTGGTCTCATAGGCTGCCCGTATGGCATGCTTTACCCACCGAGCAATAGAAGCCTTAGTAGCCGCCTTTCCTTTAGCCGAACCGCCATAGAGGACAAACAACCGATCCGTCCGCCGAAAAGATTCCGTTACCTTCAGATAAGAACGCAACACACGACCAAGATCCAGCCGCCGAAGCACCCAATCCGAACTTGCAAAAGTGGGAAGCGAGACCACCTGGTTCACGTGAAAACTGTAAACCACCTTGGGGAGAAACACCGGCACCGGCCGCAACACCACCTTTTCCTGCGAAAACTGTAGATAAGGCTCCTTGCAAGACAGAGCCTGCAGATCGGAAATCCGCCGAGCCGAACACAAGGCCACCAGAAAAACCGTCTTCCAGGACAATTCTCGAAGACGCTCCAAAGACGCCGGAACGAAGGGCGGTTCTGTCAAAGCCTGTAAGACCAAATTCAGGTCCCACGGCGGGACCACAGGTCGCAGCAGAGGCCGGATGTTCTTGGCCGCTTTCAGAAAACGTACAACATCGGGATGAGTAGAAAGAGAAGTCCCTTGCACCTTTCCCCTGTAGCAGGCCAGAGCTGCCAGCTGCACCCGCAGTGTGCTAACTGCGAGACCTTTGTCGAGCCCTGCCTGCAGAAAACCTAAGATGTCGTTCAGAAGCGCCCCCCCAGGGTCTAATGTGACGATCGCTACACCAGGCCTCCATATGCCAAGGAAGTGGAACGCCTCCTGGACTGCAATAAAGTGGCTATCACCGCCGCCGAGTAGCCCTTGCGGCGCAATCGCTCCCTTTCAAGAGCCAAACCGTAAGCAAGAACCGATCCACCTGTGGCATTAACACGGGACCTTGTCGCAACAGATCGAACCGAAGTGGCAGCCGCCAGGGAGGAGCCACGAGAAGCCTCACCAGATCGGCATACCAAGGACGCCGAGGCCAATCCGGAGCCATAAGAACCACTGTCCCCCGATGGCTCGCAATCCGCTGCACCACTCGCCCCAAGAGCGGCCACGGAGGAAACACGTAGAGCAGCTGATCCGTCGGCCAAGGCTGCACCAGGCCGTCGAGACCCTCGGACATGTGCTCCCTGCGCCTGCTGTAGAACCGCGCCGCCTTCGCGTTGGCTTGAGTGGCCATGAGGTCCATCACCGGCTGGCCCCACCGCTGAGAAATCTCCTGAAATACCGACCAATCCAACTCCCATTCCCCGGGATCCAGGAGATGACGACTGAGAAAGTCAGCTTGAACATTGTCCTTGCCTGCTACATGAGCCGCGGAAAGCGCTGCCAGATGGATTTCCGCCCAGTGAAACAAAAGTTGACTTTCCTTTAACAATGGGGCACTGCCGGTGCCTCCCTGCCTGTTTATGTAAGACAAGGTCACCCGATTGTCTGAGAACACTCGAACGGCTCTCCCCTCGAGTATCCCGACAAAGTCCAAGAGTGCCAGGCGCACTGCCCTCAGTTCCAACCGATTTATCGACCAAGTGCGCTCTTCCGTCGACCACGTTCCCTGAGCTATCTGAGACAAACAATGAGCTCCCCACCCGGAGAGACTCGCATCCGTCGTGAGAAGAGTCCAATCCGGAAAATCCAGCGGAACTCCCGCCGTCAGATGGTTGGGAACCAGCCACCAATGTAGACTGGCTCGAACCTCCTCCGGACAGGACAATCTCTGGGAAAGCGGATGATCCTGTGGAGACCATCGAGACAGCAACGCCTGCTGCAGCGGTCGCATACGTGCTCTGGCCCATGGCACCAGTTCCAAGGCCACTGCCATCGACCCTAACAATTGCAGATATCTCCAGGCCGTCGGAGCTTTTAGGCGCAGAAAAACCGACACTTGAGCGAAAATCTTTCTTACCCGAACCTGCGGAAGAAACACAGACCCCCTCGCTGTGTCGAAGAGAGCTCCGAGATAAGTCAACCGCATAGTCGGCTCCAAATGACTTTTCGTGTGGTTGACGACCCAGCCTAACCGCTCTAGGAAATCCACCACACGAGCGGTTGCCACAACTGACTCTGCCCGAGAAGGTGCTCGAATGAGCCAGTCATCGAGGTACGGATGGACTTGAATCCCTTCTTTCCGCAACGCTGCCGCCGCCACAACCATCACCTTGGTGAACGTTCGCGGCGCCATCGCGAAGCCAAACGGCAACGCTCGGAACTGAAAATGACCCATGGGCACCGCAAAACGCAGGAACCGCTGATGCTCCTGTCTGATGGGAATGTGCAAATAGGCCTCTGTCAGATCTATGGATGTAAGCACCTCGCCCTGATTGACGGACCTGATGATGGAACGTAAGGTTTCCATCCGAAAATGCGGAACCCGCAAAGCCCGATTCATGTGTTTGAGATAAAGGATAGGGCGAAAAGAACCTTCTTTCTTGGGCACAACAAAATAAATCGAGTATCGACCGGAGCCGCACTGGTTGGGGGGAACGGGAACCACCACTTGAAGGCGCAACAATCGTAGCAACGTGTCGCGGACTGCCGTCCGCTTCGACTGGGGCTCACACGGCGAACGAACAAAGGCGTCCGGCAGCGGCTGCGCAAACTCCAGCGCATAGCCGTCCCGGACAATCTCGAGAACCCACTGGTCCGTAGTTATGTTGGTCCAGGCGGAGAGAAACTGTTGTAATCTGCCCTCTACCGGAATCTCCACCTGGACCGACCTCCCTTCATTGTGGCTTCTTAACAGCGGTCTGCTGGGTGTTAAAGAAACCCCTATTGAAGGAACGGGCTCCACGAAAGGACTGCCCCCGTGCCACAAAACGGCCCCGCTGATAAGGAGATAAACGAGATCCGCGGAACCGACGAAACTCTCTGCCGTGACCCCTCTGCACTGAAGACAATTTTGGCGCCCGCGGACGATCTTCGGGGAGACGCCCGCCTTTGGAGTCACCCAAATCCTTCACTATCTTATCCAATGCCTCCCCGAAAAGCAACTTGCCCTTATATGGCAGCTTACTGAGACGCGCCTTAGAAGACAGATCGGCCGCCCAATTCCGCAGCCACAGGAAACGCCTGGCCGCAATAACCGATGCCATGGACTTTGCAGAAATACGCACTAAATCATAACAGAGATCTGCTAAATAAGCCGCCGCCGACTCCAATTTGGCGCTGTCGGAGGCAGTCTCCACTTTATCCTGACTCTGGTCGCCCTGAAGCCAACGGATAGAGGCTCGGGAGACATAGGCCCCACAGACCGAGGCCTGCAAAGCCAAAGCACTGGAATCAAAGGTCTGCTTGAGCAGCGCTTCCAACTGACAGTCCTGTAAATCCTTCAGAGCAGCCGCACCTTCCACGGGGATGGTGGTCTTTTTTGTGACCGCCGAAACTAACGCATCTACCTTAGGCATACGCAATAAATCCCGCTCCTCCTGGGGCACGGGGTAAAGGCGAGCCATAGCACGCCCCCCCCCCCTTAAGGAGGCTTCTGGACACTCCCATTCCGATTCAATCATCTGCTTAATAACCCGATGAATCGGAAAACATCTTTGCTCCGCACGATATCCCTGCAACAAGGGATCCTCTAGCGGCTCCTGCTGCACAGCCGGGAGCACTATATTAAGAGCCGATAATGACTGAGAAATCAACGCCCCCAGTTCCTCTTTACGAAAGACCCTGAACACATTCGGGTCTTCACCTGGTCCCAATTCACCTTCTTCCAGATCCGCAGGCCAGGTGTCAAACGCTGAGTCAGAGAGAATCTCGCCCTCCTCAGCGACTTGGGACAAGGCAGGAGGTACCACCCCAGGCTCCGAGGCCGCCTCCAAACCCTTCTCCCCCGAAGAACTACTCTCCCCCAGGTCGGACCCCGCCTGTGCCACCGTCGGGGAGCCAAACAGGTTGTCTGGGGCAGAATTATGAGACAGCTGAGTCCTTTTCAATAAAAAAGCATTATGCATAGATAAAATAAATTCGGGAGAGAAGAAGGTACTAAAGGACTGGGGCAGTGAAGGAGGAGGCTGCTGCTGTTGTGATTCCACCGGAGAAGGAGCTCCGCGGGACTTAGATTTCCTCTTCTGAGGCTTCACTTGCAACGCGGGAGAGCCGGCCGGCTCCAACAAAATGGCCGCCGTTCCCGCTCTTTCTGAAGAGCCTACAGACAGAGCTCCAGCCTCCTCAGTGACCTTGCTCTCCATCAGCAATGAAGGGATGCCAGCCCCCCACAAGAAACTGGCAAAAAACAAGGTTGCCCCCAAATTCGGAACACCGAGGGACGCGCGGCTCAGCAAAAAACGCCGAAACCGGAACTCCGAGGCAATACCGGTAGCGAGCACCCGTTGAACATCGAAACGGCCCACCGAAGCGCGACCCCAAAAAACAACAGAGACTCGCGAAAAAAACTCCCGCGAAGGAGCTATGGCTGCCCGGAAGCTCACTTACCGTGCCCCGCAGTCACACAAAGGCTCCGGACACGCTGCGCCGCTGCTAGCGGGAGCGAGGGAGAGACTGCCTTCGGGGAAGAAGGAAAAAGGATCCTGGGGCTCCCAGGGCTATTTCCTACGTTGCAGGCTGGAAACTCCGTAGGAGGCAGGCTCTGCCTCCCCTAGTCGGCCCCACGCCGGCAGGAGAACCGGGCTGTTTTAGCGCTGACGAACTGCCCTGCTAGGACAGCGAAGTCAGGCACTGAGGCAGGCAAACAGCGTGATGCTTACTAGAATGAACACTTAAGCAGCCCCATTGAGACCAATAGCTGTGCCCTGGTTCTCCTTCCTTGTCAGCTGGCAGCAATAACTAATATATCGATCACTGAAAAATTAGCTCTTAAAGTAATATCACCAAAGAAACTCTCAGGGGAGCTGGAGAAATCAACGTCCTATCCAGCTGCTGAGGACTGAAAGACTGATTCTCTGACACCAGGGGGAGCTGCGTAAGCTGTCAGGAAAAACCGTTCAGTATTCAGTCCCCAGCTGCTGGAGCGGATTGATCACCCAAATGTCCCGGACTGGCCCGGAGAGACGATTAGGAATAAGATACATATTATTACCTTGTTTAGTTGATTTTGAGGAGCTTGATTCGGAGCCTTCTGGTTTGTGTATGTCTGATCGTAGTGTAGCATCTTACTGTTATGAATAAATGAGTGAAATGGGTAGTGCAGCTGGGGTGTCTTCATTGAAGTTTATTGCATCATGATAGAAGGCTGAGGCTGTGTATGCAGTAAACAGTGCCAGTAAATGGTACTTATGAGCTGATAGGGTAGGATTTCACAGTTAGCTCTTGCTGTAGTTGGGTCATGATGCTCATCAGCAGAAGAGGGGGGAGCATTGTCTACAGCACTCTCAGCACCATTCTAAGGGCCATGTCTAAGGGCCCTTTGGCATAGGCATGCCTGAGCAACAGCTTTTTAATATGAGCTGTGCTGCTTGGTGACGTCTGGGAGGGGAGAGGAGCTTACTGCCATGCTCTCTGCTTCTGTGCTGTGCTGCAGGGCCTCGGATCCTTCGGCAATGGCAGCAGTGGTGTGCTCTGATGGAGGGGGATGGCCCCATGAAGGTAGGCTGGATCGGGCGAGAAGGGGACCGTGTTTGAATCAGCGCGCATGAGCAATGGCTTTTTAATACGAGCCACGTTGCTTGGTGACGTCTGGGAGGGGGAGGAGCTTATCTCCACACTCTCTGCTTCTGTGCTGTGCTGCAAGGCCTGGGATCTTTCAGTGATGGTGGCGTGCTCTGATGGAGGGGGACAGCCCCAGGAAGGTAGGCTGGATCGGGCGAGAGGGGCGCTGCATTGGTATCTTGTTGGTGGTGTTGTTAAGGCTCCATGGGGCCTGCCTCTAACCAGTCTGCTCTAAACTCTCATGTACAGCTGCAGCTCTTTGATCCAGTTTCCTGACTGGGACAAACATGATATGGTTTGGGAGCAGAATGGAAGACTCAAACTGTCATTTTCATCATGTAAATCTATGCACCTATGCTCTATATGATTTGTTATTTGCCATGTTCTTGTAGCAGAAAATCTGTGCATTTGTGTCTAGTTATGCAATCAGAGACATGTTCCAAAGCCTAATGCAGATCCTGGCTCTCCAAGTAGTGACAATCACTAATTGGTCATCCTGTAACAGAATTAGACTTGGTCAATGTCTATGATATCATATTTACAAATATTACCATAGCATTTTGGCCCCAAAAAGAGACAACATATACCTCTTTGGTGTACAGCTCTACTGCAAGAATGCATTGATTCCCAAGGTTCATACTCCAATTAGTGTTTTCAATAGAACTTCAGAACCTATAAACCTTGGGACAATCAGAAAACAGGTAGGAAGATCACAAGTACTATAAAACATATTTACAAGCAGGCTACTTAGAGCCATCCCCCATGTAGCTTGAATAGCTATCATGGCAAAATATCTGTTACAACACTACAGAAGCAGATACCACGCAGAAAACAGAAACCAGTCCAAGGCGTGATAAAAATGGAAAGACTTGAGTTGTCAAGTGTTTAATAAAGACTCTGTCTTTCCATTTTTATCAATGGCAAAATATCTGTTCAGGATCCCTATAGTCATAGGTTTGAGTCCATCCAAGAAATGTGAGTCCAAATGGCTTTGTGAGATGCCTATATTCTCTTGTAGCTGTTCACCTGACATTTGTACAGCAAGCTGTCACAGTGACCACTTCTGTGACCTCAAATGCTCATAAATGAACAAATCTCTACATGACATAACAGAATATTGATGTGTATAGGCCCAATACAAAGCCACAAACACCTGCAAACGACACAGGAAACATAATCAAATTATTTTTCTGGACCTCTACAGACCTACTGGGGTATCCCCTTCTGCGTTTTCAAATGTGGGTGAAGTTAAGTGAATAGGTGAACATGCAGTGCTGGTCAGCGATAGATTCTATGTAAGTGCTATGCAATTAAATCCAGCTCACAAGGTCTTTTAAATTCAAACTAGACACCATTTGGTTCTCTCTACCTCAAAGACCTCCTCATCTTTCCCCTATGTTCCCCGATATTAATTTGTACTCTTCATCACTCTCTTCCATGTGGTCCTCCTTCAACAAATCTACATCCAAAAAACTCAAACTGCAATACAATCCACTACCTCCCCATCTGATCTTCTCCCATCCTGGCTTCTTAACTCTGAAAACTCTTTCTTTATTGCAGAAACATCAATTCCCTGGAAACATGCCACAATCATTCCTAAGCTTTAAAACTCCACTCTGATCCTCTGAACTATTGCCCCATCTCTAAACTTCCATTCTTATCTAAACTCAGAATACATTGTCCTGTTTCAACTAAACCAACACATAAAGTCATCTCACACACTACACCCAAAGCAACTGTTTTTCACACAATGGTTTGATACAGAAACTATTCTCATTGTCATAATAAATGATATCCACTCGGTTCTCGACTGTGGCGATTATTCTCTTTACTCTCAGGACATGCTAGGGAGATAAAGTTCCTAGATGAAATAAATGACTGCTTCTTGGAGCAGCTGGTTCATGAACCGACCAGAGGGGAACCCATATTAGACCTAGTCCTTAGTGGAACACCAGATCTAGTGCAAGAGATAAGGGTGTTGGGGCCACTTGGCAACAGTGATCATAGCATGATCGCATTTAATTTAATTAGTGGAGGAGGGGTAGTAAGGAAATCCACAGTACTACCTTTTAACTTTTGAAAGGGAGACTATGATAAAATGAGGAAAATAGTTAAGAAAAAACTAAAAGGAGCAGTTGCAAAGGTTAAAGACTTACATCAAGCTTGGGTGTTGTTGAAAAATACTATCTTGGAAGCCCAGACCAGCTGTATTCCACGCTTTAAAAAAAGCGGAAGGAAGTCCAAAAAACTGCCAGCATGGTTTAAAGGTGAGGTCAGAGAGGCTGTTGTTGCCAAAAAAGTATCTTTCAGGAAATGGAAAAAAGAGCCAAACGACGAAACCTGGAAACAGCACAAGCACTGGCAAGTCAAATGCAAGGCATTGATAAGGCAGGCAAAGGGAGAATTTGAGAAGAAGCTTGCTGCGGAAGCAAAAATGTGAAATAAAGACTTTTTCAAGTACATTCGTAGCAAAAAACCTGTGCGAGAGTCAGTTGGTCCATTAGATGATAGAGGGGTTAAAAGGGCACTAAGAGGCGATAAGGCGATAGCGGAGAGACTGAATGAATTCTTTGCTTCGGTCTTTACTGAGGAAGATGTAGGGATGTTACCCATGACTGAAGTGGTATTTAAAAGTGCGGAAGAATTGAAGGAAATATCGATACATTGGGAAGATGTATTACAACTATTAGATAAACTGAAGAGTAGCAAATCACCTGGGCCGGGTGGTATACATCCAAGGGTGTTGAAAGAACTGAAATATGAGATTGCAGACCTGCTATTAGTAATCTGTAAATTTTCATTAAAATCATCTGTAATACCTGAAGATTGGAGGATCGCCAATGTAACGCCAATTTTTAAAAAGGGTTCCAGGGGTGATCTGGGAAACTACAGACCGGGGAGCCTGACGTTAGTACCGGGAAAAATGGTAGAAACCATCATAAAGAATAAAATTACTCAGCATGTAGATAGTCATGGCCTAATGGGAGACAGCCAACATGGCTTTAGACAAGGAAGATCTTGTCTTACTAATCTGTTATGTTTTTTTGAAGGTGTGAATAAACAGGTGGACAAAGGTGAGTCGGTTGATATAGTGTATCTGGACTTTCAGAAAGCCTTTGACAAGGTCCCTCATCAGAGACTTTTGGCAAAACTAGAGTCCATGGGATAGGAGGCAGTGTACTATTGTGGATCAGGAACTGGTTAAAAGATAGAAAGCAGAGGGTAGGGCTAAATGGCCAATTTTCCCAATGGAGAAAGGTGAATAGTGGTATACCCCAGGGATCTGTGCTGGGTCCGCTGCTTTTTGACATATTCATAAATGATCTGGAAAGGGGAATAACAAGTGAGGTTATCAAATTTTCAGATGACACAAAACTATTTAAAGTTGTTAAAACCCAAGAGGATTGTGGAAAATTGCAAAGGATCTTGATAAATTGGAAGACTGGGCATCAAAATGGCAGATGAAATTTAATGTGGACAAGTGCAAAGTTATGCACCTAGGGAAGAACAACCCAAACTATGGTTACACGATGCAAGGTTCCACATTAGGAACCACCACCCAGGAAAAAGATTTAGGCGTCATTGTGGATAACATGTTAAAACCCTCGGCCTAGTGTGCAGCGGCGGCCAAGAGAGCAAATAGAATGCTAGGTATCATAAGGAAAGGAATGGAAAATAAAACAAAAGATAATATAATGCCTCCATATCGTTCCATGGTGAGCCGCACCTTGAATATTGTGTGCAATTCTGGTCGCCGTATCTTAAAAAGGATATAGCGGTATTAGAAAAGGTTCAGAAGAGGCACCAAAATGGTAAAGGGGATGGGAGGATACGCCTATGAAGAAAGGCTAAAAAGGTTAGGGCTCTTTAACCTGGAAAAGAGACGGCTGAGGGGAGATATGATAGAAGTCTATAAATTAATGAACAGAGTGGAACGGGTAAACATAGATTGATTGTTTACGTTATCAGAATATAGAAAGACTAGGGGACATGCAATGAAGCTACAGGGTAAACTATTTAAGACTAATAAAAGAAAATATTTTTTCACTCAACGTGTAATCAAACTCTGGAATTTGTTACCGGAGGATGTAGTAAAGGCTGTTAGTGTAGCTGGGTTTAAAAAAGGTTTGGACAAGTTCCTGGAGGAAAGGTCCATAAACCATTATTAAGAAGGGACCCAGGATATCAATGCTTGACCCAGTACAAGCATTGTAGAACCTGTGTCTTTTGGGGAAACTGCTAGGTACGTATGACCTAGATTGGCCACTGTTGGAAACAGGATACTGGGCTTGATGGACCTTGGTCTGAGCCAGTATGGCATATCTTTTGTTCTTATGTTCTCTTAGTCTCTCTCATTCTCACAGCAGTGTATGACCTGGCTGACCACTCACTTTTATTTCAGTGACTCATTGATCTTGGTGTTACTGACACAGTATTGGGCTGGTTCACCTCCTTTCTCTGTTCTATGACTCAATATCCTTTTCCCCTTAGATTCTGGTGTCACCTAAGGTGCCATCCTTTCCCCTATTATTTTCAATCTATTCATCAGTCTCCTGGCTACACTCATCCAGTCCTATGGTATAAATGCTAACTTTTACACTGATGGTATCCAGTTAATTTATCCCACTGACCTTTTCTCCCCTGTCTGTCAGCTGTTCCCTCCTGGACCTCCTCACTTTTACTCAAACTAAACTCCACCAAGTCTTATGTTATGTGGATTACCTGCCAAGACACACATCCTACACTGACCCCTCACCTCTCAGGACATGACCTGATCCAGAGGCATTGGAAAGACTTTTTCTTTGGGAGGGGGGGGGGGGGGGTGCCGCTCAAGCACCGCTCCAAGCTCTACCTACAAGCAGAGACCCTTCCTGTTCTGCTTGCAGGGATTCTATCTCCCACAGGCAGATATGAAGGGTCTTTGCCGCAATCGCAATTTCTCTTCTGCCCGTGGGGGAAGGGATCCCTGCAGGCAGCCTGCTGTCTGCTGGTCACAGTCATGGCAAAGACCCTTCCTGTCTGCCTATGGGAGGATCCTAAGCAGGTAGCAGGCTTCCCGTGGGGACCCCTCCCCTGCAGGCAAAAGAAGAGAAGCCACGATCGTGGCAAAGACCCTTCTTGTTCTGCCCGCAGAGATCTGACCTCTCATGGGCAGACAGAAAGGCTCTTTGCCACAACCATGGCTTCTCTTTCTCTTCTGTCTGCAGGGCATGGGATCTTCTCTAAAGATTCTAGGCTGTATTTTGACCCCTTCCTCTTTCAACTTGCAGAGCTCTTCCACCATCTGGTCTTGTTGTTATCATCTTCTCCAATTTTGTTCCATACACATCTACCTTGCTCTAGATGCACTAACCACTGTGATGCATGCCTTGGTTCTCTGACTAGATTATGTATACTTAATCTACCTAAGCCTCTCTACTAAATCTTTAAAATATCTACAAAACATACAGAACATCACTATTAGGTTTATATGTGCACAACTGGCTACCTGTTATATATCACATCAAATTTAAGTTTCTCTTGATTGTTCATAAAACCTTTTTCAATGGCTTTCTTTCTCACCTCTCTGTTCTCTTCCAGCCCCACCAGCTCACAGCACACAAATGCACTCTACCTTCCACCAGCAAACTGTGTACACATGACCTAATCTGCCGTTCTGCCTTTTTTCTCTGCCCCCTCCATTTGGAACTCACTTCCTCCTTACCTTCATGCAGAAATGAACTATACAAGTTTTTATACTTCTTTTTTTATTAACAGTGAAATATAACAAAATGGTTAACAAAGACGTGTTCAAGACTTCTCACCACTCTCCCACAAAACAAATTTGGAGAGTAGCCAGAATACATACATTGCATACAATGCAGCAGATACATACTGAACATCAGTTGAAGGAGCGACATTCTTTCCTTCCCACTCCACTGAACCTTCCATCCCACCATCCATCCAACGCTGAACCTCTCCTAATGCCCATAAACATCTTTTGCGACACCATATCCAGCAATTAAAAAGGAACATCAACAACAATAACATAACACATCATTATTCTGGCTCAATGGGATAACAACATTCAGTCATAATTAATTCCCCTTGGTGTGAATATCTGGCTCTGTATGCAAGCCACCACCAGTGGCGAGCCCCTTATGGGAATGTCACTGACAAAACCAGCTTCCCCTGGACCTTTATGTAAGGGCTCCAGACTTTCCAAAAGTACCATTCCTTCTTCTGTAGCCCGTATGCCAGCTTATCAAACCTAACCACCTCACCCACTTTAATTTACCAGTTAGCAACTTGCGGGCTGGCCTCTACTCGACATTTCCATGCCATAGTTACCCAGGCTGCCAGAAGCAGCTTTGCTCAGAGAAGTAGATCGTACCGCCTTACAGAACTACTCCCTGACACCCCCAGTAGCACCTCCACCAGATCCATCTGCCAGTGCCCTCCCATGATTCCCTGAATTCCTCCACCCACCTCCCCCCAGAACCCTTGAACCACCAGGCATTCCCACCACATGTGAAAGAAGATACCTTCAGAAGTACATCCCCTCCAACAGGCACCACTATCCCTCTGCTGTGCTTTTGCCAACTGTAAGGGTGTGGTATACATTCGGTGTATAATTTGAAATTGAGCTTGCCTCCAGGGAGATGACCCATGTAAACCTAGATGTCCCTTCATGCATCTGCCTCCAACACAAGATCCAGATCATTTCACAACCACCAATGCACCCCTCCCAGTGCCTGCCCAGTCCTTTGTCCTCCACCATGAGCTGGCAGCTGAATAGCTTTGAAAGCAGGGCTTTGCTCCCTTTCCCACGAAATAGCGCATCCTCCATAGATGTGGGTGCACATAGCAAATGACGGACGCTACCCAGATGCATTAAGAAATAATGCAGCTGAAAATACTGGTAGAAGGGGATCTGCCTGCCAGCAGGTTTTAAACTCTGCTTTTAGTATCTTCCTGATGACCTTCAAGGCCATCAACAAAATATCCTCCAATTCCCTAACGGACCTTCTCCACCCCACTCCAGCGAACAAAGCAAGGAGAACATTCACCGTCAATACATTACAGACCCCCAATGAAATAACAAAATGCACCCAGGCAACAAAGAACCGAGCCTTCAAGTTCTATGCTCCCAGCTGCTGGAATGCACTCCCAACCTCCGTACGGGCCATCAAAGATCTTGCCCAATTCATAAAAGCACTAAAGCACCACCTCTTTCTCCTGCACTACTCTCAACCCAGTAACTTAACTTCTCCCACCATACACCCTGCTAGGAAATTGTAAGTTACAGACAACTCATGTTAATATTGTAGATAGCTGTAGATAGTTCCCCCAGTTGAAACCCAAGTTGTATCTCCATTTCATTGTAAGTGCTTAATAGCGCGCCTGTTCTGCACAAAAATGTTATCTGTAATCCGCACTGATTTTAAAAGAGCACGGTATATAAAAACAATAAAATAAATAAAAAAATAAATAAAACAAAATTATGCATTTAGGGAAAAAGAAACAAAATTCAGTTTCACGATGCAAGGCTCCACATTAGGAAGAAAAGGATCTGGGCATCATCGTGGATAATACATTGAAACCCTATACCCAGTGTGCAGCTAAGAACAAGAAAGCAAATTATAAGAAAAGGAATGGAGAATAAAACCAACAATATTATAATGCCTCTGTATCATTCCATGGTGCGACTGCACTTTGAATATTGTGTGCAATTCTGGTCATCATATCTTAAAAAGGATACAGCAAAATTGGAAAAGATACAGAGCAAAGCAACCAAAATGGCAAAGGGGATGGAAGGATATCCCTATGAGGAAAGGCTTAAAAGGTTCAACTTGGAAAAGAGACAGCTGTGGGGAAATATAATAGAGGTCTATAAAATAATGATGGAGTAGAACTAGTAAATGTAAATTGGTTGTTTACTCCTTCAAAAAGACTAGGGGACAGGCAATGAAACTACAATGTAGCACTGTAGCAGCTGATAAGCATGCAATAAATAAAACCAGGAGTCTGTTCAAAGATCCAAGCCAATTTATTGTGCACATGGCCCAGTTAGTCAAAGCTTTAAAAGGAACTGAGCAAAGTTTTTACAGAGACATACTCATTTATACCTTTTCTTCTGTTTGATACATGAGAACTTTCTATTGGTTCCAGCTTGATACATGCAAACTTCCTATTGGTTCCAACGCCCCCTGCACCTGTCCAATCAGAAATCCCTCCTGGGCCTAGCACCCAGCTCCCTCCCTTAGGACTGTCCTAACAATGGTTCAGTTTCTAGGTTTGATACTTCTCTACTGCAAGGTCGTCTCTAGCTCCAGGAATGCATGTATTGAAACATTTCTTTCTTTTGCACACAAGAGAAAAATGAAAGACTTATGAATTCATGTAAAACTTCTTATTAAGCAGTTTAAAACAATTTTCTCATTTTTCACAGATTTTTGGTTCTTTTCTAGCTATAATGGGGGTTGGGATCCAGGCCTAACTTACAGGCCTTTCATATTTGCAGACTACTCTAGGCCATAGCCTGCCACATTCCCCCCTTTGATTATTCTCACCCGCAAGTGAGAAAGGGTGAGAATTAAATTACATATTATACTTGCGTAAAAGCATCATTTTGGGGTATAGGGTAATATTGTCACATAGCTAAAACTTTTGTAGCTGCCTTCCGTTCTACGGTGCTATCAATGGCTGCTGACTTTATTCGACTGTGATGAATCCAGGGTTCGAGTTCTGCAACTTTAACTGCTGTTGGGGTTAGCAAGATGACAACATAAGGTCCCTTCTAATGCGGTGCCAACGGTGTCTTTCTCCACTCTTTGATCCACACCGAGACTCCAGGCTTGAGAGGATGCAGGGGTTCTTTTAGATGGATGGGCAGCTGGTCTTGTACCCACGTATGAAGACTCTGCAAAACAGAACTTAAAACCAATAGTTCTTGTCTAGTAATTTCAGATCTAATCTGTTCCATATCTCCCTTTATTTCCTATACAATAGGCGGGGGTCGCCCATACAGAATCTCAAAAGGGGAAACTCCTAAAGACTTAGCAGGGGCTAAGTATATCCTAAGAAGGGCTATAGGAAGAACCTGGGGCCACTTCAGGTGAACTTCTTGGCAAGGTTTGGACAACTGAGATTTCAGGGTTCTACTCATACATTCTACTTTTCCTAAATTCTGAAATCTGTAGGCAGTATGCATCTGATAATGTCAATATCTCGGGGCCATACTTAATGGACTTGCTTCCTGAGGTGATCAACCCTCATTCTTTGTACAGGGCCCCATGTGCATGCAAGGTTGTAAGGGCATACTTGGAATCTGGGTACACATTTAGACAGAGCCCCTTTTCCTATTGTTAGTGCTCTAGTAAGAGCTATCAGTTCAGCTTTCTGTGCCGAAGTTCCTGGGGCCAGGGCTGAGGACTCAACTACCAGATCAAGGGTCACCACTGCATATCTGGCACAACAATGTCCATTAATGATGACAAGACTGCTTCCATCTACAAAGAAAGTCTGTTCAGGGTTCTCCAAAGGAACATCAGTCAAATCCGGGCAGCTTGAGAATATAGTGTCCATAGTTTCTAAACAGTCATGATCAGGGGGGGTCAAGACCAACTGGTAACAACGTAGCAGGATTCAAAGCTTGACTGACCTTCAATTGTATCTGGGGGTTTTCACACAACATATTCTGATACTTCAGCATTCGTGAATTTGTTAGCCAGAAGTTTCCTTTGTGTTTCATAATGGTTAGAACAGAGTGTGGTACAGTAACTTGAAGATTCTGTCTCAAAGTGAGCTTGTCAGCTTTGCTCACTAGGAGGGCTGTAGCTGCAACAGCTCTCAAACAAGGGGGCCAGCCTTTTGCAACTACATCCGATTGTTTTGACAAAAAGGCTACTGGCCGTTGCCAAGATCCAAGAGATTGAGTCAACACTCCTAGAACATTTCCTTGTGACTCATGAACATAGAGACTGAAAGGTTTTCTGGACATCTGGTAGACCCAGAGCTGGTGATAACATCAGAGCGGTTTTCAAAGATCAAAAGGCTGCATCCTGTTCAAGTCCCCATTCCAATGGAGACTTTTCCATTCCTTTGGTAGCTTGATACAATGGTTTTGCTAGCAGCGCAAAATTGGGGATCCATATACGACAGTACCCTGTGGCACCCAAGAAGGCTCTCACTTGCCTCCTGGTGGATGGAGTAGGAATACTGCATACAGCTTCTTTGCGTTCTGGTCCCAGGTGTCGAATTCCGCTGGACAACTGGAATCCTAGGTATTTAACTTGTTTGACATAATTGCGCCTTGGCTCTTGAGACTTTGTATCCAGCCTCATTAAAAAGGTGCAAGAGTTCACTGGTGGCTTGTAGACATTCACTTTCTGAGTTGGTGGTTATGAGCAAGTTGTCTACATACTGGAGAAGAACCCTTTCTCCTGGGTTCACATAGTAGCTTGAAAGATCCTGATTTAAAGCAGCACCGAAGAGAGTAGGTGAATTCTTAAATCCTTGTGGTAATCTAGTCCCGGTGAGTTGGCCCCGCCTTCCTGTTGTGGGGTCTTGCCATTCAAAAGCGAACAAAAGTTGACTGGTGGGGGCTAGGTGTATGCAGAAAAAAAAAGGCATCTTTCAGATCCAGGACAGTGAAATGAGTAGCCTCAGCGGGGATCAGTCCCAAGAGAATATAAGGATTTGGTACCACTGGGTGTACAGTTTCAGCTGCATCATTCACTCGCCTCAGATCCTGTACTGGGCGGTAATCCCCTGTCCCAGGTTTCTTAACTGGGAGAAGGGGGTGTTCCAAGGTGACTGGCACTCCTTGAGAAGTCCGTACTTCAACAGTTTCATTGGATGGCAGTGGATTCCTTCAATGGCTGGTCGGGGAAGAGGATACTGCTTCACATGCACTGGTTCCGCTCCTGGCTTGAGGGTGACAATGACAGGGGCTATGTTCTTCGCTAGGCCAGGTGGATTATCTTCTGCCCATACTTTAGGTGGGGCTATAAGGTTGGTGGGTATACAGGAACTAGCTGGCTTGATTGGAGATGCACTATAGAACCGTTACTCTTCTTCTCGGGGAACAGTCAGCACCATCAATCCAGCAGGCTTTGGGTTCACAGTCATTTGCATTTCTCCCCCTTCAGCAAAGGATATCTGTGCCTGGAGCTTTGCAAGCGGATCTCGGTCCAAAAGTGGAATAGGGCACTCAGGCATATACAGGAACTGGTGCGTTATTTTCTGTCCCCCTAGTTCACACATGCGGTTCTGCAGGAAAGGCCTTGTGGCCTTAGCCCCAGTAGCTCTGACAATGGTGATGCATCGAGAAAACAAAGGGGCTACTGGCTTTTGTATTCTACTCCTGTATCCCCCATAAAGTTTATATATTGGTCCCCTATTTTCAGACTGACCATAGGCTCCTGGGGACCCAGGGAAACTTGGAGCCCGGTCTGGCCTAGTCTTCATCCATGCTGTAGCCCTCTTCGGCTGCCACTCACTCTATAGCTGCTTCCCTCTCTTGCTGGAACACTGTGCTCGGTTTATTCTTTCATGACTCTAAAATCAACCTCCTGTTCTCCAAATGCTCCCTCCTCCCTTCCTGGGGGTGGAGTCAAGATGCGGGTATTCACTTCTCTAATGTCCTTCTTCTCTGCAATGGGCGCACTGATTCGCACCCAGTGGGGGCTGATCATTTTCACGACCCTTTCCACTTCCTCTGCTCCTTCGATTAGGAAAACCTCCTCCACGTCATTCAACTAAAGTATCAGCAAGAAGATCTGTTTTCTTCTTCATCTTATGTTCACTTTCTCTGTCACATTCATTTTCACAATTCACAAAACTTTCTGAGCAACTTCCATTAACTGTGATGTATTCATACCCGCAAATCCATTCATTTTCTGTAATTTTCATCTTACATCTCTCTGGGACTGACTGACAAAAACTGCATCTACCATACACAAATTCTCCTGGGCTGCTGGATCGCATGGGGTATATAGGAGGCATAATGCAGCTTTCAGTTCAGTAAATCAGTGGCAGAAACAAAGCTGGTCAGTTGGCTTTCAGTATTAAGGGTGGGTAGGCCCTGGACCTAGCGCAATGGGATAACGTGACCCTCCCTTTTACTGGTAGTTGTACTTCTGAAGGTATACGGCAATCGGGACTGTCTGGGTTCCACTTCATGTTCCCAGGCGCTGGCTGTGAATGACCCTGAACTGGCAAATGAATCCCTGCTTGTAGTGTCATCGGTGGACTGTGGCCCACTTGGAGTACTTTAAACTGTGCCGGGGCTTTCGGTCAAGAGGGGGTGTACGTCCTCCTGCTGCGGAGGTGGCTGGTGAACTACTTGGGGTACATCTGCAGGGAGGTGTCCCCCCCTGCCCCAGGCTCTGCCCGGGGTGGTGGCAGAGCTGAGGGAACTGGCCTATAAAGATAATAAACGGGCAGGTTTTGGGTTTTTTTTCCTCACAAACATTCAACCAGGAGTCTATGTAGGGGAACTGATCAGGGAACATTTTCTGTACAATCTGATGAACACGGGAAACTACGGGGCCATGAAGTAGCTAACACTGGCCACCCCCTTTCACAGAGCATTTCTAATAGGGACAGAGACATTTTAAGTCTGTAGTCTCCAGCAAAGCCCATGCTAAAATTCCTAGTCATACATTTCAACAAAATCTGCGTGGACTCTGACCCCCCCCCCCATGGTGACGTATTTGACAACAGACAGAGGGGGCGGGCAGTCAGGCTGCATTTTCTTATGGACTAAACATAATGGATGTGTGTGCTCATTCTAAATAAGAACAATTTAGATAAAGTCCTTAAAATATAAAACTATTATTTTGCAACATGTTATAACAACAAATCCAATAGAAAGAACTATGGCTCCTAACATGACGGCCACATATCTGTTATGTATGACTGGAATGAAATTACTTAGTATGGAAACTAACTGCCAGCCGTAATCAGCATTTAAGCGGAACAATGTCTCTGCAAAAGAAATTACTTTAAATCTTACAATTTAGGAAGCAGATATTCAAAAGACATTCCGGATACTCTTTCATAAAGTGGGTGGATATCTGGAATACATATACACCCCTTTTTCTTCCTTTTTTATTTTTTTTATTAACAATAAGTATGTCTTCTATGAGGTGCTTGCCGCAGTATATCAGGAACTAGAATTCAAGCACGATGAACTCCTTATTCACTCAGGATTTAAATCAATCTGGTAACTACTGGCTCGGAATGCTTCATAGTCCTGTCAGGGTTCTTAACCTCTACTTCGTAGGGCAAAGGGAAAACAAAAGCAGTTTCTGTTTGAACCATTACAGTGCTTGCTGAAGATTTGAACACATAAAAAACACAAGACAAGGCTAAGCCCACAAATGCATTATACCTATAGCTTTACAGAAATCCTTTTCACTTGGTCCGTACAAGTACAGGAACTCGAAAGGGGTTAATAAGAACTTAACCCTTTCCAGGCTAAGCCCAAAACTGTCGGGACCCACAATCCTGACTAAACATTCTTATTAAAAGATATATAATACATGACCATAGCAGAAGGAACATCACTATTAAAACATATTGAATAAAACAGGTACAATTTTCCTGAAATAAGCACAAATTAACCCAGCTGCAGAGTGTTGAGATTAAGCCTTCACAGGGTTAAAAGATACTACACATTCCTTTCTCCAGACACGCCCCTTCTCTCTCCGCTAGCCAGTTTCAGGCTGTGCGGAAGGAAAAAACAGGAATGAATGAGACAGCTTCTTTACTGAAAAAGTGACTCCTGAGTTTGTTTCCTTCTGTCTTCTTTCTGCTTAATACTATTTCTTAATCGGTAAACTGTTCCACAAATTACCCAACAGAATAATCTCACATTATACCAGAAGGGAAACTCGCAGTTTCAACAGATAACAGAAATCAGATACAGAAAACACATAGTAAGGACAGACAAACACCAAACGCTTCCTCCTTTTCGCGACCTGGGCGCAGTCGCCTGGCCAGGAACTGCGCAACTCAGAAGTCCACTCTTGCTCGGTTTGTATTTCAAGACCTCTCAAACACACAGGCAATCATATTATCACAAAAATCATTTTTCAAGTGCCCAGGTTTTCTGACTAACTGACTATTCCAAACAAGAAGGGTTGATGGCTTCTCCCCGCACATACTCATGCGGGGTCTACTAGGACCACCCTTATGAGAGGTGATCAAGCTCTCTTGTCTCGCGCCTACCCACGCAAGATTTTCCCAGTTAGTCTATACCAAATCAGTCTTGCGCATACTTTATGCAAGACTTTTTCCCCAGGCTGCACTGACTTTTAAACAAGAAAATATCTACTCATCGGATCCAGTTCCTGATACCAAACCAGTTCTTGGGTTGGATCCTGGACTCCCCTCGGGTTCTGAGGTGTCGCCAGCTGGACCCAGTGGCCCACCGAGGCAAGGCGGAACCCTCTCCAATACAAAGGGATCGGCGGCGCCTGAGAATTCCCCTGCAGTCGGACAGACATGGTTCCAACCGGACCAAACCTTTGAGGCGAGAAGTCGTGGTATATTCACTGGCATACCATCCCCTGCTCGCACATTCCGGCCCAACGCACCAAGAATATGTAGCAGCTGATAAGCATGCAATAAATAAAACCAGGAGTCTGTTCAAAGATCCAAGCCAATTTATTGTGCACATGGCCCAGTTAGTCAAAGCTTTAAAAGGAACTGAGCAAAGTTTTTACAGAGACATACTCATTTATACCTTTTCTTCTGTTTGATACATGAGAACTTTCTATTGGTTCCAGCTTGATACATGCAAACTTCCTATTGGTTCCAACGCCCCCTGCACCTGTCCAATCAGAAATCCCTCCTGGGCCTAGCACCCAGCTCCCTCCCTTAGGACTGTCCTAACAATTGTTCAGTTTCTAGGTTTGATACTTCTCTACTGCAAGGTCGTCTCTAGCTCCAGGAATGCATGTATTGAAACATGGAGTGGAGGAGTGGCCTAGTGGTTGGGGCAAGGTACTTCAGGCCGGAAGGACGGGGGTTCAAATCCCACTAGAGGACAGCAACCTTGGGCCGGAAGGACTGGGGTTTCTAGTCCCACAGGTGCTCCTTGTGGTCTTGGGCAAGCCACTTAACCCTCCATAGCCCATGTTCCCTGTAAAATAGTTATCTCCAAGTTATAATGTCCTGTTCAATGTAATTTCAATTTGTTCAATGTAAACCGCGCTATTAATGTAAACCGCACTGATGCAGAATAGCGCGGTATATAAGAGAATGTAAATAAATAAATAAATTTCTTTCTTTTGCACACAAGAGAATAATGAAAGACTTATGAATTCATGTAAAACTTCTTATTAAGCAGTTTAAAACAATTTTCTCATTTTTCACAGATTTTTGGTTCTTTTCTAGCTATAATGGGGGTTGGGATCCAGGCCTAACTTACAGGCCTTTCATATTTGCAGACTACTCTAGGCCATAGCCTGCCACAGCACATTTAAGACTAATTGGAGAAAATATTTTTTCACTCAACGCGTAATCACCAGGTGATATAGTAAAAGGTGTTAGTGTAGCTGGGTTTAAGAGGAATGAATGAGTTCCTGGAGAAAAGTCCATTAAACAATATTAAAGTGGATTGTGAAAATCCACTGCTTACCCCTGGGAGAAGCAGCATGGAATATGTATACCTTTTGAGAACCTGACAGGTACTTGTGACCTCGATTGGTCACTATTGGCAACAGGATACTGATGATAGAACCTTGGTCTGACCCACTATGACATATCTTATTTTCTCAACACAGCAGCAAGGCAGGCTTGAAGGCCCGAAGACATCAGAAGAGCACCCACAGCCCACCAAGATCAGCTGGCCCTAAAAACACATATCAACACAGCAACAATATAGGATGGAAGACCCCAGAAAAGCTGGAGAGTGCCAGCACAGCACTTCAGTCATCTGTAAGGCCCTAAGACATCTAAAGAGGACTAGCATAGCACCTTGACTGGCTGTAAGGTGACTGACTACTACTACTACTATTAATCATTTATACAGGATGGCCCAAAAAAAGTGAGAACATCTCGTAAATTAAAAGCGTAAATAGTTACTTATTTACCTTTTTTAGCTATATAACATCTTTATTTCGACAATTTCCGGTCGCCATCTTTTTTTTAAAAATTTGTCAATCGTTTACATCTCTTTTTGAATTTTTAAATAACATATGCTACGAAATGTTCTCACTTTTTTTGGGCCACCCTGTATAGTGCTACAAGGCATACGCCGTGCTGTAGAAACATATAAAGAGGAAAGTCCCTGCTCGTAGAGCTTATTTATTTATTTTATTTATTTACCTAAACGTGTCCATTCAAGGTGGTTTACATTTAACCAGTAGTGTAGCAGGGCTGTGGTGGGCCTCTGCTGTACATAGAACTGAACAATCTAATCAAGACAGGCAGAACAATACAAGAGAAACAAGGGAGTTCAAATAGGGAAGGAGACAAGGAGAACAAGGGATTAAGATCCAAATGCGGCCTCGAAGAGGTAAACCTTTAGCATGGATTTGAAGATGGGGAGAGAAGAGACTTTGTGGCAGGCTATGGCCTAGAATAGCCTGTAAACGTATGAGAGGCCTATAAGCTAGGCCTGAGTCCCAGCCCCCACCTGAGAATAATAATGCTGAGGAAAACCAAAGTCAGTAAAAGTTAGAGAAACTGCTTTAAACTGCTTTTGATAAGGTTGTGTGGTAGGCGAAGGCCTATGATCCATGGTGTCTGACGTAAGCAGGGAGGCCTAAACAGCTTGACCTGTAAGTGGAGCCTGTGGAGAGGCCCAAAGGAATTACACATTTCCCCAAATGCTGCTATTGTAGAAACGAAACTTAACTGAGCACAATTAGGTATAGCTAAGCAGAATCGAAACTTAGAAAGTAGAGAAAAACAAGTTTAATTGGTACTGATAAGGTGTGCTATGCTTCTGTGAAATTAATTAACTGTGCTGAAAGAAAAGTTACAGTGCCCTGCTTCCCATATGCTTTAACTAGCTGAGCGACCTTGGAGGAGAGATGTAACAAGTTAGAGACACTGACCATTGTAATTGGGACTAGAAGGGGGTGAGCAGGTGCTGGGCCCAAACCAGAGTCCCAATTGGATAGCCATATCAGTACCGGGACCAATAGAAGGTGTACGAGGGGTTACCGGGACCAATGAAAGGTTTGCCTATGTCTAGAATGGGAAAGAAAGCTATAAAAGTTGTTGTTTTACTAGAAATCATTGCTCAGCCATTTTGAATTTGATTCTGCTTGAGACTTGTGCACAAATAAATGATTTGGACCTTCTGAACTGACTCCTGGTATCATTGGTTTGTATGTGCTCTGCTGCTACATATTCTTGGTGCGTTGGCCGGGAAGGTGTGGTAATAGAGGGTATATAGGGCAATATACCATGACTTTCCGCCTCTACAGGTTTGGGTCCTGCCAGGATCGCGCCCTTCCGACGTGGGCTCGCTCCTTGGCGCCGCCGGTCCCTTGCATCGGAGGGAGCTGGCCAGACCTCGGCGGGTGCCGGGCCTGGCTGGAGCCAACACCTCGAACCCGAGAAGAGGGGAGTCCGAGGTCCAACTCATACGCTTGCTCGGGAGTAGTGAGGACTGGATCCGGTGAGTATAGTTTTGATTTTGATATCTAGACAGCTGAGTCAGATCTGCAGCTTGGAACTTGTGATATGAAACTTTGGTAAGAGAGCCTGATCAACTCTCGCAGGCGGTTTAAGTAACCTTGCCGCCGTTTGAAATTTGAATTTGCATTTGGTAAGAGAGCTCTCAAGGCAGTCCGAGTAACCCTGCATGAGTATGCGCGGGGCCAAACCACCGTCTTTTTGATTTTGTTAGCCTAGTCAGAAGAGACAGGACTGGGCATTTGGGATACGTTGCTAGCATGCTGTGTGATTGAAGTGTGAATGAGAGGTCTGGCAGCACGGATCAAGCGAAGGCGGACCCCTGAGTAGCGCAGTTCCTGACCGGGCGACCGCGTTCAGGTCGCAAAAAGGGGGAAGCGACTGTCGTCTTGTCTTGTTATTTGTTTTCCTTAAATATTTCTAGGGCCGTGAGGACCCCTCACCCACGGTCCGCCCTCCTTTTCCCTTCTGTTTGTTGTTGCGCACACACATCGAAATGGGAGGGGCAGGGTCTACCGGGAACACTCCGTTAGAATGTATGATCAAGCATTTCAATAAAGGATATGTAGGAGATTATGGAGTGAAAATGACTGCCTCACGATTGCAGCTTTTGTGTACTAGGGAATGGCCCGTCATAGACCCCAGCTGGCCCCGAGATGGAACTTTTAACATAGGAATTATTCAGTCAGTCCATCAGAAAGTGCGAATAGTGCACCCCGATCAGTATCCATATATAGACTCCTGGTTAAGCATTTGTGAGAAACCGCCCTCCTGGGCACAGCGCTGTTATGAAGAACAGTGCAGAATAATGTTAGCAGTAACAGCCCCAGTCCAGAACATAGGGAAAGTAACAGACCCAGCCCCGAAAGTAGGGAACAAAGCAGACCCAGTTCAGAGAACAAAGAAAGTCAAGAAACCTAGTCAGAAACCTATCCTTGTGGATCCTGACTCACCAGAAGTTATAATCAGACAGCCTCTAGCTCTGTGCCCCGTAAGGGTACAACCGCGTCCCGCAGCAGCCCTCCGGGATGGGGAGAGTCCACCCCCCCCACCAGCCAGACGATCAGCTAGATGAGCCGTTTCAGGAGGAGGCGGATCAATCTGGGTCAGAGACTGAGACCGAAAGCAGAAAGGAGTCAGAGCAGGAAGAGGAGGACACATCTTCCCAGACTGAGACAGGCAGTGAGAAATCCACTGGCAGCGTTAAATCAGCAGCTGCAGGCAAGACTCCCCAGACTCGGCGAGTCACAAAGCTGAAAACAGCAGCCCCCGCAGCAGCCCCCCTTAAGGGATCGCAAGGCACTACTAGGAAACAGAAAGCCCGCACAGGAGTATTAGCCCCACCTCGGCAAGTCCCGGGAGTTCCCGTGAGAGATGCAGATGACCGGATAGTACCGGGACCCCTAAATTTAGTTTATGTGCCTTTCTCCACAACTGACCTGTTAAATTGGAAATTGCATTATGCTTCCTACACTGACAAGCCCCAGGAGCTCACAGATTTAATGAACACAATTATGCAAACCCATCAACCTACATGGGCAGATTGTCGTCAGCTCCTGTCAACCTTATTTTCTACTGAGGAGAGGACACGAATTAAGCGAGCAGCCATTGATTGGTTAGCTGACAATCCTTTAGCTGACGGAGGGGTAAATGCAGGAATAGATAACCGTGATGCAGCGCGCAGAGGGAGTTCCCCAATGAAGACCCCCGGTGGGATCCCAACACTGAAGCAGGATCTAAATCGTTATCACGATTTCGCCAAGGCCTTATGCAGGGTCTGAAAAGGGGGGGCCAGAAGGCTATGAATCTCACCAAGATAAGTGAAGTTATTCAGGGCATAGATGAAAGCCCAGCAGTATTCTATGAAAGATTAGCTGAAGCATACAGAATGTACACTCCCTATGATCCAGATGCACCCGGAAGCCTATGCATGGTGAATTCTGCCTTTGTAAGCCAGTCACAGCCAGACATTAGACGCAAATTACAGAAACTAGAGGGGTTCGCGGGCATGAATGCAACTCAGTTACTGGAAGTCGCTCATAAAGTGTTTGTGAATCGTGATAATGAAAGACAGAGAGAAAGTGATCGAAAGATGAAGAAGAAAGCGGATTTTTTGGCTGCGGCCATAGTTGAACAGAAAACGGGAGGTCCCCCTATCAAAGGAGCAGAGGAAGAGGGAGGGGCCGAGGAGAAAACCGGACCCCATTAGGCGCAAATCAGTGCGCTTATTGCAAAGAAGAAGGACATTGGAGGAATGCATGCCCGCGACTCGAAGACAGTCCCCGTGAGGAGGATGAGGATGCCCCTCGGAGAGGGAGAGGCAGGCCCTACAACCGCAGAGGAACCAATCGAGAGCGGTATCAACAAGAACGAACGGAAGCCATACAGGCAGTGGCATCAGCCACTTATGATCTTGAAGAGGTAGAATAGGACAGACCGGGCTCTGAATTCGCATTAGGTCTCCAGGAGCCTATGGTCAGCATACAAATAGGAGACCAATTCATGGACTTTATGGTCGATACTGGAGCAGAACACTCTGTAGTAGATAAGCCAATAGCCCCTTTCTCTGCAAGAACAGTTACCATTGTGGGAGCAACTGGTAACAAAGCCACAAAACCTTTTCTTCAGAATCGCATCTGTAATCTGGGAGGCCAGCAAATAACACACCAATTCCTTTATATGCCTGAGTGCCCAGTGCCACTACTGGGACGAGATATGCTAGCCAAATTGCAGGCCCAAATATCCTTTACTGAGAAAGGAGAAATGCAAATGACAGTAAACTCAAAGCCCTCTGGACTAATGGTTCTTACAGTTCCCCGAGAAGAAGAATGGAGATATTACAGCACCGAACCAGGTACCGAGCCAGTAAAAGACACTTATTTCGAACCAACTCTGAAAAGTATCAATGCCCCTGCTGGAGTATGGGCAGAAGGCAATCCACCAGGCCTGGCCAAACACATAGCTCCAATAATTGTGAATCTAAAACCCAGTGCAGTACCAGTGCACGTCAAGCAGTAACCCCTCCCAAGAGCAGCAATTGAGGGCATCCATCGCCATTTGTTGAGATTACTGGAGTATGGCCTACTTGAAAAATGCCAGTCACCCTGGAATACCCCTCTCTTGCCAGTAAAGAAGCCTGGGACAGGAGACTACTGCCCAGTGCAAGACTTAAGGAGAGTAAATGACGCAGTTGAAACTATACATCCAGTTGTGCCAAATCCCTACACACTCTTAGGACTGATCCCTGCTGAAGCTACCCACTTCACTGTTTTGGATTTGAAAGATGCCTTCTTCTGCATAAGATTAGCCCCTATTAGTCAATTATTGTTTGCTTTTGAATGGGAGGACCCTGTCTCAGGAAGGCGGGGCCAACTCACATGGACACGATTGCCTCAAGGATTCAAGAATTCACCCACCATTTTCAGTGCCGCATTAAACCAAGATCTTTCAAGCTACCCAGTGGCCCCTGAGAAAAGAGTACTCCTCCAATATGTAGATGACCTATTGGTAGCTGCCACATCAGAAAGTGAATGTATACAAGCCACTACTGACCTCTTGCAACTATTGGATGAAGCTGGATACAAAGTTTCCAGAGCAAAAGCACAGCTATGCCAAAAAGAAGTAAAATACTTGGGCTTCCGCCTGACCAAAGGGAGCCGACAATTAGGAAGAGAGAGAAAAGAAGCCGTGTGCAGTATCCCAACCCCCATGACCAGAAAGCAAGTCAGAGCCTTTCTGGGAGCTGCAGGGTACTGCCGGATATGGATACCCAACTTTGCTCGGATTGCTAAGCCACTATATGAAGCCACCAAGGGAGAAGAAAAGTCACCACTGGAGTGGGGACCTGAGCAGGATGCAGCTTTCAGGACCCTGAAGGAAGAGTTGATGTTGTCACCAGCACTTGGATTACCAGACGTCCACAAGCCTTTCCGTTTATTTGTACATGAATTACAAGGAAATGCTCTAGGCATGTTGACTCAGAAACTAGGACAGTGGGAGAGACCTGTGGCATACCTGTCGAAACAATTGGACACTGTGGCCAAAGGGTGGCCACCATGTTTGAGAGCAGTTGCAGCTACAGCATTATTAGTAAGTGAAGCAGACAAACTCACCTTAGGACAGAACCTGCGTGTCACTGTACCACATGCAGTACTTGCCCTCATGGAACAAAAAGCAAATCATTGGCTCACCAATTCCCGAATGCTGAAATACCAGAGCATGTTATGTGAGAACCCACAAATACAACTAGAAGTGAGCCATGCCTTGAATCCAGCTACATTGATACTCATCAGCGAAGATCCTCCAGAGCATGACTGTATAGAAGTCATGGATACAGTGTTCTCAAGTCGACCTGACCTGACAGATGTGCCCTTAGAGAACCCTGACCAGACCTATTTTGTGGATGGAAGCAGTCTCATCCTTGATGGACGGCGCTGTGCCGGGTATGCAGTAGTCACCCGGGAGGAGGTTGTTGAATCATCAGCCCTTGCATCAGGCACATCAGCCCAGAAAGCAGAATTGATAGCACTCACCAGAGCATTAGTGTTGGGTGCAGGACTCTTGTTAAATGTATACACCGATTCAAAGTATGCCTTCACCACTTTGCATGCACATGGAGCTCTCTACAAAGAACGAGGGCTCATCACATCTGGAGGCAAATCAGTCAAGTACGGCCCGGAAATACTGATGCTATTAGATGCAGTATGGGCCCCTACACGTGTTGCTGTCATGCACTGTCGAGGACATCAAGCAGGAAAAGGAGAAGTTGCCCAAGGAAACAGATTTGCCGATGCCTCAGCACGCAAAGCTGCCATGACAGGCCAGATATCACCACAAGCGACACCAATGCAAGCAACCTTATTTCCGGTACCTCTCAATTTATGGACACCACGATATACCACCAAAGAATTGGACTACTACTGTAACAGAGAAGAGGGAGTACTGAAAGATGGATGGATTGAGCTGCCACCACCCGAGGGCAGTCAACCCACAGGACGCATAGTAATCCCTGAATCACTGGGACCAGCTTTTGTCAAAGCCTTTCACCAAGCCACGCATTATGGGAAGAGTGCTATAGAAAAAGCACTAAAACCACATTTTTGTATCGCTTTGTTGGGAGCCCTGTCAGCTTCAACAGCCCGCCAGTGTCTAATTTGTGCCAAGAACAATGCCAAACAGGGTCCCACGCCACCTCCCCAAGTTCAGTCTGCAGGTGTTACCCCTATGCACCACCTGCAGATAGACTTCACTGAAATGCCAAAGGCCAATGGATACCGTTACTTGTTAGTACTAGTCTGTACCTTCTCTGGGTGGGTGGAAGCTTTCCCCACCAGGACTGAAAAAGCCCGAGAAGTTACCAAAGTTCTGTTGAGAGAAATTGTCCCCAGATTTGGAATTCCAGCAGTAATAGGGTCAGACAATGGACCCTCCTTTGTGTCTCAAATTACCCAACAGTTAGCAAGAGCCTTACAGATACAATGGAAGTTACACACTGCATACAGACCCCAAAGTTCAGGGAAAGTTGAGCGAATGAATAGAACTTTGAAATCTCAGATGTCCAAGCTATGCCAGGAGACCCACCTGAAGTGGCCCCAGGTTCTCCCAATAGCATTACTTAGAATACGCTCATCCCCTGTAAAGTCATCCGGGTTTTCCCCATTTGAAGTTATGTATGGCAGGCCTCCACCAATAGTGCAGGGTGTCAAAGGTAGTCTGTCACAGATTGGTTCAGAGATAACCAGACAAGAACTTCTAGCTCTTAGTTCTGTTCTGCAGACTCTTCACACGTGGATACAGGACCAGTTGCCTATCAACTTGACGGAACCCCTGCATCCCTACAAGCCAGGTACCTCGGTGTGGATCAAAGATTGGAAGAAGACACCGCTGGAACCCCATTGGAAGGGACCATACACCGTCATCCTGTCTACCCCAACTGCAGTAAAGGTGGCAGAGATCGAATCCTGGATCCATCACAGCAGAGTCAAGCCAGCAGCAGTTCCGGATCCAGACCAGTGGACAGCAGAGCCACATCCTGACATCCCTTTGCGTCTCACCCTGAGGCGGCAACCAGCAGCCTAAAGACACCTCTTGGGCCATCCAAGGCCTACACTGAGGCCTACACTGTTTTGCAGTAACAAGACAAGTCTTTCGAAGAGGATTGTTGTTCCTGATACAAGAGAGAACTTGCTCTCCTTATCTTTGTGTTCTAATATTTGCTCACCTGAGTCATCCCAGAGGACAGTGACATTTCTAGATCTACAGCCCTACTCCTGCCACACTAGCTGGTAGGTCTACGTACGGCAGAAGCTTGAGGATCTCCAATCAACATTGATGCCCGTTGAATTGCTTCATTAGCAAACGGGTCAGCAGAGAACGTCGAGGTCAAGATTTTCCAGCGGAGATCCCAGAGGACTACAATCAACATGAACCTTTGTTTCTATCTTACTTTGGTTGTTTGCATTGGGGGACTTGAACTGAGCCATGCTTTACCCCCATGCACTGCTTGCATTACTTCTACTCGAACTGGGACGAAAGTGACTCAGACTTTGCTTTATCATTCTTACTATACCTGTACTGGTACGGTAAGCCGGTGTATTTATAACACCACTGAACTGAATGTTTGTAATACAGGGACTACTAAAGTTTGCTTTAACCCACATCAGAACCCATCTTATTACACCCTAGAAATAAGGTGGAATGATGCTGATGGAGCTTTGCTTAATGCCACACTCCCACTCACTGATCCTACGAAGTCTGCTATGTTGTATTTTGATGCTTGTGATGCCATCAATAGAGATAGTCGTTCCAAGTGTGGTACTTGGGAAAAAGCATATTCTCAAGATCACAAATATATGTGTCCAGAAGGGACTACTGGATGGGGAGAATGTACAGGTAAGCGGGTGTTAGCTAATGTATACAGGACAGCCCCAGTTGCAGACTACTACTGCCCGAAGTGGGAATGTGTTTTTACGCAACCTGGAAAACTGGTATGATAGAAAATACTAGAGATAATCGAATGGCTTCCTTAACAAAGCCATATGTGAAAGATATACAAAAGAATTGTAAGAAAGGTACCTGTAATCCATTAGAATTTCTTGTAGTGAACCCTAGCGCATGGAAACAAGGATATAAATTTGGCTTACGGATTGCAGGAGGTGGGTCAGATCCAGGAATTATAGTATATATAAGACTAAATACCCAGGCTCATCGATCATCAAGGTATCACATACACAACACTTTTTATGAGACTATGCATGTAAATAAGTTTGATATCCCTCATCCCTCTCAGAATTTATTCCTAGAGTTGGCCGGAGCTGTGGTATCCAGTCTCCGCATTTCAGATTGTTATTTTTGTGGTGGAACCAAGATGGGTGATCAGTGGCCTTGGGAGGCCCAAGAGTTGAATTACTCAGTAGTTTACAATCAGACAGAGCTACACAAGACTACCAGCGAATGGGTATTAGCACACCCAATAGTTGGACGGTTGTGTTATGCTCGAACTGGACCCCAATTTACCTCTAAAGTAGGACAGCTTGTCTGTTTTAGCCAAAAGTTCTATAATGATACCACAAAACGGACATCTTGGTGGTCAGGAGTTAATGAATCAGAGCCCACCAATCCCTTAGCACGGTTCCCCGAGCTTGCCCCTCTATGGACTAACCTTGACCGACATCATAATTGGCAAGCCCCACCTGGCCTATACTGGATTTGCGGAACCCGAGCATATGCCCGACTCCCTATCTATTGGGAAGGAGCGTGTGTCTTAGGAACTATTCGACCCTCTTTCTTTCTGTTGCCCACAGAACATGGTGAACAATTAGGCTACCCAGTTTATTCAAAGAGACCAAAAAGAGCAGCCTTACAGATAGGCAAGTGGGAGAAATGGGATGGTGAAGATTGGCCACCAGAGCGAATTATTGCCTATTATGGACCTGCCACTTGGGAGCAAGATGGCATGTGGGGATATCGTACCCCAATTTATATGTTGAATAGAATTATACGCCTGCAAGCGGTAGTTGAACTCATCACTAATGGAACTAGCCAAGCACTCACACTTTTAGCTAGACAAAGCACACAAATGCGCACTGCAATCTATCAAAATCGATTAGCACTAGACTACTTAGCAGCTTCTCAAGAAGCAATGGAGATAGATGGAGATCTGGTGGAGAAAACTGGTACTGCAAGGGAAAGCAGGATTTTCTCTTCAGAAAGAAAAAAACATGTAGCTGATCAGGAACCACACCTCACCTTAGGGGAGGAGATAGGTCAAGTCCCTGATTGGGCACGCCCAAGCAGGAGGAGGGCAGTGCAACACACGGGGAGCTTGTTAAGCAATCAAACACAGAAACAGTGGGAGGAGAGACAGGAAGAGTTGGGGAAGGAGAGAGAGAAACAGCAACGGCAAGGAGAGCAACAAGGCAGCTGTGTTCCACGGAGGAGCAGTTTGGAGTCACGAAGCAAGTACTTGGGAGACTCAGGGGCAGTGAGAGACTTCTATGGGAAGAAGGGCTCAAAAGCACTGAGAGACCTGAAGATACAGCCCATGATTCCAGAGAACCAAGCAAGACCTTGGAGCAGAAACCAGAGGGATAAAGATTTCTCCTGGAGACACTCTCAGCACAAGGTACGAAGTGGGGTTGAAGCAGCTAGCAGCTATAATATTGGGAAGCAAGAAAGCTGGAAGGATAACTAAAAGCCAGAACAAAGTCAGAAAAAACTGTGGCAGTTTGGTGCAGCCTGAAGAGCATTCAAGCAGCACAAGATATTCTAATAAGCCAGCGGAAGCCTACAGCCTAGAAGCTAATAGAAAGAAAACTGCTGAACCTTATTGGAGAGATGTGAGCCAAGATAAACCTGACGTTTCTACTTTTAAAAGCCTGTTCAGAAACTCTCCAGAGCCAGTTGAAGTTTTAAAGGAAAACCCAGCACTTACTTTTAAAGATAAGTAGGGGAAGGGTTTTACTAGCACGCCGAACTGTGGTGCTGACAAAAGCAGCCTTGCTAATTACCATGAGATAGACATCTTAAGCCAATGTTTACCTGAAGGAGGAGAAAGACTTCAGCGTAGCAAAGGGAAAACGCAGGCTGAATTACTTCTAACAGAGTTCAGGGAATTCCTAGAAAGAAAGGTAGTTTCTCCTTCTAATTCAGCACAGCATGCAAACAGCTGTGAAGAGGAGATACCCTTAGATGTTTCCCTGCCTTCCACAGAGCAAGAGATAGCAATGGATTGTTCAACCTGTACCATTGAAAAGGACATTAATTAAAGTACTTTAAAAGTTGTATGAAAGAAATATAACAGAAGTTACCTTACTTGTTATCGTGCTGAGAAAACTTATGAAAGTTGAATAAGTTAAAGCATTTTTCTGGATATAAGAAGGAGCTTTGCTGTTGTACCAGACTTTTTAGTTTCAGTTCATGAAAGAGTTACATGACAATTTGAATGTGAATCCAGAAGCTAATGGACACTTAGCCCAGCATTGCAAACCCTGTATATTTTGGTTTTCTCTCTTGTTTTTTTTGTGCTATAAAACTTCTTAGGGTCTGTTTGCACTGAACTGCAAAGCGGGAAATATACCTCATAAAAAGAAATTTCTTTGCCTGCCTTTAACTACTTGAGCACACAACTACAATCTCAACCCCTTTAGGAGGCTCAGGACTACACCACCCAGAATCCCTAGGGTCTCATCGTAGTACCTTACCCCTGAAGGGCACCAAAGGCCACCTCCTCCTGGAAATCCTCAAGGTCCAGGTAGTGGGTGGGTGGCAGAACACAAAGGGAACTACTGGTTCACCAACGCACGAATGTTGAAATATCAGAGTATGCTGTGTGAAAATCCTTGACTAAAATTGAGTGTCAGTCAAACCTTGAGCCCTGCTACCCTGCTGCCGACTGGTCCAGGCCCTCCTGACCATGATTGCCTAGAAGTAATGGACACTGTATACTCAAGCCGCCCAGACTTAACTGATATCCCCTTGAGCAACCCAGAAAGAACTTTCTTCGTGGATGGAAGCAGTCTCATTGTTAATGGACAACGATGTGCCGGTTATGCAGTGGTGACCCTGGACATGGTAATAGAATCATCAGCTCTGGCCCCGGGAACTTCAGCACAGAAGGCCGAATTAATAGCTCTCACTCGAGCACTGACAATAGGGACTGGGATCCGTCTGAATGTATACACAGATTCTAAGTATGCCTTTACAACATTACATGCCCATGGAGCTTTGTACAAAGAGCGCGGATTGATAACCTCGGGAGGCAAGTCCATCAAGTATGGCCCAGAAATATTGACTTTATTGGAAGCAGTATGGGCCCCCAAACATGTTGCTGTAATGCACTGTCGAGGCCACCAGACCGGAGATTGGGAAATATCTCGAGGGAACAGATTCGCCGACGCCACAGCCCAGGAAGCAGCATTCACTGGGAAAATTTCTGTCCCTAGCACTACAGTTCAAGCAGCCATATTTCCAGTACCTCTCAGTGCTTGGACACCTCGATACACCCCAAGTGAACTGGACTACTAAAGTCAAAATGAGGGGGGACAGTAATCAGAGACCGGATGGATAGTGTTACCATCACCAGAGGGAGGCTCACCCCCTGGTATGACTGTGATCCCTGAAGCCCTGGGTCCAGCCTTTGTCCACGCTTTCCACCAAGCTACACATTATGGGAAAACTGCAATGGAGAAAGCTCTGAAACCGTATTTCTGTATCTCACTGTTGGGACCCTTAACTGCCTCAATAGCCTGTTGGGACCCTTAACTGCCTCAATTTTACTGCCTGTAAAATAGTTATCTCCAAGTTATAATGCCCTGTTCAATGTAATTTCAGTTTGTTCAATGTAAACCGCACTGATGCAGAATAGCGCGGTATATAAGAGAATGTAAATAAATAAAATAAATAAATAAATAGCCCGAAAATGTGTAACTTGTGCAAAGAATAATGCCCGGCAGGGTCCTGTCCCACCTCCAAGAGTTCAATCAGTGGGAGTTACCCCCATGGGAAATATCCAAATAGACTTTGCAGAAATGCCACGAGCGAATGGATATCACCACTTATTGGTCCTAGTCTGTACCTTTTCCGGGTGGGTGGAGGCTTTCCCCACCAGAACTGAAAAAGCTAGAGAAGTCACTAAGGCTCTGCTCCATGAAATCATTCCTCGGTTTGGAATACCCCTGACCATAGGGTCAGACAATGGGCCCTCCTTTGTGTCCCAAGTAACTCAGCAGTTAGCCCGTGCTTTACAAATACAGTGGAAATTGCATACAGCTTATTGACCCCAGAGTTCAGGGAAAGTAGAGAGAATGAACCGAACCCTGAAGTCCCAGTTGTCCATGCTCTGTCAGGAAGCTCACCTGAAATGGCCCCAAACTCTCCCCATAGCCCTCCTCAGAGTATGTTCAGCCCCCACTAAGTCATTAGGAGTTTCCCCATTTGAGGTTTTATATGGGCGACCCCCGCCCATAGTTCAGGGAATAAGGGGGGATATGAGTCAGATTGGATCAGAAATCACTAGACAAGAATTGTTGGCTCTAAGTTCTGTCTTGCAGGGCCTCCATACCTGGGTGCAGGACCAGTTGCCTATCAATCTGACAGAACCATTGCATCCTTTCAAGCCTGGAGCCTCGGTGTGGGTCAAAGAGTGGAAGAAGACACCGTTGGCGCCTCATTGGAAGGGACCATATGTTGTTTTGCTGTCAACGCCAACAGCAGTTAAAGTGGCAGAAATCGACTCCTGGATTCACCACAGTCAAGTGAAGCCAGCAGCAATTCCTGAGAGTCATCCTTGGACCTCAACTGCCGATCCTGCATCACCATTGCAACTTACACTGCGAAGAAAACCACCATCATCGTGAAGATTTGAAAACCCACTCCTGGAAGGTGAGGGAGGAGAAGTCTTCAAGTTCTGAGTTATCAAAATTTCAGTTTATCCATCGTCAGAGACTATGATCATGATGATCACCTACTACTGTTTCATCTTTGCGGTAGCCCTGGGACCCCTTGGAACAACTTTTGCCCTGCCCCCTTGTGCAGCTTGTATAACCACTACCCGAACTGGGATGAAGGTCACCCAGACTTTACTTTATCACTCTTACTACACCTGCACTGGTACAGTCAGCCAGTGCATGTATACCCCTGTATTTTGATGCTTGTGATCTGATAAACAGAAATGACTATTACAGGTGTGGATCATGGGAACAAGCTTACTACTATGATGACAAGTATATGTGTCCCGAAGGTGCATACAGATGGGGAATATGCACTGGGGTACATTCTCCATCTACTTATGGTAAGCCATCAAAAGATGACTATTTCTGTCCGAAATGGGGCTATGTGTACTATGCTACCTGGTCTGGTAGCCCTATTGGATAAGACGGAGATAATCGCAAGGCCAATTTAGAGAGATTACCCTTACTGGAACCTCGGAAGTGCAAGAAAGGTGCTTGTAATCCCCTAAGGCTCCTCATCCTTGACCCGAGCCAGTGGAAGCAGGGATTCCGATTTGGTCTACGTATAGCAGGAAGTGGAACTGACCCTGGAACTTTTGTATATATCCAGCTTAACACGAAAACGCATGTCTCTTCACCTTATCGAATACATCATACCTTTTATGAGGCCATGAAGGCAGAGTTTGTAGTTCCCCACGCTTCCCGAAATTTGTTCATTGAACTAGCTGGAGCTGTAGCATCAAGTCTCCATGTCTCTGACTGCCTTTTCTGTGGGGGAACTCAGATGGGAGATCAGTGGCCTTGGGAAGCGCAAGAGTTGAACTATTCTGTACCATACAATCAAACTGATCTGCATAAGGCTACTAGTGAATGGGTCCTAGCTAACCCCATTGTTGGTAACCTATGTTTTACTCGTGCTGGACCACAGTTGACTATGCTAGTGGGACAATTGGTCTGTTTAAACCAGAAGTACTATAATGCTATTACCAGAAAGACATCCTGGTGGTCAGGAGCCAATGCCCCGGAACCCTCCAATCCTCTGATTATCTTTCCTAACCTTGCCAGGTTATGGACAAATCTGGCTTCTCACAATACCTGGCAAGCTCCACCTGGACTGTATTGGATCTGTGGAACTCGAGCATATGCTAGACTCCCTGCTAACTGGGGAGGTGCATGTGTTTTGGGGACCATAAGACCTTCCTTCTTCCTCTTGCCTATTTCCCACGGGGAATGACTGGGATTTCCCATATATAGAAGTCGACAGAAGCGAGAGGTTCTGAAGATAGGCCAGTGGGACAAATGGGATGCAACATCTGAAGAATGAACACCGGAGAGAATCATTTCCTACTACGGACCTGCTACCTGGGCACAAGATGGCTCTTGCGGTTACCGCACCCCTGTGTATATGTTAAATCGTATTATACGTTTGCAAGCTGTTGTTGAAATAATAACCAATGAAACTAGTAGAGCACTAACCCTGTTAGCTAAACAAGCCACGCAAATGCGTACAGCTATTTATCAGAATCGCTTAGCATTAGATTATTTACTTGCAGCTGAGGGAGGGGTGTGTGGAAAGCTGAATTTAACTAACTGTTGTTTGCAAATTGATAATGAAGGACAAGTTGTAGAAGATATAGCCAATCACATGAGAAAGCAAACCTATGTACCGGTCCAGACCTGGCATGGCTTGCAACTTGATGGATGGTTTGGTTCTCTGTTTTCGGGGATGGGCGGCCTGAAAACACTTGTGCTCATTGTCTTATCAATATTGGCTATCTGCTTGTTTCTCCCATGTTTCCTACCCTTATGCTTACGTATGTTAAACTATTGATAGTACTGTTGAGCGTAAAACAGCTACAAAGATATTTGCTATGTGGCAATATTCCCCTATACCCCAACATGATGCTGATGACCGCATGTAATGTATGATTTGATTCTCACCCTTTCTCACTTGCGGGTGAGAATAATCAAAGGGGGGAATGTGGCAGGCTATGGCCTAGAATAGCCTGTAAACGTATGAGAGGCCTATAAGCTAGGCCTGAGTCCCAGCCCCCACCTGAGAATAATAATGCTGAGGAAAACCAAAGTCAGTAAAAGCTAGAGAAACTGCTTTAAACTGCTTTTGATAAGGTTGTATGAATCCTTTATTGAATTCTTCTATGCTGATGACAGATATGTTCCAGTGCTCTGTATTCACACATTTTCTAAGCCAGAAGTGACCTTGTAGGAGAAATGTATCAAAGTCTAAGAAATGTGCCTTTGTTAGAGAATTCTGAGCAGGGGGAACAGAGTGCTAGGCCCAGAGAGAGTTCCCAATTGGATAGGTGTGGGACCAATAGAAAGTTTGCCTATGTTAAACTGAAGAAGAAAGGTATATAAGGTGTTGTTTGCTGGACTCCATTGCTCAGACCTTTTTGAATGTGACATTGCCTGAAACTTGTGCACAATAAATTGGCTTGGATCTTTGCACTGACTCCTGGTATTATTCATTGCGTGCACTTCGCTGCAACAACTTCACATAAAGATACAGGAAGATTGTCCCATGCATAAGGAGCAGCAAGGTGAAAAGATTGAAGTCTAGTGTTTTCAGAAGAAGAAAAGGGCATAGAGAGAAGAAAGCCAGAGGAGGAGCAGAGTTCATGAGGATGGGTGTAGGGAGAGAGAAGGGAGGAAAGGTAATGAGGGACAGTAGAATGAATGCATTTATATGCTAGAAGAAGGTTGAATTGGATACAGAAATGGAAGGGGAGCCAATGAAGTGATTTTAAAAGAAGGGTTATATGAGTGTATCAAAGCTGGAGGAAGATTATCCATGCAGCAGAGTTCTGAATAGATTGAAGAGGAGAGAGATGACACTGAGGGAGACCGGCAAGGAGGAGGTTGCAATAGTCAAGATAGGAGGTGACCAAAGAGAGGACGAGAGTCTTAGTAGTGTGTTTAGAGCGGAAGGACCGAATTTTGTTAATGTTGTAGAGAAAAAATGAGTTTTTAGATATATGTTGAATATGTGTGGAGAAGGAAAGGGAGGAGTCAAAGATGACACCAAGGTTGCGGGACAAGGAAACAGGAAGAAGAGTGTTGTCAACAGTGATAGAGAAAGGAGGAAGAGGGATGAGGGTTTAGGAGGAAAAATAAGAAGTTCACTTTTAGCCATATTCAATTTTAAGTGGCGGTGAGACAACCAGATAAGCAAACAGAGATACAATTTTGGAGCGAAGGAGAGATGTCAGATGTAGATAGATAGATTTGAGAGTCATCAGCATAAAAATTATACTGAAAGCCATGGGAAGAGAGGAGGGCACCAAGGGATTGGGTATAGAGACAGAAAAGGAGAGGGCCCAGAACAGACTCTTGAGGTTCACCAACTGAGACAGGGATGGCAGTAGAGGAGGAACGGCAATAGAGGAGAAACCTCCAGAACAAACACTGAAAAAGAGATTGGAGAGATAAGAAAAGAACCAAGAGAGTGCAGGGCCTCTAAAACCAAGTGAGGATGAGGGGAAAGGTTGGTAATGGAGAGGGGGAAGAGGGGATGAAGAAGATTTAGTGGGGAATTGAAGAGTAATCTTATGCACTTTGTCATGGAAATAGTCTGCTAGGGTGTGGGCAGAGAGAGGAGGGATTGGAGGTGAAGGTGCCTTAAGAAGAGAATTGAGAGTAGAAAAGAGACAGCGAGGGTTAGAAACATAGAAATATGGTGACAGAAAAAGACCACATGGCCTATCTAGTCTGTCCTTCCATATCAACAACTACAACAGTCCTCTTTTTTCCTTTAGAGATCCTCTGTGTTTGTCCCATGCTTTTTTAAATTCAGTTACTGTCCTCATCTCCACCACCTCCACAGGGAGACTATTCCATGGATCCACCACTCTTTCCATAAAGAAATATTTCTGCATATCACTCCTGAATCTATCCCCCTTCACCGTCATCCCATGTCCCCTCATAGCAGAACTTGCTTTCAATTGAAAGAGGCTCTCCCCCTGAACATTTATGCCATGTAGGTATTTAAACATCTCAATCATATCACCTCTATCCCGCCTTTCCTCTAAGGTGTACATATTAAGATCTTTATGTCTGTTTTCATATGCTTTACAATGTAGACCACTAACCATTTTAGTAGCCACCCTCTGCACCGACTCCATCCTGTTCACATCCTTTTGAAGGTGCGGTCTCCAGCATTGCACACTATACTCCAAATGAGGTTGCACTAAAGACTTATACAGAGGCACTATCACCTTATTTTTTCTGCTAGCCATTCCTCTCCGTATGCACCCAAGCATCCTTCTAGCTTTTGCCGTCGCCTTTTCTATCTGTTTAGCTACTTTAAGATAATCAGACACAACCACGCCTAGGTCCTGCTCTTCTTTAGTGGACAAAAGTACTTCACCCCCTATACTATATTGCTCCCTTGGATTGCTGCAGCCCAAATGCATGACCTTACATTTTTTGACATTAAATCCCAGCTGCCAAGTTCTAGACCATACTTCAAGCTTAGCTAGATCCCTCCTCATGTTATCTACACCTTCCTGGGTGTCTACTCTATTGCAGATTTTGGTATCATCCGCAGAGGCAAACCTTACCTGACAGCCCTTCTGCTATAACACTAACAAAGATGTTAAAAAGAATCAGACCAAGGACAGATCCCTGGGGCAAACCACTGGTAACATCCTTCTCCTCAGAGTGAGCTCCATTTACCTGTACTCTTTGTCTCCTCCCACCCAACCAATTTCTAACCCAAGCAGTAACTTTAGGGTCCATCCCTAGGGTGCTCAGTTTGTCTATAAGTCGCCTGTAAGTTACAGTGTCAAAGGCTTTACTGAAATCTAAATACACCACATCTAGGGCTTTACCTCGGTCCTACTCCCTTGTCACCCAGTCAAAGAAATCAATCAGATTTGTCTGACAAGACCTGCCTCTGGTGAATCCTAGACAGTTAGTCAGATGGAGAAAATAGTTTTGCTTGGCGAGTGCAACAGCAGACTGGAAAGAAGAAAGCATGAATTTGAAGTGAAGAAAGTCAGAGAGAGCGGGATTTGACCCAAGTGTGCTCAGTTGAGTAGGCACAGGAACGTAGTTTAACACTGCTTTTTTTTTTTAACGTAGTTTAACACGGCTTTTTAGGTCAAATTTCAGAGGGTTTTAATCAGAATTCAAGGGGGAAAGCCCTCCAGGATATATTGAAAACGTTGCTAAATGAAAGTCAGACTACATTATCTCTTACTACTCATATATTTCTAATATCTGAACCCGTCTCCTTTGAAAAGAGATAGAGCGTGAATGCAGGTCTCAGACTCACACTGGCAGTGCTTAAGAAACATCAAAAGCAAAATGCCTTCTCGCATCAACGACCTTAAGCATTCACTGTGTAGTTCAAAAGATAATGTAAATTTTTTTTGTCTTTTTTCGTTTTATCTTTCATTAGACATTTCTCAAATTATTAACCATAGGTTAGAAAAATTGTTGTTTAAACGATGCTTATCTGAATGCTGTGTGGTAAAACTCCCCGACGCCACCATGTGGGTACCGCTGAATGCGTTTCGAAGCCTTCCTCAGGGGGAACTTTGCTTAGACAGCATAATCTACAAAAACAACAAAAAGATTATAGACCTACATATGCCATACTCGCAATTATGTTTTAGAACATATTGTAAGAGAACTGAATCGCCACCTCACAAGATGCAGTGGAACGGCGCGCACAAATCAGCTGTAGTATTCATGGCTCAAATTCATTCAATGTGCAAAAAACGCCGCACATTCGAACTGTCAGACTCTTGGGTGTTCAAATAGTGATGATGTTCTGTCGTCACACCGTTGACTGGCAGTCCTGCAGCCAATCAAAAAGAAATGATGGAAAAAATCTTCTGACGTCAGATGCAAGCTCGCCATTCTATCGAATTATTCAAGCCAGTCGCACCCGTTGTTGCCAGTCGAAAAATCCACTTTTGTTCTTGTATCAGTAGCGTCTGAGCTCTGGACTTGCCATTCCTACCTTCTAATATCCTGTCGATCGCAAAACACCGCAGTTCTTCAAAACTATGATGGTAGGTAACACAATGTGCTACTATTGGAGCTTCTAACACTCTGCATTTCAATTTGCTGCGATGTTCACCGAGTCTAATCTTAAGTTGCCGCTCAGTCTTACCAATGTACAAAAAGTTGCATGGGCATTTAATCGCATACACGACATGATCAGAGACACAAGTAGTATGATGTTTTAAATGGTAGACCTTGCCTTGATATTCAAAACTGGTCAATTCTTCTGCCACCACACACGTAGTGCAGCTGCCACACGGTTGGTGGCCCCCCATTTCTATTGGGGGCATCACATGACATGATTTTAATTGGGCCGGACTGAGTTTTTCCTTGAGGTTGGAATGTCGAGTCCACACACATCTAATAGACTTGTTGCACAACCCAGGTACAGTGCTAAGCACATTTTGATGTCTCTTGAGGATACGTTTAATCGCTCCACTAAGAGGAGAAAATTTAGTAATAAAATTTACAGTGTCATTGTCCATCGTGGAGCTTCGAAGTTTAGGCTGTAATAGCAGCGCCCTATTGTAATATAGGGCCCTTCTGTATGCTGTTCTGATTACCGCGTGAGGATACCCTCGATCCTGAAAGTCTCTCATCAAATGCTTCGCCTGCGTTTTATATTCGGCAACATTGGAACAGTTTCTCCGATACCTGATAAACTGTGAAAGGGGCAAACTGTCACGCAACTGTTTGGGATGATTGCTTTTATAATGTAAAATAGTGTTTCGGTCTGTTGGTTTTTTGTAAACGGTTGTGAGCCAACCATTAAAGCTCTTTTGAATGACCACATCTAGGAACACAATGCGCTGGGCATGACAAACATAGGTAAATTGTATATTCGGGTCTACAGAATTCAACCAACTAGCAAACTGTTGAAATTCAAGAATGGAACCATCCCATAACAAAAAGATGTCATCAATGAATCTCTTCCACAGGATCAGATGGGTTTGATATTGTGATCCCACCAGCCATCGGCGTTCAAAATCCTGCATGTAGAGGTTTGCTACTGAGGGGGCACACGTGGCCCCCATGGCCACTCCGGACATTTGTTGGTAGATTTGCCCCTCAAACTCAAAGTAATTTTGAAAAATTGTGAGATCTGCCAGTTTAGAAATGAAATCCAACAAATCTACTGAGAGAGTGCCCTGTGCACGCAGAGAAGAAAGTATGACGTTGTGTGCCGCCCTCTGAGGGATATTAGTATACAACGCTGCAACGTCAAGCGTTGCTAAAAGTATATGATCCTGGGATGCCCATTCTGAGTACTCTTCTAAGATGTTCAAAAAATGAGAAGTGTCCTTAAGATACGACGGGATGGTAGACATCAAAGGTCTCAGAAAGGAGTCAATATAAATTGAAAGAGGCTCCAGCACTGATCCCTTTGTGGAAACAATAGGTCTCCCTGGAGGATTCCTGGCATCCTTGTGTATTTTAGGGACTAGATAGAATCTAGAAATAGTCGGTGAAGGTTCATTGAGGAACTTCCATTCCTTCCTGGTGATCACTGCCGATTCCAAAGCTGATGTAGTAATCCCTTTTATTTGTTGTTGTAAACTGTGTGTGGGATCCTGTGACAAAACTTTATAGACGGTGGTTTGAGTTAACTGGGGGTGTGCTTCTGCCACATATTTATCTCTATCCATTACTATGATGGCTCCACCCTTATCTGCCCGCCGTATTACCACATCTGTGCGAGCCTGTAGCTCAATCATTGCCTGACGTTCAGCTGGTAAGAGTGACCTAGACCGTAAAGGGGATTGGCGTTCCAAATTACACACATCTGCCAAAACTAGTTCTTTAAACAAATTCAGTGCTGGCGGAGGAGGCTCTGGAGGTGTCCAAGTAGAACGAAAAAGTAAGGGAATCCTAGTCCGATCCTGAATTTCACCTGAACTGGTGCTGGTCGACTCTCGGATTGCAAAAAACGCTTTCAAATGCAATTTCCCCATCAAACTTTCCAAGTCAACACGAAATTGAAAACTATCAAAAAAGGTAGCCGGAACAAAGGTGAGCCCTTTGTTCAATAAATTTTCATAATTTGAAGATAACTGTGCTGTCGAGATGTTAATAACCAGGGACTTATTTGGGGTGTTTGAAGGAACAACATGGAGCCAATGATCTTGTGTTATACTCGTTGGCGTCCGCCTCCCCTGCCTCGATGTTTTCCTCTGTTGGAGTCTTTCTTTTTGGTCTTCGCATCCACGTCCTCTTGAAAATCCTCTTTTGAAGGCTTTCCAGAATCTGATGAGCTAGGATCGCTGGAGGAAACATCAAAATCCACCCGCTTGTGAAATTTACGTGGCTTTCTCCTTAAATTCATCCACGGATAGACATACCCGGAGGTGTAATCCCCGTGGTCACGTTTTAGTTTCCGCAGTTTTAGCTGTTTCACTTCTTCTTGTACAATCTGTACCTGTGCATCGTTCTCCTTCATCTTATTGGTGAACTGAGCAGCCGTCACTTCTTTTTTCATATTCGCGATCATGGTATCAATTTCTTGCTTCAAAGTATCCAAACTGGCTGCAGTGGTCTCGGTAATCAATACCATTATATCCAGCGAACATTTATTAAGGATGCCATTCCATTTCTCAATGAACCCTTGAATTCTGATTAAAACCCTCTGAAATTTGACCTAAAAAGCCGTGTTTTCACACAACCATGGAAGGTCATCCTGCATGGAAGGAAGTTTATAGCTACAATGCTAGTCAAATCGCAGACATTTGCAAAGAGATGACACCTTTTGCTCTGGAGGAGCCAGGAATTGAAGAATACCTTACCACTAATTGGGACACACTTCTGAAGGCACAGAAACGCAAAGTACGGATGGAATTGCATCGACTATCCTTAATAGAATATATACGAGGGGTCTTAGGATATATAAAGAGCCAAAGTTATTTTTGGATAACCCAGCTAAAACTGCGGAAACTAAAACGTGACCACGGGATTACACCTCCGGGTATGTCTATCCGCTGGACTCTAGAAACCTCACTATTTTCTCTTTCAGCAGCATTTACAATAATTTACAATAATTTACTCACCATTGAAGTTAAACTAACCGGCCTGTAGTTTTCAACCACATCCTTACTTCCGCTTTTGTGTAAAGGGACCACGTAAGCATCTCTCCAGTCCTTTGGCACTACTCCCGACTCCAACAAGGCATTGAAAGGGTCAGTCAATGGAGCTGCTAGAACGTCCCCAATTTCTCTCAGTATTCTAGGGTGTATCCCATCCAGTCTCATCGCTTTGTCTACTTTAAGTTTAGCTAGTTCCTCACGAACACAGTCTGCTGAAAATTGCTCAAGATGCCCCTCGCTTCTGTTCCTGTTTGTGGGTGTTTTCTGAGGTCCTGCTCCTGGTTCTTCATCTGTGAACACAGAACAGAAATATTTATTAAGCAATTCTGCTTTATCCTCATCAGCTTCTACATATTCCTCCCCTTCATGCTTGAGTCTGACAATACCACTTTTGCCCTTCCTCTTCTCACTAACATATCTGAAAAATGTCTTATCCCCCCATTTTATTGCATTGGCTATTTCCTCCTCTTTTTGAATCTTTGTTTTCCTGACTACTTTGCTAGCTTTACGTTTTTTCAAATATAGATACCTGTCTTCCTCTCTCTTTGATCTCTTGTATTTCATGAAGGCCTCCCTCTTTTTCTTCACCTTTTCAGCTACTTCTTTCGAAAACCATAGCGGTCTCCTTTTCCTTTTACCTTTATTTACCATTTTAACAAAAAGGTTGGTTGCCCTTAAAATATCCCCTTTCAGTTTTGCCCACTGTTTTTCTACATCCCCCAGCTGTTCCCATCCCGCTAACGACTCCCTGAAGTATTGGCCCATCTTGGCAAAGTTGGTTTTCCTAAAGTCTAAAACCCTCGCTTTTGAATGGATTGTACCACACCATCTGGTGATCACTGGATTCAAAATGATCTCCCACTATAACATCAGAAACATTTTCACCATTGGTAAGCACCAAGTCCAGTATGGCCCCTTCATGTGTGGGGTCTGTTACCAATTGCCTTAATAGCTCTCCCTGTACAGAATCCAGGATCTCCTTACTTCTAGATGATACTGCAGCAGGAATGTGCCAATCAACATCTGACATATTGAAATCCCCTATCAGTAGCACTTCCCCATTCCTAGCAATACTGCGTATGTCTTCAATTAACTCTCCATCCACCTCTTCCTCTTGTAAGGGAAGTCTGTATATCATGCCAATGCAAATAGATTTCTCTTTCCCTCTTTCTAGTTTAACCCTCAGTGCCTCCTCTCTCCCTTTTAAGCTCTGTAATTCCAAAGCTTCAATATTATTTTTTTACATATAGTAACACTCCTCCTCCCCTTCTTCCTACCCTGTCCTTTCTGAATAAAGTATAGCCTGGTATAGTTACATCCCAGTTATGGTTTTCTGTGAACTCTGTTTCTGTAACTGCCACTAAATCAATTTTCTTATACTATACTTTAGTACTACTCATAGTAGATTTTAACCTTTCTGTACAGTCAATAGGTGAAAAGGATTGTTACAAAGAAATAATTTCTCTGTATCTCGGATTGTGAGATAGATAGAGTAAGCAGAGATGCCACTCTCAATCTTTGTCCCTACCTTCCTTAGTTCTACTTCCCTGTGCCTGGTCTGTCTGTGGTGCATTGTGACTGCAGTGCACACCTGCTACGGATACTCAGAAACTAGAAAACCAAGTATTTTGTTTGCAAACCAATTACAGATTGAAAGGGCTCATCAGGGTCTTGTTCCTATCAGGGAGAACAGGCTGAGAGATATGGTAGCCTGTCTGCAATACTTCAAGATGAAGGAGAGACTTTTGGCAGTTTCCAGAAAGCTGGGACCCTTCAAGTGGGAAGGGTGTACAGGATTTATCAGCGGGAACATTGCAATGGCGCCGGGAATTGAGAGGTGACGGCCTATCTCAGGAAAGAGGGTTGGAACACAAATGGCTGTAACCCTCTGGATTATTAATAACTGTGAAAAGTACATTGAGGCGAGCAAAGAACATCGGAGAGGCAAGGCAAGGGCTGACGGACTTGGGAGTGCAAAATCTACCAGAAGCCACGCAGACCCGACTGCAGACGGTGCAGATGACAGCACATAAGAGCACAGGGTTGAAGTGGCAGAGAGTGGCGACTAACAGCAGATGATTAATACAACTGTTGAAGGGAAAGGGGCAAATTGCACCCTCAGTGGGTGGAGCAATTGAAAGAACTAATGAGGACATATGTGAGTTATAACTTACATTATTAGAAGATACTCAGGTGGTATGGGGCACTCTGAGGTTGATAATGTGCATTGTTGAAACATGTTATTGTTCAAACTTCGTTGCGGGAGGGCTAAGTAAAGGTTGTGCTCTCATACATAAAATGGGGTGTATTTCGAAGGAGATATTGAAAGCATGTAAGGGTGGGTTATGATATACTGACCCTCTGAGATACGTACGCTATAGATAACAAAACTTTGATGTTAATATTAGAGATTTCCAATGTGCAGCAAGACAGGACAAGGAAAAGTACTAGAATGACACATGCAAGAAAATAGAATCAGAAGTTATTAGAGGAAGAACAAGACCGGCCTTTCTAAAGCTACGAAAGTTAAAGAAAAAATTCCAACCTCGAATTGGAATGCTACAAGATGCTCAAGGATCCATGTTGAATGATGCTGAGAAGATCAAGAAAAGATGGAAAGAATATACAGAGTCATTATACTGTAGCAGCTGATAAGCATGCAATAAATAATACCAGGAGTCAGTTCAAAGATCCAAGCCAATTTATTGTGCACAAGGCTCAGACAGTCAAGCTTCAAAAAGGACTGAGCAAAGTTCTTACAGAAACATATTCATTTTATACATTTCTCTTCAGCTTGATACATGCAGACTTTCTATTGGTCCCAACGCCCCCTGCACTTGTCCAATCAGAGATCCTTTCTGGGCCTAGCACCCAGTTCCCTCCTCTAGGATTGTTCTAACAATGGCACAGTTTCTAGGTATGGATACAATTCTACTGCAGGGTCGTTTCTGGCTCTAGGAATGCAAGTATTGAAACATTTCTATCATCAGAACACAAGAGAATAATGAAAGATTTATGTATTCATGAAAACTTCTTATTAAGCAGTTTAAAGCAGCTTTCACAGATTTTTGGTTTTTACTAAGATGGGGGTTGGAATCAGGGCCTAACTTACAGGCCTTTCATATTTGCAGGTTATCATAGGCCATAGCCTACCACAATACCATAAAGATAAAGCCGACCAACAGCCATTTCAACCTATACCTTATGATCAGGAGCCATTGGTGATGAAAGAAGAATTCGAAGCAGCATTGAATTCTTCTTTCTGAAATAGATGTATATTCTGCATCTTGTCCTGGCCCTCCATTGAAACCACTGATGGGAACCATTCCCTGTCTTCAAGGTCTGATGCTTCCACGCTGTCATTTGCCGAGGAAATGCCATCTTCTGGGCCTATAGGCCACATGTCTGAACCCTACAAAACCTCCTTGGGTGGGTGGCTATCTTCTTTGGGGGCCTCATCCCCTCTGGAATGCTTTCGGGACACCGGTGCCGAGTGTGGTGTTATATGAGTAGCAAAAGACTCCGAACTAACCACAGAAGGGTCTGAACGCCAGAGGGCCCATGCCTGCTTGAAGAGGGTGAGGAACTGGACATCCGGGGGCTGAGAGGTGCCGACTGTGGGAATGCCTCACCGGAGGTTAAAGACGGGACTAACAATGGTGGCTCCAGAGATTCCCCTGTAGAGAGACGCGGTCTAGAGTCCGCTGGAAGTGGAAGTGCTAAGATCGGGCTGTCCTTGTCCTGACACTCAGTGGGCACTGTGCTAGAGGTTTTCCCTGGGTGAGCCAAGCATGCAGCACAAATCCTGTCCCTTAAATCCTTGTGCTTTCTGCTGCACACAATACACCTCTGCAGCGAAGGCATCCGAATGAAGAAAAGAAAACTTACATGTGGCGGTAACAGGACCGTCAGGCCGGAGCCCTGCACGGAACTACCCCTAATAGGTTGCAGCAGCGAGTTTCACCACCAAAAGGTCCGTTGTGGTAGAGACTGCGTGGCTGGGAGCACCGGTAGGTGGCAACAGCAAATCAAAGTTTCCCCCTAAAATGTCCAGTACAGCTGAGACCGCGTGGCTGAGAGCAGCAAAAATAAGATGGCCACCGCAATTAGTACTGCCACCGACGGGAGCGCCAGAGGGAAAAAACCTCTCAGGTCCTGCGTCCCGACAAACACTACTGCTGACCAGAGCAGACACTGCCCCAAGCAAGGCTGCAGCAACGAGCAAGGCTGTCCCGAGAGTTGGCTTGTTCTGCTGCGATGGCAAGCAAAATACAGCAAAGGGGGGTGCATAAACATAGGAGTACACCGAGATGAAATAATGAAGAAGCGGAAACAATATCATTCAGACATCTTGAAGAAGTCGTTAAACAAGCCCCACGACTTGTTCAATATAGTGAAATCCCTTATAAGGGAACCACCGGCAGACCAGTCACATATGCCACAGCCCCAAGCATACTCCTACTACCTACAATCAAAAATGGTGCAGACTGGTGTAACCTCAAGCCCCGCTGACAACACCCTACTGCATAATCGGTCTCAATCATTGCCACTATCCAAATTTGACAGAATATCATGCAGAGAGATCGAGGACACCATCGCTGCAATCAACCCCACGACAGCACCCAACGACCCATGCCCAGCTCTCTGGATAAAGGAGTTACGCTGCGACCTAACTCAATATCTGTGCAAGTTAGTAAACCAATCTCTCACAACTGGATCTTTCCCACAGAGTCTGAAACAAACATCAATCAGACCAATACTGAAGAATAACAGGCTGGACCCAACGAAAGTGGAATCATACAGACCAATCTCGAGTATCCCCATGCTTGCCAAAGTAATCGAAAAGATAGTACAATGCCAAATTCAACAGCATATCGACGCTGAAGCCCCACTGGACCCATCCCAACATGGGTTCAGAGAAGCACACGGGGTAGAAACCCTTCTCACCACTCTACCTTCTCACCACCCTACCTTCTCACCACCCTATTTGACAACCTAGTCTCTGGAATCGACAAAATTCACCAAGGATTCGCCCTCATCTTCCTGGACATCACAGCTGCCTTCGACTCGGTGAACCACGAGATCCTAATATAACGCCTCAGCGAGAAAGGAATACAAGGAACTGCCCTAGACTGGTGTATATCGTACTTGACTAACAGATGGCAACACGTAAGGGCTGGCTCCACGACCTCAGATTCATTTTTGCAAAATCAGGGAGTGACACAGGGTTCGTCCCTATCTGCATTGATGTTTAACATCTACATGCAGCCCATATGTGCCCTAGTACGCTCGTTCAAGGTCAACTGTCTGGCCTACGCAGATGATATCCTGCTATACATCCCATTCAGGACTGACCAACCAGATTTCTCCCCCCTATCTAGATGCTTTGAGGCAATAGCTGCCTGGCTTAGTACGCAAAACATGCGAATCAACTACAGCAAAACGGATGTTCTTTTCATTTCGAGGAACCAGAACTTCACCCCTCCACCCTCGTTGAAAATTGGCAATACAGAACTGAAAACTAAGCCCACAATACGCTACCTTGGCGTTACCCTGGATCAACAGCTGGACTTAAAAACCCACATAAGAAACACCGTAAAATCAATATATCTGAAAATAAGGACCTTAAAACACCTACGACCACTACTCGACCTCAGCGACTATCGATCAATTTATCAAGCCTTGATACTACCACATTTCGACTACGCTAACGTAATTTTACATGGTCTCCCTCAAGCAACTCTAGCCCCCCTCCAACTCGCAATGAACACTGCTGCGAGAGTATTAACAGGAGCATCACGGAGAGAGCATATAACTCCAGTCTTGATGAACCTCCACTGGTTACCCGTTCAAGCAAGAACCCTCTACAAAGTCCTGACCCTGACCTTCAAAGCCTTAAACACCCAGACCCCTTCAGCTATCAGCAAAATGATACACACCGTACCACACAACAGAAACAGAAGACTCACAATGCAAAACACCCTAGAGGTCCCGAAAACCATGACAACATGTACAAAAGCAACAACAAATAGGGCCTTTACGATTTATGCACCCAGAGCATGGAACGCCCTCCCCACTTATATTAGAAACTGCACCTACCTAATCCACTTCAGAAATGCTTTAAAGCATCATCTGTTTACTTTATACTACCCCGATTCCACCCCTAGTAAACATGCATGGGGCTCCTCAGACAATCACCCACCGCACCTGACTAATCAGACCCAGCATGAAAAAGGATAATCAGCTCAGCCCTCCAACAGTACTCCCCGAAATAGAAATTTAAGCACCCAGTGTAAATAAGATGTAGATAAACCCCACCTGAAAGTAGGTACCAATGTAAATATGATGTAGATAGTGTTCCCCCAGTTACTTTCCAAGTTGATCTTCCCGTTCATTGTAAATACAATGCAGAGTGCCTGCGTCGTATAGTTGATGTTGAATGTAAACCGCGCTGATCTGAATAGCGCGGTATAGAAGAAATGTTAAATAAATAAATAAATTAATTAATTAACTCACTGCACTGGATCTCTGAGGCAGTAGCAGAGCAGGAAAGCCAGGGCAAATGTCAAAACAGGCTGTAGAATGAGGCTTGTTCTGCTGTGAAGGTCCTGAGTAGGACGCTGCCGAGATCTGAGGGCTCCCCCTGCTACCGGCACCGCAGATCCTCATGACCTGAAGCCGGCTTCCCTCTCACTGCGGGGAGCTCATGTAGTCCTTCTGACCAGGAGTTCAACCCAAGTCTAGCACTCAACTGCGGCTGGGAAATCCAGAGGGGCACCTCATATGCGCTCTGGATGCATCCAGCAAAGTCACCAAAAAGAACAATAAACCCTTGAAAGAAAGAGAAAAAGGGATAGACACCATCATCTGCTAGAGACATACTGGGGGCGACCCCTAGGGGTTCAGCTTTATGCCTACCAGGGTTCAGCCAATCAAGCGTCTGGTGTTTCTTTTCTCTGTCTCCATCTTCTGGTAGGGGAGCTAAAGCTGCTTGTCTGGATTGGTCTAGAAGGATGATCTGGAACAGTCATTTCAACCTATACCTTATGATCAGGAACCATTGGTGATAAAAGAAGAAGTCGAAGCAGCATTGAAAGCCTTATCAAAGAACAAAGCACCGGGCATTGATGGCATTCCCATTGAGTTATTACAGCAATCAGATGAAGCTGTTACCGTACTTACAAGGCTCTGCCAGGAAATTTGGAAGACAAATTCATGGCCAACTGACTGGAAAAGATCTGTGTTTATACCAATACTGAAGAAAGGTGACCTGACTGACTGTGGAAATTATCGCACAGTCGCTCTGATCCCACATGCCAGCAAGATTCTACTCAAGATCATTCAGCAGAGACTACAACAATAGCTGCAACGAGAACTGCCTGAAGTGCAAGCAGGGTTCAGGAAAGGGAGAGGAACAAAAGGTCATTATCACGGATGTGAGATGGATCCTTGAAAAGATAAAAGAATACCAAAAGGATATCTATATGTGTTTTATTGACTACAGCAAGGCTTTTGACTGTGTAAACCATAAGAAACTCTGGGCCACATTAAGAAGCATGGGTATACCAGAACACCTGATTGTTCTCTTGCACAACCTTTACACTGATCAAGAAGCAACAGTTTGAATGGAAGCAGGAGAAACTGAATGGTTTAAAATCAGCAAAGGTGTATGACAAGGCTGCATACTTTCCCCCTACCTTTTTAATTTATATGCAGAATAAATCATCAGAGAAGCAGGACTGTATGAAGACAACAGAGGTGTGAAAATTGGTGGAAGACCCATCAACAACCTTCGCTATGCTGATGATACCACATTACTGGCTGAAAGTGAAGATGATTTGAAACATTTGCTTCTCAAGATCAAGGAATATAGTCTTAAATGGGTCTGCACCTTAATGTTAAGTAGACAAAGATCCTGACAACTGGAAAAATGAATAAGTTCATCATTGATGGAGAAGAAATTGAAATAGTTGACAACTTTAACCTACTTGGATCAACTATCAATAAAGAAGCAACCAGCAGTCAAGAAATCCGACAACGCATTGCTCTTGGCAGAATGGCTATGAAGGACCTAGACAATATTCTCAAGAGCAGAGATGTCTCTTTCTATACAAAGATTTGACTTGTTTAAGCCATGGCATTTTCAATAACATCATATGGATGTGAAAGTTGCAGAGTGAAAAAGAAAGACAGGAAGAAAATTGATGCTTTTGAATTATGGTGCTGGCAACGAATACTGTGCATATCATGGACTGCCCGAAGAATGAACCAGTCAGTACTAGAGGAGATCAAACCTAAGCTTTCTCTAGGAGATCAGATGACAAGACTTTGACTTTCATACTTTGGACACATCATGCGAAGAGAGAGATCATTAGAGAAAGACATCATGTTTGGCAAGGTAGAAGGTCAACGCAAAAAATGAAGGCCAGCAATGAGATGGATCAATACAATAACATCAGCTATGGTGCCAGTCTGTCAACAATGAGCCACCTGACTGAAGACCGAACACAATTTAGGACAACTATCCAGAGGGTCGCCATGAGTCGACACCGATTTGATGGCACTTAACAACAACGACAAGGGTGGGTTTGATATACTGACCCTCTGAGATACATACGCTATAGATAACGAAAACTTGATGTTAATATTACTAATTATTGCACTAAACTCTTGATAAAGGCCCATTGAGGGGTGGGGATTTTCACACATATATGCCATAATGATAAAGGAGGATTGAACAGGAATGGATGAGTATGGGTGTAGATAAGGGGATGCAAGGATGAATGTACATGGGGACAGAGGACGAGAGAGGTGGGGGGGGGGGGGAGCCTGGATACACGTCACTTGCTTCTGACACAGCACTCCAAGGAGAGATGTTTTTAAGGGGGGGGGGAGAGGGGGATAGTCAGGAAGGGATGGAGGGTAGATAGGGGGAGGGAATGAGGGGAAGATATGCTATGCCAACAACAAATCAGCTTTACAGATGGTGCGGATAGGATCAATTAATGCTAACAGAAGAGGCAACAACTCTTCCAGGAGATGGAGTGGTTGGGATGGGATATAATTTATATTCAAGAAACTCATCTGCGGCAAAAGAATTAGGGGTTATTACAAAGAAACTTACACACACAACAGTACTTTAGTAGCCCCAGGGCTGACAGAGGGGGTAAAAAAGGGGAGTAGCTAATTTAGTAAAGAGAGGATGCCCGCTCCAAATATGAGAGACAATTTGAGATAAAGAGGGTAGGATGTTGGTGCTAAAGGGGGAACCTTTGGGGGAAAATATAACTAGCAAATGTATACATGCCAAACGAATGGCAAATCCCCCTTTTGGAGGGAAGCCAGGGAACTGCTTGATTGATCAGTTCAAGGGAAATTAGTGCTTGGAGGGTGGGGGGAGGGGTAATTTGGCCCTCCAACCTTGCTGGGACCGCCAAGCAAAGGTGGGGTGACAATAAGACAAGCAGATGGATAGTACGAGGGATTATTTGAAAATACCATCTAATAGAGAATAGGGGGCATAGGGATTATAAATTCTACTCCAACCCACATAAGAGCTATAGTCGGATTGACTATATCTTAATTGATAGGATATGAGAACTCAGGGTATGTGAAGTGGAAATAGGCAATATAACCTGGTCAGATCATGCACCTACCTGGCTTGCAGTACGACATACCAGGGGGGAGGAAGGGGCACATTTTTGACAGTTGAATGAGGGATTTCTTAAGAGGGAGGAAGTGATGAAGGATATAAGAGCTTGTATATGGGAATATTGGCAGGAAAACGATAACGGGGAAGTATGAGAAGTGGAGCTATGGGAAAGGATGAAAGCCGTGATTCGAGGATGCCTGATCATGTGGGCAACTAAACTTAAAAAGATCGGGATAGAAAAAGTTGCACCGAGAAATTAGACAAGCAGCGTAGCAATATCAAGAGAGAGGAACAGCAAAGGGATTAAAGCACTTAAACCAATTACAAATGGAATTACATAAATTGCATGTGGAGACCATCGCATGGCAAATGGATAGGGTTAAATACCAATTCTATGAATGGGGAGACAGGGAAGGATACCTACTAGCAAGTAAGCTACGGAAATGGGAGATATTAGCTACCATAACGGAAATCAAGGGGGGGGGGGGCAGGGGTATATATTGAGGAATGAAAAACAAAATGGGATTCACTTTTGCCAGTTCTATAAAGAGCTGTACACACAGCAGGCAGTGGGGAGGGGGGGGGGGAAAGGGGGGAAGGAGGGGGGAGGGGAAGAATTGAATGAAGGACGAGCAGTATTTGGAGGGGATTGATCTGCCAAGGTTGGGGAAGAGATGAGGGCAATTCTGGAGAAGGAGATATAGAGGGAAGAAATTGAGAGGGTACTTAAAGAACTACCTAACAGGAATGCACCTGGGCTCGATGGGCTATCTAACATGTTTTATAAAAGCTTCTGAGAAGATGTAGTGGAAGTACTAGGGAGGGTCTTTAATGGCACACTCGAAGAAGGAGGAAACTTGTCAGTGGAATGTTAACCGCCGGGATTATGATACTCTCAAAGGCAGGAAAAGATCCACTACAATATGGCTCATACCACCCAATTTCCCTGCTCAATGTAGACATAAAGATTTTTACTAAAGTGCTAGCTAATAAATTAGCAAGGTAAATGCCCATACTCATAAGAACAGATCAAATGGGCTTCATAGGAGGACAACAGGCCTCAGATAACATTAAGCGAGTGCTAGAGGCAATTTGGGCGGCACATCAACAGCAGGAGGGCATGATGGTGTTCTCTATCGACACTGAGAAACCGTTTGATAGAGTGAACTGAGCATTTCTGGTTTTGGTAATGTATAAGATGGGCTTTGGGCCCAAGTATATTAGTTGGGTGCAGGCCCGGGTCAAAATCAATGAAAGGTATACAGAATCGTTCCTTTTAGAGAGAGGTACTAGGCACGGATTCCCAATGTCCCCACTCCTGTTTGCCTTGGTAGTTGAGCCTCTGGCACACGCAATATGGGCAGGAGGGACCATGAGGGGGATCGAGGTAGAAGGGCAAATGCATGATATCATTATTTGCGGATGATATCCTTTTGATGGTGACACAACTGGAGACACTGCTGCCAACGGTGCAATATGGAACTGTGTCGGGATTCAAAATGAATTTGGAAAAAACTGAAGCGCTTAATATAAATTTACCACACGATATTCTAAGGCCGACTAAAATAGTGGTTCCCCTTCAAATGGGCTCGTAGGGCTATCAAATATTTAGGAGTTAATATAACGGCTCACAAGGCAAACTATCCTATATTATGGAAGGCAGTGGGAAATGATCTGCAGGAGTGTTTAGATATGGAAATACTTGGCTGGGAAGAATAACGGCAGTAAAAATGAACATCCTCCCGAGGGTGCTATTCATTTCCAGGCCCTTCCAATAGAGATCCTGTCAGGTCATTTGAGAGAGTTGCAGAGGAAAGTTATTAGGTTCATTTGGATAAAGCAACCTTCACACATAGCAAGGTTAGTAATGTATAGAACGAGAGAAGAAGGAGGTCTAGGTGTCTCAGATTTGTAGGCTTATTACTGGGCTTCCCAAATTCAACATCTGATGGATTGGCGAGAGGGAGGAGAAAGGAAGACCTTTGTAGTCTTAGAAAGTGTGGTGGGAGGGGGAAGATCTCTGGGGTGCATACCTTGGATGAATCGGGCTAAAAGGGGGCCATGAGTACAAGAAAACCCTTATGTGAACATGTACTACAGGTATGGGACAGGGCACGGAAAAAAGTAGAAGGGAGGAGGGATGCGCAATTCTCAATAATAAAGGCCCTGTGCCACATAAGGGACTTCACCCCTTGACAGGAGAGAGGGATCTACAAAAAATGGGAATGTGCAGGGTTGAAATGGTTCTATCAATTTGTAGATGGGGGTGAATGGGTATCATTTGCTGATTTAAAGGAAAATTATAGCTTAGGGACTGGTGACATTTTTTATTATGGTCAGTTGATCCATTTCTTATGGCAGACATTGGGAAAGGAGGGACTAGAGAGGGGCTACACTAATCTTGAAGCCATATGGTATGGGACAAAGAGATCTTCAGGATTGATTTTGGCTCTATACAAAGCAGTACGGGGGTCCATGGACACAAAGCATCGATACATATTAGAGTGGGAAAAGGATTTAGGGATATTGAGGAGAAGCAGGGGAAACAATATTTAACCAAATTAGGCAAATTCCTTTATCTATGGCCATAAAAGAGAATTGGTATAAGGTCACAATACGCTGGTACTGCACACAAGTAAACTTGCATAAGATGTTTCCCTCGGTTGGAGAGCATGTGGGGAGGAGGACTCTTTCTTTCACATATGGTGGACATACCCCCAAGTAAAACCCTTTTGGGAAGGGGTTAAATTGTGGATACAGCAAGTAGTAGGTGTGGTGGTGGAGGTGGACCCCTGTTTGTATCTGATGGGGGTGATGGAGGAAAGGGGAGCCACGAGAAGGAAGAAGACAAATAACTGCATGCTTAAGTGCTGCGAGATGTGAACTAGCCTATAGGTGGAAACAACTAGGACCCCCATTAATGGAGCATTGTATGGAGAGGTTCTGCCAGATCTATTTAATGGAAAAGTTAACCACTATCTGCAGGCAATGCCTGTCACGGTTTGAGAGTGAATGGAAGAGAATGCTGGATTATTTGCGTAGAGAGGAAGTGAGACAGGGAAGGGGGCAGGAGAGGGGGGGCAGAAATTAAGAGAGTTACAGCAGGGTTGTCAGAGATGTGTGTATATAACTCTTTGGAAATACTGTGGAAATAAGATGTTTGGTGGTTGTAAAAGTTGTTATTTGATGCTGCTATCTCTGCAATACAAAGATAAATTAAAAAAAAATTTCAGCTGCCAAATTCTTGACTATTCTTCAAGCTTAGCTAGGTCCCTCCTCATGTTATCTACTCCTTCCTGGGTGTCTACTCCACAAAGAGGCACACCTTATCTGACAGCCCTTACGCAATATTACTAAGATGTAATTAGACCTTACCTGCTAATTAGTATTCCTGAAGGATCTCCAGTCTAGTCCCTTTCTTCTGGGTTGGGTTGTGCTCCTCTTCTAGCAGCATTGGAGATTGAGTACGTCATTCTTTGATCCCTCAGGATATATAACCACTGGCACCACCCACCAGTTTCAGTATCCTGTTAACAAAGCAGACCTAACGAAGAGAAACCTAAACAAACATGACTAAACTAGAAATTTAACCAGAATAACACTCTCTCCCCCCTCCCAGGAAGGGACGACCCATCCCCCCATACGAAGAGGAGGGTTACCTGACCCTGGCCTTCCCATATCGAACGCCAAGTCAATTTCCATTGTGATATCAGTGCCCTGTAACTGCCTCTTCCACCTCGACACCGAAACTGAAAGAGAAACACCACTGCCAAGCCAATCACCCCTCTGAACTTCTTCTTCGTCTTCGGCCCGGAACACTCCTCTTTATCACCCTGGGCGGGAACAGGGACTAGACTGGAGATCCTTCAGGAATACTAATTAGCAGGTAAGGTCTAATTACTTCTTCCTAAGCGTCTCTCCAGTCTAGTCCCTTTCTTCTGGGATGTAACAGAGCAGTTCAAGCATGGGAGGGGCCTGCCAAACCGGACAGAAGTACCGCTCTCCCAAAATCAGCATTCGCTGCCGCCTGAACATCCAATCGGTAGTGCTTGGCAAAGGTATGCAAAGAGGACCACGTAGCCGCCCTACATATTTCTGAAGGATGAACCAAACTATGCTCCGCCCAAGAGGTAGCCTGAGCCCGAGTGGAATGAGCCTGGAACCCCAGCGGAATCTGCCGCCCTTTCAGGAGATATGCCGAAGCAATGGCCTCCCTGATCCACCTTGAAATTGAAGCTTTGGCCGCCGCTTCTCCTCTGCGCGGACCCCCAAAAGCACAAACAACCTTTGAGACTTGCGGAACTCCTCCGTACGCTTCAGGTAACGCCTCAACATCCTACGCACATCCAACTTCTGAAGACGGGCGTCACTCCTCTCTTCTTGCCCTACCCCGCCAAAGGACGGAAGAAAAACGGACTGATTCACATGGAACGGGGAAACCACCTTGGGCAAGAACGAAGGAACCGTCCTCAACACCACCTTATCCTTGCAGAAAACGAGGAAAGGAGGAGAACAGGACAGAGCTTGTAACTCCAACACTCGTCTGGCTGAACAAATGGCCACCAGAAAAACCGTCTTGAGAGTCAAGTCCTTCAAGGAAGCAAGGCGCACTGGCTCATAAGGTTCTCCCGCCAGGGAATCCAATACCAGGTTAAGATCCCAAGGCGGGACGATCACCCTTTTTTGTGGTCTCAAACGTCTCACTGCCTTTAGGAAACGAACTACATCCAGATGCTCGCCTAACAGCTTTCCCAAAACTTTATCCCTGTAACAGGAAATAGCTGCTAGCTGAACTTGCAAGGAACTGGCAGCCAGACCCTTCTGAAAACCATCCTGCAAAAACTCCAAAACCTCCGTGATGGAGGCTCTTAACGGCCCCAAATGTCGCTTCTCACACCAATTCTCAAATATTCGCCAAACTCTCACATACGCAATGCAGGTTGATCGCTTGCGCACCTTCGAAATCACTGCTCCGGAATATCCTTTCTTGTGCAGCCTTGCCCTTTCAATAGCCAGGCCGTAAGCGAGAACCGATCCACCTGTGGCATTCTTACCGGCCCCTGAGTGAGAAGGTCCTCCCTTACTGGAAGCCGTCACGGCCTGTCCGCCAACAGACGCATTAGGTCGGTATACCACGGTCTCCTGGGCCAATCCGGAGCTATCAGCAGCACCAAACCCTGATGTGCCTCTATCCTTTGCAGAACTCTGCCTATGAGCGCCTACGGAGGAAACACATACAGCAACCCCTCTGCAGGCAACCTCTGAACTAGGGCGACCAGGCCCTCTGACATTCTCTCCTTCCGTCTGCTGAAGAATCAGTTGGCTTTGGCCGACTCCCAGCGCGCCATCAGATCCATAACCGGCTGTCCCCACCTGCATTCCAGCTGGTGAAAGACTTCCTGGCAGAGCACCCACTCGCCGTGATCCACCTTGTGTCTGCTGAGGTAGTCGGCCGTAACATTTTCTACTCCTGCCACATGTTGAGCTGACAGGGCCGACAGATGAGCCTCAGCCCATTCTAAGAGGATTCCTGCTTCTTCTTCCAACAACAGGCTGCCTTATATATATATACTTTTTTTTTTAAACAGAAAACTAGATTATCTACCTCTAAGTCTACACTATATACATATATATATACCCATAATACCTATCCAACTATATCTCTCTATATATATATCTCTAAATAAGCATACAAGCACACACACACACTGTCCCACCAAAAACGTCTTGCCGTGGGAAACTGCCGCCGATGGCCTCCTCTCCACGAGCTGCACGGCGCTTGGCTCCTCCCCCTCCCGGCACTCAAAAGACACGCGAAAGGGGGAAAAAAACGGCCTGGACTCGCTTTCGCTGGGCCCCGCCGTCCCGGTCCTTGTCGGCGCACGAGGCTGAGGCGCTCTCCTCCGAATCAGCCCTCTTACCTCGCGGTTGTCCCGGCTTGTTGCCCTGCCGCTCCGAGGTGTGCCGGAAGAGCAAGCGGGGGCCTAAAGCATTCCCGCCCTCGTGCTCAGCCATCTCCCAGGCTTCCGCTACGAGGCGGGAGGCAGCTCAGCGGTGCTGAATCGTGAAGAGACCCGGCGGAAAAACCTCGCCAGCCTCTTCTTTTTGCTGTGTTCTTTTTTTTTTTTTTTAAAAACCTCGGGCCTTGTTCCTCCCAGGCAAGCCTCCTCTTGCACAAATCCCCCGACTTGAGAAGGGAGGCGGGGGAGGGGGGGGGGCATCTCTTCTTCCTATCACCTCTGCAGCCACCAAAAGAAATCAAGGTAAAAAATAAAGAACTAAAGGTAAATCAAATCAAACCAAAAAGGAAATGGGCATTAACTAAACCCCCTGAAACTAAAGTCTCTCCAGTAAGCCTTCCTGGCTTAATGCTCCTAGCTGCATTGGAGACCGAGTACACTGAAGCTGGTGGGTGGTGCCAGTGGTTATATATCCTGAGGGATCAAAGAATGACATACTCAGTCTCCAATGCTGCTAGAAGAGGAGCACAACCCAGAAGAAAGGGACTAGACTGGAGAGATGCTTAGGAACAAAGATGTTAAAAAGAAACAGACCAATGACAGATCTCTGCGGCACACTACTGGTAACATCCTTCTCCTCAGAGTGAGCTCCATTTACCTGTAACATGTCGCCTCCTACTCAACCAATTTCTAACCCAGTCAATCACTTTAGGGTCCATCCCTAGAATGCTCAATTTGTTTATAAGTCGCTGGTGCAGAACAGTGTCAAAGGCTTTACTGAAATCTAAGTACAACCACATTTAGGGCTGTCCCTTGGTCCAATTCCCTGGTCACCCAGTCAAATAAATCATTGCTACAAGGGCTGGTTCAGCACCTGGGAAGGATGATTCTCACCTTGGTCCATAAAAACCAGGTTGGATTTGTCTCTAAGAAGTTTGTATCAGCCAACTTGCTGAAAGCACTATTGGTGTTTTATGAGGGGAAACAAAGAGATGGAGATGTGATTTTAGCCAGCATCAATGCCAAAAAGCTTTGATAAAATTGTATAATCGTAATTATTCTGGGTGGTGAAACAATTTGGGATTGCAAGGTCATTCCTAACATGGTAAAAGCTTTGTGCAATGGCACCCACTGCATAGATTTTAATTTACAGGAACAATTTCCTCTCAAGAGAGGGATGAGGCAAGGCTGTCCACTTTCACCTCAGTTGTTTCTTCTATCACTGGAACCACCAGCTGCAAAAATAAGGCAAACTAAAGTGTAGAAAGGACCTCAAAGTGGGGCTGGGGTCTCAAGGAAAAGTTTAGAGTGTGAGAACAATTCTGAGTATACTGACAGGTTCACAGAAGGTGCTTATGAATAAGAGTGAAGACACTCAAGGTTACATCTTACGAGACAGAATGTTTATGTTTGCAGAATGCTTGTCATGATTAGAAGTGGTAAATATGTCTGTGCCCAGCTTGACTTGAAATATGTAGTGTTTAGTTTGACCTGTAACATGTAGGTATAAACAAAACATAAAGCAAGATGAAATTGTACAATGTGGCATTTGTTTTCCTAATAAAAGAAGTTGCGGCCAAGCTAATGAAGGAGACTGCTCAGGTTTGCAGGCCTGAGAATTTCTCCCTAAAACTTTAGCAGACTTTGTTATTGTATGGGCATTTTGTTTTAATTTCCTTTCTTCTCACTTGTTTCTGGTATCAGAGATAGAAGACCAAGGGCTGAGGAAGAATCCCTATGTTTGTTGCCCCCGGCTAAGAATTTGTTACATATAACAGTTGTGCTGTGACTCGGATCCTTTCTCTGGGGCAGAGACAAGTCAGAACTGTGAGTATGATGGGTGATTTGTTCAGTCGCCGGCAGAACAAAGCTAAGTTGAATGAATAGCAAGAAAAGGCATGGGCTTTAGCATTTAAGAGAGGCAGCCCGACTTATTGTATGCATGTTAAACATGGTGATGTTGCTATAAACCCTGTAGCACAATGGCATTCAATGACTAGTGGTAATGAAGTATTGCAATTTCCCTTAGGAGGGACTTTTTCAGAAGATAAGCTTCAGTATTTGAAATATGAAATGGCAGTCAACAATTTAGAAGAACTGCACACTAGTTCTGAGTGAGTTGTCCTTACATGGTGGGGCACATGAAAAGAAAAACCAAAAGATGGGGTCCAAAACCTCAAACATAAGTTGGTTGTATTAGAAGAGCTACCATTATTTTGTAATGATTCTTTACAGAATCATAGGGGGGATTGTGGAAAGGGAATTATAGGGGGCTGAGGTCACAGGGAAAAGTTTAAAATGTCAGAACAGCTCTAAATATGCTGACAGATTCACAGAGGGTGTTTATGAATAAGAGTAAAGACACTCAAGGTTATCTTGTGAGACAGAATGTTTAAGTTTGCAGAATGCTTGTCATGATTAGAAGTGGTCAATATGTCTGTGCCCAGCTTGACCTGCAGATATCCACAAAACATAAAGCAAGAAGCTTGACCTGCAGATATCCACAAAACATAAAGCAAGAAGCATGACATGTAGATATCCACAAAGCATAAAGCAAGAAGCATGACGCAGAGTGATAAGACAAAATCGTACAATGTGGCAGTTTAGAGCATGAGAACAATTCTGAGTATGCTGACAGGTTCACAGAAGATGCTTATGAATAAGAGTGAAGACACTCAAGGTTACATCTTACGAGATAGAATGTTTATGTTTGCAGAATACTTGTCATGATTAGAAGTGGTCAATATGTCTGTGCCCAGCTTGACCTGAAATATGTAGTGTTTAGCTTGACCTGTAACATGTAGGTATAAACAAAACATAAGCAAGATGAAATTGTATAATGTGGCTTTTTTCTTAATAAAAGAATAAGTTGCGGTCAAGCTAATGAAGGGGTTAAAGGAGACTGCTCAGGTCTGCAGACCTGTGAATTCCTCCCTAAAGCTTTAGCAGATTTTGTTATGGTATAATTCTGTGTGTGTGTTTTGTTTTCATTTCATTTCATCTCACTTTTTCTGAGACCAGAGATAGGAGATCAAGGGCCAAGGAAGGATCCCTATGTTTGCTGCCCTAGCTAAGAATTTGTTACATGCAACATAAAGAACTGGAGGGGATCCGGGTGAGGCCATCCACCTCTCCCTCATCTCCTTGACAACTCCTCATGGCCTTTTCCACGTGGTTCCACCAAACCCAGCATCGCCCTTCTCTCTCCCTCACAACCTTGTATGCCAGCATCGCCCCCTCCCTTCCCTCTCCTCCTCTATCCTTGTAGTCCAGCATCTCTTCTTTCCACCTTTGTAGGGCAGCATCTCCCTATGCTTTCATTTCCCATTCCCCTCTTCAGTCCAGCATCTCCCTATCCTGTCTCAGTTCCCCAACCCCCTCTTCAGTCCATCATCCCTCAGCAGCTCCCCAACCTATCTCTTTGTCTATACCCCCGTGTTGCACTGCCCCTCTCCCCTAACCCCCTACTACTACTACTACTACTACTGAGCATTTGTATAGCGCTAAAAGATGTATGCAGCGCTGCACAGACATGTAAGAGACAGTCCCTGCTCATCAGAGCTTACAATCTAGTCAAGACAGACAACACAGTAGGTGAAGACAGGGATATATCAACCCCTCTCTCATAGTGCTACCTCTCTCCTGCCTGACACAGCAACAAGAGCATCCACTAACTTTTTCAAAATCATACTCCTTTGGCTCACAGCAGCACAGGTTACTTATGATTTCAGCACCAGTGTATAGAATACACCGGAAGTGAAATCATCAAAAGCATCACTTGCCGCTGTGAACTGGAGAACTGTTTTGAAAAAAGTAAGTAGCAGAATCAAAGTTTGCATAGCTGTTTCTTCTGCTGGGTTTCCCATACAGCTGTGGCTCTTGTTAGTGTTGCTGCCGGTCTTATTTTAAATCAGACTCCATACCCTAAAGAAAAAAACTCTCTTGGAGCTGCTCTGCCCGGCTTACGCTGGCCCTCCAGCTTCTTCTTTCCCACGAAACACCTCCTGGGGCCTCGCCATAAACTCTGTTTGAGAATCGCTGCTAGAGGAAATGTAGAGTTTTTTGAGGACATTAAGAAGATTACAACTAACATGGCTCTTCAAGAACTGCATTACAAACTGCTTCACAGAGCATACATCACCAAGGAAAAGGGGGCACATATGAAATTGTAGAAGGGTGAGGAATGTGGGAAATGTAAAATACAAACAGGCATTCTGCTGCATGCCATTCTGCAGTATCCAAAATTAAAAGTCTTCTGGCTAGGAGTACTAGAGGCCATTGGGAGAGACCTGTAAGCAAATACAGAGTAGCCATATGGGCTATTGTTGTTGGGAAATAAAAAAACATGATTGGCAAAAGCTAAAAGGAAGTTTGCTCAAGTAGTATTAAAAACAGCACGGAAAACTATTTCATGTTTTTGGGTCAAAGAAAATGAACTGCCAATCTAATATTGGGCTAACTGTATGAAAGAAATGGCTGAATGGGAAATTAAATCTGTGCGGAAGGTAAGCAGATGATGAAGAAAGTATTGTGGGGCTGTAGGGCTGCTGCCTGTACAGAAACTAATACTGAACCAAACAGCATGGCTTCCTGTTACAAGATGGGACCTGTTCTGAATTGTTCTGAACCAAACAAGATGGAATTCTTCTGCGCCAGAATTAAACCCTGCAGATCAAACAATTCAGCAGTCATCATTCATACCTATGTGCTAGAGAACTCGCACTCATCCAGAGACTGTGCCACTGGGCCTAGGATTTGCAACAAGGTATGTACTTGCATACCAACATCTTTCCTGCACCATGGACCTTTGTTTGGAGAAGGACCATCTGACCACTGTTATAGGATTCGCTGAAGATGACATACAGTATCTGCGACCAGCCAATCACCATGCCGTGACGAAGGGATCAGGACAAAAAATTATACGAAGGCCTCAGACAGACTCTTCTACACACTTCTGGGGACTTAATGCTAGCACAGCAGAAAAGTATTTCATCTTGTTTGGTTCAGAACAGGCCCCATCTTGTAACAGAAGCCATGCTGTTTTGTTCAGGCATTAGTTTCATCCAGGGCCGTAACGAGCCAGAATCACGCCCTGTGTGACTTGCACATTGGGCGCGAGCCCCCCTCCTTCTCCCCATACCTCCGTCCAGCTGCTGCCTACTCCTGTCACCCTCTGTTTTCTCCGTGGCGCCAACAGCAGGGCAAGAACAGGCAGCAGCTGAATGGAGCTATGGGGAGGAGGGGTGCCCGATGTGCAAGTCACCAGCAGCGGCAGCAGATTTGATCCCTCCCTGCTCTGACATCGCTTCAGAGGAGGAAGGGACCAAATCTGCATTAAGACCCATGAAAATGCTTAGGAGGCGCATTTCGGCTGCCTGCTGTTGCCCTGCCACTGTTGAAAGAACAAAAAGTGGCTGAGGCAGGGCAACAGCAGGCAGCCGAAATGCGTCCTGTGCGGCTGCACTGCTCGCACAGGGCTAGGTACGGTACTAGTTTCACCCAAACAGTGGGAAATGTAGCAAATGCCCCTGGACATATCGAGTATTTATACACATAGATAAATATTTGCTACTGAATAACTTCCTCCTACAGTGTGGCAACGGTACATATTTCAGTACTTAGTGGAACAATTTGAGGAAAAGAATGAGTAATTAGAGATGGAAAAAGAGTGAGGGTGGAAGAGAAGTTGGAAAGGAGATATCAAAAAAGTACTGGAATAGGACAGAGAAAATGTACATAGTGCATTATAATGAAATTTTTTTAAAGAAAATAAAATTGTGCTAACTTCTTTTCTGTAATGTGCTATTTCTGGTTGCTAATAAAGATAACAATAATTATATTTATTTTTATTTAGCAGGTTTTTTATACCGCTTTATCATTTTAGTCAAAGCAGTTTACGTTATAACTTAAACTTGGTAATATACATTAAACAGGGACATTGATAACTTGGATTATTGTGAGGCAATGAAGGGTTAAGTGACTTGCCCAAGGCCACAAGGAGTGCTAGTGTTCTCTGGCTCCCAAGCAAGTGCTCTTACCACCAGGCTAATAGAAACATCCTACTGACCAACTGTCTTCTTTGTCTGAGGCACCAGACAGGCCAACACTGAATCATCAGCACTGGCAGATGGATAGATCATGGTGCAAGTTATGTAGTGCCGATGGCCTCTCCTGTCCTTTTGGCAGGCTATTGGTGTTTTAGTGCTAGGGCTTGAACGGGGGAGGGGAGAAGAGAGAGAACGAGAGCCCGAAGCTGACAACAGTCCTCTCCTCTGTTCCTCCATGGGAAGGAGGCTGAATTAGGGAACAAGCAGATTCTTTGCTGTCTGCTTCAGGCTCAACCACTCCCTTTCTGTCCCCTACCTGGGACGTTTGTTCTTTGATACCCGATATGTCCAGTATAACTGGAACATGAGCCTGATGAATCCAGGCCAAGGACGTCCTGTTTTCCAGTGTTTCTACGGAAACTAATAAATGCAATTTCCGGAACTCTTCCGTAGAGTTCCCCGGTATGTGTGCCGCTGTACATCTTGCACAGCATTTTTGCACAATAGCAGGTTGGATCTGGCTTGCCTTTTCCCGCGGGCTTTTTGTAGCTAGATCCATCACACCTCGCTTTGTGCAGCAGACGGGATCTCGATCCTTTGCTTCCGCAAGTCGATGGGAAGTTCCTTGTGATTACACAGGAAGTGATTGGAGGGGGTGGAGAAAAAGTCGGAGGTCGGACTGCTGCAGGGGGCTGGGAAAAGGATTTGCGGTAAGGACAGAACTGGGAGGTTAGTAATAACCGGACTGATCCCGCGGCAGCGTTCACTGAACGGTGAATCTGAGTTAGAGATGAATTAGTGTTAGTAAGGAGGAAAATAGCAACAGTAGCGATCATCGTAACAGTACTGCCAGTAGGGATGTTACTTTAAATAAGAGTTCGAGTATTGCTGGGATTCGGGACCTAGATTCCCTTTCTCTGCAAGCTTTTCTGGGGTTAGAATCTGTTGCGAAGTCACCCTCCAGCTTTAATTCACGCCTCTTATTCGCCACAGATCCCCATCTGTTTCTCTGCGCTTCCGTTTCTAACCCCATTTTTGTGTTCCTGTCTCCCTTTCATTTCTTAACATCCTGTCTGGTCTCATCTGGGTCCCTTTCCCCTTTTAAATGTCCTCTGTTCCTCACCCGTCCACCTTCTATCCTTTCGGCATTCTGCCCTCCCCCCTTACTCCTATTACCATGTTTTGGTGCAGAGGGAGAGAGGAGGGATAAGGATTCACGGAACACTTACGAAGGACAGACACTAACAGCAGTAGAGGAAGTGTCCAGGTGTATAGGGCGATCAGAGGAAAGACAAAAGGAGCAGGTGCTGGCACCTCTGTTCTAGGGCCTTGTGAACTGGCCCTCTTTTTCTTTTTTTATATTTATCCTAGTTTAAGGCATGCCTCGCCAAAAAAGGTTTGAGGCGAGTTACATAAATACATAAAATCCCCAACCACTCATTTATCCTAACTTTCTTTGGGTCCCTGCAGTCCATTCATCCCATCCTGCCCTGATCTTCAGTACCCCCTATAATGCCCTCCTCCTGTTAAGAGACAAGCTTTAGTGAGTTTTTTTAAATCTCGGATAATTCCACTCCTGCCTCTGTACTGGGGGCATTGTATTCCAAAGAGTGGGCCCATATACTGCAAATACTCTCCATGTCGTACACTGCAGTTTAACAGCCTGCCCCCAACTCTCGGTCCCCATGTTCCAGGGAAGAAGAGACCCCAGGTATCAGGGCAGGAATATTTCCTATGTTCTAGTAACTGAGTTTACTGTGAAATAGTATTGGTTCTGACTGTGTGCTGACTGTATATACAAGGTACTGCATGAACTGAGCATAGGTAATGTTGGAAATACTCTCACTGGAAGTAGAGCATGAAATACATTGAAGGATAAGTTTATGCTCTTGAAAAAGGAGGCCTGGCATTCAGCTATAGACATTTCTCGCTTGCATTGTGAACCGGCAGGGAAATCTGTGTCATAATATCTGGGGCATCCATCCTATGCTTAGCATCCAGCACTGGAAATGTTTTATCTTAACCATATAGTGAACCAGTGGAAGAATCTCCTCCTTTCCTGTAGCATCTATCCTGTACCCAGCAAGGGGAACAGTGCACCTATACTAATGTACTTGGTTTAGGTTGAAAGGCTTACATGAGAGCCCTTTATAATAATAGAGGATTATTATTGCAACCATGTGAAAATATCACCACTGTATCTAACATGGATGAAGACAATGTGAATCTATTCACTAGGTTCTCTCCACTAAGTGGAGCCATTCGACGCATCGTTCGGAAACATCAAAATGTGTTGGGCACACTTCCTGGTTTAGCTAATAAAAATATACGATGTGTTTGGACTCGATCACGAAATTTAAAAGAGCTATTGAGTCCAGCAAAATTACGGACCTTACAAGAGGAAAGACACCTTATAGTGGCAATGTTTTTCTAGCCAATCGGGGTCTATGGCTTGCCTACTTAAGAACATAAGATATGCCATACTGGGTCAGACCAAGGTCCATCAAGCCCAGTATCCTGTTTCCAACAGTGGCCAATCTAGGTCATATGTACCTAGCAGTTTCCCCAAATGACACAGGTTCCACAATGCTTGTATTGGGTCAAACAGTGATATCCTGGGTCCCTTCTTAATAATGGTTTATGGACCTTTCCTCCAGGAACTTGTCCAAAACTTTTTTTAAACCCAGCTACACTAACAGCTTTTACTACATCCTCCGGTAACAAATTCCAGAGTTTGATTACACGTTGAGTGAAAAAATATTTTCTTTTATTAGTCTTAAATAGGTTACCCTGTAGCTTCATTGCATATCCCCTAGTCTTTCTATATTCTGATAGCGTAAACAATCGATCTACGTTTACCCGTTCCACTCCATTCATTAATTTATAGACTTCTATCATATCTCCCCTCAGCTGTCTCTTTTCCAGATTGAAGAGCCCTAGCCTTTTTAGCCTCTCTTCATAGGAGAATCCTTCCATCCCCTTTACCATTTTTGTGGCTCTTCTCTGTACCTTTTCTAATAATGCTATATCCTCTTTAAGATTCGGCGACTAGAATTGTACACAATATTCAAGGTGTGGTCACACCATGGAACGATCCAGAGGCATTATAATCTTTGTTTTATTTTCCATTCCTTTCCTTATGATACCTAGCATTCTATTTGCTTTCATGGCTGCCGTTGCACACTGGGCAGAGGGTTTTAACATGTTATCCACGATGACGCCTAAATCTTTTTCCTGGGTGGTGGTTTCTATGGTGGTACCTTGCATCGTGTAACCATAGTTTGGGTTTTTCTTTCCTAGGTGCATAACTTTGCACTTGTCCACATTAAATTTTCATCTGCCATTTGGATGCTTAGTATTCCAATTTATCAAGATCCTCTTGCAATTTTCCACAATCCTCATGGGTTTTAACAACTTTACCTCATCACCGACCTTTCAACCTTCCGCAAGGCAATTAAGACGCATCTTTTCCAGCTACCATTCGACCATGTTCCGTAGCTGCTTATGGCCTCTTCTATTGCATATCTCTTTTCAGTTTGTAAATAGTTACCTACCTCAGGTCACATGTTAACTATTCAGCTTTTGGAAATGTTCTATTGTTATTTAAACATGTTTAATTTATTGCATACTGTGGTACCGAAAGCACTCCTGAACAGGCCGGGCATCAAGAATGTGGGCAATGTAATATCTGCCGGGTGACTGAGAACATCAGTGAATTTGAATACCATGGCAGAAAGTATGTATTAAAAAATTCAACTACTTGTGATTCAGATCATGTAGTATATGGATATTAGATGCCTATGCGGTTTACTGTATGTGGGAAAAACTGTGTGGCAGCTAAGGGTAAGAATAAATGAACATTGTAGCCGATTGAAGTGCAAAACGATAGAAGCTCCTCTCGTGGCCCATTGCTTACAACAACATCATACCTTTGAAGATCTGAGTTGTTTTGTGATAGATTGGATGGCTCAAGGTAGAAGTGGAAAATCTAGAGCGCAAATGTTACTAATTCAAGAACAAAAATAGATTTTCAAATTGCAATCTGTTAACCCTAAGGGACTTAACAATATGATAGAATGGGGGGCTTGTATCTGACGTTAATGCAATTGGAAAGGAAACCATTTAAATTCCAGGTCTGGCCACATTCCGCATGTGCGGCGTTTTTTGGAAAGCCGGGAGGCTATGGATGACACGCCGAGAGTAGCATGCAATCTGTAGAATTCATTGCTTTTTAATTTTATGATGAGGTAGGAATGTTAAGCTTCAATACTTCATAAACATTTGAGTTCAATGTTTGTTTCATGCAATTTTGCTATACTGAAAGAACTTTGTCTGCCATATTTTCTCCGTAGACAGAGCTAATCTTTAAATTTGCCCCCTGAAGAAAGAACTGAAATGCAAGAGTGGTACCTGCACGGTGGCGTTGGGGAACTTTATGAACAAGCCTCTAGTAGTTTTAAAGATAAGTGCAATTTTCAAAACTAGAGAAGTTTAAGAGCAGTATTCAAGCTGAACAATCTCCAGGGATGGAGACGTTTAAAAGCAGCATTTGAGATACCTATAACTTTGTCTAAGATTTAAAATTGAGGAATATTGAGAAACACCTTTTACTACCATACAACTACAAGAACCCAATCAATTTAGGAACCATATAGTGGTATTTGATGTAAAGTGGGCATGCTTTTTGAAAGAAAAGAATTCCAGGCATTGCCAATCTTCAGCTGAGACCACTGGTTTCATTCAAAATCGATTTGTTATTCTACTTGAAAGATAGTATAACATCTCTATAAGGGGTAGTAGTGTAATAACATTGGTGAGAATCTCTAATTATAGTGGAGGGACACAGTTTTTTCGATTAGGTAATCAAATACCCTCTGATAGTCTACCTAAATCGTTAGGTTGAAAGAAGGCTAGGGGTGGGCCCAGCCTTTATACACCAGGGGAAAAGCTGATGTCATAGAAACCACCATGCTTGACAAAAGAGGGATGCTTGCCTAAACCGAAGAGGGATTCTTTCACTTTTGGCGGTAAAACTCTTGCTCTATTCTGTGTTCTATAGTGCTCTTTTTTTCTGGCTCTAGAAAAAAAAACATTTGATAAATTCTTCACAAACAAGATAGGCAACTTGGGATGGCAGATGGGCAGCCTTTAGAGAGGTAGCAAATTCAGCAAGGTGTTTAGCAATAAAAAGGATACAATTTGTAGCCACCAGTGGGCCAATATTTAAAGGAAGGTATGCATTGGCTGCCAAGTGGCCAATGCAGAACTTGCCTAACTATTTATTTATTTTACAAAAATTCTACTACTAATAATAATTGACTTTTTGAATTGTTAAATGTTCTTATAATCTTGGGGCAGAGGTGGCACTAAAAATATCTATTTAGCACAATATTCAGTTTTCCCCCACACAACACACATACATCACTGGTACCAACTGCAGCATAAGATAAAAAGCCAGCACCAGTTGGCAATAACTAGTAATAGCAGAAAACCTTTTTTAAAATTAGGACACTCCAGTACAGGGCAATTATTCAGCTATAACTGCTGTACTTGTGAGGCTTCCTGTGAGGTCCAATATCTGTCTCCAAACAGTGGCCCAAAAGGTTATATATATATATATATATATATATATATATATATATATAATCTCATATCTTATTTTCAAGTTGCATAAAAACATAAATGTCACATATAAAAATCAAAAGATATTTATCTGAGTGCAACCAATAGAAGTAAACTATTTAATCAAGCACCCTAGTACCAAAGCAGAAAGAACCGGTGCTTTCATACACTTCTCAACTCGAATTTCGTCCACCAAGAACTCACTGTAAACCACTCTAATACTATGTGGCATAGAGCAGTATAATAAATTTTAACAAACAAACATCTCCATACCAAAAATTTAGAGGCTTTAGTAAAACTACAAAGAAGTGCAACCAAAATGATAAAGGAGATGGAAAGACTTCCCCTATGAAGAAAGTCTAACTAGGTTATGGCTGTTATGCTTGGAGAATAGATGATTAAGGTGAGATTTAAAAAAAAAAAAAGCATAAGAATTACCGTACTGGGTCAGATCAAAGGTCCATCAAGTCCAGCAGTGGCCAATCCAGGTCAGAGGTACCTGACATAACCCAAATGTTCCATGCTGCTTATATAAGCAGTGGGTCTCTCTTGGACTACCTTACATAGTAAATGATGGCAGATAATGACCAGTATGGCTAAAGTAGCAGACTTGGAAAGCATAAGACAGACAGAGAGGTACATAGACGAGACCTACAGGGATATAGTCCTGAAGTCCCACCTCCAGTCTGGCAGCATCCCTGTTGCCATGGAGGAGAGAGGTCACGTGACAGGAGAGCATCACCCTGGTGTGGCAGGAAGTGATCCTGTAACTAGGACCTGTCCTCCAGGTGACGTAAAACCCTCTCGCACCGAGGAAGTTTCTCCAGGGCCATGTGCCCATGAGGGAAGGGTTAGGACAGCCATTATAGTTGATGATTCGATCATTAGGCATGTAGATAGCTGGGTGGCTGGTGGACGTGAGGATCGCCTGGTAACATGCCTGCCTGGTGCGAAGGTAGCGGACCTCACGCGCCACCTAGATAAGGTCTTAGATAGTGCTGGGGAGGAGTCTGCTGTCTTGGTACATGTCGGTACCAATGACATAAGAAAATGTGGTAGGGAGGTTCTGGAGGCTAAATTTAGGCTTTAAGGTAGGAAGTTGAAATCCAGAACTTCCAGGGTAGCGTTCTCCGAAATGCTTCCCGTTCCACGTGCAGGGCCCAAAAGGCAGGCAGAGCTCCGGAGTCTCAATGCGTGGATGAGACAATGGTGCAGAGATGAGGGGTTTGGATTTGTTAGGAACTGGGGAACATTCTGGGGAAAGGAGGGGCTCTTCCGAAGGGATGGGCTTCACCTTAACCGGGATGGAACCAGGCTGCTGGCATTAACCTTTAAAAAAGGAGATAGAGCAGCTTTTAAACTAGATAATAGGGGAAAGCCGACAGTCGCCCAAGAGTGGATGGTTCGGAAGAATGTATCCCTGAAGGATACTACCAAAAGCAGAGAGGTTCCAAAAAAGAGTAAAGTAGCCCAAATGCTCTCGAGTATGGAGCAGACCGAGCTTAAAGATCCCAAATTACCCATGTCTACCAATAGCCAAATTAATATGAATAAAATACAGTCTCTAAAATGCTTGCATGCAAATGCTAGAAGTCTAAAAAATAAGATTGGAGAGTTAGAATATATAGCACTAAATGAGAGGTTACATATGATTGGAATATCAGAGACATGGTGGAAGGAGGACAGCCAGTGGGACACTGATACCTGGGTACAAACTATATCGTAATGATAGAGCTGATCAAATTGGTGGAGGGGTTGCTCTCTATGTTAGAGAGGGCATTGAGTCAGAAAGGATTAAAGTTTTGCAGGAAACAAAATTTGCTGTAGAATCTCTATGGATTGAAATTCCATGTAAAAAGGGGAAGGCGATGGCAGTGGGGGTGTACTATCGACCGCCTGGCCAGAATGAACAAATGGATGATGAAATGCTCAAAGAAATCAAGGAAGCTAACAAAAGTTACAGCGTGGTAATAATAATGGGTGATTTCAATTACCCCGGTATCGACTGGGTCAGTGTCACGGCAGGACATTCTAGGGAGATAAAGTTCCTAGATGAAATAAATGACTGCTTCTTGGAGCAGCTGGTTCATGAACCGACTAGAGGGGAAGCCATATTAGGCCTAGTCCTTAGTGGAACACCAGATCTAGTGCAAGAGATAAGGGTGTTGGGACCACTTGACAATAGTGATCATAGCATGATCGCCTTTGATTTAATTAGTGGAGGAGGGATAGTAAGGAAATCCACAGTACTACCTTTTAACTTTCGAAAGGGAGACTATGATAAAATGAGGAAAATAGTTAAGAAAAAACTAAAAGAAGCAGTTGCAAAGGTTAAAGACTTACATGAAGCTTGGGTGTTGTTGAAAAATACTATCTTGGAAGCCCAGACCAGTTGTATTCCACGCTTTAAGAAAAGTGGAAGGAAGTCCAAAAAACTGCCAGCATGGTTTATAGGTGAGGTCAGAGAGGCGGCTGTTGCCAAAAAAGCATCTTTCAGGAAATGGAAAAAAGAGCCAAACGACGAAACCTGGAAACAGCACAAGCACTGGCAGGTCAAATGCAAGGCACTGATAAAGCAGGCAAAGGGAGAATTTGAGAAGAAGCTTGCTGCGGAAGCAAAAACGCGAAATAAAGATTTTTTTCAAGTACATTCGTAGCAAAAAACCTGTGAGAGAGTCAGTTGGTCCATTAGATGATAGAAGAGTTAAAGGGGCACTAAGAGGTGACAAGGCGATAGCGGAGAGACTGAATGAATTCTTTGCTTCAGTCTTTACTGAGGAAGATGTAGGGATGTTACCCATGACTGAAGTGGTATTTAAAGGTGCGGAAGAATTGAAGGAAATATCGATACATCGGGAAGATGTATTACAACTATTAGATAAACTGAAGAGTAGCAAATCACCTGGGCCGGATGGTATACATCCAAGAGTGTTGAAAGAACTGAAATATGAGATTGCAGACCTACTATTAGTAATCTGTGAACTATCATTAAAATCATCTCTAATACATGAAGATTGGAGGATCGCCAATGTAACACCAATTTTTAAAAAGGGTTCCAGGGGTGATCCGGGAAACTACAGACCGGTGAGCCTCACCTCAGTACCGGGAAAAATGGTAGAAACCATCATAAAGAATAAAATTACTCAGCATGTAGATAGTCATGGCCTAATGGGAGACAGCCAACATGGCTTTAGACAAGGAAGATCTTGTCTTACTAATCTGTTATGTTTTTTTGAAAGTGTGAATAAACAGGTGGACAAAGGTGAGTCAGTTGATATAGTGTATCTAGACTTTCAGAAAGCCTTTGACAAGGTCCCTCATCAGCGACCTTTGGCAAAACTAAAGAGTCATGGGATAGGAGGCAACGTACTACTATGGATCAGGAACTGGTTAAAAGATAGAAAGCAGAGGGTAGGGCTAAATGGCCAATTTTCCCAATGGAGAAAGGTGAATAGTGGTGTACCCCAGGGATCTGTGCTGGGTCCGCTGCTTTTCGACATATTCATAAATGACCTGGAAAGAGGAATAACGAGTGAGGTTATCAAATTTGCAGATGACACAAAACTATTTAAAGTTGTTAAAACCCAAGAGGATTGTGGAAAATTGCAAGAGGATCTTGATAAATTGGAAGACTTGGCATCAAAATGGCAGATGAAATTTAATGTGGACAAGTGCAAAGTTATGCACCTAGGGAAGAACAACCCAAACTATGGTTACACAATGCAAGGTTCCACATTAGGAACCACCACCCAGGAAAAAGATTTAGGCGTCATTGTGGATAACATGTTAAAACCCTCGGCCCAGTGTGCAGCGGCAGCCAAGAGAGCAAATAGCCAAGAGAGCAAATAGAATGCTAGGTATGATAAGGAAAGATATTATAACAAAAGATATTATAATGCCTCTATACCGTTCCATGGTGAGACCGCACCTTGATTATTGTGTGCAATTCTGGTCGCCGTATCTTAAAAAGGATATAGAGTTATTAGAAAAGGTTCAGAGAAGAGCCACCAAAATGGTAAAGGGGATGGAAGGATACTCCTATGAAGAAAGACTAAAAAGGTTAGGGCTCTTTAACCTGGAAAAGAGACGGCTGAGGGGAGATATGATAGAAGTCTATAAATTAATGAACGGAGTGGAACGGGTAAACGTAGATCGATTGTTTACGTTATCAGAATATAGAAAGACTAGGGGACATACAATGAAGCTACAGGGTAAACTATTTAAGACTAATAAAAGAAAATATTTTTTCACTCAACGTGTAATCAAACTCTGGAATTTGTTACCGGAGGATGTAGTAAAGGCTGTTAGTGTAGCTGGGTTTAAAAAAGGTTTGGACAAGTTCCTGGAGGAAAGGTCCATAAACCATTATTAAGAAGGGACCCAGGATATCAATGCTTGACCCAGTACAAGCATTGCGGAACCTGTGTCTTTTGGGGAAACTGCTAGGTACGTATGACCTAGATTGGCCACTGTTGGAAACAGGATACTGGGCTTGATGGACCTTGGTCTGACCCAGTATGGCATATCTTATGTTCTTATGACTGACATTAAAACATAAGCAATTTCAGTGCCCCAGTCATTAACATCATAAGTCTAACAGTTTGACAAATACTACATAAGTACAGTTGTATAGAAAATTCATATATATTGGGAAAAAAACTTATCTTCTTGAGTGTCAAAGAATCAGTATGTTATAAACTATTGCCTCAGCCACTTTCGGGGCTTGCTGTTTGCTGCATCAGAAGGCACTAGCAAAGAATGGCACTATAGGAAAAACAAACACATTATCAGTCAAGACCGATATACCAACAGTCAAAAGGTGGCTTCAAAGTTATCCCTGATAGAAAACTTTATAACTCCCTAATTTCATAATTTGAACACATCGTTGGAGAAAGACATAGTGCTTGGCAAAATAGAAGGTTAACGTAAAATAAGAAGACCGGCAATGAGATGGATTGATACATTAACAGCAGCTATTGGTGCCACTCTATCAATAATGAGCCGCCTGACTGAAGACCGAACACAGTTTAGGCCAACTATCCAGAGAGTTGCCATGAGTCAGCACCGACTCGACGGCACTTAACAACAACAACAACAACAACAAAATCATATCATATCAGCAATAAGAGGGGATACCAAAAGACATTAAAAACATAAAATGGCAAGGGACTAAGATTGTTGCTAGTACATGCACAAGAACTCTGCTTAATGCATTCTCCAGTCAAAAACTAGAAAACCCCCCACCATACTTACTAGGAAAGAGGGATAACTTTGAAGCCACCTTTTGGCTGTTGGTATGTTGGTCTTTATTGATAATGTGTTTGTTTTTCCTTTAGTGCCATTCTTTGCCAGTGCCTTCCGATGCAGCGAAACGCTGACAGCGTCTAGGTTGAGGCAATAGTTTATAACAACATGCTGATTCTTCGACACTCAAGAAAATAAATTTGTTTTCAATATATATGAATTTTCTATACATTTGTACTGCTGTGGTATTTGTCAACGGTTAGACTTAATGATGTTAATGTCTGTGGCACAGAATTGACTTAAGTTTTAACTTTAGCCATCTCTGTAAAACCCAGGAATTAGTAATACTGACGTCGACCATTGTTTTTTTGTAATTTTTTTTATGTATGCTTAGATATCAAGACAGAAATGAACATACCTGTTTGTTTATAGCAGTTTTTCATTTTTTGTATTAAAGTTACTGCTGATTTTTGAGTTTTTTTAGATTGTAAGATCCCTAGTCTGGCAAAGTCCTTCTGCAATTCTGACAAGGATAGCATCTGAATTCAAGAAAGCATGGGACAAACACAGAAGATTTCTAAAGGGAAAAAAGGGACTATAGTAGTTGATATGGAAGGACGGACTAGATAGGCCATATGGTCTTTTTCTGTTTACATGTTTCTATGTTTCTATTCCTCATAGTTCACTTGTATTTTCACTTTGAATTTTGTAAAACAATTTTTTTTCTTTTTTCTCCCTTCTGGAATTTGTAACCTTGCTACAGATTTTCATATCATCTACAAAGACATTGCCTATGATTCCAGCTGTTTGCAGGTTACCTCAACTACACTGGAGTGAACTCCATTGTCCATCATGATCCTGTTGATCATTCAACTTTTCAGCCAGTTTAAAAAATTTAATTGAAATCTAGATAGGCCATATCTACCTCATGGATACCTGTAATCTAATAACCTGGTCACTTTATCAAAAAAGTCAATAGTTTGGTAAGTTCTTCCCCTTGTGAAAGTCTGCTGCCTAGGATCCTGTAACCTACCGGTTTCACTTTTCTGTCGTTTGGTGGTTTTTCATTACTTTGCCTACAACTGATGTCAAATTGACATCTGTGATTTACTTGTTCCTTTGTTTATTTCCTTGTGCAGCTGTTCTATAACTACACTTCATCAATCACCCAGTCTCTTGGAACCTCTCCTCATTCAAGCAATAAGTTGATTAGAGCAGTAAGGAGTGTAGTCGGTCCCTCTTTTGTTCTTTCAGTTTTCTGCAGTGTCTTCCATGAAGTACTTTAACTTTGTATTTCAGCTGTGCCAGTGCTTTGAATACTGCAGTCTCAGTAGATGGTAATGTGTTCACTTTGCAGTCTCTTATGCTCTTGCCTATTGCCAGATCCGCTTTAATTACTTAGGGGGCCATTGCTCCTCCAAATCTTTTATGTAGAGAGAGAGAGAGAGAGAGAGGGCATACCAGTTTTCACCTAACAGCACAGGTGTCAGTGGTTTACAAAAAATATTAATAAGCAGCCTGCCAATAGGAAGTGAAATAATAGTATTAATCTAACATACGATATCAAACACAAGACAGGATACAAATGGAAGTTTGTGAACAGAATAACAATATCCAAGATTACTTCAAGTGGGCCGGTCCACACAAGGAAGGGAAAAGATCTTGAGGCTAGCTAATATCCCACCAACCAACCTGGAGTTAAATATATAGAATGGTGAAGCGATTATTAGAACCAAAGACCCTTACCTAAAAGTGTGTAGAATGTATCAAATTAAGGGTTGGAAAAAACATTCTTTAAAAGCCAATCTTTGACCTAAAGTCATACATCTAGTAAATGCTGAATCACCTCTCAAGACTCAATTGTCTTAAAAGTTTTTGCTTAGTTATGTTAAACATCTTGACATAAAGTATCCACTCCAACTCTAAAGATGCCAAACAGCCAGGACAAACATACCATGAAGCATTAATCATTTTATTTACCCTTCTATAGGAGTGAAATATGGGGTCTATACAGCATGCGACAGAACCTCAGTATAAGTCCTGCAGATCCAGTTCTGTAAACACGTCCTTCATTCACAGTCCCTCTTCCCCCCAACTAGTAGGTGCAGATTAAAACTAGGATATTTGCCTTTGCTACTCACCATGCACAAAATAATCCAAATTCGGATGCCACATTAGGAACAGCAACCCAAACTCTCAGCATTACCAGGCATACTGTGGAGAAATACAAGACTCTACAAAAGACACTCTGTACCTATATAAAAATCCATCATACCAAAAGAGAACTAACTGTTAGGGCTCAAAGCAGCAGCAGCCCTAACTTATGAAGCTTAGGGAGATTAGAAGCTTTATTCACAATTTCCTTGTGGAAATGGCAGCTATATGTAAATAGTGATTTTATAAAGAGCTAATTCACATATGGATGTCCATAGTAGTTAGAAATTACAAGGGCGCATGTCAGGGGCATGGTTAGGGCATGGTCTGGGTAGGTGAAATATCTACACATGTATTCCTCATTTCATGTAGGGAAAGCGTGTGTATTACCAAATTGTTTATTGGGATTTACAGCTGCTCCCATGTATAGGTTTTTAAACAGTGCTGATTTCAGCCATCCCTTTACAGGAGAGATTAAGAGAGTTATCCTCTCCTCCAAGCTCCCCTGTTATTTCTCCTTGCAAATTGAGATGAATTAAAGATAGCAAGCACTGTAGTTAATTGATGGCACTTTTTATAGATTTTCAAAATACCACCTTAAACATGCAAATTACCCATTCTCAAGTTCAATACATAAGTTGAAAAATACAACTTGCATATGTAAGTTGTCAAGTTACCTCTGTTGATTTTTCCCATATGTAAGTCTGTAAAATGCTCCTCCAGCTCTACATGTCAGCAAATATATGTGTATTCTTGTACATCCTACACATATTTCAGAAAAGGCCCTACTTTTGGTGGACGTTTTTCAAAATACCACTGAAATTATCTACATCCTGATCTCAACATCTCAACTCTGTTCTTCACATGCTATCTAAAAATTTCTATATAGTATTACAGCAGGTTTTACAGCATGTACAGACCTCGTATTGGAAAACAGAGCAAGCTGGACTGTTACATATCCCTCACAGAAACTGTACAGTAACAGAATCCTGTAGCTTGGTTAAACATCAGTTATGGACAAACCCTTGCTTAATAACTTAAAAACGGAAATATGCAGACAAAAATTGAAATGGAAACAAGACAGACAGACTGAGTCTTGCAATATGAGAAAAAGAGAGGTTAAGGTTAAGATTGGAGAGTCTTCTAAAGGCCTCAAATGAGAGTTGGTCCTTGTAGTTTCCTTTGCTCCAATCTTCAATGAAACAATCAAGCTGAGTGGTGGGAATTAATAAGGCTTTTATTTCCCCGGTTCTAAATAGTGGGTTACAACTTTAAAGCAAATGTCCTTAACTCAGGTAGAAAACAAACTCAGGGTTCAAAGCAAAAACTGTTATACGTCACAGGAATGGAGATGCTCAAACAAATAAAGAATGCTCTGCTGGCAATTCCCCAATCACAAGTCTGGCAGTGACTCTAAACTTTCAGAAATGCAAAGTGTACAGTCCATCTCATGGTCAGATAAATCTCCTGCCAGTTCCACTTGCATTGGCTCGATATCAGAAAGCTCTGATTCTATATCCCTGGTTTCTTGTAAAACACATTCAGGGGTTTTGTATATTTTCTGTAGCAGTTCCCAATGTCCTTGGCCTAGCCTAGGGCGTCGGCCACGTACTGTATTAGGCTTTAAAGTACCCTCTTTCCTTAGAGGCTTTATAGCAGCTTTATTATAGCTTTTACCATTCCCAGCTTTCTTATCAGGCATACATTTCTCATACCTTGTATGGTAGCAATCCTCAAGTAACCGACTTTCTTTCACTGCCTGCTTTTCCCAGGCAGCGGCTTGGTGAATTCCTTTTCTATGATAGTTAGGCTTACCCTGCAGCCTTTGACTTCCTTCTCCTGGTGAAGGCCTGCCTCTGTACAAGCCCAGCTTCTGGCTTTCTGGCTCAGTGTGGCTTGGCTTCTCCAGCTGATTCTTGTTTGGCTTAGGGTTGCAGTTACAGCAGTGCTTTTGACTCTGAGGGCAAACAGCTCTCGGTTTGGCCTGAGCTGACACCTCCTTAGGTCCTTCCCCAGCTTCTGGGAAATCACCTCTCCCTCTTGGGAATCCTCTAGCACTAGAGTAGTCAGGTTTCCACTTCCACCTCTCTCTCTTGGTGCTGCCAGTGATTCTCCCCTTGCTTCTGCTCGGGCTGCTGCTTCTGCTGGTGCTTCTATCTCCGAGGCTGCCGGTGCTCCTTCTGCCTCTTCTCCTTCCTCCCTTCCAGTCTTCCACACTCCCCTTATGAAGCCCTCCTGCCTTTGAGGATTGGAAGCTGGTTAGCATTTCCTCGTGACTAGCTGGGCGTGGCTCTTCAGTCTCCCTGAAGATACTCTTGCTCCCTCTAGCTGGTTCCTGGGAATATTGCAAGTCTTTTTCTCTGTGAAAAACACCTTCTTTTCTCTCAACTGGGCTCTCATCAGCCCTCGCTGCATGACAGCACACACGCGCACACGCACACACGCACACACACACACACACACACGCACCCCACCTCCGCATCAGACACATGGGCACCCCACCCTTACCACACATACGCACATGGGCACTGCCCCCCTCGCCTGCACTAACTCACACACACATACACACAGGCACCCACCTTTGCATCACACATGAACACGTGGGCACCACACCTCTGCACCCACATACACACATGGACACCCCACTTCCATACCACATACACCCACCTCTGGAGTTCATAAACAAGGGCACCCCACCTCCGCACCACACATCAACACACACACAGGCAACCCAGCTCTGCACCACACATACATATGCTCATGGCACCCCACCTCTGTGCCACACACACGGGCACTCCCACTCTTTGCCACCCACACACATGGGTACCCCACATCCGTACAACACATGGAAAACTTGCCTCCGCACCACACATACAATGCGGGCTCCTTACCTCTGCACCATACACCAGCCCACATACATACACGTACACATACATATACACAGGCGCACTTGCACATGGGCACCCTTCCTCTGCATCACTTGACACATACATAGACACACCAACATGCTCACATATGGGAATGTTACCTTGACACCACACACCAACATATACACTCATAGGCACCCTGCCTCCTCACCCTACACAGGCAGGCACCCACCCTTGCACACACACACAGGCACCCCCCCCCCCACTACACACATGGACACCACAGCTGCCCAGCACATATCTACACTACATACATGGGCACCCCACCTCTGCAACACACAGACATAGATGCACACCCCTCAGGAATATGGGGCCTCTGTGATAGATGTGGCCAGGGGATGGCATGATACAGGACACCACCGCCAAGAGAGGTTCAAGAAAGTATATCCTATGTGGGCAATCTGCATCCAGACAATCCCCTAATCCTCACCCCAACTGTAAGCAGTCTCTGGTCACTCTCAGCAGATCTACTCTACCAAATAGATGATTAATGCTCCAGCACAGATGGCACTACTCAAAACAGAAAAATGCTTCCCAAAGGTACCCTACATCGGCCAGCAAAACCCAGCAAAAGTATCTCCAACCAAGTAGGAGTCCAGGAGCAAGGCTGAGCAGTCAATAATGAATGCAAAAACCACTTACCTCTGCACTAGGCCCTCCTTTACAGGTAAGTAGTCTCCTGGTATGCTCTAGAACCCTGGGCTTCTCTCTCTCCCTCCAGTCTTCTTTCTGGTTTAAACTCACACCCTCCCCAAGCATTCTTCAGCCTAATTTCTTAAAGGGGCAGGTGGCTGGGCTCCTACATGGAAAATGCCTCACTGGTTCTGAGCCTGGCAGGGGAGTGTCTCTGCCGGGGGATGGAGAGTTTCCTATATATTCCATCACATACCCTCCCCCTCAGCTCAACCCTAGGAGGTTGAGCATCTGGCATCCCAGGCCCTCCATGTAGGACAAGAAGTCCGCGTTTTGGTGTGCCTTACCTGCCCAATGTCGGACCTCATACAGAAAGGGCTGGGGGCTGAGGAACCAGAGCATGATCCATCCATTGGTCTCCTTATTCCATGCCAACTACTTGAGTGGCTGATAATGTGTAACCATCGTAAATGGGTGGCCAAGCAGGTAATACTGGAAAGTTTCTAGAGCCCTCTTGATCGCCAGGGCCTCCTTCTCGATCGTGGCATAGTACTATTCCCGGGGCAGTAATTTTCAGCTAATAAAAGCCACTGGATGCTCTTCTCCCTCCACATCCTGGGCTAAGACGGCCCCAGGACTGACAGCCGAGGCATCCGTCTCAAATGATGAATGACCGTGTGAAGTCCGGACTGACCAAGACCGGTTCAGAACACAAGGCTTTCTTTAGGTTCCTAAAGGCCTCTTCCAACTCAGCTGTCCAGAGAATCTTGTCTAAGGCTTTTTTCTGGAGGATCCAGATCAAGGGTTTGGCTATTCCTGCCAGATGCAGAATGAATTGGCGATAAAAGCCAATCATTCCCAAAAAAGCCCGAACTTGTTTCTTAGTTTTAGGAACTGGTACCTGGGAAATGGCCTCTACCTTCATAAGCTGAGGCCACATTTGACCATTCCTGACTGAATATCCCAGATATTGGGCCTCTTGGCCTCCCAGGAAACATTTTCATGGGTTGGCTGTCAGACTGGCCTTCCTCAGACTCAACATGACTTGTAGATATAACAGGGGGGGGGGGGGGGGGGGTTTCCAATCATAACTATAGATCACAGTATCATCCAGGTAGGTTGTCGCATACCCCCCCTTGGGGTCTCAGTAGGCAGTCGACCAGGCATTGAAATGTAGTGGGAGCCACATGCTTTCCAAAAGACAGCAACGTGAAGTGGAATAGTCCTTGGGATGTAGAGAATGTGGTCTTCTCTCTGGCTGCAGGGGTTAGAGATCTGCCAATATCACTTCATCAAGTCCGTTGTTAGAATGGACCTGGCTCCCCCGAGGCAATCAATAAGGTCATCCACTCTGGGCATGTGGTAGGCATTGCAGTTGGAAACTGCATTCACCTTTCTAAAGTCGATGCAAAACCGGATGCTTCCATCTGGCTGAGGCACCTATGCAATGGGAGATGACCAGTTGCTTTGGGACTCTTCTATTACTCCCAAGCTTGTCCTCTACTTCCTTTGCCATAGCATGTCTTCGCGCTTCTGGAAGTCGATATGGCCGTTGGCGAACCGTCACCCCAGGATCTGTGACAATGTCATGATAGGCAAGATAGGTACGTCCTTAAACATTGGAAAATGCTCTAGATCCATTTTCTGGATGTTTGACAGGTGTTCCCTGCACAGAACCTGGTCCAATTCAGAAGGCGGCTGCACCTCTGGCCCAAACTCATCTCCTTGAACCATCACATCTAGGGCAAGTGCTCACTTCAGCAGATTCACATGGTAGTTTGAGAGTTTCTTCCTTTTATCTGGCTGTGCAGTCTTGTAGTTGACACGTCTCATCTATTCTTCCACCTCATAGGGACCTTGCCATTTACAGAAAAGTTTATTTTCCGAGATAGGGAGCAAAACGCGACCTGGACCCAGGCTGGAAAGTCCACTGCATTGTCTTCTGATTATAGGCATAGACCTGACCCTCCTGAGCCTTCTCCAAGTGTTGTCTTGCTGTTGTCCCCATGTTTCTTAAATGCTGCTGCATCCGAAGTATGTAGTCTACTACATTCCACCCAGGACTGGGTTCCTCTTCCCAGATCTTTCGAAGTATCTGTAAGATTCCCCGTGGTTGTTGTCCATACAACAACTCAAAAGGGGAAAAAACTGTCGAACTTTGGGTACTTCTCTGTTGGTGAACAAAAGATAGGGGAGTAAAACATCCCAGTTTTTCCCCTCTTCGTTTGCAAATTTCTTTAGCATCTGTTTCAACATTTTGTTAAAATGTTCAACCAAACTGTCTGTCTGTGGATGATACACTGATATTCACAAGGCCTTGATCCTCAACAAGGTGCATGTTTGCTGCATTACGTGGGAGACAAATGGTGTCCCTTGATCCATGAGAATCCATTTCAGAAGTTCATAGTTCCCATAGTGCACTGGCCAATGTTGTGGAATTAGTGTTCCATACGGCCATCGCTTCCAGCTATTGTGAGGCATAGTGCATTACCATCAGGATGTATTTGTTGCCACGGGGAGTGCATTCCAAGGGTCCCACCAAATCCATTGCAGCCCTTTCAAATGGGGTCTTGACAACAGGCATTGGCACTAGAGAGGCAGGTCTAACCTTTGCCGGACTATGTAGCTGGCATGTGGGGCAGGATTGGCAAAGGAGCTGTACATGTTTATGCAGCCCCAGCCAATAAAACTGGGCTAAAATGCGCTCCTGAGTTTTTTCCACCCCAGGTGCACCTTCCTTCCTCTAATAGTACTCATCTTGAATCTACTCGACATTCCATTTTCTTCTTCCTGAGTCTCTCCTTATGGAATTCTCTCCCAACTGACCTTTGCTTAGAGCCCTCCTTCCCCAAGTTTAAGTCCCTCCTCAAGACTTACCTTTTTCTTACTGCTTTCGATCTCCCTCCCACTGCTTCTTGACCCTTCCTCTACTCTCTTCTTTTCCTTTTTGATTGTGTGAGTGCTTGCCCTCTGTCCTTTTGAATTTTGTAGTTCTTTTTTACTTTCTTTGGCTTCAACCTTTTTTCTTAAAACTTATAATATTGTAAACCATCCTGATGCCATAAAGGTGTGGTATAGAAATTATGCAAATAAAGATAAACAAGTCTTAATACTTTTTGAACACACCTTGTATCATCAGAGCTGTAAAAAGATTCAGTGGTCAATATTCAGTGACACTTATCCAGTTAGCATTACTGCTGAAGGATATATTCAACTACACTATCTGAATAGTGCAGCTGAATATACTGATAGATTGCCTCGGCACTATCCTGATAGTTCCCAGGTGGTCTGTGGGAGCCTGCTAACTGGATAAGTGCCACTGAAAGGGACATTAAGCTGCACTATCTGGATAGTGGCAGGGCAGTCCATGAGTAGAATGATGGTAGAGCCGGCAATTATCCATATAGTGGTGATATTCAGAACCGCTATAGGGATAATTATTCTGACAACTTAGGACAGAAAAAAGTTGTCTTAATGGGTTATCTGAATAGCAGACTGAATATCACTGCTATCTAGACAGTGGCAGTGCTCACTGCTCTGCCTGAATATTCACTTTTGGTCACGGATACTGGTGCTGAAAACGCAGAATAATTTTAGCCATGGCAGTTGGCATGTAAAGAATCAGACTATTGTGGCTCAACAGTGACCCATCACTCAACAGTGACCCATCAGAGTTTTCATGTACCAGCAGGAATTTTTAGAAGCCACAAAGGAAAACTGAAACTCTGTTCAACCCACATGTTCTTCATCTCCTGTCTTTCCTGGCCATGCATCTCCTTATACTCTGTCTCACACCTGTCACAAATGCTGCTCCTGGTTCTTCTGTGCTGTTGAGCCAGTGCTGATCCCTGGTGTTCCAGCAGCCCGTGTTTTTTTGACAATGACTTGTCCAAGGTCATAAGGAATGCCAGTGGGAATCCAACCCTGCTCTCGGTCATAAGGCTTCTAAACATTAGGCTACTCCTCCACTCCCCATGTGGTCAGACATATCACATCTCCCAATAGGTATATGTCACATAGGATTGGACACTCTCTCACCCTGTGAGCCCTATTAAGTGTGTCCCTTGGGGAAGAAACAATTGCAGACTTTCCTCTTCCAAAATGGAAAAAATAAAAAATTGCAGCCTCAGTACATAAATTGGTGGCACTTGGTTGCAAAATTTCATATTGTCCTGCTAGACCAGTCCAGACAAGTGAGTTTTGTCTCCTTACTTACCAGCAGAGGTAGAGACAAAAAAAAATTCCAGAGGCTTCTTATGACTTCATCCCGCTATAATCCACAGATACAGTTAAGGGCACACCTCCAATATTTTTTTGTCTCCTGCTTTATGCAATCTGATGAAGCTCTGATGAAAAATCATGGGAAGATCTGATTTTTAGTTTGTGAGTAGCTACCCTACAGAGTGACTTCTTCCCTGGAGCTTGATGCTGGAAGGCTCTGTTAGTCACCCTTAAAACCAGTACTTTTTTGGGTAATACCATACAGAGGAGGGAGATTGGTTCGGCACTTTGTCCTTATCTGATTAAGGGCCAGTTGAGCTGCCAGAAGTTTGGAAAACAGGTTTTGGAGAAGGATCCTTCATCTCACACAACCTCCGTGCCCCCTCCATCCCCCAGCTCGCCTCCGAACATTAAAAAAAGGCTTTTCAGAGGTATGTGCCTGCAGGACCTGGCAGCAGGCGAATAGCAATGAGCCCAGCATGATTTCTTGTCCTTAGCTCCCTGGGGATGAGTACCAGATTTAAGTCTCTGACTTGTCTTGGGGGAGATAACCCAACCTCGTCTGCTAGGCGGTTCGTCTGTTGGTTTTGGGTCATTCGGAGCGACTGTTTAGACATGGGTTTTTTTTTTTACCACTGGCTCCCATCTCATTGTGCTGTTTGGGCTTGTGCATTCAGAACCTGCATTGGCAACATGCTCTGAGCCTGTGAAGCTGGGCTGTTAGAGGCACGAAGGCCTCCATCTCTTGTGTCAAGTGCATGCCTTCTAGAAACACTGCCTGATCGGTGGCAAGTTGAGTTATGTTGTTAGACTCCAACTTCTGTGGTTCCTGTATGGAAGCTTTGGATACTCCTTCGAAGAACTCATTCCTTTTCCCCTCTTGCAGTGGAGGTGTCTGGATATTCTGACCTTGTCATCCTCATTGCAGGAGGCAGTGAGTGCAATTGTGGAGAAAGATGGTGCCCAAGTCGTGGATTCCTGCTCTGGCTTTGTTGCCTATTCTTGGTCTCTTCAGGGTCCAGTAATAGGCCCACCCTATCATGGAACCTCCCTGTCCACATTCACCCCCCCCTCCCCAACTCCCAGGTTGTCCTCCCCAGAATTCCTTTCCTCCTTCAGCAAACTTGGTCCTTCTGGCAAGGCAACTCGGTCCTTGGGGTTTCCAAATCCATTCAATTGCTCTCCACTCGGTCAGAGGAGTGTCTTGTGGCACAAAATAATTGAGATCCAACCCAGACTCCACCACCTGAGTGATCTCAGCGAGATTTGAGTCTGGAGGCTCGGACGGTCTCTCCTTTGCCTGAGGTCTGGAGTCCTGTTCTGACATCTCTGATGAGGATGCTGGTTTTGAGGACTAAGTGCATTCATCTCTAGAGGACCGGGGTGATTCGTCATCTGTTTGTTCAGAAAGAAAGAACTGGCGGAGTTGATTGTTCAGGTGTCTTCTGGCCTGTGATTCATATAACCTCTGGATGCGATGTATGGTCTAGTCCCCTTGTCGGCTAAGGATTTTGCCTTCTCAACTGTGATGCAACGCTGGCTTTGGCTTTGCCACTGGGCAGCAGACTCAGCCTCCAAGTCTCATTTGGTTGGCTTGCTTTAAGGGTCAGCTGTTGGAAAGGACTTGGAGAAGCTCATTAAGGAGTTGGGTAAATCCAAACTTTATCACCTCTCGGAAGGCTAAGCCTAAGGGGCCCAGGAAGCGAGCTGCTCAGTCTTCCTCCTCTGCATCTTCCCATCTTCACATCCCCCTATACAAGGACTCTTGGGACTTCTGGGATTCCTGGTGGTATCGTCCTGAAAAGCCCACCACCTCTTCTTATTCTGGCTTTCGTTCTTGGATTCATCCTTTTTGTGGGGTTCATGGGAGTTTGCCTCTTCCAGAAATACCACCTCCCATCCAGCACAATGACAGGATGGGTACCCCTTCCAGGGTGCCTCCAGTAAGTGGCAGGCTATGCCCATTCTTCCAGAGGTGGGCCCAAGTCACTGAGGATTGCTAGGTGCTAGATGTCATACAGCATTGTTATGTTCTGGAATACAGAGAGCATATCCGGGGTGCCTTCATCTTCCTATGTGGCTTAGTGGCCAAGAAGGCCATGGTTCAAGCTACCTGGAAAAGACTACTCAATCTTTGGATGTTTGTTTCAGTGCTCTCTGCTGAGCTGGTAATTCCAACTGTTTTTTTGGTGCCAAAAGTGGATGTGTCCTTCTGACCAATTCTCAACCTCAAGGGGGTAAACTCCCACCTGTATATCTTGCACTTCCTTATGGAGACCTATGTCCAGTGATCCAGGCAGTGCATAGTGGGAAGTCATTCCCATCCGCAAGGGTCAGCAACACTCCTGTGCTTTGCTGTCCTTGGCTCTCACTTTTGATTTGCAGCTCTCCCCTTGGCCTCTTCACCTCTCCATGGATCTTCTCAAAGTAATGGTGATGGTGGCAGCTGTGCTATAGCGCAAAGGGATCTTTGTTTACCTGTATTTGGTCGACTGACTTATCCAAGTCAGGTCATAATCAGAAGTGTGTCTGATGTTGGCCCAAGTGGTAGTTTCTGGAGAGTCTGGACTGGGTGATCATTTGTGGCAAGAGTCATTTACAACCTTCCCAGTTGCTAGAATACCTGGAGTGCAGTTCAACACGCATGCAGGTAGGGTTTCCTACTAAATAAGTGAGTGAGAAAGCTGTTGTCTTAGCTGGCAGTCGTCTGGGCTCTGCAGGATCCAAAGATTTGGGACTAGCCATAGCTTCTCAGTTTGATGGTGGCAACAAAAGGAATGGGCCTTTGGCAGAAGCTCATATGAGGTCACTGCTGAGGTCCTAGTTGTCTTGCTGGTCTCCCAGCACTCAGGACTTCAAGGTCGGGCTTCCCCTCTCCCACTGATGGTGTCTAGCCTACATTGCTAGGGGCAGCCCGAGCATCTGAAGAAGGGTATGCCACTGGACTGTTCCTTGTGACTTCTCCTGTCAACTGATGTCTCTCTTATTTTTCCTAGGCAGACCGGAATCCCCTAGCTCTCAGCACAACACTTTACAGGAATTGACAGTGTGGAGGTGGGCTTCTCAGTTGCCACTCCCTTGATTCTTGGGAGTGAAAATTGAGCCCATTGGCATTTCAAAGATCCTGGACTTCTGCGGTCATCCTGGACTGGATTTGATGAAAGCCCACTCTAATGCCAAGTACACAAGTTCTTCAGTTGGTGTAAGGAGGCAGACTCTGATAACCTGGTTGAGCCCTGGCCAAACAGTGTCTGCTATATATGTTCCTCCATGGCTGCTCATGGGGCATGTACTTTGCCATATAGATCGATATCCAGACTTGGTGGTCCTGGTAGTGCTGGATTGGCCACGTAGGCCAGATGCAACTCCTGAGGAGCCTCCTCTGCCAGTCTGGAGCTTGTTGCTCCTGCTGCTACCACTACTACTATTTATCATTTGTATAGCACTACAAGGCATAGGCAGCGCTGTGCAGAGATATGTAAGAGATAGTCCTTGTGCATAAGAGTTTTACAGTCCTAGTCAAAACAGACAACACAACAGTGGGGGGCTAGGATATATTGTATCTAGGGGAATGGTAAGGAAGCACATAAGAGGTGCTCAGGATCCAAAAGCAGTTTCAAAGAAGTAACCTTTTAGCTGGATTTGAGCAGGGCCACAGATGAAGCCTGATGTACCGACTCAGGTAGTTTGTTCCAGGTAAAAGAAGCAGCAAGGTAGAAAGATCGAAGTCTGCAGTTGGCAGTGGAAGAGAAGGGAACAGATAGAAGGGATCTGCCAAAAGAGCAGAGTTCCCGAGGAGGGGTGTAGGGAGAGATAAGAGAGGAAAGGTAGTGAGGAGCAGCTAAATAAAGGCACTTATAGGTCGGTAGTAGAATTTTAAACTGGATGCAGAAATGGATAGGGAGCCAATGAAGTGACTTGAGAAGAAGTGTGACATGAGCATAGTGACAGTGCTGGAAGATAGCCGTACAGCTGAGTTTTGAACAGGTTGAAGTGGGGAGAGATTATTCAGAGGAAGACCAGCGAAGAGGAAGTTGCAATAGTCTAGACCGGAGGGGACTAGAGAATACAGCAGCCAGAATAATCAGAGGCACCAGTCAGCGTACACACATCACCCCTATACTGAAACAGTCAAACTGGCTTCCCATTCACACCAGGGTTAAATATGAAGTCTTGCTGACAATCTTCAAGACCATCCGCCACCTCTCAGTGGACATTCTTCATCCTCTCCTCTTGCCCCCCCAGTAAGAGAGCACGGAAAAAGGCCAACCACAACCTACTCTCAGTACCAGCCTCAGTCACCCACACTAATACCTCCACCTCCAACAAAGCCTTCTCCTTCTATGCACCCACCACCTGGAACTCCCTCACTCCAGACATACAATCGCTTACAGATGTTGGGGAGTTTCACCACATGCTAAAATCCTTCCTCTTCCTGGAACATTTTGGATCCATCACCTAACCACCCCCTATTTTCAACATTTTCTGAGCTCTTATAACGTTTTGCCCTGTTTCTCCCGCTACTTACATGTCCCTATTAACTGTTTAAACTCATCTCAACCTAACTCATTCCCCTGAGTCTGGTTAACATATAATTTACCTTGTTTCTGGTTATATCCATTAGTTATTAAGTTTGATAAACATTGTTTACCTTGATCTCCAGGAACAAGCAGGAATGAGTCTTCACATATGGGTACGTCGGTACAGATGGAGCCTGCGCGGGAACGCTCCCCAGCTTCCCAAAAAAGGAAAGCTTTTGGGAGCATCCCACAGCGCCTGCGCGCTGCCTTCCCGCCTTTCCTAACCGCCTCTCTCTAGTTCTTCTTTTCCGCGGAGCCAGCAGGTCGTGTTCCTGTCACCGCTGAAGAAGTTCTTTGTTTTATTTTATTTCTTTGGTCGCACGTCTGCCTTCTCAGACGTCGGACCGGTACCGCCGGTCTTTCTTTCTTTTAAAAAAAAAAAAAGAATAATATTTTTCCCTCACTTAGTGTGTTTTTCCTGTTTTGGGCCTTAGGCCTCACAAAAAATTTTCCTCATGGAAAAACCAGCCTCCGGGTTTAAAAAATGCACTAAGTGCAGCGGTACTATTTCTGTTACCGGCACCGATGAATGGTGTCTCAAATGTTTGGGTCCTGACCATTCCATTTTGGATTGTTCGTCCTGCTCCTTGATGTCCAAACAAGGTTTACAGAACCGAGCAGCCAAGCTCCATGTTCTGTTTCCCTCTGATGCAGCTTCAGTGGCATCGACTTCTTCCAGGGCTTCTTCTTCCTCCCATGGATCTCAGGTAACCAAACATAAAACCAGCCGGTCCTCGAAGGGTAGATCTCCTTCCAAGCATCGAGATGCCTCCGAGCTTGCCCTCGAGGATCCTGCACCGGCAAAACTACCCCAGCGGGAAGCTCCGGCTTCCAAAGCTCCTCCTATGGGGTTACAGGTTGACCTCGATGGCACGGCCTCGACCGATCACCTGTTAGAATGCTCTGGGGTACCGGCACAAACTTCTGGTACCGAATTCCAGGCATTCATGGTGTCGATGGATCAGAATGTTCTATCCATGCAGCAGGCTATCACGGCTTTCATTCAAGCTGCGACGCCGCTGATACCACAACAAACTCCATTGTCGGTATCGACACAGGTACCGGCACCAATGCCGGTACCGGTACCGACTGCATCGACATCAGCCATGGTGTCGACTGCAGCGGTTCCCTGCCTAGGGATGCCCGTCGGTACCGATAACGCCCGATGTCAATACTGCTCGGTACGCGTATCGAGCTTTGAAAGAGCACCCTGACAGTCGATACTTTGATTCCTCCGAAGAGTCTGATGCATCGGAGGCGTCTGCTGAAGTATCCATAGCCCTTCCTGAAGAGCCTTCTTCTCCAAAAAGAAGAATGTCTCCTCCAGAAGACTTGTCCTTTCAAGACTTCATAAGAGAAGTGGCTAAAGGGCTTTCTAGTTCAGTATCTTTATCTTTATTTATTTGCTTGACCGCCCTTCAGTAGTAAGCAGAGCGGTTTACAATAACAAAAAAATTTCAGAACAGAGTGGCACGAAGCCAGAAAATGAAAGGGAAGTTACAATGTAATAGTAAAAGAAGAAAGACAAAAGTGGGTGGGATAAAGGATGAGGGAGGAGGGTCAGGGCTGGGAAGGAGGGAGGTCAAAGGCTAGGGAAAAGAGACGAGTCTTGAGGGAACGTTGAAAGTAGGGAAGTGGGGTTCGAGCCGGAGGGCAGGGGGGAGGGAGTTCCATAATGAGGGACCTGTAAAGAAGAAAGCTGAGGAGCGTGTGGACTGCAGGTGAGCGCGAGAGGGGGAAGGCAATGCGAGGCGGTTGAGGTGAAAGGAGCGGGGAGTGTGGCGGGGGGTGTGGAAGTGGAGCAGATCAGCAAGATATTGAGGGGTGGAAGTGTGCAGCGCCTTGTGAGCTAGGATGAGGAGTTTGAATTGTATGCGGAAGGGTATAGGGAGCCAGTGAAGACGAAAGAGAAGGGGGGTGACGTGATCTCTAGAGGAAGAGTGGGAAATAAGCCGAGCAGCAGTATTTTGGATTCTCTGCAGCCGCGAGAGCTGCAGTTTGGAGATGCCAGAGAGGATAGAATTGGAAAAGTCAACGCGAGAAATAACAAGGGCTAGTAGCAAGGTAGCTAAGGCAGAGGGAGAGAGGAAGGGACGGATAGCACGAATCTGACGGAGATGAAAGAAAGAGAGTTTGGAAATGTGGGAAACGTGAGCCGAGAAGGAGAGGTCTGAATCGAAAAGAACCCCAAGATAGCGGAAAGTAGAAACCAGCGAAATGGGTGCGTTAGGGAAAGACGGGGTCAGAGAGGGGGGTGGGAGACCGTGTGAGAACCAGATAGCTATGGTCTTTGAAAGATTAAGATGTAGGCAGTTCTGCGTCATCCAGTTGGAGACGGCAGCTAAGCAAGTGTTTAGTGGAGTCACGTCAGGGGAGATAGGGGAGGTGTGATGAAGGAGAAGAATGTCGTCGGCGTAGTAAAAGGCTGAGATTCCAAATTACTGTATAAGTAATGTAAGAGGGGTAAGAAAAAGATTAAAGAGAAGAGGAGCCAGTACAGAACCCTGGGGAACCCCGCAGGTCAGAGGGAAAGAGTCGGAAGGTGAGAGGGATGGGGAGGGTGGGAGAACGGCACCAGAGCGGGAGTAAAGGAAAGAGTGGAACCCACCGTAAGACAGTGCTACGGAGGCCAGCGTCGTGCAGACGGGACAGGAGAAGAGAGTGATCGACCAGGTCAAAAGCAGCGGAAAGGTCAAGTGCTACCACCACCGAAATGTCACCTCGATCGTGGGCAGTGTGCAGGGAGTTGGTGAAGGCAAGGAGGATAGTTTCAACGCTGTGCCCAGGGCGAAAGCCGGATTGATGGGGGTGAAGGAGATTGGCGGAGTCCAGATGGTGAGAAAGCTGAGCAAAGACGATTTTTTCAAGCAGTTTGGAAAGGAAAGGAAGGTTAGAGACTGGACGGTAGTTGTTAGGGTCGAGGGTGGGTTTCTTGAGAAGTGGGCGGATGAGGGCGTGTTTCCAGGGGGTGGGAAAAGAGCCAGTGGAGAGACTAGAGTTCATCATGGTTTGAATGTGGGGGAGGAGAGACAGAGAAGGAACGAGCAGCCAGGAGGATGGGATAGGGTCAAGGGGGCAGAAGGTTTTGTTAGAAGAGGCAATAAGGTGATGCAGTTCAGTGGTAGTGGTCAAGGAAAAGGAGGACCAGGTATGGGAGAGGCAACTGGAGGGGGGAGGAGAGAGGCGGGGGGTGGGAGGGCAGGGGGAGGCCCTCAAGGTGGAGATCTTGTTGTGAAAAGCTGAGGCTAAGAGAGAAGGGGCAGGGAGAGGATGAGTGGGCTTGGCGGGAGCAGAAGGATGGAGAGAGGTAAGAAAAGTAAGAGTGGAGTATAGATGACGTGTCTGATTGGGGGCAGCGGCGATGGTAGCAGAGAAGAAAGTGGCCTTAGCAAGGTGAACCTGGGAGCGATAGAAGGAGTGTTGGGATTTGAAGAGGGAGAGAGAGGCTGGCGATGGGGATTTGCGCCAGTGTCTCTCGGCTCTGCGAAGTTGGGATCGGAGCAGAAGAAGACCAGGATGGTACCAGGGGTGTGAGGGTCGACGAGTGACTGGACGTGGGCGAAGAGGGGGCTATATGATCGAGAGCAGTGGAGAGAGAGGAGAACCAAGTGGATGCTTGAGAGCTGGGAGACAGGGAGGGGAAATCAGAGGGGAGCAGGTCTGAGGCTGGGGGAAGGCGCTGGGCTAGGGAAGGAGTAATGGAGCGAGAGAGATGACAGACAGAGGGGGATGCAGGAATGGGTGTCGAGATTCCAGAATGGCAGCAGGAGACTGAGAGGCAGAGGTGATCTGACCAAGGAAGAGGGAGAGAAGACAGATTGGAGAGAGTGAGTGTAGAGGACGAGGGGGTCAGAAAGAGATCTAGAGTATGGCCAGCAGAGTGGGTCGGAAAAGAGACATGCTGAAGGAGAGAGAGATCGTGAAGGAGGGTGAGAAAAGCAAGATCTCTGGGGGAAGAGGGGGAGTCGAGGTGAATATTAAAATCACCCGCGATGAGAAGATGGGGAAAGGATAGGGAAAGGTCAGAAAGAGAGCGAAGGAGGGAGTCCCAGAGATCAGAACGGAGAGCAGGGGGCGCATAGACAAGGAGGATGTGGGTTGGCGGAGTGGTGTGCAGATGGAGGAGAAGGGCCTCAGGGTAGGAAAGAGATGGCAGAAAGAGTTGGGTAAAAGAAAGGGAAGGGGCAAGAATGGCAGCTACACCGCCGCCTGCGCGGCTGGTGCGGGGGACAGAGGCTGCAGAACAACCGGGAGGAAGGCAGCGGTTGAGGAGGGCGTCCTCCCCTTCTCTTAGCCATGTCTCGGTGAGAAGAGTGAGATCGAATGAGGACTGGGAGATAAGATCTTGGACAAGTAAGGACTTGGACCTGAGGGAGCGGCAGTTAATAAGACCAATTTTTAAGGTGGCTAGGGGGAGAGCAGGAACAGCGGGAAGCGACAGGAGGGTAGAATGCGAGGGAGAGCAGGGGAGAAGATGGGCGTGGCAACAAGAACAGTGTTTAAAATTCGCGGCAGGGCGGCGGCCCCAGTGTTACCGGTATGTGGGACATGGAGCAGAGAGGGAGAGAAACAGAAGAAGTTATTGAGTGATAACTGTTCGGTACCTGAAAGGGCCAGAGAGGTGTGCGGGGAGCAGTCGAAGATGACAGTACTCAGTAACCTCTGAATCAGAGCCTAGAGCTAAAAAATTAGATATTTTAGGTTATCCCAAGGCTCCTAAGGAGGCAGTCACCTTGCCAATTCATGAGATTCTTTATGATCACATGATTGACTTATGGGAGACTCCTCTCACTATCTCTCCTCATTCTCGTAGGTTGGACACCATGTACCGTGTCCCTCCTTGTCCTGGTTTTCATAAAACACAGCTTCCTCACCATTCTATTGTGGTGGAGTCAGCTATGAAAAAGATAAAGAGTGCAAAAAGACACTCCTCTGCTCCTCCAGGAAGAGAATGCAGGACCTTGGATGCTTTTGGTAGGAAAATCTTCCAAGCCAGTATGCTCATTGCCAGAATCAATTCCTATAGTCTTTATATGGGGATGTTTCTGAAAGAAGTTGCAGATAAGCTGCACACTTTTCTCCCTTCCAGAGGATAAAAGGGAAGAATTTCTTATTTGGCTTAAGCATACTCAAGATATTTCAAAGTTTTCCAACCGTGCAGCTTTTGACTCCTTTGAGGGTGCCAGCAGAGCTTCGGACATTGCCATAGCTGCATGCAGAATTGCTTGGCTCCAAGCTTCTGATCTAGAATCTTGGGTCCAGGATGGCTTGGGAAATCTGCCTTGTACAGGAGAAAACCTGTTTGGCAAAGATTGGCAAATAAAAGCCACTCAAATGGATGCAGAAAATTCTGCTTTGGATAGACTTTCAAAGTCAACCTCCATTCCTGCCAAGAAAAAACCTTTCAAGAAGTCTTTTTTCCCCAAGAAAGGCAGATTCCATCCTGCTTCTAGCCAGCAATCATCTACAGGTCGTTTTGCTGCTAAGCGTCAGCAACCTAAGCAAGCCAGGCCTAAGCCTACAGGGGCTGCTGCAACTCAGCAGACCCAGCCTCCTCAGGGCTTTTGACTTAATGCTAGAGAACTTAGCCTTTCTGGCTCTGAAACAGCCAGAGCCTCTCACCATTCCAGGAAGGTTAGCTCACTTTGCTCCTAGATGGGAGCAAATTACAACAGAGCAGTGGACCCTCTCCATCATAAGGGAGGGGTACAAACTTCATTTCTCAGACCTTCCTCCTCACACCATGGTGAGACATTTCAATTCTCCAACATCTCTCTTCGACCTTCTAGGTCAGGAGGTGACTACCCTTCTTGCCCAAGGGGCAATAGAAGAAGTACCTCTTCTTCAACAAGGGTCAGGGTTTTACTCTCCCTACTTTCTGATCCCAAAGAAAACAGGGGGCTACAGACCCATATTAGATCTCAGAGAATTGAACAAATTTCTATGCAAGGAGAAATTCAAGATGCTTTCTCTGGGCACTCTCCTTCCATACCTTCAGAGTCAGGATTGGCTTTGTTCTCTAGATCTCAAGGATGCGTACACCCATGTCCTCATCCATCCATCTCACAGAAGGTTCCCCCGTTTCCTTTTGCAAGGGAAGCATTACCAATACAGGGTGCTTCCTTTTGGTCTGGCCTCTGCTCCAAGAGTGTTCACCAAATGCATGGCAGTAGTAGCTGCATTTCTACGCACTCTGGGAATATTTGTGTTCCCATACCTGGACGACTGGCTCATCCGAGCTCCATCTCAGTCAGAGGCCCAGACTTCCCTGGACTGCACAAGGCGCATTCTGCAGTATCTGGGACTTGTGGTAAACCTCCCAAAGTCCCAGCTCACCCCTACTCAGTCCCTAGAGTTCATAGGGGCCGTTGCCTACGTCTAGTGCAGTTAGCCTCCCAGATTCAGTCAAAGAGCCATTTAACTGCCCGGGAGATGCTGCAACTGCTAGGCCACATGGCATCCACTGTGCATGTGGTCCCCTATGCTCGCCTTCACATGAGAGCAGCTCAATGGACTTTGTCCACCCAGTGGACTCAAGCATCAGTGGGTCTGTCAGACAAAATAGCAACCTCCATGCACCTCTTTTGGTCTCTCCAGTGGTGGAAGTCCACCCAAAATTTGTTACTGGGGTCCCCCTTCCAACAGTTGTTGCCCCAAGCAACCCTCACAACAGATGCCTCCCCAACAGGTTGGGGAGCTCATCTACAAGACCTTTCAGGGCATTTGGTCACCACAGGAGACCTCCCTACATATCAACCACTTGGAGCTCCGAGACGTTTTTCTAGCTCTCAAGGTCTTCCATACCTTGCTCAGCTACAAGACAGTCCTCGTTCATACGGACAATCAGGTAGCCATGTTTTACATAAACAAGCAAGGAGGAACTGGCTCTCTGTCGCTTTGCAACGAAGCTTTAAGATTGTGGGCCTTCGCCAGAGAGCATCATATCCATCTCCTGGCCGTATACCTTCCAGGAATCCAAAACTCTTGGGCAGACAGACTCAGTCGAGTTCTGCTTCCACACGAATGGTCCCTACACATGGATCTGGTACTCAGAATCTTTCAAGAGTGGGGAACCCCGGACATAGACCTCTTTGCAAGTCCGTGGAATGCCAAACTTCCCCGGTTCTGTTCCAGAATTCCGTGTCAGGGAGTTCAGGCCAAGGATGCCTTCCTCCTTCACTGGGGTCAAGACTTCCTGTATGCCTTTCCACCCATTCCCTTAATTCCCAAGACTCTGTTCAAGCTCCAGAGGGATCAAGGATCTATGATCCTCATAGCTCCACGCTGGCCACGCCAAGTGTGGTACCCTCTACTTCTGCATCTCTCTCAAGCTCCCTCCCTAGACTTGGGAGCTGCTCCAGACCTCCTGTCCCAGGAAGAGGGAACTTTGTGGCACCCAAACCCCAAGTCCCTTCACCTCAGGGCTTGGTTGCTAAAGGCCTAGACCTTCAAGATTGGAATCTTTCTCAGCAGGTGAAGGATATCCTCCATGCTTCCAGAAAACCTTCTACTAGATGTTCCTATGCTTTTAAATGGAAAAGGTTTTCCATTTGGTGTGCTGAGAAGGGTCTTGACCCTCTAGCACTACCTTTGAATTCTCTATTGGAATATCTCCTGCATCTCTCCAATGCAGGCCTTAAGACGAATTCAGTAAGAGTCCATTTGAGTGCTATTGCAGCATCCCTTAAGCCTCTCAATGGACAGCCTATTTCCTCTCATCCTCTTATTGCAAGATTCATGAGAGGCCTAACTTTAACTAAACCTCCCATTAGGCCTCCTCCGGTGGCATGGGACTTAAATCTGGTTCTTGGTCAGCTTATGAAGCCACCTTTTGAACCCTTAGCCACCACCTCCTTGAAATTTCTTTCCTGGAAGGTTATTTTCCTCATTGCAGTCACATCAGCTCGCCGCATCAGTGAGCTACAGGCCTTGGTGGCTAATCCTCCTTATACAAGGTTTCATCATGATAAGGTAGTCCTCAGGACCAATCCACACTTTATGCCTAAAGTGGTCTCACCTTTTCATCTGAACCAAGAGGTATATTTACCTGTCTTCTTTCCAGGTCCTCATGCATCAAGTGCAGAAAGGAATCTTCATACCCTGGATTGTAAAAGAGCTCTTGCCTTTTACTTACAAAGGACTCAGCAACATAGAAGGTCTTCCCAACTCTTTGTTGCTTTTGATCCTTCTCATTTAAGACTTCCAGTCTCTTAAGAGGACACTGTCCACTTGGATTGCTCAGTGTATTTCTTTTGCCTACCAGAGTAAGAACCTTTCTCTGGAGGGCCATGTCACAGCTCACAATGTGAGGGCCATGGCAACTTCTATGGCTCATCTAAATTCTGTGTCCATCGACCAGATCTGTCGAGCAGCCACATGGGCCTCGGTTCATACCTTCACGGCCCATTATTGTTTGGACAAGGACTCCCGCCGGGATGCCTTGTTTGGTCAGGCTGTCCTAAAACACCTGTTCCATACTTGAGCAACTCCTACCCTCCATCCCTGTTTAGATGCCTGAGATCCAAGGGTGAGGTAGGGCCCTTCTCAGGGTCTACAACCCTGGGGATCTTCCCGGCATCTCTAGCTGGGGAGTCCCCATATGTGAAGACTCATTCCTGCTTGTTCCTGGAGATAGCACAGTTACTTACCTGTAACAGGTGATCTCTGGGAACAGCAGGAATAAGTCTTCACAACCCATCCACCTCCCCTAGGAGTTGTATCTATCTATCTATCTTTCCTTTCCTCTCTCTCTTTTTGTCTCAGCTTTAAAACTCGAACTGGAGAGAGGCGGTTAGGAAAGGCGGGAAGGCAGCGCGCAGGCGCTGTGGGATGCTCCCAAAAGCTTTCCTTTTTTGGGAAGCTGGGGAGCGTTCCCACGCAGGCTCCGTCGGGAACGATGTACCCATATGTGAAGACTTATTCCTGCTGTTCCCAGAGATCACCTGTTACAGGTAAGTAACTGTGCTTTCCATGTAACTGTACTTGTTCCCTGTACACTGCTGTGACTGGTGGATACAGTGGTATAAAAAAGGTTGCTAAATAAATAAATAAATAGATAGACAGATAAATAAATAGATAGGCATCTTAGTAGTGTGGTCAGAAGGGAAGGGATGAATTTTGCCGATGATGTAGCAGGGGAAGGTCCTTTTTCACTTATGGCTTGACTCTTGAGAGGTGGTTAGCGAGTAAGGCTGTTCTGCCATGGTTTCCATGCTCCTGAAAGCAAAGAGAGGCTCTATCAGCCTTATCTACAGGCATATTTGGTGCCTGTTTGAGCACTGGTGTTGTGAGCATCTGTTCAGCCTTAGTGCAATGGATTTGCCTTCCTGGCTTGCCTTTCTTCAAGACAGTCTTGACAAAGGATCCTTATACCCTGAGGGTTCAGGTGGTAGCATTTTCATGCTTTGGGGAGCCTGTGGTGGAGTGCTCTATAGCATACAATATTAAACCCACACAGAAATCCAATCTACATAAACTACACACAAAGTCTGGTGAACAATAATCTGTTCAATCTCAAAAAAATGTTTTCATTATTATAAATAATTCTTATACATAATCTAGTATACTCATAATAATTCCATCTAGCTCATATCATACCATACAGTGTTCTTACACACTCTATGGGGAACCCAAAGCATAATCCAAAAACTCGGAGTCTATTTCCTATTGTTTCCAAGAATTTTCAATGATGAATATTCCTTACAGGTGTCACAAGTCCAGGGACCTCTCAGTAGCAAGTAATCCTTGCAAATTTCACAAGTCTGATCAAATATAAATTGAGCATTCCTCTTCCGTTGTTATATTCCAAGTCTCTGAACATATAAATGCTCTCACATGCCCATATTCAAAGAGTCAAGAGCCACACCCACAGTCCACCAAGACGTATTCTCCCATGGTGCGTTGGAATTTAAACTTCTATACTCAGTTACTTCCTCCTTGCTCCATTGGAGCCATTAGATTTGCCACAGCAATATAGCTTCTTTAGAGAGCACAACTTTAAAGCATGTTGCTTTTCTTTTAAGAACACATAAGAACATAAGAAATGCCATACTGGGTCAGACCAAGGTCCATCAAGACCAATATCCTATTTCCAACAGTGTCCAATCTAGGTCACAAGTACCTGACAGGTTCCCAAAAAAGCAGGATCCACACTGCTCATCCTGGGGTAAGCAGTGGATTTCCTGGGTCCTCTAATAATGGTTTATAGACCTTTCTTCCAGGAACTTGTCTAAACCTTTTTTAAACCCAGCCACAATTTTACTACCTCCTCAGGTAACAAATTCCAGAGTTTGATTATGCATTGAGTAAAAAAATATTTTCTCTTATTATTGCAACAGAGTGGACTCCATTGAGGGAGTGGATAACATGAAGAAATATCTACAAAAGCTGGAAGAATAGTCTAATGCTTGGCAGATAAGATTTAATGTGCAGTGTCATGCACTTGGGAAGCAGAAATCCAAGGGAATTGTATGCAATAGGGCAGGGATGAGCAATTCTGGTCCTGGAGAGCCACAGACCAGTCAGGTTTTCATGATGTCCCTAATGAATATTCATGGACCTATTTCCATACAATGGAAGGCAGTGGATGAAAATAGATCTCATGAATATTCATTAGGGACATCATGAAAACCTGACTGGTCTGCGGCCCTCAAGGACCGGAATACCCCACCCCTGCAATAGGGGGTGAGAGGTTGGTGTGCATGAACCAGGAGAAGGACCTCAGAGTGATTTGTTTCTGAGGATCTCAAGGTGCGAAACAATGTGACAAGACGGTGGTAAAAGCCAGAAGGCTGCTGGGTTGCATACAGAGGAATTACCAGCAGAAAGGAAGAGATACTAAAGCCACTGTACAAGTCGCTGGTGAGGTTTCAATTGGAATATTGTGTTCAGTTTTGTAGAACATATCTCGCAAATGATATAAAAAGACTGGAAACAGTTCAGAGGAAGGCAACCAAAATGATTTGAGGCCTGCGTCAGTAGACATATGAGAAGAGACTTGAAGACCTAAATATGTACACTCTGGAGGAGACATGGGAGGACAGAGGAGATATGATTCAGACCTTTAAATACTTAAAGAGCATTAATGAACAAACAAACATCTTCCAAAGATGGGGACGCTGTAAAACTAGAGTGCATAACATGAAGCTGCAAGGGGGTAAACTGAAAGACAATGTCAGGAAATACTTTTTCATTGAAAGGGTGGCGGATGCTTAAAATGCCCTCCCGATGGAAGTGGTGGGGGGCAAATACAGTGACAGAATTCAAAATGGCATGGGATAGACACAGTTGATCCCTTTTACAGCAACAGAATAAAATCAAAATAAACAAATCTCATATCTCAACAAATAGGTGACCTACATGGAGTGGTGGGTAAACCTCTAAACAAAGGCATGGGGAGGGATGACCTGCACACAGCGGCAGGTGCACCTACTGTTGCCGTTTTGCTGGACAGACTAGATGGATCATACTGGTCTTTATCTGGCGTCATATACTATGTTACTCTTAAATGGGTTACATTGTACCTTGTCAAATGCCCTCACCCACTCGCCTCTAGTTTTAGAGTGGTGTGGTTATTGAAGGAACCTTCTCCTATCAGCCTTAGCAGCCTATTTCCTTGTGGTGTCTTCTGGGAAGTGTAGTACTGCTAAGATGTGTTTGTGCTTCAGGTAGAAAGTTGTAGTTAAGGCCACCGAGGTAAGGCATATAACAGAAAATTTATTTCGCACAAAAAGATTCAAAGTACCAGTTACAGGATTATTTCTGTAGGATTTGCTCAAGGTACAGCAGATGGTTGGCAAAGTAAACAAAAGAACCCAAAAATGGTTGTTTAAAGTCTTCTTACTTTCAGAAAAACAGCCTTTGATAGCAAGGCTGCCACCTTCCTTTTTGTCCTTGCTAATTACAGCATAAAGTCCAAACAAGCTTAATCTTCTGTGGCAGTTAGGCTTCTATCAGCCTCAATTCCTTCTAGGCTGCATTTCAAGTACAACAGAACTCAAAACAAGAAGTAAACATTCAGACTGCCATCAAAAACTCTCAACAGGCTTTTCACATAACAGAGGAGCAAAGAAAAACTCTTCTAGCAGGTAAATTGGCTTCTTGCCGTTTCACAGTTCAAACCACAGGTGGATAACAAGCATGAATCACAGCTTCCTGCTTATCCTTAAATTTCAGTAAACTTCCCTTTTAAAAACATATGGGAATTTACCACCACACTGCCTGTTTCTTATGGTTACCTTTTTAAGGAGGGTAATTCTTTCAGGGCTGGCTTTTCCTCAAGACTTCATGTCTAAAGCTTGGCACAGAGAGCAATCCATAAGAATGTCTTCTTCCCCCAACTCTGCCACTGGCTGTCCCAGCTGCATGGGTTCTGGCTCTCCACCCGGTCAGACTGCTCAGCTGACAACCTCTCGGGTGCTCTGAGAGCTTCTCCACTTCCTGACTCCAAGCTCTGCTGCCAACCTGTTGCAGGGAATTCAGCCCTGTCAGCTCCTGGTAGCTCGGCTCTTCTGCATGAGTCAGCACCTTCTCTGCCTTCTCCTCCCTCTCCTCCTTTCTTTCTTCCTTTCTCTCTCTCTGTATACTTTAGCATAGGCTTATACCTCCAGGGTTCTAGCCCCACCTCCTTCCTTCCCAGGTGTTGGCAATCCCCCTGCCTTCTAGTATTTGAGTAATCAGAGCACTTGTTGAAGTAAGGGTTTTGGACCTCGTGCCCGTAATCTCTCTCTCTTACTCTATCAGACACTGCATGAAACCTGTTCCAGCTGGGGTTTTTCTGGTTCTTAGGTGTGGCTGTGGCTTTCTCACCCTGCACTCCTAAAAGGGGACCCTTTACTAGGGTGAATTCCTTACGTTTCTCACCTCCCCCATACTCAGGATAGATAACCTTGCCACATACCCCCCTGCTTAAGATATTACTGGCTGTCGGAGGTTGTTGGGGTTCCTCCAAACAGTCTGTAATTCGGGATAAGGCATCTGCATTTTGGTGTAGCTTTCCTACCTGATGCTCTACCTTAGATAGACTGGCCACTGCCGATCTTTCTTGCCAGGGCCTAAGCACATTTATATGATAGACTTGTCTGCGACCCGTACTACTCTTCACCTCATAGGTTACTGGGCCGACTTGTCTGATCACTTTCCACGGTCCCTTCCATTGGACCTCAAATTTTGGTGTGGCGCCTGCCACCATTACTAGGACTTTCTCTCCCAGGACTAACTGGCGGGGTTTTACCCTCTGGTCATATCGCTCCTTCTGGCGAGTTTGACTAGCTTGTAAATTCTCTTCGGCAGCCTGGGAAGTCCTATTTAACCGCTCTCTTAAATCTCGGAGAAAGTGAGGGACTCCCATAGCCTCCCTCTCCGGTTCTATCCATTGCTCTCTTAATATGTCCAGGATTCCCCGAGGTGCTCGGCCATACATTAATTTGTAGGGAGATATGCCTAGAGAAGCCTGTATCCGTTCCCTACAGGCGTAAAGCACGAAAGGAAGCAACACATCCCATTCTGTCACGTTCCCATCTAAACCCCGTCTTAGCATCTGTTTTAATGTTTGATTCAACCTCTCTACCAGACCATTAGACTGGGGGTGATAGGCGGCCGTTTTCACATGCTGTATCCCAAAAGCATCCCATACCTGGGCCAAGTATTTGGGCATAAAATTGGTCCCACGGCCTGTTAACACTTCCCGGGGAAAACCCACTTCGCAAAACAGTTTCACTACTTCTAACGCTACTGTTTTGGCCGAGATATTGTGCAAAGGTACTTCCCATGGAAATCTGGTGGCTTGATCAACCATGACTAAAATATATTGAAATCCCTGAGGTGTCTTGACCAGGGGCCCAACTATATCCATGGCGATTCATCCAATGGGGTCAGATATTGTGGGTGTCGGGATCATGGGTACCACTGGAGGCCGGGCAGCTGTGACCCGCTGACATGAGGGGCAAGCAGCACAAAATCGAGCGGTTTCTTTAAAGACCCCAGGCCAGTAGAAACGTACAAGGATCTGATCCAGAGTCCCTTGTACCCCTTTGTGGCCGCCCACTGGATGGTCATGGGCAAGCCTTAAGACCAACCCCTTGAAAGCTGCGGGCACCACCAGCTGTTTCCGGACCATCCCTGTCTGGGGATCATGACTTTCCCTGTATAATATCTCTTTGTCTAAAAGAAATCTCGGAAGGGTATCTCGCACCACTTGAGCGTATTCAAATGCCCTGTGAGTGCTGGGTCTGCCCGTTGTTCATTTGGAAAGGTCGGAAACTTCTCAACCAACTCTGCAGGCACCCAGGGTAACCCTTGGCCCGTTAGCATCCCAGCCCTCCTCTGAGCCCGACATCGCTTCTTGCGATGTTTCGCAGCTTTCCCCTTCTTAATCTTAGAAGATGGGGAAGCCACCAGGTCATCATGTGAGGGCAAAGCCCTTAGGGAGCCCTCTGAGGACCCGTCCCTTTGGTCATTGGCCATAGTCTGGGACTGGGTAGACACAAGCCCGACCTTCTGTCGAAGGCCTTTCCCTAACCCTTTCCTAAATTGGGGCTAGTCCCTTCCTAATACCAGGTCGTGGGGAAGTTTTGGTACCACAGCCACGGGAATTCTTTTCTGTGCCCCTAACCCTTTTATCTCCACTGTATACATGGGGTAACAAGAGGCAGCCCCGTGGATGCAACGGATCTGGACATGACCTTCTGTTCTCCTCTGGACATACTCATTCTGAGCCTCAATTGCCCGCCAAAGCTTCTGGGATACCATGCTCTGGTCAGCCCCAGAGTCAAGCAAAGCATTGGTAGTGATCCCCTGTATATTAACCCTTAAGAGGAATCCCTCTCCTAGAGGTTTCACACTTGTACCAACCAACCCAGTGCGAGCCTTGCATCCTCTCTGTAGGTGTCCCATCTCCCCACAACAATAGCACTTCTTTCCAGCCCACTTTCCCTCCTGAGCAGGCACATAAGTTCTCACAAACTCTGTTTTATTTCCCTGTTTCCTTTCTGATGAACCAAAACTGGCCTTGGCCTTCACTTTTGGAGCGCCACCTCTTGGCTGACGCGCTAATTCAGCTTCCATGTAGCGCTCGGTCAAAAGGGTTGCCTCCCTTGTGCTCTAGCAGTTTTGCTGAATCAGAAATGATTGTATCTCCTTGGGCACTGCAGCCATAAACTGCTCCGATACTATCATATCTAGTACCATATCCATAGTTTTTCCTCCGGGGTCAGCCACTTTAATGCTAGACCACGAATCCTCTGGCTTAATGCCTTAGGGGTTTCTCCGGCCTTAAGGCCGTGGCTCTGAACATATGGTGATACATGCTTTTTGTCAACCCCAAACGGTCTCTGATTGCCATTTTTACCGTAATCTCCAGGAACAAGCAGGAGTGTAGTCATCACATATGGGTATCGTCGGTACCGACGGAGCCTGCGCGGGAATGCTCCCCAGCGTCCAATTAGAAAGCTTTTGGGAGCATCCCGCAGCGCCTGCGTGCTGCCTTCCTGCCTTTCCCAACTGCCTCTCTCCAGTTCTTCTTTTTCTGCGGAGCCAGCAGGTGGTTGTTCCTGTCACCACAGAAGAATTCTTCTTTATTTCTTTCTTTTTTGTGGTCGCGTCTGCCTTCCTCGACGCTTTACCGGTACCGCCGTTTTTTTCTTCTTATTTTCTGTCTTTAAAAAAAAAAAATATATATATATATATACTAGGACTTTTTCCTATTTTTTTCCCAGGTGCATGCGCCGTTTTGAGCCTTAGGCCCAAAAACCTTTCCTGCAATGGAGAAACCTGCTTCAAAAAGTGCACCAAGTGTGGCGGTACCATTTCTGCCACTGACACCCATGAATAGTGTCTAAAATGTTTAGGTCCTGACCACTCCATCACGGATTGTATGTCCTCGCCATGATGTCTACAAGAGGTCGGCAGAACCGAGCTGCTAAGCTCAGTACCCTGTTTCCCTCTGATGCAGCTTCAGTGGCATCGACGTCTTCCAGGGTTTCCTCTTCCTCCTGTGGATCTCAGGTAACTAAACATAAGTCCAACCGGTCCTCAAAGGGTAGATCTCCTTCTAAGCATCGCGATGCCTCTGGCATTGCCCTTGAGGATTCTGCACTGGGAAAATTGCCCCGGCGGGAGGCTTCAGCTTCCAAAGCATTATCGGGGCTCCAGGATGTTCTCGAGGCCTCGACCTTGGCAGAACTACTGGTGCCATGCTCTGGGGTACCGGCGGTCTTCTCCGGTACCAACATCCAGGCATTGGCTATTGAGCGCAGTCTGGCGGCTCTCCTTGTGACATTGACGCCCTCGGAACCGCAACAGACAATCCGGTCGGTACCGTCTCCGGCACTGGCTCTGGCACCGGTACCGGTACCGATAGCATAGACATCGGCATCGGTGTCTGCTTTGCCGGTATCCAGTCATCCGATGCCCTCGGGTACCGATACCCTGGTTCCGATTACTCCCAGTACCGACTTCGGTCGGTACGGGTATCGGGCTCTTCAGGAGCATCCGGACAGATGGTACTTTGAGTCCTCAGAAGAATCTGAGGATTCTATCGATGCAGGAATACTTCTCCCAGAGGAGTCCTCCTCCCCTAAGCGCAGGATGTCTCCTCCAGAGGATATTTCCTTCCAGGATTTTATCAGGGAGGTGGCTCGGGGTCTGTCCATTACTGTGACCCCTGAAACAGAGCCCAGAGCTAAGGAGTTGGAAATTTTACAATATCCCAAAACTCCTAAGGAGGCAGCTACCTTGCCCATTCATGAGATTTTTTATGATCTCATGTTAAGGATGTGGGAGACACCTCTTACCACCTTTCCTCATTCTCGCAGACTGGATACTCTGTATAGAGTCCCTCCTTGTCCTGGTTTCCAAAAGACTCAGCTTCCTCACCACTCTATTATAGTGGAATCAGCTATGAGAAGGATCAAGAGTGCAAAGAGGCATGCCTTTAATCCTCCAGGACGTGAGTGCAGAACCCTGGATGCTTTTGGACGTCGTGTCTTCCAAGCTTTCATGCTTTCTGCCAGGATCAGTTCCTATAGTCTCTACATAGGAATGTTCCTGAAGGAGGTCACAGATGATTTAGAAGCTTTAAGTCCTATTCTTCCTGAGGATAGAAGACAGACAGGATTTTCTCACTTTGGTCAAACATGCCCAAGATGTTTCTAAATTTGTCAACTGTGCAGCCTTTGACTGCTTTGAGTGCATAAGCAGAACCTCTGCCATTGCCATAGGTGCACGTAGAATTGCTTGGCTCCAGGCATCCGATCTGGAGCTCTGGGTACAAGACATATTGGAAAATATCCTGTATACTGGTGAGTACCTGTTTGGTAAAGATTGGCAGGAAAAGGCCAACGAGATGGATGCTGACAACTCCACCTTGGATAGGTTATCCAAGTCCACAGCTGATCCTGCTAGAAAGAAATCGTTCAAGAAACCATTCTTTTCTAAGAAGAAAAGATATTATCCTGCTTATGTTCAGCAGGGACGTTCTGCAGGTCAACTTGTCAGGAAAGGTCAGCAACCACCCAAACAGAAGAAAGCAAAGACTGTTAAACCTCAACAGTCTCAGCCTCCACAAGGCCTTTGACTTGCAGCTAGAGAACTTAGCCTTTCTGGCTCTCGTGGGACCAGAGCCTTCCACCATTCCAGGAAGGTTATGTCACTTTGCCCCCAGATGGGGGCAGATAACAGCAGAGCATTGGACACTCTCCATCATAAAGGAGGGGTACAGGCTTCATTTTTCAAGCATGCCCCCTCCCACAATAATAAGGCAGTTCAATTCTCCGACACCTCTCATCAACCTATTAGATCAGGAGGTCACTATCCTTCTTGCCCAAGGGGCAATAGAAGAAGTACCCACTCCTCAACAGGGTATGGAGTTTTACTCCCCCTATTTCCTTATCCCAAAGAAAACAGGGGGATACAGACCTACCTTGGACCTCAGAGAATTGAACAAATTCCTTGTTAAAGAGAAATTCAAGATGATTTCTCTCGGAACTCTGCTGCCATACCTTCAGAGTCAGGATTAGCTTTGTTCTCTAGATCTCAAGGATGCGTACACCCATGTTCTCATCCATCCAACCCACAGAAAGTTACTTCGGTTCCTTTTTCAAGGAAAGCACTACCAATACAGGGTGCTTCCTTTTGGCCTGGCCTCAGCACCAAGGGTGTTCACGAAATGCATGGCTGTAGTAGCAGCATTTCTCCGCACTCTAGGGATATTTGTCTTCCCCTACTTAGACGACTGGCTCATTCGAGCCCCAACAGAGTCAGAAGCCAGGACTTCTCTATCCTGCACAATGCGTATCCTTCAGTATTTGGGTCTGGTCATAAACATCCCAAAATCCAGTCTAACTCCCACTCAGTCTTTAGAGTTCATAGGAGCTTTGCTGGATACCAGAAAGACAAGGGCCTATCTACCCCAGGCCCGCTACCTTCCCATGGTGCAATTAGCTTCTCAAGCAGTGCTAAAGTCTCATCTCACTGCTCAAGAAATGTTACAACTACTAGGCCACATGGCATCCACCGTGCATGTGGTTCCCTATGCTCGCCTCCATATGAGGGCAGGCCAGTGGACCTTATCCATTCAATGGACCCAGGCATCAGGATGCCTGTCAGACAAAATAGCAAACACAAGTTGCCTTATTTTGTCCCTTCAGTGGTGGAAGTCCACTCAAAACCTGTTGCTGGGGTCCCCTTTTCAACAACCCTTACCCCAAGCAACTCTCACAACAGATGCTTCTCCGATGGGTTGGGGAGCTCATTTGCAAGACCTCTCCACCTAAGGAACCTGGTCTCCACAAGAGACTCATCTACATATCAATCTCCTGGAACTCAGAGCAATCTTTCTTGCTCTTCGAGTGTTCCACACCCTGCTCAGCTGCAAGACAGTCCTCATTCATACAGACAATCAAGTAACTATGTTCTACGTGAACAAGCAGGGGGGAACAGGCTCTCTGTCGCTTTGCAACGAAGCTTTGCGACTATGGGCCCTCGCCAGAGAGCATCAGATTCATCTCCTGGCGGTGTATCTTCCAGGCATGCAAAACTCTTGGGCAGACAGACTCAGTCGAGTTCTGCTTCCACACGAGTGGTCTCTGCATGCAAAGCAGGTGACAAAGATTTTTCAAATTTGGGGAACCCGGACATAGACCTCTTTGCAAGTCCGTTGAATGCCAAACTTCCCCGGTTCTGTTCCAGAATTCCGGCTCAGGGGGCTCAGACCAAGGATGCTTTCCTCCTTTACTGGGGTCAAGACTTCCTGTATGCCTTTCCACCCTTTCCCCTAATTCCCAAAACCCTGTTTAAGCTTCAGAGAGACAGAGGTCATATGATTCTCATAGCTCCACAATAGCCACGGCAAGTGTGGTACCCTCTGCTTCTACATCTCTCTCAAGCTCCCTCCCTGGAGTTAGGGTCTGCTCCATATCTCCTATCTCAGGAGGACGGAATGTTATGGCATCCCAATCCCCAGTCTCTGCATCTCAGGGCTTGGATGCTGAAGGTCTAGATCTTCATAGTCTTAATCTCCCTCAGCAAGTAAAAGATATATTCTTTTTGCTTCCAGGACACCTTCCACAAGACGTTCTTATGCTTTCAAGTGGAAAAGGTTTACCATATGGTGTTCGCAAAAGGGTCTTAACCCCCTTGCGATACCTCTGGAATCATTGCGGAAGTATCTCCTTCATTTATCCAATGCACGACTTAAGACTAACTCAGTAAGAGTCCATTTGAGTGCTATTGCAGCTTCCTTTAAGCCTCTAAATGGACAGCCTATTTCTTCTCATCCTCTTATAGCAAGATTTATGAGAGGCCTTTTTTTTAACTAAGCCTGCCATTAGGCCACCACCGGTGGCATGGGACAAACCTGGTTCTTGGTCAGCTCATGAAGCAACCTTTCGAACCTTTAGCTACTACCTCCTTGAAGTTCCTTTCTTGGAAGGTTATCTTTCTGATTGCAATCACATCAGCACGTCGCATCAGTGAGTTGCAAGCGCTAGTAGCTAATCCACCTTATTTAAGGTTCCATCATGACAAGGTAGTCCTTAGGACTCATCCACACTTTATGCCAAAGGTGGTCTCGCCTTTTCATCTGAACCAAGCGGTCTACCTACCTGTGTTTTTTCCAAGGCCTCATGCATCATATGCAGAGAGGAATCTTCATACCTTGGACTGTAAAAGAGCTTTAGCTTTTTTTCTTACAAAGAACACAGTAACATAGAAAGTCCTCTCAACTCTTTGTTGCTTTTGATCCTTCTCATTTGGGACTTCCAGTCTCCAAGAGAACACTGTCTGAGTGGATTGCTCAGTGTATTTCCTTCGCCTATCAGAGTAAGAACCTTTCTCTGGAGGGCCATGTAACAGCTCACAATGTGAGAGCCATGGCAGCCTCAATGGCTCATCTGCACTCTGTGTCTATCGACGACATCTGTCGAGCAGCCACCTGGGCCTCGGTTCATACCTTCACAGCCCATTACTACTTGGACAAGGACTCCCGCCGGGATGCCTTGTTTGGTCAGGCTGTTCTCCAACACCTGTTCCATACCTAATCAACTCCTACCCACCATCCCTGATAGGATGCCAGAGATCCATGGGGGGAAGTAAAGCCCTTCTCAGGGACACACAACTTCTGGGGCCTCTCCCTGGCATCTAAAGCTAGGGAGTCCCCCATATGTGATGACTACATTCCTGCTTGTTCCTGGAGATAGCATGGTTACTCACCTGTAACAGGTGATCTCCGGGAACAGCAGGAATTTAGTCCTCACAACCCACCCACCTCCCCTAGGAGTTGTATCTCTCTATCTATCTCTTTCCCTTTCCCTCTCTCTCTCTTTGTCTCAGCTTAAAACTCAACTGGAGAGAGGCAGTTGGGAAAGGCGGGAAGGCAGCACGCAGGCGCTGTGGGATGCTCCCAAAAGCTTTCTAATTGGACGCTGGGGAGCGTTCCCACGCAGGCTCCGTCGGTACCGACGATACCCATATGTGAGGACTAAGTTCCTGCTGTTCCCAGAGATCACCTGTTACAGGTGAGTATCCATGCTTTATAGTCCAGGGCCTGGGCATCTGGCATAGCCCTATATGCGGCCAGTGCTGCCCCTGTTAAGGAGGTTGCTAATCGCACTGCCCATTGGCTAGCTGGCCATCCCACAGCTTGCGCTACTCTTTCAAACGATTCTAAAAAGTCATCTATATCGTCCTCGGATGAAAGTTTGCCAAAGTTAAAGGCCCTACTTGTGGATGGGCCTACCAGACTGTCCATTTGAGTTATTGATGGTCCTGCTGGTACCAGCTCTCCTCCACTTTCTTGTCTTTGGGATGCAATCAGAGCTGCCACTAAGTCCAAGACAGGTTTCTGCTTTTCCTTTATATCTGCAGCTGCACTCTCCTGTGCTTGCTGTGCCAACTCTTGCTGGCGCTGGAATTGCGTGGCCATCCATTGAATCAACTCCTTGGGTTCCATCTTCAGGGATACCTGAAAGAGAAAACAAAACACCAAGTGCGACACCACTCAACAGCCTCCTTGTCCCCTTTTCGTCAAAAGCATTCACTTTTCTTTTTTTTTTTATCCGAGCCAACCCCCGCCTGGGTACGCTTTACCTGACTCAGGTGTTGACTCTTGCTTCAAAAGGGGTGTCTTTGTGATGCTCCAAACTGGACGGCTCCATCGTCCGGCCGATTCTACCAGCGAATTCCACGTGAAGCTTCCAGCAGCCGTCTGTGCTGTGCACCTTGTTGCTGTATATTCTTGTATATCCTGAATGGCAAAATCCGTACAACTACGCCACTGTCAAACGCCCTCAACCACTCGCCTCTAGTTTTAGAGGGGCGTGGTTATTGAAGGAACCTTCTCTTATCAGCCTTAGCAGCCTATTTCCTTGTGGTGTCTTCTGGGAAGTGTAGTACTGCTAAGATGTATTTGTGCTTCAGGTAGAAAGTTGTAGTTAAGGCCACTGAGGTAAGGCATATAACAGAAAATTTATTTCGCACAAAAAGATTCAAAGTACCAGTTACAGGATTATTTCTATAGGATTTGCTCAAGGTACAGCAGATGGTTGGCAAAGTAAACAAAAGAACCCAAAAATGGCTGTTTAAAGACTTTTTACTTTCAGAAGCACAGCCTTTGATAGCAAGGCTGCCACCTTCCTTTTTGTCCTTGCTAATTACAGCATAAAGTCCAAACAAGCTTAATCTTCTGTGGCAGTTTGGCTTCTATCAGCCTCAATTCCTTCTAGGCTGCATTTCAAGTACAACAGAACTCAAAACAAGAAGTAAACATTCAGACTACCATCAAAAACTCTCAACAGGCTTTTCACATAACAGAGGAGCAAAGAAAAACTCTTCTAGCAGGTAAATTGGCTTCTTGCCGTTTCACAGTTCAAACCACAGGTGGATAACAAGCATGAATCACAGCATCTCCAGGAACAATCAGGAATGAGTCTTCACATATGGGTACGTCGGTACCGACGGAGCCTGCGCAGGAACGCTCCCCAGCGTCCAAAAAGAAAGCTTTTGGGAGCATCCCACACGCATGCGCGCTGCCTTCCCGCCCATTCACTTCCCTCTCATCAGTTTTCCGTTTTCCGCGGAGCCGGCAGGATGTATTCCTGTCACCACAGAAAATTCTTCTTTTTATTCTTAGTTTTTTGTGGTCGCGTCTGCCTTCCCCCGATGCCACCGGTACCGCCGGTGCTTTTCTTTCTTTTTACTAAAGAATTTCTTCTTTTCTTAAGAAATTTTTCCTACTTAGTGCCTGACTATTTCCAGGCCACTAGGCCTCTATTCTTCCATTATGGAAAAGCCAGCCACTATCCTTAAATGCTCAAAGTGTGGCGGTACAGATATATTTTCAGACACTCATACTTGGTGTCTAAAATGTTTAGGTCCTGACCATTGCCCACTGGAGTGTCTTTCCTGCTGGAGCTCAAACAGAAGAAGTCTTCAGGATCAAGCACAACTCGATACCTAGTTCACATCGCACTCGATGTTACCAGCTAGAATATCTTCTTTTTCACAGGATCAGGTAACCAAACAAAAGTCTGTAAAGACTAGCCAGTCCTTGAGTGGTAGATCTCCTTCCAAGCTTCGAGATGGCTCTGGCCTTGCCCTCGAGGACAATTTGGCAATAAAGCCCCGGCGGGAGTCTTCGGGCTCCAAAGCATTAATGGGGCTCCAGGTTGTTCCCGGGGTTCTTACCTCGATGAACATACCTAGGCCATGTCCGGGGGTTGTGGCCGCTTCGAGCGGTACCGACACCCCGGCATCGGCTATGGTGATGGATGAAACACTCCTCACCGATGAACGTAGTCTAGCGCTCTCAGTTACTTCGGTACCGCTGGAGTTGCTGCAGACCGTTCCTCGAGTATCGGTGTCGGTACCGTCCATGCTTGCTTCAACAGACTCGCTTCCTTCGATGCCGAGCCTGGAATCGATCTCTAGCATGGAGGATTCGGTACCGACTCGTCTCGGTACTGGCCTGGGGCGGTACCGAAGACATTGCTTTAGCGAAAACCCGATTCTTCATCCTTTCAAGTCTTCCGATCCCGATGACTGGGATGAATCCATCGGTACCGAGGCTAATTTTTCAACAAGTCTAGCCTTTACCCCTCATTTCAGAGGGTCCTCCTCAGGGGAGATTTCTTTTCAAGCTTTTCTGCTTGATATGGCAAAGTTACTTGCCATTTCTATACCTGGTAAAGAATCCCTACCAGGGGATTTAGAGACCCTGCAATTCCCCTGGATTCCAAAGGAGCTTATCATACTTCCTTTGCATCAGACCTTACAGGATCTACTATTATTTATTTTATTTATTTATTTGAGCACTTTTTTATACCGCTCCTTCCAGTTTTACATTTAACAATTAACTCTGCATAGTTTAGCAGTTACATAAAACGGTAAGAAGATAACATTTGAACTTGAAGGGTAACATTGATTTAAGATAATTCAAAAATAATTCAAAAACTATTTACATAATGAAGAGAACATGTTAACATACATGTTATATATTTAACTATATACAGTATTTGTGAACTAAAGTACATGTAAATAGATTTACTTAGTTCTTCGTGGATTTGAGGTTTCAAAAATGGTAACAGTGGGTTGACTTTCGTCAAGTTGTTTTCATCACAGAATTACTCTAGGTTATTTCTGTCTGATTGAAGTATTCTTGAAATAAATGTGTTTTGAGACTTTTACGGAATGATGTGAGATCTTTGTTAGCTCTTAAGGTGTCTGGGAATCTGTTCCATTGTGTTGGAGCAGTGTATGTGAATGCTCTATTACTAGTGAATGTTTTGCTTTGCAAATGGAGTGGGGAGTTTGTAGTGTATTTAGGTTGTGAGTACGTCTTTTCCTGTTAGTGGGTTGTGGTTTTATGAGTGTGGCAAGGTATGATGGGGCAAAGTTGTGTATTAACTTGAATGTTGTAATTATTGTTTTGTATCTTATGCGTGCTTGTATAGGTAGCCAGTGAAGTTCTCTTAGGATAGGTGTGATGTGATCTGAGAAAGGTACATTCATTAAGAATGTGGGAAACTCCTTTAACTGTATCCCCACATTCTAAGACACTTGACACTATGTACAAGGTGCCACCTTCTCCAGGTTTTCAAAAGACTCAACTTCCTCATCATTCTATTGTTGTAGAATCAGCAATGAGGCGGATTAAGAGTGCAAAGAAGCACTCTTCTTATCCGCTAGGTCGTGAGTCTAGGACTTTAGATGCCTTTGGACGTCGATGCTTCCAGGCATCCATGCTTTCAGCAAGAATTATCTCATATTTTCTATATGGGATTATCTCTTGAAGAGGTCACAAAAAACTTAAAGCTTTTGATCCCTTTTCTTCAAGAACATAAAAGAGCAGACTTTCTCTTATTAGTCAGTCATGCTCAAAATGTCTACAAATTCCTTAATCGTGCTTCCCTGGACTGTTTTGAGTCTATTAGCAGAACTTCTGCTATAGCCATAGGAGCACGACGTATGGCCTGGCTCCAAGTTTCAGACTTGGACAAATGGGTACGAGAAAAGCTGGGAAATACTCCTTGTACTGGTGAAAATCTCTTTAACAAGGATGCTTTATTCCAAGCTAATCAGTTAAACACTGATATTATTGCTTGCAGAGGATTGTCAAAACTTTCCTCTATCCCAGCTAATAAAAAATCTCCTAACAAACTTTATCCCCCTAAGGGGAAAAAGTTTTATTCATCTTCTACCCATCATGCAGATGTTTCCAAAGAAGGGCAACATCATACCAGGCTAAGAAAACCAAAGCCTCAACAGGCTCAGCAAATCCAACAGTCGCAGGGTTTCTGATCTTTTATTCATTAAATCTCTTTTTCCTGTTGAGTTTCAGAACCGCTACTTCTTATCAACAGAAGCGTTTACAGTTCTTCTCATTCTTACTGAGAGGTCAGTGATACACTGACTCAATACTCCACTTTAGGCATGAATCCTTTGCCAAGAGGAATCCATTCTTTTAGCTCTTAGATCTATTAAGGATAGTCGTGCTCTACAGGTAACAGGTTTCTCCTCTCCTTTTAAAGCAAATAGAGGAGTAACAACTAATTGCAAGGTATGCTATGCCCTTTACCTTGACAGTTGTCCTGTACGAGGATATCTCATATTTTTGACTGCAGGGGAGCTTTACCTTTTTCACAGACTTACCAAATTAAGTCTTCACAACTCTGTATTACTTTCTATCCCTCTTATTCGAGACTTCACTCCAAGAGTGATACTATTTGACTGGATTGTCTTCAATACCTACTCCAGTAAGTGATTTCCATACAGAGTTTCTTCCCTCTGCAATCTTTTCAAATATTTCTTTTAAGACAGCTTATCAGACCATAATTGAGTTTTATCACTTCTAATTATGTCTGTCGGTCCTTTTCCAATCTATAGGACCTAACCTCTTCTGCTGCCTTAATAACAGATAATTCCAAGAAAGGTTCCAAAACCTACTTGGACAATTTATCGTTGCAGGCAACCGGCCTGTCTACTATTCTTAGCCATCTTCAATTCTTTGGCTCCCACAGAATAGATTAGGTTGCATACTGGCAATTAAACAGCCAGATCTCACCTAAGTAACCTACAACATGCTCTCTGCAATTCTACAAAAAGCTCTGCAACTATGGGCCTTTGCTAGAGAGAGTCAGAGCCATTCCTGGTGGGTAACTTCCAGATGGTTAGAGGGCTTTGCCCAGTCATGCTCCCACATGACCGGTTTTTTCCTACTCTACCATCTTCCTTAAAATTTCATTTTAGGGAAAATATACCAGGGCTTAGATCACGTGAAAGCATAAAGAATTGTTTAATTCCCTGAGTTGTTCCACATCTCCAGTGGAACTCTTCCAACAGGGATGCATTTCTTTTCACTGCAGTCGGTCCTTGTCTAGTGTATGCCTTCTAATTTCCAATACTTCATTGAAGCTTATGCTGAACAAAGAACGAATTATACTCATATTGCCCTCATAGATGGGCAAATATGGTATTCCCTTACATTGCGTCTTTTTCTCCACACTGAAGTTATAGAAGGATCCAGACTTGTGGTCTTAAGACTAAGGATTTCTCTGCACCCCTTCACGTAGATCTCCATATCTGGTTATTCAAAGTCTAGAATTTTTAAAGACTTCTAGACCTATCCTTCTGACTAGGAACATTCCACTGGTTTCCATGTAACCACCTTCATGGTTCTCCCACGTGTAACCAGTAAGGGGTTCTCTATCCATATTCTCAAGCAGGTCTTACCCCTTCTTGTTATTAAGTGAGTCTCTCTCGCTCTCTCTCTCTCTCTCTCTCTCTCTCTCTCTTTATATATATAGATATAGTTATATATATAGTTATAATGTTATATGAATACACATATCTCACTCTGAAAGATTTGTTATTGTCCATATTAATGCAGTTCTAGCATACCATAAGGTTTAAATGGACAACTAAATTTCTATGGTAATTAGAAACGACCTTCTTTTACCATAACCTCTTCGGTTACGTTACATCTGAAACTCTTCATGTAAGTCATTATCCTAAGTGACATCACTTAAGGAAGACATTACTGATCTTCAAGAAATTGGAGGCTACATCGCCTACTACAAATGTTTCTTTCTTTCATTTGGATAGAGGGGTCTTAAAGACCCATCCTTTTTCTGCAAACCAGTCAGATTTATCTCCTCTCTTTCCTAGAGCCTTATTCTGCTCCAAGGACAAAGTGCTTCAAACTTCGGCCTACAGAAGCTTTAGCTTCTCATCCAAAGTCCAACCTCATTAAACTCCACCAGTTTTTTCTTCTGGGATTAGTTCTAGCCATTAAGGCTTCTGACCTCTGCCTGTATTGCAAAATTTCTTTCCTCTACTTCACAGTGAGGTATTTTCTTGAGGATAATGTACTGGCTCTTAGCACCAGACCATATTAGCCTCAACAAATACTTTCGCAATACTTTTGACTAAGGTCCACAGTAGAAAATTGGAATTCAATATTTCGCTAACATTTATAATCTACACAAGGACTCCCCTCTAGATGCCTTGTTTAGTCAAGCTGTTCCACAGCACACCCTTTTTAATTCAACTCCTACCCTCCATTCCTTGGATGCCTGAGGTTCTGGGAAATAGCATGGCCCATCTATTAGATTTGCAGCATGCTGGGACCTCCTCCAGGCATCTCTAGCTTGGGAGTCCCCATATGTGAAGACTCATTCCTGCTTGTTCCTGGAGATAGCACAGTTACTTACCTGTAACAGGTGATCTGTGGGAACAGCAGGAATAAGTCTTCACAACCCACCCACCTCCCCTAGGAGTTGTTTCTCTCTCTCTCTCTCTCTCTCTAATTTGTCTACTTCCCTCCTTCGGTCTCAGCTACAAACCCAACTGATGAGAGGGAAGTGAATGGGCGGGAAGGCAGTGTGCATGCGTGTGGGATGCTCCCAAAAGCTTTCTTTTTGGATGCTGGGGAGCGTTCCCGCGCAGGCTCCGTCGGTACCGACGTACCCATATGTGAAAACCTATTCCTGCTGTTCCCAGAGACCACCTGTTACAGGTAAGTAACCGTGCTTTCCTGCTTATCCTTAAATTTCAGTAAACTTCCCTTTTAAAAACATATGGGAATTTTCCACCACACTGCCTGTTTCTTATGGTTACCTTTTTAAGGAGGATAATTCTTTCAGGGCTGACTTTTCCTCAAGACTTCATGTCTAAAGCTTGGCACAGAGAGCAATCCATAAGAATGTCTTCTTCCCCCAACTCTGCCACTGGCTTTCCCAGCTGCATGGGTTCTGGCTCTCCCACCCGGTCAGACTGCTCAGCTGACAACCACTCCGGTGCTCTGAGAGCTTCTCCACTTCCTGACTCCAAGCTCTGCTGCCAACCTGTTGCAGGGAATTCAGCCCTGTCAGCTCCTGGTAGCTTGGCTCTTCTGCATGAGTCAGCACCTTCTCTGCCTCTCCTCCTTTCTTTCTTCCTTTCTCTCTCTCTGTATACTTTAGCATAGGCTTATACCTCCAGGGTTCTAGCCCCACCTCCTTCCTTCCCAGGTGTTGGCAATCCCCCTGCCTTCTGATATTTGAGTAATCAGGGAACTTGTTGAAGTAAGGGTTTTGGACCTCGTGCCCGTAATCTCTCTCTCGTACTCTATCAGACACTGCATGAAACCTGTTCCAGCTGGGGGGTTTCTGGTTCTTAGGTGTGGCTGTGGCTTTCTCACCCTGCACTCCTAAAAGGGGACCCTTTACTAGGGTGAATTCCTTACGTTTCTCACCTCCCCCATACTCAGGATAGATGACCTTGCCACAACCTTCATTGTGTGTCCTCTAGTCTTTCTACATTTTTACTTCATTCATTAATTTATAGACCTCTATCATATCTTGCCTTAGTTGTCTCTTTTCCAAGTTGAAGAGCTCTAACCTTTTAAGCCTTTCTTCATAGGGGTATCCTTCCAGCCCCTTTACCATTTTGGTGGCTCTTCTCTGTATTTTTCTAATTCCGCTATATCCATTTTAAGGATATGGCGACCAGAATTGCACACAGTATTCAAGGTGTGGTTGCACCATGGAATGATACAGAGGCATTATAATATCCTTGGTTTTATTCTCCATTCCTTTCCTTATGATTCCTAGCATTTTATTTGCTTTCTTGGCTCCCACTGCACACTGGGCGGAGGGTTTCAACACCTAAATGTTTTTTTCTGGGTGGTGGTTTTTAAGAAGGTACCTTTATTTAACAGGGTTTTTTTTATACCGCTTTATCATTTGTAACTTAAACTTGGTAATGTACATTAAACAGGGACATTGATAACTTGGATTTTTCTGAGCAATGGAGGGTTACGTGACAGGCCACAAGGAGTGCTAGTGGAAATCAAACCCTGGTCTCTTGTTTCCCAAGCCAGTGTTCTAACCATTAGGCTACTCCTCCACTCCACTACCTTGCATCTTGTAACCAAAGTTTGGGTTGTTCTTTCCTAGGTGCATAACTGTATTTGTCCACTTTAAATTTCATCTGCCATTTGGACGCCTAGTCTTCCAATTTATGAAGGTCCTCTTGTAATTTTTCACAACCCTCTTGGGTTTTAACTACTTTGAATAATTTTGTGTCATCTGCAAATTTGATCATCTTACTTGTTGTTCCCATTTCCAGGTCATTTACAAATATGTTAAAAAGCAGTGGGCCCAGCACAGATCCCTGGGGTATTCCACTATTCACCTTTCTCCATTGAGAAAATTGACCATTTAACCCTACTTTCTGCTTTCTATCTTTCAACCAGTTCCACAGTACTACACTGCCGCCAATCCCATGACTTTTTAATTTCGCCAAGAGTCTCTCATGAGAGACCTTGTTAAAGGTTTTCTGAAAATCCGGATACACTATGGGGGTTATTCTGTCCCATGAATAGCAGGGATGGGTGTCCCACCGATATGCCCGTCCCCGCTATTCGTGGCGCTCCCTGCCGGCGTCTAACTTCCTCACCAGTTGTATGGGGATGTTTGACAGGGGCAGCTCGAGGGTGGAGTTAGAGCGAGCAGTGGGTGGTCTCCGGCCCTAGATGTTCAGGGCCGATTCTAATGTTGACACTGTATGTCCAGGGCCGGCGACTTGTACAAGGAATTTGTTCCTCCTCCAAAGTGGATTAACTTCCTCGTTTCTGCAGGATTTGCGGGCCCATGGCTGGGAAGGGGTGACAGGGGGCAGAGGGTATTCCCCACAGCCCAACACTGGTCCTGGGAGGTAAGATCGGGGGGTTGAGCTGTGGGGAATTAGCTGCAGGAGCTGGCTGCTGGGGATCATGGCTTTTAAATGGAGCTGTGGTGCCATGGTAACTGGATGCCATGGCACCATGGCTGCATTTAAAAGCCCTGACTGAGTTAGTCTAGCAAGACCTATACATATAGGCCAGGCTGAATTGCAGTCCCAGCCTGTACATACAGACCTGATCGCGATTCTGATCACACGGGGCTAGACGTACCCTGCGGGATCAGAATCGCGATGCCCTCTATACATCCTGTTTAGACCGGGCGTACAGAGGGCATGTACATCGGGGACGGAATCAGGCTGTATATCAACTGGCTCACCTTTGTCTCCAGACTTTGCTCCTTTCATCTTGCTGCACCTTATGCCTGGAACAAACTACATGTATCTGGACGCCAGGCACCTTCTCTGATCCTTTTCAAATCCAGGCTGAAAACTCACCTCATCGCTGCTGCTTTTGGATCTTGACTCACCTGATCTCCTTGTTTCTTTACCTTACCTTGTTTTATCTCTGTCTACCAAACCAACAGGAGAAGGGGATATCCGCAAAATACACAGAAGGGGACAGAAGCGGAACACCAGAAACCACGGCCTGACACAGAGAAAAATGCAGGGAAACTTTATTGGTAGACCCAACTTAAAATGTTTCGGCCTGAGGCCTTCTTCAGGGGTCTTTTCTCTCAGAATACGTCGGCGCGCGCGGCTGCTGTGATTCCATCCATCTTGAATTTGATGTGTTGTCTGTCTTGACTAGATTATAAGCTCTGATGAGCAGGGACTATCTCTTACATGTCTATGCAGCGCTGCTTACAACTTGTAGTGCTATACAAATGCTCAGTAGTAGTAGTAGTACCTGTTTATTCAAACCTTCAAAAATGTAGAGTAAGATTAGTAAGACAAGACTTTACTTGGCTAAATCCATGTTGGCTTTCTCCCATTAAACCATCTATATACATGATCAGTAATTTTATTATTTTATTGAAATTTTAATCAATTTACAAAACCAAAATATACAAAGACATTCTAAGTTCATAGAACAAATCCATAAATCTATCAAGATAATACATAGACTAGATATAGCCCACATTAAGGGAACCAAAGCTGCGTCTAACAAAAAGAAAATTATACAATATCAAAGTAAACAAGCCGAAAAGCCTACATTGAGGAAGCAACACAACCTATTGCTATCTACTAACCACCTTTGCAACACCCTGTCTCTCATACAAAAACTTTTCTAGATGTGTCACCTCGATGAAAGCAAAAGATACACCATCTATAGTGATGATGCGTTTAGAAGGAAAACGTAAGTAGAAAGTAGCCCCCAAGTCAATACCTGGGGCTTCAAAGATAAAAATTGTCTCTGTTGGAGCTGTGTGCCTCGGGACACATCTGGAAAAACGCTCACTATTTGTCCACAGAACTTAGCAGTCTGGCAATTTAAAAAAAAAAAAAAAAGCGCTCCAAGAATGCGCAGTTTCACAGCTTCAGATATAAATGTTACTAGTAAGGTAAAAAATGTAAATTAACAATATCAAGAGAGTCCTGTAAGAAGGCAGTATGAGTTTGAACAGATGGTACCATTATATCCAATTCTCCTTCAACAGGATTAACCTTTTTGACATTAAAGGGAATGTAATAAATTTGAAGAACTTTGATGGAGTCATGTGATGTGGTGAGCTGAGTGGACGGGTGCTGCTTGAGCTCTGGGCCCCAACCCCCTCTTTTCACCGGTAAAAGTGCCGAATACTACTTTTAACAAAACTGCTACAAAGCTGCCACATAGCAGAGAAGAAGCAGTGGGCAAACTTGGTGACGAAAGCGATGGCAGCGGAGGTGGTAAAAGCGGGATGCCGAGAGGAGAGGATCACGGTGCAGCATAAAATGGCGGAGGCACCACTGACGCCCCGATTGCAGGCAGCTCCGGAGCTCATCGAGGAGATCTCGATGGCGATAGTGGGAGCACTCTACACCCAGTTTGATGCCCTGAATGGAAAGATGGACTTGCTTCAAACCTCGGTTGGAACCTTGGGCAGCCGAGTGTTGGAGGCCGAGACCCGCATTGAGAGGGCAGAGGAGAGTGTGGCGGAGCTCCAGCAAGAGGTAGGCCGCATGAGAACAGCAATGTAGGCACAGGAAGCCAAGTTGGATGACCTGGAGAATAGGTCCTGATGCAACAACTTGTGTTTTTTGGGTGTCCCAGACAGCATTTTGGACCGAGACTTAAAGTCCTACCTGCAGACACTGGTGATGAGGCTATTGGAGGGCAGAGCGGAGGGAGGCCTGGTCCAAATCGAAAGAGCGCACAGAGTGGGGCCCAGGTGGCCAAAAGATGGCCGACCGCGTGTGGTACTGGCAAGGTTCCTGAGATTCCCGCAGAAGGAGGCAGTGCTTCGTGCAGCCCGAAAGCAAGGAACGATGGTACAGGACAATGTTAAGCTGCGGATTGTGCAGGATTATTCTCCAGGACCAAGCAGGAAGTCAGTCCTCACTTATGGGTGACGTCGGCGCCGACGGAGCCCTCGCGGAGCAATTTTCCCCAGCTTTCGAAGAAAGCCTTTGGGAATTGCAGCGCGCATGCGCGGTCCCCTTCCCGCTCAAGGGTGCCATTTTGCTCAGTCTTCTTTTTTCCGTGGAGCCTTACAGACGTAGTTTGTGATCGCCGCTGAAAAAGTTGATTTTTTTCGTTTGGTTTTTTCTCGGTTCGACGCCGTGTCCTTTTCCCGCCCGGCCTCGATACTCCAATATCGAGTCCGTTCACATTTTTTCGGTTTTTGTCCTTTGTAACGGGCGTTCCCGCCACTTTTTTTCTTTTTCCCTGGCAGCACGGTCTTTCGACCTCGCAGGGGCCCTTTTTCCCACGATGGCTGCCAGCGGGTTTAAAAAGTGTGATCGCTGTACCAGACTCATGACTCTTACCGACACACATGACTGCTGCCTCCGTTGCCTCGGACCCAACCATGACTCGATGAGTTGTGGTCCGTGCAACAAAATGTCCTCGAAGGCATTGAGGAGTCAGCAGTCACAAAAGGAACGAATCTTCTCTGACTCCGCGTCCGGTCGGGCCCGGACCTCGTCAGAGGCTTCGACGTCTCATGACTCCGGCCCCGAGCATCGTCGGAGTTCCTCTGAGCGGGGGTCTCCCACCCGGGAACATCGTCGGAAGAAGAAACCCGCGAGGGCGTCGTCGGAGGATGCTCCTGGTCCCTCGAGGGCCAGGTCGCATAGCCCCGTCAGCCGCCCCGGGTCCTCGGAGGCGGAGAGGCCTTCGAAGCATCCTCGTCTCGAAGTGGAGTCTCCTGGACACGTGAGTACTGTAGTCCTCGTGGACTCGCCTCCAAGGGAGCCGCCGTCGGGGCCCAAGTCGGGGGCTGCTGGGTCTTCTGAGTTTGGTCTCAGATTGATGGCCTTGGAGTGCAGTATCGCTGCCTTCATGGACCAGCAGCGGCCATTGATGACCGGCCTCGCCAGTGCATCTGCCCCGACCACCGGGACGTCGAAGTCGACCCCGGAAGCCGAGCCGATCCTCGAGTCCATACGAGCTCGAGTCGATCCTCGGCCGAGGTCTCCCTCGGCCTCCTGTTCGGGACCGAGGTCGTCGACGCCAGCCTCGGCGTCGGGGCGGAGGTCCTCGGCACTCGCCCACACGGAGCCACTCGATTCCTCCACGGAGGAGTTGGGCTGGGACATGGAGGAGGACGAGTCACCTGGGTCTTTTCAGACTCGGTGCGTCCCCTCCGACTCGCCCGAGTTGGAGCCTCGGAGACGATCCCCCCCCGGAGGATACCCGGTTCTCCGATTTCGTGAGGGACATGGCCAAGGCTTTGGCCTTCCCCGCGGATCCGGAGGAGGAGCCTCGAGCCGAAGAGCTCGAGGCCCTCCAATATGACTCTCCCCCGAAGGAGGCCTTTACTATACCGGTTCCTCCGATGCTGGAGCGGCTGCTCTTCCGCATGTGGGAGAGCCTGGCCTCGACGCCGGTGTTAAGCAAGCGGGTCGATTCCATGTATCGAGTCCGTAAGAGCCCCGGGTTCCAAAAGGCACAACTACCGCACTATTCCATGGTGGTGGAATCGGCCATGCATCGACTTAAGAGTCAAAAGATGCACTCCTCGGTGCCTCTGGGTAAGGAGGCCCGGAACCTGGATGCCCTCGGTAGGAAGTGCTTCCAGGGCTCTATGCTTGCTTGCCTAGTCCAGACGTACCAGCTATATATGGGCATGTATCTTCGAGACCTGGCAAAAGAAATTGCCGGGTTCTCTGTGAGTCTCTCCGAGGAACCTTTGCAGATGTTCCAGGCCTTGTCCACTGGTATTCGCGAGTGCTCGAAGTTTATTTCTCGAGCAGCCTACGATGGCTTCGAAGCATCGGCTCGAGTAGCCGGAGCCGGCATCGGTGCTCGCCGTCAGGCTTGGCTTCAGTCATCCGACCTCGAGCCATGGGTGCAGGACAAGTTGGTCGATGTCCCCTGCAGAGGTGTGAAAACCTCTTTGGTAAGCCCATGGCTGAAAAGGCGGCAGAACTCGAGTCCGAGACTCTCACCAGGACTCGCCTATCCAGAAAGACCTCTGCCCCTTCACAGAAGAGGAAGGGCTCGGGGAAAAAGCCCTTTTACCCGAGGAAGGTGTCTGCCTATAAACAACACCACCCTCAATATCAAGCCTCAGCAGCTCCCCATCAGGGTCAGCAGGCTAAGGGACAGGGTAATGGGTCCCGTAGGCAGAAGGCCCTCAAGCCCACTACACAGGCCCCTGCTCAGCAGGGTGGGGGTTTTTGACTATGCCGGCATAGCCTCTCCCCCTCCGAAGCCTTCGCTCAGCACGGGGGGCCGGCTGACCCACTTTGCCCACAGGTGGACAGCCATAACATCCGATTCCTGGGTGCTGCAGGTGGTTCAAAAGGGCTACCTCCTACATTTTCACCAGGTGCCTCCCCCCTACTTTCCAGGGGAGCCTCCAAGACCCCCTCTGCACAGGGACTTACTCCTTTGGGAGCTGAAAAGTCTGCTTCAGGAACAGGCTGGGGAGCCAGTGCCCCAACACCTGTGGGGTCACGGGTTTTACTCGAGGTACTTCCTGATACCAAAAAGAACAGGAGGCCTCAGACCCATTCTGGACTTACGCAACCTCAACAAGTTCCTGCAGCGGAAAAGGTTCAAGATGCTTACCCTTGGAATCCTACTGCCCTACCTCCAGCAGGGAGATTGGCTATGCTCCTTGGATCTAAAGGTTGCTTATACTCACATCCTTATTCATCCGGACCACCGACAATATCTAAGATTTGTGGTGGCAGGGAATCATTATCAGCACCGCGTACTGCCCTTTGGCCTCTCCTCCGCTCCCAGGGTGTTCACGAAATGCCTGGCAGTGGTGGCAGCCTTCCTGAGGCTTCAAGGCCTCTTTGTCTTCCCCTACCTGGACGACTGGCTCATCCGGGCACAGTCTTCCCTAGAGGCCACTCAGGCCACTCAACGCACAGTGGCCCTGCTTCAGCACTTGGGCTTCATCATAAACTTCGAAAAGTCCACTTTGCTCCCCTCTCAGGATCTCGACTTCATAGGAGCATGGCTGGACACTCTGCAGGCTCGTGCCTTCTTGCCTCTGGAACGGGCCAACAGGCTCATAGCTCTGGCCGGCAGGTTCCACAGCGCGTCACCGGTCTCTGCCAGACAATTCCTGCAACTGCTCGATCATATGGCCTCCACGGTCCATGTCACTCCGAATGCCCATCTACATATGAGACCTGCCCAGTGGAGCCTTCGCACTCAGTGGCATCAGGCCACAGGGAGACTGACGGACTTAATACAGATCTCCGACCGCCTGGTCTCCTCTCTGCAATGGTGGCTTCACCTGCCCAATCTAGTACTCGGCATGACCTTTCAGTCTCCTCCACCTTCCCAGGTGCTAACGACAGATGCCGCTCTCCTGGGATGGGGAGCGCATTGCCAGGGCACATGCACTCAAGGCCTATGGACACCTTGGGAGGCTGCTCAGCAGATAAACTTCCTGGAGCTGCGGGCGATCTGCCTAGCTCTGCGGACCTTCTCTCACCTCACTTCTCGTCGGTCTGTGCTGGTACAGACGGACAATCAGGTTGCCATGTTCTGCGTGAGCTAACAGGGGGGCACGGGCTCCCTCCTTCTATGTCAGGAGGCTCGGAGACTATGCTTTTGGGCAGTCGACCACGACATCCTCCTCAAGGCTGTTTACCTGCCCGGGCAGGAAAATTGCCTGGCCGACAAACTGAGCCGGATTCTGCAGCCGCACGAATGGAGGTTGAACCCCGTAGTTGTCCAGCGGATCTTCCGCCGGTGGGGCCTCCCCACCGTGGATCTCTTTGCCAGTCCTCTCAACCGGCAACTTCCCAGGTTCTGCTCCCGGCACCCGTATCCTCTCAGAGTAGCGCCGGATGCTTTCCTCATCTCGTGGTCCACGGACCTACTGTATGCCTTTCCTCCCACGCCACTTGTGTCCCGGACGCTGTTCAAAGTTGTCCAGGACAGGGCCTCCGTGATCCTGGTGGCGCCCAGGTGGCCGAGACAACCCTGGTTCCCTCTACTCCTACAGCTAGCAGTGGACACCCCTCTTCCTCTGGGGTTTCAGCCCGATCTCCTGACCCAGGTTCAGGGTACCCTCCTGCACCCCAACCTCCGGGCCCTTCATCTGATGGCCTGGCTGCTGAAAGGGTAGTCCTAGCTCCGCTCCTGCTTCCTCCGGAGGTGGAAGCTGTCGTCCTGGCGTCTCGGCGACCTTCCACCCGGAAATCTTACGCCCTTAAATGGCATCGCTTCTCAGTCTGGTGTTCTCAGCGCTCTGAGGACCCCTTCGCCTGCTTAGTATCGGTGGTACTGCAGTATTTGCTTCACCTCTCCGATCTGGGCCTCAAATCCAACTCTGTCAGGGTCCACCTCAGTGCTCTCTCTGCACATCATTCTCCGGTGGAGGGCCAGCCTCTTTCCTCGCACCCCTTGGTGGCGCGTTTTCTCAGGGGCCGCCTTCTGCTTAAGCCTCCGTTGCGCCCTCCAGCTCCTGACTGGGATCTCAATGTGGTCTTGCAAAGGCTTACCTGTCCGCCTTTTGAGCCCATGGCTACCTGCCCTCTTCGTTTCCTCTCCTGGAAAACTCTCTTCTTGGTAGCCCTTACCTCCGCTAGGCGTGTTAGTGAACTACAGGCCCTAGTGTCGGAGCCTCCATACACTAGGTTCTACAAGAATAGGGTGGTCTTACGGACTCACCCTAAGTTTCTTCCAAAGGTGGTCTCCACTTTTCACATCAATCAAGAGGTGGTTCTTCCGACCTTCTTTCCCAGGCCGCATACCAGCCGAGCTGAAACTGTTCTGCATACCCTGGACTGTAGAAGAGCCTTATCCTTCTGTCTCGACCGTACGCGAGAGCATAGGAAAGCTGTCCAGCTTTTCGTATCTTTTGACCCCAATCGGTTGGGGGTACCCGTCTCTAAGCGTACTTTGTCCATCTGGGTAGCTGACTGTATCGCCTGGGCTTATGGGGCAGCCGGCCTCTCCTTAGAGAGTCGAGTCATGGCTCACTGTGTCAGGGCAAAGGCTGCGTCAGTGGCTCATCTCCGCTCTGTTCCGTTGGCAGACATCTGCCGGGCCGCTACTTGGTCTTCAAGCCAGACGTTTGCGGCTCATTACTGCCTGGAGAGGGAGTCCCGCAGGGACAGTGCTTTCGGACAGGCATTCCTCCACAATCTCTTTGAGGTCTAGGCAACTCCTACCCTCCGGCCCTGGTGTTGGGCTACCGGCCGGATTCGTTTTCAGAGAAGATTCCTTCCTTCTGTACTGTTGAGCTTGAGGGAGCTCATTTTTCGGCTTGAGGTCTCTGGTAGCCTTAAGCTTGGGAGTCCCATAAGTGAGAACTGACTTCCTGCTTTGTCCTGGAGAAAGAGTAGTTACTCACCTGTAACAGGTGTTCTCCAGGAGCAGCAGGAATCAGTCCTCACTACCCTCCCTCCTCCCCTTGGAGTTGCAGTCATTCTTATTACATGTTTCTGCTAACTTTTTTTGCTGTCTTTTCGCTATGTCATCCGACTGAGCAAGATGGCACCCTTGAGCGGGAAGGAGACCGCACATGCGCGCTGCAATTCCCAAAGGCTTTCTTCGAAAGCTGGGGAAAATTGCTCCACGAGGGCTCCGTCGGCGCCGACGTCACCCATAAGTGAGGACTGATTCCTGCTGCTCCTGGAGAACACCTGTTACAGGTGAGTAACTACTCTTTCTGCAGCCCTGGGGCTGTGCAGGCGGGCATATGGACCTTTATGTCAAAAGCTGATAGATGCTAACATTCAGTTTCTGGTACAGTATCCTGCCCACCTGCTTGTGTGACTCACAAAGGTAGGCACCGGGCCTTTGAATCAGCCACGGAAGCGGCCCAATACGTGGAAGAAGTGATGCGGAGAGCGACAGCATCGTTGGGGGTTTGCCGCACTAACTCGGGGACTGCGACCTGAAGGAGCCGAGGGGAGGAACGAACTACAGTGGAGTGCTGCATGTGGGACGCTTTTCCAAGCACATGGGGAAAAGCCTAACTTTGGGGCTTGGATTCTCCTGTGACCCGGACCACGTAAAGTTGGCTAAAAGCCCTAGAAATGTTAATACATTAAGATTGCTTGTTCGAGGGTGTAATGTTTATGGAATGTTATGTATGGTTAGATGGGGTAGTTTAAGGAGGGCCAGCAATGCCGGTAGTAGGATCGGGGGTTCAGTGAGTGAGGTATGGAAGGAGGAAGGGGGGGGGGGCACTTGCACATCTTGGTGACTTCATAGGACTGGAGGAAAGGGGTAAAAAAGAAGGGGGCGTGGGGAGCAGAGGGGGTGAGAAGGTGGGAGAAGGGGTGGGAGGGGGGAGGGGATGGGCGGAGTGTGAAGAGAAGAGGGAGGGGGCGGGGCCATGAAAGGGGAGAATTGGCAGGGGGATAGAGAACCAGGAGGGGGAGGAAATTAACATAATCCAACAGGAGCGAGAGCTACAGGGGGGGGGGGCTTCAGGCTGGGGAGGCCCTTTCTGGGGTAATGTTACATAGAGTTCAGAGCCTGAACTAGATCTACCACCCTGAAGATCATCTCTTGGAATGTATGCGGAATAGGGTCTCCGATTAAGAGATATAAAGTGTTGAAGGCATTAGCCAGGCAGAAATGTGATATTGCTATGCTGCAAGAAACCCAGCAGACAGAGGCAGAGCACCAGAAATTACAGAGAGATTGGGTGGGATAAGGGTGGGGGGCGCAGGCCCAAGGGAAGAAGGGGGGGTGGTCATTTTGATCCACCGACGAGTGCGATTTGTGATGGGGCAGGAATATCATGACCCCAACGGCAGATATGTACTAGTGTATGGGCTGATGGAGGGGAAGCCCATTGTGCTGGGGAATCGCTATAGCCCAAACAATCTGGATAGAGCACTATATATGAGGTTGGTAATCTGGATAGAGCACTATATATGAGCTACCGGAGGCCCCCTTGATTCTGGGTGGGGATTTTAACGGGGTGATGGAAGTGGAGTTGGATACAATGAGAGGGGGGATAGAGGACGTTCGCAAACCACTAAAGCGTTGCAAGGGTTACGCCGGAGGCTAGGGGCGATAGACTTGTGGTGTCTGTTACACTCGATGGATAGAGATTTTACCCATCAGTCACAGGCGCATGTGCACGCATAGACTGTATTTTAACTTCTGAAAGACTCTTCGCCCATATTTTAGATGAACAGATCGGCCCGATGATGATTTCAGACCACGCCCTCATTTGGATAGACCTGAAATGGCAGGAGAGTAGTACACGGGTGAGAATGTGGAGATTTCTGCTGGAGTTATATAAGGACTCGGCTTTCCACCTTTATTTGAAACAGAAATGGCAGGACTTTGCGCTTTATAACCAGGAACACCAAAGTGATCCGGAGTTATACTGGGAAATGGCTAAGGTGGTGGTGAGAGGAGACGACATTGGGTACGTGGTGCAGAAAAGGCGGTTGGCCTCAAAGCAGATCGTTCGACTGGAGAGGCAGATGGTGAGAGAATGGAGGAAATACGCGAACTGTCCCAGTGCAGGAAATAAAAAATGGTTGCGGGAGATGCAAATGGCTCTTGATGAGCTGCTCCATAGCAGAGCAAAGAAATCCTTTCTATATTATCGTTATCAGCTCTATCGATTTGGGGATAGGCCAGGAAAACGTTTAGCGCGATGTCTCCAGGGAAGCAGGGGTTCTAGAGCAGTGGCGGCCCTGAGAGATGACCAAGGTACCTTGCACAAAGAAAGCACAGCAATAGCCCAAATATTTTGCGTCTTTTATCAGAAGTTATATTTGGCAGAGGGGGGAGAGAGGGCTTACATGGAGGACTATTTTAGGGCGTTAAAACTGCCACGACTCGGGGAGGAGCAGAGAGCCCAACTAGATGGGCCCATAATGTTAGGGGAAGTGCAGCACGTCATTCAGACGGCTAGCTGTTACAAGTCGCCTGGACCAGATGGCTATGGGGCGGAGTTTTATAAGCTACTGAGCGACCTAGTGGCGCCAGCTATGCTGGCGGTGCACCACAAGAGAGTGGAACAAGGCCATGTTCGCTGGGGGGGAAATCCATGCACATATTATTTTGATACCCAAGCCAGGAAAAGACCCGCTTCAAGCGGCCTCATATAGACCCATATCACTGTTAAATTATGATTGGAAGGTACTTTCTAAGATCTTAGCTGAGTGGTTGGCGTCGGTTTTGGATGATTTGATTCATGGAAAGCAAGTTGGTTTTGTGAGCGGTAGGTATGCAGTGTGGAACCTACGGAAAATATTAGCATCACTGGAGTGGGTTGTGGGGGGGGGGGGGACTACAATCATTGCTAGTTAGTTTTGATGCTGAGAAAGCTTTCGATCGGGTGATTTGGCAATACTTGCAGTATCTACTGCCAAGGTATGGTCTGGGCGACTCCTTCTGTAGAATGGTGTAGGTATTATACACAAACCCCACGGCAGGGGTGTTGTGTAATGGAGTGATGTCTGAAAAATTTGCCTTGAAGAGGGGCACTCAACAGGGATGTCCGCTGTCCTTGTTGCTATTTGTGTTGACTTTGGATCCATTGGAGCGGGTAATAGAAGCGTCTCAAGAGATACAGGGGGTGCAGATTGGGAACCAGGGGTTCAAGATGGCCGCGTATACTGAAGACATGTTGGTACACCTGCTCTCCCCGCAACAGTCACTGCCCAGATTGCTAGAGGAGTTTGAGAGATTTGGAAGTTTTGCCGGTTTGAAAATTAACAGGGACAAATACAAAGCTTTAGATGTGTCGGGCAAACTCCAGGGGAACTGGGGTGGCTCCTTCCCGCTCAAATGGGCAACTGATTCCTTCCTTTATTTAGGGATTCTCCTGACTTGGAGTCTGATGGAGCTATATAAGCGGAATTTTGAGAGAGTTCTTTTTAAACTCCGTACGCAGATACAGGCGTGGACTTCTCTCCCTTTGTCGTTGCTGGGTAGGGCGGTGGCATTGGGGATGGTAGTTTTGCCCCGAGTGTTATATTGGCTGCAAACCCTCCCAGTTTGGTTACTGCGTAAGGATTTGAATAAACTGGAGAGGGAGATTCAGGGTTTTCTGTGGAAGGGGGCCCGCGCACGGATCCAGCTGAGCCGCTTACAAGGGGGCTGGCGGAAGGGGGGCATCGGTGTTCCTGATCTGCGACTATATGTGTTGGCTTGCCAGGCGCGACACATCGGAGATTGGCTGGGGGGACGGAGATATATACCCCAAGGGCGTTAGAAGAAGTGATGGTAGCACTGCAGAAGTTGTTGGCAGTCTTATACTTGGAGACTCCTGTGCTCCAAAAAGGGGTGAGGAGGAGTGGGCTAATGCTGCCAGTGCGGCAAACGTGGCGACAGTTGAATAGATATTGGGGGAGGTCGCCAGCTATCTCGAGTTGGCTGCCGTTGCAGGGCAGCGTAACATTTACGCCAGGCCGGAAACGGCCATCTTTCGGGTGTGGTATAGATTGGGCATTAGAATGCTGGGACATGTAGTGGACCTAGAGGGGAAATGTAAATCCCTTGGGGTTTTATGTAGGGAATATGGGGTGAATAGTGGTCATTTTTTTGCTTATGCACAGCTTTCCCATTATGTGGCCTCTCTCTCTACGAGCGAGTTGACTGGAGAACGGTCCGCACACCTGCTGGAATTTTTCTCGTTAGGTGGGGATTCGCCGCCAACGATCTCTAGTCTGAAGAAGAGGTTGAACCAATATCGTGTGAGTCCAGATTACTCAAAGGAGGGAGGCTAAGTGGGCGGAGGACTCAGCCAGGGGGTGGCCCCTGGGTCAGTGGGTAGAGCCCTATGCCATATCGCAGGCTTGGTAGAGGGGGTGCGATGGAGAGAGGTACAGTTCAGATGCATTATACGTGCACATTTTTCTTCAAGGAGGGCTCTGCGCAGTCATCTCACCCGGTCCCCTGGCAGATTTTGGTCATATGTGGTGGAGTTGTCCGACAATTCAGCGCTATTGGGCACGAATCAGTACATATCTAGGTAGCCTGTTCCGGCAACAAGTCGCATGGTCGGGGACCTTAGTAGTCTTGGATCAACTTGGACCGCTCCACCCTAAAGGGAGATGGGAACGTATTTTGGTGAGGAAGGCCTGTCTGGTGGGTATAGGGCCGATACTTCATAGATGGAGAGAACCAATGCCCCCTACCTTTTGGGAATGGCGCAATAGCTTCCATCAATTAATGCTTTTTGAGAGAAAGGGGGTGAGAGGGAACAGCTCACGGTGGTCTTCCTTCTGGCTGATATGGGAGCCTTACATACAAACGCTACAACCCCGGATACGTAACAAAATACTGCAGAAGGGTTAGGAGGAGATTAGATTAGAGCCCTAAAAGGTGACCGGAGGGTCCCTACGGCCTCGGGATACATTGGAGCCGGGTAAGGAGAGGCAGAGAGCCGAGTCTCACTCCTGGGGGGGGTGATACAGAGTGGTAGGGGGAGGGTGGCAGGGTGGGGAGGGAGGGGGGAGGCTAAGGGGGGGTATAGCGTGTTATCTCTCAGGCGGAGGATAAGAGTTCACCCCGCCGGGAGATGTAGTGTATTGGTTGTTTGCTTTGTTATGTAATGTGATGTGTGTGCATTAATAAACAGATTTTCAAAAAAAAAATTGAAGAACTTCAGTAGAATATGATATGGCTAATACTTCCTTCAAATATTTATCCAAAAGAATTTTTGGCGATAAAAAAGAAGTCTGAAGAAAATTCAAAGAACGTAAATTACGAGAAAGCATAGAGTTTTCAAGAGCTTCCACTTTTGCATGTAAAACCAGAGTTCTTAATCCCAGCAACATTAACTGCATGAAATGGAATAACTTTGAGACTCGAGCTTAGTAACAGCCATATCTACAACAGAAACCTTCTGATTAAGCTGCTGTAGCGAGTCCATAGCTTCCTGAGAGAAAGTACACAAAGATAAGGTAAGGGTAGTAGACATTTTATTATCGATACAGTTCAAAGCCCCCCAAATATCCTTCAAGGTAATCTCTGCATCGGGGTGCAGGGCTGGAAGCCCAGAAATAATACCGGCATCAACCAGCTGGACAGGTTTGGCAAAATCACTTCCATATTAACAGCTCTTACCTTCTCAGAGGTCTCACCAGATATAGAAGATAGTAGAGAGACAGGACAAGGCGGTGGGGATCTCCCCCTCCCCTCCCCTCCCCCGAACTAAGGGAAACCCCTTCGGGGGAAGACTGCACTAAAGGCAAGGGAACAAGGTGCTTATCTAAGGAACCCGCCGACTTCACTCTGGTGGCGGTGACTCCCTGCTCTTGCTCCCAGCCTTGATCTTCCTTTTCCCCATAAGAAAACAAAATATAACTAACAAAAAGGAAAATAAGGGACAAAGGACCAGACACTGTAGTGGCACCAAAGGGGCAAGTCTCGCCCCTTAGGACATGCCCCCGGACCACGCTCCGTGGTCGCGGAGAGAAACAGCAAGTTCTTATAGACAGAATAGAAGCAGGGAACAGGCTACACCCTTGGTGCCTGCCCAATGTTGCAGGGCAGGCTCCAAGCCTCAAGAGCAGCGTCCACTTAACAACAGCAGTCCCGAGGGCCAATGGACAGGCCCAACACACCTCCTCTTTTGAATTCAGCTGGATCCACTGGTAAACACTCAGACAGATCTCATAGGCAGAATAGGGGTCCTTGCAGGGAACGGGCTACCCCCTCAGTGCCTGCCCGATGTTGCAGGGCAGGTTCCGAGCCTCGAGAACAACGTCCACTTAATAGCAGCAGTCTCGAGGGCCTTCAAATTCAGCTGGTTCCCATAATTGTATTCTTTATAATGGTTTCTACCATTTTGCCGGTACTGACTCATCCCCCCTGCATCCCTTTTTAAATATTAGCATTACATTGGCCATTCTCCACTCCTCTGGTACTACAGATGATTTTAATAATAGTTCACAGATTGCTAATAGTAGGTCTGCAATCTCATATTTCAGTTCTTTCAATACGCTCGGATATATACTATCCAGTCCAGGTGATTTGCAACTCTTCAATTTATCAAATTGTTGTAATACATCTTCCTGGTTTATCAATATTTCTTTCAATTCTTCTGATACATCATCTTCATGTACCATTTCAGGCATGGGTAGATTCACTACATCATCTTCGGTGAAGACTGAAGCAGAGAATTCATTCAGTCTCTCCGCTATGGCCTTGTCCTCACTTAGCGCCCCTTTTAACCCTCTATCATCCAATCGTCTAACTGACTCTCACAGGTTTTTTGCTACAAATGTACTTGAAAAAGTTTTTATTATGCATTTTTGCTTCCATGGCTAGCTTTTCTTCAATTTCTCTCTTTTTCTGCCTTATCAGTGCCTTGCATCTAACTTGCCAATGCTTATGTTGTTTCCTGTTTTTGTCATTTGGCTCCCTTTTCCATTTCCTGATAGATGCTTTTTTGGCAGCAACAGCCTCTCCAACCTCGCTTTTAAACCATGCTGGTAGTATTTTTGGGCTTCCACTTTTCTTAAAGCATTGAATACATCTATTCTGGGCTTCCAAGATAGTATTTTTAAACAATGCCCATGCTTTATGTAAATCTTTAACTTATGCAACTACTCCTTTTAGTCTTTTCTTAACTGTTTTCCTCATTTTACCATAGTCTCCCTTTTGAAAGTTAAATGGTAGTACTGTGCCATCCTCCTTTCATTTATTAAATCAAATGCAATCATGCTATGATCACTGTGGCCAAGTGGCCCCAATACCCTTATCTCTTACACCAGATCCTGCATGCCACTAAGAACTAGGTCTAAAATAGCATCCCCTCTTGTCGGTTAATGAACCAGCTGCTCCAAGAAGCAGTCAGTTATTTCATCTAGAAACTTTATCTCCTTAGCATATCCTTCTGTGACACTGACCCAGTCGATTGAAATCATCCATTATTACTGTGTTGTAACTTTTGTTAGCTTCCCAGATTTCTTTCAGCATGTCATCTATTCGTTCTGACCAGCTGGTCGTTAGTAGACCTCCATTGCCATCGCCTTCCCCATTTTATGTGGAATTTATGTCCATAGAGATTCTACAGCGTATTTTGTTTCCTGGAAAACTTTAATCCTTTGTGACTCAATGCCCTCTCTAACAGAGAGCATAACCCCTTCACCAATTTGATCTACTCTATCATTGTGATATAGTTTTTACCCAGGTATCACAGTGTCTCATTGGTTGTCCTCCTTTCACCAGGTCTCTGAGACACCAATCATATTTATTTATTTAATCAGTTTTGTATACCACCTTATCCTTCAATCAAAGTGGTTAACAGGACAACAAAAGGGTTTACATTGGGGCATGGAGGACAGAGAGACAAGACATTGTAATAAATTACAGTACATCATATTAATTTACAATAAATTACAGTACATTGTAATAGTATGTAAAGATAAACTATAATATTATACTATAACATAACAAAATTGAGTAGAAACAGTTAGTAAGGTATCTTGAACTTTTATGTGATAGGTTGTTTGCCATAAGCCTTGATGAATAGATTTGTCTTAAGGGACTTGTGGAAGTCTTTCATGTCGGTCTGAAATCTTAATTCCTCAGGAATAGAGTTCCATTGTTTTGGTGCCATAAATGAAAAAGACCTTTTAGAAGTCATTTGTTTAGATTTATTAAAATTAAGATGGGTATTAAGTCTGTTGGTAGCTTGGGAACGTCTCGGTCTTGAGCTTGTGTCTTTAGAAATAATAGATTTTAGAATATCTGCTGATGGTCCATGAAGAATTTTAAAAATGATCATCGGATTTTTGTACTTTGATCTTGCAGTGATTGGAAGCCAATGAAGTTCTTCAAGCAAGGGAGTTACATGTTCATATTTTGTGGTTCCCATTATAATTCTTGCAGTGGTGTTTTGAGCCATTTGAAGGGATGGATGGTATTTTTGGGAAGACCTTGATAAAGGATGTTTCCAAAGTCAAGTAAAGGTGTAATAACTGCTTGACATATTGTTCGGAAATGATTTGTATGCAAAATTGGTTTAAGTCTTCTAATGATTTTTAAACGATGGTAAGCTTTATTTGTCATTTTATTTACATGTGATTTTAAATTTAGATGTTTATCTAGGGTTACGCCAAGGTACTTTACTTCTTCACTAAGTTTTATGGATTTGTTTAGGATATTAATTTCTTTAGGAGTCTTTAGGTTTTGACATTTAGAGGTTAATAGTGCTTCGGTTTTGTCTGAATTTATTTTAAAGTTATTATTTGCAAGCCAGTTCATCCAAGTTTACTCCCCCTGTTCAATGTAAACTCAATGTGACCTGCTGCATTGCTGTATATTTTGTTTAACTGTAAACCGCACTGATTACAATAGCGCGGTATATAAGAGATGTAAATAAATAAAATAAAATAAATAAATTTATCAATTATTACTGTGTCTAAAGAATTTTGGTCGATTGTAGTATAGATCATAATGTTGTCAGTATAGAGATGGTAATTTATTCCATGCTGTTTAATAATCTAACCTCTCATTTAGATCTATATTTTCTAAGTCTCCCATCTTATTTTTTAGACTTATATCATTTGCATACAGGCATTTTAGAGGTTGTATTTCATTCATATTGTTCTGGTTATCAGTTGATAGAGGTATTTTGGAATCTTTCAGCTCTGTACTCAAGGGCATCTGGTTTACTTATTGGAGTGTCTCTGTTAGGATGTCCTAACTTCCCTGTTTTGCTAGTATCCTTCAAGGATACATTCTTCTGAACCATGCGCTCTTGGGCAATTGTTTGCTTTCCCCTATTACCTAGTTTAAAAGCTGCTCCATCTCCTTTTAAAATGTTAATGCAAGCAGCCTGGCTCCATCCCAGTTAAGGTGGAGCCCCTCCCTCCCCCAGAATGTTGCCCTGTTCCTAACAAATCCCAAACCCTCTTCTTTGCACTATTGTCTTGTCCACGCATTGAGACTCCGGAGCTCCACCTGCCTTTTGGGTCCTGCGCATGCAATGGGAAGAATTTCAGAGAATGCTACCCTGGTTGTTCTGGATTTCAGCTTCCTACCTAAAAGTCTAAATTTGGTCTCCAGAACCTCCCTCCCACATTTTCGTATGTCACTGGTACCAACATGTACCAAGACAGCAGACTCCTCCCCTTGTCTAGGTGGCGCATGAGATGTGTGCCCTTCTCTTCTATTGCTAACTCCAGACTTCATTCCTTTCACCTTGCTGCTCCTTATACCTGAAACAAACTACCTGAATCTGTACGCCAGCTCTCTAGCCATCTGTACACCAGCTCTCTAGCCATCTGTACACCAGCTCTCTGGCCATTTTCACATCCAGGATGAAAACTCACCTCTTTGCTACTGCTTTCGGATATTGACTCGCCTAGTTTCTTTTGTGTTTTCTTACCATTCCCCCTAGATGTATCCTACAGTTACTGCCTTGACTAGATTGTAAGCTTTGATGAGCAGGACACTGTCTTTTACATGTGTCTGTGCAACCCTGCATATGTCTTGTAGTGTTATACAAATGCTCAGTAGTAGTAGTAGTAGTATTCTACTTAACAACTAGCTTGTGAAGAGCTCCACTCCAGGGGGTGTTCAGCAGTCAACTCAGCTGACCATTTGGGTGCTTGAAATGTTGGGATAGTTGACCATGAACCCCAAGTCCCACCTTCAGCTCTCCCAACAATTTGGAATTCGTAGGAGCCCTCTTTGACACCGTTTGGGCTTTAGCTTTTTTTCCAGTGGATCACCTGCATTTGTTGGTGGCCTTAGTCCACGATACCAGCAGAGGCATCAGATAACTGCTCGGTCATATGGCCCCGACAGTGCACATCACTCCCTTGGCTTGCCTGTCAATGAGACAAGCTCAATGGACTCTGAGTACTCAGTGGAGACAAACTACCAGCTGCCTTCGGGACCGGGTAATGGTCACCGTGCCTCTGATCCAGTCCCTGCACTGGTGGGTGTGACCATGGAACTTGCTCAAAGGCCACGCCTTTCAAACATCGCCTCTCCAGTGGATGTTGATGACCAGCGCTTCCAAGCTCAACTGGGGGGCTCATCTGGATCACACTCAAGGCGTGTGGTCCAAGCAGGAGAGTCTTTACCAGATCAGTTTTCTGGAACTTCAGGTGATAGAGAATGCCCTCCAGACATTCAGGGTCCACCTCGCCAACCAGATTGTCCTGATTTGACCTCCCCCCACCCCCGTCCCCCGGTGTAGTGCATTTTCATCTGCTCTTTCCTTTAACCTGCCCTCTCTTTCCTGTCTGAATTACTGGCGTTCTGTTTCCCTTTCATAGCAGTATCACCTTATTTTACCAATTGTAAACTGCTCTGGTGCTTTTGTATGAGCGGTATATTAAGCTCCAAATAAAGATAAAGATAATCAAGTGATGATATAGTATATCAACAAGCAGGGAGGCACGGGCTAATATCTCCTGTGTTGGAAGGCAGTCCACTTATGGAGGTTTGCCATCACCCACGGGATGGAATTGAGAGCCACCTATCTGCATGGGGAACTCAATTCCCTGGGGGACCACTTGAGTCACATCCTCCAGCCGCACGAATGGATCTTGAACAGAGGTTGTGGGCAGGATTTTTCATGAGTGGAGTATCCCCTTGATAGATCTCTTTCCCACCCAGCACAACTCTTAGATGGGCATTTCTGTTCCAGGGTCATGTTGAGAGGCTGGCCTAGGGCAGGATGCCTTCCTCCTGCACTGGGGAGTGGCCTGCTCTACATGTTTCTGCCCATTCCTCTTGTGGTGAAGACCTTACTAATACTCCAGGCCGACAGTGGCACAATGATCCTCATCATGCCGTACTGGCCTAGGCAGCTGTGATTCCCCTTGCTGCTTCGGCTCTCTCGGCAAGAGCCCCTACGACTAACTTCACCATAGATCCCATCTCGCAGGACAGAACCTTGCTTTACCCCAGTGTCCAGTCATTGGCTCTCACAGTGTGAATGTTGAGTGGATAGTTCTGCAGGAGCTTAACCTACCCGAGAGCATCATGGAATTTCTCCTGGTCTCATAAACTTTTGACATGGAGGTCCTACGCGTTTAAATGGAAGAGGTTCTCCTGGTATACTGACTGGGCCCTGGACCCCTTCTGTACAGTGGGCAAGTTGCTTGAGTACCTTCTGCACCTCTCTGAGTTGGGTCTTAAGTCCAGTTTTGTCAGAGTACACTTGAATGCATCCAAGGCCTAGCATCGTAGTTTGTAGAAGAAGCTCATATCAGCTCAGCCCTTGGTGATTCGGTCCATGTGGGGTTTGCTCCTCTCTTAGCCTCCTGTCAAGCCCCAAGCGGTGGCTTGGGACCGTAATGTGGTTCTGGCGCAGCTCTTGTAGGCTCCCTTTGATCCTTTAGCTTCTTGCCCTTTGAAGTTTCTGACTTGGAAGGTCTTGTTCCTGGAGTTGGTTACTTCAGCACATCACGTTAGTGAGCTCCAGGCTCTAGTGGCTCTCCTGCTGTATACCAGGTTTTATCACAATAGAAAAGAGACGACTGAGGGGCGATATGATATAGGCCTATAAATTAATGAATGGAGTGGAAGGGGTAAACATTGATCGGTTGTTTACACAATCAAAAAGTAGAAAGACTAGAGGACACACAATGAAGCTACAATGCAACCCATTTAAGACTAATGAGAGAAAATATTTTTTTTACTGAACATGTAATCAAACTTTGTAATTTGTTACTGAAGGATGTAGTAAAAGCTGTTAGTGTAGCTGGGTTTAAAAATGGTTTACACAAGTTCTTGGAGGAAAGGTCCATAAACCATATGTTGGAAATGGGATATTTGGCTTGATGGATCTTGGTCTGACCCAGTAAGGCATTTCTTATATTCTTATGAGTGGTCATGCACACTCATTCGCGTTTCCTTCCGAAGGTGGTCTTTACTTTCCTTCTTAATTAGTCAGTCTTGCTGCCTCACGCCCACAGAGGGGAGGAAGCACTACACATGCTGGACTGTGAGCACTGGTCTTCCACCTTGAGCGTACGAAGGCCCACCGATGGTCCAGCCAGTTGTTTGTTTCTTTTGACCCCAGCAAGCTGGAGGCTGCCGTTTCTGAACACACACTGTTTATTTGGCAGGCAGATTGCATCTCTTTCACTTATGCCCAGGCAGACCTCAGTCTTAATACTCATGTCACGGCTCACAATGTCAGAGCCATTGCTGCGTCAGTGGCCAACTTGCACTCAGTCTCCATGGAGGAGATCTGCAGGGCTGCAACGTGGTCTTCAGTCCATACAGTCACATCACTTTACTGTCTGGATGGTGATTCCTGATGAGACAGCAACTTTGGCCAGGTGTACTCCGGCATATCTTTGGGGATTAGGTACCAGTTCCTTCCCTTCTGGCCCTACTATCCATCCAGGCTACCAAAAAGAAACCACTTCAGTACGAGTGCTGCTCGCTGTACAACTATGCTGAAGATGCTAAATCAGTTACACCCTTATGCAAATTAATTGAAACAAACTGGATTTTTAAATCTTTTTAGCCTATGAATTGTATATGCATTTAATTTTGATATTTTTTTAATCAACTGGGTTAATCATCACATATGAGATGTTTCATCGTTATTTATGGGTTTAAGGGTTAAATGACATAATAGATGATGTGATGTGATATAATGTACGAATGACTTATTGTGTGTATGCGACTGTAATATCAACCAAATTGCATCATTTTCTTTCAAATGTATTCTTAGTTGTTAATCCAACCATTGTGCATGATGGACGCAACACCCAGAAAACGCACAAAGACTGTCATCCTGTACGAACACACAGGGAAGACCTATAGTGATATAGCAAGTATAGTTGGTGTCAGTCTCGCAACCATCAGTCATTGATCAAATCTAAAAAGGAGACAGGATCCATCTCGCCTAAACAAAAGGGAAATTGTGGTTGTAGGAGGAAAACCACACCCAGAGATGACAACTGTGTTCTCATGGAAAGTAGAAAAGACAAGCGACAAATTAAAAAGAGATTTAGAAGAGAAAGGTAAAATGGTCAGTTCTTCCACAATTCGCAGGCGACTTTTGGAATTTGGTCAAAAAGCATGACGACCTCTGGAAAAAAACTTCTGACAAAGGTTATGAAAGAGAAGCGCTGTAAATGGGGACTGAAACATAGAGTGGGACTAAAGAAGATTGGAGAAAAGTAATATTTGGTGATAAGTCATATCTCCAGGAACAAGCAGGAATGAGTCTTCACATATGGGTATCGTCAGTACCGACGGAGCCTGCGCGGGAACGCTCCCCAGCGTCCAATAGGAAAGCTTTTGGGAGCATCCCACAGGGCCTGCGTGCTGTCTTCCCGCTTTCCCAACCGCCTCTCTCCAGTTCTTCTTTTCCGCGGAGCCAGCAGGTCGTGTTCCTGTCACCGCAGAAGAGGTTCTTTATTTTTTCTTTATTCTTTTGTGTCGCGTCTGCCTTCTTCGAAGTCGGACCGGTACCGCCGGTCTTTCTTTTCTTTCTTTCAAACCCCCCCCCCCCCCCAAAAAAACGCTTTATTTCTACTGTGCATTTTCAGTTTTTGGGCCCTAGGCCTAAAAATATTTTCCTCATGGAGAAGCCCGCTTCTTTTATTTATTTATTTATTTTTATTTATTTAACATTTCTTCTATACCGCGCTATTAAAATCAGTGCGGTGTACAATGAACACAACATACTGCAGTGCATACAAGCAACATTGAGTTTACATAGAACAAGGGATGATAAATGCATGGGATAACCGGGGAAACTATGTACAGTTGACTTATTATATATATATATTTAAACTATATACATATATATATATATTATTATATATATATTTATATATATATAAATATATATATATATATATTTTTTAAACTTCTGGGTTTAAAAAATGCACAAAATGTGGTGGTACTATTTCTGTCACCGACACCCATGACTGGTGTCTAAAGTGTTTGGGACCTGACCATTCCATCACTGATTGTGTGGCCTGTACCATGATGTCTAAGAGAGGTCGGCAGGACCAAGCAGCCAAGCTCAGTACCCTGTTTCCCTCTGATGCAGCTTCAGTAGCATCGACGTCTTCCAGGGCCTCCTCTTCCTCCCATGGATCTCAGGTAACCAAGCATAAATCTGGCCGGTCCTCGAAGGGTAGATCTCCCTCTAAGCATCGAGATGCCTCCGGGCTTGCCCTCGAGGATTCCGCACCGGCAAAATTACCCCGGCAGGAAGCTCCGGCCTAAAGCATTATCTATGGGGTCACAGGTTGACATCGATGGCTCGGCCTCGACAGATCACCTGTTGCCGTGTTCTGGGGTACCGGTGGCTCCCACTGGTACCGACATCCAGACTCTTGTGGCGTCGATGGATCAGAAGATTCTGACCATGCAGCGCACCTTAACGGCGTTCATACTGGCTGCGACGCCTCCGGTACCGCAACAATCCCCGTTGCTGGTACCGGCTCCGGTACCTGCATCGCTCCCGGTACCGGTACCGATGGCATCAACATCGGCTTCAGTGTCAACTGCAACGGTACCCTGTCCTATGATGCCTATCGGTACCGAACCGGTACCGATTACTCCCGATGTCGATCCCACTCGATACGGTTATCGGACTTTACAGGAGCATCCAGACAGGCGATACTTCGATTCCTCTGAGGGTTCTGTAGAAGCATCGATACTTCTTCCTCAGGAGTCTTCTTCACCTAAACGAAGAATGTCTCCTCCAGAAGACTTGTCTTTTCAAGACTTTGTTAGGGAAGTGGCTAGGGTCCTCTATCACGGTGGCCCCTGAGTCAGAACCCAGAGCCAAGGAGTTGGATATTTTACAATATCCTAAAACTCCTAAGGAGGCAGCTACTTTACCTGTTAATGAGATTCTGTATGATCTCATGTTGTGGGAGACACCTCTCACCACTTCTCCTCATTCTCGCAGGTTAGACACCATGTATCGTGTCCCTCCTTGTCCTGGCTTCCACAAGACTCAGCTTCCTCACCACTCTATTGTGGTAGAGTCTGCCATGAAGAAGATAGAGTGCAAAAAGACACTCATCTAATCCTCCAGGGCGTGAATGCAGGACCCTGGATGCTTTTGGCCAAAGGGTTTTCCAAGCTGCTATGCTAGCTGCTAGGATCAATTCCTATAGTCTCTATATAGGAATGTTTCTAAAAGAAGTCACAGATCATCTGCAATTGTGGTCTATTTTGTTGAACGTAGAATATCAAATTATGCAGTTGTCAAACGTTCAAAGGAACCAAAAAAACTGTAGTAGCTTCTTTTCATATTTTATTTTGCTTTTCTTTGTATTCAAAGTATAAGATACACAAGCCCGGATTCCTCCTTCACTCTTATAATGTACCAAAAATTTCTTTGCAAAGATACATTTGGAAGAGAAGAACCTCTACTGAACTCTTTCAAGACTACTTTTAAAACGGGTCTCGACGCTCTACTCCGGCGCCTATTGGCGTTTCAAACTTTTTCTTCAGGAGACCATATCCTATAAATAAATAAAATTTACAATGTCACTTTATCCTAAGATCTGAATATCAGTAAAAACAATTATCTTAACAGTGTAATTCTAACATCATTCTATGCTACTTACAGACATATTATGCTGCCCACGTTTCTCTCCTTGTTTCATACAAAAAAACGCCGCGCATGTCTTATGGAAAGGTTCGTTAGATTCCCTAGAACAATTTCTATCTTGGCTAAACACTCGAGATGTAAATATTACATTTACCTCTACATTTCATCAGAAGTATATAACTTATCTTGATGTTCAAATAACTAGAGAAGCCCATAGTTGGAGCACGACGATTTTTAGGAAAACCACTGATAGAAATACGTTTTTAGAGTTTTCTAGTAAACATCCTCAAAAATTAAAACAATCGTTACCATTTTCACAATTTTTACGGTACCGGCGTAATTGCTCGAGTACACGAGAATATAAAAAACAGGCTGTTAATTTGAAAAAGGATTTTATAAAAAGGGGATTTCCGGTGACGATAGTACAGAAGGCATATCACAGGGCCCTCTATAATCATAGGGCGGCGCTGTTAACACATTCTAGTAAGGCACGATATAAGATAAATGAAAGTGAGAATATAAATTTTATTACACCATACACTCCACTAAGTTATAATTTACAAAAACTAATAAATAAACATAAGAATATATTATCGGTAGTGCCGGGTTTAGAAGAGAAGTCAATTAGATGTGTTTGGCAAAGGGGACGAAATCTTAAGGATTATTTGAGCCCAGCGATACTTCCCCCGAACAAAGAACCATCTGTTATTAAAGGGCACAAAAGCTGTGGGAGCTGTGACATATGTGAGCTTATGTTAGAACAATCGTATTTTAGCCACCAGGGACAAAAATACTATTCTAGGACACAGACAACGTGTGCTTCAGAAGCGGTAATTTATGCACTTAAATGCCCATGCGGATTACTCTATGTAGGCAAGACCATCCGGTCGTTACGAGTGCGATTACGGGAACATAGAAGTAAATTAAAATGCCGCCGGTTAGAAGCTCCGATCGTCCCACATTGCCTGTCTCAAGGTCATACCTTTGACCAACTTCGCAGCTTTGTGATAGAGCAGATCCAGGTCCCTAGGGGAGGAAAAACACTAGATGAAACCTTGTTGCACCGTGAACAATGGTGGATACATAAATTGCAGACAGTAGCTCCAGGAGGGTTAAATGTGTCCATTGAGTGGATTTCGTGTATGTAGGTCAATTTGTAGAATTGAAACACCATTGGCTGGGTAAAAGTAAGGGGCAATATTAAGCATGAAGAGCTTACTGTTAAATCAAATATGAATCGATAACGGCATTAGTTTTCCCTTTAAGTAGGTATATTTAAGATTCACTAGAGTTAGGGAGTGCGTAAGAATGACGTATGACATAATCAGGAAGGGCTTTAAATAAGCAATGGGTTCACCATCACGCATGCGCGGCGTTTTTTTGTATGAAACAAGGAGAGAAACGTGGGCAGCATAATATGTCTGTAAGTAGCATAGAATGATGTTAGAATTACACTGTTAAGATAATTGTTTTTACTGATATTCAGATCTTAGGATAAAGTGACATTGTAAATTTTATTTATTTATAGGATATGGTCTCCTGAAGAAAAAGTTTGAAACGCCAATAGGCGCCGGAGTAGAGCGTCGAGACCCGTTTTAAAAGTAGTCTTGAAAGAGTTCAGTAGAGGTTCTTCTCTTCCAAATGTATCTTTGCAAAGAAATTTTTGGTACATTATAAGAGTGAAGGAGGAATCCGGGCTTGTGTATCTTATACTTTGAATACAAAGAAAAGCAAAATAAAATATGAAAAGAAGCTACTACAGTTTTTTTGGTTCCTTTGAACGTTTGACAACTGCATAATTTGACAGATCATCTGCAGACTTTAACCCCTTTCATTTCAGAGGATAAAAGAGAGGAGTTTCTCACTTGGCTCAAGCATGCCCAAGATGTCTCCAAATTTTCCAACCGTGCAGCCTTTGACTCTTTTGAGTGTGTAAGCAGAGCTTCGGCTATTGCCATAGGGGCCCGCAGAATTGCTTGGCTACAAGCTTCTGATTGGAGCTCTGGGCCCAAGATCAATTGGGAAATCTCCCTTGTACAGGTGAAAACCTTTTTGGTAAGGATTGGCAAGCAAAGGCCACTCGGATGGATGCTGAAAACTCTGCTTTGGATCGACTTTCAAAGTCTACCTCTGCTCCTGTTAAGAAAAGATTGTTTAAAAAGACATCTTTTTCCAAAAAGGGAAGATACTATCCTGCTTATGGTCAGCAGGCATCTTCTGCAGGTTGTTTTGCTGCAAAGCGTCAGCAACCACCTAAACAGGCCAAGTCAAAGGCAGCTAGACCTTCTACGGCCCAGCAGCCTCAGCCTCCTCAGGGCCTTTGACTCGCTACTAGAGAACTTAGCCTTTCTAGCTCTGGAAGGACCAGAGCCCCTTACCATTCCAGGAAGGTTAACTTACTTTGCTCCCAGATGGGAGAAAATCACAGCAGAGCAATGGACACTCTCCATCATAAGGGAAGGGTACAGGCTTCATTTCTTAAGCCTTCCCCCCCCACACCATGGTGAAACAGTTCAATTCTCCAACATCTCTCCTCAACCTTCTAGGTCAGGAGATTGCCATCCTTCTTGCACAAGGGGCAATAGAAGAAGTACTTCTTATTCAACAAGGCTCAGGGTTCTACTCCCCTTATTTTCTTATTCCAAAGAAAACAGGGGGCTACAGATCCATCTTAGATCTCAGAGAATTGAACAAATTTCTATTCAAGGAGAAATTCAAAATGATTTCTCTCGGTGCTCTGCTTCCATACCTTCAGAGTCAGGACTGGCTTTGTTCTCTAGATCTCAAGGATGCGTACACCCATGTCCTCATCCATCCAACTCACAGAAGGTTCCTTCGGTTCCTTTTTCAAGGAAAGCACTACCAGTACAGGGTGCTTCCTTTTGGTCTGGCCTCTGCACCAAGGGTGTTCACGAAATGCATAGCAGTAGTAGCTGCATTTCTACGCACTCTAGGAATATTTGTCTTCCCATATCTGGACGACTGGCTCATTCGAGCTCCATCTCAAGCAGAGGCCAAGACTTGTCTAATCTGCACAATGCGTGTCCTTCAGTATTTGGGACTAGTAATAAACATCCCAAAATCCAGTCTCACCCCTACTCGGTCCCTCGAGTTCATAGGGGCTTTGTTGGATACCACAACTGCAAGGGCCTATCTTCCTCAGGCCCGTTGTCTACGCTTGGTGCAGTTAGCCTCCCAAATACAGTTAAAGCCCCTTTTAACTGCTCGAGAAATGTTGCAACTCTTAGGCCACATGGCATCCACTGTGCATGTGGTTCCATATGCTCGCCTTCACATGAGGGCAGCTCAATGGACTTTGTCCACCCAATGGACTCAGGCATCAAGTTGCCTGTCAGACAAATAGCAAACTCCAGTCACCTTTTTTGGTCTCTCCAGTGGTGGAAGTCCTCTCAAAACCTGTTGCTGGGGTCCCCTTTTCAACAATCACTTCCCCAAGCAACTCTTACAACAGATGCCTCTCCAATGGGTTGGGGAGCTCATCTGCAAGATCTGTCCACCCAGGGCATCTGGTCTCCACAGGAGACTTCACTACACATAAATCTCTTGGAACTCAGAGCAATTTTCTTACCTCTCAGAGTGTTCCACTCCCTGCTCAGCTACAAGACAGTCCTCATCCACACGGACAATCAAGTAGCCATGTTCTATGTAAACAAGCAGGGGGGGACTGGCTCTCTGTCGCTTTGCAATGAAGCTTTGCGACTGTGGGCCTTCGCCAGAGAGCATCAAATTCATCTTATGGCAGTATATCTTCCAGGCGTTCAAAACTCTTGGGCAGACAGACTCAGTCGAGTTCTGCTTCCACACGAATGGTCCCTCCACAGGGACCAGATAGCCAGGACTTTTCAAATTTGGGGAACCCCGGACATAGACCTGTTTGCAAGTCCGTGGAATGCCAAACTTCCCCGGTTTCTGTTCCAGGATTCCGTGTCAGGGAGTTCAGGCCAAGGATGCCTTCCTCCTTCACTGGGGTCAAGACTTCCTTTATGCCTTTCCACCCATTCCCCTAATTCCCAAAACACTGTTCAAGCTTCAGAGAGACCAAGGGTCTATGATCCTCATAGCACTACATTGGCCACGCCAAGTGTGGTACCTTCTACTTCTGCATCTCTCTCAGGCTCCATCCCTGGAGTTGGGCTCTGCTCCAGATCTTCTCTCCCAGGAACACGGAACGTTGTGGCACCCAAACCCCCAGTCTCTCCATCTCAGGGCCTGGTTGCTGAAGGCCTAGACCTTCAAGTTTTCCATCTCTCTCAGCAAGTCAGAGATGTTATTCATGCTTCTAGAAAGCCTTCCACTAGACGTTCCTGTGCTTTCAAATGGAAAAGATTTACCATTTGGTGTTCTGAGAAGGGTCTTAACCCTCTAGTAATACCTGTGAATTCTTTACTAGAGTATCTTCTGCATCTTTCACATGCAGGCCTCAAAACGAATTCGGCAAGAGTCCATTTGAGTGCTATTGCAGCGTCCCTCAAGCCTCTCAATGGACAGCCTGTTTCCTCTCATCCTCTTATAGCAAGATTCATGAGAGGCCTTCTTTTAACTAAACCTCCCATTAGACCACCTCCAGTGGCATGGGACTTAAATCTGGTTCTTGGCCAGCTTATGAAGCCACCCTTTGAACCTTTAGCCACCACCTCCTTGAAATTTCTTTCTTGGAAGGTTATCTTTCTCATTGCACTCACCTCAGCACGTCGCATCAGTGAGTTGCAAGCCTTGGTGGCCAACCCTACTTATACAGGGTTCCATCATGATAAGGTAGTCCTCAGGACCAATCCACACTTTATGCCGAAAGTGGTCTCGCTTTTTCATCTGAACCAAGAGGTATACTTACCTGTCTTTTTTTTCCAGGACCTCATGCATCAAGTGCAGAGAGGAATCTTCATACTTTGGATTGTAAAAGAGCTCTCGCCTTTTACTTACAAAGGACACAGCACCATAGAAAGTCTTCTCAACTCTTTGTTGCTTTTGATCCTTCCCATTTAGGACTTCCAGTTTCTAAGAGAACACTGTCCAACTGGATTGCTCAGTGTATTTCTTTCGCCTACCAGAGTAGGAACATTTCTCTGGAAGGCCATGTCACAGCTCACAATGTGAGGGCCATGGCAGCCTCAATGGCTCATCTGAACTCTGTGTCCATCGACCAAATCTGTCGAGCGGCCACCTGGGCCTCGGTTCATACCTTCACAGCCCATTACTGTTTGGACAAGGACTCCTGCCGGGATGCCTCGTTTGGTCAGGCTGTTCTCAAACACATGTTCCATTCCTAATCAACTCCTACCCACCTACCCTGGTTGGATGCCAGAGATCCATGGGGGCAGGTGGAGCCCTTTTCAGGGACACACAACTCTGGGGTCTCTCCCTGGCACCTGCAGCTAGGGAGACCCCATATGTGAAGACTCATTCCTGCTTGTTCTTGGAGATAGCACAGTTACTTACCTGTAACAGGTGATCTCTGGGAACAGCAGGAATAAGTCTTCACAACCCACCCACCTCCCCTAGGAGTTGTATCTCTCTATCTTTCCTTCCCTCTCTCTCTCTCTTTGTCTCAGCTTTAAAACTCGAACTGGAGAGAGGCGGTTGGGAAAGGCGGGAAGGCAGCACGCAGGCGCTGTGGGATGCTCCCAAAAGCTTTCCTATTGGACGCTGGGGAGCGTTCCCTCGCAGGCTCCGTTGGTACCGACGATACCCATATGTGAAGACTTATTCCTGCTGTTCCCAGAGATCAGCTGTTACAGGTAAGTAACTGTGCTTTCTTCGTCCAGGGCCAAAGAAGCCAACATGTTCGGTGTTCACCTGGAGAAAAGATTTGTGATTCCCACATCAACCAGAACATGAAACATCCTCAAAAGAAGGGGGTGCTTCAGTTATTATGGAGTTGGCAGCTTGCATCCAGTCGAGGGAATGATGCATTCACAACAATATGTCTATGTTCTCCAAAGAAGAGTTCCAGAGCTAGAGAAGACATTTCCTGATGGATCTAGCATCTTTCAGCAGGATCTTGCCCCATGCCAAACACTGAAATTGGTGAAAAGTTTTTTTCAAAAGAAGCAAATAAAGGCACTAGACTAGCCAGGAAACTCATCGGATTTAAACCCAGTAGAGAATCTGTGATCCATTTGCAAACTTTTGCCTTCATGGAATTGACTGTACAACAAAGGAGAAGCTTATTCAAGCTCTGATAATATTTAAACTAGATATTAGGGGAAAGCCGACAGTCTCCCAAGAGCGGATGGTTCGGAAGAATGTATCTTTGAAGGATACTACCAAAAGCAGAGAGGTTCCACAAAAGAGTAAAGTAGCCCAAATGCCCTCATGTATGGAGCAGACAGAGCTTAAAGATCCCAAATTACCCATGTCTAACAATAGCCAAATTAATATGAATAAAATACATTCTCTAAAATGCTTGTATGCAAATACTAGAAGTCTAAAAAATAAGATGGGAGAGTTAGAATATATAGCACTAAATGAAAGGTTAGATATGATTGGAATATCAGAGACATGGTGGAAGGAGGACAACCAGTGGGACACTGTGATACCTGGGTACAAACTATATCGTAATGATAGAGCTGATCAAATTGGTGGAGGTGTTGCTCTCTATGTTAGAGAGGGCATTGAGTCAGAAAGGATTAAAGTTTTGCAGGAAACAAAATCTGCTGTAGAATCTATATGGATTGAAATTCCATGTAGAAGGGGGAAGGCAATGGCAGTGGGGGTGTACTATCGAACGCCTGGCCAGAATGACCAAATGGATGATGAAATGTTCAAAGAAATCAAGGAAGCTAACAAAAGTTACAGCGCAGTAATAATAATGGGTGATTTCAACTACCCCGGTATCGACTGGGTCAGTGTCATGTCAGGACATGCTAGGGAGATAAAGTTCCTAGATGAAATAAATGACTGCTTCTTGGAGCAGCTGGTTCATGAACCGACCAGAGGGGAAGCCATATTAGACCTAGTCCTTAGTGGAACACCAGATCTAGTGCAAGAGATAAGGTTGTTGGGGCCACTTGGCAATAGTGATCATAGCATGATTGCCTTTGAATTGGTTAGTGGTGGAGGGATAGTAAGGAAATCCACAGTACTACCTTTTAACTTTCGAAAGGGAGACTATGATAAAATGAGGAAAACGGTTAAGAAAAAACTAAAAGGAGAAGTTGCAAAGGTTAAAGACGTACATCAGGCTTGGCTGTTGTTGAAAAATACTATCTTGGAAGCCCAGACCAGCTGTATTCCACGCTTTAAGAAAAGTGGAAGGAAGTCCAAAAAACTGCCAGCATGGTTTAAAGGTGAGGTCAGAGAGGCTGTTGCTGCCAAAAAAGCATCTTTCAGGAAATGGAAAAAAGAGCCAAACGACGAAACCTGGAAACGGCACAAGCACTGGCAAGTCAAATGCAAGGCATTGATAAGGCAGGCAAAGGGAGAATTTGAGAAGAAGCTTGCTGCGGAAGCAAAAACGCGAAGTAAAGACCTTTTCAAGTACATTCGTAGCAAAAAACCTGTGAGAGAGTCAGTTGGTCCATTAGATGATAAAGGGGTTAAAGGAGCACTAAGAGGCGACAAGGCGATAGCGGAGAGACTGAATGAATTCTTTGCTTTGGTCTTTACTGAGGAAGATGTAGGGATGTTACCCATAACTGAAGTGGTATTTAAAGGTGCGGAAGAATTGAAGGAAATATCGATACATCGGGAAGATGTATTACAACTATTAGATAAACTGAAGAATAGCAAATCACCTGGGCCGGATGGTATACATCCAAGGGTGTTGAAAGAACTGAAATATGAGATTGCAGACCTGCTATTAGTAACCTGTGAACTATCATTAAAATCATCTCTCATACCTGAAGATTGGAGGATCGCCAATGTAACACCAATTTTTAAAAAGGGTTCCAGGGGTGATCCGGGAAACTACAGACCGGTGAGCCTGACGTCAGTACCGGGAAAAATGGTAGAAACCATCATAAAGAATAAAATTACTCAGCATGTAGATAGTCATGACCTAATGGGAGACAGCCAACATGGCTTTAGACAAGGAAGATCTTGTCTTACTAATCTGTTATGTTTTTTTGAAGGAGTGAATAATCAGGTGGACAAAGGTGAGTTGGTTGATATTGTGTATCTGGACTTTCAGAAAGCCTTTGACAAGGTCCCTCATGAGAGACTTTTGGCAAAACTAAAGAGTCATGGGATAGGAGGCAGTGTACTATTGTGGATCAGGAACTGGTTAAAAGATAGAAAGCAGAGGGTAGGGCTAAATGGCCAATTTTCGCAATGGAGAAAGGTGAATAGTGGTGTACCCCAGGGATCTGTGCTGGGTCCACTGCTTTTTGACATATTCATAAATGACCTGGAAAGTGGAATAACGAGTGAGGTTATCAAATTTGCAGATGACGCAAAACTATTTAAAGTTGTTAAAACCCAAGAGGATTGTGGAAAATTGCAAGAGGATCTTGATAAATTGGAAGACTGGGCATCAAAATGGCAGATGAAATTTAATGTGGACAAGTGCAAGGTTATGCACCTAGGGAAGAACAACCCAAACTATGGTTACACGATGCAAAGTTCCACATTAGGAACTACCACCCAGGAAAAAGATTTAGGCGTCATTGTGGATACCATGTTAAAACCCTCGGCCCAGTGTGCAGCAGCAGCCAAGAGAGCAAATAGAATGCTAGGTATGATGAGGAAAGGAGTGGAAAATAAAACAAAATATATTATAATGCCTCTATATCGTTCCATGGTGAGACCGCACCTTGAATATTGTGTGCAATTCTGGTCGCCGTATCTTAAAAAGGATATAGCGATTTTAGAAAAGGTTCAGAGAAGAGCCACCAAAATGGTAAAGGGGATGGAAGGATACTCCTATGAAGAAAGGCTAAAAAGGTTAGTGCTCTTTAACCTGGAAAAGAGACGGCTGAGGGGAGATATGATAGAAGTTTATAAATTAGTGAACGGAGTGGAACGGGTAAACGTAGATCGATTGTTTACCTTATCAGAATATAGAAAGACTAGGGGACATGCAATGAAGCTACAGGGTAAACTATTTAAGACTAATAAAAGAAAATATTTTTTCACTCAACGTGTAATCAAATTCTGGAATTTGTTACCTGAGGATGTAGTAAAGGCTGTTAGTGTAGCTGGGTTTAAAAAAGGTTTGGACAAGTTCCTGGAGGAAAGGTCCATAAACCATTATTAAGAAGGGACCCAGGATATCAATGCTTGAACCAATACAAGCATTGTGGAACCTGTGTCCCTTGGGGAAACTGCTAGGTACATATGACGTAGATTGCCCACTGTTGGAAACAGAATACTGGGCTTGATGGACATTGGTCTGACCCAGTATGGCATATCTTATGTTCTTATGTTAAGTCTGTTACAGGGACCCAAAAATTGTTGCAGACTGCTCGAAATTAGTGGACTCCATGCCAAATCATGTCCAGATGCTGGTAAAAATCAGAGGATGTCATATTATGTACTAATGCATGGCTATTAATACGATTTTCAATGGAAATTCTAGTTTTCACTTATTTTTCAGTTTGTTTCAATTAATATGCACAAGGGTGTAGGCCCCCCCAGGAGACTGCCTTTGCTGTTCCTTCGATTCTCCCGTTTTGTTTTGCCCCTGTTGGGCTTCTTGGCCTCCTCGGTTTTTGATAGCCTGTAGCTTGGGAGTCCCATACGTGTGAGGACTTCATTCCAGCTTGTCCACAGAGAAAGCGTAGTTGCTCACCTGTAGTAGGTTTTCTCCATGGACAGCAGAAATAAGTCGTCACAACCCTCCCACCTTCTCGAGGAGTTGTCTTCTGCTACAGCTTTGATATTATACTAGAGAAGATAGGGCTACGGCAGGTAGGAAGGCAGGTGCGTATTTGCGGTGGAACCTCCCAGAAGCTTCCAGTGGAAGCTGGGGAACGTTCCCATGTGGGGCTCCATCAGGGACATCACCCATGCGTGAGGGCTTATTTCTACTGTCCACGGAGAACACCTGCTACAGATGAGTAGCTACGCTTTACTCCTTCAAAAAGTAAAAGACTAGGGGAAGATCACGTTATGTGGTGAGCAGTGAGAATGCATTTCTGTTCTGCTCCAGGGCAATCCCCCTGCAAATTGGAAAAACCTAATTGTTGCGGTGGCCTGCTCGCTCAGAGAGCCACATAATTAGTCTGGAAAACGAAAGGCAGCTGAAAAATACCTGCCGACGAGCTGAAATGTGCGGATGGTGGTGAAAGCTGCACGGAAGGAGAGGACTTGGCCCCAGATCCTAAAATGGCAGAGTTGGCGATTATCGGGTGTGGCTGCTGGCACGGCTACCACTGTGGCCTGGTAGAAGAGGTGACCTGGGTGGTCATAGAGGCTCTTGAGGGATGGCTGCAGGGATTGTCCTCTCAACTCTCACTGCTGGTGCAGACTATGGCTGATGTTGGGGGTCGCGTGGCACAAGCTGAGCAGAGGATCTCCGACATAGTGGACTTACAATGTGAACACACTCAAAAGATCAAAAAAATTGAGGACCTACTCCATCAGCAGAATGAAATGTTGGAGGACTTAGAAAACTGCGGACAACGGAAAAATTTAAGGTTTATTGGAGTGACCGAATTGGTGAAAGACAGTGAGATACGCGGCTATCTAGAGACCTGGCTGGGGGCGCAGATGAACGCTAGTGACCACGGTGGGAAAATCATCCTGGAGTGAGCTCATCAGATACGCCCGAACAGGCCTCGAGCTGTCATTGCAAGATTCCACAACTATCTCCAGAAGGAAGCAGTATTGCGAGCAACATAGGCCTGGCGGCACACAGATCGCTTGTATGGAGACATCTTGGTCTTCCAGGACTATTCTCCACAAGTAAGTAAACAAAGGAGAGACTTTGCCACAGTATGTGGACAGATAGTGACAAAGGGCTTACGGTTTCCCCTCTAATATTCTGCAAGTCTCAGGGTAGAGCACCAGGGCCACCAGCTGCAGTTTGGGACTCCGGCAGAAGCTACGCAGTTTTTGAATGGCCTGACTGTTAGAGGCTGAAAGGAAAGGGAAAGTATGGTGAGAGAGACAATTCCATAGAACTGAGGCCTGCTTACCAGAGAGAAGGATTTTGAGGCCTAGGGACCGGACTCAAAAACTTTTAAATCTCTCTTTGTGGTCCTAGATTCACCTCGTCAAGCATCTGGTGCAGGAGAAATTGAATGATTCCCAAGGAGCACAGACTATATTTGAATTTTGAAAGTACCTCCAATAGATGTGAATAAGTAAGAATAATAGAAAAGTTAATAGTTAAATTAAAGTTAATTGTTTATTGATCAGGTTCACAAGTTTATATCGCCTATCAAATGACATAGTAGTTAACTATGTTTGCTGCTTCAACAGAGAATAAGACTTTGAAGTAATTTTTAGTTATGTTTATGCTTGGATTGGGATAATATGCTGGGTGGGAGGGAATGTGCCTGAGCCGGCTAGACATCGCCAGAGGCGGGGGATTAGTATATGGGATTAGTGGTTGGGCTGGAATCGGCACAAGAGGCATGACAAGATAGATAATGCAATACTCTGATGCTGATCAACTCAACATTAAGTACTATATGGAAGAGAGTAGCTAAGAGTATGTAGGTAAAATGGGAGGATGAATGATTCTTACTGAGAGAAAGGGGTGATTAATAACATAGCATGGGGGGGGACCCCTACACAACAGGAAACTCCTAGGAGGTAGGAGTGGAATGGAAGTATACTGAGGATTATGTGCAGGGGAAGGGGAGGGCAAGAAGAAAAAGGTAGGGTGGGGAGGGTTGGGGAAGGATGGGGCGGGAAGCTCATATGGGTAATTTTCTCTCTGGTATTGAAGGTGTCAAAAAGGCCCCCCTTTGAGACCATTTGGAATGCCTCACTCGAGGATTTGACCCTTAAGGTGTTTTTTCTGGTGGCTATTATGTCAGCCAGATAGTTATCAAGGCTGTAAGCCTTGTCCTGCAGGGAATCTTACTTGGTCATCTCAATGGTTTCTGTCTCCTTGCGGAATGACCCTCCTTTTCCATAAGGTGCTGCCCCTTTTCATCAGACTGTCATCCTGCTCTCCTTATCAGAGAAACACCATTGGGCAGAGCCTCTGTGTGTGGTGGATGCAAGGAGGGTATTGTCAGATATTTGGAGATTACTAGTCCTCTGTTGCCTGCTGGATTGAGGAGGTCATTGGTTCGGCCTCTCTTTTGTTTGAAAAATGTATACTGAAAGGTGTTGGGGCTTAATCCACTAGGGCACAGGCCGTTTCCTGGGCAGAGTCTGCTTTGGTGTCTCTAGGGACATCTGTAAGGCCTGGTCATCACTGAGCAACGTTGTGAAGCACTGGATTTTGTAGGTAGGAGCTAGAGTACATGGTGCTTTTGGCAGGGCAGTTCTGTCCGGAGCATCATTGTCTATCCTGGGTCCTTACTGCTTGAGTATATCCCACTCTTCTGGAGTGCTCTAGCAAGATGATAAGGAAGGAGAAATTTTATATACTTGATAATTTTCTTTCCTTGAATCCTGCTAGATTAGTGCAGGACCTGCCATAGAAGACTGTTCTACAGGTTTGGGAGTCCTGCTGCTTTTGACTGTATAGTCAGATTCAGTGCTTGATACAGAGTCAATTAAGACAAGAGAGCCAAATCCATGTGCTTGCTGAGTGTTCCAAATTATGGTGGTTGCATAATAATGTTTAATTTTTTTCTGAGTTTTTCAGACCTGCTTACAGCTTTGGGAAGTGTCATACTGTCTTGTCTCTCAGTGATGGCATCATTGGTATATCCTCTGGTGCAGCACTGAAAGTTGCTCAAGTCTGCTTCCACTTGTTAGCTGGGAAACATTACCCACTTCTCTGGACTGGTCTAGCAAGATTTAAGAGGAAAAAATGATCATCTATCTAAAATTTCTCCTTTTAGAATCGGTTCTTTCATTTTTCCCAGCACCAATGTCAGGCTCACCAATCTCATTTCATAGATCACCCTATAGCCCTTTTTAAAAATACATGTTATATGGGCCACTCTGTTGTCCTCAGAAACTGTCTATTTTATATGTTAGGTTACGTAGTTATAGTAACAGGTTAGCAGTTTCATGTTTTGAGCTGCTTCAGATTTTGGGGTGAATACCATTCAGTCCTGTGATGTCTTACTGTTTAGCTTGTGAGGTTGCTCTCTTAGATCTTTTTACATTTACAAGGGTTGCTTAAGTTAGTCTGAATCATCATCATTGAAGAAGGTTTTCGGTGTAACTAACGTTTAAACATTTAATTAGGTTATTAATTTGTATTAAATGTTCGGTGATAGAATAATAGATATATTGGATGATGGTAGATACTAACCATATTCACCCAACCACTCTTATCAGTTGAGATTCTTTCACTTGGTGCAGATGTGTTTATAAATTTCTCATATGCAAGTCACCATCAAACTGCATGTCATCTTGTCTTTTACCTAACTCTTTTCTTTCACGATTCTCCATATTTGTCCTAAATAAGCCCTAAATCTGTTAAATTCAGGCACAAGTTATAAAGTCAAACAAACATACCTTGAAATGTCTCTATACAAATGCCAGAAGCCTAGAAAAGAAGTTAGAATGTATAGCACTAAATGATGAGAGAGATGCAATAGAAATTTAGGAGGCCTGTTGGAAGGAGGATAACCACTGCACTGTGATGCGATGCAATGTGTACCACTGAGTCAATGCTGACTCCTGGCAACTTAGCCGGTGGTTTTCATGGCAAGGTGTGACCGGAAGTAGATTTCCAGGTCTTTCATCCATACAGTGAATTTATAACCCCTGGTAGTCCAGGATGGTGTTCCAGTCCAATTACTAGCCAAACCCATCCCTGCTTAGCTTCAAAGAAAAGCTGTGAACAGGTTCAGATACCAGGCTACAAATTATATTTCAAAGATAGGATAGATCAAATTGGTGGAGGGATGGCACTATATATTAAAGATAGCATTGATTCAAACGAAACAGTCTACCATTGAATCTTTATTTATTTTTATTTAACCAGTTTTCTATACCGCCTTATCGTTCAATGAAATGGATAGAAATTTCATGTGTGAATGAAAAGAAAATAGTAGTAGGGGTATACTGCTATTCATCTGGACAGAATGAGCAGACAAATGGTGAAATGTTACCAGAAGTTAGAGAAGCTAACAATTTTGGCAACAAAGTAATAATGGGTGATTTCAATTACCCCAATACTGATTGGATGTCACATTGGGATAAGCTAGGGAGGTAAAGTTTCTATATGAAATAAATGCTTGCTTCATGGAGAAGGAGCAGACTTGAGAAGGAGCTATTTTACATAAGAACATAAGATATGCCATACTGGATCAGACCAAGGCTCATCAAGCCCAGTATCCTGTTTCCAACAGTGGTCAATCTAGGTCACAAGTATCTAGCAGTTTCCACAAAAGACACAGGTTCCACAATGCTTGTATTGGGGCAAGCACTGGATATTCTCGGTCCACTTTAATAATGGTTTATGGACCTTTCCTCAAAGAACTTGTCCAAACCATTTTTAAACCTGGCTACACTAACAGTTTTTACTACATCTTCTGCTAGCAAATTCCAGAGTTTGATTACACGTTGAGTGAAAAAATATTTTCTCTTATTAGTCTTAAATAGGTTACCCTGTAACCTCATTGCATGATGCCTAGTCTTTCTATATTTTGATGGCGTAAACAATCAGTCTACTTTTACCCATTCCAGTCCATTCATTAATTTATAGACCTTTATCATATCCCCCCTTAGCCGTCTCTTTTCCAGGTTGAAGAGCCCTAACCTTTTTAGCCTCTCTTCATAGGGGTATCCTTCCATCCCCTGTACCCTTTTGGTGGCTCTTCTCTGTACCTTTTCTAATAACGCTATATCCTTTTTTAAGATACAGCGATCAGAATTGCATACAATATTCAAGTTGCAGCCACACCATGGAACAATACAGAGGCATTATAATATCCTTTGTTTGTTTTATTCTCCATTCCTTTCCTTATGATACCTGGCATTCTATTTGTTCTCTTGGCTGATGCTGCACACTGGGCGGAGGGTTTTAACGTGTTATCCACAATGACGATGACATAGTCCTTTATGGAACACAGGGTTTTGTACAAGAGCTAACTGTATTGGGACTACTTGGTAATAGTGATCATAATGTGTTCAAAATTGACTTAACTGGAGTGAGTACACAAAGGAAATCTACTGTGTCAGCATTTAATTTTCAAAAATGAGACAACAATAAAATGATGAAAATGGTTAGAAAAAAAATAGATTGGTGCTTTTCAACTTGGAAATGAATTGGCTGAGGGGAGATATGTTAGAAGTTTATAAATTAATGAATGGAATGGAACGGGTAAATGTAGAACGGTTGTTCATGCCATCAAAAAGTAGAAAGACAAGGGAACACACTTAAGCTACAACACAGCCCATTTAAGACTAATAAGAGAAAATAATTTTTCAAATAACGCATAATCAAACTCTTGAATTTGTTAATGGAGACTGTAGGAAAAACTGTTAGTGTAGCTGGGTTTAAAAAAAGGTTTGGACAAGTTTCTGGAGGAAAGGTCCATAAACCATTATTAAAGAGGACCCAGGAAATCCACTGCTTGTCCCAGGACGAGCATTGTGGAACCTAGGTGCCTATTTAGGAACCTGCCAGGTACTTGTGACCTGGATTGACCACTGTTTGAAACAGGATACTGTTTGATGGACCTTAGTCTGATCCAGTATGGCATTTCTTATGTTCTTAGGTCTTAATACCACCAGAGAGCTTTTCATTTAAATAAAATCAGAGTACAGCTTAGCATAGAAGGTAGAATAGGGTAAATATTCTTTAAGTAGAAAGAGAAATAATTTCTAGAAATCTTTACGACGAAGTCTTCCAGTTAGGAGGCAAGAGACTTGTGAAATTATTTTAAATAGATGTTAAAGCCAAGTGGCAGATCAAAAGGGCAATTTGAAAGGTTTCCTCTGTCAAACCAAGGACTGTGTGAATCACCCAGGAAATTAAGAGATTACCTTAGAAACACACGTCAGGGCACTGTGTAGCAAGCCAGCTTTTACTAAGTGTTTCTTTTTCTCTCACCCACTTCAGGTTTAATCTTAGATTTAAAAGCTCTTAAACCTATTAGAGAAAGAGGTGGTCAAATTCACTTTCAGATTCAGCTGGTTATCCTCATTGAGAATAGCTCAATTAAGGTCCTAAAATTAATTAATATTGAGGTGAAGAAAGTCCTTTAAACTTATGAGGTATAGTGATATTGGTAGTAGTATCCCTCAATCATCACACAGTGTGGTTTGAGGTAAAAGCCAAGGCAGAGTCCAATCACAGCAAACTGAAAGTCCTAGACTTCAAAAACGCTGACTTCAGTAAAATGGGAAAGTACCTGAAGGAGAAGTTGGCAGGGTGGGAGGAAAATAAGGGAAGTGGAATTGCAGTGAGCTAAACTAAAAGAGGCAATAAAATGGGCAACAAATATATATGTAAGGAAGGTAAGTAAAAAAAGAGAGAAAAGAAACTATATGGTTTTTCAAGGAAGTGGCTGCACAAATAAAGGCAAAAAAACACAGCTTACACAAAATTCAGAAGATCTCAAAAAGAGAAACACAGAAAAGGATACAGGATAAAGCTAAAAGAGACAAAGAAAGAAATAAGGATAGCAAAAGTGGAAGAAAAGATGTGAAGCATGGAGACAAAACGTATTTCAGGTATATTCGGGAGAAGAGGAAGATCAGAGGTGGAATTGCAAAACTCAAAAGTGCTGAGGATGGATTAGCGGAAAGTGACATTGAAAAAGCGAAAATGCTAAACAAATATTTCTGTTCTGTATTAACAAAAGAAAACCCTGGAGAAGAACCTCATATGAGTGACAAATATACAAATGGGAATGGAGTAGATACCACACCATTCATGTAAGATGATGTGTTCGAACAGCTTGCAAAATTGAAAGTGGACAAGTCCATGGAACCAAATTGGATACATCCCAGGATACTGAAAGAGCTCAGAGAGGTTCTGGCAGGTCCTTTTAAAGGATATTTTCTATAGATCCTTGAAGACAGAAGAGGTTCCACATGACTGGAGAAGGGCTGATGGTGGTACCTCTTCACAAAAGTGGTAATAGGGAAGAGGTGACAAACTATAGGCCGGTACACCTTACTTCAGTGATGGGAAAAGTAACGGAGGTGCTCTTGAAAGGAAGAATAGTGGACTTTCTGGTAACCAATGGATTGTATGTCCCAAGACAGCATGGTTTTACCAGGGGAAAGATCATGCCAAACAAATTTGATTGAGTATTTTGATTGGATGACCAGAGAACTAGATCAAGGGCATTCGATGGATGTGATATACCTAGATTTCAGCAAAGCCTTTGATACTTTTCCTCATAGGAGGCTTATCAATAAAGTGAGCAGCCTGGGGATAGGTCCCAAGGTGATGAACTTGATCAGAACTTGTGTGACTGACAGACGACACAATGTGATTGTTGGAAAAGAAATGATTGAGGGGGATATGATAGAGGTCTATAAATTAATGAATGGAGTGGAATGGGTAAATATAGATCGGTTGTTTATGCCATCAAAAAGTAAAAAGAATAGAGGACACACAATGAAGCAACAGTGCAACCCATTTAAGACTAATAAGAAAAAATATTTTTTTACTCAATGCATAATCTAACTCTGGAATTAGTTACCGGAGGAAGTAGTAAAAGCTGTTAGTGTAGCTGGGTTTAAAAAAGGTTTGGACAAGTTTCTGGAGGAAAGGTCCATAAACCATTGGAGTGGAGGAGTGGCCTAGTGGTTGGGGCAAGGTACTTCAGGCTGGAAGGTCGGGGGTTCAAATCCCACTAGAGGACAGCAACCTTGGGCTGGAAGGACTGGTATTTCTAGTCCCACAGGTGCTCCTTGTGGTCTTGGGCAAGCCACTTAACCCTCAATAGCCCATGTTCCCTGTAAAATAGTTATCTCCAAGTTATAATGCCCTGTTCAATGTAATTTCAGTTTGTTCAATGTAAACCACACTGATGCAGAATAGCGCGGTATATAAGAGAATGTAAATAAATAAATAAATAAAATTATTAAAGAGACCCCAGGTAATCCACTGTTTGCCCTGGGACAAGCATTGTGGAACCTGTGTACCTCTTTGGGAACCTGCCAGGTACTGGATTGGCCACTGTTGGAAACAGTATATTACTATTACTATTTAACATTTGTAAAGTGCTACCAACGCAGCGCTGTACAGGCATATAAGAGTGACGGTCCCTGCTTGTTAGAGCTTACAATCTAATCAAGATGAAAAACACACAGAACAAAATTCTAGTTAGGGCAAAACCAGGTTAGTTGTCTCCCATTACTACTAATAGTACTACTGCGCATTTCTATTTAAACACTACATTACATTACATAACAATACATTACATTAAGGGTTACAATACTGGCAAGCTGGGCATCATGGGCTACATTACAACACATCATGGGATATACTTGGAGGATGTGTACATGGTGATGTTTCGCGTGGCTCTGCTGCATCTGGCCAGTTCTTTGGTGGAGTTGCTGGAGTGAGGGGGAGGAGGCGGCTGCGGCCCTTCCACAGTGCCACGCCAAAGGGCTTGATGGACCTTGATCTGACCCAGTAAGGCATTTCTTATGTTCTTATGTGGTGATAAATGGCACTCAATCACTCAGAAGAAAGGAAGGTGTGTAGTGGAGTGCCTCAGGTATCAGTTCTGGGACCGATACTGTTCAATGTATTTGTGAGTGAAATTGTGGAAGGACTGAATGGAAAGTCTGCCTTCTTACAGATGACACAAAAATTTGCAACAGAGTGTATACTTCTGAGGGAGGAAACATGAGGAAAGATCTAAAAACATTGGATGAATGGTCTAATGTTTGGCAGTTAAGATTTAATGCAAAGACGTGCAGTCATGCACTTGGGATGCAGAAATCCAAAGGTATTGTATGCAATAGGGAGAGAGAGGTGGGTGTGCATGTAACAGGAGAGGGACCTTGGAATGTTAGTGTCTGAGGATCTCAAGGTGGCGAAACAATGCAACAAGGCAGTAGCCAAAGCCAGAAGTATGCTTGGATGCATACAGAGAGGAGATATTGATACCCCTGAACAAGTCGTTAGTGAGTCCTCACTTTGAGTATTGTGTTCAGTTTTGGAGTCCATATCACACAAATGACATAAAAGCACTTGAAAACGGTTCAGAGGAAAGTGACCAAACTGATTTAGAGCCTGTGCCAGAAGACGTATGAGAAGAGATTTGAAGACCTAAATATGTATACCCTAGAAGATACGAGAGGCAGGGGAGATGTAATACAGACTTTTAAATATTTAAAGGGTATCAGTGAACAAGCAAACCTTTTTCAAAGAAGGGGAAGCTGTAAAACTAGAGGGCATATAATGAAGCTGCAAGGTGGTAAACTTAAAAGCAACATCAGGAAATACATTTTCACTGAAATGTCCTCCCGATGGAGGTGGTGGGGGCAAATGCAGTGACAGAATTCAAAATGGCATGGGACAGACACAGTGGGGATCCCTTTATATAGCAAGAGGATGATAAAGCAAACTTAAATATCTTTTATTTCACATCATTTTTATTAATATTTTCACAGAAAAAACAGGCAATTCAGCACTGCAACAGAAAGATTGTAACAATCACCACAGTAAAAGGCAATAAACCAATACAAACAAACAACGGTCCCCCTCCATAAATCAGTAGCAGTCTAAAGATGATCAATTGTCAACAAGCATATTATACACCCCGGCCAGCCACCCCACATCATTACTATATGAACAAATACAAATGGAGAGGGGATCGGAACCATCCCCCTCAAAGGAAAGAAAAACTGAAGATGTGTACGGGGGCCCAACCACAAGGTGGATCCCCAAGACTTGACGACTCACGGGAGGACATAGTCACAATCTAAACACGCCTTCTCCTACTTATTTGTTGCTATTATGGATATAAGCAAACCCACCCTCCCTCCCCCCTACACAGCATGGATTAAACACACCCAATCATCATATTCAACAGGAAGCACAGCACTTATCATAAAACAACCGAGTCCCAGGGGATCTCCACCCAAAGCAGGACTAAAAGTACCCAGACAGTGAGAGAAGAAGGAGCCACTCCATCAAACAAACTGTAGCCTCAAAATCTGCGTCAGGGCAACAATGGGTAGCAGGCTGTATCATTGTGGCAGATATCTCCCCAGAGAAAGAAGGCCACCCTACTAGTCATTTAACCCTAGACATTAAACACAGTACTCCGCCCCTTTGGCGACATATGGGAGATCACAGGGGACCATAACTCTAAAAACCCTTCCCAACTCTTACCCCCCTTTTGTTGCGCAGTCATCTTTTCCATACACAGCAAGTCAAGCATAGATTGTTCCCATATCCCCAAAAATGGGGGTGAGGGAGATATCCAGCGACTCAGCAGGACCCGCTTGGCCAGCAGGAAGCCACGTTCAAAGAGCGCTCTATGCCATTGCGTGGACTGCACAAAACCCAACGCCCAATTATGAAATAAACATACCTCTCTCTGTATGGCGCATTCTGACCCGGTCCACTCCCGTAACTTAGCACAGACACGTATCCACAGGTCTCGCACCCTCGGGCATCCCCAAAATTTATGGGTGAGGGTCCCGACTGCCCGATCACACCACGCGCACATGGCATTGGGTCGCAGCCCAACGCGCGAGGCCCATTTATCACTAGTGTATGCTCGCCACAGGAATTTGTATTGCATTTCTTGGAGATATACCCACCTCGGGCCTTTCGATATCCCCTCAAAGGCCACCCTCAGCATTTCGGGCGTCATCTCTTCCACCCCATCTCCCCTCCACCTCTGCGCAAGCTCAATAAGAAACACATCACCCCCTGAAGGCCGAAGCACTCGCCGATACACCTCCTCCCCCGGGAGATGCTCCTCTAACTTTTCCAAGATTGCACGGGGAGACCCGGAGACGGGCCAAACACCCTCTCGCGTAGTTACCGAGGCTAAATAGTGTCTCACTTGCAGATAGCCATAAAAATCATGGGAACGAATATGGTACCGATGCTGCACCTGCCGAAAACTATCCAAAACTCCATCAGCCTGCGAATATAAATCTCCTAGACAAACCAACCCCTTCTCAGCCCATTCGCAGAACACACTCCGCTGTATGAACCCAGGCCCAAAGGCGGGGTTACCCACCAAAGGTAGCAGAGGGGTCAACCGCCTGGCCCAACCAAACCTCTGGCAGAGTGCCTTCCATGCGGCACGCAAAGCCTCCAAATAGCCTCTCCCCACACCAGTCCTGATTGCCGCGGGCAGCTGATCCACATGCAAAAGATATAAACAATGATATGGAGCCAGCGCCTACGCCAGTTGCCGAACCGGGGCACACCCCTCCGGCCCCTCCACCATCGCCCTAATATGTCGAGCTAAATAACGCAAATTATAATTGCGCAACGAGGGCATCTCCAAACCCCCCTCCTCTCTTCTACTCATTAGCGCCCTCAAATGTATGCGCGCTCTACGACCTCCCCACAGAAATGCCTGTAGGCAGTGCTCAAAGCGCTTCCAATCTTTATCCAGAAGCCATAGCGGGAGCATACGGAGCACATATATCCACCTAGGAAACTCTACCATAACGAACAACGCAATCCTCCCCCTCAAGGACAATGGCAGGTCACGCCAGCTCATCATAGTCTTAACACTTCGAGATGTCAAACCTGGCACATTAGCTTGGTAAAGGTCTGCAGGCCAAGCGGGTAACTGTATGCCCAAGTATTTGATCCTCCCATCCGCCCATACCAACGGAAACGCCCCTGTCCATCGAGGTCGCACTCTATCCCCAACATCCAAGACAACCGACTTCGTAGTATTGACTTTTAAGCCGGAGAAGCTCCCATACTCCTGTATCAATCTGAGCGCGCGGTTCAAAGACAGAGGTAGATTCGTGAGGCATAACAGCATATCATCGGCAAAAGCGCTGACTTTTAAGTCTTCCCCTCCCATTCGTATACCTTCAATCTCGGGGTCGTCCTGCAAAGCTCGCAAAAGCGGTTCTAAGGCGAGCACAAATAGCAGTGGGGAGAGAGGGCATCCCTGTCTGGTTCCCCGCGCCAACACAAAAGTGTCAGAAAAAACACCATTGGAACCTACGCGGGCCATAGGTTGGGCATATAGCGCTCGAAGCCACTGCACAAATCCACCCTGCAATCCAAAGGCCGACAGAGCATCCCACATATAAGTCCATGCCACCCGATCAAATGCTTTCTCAGCATCCAGATTGATAAGTAATAGCGCCTCAGCTCTCTGTACACACTGGTCCATGCCCAAAAGTACTTTAGCAATATTCCAAGACGCCTCTCGCCCCTGTACAAAACCAACTTGCCGATCATTAATGAGAGACGGCAATAGAGGAGCAAGCCTATTCGCTAACACAGAGGCCAACAACTTTAAGTCACAATTAATGAGGGAGATCGGTCTATAAGAGGCGGGGTCCATCGAATCCTTCCCGGGCTTGGGGATCACCGTAATGTCCGCACAGCGCATATCACGAGGGAAAATGCCTGCAGTACGCGCCGCCTCAAACATCACCACCATGGAAGGGGCCAAACTCGGAGCCAAGATTTTATAATATTCCATGCTAAAGCCGTCTGGACCAGGGGTCTTGTGGGATTTTCCCCGCTTAATACCGGCAAGAAGCTCCGCCACCGACAACGGCGCATTAAGCTGCGCCAAATTTTCCACCGAGACCTTCGGCAAGGTTAACTTTTGCAGGAAAGCCACTCCCTGTCCATAGTCCCGCTCCTCCTCACTGTACAACGGCATATAAAAAGTTCTGAAAATCTGCGCAATCGCCTCCGGTCTATGATGCAGGGTACCAGCCTCATCCCTCAACACAGGGATAAACCGAGCACCCCCAGGGTCTCGAATAAGTTTTGCTAATAATCTCCCAGACCTATTGCCAAAGAGATGGAGGCGATGCTTATAGTACTGCATCGAAAGCGCAGCTCTTTTCTGGAGTAGTTCATTCAGTGCTGCCTGCGAGCGTGCGTACTCCCTTTGGGCAGCGCCATCCCTGCGCCTACCCAACTTGCGCTGCAACTCTCGTAGATCTCGCTCCAACACTAAAACACTCCGGTCCAAGTGCCTACGGCGAAGGGTGGTATACGAAATGATCGCTCCCCGCATCACGGCCTTACTGGCCTCCCAAAACAACATCGGGGGGCACTGCGGGGTATCATTGAAGGAAACATATTCCTCCCACTGTTTCGCAAGATATCTGCGAAAATCCTCATCTTCCCATAAGTAGACGGGAAATCTCCACCCCACTCTCGTCGGCCCCTTGCACTCCCAGGTTATCCAGACCATCCCGTGATCCGAGACCATTATAGGCTCTATTTCAGCCTGCAATACCCGTGTGAGTCCCCCCTCACTGACAAGAATGTAATCTATGCGGGACCAAGTAAGGTGCGCTCTCGATTGATGCGTATATTCCCGCATCCCAGGATGCAAAACGCGCCATACATCCACTAACTCCCCCTGCCTACACAAATAGCTAACTCCCCTACGTGTCCAGGCCCCCTCCCCTTTGTGATGGGATTTATCTAAGCTTGGGTCGTGTGGACAGTTAAAATCCCCTGCCACAATGATCTTAGCCCTCCCAGCACTTTTCAGCAGCCCCAGCAGCTTAGTAAAAAACGCATGTTCATAAACATTGGGTGCATAAACATTCAATAACCAGAGTGGTTCAGCATATAGTTTGCCCTGCACCAAAATATATCTTCCATTTGGGTCAGCCTGTATTGTATGCATTTCAAAGGGCACCCCCCGCCTCACTAACACCGCCACCCCCGCTTTCTTCGTACCTGAGTCAGCACCATAGGAAACCTCCACCCAATCCCGCTTCAATTTCCGATGTTCTAGGGCACTTAAATGGGTCTCTTGTAACATGGCAATGTGTGCTCCCTTTCTCTTCAGCCCCTGTAGTATCTTAGTGCGTTTAATCGGAGAGCCTATGCCCCCGACATTCCAGGAAATGATCTTAACCTCAGGCATTTCTCCAATCCCAAGAAAACCAGCAGATATGATACCAAGATATCCACCCAGAGATGCCCAGCCTCATCTCCGGGCTCTTATCCCAAGTCGCCCATTGCTTCTGAACTCCCATGCTGTATAGACGCCCCACCCCCCAACCAAACTTCACAAACAATTGCCATCCCCAGCCCCTAACCCACCAGCCCTTCCCCCACCCCCTCCCCTACTCTGCCCTCCCCCAACCTCCCCCCTCCATCCCCACCCCCACCCCACCTCCCACTCCTCTCCAATTCCCTTCTACACCCCTCATCCGTTCCCCCCAACATACTTCCCTCTATCCTATCCCCCTCCCCCGCTTTAGAAACCTCTAACATGTACCCCAAGGGGATGATCACAGTCCACACGCCCGGACCGCCCCCTTCAGCACCACCACTTAGGTAGGGTGCGGGTGGGGGTGGGACAAACATAACAGATCCTCGAAGGATGAACCATTAATCATAACACTATCAAACCACAACTCCAGGAACGCATGAGAGTGTACCCCCTTGAACAGTAAACCACACAACTGTGGCCAGTTCAGTGCATCCTCTTACACAGTGAGCAATATTGCCCCAGTCACACCAGACACTCATAACCAGTCTGGGTGCCCTGGGCCTTGCCCATCCAGTACAAATCAGGGTGGGCCAGCAGTCTCATATCAGGAGTCAGAATTCACTCTATGCGCTGACTTGTCCCCAAGCAAAGTGTCCACGAATGCCCGTGCAGCTTGTGAATGCTCAAATGTGTGGGTCTTCCCGTCATGAAAAACTCATAGCACCGCAGGATAGATAAGCGCGAAGCGAACTCCTGCTCCCGCCAACTCACCACAGAGAGGGACGAACTCCTTTCGCTTGGCCGCTAGAGCGGCAGAGTAATCCTGGAACATAAGAACGGGTTTGTTATCCAGCTTCAAAGATCGCCGTTTGCGATATGCCTGAAGCAACGCAGTTTTGTGCTGGAAGTTTAACAGTCTAGCCAGCACCGGCCTCGGCCGCTCAGTGGGACCCCGCTTTGGGCCCAGATGATGCGCTCTCTCCACTACAATGTGTCCTTGCAATTCCTCCAGGCCCAGTTCTTTCGGCAGCCAAGAGTCAAATAGGCCAGCCAGCTGCTGATCGGACCAAGACTCAGGCACACCCACCAATCGCAGGTTATTTCGGCGCGATCGGTTCTCTAAATCATCCATTTTGTTGAGCAGCGCTTCAATCTCTTTCTGGTGTTGCGTAACAATAGTATCCCGCTTCACCTCGCCTTCCTCCAGCATTGTGATGCGGTGTTCCATTTCCTCCACTCTCCGGGTGATTTCACCATAAGCCTCCGCCATTTCTTCCAACTTTTGCAGCACGGAATCAAATTTGGGTTCCAAAAGCTTAGCCACCTCGTGTGCCAGTTCCTCCGCCCCGGGTTCTCCGCTGCCAGAACCCGGAGAATCCGGACTCGCTCCAGGCTGCACAACGGGCGCCATCTTAGACTCACGGGGCCCATGTGCCTTTTCTTTCTTCGTCGCAGCCCGCATGTATTCTACACCACTCCTGCAATTCCTAGGGACTCAAAACGCGTAAGATCTCCGATTGCGTTCAGCCTGCTTTTTTCACACCCGCACCCAAAAAAACAGCAGTTTTCTTGCCGGTAGAAGGCGACGGCCCGGGAGCGCACTGAGGACACGTCCTCACTCGCTCATGTGCTCACGTGATCCTCTAAATATCTTTTAATAGAGGGGGGGTTGCCATGCACAGAGCTGCAGTTACAACCACTCTAGCCACCTTATTGGGCAGATTAGATGGACCGTACTGCTACATAGCACCCCCCTCCCTTGAAACTCACGTCCCATGTAAATAACAATTGCTTCCATGTAAATAAGTTAAATATCTTCCATCTATATAAGTTAACACCATGTTCAGTAGAACCTTTTTTCTTTATTCTATGTACACCGCTTTTGATCATAGAAAAGCGGTATATAAACCCAGCTAAATAAATAAAGAATAAATGTTACTATGTAAACAAATAGCTAAACAACTCCTTAAAACTGACAGCTGTCCAGCAGCAAGATGGGGGCTATCCAGTATTTTGCATTGAGTATCACATGTATGGACTGAAATGGACTGAAATGGACTGGCATGGGGCACTTTGCATCAGATGATCACCTGGTCTACTATGCTGGAAATGAAAGACAAAGAAGAAATGGTGTTGCATTTATAATAAAGAAGAAACTTGCAAGAACTGTAATGAAATACAATGCAGTCAGCGAACGCTTAATCTCTATTCGTCTACGAGGATTGCCTATCAACACAACTATAATTCAAGTATATGCCCCAACACAAGCTGCAGAAGAGAATGAAATTGAAGAGTTCTATGAACAAGTACAAGCTGAAATTGACAGAACATGCAAACAGGATATCCTGATAGTCATGGGTGACTGGAACGCAAAAGTTGGCAACAAAGAAGAAGGCAAAGTAGTTGGAAAATATGGACTTGGCAACAGAAAAGAAGATGGAGAAAGACTGATAGAATTCTGCAAGACCAATGATCTATTCATCTCAAACACCTTCTTCCAGCAACACAAGCGGCGACTGTACACATGGACTTCACCGAATGGATTATATAGAAATCAAATTGACTACATCTGTGGAAGTCAACGATGGAAAAGCTCTGTAACATCAACAAAGACAAAACCTGGAGCTGACTGTGGTACAGATCATCAACTACTAGTATGCAAACTCAAGCTAAAGTTGAAAAAGAGCAAACCACTCATGAATGCAGCAAAATATGACCTTGAGAATTAACCACTGGAATTTAAAGACTGCCTGCAAAATCGATTTGCTGCTTTAGATACAAATGACAGAGCTCCGGAAGAGTTATGGAATGACATCAAGAAGGTTGTGTTGGAAGAAAGCGAGAAGTCTCTACAAAAGGTGAAAAAGCAAAAACGGCCAAAATGGATGACGGAAGAAACTCTGAAAATTGCCCAGAAACGCAGAGAAGCTAAAGCCAGAGGAGAAAGAAAGACAATCACAGAACTCAACAGAGATTTCCAACGTGCAGCAAGACAGGACAAGGAAAAGTACTACAATGACACTTGCAAGGAAATAGAAGCAGAAACTATTAGAGGAAGAACAAGATCGGCTTTCCTAAAGCTACGAGAGTTAAAGAAAAAGTTCCAGCCTCGAATTGGAATGTTACAAGATGCTCAAGGTTCTATGTTGAATAATGCTGAGAAGATCAAGAAAAGTGGAAGGAATATACAGAGTTTTTATATGATAAAGATCAAGTGGACCAACAGCCCTTTCAACCTGTACCTTATGATCGGGAACCATTGGTGATGAAAGAAGAAGTTGAAGCAGCATTGAAAGCCTTATCAAAGAACAAAGCACCAGGCATTGATAGCATTCCCATAGAGGTATTGCAGCAATCTGATGCAGCTGTTACTGTACTCACAAGACTCTGCCAAGAAATATGGAAGACAACATCATGGCCAACTGACTGGAAAAGATCTGTGTTTATACCAATACTAAAGAAAGGTGATCCAACTGACTGTGGAAATTATCGCACAATCGCTCTGATCCCACATGCCAGCAAGATTCTACTGAAGATTATTCAAAAGAGATTACAACCATACCTGGAACAAGAACTACCTGAAGTGCAAGCAGGGTTCAGGAAAGGGTGAGGAACGAGAGACATCATTGCGGATGTGAGATGGATCCTTGAAAAGACTAAAGAATACCAAAAGGATATCTATTTGTGCTTTATCGACTATAGCAAGGCTTTTGACTGTGTAAACCATGAGAAACTCTGGGCCACATTAAGAAGCATGGGTATACCAGAACACCTGATCGTTCTCTTGCGCAATCTGTACATTGATCAAGAAGCAACAGTTCGAACGGAACAAGGAGAAACAGAATGGTTTAAAATAAACAAAGGTGTAAGACAAGGCTGCATACTTTCCCCCTACCTGTTTAATTTGTATGCAGAACAAATCATCAGAGAAGCAGGATTGTATGAAGACAACAGAGGTGTGAAGATTGGTGGAAGAGTCATCAACAACCTTCGCTATGCTGATGATACCACATTACTGGCTGAAAGTGAAGATGATCTGAAACATTTGCTTCTCACAATCAAAGAACATAGTCTCAAAATGGGCCTGCACCTTAATGTAAAGAAGACAAAGATCATGACAACTGGCATAATCAACAGGTTCATCGTTGAAGGAGAAGAAATTGAAATTGTGAACAACTTTAACCTACTTGGATCAACTATCAATAAAGAAGCAACAAGCAGTCAAGAAATCAGATGACGCATTGCTCTTGGCAGAATGGCTATGAAAGACCTAGATAAGATTCTCAAGAGCAGAGATGTCTCTCTCCATACAAAGATTCGACTTGTTCAAGCCATGGTATTTTCAATAACATCATATGGATGTGAAAGCTGGACAGTGAAAAAGACAGACAGGAAGAAAATTGATGCCTTTGAATTATGGTGCTGGCGGCGAATACTGTGTATACCATGGACTGCCCGAAGAACAAACCAGTCGGTACTAGAGGAGATCAAACCTAAGCTTTCTTTAGAAGCTCAGATGACAAGACTTTGACTTTCATACTTTGGACACATCATGCGAAGAGAGAGATCATTAGAGAAAGACATTATGCTTGGCAAGATAGAAGGTCAACGCAAAAGAGGAAGGCCAGCAATGAGATGGATCGATACAATAACAGCAGCTACGGGTACCAGTCTGTCAACAATGAGCCACCTGACTGGAGACCGAACACAATTTAGGATAGCTATCCAGAGGGTCGCCATGAGTCGACTCCGACTCGACGGCACTTAACAACAACATCACATGTATGATTTTCTCCTAGTTGGTGATGGGTCTTGTGTGTGCACTGGGTGCAAGGAGTTCTTTGCTCTCAGGGATAAAATCCGATCTCTGTAAGCTAGAGTAGCAGACTTGGAGGAGATAAGGAAGACAGAGAGGTATATAGATGAGACTTAAAGACACATGACACTGAAGTCCCATTACCAGTCTGGCAACCTTCCTTTCGCCATGGTGGAGAGAAGTCACGTGAAAGGAAAGCTTCACCTTAGTGTGGCAGGAAGTGTTCCTGGAGCTAGGACCTATCCTACAGGTGATGTAAAACCCTCTTGTACTGAGAAACATAGAAATATGATGACAGAAAAAGACCACATGGCCTATCTAGTCTGTCCTTCCATATCAACAGCTACAACAGTCCCCTTTTTGCCTTTAGAGATCCTCTGTGTTTGTCCCGTGCTTTTTTGAATTCAGTTACTGTCCTCATCTCTACCACCTCCACTGGGAGACTATTCCACAGATCCACTACTCTTTCCGTAAAGAAATATTTCCGCATATCACTCCTGAATCCATCTCCCTTCACCCTCATCCCATGTCCCCTCGTAGCAGAACTTGCTTTCAATTGAAAGAGGCTCTCTCCCTGAACATTTATGCCACGGAGGTATTTAAACATCTCAATCATATCACCTCTATCCCGCCTTTTCTCTAAGGTGTACATATTAAGATCTTTCAGTCTGTCCTCATATGCTTTATAATGAAGACCACTGATCATTTTAGTAGCCACCCTCTGCACCGACTCCATCCTGTTCACATCCTTTTGAAGGTGCGGTCTCCAGAATTGCACACTATACTCTAACTGAGGTCACACCAAAGACTTATAGAGAGGCATTATCACCTCCTTTTTTCTGCTAGCCATTCCTCTCCGTATGCACCCAAGCATCCTTTTAGCTTTTGCCGTCTCCTTTTCTACCTGTTTAGCTACTTTAAGATCATCAGACAAAACCACGCCTAGGTCCCGCTCTTCTTTAGTGGACAAAAGTACTTCACCCCCTATACTATATTGCTCCCTTGGATTGCTGCAGTCCAAATGCATGACCTTACATTTTTTAACATTAAATCCCAGCTGCCAAATTCTAGACCATTCTTCAAGCTTAGCTAGATCCCTCCTCATGTTATCTACACCTTTCTGGGTTTCTACTCTATTGCAGATTTTGGTATCATCTGCAAAGAGGCAAACCTTACCCGACAGCCCTTCCGCTATATCACTAACAAAAATGTTAAAAAGAATCGGACCAAGGACAGATCCCTGGGGCACACCACTGGTAACATCCTTCTCCTCAGAGTGAACTTCGTTTACTTGTACTCTTTGTCGCCTCCCACCCAACCATTTTCTAACCCAAGCAGTAACTTTAGGGTCCATCCCTAGGGTGCTCAGTTTGTTTATAAGTCGCCTGTGAGGAACAGTGTCAAAGGCTTTTACTGAAATCTAAATACACCACATCTAGAGCTCTCCCTCGGTCCAACTCCCTGGTCACCCAGTCAAAGAAATCAATCAGATTTGTCTGAGGGTGGTTTCCCAAGGGCCCATGAAGGAAAGGTTTGGTGATTCGCGCATTAGGCATGTAGATAACCGAGTGGCTGGTGGATGTGAGGATCGCCTGGTAACATGACTGGTGTGAAGGTAGCAAACCTCACTTGCCACCTAGACAAGGTTTTAATTAGTGCTGGGGAGGAGCCTGCTATCTGGGTACCTGTTGGTACCAATGTCATAGGAAAATGTGGGAGGGAGGTTCTGGAGACCAAATTTAGGCTTTTAGATAAGAAGTTGAAATCCAGAACTTCCAGGGTAGCATTTTCAGAAATGCTTACTGTTCCACGCTCAGGACCCAAAAGGCAAGCAGAAAACCAGTCTTAATGCATGGATGAGACGATAGCGCAAGGAAGAAGATTTTGGATTTGTTAGGAACTGGGCAACATTCTGGGGAAGGGTGGAGCTTTTCCGAAAGGATGGGCTTCACCTTAGCTGGGGTGGAACCAGGCTGCTGGCTTCACCAAGGCCAATCAGGCTGAAGAACAGCACTGGCGGGACTTTTAAAAGTGCAGCGCTTCTAGGTGCAGGAACATCTTCATCCAGCCGCCCGATCAGCATCGGCAAAAAGGAGCAGGCAGGTAAGCCCCTCCCTGCTCCCCTTCGCCAAGGCCAATCAGGCCAAAGAACAGCACCGGCGGGACTTTTAAAAATGCAGCGCTTCTAGGCGTGTCCGCGCCTGAGGGCCTCGCCAGAGGGCCCTTTGTCATGGCCCTTAGGCATGGACTGTCAGGGGAGGAAAAGAAAGCAGCAAGATAACCTGGCAACCACAACTCTCCAAAATACGCATCACCAAACATATCTCACCTACAGACCATCAAGATGTTCACCGAACCCCTCAAGAAAAGCCAGCTACGGTAAGCTACAAACATATAGACAAACATGACACCGCACTATCACTTGATCATTCTCCTGGCTACATTTCTCCTCATATCATCTACCCATTTAAACAATAATTGGAACAAAAATATGCAAGGTATTCACAGAGCAAACTTCCTCCACCTTACAACTCACCACAACTACCGCTTACTAAACAAGTTCGCAGACTCATATATCTCCAGGAACAAGCAGGAATGAGTCTTCACATATGGGTACGTCGGTACCGACGGAGCCTGCGCGGGAACGCTCCCCAGCGTCCAATCAGAAAGCTTTTGGGAGCATTCCTCAGCGCCTGCGTGCTGCCTTCCCGCCTTTCCAACTGTCTCTCCTCAGTTTTCGTTTTTCCACGGAGCCGGCAGGACGTCCTCCTGTCACCGCAGAAAATATTTTCTTTAATTCTTTGTTTTCTTGTGGTCGCGGCTGTTCCCCCGACTTCACCGGTACTGCCGGTGTTTTTTCTTTTCTTTTTCTTAAACTCAGGGAATTTTTTTCCCTCAGTTTCTGTCTTAAACTTTTTGGGCCTTTAAGGCCTCTCCATTATGGAGCCGCCTTCTCCTAAGAAGTGCCTTAACTGTGGAAGTACAGTTTTCTTTTTAGACTCCAAAAACTGGTGTCTAACCTGTTTGGGTCCTGACCTTTTTCCTCCGGAGCCATTAGGCTACAATATTATGAGAAGAGATTTTCCATTTCGAGTTCCCCTCGATACCGAGTTCCCTTCCAGTGTCAGGGCACCGACCATTTCTTCTCTACAGCATCAGGTAACCCACAAACAGTCTGTTAAGACTAGCCAATCCTTGAGTGGTAGGTCTCATGCCAAGCATGATGACGGCTCCGGTCTTGCCCTCAAGAGTCTATTGTCTTCAAAACTCCGGCGGGAGTCTTCAGTCTCCAAAGCCTTTCAGGGGTTTCAGGTTGTTCCTGGGGCTCACCTCTCACAGAACATACCTGAGCCATGCTCGGTGGTGGCATCCGCTTCGAGCGGTACCGATACCCCGGCATCGGCACTGGTGTTGAGCGATTCACTCCTCACCAGGGATCGTCATCTGGCGTTCTCGGTACCTTCGGGACCGATCGATACGTCCCAGATTGACTTTCCAGTATCGGCAGCACCGCCGATACGACCACCGACGTCGGTACCCTCTAGACATGCATCGATAGACTCGCTTCCTTCGATGCCGAGTCTGGAATCGATATCTAGTCTGGAAGACTGGGTACCGACGCGTCTCGAAACCGACGCTTACCGATTCCGGATGCGCGGTACCGAGGGTAATCACCAAGGGTTTTCGGTTACCTCGGTACCGCTTGAGCAGCCTCCGATGACTGCTTCGATGTCGGTATCGCCTTCGATTCTGGCACAGCTACCGGTATCGGTGCCAGTACCTGCAGTAACATCGGGACCAGCTCCTTCCATGCTTTTTTCACCAGGGTCGCTCCTTTCTATACCTAGTTTGGAGTCGATACCTGGCATGGACGATGCAGTACTGACTATCTCAGGTCATAACCACCAGTACCAGTATCCATCCATTAGGGATCCTTTTCTGCACCGGACAAGTACATCCTCTGGTGCCCAGGCTAGTTCTTCAAGTCTAGCCTGTCCAGGGATGGTTCCCATTGGAGATCCTTCTTTTCAGAATTTTCTCCTTGACATGGCAACATTCCTTGCTATTCTTATCCCTGGCTATGATCCTACACAAGGCTCTTCTGGAGAAAAGGAAAATGTAATGCTTCCTTTACATCATTCTTTGCAGGATCTTCTTCTGAGAATATGGGAAACACCTTTAAGGGTTTCCTCACCTTCTACAGCAACTGATCTTCTGTATCAGGTGCCCCCCTATCCAGGGTTTCAAAAGACTCAACTTCTCCATCATTCTATTGTGGTGGAATCAGCAATGAGGAAGGTGAAAAGTAAGAAGAAGCACTCTTCTTACCCACCAGGTTGTGAGTCTAGAACACTAGATGCCTTTGGACGTCAAACCTTCCAAATATCTATGCTGTCAACAAGGATTCTCTCATATATTTTTTATATGAGTCTATCCCTTCAGGAGGTCACAAAGAAATTATCTCTTTTAACTCCTTTTCTTTCAGAGCCCAAGACTGCAGACTATTCCTTACTACTTAGTCATAGTCAAAATATCTCTTGGTTTCTTACTCGTGCTTCACTAGACTCTTTTGAGTCTGTTAGCAGAACCTCTGCTATAGCCATAGGAGCACGACGTAGAGCCTGGCTCCAAGCTTCAGACCTGAACAGATGGGCACAACAAAGACTGGGTAATACTCCTTGTACTGGAGAAAATCTCTTCAATAAGGAGTCTTTATGTCAGGTTGCTCAGTGCTCCACTGATTTCCCTGTTTCTGAGGGCTATCCTAAGCCTTCTCCTTCCCCAGTAGGTAGGAAATGCCCTACCAAACCTTCTTTCCCTAAAAGAAGAAGGTTTTATTCTTCTCCTGCCCATCATACAGATGTTCCCAAGCAGGGGAAACCTCACCCTGGTCTGAAGAATCCAAACTCAAGCCAGGAAAAATAAACCCTGCAATAGGGTTCTAATTAATCTCTTTATAACCTACAGTTCACTTCTTCTCAGCAGAAGGTTTTTCATTTAAAACTCTACACATGGATTCCTGTTTCCAGGACATCCACTTGCTCTTAGGTATGCTGAGCTGTCAGGATATTCATGTCTATGGGTCACAGGATTTTCCTCCTCTTCCTACCATGAAGAGAGGTTTACCAACTATCCCATGATAGTTTTTCTGTACCAACATGATTTTTTTTCCTTCTACAGACTTACCATATGGCAAGTCACCCTTCAGCTCCTATTTTTCTTTACCCTCTTTTCCAGGGTTTCCCCTGTAAGAGTGGTACCATACCACTGGAAGGCTTTCTTAGCCTTTCTAGCCTTCCTTTCTTTTCCAGTGTGGAGTTTTTTCTCTGGAGTAACCTCCTTTCATTTGGGCAGCTCATCAGACAGGAACAGGATTTTCTCCTCTTGTTCTGTCTGTTCTCTCTGTTAAAAACAGAAAGATTCTCTCTGCTGTTCTATTCAGCAGCTGCCCATGCAGGAGTTCCAGTGATTGGACTACTGGTACTTTTCTACAAGTTCCAGTCTTGTCTTCCAGTACTTTTTGTCTAGCCTTAGTAGTGCTTCCAAGATAGTGCTTCATCTGTCTTGGATAATCCTTATCACTTCTTTTCTGCCATCTCCAAATCCCTGGAGTTGGCAGCATAGTTGAAGTGGCAGCTGGTTTTCCCCAACAGCCAATTTAATTTCCCAATTCTCCTGCATAATGCTCTCTGCAATCCTACAGAGAAGCTTTCCAATATGGGCCCTTGCTAGAGAGCATGGTTTTTTTTTCTCTAATTACTATCCTAGATGGTTGAAAAAGGCTTCCTCAGTCATTCCTCATGACTGTGAGGGTTCTTTACACCCTTCTATTTCCTTTTAATAAAGGACATAAGCCTTCCCTACGTGACAGTCTAAAGAGTTACCCAATTCCTACAGGAAATATGCTCTTTTTCCTTGCAGCTTGTCCTCATGGTATCCTAATCCTTCATGGACAGCACATATTTAACTAAATAACGCATGATACCCCCCTTGTCCCTCAAGTGGGTCAACCTGGTATCTCATCCTATGCGTTTTCTGTCCATTCACCATGTTAGAGTTCTACCGGACTCAGGACTTGCTGTTTACAGACTGATATTATCCTCTGTTTTTTCACGCAACCATCCTGGTTATTTCACTGGATAGCATTCCTGCTCCATCTTAACCAGAGGGAACAGATTCTCTATATCTTCTCAAGTAGGTTCCACCGTCTTGTTATTAGATGAATCATTCCTCTTCACATCTCCCATGTGAAAGTTCGTATAGATATATCTCTGTCTGCTTAATTGCAGACATTTATCTTTAGACCTATATATTCATATATGAACATATGTCTATATACATTCTTTAGATACATATGTCTGTCAGCCATGTGTGCATATGTTATGCCCCCTGGATCTCGCCATAAACATATGTATATATATACCCTTATACACATATATATATATATATATATATATACACATAAATATATGTGTGTATCTGTCGAGATACTTCCTTTAGGTAGATATGTATTCACATACTTATCTCTCTAACTGTCTGTGCTCATAAAGGTGTTTTCCTTCCTATCTGTTCCAGACCGTGGGCTTGCACATATTCATACTATTCCACAGTATGTTTAGGCTATTATGCACACAACCACTGCTGTGGTACTGACAGCTCTTACCATAACCCTAGGTTCAGGTATCCCTGAAGCTCCGTACTCTTTTATCTTCCTACCTCTCATCAGTTAGGAAAGACATGGTGGATCTTCAGTAGATCTGAGGTTTCAACTCCTCAGACATCTGTCCTTCCTTGGGAATACGGGGTTTTCTCCATACCCCTTCTTCCCTCAAGGACTAGGCCAGTTTGTCAAAATCGGTCAGTCTTCCTCTTTTGCTCCTAACAATCAATAACTCTGTAGCCAAAAGAGTTTTCAGCTTTTTCCATAAAGCTTCCCACTAAAGACCTACCGTTTTTTGTACTACCCCAGTTGATTCCTGGGGTCTCCTGTCACTTCTACATTTTGACCTTCACCTTTACGTCAGTGAGGTCACCTTGAAGATTCCTCTACTGGATCCCCAGTAGATTCCATCAGCCTCTCTACTTCCTGCAATCCAGTAGGTGAGGTCCATATTGTGATTGTTCATTTCCATATATTTCATGATGATTATCACACATACAAGGACTCCTTGCCTGTAGTCCTATCTTAGGTCAGCTGTTTCCTACAGCTCCTCTCTTTTTAACTCCTGCCCCCCATCCTCAGGATGCCTGGCCATATGAGGCGTAGCATGTTTCAATCTCCGACATGCTAGGGCTCCAGGCATCTTAGCTTGGGAGTCCCCATATGTGAAGACTCATTCGTGCTTGTTCCTGGAGATAGCACAGTTACTTACCTGTAACAGGTGATCTCTGGGAACAGCAGGAATAAGTCTTCACAACCCACCCACCTCCCCTAGGAGTTGTATCTCTATCTATCTTTCCTTTCCTCTCTCTCTCTCTTTGTCTCAGCTATAAAACTCAACTGAGGAGAGACAGTTGGAAAGGCGGGAAGGCAGCACGCAGGCGCTGAGGGATGCTCCCAAAAGCTTTCTGATTGGACGCTGGGGAGCGTTCCCGCGCAGGCTCCGTCGGTACCGACGTACCCATATGTGAAGACTTATTCCTGCTGTTCCCAGAGATCACCTGTTACAGGTAAGTAACTGTGCTATATCAGCACAGAACGACTAATACTACAAACATCTAACACCTTCATTATCCAGTCAAATGTTCTCATCTACGCTCATTCTATCCGCAACAAAATTCAGATTATCGCAGACCATATTCATCTCACTGACACAGATGTAATATGCATCACGAAAAGTTGGATCAATGACTATGACAACGTCCTACTAAACCAATTAACTACATCACAATATATGCTATTTAGTTGCCCTAGATTTCATCATAGAGGGGGAGGAGTACTCTTACTTGCAAAAAAGCACTTGAACTTCACTCTGAATATCTCTGACTTGGAGCACACCATATCTGTAACTTATAGAAAACCTTCTCCCAACACTGACAATCTAGCTGCAGTCATAGACGAGGCATGCACCCAAATAGCCACAGCCCATTGCAAAGGATCAATTTTGGACCTTATATTCGTACCCAACAACTTACTTAAAGAAAATCTAAACCTGCAAATTGGCCCAATATCATGGTCAGATCATGCCATGACATCCCTAAATATGCTAGCCAATACTACTTAACCAAAACCCCCGCAACAGCAACAGTTCAGACGTCGATTCAAGGCTTTAAATGTGTAATATTTCCTTGACCAGACCTCAGCACTAATAGACTCAGACATAACTGATCTGGATGCATTTATAGACTCATGGAACCAGACAATAAATACTGCTGCAACCTTCAACAAAAAACTAACCACAAAACACCAAAAATCCTCACGACCTTCATGGTTCTCCAAAAACCTGAACCAGATCAGAAGAGAACTTAGGCGCCTTGAAAGAAAATGAAAAAGAACGCAGGGCGATACAATCAAGACACAGCTGCACAACTTTCAAAAGAAATACAATGACCTATGTAACAAAACTCAAAATAAATGTATTTATTTAAAAGGATTTCTATACCACTTTATCCTGAAATCAAAGTGGATTACACATCAAGTTACTTATTTGTTAAATACGTGCAGTATGTGATGTCATTACATGACATCATCGTGTGTTTGTAATGTTGGAGTAAAACTGTAAACAGTGATTGAGATGTGCCACCTAGTGGGAACATGAATTTATACCTAGAAGCCCCAAAGTACGTCAATTGACGCATCCAAGACAATTGAGTGCATCAATTGACGTACTTTGGGGCTTCTAGGTATAAATTCATTTTCCCGCTAGGTGGTGCATCTGTCATTAATTTTCGATTGCAACGAATCTCAAATGGTCTGCTCAGAGTATTAAACTAAATAAATCAAGAGATACTCTATTGTAACTTAAACGTCAATGTTACTATGGAACTATGGCAATAGCTTATTGAAACCTTTTATCTTCAGGCAAATTGTAGTCTCAGACTCTGACGGCACTCTGTACCACAGTTTCAGTGGGCTACTACTTGTGCCTCATTTGCATCAATGACTACTTGTGCCTCATTTTCATTTGTAACTACTTGATGAAATACTTTTTTTCTTCTTATTTTCTCAAACCGTGAAAAATATTGCACCGCTATCACCAAATCTTCTCTATCTAATGTGTATAAAATATTAAAATAATAGGCTTATCTTGGCTCCTGTGAGCTTATCTTCTGGCATTAAGCCTGAGTTCGATGTATATATTCTCAACGCCTTCCTTTGGCGCCCTGTTTAGCGTTTCTCTCCTTTGGGGAGGTTCATCAGGAGACTCTATAGATGAAGAATTAAACAAAATTAGGAGCATTAATGTGGCTTAAGTTTATAATTGACTTTTCACCGAAGATAAGTGAACTATCTCTCACATACACATTCCCCAACAGAGATCATGGTCTTGTTCAAAATTCAACTATTTAAAGAGTCTCTGCATACCTGCCAGTGCTGCTGCCCGCGTCTCTCTCTCTTTCTTAGTGGTGTCAGAAGGCGCCGCGCATGCGGCTAGATCAGAACAGCTGATTTTTATAGTGATTACTTAACGGAACTATCTACATACTTGCCACTCAACTGAGGCATTCAATCCCATTGGTTGCACTGTGTTGACCCTGAAAATCCACCGTTGCTCTATGTAAAGGAGCGTTTCATCAATTGTCTTCCCTCTCATAGGCTGGAGAATTTGCTCAATGCAAAAGCAATGTAAATCCTCAAATTGATGATGGAATTCCTCACAGTGTTGAACAATCGGGGCTGATAAGCTCTTGCAATGAAGTCGACTTTTGTGTTCACACATCCTGACCTTAAAGGGGCGACTAGTCTTCCCGATATACAATAAATCACAAGGGCAACGTATCGCATATATTACTGATTCAGAAGTGCATGTTGTAGCATGTTTCAAATAATAGACTTTGCCATGACAAGAAAATTCGGTTAGCTCGGTTGTCACCATGCAAATGCTACACCGGCCACATTTTTTGTGGCCTGTCACATCTGGGTAGTTTGAATACCTCATATTAGACCGGAGAACTGTGGGACTCAATTGTTGCTGTAGATTGCTGTTTCTTTGCCAAACACATCTGATCTGCTTGTCCTCTAATTCAGGGATGGCTTGAAGCAGATGACCATGTTTTTTAATAATACTCTGAATTCTGTGGCTCAAAGGGGAAAACCTAGTAATAAAATTCACTTGGTTCTCCTGTGGTTCTGGATGAGGAGTTTGGAACAATAACCGACGGTCATTGTACAGTGCTCGCTTGTAAGCTTGCTGAGAAACTCGCATCGGGTATCCTCGATCTGAAAAAGCTCTAAGAAGATATTTAGACTGCTTCTTATAATCAGTGGTTTCTGAGCAATTTCGACGATACCGTAAAAATTGAGAGTAAGGCAAGCTATTCTTCAATCGAATGGGGTGTCCACTGGTGTAATGAAGAAACGTGTTGCGAGCAGTAGGTTTTTTGTATACTGTTGTATTCCAGCCCAATAAACCTCTCTGAACAGCTACATCTAAGAAGACTATAGTGTTAACATCTATAGTGGAAGTAAATTGAATTGCAGTATCACAAGTATTCAGCCAATGTATGAACTCGTCGGCCTTCTCCTTCGAGCCTTTCCAAAGTAGAAAAATGTCATCTATAAACCGTACCCATAGTTTAATATGTGATGAAAAAGAGGAGGTAGCTAACCAACAGTTTTCAAAGTCACTCATGAACAAATTCGCTACCGACGGAGCACAGGATGCTCCCATGGCTATCCCTACTTTCTGGTGATAGAGCACTTGATTGAACTGAAAAAAATTTTGAGTGATGGTCAACTGCGCTAATTCCGTAAGGAAGATAATCTGGGATTCTGAAAGGTCTCTTCTATCCGTCAGTGCTTTGCGAACTATCTTAACTGCTGAATGTTGAGGGATACTAGTATACAGTGCCGTAATATCCAAAGTTATTAATAGCATGTCATTCTCAGTCGCCCAATGATTATTTTGTTCCAGGCGTTGTAGAAAATGAGAAGTGTCCCTAATATAGGACGGTATATCCACAAGTAAAGGTCTTAAAAAAGAATCGAGATATATCGATAGTGGCTCCAACAGGGATCCTCTCGTTGACACGATCGGGCGTCCTGGGGGTTTATTTAAACTCTTGTGTATTTTAGGGACTAAATAAAAGCTGGATATCACAGGGGCTTTGACATTGAGGAACATCATCTCCTTTTTATTGATCAATTTAGGTTGATACGCTATTTGAGTGCTATCCGAAATCATTTTTTGCAAGTGAACCGTCGGATCAGTAACTAGCACTTCATAAGTGTGATTATCTGAAAGTTGACGCTGAGCTTCTGCCACATAATCGTCCCTATTCAAGATAACTATCGCACCCCCTTTAACGGCCCTGGAAATAATGATGTCAGTTCGGGCTTTCAATTCCCTCCACGTCCTACGTTCTGCTGCAGTAAGAACGTTCTTTGTTAAAGGACATATCTGTTCCAACTTAGTAACTTCCTGTAGAACCAGCTCTTTAAATGCCTGTAATATTGGCGGTAAAGGAGTAGGTGGCATCCAGTTGGATTTCAACGGTAACATTATCCTACGCTCCATCTGTGTGACTTCGGGAGCCGAAGTTTGAAAAAAATAAACTTTCAGATTTAATTTCCGAATTAATGCCTCGAAGTCAATTCTAAATTGAAAAGGGTCGTGAATGATAACTGGAACAAAAGACAGTCCTTTATGTAATAAATGATGTTGCTCTTCAGAAAGGGGTTTCCCAGATAGATTAACTATTAAATCCAGTGTCTCATTGAATTTTCTCGGGGTGGTTGAACTCAGGGTCGATTTCTGGTGGGCATTTTTTTCTTTTTCTTTTCTTTTGTTGCGTCGTCGGAAAAATCCTCTTTAGAAGTCTTGCTGGAATCTGAGCTAGACATATCGTCCGATGATACTGTGAAATTCACCTGTTTACGCGGTTTGGACTTGCGATTTTTGTCCATCCAAGGATAGACATATCCTTTGGTGTAGTCATCATTGTCTCGTTTAAATTTCTTCAATTTTCTTCAATTTTGTGGTTTTAACCTCTTGGCGTAAAGCTGTTGTTTGCTTATTGATGTCTTCCCACTTGCGTTTAAAGAAATCTTCAGTCACTGCGTTCTTCTACTTAGTGATCAGCTGTTCAGCTTCCTTCGTGTAATCTTCTAACACTTTCTTGGTATTTTCAGCAATGAGGACCATAAGATCCAGAGAGCATTTGTTCAACACAAAATTCCACTTTTGAACAAAAGCAGTATCTGAAGCAAATAGCCGCGGCTCTTTATAGATTCTTAACCCCCTAGGTATTTTCGATGCACATATTTGAACATCTTGACCTTGCTAACAAAGTCATGGAACATGGCTGACATGGTTCTAGCAGTGGCGCTGATATACAACTTCGAAGATGCATTTGCGTCAATTGACACACTTTGGGGCTTCTAGTGTTAAGTACAGAGCAGACAGAACTGAAAGTTCCAAATTACCCTTGTGAACTGATAACCAGATTGTTAATATGAATAAAATACAACCTCTAAAATGCCTGTATACAAATGCTAGAAGTCTAATAAAATAAGATCGGAGAGCTAGAAAGTATAGCACTAAATGAAAGGTTAGCTATAATTGGCATCTCAGAGACCTGGTGGAAGGAGAACAACCAATGGGATATCATGAAACCAGGGTACAAACTATATCACAATGATAGGGTAGATCAAATTGGGGATAGGGTTGCACTCTGTTAGGGTGTTGAGTCACGCAGGATAAAGGTTTGGCAGGAAACAAAACACACTGTAGAATCTCTTTTGATAGAAATTCCATGTATAAAAGGGAAGGCAATGGTAGTGGTACTACTGTCTGCCTGGCCAGAATGAACAGATGGCTGATGAAATGCTAAAAGAAATCAGGGAAGCTAACAAAAGTTACAACACAGTAATAATGAGTTATTTCAATTACTCCTGTACTGACTGGGTCAGTGTCAAAGCAGGACAGTCTAGGGAGATATAGTTTCTAGATGAAATAAATGACTGCTTTTTGGAGCAGCTGGTTCACGAACCAACAAGAGGGGAAACTATTTTGGACCTAGTCTTTAGTGGAATGCAGCATACCTGTTGGCTTGGAGGACAGAGGTCACGTGACAGGAGATCATCACCCTGATGTGGCAGGAAGTAATCCTGTAACTAGGACCTGTCCTCCAGGTGATGAAAAACCCTCTTGCACCGAGGAAGTTTCTACAGGGCCATGTGCCCATGAGGGAAGGGTTAGGACAGCCGTTATAGTTGGTGATTCGATCATTAGGCATGTAGATAGCTGGGTGGCTGGTGGACATGAGGATCGCCTGGTAACATGCCTGCCTGGTGCGAAGGTAGCGGATCTCACACGCCACCTACATAAGGTCTTAGATAGTGCTGGGGAGGAGACTGCTGTCTTGTTACATGTCGATACCAATCACATAGGAAAATGTGGTAGGGAGGTTCTGGAGGCTAAATTTAGGCTTTAGGTAGGAAGTTGAAATCCAGAACTTCCAGGGTAGCTTTTTCCAAAATGCTTCCTGTTCCACGTGGAGGACCCAAAAGGCAGGCAGAGCTCCGGAGTCTCAATGTGTGGATGAGATGATGGTGCCAAGGGTGAGGGTTTTGGATTTGTTAGGAACTGGGGAACATTCTGGGGAAAGGAGGGGCCCTTCTGAAGGGACGGGCTTCACCTCAACCGGGATGGAACCAGGCTGCTGGCATTAACCTTTAAAAAGGAGATAGAGCAGCTTTTAAACTAGATAATAGGGGAAAGCCGACAGTTGCCCAAGAGCGCATGGTTCGGAACAATTTATCCTTGAAGGATACTACCGAAAGCAGAGAGGTTTCAAAAAAGAGTAAAGTAGCCCAAATGCCCTTGAGTATGGAGCAGACAGAGCTTAAAGATTCCAAATTGCGCATGCCTACCAGTAGCCAGATTAATATGAATAAAATACGGTCTCTAAAATGCTTCTATGCAAATGCTAAAAGTCTAAAAAATAAGATGGGAGAGTTAAAATATATAGCATTAAATGAGAGGTTATATATGATTGGAAACTCAGAGACATGGTAGAAGGAGGACAACCAGTGGGACACTGTTGATACCTGGGTACAAGCTCTATCGTAATAGAGCTGATCAAATTGGTGGAGGGGTTGCGCTCTATGTTAGAGAGCGCATTGAGTCAGAAAGGATTAAAGTTTTGCAGGAAACTAAATTTGCTGTAGAATCTCAATGGATTGAAATTCCATGTAAAAAGGGGAAGGCGATGGCAGTGGGGGTGTACTATCGACCGCCTGGCCAGAATGAACAAATGGATGATGAAATGCTCAAAGAAATCAAGAATGCTAACAATAGTTACAGCACAGTAATAATAATGGGTGATTTCAATTACCTCGGTATCGACTGGGTCAGTGTCACGGCAGGACATGCTAGGGAGATAAAGTTCCTAGATGAAATAAATGACAAATTCTTAGAGCAGCTGGTTCATGAACCAACCAGAGGGGAAGCCATATTGGACCTAGTCCTTAGTGGAACACCAGATCTGGTGCAAGAGATAAGGGTGTTGGGGCCACTTGGCAATAGTGATCATAGCATGATCGCGTTTGATTTAATTAGTGGAGGAGGGATGGTAAGGAAATCCACAGTACTACCTTTTAACTTTCGAAAGGGAGACTATGATAAAATGAGGAAAATAGTTAAGAAAAAACTAAAAGGAGCAGTTGCAAAGGTTAAAGACTTACGTCAAGCTTGGGTGTTGTTTAAAAATACTATCTGGATATACATAGGAGATATGATAGAAGTCTATAAATTAATGAACGGAGTGAAACGGGTAAGCGTAGATCGATTGTTTATGTTATCAGAATATAGAAAGACTAGGGGACATGAAATGAAGCTACAAGGTAAACTATTTAAGACTAATAAAAGAAAATATTTTTTCACTCAGTGTGTAATCAAACTCTGGAATTTGTTACCGGAGCATGTAGTAAAGGCTGTTAGTGTAGCTGGGTTTAAAAAAGGTTTGGACAAGTTCCTGGAGGAAAGGTCCATAAACCATTATTAAGAAGGGACCCAGTATATCAATGCTTGACTCAGTACAAACATTGTGGAACCTATGTCTTTTGGGGAAACTGCTAGGTACGTATGACCTAGATTGGCCACTGTTGGAAACAGGATACTGGACTTGATGGACCTTGGTCTGACCCAGTATGGCATATCTTATGTTCTTATGTTCTTATCTGGGAAGCCCAGACTAGCTGTATTCCATGCTTTAAGAAGTCCAAAAAACTGCCAGCATGGTTTAAAGGTGAGGTCAGAGAGGCTGTTGTTGCTAAAAAAGCATCTTTCAGGAAATGGAAAAAAGAGCCAAATGACGAAACTGGAAACAGCACAAGGACTGGCAAGCTAAATGCAAGGCATTGATAAGGCAGGCAAAGGGAGAATTTGAGAAGAAGCTTGCTGTGGAAGCAAAAACGCGTAATTAAGACTTTTTCAAGTACATTCATAGCAAAAAACCTGTGAGAGGGTCACTTGGTCCATTAGATGATAGAGGGGTTAAAGGGGCACTAAGAGGTGAAAAGGCGATAGCGGAGAGACTGAACGAATTCTTTGCTTCGGTCTTTGCTGAGGAAGATGTAGGGAAGTTACCCCTGACTGAAGTGGTATTTAAAATTGCGGAAGAATTGAAGGAAATAACAATACATCAGGAAGATGTATTACAACTATTTGACAAACTGAAGAGTTGCAAATCACCTGGACCGGATGGTATACATCCAAGGGTGTTGAAAGAACTGAAATATGAGATTGCAGACATGCTATTAGTAATCTATGAACTATCATTAAAATCATCTGTAATACCTGAAGATTGGAAGATGGCTAACGTAACGCCAGTTTTTAAAAAGGGTTCCAGGGTTGATCGGGAAACTACAGACCGGTGAGCCTGATGTTAGTACCAGGAAAAATGGTAGAAACCATCATAAAAAACAAAATTTCTGAACATGTAGATAGTCATGGCTTAATGGGAGACAGCCAACATGGCTTTAGATAAGGAAGATCTTGTCTTACTAATCTGTTATGTTTTTTTGAAGGTGTGAATAAACAGGTGGACAAAGGTGAATCAGTTGATATAGTGTATTTGGATTTTCAGAAAACCTTTGACAAGGTCCCTCATCAGAGACTTTTGACAAAACTAAACAGTCATGGGATAGGAGTCAGTGTACTATTGTGGATCAGGAACTGGTTAAAAGATAGAAAGCAGAGGATAGGGCTAAATGGCCAATTTTCCCAATGGAAAAAGGTGAATAGTGGTGTACCTCAGGGATCTGTGCTAGATCCGCTGCTTTTTGACATATTCATAAATAACCTGGAAAAGGGAATAACGAGTGAAGTTATCAAATTTGCAGATAACACAAAACTATTTAAAGTTGTTATAACCCATGAGGATTGTGGAAAATTGCAAGAGGATCTAGATAAATTGGAAGACTGGGCATCAAAATGGCAGATGAAATTTAATGTGGACAAGTGCAAATTTATGCACCTAGGGAAGAACAACCCAAACTATGGTTACACGATGCAAGGTTCCACATTAGGAACCACTACCCAGGAAAAAGATTTAGGCGTCATTGTGGATAACATCCACCCAGTGTGCTGCGGCGCCAAGAGAGCGAATAGAATGCTAGGTATCATAAGGAAAGGAATGGAAAATAAAACAAAGGATATTAGAATGCCTCTGTATCGTTACATGGTGCGACTGTACCTTGAATATTGTGTGCAATTCTGGTCGCCGTATCTTAAAAAGGATATAGCGTTATTAGAAACGGTTCAGAGAAAAGCCACCAAAATGGTAAAAGGGATGGAAGGATACCCCTATGAAGAAAGGCTAAAAAGGTTAGGGCTCTTTAACCTGGAAAAGAGACGGCTGAGGGAGATATGATAGAAGTCTATAAATTAATGAATGGAGTGGAACAGGTAAACGTAGATCGATTGTATCTCCAGGAACAAGAGGAATGTAGTCTTCACATATGGGTATCGTCGGTACCGACGGAGCCTGCGCGGGAACGCTCCCCAGCGTTCAATTAGAAAGCTTTTGGGAGCATCCCACAGCGCCTGCGTGCTGCCTTCCCGCCTTTCCCAACTGCCTCTCTCCAGTTCTTCGTTTTCCGCGGAGCCAGCAGGACATTGTTCCTGTCACCGCAGAAAGGTTTTCCTTATTCTCCACTTTTTTGTGGTCTCGTCTGTCATACTCAACGCTATACCGGTACCGCCGGTGGTTCTTTCTTTTTTTCCAAACTTTTCTTTTCCAAGTGCACGTGCCTCTACTATGGAAAAACCCGCTTCGGGTTTCAAAAAGTGCACCAAGTGTGGCGGTACCATCTCCGTCACTGACACCCATGAGTGATGTCTTAAATTATTAGGTCCGGAGCACTCCATCTCGGAGTGTATGGCTTGTGCCATGATGTCCAAGAGGGGTTGACAAAACCGAGCTGCTAAGCTCAGCACCCTTTTTCCCTCTGATGCAGCTTCTGTGGCATCAATGTCTTCCAGGGCTTCGTCTTCCTCCCATGGATATCAGGTAACTAAACATGTCTGGCCTGTCCACAAAGGGTAGATCTCCTTCTAAGCATCGAGATGCCTCTGGCGTTGCCCTTGAGGGTTCTGTACCGGCAAAATTGCCCCGGCGGGAGGCTTCAGCTTCCAAAGCATTATCGGGGCTCCAGGATGTTCTTGAGGCCTCAACCTCGGCATTACTACTGGTGCCATGCTCTGGTGTACCGGCTGCTTTCTCCGGTACCGACACCGACTCAGGCATCGGTATCGGTACCGGTACCGACAGCATCCGCATCGACATCGGTGTCTGCTTTGCCGCCACCCAGTCATGCTATGCCTTCTGGTACCGATACACCAGTACCGATTCCCCCCGGTACCGACTTCGGTCGGTACGGGTATCGTGCTCTACAGGAGCATCCGGACAGAAGGTACTTTGAATCCTCGGAGGAGTCTGAGGATTCTGATGACTCTGTCGGTACCGGAATACTTCTCCCAGAGGAGCCTTCCTCTCCTAAACATAGGATGTCTCCTCCAGAAGATATCTCCTTTCAGGATTTTGTCAGGGAGGTGGCTCAAGGTCTTTTCATTACTGTGGCTCCCGAGACAGAGCCCAGGGCAAAAGAGTTGGAGATTCTACAATATCCCAAGGCTCCTAAGGAGGCAGCTACTTTGCCTATCCATGAGATCTTACAGGATCTCATGCTAAGAATGTGGGAAACAGCTCTTACCACCTCTCCTCACACTCGTAGACTGGATACCATGTATCGAGTCCCTCCTTGTCCTGGTTTCCAGAAGACTCAGCTTCCTCACCACTCTGTTGTAGTGCAATCAGCTATGAGAAGGATCAGGAGTGCAAAGAGGCATGCCTCTAATCCTCCAGGACGTGAGTGTAGAACTTTGGATGCCTTTGGATGTCGTACTTTCCAGGCTTCCATGCTTTCTGCCAGGATCAGTTCCTATTTTTTATATATGGGAATGTTCCTTAAAGAAGTCACAGGGGATTTAGAGGTTTTGAGCCCTCTTCTTCCTAAAGATAAGAGGCAGGATTTTCTCACACTGGTTAAACATGCCCAGGATGTTTCTAAATTTGTCAATCGTGCAGATTTTGACTGTTTTGCGTGCATAAGCAGAACCTTTACCATTGCGATAGGTGCACGTAGAATCACCTGGCTCCAGGCATCCGATTTGGAGCTCTGGGTGCAGGACAAACTGGGAAATATCCCTTGTACAGGTAAGAATCTATTCGGCAAAAAATGGCAAGAGAAAGCCAATGAGTTGGATGCTGACAACTCCACTTTGGATAGGTTATCCAAGGCCACAGTTGATCCTGCAAGGAATAAACCTTTCAAGAAACCATTCTTCTCAAAAAAGAAGAGGTTTTACCCTTCTTATTCCCAGCAGGGAAGTTCGGCAGGTCAGCCTGCCCGTAAGAGTCAGCAACCATCTAAACAAAGGAAAGCAAAGACTGCTAAGCCTCAACCGTCTCAGCCTCCACAAGGCCTTTGACTTTCATCTAGAGAACTTAGCCTTCCTGCCCTCAATGGACCAGAGCCTTCCACCATTCCAGGAAGGTTGTGTCACTTTGTCCCCAGATGGGGGCAGATAACAGCAGAACATTGGACTCTCTCCATTATAAAAGAGGGGTACAAGCTTCATTTTATCTGCATTCCCCCTCCCACAATGGTAAGACAGTTCAATTCTCAGACCTCTCTCATCAACCTGTTAGATCAAGAGGTCACTATGCTTCTTGCCCAAGGGACAATAGAAGAGGTACCCATTCCTCAACAGGGTACAGGGTTTTACTTCCCCTATTTCCTTATCCCAAAGAAAACAGGGGGACGCAGACCTATTTTAGACCTCAGAGAATTGAACAAATTCCTTGTCAAAGAGAAATTCAAGATGATTTCTCTGGGAACTCTGCTGCCATACCTTCAGAGTCAGGATTGATTTCGTTCTCTAGATCTCAAGGATGCATACATTAATGTTCTCATCCATCGAACTCATAGAAAGTTCCTTCGGTTCCTTTTTCAAGAAAAGCACTACCAATACAGGGTGCTTCCTTTTGGCCTTGCCTCAGAACCAAGGGTGTTCAACAAATGCATGGCTGTGGTAGCAGCATTTCTTTGCACTCTAGGAATATTCGTCTTCCCCTACTTAGACGACTGGCTCATTCGAGCCCCATCAGAGTCAGAGGCTAGGATTTCTCTATCTTGCACGATGCGTATCCTTCAGTATTTGGGTCTAGTCATAAACATCCCAAAATCCAGTCTAACTCCCACTCAGTCTCTAGAGTTCATAGCAGCTTTGCTGGATACCAGAAAAGCAAGGGCCTATCTTCCCCAGGCCCGTTGCCTTCACATGGTGCAGTTAGCTTCTCAAGCAGTGCTAAAGCCTCATCTCACTGCTTGCGAAATGTTACAACTACTAGGCCACATGGCATCTACCGTGCATGTGGTTCCTTATGCTCGCCTCCATATGAGATCAGCCCAGTGGACTTTATCCACTCAATGGACCCAGGCATCAGGGTGCCTGTCAGACAAAATAGCAAACACAAATCGCCTTATTTTGTCCCTCCAATGGTGGCAGTCCACTCAAAACCTGTTGCTGGGGTCCCCATTTCAACAATCTTTACCCCAGGCAACTCTCACAACAGATGCTTCTCCAATGGGTTGGGGAGCTCATCTGCAAGACCTCTCCACCCAAGGCACTTGGACTCCACAGGAGACTCATCTACACATCAATCTCTTAGGGCTCAGAGCAATCTTCCTTGCTCTGCGAGTGTTCCACACCCTGCTCAGCTACAAGACAGTCCTCATTCATACGGACAATCAAGTAGCCATGTTCTATGTAAACAAGCAGGGAGGAACAGGCTCTCTGTCACTTTGCGACTATGGGCCCTCGCCAGAGAGCATCAGATTCATCTCCTGGCAGTGTATCTTCCAGGCATACAAAACTCTTGGGCAGACAGACTCAGTCGAGTTCTGCTTCCACACAAATGGTCTCTACATGCAGAGCAGGTGGCAAAGATTTTTCAAATTTGGAGAACCCCGGATATAGACCTCTTTGCAAGTCCGTTGAATGGCAAACTTCCCTGGTTCTGTTCTAGAATTCCCAGCTCAGGGCTCTCAGGCCAGGGATGCTTTCCTCCTTCATTGGGGTCAAGACTTCCTTTATGCCTTTCCACCCATTCCCCTGATTCCCAAAACCCTGTTCAGGCTTCAGAGAGACAGAGGTCGTATGATTCTCATAGCTCCACATTGGCCACGGCAAGTGTGGTACCCTCTGCTTCTACATCTCTCTCAAGCTCCCTCTCTGGAGTTAGGCTCTGCTCCAGATCTCCTGTCTCAGGAGGACGGAATATTATGGCATCTCGATCCCCAGTCTCTGTATCTCAGGGCTTGGTTGCTGAAGGCCTAGATCTTCAGGATCTTACCCTTCCTCAGCAAGTAAAGGATATCCTTAATGCTTCTAGAAAACCTTCCTCAAGACGCTCTTATGCTTTCAAGTGGAAAAGGTTTACCATATGGTGCTCGCAGAAGGGTCTTAACCCCCTTGCGATACCTCTGGAATCATTACTGGAGTATCTCCTTCATCTCCTCCATAGCCCATGTTCCCTGTAAAATAGTTATCTCCAAGTTATAATGCCCTGTTCAATGTAACTTCAGTTTGTTCAATGTAAACCGCACTGATGCAGAATAGCGCGGTATATAAGAGAATGTAAATAAATTTATCCAATGCAGGACTTAAAACTAACTCAGTAAGAGTCCATTTAAGTGCTATTGCGGCTTCTTTCAAGCCTTTAAATGGACAACCTATTTCCTCCCATCCTCTCATAGCAAGATTTATGAGAGGCCTTCTTCTAACTAAGCCTCCCATTAAGCCACCACCGGTGGCATGGGACTTAAATCTGGTTCTTGGCCAGCTCATGAAGCCACCTTTCGAACCCTTAGCTACTACCTCGTTGAAATTCCTTTCTTGGAAAGTTATCTTTCTCATTGCAATCACATCAGCACGTCACATCAGTGAGTTGCAGGCACTAGTGGCTGATCCACCTTATACAAGGTTCCATCATGACAAGGTAGTCCTTAGGACTCATCCACACTTTATGCCAAAGGTGGTCTCCCCTTTTCATCTGAACCAAGCGGTCTACCTGCCTGTGTTTTTTCCAAGGCCTCATACATCAAATGCAGAAAGGAATCTTCATACTTTGGACTGTAAAAGAGCTTTAGCTTTTTACTTACAAAGAACACAGCAACATAGAAGGTCCTCTCAACTTTTTGTTGCTTTTGATCCTTCTCATTTGGGACTTCCAGTCTCCAAGAGAACAATGTCCAACTGGATTTGCTTATCAGAGTAAGAATCTTCCTCTGGAGGACCATGTCGCAGCTCACAATGTGAGAGCCATGGCAGCTTCAATGGCTCATTTGCACTTTGTGTCTATCGACGACATCTGTCGAGCAGCCACTGGGCCTCGGTTCATACCTTCACAGCCCATTACTGCTTGGACAAGGACTCCTGCTGGGATGCCTTGTTTGGTCAGGCTGTTCTCCAACACCTGTTCCATACCTAATCAACTCCTACATGTTGGGAAGTGGTTCCCTTTCACAGGGACACACAACTTCTGGGGTCTCTCCCTGGCATCTAAAGCTAGGGAGTCCCCATATGTGAAGACTTCATTCCTGCTTGTTCCTGGAGATAGCATAGTTACTCACCTGTAACAGGTGATCTCCGGGAACAGCAGGAATTTAGTCTTCACAACCCACCCACCTCCCCTAGGAGTTGTATCTCTCTATCTATCTCTTTCCCTCTCTCTCTCTCTTTGTCTTTAAACTCAACTGGAGAGAGGCAGTACGGAAAGGCAGCACGCAGGCGCTGTGGGATACTCCCAAAAGCTTTCTAATTGGACACTGGGGAGCGTTCCCACACAGGCTCCGTCGGTACCGACGATACCCATATGTGAAGACTAAATTCCTGCTGTTCCCGGAGATCACATGTTACAGGTGAGTAACTATGCTTTACATCATTAGAATATAGAAAGACTAGGGGACATGCAATGAAACTACAGGGTAAACTATTCAAGACAAATAAGAGAAAATATTTTTTCACGCAATGTGTCATCAAACTCTGTAATTTGTTACCGGAGGATGTAGTAAAAGCTGTTAGTGTAGCTGGGTTTAAAAAAGGTTTGGACAAGTTCCTGGAGGAAAGATCCATATACCATTATTAAAAAGGGGAGACATCATCTTATCCTGGGAGTACCCGCAGTTTTCCACCTACGCGGAGCAGGGCTGCAGGAGGGAGAGGAGACCCGGAGGTACAGCTACAGGCTCCTGGGCGGACGTTCCTGCCGTGGAGGACCCCCCCTGCGATCCCCATAAAGCTCTGTGAGCAGAACTTACTTGGGAGACATCATCTTATCCTGGGAGTACCCGCAGTTTTCCACCTACGCGGAGCAGGGCTGCAGGAGGGGAGAGGAGACCCGGAGGTACAGCTACAGGCACCTGGGCGGACGTTCCTGCTATGGAGGACCCCCCTGCGATCCCCATAAAGCTCTGTGAGAGCAGAACTTACTTGGGAGACATCATCTTATCCTGGGAGTACCCGCAGTTTTCCACCTACGCGGAGCAGGGCTGCAGGAGGGAGAGGAGACCCGGTGGTACAGCTACAGGCACCTGGGCGGACGTTCCTGCCGTGGAGGACCCCCTCCTGTGATCCCCATAAAGATCTGTGAGCGCTACTCGCGGCTTGCGAGTCGCGCTTGCGGGGCCGTGTCCTAAGGGGCGTGTCACAAGGGGTTAAACACGCCCCTTTTGCGCTCCTTCGGCGCTCCTGAGGAGCACTTGAGAGCGCTTGACGTTGCCTGCTGTGTCCATGGGGAAACGAAAAGGAAAATCGGTGATTAAATCTGGAGTTGGAGATCAGGATGTTGGAGGTAAAGTGACTGGCCCTATGGACAGGCATGTCTCGTCGCTGCAGCCTGTCAATATTTCGTCAGACCGAGCTTCTTTAAGCCCGGAGTTCCGGCTACCGCCCCCTCTCCCCCAGCCCCTTTCGTCTTCCACCTTGTTAGAAGCTCCTATAGCGCCTTTGGCTTCACCTCTGAGACCGGTTTGCCCAGCTGGTTCTGACCAGAATCCTCCTCCTATCTCTGGGGAGGTAACATTAGCTGATATCTGAACTGCTATACAGCAAATTGATAAACGTTTGTCAACTACTGTTGCATCATTATGCTGTTTTACGGGCAAAGTTGTTGAAAGATTTAATATTGTTGATCAACAGTTGAATGCTTTGGCTCAGACCCCTGCCCGTGTAGATTCTCCTCTCCCTTTACTTAAAGATATTTCTGCTGTTTCCTATCGTGTGGAGTTGTTGGAGAATCAACACCGGGTCAGGAATTTACGTTTTCTTAATTTTCCCTCGACCCATCTACTGGCTCCTAAAATGTTACTTCAGAAGTATTTCTCTGAAATATTGCAATTGAAAGGCTCTGTGGAAGTAGTCCAGGTGTATTCTTTTTCTTCTAATGGTCTGTCGACGCCTGTTACAGAGGGGGCTTCTGCTCCCTCTGTTCAGTCGGTTGGTCAAGACTTAACAGCTTTCTTGGAGGATTCTACAGATTTAATACCCAAGCGTTGCACTTTAGTTGTGACGTTTGAATCTGAATCTATTAAATTATCTGTGCTTAGAGCTTACTTTAAGCACAGAGAAGCTTTATTTTGTGGTTTTAAGCTCCAAGTCTTTCCTGATGTTGGCCGAGTAACACAGCTTAGGCGCAAACAGCTCTTGGGATTAAGAGCCAGAGTAGCTGCTTTGGGTGCATCTTTTTTTTTTTTAAATTCCCTTGTCGTTGCCTGGTTGTTTACCAGGGACAAAATTTTGCTTTTACTGATGTTGAGCAGTTACAGAAATTCCTGTTTGATAGGGAACTGGTAGAGAAATAAGGGGGTGGGATAATTGTTTATATGTGCTCCCTAAAGTGGAGTTTGTTTAAACTCCTTATTGCTAATATGTATTTTGATATTTTTTCTTTATATTATTGATTGTTTCTCCGTAATGTGTTTGATTTTTTCTTTTCCTTCATATTCTTTATTTGAATTGTACCTTGAATACTTGATGTTTTCTTCTGCTGCTGTTTTTGTATTCAGGAAAGAAAAAGCCTTAAATAAAAGATTTAAAAAAAAAAAAAAAAGGTATTCAGGATATCACTGCTTGACCCAGTACAAGCATTGTGGAGCCTGTGTCTTTTGGGGAAACTGCTAGGTACTTATGACCTAGATTGCCCACTGTTGGAAACAGGATACTGGGCTTGATGGACCTTGGTCTGACCCAGTATGGCATATCTTATGTTATTATCTGGGGCAAGAGATAACACTGTTAGGGCACTTGGCAATAGTGATCATAGCATGATCGTATTTGATTTAATAAGTGGAGGGAGGAATGCGAGGAAATCCACAGTACTACCTTTTAACTTTCAAAAGGGAGGCTATGATAAAATGAGGAAAATATTAAAGAAAAAAAAATAAGGTTAAAGGTTGTTTAAAAATACTATCTTGAAAGCCCTGACCCACATGTATTCTATGCTTTAAGAAAGGTGGAAGGAAGGCCATAAATCTTCCAGCAGGTGTAAAGGTGAGGTCAGAGAACCTGTTGTAGCCAAAAAAACATGTTTCAGGAAATGGAAAAAGGAATAAATGAGTAAAACAGCGAACAACTTAAGTATTGCTGAATGAGATGCAAGACATTGAATGAGGCAAGCAAAGAAAGATTTTGGAAAAAGCTTGCCGTGGAAGCAAAAACACCCAATAAAAACTTTAAGTACTCTTGAGGCTTTTTAGATTGTGCTGCCGTGTTATACCTCAAAGATATATAATGGACTCCGCACTGATCCAATCAGACTCTGACACTTTCTTAAGAATAAAAGTTTACTTCTTTATTATAGGTAATACGAATGGCTGTAAGGAGTGCAGCTTCCCTTACAAGCAATATCACAAATTTAGTAAGTGCAGAATCTGGACTAAGAGACAAAGGATTATTATGTCAGGATACTCACTGACCAATAGACAGATGGAAGGATTTAATTTGTCTGTTTATGTTTTTTACATTTGATATACCGCTCAGGCCAAAGCATCAGAGCGGTTTACAATATTACATAAATGATACTGAAAATATGAAAAGAACGCCATTAATAAGATAGGACAGAGTAAGAGATAGTGATAGTCAAAGAAATAGAAGAGACAAGAGGAAAGGTTCATTATAACACCAGAGAGGCAGAATATCATACCACCACAGCTCAGTCCTTCCAAACAGACTTGACCATAATCGTTACTCATCACAAATTCAAGCCAGGCAGGAATACGCCGCAGAAATGGCTCCTTATAAACCTCTGCTGCCTGGATATACTTGACAGAAGCAGGTGATGAGGCAGAGCTCTCACTCACAGCCTGCGACGCCGGCATCATTCCTCCACCGCTGACTGTTTTTGTCTTTCCAGTTATATACATTTCTTGGATACAGATGCTTCCTGTTTTTTCACAGAACAGAACTATAGCTACTGACTACCTATATATATATATGTACGTCAGCACTTTTTCCTGCTTTTCTTCCATTTATTTTTGTCTGACTTTTTGCCTGAAGCCTATCAGGAAAAAGCTATAATGCTTAAGGAAGAGTGCCTAAACCAACTGTCACTCATACCCCCTGACCTGCCTGCCCAGTCTCTGAAATCTGCCCAGCAACAAGACAATGGCCATATTTAGTTAGGCTTCTGCTACAAGTCTGTATCAAGTCGTCATGCGCTGAATAGCGTTTAAGCTGTAGAACACAAGGGATGCTTAGGGATGTGTTATGAAGTGGAGTTCACTCCCCTTGATACCATCATTCCCCCCTTAAAACCCACTTCGTCAGCGCTCTCAATTCTGTAGAGCCACTAGCTGAGAGCATCTGGAATGACTGGGCCATGATATGGAGTAGGATCTGTATTGCTAGGAGTAAGAGCAGTGTACCTGGCAGAACTGTCAGAGGGTGTAATGATCATGGTAATAGAAGACTCTCTTGTTAAGCATTTGCGACAACATCAAAGGATAAACTTAAAAGGTAGTGTAGAGATAAAGTTATTGGCATTGTAAGAGAGCAAATTTACCTCTACTCCAGTTAAAGGGACTCCTCCTTGCTGGTAAGAAGGAACATGAGCACAGGCATAACAGTTTCCTGCAATAGCTTTTGCTGCTCCCTTTAACAATTTCATATGCAAAGTTTTCTCCCAGTGTCCAAAAATATTCTGGGAGGGCCTCAGTTTTGCCAAATAGGTATCATATAAATCAGATGGAGGTGCTGTAGAATTACACTGGGGTCTAGAAGTTACCAATATTTCAGTAAATTCACAAGAGCTAGAAGTGAGAAGAAATGTCATTGTTGCCAAATTGGAAGGGCATTTAGTGTAATTTTTCACTTCTTGACAGCTACAGTTTTTCTTGTTATATTCAAGGAGGGCTGGGGTAGTCTTATCAGGGGTATGCTTGCTAATGTACAACAAAAGAAGAAAGAGCAACATCTTAATTAAATAATAACAGCAAGATTAGAATGATAACAGAAAGAAAACATAGAACTATAAATCCAGACCACTCAAGGTTTCCCAGTTTGCCAAACAGATGACAGTGCGCAGTCATTTGTGTATCTTCTTCAGGAGTCTTCTCTCCTTCTCCAGCTGCTAGGGCCTTGGCTACTCCGGTGTTGTCAGAAGTACTTGGAACAGTCCCTCTCACTGCAGTTGTAGAGTGTGCTGGTGGTAAGCCTTTGCCAGGATCCAGTCTCCAGGTTGGAAATAATGAGTTCTCTTGGGGCAGTTTTTATGTTCAACAGAGTCAAAGGCAAGGCAGTTTGTTTTTTCTTCATTTTTTTAAAGGTTTTGGCGGTTCCCTCCTCAGATTTCTGCTTTCACACAGCAGCCAATCCTAAGCAACTCAATTAGCTAAAGAATTGTTTACAGATCAGAGAAGTTGCAGGCAAGATGCACACACTTCTGCAAGTTTTACAAATTTATGATTGTACCAATCTTGTGAAAATTTATGTATCTTTCCTCTTTTTGCCTTCATGTGTCTGCCCAGGGCACATAGAGGCAAAATGTGGATAAGCATTTGGAAACACCACATGGCCAGTGTAGATCTTTCTAAAACCCATCAGGATACAAGGTGCACCTAACTTGTCTCCAAGTGTCAATTTCAATTATAACATCATAATCAAATATTAGGTTTGCAGAGTAGAGTGTTTATCATTTCATCAACTCCTTGTTTTATAACATACTAATGTATCCTCATTTGATAAGGCTGTTCTAACACTCAAACCCTCATTTAAGCTTAACATGTTTTTTGAAATTAAAACAGCAACTCTCTAAAAAAAAAACTTTATTAAGCATAACATGAAAATTATTAGATGGCTATAGCTTAGGGTTGCCAACTTTTTGAAAGAGAACAACCCGCCACCAGTGGCTAGTCACGCTCCGCCCATGCCCACCCCTACCCTACCCCTGCCCCGCCCCATCCCATCCTTCCCCGCCCATGCCCCGCCCCCACCACCCTTATTCCACCTCCTGTCCCTAAAAAAATTGCAGAGAGGGCAATGTGCAAACTGAATAAGCAAGACTTCTACACATTCTTAAACAGAAATTCTATAGTGACAGAATACGCAGCATTGGTTGTACACACACACAGGTCGTCATCAATAAATGAGCACAAAACAAAAAGAGAAATATATAGACAAAAATTAAACTGAAACCCCAAGAAGACAGACTCTGCATGCAGTGCAATATCAGATAAATAAGAGATGCAATTCCCCATACTGTGTAAAATATAAAGGTAATACAAAGTCCAATCATTAAATTGAAAATAAAATTATTCTTTCTACCTTTGTTGTCTGACCATTTTATTCTCTGATCATGCTGGTTCCGATCTGAGGCTTCCGTTTTCCCGTCTTCTCTAAGCTCGTTTTCTATGGTCTATAGTCCATCTGCCATTTCTTGTCTCTTCTTTTCTTTCCTTCACTTCCTTCCATCAGCCTATTCCCAGTCCCAGTGCCCCTTCCCCATTACCTAATCACTTACCAGTACCATTCCCAAGTATCAGCTCCCTTTAGGCCCCCTCCTTACCTCCTCTGTCAGCTCTTTTCCAGCCACCTCCTCCCCCCCCCTTTCAGTTCTCTTCCAGTCACCTCCTTCACCCTGTCAGTCCCTTCCTGCCACCTCATTACCCCCTCATTCAGCTCTCTTCCAGCCCTCACCTTCCACTTGTCAGTTCCTTCTGCCACCTCTTTCCCCTTGTAGCCGCTGCTCCTGCTTCTTACAGAGCAGTGGCTGCAATAAAGCTAAGTTAAAAAGATGCAAAGGATCATTATGTCAGTTAACTCACTGACCAATAGACAGATGGAAGGATTTAATTTGTCTCTTATCCACTGACTGTTTCTGGCTTTCCAATTATTCTTGGCTACAGGTGCTTCCTGCTTTTCACAGAACAAAACTATAGCTACTGAAAGCCTATATTTATACATCAGTACTTTTTTCTGCTTTTTTTCAATTTATTTTTGTCTCTTTTTGTCTGATGCCTGTCAGGAAAAAGCTACAATGCTTAAGAAAGAATGTGTCTAAACCAACTGTCACTCACATCCCCTGACCTTCCTGACCAGTCTCTGAAATCTGCCCAGCAACAAGACAATAGCCATATTTAGTTAGGCTTTTACTAAAGTCTGTATTGGGTCATTGTGTACTGAATGAGGTTTAAGCTGTATAACACAAGGAATGCTTAGTGATGTGTTAGGAAGTGGGGTTTAGCCCCCTTGATACTATCAGTACATTCTTAGCAAAAAAACCTGTGAGAGTGTCAGTTGGACCATTAGATGATGAGGAGTAAAAAGGGCACTAAGGGAGGACAAGGCCATAGTGGAAATATTGAGTGAATTCTTTGCTTCAGTTTTTACTGAAGAAGATATGAGGAAGTTACCCATGCCTGAAATGGTATTTAAAAGCGATGTATTAGAAGAATTGAAACAAATTTTGATAAACTGCGAAGATTTATTTGATAAACTAAACTAAAGAGTAGCAAATCACCTGGACTGGATAGTACACATCTGAGGGTGCTGAAAGAACTGAAATATGAGACTGCAGACCTTTTAGTAAACTGTGATCTGTTATTAAAATAATTTGTAGTATCTGAAAATTGGAGAATGGCCAGTGTAACACCAGTTTTTAAAAAGGGTTCCAGGGTGATCCGGGAAACTACAGACCGTTGGTCCTGACATCACTACTGGGCAAAATGGTAGAAGCCATTATAAAGAAGAAAATTACTGAAAGTGTAGATAATCATGGTTTAATGGGAGAAAGCAACATGAATTTAGCCAAGGAACGTCCTGTCTTACTATATTTTCTTTTGAAGGTATGAATAAACAGGTAGATAAAAGTGAGCCGGTGGATAGTGTATCTCGATTTTCAGAAAGCTTTTGACAAGGTTCCTCATGAGAGAGCCTTGGTGAAATTGAAAAGTCATGGGATAAGAGGCAGTATACTATTGTGGATCAGGAACTGGTTAAAAGATAGAAAAGAGAGAGTAGGGCTAAATGTCCATTTCTCTTAGTGGGGAAAGGTGAATAATGGAGTACCCCAGGGATCTGTCCTGGGCCTGCTGCTTTTTAACATATTCATAAATGACCTGGAAATAGTGGGGAGGGGGAAGGGGGCAGAGCTACTCAGCCCATATGTGCGTGGTATTGAGTGGCTTTGGAGATGGTCGGTTAGCTGCCAACGGTTATGACAAGCTCTTTCTCTTCTGCAACCTATTCGTTATAATAGTGGATTTCCTCCAGGACTGATCGATCCCTTGTTTCAGTGGTGAGAGAGGGCGGGCCTCACTATGCTGTCAGTTGTGCCTTGAGGGGGAACTGGATTCATTTGAGGAGCAGCAGGAGAGGTATGGCTTGGGTGCTTGCGATCTGTATCTTGCAACTTAGACATTGATTATGTAACTCACAGTTGGGCTTGTTGCTTGCACGGGGTTTGATGGATTTTGAGTGTATTTGTTAGAATCCGGCAGCCTAGAGAAGGGTTATTTCCAAAATTTACAAATTGTTGAACTGCCCTGTGGTGGGTAAAATGACATTTCAGACCCAACTGGAGGTGGATTTTGGGCAGGAATTGAATGATCGTTGTTGTGGAAGAATCTTTAAGGGTATAAACAAAGGGGTTGTCGCAGCTCAGCATGTGGAAAATGGAAATAAAGTGCTCTACAGGTGGTATCTTACCCCAGTGCGGCTCCATTGAATTTTACTGGGATATCCTGAATTTTGCTGGTGGGGCTGCGGGATGAATGGTATTTACAAACACATGTGGTGAGAATGTCCCAGTGTGGCGTGCTTCTGGGAAGGGGTGAAGTGCAGTCCTTAATGTTGGAAGCGGTGGATTGGGCAGTGGAAGGGGTTCTGTTGGGAGTGGGAGAGACAGGCTGGCGTGGGGATACTTGGAGACTAATGAGGCTCTGTGTGTTAGCAGGACAGTGCGAGGTTGTGCTGCATTGGAAATCCGAGCAGGCACCTATGCTGAGTGTGTGATGGGCCAGTTTTCACACCATTTATATAATGGAACGTCTGACTATGTTCAGACAGAATAAGCTGTTGAGGTTTGATAGGATATTGCAGCCTTTTATTACCAAATATGTTACATGAATTGGCTGGGAGAGAGAGAGGGGAAGTGGGGTTATGGGGGGGGGGGAACATGGGGGATGCATTGTACAGGGATGTTTGTTGGGGAGACAGTGTTTGTTTATAGAAATAACGCTTCAGAAAGCAGTGCAGCTATTGGAGATATTAGGCCGACACACACATTAACATTAGCATGGATATTATAGTCTCCAGAGAAGTGCGACCCTATGAAGTGGGTGAAGGGCTCAGATGGACTTGATTTGGGCTTTGTATTGGACCTGGTTGAAGGGCGGGAGGGTTGGCGGGGGAGGGGGAGTAGTTGGATAGTGGGGTGGGAAGATGGAGCGTTTGGAAGGGGCTTAGGCAATGTCAAGAGTTCTAAGGGGGTGCCTACTTGTTTCGATGATTGCATGTTTCTTTCTCCTGGTTTTGAAAATTTAAAAAAAAAAGGACCTGGAAATGGCAATAAAGAGTGAATTGATTAAACTTGCTGTGACACAAAATTATTCAAAGTTGTTAAAATACAAGAGGATTCTGAAAAATTGCAAAAAGACCTTGATAAATTAGGAAACTGTACATCCAAATGCCAGATGAAATTGAATGTGGACAAGTGCAAAGTTATGCACTTAAGAAAGAATAGCCCAAATTAGTTACATGATGCAATGTTCCACATTAGCAACCACCACTGAGGAAAAGAATTTAGGTGTCATTGTGGATAATACATTGAGGTTCTCTGCCCAGTGTGCAGCAGTGGCCAAGAAAGCAAATAGAATGCTAGGAATCATAAGGAAAGGAATGGAGAATAAAACCAAGGATATTACAGTGCTTCTGTATCATTCTATGGTATGCACCTTGCACCTTGAATGTTGTGTGCAATTCTGGCAAAATTAGAAAAGATATAGAGAAGGTCAACCAAAATGGTAAAGGGAATGGAAGGATTATCTCTATGAGGAACGGCTTAAAAGGTTAGGGCTCTCCAATTTTGAAAAGAGATGGCTGAAGGGAGATAGGATAGAGGTCTATAAATTAATGAATGGAGTAGAACGAGTGAACATAGATCAGTTGTTTACTCCATAAAAAATAGACTAGGAGAAACGCAATGAAGCTACAATGTAACCCATTTAAGACTAATTAGAGAATATTTTTTCACTCAACACTTAATCAAACTCTGGAATTCATTACCAGACGATGTGGTAAAAACTGTTAGTGAGCTGGGTTTAAAAAAGGTTTGGACAAGTTCCTGGAGGAAAGGTCCATAAACCATTATTAAAGATAACCCGGGAAATTCACTGCTTATCCCGGTACAAGCATTGTGCAACCTATGTACCTTTTTGGGAACCTGCCAGGTACTTGTGACCTAGATTGGCCACTGTTGGAAACAGGATAATGGGCTTAATAGACCTTGGTATGACCCAGTATGGCATTTCTTATGTAAGTAAGGTGATTACATTTGTAGATGACAACAAATTATTCTGAGTTGTTAAATCACATGCAGATTGTGAGAAATTGCAGGAGGTTCTTGAGAGACTGGGTATCCAAATGTCTGATGAAGTTTAATATGGGCAAGTGCAAAGTGACATACGTATGTAGGGAAGAATAACCTAAACTATAGATATATTCTCCAGGAACAAGCAGGAAGTCAGCCCTCACATATGGGTGACATCGGCGCTGACAGAGTCCTCATGCAGAGCAATCCCCAGCTTTCAAAGAAAGCCTTTGGGATTGCATCATGCATGCGTGGTCCCCTTCCCGCCCAAGGGTGCCATCTTGCTCAGTCTCCTTTTTTCCACAGAGCCCAACGGACGTCGTCCAAGTTCCCTCGTGAAAAAAGTGTTAAAGCCAGAAAATTACTTTTCTGCCCAACCGGTTCGATGCCGGTTCCCCTTCCCACCTCGGCTCGGTACACCGATATCGAGTCCAGTCCAATTTTTTGTTTTTTGTCCTTAGAGACTAGCGTTTGCGCTCTTTTTCTTTTTAACTGGCAGTCTGGTCCTTTGACCTCGCAGGGGCCCTTTATCCCCCAATGGCTGCCAGTGGGTTTAAAAAGTGTGATCGGTACACGAGGTTAATGTTTCTCACCGACACACATGACTGCTGCCTCCGTTGCCTCGGGCCCGACCACGACCCGAAGGTCTGTGACCCGTGTAAGAAAATGTCTTCCAAGGCCTTGAGGAGCAGGCAGCAGCAACATGATAGGATTTTTCCCGAGTCCGCGCCCTCCCGGGCCCGGACCTCATCGGAGGCCTCGATGTCTCGGGAGCTCTCTGACCCTGAGCAGTGCCGAGTGTCTTCTGAAAGGGGGTCTCCCTTGCGGGAACACCGGAGGAAGAAAAAAATCAGTGAGGGCGGTGTCCTCAGATGGCTCCTGAACGGCCTGGTCGCTCATGGGATAGGTCGCGGAGCCCGACCCACTGCCCCGGCTCCTCGGAGTCGGAGAGGCCTGCAAAACTTCCTTGTAAGGAATCGGAGACACAGAGGCAGGTAAGCACTGTCCTCGTTGTGGACTCTCCTCCAGGAGAGCCGGCATCGGGTCCTGACTCGGGGGCTGCGGAGCCTCCTGAGCTCGGTCTCAGGATGGCGGCCTTGGAGCGCAGCATGGCTGCCTTCATGGACCATCTGCTGGCACTGATAGCTGGTCTCGCCGGTCCATCTGCCCCGACCACTGGGACATCGACGTCGAAGTCGACCCCGGAGGCCGAGCCGATCCTCGAGTCACTAAGGTCTCGAGTCGATCCTCGGCCGAGATCCCCCTCGACCTCCCGTTCAGGACCGAGGTTGTCGATGCCAATTCCACCAGCGTCGGGGCGGTCGAGACCAAAGCCCTTGAGGCCGGAGCTGCTCGATTCCTCCTTGGAGGGGTCTGGTTGGGAAAAGGAGGACAAGGAGTCACCAGACACCCAGCGGACCAAGTGCATCCCCTCGGATTCCCTGGGTTCTGAAACCCCCCCCCCAGAAGAACCCGGTTCTTGGACTTTGTCCGGGACATGGCAAAGACTTTGTCATTCCCGGCGGAGGCCAAGGAGGAGCCTCAAGCCAAAGAGCTCGAGATCCTTCAGTATGATTTTCCCCCTCGGGAAGCCCTTACTGTACCGGTACCTCCCATTCTGGAAAGGCTGATGCTCCACATGTGGGAGACACCGGCCTTGGTGCCAGTGCTCAGCAGGCGAATCGATTCCATCTATCGAGTTCGCAAGAGCCCTGGGTTCCAAAAAGCACAACTCCATGGTTGTGGAATCGGCCATGTGCCAGCTCAAGAGCCAGAAGATGCACTCCTCGGTACCTCCTGGCCGGGAGGCCCGCAACATAGATGCCCTCGGCAGAAAGTGCTACCAGGGTTTGATGTTGTCATGCCGAATCCGGACATACCAGCTTTACATGAGCATGTACCTACGAGACCTGGCAAAGGAGATTGCCGGGTTCTCAGCTGGTCTCTCCGAGGGACCTTTGCAGCGCTTCAAGGTCTTGTCCACTGGCATCCGGGAGTGCTCAAAGTTTGACTCGAGCAGCCTATGACGGCTTCGAGGCGTCAGCCCGGGTAGCTGCGGCCGGCATCGGTGCACGCCGCCAGGCATGGCTACAGTCATCAGACCTGGAGCCATGGGTGCAGGACAAGTTGGTCGATGTCCCTTGCCGGGGTGAAAACCTCTTCGGCAAGCCCATGACAGAGAAGGCTGCTGAGATTGCGTCCGACCCGGGAAAGACATGATAAGAAGACTTTTGCCCCTTCTACCGCACTACCCCACATATCGGGCCTCCCCAGCTCCCCAAAAGGGGCAGCAGGCCAAGGGACAGGGGCATGGCCCGCGTAAGCAAAAAGCCTCCAGACACAGACTGCGGCCCAGCCTGGAGGGGGTTTTTGACGCCTAGAGCATAGTCCCTCTCTCCAAGGAAGCAAGGCCATGCACAGGAAGAAGGCTGATCCTATATGCCCACAGGTGGCCAGCCATCACAACAGATACCTGGGTGCTCCAGATAATCCAGGTGGGCTATCGGCTACATCTCACCCAGGAACCTCCCTCTTACTTTCCAGGGGAGCCTTTCAGACCCCCTCTTCACAGGGACCTCCTCTTAAAGGAGTTAGCAGGTCTTCTCGAGGATCAGGTGGTAGAACCGGTGCCCCACCACCTGCAGGGGAAGGGCTTCTATTCCAGGTATTTCCTGAATACCAAAGAGAACTGGAGACCTAAGACCCATCCTCGACCTGCGCAACTTAAACAAGTTCCTGGTGAGGAAAAAGTTCAAGATGCTTTCCCTTGGAATATTGCTGCCTTACCTCTGCTAGGGAGACTGGCTGTACTCCTTAGAACTAAAGGATGCTTATACACACATCCTCATTCATCCAGACCACAGACAATATCTACGATTTGTGGTGGGAGGAAACCACTTCCAGTACAAGGTGCTTCCATTTGGCCTAGCCTCTGCACCCAGGGTGTTCACAAAGTGCCTAGTGGTGGTGGCGGCCTTCCTAAGAAATCAGGGGGTATTTGTCTTCTCCTACTTGGACGACTGGCTCATCGGAGCCCAGTCAGCCCTGGAGGCCCAACAGGCCACGTCTTGCACTATTCAGTTGCTACAGCACCTAGGGTTTGTGATCAATTACACAAAATCCACTCTGGTTCCCACTCAAGGGCTGGAGTTCATAGGAGCAAGGCTGGACACCCTTCAAACAAGGGCTTATCTACCGGAAGACAGGGCACAGAGACTTTTAGCCCTAGTGCAGCAAGTGAGTCGCAGATCCCAGATCTCGGCAAGACACTTTTTGCGCCTCCTTGTTCACATGGCCTCCACGGTGCATGTGACACCCAATGCATGCCTCCACATGAGAACAACTCAGTGGTGCCTCAGGAACCAGTGGACACAGGCCACAGGCTGACTCAGACACCATAAAGGTGTCCAAAGGATTGGTGTGGTCATTGACATGGTGGCTTCAACCACACAACCTACTGGAGGGAGTGCCTTTCCAGCCTCCCCCGCACACGAGAGTGCTGACCACAGATGCATCCTTGCTGGGCTGGGGAGCCCATTGCCAGGAATTGTGCAGTCAGGGTATGTGGTCTCCACAGGAGAGCACACAACAGATCAATCTCCTAAAGCTTCGGGCTATCCGCCTAGCTCTACGAACCTTCTGTCAAACCCTGACTCATCAGCCTGTACTAATTCAGACGGACAACCAAGTGGCAATGTTCTGTGTGAACAAGCAGGGAGGCACAGGGTCTCGCATCCTCTGCCAAGAGACCCTGGACCTATGCTCGTTTGCAGTCAGCCAAGGTATGCACCTCAAAGCAGTTTACTTGCCAAGTCAGAAAAACGTCTTAGCCGACAAGCTCAGCAGAATCCTGCAGCCGCACGAGTAGCAACAGGATACCAGTGTAGTCCAGCAGCTGTTCCAGTGCTGGGGGTGTCCATCCATAGATTTGTTTGTGACCCCACAGAATCACCAGTTGCCCCGCTTTTGCTCCAGACAGCCACACCCAAGCAGGGTGGCTGCAGATGTTTTCCTAGTATCGTGGTCGGTGAGCCTCCTGTATGCGTTTCCTCCCACGCCTCTAGTGGCTCGGACTCTATTCAAGATCCTTCAGGACAAGGCCTTGGTCATCCTGGTAGCTCCCAGGTGGCCGAGGCAGCCATGGTTTCCTCTGCTGCTTCAACTGGCGGCAGAGACCCTGATTCCTCTGGGTTGGCACCCTAACTTTATTTCACAGGAGGGAGGCACTCTGCTGCATCCCAACCTCAGGTCTCTCAACCTGATGGCATGGCTGTTGAAAGGGTAGTTCTCACACCACTTCTCCTCCCTAAGAACGTAGAGGATGTACTGCTCGCCTCAAGGAAGCAATCGACTAGTATGCGTTCAAGTGGCATAGGTTTGAAGTGTGGTGTAATAAACATGCAGAAAACCCTTTCTGCTGTCAAGTGTCAGTGGTATTGCAATATCTGCTTCACCTCTCAGATTTAGGCCTTAAGTCAAACTCTGTCCGAGTCCACCTTGGTGCCTTATCAGCACATCACTCTTCAGTGGAAGGACATCCTCTATCTGTGCACCTTTTGGTGTCCAGGTTCCTGAGAGGTTTACTTCTGCTAAAACCCCCGGTTCGCCCTCCGGCGACCGAATGGGATTTGAATGTGGTCTTAGAGCAGCTTACTCGCCCACCTTTTGAGCCGATGGCTACCTGCCATCTCCACTTCCTCTCTTGGAAAGCACTTTTCTTGGTGACTGTCACGTTGGCCAGACGAGTTAGTGAGCTACAGGCTCTGGTGTCCAATAGACCGTACACACGGTTCTATAGGAACAGGGTGATGCTTCGCACTCACCCCAAGTTCCTTCCGAAAGTGGTCTCCTTGTTCCACCTCAACCAGGAGGTGATTCTTCCGACCTTCTTTCCCAGGCTACATGCCAGTCGGGCAGAAGCAGTCCTGCACACCCTGGACTGTAAGAGGGCTTTGGCCTTCTACATGGAGTGTACGCGGGGACATACAGTGGAAGGGTTTCTCAGCTCTTCGTCTCTTATGACCCCAGTAAGCTGGGGATGCCTGTCTCCAAGCGTACCTTGTCCACTTGGGTGGTGGATTGTATCGCCTGGGCATATAGGGCGGCCGATCTCCCGTTGCAGGGTCGAGTCACAGCCCACCGGGTCAGGGCTAAGGTGGCATCAGTGGCTCATTTCCGCTCTGTTCCACTGGCAGACATCTCCCGGGCCACCACCTGGTCTTCAAGCCAGACTTTTGTGGCCCATTACTGCCTGGATAGAGAGTCCCAATGGGACAGTGCGTTCGGCCAGGCTGTACTCCGTAATCTGTTTGAGGTTTAGGCAACTCCTACCCTCTGACCCTTTGGTGTCAGGTTACCGGAGTGTTATGTTCTCGGTTGAACTCCTATCATGGCTGCTGCAGCTCTTCTAGAGGGAGCCTATTTTTCAGTTATGGGGTTTTGGTAGCCTATAGCTAGGGAGTCCCATATGTGAGGACTGACTTCCTGCTTGTTCCTGGAGAAAGCGTAGTTACTCATCTGTAACAGGTGTTCTCCAGGGACAGCAGGAATCAGTCCTCACAACCCTCCCTCCTCCCCTGGAGTTGCAATCCTATTATTAATTTTTATTCTTTTGCCGTCTTTTTAGCTATGTCATTTGACTGAGCAAGATGGCACCCTTGGGCAGGAAGGGGACCACGCATGCGTGATGCAATCCCAAAGGCTTTCTTTGAAAGCTGGTGATTGCTCCGCATGAGGGCTCCGTCGGTGCCAACGTCACCCATATGTGAGGACTGATTTCTGCTGTCCCTGGAGAACACTTGTTACAGGTGAGTAACTACGCTTTATGCTAGGTTCCACTTTGAGAGTACCACCCGGGAAAAGGATCTAGGTGACATTGTGGACAGTAAATAGGCTCCATTCTAGCGCTCCTGCTCTTTGGGGCCCTCCTTGGCACGACTCCGGTGCTTTCCACCCTATCAACTGCATTCACCTACTCTGTCAGAATGTCCTCTGCTCTACTGTGGCTATCCTGGGAGGCCTGAAACCGATGTCTTTCCCAGCTCTGGTATGCCTAATGGCCATGCTCTATTTCCTATCCTATCCCCGTGGTTTGGGATCATCGGCCGCATACATAGGGTAAGGACTCTCTTTACCGCACCCCCTCTCCATGTGTTTATTGAGCTCTGCTGGTCTCTGCTTTCCATTCCCCTCCTTTTTCACACTTTCATGTGCTTTGGTGAACTGCCACTTGATTTGCTCAAAATCTGCGTTGGTTTCTGATCTCTTTGTGGAATTCTCTCTTGACTTGTTGTTCTTAACAGAGACATGAATAAGGGAAGGAGAGCAACCCTTCCTGTATCGCTGTCGCCCTGCTGGCTATACCTTACTCTCCAAGTCTTTCTTCTTCCGGTGGGGGGGGGGTTTGCCTTGCTATTTTGTGACAGCCCGATCGTCACTGAGATCCCCTCCTCCTCCTCCCATTATTCGGAAGCCCTTTTAGCCCACTTTCACATGCCTTTTAATTTTACTGCTCTTCTACTCTGTTCCTCCCTGTCAGCTGATCTCTGGGTGTCTTTGCAAACCACTCTCATTGAGCTCTCTGTTGCCTTCCCTGATGTTCTTATCCTCGGAGATTTCAGTTTCCATATTGACAATCCCATTAGACCCCGTGATCATCAATTTATGTCTTTACTTTCAGATCTTTCTCTTCAACAACATGTCGTACCCAACCCATACGGCAGGCTATACCTTGGCTCTTAACCGTACTTCTTCCTCCTCTCCTACTGCTATTTGGGTCAACCCTCCCATTCCCTTGCCATGGACGGATCATTTCATGGTCCTTTTTCATTTTCAACGTCCCATCTCAACTGCCACTAACATTCCTGTTCCCTTCTCTATCATGCAGCGTCACATCTCTGATCTAGTCTGCCCTTCCATATCAACTACAGTAGACCCCTTTTTACCTTTAGAGATCCTCTGTATTTGTCCATGCTTTTTTGAATTCAGATACTGTCCTCGTATCCACCACCTCCACTGGGAGACCATTCCACATATTTACACTCTTTCCATAAAGAAATATTTCAGTATATTACTCCTGAGTCTTTCCCCTTTCACTCTCATTCTATGTCCCCTCATAGCAGAGCTTACCTTGAATTGAAAGAGACCCTCCTGTGCATTTATGCCACGGAGGTATTTAAAGGTCTCTATCATATCGCCCCTATCCCACCTTTCCTCTAAAGTATACATATTAAGATCTTTAAGTCTGTCCTCATATGCATCATAATGAAGACCTCTAACCATTTTAGTAGCCACCTTCTACACCGACTCCGACCTGCTTATATCCTTTTGAAGGTGCGGTCTCCAGAATTGCACACCATACTCCAAAGGAAGTCACACCAGAGACTTATAAAGAAGCATTATCACCTACTTTTTTCTGCTGGCCATTCCTCTCCCTAGGAAGCAGAAATCACGCAGAAGCAAGAACAAAGCAACCTGAAGCGTGAGTGGATGGAAAGACAGAGTCCTTTATTAACCCTTAGGCCGCCCGACACAGGCCGTGTTTCATCACCCTTCATCAGGGGCTGGCCAGGCACAAAAACAAAAATCATAAATAACAACCATTAACATACATTAAAAACATAAAGGAACAGACTGACAGACTTGTAAAACAACATCATACATATCGATACTTAAACAACAATAAAAAAAATTAAAACCTTACAAAATGCAATACCATAAAATCAATAAATAATGTGAAATAAATAAATGTGCTCGACGGTACTAATCATCATAAAATCATATACATACATAAAAATAAAATTATATAATAAATTAGATTACCAACCTCTGTTGTGGGCTCTAAAAAGTATTATACCACACTAATGAAGTGAAATCTAAAAAACGTTGCTAGGAAAACAAAAACAGGATAATTAAAAAACTTGTAACTTGATTCCATATCTTTCATTAATCCAAAGTGAAAGAAAAAGAAGGTGGAATAAGCAATGAGGAGAACAGGACAGAACATAAGTAAACTACAAAATCTCCAATAAAATTGACTACATAAGAAAACTTGTACTTGAGGATTATGGTAGCAGGAGGAAGCCAGGAGCCCTACTAAGGAGCAGTAAAGGCAGGATCTGCAATGATAAACGAGACATTACCAATTGATCTGTACAAATTTAAACATGGGCCCAATAGGGGGAAGAATTGTATTCTTTGATGCAATCATGCACAAAACAAATGTTATCTAAGGCTAATGCACATTGTGTTTGCAACCGCAAAACTCGCGATGTATAAAAAGTACTGCAGATAGAAAAAGCTTTTCAACCCTACATGCAAATTATAACGGCGGCAGGATAAAAAAAGGAAGAATATGCAGACCACCGTCTAAGTATAAAATACTGCCACCGGGAAAATAAATAAAGTATTGACGAAGTATTAAATGACCCCGAGGGCAGACAGCAAGTACTGATTGAAAACCAAATGTCGAAAAGATAAAAATCACTTAAAGAGCTTGATTATGCCAAAAACAAAAGATTAAATGAATCCATCATAAATTTAAATCGTGACTAAGAATAAAAAGAAAAGTATGAATAAAAAAGTACAATTGGAGCAAATTACCTTGAGAACAACTGCTGTCTGTTTCTTGGACCCGCAGCATAACAAGGAAGGACGCCGGCACACGCACAGATAAAATGAGAAAAAGGGGCGGAGTCATCTGTTCGGCGGGAAAGTGAGGTGTACAGTAAAAGCAAGAATTGAATGAATCCAAAAATTGTAATGTAGTGTTAAAACGGAACTTGTCACGGTTCCCATTTTAAAATAAAAAATTAAAAAATAAATAAAAGAGGAGCCGACAAATAAATAAACATAAAAACAAAAGTAAACTTTATCATGCCCATGAAATTGCATAGACTGTAGCCTGCCAATTTGTATTGCCCGACCGCTTATGAAAGACATTGAGGTACCGCTGCTGGAGTTACCGGACCAAAGCGTAATGCATATAAACAAATAACAAAGAACACAATCATCAATGAACCACTTAAACAGTCACAAAAAAGGGGATAAAAGAAGGAGATTAAAAAGCAGCATATAATTAAATAGATAAAACGAGAAATAACCTGCAACCAAAGTAGAAGGTCAAAATAACTCAGTGGGCCACTTATAAAAACAACATAAAAACACACGGGCGGCAAACCCGCCAAATTGTAATACATATAAATAATAAATAAGAAACCAACCATTGATAAACCACTTAAAACAAATAGTCACAATAAAACAATGTGAATAAAAAAGGGGGTTAAGAACCGACATATGAATAAATAAGGGATAACACGTACAAACTCAAGGGGGGAATAAATAAATAAAAACTACATGAATTAAAATACCAAAACACCAAGCAACAAACCAACCTATAAAACATGTAATGAATATGTTGAATTAACTTATAAAAATATAAAATTATAAAACCGAGAGGGGGGTGTGGGGTGTGGGGGGTGGTTGGGGGGTGGGGTGTGGGGGGTGGTTAAGGGGGAGGGGGAGTGGAGGTGGTTGGGGGAGGGGGAGAGAAGGGGGAGGGGAAAAGAAGGGGGGAGGGGGAAGGGATGCAGATAGGACCCTTCTGAGGTACAATTGTAATAAGGGATCAAAGAAAAACCGACAAGTCCTGATCAACATTTAAACCATTCGGAGTCAAAGAGTTTAGATGAAAAATGAACTTTTGCTCAAGCCTCATAATGGTTTTATTGATATCTCCTCCACTCCAGTTAACCTTCATTTTTTTTATAACAAAAAACTTAAGATCCATAATGTTATGTGAGGCGTCTAACCAATGTTGGACTAGAGGTTTATCAACCAATTGACGTTTTATGCAGCTTTTATGTTCCACTATCCTTGTTCTTATCATACGTGTGGTCTTCCCTACGTATAGTTTTTTACAAGGACACTGCACAACATAAATAACGTTTTTGGTTTCACAGTTAGAAAAATCGTCTATATAAAATACTTGATTCGTGAAGGGATGGATAAAGGAGTTACGTACTGGCAATGAATTTAAACACACTGAACATTTTCCACATTGATATTGTCCTTTAAATTTTGATAACAATTTCTTCTCTGTGAGAGCGGAGGGCACTAGGAGAGTCCGCAAATTAATATTACGTTTATGTGCCACAGTAAATTTCATGTCTTGAAAGGCAGGAAGCGTTTGTATCAAATGCCATTCTTTTTGCAAAATCTTAATAATGTATTTAGAATGGGAAGAATATATAAAGGGACAGACTATACCAATATCTTCATTATGTGTATTACCCTTCAGCAGGTCTTCTCGAGGGGTGTCTCTGGCCCTAGCATAAGCTTTATCGAGATAACAAACCGGATAATTTTGAGCTAAAAATCTCTCTTTCATATCCTGAGCCTGTGTTTCAAAATCTTGGGTCTTAGTACAGATACGTTTAGTTCTTAAGAATTGGCTTACAGGTAAGTTATTCTTGAGTGATGGATTGTGGAAACTTTGATAATGTAATAAAGTATTCCTATCCGTTGGTTTCCTAAATAAAGTCGAGGAGAAGGAATCTTGTTCTTTTTTAATTAATAAATCTAAATAAGAAATCTGATTACAATCATACGTCATTTGAAACCGTAAATTTTCATCCAATTGGTTGATCCATAAATGAAACTCTGAAAGTGTATCTAAGGGACCTTTCCAAAGGATGAGAACATCATCAATATAACGTATCCATAAAGCAATATAAGATTGGAACGGATGAGAAGTTAAAAAAGACTCCTCGAAATGAAACACATACAAATTAGCTACATCTGGGGCCATAGATGACCCCATAGCGACACCCTTGACTTGTTTGTAAAACAAATCTCTAAAACAAAAAAAGTTCTCACAGAGGGCAAACCGTGCTAATGCAACAAGAAAAGCGGTGGGCATGCGTTTGTGCATGGTTCTTTTCAAAAAGAACTATTCTATTATCTGTTCTATTATCTGCAAAGCAGCTAATTGCGGAACATTGGTGTACAAAGATTCTATGTCAAGAGTGACCAGGATAAGATCTGGACTGAACTCATTGAAAGATGACAAAATCGGGGGCGGAGTCTGCCGCGGTAGGAAATGGCCGCATAGATCGTTTGCTCCTTCCCAATACTTTAGAATCCGGAGCTAAGAACGATAACAGACCGTCTAAAACGCAGCTTTGAGCTTGGCTGAGATCCCGGAGCGATGTCTAATCTAAAACCGGCGAGATTAGATTTTCAGCAGGCGGCGGGGCAATCCAACAAGAGGGCAAAGCAAGAGCTCTCATCCCCGCAGAAAATGGCGCCCGACAAAGCAACAGCGGAAGGGGTGCAAGAGATCCTACTAGAGCTTCGGTCAGTTAAAGAACTCCTTACTACCAATACCGGGACGTTAACGAAGGTTCAAGAGGACCTGCGGGAGGTGAAAGAGAGTCTCGGCAACATGACTAGGCGCATGGCGGAGGTTGAGGAAGAGGTCGATAGGCAGTCCTCAGAAATTGCGCAGATTGGCCCGCTGGCTAAGAGGGTTACAGCGCTCGAAGGGCTTCTGGAAGATCAATCCAACAGGGCTAGGAGAAGCAATATCAGAATCTTGGGAGTGCCCGAAGGCCGGGAGGGTTCCGATCCCATAAATTATCTTGAAAAACTCATACCAGAGACACTGGGACTTACTTTTGAGAGACCCCTAGAGCTGGAACGGGCCCATTGTGTCCCATCTCATCCTACTTCTCAGACCCAACGACCGCGGCCTTTTGTGGTGAAAGCCCTGCGTTACCAACACGCTCTACAAATCCTGCAAGCGGCGAAGCGGCGGCAAAATGTATTTCTGGATGGACAGAGGATTTCTTTCTTCCCTGACCTTAGCAAACAGACGGCCCAGCGTCTGAAAGAACTCTTAGCCTGCAGACCGTTGCTCCAGCAAGCACAAGCACGCTTTGGTCTCTTTTACCCCGCGAACATGCGGGTGACGCTGGACAATCGCACCCACACTTTCACGGAGGGTCCAGTACTCCGCGCATTTCTCCAGGAGCGGGCCCAGATGGAGGTTGGGCCCTAGAGAAAGATGAGACTCTGCGTGTTAGCGGTACAGTGATAGCTCTGCTTTACACTGCGCTGTGAAGCTGAACGTGAGCAATGTTTCATTAACATGTCTGATGTCTGATAAGGTAGTATAGTAAGGTTAACATGTTCAGTAGAATGACTACTCACATACCGGCGAAAATTGTATAATAGATACATGCTGTTATTATGGATTGCTGTTTGTCAAGCTTAGCTCATTAAATGTGTTTATCTCTGCTTTCTTGATATTGGGAAGGGGGTAGTTGGGTTGGATGGACGGTTGGTGCTCCACCATACAAGGAGTAATAGTTTGTGGCAAGTTGCAGCCAGGTTATTTGTTTACAAATTGCAAAGGTAATGGGACTCTAATTCGAGGGCAGCTGACCACAAATACCCTCCTCCCATCCCCTAGTAAGGTCCAGTATGGCTAATCGCCGATTGCGGGTAATGTCCCTAAATGTCAAAGGTATCTCTAATCCGGCCAAAAGGCAGAAAATCCTGACCTACTGCAAACATCAAAATGCAGATATTATTTACCTACAAGAGACCCATCTATCTCTCTCCGAGTCATATGACGGATAAGACCTATCGGAATGTTCTTTCAGCGCCTGCCCTCAGGAAAAAAGGGGGAGTTATTATGCTGATTCGGAGAACCCTGCTGGTAGAAGTAAAGGAGACTAAAACTGACCCCGCAGGTCGTTGGGCCAAGATGACAGCAGTACTTAATAGTGATTCATACACCTTTATGACGGTATACAGTCCCAACACGGATGATCCACAGTTCTTCATTCAGGTCGCCCAGGAACTTCTAGAAACTGGCTCATCAAGTATCATACTGGGGGGAGATTTCAATCTTTTTTTATATACTTTATTTAGCAACACCATGTAACAAATTCGGCAATATAACAACCAACCATCTGGAGGGGGGGGCAACTCTTGTCCCCCTCCAGGAATGAGACAAATACATGTGTGTCGTACAGTTTTTCAAGTTATAGATAGAGAAACCCCTCCCCTCCCCCCCCCCTTCTCCTCCCCCCAACCCCCCTCAGCGTCCTGGTCGCATCCACAGCACGAGATCCCAGGTCCACTCGCCCCTTCAATACACCACCGCCCCCTCCAGGCGGCTAAGAGCCCAGTTGTAGCACTTCATTCCTGTTCCGTGCCCCCAGATTCTGAAGATACGGGTCCCACAGCAATTGGAAATGTGGCCAGCGCTTAACATTGCCCCGAGCGTATCTAGCTTCCATCAGCATCATTTGGTGAAAGGCATTCCGCCACTCCCAAAAAGAGGGCGCGCTACATTCCCTCCATTTGTGCAATAAAGGTCCTTTGCCCACCAGACAGGCTTTACGCACTAACAGTCTTTCCCACCTACCCTTGGGCTGCGTGAGGCGCAGTTGGTCAAGGAGAACCAGGGAGCTATCCCAGCATATCGACTGTCCCAGGATTCGTTCCATAAAAGACCCTATTCTTGCCCAATAGGGCCGAATACAGCGGCAGCCCCACCACATGTGTACCAGGTGCGCCAGGGGCTCCGAGCACTGCGGGCAGCTCCCATCCGAAGCGAGATGGGCGCGAAGGGCCCGTCGAGGGGAGATATGCACCCTAGTGAGAGATTTATACTGCACCTCTCTCCAGCGGGCCCCCACCGCCAACGCCCCTGTACGCTGCAAGGCCCTTAAAAGTGTACCCGGATGAATTTCCCGACCCAACTCCAACCCCCACCCCACTTCCACAGAGCGATAGTCCGGAACCGGTCGATAAGGAGCCAACCGCGCCTTCAACAGGCGGATAGACAGTTGGGAGCCCCCAACCAAATCAAAAAATTCGATGATCCGTGCAGAGTGTTCTGCCCGCAGCCCCTCGACTGGCAAAGAGGCGATGTAATGCGAAAGCTGCAGATAGGCGAATTGGTTACCGGCACTAAGCTCATACTCCGCACATAAAGACCGAAACGGCTTACAACGTCCGGAGGGGTCGATCACATGTCCAAGGCTGAGAAGACCTTGCGACGCCCATACCCGGAACCGCGCGTTCTCAGTACCGGGAGTAAACAATGCATTGCCCTGAATCGGCAACCAACTGGACACCCTCCAGTTCGTCTTCCAGTAGATGTTGAGTTGACGCCAGGTGCGGCAGACTGGCAGGATAAGCACACTCCCAGCCACGTGGGCCGGAAGAAGACGGTAGTCCAAGTGTATGAGTGAGAGAACCGACACCGGGGCCGTGTAGGCTTCCTCTACCCCCCGGGGGGTGTAGACCTCAGTGCCGCCCAACCAGTCCCCCAAATGCCGAGCTTGGCAGGCCAATGCGTAAGCCCCTAAGTCTGGGAGTCCCAGCCCCCCACACCGCCAATGTCCCACCAGGCGGGAGTACCGAATGCGTGCCCGGGACCCCCCCCACAGGAACCCTCCGATAATGCTCTCCATCCGCTTTTGATCTTTCCGCAGGAGCCAAACTGGCAGCGTTTGGAGCCAGTAAAGTATCCGAGGCAGAATGACCATTTTTACCACTGCAATTCTGCCAGACAGAGACAGGGGTAGCGGTCGCCACGCCTGCAGCTGTGCCTGTAGGCTCCGAGTAATTCTAGTCAGGTTACACTCATAGAGTTGGGAAGGCTGTCCGGTTAAAGTAACCCCCAGATATCTAAACTGGTCAGTCGCCCATTTAAGGGGGAAGGGTCCTCGCCAGGTACCCTTCACGGCCCCCGAGATATCCAAGGCCTCAGACTTATCTAGGTTAATTTTCAAACCGGCAATTCGACCGAAGGTCTCAAATTCACTCATTAATCTGGGGAGCGAATCGAAGGGCCGCACTAGATGCACAAGCAGGTCGTCGGCAAAGGCCGACAGTTTAAAACCGGGCCGTACGGATCCGCACCCCCTGTATCTCCCGGGAAGCCTCCACCCGTCTAATGAACGGGTCCAGGGACAGAACAAAGAGCAACGGGGATAGAGGGCAGCCCTGCCTTGTCCCCCTCTGTAATGAAAATGTATCGGAGAGTACTCCATTACAGCAAATGGCCGCAACCGGATCGTGATAGAGACTTTTAACCATAGCACCGAAAGAGGTCCCAATCCCATACCGAGGCAACAGATCCCATAGATAGTTCCATTCCACTCTGTCGAAGGCTTTCTCTGCATCGAAGCTGATTAACAGAGACGAGAGATTACGGTAATGTACCCACTCTAAGGAAGCTATGATTTTCCGGAGGTTACGTGCAGCGTACCTCCCTCTAACAAAGCCCACTTGGGAATCATGGATCAAATGCCCCAACACCGACGCTAAGCGATCCGCGAGAGAATTTTGGCCAGAATTTTAAGGTCAAAGTTAAGGAGGGAGATAGGCCGATATGAGGCAGCACTTAGTGGATCCTTTCCTGGCTTCGGCAACAGGACCACATGGGCCAAGTTGCTTCCCCACCGAAACGCACCTTGTTCGGATCTCCGAGAATACACCGCCCCCAGTATCGGGAGTGTTAAACCCGCCAGGATCTTGTAGAACTCAGCCCCCAGCCCATCCGCCCCAGGGGATTTATAGCAGCTCGCTTTGGCAATAACATTTTGTATCTCGTGGACAGAGATCGGTTGGTCCATGAGCAGCCGCTGCTGGTCAGACAGCTGTGGCAACTCCAACCCTTCCAAGTAATCAGATATTTGCGCCGGCGTGCCTGGGGTTGCGGTGTACAGTTTCTGGAAAAACGTGCGGAAAACCCGCGCTATCTCCGGCTTGTCCCTGCAAAGGACCCCGTTCCCGTCCCTTAACGCATGCACCAGCGTCGAACCCCGGGAACCGCGCAGACACCGGGCCAGTAGCTTCCCCGGTTTGTCCCCATAGCAATAAAGCTGAAATCTATAATACTGAATCGATTTTTTGGCCCTCTGGTGTAAAAGATCGTTCAACATTGTCTGTAACTCCCATAGCCGCTTCTTGAGAGCCGCGCTCGGATTACTCGCCCACCTCCGCCGCTGCAAGGTGACTAAGCGTTCCAGGCGGATAATACGTTCTGCCATAAGTCGACGTTTACGCGCCCAAAAGCCGATAATATCTCCGCGCAGGACAACCTTCGCTGTCTCCCAGACCAGCTCAGGCTCCGATTCATGCCCACTATGATCCGCTTCAAATTCCCGCCAGCGCCTTTGCAAAAACTGGCGGAACTGAGAGTCTCGGTAAAGCTCCAAGGGAAACCGCCACAATCGCGCCCCCGGGGGAGTCATACCCCAGCGCACCTGGAGCCAGATCAGTGCATGGTCGGAGATTTCCGCCGGTCCAATCTGCGCATCCTCTATCCCAGCAAACAAACATTGCGACGTCAGCAAATAGTCAATACGTGCACTAGAGCTGTGTACCCGTGACTGGTGTGTGTAGTCCCTTTCCGCCGGGTGTAACAGTCTCCAAGGGTCCACCAGCCCCAGCCTAGTCCGCAATCCGTTCAAAGCTCGGGCCCCCTGCGAACGCTCCCTGGTCCCCTCGCCCCGAGAGGTATCCATCGCCACTTCCATCACCCCGTTGAAGTCTCCACCCAAGATCAGTGGGAGCTCCGGGAGCTGCTCTATTTGAGAGGCCAGGCGAGCATATAGGTCTCGGTCTAGCACATTGGGACTATAAATGTTACCGAGAAGAATAGGCTTCCCCTCGAGCACGCCCTGCAGCAGGAGGAAGCGCCCAGTCGGATCCGCTATTTCTTTGGTAACCTCGAAGCGAATCCGCTTATGCAGTAGTATAGCCACCCTCCTTTTTTATTGTGGGCGGGGACCCCCCACACCTGTCCCACCCATGATCTGCATAACTTTGCGTGTTCCGCCGCTGTCTGGTGGGTTTCTTGGAGGAATGCTATCTCAGCTTTTTGCCGCGCCAATGCTTGCAATATTTTTGCTCTTTTAAACGGGCTGCCCAGGCCACAAACATTCCACGATAAGAGCTTCAGTCTGGTTTATTATCACTCCAGTATTTTAAGAAGGTACCCAGCCATATTCCGGGAAGAGCCCCCCCAGCCTGGAGCTCCCCCCCGCCCGCTCTTATCCAGTCCCCCAGTGCCCAGGACCTCGTGATGGGATGCGACCACAACCCCCCCCCTCCCCTCCCCCCCCTCCTCCTCACCTCCCGCTTCTCCATCTACTACCTTTAAGAGGTAGTGAGCAGCTGTAGTGCGTACGGTCTCCTCCACCCTCTAAAATGTTCCCAGGCCCCTTCCACCCCCCGTGGCCACGACACTCAGAGCCATACACTGCAGGACCCATCCCCACATCAAAAAAACAATATGTACTCAACAATAAGTTACCCTAACAAATCACTGTTGAACCTGTGACAGCCATAGGTATAGGAGAACTGTCTCTTTCCGAGGTCTGTGGTTGCAGCCATCAGAACTAGGGCCGTGAGTCGTGAGCGCTCTGCTGCAAAGCATACGTGTTCACTCAGCTAGGCGCGGGCGCATGCCCCCGCACGCCGCCCAGGAGGAGCGGTGAACAGATCCCTCGTCCCTGTGAAAACTGTACAATAAAAACAACTCTACCAGCCCCCCATACAGTAAGCAGATCTTCAAACAGGGCAGCAACGAAACAATGTACATACATAGTTACTCCCCAGCATAGCAAACTATTGCCTCAAGTGTAATACAAACAGCAATAGAAGAGGCACTTGAAGAACCCCAACCAAACTCCATTCCCTTACCCCCAAACCAACAAACAAACCCCCCTATAGGCCCCAACCCCTCCATATAACCCCCCCCCCCTAACACTACTAATCCCCCCGGGTAAAAAGGAGGGATAAAAACACAAACCAGGTGTGGGGGGAGGAAAGAACAAAAAAACCCCCCAACCCACTTAATTAGGTAATACCCCTTCTGTCCCACAGACATTCTCCCCCCCCCACCCCATCTTCTCTCCCACTTCCCCTACCCAAAATTCGGCCCTACATGATATGTACCCGACCCCCAGGGGGGGACCGCAACAGGCCTGTGACCTAGCCCTCTCAGACCCCAACCTCCTAAGCCCCCTGCCACCTCCTCCCGGCCTCTCCCCAAGCTATCTTCCCCTTACGTGGAGGTAAACATCCAGTGTTAAGAAAGAGAGAGAGCAGTCCCAGATAGTTGTCACGAGGAATGTCCCTGCAGTGTAGGCCGTCGCTCCTCACCCACGATCTGCGCCACGAAGTTCTTGGCTTCAGCCGCAGTTTCAAAAGTTTTATGGGCTCCCTCATGGAAAACGTGCAATCGGGAGGGATATTGCACCGAGAATTTTATTCTGGCCTCGATGAGTTGTTGACAGATTGGTGCGTATGCCCTGCGCCGCTGGCTGAGAGCAACCGAGTAGTCTTGTGCTACCCGTATGCGGAGGTTGTCATGCTCCAGCACTCCCTTTCGCCGAGCTGCCTGTAGAATAGACTCCTTCTGGGGGAAGTGGAGAAATTTAACCAGGACTATCCGCGGCCTGTACTCCTGCGGTTGCCGGCGTCCCACGCGGTGTGCCCTCTCAATCAGCAATTTCCCGCCCTCTGCACTCCCCTCCAGGAAATTGGGGAGCAGGTTCTCCAGGTAAGATTTAAGGTCCTTGTCTGCAACGGAGTCCGGGATGCCCATCAGCCGTAAGTTGTTTCGGCGCGACCGGTTCTCCTGGTCGTCGAGTTTTTCTTCCTGCGCCTGGACCTTAGCTTTGAGGGCTTCCAGCTCCTGGGTCAGTGAGGCCAAGTTGTCTTCGGTGAGCCCTATGCGATTTTCCGCCTCTTGCATGCGGTTGCCCAGATCTCCGAAGGAGGCCTGCAAACTGTCCATTTTTTCCCGTAGGATCGTGAACTGTGAGGCCAGAGCTTCTGCTACCGCCGCGGATACCTCTTCCAGAAAGGCCGGTGAGGCCGGCGATTTCGGCGGGCCCATGGCATCCGCCATTTTAGGTGCTGGGGTCCCTCTCTCCCGCTCCTTCCTCGTCGCTTTAACTGTCGCCGCCATCGCCCGGGCTGCTCGTTGGCCACTGGGTTCGCTTCGGGTACCTTTCCCCCTTAATGCTAATATTGACTTTGCTGTGAGTCAATCCTCAAGCCGGCCTTAATGACTCGGTTCGGGTGGAAGAGACCGGAGCTCAGACGGAAGACGACCGCCGAGTTCACCGCATCACGTGCTCTCCGGAGATTTCAATCTTATACCTGACCCTCTCCTTGATAGAACTCCATACAGGCCGCAACATAAGCCTCATTCGTCTGCCGAATTACAAAATATGAAGGATCTGCTTGGGCTGCTAGACCCCTGGAGGCTGCTCTCCCCAACGGGAAAGAATATTCCTTTTACTCTCTGCCCCACAATTCACAAACTCGAATTGACTATTTCCTTACTTCTAAGACGCTATTACCTAAGATAGTGGCTACAAGTATGCTTCCAAGAACAGTCTCCGATCACTCAGCGATTTTGCTGGACCTCAGTTTGGGCCCCGAAAAGACATCCGCGGGGCGGTTTTTCTTTGAGAAGCGCTGGTTAATGGATGAGGACTTCCGCACCACAATGAAGGCAGCTATCACAGACTACTTTGATGGAAATCACTACGGGGATACCTCCACATGGGCCTGGTGGGAGGCCTTCAAGGCTAGTGTTCGTGGCAGTATGACCGCCTATAAGATCCGTAAGTACAAGGCGGAGGTAAAGGAAAAGGCGGAGCTGGAGATCGAAATTCGAGCGGGGGAGCGGCTCCTGGCTCGCTGGGCAGATCCGACAATCCTACTGCGATTGCAGAAGCTCAGGTTTCAATACAATGCACTTCTGCAGGCCGAAGTCGGTGAGTCGATTAAAGTACAGCAAGGGAGATACTATCATGATAGCAATCGGGCTGGTACGCTGCTTGCAAACAAGCTAAAGGTGAAACGTGCTGTGAACCGGATTGCGGGACTGAGAGACTCTACAGGAGTGTTAAAAGTCACGGATGAAGAGATCTTAGCTATTTGTGAAACCTTCTACTCTAATCTTTACCAATCCGAAGTTTTGTGGGATAAATCGGCGTTTACAGATTTTGTATCCTCCATAACGGGTCCACAGCTTGCGGAATCACAGCAACGGCTTCTTGCAGCGGATGTCACTAGTAAGGAGCTGCGCACGGCTCTCCAGCAACTGGCAAAGGGTAAAGCCAGTGGCCCTGATGGGCTGCCAGTTGAATTCTATGAAGCCTTTGCAGATCAGCTGACACCGGAATTGTTGCTATACTACGCTGGAATAAGAGAGGAGTGTCCGGCGGTGGGAGCGTTTGCAGCGGCGACGATAGTAATACACCCCAAGCCCGGTAGAGATCCGGAGAAGGTGGAGAATTATAGACCTATCTCTTTGCTAAACGCGGATTACAAAATCTATGCTAAGATCCTAGCTAATCGATTGTCTAAGGTGATGGGGTCCCTTATCCATCCTGACCAATGTGGATTCATGCCAGGGAGATCCACGGCAGATAATGGCCGTATGTTGGCCCATGTTCTCCGAAAGGCGCAGCAGGTGGACCAGCCAATTGTGGGCCTTGCGTTGGACGCTGAAAAGGCGTTCGACAGAGTCGAATTCCCCTATCTGTTTCAAACCATGCGCTGGATGGGCATCCCGGATAGTTTTCTGAACAGTATCCAACTGCTGTATACCAAGCCGGTCGCCCGGGTAGCGGCGAATCATACGACTTCACGAGAGTTCCAGCTCACAAGGGGTACTAGGCAAGGATGTCCTCTTTCTCCCCTATTGTTTAACCTAGCCTTAGAACCACTGATGCTTAAAATTCGACAGGCATCCAACATAGTGGGAATCCAACTTGAAGGGTATCATTGCAAGCTGTCAGCCTATGCAGACGACCTCCTGCTCTTCCTGGATATGAAGTCGGTGGATGTCGTCTTAAAGACTATTGATAACTATGCCTGTATTTCGGGCTACAAGTTAAACCTGGAGAAGACTACCAGTATACCGCTCACACCTGCAGTCCCGGAAGACAAACTCCGGCGATACCCCTTCCAAGTTGAAAAATCATCTTTCAAATACTTGGGGGGAGTCTATGGTCCTACCATTGCGAACACAGTCTCCCTTAATATGGGTCTATGTACTGCGATCCTGCAAGAATGTGTGTGTAGATGGTCGCCACTAAATCTGACATGGTGGGGCCGTTTAGAAACCATTAAAATGATTGCTGTCCCTAAGATCACATATGTCTTAAGTATGATCCTGGTATTTTTTGATAAGAAATTTTACCGAGACTTAGAAAAAAAACTACTTGTTTTTCTTTGGGCAAAGAAAACGCCTCGCATTGCCGCCTGGAAACTAAAGCTCCCCAAGAACCAGGGAGGGGTGCATTTTCCGGATTTCTATCGCTATCACGTAGCTGCCATGTCCAAGCAAGGCGCCTGGTGGGCGGAGGAGCTGGATACCCCAGGTGCCCCCAGTTGGCTCTCAGTGGAAACAGCAATAAGTGATCCTCTCCCACTGCGGTATCGCATCGGGACAGCTGCCCCGCCACCACACCTGCAGACGCAAAATGCGATCCTCTATGCCACTCAGCAAGCCTTCAACTTAGTATTGCCGCTTATGGGGGACGAGCAACCCTACACTGCAGCCACTCCGCTTTGGCTTAACCAACGCTTTAAAATCGGCGGGACGTGTATCGCATGGTCCACTTGGATACGCCATGGTATATTCTGCCTGGGACACCTTATTTGTGGGCAGAGATATAAATCCTTTGCAGAACTCCAACAGGAATTCCAACTCCCGTATCAGTGCTTTTTTCAGTGGGGGCAGTTGCGTCACTGTCTGAGTCACGTTGGGGTAACACCTTTAAACCTGGCCAGTGGCCGCTCACCCTTCCTTCTGTTTCAAGAACTCCGGATGGGATCAGGGCAAATCTCAAAGTTGGTGACGTTACTTAGATCGGCGGACGAACGCAACCCGAACAGTGCTCGAGTACGATGGGAGAGTGAAGCCGGACCACTGGCAGTCCCAGAACTGTGGGCTTCCTTTTGGGGATCCCAGATACGGATTATGCGGTCTGCCTCACTCACGCAGATGTTGTTCTTCCTAGCACATCGTGCTTACCTGACCCCAGTTAAGATCGCCCGGTGGCAAGAGCAGAAGGATGGTCTCTGTTGGTCGTGCGGTTCTGGTGTTGAGACTCTAACGCACATGTTATACAGCTGTCCGCAATTAGCGGCCTATTGGCACGGGATATGGCGGCGAATGCAGCGGATGTTCAGGATTGATGCGCCCTTAACTTTCCATATTATTGTATACAAGTCCTTGGCGGATGTGCCGTGCTTACAAAAGCAATATCACGCACTGTTTGATCTGCTATTGAGTTTGGCGCTAAAAGCGATTTTGAGCCACTGGAAATCGTTCAGTACCTTGACTGTGGAATACTGGTGGAATCTTGTATGTTATCACCGAGCCTGTGAGATGGCATATGTGAAGCAGAATCCTTCTTATAAGAGATTATTGGGCAAGTGGGACACCTTTGCGCCGCGGTGCCAATACTAGATAAATTGCACTTCCAGTGGAGGACGGTTACTCGTGGTCAGCGCCCCCCCCCCTCCTCCTTCTCTAACCACTGATGATTGATCTAGTTGAGAATGTGTAGGAACCTGTCTGTATTAGCCTTTGCTCTGTTTGCCTTTTCCCTAATGTATTATGTTTTTATGTTGTGTTTTTGAAAACTGCTAAATAAATATTTCAAAAAAAAAAAAAAAGAAAGATGACAAAATCTGTATAACGTGAGAAGAATCTCTAACATAGGACCACATGTTTTGAATAAATGGACGTAGTAATAAATCTAAAAATTTAGATATGGGTTCCAGAAGGGAACCTATAGCTGAAACTATTGGGCGACCTGGCGGGGCCTCCTGATAGTAGATAATCCCATTCTCCCAACGATATACATTATCCCAAAAATTCACAAGTCCCTGGAGGCCCCGCCAGGTTGCCCAATAGTTTCAGCTATAGGGCTGCAGGAAAATACAGGGAGAAAAGGAACGCCATTAAATTAATAGGAAAGTGATGGGAAAGGGAGGGAGAAAGATAGTGAAGGACGGAGGAAAAGAATCAGACAAACACTATGGGAAGAGACACAAGGAAGGGAGTGGGTGAGCGGGAGAACCCATGATGTTGAATGATAGAAAATGAGCAAGTTAAAATATCCCCTTTAAGTTTTGCCCACTGTTTTTCTACTCCCCCTGCTGTTCCATCCCACTAATGACTCTCTGAGGTATTATCCTATCTTGGTAAAGTTAGTTTTCCTAAAATCTGAGACCCTTGCTTTTGAATGGATTTTATCAGCTTTAGAACTAATACTGAACAATACCATCTGGAGATCACTGGATGTGAGATGATCTCTCACTATGACATCAGAAACACTTTTCCCATTGGTAAGCACTAAGTCCAGTATGGCCCCATTATATGTGGGTCCCTTACCAGTTGCCAGAATAGTTCTCCCTGTAGAGAATCCAGGATCTCCTTATTTCTAGATTACACCGCAGTAGAGATGTGCCAATCCACATCCGGTATATTGAAATCACCTATCAATAGCACTTTTCTTTTCATGGCAATACTGTGTATGTCTTCTATTAAATCTTCATACACTTCTATTCCCTGTGAGGGGGATCTGTATATAACTCCAATGCAAATGGATTTCCTTTTCCCTCTTTCTTATGTAACCCATAGTGCCTCCTCTTTTCCTTTTAAGCCTTGCAATTCAATAGTTTAATATTATTTTTGACATATAGTACCACTCCACCTCCTGTCCTTCCTACCCTGTCCTTCCTGAATAAAGTATAGCCCGGTATAATTACATCCCAGTTATGGTTTTCTGTGAATCATGTCTCCGTAACCACCACTAAATCCAAGTCAACCTCTTCCATTAAAGCCTCAGCATCTGGGATCTTATTTCCCATGCTACAGGCATTTATACATACCGCTTTCCAGATGTTGCCCGTATTACCCATTTCTACAGAGGTATTTAATGTTTCACTTACCTGGGGGGTCTCTTCACCCATCCCCAATGAAGCTAATTTAAAGCCCTTTTCAGTAGGTTAGCCAATCTGCTGCTGAAGACACTTCAACCCTTGGACAGATGGACATCATCTCTGCTCTCTCTTCTTTTCCCTCAGCGGATTCTATCTTTCCCTTTGATTTTAATAATCTCCCTGATGATAACCATGCTTCCCTCTGGGACATGAACCTTTGTTTTGCTTTAGACCACATTGTTCCACTGATACAAGTAAATAGCCGCCCTGTTGGTTGCCGACATTCCTGGTACCACTCGGGTCTCTCACTTTTGCATTGTCTGTAGAGCAGAATGCCTCTGGCACCGGGATCCCTCTTGAGTCAACCCTCTCTGTATTCCGACAACCCCACTGTACATACAAAGCCGCTATCACTTCTGCTAAGTGCAGCTACTTTACCAAACTTATCTCCAGTGCTAGGAACCGTCCTAAGCAGCTGTTCTGTGCTGTTTCTCATTTAACATAGGGTCCCCAATCTTCCTTGCTTCCTCAGCCTTTTGCTCAGCAGCTTGCTAATTTCTTCTCAGATAAGGTCACTACACTACTGTCTTCATTCCCATCTACAGCTCCCTTTTCTTTCCCAGATGCTGTTTCACCCGAACTACCTCCTCGATGTCAGACCCATCAATGGTCCACTTTTAACCTAGCCACTATCACTACCATCATTACTGGCTCATCAAAAACGACTTGTTTTCTGGAACCTGTTCCCTCCTCATGGATCACGGTACCTTCACTTACCCTTCTTCCTTTTGTGTCCTCACTCTTTTCAAAAAGTTTAGACACTGGAGTCTTTTCTCAGTGTTGGAAAACTGCAATTGTCCTGTCCATCTTTTGCTAAAGCATTACAATTTATTTATTTGATTTTTCTATACAGCCCCTTCCAAAGATCAGGGGCGGTTTACAGATAACAGAACATTTTACATAGAACAATGGTTTAACTGTTTACATAGTAACTTGTTGGGAGTAACAAAACAGTTTAGGATACTGAATGCATTTGGCTACAAACTTAGCCTATTACAGGACGATAATAAAGTATGTACAAAATTTCAGGTTAGAAGAATTACATTGAGTTTGTTGTAGGTGGGTGTAGTTCAGGGGTGTGTGTGGTCAGTGTTTGTGAGGACATGTCTATATTTGGGTTCAAATCTGAGTTTCTGTAATGAGTGGAAAAGAGGTATGTTTTGAGGTCTCTCCTAAATGTCTGGAGGTCTTTAATTGTGCGAAGTCTGAAAGATAGCGAGCTCCAGAGGTTGGGGGCAGTATATGTGAAGGCTCTAGAGCTTATAGTCTGTTTTGTCTTGCAGATAGAGTGGGGGATTACATTTTGTCTGCGAACTCTAGTGTCTGGTTGGGTGTGGAGGAGGGTTGATAGAAAAGACTGGGAAATGTTACTGATTAATTTAAATGTTATAATTAGTAGCTTATATTTTATTCGGCTTAGAACTGGGAGCCAATGTAAGTTTTATAAAGGATGGGTGTTATATGATCGGTGAGGTGGGCCTTGGAAACTATTCTGGCAGTGATGATTTGAGCTCTCTGAAGTATGTTTGTGTTTTTGATTGGCAGATCCTGTAATAGACTGTTACAGTAGTCAAAATGCAGTGTGATGAGGGCCTGAACTACAGATTTGAAATCATTGATATCTAGCAGAGGTCTTAAATGTTAAATAGTTTTTATCTTAAAAAGGATAGTTCTTGCTGTTTGTTTTATATGGGGGAGCATGCTGAGAGATTGATCCAGTATTATGCCGAGGTATTTCACCTCTTGTTTGACAGGAAGTACAACATTATTAATCGTGATGGATTGAAGGGGTGTATGGTTTTGATTTCTTGAAATGTGTAGGAATTCTGTTTTTTTGTAGTTAACATTAAGGTTGTTGTCTTTTAGCCATGATTCCACTTCATTTATGTAGTCTGATAGCTTGTGATAGGTAGGATTGTTTGTCTACAGGGAGGGACAACATAATGTCGTCAGCATAGATGCAATATCCAATATCAAATTTCTGAAAATGTTGGTTATTGGTTGTAGGTATAGGTTGAAAAGGAGGGCGGAGAGAGCTGAACCTTGAGGTAATCTCCAGGAACAAGCAGGAATGTAGTCTTCACATATGGGTATCGTCGGTACCGACGAAGCCTGCGCGGGAACGCTCCCTAGCGTCCAATTAGGAAGCTTTTGGGAGCATCCCACAGCGCCTGCGTGCTGCCTTCCTGCCTTTCCCAACTTCCTTCTCTCCAGTTCTTCATTTTCCGCGGAGCCAGCAGGTCGTGCTCCTGTCACCGCAGAAAATGTTCTTCCTTCTTCTTCTTTTTTGTGGTTGCGTCTGCCTTCCTCGATGCTATACCGGTACCGCCGGTTCTTCTTTCTTTCTTTAAAAAAAGAAAAAAATATATATATATATTCTTTTTTTCCAAACTTTTCTTTTCCAGGTGCACGCACCATTTTGGGCCTTAGGCCCAAAATTTCCTCCATTATGGAGAAACCCGCCTCGGGTTTTAAAAAGTGCACCAAGTGTGACGGTACCATCTCCGTCACCAACACCCATGAGTGGTGCCTTAAATGTTTAGGTCCTCACCACTCCATCTCCGAGTGTATGGCTTGTGCCATGATGTCCAAGAGGGGTCGACAAAACCGAGCTGCCAAGCTCAGCGCCCTTTTTCCCTCTGATGCAGCTTCAGTGGCATCGACGTCTTCCAGGGCTTCGTCTTCCTCCCATGGATCTCAGATAACTAAACATAAGTCCAGCTGGTCCTCAAAGGGTAGATCTCCTTCCAAGCATCGAGATGCCTCTGGCGTTGCCCTTGAGGGCTCTGTACCAGTAGAATTGCCCCGGCAGGAGGCTTCGGCTTCCAAAGCATTATCGGGGCTCCAGGACGTTCTCAAGGCCTCGACCTTGGCAGAACTACTGGTGCCATGCTCTGGGGTACCGGCTGCTTCCGGTACCGATGCCCAGGCATCGGCAGTGTCAATAGACCAGAGCTTCCTGGCTATTGAACGCAGTCTGGCGGCTCTCCTTGCGGCATCAACGCCCTCGGAACCGCGTCAGACAGTTCAACCGGTACCGGCACCAGTACCGATAACATCGACATCGGTGTCGGCTTTGCCGGCACCCAGTCATGCGATGCCTTCCGGTACCGATACCCCCCGGTACCGACTTCGGTCGGTACAGGTATCGGGCTCTTCAAGAGCATCCGAACAGCAGGTACTTCGAATCCTCGGAGAACTCTGAGGATTCTGACAGCTCTGTCGGTACTGGAATACTTTTCCCGGAGGAGCCTTCCTCTCCTAAATGTAGGATGTCTCCTCCAGAAGATATCTCCTTTCAGGACTTTATCAGGGAGGTGGCTCGTGGTTTGTCCATTACTGTGACTCCTGAAACAGAGCCCAGAGCTAAGGAGTTGGAGATTTTACAATATCCCAAAGCTCCTAAGGAGGCAGCTACCTTGCCTATCCATGAGATTTTACATGATCTCATGTTGAGAATGTGGGAGACACCTCTTACCACCTCTCCTCACTCTCACAGACTGGATACCATGTATCGAGTCCCTCCTTGTCCTGGATTCCAGAAAACTCAGCTTCCTCACCACTCTATTGTAGTGGAATCAGCTATGAGAAGGATCAGGAGTGCAAAGAGACATGCCTCTAATCCCCAGGATGTGAGTGTAGAATCTTGGATGCCTTTGGACGTCGTACTTTACAGGCTTCCATGCTTTCTACCAGGATCAGTTCCTATATTTTATATATGGGAATGTTCCTTAAAGAAGTCACAGGAGATTTGGTGGTTTTAAGCCCTCTCCTTCCTGATGACAAGAGGCAGGATTTTCTCACACTGGTTAAACATGCCCAGGATGTAACTAAGTTTGTCAATCGTGCAGCATTTGACTGTTTTGAGTGCATAAGCAGAACCTCTGCCATTGCCATAGGTGCACGTAGAATTGCCTGGCTCCAGGCATCTGATATGGAGCTCTGGGTGAAGGACAAACTGAGCAATATCCCTTGTACAGGTGAGAATGTATTCAGCAAGAATTGGCAAGAGAAGGCCAATGAGTTGGATGCTGACAACTCCACTTTGGATAGGTTATCCAAAGCCAGAGCGGATCCTGCGAGAAAGGTTTCTTGAAAGATTTCTTTCTTCTCAAAAAAGAAGAAGTTTTATCCCTCTTATTCCCAGCAGGGACGTTCTGCAGATCAGCCTACCCGAAAGAGTCAGCAACCACCTAAACAAAGGAAAGCAAAGACTGCTAAGCCTCAACCGTCTCAGCAGTCTCAGCCTCCACAAGGCCTTTGACTTTCATCTAGAGAACTTAGTCTTCCTGGCCCTCAATGGACCAGAGCCTTCCACCATTCCAGGAAGGTTATGTCATTTTGCCCCCAGGTGGGAGCAGATAACAGCAGAGCATTGGACACTCTCCATTATAAGAGAGGGATACAAGCTGCACTTTCTGTGCATGCCCCCTCCCACAATGGTAAGACAGTTCAATTCTCAGACCTCTCTCATCAACCTGTTAGATCAAGAGGTCACTATGCTTCTTGCCCAAGGGGCAATAGAAGAAGTACCCATTCATCAACAGGGTACAGGGTTTTACTCCCCCTATTTCCTTATCCCAAAGAAAACAGGGGGATACAGACCAGTTCTGGACCTCAGAGAATTGAACAAATTCCTGTTCAAAGAGAAATTCAAGATGATTTCTCTGGGAACTCTGCTGCCATACCTTCAGAGTCAGGATTGGCTTTGTTCTCTAGATCTCAAGGATGCGTACACCCATGTTCTCATCCATCCAACTCACAGAAAGTTCCTTTGGTTCCTTTTTCAAGGAAAGCACTACCAATACAGGGTGCTTCCTTTTGGCCTGGCCTCAGCACCAAGAGTGTTCACGAAATGCATGGCTGTGGTAGCAGCATTTCTCCGCACTCTAGGGATATTCGTCTTCCCCTACTTAGACGACTGGCTCATTCGAGCCACATCAGAGTCAGAGGCCAGGACTTCTCTATCCTGCACAATGCGTATCCTTCAGTATTTGGGTCTGGTCATAAACATCCCAAAATCCAGTCTAACTCCCACTCAATCTCTAGAGTTCATAGGAGCTTTGCTGGATACTAGAAAAGCAAGGGCCTATCTTTCTCAGACCCGTTGCCTTCGCATGGTGCATTTAGCTTCTCAAGCAGTGCTAAAGCCTTACCTCACTGCCCGAGAAATGTTGCAATTACTAGGCCACATGGCATCTACAGTGCATGCTTATGCTCGCCTCCATATGAGAGCAGCCCAGTGGACTTTATCCACTCAATGGACCCAACTCTCAAAATAGATGCTTCACCAATGGGTTGGGGAGCTCATCTACAAGACCTCTCCACCCAAGGCACCGGGACTCCACAGGAGACTCATCTACATATCTCTTAGAGCTCAGAGAAATCTTCCTTGCTCTTCGAGTGTTCCACACCCTGCTCAGCTACAAGACAGTCCTCATTCATACGGACAATCAAGTAGCCATATTCTATGTGAACAAGCAGGGGGGAACAGGCTCTCTGTCGCTTTGCAATGAAGCTTTGCGACTATGGGCCCTCGCCAGAGAGCATCAGATTCATCTCCTGGCAGTGTATCTTCCAGGCATACAAAACTCTTCGGCAGACAGACTCAGTCGAGTTCTGCTTCCACACAAATGGTCTCTACATGCAGACCAGGTGGCCAGGAATTTTCAAATTTGGGGAACCCCGGACATACACCTCTTTGCAAGTCCATGGAATGACAAACTTCCCCGGTTCTGTTCCAGAATTCCGGCTCAGGGCTCTCAGGCCAGGGATGCTTTCCTCCTTCACTGGGGTCAAGGCTTCCTTTATGCCTTTCCACCCATTCCCCTAATTCCCAAAACCCTGTTCAAGCTTCAGAGAGACAGAGGCCGTATGATTCTCATAGCTCCACATTGGCCACGGCAAGTGTGGTACCCTCTGCTTCTACATCTCTCTCAAGCTCCTTCCCTGGAGTTAGGATCTGCTCCAGATCTCCTGTCTCAGGAGGACGGAATGTTATGGCATCCCAATCCCCAGTCTCTGCATCTCAGGGCTTGGTTGCTGAAGGCCTAGATCTTCATGATCTTAACCTTCCTCAGCAAGTAAAGGATATCCTTTATGCTTCCAGGAAGCCTTCCACAAGACGCTCTTATGCTTTCAAGTGGAAAAGGTTTACCATGTGGTGTTCGCAGAAGGGTCTTAACCCCCTTGCGATACCTCTGGAATCATTACTGGAGTATCTCCTTCATTTATCCAATGCAGGACTTAAAACTAACTCAGTAAGAGTCCATTTGAGTGCTATTGCAGCTTCTTTCAAGCCTCTAAATGGACAACCTATTTCCTCCCATCCTCTTATAGCAAGATTTATGAGAGGCCTTCTTCTAACTAAGCCTCCCATTAGGCCACCACCGGTGGCAAGGGACTTAAACCTAGCTCTTGGTCAGCTCATGAAGCCACCCTTCGAACCCTTAGTTACTACCTCATTGAAATTCCTTTCTTGGAAAGTTATCTTTCTCATTGCAATCACATCAGCATGCCACATCAGTGAGTTGCAGGCACTAGTAGCTGATCCACCTTATACAAGGTTCCATCATGACAAGGTAGTCCTTAGGACTCTTCCACACTTTATGCCAAAGGCGGTCTCGCCTTTTCATTTAAACCAAAGCGGTCTACCTGCCTGTGTTTTTTCCAAGGCCTCATGCATCTAATGCAGAAAGGAATCTTCATACTTTGGACTGTAAAAGAGCTTCAGCCTTTTACTTGCAAAGAACACAGCAACATAGAAAGTCTTCTCAACTCTTTGTTGTTCATTTGGGACCTCCAGTCTCCAAGAGAACACTGTCCAGCTTGATTGCACAGTGTATTTCATTTGCCTATCAGAGTAAGAACTCTCTTCTGGAGGGCCATGTCACAGCTCACAATGTGAGAGCCATGGCAGCTTCAATGGCTCATCTGCACTCTGTGTCTATCGACGACATCTGTCGAGCAGCCACTTGAGCCTCGGTTCATACCTTCACAGCCCATTACTGCTTGGACAAGGACTCCCGCCGGGATGCCTTGTTTGGTCAGGCTGTTCTTCAACACCTGTTCCATACCTAATCAACTCCTACCCACCATTCCTGGTTGGATGCCAGAGATCCATGGGGGGAAGTGAGCCCTTTCACAGGGGCACACAACTTCTGGGGTCTCTCCCTGGCATCTAAAGGTAGGGAGTCCCCATATGTGAAGACTACATTCCTGCTTGTTCCTGGAGATAGCATAGTTACTCACCTGTAGCAGGTGATCTCCGGGAATTTAGTCTTCACAACCCACCCACCTCCCCTAGGAGTTGTATCTCTCTATCTGTCTCTTTCTCTTTCCCTCTCTCTCTCTTTGTCTCAGCTTTAAACTCAACTGGAGAGAGGCAGTTGGGAAAGGTGGGATGGCAGCACGCAGGCCCTGTGGGATGCTCCCAAAAGCTTCCTAATTGGACGCTGGGGAGCGTTCCTGCACAGGCTCCGTCGGTACCGACGATACTCATATGTGAAGACTAAATTCCTGCTGTTCCCGGAGATCACCTGTTACAGGTGAGTAATTATGCTTTCTTTGGTCTTGGGCAAATGGCTGTGATGTGTTTTGTCCTATTTGTACACAACGTTTGCGGTTTGAGATGTATGATTTGAACCAATGTAAGACTATGCCTCCTAATCCTATTTGTGCTAATCTTGAAATGAGGGTTTCTCCAGGACCAAGCAGGAAGTCAGTACTCACATATGGGTGTCATCGGCGCTGATGAAGCCCTAGCGGAGCATTTCCCCAGCTTTCTATGAAAGTCTTTGGGAATGCAGGCTGTCAGACGGCCGCCTGGGTGAGAATGTTCACAGTCTTGGCAAAAGCATACCTCTATATGATTTGCAAGGATTTGTGGGTAATGTAGTCCATTCATTCCAGACACAGCCGTGACCAATTAATTATACTTGCTCAAGGGTAAAGCAAATAAGATTTTTATTTATGAGGGGTTCTCCCAACACAGATAATGCTTGGTAGCACAGAACTCAGGATACTTGCTTGCAGTTTTAAAGTTAGGAAAACAAAATCAGGAAAAAAACAACATCTGAACTTGTCAGGTAATTAAAGCAAAGGATTAAAGACCTGGTTGGCAACAAACTGGTCTTTCTTGTAGGCTTTAGCAAATAATGTCTTAGCAATGCAGTAAGCAACCAAATAAACCCACAAAGTAGGAAAAATGTTCTTTTGATCAGGTTAACTTCTTATATCTTTACATATAAATTCAGAAGTGATTCCCTTCAGAGCACACAAGCAATTAGGTAAGCTCAATTGCTAGCAATCACCCAGCTGAAACCCCTTAGCTGGCTTGCTTTCACTGTGTAGCTCAAAATCTTACTCAGAAGGTTTTCTGAGTAGATTAAAGAACAAGTTGGTATTTCTTTGTGAGGGTTGTTGCACTTTGTAACAGAAAACTACCATTTGAGTTTGGACAGAGAGCAGTCCATATATTCACATTCTGGTTCTAAGACCTCTCCCCTTTCTTCAATAATCATAGGTTCAATATCTTGGCTTAGCACAAAGGAACTTCTCAATGGAGCACTACCAGGAGAACAATCATTTCCCTGCTTCCTTTCAAAGTTATAGCTAGGGCATAGATCAGTGTTCATACCTGAGCTTCCATCGCTGTTAGAGTTCCCCTTTAAATAGCCTGGTCAATATGTAGTCCAGTTTCCGTGTCCAGCCTTCCAATCTAGATCCCTGGACACTGTATCTCTCTTCACATACCTTCTGGCATGGGTCTCAGGGTCCCTTCCACGTGCAGCTGTCTCCCTCACAGGTGCCGTCTGGAGATTCCTGGCTCTGCAATACCACTCCTCTGGTTTCCCCCAGTCCAATGGTGTATGCTGACCTCTTGTCTGTCTCCCAGTATACGTACTGTGCTGGACTCCTGTAGACTTCCCAGAGGCTTTTCTCTTCCTTCTTTTAAAGGGCTTCTTGCTCTCTCTCTCCGTCCGTTCTGACCTCTGCTTCTGATGAGAATGAAGATCAGGATCCCGTGGATGATCAAGATACCAATGATCATGACATCCCAGCTCTGGATGATTCTCTGTAGAATAGACTCTATCTTTATTCTGCCTTGATGAGTGCTCCACCATAGCACAGCGCAGCTGTGCTGAATCAGGCCTTGCCCTTTGAGATGAGTGTTCCTTCCTAGCACAGCGCAGCTGTGCTGAATCAAGCCCTGCCCTTTGCAATGAGTGCTTGGGGATTACCTCATAGCCCTTTTGATTGAACACACGTTTTCTCACTTCAGCTCCTCTCATTGCTGTTGGAAACCTGGTGCATTCTGGGACTGGTAGTCTTTTATGGCAAAATTCTGTTTTCTCATTTCTACCAGCACTGACAGGTTGCTTGTTCAGAGACACTTCACCTTTTCTATAGCCCCTTCCTGAGCTATGATAAGCTTCCTTATCACAAGGCACGCATGCGCGGTTCCCTTCCCGCCTAAAGGTGCCATCTTACCTCAGTCTCTCTTTTTCCGTGAAGCTCACCGGACGTGTGCCCTGTTCTCCCGGTTAAAATTAGATTTTTTTCAGCGATTTTCACTATTTTTTCTCCCGGTTCGACGCCGGTTCCCCTCCCGCCGGGTTCGGTACACCGGTATCGAGCTCGATTCTTCTTTTTCGGTATTTGCCCTTCGTGGCTGGCGTTCGCGCCCTTTTTCCATTTTTCTCTGGAAGGCCGGTCCTTTGACCTCGCGGGGACTCTTTTTTTCCCCGATGGCTTCCAGCGGTTTTAAAAAGTGTGATCGGTGTAAGAAATTGATGTCTCTCACCGACACACACGACTGCTGCCTTCGGTGCCTTGGCCCCGACCACGACCCTAAGTCGTGCGGGCCATGTGGAAAGATGTCTTGCAAGGCACTCCGAAGTCGACAGCAGCAAAAAGAAAGGCTTTTCCCGGACTCAGCCTCCGGCCGGGCCCGGACCTTGTCTGAGGCCTCGACATCTCGGGATTCCGATCCCGAGCGCCGTCGAAGCTCCTCGGACAGGGGGTCCCCCGACCGGGAACGCAAGAGGAAGAAGCGGCTCGCGAGGGCATCGTCGGAGGAGGTCCCTGGCTCCTCAAGGGCCAGGTCTAAGACCCCCGACCGTCGCCCCGGGCCCGTGGAACACGAGAAGCCTGCAAAAGTTCCTCGCGTGGAGCCGGAGTCTGCTGGACATATAAGCCCCGTAGTCCTCGAGGACTCTCCTCCCAGGGAGCCGACATCGGGCCCGGTGCCACTGGGGCCCGAATCGGTGGCTGCTGCGTCTCCCGAGCTGAGTCTCAGGATGACAGCCTTGGAGAGCAGATTGTCTGCCTTCATGGAGCAGCAGCGGGCACTGATGGCCAGCCTGTCTGGCGCATCTGCCCCGACCACCGGGACATCGACTTCGAAATTGACCCCGGAGACCGAGCCGATACTCGAGTCCATCGTGACTCGGAGTCGCAGTCTCCCTCAACCTCCCGTTCGGGACCGAGGGCATCGACACTGGTGCCTCCGGCGTCGGGGCGGGTGCTCCAGGGCCCCGCGGGGTCGGACCCTGACTCCTCCTCGGACGAGTCAGCTTGGGAGACGGAGGACAAGGAGTCTCCTGATACCTTCAAGACTCGGTGCATCCCTTCAGACTCACCGCAGTCTGAGCCCCGGAGTAGGTCCCCCCCCCCCCCCCCCGGAGGATACTCTGTTCTCGGAGTTCGTCCAGGATATGGCCGCTGCCTTGGCTATTCCGGCGGACCCCGAGGAGGAGCCTCGAGCTGAAGAACTCGAGGCCGTACAGTATGACTCTTCTCCAAAGAAGGCCTTTACTGTTCCGGTTCCTCCGATGCTGGAACGGTTCCTCTTCCGTATGTGGGATGCACCGGCCTCGGCGCCTGTTCTCAGCAAGCGAGTCGATTCGATCTATCGACTCCGAAAGAGCCCTGGTTTTCAGAAGGCACAGCTACCACACCATTCTATGGTTGTGGAATCGGCCATGCATCGTCTGAAGAGCCAGAAGATGCACTCCGCGGTGCCCCCTGGCAGGGAGGCCCGGAACCTCGATGGCGTCGGTAGAAAGTGCTTCCAGGGCTCGATGCTTGCTTGCCGTGTCCAGTCCTACCAGCTGTATATGGGCATGTACTTGCGGGATCCGGCCAAGGAATTGGCCGGGTTCTCTGCTGGTCTCTCCGGGGAACCCTTGCAGAGATTTAAGTCCTTGTCCTCGGGGATTCGGGACTGCTCGAAGTTCATGTCCCGCGCCGCCTACGATGGCTTCGAGGCTTTGGCCCGAGTTGCGGCAGCCGGCATCGCGGCTCGACGCCAGGCATGGCTGCAGTCATCGGACCTCGAGCCATGGGTTCAGGACAAGTTGGTCGATGTCCCTTGCCGAGGTGAAAACATTTTCGGCAAGCCCATGACCGAGAAGGCCGCTCAGCTCGAAACTGAGCACCTCACACGGACAAGGCTGTCGAGGAAGATCTCTGCCCCTTCTCATAAAAAGAAGGGCTCGAGTAAAAAGCCCTTTTACCCGATGAAGGGCACTGCCTACAAACAGTACCCGCAATATCAGGCTGCCCAAGCTGCCCCCCAGGGTCAGCAAGCCAAGGGCCAGGGTAATGGGCCCCGTAGGCAGAGGACCCCCAAGCCTCAGGCCCCTGCTACCACTCAGCAGGGTGGGGGTTTTTGACTCCTTGAGCGTAGCCTCTCCTCCACTGCTCTCCCAAACCGGCACAGGAGGTCGCCTCGCCCTCTTTGCCCACCAGTGGCCCCTTATCACCGGGGACAGTTGGGTGCTGGACATAGTCCACAAGGGCTATGCCCTCCATTTTCACCAACTGCCTCCACCATATTTTCCAGGGGAGCCTCCAAGGCCTCCCCTGCACACAGACCTTCTTCTACAAGAGCTTCATGGTCTGTTGGTGGACAGGGCGGTGGAGCCTGTGCCTCCCCACTTACAAGGTCACGGTTTCTACTCCAGGTATTTCCTGGTGCCCAAAAGAACTGGTGGCCTTCGACCCATTCTGGACCTCAGGAACCTCAACAAGTTCCTAGTGAGAAGTTCAAGATGCTTACTCTTGGGACACTTCTGCCCTACCTCCAGCAGGGAGATTGGCTATGCTCCTTAGGTCTAAAGGATGCATACACTCACATCCTCATTCATCCAGACCACAGAAAGTACCTCAGGTTCATTGTGGGAGGAAACCATTATCAGTACAGAGTGCTGCCTTTCGGCCTCACCTCCGCCCCCAGAGTCTTCACAAAGTGCCTAGCAGTGGTGGCAGCCTACCTGAGAAATCGGGGAATCTTTGTCTTCCCCTATCTGGACAACTGGCTCATCAGGGGTCAGACGTGCCAGGAGGCCAATCAAGCCACCCTCAGGACTATTGCTCTTCTACAAAGCCTGGGGTTTGTCATAAACTTCGCAAAGTCCACTTTACTCCCCTCCCAGAACTTGGAGTTCATAGGGGCAAGGCTGGACTCTCTGCTGGCAAAGGCTTTCTTGCCAGTAGACAGGGCCCAAAGGTTGATGGCCTTGGCAAATCAGTTTCTCAGCAGGTCCCTGGTCTCCGCCAGACTCTGCCTGAGGCTTCTAGGCCACATGGCTTCGACAGTACATGTGACCCCCAATGCCCGGCTCTATATGAGGCCTGCACAGTGGTGCCTTCGGGCTCAGTGGTCACAGGCCACAGGCAGCCTCAGAGACAAGATAAGGGTGTTCAGACCATTTCTGCACTCCCTCACCTGGTGGCTGCACCCAACCAATCTACTGAAGGGGGTGCCTTTTCAGATTCCAGGGTACACAGTAGTGATGACCACAGACGCCTCCCTGCAAGGCTGGGGAGCTCATTGTCTGGGCAAGTGCACTCAGGGCCTGTGGTCTCCCTGGGAAGCTGCACAGCAGATCAATCTCCTCGAACTCAGAGCTATTCGATTAGCACTCAAAGCTTTCACTCCTACCCTGGCTCACCAGTCTGTCCTGATTCAGACGAACAACCAAGTTGCCATGTTTTATGTGAACAAACAGGGTGGAACTGGGTCCAGGATCCTTTGTCGGGAGGCTCAGGACCTTTGCTCTTTTGCCCTCAAGCACAACATGCTCCTCAAGGCTGTGTACCTTCCAGGCCAGGACAACTACCTGGCAGACAGATTAAGCAGAATACTGCAGCCCCACGAGTGGCAGCTGCATTCTTCAGTAGTTCAGAAGATCTTCCTGAAATGGGGTCTCCCTTTGATAGATCTCTTTGCCAGCCCCATGAACAAGCAACTGCCGCAGTTCTGCTCCAGGCAACCGCATCCTCTGCGGATAGCAGCGGATGCTTTTCTGATATCCTGGTCTCAGGGCCTCCTCTATGCGTTTCCTCCCACGCCCTTGGTGGCCCGAACTCTCTTCAAGATTCTTCAGGACAAGGCCTCGGTCCTGCTGGTGGCTCCCAGGTGGCCGAGACAGCCTTGGTTTCCTCTTGTGCTTCAACTGGCGGTGGATCCTCCACTACCTCTGGGGTTGCAACCCGACCTTCTCTCACAGGAGCAGGGTTCCCTTCTGCACCCCAATCTAAAAGCTCTCAATTTGATGGCCTGGAGGCTGCAGGGGTAGTCTTGGCTCCCTGGGGCCTGCCTCAGGATGTTGAGGAGGGTGTCCTAGCCTTTAGGAAACAGTCCACTAGGAAAACCTATGCCCTCAAATGGAAAAGGTTTTCTGTGTGGTGTCAGCTACGTACAGAAGATCCTTTCTCCTGTACTCTGCCAGTTGTCCTTCAGTACTTACTGCACTTGTCATATCAAGGTCTTAAATCCATTTCTGTTCGGGTCCACCTCTCAGCTCTAGCAGCTCACCACTCTCTGGTGGAGGGACATTCTCTGTCTGGTCACCCCTTGGTGTCCCGCTTTCTTAGGGGCTTGCTTTTGCTCAAGCCTCCCATCCGTCCTCCTGCCCCTGAGTGGGAGCTGAATGTGATCTTGCAGCAGCTGACTCGCCCACCTTTTGAGCCGATGGCTACTTGTCCACTACGGTTCCTCACCTGGAAGACATTCTTCCTGATAGCCCTTACCTCGGCTAGGCGAGTAAGTGAGCTTCAGGTCCTAGTCTGTGATAGGCCTTACACCAGGATTTACAGGAACAGGGCTCATCCCAAGTTCCTCCCTAAGGTTGTCGTCTCTTTCCACCTCAACCAGGAGGTGGTTCTTCCAACATTCTTCCCTAGGCCTCATGCAAGCCAGGCTGAAGCAGTCCTGCATACCCTGGACTGTAGGAGGGCCTTATCCTTCTACCTTGACCGTACGCAGGGGCATAGAAGGGCTACCCAGCTCTTCGTCTCCTTTGACCCCAATAAGTTGGGGTTGGCTGTGTCCAAGTGTACCTTGTCCATCTGAGTAGCTGACTGTATCACCTGGGCTTATAAGGCGGCTGACCTTCCTTTGCAGGGTCAGGTTACGGCCCACCGAGTCAGGGCAATGGCTGCCTCAGTGGCTCATCTCTGCTCTGTGCCCTTGGTAGACATCTGCAGGGCTGCAACTTGGTCTTCAAGCCAGACTTTTGCGGCCCATTACTGCCTGGAGAGGGAGTCCCGTGGGGACAGTGCTTTTGGCCAAGCAGTACTCCGGAATCTCTTTGAGGTTTAGGCAACTCCTGCCCTCTGTTGGGCTGCCGGTGGAGGTTGTGTCCTTGAAAAGCCTTTCTTTGCTGCTGGGACTAGAGGGAGTTCTCTTGTTCAGCCTGGGTTCCGCAGGTAGCCCAGAGCTTGGGAGTCGCCCATATGTGAGGACTGTCTTCCTGCTTGGTCCTGGAGAAAGAGTTGTTACTCACCTGTAACAGGTATTCTCCAGGAGCAGCAGGAATCAGTCCTCACAACCCTCCCTCCTCCCCTTGGAGTTGCAGTTGTACATAGTTTATTTTTCATTTTTGTGTGCTGTTCTTAGCTATGTCATTTGACTGAGGTAAGATGGCACCTTTAGGCGGGAAGGGAACCGCACATGCATGCCTGCATTCCCAAAGGCTTTCATAGAAAGCTGGGGAAATGCCCCGCTAGGGCTTCATCGGCGCCGATGACACCCATATGTGAGGACTGATTCCTGCTGCTCCTGGAGAACACCTGTTACAGGTGAATAACTACTCTGTCGTGGTTGATGTTAAATGCTGAAGCTATGTCAATGAAAAGAAGAATGAATGCCCGGTTAGGGTTATCTATGCCTCTGATGAGGTGATCCATTAATGTTATTAGCAAGGTTTCTACTCCGTGAAATGGCCGAAATCTAAATTGGTGGGAGTCTAATGGGGCATTAAGGCAATGTAATCTTGGAGTTGAAGTTGAATGACTTTTTCTATTATTTTGGCAATAAATGGTATGCTGGCTATGGGTCTGTATGCATTTCGGTCTTGTTTTTAAGTATAGGGTGGATTGATGAAGTTTTGAGGTCTGTGGGCATGATGCCTTGGGATAGAGATTGGTTAATAATGTGTAGGATTTATGGGGCGAGTTCTGATTTTGTGATTTGATCCACGATACTGGGCATGGATCCAAGGCGGAGGTATATTGATGTTTTTTTATAATGTTTAGCAGGTGTTTTTCATCTATTGGGTAGAAAGAATCCCATTTGTTGAGATTTGCTGGCTAGGGAGAAGGTGGTATGTTTAGAGTTTTTATCTTTAAGCTTGGATGCAAAGTAATTGTTTAATGTTTGTGGGCTGATGTTACATATTTCTGACTCAGTTTCGTTTGTCTTGGTAAATGATCTTAAGATAGAAAACAGCTCTCTTGGACGATTAAGGGAACAGTTTAGTATTTTGATGTGGTAATCCCTTTTTGTTTTATTAATTGTGTCTTTGTAACTATTGAGTAAATTATAGTAGAGTTGTTTGTTTTCTTGTGTTTTGTTTAGCCTCCACTTTTTTTCTTATTTTCTTATTTTCTTAATTGCCTTCTTAGTTTTGTAAGCTCATGTGTGTACATTTTTCAGAGTTTTTAGTGGTTTTCTTATAGTTTGTAATAGGGGGAGTAGCAGCTTTTTGAATAGTAGTATTAATGTCCGTGGAGTCCGCTGGGACATATATTTGGGCAGAATGTTGTCCAGAAAGGTGTCTTTATTAAAGTGGGCAAATCGCTTAGTTTGAAGTTTTGTGTCTGACTTCGAGGTCTGGAAGTTGACTAGTGGTATATGGAAGGTCACCAGATGGTGGTCGGACCATGGGACCTCGGTTATTACAGGGGGTGTGTACAAGTAGTGGTTCATAGTTTGGTATGGTATGAAGACGAGATCAAGCAAGTTACCTTTTATGTGTGTTGGTGAATGTATAATTTGATGAAATCCCATGTCTGTCATCGAGTCTAGGAAAGTGGAAGTGTTAGTGGGGTTGAGGGATGGGAGATTGAGGTCTCCTAGAATGATGTGAGGTTTCTTCATTGATGCGGAGCATGGTGATTCTAGTATGTGAGTTAAGTTGTGGTCGGATGATAGTGGTCTATATAGGAGACATAGTGAGATATTCCTGTTCCCTATTTCAAGGATATCCATTCCTTATATGTTACTTGAAATTGTAAGGGTAAGTTTGAGTTCTTTTTTGCCTAGTATGAGTACTCCTCTTTTTGTCACGGTGGCAGTGAAATAGATCATATCCTTGAATTTGTAGTTGGTGTATAAGTATATTGTCAGTGGGTGAGAGCCATGTCTCAGTAGCACAGAGGATGTTTGGTTTTTGATCCCTGAGTAGATCGATAATTATCGGTATCTTGTTTCTTATGGATCTCACATTAATAAGTATGCATTTTAATCGTGTGGGGGGGATTGTGGAGGTTTGTCTCATGATGTAATTGAATAGGTTGGATTTGTATTAGTTTGTTTTGGTATTTGGTGGTTTGTTTGTTTTTGTGTGGCCTATGATTGGGTGGGTAGAGGTTTGGTAGTTTATAAAGTTTCTTGAAGGATTATGTATGATGGGGATTGAGTTGTAGGAGTTTGTATCATGTTTGTGAATATGATCATTTGTTAACAGAGAAGTTAGCAGGATAAGGTGGAGTAAGCAAATGCAGGTTTTTATGGATTCCATTGTGGGTGAGTAGATTTAGTTTTTTGAGGTGGAACTGGTTTAGTATTTAGTTTATTAAGTAAGGGTCAAATTAATGTGAGGAACTTTTAACTTGATGGTGGTGTATTTTATAGGCTAGAAAAAACAGGATATTTGACATGTGGTGTTATGTGGAATATAATGGTTCAGTGGGTGGGTAAGGATCTAATAGGTGTTAACCTTGGTGATGTAGATATTACATTTCTAGGAGAATCACAATACAATGTAAGCGTTTTTAGCAAGTAGCATAAAGTAGGTATGCAAAAAACAACCATAGAATCATGTGAGGCAATGTGTGAGGTTTTGCTAGTATCGTTCAGCAGGTTACAGAAGTTTTATGGAGAGTTGTAAGAGCTGGAATTCAAATTTATACATATAGAGCAGAGGCTGCTTGGTAGTAATGCAGGGTGTTTTTTGTATTTATAGGGTCCGACTCGACGGCACTTAACAACAAAAACAACAATTTTACAGCCTCTTTGAAAGTCTACAGTGTAATTTTAATTATTACGGTAGAACATTACCTTGTTCTGTGTCTTTTGGATAGGTTTTTGCAGATTGACCAAAGGACAGTTGTGGTTCTTCCATTTACCTCCTATGGTCCCCGCCAAAGGGCCCTCTGAACATTTCTGCCCAGTTTCTAACCTTCCTTTCCTTTTCAAAATCTTAAAGAAAGTGGTGTTTCAGCAGACATTAACTCATTTAGAGAAAACTAATTATCTGCACCCCAGACAATTGGGTTTCAGAGAGGGGCATAGTACAGAAACCATTATTCTTTCTGTTCTCATTGATGTGTATCATTCTCTGGATAGGGGTAATGTTTCCTTGGCAGTATCACTTGATCTTTCGTGCGCATTCGAGCTGGTAAACCACTCTTTACTACTTTCACATTTATCTTCCGCTGGCATTCAGGGTACAGTCCTACATTGGTTTCACTCTTTCCTTTCACATCGGTCCTATTTTGTATCATCCCGGGCCCTTCTCCTTTCCTCTCACCTGTGGTGTTCTGCAGGGATCAGTTCTCGCACCTCTTCTTTTTAATATTTTCCTGTCTTCTCTTGCTACCATTATCCAGCAGCAGGGTTTCTCTGCATATTATTATGTGGATGACATCCTGCTGCTGTTCTACACAGATCCCAGTTCCCCTGATTTAACTCCTCTTAATAGATGTCTGTCTCTTATTTCTACTTGGCTTTATGACAATTGCCTAAAGCTGAAACCAAGTAAAACATTCGCCATTTGGCTAACTGGATCTACCTCTTCTCCTTCTACCACTCCTGTACTTTACTTGGCACCTGTTCCATTCCCCCCACGTCTTCTATGCGCTACCTTGAAGTCATTCTGGAAACTGCTTTCTCTTTTCAGGCCCAGATTAGCTCAGTGGCGAAACAATGTTTCCATACGATGCGCCAGATTCGCTCAATTCATTCCTTTTTTTTATCAGAATCTTCACTCCATACACTTCTTCTCTTGCTGGTCATTTCAAAGATTGACTATTGCAATGTCATCTATGCTGATTTATCACATTTACAGCTTAAACGATTACAATCCATACAAAACACCACAATCTGTCTTCTACCCCATACTTCCAGATTCAATCACATTTCCCCTGTTCTTATTCAGTCACATTGGCTTTGTTACCCATCATATTAAATTCAAGATCTTAACGCTCTCTTATAAGATCTTACATTCCAGTATACATGTGTATCTCTCCTCTTTGCTCATTTTACATGCACCTCCCCAGCTCCTCCGATCCATTCATGGTTTTTATTTATAGCTGAATGGAACGGGTAAACGTAGATTGATTGTTTACCTTATCAGAATATAGAAAGACTAGGGGACATGCAATGAAGCTACAGGGTAAACTATTTAAGACTAATAAAAGAAAATATTTTTTCACTCAACGTGTAATCAAACTCTGGAATTGGTTACCGGAGGATATAGTAAAGGCTGTTAGTGTAGCTGGGTTTAAAAAAGGTTTGGACAAGTTCCTGGAGGAAAGGTCCATAAACCATTATTAAGAAGGGACCCAGGATATCAATGCTTGAACCAATACAAGCATTGTGGAACCTGTGTCTCTTGGGGAAACTGCTAGGTATATATGACCTAGATTGGCCACTGTTGGAAACAGAATACTGGGCTTGATGGACCTTGGTCTGACCCAGTATGGCATATCTTATGTTCCCCTTCACAAGCCCATTACGAAGCACTCGACACATAGCTTTTTATTTCTTAGGTCCTCATCTATGGAATTCTGTCCTATCTGTAATCAGACTGGAAACTTCCTATCCTCAATTCAAGACTGCCTTGAAAATCCATCTTCAATACCATTCAATACCATTCCCTCCTCCCGCAACATCAAGTACACATTAAACTGCTCAACAAATAACCCGCTCTAGTCCAAGTCTGGATTGCTGTTTTGAAATGCTTCTTGTCCTGGTAAGATATCTTTTGCCTGCTTTTCCAACTTGGGACATCCCTGTAGGAGCAGTGCTAGAAAATTCTACAGGCACTAGTCTATGTCCATGAGCATGTCATTCAAGACGGGCTCAATGCACCAGATTGGGGTAACACTTCCCTCGTTGCTCTGCTATTACTACAGTGCAAGGTCTTAAGCTACAGGGCTCAGAAGTATGTTGGGCTCAGGTTCTGCCACTCGCAGAAGGTCCAGGCTCACTCCTATGTGACGGGGTCGCCAGTTGTACTAGCAAGAGTCCACTGACATACATGCTTGCTGCACTCGTAATTTCAAAAGCACGGTGGACACCGTTGTGACCAATGTGCAGCCTAGTAGGGTACTGCACTGTAAACTTGATGTTGATGTCAATCATTTGCTGACAAATGGGGGCATAGGCCCAGCGACACTGACTTTATCTTTATTTGGTTTCTAATATATTGCCAAACATGCAAGTATCTGAGCGTTTTACAATACAAATTAAGTGCTGATTGGAAGGGAAACAGAACGCCAGTGGTTAAACAGGAAATAAATAGAGGTGCCTTGAGATGAAGGAAAGGAGTAGGATATCAATGCGGGCGGGAGGAGGGGAGGTAGGCGGTGTGAGATCAAAGGCAGTGCAGAAGAGATGAGTTTTTAATTTTGCTTTGAAGCTGATGAAAAAGGGTTCCATATGGAGGTTCAGAGGAAGGGAGTTCCAGAGTTTAGGGCCAAGAAAGAAGAAGGATGGATTCCAGATTGGCTTGAGATGGAGAAGGGAGGAACATGTGATTGGTGTGTTGGCAGTAGTGCTCATTAGTGGGATCTTGAAGGTTATAAGGTGGTGGTCAGATCATGGAACTGCAGATATGGATGGGAGGGTGTAGTAAGTGTGGTGTGCATTTGTGGCAGGGAGGAAGACGAGGTCTAGGGTGTTTCCCTTATTGTGGGTGGGATCAGTTATAATTTGTTGAAAACCCATGTCGGTCATTGAGTCCAGGAAGGAGGTTGCCTGGGAGGTGTCCAATGAGGGGAGGTTCAGGTCTCCTAGAATGATGTGTGGTTTGCTGAGGGAGGCCGTGCAAGCTGTTGTGGTTGGGGGCTGGCGGTCTATAAATGAGACGGATTGCATGCTCCTCTGGTTCTATTTTCTGGCTGTTTTTCAAGGATAGTTTATTAGAAGCTGGATTGTGCTGGGTTACCAGCCCCTGAGGGATTTTTTCCCCTCCTTATAAGTCGTAACAAGCTGGAAAATTGAGGGGAAGACACAGGGTTTCCTGACTGGTACTTATGTTCTCCAGGACCAAGCAGGAAGTCAGTCCTCACTTATGGGTAACGTTGGCGCCGACGGAGTCCTCGCGGAGCAATTTTCCCCAGCTTTCGCAGAAAGCCTTTGGGAATTGCAGCGCGCATGCACGGTCCCCTTCCCGCCTAGGGATGCCATCTTGCTCAGTCTTCTTTTTTCCACGGAGCCCTACAGACGTAGTCTGTTACCGCCGCAGAAAAGTTGATTTCTTTCATTTGTTTTTACGTTAAATTTTTCTCGGTTCGTGTGTTCCTCTTCCCGCCGGGCCTCGATATCCTCTATTGGGCCCGTCTACGTTTTTATTCTTTATTTTATTCCAACTGGCGTTCCCGCCACTTTTTCCTTCATCCCTGGCAGCGCGGTCTTTCGACCTTGCCGGGGTTCTTTTTCCCCCGATGGCCGCCAGCGGTTTTAAAAAGTGTGATCGTTGTATCAGACTCATGTCTCTCACCGACACGCATGACTGCTGCCTCCGCTGCCTCGGGGCCGAGTATGACCCTATGAGCTGCGGCCCGTGCAGCAAGATGTCCTCGAAGGCGCTCAGGAGCCGGCAGTCGCAAAGGGATCGGATCTTCTCTGACTCCGCGTGGACCTCGTCAGAGGCCTCGACGCCTCGTGGCTCCGGCTCGGAGCATCGTCGGAGTTCTTCTGAGCGGGGCTCCCCCGGCCGGGAACACCGGCAGGAGAAGAAGCCCGCGAGGGTGGAGCCGGGAGGCGATCCCGGTCCTTCGAGGGCCAGGTCACCTAGCCCGGCCCGACACCCCGGGCCGTCGGAGGGGGAAAGGCCTTCGAAGCTTCCTCGTCTCGAAGTGGAGTCTCCTAGACACGTGAGTGCTATAGTCCTCCTGGATTCCCCCACGGATGAACCGACGTCGGGCCCGACGCCGTCGGGGCCCGAGTCGGCGGCTGCTGGGTCTTCTGAGCTTGATCTCAGACTGACGTCCTTGGAGCGCAGTATATCTGCCTTCATGGACCAGCAGCGGGCATGGATCACCGGCCTCGCCAGTGCATCTGCCCCGACCACCGGGACGTCGACGCTCCAGTCGACCCCGGAGGCCGAGTCAATCCTCGAGTCCATGCGAGCTCGAGTCGATCCTCGACCTAGGTCTCCCTCGGCTTCCCGTTCAGGACCGAGGTCCTCGACGCCGGCCCCCGGGCCCCGCCTGCACGGAACCGCTCGATTCCTCCTCGGAGGAGTCGGGCTGGGACACGGAGGAGGACGAGTCACCCGGTTCTTTCCAGACTCGGTGCGTCCCCTCCGACTCGCCCGAGTCGGAGCCTCGGAGGCGGTCCCCCCCGGAGGATACCCGGTTCTCCGACTTCGTGAGGGGCATGGCCAAAGCTTTGGCCTTCCCCGCGGATCTGGAGGAGGAACCCCGAGCCGAGTAGCTCGAGGCCCTTCAATACGACTCCCCCCCGAGGGAGGCCTTCACTGTACCGGTTCCCCCGATGCTGGAGCGGCTTCTCTTCCGCATGTGGGAGAGCCCAGCCTCTACACCAGTGTTGAGCAAGCGGGTCGATTCCATGTATCGAGTCCGCAAGAGCCCCGGGTTCCAGAAGGCGCAGCTGCCACACCACTCCATGGTGGTGGAGTCGGCCATGCATCGACTTAAGAGTCAGAAGATGCACTCCTCGGTGCCCCCGGGTAAGGAGGCCCGGAACCTGGACGCCCTCGGTAGGAAGTGCTTCCAGGGCTCTATGCTTGCTTGTCGGGTCCAGACATATCAGCTGTATATGGGTATGTACCTCCGAGACCTGGCGAAAGAAATTGAGGGTTTCTCTGCCGGTCTCTCCGAGGAACCCTTGCAGCGGTTCCAGGCCTTGTCCTCAGGGATTCGAGAATGTTTGAAGTTCATTTCTCGAGCGGCCTATGATGGCTTCGAGGCATCGGCTCGGGTAGCCGGAGCCGGCATCGGGGCTCGCCGCCAGGCTTGGTTTCAATCATCCGACCTCGAGCCATGGGTGCAGGACAAGTTGGTCGATGTTCCTTGCCGAGGGGAAAACCTCTTCGGCAAACCCATGGCCGAAAAGGCGGCGGAGCTCGAGTCAGAGACTCTCACCAGGACTCGCCTCTCCAGGAAGCCCTCTGCCCCTTCACAGAAGAAGGGCTCGGGCAAAAAGCCTTTTTACCCGAGAAAAGTGTTTGCTTATACGCATCACCAACCACAATATCAGGCCACTACCCCCCTTCAGGGGCAGCGGCCTAGGGGACAGGGTAATGGTTCCCGGAAGCAAAAAGCCCCCAAACCCACCACGCACGCCCCGGCCCAGCAGGGTGGAGGTTTTTGACTATGCCAGCACGGGGGGTCGGCTGACCCACTTTGCTCACAGGTGGTCAGCCATTACATCCGATGCCTGGGTGTTGCAGGTGGTCCACAAGGGCTACCTCCTGCGTTTTCACCAGGTGCCCCCCCCTCTACTTCCCAGGGGAGCCTTCCAGACCCCCGCTGCATGAGGACGTACTCCTTCAGGAGTTGCAAAGCCTGCTTCAAGAACGGGCGGTGGAGCCAGTGCCCCAACACTTGTGGGGTCACGGGTTTTACTCGAGGTACTTCCTGGTTCCAAAGTGAACAGGAGCAACGTTCCCTCTAATTTTCTGTAGGCTGTGTGCGCATAAAATATCAGCTGTGCAGCTTTTGAAGGAAGGTTAAATTTTTGTGTGCCACATAACGACACTTGGAGTTATATACTTTAAAATTTGACTACACGTCAGAATACAGTATGTACACCACATTGATTGCACTAGAAAATATTGTAGAACTTGTGAAAACTATAAATACACACCAACTTTTCAATTTTAAGAATGTCTGTGTTGTTTTCTATCAGAATCAGAACCGTAATTTTTGTGCGCTCTGTTGTAAAGTATGTGCGCTCACTCAGCGAGGTGTGTGCGCGCGCACACGCGCACAGCTTAGAGGGAACAGTGAACAGGAGGCCTCAGGCCCATTCTAGACTTGCGCAACCTCAACAAGTTCCTGCAGCGGGAAAGGTTCAAGATGCTTACCCTTGGAACCCTACTGCCCTACCTCCAGCGGGGAGATTGGCTATGCTCCTTGGATCTAAAGGATGCTTATACCCACATCCTTATTCATCCGGACCACCAACAGTACCTAAGGTTTGTGGTGGCAGGGAATCATTATCAGTACCGAGTGCTGCCTTTTGGCCTGTCCTCCGCTCCCAGGGTGTTCACGAAGTGCCTGGCAGTGGTGGCAGCCTTCCTAAGGCTTCAAGGCCTCTTCGTCTTCCCATACCTGGACGACTGGCTCATCCGGGCGTCGTCGGCTCCAGAGGTCGCCCAGGCCGCCCAACGTACGGTGGCTCTGCTTCAGCACTTGGGCTTCGTCATAAACTTCGAAAAGTCCGCTTTGCTCCCCTCTCAGGACCTCGAGTTCATAGGGGCACGGCTGGACACTCGGCGGGCTCGTGCCTTCTTGCCTCTGGAACGGGCCAACAGGCTCATGGCCCTAGCTGGCGGGCTCAGCGGCGAGTCGCCGGCCCCTGCCAGACAGTTCCTGCAGTTGCTCGGGCACATGGCCTCCACGGTCCATGTCACTCCGAACGCCCGTCTACATATGAGACCTGCCCAGTGGAGCCTTCGCTCTCAGTGGCATCAGGCTGCAGGGAGGCTGTCAGACCTGTTACAGGTTTCCGACCGTCTGGTCTCCTCCCTGCAATGGTGGCTTCACCTGCCTAATCTAGTGCTCGGCATGCCCTTTCAGTCTCCACCGCCGTCCCGGGTGCTCACGACAGATGCTTCCCTCCTGGTTTGGGGGGCACATTGTCGGGGGACATGCACTCAAGGCCTTTGGACGCCTTGGGAAGCCGCCCAGCAGATAAACTTCCTGGAGCTCCGGGCGATCCGCCTAGCTCTGCGGACCTTCTCTCACCTAACGTTCGGTCAGTCCGTACTGGTGCAGACGGACAATCAGGTGGCAATGTTCTACGTGAACAAGCAGGGGGGCACGGGCTCCCTCCTTCTATGTCAGGAAGCCCGGAGGCTGTGCTCTTGGGCGGTCGATCACGACATCCTCCTCAAGGCGGTTTACCTGCCAGGGCAGGACAACTGCCTGGTGGACAAGCTGAGCCGGATCCTGCTACCACACGAATGGAAGTTGAACCCCGCGGTGGTTCAGCAGATCTTCCTCCGGTGGGGCTCTCCCACCATGGACCTGTTTGCCAGTCCCCTGAGCAGGCAGCTCCCCAGGTTCTGCTCCCGACACCCTCATCCTCTTCGAGTAGCGCCGGATGCTTTCCTCATCTCGTGGTCCACGGGTCTGCTGTATGCCTTCCCTCCCACGCCACTGGTGTCCCGGACATTGTTCAAAGTTGTCCAGGACAGGGCCTCCGTGATCCTGGTAGCGCCCTGGTGGCCGAGACAACCGTGGTTCCCTCTGCTTCTACAGCTGGAGGTGGACACCCCTCTCCCTCTGGGGTTTCAGCCCGATCTCCTGACCCAGGATCAGGGAACTCTTCTGCACCCCAACCTCCGGGCTCTGCACCTGATGGCCTGGCTGCTGAAAGGGTAGTCCTAGCTCCGCTTCTGCTACCCCCGGAGGTGGAAGCCGTCGTCCTAGCATCTCGGCGACCTTCCACCCGGAAATCTTACGCCCTCAAATGGCATCGTTTCTCGGTCTGGTGTTCTCAGCGATCTGAGGACCCCTTCGCTTGTTTAGTATCGGTGGTACTGCAATATTTGCTTCACCTCTCCGATCTAGGTCTCAAATCCAACTCTGTCAGAGTTCACCTCAGTGCTCTCTCTGCACATCATTCACCGGTTGAAGGCCAGCCTCTCTCTTCGCACCCCTTTGTGGCGCATTTTCTCAGAGGCCTCTTTCTACTTAAGCCTCCGTTGCGCTCCCCAACCCCTGACTGGGACCTCAACGTGGTTCTGCAAAGGCTTACCTGCCCATCTTTTGAGCCCATGGCTACCTGCCCTCTTCGTTTCCTCTCCTGGAAAACTCTCTTCTTGGTAGCCCTCACTTCCGCGAGGCGAGTAAGTGAGCTACAAGCCCTAGTGTCGGAGCCCCCGTACACTAGGTTCTACAGGAATAGGGTAGTCCTGCGGACCCACCCCAAGTTTCTTCCAAAGGTGGTCTCCCACTTTCACATCAACCAGGAGGTGGTTCTTCCGACCTTCTTTCCCAGGCCGCACACCAGCCGAGCTGAAACGGTGCTGCATACCCTGGACTGTAGAAGAGCCTTATCCTTCTACCTTGACCGTACGGGAGAGCATAGAAAAGCGGTCCAGCTTTTCGTCTCGTTTGACCCCAATCGGTTGGGGGTACCTGTCTCTAAGCGTACTCTGTCCACCTGGGTAGCCGACTGTATCACCTGGACTTACGGGGCAGCCGGTCTCTCCTTGAAAAGTTGTGTCACGGCGCATCGGGTCAGGGCGAAGGCCGCGTCTGTGGCTCTCCTCCGCTCTGTTCCATTGGCAGACATCTGCCGGGCCGCTACTTGGTCTTCAGGTCAGACCTTTGCGGCTCATTACTGCCTGGAAAGGGAGTCCCGCAGGGACAGTGCTTTCGGTCAGGCAGTCCTCCACAATCTCTTTGAGGTTTAGGCAACTCCTACCCTCTGGCCCCGGTGTTGGCTACCGGCCGGATGCGTATTCAGAGAAGATTCCTTCCTTCTGTACTGTTGAGCCTCAGGGAGCTCTTTTTAGGCTTGAGGTCTCCGGTAGCCTTAAGCTTGGGAGTCCCATAAGTGAGGACTGACTTCCTGCTTGGTCCTGGAGAAAGAGTAGTTACTCACCTGTAACAGGTGTTCTCCAGGAGCAGCAGGAATCAGTCCTCACAACCCTCCCTCCTCCCCTCGGAGTTGCAGTCATTCTTTTGCTAACTTTTTGCTGTCTTGCTGCTATGTCATCAGACTGAGCAAGATGGCATCCCTAGGCGGGAAGGAGACCGCGCATGCGCGCTGCAATTCCCAAAGGCTTTCTGCGAAAGCTGGGGAAAATTGCTCCGTGAGGGCTCTGTCGGCGCCGACGTCACCCATATGTGAGGACTGATTCCTGCTGCTCCTGGAGAACACCTGTTGCAGGTGAGTAACTACTCTATCTACCAGGTACTTGTGATCTAGAGTAGACACTATTGTAAATGCTACTGTTATTACTGATAATTTGTATAGCGTTACAAGGCATATGCAGCACTATACAGATACATGTAAAAGATGATCCCTGCTCATCAGAGCTTACAGTCTAGTCAGGACAGACAACACAACAGCTGAGGTCAAGCATATATTTAGGAGAATGGTAAAGGAATACAGGAGATTAAGCAGATCAGGATCCAAAAGCTGCCTCAAAGACGTGAATAGGACACTGGGCTTGATGGATCTTTGGTCTAACTCACTATTGCAGTTCTTACGTTGCTTATGAGACTGTTCAAAACATTCCATTGACCTTTTGCTCATTGAAGTCTCCCCCCCCCCCTTCCATCATATGCCTGTAGCCCCAATCATCCTGGCAGCCTGATGCAGTTATACCACTGTTTTGGGTTGTAACAGCTACTCTGTGCAGCTTATTGTCTTTGCCAGTAGGGATCCTCTGTGTTCATCTCTCCATTTACTTCTCCAAAAAAAGCTTACAAAGTGCTAAATAATTTTTCCCACAGAATATAATGGGACTTGCCCACATGTGACAGCCCTCTCCCCAGTCATTCCACCCTAGAGCAAATGGATGTGCTTCAAGAAGTAAATAACAGGGGTGTGTATCTGGGCATGTTTAACAAAATGAAAACAGTGAATGGAGCATTTGTGTTGGCGGCTTCTGAGTGCTGTGTATTGTTTTGGCTGTGACAAATATACATGTACTGTATTTTTTCCCAGATATTGCTGTTAAGTTTCTGTCTCTTTTCATTCTCCAGAGACCACCAAGAAACTTTGTGAGTGAGGAATGAACTCAGGGCTGGCCTCAGTCTGTTCAAGGTGTTGGCACCCAAGGCAAACCTTAAACCTTTTACCCTCCTGGCTGTCAAACTATTATTTAACTTTTAATGCGCTGCTCTTTGCTGGCTGCAGAAATTGGTGCCCTAGGCAACTGCCTAGTTTGCCTGGTGGTTGGGCCAGTCTTGAATGAACACATTCTATGATACCTTCAGTCTGCAATGATTTTCAGATTTACTAACCTGTCCAGCTCTTTCTAAATTGGTGTTCCAGAACTGCAGAAACTTAACAAGATAGTTTATGATATTATGTATAAATATTTTTATTGCTATAAAAAAGTTACAAAACATACAGCTAGTATATGATAACTCTTTTCACTTACCAGCTACAAAACAGCTGCATGTAAACATTTTGATAAAGTTTCTAATCCCTTATTAGCCACAACCCTTCTCCCCCTCCCCCTCCCTCTCCCAGTGATAACCCACATTCCAGTAGCCTAGATCATTTGTTCTCACCCTGTATGTCAGGACACACTGGTGCATTCAAGAGCTGGGAGGTGTGTCACCAAAAATTTGACATAGACAGCAAGTCTGTGCTTTGCTTAATAAGCATGTGTTATCTACAGGCTGGGGAGAGTGCCAAGCAGTGATCACTGTTGTCACCCATCCAAGCTGAAAATATTGCAAGTTTGCTTCCCCATCCTTGGAGGAAATTGAAGGCTGGAGGGGAGTTTGATTACAGAGGATAGGAAATGGGGGTAGGGAGCGGGTTCTAGAGATTGAAAAAAAAGACAGATGGAGGAACCAAATACTGGAAAAGGATTTAGAGGAAAACTGAAAGCTTTTAAGGGGCAAAAAAAAGAAACCAATGACTTTAGAGTGGAGAGAGGGAGTGAAACGAAGCACAAAATCTAGCTATGAATGGATAGAGCGACCCGGAAGAGAAAAAAAGATTAAAGGGAATGATTAATGTCAGATGGATGTAGGGAAGAGAGAAGACTGAAGAAATTGGAAGACTTGATAAATTGGAAGACTGGGCATCAAAATGGCAGATGAAATTTAATGTGGACAAGTGCAAGGATATGCACCTAGGGAAGAACAACCCAAACTATGGTTACACGATGCAAGGTTCCACATTAGGAACTACCACCCAGGAAAAAGATTTAGGCGTCATTGTGGATACCATGTTAAAACCCTCGGCCCAGTGTGCAGCAGCGGCCAAGAGAGCAAATAGAATGCTAGGTATGATAAGGAAAGGAATGGAAAATAAAACAAAAGATATTATAATGCCTCTATATCGTTCCATGGTGCGACCGTACCTTGAATATTGTGTGCAATTCTGGTCGCCGTATCTTAAAAAGGATATAGCGATTTTAGAAAAGGTTCAGAGAAGAGCCACCAAAATGGTAAAGGGGATGGAAGGATACTCCTATGAAGAAAGGCTAAAAAGGTTAGGGCTCTTTAACCTGGAAAAGAGACGGCTGAGGGGAGATATGATAGAAGTCTATAAATTAATGAACGGAGTGGAACGGGTAAACGTAGATCGATTGTTTACCTTATCAGAATATAGAAAGACTAGGGGACATGCAATGAAGCTACAGGGTAAACTATTTAAGACTAATAAAAGAAAATATTTTTTCACTCAACGTGTAATCAAACTCTGGAATTTGTTACCGGAGGATGTAGTAAAGGCTGTTAGTGTAGCTGGGTTTAAAAAAGGTTTGGACAAGTTCCTGGAGGAAAGGTCCATAAACCATTATTAAGAAGGGACCCAGGATATCAATGCTTGAACCAATACAAGCATTGTGGAACCTGTGTCCCTTGGGGAAACTGCTAGGTACATATGACCTAGATTGGCCACTGTTGGAAACAGAATACTGGGCTTGATGGACCTTGGTCTGACCCAGTATGGCATATCTTATGTTCTTATGTTTATGTAAATGACAAATAAAAAGGATAATTTGGAAAGGGGTTTAAGGAAGGACCAACAAAGAGAGAAATTTTATTTTCATTTTTTAGTGACTGGGAAAATATCAGTGTGGGAATATGCATTCCCCTCATCTTTGTATTTTATTCAGTACAGAAGGAAATGTATTTTTATTTCTTTTTTTATTTCTTTATTTTTTATTTTAAACCAGTGAACAAATACATATACATTATTTCCAGTCAATATACGCCAAATAAAATAAAACCACTCAGCAATATAGCTAGTATACCGGTGTACTCTTCCCACTATACAAGGAATTTTAAATATATTGTTGTTTTTCCATTTTTATCCCACGTAACCCCTGTATCCCTCTCACTCCCACCCCTATACCAAGGTGTCCAAGGGTGAAGCATCATAACTCCTAATTTAGTTGCCCACTAGGGGGCAATACAATCACTTGTTACAATAGGTCCAATGAAGAGATAGGAAAGATCCTGCTGAAAAAACTCGCTACAACATACACAAAGCATCAGAACATGCCCCTCTGAATACCCTGACATCCGGAAGACCAGAAAAATAAGAAACATCAGTCCATGCTCTACCCCTTCCATAAGAAGTAGGGACCCCATATTTTTCAAAACTTTCCCAGCTGCCCTCGTCTCAGGTCTGTTAATCTACTTAAGGTGCATATCCAATGCAGCCTTTCCATAAAGCTCTGTCGAGTGGCCTCCTCCAGGCCTTCGCTTTCTCACACTGTGCCGCCATTAAGCAGTAAATGATCCAACTTCTCGCCCAGGAATCTCATCTTCTGGAACACCGAGGAGCAGGTACACCCATGGATCATCTGCTGGTAGATTTTGGCCTGCCACTCCCTCAATAAACTCCACACCTTCCCTCATATCTTCTACAATGACTCTCATCACCCCCCACCCACCAAGATATGCAAAATGTTCCCAACCTTACCATACCTCTCCAACACATCAGAATGCATGAAATATACAATACAGTCTGTCTGAGGTTATATACCACTGCAGAAGCACTTTGTAACCATTTTCTATAATATTTGTTGACATGTAGACGTTAGAAATTCTCTGTATAGCTTTTTTTTTTTTTTTTTTTTTTTAAACTTTTATTTTCATTTTGCAACAAACAAAAGAAACAGACATCCCCAACAACCTCTCCCATATCAACATGTAGAGTAGTTTAGTCTGTGTATTTCCCAGCAGCAATATGTAAATATGAGTCACAACTTTCCTATAAGTTAGTCTCCCCAAGAGTAAAGGTAGAAACATCACAATAGGTAATCCAAATAGTGGTATATTCAAGGATCAAACCAGTGACCAAAATATATTCACAGAAACCCTTTACATTCAAACACCAGGGTTCACTCGTTGTTCTGGATACCTAGAAAAACCTTTTTGTCATGCTTTGCGCACATCTAGTGATATAATCGCAACGTTTTGTACACCAGAGCCCTTTTTACTCTACTCAGTATTAAAAACTTTTTCTTCTACTCAACAAATATTCTGTTAACTTGATGATGTTATTAGTAGAATTGATTAATAAAATGATTTTGGAAATATTAGGTAAACTGAAAAATAAGGTGAAACAAGAAAATTGAGATGAAGCGGAATGATATTCAAAGTAAAATTAATGATTTGAAAGAGACTCTCTGAGAGGTTAAATTAAAGATAAATAAACCCAGGACCTACTGGATCGCCAGAAGTCAGCATTGACTCAAAGGCGCACATTGCACTCGCAAAGCAAATAAAAAAGGCACTAGGATGAATCAGGGTACAGTATGGATGAATCCTGGTGTGGAAGATAGCAAAGGAGGCGTTATGAAGAGGATTTTTATTGACGATTGACCAGATTGGATAAGAGATAGAGGGATCGGATCATAGTGGCAGATGTATGGCCGCATATGAATGAGGTCGCAGCAGAATCAGAGGGATTAATCCCTTATATTATTGAATCATTTCCTCAAAGCACTGAGGCTAAAGATCCAGTCAGCAGTGATCAACCTTTCCAAGACACCTCTGACAATGGAACTAGAGATTCTGGATTTGGAACTGACGTTTGTCCCTTCTATGTATTATGCGTTTGAACTGCATCTTTGCTTAAGACTCTTTTTTTAGGAAACTACATATTAAGATATACACTAATAAGAATTAGATAATCTCAGATGACTCTTGTGAGTAGAAGATCTAAATGGATCCCCACAGGACTTCAGGACCCTCTGGTTGTAGCTTTTGAATGTTTGGTTTAGAAAATTTGGAAAAACGAAGGGTGAAGGGATATTTCAATTTCACAAAGAAATAAACAGGCTCCGAATGAATTGGCTTATAATGATCCAGTTGTTATAAAAAAGGCCAATAAAGGAGGTACAGTAGTTGTGCAGTCTATATAAAATTTCAGTTTGTTCAATTTAAACCGCACTGATGCAGAATAGCGTAGTATATAAGAGAATGTAAATAAATAAATAAATAAAATTACCATCAGGAAAACTTGAAACTGCTTTAAGATACGACATACGTGACTCTACTAGTTCTCTGCAAGAAAAGAGTAAGAAAGTAGTAGAAACAACTAGGTATTTGGATTATCATGAATAGGGAGAATGATTTCTTAATTTAACATCTGAATACCCCTGTATTTTTTACCTTACCAAAGATACATACATCTCTCTGTAATTCCCCAGGGAGACCGATAGTAGCAAGCTGTAGTTCAGTCTTAGAAATAATATCTAAATTTCTGGATAAGATTTTAAACTTGGTGGCAACCAATGTTCATATATTAAAGATACTATGACTGTTGCATTAATTTTCTGATTCAGTTATACAAGCTTGGCTTGTGACATTAGATGTTGTATCCCTGTATTCAAATATAGAACAGGAAGAAGCCCGTCAGATCAGTCAGAATATTCCTTTGTAGGAGTTTAAACCAGGTAGAATACCAAAAGAAGTGGTTCTTGAAGTGCTGCAAATTGTTCTTAGGAAGAATTATTTTTATTACGAAGGCCGATTCTTTCTACAAATGGAATAGTGATGGGTACAACTGTAGCCCCCTCTATAACAACCATTTACATGGCAGTGTTTGAAGAAGAATGTGTCTATCAGTCTAGAAGGTTCCATTGTGTAAAATTGTGGAGCCAATTTCTAGACTATGGGTATGTTTACTAAACTGCGGTAACGTTACTGGTGATAAGTGCAGCGTTAATGTGAATAATGCGATATAAGGAAGTGGGCATACCGGGGTTAAGGTAGCAATGGCTGTGTAATGTGCGTTAAAGGGCACCTTGGCCAGTTAGCGCACGTTAACGGGACATTGATCATTAAAGCTGAGAAACAAAACACATTACAAGGCTGACAGGACACCTTATAAGGCGTCTTATAAAGCACCCTATGAGATGCCTCAGGATACGGCACCTTATAAGGTGCCTTAACCTAAGGTGCCCTAAGGATGTTAAGGTGACCCAAAAGATGGTGCCCAAGAGCAGTAAGGTGCCCCAAGTTGACAAGCATGAAATGTAAGGGCAAAAAACTGATGTAACCCTAACACTGCGCAGAACACCAAGGAACGGCAATGGACAAATGATGGAAAGAAGTAGAGGTGGGAGCTGATGGACCTGCCAAATCTGCATACAGCTGATGTGGCAGCCGGCAAAATGGACAAACATATTGGAGGCAGCTGTACCTATGCACAGGGTGTTGACAATGTAAAGTGATACAATGGCAGTGGGTGGAAGAGGATGGGACTACGTGTCTGCCAGTAGAGGTAGAGGTGGCAAGATATTTGCAATGATAGGATGACAGAGGAGTAGCAGTGCCATGCAGAGCAGACACAGGAGAGGCAAGCATGAAGAGCCGCAATGGAGAAAAGGGTACCAGTGCAGGACATGGGGTAGCAGCTAGCATATGAAGACAGGACGCTACACATCTGACAGACGCAGATAGAGGGACAGAAGGATGGCTTGCAACTGTGATGAGGGTACTATGTGCTGGCAGCACAGATCTGCAGAGATATGACTGTCACAGGAATGAAAAGGACTTGCCTCGGACAAGCCTAATAAAATGAAACCACGGAGGGATTGAACGCATGATCTCTGCCTAGGACGCCATTATATTAACCATACAGGAGTGGAGGAGTGGCCTAGTGGTTGGGGCAAGGTACTTCAGGCCGGAAGGTCGGGGGTTCAAGTCCCACTAGAGGACAGCAACCTTGGGCCGGAAGGACTGGTATTTCTAGTCCCACAGGTGCTCCTTCTGGTCTTGGGCAAGCCACTTAACCCTCCATAGCCCATGTTCCCTGTAAAATAGTTATCTCCAAGTTATAATGCCCTGTTCAATGTAATTTCAGTTTGTTCAATGTAAACCACACTGATGCAGAATAGCGCGGTATATAAGAGAATGTAAATAAATAAATAAATAAAATTATTAAAGAGACCCCAGGTAATCCACTGTTTGCCCTGGGACAAGCATTGTGGAACCTGTGTACCTCTTTGGGAACCTGCCAGGTACTGGATTGGCCACTGTTGGAAACAGTATATTACTATTACTATTTAACATTTGTAAAGCGCTACCAACGCAGCGCTGTACAGGCATATAAGAGTGACGGTCCCTGCTCGTTAGAGCTTACAATCTAATCAAGATGAAAAACACACAGAACAAAATTCTAGTTAGGGCAAAACCAGGTTAGTTGTCTCCCATTACTACTAATAGTACTACTGCGCATTTCTATTTAAACACTACATTACATTACATAACAATACATTACATCAGGTTACAATACATTACATTAAGGGTTACAATACAGGCAAGCTGGGCATCATGGGCTACATTACAACACATCATGGGATATACTTGGAGGATGTGTACATGGTGATGTTTCGCGTGGCTCTGCTGCATCTGGCCAGTTCTTTGGTGGAGTTGCTGGAGACAGGTTGCTTGAGATAGGTTTTGCTGCTGGGCCCTATCATTGCCAGTGTGTGACAGGTATTCCTTGCAGCCACACCTAAGATAATCCTATATCCATCTGTATTCCCCAGTCACATCTAGCCCTTGGGGACCAGGAGCCACCCACGTTAAGCATATCCAGTGTGGTTACCATGGTCAGTCGTTATAATAGCAGGGGGGAGGGTGTCTGGACACACATGCGGATTATGTAGCACCACCTACCAACCCACCATGTCTGGGTCAAGGTGGTGGACAGGATCTGCGCTCAAAAGACCCACACTCTACATCTTTGCAGTGGAGGCAGTAGAGGGTCATGATGAAGGGCTGTGGGACCAACAACCCCAGTCCTGCTGGCGAAAGGACACCATCCAGGGCAGTTGATGCAGATCTGTACTTATCACACAGGCACTGGCAGAAAGCCTGGAAAAGCTCAGCTGCCCCCCACCACAATCTGACATTCACCAGCAGAGGACGCAGTGAGTCTGCACCTGCAAGGCATTCCAGCCATACACTTGCTGACTGCAGATAGTCCACTAGCCAGTCCATAGTGCATGTCCCCAGAGGAACTATGTACACCCATAAGTGGGATGTAAGCACAAACACCAAGCAGGTATTTCAGTGATTGGGCCCTAGAACAGGGAAGACACAGATATCACTTGAGAGAAATGCTGTATAGCGCTCTGTGGGAACCTAGACATGCCATGGTCACTGCTCAGTCAGGGTGAGAGTGACCTCCCAACATGACATGCTGTGGCCATCCTGTCCATGCAGGTGGTGGTCGGGCACTACAATGTCCCAGCCATTGCCCTGCACCCTGTGCAGATGCATCCTTCCCAGTCCACCCTGTCTGGACCATACCCACAATACCTTGCTCCTCAATATGCACATTGGCAGGCTAAAGCTAGAAACAGTGTAAGCATTGTGGGCCCAGTGAGGAGTAGGCAGCCACAAAATGATGGATAGACATACACACACTCCACACGCCTATTTCAGCATTGTGCAAAGACAGGGATGGTTGGCAGCCCTGCCCGCCACACTAGTCCTGAGCACAGTGCAGGCATTGCTAAGGTGTGCAAGTGCTAGTAGTAGTGCTTTGGTGGTAAGTGCTGGCTCTCCATGAGGCTTTGGATAGTGGAGCCTGTGGGTGTGAGTGTTTGTGCCCCTGTTGGCCGATGTTCTAGGGAGTGCACATGTTTATGTTGTATGTGCAATGTGGGGTAAAATGTAGAGACATGGTCTGCAGGAGCCACAGCTGGGACTTGAACTTGTGACCTTCTGCCCCAGGACACACTGGCTGTGTGTACTGTACCATACTGTTGCCACAGAGGCACATCAGTCCCTGGGGATACCAGGACTGTTCATCAGACAGACCTTGTCTGTTGCACTGCACGCCACCCACCTGAACAGGGCTTGGCCTTGGTCTGCTGTGGGCAGATGCCACTGCCCCCTCCACCACCAGCACCCCTCCCCCATCATGCTGACATACCCATATGCTGGTGGTGTGCAGTCCTAGGCCGTCCAGTGTGCAGGTAGGCGGCTGCCTAGGGTGTGGGGTAGGGGTGCCTACATAGACATCCACGCTTCCCCCCTGGTACCACCTGCCAATGTTATGTGCCCTTTGGGGTACCTGCTGGGTAATGTCCCCAGAATGGGATACTGTGGGACACAGACTCGTGGACATGTTTGACCTTGGTCAGTTGCTGTCTTGCTGATTTCCAGATTTTGCATTCCTATGTGCCACCTAGGCATCTGCCTAGCCCACCCTGTGCCCCAGCTGCCCCACTGTATGTCCCACCTGCAGCCCCATTTGCAGCATCGCCATACTGCCCTTTCATACCTAGGCACTATGCTGTTGCTGCACATGTAGCACTACTATCACTTTTTTTGGGCACCCTGCCTATGCTGTACATTGCTGACACTGAAATGATTTCTCACTCCTGCAAATGTGCATCTACCGACAGGTTTTCACGCGCGGTAATGTTCAGCCCTTCAGTTCACCATGTTAGTGTAGCAGGAGCCTCTCCCTGCCCACTCCCCGCCCATTGACCCCTTCTCTCCGCCCTCTCTCCACCCTCTGCGGGACTTAACGCTGCCGGAGACGTTAATGTGCGCTAACGTTGCATTTGGTAATGTTATCGCGCATTAAAATAGCCACTGCTACGTTACCGCGGTTTAGTAAACATACCCCTATATCTTTTTCCTATGGTATGGAACAGAACAACAATTAGATGTGTTTTTAGCTTGGCTTAATAATGAAATGCAACTCTTGAAGTTTAAGATAACACGACATAACGGGGTATGTTTACTAAACTGCAGTAATGTCATCCGCATTAGGTTCTGCGGTAAAGGTACGGATGCCCATATAAAGGCGTGGGTGGTGCATCGTTACAGCAAGCCGTTTCAGCAAACACACGTTACAAGGCGCCTTAGACTAATGCTCGTTACAAGGCACCTTTCAAGGCACATTACAAGGCACCTTTCAAGGCACATTACAAGGCGCCTCGTAAGGTGCCTTATAAATAAGGTGCCTCATAAGGTGCCTTATAAGTAAGGTGCCTTGTTAGGTGCCTTGTTAGGTGCCTTGTTAGGTGCCTCGTAAGGTGCCTTATAAGGTGCCTTATAAGGTGCCTTGTTAGGTGCTTCATAAGGTGCTTCATAAGGTGCCTAATAAGGTGATTCATAAGGTGCCTTGTAAGGCACCCTATAGGGCTCCTTAGGCTAAGCACCGTATTAGGCACCCCTGGACAAGGCACTGTAGAAGGCACCCTGGGCTATGGAACCATAGGTTAAGGTGGCCTAACAAGGTTACGGTGCCCTAGGTTAGTGTGCCCTAAGGGCTGCAAGGTGCTTCAGGATGACATGCATGACCTGTGAGGCACAGAGACAGATGTAGCCCTAACACTAGATAGAGCACTGAGGTAAGGCAATGAACAGGTGAGTGAAGGAGGGAGAGCTGGGAGCTGCTGGACTTGCCATATCTGCAGGCATCCTATGTGGCTGCCAGTACTGTTGACAAACATGGTGGGGACAACTGTACCACAGCACAGGGTGTTGGCAATGTAAAGTACTGGAAAGACAGTTGGTGGCAGACGATGGGGATACGTGTCCCCCAGTGGAGACGGAGGTGGCAGGATAGTTACAATGATGGGTGGTCAGAGGAGTGGTGGTGCCATGCATATCAGGCACAGATAAGGCAAGCATGAAGAGGCGCAATGCAGGAAAGAGTACCAGCGCAGGACATGGGGTGGCAGCCTGCACAGGAAGACAGGACTTTATACAGCTGACAGATGCAGAAAGATGGACCGAAGAATTGTTGGCAACAGTGGTGAGGGTAATATGGGCTGGCAGCACGGATCTGCAAAGATATGACTGTTACAGGCATGCAAAATATCTGAGTTGGACAGGCATGAAAAGAGGGAATATCGAGGAATCAAACCCATGACCACTGTTTAGAATGTCATTGTACTAACTAGTAGGCTATACCTCTATGGCTTGTTGCACAGCAATGGCTGGGTACAGGACTGCAGGTCACCGCACAAACCGTCTGCTCTGTGTGTCAGGATAGGGTAACCCCACCAGCACCCATGATGCAATGCACGTGCAGAACAGCGGTCTACAGCTGATCACCAGATGGGGTCTGCACCTTTCCGGTACTGCAGCATGGTAAGACGGACTGACAGTGCATGATACTGCTACAGAGTAGCTACAGACCATGCCATTGTGCAGATTCTGTGTTCACCCTGAGGGTTAGGATGAGCTCCCAGCACTAGGTCCGCAGTACATGTGGTGCTAGAGATAGGTCCTGCTGCACATCCCCAGCGCTGCCAGTATGTGCCAGGTGTTCCTAGCAGTGTAACTGAAAATACTTCTGTGTCCATCTGTGTTCCGCAGTCACATGTGGCTCTGTGGGGCCAGACACCACCCCAAATTACTGCATACCCAGTGTTAGGGTCTGGCTGCCATGGGCATCTGTTATCAGGGCAGAGGGGTGTCTAGACTCGCATGAGGTGGATGTAGCACTGTCTCTACGGATCAAAGTGGTATACATTATATACCCCAAAGGACCCACAATCACCCCTTTTGTAGGATTAGGGAGTGGAGGGACAGCTTCTGAGCCGTGGCTGTAGGACAAGCAACCACACTCCTGCTGGCAGAGGACAGCCTTCCAGGGCTGGTGGGCCAGAGCCATACCTATGACTGTGGCAGACCAGCAGTAATGCTTGGGATACGTCGGTGAAACCTTAACTGCCCCACACCACGGTCTGTCATTCACCAGCAGACGGCACAGTCAGACTGCACCTGCAGCACCCTACAAGGTGTTCCATCTATGCACAGACTAACTGCAGACAGTCCACTAGCCCAGGGGTGGGCAACTCCGGTCCTGGAAGGCCGCAAATCAGTCAGGTTTTTGGGATATCCCTAATGAATATGCATGAGATATATATGCATTAGAGAGATCCTGCCAACCTGACTGGTTTGTGGACCTCCAGGGCTGGATTTGGAGACCCCTGCCTTACACCTCTGTCATTTAAGATTGTGAGTGGGCAAGGTACAGATGTCCTAGACATCGAAAGGGTATATAGAATGTGTCACATTCCTCCTCGATTCTCACCACCACCAAAATGTTGTCTAATAGATCATCTTCAAAGTTTGCCACAACTAGTCTGCTTTCGATCGTTATTACACAGTAAACCAGAGCGTAGAACCAGAAGAACCAATGCGCAAAACACACTCGCCATCCCTAATCAAAAAGTGAAAAGCAGCCAGACCGCTTCAAATTGATCCTTTTTCTTCTATTCACCAACCATATGGAATGCACTACCTGAAATACAAGATATTGCTGACCTCACAGAATTTCGAAAGAAGCTCAAGACACATCTCTTCCTTCAGCACTATGGTAGCATAGACTAGAATGTTCTGCGCCATTCCCATAATGTTACCCTCCCAGAAAAGTTCTTCATAGCAGTTATTAGTTTCCCTAGCCTAGATCATGCTGTTACTAGTACTTTGTAAAAAATTTGAAGTTCTCTGTACCTCTCATTCTATATAAAATATTGCAGTTGCACCCTTGCATTTTAGGTATGTTCTGTACAGTATCTTGAGAAATAATTGGAAATATGTCATCATACTATTTTACATAGAAACATGACGACAGAAAAAGACCATATGGCCTATCTAGTCTGCCCTTCCATATAAACTACAGTAGTCCCCTTTTTACCTTTAGAGATCCTCAGTGCTTTTTGAATTCAGATACTATCCTCATCTCTACCACCTTCACTGGGAGACTATTCCACACATCTACCAAGCTTTCCATAAAGAAATATTTCTGCATATTACTCCTGAGTCTGTCTCCTTTCACCCTCATCCTATGTCCCCTCGTAGCAGAGCTTGCTTTCAATCGAAAGAGACTCTCTTCCTGTGCTTTTATACCATGGAGGTATTTAAACATCTCTATCATATCTCCTCTATCCTGCCTTTCCTCTAAAGTATATGTAACCAGAGGTGGAAAATTTTGAAATAAATATCTAGGGGGTCCCAAGGTGGTAGATGTTATGGTTGTAAGCCTCTAACATCTTTCTTCAATTTGGATACTTGTGGGTATTCTAGGGAAAATATATGCTGTTTAGGACCTTCTGCACTATTCAAATGTGCTTAGACTGGAAATTTCTAACTTAGCAGGTAGAATGCTGTCTGTTGATGTTTATTCTCTTATTTGAAAAAACGTGGAACAGGTAAATGTAGATTGATGGTTTACGTCATCAGACTATAAAAAGACTAGGGGACATGCAATGAAGCTACAGGGTAACCTATTTAAGACTAATAAGAGAAAATATTTTTTCACTCAATGTGTAATCAAACTCTGGAATTTGTTACTGGAGGATGTAGTAAAAGTTGTTAGTGTAGCCAGGTTTAAAAAAAGTTTGGACAAGTTCCTGGAGGAAAGGGACCCAGGATATCACTGCTTGACCCAATACAAGCATTGAGGAACCTGTGTCTTTTGGGAGACTGCTAGGTACTTATGACCTAGATTGTCCATTGTTGGAAACAGGATACTGAGCTTGATGGACCTTGGTCTGATCCAGTATGCAATAACTTATGTTCTTATGTTCTAACTCTTAAATTGATGCCTGGTGAAAGCATTTAAGCACCATAGCAGGCTGACATATAACTTTTGTCTTATAAGAATTTAGTGAGTATTGGCCAGTCCTAATACAGGGAGAGGGATAATGTTGTGGATACATTTTTCACCTACTTACCACTCAGAGAACTTCAAAATTGAGGCAGAGGGAGTTCTATAAGGCAAAGTGTGTCCTGGTGTCAGTGTTAGGCAGCCTGGAGGGCTTTTTCCCTTTCTAAGGAGTCTGCTGTGGCAATGAGGAAGCTGTACAGGCAGGGGGCTTTAGACTGGGGTCTCTCTAGACAGGGAAGTCTTAGAGAGGTCCTGAGAGAGGGGTATTCTTTAGGGGAATGTAGTGTGTTTCTACTGTGACCATTCTTTCGAAGGTAAGTTGTTTGACATCATTCCCGGCTTATCTGTGACAAATACGAGGGTGTTAAACCCCTCAGTTTGCCTCCTTGAAACAGTTACATATACATATTAAGATCTTTGAGACTGTCCTCATATGTTTTTTAACAAATACCACTAACCATTTTAGTAGCCACCCTCTGCACCGATTCCAACCTGTTTATATCCTTTCGAAGGTGTGGTCTTCAGAATTGCACAGGCCTAGTGGTTGGGGCAAGTTACTTCAGGCTGGAAGGTTGGGGTTCAAATCCCACTAGAGGACAGCAACCTTGGGCCAGAAGGACTGGGGTTTCTAGTCCCACAGGTGCTCCTTGTCTTGGACAAGCAAGTTGTAAATGGTGCAAGTTATGCTGTAAATTGTAAATAGTTTCTATGCTTATATTGTTTTTTGTAAATAGTTGCAATTCTGCAAAGCATTCTATGTATGTTTCCTTTGTTCCATGTAAACCGCCCCTGATCTTGGGAAGGGGCAGTATATAAAAGTTTCCAAATAAATAAATAAACCCTCCATTGCCCTTCTTCCCTGTAAGTATTAGTGTATGTGTCTCATATCCCCTGGTGTTAAATGTATCCCCCAATTGTGTTGTGACCACTTTGATTGAAGGATAAGGTGGTATACAAAACTGTCTAAATAAATAAATTATCACCTCCTGTTTTCTGCTGGCCATTCCTCTCTCTATGCACCCAAGCATCCTTTTGGCTTTCACCGTCACCTTTTCTACCTGTGTAGCTATTTTAAGATTGTTGTAGATAGAAGTACTTCACCCTCTACACTGTACCGTTCCCTTGGATTTTTGCAGGCAAATGTATGACCCTGCATTTTTTAGCATTAAATCTCAGCTGACAAATTCTAGACCATTCTTCAAGCTTAACCAGATCCCTCCTCATATCTGAAAGATGTTAAAAAGAATCAGACCAAGGACAGATCCCTGCAGCATACCACTGGTAACATCCTTCTCTTCAGCGTGAGCTCCATTTACCTGTACCCTTTGCCATCTTCCACTCAACCAATTTCTAACCTAGTCCGTAACTTTAGGGTCTATCTTTAGGGTGCTCAGTTTGTTTATAAGTCGCCTGTGTAGAATGGTGTCAAAGGCTTTACTGAAATCTATGTACACCACATCTAGGGCTCTCCCTTGGTCCAATTCCCTGATCATCCAGTCAAAGAAATCAATCAGATTTGTCTGACAAGACCTACTTCTGGTAAAGCCATGCTGCCTCGGGTCCTGCAATCTATTGGACTCTAGAAACCTCACTATTCTCTCTTTTAGCAGCATTTCCAGTAATTTACTCACCACAGAGGTTAGGCTAACTGGCATGTAGTTTTCAACCTCATCCTTACTTCTGCTTTTATGTAAAGGGACCACATGTGCCTTTCTCCAATCCTCTAGGACCATTCCCAACTCCAAAGAACCATTGAAAAGGTCAGTCAGTGGAGCTGCTAGAAAGTCCCCAAGTTCCTTCAGTATTCTTGGATGTATCCCATCCAGTCCCATCACTTTATCTACTTTTAGTTTAGCTAGTTCCTCAGAAACACAGTCTTCTGAAAATCGTTCGAGCTCCCCGTCATTTCTGTTTCTACTTGTGGGTATTTTCTGAAGTCCTGCTCCAGACCTGTGAACACAGAACAGAAATATTTGTTAAGCAATTCCGCTTTATCCTTATCAGCTTCTATATATTCCTCGCTTTCACACTTGAGTCTGACAATACCCTTTTGCCCTTCCTCCTCTCACTAACATATCTGAAAAATGTTTTATCACCCCATTTTATTGCATTGGATATTTCTTCTTTTTGTATCTTTGCTTGCCTGACTACTTTGCTAGCTTCTTTAGATTTTTCCAAATATAGATGCCTGTCTTCCTCTCTCTGTGATCTCTCGTATTTCCTGAAGGCCTTCCTCTTTTTCTTCATCTTTTCAACTACTTCTTTTGAGAACCATAGCGACCTCCTTTTCCTTTTTTTTAATTTAATTTTTATAATTCATTGTGACCAGCAGGGGCTGGACTGAGGCAAAGCTAACAGCCAGACTGCTGGGCCTGACCTTTCTTATAGAAAGTTGTAGTTGTGAGTCAAAGTGGTCAGGTTTTTAAGAAGGATTTATTCCCCTCCCGGGGTTGGATTTTCAAAAGATTATAATACAAAAACTTAGGATACAACCATACTTCTGGTAAGTAACTGAAGGAAACATAAATCTAGCATTCTGCTTCTCAAAGAACTTATAATTCACAGCATACAGTTCATCTGCTATTCTAGCAGTCTCTTCTATGCTTTTCTCAGCACTCTCAAGACACACTCTTATCTTGGCTTCAGCATAAAGAAAACGTATCAGATAACAGCAGCGCACAATCCATGGCTTCCTCAAATGGAGTTTCAATGCTAGACTCTGTTATCATAGGCTCAGGCTGTGTTTTCTCATTACAAACATCTTCATTACAGTAGAAAGTTTGTACCTTTCTTAGTCCTGTTTCTTCATCGGGTTTCTCTAGACAGCCTTCTCCATAGCAGGGCAAATAGCTATCGTAATACTTATAATAGCAGGAAGGAGAGAGACACTTCTCTTGATAAGTTTTACCCTTAAAACTTCTGTGCTTCCTGCCTTTCAAGTTTGGCTGAAAATCATAGAACTGCTTTTTTCTGTTATGTGAAGATTTCTCTCTAAGAAATCTTCTGCGGGGTTTAACTGGCACAAGCTCTTCAGGTTCAGACATACAAATATCTTCAACTGTGTTTCCTTCCCTCTCTAGGGCTTGTAATTGCTTTAAGCTGCCACACTTCTCAGATACATACGGTTTTCCTTTCACTGCTTTCCATTCACTCTGCACAGCTTGGTGCCTTGGAAAATCAAGCTGCGTCACAGGTAACAAATCCTTACAGCTGACCTCTCTGTGTGAATTCCTCCGTGGTTTTCTGTGTGAACTCCTTTGCAGCTTCCTGCCTGAAGTCCCATGCAGTTCTGACTCTATGTCTGTGTCCTCTGAATCTTGTGAGCTTTCTCCTGAGTCTCCTGACTCTGGCCAGTTCCTCTCTGACTCCCCTTCGCTGTCGTCGTCCCTCTCTGTGTGTTCTAAGCATTTCTTATACTGCTTCCTGGGCATTCCCTTACACAGGTGAAAGCCGTTTGAATCAAAAGCTGGTGAGTGCTTTCTAGCTGGGTGGGGCTGCAGACCTCGTGTCTGAGTCTGTTTACGTTGCCTATGGTAACTGGGGATCCTGTGGCTTGCCTGCCTGTCAGAATCTAAGCTGCAGCTAGCAGACTTTTGTGCTTCTGAAGCAAGGGACAGATCTTCCTTGTTACATCATACATACTTGACATAAGCAAGTTACAACTAATAAACGGAAAGTAGATTAAAGATACTTAATCAAAAGGAAAATAATTAACAACCAATGCAGTCCACATCTAGGGGAGAATTACAAAAGAAAACAAAAAAGGTAAATCAAGAGAGAAACTCTCAATCTATAGAGCCTTTCTATACATAAATCCACCCTGTTATCCCTCATCCATCACCCGGACCTTCCCTATCTGACAAAAAGGTCTCCCAACTGTAAAGAAACAAGAAAAATATACTTCACACCCTGAAGTCCTTTTTTCCTTTTACATTTATTTACCTTTCTAACAAAATGGTTTGTTGTCCTTAAAATATTCCCTTTCAGTCTTGCCCGTTGCTTTTCTGCATACCCCAGCGATTTCCATCCCGCTAACAACTCCTTGAGGTATTGTCCTATTTTGGCAAGGTTAGTTAAAGTCTAAGGGGTATGTTTACTAAAGCGTGGTAACGTTACCGGCATTAAGTGCAGCGGTAACGTGAGCAATGCCATATAAGGAAGTGGTTGTACCGGCGTTAAGATAGCAATGGCCGTTTAACGCTCGTTAAAGGGCGCCTTGGCCAGTTAGTGCACGTTAACGGGACATTGCATGTAAAAGCAGACAAAAAAAGCATATTACAAGGCTGACAAGGCGCTTAATAAGGTGCCTTATAGGGCACCTTAAGGCGCCTTATAAAGCGCCCTAACCTAAGGCGCCTTATAAAGCGCCCTAACCTAAGGCGCCATAGGTTAAGGTACCTTATAAGGTGCCTTAACCTAAGGTGCCGTATAAGGTTCCCTAAGGATGTTAAGGTGACCCAAGATATGCTGCCCAAGGGCAGTAAGGTGCCCCAAGTTGACAAGCATGAAATGTAAGGCCAAATAACAGATGTAACCCTAACACTGCACAGAGCACCAAGGAAAGGAAATGGACAAATGATGGAAGGAAGTAGAGGTGAGAGCTAATGGACCTGGCAAATCTGCATGCAGCTGATGTGGCAGCCGGTAAAATGGACAAACATATTTGAGGCAGCTGTACCGATGCACAGGGTGTTGGCAATGTAAAGTGCTACAATGACAGTGGGTGGAAGAGGATGGGAATACGTGTCCACCAGTGGAGGTAGAGATGGCAAGATATTTGCAATGATAGGGGGACGGAGGAGTAGTAGTGCCATGCAGAGCAGACAGGAGAGGCAAGCATGAAGAGCCGTAATGCAAAAAAAGGTACCAGTGCAGGACATGGGGTAGCAGCCTGCACATGAAGACAGGATGCTCCACAGCTGACAGATGCAGATAGATGGACAGAAGGATGGCTGACAATTGTGATGAGGGTACTATATGCTGGCAGCACAGATCTGCAGAGATATGACTGTCACAGGAATGAAAAGGACTTGCTTCAGACAGGTCTAATAAAATGAAACCACGGAGGGATTGAACCCATGACTTCTGCCTAGCACATCATTGTATTAACCAGTGGGCTATACCTCTATGGCTCCTGTCTCAGCAATGGCTGGCTACAGAAAGACTGCAGGTCACCGCACAAAATGTCTGCTGTGTTTCCCAGGATAGGGTAAACCCACCAGTACCCATGATGCAATGCACATGCAGAACAGCAGTCTACATCTGATCACCAGATGGGGTATGCAGCTCTCCAGCACCTCAGCTTGGTAGGAGGAACTGACCGTGTGTGATACTGGCACAGAGTCGCTACACACTGTCATTGTGCCGGTTCTGTGTTCACCCTGAGGGTGAGGTGGGGTGGCCAGCACCAGGTCCGCAGTACCCAGGTTTCTTGAGATAGGTATTGCTGCAGGGTCCTATCATTGCCAGTGTGTGGCAGGTAGTCCTTGCAGCCACACCTAAGATAATCCTGTATCCATCTGTATTCCCCAGTCATATCTAGCCCTTGGGGGCCAGGAGCCACCCATGATAGAGCATATCCAGTGTGGTTGCCATGGTCACTTGTTATAAGAGCAGGGGGATGTCTGGACCCACATGTGGATTATGTAGTACCACCTACCAACCTGCCCTCTCTGGGTCAAGGTGGTGGACAGGATCTGCCCCCAACAGACCCACACTCTACATCTTTGCAATGGAGGCAGTAGAGGGGCATGATGAAGGGCTGTGGGACCATCAACCCCAGTCCTGCTGGTGAAAGGCACCGTCCGTCCAGGGGAGTTGATGCAGATCTGTACCTATCACACAGGCATTGGCAGTAGGCCTGGAAAAGCTCAGCTGCAACCCACCACAATCTGACATTCACCAGCAGAGAGCACAGTCAGGCTGCACCCTGCAAGGTGTTCCAGCCATACACATGCTGACTGCAGACAGTCCACTAGCCAGTCCATAGTGAATGTCCCCAGAGGAATTATGTACACCCATAAGTGGGATGTAAGCACAAACACCAAGCAGGTATCTCAGTGACTTGGCCCCAGAACAGGGAACACACAGATATCACTTGATAGAAACACTGTGTAGCACTATGTGGGAACCTAGATATGCCATGGTCACTGCTCAGTCACGGTGAGAGTGACCTCCCAGCATGACATGCTGTGGCCACCCTGTCCATGCAGGTGGTGGTAGGGCACTACAGTGTCCTAGCCATTGCCCCACACCCTGTGCAGATGCATCCTGCCCAATCTGCCCTGTCCGGGCCATACTCACAATACCTTGCTCCTCATTATGCACATCGGAAGGCTAATGCTGGAAACAGTGTAAGCATTGTGGGCCCAGTGAGGAGTAGGCAGCCACAAAACAATGGATAGACATACACACACTCCCACTCCTATTTCAGCATTGTGCAAAGATAAGGGTGGTTAGCAGCCCTGTCTGCTACACTAGTCCTGAGTAAAGTGCAGGCATTGCTATGGTATGCAGGTACTGGTAGTAGTGCTTTGGTGGTAAGTGCTGCTCCGTGCCGGGACCCAACAGCCTGACTCTCCATGAGGCTTTGGATAAGTGGAGCCTGTGGGAATGGGTGTTTGTGCCCCCGTTGGCCGATGCTCTAGGGAGTGCACATGTTTATGTTGTATGTGCTGTGTAGGGTAAAATGTAGGGACATGGTCTGCAGGAGCCACAGCTGGGACTTGAACCTGTGACTTTCTGCCCCAGTACACACTGATTGTGTCTAGTGCACCATACTGTTGCCACAGAGGCAGGTCAGTCCCTGGGGATACCATGACTGTTCATCAGACAGACCTTGTCTGTTGCATTGCACACCGCCCTCCTGAACAGGGCTTGGCCTTGGTCTGCTGTGGGCAGATGCCACAGCCCCCTCCACCACCAGCACCCCTCCCCTACCATGCTGACGTGCCCATATGCTGGTGGTGCTGGTGGTGTGCAGTCCCAGGCCATCTGGTGTGAAGGTAGACGGATGCCTAGGGTCTGGGGTAGGGGTGCCTACATAGACATCCACGCTTCTCCCCCAGCACCGCCTGCCAATGTTATGTGCCCTTTGGGGTACCTGCTGGGTAATGTTCCCTGGATGGGACACTGTGGGACACAGACTTGTGGGTCTGTTTGACCTTGGTTAGTTGCTGTCTTGCTGATTTCAACTTTCTGCATTCCTATGTGCCACCTAAGCATCTGCCTAGTCCATCCTGTGCCCCAGCTGCCCCATTGCATGTCCCGCCTGCAGCCTCCTATGCCCCATTTGCAGCATCACCATGGTTCCCTTTCATACTTGGGCACTATGCTGTTGCTGCACATGTAGCACTACTATCACTGTTTTGGGGCTCCCTGCCTATGCTGTACATTGCTTTCACTGAAATGGTTTCTCTCTCCTGCAAATGTGCATCTAACAACAGGTTTTCACTCGCAGTAATCTTTGGCCCTTCAGTTCCCCGCGTTAGTGTAGCAGGAGCCTCTCCCCGCCCACGCCCCGCCTATTGACCCCTTCTCTCCCCCCTCTCTCCACCCTCTGCAGGACTTAACCGTGGCCCGAGATGTTAGCGTGCCCTAACGTTGCATCTGGTAACATTAGCGCGTGTTAATGTTACGTATCGCGCGGTAACATAGCCACTGCTACGTTACCGCGGTTTAGTAAACATACCCCTAAGACCCTCACTTTTGAATGGATTTTATCAGCCTAGGTCCTAATACTGAACCACACCATCTGGTGATCACTGGATGTGAAATGCTGTCTCACTGTAACATCAGAAACACTTTTCCCATCAAGTCCAGTATGGCCCCGTCATGTGTAGGTTCTGTTACCAGTTGCCGGAATAGTTCTTCCTGTAGAGCATCCAGGATTTATTGATTTATTTATTTATTTAGCTGTATTTATATCCCGCTTTTCACCGGGTCAAAGCGGTCAATTGGGGGATACATTTAACATGAGGGGATATGAGACACATACACTAATACTTACAGGGAACATGGGCAATGGAGGGTTAAGTGGCTTGCCCAAGACCACAAGGAGTGCCTACAGGACTAGAAATCCCAGTCCCTCCGGCCTGAGATTGCTGTCCCCAGGTGGGACTTGAACCCCCGGCCCTCTGGCCTGAAGTACCTTGTCCTAACCACTAGACCACTCCTCCCTCGGATCTCCTTACTTCTAGATGACACTGCAGCAGAGATGTGCCAATCCACATCTGGCATACTGAAATTACCTATCAGTAGCACTTCTCCTTTGATGGCAGTGCTGCGTGTGTCTCATATTAAATCTCCATCCATGTCATCTTCCTGTGAGGGGGATCTGTATATCACTCCATTGCAAATGGATTTCCCTTTCCCTCTTTCTAGTTTAACCTAGAGTGCCTCCTCTCTCCCTTTTAAGCCCTGTAATTCCTTAGCTTTAATATTATTTTTTGCATATAGTGCCGCCACTCCTTTTTAACACTGTGTTCAACAGTATACCAAAAAAAAAGAGGCCTGTGCAATTTAGACATAGTAATTTCTGAGAAAAAAAAACAAAATATGTCCTGGACAGGATTAATGGCATCCTTCATTAATATTTGGTTGCTCAACCCTTAGTAGTGATGACAGCCTCCAAACATTTATTGTAGCCATCTGTAAATTTCTTACATCCGTCTGCTGGTAGTTTATCCCACTCTTCAACTGTGATTTGTTCCAGCTCATGAATGATTCCAGGATTCCTTTTACCAATGGCAGATTTCAGGCCTTTCTAAAGGTTGTCAATTGGATTGAGATCAGAACTCGTTGCAGGCCAGTTTAAAGCAGTCATTTTTTCCTTTTTAAACATTCTTTTGTACTTTTAGATGTATGTTTTGGGTCATCGTCCTGCTTGGGGACCAAGATCTTGGTTTCTGGAACTAGGTAGCACATTTTGCTCCAAAATACCTTGGTAGTCCTCTGACTTCATGATTCCTTTAATATATTTCAGACTTCCAGTTCCTGAGGCAGCAAAAGAGCCCCACAGCATTATGGAACCTCTACCATATTTAACTATAGGAAGGGTATTTTTTTTCCTTATAAGCTTTACTTCTTCGCCTGTAAATATATAGCTGGTCTGCATTGCCAAAGAGTTGAAGCTTGGTTTCATCTGTCCACAGAACATTTTTGCAAAAGGATTGTGGTTTCTCAAGGTTGGTTTGGGCAAAGATCAGGCATGCCTTTTTATGTCTGTCTTTGAGCAGTGGGGTCCTCCTTGTCCTTCGCCCATGAAGATCTTCTTTGTTTAGTGTATGGTGTAGGTTGAAAACACCACTCCAGATTGCTCCAGGTCAGCCTTAAGCTTTTTGGATGTTGTGCATGATATTTTTCCAACAGTTCACAGAAACCTTCGAAGACTTCTTGGATTCATTTTCCTCTTCCCAGCTCATCCTGTGAGGTTCTTGACAATTCCATGAGCAAAAGACCTCTTAATAACATTGTGATTTGTAGACATGGAACCCCAAGGTCTTTGGAGATGGCTTTGTACCCCTTTGAAGTTTGGTGTTTGGTGTTAATGGCTTTTCTGATGGTCTAAGCTAGCTCTCTTGTCTTCACCATTGTGAAAATGGAACAGGGAGTGAATGTGGCCATTTTAAACATTAGAAACATCATTCATTGGTTGATTCAAGTTATATAAATACTGACAATTGACCACAGGTGTGTCTAATTTTGCTGCTGTGGGAATGTGGTTCTTCTCTTCAAACTGATTTGAACTGTTTATAAAAATGCCAATAATCATGTCATGATAACTAACAAAAAATTGTAAAACCCAAAATTTCACCACTGCAATATCCTCCAATTAAAGTGAATATGAAAAGATCCTAACTTATGAGTCTATCCCCAAAAAATGTTTTCTTTTTAAAGTCCACTATTTTTGTCGGATCACCCACTGTGAGAGATGTCTCCCTCTTGAAGTGGGTTCTCCTTTTTAATCAAAATATTCAAAAATACTGCAAAACAGCTTTTTAACACAGGTTAACACTCACATGAATGCTTCCACAAAAATCCCCAACAAAAGTGCCTCTGCTATCGAGGTTCAAGAACCTGTCCCATACAAACATCGATATCCGCAATCATTTGCCATCATCAGTTTAAATCCATGAACAAAGCATTGAATGGCTTAACAAGACCCCCAATACATTGCTGAAATTTCATTTCTCCCCAGAGTTGTACTTAACTGAGGGCTCCATGAAGCCTAGTGGGTCTAGGTTGCCAAGTCCAATCCAAGTCGTAGCAGTACTCGGGAACTGCAACACACGCTGTGTTTCAAGCCTTGTAAGTTCGTGGCTTTTTCTCAAGCATTGTTTCACGATCATCTTTCCGGTTCTGGTTTTATCCTTCCAATGTGAATCAACAACATCTGAGCTGAATCCTGAAATAATTAGGCATCCAATAGATCTTTATATAAACCCATTGCGCATCCCCCTCTATATCACTTAACGTAATGACCACCACTCCACATCAGAGTTTAAACCCCCAGGGACATCGAGCGCAATTGAAAGATCCAGCAAGGGAATGTAACACTGCAGCATGATCACCTCCCCGTACAAGAATTGGCACCTGATCCAGTATCAGCCAATGGAGTTCCCCAAAGGGGTGTTGTGCCTTTACACAATGTGTCACAATAGGGGCTCCCAGTACTTTAGTGTTTACATGAGAGCGATGTTCTTGAAGTCGCTTCTTGATACACCTGATTGTCATCCCCACATATTTCAATCCACAGGGACACAAGATCATATACACTACTGAGGAACTTAAACAGTTGGTGGTATGATGACATCTATAAACCACCCCTGTTTGTGGATCACACAATGTATCTCCCTCCAGTGTAGAAACGCAAAAATTGCAAGATCCACAGGCATAGTGACCCTTCCTCTGGGCTTCCACTCCTGAAGTCTCCCTTATGGTGATCCGAACCACTTAATTCCCGATGTTGGCCCCCCTACGGAATGCTAACATCAAAAGCTTTTGAAAACATTCATGTAGGGATAAGAGGGACCAATGGGACTTCAAGATACGTGTGACTTCAGTTGTGTTGGGCATATAGGGAAGCACCCCCCAGGAATTTATACCTATTATGAGCTGTTTGTTCAGAATTACTCAAATCCTGCCACCATTCAGGATGGTTGTTCAATGCCTGTTTATATGCTTGATGAAGTAAGGATTCTGGATACCCCCGATCCAGTAATCTATACTTAAGTTCCAATGCATGTTTACGAAATTCAGCTGTACTCGTACATAAACAACGTATTCTAAGAAACTGGCCCAGAGGAAGCCCACGCCGCAAAGGGCCTGGATGGTAGCTGGTATATTTCAATAGAGTGTTACATTGAACAGGTTTCCGGTACAATGTGGTACAAAATCTATTGTTCTTTTTATAAATTAACAGATCCAAAAATTTAATATGATCCATATGATATTTAAATGCAAACTGTATATTATTACTTTTCAATGTATTCAACCAATTCAAAAATCTTTGAAGATCCGTCAAAGATCCTGTCCATATAAAAAAGACTGTGTCGGGTTGCCTAGGTCTGTGAGTAAATAAATTTGTCTTCCACTATCCTCACGTCTTGGACTGTGTTTGTACTTTTAACGTGAGTACTGCCTACTTCTTGGACAGTCCATATAAAAAAGACGACATCCAAGAAACGTTTCCAAAAGAGAATATTCTCACTCCAGAACGATTCATATAAATATTGATTTTCAAAATCAGACATATATAACGTTGCAACCGACGGAGCTACCGTTGCCCCCATCGCTATGCCATAACATTGCTGGTAATATACTGAATCATAAAGAAAATAATTTCTTTCTAAAACCAATTTCAACAACTGCATTACAAAACTGTGTGGAATCCTAGGTGGTAATGTTATAGGTAATGACGCCAAAATGTCCAATGCTTCCTGCTGCGGGATATTCGTGTATAGTGCAGCAACATCTAAGGTCATCATTATGAAATGATCCAACGCCAACAATGGTTCCAACACTGAAATGAAATGATAGGAATCCTTAATGTATGACTGAATCTTTGAATTCAAAGGTTGAAAAAATTTGTCGCATAATTTAGACAATGGTTCTAACACAGAAAACATACAAGAAACAATCGGGCAGAAAACTTACAAGAAACAATCGGGCGCCCCGGTGAGTGTGTTAAAGATTTATGTATCTTGGGGTCTAAATAAAAAATTGGAACCCTAGGATGTTGAACATTAAGGAACACCCATTCCTTCTTGGTTATCCAACCTGAGCCTAAAGCCTCTGAAGTACAGGACTTTATTTCCTGTTGTATACCTTTGATTGGATCCAATGACAATGGACGATAGTACTTGATATCACTCAAATGCTTCAAAACTTCCGCTGTATAATCATCAGTATTTAAGCACTACTATTGCTCCTCCTTTGTCTGCTCGACGAATGGTCAAATGATTCATATTAGATAACGACCTCAGAGCCCGAAATTGTCCCCTGGATACATTCGACGGAACGCGATAGCATGAAGTTTCCAATCTCCCCAAGTCCCGTAACACCAGATTTTGAAAGGTTTGTATTGATGCATCCATACTGACCAGTGGAAACCAGCGTGAGGGATTATAACATATGGAATAATCTTGGTTCAAGGCAGGAGAGGACTCAAAATATAAAGCTACATGCAACTTCCTAAAAAATTGATAAAGTGTCACTCTCATCCGAAACGGGGCATATTTGGGAGAAGGGACAAATGACAATCCCAAAGATAAAACTTGCATCTGATCCTCAGTCAATGTTGTTCTCGAAACATTGATGACTGTTGCCTGGTGTATGCTCTCGTCGACGGACCCCTCCATCCGTCCACTTGCTGACATCCTTGTGGCCGGCGATTGCGAGAGTGGCTTCTCTGAAAACCCGAAGAAGCCTGTGAAAGCAATCGTCCCTCTGCTGTCCCTTGCTGTTGTTCTCCCGATGACTCTGAACTATGATCTTCCGAAGAAGTTTCAAAGGTGACATGTTTTGTGGCCATAGTTGACTCATCAGAGCTGAATCCTGAAATAATTAGGCATCTAATAGATCTTCATATAAACCCATTGCGCATCCCCCTCTATATCACTTAACGTAATGACCACCTCAGAGTCTAAACCCCCCCGGGGACATCGAGCGCAATTGAAAGATCCAGCGTTGTTCTTTAGAATGTAACACTGCAGCACGATCACCTCCCCTTACAAGAATCGGCACCTGATCCCTCAACCCTCCTCTCCCAAATCCCCGACCTGTCCCCTTCCCTCCACTCCAACCCCATCCATTTCAAGTTGCTCCCCAGTCCCTTAGCAGCTCACCATTCTGAGGAAGCTAATACCTCCAAAGATGACACATGCATCCTTGCAGAGACTCTGGGCCCCCTTTTCACCTCCACCCCACGCACTGAGCCAGCCACTTATCCAAATTCCATCTCCCTAATCTACCTGTCCGTAAGGGATAAAATCCTAGCTCTGCTCAGTTTAGACTGCAGAACAGGTAAATTCTTCATGCTGCCATTATTTCATGTGACTTTGTCTGCCAGTCAACCACATATTAAAGAAATGTGTGCAGAACATCAGTCCCAGATTTCTCACTGATAAAGTGAATGAAGATTAAATCTTTCATGAGAAAAAAATTAACAATTTTGATTACAATAGTTTTATAGGAAAAGTAAATTCTGTTTCCGAACAGTTTATATTTTCCTTGCATGATTTTTAACAATAACACAATATCTGGGTTCTTGTGTTTAGTCATGAAAGAATACTCTGCACCTCCCCTCACCTACAACGAGGCAGGGCTCTTGGGTATAACAGAAATCCACACACAATGGCAATGAGAGGGTTAATTGGTAAAGCAGCAAATAATACACAAGTATTATAAAATCCACCAAAGCTTTGGGAGAGCAAGCTAGGCCGTTGCCTATGTTTACTCTGATATCATAGCTTTAGGCCTCTTTATTTATAGGTAAAGATTTGATTATACAGCATAATTTCACTTTATTATTCTATGTCTCACATCACGTATATTCATAATATACATATTCTATTCGATGTCTAGTGTCACGTATATTCATAACATACTTTCTATAGGCATGCACGTCATAGACAATCATGAAAAGACATACATATATTCTCAGACATGACTATATAGGCCTTAATTCTAATTAATTCTAACACTGACAGTTTGATATCTCTGACCAGAGCCTGAGCGACTGAGAAGCTGGGTAAACAACTTGCCTTTTACTTATCTTTCTAATAACAAGACTAATGTTGATGTTATTTGAAACCTTTCACCCAGTTTCTTCTACAGAGGTTTCAAGGATGGTATTAAGTAAGGAGCTACAAATGATATTAACTCTTTCTTAGGGCTTATAGTAATATAATGTTATACACAGGGCCTGACTGTGTATCCAACCCGGTACAATCAAGCTTTCTTTCAAGTCATAGACGGTATGTAGTGTTTGGTGTATCATATACATAGCCATGATGTCAGGTGTGTCAGAACAGAAGAAAGTTTGAGAACCACTGCTGTATTGGGTATCGATTCCTCCCTGTAGGCTTTCTGTTTGATCATATTGTTGAAGATCCCGAGTGTTTTTTACAGCAGTGGGGTGGTTTAAAGTAATCAGAAAATCATTAACACCAAGTATTACCATACGTTCCTTCTCTGTCATGTATCTTCATGACTTTTATGAGTAATTTCTCAGGGTATTTTCTTCAGCCAGGTTATTCACCCATATTGGTTGATTGCATATCTGTACAAACCGGTTTTAGCATCCACATTTCTATGTTCCCTTCTAAATGTTAGATGCTACCACAACTCAGGATTTTCCCCATGCCATATGCACTGCCATGTGCTCCCATTTCTTCTGGTTTCTTTTCTCATGTGTCTTAGGATCTTTTCTTTCTCCGGGAACAAGCAGGAAGTCGGTCCTCACATATAGGTGATGGTGATGGTGACGTCGACGCTGATAAAGCCTGTGTGGTAGCTTCTTTCCTGCTTTCAAAAAAAGCTTTTTGGGAGGTGCACCATGCATGTGTGGTCCCCTTGCTGCCCAAGGATGCCATCTTGCCTCAGTCTCCTTTTCTTCTGCAGAACCCACCAGACATGTGCCTCTTTTCTCCAGCAAAAGTGTTCAGTTTTTTAAATTTTTCTTTCTCTGGTAGTGTAACAGTTCCCTTTTCTGCCCCTGATCTTGCTTGCCTCGGCATTGCGTCTCAGGTCCATTCTTTTTCTTTCTTTTTTTGAGAGCTTCTTGACTGGCTTCTCGCCCTTTTTCCCTTGCTGGGCCTGAAGCTTTCAACCTTGTGGGGGCTGTCTTCCCCACCATGGCCTCTGCAAGTGGCTTTAACAATTGTGACTGATGCACTGACCCCATTTCACGCACTGGCTCGCACGACTGCTGTCTTCCATGCCTAGGGCTGGACCATTACTCCTTGGACTGTGGTCTCTGCAAGAAGATGACCTCCAAGGCCATCAAGAGCTGTCAGCAGGATTTGTCCTTCCACAAGGCGGACTCTGCACTGGAGTCTCCGGCAACATCGCACTCCAGGGCCCCCTCCAGAACCCCGGGAGACTGTGCTGCCTTGGAGCCCCCAGGCCGCAGGTCCTCCAGCCGGACCCTGGAGAAAGAGCCCAAGAAGAGCTGGAAACCCTTGAAGACTGGGTAAGTGGGTGAGCCTGGGTAAGTGGGCAAGTCCGCTGGGCCCCGAGCCCACAGTCCCCGCAACGAGTCTGAGGAAAAGGAGTGGGAGTGGCCGACCAAAATACCCCAATGGTAATCGTCTGCATCTGGTGACTGGCCTCAGACCCCGAGGTCATCCTGGTCGAGGACTCTCCTTGATGGAGCTGGCATTGGGCCTGAGTCCCTCGGCACATACGTCAAAGGCTGCAGAGCCATGTTTGTTTGTTTATTTAAAACTTTATATACCGCCCTTACAAAAGTACCTAGGCGGTTTACAATCAAGATAAAATTCCAGAACTTAAAAAGGAACTTTAAAAAGGATGCCGCAGAAAGGAAAAAGAACGCCAATAAAACCTCTAAAAGGAAAGGAAAGAATAAAGACAGTCTATAGAGAGAAAATGAGTGGGACAATAGGTAGCAGTTAAAATGGAAGAGACCACCAATGGGAGGGGAGGATAGAAGGGTGCTGGGGAAAGGTTATTTTACTTTATTACTTGGGGGAGAAAGAGGAGGGGGGGGGAGTCGAAAGCTGCACAGAAAAGATGTGTTTTCAGTTGTGATTTGAAGGATTTAATAGAGGTTTCTAATCGAAGGGTGGAGGGGAGCGAGTTCCAGAGTCTTGGGCCAAGGAAGAAGAAAGCTGAGGACCGAGTGGATTCTAGGTGAGCCTGGGATGGGGAGGGGAGGAACATGCGGTTGATGTGGATGGATCAGAGGGAACGGTGAGGGATATGGAGGCGGACCTGGTCGGCAAGGTAAAGAGGAATACCAGTGTGGATAGCTCTGTGTACAAAGAGAAGGATTTTAAACTGTATTGATAGGTGATGGGGAGCCAGTGTTGGTGCAGAAGAAGGGGTGTGACATGGTCAAAGCAGGATGCATGAGTGAAGATGCGGACGGCAGTGTTTTGAATGCATTGAAGACGAGAAAGCTGAGATTGGGGGAGACCAGCCAAAGAGACATTACAGTAATCGAGACGTGAGATAACCAGAGAGAGAAGCAGTGTAGTCATAGAAGAAGAAGAGAGAAAAGGACAAATGGCGCAAAGTTGTTTTAGAGTGAAGAATGAACGTTGGACAATAGAAGAAATGTGATCTTTAAAAGAAAGGGCAGAATCAAGGGTGACACCCAGATATCTGAGAGAGGAAACCATAGGGATAGGCATAGAAGAAAGCAGCGGTACGAGGGGAGGAGGGGGATATCCAGAAGTGAACCAAATTGCTGAGGTTTTCGAGAGATTAATGTGGAGAAAATTAGAAGAAATCCAGGAGGCAACGGAGGAGAGACAATCATTGAGGGGGTAATATCTGGAGCAGAGGAATCAGTGTGATGAAGAAGAAAGATATCGTTGGTGTAATAATAAGCAGAAACACCATGCTGTTGGATTAGGAGAGTGAGAGGGGCCAAAAAGACATTGAAAAGAAGGGGGCAAGGACAGAGCCTTGGGGAACACCGCAAGGAAGTGGAGTGGAAGGAGAGGAGGTAGAACCAGATAGGACTGAGAAAGTGACAAGAAAGAAAAGAATGAAACCATTGCAAAACCAAACCGGAGAGGCCAGCATCCCGAAGATGACCCAGGAGAGTGTGATGGTCCACCAAGTCGAAAGCAGCAGAGAGATCCAATGAAACAGCAAGGGAAAAGGAACCACGGTCGTGAGCAGCATGTAATTCATTAAGAAGTGAGAGAAGAACAGATTCCGTGCTGTGACCGGGGCGAAAACCAGATTGTCGAGACCAGGATGGCGGCTTTGGAGCACAGTTTGTCTGCCTTCATGGCCCAGCAGCGGGCTCTGATGCCCACTCTGCCAGGTCATCATTCCTAACCACCTGGCCCTCGACCTCGAGGAACTCCCCGGAGGTCGAGACAATCCTTGGGCACCACCAGCCTCAAGAGATTCCTTGACACTGGTCCCAATCTCCACGATTAGTGCCTATGCCTCAAACACAGGGCCTCCGGGGGCTAGGGGCTGTCAGGCTCGGGGCCCAACCCTGGAGCCCACACTGTTCCCGACACCTCCACTGACTACAAGTTGGACTGGGAGACCGAGGACAATGAAACCCCCAGATACCCGTCATCACCAGGATGTGCCCTCAGACCTGTCTCCCACTGAGACCCGGCATTGGGACATGGCTTTCCTCGACTTTGTGCAGGACATGGTAAAGGCACTGACCTTTGAGACGGAGTCAGAGGATGACCCCCGGACTGAGGAACTCGAGGTCCTCCGAATGAGGTGCCTCCGAAGGAGTCACTCACTGTGCCTGTTCCCCCGATCCTGGAGCGGCTGCTCCTCCGCATGTGGAAGATTCCTGTGTTGGTGTCCATAGTGAGCAGACAGTTGGACTCGATGTACCAGGTTTGCCGGAGCCCTGGCTTCCAAAAAACACAGCTACCACACAACTCCATGATGGTGGAGTCAGCCATGCATCGCCTTAAGAGCCAGAAGATGCACGGTGCCCCCGGGTAGGGAGGCCTGCACCTTGGCTGCCCTGGACAGGAAGTGCTACCAGAGCTCGATTCTCAATGGCTGGATCCAGGCATACCAGCTGTATGTGGGTGTGTACTTTGAGGGACCTGGCGAAGGAACTCACTGGGTTCTCAGCTGGTTTCTCCGAGGAACCCCTCCAGTAGTTCCTGACCCTGGCCTCAGGTGTCAGAGAGTGCTCCAAGTTCAGACCTTTAAATACTAAATGTCTCATAGTAACATAGTATATGATGGCAGATAAAGACCAGTATGGTCCATCTAGTCTGCCCAGCAAGGTGGTAAGAGTAGGTGCCCCTGCTGCTAAGTGCAGGTCACCCCCTCCCCATGCCTTTGTTTTGGGGTGTACCCACCGCTCCATGTAAGTCACCCCTATTTGTTGAGATATAAGAAAGTTATGTATAATTTGATTTTATCCTGTTGTTATAAAGGGATCCACTGTGTCTGTCCCAAGCCACTTTGAATTCTGTCACTGTATTTGCCCCCACCACTTCCATTGGGAGGGTATTCCAAGCATCTACCACCCTTTCAGTGAAAATTTCCTGACGTTGCCTTTCAGTTTACCCCTCTAGTTTTATGCCCTCTAGTTTACAGCTTTCCGGTCTTTGGAAGAGATTTGTTTGTTCGTTAATACTCTTTAAGTATTTAAAGGTCTGAATCATATCTCCCCTGCCCTTCCTCTCCTCCAGAGTGTACATATTGAAATGACATATCTGATTTTGGTCTTTCACCTTGCCCTGTAGCATTTACTATGGCCAGGTTATTTTGGTTGCTCAGCATATCTGCCCAGAAGCTTTTATTGTATGTCTTTTGAAATATCACAGCTTCTTCCCAAGGATTTAATTTCCTGAAATTCCAAGTGGGGAGAAAATTGTATAGTAAAGTTTGCACAAGATCAATTTCATGCTTTTATACAAGTTGAGCATTTTGAATAGAAAAAAATATTACAGAGCTTTTTGCACAAATATTTGCATGCACAATTACTTATTCTATAGATTATTTTCCAGGAAATTAATTCCTTGGGTAAAAAACAGATGATATTTCAAAATTGTTCAGAAAAATGTCATGTAGGCTTTCTGTACTTCCTTCTAATTTTCTTAACTCTTAACCTGCACCTTAATTGAAATGTTAGAGAGGCTTAACTATTCATTCCCTGGACTAGAAATAGGTAGAAACATAGAAATAGAAATATGACGACAGAAAAAGTCCACATGGCCTATCTAGTCTGTCCTTTCATATAAACAACTACAACAGTCCCCTTTTTTCCATTAGAGATCCTCTGTGTTTGTCCCATCCTTTTTTGAATTCAGTTACTGTCCTCTACCACCTCCACTGGGAGACTATTCCACGGATCCACTACTCTTTCCATAAAGAAATAGTTCTGCATATCACTCCTGAATCTATCTCCCTTCACCCTCATCCCATGTCCCCTCGTAGCAGAACTTGCTTTCAATTGAAAGAGGCTCTCACCCTGAACATTTATGCCACAGAGGTATTTAAACATCTCAATCATGTCACCTCTATCCCGCCTTTCCTCTAAGATCCTTAAGTCTGTCCTCATATGCTTTATAATGAAGACCACTAATCATTTTAGTAGCCACCCTCTGCACCGACTCCATCCTGTTCACATCCTTTTGAAGGTGTGGTCTCCAGAATTGCACACTATACTCCAAATGAGGTCGCACCAAAGACTTATACAGAGGCATTATCACCTCCTTTTTTCTGCTAGCCATTCCTCTCCGTATGCACCCAAGCATCCTTCTAGCTTTTGCTGTCGCCTTTTCTACCTGTTTAGCTACTTTAAGATCATCAGACACAACCACGCCTAGGTCCTGCTCTTCTTTAGTGGACAAAAGTACTTTACCCCATATACTATATTGCTCCCTTGGATTGCTGCAGCCCAAATGCATGACTTTACATTTTTAACATTAAATCCCAGCTGCCAAATTTTAGACCATTCTTCAAGCTTAGCTAGATCCCTCCTCATGTTATCTACACCTTCCTGGGTGTCTACTCTATTGCAGATTTTGGTTTCATCAGCAAAGAGGCAAACCTTACCCAACAGCCCTTCCGCTATATCACTAACAAAGATGTTAAAAAGAATCGGACCAAGGACAGATCCCTGGGGTAAAAAAAAAAAAAAAAATAGTCACATTTTCCTGACTGAACTGGGACCTCAAGCTCTTCCATTTTGGTATTCCAGTGTACTGTTCCTTTTCCCCTCTATGATCTTGCAAAAGATATCAATGCTATCTGGACAGCAGATGCTGCACTAAGGAGCTCTGGGCTGGCTCATGTCACTTCTCTGGGTCAGTTAATCCTTCATAGGATTTAGAGCACTTAGCTGAAAAAAACTGTGAAAACAACTGGCCTGTAGATCCCAGCTCCTTGTGATCTATTTTTTAAGATTATTTATGTAGGATGTTCCCTCAGCTACCATATAGTTAAGACAAGACTAGACTGGCACATTGTATGATATCAAACCTTCACCTGCATAGGAGCAGTAAACGTCTCAGTTTTGTCTGCGAGATTGCTTTTTTGTCTACTGCTTCATTGTTCATTCCCCTGTGCATAGGTTTTAATGTTTCTTTTCTTTGTAATTCTACAGAGTAGCTGTTTGACGGAGCCTGGCAAACCGTGCTGAAAAGTGAAGTCCAACACATCTTCAGAGCAGGTTTGGGATTATTTACCCTGCAGTTTGGGATTCTGTATATACAGGGAGCAGAGTTTGGGATTTTCTGTATTCTAGGAATGGTGCTTTGAATCCTTTTTATTTAGTAAGAAAGATATGCAGGTGTCTATTTGCAACTATTTTCCACAAAGAACTCGGGGTATTTATACAGATTAAAAATTTGAAGAGACTGAATAGTTGAGTATAGCTTTCAGGAGAACTTCCTTGATTCTACAAGTCGGGAAGTCAGGATGGAAATTTCCTATGCACCCAGCAGGATGCTTATCTACATGTCTTCAATATCAAGTGTCCCCTGAGTGAGTTCAGGATTCTTTTTGTTGATTAGGAGAACAGTACATACCTCTGTCCCTTATGGCCTGGTTGGCCTTCAGGTTTTTCACAGAAGTCTTAGAAACTTTGATATATGAATTCAGAATGTATGATCCTGTTTCTATGGTTTTGAGCTTCTCAACGAAGTAGTTTTGTGCTCTTTATCCTTGCGAAGTTGCCGACAGCATACAATTTATATATAATCAGGAGAGCAGATGGTTAGTTTTCTACTTTCTGAAGTCAAAACCCCTGAAGAAGGCTTTGTGCCGAAACATGTGTAGGGTGACCTCCATAGGTTCCAATAATGTTCTCTGTCCTCTAAGCCGTAGTGTGACCTGCTCCTTTTTTGTGCGTGATCCCGTTTCTATTACACTCCTAAATGGTCAGGCCAGTTATGTTACTTTGTCTATCCTCTGTTGCCTACAATATTTTATTTATATTTATTTAAAAACAATTGATCACCCTCTGAAGTTAAAGAACAGTCTTCCCTCTTCTAGATTTCTATTGCTTTTGGGTGGCATTTCTAAGGAGTGCTTTGAAGCTTAATATAAAAGAATAAATGTGTTTGGACAAGCAGGATAACATCAGTCATGTATGTGGATGACATCTTCTGATAGCACCAAGAGCAGAATGTTTGCTAGATAAAGCTAGAAAGGTCTAGAAGTTTTTGGCTTTGTTTTTGGTTATACTCAACTGGCATTGCAAAGCTGTGTGCTTGCAGAACTTCCTCAGGCTTTTTTTCTATGAAATGTGCTGGACTTCACTTATGAGGTTCTCTTAGCATTTTTTTTCACTTTTTAAATTATCTTGGCTGTAGTCTTTTATTCTTGATATACTGCTTATTGAGGCAAAGTTGTAACAAGTTGAAACATGTACATTTGCAGTATGGCACAATGGCGTGCTCCCCCCCCCCCATTCACAGTCAGGCATGTAGAGAGGGGGATCATAGGGTTATTGGAGATGTGTCTTTGTATGTGAAAGGGAAATGTCGGGGTGCATGTGAATATGTGTGTTTGGGGTATGTCGGGGAGGGGTGCGTGAGTGTGTCATGGGGGTTTCAGAGGATGCATATGTACATGTGTGTGTGTCATGGGGGCATTTGGATGTGTGTATGTGTGTGTCATGGGGGCATTAGGGGTGTATACATGTGTCTGTGTTTCGTGGGGGCATCTATATATGTATGTGGCATGCGGGTTGTTGGAGGGGTGTGCATTTGTGTGTGTCATGGGGGCAGGGGTGTGTGCATGTCTGTATGTGTCATGGAGATTTCCTTTCCCTACTTTCAATACCCTCTCTCCCTCCTGCGCTCTCCCCTTCATCCAGGCCTGCATTCCCCTGCCAACCAGCTTTTCATACTCTCCCTTATCTTTCACTCCCTCACTTGGACTCTCTCAGGTCTTAGTACCTTCCCTAACCCTCCCCCTCCCCAGTGCTCAGCCCATCTTCTCCCTTCCTCTCTAGCCCCACCCAATCCCCTTTGTTTTATTTGCCTTCCTCCTCTGTGCCCCTTCATGTACCACCTCTTACCTGCTCTGTTTCTCCTTTTCAGTAGCCAGGCCGCAGCCCTCTTCTCGCTGACAGGGCCTGGGGACTCTAGCTGGCGTTTGCAGGCCGCAGTCTCACTCTTAATGCCACTTGGGCTGAGGGCTCCTGCCAGCTTTTCAACCAACAGCTTTGTGGTGGGAGTAGTGATGGCATACATATTTGTGCAGTCCAACGCTCAGGCACAAACCCACGTCACGAAGAGCAAACCCAGTAAAGAGACGTGGAATACTCAGAAGGGTAAACTATAAATTTATTCAAAACACAATTGCCACTGGCCCGACACAGGCCGTGTTTCGCTGCCTTCCTCAGGGGCTAAAAGTGGACTTAAAAGCTAAAAATACATATACTATTATGGTTTTGTATAATTTTCTGCATATACAACTTGTTTTTAAGCCTATATGTTGATTTGGTTTATAATATTTTTAAATGTTGTTTATCTTTTTAGGTGTTATTTATATATTTATTATCATTTCGAGGCTGATGTATTAATATGATTTTATTAATATGTATGTTTATGTATTTTTAGCTTTTAAGTCCACTTTAGCCCCTGAGGAAGGCAGCGAAACACGGCCTGTGTCAGGCCAGTGGCAATTGTGTTTTGAATAAATTTATAGTTTACCCTTCTGAGTATTCCACGTCTCTTTACTGGGTTTGTTTATACATATTTGTGCATACTGTATACAGACTGTGGCATGCAAGTGCATATGCTGGTGCAGATTAACTCCTTGGACACTAGAGAGAGCCCCAGTAGCAGGCTGAGAGATCTAGTAAGGTGCTATTATAAGGGTATGGCTAGAGGGAGCCAGACATCCCTTAAACCCCCAAACACTTAGGAGTCACCTTAAGTAGATGTCCAAAGAGACGGCTCTGCTAGCAGGGTGTGGCCCTTATGGCAAACATAAAAACCCTGAGAGGCAGAGAAACAAGGAGGGCCCGAGAAGGAAGGAATTGTAGCGTTCAAGTCCCTGTCCTGGATTGGACAGAAAGCTCATTGCTTAGCATGGGGAATTGAATCCTCCTTGACTGCTGCTGCAGCATTCATCCCAAGGTTGGCTAGAACCCCAGTTAAAGGGGATGAAAAGCTTATAACCTTAGGGAAAGAGGCAGAGCAAAGCGAAGCTTCAGTAGTGTTGGGAACCCTGTGCTGTGCCAGATGCAAGGGCGGCCCAAGGGTGGTGTGGGGCCATGTGTGGAAACTCATTGTGGGGCCTCATTTGCATATCCACTGGACCTCAATTGCATAAATTTAATTTATTTTATTTTAAAATGTATATGTTGCTATCTAAAATTTTAGGCAGCTTCACAAGCCTCATTTGTCTTGGCAATGACTTAGGGGCATGTTTATTAAATATTAATGTGCATTAAGTGCCACTGCACCAATAGAAATAAATGGGAGCGCCTGCACTTAGCGTAAATTAATATTTGTGAATGTACATTAACTTTTAAACATGCCTCTTAATGGGTGTTTAATACCATTTGCATGGGCAGTGAGGATAAAGAAAGACTACCAGATTTCTACATTACTATACTTCAGTGCCAACTTCCAGGAAGTACTATAAACCCTGCTCATTTAGAGCCCATATCAAACCCGCCGTATCATAATAGCACTACCAGGACTCACAAAGCACCAAACCCTACCTATCAAAAGGCAACACTGCAAATATTAAACCAGTACATCTCAGAGAATACTAATACATCTTCTGAGGAAAGAGAACAAGTGGGACTGCCCCTAGAAACTACATGAACAGAATACTGCAGCTTGGTTATACATTCAAAACATAGACCGTCAGCAAACATAGAACAAGGGATCACAATTTAGAAATATGAAGACAATAATTAAACTGGGAACCCCAAAACTTGGAATGTACAACAACACTAGAGAAATAAACCTATAAATTCATTTTCTCTTGTACTAAACAAAACGCAAAGATGTTAACGAAGCATATTTCCCAGAGCTGACATGTTCAAGTTAATAAATTCAAAATAAAATAGTAAAGTATTTTTCTACCTTACTATTGTTTGGGCATTTTATTTTTTTGTTGCAACTACCTCAGTCGCTTTCTTCTGTTTGCTTCGTGTCTTACGCTAACTCTCCGTTGTCTGCTGTCCATTCCTCCTTTCTTCTCTCTCCTAGTTTTTCCATTCTTTCTCTATATCTGCTCCAACATACTAATCTTTCCCCTTTTGCTCGTTCCTCCATTTCTTTCTTTATTCTTTTTTTCATCCCCCCTCCTCAGTCCCCACCTACTCTACCAATACCTGGCCAGTCTGTACATTTTTCTTCCCTCCCATACAAAATATCTTTTCCCCTCTCCATCCTCATTCCCCCAGCCCCATCCCATTCTAATCCACCCCCATCAGCTCCCTTCTAGTTCCAGCCCCACCCAGCATCCACCCCATTTTAGGAGAGGAGTGGTCTAGTGGTTGGGGCAAGTTACCTCAGGCTGGAAGGTCAGGAGTTCAAATCCCACTAGAGGACAGCAACCTTGGGCCGGAAGAACTGGGGTTTCTAGTCCCACAGGTGCTCCTTGTGGTCTTGGGCAAGCCACTTAACCCTCCATGTTCCCTGTAAGTATTAGTGTATGTGTCTCATATCCCCTCATGTTAAATGCATCCCCCAATTGTGTTGTGACCACTTTGATTGAAGGATAAGGTAGTATACAAAACTGTCTAAATAAATAAATAAATAAATAAATTCTAGTTCTAGCCCCCCCAGCCCAATTCCAATCCTAGCCCCCTCATCAGTCCTTTCCTATCCTATTTAGTCCAAACCCCCCCAACAGCCCATTTCCAGGCTTAGCCCCCCCCCAGTCCTATTCTAGCCCCCACACTCAGCCCATTTCCAATCCAAGCCTCCCCCAATCAGCCAGTTCCCAGTCCTAGCCCGCCCATCAGCCCATTTCCAATCCTAGCTCCCTCAATCATCCCATTTCCAATCCTAGCCCCCCAGTCCTATGCTAGTCCCTCAATCAGCCAGTTTCCAGTCCTAGCCCCTCCCCATCAGCCCATTTCTAGTCCTAGCCCCCCATCAGCCATTTCCACCCAAGCCCCCCTATTAGCCCTTTCCAGTCCTATCCTAGTCCCCCCATCAGCTGATTTCCAATTCTAGCCCCCGATCAGCCCATTTCCAATCCTAGCCCCCCATTAGCCCTTTCCAGTCCTATCGTAGCCCCCAATCAGCCCATTTCTAATCCACGCCCCCTCAATTGGCCCATTTCCAGTCCTTCCCCCCCATCAGCCCATTTCCCTTCCTAGCCCCCCAGCCCATTTCCCATCCTAGCCCCCCCAGCCCATTTCCCATCCTAGCCCCCCACCAACCCTTTCCTTTCCCATCCTAGCCCCTCACCAGCCCCATCCTAGCCCCTCACCAGCCCATTTCCTGTCCAAAGCCCCCCACCAGCACTTTCCAGTCCCATCCTAACCCCCCACCAGCCCTTTCTAGTCCTATCCTAGTCTCCTCCATCAGCCCATTTCCAGTCTTAGACCCCCCATCAGTCCATTTCCAGTCCTATCTTAGCCCCTCATCAGCCCAATTCAAGTCCAAGCCCCCCCAATCAGTCAATTTCCAGTCCTATTCTAAACCCCCATCAGCTCACTTCCAGTCCTAGTCCCCCCCATCAGCCCTTTCCAGTCCTATCCTAGTCTCCCCCATCAGCCCATTTCCAGTCTTAGACCCCCCATCAGCCCAATTCAAGTCCAAGCCCCCCCAATCAGTCAATTTCCAGTCCTATTCTATCCCCCCATCAGCTCATTTCCAGTCCTAGTCCCCCCCATCAGCCCTTTCCAGTCCTGTCCTAGCCCCACCATCAGCCCATTTCTAGTCCAAGCCTCCCCTCAATCAGCCCATTAAGAAAATAAGATATACAATACTGAGTCAGACTAACCTTCATCAAGCCCAGTATCCTGTTTCCAATAGTGGCCAATCTGGTCACAAGTACCTAGCAGTTTCCCCAAAAGACACAGGTTCCACAATGCTTGTACTGGGGCAAGCAGTGGATATCCTGGGTCCCCTTTAATAATGGTGTATGGACCTTCCCTCCAGGAACTTGTCCAAAACTTTTTTAAACCCAGCTACACTAACAGCTTTTACTGCATCGTCTGGTAACGAATTCCAGAGTTTGATTACACTTTGAGTGAAAAAATATTTTCTCTTATTAGTCTTAAATAGGTTACCCTGTAGCTTCATTGCATACCCCCTAGTCTTTCTATATTTTGATGGCGTAAACAATTGATCTACGTTTACACTTCCACTCCATTCATTAATTTATAGACCTCTATCATATTTCCCCTGAGCCATCTCTTTTCCAGGGTGAAGAGCCCTAACCTTTTTAGCCTCTCTTGTAGGGGAGTATCCTTCTATCCCTTTACCATTTTAGTGGCTCTTCTCTGTACCTTTTCTAATAATGCTATATCCTTTTTAAGATACGGCAACCAGAATTGCACACAATATTCAAGATGCGGTCGCACCATGGAACGAAACAGAGGCATTATAATATCCTTTGTTTTATTCTCCATTCCTTACTTTATGATTTATTTATTTAGCTGTATTTATATCCCGCTTTTCACCGGGTCAAAGCGGTCAATTGGGAGATACATTTAACATGAGGGGATATGACACACATACGCTAATACTTACAGGGAACATGGGCAATGGAGGGTTAAGTGGCTTGCCCAAGACCACAAGGAGTACCTATAGGACTAGAAATCCCAGTCCCTCCGGCCTGAGATTGCTGTCCCCAGGTGGGACTTGAACCCCCGGCCCTCCGGCCTGAAGTACCTTGTCCTAACCACTAGGCCACTCCTCCCACTGCACACTGGGTGGAGGGTTTCATCATATTATCCATGATGATGCCTATATCTTTTTCCTGGGTGGTGGTTCCTAATGTGGAACCTTGCATCGTGTAACCATAGTTTGGGTTCTTTCCTAGGCACGTGCATAGCTTTGCACTCATCCACATTTAATTTCATCTGCCATTTGAATGCCCAGTCTTCCAGTTTATCAAGGTCCTCTTGCAATTTTTCACAATCCTCATGGTTTTAACAACTTTGGATAATTTTGTATCATCTGCAAATTTGATTATCTCAGTCATTATTCCCATTTCCAGGTCATTTATGTTATTACCTCACTCGTTATTCCATTTTCAGTACTAGCCCCTCAGTCCTATGCTAGCCCCCCCATCAGCCCTTTCCAGTCCTTTCCTAGCCCCCCTTCAGCCCATTTCCAGTACAAGCTCCCCTAATCAGCCCATTTCCGGTCCTAGCTTCCCCCCCTTCCCTGAAGAGCCCTGCGCCTGTCTGACCGCCTTCAGAAGGAGCCGGGGAGGTCCGAAGCCCCGAGTCACCTCTGTACAGCTGCCAGAGTGAAGAGGGGTGTTTTCCTTCACTCCTGCAGCTATGTTCTTCTGGAGCCTCATGGTGCGCTGAGTATCGGGAAACAGGAAGTGCCCTTTAACATAGAAAAATGACGACAGAAAAAGACCACATGGCCCATCTAGTCTGTCCTTCCATATTGACAACTACAACAGTCCCCTTTTTTTCCTTTAGAGATCCTCTGTGTTTGTCCCATGCTTTTTTGAATTCAGATACTGTCCTCATCTCTACCACCTCCACTGGGAGACTATTCCACGGATCCACTACTCTTTCCGTAAAGAAATATTTCCGTATATCACTCCTGAATCTATCCCCTATCACCCTCATCCCATGTCTCCTCATAGCAGAACTTGCTTTCAGTCAAAAGAGACTCTCTCCCTGAGCATTTATGTCACGGAGGTATTTAAACATCTCAACCATATCACCTCTATCCCGTCTTTCCTCTAAGGTGTACATATTAAGATCCTTACGTCTGCCCTCATATGCTTTATAATGAAGACCACTAACCATTTTAGTAGCCACTCTCTGTACTGACTCCATCCTGTTTATATCCTTTTGAAGGTGCAGTCTCCAGAATTTCACACTATACTCCGCGCCTCGAGACCGAGAGGCCCTCGTCTGTGGTTCTGAAAACTGTCTTGGAAACCTCTGAGAGCCATGGACTTCGTGAGGGTCCTTGGCACTGGTCTCGCTTGCCATCCTGTACCTCAGGGGCGAGGTCTTCCAGAGTCAGTGCCTCTGACTCCAAGCGGGCTTCGGCCATGGGGCATGGGGATCAGCCCGACTTTGAGTCCTTTTTTGACCTCTTGGGCAGGGAGTCGGACGGGGACACGTCCCCTGAAACCCGCGCCCATAGGGACCGTCTGACCCTTCCCCGCCTGCCCCGCAAAGGCAGTCGCCTCTCGAAGATACCTCCTTTTTGGTATTTGTGCGGGATATGGCTCGGGCCCTCAATCTGCCCATGCAGACTGAGGAAGAACCAAGGGCAGAGGTACTCAACATTTTGCAATACGAGACTCCCCTAGGGAGTCTCATGGTCCCTGTGCTGTCCATCCTGACCCGCCTCAGTTCCTTTTGTCAGTAAAAGATTCAATGCCATGTACAGAGTCCAGCACGGCCCTGGATTTCGAAAGACCCAACTTCCCCATACCTCCATGGTAGTGGAATCTGCAATGCGGAAGCAGAAGAGTCAGAAGTCGCACTCTTCGGTCCTGCCTGTTAGAGAATCCCATGCCCTCGACGCCCTCTGGCGCAAGGCCTACCAGGGATCCATTCGATTCCCACTTGCACTCCTTGTGGCCTTGGGCAAGTCACTTAACCCTCCATTGCCTCAGAAAAATCCAAGTTATCAATGTCCCTGTTTAATGTACATTACCAAGTTTAAGTTTCAATGTAAACCGCTGTGATTGAAATAATAAAACGATATATAAAACCTGTTAAATAAATAGATAAATCCATGCTGGCATGCCACATCCAGGCATACCAGCTATATATGTGTATGTTCCTTTGCAACCACGCTAAAGAGCTCGGCGGTTTCTCCGCAGGCCTCGGAGGTGAACACCTTCTCTGTTTTCAGACACTCTTGAGATTGGTCGTGGACTGCTCGAAATACTTTTCCCATGCCACATATGATGGGTTTGAATCTTCTGCCCGTGTGGCAGCGGCTGGCATCGGAGGCCGGCATCAAGCGTGGCTCCAGTCCTCGGACCTGGAGCAGTGGGTCCAGAAGAAACTCTTGGATGTCCTCTGCCTCGGCGAACAGCTGTTCGGCAAGCCCATGGAGGACAAAGCAGCCGAGATCAAGACTGAGTTTGTGACCCGCACCCGTCTCTCGCAAAAGCCCTTCTTCCAGAGGAAGGGGCTCCCGTATCGGGCATATCCTCCTTACCCACCCTTCCCTGCGCCAGCGCCCAGTGGCCAAGGCAAAGGGGGGAGCTCAGGGTCACCGGAAATCTAAGGGGCCCAAGACCCATCCACCAGTGCCACCCCAGTCAGCACCTGGGTTTTGATATCAAACGCATAGCCTATCACCCTCCAGCGGCACACCCGCCGGAGGGGGGACGTCTGTCCCTCTTCGCACCCGAGTCTGAGGCCATTACATCGGACACCTGGGTCCTCCAGGTAGTCCGGGACGGCTATCGCCTTCGTCTGGACAGACTCCCTCCCACCTTCTCTCCAGCGGAGCCTTCTCGGCTCCCCTTGCCTGAAACAAGAGTTGAACAATCTCCTCTGTCAACAGGCAGTCGAAAGGGTTCCGCCACACCTTCGAGGTTGGGGGTTTTACTCCCGTTTATTTCCTCGTTCCGAAGAGGACAGGGGGCATGCGCCCCATCCTCGATCTCAGGAACCTAAACAATTTTCGAGTGCGAGAGAAGTTCAGAATGCTATCACTTGGCATCCTGCTGCCCTTCCTCCCACAGGGCGATTGGCTATGCTCCTTGGACCTCGGAGATGCTTACGCTCACATCCCTGACCACCCCAAGCACAGGAAGTACCTGCGTTTCAGGGTGCAGGGGAATGACTTCCAGTACAGAGTGCTCCCCTTCGGGCTCGCATCTGCTCCATGGGTCTTCACAAAATACCTGTCAGCAGCTGCAGCCCACCTCCGGCTGCAGGGCATATCCGTCTACCTGTACCTAGATGATTGGCTTGTCATGGGTGCGTCGACAGAGGAGGCTTGCCTTTTGGCATCACACACAGTCCTCCTCGAGCGTCTGGGTTTTCTGATCAACTACTCCAAGTCCCACCAAGAGCCGATGCAGACACTGGAGTTCATCGGTGCTCTGCCCGACACAGAATGGGTGACTGCCTTCCTTCCCTGAGAGCTCACAGACCACCTCTGCGCTCTGGCTGCAGAGGTCCGAAGCCAATCCAGCGTCTCGGCACGGACCATACTGCGCCTTCTGGGGCACATGGCCTCGACAGTGCACATCGTTCCCCATGCTCACATGCATATGCGAGTGGCTCAATGGTTCTCAAAGCACAATGGTCCCAGGCCTCGGGCCTACTCCGGGACCCCATCTCGGTCTCACGCTGTCTATCCAGTTCCCTGGAGTGGTGGCGGAATCTCTGAAGCCTCCTTCGAGGCATGCCCTCCCAGACCCCACACATGAGCTCATCTTGACAACGTATGCCTCGCTGTTGGGCTGGGGAACCCACTGCGCCAACCTCCGTACCCAGGGACAATGGTCACCCGAGGAATCCCTGCAGCAGATCAACCTGCTCGAGCTTCACGCGGTCTGGTTAGCCCTGAAGGTCTACGAGCATGACTTGCAAGGCAAGTTGGTGCTTGTGCAGACTGACAACAAGGCCGCAATGTTCTACATAAACAAGGAAGGGGATACGGGCTCCTGTCTCCTCTGTCTGGAGGCAGTCCTAATCTGCTCCTTCACCATGCGCTGGGCATGACGCTAAGAGCAGTCTACCTCCTGGGCCAAGACAACGTCCTCGCGGACAGACTCAGCAGGCTTCTCCACCCGCACACGCCTGAGTCCAGAGGTGGTTCTCCATCTGTTTCGCCGCTGGGGGACTCCGTCCATAGACCTCTTCGCCAGTCCGGTGAACGCACACCTCCCCTGTTTTTGTGGGCCGATACTGCACCCAAGCAGGGTAGCCCCGGACACGTTCCTTCTGAGCTGGACCTCCGGGCTTCTGTATGCATTCCCCCCCACGTCTCTCATTGCGAGGACCTTCCACAAAATTCAGTGGGACCGAGCCTTGGTGATCCTCATGGCTTCCTTGTGGCCTCGCCAGCCTTGTTTCCCACTGCTACTCTGATTCTCCTCGGAACCTCCTGTCCCCCTGGGCAGTGCCCCGGGTCTGCTGGCACAGGAGGAGAGATGGGTGCTTCACCCGAGCCTGGGCTCGCTATGCCTAACAGCTTGGTGGCTGAGCAAGTCTCTTAGCTTCGCTGCACCTCCCAGAGGAGATCAAGGAAGTCCTGCTTGCTTCAAGGAAGGACTCTACAAGGTAGGCCTATGCCTTCATGTGGCAGGGCTTCTCGGTCTGGTGCTCCGCACTCCAGATCGATCAGTTCTCCTGCTCCACCCAGTGGGTTCTCTAGTACCACCTCCACCTCTCGCAGGTGGGACTGAAATCCAATTTGGTCAGGGTTCACCTGAGCGCCATTTCTGCCAACCGCTCCCCCATCGAAGGAAACTCCCTCTCGGGCCAGCCTCTGGTCTCCCGCTTCATGCGGGTCCTCTTGCTTTCCAAACCCCTTGTCCGGCCTCCTCCAGTGGAGTGGGACCTGAACATCGTGCTCATGCAGCTGATGCAGACGCACTTCGAGCCGATGGTGACATGTTCGCTTAGGCACCTCTCCTGGAAGGTAGTCTTCCTGGTGGCACTGACCTCAACTCGGCGAGTCAGCGAGCTGCAAGCCTTCATGGCTGAGGCCCCTTACAACAGGTTCTACGGGAACAGGGTGGTCCTCTGGACTCACCCTACCGAAAGTGGTCTTGGATTTCCATTTCAGCCAGGAAATAGTCTTACCGACTTTCTTCCCAAGACCTTATGCCGACTGGGCGTCGGCGGTTTTGCATACACTCGACTGCAAGAGGGCTCTCACCTTCTACTTGCAGCGCACCAAGGGTCATCGCAAGTCTGACTGACTCTTCATCGCCTACGATCCTAACTGTCTGGGGCTTGCAGTCAACAAGCGCACCCTCTTTGTCTGGGTTGCGGACTGCATCACTTTTGCTCAAGCAAAGTCTGGGGCCCTGCTGGATTGGCGGGTCACTGCGCACAGCATCCATGCCAAGGGGGCGGGCGGTGGCTTTGCTGTGCTCAGTGCCTCTGACAGACATTTGCCAGGCTGCAACCTGGTCTTCAGCAAAAACCTTTGCTTCACATTACTGCCTGGAGAGAGAGTTCTGCCGGAACAGCACCTTTGGCCAGGCTGTACTCCGTAATCTGGGGTATAAGCAACTCCTGCCCTCCGACCCGTCTTCTGCGGTTACTGAGAGCTGGCCCCCCCAAGGACTTGGGCTCCCTTTGGATTGTCAGCTTCTGCTCACGGCTTTGCAGAGGCGTTTTTGTTCGCAGGCTTTGGTAGCCTGTAGCTGGGGAGTCCCATAAGTGAGGACTGACTTCCTGCATGTTCCTGGAGAAAGCGTAGTTACTCACCTGTAAGAGGTGTTCTTCAGGAACAACAGGAATCAGTCCTCACTACCCTCCCACCTCCCCTGAAGAGTTGCTATTTTTATCCTTCCCTTGCCATCTGCTGAGTAGGGCTTTAGCTATGGGACCTGACTGAGCAAGATAGCATCCTTGGGCGGGAAGAAGACCATGCATGTGTGGCAGAAATCCCAAAGGCTTTCTTTGAAAGCTGGGGAATTGCTCTGCACGGGCTCCGTCGGTGCCAACATCAACCATAATTGAGGACTGATTCCTGATGTCCCTGAAGAACACCTATTACAGGTGGGTAAATACGCTATATTCAAAGTGGCTGATATCTAAATGCTGCAGCTGTAAGCCATAGCATTTATATATACTCGTATACTAGGGGCCCAATATTGAAAGGATTAATGCGGTTAGTAGACCTTAGCTGGGAGAAGAATTAAGAAATGCCATATTGGGTCAGAACAAGATCCATCAAGCCCAGTATCCTGTTTCCAACAGTGGCCAATCCAGGTCACAAGTACCTTACAGGTTCCCAAAAGGCACACAGGTTCCACAATGCTTGTCCTGGGCAGGCAGTGGATTTCCAGGATCCTCTTTAATAATGTTTTATGTACCTTTCCTCCAGGAACTTATCCAAACCTTTGTTAAACCCAGCTATACTAACAGCCTTCACTACATCCTCTGGTAACAAATTCCAGAATTTGATTACACATTGAGTGAAAAAATACTTTCTCTTATTAGTCTTAAATGGGTTACACTGTAGCTTCATTGGGTGTTCCTAGTATTTCTACTTTTTGATGGCATAAACAACCAATCTACATGTACCCGTTCTTCTCCATTCATTAATTTATAGACCTCTAACATATCTCCCCTCGGCCATCTCTTTTCCAAATTGAAAAGCCTTAAACCTTTAAGCCTTTCCTCACAGAGGTATCTTTCCATCCCCTTTACCATTTTGGTACCTCTTCTCTATACCTTTTTAAATTTCACTATATTCTTTTTAAGATATGGTGACCAGAATTGCACACAATATTCAAGGTGCGGTCACACCAAGGAATGATACAGAGGCATTATAATAATCTTTGTTTTATTCTCCATTCCTTTCCTTCTGATTCTCAGCATTCTATTTATTTTCTTAGCCGCCACTGCACACTAAGCAGAGGGTTTCAATGTATTACTCACGATGACACTTAAATCGTTTTTCCTGGGTGGTGGTCCCTAATGTGGAACCTTACGTCATGTAACCATAGTTTTGGTTGCTCTTTCCTAGGTGCATAACTTTGCACTTATCCACATTAGATTTCATCCACCATTTGGATGCCCAGTCTTCCAATTTATCAAGGTTCTCTTGCATTTTAAAAACTTTGAATAATTTTTTGTCATCTGCAAATCTGATCACCTCACTTGTTGTTCCCATTTCCAGGTCATTTATGAATATGTTAAAAAGCAGCAGGCCCAGCATATAACTCTATGGTACTCCACCATTCACCTTTCTCCACTGAGAGATTTTGCCATTTAGCCTGACTCTCTGCTTTCTATCTTTTAACAAATTCCTGCTCCACAGTATTACACTGCCTCCAGTCCTATGACTGTTTAATTTGGCCAAGAGTCTCTCATGAGGGACCTTGTCAAAAGCTTTCTGAAAATCCAGATGCACTATATCAACCGGCTCACTTTGGCCTACCTGTTCATTCACACTTTCAAAGAAATATAACAGATTAGTACATAAGAACATAAGATATGCCATATTGGGTCAGACCAAGGTCCATCAAGCCCAGTATCTTGTTTGCAACAGTGGCCAATCTAGGTCATACGTACCTAGCAGTTTCCCCCAAAAGCCACAGGTTCCACAATGCTTGTACTGGGTCAAGCATTGATATCCTGGGTCCCTTCTTAATAATGGTTTATGGACCTTTCCTCCAGGAAGTTGTCCAACCCTTTTTTAAACACAGCTACACTAACAGCCTTTACTACATCCTCCGGTAACAAATTCCAGAGTTTGATTACATGTTGAGTGAAAAAATATTTTCTTTTATTAGTCTTAAATAGTTTACCCTGTAGATTCATTGCATGTCCCCTAGTCTTTCTATATTCTGATAACGTAAACAATCGATCTACGTTTACCCATTCCACTCCATTAATTTATAGACTTCTATCATATCTCCCCTCAGCCGTCTCTTTTCCAAGTTAAAGAGCCCTAACCTTTTTAGCCTTTCTTCATAGGAGTATCCTTCCATCTCCTTTACCATTTTGGTGGCTCTTCTCTGAACCTTTTCTAACAATGCTGTATCCTTTTTAAGATATGGCGACCAGAATTGCACACAATATTCAAGGTGCGGTATCACCATGGAATGATATAGAGGCATCATAATATCTTTGGTTTTATTTTCCATTCCTTTCCTTATGATACCTAGCATTCTATTTTCTCTCTTGGCCGCCGCTGCACACTGGGCGGGGGGCTTTAACATGTTATCCAAAATGACACCTAAATCTTTTTCCTGGGTGGTGGTTCCTAATGTGGAACCTTGCATTGTGTAACCATAGTTTGGGTTGTTCTTCCCTAGTTGCATAACTTTGCACTTGTCCACATTAAATTTCATCTGCCATTTTAATGCCCAGTCTTCTAATTTATCAAGATCCTCTTGCAATTTTCCACAATCCTCTTGGGTTTGAACAACTTTAAATAGTTTTGTGTCATCTGCAAATTTGATAACCTCACTTGTTATTCCTTTTTCCAGGTCATTTATGAATATGTCAAAAAGCAGCGGACCCAGCACAGATCCCTGGGGTACACCACTTTTCACCTTTCTCCATTGGGAAAATTGGCCACATTTAGCCCTACCCTCTGCTTTCTATCTTTTAACCAGTTCCTGATCCACAATAGTACACTGCATCCTATCCCATGAGTCTTTAGTTTTGCCAAAAGTCTCTGATGAGGGACCTTGTCAAAGGCTTTCTGAAAGTCCAGATACACTATATCAACCAACTCACCTTTGTCCACCAGTTTATTCACACCTTCAAAAAAACATAACAGATTAGTAAGACAAGATCTTCCTTGTCTAAAGCCATGTTGGCTGTCTCCCATTAGGCCATGACTATCTACATGCTGAATAATTTTGTTCTTTATGATGGTTTCTACCATTTTTCCCGGTACTGAGGTCAGGCTCCCCGGTCTGTAGTTTCCTGGATCATCCCTGGAACCCTTTTTAAAAATTGGCGTTACATTGGCGATCCTCCAATCTTCAGATATTACAGATGATTTTAATGAAAATTCACAGATTACTAATAGCAGGTCTGCAATCTCATATTTCAGTTCTTTCAACACCCTTGGATGTATACCATCCGGCACAGGTGATTTGCTACTCTTCAGTTTATCTAATAGTTGTAATACATCATCTCCAGGAACAAGCAGGAATGTAGTCATCACATATGGGTATCGTCGGTACCGACGGAGCCTGCGCGGGAACGCTCCCCAGCGTCCAATTAGAAAGCCTTAGGGAGCATCCCACAGCGCCTGCTTGCTGCCTTCCCGCCTTTCCCAGCTGCCTCTCTCCAGTTCTTCTTTTTCCGTGGAGCCAGCAGGTCGTGCTCCTGTCACCGCAGAAGAATTCTTTTTTATTTCTTTCTTTTTTGTGATCGCGTCTGCCTTCGACGCTTCACCGGTACTGCCGGTGTTTTTCTTCTTATTTCGGTCTAAAACAAAATATATATATTCTTTTTTCTTTTTCTTCAGGTGCACGCGCCTTTTTGGGCCTTAGGCCCAAAAACATTTCCTTACCATGGAGAAACCTGCCTCAGGTTTCAAAAAGTGCACCAAGTGTGGCGGTACCATTTCCGTCACCGACACCCATGAATGGTGTCTAAAATGTTTAGGTCCTGACCACTCCATCACGGATTGTATGTCCTGTGCCATGATGTCTAAAAGAGGTCAGAAGAACCGAGCTGCTAAGCTCAGTACCCTGTTTCCCTCTGATGCAGCTTCGGTGGCATCGACGTCTTCCAGGGCTGCTTCTTCCTGCTGTGGATCTCAGGTAACTAAACATAAGTCCAGCTGGTCCTCAAAGGGTAGATCTCCTTCTAAGCATCGAGATGCCTTTGGCGTTGCCCTTGAGGATTCTGCACCGGCAAAATTACCCCGGCGGGAGGCTTCGGCTTCCAAAGCATTATCGGGGTTCCAGGATGTTCTCGAAGCCTCGACCTCGGTAGAACTTCTGGTGCCATGCTCTGGGGTACCGGCGGTCTCCTCCGGTACCGACATCCAGGCATTGGCAGCGTCGATAGACCAGAGAGTCATGGCTATCGAGCGCAGTCTGGCGGATCTCCTTGCAGCATCGATGCCCTCGGAACCGCGACAGACGATTACACCGGTATCGGCACCAGCCCCGGCACCGGTATCGGTACCGATTGCATCAACATCGGTGTCTGCTTTACCTGTACCCAGTCATCCGATGACCTCCGGTACTGATACCCCGGTACCGGTTACTCCCGGTACCGACTTTGGTCGGTACGGGTATCGGGCTCTTCAAGAGCATCCGGACAGACAGTACCTCGAGTCCTCAGAAGAATCTGAGGATTCTGATAGTTCTGTCGATGCAACGATGCTTCTCCCAGAGGAGCCCTCCTCCCCCAAACGCAGGATGTCTCCTCCAGAGGATATTTTCTTCCAGGATTTTATCAGGGAGGTGGCTCGGGGCCTGTCCATTACTGTGGCCCCTGAAACAGAGCCAAGGGCCAAGGAGTTGGAAATTCTACAATATCCCAAAACTCCTAAGGAGGCAGCTACCTTGCCCATTCATGAGATTTTATATGATCTCAAGTTAAGGATGTGGGAGACACCTCTTACCGCCTCTTCTCATTCTCGCAGACTGGATACTATGTATTGAGTCCCTCCTTGTCCTGGTTTCCATAAGACTCAGCTTCCTCACCACTCTATTGTAGTGGAATCAGCTATGAGAAGGATCAAGAGTGCAAAGCGGCATGCCTCTAATCCTCCAGGACGTGAGTGCAGAACCCTGGATGCTTTTGGATGTCGGGTCTTCCAAGCTTCCATGCTTTCTGCCAGTATCAGTTCCTATAGTCTCTACATGGGAATGTTCCTGAAGGAGGTCACAGATGATTTAGAAACTTTAAGTCCTATTCTTCCTGAGGATAGAAGACAGGATTTTCTCACTTTGGTCAAACATGCCCAAGATGTTTCTAAATTTTCCAACCGTGGAGCCTTTGACTGCTTTGAGTGCATAAGCAGAACCTCGGCTATTGCCATAGGTGCACGTAGAATTGCTTGGCTCCAGGCATCTGATCTACAGCTCTGGGTACAAAACAAATTGGGAAATATCCCTTGTACTGGTGAGAACCTGTTTGGTAAGGATTGGCAAGAAAAGGCCAATGAAATGGATGCTGAAAATTCCACCTTGGATAGATTATCCAAGTCCACTGCTGATTCTGCTAGAAAGAAATTGTTCAAAAAAACATTCTTTTCTAAAAAGAAAAGATTTTATCCTGCTTATGTTCAGCAGGGACGTTCTGCAGGTCAGCTTGCCAAGAAAGGTCAGCAACCACCCAAACAGAAAAAAGCAAAGACTGCTAGGCCTCAGCTGGCCCAGCAGGCTCAGCCTCCACAGGGCCTTTGACTCTCAACTAGAGAACTTAGCCTTCCTGGCTCTCGAGGGACCGGAGCCTTCCACCATTCCAGGAAGGTTATCTCATTTTGCCCCCAGATGGGGGCAAATAACAGCAGAGCATTGGACACTCTCCATCATAAAGGAGGGGTACAAGCTTCATTTTTCAAGCATGCCCCCTCACACAGTGGTAAAGCAGTTCAATTCTCCGACCTCTCTCATCAACCTGTTAGGTCAGGAGGTCACCATCCTTTCCCAAGGGGCAATAGAAGAAGAACCCATTCATCAGCAGGGTACAGGGTTCTATTCCCCTTATTTTCTTATCCCAAAGAAAACAGGGGGTTACAGACCTATCTTAGACCTCAGAGAATTGAACAAATGCCTTGTCAAGGAGAAATTCAAGATGATTTCTCTCGGATCTCTGCTGCCATACCTTCAGAGTCAGGATTGGCTTTGTTCTCTAGATCTCAAGGATGCTTACACTCATGTCCTCATCCATCCAACCCACAGAAGGTTCCTTTGGTTCCTTTTTCAGCAGAAGCACTACCAATAGAGGGTGCTTCCTTTTGGCCTGTCCTCAGCACCAAGGGTGTTCACGAAATGCATGGCTGTAGTAGCAGCATTTCTACGCACTCTAGGAATATTTGTCTTCCCTTACTTAGACGACTGGCTCATTCGAGCACCAACAGAGTCAGAGGCCAGGACTTCTCTATCCTGCACGATGCGTATCCTTCAGTATTTAGGGCTGGTAATAAACATCCCAAAATCCAGTCTAACTCCTACTCAGTCTTTGGAGTTCATATGAGCTTTGCTGGATACCACAAGGGCAAGGGCCTATCTCCCCCAGGCTCGTTGCCTTCGCATGGTGCATTTAGCTTCTCAAGCAGTGCTAAAGTCTCATCTAACTGCTCGAGAAATGTTACAACTACTAGGCCACATGGCATCTATGGTGCATGTGGTTCCCTATGCTCGCCTCCATATGAGGGCAGCTCAGTGGACTTTATCCACCCAATGGACCCAGGCATACGGATGCCTGTCAGACAAAATAGCAAACACAAGTCGCCTTATTTTGTCCCTCCAATGGTGGAAGTCCACTCAAAACTTGTTGCTGGGGTCCCCTTTTCAACATCCTCTACCCCAAGCAACTCTCACAACAGATGCTTCTCCAATGGGTTGGGGAGCTCATCTGCAAGACCTCTCCACCCAAGGCACCTGGTCTCCACAGGAGACTCATCTACATATCAATCTTCTGGAACTCAGAGCAATCTTCCTTATCTCTTCGAGTGTTCCATACCCTGCTCAGCTACAAGACAGTCCTCATCCATATGGACAATCAAGTAACCATGTTCTATGTGTACAAGCAGGGAGGAACAGGCTCTCTGTCGCTTTGCAACAAAGCTTTGCGACTATAGGCCCTCGCCAGAGAGCATCAGATTCATCTCCTGGCAGTGTATCTTCCAGGCATGCAAAACTCTTGGGCAGACAGACTCAGTCGAGTTCTGCTTCCACACGAGTGGTCTCTGCATGCAGACCAGGTGGCCAAGATTTTTCAAATTTGGGGTACCCCGGACATAGACCTCTTTGCAAGTTTGTGGAATGCCAAACTTCCCCGTTGCTGTTCCAGAATTCCGGCTCAGAAGACTCAGGCCACGGATGCTTTCCTCCTTCATTGGGGTCAAGAATTCCTGTATGCCTTTCCACCCATTCCCCTAATTCCCAAAACCCTGTTCAAGCTTCAGAGAGACAGAGGCCATATGATTCTCATAGCTCCACATTGGCCAAGGCAAGTGTGGTACCCTCTGCTTCTACATCTCTCTCAAGCTCCCTCCCTGGAGTTAGGGTCTGCTCCAGATCTCCTATCTCAGGAGGACGGAATGTTATGGCATCCCAATCCCCCAGTCTCTGCATCTCAGGGCTTGGTTGCTGAAGGACGAGATCTCCAAGATCTTAATCTTCCTCAGCAAGTAAAGGATATTCTTTTTGCTTCCAGGAAACCTTCCACAAGACGCTCTTATGCTTTTAAGTGGAAAAGTTTACCATATGGTGTTCGCAAAAGGGTCTTAACCCCCTTGCGATACCTCTGGAATCATTGGTGGAGTATCTCCTTCATTTATCCAATGCAGGACTTAAGACTAACTCAGTAAGAGTCCATTTGAGTGCTATTGCAGCTTCCTTTAAGCCTCTAAATGGACAACCTATTTCCTCTCATCCTCTTATAGCAAGATTCATGAGAGGCCTAATTCTAACTAAGCCTCCCATCAGGCCACCACAGGTGGCATGGGATTTAAACCTGGTTCTTGGGCAGCTCATGAAGCCACCCTTTGAACCTTTAGCTACTACCTCCTTGAAATTCCTTTCTTGGAAGGTTATCTTTCTCATTGCAATCACATCAGCACGCCGCATTAGTGAGTTGCAAGCGCTAGTAGCTGATCCACCTTATACAAGGTTCCATCATGACAAGGTAGTCCTTAGGACTCATCCACACTTTATGCCAAAGATGGTCTCGCCTTTTCATCTAAACCAAGCGGTCTACCTACCTGTGTTTTTTCCAAGGCCTCATGCATCAAATGCAGAGAGGAATCTTCATCCCTTGGATTGTAAAAGAGCTTTAGCCTTTTACTTACAAAGAACATAGCAACATAGAAAGTCCTCTCAACTCTTTGTTGCTTTTGATCCTTCTCATTTGGGACTTCCAGGCTCCAAGAGAACACTCTCTAACTGGTTTGCTCAGTGTATTTCCTTCGCCTATCAGAGTAAGAACCTTTCTCTGGAGGGCCATGTCCCAGCTCACAATGTGAGGGCCATGGCAGCCTCAATGGCTCATCTGCACTCTGTGTCTATCGATGACATCTGTCGAGCAGCCACTTGGGCCTCGGTTCATAACTTCACAGACATAAGAACATAAGATATGCCATACTGGGTCAGACCAAGGTCCATCAAGCCCAATATCCTGTTTACAACAGTGGCCAATCTAGGTCATACGTACCTAGCAGCATCCCCAAAAGACAAAGTTTCCACAATGCTTGTATTGGGTCAAGCATTGATATCCTGGGTCCCTTTTTAATAATGGTTTATGGACCTTTCCTCCAGGAACTTGTCCAAACCTTTTTTAAACCCAGCTACACTAACACTACATCCTCCGGTAACAAATTCCAGAGTTTGATTACACGTTGAGTGAAAAAATATTTTCTCTTGTTTGTCTTAAATAGTTAACCCTGTAGCTTCATTGCATGTCCCCTAGTCTTTCTATTGATCTACGTTTACCCATTCCACTCCATTCATTAATTTATAGACCTCTATCATATCTCCCCTCAGCCGTCTCTTTTCCAGGTTGAAGAGCCCTAACCTTTGTAGCCTCTCTTCATAGGAGTAGCCTTCCATCCCCTTTACCATTTTGGTGGCTCTTTTCTGTACCTTTTCTAATAACACTTGGACTATTGGCCATTACTGCTTGGACAAGGACTCCCGCCGGGATGCCTTGTTTGGTCAGGCTGTTCTCCAACACCTGTTCCATACCTAATCAACTCCTACCCACCATCCCTGGTATTTATTTTTTATTTATTTTATTTAATTATTTGTTTAGACAGTTTTGTATACCGCCTAATCCTTCAATCAAAGTGGTCACAACACAATTGGGGGATACATTTAACACGCGGGGATATGAGACACATACACTAATACTTACAGGGAACATTGGCTATAGAGGGTTAAGTGGCTTGCCCAAGACCACAAGGAGCATCTGTGGGACTAGAAACCCCAGTCCTTCCGGCCCAAGGTTGCTGTCCTCTGGTGGGATTTGAACCTCCGACCTTCCAGCCTGAAGTACCTTGCCCCAACCACTAGGCTACTCCTCCGTAGGATGCCAGAGATCCATGGGGGGAAGTGGAGCCCTGTTCAGGTACACACAACTTCTGGGGTCTCTCCCTGGCACCTAAAGCTAGGGAGTCCCCATCTGTGATGACTACATTCCTGCTTGTTCCTGGAGATAGCATAGTTACTCACCTGTAACAGGTGATCTCCAGGAACAGCAGGAATTTAGTCCTCACAACCCACCCACCTCCCCTAGGAGTTGTATCTCTCTATCTATCTCTTCCCCTTTCCCTCTCTCTCTCTTTGTCTCAGCTTTAAAACTCAACTGCAGAGAGGCAGTTGGGAAAGGCGGGAAGGCAGCACGCAGGCGCTGTGGGATGCTCCCAAAGGCTTTCTAATTGGACGCTGGGGAGAGTTCTCGCGCAGGCTCCGTCGGTACCGATGATACCCATATGTGAGGACTAAATTCCTGCTGTTCACGGAGATCACCTGTTACAGGTGAGTAACTATGCTTTCCCGATGTATCGCTATTTCCTTCCGCACCTTTAAATACCACGTCAGTCATGGGTAACATCCCTACATCTTCCTCAGTAAAGACCGAAGCAAAGAATTCATTCAGTCTCTCCACTCTCGCCTTGTTGCCTCTTAGTGCCCCTTTAACCCCTCTATCATCTAATGGACCAACTGACACTCTCACAGGTTTTTTGCTACGAATGTACTTGAAAAAGTCTTTATTTCGCGTTTTTGCTTCCGCAGCAAGCTTCTTCTCAAATTCTCCCTTTGCCTGCCTTATCAATGCCTTGTATTTGACTTGCCAGTGCTTGTGCTGTTTCCAGGTTTCATCATTTGGCTCTTTTCTCCATTTCCTGAAAGATGATTTTTTGGCAACAACAGCCTCTCTGACCTCACCTTTAAACCATGCTGGCAGTTGTTTGGACTTCCTTCCACTTTTCTTAAAGCGTGGAATACAGCTGGTCTGACAAGACTTTCCTTGACTAAATCCATGTTGGCTTTCTCCCTTTAAATGCTTTTATCTATTTGTTCATTAATTTTTTTCTTTATAATGATTTCTACCGTTATGACCAGTACTGATGTCAGGCTTACCTGTCTGTAGTTTCCTGTATCACCCTTGGAGCTCTTTTTAAAAATTGGCGTTACATCAGTCATTCTCCAATCTTCAGGTACTACAAATGATTTTAATGATGACTCACAGATTACTAATAGTAGGTCTGCAATCTCATATTTCAATTCCTTCAACACCCTCTGATGTATACCATCCAGTCCAGGTGATTTACTACTCTTCAGTTTATCAAATACCTGTAATACATTTTTCCGGTTTATCGATATTTCTTTCAGTTCTTCCGATATATCACCTTTAAATTACCATTTCAGGCATGGTTAACTTCCCTACATCTTCTTCAGGAAAGATCGACAAAAGAATTCATTCAGTCTCTTCGCTATGGCCTTGTCGTCCCCTCATCTATCATCCAATGGTCCAACTGACTCTCTCACAAGTTTTTGTTACAAATGTACTTGGAAAAAATCTTTATTACGTGTTTTTGCTTCCTTGGCAGTTTTTTTCACATTCTCTCTTTTCCTGCCTTATCAATGCCTTCCATCAAACTTGCCAGTGCTTTTGTTTCCCATTTTCATCATTTGTCTTCTTTTTCCATTTCCTGAAAGATGCTTTTTTGGCTATAACAATCTCTCTGACTTCGCCTTTAAACAATGCTGGTAGGTTTTTGGCCTTCCTTCCACTTTTCTTAAAGTGTGGAATACATCTGTTCTGGGCTTCCAAGATAGTATTCTTAAACAACACCCATACTTGATATAAAATCTTTAACCTTTGCAGCTACTCCTTTTAATTTTTTCTTAACTATTTTCATTAGTTTATCATAGTCTCCCTTTTGAAAGTTAAAAGGTAGTACTGTGGATTTCCTTGCTATCCTGCTTGCATTTATTAAATCAAATGCAAACATGCTCTGATCACTATTGACAAGTGGCCCCAACCCCCATATCTCTTGCACCAGATCCTGTGTTCCACTAAGGACTAGATCCAAAATAGCTTCCCCTCTTGTCGGTTCATGAACCAGCTGTTCCAAGAAAAAGTCATTTTTTTTTCATCTAGAAACTTTATCTCCCTAGCATGTCCTGCAGTGACACTGACCCAGTTGATACCAGGGAAATTGAAATCACCCATTATTACTGTGTTGTAACTTTTGTTAGCTTCTCTTTCTCTTAGCATTTCATCATCCATGTGTTCATTCTGGCCAGGCAGTCAGTAGTACACCCCCACTGCCATCGCCTTCACCTTTTTACATGGGATTTCTATCCATAGAGATTCTGCAGTGTATTCTCCGGGAACAAGCAGGAAGTCAGTCGGCACCGACGGAGCCCTCGCAGAAGCATCCCGCCAGCTTTCAAAGAAAGCCTTTCGGAGATGCCACCACGCATGCATGGTCCCCTTCCTGCACAAGGGTGCCATCTTGCTCAGTCTCCTTTTTTCCACGGAGCCCTTCAGATGTTGTCTAGCTTGTCTCCGGAAAATGTTGATTTTCCTCTCTCCAAGTTTCACACTTGCCTCTGGTATCGCACCGGCACTCTTCCTGCCTACCGACCTCGGTGCCTCAATGTCTGGCTCGGTTTATTTTTCCTTCTTTTCTTTTCTGGTGTCTTCGCACCCTTTTTCTCCCACTGGCAGCCCAGAGAGTCTTCAACTTCGCAGGGGTACTTTTTCCCCCATGGCTACCAGTGGCTTCAAGAAGTGTGATTGATGCTTTAAAATTATGTCTTTGACCGACACACACGACTGCTGTCTCCGCTGCTTGGGCCAGACCACGACCCAGTGGCCTGCAGCCTCTGTAACAGGATGTCCAGCAAGGCCCTCAAGAGCCACCAACAGCAGCATAAGTTTTTCACTGAGTCACTGATGCCTCTGAAGACCAGGGCCTCGTCTGAGGCCCGGACATCTCAGGCAGAACCCTCCGAACCCAAGCCTCGTCGTGGGTCCTCAGAAAGGGGGTCTCCTCGAGGGAACCCAGGAAGAAGAAGAAACCCTCGAAGGCGGTGTCCCTAGACAGTTCCAACTGGCCAGGGGCTCCCTGGGCCCGGTTCCGCAGTCCGAGACGCTCGTCTGAGGCATTTGGAGAAGGAACGGCCTGCGAAGGTCCCACAGAAACATCTGACCGCGGACCAGCCTTGGTCTCCAGACACCATCCTCGTCGAGGATTCCCCTTTGGGGGAGCCCGTGTCGGGCCCGAGTTCCTCGGCGCCCTCACTGAAGGCTGCTGAGCTTTCTGGTCTAGAGTCCAGAATGGCGGCCCTGGAGTATAGTTTGTCTGCCTTCATGGACTAGCAGCAGGTGCTGTTGTCCGGCATGACCAGTTCATCCACCCCGACCACCAGGCCCTCAATGTCCAGGATGTCCCCGGAGGCTGAGCTGATCCTCGAGGTCCTTCGGCCTCAAGGCAATCCTCGGTCAAGGTTGCGATCCAAGTTCTGCTCGACGGGACCGCAGTGCTCGACGGGACCGTGGTCATCCCCGGCAAGTCTACTGGGCACCAGCTGCAGGGCATTGGGAGCTCCGAGTGGGAGATGGAGGATGAGGAGTCCCCCTATACCCATCGCCACCGTGACATCCCTTCCGACTCTCCTGTCTCAGAGTCTCAACAGTGATTCCCGCCTGAGGACATGGGCTTCCTGGATTTTGTCAAGGACATGTCTAAGGCCCTAGCATTCCCAACCAAGTCGGAGGAGGACCCTCAGGCGGATGAATTGGAAATCTTCCAGTACGAGACCCCTCCGCAGGAATCACTCACGGTGCTCATCCCTCCCATCCTGGAACGGCTCATACTCCGAATGTGGGAGACACCGGCTTCGGTGCTAGTGGTGAGCAAATGGCTCGACTCGATGTATCGAGTCTGCCGGAGCCCGGGCTTCCATAAGTCACAGCTGCCGCATAGCTCCATGGTGGTGGAGTAGGCCATGCTTCGGCTGAAAAGCCAGAAGACACACTCCTCGGTGCCCCCCGGCAGGGAGGCCTGCACCTTGGGCGCCCTCGGCAGAAAGTGCTACCAGGGCTCAATGCTCATCTGCCGCATCCACGCCTACCAGCTGTACATGAGCATGTATCTGAGAGACTTGGCGAAGGAACTCGCCGGGTTCTTGGCTGGTCTCTCCAAGGAGCCTTTGCAGTGATTTAGGAACCTGGCCAAAGCAGTCCATCAATGCTCCATATTTATGTCTCAGACAGCCTATAACAGGTTCGAGTCGGCATCTCGAGTAGCGGTGACTGGTGTCGGTGCATGCCACCAAGATTGACTACAGTCGTCCGACCTCCAGCAATGGGTTCAGGAAAAATTGGTCGATGTCCCCTGCTAAGAAGAGAACCTCTTTGGCCAAAACCATGACCGACAAGGATGCCGAGCTGGAGACCGAGTTCATGACTAGGACCAGGCTCTCTAAAAAGACCGCGGCCCCTCTTAGATGGAAGGGCTCGGGTAAAAAGCCCTTCTACCCGAGGAAGGGAGCTGCTTACAGAAACTACCCACCTTATTTATTTTTATTTTTATTTATTACAAGTTCTTATATACCGCACTATTCGGCATCAGCGCGGTTTACATTATAACATAAAGACCATAACAACAAGCTGTTTGGTTTACATCGAACAGGCCTCCCCAGCTCCCCAACAGGATCAGCAGGCCAAGGGACATGGACATGGGCATGGCCCACATAAGCAGAAGGCCCACATAAGCAGAAGGCTCCAAAACCCCAGGCACCAGCTCCGGCCCAACCAGGGGGGAGTTTTTGACTCCTTGAGCATAGCCTCTCTATCCCAAGGAGATCAGCAGCCCACAGGGGGATGTCTGGCCCTCTATGCCCAGAGGTGGGTGACCGTCACCACCGATTCCTGGGCTCTAAGGGTAGTCATGGAGGGTTACCTCCTCCTCCTGACTCAGACACCTCCCCCCTAATTCCCTGTAGAGTTCTGCAGGTCTCCCCTCCACCGGGATCTTCTGAAGGAGTTGGCAGGGTGGAACCGGTGCCCCACCACCTCAACGGCAAGGGGTTCTATTCCAGGTACTTCCTCGTGCCAAAAAGGACAGGGGGCCTAAGGCACATTTTTGACCTGCGCAACCTCAACAAATTCCTGGTGAGGGAATGCTCTCCCTTGGAACCTTGCTGCCATACCTCCAGCAGAGAGACTGGCTATGCTCCTTAGATCTCAAGGATGCTTATGTCCACATTCTCATCCATCCCAACCACAGGCAGTACTTGCGGTTCATAGTGGGGGGCAGGCACTGTCAATACAGGGTGCTCCCCTTCGGCCTAGCCTCTGCCGCCAGAGTCTTCAAATGGCACAGGTTCTCTGTTTAGTGCACTGAACACGGGGCTGATCCTTTTTCCTGCCTGGTGGCTCTGGTATTACAGTACCTTCTCCACCTCTCTCAGTCCACTCCATCCAAGTGCACTTAGTGCCCTGGCGGCGCGTCACCATTCGGTGGATGGTAAGCCCCTCTCGGTCCAATCGTTGGTGACCCATTTCCTTTGGGGCCTGCTCTTATTGAAGCCCCTGGTTTGCCCTGCGACAACCGAATGGGACTACAGTGTTGGGGCAGCTCACTCGCCCACTGGCTATCTGCCACCTTCGCTTTCTTGGAAGGTGGTTTTCCTAGTTGCACTCACCTCCGCTCGCAGAGTTAGTGAGCTTCAGGCCCTTGTGGTGGAAGAGCCTTATAGCAGGTTTTACAAGAACAGAGTGGTGCTTCGCACGCACCCCAAATTCCTGCTGAAGGTAGTGCCACCCTTCCATCTCAACTAGGAAGTGGTGCTCCCTACCTTCTTTCCGAGACCTCACTCCAGTCAGGCAGAGATGGTCCTTTACACCTTGGACTGCAAGAAGGCTTTGTTCTTCTACATCCAATGCACTCAGGGCCTCCACAAAGCTTCTCAACTTTTCATCTCCTATGACCCCAGCAAGCTGGGGGAGGCAGTGACCAAGCGTATGCTGTCCACATGGGTGGTGTACTGTATCACCCTCGCTTATGAACAAATGAGGCTCCTGCTGGAAGGCCGCATCACGGCCATGGCAGCTCGTTGGCAAACTTGCACTCTGTCCTGATGGCGGACATCTGCCGTGCGGCCACCTGGTCTTCACTCCATACCTTCGCAGCCCATTACTGCCTGGAAAGAGAGTCCCGACGGGACATTGCCTTCGGCCAGACTGTGCTCCGTAACCTTTTTGGGGTTTAGGCAACTCCTACCCTCCAACCCTTCTGTGTTCAGGGTACCAGAGTGCTGGTTCATCGGACGCAGGGGTCCTACTGTGGTCTGTGGGCACAGACTCAATTGCTGCTGCTTGCGGCTCCCCATAACGGAGCCCTGTTTTTGCTATGGGCTTTCGGTAGCCTGTTGCTGGGGAGTCCCATATGTGAGGACTGACTTCCTGCTTGTTCCCAGAGAAAGCGTAGTTATTCATCTGTAACAGGTGTTCACCAGGGACAGCAGGAATCAGTCCTCACAACCCTCCCTCCTCCTCTTGGAGTTGCTTCTTTACCATCTTTTATTTTTGCCGTCTTTTAGCTATGTCATCTGACTGAGCAAGATGGCACCCTTGGGCGGGAAGGGGACCACGCATGCGTGGTGGCATCTCCCAAAGGCTTTCTTTGAAAGCTGGGGGGATGCTTCCATGAGGATGTCACCCATATGTGAGGACTGATTCCTGCTGTCCCCAGAGAACACTTGTTACATGTGAGTAACTACGCTTTTTGTTTCATGCCAAACTTTAATCGTATGTGACTCAATGCCCTCTCTAACATAGCATGCAAACCCTCCACCAATTTGATCTACCCTATCATTGCGATATAGTTTGTACCCAAGTATCACAGTGTCCCATTGGTTGTCCTACCACCAGGTTTCTGAGATGCCAGTCATATCTAATCTTTCATTTAGTGCTATATATTCTAGCTCTCTCATCTTATTTTTTTTTTACTTCTAGCATTTGCATACAGGCTTTTTAGGGACTGTATTTTGTTGATATTAGTATGGTTATCAGTTGATAGAGGTAATTTGGAATCTTTCAGCTCTGTATTTAAGGGCATATGGGTTACTTTTATCTTGATTGTAACCTCTCTGTCAGGATACCCTAACTTCCCTCTTTTACTAGTATCCTTCAAGGGTACATCCTTCTGAACCATGTTCTCTTGGGTTTTCCCTATTATCTATTTCCCCTATTATCTAGTTTAAAAGTTGCTCTATCCCCTTTTTAAGGGTTAATGCCAACAGTCTGGTTCCATCCCAGTTAAGTTGGAGACCAATCCTTCGGAAAAGCCCCTAACCTTCCCCAGAAAGTTGCCCAGTTTCTTACAAATCCAAAACACTTTTCTTTGCACCATCGTCACATCCATTCACTGATACTCTGGAGCTCAGCATTCCTTTTGGGCCCTGTGCATGGAACAGGAAGCATTTTGGAGAATGCTACCTGGAAGTTTTGGATTTCAGCTTCCTACTTGAGCCTAAATTTGGCCTCCAGAACCTTCCTTCCTCACTTTCCTTTGTCATTGGTACCAACATGTACCAAGAAATCAGACTTCTCCCCAGCACTATCTAAAACCTTGTCTAGGTGGCGCATGAGGTCTGCTACCTTTGCACCAGGTAGGCATATTACCAGGCAATCCTAACGTCCACCAGCTACCCAGCTTTCTGCATGCGTAATGATCGAATCGCCAACTGTAATGGCCATCCTAACCCTTCCCTCATGGGCACATGTCCCTGGAGAAATCTCCTCAGTGCCAGAGGGTTTTACGTCACCTGGAGGACAGATCCTAGCTACTGGATCACTTCCTGCAATACCAAGGTTATGCTCTCCTTCAGGGGCGGCTCAAGGCAATCTGCTGCCTGAAGCAAAGGATGAGAAGGGGGTGGGCTTTCTCAAAACTCCATCAGGGACTGAACCAAACCAAAAAGCCAATTAGATGATTTGGAGGAAATGCAAGATGTTTGCACACCAAGGAACTAAAAGAGAGCGAGAACCACAGCACAGTTTATAAAGCTAAATTATAACTCATTTTTATTTTGGTCTTTGCTTTTTCTTTTTGAACATATGTTTTGCATCCATAGAACCCCTTCAACAGTGGGTGCAGAGCAGAACCAGGACATTCACCCACAGAGCTCAATATCTTTAAAAAAATAATCTGATCATTTCACTAACAACAACAACAAACATTCTCCAGTACCGGGCATATTGTGAACTAATACAAAACCCTACAACAAAGCCACTGAGTATCTACAGAGCAAATCTACCATACTATATCAGCATCATCTTCCAAAACTCACTTAAGGAGCCATTCTAAAAAAAAGCATCACTGTAAATACTACAGTGGGCCCTGGAACATCCAAACACCTATTTGAAAAGCTGAACAATTCAGATTACTACAGTACAGATCCCTACATACAAACTCCATGTTAAAAGAACACACTCAAAACACAGACCCTCACCAAGTACAGAATAAGTGACCATAACCTAGAAATAAACATATGTAGATAAAAATTAAACTGCAATGGCAAGAAGCCAGGTTCTGCATATAGTGCAATACCAGAGAAATAGAAAGAGATGCATTTCCAGGTACTGTATAAAATATAAAGATAGCACCAAGTCCAATAATTATATTGAAAATAAAATTCTTTTCGAACTTTGTTGCCTGACCTTTTTATTCTCTAATCATGTAGGTCCCAATGTTAGGTTTTTGCTTTCCTCGATCTCCCAGTGATTCAGTGCCATGTGTGGAAACACACTGCGGCATCTTGTGTATAAATTTAGTATACTTTATTTTTAAATGTATATGCCACCCATCTAAAATCCTAGGTGGCTTCTAAACATACACATGCAATTTAGTATAACAAATGGTACAATAAAACAAGCATAATAATAAAACATTAAATTTGATTAATGAAAAGCCACTTACACCCGGCCCCCCCCCCAAATCAAACCATTATAAGTATCTGCACTTCAGATTTATTTTGCTATGATCAGATTATTGATGAAGAGGGAAGATATAAAATGAGAAACTAATCTTGATAGCCATGAATTCAAATACTGGATTGGATTGTGCTAGAGCTGGAAAAGTCCAGAACTCAGCAGCGATGAAGCTATCAGGCTACTAAACAAAATTAAACTGAGACATTCCCTTAAAATTTGAAATTTCCTTGAATCTGAACTGACAAAATATTTTAAATTTCAGTCTGACAGCATAAAGAACGCAAAACTGCAAATATCAAAAACAGTACAAATTCCAGCACCCCTCCAAACCAACCCCCTACAGTTGACCTCACCAAGAACCCAAAGTACAGGACCCATAGAGCAAATCTACTGTTCTATAACATCACTAACTTCCAAAACTCACACAACATGGTGTGTACCCATAAAAGGGCAGCACCATAAATATTGCAGTGGGCCCTAGAACATCCATAGTCCTATTCAGAAAACTGAACAAGCCAGATTATTACAGCTCCCTACATAGAAACTGCATGCTAACAGAACATGTAGCCTCAGTCACACATATGCAGAACAGAGATATATCTTCACCAAGTAGGGAATATATTAGTACAAATTAAAAACAGACATATGTAGTCAAAAAGAAATGCTTTTACCTATTTCTGTTAGGTTTACAGGATTTCTTTCTCAAAATTATACTTTACTGCAGAGTGAGGTGAGAGAAAGAACTCTCACACACAGGCATTTGCATTGTCAGCAGAAACTAACATAATGGCTCAGCGCAAGTAGCTTGATTGCAACTAATGCCACCTCACTGGGTGGCCTTATTTGCACCGGCAGCTGTTTTGCCACGCTGAAATGCGGTAACTGCGGGGGATGTAACTGTCTCCCTGCAGTTAGCCCTGCGTAATCAAACTCTGGAATTAGTTACCAGAGGATGCAGTAAAAACTGTTAGTGTAACTGGGTTTAAAAAAGGTTTGGACAAATTTCTGGAGGAAAGGTCCATAAACTATTATTAAAGAGGACCTGGGAAATCTACTGCTTGCCCTGGGACAAGCATTTTGGAACCTGTGTGCCTTTTTGGGAACCTGCCAGGTATTTGTGACCTGAATTAGCCACTGTTGGAAACAGGATACTGGGCTTGATGGACCTTTGACTCATTATGGAATTTCTTATGTCCAGTGCAGAGCCTAGGAAACATGTTGCTAAATATGCCAAACAAGAGGGGTGTAACAGCATCCATGCAGCATCTCCCACTTCCACAAAAACAAGAGTGACTTGGTATGCCAACACAGCACTTCCCACCCTCTGAGAAATAAGAGGGACTTTGTGACCACAACACAACACCTCCTACTCCAACATAAACACCAAGAAGGGCTTAGCCCCACCGTAACTCCTGAAACTGCGCCAGCATGGTGTTAATGTAAATATATATTCCATAAAAAACAAAGGAAATGCAAGATGCTCGCACACCAAAGAACGCAAAAAGAAAAAGTGAGAACCACAGCACAGTTTATAAGACCAAATTTTAACTAATTTTATTCTGTTCTAAACTGCGTTGTGGTTCTCACTTTTTCTTTTTGAATATATATTCTGCATCCGCAGAAACCTCTTCCTTGACAATGTGTGCAGAGCAGAAGTAGGACATTCACCCCCAGAACTCAATATATTTAAAAAAAAATCTGATTCTGGTCATCTCACTAACAAACAAACATTCTCCAGTACCAGGCATACTGGAAACTAATATAAAACCCTATAAAAGTCACCTAAGATCTACAAGGCCAAATCGACCATAACATTCTAGCATAAACTGCCAAAACTCATACAAGGGACCTACCCAGAAAAAAACAGCACTATAAATACTGCCACAGGCCCTAGAACATCCATATACCTATTTGAAAAGCTGAACAAGTCAAATTACTACAGTACAGTATAGATCCCTATGTACAAACTCCATGTTAACAGAACACCTGGCCTCAGAACACAGACCCTTACCAAGTATAGAATAAGTGACTACAACCTAAAATAAAAATATGTAGACAGAAATTAAACTGAAATCCCAAGAAGCCAGACTCTGCATGGGGTGCAACATCAGATAAATAAGAGATGCAGTTCCCCATACTATGTAAAATATAAAGATAGCACAAAGTCCAATCACTAAAATGAAAATGAAAATATTTTTTCTACCTTTGTTGTCTGACCATTTTATTCTCTGATCATGCTGGTCCCGATCTGAGGTTTCTGCTTTCCTGTCTTCCCTTAGCTCTCTTTCTATGGTCTATAGTTCATCTGCCATTTCTTATCTCTTCTTTTGTTTTCTTCACCTCCTTCCATCAGCCTATTTCCAGTCCCAATAACCCTCCCCAGAATCATCCCCCTTTCCCAGACTCCCCTCCCAGTACCTTCCAATGTCAACTGCCTTGCATTCCCATGACTGCCTCTGGTGTCCATTCCCTTCCAGTCCCCCTCCTTCCCCACTGTCCAGCCCTTTCTAGTCCAAATACTATTATTGGTATCAGCTCACTTCCACTCCCAGTGCCACCACCCCACTGTTGGCTCCCTTCCAGTCACCCTACCCTCTGTCCATCCCCCTTCGAGTCCCATCCCCAAGTGTCAGATCCCTTCCAGTCCACCTTCAGTACCATCCCTAGGTGTCATCTCCCTTCCTGCCCCCACCTCCACCTGTGTTAGCTCCCTTACTGCCCCCACCTCCCCCCGTGTCAGCGTCCTTCCTGCCCCCCTTCTCCTGGCAGACCCTCTCAGCATGCATTCCCTTCCAGTCCCATTCTCACACCCCACTGTATCAGCCCATTTGTAACCCTAGCCCCCAGTTTTCTTCCAGGGCCAGCAGCGCTCTCCTCCCCTCCCCCCCCCCATTAGCCAATTTCCAGTTCTAGCCCCAGTCTTCTTCCAGTGCCAGCAGTTCTCTTTCTCCAAGACCAAGCAGGAAGTCAGTCCTCACATATGGGTGTCATCGGTGCCGATGAAGCCCCAGCGGAGCATTTCCCCAGCTTTCTATGAAAGCCTTTGGGAATGCAGGCACGCATGCGCGGTTCCCTTCCTGCCTAAAGGTGCCATCTTACCTCAGTCTCTTTTTTTCCGAGAAGCCCACCGGACGTGTGTCCTGTCATCCCGGATAAAAGTTGATTTTTCTTCGGCGATCCTCGCTGTTTTTTCTCCCGGTTCGACGCCGGTTCCCCTCCCGCCGGGTTCAGTACACCGGTATCGAGCCCGATCCTTCTTTTCGGTTTTTGCCCTTTGTGGCTGGCGTTCGCGCCCTTTTTTGCTTTTTCCCTGGAAGGCCGGTCCTTTGACCTCATGGGGACTCTTTTTTTCCCCGATGGCTTCCAGCGGTTTCAAGAAGTGTGATCGGTGTAAGAAATTAATGTCTCTCACCGACACACACGACTGTTGCCTTCGGTGCCTCGGTCCTGATCACGACCCTAAGTCGTGTGGACCATGAGGGAAGATGTCTTCCAAGGCACTCCGAAGTCGCCAGCAGCAGAAAGAAAGGCTTTTCTCGAACTCTGCCTCCGGCCGGGCCCGAACCTCATCTGAGGCCTCGACATCTCGGGATTTGGATCCCGAGCGCCATCGGAGCTCCTCGGACAGGGGGTCCCCCGACCGGGAATGCAAGAGGAAGAAGCGGCTCACGAGGGCGGCGGCGTCGGAGGTCCCTGGCTCCTCGAGGGCCAGGTCTAAGACCCCCGACCATCGCCCCGGACCCGTGGAACAAGAGAAGCCTGCCAAAGTTCCTCGTGTGGAGCCGGAGTCTGCTGGACACGTAAGCCCCGTAGTCCTCGAGGACTCTCCTCCCAGAGAGCCGTCAGGCCAGGCGCCGCCAGGGCCCGAGTCGGTGGCTGCTGCATCTCCCGAGCTGAGTCTCAGGATGACAGCCTTGGAGAGCAGATTGTCTGCCTTCATGGAGCAGCAGCGGGCACTGATGGCCAGCCTGTCTGGCGCATCTGCCCCGACCACCGGGACATCGACTTTGAAGTCGACCCCGGAGACCGAGCCGATACTTGAGTCCATCATGGCTCGAAGTCGACCTCGGTCGCGGTCTCCCTCGACCTCCCACTCGGGACCGAGGGCATCGATGCCGGTGCCTCCGGCGTCGGGGCGGGTGCTCCAGGGCCCCGCGGGGTCGGACCCTGACTCCTCGTCAGACGAATCCGCCTGGGAGACGGAAGATGAGGAGTCCCTCGATACATTCAAGACTCGGTGCATCCCGTCTGACTCACTGCAGTCTGAGCCCCAGAGTAGATCGCTTCCGGAGGATACTCGGTTCTCGGAGTTCGTCCGGGATATGGCCACTGCCTTGGCTATTCCGGTGGACCCTGAGGAAGAGCCTCGAGCTGAAGAGCTCGAGGCCCTGCAGTATGACTCTCCTCCGAAGGAGGCCTTTACTGTCCCGGTTCCTCCGATGCTGGAATGGCTCCTCTTCAGGATGTGGGAGGCGCTGGCCTCAGTGCCGGTTCTAAGCAAGCGAGTCGACTCGATCTGTCGACTCCGGTAGAGCCCTGGCTTTCAAAAGGCACAGCTACCACACCATTCCATGGTTGTGGAATCGGCCATGCATCGTCTGAAGAGCCAGAAGATGCACTTTGCAGTGCCTCCCGGTAGGGAGGCCTGGAACCTCGATGGCGTCGGTAGAAAGTGCTTTCAGGGCTCGATGCTTGCTTGCCGTGTCCAGTCTTACCAGCTGTACATGGGCATGTACTTGCGGGACTTGGCCAAGGAGTTGACCGGGTTCTCTGCTGGACTCTCCGGGGAACCCTTGTAGAGATTCAAGTCTTTGTCCTCGGGGATTCGGGACTGCTTGAAGTTAATGTCCTGCTCCGCCTACGATGGCTTCGAGGCTTCGGCTCGACGCCAGGCATGGCTGTAGTCATCGGACCTCGAGCCATGGGTTCAGGACAAGTTGGTCGATGTCCTTTGCCGAGGTGAAAACCTTTTTGGCAAGCCCATGACCGAGAAGGCCACCCAGCTCGAAACAGAGCACCTTACACGGACAAGGCTGTCTAGGAAGACCTCTGCCCCTTCTCATAAAAAGAAGGGCCAAGGTAAAAAGCCCTTTTACCCAAGGAAGGGCACTGCCTACAAACAGTTCCCTCAATATCAGGCTACCCAAGCTGCACCCCAGGGTCAGCAAGCCAAGGGGCAGGGTAATGGGCCCCGTAGGCAGAGGACCCCCAAGCCTCCGACCCCTGCTCCCACTCAGCAGGGTGGGGGTTTTCGACTCCTTGAGCGTAGCCTCTCCATCCCTGCTATCCCAACCCTGCATAGGAGGTCACCTCGCCCTCTTTGCCCACCAGTAGCCCCTCATCACCGGGGACAGTTGGGTGTTGGACATAGTCCACAGGGGCTATGCACTGCATTTTCACCAACTGCCTCCTCCATACTTTCCAGGGGAGCCTCCAAGGCCTCCCCTGCACACAGACCTTCTCCTTCAAGAGCTTCAAGGTCTGTTGGTGGACAGGGCGGTGGAGCCTGTGCCTCCCCACTTGCAAGGTCACGGATTCTACTCCAGGTATTTCCTGGTACCCAAAAGAACCAGTGGCCTTCGACCCATTCTGGATCTCAGGAACCTCAACAAGTTCCTAGAGAAAGAAAAGTTCAAGATGCTTACTCTTGGAACACTTCTGCCCTACCTCCAGCAGGGAGATTGGCTGTGCTCCTTGGATCTAAAGGATGCGTATGCCCATATCCTCATTCATCCAGACCACAGGAAGTACCTCAGGTTGATTGTGGGAGGAAACCATTATCAGTACAGAGTACTGCCTTTTGGCCTCACCTCCGCTCCCAGGGTCTTTACCAAATGCCTGGCAGTGGTAGCGGCCTACCTGAGAAGTCAGGGAATCTTTGTCTTCCCCTATCTGGACGACTGGCTCATCAGGGGTCAGACGTGCCAGGAGGCCAGACAAGCCACCCTCAGAACTATTGCTCTTCTTCAAAGCCTGGGGTTTGTCATAAACTTCGCAAAGTCCACTTTGCTCCCCTCCCAGAATTTGGAGTTCATAGGAGCAAGGCTGGACTCCCTGCTGGCAAAGGCTTTCTTGCCAGCAGACAGAGCCCAAAGACTGATAAACTTAGCAAACCAGTTTCTCAGCAGGTCACTGGTCTCCGCCAGACTCTGCCTGAGGCTGCTTGGCCACATGGCTTCAACAGTGCATGTGACCCCCAATGCCAGGCTCCATATGAGGCCTGCACAGTGGTGCCTTCGGACTCAGTGGTCACAGGCCACAGGCAGCCTCAGAGACAGGATAAGGGTGTCCAGACAATTTCTGAACTCCCTCAACTGGTGGCTGCACCCACCCATTCTACTAAAGGTGGTGCCTTTTCAGATTCCTGGGTACACGGTGGTACTGACCACAGACGCCTCCCTGCAGGGCTGGGGTGCTCATTGTATAGGCAAGTGCACCCAGGGCCTGTGGTCTCCTTGGGAAGCTGCACAGCAGATCAATCTCCTCGAACTCAGAGCTATTTGGTTAGCACTCAAAGCTTTCTCTCCTACCCTGGCTCATCAATCTGTCCTGGTTCAGACAGACAACCAAGTAGCCATGTTTTATGTGAACAAACAGGGCGGGACTGGGTCCAGAATCCTTTGTCGGGAGGCTCAGGACCTTTGTTCATTTGCCCTCAAGCACAACATGCTCCTCAAGGCTGTGTACCCTCCAGGCCAGGACAACTACCTGGCCGACAGATTAAGCAGAATTCTGCAGCCCCACGAGTGGCAGCTGCATCCTTCAGTAGTTCAGAAGGTCTTCCTGAAATGGGGTCTCCCTTTGGTAGATCTCTTTGCCAGCCCAATGAACAAGCAACTGCCAAAGTTCTGCTCCAGGCAACCGCATCCTCTGAGAATAGCAGCAGATGCTTTTCTGATTCCATGGTCTCAGGGCCTCCTGTATGCGTTTCCTCCCACGCCCTTGGTGGCCCGAACTCTCTTCAAAATTCTTCAAGACAAGGCCTCGGTCCTGCTGGTGGCTCCCAGGTGGTCGAGACAGCCTTGGTTTCCACTTCTACTTCAACTGGCGGTGGATCCCCCACTGCCTCTGGGGTTGCGACCCGACCTTCTCTCACAGGAGCAGGGTTCCCTTCTGCACCCCAATCTCAAAGCTCTCAATTTGATGGCCTGGAGGCTGCAAGGGTAGTTTTGGCTCCCTGGGGCCTACCTTAGGAAGTTGAGGAGGTTGTCCTAGCCTCTAGGAAACGGTCCACTAGGAAAACCTATGCTCACAAATGGAAAAGGTTTTCTGTGTGGTGTCAGCTACGTACAGATCCTTTCTCCTGTACTGTGCCAGTAGTGCTTCAGTACTTACTGCACTTATCAAATCAGGGACTTAAGTCCAATTCTGTTCGGGTCCACCTCTCAGCTCTAGCAGCTCACCTCTCACTGGTGGAGGGACATTCTCTGTCGGTTCACCCTTTGGTGTCCCGCTTTCTCAGAGGCTTGCTTTTGCTCAAGCCTCCAATCCGTCCCCCTGCCCCTGAGTGGGAGTTGAATGTGGTCTTGCAGCAACTGACTCGCCCATCTTTTGAGCCGATGGCTACTTGTCCACTGTGCTTCCTATCCTGGAAGACACTCTTCCTGATAGCCCTTACCTCGGCTAGGCGAGTGAGTGAGCTTCAGGCCCTGGTCTGTGATAGGCCTTACACCAGGATTTATCGGAACAGGGTAGTCCTCAGGACTCATCCAAAGTTCCTCCCAAAGGTTGTCTCCTCTTTCCACCTCAATCAGGAGGTGGTTCTTCCAACATTCTTCCCTAGGCCTCATGCAAGCCAGGCTGAAGCAGTCCTGCATACCCTGGACTGTAGGAGGGCCTTATCCTTCTACCTTGACCGTACGCAGGGGCATAGGAGGGCTACTCAGCTCTTCGTATCCTTTGACCCCAATAAGTTGGGGTTGGCTGTGTCCAAGCATACCTTGTCCATCTGGGTGGCTGACTGTATCACCTGGGCTTACAAGGCGGCTGACCTTCCTTTGCAGGGTCGGGTCACGGCCCATCGTGTCAGGGCAATGGCTGCCTCAGTGGCTCATCTCGCTCTGTGCCCTTGATAGACATCTGCAGGGCTGCAACTTGGTCTTCAAGCCAGACTTTTGCGGCCCATTACCCTCTGGAGAGGGAGTCCCGTAGGGACAGTGCTTTTGGCCAGGCAGTACTCCGGAATCTCTTTGAGGTTTAAGCAACTCCTGCCCTCCTACCCTCTGTTGGGCTACCGGTGGAGGTTGTGTCCTTGAAAAGCCTTTCTTTGCTGCTGAGACTAGAGGGAGTACTCTTGTTCAGCCTGGGTTCTTTGGTAGCCCAGAGCTAGGGAGTCACCCATATGTGAGGACTGACTTCCTGTTTGGTCCTGGAGAAAGAGTAGTTACTCACCTGTAACAGGTGTTCTCCAGGAGCAGCAGGAATCAGTCCTCACAACCCTCCCTCCTCCCCTTGGAGTTGCAGTTGTACATAGTTTATTTTTTCATTTTTGTGTGCTGTTCTTAGCTATGTCATTTGACTGAGGTAAGATGGCACCTTTAGGCGGGGCGGGAAGGGAACCGCGCATGCGTGCCTGCATTCCCAAAGGCTTTCATAGAAAGCTGGGGAAATGCTCCGCTGGGGCTTCATCGTCGCCGATGACACCCATATGTGAGGACTGATTCCTGCTGCTCCTGGAGAACACCTGTTACAGATGAGTAACTACTCTTTCCCATCAGCCCATTTCCAGTCCCAGCCTTTTTTCCAGTGCTAGCCCCTCAATCAGCCCATTACCAGTGCTAGTCTCCCATCAGCCCATTACCAGTCCTAACCCCCTCCTGATAAGCCTATCAGTCCTAGCCCTCCTAATCAGCTCATTTCCAGTCCTAACTCACCCGATCAACCCATTATCAGTCCTAGCCTCCCCCTATCAGCCCAGTTCCAGTGCTAACCCTCCCATCAGCGCACTACCAGTCCTAACCCCCACCATCAGCCTATTTCCAGTCCTAGCCCATTTCCGCTCTTAACTCCACCTGATCAGCCCATTACCAGTCCTAACCCCCCCACCCAAATCAGACCATTTCCAGTCCTAGCCCTCCCAATCAGACTATTTCCAGTGCTACCCCCCATCAGACCATTGTTAGCCCTAACCCGCCCTGATCAGCCCATTTCCAGTCTAAGCCCCCCCCACCCCGCCAGAGAAGAGATCCACAATTGCCTGACCCGACGCCTTGGCTCACCTTTGCAGAGCCGCGAGAAGGAACATTGTTTCCCTTCTTTCTGGCAGCATGCTGAGTGTCGGGAGCATTTCCTGTCTCGCGTGAGACAGGAAATGCCTCTTTTACTCTCAGCACGCCGGCAGGCTCAAATTTAACAGAGCCGCGGAAAACCAGGGTACTGATCAGGCAAGTGCGGAGCTCTTCCGAGGCAGTGGGGGCGCAGAGTGATTGATGCTGCCGAGAAGCAGTGGCAGCAGTTTGTTCACCCCTTTTTTTTTGTTTGTTTAAATTTTGAAGGCGGAGTGAGGTGGCTGTTTTGGTGGCATTTTTTTGCCACCTGAGGCAGCTGCCTCACTCGGCCTCATTATAGAGCCACCCCTGCTCTCCTTCAGTGACTCTCTTTCAGTGGCACTAACAAGAACATAAGCTATGCTATACTGAGTCAGACCAAGGGTTCATCAAGCCCAGTATCCTGTTTCCAACAATGGCCAACCCAGGTAACAAGTACCTGTTAGGTTCCCAAAAGGTATACAGATTCCATGTTGCTTATCCCATGGGTAAATAATGGATTTCCCCGGTCCTCTTTAATAATGGTTTATGGACTTTTCCTGCAGGAACTCATCCAAACCTTTTTTAAACCTAGCTTACACTTAGGGGCGGCTCTATAATGATGCGAAGTGAGGTGGCTGCCTCAAGCGGCAAAGTTTTGAAGGCGGCAAATGCCCCCAAAACAGCCGCCTCACTTCGCCTTCAAGTTTAAAAAAAAAAAAAAAAAAAAAAAAGGCATAAGTTGCTGCCGTTGCCGAGTCTGCTTCTCGGCAGCGGCAAACTCACCGCCTCCCTTCTTCTACAGCCGCAGCTCCCTGCCTCTTAGGGAACCGCGGCTGTGCCGGTGAAGCCGTTGCGGAGCCTTCCTGTCTCTCAATGGGCTCCGTGCAGCATTGTCCCGCCCCCAAAGCCTCCGCAACGGCTTCACCGGCACAACCGCGGTTCCCTAAGCGGCAGGGAACCGCAGCTGCAGAAGAAGGAGGCACAGGGCGGTAGCAGGCAGACATGGGGAGAGGGGAAGAGGGGGCAGAGAATCTGCAATGGGGATGACATGGGGGGGGGAGGCTGATATGGATGGATGGATGGAGGGAGGGAGGCTGACATGGATGGAGGGGGGGGGGGCTGATATGGAGGGAGGGGGGGCTGGAAGGGAACTGACAAGGATTCCCTCTCATCCAGCAGGAACAACCGGCATCGAACAAATCAATTTGTGTGGTGGCGTCACTCCAGTTGTTTTAATTTTAGATTTTGCCGCCTCTGCCCTGCCTCTGCCTTCCCGCCGCGCTTTTTTTTTTTTTTTTTGCTGTAAGCATTCTTGAGGAAAAAAACACAGCGAGAAGACAGGCAGGGTAGAGGCAGCAAAATCGAAAATTAAAACAGCCAGAGTGCCCCTGCCACCGCTGGATGAGAGGTGCAGGTGGAGGGAGTGGGGACTGGAGGACAAGGAGAGACAAAGGTGAGAGATGGGGGACAAAGGAGGAGACAGGGGACAAGTACTAGACAAAGGGGAGAGACGGGGCAAATGCTGGACAGAGGGGAGAGACAGTGCAGGTTAGGATTATAATGGGCTGATGGGGGGGCTAGCACTGGTAATGGGTTGATTAGGGAAGGCTAGGACTGGTAAAAGGCTGAGGGGGGACTGGCTATGGAAATGAGCTGATTAGGGAAGGCTATGACTGGTAATGGACCGATGGGGGGGGGGGGAGGAAGCACTGGTAATGGACCGATGGGGAGGGGTAGGACTAGTAATGGGCTGATTAGGGGAGGCTAGCACTGGTAATGGACTGAGGGGGGACTAGCACTGGAAATGAGCTGATCAGGTGAGGCTAGGACCGGTAATGGGCTGATGGGGGGGGGGGGGGGTAGGACTGGTAATGGATTGAGGGGGGCTAGTATTGGAAATGAGCTGATCGGGGATGCTAGGACTGGAAATGGGCTGATTACGGGAGGCTAGGACTGGTAATGGGCTGATGGGGGGTAGGACTGGTAATGAGCTGATTAGGGGAGGCTAGCACTGGTAATGGGGTTGAGGGGGGACTAGCACTGGAAGTGAGCTGATTGGGGGGGAGGGGAGGATAGAGCTGCTGGCTTTGGAAGAAAACTGGGAGCTAGGGCTACAAATGAGCTGATGGGAGGGGATGGGAGAATGGGACTGGAAGAGAGAGGATGCTGAGAGGGGCTGCCATGGTATTTGGACTAGAAGGAGCTGGACAGTGGGGAAGGAGGAGGATTGGAAGGGAATGGACACCAGTGGCAGTCCTGGGAATGCAAGTTGACATTGGAAGGTACCGGGAGGGAGGACTGGAAAGGGGCTGATACTGGGAAGGGTTACAGGGACTGGATATAGGCTGATGGAAAGAAGTGAAGAAAACAAAAGAAGAGATAAGAAATGGCAGATGGACCATAGGCCGCAGAAAGAGAGCTAAGAGAAGACAGGAAAGCAGGAAAGCAGATCGGGACCAGCATGATCAGAGAATAAAATGGTCAGACAACAAAGGTAGAAAAAATAATTTTATTTCATTTTAGTGATTGGACTTTGTGCTATCTTTATATTTTACACAGTATTGGGGAACTGCATTTCTTATTTATCTGATGTTGCACTGCATCTCCAGGAACAAGCAGGAATGAGTCTTCACATATGGGTACGTCGGCACCGAAAGCTTTTGGGAGCATCCCACAGCGCCTGCGCGCTGCCTTCCCGCCTTTCCTAACCATCTCTCCTCAGTTCTTCTTTGCCGCGGAGCCAGCAGGTCGAGCCCTGTCACCGCTGAAGAAGTTCTTTATTTTATTTTATTTCTTTGGTCGCGTGTCTGCCTTCCCCAACTCCGGACCGGTACCGCCGGTCTTTTCTTTCTTCTTTAAAAAAAAAAAAAAATAAATATCTATACTTTCCTCACTTAGTGTATTTCTCTTCTAGGCCTCAGGGCCCAAAAGAAAATTTCCCTCATGGAAAAACCAGCCTCTGGCTTCAAAAAATGCACTAAATGTAGCGGTACTTTCTCCAGGACCAAGCAGGAAGTCAGTCCTCACATACGGGTGACGTCGGCGCCGACGGAGCCCTCGCGGAGCAATTTTCCCCAGCTTTCAAAGAAAGCCTTTGGGAATTGCAGCGCGCATGCGCGGTCCCCTTCCCGCCCAAGGGTGCCATCTTAGCCAGTCTTCTTTTTTCCGCGGAGCCCTACAGACGTGGTCGTCTTGTCCCCGCTGAAAAAGTTGATTTTTCGTGATTTATTTTATCTTTTTTCTTCGGTTCGACGCCGGTCTCTTTCCTGACCGGACTCGCGACGCCGTTGCGAGTCCTTCTTTTATTTTTCGGTTTTTCAGATTTTCTGTCAGTTTCGTTTTCGGTTTTTCGCTGGCAGCCCGGTCCTTTGACCTTGCAGGGGCCCTTTTTCCCCCGATGGCTGCCAGTGGTTTCAAGCGCTGTGTTCAGTGTGACAGAAATATGTCACTCACTGACACACACGATCATTGCCTCCGCTGCCTTGGCCCGGATCACGAGGAACTGATCTGTGGGGCCTGCAGCAAAATGTCCTCCAAAGCATTAAGGAGTCGGCGGCATCAGCGGGAACGAATCTTCGCTGATCCCACCCGTACCCGGACCTCGTCGGAGGCCTCGGCGTCCAGAGGCTCCAGCTCTGAGCATCGCCGGAGTTCCTCCGACAGAGGTTCTCCCTCCGGGGATCATCGACAGAAGGCGAAACCCGCGAGGGCGGCGTCGGTGGACGCTCCTGGTTCCGCGAGGGCCAGGTCGCATAGCCCCGATAGCCGTCCCGGGTCTTTGGAGAAGGAACATCTCCCGAAGCGACCTCGTTTGGAATCGGAGATGCCTGCTCGGGTAAGTCCTGTAGTCCTCCTGGACTCGCCTCTGAGGGGTCCGATGTCGGGCCCGACGCCGTCGGGGCCCGAGTCGGGGGCTGCTGGGTCACCTGAGGTCGGACTCAGGTTGACGGCCTTGGAGAGCAGACTATCTGCCTTCATGGACCAGCAGCGGGCACTGATCGCTAGCCTCGCTGGCGCCTCTGCCCCGACCGCCGGGACGTCGACGTCTAAGTCGACCCCGGAGACCGAGCCGATCCTCGAGTCCATGCGGGCTCGAGTCGATCCTCGGTCGAGGTCACCCTCGGCCTCCCGTTCGGGACCGAGGTCGTCGACGCCGACTCCCTTGGCGTCGGGGCGGCCGACGCCTCCGCCCGCCCGGACCGACCCCACCGATTCCTCCTCGGAGTCGGCCTGGGAGTCTGAAGAGGAAGAGTCACCTGATTCTTTTCGGACTCGGTGTGTCCCCTCGGACTCGCCTGAGTCCGAACCTCGGAAACAGTCCCCCCCGGAGGATGCCCGGTTCTCGGACTTCGTCAGGGATATGGCCAAGGCTTTGGCCTTCCCTGCAGATCCCGAGGAGGAGCCTCGAGCCGAAGAACTCGATGCCCTTCAGTACGACTCTCCCGCCAGGGAGCACTTTACTGTACCGGTTCCTCCCATGCTGGAACGACTACTCTTCCGCATGTGGGAGAGTCCGGCATCGTCGCCGGTATTAAGCAAGCGGGTCGATTCCATCTATCGAGTCCGCAAGAGCCCTGGCTTCCAAAAAGCACAGCTACCGCACCATTCCATGGTGGTGGAATCGGCCATGCATAGGCTTAAGAGCCAGAAGATGCACTCCTCGGTGCCTCCTGGCAGGGAGGCCCGCAACCTGGATGGCCTCGGTAAGAAGTGTTTCCATGGCTCTATGCTTGCTTGTCGGGTCCAGACCTACCAGCTCTACATGGGCATGTACCTTAGAGACCTGGCTAAAGAGCTAGCCGGATTCTCCGCTGGGCTGTCCGAGGAACCTTTGCGGAGGTTCCTAGCCTTGACAACTGGTATTCGGGATTGCTCCAAATTCATTTCTCGAGCAGCCTATGATGGCTTTGAAGCATCGGCTCGAGTGGCCGCAGCCGGCATCGGTGCCCGCCGACAGGCTTGGCTTCAGTCGTCTGACCTTGAACCCTGGGTGCAGGACAAGTTGGTCGATGTCCCCTGCCGAGGTGAAAACCTCTTTGGCAAGCCCATGGCTGAGAAGGCTGCACAAATCGAGATGGAGACTCTCACCAGAACTAGGCTCTCTAGGAAGACCTCTGCCCCTTCCCAGAAGAAGAAGGGCTCGGGAAAGAAGTCCTTTTACCCGAGAAAGGTGGCTGCCTATAAACACTACCCTCAATATCAGGCCTCCGCAGCTCCCCAACAGGGTCAGCAGGCCAAGGGACGGGGTAACGGGTCCCGTAGGCAGCAAGCCCCCAAGCCTGCACCACCGGCCCCTGCTCAGCAGGGTGGGGGTTTTTTACTTCATCAGCATAGCCTCTCCCCCTCAGCTGGTTCCTCCCAGCACAGGAGGCCGGCTGGTTCACTTTGCCCACAGGTGGTCCAACATCACATCAGATGCCTGGGTGCTTCATGTTGTGAGAGAAGGCTATCTTCTCCACTTCCACCAGGTCCCTCCCTCCTATTTCCCGGGAGAACCTCCACGACTCCCTCTGCACAGGGACTTACTCCTTCAGGAGTTAGCAAGTCTTCTTCAGGAACAGGCTGTGGAACCGGTGCCCCACCACCTGAGGGGTCAAGGCTTCTATTCCAGGTATTTCCTAATACCTAAAAGAACGGGAGGCCTCAGACCCATGCTGGACTTGCGCAACCTCAACAAGTTCCTCGTCAGAGAGAAGTTCAAGATGCTTACCCTTGGAATCCTTCTGCCCTACCTCCAGCAGGGAGATTGGCTATGCTCCTTGGATCTAAAGGATGCCTACACGTACATCCTCATCCACCCAAGCCACCGCCAATACCTAAGGTTTGTGGTGGCAGGAAATCACTACCAGTACAGAGTACTGCCCTTTGGCCTATCCTCCGCACCACGAGTCTTCACAAAATGTCTCGCGGTGGTGGCGGCTTATCTCCGGCTTCACGGTCTCTATGTCTTTCCGTACCTAGACGACTGGCTCATCAGAGCATCGTCCTCTCCGGAAGTCACAAAAGCCACACACCGCACTGTGACTCTTCTACAGTACTTGGGCTTTGTCATAAACTTCGCAAAGTCCACTTTGCTCCCCTCGCAAGATCTCGAGTTCATCGGCGCAAGATTGCGCACACTTCAGGCACGAGCTTTCCTGCCTCTCGACAGGGCTCAACGGCTCATGGACCTAGCCGGCCGTTTTCGCAGCCAGTCCCTGGTCTCAGCCAGGCGCTTCCTGAGACTACTCGGCCATATGGCTTCCACCGTCCACGTGACCCCCAATGCCCGCCTGAATATGCGGCCTGCTCAGTGGTGCCTTCGCAAGCAGTGGCAACAGGCCACGGGCGGCCTAGCCGACTTAGTGAGCATCTCCGGCCCGCTGGCCTCTTCTCTACAGTGGTGGCTTCATCGGCCGAACCTGGTGCTCGGAATGCCTTTTCAGTCTCCGCCGCCGGCTCAAGTGCTGACGACCGATGCGTCTCTCCTAGGATGGGGAGCGCATTGCCAAGGGGCATGTACTCAAGGTCTCTGGACCACGTGGGAGTCTGCGCAGCAGATCAACTTCCTGGAGCTCAGAGCAATCCGTCTGGCTCTCAAGGCTTTCTCCCACCTGACTTCTCACCAGTCCGTCCTTGTCCAGACGGACAATCAAGTTGCCATGTTCTATGTGAACAAACAGGGAGGCACGGGCTCCTTCCTTCTCTGTCGCGAAGCACAGAGGCTCTGCTCTTGGGCCGTCAGCCACGGCATTCTTCTCAAGGCAGTTTATCTCCCAGGCCAAGAAAATTGCCTGGCGGACAAACTCAGCAGGATCCTCCAGCCGCACGAGTGGCGCCTGGATCCCTTGGTAGTTCAGAATCTTTTTCTGAAGTGGGGCCTCCCCACGATGGATCTCTTTGCCAGTCCTCTCAACCGGCAACTTCCTCGCTTCTGCTCTCGGCAGCCGCATCCCCTTCGAGTAGCGGCGGATGCTTTTCTGCTCTCATGGTCGAAAAGCCTTCTCTATGCCTTTCCTCCCATACCGCTAGTCTCTCGAACTCTTTTCAAGGTTCTCCGAGACAAAGCTTCCATGATCCTGATAGCTCCTCGGTGGCCCAGACAGCCGTGGTTTCCACTCCTGCTGCAACTAGCGGTGGAGGATCCGTTCCCTCTGGGGTTTCAACCAGATCTCCTAACACAGGATCAGGGGTCCCTACTGCACCCCAACCTCAGATCTCTACATCTGATGGCCTGGCTGCTGAAAGGGTAGTCCTTGCTCCCCTTCTACTGCCGGCAGAGGTGGAAGAGGTCGTACTAGCTTCCCGGCGACCTTCTACCCGCAAATGCTACGCCCTTAAATGGCGTCGCTTTTCCGCTTGGTGTGCCCAGCAGTCTCAGGATCCCTTCTCCTGCTCGGTGTCGGTGATCTTGCAGTACTTGCTCTACCTCTCTAATTTGGGACTTAAGTCCAACTCCGTCAAAGTTCACCTCAGTGCTCTTTCAGCACATCATGTGCCGGTGGACGGCAGACCTCTTTCCAGCGACCCTCTCGTTGCGAGGTTTCTCCGAGGTCTCCTTCTACTTAAACCACCTCTGCGCCCGCCAGCACCTGACTGGGATCTGAATGTGGTTTTACAGCGGATCACCTGTCCGCCTTTTGAACCTATGGCTACCTGTTCTCTCCGTTTTCTTTCTTGGAAAACCTTATTCCTGATAGCCCTCACTTCCGCTAGACGCGTAAGTGAATTGCAGGCCCTCGTGTCTGATCCCCCTTACACTCGGTTCTACAAAAATAGGGTAGTCCTACGGACTCACCCGAAATTTCTTCCAAAAGTGGTCTCCCCTTTTCACATCAATCAGGAGGTGGTACTTCCGACCTTCTTTCCCAGGCCACACTCCAGCCGAGCTGAAATGGTCCTGCATACCCTGGACTGTAGAAGGGCGTTGAACTTCTACCTTGACCGTACGCGGGAGCACCGTAAAGCTGCTCAGCTTTTCGTGTCTTTTGACCCCAATAAATTGGGGCTCCCTGTCTCCAAGCGTACTCTGTCCATCTGGGTTGCTGACTGTATCGCTTGGGCTTATGGGGCAGCCGGACTCTCGCTAGATAGTCGGGTCACGGCTCATTGTGTTCGGGCGAAGGCTATGTCAGTGGCTTACCTCCGTTCTGTTCCATTGGCAGACATCTGCCGGGCCGCTACTTGGTCCTCGAGCCAGACTTTTGCGGTCCATTACTGCCTCGAGAGGGAGTCCCGCAGGGACAGTGCTTTCGGACAGGCAGTCCTCCGAAATCTCTTCGAGGTTTGAGCAACTCCTACCCTCCATCCCGGATGGGGGCTACCGGTGGGTAATAATTCAGTGAAGATTCCTTCCTTCTGTGCTGCTGAGCTAGAGGGAGCTCATTTTTGTGCTTAGGGTCTCCGGTAGCCTTAAGCTTGGGAGTCCCATATGTGAGGACTGACTTCCTGCTTGGTCCTGGAGAAAGCGTAGTTACTCACCTGTAACAGGTGTTCTCCAGGAGCAGCAGGAATCAGTCCTCACAACCCTCCCTCCTCCCCTTGGAGTTGCAATCATCTGCTTTAGTTTTTTTGCAAATTTTTATGCTGTCTTTTAGCTATGTCATCTGACTGGCTAAGATGGCACCCTTGGGCGGGAAGGGGACCGCGCATGCGCGCTGCAATTCCCAAAGGCTTTCTTTGAAAGCTGAGGAAAATTGCTCCGCGAGGGCTCCGTCGGCGCCGACGTCACCCGTATGTGAGGACTGATTCCTGCTGCTCCTGGAGAACACCTGTTACAGGTGAGTAACTACGCTATTTCTGTTACAGATACCCATGAGTGGTGTCTTAAATGTTTGGGTCCTGAACACTCCATTCCGGTTTGTCCGTCCTGCTCTCTAATGTCTAAGCGGGGTTTACAGAACCGAGCAGCTAAGCTCCATGTGCTGTTTCCCGCTGATGCAGCGTCGGTAGCATCGACGTCTTCCAGGTCTTCTTCTCCTGTTGGATCTCAGGTAACCAAACATAAGTCTAGCAGGTCCTCGAAGGGTAGATCTCCCTCTAAGCATTGAGATGCCTCCGGGCTTGACCTCGAGGATCCTGCACCAGCAAAACAACCCTGGCGGGAAGCTCCGGCTTCCAAAGCTCCTCCTATGGGGTTACAGGTTGACATCGATGGCACGGCCTCGACCGATCACCTGTTAGAATGCTCTGGGGTACCAGCACAATCTCCCGGTACCGAACTCCAGGCATTCATGGCGTCGATGGATCAGAATGTTCTGTCCATGCAGCGGGCTATTACAGCCTTCATTCAAGCTGCGACGCCGACGGTACCGCAACAAGCTCCGTTGTCGGTATCGGCTCCGGTACCGGCAACAGCGCCGATACTGGTGCCGACTGCATCGACATCGACCAGGATACCGGCTGCAGCGGTTCCTTGTCCAGGGCTATTTCTCGGTACCGATCCAGTTCCGAGGACGCCCGATGTCGATACCGCTCGATACGCGTATCGAGCGTTAGAAGAGCACCCTGACAGGCGGTACTTCGATTCCTCTGGTGATTCTGATTCATCAGATGAATCTCCTGAAGTATCCATAGCCCTTCCTGAAGAGCCCTCTTCTCCAAAAAGAAGAATGTCTCCTCCAGAGGACTTGTCCTTTCAAGACTTCATAAGAGAAGTAGCTAAAGGGCTTTCTATCTCAGTAACCTCTGAATCAGAGCCTAGAGCAAAAAAATTAGATATTTTAGGATACCCTAAGGCTCCTAGAGAGGCAGTCACCTTACCAATTCATGAGATTCTTTATGAACACATGATTGATTTATGGGAGACTCCTCTCACTCTCTCTCCTCATTCTCGCAGGTTGGACACTATGTATCGTGTCCCTCCCTGTCCTGGATTTCAAAAAACTCAGCTTCCTCACCATTCCATTGTGGTGCAGTCAGCTATGAAGAGGATAAAGAGTACAAAGAGACACTCTTCTGCTCCTCCAGGAAGAGAATGTAGAACCTTGGATGCTTTTGGTAGGAAAATCTTCCAGGCCAGTATGCTTATTGCCAGAATCAACTCATATAGCCTTTACATGGGTATGTTTCTAAAAGAAGTTGCAGAAAAGCTGCACACTTTCCTCCCTTTTATTCCAGAGGATAAAAGGGAAGAATTCCGCATGTGGCTTAAGCATACTCAAGACATCTCAAAGTTTTCCAACAGGGCAGCCTTTGACTCCTTTGAAGGTGCCAGCAGAGCCTCAGGCATTGCCATAGCTGCTCGCAGAATTGCTTGGCTCCAGGCTTCTGATTTAGAACCCTGGGTTCAAGATGGCTTAGGAAATCTGCCCTGTACAGGTGAAAATCTATTTGGCAAAGAGTGGCAAATAAAAGCCACTCAAATGGATGCAGAGAATTCTGCTCTGGATAGACTTTCAAAGTCCACCTCCATTCCTGCCAAAAAGGGCAGGTTTCCTTCCACTTCTGGCCAACAATCTTCTACAGGTCGCTTTACCGCTAAGCGTCAGCAACCTAAGCAGGCCAGGCCTAAGTCTACAGGGGCTGCTGCAACTCAGCAGTCCCAACCTCCTCAGGGTTTTTGACTTGATGCTAGAGAACTTAGCCTTTCTGGCTTTAAAACAGCCAGAACCTCTCACCATTCCAGGAAGGTTAGCTCATTTTGCTCCCAGATGGGAGCAAATCACAGAGCAGTGGACCCTCTCCATCATAAGAGAGGGCTACAAGCTTAATTTCTCAGACCTTCCTCCCCACACCATGGTGAGACATTTCAATTCCCCCACATCTCTTCTCGACCTTCTAGGTCAGGAGGTGACTACCCTTCTTGCCCAAGGGGCAATAGAAGAAGTTCCTCTTCTCCAGGACCAAGCAGGAAGTCAGTCCTCACATATGGGTGACGTCGGCGCCGACGGAGCCCTCGCGGAGCAATTTTCCCCAGCTTTCAAAGAAAGCCTTTGGGAATTGCAGCGCGCATGCGCGGTCGCCTTCCCGCCCAAGGGTGCCATCTTAGCCAGTCTTCTTTTTTCCGCGGAGCCCTACAGACGTACCCGTTGTGTCCCCGTGAAAAAGTTGATTTTATTCGTAATTTTCTCCTTTTTCCTTTGGTTCGACGCCGGTCTTTTTCCCGCCCGGACTCGCGACGCCGGTCACGAGTCCTCTTCTTCTTTTTCGGTTTTTCTGATTTAGTCAGTTTCGTTTTCGTTTTTTTCACTGGCAGCCCGGTCCTTTGACCTCGCAGGGGCCCTTTTTCCCCCGATGGCTGCCAGTGGTTTCAAGCGGTGTGATCAGTGTGACCAAAATATGTCACTAACTGACACACACGATAATTGCCTCCGCTGCCTGGGCCCGGATCATGAAGAAATGATCTGTGGGGCCTGCGGCAAAATGTCCTCCAAAGCGTTGAGAAGTCGGCGGCATCAGCGGGATAGGATCTTCGCTGACCCCAGCCGTACCCGGACCTCGTCGGAGGCCTCGGCGTCCAGAGGTTCCAGCTCGGACCGTCGCCGGAGTTCCTCCGACAGGGGTTCTCCCTCCGGGGACCATCGACGGAAGGTGAAACCCGCGAGGGCGGCGTCGGTGGACGCTCCTGGCTCCGCGAGGGCCAGGTCGCATAGCCCCAATAGCCGTCCCGGGTCCTTGGAGAAGGAGCACCTCTCGAAGCGACCTCGCATGGAGTCGGAGCTGCCTGCTCGGGTAAGTCCTGTGGTCCTCCTGGACTCGCCTCCGAGACCGCCGACGTCGGGCCCGACGCCGTCGGGGCCCGAGTCGGGGGCTGCTGGGTCACCTGAGGTCGGACTCAGGTTGATGGCCTTGGAGAGCAGACTGTCTGCCTTCATGGACCAGCAGTGGGCACTGCTCGCTAGCCTCGCTGGCGCCGCTGCCACGACCGCCGGGACGTCGACGTCTAAGTCGACTCCGGAGACCGAGCCGATCCTCGAGTCCATGCGAACTCGAGTCGATCCTCGGTCGAGGTCACCCTCGGCCTCCCGTTCGGGACCGAGGTCGCCGACGCCGACTCCCTCGGCGTCGGGGCGGCCGGCGCCGCGGCCTGCCCGGGCCGACCCCACCGATTCCTCGTCGGAGTTGGTCTGGGAGTCTGAAGAGGAAGAGTCACCTGATTCTTTTCGGACTCGGTGTGTCCCCTCGGACTCCCCTGAGTCCGAACCTCGGAAGCAGTCCCCCCCGGAGGATGCCCGGTTCTCGGACTTCGTCAGGGATATGGCCAAGGCTTTGGCCTTCCCTGCGGATCCCGAGGAGGAGCCTCGAGCCGAAGAGCTCGACGCCCTCCAGTACGACTCTCCCGCCAGGGAACACTTTACTGTACCGGTTCCTCCCATGCTGGAACGACTACTCTTCCGCATGTGGGAGAGCCCGGCCTCCTCGCCGGTCCTGAGCAAGCGGGTCGATTCTATCTATCGAGTCCGCAAGAGCCCTGGCTTCCAAAAGGCACAGCTACCACACCATTCCATGGTAGTGGAATCGGCCATGCATCGTCTTAAGAGCCAGAAGATGCACTCCTCGGTGCCTCCTGGCCGGGAGGCCCGTAACCTGGATGGCCTTGGTAAGAAGTGCTTCCAGGGCTCTATGCTTGCGTGTCGTGTCCAGACCTACCAGCTATACATGGGCATGTATCTCCGAGACCTGGCTAAGGAGCTAGCCGGATTCTCCGCTGGTTTGTCCGAGGAACCTTTGCGGAGGTTCCTAGCCTTGTCCACTGGCATTCGGGAATGCTCAAAATTCATATCCCGAGCAGCCTATGATGGCTTTGAAGCATCGGCTCGAGTGGCCGCAGCCGGCATCGGTGCCCGCCGACAGGCTTGGCTTCAGTCGTCTGACCTTGAGCCCTGGGTGCAGGACAAGTTGGTCGATGTCCCCTGCCGAGGTGAAAACCTCTTTGGCAAACCTATGGACGAGAAGGCTGCACAACTAGAGACAGAGACTCTCACCAGGACTAGGCTTTCTAGGAAGACCTCCGCCCCTTCCCAGAAAAAGAAGGGCTCGGGAAAGAAGTCCTTTTACCCGAGAAAGGCAGCTGCCTATAAACACTACCCCCAATATCAGGCCCCCGCAGCTCCCCAACAGGGCCAGCAGGCCAAGGGACGGGGTAACGGGTCCCGTAGGCAGCAAGCCCCCAAGCCTGCACCACCAGCCCCTGCTCAGCAGGGTGGGGGCTTTTGACTCCTTCAGCATAGCCTCTCCCCCTCCGCTGGCTCCTCCCAGCACCGGAGGCCGGCTGGTTCACTTCGCCCACAGGTGGTCCAACATCACTTCAGATGCCTGGCTGCTTCAAGTCGTAAGAGAAGGCTATCTTCTCCACTTCCACCAGGTCCCTCCCTCCTATTTCCCGGGAGAACCTCCACGACTCCCTCTGCACAGGGACTTACTCCTTCGGGAGTTAGCAGGTCTTCTACAGGAACAGGCGGTGGAACCGGTGCCCCACCACCTGAGAGGTCAAGGCTTTTATTCCAGGTATTTTCTAGTATCAAAAAGGACAGGAGGCCTCAGACCCATCCTGGACTTGCGCAACCTCAACAGGTTCCTCGTGCGGGAAAAGTTCAAAATGCTTACCCTTGGAATCCTTCTGCCCTACCTCCAGCAGGGAGATTGGCTATGCTCCTTGGATCTAAAGGATGCCTACACACACATCCTCATCCACCCAAGCCACCGCCAATACCTAAGGTTTGTGGTGGCAGGAAATCATTACCAGTACAGAGTACTGCCCTTTGGCCTGTCCTCCGCACCGCGAGTCTTCACGAAATGTCTCGCGGTGGTGGCGGCCCATCTCCGGCTTCACGGCCTCTATGTCTTTCCGTACCTCGACGACTGGCTCATCAGAGCAGCGTCCGCTCCGGAGGTCACCAACGCCACACACCGCACGGTGACTCTTCTGCAGTACTTGGGTTTTGTCATAAACTTCGCAAAGTCCACTTTGCTCCCCTCACAGGATCTCGAGTTCATCGGCGCAAGACTGCACACTCCTCAGGCGCGAGCTTTCCTGCCTCTCGACAGGGCTCAACGGCTCATGGACCTAGCCGACCGTTTTCGCAGCCAGCCCCTGGTCTCCGCCAGGCGCTTCCTGAGACTGCTCGGCCATATGGCTTCCACCGTCCATGTGACCCCCAATGCCCGCCTGAATATGCGGCCTGCTCAATGGTGTCTTCGCAAGCAGTGGCAACAAGCCACAGGCGGCCTAGCAGACCTAGTGCGCGTCTCCGAGCCGCTGGCCTCGTCTCTCCGGTGGTGGCTTCATCGGCCGAACCTGGTACTCGGCATGCCTTTTCAGTCGCCTCAGCCGGCTCTGGTGCTGACGACAGATGCGTCCCTCCTGGGTTGGGGAGCACATTGCCAAGGGGCACGTACTCAGGGCCTCTGGACCACGTGGGAGTCTGCTCAGCAGATCAACTTCCTGGAGCTCAGAGCGATCCGCCTGGCCCTCAAGGCTTTCTCCCACCAGACCTCTCACCAGTCCGTCCTTGTCCAGACGGACAATCAAGTTGCCATGTTCTACGTGAACAAGCAGGGGGGCACGGGCTCCTTCCTTCTCTGTCGGGAAGCACAGAAGCTCTGCTCTTGGGCCGTCAGTCACGGCGTTCTTCTCAAGGCAGTTTATCTCCCAGGCCAAGAAAATTGCCTGGCGGACAAACTCAGCAGGATCCTCCAGCCGCACGAGTGGCGCCTGGATCCCTTGGTAGTTCAGAAGCTCTTTCTAAAGTGGGGCCTCCCCACGATGGATCTCTTTGCCAGTCCTCTCAACCGGCAACTTCCTCGCTTCTGCTCTCGTCAGCCACATCCCCTTCGAGTTGCGGCAGACGCTTTTCTACTCTCATGGTCGGAGAGCCTCCTGTATGCTTTTCCTCCCATCCCGCTAGTCTCTCGAACTCTTTTCAAGGTTCTCCGAGACAAAGCTTCCATGATCCTGGTGGCCCCTCGCTGGCCCAGACAGCCGTGGTTTCCACTACTGCTGCAATTGGCGGTAGAGGATCCATTCCCTCTGGGATTTCAACCGGATCTCCTCACTCAGGATCAGGGGTCTCTGCTACACCCCAACCTCAGATCTCTCAATCTAATGGCCTGGCTGCTGAGAGGGTAGTCCTTGCTCCCCTTCTCCTGCCGGCAGAGGTGGAGGAGGTCGTCCTAGCTTCCCGGCGACCTTCTACCCGCAAATGCTACGCCCTTAAATGGCGTCGCTTTTCCGTTTGGTGTACCCAACAGTCTCAGGATCCCTTCTCCTGCTCGGTGTCGGTGATCTTGCAGTACTTGCTATACCTCTCTAATCTGGGACTTAAGTCCAACTCCGTCAAAGTTCACCTCAGTGCTCTTTCAGCACATCATGTGCCGGTGGACGGCAGACCTCTTTCCAGCGACCCTCTCGTAGCGAGGTTTCTTCTCCGAGGTCTCCTTCTACTTAAACCACCTCTGCGCCCGCCAGCGCCTGACTGGGATCTGAATGTGGTTTTACAGCGGATCACCTGTCCGCCTTTTGAACCTATGGCTACCTGTTCTCTCCGTTTTCTTTCTTGGAAAACATTGTTCTTGATAGCCCTCACTTCCGCTAGGCGCGTAAGTGAATTGCAGGCCCTCGTGTCTGATCCCCCTTACACTCGGTTCTACAAAAATAGGGTAGCCCTACGGACTCACCCAAAATTTCTTCCAAAAGTGGTCTCCCCTTTTCACATCAATCAGGAGGTGGTACTTCCGACCTTCTTTCCCAGACCACACTCCAGCCGAGCTGAAATGGTCCTCCATACCCTGGAGGGCATTGAACTTCTACCTTGACCGTACGCGGGAGCACCGTAAAGCTGCTCAGCTTTTTGTGTCTTTTGATCCCAATAAATTGGGACTCCCGGTCTCCAAGCGTACTCTGTCCATCTGGGTTGCGGACTGTATCACTTGGGCTTATGGGGCAGCCGGACTCTCCTTGGATGGTCGAGTCACGGCTCATTGTGTTCGGGCAAAGGCTACGTCAGTGGCTTACCTCCGCTCTGTTCCGCTGGCAGACATCTGCCGGGCCGCTACTTGGTCTTCGAGCCAGACTTTTGCGGTCCATTACTGTCTCGAGAGGGAGTCCCACAGGGACAGTGCTTTCGGACAGGCAGTCCTCCGTAATCTCTTTGAGGTCTGAGCAACTCCTACCCTCCATCCCGGATGTGGGCTACCGGTGGGTAATAATTCAGCGAAGATTCTTTCCTTCTGTGCTGCTGAGCTAGAGGGAGCTCATTTTTGTGCTTAGGGTCTCCGGTAGCCTTAAGCTTGGGAGTCCCATATGTGAGGACTGACTTCCTGCTTGGTCCTGGAGAAAGCGTAGTTACTCACCTGTAACAGGTGTTCTCCAGGAGCAGCAGGAATCAGTCCTCACAACCCTCCCTCCTCCCCTTGGAGTTGCAATCATCTGCTTAAGTTTTTTGCAAATTTTTATGCTGTCTTTTTTAGCTATGTCATCTGACTGGCTAAGATGGCACCCTTGGGCGGGAAGGCGACCGCGCATGCGCGCTGCAATTCCCAAAGGCTTTCTTTGAAAGCTGGGGAAAATTGCTCCGCGAGGGCTCCGTCGGCGCCGACGTCACCCATATGTGAGGACTGATTCCTGCTGCTCCTGGAGAACACCTGTTACAGGTGAGTAACTACGCTTTCTTCAACAAGGGTCAGGGTTCTACTCCCCCTATTTTCTCATTCCAGAGAAAACAGGGGGATACAGACCCATCTTAGATCTCAGGGAATTGAACAAATTTCTATGCAAGGAGAAGTTCAAGATGCTTTCTCTGGGTACTCTCCTTCCATACCTTCAAAGTCAGGATTGGCTTTGTTCTCTAGATCTCAAGGATGCGTACAGACATGTCCTCATCCATCCATCTCACAGAAGATTCCTACGCTTCTTTTCCAAGGAAAACATTACCAATACAGAGTGCTTCCTTTCGGTCTGGCCTCTGCTCCAAGAGTGTTCACCAAATGCATGGCAATAGTTGCTGCATTTCTATGCACTTTGGGAATATTTGTCTTCCCATACCTGGACGACTGGCTCATCCGAGCCCCATCTCAGTCAGAGGCCCCGATTTCCTTGGACCGCACAAGGCGCATTCTGCAGTATCTGGGACTTGTGGTAAACCTCCCAAAGTCTCAGCTCACCCCTACTCAGTCCCTAGAATTCATAGGGGCCTGGTTGGATACCACTACTGCAAGGGCCTACCTTCCTCAGGCCCGTTGCCAGCGTCTAGTGCAGTTAGCCTCCCAGATTCAGTCAAAGAGCCACTTAACTGCCCGGGAGATGCTACAACTACTAGGCCACATGGCTTCCACAGTGCATGTGGTACCCTATGCTCGCCTACACATGAGAGCAGCTCAATGGACTTTGTCTACCCAGTGGACTCAAGCTTCAGGAGCTCTCTCAGTCCAAATAGCAACCTCCAAACGTCTCTTTTGGTCTCTCCAATGGTGGATGTCCACCCAAAATTTGTTGCTGGGGTCCTCCTTCCAACAGTTGTTGCCCCAAGCAACCCTCACAACAGATGCCTCCCAAACAGGTTGGGGAGCCCATCTACAGGACCTCTCCACTCAAGGCACCTGGTCCCCACAGGAGACCTCTCTTCATATCAACCACTTGGAGCTTCGAGCAGTTTTTCTAGCTCTCAAGGTTTTTCATACCCTCCTCAGCTACAAGACAGTCCTCATTCATACGGACAATCAAGTAGCCATGTTTTACATAAACAAACAAGGAGGAACTGGCTCTCTGTCGCTTTGCAACGAAGCTTTAAAATTGTGGGCCTTTGCCAGAGAGCATCAAATCCATCTCCTGGCAGTATACCTCCCAGGAGTCCAGAACTCTTGAGCAGACAGACTCAGTCGAGTTCTGCTTCCACACAAATGGTCCCTGCACATGGATCAGGTACTCAGAATCTTCCAAGAATGGGGAACCCCGGACATAGACCTCTTTGCAAGTCCGTGGAATGCCAAACTTCCCCGGTTCTGTTCCAGAATTCCGTGTCAGGGAGTTCAGGCCAAGGATGCCTTCCTCCTTCATTGGGGTCAGGGCTTCCTGTATGCCTTTCCACCCATTCCCTTGATTCCCAAGACTCTGTTCAAACTCCAGAGGGATCAAGGATTTATGATCCTCATAGCTCCACGCTGGCCACGCCAAGTGTGGTACCCTCTACTTCTACATCTCTCCCAAGCCCCCTCCCTGGACTTGGGAGCTGCTCCAAACCTTCTGTCCCAGGAGGAAGGGACTTTGTGGCACCCAAACCCCAAGTCCCTTCACCTCAGAGCTTGGTTACTGAAGGCCTAGACCTTCAGGGACTGAATCTTTCTCAGCAAGTGAAGGATATCCTCCATGCTTCCAGAAAACCTTCCACCAGGCGTTCCTATGCTTTTAAATGGAAAAGATTTTCCATTTGGTGTGCTGAAAAGGGTCTTGACCCTCTAGCACTACCTTTAAATTCTCTGTTAGACTATCTCCTGCATCTTTCTGATGCAGGACTTAAGGCAAATTCAGTAAGAGTCCATTTGAGTGAGTGCTATTGCAGCATCCCTTAAGCCCATCAATGGACAACCTATTTCCTCTCATCCTCTCATTGCAAGATTCATGAGAGGCCTAACTTTAACTAAACCTCCCATTAGGCCTCCTCCGGTGGCATGGGACTTAAATTTGGTTCTTGGTCAGCTTATGAAGCCTCCTTTTGAACCCTTAGCCACCACCTCCTTGAAATTTCTTTCCTGGAAGGTTATTTTCCTCATTGAAGTATATACAATTATTTTCCTCACAGAAGTATACAATTGTTCTGTTTAATGTTCAATGTAAACCGCCCCTGATCTCTGGAAGGGGTGGTATAGAAAAGACTATTAAATAAATAAATAAATTGCAGTCACTTCAGCTCGCCGCATCAGTGAACTGCAGGCCTTAGTGGCTAATCCACCTTATACAAGGTTCCATCATGATAAGATAGTCCTTAGGACAAATCCACACTTTATGCCTAAAGTGGTCTCACCTTTTCATCTTAATCAGGAGGTATATTTACCTGTCTTTTCCAGCTCCTCATGCATCCAATGCAGAGAAGAGTCTTCATACTGTGGATTGTAAAAGAGCTCTCGCTTTTTACTTACAAAGGACACAGCAACATAGAAAGTCTTCCCAGCTTTTTGTTGCTTTTGATCCTTCTCATTTGGGACTTCCAGTCTCCAAGAGAACACTGTCCAATTGGATTGCTCAGTGTATTTCTTTCACCTACCAGAGTAAGAACCTTTCTTTGGAGAGCCATGTCGCAGCTCATAATGTGAGGGCCATGGCCACCTCTATGGCTCATCTAAATTCTGTGTCCATCGACCAGATCTGTTGAGCAGCCACCTGGGCCTCAGTTCATACCTTCACAGCCCATTACTGCTTGGACAAGGACTCCCGCCGGGATGCCTTGTTCGGTCAGGCTGTTCTCAAACACCTGTTCCACTCTTAAACAACTCCTACCCTCCTTCCCTGGATAGATGCCTGAGATCCATAGGAGGAAGTAGACCCCTTCCAGGGTCTCATATCCTTGGGGATCTCCCAGGCATCTTAGCTAGGGAGTCCCCATATGTGACGACTCATTCCTGCTTGTTCCTGGAGATAGCACAGTTACTTACCTGTAACAGGTGATCTCTGGGAACAGCAGGAATAAGTCTTCACAACCCTCCCACCTCCCCTAGGAATTGTATCTCTTTTTCTATCTTTCCTTTCCTCTCTCTCTCTATTGTCTCAGCTTTAAACTCGAACTGAGGAGAGATGGTTAGGAAAGGCGGGAAGGCAGCGCGCAGGCGCTGTGGGATGCTCCCGAAAGCTTTCCTTTTTGGGAAGCTGGGGAGCGTTCCCGCGCAGGCTCCGTCGGTGCTGACGTACCCATATGTGAAGACTTATTCCTGCTGTTCCCAGAGATCACCTGTTACAGGTAAGTAACTGTGCTTTCTTGGGGTTTCAGTTTAAATTTTGTTTACATGTTTTTATTTTTACTTTAGATTATGGTTACTTATTCTGTACTTGGTGAGGGTCGATGTTGTGAGTGTGTGACTGAGGCCAGGTGTTCTGATAACATGGAGTTTGTACATAAAGATCTATACTCTACTGTAGTAATTTGACTTGTTCTGCTTTTCAGATAAGTGTATGGATGTTCCAGGGCCCACTGTAGTGTTTACAGTGACGCTTTTTTTTGGATGGGCTCCTTGTGTGAGTTTTGGAAGTTTGCGCTGATATGGTATGTTATGGTATGGTATGGAAGGTTTGCTCTTTGTTGTAGGGTTTTGTATTAGTTCACAATATGCCTGATCTCCAGGAACAAGCAGGAATGAGTCTTCACATATGGGTATCGTCGGTACCGACGGAGCCTGTGCGGGAACGCTCCCCAGCGTCCAATCAGAACACTTTTGGGAGCATCCCACCATGCCTGTGTGCTGCCTTCCCAACTGTCTCTCCTCAGTTTTCCGTTTTCCGCGGAGCCGGCAGGACGTATTCCTGTCACCGCAGAAAATTCTTCTTTTTATTTTTTACTTTTTTGTGGTCGCGTCTGCCTTCCCTCGACGCTACCGGTACCGCCGGTACTTTTCTTTCTTTTTCCTGAAGAATTTCTTCTTTCCTTAGAAATTTTTTCCTGTTTAGTGCCTGACGGTTTCTAGGCCACTAGTCCTCTACCCTTCCGTTATGGAAAAGCCAGCCACTATCCTTAAGAAATGCTCAAAGTGTGGCGGTACAGATATTTTTTCAGACACTCGTACTTGGTGTCTAAAATGTTTAGGTCCTGACCATTGCCCTCTGGAGTGTCTCTCCTGCTGGAGCTCAAACAGAAGAAGTCTTCAGAATCGAGCAGAACTCGATACCCGGTTCACATCCCCTTTGATGTTACCAGCTAGAATATCTTCTTCTTCACAGGATCAGGTAACCAAACAAAAGTCTGTAAAGACTAGCCAGTCCTCGAGTGGTAGATCTCCTTTCCAGCATCGAGATGGCTTTGGCCTTGCCCTCGAGGATATCTTGGCAATAAAGCCCGGCGGGAGTCTTCGGGCTCCAAAGCATTGACGGGGCTCCGGGTTGTTCCCGAGGTTCTTACCTCGATGAACATACCTGGGCCATGCTCGGTGGTTGTGGCCGCTTCGGGCGGTACCGACACCCCGGCATCGGCTATGGTGATGAACAAAACACTCCTCACCGATGAACGTAGTCTAGCACTCTCGGCTACTTCGGTACTGTTAGAGTTGCTGCAGACCATTCCTCGAGTATCGGTATCGCCTTCGGTACCGACATCGACATCGGCATCGGTGTCGGTACCGTCCATGCTTACTTCGACAGAATTGCTTCCCTCGATGCCGAGCCTGGAATCGATCTCTAGCATAGAAGATTCGGTACCGACTCGTCTCAGTACCGACCTCGGGCGGTACCAAAGACATCGCTTTAAAGAAAATCCGATGCTTCATCCTTTTCAGTCTTCCGATCCCGATGACTGGGATGAATCCATCGGTACCAAGTCTAGCCTTTACCCCTCTTTTTAAAGATTCCTCTTCGGGGGAGATTTCTTTTCAAGCTTTTCTGCTTGATATGGCAAAGCTACTTGCCATTTCTATACCTGGTAAAGAATCCTTACCGGGGAATTCAGAGACACTGCAATTTCCCTGGATGCCAAATGAGGTGATCCTGCTTCCTGTGCATCAGATCTTACAAGATCTACTGTTAAGAATGTGGGAAACTCCTTTAATGGTATCCCCGCATTCCAAGACACTTGACACTATGTACAAGGTGCCACCTTCTCCAGGTTTTCAAATGACTCAACTTCCTCATCATTCTATTGTTGTAGAATCAGCAATGAGGCGTATTAAGAGTGCAAAGAAGCACTCTAATTATCCACCAGGTCGTGAGTCTAGGACTTTAGATGCCTTTGGACGTCGATGCTTGCAGGCATCCATGCTTTCAGCTAAAATTATCTCATATATTTTCTATATGGGATTATCTATTGAAGAGGTCACAAAGAACTTAGTTTTTGAACCCTTTTCTTCCAGAGCATAAAAGAGCAGACTATTCCTTATTAGTCAATCATGCCCAAAATATCTCTAGGTTTCTTAATCGTGCTTCCCTGGACTGTTTTGAGTCTATTACCAGAACTTCTGCTATAGCCATAGGAGCACGACGCTTAGCCTGGCTCCAAGTTTCTGACTTGGACAGATGGGTTTGGGAAAGGCTGGGAAATACTCCTTGTACTGGTGAAAATCTCTTCAACAAGGAGGCTTTATTTCAAGCTAATCAGTTGAGCACTGACGCTGTTACTTTCAGAGGATTGTCCAAACTCTCCTCTATCCCAGCTACTAAAAGATCTCATAAAAAGCTTTATTCCCCCAAGGGGAAAAAGTTTTATCCATCTTCTACCCATGCTACAGATGTTTCCAAGGATGAGCAACACCATACCAGACTAAGAAAATCAAAACCTCAACAGGCTCAGCAAACCCAGCAATCGCAGGGTTTCTGATATTTTATTCTCTTTTTCTGTGTGAGGTTTAGAACTTGAACCTCCTCCTTTTCAACAGAAGCATCTAAAAGTCATCTCATCCATGCTGAGATATCAATCATACATTGACTCAGTCCTCGGCTCTGGGCAAGAATCTCTTGCTACAAGAGAAATCTATCCTCCTAGCTAAGAGCTATTAAGGACTATCATACCCCAGAGATAACAGTTTTCTCCTTTTAAAACAAAAAGGAGAACTAACAACTAACAACAGGATGAACTATACCTTTCACCTTGTCAGTTTTCCTGTACGAGGATATCTCATACTTTTAACTGCAAGGGGACCCTATCCCTTCAAAGACTTACTAAATTGTAAGTCTTCTCAACTCTGTATTAATTTCTATCCCTCTTAGTCCAGACATTCAGTCTCTAAGAGTACTACTAATCAACTGGAGGGCTTATCCTCTAAGCCATAGGGTTTTCTTCAAAACCTACTCCAGTAACTAGTTTCCATACAGAGTTTTCTCCCCTTTTTGCAGTTCATCTCCTTCTCACATATCTTTTTAAGGCAGCCTTTCGGACAGAAATTGGGTATTACTACTCCAAATTATGTCTGTCGGTCCTCTCCAACCTATGGGACCTAACTTTATGCTGCCTTAATAACAGATAAGTCCAAAGGAGATCCAGAACTCATTTGGACTATTTATTGTTGCAGGCATCAGGCCTGTCTACTATTCTTGGCTCCAACAGAATAGATTAGGTTGCAATTCTACAACAAAGCTCTGCAACTGTGGGCCTTTGCCAGAGAGCCTCAGAGCTACTCCTAATAGGTAGTTGGCCAGATAGTTAATAAGGGCTTCAGCTGGTAGACTCTACCAGTCATGTTCCTACATGACTGGTTTTTTCCTACTTTTACCATATTCCTTAAAATTGCCTTTTAAGAAAAGGTAACCAGGGTTTAGACCATGTGAAACTGTAGAAAATTGCACAATTCCCTGGTTGTTCCACATCTCACTAGAACTTCCTCAACAGGGATGCATTTTTTTCACTGCAGTTGGTCCTTATTCACTACTCTCCTTCTAATTTCCTATACTTCATGGTAGCTTATGTTAAACAGGAGAATGCATGATACTCATATTGCCCTCATAAAGAGGCAAACATGGTATCCCCTTATATTGCGTCTTTTTCTCAAGCTACTAATTGAAATTGTAGAAGGATCCAGACTTGCTGTCTTAAGACTAAGGATCTCCTCTGCATTCATTCACGTACATCTCGAGACCTGGTTATTCATGGGCTAGATCTTTTCAAAAAGTCTAATCCCTATCCCTGTAAGTGAAGAACATATTACCAGTTTCCATGAAACTTTTTCTATAGTTCTTCCATATTTAACCAGACAGAGATTCTCCATCAAGATTCTCAAGTAGGTCTTAATCCTTCTTGTTGTTGCGTCAATCTCTATACATCATCTGACTTTGAAAGATTTGTCTACTGTCCATATTAATGCTGCCCCAGCATACCAAAAGCTCAGTGGACAACCAATTTCTATGGTATTTTACCAAATATCATCTTTTACCGTTACCTTTTAGGTTACGTCACACCTGAAGCTCTACATGTAAAGTCTTCATCATAAGTGACATCACGTACAAAGACTTTTACTGATCTTCAAAAAATTGGAGGCTCAACGCCTAGTACAAATATCTTTCTCTTTCATTGGAATAAAGGGGGTCTTAAAGACCTATCCCCTTTTTTCTGCAAAGGGTATTTCTACCTTTTCATCCAAACCAGTCAGATTATCTCCACTCTTCCTAGGACCTTATTCTGCTCCAAGGACAAGAAGTTCAATTTTTTGGACTTTACAGAAGCTTTACCTATTCTCAAAAGTGCAACCTCATTGAACTCCCCCAGTACTTCTTCTAGGGTTAGTTCTGGCCATGAGGACTTCTCATCTCTTCCTGTATTGCAAAATTATTTTTTTTCCCTCTACTTCACATTGGGGGAATTTCTTTGAGGATAATGATCTGGCTCTCAACCACAGGCCCTTCTTACCCTCAACAAATATTTTTGCAATATTTCTGAGTGAGATCCATATTAGAAAATTAAGACTCAACATTTTTCTAATATTTATGATTTACACAAGGACTCCCCTCTGGATACCTTGTTTAGTTGAGCTGTTCCACAGCATCTCTTTTTCTTTTCTAGTTCAACTCCTACCCTCCATCCCTTGGATGCCTGAGGTTTTGAGGGTTAAGCATGGCCCATCTTTAGATTGCAACATGCTGGGGCCTCCTCCAGGCATCTTAGCTTAGGAGTCTCCATATGTGAAGACTCATTCCTGCTTGTTCCTGGAGATAGCACAGTTACTTACCTGTAACAGGTGATCTCTGGAAAGAGCAGGAATAAGTCTTCACAACCCACCCACCTCCCTTAGGAGTTGTATCTCTCTATCTATCTCTTTCCATTCTCTCTCTCTCTCTTTGTCTCAGCTTTAAAACTCAACTGAGGAGAGGCAGTTGGGAAAGGCGGGAAGGCAGCACGCAGGCATGGTGGGATGCTCCCAAAAGCGTTCTGATTGGACGCTGGGGAGCGTTCCCGCGCAGGCTCCGTCGGTACCGACGATACCCGTATGTGAAGACTTATTCCTGCTGTTCCCAGAGATCACCTGTTACAGGTAAGTAACTGTGCTGTATTGGAGAATAGTGGTGGTGGTTGCTGTTAGTGAGATGATCAGAATCCGATTTTTTTTTTTTAAATATTGAGTTCTCTGGTTGAATGTCCTGGTTCTGCTCTGCACCCACTGTGGATGCAAAATATATGTTGAAAAAGAAAAAGCAAGAATTATAACGCAGTTTATAACAACAAAATACAAATGAGTTATAATAGTTTTATAAACTGTGCTGTTGATTCTTGCTCTCTTTTAGTTCCTTGGTGTGCAAACAGTACCGTACCTAGCCCTGTGTAAGCGATGCAGCCGCACAGGGCGCAAAGGCTTGGGGGGCGCATTTCTGCGGTCTGCTGTTGCCCTGCTGCCACTGGCAGGACAATAGCAGGCAGCCGAAATGTGCCCCCCAAGCCTTTTCGCAACACCTTTAGCAGTTCTGGTCCCTCCCTCCTCCGACTCGATGTCAGAGCAGGGAGAGACAGATATGCTTAAAGTGCCGGCGCCTTTCAGATCGAGCGCATGCCCCCCTCCTCCTCCCCATACCTCCGTACAGCACTGCCTGCTCTTTCCCTGTTGCTAGTGCCACTGTGAAAAAAACAGAGGGCGGCAGCAGCAGGGAAAGAGCAGGCAGCACTGGACGTAGATATGGGGGGAGGAGGGGGGCGCGCACCCAAGCTGCAAGTCGCACAGGGCGCGATTGCAGCTTGGTACGGCCCTGTGTGCAAACATCTTGCATTCCCTCCATATAATCTAATTGGCTTTTTGGTTTGGTTCAGTCCCTGATTGGAATTCTGAAAAAGCCCCGCCCCCCTCTAAAGGGGGTGGGGCACCATCTCATTCTTCGCCTCAGGCAGCAGATTTCCTTGAGCTGCCCCTGCTTACACTAACCTCTTTTATTACATCCTCTGCTAATGATTATGTGGAGTGAAAAAATACTTAATATATTTAGTCTTAAATGTGCTACAGTGTAGCTTCATTGCGTGTCTCCTAGTCTGTCTACTTTTGTAAGGAGTAAACAGCTGATCTACATTTACCTGTTCCACTCCATTCATTATCTTATATACCTCTATCATATCTCCCCTCAGTTGTCTTTTGTCCATGCTGAAGAGCACTAACCTTTAAACCTTTCCTCATAGTGGTGTCCTTCCATCCCCTTTATCATTTTGGCCGCTCTTCTCTGTACCATTTCTAATTCTGCTACATCCTTTTACTGAAACCTGGCTCCTCCCCGATGACACTGCTTCTGTTGCTACCCTCTCTCATGGAGGCTTCCATGTCTTCCACACCCCTCGTGCCATAGGCTGCGGTGTTGGTGGTGTTGGGCTTCTACATTTTCCTTCTTGCCAATTTCAACCCCTCCTCCTACTTCTGTCTCATTCCTTTCCCTCCTTTGAAGTCCACTCCATCCTTTTTTTCTATCCCCTTCCTCTTCAGATCGCTGTTATCTGTAGACCCCCTGATAAGTTCATCTCTACCTTCCTCACTGACTTTGACTCTTGGCTTTCCTTTTTCCTGGATTCTTTCTCCCCATCTCTTGGTGATTTTAATTTTCAGATTGATAACCCTCTGACCCCTACTCATCTGAGCTCCTTTCTCTTACCTCCTATTTGCTCTTCTAGCCCCACTCATCAGCTTGGCCACTGCCTTGACCTCGTTTTCTACTCTAATTGTTTACCTTCTAACTTCCACACCTCAGTTCTTCCCTTATCTGGCCACTTCCTCTTAAGCTTCACTCTTCATCACTCCCTGTTTCATTCTCACCCTATCTCCTCCTATCTTTTTAGGAATCTTCATGCTATTGATCCACTAATTCTATCCACCTGTCTCTTCTCTTCCTTCTTCCACTTTGTCCTCTAAGTCTGTTGATGAGGCCATCACTTCCTATAACATCGCTCTCTCCTCCCCTCTGGATATGCTTGCTCCGCCCATTCCACATCCTATGAGGCACTCTTCACCTCAGCCCTGGCTATCTTCTACTACCTGCTACCTTCACTCCTGTGCCCTCTCAGCTGAATGCATGTGGCTCAAATCTCGTCCCTTTCTGACTTCCTTCACTTAATTCATGCTTCCTCTTTCCAGTCCACCGTTGCTCTCGCTAAACAAAACTATTTTATCCATCTGATCAACTGTCTTGCCTCTAACCCCGTCATCCTTCTCTACTCTCAATTCCCTTCTTAAGACACCACCACCTCCTATCCCTCCTTCTCTCTCTGCCCAAACCCTAGCCAACTATTTTCATGACAAAGTCCTTAAGATTACTCTTCAATTCCCTATTAATCCTTTTTCACTTTCTCTTCCCTCTCTGCAATTTAAACTTTTCCCCTCAACTTCCCCCACCTTCCCATCCTTTTCTAATAACTTCGAAGAGGAAGCCTCCCTTCCTCTTTCCTCCTCCAAGCTCACTGTTCTTCTGATCCTATCCCCTCCCATCTTCTCAATTCTCTGTCCTCCTCCGTCATCCCTTCCATCTCACATATTCTCAATCTTTCACTCTACTACAACCCTCCCTGCAGCCTTCAAGCATGCTATGATCGCTTCTGTCCTCAAAAAACCTCTCTTGACCCTACTGATCCTTCTAATTATCATCCCATCTTCCTTCTTCCCTTCCTTTTACAACTTCTTGAACATGCAGTTCTCCGTTGCTGCCTTGATTTTTCTCTCATTCCTTCCTTGATCCCCTCAAGTGTGGATTTCATCCTTTTCATTCTACTGAAACATCTCTTGCCAAAGTCTCCAGTGACGTGTTCCTGACTAAGTCCAAAGGTCTTTACTCTCTTCTTATTCTTCTTGATCTTTCTGCTGCTTTTGATACTGTTGATCACTCTCTCCTTCTCTACACATTATTCACTTTTGGTTTTAAAGACTCTGTGCTATCTTGGTTCTCTTCTTATCTCTCCAGTCGTTCCTTCAGTGTTTGTTCTGGTGGGTCCTCCTCTGCTACCATCCCTCTTTCATTTGGTGTACCTCAAGGTCTGTTCTGGGCCATCTCCTTTTCTCTCTCTTCACACAGTCCCTTGGTGCCCTCATCTCTTTCCATGGGTTTCAGTATCATTTTTATGCTGCTGACTCTCAAATCTATCTATCTTCTCCTGTCATTTCTCCTGCACTTCATGCTCGTATCTCTGCTTGTTTATCTGACATCGCTGCCTTGAATGTCTCACTGCCATCTGAAATTGAATATAGCTAAAACCAAACTTCTTATCTTTCCCCCCAAACCCTCATCCCACCTTCCTCCTTTCTCCATCACTGTGGACAATACTCTTCTTCTTCCTGTTTCCTCAGCCTGTAATCTTGGGGTTATCTTTGACTCCTCCACACATATACAACAAACTGCTAAAATGTGCCGTTTCTTTCTCTGTAACATTGGTAAAATCCGCCCCTTCCTGTCTGAATACTCAACTAAAACTCTTGTCCACTCTTTAGTTACCTCCTGTCTTGACTGCTGCAACTTCCTCCTTGCTGGTCTTCCTCAGAGTCATCTTTCTCCTCTTCAATCTATTCAGCTGTGCGGCTAATCTTCCACCAGCCCCAGTACACTCATATAACTCCTTTTCTAAAATCACTTCACTGGCTCCCCTTCCGTTTCCATATCCATTTCAAACTACTTCTTCTAACCTATAAATGCATTCACTCTTCTGCCCCTCATTACCTTTCTTCGCTCCTCCTCTGGTTTCCTTCTCTCTATGCCTTTTTCCTCTAATGCCAACTCCTGACTTTGTTTCTTTCACCTTGCTGCTCTTTATGCCTGGAACAAGCTTCCTCTATCCTTATGTCAGATCTAATCTCTCTCCCTCTTCAAATCTATGCTAAAGGCTTTCCTCTTCGAGGCCTCTTTTGGATCCAAATCTCTTGTTTCCCTTATGTCTCATCTCCCTATTGATACCTTATTTCTCTTGTATTGTTTTGTCTGTCTTAACTAGATTGTCAGCTTTTCAAGCAGGGACTGTCTTCTTATGTGTCTGTATGGTGCTGCATACGCCTTGTAGCGCTTTATAAATGATAAATAGTAGTAGTAGATACGGAGACCAGAACTGCACACAATATTCAAAATGCACTCATACTATGGAGCGATACAGAGGCATTATAATATATTTGGTTTTATTCTCTACTCCTTTCCTTATTATTCCTAGTATTTTATTTGTTCTCTTGGCTACCGCTTCACCCTGAGCAGATGATGCCTAGATCCTATCCAGGTATGCTAGTTAGACAGCAATAAACAGACATCCATCACTGATAACTCCTCCAGACCTTTTGACATATCCCCAGAACTACCTACTAAGAGACCTACATCTATTGTCTAAGTCGTTATTTTCTATTCAGATCATCAGTGTTGGCCCCCTTGGTGACGGCCTCCCCCTCTCTGTGAATTGATTACTGTCTCCCCCCCCTTTTTGTTAAACCGCTTTGACCTGGTGAAAAGCGGGATATAAATACAGTTAAATAAATTAAATAAATAAATAAAGATAGGCCTCTTTTTAGACCAGTTCAGCTGTCCTGGTTGCCTGTCCAGATAGTGGATGTAAATTGCCATTATCTGGATGAGACTGGCACTTCGTCCACAAACAAGAGGAACAAGTACTCGCAAGTCCCACAATAAACCAACCAAAAGAGCCATTCCAGATCATACTGGTAGACCAGTCCAGACAAGCAGGTTATGCACCCCTGCCAGCAGATGTTGGAGACAGAGAAAAAATTCCAGAGCTCTGATTGGGTAGACTCTGGTTGATGTAGGCATACCCTTAGGAGTCCTATTCAGTATTTTCTCTGTCTCCAGCAGATGAGGGTTTATTACTTAGGGGTTTGTTTACCAAACCGTCCTAATGTTACCGGCGCTAGTTGCAGCGTTAACGTGAAGAATCCTATATAAGGAAGTGGGCGTTCCGGTGTCAAGTCAACAATAGCTGGTTATCGCGCGATAGAGAGCGCCTTGCCATCATCGTGTGATAGTGTGTGCGCCGTGGCTCGTTAGCGCGTGGTAACCATAATTATGTAGCAGTGCCGCAAAAATAGCTAAAGAGGTGTAGCACACTGATTAATACAATGACTGCTGAGACAGCAGTCATGAGTTTGATCCCTCAGTGGGCTCATCTAATAATTTTGTCCGAGGCAATTCCTTTTCATGCGTGTAACAGACACATCTCAACAATCTGTGCTGCCAACCAAAACACCCTCACTCCGGTGCAGTAACCTAATGCGCCTTTTAGGGCGTGCACCCTAAGGCACCCTATGATGCACCGTAGATTGGCACCCTCCAAGGCACCATATAAAGCATCCCATAAGCTGCCGGTAGCTAAGGTGCCGCCAAAGATGCCCAAAGGATGTTAAGGTGACTCATGAAATGGTGGCCAAGGGCAGTAAGGTGCCCCAAGTTGACAAGCATGAAATGTATGGGCCAAACACAGATGTAAACCTAACACTGCACAGAGCACCAAGGAAAGGCAATGAACAACATTCAGAATCCTAATATCCCAACTTGGATTGTGGGTGATTTTAACCTGCCAGCTCTCCAAGATAGTCACTCTTCCGCCTTCCTCGAAGCACTTGAATCCCTGGGATACCAACAACTAATCCATGAACCTACCCACGTAAAGGGAAACACCCTTGATCTTATCTTTGCCCCACAGTCCTTAAACACCCAATCTTACACTGCCGCGATATCTATTACTGATGTACCATGGTCAGATCATAAACTCATCTTTTTCCAAATCCCTACGCACAACAGACATTCAATGACCAACAATGCTCCGGATAACAGCCCCAAATCTCTGGCTAGGAGTTTTCTTCCTTTCAACAGAGATCGCATCCTTGCTGGAACATGCTCACTTCGTAACAAGGCCTCCCTAGAAATAGAAGATCTAATCACCTGCTGGAACACCAGTCTTAATTCGATTGCAATACGACCATCACTCAACAGGCTGCCTAGAAAGAGAGCTTCGGCACCATGGTACACAGATGACCTGAGAGGATCACTATCCCAACTACGGAACCTCGAGAAGCGCTGGCGTCGGTCTCGCTCAACAGCAGACCAGGCAGCCTACCTCAATCAGCTATCCATCCACCGCAAGGCCATCTCAGAGAAAATGAAGCGGTACCACACGGACACCTTGAGGCGTGCACTAAACAAACCTCATGATTTGTTTAACCTAGTCAAGACCTTATCTAAAGAGCCAGCCCCTGAAAAGCAAGGCGAGATCCATCCTCAAGACTTCGCAGCCTACCTACAATCCAAGCTTACACAAACAAATAAACTTCCATTAAAATTAACCCCCATAGATCAAGATTGCCAAACAGCTCTAACCATGTTTTCTACCCCTACCAAGAAGCGAATTGAGGATCTGATCATGTCTCTCAATTCCACAACTGCTCAGACGGACCCCTGCCCAGCCTTCTGGATAAGGGAACTGCGTTGTGAATTCAGCCCAATAATAACTAAAATAGTAAACCTGTCTTTCAACTCCGGTACATTCCCATCTGCCCTCAAGCAAACTTCCATCAGACCTCTCCTGAAAAACTGTAAGTTAGATCCTCAAAAGGTAGACTCCTACAGACCCATCTCAAGTATTCCTTTTCTCGCGAAGTTAATAGAAAAGGAGGTACAATGTCAATTGCAAGACCACATCGATACCAATGCTCCATTGGATCCTTGCCAACATGGCTTCAGAGAGTCACATGGTGTAGAGACTCTCCTCACAGCTCTCCTCAATACCATAATTTCTGGTATCAACAACATCCGACAGGGTTTCGCACTTGTGTTCCTGGACATAGCCGCTGCTTTTGACTCTGTGAGCCATGACCTCCTCCTATTACGGCTGAAGGAGAAAGGAGTAGGCGGAACTGCCCTTGAGTGGTGCAGATCGTACTTATCCGAAAGATGGCAACATGTTCGTGCTGGGGGAGTGATGTCTGATCCATTCCACCAATGGCAAGGGGTCCCACAAGGTTCCTCTCTCTGCTTTGTTGTTCAATATTTATATGCAACCTATTTGCAAGATCATCCGGTCTTTCAATGTAGGTTGCATGATATATGCGGATGACGTCCTGCTTTATATGCCTTTCAACATTGACAATTTGGACCTGTCCCCTCTGAGCAACTGTTTTGACGCCATATCGGAATGGCTCTTATCACAAAACCTCCGGATTCAACATAAGAAGACAGAGGTGCTTTTCATGTCAAAGAACCCGAACTTCAGCCCTCCACAATTCCTTAAGGTGAAAGATGCTGAGCTACAATCAAAACAGCAAATACGTTATCTGGGTGTTACACTCGATCAGAACCTGGACATGAAGGCGCATATAGCTAACACGGTAAGATCCATATACTACAAAATCCGGTCACTAAGACATCTTCGCCCACTGCTTGAACCTGAGGATTTCCGTACCATCTACCAGGCTCTGATCATGCCTCACTTTGACTATGCTAATGTCATTTTGCTAGGCCTCCCTCAATCCACCTTGAACCCTTTACAGCTTGCAATGAATAGCGCTGCGAGGATTCTCTATGGGGCATCTAGGAGTGAGCATGTGTCGCCCCTTCTGAAGCAGTTACACTGGCTTCCTGTACAGGCCAGGATCATTTTCAAGACATTACTACTTACCTTCAAAGCGGTAAACAGTCTCTCATCCACATCATTAACTGAACTCATCAAACCCATTTCTTCTAATAGATCAAGAAGATCAATGGCATTAAATACGCTATTGGTTCCCCGTGAACTTACAAAAAGCACCTCATCAACAGCAAACAGGGCTTTCAGTCTCCGTGCCCCAAAGCTTTGGAATATGTTGCCACCTGATATTAGAGCAATCACCAGCATACTCCAATTCAGAAAGGCCCTCAAACATTACCTATTCCTTATATACTTCCCAGTGAGTGCAGAATCACGACCCATCTCTGTTAGTTATAGAAACTCTGAATCACCCATTGACCCTGAATTCCCCACTTAGTAAGTTCAACGCTCAACTGACCATTACGTCTCAACGGTGCCTAACTTATAGATGTAAATAGTTTATATTACAATCAAAGTTTATTTACCTGAGTTTTAAAATTACCCTGTTATCCAAGTTGTTAACCCTGTTTAATGTAACTCAGACATTTTTGTGTACTGAAATGTTTTGTTCGATGTAAACCGCGCTGATGTCAAATAGTGCGGTATATAAGAAATGTAAATAAATAAAATAAATAAATAAATAAACAAGTGATGGAAGGAAGCAGATGGTGTAGCTGATGGACCTGCCAAATGTGTGTGCAGCCCAAGTGGCAGCCTGTAAAGTGGACAAACATAGTGGAGGCAGCTGTATCGATGCACAGGGTGATGGTAATGTAAATTGCAACAATGACAGTGTGTGGCAGAGGTGCACTTATCCTGTCCACCAGAGCAGGTAGAGGTGGCAGGATAAGTGCAATGACAGGAGGACAGAGGAGTAGCAGTGCCATGCAGAGCAGACACAGGAGAGGCAAGCATGAAGAGCCGCAATGCAGAAAAGGGTACCAGTGCAGGACATGGGGTAGTAGCCTGCACATTAGGGCAGGACGCCACACAGCTGCCAGACACAGATAGACGGACAGAAGGATGTTTGGCAACTGTGATGAGGGTAGAATGTTCCCGCACACAGATCTGCACAGATATGACTGTTACAGTAAGGAAAAGTAGTTGTGTAGGACAGGCATAATAAAGGAGAACAGAGAGGAATCAAACCCATGACCACCAGCACAAAAATCAATGCACAAACTGGTAGGCCAACACCACCAATGTGAGTCACACAGCAAAGGCTGCATACAATAACACTGCAGGGCACCACACAAAAAGCCTGTTGTGTGCCAGGATAAGGCAACCACAACTGTAACCACGATGCAAGGCACATGCAGAAGAGCTGTGTACTGCTCACATCACAGTCTGTAAGTGGGACGAGAGCCACATAGAAAGCACATGCACATGCACATACACAATGAAATGTTATGCAGTGGAGACAGCATGCAAAAGAGCAAAGAAAATAAACCCAAAGGGCGGCAGGGGATGCTCTGTGGAGCAGGGCAAAATGGGTAACAGAACATGTGAGAATTAAACCTGCAAACCGAGGCTGGCCCAGACCAGCTCAACAACAGCAATACCAATCCCGCAAGCCCACTGGCCATATGGACAGTACAAAGAAAGAGGCATATGTAACAGCTAATATACGGTAGATAGGCTGCATAGAGGGCACACTGTGGTGTACAGTGGAGAGATGGAAGGGTGTGTAGAGAGGTGACAAAGCCGCAGCCAGTTCATGGTCAGGTTAGCACAACACAAGGAAAAAAGAAAACCATGTGAGAATCAAACCTGCAACCTATGGTGCTCCAGTGCATGTCTGTAACCACTATCTCAAACAACCACTACAAGCACCATGCAAATATGTTCCATCAAAGGGAATGTGTGTATGGAAACCCGTAGCACCCTGTGATGTGGCAGACGGCTGCCACATAGACAGCTGCCACCGTACAAGGATGTGAGCATAGGTGGCCCATGTACATCACAAGTAAATGACTAAATATGTGCATCAGTGTGGTGAAGCAGCAGCAGAGACAAATGTGCGTCCAACACATATACTTTATTCTTGCGAATTAGTAGACATATTGTATATACTGCCTGTCATGATATGAAGCCGGTTCATTTACACATTGAGCAGGGCAGCAACTCACATGTTGCATAAAAGTCACTGGGCCGTCTACAGATGATGAGCAGTACAGATAATATGCAGTAGCTGCATGGTGTGCACTATGCAGTAGCCCCCCACCCCCCACATGCTGCTGCATGCCCCAAATGCCTTTGTCACATATGTGTGCATGTAGCCAGTAGGCAGTAAATGATGACGGCCCAACACACACCAGTCATGAATTGTCCCCAAAAACATATCTGCCCGCCAATACAGGAGGCGGAAACCTGAGAAAGCATATGTAGAAAAATGTCAGCAAGTTCACACACACATATATATGTCACAGCTGTCACAAAATGCTTGATATAGCAAAGAAAGCGCCCCCAATTTCCAACAATACACTGGCAAAATGCAAAATGAGGATATGGTAACAGGTACAAGAGGAACATGATCCCACAGAATAAACAAAGTGCAACCTCACGCACATGCAGAGATAGCACTATGCAGAAGGTCCACTGCAATGGGTGGTGTGGATACAGTATGCGCACACATATGGCACGGTACATGGAATGCACTAATGAAGGAAAAACAGACACCAACACTGCCAAGTTACTGGTGCAGTGTGAGTGCCGGAATGTCGGGGGCTAAATAGGACTGTGCAGACATGCAATGCTATGTTTGTTAATCAATGTAGAGCAGCACGTCTATACAGTAACTAAACACAATAACTTGTACAGAGATGTTGAAAGAAAGGTCAAACATGGCCCAGAAACCCACACAGAAGCGACACTGCCACATGCTCTGGTGTACCAACATATTCAGTCACATGTACATGCACCGTGTATGTTGAACTATGACACAGTGATGCCCCACATGCACTGTAACACCAGTGGTGAGGGCAAACATCAACCGAAGATGTTGGCGTGCACCAAAGTGGTGTGGTGGTAAATACCGTGTCATATCCAAGTGCAGGGTAGCCCCACAAATACAAGAGGACCTATACAATGTTCCCCCTGTTTCACATGCATGGCAGTCTGCTCCTGGTGAACTAAACAGATGAGGATATCCTGCACTGCAGGTCACACACATGGCCAACACACACTAACACAATGTCACATCAATGTACAACATACAGCGAGTATGTCAGTCCCTGCTGCACATGTAGGGGCCAGTACACAGTGTCCATAGTGCAAATAGCGTCTGCAAGCCAACATGTCCCGTTAAGACTGTTTGTCAGTCCCTGGGCATGCATAGTCAAGTGTGACATCTCAATCTGCCACGCTACTGGAAAGGTTATGTGTGTCTTCTGCGACGAACATGACACCCAGCTAGAGCACGGTAGCAATGCTGTGTAGGACAGGCCTGTTATGCTCAAAGTAGCAGTCCAACAATAATGTCCATCATAGGCATGTGGGCCACTCACAGAGGTCAGCCATCCTGTGGCACCATCTCTCAGGGATAGGTGCATGGTTTTGCTGTGATCTCCAGGAACAAGCAGGAATGTAGTCTTCGCATATGGGTATCGTCGGTACCGACGGAGCCTGCGCAGGAACGCTCCCCAGCGTCCAATTAGAAAGCTTTTGGGAGCATCCCACAGCGCCTGCGTGCTGCCTTCCCGCCTTTCCCAACTGCCTCTCTCCAGTTCTTCATTTTCCGCGGAGCCAGCAGGTCGTCGTTCCTGTCACCGCAGAAAAGTTTTCTTATTCTCCTTCTTTTTTGTGGTCGCGTCTGCCTTCTTCGACGCTATACTGGTACCGCCGGTTTTTATTTCTTTTAAAAAAAAAAAAAAAATATATATATAGTATTTTTTTCCAAACTTTTCTTTTCCAGGTGCATGCGCCATTTTGGGTCTTAGGCACAAAATTTCTTCTACTGTGGAAAAACCCGCCTCGGGTTTTAAGACGTGCACCAAGTGTGGCGGTACCATCTCCGTCACCGACACCTATGAGTGGTGTCTTAAATGTTTAGGTCCTGACCACTCCATCTCGAAGTGTATGACCTGTGCCATGATGTCCAAGAGGGGTCGACAAAACCGAGCTGCTAAGCTCAGCACCCTTTTTCCCTCCGATGCAGCCTCTGTGGCATCGACGTCTTCCAGGGCTTCGTCTTCCTCCCATGGATCTCAGGTAACTAAACATAAGTCTAGCCGCTTCTCAAAGGGTAGACCTCCTTCCAAGCATCGAGATGCCTCTGGCATTGCCCTTGAGGGTTCTGTACTGGCAAAATTGCCCCGGCGGGAGGCTTCAGCTTCCAAAGCATTATCGGGGCTCCAGGATGTTCTCGAGGCCTCAACCTCAGCAGAACTACTAGTGCCATGCTCTGGGGTACCGGCTGCTTTCTCCGGTAGCGATACCCAGGCATCGGCAGCGTTGATAGACCAGAGGTTCCTGGCTATTGAACGCAGTCTGGCGGCTCTCCTTGCAGCATCGACATCCTCGGAACCGCGTCAGACAGTTCAACTGGTACCGGCACCGACTCTGGCACCGGTACCGACGGTATCGGCATCAACATCGGTGTCTGCTTTGCCGGCACCCAGTCATGCTATGCCTTCCGGTACCGATACACCAGTACCGATTCCCCCCGGCACCGACTTCGGTCGGTACGGGTATCGTGCTCTACAAGAGCATCCGGACAGAAGGTATTTTGAATCCTTGGAGGAGTCTGAGGATTCTGACAGCTCTGTCGGTACTGGAATACTTCTCCCGGAGGAGCCTTCTTCACCTAAACGTAGGATGTCTCCTCCAGAAGATATCTCCTTTCAGGATTTTATCAGGGAGGTGACTCGGTCTTTCCATTACTGTGGCTTCCGAAACAGAGCCCAGGGCAAAGGAGTTGGAGATTCTACAATATCCCAAGGCTCCTAAGGAGGCAGCCACTTTGCCTATCCATGAGATCTTACATAATCTCATGCTACGAATGTGGGAAACACCTCTTACCACCTCTCCTCACTCTCGTAGACTGGATACCATGTATCGAGTCCCTCCTTGTCCTGGTTTCCAGAAGACTCAGCTTCCTCACCACTCTATTGTGGTAGAATCAGCTATGAGAAGGATCAGAAGTGCAAAGAGGCATGCCTCTAATCCTGCAGGACGTGAGTGTAGAACTTTTGATGCCTTTGGACGTCGTACTTTCCAGGCTTCCATGCTTTCTGCCAGGATCAGTTCTTATATTTTATATATGGGAATGTTCCTTAAGGGAGTCACAGGAGATTTAGAGATTTTGAGCCCTCTTCTTCCTGATGACAAGAGGCAGGATTTTCTCACACTGGTTAAACATGCCCAGGATGTTTCTAAGTTTGTCAATCGTGCAGCTTTTGACTGTTTTGAGTGCATAAGCAGAACCTCTGCCATTGCCATAGGTGCACATAGAATTGCCTGGCTCCAGGCATCCGATTTGGAGCTCTGGGTGCAGGACAAACTGGGCAATATCCCTTGTACAGGTGAGAATCTATTCGGCAAAAATTGGCAAGCGAAAGCCAATGAGTTAGATGCTGACAACTCCACTTTGGATAGATTTATCCAAAGCCACAGCTGATCCTGCAAGGAAGAAATCTTTCAAGAAACCATTCTTCTCCAAAAAGAAGAGGTTTTATCCCTCTTATTCTCAGCAGGGACGTTCTGCAGGTCAGCCTGCCCGAAAGAGTCAGCAACCACCTAAACAAAGGAAAGCAAAGACTGCTAAGCCTCAACCGTCTCAGCAGTCTCAGCCTCCACAAGGCCTTTGACTTCCATCTAGAGAACGTAGCCTTCCTGGCCCTCAATGGACCAGAGCCTTCCACCATTCCAGGAAGGTTGTATTACTTTGCCCCCAGAAGGGGGCATATAACAGCAGAACATTGGACTCTCTCCATTATAAAAGAGGGGTACAAGCTTCATTTTCTCTGCATGCCCCCTCCCACAATGGTAAGACAGTTCAATTCTCAGACCTCTCTCATCAACCTGTTAGATCAAGAGGTCACTATGCTTCTTGCCCAAGGGGAAATAGAAGAGGTACCCATTCCTCAACAGGGTACAGGGTTTTACTCCTCCTATTTCCTTATCCCAAAAAAACAGGGGGACACAGAACTATTTTAGACCTTAGAGAATTAAACAAATTCCTATTCAAAGAGAAATTCAAAATGATTTCTCTGGGAACTCTGCTGCCATACCTTCAGAGTCAGGATTGGCTTTGTTCTCTAGATCTCAAGGATGCGTACACTCATGTTCTTATCCATCCAACTCACAGAAAGTTCCTTTGGTTCCTTTTTCAGGGAAAGCACTGCCAATACAGGGTGCTTCCTTTTGGCCTCGCCTCAGCACCAAGGGTGTTCACGAAATGCATGGATGTGGTAGCAGCATTTCTGCGCACTCTAGGAATATTTGTCTTCCCCTACTTAGACGACTGGCTCATTTGAGCCCCATCAGTGTCAGAGGCCAGGATTTCTCTATCTTGCACAATGCGTATCTTTCAATATTTGGGTCTGGTCATAAACATCCCAAAATCCAGCCTAACTCCCACTCATTCTCTATTAATAGGAGCTTTGCTGGATACCAGAAAAGCAAGAGCCTATCTTCCGCAGACCCGTTGCCTTCACATGGTGCAGTTAGCTTCTCAAGCAGTGCTGAAGCCTCATCTCACTGCTCGAGAAATGTTACAACTACTAGGCCACATGGCATCTACCGTGCATGTGGTTCCTTATGCTCGCCTCCATATGAGAGCAGCCCAATGGACTTTATCCACTCAATGGACCCAGGAATCAGGGTGCCTGTCAGACAAAATAGAAAACACAAATCGCCTTATTTTGTCCCTCCAATGGTGGCAGTCCACTCAAAACCTATTGGTGGGGTCTCCATTTCAACAACCTTTACACCAGGCAACTCTCACAACAGATGCTTCACCAATGGGTTGGGGAGCTCATCTGCAAGACCTCTCCACCCAAGGCACTTGGACTCCACAGGAGACTCATCTACACATCAATGTCTTAGAACTCAGAGCAATCTTCCTTGCTCTTCGAGTGTTCCACACCCTGCTCAGCTACAAGACAGTCCTCATTCATACGGACAATCAAGTAGCCATGTTCTTCGTGAACAAGCAGGGGGGAACAGGCTCTCTGTCGCTTTGCAACGAAGCTTTGCGACTATGGGCCCTCGCCAGAGAGCATCAGATTCATCTCCTGGCAGTGTATCTTCCAGGCATCCAAAACTCTTGGGCAGACAGACTCAGTCGAGATCTGCTTCCACACAAATGGTCTCTACATGCCGACCAGGTGGCCAAGATTTTTCAAATTTGGGGAACCCCGGACATAGACCTCTTTGCAAGTCCGTTGAATGCCAGTCTTCCCCGGTTCTGTTCCAGAATTGCGGCTCAGGGCTCTCAGGCCAGGGATGCTTTCCTCCTTCATTGGGGTCAAGACTTCCTTTATGCCTTTCCACCCATTCCCCTAATTCCCAAAACCCTGTTCAAGCTTCAGAGAGACAGAGGCCGTATGATTCTCATAGTTCCACATTGTCCACGGCAAGTGTGGTACACTCTTCTTCTACATCTCTCTCAAGCTCCCTCTCTGGAGTTAGGGTCTGCTCCAGATCTCCTGTCCCAGGAGGACGGAATGTTATGGCATCCCAATCCCCAGTCTCTGCATCTCAGGGCTTGATTGCTGAAGGCCTAGATTTTCATGATCTTAACCTTTCTCAGCAAGTAAAAAATATCCTTTATGCTTCCAGAAAACCTTCCACAAGACGCTCTTATGCTTTCAAGTGGAAAAGGTTTACCATATGGTGCTCGCAGAGGGCTCTTAGCCCCCTTGCAAAACCTCTGGAATCATTACTGGAGTATCTCCTTCATTTATCCAATGCAGGACTTAAAGCTAACTCAGTAAGAGTCCATTTGAGTGCTATTGCAGTTTCTTTCAAGCCTCTAAATGGACAGCCTATTTCCTCCCATCCTCTTATAGCAAGATTTATGAGAGGCCTTCTTCTAACTAAGCCTCCCATTAGGCCACCACCGGTGGCATGGGACTTAAACCTGGTTCTTGGCCAGCTCATGAAGCCACCTTTCGATCCCTTAGCTACTACTTCATTGAAATTCCTTTCCTGGAAGGTTGTCTTTCTCATTGCAATCACATCAGCACGTCGCATCAGTGAGTTGCAGGCACTAATGGCTGATCCATCTTATACAAGGTTCCATCATGACAAGGTAGTCCTTAGTACTCATCCACGCTTTATGCCAAAGGTGGTCTCGCCTTTTCATCTAAACCAAGCGGTCTACCTGCCTGTGTTCTTTCCAAGGCCTCATGCATCAAATGCAGAAAGGAATCTTCATACTTTGGACTGTAAAGGAGCTTTAGCCTTTTACTTACAAAGAACACAGCAACACAGAAAGTCCTCTCAACTCTTTGTTGCTTTTGATCCTTCTCATTTGGGACTTCCAGTCTCCAAGAGAATACTGTCCAACTGGATTGCACAGTGTATTTCGTTTGCCTATCAGAGTAAGAATCTTCCTCTGGAGGGCCATGTCACAGCTCACAATGTGAGAGCCATGGCAGCTTCAATGGCTCATCTGCACTCTGTGTCTATCGACGACATCTGTCGAGCAGCCACTTGGGCATCGGTTCATACCTTCACAGCCCATTACTGTTTGGACAAGGACTCCCGCCGGGATGCCTTGTTTGGTCAGGCTGTTCTCCAAGACCTGTTCCATACCTAATCAACTCCTACCCACCATCACTGGTTGGATGCTAGAGATCCATGGGTTGAAGTGGAGCCCTTTCACAGGGACACACAACTTCTGGGGTCTCTCCCTGGCATCTAAAGCTAGGGAGTCCCCATATGTGAAGACTACATTCCTGCTTGTTCCCGGAAATAGCATAGTTACTCACCTGTAACAGGTGATCTCCGGGAACAGCAGGAATTTAGTCTTCACAACCCACCCACCTCCCCTAGGAGTTGTGTATCTCTATTTATCTCTTTCTCTTTCCCTCTCTCTCTCTCTCTTTGTCTCAGCTTTAAACTCAACTGGAGAGGGGCAGTTGGGAAAGGCGGGAAGGCAGCACGCAGGCGTTGTGGGACGTTCCCAAAAGCTTTCTAATTGGACGCTGAGGAGCATTGCCGCGCAGGCTCCATCGGTACCGACGATATCCATATGTGAAGAATAAATTCCTGCTGTTCCCGGAGATCACCTGTTACAGGTGAGTAACTATGCTTTCTCCGACACGTGGGTGGTGGTGCCTGCAGATGCATTGTAGTAGATGTGCAGTGTGTGTGCCCTGCCCTGTGTCGGAAGAAGGAGAAACACTGTCATGGTGTGCTGCACAGAACATCGGGTCACAATGCAGGTAGGCAGACATCAATATGTATAGAATGAAACGTCAGACATGCAAACATTACATTATCACAACACAGAACACAGTGCATGTTGGGGAAATGTGGAAATGGAACCATAGATGAGGGTGTCATATGGATATGGTCATGTCCATGCACATGTTACACAGGCGTTCCACAGCTCCACCCCATGTCCATCAACGTTGGTGCATAGAGACCCCACAGGAAAGGTCCATGAAACAAACAGCAAAACACAAACATATAAAGGCTGATGTCAGTCACAAAAGATCCAAGATGCAACCTACCATGTGGTTGCAGCAAGAGTCTGCTAGGGATTGTCTGAGGCAGGCAAAGGCCACCACACGTCATAGTGAAGACAGAAGATGTCAGCAAAATCTGTTTAATCGCCATGTCCCCATTTCCAGCTGCCGTTGACGCATGTCCACATTATGGCATCATCTGTGATACAGAAATGCTGATGGACAATGGTTTGTCAGCACACAAGAGATAGATCACTTCACAACACAAAACAGATGGGTACAATGTCAAGGTCAACAGCAGTAAATTACAGATAGCAGACACCAGTAGCATACAGCTTGTCTGTGCACACTTGGAGATTAGTAGATTAGTGGAGATAAAGAAACACATGCCCAAACACCCGTAGCCGAAAGGTGGTAGTGCCGGCTGCAAACACATCAGGCACACACATGGCAATGCATCCTGGAGAAGGGTAGTGATGCACACATGTGCAAGCCTGTGAGAGCCATGATACTGTCCACACACAGGAGGTGGAACAGGAAGAGGTCCCTGAGTTGCCCAGAAAGGATGGCTGAGACAACACTACACTGTTGATATACATGAAGCACACATGTGTGTTGTACTGTGCCATCACAAATCACAAAATGTGAAATGGCCATAAATGTCAGAGGTGAATGTGCCACCAACACAAAACACCGTAGCAAAGAAGACGTGGAAGCAAACTAACCCCCCCCCCCCTTGCCCGAACACACACACAGATGACACACAAACACAACTAGGGACACCCTGCAAACACAGACATGTGCGCGTACGTGTACTCAGAGGAACACCATGTGCATGTCAGAGATGAGAAATACCCATCCAGCAGTATACAGTCCTCATATTGTCTGGCCTCAGACTGTCCGAATAGTACTGAGTGATGCAGGATAAAGGAGTCATGGGTGGATCCTGCAAACCTAGGAACCACATTCAGAATACGCATCACATACAACCTGAACATTCAGGGAATGGTAGTGTTTGCGGTTGCGGAACACTGCATCACTGTCTCTGGGTGGGACCAGGGCAACTTCTGTACGATCAATAGCTCCCATCACGTGTGGCATCCCTGCAACATCCTCAAAAGCCTGGTTCAGGGTCCCCCACTGTTGCCTAGTGTTGGGAAGTGCAATGTAATTCCCCACCCAGCTGACCATGGCTCGCAGTACCTGGTGGAGACAGCGTGAGAAGGTGGGGTGGCTCATGCCACTCACTGCGGCCAAAGATGACTGGAAACAGCCAGAGCCAAAGAAATTTAGGGCAGCCAGGAGCTTGACCAAACTCAGTATGGCATGTGACCGACCAGTCAGGGGCTCGAGGTCGGGTCGTAGATCCTCAAAGAGTTCCCTAATAGCCCCTGTGTCCAGACGGTATAGGGAGATGACCTGGTGCTCACACATGTCCTGGAGCTGGGCCCTGGGCCTGTAGAGGCGAGGCTGGCGAGGGCACAGCTTGGCACGCCACCTGCGCTGTGCCGGCACAGCCCTAGCTTGCATTGCCCCCACAGCTGCAGGTCTGATTTGCAGTGGGACTGCACCCATGCCCTGTGCCTCAGCCCCATGGACACCATCTCCCTCGTCAGGCAACCGCAGGTCCTGAACACCCCCCAACGCACATGCAGCCACCACAAAGGCAGCCATCATGGACAACAGAAATATGAGACACAGAGGGTTAGTTCTCGCTTGCCCCTCACCTCACCTACACCACCTTCCACCTGCCCCTCAACTCACCTCCTCTACCTCATGCCTTTTCCCTACCTCACCTGCTCCTCACTCCCCCTACCACACCTCTCGCCTGCTCCTCACCTCACCTCACCTCCTCTTCACCTCACCTCACCTCCTCCACCTCCCGCCTGCTCCTCACCTCACTTGCTCCTCACACCCCTACTCCACCCCTCACCTGCTCCTCGCCATACCTCCTCTACCTCTCGCCTACACCTCACCTGACCTCACCTGCTGCACCCCTCACCTACTGTAAACCTGACCAAATCCTCACCTCACCTGCTCCGCACCTCGACTACATAAAACCCTCAGCATGTACCACGTATGCATGCCAATTTATTAATATGTGGTTTGTGCATGGCTTTGCGTGCGTTGCACATGCGCAGCAGCATGAGCACTGTGTCTGAATGTGATGTGCATGTGCTGTACATCTATGAGCATGACCGGTGCGCATGTGCTGTGCAGGGCTCTGCGCATGCAGACGGCGTATGTGGCGTGCAGGCATGGCGCATGCGCAAGCGACGAGTCTGCGCCGTGTGGTAGGCATACGCATCCCCGCCGTCGTCATGCGTGGAACCCCATGCAGCACATGCGCATGGGACCCACTCATACAGCACATTCGCAACACGCACAGCGCACACACTGATGCGCATGCGTAGATGGCGCGCACGCGCAATGCGTGTAAAGCCACGACCCCGGCCAAAAATGCATAAATAGGCATGCACACGTGGTACACGCCAAGGGTTTTGAGTAGGCGAGGTGAAGAACAGGCGAGTGCAGGATTTGGTCAGGTTTGCAGCAGTTGAGTGCAGCAGGTGAGGTGAGGAGCAGTCGAGAGTAAGAGGAGGTGAGGTGAGGTGAGGTGAGGAGCAGGCGACAGGGAGAGTAGGGGAGGTGAGGAGCAGGCGAGGGCGTAGTAAGTGAGGACCAGGAGAGGTGGAGATGTGTGACAGGGAGGAGGACACAGGGAGCAAGGAGATGCAGCGGCAGGACATGACAGGAGGGGATGAGGGGAAAACACCTGGCCAGCGGTCCCCAGAGGCGGCAGCGATGGGTGAGCCTGAGGTGGGGGTTGCAGGGCCATCGGGTGTGTCCCAGCCCACCCAGGAGCAGCCTGAGAGGCCACCCAGTGCTAAACGTAGGCGGATCCCAGTGCCAGCCGAGGAAAGGAAGAGGGCAATCAGATTCAGCCAGCAGGAGAACCACATCCTGCTGGCCAGTGTATTAGAGAGATATGATGTGCTGTATGGCCGGCTGAGCTCCAGAACCACTGTGAGTACACGCACACATGTTGGGGGGAGGTCCAGGAGACCGTTGCCCAGGCCGGGGGACCACCCAGGGACCTGGAGAGCCTATGGAAAAGGTTTAATGACATTAAGTGGGGTGTCCGTGCCCACATGGTGGCGGAGAGGCGACATGCTCTGGGCACTGGTGGGTGTGCTCCCTTTGTCCCCAGCTGACACCCCTGGAGCAGCAGCTGGCCAAACGGCTTGGCCCCATCTACCTGCGTGGACTGCCTCCAGCACTGGACATGGCCCATCCACAGGCAGGTAGGTCTGAGATATGTAGCACACGTACAGGTAACGACCCAGCACAAAGTGGACACACCCTCACCACTCCATGTCAGGTCCCCATCTCCAGCCCCAATGACCCCTCTAGTAAATGCACCTACCCTACCCCCAACCCTACCTGGAGTCAGCTCTGATACAGGCACCGCAGTGCTACAGACACATTCCCATGACACCCACGCACAGTGCAACCTCATGCACAGCATCGTCCCCCCATCCCCCGCAACATTCCACCACAAACCGCACAGTACTGGATAGGTGTCCACCCACACCCGGACACATTCAAACCGCATGTCCCTTCCCACCCCATCCCAGGCATGTCTTGAATCCACCTGTTCCTCTGCTATCCGTTTGCTGGGTCCACGGCTCTTGAACTCTCCTCCCCCTACCCTCCGCCTAGAGCTCTCCTACAAAGACTCTATAACCAGGCTATAGACACACCTATCCTGTTCTGCATTCAATCTACCCTTTCCCTTTGCTCCTCCTTCACCCCCCCCCCCGCTGACCCAGATTGCTCTCCGCCCCTTTTAACACAATGCCTGTATGCTTAGCCTCTACCTTGTTGTCTGTTCCCTCTATCCTGTCTAGTATATGTTGTGGCAGTCTTTTCCTTTCAGCAGTCTGAAATGTTGTCTTATTGTAAACCGCTGTGGTACCTCCAGTATGAGCGGTATAGTGGATGTTAAAAAGGGGAAAGATAAATATAAAGATGGAGCTGTACATATGTGTTCTGGTCAGACCCATATCTACTATGTACCCTCCTCCACCCCCCAGGTGACATCCAGGCCATGGAGGCGGAGGAGGAGGAGGAGGATGTGGCTGAGCCAGAGGTTGCAGAGCTACCTGTGTTTCCAAAGGCAGAGGTCGCTGCCAGCACTGTTGCCACATCCACAGCGAGTGATGTGCCGCACGGCGTGGAGGACGGGACAGCGGATCTACACACACCAGTGGGGAGCAGCAACAGCAGCACAGTGCCTGGGGAGGGCCCAGATACCCTTGAAAGCAGGCACCAAGCAGGAACACCAGGGCCAGCAGGCCTACACCCACCAGCATGGGTGTGATATTGGAGGAGCTGCGGGCACATACCGCCTTATCACAGCACAGTGCTGAAGGTAGGTAACTGGCAGGGTGGTTGCATGTGGAGGTGTGACACACCACCCTTCAGACACAGCGGTGGGGGCACACTCCCGCACACTGACAGTTGGCCTCCCCACATACATGTGCCCCCATGGTCATGTCTGGGAGCCGTGTTGTGTCACGCCGGGGCGTCAGCATGTCAGACACTTAGGAGAGGGTGTGGCAGATGTGCACAGATGTCCAGCGGGGTCACGGGTCAACATGCATGGGTAGACGCTGGGGGTGGGACAGGGTCTGCTAGGGGGCACTAAGCTGCTGGCACCTGGTGATGGGGGTGGGACATGCCCTTCTGATCCCTGAACAAGCATATGCAAGGTTCTATTCCCCCACCAACACATGTCCTGTTGTGTCCTACAGCCACCATCAGGCCATGTCATATTCTAGCACCTGCCCACTCAGCCCAGCATCAGTCATTGCACCCCATGAGCCACCGACAGTTCCAGCCCCTCCATGTGTCCATCACAGTCTAGGCCCCACCACAGGCCCTGACTGTGCTTGGCACCCCCCACCTGCCCATGTCCAGTCCATACCTTGCCCCCCCAACAGCCCATATCTTGTCCCAGGCCCCCGACCACCCCACATCTCCAATCATGGCTTCCCCCACTCACACAATCTCAATCTTTCCATATCACCCCCCCCCCAGTGGCTATGTGCATCCCAGGACCCCTCCCACACGCCCTCCTAGCCCACCATCAGCCCACACCCGGTCACGTTCTCCCACCACCCAGTGTGCTGTGCGGACACACCTTCCCCCCAGGAGCACAGGGGAGTGTATTACCGCTACAAACATATCAGCTGCTGCCGCTGTGGTAACCACAAACACATGTGTCCTGACACGCCCCCTATCCTGCCCATCAGCACCCCCTACGCCACTACCCCTGCGCTGCCTCCCACACCAACAATGGGGGTGTCACCCTCCCAGGGGTGTGTGGGGACCACCAGAACCGCTGGGACAAAGGATATGCCTGAGCCCCATCCCCCCAGGCAGGCTTAGCAGAGGCGCAGGGGGCACAGAGTCCCCATGTGGGCCTGGCAGACAATGCTGAGGGGGTTACTCAGGGGTTGTTATGGGCAGGCGGGGTGCCCCGGCTGGACAGTGACTCTGCTGCAGACATTGCAGCAACAGCAGACAGTCTGCTTGTGTGATACACGGTTTCCCCATGGGGTTGGCCAGTATGTTGTCCGGGTGGGTCCCCCTGACACACGTGGCCCTGTGCAAGTAACAGTTATGCTCTAGGAAGTTCCGCCACAATGTGCTACCAGGATATGTGGATACACACCCATATGTTGCAGGCCCCCTATGTGCTACGTCCCGCATCAGTTGCATGCGTCACGGTGGGAGGTGCAACACATGTCTGACAGGTCACACTGTGTCTCACCCACAGGCACTCATGAGGCGCTGCTGGCCATTTGGGATGAGGTGCGGGGCCTGAGGGCAGAGCAACGGGCCCTCACCTGGGCACCGTGGAGCCTACAGACAGAGATGAGACAGCTACGTGGGACGTCCGACACAATGGCAGCGGGGATAGTTCGGGTGGCTGCTGCCCTGGAGGCCATGGCTGCTCATTGCCAGCAGCAAGCAGCAGGACCGGAGGCAGCAGCAGCACCGGCACAAAGGGGTGGGTGGGGCCATGGTGGGCTTTGTGGGTCTGCCGCAGGTGTTGCTGGGCCCTCCCCAGCATCTGTATCCTCTGTGGGGGAAACCAGACATTAGCACGGTGTCATGCATTTGCCACATCACAGAAACATAGTATGTGCTCACACAGGCTGCTGGGCTACTGGAACATGCTGTAGTGCAATGCAGAAGCTGCGACACTCACCATCACGGTGGCCCATCGCCCTCTGTTGGAGGCGATCCAGGAATTGTGGCTGGTGCAGCCGCAGCTCACGGCCCTTCTTCCGTAGGTCCTCCACCTGGGGGAAGATGCAATGATTGGAATCATTAGGGACCAGATATGTCTGGTCAAGGCGTTATGCATAGCACACATGGCTGTGAGCAGCAGGGGGCTGCTGCGGCATTGGCCAGTGGGTGCGCTTCTACCTGTTGCCACCACTGCCTGCATGTGTGGGTGTGTCTGGGCATGAGCGGTGTGCCATCTACGTGTCTTGTGTGATGCCCCCCATGCACCCCATTCCGGGTTCCTGCCCTCTCCTTGCATGACATGGCAACACCATGCCATGTGTGGGGTAGGCATACTGATCTCCAGGGGATGTGATTCCAGACTCTCTGTGTGGTCAGCGGCACACCTGGATGTTAGCCCGACCTACATAAATCAGCAGGAACACATACCATAACAGCAGGATATATACGAGCCCTCTGTAATCAGGTCTAAAGCCTCCTGGGGATAGGGCAGATCTGTGGAACTGCAACAGAGGCACGTACCATACCACCAGGGTGTATGACAAACTTCTGTAATCAGGTCTACGGCCTCCTGGTGATAGGGTGTACTTAAACACATCAACAGGAACAACTACCATAACAACAGGATATATAATAGACCTCTGTAATCAGGTCTAAGGCTTCCTGGAGATAGGGCAGATCTGTGCAACTGCAACAGAAGCAGGTACCATACCACCAGGATGTATAATAGTCTTCTGTAGTCAGGTCTAAGGCCTCCTGGGGATAGGGTGGAATTAAACACATCAACAGGAATGACTACCATAACATCAGGATGTATATTAGACCTCTGTAATCAGGTCTAAGGCCTCCTGGGGATAGGGTGGAATTAAACACATCAACAGGAACACCTACCATAACACCAGGATGTATATTAGACCTCTGTAATCAGTTCTGAGGGCTCCTGTGGATATGGCAGACTTGCAAACAACACCATACGCATGTATGATATGTGATATGTGATGATTGCTGGATATTGTGTTGCACAACTGCCATTGTGTGACCTGCCGCCATGCACTTACTTCATGTGGGTAGTCGGCAGATCGATTATAGTGCCTGGTGAGGCGCCCCATGCTCTCTTCACCTGCCAAGGTCCTGCCGCTTGGATGCTCCAGGGAAAAGGTGCCTCTGCCTTGTGCAGATCAGCTTGCCAAGGACTTTCAGCTCCCTCCGGGTAAAGGCTGGCTTTCTGGAATGGCTGTCTATTTTTTCTGATGTGCATAGCTTGATGACGCACGTCACGCGTGCGCCGTGGCGTGCACTTACACACGCTATCTTGCGCTACTATGTGCTACCTCTGCGCGCAGTACACATGGCATTGTCACGCCCGGTACACGGCAAACTATCTGTAGCAACACAGTGATACGCGGCGCAAACGGTATTAGCATTTTTACAATCCCCATCTGGCTGATATCGGAGCCACGGCCCCATTTAATTCATTGAATTGTTGACTAGCTCTTTACATTCTGGCGTGGCAGGCTTTCCGGCATTTGAGCATCAGACGCATCATAGAGTGCCTTAGCTTACGGTGCCTTGTGACGGCCCATGCTCTGTGCCACCTTAGGGTACAGAACTAGGGCGAGGGCGTATTTTGCTTTAACCGCAGACCTCTGTAATCAGTGTCTGACTGTTAAAGCCATGAAAAAGGGGCCTGCCTCAGACTCTCTTCTTGATGTTGTAGCAATGGGGATTCAAACCCATGACCGCTGGCTCAGAGGTCATTGTATTAACCAGTGTGCTATGCCTCTATGGCTGTAATCATAGCAATGGCTGGCTACACAGCAACTGCAGGTCACCGCCACTGTTCCCTCTAAGCTGTGCGCTTGTGCACGCGCACACACCTCGCCGAGGGAGCGCACATACTTTACAACAGAGCGCACAAAAATTACAGTTCTGATTCTGATAGAAAACAACACAGATGTCTTAAAATTTAAAAGTTGTGATTGTAATTACTAGAAATTTTCTGCTTCATTTAGTAATCGTCTATTTTCATTTAATTTGATAAAAATCAATGTGGTGTACATACTGCATTCTGACGTGTAGTCAAATTTTAAAGTATATAACTCTGAGTGCCGTTATGTGGTGCACAAAAATTTAACTTTCCTTCAAAAGCTGCACAGCTGATATTTTATGCGCACACAACCTACAGAAAATTAGAGGGAACATTGGTCACCACACAAACATTCTGCTGTGCTTACCAGGATAGGGGAAACCCACAGCTAAGACACTTTACAGGGCACCTTAGGTTATGCAAATGAGGTGAGGGTTGTTTTGTCTGGAAAAAGGGATTTCAAACATATGTCTGACTGTTACAGGCATAAAAGGGAGTTGCCTCCGACAGTCTTACTAAAGGAGGCCCACTATGGGATTGAACCCATGACGTTTGCCACTGAGGTCATTGTATTAACCATTGTGCTACATCAATATGGGGTTTTTCATATCAATGGCTGGCCACAGAAAGAGTGCAGGTCACCGGACAAACTGTGTGCTGTGGTAACCAGGATAGGATAGAACCAGCAGTACCCATAATGCAATTCACATGCAGAACAGCAGTCTACATCTGCTCACCAGATGGGGTATGCACCTCTACAGCATGTCAGCTTGGTAGGGAGGACTGACCGTGCGTGTTACTGCCACTGACTACCTACAGGCCATGCCATTGTGCGTTTTCAGTGCTCACCCTGAGGGTGAGGTGGGGTGGCCAGCACCAGGTCCGCAGTACCCGAGTTGGCTGAGGTAGGCTTTGCTGCAGGTCTCCATCAGTGCTAGTGTGTGACAGGTATTTGCAGAGACGCCTGCAAAGTTCTTGTATCTGTTTGTATTTGCCAGTCATGTCTGCTCCTTGTGGACCATAATGCATCCATACTAGTGCATATCCAGTGTGCTTCCAACACAAAAGCATGCATCCACGTGCAATGAACAAACCCACTCAAAAATGTGGATAGCAAAGGAAGAATATTTTTATTAAACCACTTTCAGCCAATGGCCCAATTGCTTGCCATGGTCACTTGCTTTCGGAGCAGGGTGTGTGTGTGTGGAATCACATGATGATGATGTACATAGCAAACTGCCCTCTCTGGGTCATGGTGGGGGACATCATCTGCCCCCAACAGACCCACACTCTGAACGTTTCCATCAGGAGCAGTAGAGCAACATGATGATGGGCTGTGGGACCAGCAACCACCATCCTTTTGGCAAACAGACAGTTGACGCAGATCGGTACCTGTGTCAGTGCCACTGGCAGACAGGTAGTAGGCCTGATCAGCTCAGCTGTCCCCCACCACAGTCTGCCATTCACCAGCAGAGGGCACAGTCAGCATGCACCTGCTGTACCCTGCAAGGTGTTGCAGCCATACACATGCTAACTGCAGACAGTGTGCTAGCCCATACTTAGTGCATGTTCCCAGAGGAACTATGTGCACCCAGATGTGGGATATTAGCACCAACACCAAGCAGGTATGTCAGTGATTGGGCCCCAGAAATGGGAACTCACAAATATCACTTGTGAAAAAACACTGTATGGTACTATGTGGGAGGCTAGACATGCCATGGTCACTGCTCAGTCAGAGTGAGAGTGACCCCCCAGCATGACTTGCTGTGGCCACCCTGTCCGTGCAGATGGCGTTCAGCCACTACAATATCCCAGCCATTGCCCTATGCAGATGCATCCTGGATAAACTGCCCTGTAGTGGCCATACCCACAATACTTTGCTCATCATTATGCACATTGGCAGGCTAACACTGGAACCAGTGCAAGCATTGTGGGCTCAGTGAGGTGTAGGCAGCCACAAAACACTGGATAAACATACACAGACTGCTACACCTATTTCAGCATTGTGCAGCCCTGTCTGCAACACCAGTCCTGGGCTTAGTGCAGGCATTGTTATGATACTCAATACTGTTGGGGTCACTCTCCAGGGTGGTAAACACTGTCAGAAACTAAAGAGGGGGCACACTCCACATATATCAGAAAGGTTGCTATGATGGATCTCTGTTAGAAACTTGTGTTTAATTTATAATTTGTTATCTGACATTGGTCCTAGCTACCTTTTGATGTATATGGCACGTGTTTCCATGTTTATGACAATATATAAAAATTACTCCAACATTCAACTGTGAGAATACGATGTGTATAAGCAACAAGGTCTCAGACTAAATTGGGACTATGGAGTAGGATGTATCATACCTAATCTCCGTACACCCTTTTGCATCAATGACCTTTTTTTTTTTTTGCTTCAAAACTAGTGCTTTCTTTTCCTTTTTATCTTCTTTTACCTTTTTTTTCTTTTTAGATATAAATAAATTTTTTTCTAAAGTATGATATGTGCTTATCTTAACAGAAAAGGCCCCAACGCCAATCTTCGGCGCCTATGCGTTTCACCAATCATTATGTTTCCTCAGGGGGTTTATATAAGCACTCCCAAACATTCGACATCAGCTTCAATTCTCTAACCCGCTGTTTAAACAGAGAAAAGTGAGTAAGGACTTGTATAATTCATCACAGTCTCTCTACACATTTAAAGATTATATCAGAATCCTTATGTAAAGTCTTTACCTTCAGAATGCAAACCTCTGGCATCTGAATCTAGTCGCTCTGAACGCAGGTTCAGTTCTCCAAACAATGCCCCGCATGCGAACTAAAGATTCCCGAAAGATTTTATAAAGATCCTTAACACAGTTTAACATGCATGATTAGCTGCTGACAGCACTTATTGGATATTCAAAATCCAGCCACGTAGATGAACTTGTTTAAAAGGTAAACATTTTATACATATAGGTTGTCACGCCCATAGCCCCTTACATGCAGTATGGAGGGGCATGGTTGTCATTAGAGAGATTCACCTTTTGGTCTTTAACGGACTGATTGCCTTGTAATGCCTTATGGGAAAGGTAGTTCAGTCAGAAAGTATTCAACCTCAGGTAAAAAAAACCACCTTTGTAGTTGCCTTGAGTGGTAAGGTAATGACAGTTTATTAACTGAAAAAAAACACGCTAAGGTTCACAAATTCCACCTTTGTATTATTTCTCCAGGACTCTTGTAAATGAACATCAGGATATAAGTGAATTCCAAACAAAACAGCTTGCAATGTTCTCCATTATAAACATAAATACTTTAACAGCCCATGCTATCAGGCATGGCTTGCAGTGCTGATCAAACAAACAGAAAACAGCTTTTCCTAAAGCAGGTTTCTTTTTCTCTCAGTCCAGAACACTTCCTGTCTTCTTAAACATAGAAAAACTTTCAACAAGGCAGTTAAACTCTTCACAGGCAAGCAATTCTCTATGCAAGGTTTTCTTATAAACAGCCAAACAAAAGCTTTCCTTACTTTCACCGTTAGTACGGCTTCCGGCTGAGCACTGCTCTGGCTCACAGCTGATTCACCAACTTGATTAGGCAGCTTCGGCTTGCACAGTAAAAAAAAAAGGTATTTTGCCTTTAACTCAGGACCCTCACAAGTTAACCACAGGCTCTTAGGGCTACCGGACACTGGAGGTTTTTCTTTACGGTTGACTCCCTTTCAAAGAGCAATCCATGTATGAGACTTCTTCTTCTAAAGCTATGTCTGGTTCACCCAGTTGCATTGGCACTTCCTCTGATTCTGGCTCAGAGGGCTTAGCTGACTGCCTTCTGTTAGGGCTAAGGCTGTCTCTGGCAATTCTGTAGTGCTCAGAATTAGGCAAGCTTCTAATGCTCTTACCTGGGTCAAAGCTTGTAGCAACTTCTCCTCTCTCATGCTCTGGCCACCATTCACTGGTGCTTCCACATCCTGTTCTCCAACCTGTGTTCCTGGTTCCTGCTGTTCTCACTGATCCAGTTCCATTCCTCTTCCAGTAGGCACTCCTACTGCTCTCACTTTCTCTCTCCTTTCCTCCTCTTCTTCCTCTCCTGCCTCTCCCTTCTGAATAAACTGACCTAGTCTTCAACCTCTCAGGTGCCTGCTCCACACCGTCTCCTCTCAGGTGTTGGAGATCAAACTGCCTCGTGGCAGCTGAGTAATTGGGGAATTCAGTGACGTAAGGTTTCCTTACCCTGAGCCTGTATTCCCTCCTTTTTTCTCCACTAGGGGCATTCTGCAACCTATTGTAGCTAGGAATTACCTGCTTTCTAGGTGTAAAGGGAGTTTTGTGTCTCTGACCTGGTAAAATAGGTCCTTTTATAAGGGTAAATTCCTTCTCTTTATCCCTGTCTCTTGGGTCCTGATACGCTTCCTTATCACATACCCCCCTGCCCAAGATATTACAGGCTGGTGAAGGTTGCGAGTGTTCCTCCGAACAGTCCGTGATTCTCGAGAGGGCATTGGCGTTCTAGTGCAGTTTTCCCGCCAAATGTTCTATTTTAAAATCATAGGCTTGGAGAGCCATATACCAGCGGGTCAACCTTGCATTATGATTTTTCATTTGTTGGAGCCATTTTAGCGGGGCATGATCTGTAATTAATAGGAATTTTCTTCCTGTAAGATAAAAGCGCAATGCTTCTATGGCCTATTTTATAGCCACTATATCAAAGTTCATACGTTCAAAGTTATCTTCACTTAGTAGTAGTGAACCACATTAACTTCCTGTTATGGTTTCGGACAATTTTTGTCTTTTAAACAAAGTGGACAAAATATTCTTCTCCAATATCTTCTTTAATTTTAAATTTAATCTTAAAACATGTCATCCAAAAATATCTTGATTATCCACTTGTCTCAATCAAACATTTCTTCTCATTTAAAAACATTAATCTGTCAAACTTATAGACCACTGTTAGAAGCAATTCCCGACGCTCAACTGCAGCGTCTTAAAAGCGTTTCAGTATGATACTTTCATCAGGAGATTCTTCTTAGTGTCTACAAAATGAAACAGATACAGATACAATTTCACAAATTATCTTCCTAACACCATATACTTCCTAAGAACATTATCGTTAAACTAAACTTACTAAAAAGTCACTTCTACTTACTATAGTTGTTGCTGCCCGCGTCTCCACGTTAACATTTCTGAATAAAAGAGACGCCGCGCATGCGGACTGCAGGTATATCTGTTTTATTTAAAGGGAAAACTAGCTCCACCTCTTCCTCCGTTGATATCATAGTACTAAAGGGCCCTAATTAGATGTTGATTTTCGTTTATGTTTATCTCATCTTAATGCTCTTAACGGTAACCATTCACCTCTCACACTATCAGGATCACCTGGTGTGTTCCTAGCAATAAAGACTATATGGCTATTCACCTCTTTTGAAATCTGTTTTTGCTCTAGGGTCTCCAACATGGTCTATTCATTGATATAAATAAAAATAATAATAAATACTCAAATAGAACCTTCATTTATAAAAATCAAAAATGTGTGTTTCAGTTTTAATCAATGCTGTATACTCTTGAGGATAGAACCCCCATTTATAAGAATCAAAGATAAATATCTCAGTTTTAATCAGTGCAGTCTGCCCTTCAATACTGAAATATGGCAGTGTAGTTTACCCTTCCATAAGCTTATATTGGAAACTACATTTCAATCCTTATATCCAATTATCTGTTTTTTAAAAAGGGCTTTAATCAAATGCATGCTGTCCACTCTATATTATTATTTAGACCTCCTGGATGTATTGTGTCTAATGAATAAATCCAACGTTGTTCATACCACAAAAGTGTTTCGTCCAATGTTTTTGCTCCCATAGCATGAGTAATTTGCTCTATTGCGAAACATCTAAGTTGTGTAAATGTATGTTTGTAGGCTAAGCAATGTGCTACTAAAGGAGCTTCTATTTTCCCACATTTTAATCTACTTCTATGTTCTCTTAGACGAATTCTAAGAGTCCGAATTGTTTTACCGATGTATCTTAAACCACACGGGCATGTGATGTTATAAATCACTGACTCCGAATCGCAAGAGGTGTTTGAATGTATATAATATATTTTATTTTGATGTGTAAATTGAGACGTCTCTAACATTATCTCGCATACATCACAAGTGCCACAAGGTTTATGAATTCCAGATCTTAAAGGGCGTACAATCGGAGGAAGAACCGCCGGACTTAAATATTCTTTTAAATTACGTGCTCGTTTCCAAACGCAGCGTACTTTTTTAGTTTCTAACCCCGGAACCATATTTAGAATATTTTTATGTTTAGAAAACAACTTTTGTATGGATTTACTGAGTGGAGTATATGATGTAATAAAATTAATGTTGTTCTCATTTGAACTTTTTTGGGATTTAGGATTTTTTGTTTGTAACAGTAACTTCCTATCATTATAAAGAGCTCTTTTATAGGCTCGGGATATAATTGATTTTGGGTAACCCCTAGCCAAAAAATCTTTTTTCAGCCTTTTGGCTTGTTCCTTATAATCATGGGTACTGGAGCAATTCCGACGGAACCTCAGAAATTGGGAAAACGGGAGGGATTCCTTCAATATTTGTGGATGTCTACTAGAAAAATGTAGAAATGTATTTCTATCAGAGGGTTTTCTATAAACTGTGGTTTGCCAACCTTGCTCTCCTTTCGTGATTTCTACATCGAGGTAGGTGATTCGTTTTTGGTGGGCCTGCGAAGTAAATTTTAGATTATTATCCAGATGATTTAACCATACTATAAACTGTTCCAATATATCTGCAGTGCCTTTCCAAATGAGGAAAATGTCATCGATGTAACGTTTCCATATGATCACATTGGATTGATATGGAAATTGAGACAAGTGTTGTACTTCAAATGCTTCCATATAGAAGTTTGCCACCGAGGGGGCGCATGTCGCCCCCATTGCAACCCCCCCAATTTGCTGGTACAGTGTATCCTCAAACACAAAATAATTTCTATAAATGGCCATTTTTGCCAATTCCAATATGAACACAATTTGTTCTTGCGAAAGATCACCCCGTGTTTCTAATACTCTTCGGATAACTGATACTGCTGCTTTACTATAGTAAGTAGAAGTGACTTTTTAGTAAGTTTAGTTTAACGATAATGTTCTTAGGAAGTATATGGTGTTAGGAAGATAATTTGTGAAATTGTATCTGTATCTGTTTCATTTTGTAGACACTAAGAAGAATCTCCTGATGAAAGTATCATACTGAAACGCTTTTAAGACGCTGCAGTTGAGCGTCGGGAATTGCTTCTAACAGTGGTCTATAAGTTTGACAGATTAATGTTTTTAAATGAGAAGAAATGTTTGATTGAGACAAGTGGATAATCAAGATATTTTTGGATGACATGTTTTAAGATTAAATTTAAAATTAAAGAAGATATTGGAGAAGAATATTTTGTCCACTTTGTTTAAAAGACAAAAATTGTCCGAAACCATAACAGGAAGTTAATGTGGTTCACTACTACTAAGTGAAGATAACTTTGAACGTATGAACTTTGATATAGTGCCATACAAACGTTCAGGAAGCAACTCCAATTATAGACGAGAGTCCCCTATTTTATAGCCAGGCATTCTTTTTCAATAGTGGAATATTTTTGCTCCGCTGGTGATAGTTTCCTGCTGAGATACATCACCGGGTGTTCATCCCCTTCATGACTTTGGGACAAAACAGCTCCTAGGCCCACGTCTGACGCGTCAGTCTGCACCAGGAAGGGCTTCTTGAAGTCCACCCCCCGCAACACTGGACTTGTGCATAGCTTCCCTTTTAAATGAGCGAATGCCTTTTCAGCCTCGGGAGTCCATCTAAGTTGATTCGGGCAATTTTTCCTCAGCATGTCCGTAAACACTGCACTTTCTTCTGCAAACCGGGGAATGAATCTCCAGTAATATCCGATGAGTCCTAGAAAACTTCTTAAGTGTTTTTTGGTGGTCGGTTGGGGAACATTTTTGATACTCGCTACTTTGTGGATCAAAGGCTTAATTTTTCCCCTTCCTACCATGTGTCCTAAATATTTCACTTCTCGCTCTGCAAATGCGCATTTTTTTGGATTCAAGGTAATGCCGGCTTGCCTCATGGATCGTAATACCGCCCCGATTCTCACGAGGTGTTCTGCCCAGCTGTCGCTATGAATTATCACATCATCCATGTACGCGAAAGCGTACTCCTGGTGTGGTCACAGAACCTGATCCACTAACCTCTGGCAAGTAGCCGCTACTCCATGGAGTCCAAAAGGCATCCTCTTGAAGTGAAATAATCCCATTGAGGTACTAAACGCAGTCTTTGGCCTAGACTCCTTTGTCAGAGGGATCTGCCAATATCCTTTCGTCATGTCTAATGTAGTCAAATATTGGGCCTGCCCTAATTGGTCTAATAGCTCCTCAATTCTGGGCATCGGGTAGGCGTCAAAGACAGATATGGCATTCACTTGCCGGAAGTCTGTACAAAATCTTAAGCTGGCGTCCGGTTTCGGAACCAGGACTATGGGGCTATTCCAGGGGCTCTTTGATTCCTCTATGATGCCCATTTCCAACATCTCGTGGACCTGTGCTGCCATCTCTTGTTGTTTTGCTTCGGGCAAACGGTAGGGTCTCTGCCTGACTATCTTCCCCGGTGGAGTTATGATTTTGTGTGCCACCAGGTGGGTTTCTCCGGGAACCAGAGTCAGCACATCCGAGAATTTTGCCAATAGTTTTGTTAATTCCCCTCGCTGTACTGGAGACAGATCCTCGCTTATTTGTGGCTCTGGGTTTTCTTTGCAGTCTGCCACTTGGGGTCCCAGGTCCTCCTCTTCGGGTACTTCCATTCTGTCCTTGCAGGTGGCAGTGAGGCTTTTCATCCTCGCCCCCCCCGGTTGAACCAAATCCTCTGGTTCCACGTTTTGTGGTGGATAATGTTGGGACCTCCTCCAACGGGGGAAAACCCACCCTTTCACAAATTAGCTGGGCGATCCGATCTCCCACCTTTACCGGAAAATCTTCATGTCCAAAATTAAATAATAACACTTTTACATTTCCTCTATAGTCGGGATCAATAACTCCTGCTCCAACATCCAAGAAATGCTTTAGAGCCAGCCGTGATCGAGGGGCTATTCGCCCGTAACAACCGATTGGTATCTCAGTTTGTAGTCCAGTGTCCACAAGGGCTTTTCCTCGGCTAGGTATGGTTCCATCTTCCGCACTACATAAGTCAAAACCGGCAGCTTGTGGGGACGCCCGCCTGGGAGCTTGGGCCTTATCTGATACTTTACAGAATTTTAAGGTAAAAATCTGTTTACCTGGGGGCTTGTTCCCTAAAGGTTTCTTTTCTACATTCTCAACTGGCTTTTGGGGATTTCCAAAAAGGGGCCCGGGGACCACCATCACCATTCCATCCCCCTGCTGGCTAAGGCCCTTTTTTATTCCCTGCCTAAATTGAGGCCAGTCTCTTCCCAATATTAAATCATATGGGAGTTTGGGAACCACTGCCACTGGGATCTCTTTCTGAACCCCCACCCCTTGACCTTCAACTTGTACATAGGGTAAAATGAAGCAGCCCCATGAATGCATCTAATTCTTACATTACTTTCAGGCTTTCTACGCTCTGAGTTATTCTGGGCCTCTATTGCTCGCCAAAGTTTTTGAGAAAGCATGCTTTGGTCCACACCAGAGTCCAAAAGAGCACTTGTAGTAATCCCTTGTATGTCAACCGTTAAAAAAGAACCTTCTCCAGGCCATTTTATACTGATTCCCATTAAGTTAGTGCGGGCTTTGCACCCCCTTCTGCAAATGTCCCCATTTCCCACACTGGAAACATTTTTTCCTAGCCCACTTCTCATCTTGGTTAGGCATAAAACCTTTTCCAAAATCAACATCTTTTCCATCCTTTCTTTCTGATGCAGCAAAGACCACCTCAGCACCTATTTTCAGAGGGCTTCCCTTTTGCTGACAAGCTAATTCAGCTTCCATAAACCGTTCAGACAAAAGGGTCGCCTCTGCCATGCTTTGGCAATTCTGCTGGATGAGAAAAGACTGCAGGTCCTTTGGCACTGCTGCCATAAATTGTTCTAACATTATTACATCAATAATCATTTCTACATTTTTCCCTTCAGGAGCCAGCCATTTCAGTGCTAATCCATGAATCCTCTGGCTTAAGGCTTTTGGCGTCTTGCCAACTCTCGGGACTGTGGCTCTGAGCACGTCGGTATACTGTGGCTGTTAACCCTAAGCAATCCTTAATGGCACTCTTTACGGCCTTATAATCTAGAGCTTGGGCCGCCAGCATGGCTCTGTTAAGTGGCAAGTGCTTCTCCTGTTAAGGATGAAGCCAGACGCACGGCCCACTGGGTCTCCGGCCATCCTAGAGCCTGAGCCACTCTTTCAAAAGACGCAATAAAGTCATCAATATTGTCTTCTGGGGTAAGTTTGCCAAAACGAAAGGCCCCAGTATATTGAAAGTCACCCATACTGTCCACACGTGGTGCAGCTGGTCCTGCTGGCGCTGGTACTCCTCCGCCTTCCTGGCTCCGGAGCGTAACCAAAGCTTCTACCAGATCAAGAACTGGTTTTTGTTGTTCCCTCATGGCAACGATTGCATTGTCCTGCGCCATTTGCACCAGCTCCTGTTGACGAGTGAACTGAGTCGCCATCCGACTCACAAGTTCCTCGGGATCCATAACTTGGTACCTGCAAGAAAAAAGAGAGAGAGAAAAACCACCAAGGGTGGCACTGTACAACAACTTCTTTTTTTTTTCTATATGCCCCCTTTTAATGCATCAGCATACACTTCTTCCTTAATCCACAACTGGTCACGCCCAGGTATCTTTACCTTAATCAGGCGTTGACTCTCACTTATACGGGGTCTTTTCCTCAGGAACTGCTACTGGATCACCTCTTCTGCTCATTTATTTATTTAACAATCATTTATATCCCGCATCTTCCAGAGTTCAGTTGCGGTTTACAATAAAACAACAATCCACAAAGCAAGAGCTTGGTTTTACATAGAACATCTTGTAACAATAAACAATATATTGGTTAACAGAATGAGTTAATACATGTCAAAACAAAACTGGCTTATAAACTATATACAGTAAACTATATACAATTACAAGTTTGTGGGCACTTTAGAGTTGAATCATAGTGTTTTTTTAGATCAGTGTATTATATGTTAAGTTATTGGGTTTAGTATTACTCAGACAGTTGTCTTTTTAGCCTTTATCTGAGTAGATCGAGGGATTATCTGTCTGCTCATCAAGTCTGTCAGGGAAATTCTGCTTCCTCCTGCTTCAGCTTGAAACTCTCGCAGCTGTATGTCCATATTGAAATTCCTGGTATCTTTTTAGGTGGAAAAAAATCCAAGAACTACGCCACTGTCACGCCCATAGGCCCTTACATGCAGTATGGAGGGGCGTGGTTGTCATTAGAGAGATTCACCTTTTGGTCTTTAACTGACTGATTGCCTTGTAATGCCTTATGGGAAAGGTAGTTCAGTCAGAAAGTATTCAATCTCAGGTAAAAAAAAACACCTTTGTAGTTGCCTTGAGTGGTAAGGTAATGACAGTTTATTAACTGAAAAAAAAACACGCTAAGGTTCACAAATTCCACCTTTGGATTATTTCTCCAGGATTCTTGTAAATGAACATCAGGATATACGTAAGTGAATTCCAAACAAAACAGCTTGCAATGTTCTCCATTATAAACATAAATACTTTAACAGCCCCTGCTATCAGGCATGGCTTGCAGTGCTGATCAAACAAACAGAAAACAGCTTTTCCTAAAGCAGGTTTCTTTTTCTCTCAGTCCAGAACACTTCCTGTCTTCTTAAACATAGAAAAACTTTCATCAAGGCAGTTAAACTCTTCACAGGCAAGCAATTCTCTATGCAAGGTTTTCTTATAAACAACCAAACAAAAGCTTTCCTTACTTTCACCGTTAGTACGGCTTCCGGCTGAGCACTGCTCTGGCTCACAGCTGATTCACCAACTTAATTAGGCAGCTTCAGCTTGCACATTAAAAAAAAGGTATTTTGCCTATAACTCAGGACCCTCACAAGTTAACCACAGGCTCTTAGGGCTACCGGACACTGGAGGTTTTTCTTTACGGTTGACTCCCTTTCAACACCTCTGTATTGGAAGACTGGCATAAAGAGCAATCCATGTATGAGACTACTTCTTCTAAAGCTATGTCTGGTTCACCCAGTTGCATTGGCACTTCCTCTGATTCTGGCTCAGAGGGCTTAGCTGACTGCCTTCCGTTAGGGCTAAGGCTGTCTCTGGCAATTCTGTAGTGCTCAGAATTAGGCAAGCTTCTAATGCTCATACCTGGGTCAAAGCTTGTAGCAGCTTCTCCTCTCTCATGCTCTGGCCACCATTCACCGGTGCTTCCACGTCCTGTTCTCCAACCTGTGTTCCTGGTTCCTGCTGTTCTCACTGATCCAGTTCCATTCCTCTTCCAGTAGGCACTCCTACTGCTCTCACGTTCTCTTTCCTTTCCTCCTCTTCTTCCTCTCCTGCCTCTCTCTTCTGAATAAACTGACCTAGTCTTCAACCTCTCAGGTGCCTGCTCCACCCCCTCTCCTCTCAGGTGTTGGATATCAAACTGCCTCGTGGCAGCTGAGTAATTGGGGAATTCAGTGACGTAAGGGTTCCTTACCCTGAGCCTGTATTCCCTCTCTTTTTCTCCACTAGGGTCATTCTGCAACCTATTATAGCTAGGAATTACCTGCTTTCTAGGTGTAAAGGGAGTTTTGTGTCTCTGACCTGGTAAAATAGGTCCTTTTATAAGGGTAAATTCCTTCTCTTTATCCCTGTCTCTTGGGTCCTGATAAGCTTCCTTATCACAGCGTTTAACAATCATTTCATCTCGATGAAGTAAATACAACTTGTTTGTCTCTAATCTAACGCACATAGAAATGATTGCACAAAATATTTAAGTGGTCCCTTTATTTCGATGAAATTAGGCGCAGGCGGTCCAAACAGTTTTTGCATTCAGACCATTTTATGTCCATGTTTATGACGGCATTGCTAAGGTATGCAGGTGCTAGTGGTGGGAGCTGCTGCTCCGCATAGGGCCCAACAGCCTGCCTTTTCATGAGCCTTGGGATGGTGGAGCCTGTGGTTGTGGGTGTTTGTGCCCCTGTTGGCCGATGCTCTGGGGTAGAGGTTCCCAAATCCGGTCCTAGTGGTTCAAACAGGATTCAGGTTGTCCCTAATGAATATGCATGAGGTAAATTTGCATACAATGGGGGCAGTGCCTTCAAATGCATCTCATGCATATTTATTAGGGACATCCTGACAACCTGAATGGTGTTTGGCCCTCCGGGACTGGGTTTGGGAACATCTGCTCTGGGGAGTGCACATTTTTATTGTGTATGTGCTCTGTAGGGTAAAATATAGGGACATTGTCTAAGGGAGCCACAGCTGGGACTTGAACCTGTGACCTTCTGCCTCTGTACACACTGACTGTGTGTACTGCACCAAACTGTTGCCACAGAGGTAGCTTATTCCCTGGGGATACCATTACTGTTCATCAGACAGACCTTGTCTGTTGGACTACATGCCACCCATCTAAACAGGGCTTGGCCTTGGCCTTGGTCTGCTATGGGCAGATGCCACTGCCCCCTCCACCACCAGCACCCCTCTGCCACCATGCTGACATGCCCTTCTGCTGTTGGTGTTGGTGGTGCGCAGTCCCAGCCCATCCAGTGTGCCATTAGGCGGCTGCCTATGGTGTGGGATCTGGGGTAGGGGTGCCTATATAGACATCCATGCTTCCCCCCGGCACCACCTGCCAATGCTATGTGGCCTTTGGGGTACTTGCTGCATAATGTCCATTGGGGCAATGTGGGACACACACTCGTGGACATGTGTGCCCTTGGTCAGTTGCTGTCGTGCTGACTTCCCGTTTCTGCCTTCCTATGTGTCACCTGGGCATCTGCCTAGCCCACACTGTGCCCCAGCTGCCCCACTGCATGTCCCGCCTGCGGCCCCCTGTACCCCATTTGCAGTCTCACCATAGTGCCCTTTCGCACTTGGGCTCTATGCTGTTGCTGCACATGTAGCACTACTATCACTGTTCTGGGTCTCCCTGCCTTTGCTGTACATTGCTGACTGAAATGGTTTCTCTCTCCTACTCTTGTGCCTCTAACGCGAGGTTTTCACTCACGTTAATGTTCTGCCCTACATTTCACAGCGTTAGTGTGCCTGGAGCCTCTACACGCCCACTTTCTCCAGGACCAAACAGGAAATCAGTCCTCACTTATGGGTGTCATCGATGCCGATGAAGCCTCAGTGGAGCATTTCCCCAGCTTTCCATGAAAGCCTTTGGGAATGCTGGCACGCATGCGCGGTTCCCTTCCCGCCTAAAGGTGCCATCTTTTTTTCCGTGAAGCCCATCGGACGTGTGTCCTTCTTTTCCCGGAAAAGAGAAGTTTTTTCTTGGCGTTATTTCGCTTTTTCCTCGGATTCGACGTCGGTTCCCCTCCCGCCGGGTTCGGTACACCGGTATCGAATCCCTTTTTTCCTTTTTCGGTTTTTGCCCTTAGTGGCTAGGCGCTCGCGCCAAATCTTTTTCTTTTTCCCTGGAAGGCCGGTCCTTTGACCTCGCGGGGACCCTTTTCTCCCCAATGGCTTCCAGTGGTTTTAAAAAGTGTGATCGGTGTAAGAAGATAATGTCTCTCACTGACACACACGACTGCTGCCTTTGGTGCCTTGGCCCGGACCACGATTCTAAAACGTGTGGGCCATGTGGAAAAATGTCTTCCAAGGCCCTCCGAAGTCATCAGCAACAAAGTGAAAGGCTTTTCTCAGACTCGGCCTCTGCCCGGGCCCGGACCTTGTCTGAGGCCTCGACATCTCGGGATTCCGATCCCGAGAGGCATCGGAGCTCCTCGGACAGGGGGTCCCCCGACCGGGAACGTAAGAGGAAGAAGCGGCTCGCGAGGGCGACATTGGAGGAGGTCCCTGAGCCCTCGAGGGCCAGGTCTAAGACCCCCGACCGTCGTCCCAGGCCTGTGGACCAGGAGAAGCCAACTAAAGTTCCTCGCATGGAGCCGGAGTCTACTGGACACGTAAGTCCTGTTGTCCTCGTGGACTCGCCTCCCCGAGTACCGACATCGGGCCCGGTGCCGCCGGGGCCCGAGTCGGGGGCTGCTGCGTCACCCGAGCTGAGTCTCAGGTTGACAGCCTTGGAGAGCAGAATGTCTGCCTTCATGGATCAGCAGCGGGCACTGATGGCCAGCCTGTCTGGCGCATCTGCCCCGACCACTGGGACATTGACTTCGAAGTCGACCCCGGAGACCGAGCCAATACTCGAGTCCCTTGCGGCTCGAAGTCGTCCTCGGTCGAGGTCTCCCTCGACCTCCCGTTCGGGACCGAGGGTCTCGGGGCGGGTGCCTAGAGGCCCCGCAGGGTCGGACCTCGACTCGACATCGGACGAGTCTGCTTGGGAGACCGAAGACGAGGAGTCTCCTTACACCTTGAAGACTCGGTGTGTCCCTTCGGACTCACCAGAGTCTGAGCCCCGGAGTAGATCCCCTCCGGAGGATACTAGGTTCTCGGAGTTTGTCGCGATATGGCCGCTGCCCTGGCTATCTCGGCTGACCCCGAGGAGGAGCCTCGAGCCGAAGAGCTCGATGCTCTGCAGTATGACCCTCCTCCGAAGGAGGCCTTTACTGTCCCGGTTCCTCCAATGCTGGAACGGCTCCTCTTTTGGATGTGGGAGGCACCGGCCTCGGCGCCGGTTTTGAGCAAGCGAGTTGATTCCATCTATCGGCTCCGAAAGAGCCCTGGCTTCCAGAAAGCACAGCTACCACACCATTCCATGGTTGTGGAATCGGCCATGCATCGTCTGAAGAGTCAAAAGATGCACTCCGCAGTGCCTCCTGGAAGGGAAGCCCGAAGCCTTGATGGCGTCGGTAGAAAGTGCTTTCATGGCTCGATGCTTGCTTGCCATGTCCAGACTTACCAGCTGTACATGGGCATGTATTTACGAGACCTGGCCAAGGAGTTGGCAGGATTCTCTGCTGGTCTCTCCGGGGAACCCTTGCAGAGTTTTAAGTCCTTGTCTTCGAGGATCAGGGAATGCTCTAAGTTCATGTCCCGCGCCGCCTACGATGGCTTCGAGGCTTCGGCCCGAGTAGCGGCTGCCGGCATCGTGGCCCGACGCCAGGCATGGCTGCAGTCATTGGACCTCGAGCCATGGGTTCAGGACAAGTTGGTCGATGTCCCTTGCCGAGGTGAAAACCTTTTTGGCAAGCCTGTGGCCGAGAAGGCCGCTCAGCTCGAGACAGAGCACCTCACGAGGACAAGGCTGTCGAGGAAGACCTCTGCCCCTTCTCATAAAAAGAAGGGCTCGGGTAAAAAGTCCTTTTACCCGAGGAAGGGCACTGCCTACAAACAGTACCCACAATATCCGGCTGCCCATGCTGCCCCCCAGGGTCAGCAAGCCAAGGGCCAGAGTAATGGGCCCCGTAGGCAGAGGACCCCCAAGCCTGCAGCCCCTGCTCCCACTCAGCAGGGTGGGGTTTTTTGACTCCTTGAGTATAGCCATACCTCCCTTGCAGACCCAGCCCTGCACAGGAGGCCGCCTAGCCTTGTTCGCCCACAAGTGGCCCTTGATAACCCAAGACAGTTGGGTGCTGGACATAGTTCATCGAGGCTATGCCCTGCACTTTCACCAACTGCCTCCGCCACACTTCCCAGGGGAACCTTTCCGGCCTCCCCTGCATACAGCCCTTCTCCTCCAGGAGCTAAAAGGTCTGTTGCTGGACAAGGCGGTGGAGCCTGTGCCTCCGCACTTCCAAGGTCACGGGTTTTACTCCAGGTATGTCCTGGTGCCAAAAAGAACCGGTGGTCTTCGACCCATTTTGGATCTCAGAAACCTGAACAAGTTTCTAGTGAAAGAGAAGTTCACGATGCTTACTCTTGGAACACTTCTGCCCTACCTCCAGCAGGGAGATTGGCTTTGCTCTTTAGATCTAAAGGATGCTTACACTCACATCCTTATTCATCCAGACCACAGAAAGTACCTCAGGTTCATTGTGGGAGGAAACCATTATCAGTACAGAGTACTGCCTTTTGGACTGACCTCCGCTCCCAGGGTGTTTACCAAGTGCCTGGCAGTGGTGGCAGCCTACCTGAGAAATCAGGGCATCTTTGTGTTTCCTTACCTAGACGACTGGCTCATCAGAGGCCAGACTTCCCTAGAAGTTCAACAGGTCACCAACAGGACCATAGAACTGCTCCAAAAGGTGGGCTTTGTCATCAACTTCGCAAAGTCCACTTTGCTCCCCTCCCAGAACTTGGAGTTCATAGGAGCAAGGTTGGATTCTCAGCTGGCAAGAGCATTCTTACCGGTGGACCGAGCACAAAGGCTCATGGACCTCGCCAGAAAGTTTCTGCACAGGTCCCTGGTCTCCGCCAGACTCTGTCTCAGGCTTCTGGGCCACATGGCGTCGACAGTACAGGTGACCCCCAATGCCAGGCTCAATATGAGACCTGCCCAGTGGTGCCTTCGGACTCAGTGGTCACAAGCCTCAGGCAGTCTCAGAGACAGGATCAGAGGGTCCCACCGTTTTTTGGCATCCCTCAACTGGTGGTTACACCCCCCAATCTGCTGGTGGGGGTGCCCTTTCAGATCCCACCTCATACAGTGGTACTGACCACCGATGCCTCTCTGCAGGGTTGGGGAGCACACTGCCTAGACAAGTGCACCCAGGGCCTGTGGTCTCATTGGGAGGCGTCCCAGCAGATCAATCTACTGGAACTCAGAGCTATCCGCTTGGCCCTCAAGACCTTTACTGCTTCCCTGGCACAACAGTCTGTCTTGATCCAGACAGACAACCAGGTAGCCATGTTCTATGTAAACAAACAGGGCGGAACTGGTTCCCAGCCCCTTTGCCTCAAAGCAGTCTATCTTCCAGGCCAGGAGAATTCCCTGGCCGACAGATTGAGCAAGATTCTGCAACCACACGAGTGGCAGCTACATCCTTTAGTGGTTCAAAAGATTTTCTTGAAATGGGGGCTTCCCTCCATAGACCTGTTTGCCAGTCCACTGAACAACCAGCTGCCAAGGTTCTGCTCCAGGCAACCGCATCCTCTGAGAGTAGCAGCAGATGCTTTTCTGATTCCCTGGACTCAGGGCCTACTCTATGCGTTTCCTCCCACCCCTCTGGTGGCCCGAACACTGTTCAAGATTCTCCGCGACAGAGCCTCAGTCCTCCTGGTAGCTCCCAGGTGGCCCAGGCAGCCTTGGTTCCCCCTCCTGCTTCAACTGGCAGTGGATCTGCCTCTGCCTCTGGGATTGCAACCCGACCTTCTCTCTCAGAATCAGGGCTCCTTGATGCATCCCAATCTCAAAGCTCTCAATCTGATGACATGGAGGCTGCAAGGGTAGTGTTGGCTCCCTGGGGCCTGCCTCCCAAGGTTGAGGAAGTTCTCCTAGCCTCCCGGAAACAATCCACTCGGAAGACCTATGCTCTCAAGTGGAAAAGGTTCTCTGTGTGGTGTCAGCTACGTGCTGAGGATCCTTTCTCCTGTACTGTGTCAGTAGTGCTTCAGTACCTGCTGCACTTGTCCAATCAGGGTCTCAAGTCCAACTCTGTTCGGGTCCACCTCTCTGCTTTAGCAGCTCACCACTCCCTAGTTGAGGGCCATTCCTTGTCTGTGCACCCTTTGGTGTCTAGGTTTCTCAGAGGCTTGCTTCTGCTCAAACCTCCCATACGTCGTCCTGCTCCTGAGTGGGAGCTTAATGTGGTCTTGCAGCAGCTGACTCGCCCACCTTTTGAGCCTATGGCTACTTGCCCTCTACGCTTACTTTCCTGGAAGACTCTCTTTCTGATAGCCCTTACTTCGGCTAGGAGAGTGAGTGAGCTTCAGGCCTTGGTCTGTGATAGACCTTACACCAGGTTCTATAAAAACAGGGTGGTCCTCAGGACTCGCCCTAAGTTCCTTCCTAAGGTTGTCTCCTCTTTCCACCTCAACCAGGAGGTGGTTCTTCCTACTTTCTTCCCTAGGCCTCATGCAAGTAAGGCTGAAACAGTTCTCCATACCTTGGACTGTAGGAGGGCCTTATCCTTCTACCTTGAACGTACGCAAGGTCACAGGAATGCTTCTCAGCTCTTCCTTTCTTTTGACCCCAATAACTTGGGGAGGCCTGTGTCCAAGCGTACCTTGTCCATCTGGGTGGCTGACTGTATCACCTGGGCTTACAAGGCAGCTGACCTTCCTTTGCAGGGTAGGGTCACGGCCCACCGTGTGAGGGCAATGGCTGCATCAGTGGCTCACCTCCGCTCTGTTCCATTGCAAGACATCTGCAGGGCTGCTACTTGGTCTTCAAGCCAGACTTTTGCAGCCCACTACTGTCTGGAGAGGGAGTCCTGTAGGGACAGTGCTTTTGGCCAAGCAGTACTCCGGAATCTCTTTGAGGTCTAGGCAACTCCTGCCCTCCTGCCCTCTGGTTGGGCTACCTGGGGAGGGTGTGTCCTTGAAAAGCCTTTACTGTGTTGCTGAGACTGGAGGGAGTTCTCTTGTTCAGCCTGGGTTCCTGGTAGCCCAGAGCTGGGGAGTCACCCATAAGTGAGGACTGACTTTCTGCTTGGTCCTGGAGAAAGAGTAGTTACTCACCTATAACAGGTGTTCTCCAGGAGCAGCAGGAATCAGTCCTCACTACCCTCCCTCCTCCCCTTGGAGTTGCAGTTGTACATAGTTAATTTTTACATTTTTGTGTGCTGTTCTTAGCTATGTCATTTGACTGAGGTAAGATGGCACCTTTAGGCGGGAAGGGAACCGCGCATGCGTGCCAGCATTCCCAAAGGCTTTCATGGAAAGCTGGGGAAATGCTCCGCTGGGGCTTCATTGGCATCGATGACACCCATAAGTGAGGACTGATTCCTGCTGCTCCTGGAGAACACCTGATCTCCAGGAACAAGCAGGAATGAGTCTTCACATATGGGTATCGTCGCTACCGATGGAGCCTGCGCGGGAACGCTCCCCAGCGTCCAAAAGGAAAGCTTTTGGGAGCATCCCACAGCGCCTGCGTGCTGCCTTCCCGCCTTTCCTAACCGCCTCTCTCCAGTTCTTCTTTTCCGCGGAGCCAGCAGGTTGTGTTCCTGTCACCGCTGAAGAATTTCTTTATTTTATTTTATTTCTTTGGTCGCGCGTCTGCCTTCTCAGCGCTGGACCGGTACCGCCGGTCTTTTCTTTCTTTATTCTAAAAAAAAAAAAAAAAAAGACTACTGTTTTTCCTCACTTCAGTGCATTTTCTTCTTGGCCTTAGGCCTAGAACTTTTTCCTCATGAAAAAGCCCGCTTCTGGTTTTAAAAAATGCACGAAGTGCAGCGGCACTATTTCTGTCACTGACACCCATGAATGGTGTTTAAAATGTTTAGGTCCTGACCACTCCATTGTGGATTGTGAGTCCTGCTTCATGATGTCTAAAAGAGGTCTACAGAATCGAGCAGCTAAGCTCAGTACCCTGTTTCCCTCGGATGCGGCTTTGGTTGCATCGACGTCTTCCAGGGCTTCTTCTTCCTCACATGGATCTCAGGTAACCAAACTTAAATCCAGCCGGTCCTCGAAGGGTAGATCTCCCTCTAGGTATCGAGATGCCTCCAGGCTTGCCCTCGAGGAATCCACACCGGCAAAATTACCCCGGCGGGAGGCTCCGGCTTCCAAAGCTTTATATATGGGGTCACAGGTTGACATCGATGGCTCGGCCTCGACCGATCACCTGTTGCCATGTTCTGGGGTACCAGTGGTTCCCACTGGTAGCGACATCCAGACATTGGTTGCGTCAATGGATCAGAATATCCTGACCATGCAGCGTGCCATAACGGCATTCATACAAGCTGCGACGCCTTTGGTACCGCAACAAACTCCGTTGCCGGTACTGACCCAGGCACCGGTACCGACATCGGTTCCGGTGCCGGTACCGCTTGCATCGACATCCGCTTCGGGGTCGACTGCAGTAGTACACTGTACTGTGATGCCCATCGGTACTGATCCGGTACCGATCACTCCCGATGTCGATACCACCCAGTATGCGTATCGGGCTCTGCAGGAGCATCCAGACAGGCGATACTTCGATTCCTCTGAAGACTCTGATGAATCAGAAGTCTCTGTCGAAGCATCGGTGATTCATCCTCAGGAGCCCTCTTCTCCAAAAAGGAGAATGTCTCCTCCAGAGGACTTGTCTTTTCAAAACTTCATTAGGGAAGTGGCCAGGGATCTTTCCATCTCAGTGACCTCTGAAACAGAGCCTAGAGCAAAAAAATTAGATGTTTTACAATATCCTTAGGCTCCTAAAGAGGCAGCCACTTTACCAGTACATGAGATTCTTTATGATCACATGTTGGGCATATGGGAGACTCCTCTCACCACTTCCCCTCATTCTCGCAGGTTGGACACCATGTATCATGTTCCTCCTTGTCCTGGCTTTCATAAGACTCAGCTCCCCCACCACTCCATTGTGGTGGAGTCTGCTATGAAGAAGATAAAGAGTACAAAAAGGCACTCTTCTGCTCCTCCAGGTAGAGAGTGCAGAACCTTAGATGCCTTTGGCAGGAGAATTTTCCAGGCCAGTATGCTTGTTGCCAGAATCAACTCCTATAGTCTCTATATGGGGATGTTTCTAAAAGAAGTTACATATCACCTGCAAACTTTATCTCCTTTTATTGCAGAAGATAAAAGGGAAGAGTTCCTCACCTGGCTCAAACATGCCCAGGATATTTCCAAGTTTTCCAACCGTGCAGCCTTTGACTCATTTGAAGGTGCCAGCAGAGCCTTGGCCATTGCCATAGGTGCACGCAGAGTTGCTTGGTTACAAGCTTCTGATTTGGAACCTTGGGTTCAAGATGGACTAGGAAACCTTCCTTGTACAGGTGAAAATCTTTTTGGCAAAGATTGGCAAGCAAAGGCCACTCAAATGGATGCTGAAAATTCTGCTTTAGATAGACTTTCAAAGTCTGCTTCTGCTCCTTTTAAGAAAAGGTTGTTCAAAAAAGGATTTTTTTCCCAAAAAAGGGAAATATTATTCTGCTTATGGTCAGCAGTCATCTACTGCAGGTCGTTTTGCTACAAAGAGACAGCAACAACCGAAACAGGCCAAACCTAAGGCTGCTAGGACTGCTACGGCCCAACAGCCTCAGCCTCCTCAGGGCCTTTGACTTACCACTAGAGAGCTTAGCCTTTCTGGCTCTAGAACATCCAGAGTCTCTCACCATTCCAGGAAGGTTGGTTTACTTTGCTCCCTGATGGGAACAAATCACAGCAGAGCAGTGGACCCTCTCCATCATAAGGGAGGGGTACAAGCTTCATTTCTTAAACCTTCCTTCTCACACCATGGTGAGACAGTTCAATTCTCAGACACCTCTCCTCGACCTTCTGGGTCAGGAGATTACTACCCTTCTTGCCCAAGGGGCAATAGAAGAGGTACCCCTCCATCAACAGGGTTCAGGGTTCTACTCCCCCTACTTTCTTATTCCAAAGAAAACAGGGGGCTACAGACCCATATTAGATCTCAGAGAATTGAACAAGTTTCTATACAAGGTGAAATTCAAGATGATTTCTCCAAGTACTCTCCTTCCATACCTTCAGAGTCAGGATTGCCTTTGCTCTCTAGACCTCAAGGATGCGTACACCCATGTCCTCATCCATCCAACACACAGAAGGTTCCTTCGGTTCCTTTATCAAGGAAAGCACTACCAATACAGAGTGCTTCCTTTTGGTCTGGCCTCTGCACCAAGGGTGATCACAAAATGCATAGCAGTAGTAGCAGCATTTCTACGCACTCTAGGGATATTCGTATTCCCATATCTGGACGATTGGCTCATCCGAGCTCTATCTCAGTCAGAGGCCCAGACTTCTTTAACCTGCACAAGGCGTATCCTTCTGTATCTGGGACTTGTAATAAACATTCCAAAATCCCATCTCACCCCTGCTCAGTCTCTAGAGTTCATAGGGGCCTTGCTGGATACCACAACTGCAAGGGCCTATCTTCCCCAGGCCTGTTGCCTACGCTTGGTGCAATTAGCCTCACAAATTCAGTTAAAATCCCATTTAACTGCTCGAGAGATGATGCAACTGTTAGGCCACATGTCATCCACTGTGCATGTGGTTCCTTATGCTCGCCTTCACATGAGGGCAGCTCAGTGGACTCTGTCCACCCAATGGACCCAGGCATCAGGTTGCCTGTCAGACAAAATAGCAACCTCCAGTCACCTCTTTTGGTCCCTCCAGTGGTGGAAGTCCACTCAAAATCTGTTGCTGGGGTCCCCCTTTCAACAGGTGTTACCCCAAGCAACCCTTACAACAGATGCTTCCCCAGGAGGTTGGGGAGCTCATCTTCAAGATCTCTCCACTCAAGGCATCTGGTCTTTACAGGAGATATCTCTACTGTGGTGGCGAAGCAGGGTTAAACCCTGGAGAAAACAGGAGAAAACAGTTTTTTTCCCCTGAAGCAAAGAGCAGTTCAGGAAGGGAAAGGGTTAAACCTTCAACTAATGAAAAAAACTCTATGCACCGAAGGCTAGAGAGGGAGCCACACCTCAGCTCCATGGTAACCAAGGGAGCTGACGTGGGAAGCAGAGGGGCGGAGTCAGAGCTCATAGGACGGCCCCAAACACTTAAGCAGAGGGAAACAGTTAGTGAGAGAGGCGTGGAGAGAGGCGTGGAGAGGAACAGGAAGAAACACGTGAGCAGCAGCAGAGAGAAGTGGGAGAGAAGAAGGAATAATCTTCGGGAGGAAAGCCTGGATAGCTTGTCCACGAGTCAGAGGAGTTCTTATTTATTTATTTATTTATTTACATTCTCTTATATACCGCGCTATTCTGCATCAGTGCGGTTTACATTGAACTAACTGAAATTACATTGAACAGGGTATTATAACTTGGAGATAACTATTTTACAGGGAACATGGGCTATGGAGGGTTAAGTGGCTTGCCCAAGACCACAAGGAGCACCTGTGGGACTAGAAACCCCAGTCCTTCCAGCCCAAGGTTGCTGTCCTCTAGTGAGATTTGAACCCCCGACCTTCCGGCCTGAAGTACCTTGCCCCAACCACTAGGCTACTCCTCCACTCCACTCCACTCTTCTCGGGAGTCTGCTGTTGAAGCTGTCCTGAAAGGTGGGAGAATAGGCAGAAGCAAATGCCCTGTTGAACAGCTGCATAAAGATTCTTATTGCAGGCAGCGTGTCTGTAGTTCCAGCCCTGAGAGAAGCCCAGCTGATAGAAAGCAATTAGCTGACCAGAAGCTTGGGAGACGGGAGTATGAGCCAGACCCTGCTGAGGACTATGCTACAAGAGTCCAGGTGAAGCAGTCTGGGGACAAGTGGTCACCTTTAGCACTACCAGAGAAGTTAAGAACTGCTAGGAAAAAGGTGAGCCCTCTTAAGACATTTAAATCTGTGTTAAGGGAGAGTGGTCTCCTGGGTTCTTCCCCCACACCTCAGTCTAAGGAAGAGTCTCGCTGCAGACAGCTTAAAACCCTGTTAGAGCAATGGAAGCCTGCTGTTCAGAACCCTGAAAATAGCCAGGTTATATCAGACTCTGAGGAAGAGGCTATGCAAACTGAAGAAGCCCCTTTAGAAAGTGAATGCTCTGATATGGAAACAGACTGTGCTTATTGCCAAAGGGAGTAAAGCTGCTAATGTTGTATGCTGACAGTACAAGTGCTGGACGAAGCCTGAAGCTTAGCTTGGTGGATTAACACTGGGAAGGCACTGAAATCCTAGAAGTGTAAAGCCTAGCAAGTTGGGCACTGTGAATGAAGAGAATGCAAATGGTTTACTAATTGTTATACAATTGCAACAGCTGGTTTAAAGAAGAGAGAGAGAGCTGTTAATGCTTTTGAGTGAATGCCTCAAATCTAACCCAGGCATAAGTAAAGTGAAATTGTATTTGGAAGAAAGCTTTGGGAAAGTGATTTAAAGCAATCGTGTGTGGAAGTGTAACACATGGACTTTGCTGTATCATTTGACTTTTTGTTCTGTATGGAGAAGAATCCTTTATTATTTACCTTTTGTAGGGGTAGTAGATAAAATACCTGTGCAACAATAAAACTTATTGTTACCCTTAAAATCCTTGGCTGTTTTTCGTCTTGACCACAACTACATGGAAGAAAAGACCCGCAGCAGTTAAAGGATACATAAATGTGGTCCGTCCTCCTATACTAGGCAACCGCCTAGACAAAGGAGGGCGTGACACTACATATCAACCTCTTAGAGCTCAGAGCAGTCTTTCTAGCTCTCAGAGTCTTTCACACCCTGCTCAGCTACAAGACAGTCCTCATCCACACGGACAACCAGGTAGCCATGTTCTACGTGAACAAGCAGGGCGGAACTGGCTCTGTCGCTTTGCAACGAAGCTCTGAGATTGTGGGCCTTCGCCAGAGAGCATCAGATTCATCTCTTGGCAGTGTATCTTCCAGGGGTTCAAAACTCTTGGGCAGACAGACTCAGTCGAGTTCTGCTTCCACACGAATGGTCCCTCCATGGGGACCAGATAGCCAGGATCTTTCGAATATGGGGAACCCCAGACATAGACTTGTTTGCAAGTCCGTGGAATGCCAAACTTCCCCGGTTCTGTTCCAGAATTCCGTGTCAGGGAGTTCAGGCCAGGGATGCCTTCCTCCTCCATTGGGGGCAAGACTTCCTTTATGCCTTTCCACCCATTCCCCTAATTCCCAAGACACTCTTCAAACTTCAGAGAGACAAGGGGTCTATGATCCTCATAGCACCACATTGGCCACGCCAAGTGTGGTACCCTCTACTTCTGCATCTCTCCCAAGCTCCCTCCCTGGACTTGGGTTCTGCTCCAGACCTCCTGTCCCAGGAGGAGGGAACCTTGTGGCACCCAAATCCCCAATCTCTTCACCTCAGAGCCTGGTTGCTGAAGGCCTAGACCTTCAAGATTTGCATCTTTCTCAGCAAGTAAAGGATATCCTTCATGCTTCCAGAAAGCCTTCCACCAGACGTTCCTATGCTTTTAAATGGAAAAGGTTTACCATTTGGTGTGCAGAGAAGGGTCTTAACCCTCTTGCAATACCTCTGAATTCTTTACTAGAGTATTTGCTGCATTTATCCCATGCAGGCCTTAAAACGAATTCAGTAAGAGTCCATTTGAGTGCTATTGCAACATCCCTTAAGCCTCTCAATGGACAACCTATTTCCTCTCATCCTCTTATAGCAAGATTCATGAGAGGCCTTCTTTTGACTAAACCTCCCATCCGACCACCTCCAGTGGCATGGGACTTGAATCTGGTTCTTGGCCATCTTATGCAACCACCCTTTGAACCCTTAGCCACCACCTCCTTGAAATTTCTTTCCTGGAAGGTTATTTTTCTCATTGCAGTCACTTCAGCTCGCCGCATCAGTGAGCTGCAAGCCTTGGTGGCTAATCCTCCTTATACAAGGTTCCATCATGACAAGGTAGTCCTCAGGACTAATCCACACTTTATGCCTAAAGTGGTCTCACCTTTTCATCTGAACCAGGAGGTTTATTTACCTGTCTTTTTTCCAGGACCTCATGCATCAAGTACAGAGAGGAATCTTCATACCCTGGATTGTAAAAGAGCTCTTGCTTTTTACAAAGGACACAGCAACATAGAAAGTCCTCTCAACTCTTTGTTGCTTTTGATCCCTCTCATTTAGGACTTCCAGTCTCTAAGAGAACTCTGTCCAATTGGATTGCTCAGTGTATTTCTTTCACCTACCAGAGTAAGAACCTTTCTCTGGAGGGCCATGTCACAGCTCACAATGTGAGGGCCATGGCAGCCTCTATGGCTCATCTAAATTCTGTGTCCATCGATCAGATCTGTCGAGCGGCCACCTGGGCCTCGGTTCATACCTTCACAGCCCATTACTGCTTAGACAAGGACTCCCGCCGGGATGCCTTGTTTGGTCAGGCTGTTCTCAAACACCTGTTCCATACTGCCACCCACCCACTCCCTGGACCTTGAGGGTTAAGGGAGGGGCTGGCCTTGGTTGCCCTTGAGGGTAAGGTTGTAGTTGTGTTGCTGCTCAAGTAGTAAGGCAAGGCAAAGAAAATTTCTTTTGTGAGGTTTATTTCTCCCACTCCGGAGTTCAAATGCAGCAGACGTAAATGAAATAATGTAGCACAAAACAAGGGTGAGAAACTTAACTAAACAAGGCTTTTTACTGCTTGGCTAAATGTCCATTACTGATCACATTCGGTTGTCATGTGACGACCTTTCAGTAACGTAACAGAAAACTCTGGTAACAGCAATGCTCCTGAATTGCACACAATATGCTTTCACTTATTCTCTTCACATAAGCTTCTTTTAGCATAGCAATCAGTGAGGTAACTTTGCTATATTCTTTCATATAACATTGGCAAGCATATCACTTAAATGTCCTTTTGAATCACACATGTAGAGCAGTCCATCGGGACTTCCTGCTCTGTAGATGGCAGAGAAATTAAAGGCATTTCTTCCTCACAGCTGCTCATAGGCTTTGCTACGTCATGAGGAGAAAGTGCTCTACTTTTAAGGAACTCCCTGAATTCAGTGAGAAGTAATTCAGCCTGTGTATTTTCTGAGCTAAGCTGAGAATATCCTCCTTCAGGTAAATGCTTGTTTAATGTTCTTATCTCTTGGCAATTATCAGTGCTTTTACTTGGACAACAGTTCAGCGTGTAAGCATTTCCCATCCCCCACCTATCTCCAAATGAAAGTGCAGGGTAAAACGCTTCAGCTGTGCTTGGAGAGTCTCTCAGAGTGTTAAAAGGAAAACAGTCAGGCTTCTCTTGGCTTAACCAATTACTATCAAACTTTCTGCCTTTGTTCTGTCTTTCACCATTAAAGTTCACTCTTTCTGGCTTCCCACTGTTAAGCTTGCTAGCCGTTCCAAACCCACCAGATACCTTGTGCTGGGGCTTCTTCCAGGGTAATTCTTTCTCCCTCTGCCTCCTGTTCCAAGGTTCTGCTTGGTCCTTTAAACTCCTGAGCTGTAGCCTTGGGTCTCTCAGTGCCTTTGAATTCTTCTGGTAACAGAAGTCTTTCTCTGCCCCTGAGTCTCCCAGGTCCTGTCTGCTCCTTCGTGGATCCCAGCTGCTCAGTGGTTCTCTTTCCAACGGTTCCTGTTCCTGGTCATCTGACCTGTTCTCGTCCAGGTGCTTGTGTCCTGACTCCTCCTCTCCTTGCTCCACTCCTTGCCAATCTCGCTGATCGTCTCTTTGCCCTTCTTGCTCACCTTCTCTTTGACGTTCTAACTGTTTCTGTTTCTGGGTTCTTAACAAGCTGCTTGAGTACTGCACTGCCTGCCTCCTGCTTGGGCGTGCCCAATCAGGGACTTGGGTTCTCTCCTGCCTTGAGGTGAGGTGTGGTTCCTGATTAGCTCTGTGTTTTTTTCTCTCAGAAGAGAAAATCCTGCATTCCCTTGCAGTACCGGTTCTCTCCACCGGATCACTATTAATTTCCATTGCTTCATAAGAGTCTCCTACATCACAATACCTAACCAACTCCTACCCTCCATCCCTGGCTGGATGCCTGAGATACATGGGTGGGATAGAGCCCTTCCCAGGGACTCACAACCTGGGTGATCTCCCAGGCATCTCTAGCTGGGGAGTCCCCATATGTGAAGACTCATTCCTGCTTGTTCCTGGAGAAAGCACAGTTACTTACCTGTAACAGGTGATCTCTGGGAACAGCAGGAATAAGTCTTCACAGCCCACCCACCTCCCCTAGGAGTTGTATCTCTCTATCTTTCTTTCCTTTCCTCACTCTCTCTTTGTCTCAGCTTTAAAACTCGAACTGGAGAGAGGCGGTTAGGAAAGGCGGGAAGGCAGCGCGCAGGCGCTGTGGGATGCTCCCAAAAGCTTTCCTTTTGGACGCTGTGGAGCGTTCCCGCGCAGGCTCCATCGGTACCAACGATACCCATATGTGAAGACTTATTCCTGCTGTTCCCAGAGATCACCTGTTACAGGTAAGTAACTGTGCTTTACAGGTGAGTAACTACTCATTCCGCCCATTGACCCCTTCTCTCCGTCCTCTGAGATGACTTACTCCACCCTCTCTGTGCCTTAACGCCGCCGGAGACGTTATCGGGCGAAACCTCACGCTATTGTGCGATAACATTACTTTATTGCTTGAAATCATTACGTATCGCACGCCAACTGCACCGCTGCGACGTTATCGCTGTTTAGTAAACATACCCCTTAGTCTCTCTGTTTTTAAGCGTAATTTTTCTTATTCTTCCTGGATGTACTCGGAGCACACATGAGGTGTTCCTCTGAGTTTCCCAGAGCCCCAAAGTCCAGTTTAGGAAGCTAGTAGCATGTGCAATACTTCCTGAGGTGAGCTCCTGATTGTTTGAATCAGTGGAGCCCCCTTCAGCAGGGGAACCACAGCCTCAGGCCACGAGGGCTTCAGATGCTGAGGAGATAGCATATTAAGTTAATTTCATTTAGTAGGAATTGACTTAATTGGCTAATTTCATTTTACCTCCTCCGATGAACGTCAGCAGCACTGGAATGGCAACTGTGAGTGACAAGTTTCTTTACCCCTCCTTCCGGCTGCAGTCTGTAGGGAATTTAAACAGGCGGTCTACCTCTAACACTGCCGGCAGCACTCCTCCTTCCCCGATTGCCTTCCGGACCGAATCGCTGCTTCCCGGGGTGAAAATTTCCAAAAGGAGTCTTTCTTCGGGGTTCCTTCAATGTCAGCGGCCATTTTGTTAACCACGATTGCAGTTCCTCGCAGCTTATTTTTGGCGGGAAGGCTGTTGCCAACATTTTCTTTCCTCTGCAGGCCCGGACCTCCCTGACTCGTTCTGAGTGTGTCTTCTGGGTAAACTATGTAGTTTTCAGCCTGCAAATAGAATCTCCGTTAATTTTATAAAAAACAAACAAAAAAATCCCCCCACTGAAAATGCCTTCGACTTTGCATAGGTGTTTGGGATGCAATAAAAAACAGAAGGATTTGACATATCGACTTTGCTCAACCTGTGAGGAACATCCAGAGGAGTCATCTGCATCTCTGTCAGCGGCGCCACCAGCCTCAGACATTGGGGCTTCAGCAAGTCCTCCCTTGGAGGTACCACGCATATCTTCTCCCGCTCTTGCTACCACAGCCTTGTCCATCACTCCACAGTTTGAGGCACCAGGGCATGCCGCTGATAGTCAGTTCCTGACGCTGTTTCATCAGGCATGGGCACTGTGGCGATCAGAATCATCAGATCTACCTTCAGAGCCCTTCTCTGCGCCGGACGACAGCATTCCAGGATCTCTGCCTCGTAAAAGATCTCACGGAGTGTCAAAGGACAAGTTGCAAGACCTCAAGGGTGTGTGTCCTCCCAAAGCAGTTTCGTGGTTGTTCCAGGACAGTCTCGACATTCTGGAAGAAGGCAGATCTTCGGCAGAAGCAAGTTTAGCTTCTTCAGATCGTGAGGATGGAGAGTATTTTCCTTCAGACTCGTCAGTGACACCCCAGGAGGACTCACAGGATGTCCGTCTTTTTCGAAAGAAGGAATTGCCCTCATTAATGGCGCAGGTGGCAGAAGCGCTACGCCTCACAGATACGCCTGAACCACAGACGTCCCTATCTTTGCCTCAGCTGGATCCCATTATCTCCAGGAACAAGCAGGAATAAGTCCTCACATATGGGTACGTCGGTACCGACGGAGCCTGCGCGGGAAAGCTCCCCAGCTTCCCAGAAGGAAGCTTTTGGGGCCTCCCACTGCACATGCGCGCTGCCTTCCCGCCTTCCTGACCAGCTCTCCTCAGTTTCTCTTTTTCCGCGGAGCCAGCAGGTCGTGTTCCTGTCACCGCTGAAGAAATTATTGTTTTAGTTTGTTTCTTTAGACCGCGTACCTGCCTTCCCCATACCGAAACCGGTACCGCCGGTCTCTCTTTTCTTTTCTTTAAAAAAAAAACCAAAAAAACTTTATCTTTGCACAACTTGGTGACTTCGGTTAGGCCTCAGGCCTACACAAATTCTCCTCATGGAGAAACCAGCCCCTGGTTTCAAGAAGTGTACCAAGTGTAGTGCTGTTATTTCTGTCACAGACACCCATGAATGGTGTCTTAAATGTTTGGGACCTGACCACTCCTTTCCGGACTGCCCATCCTGCTCCCAGATGTCTAAACGTGGTTTGCAGAACCGGGCCAACAAATTCCATGTGCTGTTTGCTTCAGATAATCCAGCATCACAGTCATCCAGGTCTTCCTCTCCGGATGGATCTCAGGTAACCAAACCTTCTTCGGGCAGGTCCTCAAAGAGCAAATCTCCTTCAAAGCATCGAGAGGCTCTCACTTTTGAATCTGAGGACCATGCCCCAGCCAAACAACCCCGGCGGGAAGCTCTGGCTTCCAAAGCACCATCTATGGGGTTACAGGTTGACATCGATGGCACGGCCTCGACTGATCACCTGTTAGACTGCTCTGGGGTACCGGCCCATACCGGTACCGACATCCAGGCAGCAGTGGCGTCTATGAGCAATACTGTTCAGACCATGCAGCAGGCCATGCTGGCTTTTATTAATGCTGCGACGCCCTCGGTACCGCGTTCAGTGGTACCGGGTCCGGTTCCGGTATCGTCTCCCATACCGGAACCGAGACCATCGACTTCCAAACGCAGATCGGTTCCGCATGCCAGATCCGGGTTTTCACCCGGTACCGATCCCATACCCGGTACGCCCGATGTCGATACCGATCGGTATGCGTATCGTGCGTTGGAAGCAAATAGGGAATATTCTGATTCTTCTGAGGATTTTGGCTCCTCTGAGGACTCTGATGAGCTGTCTCTAGTTCTTCATGAAGACCCTTCTTCCCCAAAGAGGAGAATGTCTCCACCAGAGGATTTGTCCTTTCAAGACTTCATTATAGAGCTAGCTAAAGGACTTTCTATTACCACATCCTCTGAAAAAGAACCTAGGTCAAAGAAATTGGATATTTTAGGATACCCTAAGGTTCCTAAAGAGGCAGTCACCCTGCCTATCCATGAAATCCTTCAAGAACACTTGATGGACTTATGGGAGGCTCCTCTAACGTTGTCTCCTTACTCTCGTAGGTTGGACACCATGTACCGGGTCCCTCCTTCTCCTGGGTTTCAAAAGACTCAGCTGCCTCACCATTCCATTGTGGTGAAGTCTGCGCTGAAAAAGATTAAGAGCACCAAAAGGCACTCTTCTACCCCTCCAGGGCGAGAATGTAAGACCCTAGACTCTTTTGGCAGGAAAACTTTCCAGGCTAGTATGCTTATAGCCAGGATTAATTCTTACAGTCTGTATATGGGCATGTTTCTCAGGGAACTTGCCCTAAAGGTACGGCATTTTGCCTCCTTTATCCCTGAGGATAGAAAGGAGGAGTTCATTTCTCTGGTGAAACAGCTTCTAGATGTTTCTAAGTTCTCCAACAGGGCAGCTTTTGATTCCTTTGAGGGTGCCGGTAGAGCTTCGGGCATTGCTATTGCAGCCCGACGACTTGCTTGGCTCCAGGCCTCTGACCTAGAACCCTGGGTCCTGGATGGCTTACGGAATCTGCCCTGTACAGGTGAGAACTTATTTGGTAAGGACTGGCAAATTAAAGCCACTCAAATGGACGCAGAAAATGCTACATTAGATAGACTTTCTAAGTCTACCTCTACTCCTGCCAAGAAAAAGTCTTTCAAGAGGCCTTACTACAAGAAGGCCAGATTTTCCACAAATACTGGCCAACAATCTTCTCAGCCTCGCTTTGCTGCTAAACGTCAGCAGCCTAAACAGGCAAGGTCAAAGCCTGCAGTGTCTGCCACTCCTCAGCAGACTCAACCCCCTCAGGGGTTTTGACTTGCCCCTAGAGAACTTAACCTTTCTGGCTCTAGAACAACCAGAGCCCCTCACCATTCCCGGAAGGTTAGCTCACTTTGCTCCCAGATGGGGGCAAATTACATCAGAGCACTGGACCCTCTCTATCATCAGAGAGGGCTACAAACTTCATTTTTCCAACCTTCCTCCATATACCATGGTGAGGCACTTCAATTCTCCCCCATCTCTCCTGGGCCTGTTGGATCAGGAAGTCTCTTCTCTCCTTGCCCAAGGGGCAATAGAAGAGGTTCCTCTTCTTCAACAAGGGACAGGATTCTACTCCCCTTATTTTCTCATAACAAAGAAGACAGGGGGATTCAGACCTATCCTAGATCTGAGAGAATTGAACAAATTTCTGTACAAGGAGAAATTCAAAATGCTTTCTCTAGGCATTCTCCTTCCATACCTTCAGAGTCAGGATTGGCTTTGTTCTCTAGATCTCAGGGATGCGTACACACATATGCTCATCCACCCATCCCACAGAAAATATCTAAGATTTCTGTTTCAGGGAAAACATTTCCAGTACAGAGTACTTCCCTTCGGTCTAGCCTCTGCTCCAAGAGTGTTCACCAAATGCATGGCAGTTGTTGCCGCATTTCTAAGAGGTCTGGGAATTTTTGTATTCCCATATCTGGACGACTGGCTCATCCGAGCTCCATCTCAGTCAGAGGCCCAGATTTCCCTGGACCGCACAAGGCACCTTCTGCAGTATCTGGGACTGGTGGTAAACCTTCCCAAGTCTCAACTTACCCCTACTCAGTCCCTGGAATTCATAGGGGCCCAGTTGGACATCACCACTGCAAGGGCCTACCTACCTCAAGTCCGGGGCCAACGTCTGGTGTGCTTGGCCTCCCAAGCTCAGTCCAGCAGTCACTTGACAGCCAGAGAAATGCTGCGACTTCTGGGCCACATGGCCTCCACGGTACACGTGGTGCCCTACGCTCGTCTTCATATGAGAGCAGCTCAATGGACCTTGGCCACCCAGTGGACTCAGGCATCAGGAGCGCTCTCCGACCAAATACTCACCTCAAAGTGTCTGTTTTGGTCCCTCCAATGGTGGATGTCCACCAAGAATCTGTTGTTGGGGACCCCCTTCCAACCCTTGTTGCCCCAAGCAACCCTCACAACAGATGCCTCCCAAACAGGGTGGGGAGCCCATCTTCAACACCTCTCCACTCAGGGTACTTGGTCTCCACAAGAGACCACCCTTCACATCAACCTCCTGGAACTGCGAGCAATCTTCTTTTCCCTCAAAGTCTTCCATACCCTCCTAGTCAACCTGACCGTCCTAGTCCAGACAGACAATCAGGTGGCCATGTTCTACATAAACAAACAAGGAGGGACAGGCTCTCTGTTGCTTTGCAACGAAGCTCTCAGATTATGGGCCTTCGCCAGAGAGCATCAAATTCATCTTTTGGCAGTCTATCTTCCAGGGGTTCAAAACTCTCGGGCAGACAGACTCAGTCGAGTTCTGCTTCCACACGAATGGTCCCTACATATGGACCAGATACGCAGAATCTTTCAGGAATGGGGAACCCCGGACATAGACCTCTTTGCAAGTCCGTGGAATGCCAAACTTCCCCGGTTCTGTTCCAGGAATCCGTGTCAGGGAGCTCAGGCCAACGACGCCTTTCTCCTGCATTGGGGTCAGGAATTCCTATATGCCTTTCCACCCATTCCTTTGATTCCCAAGACTCTGTTCAAACTCCAGAGAGATCACGGATCGATGATCCTCATAGCTCCACGCTGGCCACGCCAAGTGTGGTTCCCTCTACTTCTGCATCTCTCCCAGGGACCCCCTCTGGACCTGGGAGCTGCGCCAGACCTTCTGTCTCAGGAGGGGGGGACTTTGTGGCATCCAAACCCCAAGTCCCTACACCTCAGAGCTTGGTTACTGAAGGCCTAAGCCTTCATGACTTCAATCTTTCTCAACCAGTGAAAGATATCCTTCATGCCTCTAGGAAACCCTCCACGAGGCGTTCCTATGCTTTCAAATGGAAACGCTTTTCCATTTGGTGTGCTCAACAGGGTCTTGACCCTCTAGCACTTCCTTTGAATTCTCTACTAGACTATCTCCTGCATCTTTCTAATGCAGGCCTTAAGACGAATTCAGTAAGAGTCCATTTGAGTGCTATTGCAGCATCTTTAAAACCTATAAATGGACAACCTGTCTCCTCTCATTCTCTTATTGCAAGGTTCATGAGAGGCCTGACTCTAACTAAGCCTCCCATCCGACCTCCTCCGGTAGCATGGGACTTGAACCTAGTTCTGGGTCAGCTTATGAAGCCACCTTTTGAACCGTTGGTTTCTACCTCCTTGAAATTTCTTTCCTGGAAGGTCCTTTTCCTTATTGCAGTCACTTCGGCTCGCCGCATCAGTGAACTACAGGCCTTAGTGGCTCATCCACCTTATACCAGGTTTCATCATGATAAGGTGGTCCTTAGGACGAATCCCCACTTTATGCCCAAAGTGGTCTCGCCTTTTCATCTTAATCAAGAGGTATATCTACCTGTCTTTTTTCCGGCTCCTCATGCATCCAGTGCAGAGAGGAACCTTCATACTTTAGATTGTACAAGAGCTCTTGCCTTTTACCTCAACAGGACTCTGCCACATCGAAAGTCTTCCCAACTTTTTGTGGCTTTTGATCCTTCCCATTTGGGACTTCCAGTCTCCAAACGTACACTTTCCAATTGGATTGCTCAGTGTATTTCCTTTGCTTACCAGAGTAAAAACATTTCTCTGGAAGGCCATGTCACAGCTCACAATGTGAGAGCCATGGCCACTTCTATGGCTCATCTTCACTCTGTATCCATAGATCAGATCTGTCGAGCCGCCACCTGGGCCTCGGTTCATACCTTCACAGCCCATTACTGTTTGGACAAGGACTCCCGCCGGGATGCCTTGTTTGGTCAGGCTGTCCTCAAACACCTGTTCCATACTTGAACAACTCCTGCCCACCTTCCCAGAATGGATGCCTGAGATCCATACGAAGATGGCGAACCCTTGGAACGGGATCTCCCAGGCATCTTAGCTAGGGAGTCCCCATATGTGAGGACTTATTCCTGCTTGTTCCTGGAGATAGCACAGTTACTTACCTGTAACAGGTGATCTCTGGGAACAGCAGGAATTAGTCCTCACAACCCACCCACCTCCCCTAGGAGTTGTATCCTCTATCTATCTTCCTTTCCTCTCTCTATTGTCTCAGCTATAAACTCGAACTGAGGAGAGCTGGTCAGGAAGGCGGGAAGGCAGCGCGCATGTGCAGTGGGAGGCCCCAAAAGCTTCCTTCTGGGAAGCTGGGGTGCTTTCCCGCGCAGGCTCCGTCGGTACCGACGTACCCATATGTGAGGACTAATTCCTGCTGTTCCCAGAGATCACCTGTTACAGGTAAGTAACTGTGCTTTACAGGGCATATGGAAGCCTTCTAAGGCCTTTCCCTTTCCAGCGGCACTTCAACAGATGGTATCTCGTGAATGGGAATCGCCTGATACTTTTCTACATATGGCACGTCGTCTTGGTCAGTTATACCTTTGGTCCCCTTCGGAACTTGAACACTGGTTGGCATACCCGAAGGTGGATGCATTGGTGACTGGCGTTACCAAGCATACCACTGTTCCGGTTGAGGGCGGTGCAGCTCTCCGTGACCAACAAGACCGTAAAGTAGAAAGTCTACTGAAGACTGCTTTCTCAGCTTCCGCTCTTTCGCTCCAGGCGATGGTCTGTGGGGGTCTAGTGGCCCGTGCTTCGTTGCACTGGATTCAACGGCTGCCAGAAAATCCAGTGGTGGAACGCCTGGAATCCATCGTGGCGTTCTTGGCTGATGCCTTTTACGATCTCTTACAGCTTTCAGCATGTTCATTGGCAGTGGTAACGGTGGCTAGGAGATGGCTTTGGCTGCATCAGTGGGCAGCGGATCTAGCCAAGACGCGCCTGTCAAAGCTCCCTTTCAAGGGAAGGCTCCTTTTTGGGGAGGATCTAGATAAGTTGGTAAAGGATCTGGGGGAGGTCAAGCTTTAACGTTCACCGAAAGATAAACCAAGAGCTTCTGCGCGCCGGCCCTCTCTTTCTCAGACCTTCCTGCGATTTGCAATACCTCGCGATTCTCGAGGTACCGTTCTTTTAAGCAGGTCACCTCTGCAGGCTCCACTACTCGCTTCGGTCAGAAAGCGCAGTCCTTTTGGGGAGCACGTAAGGGCTCAGAATCCTATTCAGGCTCAGGAAAGTTCTCTGGGTCCACTCGCCCCTCCCGCTGACGGGATGGGCAGCCCACTCGAGACTTTGCTGCCAGTGAGAGGATGCTTGGCACTCTTTTCTCGACAGTGGGTGCTCATAACCTCAGATCGATGGGTCCTGGACATTGTTACACACGGATATTCCTTCGAATATTGGCGGCCGATTCACAACGCCTTTCTTTTTTTTTTTTTATTGAAAGGCAGCCATTAAATACATAAGAACATGAACCATAAACATATTACAATATCAAAAGATAACAAAGCCAAAGCCACTAACAGGAAACACAAGGCTGGCCAACGAAATGCCTTCTTTTATTTTTGTTATGATTATGTTACGCTCCCTCTTTCCCTTTCCCTTTTTCCCCCCACCCCCCCTCCAGTCATCATTATAGCACATAACCCGTCTCCCAAAGTAAGGCAGCAACCCCCCCCACCCTCCAATGCCCCCTCCCTCCCCCAAACCACCCCTACCTAACTCCCCCTCCCTCCCACCCACAAAACTCTGTTAGCCCATAAGAAAGGAAACATGTCAGCCAATCGGCGCCCATGAAGCAAAGTGCGGTTCCGCAAAGGGTCATCATGCAACCTAGTCTGCAGCCCCCGGCTCCCAGGCCATGCCACGTTTCTGAGCAATCAGGAACCATAACGAAGGACAAAGGGTTCCCACACCTGCTCAAAGCGCGTCAGACGCATCCTACCAACAGCAACCCCTCGTTCCATTGTATATGAATCCCACATCCGTTCCAACCAGGCCGAGAAAGATGGGGGGAGGATGTGCTTCCAAACAGATGCGAGAGACAGTCGAGCCGCATTCAGACCATGGCGAAGCAAAGCTAGATGTGGGCTGCGTGCCCCGGGCACGGCTGCCCCAAAGAGGAAAGATACCCGGGTCCCAGGGAATGCTCATCCCAAGAAGTTGCTGTAAACAGGATTGAATTCCCCTCCAAAAGGTTCGGATGCGAGGGCAAGTCCACCAGATATGCGCCAGGGCACCTTTCTGCCCGCACCTCCGCCAACAGAGATCCGCAGCTCCCGGATAAATGCGGGCAATCCGTGCAGGAGTCATATACCATCGATATAATATTTTATAGTTAGTTTCGCGAGCGTTAACCGCCACCGAACTCTTCCACAATTTACCCTCCACCCGTTCCCACTGCTGCTCAGAGTAATGAAGGTTCAAATCAGAATTCCAAAGTTCTCTATGCTTGGTGAAGCTCAAGTGCTGCCCCTGTAGGAGGGCATATAAGGCAGCTATAAGCCCTTTAGTAGTAGTACACCCCTCACAAAAACGCTCCAAGTTCGTCAATTCTCGGGCCACATGGGGTCGAACGGTTCTAGACTGAACCCAATGCGCTACTTGCGTATATTGGAAGAGGTGACCACTGGGAAGGTCAAAATCCTCCTGAAGTATACTAAATGGTTGTAGCTTACCCTCATCAAACAGTTGTCTGGCCCGGCTAAGGCCCTTATGCCCCCACAGCCGGAAGGCCGGGTCAGCCAACCCTGGGGGAAACGAGGCATTATCCACTATAGGTGCCAAAGGGGTCAGGTCCATCCCACGAGGCCGAAAGAATTGGTCCCAGCAGCAGAGGGTATGAAGGATGTAGGGATTACTTGGGTGCTTACCACTCCATAGTTTGGGACCAAGCCACAGCCGGTCCCCCAATCCCGCTCCCCCCGTTAGATTCATTTCCATCTGCAACCACCACTTGGAGCTATCCGCAATCATCCACTCCAGCGCGACATTACGCCATCGCATAGTACCAGTGCAGATTAGGAGCCCCCATACCCCCAGAACGCGTACGGGCATAGAGAGCTCGGCGCGCCAACCGCGGGCGACGATACCGCCAGATAAACTTCATTAGCAGAGTTTGCCAGGCGGCCAGTGTTCCCCGAGCCAACGTTATGGGGAGAACCTGGAAGAGGTACAAGAAACGGGAACGACCACCATCTTAACTACCGCAATACGCCCAAACCAGGAAAGTATTAGGCTATGCCAGGGGTCCAAATCCCTCCGAACCTGGCAAAGTAGGGGTTCATAGTTAGCCTTAAATAGGGCCGCCTGCTCCACTGTCAGCTGCACACCTAGGTAGCGTAAGGCACCAGACACCCAGCGAAAGGGGTAGGCGGCTCGAAGTTCCGCACAAACCGCCTCGGAGACCCCTACGTTTAAAACTTCCGATTTAGTGTAATTGATTTTGAATCCAGACACCTGGGAGAAAGTTTCAAAGAGCTGCATAGCGGTAGGAAGGGACGCAATGGGATGCACCAAGGATAATATAATATCATCCGCAAAGAGCGCAATCCGGTAATCCGCGGGGCCCACGCGAACACCCTGCAGGCCTGGATGTTCACGAAAGCTTTGCGCCAAGGGTTCCATCACGAGCACGAACAACAGCGGCGATAGGGGACATCCTTGACGAGTGCCCCTCTCCAATAAGAAATTTCTCGATTGTCGCAACGCCTTTCTAATCTCCCCAAGTCGATCCCCTCGGAAAAGGTTGGCAATTCAAACTACGATTCAAAGACTTCTGCTTCTCGAAGCCATTCGTCCTGTCCCGTCCGGGGAAAGTGGTTGAGGCAGGTACTCTGTCTATCTCGTGGTGCCCAAGAAGGACGGCTCCTTTCGTCCAATCTTGGATATCAAGGGGGTCAATCGCAGCCTTCGAGTGCCTCATTTCCGAATGGAAACGCTGCGGTCCGTCATCCAAGCAGTGTGCAAAGGAGAGTTTTTGGCTTCTCTCGATCTCGCAGAAGCCTATTTTCACATTCCCATCCGGACCGAGCATCAGCGCTTCCTACGATTCGCTGTTCTCGGACAACATTTTCAGTTCCGAGCAATGCCATTTGTCCTTGTCTCAGCTCCTTGAACTTTCTCCAAAGTAATGGTATTAGTAGCGGCGGCCTTACGCCAACAAGGTATCCGAGTACACCCTTACCTAGATGGCTGGCTCATTCGGGCGGACTCCCTTCCAGAGGCCTGCAGCACCGTTTCAGTCATAGTAGCTTTCCTAGAGAAGCTGTGGTGGGTGATCAATCGTGTCAAAAGCTGCCTTCAGCCGTCTCAGCAGATCGACTTTCTAAAAGCACGATTCGACACCCGTCAGGGTCGCATATTCCTCACACTCAGGAACGTTTCCTCAAACTTTCCTCTCAGATTTGTTTTTTTCGGTTCAGGACTCGCCTCGCGTTTGGGATTACCTCCAGGTCCTGGGAACCATGGCGGCTACCATCGAGCTCGTGCCATGGGCCAGAGCGCATATGCAATGCCTCCAGAATGCTCTGCTCTCGCGGTGGTCACTGGTGTCGGAAGACTATCAGCTCCGCCTACCACTAAGACTGGCAACCAGACACAGTCTACAGTGGTGGCTCTCTCCACACAATCTTCGTCCATCTCACTGTCAAACTCACTCTGTTCAGGGGAAGTGGTCTCCGCGCGAGTCTCAGTGGAGGATCAACTGTCTAGAAGCAAGGCAGTCCGGCTGGCCTTACGAAACTTTCAACATCTCCTGCAGAATCAAGCGGTTCGGGTATTATCTGACAACGCGACTGCAGTGGCCTATCTCAACTGCCAAGGGGGCACAAAATTGCCCAGAGTGTCAAAGGAAATGACTTTACTTTTCCCTTGGGCAGAGAGGCATCTACAGGCCATCTTGGCTCAGCACATTGTGGGGACCAGCAGACCGACTTCCTAAGCCGGAATACTCTCAATCCCGGGGAGTGGGAGCTGTCTCAGGAAGCCTTTCAAAAGATAGTTCAGACTTGGGGTCAGCCGGTTATGGATCTCATGGCCTCGGCAGCAAATGCCAAGGTACCGCTCTTCTTCAGTCACTGGAGGGAGACCGGATCTCATGGCATAGATGCTCTGGCACAACCATGGTCAAAGCGTGTCCTCCTTTATGTCTTTCCATCTTGGTCTCTAATCGGGAAAGTTCTCCACAGGATAAGAGAGCACCAGGGTCCAGTGATCCTAGTGGCTCCAAATTGGCCCAGAAGACCCCGGTTTGCCGATCTGGTAAAGTTATCTCGAGGAGCTCCTCTGCGGCTAGAGGCTACGTTGGGGCTACTACAACAAGGGCCAATCTCTATGGACAACCCCGCTCCTTACTCGCTTATGGCTTGGCTCTTGAATACCGAAGATTGACCCGTAAGGGTTACTCTTCAGAGGTGGTAGCTACACTCCTCAACGCACAGCGATCGTCAACATCCTTGGCATATGCGTGAGTGTGGCGAGTGTTTGAATCATGGTGTTTGCGATGTCAGATTTCTCCTTGGCATTCGGCAGTTCCAGAGATTCTCACCTTCCTGCAAGACGGGCTCGATAAGGGGTTAGCCCTCGGGACCCTTCGAGTGCAGGTTTTGGCCTTAACGTGCTACCGGGGTCCGGTTCACGGTCACTCCCTTGCGTCCCACGTGGATGTGTCACGTTTCCTCAAGGGTGTTAAACTACTACGCTCGCTGGTTCGGCTGGTGGTTCCTTCCTGGGATCTTGCTCTAGTCTTGAAAGCCCTTATGGCCCGACCCTTTGAACCTTTTAAGGAGGTTGCGCTTCGGGAGTTCACGCTTAAGACAGTATTCTTGGTAGCGATAACCTCTGCTCGTAGAATATCGGAGTTGCAAGCACTCTTGTGTAGGGATCATTATCTTTCGTTCTCTACAGAGGGCGTTTCCCTCTGAACTGTTCCTTCTTTCTTGCCTAAGGTCCTTACTCCCTTTCACGTCAATCAGCCACTCCTTTTGCCTACGTTTTCGAAAGAACAATGTTCAGGAAACATAAGAATCTTCGGGCGGTGGACATTAAGAGAATTCTCGTCCAGTACCTGGAAGTAACGAATTTGTTTTGTAGGACGGACCATCTCTTTGTTCTTTTTGCGGGACCACAGCGAGGTCTCGCAGCTTCTAAATCCACTATTGCCAGATGGCTACGTCAGACCATTGAAGCATCCTATATTGGTCGGGGTAGACCCGTACCTGTAGGTCTTTGGGCTCATTCAACTTGTGCCTAGGCTACCTCTTGGGCCGAATGGTCTCAAGTTGCCCCTCTAGATATCTGTCGGGTGGCGACTTGGGAGCTTGTTTACAAAGCCGTGGTAGCAGTTTCCGATCGTTATCGGAGCCGCGGCCCCATTGAAATCAATAGGGCCGCGGCTCCGATAACGATTGGAAACCGCTACCGCGGCTTTGTAAACAAGCCCCTTGGTCTTCTTTGTCCACATTGTTCAGCATTATCGTCTGGATGTTTAAGCATGAGAAGACAGTCATTTTGGAGTTGGTGTGCTGTCGGCGGCTCTTTCTGCCCACCCTAAGGATCGTTAGCTTGAGTACTTCCCGCTTGTCTGGACTGGTCTAGCAGTATGATCTGGAAGTAGAAATTTCACTTACTATTAATTTCCTTTCCTGGAATACTGCTATACCAGTCCAGAACCCACCCGGTTGTCAGTGGCAGTTGTGTACGTGCAGTGGAGCCGACGCTCATTCTTCAAGCACTACCAGTTTATCTCCCTGGGATGGCCTACAAAGAATCATTCAGGCTAGTTGTCCTAGAGATGTTCATGATAATCTCTGGTTCATGTAGATAGTTGAGCCAGTCTTCTCACCTGTACATAGTTGGCCTTTATGGTCAGTTAATACTACTGTTTATAGCGTGTCAGAGGATACTGAATAGGACCCCTAGGGGTATGCCTATATGAACCAGAGTCTACCCAATCAGAGCTCTGGAATTTTTTCTCTGTCTCCAGCATCTGCTGGCAGGGGTGCATAGCCTGCTTGTCTGGACTGGTCTAGCAGTATTCCAGGAAAGGAAATTAACGGTAAGTGAAATTTCTCCGTAACCAACCAAAACCTTTATTAAACCTGAACAGTGCAGGCGAGCAAAAAACAGGAACAAAGCCCAACACGGCCGTGTTTTGGCATGGCCTTCTTCAGGGGCTCTGATCTGCTAAAAACAAAAACAAATAAAACATACATAAATGTAGGAAATAAATGCACTCTTAAAAATCATAAATTGAACTGTAAACACAAAAACATCAACATCTGAGCCATTGAGTAAAAAAAGGATGCAGTACATATACATAGATCAACTGATAAATAAATGAATAAATAAATATCCTATTGTAAAATAAACAAGCCAATCAATACAATATCATAAAAAATGTATACCAATTATTAAGAAACTAAAAGATATATACAAATATTCATAATAAATACAGTAAGGACATATATATATGTGCAAATAACATAAAAAATATACATATACAGAATAATAATGTAGTAAAAACAATAAATACAAACTAATAGGCCCATCAACAACACCCATCTATGTACATAAAAAAGTGATAATAGTGTACCCATGGAGCAAGCGGGTATTCCCCAAACCCAAATAGAATTAAAGAACTCATTGGCTGATGTAAGTCATGCATCTAAGGCCTTTCTTCAGGAAATACAGCAGCAGCTAATGAAAACAAACAACCAACCAGGGGGAGAGGGGAGGGAGATGGGGGAAGGATGGAGGGGGGAGGGGGGAAACTAAAACAGTTGCATTGGCTACCCATACAAGCCAGGATCTCCTTCAAGATTCTAACTATGACCCATAAAGCCATCAAGAAATTCCCGGCTACTGCCATCACTGACCTAGTATCAATCACACCTCCTAACCGGCTAAGGAGATCGAATGCTGCAAACACCCTCATTCTACCTAAGGTAAGCACTAAGTGCTCCCAAGCTACCAGATCTAGAGCATTTGCCTTTTTTGCACCATCTTGCTGGAACGCTCTACCGGCGACTATCAGAACCATCAGTGATCTCTCCCAATTCAAGAAGGAACTGAAACATCACCTGTTTCTCCTTCACTATGATGTCTCAGTCCCCCCCCCCCCCCACCCACCTACCTTCACACCTCATGGCAGCCCCTCAAGCCCACGCTTCCCACACCCACCTACCTTCACACCTCATGACAGCTCCTCAAGCCCACGCATCCTACACTCCTAGTCTGAATACCCGCATCCACACTTTAACCGCCTCCATATTTAACCCACCTTAAGAAGCTTGTGCTGTGCACTTAACCCTGTATATAGTTACATTAATTTGCTTGTATATATTTATCATGTTCTCCCTGTTAAGAAACTTGTTTAATTGTATACCCAAGTTATTTTACCTGTTTATTGTAAGCACAAATCACTAATCTGAGATGTGTAGATTTAATGTTCATTGTAAACCGCACTGATCTCAAATAGCGCGGTATAAAAGAAAATGTAATAATAAATAAATAAAGGGAAAGAGGGGGATGGGGAGGGGAAGGGGAGTGGGAGGGAAAGGAACACAGGAAGGAAAAGAAAGGTAAAAAAAACCCCATTAAAAACAATAAGAAGATAAACTGGACCAAGGTAAAAGTATAAATAAACATGTAACAGAATAACTAATATCAATATGTTAAAAAAACCCAAATGATCCAAAAATACCTGGAGAGAACCAATAGGAACCAACCTCATGTGATGGTCTTTGAAGACCTTTATGTGAACCCGTGTCACAATAAACTATATACAGGGTGGCCCGAAAAAAGTGAGAACATCTCGTAAATCAAAAGCTTAAATAGTTTACTTATTTACCTTTTTTAGGTATATAATGTCTTTATTTCGACAATTTCCGGTTGCCATCTTTTTTTTTTTAATTTGTCAATCGTTTACATACATCTGCCTCTTTGAATTTTTAAATAACTTATATGCTATGAGATGTTCTCACTTTTTTTGGGCCACCCTGTATGTATGTATATATGTATGTATATATGTATGTGTATATATATATATATACCCTAGTCCTAAAGGTACCCTATATATATATATATACCCTAGTCCTTAAAAGTGAAGGAAGCAGACCTCCAGACAAAGCCCACTATCAGATACCTTGGTGTCACCTTAGACCAGCACTTGGATATGAAAGCGCACATAGGAAACATTGTCTTAATTGTAACAAAAAACCATTCATTCACTCCTCCAACCCACATAACACTACAAAACCAAGAAATTAAAATAAAAAACGAAATAAGATATCTAGGTGTTATCTTAGATACACACCTTACTATGGAAACCCACATTAGAAATACATTAAAGAAAATCTACTTCAAACTTAAAATCCTCAAACAATTACGCCCCCTTGTATTTATACAAGATTTTATCAATATAATACAGGCTACCATAACTCCCCACTTCGATTTCGCCAACTTAATACTTATAGGCATCTCTAAACAAAACATCAAAAGGATCCAACTTGCGCAAAATGCAACAGCTAGAATTATATTAAAGATAAACTCACTCCAACACATTACACCGATACTAGCATCCCTTCACTGGTTACCAATACAAAGCAGGATAACATACAAAACAATAATAACTACATTCAAAGCTCTAAATGACATGGCCCCGAAGACACTCTGTAACCTAATAAGCAAAGAACCACCTAAGCCCACTCATAGAAAAGGACAATCAAATAAACTTAAAATGCCGAAAGAATATATAAGAACTCACAAATTAACAAATAATAGAGCCTTTTCCCACATAGCCCCAACAACCTGGAACTCATTACCAGAGGACCTACGATCAATAACAGAGATAACGGAATTTAGAAAAAAATTGAAAACATACTTATTCACTAAACACTATAATACCATAGAAAATCTTCCACCCAACTTAGATAAAGGCTAGACATAAACCTACCCAAAAGCAAGCTTACACTCCCTACTACAAACAATACATACAAAACTTAAATGTATAATTCACCCCATTCTTATGCATTGAAACCCTACTTGTATATAGTTACAACTGTCATAATCTGCCATGTTATAGGGACAGTACTTTTGTTTTAACTGTTATACAATCTGTGTTAGTTGAATTACTGAAGTATTCTGCTTAGTTTTTAAACCCTTTGTTGTACAAGTTAAGATCTATGTAAAAAGTTATTATTGTTCTATGTAAAACAAGCTCTGCATTGTTGACTGTTGTTGATTGTACACCGCAACTGATCGCTGGAAGATGCGGTATATAAATAAGTGTTAAATAAAATAAAATAAATTGTAAGAGCGGTATACCACAAAATCCGATCCCTCAGACACCTACGATCCCTGCTGGAGCCGGATGATTTCAGGACCATCTATCAGGCACTAATCATACCACATTTTGATTATGCAAACTCAATCCTGCAAGGTCTCCCTCAAGCCACCTTGAATCCACTGCAACTGGCAATGAACGCCGCAGCAAGAGTCCTACACGGAGCATCCAGGAAAGACCATGTCTCACCCTTCCTAAAACAACTCCACTGGCTCCCGATACAAAGTAGACTCACATACAAGACCCTACTACTTACATTCAAGGCCATCAAAGGACTCTCATCTGCATCACTAACAGAACTAATCCAGATGACACCACACAATAGGGACAGACAGTCAGTGGCTCTCAACACCCTGATAGTCCCAAAATCAATAACACAATGCACTAAGGCAACAGCAGGCAGGGCCTACCAATTCTGTGCACCAAGGTGCTGGAACAGCCTCCCTCATGGCATCCGAGCGATCCCAGACTTATTTCAGTTCAGAAAGGCCTTGAAGCATCACCTCTTCCTCCTGTATTACCCAGTAACCAACGCAGACATAGCACCAACCGCACAAGCCACCCAAAACCCCCGTGACTGAAACCAAAAAGGAGGTCACGATAATGTTGTAAGTTGTAAATAGTTACCCCTGTTATCCAAGTTGTATTACCTGTTCAACTGTAAACACAAAGTTCCATCGGAAATGTGTAAATTATTGTTCATTGTAAACCGCACTGATGCTGAATAGCGCGGTATAGAAGAGACTATAAATAAATAAATGTGTGTCTCTGGGTAACGTTTTCACTTTATTCACTTTGTTTCTTATGTTGAGTGTGTTAAGATTTGTGTGAGATAGTTTATTTATTTATTTAAACATTTTTTTATACCGCTTTGTCCTTCACTCAGAGCGGTTTACATTACAACTTGAAACATTATACATAGAACAGTTGAACAGTAACTAATATTGTACAAAGAACAAGTTATGCAGAATATAGGTAGTGTAAAAACTATGTACAGTGTTATGGGAGTAAGACATAACTATATACAATTTATTGTATCGTATATAACGTTTACCAGTCCATAGCTTGGGTCCTCTGTATGAACTCAGTCCATAGTCCTTGAGTTCTCTGTAAACCACTTTGATTCACAAAAAGCGGTAAATAAGCACTAATAAATAAATAGCTTCAGGTTGTACTAGGTGACTTAGATCATGTTATCGTCCGGGTGGTTAGGTAATATGTTCTAAGTGATTCTTGTAGAGAAGTGTTTTTAGTTTCTTTCTAAAGTTCTTAATGTCTGAATGTGCACGTATGTCGTCTGGGAGGGAGTTCCATAGTGATGGAGCATATAGTGATATTGCTCTTCCAGAGGTGGTTTGTATGGTCTTTTGGTATCCAAGGGGTGGGATAATGATATTCTTGTTGTTATTTCTCCTGGATCGGGTACTTGAATCCTTTGTTATAGTGTCTTGTAGGATATGTGCTGATAGCTGTGAATGATCTTGAATATGATTAGAGTTGCTTTGTATTGGATGCAGGAATGTATTGGGAGCCAGTGTAATTGATTAAGTATTGGTGTGATGTGACCATATCTGTCTGTTCCCGTGATTAGGCGAGCTGCAGTGTTCTGCATTAGTTGAAGTGGTAAGATGGTTTACTTTGAGAACCCTTGGTAGAGTGAATTGCAATAGTCGAGCGTTGGTGTGATGATTGCCTGACAGATGGTGCGGAAGTGATCAGGGTCTAGAATTGGTTTAAGTTGTCTTATTATCTTCATCTTATAGTAGGCATTTGCTGTGGTCTTTGCGATGTGTGGTTGCATGGTGAGGTTTTGGTCTATGACTACTCCAAGGTATTTAATTTCTTTTTTGACTGCTTTTTGCTTTTGCAATATTGTGACTGTTTGTGGTGGGGTAAATGATGTGTCCCTGGTGATAAAGATTGTCTCTGTCTTTTTGTAATTTATGGACAGGTGGTTGTTGTTATTGAGCCATTTAACCATGTCTTCTACACATGCCATTATGGTTGAGAGGTCAGGTTTGTGTATTTCTACAGGAGTGTATACCATGATGATATCGGCATATATTTTGTATTGTATTTTGTGTTTTTTGATAATTTCACATATTGGCTATATGTAGATGTTAAACAAGATTGCAGAGAGGGATGATCCTTGCGGGACACCTTGGTTTACTGGGAAGGGCTTTGATTTGACTGTACCACATTTCACTTGTTGTCTATTGCTGAGGTAGGATTTGAACCATGTTAGCGTGCTGTTATGTAAGCTGATTTCTTGTAGACATTGAAGTAGGATGCTGTGGGCGACTGTGTCAGATGTTGAGGATATGTCCATAAAGATAAGGACCAATCCAGTTCTCACGTTGTCTATTCCTCTGTTGTCGAATATTGATAACAGAAGTGTTTCTGTGCCATGGTTGGGTCTGAACCCTTGTTGGTGTAGGTCCAATGGAGCATGTTGGTCTATGTGGTCCGGAAGTTGTCTTTGAACTATTTTTCCTATCATTTTAGTGATGAAAGGTAAGCTGGATATTGGTCTGTATGTAGCTGGTTCATTTAGGTTAAGGGATGTATTCTTAATTAACGATCGTATGATGGGACTTGTTCCAGAGTTGTTGGCATGTATCCTTGTATGAGCGACATGCAGGTTATATTGTGAATGAAGTACTTAATTTGTTCCTTCGATGCTTTTAACCAAGCGACAGTGCAAGGATCAGAGAGTGAAGTTGTAGTGTTAAGTGATGAAATAATATCTTCAATCCTGCTGGGTGGATGGGATACTAAAGGTTTCCCATAGTTCTCTGTGGACAAGGTTGTGCGGAAGTTTAGTTGTTTTTGAGATTGTTTGGATCTGTTGGTTATATTTTTCCGTTAGGCCATTATTTGGGGGTGTATTTCCAGGATGTTTTTCTGTGGATCTTTGGTGAGAGTTCTCATGATGTTAAATAGTTCCTTAGGTTTATTAATTGAGCCCATAATGAGATTTGTGTGGTATTCTTGTCTGTATCGATTGATTGTACTATTGTATTGGTTTTGATGGGCTCTGTATTGGAGTAGAAGAGCTGGGTCTTTTGTTTGTCTCCATTTTCTTTCTAGTCTTCTTAGGATATATTTGGCTGACCTAATTTCATCAGAGTACCATGGAGCCATCTTTGATCTGCAGGAGGAAGATGATTTTCTGATAGGTGTAGTTGCTGCTGTGGATATGCATCTGTTCCAGTTGTTTATTGCATCGTCCAGGTTGTCTGTGTCTTGCTGTCACCCAGGGATAACTTCATTTAGGAATTCATCTTTGTTAAATCTTTTAAATTTTCTGTAGCTTTGTTGCAAGGGTTCCTGTACTGGTGGATGTGCGATGCGTAGGGTGAAATTTATTAGGTGGTGATCCGACCATGGTATAGGGCTGATTGTGAGGTGAGTAATGTTGTTGTAGTCTATCATTGATTGTGGGATGAATATGAGGTCAGGGGTTGTTCCAGATTGGTGTGTGGGCGTTTTTATTATTTGTTGGTAGTGAAGTGCTTCCCTGGCCTTGATAAAGGACTTGGCTTCCTTATTAGAAGAAGGTTGAAGTCTCCCAGGGCTATGAGGGGCTTTTGAGGAGAGAGCTGTAGGCACATACTATTTCAAGCACTTTGGATAGTTCATCATTCTTAGCAGAGGATGCTGTATAAATGAGGCTGAGAGTTATATAGTTGTTGGCAAGAGTGTTTGAATTTGAGTCATTTGAGCTGATAGCTGAGAGAGTTTTAAACTTGAAATGAGATTTTGCTAGTATCAGAGTTCCACCTCCTCTTTTTTGATTTCTGGTGCAGTTAAAGGAAGAGTAGGTATCTGGAGTGATTTGATTGAGGATGAACTGATCTGTGTCCGTTAGCCAAGATTCAGTGATGAATAGGATATCCGTTTTGCTTGTATCTAGGTAGTCACTAATAGTATACGTTTTGTTTCGTATAGATCTTGCATTGACAAGAGTGCATGTGATAGGGGCTTCTAGAATAGGGTTATGATGTGTGGATTTTGTACTAGGTGTGAGTTTTATGTTTATGAGGTGCTGAGCTCTCTTATTGGAAATGACACCAGGGGGTTGCCATAGGGGAATGTACCATATTTGGGTAGGTGGAATGGAAATCAGGGATTTTGTAAAGCTATGGCAGGTGTGCCACTATATTAGAATTAATATTAGCAAAGCATAAATTAGGGATTTGTGGTAATCCATTGTTGATACGTAGGGATCTCAATGTCGTTTGTTGTTTTTTTAATTTTATGATGAGCTGTTCCGAAAGTTCTGTTTGATGGCTTATGCGTGATTACATGTACTATCGATAGAGGATAATGCTGTATCAGGTAGACTCCCTGATGCCAAGAGAAGCTGACTGTGAAATCTACAGTAATTTTGATAGCTATCTAGAGCTGTAGGGAAAAGCTATAAAACTGATACCTTAGCGTGTAATAACTTGCTGTTGATGTCAGTTTGCGGCTTTCATTTCTTCGTGTAGTTATGTTTTTCTGTTGGCTGTGTCTGCACTAGGAGAGGCACATCGATTTTGGACATTAGGTCCCTGCCTGAGGGCCTCGCCAGGCCCTAAGGCGCGCAGGCCCGCCCAATGTGCTGTACACTTTTAAATCTGGTTGCAGTCCCTTGATTGGCCTTGGGTGCGCTGATCGGGGAGGAGCTTGACTTCCTGCTCACTCACCCGATGCCGATCAGGACACTGCTGCTGGGTTCGGCGGTGTTGGAGTCCTTCACTAGTTCATTTATTAGGGTTTTTTTTTTAGATTAGGCTTACAGATATTGGGCACACCTGTCTAAGCTATATCCTATGTCAGACTATCACTCAAACCCAGGGAAAATAATGAAAAGAACAGCATAGTCGTAGTGTCAAATCTATCTTTTCTATACCACAAAACCCTTTATGCAGATGCTGTCTAACATGCAAAGCAACCCTCATATCTCAATTATACACCGGACTCATGTATAAATAGCCAGCGTCAGCCATATAATACAACTATCCAATATCTGTAAGCCTAATCTCAAAACCCCCCCTAAAAAATGAACTATCTCATACAAATCATAACACACTCAACATAAGAAATGAAGTGAAAACGTTAACCCAGAGACACACATACCTAATAAGCCTGGAGGAAAACCTCTCTTCTTCTGTAGTGCATAAAAAACTGAAAGTGAAACCAGTGTGCCTACTCAGCTTTTAAATTGGAAACTTCCCAACAAAACTCTCATTCTTAGGTAGATACCAACTCAAAAAGTCAATAAGAACAAAAATATGCACCAAGGGAAATGGGAACCACAGCCCTTTTGGCATTTTTGTAAGCCAAAAGTAAAAAAGACATATACATATAGTAAAGTAATCTGAAAAAGTGCCACCCTGCTGAATGTGTTTCAACAAAACTTCCTGACGGTATAGTAACCATAGATACCGATAAACAAAGCTCGATCTGACAGTGCTTGGCTTTTAAATTAGAAACGTCACGCCAAACTGTCATTCTTTGGTAATCACTAACTCCAAAAATTAATAACAGCCGAAATATATACCAAGGGGGAGGAAAACCACAACCATTTTGGCATTTTTGTAGACCAAAAGTAAAAAAGACATATATACATATAGTAAAGTAGTCTTAAAAAGTGACACTGTGCTAATTGCATTTCAACAAACCTTCTGACAGTGCGGTAGCCATAGACACCGATAAACAAAACTCAGTCCAACACTGAAAATTAAACTCTAATGGGCCTCCTGGAATGACCAGTATGGTAAAGATGTATACTTTCCCAAAGAGAAATCAAAATCAAAGGAGGCAAAGAGCACCCCATAGTCTTGACTATGAAAACAAAGCACATTCATAGTGAGCATATCTCAACAGGGGTACCCGACAATGCGGTGATCATAGACACAGGTAACCAGTATTTTATCCTATACTGAAAATTAAGTCCTGAAGAGCTGCAGGTGAAAAGGAGGGGAGGAGATATCGGTAGGGGGGGAGGGGTGGAGACGAAAAAAGAACAAAAGAAGTAACCGGCCGGGAGAGACCTTATAAGAAAACTGAAAAATCAGTATCTGTGTTTAGACCTGAGGGAACCAGTGTGTCAAGTAGGAAAATGTGACATGGGCTCAAACAAGGAACCAATTGCTGAAATTATCAGCCGTCGTGGAGGACTCTCCAGGGTTTTATGGATATTTGGTAAAACATATATAGTGGGAACCACATGATGAGACACTGTAGGAAAATCCTTCTCCTTCTGTGTTAAATATCCAATCTCAAACCCCGTCTGAATCAATCAATCCAAACTCTTTATAGAGGTTCTGTGGGATCCCAATCCAATCTTTCATAAAAAACAGTGTCCTTCAATTGTCGATCAGTCTCCCCTATATAATCTTCTCTGTTCATTACAACTACTGCCCTACCCTTAATGGTGGGTTTTATAACAATCTTCGGATTTGTCTGTAGGGATAGAAGTGCATTGTGTTCAGACTTAGTAAGATTCTGAAATTGGTGGTGAGGTGTGATTCTATCTCTTCTACCCATTTAAGAACAACCTTTTCAAAGGAATCTATGATAGAGTTATTAACACGTGGTGGAATCCAAGTGGAGGGTCTCTTGACAATTGAAGGGTCGGTCATTCGTGCTATTAGCTTTATCTGAAAAAAAGTCAATTATCTTGATCTTCCTAAAAAATTTTAAAAAATCAATGCAAGTGTTAAATGGGTTATAAGAACATGTCAGTACAAAGGTCAACCCCTTGCTGAGGAGCGAAATCTCCCCGTCACCCAGTGGAGTACTAGAAAGGTTAATAACATTTGGCTGTAGAATGGATCATGGTGGTTTCAAGAGTCAGACCGATCCCTCCTCATGTCTGTTCTGTCCATATCCCACCGGGGTTTCACTCTCCCTCTCCCCCTCCCCCTCCTCCTCTCCCAGAAGGATTGTGTCCATATCCCACTGGGGTTTCACTCTCCCCCTCCCCCTCCACCTCCCCCAGAAGGATTGCTGCTTGTTGTAGTCCTCTTTGGATCTCAGACACGGCTCGTGTCCTAACTTCTCTCCCCCCCTTCCAAAGATTGTCAATTTCAAAAAAAATGTAATCCTCATTCTTCCTCTCCTTTTTATAGGAACTAAAAAGGGGGGGGGGGCTGAGGCATCAGGAGGGTCTTCTGACTGAGTATGGCTCCTTTTCCGTAGCCGAAGATCCTGTGGTAAAGAAGGATCAATCTGCTTTGAATCATTCTTATTTAAAAAACTCACTTTTCATCTGGGGGCATAAAAACCTTTTTTTCTTACTCCATGGTACACATAACCACTTCTATTATCTTCATCACATCAAAACTTCTTGAGTTTCTTCTCTTTGATTTCTTTCCTATGTGTCTTTATGTTTCTATTATAATCTGGCATTATTGACTCAAACCTTGTATCAGTCTCTCTAAGTTTTTTGTTTTGAAGGTTGTTAAACCTAACAAAAGAGGAGGAGATTTGGATAAGATGCTTCGACATCTAGAACAAAGATACATTTTACTACTTGACACATTGGTTCCCTCAGGTCTAAATACGGATACTGATTTTTCAGTCTTCTTATAAGGTCTCTCCCGGCCGTTTCTTCTTTTTTTCTTTATTTGTCTCCCCCACCTCTGCTCTCTCCTCCCCACCCTTTTCCCTTGTGGCTCATCAGGATTTAATTTTCAGTATAGGATCAAATATTGGTTACCTGTGTCTATAATCACCGCATTGTCGGGTACCCCTGTTGAGATATGTTCACTGTGAATGTATATTGTCCTCACAGTCAAAACTATGGGGTGGCCTTTGCCTCCTTTGATTTTGACTTCTCTTATTTATTTATTTGCATTCTCTTATATACCGGGCTATTCTGCATCAGTGCGGTTTACATTGAACAAACTGAAATTACATTGAACAGGGCATTATAACTTGGAGATAACTATTTTACAGGGAACATGGGCTATGGAGAGTTAAGTGGCTTTGGGGAAGTATACATCTTTACCATACGTTTTAGCTTGGTCATTCCCAGGAGGCCCATTAGGATTTAAATTTCAGTGTCGGACTGACTTTTGTTTATCGGTGTCTATGGTTACTGCAGTGTCAGAAGGTTTGTTGAAATGCATTTAGCGCAGTGTCACTTTTTAAGACTACTTTACTATATGTATAAGTCTTTTTTACTTTTTGGTCTACAAAAATGCCTAAAGGGTTGTGGTTTTCCTTCCCTTTGGTGTATATTTTGGCTGTTATTGATTTTTGAGTTGGTGATTACCTAAGAATGACAGTTTTGGCTGGACGTTTCTAATTTAAAAGCCAAGCACTGTCTGATCGAGCTTTGTTTATCAGTATCTATGGTTGCTGTACTGTCAGGAAGTTCTGTTGAAATGAATTCAGCACAGTGTCACTTTTTCAGATTATTTTACAATATGTATACGTCTTTTTTACTTTTGGTTTACAAAAATGTCAAAAGGATTGTGGTTCCCCATCCCATTGGTGTATACTTATGTTGTTGTTGAGTTTTTGAGTTGGCGTCTGCCTGAGAAGGAGAGTTGTTGGCGGGAAGTTTCCAATTTAAAAGCCAAGCAGGCGCACCGGTTTCACTTTCAGTTTTTTATACGCTGCAGAAGAGGAGAGGTTTTCTTCCAGGCTTATTAGGTATGTGTATCTCTGAGTAATGTTTTTACTTTGTTTCTTATGTTAGAGTGTATTATGATTTGTGTGAGAGAGTTCATTTTTTTAGTTTTTTTGAGATTAGGCTTACAGATATTGGGTAATGGTATTATATGACTGTTGCTGGCTATTTATACTTGAGTCCTGTGAATAATTGAGATATGAGGGACGCTTTGCAAGTTTGACTGCGTAATGGATTTTCCTTATCGTTCCTCCAGTGCAGTCCTCTACTTCTGGTTGTCAACCTCCTCCTGCAGCCTGGAGACTGGTACGTCAAATTCATGACATCACTGGATATATCCTGGTGCTCTGTCTCTCCTCCTCCAGTGTTACCAGTCTCCATGCAGCCTGAGGACGTTGTGAGCCCAGGAGGGCGCTCACTGGAGTAACAGATAAGGAGAGTTAGTCTTAGAATAGTTTGGGGGTTGTTCTGGTTTGGTTTGCCTCAATATAAAAAAAAAAAAAAAAAAGTATTTTATAAGTTACCTGGTCTTTTCATGGGTCTCTTGGCTCCCTGTCTGTCACGGAATAGCTCCCTTTGCCAGTTATATTGACCAGGCGTAGCTCGCTGGTGGTCTGAGGTTCCTCCCCCCAGACTTTACGGGGGAGGACCCTCTTTAGCAACCCTATCCCCTGCCGGACCGCTGGACAGTTTGCGCGGCTCCGGAGGGTGAGGGAACTGTCTGCCTCTCTGACTGCCGTTTCCCGGCTTAGCGCGGCATCGGGGAACACGAGCAGTATTCGGCGCTTAGGCAGGCTGTCCCGGTAAGACTGTCACCGCGGACAACCTGTAGTGCCAGGGGAGCGATCTGTGGCGTCTCCGGGACTGTGTTCTGCTCTTCAGTTGTCGCCGGTCCCTTTTGGCGCTCTTTTCTTGTGATGCGGCTTTGCCGGCGGCCATTTTGAGTGCGCCGGGAAGCCGCGTGTATGCCTGGTCCGGGCACGCTGATCGGGTAAGCAGCTGTGTTTGCTTTCTTTTCGCAGATTTCGGACGCCGCGGTATGGCACCTCTCAGAGAGGCCGTTTTACTCCCCGCGGACAGGCTTTCCGGGGATTTCGGGGGGCAACCAGGGGTTTCGCCTCCGGCTCCCTGTCGGCAGTCCACAAGTCACAATGAGATGAGGTGGGTCCCGGTGGCGGACACTCCTATTGGCGGGAGGCTTCAGGGGTTTCTGTCCGCTTGGACCCGCATCACCTCCGACCAGTGGGTCTTGGAGATCATTCAGCACGGTTATGCCTTGGAGCTGGCGAGGCCCGTGAGGGATTCCTTTGTGATGTCTCCTTGCCGAGGGCGACAGAAGATTCTAGCGGTTCACGAAACTTTAGCCCGTCTACTGCACTTAGGGGCTGTGGTGTAAGTTCCCAAACAGGAATACGGCTTGGGTCGGTACTCCATCTATTTCGTGGTGCCAAAGAAAGGCGGAGCGCTGCGTCCTATTCTCGATCTCAAGGGCGTGAATCGGTGTCTCAAAGTGTCTCACTTTCGTATGGAAACGTTGCGGTCGGTGATCGTTGCAGTCCGTCAAGGGGAGCTTCTGACGTCCTTGGATCTCACGGAGGCTTATCTGCATATCCCCATTCGCGAGGCGCACCAGAGTCTCTTGCGGTTCGCCTTGCCGTGGGGACACTATCAGTTCCGGGCTTTACCCTTCGGCCTTGCCACGGCTCCGCGTACTTTCACCAAAATTATGGTGGTGGCGGCGGCGGCGGCGCTGCGGAAGGAAGGCATACTAGTGCATCCATATCTAGACGACTGGTTAATACGAGCAAAGTCGGAGGACGAGAGTCGGCGTGTCACCAACAGGGTGGTCGAGTTTTTGCAAGGCCTTGGTTGGGTGGTCAATCCCAACAAAAGTCATCTACAACCGGTTCAGGTCCTCGAGTATCTCGGGGTGCGGTTCGACACCCGCAGGGTGCTGGTGTTCCTTCCAAGCCAGCGGGCGCAGTCCCTGCGCAGCTTGGTGCGCTCCTTTCGAGCCACACCTGCTCCAACGGCGTGGCTTTACCTGCGCGTTCTCGGCACAATGGCAGCGACGCTGGAAGCGGTACCTTGGGCCAAAGTGCACATGCGACCACTACAGAGAGCGTTGCTGCGGCGTTGGTCACATCAGAGGGACTCCCTGAGCAAGAGGTTGCCTTGTCCACTAGGGGTGCGTCGGTCACTGAAGTGGTGGTTGCGTCCCTCTTCCCTGGCGGCGGGCATGCCTCTCGAACAGCCGGCGTGGATACCAGTAATGACGGATGCCAGTCTATCGGGCTGGGGAGCTCACTGCGGGGGGCAGTTTGCACAGGGTCTCTGGTCCCCGCTGGAGGCGACTTGGTCCATCAATCGGTTGGAGTTGCGCGCGGTGGCGAAAGCTCTGGTGGCGTTCGAGCAATTGGTGCTGGGGGGTGCCGTTCGGATTCTGTCGGACAATTCGGTGACGGTCACTTACATCAATTGCCAGGGAGGCACGGGAAGTGCAGCGATGGAAGAGGAATCGGATTTGCTGTTTGCGTGGGTGGAGAGTCGGTTGACGGCTCTCTCGGCGGCGCACATTGCAGGGAAGGACAACGTGACGGCGGATTTTCTCAGCAGAGTGCGCGTGGATGCGGGGGAGTGGGAACTGCATCCCGCAGTCTTTGCACAGATCGAACGGCGTTGGGGGACGCCCATAATGGACTTGATGGCGACATTTCAGTCCGCCAAGGTTCCTCGGTTTTACAGCAGAAGACGAGAACGGATGTCCGAGGGCATCGATGCGCTGTTGCAACTCTGGCCAACGTCGGGTCTGCTCTACGTTTTTCCCCCGTGGGCACTAATCGGGCGAGTGGTACAGAGAATAGAGGCGTTTCGGGGAAGGGTCCTTCTGGTGGCCCCCGATTGGCCACGGCGTCCGTGGTACGCGGATTTGATGCGGCTCCTCGACGGCCAGCCCTGGCGACTTCCAGCTCGCTTGGATCTGCTGCGTCAGGGACCGCTGTTCATGCCTCAAGCGGATCGATTCTCGCTTACGGTATGGCCATTGAAAGGGCTCGGTTGAAGAAAAAAGGCTATTCGCAAGCGGTTATTTCTACGCTGCTAAAGGTGAGAAAACGATCTACTTCTTTGGCCTATGTGCGGATATGGCGTATTTTTGAAGATTGGTGTTCGCGGCATCAGATTCGCGCGGCTACGGCCACGGTGCCCGTGGTGTTGAATTTTCTGCAGGATGGCTTTGATAAAGGTTTGGCGGCCAGTTCTTTACGGGTTCAGCTGGCGGCGTTGGCCTGCTTTCGCGGTAAGGTTCAGGGCTTGGCATTAGGGGCACATGCGGATGTCATCCGTTTTCTTCGGGCCGTATCCCGTATTCGTCCTGTCCGTCACCCCCATGTTCCATCTTGGGATCTTAATTTGGTGTTGTCGGCGTTGGTGAAGCCGCCCTTTGAGCCCTTACGTTCTGTGTCGCTGAAGGATCTCACGCTTAAAGTGGTGTTTTTGGTGGTAATCTGTTCTGCGCATCGTATTTCCGAGTTACAGGCCCTATCTGCCAGGGAACCCTTTTTGTCCTTTTCTAAAGAAAGAGTGATACTACGACCAGTGCCGTCTTTCTTGCCTAAAGTGGTTTCTCCGTTTCATTTGAGTCAATCAGTGTGCTTGCCCGTTTTGGGTTCTCTGACGGGTGACGCGGCGGATCGCCATTTCCATCGCTTGGATGTAAAGAGGGCCTTGAGACAGTACTTGCGGTCTACTAAACCTTTTCGTAAGTCGGATAGGCTGTTCCTTTTGTTTGGAGGCAAGCGTAAAGGTGAGGCGGCGTCTAAGGCTTCCATTGCCCGTTGGATTAAGGAAACTATCGCATCTGCTTATTTGTTGCAAGGTCGAACGGTCCCGGACGGTTTGAGAGCTCATTCAGCCAGGGCCCAAGCGGCGTCATGGGCAGAGCACGGTTTGGTTCCGCCGGGTGAGATTTGTAGAGCGACTACGTGGTCGTCCTTGCATACCTTCAGTAAGCATTATCGTTTGGATGTTGCAGCGGCCAATGATGCTGGCTTTGGGGCGGCGGTGCTGCGTTCCGGCTGGAAGGGTCCCCCCCGTTAGTTACTGCTCTGGTACATCCCAGAAGTAGAGGACTGCACTGGAGGAACGATAAGGAAATGAGAATTACACATACCTGGTAATTGTAGTTCCTTGAGTGACGACAGTGCAGTCCTCATCCCCGCCCAGTGATTTTTCTTAGGGGAGCCAGCCGGATGCCGCCCGATCCGGTTCTACAGGTAAGTTCGCTTATCTCTTTGATAGGGATCAGGGTGTGATATTTCGAGGACAGTTCAGGGCGTCAGACGCCTTCTGTACAGGTCGTTCTACTGTTTCAGTTCTCCTAGTTTAGATGCATTTGGCATTTGTTCCTACTTATTTGTTGCTCCTTTGAGTCTGCTTTGTTAATAGTTTACACTGGAGGAGGAGAAACAGAGCACCAGGATATATCCAGTGATGTCATGAATTTGACGTACCAGTCTCCAGGCTGCAGGAGGAGGTTGACAACCAGAAGTAGAGGACTGTACTGTCGTCACTCAAGGAACTACAATTACCAGGTATGTGTAATTCTCATTTATGGTATAGAAAAGATAGATTTGACACTGCGATTATGCTCTTTTTTTAATCATTTCTCCTGGGTTTGAGTGATAATCCGACATAGGATATAGCTTAGACAGGTTTGTGGTCTATGACACGAGGTTCACTTTTTTTCCAAAATATGACTTGCATTAGGCTGCGCCTGAATGCTGTTCTTTAGGACCTAGGGTACATATATACACACACACACACACATATATATATATATATATATACACACACACACACATATATATATATATATATACACACACACACACACACATATATATATATATATATACACACACACACACACACACATATATATATATATATATATATATATATACACACACACACACACACATATATATATATATATATATATATATATATATACACACACACACACACACACATATATATATATATATATATATACATATATACACACACACACACACACACACACACACACACACACATATATATATATATATATATATACATATATACATATATACACACACACATATATATATATATATATAATTATTTATTTATTGTTTGTTGTAACACGGGCTCACATAAAGTTGTCTTCAAAGACCTTCACATGAGGTTTGTTCCTATTGGTTCTCTTCAGGTATTTGTGTGTTATCATTTGGTTTTTAACACATTGATATTAGTTATTCTGTTGCATGTTTATTTATACAACGTTTTTACCTTCCTATTTATCTTTTTATCTTGTTGTTTTTAATGTTGTTTTTGATCTTTCCTTTCCTTCCTGTGTTCCTTTTCCCCCCTTTCCCTCTCCCTTTCCCTCCCCTTTCCCTTTCCCTCCCCCTCTTTCCTTCTTCCACTTCTGTCCTCCTCCTCCCCCCTTCCCCTCCCCTCCCCTCCCGTCCCTTTCCCCCTTTGCCCCCTCCCACCTCTCCTCCCTCTTCCCTCCTCCCATTCTTCCCCTGGTTGTTTGTTTCTTTTCATTAGCTGGTACTGTATTTCCTGGTGAAAGGCCTTAGAGGTATGGTTTACGTCAACCAGTGAGTTCTTTGGTTTATTTGGGTTTGAAACACCTACTTGCTCCATGGGTACACTAATATCACTTTTATATGTAGATGAGTGTTGTTGATGGGCCTATTAGTTTGTGTTTATTGATTTTACTACATTATTATTCTGAATATGTATATGTTTGTTATTTGCACATATATATATGTATTTACTGTATTCATTATGAATATTTGTATATGCCTTTTAGTTTCTTAATAATTGGTATACATTTTTTATGATATAGTATTGATTGACTTGTTTATTTACAATAGTGTATTTATTTATTCATTTATTTAGTATCAGCTGATGTATGTACTACATCCTTTTTTACTCGTTGGCTCAGATGTTGATGTTTTTTACTCGTTGGCTCAGATGTTGTTTACAGTTCAATTAATGATTTTTTAAGAGTGTATTTATTTCCTATATTTATGTATGCTTTACTTGTTTATAGCAGATCATAGCCCCTGAAGAAGGCCATACCGAAGCACTGCTATGTTGGACTTTGTTCCTGTTTTTTGCTCGCCTGCACTGTTCAGATTTATTAAAGGTTTTGGTTGGTTACTCGCTCCTTTGTTGATTTGTTGTGGGATTGACGCTTAAACAGATAGTGGACAGCACCGCCCTTACTGTGCCCCTGGACTGCACAGACACACTCTGAATAGTTGAGGCACTCTGTGGCGATATTCGGCAGCACCATCCAGATAGTGCCGCTGAATATCTCACTCAAAAGCTTATCTGTAGTTAACTGGATGAGAGCTTTTAAACTTTTTACTTGGCCAGCCCATTTTTTCCTTGATGGCTGACAAAAAAGCTATGGTGTCATGTATCCAACTGAAATATGTCTGGGTCATAGGCTTATAGATCCTCCCTCTCCGCTTCTCTCCCCTCCCCTACCCCCAGATATGGGAAATGAAAATAAAATATCACAATTGCCTCCTCCCTTTAAGTACAATCCTGTAAAAACACATTAGACATTATACTACCACTTAATCCCATACCACACAATATCTGCAAGAGCACCTAAATCTGCTAAAAATCTGTAAATCATGGATTTTACAAGAGAATTTGGAAAACAACAAAAATGTTTTACTGGAAAAAGATCGCCAACATAGACTCGTATTTTTCCGTAAATAACCAAGAAGAGCATTTCACAGATGCACTGGCTGTTAGGAGGAGTAATTGCAATTTATAATTACTAAGCTGCAATGAAATAGATCATTTTACAGCAACCAGGGCCGGTGCAAGGGTATTAGACCCCTAAATGAAACTTCAGCATTGCGTTCCTTTGCAATTAGCTTTTAGATCCCTATCGAACCACACTCAATTATTAAGCTCAATTGTAATTATCTCCATTCCATCTCTCCCAGAACAATTCTATAAACATATATATTTGAATGTCATTCTTGTAAAAATTCAATTTTAGGAACAAGTTTACTAAAGCTTGCTACTTGGTAGCATGCGGTTTGGGTGCTATGCCAGCTACTAAAAACATTGTGCAGGAAGGGGGCATTTCCATGAGGGCACGACCAGCACAAGCATTCAAAGTTCACTCTACCTATGCTCAGTGCAAGTAGCACAGTTGCAACTAATGCTTCCTCAGTGGGTGGTGTTAATTGCACCTGCAGCCACTTTGCCACAGTGAAACGTGGTAACTGCAGGGGAGTGGATATACCTGCCCCCTGCAGTTAGCTCACAGCCCCATATAGGAATGAGATAAAAGAGAAGAAACTTAAGAAATTTCGACCTGATGAAGAAGATTATACGAGTGGGTACGTGTACTCATTGGGTAAGAAAAAGGGTTTTTATCTCCCTAGACGTAAAGTTAGTTTTCTTAATAAGAGTGATCCTAAGCAGAATGATCAGTCTTTGGCACAGGATCAGCGTTTGCGGAAAAGAAGCCATAGTCAATCAGAAGAATTTCCTGACACTCGGCCCCCCTTTTTAGTCCACAAAAGGGAGAAAGAGAATGAAGATCATACTTTTTTTTAAATGGACAGTCTTTGGAAGGCGGGAGGTTTCAAGCCACGGCAGAAGCCCAGGGAGGACGACCATCAGCGGGGTTACCACCAGGGGAGGGGGAGAGGGAAATCCCGATGGGACTTGGTCAGGACTGACATGAAGAGGGATCGAGTCGACTCCCGGAATTATTGCGATCAGTTTTAGAGCCTAATGTCATTAATCTTTCTAGTTCTCCCTCTGAATACAGGAGAGATTTCTCTCCTTAATAAAGGGTTATCTTTTGTACTGACATGTTCTTATGATCCATTTAATATTTGTATTGAACTTTATAAAGTTTTCAGGAAGATTACGATCATTGATTTTTTTGCGATTAGACCTGACAGCAGTAATGATTCCTCAATTATAAAAAGGCCTTCCATTTGGATTCCACCACATTCCAACAATCCAATAGATTCCTCTGAAAAAGTGGTTCTCAAAAGTGTAAAACACATAGGGGTATATTTACTAAACCGCGGTAATGTAACTCGCGTTATGTTCCGTGGTGATGATACAGATGCCCATATAAGGGAGTGGGCGGGGCATCATTATGGCAAGCCTTGTCAGGTAACGCGCGTTATAAGGCACGTTATAAGGCACCTTATTAGGCACAGTACAAGGCACATGCCAGCTGTGTTCTGCAGTCACATGTGGCCCTTTGGGACTGGACACCACCCAGATTAGTGCGTACCCGGTGTGAAGGTCTGACTGCCATGGGCACCTGTTATCAGGGCAGTGGGGTGTCTAGACTCGCATGAGGGTTATGTAGCACTGCCACTATGGGTCTAAGTGGTATGCACAATATATCCCAAGAGGCCTCAATCACCCCTTTTGTAGATGAGGGTGGGGTGGGACAGGTGCCTGCACCCTGCAGAATGGCTGTAGTACCAACAACCACAGTCCTGCTGGCGGATGACAGCCCTCCAGGGCTGCTGGGCCAGTGCCATACCTGTGACCATTGCAGACCAGCAGTGATGCTTGGGTTAGGCCGGGGAAGGCTCAACTGCCCCACGCCACGGTCTGCCATTCATCAACAGACAGCACAGTCAGACTGCACCTGCAGCATCTTACAAGGTGTTCCTACCATGCACAGGCAAACTGCAGGCAACCCACTAACCATTCCATAGTGCATGCTCACAGGGGAACCCTGTGCACCCAGAGGTGGGATGCACAGCACAGACACCAAGCAGGTATCTCCGTGATTGGGCCCCAGAACCAGGAACACACAGGTATCACTGGAAACAAATAATGTGTGGCACTATTTATTTATTTATTTATTTATTTAACAAGCACTTATATACCGCAGCTTCCAGAGATCAGCTGCGGTTCACAATTAACAACAGTCAACAAAACATTGTTTGTTTTACATGAAGCGTCATAACTATATACAATGTAAAGTTAATAGAATATGTTAAACAGATTGGCACAGGACAGTGCAACACTATAAACATTATGTATACATTTACATGAAACGTCATAACTATATACAATGTAAAGTTACTAGAATATGTTAAACAGAATATGTAAAGTTACTAGAATATGTTAAACTATGTGGGAACATAGACATGCCATGGTCACTGCTCGATCTTGAGTGAGAGTGCCTCCCCCCCGTGTGACATGCTGTGGCCACCCTGCCCATGCAGGTGGTGGTCGAGCACTACAGTGTCCCAGCCATTGCCCTCCACCCTGTGCAGATGCATCCTGGCCAATCCGCTGCCTGGGCCATACCCACAATACCTTGCTCCTCATGCACATTTGCAGGCTAACGCTGGAAGCAGTGTGAGCAATGTGGGCTCAGTGAGGTGTTGGCAGACACAAAACAATGGAGAGACATAAGCACTCTCCCACACCTATCTCAGCATTGTGCAGAGATGGAGGTGGTTGACAACCCTACCCACCGCACTGGTCCTGATCACAGTGCCGACATTGCTAATCTGTGCAGGGAGTAGTAGTAGTGCCCTGGTGATAACTGCAGCTCTGTGCTGGGGCCAACAGCCTGACACTCCATGAAGCTGTGGATAGTGGAGCCCTTGTGAGTGGGTGTCCGTACCCCTGTGCACTGCTGCATTTGGGTTTGCCCATGTTGTTGGTGTGGCTGCATTGTGGGCTAAAACTATGGGGAGATGCTCTGCAGGATCCACAGATGGGACCTGAACCTCTGACCCTCTGCTTTTGGACATGCTGGCTGAGTGTACTGCACCTCACTGTTGCCACAGCAGCATAGTGGTCCCTGGGGCTACCCTTACGTTCCTCGGCCAGACCTCTTCTGTTGCACTGCACACCACGTACTGGTACAGGACATGGTCTAGGTCCACTGCAGGTGGGTGCCACTGCTCCCTCCAGCACAATCACACATCCCCTCTGCCATGCCGCTATGACCATATGCTGTCGGTGCCGGTGGTGCGCCATCCCAGGCCATCCAGGGGGCAAGTAGGCGGCTCCCTAAGGTGTGGGTTCTGGGATAGGGGTGCCTACATAGATATCCACGCTTCCCCTGGCACCGCCTGTCAATGTTATGTGCCCTTTAGGGTACCTGCTGGGTAATGTCCCCTGGATGGGACATTGTGGGACACAGACTCATGGGCATGTCTGACCCTGGTCAGTTGCTGTCTTGCTGGTTTCCATTTTCTGTGTTCCTATGTGCCACCTCGGCAACTGCTTAGTCCACCCTGTGCCCCAGTAGCCCCCACTGCATGTCCCGCCTGCAGCCCTCCTGCCCCATTTGCTCCATCACCATAGTGGCCTTTCATACCTGGGCACTATGCTGTTGCTGCAAATGGAGCACTACTATCACCTTTCTTGGGCTCCCTGCCTATGCTGTACATTACTGACACTTAAATGGTTTCTCTCTCCTGCAAATGTGCATCTAACACCAGGTTTTCAGTTGCGTTAAGATTCAGCCCTTCATTTCTCCGTGTTAGTGTGGAAGGGTCCTCTCCCCGCCCACTCCCCGCCCATTGACCCCTTCTCTCCACCCTCTGCAGGACTTACTGCGGCCGGGAACGTTAATGCGCGTTAACGTTACCTAACGCGCCTTAACGTAGCCGCTGCTACGTTACCGCAGTTTAGTAAACATACCCCATAGAATCACAATCATGCCATGTGTTTCAGAACCTTACTAGGCATGAATGTGATGCATTATTTTCCCTACAAACAAACCCTAAGATTGTTATTAAACCCATTGATAAGGGTGGAGCTTTGGTTGTAATGAATCAGGAAGATTATATAGAGGAAATTAATCGTCAGCTAAAAGATTTATTTTTTTATGAAAGATTAGATTGGGTTTCCACAGAACCTTTAAAAAGGAGTTTGTCTGATTCAGACAGGTTATGAGATAGGTTATCTCACACAGAAGGAGAAAGATTTCCTTACAGTATCACAATCTTTGGTTCCCACCATATATGTTTTACCGAAGATCCATAAATCCCTGGAGAAACCCCCCAGGACGTCCTATAATCTTAGCAATAGTATCTTTGTTTGAGCCCGTGTCACAATTTCTTAATGCGCTACTCAGGCCCTTCATCCTGGCTATTTCATCATATGTTTGGGATTCGTCCCATGTCATTAACATCTTAGAAGAATTTCAAAGGTATCATGATGGCTTAATTTTGGTAACAATGGACATAGCTTTAAGGGTTCTAGAGGATATCTTGCTACAAAGAACAGGAGTCAAGAGACCACCCACACTGTTTCTAATGCAGTTAGCAAAATTGGCCCTAACAGAAAATGATTTTGTTTTAGCAAACTTTACTAAAAGCAGGTCAAGGATGTGGCCATGGGTTCGTCCATGGCTCTAGACATCGCCAATTTATACGTAGCCCAGTTTGAGAATCAGGTTTTGACTAGACATCGATTTAAGGATAATATAAGGACATGGTTATGATACACTGATGATGTGTTGATTATCTGGGATGGCTCATATGAGTTTGTAGGGGAATCATTTTCAATAGATTAATACTCTTGACCCTAATATCAAATTTGAGTATAATTTTAGTGATATGTCCATTGCTTATTTGGATATCATTATTAAGAAAGGAAGGTCAGGTTTCCTTATGAATCTTCATTGGAAGCCTACCGATAGGAATCGTCTGTTACATTACACAAGTTACCATAATAGGTCCCTTAAGCATAATCTCCCCGTTTCTCAATTTTTACGTGCATGGAGGATATGTTCACAAATGGAGGATTTTGAGAAACAAGCATATGATATGAGGGACAGGTTTTTGGCACGGGCATACCCAAAGAGTTGTGTCCAACAGGCGTACTGTTGGGCCAAATCTTCAACACGTGATTTGCTTCTTCAGAATCTACGAGGCCCATCTTGGACAAAATAGTATGTCCATTAACCTATTCATATGGATCAAAAGAGATTGCTAGATCTGAGAGGAATGACATATTTTGCAAACCTTACCGATCTTTGTAAATCACCACGTGACTATTGCTCATAAAAATAACCATAGCCTGGTTAATATATTGGTACGCTCTACTCTTCCTGAACGCCGTTTTCCCCCTAGGACCAAGGGGCGTTTTCAGTGTGGAACTGTTTAGTGTGCGTTCATGCTATTACCATCAAGAATGTTTTTATCCATCCAGTGACAGGAAAGAAGTTTTTTCTTTCAGATTTCTCAAATTGTACCACTGAACATGTGATCTACGTTGTTAGGTATCCCTGCTCCCTTTTATATGTGGGGAAAACCAAACGTGCCATTCGGACTCGTATCATAGAACATTGGGGTTGTATTAAAATATCTGTTCCCGATAAGCCTTTAGTTTCTCTTGGACTTCACAAAATCATTGTGTTTCCAACCTTAAGTTTTTCATTTTGAAGGTTGTGAAACCGAACAAAAGAGGGGGTGATCTGGACAAACAGTCCAACATTTGTAACAGAGATGTATTTTTTTACTTAACACATTGGGGTATGTTTACTAAATTGCGGTAACGTTATAGACCACGTGTTAGGTAACGTTAACGATTGTTAGGTAACGTTAACGCGCGTTAATGTTACCTAGCAAGCATTAGCATTCCCGGCCGCGGTAAACACCACAGAGGGTGGAGAGAGGGCGGAGAGAAGGGGTCATTGGGCGGTGAGTTTATGGAGAGAGGCTCCCTGCACACTAACGCGCTGAACTGAAGGGCTGACTCCTACCGCGAATGAAAACCTGACGTTAGATACACATTTGCAAGAGAGAGAAACCATTTCAGTGTCAGCAATATACAGCATAGGCAGGGAGCCCAAGAAATGTGATGATAGTGCTCCATTTTCAGCAACAGGATAGTGCCCAAGTATGAAAGGCCACTATGGCGATGATGCAAATGGGCTATGGGGGCTGCAGGCGGGACATGCAGTGGGGGCTACTGGGGCACAGGGTGGACTAGGTGGCTGCCGAGGTGGCACATAGGAACACAGAAAATGGAAACCAGCAAGACAGCAACTGACCAGGGTCAGACATGCCCATGAGTCTGTGTCCCACAGTGTCCCATCCAGGGGACATTACCCAGCAGGTACCCCAAAGGGCACATAACATTGACAGGCGGTGCCGGGGGAAGCGTGGACATCTATGTAGGCATCCCTACCCCAGAACCCACACCTTAGGCAGCCACCTACCTGCCCCCTGGATGGCCTGGGATGGCGCACCACCAGCACTGACAGCATATGGTCATGGTGGCATGGCAGAGGGGGTGGTTGATTGTGCTGGAGGGAGCAGTGGCACCCGCCTGCAGTGGACCTAGGCCATGCACTGTACCAGTATGTAGTGTGCAGTGCAACAGAAGAGGTCTGGCCGAAGAATGTAAGGGTAGCCCCAGGGACCACTATGCTGCTGTGGCAACAGTGGTGCAGTACACTCAGCCAGCATGTCCAAGTGCAGAGGGTCAGAGGTTCAGGTCCCATCTGTGGATCCTGCAGAGTGTCTCCCCATAGTTTTAGCCCACAATGCCGCCACAACAACAACATGGGCAAACCCCAATGCAGCAGTGCACAGGGGTACGGACACCCACTCACAAGGGCTCCACTATCCACAGCTTCATGGAGTGTCAGGCTGTTGGCCCCAGCACAGAGCTGCAGTTATCACCAGAGCACTACTACTACCCCCTGCACAGATTTGCAATGTCGGCACTGTGATCAGGACCAGTGCGGTGGGTAGGGTTGTCAACCACCTCCATCTCTGCACAATACTGAGATAGGTGTGGGAGTGTGCATATGTCTCTCCATTGTTTTGTGTCTGCCAACACCTCACTGAGCCCACATTGCTCACATTACCTGACACGGCTTGCCATAATGATGCCCCGCCCACTCCCTTATATGGGCATCTGTATCATCACCGCGGAACATAACGCGAGTTACGTTAACGCAGTTTAGTAAACATACCCCATTGTCTCCCTCAGGCTTGAACAGAGAAACGGACATGTCTGCCTTTTTGTAAGCACCCCCTCTGGGCTTGTTTGCCTCCCCCTCCCCCTCCCCCTTCCTTTCCCTCTTCTCCCTTTTTCTCCCCCCCCTGCTCCATTTCCCCCCCTCTCTCCCCCCACTTCCTTTTCCCCTTCTCCTCCCTTCCTCCTTCCCTCCCCCCTTTCTTCCCTCCCCTTCCTTCCCCCTCTCCTCTCCACTCCCCCCTCTCTGGCCTTCCCTCTCTCCCCCACCTCCTCCCTCCCCCCTCTTTCCCCCTTCCCTTTTCCCTCTTCTTCTTCCTCTCCCCTTTCCCCCTCCCCGCCCCCTTTCCCCCTCCCCTCCCCCTTGCCCCCTCTCTCCTTTTCTCCCCTTTTTGCCCCTCCAGTTACCACAGTTTTTTGATCTTTATTAAGGCATTTACAAGGGGCCTTATTAAAGGAGATTAGAAAAATTTGCCATGGTATTTTTTGTTCTACTCATGGTATATGACATGGAGGTTATGGATTCATCTTTGCTCTTCGAATTCCCATAGATAAATTGTTCACCTGTTTTCCCCTAGAGCTTGCAATGTCTGATCAGTCCTTTTTTCCTTCTGATTTTTACTGTGGGTATATCCTCACTCTACATTGATGGCCTAGCCTAGCAGTTAGAGCAACTGCCTAGTACCCAGAAGATCAAGGGTTCAATTCCCACCAGCACTCCTTCTGACCTTAGGCAAGTCACTTTACTCTCCATTGCCTCGGAAGAAAAAGCTGGCAATCTACTTCTGGTGATACATTGCCAAGAAAACCCAGAGGTAGCTGGGTCGCTATGAGTCAACACTGATTTGATGGCACTAAAACCCCCCCAAAAAACATTAATGATAATATTTAACAGCAGATATGTTCTCCCTTTGGATTTATTTATTTTTTAGAGCCATCCCAGACACATTGGTGTTAGCTTCTCAGCACAAGTTTGTTTTTTGCCTTTTGTTCAATTGTATCCATGGATTTATCGTTGCTCTTTAAAATTCCAATAGATGTATTGTGCTCCCGATGGTTTCCCTTAGAACCTAAGATATCTGACTCACATTTTTTTCCTTTTGACTGTTCACTATGGTTTATATTCGTATCCTACACTGATGTCAACATTTAATAGCATATATGCCTCCCTTTTTATAGCCATCCCAGGTTCAACTGATGCTTGTTTTTCAGCACAAGATCATTTTTTGTCTTTGGTTTACTTGTGTCCATGGCAACAACGATGGTGGGAAACCTTTGATTGAGGGGCTGAGTACGTGCACTGCTGCTGACTCTGATTTGGATGAGTCAAAGAAAAAACACTCTGTTATATGTCAAATTTTTTTTCTGCTCCTATTAGTATTGACACATTATATTGGGTTTGTGATATTAAGTTTGGAATAATTTTCATCAAAATTACAAAGTTGACATTTACTTAGGAGCTTATGTTTGGTGGGACGTTTTTCTTTTTAAGGTCGAGTCGGCGCGATTCCTTACTTTCAGTTTTGGTTTTGCAAAGGAAGAAGTGTGGATAGCCACTCTGCTTTATAGGTACATTTTTTTGGGTAAGAATTCTCAAAGGTTAGGGTAGCTCTTTCCCGTTTGCCTTTCGTTCTTTGTAAGGTATGTGAGGTTTATCCAATTGGCTTGAGGTGTTTAGAGGCACATTGATTTATATAAGGAAAGTGGTATAAGCTTGGCCACATTCTCCCTTTGTCTTTAGGGTTTATAAGCTTTCACAAAACCTATGTTTCTCAAGGGCACAGTATTAGGAGAAGAGTTGTTTCTCTGGCTGTACCTACACTTGCATTTTATGCTTTCAGCATTTATAGCTTTTTTAAAAATCTGTAGTTCTCAGGGGCATAATGTTTATATTAGGAAAAGCATGGATACTCTGGCTATACTTACACTTTATGCTTTTACAGGCTCATTCTGAGCCACGAATAGTGGGGATGGACGTCCCAATGGGATGTCCATCCCCGCTATTCGTGCCCCTTCCTGCCGGCATCTAACTTCCCTGCTGGTTGCACAGGGAAGTTAGATGGGGGCGGGAAAGGGGTGGATCAGGGTGGGCGATAGGGTGGGCAGTGGGTGGTCGCCCTATCGCCAATTCTAATGTCAGCCCAATACGTCTGGGGCCAGCGACATGAACGGAAAAGTTATTCCACCACCTAGGTGGAATAACTTCCCCGATTCTGCAGGATCAGTGGGCCTGGGGCTTGGAAGGGGCGGCAGGGGGCAGAGTGTATTCCCCGCAGCCAGACCCTGGCCCTGGGAGGTCAGATCAGGGGTCGGGCTGCGGGGAGTAAGCTGCAGGAGCCGGCAGCCGAGAATCATGGCTTTTAAATGGAGCCACGGTGCCATGGCAACTGGATGCCTTGGCACCGTGGCGCCATTTAAAAGCCCTGACTGCTGTAGTCGGGCAGGGCCTGTATGTGCAGGCTGGGCTGAATCACAGTCCTGGCCTGCACATATAAGCCTGATCGCGATTTCTGATCCCTTGGGGCTAGACATGCCCCACGGGATCAGAATTGCAACGCCCTCTGTACATCCGGTTCAGACCAGGCATACAGTGCACATGTATGTCCGGGATGGAATCGGGCTGATATTATTTATAGTGTTTATAAAATGTAAGGATAACAAATGTAGTAGCTGCCATTGGCATAAGGTTCCTATTCCCCTTGTGTTTGAGGAAGATTGCCCTTTGTGAAGCGCACCAAGGGATATGTTTCAGTACTATATCACCAGCCTTTTGTGGTGGAATTTTGTGGCACAGGCTCACATGGATTTCTTAAGTAATCTTCTATACTAGGCTGCTCTTGGGGCTATTTCTCCAGGAATTAGTTATGATGCTCTGATTCCCTTAGTTTGACAAATATATTTTTAGCTTGGTTTCTGATCTGCAAAGCTTTTTAATCTTCCTTATTTTTAATTTTTGTTTCTCCCCTCTCCTCTCCCTCTTCCTTCACCCCCTTCCTCTCCTCTTCCCCTTCTCCTTCCCCCTCCCTCCTGTCCTTCCTCCTCCTTCTCCCCCCTTCCCCCCCTTCCCCCCCCTTCCCCCCCCTCCCCCCCCCTTCCCCTCCCCCTCCCCTCCCCCTCCCATTCTTCTTCATTGATCAGTTTCTGCTATACCTGCTGATGAAAGGCAAGAGGCACATGACTTACATCAGTCTGTAAGTTGCATTTTTAGAATAGATTTACTTACTCCATGGGTACATTACCCTTTTCATGTATATGAGAATTTGGTAAGGTTTATGGATTTTTGTATTATGTTTTTTAAATCTTGTCACATTGTTACTTATAGATAAATGACCTGGAAAGTGGAATAATGAGTGAGGTTATCATATTTGCAGATGACACAAAACTATTTAAAGTTGTTAAAACCCAAGAGGATTGTGAAAAATTGCAAGAGGATCTTGATAAATTGGAAGACTGGGCATCAAAATGGCAGATGAAATTTAATGTGGACAAGTGCAAGGTTATGCACCTAGGGAAGAACAACCCAAACTATGGTTACACGATGCAAGGTTCCACATTAGGAACCACCACCCAGGAAAAAGATTTAGGCGTCATTGTGGATACCATGTTAAAAACCCTCGGCCCAGTGTGCAGCGGCGGCCAAGAGAGCAAATAGAATGCTAGGTATCATAAGGAAAGGAATGGAAAATAAAACAAAAGATATTATAATGCCTCTATATCGTTCCATGGTGAGACCGCACCTTGAATATTGTGTGCAATTCTGGTCGCCGTATCTTAAAAAGGATATAGCGATTTTAGAAAAGGTTCAGAGAAGAGCCACCAAAATGGTAAAGGGGATGGAAGGATACTCCTATGAAGAAAGGCTAAAAAGGTTAGGGCTCTTTAACCTGGAAAAGAGACGGCTGAGGGGAGATATGATAGAAGTCTATAAATTAATGAACGGAGTGGAACGGGTAAACGTAGATCAATTATTTACGTTATCAGAATATAGAAAGACTAGGGGACATGCAATGAAGCTACAGGGTAAACTATTTAAGACTAAGAAAAGAAAATATTTTTTCACTCAACGTGTAATCAAACTCTGGAATTTGTTACCGGAGGATGTAGTAAAGGCTGTTAGTGTAGCTGGGTTTAAAAAAGGTTTGGACAAGTTCCTGGAGGAAAGGTCCATAAACCATTATTAAGAAGTGACCGAAGATATCAATGCTTGACCCAGTACAAGCATTGTGGAACTTGTGTCTCTTGGGGAAACTGCTAGGTACATATGACCTAGATTGGCCACTGTTGGAAACAGAATACTGGGCTTGATGGACCTTGGTCTGACCCAGTATGGCATATCTTATGATATATGTTTTATAATAACTATAAATGTATATGTATTTATATATGTTTTTATGCTTTTAATTAGTATTTATTTATAATGTCATACTGATTCATTATTTATGTTTTTATATGATCTACAATATCTATATTTAATTATTTATTAATGGTTTATGTATGCATAATATTCATTTTTATCCGTTGGCTTGTTCTATAATCCTATCATGATTTTAATTTTTTGCTGAATGAGCATGTGTTTATGTTCTTAGAGTGTTTTTATGTGTGTGATATGTTTTAGCAGATCATAATCCATGAAGAAGGCCACGCCGAAACATGGCCATGTTGGACTTTGTTCCTTGTATGGATTGCCTTGCACCGATGAGGTTTCAATAAAGTTATTTGCCCGTTACTCACTTTTTTTGTTGTTTGCTTCCTAAGGGGCCTACTACTCTCAAGGCCACACGTCTGCTCCTCCAGCGGTGGAGTGGGATCTCAATGTAGTTCTCTCAAAGCTTACAGTGCCACCTTTTGAGCTTCTCATCTCTTGCCACATCAAGTATCTCTCCTGGAAGGTAGACTTCCTCGTGGTGCTACTTCCGCTCTCAGGTTTAGCGAGCCCCAGGCCTTGATAGTCCATAAATCTTATATGAGGTTCCAGAAGAACAGAGTCGTGCTCCGCACGCAACCCAGGTTTCTGCTAAAGGTGGTGTCTCCATTCCACCTCAACCAAGAGGTGGTGCTCCCCATCTTCTTCCTGCTGCCTCACGCTAACAGGGCGGAGGCTGCTCTGCACACTCTGGATTGTAAGCGGGCCCTGGCCTACAATCTCCAGCATACCCAGGCCTACCGTCGCTCCTCGGAGTTCTTCATCTCCCATGATCCAGATCATCTGTGGACAGAGGCCTCTAAGTGTACCCTCTTCATTTGGGTAGTGACTGTATCGCTTTCACCTATGAGCAGGCCAGTCTTCCACTGGAGCGCCTTATCATGGCACACAGCATTCAGGCCATGGCAGCTGCCTCTGCGATGAACCTGCGCTCCATTCCCTTGTCAGAGATCTGCTAGGCCGCCACCTGGTCCTTAGTTAATACCATCACAGCTAATTACTGCCTGGAGAAGGGAGTCCCTCTGGGACAGCGCCTTCAGCCAGGCAGTTGTTGTTAAGTGCCATTGAGTTGGTATCGACTCAAGGTGGCCCTCTGGATTGGTGTCCTAAATTGTTTTCGGTCTTCAGTCAGGCGGCTCACTGTTGACAGACTGGCACCCATAGCTGCTGTTATTGTATCAATCTATCTCATTACTGGCCTTCTTCTTTTGTGTTGACCTTCTACCTAGCCAAGCATGATGTCGTTCTCTAATGATCTCTGTCTTCGCATGTTGTGTCCAAAGTATGAAAGTTGAAGTCTTGTCATCTGAGCTTCTAAAGAAAGCTTAGGTTTGATCTCCTCTAGTACTGACTGGTTTGTTCTTCAGGCAGTCCATGGTATATGTAGTATTCGCTGCCAGCACCATAATTCAAAGGCATCCATTATCTTCCTGTCTATCTTTTTCACTGTCCAACTTTCTCATCCATATGATGTTATTGAAAACACCATGGCTGAAAAGAGTCAAATCTTTGTATGGAGAGAGACATCTCTGCTCTTGAGAATCTTGTCTAGGTCCTTCATAGCCATTCTGCCAAGAGCAATGTGTTGTCTGTTTTCTTGACTGCTTGTTGCTTCTATCTCCAGGAACAAGCAGGAATGTATTCTTCACATATGGGTATCGTTGGTACCAACGGAGCCTGCGTGGGAATGCTCCCCAGTGTCCAATAGGAAAGCTGTTGGGAGCATCCCACAGTGCCTGCATGCTACCTTCCCACCTTTCCAACTCTCCCTCTTCAGTTCTTCATTTTCCACGGAGCCGACAGGACACAAACCCTGTCACCGCAGAAAAATTTATCCTTATTCTTTTTTTTTTTTGTGGTCGCGTCTGCCTTCATTCGACGCTTACCGGTACTGCTGGTTCTCTTTTCTTCTTTTTCAACACCCCCCCCCCCCCTAGCTTTCTAAAAGATTTTTTTCTTTCAGGGGCCTTTCCCCTATCGGTGCTAGGTGCCATTTTGGGCACTAGGCCCACTTTTCTTCAAACATGGAGAAACCAGCTAGTGGTTTCAAGAAATGTTCAAAATGTGGCAGTACCATATCCGTCATCAACACCAATGAATGGTGTCTTAAGTGTTTACGTCCTAACCATTCTCCATCGGAGTGTCTCTCCTGCAGAAAGATGACCAAGAGGGGCCTGCAGAATAGAGCTGCAAAACTCGGTACCCTTTTTGCCGCAGATACGATGTCAGTTGCATCAACGTCTTCCAGGGCTTCATCTTCCTCCCATGGATCTCGGGTAACTAAACCTAAGTCTTCTAAGACTGGCCGGTCCTCAAAGGGTAGATCTCCTTCCAGGTATCGAGATGCCACTGGCATTGCCCTCGAGGAAAATTCACCAGCAAAACAGCCCCGGCGGGAGGCCTCGGTCTCCAAAGCATTAACGGGGCTCCAGAATGTTCCAGAGGCTTCCACCTCTACCGACACCCAAGCATCGGCAGGAGCGATGGATCACAGAATCCTCGATATTGAACACAGTCTAGCGGCCCTCTTAGCAGCTTCGGTACCACTTAAGACCGCTACAGACGGTTCCACAGGTATCGGTACCGACATCGGTACCGGTACTGAGCGCCTCGGCCAGTATGCTTCCCTCATGCCGAGCCTTGAGTCTATCTCAAGTATCGACAGACCAATACTGACACCCCGAAACTGACTTTGAGCGGTACCGGTACCGTGCGTTGCAGGAACATCCGGCGTAGAGATACTTTGAATCCTCCGATTCTGATGACTCTGATGACTCTGCCGGTACCAGAGCAATCCTTCCGGAGGATCCATCTCCTTCTCTTCAACGCAGAATGTCTCCTCCAGAAGACATGTCCTTCCAGGATTTCATACGTGATTTAGCTTGAGGTCTCTCAATCACGGTGACTCTGGAGAAGGAACCCAGAGCAGAAGAATTAGAAATTCTTCAATGCCCTAGGATCTTGCATGATCTTATGTTAAGAATGTGGGAAACTTCTTTAACGGTGTCTCCACACTCTTGACGACTTGATACCATGTACTGAGTTCCAAGCTGCCCTGGTTTTCAAAAGATTCAGTTACCACACCATTCAATGGTAGTGGAATTGGCGATGCGTAGGATTAAGAGTGCTAAAACGCATTCTTCCAATCCTCCAGGCAGTGAATCGAGGACACTCGATGCCTTTGGGCATTGAAGCTTCCAATCCTCAATGTTGTCAGCCAGGATCAGCTCCTACATTCTCTATATGGGAATGTTCCTCAAGGAGGTTACAGGAGACTTGGAGCTCATGAGCCCTCTTCTTCCTGAGGAAAAAAGGGGGGAACTCCTTACTCTGGTCAAACATGCCCAGGATGTCTCTAAGTTTATGAACCATGCAACCTTTGATTGCTTTGAATGCATTAGCAGAATCTCTACTATTTCCATTGGTGCACGTCGTATTGCCTGGCTTCAGGCATCAGACTTAGAACAATGGGTGCAAGATAAACTGGGAAATATTCCTTGCACAGGAGAAAATCTCTTTGGCAAGGATTGGCAAGACAAGGCCAATCAGATTGAATCTGAAAATACTACCTTGAACAGACTATCAAAGTCTACAGCCAACCCATTAAAGAAAACGTCAGTCAAGAAACCCTTTTTCAACAAGAAAAATAAATTTTACCCATGTTACACCCATTGGGGACACTGTCCAGTTCATGTTCCCCAAAGAGGGCAACAACAGAACAGACAGCAGAGGAAGCCACAAGTTACAGGAGCTCAACCGGCTCAACAGACTCAGGCTCCTCAGGGGCTTTGACTCCTTCCTAGAGAACTTAGTCTTTCTACCCCTGAAAGGTCCAGAACCCCTTACTATCCCAGGCAGGTTATGCCATTTTGCCAGAAGATGGCAACAAATAACATCAGAAAACTGGATTCTGTCCATTGTACGAGAGGGTACAGACTTCATTTTCACAGCATGCGCCCTCCTACAATCATATAACAGTTTAATTTTCAAATCCCTGTCACCAATCTCTTGGGTCAGGAGGTCGCATCACTTCTTTCTCAAGGAGCAATAGAAGAGGTACCCATACCCCAACGGGGTACGGGGTTCTACTCCCCCTACTTTCTCATACCAAAGAAAACAGGGGGGACACAGGCCTATATTGGACCTCAGAGAATTAAACAAATATCTCTTACGGGAAAAATTCAAAATGATCTTCCTCGGAACACTCCTGCCATACCTTCAGTGTCAGGACTGGCTATGTTCTCTAGATCTAAAGGATGCATACACGCATATTCTCATCCATGCAGATCACAGGAAGTTTCTTCGATTCGTTTTCCAGGGAAGACACTTCCAATACAGAGTACTTCCCTTCAGTCTGGCTTCTGCCCCAAGAGTCTTCACAAAATGCATGGCAGTAATAGCAGCATTCCTGAGAACGCTAGGAATATTCGTCTCCCCCTACTTAGACGACTGGCTCATCCGAGCATCAACAGCTCCAGAAGCCAGCTTCGCTCTTTCTCGCACTATGTGAATCCTTCGGTATTTGGGACTGGTCATAAACATCCCAAAATCTCATCTCACCCCTTCTCAATCTCTAGAATTCATAGGGGCGCATCTAGACACAAGGCAGTCAAGGGCTTTCCTGCTGCAGCCATGTTGTCTTCGAATAGTACAGCTGGCCTCCCAAGCAGCTATGAAGGTCCTCCTGACTGCTCAGGAGATGCTTCAGCTTCTGGGACATATGGCATCCATGTGGTCATGTGGTTCCCTATGCTCACCTTCATATGCGAGCAGCCCAGTGGACCCTATCCTCTCAGTGGACACAAGCCTCGGGTCGCCAAACGGACAAAATCAGAAACTCCACGTCTCTTATTTTGTCCCTGCAATGGTGGCAATCTCTGGAAAACCTTCTCATAGGCTCTCCTTTCCAGCAGCCTCTATGCCAAACCACCCTAACAACAGATGCGTCCAAGTTGAGTTGGGGGGCTCACTTGCTCGATCTTTCAACTCAGGGTCTCTGTACTCCACAGGAGGCTTTTCTTCACATAAACCTCCTAGAACTCAGAGCCATTTTCCATGCAGTCTGAGTTTTTCAGGCCCATCTCAGCTACAAGACAGTTCTGGTCCAAACCGACAATCAAGTAGCCATGTTCTATGTAAACAAGCAGGGCGGAACAGGCTCTCTGTCGTTATGCAACAAAGCTTTGCGACTGTGGGCCCTCACCAGAGAGCTTCAAATACACCTTCTAGTGGTATATCTTCCAGGCATTGAAAATCATCGGGCAGACAAACTGTCGAATACTGATGCCATATGAATGGTCTCTGCACTCAGACCAACTTGCTCGAGTGTTTCGAATCTGGGGAACGCCAGATAAAGACCTCTTTGCAAGTCCACAGAATGCCAAACTTCCCCGATTCTGTTCCAGAATTCCGGCTAAAAACTGTAAGGCAAGGGATGCCTTCCTCCTCCACTGGGGTCGGGACTTCCTCTATGCCTTTCCACACATTCCCCTCATTCCCAAAACTTTATTCAAGCTTCAGAGAGAAAGACTTTCAGACTTAGTACAACTCCTACCCACCGTCCCGGGTTTTGATGCCAGAGATCCATGGAAGGAAGCATGACCCCCATCTCGTCTTGGGTTTGCAGCTTGCTGGGGACATCCCCCTGGCATCTCTCAGCTGGGGAGTCCCCATATGTGAAGACTACATTCCTGCTTGTTCCTGGAGATAGCGTAGTTACTCACCTGTAACAGGGGATCTCCGGGAACAGCAGGAATAAGTCTTCACAACCCACCCACCTCCCCTAGGAGTTGTCTCTATCTATCTCTCTCTTTGTCTACTTCTCTCCTTTGGTCTCAGCAATAAACTGAACTGAAGAGGGAGAGTTGGAAAGGCGGGAGGGCAGCACGCAGGTGCTGTGGGATGCTTCCAAAAGCTTTCCTATTGGAAGCTGGGGAGCGTTCCTGCACAGGCTCCATCAGTATCGACGATACCCATATGTGAAGACTTATTTCTGCTGTTCTTGGAGATCACCTTACAGGTGAGTAACTACGCTTTATTGATAGTTGATCGAAGTAGGTTAAAATTCTCCACTATTTCAATTTCTTCTCCATCAGTGATGAACATTGATTTTGCCAGTTGTCATGATCTTTGTCTTCTTTACATTAAGGTGCAGGCCCATTTTAATACTATGTTAGAAACATAGAAATATAGAAATATGACGACAGAAAAAGACCACATGGCCTATCTATTCTGTCCTTCCATTTCAACAACTACAACAGTCCCCTTTTTACCTTTAGAGATCCTCTGTGTTTGTCCCATGCTTTTTTTAATTCAGTTACTGTCCTCATCTCTACCACCTCCACTGGGAGACTATTCCACGGATCCACTACTCTTTCCATAAAGAAATATTTCCGCATATCACTCCTGAATCTATCTCCCTTCACCCTCATTCCATGTCCCCTCGTAACAGAACTTGCTTTAAATTGAAAGAGGCTCTCTCCCTGAACATTTATTCCACGGAGGTATTTAAACATCTCAATCATATCACCTCTATCCCGTCTTTCTTCTAAGGTGTGCATATTAAGATCCTTAAGTCTGTCCTCGTATGCTTTATAATGAAGACCACTAATCATTTTAGTAGCCACTCTCTGCACCGACTCCATCCTCTTCACATCCTTTTGAAGGTGCGGTCTCCAGAATTGCACACTATACTCCAAACAAGGTCGCACCAAAGACTTATACAGAGGCATTATCACCTCCTTTTTTCTGCTAGCCATTCCTCTCCATATGCACCCAAGCATCCTTTTAGCTTTTGCCGTCGCCTTTTCTACCTGTTTCGCTACTTTAAGATCATCAGACACAACCACGCCTAGGTCCCGCTCTTCTTTAGTGAACAAAAGTACTTCACCCCCTATACTATATTGCTACTTTGGATTGCTGCAGCTCAAGTGCATGACCTTTCATTTTTTAACATTAAATCCCAGCTGCCAAATTCTAGATCATTCTTCAAGCTTAGCTAGATCCCTCCTCATGTTATCTACACCTTCCTGGGTGTCTACGCAATTGCAGATTTTGGTATCATCCGTAAAGAGGCAAACCTTAACCCGACAGCCCTTCCGCTATATCACTAACAAAGATGTTAAAATGTTCCTGGATCTTGAGAAGCAGATGTTTGAGATCATCTTCACTTTCATTCAGTAATGTTGTATCATCAGCATAGCAAAGGTTGTTGATGAGTCTTCAACCAATCTTCACACCTTGGTTGTCGTCATACAATCCTGCTTCTCTGATGATTTGTTCTGCATATAAATTAAACAGGTAGGGGGAAAGTATGCAGCCTTGTCATACACCTTTGCTGATTTTAAACCATTCTGTTTCTCCTTGTTACATTCGAACTGTTGCTTCTTGATCAATGTACAGTTTGTGCAAGAGAACAATCAGGTGTTCTGGTATACCCATGCTTCTTAATGTGGCCCAGTTTCTCATGGTTTGCTGAGTCAAAAGCCTTGCTGTAGTCAATAAAGCACAAATATATATCCTTTTGACATTCTTTAGTCTTTTCAAGGATCCATCTCACATCCACGATGATGTCTCTCATTCCTCGCCCTTTCCTGAACCCTGCTTGCACTTCAGATAGTTCTTGTTCCAGGTATGTTTGTAGTCTGTTGAATAATCTTGAGTAGAATCTTGTTGTCATGTGTGATCAGAACGATTGTGTGATAATTTCCACCGTCAGTTGGATCACTTTTCTTTAGTATTGGTATAAACACAGATCTTTTCCAGTCAGTTGGCCATGATGTTGTCTTCCAAATTTCCTGGCAGAGCCTTGTAAGTGTGGTAACAGCTACATCAGATTGCTATAATACTTTTATGGGAATGCCATCAATGCCTTGTGCTTTGTTCTTTGATAAGGCTTTCAATGCTGTTTTGACTTTTTCTTTCATCATGTAATAAACCATAGGCTTCACTGAAGTAATAAACCAACCCACTCACATTAAAGGTAACACCCTTGATATGATTTTCATCCCAATATCCCTCACTACACACCCAATGTTCTTCCCCCCTACAGCAACTCAAGTTCCATGGTCAGATCACTTTATCATACGAACAAATCTTCCTATCATCCTCACTACCCAATCCCCCCCCAAAAAAATTCTCATATCGTAAGATTTAGACAATTCGACAAAGAATCATTCCTAGAAGAAGTCACTCATCAACTTGCACCGCAGTCCACTAACCTTGATAACGGTACTGAAAACTGGTTTTCCATAATCAGCAATGCTGCGAAATCTAACGTACCTATCAGGAATGTTAACCACAAGCACTCTGAAAAATGGTACACACACGACATCCAAACCCTCAAAAGGGAGCTTTGTAAGGCCGAGAAGAGATGGAGAGCAAGAAAACCCCCCTGAAAACAAGGACTTTACACTATTGCATGGAATACCTACAAGGAAACCATCCATAGAACCAAAAAGGACTACCACACAAACATATTAAACAAAGCCGTAAATCGCCCCAGGGAATTATTTGAATTAGTGAAAATGTTTTCCAAAACACACCAAAACCACACATCTAACACACAGATTAACCCACAGGCAATGGCTAACCACCTAGCAACAAAATTAAAAAACAAAGATCCCTTATCCTTCCTCCCCCTTAGAGAAGGTCAACCCATCCCTGACAGATGGCAAACCCTTCACCTCATCAACATAAAACAAACCCTAGAAACAATAACCAAAATTAACACCACCACATCATACCTTGATCCATGTCCGGTCGCATGGATCAAAGCAACAAAAACTGAACTAGCACCCTTCATCATGGAAATTGTCAATCAATCATTAACATCGGGAATAATGCCAATTATACTCAAACATTCTATAATCTGTCCCATACTTAAAAACAGATACCTTAACAAGGACAATCCTACATCATATAGACCGATTACTAGCATTCCATTCCTAGCAAAAATCTGAGAAAAAGTTGTGCAAACCCAACTTCAAGACTACATCGATAGTCATGCCCTGCTTGTTGAACACCAATATGGGTTTTGCCCATACCATGGAATAGAAACATTACTCCTGGTACTATTTGACTCTGTGGCCTAGATAATATAAACAAGCTTACCTCTTGGTGTTCCTGGATATATATTCTGCTTTTGATAATGTCAATCACAACACCCTCCTAACAAGACTTGCACATATAGGCATAACCGGTACTAACTTCAACTGGTTTAAATTCTACTTGTCCAACTGCTCATTGTATGTGAAAGTCGACCAGGAACTCTCATCCACCTTCCCACAAGAACAGGGAATTCCACAAGGTTCCGTGCTCTGCGCTCTATTGTTCAACATATACCTTCAACCTATATGCTCAATCTTTAAGAAATACAATATAAACTACCACATCTACGCAGACGATATCATGGTCTACACACCCATATACATAAAAATCCCCACATACCATGACATCAGAAATTGCATAACTGACGCTGAATCTTGGCTAAAGGAAAATAATCTTCACATTAAAAAATAGAGATCTTATTCACAACAAGAAAGCAAAGCTTCCCCCCTCCCTCAACATTTAAACTTCATAACACAAACATTCCAATCAAAGATGAGTTAAATACCTAGGCATTACAATAGACAAATCACTCTCGATGACAGCATAAATCAAGCAAACAGCAAGAACCATATTTTACAAACTAAAGACAATTCAGCACCTCAGATCCCTCTTAGAGACCCATGATTTCCGAACAGCAGTACAGGCCCTTATCACTCCCCATCTGGACTATTGTAATAGCATACTTCAAAGATGCCTAAAAAGAGTCTCCACACTCTCCAACTGGCCCAGAATGTCACTGCAAGAGTCATATCCAAGGCAAAACTTACCGATCACATTTCTCCTTTCCTCTACAACCTTCACTGGCTCCCGGTGGCCAGTAGGATAAAATACAAATCCCTAGTCACCACATTCAAACTTATCACTAATATCTCCCCATCTTTTCTTACAACCAAGATACATATCCAACCAAAAAATATAGAAGTAGGAGAAAAAGTAAGTCAAATCTACTAGCAACTCCATCCTCATTCCGGAAAACAAAACAGGCAACCAGTAATAGAGCCTTTTCCTATACAGCGCCTACACTCTGAAACTCTCTCCCAGACCCAATCATTTCAATAAAAGACCTTCAAGCATTCAGAAAAGAATTGAAAACACTTCTATTTACCGAACACTATAACAACCTTTCCATTAATGATACAATAATACATCCCAGCAACATACAACCCAGCAACCAGACTACTGCCTAGCACACCCTCCCAGGCTGAACCCCTCCTCTCAGCCACTTCTGTTCATTACACACGTTGTGAATTCTATTATGTATATAGTTATATTATCCAACCTCCACTATACTCATCCCGGGTTTAGATAGTATGTTAATTGTTCTCTGTATATAGTTTAATTATTGTTCTATGTAACCTTAATGTTAACTATTCTATGTAAACCGCTCATGATCATTGGAAGGGGCAGTATAGAAAACTGTTCAAATAAATAAAATTCTCCAGGAACAAGCAGGAATGAGTCTTCACATATGGGTATCGTCGGTACTGACGGAGCCTGCGCGGGAACGCTCCCCAGCGTCCAAAAGGAAAGCTTTTGGGAGCATCCCACAGCGCCTGCATGCTGCCTTCCCGCCTTTCCTAACCGCCTCTCTCCAGTTCTTCTTTTCCGCGGAGCCAGCAGGTCGTGTTCCTGTCACCGCTGAAGAATTTCTTTATTTTATTTTATTTCTTTGGTTGCGCGTCTGCCTTCTCGACGCTGGACCGGTACCACCGGTCTTTTCTTTCTTTATTCCAAAAAAAAAAAAGACGACTGTTTTTTCTCACTTCAGTGCATTTTCTTCTTTGGCCTTAGGCCTACGACATTTTTCCTCATGGAAAAGCCCGCCTCTGGGTTTAAAAAATGCACGAAGTGCAGCGGCACTATTTCTGTCACTGACACCTATGAATGGTGTCTAAAATGTTTAGGTCCTGACCACTCCATTGCGGATTGTGAGTCCTGCTCCATGATGTCTAAAAGAGGTCTACAGAATCGAGCAGCTAAGCTCAGTACTCTGTTTCCCTCGGATGCAGCTTCGGTTGCATCGACGTCTTCCAGGGCTGCTTCTTCCTCACATGGATCTCAGGTAACCAAACTTAAATCCAGCCGGTCCTCGAAGGGTAGATCTCCCTCTAAGTATCGAGATGCCTCCGGGCTTGCCCTCGAGGAATCCGCACCGGCAAAATTACCCCGATGGGAGGCTCCGGCTTCCAAAGCTTTATCTATGGGGGTCACAGGTTGACATCAATGGCTCGGCCTCAACCGATCACCTGTTGCCATGTTCTGGGGTACCGGTGGTTCCCACCGGTACCGACATCCAGACATTGGTTGCGTCAATGGATCGGAATATCCTGACCATGCAGCATGCCATCACGGCATTCATACAAGCTGCGACGCCTTCGGTACTGCAACAAATTCCGTTGCCGGTACCGACTCCGGCACCGGTACCGACATCAGTGCCGGTACCGATTGCATCGACATCCGCTTCGGTGTCGACTGCAGCGGTACACTGTTCTGTGATGCCCATCGGTACCGAATCGGTACCGATCACTCCCGATGTCGATACCACCCGGTACGCGTATCGGGCTCTGCAGGAGCATCCAGACAGGCGATACTTCGATTCCTCTGAAGACTCGGATGAATCAGAGGTCTCTGTCGAAGCATCGGTGATTCATCCTCAGGAGCCCTCTTCTCCAAAAAGGAGAATGTCTCCCCCAGAAGACTTGTCTTTTCAAGACTTCATTAGGGAAGTGACCAGGGGCCTTTCCATCTCAGTGGCCCCTGAGACAGAGCCTAGAGCCAAAAAATTAGATATTTTACAATATCCTAAAGCTCCTAAAGAGGCAGCCACTTTACCAATACATGAGATTCTTTATGATCACATGTTGGGCATATGGGAGACTCCTCTCACCACTTCCCCTCATTCTCGCAGGTTGGACACCATGTATCGTGTTCCTCCTTGTCCTCAGCTTCCTCACCACTCCATTGTGGTGGAATCTGCTATGAAGAAGATAAAGAGTACAAAAAGGCACTCTTCTGCTCCTCCAGGAAGAGAATGCAGAACCTTAGATTCCTTTGGCAGGAGAATTTTCCAGGCCAGTATGCTTGTTGCCAGAATCAACTCCTATAGTCTCTATATGGGGATGTTTCTAAAAGAAGTTACAGATCACCTGCAAACTTTATCTCCTTTTATTTCAGAAGATAAAAGGGAGGAGTTCCTCACCTGGCTCAAACATGCCCAGGATATTTCCAAGTTTTCCAACCATGCAGCCTTTGACTCTTTTGAAGGTGCCAGCAGAGCCTTGGCCATTGCCATAGGTGCACGCAGAGTTGCTTGGTTACAAGCTTCTGATTTGGAACCTTGGGTTCAAGATGGACTAGGAAACCTTCCTTGTACAGGTGAAAACCTTTTTGGCAAAGATTGGCAAGCAAAGGCCACCCAAATGGATGCTGAAAATTCTGCTTTAGATAGACTTTCAAAGTCTGCTTCTGCTCCTTTTAAGAAAAGGTTGTTCAAAAAGAGTTTTTTTCCCAAAAAAGGGAAATATTATTCTGCTTATGGTCAGAAGTCATCTACTGCAGGTCGTTTTGCTACAAAGAGACAGCAACAACCGAAACAGGCCAAGCCTAAGGCTGCTAGGACTGCTACGGCCCAATAGCCTCAGCCTCCTCAGGGCCTTTGACTTACAACTAGAGAGCTTAGCCTTTCTGGCTCTAGAACATCCAGAGCCTCTCACCATTCCAGGAAGGTTGGCTTACTTTGCTCCCAGATGGGAACAAATCACAGCAGAGCAATGGACCCTCTCCATCATAAGGGAGGGGTACAAGCTTCATTTCTTAAACCTCCTCCTCACACCATGGTAAGACAGTTCAATTCTCAGACATCTCTCCTCGACCTTCTGGGTCAGGAGATTACTACCCTTCTTGCCCAAGGGGCAATAGAAGAAGTACCCCTTCTTCAACAGGGCTCAGGGTTCTACTCCCCCTACTTTCTTATCCCAAAGAAAACAGGGGACTACAGACCCATATAAGATCTCAGAGAATTGAACAAATTTCTATGCAAGGAGAAATTCAAGATGATTTCTCTCGGTACTCTCCTTCCATACCTTCAGAGTCAGGATTGGCTTTGCTCTGTAGACCTCAAGGATGCATACACCCATGTCCTCATCCATCCAACACACAGAAGGTTCCTTCGCTTCCTTTATCAAGGGAGGCACTATCAATACAGAGTGCTTCCTTTCGGTCTGGCCTCTGCACCAAGGGTGTTCACAAAATGCATGGCAGTAGTAGCAGCATTTCTACGCACTCTAGGGATATTCTCTAACCTGCACAAGCCGTATCCTTCAGTATCTGGGACTTGTAATAAACTTTCCAAAATCCCATCTCACCCCTACTCAGTCTCTAGAGTTCATAGGGGCCTTGCTGGATACCACAACTGCAAGGGCCTATCTTCCCCAGGCCCGTTGCTTACGCTTGGTGCAGTTAGCCTCACAAATTCAGTTAAAATCCCATTTAACTGCTCGAGAGATGTTACAACTGTTAGGCCACATGGCATCCACTGTGCATGTGGTTCCTTACACTCGCCTTCACATGAGGGCAGCTCATTGGACTCTGTCCACCCAATGGACCCAGGCATCAGGTTGCCTGTCAGACAAAATAGCAACCTCCATTCGCCTCTTTTGGTCCCTCCACTGGTGGAAGTCCACTCGAAATCTGTTGCTGGGATCCCCCTTTCAACAGGTGTTACCCCAAGCAACCCTTACAACAGATGCCTCTCCAAGAGGTTGGGGAGCTCATCTTCAAGATCTCTCCACTCAAGGCATCTGGTCTCTGGAGGTGACATCTCTACATATCAACCTCTTAGAGCTCAGAGCAATTTTTCTAGCTCTCAGAGGCTTCCACACCCTGCTCAGCTACAAGACAGTCCTCATCCACACGGACAACCAAGTAGCCATGTTCTACGTGAACAAGCAGGGCGGGACTGGCTCTCTGTCGCTTTGCAACGAAGCTCTGAGATTGTGGGCCTTCGCCAGAGAGCATCAAATTCATCTCATGGCAGTGTATCTTCCAGGGGTTCAAAACTCTTGGGCAGACAGACTCAGTCGCGTTCTGCTTCCACACGAATGGTCCCTCCATGGGGACCATATAGCCAGGATCTTCCGAATTTGGGGAACCCCGGACATAGACCTCTTTGCAAGTCCGTGGAATGCCAAACTTCCCCGGTTCTGTTCCAGGATTCCATGTCAGGGAGTTCAGGCCAGGGATGCCTTCCTCCTTCATTGGGGGCAAGACTTCCTCTATGCCTTTCCACCCATTCCCCTAATTCCCAAGACACTCTTCAAACTTCAGAGAGACCAAGGGGTCTGTGATCCTCATAGCACCACATTGGCCACGCCAAGTGTGGTACCCTCTACTTCTGCATCTCTCCCAAGCTCCCTCCCTGGACTTGGGATATGCTCCAGACCTCCTGTCCTAGGAGGAGGGAACGTTGTGGCACCCAAATCTCCAGTCTCTTCACCTCAGAGCCTGGTTGCTGAAGGCCTAGACCTTCAAGATTTGCATCTTTCTCAGCAAGTGAAGGATATCCTTCATGCTTCCAGAAAGCCTTCCACTAGACGTTCCTATGCTTTTAAATGGAAAAGGTTTACCATTTGGTGTGCAGAGAAGGGTCTTAACTCTCTTGCAATACCTCTGAATTTTTTACTAGAGTATTTGCTGCATTTATCCCATGCAGGCCTTAAAACGAATTCAGTAAGAGTCCATTTGAGTGCTATTGCAGCATCCCTTAAACCTCTCAATGGACAGCCTATTTCCTCTCATCCTCTTATAGCAAGATTCATGAGAGGCCTTCTTTTAACTAAACCTCCCATTAGACCACCTCCAGTGGCATGGGACTTGAATCTTGTTCTTGGCCAGTTTATGCAGCCACCCTTTGAACCCTTAGCCACTACCTCCTTGAAATTCCTTTCCTGGAAGGTTATTTTTCTCATTGCAGTCACTTCAGCTCGCCGCATCAGTGATCTGCAAGCCTTGGTGGCTAATTCTCCTTATACAAGGTTCCATCATGACAAGGTAGTCCTCAGGACCAATCCACACTTTATGCCTAAAGTGGTCTCACCTTTTCATCTGAACCAGGAGGTATATTTACCTGTCTTTTTTCCAGGACCTCATGCATCAAGTGCAGAGAGGAATCTCCATACCCTGGATTGTAAGAGAGCACTTGCTTTTTACTTACAAAGGACACAGCAACATAGAAAGTCCTCTCAACTCTTTGTTGCTTTCGATCCCTCTCATTTAGGACTTCCAGTCTCTAAGAGAACTCTGTCCAATTGGATTGCTCAGTGTATTTCTTTCGCCTACCAGAGTAAGAGCCTTTCTCTGGAGGGCCATGTCACAGCTCATAATGTGAGGGCCATGGCAGCCTCTATGGCTCATCTAAATTCTGTGTCCATCGACCAAATTTGTCGAGCGGCCACCTGGACCTCGGTTCATACCTTTATAGCCCATTATTGCTTGGACAAGGACTCCCGCCGGGATGCCTTGTTTGGTCAGGCTGTTCTCAAACACCTGTTCCATACCTAATCAACTCCTACCCCCCATCCCTGGTTGGATGCCCGAGATCCATAGGAGGAGGTAGAGCACTTCTCAGGGATTCACAACCTTGGAGATCTCCCTGGCATCTCTAGCTGGGGAGTCCCCATATGTGAAGACTCATTCCTGCTTGTTCCTGGAGATAGCACAGTTACTTACCTGTAACAGGTGATCTCTGGGAACAGCAGGAATAAGTCTTCACAACCCACCCACCTCCCCTAGGAGTTGTATCTCTCTATCTATCTTTCCTTTCCTTTCTCTCTCTCTCTATTTATCTCAGCTTAAAACTCGAACTGGAGAGAGGCGGTTAGGAAAGGCGGGAAGGCAGCACGCAGGTGCTGTGGGATGCTCCCAAAAGCTTTCCTTTTGGACACTGGGGAGCGTTCCCGCGCAGGCTCCGTCGGTACCGACGATACCCATATGTGAAGACTTATTCCTGCTGTTCCCAGAGATCACCTGTTACAGGTAAGTGTGCTTTACCAATGGTTCCGGATCATAAGGTACAGGTTGAAACGGCTGTCGGTCCACTTGATCTTTATCATATAAAAACTCTGTATATTCTTTCCACCTTTTCTTGATCTTCTCAGTATCATTCAGCATAGATTCTTGAGCATCTTGTAACATTACAATTTGAGGCTGGAATGTTTTCTTTAACTCTCGTAGCTTTAGGAAAGCCGATCTTGTTCTTCCTCTAAAAGTTTCTGCTTCTGTTTCCTTGCATGTGTCATTGTAGTACTTTTCCTTGTCCTGTATTGCTGCACGTTGGAGATCTCTGAGTTCTGCGATTGCCTCTCTTTCTCCTCTGGTTTTAGCTTCTCTGCATTTCAGGACAATTTTCAGAGTTTCTTCCATCATCCATTTTGTCCGTTTTTACTTTTTCAGCTTTTGTAGTGACTTCTTGCTTTCTTCCAATACAACCTTCTTGATGTCATTCCATAACTCTTCTGGAGCTCTGTCATTTGTATCCAAAGCAGCACATCGATTTTGCAGGCAGTCTTTAAATTCCTGTAGTATATTCTCAAGGTCATATTTTGCAACAATCATGAGTGGCTTGCTCTTTTTCAACTTTAGCTTGAGTTTGCATATTAGTAGTTGGTGATCTGTACCACAGTCAGCTCCAGTTTTTGTCTTTGTAGATGTTATCGAGCTTTTCCATCGTTAGCTTCCACAGATGTAATCAATTTGATTTTTGTAAAGTCCAGTGGGTGAAGTCCATGTGTCTAGTCGTCCAAGGTGTTTGAGATGAATAGATCATTGGTCTTGCAGAATTCTGTCAGTCTTTATCCAGTTTCATTACTGTTGCCAAATCCATATTTTCCAACCATTTTGCTTTCTTCTTTGTTGCCAGCGTTTGCATTCCAGTCACCCATGACTATTAGAATTTCCTGTTTGCATGTTCTGTCAATTTCAGCTTGTACTTGTTCATAGAACTTATCAGCTTTATCCTCTTCTTCAGCTGTTGTTGAGGCATATACTTACATTATAGTTGTGTTGATAGGCATTTCTCGTAGATGAATAGAGATAAAGCGTTCACTCACTGCATTGTATTTCAATGCAGTACTTGCAAGTTTCTTCTTAATTATAAATGCAACACCATTTCTTCTTTGTCTTTCATTTCCAGCATAGTAGACCATGTGATCATCTGATGCAAAGTGCCCGATGCCAGTTAATTTCAGTTCGCTGACACCCAACAGATCAAGTTGTACATGTTCAATTTCATTCTTGACCACCTCCAACTTCCCTTAGTTCATGCTTCGTATGTTCCATGTCCCCATATGTAAGACATCTTTGCAGCTTCTGACTCTCATTTCATGCGCAGCTACATCAGCAGTCAGATGTCCCGAGGGCTTTGGTCCGACCACATCATAAATGCTGGCTTTACTCTGAAAAGTCTTCAGTTCTTCCCCAGTAGCCAGTTGAGTGCCTTCAACCTGGGTGTCTCATCTTCCAGCACCATAGTGCAATTTGTTTTATTGTGACTATCCATTGAGTTTTCATGGCAAGATACGGAAGTAGATTGCCAGGCCTTTCTTCCGTGCAGTTTAAGTTTAATATTGTTGCCATTGTCACAGAAATGTGATCCTCCGCTGCCAACACTGTCCCATTCTGCTGCTGCCCAAATGGGTGGTTTGTCTTGGAGTGGCACCTCAATTGAGACCTGTCCATCTTGGGAAATCCTGCCAGTAGTTAAACTATCGATAGCTTAGCCCTCAGCATCAATGATGCACACAAGCCTTCACAGCACGACTAGCTGCAAACCAAGTGAGGGGTCAGGCAGTACTCCGTCATTTGTTTGGATGTAAGGCAACTCCTGCTCTTCAGCTACTGGAGAACTGGTTCATCGCTTGACACTTGGGGCCGCTCGTGGGTCTGCTGTTCCTTGGCTCGGCTCTTACAGGTTTTCGTAGTCTGTAGCTGGGGAGTCCCGTATGTGAGAACTGACTTCTGGAGAAAGCGTAGTTACTCACTTGTAACGTGTGTTCTCCAAGGACAGCAGGAATCTGTCCTCACAACCCTCCATCCTCCCCATGGAGTTGCTTTTTCTCATTTTTGCCTTTTGAGCTATAAAATCATATTGAGGCAAGGTGGCACCCTTAAGTGGGAAGGGGATCACACATGTGTGGTACATCTCCCAAAGGCTTCCTTTGAAAGCTGGGGAGAGGTTACCATGCGTGCTCCTTCAGTGCCGACATCACCCATGTGAGGACTGATTCCTGCTGTCCCTGGAGAACACCTGTTACAGGTGAGTAACTATGCTTTCAAAGCAGTGAAGTCCTTAAGCCGCTTGTGGGAAATGTCCATTGCCCGTCCAATATCTGTATGCAGTGCATTGTGAGGAGCAGTGTGCTTTTACCTTTGGGCTAAAGGGGCAGTTGCCCTGAGCCCCTGTAGAACTGGAGCTCAGCTGCCCATAGGTAAATGGTCCAGTTTTGCTGCTGGTCAGAATTTCTTCTTTTTTCTCTCTGGGCTGGGCCATGGCTATAATATCACAGGATTTAATTGCACTGGAATCGGCAAGCAAAAAACAAACCAAGCCTGCCTATCCCTCAGAACCTGCCTATGCCGTTCTATCCTAAGCGTGATCGCATTGCACCTCCTTCCATCGGCAGGAATGCCGGCGGAGGACTCCTGCACAGCTTCAAACTGCTTAGCTGGAACATTGTCACTAATTCTGCTTCTCCGGGGAGGGGGGGTGGAGCCTGGGCGAATAGGGGGGGAACAGGGAGGGGCCAATTCTGGAAAGTTTGCCCAGGATCTCATAAGGGGTTGAAGCGGCTCTGTAACCAGGCAGCGATGATATTCAGTCACTGCCTGGTTAGCTTCAGCAGCAAAAGTTAGGCCAGCGCTTGCTGTGCCTGACTTTTGCCCCATTGCGATAACCAGACTGCTCAATATCACCACTGCCTGGTTATCGCCGGGTGCCACCCTTGGAACTCCCCAATGCTAACCAGTTAGCATAAGGGGATGCTGCAGTGGCACCCATGGATATTCAGCGGCACTAATCGTTTTACTGCTGCTGAATATTCTGTACAAGGAGATTAACACGGTTAGCACGTCTTCGAACCATGCTAATCCCTTTGAATATCAGGCCCTTCATTTTTAACTGATAAACACCAATAAAACATCCCTGAAGAAATGAAAACAGGGGGGAGGGGTTTATACCCTCAAAGAACCCCTAATTTAGCTGGAAAATAAATATCTAACTTTACAATTTATAAACACCTAATTTCTGTTCTTATCTCTGAAATCATTTGGAGCAAAAGAGATACATGACCCAATTCCTGGACACATTTCCTTTATGAAGTTAACTTTAAGAAATTGTTTACTTGAGGAACTGACACTGTTGGAAAATGCGTGGGCATAAAGTATAGTTAATCCGAGTTACAAAGATTTTTAAAAAATTTCCTCTGAAGAGTGATATTAGGTGACAAAGCATGACCATGTTGGGACTTAAATTTTAATATATCCCCTGTGGAACCAGTTCATATGTGGTCTTGTACTTAAAAAACAAAACAAAACAAAAAACCCTATGTACATGTGAAATTTTACGTTTTATGATTTTTTTCTAATAAATATTTTTGATAGTGATAGTGCCTAATCTCCAGGAACAAGCAAGAATGTTGTCTTCACATATGGGTATCGTTGGTACCGACGGAGCCTGCACGGGAACGCTCCCCAGCGTCCAATAGGAAAGATTTTGGGAGCATCCCACAGCGCCTGCATGCTGCCTTCCCGCCTTTCCAACTCTCCCTTTTCAGTTTTTCGTTTTCCACGGAGCCGACAGGAAGCATACCCTGTCACCGTAGAAAATTTTATCCTTATTCTTTTGTTTTTTGTGGTCGCGTCTGCCTTCCTTCGATGCCTACTGGTACCGCCGGTTCTCATTTCTTCTTTTTCAACCCCCCTCCCCCCCAAAAAAAACCTACCTTTCTAAAGGTTTTTCCTTCAGGGGAATTTCCCCTCCCGGGGTTAGGTGCCATTTTGGGCACTAGGCCCATTTTTCTTCAAATATGGAGAAACCAGCTAGTGGTTTCAAGAAATGTTCTAAATGTGATGGTACCATCTCCGTCACCAACACCCATGAATGGTGTCTTAAATATTTAGGTCCTGACCATTCTCCATTGGAGTGTCTCTCCTGCAGAAAGATGACCAAGAGGGGTCTGCAGAATAGAGCTGCAAAACTTGGTACCCTTTGTGCCACAGATACGATGTCAGTTGCATCGACGTCTTCCAGGGCTTCATCTTCCTCCCATGGATCTCAGGTAACTAAACTTAAGTCTTCTAAGACTGGCCGGTCCTCAAAGAGTAGATCTCCTTCCAAGTATCGAGATGCCACTGGCGTTGCCCTCGAGGAAAGTTCACCGGCAAAACAGCCCCGGTGGGAGGCCTCGGTCTCCAAAGCATTAACGGGGCTCCAAAATATTCACCTCTGCAGAACTACCGGTGCCATGTTTTGTGTCATAGCTGCTTCCACCGGTACTGACACCCAGGCATCGGCAGGAGCGATGGATCACAAAATCTTCGCTATCGAACGCAGTCTAGCGGCCCTCTTAGCAGCTTCGGTACTGCTAAGACCGCTACAGACGGTTCCACATGTATCAGTACCAACACCGGTACCGGTACCAAGTGCCTCGGCGGATATACTTCCCCCCCCATGCCGAGCCTGGAGACACCCCGATACTGACTTCAAGCAATACTGGTACCGTGCGTTGCAAGAACACCCGGCGCAGAGACACTTCGAATCATCCGATTCCAATGACTCTGATGACTCTAACGGTACTAGAGCTACCCTTCCAGAGGATCCATCTCCTTCTCTCAACGCAATATGTCTCCTCCAGAAGACATGTCCTTCCAGGATTTTATACGTGATTTAGCTTGAGGTCTTGCAATCACAGTGACTCCAGAGAAGGAGCCCAGAGCAGAAGAATTAGAAATTCTTCAGTACCCTAAAGCTCCTAAAGAGGCAGATACTCTGCCCATTCACAGAATCTTGCATGATCTTATGCTAAGAATGTGGGAAACTCCTTTAATGGTGTCTCCACACTGACGACTCGATACCATGTACCGAGTTCCAAGCTGTCCTGGCTTTCAAAAGACTCAGTTACCACACCATTCAATAGTAGTGGAATCGGCAATGCATAGGATTAAGAGTGCTAAAGCACATTTTTCCAATCCTCCGGGCCGTGAATCGAGGACTCTTGATGTCTTTGGGCGTCGATGTTTCCAATCCTCCATGTTGGCAGCCAGGATTAGCTCCTACATTCTCTATATGGGAATATTCCTCAAAGAAGTTACAGGTGACTTGGAGCTCATCAGCCATCTTCTCCCTGAGGAAAAAAGGGGGGAATTCCTTACTCTGGTCAAACATGCCCAGGATGTCTCAAAATTTGTAAATCGTGCAACCTTTGATTGCTTTGAATGCATCTGCTATTTCCATCGGTGCACGTCGTATTGCCTGATTTCAGGCATCAGACTTAGAACAATGGGTGCAAGATAAACTGGGAAATATTCCTTGCACAGGAGAAAATCTTCTTGGCAAGGATTGGTAAGACAAGGCTAATCAGATTGAACCTGAAAATACTACCTTGAACAGACTATCAAAGTCTACAGCCAAACCATTAAAGAAAAAGTCAGTCAAGAAACCCTTTTTCAAAAAGAAAAAGAAATTTTACCCATCTTACATTCATCAGGGACACTGTCCAGTTCATGTTCCCGAAAGGGAACAACAACAGAACAGTGTCGTGAAGTACAGGGTTCAGAACCAAGGGAGGCAGAGGATTCACTGCAAAGTGAAACCAGAACTGTCAGTGCTGAAACAAGCATGGAGGGTTGGCATGGAAACCCTAAACAAAGAACGTCACAGAGTGTTAGGGAACGCCCATCCCCTGAGCTAGCTCCTGCCTCATCAGGGAAGTGGGAACACCTGGTGGGAGGTGTGGCTCAGCACAACGGAGAAAGAAACTTAGATAAAAAGCCTTTAGTTAAATATAGGACAGGGAAAGAGAAGGAGAAAGTCACAGACATAGTCTCAGATACGGAGACAGAAGGAAGAGGCAGCACAGCAAGCGTGGAGAAAGCTGAAAGAAGGAGAAAAGCAGAGAAAGATAGATACTCCGAGGGCAGCCAAGGTCTGTGGCTGAGAGAAGGGAAAAGGGAAAGAAATCCCAACTCCACTCGGAGGAACTTCTCAGAGGAAGAGAGCTGGGGAAGATATTCAAGTCCAGTTTCCAGGGAGCAGTGCTCAACTACAAAAAGCACTGGGGATTTTTACTATCCAAAAAGCAGAGACGTTTATTCTGGGAACCAGAAAGACAACCACGCTGTGCTCACAACAGACAGCCTGCAGGTAAAGCTTATTTCCCTGATACCAAGCTTTTATCAAAGGGGAAAGAAAAGTTTTACCAACCTTTTTGTAGCCAAGGGAGATTCCTGGGAGAAAGCAATTCTAAAGGCAGACACAGAATTCCCTGTACCAAACAGAAGAGGGAAACGTATATCCTTTTAATTACAGAGGGCTGTGTGCACAGGAAGCCAAACACCCAGACTCACAGAGCAGGTTGGGGGAAGGGAACCCTGTAATTGGAACGGAGAGGTTTGCATGGCAGGCAGAAGAACCCTCTCTAAGAGACCTTAAGGAAGAAGGTGATCTTATGCAGTGGGACCCTTATCAACCCCCTGAGTCCGAAGTGTTTATGGACTGCTCTTATATGGTGGCAGACAATGTGCAGTCCCTTTGTTAATAATACTGGATTTTGCTGAAGGAAGAAAAACAGCCAAAAGAAGTATTTTGGAGGGAAACTGTTTTATTCTTTTTGATTCCATAACAGCTGAAGATAAGCATTATTTAAGTTGCCTATTTTTTGTTCACATCAGGAGTATGGTTTCTTTGTAAATATATTCTTTGTTCATGGTCATCAACATCCAACCCCGGGAGGGGCAATAAATCCTAATTTAACCTGAACCACTCGTGCACAACTTGGACTCATTCTTACTACTGTAGGACTACATTACCCAGGAGGCCTTTCCAAACCTCCATTTAAAGTTCACAGTCTAAGAAACACAACTACCCACTTGCCTTGCCCATGCTAAATGCCTCTGGGAGGGTGAGTGGTGACAACAGACAGCAGAGGAAGCCACAAGTTCCAAAAGCTCAGTCTGCTCAACCGACTCAGCCTCCTCAGGGGCTTTGACTCCTTCCTAGAGAACTTCATTTTTCTGCCCCTTAAAGGTCCAGAAGCCCTTAATACCCCAGGCAGGTTATGCCATTTTGCCAGAAGATGGCAACAAATAACATCAGAAAACTGGACTCTGTACGAGAGGGGTACAGTCTTCATTTTCACAGCATGCCCCCTCCTATAATGATAAGACAGTTCAATTCTCAAATCCCTGCAACCAATCTCTTGAGTCAGGAGGTCACATCACCTCTTGCTCAGGGAGCAATAGAAGAGGTACCCATACCCCAACAGGGTACGGGATTCTGCTCCCCCTAATTTCTCATCCCAAAGAAAACAGGGGGACACAGGCCTATACTAGACCTCAGAGAATTAAACTAGTATCTGTTCCGGGAAATATTCAAAGTGATCTCCCTCGGAACACTCCTGCCATACCTTCAGAGTCAGGATTGGCTATGTTCTCTAGATCTAAAGGATGCATATACGCATATTCTCATCCATGCAGATCACAGGACATTCCTTCGATTCCTTTTCCAGGGAAGACACTTCCAGTACAGGGTTCTTCCCTTCGGTCTGGCTTCTGCCCAAGAGTCTTCACAAAATGCATGGCAGTAATAGCAGCATTCCTGAGAACTCTGGGAATATTCGTCTTCCCTTACTTAGACGACTGGCTCATTCGAGCATCAACAGCTCCAGAAGTCAGCTTTGCTCTTTCTCGTACCATGCGAATCCTTCGATACTTTGGACTGGTCATAAACCTCCTAAAATCTCATCTCACCCCTTCTCAGTCTCTAGAATTCATAGGGGCTCGTCTAGACACAAGGCAGTCAAGGGCTTTCCTGCCACAGCCACGTTGTCTTCGTATAGTACAGCTGTCCTCCCAAGCAGCTATGAAGGTCTTCCTGACTGGGAGATGCTTCAGTTTCTGGGGCATATGGCATTCACGGTCCATGTGGTTCCTTATGCTCGCCTTCATATGCTCTTAGCCCAGTGGACCCTATCCTCTCAGTGGACACAGGCCTCGGGTCGGTTAACGGACAAAATCTGAAACTCCACACGTCTCATTTTGTCCCTGAAATGGTGGCAGTCACTGGAAAACCTTCTCGTGGGTTCTCATTTCCAGCAGCCTCTATGCCAAACCACCCTAACAACAGATGCGTCCAAGTTGGGTTGGGGGGCTCACTTGCACAATCTTATCAACTCAGGGTCTCTGGACCCCACAGGAGGCTTGTCTTCACATAAACCTCCTAGAGCTCAGAGCCATTTTCTATGCTGTCCGAGTTTTTCAGGCCCATCTCAGCTACAAGACAGTTCTGGTCCAGACCGACAATCAAGTAACCATGTTCTATGTGAAGAAGCAGGGCGGAACAGGCTCTCTGTCATTATGCAATGAGGTTTTGCGACTGTGGGCCCTTGCCAGAGAGCTTCAAATCCACCTCCTAGTGGTATATCTTCCGGGCATTCAAATTCTTTGGGCAGACAAACTCAGTCAAATACTGCTGCCACACGAATGATCTCTGCACTCAGACCTGCTTGCTCGAGTGTTTCGAATCTGGGGAATGCCAGATATAGACCTCTTTGCAAGTCCACAGAATGCCAAACTTCCCCGATTCTGTTCCAGAATTCCGACTAAAAACTGTCAGGCAAGGGATGCTTTCCTCCTCCATTGGGGTCGGGACTTCCTCTGTGCCTTCCCACCCATTCCCCTCATTCCCAAAACTTGTTCAAGCTTCATAGCTCCACGTTGGCCACTGCAGACGTGGTATCCTCTGCTTCTGCATCTCTCTCAAGCCACACCTCTGGAGTTGGGATGTGCTCCAGATCTTCTTTCCCAGGAAAACGAGACGCTATTGCACCCGAATCCCCAATCCCTGCACCTCAGGGCCTGGTTACTGAAAGACTAGGATTCCCGGATATCAACCTATCTCAACAGGTAAAGGATATCCTTGTGGCTTCCAGGAAGCCTTCCACAAGGCGATCCTATGCCTTTAAGTGGAGGAGATTCTCTGTATGGTGTTCTCAAAGGGGATTTCATCCCCATACAGTATCTGTGGAATCGCTTCTGGAGTTATCTACTCCATCTATCAGATTCTGATCTTAAAACCAATTCAGTAAGGGTCCATCTTAGTGCCATTGCTGCTTTTCATGAACCTCTGGATGGACAACCTATTTCCTTTCATCCACTCGTAGCGAGATTTATGGGAGGTTTACTTTTTATAAAACCTCCCGGTGGCATGGGATCTGAATCTTGTTCTCGGGCAGCTCATGAAACCGCCCTTTGAGCCTTTAGCCACTACAGCTCTAAAGTTTCTTTCATGGAAGGTCATCTTCCTAGTTGCCCTCACTTCTGCAAGATGCATCAGTGAGTTACAGGCTTTAGTGGCGGATCCTCCTTATACAAGATTTCACCATGATAAGGTAGTTCTTAGGACTCATCCTCACTTTATACCAAAGGTGGTTTCACCTTTTCATTTAAACCAAGCGGTTTACCTTCCTGTATTCTTCGCTAGGCCTCATGCCTCTAATGCAGAAAGGAATCTTCATACTTTAGATTGTAAAAGTGCCTTAGCTTTTTACCTTCAAAGAACTAAGCAACATAGAAAATCTTCTCAGCTTTTTCTTGCTTTTGATTCTAGTCATTTGGGACTTCCAGTTTCCAAAAGAACTCTCTCTAAGTGGATTGCAAATTGCATATCCTTTGCATATGAGAGTAAGGGACTTTCTCTCAAAGGCCATGTCACAGCTCACAATCTGAGAGCAATGGCAGTCTCAATGGCTAATCTTCATTCTGTGTCCATTGATGACATCTGTAGAGCAGCCACTTGGGCTTCGGTGCACACCTTTACAGCCCACTATTGCTTAGACATGGTCTCATAAGAACATAAGATATGCCATACTGGGTCAGACCAAGGTCCATCAAGCCCAGTATTCTGTTTCCAACAGTGGCCAATCTAGGTCATGCGTACCTAGCAGTTTCCCCAAAAGACTCCCATAGGGATGCCTCGTTTGGCCAGGCTGTGCTCCAGCATCTCTTTCAGACTTAGTACAGCTCCTACCCACCGTCCCGGGTTTCGATGCCAGAGATCCATGGGAGGAAGCATGACCCATCTCACCTGGGGTTCGCAGATTGCTGGAATCATCCCCCTGACATTTCTCAGCTGGGGAATCACCATATGTGAAGACAACATTCCTGCTTGTTCCTGGAGATAGCATAGTTACTCACCTGTAACAGATGATCTCCGGGAACAGCAGGAATAAGTATTCACAACCCACCCACCTCCCCTAGGAATTGTCTTTACATATCTCTCTCTCTTTGTCTACTCTCTCCTTTGGTCTCAGATATAAATGCAACTGAATATGGAGAGTTGGAAAGGCGGGAAAGCAGCACGCAGGCTCCGTCGATACCGATGATACCCATATGTGAAAACGTATTCCTGCTGCTCCCGGAGATCACCTGTTACAGGTGAGTAACTACACTTTATCGGGGGGGGGGGGGGGGAGAGAAGGGGGGCAAGCGGGCAAGTCATCTGCCAATGCATGTATCCATATGTGTTGTTTTCTTTCTGCATGTGCAATTCTATGTCTTTGGAGAAAGCCAAAAGAGTGAGAGAGCTGTGCAGCCAAAAATAAGAGTAGCACACATTGGTGAAAGTGAAAGAGAGCCAGTGAGGGTTCCTATCTCCTTTCCACTGGTAGAAAATAAGGGCCAACCCATGGTGGCACAATTTAGAGTTAGCGGAGGTTCCTACCCTCCACTGGCTGAAGATGAGACTGGACCATGGCAGCACTATTTTCAACTGTTGACCAAGTGAGAGGTAGATAGGAAAGGAGGAAGGTTGAGTGATAGAGTGAAAAGAGAAAGAGGGAGGAAGGGTTATGAGAGAGGAAAGAGAAACTAGGGGAGGTGAGAGAAAGTAAAGAAGGAGCTGAAGCAAATACACTTCTGTGCTTTCATTCTCCACCCCTCTGCCCACCATCATTAACCACCCACAGCCACACAGTCTCCCCCTGCCACTCAGACCCATCCAGTTATTGACACTCTCTTAGCCTAGAAACTGTGCCGTTCCTGACTCTCTCACACTGTCACTTGAGGAAACATGGCCTTGGTGCAAATTTGCCTAGAGCATGCACTTTTCAACTTCTATTACTATTTCTGTTTTAGTTTTTTGTTGAGACTTTAACATTTTGATAGATTTTGCAGCTTTCCCTACCACTTCTTTTTTGATAACATGCAATTTGCAGTGGTTTGTGTCTGTTGATTCTTATTGCTTGGAGTAGAATATGCCAGAGTGGTGACACATAGGGGCTGGATGGCCCCTGCTTGCTTGTGGAATACTAATTTTCTATAAGCTGATTATAGATTTAGAACAAAAGCCTAAGATGCTGTTCCACACAGCTTCTGCCAGTATAAAAGAGGGCCATCTCTTCAGATTTCTCATTAGCTAGTCTTAACTTTGTTGCTATCTTTTGCAAATAATGCATCTTGTACATTGTTCTGAGATCAAGAGAGTTATAGAACCTGTTCACCTGGGACAATTGAAAGAGTAGTTAACTGCTGCTGACCCCCTTCCTCTCTGTTTCCTGCTGAAGTAGCAGTTTTCCTTCCGAGATTTACCCTGCTGAATCCCTAGTCATAATCTCTCCCTTCTCTCTGAGATTTACAGGATTTAAGGGGACAAGCAGTACTGACCACTGCTGTATATCCTTTCATTATTAATATCTTGTGCTGACAGGACACCTAGTCTCTCCTCATCCCCCCCCCCCCCCCCCCACCTCTCTCTCTCTCTCTCTACCTGGAGCTGGCAATAAATTTCTCTTACATGCTTTCTGGGTCCAGCAACCAACACCTCTTTCTAAGGTACTGGTGAGGGGGCCACCCCTCTCTCTCTGGTACTGGTGAGGGGTACCCCCACCGTGTCTCTTTCTCACTTGCTTACTGCTGTCTGGCATTAAGGATGTTGGTAAATCAGTCTGCAGTTTGCCTATTCTCCGGAGTATGTGCTACACTCTTTGCGTTGGCTCTTGCTTATTACACAGGTACACTAAAAAAAATTTTTTTTAAACTGCCTCTAATGTTTCGATTGATTTTTACATTTTTTGGTGCGCTGAATCCAAATCTGGTAACCAATTTGCTCCATCACGTACAGATTTTTTGCTACATTGGGTTAGCAGTTTGAGGTGAACGTTTCAGATTGAGTGTGATCAAGATAAAAGTTTCTTGGATGAATTCTTTATACTAATTGTTTAGTAGTTATTCAAATAAGAATAAAGAAAATTGTAACAAGGCAGCACATAAGAATAGAGTAATGTCAACAAAACACACTGTGATGGTAGCAAAATTGTCTGCACTTAAAACAGCCACATACATGTGCACAAACATTGAGCATATAAGAGCGAGATTAGACACAAAGCAAAGCAAAGAAATGTGCAAAAAATGTTGTACAGGTATGTATGTAAGAATAGAAAACGCAAACCGCACCATTGCAATACATGAAGACAAACACCCGATGGTGTGAAAATAAAATTCTAATAAATGAGATCCGACACTGTGGTAATAACTAGCAAATTTTTATTTCAAAGTTTAGTAAAAACACGATATTTTGTCAACACAGTTTAGATTTTAAAGTCATTCTTGGGTCAATCAATCTCCTGGTGGGCCCATTTCTTCTTCCCCCGAATGCTTCTCTTGGTGCGCTGCTTGGCGTATTTTTCATCTGGGGTTTCCCGCAGCAGCAACCAGCAGAAATCAGCCATCATAGTGGTGTTCCATCTTCCTTGGTACCTTCTCTCTGCGTCCTTGATGTCCTGGTGAAACCTTTCACCTTGATCTTCACTGTACACCCCCCAAGTTTTCGGGAAAGTAGTTCACATGGGAGTGCAAGAAATGGACTTTCAGGCTCATGTTACAGCCTTGTTCTTTGAAGGCATTGAGCATCCTGGCAACAATATCCTTATAGTTCTCATCCCGCCTGATCCCCAAGAATTTGAGAACAACATCCTTGAAGGAATCCCAGGCTTCTTTTTCCTTCTCAGACATCGTTTCAGCGAATGCTCCATCTGAAATGAGTTTCCTTATATCAGGGCCAACAAACACTCCTTCCTTTAGCTTTGCTTCAGAAAGTCGGGGGAACTTTGAGCAAAGGTACCGAAAGCACTCACCATCTTTTGGAAGGGACTTGATGAATTGCTTAATGAGGCCCAACTTAATGTGGAGAGGTGGTAATAGAATTTTATCACGAGGTACCAAGCTCTCATGAAGAACATTTTTCTCACCGGGTCTCAAATACTCCCGAATTGGCCAGTCTTTTTTCCCCCAGTGTAGGTCGCGGGCCCGGCTATCCCACAAGCAAAGGAAGCAGGGATATTTGGTGAAACCGGATTGCTGCCCTAATAGCATGGATAGAATTTTAAAGTCTCCACAAATCATCCACTTATGCTCATCATAACGAATCTTCTGAAGAATCAGGGCCAAATTCTCGTATTTTTCTTGGAGAATAACAGAGTGAGCAATAGGAACTGAAGCGAATGTGTTGCCATTATGAAGAAGAACACCTTTTATGCTGTCTTTTGACGAATCAATGAACAGCCGCCATTCAGCAGGATCATACTTGAGTTTAAACTTTTCCATCACTACGTATATATCGTTGCAAAATACCAAATCTTCCTCTTTGCTGAAATACTTCAAAAATTGTGTCTCGCGGTTTGCGGTACCAATAAAAAGTTGTTCCTGGTGACAATAGATTTTTCTGTTTAAGCCGAGAACCTAGCAGTTGGGCAGCATCTTTTGGGAGTCCTAAATCCCGGACTAAATCATTCAATTCAGCTTGAGAGAAAAGTTCAGGTTTCGCATCTGGTTCAGTTTCAAACTCGGAAGTACTGGACTCATCGGGAAAAGCCATCTGATGAGTCTCATCATGATCAGAACCGTCCACACAAATATGATCCAAATATTTTGGTGGTTCAGGCACAGGTACTTCGTTGCTATGAGGCATAGGCCTAATTGCTGAGGGAAGGTTGGGGTAACTTATTACGTTCTTATTTTTTAAGTTGTATCCCTTCACAATGCAAGAGCAAAAATAGCAGTCACTGCTGTGGTCTCTTTGTTCACGCCACATCATAGTTATTCCGAAACGAAATGCTTGTTTTTTACCTTTCATCCATAAGCGTAGATCTTCCTCACATGTCTTGCACACTTTGTGAGGAGCCCACGGTTTGTCTTGATCGCCTAACTTCAAACCGAAATAGGCGAAATATACTTTTTTAATAAATGCAGAAATGTTCCTCTGCCGCTTTTTCACGGTATATTCCCCACAAATAAAACAAAAACTGTCCGGAGAGTTGACGCAACCTCTGGCTCTGTGAGCCATCAAATACACAGCACTGCAAACTACAACTGTAGTGAACCACTTCGGAATAAAGCTGGATTACGACTGAGCAAACAAAGGTAATAATGAACTTGCAAGAAACTGAAATTTGACAGGAACGTTCATGTCGCAACCACCGTGTTTGAGCGAGCGAACGAGGCGAGGCGAACAGGAAAGAACATGCGCCAGCGCGAGTACTGGATTTAGCCCCCTGCCTCCCAATTGTCCTGTTAATGTATAAAATGAATACAAAACACTCTAAAATATCATGAGGGAGTGTTTCTAGTTAGTTAACCATCACAACCTTTATTTTGGGCCAAGAAAATAAACTGCAGTCGGCTAAAAAGAAATTATGTGAACATTCCTTATATGGGTAAGAAATCTAATTTTGCAAGAAAACGTGACGTGATGGAACATTTTGGCTATTTTTCCTGGATTCAGCACCCCAAAATCTATAGGAATCAGTTGCAAAACTGGAGGCAGTTTTTTGGTAGTGTACCTGTGTTATCTATACTGGTAGGTGCTATTTGCCTTCCTTCACTTTTAAATTGTATCATTTGGTACCCACGCTGCTATACTGTAGAACTGGAAAGGGCCTCACAGCTGATGAGAGATTTTCTGAAAGGAACTGAGATTTGTGACCACACAGTGTACTATACTAATACGTTGGTTTGCATATATGGGGAGCACCAGAATTTTCTTCAGTCTCTTCAGTCTTAGGATTCTTCCCTCCAAATACTTCACCTAGATACAAATGTTCCTCTTGCTGAGTAATCTGATAGCAGTTTTTTCTTCTGCTGGAATATAGCAGGAACACAGAAAATAATATGAGGGAGGGTGAAGGGGGAGAGAATCCAATTGGTATTCCTTGAACTGACAGCATTGTAAGAGGCTAGTTTGTAAAGTCACAGTGCATTGGATAGATCCTTTAGCACAACTGGCACTGCCCTGAAAAGATATGCCATATTTGGATTCTGAAGCCTTTGGTGTTTGGTATAGGTGCCTAGACCTCGGTGCTGGTGGGAGTTCTGCTATGTGCCGGAGGATGTTGCATTCTGTCTTTTAGAAGTGTTGGGTCTTGGACTCTGTGCCTCTGTGTTGGTGAGGATTGCACTCTGTTCTTGCGTTTTGTGAATTTCAGCTCCAGGACCTCAATTTTTCTTTTGTCTAAATTGTTTAGACTTCAGTATGTATGCAACCTTTCCCTACTTTTGGAAGCAAACACTAATTTTTTGTCAGATTTTCTGCTCCTTGACCCTGGGTTGAACTTCTGGCAAGCTGTTAATTTTGGCAGAAGAGACCCTACTATCACTTCCAGCATTTTGGGAATAACTAATTTATAGTAAGTTGAAAAATGAGAGGGCTAAAGCAGTACCATATCTGTAGTATGGCAGTATTCAGATAAACTTTGTGGAAATTTTGATGTTCTCCATAGTGAAAAAGACAGCAGAGAGTGACCAATGGCCCATCTAGGTTTTCCTTTCTCTTTCTTCCCCTTCCGTTTGCCTTCTTTCCTTCCTTCTCTGCATTTGTCAGACCTCGATATCCCCTTTCATCTTTATTCTCATTTCTCTCTTCTCTATCACTCATAATTAAGTTTTAGCCATTATTATCCCCTTTTTTTCTCCCCGTCTTTCACCAATCTTTTGGTCCACTATTTCCTTCCTGATCCTGCTAGACCAGTGCAGATGGATGGGTTATGCTCCTCAGTCAGCAGATTGAGGCAGATGAAAATAGCTTTCAGTGATGTCAACCCTACTATATACCTCATTTTAGGACTGAGATAAGCCAGTATTGTCTGCTTCCAGAAAGTGGCAGGTATGTGGAATGGTGTAGCAATGCAGATAGACCTGTCTCCCCTAACTCAGATTGTGGCCTATGTGATTGAGACCGTTGAGCCACTATTTGCTCAGAACTTGAGTGCACCCATTATCTCCTTGAGTCAACAGTTGCCATGTGTCCAGTGCTGTTATCCTTGGGTTGAACCAATGGATGATGAAATGCTCAAAGTAATCAAGGAAGCTAAGAAAAGTTACAGCACATTAATGAGTGATTTCAGTTACCCCGGTATTGACTGGGTCAGTGTCATGGCAGGACATGCTAGGGAGATAAAGTTCCTAGATGAAATAAATGACTGCTTCTTGGAGCAGCTGGTTCATGAACCGACCAGAGGGGAAGCCATATTTGACCTAGTCCTTAGTGGAACACCAGATCTCCAGGAACAAGCAGGAATGAGTCTTCACATATGGGTACGTCGGTACCGACGGAGTCTGCGCGGGAACGCTTCCCAGCGTCCAATCAAAGAGCTTTTGGAAGCATCCCACCACGCCTGTGTGCTGCCTTCCCGCCTTTCCCAATTCCTCTCCTCAGTTTTCGTTTTCCGCGGAGCCGGCAGGACGTCCTCCTGTCACCGCAGAAAATTCTTCTTTTATTTCTTTAGTTTTCTTGTGGTCGCGGCTGTCTTCCCGACGCCACCGGTGCCGCCGGTGTTTTCTTTTCTTTTTTTTCTTGTAAAATCTTCCTTTTTCAAGGAATATTTTTTCTTCATAGTGTCTTAAGCCTTTTAGGCCTCTTCTTTTCCTTCATGGAACCGCCAGCCACTTTCTCCAAGAAATGTTCAAACTGTGGCGGTACAACTTTATTTTTAGACCCTCGAAGTCGGTGTCTAACCTGCTTGGGTCCTGACACCAGTTTGGTGAGAAGAGGTCTTCAATATCGAGGTTCCCTCGATACACGGTTTCCCTCCAACTTCGTGGCACCGTCCCCTTCTTCTTCTGCACAGGATCAGGTAACCCACAAACAGTCTGTTAAGACTAGCCAGCCCTCGAGTGGTAGGTCTCATGCACAGCATGTAGACTGCTCCGGCCTTGCCCTCGAGGGCCTACTGGCTTCAAAACCCTAGTGGGAGTCTTCGGTCTCAAAAGCCTTTCAGGGGTTTCAGGTTGTTCCTGGGGTTCACCCCTCACAGAACATACCTGAGCCGTGTCCGGTGGTGGCATCTGCTTCGAGCGGTACCGATACCCGACATCGGCACTGGTGTTGGATGAAACACTCCTCACCAGGGATGGTCATCTGGCATCCTCGGTGCCTTCGGGACCGGTGGATATACTCCAGACTGACCTTCCATTATCGGTACCAGCACCGATACTACCACCGACATCGGTACCCTCCAGACGTGCATCGATAGCCTCGCTTCCTTCGATGCCGAGTCTGGAATCGATCTCCAATCTGGAGGACTGGGTACCGACTCGCCTTGGTACCGGCTCTCGGCGGTACCGAAGGCTCGGTTCCGATGATTCGGATCCACAACTCTCGGTTCCCTCGAGGCCCATTGAGTTGCCACTCGTTAACCTTCATTCACCGGTATCAGACACGGTACCGAAGTCGGTGCCGATGTCCTCATTACCCTTACGGTCGGTGCCTTCCATGCTTCGCTTATCGATGCCGAGTTTAGAATCGCTCTCTAGTCTGGAAGACTTGGTACCAATACGCTTTGGTACCGACACCGATCGATACCAGTGGCTCGGTACCGATTGATACCGGTGGCTCGGTACCGATTGGTAACGAGGATAGCGGCCGGAGGTTGTCGGTTGCCTCGGTACTGATTGAACTGTCACCGATGACTGCTCTGATGTCTCTGTCGGGCTTGACTCCGACATCGGTACCGGTATTGGCATCGGTACCGGTATCCACAGTAGCATCGTGGCCAACTCCTGCCATGCTTTTTTCAACAGGATCGCTTCCTTCTATGCCAAGCTTGGAGTCGATACCTGGCATGGACAATGTGGTAATGACGGTCGCTGCTCCTGGCAGTCAGTACCGGCGACCATCCCTTAAGCATTCCACACTGCACTGTGCAGGATCTTCTATTCCTATATATTTGGATAGCTCTGTCGGTGCTCAGGCTAGTTCTTCAGATCTAACCTGTCCAAGAGAGATTCCTGCTGGGGAACCCTCTTTTCAGAGTTTCCTTCTGGATATAGCAAGATCTCTTGCCATTCCTATCCCAGGACATGATCCTGCACAGGGCTCTCTTTCTACCAAAGCAAAGGAGAACATAATACTTCCTTTGCATTATTCCTTGCAGGATCTCCTTCTAGGAATGTGGGAAACACCTTTTAGGGTACCCCCACCTTCCAAAGCAACTGATTTCTTATATCAGGTGCCCCTTTCTCCAGGGTTTCAAAAGACTCATCTTCCTCATCATTCCATAGTTGTGGAATCAGCAATGAGGCGGGTAAAGAGTAAGAAAAAGCACTCTTCTTATCCGCCAGGTCGTGAGTCTGAGACACTAGATGCCTTTGGACGTCAAACCTTCCAGACATCTATGCTTTCTGCAAGAATTCTCTTATATATTTTTTATATGAGTCTATCTCTTGAGGAGGTCGCAAAGCAGTTACATCTTTTGACTCCTTTCCTTCCAGATTCCAAGAGTGCACACTATTCCTCACTGCTTATGCATATCCAGAATATCTCTTGGTTTCTTTCTCGTGCTTCCCTGGACTCTTTTGAGTCTGTTAGCAGGACTTCTGCTATAGCTATAGGGGCACGACGTACAGCCTGGCTCCAAGCTTCAGACTTGGACAAATGGGCACAACAAAGACTGGGACATACACCTTGCACTGGAGAAAATCTCTTCAACAAGGAGTCTTTACGTCAGGTTACTCAGTTGTCCACTGATTTACCTGTTCCTAGGGGTTGTTCTACACCTTCTTCTGCCCAGTAGGTAGGAAATGTCCTACCAAACTTTCTTCCCACAGGAGAAGAAGGTTTTATTCATCACTTGCCCATCAGTTGCCTCACAATTCCATAGCGGTTGAGTCAACCTTGAAGTGTGCTAAGAGTGCCAAGACTCACTCCTCAGTGCCACTGGGCCATGAGGCTTGTACCATAGACTCCTTTGGGAGAAAATACTACCAGGGTTCAATGCTGATCGCTCGAATACTAGCCTACCAGACCTATATGAATGCGTTCCCCAAGGATGTCCTGTTGGACCTGGAGAACTTCGCTGTCTTTGTCCCTGTGGACCGTCAGGAGTCCTTTAGGGCCCTGGTGACTCATGGCAAAGATTGCTCAAAGTTCATGGTGCGAGGCGCCTGCAATACCTGTGAGTCCACAGGTAGAGTGGCAGCTGTGGATATCGCTGCTCACCAGATGGCGTGGCTGCAGTCTTTGGACCTGGAGCAGTAGGTCCAGGATAAGATCGCCAATGTCCCCTGTCGGGGTGAGAACCTCTTTGGAAAGCCGGTAGAGGGGAAGGAGCATGTGACCCTCTCCAGACTCTCCTGGAAGACTGCGGATCCCATATGGAAGAAACATCCAGCTAAGAAGGCCTTCTACCCACACCCATGCTGGTATTACCCATCCCAGCTGCAGGCCCTGTCTAAGGCACAAACTCACCACCCACAGCGAAAGTAGAAGATCTTTAAAGCACAGCCTGCCCCCCCCCAGCCCAAGCTGGGTGCAGGGTGTTTATGGGTTCCTCCGGAGCTTAGCCAGCCAACTGTTGTCTGTCAGGGTATCCCTGCAGGTAGGGGGACAGCTCATTCACTTCGCCCATGGGTGTCCTCTTGTCACCTCGGACACCTGAGAGTTGCAGATCGTCCAAAGCAGTTGTCAGCTACATCTCACCCAGCTGCTGCCCATGTATTTCTCTGGGGAGTACCCCATGGATCCTGTGCACTGGAGCCTACTACAGGGAGACGTCTCTGCTCTTTTGGCTGATCTAGCCATCGAGCTGGTGTCCTCAGCTCAGGTCAGGCAGGGCTTTTATTCCCGATACTTCCTGGTTCCCAAGAAGACCGGTGAGTTCCAGCTCGTCATGGACCCGTGGAACCTAAATGGTTCCTTGTGCGTGAAAAATTCAAAATGGTCTCGCCGGGGACGCTGCTACTGTACCTTACACAGGACAATTAGTTATGCTCCTTGGATCTAAAGGATGCATATATGCACATCCCAATCCACCCGAATCACAGACAATATCTCCAGTTCATGCTGGGAGGCCAGCACTGCCAATGCAGAGTACTTCCCTTCGGCATGGCCTCAGCCCCGCAGGTCTTCACAAAATGCCTGGTGATCATGGTCACTTACCTTCGGACCATGGAGGTCTTAGTCTTCCTGTACCTGGAAGACTGGCTCATCAAAAGTCCCACGCCGGATGGGTGCAGCAATTTGCCGAGCTCACCAGTCAGGTGCTCAAGTAGCTGGGCTTCATGATAAATTACCTGAAGTCCCATTTCCGGCCTATGCAATAGCTGGAATTCATTGGGGCCCACCTCGACACCGCTTGAGTACAGGCCTTCTTGTCAATTGCAGTGGCTCGTCGAGGTGGCGAGCAATGTGCAGCGCCTATGCCACACAACAGCCCGAGGGATACTAAGGGTCCTCAGTCACATGACTGCCATGGTGCATGTCACCTCCCACACCCGCCTTTTCATGCGGAAGGCCTAGTGTATCCTGAGCATGCAATGAAAACAGGCGTCAGGCTGCCTCATGGTCACCGCACCCTTTGCATGGTCTCTCGACTGGTTACCGGAACTGAGGAACCTGCTTTGGGGCCTGCTGTTCAAAGTGGCAGTCCCCCAAGACGCTCACAATGGACATGTCCAAGCTCAGCTGGGGAAACGCATCTGGACAGGCTGCGTACTCAGGGCCTGTGAACCACATAGGAAAGCCTGCATCAGATCAACTTCTTCAAGCTGGCAATGTTTTACATGAACAAACAGGGGGGGGGGGGGGCACAGGCTCGTATCTCCTGTGTTGGGAGGCTAATCAACTGTGGAGGTTCGCCTCTCTCCATAGTATGGACCTTTGCACAATCTACCTGCCTGGTGAGCTCAATGGCTTTGCGGACCAGATCAGTCAGGTGCTTCAGCCGCACGAGGACCCTCGAGAGATCGATGGTGACCTGAGTCTTTTGGAAGTCAGTACTCCAGTGGTAGACCTCGACGGAGCCCGCGTGGAGCATTTCCACAGCTTTCAAAGAAAGCCTTTGGGAATGCCACCACACATGGTGAGGTCCCTTTCCCGCCCAAGCCGTCCTTGGGGTTTTGATGCCATTGGCATAGCCTCTTGTACATAGACAGATCGACTCTCCATCGGGGGGCGTCTGGTCCACTTCTCCCACAGGTGGGAGTCTATCTCCGCCAATACCTGGATCCTCCAGGTCATTTGGGAGGGCTGTCTCCTCCATCTGGACCAGCTCCCCCCTCCGTACTTCCCCAGGGAGCCAAGGTGGCTTCCCCAGCACCAGGCCCTCCTGAGTCAGGAGCTCGCAGGCCTCTTCGAGGATGAGGTGGTAGAACCAGTCCTACCGCACCTCAGAGGATGGGGTTTTTACTTCCGATACTTTCTCATCCCAAAGAGGACAGGGGGCCTTCGGCCCATCCTCAACCTGTGGAACCTAAACAAATTCCTGGTGTGGGAATTCAAGATGTTCTCCCTTGGAACATTACTGCTCTACTTTCAGCTGGACAATTGGCTGTGCTCTTTGGACTTAAAGGATACTTATGCTCACATCCTAGTCCATCCCAAGCACAGAAAGTACTTCCGCTTCAGAAAGTACTTCCGCTTCATAGCTCAGGGAAACCACTACCTGTACAGAGTACTTCCCTTAGACCTCGCATCCGCTCCGTGGGTCTTCACAAAATGCCTGGCCGTTGCTGCAGCCCACCTCCGGCTGCAGGGCTCCTTCGTCTATTCCTATCTAGATGACTGGCTCGTAACAGGAGACACGGCCTCCAAAGCCCGGCAGGCCACGGACCGCTCCATTCACTTCCTGGAGCATCTGTGGTTCGTGGTCAATTACCCAAAATCCCAGCTCACCCCATTTCAGCCCCTGGAGTTCATCGGGGCTCACTTGGACACCCTGCGGGCCATGGCTTTCCTTCTTCAGGATAGGGCGGACCGCCTCGTGTCCCTGGCATCTGAAGTGCCGCAGCGTCGTCTCGGCCCATGGTCCATGTCATGCCCAATGCCCGCCTCAACATTCGGGCGGCACAGTGGTGCTTCAGAGGACAGCGGGCACAATCGACTGGCCGCCTCCAAGAGCTCATCGTGATCATGCCCGGCATGGTGGAGTCTCTCACATGGTGGCGGGAGGTTCGGAACCTGCTTTGAGGAATGCCCTTCCAAGCTCCGATGCATCAGGTGGACGCCTCCCTGGTAGGCTGGGTTTCCCACTGTGAGGGGCAGTGCACTCAGGGGACCTGGTCTCTCGAGGAGTCCCAGCAGCAGATCAACCTGCTGGAGTTCTGGGCTATCCACCTTATACTCAAGGCTTTCAGGGACCGCCTGCAACGCCGAGTGGTGCTTGTCCAGACGGACCACCAGGTCACGATGTTCTGTGTGAACAAACAATGAGCGACCGGCTCCTACAGCCTCTCTTCAGAGGCAGTGACCCTGTGCTCCTTTGCCACGAGCCAGGACATGACCATCCGAGCCACCTACCTCCCAGGCCAGGACAATGTGTTGGCGGACCGACTCAGCAGAGTCCTCAAACCACACGAGTGGTGCCTTGTCCCTGGATGGTGCAGTGGCTCTTCCAGCATTGGGGGACCCCAGTCCTGGACCTCTTTGCCAGCCCTGTGAATTCGCAGCTCCCCCAGTTCTGCGGTCCCCTCCCGCACCCGGACAGGGTAGCCCCATAGTAGTAACAGTAACATAGTAAATGACGGCAGATAAAGACCAGTATGGTCCATCTAGTCTGCCCAGTAAGAAGGCAGAAGTAGGTGCACCTGCCACTGTGCAGGCCACCCCTCCCCATGTCTTTGTTTAGGGGTGCACTTGCCACTCTGTGCAGGTGCACCCCTGCCTTCTTTCATGGGCAACTGGCCTGTTGTATGCCTGCCCCCCCATGCCCCTCATTGCCCAGACCCTTCTCAAGGACCAGCAGGACAAGGCCTCACTGATCCTTGTGGCCCCGAGGTGGCTCAGGCAGCTGTGGTTTCCCCTGATGCTCTGCCTCCCAACGGAACCTCTGGTCCCTCTTGGGAACTACCGGAGCTGCTCACACAGGAGGGGGGGGGGTCAGTTATTTCACTCCAACTTGAGGTCTCTATCCCTCACAGAGTGGTGGCTGAGCGGGTCGCTCTAGCCTCCTACCATTTCCCCATGGAGATCGAGGATATTCTTTTGGCCTCACGAAAGGACTCGACCAGGCGGGCATATGCCTTCAAGTGGCGCCGGTTCTCGGTGTGGTGCTCGGAGCTCCGAGTGGACCCATTTTCCTGCCCTATCAGCTTGGTCTTGCAGTACTTACTACACCTCTTGTGGGCTGGACTGAAATCTAACTCGGTCAGGGTTCACCTGAGTGCCATCTCAGTGAACCGCCATCGAGGTTAAGCCTCTTTCGGGGCAACCGTTTGTCTCCTGCTTGATGCGGGGCCTGCTACTATCCGTCCTCCACCCGCCCTCGCCCGGCGGAATGGGACCTCAATGTGGTTCTCACGCATCTGATGAAACCGCCCTTTGAGCCCATGACTATCTGCTTACTGCGGCACCTGTGGTGCTGGTGGTGCTCACCTGGTGGTGCTCACCTCTGCCCAGAGAGTCAGCGAGCTCCAGGTGCTGAAGGCTGAGGTGCCATACACGAGGTTTTATTGGAACAGGGTGGTTCTGCGCACTCAACCCAAGTTCCTCTCAAAGGTTATCTCGGACTTCCACCTCAACAAGGAGATAGTGCTGCCCACTTTCTTTCCGAAGCCCCACGCCAACCGGGCATCAGCGATTCTCCATACGCTGGATTGTAAGAGGGCTCTTTCCTTCTATCTGCAGCGGACTCTGGACCACTGCAGATCCAGGCAGCTCTTTGTCTCCTATGATCCCAGCCGCTTGGGGCTGGCGGTCACCAAGCGTATCTTATCCATCTGGGTGATGGACTGCATCGCCTTTGCCCAGGCCCAGGCCGGGCTTCCCCTGGACCGCTGAGTCATGGCTTACAATGTCTGAGCGATGGCGACATCTGTCACTAGTCTGCGCTCGGTGCCACTGACAGACATCTGCCGGGCCGCCACCTGTCCTCAACTCACACCTTTGCGGTGCATTTCTGCCTGGAGAGGGAGTCCCGTCAGGACAATGCTTTCAGCCAGGACGTACTCTGTAATCTCTTCGGGGTTTAAGCCACTCCTGCCCTCTGACCCTTCTTGTTCTGGCTACCAGGAGCATGGCAATACATGGACCCGGGGTCTTCGGGCTGCTTTCGGCCTTCACTGCTGACTGCTCAGGCTCTGCCATGCTTTTTCCTACAGGTCCTCGGTAGCCTGTAGCTGAGGAGTCCCATATGTGAGGACTGACTTGCTGCTTGTTCCTGGAGAAAGCATAATTACTCACCTGTAACAGATGTTCTCCAGGGACAGCAGGAATCAGCCCTCACTGTCCTCCATCCTCCCCTTGGAGTTGCTATCCTTTTTTTGCCATCTTCTTGGAGGGCTATAGCTATGGCATCTGACTAAGATGGCACCCTTGGGTGGGAAGGGGACCACGCATGCGTGGTGGCATTCCCAGAGGCTTTCTTTGAAAGCTGGGGAAATGCTCCGCGCGGGCTCTGTTGGTGATGACGTCACCCATATGTGAGGACTCATTCCTGCTGTCCCTGAAGAACATCTGTTACAGGTGAGTGAGTACGCTATACCACTCATTGTGAAGACCCTCCTGAAGCTCAAGGTAGACCAGGATTCCATGATACTCATCGCCCCTTACTGGCCTCAAGAGCCCTGGTTCCCGCTGCTGCAGCTCTCGCAGAGGGAGCCTCTTCACCTGGGCTCGGACTCAGACCTCATCTCACAGGAGGGAGAGGTATTTGCTGCATCCCAATGTCCACTCGTTGGCCCTTACGACATGGATGCTGAGTGGGCATTTCTCTCCAAGCTCCATCTCCCGGAGGGGGTTATTGATGTTGTTCTAGCATCCTGCAAGACCTCGACTCATAAGACATGTGCGCGAAAGTGACGGAGATTCACTGCTTGGTGCACGAGCAGAGTGCTAGACCCCTTCTCTTGCACCATGACGCTGCTGGAGTACCTTCTGTACCATTCTGACTCTGGACTGAAGTCCAACTCTGTGCGGGTTCACCTGAGTGTGATCGGTGCATATCATCGTGGCTCCGAGGGCCCATTTCTGCTCAGCCTCTAGTGGCTCGCTTCATGAGGACCTGCTTCTGTCGAAACCCCTGTTCAAGCCCCTAGCGGTGGCATGGGACCTCATTGTGGTACTCCCCCATCCTGATGCGGGCTTCTTTTGAGCCACTGATTCATATCCCCTGAAATTCCTGACTTGGAAGATCTCTTTCTGGTGGCGGTCACATTGGCATGTCATGTCATAGAGCTTCAGGCTCTGGTCGCTCACCCTCCATACCTACGGTTTCATCAGAACCAAATGAGATGGGTGCTTCACACACATCCCCACTTTCTACCGAAGGTGGTCTCTGCTTTCCACCTCAACCAGTCGATTGTCTTACTGATTTTCTTTCCCCAGCCTGACGTGAATCGTTGTGAGGCAGCATTGCACAAACTGTACTGTAAGCATGCGCTGACCTTCTATCTGGAGTACCTGAAGGTGCACTGCCAGTCCACCCAGCTGTTCATCTCCTTCGACTCCAATAAGCTGGGTGTCACTGTCTTGAAATGCACGCTATCCCTTTGGCTAGGGGACTGCATTGCTCATGCATATTCTCTGGATGAATTGAGCCTTGAGGGTCATATCATGACTCACAATATCCATGTGATGGCTACATCAGTAACCAACCTCCATTTTGTTTCTGCAGAGGAAATCTGCACAGCTGCGGCAGGTTCTTCGGTCCATATCTTTGTAGCCTGTACTGTCTGGATGGGGATTCCTGACTGAAAAGCAATTTTGGCCAGGCTGTGCTCTGGCATCTCTTTGGGTCTAGCGTCAGCTCCTACCCACTGTCCCTTCTGTTCGTCCAAGCTACCTGCTCAAAATCCCCTCAGTTCGATGTCTGCTGAGAATACTGAATCAAATGAGTCCCTTGGCGGGGCTACTTCTCCTGGTCTTTCTGACTTCTCCAGTTCTTGATACCTGATTGGGTGCATCTCCTCTGATTCTGGTAGTCTGTAACTTGGGAGTCCCATACATGAGGACTTTTTCTGTGAACAAGCAGGAAGTAAGTATAGTTACTCAGATGTAGCAGGTGTTCTCCATGAACAGCAGAAATAAGTCCTCATGTATGGATGATGTCACTGACGGAGCCCCGCACAGAATGCTCCCCAACTTCCAAAGGAAGCCTTTGGGAAGTACACCACGTATGTGCGCTTGCCTTCCCACCTGCTGCAACTCCATATTCTCCAGTACAGTAACAAAGCAGGAGCCAAAAAGGCAATTCCCCGGGGAGGTGGGAGGATTGTGAGGACTTATTGCCTTCTGTTCCTTGAGAAGAGCAGAGCTCTCTAGAGCTCTCCCGAAAGGTGATTTTTGCTGAATTTGCTGCCAAATTGTGAGTTCTATTGGTCTGTCTGTCTCCCCATATTTATTTATCTCTTTGTCCTTATTGGTGGGTTCCCTTACCTACTCCATTGCCGTAGTGTTTAAACCTTTTTCCTCTTAGTCTATCTGAGTGACTACCCCTCCCCCCTGCTGAGGTATTGTATAGACCTCCATTTTCTGCATGTGGGCTTGCTCAGATTGCCTTCTGTTCCTTGAGAAGAGCAGTGCTCTCCAGAGCTCTCCCGAAAGGTGATTTTTGTCCTTATACAATTCAGGAACAGCCTACTGGCCAGAGACACTTAGGTTCCCGCCCACCCTACCCCTCACCCCACCCATCCCAGGGGTTACATTGCCTATATAGTGGTCACATACGTGCCATCTATCCTTCCTAATTTGGGTTAAAGCCCACATCTTCTTCATCTTTTCTTCTTCTTCTTCCTCTTCTGGGACTGCTTAATCAACATGTCATGTATTCAGTGCAATAACTGCGGTAGTTTCATTCCAAGACGAATCATTTGGAGCCTAAGAGCTTGTCCTATGTGCCTCAAGTCAGCTGCCATGCATGAAGAACTGACTCTACTAAGGAAAGACCTAGTTGCCATGCATAAAGAAGTGACTCTACTGAGGGAGGAACTGGCTGCAATGAAGCGCTCCTCTTCTAGGATACAAACTGAACAAAGTCCACCACCACTCCCACAAAGAATCAAACATCCCAGGAACAAATGGATCACAGTGGGTTCTGGTAGATTGCGACCTGTAACGCAGAGACATCTTACACATCAAGAGATATCCCTGCACAATACCTTCTCTGCCTTGGCTAATGAGGATGCCCAAACCAAAGAAACTGAAGGGCCCTTAAATGAGTCAGACAATTCCCAATCTCCTGCTAAAGCACCAAATATGAATAAAACCTCACCAAACAGAAAACTACTACTAGTTGGAGATTCCATCATTAGAGGCACCAACTTGGGAACACAGTTCAAAGGAGAGAAGATAGTCATGTGCCTACCAGGCTCTTCAGCCAGCAGGAATACAAATCAAGTAGTTGAAGTACTTAGCGAAAAAAAATGAACACTCCAAACTTGATGATGTTATCCACTTGGGCACAAATGATGTGGCTAGAAATAGTACCTCTACAGTCCAAAAGGACTTCCAATCTCTGGGAGAGAAACTCAAGCCCATTGTTAACACTGTTGCATTCTCAGACATTCTACCTGTTCTTGGTAAGGGGACAAAAAGGCTGCATCGCCCTGCAGCACCAGACCCAACGTTCCTCTCCCACAGGGGACTCAGCTGGCGCAAGCCAGCTCCAGCCAGCCTCAACCGGCCGTCCACCCGCTGCCGATCTGCCCAATCGGGTTAGACAACGCTGTTTTAAAAAGAAGCGCCATCGTGCGCGCCCACGCCTGAGGGCCTCACCAGAGGGCCCTTTGGCGTGGCCCTTAGGCGGGGACCTCCCAGAAGGACCCCCACTAAGAACCGCCGGAAACCAGGCCTGCGATCAGAAGGCGCCCCAGAGACACGAGTAGCCCAAGGCGTTGCCACCACATCCAGACACAGCCAAGCCTCGACGGAGCACAACCTCCTGCAGCAAAGTAGGTACTCTAGAACACTATATAAAGCACAAAAGCTAGACACTGACCATAATCAAGAGAACTAATACAGACCGCAACTGCCTCAACCATACATGATACCTACATATGATTATACAAGTGGTGCCTATGCATGCCTATGTTACCTGTCTGTGATACTACGCCCATAAGGTTACTGTGCTTGCCTGCAATGATACTGTGCCTCCCTGTGATTTTGTGCCACCGATGATACTGTGCTTTAGTAGCTGCATACCTGCCTCTGCGGTTACTGTGCCTGCCTATAATACTGTATCTGCCTGTGATACCCTGCCTTAGTAGCTGCGTACCGGTGTCACCTGCCGTGATACAAAGGGTTTTGCTTTTTGTAGCTGCATACCTGTATAACAGCCTGCGATAGTGCAACATTAACTGCCTACTTACCTGCCAACCCATAAGAATCCCTCGTCCACATACAACAGGGTAGATACCGAGAATGGCTCCTATCCTCATTGCCATAGTTGGCTGTTACCTCCTCTCGGGATGGCTCAACAACATGATGGCCTTAGCTCCTACCCACAACCACATATCAATCCTACAAAGACATGGGAGGAGATGATCAAGTGCCCCCCATCACAAGACAACGGAAGATACTCATACACCCCACCCCCACCCCCACTTACTACATCGCACTTCAACACACCAAGAAAGCCAAACAGGAGGAAAGACCACATCTCCGAAATCTAAAATTTGCCCTCATAAATGCGCGCTCGATCCGCAAGAAATGGCCGGTTATCTCAAACATGATATCCCTCCACGACCTCGACATACTCTTGATCACAGAGACATGGCTATCCAGTGACGACTCTGTCCTCCTCAACCAACTCTTACCCACCGGCTTCTCAATACACATCTGCCATAGAGATAGCAAAAGGGGTGGCGGAGTACTCATCCTCACTAAAACAGACCTCTAATTCCACCTGATCAGCGCCACCAGCACAACCCACCTCAATACAGTCACCATAGCAAACAAGCACTGCTCCATCAACCTACTGTACAGAGCCCCATCAAACTCCCCTGAGGACCTATCAACAATAATCCACCTCGCCTGCAATGCCCTGAACCCACGCACCCCAAGCTGGTTACTAGGTGACTTCAATCTACCAGCCTTGCAGGACACTCAAGCCTCAGCCTTCCTCGAAGCCCTAAAGGAACTTGGATACAAGCAACTAGTCAATGAACCCACTCACGTGAAGGGAAACATATTGGACCTTGTATTCGCTCCATTAACCAAGGAAACGTAAATATTTAAATCTGTATATATGTTTAAACTATCTATATACCTAATCAGCATTTACTCAGCATTGTAACCCTCAAATTACCATTTTTATTATGTACAATTTAATGTTCACTGTAATTTCAATTGTCTGAATAAGTTTCAATGTAATGTTCAAGTTTTGTTCTATGTAAACCGCTTTGATTTTTCTGAAAGGCGGTATATAAAACCGTTCAATAAAAAAAAAAAAATTAACAGCACTTGACGCTACCTACATCCCTATGCTGTCCACCACCGCAGTACCCTGGTCCGACCACAAACTAATCAAATTCCAAATTCCCGTGTTCGATCGATGCCAGAGGAGCCCCGGACGTTTGAGCAGTACCACCAGGACACCTCCACGAAGTTTCCGACCTTTCGACAAGGAAATTATCCTGATTAAAACCCGACCGCTCCTCGCCTTGACAACACCCAGCCTCGACAAGCTGATCTCCAGCTGGAATAACAGCCTCAGTACCATTGTACAACGCCCACCATCAAACAAACCACCAAGGAAACGAGCCACCGCATCCTGGTACTCCACTGAGCTGCATACATTACTCCTCTACCTAAGGAAGCTGGAAAGACGATGGCGGCGATCACGATCTCCAGAAGACCAGAGAGCATATAACCTCCACCTGGCAAAACACCGCAAAGAAATAACAGAGAAAATGAGGCAATCCCACACTGATACCCTAAAATGTTCGCTAAACAAACCACATGACTTGTTCAATCTAGTCAAGAGCCTAACAAAAGAACCGGGCCCTGATCAAACAAATGGGATCCACCCTCAAGAATTCGCAGACTTCCTGCAATCAAAACTATGTCAGACCAATAAGGCCACAGCACCCACCACCGCTCAGGAGCCAACCCACCCAACACTACTAACCACCTTCTCTACCCTGTCCAAAAAGCACATTAAAGACACCATTGCCACGATCAACACCACCACGGCACAAACTGACCCCTGTCCTGCCTTCTGGATAAAGGAGCTACGTACCGAATTTAGTCCGTTCATACCCAGACTCATGGCTCATTCCCCCAAAGCCTCAAACACACGTCCATCAGACCACTGCTGAAAAACAACAAACTCGACCCCCATAAAGTTGACTCTTACAGACCTATATCTAGCATACCGCTACTAGCCAAGATAATCGAAAAAGAAGTCCAACGCCAAATACACCACCACATCGACACCTCCCCGCTGGACCCCATTCCAGCATGGATTCAGGGAATCCCATAGTGTGGAAACACTCCTCACCACCCTCTTCAGCAACATAATTGCTGGAATCGATAGCACCCATCGTGGGTTTGTCCTTGTCTTCTTGGATATAGCCGCTGCATTTGACTCAGTAAACCATGAGCTTCTCCTGAGGCGATTCGAAGAGAAGGGTATTTGTGACACAGCACTAAACTGGTACAAATCATACCTGTCTGACAGATGGCAGCACATACGATCTGGGACCTCAACATCGAAACCGTTCCACCAGAAGCAAGGCGTTTCGCAGGGTTCCTCCCTCTCCGCCCTGATGTTCAACATATACATGCAGCCTATCTGTAGCCTCATCCGTTCATTCAATGTTGACTGCTTGATATATGCCGACGACGTCCTACTTTATATGCCATTCTCAACTGACCAGCTTGACCTCTCTCCACTGACAGACTGCTTTGATGCAGTGGCCAACTGGCCCCAAACTCAAAACCTCCGAATACAGCACAAGAACACAGAAGTTCTCTTCATCACAAGGAACCATAACTTCTCCCCTCCAACCTACCTAAAGGTCAAGGAAGCAGAGCTGCAAACCAAGTCCACAATCCGATACCTTGGAGTCACATTAGACGAACGCCTGGACATGAAGACGCACATAAGCAACACGGTAAGAGCAGTCTACCATAAGATCCGGACACTCAGACACTTACGCTCCCTGCTAGAACCAGATGACTTCCGGACAATCTTTCAAGTGCTGATTATCCCTCATTTCGATTACGCTAATGCAGTCCTACAAGGGCTCCCACAATCCACCCTGGGGCCGCTCAAGCTCGCAATGAATACCGCAGCTAGAGTTCTATATGGTGCCTCCAGGCATGACCATGTGACACCCATCCTGAAACAGCTCCACTGGCTCCCTATCCACGGCAGAATTTCTTTCAAGACCCTACTGATGATCTTCAAGGCCATCAACGAGCTCTCCTCCGCCTCACTCTCAGAGCTTATCCACACTACTCTCCCCATCAGAGCCAGAAGATCTGCAGCAATCAACACACTAGCAATCCCGAAGGCAGTAACACAATGCATCCAGGCAACAGTAAGCAGGGCATTTAGGTTCTGCGCCCCTAGATGCTGGAACGCCCTACCACTTAGCATCTGGGCAATCCCTGACCTAACACAATTTAGGAAGGCTTTGAAGTACCACCTCTTCCTCAAACAGTACCCAGACGATTGTGCTCCATCAACCGCTCCCCCCTACCAGCACCGCCACACCAACACACTATGATTACTCTGTAATTCGACTTGATGTGATGCCTATATATAAATAGTTATCCCGGTTTTACCCAAGTTTAAGCACCTGTTCATTGTAAATACGGAGCAGATTCCTGTACTGTATAAGTTTTCTGTTATGTAAACCGCATTGATGTTGAATAGCGCGGTATAAAAGAGACTGTAAATAAATAAACAGCTTTTATATATGGCTGCAGACCTGGTGCAAACAAGAAGGATTCAGATTTATTGGCGACTGGGGAAACAGAGACTATACTGTGCTGATGGACTACATCTCTCTGTCGCAGGGAAAGAATCCTAAGTGAAAAATTCAGGCAGTGGGAAGAAGTGGGCAGAACAAAATCAATGCAAAATACACACAAGCCAGGTAAATGCTGGAAAGCAATGAGCACAAATGCTCGAAGCTTAGCCAACAAAGTTCCTGACCTGGAAGCCCTAATGGTGGAAATGGATTTGGACATTGTGGCCATTACAGAAACATGGTTTAATGAATGGCATGATTGGGATATAGCCATAGCTGGCTATAATCTATTCAGAAGAGACAGAGAAAATGGAAAAGGAGGAGTAGCCTTGTATGTCAAAAGCAATATTAAACTACTGAAATGCAGGGGACATGGGGAAAAGAAGAAGCGCTCTGGATTGCGTTGGAAAGAGGAGATGGCACTGTCATCCATACTGCTGTAGTCTACAGACCTCCGACTCAAATTGAAGAGAGAGATAACAAATTGATTATAGATATTGCCAAGATAGCCACAAAGGGGGAAGTGATCATATTGGGTGACTTTAATCTATCTGATGTGGATTGGATTACTCTGCACATCTGGAAAGAAGCAAAAAAATTGTGGATGCTCTCCAAGATGCATTACTTAGACAAATGGTGATGGAACCAACCAAGGAAAGCTCAACGCTGGATTTAGTGCTCACCAACGGTGATAGCATGTCGAATGTCTGCGTGAGTGCCCCTGTGAGCAACAGTGATCATCACACGGTGTGATTTGAGATAACAGCCATGGTACAGGCCAATCATAGCAAGCTCAAAGTCCTAAACTTCAAAAACACTGACTTCAATAAAATGGCCGAGTACCTAAAGGAGGAGATGACGGGGTGGAAGGAGGTAAGGGAAATGGAATTGCAATGGGCTAAACTAAAGGTGGCAATAAAAGGGGCAACAGATAAATATGTAAGAAAAGTAAATAAAAACAAGAGGAGAAGGAAACCTATTTGGTTTTCCAAAGAAGTGGCTGCTCAAATAAAGGCATAAAACACAGCTTTTGCAAAATTCAAAAGCTTGCAAACAGAAGAACACAGAAATGAATACAGGATCAAACTCAGAGTCAAAAAGAGAAATAAGGAAAGCAAAATCAAAGGCAGACGAAAAGATGGCTAAAGATGTTAAGGGTGGCGACAAAACTTTCTTCAGGTATATTCGGGAAAGGAAGAAGATCAGAGTTGGATTTGCAGGACTCAGAAGTGCTGGGAAAGGACTCGTGGAAAGGGACACTGAAAAAGTGAAATTGCTAAACAAATACTTCTGCTCTGTTTTTACTAAAGAAAATCCTGGAGATGGACCAGCTGTGACTCCCAAATATAAAAATGGGAGTGAAGTAGATATCATACCATTCACAGAAGATGAGGTGTTAGAAAAAATTGCTAAACTGAAAGTGGACAAAGCCATGGGACCGGATGGGATACATCCCAGGATACTGAAAGAGCTCAGAGAGGTTCTTGCAGGACTGTTAAAGGATGTCTTCAACAGATCCTTGGAAACAGGAGAGGTTCCTCAGGACTGGAGAATGGCTGATGTCGTACCTCTACACAAAAGTGGTGACAGGGAAGAAGTGTCTAACTACAGGCCCGTGTGCCTTACCTCGGGGGCGGGAAAAGTAATGGAGGCGCTCCTGAGAGAGCGAATAGTGAACTTTCTCAAAACCAACAGGTTGCAAGATCCGAGGTAACATGGTTTTACCGAAGGATGGTCTTGCCAAACAAATCTGATTGAGTTCTTTGACTGGGTGACCAAGGAACTAGATCAGGGGCAGGCAATGGATGTCATCTCCTGGATTTCAGCAAAGCCTTTGATACTGTTCCTCATAGGAGGCTTGTCAATAAGCTCAGTAGCTTGGGGATGGGTCCCAAGATGGTAAACTGGATTAGAAATTGGTTGACTGACAGACAACAGAAGGTGATGGTACATGGAGCTCACTCGGATGAAAGGAAGGTGATTAGTGGGGTGCCCCAGGGTTCGGTCCTGGGCCCGGCACTGTTCAATGTATTTGTGAGTGATATTGCTGAAGAATTGAATGGAAAAGTCTGTCTTTTTGCAGATGAGACAAAAATTTGCAACAGAGTGGTCTCCCCCGAGGGAGTGGTTAACATGAGGAAAGATCTACAAAAGCTGGAAGAATGGTCTAATGCTTGGCAACTACGATTTAATGTGGAAAAGTGCAGTGTCATGCACTTGAGTAGCAGAAATCCAAGGGAAATGTACGCGATAGGGGGCAAGAGGTTGGTGTGCACGGTTCAGGAGAAAGACCTTGGTGTGATTATCTCTGATGATCTCAAGGTGGCAAAACAGTGCGACAAGGCAGTGGCAAAAGCCAGGAGGATGTTGGGCTGCATACAAACAGGGATTACCAGCAGAAAGGAAGAAGTACTTATGCCACTGTACAAGTCACTGGTGAGGCCTCATTTGGAATACTGTGTTCAGTTTTGGAGACCATATCTTGCAAAAGATGTAAAAAGACTGGAAACTGTTCAGAGGAAGGTGACCAAAATGATTTGGAGCCTACGTCAGAAGCCTTATGAGAAGAGACTTGAAGACCTAAATATGTACGCTTTGGAGGAGAGGAGGGACAGGGGAGATATGATTCAGACCTTTAAATACTTAGAGAAATGATGAACAAACAAACTTCTTCCAAAGCTGTAAAACTAGAGGGCATAACATGAAGCTGCAAGGTGGTAAATTGAAAGGCAATGTTAGGAAATATTTTTTCACTTTAAGGGTGGCTTGGAATGCCCTCCCGAAGGAAGTGGTGGGGGCAAACACGGTGACGTCAAACACGGTGACGGAATTCAAAATGGCATGGGACAAACACAGTGGATCCCTTTACAGCGACAGGAGAAAACCAAAATAAACTGAAACATATAACTTCTGAACCATCTAACGTCTCAACAAATAGGGGTGTCCTACATGGAGTGGTGGGTTCACCCCTAAACAAAGACATGGGGAGGGGTGGCCTGCACCTACTCTTGCCATCTTGCTGGGCAGACTAGATGGACCATGCTGGTCTTTATCTGCCGTCACCTACTATGTTACTATGTATTCCTGTTGTTCACGGAGAATACCTGCTACAGGTGAGTAGCTATGCTTTCTGCTCTCTTTCTAGTTTTTGCTAGTGTTTTTGATTTTGTCCGACTTTGTTAATTGGCTCCCTTTTATGATGAATGAATAAAGAAGCTTCAAAACCTTGACTTGAAATGGTTTAGAGGAAGGTGTCCAAAATGATTTGGGGCCTGCACCAGAAGGAATATGAGAAAAGATTTGAAGACCTCAATATGTATACCCTAGAGGAGAGGAGAGAGAGGGGATATGATACAGATATTTAAATACTTAAAGGGTATTAATAAACAATCAAACCTTTTTCAAGACAGGAAACCTGTAGAATTAGAGGACATGAAATGAAGGTGCAAGGAGGTAAACTTAAAAGTAACATCAGGAAATACTTTTTCATGGAAAGGATGGTGGATGCCTGGAATACCCTCCCAAAAGTGGTGATGGGAGCAGAAACAGTGATGGAATTTAAAAAGGCATGGGACAAACACATAGGATCACTAGATAGTAAGAGGATGGAATCAAAACAAAACATAAATAACTTCTAAATAGAGAGGGGTAACCTGCCTGGAACGGCACGTACAATTCTACAATTCTGGCACTTTACTGGGCAGTCTATTTGGACCATGCTGGTCTTTATCTGATGTCACTTACTATGTTACTATAGTACATATTGCAGGAGTCAACAATGTACAAGCTAATTTTTTGACCCGGAACACATTGGGAGCTAAGCTTTTGCATGTTTGGCCTCATGTTGTGGAGGCGGGACCTGCCAGCGTTTAATATGATGGCCACCCAGGGGGGTGCCAAGAGGAGGAACTTTGTCAACTGCAGGAAAGATCTATAGGAGTGGATGCCCTTCTGCAAGCATGACCCTCAAAAGGAATCTTATGGCACTTGGTGGTCTGGACTGGTCTAAACAGGATTCAGTCTCACCTGGGCTTGGTCATTTTGGTGGCACCCGACTGGCTGTGCAGGCCATGGTACAGGGATCTCTTGAGCCTGTTGTCCCCTTTATTGGTTGCTCAGGAGAGGGGACTGCTATGGCAGGATCCCCTGGCCATGGAGGACCCCATGACCACCTTGTTTATGGCCTGGCCCTTTGAGAGGCACAAACTGTCTAAGAAAGAATACTTTGGGTGGTAGTCAGTGCTGTTCTTAAGGCCCAAAGAGCTTCTATGTCTTTGGCCTCTGTCAAAGTCTCATGGATCTTCAAAAGGCGGTGTTCTTCTTAGACTCTCGATTTGAAAGAGGTGGACATAGTGGCTGTTTTTGTGCTTACAGTCCGTTTGGACTAGGGTTTAGCTCTGATCTTATCAAGGTTCAGGTAGCAGCCCTTGTATGCTACCAAAGATGAGTTCTAGGTGTATCTTTGGCAGTAAACCTGGATGTATCCTGCTTCTTCAAGGGGATCAAGCAGATCCATTCCTCTATGCAGACAGTAGTGCCACAGTGGAGCCTTTCTCTTGTGTTGAAGCGCTGAAAGATTCTCCTTGAGCCCCTTCAGATGGCTTCTGTCAAAGATTTGACCCTGAAGGTATTATTTCTGGTGGCTATTGCTTCCACCAGATGGATGTCTGAGCTACAGGCCATGTCCTGTAGGGAGACCTTTCTGGTTATCTCGTCAGCCTCTGCCTTCCTGAGGACCCTGCTGTCTCCCTTTCATTTTACTCTGTGATCCTGCCCTCAGGACTTTTGGTGAAATCCCTTGCTGTGCCTGTTAGACATGAGGAGGGCATTAGTGAAGTACCTGGAGACTACTAATTCCTTCCAGCAGCCAGACCATCTATGTCCTCTTCAGCTGCCTAAGGAAGGGATAGGCAGCAGCCGAATACTTGATTGCTCACTGGCTTAAGAAAGCTGTTAGTTCAGCCTGTCTCCACTGTAGAAAATGCATGCTGGAGGGAGTCAGAACTCATTCCACTTGGGCACAAGCCTCATCATCAGCTGAGTCGGTAAGACATCCGTAAGGCAGCTTTCTGGTCATCCATGAGCACCTTTGTAAAGCACTATAGGTTGCATGTGGGAGCTGAAACAGATGGCACCTCTGACAGAGCAGTTCTGTGTTAAGCTTCGTCTTCCTCCCATCCTGGATCCTGACTGCTTGGATATATATATCTCACTCATTGAGACTGGTCTAGCAAGATAAAGGAGAAATTTTACATACCTGCCAATTTTCTTTCCTTGAATCCTGCTAGATCAGACCAGGACCTACCTTGGAAAAATGACTGCTGCAGGTTTGGGAACCTGCTGCCTTTTAACTGCATTATCATCAGTTCCTGATGCAGAGTCATGTGTGTTAAGAGAGCCAAAAAGGTATGCTAGGTATGATAAGGAAAGGAATGGAAAATAAAACAAAAGATATTATAATCCCTCTATATCGTTCCATGGTGAGACCGCACCTTGAATATTGTGTGCAATTCTGGTCGCCGTATCTTAAAAAGGATATAGCGATTTTAGAAAAGGTTCAGAGAAGAGCCACCAAAATGGTAAAGGGGATGGAAGGATACTCCTATGAAGAAAGGCTAATCTCCAGGAACAAGCAGGAATGAGTCCTCACATATGGGTACGTCGGTACCGACGGAGCCTGCGCGGGAAAGCTCCCCAGCTTCCCAAAAGGAAAGCTTTTGGGGCTTCCCACAGCGCATGCGCGCTGCCTTCCCGCCTTCCTGACCAACTCTCCTCAGTTCTTCTTTTTCCGCGGAGCCAGCAGGTCGTGTTCCTGTCACCGCTGAAGAATTTCTTATTTTAAAAAGTTGTTCTGACCGCGTATCTGCCTTCCCCGATTCCGAACCGGTACCGCCGGTCTTTACTTCTTTATTTCTTTAAAAAAAAAATATATATATATTTTTCTTTTTCCACACTTGGTGTATTTCTTTTTGTAAGGCCTACCGGCCTTTACAAATTCTCCCTCATGGAGAAACCATCTTCTGGTTTTAAAAAATGCACCAAGTGCTCTGGTACTATTTCAGTCACAGACACCCATGAGTGGTGTCTTAAATGTTTGGGCCCTGACCATTCGGTTCCGGATTGTCCATCCTGCTCTCTGATGTCCAAACAGGGCTTACAGAACCGAGCAGCTAAATTTCATGTGCTGTTTTCTGCAGATAATCCAGCATCAGCATCATCCAGATCTTCATCTCCGGATGGATCTCAGGTAACCAAACATTCCTTGGGCAAATCTTCAAGGGGCAAATCTCCCTCAAAGCAGAGAGAGGCCCTTGGGTTCGACCCTGAAGACCCTGCCCCAGCCAAACAACCCCGGCGGGAAGCTCCGGCTTCCAACGCTCCTCCTATGGGGTTACAGGTTGACATCGATGGCACGGCCTCGACCGATCACCTGTTAGACTGCTCTGGGGTACCGGCTAAAACCGGTACCGACATCCAGGCAGTTGTGGCGTCAATGGGTACTACGGTACAATCCATGCAGCAGGCCATAATGGCTTTTATTAATGCTGCGACGCCCTCGGTACCGCAACCGTCGGTTCCGACTCCGGTTCCGGTACCACAACCGATACCGGTACCCAGAGCATCTACTTCCAGTAGAAGGCCGGTACCGGTTTTGCTTCCCGCGATATTCTCGGTACCGACCCGGCTCCCGGTACGCCCGAGGTTGATACCGGTCGGTACCCGTATCAATCTCTGGAAGCAAGTAGGCGATACTTCGAGTCTTCTGAGGATGCCGATACCTCAGATGATTCTGATGAAGCATCCCTTATTCTTCCTGAGGAGCCTTCTTCCCCAAAGAGAAGAATGTCTCCTCCAGAGGACTTGTCCTTTCAGGACTTCATCTTGGAAGTTGCCAAAGGACTTTCCATTACAGTATCCTCTGAAAAGGAACCTAGAGCTCAAAAATTAGACATTTTAGGATACTCTAAGGTTCCCAAAGAGGCAGTCACCTTACCCATTCATAATATTCTCCAAGAACATATGATGGATTTATGGGAGGCTCCTCTTACACTATCTCCACATTCTCGTCGGTTGGATACCATGTATCAGGTCCCTCCTTCTCCTGGTTTTCAAAAAACCCAACTTCCTCACCATTCTATTGTGAAGTCTGCTATGAAAAAGATTAAGAGTACCAAAAGGCACTCTTCTACCCCTCCAGGAAGAGAATGTAGAACTTTGGATGCTTTTGGCAGGAAAATCTTTCAAGCTAGTATGCTTATTGCCAGAATCAACTCCTACAGCCTCTATATGGGCATGTTTCTAAAGGAGCTTGCTCTTAAAGTACAAGATTTTCTCCCCTTTATTCCAGAGGATAGAAAAGAGGAGTTCCTGCTTCTGTTAAAGCATATCCAAGATGTGTCAAAGTTCTCCAATAGGGCTGCCTTTGACTCTTTTGAGGGTGCTAGTAGAGCATCTGGCATAGCCATAGCTGCTCGTCGAATTGCTTGGCTCCAGGCCTCTGACCTGGAATCCTGGGTGCAAGATGGCCTAGGCAATTTACCTTGTACAGGTGAAAATCTCTTTGGCAAAGAGTGGCAAGTCAAAGTCATTCAAATGGATGCAGAGAATGCTGCTTTGGATAGACTCTCTAAGTCTACTTCACTCCCTGCCAAAAAGAAGTCTTTTAAGAAGTATTTCTACAAAAAGCCTAGATTTGGTTCCAATGCTGGCCAGTCATCTGCTCAAGCTCGCTTTGTTCCTAAGCAACAGCAGACTAAACAGGCCAGAACAAAGCCTGCAGGAGCTGCTACGCTTCAACAGTCCCAACCCCCTCAGGGTTTTTGACTTACTTCTAGAGAACATACCCTTTCTGGCTCTGCAGCAACCAGAGCCTCTCACCATTCCAGGAAGGCTGACTCATTTTGCTCCCAGATGGGAACAGATTACATCAGAGCAGTGGATCCTCTCTATCATCAGAGAGGGATGCAAACTGCATTTTTCCAGCCTTCCTATCTATCCCAGGGTGAGACATTTCGTCTCTCCCCCATCTCTCCTACACCTGTTGGATCAGGAGGTGAATACCCTGCTTGCCCAAGGGGCCATAGAACAGGTTCCCCTCCTCCAACAGGGCTCAGGGTTCTACTCCCCCTATTTTCTGATACCAAAGAAAACAGGAGGACACAGACCCATCCTAGATCTGAGAGAATTAAACAAATTCCTATGCAAGAAAAATTCAAAATGCTCTCTCTGGGTATTCTCCTTCCTTACCTTCAGAGTCAGGACTGGCTTTGTTCTCTAGACTTAAAGGATGCGTACACACATATACTCATCCATCCATCCCACAGAAAATTCCTTCGATTTCTGTTCCAGGGAAAACATTTCCAGTACAGAGTACTCCCCTTCGGTCTAGCCTCTGCTCCAAGAGTGTTCACAAAATGCATGTCAGTAGTGGCTGCATTTCTACGCTCTCAGGGAATCTTTGTCTTCCCATACCTAGACGACTGGCTCATCCGAGCTCCATCTCAGTCTCGGGCTCAGACTTCCCTGGACCACATCATCTGCATTCTGCAGTATCTGGGACGTCATCAATCTGCCAAAGTCTCAACTCACCCCTACTCAATCCCTAGAATTCATAGGGGCCTGGTTAGATACCACCACAGCAAGGGCCTATCTTCCCCAGGCACGTTGCCACCGGCTAGTGCACCTGGCCTCTCAGATTCAGTCCAGAACTCACTTGACTGCCCGAGAGATGTTACAATTGCTAGGCCACATGGCCTCCACAGTTCATGTGGTGCCTTATGCTCGCCTGCATATGAGAGCAGCTCAATGGACTCTGTCCACTCAGTGGACCCAAGCATCAGGAGCTCTCTCCGACCAAATAGAAACCTCCAAACGTCTCTTTGGGTCTCTCCAGTGGTGGATGTCCATTCAAAACCTGTTGCTGGGGTCCCCCTTCCAACCGCTACCACCCCAGGCAACCCTCACTACAGATGCCTCCCAGACAGGCTGGGGAGCTCATCTTCAAGACCTCTCCACTCAAGGCCTTTGGTCTCCGCAGGAGACTGCCCTTCATATCAACCTTCTGGAGCTTCGAGCAATTTTTCTTGCTCTCAAGGTCTTTCATACCCTCCTTTACAACATGACAGTGCTTGTTCATACCGACAATCAAGTAGTCATGTTCTACGTAAACAAACAAGGAGGGACTGGCTCTCTGTCGCTGTGCAACGAAGCTGTCAGACTGTGGGCCTTCGCCAGAGAGCATCAAATCCATCTCCTGGCAGCATATCTCCCAGGAATTCAAAACTCTTGGGCAGACAGACTCAGCCGAGTTCTGCTTCCACACGAGTGGTCCCTACACATGGATCAGGTACTCAGAATCTTTCAGAAATGGGGAACCCCGGACATAGACCTCTTTGCAAGTCCGTGGAATGCCAAACTTCCCCGGTTCTGTTCCAGAACTCCATGTCAGGGGGTTCAGGCCAGGGATGCCTTCCTCCTTCATTGGGGTCAGGGCCTCCTATATGCCTTTCCACCCATTCCTTTGATTCCCAAGATTCTGTTCAAACTGCAGAGGGATCACGGATATATGATCCTCATAGCTCCACGCTGGCCACGCCAAGTGTGGTTCCCTCTACTTCTGCATCTCTCCCAGGGTCCCTCCCTAGACCTGGGAGCTGCTCCAGACCTTCTGTCTCAGGAGGAGGGGACTTTGTGGCACCCAAACCCCAAGTCCCTCCACCTCAGAGCATGGTTACTGAAGGCCTAGACCTTCAAGACTTAAATGTCTCTCAACAAGTGCAAGATATCCTCCATGCTTCCAGAAAACCTTCCACAAGGCGTTCTTATGCTTTTAAATGGAAGAGATTTTCCATTTGGTGTGCTCAAAAGGATCTTGATCCTTTTGCTCTTCCTATCAATTCTCTGTTGGAATATCTCCTGCATCTCTCCAATGCAGGCCTTAAAACGAATTCAGTAAGGGTCCATTTGAGTGCTATTGCAGCATCCCTCAAGCCTTTCAATGGACAATCTATTTCCTCTCATCCTCTTATTGCAAGATTCATGAGAGGCCTAACTTTAACTAAACCTCCCATTAGGCCTCCTCCGGTGGCATGGGACTTAAACTTGGTTCTTGGTCAGCTTATGAAGCAACCTTTTGAACCCTTAGCCACTACCTCCTTGAAATTTCTTTCCTGGAAGGTTATTTTCCTCATTGCAGTCACTTCAGCTCATCGCATCAGTGAGCTGCAAGCCTTAGTGGCGAATCCACCCTATACAAGGTTCCATCATGATAAGGTAGTCCTTCGGACAAATCCACACTTTATGCCTAAAGTGGTTTCACCTTTTCATCTTAATCAAGAGGTATACCTACCTGTCTTCTTTCCAGCTCCTCATGCATCCAGTGCAGAGCGGAACCTTCATACTCTAGATTGTAAAAGAGCTCTTGCCTTTTACCTCCATAGGACTCAGCCACATCGAAAGTCTTCCCAACTTTTTGTTGCTTTCGATCCTTCTCATTTGGGACTTACAGTCTCAAAACGAACACTTTCCAATTGGATTGCTCAGTGTATTTCGTTTGCTTACCAGAGTAAAAACATTTCTCTGGAGGGCCATGTCACAGCTCACAATGTGAGAGCCATGGCCACCTCTATGGCTCATCTTCACTCTGTATCCATAGATCAGATCTGTCGAGCAGCCACCTGGGCCTCGGTTCATACCTTCACAGCCCATTACTGCTTGGATAAGGACTCCCGCCGGGATGCCTTATTTGGTCAGGCTGTCCTCAAACACCTGTTCCATTCTTAAACAACTCCTGCCCACCTTCCCTTAATGGATGCCTCAGATCCATCGGAAGATGACATACCTACGGAGGGGATCTCCCAGGCATCTCAGCTTATTCCTGGAGATAGCACAGTTGCTTACCTGTAACAGGTGATCTCTGGGAACAGCAGGAATAGTCCTCACAACCCACCCACCTCCCCTAGGAGTTGTATCTCTTTCTCTTCCTTTCCTTTCTCTATTGTCTCAGCTTTAAACTCGAACTGAGGAGAGTTGGTCAGGAAGGCGGGAAGGCAGCGCGCATGCGCTGTGGGAAGCCCCAAAAGCTTTCCTTTTGGGAAGCTGGGGAGCTTTCCCGCGCAGGCTCCGTCGGTACCGACGTACCCATATGTGAGGACTATTCCTGCTGTTCCCAGAGATCACCTGTTACAGGTAAGTAACTGTGCTAAAAGGTTAGGGCTCTTTAACCTGGAAAAGAGACGGCTGAGGGGAGATATGATAGAAGTCTATAAATTAATGAACGGAGTGGAACGGGTAAACGTAGATCGATTGTTTACCTTATCAGAATATAGAAAGGCTAGGGGACATGCAATAAAGCTACAGGGTAAACTATTTAAGACTAATAAAAGAAAATATTTTTTCACTCAACATGTAATCAAACTCTGGAATTTGCTACCGGAGGATGTAGTAAAGGCTGTTAGTGTAGCTGGGTTTAAAAAAGGTTTGGACAAGTTCCTGGAGGAAAGGTCCATAAACCATTATTAAGAAGGGACCCAGGATATTTATTTATTTATTTTTATTTATTTATTAACAATTCTTATATACCGCACTATTAGCCATCAGCGCGGTTTACATTGAACAGAAACATCCGACAATTTACATATGTCTGGTCATTACATTTAACAGGAAGTAGAACTTGTATAAACGGGTTAACTATATACATTGGTGGTTCACCTGATAATGGACACCAATACAAGCATTGTGGAACCAGTATCCCTTGGGGAAACTGCTAGGTACATATGACCTAGATTGGCCACAGTTGGAAACAGAATACTGGGCTTGATGGACCTTGGTCTAACCCAGTATGGCATATCTTATGTTCTTATGAGCTGTTAAATAAAAAAATAAATAAAGCCTCACAGGAGAGAAGACAGCCTCCTAAGCAGCAGAAGAACCCTTAGGTGGCTAAACCTCAACCAGCTCTTGCCGTCACAGTCTGAGCCTGGTTTTTGACTCTTCTAGAGAACATTGCCAGCCTGCCTCTGGAGGACCCCCACATAGCAGGCAGACTGTGTCACTACACCCACAGAAGGCATCTCATCACCTCGGAGCAGTGGACACTAAGCATAGTCCAGGAGGGGAACAGGCTTCATTTGTCAATTCTGCTGCCCTCCACTTTCATGGGGAAATTTCAAACTCAAACCCCACTCACTGCTTTCTTTCAGGATGAGATGTCTTCTCTTCTGTCTCACGGCGCCATAGAGAATGTCCCAACATCCCAGGAGAGAATGAGTTTCTACTCTCTATACCATCTCCAGGAACAAGCAGGAATGTAGTCATCACATATGGGTATTGTCGGTACCGACGGAGCCTGCGCAAGAACGCTCCCCAGCGTCCAATTAGAAAGCTTTTGGGAGCATCCCACAGCGCCTGCGTGCTGCCTTCCCGCCTTTCCCAACTGCCTCTCTCCAGTTCTTCGTTTTCTGCAGAGCCAGCAGGTCGTTCTTTTCCTTCTTTTTGTGGTCACGTCTGCCTTCCTCGACGCGTTACCGGTACTGCCGGTTTTTCTTTCTTTCTTTCTTTCTTTTCTTTAAAAAAAAAAAAAAATTTCCTAGTACTTTTTTCCCAGGTGCACGCGCATTTTTGGGCCTTAGGCCCAAGATTTTTTCCACAATGGAAAAACCCTCTTCGGGCTTTAAAATGTTCACCAAGTGTGGCGGTACCATCTCCGTCACCGACACCCATGAGTGGTGTCTGAAATGTTTAGGTCCTGACCATTCCATCTCGGAATGTATGGCCTTTGCCATGATGTCCAAGAGAGGTCGACAGAACCGAGCTGCCAAGCTCAGTACCCTGTTTCCTTCTGATGCAGCTTCGGTGGCATCGACGTTTTCCAGGGCTTCGTCTTCCTCCCATAGATCTCAGGTAACTAAACATAAATCTAGCCGGTCCTCAAAGAGTAGATCTCCTTCTAAGCATCGAGATGCCTCTGGCGTTGCCCTTGAGGATTCTGCACTGGCAAAATTGCCCCGGCAGGAGGCTCTGGCTTCCAAAGCCTTATCGGGGCTCCAGGACGTTCTCGAGGCCTCGACCTCGGCAGAACTACTGGTGCCATGCTATGGGGTACCGGCGATCTTCTCCAGTACCGACATCCAGGCATCGGCAGCATAGACCAGAGGGTCCTGGCTATTGAACGCAGTCTGGCGGCTCTCCTTGCGGCATTGACGCCCTCAGAATCGCATCAGAAACTTCAACCGGTGCCGGCACCGACTCCGGTACCGGTACCGACAGCATCGACATGGGCGTCTGCATTGCCGGTACCCAGTCATGCGATGCCTTCCGGTACCGTTACACCCGTACCAATTCCCCTCGGTACCGACTTCGGTCGGTACGGGTATCAGGCTCTTCAAGCGCATCCTCACAGAAGGTACTTCGAGTCCTCAAAGGAATCTGAGGATTCTGATCTGTCGATGCGGGAATACTTCTCCTGGAGAAGCCTTCCTCCCCTAAATGCAGGATGTCTCCTCCAGAGGACATTTCCTTCCAGGATTTCATCAGGGAGGTGACTCGAGGTCTGTCCATTTCTGTGACCCCTGAAACAGAACCCAGAGCAGAGGAGTTGGAAATTTTACAATATCCTAAAACTCCTAAGGAGGCAGCTACCTTGCCCATCCATGAGATCTTGCATGATCTCATGCTAAGAATGTGGGAGATGCCTCTTACTACCTCTCCTCACTCTCGTAGACTGGATACTCTGTATTGAGTCCCTCTTTGTCCTGGTTTCCAGAAAACTCAGCTTCCCCCACCACTCTATTGTAGTGGAGTCAGCTATAAGAAGGATCAAAAGTGCAAAGAGACATCCCTCTAATCCCCCAGGATGTGAGTGCAGAACTTTGGATGCTTTTGGACGTCGTGTCTTCCAAGCTTCCATGCTTTCTGCCAGGATCAGTTCCTATAGTCTATATATGGGAATGTTCCTGAAGGAAGTCACAGTAGATTTAGAGGCTTTGAGCCCTCTTCTTCCTGAGGATAGAAGACAGGATTTTCTCACATTGGTCAAACATGCCCAGGATGTTTCTAAATTTGTCAACCGTGCAGCTTTTGACTGTTTTGAGTGCATAAGCAGAACCTCTGCCATTGCCATAGGTGCACGTAGAATTGCTTGGCTCCAGGCATCTGATCTGGAGCTCTGGGTACAAGACAAACTCGGAAATATTCCTTGTACTGGTGAGAACCTGTTTGGTAAAGATTGGCAGGAGAAAGCCAATGAGATGGATGTTGAAAACTCCACCTTGGATAGATTATCCAAGTCCACAGCTGATCCTGCAAGAAAGAAATCTTTTAAGAAACCGTTCTTTTCTAAAAAGAAAAGATTTTATCCTGCTTATTCTCAGCAGGGACGTTCTGCAGGTCATTCTGTCCGGAAAAGTCAGCAACCACCCAAACAAAGGAAAGCAAAGACTGCTAAGCCTCAACCGTCTCAGCAGTCTTAGCCTCCACAATGCCTTTGACTTTCAGCTAGAGAACGTAGTCTTCCTGGCTCTCAACCATTCCAGGAAGGTTGTGTCATTTTGCCCCAGATGGGGACAGATAACAGCAGAGCATTGGACACTCTCCATCATAAAAGAGGGGTACAAGCTTCATTTTTTGCGCATGCCCCCTCCCACAATGATAAGGCAGTACAATTCTCTGACCTCTCTCATCAACCTGTTAGGTCAAGAGGTCACTATGCTTCTTGCCCAGGGGGCAATAGAAGAAGTACCCATCCATCAACAGGGTACAGGGTTTTACTCCCTCTATTTCCTTATCCCAAAGAAAACAGGGGGATACAGACCTATCTTGGACCTCAGAGAATTGAACAAATTCCTTGTCAAAGAGAAATTCAAGATGATTTCTCTAGGAACTCTGCTGCCATACCTTCAGAGTCAGGATTGGCTATGTTCTCTAGATCTCAAGGATACTTACACCCATGTTCTCATCCATCCAACTCACAGAAAGTTCTTTTGGTTCCTTTTTCAAGGACAGCACTACCAATACAGGGTGTTTCCTTTTTGCCTGGCCTCAGCACCAAGGGTGTTCATGAAATGCATGGCTGTGGTAGCAGCATTTCTTCGCACTCTAGGGATATTCATCTTCCCCTACTTAGACGATTGGCTCATTCGAGTCCCAACAGAGTCAGAGGCCAGGACTTCTCTATCCTGCACGATGAGTATCCTTCAGTATTTGGGTCTGGTAATAAACATCCCAAAATCCAGTCTAACTCCCACTCAGTCTTTAGAGTTCATAGGAGCTTTGCTGGATACCAGAAAGGCAAGGACAGTTAGCTTCTCAAGCAGTGCTAAAGTCTCATCTCACTGCCCGAGAAATGCTACAACTACTAGGCCACATGGCATCTACTGTGCATGTGGTTCCCTATGCTCGCCTCCATATGAGGGCAGCCCAGTGGACTTTATCCACTCAATGGACCCAGGCATCAGGGTGCCTGTCAGACAAAATAGCAAACACAAGTCGGCTTGTTTTGTCCCTCCAGTGGTGGAAGTCCACTCAAAACCTGTTGCTGGGGTCCCCTTTCCAACAACCCTTACTCCAGGCAACTCTCACAACAGATGCTTCTCCGATGGGTTGGGGAGCTCATCTACAAGACTTCTCCACCCAAGGCACCTGGTCTCCACAGGAGACTCATCTACATATCAATCTCTTGGAACTCAGAGCAATCTTCCTTGCTCTTCGAGTGTTCCACACCCTGCTCAGCTACAAGACAGTCCTCATTCATACGGACAATCAAGTAGCCATGTTCTACGTGAACAAGCAGGGGGGAAAAGGCTCTCTGTCGGTTTGCAACGAAGCTTTGCGACTATGGGCCCTCGCCAGAGAGCATCAGATTCATCTCCTGGCGGTGTATCTTCCAGGCATACAAAACTCTTGGGCAGACAGACTCATTTGAGTTCTGCTTCCACACGAGTGGTCTCTGCATGCAGACCAGGTAGCCAAGATTTTTCAAATTTGGGGAACCCTGGAAATAGACCTCTTTGCAAGTCCGTGGGATGCCAAACTTCCCCTGTTCTGTTCCAGGACCCAGGCTCAGGCGGCTCAGGCCAGGGATGCTTTCCTCCTTTACTGGGGTCAAGACTTCCTGTATGCCTTTCCACCCATTCCCCTGAGTCCCAAAACCCTGTTCAAGCTTCAGAGAGACAGAGGCCATATGATTCTCATAGCTTCACATTGTCCATGGCAAGTGTGGTACCCTCTGCTTCTACATCTCTCTCTAGCTCCCTCCCTGGAGTTAGGGTCTGCTCCAGATCTCCTATCTCAGGAGGACGGAATGTTATGGCATCCCAGTCCCCAGTCTCCGCATCTCAGGGCTTGGTTGCTGAAGGCCTAGATCTCCATGATCTTAACCTCCCTCAGCAAATAAAGGATATCCTTTATGCTTCCAGGAAGCCTTCCACAAGACGTTCTTATGCTTTCAAGTGGAAAAGGTTTACCGTATGGTGTTCGCAGAAGGGTCTTATCCCCAGTGCCATACCTCTGGAATCATTACTGGAGTATCTCCTTCATTTATCCAATGCAGGACTTAAGACTAACTCAGTGAGGTTCCATTTAAGTGCTATTGCAGCTTCCTTCAAGCCCCTAAATGGACAACCTATTTCCTCCCATCCTCTTATAGCAAGATTTATGAGAGGCCTTCTGCTAACTAAGCCTCCCATAAAGCCACCACCTGTGGCATGGGACTTAAATTTGGTTTTTGGTCAGCTCATGAAGCCACCTTTCGAACCCTTAGCTACTACCTCCTTGAAATTCCTTTCTTGGAAGGTTATTTTTCTCATTGTAATCACATCAGCACGTCACATCAGTGAGTTGCAAGCACTAGTAGCTGATCCACAAGGTTCCATCATGACAAGGTAGTCCTTAGTACTCATCCATGCTTTATGCCAAAGGTGGTCTCGCCTTTTCATCTAAACCAAGCGGTCTACCTGCCTGTGTTCTTTCCAAGGCCTCATGCATCAAATGCAGAAAGGAACCTTCATACTTTGGACTCTAAAAGAGCTTTAGCCTTTTACTTACAAAGAACACAGCAACATAGAAAGTCCTCTCAACTCTTTGTTGCTTTTGATCCTTCTCATTTGGGACTTCCAGTCTCTAAGAGAACACTATCTAATTGGATTGCTCAGTGTATAGCCTTTGCCTATCAGAGTAAGAATCTTCCTCTGGAGGGCCATGTCACAGCTCACAATGTGAGAGGCATGGCAACTTCAATGGCTCATCTATACTCTGTGTCTATCGACGACATCTGTCGAGCAGCCACCTGGGCCTCGGTTCATACCTTCACAACCCATTACTGCTTGGACTAGGACTCCCGCCGGGATGCCTTGTTTGGTCAGGCTGTTCTCCAACACCTGTTCCATATCTAATCAACTCCTACCCAGCATCCCTGGTAGGATGCCAGAAATCCATGGGGTTAAGTGGAGCCCTTCTCAGGGACACCCAACTTCTGGGGTCTCTCCCTAGCATCTAAAGCTAGGGAGTCCCCATATGTGATGACTACATTCCTGCTTGTTCCTGGAGATAGCATAGTTATTCACCTGTAACAAGTGATCTCCGGGAACAGCAGGAATTTAGTCCTCACAACCCACCCACCTCCCCTAGGAGTTGTATCTCTCTATCTGTCTCTTTTCCTTTCCCTCTCTCTCTCTTTGTCTCAGCTTTAAAACTCAACTGGAGAGAGGCAGTTGGGAAAGGTGATAATGCAGCATGCAGGCGCTGTGGGATGCTCCCAAAGGCTTTCTAATTGGACGCTGGGGAGCGTTCCCGCGCAGGCTCCGTCGGTACCGACGATACCCATATGTGAGGACTAAATTCCTGCTGTTTCCGGAGATCACCTGTTACAGGTGAGTAACTATGCTTTCTCGTTCCAAAGAAAACTGGAGAATACAGGCCCATTTTGGACCTCAGAAACCTCAACAAGTTTTTAGTCCGTGAAAAGTTCAATATGATCTCACTCTGGACTCTTTTTCCCTACTGCCAGACAGGACTGGCTCTGTTCTCTAGATCTAAAAGAAATGTACACACATATCCTTATCCATCCAGGACACAAGAAATATCTACACTTCACCTTCCAGGAAACACATTATCAATACAGAGTACTTCCTTCGGACTCACCTCTGCCCCAAGAGTATTCACAAGGTGCATGGCTGTTGTGGTCACCTCTCTGGGGATATTCGTCTTCCCTTACTTAAACGACTGGCTCATAAAAGCAGTCACCTACCAGGAAGTACAGCTTTCCTTATATCATACCATCATGATACTACACAATACTACAATACTTGGGATTTATCATAAACTTCCCAAAATCCCAGCTCACTCCAATACAGAATTTAGAGTTCATCAAATCCCTACTGGACACCCAACAGTCCAGGGTATTTCTGCCTCAGCCCTGCTGTACCTGTCTAATCGAACTAGCGTCTCCACTGGGATATCTGACCACCACAAGATGATACAGCTCCTCAGGCACATGGACTCATTAGCTCACTTTCGCTACTGCCACCGTCAATACCGTCTCCTCCTCCATTTCACCAAACATGGCTATTTCTCCAACCTCATCTCCTCCTCTGCTAGCTGCTCACATCAGCTCTACTCCGTTCTCCACTCACTTTCCGCATCCCATTCCTTGGCCTCCTCCCCCCCTCCTCCCATCACCCCTGATCGCACTCTCCTGGCCTTGCACTTCACTGACAAAGTGCACTCTTTCGCCCCGTGGATCCCCCTTCCCCCATCTCCCTCCCTTTTATATCGCCCCCCCCCCTCTTTCCCACCTTTGGTCTTCCTTCCAGCCCATTACCCTCCCAGAACTGTCCAAGGCCCTTACCTCCATCTGCAAGCCACCTGCCCTTCCGACCCCATACCCTCTCGCTGGCTGCTAGAACCTACCCTCCCGCTGGCTGCTAGAACCTTCCCTGCTACTTCTGGAGAGAGATCTGCAATTGTAAGTATTTACTTCTGAGAATTTTTCTAAATCTTGGGGAAAAGGAATTCTTTAGATTAAAGCTGATTAATCTGTGAACCCAGTATATTTGTTAAATCAGTCAGGGCCTAGTAGCAGCAAAGAGTTTTCAGTTTAAATTTAAACACAGCAGAGAGCTTTCTGGTTAAATTTAGAACCCAAGACTCCCTCTATCCAAGCAAGGGCTTATAAATCTCCCACTGGAAATTAGTCACAGATTACCTTAGAAGTACAGGACAGGGTACTGTGTAGCAGCCAGCTTTTAATAAGTCTTCTTTCCCTCCCTCCCTCTCTGATACCCACCCACCCCTCGGATAATCACAGCTTTATAGATGCTTAAACCTCTTAAAGGAAAGGAGGTGTCATATTCACTCTCAGGTGCAGCTGTTTATTCTCATCAGCATACATTAAGGACCAGAGATTAATTAAACTTCAGGTGAACAAACTACATTAAACTTATTAGGTATAGTTTAAATATCTAAACACAACCTTAAAACTAAGATGCAGACAGCAGTCCAGCAGCGAGATGGGGGCTTTCCAGTCTTTTGCATTGAGTGTCACATGTATGATTTTCTCCCAGTTGGGGAGGGGTCTTACGTGTGCATAAGGTGCAAGGAGCTCTTTGCGCTCAGGGAACGAGTCCGATCTCTGGAGGCTAGAGTAGCAGACTTGGAAGACATAAGGAAGACAGAGACGTACATAGACGAGATCTACAGGGATATAATCCTGAAGTCCCACCTCCGGTATGGCAGCATACCCGTTGCCATGGAAAAGAGAGGTCATGTGACAGGAGAGCTTCACCCTGGTGTGGCAGGAAGTGATCCTATAGCTAGATCTGTCTGCCAGGTGATGTAAAACCCTTTAGCACCGAGGACGTTTCTCCAGGGCCATGAGCCCATGAAGGAAGGGTTAGGACAGCCATTATAGTTGGTGATTCGATCATTAGGTATGTAGCTAGCTGGGTGCCTGGTGGATGTGAGGATTGCCTGGTAACATGCCTGCCTGGTGCGAAGGTAACGGACCTCATGCGCCACCTATACAAGGTCTTAGATAGTGCAGGGGAGGAGTCTGTTCTCTTGGTACATGTCGGAACCAATGACATAGGAAAATGTGGTAGGGAGGTTCTGGAGGCTAAATTTAGGCTTTTAGGTAGGAAGTTGAAATCCAGAACTTCCAGGGTAGCATTCTCCGAAATGCTTCCCGTTCCATGCGCAGGACCCTAAAGGCAGGCAGAGCTCCGGAGTCTCAATGCCTGGATGAGACGATGGTGCAAGGATGAGATTTTTGGATTTGTTAGGAAATGGGGAACATTCTGGGGAAAGGAGGGGCTCTTCTGAAGGGATGGGCTTCACTTTAAGCGGGATGGAAGCAGGCTGATGGCATTAACCTTTAAAAAGTATATAGAGCAGCTTTTAAACTAGATAATAGGGGAGAGCCGACAGTCGCCGAAGAACGCATGGTTTAGAACAATGTATCCTTGAAGGATACTACCAAAAAAATGAAGTTAGGGCACATTAGCAGAGAGGTTCCAACAAAGACAAAGGTAGCCCAAATGTCCTTGAGTACAGCGCAGACAGAGCTTAAAGATTCCAAATTACCCCTGCCTACCGATAACCGGATTAATATGAATAAAATACAGTCTCTAAAATGCTCGTATACAAAAGCTAGAAGTCTAAGAAATAAGATGGGAGAGTTAGAATATATATCACTAAATGAGAAATTAATGTGATTGTTATCTCAGAGACATGGTGGAAGGAGGACAACCAGTGGAACACTGTGATACCTGGGTACAAACTATATCATAATGATAGAGCTGATCAAATTGGTGGAGGGGTTGTGCCCTATGCAAGAGAGGGCATTGAGTCACAAAGGATTAAAGGTTTTTGCAGGAAACAAAATTCACTGTAGAATCTCTATGGATTGAAGTTCTATGTAAAAAGGGGAAGACGATGGCAGTGGGGGTGTACTATCAACCGCCTGGCCAGAATCAACAAAAGGATGATGAAATGCTCAAAGAAATCAGGGAAGCTAACAAAAGTTACAGAACAGTAATAATAATGGGTGATTTCAATTACCCTGGTATTGACTGGGTCAATGTCACGGCAGGACATGCTAGGGAGATAAAGTTTTTGCTTCTTGGAGCAGCTGGTTCATGAACCGACTAGTGGGGAAGCCATTTTGGACCTAGTCCTTAGTGGAACACCATATCTGGTGCAAGAGATAAGAGTGTTGGGGCCACTTGGCAGTAGTGATCATAGCATGATCGTATTTCATTAATTAATGGAGGAGGGATGGTAAGATAATCCACAGTACTACCTTTTAACTTTCGTAAAGGAGACTATGATAAAATGAAGAAAATGGTTAAGAAAAAACTAAAAGGAGCAGTTGCAAAGGTTAAAGACTTACATCCAGCTTGGGTGTTGTTTAAAAATACTATCTTAGAAGCCCAGACTAGCTGTATTCCATGCTTTAAGAAAAGTGGAAGGAAGTCCAAAAAAACTGCCAGCATGGTTTAAGGTGAGATCAGAGAGGCTGTTGCCAAAAAACCATCTTTCAGGAAATTGGAAAAAGAGCCAAATAATGAAAACTGGAAACAGCACGAGTACTGGCAAGTTAAATGCAAGGCATTGAGAAGGCAGACAAAGAGAGAATTTGAGAAGAAACTTGCTTTGGAAGCAAAAACACGTAATAAAGACTTTTTCAAGTACATTCGTAGCAAAAAAACCTGTGAGAGAATCAGTTGGACCATTAGATGATAGAGGGGTAAAAGATGCAATAAAAGGGGACACGGCTATAGCGGAGAGACTGAATGAATTCTTTGCATCGGTCTTTACTGAGGAAGATGTAGGGATGTTACCCATGACTGAAGTAGTATTTGAAGTTGATATTGCAGAAGAATTTAAAGAAATATTGATACACCGGGAAGATGTATTACAACTATTTGATAAACTGAAGAGTAGCAAATCACCTGGACCGGATGGTATACATCCAAGGGTGTTGAAAGAACTTAAATATGAGATTGCAGACCTGCTATTGGTAATCTGTGAACTATCATTAAAATTATCTGTAATACCTGAAGATTGGAGGATGGCCAATGTAACGCCAGTTTTTAAAAAGTGTTCCAGGGAAACTAGAGACCGGTGAGCCTGACATCAGTACCAGGAAAAATGGTAGAAGCCATCATAAAAAACAAAATTACTGAACATTTAGATTGTCATGGCTTAATGGGAGACAGCCAACATGGCTTTAGACAAGGAAGATCTTGTCTTACTAATGTGCTATGTTTTTTGAAGGTGTGAATAAACAGGTAGACAAAGGTGAGTTGGTTGATATAGTGTATCTGCACTTTCAGAAAGCCTTTGACTAGGTCCCTCATCAGAAACATTTGGCAAAACTAAAAAGTCATGGGATAGGAGGCAGTTTACTATTGTGGATCAGGAACTGGTTAAAAGATAGAAAGCAGAGGGTAGGGCTAAATGGCCAATTTTCCCAATGGAAAATGGTGAATAGTGGAATACCCCAGGGACATGTGCTGGGTCCTCTGCTTTTTGACATATTCATATATGACCTAGAAAAGGGAATAACGAGTGAGGTTATCAGATTTGCAGATGACACAAAACTATTTAAAGTTGTTAAAACCCAAGAGAATTTGGAAAATTGCAAGAGGATCTTGATAAATTGGAAGACTGGGCATCAAAATGGCAGATGAAATTTAATGTAGACAAGTGCAAAGTTATGCATCTAGGAAAGAACAACCCACATTATGGTTACACGATGCAAGGTTCCACATTGGGAACCACCACCCAGGAAAAAGATTTAGGAGTCATCGTGGATAACATGTTAAAGCCCTCGGCCCAGTGTGCAGCGGCGGCCAAGAAAGCAAATAGAATGCTAGGTATCATAAGGAAAGGAATGGAAAATGAAACAAAGGATATTATAATGTCTCTGTATCGTTCCATGGTGCGACCGCTCCTTGAATATTGTGTGCAATTCTGGTCTCTATATCTTAAAAAGGATATAGCGTTATTAGAAAAGGTTCAGAGAAGTACCACCAAAATGGTAAAGGGGATGGAAGGGATACTCCTATGAAGAGAGGCTAAAAAGATTAGGGCTCTTCAGCCTGGAAAAGAGACGGCTGAGGGGAGATATTATAGAGGTCTATAAATTGATGAATGGAGTGGAACGGGTAAACGTAGATCAATTGTTTACATCATCAGAATATAAAAAGACTAAGGGACATGCAATGAAGCTACAGGATAACCTATTTAAGACTAATAAGAGAAAATATTTTTTCATTCGACGTGTAATCAAACTCTGTTATTTGTTACTGGAGGATGTAGTAAAAGCTGTTAGTGTAGCTGGGTTTAGGATAACTCTGTTTATTGATATACACATCAACAACTTCGGTGAGCGGTGACTCTTTACACCCACCGAATGTTACAATTACAACTATTTACATTTTTGAGTTATTACTCTTACTCTCCAAACCCTCCCCCCCATCCTCTGTACATTAATACTATACCTCATCTAACACTACCCTAGTCCCAGTTCCCTTCTCCGGCTTTCCCCCCCCCTCTCTACCCCTCCCCCCCCCCATCCTCTTGAGTCCACGTTGCCTCCCAGTTCCACTACTTCACAGGGTAATAATATCATTCCGAGCTCTGGGAGAAAGGTTATCCAGATAGGGACTCCTTATAGCAAGATATTGGTCCCTCTTCTTCCCTCCTCGCTTAGTCTGAATCCCTTCCCATATTATATGCTGATGCAAAGCATTTCTCCATTCCCAATACCCTGGCCCCCCAGGATCTCACCAATGTCTCAAAATACATAATTTAGCTACCAGGCAGGCCTTCCTTACCAGTAATCGACTCCCCACCCACTGAGTCCCTATCGGTTCCAGTGCATCCAATATTGCAAACCCCGGAGTAAGTAATAACCCTCGCCCTACTAAATGTCTCAGGTAGGATTGTATATTTGCCCGATTTTCCTTAACTTCCCTACAGGCCCAGAACATGTGTCCCAGTGTAGCCATCTCTCCGGCACACCAGGGGCACTGTGCCCATTCTGCAGTGCCCGCCTGCCATGCCCTCTGTGCCCATTCTGCAGTGCCCGCCTGCCATGCCCTCTTTGGGGAAAAAAACGCTCTAGCCAATATTTTAAATTGCATTTCATGCAACCGGGCTCCTTGGACCAATTCCGGTATCCGCGCTACCGCTGTCTCCCACTCAAACCCTTCTAGGGGTATCCCTAAGTCCTCCCTCCACTTATTAATGTTGACTCTAGATAATCCAACCCGGGGAAGATCCTACAGTTTTTTGCAGTATTGTGCCATTGACAACCGAGTTCGATCCTCCAATTCAAACCAGGATTCCAATCTATTTAGTGACTCCTGTCGTAATCCTGCAGCTCCCAAAGTGGGGACACAATGCTTCAGCTGAAGGTACAAAAACTGTTGATCACCAGGTAATTGATAACGACTCTGCAAATCCGCCATTGTGAGGAGTTTACCCTCCTCGTCTACCACATGTCAAAGATACGTAATTCACTGTGAGGCCCAAACCCTAAAGACCTGAGTATCAGATCCCGGGGGAAAGGCCTTATTCCCCTGCACTGGCAGAAACCTCCATGGGCACCCCCAATCTTTTGCACAGGATTTTCCACCCTGCACATACCCCTCTTATGAGTAGGCTACTATGCACTGATGCGGGCAGCTGAGGCCCAGGGGTGTGCAAGACGGCGGTTAACCCCAGTGGTGCCACCATAGCCAACTTGACGTCTCTAGGTGTAAAGATCTCCTGACTTCCCAGCCAATCCCGTACATGATGCAATACACAGGCCAAGTTATAGAGTGCTAGGTCAGGAAAGCCCATACCCCTCCCCCCCCCTCTCTGCCAGGGTCCCCTCAATGGTGCATTTGTCAACTGTGGTCGCCTCCCTCACCATAAAAACCCCTGTAAATGCCTCTCCAGTGTCCGTAGCTCTCTTCTGCACAGCATCAAAGGCAATAGTTATACATACAAGACACTTGGGAATACCAACATTTTATATGCTGCAATCCTGCCCAGCAAGGACAAGGGCAGAGGCGTCCAATCCCTAAGTTTGTCCTTTACCCAATTAATCAAGGGGGGCACATTTTGGCCTGAACTCCTCAAATAAAATCATCTCCTAACTCATAGGCCTCGAGTATCTCAAAGAGGTAATTCCAACAAACCCTATCAAATGCTTTTTCCGCATCAAAGTTTACAAGAAGGGCAGGAATCCTATCCCTATGGACCTTTTCCAGGGAGGCAAGAATTCTCCGCAGATTACTCACTGGGTATCTTCCCTGTACAAACCCTGTCTGACAGGGATGCACTATCTCTGGGAGAAACATCGACAAACGTTCCACCAGAATCTTGGCAAAAATCTTTAAGTCCATATTTAACAAAGATATGGGCCGATATGACTCCGCCACATGTGGGTCCCTACCCGGCTTCGGTAATACTACTATACGAGCAGTGTTAACATCATATGTCAACTTACCCAATGTCAACCACACATTGAACATGTCTGCCAATGGGCCAGCTATCCTTTCTGACAGAATTTTATAAAACTCGGCTCTGTATCCATCTGGACCCGGGGTCTTGCATAAAACAGCCTTCTTTATGACTCTCTCCACCTCTTCCACTGCCACTGGGGTTCATAAAGATTCCCTATGCCCTGGCACAAGGCAAGGAAGCCTGATCCGTTTCAAATAATTCTGTATTTGTTCCCTCGGGGCCTCCTCCCTTGTATACAAGGCCCTATAAAACTTCTCAAAAATCTCTCCAATATCTTTAGAGTCCTTGCACAACTTGCCCGCTGTATCCCTAACCCCCGCCACATATTGAGAGCCTCTCCTTCCACCTAAACATCTCGCCAACAACCGCCCCGGCTTGTCCCCGAACTGATACAGACAATACTTATAGTATACTAAGGATTTTTTGGCTCTTTGATGCAACACTATTTAACATAGTTTGAGTGGCTAGTAGCTGTGTTTTGTTTGCTGCAATGGGGTGATGACTCCATATGCTTATTCATGGCCCACCTGACATTCAAGACAGAGAATCCTGGCAGCCATCAGCCTCCTTCGTCGGGCTCTATATGCTATTATATCCCCCCCTGAGAACTACCTTCGCTGTCTCCCAAAAGAGTTCTGGAGTCTCTGCATGTTCCTCATTGAACTGGCTATAATCCTGCCAGTTTTCCATTAAATATTTCCTAAAGCCCTCCTCCTCGTATAACTCTAATGGAAAGGTCCATGCACTGTTTATGCCCATAGAATCTCCCCGTGTGAAATCCATCCAGACCGGAGTATGAACCGAGATTTCATTTGGGCCAATCTCCGCCTCTTCAACATATTGAAAAATAGAGTCCGAACAGATTATAGCATCAATCCGGGCACTTGTATTATGGGCCAAAGAAATATGTGTGTAGTCCTGTTTCTGAGGGTTTAAAACCCGCTAGCCATCAATAAGATATAGACATTTAAAGAAGCGATTTAGGTGCCTTCTCCCTCCGACCCCACCTGATATATCCAGGGTAAGATCCAATACCCCATTCCAATCCCCACCTAGAAGCACCAGGCAGTCGGATAGTCCTTCAATTTTTGCTGCAGATCCGCAAAAAATGCCGGATCCACTGCATTTGGATCATAAACCGCCCCCAAAATTACCCTACGTTCCTTAAGCTCCCCTTCCACTAATATGTATCGACCCTTGGAGTCTACTACTTCCTGAATGCACTGGAACCCCACCCCCTTCGTTATTAATATGGCCACCCCCCCCCCCCCTTTTCGACCCCGGGCAGAGGCCCCATAAACAAACTCAATTTGATCCCCCTTCAGTCAGGTCAGATCTTCCACTGATTGATGTGTTTCCTGAAGCATTATAATCTCCCCTCAGTGTCTCTGCAAAGCTCCCAAAACCTTCTTCCTTTTAATGTGTCATGCGACCCCTCAGATATTCCAACTTAATACCCTCACAGTTCCTTATTACAATTAAATCTTTCTCCCAGGTGCCTAACTATTTCACCGGGTGTCCCCCCAGCCCAGGACCCCCAAATACTCCTCCAAAACAACCCCTCTTCTTGGTTCCTTCCACAAAATCTAACTACCTTATCCCTTAACCCAACTATGGACCCAATCCATCCCCCCATATCCCTTCCCCCTCTGTAGGCCTTCCCAATCCGTCCCCCCTCCCCCCTTCCCTTTACCCTCCCCCCCCCTTCCCTTTACCCTCCCCCCCCCTTCCCTTTACCCTCCCCCCCCCCTTCTCACTCTTCCCCCTTACACCTCCCAACTTCATGGTTACTAATTGATGTTAGGATCCCCAGCCACCCCCTTATAAACAGACATAAGTACAATGCAATAGGGAGTAAAGACACAAATATAACATAGCAAACCATAGGCACAGTTCCATTCCGCCACCTCTTCTAGCACTGTGGAGGGAAACCTCCCCCCAGCAGCTCCCTGGAGTACGGTTTTATTGGTCTTTCTTAACAAAATTCACACCACTCACGATCGTGGTGACCTATCGGTGGCGGTCTCCCTTGATCTTTCAGCCGCCTTCGATCTTGTCGATCACTCTCTCCTCCTGGCTCGATTGCGTGACGCTGGTCTTTGTAGCACAGTCCTTCACTGGTTTCATTCTTTTCTTTCCTCTAGGTCTTTCTCAGTTCTCCCCACCTCTCCCTCCTCATCTGCTTCCGAGCCCACTTCTCTCCTCTGTAGTGTCCCTCAGGGTTCAGTCCTGGCTCCTCTTCTCTTCAACATTTTCCTCACGCCTCTTGCCCTATTAGTCCAACAACATGGGATATCTGCTTTCTATTATGCCGATGACTTGGTCCTCCTTTATCACACCTCCCCTCTTTCCCTCGATCTTTCTCCTCTGAACTCTTGTCTTTCTGCCATCGCTGACTGGCTCACTACCCACTGTCTTCACCTCAACCTCACAAAAACTCTCGCTATCTGGTTTTCTCATGACGCTTCCCCACCAACACTTTCCCCTTCCTTCTCTGGTTCACTTGTTCCCATCATCTCCTCCCTTCGTTACCTGGGAGTCCTCTTTGATCCCGCCTTGACCTTTTGTGATCATATTGCCCACGTCTCTAAGACCTCTTTTTTCCATCTGCGTCAAATCCGTGCTATCAGACCTTTTCTTTCTGCACAGGCCCTCACTACCCTTCTCCTGTCCCTCGTCATGTCCCACGTTGACTTCTGCAACTCGGTCCTGGCTGGTCTCCCTAACGTTCAACTTTACCGCCTCCAACGCATACAAACACAGCTGCTCGACTCATCTTTCACTCCTCCATCCGTGATCACATTACACCTCTCCTCATTCATCTTCACTGGCTCCCCATCAAATTCCGTATTCATTATAAAATTCTGGTACTCCTTCATCGCGTTCTCCACACTCACTCACCCCAGTATCTGGCTGACCTTGCCCGTCTGCACACCCCAGCTCGCTCCCTCCGATCCTTCCACCTCAACCGCCTGCACCTCCCCTCACCTACCTCCGCCCGTCTCCAATCCACTCGCTCCTCCGCATTTTTTTTCCTAGCCCCCGCCCTGTGGAATTCCCTCCCTTCCTCTATTCGGCTTGAGCATGAGCATTCTGCTTTTAAGAACAGCCTCAAGACCCATTTCTTTGCCCTTGCCTTTGACCTCCCAGATCCTTCTGTATGACCTCCCTCTTCCTGTCCTCCTCTCTACCCCTACTCTTGTCTCGTTGTATGATTCTGTCTGGTGTGCTTTCCTATTTTATTATTGTAATTTCCTTTCCTTTTCATACCTTATGGTTTTTCTAAAATTTGTACTATGTAAACCGCTTTGATTTTTTTTTTTTCCTCAGCGGTATATCAAGTAAATAAACATAAACATACAAAGGCTACTTTCCCCGAACCTCTCCCCACACTGCTCCCAACTAAATCAAAGTCTTTTCAGTCTAAAACCAGTGCAGCTCCTCAAATCTGACTCTTTCAGGCCCTTTTCTGGCCACCTGATTGTTATGGAGTTTCAGGCCCAAAGCCGAATCTTTTCACTCTGAGACTCCTTCTGCTCCTTGCTGGCTGCCTCGTCTCTGGACCATCTCTGCATCCAGGAACTGTTGTGCAGCCATAGGATTTTCAAAGGTCCGTGGTAACCCATTTATAAACACCCTCAATCTCGCTGGGTACAATACTGCAAATTTGTACTTTGCTTCCCGCAGGCTTTGGCATACCACTGCATAAGCTCTCCTCTTAGCGCTCAGCTCCACAGAATAATCTTGATATGCCAAGATTTTAGTATTTAACTGACAATGGGGCCATGTTTGTGCATTTCTCGCAGAAGTTTCTCTTTTTGTAAGTAGTTCAAAAAACAGGCTATCACCACCCATGGTGAGAGAGAAAGACGCGTGCTGAGCTCTCTCCGGGGTCCCTGGCTGCCCACAAGAGTTTTTTTCAGCGAATTTGGGCACAATAATTGTATACATTGGCACCGGAGGAGCAGGAGACTGATTAGAGCCTGAGGGAAGCGGCAGGTCTTGGTTGGAGGCTATGAAAACGGTCAGATGAAATTGGGAGAGGCTGCCTGCACAGCAGCCCAAAATGGCTGACCCTCCGGCCTTGCCGAGCTCTCCGGGGCAGTCTGCACTAGTGGCGGATATAACTGCAGTGGTAGTAGGGGCGCTGGTAGGCCTTCCATCCTAGTGTAGCTGGGTTTAAAAAAGGTTTGGTCAAGTTCCTGGAGGAAAGGTCCATAAACCATTATTAAAAGGGACCAAGGATATCACTGCTTGATCCAATACAAGCATTGAGGAACCTGTGTCTTTTGGGGAGACTGCTAGGTACTTATGACCTAGATTGGCCACTGTTGGAAACAGGATACTGGGCTTGATGGACCTTAGTCTGACCCAGTATGGCATATCTTATCTTCTTATGTTCTCTCTTACCTCATATCTTCTCTATTTTCAACTCAAGCCTCTTGAATTGGATTTTCCCTTCTCTGTGGAAGCACGCTCTATCCGTCCCATTCTAAAGAAGGGCTCCTTAGATCCCTCCATTTCTGCAAACTGGCATCCCATCTCTAACCTCACGTTTCTCTCTAAGCTTCTGGAAAAACTAGTCTTTGCCCAGCTCTGCTCCCATCTCGAAGCTTCTCTAGCCCTCCATCCCCGACAGTCCGGTTTTCATCCTGACCATAACACAGAATCCATTCTTCACTCTCTCCTTAGTGAATTGCATGTTGCACACGATCGGGGCTCCTTCTCAATTGCCATCTCCCTTGATTTATCTGTCACCTTCGACCTAGTCGACCACCATACCCTCTTCATATGTCTTCGCAGTGTTAAGATTTCCAGCACTGTTCTTCTTTGGTTTCGTTCCTTCCTCACCAACAGGTCTTTCTCGGTTCTTTCAGGGTCTGCTTCCTCCCTCCCCTCACCCCCTTCACTGTGGTGTCGCAGGGTTCCGTCCTGGCCTCGCTCCTGTTCAACATCTTCCTGGCTCCCCTTGCCCTCCTGGTTCAGCAATATGATATCTCCACGTATTACTACACGGACGATATCATTCTTTTTCATCATACAGACTCCACAGCACCTGATATAACCAACCTTAACCTAGACATACTATTGGTCACAGAGACATGGCTTTCGGACACTGACACTGTTCTAACAAACCAACTCACCCCCCTAACTTCTCTATCTACATATGCAACAGAGAAAATAGAAGAGGAGGAGGCGTCTTCATACTAGCAAAAACTGCACTACAATACCGGACGAGCCTAGCCAGGAGCACACAGCACCTAGACACAATAACCATCACTAACAAAATCAGCACTATCAACCTCATTTACAGGGCACCAAGTGCGTCATCAGACGAGCTCTCTGACATAATCGACTTAGCCTGTAACCCTGAAAACCCTAATAAATCAAACTGGCTGTTGGGCGACTTTAATCTCGCCTCCACACAACCTGCCTTATCTAGCCCCTTCCTCGAAGCAATGTCCAATCTCTCCTACAAGCAAATTGTAAACGATCTCACCCACCACCGAGGGAACCTCCTGGATCTTGTCTTTGCACCATCCACAGACACAAGCATGATACGCCGAATTAATCTCTCCATCACCCCTGTCCCCTGGTCCGACCACAGCCTGATAACATTCCAGATACCATCGCATCAGAATACTCAGCCGACCAAACATCCAGACTTCTGCAAACCATGTACACTTCAAGCCATTAGACAAAGAAGTGATCACCAAACATGCACTCCCAAAACTGGCTCAGCCAATGGCCAACCTCAGTGAAATGGTCACTAATTGGAATGACACCCTAAACCTGTACGCTCAACAGCCGTCCACTAACATACAAGCAACACCCAACAACCGAGCCGCTAAAAGGCAGACTGCTCCGTGGTTCTCTCCTGAATTACGGACATCCCTACTTCACCTGAGAAAACTAGAGAGAAAATGAAGGCATACTCATAACACTATGGACCAAGATATATACTTAGCCCACCTGAAAATTCATCACGAAGCAACTTGTGGCAAGAGGAAGGAATTCCACTCTGATCTCCTCAGCTGCTCACTAACAAGCCACGAGACCTCTTCAATTTAGTAAAATCCTTAACCGAGGAGCCATCACCTCCACAACAAGAATATATACAGCCACAATTATACGCTAACTACATTCAATCCAAAACAGTCAAAACAACTACAACCACAATGCAAGAACTTTCCCAGTCTCCCCAGCTCCAGAACCACTCATTAAGCTCTCACCTCCATCGGCAAAATACATTGAAGACATTTTTGCCACCATCAACACCACCACTACACCAAACGACCCATGCCCAGCACACTGGATCAGAGCAATGCGTTCAGAACTCAGCCCAGTCATAGCTGAAATTGCAAACCGGTCCTTCTCAACCGGAATTTTCCCAGCTACTCTTAAGCAGACATCCATCCGTCCATTACTAAATAACAACCAGCTGGATCCAAAGAAAGTGGAATCTTACCGGCCAATCGCTAGTATTCCACTACTAGCCAAAATACTCGAGAAGGTGACTCAGAGACAAATCCAGCAACATCTAGACACATCATACCCCCTAGACCCATGCCAACATGGATTTAGGGAAGCTCACGGAGTTGAAACTCTCCTGACCTCACTAACTAACGCACTCATCAGTGGGATAGAGAGCACCAAGAGGGGCTTCGCATTGATCTTCCTTGACATCGCTGCTGCGTTCGATTCAGTCGACCATGAACAACTCCTAGCTTGACTCCATGAGAAGGGAATCCAGGGTCTCGCATGGGATTGGTGTAAATCCTACCTAGAAGATCATTGGCAACAAGTTTGGATTGGAGCCAATACATCTGAACCATTCCAGCAAAGTCAAGGAGTACCCCAAGGCTCCTCACTATCTGCACTACTCTTTAACATATATATGCAGCCAATCTGCAAAATCACCTGAGCCTTCGGCATATACTCGAGGAGGGATCTAGCTAAGCTTGAAGAATGGTCTAGAATTTGGCAGCTGGGATTTAATGTTAAAAAATGTAAGGTCATGCATTTGGGCTGCAGCAATCCAAGGGAGCAATACAGTATAGGAGGTGAAGTACTTTTGTTCACTAAAGAAGAGCGGGACCTAGGCGTGGTTGTGTCTGATGATCTTAAAGTAGCTAAACAGGTAGAAAAGGCGACGGCAAAAGCTAGAAGGATGCTTGGGTGCATACGGAGAGGAATGGCTAGCAGAAAAAAAGGAGGTGATAATGCCTCTGTATAAGTCTTTGGTGCGACCTCATTTGGAGTATAGTGTGCAATTCTGGAGACCGCACCTTCAAAAGGATGTGAACAGGATGGAGTCGGTGCAGAGGGTGGCTACTGAAATGATTAGTGGGCTTCATTATAAAACATATGAGGACAGACTTAAGGATCTTAATATGTACACCTTAGAGGAAAGGCGGGATAGAGGTTATATGATTGAGATGTTTAAATACCTCCGTGGCATAAATGTTCAGGGAGAGAGCCTCTTTCAATTGAAAGCAAGTTCTGCTACGAGGGGACATGGGATGAGGGTGAAGGGAGATAGATTCAGGAGTGATATGTGGAAATATTTCTTTACGGAAAGAGTAGTGGATCCATGGAATAGTCTCCCAGTGGAGGTGGTAGAGATGAGGACAGTAACTGAATTCAAAAAAGCATGGGACCAACACAGAGGATCGCTAAAGGTAAAAAGTGGACTGTTGTAGTTGTTGATATGGAAGGACAGACTAGATAGGCCATGTGGTCTTTTTCTGTCATCATGTTTCTATGTTTCTATATCTTCCCTCATCTACGCAGATGACATGCTGATGTTTACACCTATCAACGTCACACGCCCTGATTATACGGCTCTAATCAATTGCTTCAATGCAATCACAGATTGGCTCCTCAATCAGAACCTGCGAATAAATTTAAAAAAAAACGAAGTTCTAATTGTCACAAGAAACAAATGCTTCTCACCCCCCCCCCCCAACCCTAAAAGTAAGAGATGCAGAACTTCCAATCAAATCCACCATACACTACCTGGGTGTAATACTGGATCAACAACTAGACTTCAAAGAGCACATAAAATGTACTGTAAAATCCATCTACTACAAGATAAAAACCCTTCGGCACCTGAGACCCATGTTGGAGACTGAGGACGTCCGCACAATATTCCAAGCACTGGTCACAACCCATTTTGACTATGCGAATATTATACTACATGGCCTCCCCAAGAACACACTAAACCCGTTACAATTAGCTATGAATGCCGCAGCCTGCGTCCTGTATGGAGCATCAAGGAGAGACCATATTACTCCTATCCTAAGGGAGCTACACTGGCTCCCGATAAGTTGCAGGATCTCTTATAAAGCCCTCCTCATTACATTCAAATCCATTAATAAAATATCGCCCTCCTCAATTTCAGCCCTTCTCACCCACACCCCGAACAATATATCTAGGAGATCATTAGCCGAAAATACACTAGTTATCCCAAGCAAATTCACTAAATGTGCTCAAGCAACTAATAATAGAACATTTGCATCCTATGCCCCCAGATGCTGGAACAAACTCCCTCCCAGCATCAGAGCAATCAGAGACCTTATGCAATTCAGAAAAGCCCTCAAGCACCATCTGTTTCTTATTCACTTTGCACAACTTAACAACGCCTCCTCTCCTCCCCCCTCACAACTCATTTCCTCTTCATGATTAACCAATTTTGCCTCTGACTGAGCTTCTAACACAGACCAGGTAGAATTTGTATTCATTTGTAATGCTGTAAGATGTACTTTATTGTAAATAGTTTACCAGCTCGGTAACTGTTAAAATGTAAATAGTTTCCCCCAGTTCAAATCCATGTTATGTCTCCTGTTATATGTAAACTTAGAACAGATTTGACTGTCCGAGTATTATATTGTTTAATGTAAACCGCACTGATAACGAAGAGCACGGTATATAAGAGCTGTTAAATAAAATAAATAATTAAATATTGACCCCCTCAATGCCTGACTGTCCTGTTTGGCCTCTTGGATGTCCACAAATTGCCTGCATGTTAATCTCTCTAAAACCATGGCCATTTGCTTAACCTTTGGAGATCCGGCTCCCTCTCTTGTCCTCCTTCTCTCCTTCTCTCCTCCTCCCCCATCCCTGTTGTCCCTTCTCTGCACTATGTCTGTGTCACCCTCGATTTGTCCCTTTCTTTTAGAGAGCACATTCATCTGTAGTCCAGCGTTTTTTCATTGCCCTGAGGCAACTTCGTGCGGTCCATCCTTTCATTTCAGCACCCTCCCTGACCACATTGCTCCTGTCCCTTGTCATGCCCTGTCTGGATTATTGCAATGTCTCTTTGGCCAGCCTCCCTCAACTCCAACTGCGCAGACTTCAACTCGTCCAGAACACTGCTACACGTATCCTGATCCATGCCTCCCTTACAGACCATGTTACACCTCTTCTCATTCACCTGCACTTGCTCAATGTATCCTTCAGAATTCAGTACAAAGTCCACAAATCAATCCACACTGGTATACCACTCTACTTCTCTGATCTGATCTGTCTCCATACCCCCCAGCGGTCCCTCAGGTCCATTCACTCTAATCGTATATCCCTCCTGTCCCCGTCTCAGGCCCACTTGGAATCCACTCGGTCCTCTGCTTTCTTTTTCCTTGGTCCCCGGCTCTGGAACTCGCTGCCGTCAGCCCTCCACCTGGAACCCTCCTTCAATAATTTCAAAGCAAGATTAAAGACCCACCTTTTCTGTACGGCTTTTGACCTTCCCCCTCCCCCTCCCTCTTGTCTCCTGCTCCTCATTGATAACAGGTCCACATCCTACCATCCCTGGTGTAGTCTTTCCTTTTTCTGCTGTTTCTTTCCTATCTGAATGGTGGCGTTCTGTTTCATCCTCCTAGCAGTATTTGAATTTTTCTGATTGTAAACCGCTATGTGTTAACTTGTGTGTGGGCAGTATTACGTTTTGAATAAAGATAAAGTACGTGTCGTTCCATGTGCCAGATTAAATATGCGGATAGCCCAATGGACTCTTGCCTCCCAATGGATGCAAGCCTCCAGCCATCTCTCTAACCAAATCTCTTCAGTGGTGGTGGTCTCCAGAAAATCTCATCTGGTCATCTTTTCAGATGCCTCCACTTCAGTGTAACCTGACAACTGATGCCTCCAAACTGGGATGGGGAGCAAACCAGGGCAACCTGTCTATACAGAGGCTGTGGACAATGCATGAGTCAGACCTCCAAATCAATCTTCTGGACCTTTGTGCTATCTCGAATGCCCTCAGAGTGTTTCAACACCATCTCAGGGCACAACAAGTCAGAGTCAGGACGGACAATCAGGTCGCCATGTTCTATGTGAACAAACAGGGAGAAACAGGCTCATGGCCCCTCTGCGAGGAGATTCTTTACCTATGGTCCTTTGCCATTTCTCATCAAATACACCCCTGAGCAGAGTAGCTCCTGGGGAGCTCAATGTCTTGGCAGACAAGCTGAGTCACATCCTTCTTCCCCATGAATGGTCTCTCCATCCAGACACAACATCCTACATCTTCCAGACCTGGGGAACTTCAGACATAAATCTGTTTGCTATTCTGCAGAATGCCAAGCTTCTTCACATCTGCACAAGGACTCCGACATCCAGCAACCAACAGTTGGATGCCTTCCACCTACACTGGGGGCAGGCTCTGCTTTATGCTTTCTCTCCCATATCCAAGACGCTTTTCAAGCTTCAGTCCGACAAGGGCTCCTTGATTCTCAGCCTCTGCGATTGGGATCAGCGCCCAATCTCCTCTCCCAAGACGATGGCTCACTATTCCATCCCAAGCCACAGTCTCTCTGCCTTACAGCTTGGCTGCTGAGAGCATAGCATTATAGGACATTCACCTTCCACAGGAGGTTAAGCAGATCCTATGGGCTTCTAAAAAGCTCTCCATTAGACATTCATATGCTTTCAAGTGGCATAGATACTCTCTCTGGTGTTCCCAGAAAGTCTCAATACCTTTTCTGCTCCAGTGGAGTCACTCCTACAGTACCTCTTCCACCTATCTTCAGCAGGTCTAAAGACCAACTCAGTGAGAGTCCACCTCAGTGCCATTGCAGCCTCTCACCACCTACTGGATGGGCAGCTCATTTCCTCACATCCGCTAGTGGCACATTTCATGAGAGGTCTCCTGTTGTCCAAACCTCTTGGGACCTCAACGTTATTCTAGCGCAGCTTCTCAAGCTGCCCCTTGAACCACTGGCCATGACCTCCCTACTGTCTTGGAAGGTAATCTTCCTAATTGCCCTCACTTCAGCTAGACACATTAGCGAGCTTCAGGCTCTGGTGGCATACCCCCCCCCCCCCCCCACCTGGTTCCACCATGACAAAGTCATCCTTTGGACTCGCCCATACTTTATGCCAAAGGTGGTGTCTCCTTTTCATTTAAATCAGTCAATTAACCTTCCAGTCTTCTTTCCTAAACCTCATGCATCTCAAGTGGAAATAACTCTGCATGCTCTTGACTGCAAACATGCGTTGGCTTTTTATCTTCAAAGGACTCAAGATTATTGCAAAGCCTCACAGTTGTTCATCTCATTTGACCCTAGTCACCTGGGTCTATCTGTATCTAAGCATACGCTCTCCAGATGGATAGCAGAATGCATTTCATTTGTATCATGGCAACCTCGATGTCAAACTTATGTTCGGTAGCCATTGACGACATTTGCAAGGCAGCAACCTGGTCTTCTATCCATAACTTCGCTGCCCATTATTGTCTGGACAAGGACTCCCATCGGGATGCCATGTTTGGTCAAGCTGTACTCCAGCACCTCTTTCAGATGCAACTCCTACCCTCCATCCCGGACTTTGATGATACCAGAAATCCATGTAGGTTCCATGACCTCTTCAAGCCTACTCCAAGGTAAATCTCCACCAGTTCTGAGGTCACTTCATCTGGCATTTGGGAGCTAGGGAGTACCATATGTGAAGATTACATTCCTTCCTGTTCCTGGAGATAGCGTAGTTACTCACCTGCAACTGGTGATTTCCGAAAACAGCAGGAATTTAATCTTCACAACCCGCCCTCCTCTCCTAGGAGTTTGTAGGGTTCTTTTATTTTCTTCTTCCTCTCAGCTCCCAAAAGCTTTCTATTTGGATGCTGGGGAGCATTCCCATGCAGGCTCTGTGACCGACGTCATCCATATGTGAAGACTAAATTCCTGCTGTTCCCGGAGATCACCTGTTACAGGTGAGTAGCTACGCTTTACCATCCATTTAAATGGATATAAATGCACTGTGTGCTGCCCTTAGCACAGGCATTTGTGCATTGATTTTGCTTATGTTAGATTCCTTCCTGCATTCTGTGTCCATGCTAGCGCAGAAAATTCACCACAGATACTGCGCTATTGCCAGCGCTAATAGCAGTGTACTTTGCTGTGTCAAGCTGAGTATATGGTATATTCAAATGCTTGTACTTATTTTTTTTGGGTTGGTGATGGAATTCTCTGCACAGTGCTGACCCCTGTATTGTGTGTAATGTACCCCATTTGTGTTCCTGTTAGGCTTCTCCCAGATCTCTCTACCAGGTAAAGTACTTCTGGATGTTCTGCTTTATTCAGAAGATATATACAGGCCAATATTCAGTAGGGTAGTTACTAACCACATGAGTCCCACTAAATGTGCTTTTCAGTGGCACTGTCCAGATAGTGCTGAGGCAGTCTTTGGGCCATCCCCAGGGTTATCCAGTTAGTCACAATATTCATTCTGCCAACAGGATAACAACCATATAAAGTTATGTCACAAAAGAAGCCATTGTAGACATAAGTTTATGTGCTTTCCTGTTCAGGTAGTGGCTGACTATCGCTGCTATCTGGATAATGCTGGCGGACAGCACTAAGAACATAAGATATGCCATACTGGGTCAGACCAAGGTCCATCAAGCCCAGTATCCTGTTTCCAACAGTGACCAATCTAGGTCACAAGTACCTAGCAGTTTCCCCAAAAGACACAGGTTCCACAATGCTTGTATTGGGTCAAACAGTGGATATTCTGGGTCCATTTTAATAATGGTTTATGAACCTTTCCTCCAGAAACTTGTCCAACCTTTTTTAAACCTGGCTACACTAACAGCTTTTACACTCAAAATGAATATTTAGCATCAGCAGTTACTCAGGTTCCAGTTCTGAATATCTTTTTCATTGTAAATACCACAGCTGGTGTTTAAAAAAAATGCCAACTATGGAGTTTGAATACATTGCTCCCTAGTTGTTTCATATAATTCAAGAGCTTGATATTCAAAGGGTTTATCTGGTTAGCAAGGCCTGCTAACCGGATAAACCCCTCTGAGCCCAATATTCAGCAGCACTATCCAGATAGTGCTAAGTCTCTCTTGTGGGCAGGGTAAGTGTAAATTGGAGGGGTTATTGGTTAACAGTAAATTTTATTCCGCTAACAAGATAAGAATTTGCATAAAGTTAGGCCCAAAAAAAGTAGGGATAGCTTTTTTGTGTTTTTGCTATCCAGATAGCAGCTGAATATTGCCATTATCCAGAGCCTGTGACAATCACCCCTGAAAACAGAGATTCAGTGGAAGCTGTTACCTGGACACTTCCACTGAATATCTGGTTTCATTTTGTCTGTGGTTTCTGATGTTTAAAAAGAGAATTGCTGACTGTCCTGGCTCAATATTGGCTTGCCAAGTGTCTTTACTGCTCTGTTTATGTTCTTCTCTTGGCATCAGGAGTTTTTCTTCTTCTTTCCTTTCTCCATTTCCATATCTACATCTGACCCAGTGTTCCATGGGCTCTTAATTGGGCTTTGTAATCTGTCATCTGCTCAGCTATCTTGATTTATTAACCAAGCTTCCCTTGAAGTAACAGCAAAAATCAACCTACATTTTACCTAGCTTACTGCTTATCATTATATCCTCTAACTAAGGAAGTGGTGACTATGATATAAATGTTCAGTTATAACAATTGTGTTAACAAAAAAACATATGAACAAGCAAATAGCCGTTTACCGTGATTTCTAGATATCTTTGGTCACTGTGACATATTCATCTTAGTTTCTGACAATGAGACTAAAGATCGTTGGCGTTGCTGAAAGTTTATTGCCCCTCAATATAGTTTATTTACCCTGATACAACTCTGAATTTATTTTTCAGGTAGCCCTCTCCGATTTCTGAATGAGTTATGGCATATGACAGCAAACAAAGATCATCAAGCCCTAGGACCAGCTTGACCCATCTCCCTCTTGATGTAATGCCACAGACACTCCTCCAATACCCCCCTCAACCTCTTTACCAGTAAAGATCCACTTTGCCCATCATATGTGTATTTGAATTATGTTACTATTTTTTGCCGCTGTCTCATTCACCTTGTGTGCTAGAGTATTTTGCTTCTCAAAAAGGCTTGCTTCTTGTGCCTGATTATGCCCTTCAGGTATTTGAATATCTGTCGTCTTCCCTTCCCTTAATATTTCCCTTACTATTTCATGTGGTCTTTGCTGCAGATCTTGCACCACTTTGGTAAACTTTAACTGATACACCCCACCCTGCCTTTACCCTTTCAGAAGAATGGCTTCCAAAATAATAATCTAGCAGAAGTCTTGCCAACAACCTGTTCAGAGACATTTTCATCTTTTTTGTTTCTGCTGATCAGACCTTATGCACCCTAACATCTTTTTGGCTCTCGCTCCTGCTTCATTACACTGCGTTGCTACTTTTGAGGTCATCAGATCTGAGGTTTCTCTCCTAGTCAGTGCACATTTCTCACACCCCATTGTTTACTGCTCCCTTGGATTTCTGCCCTCCAAATGCATGTCACTCCCGCAAAATTATATGCTAATATTATTGGGTTTTAGCATACAGGGCTCTGAGGCCATAACAATCAGGTTTGATTTGACAGATTTTCTGCTTTTAGTGGTTTGTCTCACTACGAGGTGTGACAAAAAAGAAACGAGACTGTCCCATAAATGTTTTATTACAAAATCTACAGAGAAATTGTCCCCTTCAAAGTAATCCCCCCAGAATTAATGCACTTCTGCATTCACTTCTGTCACGTACGGAAGCACTCGGTAAAGTCCTCCTCCTTGAGGTCCCTCAGCTCCCTCGTCACAGTGACCTTGATCTCTTCTACAGAGGTGAAATGAGTTCCTTTGAGCACAGTCTTCAGCCTGGGGAAGAGCCAAAAGTCACACGGTGCGAGATCTGGGGAATAAGGAGGGTGGTCGAGAGCTGTGATCTGTTTGTTGGCCAAGAACTTCCTCAGACTGAGCGCAGTGTGTGCGGGTGCATTGTCGTGGTGGAGCAGCCACGACTTGTCTCTCCACAGAGCCTGCCTGCTGCATTGAACCCGGTCATGGAGGCGATTGAGGACCTGCTGATAGAAGTGCTAGTTGACTCTCCGATCCTCCGGCACAAACTCATGATCGACCACTTCCTTCTGGTCAAAGAATGCAATCAGCATGACCTTGATCCTTGATTTGGACATGCGTGCCGCCTTGGGTCTGGGTGACAGTTGAGTCTTCCACTGCAGGCTCTGTCTCTTGCTTTCAGGGTCATACTGGAAGACCCAAGTCTCGTCTCCTGTGATGACTCAGCCAAAGAACTCTGGATCTTCTCCGATCTTCTCTAGCAAGTCTCAACAAGCATTGACCCGGTGCTCCTTCTGGTCATCCGATAAAAGCCTGGACACCATCTTGGCGCACACCTTACGCATCCCCAGCTCCTGCACCAAGATGGTCCGCACTGACTCCCTGTTCAGGCTGAGCTCCTCAGCTATCATCCGCACCGTCAATCTGTGATCACTCCGCACCAGCTGGTTCACTCTATCAGTGTTCTCAGCCGTCTTTGTCGTGAAAGGCCGTCCTGACTTGGGGGTCATCCTCCGCCTCCTCGTGGCCAGTCTTGAAGCATTTGTGCCACTCAAAGACTCACGGCCTTGACATTGCATCTTCTCCATAAGCCTTTTGGAGAAGTTAGAGATATTCAGTTGTGCCCTTCTCCAACTTAACCAGAAATTTCAAGTTGATTCTTTGCTTCTTATTTCTGCTACCTCCAGTTGCGTGACAAAGTGATGGAGCAGTGTGCTACAAAAAAACCTGAAAAAGAAAAACAGAGTGAGAGAGATGAAAAATATTATAGCAGAATAGTGGTGAGATGTTGCACAACACAGTGACATAAGCGGTTAGCTAATTGGCATTGAGTCATGAGCATTGCTGTCACAGTCTCGTTTCTTTTTTGTCACACCTCATATAGCCAGTTGGAATAAGTAACGTCGTCTTAGTTTGAATGATTGGTGTAAAAGGATCTGGAAATGAAGAGGTTAACTACATTGCTGCAGAAGCAAATGACAGTGTATACAGAAATTTCAGGGGCAACTGAATTATTGAGACAAAACTAGACCAAACTGGGATCTGCACCACTCTCACAATATATAGATCAAACAAGCAGAACTCCAAAGACTTTGCAGTCACTTCATTAAATATGAAAGAAAAGGGTGCTCTGTATCTCTATCTCATGGTAACCAGGCTCAAGTGTACGCATGTTGAATAACGGCAGCCGGATAGCCTCGAGCTCTAATACATGCCTTCATTGCCAAAGCTTGTTGTTAAATTCATCCAATGTGTAAGAAATCCTACGCAACTGAAGGAATTGTCCTATGGGAATGTTCTCACATAATCTTCTAGGGTGGCAGCTGTCGAACCTCAGCAATGTATTCCTGTCTGTAGGTTTACAGAAAACTGAAAGAAAAAAACTGCTGAAAAAGTATAGAAATAGTCAAGTCCAAAAGATTAATGATGTATTGATGAAAAGTATAAACAAATTTCAAGTTCCCTTCACAGGAAGTCAGCCAATGAAAAACAATCTGCCAACAAAGCCTCTCATCCATGCCAAATCAAAATAACATCATTAATATATCTTTGCCATAACAACAAATTGACAGAAAAAGGAGAACAAAAAATGCTCCTCAAAAAGGCCCACATACAAGTTGGCAATATTGGTACAGACTACGCGTCCTAGTACAGACTGAACAACGCTGGATCTTTGAAATAAAAAATATGCTACCACAAGGTCTCAAACGAAAGATTGATTGGTCTGTTTCTTATAAAATTTTTATTTCTTATGTTTGACAGCGGTGTTGATGCTGCTGTCTTTTTAAGGCATTGATGTATCATGTTTGTTGTGATGTCATGATGTCGGATGGCTTAAAAGCCACATTTTCAAGCTGTAAGATGCTGGCGGTTTTTCTTTTGGTGTCCATCAAGAGTATGACTTAAGTGTCTGCTGTAAGTTTTGTTTGTGAGTTTTTTCTAAAACGTTTCTTGTTCTCACATTGTTTGTGCTTTCTTCTATTTAAGCTTTTTGAGCACCTGAAGCAGGCAGGAGTCACCGAAACACCACAGTATCATTTTTGCGGTGTTGGGCTTTGGCTTGAGGGGGTGTGCTATACAAAGGCTATAAAGTACATTTTGGATGCCTATGCATTAAACATGAACAGATGTTGGGCCAAAAATAAGCTAAATATCGCGGAGGGGTCAGAGGTAGATCGCCAGCCCCACTTGGCTCCATCTTTCCAGCAGCTCGCCCTGTCGCTAGGAGAGAGCTCGTGCCGGCAGATCGTCTGCCGAGGGCTTGCTGCCGCTGCTGATCCTTTGCCTGTCTTTTTTCCCTGCCTGCGGGAATCTTGCCTGCGGGTGTATTGGGAGCACTTGTTGTTTTCGTGCCAATAGTTTGTGGGTACCCCAGGGGGCCGCACCCCGCGACGAGACGCCACAGGCCCGGCGTCATACCTGGTCTCCTGCCTCTCAGAATCACCCATTCCTGCCCCCACCCCAACACCCCTTAGAAGTGTGTTATATACCAGGCGATATCCATTCGCCTGGGCTTTACCTGAATACACTTACCGTATTAGTTGTGCTGTGTGCTGGTCGTTGGTTGCTTTATAGTTCGCTTTCATTAAACGTTTTTGGGCAGACACAACAAAGTGTCAAGAATTTAGTGATTTTGGCAGGCTTTTCCAATTTTGTTCTAACTTGCCTATGCCTTTCTTTCGAATTGGTTCAAACCACTATGACTTTTGCTTGCCTCTGCAATTTTATTTTGCCTAGCCTTTGCGTTGATTCTACACTGCAATTTTATTTCGCCTTGCCTTTGCGTTGATTCTACACTGTGTGCAGAATTTATTAAATCGCGTGTGGTGGTATTTGAACTTGTTTGGTGGTATTTGATTTTATCTGGTTTGCTGGACAGGTGTTTGAGTATTTTTGATGTTTGCTTGGTGGTATTTGATTATTGGTGCCAGTATGATGAATTCTTATTTTTACTTTTAGAACTGCATGTGTGGTTTTGGCATCTCCAGTCCTTGTATTGCACATCATCCAGAGGTCTTCAGTTCCTGTTGATCTTTAATACTTTGGGACAGTGACAGTTTTGGACCAGATTCAGCCAGTGTTTATACTAACTTAGCAGATTTGGCCTTCTTACATCCAGCCACCCCAATATAACGAAGATGAGTGTTCCAAAGAAGATCAAAACCTACCACTTTCATGATGAATGGGAAATGGACTACTTCTTCATCATGGTTGAAAGACAAGTGTTGTTGTCTAATTTGTAACTCCCCAGTATCCTTGCCCAAAAAGGGTAATCTGGAACGTCATTATAAGGCTCTGCATAGCAATAAGTTTGATGCTGATTTTCCACCCAAAAGTGAAATTCGTAAACTGAAGCTCAAAGAACTTAAATCGAAATTGGCTACTCAGCAACAGTTGATGGCGAAGCAAAGGTCACATTCGGTCAATGCAACCATAGCATCCTTCAAGGTCAGCAACCCGATCGCAAAGAAATGCAAACCTTTCACTGAAGGGGAATTTGTAAAAGATTGTTTTCTTGAAGCAGCTGACAATCTTTTTGAAGGATTTAAAAATAAGAAAGAGATCATAGCTGCTATTCAAGATGTACAATTGTCAAGAAACACCGTCTTGCGGCAAGGCAAATAGAAAAGATGTGTGGAGACACAACTGAACAATTGTTGGAGGATGTTTCAAATTGTGTTGCTTTCTCACTCCAACTGGATGAATCTACAGACATAAGAGACATAGCCCAGTTACTAGTCTTTATCCGGATGTTTTTTGAATACTTCAGTGTTAAAGAAGAACTACTTGGAATGATTTCTTTAAAAGGGAGAACTACTGGTCAGGAAATATTCAGTTCTTTCCATTCTTTTGTGACAAAGTGTAATCTTCCATTGCGTAGACTTGTTTCCATCATTACTGATGGAGCAAGAGCAATGACAGGTGAGGTTAATGGTTTAATAGACCTCTGTAGACAGCATGACGACTTTCCTTTCTTACCACTGTATCATTTACCAGAAGGTTTTGGCAAGCAAGAGACTCAATACAAAGACTGTCATGGACATCACTTTCAAAATTGTAAATTCAGTTCGTGGAAGAACACTTCAAAGACGGCTTTTCAATCTTATTCTTGATGAAGGGGCAGCGGAAATCATTTTGCACACAGATGTAAGGTGGCTAAGTAGGCACAAATTTCTGCAAAGATTTCGTGATTTGCTGAATGAAATAAATGAAAAAACGCTCAAAAAAGAACAGGGGGCCTAAGGTCTATCCTAGACCTGAGAAACCTGAACAAATTCCTGCTGCGGAAAAAATTCAAGATGCTCTCTCTTGGAACACTGCTGCCCTACCTTCAGCAGGGAGATTGGCTGTGCTCCTTGGACCTAAAGGATGCCTATACTCACATCCTGATCCATCCCAGTCACAGACAGTACCTACTGTTAATAGTCGGGGGTGACCACTACCAGTGCAGGGTACTTCCATTTAGCCTAGCCTCTGCACCCAGAGTCTTCACCAAATGCCTGGAAGTAGTGGCCGCCTACCTTCAAGGGGCCTTCATCTTTCCATACTTGGATAACTGGCTCATAAAAGGAGACACAGCTTCAGAGGTGCAGCATGCCACAGCCCGCATCATTCAGGTGCTTCAAAACCTGGGTTTCATGATAAAGCACCCCAAATCCCATCTCACTCCAGCACGGGACCTGGAATTCATAGGGGCTCACCTGGACACCCTCCAAACCAAGACCTTCCTCCCCTTGGAAAGGGTGAATCATCTCAGGACCCTGGCAACCGAGGCTAAGCACCATCATACCCTGTCGGCATGGTCCATGCTACGCCTGCTCAGAAACATGGCATCCACAGTCCATGTGGTCCCTGATGCCCGTCACCACATGCGGCAGCCCAGTGGTACCTCCGCTCTCAGTGGACGCAGGCCATGGGCAGGCTCCAGGACAGGGTCTCGGTGTCCCTTCAGCTAGTGGAGTCACGCAATTGGTAGCAGAATACACATCATCTGTAGAGGGGTATGCCCTTTCAGCAGCCAAACCCCCAGAGGATTCTCATGACAGACTCCTCCATGCAGGACTGGGGTGCCCACTGTAAACATAAGATATGCCATACTGGGTCAGACCAAGGTCCATCAAGCCCAGCATTCTGTTTCCAACAGTGGCCAATCTAGGTCATACGTACCTAGCAGTTTCCCCAAGGGACACAGGTTCCACAATGCTTGTACTGGTTCAAGCATTGATATCCTGGGTCCCTTCTTAATAATGGTTTATGGACCTTTCCTCCAGGAACTTGTCCAAACCTTTTTTAAACCCAGCTACACTAACAGCCTTTACTACATCCTCTGGTAACAAATTCCAGAGTTTGATTACACGTTGAGTGAAAAAATATTTTCTTTTATTAGTCTTAAATAGTTTACCCTGTAGCTTCATTGCATGTCCCCTAGTCTTTCCATATTCTGATAAGGTAAACAATCGATCTACGTTTACCCGTTCCACTCCGTTCATTAATTTATAGACTTCTATCATATCTCCCCTCAGCCGTCTCTTCTCCAGGCTAAAGAGCCCCAACCTTTTTAGCCTTTCTTCATAGGAGTAGCCTTCCATCCCCTTTACCATTTTGGTGGCTCTTCTCTGAACCTTTTCTAAAATCGCTATATCCTTTTTAAGATACGGCGACCAGAATTGCACACAATATTCAAGGTGCGGTCTCACCATGGAACGATATAGAGGCATTATAATATCTTTTGTTTTATTTTCCATTCCTTTCCTTATCATACCTAGCATTCTATTTGCTCTCTTGGCCGCCGCTGCACACTGGGCCGAGGGTTTTAACAAGGTATCCACAATGACGCCTAAATCTTTTTCCTGGGTGGTGGTTCCTAATGTGGAACCTTGCATCGTGTAACCATAGTTTGGGTTGTTCTTCCCTAGGTGCATAACCTTGCACTTCTCCACATTAAATTTCATCTGCCATTTTGATGCCCAGTCTTCCAATTTATCAAGATCCTCTTGCAATTTTCCACAATCCTCCTGGGTTTTAGCAACTTTAAATAGTTTTGTGTCATCTGCAAATTTGATAACCTCACTTGTTATTCCACTTTCCAGGTCATTTATGAATATGTCAAAAAGCAGCGGACCCAGCACAGATCCCTGGGGTACACCACTATTCACCTTTCTCCATTGGGAAAATTGGCCATTTAGCCCTACCCTCTGCTTTCTATCTTTTAACCAGTTCCTGATCCACAGTAGTACACTGCCTCCTATCCCATGACTCTTTAGTTTTGCCAAAAGTCTCTCATGAGGGACTTTGTCAAAGGCTTTCTGAAAGTCCAGATACACAATATCAACCGACTCACCTTTGTCCACCTGTTTATTCACTCCTTCAAAAAACATAACAGATTAGTAAGACAAGATCTTCCTTGTCTAAAGCCATGTTGGCTGTCTCCCATTAGGTCGTGACTATCTACATGCTGAGTAATGTTATTCTTTATGATGGTTTCTACCATTTTTCCCGGTACTGATGTCAGGCTCACTGGTCTGTAGTTTCCCGGATCACCCCTCGAACCCTTTTTAAAAATTGGTGTTACATTGGCGATCCTCCAATCCTCAGGTATTAGAGATGATTTTAATGATAGTTCACAGATTACTGATAGCAGGTCTGCAATCTCAAATTTCAGTTCTTTCAACACCCTTGGATGTATACCATCCGGCCCAGGTGATTTGCTACTCTTCAGTTTATCTAATAGTTGTAAGACATCTTCCCGATGTATCGATATTTCCTTCAATTCTTCCACACCTTTAAATACCACTTCAGTCATGGGTAACATCCCTACATCTTCCTCAGTAAAGACCGAAGCAAAGAATTCATTCAGTCTCTCCGCTATCGCCTTGTCGCCTCTTAGTGCTCCTTTAACCCCTTTATCATCTAATGGTCCAACTGACTCTCTCACAGGTTTTTTGCTACGAATGTACTTGAAAAGGTCTTTATTTCGCGTTTTTGCTTCCGCAGCAAGCTTCTTCTCAAATTCTTTCTTTGCCTGCCTTATCAATGCCTTGCATTTGACTTGCCAGTGCTTGTGCTGTTTCCAGGTTTCATCGTTTGGCTCTTTTTTCCATTTCCTGAAAGATGCTTTTTTGGCAACAACAGCCTCTCTGACCTCACCTTTAAACCATGCTGGCAGTTTTTTGGACTTCCTTCCACTTTTCTTAAAGCGTGGAATACAGCTGGTCTGGGCTTCCAAGATAGTATTTTTCAACAACACCCAAGCTTGATGTACGTCTTTAACCTTTGCAACTGCTCCTTTTAGTTTTTTCTTAACTGTTTTCCTCATTTTATCATAGTCTCCCTTTCGAAAGTTAAAGGGTAGTACTGTGGATTTCCTTACTATCCCTCCTCCACTAATTAAATCAAAGGCGATCATGCTATGATCACTATTGCCAAGTGGCCCCAACACCCTTATCTCTTGCACTACATCTGGTGTTCCACTAAGGACTAGGTCTAATATTGCTTCCCTTCTGGTCGGTTCATGAACCAGCTGCTCCAAGAAGCAGTCATTTATTTCATCTAGGAACTTTATCTCCCTAGCATGTCCTGTTGTGACACTGACCCAGTCGATGCCGGGGTAATTGAAATCACCCATTATTACTACTGCACTGTAACTTTTGCTAGCTTCCTTGATTTCTTTGAGCATTTCATCATCCATTTGTTCATTCTGGCCAGGCGGATGATAGTACACCCCCACTGCCATCGCCTTCCCCTTTTTACATGGAATTTCAATCCATAGAGATTCTACAGCAAATTTTGTTTCTTGCAAAACTTTAATCCTTTCTGACTCAATGCCCTCTCTAACATAGAGCGCAACCCCTCCACCAATTTGGTCAGCTCTATCATTACGATATAGTTTGTACCCAGGTATCACAGTGTCCCACTGGTTGTCCTCTTTCCACCATGTCTCTGATATTCCAATCATATCTAACCTCTCGTTTAGTGCTATATATTCTAACTCTCCCATCTTGTTTTGTAGACTTCTAGCATTTGCATACAAGCATTTTAGAGACTGTATTTTATTCATATTAATTTGGCTATTGGTAGACATGGGTAATTTGGGATCTTTAAGTTCTGTCTGCTCCATACTCGAGGGCATTTGGGCTACTTTACTCTTTTTTGGAACCTCTCTGCTTTTTGTAGTATCCTTCAAGGATACATTCTTCCGAACCATGCGCTCTTGGGCAATTGTCGGCTTTCCCCTATTATCTAGTTTAAAAGCTGCTCTATCTCCTTTTTAAAGGTTAATGCCAGCAGCCTGGTTCCATCCCGGTTAAGGTGAAGTCCATCCCTTCGGAAGAGCCCCTCCTTTCCCCAGAATGTTCCCCAGTTCCTAACAAATCCGAACCCCTCATCTCTGCACCATTGTCTCATCCACGCATTGAGACTCCGGAGTTCTGCCTGCCTTTTGGGTCCTGCGCGTGGAACGGGAAGCATTTCGGAGAACGCTACCCTGGAAGTTCTGGATTTCAACTTCCTACCTAAAAGCCTAAATTTAGCTTCCAGAACCTCCCTACCACATTTTCCTATGTCATTGGTACCGACATGTACCAAGACAGCAGACTCCTCCCCAGCACTATCTAAGACCTTATCTAGGTGGCGTGTGAGGTCCGCTACCTTCGCACCAGGCAGGCATGTTACCAGGCGATCCTCACATCCACCAGCCACCCAGCTATCTACATGCCTAATGATCGAATCACCAACTATAACTGCTGTCCTAACCCTTCCCTCATGGGCACTTGGCCCTGGAGAAACATCCTCGGTGCGAGAGGGGTTTACATCACCTGGAGGACAGGTCCTAGTTACAGGATCACTTCCTGCCACACCAGGGTGATGCTCTCCTGTCACGTTACCTCTCTCCTCCCTGGCAACAGGGATGCTGCCAGACTGGATGTGGGACTTCAGGACTATATCCCTGTAGGTCTCGTCTATGTACCTCTCTGTCTGTCTTATGTTTTCCAAGTCTGCTACTCTAGCCTCTAGAGAACGGACTCGTTCCCTGAGAGCAGAGAGCTCCTTGCACCTAGTGCACACGTAAGACCTCTCACCAGCTGGGAGAAAATCATACATGTGACACTCAATGCAAAAGACTGGAAAGCCCACATCCCGCTGCTGGACTGCTGTCTGCATCTTAGTTTTAAGTTTGTGTTTAGATCTTTAAGTTCTTTATGTACTAAAGGGTGCTATGGATATTTATACCACTAAAACTGTACCTAAGAAGTTTAATGTACCTTGTTCACCTGAAGCTTAATTAATCTCAGGTCCCTAGTGTATGACTGATTTGGGTAATGAGCTTCACCTGAGAGCACCTCCTGTCTTTTAAGTTGTGCAAGTACCTATAAAGCTGTGATTATCCCAGGGGAGGGTGGGTGTGGGGAGGGAGGGAGGGATATAACACTTATTAAAAAAGGGCTGCTACACAGTACCTTGTCCTGTGCCGCTGAGGTAAGCTATATTCTGATTTGATTTAAATTATAGCTCTTTGCTTCTACTAGGCTCTAACCTATTAAGAAATTTAAACTACAAGCTCTCTGCTGGATTCTAAATTTAACCAGAAAGCTTTCTTCTGTGTTTTAATTTGAAACTAAAAGTACTTTGCTGATGCTAGGCCCTGAGTGACTATGAAATTTAAACTACAGCTGTCTACTGGGTATGAAAGATAACCAGAAAGTTCTCTTCTGTGTTTTAAATTGAATCTTAAACTGTTGCTACTAGGCCCTGACTGATTTAACAAAAAAAATAGTGGGTTCACAGATTAATTAGCTTTAAAAGAAAAAAAATTCCTTTCAGAAAAATTCCCAGAAGTATATACTCACAATTTCAGATTTCTCTCCAGAAGTAACAGCCCCCCTTTCTAGTCCTTCAAGACTAAAGAACTGTGCATGCAAGCCATCTGGTCTCTTGAGTAAAGCCAGCAACAAATCAACCTGCTGGAACTAAGAGCCATCTTTCTGGTGCTCAGGGCTTTCCGACACCGCCTGTAGCACCAATCTGTGCTAGTCCAGATGGACAACTACATTGCGATGTTCTCTCTGAACAAAGAAGGGGGCATTGGGTCTCAACGCCTCTGCCAGAAGGCTGTGGCTCGTGGCTCATATGCGATCTGCTCCTCAGAGCTGTTTATCTTCTGGGCCAGAGCAATACTATGTTTCTATTCTAATCTTTCTATGTTTCTATTCTAAAGGAAAAAAGGGGACTGTTTTAGTGGTTGATATGGAAGGACAGACTAGATAGGCCATGTGGTATTTTTCTGTTGTCATGTTTCTATGTTTCTAATACCCTCACGGACAGGCAGAGCAGGGTCCTCCAGCCATACGAGTGGTGCCTAGACCCCAGGGTGGTAAAGTGGCTGTTCTGACTAAGGGAAACCGTAAGTCTGGACCTCTACCCCACTTTTGCTGTCCCCAACTGCACCCAAGCTGGATAGCAGCGGACGCCTTCCTCGTCTTCTGGTTAGAGCACCTCATGTATGCCTTTCCTCCCATGAGCCCCTGGTCCTTCTGGGGAGTTTCCCAAGACTCATGATGCAGGAGAAGGGCCTGATTCTCCACCCCAACCTGGGAACCCTTTCACTCACAGCATTGGGTCTGAACGGGTCGCCCTATTGCCCTCCAACCTTATTTTATTTATTTATTTATTTATTTAGAATACATTTGTATACCGCAGCTTCCAGCGATCAGCAGCGGTTTGATTACAGATTGAAAATTGCCAAATCAAGACAGAAATTTCGGAGTAGCATACATTGATTTGAGAGGAAAGCACGGCACACAGTAATAAGGTCATAGGAGAGGAGTCAGAAATTTACATATGTACATTTTTCCTAACAGAATTCCTGTTGCAAATTGTGACATCTTGTATTTCCCTGGGATTTACATCAAATTGTAATAGCACTGGAATAGATGTGTCTTTAGCTTTTTCCTGAATTCATTAAGGTCTTTGGTCGCTCTGAGCTCAGGCGGTAGTTGGTTCCAGAGGGTTGGGGCAGAGTAAGAGTATGCTCGGCGGCTAGTACTAGATTTGACGGATCTGATGTCAGGTGGAACATGTAGGGTGTGTGAGGTGACGGTTCTTCTGACTCTGTTGGGTGGTTGCGTGCTGATAAGGGTAGAGAGAAAGGATGGAGCTATGTTATGTATGAGTTTGTGTGTGGTTATCAATGTTTTCTTGTATCCGGGCCGTAATAGGGAGCCAATGCAGCTCGATCAATACAGGTGTGATGTGTTCAGCAATGCTTTTTCGCATGATGATCCTCGCCGCCACATTCTGGGCCATTTGTAGGATGTTTAGAGTTTTCTTTGGAAGACCCTGCAGGATGGCGTTGCAGTAGTCTAAGTGTGGACCTCCCCATATAGGTGGAGGAGGTCCTCCTAGCCTCTTGTAAGAAATCTACAAGACAAACTTATGCCTTCAAGTGGCTCAGGTTTTCATTCTGATGCGTGGAGCAATGGCTTGACTCATTCTCTTCCCAGGTGCACACGATTGCTACAGTACTTACTTCACCTCTCACAAGCCGGAATTAAGTCCAACCCATAAGAACATAAGATATGCCATACTGGGTCAGACCAAGGTCCATCGAGCCCAGTATCCTGTTTCCAACAGTGGCCAATCTAGGTCATACGTACCTAGCAGTTTCCCCAAAAGACACAGGTTCCACAATGCTTGTATTGGGTCAAGCAGTGATATCCTGGGTACCTTTATAATATTGGTTTATGGACCTTTCCTCCAGGAACTTGTCCAAACTTTTTTAAACCCAGCTACATTAACAGCTTTTACTACATCTTCCGGTAACAAATTACAGAGTTTGATTACACGTTGAGTAAAAAAATATTTTCTCTTATTAGTCTTAAATAGTTCACCCTGTAGCTTCATTGCATGTTCCCTAGTCTTCCTTTATTCTGATAACGTAAACAATCGATCTACGTTTACCCGTTCCACTCCGTTCATTAATTTATAGACGTCTATCATATCTCTCCTGAGCCGTCTCTTTTCCAGGTTAAAGTACCCTAACCTTTTTAGCCTTTCTTCATAGGGGTATCCTTCCATCCCCTTTACCATTTTGGTGGCTCTTCTCTGAACCTTTTCTAATGACGCTATATCCTTTTTAAGATACGGCGACCAGAATTGCACACAATATTCAAGGTGCAGTCGCACCATGGAACGATACAAAGGCATTAGAATATCCTTTGTTTTATTTTCCATTCCTTTCCTTATGATACCTAGCATTCTATTTGCTCTCTTGGCTGCTGCTGCACACTGGGCAGAGGGTTTTAACATGTTATCCACAATGACGCCTAAATCTTTTTCCTGGGTGGTAGTTCCTAATGTGGAACCTTGCATCATGTAACCATAATTTGGGTTGTTCTTCCCTAGGTGCATAACTTTGCACTTGTCCACATGAAATTTCATCTGCCATTTGGATGCCCAGTCTTCCAATTTATCAAGATCCTCTTGCAAATTTCCACGATCCTCATGGGTTTTAACAACTTTAAATAGTTTTGAGTCATCTGTAAATTTGATAACCTCACTCGTTATTCCCTTTTCCAGGTCATTTATGAATATGTCAAAAAGCAGCGGACTCAGCACAGATCCCTGGGGTACACCACTATTCACCTTTCTCCATTGGGAAAACTGGCCATTTAGCCCTACCCTCTGCTTTCTATCTTTTAACCAGTTCCTGATCCACAATAGTACACTGCCTCCTATCCCTTGACTCTTTAGTTTTGCCAAAAGTCTCTGATGAGGGACTTTGTCAGAGGCTTTCTGAAAGTCCAAATAAACTATAGCAACCGACTCACCTTTGTCTACCTGTTTATTCACACCTTCAAAGAAACATAACAGATTAGTAACACAAGATCTTCCTTGTCTAAAGCCATGTTGGCTGTCTCCCATTAGGCCATGACTATCTACATGCTGAGTAATTTTGTTCTTTGTGATGGTTTCAACCATTTTTCCCAGTACTGACGTCAGGCTCACCAGTCTGTAGTTTCTCTGATCACCCTGGAACCCTTTTTAAAAATTGGGGTTACATTGGCGATCCTCCAATCTTCAGGTATTACAGATTACTAATAGCAGGTCTGCAATCTCATATTTCAGTTCTTTCAACACCTTTGGATGTATACCATCCGGTCCAGGTGATTTCTACTCTTCAGTTTATCAAATAGTTGAAATACACCTTCCCGGTGTAGCGATGGTTCTTTCAATTCTTCTCCAGTATCACCTTTAAATACCACTTCAGTCATAGGTAACATTCCTACATCTTCCTCAGTAAAGACCGAAGCAAAGAATTCATTCAGTCTCTCCGCTATAGCCTTTTCCCCTCTTACTGTCCCTTTTATCCCTCTATCATCTAATGGACCAACTGACTCTCTCACAGGTTTTTTGCTACGAATGTACTTGAAAAAGTCTTTATTATGCGTTTTTGCTTCCATAGCAAGTTTCTTCTCAAATTCTCTCTTTGGCTGCCTTATCAATGCCTTGCATTTAACTTTGTCTGTGCTTGTGCTGTTTCGAGTTTTTTGTCATTTGGCTCTTTTTTCCATTTCCTGCAAAATGCTTTTATGGCAACAACAACCTCTCTGACCTCACCTTTAAACCATGCTGACAGTTTTTTGGACTTCCTTCCACTTTTCTTAAAGAGTGGAATAGAGCTGGTCTGAACTTCCAAGATAGTATTTTTAAACAGCACCCAAGCTTGATGTAAGTCTTTAACGTTTGCATCTACTCCTTTTAGTTTTTTCTTAACTGTTTTCCTCATTTTATCATAGTCTCCCTTTCGAAAGTTAAAAGGTAGTACTGTGGATTTCCTTACCATACCTCCTCCATTATTAAATCAAACGCGATCTCACTATTGTCAAGTGGTCCCAACACCCTTATCTCTTGCACCAGATCTGGTGTTCCACTAAGGACTAGGTCCAATATAGCTTCCCCTCTGGTCGGTTCATGAACCAGCTGCTCCAAGAAGCAATCATGTATTTCATCTAGGAACTTTATCTCCCTAGCATGTCCTGCCATGACACTGACCCAGTCAATTCCAGGGTAATTCAAATCACCCATTATAATTACTGTTCTGTAACTTTTGTTAGCTTCCTTGATTTCTTTGAGCATTTCATCATCCATTTGTTCATTCCGGCCAGGCGGTCGATAGTACACCCCCACCGCCATCGCTTTCGCCTTCGCCTTCCCCTTTTTACATTGAATTTTTAATCCATAGAGATTCTACAGCAATTTTGTTTCCTGCAAAACTTGAATCCTTTCTGACTCAATGACCTCTCTAACATAGAGCGCAATCCCTCCACCAATTTGATCAGCTCTATCATTACGATATAGTTTGTACCCAAGTATCACAGTGTCCAATTGGTTGTCCTCCTTCCACCATGTCTCTGAGATTCCAATCATATCTAACCTCTCATTTAGTGCTATATATTCTAACTCTCCCATATTAGTTTTTAGACTTTTAGCATTTGCATACAAACATTTTAGAGACACTAATTTATTCATATTATTCTGGCTATTGGTAAGCATAGGTAATTTAGAATCTTTAAGCTCTGTCTGCTTCATACTCGAGGGCATTTGGGCTACTGTACTCTTTTTTTTGGAACCTCTCTGTATTTGGTAGTATCCTTCAAGGATACATTGTTCCGAACCATGTGCTCTTGGGCGACTGTTGGCTTTCCTCTATTATCTAGTTTAAAAGCTGCTCTACCTCCTTTTTAAAGGTTAATGCCAACAGCCTGATTCCATCCCGGTTAAGGTGAAGCCTATCCCTTCAGAAGAGCCCCTCCTTTCCCCAGAATGTTCCCCAGTTCCTAACAAATCCAAGACCCTCATCTTTGTACCACTGTCTCATCCACGCATTGAGACTCCGGAGCTCTGCCTTCCTTTTGGGTCCTGCGCGTGGAACGGGGAATCATTTCAGAGAAAGCTACCCTGGAAGTTCTAGATTTCAACTTCCTACCTAAAAGCCTAAATTTAGCCTCCAGAACGTCCCTACCACATTTTCCTATGTCATTGGTACCGATTTGTTCCAAGACAGCAGACTCCTCCCCAGCACTATCTAAGACCTTGTCTAGATACTCTGTTCGAGTGCACCTGAGCGCCCTCTCTGCACATCATTACTCCATTGAGGGCAAGCCTTTTTCAGTCCAGCCCCTCATCACCCGCTTCATGTGGGGCTTGCTGCTCTCTAAGCCCCCCATCTGGCTGCCCCTGGCAGAGTGGGACCTCAGTGTGGTTCTCACGCAGCTTACCAAGCAGCCTTTCGAACCCTTGGCTACTTGCCACCTGTGGTACCTATCTTGTAAGGTTGTTTTCTGGTGGCGCTCACCTCTTCCCGCAGAGGTAGCAAGCTCCAAGCCTTGGTGACCGAGCCATCCTACACCATGTTCTACAAGAATAGGGCTGTGCTTCGCACCCATCCTAAATCCCTTCTGAAGGTGGTATTCGCCTTCCACCTTAACCAAGAAGTTGTGCCCCCTACCTTCTTCCCATGGTCCCACATTAACTAGGCGGCGGCCGTTCTGCATACTCTGGACTCTAAAAGGGCCCTTTCCTTCTACTTACAGCAGACTCGGGGCCACCGTAAAGCCTCACAGCTTTTCGTTTATGGCCCCAGTCGTCTGGGGGAGGCTGTCACTAATTGCACCCTGTCCATCTGGATGGCACACTGCATTGCCTTTGCCCATGACCGGGCTGGGCTGCCGTTGGAGCACCGAGTCATGGAGCACAATGTCAGAGCTATGGCAACTTCTTTTTCAAGCCTACGGTCCGTCCCCCTGACAGACAACAGCCAGGCTACCACCTAGTCCTCCGTTCACACTTTTGCAGCTCACTACTGACTAGAGAGGGAGTCCTGAAAGGACAGTGCCTTCAGCCAGGCCGTACTCCCTAATCTGTTTGGGGTTTAGGCAACTCCTGCCCTCCGATCCCTCTTATTCAGGCTTCCAGAATCATGGTTCTCCCTAGACACTGGGGTCCTCAGAGTCTGTCCTCAGATTTGCTTGCAGCTGCTCATAGTTGGGCTGTGTTTTTCTACAGGTTCCTGATAGCCTATTGTCACCCTCTCGGTGGCCAGCCCAGCGCCTAAGGCGCTGAGAGTTGGTCTGCCTTTGTATTCCTGACTCAGAGAGTATGACCCTCCATTGTTCCTGCAAGGCCCTCTGGGAATGGTAGTCCCTTTTACCCTTTGAGAACCGAAGAGTTGTAGTCGAGTGTTTCATGCAATGACAAGGATTTATTTTTCCCCTTCCCAACGGATTTCTGTGCAGGTAAATAACTTAGGACAAACTGCCATACAATTGGCTTGAGGGATATGTACAAGAACTCAGGTAAATTAGCCTTATCAGCTTCGGGCTCACAACGTGCAGTGCTCGGTACAAACAAACAATAACAGCTTCCTTCAGCAAAAGAAAATGTTCCTCATTCTTTCTGTTGCTTCACCAGCTTTCTCCAACTAGTGTTCAGCACAGAGACTTAACGTGGTCAGCAAAACATAACGTGCAGTCCATCTGGTTATCCACTATTTCACTGCTATCAGAGTCAATCTGCATTTCTTCAGCGTCAGCAATAGCAGGGTCTGTCAGTGAGCTGCTATCCTGAACTTTAAAACAGACGTCTTCACTATCCTCACCTGGCTTCTCTCGGTAGCACTCTAAAGGATAGGACTGTGAATTACCATATATACTGAAGTTTCTTTTTAGAGAGTCTGCTACATTCTGGCAACTGCAGGGAAATACTTTATAACTAGGTTCAAATCTATGTAAGTTGTGAAGCCTACCTTTCGGCTTTGGAGGGAAAGGAATTCTCAGCTCTGCAAAGTCAGCCTGATTCCCAAACACAGCTTGTGTTTGTTTGTCTCTCAGCTTCAGCCTTAGAGGTACAAGTATTTTCATGCCAGCAGGTTTCTCTCTCTGGAGCATGTGAGTTTTCCCAAGCCTGCCTTCCAGGAAATATCTTATCCTTCTTGCCTTTACCAGACGTCACTTGTCCTGTGCTGCTTCTTTCTGGCATTAAGACTATGGCTCCCTTGGTTCTCACCTCTTGACGTCTTCCTTCTTTCTGTTCCCCTCCTTTAGTCCAGGCTAATGACCACTTTTTATCATCCTGTTTCTCCGGGCTAAACTGTGCCCCTCCCTTAAACAGGTGTATCTCATTATCTCCTGAACTAGGGACTACGTCACAGCGTGGGAGTGTTTTTCCAGCTCGTGACTCTCTTTGTTTACATTCTCTCTGAAAACACTGAGCCATGTGCTCAGACTGCCTGTCAGTTTCTGCAATGGAATCCTCTTCTCTCACCAACTCCATAGGCTCAGAAGGGTCTTCTTCATGACACTATAGCTAGGGAGTCCTATATGTGAGGACTGATTTTCTGCTTGTTCTTGGAGAAAGCGTAATTACTCACCTGTAACAGGTGTTCTCCAGGGACAGCAGGAATCTGTCCTCAGAATCCTCCCTCCTCTCCTTGGAGTTGCTGTACAATTTTTGGCCATCTTCTTTTGTTGGCTCTAGCTATGTTCCCTGACTGAGCAAGATGGCACTCTTGGGCGGGAAGGGGACCACACATACATGGTAGCATATCCCAGAGGCTTTCTTTGAAAGCTGGGGAGATGTTTCCACAAGGGCTCTGTCGGCACCAACGTCACCCATATATGAGGACTGATTCCTGATGTTCCTGTTACAGGTGAGTAACTACGCTATCCCTCAGTTGGGACCTACCATAACAACAAAACCAAGAACTGGGACCACAAGACATAGTGCTCTTCCTACAGAATGAACAATGACGTGATCTTGACCTTAACCCTCTCCCACCCTCAAAAAGCACTCAACTATTACAGAGCTGGACAACCTTTGACACAGCTATAGACGAACAACTAGAACATACTCTTACATTTATTAATACCACCACCTCTCCACATGATCCATGCCCAGTCTCATGGATCAAGATGGCTAGACACAAGCTCTCCCACAACCTACTCAACATCATCAACTTATCCCTCACTCAAGGCCATATGCCCACCAATCTCAAAACCACCCATTTTAAAGAACACCCCTCTCTCGACCCCACCCTCCCAAGCTCCTACAGACCCACTGCAAGCATCACCTTTCTAGCCAAAATAGTCAAAAAAACTGTACAACTCCAATTACAGGAATACATCAACACATCCATCCCCCTCGATCCACAGCAACACGGTTTCAGATCAGGTCATAGTGTAGAAACCCTACTCACAATGAACACACTAATCAAAGGAATGGAAAAAAATTAAAAAGGCTTTATACTAATATTCGTAGAAATCCCATCAGCATTTGACTCCATAAATCACAAGCTCATCAAATGTCTTAAGGAAATTGGAATATGAAAAGGCCCTCTAGCATGGTTCCACTCCTACCTCACAGACCGCACCCAAGTCAAAATGGGAGCCCAAACATCAATTAAGTTCAGCCATCTACAAGGGATATCCCAAGGTTCCTCGCTATCTGCACGTCTATTCAACCTCTACCTAGAACCAATCTGTAATCTCACCAAACAGCACAATATACTTTACAACCTCTATGCAAACGATCTGATGCTATATGCCCCCTTTTCTACAAAAACCATAGTCCACACGGCAGTCAAAGAGTGCTTCAAGGCAGTCAAACAGTGACTAACCAACCATAAACTCTCGATTAGCAACACCAAAACCAAAATTCTGCACATGACCAACAACCCAACCTATACACCCCCAGAAGCCTTCAAAATCAACAGCAATGAAATAAAAGTAAAATATGAAATCAATACCTGGGAATCACAGTAGACCTAAGGATAAACTTCCAACTCCACATCAAAAGAACTACCTCAACAGTCTACCGCCAAATCAGGATCATCCACAAACTATGCCCACTGTTAGCTGTCTATCACTTCAGGGCAGTATGTCAAGCACTAATAATTCCCCACCTAGACTATTGTAACTATTCTCCATGGATTCCCAAAGCATGTCATACAACCATTACAACTAGCCCAAAACACAGCAGATCGCTTAGTCACTTGAACACAAAGATAAGACCATATCACACTCATTCTTAAGACCCTACACTGGCTCCCATTTCAAGCATGGATCAAGTACAAAACAATAATAAATATGTTCAAGACTATTCACAGTCTATCATCAAAACACCTACAATCTCTCCTCCAGAAGAATCTGGATACCAGAGCAAGAAGACAACTGCACCAAAACCTACTCAACATACCAATCTGCAAAACCAAAAGCTCACAGACCACCTGCAACAGAACCTTCAAAATATATGGACCCACAAACTGCAATGCCCTTCCAAGCAGCCTAAGAGCCATCAACGACTTAATCATATTCCGAAAGAAGCTAAAAACACTTCTCTTTCGGAACTGACACCTAAACATCCCACCTGTAATCCTCCCAACTCCCCGATCCATAACCACCCCCAACCATTCAACCCCCTGTATATAAGTTTAAAGTTATAATGTTCCCAAAATACCCTTTCCCCAACGTTCTCTGTAAACTGCTTTGATAGCATGAAAAGTGGTATATAAAAATGTTTAAATAAATAAAAATAAATAATGGCTGATAGCACAAAGGCTTTGTTTAATTTATACAGTAGCTATGTTTCTTTTGTTTTGTAGGGCAAATGCTGGTGATTTAACACGGTTCATACATATTATAATATTCAAATTTTAAAGAAAAACAAATGCACACATAAAGAAATTGAAAAAGTCAGGTCCCTCCCTCTGCCACCAAAATTTTAAATAAAGCCCCACCAGACTCAGGGTTTCCTTGCCTCCTCTCTTTTACAAATCACATCTGCAGCCTGCAAACCACCTCTATGTAGGAGCAATGCTTTGTTCCTTCCCCACCACTGACTAGTTTTTGCAAATGGTGTTAGTTGACTTAAAGCTGCCATTTTCCTGTAATGAGAAATTGGCCTAAGAATTAGACATTTTAAAAAATGGTGTAGACCTCGTGTTTGACCAGTATATTTTTGAAAAATTGTAGCAAGAGGTTCACATTCTGGCTTTAAAGTACCAACAGTATTCTAAATGGAGTGTGTTGTGGGGTAGAATGGTGTGGGGGAACCCAGAAAGCTTGCAGAGGCATGCTGGGGGAGCAACCCGAGGTTTTTTTTAACCATAAAGGAACAAAGCAAAATGAAAAACAAATTATATTTTGCTTGTTTTCTTCCTTTCTAAAACAACATGAAATGGAAAATGTTACTGGCTTTGGTTATTTTATTTCAAATGACAGCACACTCTTTTTGAGAACTGATTCATTGATTTAGAATTTATTAACTGCTTTTATGAAGAGATTCACCTAACGTAGTGTACAAAAGGTCTTCCCTGATGTAAACAACTTGCATTGTAGTAGCAGCATAACAATAGCGACATCAACCCATGCCAGCATAATAACCAGAACAGTGAGAACTGATGGAAAGTCTGAAGCTAAAATGTACCTGCAGACTACATATTGATATGCACACTTTGTTTGAAGATTGCGCCCAGTGAGTCAACGCAGATCCCTAGAGGAGGCCCCATGAGTTCCTACTTACTCATGGCAGCAGAGACCCTGCTGTTTCCTTTTTGGACTCTACTGCAGCCTCTTAAAAAATGGTGTTTCAGACATGAGGGTTGGTTTGGAGGGATAGATAGTGTTATAGCTGCTGCTCTTTAAACTGTACAGTACTAATAGTAGTACAGCAATCTGCAGGAATGAGTCTTCACATATGGGTATCGTCGGTACCGACGGAGCCTGCGCGGGAACGCTCCCCAGCGTCCAAAAGGAAAGCTTTTGGGAGCATCCCACAGCGCCTGCGCGCTGCCTTCCCGCCTTTCCTAACTGCCTCTCTCCAGTTCTTCTTTTCCGTGGAGCCAGCAGGTCGTGTTCCTGTCACCGCTGAAGAATTTCTTTATTTTATTTTATTTCTTTAGTCGTGCGTCTGCCTTCTCGACGCTGGACCGGTACCGCCGGTTTTTTCTTTCTTTATTCTAAAAAAAAAACAAAAAACAAACCTACTGTTTTCTCACTTTGGTGCATTTTTTTCTTTGGCCTTAGGCCTAGGAGATTTTTCCTCATGGAATAGCCCGCCTCTGGGTTTAAAAAATGCACGAAGTGCAGCGGCACTATTTCTGTCACCGACACCCATGAATGGTGTCTAAAATGTTTAGGTCCTGACCACTCCATTGCGGATTGTGAGTCCTGCTCCATGATGTCTAAAAGAGGTCTACAGAACCGAGCAGCTAAGCTCAGTACCCTGTTTCTCTCGGATGCAGCTTCGGTTGCATCGACGTCTTCCAGGGCTGCTTCTTCCTCACATGGATCTCAGGTAACCAAACTTAAATCCAGCCGGTCCTCAAAGGGTAAATCTCCTTCTAAGTATTGAGATGCCTCCGGGCTTGCCCTCTAGGTACCCGCACCGGCAAAGTTCCCCCGGCGGGAGGCTCCGGCTTCCAAAGCTTTTTCTATGGGGTCACAGGTTGACATCGATGGCTCGGCCTCGACCGATCACCTGTTGCCATGTTCTGGGGTACCGGTGGTTCCCACTGGTACCGATATCCAGACATTGGTTGCGTCGATGGATCAGAATATCCTGACCATGCAGCGTGCCATCACGGCATTCATACAAGCTGTGATGCCGTCGGTACCGCAACAAACTCCGTTACCGGTACCGACATCGGTTCCGGTGCCGGTACCGATTGCATCGACATCCGCTTTGGTGTCGACTGCAGCGGTATACTGTTCTGTGATGCCCATCGGTACCGAATCGGTACCGATCACTCCCGATGTCGATACCACCCGGTACGCGTATCGGGCTCTACAAGAGCATCCAGACAGGCAATACTTTGATTCCTCTGAAGACTCTGATGAATCAGAGGTCTCTGTCGAAGCATCGGTGATTCTCCTTTGGCAGGAGAATTTTCCAGGCCAGTATGCTTGTTGCCAGAATCAACTCCTATAGTCTCTATATGGGAATGTTTCTTAAGGAAATTACAGATCACCTGCAAACTTTATCTCCTTTTATTTCAGAAGATAAAAGGGAGGAGTTTCTCACCTGGCTCAAGCATGCCCAGGATGTTTCCAAGTTTTCCAACCGTGCAGTCTTTGACTCCTTTGAAGGTGCCAGCAGAGCCTCGGCTATTGCCATAGGTGCACGTAGAGTTGCTTGGTTGCAGGCTTCTGATATGGAACCCTGGGTTCAAGATGGCCTAGGTAACCTTCCTTGTACAGGTGAAAACCTTTTTGGCAAGGATTGGCAAGCAAAGGCCACCCAGATGGATGCTGAAAATTCGGCTTTAGATAGACTTTCAAAGTCTACTTCTGCTCCTTTTAAGAAAAGGTTGTTCAAAAAGAAGAGCCACCAAAATGGTAACGGGGATGGAAGGATACTCCTATGAAGGAATGGTAAAGGGGATGGAAGGATACTCCTATGAAGAAAGGCTAAAAAGGTTAGGGCTCTTTAACCTGGAAAAGAGACGGCTGAGGGGAGATATGATAGAAGTCTATAAATTAATGAACGGAGTGGAACGGGTAAACGTAGATCGATTGTTTACCTTATCAGAATATAGAAAGACTAGGGGTCATGCAATGAAGCTACAGGGTAAACTATTTAAGACTAATAAAAGAAAATATTTTTTCACTCAACGTGTAATCAAACTCTGGAATTTGTTACCGGAGGATGTAGTAAAGGCTGTTAGTGTAGCTGGGTTTAAAAAAGGTTTGGACAAGTTCCTGGAGGAAAGGTCCATAAACCATTATTAAGAAGTGACCGAAGATATCAATGCTTGACCCAGTACAAGCATTGTGGAACTTGTGTCTCTTGGGGAAACTGCTAGGTACATATGACCTAGATTGGCCACTTTTGGAAACAGAATACTGGGCTTGATGGACATTGGTCTGACCCAGTATGGCATATCTTATGTTAAAAAGGGTTTTTTCCCCAAAAAAGGCAGATACTATTCTGCTTATGGTCAGCAGGCCTCTTCTGCAGGTCGTTTTGCTACAAAGAGACAGCAACAATTGAAACAGGCTAAGCCTAAGGCTCCTAGGACTACTACAGCCCAACAGCCTCAGCCTCCTCAGGGCCTTTGACTTAAAACTAGAGAACTTAGCCTTTCTGGCTCTAGAACATCCAGAGCCTCTCACCATTCCAGGAAGGTTAGCTCACTTTGCTCCCAGATGGGAACAAATCACAGCAGAGCAATCGACCCTCTCCATCATAAAGGAGGGCTACAAGCTCCATTTCCTAAACCTTCCCCCTCACACCATGGTGAGACAGTTCAATTCTCCAACATCTCTCCTCGACCTTCTGGGTCAGGAGATTGCTACCCTTCTTGCCCAAGGGGCAATAGAAGAAGTACCCCTTCTTCAACAGGGTTCAGGGTTCTACTCTCCCTACTTTCTCATCCCAAAGAAAACAGGGTTTACAGACCCATATTAGATCTCAGAGAATTGAACAAGTTTCTATGCAAGGAGAAATTCAAGATGACTTCTCTCGGTACTCTCCTTCCATACCTCCAAAGTCAGGACTGGCTTTGTTCTCTAGATCTCAAGGATGCGTACACACATGTCCTTATCCATCCAACACACAGAAGGTTCCTTCGGTTCCTTTTCCAAGGAAAGCACTATCAATACAGGGTGCTTCCCTTCGGTCTGGCCTCTGCACCAAGGGTGTTCACAAAATGCATAGCAGTAGTTGCTGCATTCCTACGCACTCTAGGGATATTTGTATTCCCATATCTGGACGACTGGCTCATCCGAGCTCCATCCCAGTCAGAGGTCCAGGCTTCCCTGGCCTGCACAAGGCGTATCCTTCAGTATCTGGACTTGTATAAACATCCCAAAATCTCAGCTCACCCCTACTCAATCTCTGGAATTCATAGGGGCCTTCCTGGATACCACCACTGCAAGGGCCTATCTTCCCCAGGCCTGTTGCCTACGCTTGGTGCAGTTAGCCTCCCAGATTCAGTTAAAGTCCCATTTAACTGCTTGAGAGATGTTACAACTGTTAGGCCACATGGCATCCACCGTGCATGTGGTCCCCTATGCTCGCCTGCACATGAGGGCAGCTCAGTGGACTCTATCCACCCAATGGACCCAGGCATCTGGATGCCTGTCAGACAAATAGCAACCTCCAGTCGCCTTTTTGGTCCCTCCAGTGGTGGACGTCCACTCAAAATCTGTTGCTGGGGTCCCCCTTTCAACAGTTGATACCCCAAGCAACCCTTACAACAGATGCCTCTCCAAAGGGTTGGGGAGCTCATCTACAAGACCTCTCCACCCAAGGCATCTGGTCTCCACAGGAGACATCTCTACATATCAACCTCTTAGAGCTCAGAGCAATCTTTCTGGCTCTCAGAGTCTTCCACACCCTGCTCAGCTACAAGACAGTCCTTATCCACACAGACAACCAAGTAGCAATGTTCGTCGTGAACAAGCAGGGGGGGACTGGCTCTCTGTCGCTTTGCAACAAAGCTCTGAAATTGTGGGCCTTCGCCAGAGAGCATCAAATCCATCTCATGGCAGTGTATCTTCCAGGGGTTCAAAACTCTTGGGCAGACAGACTCAGTCGAGTTCTGCTTCCACACGAATGGTCCCTCCATGGGGACCAGATAGCCAGGATTTTTCGAATTTGGGGAACCCCAGACATAGACTTGTTTGCAAGTCTGTGGAATGCCAAACTTCCCCGGTTCTGTTCCAGAATTCCGTGTCAGGGAGTTCAGGCCAGGGATGCCTTCCTCCTCCACTGGGGGCAAGACTTCCTCTATGCCTTTCCACCCATTCCCCTAATTCCCAAGACACTCTTCAAACTTCAGAGAGACAAGGGGTCTATGATCCTCATAGCACCACATTGGCCACGCCAAGTGTGGTACCCTCTACTTCTGCATCTCTCTCAAGCTCCCTCCCTGGACTTGGGATCTGCTCCAGACCTCCTGTCCCAGGAGGAGGGAACGTTGTGGCACCCAAATCCCCAGTCTCTTCACCTCAGAGCTTGGTTGCTGAAGGCTTAGACCTTCAAGATTTGCATCTTTCTCAACAAGTAAAGGATATCCTTTATGCTTCCAGAAAGCCTTCCACTAGACATTCCTATGCTTTTAAATGGAAAAGGTTTACCATTTGGTGTGCAGAGAAGGGTCTTAACCCTCTTGCAATACCTCTGAATTCTTTACTAGAGTATTTGCTGCATTTATCCTATGCAGGCCTTAAAACGAATTCAGTAAGAGTCCATTTGAGTGCTATTGCAGCATCCCTTAAACCTCTCAATGGACAGCCTATTTCCTCTCATCCTCTTATAGCAAGATTCATGAGAGGCCTTCTTTTAACCAAACCTTCCATCAAACCACCTCCATTGGCATGGGATTTGAATCTGGTTCTTGGCCAGCTGATGCAGCCACCCTTAGCCACTATCTCCTTGAAATTCCTTTCCTGGAAGGTTATTTTTCTCATTGCAGTCACTTCAGCTCGCCGCATCAGTGAGCTGCAAGCCTTGGTGGCTAATCCTCCTTATACCAGGTTCCATCATGACAAGGTATTCCTCAGGACTAATCCACACTTTATGCCTAAAGTGGTCTCACCTTTTCACCTGAACCAGGAGGTTGATTTACCTGTCTTTTTTCCAGGACCTCATGCTTCAAGTGCAGAGAGGAATCTTCATACCCTGGATTGTAAAAGAGCTCTTGCCTTTTACTTACAAAGGACACAGCAACATAGAAAGTCCTCTCAGCTCTTTGTTGCTTTTGATCCCTCTCATTTAGGACTTCCAGTCTCTAAAAGAACTCTATCCAATTGGATTGCTCAATGCATTTCTTTTGCCTACCAGAGTAAGAGCCTTTCTCTGGAGGGCCATGTCACAGCTCACAATGTGAGGGCCATGGCAGCCTCTATGGCTCATCTAAATTCTGTGTCCATCGACCAGATCTGTCGAGCGGCCACCTGGGCCTCGGTTCATACCTTCACAGCCCATTACTGTTTGGACAAGGACTCCCGCCGGGATGCCTTGTTTGGTCAGGCTGTTCTCAAACACCTGTTCCATACCTAACCAACTCCTACCCTCCATCCCTGGCTGGATGCCTGAGATTCATGGGTGGAGGTAGAGCTCTTCCCTGGAACTCACAACCTGGGTGATCTCCCAGGCATCTCTAGCTGGGGAGTCCCCATATGTGAAGACTCATTCCTGCTTGTTCCTGGAGATAGCACAGTTACTTACCTGTAACAGGTGATCTCTGGGAACAGCAGGAATAAGTCTTCACAACCCACCCACCTCCCCTAGGAGTTGTATCTCTCTATCTATCTTTCCTTTCTCTCTCTCTCTTTGTCTCAGCTTAAAACTCGAACTGGAGAGAGGCAGTTAGGAAAGGTGGGAAGGCAGCGCGCAGGCGCTGTGGGATGCTCCCAAAAGCTTTCCTTTTGGACGCTGGGGAGCGTTCCCGCGCAGGCTCCGTCGGTACCGACGATACCCATATGTGAAGACTTATTCCTGCTGTTCCCAGAGATCACCTGTTACAGGTAAGTAACTGTGCTTTACCTGCTCAGAGCTGTGTCCCAAGATACACAGTGCTGGGAGAAGCGGTGGATGCCTGCAATTCACTGTTTTGTGGGTTCTGGAGCTGCAGATGTGGTTGATGGGAAGGTTATTGCTTGCTGCAGATAAAAGCGTGATAGACTGACCACAGAAAAAATGCATGCCAGGGACCGATTATTCTTTGGTAGAGGTATGCTGAGGTGCATTGACCACAGATGCAGTGTGCTGAGGTAGGCTGACTGTGATGATAAGTTTGTAGGAAGAAAATTGACTCACTCCAGGGCTGCTGGGTGGGCTGACTGCAGACGTTTGCCTGGACTGTAGAAAGAAGTGTGCTGGGGCAAACCCATTTATGGGTGCAGTTACTTTGCAACATGATGATCATGCTGTAGTCAACTCACTCTGGGCACAGATTTGCTGGTGCTGACCCTGGTCAACACATTTTTGAACTGCTCATGCTATACTTAATAGTATTGTATGAGGTGGGGTTTGACTCTGGCGAGAGTCAGTCAGAACTATGCCTTCCACATGTTCCCCTGCCATCAAGACAGCATCACATGCTTGGAACTCCTGAGATCCTTATAGGACAGTGCATTTATTTGGCATTCTCTGCTGACATTTGTATCACTGAAAATTGTATATGGATGTGAAATTGTGTGTTAGTTTTCAGGACTTTGAATGTATCTGAAACATCTTTGTTAGTGTAAATGTATCACACAGTCTAGATATTATGTTGTTAATTGCTGGAACTTTTTTTCAATTATTTTTTATAGCCTTTGTAAAGAGAGGCGGTGATATGCATGACTATGTATGCTAGCAATATGATCTCAGGCCTGCACTTTGTAAGTAACTGTAGCAGTGACCACTGCATGGCACACCAAAACTCTGGCAAGAATGTTGTATATAGCCTGGCATTATTTCTTCTCACCTGCCTCTATAAAGCTAATGTGAAGATTAGTGGCTTTGCTGTCTGGCAGCAGTTGCCTTTGGGCATAATTTCTATTAATAAAACAGGCTTGTTTATCACATAAGAATAAAGCTTCTCTATCTTGGTAAATAGTCCACCCCTATCCGCTCAAATCCCAGTACAAACATTCCCAGGAGATCAGGTAAGCTAAGCAAAATAACAGTAATAACTATGCTGTAATAAACTCCCTGTCCAAGAGACTGTCTGTCTGAGAGACATTTATTTCTATATGATAGGTATGTAACCTTTGTGTATTTTCTGACACCTCTATGTGAGTTCTTACAATAAATATGTTGAAGAGCTGGCACTGTGAATCTCAGCTGTCTGATGAACATTAAAGAATACACTACTCAAGGCAAATAATCTCCAGATCCTGATAGATCTTTTTCAGGAAGGCCCACTGCAGTGGTGCTGTTACTAATTTTGCTGCTTTTATTAATATTTATTTATTGATTTTACAAACTTTCTTATATACAGTACTATTCATATTTATTATAGGTGATAGCACTTGTAGCTATTTTACATTATTTACAGTCCTCCTCTTAGACTTGCAGAAAGATGCTTTTTTCCATGGACCAAACCATTTCAGGGGCATTGCTAATTGCTGCCCAGTGATACAGGCAGTTAGAGCTTCTTCAATCACCCACAAGTTGTTCCCTTATATTGGGGCCTCTTAGTTATACCACTACTTTACATTTGCAATAAGATCTTGCATTAATGCATACTAATGCTATAATAAAGTTTATTATATTACTGGCAAAAACCTCTGCAGTTGTAGTTAAGTGCCGTTGAATCGGTGTTGACTCCTGGCGACCCTCTGGATAGTTGACCTAAACTTTGATCGGTCTTCAGCCAAGCGACTCATTATCTATAGAGTGGTATCCATAGCTGCTGTTATTGTATCGATCCATCTCATTGCTGGTCTTCCTCTTTTACGGTGACCTTCTACCTTGCCAGGCATTATGTCTTTGTCGCCTCCCACTCAACCAATTCCTAACCCAATCAGTAACTTTAGAGTACATCCCCTGTGCGGAACGGTGTCAAAGGCTTTACTGAAATCTAAGTACACCACATCTAGAGCTCTCCCTCTGTCCAATTCCCTGGTCACCCAGTCAAAGAGGTCCATCAGATTTGTCTGACAAGACCTGCCTCTGGTAAACCCATGTGCCTCGGATCCTGCAATCCATTGGACTCCTGAAACCACCTCTCCTCTGTCTACATTTTTTCTGACCTATCACATCTTGGCGTTCTTTTCTTTTTTCTTAGCTGCTGTTTTATATTGTAAACCACTATCTCTGGGAACAAGCAGGAATGTAGTCTTCACATATGGGTATCGTCGGTACCGACGGAGCCTGCGCGGAAATGCTCCCCAGCGTCCAATAGGAACGCTTTTGGGAGCATCCCTCAGCACATGCATGCTGCCTTCCCACCTTTCCAACTGTCCCTCTTCAGTTCTTCGTTTTCTGTGGAGCCGACAGGTCACATACCCTGTCACCGCAGAAAATGTCTTCTTTAAACTTGTTTTTCTTGTGATCGCGTCTGCCCCCGCTTGACGCCTGCCGGTACCGCCGGTTCTCTTTTCTTCTTCTTTTAAAAAAAAAAAAAAATTTACTATCTGAAGTATTCTCTTCAGAAACGTTTTCTTTTTGATGCTAGGCGCCATTTTGGGCATTAGGCCCCATTTTCCTAAAAAATGGAAAAACCAGCTAGTGGTTTTAAAAATGTACTAAGTGTGGCGGTACCATTTCCGTCACCGACACCCATGACTGGTGTCTCAAATGTTTAGGCCCTGACCACTCTCCTTCGGAGTGTTCCTCTTGTATGGGGATGACTAAAAGAGGAAGACAGAACCGGGCTGCAAAGCTCGGTACCCTCTTTTCTTCAGATGCGATGTCCATTGCGTCGACGTCTTTCAGAGCCTCGTCTTCCTCCCATGGATCTCAGGTAACTAAACATAAGAGCCGGTCCTCAAAGAGTAGATCTCCTTCCAAGCATCGAGAAGCCATTGGCATTGCCCTTGAGGAAACTATACCAGCAAAAAATCCCCGGCGGGAGGCTTCGGCCTCCAAAGCACTAACGGGGCTCCAGGATGTTCTCGAGGCCTTGACCTCAGCAGAACTACTGATGCCATGCTCAGGGGTTCTGGCCGCTTCTACCGGTACCGACACCTAGGCATTGGCAGCGTCGATAGCCCAGAGATTCCTCGCTATCGAACGTAGTCTTGCAGCTCTCCTTACAGCTGCGGTACCGTTGACACCACTACTGATGGTTCAACAGGCACAGGTACCGACACCGATACCGGTATCAGCACCGATGGTACCGGCCCCGGTGGGAATTCTGCCCATGCTGACTTTTTCGGGCATCGACAGATCGGTATCGGACCAACTCGGTGCCGACTTCGATCGATACCGATACCTTGCTTTGCATGAACATTGGGATCAGAGATGCTTCGAATCTTCTGATTCCGATGACTCGGATAACTCGGTCGGTACCAGAGTGCTTCTTCCGGAAGATTCCTCTTCTCCTCAACGCAGAATGTCTCCTCTGGAGGACATGTCTTTTCAGGATTTTATTCATGATGTGGCCCGAGGCCTATCAATCATGGTAGCTCCTGAAAAAGAACCTACAGCAAAGGAATTGGAAATACTCCAATACCCTAAGGCTCTCAAAGAGGCAGCTACCCTGCCCATTCATGAAATTCTTCATGATTTGATGCTCAGAATGTGGGAAACACCTCTAACCACATCTCCTCATTCTAGGAGACTCGATACCATGTATCGAGTTCCACCATGTCCTGGTTTTCAAAAGACTCAGCTGCCACACCATTCAATGGTAGTGGAATCAGCCATGCGTAGGATGAAAAGTGCAAAAAGACATGCATCCAATCCTCCAGGTCGTGAATGCAGGACTCTTGACGCCTTTGGGTGTCGAACATTTCAGGCTTCCATGCTTTCAGCTAGGATCAGCTCATATATTTTATATATGGGAATGTTCCTCAAAGAAGTCACAGGAGACTTGGAGCTTATGAGCCCCCTTCTCCCTGATGACAAATGACAAGACTTTCTTACTCTTGTCAAGCATTCTCAAGACGTTTCCAAGTTTGTAAATCGTGCAGCCTTTGACTGCTTTGAATGCATCAGCAGAACTTCTGCTATTGCCATTGGTGCACGTCGGATTGCCTGGATTCAGGCATCAGACTTGGAGACTTGGGTACAGGACAAATTAGGAAACATCCCTTGCACAGGAGAGAACCTCTTTGGCAAGAATTGGCAGGAAAAGGCTAATGAGAGAGATACTGACAATCTCACTTTAGACAGATGGTCAAAATCTACAGCCACTCCAGCCAAAAAGAAACCGTATAAAAAAGCCTTTTTCAGCAAAAAGAGGAAGTTTTATCCATCCTATACCCAGCAAGGGCAAGCTCAGGGTCAAGTTGCCCAAAAGGGACAACAGCAACCATCCAGACAACATAGGAAGCCAAAAGGCCCGAGAGCTCAACCAGCTCCACAGCCTCAGCCCCCTCAAGGGCTTTGATTCCTTCCTAGAGAGCTTAGCTTTCCTGCCTCTGAAGGGTCCAGAACCCCTAAACATTCCAGGCAGGTTGTGTCATTTTGTCAACAGATGGCACCAAATAGCAGTAGAAAATTGGACTCTGTCCATTGTAGGGGAGGGGTACAAGCTTCATTTTCACAGCATGCCCCCTCCTACAATCGTAAGACAGTTCAATTCCCAAACCTCTCCAGACAATCTACTGGATCAAGAGGTCTCAACACTCCTTGCTCAGGAAGCAATAGAGGAAGTGCCCATTCCCCAACAGGGTGCAGGGTTCTACTCCCCCTATTTTCTTATTCCAAAGAAAACAGGAGGACACAGACCCATTCTAGACCTCAGAGAATTGAACAAATATCTGTTCCGAGAAAAGTTCAAAATAATTTCTCTGGGAACTCTTCTGCCATACCTTCAAAGTCAGGATTGGCTTTGCTCTCTAGATCTAAAGGATGCATATACTCATATTGTGATCCATCCAGATCACAGGAAATTCTTACGATTCCTTTTCAAGGGAAAACACCTCCAATACAGGGTTCTTCCTTTTGGTCTGACTTCGGCACCAAGAGTATTCACGAAATGCATGGCAGTAGTAGCTGCATTCCTGCGAACCCTAGGGATATTAGACTTCCCTTACTTGGACGACTGGCTCATTCGAGCCCCCACGATTCCAGAAGCCAGCTCTGCACTGTCTCGCACAATCTGAATTCTCCAATACTTCAATACTTCGGATTGGTCATAAACTTCCCAAAATCCCAACTTGTTCCTTCTCAGACCCTGGAGTTCATAGGAGCTTGTTTGGATACCAGACAGTCAAGGGCTTTCCTCCCAAAGCCCCGCTGTCTTCGCATAATGCAACTAGCTTCTCAAGCAGCGGGAATGTCCTTCCTAACTGCTCGAGAACTGCTGCAATTACTGGGACATATGGCATCCACAGTTCATGTAGTTTCCTATGCTCGCCTTCACATGCAAGCAGCCCAGTGGACACTATCCACACAGTGGGCACAGGCCACAGGACGTCTGTCGGACAAGATATAAAAATTCACAATGACTGATCTTGTCCCTACAATGGTAGCAATCACTGGAGAATCTTTTAGTGGGGTCTCCTTTCCAACAAACCTCATTCCAGGCCACCCTAACAACAGATGCATCACAGGTTGGATGGGGAGCACACCTGCACCATCTCTCCACCCAGGGTACCTGGACTCCACAGAAGGCTTGTCTTCACATAAACCTCCTAGAACTCAGAGCAATCTATCTAGCTCTTCGAGTATTCCATGCCCAGCTCAGCTACAAGTCAGTCCTAGTCCAAACGGACAATCAAGTAGCCATGTTCTACGTGAACAAGCAGGGCGGAACAGGCTCTCTGTCGTTATGCAACAAAGCTTTACGACTTTGGGCCCTCACCAGAGAGCATCAAATTCACCTTCTTGTGGTATATCTTCCAGGCATTCAAAACCGTTGGGCAGACAAACTCAGCCTAGTACTGCTGCCTCACTAATGGTCTCTCCACCTAGACTAGGTGATAAGGATATTTCACATCTGGGGAACCCCAGACATAGACCTCTTTGCAAGTCCACTGAATGTCAAACTTCCCCGGTTCTGTTCCAGAATTCCGGCTCACAATTGCCAGGCAAGGGACGCCTTCCTCCTTCACTGGGGTCAGGCCTTCCTCTATGCCTTCCCACCCATTCCCCTCATCCCCAAAACACTCTTCAAGCTTCAGAGAGACAGAGGTCGTATGATCCTCATAGTGCCACGGTGGCCACGACAAATGTGGGTATCCCCTGCTTCTACATCTCTCTCAAGCTGCACTTCTGGAGTTAGAGTGTGCTCCAGACCCTCTCCCAAGAAAACGGGATGCTATGGCACCTGAATCCCCAGTCCCTGCATCTCAGGGCCTGGTTGCTGAAAGCCTAGTCCTGCAGGATCTTAACCTTTCCCAACAGGTAAAGGATGTCCTTCAGGCTTCCAGAAAATCTTCCTCAAGACATTCTTACGACTTCAAGTGGAAACATTTTACTATATAGTGTTCTCAAAAGGGTTTAAACCCCCTTGTGATACCTTTGGAATCGGTACTAGAGTACCTACTTCATTTATCAAATTCTGGTGTAAAGACAAATTCAGTAAGAGTCAATCTTAGTGCAATTGCAGCTTCCTATAAGCCTCTAAATGGACAGCCAATTTCCTCTCATCCAATCATAGCAAGATTTATGAGAGGTCTTCTATTAACAAAGCCTTCCAGCAGGCCACCACCGGTGGCATGGGATTTAAATCTAGTTCTCGGACAGCTCATGAAACCGCCCTTTGAACCTTTAGCCACTACAACCCTAAAGTTTTTATCCTGGAAGGTCATCTTCCTAATTGCAATCACCTCCGCACGTCGCATTAGTGAATTGCAAGCTTTAGTGGCTGATCCCCCTTATACAAGGTTTCACCATGATAAGGTTGTTCTCAGAACTCATCCACATTTTATGCCAAAGGTGGTTTCGCCTTTTCATTTAAATCAATCGAGTTACCTTCCTGTATTCTTTCCGAGGCCTCATACCTCTAATGCACAAAGGAACCTTCATACCTTGGACTGTAAAAGAGCCTTGGCTTTTTACCTACAAAGAACACAGCATCATAGAAAGTCTTCTCAACTTTTTGTTGCTTTTGATTCTAGTCATTTGGGATTTCCAGTCTCCAAAATAACTCTATCTAAATGGATTGCACAATGCATATCCTTTACTTATGAGAGTAAGAGTCTTCCTCTTCAAGGCCATGTCACAGCAAATAACGTGAGAGCCATGGCAGCCTCTATGGCTAACCTTCACTCTTTGTCTATCGATGACATCTGTCGAGCAGCCACCTGGGCTTCGGTGCACACCTTCACAGCCCACTACTGCCTAGATAAAGCCTTCTGTCGGGATGCCTTCTTTGGCCAGGCTGTTCTTCAACATCTCTTTCAGACTTAATTCAACTCCTACCCATCAACCCTGGTAGGATGCCAGAGATCCATGGGAGGAAGCATGGCCCACCTCACTATAGGTGGCAGCTTCCTGGGGCCATCTCCCTGGCATCTTCAGCTAGGGAGTCCCCATATGTGAGGACTACATTCCTGCTTGTTCCTGGAGATAGCGTAGTTACTCACCTGTAACAGGTGATCTCCAGGAACAGCAGGAATTTAGTCTTCACAACCCACCCACCTCCCCTAGGAGTTGTCTTTCTATTTCTCTGTCTCTTTCCTCCGCTTTATTGCTTTTGTAACGAGCGGTATATCAAAAATGCTAATAAAGATAAAGATTCTCTCTTTTAGCTGTTTCCAATAATTTACTCACCACAGAGATTAGACTAAATGACCTGTAGTTTTCAACCTCATCCTTATGTCTGCTTTTGTGTAAAGGGTGCTCCCAACGCCAAAGAAGCATTAAAAAGATTAGTCAGTGGAGCCGCTAGAATGTCCCCAACTTCCTTCATTATTCTCAAATGTATCCCATCCAGTGTGATCACTTTATCTGCTGTTAGTTTAGCTAGTTCCTCATGAACATATTTTTCTGAAAATCATTCGAGCTCCCCATCACTGCTGTTCCTATTTGTGGGTGTTTTCTGAGGTCCTGCTCCTGGCCTTTCATCTGTGAACACAGAACAGAAATATTTGTTAAGCAATTCCACTTTATCCTCATCAGCTTCTACATATTCCTCCTCTTCACCCTTGAGTCTGACAATACCACTTTTGCCCTTCCTCCTCTTACAAACATATCTGAAAAATGTCTGATCCCCTCATTTTATTGCATTAGCTATTTCTTCTTCTGTTTGTATCTTTGCTTTCCTTAGCTAGCTTCTCTAAGTTTTTCCAAATATAGATGCCTTTCTTCCACTGTCTATGATCTCTTGTGCTTTATGAAAGCCTCCCTCTTTTTCTTCACCTTTTCAGCTACTTCTTTTGAGAACCATAGAGGGCCTCCTTTTACTTTTGCATTTGTTTACCTTTCTAACAAAAAGGTTTGTCGCCCTTAAAATATCCCTTTCAGTTTTGCCCACTGTTTTTCTACATTCTCCGGGAACAAACAGGAAGTCAGTCTTCAAATATGAGTGATATCGGCGCTGATGGAGCCTGCGAGGAAGCTTCTCCACAGTTTTCAAAGAAAGCCTTTGGGAGATGCACCATGCATGCGTGGTCCCCTTCCCACCCAAGGGTGCCATCTTGCCTCAGTCTCCTTTTTTCTGTGGAGCCCATTGGACGATTGTCTGTTTTCCCTGGAAAAAGTGTTAATTTTTTCACAATTTTTCTCTTAATTCTCTTTCTCCAGTCACATATCGGTTCCCTTTCCTGCCCCCGAGCCACCTGCCTCGGCGTAGCATCTCAGGTTCTTTTTTTTTCTCCTTTTTTTGAGTCTCTTGACCCTCTTATTTTTCTAGCTAGGCCTACGGTCTTCGACTTTGCTGGGGCCCTTTTCCCATGACCACCTCCAGTGGTTTTAAGTGGTGTGATCAGTGCATCAGTGTCCCACACCGATCCCCATGATTGCTGCCTCCATTGCCTCGGGCCAGACCACGACCCCTTGGATTGTGGCCTCTGTAAAAAGATGTCTTCCAAGTCCATCAAGAATCATCAGCAGCAGGAAAAGATTTTCCACAGGTCCGACTCTGCCCCAGAATCACCAATGTCACCGTACTCCAAGGTCCCCTCCGTAACCCCGAGGTGATCTCGATGCCTCGGGATCCCGAGGTCACAGGTCCTCCAAACGGAGCACACCAGAGGTAGATCTCAAGCAGGAAAAAACCCTTGAGGACTGCCTCAGAGGACGGGTTGGGGAAGGTGGTTAACTCTCACTCCCAGTCACATAGTCCACACTGTGAGTCCAAGGGAATGGAGCAGGAGCAGCTGACCAAGGTAGCCCAAAAGGAATCATCAGCCTCCAGCAATCATCCTCAGACCACCGAGGCCATCTTAATTGAGGACTCTCCTTTGTCAGATCTGGCACCGGGCCCAAAATCTTCTGAGCCATCTGGACTGGAGACCAGAATTGTGGCTTTGGAGCACAGCTGTTCTGCCTTCATGGTCCAGCAGCAGGCCCTGATATCCGGTTTGTCTGGTTCATTAGCCCAAACCACCAGACCCTCAACTTTGAGGACCTCCCAAGTGGTCGAGCCGGTCCTCGAGCACTATCAGCCTCGAAATGCTTCTCAGTCTCAGTCCCTATCTCAGTCCCGATTTTCAGGGCCGAGATCCTCTCCGGCAAGTGCCCATGGCTCCGATCGCAAGGCCTCCGGGACCCGACTACAGAGCCCAGATGGCCCTCAACAGCTCCACTGAATATGAATTGGACTGGGAGACTGAGGACAAGTAGTCCCCGGACACACGACACCACCGCAATGTGCCTTTGGACCTGTCTGGGGATATGGCCTTCCTCGACTTTCCATGGGACATGAAAAAGGCACTGGTGTTCGACACAGAGTCAGAGGATGACCCTCGCATGGAAGAATTTGAGATCCTCCAACTCGAGATCCTCCAATAGGAGGCCCCTCTGAAGGAAGCACTCGCAGTGCCTGTCCCTGAAATCCTGGAGTGGCTACTCCTCCGCATGAGGGAGGCACCCACATCGGTTCCCATCGTGAGCTGACGATTCATCTTGATGTGCCGAGTCCACCAGAGCCCCAGTTTCCAGAAGGTACAGCTGCCGCATAATTCCATGGTGGTGGTGTCGGCCATGCATTGGCTCAAGAACCAGAATATGCTCTTCTCAGTGCCCCCGGGGAGGGAGGCCCTCGCCATGGATGCCATTGTCAGAAAGTGCTACCAGGGCTCAATGCTCATCGGTCAGATACAGGCATACCAGTTGTACATGGGCTTGTACCTGAGAGACCTGGCGAAGGAGCTCACCAGATTCTTGACTGGTCTTTCCAAGGAATTCCTCCAGCGGTTCCAGACCCTGGCCTCGGCTGTCAGAGAATGCTCCAAATACGTGATTCAGGCAGCCTATGACAGCTTTGAGCTAGAGTAGTTGTAGTGGTAGCAGTGTCCGATGCCAGGTCTGGCTACAGTCCACTGCCCTGGAGCAGTGGGTTCAGGATATATTGGTCAATTGACAAACTCATGACCATTAAGGCTGCAGAGTTGGAAACTGAGGTCCTGACAAGGACAAGGCTCTCCAAGAAGATCGCTACCTATCCCTGACGAAAGCCCTCGGATAGAAAGTCCCCTTACTCCAGGAAGTGCAAGGCTTAAGGAAACTATCCTTAGTATCAGGCCTTCCAAGCTCCCCAACAGGGTCAGCAGGCCATGGGACAAGGCATGGCCCTCATATGCCCAAGATTCCCAAAACCCAGGCTCCAGCTCCGGCCCAGTCTGATGGGAGCTTGGGAATAGCCTCTCTCCACCTAGGAAGCCCACCCCAGCAGCCCAGAGGGGGACGACTAGTCTCCTTTGCACATAGGTGACCTCCATCACCACTGACACCTGGGTTCTACAGTTGGTAAGAGAGGGCTACGTCCTCCATTTGGAGCAGATGCCCCCTCCATTTTTCCCAGCCGAGCTCCCCAGGACTCCCCTCCACTAGACCTTGCTACTGCAGGAACTCGCAGGCCTTCTCAAGGACAAGGCAGTGGAACTTGTGCCCCAACATCTCAGGGGCAAAGGGTTCTACACCCGGTATTTCCTCATACCCAAGAGGACCGAAGGCTTCCGGCTCATTCTTGACCTGCGGGACCTGAACAGGTCCTGGTGAGGAAGAAGTTCAGCATGCTCTCCCCCTTGGAACACTGCTGCCATACTTCCATAGCAAATAGAATGCTAGGTATGATAAGGAAAAGAATGGAAAATAAAACAAAAGATATTATAATGCCTCTACATCGTTCCATGGTGAGACCGCACCTTGAATATTGTGTGCAATTCTGGTCGCCGTATCTTAAAAAGGATATAGCGATTTTAGAAAAGGTTCAGAGAAGAGCCACCAAAATAGTAAAGGGGATGGAAGGATACTCCTATGAAGAAAGGCTAAAAAGGTTAGGGCTCTTTAACCTGGAAAAGAGACGGCTGAGGGGAGATATGATAGAAGTCTATAAATTAATGAACGGAGTGGAACGGGTAAACGTAGATCGATTGTTTACCTTATCAGAATATAGAAAGACTAGGGGACATGCAATGAAGCTACAGGGTAAACTCTTTAAGACTAATAAAAGAAAATATTTTTTCACTCAACGTGTAATCAAACTCTGGAATTTGTTACCGGAGGATGTAGTAAAGGCTGTTAGTGTAGCTGGGTTTAAAAAAGGTTTGGACAAGTTCCTGGAGGAAAGGTCTATAAACCATTATTAAGAAGGGACCCAGGATATCAATGCTTGAACCAATACAAGCATTGTGGAACCTGTGTCCCTTGGGGAAACTGCTAGGTACATATGACCTAGATTGGCCACTGTTGGAAACAGAATACTGGGCTTGATGGACCTTGGTCTGACCCAGTATGACATATCTTATGTTCTTATGTAGGGAGACTAGCTATGCTTCTTGGACTTAAAGGATGTGTACACACACATCCTCATCCATCCCAGGCACAGGCAGTATCTCAGATTCATGTTGGGGGGCAGCCACTAACAGAAAGAGGTACTACCCTTCGGGCTGGCCTCCGCACTCAGAGTCTTCACCAAATGCCTAGCGGTTGTCGTGGCCTACATTCGTCTCCAGGGACCTTCTTTCCCTACCTGGATGACTGGCTCATAAAAGGGGACACAGCCGCCGAGGAGCGACAGGCCATGGCCCGCACCATCCATGTCTTGCAACATCTGGGGTTCATGATAAACCACCTCAAGTCCCACCTCCTCCCAACACAGTGTCTGCAGTTCATAGGGGCACGGCTAGACACCATTGAGGCCAGAGCCTTCTTCCCTCTGGACAGGGCCGACTGTCTCAGGGCGCTGACCACAAAAATGCAGCACTGATGTTCGGTGTCCACTCGCTTCCTGCTCCACCTGCTCGGCCACATGGCATCCACGATCCAGGTTACCCTGGACGCCTGTCTACATATGAAGGTGGCCCAGTGGTGTGGTGCCTCTGCTCCCAGCGGACCCAGGCCACAGGCCAGCTGCGAGACAGGGTGACAATGACCCACCAGCTTGTGGAATCCCTCGGCTGTTTGCAAGCCATACAGCATCTCTATGCAGGGATGCCCTTTCAGACCCCTGCCTCCCATTGGGTCCTCACCATTGATGTCTCCTTACTGGGCTGGGGAGCTCATTGCGAGGACCTCTGCTCTCAGGGTAGCAGGTTGCAAATGGAAAGCCGACAGAAAATCAATCTTCTGGAGCTTCGGGCTATATTCCTGGCTCTCCATGTCTTCCACCACCGTCTGCAGCACCAGTCATTGCTGGTCCAGACAGACAAATAAGTGGCGATCTTCTATGTCAACAAACAGGGAAGCACTGGATTGTATACTGTCTGCCAAAAGGCAGTAGCTCCTCTGCTCGTATGTGAACTGCCACGGGATGCTCCTGCGGGCGGTGTATCTGCTGCTTTTCCAGCTCTGGGGGACTCCACAGATGGACCTTTTCACCAGTCCAGCCAACACCCAGCTGCCCCACTTCTGCTCCAGGCAGCCGCACCCATCCCAGTTGGCAGCAGATGCCTCCCTCATCCCATGGATGAAGGGCCTTTTCTACGCCTTCCCACTCACGCTGCTGATTGCCAAGACGTTGTTCAAGGTCCAGTATGACAGGGCATCTCTGATACTGGTAGCACCTCGGTGGCCCAGCCAACCGTGGTTCCCACTGTTCCTTCACATCTACGGTGCCCTCAGTCCCCCTGGAGAATGCCCTGGGGCTGCTGTGGCAGGAGGAGGGCTCCCACCTCCAGCCCAACTTAAGGTCTCTGATGCTAACTAACTGGTTGCTGAAAGGGTATCCTTGGCCCCTTTCAACCTTTCAGGGAAGGTGGTGGAGATCCTCCTGGCATCCCGGAAGAACTCCATGAGACGGACTTACGCCTTCAAATGGCACAGATTCTCAGTGTGGTGCACAGAATGATGGGTCAATCCATTCTCCTGCTCTTTGCAGCTTGTGCTGCAATATTTGCTTCACCTGTCTCAGGCAGGGCTCAAGTCCAACTCTGTCCAGGTCCACCTGAGTGCACTCGCAGCACACCACCACCTTATCGATGGCAAATCCCTTTCCGTCCAACATCTTGTGACCCACTTTCTGCAGGGTCAAGTTGGTGGCAGAGTGGGACCTCAGCGTGGTACTGTTGCAACTCACTGGCCCACCGTTTGAGCCCCTGGCTTCCTGCCACTTGCGGTACCTTTCCTGGAAGGTCATATTCTTGGTGGCATTCATGTTGGCTTGCAGGATCAGTGAGCTGCAAGCATTGGTGGCAGATTCACCTTACATGAAGTTCTATAAGAACAAGGTCATGCTCTGCACACACCCCAAGTTCCTTCCCAACGTGGTGGTGGTGTTCCTCACCTTCTTTCTGTGGCCTTCACACTCTGGACTGAAAAAGGGCCCTGTCCTGCTACTTCCAACGTACCCAGGGCCATCGCAAAGCCTCACAGCTTTTCGTCTCCTATGACCTCAGTCGACTGAGGGCGGCGGTGACCGAGCGGACTCTGTCCACCTGAGTGGTAGACTTCATTACCTATGAGCAGGCTGGGCTCTCACTGCAGTGCCGGGTCACAGTTCACAGCATCAGGGCCATGGTGGCATCCGTGGCAAACCTGTGTTCCATCCTCTTGTTGGAAATCTGCCAAGCTGCCACCTGGTCCTCAGTCCATACTTTCTCAGCTCATTACTGCTTGGAGAGGGAGTCCCATAGGGACAGTGCCTTTGGCCAGGCAATACTCTGTCATCTATTTGAGGTATAGGCAACTCCTGCCCTCCGGCCCTTGTATGTTCAGGCCATCGCAGTGCTGGTTTTTCGCTAGACACTTGGTCTGTCTTCTCAAGACTCCTTGCTGCTGTTTATGGCTCACCTTTTCCTGGTCATCCATGGCTTTTTACAGGTTTTTGGTAGCCTATAACTAGGGAGTCCCTATGTGAGGACTGACATCCTGCTTGTTCCCAGAGGAAGCATAGTTACTGACTACTGTTCTCTGGGGACAACAGGAATCGGTCCTCACAACCCTCCCTCCTCCCCGTGGAGTTGCTTTTTGTGTCATTTTTTGCCTTTGAGCTTTATCATACTACTGAGGCAAGATGGCACCCTTGGGCAGGAAGGGGAGAATGCATACATGGAGCATCTCCCAAAGGCTTTCTTTGAAAGCTGGGGAGAAGCTACTGTGCGGGCTCCGTTGGCGCCATTGTCGCCCATATGTGAGGACTTCTTCCTGCTGTCCCCAGAGAACACCTATTACAAGTGAGTATCTATGCTTTCCCCAGTTGTTCCCATCCCGCCAAAGACTCCTTGAGGTATTGTCCCATCTTGGCAAAGTTCATTTTCCTAAAGTCTAAGACCTTCGCTTTTGAATGGATTTATCAGCCCTAGTTCTAATACTGAACCATACCATCTGGTGATCACCGGATGCGAGATGGTCTCCTACTATAACATCAGAAACACTTTCCCCATTGGTTCTAAGACCAAGTCCAGTATGGACTCTTCACATGTGGGTTCTGTTACCAGTTGCTGGAATAGTTCTCCCTGTAGAGAATCCAGGATCTCCTTACTTCTAGATGACACCGCAGCAGGGATGTGCCAGTCCACATTCAGCATATTGAAATTACCTATCAGTAGCACATCTCCTTTCATGGCAATGCTGCATATGTCTGCTATTAAATCTCCAACCACTTCTCCCTGTGAGGGGGATCTGTATATCACTTCAATACAATGAATTTCCCTTTCCCTCTTTCTAGTTTAACCCACAGTGCCTTCTGTCTTCCTTTAAGCCCTGTAATTCTATAGCTTTAATATTTTTTACATATAATGCAACTCCTCCTCCCCTTCTTCCTACCTTGTCCTTCCTGAATAAAGTATAGTCCAGTATAATTACATCCCAGCCATGGTTGTTTGTGAACCATGTCTCTAACCACCAAAAATCCAAGTCAACCTCTTCCATTAAAGTCTCAACATCTGGGATCTTATTTTGCATGCTATGGGCATTTATACATATCGCTTTCCAGATGTTGCCCTTTTTACCCAGTTCTACAGAGGTATTTAATGTTTCACTTACCTGGGGGCTTTTGTTCACCCGCCGCAGCCAACACCACCCCCCGCTGACCGCCGCAGCCAACACCACCCCCCGCTGACCGCCGCAGCCAACACCACCCCCCGCTGACCTCTGCAGCTCCCCCGATCGGAGTAGTGCGCCGAAGCGGGAAATCCTCCTGCTTGGAAGCTCCTGCCCAATCGGGGCAGTGGGAGCAACAGCCCAGCAGCCAGCAGAACATAAAAGCGGCGCCCCAGCACAATAGGAGCCGCCACAGCCAACACCATCCCCCGCTGACCTCCGCAGCTCCCCCGATCGGGGTAGAGCACCCAAGCAGGAAATCCTCCCACTTGGAAGCTCCTGCCCAATCGGGGCAGTGGGAGCAGCAGCCAGCAGAACATAAAAGCAGTGCCCCAGCACAATAGGAGCCGCCGCAGACAACACCACCCCCCGCTGACCTCCGCAGCTCCCCCGATCGGGGTAGAGCACCCAAGCGGGAAATCCTCCCGCTTGGAAGCTCCTGCCCAATCGGGGCAGTGGGAGCAACAGCCCAGCAGCCAGCAGAACATAAAAGCGGCGCTCCAGCACAATAGGAGCCGCCGCAGCCAACACCACCCCCCGCTGACCTCCGCAGCTCCCCCGATCGGGGTAGAGCGCCCAAGCGGGAAATCCTCCCACTTGGAAGCTCCTGCCCAATCGGGGCAGTGGGAGCAACAGCCCAGCAGCCAGCAGAACATAAAAGCGGTGCCCCAGCAGGGCACGCCCGCACCTGTGGCCTCGCCTGAGGGCCGCGCTAGAGGGCCCTTTGGCGTGGCCCTTAGGCGAGGCCACAGGCTCGGTCACAACACCACACAACAACAAAGAGGACAAGCAGGAGCGCACCAGCAGAAAGCGCCAAGAGAAGGCCCAATTGACAGAGAAACACCAAAGAGACATCAGCCAAGTAAGCCCACACAAACACAACATGGCTACAACCTTATACCTGCCGGTATACCTCCTCCTAACCCACCTTATCCCTCAGCACACAACCATTCACTACCCACCCTCAAAGACCATATGGATACCAACACCCATGCAAACATACACCCCACCACAACACACAACCTGGATCGCATCCAAGAAACTCAAACACAACAAGCACTCAAACCACAAGCACAGCTCACACACAAACCCAACACACAGCCCCAAGAGAACAAACACTCCCAGCACCACCTCCATAGAACTAATCAACACCAGGTCCATAAGGAACAAAATAAACACAAAGACCACATAGACAAGCAACAACCCGACATCCTATGCATCACTGAAACATGGCTCACCCCCACCGACAATGTACTCCTCAATCAATTAGTCCCCCCCGCATACACAGCATTCAACAGCCCACGCACACAGAGGAGAGGGGGCGGAGTCCTGATCATAGCAAAGAACACCCTAAAGCTTAAAACCCAAAACTCCCCTAACTCAGACATATGCACCACAATCATGGTAGAAAACAAGCAGATAGCCATATGTCTCATCTACAGAGCTCCCCATGCTCCAACGGAAGACCTAGCCTCCATCCTAGAGACAGTCTGCACCGTCAACACAATCACAAGCCTCTAATACTACTGGGAGACTTCAACCTCAGCTCGGCGACCAACAAGGACAAAGAGACCTTCCTACAAGCTATGGACTCCCTACAATACACTCAAGTGATCAACACTCCAACACACATACACGGATCATCTCCAGACCTCATATTTGCCCCCAAATACCTATCCAACCAAGGAGGCATCTCAACCCCACAGTTACCCCAGTCCCACGGTTGGACCACTAGAGAATTAAAGTAAAAATCACTTCGCAAGGCGAGAGAGACAACAAGACAATTGACACACCACCAGTGCAAAGAAGATTCAAAAGCTTTGATAAGGACCAATTCCTCCAGGACACACTACCCCACCTGGACCTCGTAACTGAAGACCTGGACGAGCAAATTCAAATATGGAACAATGTCATCTACACTGCAGGAAGAGCCAGCGAACACAAAACAAGGAAAACACCCAACCCCAGAAGACAGCACACCCCATGGTACTCAAAAGACATACGCAATGCAAAGAGACACCTAAGAAAGCTAGAATGCCGCTGGAGGCGCTCCAAATCTCCCTCCACACAGGCCTTATACATGACAAAACAAAAGAAATACAACGAACTCATTAACGAGACAAAAAGGGAGCACCACACAAACATCATACTAAAAGCCTACAACAAACCAAGGGAACTATTCGAGATAGTAAAAAAACCCAACAAATGAACCCAATCCCGAAAAAGACGTGCAGATTGACCCACAAGCCTTCGCAGATCACCTGCAAGAGAAACTGGACGCTAGACCACAAGATCCTACAAATGGAACTGCCAGCCCAACCAGAACCACCACAACTTGGGATAAATTCAACACCCTATCCACAAAACAGCTGTCAGACATCATCACAGCGCTCAACACAAGCACCGCGCCAACAGACCCATGCCCGGTAACCTGGATCAAGGCATCAAAGGACAGCTACATAAACACCATACACAACATAGTATGCAACTCTCTGACACAAGGTATCATGCCAGACCATTTGAAGCTAGCTACCATACGACCAATCCCGAAGAAATCCACATTAAACAAGAGCAACCCATCAGCGTACAGACCAATCTCCAGCATACCACTAATGGCAAAGATCATAGAAAAAGCTGTACAACACCAACTCCAGGACCATATCGACACTCATGCCCCGCTGGACTTACACCAACACGGCTTCCGTCCAGACCACGGAGTCGAAACCCTACTGCTATACCTACTCAACGACATATTCCAAACCATAGACAACCACAAAAAAGGAACACTAATGATCTTCCTAGACATATCAGCTGCCTTCGACACAGTGGACCACAAAATCCTCCTAACCAGACTACAGAGCATCGGAATAAATGGCACCACCCTAAGATGGTTCAACTCTTACCTAACTGACCGAAAGTTCCAGGTCAAGCTTGGTCCCAACACATCTCAACCCGCAAAGATCAAGCAAGGAGTACCACAAGGCTCCGCCCTATCCGCACTACTATTCAACCTCTACATACAACCAATCTGCAACATCATGAAAGAGCACAAGATACACTACACCATATACGCAGATGACATACACCCCAGTTAACCTCGACAACCCAGACTACACCAGAATAACAGACTGCCTCAACAACATGTCCAACTGGCTACACGACAACAACCTGACCATAAATTACAACAAGACAGAAGCACTGCTCATCACACGAAACAAGAGCTTCAGCCCACCACCCTCCATCAAGGTCAACAACGCAACCATACCATTAAAAAACGAGGTGAAGGGGAGCGTATCACCTGCAGTCCGGTTCCTTTGAGGGGGAGGAAGCCGGCTCCGAGGCTGGCGATTGGGCGGCCAGCCCCAGCTGACGTCACCTCGAGGGTTTGTTTAAAAGTCTCCCTGCTGCTGCTCTCTTCGGGAGCGTATCACCTGCAGTCCGGTTCCTTCGAGGGGGAGGAAGCCGGCTCTGAGGCTGGCGATTGAGCGGCCAGCCCCAGCTGACGTCATCTCGAGGGTCTTGATATTGCTGCTGCTCTACGGTGCTTAGCCGTCGGCGCGTCTTCTAAGGGGGGTCTTCAAAGGGGGTTGTCTTGCCCCTTGTGAGCCCCTTAGGAGCCTATGTGGAGGCGGAGTGGCCATGTTGCGCCGAAAATGCCTGGCGGCAAGCGCAAAAAGAAACAACTTGCAGAGGACTCTCAGGCTGGAGCGATGGAAAAACATGTGGTTTCCACACCGCGCGTCTCCAACCCAGGTACTGTGTCTTCTGATCCTTTACTCGAGGGACCGAGTTTAAGCTCTGTTGAGCGTACTCCCCCGCTTCCTCCTGGTTTCCTTGAATTATCTGGGGACTTGTCTCCTGCTACTGCTCAGTCGAAGTTGTTGCCTACGGATGTTTCTTGGAGACCTCTCCCTTCGCTTTCTACTGATTCTTCTGCGGCCACGGTATCCCTTTTGGATGTTTGGCGAGTGGTTTCCCGGACTGAAAAAATGCTTGAGGAGACTGTGCCTAAGCTTTGTCAATTTACTAAGGATTCTGTACAAAAATTTCAATCTCTCGATTCTCAAGTGGGAGCTCTAGCTCAGCTCTGGTAAAAATGGAAATGCAGGCTAAATCTTTCTCTGAATTTTCAGTTACTCACGCTAAAGAGAGTTTCATTTTACACCAGAAGCTTGAGAATTTAGAGAATGCTCATCGCAGTAAGAACTTAAGGTTTTTGAATTTTCCCAGCTGTTCCTTACTTATCCCCTTTGATATTGTTTAGGAAGTATCTGAAGGATATCCTTCTCTATCAGCAGGCCGACTCCTGTGTTATATCTAAATGTTATTATTTGCCCTCTAAGAAATTAGTCGGCTCTGAGGGGAGAGAGGAGGACCCTCCTTTAGATACTGGTGATTTCAACTTAACTGCTTTTCTAGAGGAATTTCACGATGTGATAGCTACTAGGGTCACGTTACTGGTGACTCTAGCCTCCGAGGAAGATAAGGTAGCTATTTTAAAAAGTTACTTTCATAGGAAGGAGTTTCAGTTTTGTGGGGATAAGGTAACTATCTTTCCGGATGTTTCTCGTTCTACACAATTACGCAGAAAAGATTTCTTGCTTTTGAAACCTAGAGTGATTGCCTTAGGGGCTACATACTTTTTAAAGTATCCTTGTAAATGTTGTATTACTATGCATTATGATAAATATGTTTTTCTCTCCTCATCGGAACTGGAAAAATGGCTCATGGAACAGGAAAAAGCGAGCAAATCTTTGTGATAGCTATTGGTAGGCGGCGGGAGATCTCTACCGGCTGCTTAGTTGGCTGTGGTTTTCTCCCCCTATTTTGTTGCCATTTTAGGGGGAGCCTTTGCCTTGTTTTCCTTTTTTTTTTATTTTCTTAGTTGTGATTAGTCTCCTCGAGATGTGGGCTAGAACTTAGTTTAAATATTATGTCTTTTGCTTTCCTTGATATTTTTTGTTTCTTTGATTGTAACTGTTTCATTATATTATGCAAACTGTTAAAATTTCATAAATAGAAATAATTAAAAAAAAAACGAGGTGAAATATCTCGGAGTAACACTCGATAGGAGGCTAGACTTTCAATCACACATCAGCAGAACCGCCAAAAACGCATACTTCAAAATGAGAATAGTCAGACGCCTCAAACCACTCCTCACACACGAGCACAGTCTGTCAAGCTCTAATAACGCCATTCTTGATTTCTGCAACCCGATCTATACAGGCATGTCAAAACAGTCACTCAGACCACTACAAATGGTCCAAAACACGGCAGCTCGAATAATAGCCGGTGCATCCAAACAAGACCCTATCACCCCCATACTAAAAGACCTACACTGGCTCCCAATCAACTCACGTATCAAATACAAAACAATCCTAAACATATTCAGGATCAAACACAGGAACTCTGCCCTCAGCCTTCAACCCCTCATACAACCCAACGCCAGTACAAGACCCAGAAGAAGAGCCACATCAGACACAATCAACACGCCAAAAGACTACACAAAAGCATGCAGGTCCACCGCACGAAGAGCGCTGTCACTGGCAGCACCTGGTATGTGGAACACACTCCCGGACGAACTGCGAGCCACGGAAGACACTAACGTCTTTAGGAAACAACTAAAGACTCTACTATTCCTGGAGCACTACGGACCGAACACACAATGAGAGCTACAACCATGGACTAACAACTTACATGCACACTCTTTACACTTTCACTGTATAAAGCTCATGCTGTAAATTTATTTATTTATTTATTTTATTTCTTTCTTTATGGTTTTTCTATACCGCACTATTTTTCATCAGCGCGGTTCACAGGTAACAAGAATTGTGCAATGCAGAAAACAGTCTAACATTGAACTTACAATAAACAGGGAATTTAAAACATGGTGAAAGGTGAACTATATACACTATAAATAGCGCACAATAATCAACCCACCCACACACACTTTCACTGTACATGATGCACACACTGAACCCAACTACCACTTCCATTGATTGTTTGCTGTGTAACCGCCTTGATTAAAGGAAAAGGCAGGATAGAAATACCATTAAATAAATAAATAAAATAAAAATCACCAATGAATCTAGTTTCAAACCCTCTTCAGATGATTAGCCAATCTGATTGCATATTTCTGGAAGAGCAACAAATGGTGCTGTATCTGCTGGTAGCTGCAGGAGCCTGCCCTTCTTGCTGTGTGTCTGTGTGTCAGAGGGTGGGAGGGTAAGGTGGTGGGTTAATCTATCCAGTGTGGTGCACTGCCAGATGCCAGCTGCTAGTACTGCTCTTCTCCACTCCTTAGTCACCTCCTGTCTAGACTATTGTAACCTGCACCTTGCTGGTCTCCCTCTGAGTCATCTTATGTATTTATTAGTATTTATATACTGCTGCTTCCAAAGATCAGTGCCAGTTTATAGAGAACAAAACGGGAACTTTATATTATAACATTGGAAAAACTTATTTACAAGGCAAATGTGATAAACAATTAACATAACTATTTACACGAAACAGATGTTATATTGAATACATATTGACGCATGGGAGAGAGATGGAGGGGGGTAGAGGTTGTTAAGGGGCATGGGGTGCTTGAGGTTGATGGTTGTTGGTGGAGGAGCCATAGTATTCCACAAATAGGTGTGTTTTGAACTCTTTCCGGAATGATTGGAAGTCTTTGATGGCTCTTAAGTTGTCTGGTGATACATTCCAAATGGATGAGGCAGGGTAGGTAAAGGCTCTATTGCTAATGGTTTTACTGGAATTTCAAATGTGGGTTGGGATTGTTAAAGTGTTTTGGGAGCAAACCCTCCTGTTTCTTAAATTATTGGATGAGATGAGGAGGGAGCTGAGGAATGAAGGGGCAATTTTATTGTATAATATGAAGGTTATAGAAGGTATTTGTATTTGGCCCTTTTTGCAATGGGCAGCCAATGGAGGGAATGGAGGAGTGGCGTGATGTAGTTTGAATAGTAAGCCTTGTAATTAATGCGGGCAGCTAGGTTTTGTGTTAGTTGGAGTAGCCGTAGAGAATGTTATTGCAGTAGTCGAGGTGGGGAGTTATCAGTGCTTGCAGGACTGATCTAAAGTCTTGGCTTTCCAGTAAGGGTCAGAACTGCTGAAGCATTCTTAGTTTGGGGTATATGATCTTTGTGACAGCTTTAATGTGAGGGACCATGGAAAGGGATTGACTAGGATGACTCCTAAGTATTTGATTTATTTTTTGACATCCAGCTCTGAGTTACACAGGTAGAGTTTTGAGGGAGGGGGGTGAAGTTTTGATTCCAAGTGATGAATAACACATCTGTTTTCTTCATGTTGATTTTTAAATTGTGTGTGCTAAGTCAACCGGATATGTCATTGAGGCAGTTTTGGATTTGAGTGCAGGTGGAGTTATTGACATCTACTGGATAATATAACATAATATTGTCCGCGTAGAGATGATGGTGTACGTTGTGTTTCCTGAAAATGTGACATATTGGTTGCATTTATAGATTAAATAGCAGAGAGGATAGGGAGGAGCATTGGGGGACTCCTTGACCTGTTTGAAAGTTGAGGAGGATGCTGTGCCTATTTGGACTTGTAGGGTACGGTCTGTGAGATATGATTTAAACCATTTTAGAACTGTGCCTTGGAGGCCGAGTTGTTGTAGTCTTGTGATTAATGTGTTATGGCTGATGCTGTCGAAGGTGGCAACAACATCGAGAAAGACAAGTAGGAATGCTTATTTGTTGTTATTTAGTCCATGGTGGATTTTATCCATAAGGGCAAGCATTAGGGTTTCCACACTGGTCGTCAAGGGGGAGCATCCAAATCAATGAAATCTTGTAATTGGATTTGAACTGTTTTTTCAATGATTTTTGCCAGAAATGGCAAGCTGGCGATATGCCTGTATGAGTTTGGGAGTGTTTTGTCTGTTGCGTTAGATTTTAAGATGGGGCGCATGATAGCCTGTTTGAGTGCAGCCAGCATTTGCCCCATTTGTAGTGACTGGTTGACTGTTTCAAGGATAATAGGTGAGAATTCTTCTTTTGTTACCTTGAGCCAGCTGATTGGGCAGGAATCTGATGGGGAAGTGGTTGTGTTGATGTTTGTAATAGTATTTTTTAGTAGTTCGAGATTTATGTTTTGGAATGATGACCAGGTGGTTTGATTGTGTGGTTTAGGTTGACTGGGGTTGATTGAATGGATGTAGGAATGAGTACCACTGTTGTTCAGGGGGTCGAGTTTTTTTCATAAGAAAGTTTGCTAGGGTTTAGGATTCTATTGGGGGTAGTTCACTATCAAGATTGGGGGATTTAGTTAGAGACAATTGAGAAAAGCTCTCTTGGTCTCTTGAGGGATTTTGTAAGGAACTTGGTATGGTATTCTTTCTTTCTTTTGTTAATGGCCTCTTTGTAGGCACTGAGAGAGGACATATAGAGCGGGTTGTCCAACTCTGACAACATCCTAATCAACCAATTAACCCTCCCCAATTATGACTTATTTAAATGCCCCAAACCAAACAAACATGGAGTTGGCGCGCCAATCTTAACAAAAAAGGACCTCAAATTCTCCCTCCAATTGAACAACTCTGTAGAAGATATGGACATACTGATCATCAACACCAGATCCATCATGATCAGTCTGATCTACCTTCAATCTGTTCAACACTCTGCTGCATGACTAATCTTCCATCAACCTCATCATGCTTATATTACCCCTCTTCTTAAGTCTCTTCATTGGCTTCCTGTCTGTTTCCGCATCCAGTTCAAACTTCTGCTGACCTAAAAGTGCATTCACTCTGCAGCTCCTCGCTACCTCTCCTCTCTTATCTCTCGCTACACCCCTCCTTGGGAACTCTGCTTTTCTGGCAAATCACTCCTATCTGTGCCCTTCTTTTCTATTGCCAACTCCCGACCGCTCCTTTTGCCTTGCTGCTCCTTATGCCTGGAACAAACTACCTGAATCTGTATGTCAGGCACCTTCTCTGACCCTTTTCAAATCCAGGCTGAAAACTCACCTCTTCGCTGTTGCTTTTGGATCTTGACTCACCTGATGTCCTTTGTGTTTCCTTACCATTCCCCCTAGCTGTTTCCCATGTCTTCAGCTACTGTGCTGTCTGTCTTGACTAGATTGTAAGTTCCGATGAGCAGAGACCGTCTTTTACATGTGTCTGTACAGCGCTGCGCATATCTTGTAGCGTTATAGAAATGTTCAGTAGTAGTAGTAGTAGATGATATCCAGAGACATGGAGGAGGAGGACACCTGGGAGGGGTAAAAGGTTGATGGGAGCTAGAGTTTTTAAGTATATTTAAACTGTGTTCATATGTGCTCTTGCAGGGCCCTCAACAACTGTTTCATCTGTATTTAGGGGCAAAGTGCATGAATACTTCCATAGGTGCCTCCCACTTGCCATGTTTGTTGTGTTTACATGGTATTTATTGATCTGTATATGTGCCTACAGTGTGCTAACAATGTACATAGTCCATTAAGAAAGATCATAGCTACATTGAATAGCTATCTTCTGCCTTACTTCCACATGCCATGCCCCAATCTGATGAGGTGTGCCACCCTCCGGACATGTGGTGGGCACCCTGGCTATCCAATGTGGGTGCATGAGCTGTGGCCCAATGCTTAATTGGTGGGTGCTTGGACATGGTGACACCTGTGTAGTCACTGGATGCTCTATTGAGGCTACGTACAGCCATGGTTGGTATGGATGGCACCTTTCACAGGAACCCTCTTGTGATATGTAGTATAGGCAGGTGCAGCACACAGATGCAGAGGCATTGTGGACTTCTCCAGACATTGTGTGCATGCTGAGATGGATATATTTATTTATTTATTTATTTACATTCTCTTATATACCGCGCTATTCCGCATCAGTGCGGTTTACATAGAACATCAAAACTTACACATTTCTGTAGCTGTGTTTACAATGAACCGGTACATGAACTTGGGTCAAACATATATCTGGGTCTCCCACCAGACATGTTTCTGTGTTCCTGTACCATCTCCTGCTGTTCACCCCTTCCCCTGCACCAACTGGTGGATGGTAGCTGTGGCTATGTGTTACATGGGAGGGGTGTCCTGGAAAGGGGTTGGTGGGGGGTACATGTCACGTGCTGCTGCAAAGCATTTTTTTTAATTTTCAATTTATTAGAATATATAAATTCACATATAGAAGCTTCATATACAGCCATCTCCAGACAACCTTCAATATGAAACAAAACATTATATCTCAAATACAAAAGCCTTGGGATCATTCATCAAAGAGCAACATTCAATGTGCAGCATAAAAACAGTACACTCCTAATACAAAGCTTTAGATATGGTCGTTGAAGATCAACATTCTATAGGCATCATAACTAAATGCTTCAAAATACTTTACTACAGAACAACATGTTTTCAGGCAATACATCCCCCAGCCCATCTCTCAGCCTCTAGATAGTACCACCCCTACTGCAACAAACTCCTACCTCTCCATCTCTCCCCCTTCCTACCCTCCACCCCCCAATTGCACCATGAGTGAACTTATAGATAAAAAGGCAAGCTACTGTCCCCACTACCCATAATCTACTTAAACATCTCCACCCTAAAGTATGCTTTCCTCCACTCTCAATACACACTCCACGCCCTTTCAAACGTCCATACACGGTGGTACAGTGGGTCTTGTGTGCTGCAATCTCACTCATTCTAAACAAGAAATCCAGATGTTCCTTATCGTTCCTCCAGTTTAGTCCTCCACCTCTGGGTTGTGCACCTCCTCCTGCAGTTTGGAGACTGGGCATGTCAAAGTCGTGACATCACTGGATATAGCCTGCTGGTATCTCCCATCAGCCCCAGTGTGTCCAGTCTCCATGCAGCAGGAGGACTTAGTGAGCCTAGGTGCTGGGCTCACTTGAGGAACGGATAAGAAACGGACCTTTTCAGCAGGGCCCGGATGGCTGCCGGGGAAATGGAAGCTACGTGTTTTCGATATGGGAAAAAAACCCCCTCTTTTCCGCAGGTGGGGGGCCGTTGCGGGTGGCTCTCATGGCTACCTTCCAGTAGAGGTCGGAGGGGATCGACGTCCTGATGCAACAGTGGACGACGTCAGGGCTCTTTTAGGTCTTCTCCCCGTGGGCGATCAGGGCGCAAGTGATTCCGCTCATAAGGAGCTCATCGGGGAAGAGCGCTGTCGGTGGTCTCGGGCTGGTCAACGCATCCATAATACGCCACTCTAGTTCGACAGCTCGACGAGAATCCTTGGAGGTTATCGGTATTGCTGGCTCTGTTGCGGCAGAGTACGCTTTGAATGCCCCAGTTGGCTCGGATCTTGCTTACGGTTTGGCCATGGAAAGGGCAAGGTTAAGGAGATAAGGTTATTCGGGTGCAGTCAATTGCGTCTTTACTTTAAACAAGGAATAAGTACACGGCTCTCGCATATGTGTGCATAGGCCGTATTTTGAGGACTGTGTCCCCGGCAGCAAATACGCGCAGATGCAGTTTGCTGGCCCTTAGGGTTGAGTTTCCTGCATGACGGATTTGATAAGGGGCAGCCAGTTCTTTAATTATTCCATTAGCAGCTCTGTCTTGCTATGGAGGCAAAGTTCAGGGGGTGGCCCTAGGGTCTCACGCAGATGAGCTGCGTTTCTCAAAGCGGTATCCAAGCTGCGGCCATGGAATAGAATATTGGCTCCACCATGGGATATTAACATGGTTTTCGGGGCATTAGTTCAGGAAACCTTTTGAGCCGTTACGCCAGGCGTCTGGTAAGGATTTAGCTTTAAAGACAGTGTTTTTGGTAGACATCTGCTCGGTGAGGTAGATTTCGGAATTGCAGTCCCTGTCGGGTAGAGAACCCTTTCTGTTCTTTCTAGAGAAAGGGCTGGCATTGCAACTAGTTCGGTCATTTTGGACAAAGGTGGGGGTTTTTTCCATTCCTCCTAAATCAAATGGTTTCTCTTCTAGCTCTAGGTTCGGCGGAGGGGAACGTCTCGGACCGTAGTTTGCACCACTTGGACATGCTTGAGAGTGCTACGACAGCATTTAAGGGTTTCAGTCTCCACAAGTATGACCGCCTATTGGTCCTAGTCGGGAGTTCCCGCAAAGGGGAAGCGACGGCGATGGCGTCCATCGCCAAGGGAATGGAAGAGGCGAGTGCGTCGGCCTATCTTTTGCTAGCTTGTCTAGGACCAGTGGGCTTACGGGTTCACTCTACTGGAACGCACACGACATTCTGAGCAGAATATAGTTTGGTTACGCTGGTAGTGTTTTGTAGACCGGTCACCTGGTCGTCCTTTCTTTTGTTACTTTCGGTGGCCTTCACCGCCTGGATGTTCTGGCGGAGAGCACTGCCTTTTTCGGCTTGGCGGAGTAGCGATCTGGGTGGAAAGGTCCCTCCCAATAATTACTGCTCTGATACATCCCAGAGGTGGAGGACTAAACTAGAGGAACGAGAGTCACGTGATGCGGTGAGCTTGAGCAGACGTGGGTAGCTCGAGCTCCGGGCCCATCTTCCCCCTAACGATTCATTTGTGCCGTGATTTGTATTGCCTTCGGGCTCATCTGGGGTTCATTGTGCTTTTTCTTCCCCAAAGCGGTTTCCGGTGCCCTGCCTAGCAGAATGGCGGCGGCAGCGAAGACAGGACGTCGAGACAAGGACCGGGCAGTGAGCACTGTAAAGATGGCCGAGTCACCATCGAAGCACGGCGTGGCAGCTTCCCCGACGTTAACAGAAGAACTTACTGCCGCGGTGACTGCTGCACTCTCCACGCAGTTCGATGCTCTGCATGCCAAAATGGACACTTTACAGAGCTCCATGGGCTCTCGGCTACAGGAGGCTGAAACTCGTCTCTCTAGAGCAGAGGATGACCTGGAGCAACTGCGGCAAGAACTAACTGCAGTACAACAGGCCTCTCAAGCCCAAGCGACGAAACTGGACGATCTTGAGAACCGCGCGCGCCGCAATAACTTGCGGTTTTTGGGCATTCCTGAATCTGTCCCCGACAAAGATCTGCGGCAATACATCGAGAACCTCTCTGCCTCTCTACATGATGGAGTTGACCTACCCGGGCCTATACTAGTAGAGAGAGCGCATCGGCTGGGGCCCCGGTCATCAGGGGGAGATCGTCGGCCTCGTGTGGTTTTAGCCCGCTATTTAAGTTATCCCCACAAAGATACCATCTTGCGTATAGCCAAGCAAAAAGGTGTTGTTGAGTGGGAGACAGCCCGGATTCGGATTGCGCAGGATTATTCGGCGGCTTTAAGCCTCCGTCGTAAAGCCTATGCCCAGATATGCCAGCGCCTGATCGAGGCCAAGGTTCGCTTCAGCGTACAATACCCGGCCCGCTTGCGTGTGTTTTCCCAGGGCACCTACCGGGTGTTTGAGTCTGCTGCGGAGGCTCATCCTTATGTCGAACAGCTGCTGACGTCGAGATCCTCGAGCCCAGGAGAATGATGTCTGCCACGAGATTTAGAGGAGTCTGGCTTTGCAACCTCCCTTAGCAGGGGTCGCGGTGGAGGCTGCTTGCTGCTTCCCGTGCAGTTGGGGGACTGACTTTCTGCATGGCAGCATCATGGTTCTGCGGCCCCCCCTTCCCCTGAGTATCTCTTTCAAACGCCTTCAGTTTACCGGCGCTGGGGGAGCCGCAGCAGCTGAGTCTTTTCCCCCTTCCTCCGTTGTTGGTTGGGGCTGGCAGCCCTGAACACCTCGAGACTGTGTTGCTGGTGGCCTAATGCGGCCTGGAGGCTGCGGGGCCTGCTGATCCCGGGACTCCAGACGAACAGCTATCGGGAGGAGTCTTCCCTCTCTCCTTCAGGGTACAGGTGGACGCTGGCCCCCCCTTTTTTTTTTTTTTTTTTTTTTTTTTTTTTTTCACCTTATGTTTGACTGTTTGTGTGGATGGATGAGTGCTCTTAGAAGTAGCTTTGACTGTGTTAATAGAAGGGGAAAGCTGGGGTGTGAATGCTGATGCCTACATGATTTGTTGCTGAGCTCTGCCATTGCTGAGGTTGTTTGAGGGGGGCGGGATGGATCTGGGTTTTTGCTTTGTGCACTGAGGTGGTGTGGTTTTGGATAATGTCCTTTGAGGGGGGTTTTTGAAATGTAAGTAGGTCTCGTTGGGGGGGGGAGGTGGGTCCCACGCATTTCCTTCGTGACTCCCACGCATTTCCTTCGTGACTCCTGTAGGGAGTGGTTGGTGGATGGAAATTCTGAATGGAGGTAAGGTGGGAGGGGGTCGGGGAATGGGGACGGGGGGGGATGGGAGGGAAAGTAAGGGCGGAGGGCGGGTAGGGGTTTGGGTATTGCGGGGAGCACAACGATTGTTTGTACAGCCCATCTGGTTATATTTGTGGAGCATTCTGTTACTGGGCGGGGACCTCAGGCTGGGAGGGTCTCTGCCAAATTTATCTGTTCAACCTTTTTCAGTGACAGTAATTACTCACTATCCCCCCTGAAGGTTATCTCTTGGAATGTGTGCGGGATGGGTAACCCGATTAAACGCTTTAAGGTGTTACAGGCCCTAGCTCGCTTACACTGTGACATTGCCATGTTACAAGAAACTCACCAGACAGCCGAGGAGCATGCCAAATTGCAGAAGACATGGGTGGGACAAAGCTGGGGGGCCTCTGCCAAGGGCAAAAAGGGTGGAGTGGTCATTTTGATTAATAGACGAGTTCGCTTTGAGTTGGAGCAGGAGTGCGCTGATCCAGACGGCCGGTATCTTTTGTTATATGGTCGTTTAGAGGGGCGGCCGGTCTTACTGGGTACTCTATACAGCCCCAATGTTTTGGATCGGGCATTGTATGCCCGACTGGCTTCCCACGTGGAACAGCTACCTGACGCCCCGTTGATACTAGCTGGGGACTTGAATGGGGTGTTTGATATCGAGATGGATACATCGGGTGGAGGGGGCGAGCGGATGCGTGTACCGACTGCTAAGGCACTGCGTGGTCTGGGTGCTCGCCTAGGACTCGTTGACCCTTGGCGCCTCTTACATCCAACCGAGAAAGACTTCACCCATCAATCTAGAGCTCATGGGACCAGTGCTCGCATAGATTATGTACTGGTTTCGGAACGGCTATTTGTGCAAGTTGAGGAGGCGCAGATCGGCCCTAGTGCAGTATCAGATCATGCTCCAGTATGGGTGGATTTGAAATGGGGAGACCCGGTGGTGCCCCCTAGACTTTGGCGGTTCCCCCTGGGGTTATACTATGACTCGGCATTTCATGCTTATCTTCGACAATGCTGGCAGGACTTTGCCGCTTATAATGCGCAACATACCGAGGACCCGGAGCTGTTTTGGGAGACTGCCAAGGTTGTTCTGCGGGGCGACATTATTTCGTATGTGGCGCGAAAGCGTAAATTGCTGACATCGCAGATCCTTCAATTAGAAAAACAAGTCGTGCGAGCTCGCAGGCGGTGTGCGGTTGACCCCACAGCCAGTAATAAGCGACAAGTATGGGAGCTGCAGGTCACTTTGAATGAACTGCTTCACCAAAGAGCCAAAAAATCCCATCTTTACTATAGACATCAACTTTACCGGTTCGGTGATAAGCCTGGGCGATTGCTGGCCCGGTGTTTACGGGGGAAGCAGGGCTCTCGGTCGATAGCGGCGCTACGGGATGACCAGGGGCACTTGCACAACGATAGCTACGCTATAGCTAAGCTGTTCCGTTCCTTTTATCAGCAACTTTACGCCCGGCGGGAGGGGGCCTCTACTACTATGAGTGACTATCTCCGTACCCTTCAATTGCCTCAAGTAACGCCAGCTCAGCGTGCGCTCTTGGACGCCCCGGTGACGATTGATGAGGTTTGTCGTGTTCTTCAGACGGCTAGCTGTTCTAAGGCGCCTGGCCCTGATGGGTTTGGGGCAGAATTCTACAAACTTCTGGGTGATTTTGTGCCTCCCACCTTGGTTGCTCTCTATCGTTACCGGGTGGCCCAGGGATACTTTGGTCAGGGTACCAATCATGCACTTCTTACTTTACTCTTGAAGCCCGGCAAGGACCCTACTCAGGCAGCATCATATCGGCCGATTTCTTTATTGAATTTTGACTCCAAGATTTTGGCCAAGGTCTTGGCTGACCGCCTTGCCTCTATCTTGGGAGACTTGGTGCACGAGTCCCAGGTTGGTTTTATTAAAGGCCGATACGTTGTGCGGAATTTGCGTCGCATTCTGGCCTCCCTTGAATGGGTGCGACAACGGAATCTTCCGTCCCTACTCATCAGTTTTGATGCCGAAAAGGCTTTTGACCAAGTACACTGGGATTATTTAAAAGGTTTACTACCCTGTTATGGGTTGGGAGCCCCCTTTTGCAAGATGGTGGATTTACTTTACGCGGCCCCGACGGCGGGGGTTTTGTGTAATGGGGTGGTCTCGGATGCCTTCTGTTTGGAACGGGGTACCCGTCAGGGTTGTCCGCTATCCCCCCTTCTTTTTGTGTTAACTCTGGATCCGTTGATCAGGCGGATCGAAAGCTCTCAGTCTATTTGTGGGGTGCGAATTGGGGCCCATGGCTTCAAGGTGGCTGCTTTTGCTGATGATCTCCTTGTTCACCTTACATCCCCTCAGCAGTCATTGCCTTGTCTGCTCGATGAGCTCTCGCTCTATGGTACCTTTGCGGGGCTCTGTATTAATATGTCTAAATCAGAGGCCCTAGATGTGGGAGGTACCCTGCGGGACAATTGGCCGGATCCCTTCCCTCTTCGTTGGGCCGATAACTCCCTTGTCTATCTAGGCATCTTATTAACTAGGAAACCCACGTTGCTTTACCCCATGAACTTCGAACGTATCTTTCTCAAGGTTCGCCGGCAGTTACAGGCCTGGGCTCCCCTCCCTTTATCTCTTCTGGGCCGAGTGGCTGCTTTAGGGATGGTGATCCTTCCGCGAGTGCTCTATTGGTTGCAAACTCTCCCAGTTTGGCTTTTGCGACGGGATTTGTCACGCTTGGAGAAGGAGATTCGGAGGTTCTTGTGGAAAGGGTCTAAGGCCCGCATCGGGCTGGCTAGACTACGCGGGGGCTGGCGATTCGGAGGGGTGGGAGTCCCCGACCTGGGGAAATATGCCTTGGCCTGCCAGGCTCGACACTTGAGCGACTGGTTGGGTGATAGTGAGATTTATACCCCTCGCGGATTGGAGGTAGCCTTTGTTGCCCCCTACTCCTTGGAAGCCGTGTTACACTTGCGCTCCGCGGCCTTGCCTACTCGGCTAACGAGCAGTACTTTGTTAAAAGCGGCTCGGTGTACTTGGCAACAGCTTAATAAGTATTGGGGTAGTGACTCAACGACTTCTAGCTGGCTTTCTATACAAGGCAATGCTTGCTTTCCTCCGGGCCTCGAATCGGCTCCCTACCGGCACTGGGGGAGATTGGGCATACGGCGATTAGGGAATTTATTGACTGTTGATGGCAGCTGCAAGTCGCTGGATGCATTTTGTACGGAATATGATCTGTGCCCGGGTAGGTCTACCTTTGCTTATATACAGGTTTCCCATTATATTAGTTCTTTGCCACAACGTGAGCTCCATTCGGAACACTCTGTGCGGATTTTAGAGTTTTTTGCTTTGGGAGAAAACTGCCCACCAACTATCGCAGTTTTGAAAAGACGGCTGGATTGCCTTGACTCTCCACCTGATTATACTATACTGGAGGGCCTCTGGGCGAAGGACCTAGGACGGGACATACCCTCGGGTACTGTTCGGGCGGCTTTGGGACGGATTGCCCGCTTAGTGGAGGGTGCTCGCTGGCGGGAGATACAGCTTAAATGTATTCATCGGGCTTACTTCTCTCCGAGACGAGCACTCCGTAGCCACTTGACTCTCAATGGTGGATGTCCCAAGTGTTCTTGCCCTCTTGCGGACCTGGGTCATATGTGGTGGGGTTGTCCCTCTGTCCGTGGTTATTGGCACAAACTTGGGACGTTCATGGCCGGCCTTCTGGATCAGCGTATTTGTTTCACTGAGATGCTGGTAGTATTTGATTGGTTGGGACCGCTTCACCCTAAGGGCAGATGGGCGCGGCTGCTTTTGCGTAAAGCCTGTCTGGTGGGTAAGGGGCCTTTGCTTCGCCATTGGCGTGAACCTGTGGCTCCCACGTTCACTGAATGGCGAAATTGTTTTCACCAGCTCTTGCTTCTGGAACGACGTAGTGCGTTGGGGCACCCCCAGCGTTGGGCTCACTTTTTGTTACTCTGGATGCCCTATATTGTCCATTTGGGACCTAAAGCCCGTAGTGAGGTTTTGAGGGTCGGCTAGTGAGTGTTACAGATTGCTGTTGCTCTGTATTCTTTATTGTGCTGTGCTTCCTGGGATGGGTGGGAGTTGGGGGGAGGGTTTTAGAGTTTTGCTACGATTGTATTCTATTGTTCCTTTTTGTTAGTGCCCAGGGTGGTGGACCAGACACAGCCCCACCTGGGTGATGGTTTTTTCTGTTTTCTGTATGACGGACAAATTGTCAGTCGGACCACTTGTAAAAATTGTTATGTCTCTTGAATAAACAGAATTTTGAAAAAAAAAAAAAAAACTAGAGGAACGATAAGGAAATAGAAATTACACTTACCTGGTAATTGTGGTTCCTTGAGTAACTCCAGTTTAGTCCTACTTCCCGCCTGGGGGGGGTGATTTTTTTCAGAGTTTATTTTCAGATGGAGTGGAGCATCAATTTCAAGGAATGAGAAAACCTTTCAGACTCTGGATCGCAGTGAGTATTCCTCTCTGAGCTGTTCCTTCCTTCTCTCTTATTTAAGTGAGGGGGGTGGCACAGGGAAAGTGAAAGAATAAGAGAAACGTAAACGTAAAAAATAAATAAATAATAATAATAATAAGGTTGTGAAGGTCCCTCAGGTTGAGGGTTGGATAGTTCAGTTATTCTACTTATTTACTTATTATCTACTTATTGGAGTGGAGGAGTGGCCTAGTGGTTGGGGCAAGGTACTTCGGGCCGGAAGGTCGGGGGTTCAAATCCCACTAGAGGACAGCAACCTTGGGCCGGAAGGACTGGGGTTTCTAGTCCCACAGGTGCTCCTTGTGGTCTTGGGCAAGCCACTTAACCCTCCATAGCCCATGTTCCATGTAAAATAGTTCTCTGTGTGCTGTGCTTTCCTGTCTAATCAATGTGTTTATACCTCAAAAATTTCCTGTCATGATTTGACAATTTCCAATCTGTAATCAAACCGCTGCTGATCGCTGGAAGTAGCGGTATACAAATGTATACTAAATAAATAAATAAATAAATAAATAAATTATTTGTTGTTCCTTTGAGTTTGCTTTGTCAATACTACACTGGGGCTGATGGGAGGTGCCAGCAGGCTATATCCAGTGATGTCATGACTTTGACATGCCCAGTCTCCAAGCTGCAGGAGGAGGTGCACAATCCAGAGGTGGAGGACTAAACTGGAGTTACTCAAGAAACCACAATTACCAGGTAAGTGTAATTTCTATCTTATGATCGACCCCTCGCTCCCCCCCCCCCCACCCCGGTCTGGTACTTCCACCTTTTTCCAATAACAGGCAAGCCTACTACTACTACTGAGTATTTGTATAGCGCTACAAGACATACACAGCGCTGCACAGACACATGTAAGAGACAGTCCATGCTCATCAAAGCTTTCAATCTAGTCAAGACAGACATCACAGTAGCTGTAGACACAAGATACATCGAGGGGGAATGGTAAGAAAAGACAAAGGAGACAAGGCGGGTCAAGATCCGAAAGTGGCAGCGAAGAGGTGAGTTTTCAGCCTGGATTTGAAAAGGGTCAGAGAAGTCGCCTGATGTACAGACTCAGGTAGTTTGTTCCAGGCATAAGGAGCAGCAAGGTGAAAGGAACAAAGCCTGGAATTAGCAATAGAAGAGAAGGGCACAGATAGAAGCGATCTGCCAGAAGAGCAGAGTTCCCAAAGAGGGGTATAGGGAGAGATAAGAGAGGAAAGATAGTGTCGAGCTGCAGAGTGAATGCAATTATAGGTCAGCAGGAAAAGTTTGAAATGGATGCAGAAACAGATAGGAAGCCAATGAAGTGACTTGAGAACAGGGGTAAAGTATAAAGTTATGCACCTAGGAAAGAACAACTCAAACTATTGTTACACGATGCAAAGTTCCTAATATGAAACCACCACCCAGGAAAAAGATTTAGGCGTCATTGTGGATAACATGTTGAAACCCTCTGCCCAGTGTGCAGCGGCAGCCAAGAAAGCAAATAGAATGCTAGGAATCATAAGGAAAGGAATGGACAATAAAACAAAGGATATTATGATGCCTCTATATCGTTCCATGGTGCAACCGCACCTTGAATATTGCATGCAATTCTGGTCGCCGTATCTTAAAAAGGATATAGCATTATTAGAAAAGGTACAGAGAAGAGCAACCAAAATGGTAAAGAGAATAGAAGCATACCCCTATGAGGAGAGGCTAAAAAGGTTAGGACTCTTCAACCTGGAAAAGAGACAGCTGAAGGGAGATATGATACAGGTCTATAAATGAATGGAGTGGAACGGGTAAACGTAGATCGATTGTTTACACCATCAAAATATAGAAAGACTAGGGGACATGCAATGAAGCTACAGAGTAACCTATTTAAGATTAAGAAGAGAAAATATTTTTTCACTCAACGCTTAAACTCTGGAATTCGTTACCAGAGGATGTAGTAAGAGCTGTTAGTGTAGCCGGGTTTAAAAAAGGTTTGGACAAGTTCCTGGAGGAAAGGTCCATAAACCATTATTAAAGGGGACCCGGGAAATCCACTGCTTGCCCCAATTCAAACATTGTGGAACCTGCGTCCTTTGGGGAAACTGCTAGGTACTTGTGACCTAGATTGGCCACTATTGGAAACAGGATACTGGGCTTGATGGACCTTGGACTGATCCGGTATGGCATATCTTACGTTCTTATGGCGAGGCTGGCAGAAGATTAGCCACACAGCAGAGAGTTGAACAGATTGAAGGGGAGATAGATGATTCAAAGGGAGACCAGCAAGGAGTAGGTTACAATAGTCAAGACAGGAGATGACTAAAGAGTGGATAAGTGTCTTAGTAGTGTGTTCAGAAAGGAATGGGTGGATTTTGTTGATGTTATAGAGAAAGAAACAGCAGGTTTTAGCTATCAGATGGATGTGGGTTGAAAAGGAGAGAGAGGTGCCAAAGATGTCTCCAAGGTTGCAAGCTGAAGAAACAGGGAGGAGTAAAGAGTTATCCATAGAGGCTGAGAAAGGAGAAAGGGGAGAGGAGGTTTTAGGGGGAAAAATAAGAAGCTCAGTTTTGGCCATGTTCAATTTCAAGCGGCGGCGAGACATCCAAGCAGCACTGCCATCCTGGCTGTTACAATACATAGACCCAGAAACTGATCCAGGGATCCCTCCCAACCATCTTTTAATTCATTCAACAATACCTGCTCCAGCACCGAATGCACTGAGCTACCCATAAGCTCCTTAAAGAGTTCTTTACACTTCCCCACACCCCTGAAATCTTCGGGCACACCCAGAAGAGGTGGAAGGCATCTCCCTCTGTCCAACAACCACGCCAACAGGCAGGATTGTACCTCCAAATAATCTCATGCAGATGTTTGAGAGTCCAATACATTCTATATATAACTTTGAGACTGTTCTTCAAAACCACCGTTCCCCCAGATACAGTAACTATTACATTCTAAGGGATACTAACCCCCAGATATCCTCTGATCTAGCCACAACAAGTGACCTGTATTTGTATATTAACATTTGCAGTTCTGTCAGTGCATAATAATAGTATACTTGCATATATGAATAAAAATATATGAATGTAAGGATATGATGGATAAGGTTTAGTAGTAAGATAAATTGTGGGAGGTTTTTGGATCACTGATGTTATGGAGCCGATCCGTGGTCAAGATACATAAGCCAGGATCAAGTTGCCCTCAGGTACAGAGATCCTTTATATCCCTGTAAAAACAATGTTTCTAGATAAGATGGGTATAGTTTAATAAGGTAGGATGAAGTATTTATTTAGTTATGTAGACAGATTTGTATACCACCTTATCTTACAATCAAAGTGGTCACATCACAATTGGAGGGTTACATTTAACATGAGGGTACTTATCACATTATACATTGAACTCATACGTCTAGTTGAGATGGATGGGTATTGCGTTGGTGGAGGGAGTTGCATTACCGTTCAGGAGACTATTGGTTGTCTGTTTGCTCATAGGTTTCTGTGAAGAGCAGAGTTTTGAGGGCCTTGCGGAAGTCTTTGGTATCATTCAGGGCCTTCAAGCCCAATGGGAGGGAGTTCAAAAGTGTGGACGCCAGTAGCAAAGGCGCTCTTCTTGAGGTTGCTTGTTTAGTCTTCTGATATCCTGCAGGTGTGCCGATCCTGTTGTCATTATTGGTCCTTCTTGGTCTATTGCTGATATCCTTTGTTATGATATCTTGGAGTGCATCTGGTAAGTGATGGTGAAAGATTTTAAAGATGATCAGGATTGTTTTGAATTTTGCCCTGGCAATCATTGGAAGCCAGTGCAGCTGCTCTAAGACAGGGGTGATGTGCTCAGTTCTTGCAGTGTCCGTAATGATGCGTGCTGCAGTGTTTTGCACCATTTGGAGTAGGTGTAAAGTCTGCTGGGGGAGGCCCTGATATAGCGAGTTTCCATAAATAAGCAGAGGTGTGATGAGTGCTTGGCACACTGTGCGGAAGTGGCCTTGGTGGAAAATTGGCTAGAGCTTTCTGATGGTCCTCAAACGTAGATAGGCCTTGTTTGCGGTTTTGGCGATGTGAGATTTCAGGTTCAGAGCTCTGTCCATTGTGATACCCAGGTACTTAACTTCATCTTTGACTGCTATTGCTTTATCTAGAATGTTGACAGTTTGTGACGGAATGAAAGTGGGGTTCCTGGTGATGAACATTGCCTCTTTTTTTTTTTTTTTAAACTTTTATTTTCATTTTGCAACAAACAAAAGAAACAACACACCAAAGGAGACAAAACAAGTATACAATAAGGAAAAGCAAACCCTATTACCCCCCACCCCCATGCTTCTTCTCTAAGCCGATAATATCAGCATGTGAGCGCTTCCAAACAACAGTGATTGTACATCAAAACGAACAAAAGAGTATCTGCGATACAGAATGATCATGGGACAGAGATTTATACAAATTTAAACAGTCAGATGAGAGCATTTAGCAGTGTGAACATAGTCATTGAGCATCTTCCATTTAGACAGATGATGAGGAGTCTGAACGGAAGAAGCAAACATACGAGGTATTTGTTCATATTTACTGTAGAGACAGACATGATTCCACCATTCATTGGGGCTCAGATGGGAGCTATTTTTCCAGTATTTCGTAATTAGGGAAATAGCGATGCCTAGCATAAAGTCCAAAAGGAAGTAAGCCGTTTTTGGAAGAGAGGGGATCCCCGCAGCTGAGCGGAGTCCCACTATCCTCCAAGAAAGGGGCTCTTGAAAGTGCAAAATAGATTGGATACGACCCCAGACCCGACGCCAGTAATACTGTAGTGCGGGACATTCATACATAACATGAGGTAGTGAACCAATGGCCGCATGGCATGTCCAACAGCTATTGCCCTGAGTGGTGTTCCATTTGGCTAATCTGTCAGGAGTGTAGAAACACCGGTGGGCTAGAAAGAAGAGTGTCTGAGTGAGTGAGGCGGATCGGGAAACCCGTGTCACTCTACTCCAGACAAGGCTCCATTGCTCCGGGGTCAAAGTTACATGCAATTCTCGCTCCCATGCTTTCTGTGCTATAGGGGTACCTCTAATTATAGCATTACATAAGGTTTTGTAAAAGTTAGATGCTACACCCGGTGAACTCCCGATAGATCGGATAGTCTCCGACAATCCTTGTGTAGGGGATGCCGATGGCGGGAGCACCTTAGCACTCCGAAGACAATGCTGAAGTTGCACCAACTGAAAGTAGTGTTTCGCTGGGAGACCAAATTCAATTTGCAATTCGCTAAAAGTTTTCCAGCGACCATCATGGAACAACTGGTTAGGAATCCAAATGCCCCTAGTGTACCAGGGGCTCCACGCCATCGGTTTATTTTGTATTTGAAATCGAGTATTGTACCAAAGCGGGAGCCTGTCTAACGGACAGAGTCGGGAGTCTAGAGATTGCATAAGAGTATTAAAGGCACCTAAAGTGTCTAAAAGCATTGGTGGATAGTGGGAGTCTGATGGGAGAGTCATACCAGGGAGAAAAGTAAGAGGAATCGGTTTGCAAAGGTCCTCCTCTATGTCTAGCCACACAGGTCTACTCGGTGCTAGATCTTCCAGCCAACGAGCGCCTTGTTTGAGAAGAAAAGATTGATGGTATTTCAGGAAATCAGGGAATCTGACACCCCCATTTTCCTTATCTGCTTGCAGCTTATGTTTCGCTATCCTAGGTGTCTTGTTTTGCCATAGGTATCTAGTCAGAAGGCCCTCTATATCTTTATATGTACGTCGAGGTAGGAGACAGGGCAACATTTCTAAAATATAATTCACTTTCGGAACAATCATCATTTTTATGGTTTCTAGGCGACCCCACCAGGTAAGTGTTAAAGGAGTCCAACGGTGAGTAAGCGCCCGGACTTTAGAGGTTAAGTCTTTGGCATTAAAAGAGATAGTGTCTTCCAAAGGAGAGCAGTAGTGAACCCCAAGGTATTTGACCATGCGAGGTTGCCATAAAAAGGGAAAGGGTTGCATATCTGCCTGATGAAGCAGAGGATTTAGTGGAAAGGCTACCGACTTGGTCCAATTTATCTTATAACCGGAGAGTTGTGAATATTTACCAATTTGCTCTAGGACAGCCGGCACTGAGTCTATAGAGACAAAGAGCATAAGGTCATCAGCATATGCTGAAATTTTGATTTCCCTATGAGAGAAGGGGACTCCATGAATCTCCTCCGATTGCCGGATTAGTAAAGCTAAGGGTTCGAGTGCAAGATCGAAAAGAAGTGGAGACAGTGGGCATCCCTGGCGAGTACCGCGTTGAAGGGGAAATGGCTGAGACTTTAAAGCATTAGCACAGATACTGGCTGTAGGCTGTGCATACATGGTGCGGAGACAGCGGAGAAAACCTTCTCCGAACCCGTACCAGCGGAGGGCTGCAAACAGGAAGGGCCATTCTAAGCGATCAAAGGCCTTCTCAGCATCAAGTGAGAGGCCAACAAATGGGCGATCAAGATTAACTGCGGCAGTCAGTACATGACATAGAGTCCGAGCATTGTCAGCAGTTGATCTACCGGGAATGAAACCGCATTGATCTGGGTGTATTAAGGTAGACATCCTATCAGAGAGCCGGGTGGAGAGAATGGTGGCAAATATTTTATAGTCCGCGTTTAGGAGGGAAATTGGACGATAATTAGCTGTTAGTTGCGGGTCTCTCCCCTCTTTCTCAAAAACTACTACATTTGCCATTGAGAAGAACCCAGAAGGAGATCCCTCCTCGGCCAGAGCAGAAAAATAAAGTTTCAAAACTGGAGCTAAGTCAGCGTTAAAGGTTTTGTAGAATTCAGCAGGGAGACCGTCTGGGCCTGCAGCTCGACCTGTGGCACACTTCTTGATAGCAGAATGAATTTCTGATAAAGTGAATGGTTTGTCCATGGCCTCTCTATCTTCGTCAGATAGGGTCAGTCTTTGTACCCCTGAAAGTAAGCGGTCAAATACTTCTGGCTCAAAATCACATTCAGATTGATAAAGCCGAGTATAAAAATCACGAAAGAGTTCTAAGATTTCTGTATCTTTAGTGACCAAGCCCCCCCCCCGACGGATTACGGAGAGCGGTAACACGCTTGGCTTCTTTTTGACCTTTCAGGGCATTTGCTAACAATTTGCCAGCACGGTTATTTTCCCGGTAATATATCCCTTGTTGTGATTCAATATTTTTAGCAGCAGCAGTATACAAAAGCTGATTGTATTGAAAACGCAAGCGTTGTAAACGGAGTAAAATACATGGGTCAGTACGGGACGTGAGGAGACGCTCCCCAGCTTGTATCTGTTGCTCTAGAATCAGTAAGTGTTGCTTTCTTTGTTTCCCCTGCCGAATTTGATAGCTGGTTATAGTTGCACGGATAGATGCCTTAAAACCCTCCCACCAAGCCCAGCTCGCTGTGTCATGGGGTGAGTTAAAATGAAAATAATCTTGAATAGCGGCCTTTATATCAACCTGAAAATCTTTTTGATCTAGTAGGGATCTATCAAAAAACCAAGCTCGGGGAGAATCGTCTCGCGTAGTGACATGTAATGATAAAGATATGGCAGCATGATCTGAAATATGGAGAGGATGAGTCCTAGCCGTGTCCACTTGAGAAATCAGTGCTTTGGAAATGAGAAAGAAATCTATTCTAGATTGTGAGTGATGGGGGGCAGAAAAAAAGGTGAACTCTAAGTCGGAGGGGTGAAGCAGCCTCCATATATCTACTAGCGCAAGATCTTGCATCAGAGCTGTAAGGGTAGCAAGACTCTTGGGTGGACTACTCGTTCTAGGCGGTTGTCTATCTATCAAAGGGTCTAACACTTGATTGAAATCGCCACCAAGTATTAATGGAGTATTGGCAGAGGCCTGTGCCAACTGCGCAATACTTGCATAGTAAGCAGGGTTGTCCACATTCGGGGCATAAATACAAATACACGTGAATGCACTATCTCCAACCTTAAGGTGTGCACGGGCCCATCTACCCTCCTTATCAGAGCTAGTATCCATTACAGTAGCTTGCAAAGACTTCTTAACCAGAATGGCTACCCCACACCGTTTGGAAACGGCGGGAGAATAGGCAGCCACCATGTAAGGCTTAGCATTGAGTTTCAGTGTTTCAGCAGAGTTTAGATACGTTTCCTGAAGAAACACTAAATCAGCATGCTCATGGCTAAGATAGCTAAGGATTTTCTTTCTTTTGATTGGACTATTGATGCCTTTTACGTTAAGTGATAAGATCTTACATAAGGCCATTCAGAAAGGTTAAAAATTCTGAGCATGATAGCGCACATAATTTCACAATGTCCCTCATATTAACTGTATCTGGCTGTACACATGACATGAAAGAAAATAAGCTAATGTAATACAATGAAGCGCCCCACATTAAAAAAGAAAAACAGCGGTGCGGTAGAGAAGAAGCAGAACCCCAGAAATTACTGGCGACCATGTGTCTGCGGGGAGAAACCCCAGAGAAGGCCGAAATTGAAAAAACATATAACCTGTAGAACTGTGCGTGCTCCGAATCCGACCGAGGCACACATCATGGAGGGATAGGAGACCAAAAAAAAAGTCATATAGAGAAAGAAAGAAAGTCCAGGTAGTCTCTGTGCTGGGCTATGACCGCCGCGTCGGGCCCTTCAAAATGGCGGACAGAGCCGGCAGATAATAAGTCCAAGTTATTGGATTAGCGCATCTGCTCTGCTTCTTTGGAGTCTAAAAATGTTGATAGTAGATCAGGATCTTCAAATGTCCTAGTTTGGTTGTGGAGAGTCACCCGGAGCTTCGCTGGATACAACAGGCCAAAGCGAGCCTGTAGTTGTTGAAGTCGAGGGCGAAAAGCAAGGAGTCTCTTCCGACGGTCAACGGTGGGCTTTGCCAAATCAGGGAAGAAGGAGACTTTATGACCTTCAAATTCCAGATGATGATTCGCCCGGGCAGCATTTAAAATTTGTTCCACTTGTTGATATCGTAGTAATCGAAAGATAATAGGCCGGGGGGTCGTTCGGTTGAGCGCCATGTGGGTAGGAACACGGTGTGCTCGATCGATTTCCAGATCTCTATGAAAAGTGATCTTCAGCAAGGAGGGAAGAGTTTTGAGCAGGAATTCTCTTATATCTCCTGCTTCCACCCCCTCCGGTATTCCAATGAGCCTCACATTGTTGCGACGGGCTCGATTATTGCTATCTTCTAACTCCTTTTGAAGATTCTGTATCTGGCGCTCAGCCTTGTCCAGTTTGCCCAAGCGCACCGCGTGCGAGTCGAGGACCCCCGCCATATTGTCCTGCCGTAATGAAAGACTTTCAAGTCGGTCCTGGAGCACTCCGAAGTCTTCTCGCATGGCTCGAAGCGCTTCTCCGTTGGACTGCACCAGTTCCTTCACGCCGCGTATTTCCTCTAAAATCTCCAGGTGCATTTCGGGGTTTTCACGAAGTGGAACCATCTTCTGTGGGGAAGACACCTCTGTTTTGGAGCGTTTTCCGTGTGAAGAAGGAGGAGACCCGAAGTCCAAGCACGCTGGTTTATGGGCCGCCATCCCCCCCGAGGTACCCCGGTAAGCTCGGAGCAAAATATTAAGTTTGTATAGGTATTAAGTCAGGATTCTGAGTAGGCCTCTCGGGAGCTTCAGCGCGAAGCGTCTTACCCACTGGACATCAGGCTCCGCCCCCCAACATTGCCTCTTTTTTATCATAGTTGACCGTCGGGTTATTAGCTGCGAGCCAGGACCGCATGTCTTCAAGGCATCTGGTTATTGTTGTGGTGTCAGGTGCTTGTAGGTTGATTGGAGCATACACCATGATGTCGTCAGCATATGTTTATGTTTATTTATATTTGATATACTGCCCTTATTACATCAGGCGGTTCACATATACAAAGTCAAACTGGAGCGGGCACAAGGCCCTGTAGCAAGAAAAGAACTACAAAAATTGAGACAGGAAAGTACATAAGAACATAAGATATACCATACTGGGTCAGACCAAAGTCGATCAAGCCCAGTATCCTGTTTCCAACAGTGGCCAATCTAAGTCATACGTACCTAGCAGTTTCCCCAAAAGACACAGCTTCCACAATGCTTGTATTGGGTCAAGCATTGATATCCTGGGTCCCTTCTTAATAATGGTTTATGGACCTTTCTTCCAGGAACTTGTCCAAACCTTTTTTAAACCCAGCTACACTAACAGCCTTTACTACATTCTCCGGTAACAAATTCCATTTTTGATTACACGTTGAGTGAAAAAATGTTTCCTTTTATTAGTCTTAAATAGTTTACCCTGTAACTTCATTGCATGTCCCCTAGTCTTTCTATATTCTGATAATGTAAACAATCGATCTATGTTTACCCATTCCACTTCGTTCATTAATTTATAGACTTCTATCATATCTCCCCTCAGCTGCCTCTTTTCCAGGTTAAAGAGCCCTAACTTTTTTAGCCTTTCTTCATAGGGGTATCCTTCCATTCCCTTTACCATTTTGGTGGCTCTTCTCTGAACCTTTTCTAATAACGCTATATCCTTTTTAAAATACGGCGACCAGAATTGCACAGAATATTTAAGGTGCGGTCTCACCATGAAAGGATATAGAGGCATTATAATATCCTTTGTTTTATTTTCCATTCCTTTCCTTATGATACCTAGCATTCTATTTGCTCTCTTGGCCGCCGCTGCACACTGGGCTGAGGGCTTTAACATGTTATCCACAATGACACCTAAATCTTTTTCCTGGGTGGTAGTTCCTAATGTGGAACCTTGCATTGTGTAACCATAGTTTGTGTTGTTCTTCCCTAGGTGCATAACTTTGCACTTGTCCACATTAAATTTCATCTGCCATTTTGATGCCCAGTCTTCCAATTTATCAAGATCCTCTTGCAATTTCCCACAATCCTCTAGGGTTTTAACAACTTTAAATAGTTTTGTGTCATCTGCAAATTTGATAAACTCACTCGTTATTCCCTTTTCCAGGTCATTTATCAATATGTCAAAAAGCAGTGGACCCAGCACAGATCCCTGGGGTACACCACTATTTACCTTTTTCCATTGGGAAAATTGGCCATTTAGCCCTGCCCTCTGCTTTCTATCTTTTAACCAGATCCTGATCCACAATAGTACACTGCATCCTATCCCATGACTCTTTAGTTTTGCCAAATGTCTCTAATGAGGGACCTTGTCAAAGGCTTTCTGAAAGTCCAAATACACTATATCAACCGACTTACCTTTGTCTACCTGTTTATTAACACCTTCAAAAAAACATAACAGATTAGTAAGACAAGATCTTCCTTGGCTAAAGCCATGTTGGCTGTCTCCCATTAAGCCATGACTATCTACATGGTTCAGCAATTTTGTTCTTTATGAGGGTTTCTACCATTTTTCCCAGTACTGACATCAGGCTCACCGGTCTGTAGTTTCTCTGATCACCCCTGGAACCCTTTTTAAAAACTGGTGTTAGGTTCGCCATCTTCCAATCTTCAGGTATTACAGATGATTTTAATGATAGTTCACAGATTACTAATAGCAGGTCTGCAATCTCACATTTCAGTTCTTTCAACACCCTTGGATGTATATGATCCAGCCCAGGTGATTTGCTACTCTTCAGTTTATCTAATAGTTGTAATACATCTTCCTGATGTATCGATATGTCCTTCAATTCTTTCGCACCTTTAAATACCACTTCAGTCATGGGTAACATCCCTACATCTTCCTCAGTAAAGACCGAAGCAAAGAATTCATTCAGTCTCTCCGTTATCGCCTTGTCTCCTCTTAGTGCCCCTTTAAACCTTCTATCATCTAATGGACCAACTAACTCTCTCACAGGTTTTTTGCTACGAATGTACTTGAAAAAGTCTTTATTACAGGTTTTTGCTTTCGCAGCAAGCTTCTTCTCAAATTCTCTCTTTGCCTGCCTTATCAATGCCTTCCATTTAACTTGCCAGTGCTTGTGCTCTTTCCAGGTTTTGTCTTTTGGCTCTTTTTTCCAATTCCTGAAAGATGCTTTTTTGGCAACAACAGCCTCTCTGACCTCACCTTTAAACCATGCTGGCAGTTTTTTGGACTTCCTTCCACTTTTCTTAAAGCGTGGAATACAGCTGGTCTGGGCTTCCAAGATAGTATTTTTCAACAGCATCTAAGCTTGATGTAAGTCTTTAACCTTTGCAACTGCTCCTTTTAGTTTTTTCTTAACTATTTTCCTCATTTTATCATAGTCTCCCTTTCGAAAGTTAAAAGGTAGTACTGTGGATTTCCTTACTATCCCTCCTCCACTAATTAAATCAAACGCGATCATGCTATGATCACTATTGCCAAGTGGCCTCAAACACCCTTATCTCTTGCACCAGATCTAGTGTTCCACTAAGGACTAGGTCCAATATGGCTTCCCCTCTGGTCGTTTCATGAACCAGCAGCTCCAAGAAACAGTCATTTATTTCATCTAGGAACTTTATCTCCCTAGCATGTCCTGCCGTGACACTGACCCAGTCGATACCGGTGTAATTGAAATCACCCATTATTATTACTGTGCTGTAACATTTGTTAGCTTCCATGATTTCTTTGAGCATTTCATCATCCATTTGTTCATTCTGGCCAGGTGGTCGATAGTACACCCCCACTGCCATCGCCTTCCCCTTTTTACATGGAATTTCAATCCACAGAGATGCTACAGCAAATTTTGTTTCCTGCAAAACTTTAGTCCTTTCTGACTCAGTGCCCTCTCTAACATAGTGCGCAGCTCCTCCACCAATTTGATCAGCTCTATCATTACGATATAGTTTGTACCCAGGCATCAACAGTGTCCCACTGGTTGTCCACCTTCCACCATGTCTCTGAGATTCCAATCATATCTAACCTCTCATTTAGTGCTATATATTCTAACTCTCCCATCTTATTTTTTAGACTTCTAGCATTCGCATACAAGCATTTTAGAGACTGTATTTTATTCATATTAATTTGGCTCTTGGTAGGCATGGGTAATTTGGGATCTTTAAGCTCTGTGTGCTCCATACTCGAGAGCATTTGGGCTACTTTACTCTTTTTTGGAACCTCTCTGCTTTTGGCAGTATCCTTCAAGGATACATTCTTCTGAACCATGCGTTCTTGTGCGACTGTTGGCTTTCCCCTATTATCTAGTTTAAAAGCTGCTCTATCTCCATTTTAAAGGTTAATGCCAGTGGCCTGGTTCCATCCCCGTTAAGGTGAAGCCCATCCCTTCAGAAGAGCTCCTCCTTTCCCCAGAATGTTCCTCGGTTCCTAACAAATCCAAAACTCTCATCCTTACACCATTGTCTCATCCACGCATTGAGACTCTGGAGCTCTGCCTGCCTTTTGGGTCCTGCGCGTGGAACGGGAAGCATTTCGGAGAACGCTACCCTGGAAGTTCTGGATTTCAACTTTCTACCTAAAAGCCTAAATTTAGCCTCCAGAACCTCCCTACCACATTTTCCTATGTCATTGGTACCGACATGTACCAGGACAGCAGACTCCTCCCCAGCACTATCTAAGACCTTATCTAGGTGACGCGTGAAGTCCGCTACCTTCGCACCAGGCAGGCATGTTACCAGGCGATCCTCACATCCACCGGCCACCCAGCTATCTACATGCCTAATGATCGAATCACCAACTATAATGGCTGTCCTAACCCTTCCCTCATGGGCACATGGCCCTGGAGAAACTTCCTCAGTGTGAAAGGGTTTTACATCACCTGCAGAACAGGTCCTAGTTACAGGATCACTTCCTGCCACACCAGGGTGATGCTTTCCTGTCACATGACCTCTCTCTTCCATGGCAACAGGGATGCTGCCAGACTGGAGGTGGGACTTTAGGACTATATTCCTGTAGGTCTCGTCTTTGTACCTCTCTGTCTTTATGTCTTCTGCTACTCTAGCCTCTAGAGAACGGACTTGTTCCCTGAGAGCAAAGAGCTCTTTGCACCTAGTGCACACGTAAGACCTCTTACCAACTGGGAGAAAATCATACATGTGACACTCAATGCAATAGAATGGAAAGCCCCCATCTTGCTGCTGGACCGCTGTCTGCATCTTAGTTTTAAGCTTGTGTTTAGATCTTTAAGGTCTTTACTTACTGAGAGTTGCTATGGATACTTATATTAATAACATTATACCTAATACGTTTAATATACCTTTTTCACCTGAAGCTTAATTAATCTCAGGTCCTTAGTGTATGACTGATTTGGATAACGAGCTGCACCTGAGAGCACCTCCTTTTCTTTAAGATGTATAAGTACCTATAAAGCTATGATTATTCCAAGGGTGGGTGGGTGTTGGGGAGGAAGGGAGGGAGGGAATTAACACTTATTAAAAGAGGGCTGCTACACAGTATCCTGTCCTGTGCTGCTGAGGTAAGCTGTGACCAACTTTCTGCGTGATTAACAGTCCTTGCTTGGATAGAAGTCTTTCAAAATGGACTTTTGACCTGCCATCTGTCATTAACACCTATTGAAAACGTTCCACAGGTCTCTTGCCCCCTAGGTAGAAGGCCTCTTTGTAAAGATCTCTAGAAGACTTTATTGTTGCTCAAAGAATACTGACCCTGTTTTACCTTTTATGCTCTTATATTCTGAGTTGATTTAAATTAAAGCTCTGCTGCTGCTAGGCTCTGACTTATTATGAAATTTAAACTAGAAGCTCTCTGCTGGGTTCTAATTTAACCAGAAAGCCCTCTTCTGTGTTTTAAATTTAAACTAAAAGTACTTTGCGAATACTAGGCCCTGAGTGTGTATTAAATTTAAACTACAAGCTCTCTGCTGGGTATGAAATCTAACCAGAAAGCTCTCTTCTGTGTTTTAAATTTAAACTTAAACTGCTGCTACTAGGCCCTGACTGATTTAACAAATACACTGGGTTCACAGATTAATCAGCTTTAATCCAAAGAAGTCCCTTCAGAAAAATTCCCAGAAGTATATACTCACAATTGCAGATCTCTTTCCAGAAGTAGCAGTCCCCTTTTCTAGTCCTTCAAGACTGAGGAATTAGAGAAGTAGCAGGACATAAAACAAGACGTAAGGCGGGAAAAAGAAAGGACATAGATAAACATAAATAAACCAGGTCCGGTGGGTGCGGCCGGAAAGTAGCATGCGGAGTTGAAGAAGTGGGTTTTGAGTAGCGACCTAAAGGCGGTGTAGTTTTCTTCTAAACGTCATGAAGTGGGCAGAGAGTTCCAAGGAGCTGGACCAAGGAAGAAAAAGGCAGAGTGACAGGTAGATTGTAGGTGTGCATGAAATGGTGGGGGGAGGTGGAGTCGATTGAGATAAAGTGAGCGAAGACTGCGAGCAGGAGTGTGGAAATGAAGATCAGCAAGGTATTGTCGTGCATGAGTGTAAAGGACTCGGTGAACTAAAGATAATATCTTGAATTTGATGTGGTAATCAACCGGGAGCCAGTGCAGGAGAAACAGTAAGGGGGTAATGTGATCTCTGCGGGAGGAGTGGGAGATGATTCTGGCTGCAGTGTTCTGGATAAGTTGCAATCGACGGAGTTGAACTTTGGTGATACCAGCAAAAACGGAGTTACAGTAATCTAATCATGACAGGACTGTGGATAGCATGAGGGTGGTCAGTGCTGAGGGGGACAGAAAAGGGCAGATGGAAAGAAATTGTCGAAGAAAGAAATAAGACATCTTAGCTAGATGCAATATGTGATCTTTGAAAGTGAGGTTCGAATCAAGGAGGACACCTAGGTATTTGAAGGTAGAAACAATGGGGATCACAGAACAGCCAAGGGAGTGAGCAAGAGAGGGGCAGGGATTCCCAAACGTAGACCATGTGGCAGAAGATTTGGCGGAGTTGAGATGGAGACAGTTGGAGGATAACCAGCTGGAAACGAGAGTGAGGCATGAGTTCAGGGGTGTGAGGTCAGGATGCAGAGGACTGGTATGGTGAATGATGATAATGTCATCTGCATAGATAAAAGCAGATCCTGAATCTTCTGAATGATATCTCCCTTCACCAACATGTCTCTGGCCCTACTCATATAGCAGGCCATACCTTAGACCTAGTTCTCACACCTCCCACATTGCATCCTTCGATTTCTACCCCCATTACCCACTGTGTTCCTTGGTCAGATCACTTTTGCGTTTCTTTCTCTGTTTCCTACTCGCCTTCAGATATTGCTGGTCTGCCAAAGTCCCAGTCTCCTCCCTGTTTGCAGCGTCACATTACTGTGGAGGAGTGGCCTAGTGGTTGGGGCATGGTACTTCAGGCCGGAAGGTCAGGGGTTCAAATCCCACTAGAGGACAGCAACCTTGGGCCGGAAGGACTGGGGTTTCTAGTCCCACAGGTGCTCCTTGTGGTCTTGGGCAAGCCACTTAACCCTCCATAGCCCATGTTCCCTGTAAAATAGTTATCTCCAAGTTATAATGCCCTGTTCAATGTAATTTCAGTTTGTTCAATGTAAACCGCACTGATGCAGAATAGTGCGGTATATAAGAGAATGTAAGTAAATAAAATAAATAAATAAATAACTCCTGAAACATTTAGTGCCTTCCCACCCGCTCACTCTCTTTTTCCCTCCGATTTTGCATTATGCTCACCTGATGTCCAAGTCTTGCTCAGGAACTCCGTTCTCACTGAAGCTCTAGATGACTTAGCCCCTCTTCACCTTGCTACCAGATCCTCCCGTCTAGCTCACTCTCCCTGGTACCATCCCGGCCTGCGTCTCCAGCGTACCCAACTCCAGCAAGCAGAGTGTCACTGGTCCAAATGCCCCATGGCCGAGACACTCTCTCGGTTCAAGCAACTGTATTCTGCTTACCGCATGGCAGTACAATCTGCCAAGCGTTCTTTTTACATCACAGGACTCTCTGAGGCTGCAAATTCCTCTAGGCAGTTATTCACAATTCTACGTAAGCTCTCCTCTACCTCCTCAACTCCCAATCTGGCAAGCAAAGCCCCAGTTCCTCAAATGTTGGTTACCTTTTTCTCAGATAAAATTTTGAACCTGCACTCCTCCTTCTCCAGCCCCCCTCCTCCAACCTTACTGTCCTTACCCCCTTCTCCTTCATCCCTTGCTCCTCTTGACGAGTCGACTACTTCTGGACAAGTGAAGCTGCCCTCCTCCCCTCCCAATCGGGCATTAGCCCATACCTGGTCCTCCTTTTATCCTATTACCTCTGCAGAGCTATTACAAGCGTTCTCTAAGTCTAGGAAGACAACCTGCCAGCTGGACCCAATTCCATCCCACTGGCTGGCCGAGCCTTATTTACAATTAATACCCATCATGGTCACTATCATTAATACTAGTCTATCTTCTGGCCACTTCCCCTCTTTATGGAAATCTGCTATGGTCTATCCTCATTTGAAGCAACCCTCCCTCGAGCCCTCCGTGCTTTCCCATTGGCGCCCTGTTTCAAACCTCCCTTTTTTGGCCAAGTTACTGGAATGTTTCGCTTTTTCACAACTAAATTCACATGTAGAAGCCACTAGTGCCCTTCACCCCCGACAAGCAGGATTTCGGCCGGGGCATAGCACAGAAACCGTCCTTCTGGCCCTTATAAATGAAATCCACGTCGCCCATGATCGTGGAGATATTACCCTCATTGTTTCACTCGACCTGTCCGCAGAATTTGACCTAATTGACCATCAGACTCTTCTTTCTCGCCTTTATGACTTTGGATTACGCGGCACTGTTTGGCAGTGGTTCCGCTCTTTTCATATAGCCCGCTCCTTTATTGTCCACTCAAACAATCAGTCCTCCTCCTTTCTCCCTCTTGCCTGTGGTGTGCCCCAGGGTTATGTCCTCTCTCCCCTGTTATTTAACATTTTCCTCTCTCCCCTACCTCTCCTGATCCAACAGTACCCAGTCTCAACTTATATTTATGCTGACGACATTATCCTCCTGTTTCATACTTCACCAGTAAAGTTGGACGTCTCTCAGCTCAACCGATGTCTCTCTCACGTTGCCACCTGGCTCTCTGAATTTTCTTCACTTGAACCCCTCCAAGTCCACAGCAGTGTGGGTCTCCTTGAGCGGCTCTTGCCCAACAGTTGCACCTCAGATTGACCGTACTCCGATTCCTCTCGTCACCTCCTTCCGATACTTGGGGGTAATTTTAAACTCTTCTCTCCCCTTCCATAGTCACATATCCACCCTTACTCGCCATTCTTTTGCAGCTCTGCGTCAAATCAGGGCTGTCCTCTCCCTTCTCCCCGCTAGCTCACTGATCACCCTAGTTTTGGCCCTGGTCACCAGCAGACTTGATTACTGTAATGTATTTCTAGCCAATTTACCAGCCTATCAGCTTCAGCGCCTACAGCTCATACAAAACACGGCAGCCTGTCTTATCACATTCGCCCAACGATTTGATCATGTCACTCCCATTCTTTGTTGACTATATTGGTTGCCTCTCCATTTCCAATTCCAATATAAAATTCTTATTTTGACACATAGGGCCATCTACACATCTACTCCTCTCTACTTAACTAACCTTATTTCTCTTCACACACCGTACCGCCAGCTTCGTTCACTGCATGCTAATCGCTTGTCCTTACCCTCCCCATCTCAGGCACATTTAGAACAGACTCGTCACTCGGCCTTCTTTTTCCTCGGCCCCTTACTCTGGAACGCTTTACCACCCTCCCTCCGTCTGGAACCCTCATACCCTAAGTTCAAAGAACTACTGAAAACTCATTTGTTCCAACAAGCCTTCGACCTCCCTCCTGACGTCCCTCCCTGAGTATTTGTCAGTTTGTGTTTTGTGTAGTTACTGTGTTTCTTGCACTGTTCTCTCCCTCTTTCCTATTCTACTATGGCATTCCTTTTCCGTAGTTTAGTATCGTAGACCTTTTTTTATTTATTGTAAACTGCTCTAATGTTCCAACAAGAGCGGTTTATAAAATGGAGAAATAAAGATAAAGACAGACCGGTTTGCTGAATGCAAAGGGCCAATGGTGCAAGGAAGAGATTGAACAATAAGGAGGCCAGGACAGAACCTTGAGGGACACCACAGGGGAGGGGGAAAGGATTTGAGGGAGAGTGTGGATCTGTGGGAGAAGCTATGGAGAAAGAACGGGAGGAAAGGAAGGAGTGGAACCAGTGGTGGACAGCGGCTTGAAGGCCTGCATCCCAGAGTCGTGACAGGAGAAGGGAGTGATCCACAAGGTCAAAGGCAGAGAAAAGATCTAGGGAGACCACCACCGCGATGTCACCCCGATCGTGTGAAGTGTGTAGTTCGTTAAGGAAAGTGGTCAGAGTTGTTTCCACACTGTACCACTGACGAAAGCCGGATTGTTGGGGATGAAGATAATTGACTGAGTGGAGATGTTGTGAAAGTTGGTCAAAGACACACTTCTCCAAAATCTTTGAAAGAAAGGGGAGGTTGGAGATTGGGCAGTAATGAGCTGGAACCAAGGGATCGAGAAGAGGTTTTTTTTTTTTTTTGTAACTTTTTCTTTATTGGTTTTTGGCATTATACACAACAAACACATAATAGCCAGAAAATACACCAATATGTTCCCATCCCCCCCCCCCAAATACACCCACAACAAACAAAACTACTACCACCCGCCCCTCCATTCCAGGGCCAGGCCTACCCACCGCATATGCAAAGCTCTCACCATACTTCCTCGGGGAAGCCATTTCTCCCCTGGCAAAGGCCTGCCTCCATCCAATCAGGCCCCCCCTCCCCCCCACCCTCCTACCCCCAGACCGAGCACTACCCCTCCCCCCCCCACTCCCCCACCCCAACCTTACTCCCCCCAGTCCTACTCCCCCCAGTCCTACTCCCCCATACCATCCCTTCCCGTCCGCCCACTCGCCAACCACCCATCATAGCCCTGCCACACTTGCCGAAAGTGCGGCACCCTATGTGCCCCATAAGCCGCGATTTCACACATTCCCCGCATTCCACTTAAACGGCCCACAATATTTCCTCTAGAAGGGGGAGCTGTACTCCTCCAACGCAACAGAATCTCCCCCCGTGCTGCAGCGATACAATAGCCAATCATCAACTGCACCTCCCGGTCCTCCGCTCCCTCCAATTCATTCAACAAAACCTTGGCAGGAGTCAAGACCACCGGGGCCCCCGTTATCTCCCTTATAACCCCCTCCCAGTCCTCCCACATAGGCCGCACTATCGGGCAGTCCCACAGCAAATGATATAGGTCCCCTCGCCCCTCACACCCCCGCCAACACAACCCTGAGTCCTCCTTGCCGATGGCCCTCAATTTCCATGGAGTCCAATAGGTCTGGTATCGAATCTTCAAGCTACTCTCCAAATACGCAGTGCCCGGGGCCAACCTCCTAGACCACACATAGATGTCCCGCCAACGCTCCCGATCCCACTCCCCTCCCAATATCTTCTCCCAGGCCACCTCCCCCAGGCCACCTCCCCCCGGATACACGCCCCCACCCCCCCCCAGCCTAAGCAATTCCTTATAAAAATGGGTGATAGCCCCCCTCCGCACCCCTTTCACCAAAAGTTCTTCAATCACCGTGGCCTCTTGGCGCATCTCAACCTTGACCTCACGCCTACCCAAAAAAGACACTACCTGCAGATAGGCAAAAAACCCTCTCCCATCCAGCCCAAACTCAGCTAGTAACTCCCCCCAACTCTTAAACCCCCCCTCGCATGGAGCATCTGTCCCATAAACCGTAACCCCTTCCCCCTCCACTCCCGGAACACCCCCCCTCTTTCCCGGGGGCAAACTCCTGAACCCCCATAATAGACATTCCCCGAGTGTATCTCTTTCCCCCTAGTAGCGGACACCGCCACCGTACCCAAAGCGCCTTTGTCAGGGCCCGAAAAGGATTCCCTTCCGACCCCCCTTCCACCCCCCTCCCGGATCCCAGAGCCACTCCCCCAGACTCTCTCCAGGTCCCGTCCCCTGTTCCAGCTGCACCCACCGAGGGGTCTCCATCTCACCCCCCTGCCAACTGAGCAACGCCCTCAACTGAGAAGCCAAATAGTACTTCTCCAACCAGGGAACACCCATTCCCCCCTCCCTACTCGGGCGATACATAACAAGCCGCCCCACCCTCGGGCGCTGACCAGCCCAGATAAACTCCATCATAACCCTTTGCGCCCGTTTCAAGAAATTCTGGGACACCTTACACGGAAGGGAGCCAAACAAGAACAAAAACCGCGGTAGTACATTCATTTTTAAAACCGCTATCCTACCTAACCACGTAAGATATAAACCTTTCCACCGTTTCAAATCCCGGCACACTTCATTCAAAAGCCCCCATAATTGACCCGCGCCAGGCCCTCCAAATTCTGTTCCCATCTGGATCCCCAGATACCGGTAGTGTTCCCCCACCCACTTAAACGCAAATCCCCCTCTCAGCACCCCCTCCAATTCAGGAGTGAGATTAAACCCTAAGATCTCCGATTTACTATCATTTATCTTGTACCCTGATACCCGACTATAGCACGCAATCTCTTGCATCAAATTCGGTAGGGTTACCAGGGGTTCACGCAGTGTGAAAATTACATCGTCCGCAAATAATGTAATCTTAACCTCCTGGGAATTCATGAGAATCCCCTTAATATCGGAGGACCCCCTAATCCTTGCAGCCAGCGGTTCGATGACCAAAGCAAAAAGCAGAGGGGACAAGGGGCAACCCTGCCTAGTACCCCTGCCCAACGCAAACGCTCCCGAATAACTGCCATTGACCCGTACCCTGGCCTGAGGGGCCTTATACATCGCTTGAACCCAGTGAACAAAGTTAGGACCCACCCCCACTTTCTCCAGCACACTAAGCATAGAGGGCCACTCCACCCTATCAAACGCCTTTTCTGCATCTACCGTTAGAAAAACCGCCCGCTGCCCTGTCCGCTGGACCTCCCAGGTAAGGTTACAGATCTTACGAATATTGTCTCCTCCTTGCCGCCCCGAGATAAACCCTGTTTGGTCTGGATGTATTAGCTCAGGCATCACCGTGGCCAATCTATTGGCTAAAACCTTTGCAAAAAGTTTTGCGTCCACATTCAATAATGAGATGGGCCTATATGAGCCACAGACCATCGGGTCCTTCCCGGGTTTAGGGATAAGGGTAATCCCAGCTTCCCGCATCGAGTGTGGAGTCTCCCCACCCGATAACACCCCATTAAAGACTTCCACCAACAAAGGCCCCAGTAAGGGTCGGAACACCTGATAGAAGCGCCCCGACAAGCCGTCCAGACCCGGGGCCTTACCCCTTTTCAACGTCCCAATCGCCAGAGTCACTTCTGCCTCTGTTATGGGCCGATCAAGCCACTCCATCTTCTCTATAGACAGTGAGGATAGGGCACAGTCCTTCAGGTACTCAACACATGGAGCTTTCCCCCCCCCCGCACCTCACTAGTATACAAAGTTTGATAATAGTCCGCAAAGGTCGCCCGAATTTCATTATTCCCGTGGACCAGCCTCCCTCCTGCTCCCCGGATACCCCCAATATTCGTCCTCATCACCTTACTACGTATCCGTTGGGCTAATCTCCGCCCCACCTTATTACCTCCCTCAAACCACCCCTGTTTTAAAACCCGTAGCTCATATGCCAAATCACTCGCCCTCAATTGCTCCAGTTGCCCCCGCAACTCTTTCAATTTCACAGTAACCCCCCCTCCTCCACCCCCTCTTTCGTGCACCCTCCCCTCCAATCGCCTAATGTCGTGCAACAGTTGTCGCTCCTTTTCCCCCCTACTTCGACGCTCCCGGGCAGCTTCCTGAACCAGATGCCCCCTCACCACCGTCTTAAGCCCATCCCACACCATCCCTAACTCCACCTCACCATTCAAGTTAAACCCCTGGTACTCCTTGACCACCTTCCCAATATGCTCAATCACCCCTGGCTCATCCAACAAGGCTTCATTAAGCCTCCAGAATTTTACCCCCTCATCCACGTATCCCAAATTAAACCGCACCCACACAGGTGCGTGATCCGTCCACATGATGGGGCCCTGATCCACCTCATCCACCCTGTTCAACCAGCTTCCCCCCGCCCACACCATATCAATCCTACTATAGGTACCATGTGGCGCTGAATAAAAAGTGTATTGCTTGCACCCAGGGTGTTGACTCCGCCAAACGTCTTCCACCGCTAACCGTTCCTTCAAGTGTAGCAATTTCACCCGATCCACCCTCCGCCCCAGCCCACTACCCCCCCCATTATCCACCCTCGGGTTCACCGTCAAATTAAAATCACCCCCAATTATAAGGGGGGCATCACTTAAACTCCCCAGTTCCCCCTGCATACGGACAAAAAAAATCTCCCTGCCTGTCATTAGGGCCATACAAACTCACAATCCAGACCTGCTCCCTCCCAATTTGAATTTTAAGCCCCACTGCCCTCCCCCTCTTATCCCTGTATTCCCCCACTACCTTGTCCACCCAATCCACCCCCACCAAAATACCCCCCCCCCCTTCCGAGCCTCTGCCCAGCCAACATTACTCGGGGATACCTCTTTGTCTGTAATAGCCTTTCCTGGCCTACTTTCAGATGGGTTTCCTGTATACAAATGAAATCCGCTTTCAACCTACCCCCCTCACGCTCCACCATACGCCGCTTTCTCCAAGTACCCAACCCCCTCACATTCATCGTGGCTATGGTCAACTGCTGTTGCCCCACTCTTTTCCCCCCACCGTTCTCCCGTCGCCCCCTCCGTCCCCCCTCCGCTCCCCGTCCCTGCCCCCCTACTCCCGTCCCCCCCCTCCCGCTCCCCACTCCCTCCTCCCCTGCCCCCTCCCCCCCTCCCCCCCTCCCCCCTCCCCTTCCAAATCCCCCTCTCCCCCCTCCCCTTCCAAATCCCCCTCCACCTCCTGGAGGTCTCCCTTGGAGTAGTGCTCATCAACCAAAGGCAGCTCCCGACTTATCTCCCCCCTCCCTCCACCCATGCTCATCCCCCATCCAACCCCCACACTCACCCCCCTCCCCCACCCATCCCCATCTACCCCCCACGAACACCCATTCACCCATACTCTCCCCTCCCCCCCCCAACTGCTTCAGCGAACCCACCACCCCACCCCCCGCAATATCTCCCCCCCTCAATGATCAACAGCATTTTTCCTCAAAACAGCATTATATAAAAACAACAGTAACATGTATGTCATTAACACTGCTATCAGTAGGAAGCATAAATCGGCCCACAAAGGGAACCGCTTCCAATTCAAAAACTTTTGGAAGTCCCCGATCTCTCAGGTACCCCCCTCCACATCAACGCCTCCAAGTTGCTCTCCAACGTCCTCCACCGGACTCCCTCGCCCCTTCGCGCTGCTCCTCTGGGGTCCTGGCGTCTCCTCTCTGCCACTACCTCCCTCCGGGGCTTGCGACAGTCTGCTCCCCAATCCCGCCCCCTTGACGGCTGCCATTGCCTCCGAAACTGTGTGGGCCCTCCAATTCTTAAGCCCCACAGTGAAAAGGATGCCAAAGGGATACAGCCAGCGGTATCGGACATTCTCCCTCCGCAGGAGTGTTGTGACCGGCTGCATTTCTCGTCTCCGCTGCAAAGTTCCAGCAGCCAAATCCGGGAAAATCTGTATGTTATATCCTTGCCAGACAAAGTCCCTGCGATTGCGCATCAAGGTAAGGATCCGCTCTTTAATTTTAAAGTCTGCCATACACAGCACTATGTCCCGCGGCCGATTGGGCCTGGTGGGCCCGAACCAAATGCAGCCCCCCCTGCACCAGCTCAGTCCCGGAGTCAATCAGGACAGTCTGTAGTATTGCGCAAGCCACCTTCTCACTGTCCACAAACTCTTTTTCTTCGGGCACCCCCCGTAGGCGTAAATTGTTCCTTCGGGACCGATTTTCAAGGTCCTCCAGCTTCAACATGATCGTGTCCTTCCACGCCGCCGTTTCCTTAAGCGTGCTTTCCACCACGTTCTGCCGGGTGTCCAACCGGCCCAGCTGCTGCTCTTGAGCCTCGAGACGCTGTCCCAGCTCTCCCATCTCCTCCCGCAGGGCGGCACACAGATCCCCGACCTCCGTCCTCACTGCCTGCATTTCGATTTTAAGCTCACCGAACCAGCCCTGCAATTCCACTCTCGTCACATTCTGCACCAGCGTCTCGGCCTGCGCTGGAGCCTCACTCCGCTGCCCCCTCCGATCTAGCACCTCGCCGTTTCCCGCGCTTTGTCCCGCCATCTTCTTCTCAGCCGCCGTGGATTTCACGCCCCCATAAGCGAACTCCTTCAAGTCTGCCGCTTTCTTCCTCGTCGCCATATGGATCAGGAAGCACTCCCCCACCAGCTCCTGTGTTTGCTCGGGGATACTCAAGCTCGGACAGGGGAAATTTTGTATACACGTGAGCTGCCCTCCGGAGCTCTCAGTCTAAGCTGCCATTCCAGTCGATGACGTCACTTCCTCCGAGAAGAGGTTTTTTAAGGATGGGGCATACGAGGGCGTGTTTCCAGGGGGAGAGGAAGATGCCACTTGAAAGACTGGAGTTGATTAATGTGCAGATGTGGGGAACTAGAGCTAGTGATGGTTCCAGAAACCATTTGGTAGGAATGGGGTCTAGGGGACATGTAGTCTTGCATGCTGAGGAAAGGGAGGAGACAAGCTCGGATGTGGTAATAGGATAGAAAGTAGACCATGAGTGGGAAAGGGAGGGAGAAGGAGGGGAGAGGGGGGGAAAGACAGGGGTGGGGGGCAGGACGGGAGACTGGCACAAAGGTCCTGGATCTTGGTAGTGAAATGTAGGGCTAGTTGGGTAAGGGAGGGCATGGGGTGGAGGTGCAGGGGAAGGGCCAGAATGAAGGGAGATGAGGGACCGGAGAACGGAAAAAAGCTGCCAGGATGGATTTGTAGCGGTAGTAATAGAATCAGAGAAAAAAAGAGAGGTTGGCTTGATGGACAGAGGAGCGATAGTGCCGATGGTGTTCACGGAATTGGGCAAGGGCAAGTGGTATGCGGTGCTTTCGCCAGATACATTCTGATCGGCGGAGATGGGTACGTAAGAGGCGAAGACCCGCATGGAACCAGGGGTGGTGAGTAGATGGGCGCTTTGAATGGATTGGCTGAAAGGGAGCAAAGCATTCAAGGGCTGATGAGAGTGTAGAATTAAAGACAGGGGCCTGAGAGTTTGGAGAGAGAGCAGGAAAGTCAGCTGGAAGAAGCTGGGATGCTGGAGGAAAGAGCTGGAGAGTAAGAGGAGTAATGTGACGACGCAGAGGAATGGAGGACGGAGGGAGAGGTGGAAAATCTGAGGAGGTGGAAAGGTAGGGGGTATCGAATTCTAGTAGAAATGTTAAACAAAAATGATCAGACCAAGGGAGGGGTATCACCGTAAGCTGGGAGATACGAAAAGGGGGAGACAGTGGAATAATTACGGGGTCAAGAATGTGGCCAGCAGTATGAGTTGGAGAGAGGATGAGCTTCTGGAGGGAGAGATCCTGAAGAAGAGTGGCAAATGAGAGGTCCTTAACAGAAGAGGGGGAGTCAAAATAGACATTCAGATCACCAACGATGATTAGATGAGGAAACTGCAGGGAGATGTCGGCCACGGTAAGAGTAAGAGCTTCCCAGAGATGAGGGAGGGGGGGGGGGCGCATAGAGAATGAGAAAATGGATGGGGGGAGGACTGGAGACAGAAGAGGAGGGATTCGGGATAATGCAAAAGGGAGGATGGAACTTGGGAGATGGGGAGTGAGGAGTGATAGAGTAAGGCAACCCCACCTCCGTTCCGACTGACCAATCCGGGGGACAGAAAAGGAGGAGAAGTTGGGAGGAAGGCATCTGGAAATAAGGGGCTGTTCCCCATCTTTAATTCAGGTCTCAGTTAGGCATAGAGTCCTGAGTGCAGGTCCTGTATTAAGAGCGATTTAGAACGTAGTGAGCCACAGTTTAGGGCACCAAGGTTTAGAGAGCTGAGTGGTGGTGAAGGAAGGCGAGGGAGGGCAGGGGCCTGAAGATGAGCAGAGTCGTAGGTTGGAAAAGTTACGGGCCTGGGGTGTAGAGGTGATAGTGAAGTTTGTGGCGTTTGATGATGTTGCATATGGATTGGATGTATATATTAAAGAGTATTGAACCTTATGGTATTCCTTGCATAATGGGGAACTGCAGAGATTTCTTTTGGGTGCATTTGACTTGCTGCGTTCGGTCTTCCAAGTAGGAGGTAAACCACTTCAGGGGTATTTTTGCATACTCCCATCTGCTGCAGGCGTTGCAGTAACCTGATGTGGGACACGGTGTCAAAGGCTGCTATGTTGTCCATGAACACTAGCAGGAATCCGTTCTTTATGCTATCTATTCCTCTTAGGAGATATATTTGGATACAACAAATGCTCTGGCTATGAAACTTATAGATGGCTACAAGAAACATATGGAGGTTGTCGTCATTGCCAAGTGTTTTGCAACCAAATATTAGTGAATGGTTCCAATAATCCTGTCCAGGTCATTTTTTTTTCTCAGAAATGATTACGTCTATGTTGCACAGACAACTTTTTTTGGTTATATACCTTTGAACACACTAATAAAATATTATGATGTCATACAGTTGGAATATTTCCAATTATTTCTCAAGATATTCTACACAACATACCTAAAATGCTAGGGTGCCAATAATGTTGACTGTATATATCCCCAGTTAGGTTGCACAAACTAGCATCAGTGATCTCTCCAGGGCTTAATGTCTCTAGATGCGTTCATTTGCACATACCACACCAGTCATAAACTTTACTCCTAAGCCCCATGATATGTGGAATATGATTTCAGTCTCTCAAATTTACTGTTAGCGCTTGCCATAGTAATTACATTGTGTCAAAGATAGCTTCCTTGTGGAGTTCATAAGATGTAATATGTATGAATAATTTCTCAAGATTTATTTATTTAACAGTTTTTATATACCACAGTCGAAACCGGTTTTCAGAGCACGAAAGGAGAGTTTCCCTTTCGTGGCTCTGTTAAGACCGCAGGGGCTGATGGGAACTTTCCCATCAGCGCCCGCGGGCTTAACAGAGCCGCGAGGGAGAAACTCTCCTTTCGTGCTCTGAAAACCGGTTTCGACTGTGGAGAGGGAGCTGATGCAGGGAGGGCAGGCTCTGCCGGGCAGGGGGGGCCCCCGCGGGACACTCGAATCTGCCGCGGCAGCAGCGGCAGGCCGGCAGCAGACAGCTTTTTTTAATTTTAAATTTTCCCTAGGCTGGGGGGAGAGGGGGGGGGTTTAGGACTGGTAATGGGCTATGGGGGGGGGGGGGCTAAGTCTGGAAATGGGGTGATGGGGGGATTTAGGACTGGTAATGGGCTATGGGGGGGCTAAGACTGGAAATGTGCTGATGGGATTAGGGCTGGAAGTGGGCTGATGGGGATTAGGAATGGTAATGGGCTATGGGGGGGCGGCTTTAAACTGAAAATTGGGTGATGGAGGTTAGGACTGGAAATGGGCTGATGGGGGTTTAGGACTGGTAATAGGCTATGGGGGGGGCTAGGACTGTAATGGGCTGAGTGGAAGGGAAGGCTTGAACTGCAAATAGCTGATGGGGACGGGGGCTTGGAATGGAAGTGGGCTGATGGGGTTAGGACTGGTAATGGGCTGGGGGGGCTTAAACTGAAAATTGGGTGATGGGGGGTTAGGACTGGAAATGGGCTGATTGGATTAGGACTGGGAGTGGGCTGATGGGGGGTTAGGACTGGTAATGGGCTATGGGGGGGCTTAAACTGAAAATTGGGTGATGGGGTTAGGACTGGAAATGGGCTGATGGGATTAGGACTGGGAGTGGGCTGATGGGGGTTTAGGACAGGTAATGGGCTATGGGATGGCTAGGACTGGTAATGGGTTGGGGGGGTTGCTAGGACTGGAAATGGGCTGAGTGGAAGGGAAGGCTTGAACTGCAAATAGCTGATGGAAACGGGGGCTTGGAATGGAAATGGGCTGAGTGGAAGGGGGGCTTGAACTGCAAATAGCTGATGGAAACGGGGGATTGGAATGGAAATGGGCTGTGAGGGGAGGAAACTAGGACCGGAAATGGGCTGATGAAGGGGCTAGGATAGGACTGGGAATTGGGTGTTGGGGGGAGCTAAGATTGGAAATGGGCTGTGGTGGGGGCTTGAATTGAAATGGACTCATGAAGGGGCTGGAACTGGAAGTAGGCTCATGGGGGTCTTGGATTGGAAATGGTCTGAGTGGAGGGGAGCTAGGATTTGACATGGGCTGATGGTGGGGCTAGGAAAGGACTAGAAATGGGCTGATGGGAGGCTGGTATTGGAAATGAGCTCATGGAGGGACTCGGATAGGACTGGAAATGGATGGGGGAGCTAGGGCTGGAAATGGGCTGATGGGGGGGCTAGGACTGGAAATGGGCTGATGCGGGGACTAGAAGGGAGCGTATACTGGGTGGGGCTGGAACTAGAAGGGAGCTGATGTTGGGGGAGATTAGAATGGGATGGGGCTGGGAGAATGAAATGGAGAGGGGAAAAATATTTTGTGTGGGAGGGAAGAAAAATCTACAATTGGCCGGGTATTGGGAGAGTAAGTGGGGATTGAGGATGGAGGGGTAAAATTTGAGTGGATGAAAAAGGAATGAGGAAAGAGCAAAAGAAGAAAGATTAGTATGTTAAAGCAGATGTAAGAGAATGGAAAAAAACTAGAAGAGAGAAGAAAGGACAAATGGACAGCAGACGATGGAGAGTTAGCAGAAGACACCAAAAAAACAGAAGAAAATGTCTGGAGAAATTGCAACTGAAAAAAAAATGCACAAAACGTACAAAGATATCTCCTTATTTTGAATTTATTAACTGGAATATGACAGCTCTGGGAAATGTGCATCATTAACGTCTGTGCTTTGTTTAGTACAAGAGGAAATTAATTTATAGTTTTATTTCTACATTGTTGTTGTACATTCCAAGTTTGGCTTTTTAGGGTTCCCAGTTTAATTATTGTCTTCCTGTTTCTAAATTGTGATTCCTTGTTTGGTGATGGTCTGTGTTCTGCATGTGTAACTGAGCTGAGGTATTCTGTTATAGTAGTTCCTAATGTGCCTGGCGGTTGGCACTGGATTATAGTAATATAGAAATCTCTTAGTCTTTCTTTATCCATACACTCATAAAGAGGCATGTTTACTAAAAGTTAGTGTATGGTAACATTATGCAAATATTTATGCAAACGAGGTCCCTTATGCAAATGAGGCCCACGCTGAGTGTCTGCACATGGCCCCGCACACTTGCATCACTTGTTACAACTAGCAGTGACAAATATGGAACCGGACATTGACCATCTCATTAGCCAAAAGCAGGCCCATAGTTCCCATTGAAATACTGGTAAGATTTTGATTTAGCTTTACTTGTTCTTCATTTTAAATATTATATTTGTTCCCGTTTTGTTTTTTTACTTCAAAATAAGATATGTGCAGTGTGCATAGGAATTTGTTCATAGTTTTTTTTAAACTATAGTCCAGCCCTCCAACGGTCTGAGGGACAGTGAACTGGCCCCCTGTTTAAAAAGTTTGAGGACCCCTGATCTATGGGGTATGTTTACTAAGCCGTATGCTAGTACTGCGGGTTTGGACTACATTACTAGTGCAGGGCACCATGCTAGATGCAGAGGGACAAGGATATCTGTCTCCCTGAATTCAGCGCAGCTTGCTGCAGGAAGCAACTATACTCCACCCATTGTGCTGGCAGTAGTTGCTCCCCCGCCAAGCATCAGTAGCACGGGCCTTCAAGGCTCTCATTAGTAGCATCATGGCAGGAACACCAACACCCTGATCAGTTGCCACCCATATGAGCGCTACCTGGACAGTGTGGGTTTTTTTTAGCATGTGGCACCGTGCAATCCAGGCAACATGGTGCTGATAATACATACTCACCATGCGTTGCCTGATAGCACCTTTTAGCAAACATGCCCCTGTGTGTGCAAATGGAGCCAGATGTGAAATTGCACTATATTGGAATTCTAGACAACACCCAGCCCTGCTGTCATGGTGGTGAGGATGCAGAGTCTAATTAATGTAGAGGCTTAATGCTTTGTGACTAGACTGACTTTCGCTTAATGAGAAAATTTTTGGGCCCTTTGAGAAATATACTCTGTCAAGTTAGGATACTGAACTGTGAGAGAGCTTCAGGGTAGGAGAGGGGCTTAGAGTAATGGTTGTAACTGGTATTACTGCAATATTGTTGTTCAAAAATGGTTTCATAAAGATTAAATATAAAAAATAAAAATGCAGGAAGAAATATCCTGGGTAATTGTAATGAAGGCGTCTGATGCCGGGGTGGAAAAATATTTTGAAAAATTAGATGTCAGGAAAATATTTTTTTTTGAACATTTTGGATTTGTTTTGTTTTGTTGTTCTTATGTTAAAAAAGTTCTTAAAGATTTAAAGGCAACCATGATAAAAATCCCAAAGATGCTAGAAGAGCAAAAACAATGCGTGCTTCTATGGTCAAAGGCCTTAACCTTAATTTGATGGGAAACAAAAAGAACAAATGCCTCCTGGGATCTTTAGCTAGAGGTAATACAAACCAGATTCTAAGTATTACAGAAACAGATGGGATTGTGATATAGATGTTGTAGTCTATTAGAGGGATTAGTGACCTGTCTACAAATGGGTGCAGTCCAAAAGCAGTTCAAGAAGTTAAGGCAGATTCTTAGGTCCCTGGCAAAGGCCATAACATTTTGTGAGGTATTATTACGATCCCATTCAGCTATGATTTATGCGGCATCTTTTCTATCTATACTAATGCGCATATCTTTTGTAAGTGTAAAAGTATATGTGTAAGTGCACATTCCTCCTCAGCCCAAGCCCCAGGAACACCTCCCCTATTTGCAGGTACAGTTATGCATATATTGGTAATTTGTGTATAATTACATCTTTAAATTGCCTTGTTTTCCTAGATTTCCCTTCACAGAATCTTGTTCACTTTGCAGGGAATTTGTTTGAACATTGTTGCTAGTTTAGTTTTCTCTGTATTTTTTTTCTTGAATATAGACCCACAAACCATCTAAATGGCACTTAGCGGGATATTCAGTGGCACTAATGTGGTTAGTGCACTGAATATCACTGGGTGCTACTACCAAATGCCCCATTGCTAGTCGGCTAGCGTCAGGGCATTCTGGCAGCAGAGCGGAGGCAGCACCTAGGGATAACCAACTAGCAGTGATATTCAGCCACTAGCCAGTTAGTTTTTTAATTGGTTTTAGGCTTTTTAAAATTGGTCTTATGCTTTTAAAAAAAAAAAAAATTAATAGATTTTTTTAAATTGGTTTTGTGCTTGTTTATGGTTCATTATAATTTTCATTATTTATGTTTCTAAAGTTTTGTTTATATTTATGTTTTTATAGCGCCTTAGAACCCCTGAAGAAGGCAATGCTGAAACATGGCCGTGTTGGGTCAGGCTCTTTGTACCCCAGAATTGAATACTTGTTGAATAAAGGTATCCATTTGTGATCACCACGTTTTGGACTGGTTGTACTGCATCACATGGTAACTGTGCTTTACCACTGGACGTTAGCTGCGGCATAATCCAGCTAAACAGGGTCACAATTCAGTGGCGACAGCTAGCCTCTTTACAAGCACCAGCCGCCATCATTGAAAATCCCCCTCCCCTTAGAGTTTTCAAACAGTTTTCCTCTGCTGTCCTGTCTGATTCCTCTAGCTCAGAGATTCTGAACCCAATCCTTGGGACACACCTAGACAGTCAGCATTTCAGGATAACCACAATGAGCATGCATGAGAACACTTTGTGCACTGCCTCCATTGGATGCAGACCCCCTCTCATGCATATTCATTGTGGTTATCCAGAAAATCTGACTGGCTAGATGTATCCCAAGAACTGGGTTGAGAACCCCTGCATTAGCTTTAGAATGGTTTGTAAATAAATTAGTAGGGGGCAAGGTAAATAGTATCAGCAGGTTCAGTCACAGCTGATTATTCTTTTTTTTTTTTTGTTAACAGTTATCATGGGCTGGCCTCGAACTGGTGGAAGAGCTATTGTGTCTCCTAAAAAGGTTTCTTTCAGGGGCAGTTTCTTCAAATGGGATAGTTTTGCGAATACTATGAAAGTCATGAACCTTACTCCTAAGCCCCAGGGTATGTGGAGTACGATCTCAGTCTCTCAAATTGACTGTTAAGGCTTGGCATAGTACTTGCATTGAGCTAAAGAGAGCTTCCTTCTGAAGTTTATAAGATGTAACATGTATAGACAATTTATCAAGGTGTGCTTGAAAGTTCCTTTTAATCTCACTTGTAACACCTAATACGATGAGAAAGATTTCTATATCCTGTCTCTGACTACATTGCTTGGTACTTAAAGATCTTTTTTCCACTCGATGCAAAGAATAATCGCTTGGCACGGAAACCTTTATCCTCCAGGAACAAGCAGGAAGTCAGTCTTCACATATGGGTGACCGTGCTGACAGAGCCCACGCGGAGCATTTCCCCAGCTTTCAAAGAAAGCTTTTGGGACATGCTACCACACATGCATGATCCCCTTCCCGCCCAATGGTGCCATCTTGCCCAATATCCTTTTTTCCATGGAGTCCGGTGGACCTCTGTCCTGTTTCCCCACAAAAATTCCTTGCTAATATCCTTAAAAGTTCTTTTTTCCAGGTTTGCGTACCGGCTCCTCTTCCTGCCTTGAACTGGTGCTGTTCTTGGCTCCTTTCCTTTTTTTTTGATCGAGACTTGGCTCGACCAGCATTTGCACCTTTTTTTGCCCGAGGGTTGTCGACCCTGACTGGGGGCTTCCCACCATGCCCCACTATGGGTTCAAAAAATGTGACCTGCTGCAGTCAAACGATGTTAGCCACCAACACCCATGACTGCTGCTTATGGTGCCTGGGACCCCAGACCATGACAGCACCTCCTGTGACATGTGCCAGGCCATGATGCCTAAAACCAATAAAAAGAGGTCATAGTTGCAGAAAAAACTGTTCCCAAGGTCTGACTCGGCACCGGCCTCCCCAACGCCGAGCTCTAAGCCCAGCATGTCCCATGAGCCCCGAGTGTCCTTGGAGTCCCGCGGTGGCAGCTTTTCCAAGAGAAAGAAGAAAAAGTCCTTGAAGTCCATCGAGGCACCACTGGAAAAGCCCAGTAAAACTGCTCAGAGGGACTCGGGCAGCTCCGAGAAGCGCCTTACCAAGGTCCTCAAAAGAGAATTCCTCAGCCAGCGGAAATTGTGCGAGGTTCCTTGAGGACGTAGTCCTCATCGAGGATGCACTCGCGAAAGTGCCAGCACCGGACCCGAGATCCTTGGCTCCCATGCTGAAAGCTGCGGAGCCTTCTGGCTTGGAAACCAGAATGGTGGCCCTGGAGCAGAACATCACTAGTGTCCTGGCACTGCAGCAGGCAATGATGGCTGGTTCATCCGCATCATCTGCCCCAACCACCGGGCCCCCGACTGCAGGGGAGTCCCCAGTCATCGAGCTGAGCTCTGAGCACCACCGGCCTCAGGTAAGCCCCCGGCACAAGTCACGGTCTCATTCCCGTTGCTCGGGCATCCAATCCTCACCAGCCAGTTTCCGTGACTTGGAGCCCAGGTCCTCGGTCCTGGCCTCAGTGCTGGCCTTGAGGCAAGGAGTCGCAGGGCCTCGGATTCGTTGTCACCCCTTGACTCTGAGTGGGAGACCGATGACAAGGCATCCCCAGAAACCAGACAGCACCAAGACATTCTCTCGGACCCGTCTCCCCTGGTGCCCTCTCTGTACAGACCGAGGCCAGAAGAGCCACGCACCGAAGAACTGGAGATTTTCCAGTATGAGTCTCCACCCAAGGAATTCTTATGGTGCCGGTGTAGCCGTTCCTCGAGCGGCTACTACTTAGAATGTGGGAGACCCCGGCGTCTGTGCCGGTGGTTAGCTGGTGCCTAGACGCCATGTACTGCATCCAGAAAGACCTGGAGTTCCACAAGCCACAGCTCCCAAATAACTCCACTGTTGTTGAGTCAACCATGCAAAAACCTAAAATCCGGAAGACCCACTATTCTTTCCCCCCTGGAAGGGTGTAGAGCCCTCAATGCCCTTGGATGCAAGTGTTACCAGGGCTCGATGCTGGGGTGTCAGATCCAGGCCTATGAGCTGTACATAGGCATGTATCTGAAGTCTCTAACCCAGGAGTTGTCGGGGTTTTCAATGGGGCTTGCTGGAGAACCCCTCCTGCGGTTCCAATCCCTGACCTCTGGGATGAAGGACTGCTCTAAGTTCCTCTTCCAGGCGGCCTAAGACGGCTTCCAGTCAGCAGCTCGAGTAGCAGCAGTAGAAGGCATTGGCGCCTGGTGTCGAGCCTGGCTACAGTCTTTGGACCTTGAACAATGGGTCCAAGACAAGTTGCTCGACATTCCCTATACCAGGGATAACCTGTTCAGCAAGCCTATGGCCGACAAGGCAGCCGAGATCGAGGCCAATGTGGTGATCCGATAGAGGCTCTCAAAAAAAAAAAACCTCATCCTTTCCCCATAAGAAAAAATCAGGGAAAAGACCTCTTTTTCCAAGGAAAAAGGGGCAATTCCAACAGAGTCACAACTACCAGCCCTTCTCGGGCCAGCAACAGGGTTCTCACCCCAAAAGACAAGCCATGGAGCTCAGAAACCAAAAGCTCAGAAGTCCCAGACCCCAAATCCCGCCTAACCCGGGGGGAGCTTTCGACTCCCAGGGCAGGACCTCCCCTTCTCCAGGAGACCTTCACTAGCCCCCAGGGGGCCACCTGGCACTCTTTGCCCACAGGTGGGCCAAGGTCACCTTGGACCAGTGGGTACTGCAAGTGGTAAGGGAGGAATACCTCCTAAACCTACAGCAGGTAGCACCCAGGTTCTTCCCAGGAGAGCCTGTGCGACCTCTCCTTCACCAGACCCTTCTGCTCTCAGAGCTCACAGGTTTGCTAAGGGACAATGCGGTAGAGCCTGTACCCAAGTACCTATGGGGAAAAGGCTTCTAATCCAGGTACTTCAGGCCCATACTAGACATGAGAAACCTGAACAAGTTTCTGGTGAGGGAGAAATTCAGGATGCTCTCCCTTGGAGCACTGCTGCCTTACCTCCACCAGGGAGATTGTCTGTGCTCCTTGGATTTAAAGGATGCATACATACACATCCTAATCCGCCCCTCCCACAGGAAGTACCTAAGGATCGTGGTAGTGGGAGGGCATTACCAGTACAGGGTGCTACTCTTCGCCTGGCCTCCTTACTAAAGGTTTTCACCAAATGTTTGGCAGTGGTAGCCGCCCATCTGTGCCTTCAAGGGGCCGTCATCCTCCCCTACTTAGATGACTGGCTAATCAGGTGGGGTAGGGTCTCAGAGGCCAGTCAGGTCATGGAGCACGCAATTCTTCTTCTGCAGCACCTGGGGTTTGTCATCAACTACCCCAAATCCCATTTCTGTCCAGCCCAGAGGCTGGAATTTATAAATGCTCAGTTAGATATGATACAGATCAAGAGAGGGCAGAACGCCTCAAGCAACTGGCAGGAGATGTACAACACCGCCAGTCAGTCCTGGCCCTTCTCCTTCTCCGCCTGCTTGGCCACATGGTCCACGTCACGCCTTCAGCCCGTTTGCACATGTGGACAGCCCAGTGGTGCCTCCGCTCACAGTGGACTCAAGCTAGAGGCTATGGGACAGGCTACGGGACAGGGTCAGGGTAACCCGCCAGCTGGCAGAGTCCCTCAACTGATAGCAGGACTTTTGCTACCTCCAGGAGGGAATGTCCTTCCAGGCACCTGCACCTCAAAGGACCCGGTCCACAGACACCTCCCTCCTGGGTTGGGGGGTGCATTGTGGGGACCACTGCACATAGGGCAGCTGGTCCCAGGAGGAGCCACTCTTGCAGATCAGTCTCCTCAGGGCGATCTTCCTAGCTCTGCGAGCGTTCTGCCACTGCCTGCGACACCTGTCCATACTGATCCAGGTGGACAACAAAGTCGCCATGTTCTATATCAACAAGCGGTGATCCTCCTCTTCTTTGCAGCTTGCAACAGCATGTTCTTGCAAGCAGTCTGCCTCCCGGGCCAGGACAACTGCCTAGCAGATAGGCTGGGCAAAGTCCTCTGGCCGCACAAGTGGCGCTTGAATCTAAGGGTGGCCAAGAGGCTTTTCCACCTCTGAGGCAGGCCCGTGATGGATCTGTTTGCCTCTCCGGACAATGCACAGCTGCCTTGCTTCTGCTTGCGCCAACTGCATCCAGAGAAAGTGGCGACAGACGCCTTTCTGATCTCGTGGTCCAAGGGCCTACTCTGTGCATTCTCACCGACTCCCCTAGTCACCAGGATCCTCTTCAAGGTCCAGAGCGAGGGGACGTCACTCATCATAATTGCCCCCAGGTGGCCGAGACAGTCCTGGTTTCCACTGCTGCTCTCCCTGTTGGTGGCACTTCCAGTCCCCCTGGGCCAAGCGTCGGACCTTCTGTCCCAGGAAGGAGGCTCACTCTTGCACCCCAACTTGGGGTTGCTAATGCTAACAGCATGGCTGCTGAAAGGGAAGCACTAGCTCCTTTCAACCTTGCGAGAGACGTCAAGGAGATCCTGCTGGCCTCCAGGAAGCCCTCCACCAGATGGGCCTACACCTTTAAGTGAAGAAGGTTCTTTACGTGGTGTGCAGAAAGAAGGGAAAACCCCTTCTCCTGCCATGTGCAAGTAGTACTCCAATACCTCTGCATCTTTCCCACACCGGGCTGAAGTCTAATTCAATGAGGGTGCATCTGAGTGCCATAGCCGCTCACCATCACCCTGTCAACGGTAAACCCCTCTTGGGTCAGCCCTTGGTCTCCAGGTTCCTTTGCCTCCTGTTATCTAAGCCCCCCCTCTCCATCCTCCAGCAGCAGAGTGGGACCTCAATCTGGTGCTCTCCCAGCTTAGCAAGCCTCCATTGGAGCCCCTAGCCACTTGCCATCTGCAGTACCAGTCATGGAAAGTGGCCTTTCTGGTAGCCTGTAGCCACTTGCCACCTGCAGTACCTGCCGTGGAAAGTAGCCTTTCTGGTGGCCCTCACGCCCGCTCGAAGAGTGACTAAACTCCAGGCCCTAGTGGCAGATCCACCATATACAAACTTCTATAAGAACAGGGTAGTGCTCCGCACACATCCCAAATTCCTCCCGAAGGTGGTATCTCCCTTCCACCTCAACCAGAAGGTGGTCCTCCCCAACATCTTCCCGTGGCCTCACACCCGTAGGGAGGAACTAGTGCTTCATATACTGGATTGCAAACAGGGCCTGTGCTTCTACTTACAGCAGACCCAAGTTCCTTAGCTTTTCGTCTCTTATGACCCCAGCAGACTGGGGCTTCCTGTAATTAAGTCCACTTGGGTGGCGGACTGTATTATCCTCACCTATGAGCGAGCGAGCCTCTCCCTTGAACACCGGATCACAGCGCATCACGTGAAGGCAATGGCCACATCGGTGGCCAACCTCTGCTCAGTGCCGGTGTCGGAGATATGCAGAGCTGCCACATGGTCTTCAATTCATATGTTTACAGCTCATTACTGCCTGGAGAGCAAGTGCCACAGGGACAGTGCCTTCGGCCAGGCAGTTCTCCATAATATTCTCGGGGTGTAGGCAACTGCTGCCCTCCGACCCTTCTGTGTTCAGGCTACTAGAGTGATAGTGTCGCAGGACACTAGGGTCTTGCAGAGTCATCTCATGGTTACCCAGATAGTTGCCACTGGTGCTGTCATGGTTCAGTCCTTGGCAGCCTGGAGCTAGGGAGTCCCATATGTGAGGACTGACTTCCTGCTTGTTCCTGGAGAAAGCGTAGTTATTCACCTGTAACAAGTGTTCTCCAGGGACAGCAGGAATCAGTCCTCATAACCCTACCTCCTCCCCTGGTAGTTGCCTCCCTACCTTGTATTGTTTTTTTACTACCATCCTTGCTATTTCATTTGACTGAGCAAGATTGGGGGGAAGGGGACCACACATGCGTGGTAGCATGTCCCAAAGGCTTTCTTTGAAAGCTGGGGAAATGCTCTACGTAGACTCCGTTGGCATTGATGTCACCCATATGTGAGTACTGTTTCCCGCTGTCCCTGGAGAACACCTGTTACAGGTGAGTAGCTACGCTTTATCAATGTTGTTCTTGTGTTCTTCTTCACCACAATGTTTAGTCTTTTGCACCATTTTTTTATTGAATGGAATGGGTCACACTCTGTTTGTGTTCATTCAGAAGGGCCTTTGATACCTGATTATCTATTATACCAAGCCTGTTGTTTTAAGTGATGATATTTATTTTGTGTAACAAATGAAATGAAATGTGTATGGACTAGAAGAGATACTTTTGTATAATAGGGGCATGTTTGTTAAGCTGGGCTAATGGTTAGCACATGCTATTTCTAACTAGATCCCATTATATTCAATGGGACTTCGTTACAAATAGCGCAGCTTCGTAAGGATGCCCTGTAGTATCGGATGATCTCAGGGTAGCAAAAGAATGTAATAAGGTGGCAGCCAAAACCAGAGGAATTCTGGGCTGTATAGAAAGAGGTATAATGAGTAGAATAAAGAAGGTGACAATAGTAACAAAATGACTGACTGCAGATAAAGACCAGTGTGGTCCATCCAATCTGTCCAGTAAAGTAGTTAAAGTTGTAACTGCCACTACATGCAGTTTAACCCCATGCCTATGTTTAGGATTATAACTGCTACCTTATGGAGTTTACACTATCACTATGTCTTTCATTTAGGGTTGTAAATGCCGCTCCATGGAAGTTCCCTTCCTCCTCCACCATGTCTTTTATAAAATTAAAAATGTTATATAATTTCTCCGGGAACAAGCAGGAAGTCAGTCCTCACATATGGGTAACATCGGCATTGACGGAGCCCGCACGGCACCTTCTCCCCAGCTTTCAAAGAATGCTTTTGAGAGATGCACCACGCATGCATGGTCCCCTTTCCGCCCAAGTGTGCCATTTTGCCTCAGTTTTCTTTTTTCCATGGAGCCTATTGGACGTGTGTCTGTTTTCCCCAGAAAAAGTGTTTATTTTTTTCTTTGATCGCGTACCTGTTCCCTTTCCCGCCCCCAAGCTCGCTTGCCTAGGCATCACGTCTCGGGTTCATTCTTTTTTATTTTTTTCCTATCAAGAGTTTCTCAACTGGCTTTGTGCCTTTTTTTGTCCCTGGATGGGCCAGAGGTTTTTGACCTTGCAGGGGCCATTTTCCCCACCATGGCCTCAACCAGTGGCTTTAAAAATTGTGACCGATGTGCCAAAACCACATCGCGCACCGACCCACATGACTGCTGCCTCCAATGTCCAAGGCTTGACCATAATCCCTTGGACTGTGGTCTCTGTAAAAAGATGACCTCCAAGGCCATCAAGAGCCCCCAGCAGCAGCGGAGTCCTTCTTCCATAAGATGGACTCTGCACCAGAGTCTACAGTGACATCACGCTCCAGGGCCCCCTCCGGAACCACGGGGAGACTGGGCTGCCTCGGAATCCTGAGGCCATGGGTCCTCCAGCCAGACTCCGGAGGATGAACCACAGAAGAGCAGGAAACCCTCAAAGACCATGTCGGAGGACATGCCTGGGAAAGTGGGCAAGTCCCACAGGTCCCGGACCCACAGTCCTCACCGCGATCCGAGTGGTTGCAGCCTACCAAGATACCCCTATAGAAATTGTTGGCATCTGGCGACTGGCCTCAGACTCCTGAGACCATCCTAGTCACAGACTCCCCCTCAACAGAATCAGCATCAGGCCCAAGTCTCTGATGAGGACCAGGCTCTCTAAGAAGACTGCTGACTCTTCCCAATGGAAGAAGAGGAAAGCTTATTGAAACTACCTTCAGTACCAGGCTTTCCCAGTTCCCCAACAGGGCCAGCAGGCCAAGGGACAAGGGCATGGCCCTTGCAAGCCTAAGGCTCCTAAACCACAGGCACCGGCTCCAGTCCAGCCTGGTAGGGGTTTTTTACTCCTTGGGCATAGCCTCTCATCCCCCAGAAGGCCCAGCCCAGCAGCCCACAGGGTGGGTGTCTGGTTCTCTATGCCCACCGTTGACCATCCATCACCACAGACTCCTCTGCCCTGGAGTTAGTGAAGGAAGGTTACCTCCTCCACCTGACACAGGTGCCCCCCTCAGTTCTCTCCAGGAGAGTCCCCCAGGACTCCCCTCCACAGTGGACACCAGAACTGATTCCTGCTGTCCCTGAAGAACACCTGTTACAGGTGAGTAACCGCTTTTTTGCTTTGAGTGAAAATGTCCCACACTTTTATTCTATCCTCTTGCCATAGAGAGATACTCTGCTTATCCCATGCATTTTTGAATTCCATCACTGATTTTATCTTCAGCAGGTCCATTGAGAGAGTATTACAGGCATCCACCCCGCTTTCGGTGAAAAATAAAATTCCCAATGATCTCTGCTTTATAAAGACCCAGGATTATGTGTTTTCTGACTCTGCGTATTTTAAGGGAGTTCATTGGGGCTCAGCAACGGTTCTGAACAGGAGCATGGAGGGGTGGATCTGTAAAACTTCGGTCAGCAGGATAAAATGGGACATATTCTCTATTTATTGATTGTGGAAAAGTCCAAATATTTTAACAGGACCAATAAAAATCTTTTATCTAATTTTTAACTTCATATAATGTGTTTAATCAAACATCAGTTTCATTAATTACCATCACTAAGCACAATTTTATAGTGTATAAGAAGAAATTAGGCCTTACCTGCTAATTGTCTTTCCTGGAGTACTCTCCGGGCCAGTCCAGGAACAATAGGGTAGTCAACCTCCTTCAGCAGCTGAGGACTGAATTCTTCAAAGACTTGCTGACAGCCTAACCCAGCTCCCCCTGGTGTCAGAGAGCCAGTCTACCTATGTCAAAGCAGCTCCACAACCAGAACACTAGAGCTAACAAACTGCAAAAGAACTAACCTGGAACTTAGGCGCAAACAAATCAACAACCAGTAACTCCACTGTCCTTTTTCCCGCAGGCAGCAACTCCTTTTTTTTTTTTTTTTTTTTTAAATGTACATGACCACTAGGCGGCTGCTAACACTCATTCCTCCAAGCACCCTAAGGGAGCCTCCTAGCCAGTTGCACTCCAGAAGAGCCTGCACCCCCTCGAGGTCACAAGACTACTGCAACACAACGCTGGCTTTATCCGATTCCACCTTGACGGACGCGCCCTCCCATGACAGGAAGAAATACTGATAGACTGTAGCAGACTGTCTTGTCCTGGGTGGGTCCTGGACTGGCCCGGAGAGTACTCAAGGAAAGACAATTAGCAGGTAAGGCCTAATTTCTTCTTCCTCTTTGTCTCTCTGTGCCAGTCCAGGAACAGTAGGGCCGTACTAAAGCAGTACCTACCCTCGGGAGGGTCCCAGTAACCCCGCCAGAATGGCAGATGCACCCACTTTTGCATCATCCGCTGCCTGAACATCCAACCGGTAATGTTTCGCGAAGGTATGCAAGGATGACCAAGTCGCCGCCCGACAAATATCTACTGGCGGAATCAAAGCCATCTCGGCCCAGGACGTCGCCTGACTTTGCGTCGAATGGGCTCGCAGCCCTTCAGGTGGCAATCTTCCACATGATATGACGCTGTTATCACCTGCTTCACCCATCGCGCAATGGAGGCCTTGGACGCAGCCTCCCCTTTCCGTGCTCCACCAAACAACTCAAACAACCTATCCGATTTCCTAAAAAACTTTCTTTCTAAGGTACCTGTGGAGCACCCTACCGAGATCCAAACTCTGCAGGGAAATACCAGTACCGTCTGTCTCCATGGCCCGAAAAGTAGGCAGTGAGATTGCTTGATTCACATGAAATGCCAACACCACCTTCGGTAGAAAAGAAGGCACCGGCCGTAATACTACCTTTTCTGCTGAAAACTGAATATAAGGTTCCCTACAGGAAAGTGCTTGAAGGTCCGAAATCCGTCTAGCCGAACACAACGCTACTAAGAAGGCGGTCTTCCAAGGGAGCTCCCTTAGTGTGACCGTCCTCCCCAGGCTCAAAAGGAGCCCGTGTCAACGCCTCCAGCACCAAATTCAAATCCCATGGCAGTATAATCTGTCTCACCGGAGGCCTGATATTCTTGACTGCTCACAGGAAACGCAGTACATCCGGATGTAGAGATAAACTACAGCCCCAAATCTTGCCCCGGTAACAAGCCAGAGCTGCCAACTGAACCTTTAGAGTGCTAACCACCAGACCTTTATCTAGGCCCCCTTGCAGGAACGACAACACGTCTGATACTGACTCTGACAATGGCTGAACTCCGTGACTCCTACACCAACCTTCAAAAATGCGCCAATTGCGGATGTAAGCCAAAGATGTAGACCTCCTTTTTGCTTGCAGCATGGTAGTAACCACTGCGTTGGCATAGCCTCTGCGCCTCAGCCGCTCTCTTTCAAGAGCCAAGCCGTAAGCAAGAAGCAGTCCACCTGCGGCATGAGAATCGGACCCTGGTACAAGAGATTGATCTGACTGGGAAGTCTCCAGGGACTGTCCGCCAGCAGTCGCACGAGATCCGCATACCACGCTTGTCTTGGCCAATCCGGCGCTATGAAATCACCTTTCTTTGGTGTCTTGCTATCCTGCGAATGACTCGACCAAGCATGGGCCAAGGGGGAAACACATAGAGAAGCCCCTCCAACGGCCAGGGCTGCACCAGCCCATCCAGACCATCCGACATGCGATCCCTGCACCTGCTGAAAAACCGAGATGTCTTGGCATTGTCGAACGTGGCCATCAGATCCATCACTGGCTGTCCCCAGCATTGCGTAATGTTGTGAAATATGGCGTCATTCAGTACCCATTCGCCTGGCTCCAAAACATGCCGGCTGAGAAAATCGGCCTGCACATTGTCCTTTCCCACTACATGAGCTGCCGACAGTAACCCACAACAGTAACCCTTGACTCTGCTAACAAGGTCGCACTGCCCGTGCCTCCTTGCCGTTTGATATAGGTCACCGTCACCGCATTGTCGGAGAACATTCGCACCGCTTTGCCCTGTAGTAGAGCCTCAAACTCCTCCAACACCAGCCGCACCGCTCTCATCTCGAGCTGATTGATGGAGCAATTGGTCATTTCTGCCGCCCATCGGCCCTGAGCTATCTGAGCCATATAATGGACTCCCCAACCGGAGAGACTGGCATCCGTGGTGAGCAACACCCACTCCGGCATCTCCAATGGCACTCCTGCCCGAAGATGTGTGGGATTGAGCCACCACTGCAGACTGTCGCAGACCTCTGAAGGGCAAACCAATCTATGACTCAGCGGATTCTCCTTCAGAGACCAACGGGACAGTAATGATCGTTGGAGAGGACACATGTGGGCTTTGGCCCACGGCACTAGGTCCAAGGCCGCCGCCATGGAGCTTAGAAGCTGTAAGTATCTCCATGCTGTCAGAGCTTTGCTGCGCAAGAAGGCTGTCACCTGTCTTAAAATCTTTTGCACTCTGGCTTCCAGAAGAAGCACTGCTCCAAGTTCCGTGTCGAACAGAGCCCCTAAATCAGGGGTCACCAACCTGCGGCCCGCGGGCCGCATGCGGCCCACGAGGTCCCTTCGTGCAGCCCGCGAGGCTCTACCCCGGTTAACATTACGTGCGGCCCGCCAAGGATTCCCGTCATTGTATCTGCGGCCCGCGACATGACTGTGAAGTGACTTTGCAAAAGTGCACTTTGTGCACAAAATATCTGCATTTAGGAACTTTTACAACGCGACCAATAGCCTATTTTTGAAAAGTACACAACTGCAGCATCTCCGCAATGCCACACACTGCACTTTTTTTCCACCAGCTGCACCAACCTATTTTAAGGACCTGCCTGTAGGTGGAGAGCTACCGAGAAAGGTGGGGCAAACCGTGCCGATTGGACCTATGGAGGCGGCTCGTTGACGCCAGGCGCCCTCTGATTGGTCATTCTTCCAGGATGCTCTAGAACTGGCAGCCTCTCCATTCTGGATGGTAGCGGAGGGTGGGGAACGAAGGATATGAAGACGGAGCAAGAGGGGAACGTGGGATAATGCCCCACTACATTAGGAAAGTCGCTGGTGTGGGCGGTTGTCAGTGCCTGAAAGACGCCTCCCCCCTTTGCTCTTTTCAGCAGCGTTTGCAGGTAGATTTTTCTTCCCTCAATTTCACCCCCCTCCTCCTGCATCTGGGAGCCTCACAGCGGCCGGCGAGTAACCGGCTCCCTCCGACTTCCCGCGGCCCCGCGCTCCTGACATTGCCCTCTTCAGTGCCCCCTTCGCGATGAACCCCACTGACGTGCCCTCTGACCTTCAAATGGACTTGATCGAACTGCAGTGTGACGACGCACAGAAGTCGCGCTTCATGGCTATGGGCCCTGTCGCATTTTGGAAGACACAGGCGGCCACCCACCCGTCCATGGCCGCCAACGCACGCAAGGTCGCTGCTCTCTTCGGCTCAACCTACTGCTGCGAACAGCTGTTCAGCCGAATGAAATTGATAAAGTCATCCACGCGCTCGCAGCTCACCGACGACCACCTGCAAGCATCCCTTCTCCTGTCAGTGTCATCTGTGAAGCCGGACTTTAACCGTTTGTCTGCTAGCATGAATCATCAGCCATCTCATTAAATTCAATAAAGGTGATCAGCCATTGTTTTCATAATTTTGCGTTTGTTGTTTTTTTTCGCGGGGGCGGGGAGAAGGGGGGTGCAGCCCGCGAGGCTCCCGGTATTCGGCTGTGCGGCCCGCGGCCCTCTGGAGGTTGGTGACCCCAGCCCTAAATAGACTAAATGTTGTACCGGTGTCAACTGACTCTTTGACCGATTGACCACCTAACCTAGGCTTTCGAGGGATTCCACCACCCGTGTGGTCGCGTCTACCGACTCTGCCACCGAGCAGGCCCGAATTAGCCAATCGTCCAAATAGGGATGCACTAGAATGCCTTCCTGACGTAACGCCACCGCCACCACTACCATCACCTTCGTGAAAGTACGTGGTGCCATCGCCAGACCGAACGGCAACGCCCAGAACTGAAAATGCCCCATAGGCACCGCAAAGCGCAAGAACCTTTGATGTTCTGGTCTGATGGGAATGTGTAAATACGCTTCCGTTAAACCTATAGACGATAGTACCTCGCCCGCCCTCACGGATCGTATCATGGACTGAAGAGTCTCCATTCGAAAATGGGACACCCTCAAACAGCGGTTCACATGCTTGAGATCTAGAATTGGCCGAAAAGAACCTTCTTTTTTGGGAACCACAAAATAGATCAAGTATCGACCTAACCCACACTGGTTGGACGGAACCAGTACGACTGCTTGAAGGCACAGCAATCATTGAAGCGTGTCATTTATTGCTTTCGCCTTGGCTGGCGAACCACATGGAGACACCATGAAGGCTCCTGCTAGTGGCTGCTCGAACTCTAAAGCATAACCCTCTTGAATGATCTCCAGCACCCACTGGTCCATAGTGATCCTATTGGAATCTCGGCCTGGACCTTCCTCATTTCATTGTGGTTTCTTAGAGGCATTCAGCTGGGGGCTATCATACCCTCTTCCGAAACCTCGAGCTCCCCGAAAGGACTGACCTCTTGCCAGAAACCAGCCTCTCTGATAAGGAGTGAAGCGACTCCCCCTGAATCTCTGCAAATCTCTGCCTTGACCCCTCTGCGAAGATCCAGGTTTTGGGCCCTTCGGATGATCCTCCGGTAGGCGCCCGCCTTTAGAGTCTCCCAAATCCTTTACGATCTTTTCCAAAGCCTCCCCAAAGAGCAGCTTGCCCTTATACGGAAGCTTACTAAGGTGTGCCTTAGAAGATGCGTCGTCTGCCCAATTCCTCAGACAGAGAAATCTCCGCGCAGCTATTATGGAAGCCATAGACTTAGCTGACATCCTTGCCAAATCATAAAAGATGTTGGCTAGATACGCCGACGCCGACTCTAATTTCGCTCCTTCTGGTGCCGCCGTGACCTCAGAATCCGGCGAAGACTCTGCCTGCAGCCACCTAATCGACGCTCTGGAAACATACGCCCCACAGATAGAGGCCTGCAGTGCCAACGCTCTGGTATTAAAAGCTTGCTTGAGCAGCGCTTCCAGCTTCCTATCCTGCAGATCCTTAAGAGCCACTCCTCCCTCTACCGGGATAGTGGTCTTCTTTGTCACTGCTGACACCAACGCTCACTAATACAGAACTACTGATCTTTGGGAACTGGTCTCAGACTGTGATAGGGTAGGACCCAGGAGGTGAACCTCTGCTGTGATCACTCTACCCCGTTTCTTGCATCAAGGACCCAAATGTTCCCAAGATTTTCTAAAAAAAAGCCTCTCAGGGCCACTGAACGTTGCTACTTCAAGATAAGTCCAATTTTAGATTACATGACAAGTTTGAACCATTTTTAAGGTCTAAGTTCCCGTAAAATTTAAAAACTAGCAAAGTGCTTTGGACATTATAATTGAATGATCATTACTTGTCATTTATAAAAGCAGCAACGTTCAGTGGCCCTGAGAGGTTTTTTTTGAAAATCTTGGGAACATTTGGGTCCTTGATGCAAGAAACGGGGTAGAGTGACCACAGCAGAGGTTCACCTCCTGGGTCCTACCCTATCACAGTCTGAGACCCGTTCCCAAAGATCAGTAGTTCTGTATTAGTGAGCAGTGGAGTATTGTTCGTTTATTACATAATTTTTTTGCTCCAGTGAAACCCTAACTACATTTTTTGTTTGACTGCTGACACCAAGGCATCCGCAGCAATTCTCTCTCTTCCTGAGGAACTGGATACAGCCGACCTAAAGCCCTTCCGCCCCTCAAGGTGGCTTCTGGGCACTCCCATTCTGACTCCACCATCTGTTTAATCACCCTGTGGACAGGAAAACACGTCTGTTCCGCCCGAAACCCCTGAAGCAGCGGATCCTTCAGGGGTTCTGCCGGTACTGTTGGCAAAGCAATATTTAGAGCTGAAAGAGCATGAGCAATCAGAGCCCCAAGTTCTTCTTTCCGAAAGACCCTGAAAACATTTGAATCATCCCCTGCCCCCAGCTCACCTTCCTCTAACATCTCTGGCTACAGCTCTCCATCAGGCTCTGAAGGGAGTTCTCCCTCTTCCTCCTCCTGAGAGAGAAGGCTCTGTGGTCCGAGACCTTCGACCGCTGCTCCGATCGCCATGCCACTTTTTGAGGTCCCTTCCCCTGGGTTCACCTCTGCGCTGTCCCTCTGAGCTACTCCAGACAGGCTAATGGAAGTATCCTTGCTCTGCAGCTGCTGCAACTTCAAGCAGTATGCCTTATGCAGCGAAAGTATAAAATCGGGAGAAAAAAATGATTGCAAACCTACTGGTGTCTCTGTCAGTGGAGCGGAGTCCCCAACTAACGCTGGAGCCGGCTTCTTTGATTTTGCCTTCTTTTTCGTCGGCTTTTCTTGAAGCGCAGGAGAAACGGCAGTGCCTCCGAAAATGGCTGCCGTTCCCGCCTTTTCTGTAGAGGCCTGTAGCTTTACTGCAGCATCGTGCGCCGGCGATCTGTCCTCCATCCTGCCTAATAACCGATCTAACATGCTACCCCGACGCACACAGAACCTACACAGACCCGGCCTGGACAAGCCTTGGCAGCTCTTACACTGCGCGCACACTGCCGAGCCCGGCAGCATACGCACAATGTCCACACCGCTCCCCCCAGCTTCCCGACGGTCACGGCTCACTGAAAGGCAAAAACAAAGCTTACCGCACCTGCAGCGCTGTAGCCTTTCTCCAACCCACAGACACTGCTGCTAGCAGCCGGGTGGGCTGGATCTCTGGAGGCAGAGGGCTGGACTCTGGGGCTCCCAGTTCCTACCTTGATCTTCCTCCGCGGCTCTGATTACCGAGGCAGGCAGGCTCTGCCTCTGCTGCCCTTGCTGACTAACGAACTAGCAGCTGATCACCGTCTTTCCGTTTTTGTTTTTATTTTTAATTACAGGGGCTACTCCCAGCCTCAACCCTGCTAGGGTCAGTAAGGGGATCTCCTTTTTTTCCTTTTTTCCCCAACTCCTGTTCTATTCTCCTAAGAGCCAGTCAGCAACACCTCCTTCCAGCTGCTGAGGAGGAATGTTTGGATTTATATTATTTTCTATATAAAAATGTGATCACAGAGAAAATATGTATATTATGTGACAGAGAAAGAACTCATATCCAGGCAAGTATAACTTAATTTGATAAAAAACATTTTCATCATTGCTATTTCTTAATAAGTTGGATGTGTCCATCTAACTTATTTAAATTATAGAAGAAATACCTACTTATCTTTTTAAATTTATTCAGTGAGATCATTGTTCTCTCCATGACTTGGAAAAGTCTAAATATATAGCGCCAAAATGATTCCACTTAAAATTATTGAAATATAATTACAGCATACCTCAACCTGGCCATGGGTTTCACCCACTACTGGGTTTCTTCAGGGACTATATTGTTTTTGTTAAAATCATGGACAATATTGTCAAAGATTTTGCTTCATAATATGTAAATATTAAGTCAACAAAAAAAATTAAATAACAAAATTTAATTATAAATAAGCAATCCAATACTTCTGCTGAATATTGCTGCTGTCAGTTTCTAATGCATGAAAAACGCCACACATGTGCTTTTTTAATATCTTGCATTGATGTCATGCTGGCATTTAAACTTAAAGGATTTTAAGCAAAAACTGTTACCTGATTTGATTTTTAATCACATAACGTTTTGCCTGTATATACATTTAATAAAACCACTGCCATTCGATTTCTAAATTAAGATCTTGTGGAATTAGTTTGCCAATGGACAATATATTCCTGTTTCCAACTATACAAACTCTTTGAAATGTTAACCTTACTGTATAAATCCTTGTTTTCACCACAAAGTATTTTAAATCCTTCAAAGAATGGATTGCTTCATTCTAGTGTGAAACTAAAAGAGCATTTTCCTTTTGTCTACGTAACACAGAGCAGTGTCATATGTTTTATTTGGTCATCTTTCTAATATATAATTTCATTTAAAGACCCAGAATGGTATAAATGACACCACTTATCTCAAAATTGGTGCTGTTTAACTTATGGCTGAAATCTGAAGGTGCATGGACTACTTTTACCTTTATTGTATTCTCTCTGTTGGGATCCCTATCCTCCCTGAACCATGCACTCCTGGATGATGATCTTCTTTCCCCAAGTCCATGAAATCTTCAGAGCACCTCCCAATTTTGCCCACCAATGTGGTCATAGCTTACGTGATTGTTTAGTAAATTTCAAAAATGAAAGCACCTGATGAATCTGATTGTGAATCTTTTAAGTGACATACAAAATATATAATTTAGTCTTATTATGTAATATTTTATTTTATGGTATTTCCTGTTTGTCTATCTTTTTGTAATTATGTTTCCATATCGTCCTGCTAGACCTGTCCAGGCAAGTGGGTTGTGTTCCCCTACCAGCAGATTGGTGGAGACAAAGAACTAATGAAAAGCCCAGATTTCATTGACATCAATCCCACGCCTCTATTCTCCTCAACTACCAGAGGTCTCTTCAGTATTTCTTTGTCTTCAGCAGATGGTGGAGGATTTTCTCCTCTCTGAAGAAAATTCTGAAGATTTGAGAGGAAAATACTGATCTAAAGCTCATGAATGACCACTTTGAGGGTGACTCTCTCACTTGAATGTGACGTTGGAGGTTCCAGTAGACTTTTCGGTAGCGATAGGAGAAGGGAAAATTGGTTCACTTCCAGGTACTTATCATGAAAAGAGCCTGTGAGCAGCCAGAAATTGAAAGGATCTGGACGTGTGCTCCAGTCTCACACAACCTCAGCGCCTTCTCCCTCCTCCTCTGTTCCCAAAGATTGCAGAAGACTCTTAGGGATCTACCTGCCAGCCACCTTAAATGCAGTGCTGCAAAAGCCAGTGAAACAGTATCAGGGGAAGATTAGAGCTGAGCCCGGCATGGATTCACTGCTTAGGGCTCTGAGTACATAGACTTGACCTCATCATTGTCCTTGTTGGGGACTCCCGGTTCCTTCTGTTGTAGGATGCAATTCAGGGTAGACCGTTGGCACAGTGTGGGGGTTTCATGTACCCATTAGTATTTTTTTATTTATTCATTTAATGTTTCTTATATACTGCCTTTCATGATATCAAGGTAGTTTACATTGAACAAACTGAAATTACATTGAACAGGGCATTATAACTTGGAGATAACTATTTTACAGGGAACATGGGCAATGGAGGGTTAAGTGGCTTGCCCAAGACCACAAGGAGCACCTGTGGGACTAGAAACCCCAGTCCTTCCGGCCCAAGGTTCTGTCCTCTAGTGAGATTTGAACCCCTGACTTTTTGGCCTGAGGTACCTTGCCCCAACCACTAGGCCACTCCTCCCTTCTTTTCTCATATTGTGCGCCTGACAGTCACATGGTCTGTTTGCACATTCCACCCAAGTGGTTTCAACGTGTGTTCCTACCTAGCGCCCATAACACACATTGCAATAAAAGCGCAGTTAATGCGTGCCACAAGACAAGCACAGTTAACGCATGCCTTCGGGCTACCGTGACCTTAGTGCGTGCTGTTGTGATACTTGCCTTAACGCTCTGTCTTTTTCCAGGAATCATTGTTTGGCCTGTGGCAAGCAAGGTGCCTCATCTCTGGCTTCTGGTCCTGCTCGTCTAACATGGCAGCTCCTGAGTTGTCCTTGGAGGGCTTGCTCCCTCTCTCTACGTCGGGGGATGCAGTTAGTCCAGCCTTGCCTGCTTAAGGACAGGAGGTGGTGGATATTGCTGTGGGTAAGGTAACCAACCAACCAGCCAGCCAGAGGTTCCGGCGACCGTGCTGTGTGCTGCTCCCCATCCTCTAGGAGATTGACAATGACTGGGTCCCCTAGTATAGGAGGGTCATTTCCACAAGGAGAGCTTCCAGAGTCTGGATTGTCCTCCCCAGAATTCTTTTCCTTTTGCAACAGGCCTGATCATTCTGTCTTGGAAATTCATACCCTACGGCCTCTGGGTTCTCTCGAGTGCAGTCTCGTAATGGGCAGGCTGAGAGTGGAAGCCCTATTTGATTGCCTATGACTAAGCATCCCGAGCAAAGGGCACCCCCTGGTGATGAGGATGAGTTGGGATCTGTCCAAGATCTGGATTGTGGCTTGGATTCATATGTCTGATGTGGACGAAGAAGTACTCTCGATTCTGAGGAGGCCGATGTTATCCGCCTGTTCCAGATAATTCCATCAGTCTCATGAACCAGACCACGTGAAAGGCCTCCTACGCACCTGGCCACCACAAAGAAAGCTGCCCATAGGTTTCAGGTGTTGATTCCTAGGGTCTCATTCACCTTGAGCTTGGCGGTTGTTCAAGGCACAGAGCAGGAACTGAGGATTCATCCACTCCTGCAAGATGTGCAGAAATCCACTACTGTCTTCCTGTTCCCAGAGGTGCTCAAGGGCCTCTTCCAGTCAGAATGGGATTCCCCCAACTCCCCAACTTAGAGGCTAAGGATGTAGTGTCTATAACAAAGGACCTGGTTTCTGCCCGCAACAGCTGGAAGGTCTGAATCAGTAACTGAGCCTGGATTCTATCCCTAACTGATAGTGTCTTTATAACAGGAACAGAAGGCCTGTATTCTGTCTGCAGCAGCTGGAGAGGCTGGACCAACAACAGAGCTGGATTCTGTCCCTGGCTGGTAATGTCTTTAAAAGAATACCAGAAGACTGTATATTATCCGATTCACATTCTTACAGATGCTTTTTCCCTGAGCCACGGACTGACAGTCTGGTCACACCAGTAGCCTGGTAGGAGCAGTTGTAACGGACAGAAAACTAAGACTATTTGCTGCAGCAGCTACTGCTGCTGCCATGCTCAATATGTGCAGAGAAGAGAGAGCACTGTTCTCCAGGAACAAGCAGGAAGTCAGTCCTCACATATGGGTGACGTTGACGGAGCCCCCATGTGGAGCAAATCCCCACCTTTCGAAGAAAGCCTTTGGGACTGCATCACGCATGCGTTGTCCCCTTCCTGCCCAAGGGTGCCATCTTGCTCAGTCTCCTTTTTTCCGCGGAGCCCAACGGACATTGTCCTAGTTTCCCCCGGAAAAAGTTGATAAAAGTTAGAAAATTCTATTTTCTGCTAGCCGGTTTGATGCCGGTTCCTCTTCCCGCCTACGGCTCAGTACACCGGTATCGAGTCCGGTCTATTTTTTAGTTTTTGTCCTTAGTGACTAGCGTTCGCGCGCTTTTTTTTTGTAGCTGGCAGCCCAGTCCTTCGACCTTGCAGAAGCCCTTTTTCCCATGATGGCTGCAGCAGGTTTGAAAAGTGTGATCGGTGCACGAAGCTAATGTCTCTCACCGACACACACGACTGCTGCCTCTGATGCCTTGGACCTGACCATGACCCCGTGGTCTGTGGCCCATGCAAGAAGATGTCTTCCAAGTCATTGAGGAGCAGGCAGCAGCAACATGACAGGATTTTTCCCGAGTCCGCAATGGCCCGGACATCATCAGAGGCCCCGACCTCTCGAGAGCTGTCTGATCCCGAGCAGTGTCGGGTATCCTCTGAAAGGGGGTCTCTCTCGCAGGAACACCGGAGGAAGAAAAAAATCCATGAAGGCAGTGTCGTCTGAGAGCTCCAAATGGCCTGGTCCCTCGCGGGTTAGGTCGTGGAGCCCGGCTCACTGCCCCGGATCCTCGGAGTCAGAGAGGCCTGCCAAACTCCCTCGAAAGGACCCGGAGACACAGAGGAAGGTAAGCACTTTCCTCGTTGTTGATTCTCCCCCGGGAGAGCCGGCGTCGGGCCCGACAGCATCGGGACCCGAGCCGGGGGCTGTGGAGCCTCCTGAGCTTGGTCCCAGTTTGGCGGCCTTGGAGCGCAGCGTGTCTGCCTTCATGGACCAGCAGCGGGCACTGATGGCCGGTCTTATACGTCTGTCCGCCCCAACCACCGGGACGTTGATGTCCAAGTCGACCCCGGAGGCCAAGCTGATCCTTGAGTCAATAAGGTCTCAAGCTGATCTTCGGCCGAGGTCCCCCTCGACCTCCCGTTCCGGAACGAGGTCATCGACTCCGATTCCCTCGGCGTCGGGGCGGTCGAGACCGCAGTCCGGTTGGGAGATGGAGGACGAGGAGTCCCCGAGCACCCACTGTACCAAGTACGTCCCGTCAGACTCCCCGGTTCTTGTACTTTGTCCGGGACATGGCAAAGGCTTTGTCATTCCCGGCAGATGCCGAGGAGGAAGCAGTATGACTTTCCTCCAAAGGAAGCCCTTACTGTACCGGTGCCCCCCATTCTGGCACGGCTGATGCTCCCAATGTGGAGACACCGGCCTCGATGTCGATCCTCAGCAGGCAAATCGATTCCATCTATCGAGTTCGCAAGAACCCTCTGTTCCAAAAGGCACAGCTGCCGCACAACTCCATGGTTGTGGAATCGGCCATGCGCCGGCTCAAGAGCCAGAAGACGCACTCCTCGGTGCCTCCTGGCCAGGAGGCCCGCAAAATGGATGCTCTTGGCAGAAAGTGCTACCAGGGTTCGATGCTGTCATGCCGAATCCAGATGTTCCAGCTGTACATGGGCATGTACCTGCGAGACCTGGCAAAGGAGATTGCCGGGTTCTCTGCTGGTCACTCCGAGGGACCTTTGCAGTGCTTCCAGGTTTTGTCCACTAGGATCCGAGAGTACTCAAAGTTTATGACTCGAGCAGCCTATGACTGCTTCAAGGCTTCGGCCCGGGTAGCGGAGGCTGGCATCGGGGCACGACGCCAGGTATGGCTACAGTCATCAACCTGGAGCCATGGTTCAAGACAAGTTGGTCAATGTCCCTTGCCAAGGTGAAAACCTCTTTGGCAAGCCCATGACTGAGAAGGCTGCCGAGATCGATTCCAAGTTCCTGATCCGCACAAGACTCGAGAAGAAGACTTCTGCCCCTTCTTAGAAGAAGGGCTTGGGTAAGAAGCCCTTTTTCCCGAGGAAAGCATCAACTTACCGAAACTACCCCACGTATTAGGCCTCCCCTGCTCCCCAGCAGGGGCAGCAGGCCAAGGGATGGGGGCAGGGCCCGTGTAAGCAAAAGGCCCCAAGCCCCAGGCACCGGCTCCGGCCTAGCCTGGAGGGGGCTTTTGACTCCCAGTGCATAGTCTCTCTCCCGAAGGACGCTGCCTTACCTCTGCCAGGGAGACTGGCTATGCTCCTCAGATCTCAAAGATGTGTATTCACACATCTTGATTCATCCAGACCACAGACAATATCTAAGATTTGTAGTGGAAGGAAACCATTTTCAGTACAAAGTGCTTCCCTTTGGCCTAGCCTCAGCACCCAGGGTATTCACAAAGTGCCTTGCGGTGGTAGCGGCCTTTCTAAGGACTCAAGTGGTCTTCGTCTTCCTCTACTTAGATGACTGGCTCATCCGAGCCCATTCAGCTCTAGAAGCCCAACAGGCCACGTCCCACACTATCCAGTTACTTCAGCACCTGGGCTTTGTGATCAACTACACAAAGTCCACTCTGGTTCCCTCTTAGGGACTGGAGTTCATAGGGGCAAGGTTAGACACCCTTCAGGCAAAGGCTTATCTATCAGAGGAAAGGGCTCAAAGACTGGTAGCCCTAGTGCAGCAAGTGAATCGCAGATTCCGCATCTCAGCAAGACACTTTCTGCGCCTTCTTCGTCACATGGCCTCTACAGTGCATGTGACACCCAATGCTCAACTCCATATGAGAATAGTTCAGTGGTGCTGGGGGACACAAGCCACAGGCAGACTCAGAGACAACATCATGGTGTCCCATCGCCTGATACAGTCTTTGAAATGGTGGTTTCAACTTCACAACCTTCTGGAGGGAGTGCCTTTTCAGCCTCCCACGCACTCAAGGGTGCTGACTACGGATGCATCCCTGCTGGGATGGGGTGCGCATTGCCAACAGGTCTGCACTGAAGGTGTGTGGGCTTCATGGGAGAGTACACAACAAATTAATCTCCTAGAGCTTCGAGCGATCCGCCTAGCTCTTCGGACCTTCTGCCAAACCCTGACTTATCAATCTGTCTTGATTCAGACAGACAACCAAGTAGCGATGTTCTATGTGAACAAACAGGGGGGCACAGGCTCTCACATCCTGTGTCAGGAAACCCTGGACCTATGCTGCTTCGCAGTCAGCCAGGTTATGTTCCTCAAGGTGGTTTACTTACCAAGTCAGGATAACTTCCTAGCAGACAAGCTAAGCAGAATTCTCCAGCCGCACGAGTGGCAACTGGATCCCAACGTAGCCCAGCAACTCTTCCAGTGTTGGGGTGACCATCCATAGGTTTGTTTGCGAGCCCTCAAAATCACCAGTTGCCCCGCTTCTGTTACAGACAGCCACACCCACACAGGGTAGCTGCAGATGCTTTCCTAATATCATGGTCTGTGGGCCTCCTATATGCATAAGAACATAAGATATGCCATACTGGGTCAGACCGAGGTCCATCAAGCCCAGTATCCTATTTCCAACAGTGGCCAATCTAGGTCATATGTACCTAGCAGTATCCCCAAAAGACACAGGTTCCACAATGCTTGTACTGCGTCAAGCATTGATTATCCTGGGTCCCTTTTTAATAATGGTTTATGGACCTTTCCTCCAGGAACTTGTCCAAACCTTTTTTAAACCCAGATACACTAACAGCTCTTACTACATCCTCCGGTAACAAATTCCAGAGTTTGATTACACGTTGAGTGAAAAAATATTTTCTATTATTTGTTTTAAATAGTTTACCCTGTAGCTTCATTACATGTCCCCTAGTCTTTCTATATTCTGATAGCGTAAACAATCGATCTACGTAGCCTTCCATCCCCTTTACCATTTTGGTGGCTCTTCTCTGTACTTTTTCTAATAACGCTATATCCTTTTTAAGATACGGGGACCAGAATTGCACACAATATTCAAGGTGCGGTCGTACCATGGAATGATACAGAGGCATTATATTTATTTATTTATTTATTTAGTTATCTGCATTTATATCCCGCTTTTCACCAGCTCAAAGCGGTTGGGGGATACATTTAACACGAGGGGATATGAGACACATACACAAATACTTACAGGGAACATGGGCAATGGAGGTTTAAGTGGCTTGCCCAAGACCACAAGGAGCACCTGTGGGACTAGAAACCCCAGTCCTTCTGGCCCAAGGTTGCTGTCCTCTAGTGGGATTTGAACCACCGACCTTCCGGCCTGTAGTACCTTGCCCCAACCACTAGGCCACTCCTCCTTCCATTATAATATCCTTTGTTTTGTTCTCCATTCCTTTCCTTATGATAGCATGATCGCCTTTGATTTAATTAGTGGAGGAGGGATAGTAAGGAAATCCACAGTACTACCTTTTAACTTTCGAAAGGGAGACTATGATGAGGAAAACAGTTAAGAAAAAACTAAAAGGAGCAGTTGCAAAGGTTAAAGACGTACATCAGGCTTGGCTGTTGTTGAAAAATACTATCTTGGAAGCCCAGATCAGCTGTATTCCACGCTTTAAGAAAAGTGGAAGGAAGTCCAAAAAACTGCCAGCATGGATTAAAAGTGAGGTCAGAGAGGCTGTTGTTGCCAAAAAAGCATCTTTCAGGAAATGGAAAAAACAGCCAAACGATGAAACCTGGAAACAGCACAAGCACTGGCAAGTCAAATGCAAGGCATTGATAAGGCAGGCAAAGGGAGAATTTGAGAAGAAGCTTGCTGCGGAAGCAAAAACGCGAAGTAAAGACCTTTTCAAGTACATTTGTAGCAAAAAACCTGTGAGAGAGTCAGTTGGTCCATTAGATGATAAAGGGGTTAAAGGAGCACTAAGAGGCGACAAGGCGATAGCGGAGAGATTGAATTAATTTTTTGCTTCAGTCTTTACTGAGGAAGATGTAGGGATGTTATCCATGACTGAAGTGGTATTTAAAGGTGCGGAAGAATTGAAGGAAATATCGATACATCGGGAAGATGTATTACAACTATTAGATAAACTGAAGAGTGGCAAATCACCTGGGCCGGATGGTATACATCCAAGGGTGTTGAAAGAACTGAAATATGAGATTGCAGACCTGCTATTAGTAATCTGTGAACTATCATTAAAATCATCTCTAATACCTGAAGTTTGGAGGATCGCCAATGTAACACCAATTTTTAAAAAGGGTTCCAGGGGTGATCCGGGAAACTACAGACCGGTGAGCCTGACATCAGTACCGGGAAAAATGGTAGAAACCATCATAAAGAATACAATTACTCAGCATGTAGATAGTCATGACCTAATGGGAGACAGCCAACATGGCTTTAGACAAGGAAGATCTTGTCTTACTAATCTGTTATGTTTTTTTGAAGGAGTGAATAATCAGGTGGACAAAGGTGAGTCGGTTGATATTGTGTATCTGGACTTTCAGAAAGCCTTTGACAAGGTCCCTCATCAGAGACTTTTGGCAAAACTAAAGAGTCATGGGATAGGAGGCAGTGTACTATTGTGGATCAGGAACTGGTTAAAAGATAGAAAGCAGAGGGTAGGGCTAAATGGCCAATTTTCCCAATGGAGATAGGTGAATAGTGGTGTACCCCAGGGATCTGTGCTGGGTCCACTGCTTTTTGACATATTCATAAATGACCTGGAAAGTGGAATAACGAGTCAGGTTGTCAAATTTGCAGATGACACAAAACTATTTAAAGTTGTTAAAACCCAAGAGGATTGTGGAAAATTGCAAGAGGATCTTGATAAATTGGAAGACTGGGCATCAAAATGGCAGATGAAATTTAATGTGGACAAGTGCAAGGTTATGCACCTAGGGAAGAACAACCCAAACTATGGTTACACGATGCAAGGTTCCACATTAGGAACCACCACCCAGGAAAAAGATTTAGGCGTCATTGTGGATACCATGTTAAAACCCTCGGCCCAGTGTGCAGCGGGGGCCAAGAGAGCAAATAGATTGCTAGGTATGAAAAGGAAAGGAATGGAAAATAAAACAAAAGATATTATAATGCCTCTATATCGTTCCATGATGAGACCGCACCTTGAATATTGTGTGCAATTCTGGTCGCCGTATCTTAAAAAGGATATAGCGATTTTAGAAAAGGTTCAGAGAAGAGCCACCAAAATGGTAAAGGGGATGGAAGGGTACTCCTATGAAGAAAGGCTAAAAAGGTTAGGGCTCTTTAACCTGGAAAAGAGACGGCTGAGGGGAGATATGATAGAAGTCTATAAATTAATGAACGGAGTGGAACTGGTAAACGTAGATTGATTGTTTACCTTATCAGAATATAGAAAGACTAGGGGACATGCAATGAAGCTACAGGGTAAACTATTTAAGACTAATAAAAGAAAATATTTTTTCACTCAACGTGTAATCAAACTTTGGAATTTGTTACCGGAGGATGTAGTAAAGGCTGTTAGTGTAGCTGGGTTTAAAAAAGGTTTGGACAAGTTCCTGGAGTAAAGGTCCATAAACCATTATTAAGAAGGGACCAAGGATATCAATGCTTGAACCAATGCAAGCATTGTGGAACCTGTGTCCCTTGGGGAAACTGCTAGGTACGTATGACCTAGATTGGCCACTGTTGGGAACAGAATACTGGGCTTGATGGACCTTGGTCTGACCCAGTATGGCATATCTTATGTTCTTATGATACCTAGCATTCTGTTTGCTTTCTTGGCCGCCGCTGCACACTGAGCCGAGGGTTTTAACATGTTATCCACGATGACTCCTAAATCTTTTTCCAGGGTGGTGGTTCCCAATGTGGAACCTTGCATCGTGTAACCATAATGTGGGTTGTTCTTTCCTAGGTGCATAACTTTGCACTTGTCCACATTAAATTTCATCTGCCATTTGGATGCCCAGTCTTACAATTTATCCAGATCCTCCTGCAGTTTTCCACAGTCCTCTTGGGTTATAACAACTTTAAACAGTTTTGTATCGTCTGCAAATTTGATAACCTCACTAGTTACATAGAACAGGAAAAGAAACATAGGACAACCGGGGTAACTATTCACAGGGTAACTATTTACAGGTTAAATTAGTATTGTCACCAATACTCTAAGCTAATTTGGTGGTATCTTCATTTTGTGGACAGGCGTAAAAATTAGTGTGTGGGCACGAGTATAGGCTAACCATTTTCTGGTTGTAATAAGGTGCTATGGTAGCTGTGACATGCTGATGATCTGCTAGTGTTCCTCACTCCAGACTCTTGTACGCCATTATTACAGCTTATAACTCAATACGCAGCATTCTCTGGCTACAAGGTCAATTGGACTAAATCGGTGGCTTTCCCGCTAACTTCGAGTGTGCATCGGAATTCATTGATAGACCTCCCGTTTCAATGGGAAAACACTGCTGTGAAATACTTGGGGGTGAGATATTGTACTTCCCTTGAAGAAACAGTGAGGGTAAATGTACAGCTGATACTGGAAATGACTCGAGACTTTACTCTGAAATGGTCCCCTTTGCACCTCACTTGGTGGGGTCGGCTGGATGCCATCAAGATGATGTTGGTTCCAAAAATTAACTACATTTTGGGCATGATCCCAATGTTGTTCCCGGCTCGGGAGTATCGGAAGATGGAACGCATACTGTCAAGATTCCTTTGGGCAGAGAAAACACCCAGAATAGCATTGACGATGTTGAAATCCAGTAAAGCAATGGGGGGTGTACACTTCCCAGATTTTTACTGGTACCATCTGGCTGCCCTTTTAAAACAAGGTGTTGTATGGGCCATGAGTGAGACTCTTGTTTGGAAACCTACGTGGCTAGAAGTTGAAGAGCGTACGGCTGCTTCTTGCCCAATGCCTTTACTCATGGGAATGATGTGCCCCGATGCTTCGCATATGGGGAGTATAATTGGTTCCACACAACTAGCTTTTCAGGCTTTACTTCCACTTATCAGGAAGAACAACCCGGTCTCGTTACAGGTGCCTATCTGGCATAATCCTGCGATTAAAGTCAATAAAGCAACTTGTGCGTGGGATAAATGGCAAAAGTGTGGAATCTGGACGGTGGGACAACTGGTGGATAATGCAACCTGGAAGACCTTTGATAGCTTACATCAGGAATTTCACCTTCCATTCGAATGCTATTTCCAATGGATACAATTATGACATTGTATTAGCAGAACCATAGGGAATCTTCAGGCTTTTCACCAGGATTGGGGGTTGAAATCTCTGATCGAGGGTATAAGTGTCCAATCTGGAATCATCTCGAAGTTCTATTCACTGTTTAGGGATTGGTACTCCCCTCAGAATAAAGGCCTTATGGATGTATGGAGAGCGGAGACAGGGGCGGATATCACCGAGAAGTTTTGGACAAGGTTTTGGAATACCACGGTGCGGGCGTCAAAGGCCGCAGCGCTTACTCAGTCTATGTACTTTCTTGTTCACTCAGCTTACATCACACCAGTAAAATTAGCCAAATGGAACAAGGAGTCAAGCAATCTTTGTTGGTCCTGCGGTAGGGACGTAGGATCTCTAAAACATACCAAGGCTTCTATCGCTCGCTGGGTGAAACAGGCGATAGGGGTGGCTTATGAAACACAAGGTAAATCATCTCCAAACAGGCTCAGGCCACATTCTACTAGAGCCCAGGCGGCGCCTTGGGCTGAGTTTGCCTTGATTCCGCCAGGGGATATCTGTCGAGCGGCAGCATGGTCTTCCCTTCATATGTTCGCGAGGCACTATAGATTGGATGTGCAGGCAAGGGGGGACGCGAAGGTTGGGGCCTCGGCCATTGTGGCAGGGCTCGCAGGATCCTCCCAAGTTTAGGTACTGCTTTGGTACTACCCAACGGTACCTGGACGGGCCCAGAGAGACGAATAGGAAGGAGAAATTAGACCTTACCTGCTAATTGTCTTTCCTTGAGTTCTCTCTGGGCCAGTCCAGGTCCCACCCAGATCGTCTGCGAGGAATGGCCGAGCCTAGGAAATCCGACATTAGTGTACAGTTAGAGGCGGTTGGCTTGCGGGTGCCCGGGGCTCAGAAGGTAGACAGGCATGGTTGAAGGGGATTCTGGGATTTTCCTCTAGAGTTCGGAGGGATCCTTATGAATCGAAAAAAAAAAATGAATTCCCAAGAGGATGCTTCTTAACGGTATAGCGCATAGGCTTAGACATCTAGAGTACTTGTTATTTTCGGAGTTTATAGTTTCGTTTCGCTGCTTTGACAATAGAAGACTGACTCTCTGACACCAGGGGGAGCTGGATAGGCTGTCAGCAAGATTTTCAGTATTCAGTCCTCAGCTGCTGGAGGAGGCTGACTACCCAGTGGTACCTGGACTGGCCCGGAGAGAACTCAAGGAAAGACAATTAGCAGGTAAGGTCTAATTTCTCCTTGTTCTATGTAAAACAGCTGTAACCACACTGTTATTTTGTTCCTTGTAAATTGTTTTGAATTGGAGAAAAATAGTATATAAAAAATCTTAAATAAATAAAATAAATAAACCTCATCCTTGTTTTCGCTATTCCATCTCCTCTCTGCCTCGCACTCTTCTTCTCCTCCTCCTTCTTCTTTCATTTGGTGACATTAATCCTAACCCTGGCCCCCAAGACTTTTCTCTCATTCCTGCTCCTCACTCAACCAGTCTAACCTCATCCATATTCCTCTCCTTTCTCCCTCCTCTCTCCCCTTTTCTTGTGCCTTATGGAATGCCCATTCTATAGCTAATAAACTCCCCTTTATCCATGATCTCTTCATTTCTAACTCTCTTCAACTTCTAGCTCTTTCTGAAACCTGGCTCCTCCCTGATAACACTGTTTCGGTCGCTGCCCTCTCTCATGGTGGTTACCAATTCTCTCACACTCTTCGTGCCACTGGCCATGGTAATGGTGTGGGGTTTCTGCTTTCTCCTTCCTGCCAATTTCAACCCCTCCCTCTACCTCAGTTTCACTCCTTTTCTTCCTTTGAAGTCCACTCCATCTGCCTTTTTAATCCCTTACCTCTCCGAATAGCTGCTATCTATAAACCACCTGACAAGTCCACTTCTACTTTTCTCTCTGACTTTGACTTGTGACTTTCCTTATTTCCTTATTTTGGAGTGGAGGAGTGGCCTAGTGGTTGGGGCAAGGTACTTCAGGCCAGAAGGTCGGGGGTTCAAATCCCACTAGAGAACAGCAACCTTGGGCCGGAAAGGCTGGGGTTTCTAGTCCCACAGGTGCTCCTTGTGGTCTTGGGCAAGCCACTTAACCCTCTATAGCCCATGTTCCCTGTAAAATAGTTATCTCCAAGTTATAATGCCCTGTTCAATGTAATTTCAGTTTGTTCAATGTAAACTGCACTGATGCAGAATAGCGCGGTATATAAGAGAATGTAAATAAATAAATTTCTCAATTTTTCTTCCCCTTCCCTTATTGTTTTTGACTTCAACATTCATGTTAATAACCCTTCTGACCCCAGTGCTTCCAAACTCCTTTCCCTTACCTCCTCATTTAACCTTCAGCTTTGCTCTCCTGTCCCCACTCATCAACACAGCCATTGCCTTGACCTTGTTTTCTTCTCTTATTATTTACCCTCTCATTTCTGTTTCTCAGCTCTTCCCATATCCGACCATCACCTGGTTAGCTTCACTCTGTATCACTCCCCACCTCAGTCTCACCCAGTCTCCTTCTACCTTTTTAGGAATCTTCATGCTATTGATCCATTAGCTCTCCCCACTATTGTCTCATCACCTCTCTCCTCCACTTTGTCTTCTAACTCAGTTGATGAGGCTATAGTTTCTTATAATACTGCTCTCTCCTCTGCTCTGGGTTCTCTAGCTCTCCCTATCCTACATCCTGTGAGGCGCGCACTATACCTCAGCCCTGGCTGTCTTCAACTACCTGCTACTTTCACTCTTGTGCCTGTTCATTTGGCTCAAATCTCACTCCCTTTTTTACTTTCTTCACTTCAAATTCATGCTTTCTTCCTCCAATCTGCCATAGCACTTGCCAAGCAAAACTACTATATCCATATAACTAACTTTGACCCCCATCGTCTCTTCTTTATTCTCAACTCTCTTCTCAAGGCACCTCTGCCTCTGATTTCCCCTTTCTCTTTCTGCCTAAACCTTTGCTGACTAGTTCCATGATAAAGTCCACAAGATTACACTCCAGTTCCCCTCAAGATCAGCTTCATCCCCTCTTCCCCCTCTTCAATACCAAATTTTTCCCTCATTCTCTGTTACCCTTTCTTCCTTTCTAAGATCTCAGAAGAGGAAACCTCTCATCTTCTTTCCTCCTATAAACTTACTACCTGTACCTCTGATCCTTTCCCTGCCCATCTCCTTAACTCCATCTCCTCCTCAGTCATCCTTTCCATCACACACATTCTCAACCTATCATTCTGTACTGCAACTTTCCCTGCAGCCTTCAAGCATGCTCTGCTCACACCACTCCTCAAGAAACCTTCACTTGACCCTACTTGTCCTTCTAATTATCGATCCATCTCCCTTCTTCCCTTCATTTCCAGAATTCTTGAATGTGCAGTTCTCCGCTGTTGCCTTGAATTTCTCTCCTCTCAAGCCCTCCTAGATCCATTTCAATCTGGCTTCCATCCTTTACACTCCACTGAAACTGCCCTTGCTAAAGTCTCCAGCGACTTGTTCTTGGTTAAATCCAAAGGCCTTTACTCAGTCCTCATTCTTCTTGACCTTTCTGCTGCTTTTGACATTGTTAACCACCACCTTCTCCTTGATACATTGTCCTCACTTGGTTTTAGGGGCTCTGTACTGTTCTGGTTCTGTTCTTATCTCTCCCATCTCTCCTTCAGTATCTCTTCTGGTGGTTCTTCCTTCACTACTATCCCTCTTTCAGTTGGTGTTCCCCAAGGGTCTGTTCTAAGCCCTCTCCTTTTCTCTCTCTATACCCAGTGCTCATCTCCTCCCATGGCTTTCAATATCATTTTTATGCCGATGACTCACAGATCTATCTATCTACACCTGATTTTCTCTTACACTCCAAACCCATTTATCTGCTTGCCTATCTCACCACCATTTGAAATTGAACATGGCCAAAACTGAACTTAGTTTTCTCCCTAAACCCTCTTCCCCCTTCCTCCCTTCTCTGTCTGTTGATAACACTCTTCTGCTTCCTGTTTCCTCAGCTTGCAGCCTTGGAGTCATCTTCAATTCCTCCATCTCCTTTGCCATACATATCCAATAGATAGCAAAAACCTGCCGTTTCTTTCTCTACAACATTAACAAAATTCATACCTTCCTTTCTGAACACACTACTAAAACACTTAGCCACTCTTTAGTCACTTCTCGCCTCGATTTTTTCAGCCTCCTCCTTACTGGTCTCCTTCTGAGTCATCTTTCCCCCCTTCGATCTGTTCAAAATTCTGCTGCGCGGCTAATCTTCTGTCAGTCCCAATATACTCATATAACCCCTCTTCTCAAATCACTTCATTGGCTTCCCTTCGTTCTGTATTCTATACAAACCTCTTCTGACCTATAAGTGCATTCATTTTATTGCTCCTCACTATCTTTTCCCTCTCCTTTCTCCCTACACTCCTCCTCATGAAATCCACTCTTCATCTGGCTTGCTTCTTTGAATGGATCTCTTAGCCTGTGGCCTACTTCTGACCAAATAGCAAAACTTAACCTCGATCCTTGGAATTCAGTTTTCCTAAATTCAGCTGCAAATACGAAAACACACAGACACAGAGAGTTATATAACACAATGCAACTTAGGCTTAAGTGAGGAATTCATAGGTGTGCACACGTGCAGATTCCCATGATTCTCCCTCTCAGCTAGACCATCGCAACTCCTTTTATTAGGGAAAAAACTCTTACATTGTATAAATTCAGCTCTACGTCAAGCTTTGTTTATCTAGATGTTCTAGGTCAGAGCAGAGAAGTTTCTGCTCCAGCATTCTAAAAACAAAAGCATTCTGTCTCCGAAATTACAACCTTGATTTTTATAACACATCTCTCTCCAGCCTGCTGGATTTCAGACTGTCAGAAACATTGCAAGCCATTCTCCATATTAACCCTTTTCAGATTGCCTGTGACCCCACTTCAAGTTACTTCCAACACTTCTCTCTATGCCCTTCTCTTCAACAGCTAATTCCAGACTTCGACCCTTTCACCTTGCTGCTCCTTATGCCTGGAACAGACTACCTATATCTTTATGTCAGGTTTCATCTCTCCCCCTTTTCAAATCCATGCTAAAGGCTCACCTCTTTCAGGCTGCTGTTGGATCTTAATCCTTTGTTCTCCTTCTGTCTCATTATCCTTCCCTACTATACCCTTGTTCTCATCTATTGTACTGTCTGTCTTGATTAGATTTAAGCTCTGATGAGCAGGGACCTTCTTTATATGTGTCTGTACAGTGCTGTGTATGCCTTGTAGCGCTATATAAATGATTAGTAGTAGTAGTAGTAGTAGTAGTACTATAAGAGGATGCACACTTTCCCGGAGAAGGAGTGCGTTGTGTGGTTTGATGTTTCCAAGGTGGATACGCAGGTCACGGCGGTTACCAGATGGACCACAATTCCTGTGAAAGGCAGATCGGCCTTAAAGGATACTCTGGACCAAAAGGTGGATTCATATTGAAGATCCAGTATGCTGCACGGCTGCTAATCTTCAGTTGGCAGCATGTGCAAGTTTGACATCTGAAGCCCTCCAGTGGATTCAGTCTCTTCCGCCAAGTGATTCTATCTCTCTTTTGGAGTTAGCTCTGGCCTTCCTTTCTAAAGCCATGTATGGCCTGGTATGTCTAGCAGCCAGGGAGTGTGTCCTATTGATGGCTACATTGCATTGGCTTGGCTCGGCTCGGTCATGGGGCAGCAGGCTCATCTTCCAAAATCCAGTTGCCCACCTGAACTTGGAGGGATGTTTCTGTTGTGTCTGATTTGGAGAAGCTGCTGAAGGACCAAGGGACCTGTGAAGCAGGCTGGAGCCCCATTTCCTCTGGTTGGGGGTAGGCTTCACCTCTTCTTCAGGAATGGGCCCCCATTCAGTACGGCTATGACCTGGAATGCAAAGAGCCAATCCCGGCTACTTGCGTTTTCTCCCCTTGTGAGTCTGCGAAAAGCAGGGCCGCCATGTGAATCATTTTGAACAAGTTGCCTCTCCTGTAGGCAGTAGTGCCTATCCCCCCAGATGATCGGGATCTGGGCAAGTATTCCATCTGTTTTGTGGTGGTTGACATGGTAGGAGCATTCCGGCCCATTTCTGGACCTCAAGTGTATCAACGACCGCTTGAGCATCATGCATTTCTGGATGGAAACTTTTGTGATCCAGAATTCAGGTGGTGCGCAGAGGGGATGCCCGACATCCCTGGTTTTGGCCGAGGTATATTTTCATATCCCAATTCGAGGTATCAGCAAGTATTTGTATTTTGTCATGCTTGGTTCTCACTTTCATTTCTCTGCCCATTTGACACTCCGTTGCCCGAAGGACATTCTCCAAAGTCATGATAGCGGTGTCTGCAGTGCCAAGGGATTTGTGTGCACCCATATGTGGGCCCTTGGCTCCTCTGAGCCCATTCTCCTTCAGAGGCATCTTGGGTAGCTCCCCGAGTGGTGTCCTCTCTGATGAGCCCTCGGCTGGGTGATCATTTACGGAAAAGCCAGTTGTTGCATTCCTGGTTCCTGGAATTCCTGGGAGCACGTTTTTAATACTCAAGCATGCAGAGTCTTTCTGCCAGTGGAGAACGTCAAGGTTGTTGGATTGCCTACTGCTATTCTGTTCATAGGCTTCCAAATTATGGGTTGATCTTCATCAGCAGTTTGAACTCAGGTTCCCATTCCCACTGATTGTGAAGACCAGCTTGTGGTAGTGGCAGCAGCCCCTTCTTCTCAGGAAGGCCATGCCACTGAAGATTGCTCATGGATCCTTCTGGTTATGAATACCAGTCTCTCAGGCTGGGGAGCCAATTGCTAAGGCCAAAAATGGTCCATGACCATTGGAACTGCGGAAAGGCAGTGTGGACCATTGGTACCACGGGGAGGAAGTGTGGTCCATCAACAGCCCTGAACTGAGGACCATCAGGTTGGCTCTTCAGCGTCTCCAGCCCCCATTCGAGGGCCAGGCGGTTCATGTGTTCTTGGACAATGCCCCAGTGTGGTGGCTTATATCGATCAGCAAGGCAGCACGAGGAGTGCCGGGTTAGCCTTGAAGATGGCTCTCCTGTTTGCCTGGGCGGTGAAGAGCCTCCTAGTTTGTCGATTCTGCCCATTGTTGGGGTGGATGATGTGGAACCGGATTTTATCATCTGGCACTCTCTGGTCCCAAGAGAGTGGGAGTTGAGTCAGGAGATGTTTTCAGTTGTTTCTGCACTGCTGGGGTCGCCCCAAGAGGGATCTGATGGCAATCCACTCCAGTGCCAAAGTGTGCCATTTCTTCAGTCATCGCACAGAGACTGGTCTGAAGGCCTTGGCACCCTGGCTTAACTTTGGCCAGGTCAGCACCTGCTGTAGATGTTTCCTCCATGGCTCCTGGTGTGGGATGTGTGTTTTGGCATATAGAGCATCATCCGAGAACAATTATTCTGGTGGCACTGGATTGGCTGAGGAGAGCGTGATGCACAGATCTGATGCAGCTCCTGTGAGCCCCACCTCTTCATTTGCTTCCGTCTTGGAGCTTATTATGTCGGGGACGCTTGTCCTGGATGGTCCAGCTCCCATCTTGCTAACGGCTGGGCTCCTGTAAGGAGACAGTGCATACAAGCAGTGATGTTCCACTCTGCTCAGAGCCTGGAGGAAATCTACCAACCCTGGCATAAGTGCAAGTCTGGTGCCTTGAGTTTTGGTGTGGCACACGGCGGCTGGCTCCTGAAAAGGCCTTTTATACAGGATGATCTGGAGAAGGACCTTTTTTCCTCTTAGCTCCCTGAAGGTTCAAGTGGTAGCTTTGTACTGTTTTAGAGAACTGTTGGTTGGTAAGTCTCTAGCCCTACTCCCAGATGTTCTGTGCTTTCTTCAGGGGGATTGGCATCTGCATCCTCCCCTGTGGTCCATGGTCCCTTCCTGTGATCTGTGTCTGGTGCTGGGGGCCCTGATATCTGCGCTCTTTGAGCTGTTGAAGCATACTACTCTACAGGACTTGATGCTCAAGGCTACTTTCTTGGTTGTGATTGTTCTGCAAAGTGGTTTTCCGAGCTGCAGGCTCTCTTTTGCTGAAATCCTTACCTATCTTTTTCTGAGGATGCTGTTTACATTCAGCTTGTGCCTACCTTCTTTCCCTGAAGTGGTTTCTCCCTTCATGTGAATCAGGCAGTGTTTGCCTGTCCTTCTTCTCTAAGGAGCAGTGTCAGCGCAATAGTAGGATCTTTGCCTTGTGGATATCCAGAAGGTGTTTCTCTGGTTTATTAAGATTATGAATTCTTTTCATAAGTCAGACCATTTTTTTGTGCTGTTTGCTGGGCCGTGCAAGGTGATGCAGCGGCTTAGTCTGCATTGGGGGGCTGGGTTAAGGAGGTCATTGCCTCGGTGGATCTGTTGCAAAACCGGTTGGTTCCATAGGGTTTGCATGCCCATTATACCCAAGTGCAAGTGCCCTCATGGGCGGTGCAGATCGCTGTATTTGTTTATTTATTTAGCTGTTTTTTATATACCGCCTTTGATCCAAGGCAATTTACATTGAACAACAGCACCTAATCTCAAGAGATTTGTTTTACAAAGAACAAGGGGTAAATAACTTGGAATTAAATATGGGAGTTATGACTGAGTCAACGGTGGGTGGGTGGTTATGGTATATACATTTAGGTAATGTTATTAGGTCCAAAATGTTCTATGAAGAGGTGCATTTTTAATAGTTTCTTGATGTCTTGAGTAGATTGAACAGATCTGGTGGCTTCGGGTAGTTCCATATCGATGGAATATATAGTGAGAAGGCTCTATTACTTGCCTGCTGTGTACATTTGGTCTTGAAAGGAGGGCTGGCCAGAAGATGCTGATTTGCTGATCTTCTGGGTCTTATTGTGGATGCTCTTGAGACGGAAAAGTTATGAAGGACTTTATAGATGGTGGTTATGGTTTTGTCTTTAATCCGTTGGGCAATTGGGAGCCAGTGCAGACTTCTAAGCATTGGAGTTATGTGTTGACGATTTTATGCCTGTTTGGATTCTAGCGGCAGTGTTTTGTACTAGCTGGAGTGAATATACAGTAATGCCTGTTTTGACAGCCCTTGATAGAGAATGTTACCGTAGTTAATATGGGGTGGTGTTATGTCCTGAAAAACTGATCTGAAATCGTCTTGTAGGAGAGGGAGTAGAGGTTTAACACTAGAAGCCCCAAAGTGCATAAATTGACGCAAATGCATCTTTGAAGTTGTATACCAGTGCCACTGCTAGAACCATGTCAGTCATGTTCCATGACTTTGTTAGCAAGGTCAAGATGTTCAAATATGTGCATCGAAAATTAATGACAGATGCACCACCTAGCAGGAAAATGAATTTATACCAGAAGCCCCAAAGTACGTTACTTGACGCACTCAATTATCTTGGATGCATCAGTTGACGTACTTTGGGGCTTCTGGGTATAAATTCATGTTCCCACTAGGTGGCGCATCTCAATAACTGTTTACAGTTTTACTCCGACATTATAAACAATAAACACATGATGACGCCATGTAATGACGTCACATACTGCATGTATTTAACAAATAAGTAACTTCACATTAATTCACATCTGCATTTCATACTAAACACAGTCATCGTGATAATGTGTCATTTGACACACTTTGGGGTTTCTAGGTAAAATTCCTTTTGGGGCTTCTAGTGTTAAGGAGCCCAAGTTTCCAGTATGCTATGTTTGCTACATTCTTGATGTTCGAAAGCATGTTGAGGTTGCTTTCGATGGTTATACCAAGTTACCTGACTTCCCTTTTTATGTTAATTTCAGTGTTATGTAGTATGAGCTTGTCTGGAGGATTGAAAGTTTGGTCTCTGAAGATTAGTAATGCTTCAGTTTTGTTTTTATTCACTGTAAGATTTAGTTCGGTAAGAAGGTTTGTGACAGCAATGAAGACGTTTGCTATGACTGTGAAGTCCAAATTGAGTGTGTTGAATGACATATAGAGCATGAGGTCATCTGCATAGAGGTGAAAGTGTATGTCCAATTTTCTTAATAGATTACATATGGACTGTATGTAGATGTTAAATAGTAAGCTAGACAGGGCCAAACCTTGTGGAATGCCATGTCTTAAGTTAAATGGTTTGGAATTGCTGGATCCGATTTTTACTTGCATGGTTCTGTTTGAGTGATAGTATATGAACCAATTTAATGTGCTGTAATCAGGCCTATGCTTCTGAATCTGTGGTGTGATGTGATACAGAGTCGAACACAGCACTGATGTCCAGGAAGAGCATCACAAATCCATGGCAAGGCTTGTCTAGGTCTATGACAAGCCAGTTGAAGAGATCAGTGAATCAGTGAAAAGTGTGTCAACGCCATGCCGAGGATGGAAGCCATGCTCTTGAGGGTCAAAGGAGCATGAGAATCAACATGGGCTTGGAGTTGTTGCTGTATAGTTTTCTCAATTATTTTATCCAGGAATGGAAGCTGACGATTGGTCTATACGAACTGGGGTGTGTTATGTCTAATGAAGGTTTCTTTAGTATACGGTGAATTGAAGCTTGTTTCAGAGCTTGGGGGTAGGTATTCTTGAGAGAGAGAGGTGTGGACTATCTTTAGAATAGTCGGGGTGAACTCAGTGCGAAGGGATTTTATCCATGTTACTGGGCATGGATCCAATGGGGATGTTGTAGTATTGATATTGATGATGATATCTGAGAGTTCTCTCTTTGATATTAGGCTGAACGTGTGCCATAAGTGGTTTTGAGATGAGTTATTTTGTTGATATGGTGAGTCATAATGCTATGGAGTTGTCGGGCAGTGCCTTTTGGAGAGGAAGTCAGCCATAACCTGTGGGTCAAGTTGCACTTTTGAGTTTATTGAATCTGTTGAGTTGGGGTCACTGGTCAGGTGGGACATGATTGAGAATAGTTCCCTGGGACGATTGAGAGATTTCATGAGGATGTTAGTGTAATACTCTAAGAATATAAGAACATAAGATATTCCATACTGGGTCAGACCAAGATCCATCAAGCCCAGTATTCTGTTTCCAACAGTGGCCAATCTAGGTCATATGTACCTAGCAGTTTCCCCAAGAGACACAAGTTCCACAATGCTTGTACTGGGTCAAGCATTGATATCTTCGGTCACTTCTTAATAATGGTTTATGGACCTTTCCTCCAGGAACTTGTCCAAACCTTTTTTAAACCCAGCTACACTAACAGCCTTTACTACATCCTCCGGTAACAAATTCCAGAGTTTGATTACACGTTGAGTGAAAAAATATTTTCTTTTATTAGTCTTAAATAGTTTACCCTGTAGCTTCATTGCATTTCCCCTAGTCTTTCTATATTCTGATAACGTAAACAATCGATCTACGTTTACCCGTTCCACTCCGTTCATTAATTTATAGACTTCTATCATATCTCCCCTCAGCCGTCTCTTTTCCAGTTTAAAGAGCCCTAACCTTTTTAGCCTTTCATCATAGGAGTATCCTTCCATCCCCTTTACCATTTTGGTGGCTCTTCTCTGAACCTTTTCTAAAATCGCTATATCCTTTTTAAGATACGGCGACCAGAATTGCACACAATATTCAAGGTGTGGTCTCACCATGGAACGATATAGAGGCATTATAATATCTTTTGTTTTATTTTCCATTCCTTTCCTTATCATACCTAGCATTCTATTTGCTCTCTTGGCCGCCGCTGCACACTGGGCCGAGGGTTTTAACATGGTATCCACAATGACGCCTAAATCTTTTTCCTGGGTGGTGGTTCCTAATGTGGAACCTTGCATCGTGTAACCATAGTTTGGGTTGTTCTTCCCTAGGTGCATAACCTTGCACTTGTCCACATTAAATTTCATCTGCCATTTTGATGCCCAGTCTTCCAATTTATCAAGATCCTCTTGCAATTTTTCACAATCCTCTTGGGTTTTAACAACTTTAAATAGTTTTGTGTCATTTGCAAATTTGATAACCTCACTCGTTATTCCACTTTCTAGGTCATTTATGAATATGTCAAAAAGCAGCGGACCCAGCACAGATCCCTGGGGTACACCACTATTCACCTTTCTCCATTGGGAAAATTGGCCATTTAGCCCTACCCTCTGCTTTCTATCTTTTAACCAGTTCCTGATCCACAATAGTACACTGCCTCCTACCCCATGACTCTTTAGTTTTGCCAAAAGTCTCTGATGAGGGACCTTGTCAAAGGCTTTCTGAAAGTCCAGATACACAATATCAACCGACTCACCTTTGTCCACCTGTTTATTCACTCCTTCAAAAAAACATAACAGATTAGTAAGACAAGATCTTCCTTGTCTAAAGCCTTGTTGGCTGTCTCCCATTAAGCCATGACTATCTAGATGTTCAGCAATTTTGTTCTTTATGATGGTTTCTACCATTTTTCCTGGTACTGACGTAAAGCTCACTGGTCTGTAGTTTCCCGGATCACCCCTGGAACCCTTTTTAAAAATTGGTGTTACATTGGCGATCCTCCAATCTTCAGGTATTAGAGATGATTTTAATGATAGTTCACAGATTACTAACAGCAGGTCTGCAATCTCATATTTCAGTTCTTTCAACACCCTTGGATGTATACCATCTGGCCCAGGTGATTTGCTACTCTTCAGTTTATCTAATAGTTGTAAGACATCTTCCCGATGTATCGATATTTCCTTCAATTCTTCCGCACCTTTAAATACCACTTCAGTCATGGGTAACATCCCTACATCTTCCTCAGTAAAGACCGAAGCAAAGAATTCATTCAGTCTCTCCGCTATCGCCTTGTCGCCTCTTAGTGCTCCTTTAACCCCTTTATCATCTAATGGACCAACTGCCTCTCTCACAGGTTTTTTGCTACGAATGTACTTGAAAAGGTCTTTATTTCGCGTTTTTGCTTCCGCAGCAAGCTTCTTCTCAAATTCTCTCTTTGCCTGCCTTATCAATGCCTTGCATTTGACTTGCCAGTGCTTGTGCTGTTTCCAGGTTTTGTCGTTTGGTTCTTTTTTCCATTTCCTGAAAGATGCTTTTTTGGCAACAACAGCCTCTCTGACCTCACCTTTAAACCATGCTGGCAGTTTTATTTATTTATTTATTTATTTACATTCTCTTATATACCGCGCTATTCTGCATCAGTGCGGTTTACATTGAACAAACTGAAATTACATTGAACAGGGCATTATAACTTGGAGATAACTATTTTACAGGGAACATGGACTTCCTTCCACTTTTCTTAAAGCGTGGAATACAGCTGGTCTGGGCTTACAAGATAGTATTTTTCAACAACACCCAAGCTTGATGTATGTCTTTAACCTTTGCAACTGCTCCTTTTAGTTTTTTCTTAACTGTTTTCCTCATTTTATCATAGTCTCCCTTTCGAAAGTTAAAAGGTAGTACTGTGGATTTCCTTACTATCCCTCCTCCACCAATTAAATCAAAGGCAATCATGCTATGATCACTATTGCCAAGTGGCCCCAACACCCTTATCTCTTGCACTAGATCTGGTGTTCCACTAAGGACTAGGTCTAATATGGCTTCCCCTCTGGTTGGTTCATGAACTAGCTGTTCCAAGAAGCAGTCATTTATTTCATCAGGGAACTTTATCTCCCTAGCATGTCCTGATGTGACACTGACCCAGTCGATACCGGGGTAATTGAAATCACCCATTATTATTACTGCGCTGTAACTTTAGTTAGCTTCCTTGATTTCTTTGAGCATTTCATCATCCATTTGGTCATTCTGGCCAGGTGCTCGATAGTACACCCCCACTGCCATTGCCTTCCCCCTTTTATATGGAATTTCAATCCATAGAGATTCTACAGCAGATTTTGTTTCCTGCAAAACTTTAATCCTTTCTGAGTCAATGCCCTCTCTAACATAGAGCGCAACCCCTCCACCAATTTGATCAGCTCTATCATTACGATATAGTTTGTACCCAGGTATCACAGTGTCCCACTGGTTGTCCTCCTTCCACCATGTCTCTGATATTCCAATCATATCTAACCTTTCATTTAGTGCTATATATTCTAACTCTCCCATCTTATTCTTTAGACTTCTAGCATTTGCATACAAGCATTTTAGAGAATGTATTTTATTCATGTTAATTTGGCTATTGTTAGACATGGGTAAATTGGGATCTTTAAGCTCTGTCTGCTCCATACTTGAGGGCATTTGGGCTACTTTACTTTTTTGTGGAACCTCTCTGCTTTTGATAGTATCCTTCAAGGATACATTCTTCCGAAGTCTTTTTGGCAATTGTTACAAAGTCTGTTGAAGTCAAGCTGCTTAGTAAGGAGTTGTTGCTTAATACCACCCTATCTGTCCCTCCCGCTCAGAGCTCATCTCAAAAGCCTTGTTGTATAACCTCTGCCATTACCCTGTAGACCTTTCCTCTTATTTCCAGCAAATTTTGACTCTCTTAAGGTAAATGAACAAGCATCCACTTGGAATACTGTTCTTAGCTCCACGTTGTACTCTGTCACCCCTCTTCACTTAAGCCCACCCGTCACTGCTGCTTCATCAAACACTCTGTAGCCCTTGCAGTCATTTGTCGGGCAGCAACATGGGCATAACCTCCACATTTGCCAACCATTTCTGCTTGAATGTCCAAACTTAGACAGACACAGCCTTTGGCTCAAGGGTTTTGTGAGCTGCTGTGTCTTCTTCCTGCCCAGTGGAGTTGTAGCTTTGGTACATCCCACTTGTCTGGACCGGTCTAGCAGGACAATATGGTAGGTGACATTTTACTTACCAGATAATGTCATTTCCTTGAGTCCTGCTAGACCAGTCCAGGGCCCACCCCTGAAACTGCATTTGCTGTGTTCTTCAGCTGCAGTACCCTTGGGTCCGGTATGATTTTTCTGCTTGGCTTTGCAGGTTCATCTTTTACTGACAGCCTTCTGTTTTGCTTTCCTGTACATAGTTCTCTGCTGTTTGATTGCTCATTGTTGCCCACGCTGAAGTTGTGTGAGACTTGCCATATTTTTCCATATGCTTTGGGACGGATACTGAAGAGACCTCTGGTGGCTAAGGCGAATAGAGGCATGAGATTGATGTCATTGAAACCTGGGCTTTTCATTGGTTCTTTGTCCCCCCCCAATCTGCTGGTAGGGGAACACAACCCACTTGTTTGCAATTGGTCTAGCAGGACTCAAGGAAAGGACATTATCTGGTAAGTAAATTGTCACCTTGAACTCTTCAAGGTCAAATGGAATGAAAGCCTTAAATTAAATATATTAAAAGGAGAGTTAGAGAGAGACCATGAAAACCTACCAGTCTGTGACCCTGATGTAGTTAACTGCGCTATCCTTTAGCACAGTGTTTTACCTATGATTTTCCCGCACTAATCTTGCTGCTGATGCAGTAAGAAATTTTATTCTGAGAAAATCAGCAGTAAAATCACTACATTAAAAGGGTGGCACAGTGGGCTTGCAAAATAAATGCAAAAAGTTAATTTTCAAATTGCTAAGATGTGTATAAAAATACACAAAAATACCTTTAAATCTAGCATGGTTTTTGCTTTTCTTGTCTCACTAAGGCCTCAGTGGAAAAAACTACGCTATGTTCTAGTGCTGAGTTTTGCTCAAGATTTTCCTGTGCTAGTCTTGCTCCCAGTGCAGAAAACAAGCTAGCACAAAAGAATCCTAAGCCAAAACCACCGCTCTGAAGCATAGCACAGTGGGCATGCTAATCGGATGCAAAGGAGTGCATATATAATTGCTCTGTACCTGTAAAACAAAGAAACTATGCTAAAAGTACAGTTTTATGTACTCTTCTCTTAAGATTGCATCTTTATGCCAGCTTCGGGCAGGCGTAAAAATGCATCGGAGAGCAAAAGGATCATCTAAGATGAAGTTTGAGTCCAGATTGCATGTCTACACGACACTGCCATTAAGTTCCTAACAACTACATCCTCAATCTCCTCACACTACTCTGATTTCCCCCTACCCCATACCCAACTGATAGCACCAAAGCCCCCTGTACCCCTCTCATTAGGGGGAGGAGCGGGAGCAGTGCCTACACTGTTCTGTCCCCACACCGCCCTCTTGGAAAATGTTGGTGCCTGAATCCGCATGGTGCATTCTGAGATATCAGATATGGCATTCTGCCATCTGAGGTAAAATTTACTTTTTATGGCAGACTGATGCCATCTTGGGCTTCACAACGCAGGGTCAGTCAGGGTCTGCTGACTGTGTGCTATGTGTGCTGGGATGCACATCAGGGATGTGAGTCTGTCTGCTATATAAGGCAATTTCTACCTTATGTCGTACACTGACCCTGCCTGGTGAATCCCAAAATGCAACGCGCAGGGTCAGATGCAGCCATTTTCCAATGTAGCAATGCGGAGCATGACTATTTGGGCATTGCTCCTGTCCCCACCCCAATGAGGGAAGTATATGGAGGATCAAAGCAGTTGGGGCTCTCTAGGGGGAGCGATCAGAACTGTGTGAAGGGGTTGGAGAATATCACTGACCACTTTTGTCACCAATTTTTTTTGTCGAGTTCGGTGGGGGGCAGAGGCTACCGGGCCACAAAGAACATTTTTAGGGGCCTTGGGGCCACGGACCACCAATGATTGTATGACAGTAGTAATATTTGGAGTGCCTACTCCTCCAGCTCCCTCTACCTCATGCGCTGCAGTTTCTGCTAGTTTATGCTTCTCCATCTTTAAATCCCCGCCTGGGAGTCTCTATTGACCACCATTATTGAATCCGCCATTGCTTTCCTTAATCTAATTACACAGGTACACTACCAAAAAACTGCCTCCAGTTTTGCAACTGATTCCTATAGATTTTGGGGTGCTGAATCCAGGAAAAATAGCCAAAATGTTCCATCACGTCACGTTTTCTTGCAAAATTAGATTTCTTACCCATATAAGGAATGTTCACATAATTTCTTTTTAGCCGACTGCAGTTTATTTTCTTGGCCCAAAATAGAGGTTGTAATGGTTAACTAACTAGAAACACTCCCTCATGATATTTTAGAGTGTTTTGTATTCATTTTATACATTAACAGGACAATTGGGAGGCGGGGGGCTAAATCCAGTACTCGCGCTGGCGCATGTTCTTTCCTGTTCGCCTCGCCTCGTTCGCTCGCTCAAACACGGTGGTTGCGACATGAACGTTCCTGTCAAATTTCAGTTTCTTGCAAGTTCATTATTACCTTTTGTTTGCTCAGTCGTAATCCAGCTTTATTCCGAAGTGGTTCACTACAGTTGTAGTTTGCAGTGCTGTGTATTTGTGATGGCTCACAGAGCCAGAGGTTGCGTCAACTCTCCGGACAGTTTTTGTTTTATTTGTGGGGAATATACCGTGAAAAAGCGGCAGAGGAACATTTCTGCATTTATTAAAAAAGTATATTTTGCCTATTTCGGTTTGAAGTTAGGCGATCAAGACAAACCGTGGGCTCCTCACAAAGTGTGCAAGACATGTGAGGAAGATCTACGCTTATGGATGAAAGGTAAAAAACAAGCATTTCGTTTCAGAATACCTATGATGTGGCGTGAACAAAGAGACCACAGCAGTGACTGCTATTTTTGCTCTTGCATTGTGAAGGGATACAACTTAAAAAATAAGAACGTAATAAGTTACCCCAACCTTCCCTCAGCAATTAGGCCTATGCCTCATAGCAACGAAGTACCTGTGCCTGAACCACCAAAATCTTTGGATCATATTTGTGTGGACGGTTCTGATCATGATGAGACTCATCAGATGGCTTTTCCCGATGAGTCCAGTACTTCCGAGTTTGAAACTGAACCAGATCCGAAACCTGAACTTTTCTCTCAAGCTGAATTGAACGATTTAGTCCGGGATTTAGGACTCCCAAAAGATGCTGCCCAACTGCTAGGTTCTCGGCTTAAACAGAAAAATCTATTGTCACCAGGAACAACGTTTTATTGGTACCGCATCCGCGAGACACAATTTTTGAAGTATTTCAGCAAAGAAGAAGATTTGGTATTTTGCAACGATATATACGGAGTGATGGAAAAGTTTAAACTCAAGTATGATCCTGCTGAATGGCGGCTGTTCATTGATTCGTCAAAAGACAGCATAAAAGGTGTTCTTCTTCATAATGGCAACACATTCGCTTCAGTTCCTATTGCTCACTCTGTTATTCTCCAAGAAAAATACGAGAATTTGGCCCTGATTCTTCAGAAGATTCGTTATGATGAGCATAAGTGGATGATTTGTGGAGACTTTAAAATTCTATCCATGCTATTAGGGCAGCAATCCGGTTTCACCAAATATCCCTGCTTCCTTTGCTTGTGAGATAGCCGGGCCCGCGGCCTACACTGGGGGAAAAAAGACTGGCCAATTCGGGAGTATTTGAGACCCGGTGAGAAAAATGTTCTTCATGAGAGCTTGGTACCTCGTGATAAAATTCTATTACCACCTCTCCACATTAAGTTGGGTCTCATTAAGCAATTCATCAAGTCCCTTCCAAAAGATGGTGAGTGCTTTCGGTACCTTTGCTCAAAGTTCCCCCGACTTTCTGAAGCAAAGCTAAAGGAAGGAGTGTTTGTTGGCCCTGATATAAGGAAACTCATTTCAGATGGAGCATTCGCTGAAACGATGTCTGAGAAGGAAAAAGACGCCTGGGATTCCTTCAAGGATGTTGTTCTCAAATTCTTGGGGAACAGGCGGGATGAGAACTATAAGAATATTGTTGCCAGGATGCTCAATGCCTTCAAAGAACAAGGCTGTAACATGAGCCTGAAAGTCCATTTCTTGCACTCCCATGTGAACTACTTTCCCGAAAACTTGGGGGCGTACAGTGAAGAACAAGGTGAAAGGTTTCACCAGGACATCAAGGACGCAGAGAGAAGGTACCAAGGAAGATGGAACACCACTATGATGGCTGATTTCTGCTGGTTGCTGCTGCGGGAAACCCCAGATGAAAAATACGCCAAGCAGCGCACCAAGAGAAACATTCGGGGGAAGAAGAAACGGGCCCACCAGGAGATTGATTGACCCAAGAATGACTTTAAAATCTAAACTGTGTTGACAAATATCGTGTTTTTACTAAACTTTGAAATAAAAATTTGCTAGTTATTACCACAGTGTCGGATCTCATTTATTAGAATTTTATTTTCACACCATCGGGTGTTTGTCTTCATGTATTGCAATGGTGCGGTTTGCATTTTCTATTCTTACATACATACCTGTTCAACATTTTTTGCACATTTCTTTGCTTTGCTTTGTGTCTAACCTCGCTCTTATATGCTCAATGTTTGTGCACATGTATGTGGCTGTTTTAAGTGCAGACAATTTTGCTACCATCACAGTGTGTTTTGTTGACATTACTCTATTCTTATGTGCTGCCTTGTTACAATTTTCTTTATTCTTATTTGAATAACTACTAAACAATTAGTATAAAGAATTCATCCAAGAAACTTTTATCTCGATCGCACTCAATCTGAAACGTTCACCTCAAACTGCTAACCCAATGTAGCAAAAAATCTGTACGTGATGGAGCAAATTGGTTACCAGATTTGGATTCAGCGCACCAAAAAACGTAAAAATCAATCGAAACATTAGAGGCAGTTTAAAAAAATTTTTTTTAGTGTACCTGTGTTATTCTTGGTGATTTTAATGTACTCTTTGATTCTACTATGCACTCTTGCAATAAAACCTTCCTATCACAGATCTCTCCTTATCTCAGCATATTCTTTTCCTTACACATTCTGCCGGTCACATACTCGATCTCCTCTTCACTGCTGCTTCATCACTCAATTATCAGGTTTTTAGAGTTTAGCTCTGCCCTGGACTAATAAGGTTGCTATCTTCTTTTATCTATCACAACTCCCCACCCTATCTGTCCCTCCCCCTCAGAGCTCATATTTATAGCCTCGTTGTATAATCTCTGCCACCACCCTGTAGACCTTTCTTCCATCTGACCTCTTATTTCCAGCAAATTTTGACTCTCTTATGGTAGATGAACAAGCATTCACTTGAAACATAAGAACAGAAGATATGCCATACTGGGTCAGACCAAGGTCCATCAAGCCCAGTATCCTGTTTCCAACAGTGGCCAATCTAGGTCACAAGTACCTAGCAGTTTCCCCAAAAGTCACAGGTTCCACAATGCTTGTATTGGGGCAAGTAGTGGATATCCCAGGTCCACTTTAATAATGGTTTATGGACATTTCCTCCAGGAACTTGTCCAAACCTTTTTTCAAATCCGGCTACACTAACAGCTTTTACTACATCCTCCGGTAGCAAATTCCAGAGTTTAATTACACATTGAGTGAAAAAATATTTTCTCTTCTTAGTCTTAAATAGGTTACCCTGTAGCTTCATTGCATGTCCCTTAGTCTTTCTATTTGATGGGGTAAACAATCGATCTACGTTTACCCGTTCCACTCGATTTATTAATTTATAGACCTCTATCATATCTTCCCTCTGCCGTCTCCTTTCCAGGTTAAAAAGCCCTAACCTTTTTAGCTTCTCTTCATAGGGGTATCCTTCCATCCCCTTTACTATTTTGGTGGTTCTTCTCTGTACCTTTTCTAATAATGCTATATCCTTTTTAAGATACGGTGGCCAGAATTGCGCACAATATTCAAGGTGCGGTCGCACCATGGAACGATACAGAGGCATTATAATATCCGTTGTTTTATCCTCCCTTCCTTTCCTTACGATACCTAGCATTCTATTTGCTCTCTTGGCTGCTGCTGCACACTGGGCAGAGGGTTTTAACATGTTATCCACAATGACGCCTAAATCTTTTTCCTGAGTGGTGGTTCCTAATGTGGAACCTTGCATCGTGTAACCATAGTTTGGGTTGTTCTTCCCTAGGTGCATAACTTTGCACTTTTCCACGTTAAATTTCATCTGCCATTTGGATGCCCAGTCTTCCGATTTATCAAGATCCTCTTGCAATTTTCCACAATCCTCATGGGTTTTAACAACTTTGAATAGTTTTGTGTCATCTGCAAATTTGATAACCTCACTAGTTATTCCCATTTACAGGTCATTTATGAATATGTTAAAAAGCAGCAGACCCAGCACATATCCCTGGGATACTCCACTATTCACCTTTTTCCATTGGGAAAATTGGCCATATAGCCCTACCCTCTGCTTTTTATCTTTTAAGCAGTTCCTGATCCACAATAGTACACTGCCTCCTATCCCATGATTCTTTAGTTTTGCCAAAAGTCTCTGATGAGGGACCTTGTCAAAGGTTTTCTGAAAGTCCAAATACACTGTATCAACTGACTCACCTTTGTCTACCTGTTTAGTCACACATTCAAAAAAACATAACAGATTAGTAAGACAAGATCTTCCTTGGCTAAAGCCATGTTGCCTGTCTTCCATTAAGCCATGACTATCTACATGTTCAGTAATTTTGTTTTTTATGATGGTTTCTACCATTTTTCCCGGTACTGACATCAGGTTCACCGGACTGTAGTTTCCCGGATCACTCCTGGAAACATTTTAAAAAATTGGCATTACATTGGCCATCCTCCAATTTTCAGGTATTACAGATGATTTTAATGTTAGTTCACAGATTTCTAATAGTAGGTCTGCACTCTCATATTTTAGTTCTTTCAACACCTTTGTATGTATACCAACTGGTCCAGGTGATTTGTTAGTCTTCAGTTTATCAAATAGTTGCAATATATCTTCCCAGTGTATCAATATTTCTTTCAATTCTTCTGCAGCATCTCCTTTAAATACCATTTCAGTCATGGGTAACATTCCTAAATCTTTCTCAGTAAAGATCGCAGCAAAGAATTCGTTCATTCTCTCCGCTATGGCCTTGTCCCCTCTTAGTGCCCGTTTTATCCCTCTATCATCTAATGGTCCAACTGACTCTCTCAAAGATTTTTTGCTACGAATGTACTTGAAAAAGCCTTTATTATGCATTTTTTCTTCTGCAGCAAGCTTTTATTTCAAATTGTCTCTTTGCCTGCCTTATCAATGCCTTACATCTAACTTGCCAATGCTTATGTTGTTTCCAGTTTTCGTCATTTGGCTCCATTTCCTGAAAGATGCTTTTTTGGTTACAACAGCCTCTCTGACCTCACCTTTAAACCATGCTGGCAGTTTTTTGTACGTCCTTCTACTTTTCTTAAAGCGTGGAATACAGCTGCTCTGGGTTTCCAAGATAGTATTTGTAAACAACACCCAAGCTTGATGTAAATCTTTAACCTTTGCAACTGCTCCTTTTAGTTTTTTCTTAACCGTTTTCCTCATTTTATCATAATCTCCCTTTTGAAAGTTAAAAGGTAGTACTGTGGATTTCCTTACCCTCCCTCCTCCATTTATTAAATCAAACGTGATCATGCTCTGATTGCTATTGCCAAGTGGCCCCAACACCCTTATCTCTTGCACCAGATCTTGTGTTCCACTAAGGACTAGGTCCGAAATTGCTTCCGCTCTTTTCGGTTCATGAACCACCTGCTCCAAGAAGCAGTCATTTATTTAATCTAGAAACTTTATCTCCCTAGCATGTCCTGCTGTGACACTGACCCAGTCGACACCGAGGTAATTGAAATCACCCATTATTATTACTGTGCTGTAACATTTTTGTTAGCTTTTCTGATTTCTTTGAGTATTTCATCATCCATTTGTTCATTCTGGCCAAGCAGTTGATAGTATACCCCCACTGGCATCGCCTTCCCCTTCACTCTTTTACATGGAATTTCAATCCATAGAGATTTTACAGTGAATTTTGTTTCTTTCAAAACCTTAATCCTTTGTGACTCAGTGCCTTCTCTAACATAGAGAGCAACCCCTTCACCAATTTGATCTGCTCTATCATTAGGATATAGTTTGTACCCAGGTATCATAGTGTCCCACTGGTTATCCTCCATCCACCATGTTTCTAAGATACCAATCATATCTGGCCTCTCATTTAGTGCTATATATTCTTACTCTCTCATCTTATTTATTAGACTTCCAGCATTTGCATACAAGCATTTTAGAGACTGTATTTTATTGATATTAATCTATCAGTAGGCAGGGGGCGTAATTTGGAATCTTTAAGCTCTATCTGCTCTGTACTCAAGGGCAGTTGGGCTACTTTTGTTGTTATTGAAAACTCTCTGCTGAGATGCCCTAACTTCAGTCTTTTGCTAGTATCCTTCACGGATACATTGTTCCTAACCATGCGCTCTTGGACGACTATCGGCTTTCCCCTATTATCTAGTTTAGAAGCTGCTCTGTCTCCTTTTTAAAGATTAATGCCAGCAGCCTGGTTCCATCCCAGTTAAGGTGGAACCCACCCCTTCAGAAGAGCTCCTCCTTTCCTCAGAATGTTCCCCAGTTCCTAACAAATCCAAAACCCTCATCCTTGCACCATTGTCTCATCCACGTATTGAGATTCCGGATCTCTGCCTGCCTTTTGGGTCCTGCGTGTGGAATGGGAAGCATTTCAGAGAATGCTACCCTGGAAGTTCTGGATTTCAACCTTCTACCTAAAAGCCTAAATTTAGCCTTTAGAATCTCCCTGTCACACATTTTCCTATATCATTGGTATCGACATGTACCAAGACAGCAGACTCCTCCCCAGCACTATTGAAGACCTTGTCTAGGTGGCGCGTGAGGTCCACTACCTTCACATCAGGCAGGCATGTTACCAGGCGATCCTCACGTCCACCAGCCAACTATCTACATGCCTAATGATTGAATCACCAACTATAGGCTGTCCTAACCCTTCCCTCATGGGCGCATGGCCCTGGAGAAACCTCCTCGGTGTGCTATCGTTTTATATCACCTAGCTTGAGGATCACTTCCTGCCGCACCAGGGTGATACTCTCCTGTCACGTGACCTCTCTCCTCCATGGCAACAGGAATGCTGCCAGACTGGAGGTGGGACTTCAGTACTATATCCCTGTAGGTCTCTTCTACCTATCTCTCTGTCTTCCTTATGCCCTCCAAGTCTGCTTCTCTAGCCTCCAGAGATCAGATTCACTCCCTGAGAGCAAAGAGCTCCTTGCACCTAGTGCACACTTACCAACTGGTAGAAAATCATACATGTGACACAATGCAAAAGACTGGAAAACTCCCATCTCGCAGTTGGAATGCTGTCTGCATCCTTAGTTTGAAGGTTGTGTTTAGGTATTTAAGTTCTTTACTTACTAAGGGTTGCTGGGAATACTTATACTAATAAAACTATACCTAATACGTTGAATGTACTTTGTTAAATTTAAAGTAAAAACTCTTTTCTGTTGCTAGGCCCTGACTGAGTGTTAAATTTAAACTAGAACCTCTCTGCTGGGTTTTAAACTTAAACTGAAATCTACCATTGAGTTTTTAATTTAACTAAAAGCTCTTTGCTGATTCTAAGCCCTAAATGATTTAACAAATATATTGGATTCACAGATTAATCAGCTTTAAACTAAATAATTCCTTTTTCACCAAGATTTAGAAAAATTCCCAGAAGTAAATACTTAAAATTGCAAATTTCTCTCCTGAAGTAGCAGTCCCTTTTTGTAGTCCTTCAAGACTTAGCTCTTCATTGCACTCTGTCACCCTTCTTTCACTTAAGCCCACCTGTTGCAATCGTCGTCATCATCCCTGGTTCCACACTGGGCTATTTGTCCTCAGACGTCAACAGCGTAGGGTGGAATGCATTTGGCGCCATCATCGTTCACCCTCTTTTGCCATTAGATTCAAGCAATCTCATGCTAGTTTTCAACATGCTATTGTTGCTGCCTTCAGCCGCTCCAACGGCTGGGCAACTAGGTCAGATTTTCTTGGGTTAAGTAAATCCATTCCACAGGGAATTTACTCCCTAGTCTCCCTTGTCACCTGCAACCTGCCAAGATGCCCCTTCTTCTGGCATTCCGCTTTTTAATTCCGAGTCTATCTCCTCCTCACTGTCCCACCCCTGGTCCCATTTCAATCCTATTACTATGCCACTATTGTCAAAAAACATCTCATCTACATCAAAGACCACTTGAAATGCTGACCCTATCTCTTCAGCCTGGACCCGGTGGCCTCCTTGTGCCTCTCACTTTTCAGTAATAGCCTCTGTTCTGGTACCTTCCCTCAGAGTTGGAAGGTTGCCTGCATTCGTCCCCTGTTGAATAATCCCTCATTGGACCCATCCCTTCCTGCCAATATCCGACCGGTATCAAACCTTCCTTTTCTGTCAAAGTTTTTAGAAAAGCTAGTCCTTTTTTTAGTTGTTACATCACTTAAAGCAAACAAATTCTTTTCACTCACGTCAATCGGGTTTTAGGACAGGCTACAGTACTGAGAACATTCTTTTAGCTGTCCTTAATGAAACACATATTTCTTGGGACAAAGGTGCTATCTCACTAGCTATCTCTTTGGATCTTTCCTATGCTTCTGACTTGGTGGATCACTCTCTTCTTCTTAATCACCTTTCATAAGGACATAAGAAATGCCATACTGGGTCAGACCAAGGTCCATCAAGCCCTGTTTCCAACAGTGGCCAATCCAGGTCACAAGTACCTGGCAGGTTCCCAAAAAGGCACACAGATTCCACAATGCTTGTCCCAGGGTAAGTAGTGGATTTCCCAGATCCTCTTTAATAATGCTTTATGGGCATTTCCTCCAAGAACTTGTCTAAACTTTTTTTTAAACCTAGCTATACTAACAGCTTTTACTACACTCTGTGGTAACGAATTCCAGAGTTTGATTATGCGTTGAGTAAAAAATGATTTTCTCTTATTAGTCTTAAATTGGTTACATTATAGGTTCATTGCATGTCCTCTAGTCTTTCTGCTTTTTGATGGTATAAACAACCAATTGATGTTTGCCCATTCCACTCCTTTCATTAATTTATTAAACCTCTATCATATCCCTCCTCAGCCATCTCTTTTACAAGTTGAAGAGCCTTTTAAGCCTTTCCTCATAGAGGTATCTTTCTATCCCCTTTGTATCTTAAAAAGGATATAGCAGAATTAGAAAAGGTACAGAGAAGAGCAATAAAAATGATTGCTCTTCTCTGTACCTTTTCTAATTCTGCTATATCCTTTTTAAGATACGGCGACCAGAATTGCACACAATATTTAAGGTGCGGTCGCACCACAGAACGATACAGAGGCATTATAATATCCTTGGTTTTATTCTCCATTACTTTCCTTATGATTCCTTGCATTGTATTTGCTTTCTTGGCCGCCGCTGCACACTGGGCGGAGGGTTTCAATGTATTATTCATGATGATGCCTAAATCTTTTTCCTGGGTGGTGGTTTCTAAGATGGTACCTTGCATCGCATAAACAAAGTTTGGGTTGTTCTTTCCTAGGTGCATAACTTTGCACCTGTCCACATTAAATTTCATCTGGCATTCAGGTGCCCTTGTCCCCTCTTCCATCTCACCATCCCTCAATGGCTTTACCGTATCCCTGGTATCAACCATGAGGTATCTAGAAGTTACCCTGAACTCAGTGCTCACTTTTCAAGCCCACATTAGCTGAGTTGTAAAACTGTCATTTTAAACAAACTGAGCACCCTAGGGATGCACCCTAAAGTTACTGCTTGGGTTAGAAATTGGTTGGGTGGGGGGCGACAAAGAGTACAAGTAAATGGAGCTCACTCTGAGGAGAAGGATGTTACCAGTGGTGTGCCCCAGGGATCTGTCCTTGGTCCGATTCTTTTTAACATCTTTGTTAGTGATATAGCGGAAGGGCTGTCGGGTAAGGTTTGCCTCTTTGCGGATGATACCAAAATCTGCAACAGAGTAGACACCCAAGAAGGTGTAGATAACATGAGGAGGGATCTAGCTAAGCTTGAAGAATGGTCTAGAATTTGGCAGCTGGGATTTAATGTTAAAAAATGTAAGGTCATGCATTTGGGCTGCAGGAATCCAAGGGAGCAATACAGTATAGGAGGAGAAGTACTTTTGTCCACTAAAGAAGAGCGGGACCTAGGCGTGGTTGTGTCTGATGATCTTAAAGTAGCTAAACAGGTAGAAAAGGCGACGGCAAAAGCTAGAAGGATGCTTGGGTGCATACAGAGAGGAATGGCTAGCAGAAAAAAGGAGGTGATAATGCCTCTGTATAAGTCTTTGGTGCGACCTCATTTGGAGTATGGTGTGCAATTCTGGAGACCACACCTTCAAAAGGATATGAACAGGATGGAGTCAGTGCAGAGGGTGGCTACTAAAATGATTAGTGGGCTTCATTATAAAGCATATGAGGACAGACTTAAGGATCTTAATATGTACACCTTAGAGGAAAGGCGGGATAGAGGTGATATGATTGAGATGTTTAAATACCTCCGTGGAATAAATGTTCAGGGAGAGAGCCTCTTTCAATTTAAAGCAAGTTCTGCTACGAGGGGACATGGGATGAGGGTGAAGGGAGATAGATTCAGGAGTGATATGCAGAAATATTTCTTTACAGAAAGAGTAGTGGATCCATGGAATAGTCTCCCAGTGGAGATGGTAGAGATGAGGACAGTAACTGAATTCAAAAAAGCATGGGACCAACACAGAGAATCTCTAAAGGTAAAAAGTGGACTGTTCTAGTAGTTGTTATGGAAGGACAGATTAGATAGGCCATGTGGTCTTTTTCTGTCATCATGTTTCTATGTTTATTAATTAAGTCAAATCCATTCTATTCATTCTCCTTTCCTCTTCTTCTGTTGTCACCCTTCTTCTTATCTTGGTCAGGACCTAGTAGCAGCAGTTTAAGTTTAAATTTAAAACACAGAAGAGAGCTTTCTGGTTACATTTCATACCCAGCAGAGAGCTGTAGTTTAAATTTTATAATCACTCAGGGCCTAGTATCAGCAAAGTACTTTTAGTTTAAATTTAAAACACAGAAGAGAGCTTTCTGGTTAAATTTGGAACCCAGCAGAGAGCTTGTAGTTTAAATGTAATAGTCACTCAGGGCCTAGCATCAGCAAAGTACTTTTAGTTTAAATTTAAAACACAGAAGAGAGTTTTCTGCTTAAATTTGGAACCCAGCAGAGAGCTTGTAGTTTAAATGTAATAGTCACTCAGGGCCTAGCATCAGCAAAGTACTTTTAGTTTAAATTTAAAACACAGCTTTCTGCTTAAATTTGGAACCCAGCAAAGAGCTTGTAGTTTAAATTTAATAGTCATTCAGTGCCTAGCATCAGCAAAGTACTTTTAGTTTAAATTTAAAACACAGAAGAGAGCTTTCTGGTTAAATTTGGAACCCAGCAGAGAGCTTGTAGTTTAAATTTAATAGTCACTCAGGACCTAGCATCAGCAAATTACTTTTAGTTTAAATTTAAAACACAGAAGAGCGCTTTCTGCTTAAATTTGGAACCCAGCAGAGAGCTTGTAGTTTAAATTTAATAGTCACTCAGGGCCTAGCATCAGCAAAGTACTTTTAGTTTAAATTTAAAACACAGAAGGGAGCTTTCTGGTTAAATTTGGAACCCAGCAGATTGCTTGTAGTTTAAATTTAATAGTCACTCAAGGCCTAGTAGCTGCGCATGAAATGAGAGTCAGAAGCTGTAAAGATGTCTTACGCATTGGAACATGTAACGTACGAAGCATGAACCAAGGGAAGTTGGAGGTGGTCAAGAATGAAATGGAACGTGTACAACTTTATCTGTTGGGTGTCAGCGAACTGAAATGGACTGGCATCGGGCATTTTGCATCAGATGATCACATGGTCTACTATGCTGGAAATGAAAGACAAAGAAGAAATGGTGTTGCATTTATAGTAAAGAAGAAACTTGCAAGAACTGTAATGAAATTCAATGCAGTCAGCTTAATCTCTATTCGTCTACGAGGAATGCCTATCAACACAACTATAATTCAAGTATATGCCCCAAAACAACAGCTGCAGAAGAGAATGAAATTGAAGAGTTCTATGAACAAGAACAAGCTGAAATTGACAGAACATGCAAACAGGATATCCTGATAGTCATGGGTGATTGGAACGCAAATGTTGGCAACAAAGAAGAAGGCAAAGTAGTTGGAAAATTTGGACTTGGCAACAGAAATGATGCTGGAGAAAGACTGATAGAAATCTGCAAGACCAACGATCTTTTCATCTCAAACACCTTCTTCCATCAACACAAGCTGCGACTGTACACATGGACTTCACCCAATGGATTGTATAAAAATCAAATTGACTATATCTGTGGAAGTCAATGATGGAAAAGTTCTATAACATCAACAAAGACAAAACATGGAACTGAATGTGGTACAGATCATCAACTACTAGTATGCAAACTCAAGCTAAAATTGAAAAAGAGCAAACCACTCATGAATGCAGCAAAATATGACCTTGAGAATATACCACTGGAATTTAAAGACTGCCTGCAAAATCGATTTGCCGCTTTAGATACAAATGACAGAGCTCCGGAAGAGTTATGGAATGACATCAAGAAGGTTGTGTTGGAAGAAAGCGAGAAGTCTTTACAAAAGGTGAAAAAGCAAAAACGGCCAAAATGGATGACGGAAGAAACTCTGAAAATTGCCCAGAAACACAGAGAAGCTAAAGCCAGAGGAGAAAGAAAGACAATAACAGAACTCAACAGAGATTTCCAACATGCAGCAAGACAGGACAAGGAAAAGTACTGCAATGATGCATGCAAGGAAATAGAAGCAGAAACTATTAGAGGAAGAACAAGATCGGCTTTCCTAAAGCTACGAGAGTTAAAGAAAAAGTTCCAGCCTCGAAATGGAATGTTAGAAGATGCTCAAGGTTCTATGTTGAATGATGCTGAGAAGATCAAGAAAAGGTGGAAGGAATATACAGAGTTTTTATATGATAAAGATCAAGTGGACCAACAGCCGTTTCAACCTGTACCTTATGATCGGGAACCATTGGTGATGAAAGAAGAAGTTGAAGCAGCATTGAAAGCCTTATCAAAGAACAAAGCACCAGGCATTGATAGCATTCCCATAGAAGTATTACAGCAATCTGATGCAGCTGTTACTGTACATCTCCAGGAACAAGCAGGAATGAGTCTTCACATATGGGTACGTCGGTACCGACGGAGTCTGTGCGGGAACGCTTCCCAGCGTCCAATCAGAAAGCTTTTGGAAGCATCCCACCACGCCTGCGAGCTGCCTTCCCGCCTTCCCAACTGTCTCTCCTCAGTTTTCATTTTTCCGCGGAGCCGGCAGGACGTCGTCCTGTCACCGCAGAAAATTCTTCTTTTATTTTTTAGTTTTCTTGTGGTCGCGGCTGCCTTCCCCGACGCCACCGGTACCGCCGGTGTTTCTTTTTTCTTTTCTTGTAAAATTTTTCCTTTTTAAGGAATATTTTTCCTCCTTAGTGTCTCACGGTTTCTCAGGCCTGTTAGGCCTCTTCATTTTCATTAATGGAACCGCCAGCCACTCTCCCCAAGAAATGTACAAACTGTGGCGGTACAACCTTATTTTTAGACACTCACAATTGGTGTCTAACCTGCTTGGGTCCTGACCGTTTTCCTCCGGAGCCCTCTGGCAATAGTATTGTGAGAAGAAGTTTTCAACATCGAGTTCCCCTCGACACGCGGTCCCCATCCAACTTCAGGGCACCGACCATATCTTCTTCTACACAGGATCAGGTAACCCAAAAAAGTCTGTTATGACTAGCTAGTCCACGAGCGGCAGTTCTCATGCACAGCATAGAGATGCCTATGGCCTTGCCCTCAAGAACCCACTGGCTTCAAAACCTCAGTGGGAGTCTTCGGCCTCCAAAGCCTGTGTGGGGTTTCAGGTTGTTCCTGAGGTTCACCCCTCACAGAACATACCTGAGCCATGCCCGGTGGTGGCATCCGCTTCGAGCGGTACCGATACCCCGGCATCGGCAATGGTGTTGGATGAAACATTCCTCACCAAGGATCGTCGTCTGGCGTCCTCGGTACCTACGGGGCCGGTGGATACGCTCCAGACTGACCTTCCAGTATCGGTACCAGCACCGATACTAGTACTGATGTCGGTACCCTCCAGACGTGCATCGATAGACTCGCTTCCTTCGATGCCGAGTCTGGAATCGATCTCCAGTCTGGAAGACTGGGTACCGACTCGCCTGGGTACCGACACCAGTCGGTACCGAAGGCTCGGTTCCGATAATTCGGATCCGCAACTCTCTGTTTCTTCGATACCATTCGAGTTGCCACCGGCTGGCCTTCATCCACCGGTATCGGATACGGTACCGAAGTCGGTACCGATATCCACATTACCATTGCTGTCGGTGCCTTCCATGCTTCTCTCGTCAGGCTTGCTTCCCTCGATACCGAGTTTGGAATCGATCCCTAGCATGGTTGATGTGCTACCGACTGGCGCTGGTCCCATCATCCCACAGTACCAGCGACCATCCTATAAGGATTCCATACTGCACCATCCAGGATCTTCTATTCCTATAAGCTTGGATAGATCCCTCGGTGCCAATGCTAGTTCTTCATCAGATCTAGCCTATCCAAGGGAATTTTCCTTTGTGGATCCTTCTTTTGAGGTTTTCATCCTAGATATGGCAAAATCCCTTGCCATTTCCATTCCTGGACAAGGTCCTACACAAGGCAATACAGGATCCCTCTATATTCCTGAGAGAGCAAAGGAAAACATCATGCTACCTTTGCATCATTCCTTGCAGGACCTCCTTCTACGAATGTGGGAAGCTCCTTTAAAGGTACCCCCACTTTCCAGAGCAACTGATCTTCTATATCAGGTGCCCCCTTCTCCAGGATTTCAAAAGACTCAACTTCCTCATCATTCCATTGTTGTAGAATCAGCAATGAGGCGGGTGAAGAGTACTAAAAAGCACTCCTCTTATCCGCCAGGTCGTGAGTCTAAGACTTTAGATGCCTTTGGACGTCAAACTTTCCAGGCATCCATGCTTTCAGCAAGAATTCTCTCATATATTTTTTATATGGGTTTATCTCTTGAGGAGGTCACAAAGAAATTACATCTTTTGACTCCTTTTCTTCAAGAGCCCAAGAGTGCAGACTATTCCTCACTGGTTAGTCATGCTTAGAATATCTCTAGATTTCTTACTCGTGCTTCCCTAGACTCCTTTGAGTCTGTTAGCAGGACTTCTGCTATAGCTATAGGAGCATGACGTAAAGCCTGGCTCCAAGCTTCAGACTTGGACAAATGGGCACAAGTTAGACTGGGAAATACTTCTTGCACTGGAGAAAATCTCATTAACAAGGAGTCTTTATTCCAGGTTGCTCAGTTAACAACTGACTGTCCTGTTTCCAGAGGCTGTTCTACGCCTTCTCCTTTCCCAGTTAGTAGGAAAGGTCCTGCCAAAATTTCTTCCCCAAGGGGAAGAAGATTTTATCCATCTTCTGCCCATCATACAGATGTTCCCAAATAGGGGAAACATCACCCTGGTCTGAAGAATCCACAACCTCAGCAGGGTCAACAAACCCAGCAGTTGCAGGGTTTCAAATAGATCGTCATTGCCCCTCTTGGTTGGTGGTTAGAGTAGCAGTCTGCTTCTTTTCGTTTGCAGTATCTGCACTAAATTTATTCTAACCTTCCTAGATATCTCTTCATGAGACATCTTTTCTTCAACTTTAAGAGTCTTTATGATGATCATGCCCATATTTAACAGGGTTTTCCTCTTCCTCTTAAACTCCTATGGTCCTCTACCTGTTCTACCGGGGGATTCTCCCTTCTGGAGTTGTCTCCCCCCTTGTTACCTTAGGGCAGCCCATCAGACAATAGGAAATCCTACCAGGTCTGTTGTTTCTTTTTCCTAATCTAAAAGAGGGAGAGGAAAAAGAAATGTTCTCCGCTGCCCTGGTACGTTGCTGCAGATACAGCAATTCGTAGTGGTTCAGCCACTGGTTCTGTTTACCACACAACCAGGGATTCTTCTCCACTAGCAATCCTTCTAGCCTCAGTGCTAGGTCCCAAACAGGTTATCAACCTCGTTTGGGAAACCCTCTTATCACAGCCTGGTTGGTTAACTTCTATTCTTCGCCCCCTTGTCCTTGGCAGAATAGTTGGTTACCTGCTGGCTTCCCAAAGCCACTTTTTCTTCTAACCAACCTGCAGCATGCTCTCTGCAACTCTACAGAGTAGCTTTGCACTATGGGCCCTTGCTAGAGAGCATTAGTATCTTGCCTAGCAGATAACCCCAGATGGTTAATAGGGTTCCCCCAGTCATGTTTCCATGACTGGTAGGTATTTCCTACCCTTACCATCTCATCTTAAATCTCTTTTGAGACATCAGTCTCAGGCCTTTCATTATGTGAAAACCTAAAGAAGGGCCAATTCCCTGGCTTGGCCCATATCTCCTTTGGTCTTCTCGTCAGAGATAATTTTCTTCACTGGCAGTTAGAGAATGCCCAATACCCCTCTTACCCTTATAGGCAAGTCACTAGGGTATCTTCCTCCAGTGGCGTCCTCTATCCATTCTCCATATAACAATTCTGGAGAGATCTGATCTTCCGGCCTACAGACTGAAGTTATCCTCTGCCTTTTTCACATAGGCCATCCTGGTTATTCAAAAGCTCACATTCTAAAAAGAATCCAGACTTCTTCTTGTCAGGGAGACCTCTCCTCTGACTCTGCCAATCATAACCAGGAAAAGAGAATTCTCTGTATATCTATTCAAGCAGGTATTAACCTTCTTGCTGTTAGATGAATCTTTCTCCTAGGGGAGATCAGCTTCTATAGACCTCTCTCCTTCCACATACCTGGAGATATGTGTCTATAGGTCTACATATTCATATATATCTATACACATATAGATATATATGTATATATATATTCATCTATATCTATCTGTGTGTCTTCTGCCCATACATATCTCCTGTAGATATATGCATATATACCCTATATGTGTATATATTCAATATATATATGTATATATACATAGATATATTTATAGATCTACTGAGATATATTTTTAGATAGATCTGTATCCATATACTGATCTATCTGTTCTGTTAGGTTCAGATGTCTTTACATTCCTATATGATCCTGACAGATGGGCACTACCCCTATCAATGCTATGCCAGCATACTTAGGGGGCTACACTTATAACCACTTCCTGTGGTAATTAACAAAATTTTTCCTACCATATAGGTTAGGTACTCCTGAAGCTCTCCATGTACCTTTCTTCTTTCCTAATTGACCCCATTTAGGAAAGACATTGGGGAGTTTCAGTCAATCTAGAGCTTAGCGCTCCTGAGTCTGTCCTTACTTTCTTATCAGATACAAGGGTCTCCATACCCTTTCCTCCCTACATGAACTGATTCCATTCCCAGTCCAGTTAGGTCAGACTCATTTTTTTCTTTTGGTCCTAAATTTATACTGTTTTTGGACCTGATCAGCTTAAGCTTTCTTTAATGCTACCTTCTGCGTCTCCGCTGAAGCTCTACCTCTTATACTACCCAAGTCTTTCCCCTAGGGCTATTTCTCACCCTGAAGGGTTCTGATTTCCACTGTTTTTCTCTACTTTTACTATCTCTACTTCTCAGTGAGGTACCCCTTCAGCACATTCACTGGCTCTTCTAACAGATCCATATATACCTCAGTGGACTTGTGCAAGGTCAACAAGGAGGCCCAGATTACAATATTTTACTACATACCCTCTATACAGGTCTTTCTCTAGAAGCCCTGTTCTAACCAGCTGTTCCACAGCTCCTCTTCTGTTTTCAACTCCTACCCTCCATCCCTAGGATGCCTGAGGTCATAAGCAATAGCATGGCTTGTTCTAGACTTGCAACATGCTAGGACTCCCTCTGGGCATCTGAGCTTGGGAGCCCCCATATGTGAAGACTCATTCCTGCTTGTTCCTGGAGATAACACAGTTACTTACCTGTAACAGGTGATCTCTGGGAACAGCAGGAATAAGTCTTTCAAACCCACCCACCTCCCCTAGGAGTTGCATTTTCTCTATCTCTATCTTTCCCTTCCTTGCTCTCTCTCTCTCTTTGTCTCAGCTTTCAAACTTAACTGAGGAGAGACAGTTGGGAAGGCGGGAAGGCAGCACGCAGGCGTGGTGGGATGCTTCCAAAGGCTTTCTGATTGGACGCTGGGAAGCGTTCCCACGCAGACTCCGTCGGTACCGACGTACCCATATGTGAAGACTTATTCCTGCTGTTCCCAGAGATCATCTGTTACAGGTAAGTAACTGTGCTTTACAAGGCTCTGCCAAGAAATATGGAAGACAACATCATGGCCAACTGACTGGAAAAGATCTGTGTTTATACCAATACTAAAGAAAGGTGATCCAATTGACTGTAGAAATTATCGCACAATTGCTCTGATCCCACATGCCAGCAAGATTCTACTGAAGATTATTCAAAAGAGACTACAACCATACCTGGAACAAGAACAACCTGACGTGCAAGCAGGGTTCAGCAAAGGCCGAGGAACGAGAGACGACATTGCGGATGTGAGATGGATCCTTGAAAAGACTAAAGAATACCAAAAGGATATCTATTTGTGCTTTATCGACTATAGCAAGGCTTTTGACTGTGTAAACCATGAGAAACTCTGGGCCACATTAAGAAGCATGGGTATACCAGAACACCTGATCGTACTCTTGCACAATCTGTACATTGATCAAGAAGCAACAGTTCGAACAGAACAAGGAGAAACAGAATGGTTTAAAATAAGCAAAGGTGTAAGACAAGGCTGCATACTTTCCCCCTACCTGTTTAATTTATATGCAGAACAAATCATCAGAGAAGCAGGATTGTATGAAGACAACAGAGGTGTGAAGATTGGTGGAAGACTCATCAACAACCTTCGCTATGCTGATGATACCACATTACTGGCTGAAAGTGAAGATGATCTGAAACATTTGCTTCTCACAATCAAAGAACATAGCCTCAAAATGGGCCTGCACCTTAATGTAAAGAAGACAAAGATCATGACAACTGGCATAATCAACAGGTTCATCGTTGAAGGAGAAGAAATTGAAATCGTGAACAACTTTAACCTACATGGATCAACTATCAATAAAGAAGCAACAAGCAGTCAAGAAATCAGACGCATTGCTCTTGGCAGAATGGCTATGAAAGACCTAGATAAGATTCTCAAGAGCAGAGATGTCTCTCTCCATACAAAGATTCGACTTGTTCAAGCCATGGTATTTTCAATAACATCATATGGACAGTGAAAAAGATAGACAGGAAGAAAATGTATGCCTTTGAATTATGGTGCTGGCGGCGAATACTGTGTATACCATGGACTGCCCGAAGAACAAACCAGTCGGTAGTAGAGGAGATCAAACCTAAGCTTTCTTTAGAAGCTCAGATGACAAGACTTCAACTTTCATACTTTCATACTTTGGACACATCATGCGAAGAGAGAGATCATTAGAGAAAGACATCATGCTTGGCAAGATAGAAGGTCAATGCAAAAGAGGAAGGCCAGCAATGAGATGGCTCGATACAATAGCAGCAGCTACGGGTACCAGTCTATGAACAATGAGCCGCCTGACTCAAGATCGAACACAATTTAGGATGGCTATCCAGAGCGTCGCCATGAGTCGACTCCAACTCGATGGCACTTAACAACAACAACAGGGCCTAGCATCAGCAAAGTACTTTTAGTTTAAATTTAAAACACAGAAGAGAGCTTTCTGCTTAAATTTGGAACCCAGCAGGGAGCTTGTAGTTTAAATTTAATAGTCACTCAGGGCCTAGCATCAGCAAAGTACTTTTAGTTTAAATTTAAAACACAGAAGAGAGCTTTCTGGTTAAATTTGGAACCCAGCAGAGAGCTTGTAGTTTAAATTTCATAATAAGTGAGAGCCTAGCAGCAGCAAAGAGCTATAATTTAAATCAAATCAGAATATTGCTTAGCACAAAAGGCAAAACAGGGTCTGTACTCTGAGCAACAAATAAAGTCTTCTAGAGACCTTTACAAAGAGGTCTTCTACCTAGGGGGCAAGAGACCTGTGAAACCTTTTCAATAGGTGTTAACACCAGGTGGCAGGTCAAAAGGCCATTTTGAAAGACTCCTATCCAAGCAAGGACTGTTAATCACCCAGGAAGTTGGTCACAGCTTACCTCAGCAGCACAGGCATAAATAGCTCAACCAAAGCTCTGTGATCCTCAGTCTTGAAGGACTAGAAAAGGGGACTGTTACTTCTGGAGAGAGATCCGCAATTGTGAGTATATACTTCTGGAAATTTTCTGAAGGAATTCTTTGTATTAAAGCTAATTAATCTGTGAACCCACTATTTTTTGTTAAATCAGTCAGGGCCTAGTAGCAGCAGTTTAAGTTTAAATTTAAAACACAGAAGAGAGCTTTCTGGTTACATTTCATACCCAGCAGAGAGCTTGTAGTTTAAATTTAATAGTCACTCAGGGCCTAGTATCAGCAAAGTACTTTTAGTTTAAATTCAAAATACAGAAGAGAGCTTTCTGGTTAAATTTAGAACCCAGCAGAGAGCTTGTAGTTTAAATTTCATAAGTTAGAGCCTAGCAGCAGCAAAGAACTATAATTTAAATCAAATCAGAATATAGCTTACCTCAGCAGCACAAGACAGGGTACTGTGTAGCAGCCCTCTTTTAGTAAGTGTTATTTCCCTCCCTCCCTCCCCAACACCCACCCATCCCTAGGATAATCGTAGCTTTATAGGTACTTACACATCTTAGAAGACAGGAGGTGCTCTCTGGTGAAGCTCGTTACCCAAATCAGTCATACACTAAGGACCTGAGATTAATTAAGCTTCAGGTGAACAAGGTATATTAAACGTATTAGGTACAGTTTTATTACTATAAATATCCATAGAAACCCTTAGTAAGTAAAGAACTTAAAGATCTAAACACAAACTTAAAACTAAGATGCAGACAGCTGTCCAGCAGCGAGATGGGGGCATTCCAGTCTTTTGCATTGAGTGTCACATGTATGATTTTTTCCCAGTTGGTGAGAGGTCTTACGTGTGCACTAGGTGCAAGGAGCACTTTGCTCTCAGCAAACGAGTCCATTCTCTAGAGGCTAGAGTAGCAGACTTGGAAAACATAAGAAAGACAGAGAGGTACATAGACGAGACCTACAGGGATATAGTCCTGAAGTCCCACCTCCAGTCTGGCAGCATCCCTGTTGCTATGGAGGAGAGAGGTCACGTGACAGGAGAGCATCACCCTGGTGTGGCAGAAAGTGATCCTGTAACTAGGACCTGTCCTCCAGGTGATGTAAAACCCTCTCGTACCGAGGAGGTTTCTCCAGGGCCATGTGCCCATGAGGTAAGGGTTAGGACAGCTGTTATAGTTGGTGATTCGATCATTAGGCATGTAGATAGCTGGGTGGCTGGTGGACATGAGGATCGCCTGGTAACATGCCTGCCTGGTGCGAAGGTAGCGGATCTCACGCGCCACCTAGATAAGGTCTTAGATAGTGCTGGGGAGGAGTCTGCTGTCTTGGTATATGTCGGTACCAATGACATAGGAAAATGTGGTAGGGAGGTTCTGGAGGCTAAATTTAGGCTTTTAGGTAGGAAGTTGAAATCCAGAACTTCCAGGGTAGCGTTCTCTGAAATGCTTCCCGTTCCACATGCAGGACCCAAAAGGCAGGCAAAGCTCCGGAGTCTCAATGCGTGGATGAGACAATGGTGCAGAGATGAGGGTTTTGGATTTGTTAGGAACTGGGGAACATTCTGGGGAAAGGAGGGGCTCTTCTGAAGGGATGGGCTTCACCTTAACCGGGATTGAACCAGGCTGCTGGCATTAACCTTTTAAAAGGAGATAGAGCAGCTTTTAAACTAGATAATAGGGGAAAGCCGACAGTCACCCAAGAGCGGATGGTTCGGAAGAATGTATCCTTGAAGGATACTACCAAAAGCAGAGAGGTTCCAAAAAAGAGTAAAGTAGCCCAAATGCCCTCGAGTATGGATCAGACAGAGCTTAAAGATCCCAAATTACCCATGTCTACCAATAGCCAAATTAATATGAATAAAATAGTCTCTAAAATGCTTGTATGCAAATGCTAGAAGTCTAAAAAATAAGATGGGAGAGTTAAAATATATAGCACTAAATGAGAGGTTAGATTGGTATATCAGAGACATGGTGGAAGGAGAACAACCAGTGGGACACTGTGATACCTGGGTACAAACTATATCGTAATGATATTGCTGATCAAATTGGTGAAGGGGTTGCGCTCTATGTTAGAGAGGGCATTGAGTCAGAAAGGATTAAAGTTTTGCAGGAAACAAAATTTGCTGTAGAATCTCTGTGGATTGAAATTACATGTAAAAAGGGGAAGGCGATGGCAGTGGGGGTGGACTATCGACCGTCTGGCCAGAATGAACAAATGGATGATGAAATACTTAAAGAAATCAAGGAAGCTAACAAAAGTCACAGCGCAGTAATAATAATGGGTGATTTCAATTACCCTGGTATCGACTGGGTCAGTGTCACGTCAGGTCATGCTAGGGAGATGAAGTTCCTAGATGAAATAAATGACTGCTTCTTGGAGCAGCTGGTTCATGAACCGACCAGAGAGGAAGCCATATTAGACCTAGTCCTTAGTGGAACACCAGATCTGGTGCAAGAGATAAGGTTGTTGGGGCCACTTTGCAATAGTGATCATAGCATGATCGCCTTTGATTTAATTAGTAGAGGAGGGATAGTAAGGAAATCCACAGTACTACCTTTTAACTTTCGAAAGGGAGACTATGATAAAATCAGGAAAATAGTTAAGAAAAAGCTAAAAGGAGCAGTTGCAAAGGTTAAAGACTTACATCAAGCTTGGGTGTTGTTGAAAAATACTATCTTGGAAGCCCAGGCCAGCTGTATTCCACGCTTTAAGAAAAGTGGAAGGAAGTCCAAAAACTGCCAGCATGGTTTAAAGGTGAGGTCAGAGAGACTGTTGTTGCCAAAAAAGCATCTTTCAGGAAATGGAAAAAAGAGCCAAACGATGAAACCTGGAAACAGCATAAGCACTGGCAAGTCAAATGCAAGGCATTGATAAGGCAGGCAAAGGGAGAATTTGAGAAGAAGCTTGCTGCGGAAGCAGAAACGCGAAATAAAGACCTTTTCAAGTACATTCGTAGCAAAAAACCTGTGAGAGAGTCAGTTGGTCCATTAGATGATAGAGGGGTTAAAGGGGCACTAAGAGGCGACAAGGCGATAGCGGAGAGACAGAATGAATTCTTTGCTTCGGTCTTTACTGAGGAAGATGTAGGGATATTACCCATGACTGAAGTGGTATTTAAAGGTGCGGAAGAACTGAAGTAAATATCGATACATCGGGAAGATGTCTTACAACTATTAGATAAACTGAAGAGTAGCAAATCACCTGGGCCGGATGGTATACATCCAAGGATTTTGAAGGAACTGAAATATGAGATTGCAGACCTGCTATTAGTAATCTGTGAACTATCATTAAAATCAGTTCTAATACCTGAAGATTGGAGGATCGCCAATGTAACACCAATTTTTAAAAAGGGTTCCAGGGGTGATCTGGGAAACTACAGACCGGTGAGCCTGACGTCAGTACTGGGAAAAATGGTAGAAACCATCATAAAGAATAAAATTACTCAGCATGTAGATAGTCGTGGCCTAATGGGAAACAGCCAACATGGCTTTAGACAAGGAAGATCTTGTCTTACTAATCTGTTATGTTTTTTTGAAGGTGTTTATAAAAAGGTGGACAAAGGTGAGTTGGTTGATATAGTGTATCTGGACTTTCAGAAAGCCTTTGACAAGGTCCCTCAGAGACTTTTGGCAAAACTAAAGAGTCATGGGAGAAGAGGCAGTGTACTACTGTGGATCAGGAACTGGTTAAAAGATAGAAAGCAGAGAGTAGGGCTAAATGGCCAATTTTCCCAATGGAGAAAGGTGAATAGTGGTGTACCCCAGGGATCTGTGCTGTGTCTGCTGTTTTTTGACATATTCATAAACGACCTGGAAAGTGGAATAACTAGTGAGGTTATCAAATTTGCATATGACACAAAATTATTTAAAGTTGTTTAAACTGAAGAGGACTGTGGAAAATTGCAAGAGGATCTTGATAAATTGGAAGACTGGGCATCAAAATGGCAGATGAAATTTAATGTGGACAAGTGCAAAGTTATGCACCTAGGGAAGAACAACCCAAACTATGGTTACACGATGCAAGGTTCCACATTAGGAACCACCACCCAGGAAAAAGATTTAGGTGTCATTGTGGTTACCATGTTAAAACCCTCGGCCCAGTGTGCAGCGACGGCCAAGAGAGCAAATAGAATGCTAGGTATCATAAGGAAAGGAATGGAAAATAAAACAAAGGATATTATAATGCCTCTGTATCGTTCCATGGTGCGACCGTACCTTGAATATTGTGTGCAATTCTGGTCGCCGTATCTTAAAAAGGATATAGCGATATTAGAAAAGGTTCAGAGAAGAGCCACCAAAATGGTAAAGGGGATGGAAGAATACTCCTATGAAGAAAGGCTAAAAAGGTTAGGGCTCTTTAACCTGGAAAAGAGACGGCTGAGGGGAGATATGTAAATGTCTGATCACATCAAGGAAGGATTCATATGTTTTCTTTGACTTGTCTTTGTCTTGACTAAATTGTAAGCTCTGAAGAGCAGGTACAGTCTTTTACACGTGTCTGTACAGCACTGCATACGCCTTGTAGCGCTATACAAATGATCAGTAGAAATAGCAGCATTGTCAAGATGGAGGAACTTATATATTTATTTAACAGATTTTATATATCGTCTTCTGCTTAAGTCAAAGTGGTTTACATTCAAACTTTCAGTTTACATAGAACATATGAAGTGAGGGGTAACGAGTGCAGGTTAAAACAAAACAAAGTGTTAAAGGGGATTGTATATGGTATTTCAGCATGCAGGATAGCTTATCAGCAGTATTGGGAAGGCACACCATCGGAGGTATGGACGTTGGTCATTTGAGGTGAAGTGTTAAACCTTACCTCAGATTACCTTTTATTAAAACAATTTTTGGATAGTATGCCAATGCATGTGCAAGATATACTGTAGGTACTGCTAATGCAGATCCCTGTGTGCCTTTGTCTGGTTTGTTTTCCTTGTTTAGCACAGACCTGTTGTACACAGCTTATTTGTTTGCTGTTTGTTTACAGTACCAAGTTAAACTTGTGTTAGGAAACCCTGTGCTAGAGTTTTAGCACGGGGCTTTAGCTCAGGGTTTTTGCATCAAGGCCTGAATTTTTGCATCAGTTCAGGGCAAGACAGTGCAGGACAAAAGGGTCATCTGAGGTGTAGTGCATCATGTCGCCTCTGATCACCCAAGATATCTGGTGGCCAAGTAGACTTCTGGATTTCACAGCTTTCTTCCTAGACCCCCCACAAAAATGTAATCCTAGTGGCCCAAGTGGACTCCTTGGACTTTCCATCCATCTCTGAAGTTGGGAGACAAGAGCAGTGCCCACTTACATCTGTCTTTGGAGCTGCCATCTTCCAAAATGGTTAGGCTCTGAGAAAATACAGAGAATTATAGGGCATCCTTGAGACATGGCTTCCCTGTGTTCTGAAACTGGGAGAGACATGAGGTCATTTGTGATGAAGTATGCCTACCAGGTTGGGCCACAGTGTGAGGGGTCGGATCAACCCAAGAGTGCTGCTAGTGCAGTTTTTGAACTTTGTGCGTAGAAAGGAAGAAAGGGGAAAAGGGTCCTGATTTTTTTCAGAGCTAGTCTGCTAAAATGTCCTAGCTCCAGTGGGAGTTTTTACCCATATGTGCCTGTCTGTTTGAGAAGTGAGTGTGATTTACACTTCAGTTCCCAGCACGCCTTCAGGTACAGCAGACTGGTGAGATGGAGCAGTTTCCTGCACCGGCTGAAGCACATTCATTTATGTCTTCCTAAAAAGGGGTGCAGCCCTTGGAGGCCAACTTTGAAATGTTCAAGCTATTTCTATAGACAAAACCTTGGTGCAGAGTGGGGGGCAGTGCTGATCTGAGGCTTGACCTCTGGAGCTGCCTAATTGTCTCTTCTTCAGCTATTTGCTTCTTGGAAGTGCTCACTGGCTCTTCTCAGCCACTTGGACAGCAAGGTAATAACAGGGCTACTTGGGGAGAGTGACTGGTGGTTAAGGAGGCCTCCTCTCTTCAGACAGTAGAGTGTCCTGGGAAGTCTTTGCACAAGCAGTTTCTCTGAAGGATGCTGATTTCTGCTTATTGGGCCCAACATGGCCATGTTGAAAGTTATGCTGTTTTTTGGGGCCGGGGAATTTCTGTACTAGGTCCTGTGCTATTCATGTTTGTGCTTTTGGGGTGGACGGGTTGAATGCTTGGGAAGAATGATTGTTGCTAAGTAGGAACTACAAGGTGGCGATGATGCAAGTTGACTTAGATAGGATGGGAGCTGAGGCATCTACGATGGCTAGGGTGGGGAGTGGAGAAGAAATCTGGGCAGAGGATTGTGGAGAAGGGCCTCAGCACATATATGAAAGACCTCAACATGATGTTAAAGAGATGTTAGTAATGGAGGGTGGGGGGAGGGACTATTATGATGGGGCTGTTGTGGGTGTAGACATGTGGGTTGTGAAGGATGTGAGCATGTAATGTGAATGTGGGGACAAGCTCATTTGGATATTCCTTTTCTGGTTGGCTAGTGAATAGAGGATTGGGTATGGGTGATGGAGATCTAAGGTGTGTCTCCTGGAATATGTATAGATCAGCAACATAAATTCCTTCATGTATTGTTTAACCAGAAGACAGATGTTGGTCTGTTGTAGGAGACACAACTGGATGACGTTGAGCTTGCTAGATTGAGTTGATGGCGGGTAGGACATGTTTATTGGGCTTTATAAGAATATAAGATATGCCATACTGGGTCAGACAAAGGTCCATCAAGCCCAGTATCCTTTTTTCAACAGTGGCCAATCTAGGTCACAAGTACCTAGCAACTTCCCCAGAAGACACAGGTTCCACAATGCTGCTTTTGTATCTTGTCTCACCTGATCTCCTTGTTTCTTTATCTTCCCCCCCTTGTTTTATCCCTGTCTACACCTTCTGTGTTGTCTGTCTTGACTAGATTGTAAGCTCTGATGAGCAGGGACTGTCTCTTACATGTCTGTGCAGCACCGCGTATGACTTGTAGCGCTATACAAATGCTCAGTAGCAGCAGTAGTAGTAGTAGTTGTATTGGGACAAGGAATGGATTTCCCGGGTCCCCTTTAATAATGGTTTATGGACCATTCCTCAAGGAATTTGTCCAAACCTTTTTAAAATCCTGCTCGACTAACAGCTTTTACTACATCCTCCGGTAACGAATTTAAGAGTTTGATTACACGTTGAGTGAAAAAATATATCTCCAGGAACAAGCAGGAATGAGTCTTCACATATGGGTATCGTCGGTACCGACGGAGCCTGCGCGGGAACGCTCCCCAGCGTCCAGAAAGAAAGCTTTTGGGAGCATCCCACAGCGCCTGCGCGCTGCCTTCCCGCCTTTCCTAACCGCCTCTCTCCACTTCTTCTTTTCCGCGGAGCCAGCAGGTCGTGTTCCTATCACCGCTGAAGAAGTTCTTTATTTTTCTTTATTTCTTTGGTCGCGCGTCTGCCTTCTTCGACGTTGGACCAGTACCGCCGGTCTTTTCTTCTTTCTTTAAAAAAAAACAAAAAAAAAAAACCTACCGTTTCCCACTTCTGTGCAACTTTTCCTTCTGGGCCTTAGGCCTAGCAAAATTTTCCTCATGGAAAAGCCCGCTTCCGGGTTTAAAAAGTGCACGAAGTGCAGCGGTACTCTTTCTATCACCGACACCCATGACTGGTGTCTAAAATGTTTGGGACCTGACCACTCCATCACCAATTATGAGTCCTGTTCCATGATGTCTAAAAGAGGTCGACAGAATCAAGCGGCCAAGCTCAGTACCCTGTTTCCCTCTGATGCAGCTTCGGTGGCATCAACATCTTCCAGGGCTGCTTCTTCCTCCCATGGATCTCATGTAACCAAACATAAGTCCAGCCGGTCCTCGAAGGGTAGGTCTCCCTCTAAGTATCGAGATGCCTCCGGTCTTGCTCTCGAGGATCCTGCACCGGCAAAATTACCCCAGCGGGAAGCTCCGGCTTCCAAAGCTTCATCTATGGGGTCACAGGTTGACATCAATGGCGTGGCCTTGACCGATCACCTGTTGCCATGTTCTGGGGTACCGGTGGTTTCCAGTGGTACCGACATCCAGACATTGGTTATGTCGATGGATCAGAATATTCTGACCATGCAGCGTGCCATTACGGCATTCATACAAGCTGCGACGCATCCGGTACCGCAACAAACTCCATTGTCGGTACCGGTTCCTGCACCGGCACCGATATCGGTTCCGGTGCCGGTACCGATTGCATCGACATCGGCTTCGGTGTCAACTGCAGCGGTACCCTGTTCTGTGATGCCCTTCGGTACCGAATTGGTACCGATCACTCCCGATGTCGATACCACTTGGTACGCGTATCGGGCTCTGCAAGAGCATCCAGACAGGCGATACTTCGATTCCTCCGAAGACTCTGATGAATCAGAGGCTTCTGTCGAAGCATCGGTACTCCTTCCTCAGGAGCCCTCTTCTCCAAAAAGAAGATTGTCTCCTCCAGAAGAGTTGTCTTTTCAAGACTTCATTAGGGAAGTGGCCAGGGGCCTCTCTATTTCAGTGGCCCCTGAACTAGAGCCAAGAAATTGGATATTTTACAATATCCTAAGGCTCCTAAAGAGGCAGCTACTTTACCAATTCATGAGATCCTTTATGATCACATGTTGGGCATATGGGAGACACCTCTTACTACCTCCCCTCATTCTCGCAGGTTGGACACCATGTACCGTGTTCCTCGTCCTGGCTTTCATAAGACTCAGCTTCCTCACCACTCTATTGTGGTGGAGTCTGCTATGAAGAAGATAAAGAGTGCAAAAAGACACTCATCTAATCCTCCAGGAAGAGAATGCAGAACCTTGGATGCTTTTGGCCGGAGAATCTTCCAGGCCAATATGCTTACTGCCAGAATCAACTCCTATAGTCTCTATATGGGGATGTTTCTAAAGGAGGTTACAGATCATCTGCAAACTTTATCTCCTTTTGTCTCAGAAGATAAAAGGGAAGAGTTTCTCACCTGGCTTAAACATGCCCAGGATGTTTCCAAATTTTCCAACCGTGCAGCCTTTGACTCTTTTGAGTGTGCCAGCAGAGCCTCGGCTATTGCCATAGGTGCACGCAGACTTGCTTGGTTACAAGCTTCTGATTTGGAACCCTGGGTCCAGGATGGATTAGGAAATCTTCCTTGTACAGGTGAAAACCTTTTTGGCAAGGATTGGCAAGCAAAGGCCACTCAGAAGGATGCTGAGAATTCTGCCTTAGATAGACTTTCAAAGTCTACTTCTGCTCCTGTTAGAAAAAGGTTATTCAAAAAGGCTTTCTTTCCCAAAAAAGGGAAATAATATCCTGGTTATGGTCACCAGGCATCTTCTGCAGGTCGTTTTGCTGCAGAGTGTCAGCAACAACCTAAACAAGCCAAGCCTAAGGCTGCAAGGACTGCTACAGCCCAACAGCCTCAGCCTCCTCAGGGCCTTTGACTTACAACTAGAGAACTTAGCCTTTCTGGCTCTAGAAGAACCAGAGCCTCTCACCATTCCAGGAAGGTTAGCTCACTTTGCTCCCAGATGGGAACAAATCACAGCAGAACAATGGACCCTCTCCATCATAATGGAGGGGTACAAGCTCCATTTCTTAAACCTTCCTCCTCACACCATGGTGAGACAGTTCAATTCTCCAACATCTCTCCTCGACCTTCTGGGTCAGGAGATTGCTACCCTTCTTGCCCAAAGGGCGATAGAAGAAGTACCCCTTCTTCAACAGGGTTCAGGGTTCTACTCCCCCTATTTTCTTATCCCAAAGAAAACAGGGGGCTACAGACCCATATTAGATCTCAGAGAATTGAACAAGTTTCTATGCAAGGAGAAATTCAAGATGATTTCTCTCGGTGCTCTCCTTCCATACCTTCAGAGTCAGGATTGGCTTTGTTCTCTAGATCTCAAGGATGTGTACACCCATGTCCTCATCCATCCAACACACAGAAGGTTCCTTCGGTTCCTTTATCAGGGAAAGCACTACCCAATACAGAGTGCTTCCTTTCGGTCTGGCCTCTGCTCCAAGAGTGTTCACAAAATGCATGGCAGTGGTAGCTGCATTTCTACGCACTCTAGGAATATTTGTATTCCCATATCTGGACGACTGGCTCATCCGAGCTCCATCCCAGACAGAGGCCCAGGCTTCCCTAGCCTGCACAAGGCATGTTCTTCAGTATCTGGGACTGGTAATAAACATCCCAAAATCACATCTCACCCCTACTCAGTCATTAGAGTTCATAGGGGCCTTGCTGGATACCACAACTGCAAGGGCCTATCTTTCCCAAGCCCGTTGCCTCCGATTGGTGCAGTTAGCCTCACAAGTTCAGTTAAAGTCCCATTTAACTGCTTGAGAGATGTTACAACTGTTAGGCCACATGGCATCCACCGTGCATGTGGTTCCTTACGCTCGCCTTCACATGCGAGCAGCTCAGTGGACTCTGTCCACCCAATGGACCCAGGCATCAGGGTGCCTGTCAGACAAAATAGCAACCTCCAGTCGCCTCTTTTGGTCTCTCCAGTGGTGGAGGTCCACTCAGAATCTGTTGCTGGGGTCCCCCTTTCAACAGTTGCTACCCCAAGCAAACCCTTGCAACAGATGCCTCTCCAAGGGGTTGGGGAGCTCATCTACAAGATCTCTCCACCCAGGGCATCTGGTCTCCACAGGAGACATCTCTACATATCAACCTCTTGGAGCTCAGAGCAATCTTTCTTGCTCTCAGAGTCTTCCACACCCTGCTCAGCTACAAGACAGTCCTCATCCACACGGACAACCAAGTAGCCATGTTCTACGTGAACAAGCAGGGCGGGAGTGGCTCTCTGTTGCTTTGCAACGAAGCTTTGAGATTGTGGTCCTTCGCCAGAGAGCATCAAATTCATCTCATGGCAGTGTATCTTCCAGGGGTTCAAAGCTCTTGGACAGACAGATTCAGTCGAGTTCTGCTTCCACACGAATGGTCCCTCCATGGGGACCACATAGCCAGGATCTTTCGAATTTGGGGAACCCCAGACAAAGACCTGTTTGCAAGTCCGTGGAATGCCAAACTTCCCCGGTTCTGTTCCAGGATTCCGTGTCAGGGAGTTCAGGCCAGGGATGCCTTCCTCCTCCATTGAGGGCAAGACTTCCTCTATGCCTTTCCACCCATTCCCCTAATTTCCAAAACACTGTTCAAGCTTCAGAGAGACAAGGGGTCTATGATCCTCATAGCTCCACGTTGGCCACGCCAAGTGTGGTACCCTCTACTTCTTCATCTCTCTCAAGCTCCCTCCCTGGACTTGGGATCTGCTCCAGACCTCCTGTCCCAGGAGGAGGGAACGTTGTGGCACCCAAATCCCCAGTCTCTTCATCTCAGGGCCTGGTTGCTGAAGGCCTAGACCTTCAAGATTTGCATCTTTCTCAGCAGGTGAAGGATATCCTTCATGCTTCCAGAAAGCCTTCCACTAGACGTTCCTATGCTTTTAAATGGAAAAGGTTTACCATTTGGTGTGTAGAGAAGGGTCTTGACCCTCTTGCAATACCTCTGAATTCTTTACTAGAGTATTTGCTGCATTTATCCCATGCAGGCCTTAAAACAAATTCAGTGAGAGTCCATTTGAGTGCTATTGCAGCATCCCTTAAGCCTCTCAATTGACATCCTATTTCCTCTCATCCTCTTATTGCTAGATTTATGAGAGGCCTTCTTTTAACTAAACCTCCCATTAGACCACCTCCAGTGGCATGGGATTTGAATTTGGTTCTTGGCCAGCTTATGAAGCCACCCTTTGAACCCTTAGCCACTACCTCCTTGAAATTCCTTTCCTGGAAGGTTATTTTTCTCATTGCAGTCACCTCAGCTCGCCGTATCAGTGAGCTGCAAGCCTTGGTGGCTAATCCTCCTTATACAAGGTTCCATCATGACAAGGTAGTCCTCAGGACTAATCCACACTTTATGCCTAAAGTGGTCTCACCTTTTCATCTGAACCAGGAGGTGTATTTACCTGTCTTTTTTCCAGGACCTCATGCATCAAGTGCAGAGAGGAATCTTCATACCCTGGATTGTAAGAGAGCACTTGCTTTTTACTTACAAAGGACACAGCAACATAGAAAGTCCTCTCAACTTTTTGTTGCTTTTGATCCCTCTCATTTAGGACTTACAGTCTCTAAGAGAACTCTGTCCACTTGGATTGCTCAGTGTATTTCCTTCGCCTACCAGAGTAAGAACCTTTCTCTGGAGGGCCATGTCACAGCTCACAATGTGAGGGCCATGGCAGCCTCTATGGCTCATCTAAACTCTGTGTCCATCGACCAAATCTGTCGAGCGGCCACCTGGGCCTCGGTTCATACCTTTACAGCCCATTACTGCTTGGACAATGACTCCCGCTGGGATGCCTTGTTTGGTCAGGCTGTTCTCAAACACCTGTTCCATACCTAATCAACTCCTACCCCCCATCCCTGGTTGGATGCCCGAGATCCATGGGGGAAGGTAGAGCCCTTCTCAGGGACTCACAACCTTGGAGATCTCCCTGGCATCTCTAGCTGGGGAGTCCCCATATGTGAAGACTCATTCCTGCTTGTTCCTGGAGATAGCAGTTACTTACCTGTAACAGGTGATCTCTGGGAACAACAGGAATAAGTCTTCACAACCCACCCACCTCCCCTAGGAGTTGTATATCTCTATCTATCTTTCCTTTCCTCCCTCTCTCTCTCTTTGGAGAGAGGCGGTTAGGAAAGGCGGGAAGGCAGCACGCAGGCGCTGTGGGATGCTCCCAAAAGCTTTCTTTCTGGACGCTGGGGAGCGTTCCCGCGCAGGCTCCGTCGGTACCGACGATACCCATATGTGAAAACTTATTCCTGCTGTTCCCAGAGATCACCTGTTACAGGTAAGTAACTGTGCTTTTCCCTTATTAGTCTTATATGGGTTATACTGTAGCTTCATTGCATGTCCCCTAGTCTTTCTATATTTTGATGGCGTAAATAATCTATCTACATTTACCTGTTCTACTCTATTCATTAATTTATAGACCTCTGTCATATCTCCTCTCAGCCGTCTCTTTTCCAGGTTGCCTAACCTTTTTAGCTTCTTCTAATAGGGGTATCCTTCCATCCCCTTTACCATTTTGGTGGTACTTCTCTGTACCTTTTCTAATTCTGCAATATCCTTTTTAAGATACGGTGACCAGAATTGTACACAATATCCAAGATGTGGGTGCACCATTGAAAAATATAGAGACATTATATTATTCTTTGTTTTATTCTCCGTTCCTTTCCTTATGATTCCTAGCATTCTATTTCATCGTTGACAAAAATGTCTGGAGTGCCATCCTTTTTCATAAGGATACAGGATTTGAGCTCATAGAAGAAATGAAGGATCCACAGGCAGATATATCATTGTGGAGGATAAACTGTATGGGAATAAGATAGTTTTGTGTAGTTTGTGTTCCTAATGTGCCAGATATTTAGAGCTCAAAGAACTGAAATTGCTGGAACTACTCATACTCCACACCGGCACTATATGAATATTGCCAGCGTGGTGCAGGTGCCTATGTTGCCTTTATAAAATGCCCTTAAAATAGATGACTTTTTGCACTTCTTACATAGGCATCCTGTTATATAATTGCTGTCATTAGAGACTAAGCTAAAGAGTTTTCTCCAGGAACAAGCAGGAAGTCAGTCCTCACATATGGGTGATGCCGACGTCGTTGGATCCCCCATGCGGAGCAAATCCCCAGCTTTCGAAGAAAGCCTTTGGGACTGCATCACACATGCACGGTTCCCTTCCTGCCCAAGGGTACCATCTTGCTCAGTCTCCTTTTTTCCGCAGAGCCCAATGGACGTCGTCCTAGTTTCCACGTGGAAAAAGTAGATAAAAGTTAGAAAATTGTCTTTTCTGCTAACTGGTTCGACGCTAGCTCCCCTTCCCACCTCCGGCTCGGTACACCGGTATCAAGTCCGGCTCATTTTTTTTGTTTTTGTCGTTAGAGACTAGCGTTTGCGCTCTTTTTTTTTTTCTGTTTAGCTGGAAGCCCGGTCCTTTGACCTTGCAGGGGCCCTTTTTCCCCCGAAGGCTGCCAGCGGGTTTAAGAAGTGTGATCGGTGCACGAAACTAATGTCTCTCACTGACACACATGACTTCTGCCTCCGATGCCTCGGGCCCGACCATGACCCCGTGGTCTGTGGCCCGTGCAAAAAGATGTCTTCCAAGGCATTGAGGAACAGGCAGCAGCAACATGACAGGATTTTTCCCAAGTCCGCACCCACCCTGCCCAGACCTCGTCAGAGGCCTCGACTTTTCGGGAGCTGTCTGATCCTGAGCAGCGTTGGGTGTCCTCTGAAAGGGGGTCTCCCTCGCGGGTAACACCAGAGGAAGGAAAAAATCAGTGAGGGCGGTGTCATCTGAGAGCTCTGAATGGCCTCGTCCCACGCGGGCTCGGTCGCAGAGCCCGGCTCACCGCCCCGTATCCTCGAAGTCGGAGAGGCCTGCCAAACTCCCTCGAAAGGACACGGAGACGCCGAGGAAGGTAAGCACTGTCCATGTCGTGGACTCTCCCCCGGTCTCAGGTTCGCAGCCTTGGAGCGCAGCGTGTCTGCCTTCATGGACCAGCAGCAGGCGCTGATGGCCGGTCTCACACGTCCGTCCGCCCCAACCACCGGGATTTCGACATCCAAGTCGACCCCGGATGCCGAGCCGATCCTCAAGACACTAAGGTCTCGAGTCGATCCTCGGCCGAGGTCCCCCTCGACCTCCTGTTCAGGACCGAGGTCGTTGACGCCAATTCCCTCGGCGTCGAGACCGAAGCCCTCGAGGCCAGAGCCGCTCGACTCCTCCTCGTTGGTTGGGAGACGGAGGACGAGGAGTCCCCGGACACCCACCCTACCAAGTACGTCCCGTCAGACTCCCCGGGATCTGAACCTTGGAGACGGTCACCCCCCCAAAGGCTTTGTCATTCCCTGCGGATGCCGAGGAGGATCCTCGAGCTGAGGAGCTCGAGGTCCTCCACTATGACTTTCCTCCAAAGGAAGCCCTTACTGTACCGGTGCCCCCAATTCTGGAACGGCTGATGCTCTGAATGTGGGAGACACCGGCCTCGATGCCGGTCCTCAGCAGACGAATCGATTCCATCTATCGAGTTTGCAAGAGCCCAGGGTTCCAAAAAGCACAGCTGCCGCACAACTCCATGGTTGTGGAATCGTCCATGCTCCGGCTCAAGAGCCAGAAGGCGCACTCCTCGGTGCCTCCTGGCTGAGAGGCCCGCAACATGGATGCTCTTGGCAGAAAGTGCTACCAGGGTTCGATGCTGTCATGCCGAATCCAGACGTACCAGCTGTAAATGGGCATATACCTGCGAGACCTGGCAAAGGAGATTGCCGGGTTCTCGGCTGGTCTCTCTGAGGGAACTTTGCAGCGCTTCCAAGTTTTATTCACTGGGATCCGAGAGTGCTCGAAGTTTATGACTCGAGCAGCCAATGACGGCTTTGAGGCTTCAGCCCGGGTAGCGGGGGCCGGCATCAGTGCATGATGCTAGGCTTGGCTACAGTCGTCAGACCTGGAGCCATGGGTTCAGGACAAGTTGGTCGATGTCCCTTGCAAAGGTGAAAACCTCTTTGGTAAGCCCATGACTGAGAAGGCTGCCGAGATCGAGTCCGAGTACCTGACCCGGACAAGACTTGAGAAGAAGACATCTGCCCCTTCTAAAAAGAAGGGCTCGGGTAAGAAGCCCTTTTTCCCGAGAAAAGGATCAGCTTACCGAAACTACCCCACGTATCAGGCCTCTCCAACTCCCCAGCAGGGGCAGCAGGCCAAGGGATGGGGGCAAGGCCTGCATAAGCAAAAGAGCCCCAAGCACCGGCTCCAGCCCCGGCCCAGCCTGGAGGGGGCTTTTGACTCCCGGAGCATAGTCTCTCTCTCAAAGGACGCAGGACCCTGTACAGGTGGCCAGCTATTACAAAACATGAACAGCAGTGGATCTTCCGTTTGAATACTGTCACGCCATATGGTTTAAATTTGGAGCAAGACTGGAAATGTCTTCTGTGAAGGGATCTAACTGGTCGGCAATTTGGTGTCAGCATTTTTGTTGCTCCCGCCATTTGCCGGCTAGGCAGTAACGTTTGGTTTGGAAGTGATGTCAAACGTTGTGGAATTTAAATGGCCATACCTTTTCCCTGATTTTTTGTGCTAGTTGGTGGACATTAAACCTGAAGCAGGGTGTGGAAGTTTGACAACCCGAAACGCAGGACTGTGTCGTTATCTCCACCACTATTGATGGACTGTACCATGAGCACAGTGGTTCAGTTAAGTACGTCTTCAATCAAAAAAAATTTTTATATAGCAGCTTGAAATGTTACTGCTTTCTTGATTAAAAAGGACGCAAACCTTCAGTTGAGAGTTCTTGTCTGAGGTTCTTAGTCTAACAAAAAAATATTGTTTATGGGAACTGGTTTGGTATTTTGTGGTATGGAACCTGTATTTTTGTGGATTCCTTAGGATTTGGGTGACAGTGTTCCTTTTTGCCCAGGGGTTTTTTGATTTTGGTTTCAGCTATTACAACAGACACCTGGGTTTTCCAAATAGTCCAAATGGGCTATCGGTTACATCTCAGCCAGGTGCCTCCCTCTTACTTTCCAAGGGAGCCTCTCAGACCCCCTCTTCACAGGGACCTCCTCTTGAAAGAGTTAACAGGTCTTCTCGAGGGTCAGGCGGTAGAACCGGTGCCTCACCACCTACAGGGCACAGGCTTCTGCTCCAGGTACTTTCTGATACTAAAGAGAACTGGAGGCCTAAGACCTATCCTCAACCTGCGAATCCTAAACAAGTTCCTGGTGAGGGAAAAGTTCAAGATGCTTTCCCTTGGAATATTGCTGCCTTACCTCCGCCAGGGAGACTGGCTATGCTCCTTAGATCTCAAAGATGTGTATACACACATCTTGATTCATCCAGACCACAGACAATATCTAAGATTTGTAGTGGGAGGAAACCATTTTCAGTACAGAGTGCTTCCTTATTGCCTAGCCTCGGCACCCAGGGTATTCACAAAGTGCCTTGCGGTGGTGGCAGCCTTTCTAAGGACTCAAGGGGTCTTTGTCTTCCCCTATTAGACGACTGGCTCATCAGAGCCCAGTCAGCTCTAGAAGCCCAACAGGCCACGTTCCACACTATCCAATTGCTCCAGCACCTGGGCTTTGTGATCAACTACACAAAGTCTACTCTGGTTCCCTCTCAGGGACTGGAATTCATAGGGACAAGGTTAGACACCCTTCAGGCAAGGGCTTATCTACCAGACGAAAGAGCTCAAAGACTGGTAGCCCTAGTGCAGCAAGTGAGTCGCAGATCCCGCATCTCAGCAAGACACTTTCTGCGCCTTCTTGGTCACGTGGCCTCCACAATGCATGTGATAACCAATGTTCGACTACACATGAGAATAGCTCAGTGGTGCCTCAGGGACCAGTGGACACAAGCCACAGGCAGACTCGGAGACAACATCAAGGTGTCCCATCGCCTGATACAGTCTTTGAAATGGTGATTTCATCCTCACAACCTTCTGGAGGGAGTGCCTTTTCAGCCTTCCATGCACTCGAGGGTGCTGACTACGAATGCCTCCCTGCTGGGATGGGGTGCGCATTGCCAACAGGTCTGCACTCAAGGTGTGTGGTCTCCATGGGAGAGCACAACACAAATCAATCTTCTAGAGCTTCGAGCGATCCGGCTTGCTCTTCGGACCTTCTGCCAAACCGTGGCTCATCAGTCTGTCTTGATTCAGACAGACAACCAAGTAGCGTTGTTCTATGTGAACAAACAGGGAGCACAGGCTCTCGCATCCTGTCTCAGGAAACTCTGGACCTATGCTCCTTTGCAGTCAGCCAGGGTATGTTCCTCAAGACGGTCTGCTTACCAAGTCGGGAGAACTTCCTAGCAGACAAGCTAAGCAGAATTCTCCAGCCGCACGAGTGGCAACTGAATCCCAACATAGCCCAGCAACTCTTCCAGTGTTGGGGGCGACCATCCATAGATTTGTTTGCGAACCATCAAAATCACTAGTTGCCCCATTTCTGTTCCAGACAGCCGCACCCACACAGAGTAGCTGCAGATGCTTTCCTAATATCATGGTCTGTGGGCCTCCTATATGCGTTTCCTCCCACGCCACTGGTAGCTCGGACCTTATTCAAGATCCTTCAGGACAAGGCCTCGGTCATCCTGGTGGCCCCCAGGTGGCCGAGACAGCCTTGGTTTCCACTCCTTCTACAGCTGGCGAAGGAGGCTCCAGTTCCTCTAGGATTTCTGCCCAATCTCCTGTCGCAGGATGGGGGCTCACTTCTGCATCCGAACCTCAGGTCCCTCAACCTGCTGGCATGGCTGCTGAAAGGGTAGCCCTTGCACCACTTCTTCTCCCGAAAAAGATAGAGGATGTGCTGCTAGCCTCTAGAAGGCAATTGACTAGGAAAACCTACGCATTTAAGTGGCGTAGGTTTGAGGTATGGTGTACTCAGCAGAGTAAGAACCCTTTCTCCTGCCAGGTGGCTGTGGTGCTGCAGTACCTGCTTCAGCTTTCATAGTTAGGCCTCAAGTCAAACTCGGTCCGTGTTCACCTTAGTGCTTTATCAGCACACCACTCTCCAGTGGAAGGGCAACCTCTCTCTGTATACCCCTTAGTGTCCAGGTTCCTGAGAGGTCTGCTTCTGCTGAAATCCCCGGTTCACCCCCCGGCGACCGAATGGGATCTGAATGTGGTCTTGCAGCAGCTTACTCACCCACCCTTTGAGCCGATGGCTACCTGCCATCTCCGCTTCCTGTCTTGGAAGACCCTTTTCTTGGTGGCACTCACATCGGCTAGACGAGTAAGTGAGGTGCAAGCTTTGGTGTCCGATAGACCATTCATACGGTTCTATAGGAACAGGGTGGTGCTTCGCACGCACCTCAAGTTCGTGCCAAAAGTGGTCATCTCTTTCCACCTTAACCAGGAGGTGGTGCTTCTGACCTTTTTTCCCAGGCCCCATGCCAGCCGGGTAGAAGCAGTTCTGCATACTCTGGACTGTAAGAGGGCGTTGGCCTTCTACATGGAGTGTACGCGGGGACATCGGAGAGCTCCTCAGCTCTTCATCTCTTATGACCCCAGTAAGCTGTGGATGCCGGTCTCCAAGCATACGCTGTCCACCTGGGTGGCGGATTGCATCACCTGGACATACAGGGCGGCCGATCTCCCGTTGCAGGGTCGTGTCACGGCCCACCGGGTCAGGGCTAAGGCCACATCAGTGGCTCACTTCCGCTCTGTTCCACTGGCAGATAATACTGCCGGGCCGCAACCTGGTCTTCAAGCCAGACTTTTGCAGCCCATTACTGCGTGGATAGAGAGTCCCAACAGGACAGTGCTTTCGGCCAGGCTGTACTCCATAATCTGTTTGAGGTTTAGGCAACTCCTACCCTCCGACCCTTTGGTGTCAGGCTACCGGAGTGTTACGTTCTCGGTTGAACTCCTATCATGGCTGCTGCGGCTCGTCTAGAGGGAACCTATTTTTCAGTTATGGGTTCTCGGTAGCCTATAGCTAGGGAGTCCAATATGTGAGGACTGACTTCTTGCTTGTTCCTGGAGAAAGCGTAGTTACTCAACTGTGACAGGTGTTCTCCAGGGACAGCAGGAATCAGTCCTCACAACCCTCCCTCCTTTCCTGGAGTTGCAGTCCTTGATTAATTTTTATCCTTTTGCCGTCTTTTTAGCTATGTCATTTGACTGAGCAAGATGGCACCCTAGGGCGGGAAGGGGACCACGCACGCGTGATGCAGTCCCAATGGCTTTCTTCGAAAGCTGGGGATTTGTTCCGCATGGGGGCTCCGTTAACCTCGACATCACCCATATGTGAGGACTGATTCCTGTTGTTCTTGGAGAACACCTGTTACAAGTGAGTAACTATGCTTTACTGGGCAATTTTAGATTGCTGCTGGATTAGTTTAGCACTGTTTTGGGGGGTTTTTTGTTGTTTTTTGCTGATCAAATGGCTGCTTTATAGATAGAACAGGATTCAGATTTATGTTTGGGTCAAAGTCTCTCGCTCAGACTGCCTCTTTAAGACATGGAGACCTGCATGGTTCCAAGAATCACAGAAAAATTGCCATTGCCTGATGCTGAGATGCAGATGAGCTCATAAAATTGTTTTTAGCATTTTGCAGCGAAAAGATTCTTAAATGTGCAGTAGCTCTTTTCTGAAAATGTGTGTAGTTACATATGCCTCTCCTTTCTAACTGCAGCATAAGCACCTCCTGAGTGTTTGAATTAATGGGCAGCATGCAGGACTTGGAAATTTGGACCTGCGTTGGGCAGCACACACACATTGCACACAACACCACCTCCTCTTCATCCATACAGGCGCTCTTTTAACGCCAGGATGATTGAGATGGGAAGACTATGTACTGAGCCCTGGATGTATTTCATTCTAAATGTTGGGAGCAGTAGCCGTGAAAGAGCTCTAGCAGCCTTATGCAACAGCCAAGGCAACGAATCGAGCAAGCTATCCGTATCACCTTGACATTTTTCCCCTCCTGCACTTATATAGATGGACTGGATGCACTGTGATGAGTTTGTTTTGACAATCTCTCTTCCTTTGTTCTAAAATATGAAAGCGAGCCTACTGAGGCTATATGAGACGTTTCTATGTCTGCCTTGCCTGCTGTTTAAAGCAATAATTGTATTAATGTAAATGAGGCTTGGCTTGAAAAGTTTAGAAAACACTCATGGAGAGGAAACTTTAAAAGTAATGACCCTGCATAGAAAGTATCAGGTCAACATTGAAGTACCTCAACTAGCAGTTTTTTAAAATGCTAGCCACGGCATTTAAATATAAAGCAGGCCTACATCTATAAGCATCATTTTTAAGCTCCTAAACTAAGTTAATTTTCAGCTGAAAATTTAGAAGTCCATATTCAAAGTCCTTATCCAGTTTGCAGCACTTGCTAGCCAGCTAGATTTATAGTGCTCTCCTTCTTGATACTATCCAGATAGTGCTGGGGTAGTCTATGGGCAGAGCCAGGGAGGAGCTACTATTTATGTGTATGGTGATGATTATAAGTGCTGCTATAAAGATTGCTATACAGATAGCTTAAGAACATAAGATATGCCATACTGGGTCAGACCAAGGTCCATCAAGCCCAGTATTCTGTTTCCAGCAGTGGCCAATCTAGGTCATATGTACCTAGCAGTTTCCCCAAGAGACACAAGTTCCACAATGCTTGTACTGGGTCAAGCATTGATATTTCGGTCACAGCAAAAGGCTGTCCTAAATGGCTATCTGTATAGCTGTGTTGAAAATCACCAGAAAGACTGGATAGTCACTACTGGCCACTATGCAGATACCAGTGCTGAATATCTAGTTTTTATTTAGCCAGTGTCCAGTGTCCCATTAGGCTCCTAAGTTTGGCTCAAAATAGTGCATACATTTTGGAGCCTAACTTAGAAACCTAAATTTAGGAGCTCAGCATTTTTTCAGTATCAGGCCCAGTGCCTATATTGCATGTGTTATATTGTTCACCAGGGTATATACTCACATCAAAAACAGTGGCTATTAATTCAGGTAACTCTCCTCTTGATGTGGACTTTATTGTATTCTTACTTTATTTATTAATAAAGATTGTTGGAAACTTTAAAAAAAAACGAAAAAAAAAACAAACAGTGGCTAACCAATTTCCACATATGGAGGGTAATTCTATAAAGTCATGTCTATTTAGAAAGCTTAGTTTTATAAAATAGGAGCATAGGCAGTGCTATATGCATGGCAAATCTAGGTACAATATATGCCTGCTCCTAGATTTTTCAGGAATGCATGTAAGCTATAGTATTTTATAACTTACACATGTAGATCTGCGCTCTGCCCCTGTACACATCTGCTTAAAAGTATGTGCCATTGGCCTGATGCACATAATTAGAGAATGGCATACAGCTAAAGTACACACATAAAGACCCATTAACATGCATTAATCACTGAAAATAGGTGATTTACACATTGGTGATGTGTATCTTTATGTGTCTCCTTGTAAAATTACCTGCAGGCTGCCTGCAGCCCATTCTTAACATCATCTTAAATCCCAAATTCCAAAAGTCCAAAAGAGGGCTCAACTTTTAATTCTCATTTTGTTCAAATAAAGATGACTCTGTATGTTCTGGCAGGTCTATCATATGGATAATGACAGATTTCGCAATGACATCCTATATGAAGAGCTAGCCCCTGGCAAACACAATGGCAATTCAAGAGTGTCTGCCTCTTAACAATTATAAATGTTTGCTTAGACTCATGGGGGCCAATATTCAGCAGTGGTAGTCATTGCCACTTTAACTAAGAACTAAATATTCATTCTGGAGTCATATCCGTCCACTGGCATCAAATATCCGGGATGGCTGGATAGCGCTGCAGCTAACTGGGCAGCAGTGGTATTCAACCACTGCCTGGTTAGCTAAAGTGGCTAAAGTTAGGACAGCCTTTATTCTGTCTAACTTTAACTGCTTTAAGATAACTGGGCAGTGGCTGAATAATGCTGCTACCCAGTTATCTTCAGTGCTGTCCCTGGAACGTCCCTATTATAAGCAGTTATCATCGGGATGTTGAGTGACATTAGAAGGAGATATTCAGTGGCACAAACTGGCTATCTCCAGGAACCAGCAGGAATGTAGTCTTCACATATGGGTGACGTCGATACCGACGGAGCCCGGACGGGAATGCTCCCCAGCATCCTTTAGGAAAGCCTTTGGGAGTCCTGCACTGTGCCTTCATGACTACCTTCCTGCTTTTCTGACTCCCTTTCCTCAGTTCTTCTTTTTCCGCAGAGCCAGCAGGATCAGTATTTGTTTTTCCTGTCACAGCAGAAAATTTTCTCGGAATAGCACTTCTGCCTTCCTGTTTTTCATCTGGTATCGCCCCCGATTTTGGTACTTTCATTTTTATTTCTTTTTGCCCCATATATTTTTAGTTTTTAAATTTTTTCCTTTGAGGACCTCATGCCCCACATAGGCCTTAGGCCTACCCTCTCCACCATGGAGAGACACCCTAGCGGTTTCAAGAAATGCACCAAGTGTTCCCGGACAATTTCTGTCACGGTCACACGAGTGGTGCCTTAGGTGTCTCGGTCCTGACCATGACCCAGACTCTTGCTCCCTCTGTAAGCAGATGACTAAGAAAGGTCTAAGAAACCAGGCCAGAGAGTTACTAGAACTTTTCCCATCAGATTCATTTTTGTTGGCATCGACATTCTCCTGAACTTCATCAGCTTCAAAGGTTTCTAAAACCTCGAAGACCTCAAAGCATAGTTCAGACTCTAAGAGAAAGAAGACTTTGAGATCCCCGCAGAAATCTCCACAGGATCCGAAGGAGTCTTGAGTTTCATCCAAGAAATCCAAAGAGACATCAAGAGGATTGAGGGAAAGATCCCGTTCAAAACACAGAGACTCCCTGAAGATATCCTCTGAAGCTGGCCACCAAACTAAATACCCCCGGTGGGAGGACATGTTCTCCAAAGCCTTGGTGGGGAACCAGGAAGCCTCTGAGGCTCCGACCTCACCAGAGCCACCGGTGCCATGCTCTGGTATGGTGGCTGCAAGCCCTGTTCTGTCTCTGGACCAGACACAGTCTCATTGGATCAGTGCATACTATCCATTGAGAAGACTTTAGTGGCTCTCCTGGCAGCTTCAGTATCACAGGCACCATTGACTCCAGGACTGTTTACATCGGTATCAACATTAGTACCAATAGCGGAAGCAGTAATGGTATTGCTACAAGTGCTACTGCCTGATGTCCACATCCCACATGCATCAGCTCCATCACCGGGACCAGTGTTCAGAGCCCCGTCAACTTGGTCAATTCCAGGTTCGGCACCGCTGCCCAGACAGCAAGGGTGCAGCATTGAGCGCAACCAGTACCGGCAGCATCATTCACATGGTCATCGGCACTGACAACGCTCTCCGAGCTGAGATTCTGAGGCCTCCAATTCAGACCATCGGTCCCTTGACTCTGAGGATCTACTGGATATGGCATCGGTATCGGAGCTGTTACCTCCAAGCATCACCTCCCGCCAAAAGTCACCTCCAGAGGACATGTATTGAGTACTGGAGGTCCCAGGCTTTCAAAAGACACAGCTATCACATCATTCAATGCTAGTTGAATCAACGATGCGCCGCATCAAAAGTAGTAAGACATATGCATCGATACCCCCCGGCAGGGAATTGAGGAACCTCAATGCCTTCACTCAATGGTCATTACAGGCATCCATGCTGGCTAGTAGGATCAATATCCCTTATATATGGGATTGTTCCTTAAGGAAATTAATAAGGATTGGGAAGCCTCCCTTCCCTTCATCAAGAAGAAAAGAAGCCAGCTTTTGAGACAGTCCTCAAAAACAGCCAGAATGTCTCCAAATTTGTGAACAGTGCAGCCTTCGATCATTCGAATCCACCAGCAGAGCATCAGCTATTGCCATTGGTGCGCGAAGGCTAGCATGGTTACAGGCTTTGGACCTAGAGCAATGGGTTCAAGACAAACTGGGTAACATCCTCTGCACTGAGGAAAACCTCTTCAGTAAAAAATGGAGGGAAAAAGCTGGAGAGTTTGAAACTGATGATACCACTCTGAAGAAGCTCTCCAGAAAGACCTCTGACCCTTCAAAAAAGAAACCAGCAACAAAGAAACCCTTCTACCCTAAGAAGAAAAGATTCTACCCTTCTTACCACAGCCAGCATCTCAGCCACAAGCAACATCCAACTTTTGATTCAGTCCTGGGGAACATGGTAATCTAAATCTGCAAAGGCCCAATCCAGTCAAAATAGCAGGTTGACTTTGCCGTTGGCAAATGGTCATCTCAGAGCAGTGGACCCTAAGAACATAAGATATGCCATACTGGGTCAGACCAAGATCCATCAAGCCCAGTATCCTGTTTCCAACAGTGGCCAATCTAGGTCATACTTACCTAGCAGTTTCCCCAAAAGACACAGGTTCCACAATGCTTGTACTGGGTCAAGCATTGATATCCTGGGTCCCTTCTTAATAATGGTTTATGGACTTTTCCTCCAGGAACTTGTCCAAACCTTTTTTAAACCCAGCTACACTAACAGCCTTTACTACATCCTCCGGTAACAAATTCCAGAGTTTGATTACACGTTGAGTGAAAAAATATTTTCTTTTATTAGTCTTAAATAGTTTACCCTGTAGCTTCATTGCATGTCCCCTAGTCTTTCTATATTCTGATAACGTAAATAATCGATCTACGTTTACCCATTCCACTCCGTTCATTAATTTATAGACTTCTATCGTATCTCCCCTCAGCCGTCTCTAAGCATCATTCAGGAGGGGTATCAACTAAACTTCATACAACTTCCTCTGCCTCACTTCAGAGGTGAATATCCTCTCCAATCTATCCTCAGGGCCCTACTCCAAGAGGAAATCTCCAACCTGCTCACCCAGGGTGCCATAGAGGAGGTTCCACAACAAGAACTTCACAAGGGCTTCTACTCTCCTTACTTCCTCATACTGAAGAAGTTAGGAGGATACAGGCCTATCCTCGACCCCTGAAATCTAAACAAATTCCTTGTCAGAGAGAAGTTCAAAATGATCTCCCTTGGAACCCTCCTACCCTACTTGCAGGAATAAGATTGGCTATGTGCCCTAGATTTCAAAGATGCATATACCCATATCCTGATACATCCAGGACACAAGAAATATCTTTGCTTTACCTTTTAGGGGACTCACTACCAGTACAGAGTACTCTCCTTCGGACTAGCATCTACTCCCAGGGTGTTCACAAAATGCATGTCAGTGGTAACAGCCTACCTTCGAAGCAGGGGGATCTTTGTCTTCCCTTACTTACAGTAGATGACTGGTTGATAAAGGTAGACTCTCCAGGAGAGCTCTGCATTTCTCTCAAAACCACTCTCGCAATGCTGTAACACCTGGGATTTGTTGTAAACTTCCCAAAGTCCCATCTAATCCCATCCCAAAGATTGGAATTCATAGGGGCAGTGTTAGACACTCAGCTATTCAGAGCCTTTCTGCCACTAGACCATATGGACCAATTATCCTTAGTCATCCATGGTGCGTCAACAGACAAGCTCAACAGCTCGAGGCTTCCTTTGTCTCTTAGGCCACATGGCATCCACAGTACACGTGGTACCATATGTAAGACTACATATGAGCCTAACACAATGGACCTTAGCATCCCACTGGACACAGTCCTCAGGACACCTACAGGGCATCATTCAGATCACCCACCCTCTAGTCCAATCCCTCCTATGGTGGTGCACCCCAGCAAACCTTCTAGAAGGGTCGCCTTTTCAGAAGCCTCAACCTCAACACACCCTGACCACAGATGCTTCCAAACTGGGTTGGGGAGCCCATATGGAGTCAGTATCCACACAAGGCCTGTGGACAACTCAGGAGTCATCCTTACAGATCAACTTGTTGGAACTCTGGGCAATCACAAATGCCCTACAAGTGTTTCAACACCACCTCTCAAACAGTCAGGTGCTCGTCCGGACAGACAACCAGGTGCCAGTGTTCTATGTGAACAAGCAAGGCAGGACAGGCTCATTTCCCCTCTGTGAAGAGGCCTGTCACCTTTGGAACTTGCCATCTCTCACCATTTACACCTTCGTGCAGTGTATATTCCTGGTGATCAGAATCACCTTGCGGACAGGCTCAGTCGCATTTTCCACCTATATGAGTGGCATAAATCTTTAAGGCCTGAGGAACTTTAGTCCTCGACCTCTTTGCCACTCCACAGAACAGCAAACTCCCACAGTTCTGTTCCAGAGTTTCCATCCAAGCTTTGCTAAATGATGCTTTTCACCTACACTGGGGTTAGGGACTGCTTTATGCACTTCCCCCCACACTCCTAGTACCGAAGACCCTCTTCAAACTCCAGCTCGACGGAGGCACTATGATTCTCTTAGCCCCTTTCTGGCCCCGTCAAAACTGGTTTCCCCTTCTACTTCGGCTGCAACAGATGCAACCAATCTGTCTGGGCTGAAATTCAGGTCTTCTATCCCAGAACGACGGAACAGTCCTACATCCCAATCTGCAATCTCTCCATCTGACTGCATGGCTGCTGAAGGGGTGATGCTCCAGCATCTCCACCTTCCTCAGGAGGTAAAAGACATTCTCCTGGCTTCCAGAAAACCCTCCACCAGGAGGGCCTCTGCGTTCAGATGAAACAGATTTGGATCATGGTGCTCCCGGGACAACCTAAATCCCTTCAACGCACCAGTGCCTGCACTGCTGCAATATCTATTGCACTTGTCCACCTCAGGACTAAAGACCAATTTGATTTGAGTTCACCTCCATGCCATTGTGGCTTTTCACAAACCAATCGATGGTCATTCCATCTCTGTGCACCCCCTAGTAGCACATTTCATGAGAGGCCTCCTCCTCTCTTAGCACCCATTCGACCATCTCCAGTGGCATGAGATCTCAACGTGTTCTTGGCACAGCTTCTCAAACCCCCATTTTTTTATGTATTTTATTTATTTATATACGAGCTTGATATACCGCCCAAAACCGAAGTATCAGAGCGGTGTACAATAAAAGAAAAGCAGCTGCAGGAAAGGAAAGAGAGAAAAGAACGCCATTTGAAGACAGGAAAGAGCTAGGGAGAGATAGAAAGAAAAGGACAGAGGTTACATGACTAGACAAGTAGACACGGGGGGGAGGGGAGTGAGGGGGTGAGTCGTGGCAATCGGATCTGGCATGATGGTCAGGAAGAAACTGGAAGGTCAAAAGCCTGAGAGAAATGATGAGTCTTGAGGAGAACTTTGAAGTGCGGGAAAGAGGGCTCAGTGCGGAGCGTGTGAGGGAGGGAATTCCAGAGAGCGGGGGCTAAGAAGAAAAATGCAGAGTGACGGGTGAGTTCAAGATGGGCCTGGGATGGAGAGGGAAGGAAAAGACGGTTGGTATGGGATGAACGGAGAAGACGGGGAGCAGGTTGATGAAAGATAAGATCAGAGAGGTACTGAGGAGTATTGGTGTGGAGAACTCTGTGAGTGGAGAGCTCTGTGCGGTACTTGTCTTGGAAGGTCATATTTCTAGTTGTACTGACCTCGACCAGATGCATCAGTGAATTACAAGCCTTGGTGGCCCATCCACCAGATTCCATCATGACAAAGTCGTCCTACGGACACACCCTCACTTTCTATCAAAAGTAGTATCGCCCTTCCACGTCAATCAATCTGTAATACTTCCAATCTTCTTCCCAAGACTGCACGCTTCCCATGCAGAAGCAACCGTGCACACCCTAGACTGTAAATGAGCCCTGGCCTTCTATCTGTAGAGGACTCAGGATCTCTGCAAGTCCTCTCAATTATTTATATCCTTTGACCCCACTCACTTGGGGCTTCCTGTAACAAATCGAATTCTCTCCAGATGGATAGCAGACTGCATCGCTTTTGCTTATGATAAAGCAGGACTCTCCCTCAGAGGCCACATCACTGTTCACAATGTCCGAGCCATGGCAGCTTCTGTAACCCACCTACCCTCAGTAGACATTGATGAAATATGCTGGGCAGCAACCTGGTCTTACAACCTCACCTTTGCTGCCCGTTACTGCTTGGACAAGGACTCCCACCGGGATGCAGCCTTTGGCCAGGCGGTCCTTCAACATCTCTTTGGAACATAGCTACAACCCCTCCACCCATCCACACTGTTTAATCCAGATTTCCATTGTGGATCTATGTCCACCTGAACCCAGTCCGACCCTTCTGACCTGGTTTCCAAGTCTCCTGAAGATCTGGGAGCTAGGAAGTCCCATATATGAAGACTACATTCCTGTTTGTTCTTGAAGATAGCATAGTTACTCACCTGTAACAGGTGATCTCCGGGAACAGCAGGAATTTAGTCTTCACAACCCACCCTCCTCCCCATGGAGCTGTAGGGTTATTTTTATTCTTTCTTCTCAGCTACAAACCTAACTGAGGAGAGGGAGTCAGAAGAGCAGGAAGACAGTCGCGCAGGCACAGTTGAGTACTCCCAAATGCTGTCCTATAGGATGCTGGGGAGCATTCCCGTGTGGGTTCCGTTAGTACTGATGTCGCTCATATGTGAAGACTAAATTCCTGCAGTTCCCTGAGATCACCTGTTACAGGTGAGTAACTACGCTATATGCTGCTGACAATCCCACTTAGCAGGCCTGCTAACTGCATTAATCGTGCTAACTGCATTAATCACTTTGAATACGCACATCCCCACAGCACTGGAAATGCAAATTCCACCAAGGCCATTAAAGATACAAGAATAACAGGATCCATGAAGGCAAGATAGCTTGAATGAAGGTGAGCACATCTATATCAGAGTTTAATTTTAGTTTATTTTCTGCTGCAATTATCACAAGAAAGACTGACATCCACCTCTGAATCTTTTTAGCCACAGTTGCCGCTTACCTAATTTGCCATATAGCATATCTATGGTCTCCTGAAAGTGAAGGAGATAGAAATGCTATATACAGTATCAAATTTGCTGGATAGTATAACAGCTGTGGTGTACATACTTTCTTGTTTATTCTTTTATAGACCAGAATCTCTTGATGATACAACAGATCAGGGTAAGCATTATCCTGTGCATTTTAGATTGTAATTGGAACATAGAGAAGCTGTAAATGGACTGTTTCCCTGCATGGCTGTCAGCTGTTTCTTTCTTAATACACGTAATACTATCCTTTATGCTCAAAGAATAAGAAGTGTCCAATGTCTTCGTCCTAGCAACTTCAATCTGTTGTTTTTGGAAAAGTGTAACTGTCCCAGAAATTAAAGAAGGATGCCACTTAACAGAAGGAGCAATTATATATTATTTTATATATCACACCTCCTAAATGATAGAACCTCACTTACAGTACTTTTCCTGCACATTATTTTACATAACAGTATTTTGTATGGAATGGAGGTGTAGTCTAGTGGTTAGAGCGGGGGAAATCGGGGTTCAAATCCTTGTGGCCATGGGTAAGTACTTTACCCTCCGTTGTCTCAGGTATAAATTTAGATTGCAAGCCCTCTGAGGACAGGGGACAGTGTGTTGTATCTAAATGGCATGAGCTAAGTAAAGTAGAAGAACCTCTCTGTGTGTGCAGATTTGTGTGCAACTTTTGGGAGGTGGTATATACTAATACTAATAATAAAAAAAAATTTCAAAACCCTTATCCAGACAGCCAATGGGAGGCTGTCCAGATAAGGATGCTGAGTGAGATATTCAGCGGCACTATCTGTATAGTGCTTGGGCAGAGTGAGGGCAGTGCCATTGCTTTCTGGATAAGTGCTGGCTTTATCTAAATAGCAAAGTTTTCAGCCGGCATTTGTCTGAATAACTTAAACCGCATGAAAAGCAGGCGTAAGCTGCTATCCAGATAGGTGCTAATGTTATTCATACAGTAGCTTCCTTATCGCTTCTCCGGGCCAGTCCAGGGAAAGGTAGGGTTGTCAATCCCCTATAGCAACTGAGGACTCTCAAGTTTTCTTGAGAGGTGAAGCCACTCCCCCTAAGGGTAATCCAGCAGTCTTTCAGTCCTCAGCAGCTAAAGAGGATCGAATCTCTATTTTCTCCCTCATCAATGAACCTGCGGGTTATTTTTCTTTCTTGTTTTTTTCAGCATGATGATATTGGCTCTAGCAGAGCTGATTTCTCTATAGTCCTGTGAGATTTTTTTTCTAAAGGCGCTATAGCTTTAAGGGCATTAGAGACATTGAGTGTATTATTCCTGCAGTGTGAGGTAGAGCCTGCCTCTTTCACTGCCTCCGTCTCCTACAACAGAGTGATCCTGGGGGCCCCAGTTCTTTCCTCTGTCCCGAGCGCTACCGGTTTCACTGTGCTTCCCGCTAGCAGCGAGACTGCCTTACCGGCTCAGTTTTTCTTCCTCTCTGGTGAGTTACCTTCATTTTTTTCTTCCTCTCAGAATCGCGGGCTCAGTAGCGGCACCAGGGTTATTTTCCTCAGCGTTTTTAACTTCGGAGTTGCTTTTTGTTTTTTGTTTTCTTCCGTTTTCCTTCGCGTTTGGGGGTTCAAATTAGGATTTTTTCTTCATGGCAGACAAGCCGATTCCAAAGGTAGACGAGCCGTCTTTGCCCGCCGAAAAGGCGGGAAAGGCGGCCATTTTCTCAGCGCCGGTCAGTGCTCTAGCAGAGCAGCCACGGCCGCATAAAAAAAAGGCAAAATCGTCAAAGGACGCTGTTCCGCTTGAAAAGCCTTCACACTCCCCTTCTGTGACTCAGGAAGGCATGGCATCATTTTTTTCGCCAGAATTTATTTTGGCAATGCACAAGGCTTTTTTGCTACGATCTGCTCAGCCTAATATCCTTCCTTCAGTTCCCAATCCTTTGCCTGTTCCCCTTCAGGTTCAATTAACTGAAGATCCTGGAGAGGGATCTTCTCAAAATAAAGATGTTATTAGGGGCCCTTTGGATCCTTTTCTTTCTCAGCCTTCTCTTCTCCTGGGTCAAGGGAACACAGAGGTTCTGGCAGAACCAACTTTGGATCTGGATGCAGATGACTTGGAGGAAGGGGAGATTGCGCCCGGGGAAGATCCTAATATTTTCAGGATCTTCCGTAAAGAGGAGCTCTCGGCTCTCATTTCTCAATCTTTAGCAGCGCTACACCTGCTTCTTCCTTCTGCTTCCCAGGAACCTTTGGAAGATCCGTTGTTGCAGGGCTTTAAAGCTGAACAATGGTGTTTCCCACTGCACCGAGTTATCAAGCAGATGATTGACTCGGAATGGGAGTGTCCAGAAGCTACGCTGCGTGGCAGCCGCGCATTGGCTCGCTTATACCCCCTTCCTCAGGAGGTAAAGGAGTTATTTCGCATGCCAAAGGTGGATGCCATTATCTTGGCAGTGACCAAGAAGACTACCATCCCTGTGGAGGGAGCGGCAGCTCTTAAGGACCTTCAGGATAGAAAGTTAGAAGTTCTTCTCAAGCAGGCATTTGATTCTAGCGCCTTGGCGCTGCAGTCTGCAGTTGGTGGAGCTTATGTGTCTCGAGCGTCCATTCGATGGTTACAAGGGGACGCTTCAGGGGAGGCTTCTTCTGATATTGCAGACACGGCAAAGTTGGAATCAGCCGCTGCTTATATGGCGGATGCTTTTTATGATTTGCTGCGGATTGCGGCTAAGACCATGGCCTCTCTGGTAGCTGCCAGGCGTTTTCTCTGGTTGCGTAACTGGTCTGCAGATGTATCCTCGAAGTTGCGGCTCAGTAAATTGCCCTATCAGGGGAAATTACTTTTCGGTGAGGCTTTAGAAAAAATTGTTAAAGATTTGGGCGACTCAAAAGGAGGCCGTTTGCCTGAGGATAAACCCAAGCCAACGCGAACGGTTGCTAGTTTCCGAGGCTCCGGTCGGGACTCCCGTAGATTTCGCGGAGCGCGCTTTGCTCCCTATTCCAGAGGCCGTTCTAGCTTTCGGGGGCAATCCTTTCGTGGAACCAGAGGTTTTGGCAAGTCCTACTTTCGTGCGTCCCAACCTTCAGTTAAAAAGCCGCAATGAAGGTCTGCTGGTCCAGGCGCTGGTTCCTGTGGGAGGACAACTACAGGAATATCTGGCGGCCTGGACCGACGTTACTTCCGACAAATGGGTTTTGGAGATAATTCAGAAGGGGTATGCGCTAGATTTCGCCTGCCCTTTGTCACCCGCCTTTGTGATGTCTCCCTGTGCTCCCGGTCTGAAGAAACAAGCCATTGCGAACTCGCTCCTTCGCCTCTTGCAGCTGAGAGCGATAGTTCCCGTACCTCTAGACCAATACGGTTGCGGTCGATACTCGATCTATTTTGTGGTCCCCAAAAAGGAAGGTTCTTTTCGTCCCGTGCTAGATCTCAAAGGCGTAAACCGTACTTTGCGGGTGCCTCACTTTCGCATGGAAACGCTACGTACCGTGATTCGGGCGGTACAGCCGGGGGAGTTTCTCTCGTCCATCGATCTCACGGAAGCCTATCTTCATATTCCCATCAGGCCATCACATCAGCGCTTTTTGCGTTTTGCCCTTCCCAGGGGACATTTCCAGTTTCGAGCATTGCCGTTCGGTCTCGCTACGGCTCCGCGGACTTTCACGAAACTGATGGTGGTGGTTGCAGCGGCGCTTCGAAAGGACGGTATCAGAGTACATCCTTATCTCGACGATTGGTTGATCAGAGCCGATTCGCGGTTAGCTTCCGTACAGGCGACAGCTCGAGTGGTTCAACTTCTCGAGCAACTCAGTTGGGTGATCAATCAAACCAAGAGTCACTTAGAACCGTTGCAACAACTGACTTATCTCGGAGCATTCTTCGACACCGGGCAGGGGAAAGTCTTTTTGCCCGAAGTGCGGGTAGAGAAGCTTCTGCAACAGGTCCAAGCATTTCTATGACTAACAGCGCCGTCGGCGTGGACGTATTTACAGCTCTTAGGGTCCATGGCGGCGGCACTGGATCTAGTTCCGTGGGCCAAGGCTCACATGCAACCCTTGCAGCAAGCGTTGCTTTCCCGCTGGTCACCGCAGCTTCACCCACTCTCGCAGCTCCTCCCCTGTCCAGCGCTCGTCCGTCACAGTCTGGAGTGGTGGTTAGTTCGGGATCACCTCACGGCGGGTATTCCCTTACAGGAGCCCTCGTGGGTGTTAGTCACCACGGACGCCAGTCTCTCGGGCTGGGGAGCTCATTGTCAAACTCACATTGCTCAGGGTTCTTGGACCCCAGAGGAGAGCTCTTGGTCGATCAATCGGCTGGAGCTTTGTGCAGCTCGTCTAGCCCTGCTTCACTTCGCAACTTTTCTCAAATGGACGGCGGTCAAGATTTTCTCCGACAATGCCGTGACGGTCGCCTATATCAATCATCAAGGCGGAACAAAGATTCTTTCTCTCCTCTCCGAATGTCAGGAGTTGATGGTTTGGGCGGAAGCCAATCTCATAGCGATATCAGCGGCGCATGTAGCTGGCAAGGAAAATGTGCAAGCGGATTATCTCAGCCGCAATGTCCTCGATCCCGGGGAATGGGAGTTGAATGCGGCGATTTTTCACGAGCTAACGTTGCGTTGGGGACAGCCAGTGATGGATCTTATGGCGTCCTGCAGCAATGCCAAAGCCAGCCGTTTCTTCAGCAGACGCAGAGAACACATGTCAGAAGGTCTGGATGCTCTCGTTCAGCCATGGCCTCTCGACACTCTCTTGTACGTTTTCCCGCCTTGGCCGATGTTGAGTCGAGTTGTCCAGCGCATAGCGCAGCACCGGGGGATGGTGATTCTCATTGCCCCGGATTGGCCTCGTCGTCCTTGGTATGCCGATCTCGTTCGCCTCCTAATAGCTCCGCCGTGGCCTCTTCCGGCCCGCGTCAATCTGTTGCATCAGGGTCCGATACTCATGCCACGGGTGGATCGCTTCTCGCTTACGGCTTGGCTCTTGAAAGGGCTCGCTTAAAAAGCAAAGGGTATGCGAGTTCCGTTGTAGCTACCTTACTTCGGTCTAAGCGGCCAGGAACTTCTTTAGTGTATGTTCGAGTCTGGCGTCTTTTTGAGACTTGGTGTGGACAGCGCAATGTGGCACCAATGACTTCTACCGTGCCTCATCTGCTCCTATTTCTCCAGCATGGTTTGGATAAGGGCTTAGCTCTGAGTACCCTTAAGGTGCATATAGCCGCGCTTGCTTGTTTTCAGGGATTAATTCAACATCGCCGTCTTTCGGCGCATCCGGATATTCATCGTTTTTTGCGAGCAGCAAAAATTATCCATCCTCCACGGCGTCCCATTGTGCCCCCTTGGGATTTGAATATAGTGTTGGAAGAGTTTTCTCGGTCGCCCTTAACATCTATCTGCTCTCGGCAGCTCCGGGAGTGTTCCTGGAAAACAGCTTTTCTAGTGGCCTTGTGTTCGGCACGCCGAATTTCGGACTAACAGGCCTTGTCTTGCCAGGAGCCTTATCTGCAATTTCTGCCGGAACGACTTTTACTGCGGACAGTTCCTTCTTTTCTACCGAAAGTGCTGTCTGTTTTTCATGTTAATCGGTAGCCTTGCCTGTATTTTCTGAACAAGCTAGTTCGCCTATGGACCGGGCTCTCAAGCATTTGGATCTTAGCCGTGTCTTGCGGACATACCTTAGAGTCTCGCAACCCTTTCGGAAAACGGACAGGCTTTTTGTCCAGTTTGCCGGCCCCCGTAAGGGCCAAGCCGCATCAAAGTCCACCATCGCTCGTTGGGTTCGCTGCGCTATTGGAGCAGCTTACGCTGCCCGTGGCATCTCGCCGCCAGTTGGTCTCAAGGCTCATTCCACTCGAGCTCTGGCGACTTCCTGGGCGGAGTATGTCTTCGTTCCGCCGGTAGATATCTGCAGAGCAGTGACGTGGTCTTCGTTGCATTCGTTCACTAAGCATTACCGATTGGATGTTCAGGCCAGAGATGATGCAAAAGTGGGTGCATCGGCTCTTATCGCAGGTCTGGCGGGTCCCTCCCCTATTTAGGTACTGCTTTGGTACTGCCCTACCTTTCCCTGGACTGGCCCGGAGAAGCGATAAGGAAGATGAAATTAGTTCTTACCTGCTAATTGTCTTTCCTTGAGCTTTCTCCGGGCCAGTCCAGGGTCCCACCCTTTTCGCTATCACGAATATTTTTTTCAAGCCACTCCAGAATTTCATAGTCTATGAGTTCTCAGAGGAGACATCTTGGGGCTTCTAGATTTCATTCACGGCCAATCAAGGCTATTCTAAATTAAAAAAACAAAAACAAAAAAAAACAAAACCAAACGGAGCACATTTGCGTTTTGGCTCCCGAGTTTTTCAAGCACTATAGAATGTTATCAGTTTTTCAAGGGTTAATCTGCTCTGTTTAGTTCTTTCTTTCTGTTTAGTTGCTTTGTCAGAAGGAGACTGCTGGATTACCCTTAGGGGGAGTGGCTTCACCTCTCAAGAAAACTTGAAGTCTTCAGTCCTCAGTTGCTATAGGGCAGCGATGGCGAACCTATGGCACGCGTGCCAGCTGTGGCACGCAAAGGCCTTGCAGCTGGCACGCGGGAAGGTCCGCAAGTAAAATTTAAAAAAAAAAAAAAGCTGTCTTCTCCCGCTGCCGGGGCCGCCGCGGCAGAATCGAGTGTGCCGCGGGGCCCCCCCTGCCCAGCACAGCCTGCCCTCCCCCTCTATCCGCTCTCTTGTCGCAGCTCACAGTGACACGCGCCGGCTTTCAGAGAGCGAGGGAAGAGTTTCTCCCTCGCTGCTCTGTTAAGCCCGCGGGGGCTGATGGGAAGTTCCCATCAGCCCCCGTGGGCTTAACAGAGCCGCGAAAGGGAAACTAATCCCTTCGCGCTCTGAAAGCCGGCGCGTGTCACTGTGAGCTGCGACGAGAGAGCGGATAGAGGGGGAGGGCAGGCTGTGCTGGGCAGGGGGGGCCCCGCGGCACACTCGATTCTGCCACGGCAGCCCCGGCAGCGGGAGAAGACAGCTTTTAAAAAAAAAAAAAATTCCCTCGGCTGGGCTGGGGGATTAGGAGTGGTGATGGGCTGGGGGGGGGGGTAGGATTGGTGGTGGGCGGGGGGGGTTAGGAGTGCTGATGGGCTATGGGGCGGCTGGGGGGGTTATGAGTGCTGTTGGGCTGGGGGGGTTAGGATTGCTGATGGGCTATGTGTGGGCTGGGGGGGTTAGGAGTGCTGATGGGCTGGGGGGGTTAGGAGTGCTGATGGGCTATGGGGGGCTGGGGGGGTTAGGAGTGCTGTAGGGCTATGGGGGCTGGGGGGGGTAAGGAGTGGTGATTGGCTATGGGGGGGCTGGGGGGGTTAGGAGTGCTGATGGGCTATGGGGGGGCTAGGACAAGAAATGGGCTGATGGGGAGGGGATAGGACTTGAGGTGTGTTGATGGGGTTAGGACTGGTAATTGGCTGTGGGCTGTTGGGGGTGTTAGAACTGGTAATGGGCTATGGGGGGGTAAAGAATGGGCATGGGCTGTTGACTGATGGGGGCTGTCTGGTAATGGGCTATGGGGGGGTTAGGACTGATAATGGGCTATGGGGGGGGCTAGGACAGGAAATGGGCTGATAGGGAGGGGTTAGGATTGAGGTGGGCTGATGGGGTTAGGACTGGTAATGGGCTGTGGGCTGATGGGGGGGTTAGGACTGGCAATGGGCTATGGGGGGCTGACTGGAAATGGGTTGATGGGGTTAGGACTGGAAGTGGGTTGATGGGGGGGGCTAGGTCTGGTATTGGGTTGGGGGGGTTGCTAGGACTGGAAATGGGATGATGGGGGGCTAGGACTGGAAATGGGCTGATGCAGGGACTAGAAGGGAATGGATGCTGGGTGAGGCTGGAACTAGAAGGGAGCTGATGTTGGGGGAGGATTAGAATGGGATGGGGCTGGGAGAGTAAAATGGAGAGGGGAAAAATATTTTGTGTGTGAGGGATAAAAAATCTACAATTGGCCGGGTATTGGGAGAGTAAGTGGGGATTGAGGATGGAGGGGTAAAATTTGAGTGGATGAAATAGGAATGAGGAAAGAGCAAAAGGAGAAAGATTAGTATGTTAAAGCGGATGTAGAGAGAGAGAATGGAAAAAAAAACTAGAAGAGAGAAGAAAGGACAAATGGACAGCAGATGATGGAGAGTTAGCAGAAAACATGAAGAAACCAGAAGAAAGTGGCTGGAGCAATTGCAACTGAAAAAAAATGCACAAAAGGTAGAAAGATATCTCTTTGACAAGTTATCAGCATGCATGCAACAACAAACATCACATTAATTTTTTTCATGTATAGATTCTTTGGGAATACACACCGAGTCCTGACACAGTTAACAGTTTTAAGAAGTTTATCTTTTTTTTACTCAGGATACATTTGACATGTTATGTGAATAATACATTTAAAATATATTGTGTAACTGAATCAAATTCTTCCTAAATTCATTAAATTGAATGAAATCATTAAAACATTATAAATTGCCAATAAATTGAAATGAAAACCAAAGGATTGTGAATCAAATTGATTCTCTGACAATACAAAGATTCCAACCTTTACAAATGATGTTACATAGTTCAGGCAACTTTATAAAGAGTTTTTAGATACTAAAATCTTGTTGTTAAGGTTTAATTGACGTGCTGGCACTTTGAGGAAATTCTTTGGTTTTGTGCGGCAGTTTGGGCACTCGGGCTCAAAAAGGTTAGCCATCACTGCTATAGGGGATTGACAACCCTACCTTTCCCTGGACTGGCCCGGAGAAAGCTCAAGGAAAGACAATTAGCAGGTAAGAACTAATTTCATCATTTTCACCCAACACTATACAAATAGCAGCACTCAATCTGAATATTCAGCGGCAGCTACAATCTGAATATTCAGCGGCAGCTACAATCTGAATACTGCACTGAATAACCCACCAACATTTAAGCACTGCGACTGACCGCCATAGTATTTAAATATTGGCCCTTTTGAAAAATTGGGCTCAATATAACTTAATTCTATATATTGGGACCACTGATTGATAGAACAGATTTTCTCATAAATTAGTCTATGCAACAGAATCCCTGTACAACTTTTCTGTACATTATTCTATAAGAATCATGAATGGTTGAATAGCCTCAAGGTGCAAGTTTTCCTTTCATTGTTCTATATATCAGAATGCCCAGAAGGTAAAAAGCTGTATGAACTTTGCTGTATATTATTATTCTATGAGGCAATTTTCAAGCCTTCCGTATAGGGATAAAATCAATGGGAGGGGGGAGGGTGCTTTTTAGCAGCAGCAGCTAGCCCTTGTAAAGCAGCCAGCCGTCGCCATTGAACTTAAGATCCAGATATTTAATGCTAGGGTCATATCTGGGTAAGCTAAATAGCAGCAAAATGAATCTCATCCTACTTGACCTATTTGCTACTTTTGACACTGTTGATCCATTACCTTCTCGATACCCTGTCCTCCCTTGAATTTAGAGGCTCTGTTCTGTCCTGGTTTTCTTCTTATCTCCCCCACTCCATTTTTAGTGTATGTTCTAGTGTATCCTCCTCTTCTGCTATCCCACTCTCAGTTAGTGTACCCCAGGGCTCTGTCTTGAGACCTCTCCTTTTCTCTATCTACCTCCAGTCTCATGGTGCACTCATCTCCTCCCATGTTTTTCAGTACCATCTCTATACTGATGACTCTCAGATCTACCTCCCTACACCTAAAATTTCTTCAGGAATCCAGACTCGGATCTCTGCCTGCTTATCTGACATTGGTGTCTGGATATCCTGCCACCATCTGAAATTGAACATGGCCAAGACCGAGATTCTTATCTTTCCCCCTTAACACACCTGCCCCTTACTCCTTTCTCTTTTTCTGTGGATAACACTATACTCCTCCCTATTTCCTCGGCTCACAACCCTGGGATCATCTTTGACTCCTTCCTTTACTTTTCAACACACATCCAACAGATAGCTAAAACCTGTTTCTTTCTCTATAACATCAGCAAAATGTGTCCCTTCTTTTCTGAACACACTGCTAAGACCCTTATCCATTCACTAAGCACTTCATGTCTTAACTATTTCAATCTCCTCCTTGCTAGTCTTCCTTTAAATCTTCTCTCCCAACATTAATCTATTCAAAACTCAGCTGCCCTGCTAAACCTTTGCCAGTTTTGTAATGCTTACATCACAACTTCTGGAGGGGTGGCAAAAGCAGGGCATTCAAAGCTAAATAATAGATTTTGACAACCAGAGGGGGTGTAAAACTTGGTTTGCGTAGGACACCAACATGTTGGACCAACTCAAGAGCTGACCCTGCCTATAAGTGCATTCATTCAGCTGCTCCTCACTACCTTTCCTCAACCTTCTGTTCACCTCCTATGTGTTTCCTTACCATTCCCCTATATATATCCTAGTCCCCATTTGTTGTGACATCTGACTTGACTAGAATGTAAGCTCTGATGAGCAGGGACTGTCTCTTACATGTGTTTATATAGCACTGTGTACGCCAGACAAATAAGTAGTAGTAACTGGGCAGTGGCAATATTCAACCACTGCCTGGTTAGCTTTTGTAGCAAAATTTGACCAGCTTTTAATGTGCCTAATTTTTGCCATTTAGGGATAACCAAGCAGTGTCTGAATATTACCATCGCCTTGTTATCCCCAATTGCTGCCTCTGCTCCATCCCCAGAACGCCTCAATGCAAGCTGGCTAGCATCGGGGCATACAATGACAGCTACCATGAATATTCAGCAGCACTCTTCTTTAGTGCTGCTGAATATCTTGGTCACAGCGATTAACATGGGTACTTCATTTGTTGGTTTGCACCAGTTCTCAAAATGAAAGTACACATAGTCACTTGTAAGGCTATATGGATAATGTTCAGCCGAAAATACCTCTAACCAGCCTAACACTATCTATATAGTGAAGGGGGAGAAGGAGGATGGAGTGAGGAAAGCACCACACTCATCTGTATAATGGTGATATTCAGCCACTACACAGATAATTTATATTTGCTAAGTAGCCATCCTAAAGTGATGGATAAAGGCTGCAACAGTCAGTAGCCAATACATATTGTCAGTGCTGCTGAAGATACATATAAAACACTGGTGCTAGAATTTAAATTATGAGGGTGTTTGCCACTGCCACTGAAGATTACCCAAGGTTTTGAAAATGCAACCTATGCATGTGCTTTGCTTCTCTTAACCTAAATATGCCCCACAAAAATCCTCTCTCAATATGGCTGAAAGTATGCAGGTCAAAAGCACTTATCTGTATATTGGTAGCCACTATACAGATAGTAAGTGCTCTATACATTAATTTTCAGCAGTGCTATACAGATAGTGCCACTGAAAAGTATTAGAGTTTTCTAGCTCTATCTGGATAGTGCTGGGGCCTATCTGTACATATAGCGGCAATATTCAGTCCACTGTCAGTATAGCTATGCAGATTATTTAAGTCAGAAAAAGACTGTCCTAAATTTATATGGGTAGCAACATTAATAGCAGAATAAATATTGCTGCTATCCATACATCAGGCACGTAATATTCAACCCTATGTGGATAGCCATCGACGTAGACTTAAGACACCTTTTTATCTGTTCTGAGTTATGCAAATAGTGGGGATTTTCAATGTCTCTATCTTGATAAGTGCTGCCTTCTCCACATCTCTGCCCGCAGACCATCCTGGCACACTCCAGATAGTGCTACAGCTGTCAAAGGGAATATTCGATGGCACTATCCAGATATCTCAGATAGTGCCACTGAATATTGGCCTTATTAGGATTTATCTGGTTAGCATGTCCTGTTAATTAGATAAACCCTTTTCTATATCAGGCCCCTGATTTTTATTTAACTGCAGCGGACTGTGTTTAAAGAGACTGCTGCTTTATCTATATATTTAACACTGCTTGATATCTGGATGCAAAATGCAATGTGTGCCTTCGAGTCAGTTCGGACTCCTGGCGACCCAGAAGCTCCTGGGTTTTCTTGACAGTGTGACCGAAAGTAGATTGCCAGGTCTTTCTTCCGAGGCAATGGAGTGGAGGAGTGGCCTAGTGGTTGGGGCAAGGTACTTCGGGCTGGAAGGTCGGGGGTTCAAATCCCACTAGAGGACAGCAACCTTGGGCCGGAAGGACTGGGGTTTCTAGTCCCACAGGTGCTCCTTGTGGTTTTGGGCAAGCTACTTAACCCTCCATAGCCCATGTTCCCTGTAAAATAGTTCTCTGTGTGCTGTGCTTTCCTGTCTAATCAATGTGTTTATACCTCAAAAATTTCCTGTCATGATTTGACAATTTCCAATCTATAATCAAACCGCTGCTGATCGCTGGAAGTAGCGGTATACAAATGTATAGTAAATAAATAAATAAATAAATAAAAAATAAAAATGGAGGGTTAAGTGATTTGCCCAAGGCCACAAGGAGTGCTAGTGGAAATCAAATTTGATATCTGGATAATAGTGATGAATACAAGTGTCCTAGTATATTTTCAAAGAGATCGATTTGGGAGCATAATTTTCAAGGTGTTTGACTATTGGCCTCACTGATTTTAGGGTGATCTTTAAGTGTGCTGATCCTCCAGATTCTCATTCTAAGCCTAGATGGAGTAGTAACTTCTTTTCCAAGTCTCAGATTTAACTTTACATTAAGTGAGAGCTTGTCTCTGATGGCAGTTCTCAAGTATGTGAATTTACTGACAACCTCTAGTGCGATGAATATTCTTGAGATAAATCTGCATATGCTGGATACCTATTACATGCAAATCTGATATCTCATCTATATGTTATTTAGTTCATTTGCTTTAATGTTCAATGTTCACAGATCTCCAGGAACAAGCAGGAATGAGTCTTCACATATGGGTACATCGGTACCGACGGAGTCCGCGCGGGAACGCTTCCCAGCGTCCAATCAGAAAGCTTTTGGAAGCATCCCAACACGCCTGCGTGCTGCCTTCCCGCCTTCCCAACTGCCTCCTCAGTTTTCGTTTTTCCGCGGAGCCGGCAGGACGTCCTCCTGTCACCGCAGAAAATTCTTCTTTTATTTTTTAGTTTTCTTGTGGTTGCGGCTGCCTTCCCCGATGCCACTGGTACCGCCGGTGTTTCTTTTTTTTTCTTTTCTTGTAAAATATTTTCCCTTTAAGGAATATATTTTTCTTTTTAGTGTTTCACGGTTCTCAGGCCTTCTAGGCCTCTCCATTTTTCCTCATGGAACCACCAGCCACTTTCCCCAAGAAATGTACAAACTGTGGCGGTACAACTTTATTTTTAGACACTCACAATTGGTGTCTAACCTGCTTGGGTCCTGACCACTGTTCCCTCTAAGCTGTGCGCGTGTGCGCGCGCACACACCTCACCGAGCGAGCGCACATACTTTACAACAGAGCGCACAAAAATTACGGTTCTGATTCTGATAGAAAACAACACAGACGTCTTAAAATTTAAAAGTTGTTGTGCATTTACAGTTTTCACAAGTTCTACAATATTTTCTAGTGCAAGCAATGTGGTGTACATACTGTATTCTGACGTGTAGTCAAATTTTAAAGTATATAACTCCGAGTGTCGTTATGTGGCGCACAAAAATTTAACCTTCCTTCAAAAGCTGCACAGCTGATATTTTATGCGCACACAGCCTACAGAAAATTAGAGGGAACATTGGTCCTGAACATTTTCTTCCGGAGCCCTCGGGCACCAGTATGGTGAGAAGACGTTTTCAACATCGAGTTCCCCTCGACACGCGGTTCCCCTCCAACTTCAGGGCACCGACCATATCTTCTTCTACACAGGATCAGGTAACCCAAAAACAGTCTGTTAAGACTAGCCAGTCCTCGAGCGGCACTTCTCATGCACAGCATAGAGATGCCTATGGCCTTGTCCTTGAGAATCCACTGGCTTCAAAACCCCGGTGGGAGTCTTCGGCCTCCAAAGCCTGTGTGGGGTTTCAGGTTGTTCCTGAGGTTCACCCCTCACAGAACATACCTGAGCCATGCCCGGTGGTGGCATCCGCTTCGAACGGTACCGATACCCCGGCATCGGCACTGGTGTTGGATGAAACATTCCTCACCAAGGATCGTCGTCTGGCGTCCTCGGTACCTACGGGCCCGGTGGATACGCCTCAGACCGACTTTCCAGTATCGGTATCGACACCGATACTAGTACCGACATCGGTACCCTCCAGACGTGCATCAATAGATTCGCTTCCTTCGATGCCGAGTCTGGAATTGATCTCCAGTCTGGAGGACTGGGTACCGACTCACCTTGGTACCGACTCCCGTCGGTACCGAAGGCTCGGTTCCGATACTTCAGATCCGCAACTCTCGGTTCCTCCGATACTGTTAGAGTTGCCACCGGCTGGTATTGTTCCACCGGTATCAGATACAGTACCGAGATCGGTACCGATATCCACAGTACCATTACTGTCGGTACCTTCCATGCTTCTCTCTTCAGGCTCGCTTCCCTCGATGCCGAGTCTGGAATCGATCCCTAGCATGGACGATCTGTTACCGACTGTCGCTGGTTCTGACCTGCAGTACCAGCGACCACCATCTAAGGATCCCATACTGCACCATTCAGGATCTTCTATTCCTATATACTGGAATAGATCCTTCGGTGCCAACGCTAGTTCTTCATCAATCTAGCCTATCCAAGGGAAGTTCCCTCATGGGATCCTTCTTTCCAGATTTTCCTCCTGGATATGGCAAAATCACTTGCCATTCCTATTCCTGGACAAGATCCTACACAAGGGAATACAGAATACCTCTCTGTTCCTAGCGAAGCAAAGGAGAACATAATGCTTCCTTTGCATCATTCTTTGCAGGATCTCCTTCTACGAATGTGGGAAGCTCCTTTAAGGGTACCCCCACTTTCCAGAGCAACTGATCTCCTATATCAGGTGCCCCCCTCTCCAGGGTTTCAAAGGACTCAACTTCCTCATCATTCCATTGTAGTGGAATCAGCATTGAGGCGAGTGAAGAGTAATAAAAAGCATTCTTCTTGTCCGCCAGGTCGTGAGTCTAAGACACTAGATGCCTTTGGACGTCAAACCTTCCAGACATCCATGCTTTCAGCAAGAATTCTCTCATATATTTTTTATATGGGTCTATCTCTTGAGGAGGTCACAAGGAAATTACATCTTTTGACTCCTTGTCTTCAAGAGCCCAAACAAGCAGACTATTCCTTACTGGTTAGTCATGGTCATAATATTTCTAGGTTTCTTACTCGTGCTTCCCTACTTTGAGTCTTTTAGCAGGACTTCTGCTATAGCTATAGGGGCACGACATAGAGCCTGGCTCCAAGCTTCAGACTTGGACAAATGGGCACAAGAAAGACTGGGAAATACTCCTTGCACTGGAGAAAATCTCTTCAACAAGGAGTCTTTACTCCAGGTTACTCAGTTATCCACTGACTTTCCTGTTTCCAGGGGCTATTCTACACCGCCTTCTTTCCCAGTAGGTAGGCAATGTCCTACCAAACTTTCTTCCCCTAGGGGGAGAAGGTTTTGTTCATCATCTGCCCATCATACAGATGTTCCCAAACAGGGGAAACATCGCCCTGGTCTGAAGAATCTACAAACTCAACAGGGTCAACAAACCCAGCAGTCGCAGGGTTTCAAATAGATCATTGTCCCTCTGGTTGCTGGTTAGGGTAGCAGTCTGCTTCTTTTCACTTGCAGTATCTGCACTAAATTTATCCTAACCTACCTAGATATCTCTTCATGAGACATCTTTTCTCTAAGAGTCTTTATGATGATCCTGCCCATACTTAACAGATTTCCTCTTCCTCTTGGAGGAAAGAGAGGTAACAACTATCAATAGACAGTTGTTTCCCTGTATTGGCATGTATCTTCTCACCTGTCGGAGACTTCCTCCATAGTTGGTCTCTTGCAACTCTGTCTTACCTCCCTCTTACTATAACATTTAGTTTGTAAGAGTGACTTTTTTACACGGGTAAGCCCTTTTGGTCCTCTACCTGTTCTACCGGGGGATTCTCCCTTCTGCAGTTGTTTTCCCCCTTGTTACCTTAGGGCAGCTCCTCAGACAATAGGAAGTCCTACCATGTCTGTTTCTTTTTCCCAATCTAAAAAGAGGAGGGAAAAGAAATTCTCCATGCTGCCCTGATAGTTGCTGCAAATGCAGCAATTCCTAGTGTTTAAACCACTGGTTTTGTTCACTACACAACCAGGGTTTCCTCTCCACTAGCAATCCTCCTAGCCTCAGTGCTAAGTCCCAAACAGGGTATCAACCTCGTTTGGGATACCCTATTATCACAGTTTGGTTGGTTAACTTCTATTCTTCGCCCCTTGCCCTTGGCAGAATAGCTGGTTACCTGCTGGCTTTCCACAGCCAGTTTTTTCTTCTGACCAACCTGCAGCATGCTCTCTGCAACTCTACTAGAGTAGCTTTGCACTATGGGCCCTTGATAGAGAGCATTAGTATCTTGCCTAGCAGATAACCCCAGATGGTTAAAAAGGATTTCCCCAGTCATGTCTCATGCCTGGCAGGTATTCTCTACCCTTTCCATCTTATCTTAAAAATCTTTGAGGCATAAGCTTCAGGCCTTTTCATTACGTGAAAGCCTAAAGAAGGGCCAATTCCCTGACTTGGCCCATATCTCCTGGGGTCTCCCATCAGAGATAAATTCTTCACTGGCAACTAGAGGACACCTAATACCCATCTTGCCCTCATAGGCGGATCACTAGGGTATCTTCCTCCAGAGGCCTCCTCTATCCAATCTCCATACTACAATCCTGGACATATCTGGGCTTCCTGTCTGCAGACTGCTGTTATCCTCTGCCATTCTCACGTAGGCCATCCTGGTTACTCAAGAGCTCAAATTCTGCAAAGAATTAAGCCGCCTTCTTGTCAGGGACACCTTTCCTCTGACTATGCCAGTCATAACCAGGAGAAGAGGATTTTTTCTATTTTATCTATTCAAACAGGTATCAACCTTCTTGCTATTAGATAAATCTTTCTCTCTCCCTATAAGGGGGGATGGGGTTCTCTGGACATCTCTCCATCCATATACCTGGAGACATGTCTCTATATGCCTGCCTATTCATCTAGGTATATATATATATATACATATATATAGATAGATAGATATACTGATTATATCTATCTGTGTGTCTTCTGCCCATATATATATATCTTTATAGATATATGCATATATACCCTATATGTGTATATATTTAAATCTACATATATATATATATGTACATATATATTAATACATATAATGAGATATATTTTTAGATAGATCTGTATCCATCTACTTATCTATCTGTATGTTAGGATCAGATATCCTGAGTTCAATACATTTAAACCTGCATGTTCTTCCAAATGCAACAAGGTCTCAGAATTGTATGAGGCATTAACTCAGCCAGACTTGCTGGATTGAACGTGCCTTCTTCCACATCAACGACCTGTATTAAGTTGCATTAGAATAATTTTTTACTAATGTTTTGTTTTTCACTATTTCTTAACTTCATGTTTGTGTACTCAAATATAGTCCATAAAATTACTATCTTATTCTCTTAGTGTCCTTTTAACTTGTGAAGAAAAAATTGTGCTTATCTGTTTTCCATTTGGTAAGAAGCAATAATTCCAATTCAGGAAAATATTCCCGATACTCCCGACGCATAACCATGAAGCGCTCCCTCGTTTCACTGTGTGTTTCTTCAGGGGAATCGTAACCAACTTCCACCCGGTTTCTTCAGAGATCTCTTGCTTTTAACGGCCCTCCATTGTCACTGCACAGACTGAGAATAAATTATGTGAACATGCTAGTATTTTTCTTATTGAACTCACAAATATTCTTTATGTCTAAATGTTAGAAACTCTATTAAAACCTTAGATTACCTGCCATCCTCTGACATACACTTAAATTTTCAGCAAACTCTCCTTGTAGTGTCAAAAAGACGCCGCGCATGCGGACTAAGCTTATTCCTCCATTAAATACCTAAAATCTTGGGAGGGACGTCCCTCACGCATGCGTAGAATCAAATCAACTACACAAATGCCAATCAACTTGTGTATTTAACCCTTTAGGGGAGACAGTAGAAAGGGAAAATATCCAACGTTGTTCTCGATATATAAGATGTTGTTCTCTAGTGCGGCCCTTCATCCCTCTTGTAACCTGTTCAATACAAAAGCATCTAAGCTCTGTAAAAGTATGTTGAAACTGAAGGCAATGCTCAATCATAGGTGCTTCCTTACGTTGGCAATTCAGTCGGCTACGATGTTCTCGCATGCGTGTTTGTAGTGTTCTCGTAGTTTTTCCCACGTATAACATTTGGCAGGGGCAAAATATGCCATAAACTACATACATTGACTGACAATTTGTAGTACCTGATAACCGATAACTTTTACCTTCATAACTAAAAGAACTTAATTCTAAAGAGACCAGGCAAATGTCACACCCACCACATTTTCGATGACCTAAACTTTCTGAAGCCGTCCTCAACTCCAGCCCACGTAATTCTGTTGGACTTAACATCTCCTTAAGGTTTTGTTGCCTTTTCCAAACACACCTAATATGTTTGTCCTCCAAACCTTTAACTTGTTGCAACACATTGCTGTAACGTTTCAAAATCCCTTGTATTTTATAACTAAAACTAAAAGGTGAATAAGCTGTTATCAAGTTGATTTTTGTGTCATCTACTGACACAAAAATCAACTTGATAACAGCTTATTCACCTTTTAGTTATAAAATACAAGGGATTTTGAAACGTCACAGCAATGTGTTGCAACAAGTTAAAGGTTTGGAGGACAAACATATTAGGTGTGTTTGGAAAAGGCAACAAAACCTTAAGGAGATGTTAAGTCCAACAGAATTACGTGGGCTGGAGTTGAGGACGGCTTCAGAAAGTTTAGGTCATCGAAAATGTGGTGGGTGTGACATTTGCCTGGTCTCTTTAGAATTAAGTTCTTTTAGTTATGAAGGTAAAAGTTATCGGTTATCAGGTACTACAAATTGTCAGTCAATGTATGTAGTTTATGGCATATTTTGCCCCTGCCAAATGTTATACGTGGGAAAAACTACGAGAACACTACAAACACGCATGCGAGAACATCGTAGCCGACTGAATTGCCAACGTAAGGAAGCACCTATGATTGAGCATTGCCTTCAGTTTCAACATACTTTTACAGAGCTTAGATGCTTTTGTATTGAACAGGTTACAAGAGGGATGAAGGGCCGCACTAGAGAACAACATCTTATATATCGAGAACAACGTTGGATATTTTCCCTTTCTACTGTCTCCCCTAAAGGGTTAAATACACAAGTTGATTGGCATTTGTGTAGTTGATTTGATTCTACGCATGCGTGAGGGACGTCCCTCCCAAGATTTTAGGTATTTAATGGAGGAATAAGCTTAGTCCGCATGCGTGGCGTCTTTTTGACACTACAAGGAGAGTTTGCTGAAAATTTAAGTGTATGTCAGAGGATGGCAGGTAATCTAAGGTTTTAATAGAGTTTCTAACATTTAGACATAAAGAATATTTGTGAGTTCAATAAGAAAAATACTAGCATGTTCACATAATTTATTCTCAGTCTGTGCAGTGACAATGGAGGGCCGTTAAAAGCAAGAGCTCTCTGAAGAAACCGGGTGGAAGTTGGTTACGATTCCCCTGAAGAAACACACAGTGAAACGAGGGAGCGCTTCATGGTTATGCGTCGGGAGTATCGGGAATATTTTCCTGAATTGGAATTATTGCTTCTCACCAAATGGAAAACAGATAAGCACAATTTTTTCTTCACAAGTTAAAAGGACACTAAGAGAATAAGATAGTAATTTTATGGACTATATTTGGAGTACACAAACATGAAGTTAAGAAATAGTGAAAAACAAAACATTAGTAAAAAATTATTCTAATGCAACTTAATACAGGTCGTTGATGTGGAAGAAGGCACGTTCAATCCAGCAAGTCTGGCTGAGTTAATGCCTCATACAATTCTGAGACCTTGTTGCATTTAGAAGAACATGCAGGTTTAAATGTATTGAACTCAAGGTAAATTATTGAGCTGATAAACGAATTTAATTTCTATATAGCTATTTAGGCTCAACGAAGTGACCATATAGTATTTTAGGATCAGATATCCTGACATTCCTTTATGATCCTGACAGATGGGCACTAACCCTATCAATGCTGTACCAGCATACCTAGGGGACTGCACCTAGAACCACTCCTGTGGTAATTAACCTTTTCAGGTTAGGTACTCCTGAAGCTCTCCATGTACCTTTCTTTCTTAATTGACCCCATTTAGGAAAGACATCGCAGAGCTTCCGTTGCTCTAAAGCTTAGCGCTCCTGAGTCTGTCCTTACCTTTTTATCAGATACAAGGGTTTCCATACCCTTTCTCCCCTACATGGACTGATTCCAACCCCAGTCCAGTTGGGTCAGACTACATTTTTCTCTTGGTCCTAAATTTATTCTATTTTTGGACCAAAGCAGCTTAAGCTTTCCTTAATAGTACCTTCTGCGTCTCCGCTGAAGCTCTACCTCTTATACTACCCCAGTTTTCCTCTGGGGCTATTTTTCTCACCCTAAAGGGTTCTGACCTCCACTTGTTTTTTGTTCTACTTTATTACCTCTACTTCTCAGTGAGGTACCCCTTGAGCACATTCACTGGCTCTTCTATCAGATCCATATGTAGCTCAGTGCACTTGTGCAATGCCAACAAGGGAGGCCCAGATTACAATATTTTATTACTAAATGCCCTCGATACAGGGTCTTTCCCCTTTTGAAGCCCTGTTCTAGCCAGCTGTTCCACAGCTCTTTTTCTGTATTCAACTCCTACCCTCCATCCCCAGGATGCCTGAGGTCCTGAGGAATAGCATGGCTCGTTCTAGACTTGCAACATGCTAGGACTCCCTCCGGGCATCTGAGCTTGGGAGTCCCCATATGTGAAGACTCATTCCTGCTTGTTCCTGGAGATAGCACAGTTACTTACCTGTAACAGGTGATCTCTGGGAACAGCAGGAATAAGTCTTCACAACCCACTCACCTCCCCTAGGAGTTGCATTTCTCTTTCTCTCTTTCCCTTCCTTGCTCTCTCTCTCTCTCTTTGTCTCAGCTTTAAAACTTAACTGAGAAGAGGCAGTTGGGAAGGCAGCACGCAGGCGTGTTGGGATACTTCCAAAAGCTTTCTGATTGGACGCTGGGAAGCGTTCCCGCGCGGACTCCGTCGGTACCGACATACCCATATGTGAAGACTTATTCCTGCTGTTCCCAGAGATCACCTGTTACAGGTAAGTAACTGTGCTTTCTGTGTATTCGCTAAGTTATCATTGTTACCTGTAAGCCTTATCGGTCAAGTTGTTATCTGTAAACTGTTTAGACTTGTAGATCAGTGGTATATAAGCGCAGTTAAATAAATCAATCTATTTCATGCATATTAATTTTGGTAATCCTGAAAACCCTACTAGTTAGATGTTCCTCCGATAGAGGGTTGAGAAGCGCTGCTCTAGTGAATAGTTGTTGAAATTTGTATTTTAGATTTAATTACTTGATGGCTGATGCAGTAGCTAGGCCATGTGCACAGATTAGCTCACTTCTTGCACACAATTTTGTGCACTACAAATGCAGAAAGGAGTTTTGTACACAAGTTAACTGTGCACAAAGACTGAAGCAGACAGCAGCGCACAGCACATTTAAATCAATGGTAATGAAGCAATTAGCTATTTAATGCAAATGCAGAGAAGTGGGCAGAAGACTGAGTGCAAAGCTAAGATTTTAATGCAAGGTCTGAGGTGGTATAAAAGGATAACTCATAGGCCTGCGGTCAATGCTGATGAGGAGTATATGCCTGTTTTTTCTCAGTCTTGACCATACAGCACCCACAACTTTTTTCCTGACTTTACTGAAGGGAGTGATGAAAAAATATAGACGTGAAGGTATGCTGGAACAATGACCTCCAGGAACATGCAGGAATGTAGTCTTCACATATGGGTGATGGTACCGATGGAGCCCACATAGGAATGCTCCCCAGCATCCAATAGGAAAGCCTTTGGGAGCACTCCATTGCGCCTGTGTTACTGCTTTTCCAACTCCCTCTCTTTAGTTCTTCATTTTCTGCAGAGCCAGCAGGAAGTAAATCCTGTCACTGCAGAAAAAAACTTCTTTTTGTGGATAGCATCTGCCTTCCTGTCAATACCGGCACTGTCTCAGACATTGCTGGTTCCCTTATTCTTTTCTTATTTCTTTCTTTTCCTTTCTTATTTTCTTAAAAAAAAAAAAGCTACTCGGCATCGACTCCCTTTTAGGCCTCCAGCCTTCCAAACTCTTCATCCTTGAGAGTATGGAGAACAACTAGTGGTTTAAAAAATGCACTGTGTATGCCAGCACCATTTTGACAACTGACACATATGACTGCTGTCTAAAATGCCTCGGCCCAGACCACCAGCCAAAGGACTGTCACCTTTACCAGAAGATGACTCTGCCTACAGAACCGGGCTTCTAAATTAGGTATATTCTTTGCCTTGGATGCGGTATCATTGGCGTCCACTTCGTTGAGGGTCTCTTCATCCTCTTTTGGATCTCAGGTCTCCTCGAAGTCCAAGCACAAGGCTGCATCGAAATCTGCGGGCACCTCAAGGGAAAGATCTTGCTCTAAACATCAAAATCCCTTGAGAGGGTGGCCTCGGAGGCGGATTGGCCTGCCAACCAGCCCTGGTGGGAGGCCCTGCCCTCCAAAGCCATCGAGGGGTTCCAGAATGCTTCCCGAGGCCTCGACCTCCAGAGACCTACTGGTGCCATGCTCTGGGATGGTGGCGCAAATACCCGGCACCAATACCTAAGCATCTTCGATAGACCAGCACATACTGGCCATCGAGTGTAATTTGGCAGCCCTACTTCCAGCCTCGGTACCCATAAAACCATTGGCTACAGGTATCAGGCAATCTGTACCTGTTTCAGTACCGACACCGGTTCCAGGTGCAACATCGCTCCCACCCATGCCCTCCCCGGAATCCCTTACCAATTCTGATGCGAGGCCCAAACAGCTCACTGAGGCCGATTCCGGTGCACACCTTGTCCATCGATACTTTGAGTCTGCCGATTCCGATTCCCCCAATTCAGATGAGGAGTCACTCAATTCACAGGGGCCCCAGGACCTTTCTTCGGATCCTTCCTCACCTCAACAGAAGCATATGTTGCTACCAGAGGACATATCCTTTCAGGAATTTATTCGAGACCTAGCCAAAGGTTTCTCTATCACTGTGATATCAGGGAAGGAGCCGAGGGCAGAGGAACTGGAGATTCTCCAATACCCAATGGCACCCAAGGAAGCAGCCACCTTACCGGTGCACTGCATCCTTCATGATCTTATGCTCCGTATGTGGGAGAAGCCTCTCACGGTCTCACCCCAGAGTAGACGTCTCAATACCATGTACCAGGTACCAGAGTGTCCCGGCTTTCAAAAGGCACAGCTTCCCCACCATTCCATGGTGGTTGAATCGGCTATGCGCCGAATCAAAAGCTCGAAGACTCATTTCTCTAACCCACCTGGAATCGAGAACCCTCAATACCTTTGGGCGTTGATGCTTCCAGGCCTCCATGCTCTCAGCTAAGATCAATTCCTATATACTTTATATGGGAATGTTCCTAAAAGAGGTCTCCAGGGATCTTGAAGCATTTGCTCCTCTCCTCCCGGATGACAAACAGGAAGACTATCTTGCCCTAGTTAAACATAGTCAAAATGTATTGAAGTTTATCAGTAGAGCTACCTTTGATACTTTTGAGTGAACAAGCAGAGCTTCGGTAATTTACATCGGTGCACGTTGCATTGCATGGTGTCAGGCCTCAGATCTTGAACAATAGGTTCAAGATAAGCTGAGCAATATACCTTGCACAGAGGAAAATCTCTTTGGCAAAGACTGGCAAGATAAAGCCTCCCAATTAGAGTCAGAAAATACTACTCTAAAGAGACTGTCCAGAGTAACAGCAGACCCTGCAATAAGGACTCCTGCAATAAGGACTTTTTACAATAATAAGAAGAAATTCTTCTCTTCCTATCCCCCTGCTTCTCAGTATCAGGACCAGGCCCCACAAAAGAGGCAACAGCCTCCTAAGAAAAAGAAGAAGCCACAGGTGGCTAAATCTCATCCAGTCCCGTAGCCACAAGCTGTGCCTGTTTTTTGACTCGTTTCTAGAGAACATTGCCACCCTGCCTCTGAAAGATCCCCAACCTCTCCATATAGCAGGCAGACCACGCTCACAGATGGCACCTCATCACCTCAGAGAAGTGGATACTCACCATAGTTCAGGAGGGGGTACAGACTTCATCTGTAAGCTCTGCCCCCTCCACATTCAAGGGGGAGTATCATACACAACCCCCTCTGACTGTTCTGCTGCAGGACGAGGTATCCTGTCTCAGGGTGCCATAGAAGAGGTCACAGAATTCCAGCAGGGAGTGGGCTTCTACATTCCAAAGAAAACCGAAGGGTACAGGCCCATTCTGGACCTCAGAAACGTCAAGTTTCTAGTCCACGAAAAGTTCAAGATGATCTCCCTCAGGACTCTTCTTCCCTATCTACAGAGTCAGGACTGGCTCTGTTCTCTAGATCTCAAAGAAGCGTACACACATAAACTCATCTATCCAGGAAACAGGAAGTATCTACGCATCACCTTTCAGGGAAAGCATTATCAATACAGAGTCTTTCTTTTTGGACTCTTCTCTGCCCCAAGGGTCTTCACAAAATGCATGGTGGTCATAGCCACATATCTAAGAACTCTGGGGATATTCGTCTTCCCCTACTTAGATGACTGACTAATAAAGGCAGACACCTCCCAAGAGGTATTGCTGTCCTTGCATTGTACCATAGCAGTACTACAGCACTTGGGATTTGTCATAAACGTGTCAAAATCCCATTTCACTCCATCTCAAAGATAGTCCTGCTAGATACCCAGCAGTCCGGGACATTTGTGCCCAGCTTTGTTGTACTCGTCTAGTAGAACTAGCATCCCAGATGCTCCTAAGAGACCATCTGACAGCGCAAGAAATGCTGAAGCTCTTTGGACACCTGGCCTCTACAGTACATGTCATTCCACATGCCCGACTACATATGCAGATAGCCCAGTTGACTCTGGCCTCCCAGTGGAAGCAGGTCTCAGGCCATCTCAGGGACATGATCCAAGTCACTGCTCACTTAACCACATCCCTTCAGTGGTGGTGCTCTCCAGAAAATATGCTTGTAGGGTCACCTTTTCAGATGCTTCCACATCAATGCACCCTGACAAAAGATGCCTCCAATTTGGATTAGGGAGTGTGATAAGGAAGCTTATCATAGCTCAGGAAGGAGCTATAGTAAAGGTGAAGTGACTCTGAACAAGCAACCTGTCAGTTCTGGTAGAAATAAGAAAACAGAATTTTTCCATAAAAGACTACCAGTCCCAGAATGCACCAGGTTTCCAACAACCATTAGAGGAGCTGAAGTAGGTAAACGTGTGTTCAATCAGGAGGGCTATGAGGTAATCCCCAAGCACTCATCTCAAAGGGCAGGGCCTGATTCAGCACAGCTGCGCTGTGCTAGGGTGGAGCACTCATCTAAGCAGAATAAAGGTAGAGTTTATTCTACAGAGAATTATGCTCAGAATCAGCTTGGATATCCTCATCCTCAGTTTCATCTGGGAGATCCTCAGATTCATCTTGGACAGCTTCATCATCTGGAGGATCATCAGAAGCAGAAGCCAGACCGGACGGACAGAGAAGGCAAGAAACCCTTTGGAAGAAAGAAGAGAAAAGCATTTGGGAGGTCTAGAGGAGTCCAGAGCAGTACGTATACTGGGAGACATTCAAAAGGCCAGCATACACCATTGGACTGGGGAAAGCCAGAGGAATGGTGCTGTGCTGCAGAGCTAGGAATCTCCAGATGGTACCTGTGAGGGAGACGGCTGCACGTGGAAGGGACCCTAAGACCCGTGCCAGAAGGTATGTGAAGAGAGATCCAGTGTCCAGGGATCTGGATTGGAAGGCTGGACATAAGAACTGGACTATATACTGGCCAGGCTATTTAGAGAGGAACTCTAACAGCAATGGAAGCTCAGGTATGAACACTGATCTATGCCCTAGCTATACCCTTGAAAGACAGCAGGGAAACAAGTATTCTCCTGAGAGTGCTCCATTGAGAAATTCCTCTGTGCCAATCCATGATATTGAACCCATGATTGTTGAAGAAGGGGGAGCGGTCTTAGATACAGGCTGTGAATATATGGATTGCTCTCTGTCTAAACTCCTTTGGTAATTTTCTGTTACAAAGTACAACAACCATCACAAAGAAATACAAACTTGTTCTTTAATCTACTCAGAAAAGCTCCTGAAGTAGGATTTGAGCCACGCAGTAGAAAGCAAGCCAGCTAAGGGATTTCAGCTGGATAACTGCTAGCAATTGAGCCTTACCTAATTGCTTGTGAGCTCTGAGGGAATCACTTCTGAGTCTATGTGTGAAGATATAAGAAGTTAACCTGAAAAGAACAGTTTTTCCATTCTTTGTGGGTTTTGCTTGTTTGAAACACTGCTAAGAAAATATTAGCTAAAGCCTACAGAAAAGACCAGTTTGTTACCAACCAGGTCTTTATTCTTTTGCTTTGATTGCCTGACAAGTTCAAATGTTGTTTTCCTGATTTTGTTTTTCCAAGTTTAACACTGAAAGCAAGTATTCTGTTTTATGTGCTACCAAGCATATCTGTGTTGGGAGAAATATCTTATTTGCTTTACACTCAAGCACAACTAATTATTGTGAGCAGCTGTGTCTGGTGTGAATGAACTTCATTTCTCACAATCCCTTGCAAATCATATTGATATATGCACTTGCCAAGACTGTGAACATTCTCACCCAGGCAGCCGTCTGACAAATGGTGTAGTTTTTCGGATTGCTTTTGCACAAATGGATTTACTTGCTAAGGATTACAACTCAAGTCTGAAGGAAAAGACAGTTCAAGCTTAAAAGCTGAAAGAAAAGATTTTCCCTCAACTGCACTTTGGAGGAGAGGTGGCTGTTCCAGGTAGCTGTTCCAGAAAGAAAAGACCCTGTGCAGAGTTGGATTCATCACTGGCATAAGGTAACAAGTACCTGGGCATGTCTAGTGGTGGATGGGAGTAAGGCACAGGGGTAATTGGAAAAAAAAAAAAGTAGAAAAAAAACACCTGTTTGGAAGGTGGTGCACTGTGTTTTTTTTGTGTTTTCTTGCAGGGATCAAGATGGATCCAAGGGAACTAGCTGATTGGATGGCAGCCCAGTTTAGCAGGCAGCAGGAGCTAGCACAGCAGGCTCAGGACACTGCTATGAAAGCCTTAATGGACCAGCAGAGGCCAGTGCTTGATCTGGTGCAAGCCCTAGTTAAACTGCAGAACCAAAGTGGACCAGATGCAAGACCAGCAGTAAATACTGGTACACCACATGTGGACAGTGTGGGACTCAATCAAGGAATTGGGACATTTAGTTTTGGGAAGCTAACTCCAGATGATAATGTTGATGATTTTCTAGAGTCTTTTGAAAGAGTGGCACAAGCATTAGCATGGCCAGAGACCCAGTGGGCAGTAAGGCTGGCAGCCTCATTAACTGGAGAGGCGTTTGCAGCTTATAGAGCAATGCCAGCAGCCCAGGCTTTGAATTATAAGGATGTAAAGGTTGCTATTAGAGATCGCCTAGGGTTGTCTATTTCAGAGTATAGGCGAATGTTTAGAGCTACTACATTAAGAGTGGGTGAAACACCCAGGGCTCTGAGTCAGAGAATCAGAGGATTAGCTGTAAAATGGTTGGAGCCTGAGCAAAAGACGGTAGAAATGTTATTAGACATTATTATGCTTGAACAATTTATGTCTACGGTGCCTAAAGATTTGCACACTTTCCTTATACAGCAAAATTGCCAAAATCTTGGAGAGGCAGCCTTGCTAGCAGAGAGATTCTTGGAAGCCACGCAGGCTTGCCATAGAATGGGTGGCCCTCTGAAGATGGGTGCTGAGGCAAGCTGTGCTGTATCAGAAAAGAAAATAATTAAAAATGCTTCTGAAAATAAATGTACTGTGCCAAACCAGATGACACAGTGGAGTGAAAAGAAATGTTTCAAGTGTGGAAAATGGGGACATTTAGAAAAGGGATGCCAGACACACACTAGCTTAATGGGTGTGGATTTAAAACAGCCCAAAGAAGGATTTCTTTTGATGGTTGATGTGCAAGGAATTACCACAAATGCTTTATTAGACTCTGGGGCAGACCAGAGTATGATGTCAAAAAGGCTTTGGAAGAGGATAGAGGCCCAAGAAGGATTTGTGCCTAGAACCCCTGAAAGCCAAGTTCACATCAGATGCATTCATGGTGCTGCAACATCATATCCCACCTATAGGCTAAAGGTTAAGTGCCTGGGGGAACAAGGGGAAGTCCTGTTAGCAGTGGTGCCTAGGCTACCCTTTGATTTGGTTCTAGGAAAGGACTGGCCAAGATTTGAGCAGGGTCTAGTGGAAGGGCTAGGAAAGAAGGAGGGAGAAGGAATAATGGAAATAGCTCCCGGGCCTTTCTTTGGAAGTCCTCAGTCCCTAGCTAAAAAGATGGTTAAGCTTCCAGAAGGCCAAACTATAGGTAATAAGAGGAGCCTTGTATCCACCCGCTCGCAGGCTAAGGTAGAGAGCCAGCAAAAGGAGGAGGGGGAGCAGGCAGAGTTATTAGGAGACTTACCCTCTCATGATTTAATAACCCCATCATCTGGTAAAGTAAGAAAGTTGAAAGCACAAAAGCGGCGTGAGAGACTTTGCAGAGCACAGGGTAGGGCTGAGATGTTAGCTGGTCAAAGTTTACCCTGGGTGCCAGCTGAGTTAGTGGCAAAGTTTCCTAACTTTCCACAAGAGCAGCGAGCTGATCAAGCTCTCACCCGAGCTTTTAAGTATGCTCATGAGGTCAGGGAGGAGTTGCCCAGATTCAGACTAGATAATGAAATATTATATAGAGAGAGTCAGGACCCCAGGAATGGGACCATACGTAAACAATTGGTGGTACCCACAACTTTCAAAGGGCTAGTACTTAGATTAGCACATGATCATCCAGTTGGAGGTCATAAAGGGATGCAAGGAACGCTGGATCAAATACTTATGCGTTTTTACTGGCCAGGTATCTTCAAAGAAACTGCCCAGTTTTGTGCTGCATGTCCAGCGTGTCAGCGAGTTACAGCGGCTCACCCACCGGTGGTGCCATTGATTCCCATGCCAATTATCACAGACCCAATTGGTCGCATTGCCATGGATATTGTAGGCCCATTAGTCAAAACGCCCCGAGATTTCCAATACATCCTAGTTATGGTAGATCAGGCAACAAGGTTTCCCTGGGCCATACCATTGAGGAATGTTTCTGCAAAAACAATAGCTTTAGAGCTAGTAAAATTGTTTTGTGAAGTGGGATTCCAAAGAGAGGTGTTGACTGACCGAGGGTCCAATTTTGTATCCAAATATTTGGCCCAGGTCTGGGATGCCTTTGGCATTCATCACGTGAAAACCTCAGCCTACCATCCACCATCAAACGGTTTGGTGGAGAGATTCAACCAAACTCTCAAACAAATGTTGAGAAGGGGGTTAGCAGGAGAGGTAAAAGAATGGGATATGTTATTGCCCTTTGCCTTATATGCCTGCAGGGAAAGAATTCAGGTGTCCCTAGGTGTAACTCCATATGAATTGATGTATGGTAGGGCTCCATGGGGTTTGTTAGAGATTTTGAGGGAACAATGGATTGATCCTGAACCAGGAAGTCAGGAGGTGCCACAGTTTCTGCGTGACTTGAGAGCACGTTTGAAAAGGACCTCGCAGGTTGCTGAGAGGAACCTGCAGGACAGTCAAGTGCGCCAGAAAGGGTGGTATGATAGGAAGGCCAAAAGCCGCCACTTAAGCATTGGTGAAAAGGTTTTGGTTCAAGTAGCAGGTACAGCCCCAAAATTTGAAGTACAGTGGAAAGGGCCATGGAAGGTTGTTAAACAAGTGAGCCCAGTATCTTATATGGTGGAAAATGCAAGAGGGCGTAGGCAGACCTACCATATTAATGTACTTAAGTCTTGGAAGGAGAGGCCTGTAAATAATAATGACCCTGAAGCCAGTCAGGAAGTAAGTGAGCTTCAAAAAGATAACACTCTCGTAGGTATTACGGACTGTAGGAAAGAAGTTTCACCAGTTACACCAGTCCGTAATAACTTAAGCAGGGGGGTATGTGATAAGGAAGCTTATCATAGCTCAGGAAGGAGCTATAGTAAAGGTGAAGTGACTCTGAACAAGCAACCTGTCAGTTCTGGTAGAAATAAGAAAACAGAATTTTTCCATAAAAGACTACCAGTCCCAGAATGCACCAGGTTTCCAACAGCCATTAGAGGAGCTGAAGTAGGAAAACGTGTGTTCAATCAGGAGGGCTATGAGGTAATCCCCAAGCATGCATCTCAAAGGGCAGGGCCTGATTCAGCACAGCTGCGCTGTGCTAGGGTGGAGCACTCATCTAAGCAGAATAAAGGTAGAGTTTATTCTACAGAGAATTATCCTCAGAATCAGCTTGGATATCCTCATCCTCAGTTTCATCTGGGAGATCCTCAGATTCATCTTGGACAGCTTCATCATCTGGAGGATCATCAGAAGCAGAAGCCAGACCGGACGGACAGAGAGGGCAAGAAACCCTTTGGAAGAAAGAAGAGAAAAGCATTTGGGAGGTCTAGAGGAGTCCAGAGCAGTACGTATACTGGGAGACATTCAAAAGGCCAGCATACACCATTGGACTGGGGAAAGCCAGAGGAATGGTGCTGCAGAGCTAGGAATCTCCAGACGGTACCTGTGAGGGAGACGGCTGCACGTGGAAGGGACCCTAAGACCCTTGCCAGAAGGTATGTGAAGAGAGATCCAGTGTCCAGGGATCTGGATTGGAAGGCTGGACATAAGAACTGGACTACATACTGGCCAGGCTATTTAGAGAGGAACTCTAACAGCAATGGAAGCTCAGGTATGAACACTGATCTCTGCCCTAGCTATACCCTTGAAAGACAGCAGGGAAACAAGTATTCTCCTGAGAGTGCTCCATTGAGAAAGTCCTCTGTGCCAATCCATGATATTGAACCCATGATTGTTGAAGAAGGGGGAGCGGTCTTAGATACAGGCTGTGAATATATGGATTGCTCTCTGTCTAAACTCCTTTGGTAATTTTCTGTTACAAAGTACAACAACCATCACAAAGAAATACAAACTTGTTCTTTAATCTACTCAGAAAAGCTCCTGAAGTAGGATTTGAGCCACGCAGTAGAAAGCAAGCCAGCTAAGGGATTTCAGCTGGATAACTGCTAGCAATTGAGCCTTACCTAATTGCTTGTGAGCTCTGAGGGAATCACTTCTGAGTCTATGTGTGAAGATATAAGAAGTTAACCTGAAAAGAACAGTTTTTCCATTCTTTGTGGGTTTTGCTTATTTGAAACACTGCTAAGAAAATATTAGCTAAAGCCTACAGAAAAGACCAGTTTGTTACCAACCAGGTCTTTATTCTTTTGCTTTGATTGCCTGACAAGTTCAAATGTTGTTTTCCTGATTTTGTTTTTCCAAGTTTAACACTGAAAGCAAGTATTCTGTTTTATGTGCTACCAAGCATATCTGTGTTGGGAGAAATATCTTATTGGCTTTACACTCAAGCACAACTAATTATTGTGAGCAGCTGTGTCTGGTGTGAATGAACTGCATTTCCCACAATCCCTGGCAAATCATATTGATATATGCACTTGCCAAGACTGTGAACATTCTCACCCAGGCAGCCGTCTGACAGGAGCCCATCTGGGCAACCTGACTACACAGGGATTCTGGACAGCGCAGGAGTCACAACTCCAGATCAATCTCCTGGAGCTTCGGGCTATCCTCAGTGCCCTCCGTGTGTTCTAACATCATCTCACAGCGCAACAGGTCCTCATCAGGATGCCATGTTCTACGTGAACAAGCAGGGGGGACAGGCACTTGGGTCCTCTGCGAGGAGGCGTTACACCTCTGGTCCTTTGCCATTGCGTATCAAATACACCTCCAAGCGGTGTACCTACCGGGAGCATCCAGTGTCTTGGCAGACAGACTGAGTCGCATCCTTCTTCCCCACGAATGGTCTCTGCATCCTGGATACGTGTCCTACATCTTCAAGACCTGGGGAAATCCAGACATAGGTCTGTTTGCGGCTCTGCAGAATGTGAAGCTTCCTCATTTCTGCACAAGGAATCCGACATCCACCAACCAACAGGTGGATGCCTTTCACCTGCATAAGAACATAAGATATGCCATACTGGGTCAGACCAAGGTCCATCAAGCCCAGTATCCTGTTTCCAACAGTGGCCAATCTAGGTCTAGCAGTGTCCCCAAAAGACACAGGTTCCACAATGCTTGTACTGGTTCAAGCATTCATATCCTGGGTACCTTCTTAATAATGGTTTATGGACCTTTCCTCCAGGAACCTGTCCAAACCTTTTTTAAGCCCAACTACACTAAAATCCTTTACTACATCCTCCGGTAACAAATTCCAGAGTTTGATTACACGTTGAGTGAAAAAATATTTTCTTTTATTAGTCTTAGTTTACCCTGTAGCTTCATTGCCTGTCCCCTAGTCTTTCTATATTCTGATAACGTAAACAATCGATCTACGTTTACCTGTTCCACTCCGTTCATTAATTTATAGACTTCTATCATATCTCCCCTCAGCCATCTCTTTTCCAGGTTAAAGAGCCCTAACCTTTTTAGCCTTTCTTCATAGAAGTATCCTACCATCCCCTTTACCATTTTGGTGGCTCTTCTCTGTACCTTTTCTAATAACGCTATATCCTTTTTAAGATAGAGCGACCAGAATTGCACACAATATTCAAGGTGCAGTCTCACCATGGAGCCATATAGAGGCATTATAATATCTTTTGTTTTATTTTCCATTCCTTTCCTTATGATACCTAGCATTCTATTTGCTCTCTTGGCCGCTGCTGCATACTGGGCCGACGGTTTTAACATGTTATCCACAATTACGCCTAAATCTTTTTCCTGGGTGGCGGTTCCTAATGTGGAACCTTGCATGTTGTAACCATAGTTTGGGCTGTTCTTCCCTAGGTGCATAACTTTGCACTTGTCCACATTAAATATCATCTGCTGGGGGAGATCACGTGAGCACATGAGCGGGTGAGGAGTGCTCCTCGTTGCGCTCCCGGGCTGCCAGCAGAAACTTGCAATTTAACCGGCAAATACCATAGATTGACAGGCCTTGTGTGCTAGCTGCACGACATTGGTGTGGAGTACCTTTGACCGCCTGAATCGCCCTGAGAAGGCAATGAGAGCGGCATCTAAGAAAGAAAAACCTCCGAGCACGAGGGACGCTAAGATGGCTGCCTCGGCCCGCTCTGGAAGTATGCCCAGCTCCCCGGGTACCGACAACGGAGAGACTAGCCCGGAGGAAGTGGCCCAAGAGGTGGTGAAGTTACTGGAACCAAAATTTGATAATGTGCTCAAGAAACTTGAGGCGATGGGGGACACTTTTGCAGACCTTACCAGGCGCGTAGATGAAGTGGAATAACGTGTGACTGCACTGGAAGAGGGTGAGTTGGCACTGGAGAAGAGTTCTACTGCACAGCAAAAACAGATTGAGACTCTGCTCCAAAACGTGGACGATCTGGAAAACCGATCCCGTAGGAACAACCTAAGGTTGGTCGGGGTGCCCGAGACTTGGGCGGACACACAGCTTGTCCAACTCTTTGAGGAATGGCTGCCAAAGGAGCTTGGTCTCCCGAACCTGCTAGGGCAGATAAGAGTGGAGCGGGCCCATCGGCTGGGGCAAAGGATGGAGGGCCGCAGCCGGCCGCGGCCTATATTGGCAAGACTGCTGAACTTTCAACATAAAGCGGCCTTGCTACAGGCCTACCGCAAAAGACGGGATCTGAAGTTGGATAATGTAGCGGTGCTTTTGTTCCAAGATTATTCTGCCGCCTTAGCTGCTCAGCGTAAAGAATTCTCCCCCGTCTGCTCTGTGCTGGTACAAAAGGGAATACGATTCGCTCTTATATACCCGGCGGTATTAAAGATTTTTCATATGGGCACCGCTCACTCTTTTGATAAGCCGGAGGACGCTCGCAAGTTTCTGGCTAAGCTGCCCCCACATTTGTCACCTGATGCAGCCGTATGAAGAAGTGTTGGGGGGCGTTGGACTATGCAGGGCCTCCGTGGAATCCTAATTGATGGTGCAACTATTCCGGGGCTTGCAGCGTGAGCGACATGTGTGACTGCTGACTCGCGGCCTTGGCCGATTTGAAGTTAGGAGCAGTGGGCCATGCCTACAGGAACATTGAAATGACTTGATGATCCTACCACTATGCTGGGGGCCCGGAGGTGCCCTGGACGGTGATCTTTCTCCCTTAGGGAGGGTCTTGGTTATCAAGACCATAAGAACTGAGGGATGTTGAGATTTGGGGGGGCGAGGGGAGGGAGAGGGGTTTTTTATATCTATACTTTTCTTGCTGTTATGTTCATATGTGTGTATGTTGGGGTGAGTGGGGAATCACGTGTGACTTCTTTTGGGGGGGGAAGTGTGTGAGACTGACTGCATGTGTATACTGCGGGTGTGGGGATGTGTGGCCTGTGTTCACAACGGGGACTACATGTTCTAAGGGAGATGGCTGCAAGGGGGGAGTGAAGGGGGGTGTGTGGAGCGGGTGCAGTTTAGGGGGGAGGGTGGGGTGGGGCTGGGTTGGATGGGGGGGGAGGGGAGGGGAGGAGGAGGGAGTTCTAGGGGGGATAGCATGGCCCTTTGGTGTTTCAGAGAGGTGGTTTTAGATACAAGCACGCTTGATCGGAGGTATGCTGTGGGGGTGGCATTATGTTTTGGTTCTGGGGGTGAGGCTGGGCACCCTTGGAACTCTATACAGATGTATCAGCTGCTGACTTTTCTATGGGTAGGGCAGTATGCCTGAGGTTAAGATTGTTTCATGGAACGTGGGAGGGATAGGTTCCCCTGTTAAGCGCACCAAAATTTTGCAAACGCTTAAGAGGAAGGGCGTGCATATAGCCATGTTACAAGAGACACATTTGAGTGCCTTGGAACATCGTAAGCTAGCCAGAGACTGGGTAGCGAGCGCACATGGGGCGGCCTCTGGTACAAAAAAAGCGGGTGTAGTGATCTTAGTAAAAAAGGGTGTCCCTTTGGAAGTGAGTAAAATGGAGGTTGACCCGCATGGGCGCTACATTTCTTTGCATGCTAAGTTATACAATGAGCCTGTGTGGTTGGTGAATGTATATGCTCCAAATGTTTATGACCACGAGTTTTACAAGCGGATTCTACGTTTGGTGGCTAATCATGGCACGAACAAATTAATTCTTGCGGGAGACTTTAATTGTCCCCATGACCCATGCCTGGACAAATCCCAACAGAGTCAAACGGGCTCATGGACCAAAAAGGGGGTAGGATATTTGTGCAGAATGGGAGACCTCATAGATGTGTGGAGAGTCCTACACCCGGGGGTGTGCGAATATACACACCAATTGCGTGCGCATCACACGTGGTCCCGTATAGACTATATCTTGATTAGCGAGGGCGGATTCACACGGGTACTACAGGCGGGCATAGATCCTATCATGGTTTCTGATCATGGGCCAATCTGGATTTTGTGGAATTCTCAGGGACCCTTACAGAGGAGGTGGCGGTTCCCTGCTTATCTCTGGGAGGATGAGGCCTTTAGGAACTATCTTGAAAAACAATGGGATGACTATGTTTGCTTTAATGATCTCCCCCAGTGCACATCCATCTTGTTCTGGGAAGCCGGTAAAGCAGTGATGAGAGGTGCTATTATCTCCTATATGTCGACGCGGCGTAAGCATCTAGATCGTAGTCTATTGGTGCTGGAGCGTGCTTTGCGTGTCCTTCAACGCAGGTTGGGGGGAGGCAGAGATGAGGTGCTGCAGAAGGAGTATGTACGCACGCAGGCGGCATTGAATGACCTGCTTGAGAGTAGGGCACGCATGTCGATGCAGTACTATAGACATCGCCTCTATCGATATGGCAATCGCTCCGGCACGTTGCTGGCCAAACTTATTCGAGACCCACGGGGGGCACGTTTTGTTCCTGTGTTGAGGGGGGAAGCGGGTGCCCTACATCATCAACCGGAGCGTATAGCCGAGATTTTTCGAACGTTCTTTGCTCAGGTGTATAGTGAGGAGGAGAGAGATTATGCGAAAGGGGTGGACTTTCTGGCAGCACAGTCTTTGCCACAGGTAGATACTGCTGAATTGCAGGCTCTCAACGCGCCGCTGTCGGTGCGGGAAATTTTGCAGGGGATTAAACGCGGCAAATCTCATAGGGCTCCAGGCCCTGACGGATTCAGCATTGAATACTATAAAATGTTGGCTTCTCGGTTGGCACCGTCCATGGTGGTGATGTATGATGATGCGCGTCTCTCGCAGGCATTTTCCCCCGGGACATACGTTGTGCGGATATCACAGTTATTCCAAAGCCTGGCAAGGATACCTTGGACCCGGCCTCCTACAGGCCTATCTCTCTTATTAACTGCGATATGAAAATACTGGCGTCTATCTTAGCGGCCCGACTTAACCCGGTCTTGCCGAAACTTATTGATGCGCGACAGGTGGGTTTTGTGCAGGGCAGGGAGGCTTCCCGGAATTTGTCTAAATTATTATTGGGCATGGACCACTGTTTAAGAAAGGACGAAGCCTTGCTATTGGTGAGCCTGGATGCTGAGAAGGCATTCGACAGGGTGGCCTGGAGTTATCTCTGGCATGTGTTGGCTGGATTTGGGCTTCATGGGAACTTTGTACAATGGATTCGAGCGTTATACGCTCAGCCCTCAGCCAGAGTGGGTGTTAATGGGATCTTCTCGGAGTCATTTACGTTGGAGAGAGGCACGCATCAGGGGTGCCTGTTGTCTCCCCTGCTTTTCGTCCTTGCGTTGGAGCCTTTACTACAGGCCATTCAGCGGGATGGGGGGATCTCGGGCATCTGAATGGGGGGCGAGGAAATGAAAATAAGCGCTTTTGCTGACGATATGTTGATTTGTTTAACGAATGTACCTGCCTCTCTGCATCGCTTGCTTCGTTTGATACAGCAGTTCGGCAGTTTTTCGGGTCTAAAAATTAATGCGCTGAAATCTGTAGTGCTAGATATGGGCGGCAAGGTGCAACCAGCGTGGGAGGGAGAGTTCCCGTTGGTTTGGGCAAATGGAGTGATTAAATATCTGGGGATCCACTTGCTTGATAGGCCTGACCGCTTATATCAAGTGAATATCCCTGGTCTTTTGGCTCGGAGTTTGCAAACGCTCCAAGGTTGGTGGCGTCTGCCCTTATCCCTTAGAGGGAGAATTGCTCTCTATGCTATGGTCGAATTCCCTCGCTGGCTATATGTATTACGTATGCTACCCCTTTGGATCTCGGCTGCGGACTGGAAGCGATTAGAAGTGGGTTTGCGGGGGTTTTTGTGGAGGGGTAAACGTTCTCGAATTCCACTACAGGCCCTCATGAGTCGGCGGGAGGAGGGAGGTTTGGAGCTACCCTCCTTGCGCAATTATAATCTCCGATACCTAACTAAGCACGTGGGAGCCCTCCTAGGGGGTATTGGGAGTGGTGCGCCGGTGCGGCACCTTGACGAAATCGTGGAACCGTACCATCGTCTCTATGTCTTCCAGATGAGCAGGTTGCCAGTGGCTCTTCGGGAGGGGGTGGGGGGGGAGCTACTTAGGGGCATTGCGCTCCGCGTGGCGAGTCTTATGCCAATGCTTTGGGTGGAATTGGACTGGTTCGTCCCTGCTTCCCCTCGTGGGTAACCCGGATTTTGTTCCTGGATTTTCCAGAATGAATGTCTTTCGAGGTTGGGAACGGCGGCAGGTGGTCTGTCTGGGTGATTTGTTTATGGAGGATGGTCAAACCATAGATAGCTTCCAGAACCTACAGCGGCGATATGATATACCCAGACAGGATTTCTATGGCTACCTGCAAGTACGGCATTATTTGCGGGGAATGCCTCAGGCCATGACAACCCGTGCCGGAGTGGAGAGAGATACCCCTCGGCTTATTCTGGAGAGGCTGGCGAACAATCAACGGGGAGAGGAGGCGTGTCGGACGCTGCTTCGTCCAAGTAGGGGAGATATTTATCTTGTGGATTTGAGTGAGCGGTGGAAGAAAGATGGGGTGGAAGCTTTGACACCGGACCTGTTACGGCTGGCTTTTGTGGGGATAACGAAGGGGCCAGAATGGGTTTACTTACAGGAACTTCAATATAAATTTTTGTGGAGAGCGTATACTTGTGATACCTGGGCATGTCGCGTGGGACTTAAAGTTTCTGCCCAATGTGGCTGGTGTGGTCATGAACCGGGCACTCTTATGCATACGTTTTGGGGGTGCTGGTTGGTCCAGGATTTATGGATACAGGTCTGTCATAAGATTGCGGGGTGGCTGGGTCTTCAATTTGTAGCCCACCGGGAAATCTGTCTGTTCCATTGTTGGGAGTTGGGTTCGGGGGGGATTCTAGTGGCGCAGAGGGCATTGTTTGAGCGTGGTTTTTTAATTGCTAAGAAGTCCTTGTTGCATAGATGGGTTGAGGTCTCCCCCCCTAGTGTTGGGCTCTGGGAATCTGCGATGTTTGATCTGCTCCGACTGGAAAAAATGACGGTGAGACAGAAAGGGGGCAAAAGTTGGGATGGGTTTATGGCATTGTGGTCCCCCATGATCTTTCATTTGTCCCACAAAGAGCGTGCTCTGGTCCTGAATGTCTGACTCTGATGGTCATACCCTATTCACTCTGTGTTCCCGGGCTATATGGGGTATGGAACTTATGCATCCCCCAGAAGAACTAGAGGAGCTGAGGCCACTGCTGGTGGGTGGCTGGGAGTGGCTCTATGTGCTTGTACATGATTAAGTAAATGATAACGTGCTCGTGCTAAGGAGATGGGTGGGGGGAAGGGGGGAGGGGAAGGGATGCCAAATTTGTGTTTTAATTTGTGTCCTCATATACATGGAGGAATTGTATATTAGCACATTGTATACTTATTTGCGTTAATGCTGTATATTGGCATATCATATAATCCCAATAAAAATGATTTGAAATAAATATCATCTGCTATTTTGATGCCCAGTCTTCCAATTTATCAAGATCCTCTTGCAATTTTCCACAATCCTCTTGGGTTTTAACAACTTTCAGTAGTTTTGTGTCATCTGCAAATTTGATAACCTCACTCGTTATTCCCTTTTCCAGGTCATTTATGAATATGTCAAAAAGCAGCGGACCCAGCACAAATCCCTGGGGTACACCACTATTCACCTTTCTTCATTGGGAAAATTGGCCATTTAGCCCTACCCTCTGCTTTCTATCTTTTAACCAGTTCCTGATCCACAATAGTACACTGCCTCCTATCCCATGATTCTTTCGTTTTGCCAAAAGTCTCTGATGAGGGACCTTGTCAAAGGCTTTCTGAAAGTCCAGATACACAATATCAACCGACTCACCTTTGTCCACCTGATTATTCACTCCTTCAAAAAAACATAACAGATTAGTAAGACAAGATCTTCCTTGTCTAAAGCCATGTTGGCTGTCTTCCATTAGGCCATGAGTATCTACATGCTGAGTAATTTTGTCCTTTATGATGGTTTCTACCATTGTTCCCGGTACTGACGTCAGGCTCACCAGTCTGTAGTTTCCCAGATCACCTCTGGAACCCTTTTTAAAAATTACCATTACATTAGCAATCCTGCAATCTTCAGGTATTACAGATGATTTTAATGAAAATTCACAGATTATTAATAGCAGGTCTGCAATCTCATATTTCAGTTCTTTCAACACCCTTGGATGTATACCATCCGGCCCAGGTGATTTGCTACTCTTCAGTTTATCTAATAGTTGTAATACATCTTCCCGATGTATTGATATTTCCTTCAATTCTTTCGCACCTTTAAATACTACTTCAGTCATTGGGTAACATCCCTACATCTTCCTCAGTAAAGACCAAAGCAAAAAATTCATTCAGTCTCTCCGCTATCGCCTTGTCGCCTCTTAGTGCCCCTTTAACTCCTCTATCATCTAATGGACCAACTGACTTTCTCACAGGTTTTTTGCTACGAATGTACTTGAAAAAGTCTTTATTTCGCGTTTTTGCGTCCGCAGCAAGCTGCTTCTCAAATTCTCCCTTTGCCTGCGTTATCAATGCCTTGCATTTCACTTGCTAGTGCTTGTGCTGTTTCCAGGTTTTGTCGTTTGGCTCCTTTTTTCCATTTCCTGAAAGATGCTTTTTTGGCAACAACAGCCTCTCTGACCTCACCTTTAAACCATGCTGGCAGTTTTTTGGACTTCCTTCCACTTTTCTTAAAGCATGGAATACAGCTGGTCTGGGCTTCCAAGATAGTTGTTTTCAGCAACCCCCTAGCTTGATGTAAGTCTTTAACCTTTGCAACTGCTCCTTTTAGTTTTTTCTTAACTATTTTCCTCATTTTATCATAGTCTCCCTTTCGAAAGTTAAAAGGTAGTACTGTGCGTTTCCTTACTATCCCTCCTGCACTAATTAAATCAAACGCGATCATGCTATGATCACTATTGCAAAGTGGCCCCAACACCCTTATCTCTTGCACTAGATCTGGTGTTCCACTAAGGACTAGGTCTAATATGGCTTCCCCTCTGGTCGGTTCATGAACCAGCTGCTCCAAGAAGCAGTCATTTATCTCCCTAGCATGTCTTGACGTGACACTCACCCAGTCGATGCCGGGGTAATTGAAATCACCCATTATTATTACTGCGCTGTAACTTTTGTTAGCTTCTTTGATTTCTTTGAGCATTTCATCATCCATTTGTTCATTCTGGCCAGGCGGTCGATAGTACACCCCCACTGCCATCGCCTTCCCCTTTTTACATGGAATTTCAATCCATAGAGATTCTACAGCAAATTTTGTTTCCTGCAAAACTTTAATCCTTTCTGACTCAATGCCCTCTCTAACATAGAGCGCAACCCCTCCACCAATTTGATCAGCTCTATCATTACGATATAGTTTCTACCCAGGTATCACAGTGTCCCACTGGTTATCCTCCTTCCACCATGTCTCTGATATTCCAATCATATCTAACCTCTCATTTAGTGCTATATATTCTAACTCACCCATTTTATTTTTAGACTTCTAACATTTGCATACAAGCATTTTAGAGACCGTATTTTATTCATTTTAATCTGGCTATTGGTAGACATGGGTAATTTGGGATCTTTAAGCTCTGTCTAATCCATACTCGAGGGCATTTGGGCTACTTTACTCTTTTTTGGAACCTCTCTGCTTTTGGTAGTATCCTTCAAGGATACATTCTTCCGAACCATGCGCTCTTGCGCGACTGTCGGCTTTCCCCTATTATCTAGTTTAAAAGCTGCTCTATCTCCTTTTTAAAGGTTAATGCCAGCAGCCTGGTTCCATCCCAGTTAAGGTGAAGCCCATCCCTTCGGAAGAGCCCCTCCTTTCCCCAGAATGTTCCCCAGTTCCTAACAAATCCAAAACCCTCATCTCTGCACCATTGTCTCATCCACGCATTGAGACTCCGGAGCTCTCCTGCCTTTTGGGTCCTGCACGTGGAACGGGAAGCATTTCGGAGAACACGACCCTGGAAGTGTTGGATTTCAACTTCCTACCTAAAAGCCTAAATTTAGCCTCCAGAACCTCCCTACCACATTTTCCTACGTCATTGGTACCGACATGTACCAAGACAGCAGACTCCTCCCCAGCACTATCTAAGACCTTATCTAGGTGGCGTGTGAGGTCCGCTACCTTCACACCAGGCAGGCATGTTACCAGGCGATCCTCACGTCCACCAGCCACCCAGCTATCTGCATGCCTAATGATCGAATCACCAACTATAACGGCTGTCCTAACCCTTCCCTCATGGGCACATGGCCCTGGAGAAACTTCCTCGGTGCAAGAGGGTTTTACATCACCTGGAGGATAGGTCCTAGTTACAGGATCACTTCCTGCCACACCAGGGTGATGCTCTCCTGTCACGTGACCTCTGTCCTCCATGGCAACAGGGATGCTGCCAGACTGGAGGTGGGACTTCAGGACTATATCCCTGTAGGTCTCGTCTATGTACCTCTCTGTCTTTCTTATGTTTTCGAAATCTGCTACTCTAGCCTCTAGAGAATGGACTTGTTCCCTGAGAGCAGTGAGCTCCTTGCACCTAGTGCACATGTAAGACCTCTCACCAACTGGGAGAAAATCATACATGTGACACTCAGTGCAAAAGACTGGAAAGCCCTCATCTCGCCGCTGGACTGCTGTCTGCATCTTAGTTTTAAGCTTGTGTTTAGATCTTTAAGTTCTTTTCTTATTAAGGATTGCTATGGATATGTATACTAATAAAACTGTACCTAATACGTTTAATATACCTTGTTCACCTGAAGCTTAATTAATCTCAGGCCCTTAGTGTATGACTTATTTGGATAATGAGCTTCACCTGAGAGCACCTCCTTTCCTTTAAGATGTGTAAGTACCTATAAAGCTACGATTATCCCACGGGTGGGTGGGTGTTGGAGAGGGAAGGAGGGAAATAACACTTATTAAAAGAGGGCTGCTACACAGTACCCTGTCCTGTGCTGCTGAGGTAAGCTGTGACCAACTTTCTGGGTGATTAACAGTCTTTGATTGGATAGAAGGAGTCTTTCAAAATGGCCTTTTGACCTGCCACCTGGTGTTAACACCTATTGAAAAGGTTTCACAGGGCTCTTGCCCCCTAGGTAGAAGGCCTCTTTGTAAGGGTCTCTAGAAGACTATTTGTTACTCAAAGAGTACTGACCCTGTTTTGCCTTGTATGCTAAGTTATATTCTTATTTGATTTAAATTACAGCTCTTTGCTGCTGCTAGGCTCTGACTTATGAAATTTAAACTACAAGCTCTCTGCTGGGTTCTAAATTTAACTAGAAAGCTCTCTTCTGTGTTTTAAATTTAAACTAAAAGTACTTTGCTAATACTAGGCCCTGAGTGACTATGAAATTTAAACTACAAGCTCTCTGCTGGGTTCCAAATTTAACCAGAAAGCTCTCTTCTGTGTTTTAAATTTAAACTTAAACTGCTGCTACTAGGCCTTGACTGATTTAACAAAAAACACTGGGTTCACAGATTAATTAGCTTTAATAGAAAGAAGTCCTTTCAGAAAATTCCCAGAAGTATATACTCACAATTGCAGATCTCTCTCCAGAAGTAGAAGTCCCTTTTTCTCCAGGACCAAGCAGGAAGTCAGTTCTCACATATGGGTGACGTCGGCGCCGACGGAGCCCCCGTGCAGAGCATTTCCCCAGCTTTCATAGAAAGCCTTTGGGAATGCAGCACGCATGCGCGGTCCCCTTCCCGCCCAAGGGTGCCATCTTGCTCAGTCTTCTTTTTTCCGCAGAGCCCGACGGATGTATATTCGTTTCACCCGAGGAAGAAGTTGATTTTCTCCAGGACCAAGCAGGAAGTCAGTCCTCACATATCGGTGACATCGATGTCGATGGAGCTCCTGCGGAGCATTTCCCCAGCTTTCTATGAAAGCCTTTGGGAATACTACACGCATGCGCGGTCCCCTTCCCGCCTAAAGGTGCCATCTTGCTCAGTCTCTCTTTTTCCGTGGAGCCCATCGGATGTTCACCCGGAAAACAGTTAGATTTTTCTTGCTATTTCCTAAGATTCCATTGTGGTTTTTTGCCCAGTTCGACGCCAGTTCCCCTTCCCGCCGGGTTCGGTACACCGGTATGGAGCCCGTTCTCATTTTTTCGGTTTTTGCCCTTCATGGCTGGCTTTCGCGCCTTTTTTTCTTTTTCCCTTTGACCTCGCGGGGGCTCTTTTTTCCCCGATGACTTCCAGTGGTTTTAAAAAGTGTGATCGGTGCAAGAAACTAATATCTCTCACCGACACACACGACTGTTGCCTTCATTGCCTCGGTCCTGATCACGATCCTAAGATCTGTGTACCGTGTGGTAAAATGTCCACTAAGGCACTTCGAAGTCGCCAGCATCAAAAGGAAAGGCTTTTCTCTGATTCGGCCTCCGGCCAGGCCCGGACCTCGTCTGAGGCCTCGACATCACGGGAGTCTGACCCCGAGCATCGTCGGGGATTCTCGGACAGGGGGTCCCCCGAGCAGGAGCAAAAGAGGAAGAAGCGGCTCGCGAGGGCAGCGTCGGAGGAGGTCGCTGGCTACTCGAGGGCTAGGTCTCGGACCCCCGACCGCCGCCCCGGGCCCGTGGAACAGGAGAAGCCGTCAAAAGTGCCTCGCGTGAAGCCGGAGTCTGCTGGACATGTAAGTCCTGTTGTCCTCGAGGACTCTCCTCCCAGGGAGCCGACGTCGGGCCCGGCGCCGCCGGGGCCCGAGTCGATGGCTGCTGAGTCTCCTGAGCTGGGTCTCAGGCTGACAGCCTTGGAGTGCAGACTGTCTGCCTTCATGGATCAGCAGCGGGTACTGATGGCCAGCCTTGCTGGCGCATCTGCCCCGACCACCGGGACATCGACGTCGAAGTCGATCCCGGAGGCCGAGCCGATACTCGAGACCATAAAGGCTCGAGGTCGTCCTCGGTCGCGGTCACCCTCGACCTCCCGGTCAGGACCGAGGGTGTCGACGCAGGTGCCTTCGGCGTCGGGGCGGGTGCTGCCGGGCCTCACATGGTCGGAGCCCGACTCCTCTTCGGACGAGTCCGCCTGGGAGACGGAGGACTAGGATTCCCCTGATATCTTCAAGACTCGGTGCGTCCCGTCAGACGCACCGCAGTCTGAGCCCCGGAGTAGATCCTTTCCGGAGGATACCCGGTTCTGGGAGTTCGTTCGGGATATGGCCACTGCTTTGGCGATCCCCTCGGACCCCGAGGAGGAGCCTCGAGCTGAAGAGCTCGAGGCCCTCCAGTATGACTCTCCTCCGAAGGAGGCCTTTACTGTGCCTGTTCCGCCGATGCTGGAACGGCTCCTCTTCCAGATGTGGGAGGCACCGGTCTCGGCGCCGGTTCTAAGCAAGCGGGTCGATTCCATTTATCGACTCCGTAAGAGCCCTGGTTTTCAAAAGGCGCAGCTACCACCCCATTCCATGGTGGTGGAATTGGCCATGCATCGTCTGAAAAGTCAGAAGATGCACTCCGCAGTGCCCCCTGGAAGGGAGGCCCGGAACCTGGATGGCGTCGGTAGAAAGTGCTTCCAGGGCTCGATGCTTGCTTGCCGTGTCCAGTCTTACCAGCTGTACATGGGCATGTTCTTGCGGGACCTGGCGAAGGAGCTTGCCAGGTTATCTGCTGGTCTCTCTGGGGAACCTTTGCAGAGGTTCAAGTCCTTGTCCTCGGGGATCCAGGAATGCTCTAAGTTCATGTCCCGCGCAGCCTACGATGGCTTCGAGGCCTTGGCCCGTGTTGCGGCATCTGGCATCGCTGCTCGACGCCAGGCATGGCTGCAGTCATCGGATCTCGAGTCATGGGTTCAAGAAAAGATTGTCGATGTCCCTTGCCGAGGTGAGAACCTTTTTGGCAAGCCCATGGCCGAGAAGGCTGCACAACTTGAGACCGACCACCTCACGAGGACAAGGCTGTCTAGAAAGACTTCTGCCCCTTCTCATAAAAAGAAGGGCTCGGGTAAGAAGTCCTTTTACCCGAGGAAGGTGACTGCCTGCAAACAGTTCCCACCTTACCAGGCCTCCCCAGCTCCCCCACAGGGTCAGCAGGCCAAGGGGCAGGGATATGGGCCCCATAGGCAGAAGGCCCCCAAGCCTCAGGCTCCTGCTCCCACTCAGCAGGGTGGGGGTTTTTGACTCCCAAGGCATAGCCTCTCCGTCTCTGCTATCCCATCCCTGCACAGGAGGTCGACTAACCCTGTTTGCCCACAGGTGGCCACCCATTACAGGAGACAGTTGGGTCTTAAGCATAGTCCACACGGGCTATATGCTTCATTTCCATCAGCTGCATCCTCCTTACTTCCCTGGAGAGTCTCCAAGGCCTCCTCTCCACACAGACCTCCTCCTTCAAGAGCTTCAGGGTCTGTTTCGAGACAAGGCCTCCCACCTCAAAGGCCTCCCACCTCCAAGGTCACAGTTTCTACTCCAGGTACTTTCTCGTACCAAAGAAAACCGGAAGCCTCAGGCCTATTCTCGACCTCAGAAATCTCAACAAGTTCCTAGAGAAAGAAAAGTTCAAGATGCTTACTCTTGGAACACTAATGCCCTACCTCCAGCAGGGAGATTGGCTATGCTCCTTAGATCTAAAGGATGCGTACACTCACATCCTCATTCATCCAGACCACAGAAAGTACCTCAGGTTTATTGTGGGAGGAAATCATTATCAGTACAGAGTGCTGCCTTTCGGCCTCACCTCTGCCCCCAGGGTCTTTACCAAATGTCTGGCGGTGGTGGTGGCGGCCTACCTGAGAAATCAGGGTATTTTTGTCTTCCCCTATCTGGACGACTGGCTCATCAGGGGTCAGAAGTGCCAGGAGGCCAAGCAAGCCACCCTCCGAACTCTTTCTTTTCTTCAACACCTGGGTTTTGTCATAAACTTTGCAAAGTCCACTTTGCTCCCCTCCCAGAACTTGGAGTTCATAGGGGCAAGGCTGGACTCTCTGCAGGCAAAGGCTTTCTTGCCAGAAGACAGAGTCCAAAGACTGATAGACTTGGCAAACCAGTTTCTCCACAGGCCACTGGTTTCCGCCAGACTCTGGCTGCGGCTTCTGGGCCACATGGCTTCGACAGTGCATGTAACTCCCAATGCCCGACTCCAAATGAGGCCTGCACAGTGGTGCCTCAGGACTCAGTGGACACAGTCCACAGGTCGCCTCAGAGACAGAGTAAGGGTGTCCAGACCATTCCTGAACTCCCTACGCTGGTGGCTGCACCCCCCCCCCCCCCCAATCTACTGCAAGGGGTGCCTTTTCAGATTCCTGGGTTCACAGTGGTGTTGACCACCGATGCCTCTCTGCAGGGCTGGGGAGCACATTGTCTGGGCAAGTGCACCCAGGGCCTGTGGTCTCCCTGGGAGGCCACGCAACAGATCAACCTACTGGAACTCCGGGCTATTCGCTTAGCCCTAAAGACTTTCTCTCAAAACCTGGCTCATCAGTCTGTCTTAATACAGACGGACAACCAAGTAGCCATGTTTTATGTGAACAAGCAGGGCGGCACTGGGTCCAGGCTCCTTTGTCAGGAGGCACAGGACCTTTGCTTGTTTGCGCTCAAGCACAACATGTTTCTCAAAGCTGTTTACCTCCCTGGCCAGGAGAACTGCCTGGCAGACCGGTTGAGCAGAGTTCTGCAGCTCCACGAATGGCAACTCCACCCATTAGTGGTTCAGAAGATTTTCCTGAAATGGGGACTTCCATCCATAGATCTCTTTGCCAGTCCCCTAAACAAGCAACTGCCCAGGTTCTGCTCCAGGCACCCGCATCCCATGAGGTGGGCAGCGGATGCTTTTCTGATTTCCTGGTCTCAGGGCCTCCTATATGCGTTTCCTCCCACGCCTCTGGTGGCCCGAACCCTGTTCAAGGTTCTAAAGGACAAGGCCTCGGTACTACTAGTAGCTCCCAGGTGGCCGAGGCAACCTTGGTTTCCACTTCTTCAACTGGCAGTGGACCCCCCACTGCCTCTAGGGTTGCAGCCCGACCTTCTCTCTCAGGATCAAGGTTCTCTTCTGCACCCCAATCTCAAATCTCTCAATTTGATGGCCTGGAAGCTGCAAGGGTAGTTTTGGCTCCTTGGGGCCTACCTCCAGAAGTTGAAGAGGTCGTCCTGGCCTCTAGAAAGCAGTCCACTAGAAAAACCTATGCCCTGAAATGGAAAAGATTTTCTGTGTGGTGTCAGCTGCGTACAGAAGATCCTTTCTCCTGTGCTGTACCAGTAGTGCTTCAGTACCTGCTGGACTTGTCCAATCAGGGCCTTAAGTCCAATTCTGTTCGGGTCCACCTCTCAGCTCTGGCAGCTCACCACTCTCTGGTGGAGGGACACTCTCTGTTGGTTCACCCCTTGGTGTCCCGGTTCCTCAGGGGTTTGCTCTTGCTCAAGCCTCCTGTCCGTCCTCCAGCCCCTGAGTGGGAGTTGAATGTGGTCTTGCAACAACTGACTCGCCCATCTTTTGAGCCAATGGCTACTTGTCCTCTCCGCTTCCTTTCCTGGAAGACACTCTTCCTGGTAGCCTTAACTTCGGCCAGACGGGTGAGTGAGCTTCAGGCCCTGGTCTGTGACAGGCCTTACACCCGCTTCTATAGGAACAGGGTAGTCCTTAGGACTCACCCAAAGTTCCTCCCAAAAGTTGTCTCCTCTTTCCACCTCAACCAGGAGGTGGTTCTTTCAACATTCTTCCCTAGGCCTCATGCAAGCCAGGCTGAAGCGGTCCTGCATACCTTGGACTGTAGGAGGGCCTTATCCTTCTACCTTGACCGTACGCAGGGACATAGAAGGGCTACTCAGCTCTTCATATCTTTTGACCCTAATAATCTGGGGTTAGCTGTGTCCAAGCGTACCTTGTCCATATGGGTGGCTGACTGTATCACCTGGGCTTACAGGGCGGCTGACCTTCCCTTGCAGGGTCGGGTCATGGCCCACCGTGTAAGGCCTTTGGCTGCCTCAGTAGCTCATCTCCACTCTGTACCATTGGCAGACATCTGCAGGGCTGCAATTTGGTCCTCAAGCCAGACTTTTGCGGCCCATTACTGCCTGGAGAGGGAGTCCCGTAGGGACAGTGCTTTTGGCCAGCAGTACTCCGGAATCTCTTTGAGGTTTAGGCAACTCCTGCCCTCCAGCCCTCCGTTGGGCTACCGGTGGAGGTTCTTTCAGTGCAAAGCCTTTCTTTGATGCTGGGACTAGAGGGAGTTCTCTTGTTCAGCCTGGGTTCCTGGTAGCCCAGAGCTAGGGAGTCACCCATATGTGAGGACTGACTTCCTGCTTAGTCCTGGAGAAAGAGTAGTTACTCACCTGTAACAGGTGTTCTCCAGGAGCAGCAGGAATCAGTCCTCACAACCCTCTCTCCTCCCCTGGGAGTTGCAGTTGTACATAGTTTATTTTTACATTTTTTTGTGTGCTGTTTTTTAGCTGTCATTTGACTGAGCAAAATGGCACCTTTAGACGGGAAGGGGACCACGCATGCGTGCAGTATTCCCAAAGGCTTTCATAGAAAGCTGGGGAAATGCTCCGCAAGGGCTCCATCGACGTCGATGTCACCCATATGTGAGGACTGATTCCTGCTGCTCCTGGAGAACACCTGTTACAGGTGAGTAGCTACTCTTTCTCTGCGTTAACCTATTTTTCTTTGGTTCGACGCCGGTTTCCCTTTCCTGCCTGGGCCCGATACGTCGGTATCGAGCCCGGATCTCTTTTTTTGTTTTTTGTCCTTAGTGACTAGCGTTGGCGCCATTTTTTTTTTTTTCACTGGCAGCCCTGTCTTTTGACCTTGCAGGGGGGCCCTTTTTCCCCCGATGGCTGCCAGCGGGTTTAAAAAGTGTGATCGGTGTAAGAAACTTATGTCTCTCACTGACACACATGACTGCTGCCTCCGGTGCCTCGGACCCGATCATGACCCAATGATCTGTGGTCCATGTGGGAAGATGTCCTCTAAGGCGTTAAGGAGTCGGCAGCACCAAAAGGAAAGAATATTTATTTTATTTATTTAGCATACATTTGTATACCGCTACTTCCAGCGATCAGTAGCGGTTTGATTAACGAAACAGAATTGTACAATCATGTCAAATTTTCGAAGTATACACACATTGATTTGGAGGGGAAAGCACAGCACACGGGGGAAGGTCATATGGACAGACATTACATATTTACATATTTACTTATTTACATATTAAGGTCATATGGACAGACATTACATATTTACATATTAACTTATTTACATGAATTGCCACCATGTTCTCTGACTCCGCGTCCGGTAGGGCCCGGACTTCGTCAGAGGCCTCAACATCTCGGGACTCCGGCCCGGAGCAGCGTCAAGGCTCCTCTGAAAGGGGGGTCTCCCTCGCGGGAGCATCGTAAGAAGAAAAAACCCGCGAGGGCGTTGTCGGTGGAATCACGTGGCTCCTCGAGGGCCAAGTCGCATAGCCCCAAGCGCCGTCCCGGGTCTTTGGAGTCGGAGAGGCCTGTAAAACAACCTCGTGTGGAGATGGAGTTCCCGGGTCACGTGAGTACTGTAGTCCTCGTGGACTCACCTCCAGGGGAGCCGACGTCGGGCCCGGTGCCGCTGGAGCCCGAGTCGGGGGCTGCTGAGTCTCCTGAGCTCAGACTCAGCTTGACGGTCTTGGAGAGCAGCTTGGCTGCCTTCATGGAACAGCAGCGGGCACTGATCGCCGGTCTCACCGGTGCATCTGCCCCGACCACCGGGACATCGACGTCCAAGTCGACCCCGGAGGCCGAGCCGATCCTCGAGTCCATTCGAGCTCGAGTCGATCCTCGGCCAAGGTCCCCCTCGGCCTCCTGTTCAGGACCGAGGTCGTTGACGCCGCCGGTACCCTCGGCATCGGGGCGGATGGCATCGATGCCTGCCCGACCGGAGCCGCTCGATTCCTCCTCCGTGCAGTCCGGCTGGGAGACGGAGGAGGAGGAGTCGTCCGACACCTTTCGGACTCGGTGCGTTCCTTCAGACTAGCCCGAGTCTGAGCCTCAGAGAAGGTCCCCCCCGGAGGATACCCGGTTCTCGGACTTCGTGCGGGACATGGCCAAGGCTTTGGCATTCCCTGCGGATCCAAAGGAGGAGCCTCGAGCCGAGGAGCTCGAGGCCCTACAGTATGACTCTCATCCGAAGGAGGCCTTTACTGTTCTGGTTCCTTCGATGCTGGAACGGTTGCTCTTCCGCATGTGGGAGGCGCCGGCATCGACGCCGGTTTTAAGCAAGCGGGTCGATTCCATCTATCGAGTCTGCAAGAGCCCCGGGTTCCAAAAGGCACAATTACTGCACCACTCCATGGTTGTAGAATCGGCCATGCATCGTCTGAAGAGTGAGAAGATGTACTCCTTGGTGCCTCCCGGCCGGGAGGCCCGAAACCTGGATGCCCTCGGTAAGAAGTGCTTCCAGGTCTCTATGCTTGCTTGACGTGTTCAGACCTACCAGCTGTACATGGGCATGTACCTTCGAGACCTGGCGAAGGAGATTGCCGGGTTCTGTGCTGGTCTCTCCGAGGAACCTTTGCAGAGTTTCAATGCTCTGTCCTTGGGTATTCGTGAGTGCTCGAAGTTTATATCTCGAGCAGCCTATGATGGCTTTGAGGCTTCGGCCCGAGTAGCCGCGGCCGGCATTGGTGCATGCCGTCAGGCTTGGCTACAGTCATCGGACCTCGAGCTATGGGTGCAGGACAAGTTGGTCGATGTCCCCTGCCGAGGTGAAAACCACTTTGGCAAGCCCATGGCTGACAAGGCTGCCGAACTCGAGACCGAGACTCTTACCCGGACAAGGCTGTCCAGAAAAACCTCTGCCCCTTCTCAGAAGAAGAAGGGCTCGGGGAAAAAAGACCTTTTACCCGAGGAAGTCATCTGCCTATAAACAGTACCCTCATTATCAGGCCTCTGTAGCTCCCCAACAGGGTCAGCAGGCCAAGGGGCAGGATCATGGGCCCCGTAGGCAGAAGGCCCCCAAGCCTCCTACTCCGGCTCCTGCTCAGCAGGGAGGGGGATTTTGACTGCATTGGCATAGCCTCTCCTCCTCAGCTGGCTCCCATCAGCACTGGAGGCAGGCTGGCCCTGTTCGCCCACAGGTGGTCAGCCGTCACAAGGGATACCTGGGTTCTAAGTATAGTCCAGAAGGGCTATCTCCACCAGGTACCCCCCTCCTATTTTCCAGGGGAGCCTTCCAGACTCCCTCTGCACAGGGACTTACCCCTGCAGGAGTTGGCAGGTCTTCTGAAGGAACAGGCAGTGGAACCGGTGCCCCACCACCTGAGAGGTCACGGCTTCTATTCCAGGTACTTCCTGGTACCAAAGAGAACAGGAGGCCTCAGACCCATCCTAGACTTGCGAACCTGAACAAGTTCCTGGAGAGGGAAAAGTTCAAGATGCTTCCCCTTGGAATCCTGCTGCCATACCTCCAGCAGGGAGATTGGCTATGCTCCTTAGATCTAAAGGATGCTTATGCTCACGTCCTTATTCATCCAGACCACAGACAATATCTCAGATTTGTAGTGGGAGGAAACCATTATCAGTTCAGAGTACTGCCTTTTGGCCTTACATCCGCCCCCAGGGTATTCACCAAGTGCCTGGCGGTGGTAGCGGCCTACCTCAGGGTTCAAGGCCTCTTTGTCTTTCCATATCTGGACGATTGGCTCAACAGGGGTCACATAGAAACATGATGACAGAGAAAGACCACATGGCCTATCTAGTCTGTCCTTCCATATCAACAACTACAACAGTCCACTTTTTACCTTTAGAGATCCTCTGTGTTGGTCCCATGCTTTTTTGAATTCAGTTACTGTCCTCATCTCTACCACCTCCACTGGGAGACTATTCCATGGATCCACTACTCTTTCCGTAAAGAAATATTTCCGCATATCACTCCTGAATCTATCTCCCTTCACCCTCATCCCATGTCCCCTCATAGCAGAACTTGCTTTCAATTGAAAGAGGCTCTCTCCCTGAACATTTATGCCACGGAGGTATTTAAACATCTCAATCATATCACCTCTATCCCGCCTTTCCTCTAAGGTGTACATATTAAGATCCATAAGTCTGTCCTCATATGCTTTATAATGAAGCCCATTAATCATTTTAGTAGCAACCCTCTGCACCGACTCCATCCTCTTCACATCCTTTTGAAGGTGCGGTCTCCAGAATTGCACACCATACTCTAAATGAGGTCGCACCAAAGACTTATACAGAGGCATTATCACCTCCTTTTTTCTGCTAGCCATTCCTCTCCGTATGCACCCAAGCATCCTTCTAGCTTTTGCCGTCGCCTTTTCTACCTGTTTAGCTACTTTAAGATCATCAGACACAACCACGCCTAGGTCCCGCTCTTCTTTAGTGGACAAAAGTACTTCACCTCCTATATTGTATTGCTCCCTTGGATTGCTGCAGCCCAAATGCATGACCTTACATTTTTTAACATTAAATCCCAGCTGCCAAATTCTAGACCATTCTTCAAGCTTAGCTAGATCCCTCCTCATGTTATCTACACCTTCCTGGGTGTCTACTCTATTGCAGATTTTGGTATCATCTGCAAAGAGGCAAACCTTACCCGACAGCCCTTCCACTATATCACTAACAAAGATGTTAAAAAGAATCGGACCAAGGACAGATCCCTGGGGCACACCACTGGTAACATCCTTCTCCTCAGAGTGAGCTCCATTTACTTGTGCTCTTTGTCGCCTCCCACCCAACCAATTTCTAACCCAAGCAGTAAATTTAGGGTCCATCCCTAGGGTGCTCAGTTTGTTTATAAGTCGCCTGTGAGGAACAGTGTCAAAGGCTTTACTGAAATCTAAATACACCACATCTAGAGCTCTCCCTCGGTCAAACTCCCTGGTCAGCCAGTCAAAGAAATCAATCAGATTTGTCTGACAAGACCTGCCTCTGGTGAATCCATGCTGCCTCGGATCCTGTAATCCGCTGGACTCCAGAAACCTCACTATTTTCTCTTTCAGCAGCGTTTCCAATAATTTACTCACCACCGAAGTTAAACTAACCAGCCTGTAGTTTTCAACCACATCCTTACTTCCGCTTTTGTGTAAAGGCACCACATCAGCCTCTCTCCAGTCCTTTGGCACCACTCCCGACTCCAACGAGGCATTGAAAAGGTCAGTCAGTGGAGTTGCTAGAACGTCCCCAAGTTCCCTCAGTATTCTAAGGTGTATCCCATCCGGTCCCATCGCTTTGTCTACTTTAAGTTGAGCTAGTTTCTCACGAACACAGTCTTCTGAAAATTGTTCAAGATGTCCCTCGCTTCTGTTCTTATTTGTGGGTGTTTTCTGAGGTCCTGCTCCTGGTTCTTCATCTGTGAACACAGAACAAAAATATTTGTTAAGCAATTTCGCTTTATCCTTATCAGCTTCTACATATTCCCCCCCCCCCCTGCACCCTTGAGTCTGATAATACCACTTTTGCCCTTCCTCTTCTCACTAATATATCTGAAAAATGTCTTATCCCCCCATTTTATTGCATTGGCTATTTCCTCCTCCTTTTGAATCTTTGCCTTCTTGACTACTTTGCTAGCTTCTCTAAGTTTTTCCAAATACAGATGCCTGTCTTCCTCTCTCTGTGATCTCTTGTATTTCATGAAGGCCTCCCTCTTTTTCTTCACTTTTTCAGCTACTTCCTTCGAAAACCATAGCGGTCTCCTGTTCCTTTTGCCTTTATTTACCATTTTAACAAAAAGGTTGGTTGCCCTTAAAATACCCCCTTTCAGTTTTGCCCACTGTTTTTCAACATCCCCCAGCTGTTCCCATCCCACTAACGACTCCCTGAGGTATTGGCCCATCTTCGCAAAGTTAGTCTTCCTAAAGTCTAAGATCCTCCCCTTGGAATGGATTCTAACAGCCCTAGTCCTAATACTGAACCACACCATCTGGTGATCACTGGATGCAAAATGATCTCCCACTACAACATCAGAAACACTTTCACCTTTGGTAAGCACCAAGTCCAGTATGGCCCCTTCACGTGTGGGGTCTGTTACCAATTGCCTGAATAGTTCTCCCTGTAGAGAATCCAGGATCTCCTTACTTCTAGATGATACTGCAGCAGGAATGTGCCAATCAACATCTGGCATATTGAAATCTCCTATCAGTAGCACTTCCCCTTTCCTAGCAATGCTGCGTATGTCTTCAATTAACTCTCTGTCCACCTCTTCCTCTTGTGAGGGAGGTCTGTATATCACACCACTGCAAATAGATTTCTCTTTCCCTCTGTCTAGTTTAAACCCACAATGCCTCCTCTCTCCCTTTTAAGCTCTGTAATTCCAAAGCTTTAATAGTAGTTTTTACATATAGTGCCACTCCTCCTCCCCTTCTTCCTACCCTGTCCTTTCTTAATAAAGTATAGCCAGGTATAGTTACATCCCAGTCATGATTTTCTGTGAACCATGTTTCTGTAACTGCCACTAAATCCAAGTCAGCCACTCCCACCAAAGCTTCAACTTCAGGGATCTTATTTCCCATGTTACGGGCATTAATACACACTGCTTTCCATATGTTACCCCCTGTTACCCATTTCCATAAAGGTATTTAATGTATCACTTACCTGGGGGCTTTCACTTACCTGGGGGCTTTCTTCACCCATCCCCAACGAATCTAGTTTAAAGCCCTCTTCAGTAGATTAGCCAGTCTACTACCGAAGATGCGTTGACCTTTCTTGGACAGATGGATGCCATCTCTGCTCTGCAACCCTTGGAACAGCATCCCATGGTCTAGGAAACCAAAACGCTCTCGATGACACCATCCACGCAGCCATGCATTCATCTCCAGGAATCCACACAAGAGGCCAATCAAGCCACCCTTCACACTGTCGCTCTGCTTCAGCACCAGGGGTTTGTCATAAACTTCGCAAAGTCCAGTTTGCAACCCTCCCAGAACATGGAGTTCATAGGAGCTCGACTGGACACCTTTCAGGCAAAGGCCTTTCTTCCAGTGGACAGGGCCCACAGATTGATGGCTCTAGCCAGGCTATTCCACAGCAGTTCTCTGGTCTCCGCCAGACAATTCCTGAGGCTCTTAGGCCACATGGCATCCACGGTCCATGTGACTCCAAATGCCCGTCTACACATGAGGCCAGCTCAATGGGGCCTCCGGACTCAGTGGCACCAGGCCACAGGAAGCCTCACAGACAAAGTGAGGGTGTCCAGCCTACTACAGTCTTCTCTGCAATGGTGGCTTCATCTTCCGAATCTAGTGCAAGGGGTGCCTTTTCAGGCACTTCCACACTCTCAGGTGCTGACAACCGATGCTTCTCTTCAAGGTTGGGGTGCACATTGCCAAGGGGCATGTACTCAAGGCCTGTGGACTCCTTGGGAGGCCGCACAGCAGATCATTCTCTTAGAACTGAGAACTATCCGCTTAGCCCTGAGAACTTTCTCTCATCTCATCTCTCACCAGTCCGTCTTGGTTCATACGGACAATCAAGTGGCTATGTTCTATGTGAACAAACAAGGGGGCACAGGGTCCCTCCTTTTCTGTCAGGAAGCGCAGAAACTGTGCTCCTGTGCAGTCAATCATGGCATTCTTCTCAAAACAGTCTACCTCCCAGGTCAGGAGAATTACCTGGCGGACAGATTGAGCAGGATCCTGCAGCCGCACGAATGGCAGTTGAACCCTTTAGTGGTTCAACAGATCTTCCTGAGATGCGGTCTTCCAACCATAGATCTCTTTGCCAGTCCTCTGAACCGTCAACTACCCAGGTTCTGTTCCAGACAACCACATCCTCTCAGAGTAGCAGCGGATGCGTTTCTCATTCCATGGTCTACAGGCCTACTATATGCATTTCCTCCCACGCCTCTAGTGTCCAAGACACTATTCATGGTGACCCGGGACAAGGCCTCAATGATTCTGGTGGCCGCCAGGTGGCCAAGGCAACCCTGGTTCCCACTACTGTTGCAACTGGCGGTGGACACTCCTCTTCCTCTGGGGATGCAACCCGATCTCCTGTCTCAGGAGCAGGGATCCCTCTTGCACCCCAATCCCCAATCCCTCAATTTGATGGCCTGGCTGCTGAAAGTTTAGTCCTAGCGCCTTTACTACTGCCTAGGGAAGTGGAGGACGTAGTCTTGGCCTCTAGGAGGCAGTCCACCAGAAAGTCTTATGCCCTTAAGTGGCGTAGATTCTCTACCTGGTGTACTCAACACAACGAGAATCCCTTCTCATGCCTGGTACCAGTGGTGCTGCAGTATTTGCTTCACCTGTCCAACCTAGGCCTTAAGTCCAATTCTGTTAGAGTTCATCTTAGTGCTCTTTCAGCACACCACTCACAGGTGGAGGGGCAGTCTCTCTCCAGTCATCCTTTGGTGGCTCGCTTCCTCAGAGGCCTGCTTTTGCTTAAGCCTCCAGTGCGTCCACCTGCCACTGAATGGGATTTAAATGTGGTCTTGCAACGGCTTACTTGCCCACCATTTGAACCTATGGCTACTTGCCCTCTGCATTTTCTGTCCTGTAAAATGTTATTTCTGGTAGCCCTTACCTCAGCAAGGCGAGTGAGTGAGCTTCAGGCCCTAGTATCAGAAGCTCCTTATACTAGGTTCTATAGGAACAGGGTAGTCTTACGGACTCACCCTAAGTTCCTTCCAAAGGTTGTCTCCTCCTTCCACCTCAATCAGGAGGTGGTTCTTCCGACTTTCTTTCCCAGGCCTCATGCTAGCCGGGCGGAGATGGTCTTGCATACCCTGGACTGTAGGAGGGCGTTGTCCTTCTACTTTGACCGTACGCAGGAACACCGGAGGGCGGTTCAGCTCCTCGTCTCTTATGACCCCAATAAGTTGGGGTTGGCTGTCTCCAAGCGTACTTTGTCCATATGGGTAGCTGACTGCATCGCCTGGGCTTATAGGGCAGCCGGCCTCTCGTTGCAGGGTCGAGTTACAGCTCACCATGTCAGGGCGAAGGCTGCGTCAGTGGCTCATCTCCGCTCTGTTCCGTTGGCAGATATCTGCCGGGCCGCTACTTGGTCTTCAAGCCAGACTTTTGCGGCCCTCTACTGCCTTGAGAGGGACAGTGCTTTCGGGCAAGCGGTACTCCATAATCTCTTTGGGGTCTAGGCAACTCCTACTCTCCGGCCCTGGTGTTGGGCTACCTTTCGGGGGCGTGATCAGAGAAGATTCTGTTCTTGCATGCTGAGGCTCTAGAGGGAGCTCAATTTTTCAGTTTGGGGCCTCTGGTAGCCCTGAGCTAGGGAGTCCCATATGTGAGGATTGACTTCCTGCATGGTCCTGGAGAAAGAGTAGTTACTCACCTGTAACAGGTGTGCTCCAGGAGCAGCAGGAATCAGTCCTCACAACCCTCCCTCCTCCCCTTGGAGTTGCAGTCATATGATTTATTTTTGCTATTTTTGCTGTCTTTTAGCTATGTCATCAGACTGAGCAAGATGGCACCCTTGGGCGGGAAGGGGACCGCGCATGCGCACTGCATTCCCAAAGGCTTTCTATGAAAGCTGGGGAAATGCTCTGCAAGAGGGCTCCATCGGCGCCGACGTCACCCATATGTGAGGACTGATTCCTGCTGCTCCTGGAGAACACCTGTTACAGGTGAGTAACTACTCTTTCTAGTCCTTTAAGACTGGGGTCAGGGTCTGCTTTATGCATTTCCTTCCATACCCCTTATTCCCAAGACGCTTTTCAAGCTTCAGTCCAACAAGGGCTCCATGATTCTCATAGCCCCTCACTGGCCACAACAACCATGGTTTCCGCTGCTACTACGTCTGACTCAACTTCATCCTCTCCGATTGGGATATATGCTGGATCTCCTATCCCAGGACAGTGGCTTACTACTCCATCCCATTCCACGGTATCTCCACCTCACAGCTTGGCTGCTGAGAGCATAGTGTTGCAGGGCTTTGACCTTACTCAAGATGTTAAAGAGATCCTCTTAGCTTCTAGAAAGCCCTCCACCAGACATTCATATGCTTTTAAGTGGCGTAGAATTTTAGTCTGGTGTTCCCAGAAGGATCTCAATCCTTTTTCTGCTCCAGTGGAGTCACTCCTTCAGTATCTCTTCCACCTGTCTTCGACAGGTCTAAAGACAAATTCAGTCAGAGTCCACCTTAGTGCCATTGCTTCCTCTCATCATCTGCTTGATGGACAGCCCATCTCTTCACAACTGCTAGTAGTGCATTTCATGAGAGGTCTCCTACTGTCCAAATCTCCCATTAAGCCACCTCCGGTAGCTTGGGACCTCAATGCTGTTCTAGCACATCTCCTCAAGCCGCCTTTTGAACCATTAGCCACAGACTCACTTGAGTTTCTCTCTTGGAAGGTGATCTTCCTAATTGCTCTCACTTCAGCTAGATGCATTAGTGAGCTCAGCGTTATCTGCACTACTCTTCAATATATATCTACAACCCATCTGCGACATTATTAGAGCACACAGTGTGGATTACAGGATATATGCAGATGACATTGTTATTCACATCAATTGAAACGACAAATCCCAACTATAAGAAAATCATCAACTGCTTCAACGACATCTCACATTGTCTTGACACAGTTAATCTCTCAAATCAACCTAAAAAAAACTGAAGCCCTAATAATCACCAGAAGCAAAACTTTTGATCCACCTCAACACCTACAAGTAAATAATGCCCTACTCAAGGTTAAAAAAGAAATAAAATACCTAGGAATCTTCTTGGACCAAATCCTCAATATGACCAAGCACATTAATATGACGACGAGAAGGATATACCACAAAACCAGAATGATACAGTACTTAAGATCGCTTCTCTCTCCAGAAGACTTACGCACCATAACACAAGCATTGATATGCCCCCACTTCGGTTATAGCAACATCATCCTACAAGGACTACCCAAGCAAACTCTGAAACCCCTCCAATTAGCACAGAACACAGTTGCACGTACAATAATGAAATCTGCCAGGTCAGACCACATAATACCTATACTTTATCACGTCCATTGGCTCCCAGTAATTCAAAGAATTAACTTCAAGGTGATGATGACTACCTTCAAAACAATAAACAACATTGCACCTACACACCTGTGCACACTTATAAAGTTACAGCAAGACACAAGAACAAGAAGGGACAACCAGAAGAATACATTAACCATACCAAGAATGTTCTGCAATGCAACCCAATTAACAACCAACAGAGCATTCTTACTCTTCGCTCCAACATTATGGAACAACCTACTCAACAACCTGAGGGAAATCAAGGACTTATCACTGTTCAAAAAACACCTAAAGACACTCCTTTTTACATTACCTTCCCTCTCCACAACCAGTATTTCCTTGAAAGAACTTACACCATCTGATTAATGAATCAAGTAATCCATCACTTGTAAATCTACCAGTACATACTCGCACACGATACAGCAACAATATAGCGCAATCCTTATGTAAATAGTTCTAAATCAACATTTCAACCTGTATATAGTTGGGTAAAATAATTCTTGTAATTTTTAACTGTAAATTTGTAAAATGTTCATTGTTACTGTAAATTTGTTTATTGTAACTGCCCTTTGCAGAGTTTGTAAGATGTTCCCTATAAACCACCTTGATTACGCAGACAAAGCGGTATATAAATTGGATAGATAAATAAGTGCCAAACGGATTTTTATTTTGTGTGCAAGCTTCATGCTGCTAACACAGACGTGTGCACATGTGTCTGGGTTGCTTTCCTTGTTTAGTGCAGACATTATGTTCACACACGTATTTGCATGCTGTTTGCTTACAGCATCAGAGAGCAAAACGTTTGCATTAGGAAGTCCTGCACTGAGCAGGGCTCTTAACACAGGGTTTCTGCATCGGCCTTTTGGTTTTCAAAATCAAGCTCAAGGCAAGCTATATTGAGGTACAGTAGTTAGAATAATGCCCCAGAGGACTTACAATCTAGACATTAGTAAATAAGCCCCAGGAGATGAAATAGCCTAGTGGTTAGAAAAATGGACCGAGAATCATAGAAGTCAAGGTTCAATTCACAGTTCTGCCACTAACCCTCTCTTTTTGCTTTTTTGTATATTATTTATGATTTTGTTCTATTTTAGTTTCTTACTGTAGCTGCTTTAAGCAGTTTATTGTAAAGAGGCAATCAATATAAGAATAAAATACAGTAATCCTAACATTGTGTGATGTGCAAAGGAGTACATTTTATTTTGGTCATCTCAGGCACTAGGCTTGACTGAAGGCTGAGAGCTGAGGTGAAAGTCCAAGGGAAGCCCAACTCCCCTTAAAAGCTTATTTACCTGGAGCTGCCTTAAGAAAGAGGGCAGTGGGAAGCCTAGCCAGAAAGGTGTGTCCTGGCAGACAGTTAAGAATTTCCAGTGCCCTGGGAAGAAGGTAGAAGCCTCCAGTACCCTGCAAGCAGGATTGTTGCAAGGAGCCTCAAGACCTGATCCAGGTATAACTGGAAAATACTTAGACACTGCCAGCAAGGTTCAGTGAAGAGATGCATTGGGAGCTGAGACTTAGCAGGTGGAAAGGTCCTGAGGCGAGGCAGACTTTACATTTACTTTGTATGTGATATTGGTGAAGGGCCAGGATGTGACCAGCGTTGTCAGAGTAGAAAGCACCCTAGTATGAAAAGCTGGAAACCTTGATATTGAAGATAAATGTTTGGGTAGAGAAAAGCCCTTGTGAATAGAGTGTTCTATTCTCCATCCTATAGTAAAACAGCTCAGGATTGCAATGCTATGTTTGCTGTTAATGTGTTGAACTGCTAAGTGTAGTGCTAGAAGCAAAACTTTACAAGCTTGCATTGAACCTTTAGAAACCAGAGCCAAGTCTGCCAATTTATGTTTTGCCTCATTGGTCAAAGGGGATTGCATGAGTGACTTGAGCTGGGTTTGAACTCTACAGGCTAGCACTGAAGATTGAGACACAGACTTTAGCTTTAAAGGCACAGTATTCTTTTTATTACAGACATTACACCTATTATGACTTATAGGCAAGGGCTGACCCTTCATGAAAAGCAGTTTTTATTTTTTGTTCTTTCTATGTTTTTCTATTACAAGTTGAAAAGTCTAACTGCAGAACTTTAATGCTCTGTGGAATTTATGCTTGGTTCCTAGCTAAGTGGTATCATCTGCAGTTAGAATAAGGTGCCTCACAATACAGAAAGCAATCCCAACTGGTGAGAATTGGCCCACAGCACCTCCTACTTGCAACAATTGCTAGTAATGCATTCTGTCATGGAAAGTTCTCTTCTCTCAGCTTTTCATGGTCTCTCTGCTTGTGTTGTATAATTGTTTAAGTGCGGGTCCTTGTAAGCATACTGAGGGCGGTCACTTAGCATTTTATGGTTTCTCTGTGCTTCTGTTGCAGGACAATTGTGTTGAATGACGGCCCGTGTAAACAATATTGAAGGCTAACAACATGGGTCTCATTGCATTTCTCAAGACTCAATTTATTATTCACCTCCTGGTTGGCTTTGTCTTTGTTGTAAGTGGACTGATCATCAATTTCATCCAGCTGTGCACCCTTGTCCTGTGGCCTATCAACAAACAGCTATACCGCCATGTTAATTGCCGCCTAGCCTACTCGCTTTGGAGCCGTAAGTACCATCAAAATGGGCAGGCAGTGGTGGGGGAACATTCTCAATGTGAATACCACGGACAAGTCCTACTTTCTGTCACGTCATGAGTGCATTGACATGGGCGATATCCTACTCACTCTTAAATTATGATTTGTCTTTGGGGGAAGGGGAGGTGAAGAAAGTTTACCTAATTTGGATCCATGAATACTACTAATGTAGTAGAGGTTCCTTACTCTGGAGTCATGAATACTGCTAGAACTGATAGGATTCTACTCATTTTGGAAGAATATGGTAGTTAGGTGGTGATACTACCTTTCTTGTTTTGGAGCTTTGATAGGGTGGGGATTTATTTATATTTGTTCGGTGTACCTGCAACAACAATCAGAAATTGAGGACATGGGCTGTCATAGTCCTTGTGGGTCACTGAATACATCTTGAAGAAGGGAAGAGGGGAGGCAGGGCCGGGCCATCCACTAGACTGTCGCCTAGGGTGGCAGGCCCCGGTGGGTGGCATCAGCTCCCCCTCCTCGTAGCAAAGCATCAGTTCATTGCCGCCTGGCCTGCCATGCTGCCCTACTTCCTGGCATCTATCTTCTCGCCTGGGGGAAGGGTAGCGGCACAGCGATGTTTCCGCTGCCTTGAGCTTTAAAATGCCAGTGCTAGTGTGCTTATGGCCTGCCACTCTTGCCTCCCTTTGATGCAGCTTCCTGCTGCTCCTGCACCCTCCAACTGGACGTTGCATCGAAGGGGGCAGGCGTGGCAGGCTATGAGCGCTCTAGTGTGGGTACATTAAAGCCCAACGCAGCAGAGGCATCGCCATGCCACCCCTCCCCCAGGCAAGAAGATGGATGCAGGGAGGTGGCATGGCGGGCCAGGTGGTGCCTCAATCTTCAGGGGGTAGCATGGAGGGTCTGCCTAGGGTGGCAGAAACTCTCGCACCAGCCCTGAGGGGAAGAGTTAGATATGTAGTTCTAGGGCATCAGTGGCATGCTGTGACTTGAAAACAGAAACACAGGGAAAATCATTCACATCCCAGCCATAGTAACATAGTAGATGACGGCAGATAAAGACCAGCATGGTCCATCTAGCCAGTTTGTTAATTTGTGATTGACCCACCTCAAGAATCTCACCACTTTCATATCAGATTACCAGCACCAGGTCCCAACTAAACAAAGGTTTCTGATATATAGCAAAATAAAACAAGTAGGAAAAATATGCAGGGGCATGGCTTCAGGAAAGCTTTCTAACATTAGGGTTGCCAACTTTTTCACTGAGAAAAACCCGACACCTGTGGCTCGCCATGCTCCACCCATTCTCCGCCCCTAGTCCCACCCCAGCCCCGCCCCCAGCCCCACCCACAAAAATTACCGAAGATACGTGTAGGCTAACTTCCTTGGTCAGATAATAATTAAACTGGGAACCCCAAAATCCAAACATGAAATGTACAACACTGGGAGAAAGAAAACTATAAAGTAATTTCCTCTTGCACTAAACAAAAACGCAAAGATGTTAGAAATACACACTTCCCAGACCAGACATATTCCAGTTAATAAATTCAAAATAAAAAGTATTTTTCTACCTTCTGTTTGGGCGTTTTATTTTTCAGTTGCAATTGCTCCAGTCACTTTCTTCTGGTTTCTTTGTATCTTCTGCGAGCTATCCATTTGTCCTTTCTTCTCTTTTAGATGTTTTTCCATTCTCTCTCTATTTCTGCTTTAACATACTGATTGTTTCCCTTTTGCTCTTTCCCCCAATTCTTTCCTTATTCCTTTATCATCCATTTAAATTTCACCCTTCCATTCTCAAGCCCCTCTTACTCTCCCAATACCCGGCCCATCATAGACTTTTCTTCCACACAAAATATTTTTTCCCCTCTCCATTCTCATTCCCCATCCATTCTAGTCCTCCCCCAAAATCAGTTCCCTTAGAGTTCTAGACACACCCAGCATCCACTCCCTTCTAGTCCCATTCTCCCATGCCCCACATCAGCCCATTTCCAGTCCTATTCCAGCTCTTCATCAGCCCATTTCCAGTGCTAGCCCTCACATCACAGGCCATTTCCAGTCCTAGCCCTCCCCCAATCACAGCCCATTTCCAGTTCAAGTCCCCCATCACAGCCTATTTCCAGTCCTAGGCCCCCACACCATCAAAGCCCATTTGCAGTCCGAGTCCCCCCGCACCATCACAGCCCATTTGCAGTCCTAGCCCCCCTAATCACAGCCTATTTCCAGTCCAAGTTCCCCCCCCCCCCATAGCCCTTTTCCAGTCCAGGTCCCCTCCACCCCCATCACAACCCATTTCCAGTCCATGTCCCCCCCCCCAGTCCTTTTCCGGGCCACGCCCCCCCCCCATCACAACCCATTTCCAGTCCAAGTCCCCCAACACAGACTATTTCCAGTCCGAGGCCCCCCCCCCATCACAGCCCATTTGCAGGCCGATTCCCCCCCCCCCACCATCACAGCCAATTTGCAGTCCTAGCCCCCCTAATCACAGCCTATTTCCAGTCCAAGTTCCCCCTCCCTCCACCATAGCCCATTTCCAGTCCAAGTTCACCCCCATAGCCCTTTTCCAGTCCAAGTTCACCCCCCCATAGCCCATTTCCAGTCCAAGTTCACCCCCCCATAGCCCTTTTCCAGTCCAGGTCCCCTCCACCCCCATCACAGCCTATTTCCAGTCCAAGTCCCCCCCCCCCCCCATAGCCCTTTTCCGGTCCAGGTCCCCCCCCCATCACCTCCCATTTCCAGTCCCAGTCCCCCCACCACCCTTAGCCGTTTTCCAGTCCTGTTCCCCCCCCACCCTTCACATCCCATTTGTTGTCCTAGCCCCCCCCCATAGCCCTTTTCCAGTCCAGGTCCCCACCCCATCACAGTCCATTTGTAGTCCTAGCCCCCCCCCCATCACAGCCCATGCAGTCCTTGGCCTCCCCCCCCCCCCCCGACCAGCACTGCGACTGTCTGAGGGGCTTCAGAGGGAGCCGGGGAAGCCTGCGCGAGGCCCCGGCTCCCTCTGTACATCCGCCAGCGTGAAGAGCCTTTTCCTTCACGCTGGCGGTTGTTTCTGTGAAGCCACGAATGCTGGGAAAGGTTAAAGGGCATTGCCTTTAACCTTTCCCAGCAATCGCGGCTTCACAGAAACAGCCGCCAGCGTGAAGGAAAAGGCTCTTCACGCTGGCGGCTGTACAGAGGGAGCCGGGGCCTCGCGCAGGCTTCCCTGGCTCCCTCTGAAGCCCTCCGGTGTGTGGGCTGGCCCTGGGTGGTTTTTTTTTTTTACTTCGGGTCAGAAGAAAAGCCGGTCTTTTGCTCTGGCCACTCCCGATCTTGCGGCCAGAGCAAAAAACCGGCTTTTCAAGGGCCGGTTTTGCATCTGCGCCGGCAGCCGGCCTGGCCATGGAAAAACCGGCCAGGCCGGCTGAAAACCGGCCAGTTGGCAACCCTATCTAACATAGATGTACTGAAGGGAATATTGGAGTTCTTACATTATATATTGAATACACTCTGTGCCTCTCTATCATTCATCCACTTGTTGCAACAGTTCAGGGGCATTTCTATCATTAGTCAAAGTGAGATGGATACCTAAGGAGGTAAATTTTTGGCAGTTGCAGCAAGTTCCTTCAAAATGCCTCTGCAGCAGCAGTTTTACTCCTGGGGTTGTTTTCAGGTCTTTTCTGCTGTCTGCTCCCAGCAGTGGTTGCCAACCTAACTTGTGGCCCAGTCAGTGTTCAGGAAGTGAAGTTGGGAGGTGGGGATACTGTGGTACAGTTGATCTAATTCTTCCACTAATTTTTTCAAGGTTTAGAGAGATTGCTAAGAGCTAGTTGGGAATAGTGCAGGGCTCATTAGTCTCTAGCAGTTGTAGAGCTGCCTGTTAGTACAACATATTGGTTTGCTTCCTGCTCAAAGGAAGTGGCCATGAAGACAAGCAGTGCTGCACCTGTTAGTGACTTCTCGGCCTGCTCTCCTATCATTGTACAAGAGAGCTTTGGTAGGTTGGAGAGAATATAAAGGAAAGAAAATGGGAAAGAGTGAGAGTTTAAGGCTAAGCAGATGAGGGAGAGAGGGAAGGAAGGGAGGGGTGAGGAAAGTAGGCTGGGTACAGGGATAAGGGATGGGAAGTAGAGGAGAAAGGTATGAGGAGAGAAGGAAAGGTGACTGGGACAAAAGGATTGTGTGAGGAATAAAAGGGAAAGGTTGGAGGAGAAAAATCAAGTGATGAAAGATAGATGTAACAGTGGGAAAATTAAAGAAGGGAGAAGTGGAAAATAGAGATGAGGGAGGGAAGATGGAAGAGACAGATATAAGGCAAGGGAATGAGGGAAAGAGATAAGAGGAGGAAGAGGAGTGTGAATAAGAGTGGAGCACATGGGAAGAGCAGTTGAGCAGCATGTGACAGCAGAGAGCAGCAAGTTGTATACTGTATGTGTGAATTGAGAAGAGAGACTGTGTGTGTATGTACAGAGCTGGTCCCAGAGTTGGTTCAAGGTCTTAGTGCCCCAAGCAAACCTTAAGCTTTATTTATTTAATAAACATTTTTATACCGTGCTTTCCCAAGATCAAGCGCGGTTTACAAATAACAGAGTTTGAAATGCAGTAAAAGCATATCCAATACATAGAACATAGGAGTGGAGGAGTAGCCTAGTGGTTGGGGCAAGGTACTTCGGGCCGGAAGGTCGGGGGTTCAAATCCCACTAGAGGACAGCAACCTTGGGCCGGAAGGACTGGGGTTTCTAGTCCCACAGGTGCTCCTTGTGGTCTTGGGCAAGCCACTTAACCCTCCATAGCCCATGTTCCCTGTAAAATAGGTCTCTGTGTGCTGTGCTTTCCTGTCTAATCAATGTGTTTATACCTCAAAAATTTCCTGTCATGATTTGACAATTTCCAATCTGTAATAAAAAAAAAACCCGCTGCTGATCGCTGGAAGTAGCGGTATACAAATGTATACTAAATAAATAAAATAAAATAGAACTCAAACTATAAACATAGAATAAACGAGTACTAGTAACAATAAATCATTACAAACTATTTACAATTAGGGTGAACCAGAAGCTCTAGAGAAGCTGTGTGGTCAGGATTATGTTTGTGATGTTTAAATTAGAGTTTGGGTCAGCGTGAATTTGCATTGGTGAGATGTTACTCTGGTTCTGGGATGTAAGTACTGTTTGCTTGGGGGATTTAGGCTTAGCTGGAGTGTGATCAGGGGAGTTAGGTTCTGAACCATAGTAGGTAGCAAAGAGGTATGTTTTAAGTTTATACGGAATGCACGAAGGTGATTAACTTCTCTGAGGTCATCAGGTAATTCATTCCATAGTATAGGAGCGAAGTGTGAGAAAGCTTTATTGTTGGTTAGCTTTTTGGCTTTTCTAAAGTCAAGTGGGGTTATTAATTTATTTTTATATTTGTTTCTTTGATTTAGGTTTATGCCTCACCTGGCTGACAGAATCTATTGTTTCCTTATCGTTCCTCCAGTGCAGTCCTCTACGTCTGGGTTGTCAATCTCCTCCTGCAGCTTGGAGACTGGTATGTCAAAACTGATGACATCACTGGATATAGCCTGCTGTACTCCTCCTTCCATCCCAGTGTTACCAGTCTCCACGCAGCAGGAGGACTTGACGAGCCTTGTAGCAGGGCTCTCTGGAAGAATGGATAAGGAGCTGTGGGTATAGTGTAGCTAGGGTTAACATCTGGATTAACATCATTATTACCATTATTATTAGTTGGGTACTATCTCTTTAAAAAAAAAAAAAAAAAAGCTCACACAGGAAAAGCACCTCTGCTTAGGCCGGCTCTTTTGCTCCTTGCCTTGGCATAGGAAGTCTTTTGGGGGTTCGGACTCAGGAATTTCGAGTTTCCCCCCACTTGGAGCACGGAGGTCTCTCTCCCAGGACTGTCGGGGGAGCGCCTCTTTGACCTCGGCGGCATTTTCCTGTTCGCGGCATTGCCGCGGCTCCCCTGTCACTGCTGCAGCCGTCGGGGAACCTTCAGGCCGGTGCGGTAAGTTCCCTGCAGGTTCGTTTTTATCCGGGCAGCTGTGGAGAGAGCCGGTCAGCCTTTTCTCGGCTTCGGCCTGTTTGGCTGCGGGGGAAAGTCTTCCGTTCAGGGAGGCTTCTCGCGGGGTGTTTTGGCGCCTTTTTCTTGCCGGCGCGGTGTCTCCCGGCGGCCATTTTCTGAGCCGCGGGAGAGACCGCGTGTAGGAGAGCCGCCGGCCGTGCAGCTGCGGGTAGCAGGACAGTCAGCTTCGGGGGCCCATTTTCCTTTGTTTTTCTTTATTTGCTTTTTGTTGCTTTTCTTTGTAGTTGCTTAATTTTAGTTTTCGGGGTCTCCTTCATCGTTGTCTCCTCTTCCTTCAGTTTCCCACAAGAAGGGGAGGGGGGCAGCTGGCTGGCCGGAATTTTTTCTCCTGGTGCTGGTAGTCTGTTAAAAAAAACCAAAAAAAACCTAATATATCTATATATAAGATACAAACAGAGGTCCCTCTTCAGTAATCTGTTAAAAAAAAAAAAAAAAAAAAAAAGGAACGCAGGCAGTTGGGCTCGGCGGCCTTGGCTAGTTGACCTTATGGCGGCCAGACCCCAGTGTCTTGTGTGTGGCACCAGAAGAGGGACGGTGGCGGATACTGGCGTTTGTAGGGGTTGTACAATGCTGTCTTCCGCCGTGGAACAGCAGATGGATCTGCAGGAGTCCACTGAAACGCAGGGAGCGCCTGTTGATGGCCGGGCTGTGTCCCCACGCTCTGTGTCACAGGGGGCCCCGGTAGAGGAGTTGCCAGGGCCTTCTGGAATCTCCCTACCCATACCGTCGCCAGCCCTCGTTGAATTTAGTCCGGAGTTTGTGCTGCTCATGCATCAGGCTTTTTGCCTAAAGCGACAGGGGGCAGCGATGGGCCCTGCGTCGCTAGCGTCACCCCTTCCGCAGCTGGAGGCCGCAGAAGATTTGGGTGAGGGTCCTTCGGTGACTAAGCGGGCGAGAACCAGGGACCCTGCGCTGCCTGAGGCATCTTGGCCGGAGGTTTCCACCCCGGACTGGGATCCGGAAGAGGGTACCCAAGATCTCGAAGAAGGGGAGATTCCTGAACCTGAAGATCAAGCTACGATAGTTAGGGTCTTTCGTAGAGAGGAGTTGGCGGCCTTGATCTCGGAAACATTGCAGATGTTGCATCTCGCACCGCAGGTTGCGGTGGAGGAGGAGCTGGAGGACCCGGTTATCCAGGCAGTCCGACAGACTCAGGTGGTGTTTCCTGTACATAAAGTGGTGGACAAAATGATTCAAGATGAGTGGGACAAGCCGGAAGCAGGCCTGAGGGGCTTGCGGACCTTGAAGAGATTATATCCCATTGCCGATAAGGATAAGGAGCGGTTCCGGTCTCCGCGAGTGGATGCGGTGGTTTCGGCGGTTACAAAGAAAACCACCATTCCGGTGGAAGGCAGTGCGGCCTTGAAGGATACTCAGGACCGTAAGGTGGACGGTTTACTCAAGCAGGTTTTTGAGGCGGATTCTATGTCGCTGCAGGCGTCCATCTGTGGGGCCTGGGTAGCCAGAGCTGCTCTACAGTGGGCTCAGCGGTTACGTCAGTCTCCTCATTTAGATCTCGAGGAGCTGAAAGAATTGGATCGCCTGGAGTCAGGGACAGCTTACTGGGCTGATGTTCATTACGATTTGATCAGGGCACTGGCTAATAGTACCGCGTCCGCAGTAGCTGCCCGATGTTTACTGTTGTTGAGGAATTGGGCGGCGGATGGCCCGTCGAAGTCCCGTCTTAGCAAGCTACCCTTTCGGGGAGGTTTGCTCTTTGGTGACGACTTGGAAAAGTTGGTGAAGGATCTGGGAGAGTCCAAGGCGGGTCGTCTTCCGGAGGATAGACTGAAGCAGGCCAAGTCTGGCCAAGGCTTTCGTGGTCAGTTTCGAGATTTCCGGAGGTTTCGTTCCCCTCGTTTCGGAAGTTTCCAAAGGGGACGGTTTCCGTCCCGGGCCCAGGGCTTTCGCGGGTTTCGCGGAGCGAACAGAGGTTTCGCTTCCGTCCCTACGACCGCTGCCCGTAAGTCGCAATGAAACGAGGCGGGTCCCGGCGGTGGACACTCCCATAGGCGGACGCCTTCGGGAGTTTCTTCCCGCTTGGACCCACATCACTACCAACCAGTGGGTACTCGAGATCGTGCAGCACGGCTATGCCCTGGAATTTTCGAAACCCGTGCTGGATTCGTTTGTCCTGTCGCCATGCAGAGGTCCACAGAAAACGGCAGCGATTCGCGAAACCCTGGAGCATCTACTTCAACTGGGGGCCGTGGTAGACGTGCCCAAAGCCGAGTACGGACCGCTGTTCATGCCGCAGGTGGATCGATTCTCGCTTACGGTATGGCCCTTGAGAGGGCTAAACTGAGAAAGAAAGGCTATACGTCAGCGGTTGTGGCAACCTTGCTTAGAGCGCAGAAGCATTCGACATCGTTGGCGTATGTCCGCATCTGGCGTATCTTTGAAGATTGTTGTTCTCGTCGTCGTGTCCGAGCTCTCACTGTGTCCATTCCGGTGGTATTGGAGTTTTTGCAGGATGGTTTTGATAAGGGTCTGGCCGCCAGTTCCTTGCGCGTCCAGTTGGCGGCTCTGGCCTGCTATAGGGGTAAGGTCAATGGGGTGCCTTTAGGGACGCATCCGGATGTAGTTCGTTTCTTGAAGGTGGTCACTAGGTTGCGGCCAGCACGTAGGGTGTACATTCCGCCTTGGGACCTCAATCTCGTCCTCGTGGCTTTGGTTAAGTCACCCTTTGAGCCTTTGCGACGGGCATCCCTTAAAGATTTGACGTTGAAAACGGTGTTTCTCGTGGCCATTTGTTCGGCTAGAAGGATTTCCGAGTTACAGGCGTTATCGTGCCGGGAGCCCTTCTTGTCTTTTTCGCGGGAGAAAGTGATTCTCCGCCCAGTGCCGTCCTTTTTACCGAAGGTGGTTTCCCCTTTTCATTTGAATCAGGCGGTTTGTTTGCCCGTTCTTGGCACGCTGGAGAGCGGCGGTGCGGATCGCAATCTTCATCTTTTGGATGTTCGGAGGGTCTTACGTCAATATTTACGGATTACTAAGTCCTTCCGTAAGTCGGATCGGTTGTTTGTACTGTTCGGCGGAGCACGCAAAGGGGAGGCAGCGGCAAAGGCTTCCATCGCTCGGTGGGTGAGGGAAGCGATTGCCTCCGCTTATTTGCTTCAGGGTCGAGTGGTTCCTGTCGGCTTACGGGCCCATTCCACAAGAGCGCAGGCGTGTTCCTGGGCGGAACACGGTTTGGTTCCGCCGGGTGACATTTGCAGAGCAGCGACATGGTCGTCGTTACATACTTTTAGCAAGCATTACAGACTTGACGTCGCGGCGGTAGCCGATGCTCGTTTTGGGTCGGCAGTTTTGTCTGCTGGCTGGAAGGGTCCCTCCCACTAATTACTGCTCTGGTACATCCCAGACCTAGAGGACTGCACTGGAGGAACGATAAGGAAATCATAATTACACTTACCTGGTAATTGTAGTTCCTTGAGTGACGACAGTGCAGTCCTCATTCCCGCCCGGAGATTTCTAGGAGGTTCCAGCCAGGGTGCGGGTCAGGAGACAGTTACAGGTGAGATCTGTTTTTCCTTTCTCTTGTTTTGAAGTATTCACTTTCTCTATGGCAAGGCAAAGAGTACGAAAGCCTGCTCGGAGTGGGTGGTGGTTTAGGTGTTTAGTTTTTTTGGGTTCACCTATTTCTATGGCTTTGTAGTTGGCTACTTATTTGTTGCTCCTGTGAGTCTGCTTTGTTAATAGTTTCACACTGGGATGGAAGGAGGAGTACAGCAGGCTATATCCAGTGATGTCATCAGTTTTGACATACCAGTCTCCAAGCTGCAGGAGGAGATTGACAACCCAGACGTAGAGGACTGCACTGTCGTCACTCAAGGAACTACAATTACCAGGTAAGTGTAATTATGATTTAATAGTGAATGCCCTGCTCTTTGCTGCCCCACAGAAGCTGCTGCCCTAGGCAACCACCTAGTTTGTCTAGTTTGGGCCAAGCCTGTGTGTGTGTGTGTGTTTTAGGCAGGGCATGAGGCATGGTTGATACTAGGGTTTCTGGCATCCCCTGCAGCTTATAAATCTGTGCCCCCCTACCTCATTAGCCAGTGACCTGTAGCTACACTAGTGTTTCCCAAACTTTTTTCCGGTGTGACCCCATTTTTTTTTTGTATCTTGAATTTTTATTTGGCACTTACACAACAATCAGTACAGAATACAATCTTTACATCTTTGTCTCCACAGGCATAATATATATCTTCCCTTACATTTCACTATCAGTAACCTCCAAAACACCAACTGTATCTCCTCCAGCTACTCACACATAGAACCAAACTCGTTTCAATAACTTCCCCTTATTCCCCCCTCCCCTCCCCCACCCTTTGCTTACCCCTTATACATTGAACTTTTACACCTGAAAACATATTATTACCCTTTACTCCCCCCTTCTACCTCCCCTCCACCCGTACACCCCCTGTCCCTGTCTTCCACTCCCCCATACAGAACCATTTCCACACTCCCACCCACTGTCTCTCCAACTTCTCCACTTTACCTTTCTTTATCCCTGTTAACCGATGCATTTGATACAATTCTGACAAGTGCCGAGCATAGTTTTCTAAGGGTGGCAATACCCTATTCTTCCAATGTAATGCAATTTCACATCTTGCCGCTATTATACATTGCCACACTATGCTCCAATTTCCTTCCCCCTCATCGCTCTTCTTTAGTAAGAGACATAACTCTGGTGTCAGGGTTAAGCTTGAACCTGTAATTTTCCTTATATTGTCCAATTTTCTCCCAATACTGTTGTACTACCAGGCATGACCGTCACATATGCAATCTTATTTGGTCTAAAAACTTCTGAGTAATTTGTACAGTTGAGCCAGAGAATAAAAAATTACTCTAATAACATGGAATGCAGTTCCAGACACAGCTCGACACTGCCTTGTATGTTTGAATTCATTCAAATAATCACTGGTGTTGATTTGGAAATTTTCCAGAGCGGGTCTCAGACTAGGAGCTGTGGCATAGATAACTGCCTTCTCTTGCTCCTTTTTTGCATCAATGACCCTATTTTTTGTTTTTATCCATAAATATACCTTAGGTGAATCAAAATCCCAAAATGTTGCAAAGCGTGACAAAAACGAATGAATAAAGTCAGGCTTATCTTAATATCTTTATCCCGTCCCAACGCCAGACTCAGCGCTGCTACGTTTCACGAACCCGTGTCGTTTCTTCAGGGGCTCTCTAGCCGACTCCAAAAGCTGGTTTTGTTCTGGAAGAATAAAGTTACCATGCTTAAAAACTGTTGCTTAAAATGTTGTTAATATACTGAAGATTAACATACAATTTCGCTTGATAAAATTAGATGATAGGATCTCACCACATGTGTTCACCGGCTACATGTTTGCTACCAAATGTCCAAAAAACGCTGCGCATGCGGCTTACAATACTCAAAGGTGCTAATATATACTGAGGGCAATCACAATGTTCAGTGTTCTAATTTTGTATGCTAATCAAATGCAGAGATTCCAATCAATTTGTGTATTTAGCCCTTTAGGGTTAACAGTTTGCAATACAAAAATCCATCGTTGCTCCCGGTACGTTAAAGTCTGATCTATAGATTTTCCGTGAGCCCCCCCTGGTAACCCATTCTATGCAAAAGCAATGTAAATCCCTGAAATTATGATGGTAAGCAAGACAATGAGCTACCATAGGAGCTGTTAAATTCTTGCAGTTTAATCTACTGCGATGTTCTACCACTGTATAACCATCGGGAATATTTATTAGAGTCTAAGCCTCCCGGTGAGGAGGACACATCAATTAATTTAGTGACCCAATATTCCCCATACAGCCGTGATATACAGAACATTCTTAAGAAACACATGAATGTGCTTCATAGCATTCCAGAACTTCGAGAGAAACATATCCGGTGCGTCTGGACACGAAATAGGAATCTTAAAGAATTGCTGTGCCCTACCGTTTCACAATCTGGAGAAGCAACAAGTTTAGAAAGACCAGCAGGTCATTCTCGCTGTGGCGACTGCTCATTTTGTGAGCTTAATCAAGAGATTACATTCTTTGAACATCGGGGCAAAAGATACAGTTTGAAACACTCAACTAATTGTCAAACCACACAGGTAGTGTATGCGATTCAATGCCCATGTCAGTTGCTATACATTGGAAAAACTTTACGTTCCTTTAAAACTCGTCTGGTAGAACATCGCAGTAGATTAAACTGCAAGAATTTAACAGCTCCTATGGTAGCTCATTGTCTTGCTTACCATCATAATTTCAGGGATTTACATTGTTTTTGCATAAAACGGGTTACCAGGGGGGCTCACGGAAAATCTATAGATCAGACTTTAACGTACCGGGAGCAACGATGGATTTTTGTATTGCAAACTGTTAACCCTAATGGGCTAAATACACAAATTGATTGGAATCTCTGCATTTGATTAGCATACAAAATTAGAACACTGAACATTGTGATTGCCCTCAGTATATATTAGCACCTTTGAGTATTGTAAGCCGCAAACGCGGCATTTTTTGGACATTTGGTAGCGAACATGTAGCCGGTGAACACATGCGGTGAGATCCTATCATCTAATTTTATCAAGCGAAATGGTATGTTAATCTTCAGTATATTAACAACATTTTAAGCAACAGTTTTTAAGCATGGTAACTTTATTCTTCCAGAACAAAACCAGCTTTTGGAGTCGGCTAGAGAGCCCCTGAAGAAACGACACGGGTTCGTGAAACGTAGCAGCACTGAGTCTGGCGTTGGGACGGGATAAAGATATTAAGATAAGCCTGACTTTATTCATTCGTTTTTGTCACGCTTTGCAACATTTTGGGATTTTGATTCACCTAAGGTATATTTATGGATAAAAACAAAAAATAGGGTCATTGATGCAAAAAAGGAGCAAGAGAAGGCAGTTATCTAGGCCGCGGCTCCTAGTCTGAGACCCGCTCTGGAAAATTTCCAAATCAACACCAGTGATTATTTGAATGAATTCAAACATACCAGGCAGTGTCGAGCTGTGTCTGGAACTGCATTCCATGTTATTAGAGTAATTTTTTATTCTCTGGCATCACATATGCAACCAGATTCCTTTCTCTCCACACAACCTCCAACATTCATCTGACCTGCAGACCCCCTCTTTATACAGACGCTCCGGTGTCAAATACCATCTTGACAGCACTTTCCACCCATTCTCTCGAAGGGATATGGCTATGGATGATTTTTCTATATCATGAGCTATCTGCTCCCACTCCTCTGTCTCCCAAGATACCCCTAACTCCTTCTCCCATGCCTTCATATAGTTTAATTTCTCCTCCCCTCTCTCTGTTAATCCTTTATAGATTCGGGAGATGACCCCCTTCCTCCCCAACGAACCTAGGCAGCTGCCTTCAAACCATCCCAGTTCCTTTACAATATCCTGCCAATGCTTTCTCTGCCTGACATATGAGCCAATCTGGAGATAATGAAATCTATCATTATCCTGCAAATGATACAAATCCCGTATACCTTCAAAGTCTCTTGTAACCCCTTCCCCGAAAATTATCTGAGACACTTGCCTTAACCCTTGCTGCGCCCACCTTTGCAACGCAGCTACATCTGGGCCTACCCCCTCTTCGCAGCATGCCAACAGCGACATTGTATGCGCACACCTCTTCTCCCCCTATCATCCCCTTCCTGTGCTGATGCCACATCCCCAGAGTATGGCTTACCATTGTATTCTCCCCCTTGCTTCCCTTCCCCCCCCATACCATTCTCTCCAGCTGACATAGCCTTAGTCCCGCTCCTTCCATCACTACCCAATGTTTGTGCTGTTCCCTCAGCCATGAGTACACTGCCCTCAACTGCGCCGCTATATAGTACTTCCTAAAATTGGGGACCCCCATACCTCCCTCTAACCTCGACACCTGCAAGGTCCGAGCAGCCACCCTAGGTCGCTTGTTTCCCCATATAAACCCCTCAACTTGCTTTTGCAGTCGTTTTAGCACCTTTGCCGGTATCTCTATTGGTAGCACTTGAAAATAACCCCCAGGCAAATAGCAGAAGTGGTCAAACAGATAGAACCTCGCAACAGGCCAACTTCACAATGTAAATAGTAAATTGTTCCATGTACTATTGTACCACCATTGTATATAGTTAACCAGGATATCCTTCATCAGATAACCCTCATTGTATTTAGTTTCCCCTATTTCGCCAAGTTATACTTCCTGTTAAATGTAATGACCAGACATATGTAAATTGTCGGATGTTTTTTGTTCAATGTAAACCGCGCTGATGTCTAATAGTGCGGTATATAAGAATTGTTAATAAATAAATAAATAATAAATAAAATAGAAAAGGAACTGGGGGAGCAACATCATTTTCATCACTGCCATTCTCCCCAGCCAAGATATGTATCCCTTGCTCCATGCCCACAGTTGTACTTCTACTTGCCCGAAAGCCTTCTTATAATTCAAATCATAAAGGTTCTCCAAGTCCCGCCCCAAATGAACTCCCAAATATCTAATAGATCTTTTTGCCCACCGAAATTGGAAAGTATGTTCTAGGTTCCTTTGCAGCTCTTCCCCTCCTGTCAAATTTAGGATTTCGGATTTACTCCAATTAATCCTAAACCCAGCCAAGCCCCCATACTCCTGTAGCTCCCTCATAATTGCAGGCAACGTGTCACTTGGCCTAGTAATCATAAGTAGGATGTCGTCAGCAAACATGGCCATTCTGTATTCCCTCTGCCCCACCGTCACCCGCTTAATATCTAGTCCCCTACTTATCTTCCCCGCTAACGGTTCGAAGGATAAAGCGAATAACAGCGGCGAAAGGGGGCATCCCTGCCTAGTTCCCCTCCCCAGTGGGAAAAACCTTGAGTATACCCCATTGACTCTCATACACGCTTTAGGTCCCGAGTATAATGCTTAATCTCCAGGAATAAGCAGGAATGAGTCTTCACATATGGGTATCGTCGGTACCGACGGAGCCTGTGTGGGAACGCTCCCCAGCATCCAATCAGAACGCTTTTGGAAGCATCCCACTACGCCTGCGTGCCGCCTTTCCCAACTGCCTCTTCTCAGTTTTCCGTTTTCCACAGAGCCGGCAGGACGTATTCCTGTCACCGCAGAAAATTCTTCTTTTTACTTTTTTACTTTTTTGTGGTCGCGTCCGCCTTCCCTCGATGCTACCGGTACCACCGGTACTTTTCTTCTTTTTCCTGAAGAATTTCTTCTTTCCTTAAAAATTTTTTTCCTCTTTAGTGCCTGACGGTTTCTAGGCCACTAGGCCTCTACCCTTCCGTTATGGAAAAGCCAGCCTCTATCCTTAAGAAATGCTCAAAGTGTGGCAGTACAGATATTTTTTCAGACACTCATACTTGGTGTCTAAAATGTTTAGGTCCTGACCATTGTCCTCTGGACTGTCTCTCCTGCTGGAGCTCAAACAGAAGAAGTCTTCGGAATCGAGCAGAACTCGATACCCAGTTCACATCCCCTTTCATGTTACCAGCTGAAATATCTTCTTCTTCACAGGATCAGGTAACCAAACAACAGTCTGCAAAGACTAGCCAGTCCTCGAGTGGTAGATCTCCTTTCCAGTATCGAGATGGCTTCGGCCTTTCCCTCGAAGACATCTTGGCAACAAAGCCCCGGCAGGAGTCTTCAGGCTCCAGAGCATCAACAGGGCTCCGGGTTGTTCACGATGTTCTTACCTCGATGAACATACCCGGGCCATGCTCAGTGGTTGTGGCCGCTTCGGGTGGTACTGACACCCCGGCATTGGCTATGGTGATGGACGAAACATTCCTCACTGATTAACGTAGTCTAGCACTCTCGGCTACTTCGGTACCGTTAGAGTTGCTGCAGACCGTTCCTTGAGTATCGGTATCGCTTTCGGTATGTGACAAGGCAGAGCTGTCAGAGCACAAGAAAAAGGCTTTTAAACAAACTTTTTCCTCTGAACCTGCCAGGAATACAGGGCAGCTGACGGTTAAAACCTCAGCGCACAGAGTTGCAGGGCAGGAGAGAAAAGAAAGGGAGCCACACCCTAGCTCTAGGCTGACAGGGAGAGCTAGCCAACCAGGGAAAGGGGTGGACTCTCACCTGATTGGACAAACCACTCCACTTAACCAGGAAGTGGTAGGTTCAGTGGGATCTGCAAGATCAGCCAGATCAGCCCGAGCAGCAGGATCAGCAAGATCAGCTGGATCAGAGAGGAGATCACAGGAGGAACGCAGAGAGCTACAGGAGGAAGGAAAAAGGCAAAATAGGAACTTACCTTTGGCAAAGCCAGAAAAAGGGGACTCCAGGAATGCAGATACAGCCTTGGAGTCAGGCATTCTTGGCAGAGGAACAGAAACAGAATCCTTATCCAAGAGGGGCCGAGCTCAGAGCAAGCGTGACCAGCTGGGATCCAATTACCTGGACCATTGCCAGCCACCTTGCAGAGAGAGAGCCACGTCTCTGGGGAAACAGCCGAGAATTCTCCCAGGAAGGGATTGCTCTCAAGAAAAGCTGAACCAGGTCAGAAAAACTTATAAGCCTTTTAAACAGAACATAGAGCCTGTGTCTGAAAGAGACAGAAGTAGTTCCTCTGATAGTTTACCTTGCAATATTGGCAGTGAACGTGGTAGAACTTGTAAGCTAGAAGCCAGCACAGGTGCACGTCAGCTAGCTCATAATTGGCAGCAGCGTGATTCAAGCACAGATACTGAGCTGGAGGAATGGGAGATAGGTAGAGTCCCTGAAAAGCCTAGTTACAAGAAACACGTAGTTCCTCAACAGGGAATAAGGTACAAGTAAAAGTTAGAATGAAGAAATCCTTATGCCCAGCTCTTTAAGAGGCTGAATAAACAGTTATCCTTGCAAGACTGCAGGACAGGCAGTGAGAGAGGAGAAAAGCAGATACAAGATCTCCTCCACCATTTAAGAGCCCTAGACTCGAATAGGCCAGAGAGCCAAGGAGCTCAACTCAGCGACGAAGAATCCATGCAAACTGACATCCCATTGTCTGATCACAGTAGCTCTGAAATGGAATGCGGGATTTGCCAGTGTGACTTTTAAATGTACAGCTTAAACAGAAGCAATGTTTTAAGGCTGTTTTAAAAGCGTGTGGAAAATAGAGTTTAAGTACAGACAGGAAGTTGTCTGACTGCTGATACTAGTGAAGTGCATAATTCTAAGGCTTGAAGTGAATTATCCATGTGAAGGTGGAACAGGAAAACCACGCTTGTTGGAAGTTCTTATTGAATGCCTTGAATGAGTATCGCTGTTAAGAAAGTCTACAGTTGTTTTGGACTACAGTAACCTGAGAAGTATCAGGGAACATTTGTACAGGACTTTATTTGCTTTATTCATGTTGTTATCCTTAAATATCTGTTCTGGGGTGAAGAAAACCTGCTGGGAACAATAAACCTATTGTTTACCTTCAAATTGCTTTGGCTGTGATCACTGGGCCTACAACTACAATTTTGCTCAACCAGAGAACAGCGATAACAAAGTAACATACACGACGCTGTAACCAAATACACTGCGTCACAAGTTGGTGTAATTGGTAAGACGAGGCGTCACAGGTACCAGTATCGGCATCGGCATCGGTGTCGGTACCATCCATGCTTACTTCGACAGAATCGCTTCCCTCAATGCCGAGCCTGGAATCGATCTCTAGCATGGAACATTCGGTACCGACTCGTCTCGGTACCGACCTCGGGCGGTACCAAAGATATCGCTTTAAAGAAAATCCGATGCTTCATCCTTTTCAGTCTTCCGATCCCGATGACTGGGATGAATCCATCGGTACCAAGGCTGATTTTTCCACAAGTCACCCCTCATTTCAAAGAGTCCTCTTCGGGGGAGGTTTCTGTGGGCTTTGACTAGCCCTCCCCTCACCAGCAACCTTGCAGGGCTCTTGAAGCTACAGAAAACTACATTCAAAACAATGGGAAGATGATCTAAAAGACAGCAATAAAATACTACACACTCCTATATAAATACACCAAAGCTTTGGGAGAGAAGCAAAGTGAACCAAAGTTCTCTTTGTTTGCTCTAACTACTAGCCATGGTTCACTTTATTTATAAGGCTCTTTTGGATGATGCAGCATAATTTCACTTTATTATTACAAGTCAGACATTACGCATTTATCATATCGTAGGTCAACTTCTAATCAGTGTAGGTCAGTATGAGGAGACATACATGTATTCCAAGACATAACTGTTTACTGCTGACTAGGTCAGTATGAGGAGACATACACATAACTGTTTACTGCTGACTGCTTGATATCTAATAACCCTGAGACAGAGAGGCTAGAGTACAACCTGCCCTTTTCTTTATTTACAGGACATATAAACCTTCACTTAGTAAGCAAATATATGAAGTTTATTTCTAAGCAAAGTTCTGAAGAGAATTAACTCTTTCTCAGGTTTAGACAGTCTGATTGTGTTCACCACCCTGTACAAACAAACATACTTTCAGTCCCTCCTCTGATTCTGTAAAGAATCATTTCTAAAGAAAGGAAACTCAGACATTGCCATTGAAGTGGAAATAAAACTAGATTCTGGGTCAATCTGTAACATCAATGTAGGGGTCAGTGATTCTACTGATTTCTTACAGAAAGCTGTGAAAAGTGAGGAGGTGGAAAGAAACTAGTGCTGACATAGAGAGACGGCCCCCAAGGTACATAGAGGATTAATACTTCTAGAATGAGAATTCCCAAAATACCAAGCAAAGAAGCTAATAAGCCATGCAAAGGCCTGGATAATGAATTCCAAAATGAAGAAACAGAATCAAATAGAGCTGAGAAGGAACTTACATAACTCTCACTTGAAACAAAAGTATGGTTGCTAACTTTATCCAATAGGCCTTTTACTATTTTTCCATTATTATCGAGCACACTACAACAACAACCAACTATTACTTCACACACACCATTTTCCTTTGCTAGGAGAAAATCTAAAGCCATTCGGTTCTGGGCTGCATAAGCTGACACTTTGTTTACTGGACCTTGCAATACACACTAATTGCCTCAGTAAGAAGCAGAGCAGCCACTATGACTTCATCCTGAGGGGATACATCCCTTTTTCTTCCTAAAGATTTGTTCAGGATTGATAACAAATTAATAGTTCAAGTCACTATGGGGTATCCACCAGGGCTATGTAGCAGGTACCTGACCAACCTCTGGGAAGCTCTGTATACACAAAAGTACCACACACACAAAATAATCCCCTTCTAAAACCATTAAACTCTCTGCTCAAATTGTCAAATTCGGAGGACAAGATATATTCTGTATACAATTACTCAAAACCACTTTAACTCTGGTTAGGTATGCCTAGGTCAGAACTAGAGGCATCCAAAAGGGTAGCCAGAATCACACACTTGGTTCCCTTTACCTGGCATCAATTGTAAATTACTGAAATACTGAAATGGGATCTTCATACCTATATCTTTAATTATTCTAGGTTCTGTGTTTGTATAAGACCATATGTCACAAAACTCTTCAAAGGTCTTAGGCCTATCTCTTGGTAGAAATCCATGCTGAATAGCTGTCACTATTGGAAGGCAAACAGCAACTTTTGATAACTTGAAATGTTTTTTTTTTCTTTCATCAAGTGTAAATGTACCTCAAAGATATTTGGATATTTCCCTCTAACATCCCCATGATTCTGAATGCAATACTGCTTCATTAATAATACACCACAGCACATCTAGGACCAGATTAGGAAATATGCATAGCCAATATGCATAGCAACAAAAAATATTATAAAACAAACTAAAGATATACCTACTCTTCTTAATACTTTTCTTAAGATGATGAAGAGATATACTATAGCTATAATGGCCCTCTAATTCTCAATTACTTTATTAAGTAGAGGTTAAGTACCTAAAGGTCATTACATATATAATCAGGAAAATACTAATCTAAACTAACCTCATCCCTCTAAGCCTTACTATAAATGCTAAATAAATGCATTTTACATAAATAGTCCATTTAGAATTTACTTAATACAATAATCTCTCTGTAATGTCACTGTTGTTCTGTCAAAAATACTTTAAATCATAAAAGTCCTTTTCTTCAATATCACTGTTGTCCAATAAGTCTCTGCGTTGCAAACTCTTGATTCACCGACACAGGAAGCCACCTTCTGATCTTGTGAGGGGGCCACTGTATAAAATGCATCCAACGAGAATGTCTTTCCACTTTACAAGCTGAGTATCCCACCAGGAACACATGACATGGACCAGGAACCTGGGAGCCAGGAGTGTCTTCGGATGCAGTCTTAATTAGGACCCAATCTGGTGACTTCACCTCTGATGAAATAATTCTGCGGATCCCGGATATAAAGAACTTGTCATCTCGTTAAGGAGTCACTTGCAATAAAAGGAAAACAAAATAGGACTGAGTGCAACCGTGCACAATAAGTTAAGATATCGCTGCGCAACACCTGGGGGTCTGGGATAACTGCCAAGGCATATGGAGAAGGAGCTAGACATCCATTAACTATTTCAAATGGTGTCAGGCTGGAGGAAATACACACTGCCATAAGGGCAAAGGGAAAAGCTTTTATTCAATCGGAGGCTGTATCAGAGTGCATAAGTGACCTTTTGGGAATACCACCTCCCTCCTCTGATACAGGGCAGATCTACAAAACAGGTTGCAAAATCAAAATAAAATGAGTTAAGCAGGCCAGCATATATATCTGTCCCTAAACTTAACCCTACAGTGCCAGTCCTGAAACAGTGTAAACAGATTGAACCAAAGAAAACAATAACAAAAAGACAAAATGCACAATCACGGCGGTGAAGCTTCTGCTGCAGGAACACAGGGCAAGTAGAAACAAAAGATGGTCAGGGCAAATAAACAGATGATTCTCTTTCCAGCAGCCATCACGAAGTCCAAACCTGGGTTTCAAAAGAAGTATCTTCAAAGAAAGATGAAACAGAAAATAAAGTCATCTTTAACAGTGCTAAATACTGCAATGTCAGTAACACTGATGCTTGAAAAACAGCTTGCCGTGCTTTTTTTTTTTTTTATTTGTCCGCAAAACGGTTGTCCTTTTGCAAATACTTCTGCTAACTGCCGCTGTAGAACCAGACAACCAGGAAGTTCCATTTGTAAAAAAACACTGCTATTAAACTATGTAGACATTGCGGGAGTCCCAAAGTTATTTCATCAATTCGCTCTGGTTTACAACCAGTCGGGAAAGCTCACAAAACACACAGATAACAGAGACATCAGAAATAGCCACAAACAATTTGAATAGTTTACAATAACCATGGCACTCTTCCAAGTACATTTCTACATTTAAAACAAACCTCCCACTGCGATAATGTGGAAGCTATGCAATACCAATATTTTAAGAAATAAATTGCAGTTGAGACAGATTTAACCCTCAAACCTAACTTAGCAATATAAGCTAATAAAGACAAGAAATCTGACCAATAACATACGTAATTTAGTCTACATTAAAAACAAATCATTCACATAATAAACTAAAGAGGAATGGTTGAGTCTTACATCAAATAATGCAGTTCTTAGGGCCTGTGCAAATATGCAAGACTAACCTTCAAAAAAAACAAATAAAAACAAAACTGTTTTTTCTTTGCCAAGCCATACTAAAAATAAGCAGGTCGCAAATCTACAACAAAAGTCCAGGTGGCCCTTGAAAGTACCAAGGGAGAAATTGGCAAAATCACATTATTTACTGCTCACAGGTTTTGCACAAATCTATAAGTCTTACCATCAGCCTTCCGCACAAGAAGAATTGAAGTCTTACATACTGAAGTGACACTTTGTGTCTGGAGATCTTCAAGCACAAAACAACTTCTTCACCAGCGGCTGCTGGCAGTGGACACAGCTTGAGTCTAGGAAACTGAATTCCAGGTTTCACGACGATCCGCACAGGCGGGATAGAAAGGCATCCGATATCTGATCCCAGCATTGTCCATAAAGAAGAAGAAAGCTCTCCAGGATGAATGATTTCTGGAGATCTGCAGAACACGGCACTTCAGAGAGAACTCAGCCAGGATAGAGTGCAATCAGCAGCTACCGGAGTTCTCTGACCATCAAGACTCCGATTCCAGAGACAGTCTCGCTGCAAATGCTCAATAACAAGCTTATCTGAACTGTCTCGCTGAGGATTCCTATGACCTTCTCTTGCTCTGATCTTATCCCTCCCCCTGCTCCTGGGAGAAGTTGAGCAATTTAGTCATTTCACATCAAATGTTGGTTTACTGTACTGAAACCTACAGCAGCTGTTCTAGCCGGCCAACCTGTTATTGAAGCTTTAAAAAAATACCTTTTACTCACGGATTTAAACCATTTACAAAAACAATTGGTGAATCCTGCCTTAAAGATGTTAATCTCAACCAATCCTTTCACAAGTTTGCATACTACTGTAAGTGATTCTAACAAAAAATCATCTTTTTTCTTTTATTAACCACTAAAACAAAATTATCTCTTTGAGATTTCTCTTGGGAAGTTATCACAGGGTATGGCACAAACTGGATGAGTGACCCTATGAAAATCAGCTGGGCTATAAAACGCAGTTCTAAGCAAATTATCTAAAGCAGCCCAAGTAGAACATGAACTATTATGCTGACGTAAAACAGTTTGAAGAAAACTTATAGCACCATGTAATTGAATACATTTCTCTCTATAGGTCAGAAAATGCTTATTCAGATCCTTTTCAATATCATCAACAAGTTTACTAGAAATTCCCAATGCCTTTGTAGCAGAAATATCATTTCTTACTGTTCCCTTTATGTTTAAATCTTTTTATTCAAGTCACACAACAAACAAAGAGAACAATACAGTCCACTAACAGGTGTATCAATATCGTAGTGGAGCATACAGGAGAACAATGCAACAACAGAACAGAATAGTAGTACAACAGCAGAATAAAACACGAAGCCATGTCGGTCCCTCAGGCCGCCACCAGCGCAGGTCAATGCAAGTAACATAAAGCCTGCGACAATACATGCATATATAAGGACACAGCTCTACAAACTCTAATCCCCAGCAAGAAATGCATTATTCTGAAGTCCCAGAAGTGAGGTGGTCAAAGCAAGCCGTAAAAGACCGCTGTAAGTTCAAAAGCAGAGCCACCCCCGGAGAGGTAGCCATCAGACCCGCACAGCCGCCCTGCAGCCCGCCACGGTATGCGTAGTCCACAAGACGGAAAGTTCCCCAAAAGAGAGAGAAAGAACCAAGAAGGAAAGAAAGAAAAAGAGGGCCAGCAAGACAACAAATACAAGGCCCTAGGCCTCTTTCTTTAACCAAGGCTTCAACCGACCCCCCAACCCCCGGTCTTTCCAGGGACCCCCCTTTATCAGCGCCCCATGCCTAACTCCTAGTACTCCCCCACCCCCCCTATGCCAGGAAGGTCCCCCCTAGCCCAACTCACTCCTGTTCAGAAATTGTAGTAGACCAGGGGTGCGTCTTCTCCCGGGTCCACCCACACTCAACCAATCCGTGAGGCCAAGGGCTCCCCACAGGGCATCCACCCACCTTCCCCACCCACCCATCCTACCCACCCATCGCAAGAGCACACAGTAGAAAGGAAGTGTATCCGAATGCGGTCAGGTCGACAGATATACGAGAGCAAACAAACAAAAACATAGAGCCAATCCCCTGAGTTCAACCCAGGAAGTTATTGATTAGGGCGCCCCCAAAAGGCGCCGACGGGTCCCTTCAGGCATCAGTTGTATATGAGGGCCCCACATCTGCATAAAACGTGACCAGCGGCGCTCCACGCCCACGGCATGCAGCCGATCCAAAAGTAGAACTCGGTGGAGTCGAAGCCGCCAAATAGCAGAACTGGGTCCCCGTGCATCCAACCACTGTTGCAGCACCGTCATACGCGCCATCATCAGTGTCAGTCGTAACCATCGCAATCCCAATGCCCCCAACACCTCTCCTCATTCAGCCTCCCAAACATCCAGCACCACATTACATGCATTCAGGGCCGCCAAGGATGGGAGGCACCGACACAAGTGTCCGATCACCCGCCCCCAAAAGACCTGGACCTTAGGACAGCACCAAAACATGTGACCCAGAGTCGCCCTAGCCACGCCGCATCGAGGACAGCAGTGACTCGCGCTCACTCCGGCCCTCCAGGCCCGCACAGGGGCAAAGTACAGGCGGCGTACTATACGATACTGAGTGTCGCGATGCAGAACCTGAACGCTTAATGTCGGAATTGCCGCCAGCCCTCCTAAAAGCTGCTCCTCACCTACATCTTCTCCTAACTCCGCAGACCAAGCCGCCGCCTGAGTTCCCACCTCAAGAGGCAGCACTCCATCCCATAGCATTTTATAAAGGCCTGATACCCTAACTGGCGTAGTCCCCCCCAAGCAAGGCCAACTCAATTGCCGTACAGACCTCCCCCCGCAGGGCCTCCACCGGGACCGTGCGTAGATAGCTCCGAAGCTGGGTATATTGAAAGACATCTCGAGCTCGGAGCGAGTACTGACGACATAAATCAGAGAAGGACACCATAGTCCCCTCAGGAGTCAGCACGTGCTCCAAATTTACCACTCCAAGAATTTCCCAGAAATGAAAGTGAGACCGCCCCATACCCGATTCAAAGTCCGCATTGCCTCGGATTGGAAGATACGGCGTATGAGACGCCAAGATCTGATGACCAGAACAAAAGTACCGCCACGCCTGCCGAATAGGCCACAAGAGAAACATCCGAACGTCCACAGGCACATTCCGAACCATCTGAGCATGGAGTAAGTACCGCAGGCGAAAAGGTGCCACCACAGCTTCCAGCATTGCCACTGGTGAGCAATCCGTCAAATCCCATAGCCAATCCCGAAAGTAGCGCAGCAGACACGCAACATTGTATCGCCGAATATCTGGAAAACCCATGCCCCCCAAGCCCCACGATTGTCGGAGAATCGCTAGGCGTACCCGAGGTCGGCGCCCCCGCCAAAGAAGTCTGTTGAACAACTTCTCCAGTTGCCGAAGATCCGTGTGTTGTAGAAATAACGGAAGAATCTGAAGCGGGTATAATATTTTAGGGAAAATGGTCATTTTACACAAGGCTATTCGGCCCCCCAGGGACAGCGGCAAGTCGCACAATTTATCAACGCAGGACGACACCTCACCAAGTATCTTGGATACGTTAAGCTGGTAAAGGTCTCCCAACCGCGCCGGGAAATGGATGCCAAGATATTTAAAGTGGCCCGTAGCCCACTTCAAGGGAAAGGGGCCCTGCCACCCCGGATGCCCTTCGGGGGCCAAGAACATCGCCTCGGATTTATCTAAATTGAGACGGAGCCCTGAGGGTACCCCGTAATCGGCTATAAGCTGTAACAAATATGGCAACCCAACCACGGGATCACCCAAGTGTACCAACAAATCGTCCGCGAACGCGGCTAGACGAAACTCCTCCCGCCCCATCCGAATACCGCGAAATTGGGAGGAAGTCCTAATGAGAGACAAAAGTGGCTCCAGGGATAGTACAAATAGAAGAGGGGAAAGTGGGCACCCCTGCCTGGTCCCTTTCTGTATATCAAAATCCGCAGACAGATTCCCGTTGACTCGTACAGCCCCTATCGGGCGAGCATAAAGCAGATGGATCACGTCCATAAAAAACCCAGCAAAGCCCATCGCCTCCAGGACCTGGTACATGAAGCCCCAGTTAACCCGATCAAAGGCTTTCTCGGCATCAAAGCTAATGAGAAGAGAGGGGTCCCCCGCCAGACGCCCCACCCCAAGGGACAACAGTATCCGCTGCAAACTATAGGTGACCTGGCGCCCCCGCACGAAGCCCACCTGGTCCTTATGGATCAAAAGGGGCAAGGCGATCGCCAGCCGATCAGCCATTATTTTGGCTAGAATCTTAATATCCACATTAAGTAAGGAGATGGGGCGGTAGGAGCTCAGCAATAGGGGGTCCCTCCCGGGCTTGGGTAAAATAGTGATCACAGCTTTATTGGCCTCAAAGGGGAACCTGCCTTGCCGCACCAGATCCTCAAAGTATCCCACCAAAGGGGACACCACAACATCACTCAAAGCTTTATAAAACTCGCTGCGGAGCCCATCCACTCCCGGAGCTCTCCCATTCTTCAAATGTTTTATGGCAGCTTGCACCTCCTGTCCAGTTAAAGGATGATTGAGAGCATCCAAATGTTCCTTACTAAGCCAAGGTAACTCACAGCGTTCAAGAAATAGACGGCCCTCTAGCTCTCTGTCACCATCGCTGGCATAGAGTCCCTGAAAGAAGTCCGCGAAGACCCTCTCTATAGTTGCGGAATCACGGGCAACGGCACCATTGGCCTGCCTAATGGCCCCGATCTGCTGGGATCCCCCGGCGGGTCGCAACAGCGAAGACATCATCTTACCCGCCTTATTCCCAAACCTGTATAACTTATAGCGGTAATACAGCATTGACTTCTGGGCTCGCCGATGAAGTAGCATTTCCAATTCGGCCTGTACCTCCCTAAGCCTATTTCGATGTATCGCGGCATTAGATCCCGCCACCAGCCGACGTGCCTTACCCAGATCTCTTTCCAATTGAAGGATTCGCTGATTCAACCGTTTACACCGCTGACTTTGATAGCTAATGATATCGCCACGTAACACGGCCTTCCCAGCCTCCCACAAGAGAGCCGGTGATATATCCGGAGTCGCATTCAGGTTCTCGTACTCCTTCCATCTCTCCCGCAAAAATGCTTCAAAGTGGGCATCCCCACATAACTCCAAGGGATATCTCCACGACCTACCCACTTGCTTGCTACTCCCCCGTAACTCCAAAACCACCAGTGCATGGTCAGAGATAACTAAAGACCCAATGTCCGCCCGCGAGACCCAACTAAATACTGAGTCCGTGATCAAAAAGAAATCAATTCGAGACCAGGTCCCGTGGGCCCGGGACCGATGCGTATAGTCCCGTTCTCCGGGATGCAGCACCCTCCAAATGTCCAAGAGGTGATACGCTTCACACAACCCCCACAACTGCTGACGTGCCCGGCGACTCCCACTCCCCACCCGGCTGGACCAATCAAGACCAACGTCCAAGACCTCATTAAGATCACCCCCTAGTATAACCTGATAATCACCCGCATCCGCCAGCAACTGAGAAAGATCCCGGAAAAAGCGAGCCTCATAGACATTAGGTCCATAAACCGAGCACAACATCACCTTTCTCCCAGCGAGTCTTCCCCAGACACTCACATATCTGCCCTCGGCGTCAGAGACAACCTTTTCTTCAACCCAGCTAACAGATTTGGCAATAAGAATAACTACACCACGCTTCTTCCCCACCGCAGGGGACCCATACACATGGGCAATTGGGCCTGAGCCCAACTTCGCGTGTTCTACCGCCGACTGATGAGTCTCCTGCAACATTATCACATCAGCATGTTGCCGTTTCAGGTGCTGCAAGACTTTGTACCTCTTCATTGGGGAACCCAACCCACAGACATTCCAAGAGACTACTCGTGGACCATTAGCCACCTTGCATCGAGGTATTACAATACCACAGGATAAGATCCCCAAGTAGACCTTGGCGGCGGCCCCCCCAGCACAGGGCCCCCTGCCATATCAGCCAGGCCTGGATGGCCATAGAAAAACCAAACATCCATCTGACCCAGTCACTCCCACGCAGTCTATCAATCACACTTCCCCTTTCAACCATTCGGTGAGATACAGTCCCCCCCATCCCCCCTCCCCTAGCCTAATCCTACCCCTCCCCATCCTATATGCTACCCCTCCCCCCCCCCGTCCGCCCCCCCTCCTCCACCCCCCTCCCGCCCCTCCCCTCGACCTCCCCCACCATCCCTACCACTATCCTCCTTCCAGCCACACCTAGCTCCACCTGAACTTCCTGACATGCAGAGCCCCCCCTCCCCCCCCAGCAGGGCCAACCACTCCTCTCCAGGACCCAAGCCACAGCATTAAATCAAAAGGCCTTCTCCTTCCCTATCCCAGCTCAACCAAAGAAACAGAGATCGGCGCCATGCACCTCGGCAAATGGCAAACGCACCCGCAAATTAAACGTTAATGTCAAGTCACTTAGAGCCTAGGCTCCCCACCCCCAATCTTCCCCTCTTCCTGCGACCGCCCTCGTTCCGACCCACCCATTACAATGAATATGGGATAAAGGTACAGAGAAACAAAGAGAGCAGAAAAGAGCAGCCCCCACCCCAAGACATCCACCCCAACCAAACGGGTAACGGACCAACACTGAGTGGTCGCTCCCCTACCCCGATCCCGGGTCCCTCACAACAGTCAAGGACTACCCCTCCCCCATCCCTTCCAAAAGAGCAAAAAGACCCACAGTATCAAGCAACCAACCCTCCACCCAGGGGGCCCGCCTCCGATTATAGGTAGGAGAAAGGGAAGTGGGAAAATGAAGTAAAGAAAGACACCATAGAAATCATACAGTACAGGCTAAAACTCCCACAAAGAAGCACATCAAACAGATGAGTTCTAACGACTGACCTAAGCAAATCTACACCCAGTTAACAATAGTAGCAAAGAGGCGCAGCTACCAAGGGCAGCCCAAACCACCCCCAGGAAGAACCGACAGCCATCTCTCCGCACCCCCAAACCAGAGAGGGGGAGGGAGAGATCCCTGTCGACCACTCCAAACCAGTAGGCAAGTTCAAATTTTCTCCCCAGCCCCGGACAGGCCACCCGGGCAGAGTGGGATAATCATAAAGCCGGGGCCAACACCTACATCTGGAGTGGGTAAAACTAGGTAGGCCCAATGAGAAACCCCGCCATATACCACGCGGTCTCTGGAAAGTTAAACTAAGAATAATCACAATTAAGGAAACAGCTGCAGTAAAAAGGAAAAAAGTAAATCAACGGCAGGATATTGAAACAGGCTGAGACCAGCAAAAGGAAACGAACTAAAGTTAGTAAGAAAAAGGAATCAGGTAAATTAAAGGCGATTAAATCAAATAAAGAGTTAAATACAAATTAAGAAAATAAATAAAGGAGATAAATTTAAATATTAGTGGTAGAGCAAACCACTCATGCTCTACTAGTTCCTGGGGTCCCCGAAAGGCCGCCAATCTGGCCTTCGGCATTAACGGACAGTTTAACAGTGTCCTCTGAACAAAGTCCAGGCAGCTACCACCGGGGGAATGCTAGAGCACCAGGCAAAGCCACTCGACCCCCGGGTCCAGGAAGCACCCAGCACACGAGAGTCAGCCAGCCGCGCTTCATTCATCTGCCCAGGCCGTTGCAGTAGTCCAACACCTCCGCCGGGGAAGAGAAGGTGCGATTCCCCCCCTCACTATGCACCCGCAGGGTTGCAGGATAAGCCAGAGTGAAGCGGATGCCTTGCTCAATAAGTTTACTGCAGGCTTCCTTGTACGCCCTGCGCTTCAGGGACACATCAGCCGAGTAATCTTGGAAAACCAAAATCTCACACTTGGAGGCTCCGGAGCGCCGCTGCTGCCTTGCAGCCCTCAAGACGTCTTCCTTTTGCGCCGCGTTTAGGAAGCGGGCAATCACCGCTCGCGGCCGACCCTCTCCGGGCCAATGAGGCCCCAGCCTGTGGGCCCTCTCCACCACGATATCCCCTACACCAGCTGGCAAAGGGAGATTGTCAGGCAGCCACTTCTCCAAATGTCGCCGGAGGTCTTTATCAGGCACAGATTCATCTATGCCGATAAAACGTAGATTGTTTCTTCTACTGCGGTTTTCCAAGTCTTCGATCTTATCCTGTTGTTTGGCTAAAGCCTCTTCCAGGCCCTTGATTCTGGCTGCATCCTGTGTCCTCAGATCTTCCAGCGAACCAATGCGGGTCTCGGCATGCTCGACACGTTTCGTGAAGTCCGATACCGCTTGAGCCACCGCATGGATCTGCGCAGCCAGTCCCCCTAAGCGATCTTCCAGGGCCACCACAACAGCTTTTGAGACATCCGCTACCATCGTCGAGGTTGGCGGCGGCATTGCCGCTTCCAGAGGGTCCTCCGCCATCTTTGCCTCGCCGCCGCGTGTGCGTTCACGGCGGGGAATTTTTGTGGCCATAAACTCTCTCCCAGCACTGCTCAATGGGCGATCAAAGTGACAATCACCTGCCAATACCTTCCTCCACTGTACATCAAATTTTTACCAGCAGATTTGCGAAAATTGCGGAGGGGGAAAGAGCGGGCTCCGGAGCTACAGAGGAAGCGTCCTCTCAGCTCACCATGTCACCGGAAGTCTACTGTTCCCTTTAAGGAATCTATTATATGTACAATACATTCTATTTCACAACTAAGAAGGTCATTCATTTCTCTGAGCTGAGAAACATTGCAAGTACCAAAATTCTCAATTTGCGCATTCCCCAATATTCTTTGCTTATTCCTTATCTCTTCTCTTAACTTCGCTGCACGAGTGACCATCTTCCTCTCAGAAACTACATAACTCTCAGAACAAACAGGGGGAGACGTCGGGAATACACCTGGAACTTTTCCAGCTCCAATTGCAGCCACCTCTGCATCATACTCTGGAGAACAAATGACTGGGAACTTCCCTGCCCAGTCATTACCATACTCGTTCTCCTGTGGTCCACTCGTTTTACCAGCATTCTCTAATATAAACAAACCAATTTTCATAACATGTGCCATTCGCTGCCACCAACCAAACACCAGCCCTTCACGGGCATCACATACTCTGTGTTTAGCCTGCAAAGCACATTTCAGATAACGAAGCTTATCTATAGAAAATGTTCCCTCCAAAGGAAACTGTAAAAGCACAGTATCATTAGTTACTGCATACCAGTGCACAATATAATTAGTAGCTATATCCCCATACTTCTCACGCATACAGTAAGAAGGGCTACCTTTCTGAACAGCTAAAACCATAGCTTTGTCATGCCATTCACACAATTGAGACAACTCTCGGTTACCTAACAGATTGCTCATTGCTGGCACCATATAATACTCACAAACACCTTCCGCCCTTGCCAGGAATGTTGAAATCTGTAGAACGGACACGGCACCAACTGTGGGCTTTGACTAGCCCTCCCCTCACCAGCAACCTTGCAGGGCTCTTGGAGCTACAGAAAACTACATTCAAAACAATGGGAAGATGATCTAAAAGACAGCAATAAAATACTACACACTCCTATATAAATACACCAAAGCTTTGGGAGAGAAGCAAAGTGAACCAAAGTTCTCTTTGTTTACTCTAACTACTAGCCATGGTTCACTTTATTTATAAGGCTCTTTTGGATGATACAGCATAATTTCACTTTATTATTACACGTCAGACATTACGAATTTATCATATCGTAGGTCAACTTCTAATCAGTGTAGGTCAGTATGAGGAGACATACATGTATTCCAAGACATGACTGTTTACTGCTGACTAGGTCAGTATGAGGAGACATACACATAACTGTTTACTGCTGACTGCTTGATATCTAATAACCCTGAGACAGAGAGGCTAGAGTACAACCTGCCCTTTTCTTTATTTACAGGACATATAAACCTTCACTTAGTAAGCAAATATATGAAGTTTATTTCTAAGCAAAGTTCTGAAGAGAATTAACTCTTTCTCAGGTTTAGACAGTCTGATTGTGTACACCACCGTGTACAAACAAACATACTTTCAGTTTCTTTTCAAGCTTTTCTGCTGGATATGGCTAAGTTACTTGCCATCTCTATACCTGGTAAAGAATCCTTACCAGGGAATTCAGAGACACTGCTTTTTCCCTGGATTCCAAATGAGGTGATCATGCTTCCAGTGCATCAGATCTTACTAGATCTACTGTTAAAAATGTGGGAAATTCCCTTAACGGTATCCCCACATTCCAAGACACTTGACACTATGTACAAGGTGCCACCTTCTCCAGGTTTTCAGAAGACTCAACTTCCTAATCATTCTATTGTTGTAGAATCAGCAATGAGGTGTATTAAGAGTGCAAAGAAGCACTCTTCTTATCCGCCAGATCGTGAGTCTAGGACTTTAGATGCCTTTGGACATCGATGCTTCCAGGCATCCATGCTTTCAGCAAAAATTACCTCATATATTTTCTATATGGGATTATCTCTTGAAGAAGTCACAAAGAACTTAAAGTTTTTGAACCCTTTTCTTCCAGAGCATAAAAGAGCAGACTATTCCTTATTAGTCAATCATGTTCAAAATATCTCTAAGTTTCTTAATCGTGCTTCCCTGGACTGTTTTGAGTCTATTAGCAGAACGTCTGCTATAGCCATGGGAGCACGACGCTTAGCCAGGCTCCAAGTTTCTGACTTGGATAGATGGGTTCGGGAAAGGCTGGGAAATACTCCTTGTACTGTGAAAATCTCTTCAACAAGGAGGCTTTATTTCAAGCTAATCAGTTGAGCATTGATGCTCTTTCTTTCAGAGGATTGTCCAAACTCTCCTCTATCCCAGCTAATAAAAAAATCTCATAAAAAGCTCTATTCCCCCAAGGGGAAAAAGTTTTATCCATCTCCTACCCATTCTACAGATGTTTCCAAGGATGGGCAACACCACACCAGGCTAAGAAAGTCAAAACCTCAACAGGCTCAGCAAACCCAGCAATCGCAGGGTTTCTGATCTTTTATTCACTTTTTCTGTATGAAGTTTAGAACTTGAACCTCCTTCTTTTCAACAGAAGCATCTAAAGGTCATCTCATATCCGTCATACACTGATTCAATCCTCGCCTCTGGGTATAGATCTCTTGCTACAAGAGAATCTATCCTTCTAGCTAAAAGCTATTAGGGACTATCATACCCCAGAGATAGCAGGTTTCTCTTTTTAAAACAATAACTTTCACCTTGTCAGTTTTCCTGTACGAGGATATCTCATACTTTTAACTGCAGGGGGTACCCTATCCTTTCAAAGACTTACTAAATTGTAGGTCTTTTTAAACTCTGTATTAATTTCTATCCCTCTTAGTCCAGACATTTAGTCTCTAAGAGTATTACTAATCAACTGGAGGGCTTATCCTCTAAGCCATACGTTTTCTTCAGAACCTACTCCAGTAACTAGTTTTCATACAGAGTTCTTCCCCCTTTTTTGCAGTTCATCTCCTTCTCACATATCTTTTTAAGGCAGCTGTTCCCACAGAAAGTGGAACCTAACTTTTATGCTGCCTTAATGACAGATAAGTCCAAAGGAGATCCAGAACTCATTTGGACTATATATTGTTGCAGGCATCAGGCCTGTTGACTATTCTTAGCCACATTCAATTATTTGGGTTCCAACAGAATAGATACGGTTGCACACTGGCAATTCGATAGCCAGATCTAAGCAACCTACAACATGCTCTCTGCAATTCTACAACAAAGCTCTGCAACTGTGGGCCTTTGCCAGAGAGCTTCAGAGCTACTCCTATAGGTAGCTGGCCAGATACTCAATAAGGCCTTCAGCTGGTAGTCTCTACCATTCATGGTTCCTACATGACTGGTTTTTTTTCCTACTTTTACCATATTCCTTAAAATTTCCTTTTAAGGAAAGGTAACCAGGGTTTAGACCACGTGAAAGTGTAAAAATTGCACAATTCCCTGGTTGTTCCACATCTCACTGGAACTTCCTCAACAGGGATGCATTTTTTTCAATGCAGTTGGTCCTTATTCACTACTCTCCTTCTAATTTCTTATACTTCATGGTAGCTTATGTTACACAGGAGAACGCATGATACTCATATTGCCCTCATAAAGGGTCAAACATGGTATCCCCTTATATTGCGTCTTTTTCTCCAGCTACTAATTGAAATTGTAGAAGGATCTAGACTTGCTGTCTTAAGACTATGGAGCTCCCCTGCACTCATTTCACTTACGTCTCGAGACCTGGTTATTTAGGGGATAGATCTTTTCCAGAAGTCTAATCCTATCTCTGTAAGTGAAGAACATATTACCAGTTTCCATGAAACTTTTCTATAGTTCTTCCATATTTAACCAGACAGAGATTCTCAAGTAGGTCTTAATCCTTCTTGTTGTAGTGTCAATGTCTATGCATCATCTGACTTGAAAGATTTGTCTACTGTCCATATTAATGCTGCACCAGCATACCATAAACTCAGTAGACAATCAATGTCTATGGTTTTTTACCAAATACCTTCTTTACCGTTACCTTTTAGGTTACGTCATATCTGAAGCTCTACATGTAAAGTCTTCATCATAAGTGACATCACTTACAAGGACTTTAATGATCTTCAAAAAATTGGAGGCTCAACGCCTAGTATAAATATCTTCTCTTTCATTGGAATAAAGGGGGTCTTAAAGACCTATTCCCTTTTTTCTGCAAAGGGTATTTTTACCTTTTCATCCAAACCAGTCAGATTATCTCCACACTTCCTAGGACCTTATTCTGCTCCAAGGACAAGAAGTTCAATTTCTTGGTTTTTACAGAAATGTATCTATTCTCAAAAGTCCAACCTCATTGAACTCCCCCAGTATTTTCTTCTAGGGTTAGTTCTAGCCATGAGGGCTTCTCATCTCTTCCTGTATTGCAAATTATTTTTTTCCCTCTACTTCACATTGGGGGAATTTCTCTGAGGATAATGATCTGGCTCTCAACCACAGACCCTTATTACCCTCAACAAATATTTTGCAATATTTCTGATTGAGATCTACATTAGATAATTAGGACTCAACTTTTTTTCTAATATTATCATTTACACAAGGGCCCCCCTTGGATACCTTGTTTACTTAAGCTGTTCACAGCATCTCTTTTTCTCTTCTAGTTCAACTCCTACCCTCCATCCCCCGGATGCCTGAGGGTTTTAGGGATAAGCATGGTCCATCTTTAGATTGCAACATGCTGGGGCCTCCTTCAGGCATATTAGCTTGGGAGTCCCCATATGTGAAGACTCATTCCTGCTTGTTTATGGAGATAGCACAGTTACTTACCTGTAACAGGTGATCTCTGGGAACAGCAGGAATAAGTCTTCACAACCCACCCACCTCCCCTTGGAGTTGTTCTCTCTATCTATCTTTCCCTTCTCTCTCTCTCTCCCTTTGTCTCAGCTTTAAAACTCAACTGAGGAGAGGCAGTTGGGAAAGGCGGGAAGGCAGCACGCAGGCATGGTGGGATGCTCCCAAAAGCGTTCTGATTGGATGCTGGGGAGCGTTCCCGCGCAGGCTCCGTCGGTACAGACGATACCCATATGTGAAGACTTATTCCTGCTGTTCCCAGAGATCACCTGTTACAGGTAAGTAACTGTGCTTTATCCAGTCTACAAAGCCTTTCCCAAACCCCATGTATTCCAACACTGAGAACAAAAATTTCCATGACACCTGGTCGAACGCTTTCTCTGCATCAAGTGAGAGAAGCAGTGCCGGGTCTGACTCATGTTTCTCTGACCATATTACATTTAAAATTTTCCAGATATTATCTGCCACCTGCCTCCCTGGTATAAACTCTGCTTGGTCCTCATGAACTAACTTTCCCAGTATTCTGTTGAGTCTCCCCGTTAATACTTTGGCCAGCAACTTCGCATCTAGGTTTATCAGCGAGATAGGCCGGTATGACGCACACTCTTGCAGATCTTTACCCTCTTTGTGAATTAGTGTGACGCCTGCCCACCCCATCGTCTCCGCTAACCGTTCCCCCTCCTTAGGTAGATTGAACAATCTCGTCAGAGGCTTCACCAGCGCTCCTTTAAATTTTTTGTAAAAGCTGGCCGTCAGCCCGTCCAGCCCTGGGGCCTTCCCTGGTTTCAAGCCCTTGATTGCCAGCTCCACTTCCCCGACCTGTATTTCTCTATCCAAAGCACACCTTTCCCCTTCATCCAAATGTGGGAGTTCTGCTGCCTCCAGATAGTCACACATCTCCCCCTCCAGCCTATCTGGGTTTGCCTCCTACAGCCTCTGATAATAGTCCACAAACTCTTCTCTAATCTTCTGCTCATCACTTTCTACCCCTCCCATACACCTGATCTGCGTTATCAGTGACATATTCCACTTGTGCTTCAATCTCTGCACCATATACCTTTCCACTCTGTTTCCTCCTTTGAATAATTCATGTCTCAGTAATTGTAACCGATAATGAATCCCTTCGGATTCGAACGCATTGAGCTTGGCCCTGGTCTCCAAAACCTCCCCCCTGTATTTCCCACTTGTATTTTGGGCATCCACCTCTTCTAACCTAACTAACTGCTTTCACAGTTGGAGTTCCTTTCCTTCCCTTTCCCTCTTTATTCTCGCCCCCCATTTGATCAAAATGCCTCGCACCACCGCCTTAAACGCAACCCAAACCACTCCCTCCTTCTCCTCTCCATTGTCATTATTTTCAAAATATTCTAGTATCAACTCCTCCAGCTCCTGAACTACCCTAGTATCTCCCAGCAAGGCCTCATTCAATTTCCAATATTGCACCCCCCTATTCTCCCCCCGACACCTCAGACACACAATCACCGGTGCGTGATCCTACCCGCTATCTCTTTCTCTACCCAGATGGTGTCAATCCTTGAATAGGTGCCGTGCACCACTGAATAGAATGAATACTGACGCCTACCCAGGTTAAGCAACCGCCACGCATCAATCAAGTCATTGTCCTTCACACATTTCTGATATCGTCTCCTGTCCGCACCCTTCCCCTCCCCCCCCCCCTGTAGAATCCCTCCCTACCTCCCAGGTCATATTAAAGTCCCCTCCATAAATCCTTGCTCCCTCCCCCAATAAAATCACTTTCTTATCCACCTCTTCCCAAAAGTCTTTTTGGGTCCCAGTGGGAGCATACTGTGACGCTCGCGCCCCTACCAGGCGGTTGCCTAGTAGGGACGGCTGGCCATCTTATATCCCTTCTAGGATTTTTGTGTAGTTGTGTCCGAAAGGAAGAGCCAAGTGGTTATTAAAGCGCACAGGAAATTTTATTCGGTTTCCAGGCTGGTAAGTGGTGAACATAAAATTTCTTCAAGCATAACTTTTTCCAGACAAAAGAAAATACAGGATAACTTCTCCAAAATCAAAATGTCCAAAACAGTGTAACCAGGAACAAAACTCACAGCAGTTTCTGTTCCTCCCTGCAATTGCTGAACATTATAAAACAAAAGCATTTGTAAAACTCTTCACAGTGAATGGGTCATCAGCTTCAAGCCTGCTGTTGCCACACACACACAAACAGTTTCAACTGTTTGGGCTTTCACTGAGGTTCTGCAGTTTTAGCTTTCTAGGAGAGATTCTTAACCTTTTTCCTTCAGGCTTACTTCTCTCTTCCAGCTTCAGAAACTGTCTTTAAATTGCAACAGCCTCTTTTATATTCCACTGTTTCTAGCTCACATTACTAGTGTACCTTAGTGCACAGCTCACATTCCAGCTCAGAGACCTCAGACTCAATAACACTTTTCTCAGGGCCTACCTCCATGCTCTCAATTGAGCTACAGCTGGGTGCTTTCTGAAAGTGCTCTGGTGTCTTTTCCTTAAGAGTCTTCACAAGATTAAACAGTCTCTCCCACTGCCTGGCCTTGCCTTCTCCAAGCCGGTCTCTTGGGGGTCTCTCCTGTTTAATCTCCCTCTTGAGATATTTCTTGCTGTGCTGAGCCTTCAGGGGTATGAAAGTCTCCTCTGAGTCAGAGCAAGAACTATCCTGCTGGCAATGCTTATTTCCTGCGTACCTTTCTTGGCTGCCTTTATAATGGTTCCTCCTTTTGCTGCTATCCTTGGCTGCATAGGTTCTCCTCAGCTTGGCCCCAGATCTTTCCTGTCTGTGCCTCCTGGGAACTGGACTCGAACCTGGGCTAGGCCTTGAACTGCAGCTGCCACTTGTGCTTGCTCTTGCACTCTTCCTGGACCTTCTGCTCACAGCCCCTTCCAAACTCAAACTGGCTCTCTCTCTTGTTTTCCCTCTGTTAACTGTTGAGCAGGGCAACTCCCTTCCTGGCTCCTCCCACTTGGACCTCCTACTCCTATGCAGGGTTGTCCTGTGGTCTGTGATTGGTTTACCCTTAGCTCTGCCCCCTAGGTTCCTTTCAGGGCTTCTAGTATGGAGTATGTGGTTTTGTGCGCCCATCCCCCGCAAAGAAGAAAAATCCTTCTTTTTTTCAGTTTTCCCTAGCTGGGCTGCACCCTCCTTACCACAATACACATTTATCACACAAAACCATTCATCTCCTATCCTCATTCATACCATTAGGTATCTCCCCCCTCTGTCTCGAATTATTGTATGCTTCTCTACTTTAAGTGTCCCCCTTACCAGCAAAGCCACCCCACCTTTCTTCCGCTCCCTCATATTAGATGCAAACAATAATTCAGTATAGCCCTTAGGCTTCACTACAGACTCATGGCTCCATAGCAAATGTGTCTCTTGCAATAAAACAAGTGAGGCTTTCTGCATAGTTAATTCCTTATATAATTTCTGCCTCTTAAAGGGTGAATTTAAACCTTTCACGCTTAAGGTAACAATTTTCAGTTCACCTGTACTGTTCCCCCCCCCTTCTCCTCCCCCTCTATCCAATACTATCCCCCCTCTCCCTTCTCGTTCCCTTCCCCCCTCCCTTCCCCCCTCCCCTCTTCTTCCCCTTCCCCTCCCCTCTTCCTCCCCCTCCACACCCCCCTTCTCCCTCCCTCCCTCCTCCTCCTGCCCTACCGCCCTCCCTTCAAGGGAGAACCAACTTCCCTGACCATGACTGTCGGGCCGCAGCCTGACTCCTACCCTACCGTCCTGCTTCACCCCAACCTCTTCCTCCCCCTCTCTGCTCTGCTCCCCACCTCTACCCACACCTACCCGGCTTATTTACTACTATGACCCCCCCCCCCCCTCTCATCCCATATTTACTACATTCTCATCAACATTCAAAGTCCACATTTTCATCCCACTCCATTCTTCTCCGCATGCATTCCTGAGCTTTCCCGATTCAGCCTTGCCGGTCTTCTGCCTGCGACTGGTGCCCTTTGCCAGCGTGGTTCATTCCTCTTTGAGGTGGATGTCGTTGTGGCCTTTGTTGTTCTGTCAGACGTCCTCACCCCCTCTGGAAGATTGGTTAAACCCAGTTCTTTGAGTGCTTTCCAGGCTTCCTCACATGACTGCACCCGTCTCGACCTTCCCTTCACTGTGATCAGCAATCCAAAGGGAAACAACCATTTATATCTCATGTCCTCCCGTCTCAAATACACTGTCACCTCCTTAAGACTTCTTCTATGCTGTAGCGTTCCGATGGAAAGGTCTTGGAAAAATTCCAGCTTGTGTTCGTCCCAGATAAACTGTTTCGTTTTCCTTGCCGCCCACAGCAGTCTTTCTTTAACTTTAAACAAACTGAGAAAATACTACTATATCTCGTGGTTTGTTGTCTCTGGCAGGGCCCAAGCCTCTATGTGCTCTCTCTATTAGCAGGGGCTCTCCTGCACCCCCTTCCTCCTGGTCTGCAGTTGTTAATAGTGACCTGAATATTTTAGCAATCACCTCTTCAGAGTTTTTATATTTAGGATCTTCTGGGAGACCTCGCACCCTTATATTGCATCTCCTGGATCTATCCTCCAGGTCTTCCATTTTCACCCGCAGCTCTCCTTGAGCACACGTTAATTCCTACCATCCTTTTTGTAGCTCCTCTAGGGCTGCGCCTTGTTGCTCCATCTGCAGCTCCATTTTTTCCACATGGTTACCCATGTCCACTATATCGTGTCTCAAGGCTTGTATAGTCTCTTTTAGTTCATTTTTTACTACTTATTTCCATCTTGATCTCGTCCTTCAGCTCTGTTAGCCATTCCTTTAACATGACTGCTACCTCTGGGCTACACCCCTGCTCCGACTCCTCATCGGGCTCATGTGGGCCTGCCAGCTGCAGTCTGCCCTCCTTTTCCCCCTCTTTTCCACCTTTAGTGGTCACATATGGAGAGCGGAATTCAGCCAGTTTCCTCCTCATTGACTGTCCACCTTTATTTTTCTCCATAGTCACTCTTGTGTCCCCCAGACTGTGCTGCTGGGTCGCCCCGGTGATTCCTGGTGTTGCTCCCCCCACTGATGCCTTCTCCACTCTCCTTAGGGGGCTCCTTCTTGGAGTGCTGTCTGGTCCCTCTGTCTTTGTATTTATCTGATCCGCTCAGTGCTGTTCTTGCTTGTATTCCTGTTGCTCAGTCCACAATATCCCCTATTTCTGGCAGTACTGTTGTGTTGGAGCTTCCTGTCCCCTTAGCAGCTCTCTTACCTCCAGGACACCCAGAGCCTCCTTAGCTCTCTCTAGAACCGCTGCTTTCCACCGCCGCTGCTCAACACTACCCCACAGCGGTCGTCGGGGCTTCTCGGCTTCCCCGCGGCAATCTGGCCGGGAACCAGTTGCTCTTCTCCACGGCTCCCGCTTGCTGCTCGGGGCCCTACTTCCTCCTTTCCTCTGCACCCCACTATAATAGCCGGCTCTGCACCACTCTCTACCTCTGATGAGGTCTGCTGACAACCGCTCTGTTTTCTATGCAACTCTCTCTGGCCGCCTCTGTTCAGGCGACGTTGCCTCTCCGATCACACTGCAGGCCACCAGTATCACTCGCGCCCTTGTGCCCAGGCCTCCGCTTCCATCAGCCATGTGCTCCCTTGCATGGCAGCGCTACTTCTTTTGGAGCCCGTTATGCATACAATCACCGTGGTTCTTTTGCCTCTGTCACTCTTTCGGATGTCGTCTCCTCTATTGCCCCCTCATTTTCACCTCACTTTGCTTCCGTTTTGTTGGGGAATTTCCCCTTTGCTGCAGGCTTAGCGGCGGAGCTCCCTCTTCACGCCACCATACAGCCCGATGATGTCACCAGAAGTCCGGTGTGACCCCATTTTAACAAAGAAAAATTCATGTGACCCCGGATACTAATCAAATAAAATTATTACTCAAACAACATAAATATAAACATATAAATATGTAAATCTGTGCTTTTTTAAATAATTATTCAATGTACTCAACATGCCTGACACATATGGGCTTCGAAGTTATAACACAGCTTCTTGAATATTTGCAATGTGGGCAGGGCTGGTGTTAGACATACAGGGGATCCAGGCAGAAATTGATGAGGGAGCCCAAAGCCCACCTTCAGGCTAGGCCTCTTGCAGCCTGACTTGGGGCCCCCATTGGCATGGGGGCTTCGGGCAACTGACCTGTTTGCCACCCCTAATGCCTGCCCTGATTATGGGGATGGAGCATCTGGGGGGCACTGTGTTGGTCCATAGAACTGTTATGAAAGCTGTATTATTAATCCTTAATATTCTTTAGGCGGATTAGAAAATTACTCAAATATTAAAATGTAAATAGAGCCACTTCCTTTCAAAATCTTTAATGTACTGCAGGTGGTCAGCTGGTTTGCTACACCCTAAAGCTTACATTGTTACTAAGTAGCACAGTAGATAACTGCAGATAAAGACTAAAATGGTCCATCTAGTCTGCCCAGTAAGGTGGCCAGAGTGGAAGTACCTGCTGCTCCGTGCAGGTCCCATCTCCATGCTTTTGTTTAAGGTTGTACCTGCTGCTCTGTGCAGGTCACGCCCTCAATTTGTCCAAGTCTAAAAGATATTGTTTTGTTTTGATTTCATCCTCTTGCTATATAGAGATCCCTTCTGTCTTTTTTTTTTGTTTTCCAATTTTATTTGAATTTTAAATCACATAAGAAAATGATTCAAAACACAATATGATATAATACTATGTTTGACCTATATCTTTTTGCATTCTGCCACTGTTTTTGCCCCTACCACCCTTTAAATGAAAAAGTATTTCCTGATATTGCTTTTTTTACATTCTTGTAGTTTCATTTTCTCCAGGAACAAGCAGGAAGCTAGTCCTCACATAGTGGTGCTGTTGGCACCGACGGAGCCCGCGCGGTAACTTCTCCCTAGCTTTCAAAGAAAGTCTTTGGGAGATGCACCACGCATGTGTGGACCCTTTCCCGCCTAAAGATGTCATCTTTTTTCCGTCTCCGTTTTTCCATGGAGCCCATCGGACATGTGTCTGTTTCCCCCAGAAAAAGTTGACATTTTTCTTGCTTTTTCTTCTTTGATTCCTTTCTCTGGTCGCTTACTGGTGCCCCTCTCGCCCCTGAGTCCGCTTGCCTCCGGCGTTGCATTTTTCTCAGATTCCTTTTTCCTCTTCGGCGTTTTTCTTCTTGGTGCGTGGGTTTTCATGCCCTTTCTGACCAGGCCAAAGGAGTTTTACTTCGCAGAGGCAGTTTTTCCCTCTATGGCCTTGCTCAGTGGCTTGAAGCCCTGTAACCGCTGTGCACATAAATCCGCATGATTGTTGCCTCCAGTGCCTTGGGCCAGATCATGATGCGTATGATTTCTGCCAACAGTTGACCCCCCAAAGCCCTAAGAAATAGCACGAGTCAATTTTTCACAAGACCAACTCAGCCTTGGAGTCGTCCTCAGGACCAGCACCCTGAGGGGCTTCTACAGGAGGCCTTGGCCTCGCCTGGTGACCGTGCTGCCTCAGAGCCTCGAGGTCATGAGGCATGGAGCCAAGGCTCCCCTCGGAGTGAGTCCCCCGAAGAGCCAAACGTCATCAGTGGCCTTGTCCTGTGACGAATCCAGGGCCTTGGGGAAGTCGCATGGTCCCCAGCCTCGGAGCCCTCAACGTGGGGCCAAGGCGATGGCCTGGAGCAGCCCTCAAAGCTGCCCTGACAGGCGAAAATGCATTTGGTATCCGGGGATTAGTCCCAGTCCTCCAAGGCCATCTTCATTGAGAACACCTCCTCGATGATGATGGACCTGAGGTCCTCGGTGCCTGTGCTAGTGACTGCAGAGTCGTCTTGCCTTGAGGCCAGGATGATGGCCTTAGAATGCAGCTTGTCGGTCTGCATGGCCAAATAGTGGGTGCTGATGCCCAGTTCCTCTGGGTCATCACTCCCAACCACCAGCCCCTCACAGTGAGGGTATCCCTGGAGGTGGAGCTGATCCTCGTATGACACTGGCCTCGAGAGGCTCCTTGGCTCCTGTCTCACCTGGGACTGAGCACTTCCCCACACAGCACCCATGACTCAGAGCACAGAGGCATTGGGGCCCCTGATCCATTGGCGCTGGGGTGCGAGCCCGAGTCCTGGAGGACCTTGAGATCTCTTTCAACTCCATGTCAGACTGGGAGACTGAGGACGACAAGTCCCCGGACATCCAACTCCACAGGGATGTGCCCTCGGACCCTTCTACTCCCGAAGCCTGGTGCCAGTCCCTTCCCAAGGACCTGGTCTTCCTGGACTTTATTAGGAATATGGCAAAGGTTCTTGCTTTCACAACTGAGTCCGAGGGGGAGCCTTGGGCAGAGGACCTCGAGATCCTCCAGTATAAGGCTCCCCTCAAGGAGGCCCTTATGGTGCCTGTTCCCCCTATCCTGGAATGGCTGCTCTTCCTTTGTTGGAGACCCAGGCCTTTCCCATTGTGATCAGGTGGCTGGACTTGATGTATCGGGTCCGTCGGAGCCATGGCTTCCAAACAGCTCAACTGCCTCACAACTACATGATGCTGTAGTCAGCCATGTGTAGGCTCAAGAGCCAGGAAGCACACTCCTCAGTGTTCCTGGGCAGAAAGGCCTGTGCCATGGATGCCCTGGGCAGGAAGTTCTTCCAGGGCTCAATACTCATCAGCCGGATCCAGGCCTACCAGCTGGACATGGACATGTACTTACAGGACATGGCAAGGGAACTCGCCGGATTCTCAGCTGGTCTCTCCGAGGAACCTCTTCAGCATTTCCAGACCCTGACCTTCACAGTCAGAGTGCTCCAAATTTGTAACTCGGGTGTCCTATGATGACTTTGAGTCAGTAGCTAGAGTAGCAGTGGTGGGCTACAGTCTTCTGATTTGGAGCAATAGGTGCAGGACAAGTTGGTCGAGGTCCCCTGCCAGGGAGAGAACCTCTTTGGCAATCCCATGACTGACAAGGTCGCCGAGCTGGAGTCCGAGTTCATGATCAGGACCAGGCTTTCTAAAAAGACTGCTGACCCTTCCCGAAGGAAGACTTCAGGTAAAAAGTCACTACACCCAAAGAAGAGGAAGGCTTATGGAAACTACCCTCAGCAGTCAACCTTTCCAGCTCCCCAACAGGGCCAGCAGACCAAGGGGCAAGGGCACGGCCTTCGTAAGCCTAAGACCCCCAAGCCCTAGATCACGCCTCAGGTGCAACCTGGGGGGGGGAAGGCTTTTGACTCCTTGGGCATAACCTCTCTAATCCCAGGAGGCCCCACCCCACAGCATACGGGGGGGGGAGGGGGGTGTCTTGTATTTTACACCGACCAGTGGCCCCTTATTATCACCGACACATGGGCCTTACAGGTGGGGAAGGAGGGGTACCTCTTCCACCTTGAACAGATGCCCCCGCCATTCTTTCCAGGAGAGGTCCCTATGCATCCCCTTCACCAGTGCCTGCTTCAACAGGAACTCATAAGTCTAATAGCGGACAGGGAAGTGGAACCCATCCCCCTTCATTTCAGGGGCAAAGGGTTCTACTCCCGCTACTTCCTGGTACCCAAAAGGACCGGATGGTTTCAGCCCATCCTAGATCTGTGAGTCCTCAACTGGTTCCTGGTGAGGGAGAAGTTCAAGATGCTCTCTCTTGGAACATTGCTGTCATACCTCCAGCAGGGAGACTGGCTATGCTTCTTGGATCTAAAGGATGTGTATACACACATCCTCATTCACTTCTTTCAAAGGCAGTACCTCCACTTCATGGTAGGAGGCTGCCACTACCAATACAGAGTTCTGCCCTTTGGTCTGGCCTCCGCCCGAGAATATTCACCAAGTGCCTAGTGGTGGTCGCCACCTTACTGCAGCTCCAGGGGGTGTTCGTCTTCCTCTGTCTTGATGACTGGCTCATAATGGGCAGCACTGCTGCTGAAGCTCATCAGGCGACAGCCCACGCAATCCTCATTCTGGAGCACTTGGGGTTCATCGTAAACTATCCAAAGTCCCATCTCCATCCGGCACAATGTCTGGAGTTCATAGGGGCACTGCTGGACATTGTCCAGCCAGGGCCTTCCTCCCTCCAGACAGGGCCCAGCACCTCAAGGCTCTTGCAGGGTCAACCCTTGACCTCTGCCTGCCTCCTGCTTTGCCTCCTGAGCCACATGGCATCCACAGTGCAGGTCACCCCAGATGCCTGCCTACAAATGCAGCTGGCTCAGTGGGCCCTCAGCACCCAGTGGTCTCGAGCAATGATGCGCCTCCAGGACAGGGTGGTCATCAAACGCCTTTTGGTCGACTTCCTCGGCTTGTGGCAACAGCTCCAGCATCTACAGGCCGGGATGCTCTTCTACAGGCCAGCCCCCCCAGAGGAGCCCATTGCGACAACCTCTGCACTCAGGACAGTTGGTCGCAGGTGGCGAACCTCCAGCAGATCAACCTCGTGAAGCTCTGAGTAATAGTGTTAGCCCTCTGGGCTTTTCAATACCACCTACAATACCTTTAGGGTCCATCCTAATCCAGACCAACAACCAGGTGGCAATATTCTGCATCAACAAGCAGGATGGTACAGGTTTGTACCCTCTGTGCCAGGCAGTGGTGAGCCTCTGCTCCTTTGCCAGCAGCAACAAGATGCTTCTGTGAGCAGTCTATCTTCCAGGCTAGGACAACGCCTTGGCGGACCAGCTCAGCTGTGTCCTCTAAACGCATGAGTGGTGACTGGACCCCAGGGTGGACAGCCAGCTGTTCCATCTCTGGGGGTTCCCACAGATGAACCTCTTCACCAGCCCAGCCAATGCTCAGCTGTCCCTCTTATGCTCCAGGCAGCCACATCCCTCACAGGTGGCGGCGGATGCATTCCTCATTCCATGGACAGGGGGCCTCCTCTTTGCCTTCCCACCCACGCCCCTGATCACCAAGCTGTTCAAGGTCCAGCTTGATGGAACCACCTTGATACTGGTGGCTCCTCAGTGGGCTGGGAAGCCATGGTTTCCCCTGCTCTTCTAACTGTCCCAAGCACCCTTGGTCCCTCTGGGGTGTGACCTGGGCCTGCTCTCTTAGGAGGACGGCTCTCTCCTGCACTCCAATCTGGGTCCGTGTCTCTGACAGCTTGGCTGCTGAAAGGGTAGCCTTGGCCCACTTCAGTCTCTCAAGCGAGATGGAGAAGGTCCTCCTGGCCTCCCGCAGATCTTCCACCCACTGGAGCCTACGTCTTCAAGTGATGGAGGTTCTCTGTGTGGTGCACGGAGAGGCGGATCAACCACTTCCCCTGTTCTGTCCAGCTGGTGCTACAGTATCTGCTTCACCTGTCCCAGACAGGGCTGAAGTCCATCTCTGTTAGAGTACACCTTAGCATACTTTCAGCCCACCACCATCTGTCAAGGGCAAGCCCCTCTCCATTCAGCCCTTTGTGCTTCCTGAGGGGCCTACTGCTCTCAAGGCCACCCGTCTGCCTCCCAGCTGTGGAGTGGGATCTCACTGTGGTTCTGTCAAAACTTACCACACCACTTTTCGAGCCTCTCAGCTCTTGCTACCTCAAGTTTCTCTCCTGGAAGGTGGTATTCCTCGTGGTGCTCACCTCCGCTTGCAGGGTTAACGATCTTCAGGCTTTGGTAGCTCATCTGTCTTATACCAGGTTTCACAAGAACAGGGTCATGCTTCTCATGCACCCTACGTTTCTGCCAAAGGTGGTGCCTCCATTCCACCTCAACCAGGAGATGGCGCTTCCTTCCTTCCTCCCATGGCCCTATTCTAAAAGGGTGGAGGCCGCTCTCCACACTCTGGACTGTAAGTGGGCCCTAACCTACTATCTGCAGCATACCCAGGACCACCCTCACTCCTCACAGCTCTTCATCTCCTATGACCCAAATCGGCTAGGGACAGCAATCTTTAAGCGTACCCTGTCTATTTGGGTGGCACACTGCATCGCCTTTGGTCTCTCGTTGGAACACCATGTCATAGCACATAGTATCTGAACCATAACGGCCTCTGTGGTGAACTTGCGCTCTGTTCATTTCTCAGAGATCTGCCGGGCCGCCAGTTGGTCCTTCATCCATATCTTCGCAGTTCATTACTGCCTAGAGAGGGAGTCCCACCAGGACAGAGACTTCGGCCAGGCAGTATTCCGTCATTTCTTTGGGTGTAAGGCAGTACTCCAAATGAGGTCACACCAAAGACTTGTACAGAGGACCTATCACCTCCTTTCTTCTGTTGGCCATTCCTCTCCCTGTGCACCCAAGCATCTTTCTTGCTTTTGCCGTCACCTTTTCTACCTGTTTAGCTACTTTAAGATCATCAGACACAATCACGCCTAGGTCCCGCTCTTATTTTGTGGACAGAAGTACTTCACCCCCTATACTATAGCTCCCTTGGATTGCTGCAGCCCAAATGCATGACCTTGAATTTTTTAACATTAAATCTCAGCTGCCAAATTCTAGAGCATTCTTCAAGCTTTGCTGGAACCCTCCTCATGTTATCTACACCTTCCTGGGTGTCTACTCTGTTGCAGATTTTGGTATCATCTGCAAAGAAGCAAACCTTACCCGACAGCCCTTCTGCTATATCACTAACAAAGATGTTAAAAAGAATTGGATTCATGGACAGATCCCTGGGGCACACCACTGGTAATCTCCTTCTCCTCAGAGTGAGCTCCATTTACCTGCACCCTTTGTCGCCTCCCACTCAACCAATTTCTAACCCAAGCAGTAACTTTAGGGTCTATCCCTAGGGTGCTCAGTTTGTTTATAAGTTACCCGTGAGGAAGAGTGTCAAAGGCTTTACTGAAATCTAAATACACCACATCTAGGGCTCTCCCTTGGTTCAACTCACTTGTCACTCAAAGAAATCAATCAGATTTGTCTGACAAGACCTGTCTCTGGTGAATCCATGCTGCCTCATATCCTGTAATCTGCTGGATTCCAAAAACCTCACTGTTTTCTCTTTCAGCCGCGCTTCCAATAATTTATTCACCACCGAAGTTAAGCTAACCGTCCAGTAGTTTTCAACCACATCTTTACTTCTGCTTTTGTGTAAAGGGACCACATGTGCTTCTCTCCAGTCCTTTGGCATCACTCCTGACTCCGAGGCATTGAAAAGGTCAGTCAGTGGAATTGCTAGAACGTCCCCAAGTTCCCTCAGTATTCTAGGATGTATCCCATCCAGTCACATCGCTTTGTCTACTTTAGGTTTAGCTAGTTTCACACAACACAGTCTTCTTAAAATTGTTCAAGATGCCCCTCGCTTCTGTTCCTGTTTGTGGGTGTTTTCCGAGGTCCTGCTCCTGGTTCTTTATCTGTGAACACAGAACAGAAATATTTGTTAAGCAATTCTGCTTTATCCTCATCAGCTTCTACATATTCCTCCCCTTTACCTTTGAGTCTGACAATACCACTTTTGCCCTTCCTCTTCTCACTAACATACATGAAAAATGTCTTATCGCCCCCCCCCCCATTTATTGCATTAGCTATTTCCTCCTCTTTTTGAATATTTGCTTTCCTAACTATTTTGCTGTATGTTTTTCAAAATATAGATGCCTGTTTTCCTCTCTCTGTGATATCTTGTATTTCATGAAGGTCTTCCTCTTTTTCTTCATCTTTTCAGCTACTTCTTTCGAAAACCATAGTGGTCTCCTTTTCCTTTTACCTTTATTTACCATTTTAACAAAAACGTTGGTTGCCCTTAAACTATCCCCTTTCAGTTTTGCCCACTGTTTTTCTACATCCCCCAGCTGTTCCCATCCCGCTAACAACTCCCTCAGGTATTGGCCCATCTTGGCAAAGTTTGTTTTCTAAGACCCTCACTTTTGAATGGATTTTAACAGCCCTAGTCCTAATATTGAACCACACCATCTGGTGATGGATGCAAAAAGATCTCCCATTATAACATCAGAAACACTTTCACCATTGATAAGCACCAAATCCAGTATGGCCCCTTCACGTGTGGGTTCTGTTACCATTGCCTGAATAGTTCTCCCTTTAGAGAATCCAGGATCTCCTTACTTCTAGATGATATTGCAGCAGGAATATGTCAATCAACATCTGGCATATTGAAATTGCTTATCAGTAGCACTTCCCCTTTCCTGGTAATGCTACGTATGTCTTCAATTAACTCTCCATCCACTTCTTCCTCCTGTGAGGGTGATCTGTATATCACGCCAATGCAAATAGATTTCTCTTTCCCTCTTTCTAGTTTAATCCACAGTGCTTCCTCTCTCCCTTTTATTTTTTACATATAGTGCCACTCCTTCTTCATTTCTTCCTACCCTGTCCTTTCTGAATAAAGTATAGCCTGGTATAGTTACATCCCAGTTATGGTTTTCTGTCAACCATGTTTCTGTAACTGCCACTAAATCCAAGTCAGCCTCTCCCATTAAAGCTTCAACATCTGGGATTTTATTTCCCATGCTATGGACATTTATACATACCGCTTTCCATATGTTGGCCCTTTTACCCATTTCCATAAAGTTATTTAATGTTTCACTTACCTGGGGGCTTTCTTCACCAATCCCCAACAAATCTAGTTTAAAGTCCTCTTCAGTAGATTAGCCAGTCTGCTACTGAAGACACGTTGACCTTTCTTGGACAGATGGATGCCATCTCTGCTCTGCAACCCTTGGAACAGCATCCCATGGTCCAGAAACCAAAATGCTCTCGATGACACCATCCACACAGCCATGCATTCATCTCCAGGATGTGAGCTGCTCTGCCTTGGCTTTTACCCTCAATAGGGTGGATTGAAGAGAACACCACCTGCACCCCTATCTGCTTCACCCTCTATCCCAGAGCCATGAAGTCAGTTTTGATATGCTCAGAGGGACACCTGGCAGTATCATTTGTGCCGACATGGATTAGCAACATTGGGTAATAGTCAGTGGGCTTGATGAGTCTCAGCAAACTCTCCATAACATCTCTGATTTTGGTACCTGGTGGACAGCATACCTCTCTGGACATCAAATCTGGTGGGCAGATGGATGCCTCTGTGCCCCTCAGAAGAGAGTCATCAACCACCACTACCCTTCGCTTCCTTGTGGTCACTGATTCTACAACTTTGGGGTGCTCAAGCTCTGGTTCTTCCCTTTCCAGGGATGCTTTTACCTCCTCCACTTCCAGGGCTGCATAATGGTTCTTCAATTCAAGGGCTGGAGAAGTTGGATTGGTGATTTTGCAGGCCCTGGTGACTTGTGTCCAACCATCGACATTCTGTTGGCACCCATCTTCTCCTCTGCTGGAGAGCTTGGTTGCGGCAAGAAGCATCTCATCACTGTACTTCTCACTGTCTTGAATGCTCCTCAGCCTCGCCACCTCCTCTCTGAGTTCCTCCACTTGTTTCCTCAGAGCTTCAGCATGCAGGCACCCTGCACATGGAACCGGTCCTTCAACTGGTATTAGGACCTCTGTCTGGATCGAGGCAGAAGCTGTAATGGGGGCAACAGACTTAGCGATACGGATTTTTCCCAGCCATTGTTCTGTTTGTGGAGCTTGGGTATCTGTTAAAGCAAAAGAGAGAGCTCTACCAAGTACCAGCCGGTTTCCCAGCTGTCCTTTCAGAAAGAGGAAATAGCCAATGCAATACAATGGGGGGATAAGACATTTTTCAGATATATTAGTGAGAAGAGGAAGGGCAAAAGTGGTATTGTCAGACTCAAGAGTGCAGGGGAGGAATATATAGAAGCTGATAAGGATAAAGCAGAATTGCTTAAAAAATATTTCTGTTCCGTGTTCACAGATGAAGAACCAGGAGCAGGACCTCAGAAAACACCCACAAACAGGAACAGAAGCGAGGGAAATCTTGAACAATTCTCAGAAGACTGTGTTCGTGAGAAACTAGCTCAACTTAAAGTAGACAAAGTAGACAAAGCGATGGGATTGGATGGGATACACCCTAGAATACTGAGGGAACTTGGGGACATTCTAGCAGCTCCACTGACTGACCTTTTCAGTGCCTCATTGGAGTCTGGAGTAGTGCCAAAGGACTGGAGAGAGGCTCATGTGGTATCTTTACACAAAAGTGGAAGTAAGGATGTGGTTGAAAACTACAGGCCGGCACTGTTCCCTCTAAGCTGTGCGCGTGTGCGCGCGCACACACCTCGCCGAGCGAGTGCACATACTTTACAACAGAGCGCACAAAAATTACGGTTCTGATTCTGATAGAAAACAACACAGACATCTTAAAATTTAAAGGTTGTTGTGTGTTTATGGTTTTCACAAGTTCTACAATATTTTCTAGTGCAATCAATGTGGTGTACATACTGTATTCTGACGTGTAGTCAAATTTTAAAGTATATAACTCCGAGTGTCGTTATGTGGCGCACAAAAATTTAACCTTCCTTCAAAAGCTGCACAGCTGATATTTTATGCGCACACAGCCTACAGAAAATTAGAGGGAACATTGCAGGCCGGTTAGTTTAACTTCGGTGGTGAGTAAATTATTAGAAACACTGCTGAAAGAGAAAATAGTGAGGTTTCTGGAGTCCAGCAGATTACAGGATCTGAGGCAGCATGGATTCACCAGAGGCAGGTCTTGTCAGACAAATCTGATTGATTTCTTTGACTGGGTGACCAGGGAGTTGGACCGAGGGAGAGCCCTAGATGTGGTGTATTTAGATTTCAGTAAAGCCTTTGACACTGTTCCTCACAGGCGACTTATAACCAAACTGAGCACCCTAGGGATGGACCCTAAAGTTACTGCTTGGGTTAGAAATTGGTTGGGTGGGAGGCAACAAAGAGTACAAGTAAATGGAGCTCACTCTGAGGAGAAGGATATTCAACCAGTGGTGTGTCCCAGGGATCTGTCCTTGGTCCGATTCTTTTTAACATCTTTGTTAGTAATATAGCGGAAGGGTTGTCGGGTAAGGTTTGCCTCTTTGCGGATGATACCAAAATCTGCAATAGAGTAGACACACAGGAAGGTATAGATAACATGAGGAGGGATCTAGCTAAGCTTGAAGAATGGTCTAGAATTTGGCAGCTGGGATTTAATGTTAAAAAATGTAAGGTCATGCATTTGGTCTGCAGCAATCCAAGGGAGCAATATAGTATAGGGGGTGAAGTACTTTTGTCCACTAAAGAAGAGCGGGACCTAGGTGTGGTTGTGTCGGATGATCTTAAAGTAGCTAAACAGGTAGAAAAGACAATGGCAAAAGCGAGAAGGATGCTTGGGTGCATACGGAGAGGAATGGCTAGCAGAAAAAAGGAGGTGATAGTGCCTCTGTTTAAGTCTTTGGTGCGACCTCATTTGGAGTTTAGTGTGCAATTCTGGAGACCGCACCTTCAAAAGGATGTGAACAGGATGGAGTCGGTGCAGAGGGTGGCTACTAAAATGATTAGTGGTCTTCATTATAAAGCAAATGAGGACAGACTGAAGGATCTAACACTGAGGTGGTTCCACTCTTACCTAACAGACAGACAGATACAGGTCAAGATTGGGCCCAACACATCCCGACCCATAAAAGTGATGCAAGGCGTACCCCAAGGATCCGCACTATCAGTTCTCTTATTCAACATCTACATCCAACCAATATGCAACATCATAAAAGAGCACGGGATAAAATACACAATCTATGCGGACGACATAATGATATACACACCAATCACCCTCGACAACCCAGACCACACCAAGATAACAGACTGTCTCACATATATGAACACCTGGTTTCAAGACAACAACATGACCATAAACTACAGCAAGACCGAGGCGCTAATCATCACACGAAACTCCGACTTCATCCCCCCCCCCCCCCGCGACATCAAGATAGGCACCACAACCATACCCATACAATCAGAAGTGAAATACCTCGGAGTGACAATGGACAAAGAACTTAACCTTCAGTCCCACATCAGCAGGACCACCAAAACTGCATACCACAGGATGAGACTAGTACGATGTCTCAAGCCCCTCCTCACTCAGAAACACTTCCGCACAGTTTGTCAAGCACTAATAACCCCAATCCTAGACTTCTGCAACCCAATCTGTCTAGGTCTAACGAAACAGACACTAAGACCATTGCAATTGGCACAAAACACTGTAGCACGCATAATTGCTGGCAGCACTAGACAAGAACACATCACACTAACCCTAAAAGAGCTCCACTGGCTGCCTATTAGTGCCTGCATTAGATACAAGACAATCATAAACATTTTCAAAATCAAACATCAATCATCAGCTTTCAGCCTACACCCACTCATACAACCAGACAACAGCACAAGACCGAGAAGAAGAGGCACATCCAACCGTGTCAACACACCTAAAGATATCAACAGGGTATGCAAGGACACCAAAAACGAGCCTTATCAAAGGCGGCACAAACAATCTGGAATGCCCTCCCCGACGAACTGCGTTCAACAACAGACCTTAAGGAGTTCAGGAAACTACTGAAGACAACCCTCTTCATAGAACACTATGGTGACATTACTTAAACCATGCAACAGACACCTCAATTCCCCCCACATGTCACTATAATTGTAATTAAGCAAGGAACTGATACCCATAGCATTGTAAATAGCGCACGCTGTAAATAGCACCACAAGAATCAACGTCCAGACACACTCACACGCATACACTACTCACTGCATGTGCACACTATACATTGTATCTTATTGATTGTTTGCTGTTGATTGCAGGATAAGGCGGTATAGAAATACATTTAAATAAATAAATAAAAGAAAGAAAGAAAAATGTTCACCTTAGAGGAAAGGCGGGATAGAGGTGATATGATTGAGATGTTTAAATACCTTCGTAGCATAAATGTTCAGGGAGAGAGCCTCTTTCAACTGAAAGCAAGTTCTGCTACAAGTGGACATGGGATGAGGGTGAAGGGAGATAGATTCAGGAGTGATATGCGGAAATATTTCTTTACGGAAAGAGTAGTGGATCCGTGGAATAGTCTCCCAGTGGACGTGGTAGAGATGAGGACAGTAATTGAATTCAAAAAAGCATGGGACAAACACAGAGGATCTCTAAAGGTAAAAAGGGGACTGTTGTAGTTGTTGATATGGAAGGACAGACTAGATAGGCCATGTGGTCTTTTTCTGTCATCATATTTCTATGTTTCTATATAATGCAATGCAAAACAAAATAATAGTTAAAATAAAAATTAAAAGGTTATTAAAGTATCATGTAGGCTAGCCGTAAACAAAAATATATTCTGAGATGTAGTGGTTAAATTTTTTTTTAACTTTGTGGTGATCTGTCGTGGAACAACCCCACTGAAGAAGATAACAGTGGTTACCGAGACCTCATTGCTGGTTGTGAAGGGGCCCCCATAACAGTTCAACCTTCAGGGCCCCAGAAGTGTAGGTCTGCCACTGAGCAGCTGTTTTACTGTGAGCGGGCTGCTGATGAGTCGGGGGAGCTAACTTGGGGCAGGAGAAGGGCTGCTGGTGAGTGGAGGGGTTGCTGGGAGCAGGAGAAGGACTACTGGTGAGTGGGAGGTTTGCTGGGGGCAGGAGAGGGGTTGTGGAAGTTGGGGAGGGTGGCTGAGGGCAGGAGAAGGGCTGCTGGTGAATCGGGGTGGCTGGGAGCTAGAGATGGGCTGCTGGTGAATCATAGGGGGTGGCTGGGAGCTGGAGATGAGCTTCTGGTGAGTCAGAGGGCAGCTGGGGCTAGAAGTTAGAGAGAGAGAAAACAGGGGGAACAAGGATGGATTGGGGACAGACTTGTAATTGGAGTAAGAGAGTTAAGGAGGAAAAAAGCAGGGGAAGTTTCAGGTCTAGAGGAGGAGTTAAGCTTTATGGGGGAATTCTGTGCAAAGATTTACTAATAAAGCATTCAGAATTTTCAAACTTTTGCACAGAATTCTCCCAGGTATAACCTCTACCAGCTGTCCTTTTACTTAAAGAGAAGAAATGCACTCCACACAGTCTTGAAGGACTACAAAAAGGAGACTTCAATTTCTGGAGAGAGATCTACAAGTGTAAGTATTTACTTCTGGGAATTTTTCTAAATCTTGGGGAAAAAGGAATTCTTTAGATTAAAGCTGATTACAGTAATCTGTGTAAATTAGAATCCAATATATTTGTTAAATCAGTCAGGGCCTAGTATCAGCAAAGACCTTTAGTAAAATTAAAAAACTCAACAGGTAGCTTTCAGTTTGTTTAAATCCCAGCAGAGAGCTCTCAGTTTAAATTCATAACCCAGCAGAGAGTTTTCAGTTTAAATTTAAAACCCAGCAGAGAGCGTCTAGTTTAAATTTAAAACCCAGCAGAAAGCTTTTTGGTTAATTTTAAAACCCAGCAGAGAGCTGCTAGTTTAAATTTAATACAGTCAGGGCCTAGTATCAGCAAAGAGCTTTGATTTAAATCAAATCAGAGTATAACTTAGCATAAAAAGAAAAACAGGGTCAGTATTCTTTGCGCAATAAATTGTTTCTAGAGACCTTTACAAAGAGGCCTTCTAGATAAAGGGGGCAAGAGACCTGTGAAATTGTTTTAATTAGGTGTTAAAGCGAAGTGACAGATCAAAGGGGCATTTTGAAATGCTCCCTCTATCAAAGCAAGGGCTATATGAATCATCCAGGAAATTGGTCTCAGATTACCTTAGAAGCACAGAACAGGGTACTGTGTAGCAGCCAGCTTTAAATAAGTCTTCTTAACCTCCCTCCCTCCACAACTCCCACCCACCCCTAGGATAATAGTAGCTTTATAGTTGCTTAAACATCTTAAAGGGAAGGAGGTACCATATTCACTCTCAGGTGCAGTTGTTTATCCTCATCAGGCATACATTAAGGACTTGAGATTAGTTTATCTTGAGGTGAACAAAGTCCATTAAACGTATTAGGTATAGTTTTATTAGTATAAATATCCCCAGCAAACCTAAGTAAACAAACAACTTAAATACTTAAGCACAACCTTAAAACTAAGATGCTGACAGCAGTCCAGCAGCGAGATGAGGGCTCTCCAATCATTTGCATTAAGTGTCACATGTGTGATTTTCTCTCAGTTGGTGAGGGGTCTTACGTGTGCACTAGGTGCAAGGAGCTCTTTGCTCTCAAGGAACGAGTCCGATCTCTGGAGGCTAGAGTAACAGACTTGGAGGAGATAAGGAAGACAGAGAGGTACATAGATGAGACTTACAGGGATATAGTACTGAAGTCCCACCTCCGGTCTGGCAGCATCCCTGTTGCCATGGAGGAGAGAGGCCACGTGACAGGAGAGCATTACCCTGGTGTGGCAGGAAGTGATCCTGTAGCTAGGACCTGTCCTCCAGGTGATGAAAAACCCTCTCACACCGAGGACGTTTCTCCAGGGCCATGAGCCCATGAGGGAAGGGTTAGGACAGCCATTATAGTTGGTGATTCGATCAGTAGGCATAAAGATAGCTAGGTGGCTGGTGGACGTGAGGATCGCGTGGTGACATGCCTGGCTGGTGCAAAAGTAGTGGACCTCACGTACCACCTAGACAAGGTCTTAGATAGTGCTGGGGAGGAGTCTGCTGTCTTGGTACATGTCAGTACCAATTACATAGGAAAGTGTGGAAATTTAGGCTTTTAGGTAGGAAGTTGAAATCTAGAACTTCTAAGGTAGCATTCTCCAAAATGCTTCCCGTTCCACACGCAGAACCCAAAAGGAAGGCAGAGCTACAGAGTCTCAATGCGTAGATGAGATGATGGTGCAAGGAAGAGGTTTTGGATTTGTTAGGAACTGATGAACATTCTGGGGAAAGAAGGGGCTTTTCCAGAGGGATGGGCTCCACCTTAACCAGAATGGAACCAGGCTGCTGGCATTAACCTTTAAAAAGGAGATAGAGCAGCTTTTAATAGAGGAATGCCAACAGTCACCCAAGAGCGCATGTTTCAGAACAATGTATCCTTGAAGGATTCTAGCAAAAGATTGAAGTTAGGGCATATTAATAGAGAGGTTCCAGTAAAGACAAAAGTAACCCAAATGCCCTTCAGTACAGAGCAGACAGAGCTTAAAGATTCCGCATGACCCCTGCCTATCGATAGCCAGATTAATATGAATAAAATACAGCCTCTAAAATGCTTGTATGCAAAAGCTAGAAGTCTAAAAAATAAGATGGGAGAGTTAGAATATATAGCACTAAATGAGAGGGTAGACATGAGTGGTATCTCAGAGACATGGTGGAAGGAGGACAACCAGTGGGACACTGTGATACCAGGGTACAAACTATATCATAATGATAGAGCAGATCAAATTGGTGGAGGGGTTGCACTCTACGTTAGAGAGGGCATTGAGACTGGCCAGAATGAACAAATGGATGATGAAATGCTCAAATCAGGGAAGCTAACAAAACTTACAGCACAGTAATAATAATGGGTGATTTCAATTACCCCGGTATCGGCTGGGTTATTGTAATGGCAGGACATGCTAGGGAGATAAGGTTTCTAGATGAAATAAATGACTGCTTCTTGAAGCAGCTAATTCATTAACTGACCAGAGAGGAAGCCATTTTGCACCTAGTCCTTACTGGAACACAAGATCTGCTGCATAGGATAAGGGTGTTGGGGCCACTTGGAAATAATGATCATAGCATGATCGCGTTTGATTTAATAAATGGAGGAAGGATGGCAAGGAAATTCACAGTACTACCTTTTAACTTTCACAAGGGAGACTGATCCAATGAGGAAAATAGTTAGGAAAACACTAAAAGGAGCAGTTGCAAAGGCTAAAGATTTACATCAAGCATGGGCATTTTTTAAAAATACTTTCTTGGAAGCCCAGACCAGCTGTATTTCATGTTTAAAGAAAAGTGGAAGGAAGTCCAAAAAACTGCCAACATGGTTTTAAAGGAGAGGTCAGAGAGGCTGTTATAGCAATAAAGCATCTTTCAGGAAATGGAAAAGGAGCCAAATGATGAAAACTGGAAACAACAGAAGCCTTGACAAGTTAGATGCAAGGCATTGATAAGAGGAAATTTGAGAAGAAGCTTGCTGTGGAAGTAAAAACTTGTAATAAAGACTTTTTCAAGTACATTCATAGCACAAAACCATGAAAGAGTCAGTTAGACCATTAGATGATAGAGGAGTAAAAGGAGCACTAACAGGGGACAAGGCCATAGTGGAGAGACTGAATGAATTCTTTGCTTCGGTCTTTACTGAGGAAGATGTAGGGATGTTACCCATGACTGAAATGGTATTTAAAGGTGAAGAATTGAAAGAAATATCGATACACTGGGAAGATGTATTACAACTATTTGATAAACTGAAGAGTAGTAAAGCACCTGGTCCGGATGGTATACATGCGAGGGTGTTAAAAGAACTGAAATATGAGAAGTAGAGGAGTAGCCTAATGGCTAAGAACACTGGCTTGGGAACCCAGAGACCAGGGTTTGATTCCCACTAGCACTCCTTGTGGCCTTGGGCAAGTCACTTCACCCTCCATTGCCGCAGAATAATCAATATCCCTGTTTAATGTACATTACCAAGTTTAAGTTTCAATGTAAACCACTTTGATTGAAACGATAAAGCGGTATATAAAACCTGTTAAATAAATGAATGAGATTGCAGACCTACTATTAGTAATCTAGGAACTATCATAAAAATCATCTGTAATACCTGAAGATTGGAGGATGGCCAATGTAATGCCAGTTTTTAAAAAGGGTCCCGGGGTTATCCAGAAAACTACAGACCGGTGAGTCTGACATCAGTACCGGGAAAATGGTAGAAACCTTTATAAAGAATAAAATTAGTGAACATGTAGATAGTCATGGCTTAATGGGAGATAGCCAACATGGCTTTAGCCAAGGAAGGTCTTGTCTTACTAATATGTTTTTTTTTCTGAAGGTGCGAATAAACAGGTAGACAAAGGTGAGTCCGTTGATATCGTATACCTGGATTTTCAGAAAGCCTTTGACAAGGTCCCTCATCAGAGACTTTTGGCAAAATTAAATAGTCATGGGATAGGAGATAGTGTACTGTTGTGGATCAGGAACTTGTTAAAAGATAGAAAGCAGAGGGTAGGGCTAAATGGCCAATTTTCCCAATGGAGAAAGGTGACTAGTGGAGTACCCCAGCAATCTGTGCTGGATCCGCTGTTTTTTAACTTATTCATAAATTACCTTGAAATGGTAATAATGAATGAGGTAATCAAATTTGCAGATGGCACAAAACTCTTCAAAGTTGTTAAAACCCATGAGGATTGTGAAAAATTGCAAGGGGGCCTTGTTAAATTGGAGGACTGGGCATCCAAATGGCAGTTGAAATTTTATGTTGACAAGTGCATAGTTATGCACCTAGGAAAGAGCAATACAAACTGTGGTTACACGATGCAAAGTTCCACATTAGGAACCAACACCCAGGAGAAAGATTTAGGCGTCATCATGGATAACATGTTGAAACCCTTCGCCCAGTGTGCAGAATACTAAGTATTGTAAGAAAAGGAATGGAGAATAAAACAAAGGATATTATAATGTCTCTGTATCTTCCATGGTGCGACTGCACATTGAACATTATGTGCAATTCTGGTCACCGTATCTTAAAAAGGATATAGCGTTATTAGGAAAAAGTATAGAGAAGAGCCACCAAAATCATAAAGGGGATGAAAGGATACCCCTATGACGAGAGGTTGAAAGGTTTAGGGCTCTTCAACCTGGAAAAGAGACGGCTGAGGGGAGATATGATAGAGGTCTATAAATTAATGAATGGAGTGGAATGGGTAAATGTAGCTCGATTGTTTACACCATCAAAATATAGAAAGACTAGGGGACATGCAATGAAGCTACAGGGTAACCTATTTAAGACTAATAAGAAAAAATATTTTTTTTCACTCAATGTGTAATCAAACTCTGTAATTTGTTACTGTATATGTAGCTGGGTTTAAAAAGTTTTGGACAAGTTCCTGGAGGAAAGGTCCATACACCATTATTAAAGGGGACCTGGGAAATCCACTGCTTGTCCCAATACAAGCATTGTGGAACCTGTGTCCCTTGGGGAAACTGATAGGTACTTGTAACCTAGATTGGGCAGTGTTGGAAACAGACCTCGTGTCCACACCACAGGTCTTCACGAAATGCCTCTCCGCAGTCGACACCTGTCTCGGGCATCGGGGCATACTGGTCTTTCCATACCTCGACGACTGGCTCGTTACAGGATACTTGGTCGAGGAAACTTGGCAAGCGATGTCGCACACAGTCCTTCTGTTGGAAGGCCAGGGTTTCTTGGTCAACTATCCAAAGTCCCACCTTGAGCCGGTGCATGCCTTAGAGTTCATCGGGGCACGCCTCGATACTTAGCAAGCGACCGCATTCTTGCTAGCGGATTGCGCCAACCGTCTTCGAGCCCTGGCGGCTCGGGTCCAAAGCACCCCTCGATCTACGCCTCCTGTGCCACATGGCCTGCACATGTGGACAGCCCAGTGGTGCCTCAACACCCAGTGGAGCCAGTCCATGGGTCACCTCAGGGACCCCGTCAGAGTTTCTCCTTACCTTCGCTTGTCCCTGAGTTGGTGGCAAAACCCCTGCAACCTCCTTTGGGGGTTGCCCTTCCAGGCATCACAGCATGACATGGTGTTGACAACGGATGCTTCCCTGTTAAGGTGGGGAGCCCACTGCGAGTCATTGTGCACGCAGGGGCAGTGGTCACCCGAAGAATCTCAGCAGCAGATAAACTTGCTCGAGCTCCGGGCGATTTGGTGGGCCCTGAGGCCCTTCATGGACCACCTCAAGGAGCGGTCAGTTCTCGTGCAGACTGTCAACCGCGTAGTGAATGTTCTACATCAACAAGGAAAGGGGTACCGGATTGTGCTCCCTCTGCCAGGAAATGGTCCTCCTCTGCTCCTTTTCTGTCCGACAGAAGATGTCCCTCAAGGTGGCCTACCTTCTGGGTCAGGAGAATGTCCTGGCGGACAGGCTCAGCAGGATCATTCGCCCCCATGAATGGCGGCTGGATCCAGGGGTGGTGGTCTGGCTGTTTCTTCGCTGGGGGACGCCAGCGATAGACCTATTCGCCAGTCTCCAGAATGCGCAGCTTCCCCGCTTTTGTGGGCCAGTACCGCACCCGAGCAGGGAGAGTCCGGATGCATTCCTTCTGAGCTGGTCCTCCAGTCTGCTCTATGCATTCCCTCCCATCCCTCTCATTGCAAGAACCCTCCTCAAGGCTCAGCGGGATCGGGCATCAATGATTCTTGTTGCTCCCTTGTGGCCTTGGCAACCCTGGTTCCCGCTTCTGCTCCAGCTGTCGACGGAGCCTCCCGTTCCCATGGGTTCTACCCGGGTCTGCTAACGCATGAGGATTGATGGGTGCAGCTCCCAAACCTAGCCTCCTTATCCCTCATGGCCTGGCGCCTGAACGGGTCTCCCTAGCTTCGCTGGCTCTCCTGGAGGAGGTCAAGGAGGTCCTCCTCGCGTTGAGAAAGGACTCAAGTAGACGAGCCTACGCCTTCAAGTGGCGGTGCTTCTCGGTCTTGTGCTCCAGGCTCCAGATTGACCCATTCTCGTGTCCCATTCAGTGGGTCCTTCAGTACCTCCTCCATCTCTGAAGGGAAGGTCTGAAGTAGAACTCTGTCAGGATATACTTGAGCGCCATCTCGGCAAACCATCTCCCCGTCGAGGGAAAGCCCCTCTCGGGGCAGCCTTTGGTCTCCCATTTTATGCAGGGTCTCTTGCTATCCATCCTCTCATCCGGCCTTCCCTGGCGGAATGGGACCTGAATGTGGTGCTCATGCAGCTTACATGTCCACCCTTCGAGCCAATGGTGACATGCTTGCTTCGGCATCTGTTCTGGAAGGTGGTCTTTCTGGTGGCGCTGACCTCAGTCCGCCGACTCAGTGAGTTCCAGGCTCTCATGGCTGATGCTCCTTACACCAGGTTCTATAGGAATAGGGTGGTCCTTCTACCCATCCCAAATTCCTCCCTAAGGTTGTCTCGGATTTCCATCTCAACCAGGAGTTAGTCCTACTAACGTTTTTCCCGAGACTTCACGCCGTCCAGGTGTCGGCAGCTCTCCACACACTCGACTGCAAAAGGGCTCTTGCCTTCTATTTGCAGTGCACCCAGGCTTATCGCAAGTCTGGCTGACTCTTTGTGATCTACGATCCTAATCAACTGGGGCAGTCAGTCACTAAATGCACCCTCTCCATTTGTGTGGTGGACTGCATTGCCTTTGCTCACACGAAGGCGGGTGCCCCGTTAGATCATCGAGTCACCGCGCACAGGTTTGGGCCAAGCAGCCTCGGTGGCCTCGCTGCGCTCTGTGCCCCTGATGGACATCTGCCGAGTGGCAACCTGGTCTTCCACGAATACCTTCACTGCACACTACTACCTGGAGAAGGAGTCCTGCCGGGACAGCGCCTTCGGCTAGGCTGTACTCCGTAATCTGTTCGGGGTATAAGCAACTCCTGCCCTCCGACCCTTCTTCGTGGCTACTGAGGGCTTCGCCTTGAGGACCCGGGACTCGGGCTCCTTCGGGCATCGGCTTCTGCTCACGACCTCGCAGAGGCATTTTTTGGTTACGGTTTCGGTGGCCTGTAGCTGGCAAGTCCCATAAGTGAGGACTGACTTCCTGCTTATTCCTGGAGAAAGCGTAGTCACTCACTTGTAACAGGTGTTCTCCAGGGACAGCAGGAATCGGTCCTCACTACCCTCCCACCTCCCCTGGAGTTGCTATTTTTATCCTTCCCTTGCCATCTGCTTGGTAGGGCTCAAGTTAAGGGACCTGACTGAGCAAGATGGCACGCTTGGACGGGAAGAGGACCACGCATGCGTGGCAGCAATTCCCATTACCCATTACCATTACCGCTCTAGCGTCCATCAGGCTAAACGCTCATATTTCTCTAATGCAATTCTGAATGCCCCAAACCAGACACGACACCTCTACTCCACTCTGCGATCCTTAACCTCCCTTCAACCTTCTGCGTCGGCCATTCATACTCATCCCACTCCGTCCCCCTCTCTCTTAGCCTCTTACTTTAGCAACAAGATTTCCACCCTAAGAACATCATTACCCTCCTGTCCTGTCCCAATACTTTCCCCTCCTCCGGTCGCCTCTCCCCCTCCATTGGCCTGTCTCTCTCATTCTTGGGCTGCTTTCTCCTTAATTACGTCCCCGGAACTTCATCACCTCATCTCTTCTTCCAGGAAGACAACTTGTCCTCTTGATCCCATTCCCTCTTCTTGGCTTCTAGATCCCTCTCTGGCGCTTCTACCTCACATCCTTACTATGTTTAATTCCAGCTTGTCCACAGGTTCCTTCCCCTCTGTTTGGAAACATGCCCTAATCCGCCCTATCCTAAAAAATCCTTCACTCGACCCATTGGTTCCTGCTCACTACCGTCCTGTTTCTAATCTTCCTTTCCTCTCTAAACTCCTCAAAAAATTTGTTTTTGCACAACTCTCCCACTATATGGATTCTATTAACTTTCTTCACCCTCGTCAGTCTGGATTTCGTCAGGGTCACAGTGTTGACACTATTCTACTCGCTTTCACTAATGCACTACACGTGGCACATGATCGTGGGGATATTTCGGTGGCGGTTGCTCTTGATCTTTCTGCAGCTTTCGATCTTGTTGACCACTCCCTTCTTCTCCAGCGTCTACGGGAAGCTGGTCTATGTAGTACTGTTTATCACTGGTTTCACTCTTTCCTTTCTTCTCGTTCCTGTGCGGTTCTTTCCCCCTCTCCCTCTATTCCCCCTTCTGACCCCTTCCCTCTCTCTTGTGGAGTCCCCCAGGGTTCCATCTTAGCACCTCTTCTTTTCAATCTGTTTCTATCTCCTCTTGCTCTCTTAATTCAGCAGTCTGGAGTCTCTGCTTTTCTTTATGCTGATGATATCGTTCTATTGCATCACACTTCCCCCTCCTGTCCTGACCTTTCTGCACTCAATTCCTGTCTTTCTGAAGTAGCTAATTGGTTGACTCTTCACTGTCTTCACCTCAATCTCACTAAGACTGTGGCCATTTGGTTCTCTCACGGCTGTCCACCCCCTCAGCTGGCTCCCTCATTCTCTGGTTCTGCTGTTCCTCTAGTCTCCTCTTTTCGTTACCTCGGTGTTCACTTTGATTCAGATCTCTCCTTTCAGTCGCACCTTTCTCACATCACTAAATCATCTTTCTTCTTCCTTCGTCAAATTCGTGCGGTGCGCCCTTTTCTGTCCCCCTCAGCCCTCTCCACCTTGTTAATGTCTTTAGTTATGTCTCGTGTAGATTTCGCCAACTCTACTCTCATTGGACTCCCCAAGTATCGACTATCTCAACTACAACGGATACAGAACACTGCCGCTCGTCTTGCTTGTCATGCCTCTCTTCGGGATCACATCACACCCTTGCTCTTTCATCTTCACTGGTTGCCCTTTCCTTACCGCTCTCAATTCAAGCTGCTCACTCTGGTTCACAAGGCTCTCCATACTGGCACCCCTCAATATCTTGCTGACCTTCTTTCTTTTCACTCTCCCCGGTACACCCCTCGTTCTTTTCACCTCAACCGTCTCACTCTTCCTTCCCCTTCCCGTGCTCACCTTCAATCCACACGCTCCTCTGCTTTCTTCTTCATTGGCCCTGCCCTCTGGAATTCTCTACCCTCCTCCCTCCGCTTAGAACCTCACCACCCTACTTTCAAAAAACACTTGAAAACTCACCTCTTCTCCCTTGCTTTTGATGTGCCCTCCCCTTTTGTATGACCTCCACTCCCCTTGCCCCTACCCTCCTTTTGTTCCCTTTCCTATCCCTTTTCTGTCTCTTCTGTCTATACTGTGGTTTTTATAAAGAAATTATAATTGTCCTCTTTTTTATCCTTTTTCTGTCTCTCCTGTCTATACTATGGTTTTATAATGGAATTGTAATTTCCTTTTCCCTTTCCTTTCCATGGCTTTGGCCATTTTAATACTGATTTTTAATTGTAAATCGCTCTGATTTTTGGAGAAGGGCGATTTTATCAAGAAACAATAAACATAAACATAAGCAATCACAAAGACTTTCTTTGAATGCTGGCGAATTGCTCCGCGCGGGCTCCATCGGTGCCGACGTCACTCATAAGTGAGGACTGATACCTGCTGTCCCTGGAGAACACCTGTTACAGGTGAGTAACTACGCTTTTGCAGAAGATGGATACTTAGAGAAGGAATTCCATGATAGACAAAATAAAACTCCATAAAAACACTGCTAAAACAAGCATTTCCCCTCATCAAGTCATGTAATTGTTGAGAGAGGAGGCTTTATGTCGATGCAGAGGAAGCTGGAAGAATTCCACTCACCGTATGTGACCCGAGTAAAAATGGGATCCGAAGAGAGTGATGGCAGCAAATCAGAGGAGTGTCTCAAAGGCAGAATTGAAAACTGAAGATAAGAGGTAATAACCCGAGCTAAGATGAGATCCTAAAAATAAGATCAGTAATCTAGTGGTTAAAGCAGCAGCCTGGTGATCAAAGAGATCAGGGTTCAAATCCCACTGGTACCCCTTGTGCCCTTAGGCAAGCACTTAACCCTCCATTGCTTCAGGTACAAATGTAGAATGTAAGCCCTCCAGGGACAAGGAAATAACTACTGTAGCTGACTGTAACTCAATTTGAACTACTACTGGGAAGGGATGAGCGAAATGCTAACTAAAATAAATAAACTGGTTAGCAGAGTTAAAGCAGGACAGAAATTATGCAAAGTTGGAGATTAAGGAAGTGGTTTCAGTGTTGTGGCAGGACTTAGTGTTTATAGTTAATTAAAATTTGATATAATGCTCTTCCAGCCAGCAGAGCAATGTATAATAAAATAAAATAAAATACAGGAAGATAGAAGGGGAACTCCATTGGTTACAATAAAAGAGATAATAGCATTCACAATATACAGAAAATAAAGGCTAATGTATAACATCAGAAGGGTAAGGGAAAGTGGACAAAATGCTTAAAATAGCTACAATAAACAAGTTGAGACAGGCAACAGAGTCTATGAAGTGGATGGGCACATGGAGCAATGTGGTGAGGCCATAGCAGAAACACGGAGATAGCAGGAGATGTTGAAAAGGGTCCAGGAGATACTGCTGGATAAAATAGAAAATCTGAAGAATAGATCCTGGAGAATAAATTGTAACTATGGGGTATCCTGGAAGACAAACAATTTTAGAATCATAAAAAAGTGGTGCAAAGGTTGTGCCAGGCCATACTAAAACAGGAAATGGAAGGGGAGAAAGTATTTTTAATGAAGGTGGGACAAGCTCATAGGAGTTTATTTATTTAAGACACTTACGATATACTGCAAATCCTGTACATACTCTGCAGTTTACAAAATTACATAAGAAATAATTCATAATAGAATAAATTATAACAAAGTAAAAACATAAATAAAAGAAATAACTAAAGTCACCAATTTGACAAATTATCAGATAAAATAATAAGTGTGGGCCCTAAAAGAGGATTCTGCCTCAAGACATTGTTGCAGGCACTCACAGCTTTCAGGACAAAGACAGTGTCATTCTGTTGAGGTTTTAATGATCTTTCTGCTGTCATCCTGCAGAGAAGATATTTGCACAATGTTACCATGTTTCTTTGGTGCAAAAATATAAAATATACAGGGTGGCCCAAAAAAAGTGAGAACATCTTGTAGCATATAAGTTATTTAAAACTTCAAAAAGACAGATATAAACGATTGACAAATTTAAAAAAAAAAGATGGCAACCGGAAATTGTCGAAATAAAGACATTATATAGCTAAAAAGGTAAATAAGTAAACTATTTAAGCTTTTAATTTACGAGATGTTCTCACTTTATTTGGGCCACCCTGTATATAGTTCTTTCAGTTTGGGCTGTCATTTACATTAAGTGAAGTAATAAGAGGATAAAAACTATGCATGAATCATGATGTAAAGCATAGGTGTCAAACCTGTCCTGGAGGGCCACAATCCTGCCAGGTTTTGGGATAGCCCTAATGAATATTTATTTATTTATTTACATTCTCTTATATACCGCACTATTCGGCATCAGCGCGGTTCACATAGAACAAAAAGTCTCAGTACAATAACATGCATGAGTTTACAGATAACAAGGGAAGGAACTTGGATAACAGGGGAAACTATTTACAGTCTATTTACAGATATAATACTACAGCATGGCTACAAGTTATTAGGAACAGGTGCTAATAATATGTTCAATAAACAAAGCGATTCGTCCTATTTCTGTGTCACATTCATCCTCGATTCTCACCACCACCAAATATTGTCCATTAGACATCTTTTTGGTGGTGGTGAGAATCGAGGATGAATGTGACACATTCTAGCTACCCTTTTGATATCTAGGACAACTGTACCTTGCCCACTCACCATCTTAAATGACAGAGGTGTAAAGCAGTGGTCTCCAAATCCAGTCCTGGAGGGCCACAAACCAGTCATGTTGGCAGGATATCTCTAATGCATATATATCTCATGCATATTCATTAGGGCTATCCCAAAACCTGGCAGGATTGTGGCCCTCCAGGACAGGTTTGACACCTATGATGTAAAGGGAAAGCATGTGCTTGCAGGATGTCCCTAGAAAGAAGGGGGAGAAGGAAGGTTGATAGAAATTAGTCTCAGACACTTAAATATCACCAAGTTCCAATTGGGGGAAAACATCTCCATGTATTTACCACCACCACCACTACTACTACTAATAATAATAATCATTTATATAGTGTTACAAGGCATGTTCAGCCTTGTACAGAGACATGTAAGAGATGGTCCCTGCTCATCAGACCTTACAATCTAGTTAAGACAAGACAACGCAACAGCTGGGGACTAGGATATGTCTCACCAGGAGCCAGGAGAGAGGAATTAGCAAATGGAAGAGGAGTCAGTGTTGTTAACATCATAAATTGAACTCTAGGGTTTTTGATGATATGTTATGGGGTCTCTAGACTAGGAATTCCTCTTAGATCTTTGGTATATGTGATGGATAAAGTATGCAGTGTATGTATTTAAGTGTTTGAATGATTGAGGCATGGAGTTGGTATTTTGTAGCAGGGGGGATAAAGTATTACGGATATAAATGGCATTGATGTGTGTTAATTATAGAATAGATGAGGGGTTTGAACAGCCCGGGTGTACAGCTTGTAATGGGGCAAGAGGAGTGCTAGAGAATCATGGGATGGGGTAAGGTGAGGACAGAGGGAGTGAGGGAAGTAAGATGTCCTCTCTGGTTATACAATATCATAAGCATTTTATTAAGATGGCTGCTTTAGAATGTGTATGGGGCATGAGGAATATGTGGGGTAAGTGAGAAGAGTTTTACAACATGAGCAGAAGGAGGCAGATAAATCAGACAAAATGGGAACTCCTGTGAGAATAGGGGCCTTCAATACAAAGGGCCTGAATTCTCCTAAGAAGAGACAGTTGCTGTTTAAAGAGATCAAGTTCCCTGGACTGGGATGTGTTTTTTGTATAGCAAACACATCTATCGATGTGTGTTGAGAGCTTATTAAGGGATAAAAGCTTCTCACAAATATTTATGAGCTCAAATAGAGAGAACAAAAATAAAGCAGGGGTGGCTGTTTTTATTAGGAAGGACTGTCCGTTTCAAGTTCCAAGCTGTGAGAGACAAGGAAGAGAGAATTATTATTTTTCAGGGGGACTTTTCATTTGATGAACATTACATTAGTCAACCTTTATGTTCTTTTCTAGAAGAGTTGGGAGATTCCTTAATAAAGGGGATACAAGGTCTGATGATAACTGGGGAGGTCTACAACATTTATTTTTATTTATTTATTTATATTCTCTTATATACCGCACTATTCAGCATCAGCGCGGTTCACATAGAACAAAAATCTCAGTACAGTCAACATGCATGAGTTTACAGATAACAAGGGAAGGAACTTGGATAACAAGGGAAACTAATTACAATCTATTTACAGGGGTAATACTACTGCATAGGTACATGTTAGTAGGAACAGTTGTTAAGAATATATTAATAATTATAGAGAGTCAGTCTTGGCGTGTTATTGAGACACTGAGGAATTGAGTAACTGGGTGGAAACACTGAGGTCAATGGGTGTCGTTGACTCTATAAGGTACTTGTTGAAGAGATGGAATTTGAGGGCTTTCCTAAATTGCGTTAAGCTGTTGATAGCCCGGATGCCAGGGGATAGTGCATTCCAACATCTAGGGGCACAGAGGATAAAGGCTCTGTTGGCTGTAGACGAAGAGCAGCTTGTAAGGGCATTTGGGAGCTTTAGGGAGTTGATGGTCGTGGATCTTCTTGCTCTGTTTGGTGTAGTAGAGTGAATAAGGGCAGATAAAGATGCAACGGAGAGCTTGTTGAGAGCTTTGAATGTGAGAAGTAGAGTTTTGAAGATAATTCTGGCCTGGATGGGTAGCCAATGCAATTGAATTAGCAGAGGTGTAACGTGGTCAGTCCTGGCGGCTCCCTGAAGGACCCTTGCTGCGGCATTCATTGCCAGCTGTAACGGGTTTAAGGTGGATTGAGGAAGACCTAGAAGAATGACATTAGCAAAATCAAAGTGGGGCATGATCAGTGCTTGGTAGATTGTCCTGAAATCTTTTGGCTCCAACATGGAGCGTAGGTGTCTCAGAGAACGGATCTTGTAGTATATTGTTCTGACTGTATTTCCTATGTGGGACTTCATATCCAGGCGTTGATCCAGAGTGACTCCCAGGTAGCGTATTGAGGGTTTGGATTGCAATTCAGTTTCCTTAGTTTTGAGATATTGAGGTGGGATGAAGTTGGGATTCCTCATGATAAAGAGGACTTCCGTTTTCTTATGCTGTATACGGAGGTTTTGGGAGAGAAGCCAGTCAGATACTGCATTGAAACAGTTTATTAGAGGGGAGAGATCTAAATGGTCAGTGGAGATAGGGGTGTAAAGTAGAACATCATCTGCATAAAGCATGAAGTCAACATTAAATGAACGTATGATCTTACAGATTGGTTGCATGTAAATGTTAAACAGAAGGGCAGAAAGTGAGGAACCTTGAGGGACTCCCTGATCTAGGTGGAAGGGTTCTGAAGTTCTGCCTCCTGAGCGGACATGCTGCCATCTTCCGGATAGGTAGGACCTGCACCAATCTAGCGCTGTTCCACTGATGCCCTTCTCAATTAGCCTCGCAAAAAGGAGTTCGTGATTCACTGAATCAAACGCTGCGGTGATGTCCAGAAAGATGAGGGCGAAACCTTGGCGGATGTTATCTATGCCGGTGATTATCTTGCTGAAGAGTGTGGTGAGGAGAGTTTCGACTCCATGATATTCCCTGAAGCCGTGTTGGCAGGGGGAGCATGGCTTTAAATCCTGCGGGGGATAAAATGAATAGGCAGCGATTATTTAGGAATGTCCTGAGAAAGATTGAAATTGCTAATGGCGTAGTTTATCTTGTGAACAGGTAGAAAGTATTGCATCCTAAGCAAATAAATTACACCTATTTGAATCCTCACAGTGAACCACAGTATAGTAGTTAATATTGTAGAAACAGAGATTGAGCCGGTCACCTGGTTGGATCACACACCAGTTTGGTGTTCTCTTAAGGCAGAGGTACTCAAATCCAGTCCTGGAGGCCGCAAACCAGTCAAGTTTTCGGGATATCCCTAATGAATATGCATGAGATATATTTGCATGCACTGCCTCCATTGTATTTGAATCTATCTCATGCATATTCATTAGGAATATCCCAAAAACCTGACTGGTTTGCGGCCCTCCGGGACTGGATTTGAGTACCTCTGTCTTAAGGGCATGCAACTACTTAAGGGGAATATTTTACTGGTGTTTATATAAGGCTTACTGTGGGATAAGAAGGTACTGAGGAATGTAAGAAAATATACAGAGGAATGCTTAAAATACAATGATAATGAGGAGTTAGGTTTGGACATGATCTGCCATGGATTGAAATTAGAGATTAGAGGAGGTTTATCATGTGGTCAGCAAGGAAGTGGAAAAATCAAAGAGAAAACAAATAGGCTATATGAAGAGATAATAAAAAAAAAAAATCTTCTTCCATATTATCCTGCTAGGCCAGTCCAGACAAGTGGGTTGTGTCTCCCTACCAGCAGATGTGGAGACAAAGGAAGCTGCCATAAGTTGCTTTATGACTTCATCAGTCGGAACCACCAGAGGGAGCCTTCAGTAATTCTTGGTCTTCAGCAGATGGTAGATGCATGTTTTCAGCTCTGTGAGAATTTGAAAAGATTTAAGGAAGATTGAGAGGAAAGATGGATTTCGCTTATGAACAACCATTCCTGAGGGTGGATTTCTCACTGGATCATGATGCAGGAGGTGCCACTAGTGTCATTATTATAATCGGTGCTTTTTTTGGATACCATAAGAGGAGGTAAATTGGTTCAGCTCCCTGCCCTTATCTTGTTAAGCCTGAAGTTTGGGAAAGGAATTTTGGAAGGATTCTTCAAGCTTCACACAACCTCAGTAGTCCCTCCCTCATCCTCCCCCCCATCCCCCATTTTCCCCTGAAGATTAGAAGAAGCCTCTTCTGAGATATGTGACTGTCTGGCGACAGGTGAGTATCACTAAGCCTGGTATGGTTTTTATCTGCCTAGGGTTCCCCAGGGGTGAGTACCAAAGGCTAAGCCTCCTTCATCTTGTCTGTGGGTGCTTCCAACGTCTTCCATTGCTGGGGCGCTAAGCTGGGTTTGGGGCCGCACAGGGTGTCAGCTGGTTTGGCGCCATTGTTTTCTCGCCTTCCCCAACTGCCAGTGTGCATTGTCTGTGTTTCCCATACTTTGCCATGCCCTTTGCACACCTTCCCTGGTGCACACTAGTGGTACATGGTGACTTTTTGTGGCCCCTCTACGCATGTCTGTCTGCATACACTGCCTGTCCGCATGGTCTTAGTGTGCATGGTCCTGTCCACACAGTCTTAGTGTGCATGGCGCTGACCATACGATATTAGCGTGCAGTGCAATGCACCATCTTAGCACACCTTCTGACTGTGTTGTTCATTGCTGATGAGCAGGGTGCTTATGCCATCTTCAAAGAAGCGCTCCTTGTCTGCGGAAAGTCTCATTGCTGGATTCTGACGTCTGTTCAGCTTACATGGAGTTTTTGGATGCGCCCTTAGAAGGCCCCTCTCCACCTTCCCAACAGGGGGAAACGAGTACTCCAACCTTATCTTTGCTGCAGTTGGCATCAGACATTGCCCTGAAGAAGGATGTTAGTCAGGTCTACCATCTCAGCACCCTCTCTTCTGGATGGTTCCACCTTGAGGAAGAGGTCATCATCTGTTATCCCCCCAGGGGGGCCATCTGACCAGTGGGGAGCTCCCAGGTTCCAGGTGGTCCTCCCTGGAATTTTTCTCCTTTCTACAGGTGGTATTTCTGGCATGACAACATGAACTTTGGGTTATCTCTTTCTGTCCACTCACAGGAAGGACAGCAGGTGAGTCCTCAGTCCTCGTCTTCTAAGTGTTTTTGCCAAAGGTTGGAATCAGGAGATTTGGATCAGGTGTCCTTTGGCTAGGAACAGAAGTTCAGTCTCAGTACGTCAGATTTTGATTCTGACTTGGAGGACAAGCATGTCGAGTGGTTTAACACACCGAAAGTGGATGCACAGGTTACAGTGGTTACAAAGTGGACCACCATTCCAGTGGAAGGCAGAATGGCCCTGAAGGACCCCCTGGATCATAAGGTGGACACTATCCTGAGGAATCAGTTTCAGCCTCCACAGTTAGTGTGTGCGGGTCTTACAACTCAGGCCTGCTCGAGCGGATTCTGTCCTTTGCACCAGAGCAAATTATGCCCCTCTTGGAGTCAGCTATGAATTTTTTGTTAGACGCTATGTATGAGCTTAGAAAAGGGAAAAAAGGGAAGAAGGAAAATCCCAACCCTTGCTTTCAAAATAAAAAACAAAAAGAAGTATCATAAAAATCTAATCAATATATATCTCATATTAAAAAAGGAAGAAAAAAGAAGGTTGAGGGTGGGGGTAATATACCTGGGGTTGAGGTTGCTGATTCTCTGAATGTATCTGCTTTATTGGAAACTTCTTTAAGTGATACTGTAACCCCTGCTACTTTAATTGTTACCTTTGCTTTGATTTCTGATCGGGATTGGTTTCTTAAGATGTTCTTTCGGAAGCGTGACTCTTTGTTTCTAGGTTTAAGTACTAGGGTTTTTCCAGATTTCTCTAAATCTACTCAGAAGCGTAGACGTGAGTTCCTTTTACTACGCCCAGGCGTTTTGCTGTTAGGAGGTCAGTTCTTTCTTAAATTTCCATCAAAGTGTTTGGTTAAACTAAATTCTGCTAAGTATATTTTCTATGACCCGTCTCAGCTTCTTGCCTTCATTAATGCCCGTTGTTCCTCTGATGTAATATAGATTCACTGCATAGTATAATATTCTGACTGTATTACTACAGTTTATTTCTTGTATTTCTCGTATGACATGTATAGGTTTCTCCTCCCTATATTGTGGGCTTTAGAAGGAGCTGGTATGTTGTATTTCCTGTATTGTTTTCTTGCGCTGGATGACTCGGTTATCTGTGTTACCAGTATTCTTATTTCCATTCAAGTAATTTTTTCTGCTTGGATTTATTGTAAAATTCATAAATATAAAAAAAATAAAAAAAGGAAGAAAAAAAGCTTACAATAAAAAATAAACCAAACCAAAGAAAGACTTGCTACTCAATTTCATGATCAAGTCCAACGAGTGATACTGTTTGTAATTCAAAGACGAGGCATTGTTCGTCTCGCAACAATGAACAATCACCACCAAGCAAAGACTTTTAAATTGTCTCAATAATGAAAAATCTCAGTTCCGAGAATACAAAAAAATGTAAGAAATGTCATACTGGGTCAGACCTAGGTCCATCAAGCCCAGTATCCTGTTTCCAACAGTGGCCAATCCAGATCACAAGTACCTAGCAGCTTCCCAAAAAGACACACAGGTTCCACAATGCTTGTACTGGGGCAAGCAGTGGATTTTCTGGGTCCTCTTTAATCATGGTTTATGGACTTTTCCTCCAGGAACTTGTCCAAACCTTTTTTAAACCCAGCTACACTAACAACTTTTACTACATCCTCCAGTAACGAATTCCAGAGTTTGATTACTCGTTGAGTGAATTTTTTTCTCTTATTAATCCTATATGGGCTACACTATAGCTTCATTGAGTGTCCCCACTTTTTGAAGGAGTAAACAACTGCTCTATATTCACCCGTTTCACTCCATTTATTAATTTATAGACCTCTATCATATCTCCCCTCTGGTTTAGAAATCCAGGCACTGAGGCACATGGGTCCTCTCAACCTCTTTCCACTTGCTCAGAAGGGGGGGTAGGTGGGCAAGTCAAAGCTCAGCTCAGGCAGCACTTTCTAAACATCCTCAACATAGGTTGGAATCTGGAGATTTAGATCAACTGTGTTTTTGCCAAGACCTGGCATCCAGTCCTAATGTCTCGGGTGATGATTCCAATGTGGAAGAAGAGGTGTTCAGACTGATAATTGCATGGTGATGTCATAAGAAGCTTCTGGAATGTTTTGTCTGTCTCCACGTCTGATAGGAGGGGGACACAACCCACTTGTCTGGACTGGTCTAGCAGGGCACAAGGAATTCACATTAATCTTTCCAATAACATAAAAGAAAAAGAATACTATATGAAATTTAGGTTTTTTTATGCAGTAATAACGACTACCTATCATAAGGATTCCAGGATCCAAAGACAGCCTAGAAGAAGTGGGTTTTAAGCCTGGATTTGAATAGGACCAGAGATGAAGCTTGACATTTTGACTGACGCAAGTAGTCTGTTCCAGTCATAAGATGCTGCAAGGCAGAACGAACGAAGTCTGAAGTTGGCAGTGGAAGAGAAGGGCACAGATAGAACGAAAAGTTTGAATTGTATGTGGAAATGGATAGGTATGAGATAATTAAGCTGTGAAATCTGTTGCTGGAGGATATAGTCAAGGCTGTTAATATGGCGGGATTCAAAATATTAGCTAGATAGACTTGGGAAAGCAATTGCTCATCCCTGGAAATAAGCTATGCTGTGTTGTAAATGAAAGACAAAGAAGAAATGGTGTTGCATTTATAATTAAGAAGAAACTTGCAAGAACTGTAATGAAATACAAGGCACTCAGTGAATGCTTAATTTCTGTTCATCTACAAGGAATGCCCATCAACACAACTATAATTCATATATATGCCCCAACAACAGCTGCAGAAGAGGATGAAGCTGATGAGTTCTATGAACAAGTACAAGCTGAAATTGACAGAACATGCAAACAGGATATCCTGATAGTCATGGGTGTCTAGAATGCAAAAGTTGGCATCAAAGAAGGCAAAGTGGTTGGAAAATATGGACTTGGGAACAGAAATGAAGCTTGAGAAAAACTGATAGAATTCTGCAAGACTAATGATCTATTCATCTCAAACACCTTCTTCCAACAACTCAAGCAGCGATTGTACACATGGACTTCAACAATGGATTGTACAAAAATCAAATTGACTACATCTGTGGAAGTCAACGATGGAAAAGCTCGATAACATTGACAAAGACAAAACCTGGAGCTGACTGTGATACAAACTGTATGCAAACTCAAGCTAAAGTTGAAAAAGAGCAAACCACTCATAAATGTAGCAAAATATGAGCTTGAGAATATACCACCAAAATTTAAAGACTGCCTGCAAAATCGATTTGCTGCTTTAGATACAAATGACAGAGCTCCAGAAGAGTTATGGGATGATATCAAGAAGGTTGTGTTGGAAGAAAGTGAGAAATCTCTACAAAAGGTGAAAAAGCAAAAATGGCCGTTCTCCAGGAACAATCAGGAAGTCAATCCTCACATATGGGTGACGTCGGCGCCGACGGAGCCCACGCAGAGCAAATCCCCAGCTTTCAAAGAAAGCCTTTGGGATTGCTACCACGCATGCATGGTCCCCTTCGCACCCAAGGTGCCATCTTGCTCAGTCTTTTTTCCACGGAGCCTACCAGACATTGTCTGTTTTTCCCCTGGAAAAAGTTGATTTTCTCAAGTTTCTACTCATCTCCGGTTGCACCGGTACTCTTCCCGCCGCCGACCTCGGTGCCTCTGTATTGGAGTCGGCTCCTTTTGTTAGTTAAGTTTTGCTTTTCTTTCCCTTTTTGGCATTTTGCACCTTTTCCCACCACTGGCAGCCCGTAGGGTCTTCGACCTCACTGGGGTTCTTTTTTCCCCCATGGTGACCAGCGGCTTTGAAAAGTGTGATTGATGCGCTAAACTAATGTCACTGACCGACACACATGACTGCTGCCTCCAGTGCCCCGGTGTGGACCATGATCCGGTGGCCTGTGGCCTTTGTAAAAAGATGTCTTCTAAGGCCCTTAGGAGCCTCCAGCAGCAGCATGATAAAAGTTTTCCAGAATCCCCGATGCCTCCGAAGGCCAGGAGCTCGTCTGAGTCTCGACATCTCGGGAGGAACTCTCCGAGCCCCAGCGTCATCGTGGGTCCTCGGAAAGGGGGTCTCCCTCGAGGGAACCAAAGAAGAAAAAGCCCTCGAGAGCGGCGTCCTTGGACAGCTCCGACCGACTGGGATCCTACCAGATCCGGGCCCTGAGCCCCGAGCGTCTGCTTGAGCCATCAGAGAGGGAGCGGCTGGCCAAGGTCCCCCGGAAGGATCTGGCTCCAGACCAGCCTCAGCAGTTGGAAACTGTCCTCATCGAGAACTCCTCTCCAGGGGAACCGGCGTCAGGCCCGAGTCCCTCGATGCCCACACTGAAGGCTGTGGAGCCATCTGGCCTGGAGTCCAGAATGGCGGCCTTGGAGCACAGTGTAACTGCCTTCTTGGACCAGCAGCGGGTGCTGATGTCCAGCACGTCCGATTCCTCTGCCCCAACCACCGGGCCCCTGACTTCGTGGATGTCCCCGGAGGCCGAGCTGATCCTCGAAGTCTTGAGACCTCACGCTCGATGTCCCGCTCGACGGGACCTCGCTTGTCCCCAATGAGTCCTCCGGGAACAAACCATAGGGCGACGGGGCCCAAGGAGCAGCCCCTCGAGTCTACCTTGGAGTACTATGATTGGGAGACCGAGGACGAGGAGTCCCCAGACACCCGCCGACACAGCGATGTCCCCTCAGATTCCCCGGTCTCTGAACCTTGGAGAAAGTCCACACTGGAGGACATGGGCTTCTTGGACTTCATCAAAGACATGTCCAAGGCTCTAGCGTTCCCCACCGAGTCCGAGGAGGATCCTCAAGCCGACAAGCTCAAGATCCTCCAGTATGAGGCTCCTCCTTGGGAATCGCTTACGGTGCCCATTCCTCCCGTCCTGGAATGGCTCATGTTCCGCATGTGGGAAACACCGGCGTCGGTGCCAATGGTCAGCAAGCGGCTCAACTCAATGTATCGAGTCCGCAGCAGCCCTGACTTTCAGAATTCACATGGTGGTGGAGTCGGCCATGCATTGGCTGAAGAGCCAGAAGATGTACTCCTCAGTGCCCCCCGGCAGGAAGACCCGCACCTTGGATGCCCTCGGCAGGAAGTGCTATCAGGGCTCGATGCTCAATTGCTTTTTCCAGGCTTACTATCTGTACATGGGCATGCACCTGAGGGACTTGGCGAAAGAACTCGCCGGGTTCTCAGCTGGCCTCTCCGGGGAACTTTTGCAGCGCTTCAAGAGCCTGTCCAAAGCCATCCGTGAGTGCTCCAAGTTTATGTCTTGGGCGGCCTACGATGGTTTTGAGTCGTGACCCAGGTAGCCGCGGCGGGCATCGGTGTGCGCTGCCAGGCATGTCTCCACTTGATGTACATGCCAATCTCGACTGAGCATCTTGACCTCTCTCCTCTAATCAAATGCTTTGATGCAGTCACCGACTGGATAGACGCACAAAGGCTTAAATTAAACTTCAAAAAGACCGAAGCCCTCTTCGTCACCAGGAACCCGGCTTTTATCCCACCTCTATCCATCAAAGTTCGGGACGCAGAGCTCACATGCAAGACTACAGTAAGATACCTCGGAGTTATACTTGATCAGCAGCTTAATATGAAGGCTCACATCAATAACATAACAAAATCTGTCTATCACAAAATCCGGTCCCTTCGCCATCTTCGTCAGCTGTTAGAACCTGAAGACTTCCGAACTGTTTTTCAGGCCCTAATAATGCCCCACCTTGACTATGCTAATGCGATATTACATGGCCTACCAAAGAATACGACCAACCCCTTACAACTTGCTATGAATTCTGCTGCAAGAATCCTTCATGGAGCTTCCAGAAGATCCCACATCACTCCAATACTAAAACAGTTGCACTGGCTGCCCATACAGGCCAGGATCTCCTACAAGGTTCTAACAATGACCCATAAAGCCATCAAGAAATTCCCGGCTACTGCTATCACCGACCTAGTATTCATCACACCTCCTAACCGGCTAAGGAGATCGAATGCTGCAAACACCCTCATTCTACCTAAGGCAAGTACTAAGTGCTCTCAAGCTACCAGATCTAGAGCCTTTGCCTTTTTTGCATCATCTTGCTGGAACGCACTCCCGGCGCCTATCAGAACCATCAGCGATCTCTCCCAATTCAAGAAGGAACTGAAGCATCACCTTTTTCTCCTTTACTACGATGCCGCAGCCCCCCCTCCACAGTCACCTACTTCCACACCTCATGGTAGCTCCTCAAGCCCATGCATCATACACTCCTAGTCTGAATACCTGCAACCACACCTTAACCGCCTCCATACTTAACTTACTCTGAGAAGCTCGTGCTGTGCACGTAACCATGTATATAGTTACATTAACTGGCCTGTATATAGTTATTGTTCTCCCTGTTCTCCCTGTTAAGAAACTTGTTCATTGTACACCCGAGTTATTTTTACCTGTTTATTGTAAGCACAAATCACTAAACTGAGATGTGTAAATTCAATGTTTATTGTAAACCGCACTGATCTTAAATAGCGCGGTATAAAAGAAAATGTAATAAATAAAATAAAATAAATAAATAAATACGACCTCGAGCAGTGGGTACAGGACAAGTTGGTCGATGTCCCATGCCAAAGGGAGAACCTCTTTGGCAAGCCCATGACTGACAAGGCCGCAGAGCTGCAGACTGAGTTCATGATAAGGACTAGGCTCTCCAAGAATACCACTGCCCCTCCCTGATGGAAGGGATCTGGTAAAAAGCCCTTTTATCCGAGGAAGGTGACTGCTTACCGAAACCTCCCACCTTACCAGGACTCCCCAGCTCCCCAACAAGGGCAGGAGGCCAAGGGACATGGGCATGGCCCGCCTAAGCAGAAGTCTCCCAAGCCCCAGGCTTTGGCTCCGGCCCAGCCAGGAGGGAGTGTCTGACTCCTATAGCATAGCCTCTCTCCCTCAGGGAGATCAGCAGCCCACAGGGGGTTGCCTCGCCCTCTATGCCCACAGGTGGGAAGCCATAACCACCGACTCCTGGGCACTAAGGGTGGTCAGGGAGGGTTACCTCCTCCATCTGACTCAGACACCGCTCCCTTATTTCCCGGGAGAGCCCCTCAGGTCTCTCCTCCACCAGGACCACCTTCTGAAGGAGTCGGCAGGGCTTCTCAAGGACAAAGGGGTTCTACTCCAGATACTTCCTCGTGCCAAAGAGAACAAGGGGCCTAAGGCCCATCCTCGACCTGCACAACTCAAGATGCTCTGCTTAGGAACATTGCTGCCCTACCTCCAGCAGGGAGACTGGCTATGCTCCTTAGACCTAAAAGATGTCTGTACCCACATCCTAATCCACCCAAACCACAGACAATATCTTTGTGGTAGGGGACAATCATTTCCAATACAGGGTGCTACCCTTCGGCCTAGCCACGGCCCCAAGGGTATTCACAAAATGCCTGGCAGTCGTCGTCGCCGCCGCCTTCCTCAGGCTCCAGGGGATTTTTGTCTTCCCCTACCTCGACGACTGGCTCATCAAGGGCAGCACTGCCCCCAAAGTGCAACAGACAACTGCACACACCACCCAGATTCTGCAACACCTGGGCTTCATCATAAACTACCCCAAGTCGAACCTCTGCCCGACACAAGGGCTGGAGTTCATCGGGCAAGGATCGACACCCTTCAGTCGAAGGCCTTTCTGCCCAGGTACCGGGTAGTCCGACTCACTTCTTTGGCCCAGGACGTGCAGCACCGCACCTCGATGCCGGCCAGGCATCTTCTGTGCCTTCTCGGGCCCATGGCCTCCACGGTCCACATCACTCCAGATGCCCGTCTCCATATGCGAACAGCGCCGTGGTGTCTTTGGGATCAGTGGTCCCAGGCCACAGGCCACCTCCAGGACAGAGTCTGAGTGAACCTTCAGCTGGTGAACTCCTTGGTTTGGTGGCAGTCGCCCCAAAACCTGGAGGCGAGCGTGCCCTTTCAGACCCCCAACCACTCGAGGGTCCTCACTATGGATGCCTCCCTGCTCGGCTGGGAAGCCTATTGCAAGGGCTTCCGCACCCAGGGCACCTGGTCGCTGGATGAGAGTCCCCAGCAAATCAATCTTCTGCAGCTGTGAGCCATTCGTCTCACCTTGAGAGTTTTTCATCATCACTTATGCCACCAGTCAGTCCTAGTCCAGACGGACAACAAAGTGGCCATGTTCTCTGTGAACAAGCAGGGGGGCACGGGGTCCCGTGCTCTTTGTCAGGAAGCGCTCCTATGTAATCCAACAGGGTATTCTCCTCAGGGCGATATTCTCTCATATCGCCAAAACTTCCTTTTTCTTTCTTCGCCAGATCCGGTCTGTGCGCCCCTTTCTTTCTTCTTCTGCTCTAACTACACTGGTTCTATCTTTAGTAATGTCTCGGGTGGATTTCTCTAACTCTTTATTTCTCGGTCTTCCAAAAAATTAGATAACCAGACTCCAAAGGATACAAAACACTGCTGCCCGCCTTATCACCTCTTCTACCATTCGCGATCACGTCACTCCCCTCCTTTTTCATCTTCACTGGTTGCCTGTTTCTTTCCGTCCTCAATATAAAATGCTGATTCTGCTACACAAGGTTTTTTATACTGGTGTTCCCTCATATCTGGCTGACCTACTCTCTTTTCACACTCCCAGACACACCCCACGCTCCTTTCATCTTAATCGTCTCTCTCTTCCCCCTCCCTCCCGTGCTCACTTACAGTTCACCCGCCTCTCTGCCTTCTATTTTGCTGGCCCTGCTCTCTGGAATTCCCTCCCTTCCTCCCTCCGTCTTGAACCTCTTCATACTACCTTCAAGCACAACCTGAAAACTCACTTGTTCTCCCTAGCGTTTGATGTTCCATCTCCTTTTGTATGATGTCCTCCTCTGTATGTGCTTTAATCCCCCCTCTTCTGTTTTGTCTAATCTTAGTTGTCTTCTCTTTTCTCTTTCTCTGTCCTTTATAATTTTTATAGCCTATACTTGATGTTTTAATTTAATTTTTTTTTTGTTTGTAAATTTTTATATTTATTATTATTGTATATTTCCTTTTTACCCTCCAGCTCCGGCTGGATTTTATGTGATTTATTTTTACTTTTATTGTACACCGCCTTGATTACACTTGAAAGGCGGTTTTATCAAGTTTAATAAACATAAACATAAACATACTTGCCGGGCCAAGACAACTTACTGGCTGACGGGCTCAGCAGGATTCTTCAGCTGCATGAGTGGCAGCTGGACCCCAGGATAGCCAGCCGGCTTTTCCAGACCTGGGGGGAACCAGTGATGGACCTGTTTGCGATCCCGGACAACCACCAGTTGCTCCGCTTCTGTTCCCAGCAGCCCCACCCCGCCAGGGTAGCCACTGATGCCTTTCTGATCTCATGGTCAGAGGGACTTCTGTATGCCTTCCCTCTGAAGCCTCTTATTGCCAAGACCCTGCTCAAGACTCTCCGCGACAGGGCCTCTCTCATATTGATAGCTCCACGGTGGCCCAGTAGTTCCTCCTGCTCCTGCAGCTGATGGTGGAGGACTCCATACCCCTGGAGTCTGCTTCCCAGCTACTTTCTCAGGAGGGGGGCTCTCTTCTGCACCCCAACCTGGGATCTCTCTCACTGACGCCTTGGTGTCTGAGAGGGTAGCTCTAGCCCCACTCCACCTCCCCAGCAAGGTGGAGGACATCCTGCTGGCCTCACGCAAGGCCTCTACCAGGAAGTGGCACAGGTTCTCAGTTTGGTGCACTGAGCAGGGGGCTGTCTCCTTCTCTTGTCCAGTGGTCATGATGTTGCAATACCTGCTCCACCTCTCTCACTCCGGGCTCAAGTCTAATTCTGTCAGGGTGCACATCACCAGATAGATGGGAAGCCCCTCTTGGCCCAGCCAGTGGTGTCCCGCTTCCTACGAGGCCTGCTCTTGTCTAAGCCCCCCGGTTCGCCCCCTGGCCACCGAATGGGATCTGAATGTGATTCTAGGACAATTCACCCGCCCGCCCTTTGAACCCTTGGCTACTTGTCACCTCTGTTACCTCTCCTGGAAGGTGGTCTTTCTGGTCGCACTTACCTCTGCCCACAGGGTAAGCAAGCTCCAAGCCTTTGTGGCTGAGACACCCTACCCAAGTTTTATAAGAACAGGTTGGTGCTCCGCATGCACCCTAAATTCCTTCCGAAGGAGGTGTCCTCCTTCCACCTCATCCAGGAGGTAGTGCTCCCCACCTTCTTTCCGAGGCCTCATGCCAGTCGGGCAGAGACAGTCCTCCACACCCTGGACTGTAGGAGGGCCTTGTCCTTCTATATTCAATGCACTCAAGGCCACCACAAGGCCTCTCAGCTACGACCCCAGTAAGTATGTCATCGCACACTGATTCAGGGCTATGGCAATCTCTGTAGCGTACCTGTGCTCGGTCCCACTGGCAGATATCTGTCAGTCTGCCACCTGGTCTTCAGTCCATACCTTTTTCAGCTCATTACTCCATGGAAAGAGAGTCCCAACAGGACAGTGCCTTCGGCCAGGCTGTGCTCCGCAATTTTTTGGGGGTCTAGGCAACTCCTACCCTCCGACCCTTCTGTGTTCAAGCTACCAGAGTACTAGTTCATTGGACGCAGGGGTCCAGTTTAGTCTGTGTATACGGACTCCATTGCTGCTGCTTGCGGCTCCCCTTGAGGGAGCCTTGTTTTTCCTATGAGCTTTCGGTAGCCTGTAGCTGGAAGTCCCATATGTGAGGACTGACTTCCTGCTTGTTCCCAGAGAAAGCGTAGTTACTCACCTGTAACAGGTGTTCTCCGGGGACAGCAGGAATCAATCCTCACAACCCTCCTTCCTCCCCTTGGAGTTGCTCCTTTACCATCTTTAATTTTTGTCGTCTTTTAGCTATGTCATCTGACTGAGCAAGATGGCACCCTTAGGCGGGAAGGGGACCACACATGCGTGGTAGCAATCCCAAAGGCTTTCTTTGAAAGCAGGGGATTTGCTCTGCACGGACTCCGTCGGCGCCGACATCACCCATATGTGAGTACTGATTCCTGCTGTCCCAGGAGAACACCTGTTACACGTGAGTAACTACGCTAAATGAATGACCAAAGAAACTCTCAAAATTGCCCAGAAACACAGAAGATAAAGCAAGAGGAGAAAGAGAGGCAATCACAGAACTCGGAGATTTGCAATGTGCAGCAGGACAAGACTAGGAGAAGTACATAGTGACGCATGCAAAGAAATAGAAGCAGAAACCATTAGAGGAAGAACAAGATTGGCTTTCCTAAAAGCTACAAGAGTTAAAGAAAAAATTTCAGCCTCGATTCAGAATGTTACAAGATGCTCAAGGATCTAAGCTGAATGATGCTGAGCAGATCAAGAAAAGGTGGAAAGAATATACAGAGTTATCATATGTATAATTAAGATCAAGTGGACCAACAACCGTTTCAACCTGTACTTTATGATCTGGAACCTTTGGTGATGAAAGAAGACGTTGAAGCAACATTGAAGGCCTTATCAAAGAACAAAGCACCAGGCATTGATGGCATTCCCATTGAAATATTACAGCAATCTGTTGCAGCTGTTACCATACTTAGAAGGCTCTGCCAGGAAATTTGGAAGACCATATCATGGCCAACTGGCTGGAAAAGGTCTGTGTTTATACCAATACAAAAGAAAGGTATTCCAACTGACAGTGGAAATTATTGCACAATCACTCTGATCCCACATGCCAGCAAAATTCTACTGAAGATTATTCAGCAGAGACTACAACCAAACCTGGAACGAGAACTGCCTGGCGTGCAAGCAGGGTTCAGGAAAGGGCGAGGAATGAGAGAGATCATTGCAGATTTGAGATGGATCCTTGAAAAGACTAAAGAATGCCAAAAGGATAGCTATATGTGTTTATTGACTACATCAAGGCTTTGGCTGTGTAAACCATGAGAAACTCTGAGCCACATTAAGAAGCATGGGTATACCAGAACATCTGATCCGTACTCTTGCACAACCTTTACATTGATTAAGAAGCAACAGTTTGAACGTAACTAGGAGAAACAGAATGATTTAAAATCAGCAAAGGTGTACGACAAGGCTTCATACTTTCCCCCTACCTGTTTAATTTATATGCAGAACAAATCATCAGAGAAGCAGGACTGTATGACGACAACAGAGATGTGAAGGTTGGTGGGAGACTCATCAACAACCTTCGCTATGCTGATTGTACCACATTACTGGCTGAAAGTGAAGACGATCTGAAACATTTGCTTCTCAACATCAAGGAGCATAGTCTTAAAATGGGCATGCACCTTAATATAAAGAAGACAAAGATCCTGACAACTGGCAAAATTAATAAGTTCTTTGTTTATGGAGAAGAAATTGAAATAGTGGACAACTTTAACCTACTTGGATGAACTATCAATAAGCGGCAATAAGTAGTCAAGAAATCAGACGACACATTGCTCTTGGTAGAATGGCTATGAAGGACCTAGACAAGATACTTAAGAGCAGAGATGTCTCTCTCCATACAAAGATTCAACTTGTTCGAGCCATGGTATTTTTAATAATGTCATATGGATGTGAAAGTTGGACAGTGAAAAAGATAAAAAGAAAATTGATGCCTTTGAATTATGGTGCTGGTGACGAATACTGTGTATTCCATGGACTGCTCAAAGAACAAACCAGTCAGTACTAGAGGAGATCAAACCTAAACTTTCTTTAGAAGCTCAGATGATAAGACTTCATCTTTCATACTATTGACACATCATGCAAAGAAAGAGATCATTAGATCATGCTTGGCAAGGTAGAAGGTCAACGTAAAAGAGGAAGACCAGCTATGAGATGGATCAATACAATGACAGCAGCTGTGGCTGCCACTCTGTCAACAGTGAGCTGCCTGACTGAAGACCAAACACAGTTTAGAACAAATATCCAGTTGGTTGGCATGAGTCAACACTATCTTGATGGCACATAACAGCAACAACAACAGGTATTTATGACCCAGACTGGCCACTGTTGGAAATACTATGCTTGGCTTGACGGACCTTAGTTTGATTCCGCATGGCTTTTCTTATGTTCTTTATGTTTTTACATTCTTGGAGTAAACCAAAGCTATAGAGAAGAAGACTATGCCAAATAACCTCTGAAGCCACACCATGAAGCGTTAGGGATTGGCTAGCTCTCAGTTAAATGCAGTTGCTGAGAAGCAAACCGTTCATAATAACCGAAAGGCTGACCAACCATTGCTGTTGATTCAAAGGGTATGCAAAGTCTCTGTTGTAAATTCTTTCTACTCCAAGCTTCTCCTTAGTCTGCGTTTTACTCCAGTTGCAGGTCTGAAGTTCCAGTATACCTGCAGTCATGCTAAACCTCGTGATCTACTTACTGACTTTCGTTCCAAGTCCACAGCCTTTGTTCACTTACATTCCCTGTTGAAGCATTATAATCTGCCTACTGACTTTTCGAGGCCAATGACTTTGTCTACCCAAGTGAAGCCCCAACTACAGTTCTGCTCCAACTCATGCTGCTTCCAAGTTCTGGATCTAAGCTTCTTCTCTGTCTGATTCCAGAGCATTTCTCAGCTCATATATCACCCAGCTTGAGCTCTTGCACCTAGGGCTCCACCTTCTCCAAGCGCTGGAAGTACCCTAAGAGCAGTAATGTAGCATGATTGCATGGGGAATTACATGAAAGATGTGTTTAGTCTACGGGACCATACCTGAAGAATGCAGTCACTGACTGGAAAAAGCACTTACAAAAAGAGTGGTCAAAAGATTCAATGCCAGTTCAGGCAATCTCAATTAGAATTGCTAGGATATCTCATTGGAAATAAGGGCTTGACACTGGACCAAAAAGGGTGAAAAATAAATACAAACATGGAAATCTCTGAAGATTCTAAGGCGCGTCCTTGGGTTGATCACTAATCACAATCAATCTACTCTGCCGTCCCCCACACAAGTCTTTCCAGTCTGATGGTTTCCACTTGTAGCAATCACAGAGATGCAAGCACAGTGTGTACTGTGAACAGTTTTGTACTGAGGAACATAAGAAATGCCATCCGGGTCAGAACAAGGTCCATCAAGGCCAGTATCCTGTTTCCAACAGTGACTAATTCAGGCCACAAGTATCTAGCAGTTTTCTAAAAAGACACACAGGTTCCATAATGTTTGTATTGGGGCAAGCAGTGGATTATCTGAGTCCTCATTAATAATGGTTTATGGACCTTTCCTCCAGAAACTTGTCCAACCCTTATTTAAACCCAGCTACACTAACAGCTTTTACTACATCCTCCGGTAACAAATTCGAGAGTTTGATTACACGTTGAGTGAAAAAATATTTTCTTTTATGAGACTTAAACGGGTAACATTGTAGCTTCATTGCATGTTCCCTAGTCTTTCTACATTTTGATGGCATAAAGAATCGATCTATGTTTACCGTTTCTAGTCATTAATTTAAAGACCTCTATCATATCTCCTCTCAGCCATCTATTTTCCAGGTTGAAAAGCCCTAATCTTTTAAGCCACTCCTCATAGGGGTATCCTTCCATCCCCTTTACTATTTTGGTGGCTCTTCTCTTTACCTTTTCTAATTCTACTATATCCTTTTTAAGATACAGCAACCAGAATTGCACACAATATTAAAGGTGCAGTCGCTCCATGGAATGATATAGAGGCATTATAATATGCTTTGTTTTATTCTCCATGCCTTTCTGGCTGCCGCTGCACACTGGACGGAGGGTTTTGACATGTTATCCACGATGACACCTAAATCTTTTTCCTGGGTGGTGGTTCCTAATGTGGAACTCTTGCATCATGTAACCATAGTTCTTTCCTAGGTGCATAACTTTGCACTTGTCCACATTCAATTTCATCTGCCATTTGAACATCCAGTCTTCTAATTTATCAAAATCATCTTGCAGTTTTTCACAATCCTCTTGGGTTTTAACAACTTTGAATAATTTTGTGCCATCTTCAACTTTAACTACCTCACTTGTTATTTCCATTTCCAGGTCATTGTCGAATATGGTGCCATGACCCATGGGCACCAGCCTGAAGGGAGGAGCTGTAGCAGGGATGGCTTTATCATTGAGTAAAGTGAGGCTCAAATGTTTGGCAGCAGCCACCTCACTTCATCCCCATTTTTTTCATTCCTAGCCCAGTCAGCACAGAGAAAAGTGATTATCATGGGGAGGTGAAGTTACAATGGCACTCAGAGCAGTTACTCTGATTCCCACTTCTCTCACCTTTGGAACAGTGGCCTACAATGAGACTGCTAGGAACAGTTAGGGAGCAGTGCAGGTTATGGAATCTATAATACTTGCAGTGCTGCCTCTGTCCTCACTGCCACCACCTTCTGTCAGCATGCTTCTTGTTCAGAGGAGGCAAAAATGGTTATGGAGATGGAAGCAACACTGAAAGCATTGCAGACTGTGTGGCTTGTACTGCTGCTATTGTCCAGGCCAGCTCGGGAGGAGGGACACATTTTAGTAAATAAAAAGATACCCCTCTCTGTCTTACAAGATTGGTCACTTAATGCTTATTCCCCAAATTGACCCAAAAGGAATCTTTTCGGAAGGCCATGCTGGGGTTTAAGACTAAAACTAAAGGGCTGGGGATCACGTGATGAGGCAGAGCTGAGCGGACACCTCGTGCCGAACTCCGTCCCTACATCGGCTTAAACAGCTAAAAATGGCTTGAACAAAATGCAGCAAAATCCCCAACCCCCGCCCCCCCCCCCCCCGACCGGACTGCTAATGGAAACAACTTTTGATAATACGGGGCAACAGTGTGGCAGAGGACCCCGTGGAATGCCCGCGAAGAACACAAGACCTGGGAAAGACCACGAGGGAAAAATGGCTGACAGTAAAGCCGTACAACCTACCATGCATGACGAGACAGTGCAGGAAATCACCTGCATGATGACAGCAGTCCTGGATGAGCGTCTCTCCCGATTGCATGCATCCTTCGAAGAAGTAAGGGGGAGCCTGGAAGCGCAGGTACAGCGGGTGCAACAAATTGAGGGCCAGGTGACACAGCACGATGACCAAATAGAGGCCCTGGAGCAGCAGGTAGGCCAGTTTGAGAGTGCTCAAAAACAGCTCCTAGAGCAGTTGGATGATAAGGAAAAGCAAAATAGGCGCAACAATGTGCAGCTGATTGGTCTCCCGGAGGCATACAAAGAAGGCGAGCTAGTGGAGATCTTTGAAGTGTGGCTGCCAAAGCATTTAGGCCTGCACCTATCAGGGACCACATGACACTGTAACGCAGGGGACCGCGGCGAGAAAATGATGGCTGGCCGAGGCCTATTATTGCCCGAGTATTAAACTTTGTGGATAAAGACAAGCTAATGAAAAATTTCCAGTCTCAAAGGCAGTTAGAGTATCAGGGGCACAAACTCTTGTTATTCAACGATTACTCCGCAGGAGTGGCGGAGAGGAAAAGGGCAATGACTCCCCTGTGCTCTCAGCGACCAAAGAAATGCGGTTTTTCACTCTAATACCCAGCATGGGTCCGTCTGCAGCATGAGAGCTGCACACTTCAGTTTGAGACACCTGCAGTAATACAAGAGTACCTGGAAAAGCTAATGGAGAAATAACTATATGCCCAAACAGGTGAGCGGAAATAAAGGAGAACTAAAGACACAGATGATGGCCTACAAATAACTACAGGATTCAACAGTGAGGGACGGGGAACAATTGGACAAAGATAAGATGCAGAAGAGATGGTCTGTCCCCCTCCTATCCCTATGAATGGCAATTGAATGGAACAATGAGTGATGCAGGTTGCAGGAGAAAACTGGACAAAACCAATATAAAGATTCGTCACTGGAGATAGGGCAGGAGGAGCCCTTTATGACCCAAAAGTGACCAGAGAGGCCTGAAGGAAAGACCCTGAGAGAGGGCTATATCAAATATTGTTTAATGTTAAGTTAGGTGCATGAAAATGTGTATGGGGTGTCGTATGCCTGAGGCAAAAGGGGGGATAAGAGGAAGGAGTATGAATAGCAAGGCAACCAAGGAGGGTGGTGGGGAGGGGAGGAGGAGGAGGTGAGTGGAGACAGGACGGAGCAGGCAAGGGAAGGAATTGTAGAGTGGGGGAGATGAGAGTGGGGGGGAGATAGTGGGGGAAGGGGTGCAGGAGAAGGGATGAGGGAGTGGAGAGGAAGGAAGAAGGGGGAACGAGGGCAGGCTTGCCGGTAGGAAGAGGGAAGGGGAAAACTTGGGGCCCAGCTAGGCTGGGAGGCTGGTCCCCCTGTAAGGCATGAGATCAAAGCCAAGTAGGGGAACCCAACCCCATGAAAAGGGATTGGATAAGCTTAAAGTCCTCACCCTCACTGTAGAGGGGATAAACTCTCCTGTTAAACACACCAAAATACTTAATTATATAAAGAAGGAAGGGGCAGATATTATATTCTTACAAGAGACACACTTGTCCAACTGGGAACACAAAAAACTCCAGCAGAGGTGAGTAGGGGTGTTGGGTTATTCTTTCTACAATGGGAGGGAGCAAGGGATTACAACCCTTGTGCACTGCTGAATGCCATTTGTCCCCCATAAATGTGTTGTAGATACGGAGGGAATATACCACATAATGGCAGGAGACATGGGAGGTACAAATTTGGTATTGTGTAATGTATACGCAACCAATGTTCACAGCCAGAAATTTTTCGTTGCACTACACTCCCACTTGCTGCAATTCAGTGACTATCAGTTTATCATAGGGGGCGACATTACTCTGCCCTGCGACCCTTCCCTCTATTGCAAACCCCTACGGGGTGACCCAACCTAGAATAGGGAAAGGAGTGGGGTTCCTACTAGAGGAGTTAAACATGGTAGATATTTGGCAAGTACTACACCCAGAGGAGGTGGACTTTACCTTCTACTTCCATCCTCATAACAGCTATGCAAGACTAGACTATTCAAAAGCCTAGAGAAGGTGGAGATAGGAGAGGCAGCTATATCTGATCATGCCCCAGTGTGGATGACACTGAGGATGGGGCAAGGGGAGAAGAGGGGAAAAGACCCGTGGAAAGTGAACCCGACTTTATATAAAAACCAAGAATTCCAAAAACACGTGTGGGAGGCAAGGCTTATATATTGGCACAAGAATAACACCAAGGGAAAGGATCCCCGGGTGGTGTGGGAAGTAGCAAAAGCTACCATGTGGGAGGAGATAATCGCTTACGCGGCATGGAAGAGGAAAATTTGAGATGCCAAATTGCTAGAATTCTCAAAGCAATTGCAAACGATGCGGAGACGACATATCAACAGCCTAAGCAAATCCGACAAAGCCAAATACTTATGGGTGCGAAAGAAAATGAATACACTTCTGTCGCAATGAGCAGAGGGGGACATTAAACTGTATAAATATCAACTCTACCAGTGGGGAAGCAAATGTGGGAAATTGATGGCCCATATGGTTAGCCCGGAAAGGCATAAGGTGGCGATCAGGGGTATTAGCACATCGCAAGGGAAGCTGGAAGAGGGGTGGAGGAGGTCTGCCGACAGTTCCAGAGGTTCTACCAACAGCTGTACAACAGTGGACCCTCCAATGAAGAAGGGAGAGAGGTTTTTTTGAAGGGCTCACCTTGCCCCAAGTCACAGCTGAGGAAATGGACCAGTTGAATTCTCCTTTCGGTCCATGGGAAATCTTAACGGCTTTTCAGGCACTTAAATTGGCTAAGGCACCAGGACCAGATGGCCTGGGAGGCAAATTTTATAAGATCCTAAGCAATTTAATGGTGGGACCGTTCCAGAGGCAATGTGACATAGCATTTGCGAAGGGAGATTTGGGGGGCCGGAAAAATTGGGCAACAATCATGGTGGTTTCTAAACCAGAGAGAGACAACAGGTTAGTGGGGCCATATAGACCTATCTCCCTCATCAACCAGGATGTCAAACTAATCGCCTCATTGCTGGTGGGGGTCATCAGCAGACTCATTCACCCAGACCAAGTAGGCTTTGTGCCCGGACGGTCCTCCAGCAGGGGATGGGCCAGGAGGGAGATGTCATCATCACAAGCCTTGATGCCAAGAAGGCTTTTGATAATGTTTTCTGGGACTACCTTTTTTGGATCTTAAGGCAATTTGGGATTAGGGGAGTGTTTCTGGACTGGGTAAAGATGTTGTATCATCAGCCTCAAGCCTAAATCTTGGTAAATGGAACACTAAAAGAAACTTTCCAACTCCAATGGGGCACCCGACAGGGTTGTCCACTCTCCCCAATGCTGTTTTTATTGTTGATGGGACCCCTAGCTGCCAAAATTCGGGATACTGATGAGTGCAGTGCATATCGATGGGGCCGTACACATGCAAAATCAGCCTTTTTGCAGATGACATGCTACTCTTTATCAGGCAAGCAGGGACACATATACAAAGCGTCATATGCACTATAGCAATGTTTGGGACATTTGTGGGACTAAAAGTTAACTGGTCTGTCTGAATCTATGCGAGTCCAAACCAAGTATTTGAACAAAGGGGGGGGGGGGGAGCACTTTCCACTCAAATAGGCAGGTGACTCCATGAAAGAGGGTAGGGCTAAATGGCCAATTTTCCCAATGGAGAAAGGTGAATAGTGGTGTACCCCAGGGATCTGTGCTGGGTCCGCTGCTTTTTGACATATTCATAAATGACCTGGAAAGTGGAATAACGAGTGAGGTTATCAAATTTGCTGATGACACAAAACTATTTAAAGTTGTTAAAACCCAGGAGGATTGTGGAAAATTGCAAGAGGATCTTGATAAATTGGAAGACTGGGCATCAAAATGGCAGATGAAATTTAATGTGGAGAAGTGCAAGGTTATGCACCTAGGGAAGAACAACCCAAACTATGGTTACACGATGCAAGGTTCCACATTAGGAACCACCACCCAAGAAAAAGATTTAGGCGTCCTTGTGGATACCATGTTAAAACCCTCGGCCCAGTGTGCAGCGGCGGCCAAGAGAGCAAATAGAATGCTAGGTATGATAAGGAAAGGAATGGAAAATAAAACAAAAGATATTATAATGCCTCTATATCGTTCCATGGTGAGACCGCACCTTGAATATTGTGTGCAATTCTGGTCGCCGTATCTTAAAAAGGATATAGCGATTTTAGAAAAGGTTCAGAGAAGAGCCACCAAAATGGTAAAGGGGATGGAAGGCTACTCCTATGAAGAAAGGCTAACAAGGTTGGGGCTCTTTAACCTGGAAAAGAGACGGCTGAGGGGAGATATGATAGAAGTCTATAAATTAATGAACGGAGTGGAACGGGTAAACGTAGATCGATTGTTTACCTTATCAGAATATAGAAAGACTAGGGGACATGCAATGAAGCTGCAGGGTAAACTATTTAAGACTAATAAAAGAAAATATTTTTTCACTCAACGTGTAATCAAACTCTGGAATTTGTTACCGGAGGATGTAGTAAAGGCTGTTAGTGTAGCTGGGTTTAAAAAAGGTTTGGACAAGTTCCTGGAGGAAAGGTCCATAAACCATTATTAAGAAGGGACCCAGGATATCAATGCTTGAACCAATACAAGCATTGTGGAACCTGTGTCCCTTGGGGAAACTGCTAGGTACGTATGACCTAGATTGGCCACTGTTGGAAACAGAATACTGGGCTTGATGGACCTTGGTCTGACCCAGTATGGCATATCTTATGTTCTTATGTTCTTATGTAAATACTTGGGACTGCATCTAAGTGCAAATAGGAAGCTGTTATACCAGAAAAATGTAGCTGACTAACTGGCGCAAATGCAGAGCTGGTGCACAAAATGGAGAAGTCTTCCTTTTTTGCTACTGGGCTGAGTGGCACTGATAAAGATAGTGCTACTCTACCCATTGCAATTGTTACCCCTGAGGGTCAAAGAGAAGGAGGAGAGACTATACCGAAGCCTAGTGAGAAATTTTATATGGAGGGGACACACTGCCGAATTAGTTTCACCAAACTGACAGCGGGTCGAGAAAAAGACGAACTAAATTTACCTGACCTCCGCTTCTACAATGTCGCCATGTTGCTTAGGTGTATAAACAAACTGCAGGGAGGTGGAGAGCGATACACCTAAATAGTATTCCTGGATAAAGGTTGCACCCCCTATAAGAATTTTACCCTGTTACAAGTACCCCAGACCTGGCAGAAAAGCGCAAGGGTTTTTTTAGGATTCTTGGAGCCCATGTGGAAAGCATGGCCATGGTGGAGGGGGATAATTGGGGGAGTCAGAGAGTGACATCCTCCATTTAACACACTAGTGGGCAACCCCGAATTCATACCAGGAATAGACAATGCCACTTTTCAGAAGTAGGAGGCCCAAGGATGCCATTCAATAGGATATCTCCTGGAGTTGGGTGGGGGGACATTTCCCTCATACGAACAACTTAAAAAAGCATGGTGAATCCAAAACAAACAATTTCTAACCTATTTCCAATTCAGGCACTACGTGACATCCATGATAGAGGGTGGGAGTGAGGGGCAGCAACGATTAGCCTATGCACCTCTAGACAGGGTGTTCTTAGCAACACTAGATAAGCACAGTAAAATGGCCTACTGGTATAAACTGGGCAGGGATATGCATACACATATCTGACAGGAAAGCTTGAGCAAGCAGTGGTCAAAGGAGTTGGGAGTTGCGGAAATCTCCAAATGCACCCCAGATGTGGCCCTACAAGAAACACACTTTAAAATTATCCACAGGGCATACTTGACACTAGAGAGAGGGGCTCAAATGCAGCTATGGGAAAGCCCAGACTGCTTGAGGTGTGGAGCTTTTAGGGGCACTTGGGAGAGGGTATTAACCAATATCCAAGCCATGATAGACACAAAGATAGAGTGATATACTCCACGTTCCTGCTAGGGGACGAAAAACCAATCGGGCGGACAGTGCAAAAAGGAAAATGGTACAAATAGCGCTCTTAGTAGCTAGGAAGGTGCTCTTGTTGCCCTGGATAATGGACAGAGCACCAACCCCTGAGCAATGGTCTGCAGCCATAAAAGACATGGCTGATTGGATACTGCTCGGAAAGGGAAAAAAAGGCTCCCAAAGCAGACAGCTTTACTGGTCTATATGGGAGGCATGCCATGCTTATCTTAATCCTTGAACCACCGACAAGGGAAGGAGAGGAAGGAGGAGAGGGGGGATAAGGATAAAGGGGGCAGGGGAAGGGATGGGAGAAAGGGAGCAGTGGTGGGAATAGAGGTACAGAGGAGGGGAGGAAATGAAAAAAAGTGTTCAAAATAGAGACCCTGAACCCCAGACAGGGCAAGGAAGGGCACAAGATTAGCTCTAAGCTGTGCATTCTTGGAATTTATGAAGGGACTCAGGGGAGAAGCGAAGTAACAGGCAACAGACACTGAGCGATGTATGACCAAGGGAACTGGGGCACTCAGACAAATGATGTAACAATAATAGATCCTTTGCATGGTCAGACATGTCTGTTATAACATTGTGATGGTATACCTGTTAGAAACGCTAGTGTTCATTGTTCCCTGTTAGAGACAAAGTAATGCCATGTTGGCTATAAACTGCTTGTATTGTATAATTGGTTGATTGATCAGAATAAAAAATAAATAAATAAAGACAAAAAGCTAAAGGGCTTATGGTTGCAGGAGGAGATATGAATTGTGGTCTGGATAGGTCCTTAGGAGGTGTCTGGAAGGAACTCTGTAAGGGTAAGGCTTCATGTAGAGTGATGGCCGAATTCGAGAGGACAAATGTGTGGTGGGCATTGAACTTTGGGGTGTGGTACTATACTCATTGCTATGCGAGAATACCCACATATTCTTGATTGGATCTGCTATTAGTTAAAACAGCAACCTTATCCAACACTCTTTCTTCTGATGTCTCCGTTTCAATAACTGATCATGCATTGGTATTTATGATTTTAACCTTGGAATGGAATAAGAAAGAACAGAAAGAGTTGCGTTACAGGATAAGTTTTAGGTTGTTGCAAGAGCTAATGGGTGAGTATTTGGGAACCTAACAATAAGGAAGCTATCTCGGCCAGACTTCTTTGTGAGGCTAGCAAGGCCTTTATGTGGGATCAGTTGCTTCAGCTGGTAGTGCAAAGAAACAGAGAGAGGAAGAACGGCATTTACTTTGGTGGAAATTGCAGACTCTGCAGCAACAGCATAAGAGAACCGGTAGTGTTAAGATCTATAGACAGTTGGTGGAAGTGAGGAACAGAATTGACAGTACTGAAGTATAAAGGATTGAATTATTATTGAAGCTAACCAAGAGGAATTTTATTGAATATGAAGGGAAGGCAGGAAACTTGCTTGCCTTGTAGTTAGAGAAGAAACTAAATTCTAGATTTGTTTGTGAAGTCTGCGACAGGATGGGCAAGATCCAAAAAGACAGCCCAGACATAGCAGCAGTGTTTAAGAATCTTTCTGCTAGGCTTTATACTTCAGAAGCTTATATCAGCTTAGATGTTCTTACAGCTTTTTAAGACAGAGTCCACCTTTCTTCATTGGACAATCCACAGATGCACATCTTAAATTGGGATATTTCAGTCCTGGAAGTAGATGCCACCATTAAGACTGGCCTCCGAGAAAGCTATGAGAGTGGATGGCTTCTCAACTGAATTCTGTAAAGCAGTGGTTCTCAACGCAGTCCTGAGGACACACTTAGTCAGGTTTTCAGGATAGCCACAATGAATATGCATGAGATTAGACTGAATATAATGGAAGCAGTGCATTTAAATCTCTCTGACATATTCATTTTCCATATCATCCTATTAGGCCAGTCGAGATAAGTGAGTTGTGTTCCCCTACCAGCAGAGGTGGAGACAGAGAAAAATCCAGAGGTTTCTAATGACCTCATCCTGCACTGTATCTGAAGCAGCTAGGAGCATATGACCTCAGCATTTCTCTGTTTCCAGCAGAGTGTGGACACATCTGAGCAGCTCTGTGAAAACTTTGAAAGAGATTGATTTAGCTTGTGAGTAACTACTCTCAGGGGCAACTTCCTCACTTGAACTTAACTTGGGAGGCTACTATTGGGTTACTCGTAACACTAGTGCCCTCCTGTGTTTGCCAAAGGCACTGTTCAGTTCCCTGTCCTTATCCTGTTAAGGGCCTGTTGAACAGCGAGAATTGTTGGATCAGGACCCTGATCCTAGCACAATCTCAGTGCCCCCTTCCCCAGCTCTCCACCAAATATTGGATGAAGGTTTCAAGAGGTATGCGGCTACAAGACTTGGTTGCAGGGGAGTAGCGTTGAGCCCAGCACCGTTGTTGCTTGGACTCCCCAGGGGTGAGTACCAGATTTAAATTCCCCTTTCTGTACCAAATCTACGCTTCTGTACTTGTTTGACGTTGCCTGTGAGGGCCCCGACTTCGGCTGCTTAGTGGGGCAATTGTTGGGTACGGGAGCAACACTGTTTGTGATTGTAGTTTTTCCTCACTGATTCCCACCTCATGACTGTGCTGTGTGCACGTGCTACCGGCCTTGGCTTTGTGTTATGCCATCTTCCACACTGCATGCGTTTGTATCTGTGTACATTGGTACACGGGGCATCTGCATCACACGCCATAAGCATGCACTGTCTCCACAAAATGCAGTAGCTCTGTATTCCTAGTGTGTGCGCTAAAAGTGCAGCTTACCTCAGTGTGCCTTGGTTGAACGGAAGGATTTACTTCATGAAGCTGCTCTGCTTGGCATAGGCACTTGTCATCTTGGTGGAGATGCTGCCCTACTGCCCTCCCTCTGCATTCTTGGCACAAAGGCTTCTGCTCACTTCTTGGAGATGTTGTCCTTGCAGTTCGTGAACATGGACTTCTCTTCTACCTCTTCAGCTCTGCAGGTGGCAGTGGGGTCAGCTGGAGAGAGAAACAGTGCCCCTACTTGGAATCTGTTTGGTCATTCTTTGGAGCCCAGTCCACTAGCACTTCCCCAGCAGGGTTCTCCTGTAACTGGCCTGCCTTCCGCTAGAGGAACGGCCAAGCTGATGGAGAGTTCCAAGCCTCTGGCCTATCTTCTCCAGAATTCTTCTCCTTTCTTCAGCAAGCATGGTCCTTCTGGCATAGCAAGTTGGACCTTTTGGCCTCAGGACCCTTTTGCACTTTCTCCTCTTGCTCAGAGGGAAGCATCCCCAGAAGAGGATGTATTAAGGGAACTCCGATCATCTTTCCTGTACTAAGGAATCCTGCTTTGAGTTCCGGGGAATTGGATGGTGACTCAATGTGTGAAGAAGACTAGCATCAGGCACTGGATATAACCAAGATGATTCTTTCATTATCTGTTTATTTTGGAAAGAGGATCTGGTGGCAATGATTGATCAAGTTTCCTCTGCCCTGCGGCTGTTGGATGTTGCCTTGATGGAGCAGGAGCCACAAATGCATCCCCTCTTGCAGGGGGTCAGAAAACCTTCCAGGGCATTTCCTTTCCCAGAGTTCCTGAAGATCATGATACACACAGAATGGGACTCACCTGCTGCCCCATTGAAAGGGGGCAGGGTCATGAGAAGGCTCTATGCTCTCCCTCAGGAGGACTTTACTGCCTGGATGTGGTTGCCCCAGGTAGATGTGCAGGTGATGGCCATTACTAAATGCACTACCATTCTGGTTTGAGGGTGGTGCAGCTGTTAAGGATCAATGGATCGCAAGTTCGAGGTCTTCCTAAAGAGCCAGTTTTCAGCCACATTCTCCAGACAGTAGTTTGCAGAGAACTTAACAGCTCATGCTCTGCTCCACTGGATCCCGTTGCTCCTACAGGATGACATTTTGATTCTTCTGGAATCATCAGCGACTTTCTTGGCAGACACCATGTATGATTTTTCCTACTTGGCAGCCAAAGATATTGCCTTTTCCATGGTGACATATTGCTGGCTTTAGCTTTACCATCAGGCAGAGACACAGCATCCAAGTCCTGGTTATCTGCACTTCCTTTAAGGGGAAGCTTATGTTTAGGGAGGATTTGGAGAAGCTAATCAAGGAGCTGGGACCATCTAAACCACATCATCTTCTGGAAGATTGACTGAAAGGGCCTGGGAAGCATGGCCTATCCTCCTCTGCATTACATTCTCCTTGCTTCTGCCACCAGGAGTCATGTGGATTCAGGGATTCCTGGAAGTATCGCCCAGGGAGGCCATTCTTTCCTCCCTGTGGCTCCAAGTCCCAGACTCAGTACTTTTGAGGTACTTGCAAGCCATGTGAGACTCCCTCTTCCTCCCAAATATGGGTTCTCCTATCAGATACAATGATTTTTTTATTTATTTATTTAGCTATTTCTTCTATACCGCCCCTTCCAGAGATCAGGGGCGGTTTACATGGAACAAGTAAACAAATTTGTATACTAATGTATACATTACATGAAACAGAGATTTTTTTAACTTTATACAGATAATAGTTGTTAACAGAGATTTATAACATTGTAACTTTATACAAATAACTGTGCATTAATTGTCAAAACTATTTACATTTTATATACATTAATAAGTTTCTGTATCGTAGTGTTGATCTAGTGTTGATCAGAGTTTTTTCTACCTTTTTATAGGTAGTCAGAGTTTTCTACCTTTTATATGTGTGTGTGTGGAGGAATTTATTTCCTTTTTTCATCTCTTGGGAGTATTTTGGGGTGTATGTGGTGGGTGTATGTGGTGGGTGTATGTGTGTGGGTAGTTGAGTGTGGTTTTAGGGCTTTGTGTTTGAGTGTTTGGGGATGGTGTGTGGTTGGACTTGGGGGTCTGGGATTTCATAGTGTTCGGAGAAAAGGTATGTCTTGAGTTCCTTTCTAAATTGGGTGAGGTCTTTTATGATCCGAAGGTTTATTGGGAGATTATTCCAGAGCATGGGGGCAGTGAATGAGAAGGCTCTGGTGCTGGTGGATTTTTTAGTTTTTTTGAATGAGTTTGGTATTTCAAGTGAGTGTGTTGCGTTTAGTCTGCGCGTTCTTGATTCTGATGGGGCATGTAATAGCATGGATAGATATGATGGGGCGATGTTGTTCAGGAGCTTGAATGTGATTAGGAGGATTTTATATCTGATTCTTCTGTTTATAGGGAGCCAATGCAGTTCCAGCATTATTGGGGTTACGTGGTCTACTAGGCGGGCTTTTGTGACTACTTTGGCACAGATGTTCTGGGCTCTTTGAAGTAGGTATGTACTTTTTTGTGGTAGGCCAATTAAGAGACTATTACAATAGTCAAAGTGTGGGGTGATGAGTGTGTTAACAACTGATCTAAAGTCATGGGTGTCAAGAAGGGGTCTTAGATGTTGTATGGTTTTGAGTTTGTAGAATATGGTTTTTACCGTCTGTTTTATATGTGGTAGCATGGTGAGTGTATGGTCTATTATTACCCCTAGGTATTTTACCTCTTTTTTGACGGGTATAGTTGTATTTATGATTGAGATTGATGTTGGATAGATGTCCTCAGTCACGGGTGATCTTGTTATGAACATTGCCTCAGTTTTTTTGAGGTTGATGCTAAGGTAGTTAGATTCCATCCAGGAGGTGGTCTCCACCATGCATTTTGATAGGGCATCGTAGGTAGGATTTTTGGTGGATATGGGGAGAGCAAGCATGATGTCATCAGCATAGATAAAGTGACTAATTTTGTGTTTTCTGAATATTTTTGTAATGGGTTGGAGGTACAGGTTGAAAAGGAGGGCAGAAAGGGCGGATCCCTGGGGTATTCCTTGTCCTTGGGGGAAGGTTTCTGACACTTCCTGGTCTATTTGAACACATATTAGTCTGTTTGTGATGTAAGACTTAAACCAATTGAGTACTGTCCCACCTATTCCTAGATTTTCTAGTCTATTGATCAAAGTAAGGTGGTTGATGTTGTCAAAGGCGGCAGAGATGTCTATGAAGAGGAGTAGGAAGCCTTGACTGCTATCATCTGTGCCTTTGATGAGGAAGTCTATCAGTGTAGTTAGAAGGGTTTCTACACCGTGATAGGGGCGGAAGCCAAACTGGTGAGAGTCTAAGGGTTTGTGTTCATCGATATGGTCTTGTAATTGTAATTGGATGTTTTTTTCTATTATTTTAGCTATAAATGGAATGCTGGCTATCGGTCGGTAAGAGTTTGGGTCTTTTGGGTCAAGTTTATTGTTTTTTATTATTGGTCGAAGCGTTGTGAGTTTTAGGGCGTTGGGCATGATGCCCTGGACAAGGGATTGGTTCACCATTTGTTGGATGTTTTCAGCCAGTTCTTCCTTTGTGCATTTGATCCATGACACAGGACATGGGTCAAGTGGAGAAGTTGTGGTGTTGATAAGTGTTATGATCCTAAGAAGGTGTTTTTGATCTATCGTGTGGAAGGAGGTCCATGTGTTATTAGATTCAGTGTTTGTAGGTAGTGTCATTGGTATGGTGTTGGATTTGCACTTTAGTTTTTCTGCAAAGTGGGTTGCTAAGGTCTGTATGCTTATAGCCGACTGTTTTGGCTCTTGGTTTTTAGCTTTTGTCAAAGTTTTTACGATTGCGAATAGTTCTCTGGGGCGGTTGATAGCCATGTTTATTACTTTGGAGTGGTAATCTTTTTTGACTTGTTAATTGCATTTTTGTAATTGTTGAGGGTGGTCATATATTGGGATTTGTTTTCGTCAGATTTAGTTTTCCTCCATTTCCTTTCTTGTTTCCTCAATTGTTTTTTTATATTTGCTAGTTCTCTCGTGAACCATTTTTCTGTCTTTTTTACTTGTTTATGCATGGTATGTGTGGGGGTAGCTGCTTTCTGGACTGTTTGATTCCAATGGTTTACAGCGGATTCGATGTTTGGGAGGTTTGTGTTGAGTATGGGTAATACTTTGTCAAGGAAATTAGCTTTGTCAAAGTGTGTAAAACGTGATATGTGGGGTGATGAGTTTGTTGTGTTTAGTGTTGCTTGAGCTGGGAGGTGGAGTGTGATAAGGTAGTGATCAGACCATGGTACCTCTGTTATTGTTGGAGGGGTATGTTGGTGTTGGTTATTAAGAAGGGAGGAGGGAAGGAAGATGAGATCTAAGGTGTTGCCTTTTATGTGGGTGGGAGCATGTATTATCTGAGTGTAACCCATTTGGGTCATAGCATCCATGAAATTGTCTGATTGAGAGTTATTCAGGGAAGGGAGATTCAAATCACCTAGGATTATGAGAGGTTTGTTTGGTGATGCTGTGCATGCGAGTTCTAAGATGGAGGAGAGGTTTTTTTGATCAGTTGAAGGGGGTCTATATATGAGAGTAAGTGCAAGGGTTCTATTTTCTATGTTGATGATGTCTATTCCATCTATATTGTTTAAGCATGTTAAGGTGAATTGTAGGTCTTTTTTAGCGAGTATGAGAGTGCCACCTCCTCTTTTTGCATCCCGATGGCAGCTGAATGTATCATATTGATGTGATGTTAACTGGTTTAGTAGTACGGTGTCTGTGGGAGTGAGCCATGTTTCAGTAATGCAGATGATTTCCGGGTTTGTGTCTTTTATCATGTCGTTGATGATTGGTATTTTATTTCGTATGGATCTAACGTTTATTAAGATGAGCTTTGTTTGGGTATCTATTTTGGTTGTGTTGTCGCTTAAACCAGTGTGTGGCTGGTGTTTTATTTGGATGAGTCTGCGATGGTGTCTGTTTGAGTCATTGCTTGAGTAATTATTGTGGGTGTGTGTAAAGGTTGAACAGTGTGGTGTGTTTTGGTGAGGATTGTGGGTAGTGATAATGTTGTTATATGGGTTTCTGTAACGATTATGTATGATGGGGATATGATTATAGGGGTTTTGATTGGTTTTGTATGAGTATATGTGTTGAGTTAGGAGAGTTATTAGAATGAGAGTGAGTGGGAGGTTTGCCTGTCTTGTGGGAGACATTGTGTATATATTTTGGTGGGCAAAGGAACTCTGAGAACGGGGCTCTGGGAATGGGGACTAGTGGAAGTGTCTGTGTATTAATGGTATATAGCTGTCTGTGACAGTTTTCGATGTACTGGGTGACTACTGGCAATAGTACTGGGTGACTACTGGCAATAGTACTGGGTGACTACTGGCAAATGTACTGGGTGACTACTGGCAATAGTAGATGACTAATAGGATACACTCTATAGTGTTGTAGCTACTGGGTTACAAATAACAATACAATAGTATATGTGCTACAGATGACAATATAACAATGTATCAATATCCGAGAGGAGGGTGAGAGAGAACTAGTTACTGTTAACAATTAGCTACTAGTAATAATACAATGTGTGATTGATTGCTGTTAGTGATAGTCTGAAAACCTGGAAACAGTTTTATAAATGAGATAGCTACTGGCAACAGTATTTCTACAGTTTTATACATGAAATATAAATGAGACAGCTACTGGCGACAGTATTTCTACAGTATTATATATGTAATATAAATGAGACAGCTACTGGCAACAGTATTTCTACAGTATTATACATGTAATGGCTGATTGGTAACAGTAAAATGAGACTGTTACTGACAGCTGCTACTGACAACAGTAATGTAAGAAAGTTAATAAAGGGGAAAAGTCAGCTGGATAAAGTTTGTGAAGGGTATACTTGCTGTGCTTGAAGTTCTGTGGAGGAGGTGAAGTACGCGATCTCGACCCTCTAGGGGAGCTCAGCTGTACTTGGGTGTAGGGCGTGGCCTCTGCGTTTGCTGCTTTAGTGGTAGATCTTTGTGTAGGGGGAGGGATTCACATTCAAAGATCTCTTTTGTGAATGCAGGTTTTCAGAGTGGCTGGAGCTTCGGTTACTTGTCTCCGGGGGAGAGAGGGTTCTCCTCAGATGACTTTGTTAGGATGTAGCTTTTTGCTTATCGTGCCCCGCAAGGCGCGGGCGCTGCTTGCCGGCGGCGCTTCTTATGTGTGCCGCTGTGACCTCCCACAGCCCTCGATTGGGCTGGAGTTCAGGAGCGGGAAATCGCTGCTCGTGCTGGGCTCTACCCCGACCGGGGAGCCTCTCAAGATGGCTGCAGCAGTTGGAATATAATCCTCTCAAATATCTTAGCTTCTCTCGGTGCGCTGACGATCAGTGTTGTTGCCTTGATCTCCTGTCGTGCCACTCCTTGTTCGTTCAGAAGCAGAATGCTTGGGTCAATATATGAGAGTTCAGGAAAACTTGCGAAATTTGCGAGAGGAGCAGAGTTATGGTTTTTTGCTACTTAGCAGTGTCTTCGTGGTTAAGGATTCACTGTTGCGGTCCCCGCCTAAGGGCCACGCCAAAGGGCCCTCTGGCGAGGCCCGACAGGCGCGGGCCTGCGTGGAGGCCGGCTGCCTTTGAATGGCTGCTGCTCCCCTCCCACAGCCCCGATTGGACTGGAGCACCTGAGCAGGGCAGCCGGATGGTGCGGTGAGGTGCTCTACCCCGTGTCGGGGGAGTTTACAAATGGCGCTTTTCCCGCCGATCGCGGGCTGCCTTTGAAGGGCTGCTGCTCCCCTCCCACAGCCCCGATTGGACTGGAGCACCTGAGCAGGGCAGCCGGATGGTGCGGTGAGGTGCTCTACCCCGTGTCGGGGGAGTTTACAAATGGCGCTTTTCCGCCGATCGCGGGCTGCCTTTGAAGGGCTGCTGCTCCCCTCCCACAGCCCCGATTGGACTGGAGCACCTGAGCAGGGCAGCCGGATGGTGCGGTGAGGTGCTCTACCCCGTGTCGGGGGAGTTTACAAATGGCGCTTTTCCCGCCGATCGCGGGCTGCCTTTGAAGGGCTGCTGCTCCCCTCCCACAGCCCCGATTGGACTGGAGCACCTGAGCAGGGCAGCCGGATGGTGCGGTGAGGTGCTCTACCCCGTGTCGGGGGAGTTTACAAATGGCGCTTTTCCCGCCGATCGCGGGCTGCCTTTGAAGGGCTGCTGCTCCCCTCCCACAGCCCCGATTGGACTGGAGCACCTGAGCAGGGCAGCTGGATGGTGCGGTGAGGTGCTCTACCCCGTGTCGGGGGAGTTTACAAATGGCGCTTTTCCCGCCGATCGTGGGCTGCCTTTGAAGGGCTGCTGCTCCCCTCCCACAGCCCCGATTGGACTGGAGCACCTGAGCAGGGCAGCCGGATGGTGCGGTGAGGTGCTCTACCCCGTGTCGGGGGAGTTTACAAATGGCGCTTTTCCCGCCGATCGCGGGCTGCCTCTGATGGGTTGGGGGCCCATTCTGGGGTGCCTCCTGTCGGTAGCTGGCTCTGTCACTTCTTCCAGGAAGAGGCCCATGTGACTTTGGACTGGTAGGTGCTCGCCGACATTCGGTTCAGCTATGTGATGGAATGCAAGGACCCTATTCCAGATGCCTTCCTGATATCTCTAAGTGGGTCTGGGCCAGGAAATCCACCATTTAGACTACTCTGGAGAGGCTCCTCAGCCTCCAGGCTGTAGTTATGGTATCACCTGTTGAAAGGGGCAAGACCGCTATTCCATTTACTTTTATGGTGCAAAGAAGGTTGGGTCCTTCCACTCAATTTTGGATTTCAGGGACATCACTGATAAGCATTGAGTGCAGAGCAGAAATGGACACCAGGAAAGATAACCCCTAAAGCAGCCAATCTGTGAAATGAAGGACTCTATATCGGTAGTTTGTTCAATGGTCTGTGAAGAACGGAAATAAAGTGATCAGATACTTAGAGTGTGTAGCTGTGGCTTGAGTTGCCCAGTACCACAAATAGTAAGTTGAGGTGAACAGTCATGAGAAAGCTAAGTATTCAGTGACACAATGGCTTTTATTATTGAGAAAGGTGGAATAGCGTTGAATTCTATAACTTAGCTAAGAGAAGTGGAAAGCTATGAATGTGCAGTAGAGATACTTACAGCGATGGTAAGATGACAGTCTGAAAGTTGCATTTGAAACTTTAATTATGAAATAAAAATAAAAGAGAAGTTGTTGGTAAATAGACTGTTTCAATGACAGATAAAGCACACATCGATCACTTGATGATAAATGAAATTATTATGTGGACACTTGAACAATAGCAGCCTGAATGGAATTCAGGCATTACATCACGATTATATAGAATTTTAAGAAATCCAGCATTGCCAATAAAAGAAAAAGAATAAGAGGTATATCAAGTTCAAAATAAAGATAAATGAACTGAAGGAGTTTTTTAGAACAATGACTGATACAGCACCAACCCCCAAAGAAATTGAAAGGGTTGAATATCTGAGGTCATCTCCAGGAACAAGCAGGAATTTAGTCCTCACATCGGGTGACATCGGGTAACAATGGAGCCCACGCAGGAAGTTCCTCAGCTACCAATAGGAAAGCATTTGGGAGCAGTCCACTGTGCCTGTGCTGCTGACTCTCTTCAGTTCTCATTTTTCCGCGGAACCGACAGGATCAATTCCTGACACCGCTCGATACTCCTCAGTTCTACTTCTTTGCTTACTTCTTCTTCTTTTTATATTAATTAACTTTAAAAAAAATGTTTTCTATCTTTCTTCAGGACTTTCCTAGTACCCTGAGGCCCACACTTGGGCCTTCATTTTCCAAGCCTGCACTCTCAGGCAAAATGGAAAAGCCCACCAGTGGCTTTAAAAAAATGTACAAACTGCTCCAGTACAATTTCTATCACCAACAAACATGACTGGTGCCTTAAATGCCTTGGCCTCGATCATGTCCCCACAGAGTGCTCCCTGTGTAAACAAATGACAAAAAGAGGCCTGGGGAATCAAGCTAAAAAATTCAAAGAGCTCACCAACTCCGAAGCACTCTAAAGATTCCAGATACGGAGAGAAAAAATCAAAACAACCCTCTCCATCACACCCTCCCAAAGAGAAGTCATTGACCCGGGAACCCTTGGAGATTCTGAAGGATCCAAGTCGCAAAACCAAAGATCCTTCCAGTAAGACAAAACCATAGTGGGATCAGCAATAAGTCCAGGCATTCCCGGCGGGAGGACTTGTCATTCAAAGCCTCAGTGAGGAGTCGAGAGGTACCCGGAGCACCAACCTCTGCGGAACCCTCGATGCCGTGCCTAGGTCCAATGGCAGCTGACCCCGTTCCATCCGATGACCAGGTACCGGCAACATCACTAGATCAGCGTATGCTGGTTCTAGAATGGACCTTAGCAGCCTCCGTGCAGTTAACACCATCGGCATCGATATCTACATCGCTTCCAGCTCTACAAATACCAACTGGCCCAATGTTGGTCCCGGTGCCGATGCCGATGTCGACACCGATGTCAATACCAACAGTACCCTTCGTGTCAACACAGCTTCCGATGCCGACACCTTCCCTGATACCTATACCTTTACTGATGCCAGGGCCTTCTTCAATGTCGGCGCCTTCACCCAAAGAGATTGGATAACAAGTATCAGTTCTCAATGGTGATATTTGAATTGAGAATCAGTAGACTGAATTGTGCTAGCTTTGTAATTCTACTGATCCTTGGTTTGGTTGTCATAGGTAAGAGCTATCTGGAACCTACCCTATCTTTAGAGTACCTCATATTTACTGCTAAAGTTCACTGTAGTACTTGCATTGTGCCAAAGTGAACTTCCTTCTTGAGATCGTAAGATGTAACATGCATGGGTAGTTTGTCAAGATGTGACAGGACGTTCTTCTTTATCAAGCCTGTGGCTACCAATATGATGGAAAATACTTCTGTATCCTTCTGCCGCATTTAGATAGCTGGGTGGCTGGTGGACGTGAGGATCGCCTGGTAACATGGCTGCCTGGTGCGAAGGTAGCGGACCTCACGCGCCACCTAGATAAGGTCTTAGATAGTGCTGGGGAGGAGTCTGCTGTCTTGGTACATGTCGGTACCAATGACATAGGAAAATGTGGTAGGGAGGTTCTGGAGGCAAAATTTAGGCTTTTAGGTAGGAAGTTGAAATGCTTCCGAAATGCTTCCTGTTCCACGCGCAGGACCCAAAAGGCAGGCAGAGCTCCGGAGTCTCAATGCGTGGATGAGACAATGGTGCAGAGATGAGGGTTTTGGATTTGTTAGGAACTGGGGAACATTCTGGGAAAAGGAGGGGCTCTTCCGAAGGGATGGGCTTCACCTTAACCGGGATGGAAACAGGCTGCTGGCATTAACCTTTAAAAAGGAGATAGAGCAGCTTTTAAACTAGATATTAGGGGAAAGTTGACAGTCGCCCAAGAGCGGATGGTTCGGAAGAATGTATCCTTGAAGGATACTACCAAAAGCAGAGAGGTTCCACAAAAGAGTAAAGTAGCCCAAATGCCCTCAAGTATGGAGCAGACAGAGCTTAAAGATCCCAATTTACCCATGTCTAACAATAGCCAAATTAACATGAATAAAATACATTCTCTAAAATGCTTGTATGCAAATGCTAGAAGTCTAAAGAATAAGATGGGAGAGTTAGAATATATAGCACTAAATGAAAGGTTAGATATGATTGGAATATCAGAGACATGGTGGAAGGAGGACAACCAGTGGGACACTGTGATACCTGGGTACAAACTATATCGTAATGATAGAGCTGATCAAATTGGTGGAGGGGTTGCGTTCTATGTTAGAGAGGGCATTGACTCAGAAAGGATTAAAGTTTTGCAGGAAACAAAATCTGCTGTAGAATCTATATGGATTGAAATTCCATATAAAAGGGGGAAGGCGATGGCAGTGGGGGTGTACTATCGAGCGCCTGGCCAGAATGACCAAATGGATGATGAAATGCTCAAAGAAATCAAGGAAGCTAACAAAGGTTACAGCGCAGTAATAATAATGGGTGATTTCAATTACCCCGGTATCGACTGGGTCAGTGTCACGTCAGGACATGCTAGGGAGATAAAGTTCCTAGATGAAATAAATGACTGCTTCTTGGAGCAGCTGGTTCATGAAACGACCAGAGGGGAAGCCATATTAGTGGAACACCAGATCTAGTGCAAGAGATAAGGGTGTTGGGGCCACTTGGCAATAGTGATCATAGCATGATCGCCTTTGATTTAATTAGTGGAGGAGGGATAGTAAGGAAATCCACAGTACTACCTTTTAACTTTCGAAAGGGAGACTATGATAAAATGAGGAAAACAGTTAAGAAAAAACTAAAAGGAGCAGTTGCGAAGGTTAAAGACGTACATCAAGCTTGGGTGTTGTTGAAAAATACTATCTTGGAAGCCCAGACCAGCTGTATTCAACGCTTTAAGAAAAGTGGAAGGAAGTCCAAAAAACTGCCAGCATGGTTTAAAGGTGAGGTCAGAGAGGCTGTTGTTGCCAAAAAAGCATCTTTCAGGAAATGGAAAAAAGAGCCAAACGACGAAACCTGGAAACAGCACAAGCACTGGCAAGTCAAATGCAAGGCATTGATAAGGCAGGCAAAGAAAGAATTTGAGAAGAAGCTTGCTGCGGAAGCAAAAACGCGAAATAAAGACCTTTTCAAGTACATTCGTAGCAAAAAACCTGTGAGAGAGTCAGTTGGTCCATTAGATGATAAAGGGGTTAAAGGAGCACTAAGAGGCGACAAGGCGATAGCGGAGAGACTGAATGAATTCTTTGCTTCGGTCTTTACTGAGGAAGATGTAGGGATGTTACCCATGACTGAAGTGGTATTTAAAGGTGCGGAAGAATTGAAGGAAATATCGATACATCGGGAAGATGTCTTACAACTATTAGATAAACTGAAAAGTAGCAAATCACCTGGGCCGGATGGTATACATCCAAGGGTGTTGAAAGAACTGAAATATGAGATTGCAGAACTGCTATCAGTAATCTGTGAACTATCATTAAAATCATCTCTAATACCTGAAGATTGGAGGATCGCCAATGTAACACCAATTTTTAAAAAGGGTTCCAGGGGTGATCTGGGAAACTACAGACCGGTGAGCCTGACGTCAGTACTGGGAAAAATGGTAGAAACCATCATAAAGAATAAAATTACTCAGCATGTAGATAGTCACAACCTAATGGGAGACAGCCAACATGGCTTTAGACAAGGAAGATCTTGTCTTACTAATCTGTTATGTTTTTTTGAAGGAGTGAATAAACAGGTGGACAAAGGTGAGTCGGTTGATATTGTGTATCTGGACTTGCAGAAAGCCTTTGACAAGGTCCCTCTTCAGAGACTTTTGGCAAAACCAAAGAGTCATGGGATAGGAGGCAGTGTACTATTGTGGATCAGGAACTGGTTAAAAGATAGAAAGCAGAGGGTAGAGCTAAATGGCCAATTTTCCCAATGGAGAAAGGTGAATAGTGGTGTACCCCAGGGATCTGTGCTGGGTCCGCTGCTTTTTCACATATTCATAAATGACCTGGAAAGTGGAATAACGAGTGAGGTTATCAAATTTGCAGATGACACAAAACTATTTAAAGTTGTTAAAACCCAAGAGGATTGTGAAAAATTGCAAGAGGATCTTGATAAATTGGAAGACTGGGCATCAAAATGGCAGATGAAATTTAATGTGGACAAGTGCAAAGTTATGCACCTAGGGAAGAACAACCCAAACTATGGTTACACGATGCAAGGTTCCACATTAGGAACCACCACCCAGGAAAAAGATTTAGGCGTCATTGTGGATACCATGTTAAAACCCTCGGCCCAGTGTGTAGCGGCTGCCAAGAGAGCAAATAGAATGCTAGGTATGATAAGGAAAGGAATGGAAAATAAAACAAAAGATATTATAATGCCTCTATATCGTTCCATGGTGAGACCGCACCTTGAATATTGTGTGCAATTCTGGTCGCCGTGTCTTAAAAAGGATATAGCGATTTTAGAAAAGGTACAGAGAAGAGCCACCAAAATGGTAAAGGGGATGGAAGGATACTCCTATGAAGAAAGGCTAAAAAGGTTAGGGCTCTTTAACCTGGAAAAGAGACGGCTGAGGGGAGATATGATAGAAGTCTATAAATTAATGAACGGAGTGGAACGGGTAAACGTAGATCGATTGTTTACCTTATCAGAATATAGAAAGACTAGGGGACATGCAATGAAGCTACAGGGTAAACTATTTAAGACTAATAAAAGAAAATATTTTTTCACTCAACGTGTAATCAAACTCTGGAATTTGTTACCGGAGGATGTAGTAAAGGCTGTTAGTGTAGCTGGGTTTAAAAAAGGTTTGGACAAGTTCCTGGAGGAAAGGTCCATAAACCATTATTAAGAAGTGACCGAAGATATCAATGCTTGACCCAGTACAAGCATTGTGGAACTTGTTTCTCTTGGGGAAACTGCTAGGTACATATGACTTAGATTGGCCACTGTTGGAAACAGAATACTGGGCTTGATGGACCTTGGTCTGACCTAGTATGGCATATCTTATGTTCCTATTTTCTTGGTCTCTGACTGCATTTCTTGGTACTTCAGGACCTTCTCCATCTCCACGCAATTCACAAAATAATCACTTGGAACCGGCCCCTCTATTATCAATGCCGTTCTGGTGTTTTTCTCCTTTACCACTATGTTGGGTTTTCTCGCATCCAGTTTCTGATCCGTCGGAATGGGAATGTCTGAGGTGAGCAGTTTGTCGTATAGTGACTTGAATGCTGTTCTTGTGTATCCATTTATTAGTGTTTGCATCTTTATTTTGGGAGTTTGACCCCTGATGAAGGCTTTGTAGCTGAAACGTGGCTGACTCGTTCTTTTCTCAATAAAGAAATCCTATTTAACAAGGCCCTGGCCTGTGTGTGCTGATTATCTGGGGAAAACACTAGAGCATCATGATTGAAAATGAATTCACCAATAGTGGATATAGATGTTCTGCCATGATTGGTTGTTGGCAAACTCACTATATAAGAGCATTACCCCGATATATCTCATACTGCTGTGGTTTGTCATAATGGAAGGGGTAGGGAGGAGAGAATGTTGGAGATGGTTTAGGGCTTAGGGTGCCTTTAATCATTTATGGTAGGAATGTCAGGTAGTCCAGCTGTAGTAGATGGGCATTTTATACCAGGTCACACTGATCACTGAGGTGGTTTGTAGAAAGGACCCTATTATGTTTATTGGGACTCCTGGATCAGGCTGATTTGTGGGTTTATAAGGGTAAAGGTTTTCCCTTGTTGGTGGCGTGTATGATTGTGGCCCATTGTTGGAAACAAGAATGTGGGAAAGCAGTAGTAGAGTAGTATATGAAAGCTTGGGAACGTATGTATTTTTGACAAGCTCTCCTAATTGATGAAAGGGATGACTTCTGTGCTGTGTGGACTCCTTTCTGTCATCATACCATTAGAGTAGTAGGTTTTTTTCTGTTGCGACACTTCTGACAAACCATATTCATGTGCATAACTCAATAAACGCTACAGTCTGCGACTGAACAAAAAAAGAGCCCAAATATCATTTTATTGTAGCTAAAAATAATGCTTGGACTGGTGGCAACAGTGAACATTGGAGTGTAGAGGGAGCAGAATTAGGAGGCAGTCATTGAGATTAAGTACCTGGCTCCTTGCTTTGCACTTTCCCCAGCCTGCAGAGAAAGAATGGGCTTGCTGTTTATAAAACATTTGAAGACACACCAGTGTGTTCCGATGCACTTGTTGAGAACCACTGTATTAGAGACTGTTTTTGTGAGGGTATAATGATTGAAGGTTGATGTGATGAATATGCATTCATGTCCTTTGAGTAGTAGGTCCTCTATTATGAAAGTTTTGTTTTCACTTGATTGTCAGCCACACTATGCCTTTGTTACTCACACCTTGTACTATTATGCTACTAATGTCTGGCTATCCCTCTGATTCTAGTGATTTGCAGGAATAGTAGGGTAGGGAAATATGAAGTTGTAATGATCTCTTCTAGGAGCAGTTTCTCCATATGAGTTAATTTTATGCATACACACAAAACACCCACACTAGGGAAATAACAAAATATCCTAGAATGCCTGTGTTTTACCTATTACCAAAAGTTCATAAGACTTTGGTTAATCCACCCGGTAGACCAATCCTTTCCAGCAATGAATCCCTACTGGAGTTTGTGGGGAAGTACCTTGACAATTTCTTGAAATATGAAGTGCCCAAGATACGTTTGTATATTAAGGATACATCTCATTTTCTTCAGCTTTCGCATCAGGTACAGGATGTTTCTTCAGTCACTTGGTTGGTCACCATTGATGTAACTTCATTATATACTTCAATACCGCAAGATAAAGCTTTAGTTCTGTTAAAAGAAATTTGGAATAGTAGGTCTCGCCCCCATAGAGTTCCAACTGGTTTTTGAATCCAACTAGGAGAATTAGCTTTGAAGGAAAATTATTACATGTATAAAAAGCAATTTTTTTCCCCCAGCAAATTTCAGGCACTGCAATGGGAGCGACGTTTGCTCCTTCTTTGGCTAATTTATATATGCATAAATTTGGTGAGCGATATTTCTACTCTTCAGCGTTTATGGGAGATGTCCTTGAGTAGTGTTGATACATCGATTGATATTTTTCTTCTTTGGAAGGGGATAAGAGAAGATCTGCAAAAGTTCTTTGAGTTTTTGAATGGATGCAATCCTGCAATTCATTTCGAGATGATATGCAATGAGTCTGCAACATCTTTTTTGGATGTAATGGTTATGAAGACCTCTGCATCGTTTGAGACAACTGTATTTTCAAAACCTATGGATAGAAATATGTTATTGCAGTATGGCACTTTCATCCTATTCCATTGAAGAATAGTTTGCCGTTTCCCCAGCTGTTATGGTGTAGGTGCATTTGTTCTTCAAGTACAGAGTATCAGAAACAGGCTGCAGTAATGGTAGCCAAATTTCAGGATCAAGGATATCCCTGTATAGTGCTCCGGAAAAGAGCTTTGAATAACCATCGGGAATGGCTCTTGGACCCTTTGCAATTTCCAGGTAATAAGGATTCCTCCAAATATCTTTCCTGTGTGTTTCAATATTCTTTTTTGGCATCGAAAATACTCATAGCTGGAATTATTAAGAAATACTGGGCACTGTCATTACCGCTGCCTTCTTCACTCCAGTAAACAAGCCTACCTCTCTGACCTTCAGCCTCCAGCTCTTCCTGTCAGCTTTATTCCATTTTTCGCTCTCTTTCTGCCTCGCACTCCTTTGCCTCCCCTGCCCCTCCTCCCCCCACTCCCCATCCAGCCTCGCTGGCCCTGCATTTCAGTGACAAGGTGCAAACCCTACGCTCAGCATTTCCCTCTTGCCCCTCCCCTCTCTCTCTCACCTCCTCTGATTACCCTTTCCCTACTTCTCCTTCCAGCATTGAAGGTCCAGCATTCTCCCACCTCTGGTCATCCTTCCGGCCTATCACTCTTCCAGAATTGTCCAAGGCTCTCGCCTCCACCCGCAAAACAACCTGTCCATCCAATCCTATCCCCTCTTCCTGGCTTCCTGACCCCTCTCTGGCCCTTGCCCCGCTCATTCTTTCTATATTTAACTCTAGTCTTCTTTCTGGTTCCTTCCCATCTCCCTGGAAACACACCCTAATCCGACCCATCTGTCCCAGCCAATTGGTGCCCCATTTCTAACCTCCCTTTCCTGTCCAAGCTTTTAGAGAAACTGGTCTTCTCCCAGCTTTCCTCTCAACTAGATGCCACCTTATCACTCCACCCGCATCAGTCTGGTTTCCACCCTGGCCACAGTACAGAATCTAGCCTTCTTGCTCTCCTGAACGAACTACATTCCACTCACGATCACGGTTCTATTTCCATTGTAGTTTCCCTTGACCTGTCCACCACCTTTGATCTCATTGACCATCACACCCTTCTCACCCGCCTTCACGATGTTGGGATCTCGGGTTCTGTTCTCCTTTGGTTCCGCTCTTTCCTGGCTAACAGATCTTTCTCAGTCCTCTCTGGCTCCTCCTCCTCGCCTGCACACCTGTTCACTTGTGGTGTCCCTCGAGGGAGGGGGAATCGAGGAAAGGTACTACTTCAACGAGAACAGAGATGGATTTTTGAGCTTCATGCAATGGAACCTGAGGGGCTTAACAATAAAATTGACTGTCATATCTTTTGAGATTACCTTTGTTCTAATTATTTAGAGTATATGGGTGGAGTGTTCTGCCTGAGCTTCTCTTTGATTGGCTCATGGAAGTCTTAAAGTTAGTGATGGTAAATTGTGGCTTTGCTGCTGGAGGGATTTGCATTGGATCGTTTGTAGCCACACTCCTGAAGAAGCTGGTGTTCTGGTGAAACAAAGATCTTTGTTGGGCTGCTGTTCCATCTGAAGAGCTGGTGATTGAAGATACGTTTTGGAGCAGTGTGTGTGCTGATGTTATTTATTGTCCTTCAGTTAAGCTTTCTTTTTCTTTCAGTAATGTCTTGAAGCTTAGAAGAGGTTAAGAGCTTATCTGACGGTTCTGTAAGATAGTGTTGTTTGTTTGGCCAGTTAAAGACCTGTGGCCTGAGGAGCGTATATTACTATGCTGAGGCTGTTGCCTAAGGAAAAAAGTTGTGCTGGCTAAGATTTGTGGTCTGAAAGAAGTGTCTCATTGTGCTAAGGCAGTTGCCTAGGAAGACCGTTATTATTGCTTTTTAGTAGGTTTTAAGACTTCTAGGAGCTATTTTTATGTATTTAAAAATGTTGTGAAAATTTATAAAAAATTAATAAAAGGATTTAGTGATTGTTCTTATAAAAGGGAGTTTTTTTAGGCCTGCGATGGTAAAGAGCAATAAGTTCCCCTTCGGGCAAGCAATTACTGTATAGAGGGACACTGTTGTAAGTTATTGAAGCCTTTTTCTCCCGTTTAAAAATTTGGTTTGAGTATATCTGGTGAGACAGTTTGCTCGGGTGATGGAATTTTGTATTTTGTATTTTGTAGTGAGGGATTGAGTATGGTTCCCCTTGAAAAGAAGAAAGTCGGTATTTTTTGACTTGGTAGTTTTGTGGACTAGGGTTTTTAAGGTCTGCTATTATTTGTATGCATACCATAACAGTCATGAGGGCTCACTTCTAAGCCAGAGTATATGGAGAACAATCTCAGTCTCTCAAATTTATTGCTAATGCTTGCTATAGTACTTGTGTTGTGCCATAGAAAGCCATTTCCTGGAGTGTATTAGATGTAACTTGTATGGGCAATTTATCAAAGTGTGCTTGAAAATTCCTTTTAATCAAGCCTGTCACCCCCGATACTATGGGAAAAAATTCTGTATCATAAGAACATAAGAGCATAGAAGGAAGGTGCCTCCTGCAGGCACAAGGGAGCAGGAGAGCAACGCCACTGGAGGAAGCGCTTTTATTAACAACCAGGGTCTGCCCAAAATGTGTTTCAGCCAAAGCCTTCTTCAGGGGACTAAGACCTTGTATAAAAACATACATAAAACATTATATATAAATTAAAAGTTACATTAAAAATATAATATTAAAAATAAAAACTTAAACAATGGAAAATGATATATTGTGGTGATGAGAGTGATCAGGAAAGAATGGAAATAGAGGAAAATGGTACTTGTGCCTTTACAACTACTGACAGCCAAGCTTTGCATAGAGGTAGAAAAACTACTTTGAAAAAATGTCAAGCCAAGCCACGCCCTAGCTCTGACGAGGAGGCAGGCTTGCTTACTGATTATGAGCACATGTGCAAAGGAAAAGGTGTGGCAGGAAAGAAACAGGTTTTTAAACCCGTCTCCAAACAGAGCACGAGGGAGAAGAGGAGAGAGAGCACACGGAGCTTACAGAGCTCACAGAGGAGTTCTCAGCATGCCCGGAGGAGTTCCCAGGGGGAAGAAAGTTCCCAGGAGGAAGGGGCTCAGAGAGTTAGGAGAGCTGAGAGCCACGAGGAGGCGGACTGCCAGTTGCTGAAGGCTGAAAGCAGAGAAGGAAGCACTCCATATCTGAGAAAAACTCCCAGACCTAAAGCCAGCAGATGGTTAGTTGGAAAGGCTACAAACCAGCTGGAACAGGTACCTCTGTCCAATATTCAAGACCCTATGCTGAAAGGTCCAACTGCTAGAAGGTGGGTGGATACATTCCTTTGGGGAAAGAACCGTAACCCAGCCACAAGCAGGGCAGTAAATGTGGACACACTAGGGGACTTTAAAGCAAGCATTAGAGGGAGGGAAAGCTCACTCCTCGAAGGTAAATGTTCATGACCAGAAACAGAAGTTATGGAATGAGTTTTATGAATTCCTACAAGCCAGAAAGTTTGAAGAAGCTGTTGAGTCCAAAGATAAGCCAGCCGTAGTACCAGAACCCATGCAGATTGATTGCTGTGAGTCACAATCCATTCCAGAGGACTCTCTAATGGATTGCTCTCTTTGCTTTAAAGAAGCTTGAAAAAAAAAGCCTGTAAGCAGGGTTAAAAGAAGGCTTTGAAAAGAAGAAAATTACCTTTGCTGAAATTGCTTGGAAGGCTGTGCTGTGTTTTGCTTTATTGAAGATAACAGTTTTTGTTAAAGAGACTTGTGCTCAGTTTACCTTCAGTTCCAGTTTGCCTTACTTTACTCTTGTGTTATTGGAGAAGTATCCATTGTGTTTGTGTGCCTGAACTTTAATGCGTTTGGAAATCCACAAAATAAATATTCTTGTTTGCCTCAACCATCGGTTGCACAACTACAGTTTGTCTTTGAGTGTGAATTATCTACTACAAGTCCCAGGGTGCATTGCTGGCGACAAAGAAAAAAGTTGCATTTAAGGACAGACGAAAGGCAGCCCATAGCTGTAAGTCTTAGGCCCAGGCTAGGGTCCCACAATATATATATATATATATATATATAATTTTTACTATCACCTAATCCAAAAGGACCAAATGATAAAATAGTTTTCTCATCTAAAACCATACATATATATAAAAAAGACTAAAATTAATAAGTAATTATAAAAATTTTATGTACATGTATAGTAACTAAAACATATATAAAATATACTACAGGAGGGTTATGTAATCAAAACATATTTACATAGTGAATACTGAGCAATGTAGACAACCACTCACCACTCGTGAGACACTGGTAGAGCGTAACTAACTAATAAATGTAGGGAACATCCAAGTGGAATACTGTAAAAAAAAAATGAATAGATGCATCACTAAAACCATAAATGAGAGGAAATCATCTAACAGGAGAGGGGATATAATGGTATTTACTTAGAGACTGTAAATTCTAGCAAGGGGGTCAAATGCAAATAAGCCACAATGAGAAAAACTATATAGTAATTGTAACCAAAGGGTACTTATGTAATACTCTTCATGTAGTAAATGGCCAGCGGAGAGAGAAACTACATTTACAAGGAATATCAAATCTCTTCATTGGTGAAAAACTATGAAAGACCATTAGAAAATAATTCAAATACAGAAAAGAGATTGACATGCACAAACGGCAAAGGAAAAGCAAGCTCATGCAGTAACGCCAAGCGTATTTAAGTTATATGCAAATGAGCTGCACTGTTAAAATGGCATGCTAATATTTTCTGCACCCGATGCAGAGGAACATTTGGAGGATTACATAACCAGATGAAGCAACAATATCTCTACGCCTGGTCTAAGGTGGCTTAAATGTCTTGCATGTGTCCCTGATAGTATTTTGATGGCATTGGGGGCCCCCAAACCCTCCTCTCCCTCCCAGTACTTTTAAGATGGAGCAGGAGAGTTGCCTATTCACTCCCGCCTCCATCTTGAAAAATGGTAGCACCTGGTCCTATGCGGTTCATCACGGGAGGCACCGCATGAGGCCAGGCGCTGCCATTTTTCAAGATGGTGGTGCAGGGATGGGAGCACATGGATAACACTCCCACTCTATCTTAAAGGTACTGGGAGGGGGGTGGGGGTTGGGAACTATCGAACCTTTTGCTGTTAGGTGAATGAGTGGAATCAGGGCCGCTGGGCCAACAGTTTTTTTTTTTTTATTGAGTGGTCGAGGTGGTCGCGGTTTCTGGGCCTCCACCAGGGATTTGGTTGCTGTTGGAAGGTCGATGTCGGGGGAACCAGCCCTCTGACAGCATTTTAATGGCATCAGGGGCTTTCCTCAATGCCTAGATCATCTGAGGGGAAGTGTCAAACTTCCACTCAAATGACACTGTTTCTCTGGGAGAGCATGCCAAACTTGCTCCGACTTCTATGAGCATCTGTTTGGCTTGCTCTCTCAGTTTAACACATGGCTAATTTGCATATGAGCCCCTTTCTGCATGCCAGCACTGAAGTCACATGCTATCAGTGTGCTACAGAGATGCGTACATAGATAATAGCACACGACTTCAGCACCAGCTTTCTGCATCGGCCCCATAAGTTGCAAAACTGCTGCTTATACATGTAAGTGGTGCTATTTATATGTGGAAAACACCAAGAGAGCTGCTGGGGTTTTTTTGTACATTTTCTTTTATAAAATTTCTTCTGATGTGTGTTACATCAAATACATGTAGTTTCCACATCCTTATACATAGTTGGATCAATATTCAAATGCCACAGTCTGCAATTTTTTTTTTAAGTTGGGCTCGACTTTAAATATTTTACGTGTATTCAGCACTATTATGGTGCTGAATATACATGGAGAGCAGTGACCATCTCCAGCTCTGCAGATAGTGGCAATATTCAGTCGTGATCTACAGGGTGGCCCAAAAAAAGGTGAGAACATCTCATAAATTAAAAGCTTAAATAGTTTACTTATTTACCTTTTTTAGCTATATAACATCTTTATTTCGACAGTTTCCGGTCACCATCTTTTTTTTTTTTAATTTGTCAATCGTTTACATCTTGTCTTTTTGAATTTTTAAATAACTTATATGCTACGAGATGTTCTCACTTTTTTGGGCCACCCTGTATATAGCTATGTGGTTTAATTCAGGACAGGCTTTTATTAAATTAAACTATATAGCTATACAAATAGCAGCTCAATATTGTGGACTATCCATAGAGTTAGATGATACAGTCTGGATAGTCCTGGGATAATCTAAGAATTTTCAGAGACATTATCCAGATAGTGCCGCTGAAAATACGTGGATAGGACACTTATTGGTACTGTGACTACTGCTATATGGATATGTGCTTTCAAATATCATTTTGGAATAGTGGTAAGTATGCACAAATGTTGCACTATGTGCAAATGGTGCATTAATATTTCTTCATCAGTCCTTTAGAATGAATGTAACTCATCTTAAACTATGACTAGTAGGACATAAGTCAAATATAAATAAAGTAACTAAAATATTATAGGCTATGTTTCCTGAATTAATTTAGGAGTGATACACAAGCCTGATAATTGTGCTATAAGGGGGTGGGGGGTGGAGGGACAGATTATTGCACCAGGTGACTGCACTAGAAGGCTGCAGGATGAGGGGAGAGGAGGAGAATTTGTGAGCACTTTAGCATGACTCATCAGTAAGAGGGTATTTAAAGAGCCAGCAGGATTACAGCAATTAATCCTGGGGGGATTTGCACAGGCAGCAGCCACAGCAGGTCACATGGTTCCACACCCCTCCTACACTGTATGTATGTTTTGTTATATTTTAGTGGTTTCTCCTTTACTGCCATTCCGTTTTCAGTTGGTGTATCTCAGGGCTCTGTCTTGGGACCTCTCCTTTTCTCTCTCTACACTCTGTCCCTTTAGTGCACTTATTTCCTCCCATGGTTTTCAGTACCATCTTTATGCTGACGACTTTCAGATCTACCTTTCTGTGCCTGCAGTCAGTCCAGGAATCCAGGCCCAGATCTCTGCCTGCTTATCCAACATTGCTACCTGGATGGCTCACCGCCATCTGAAACTGAACATGGCCAAAACTGAGCTCCTTATCTTTCCCCTAAACCCTCCTCCCCCCTTGTTCTCTTCTCCATTTCTGTGGATAACACTACACGCCGCCCTGTTTCCTCAGCTGTCAACCTTGGGGTCATCTTTGACTCTACTCTCTCTTTCTCTGCACACATCCAACAGATCGCTAAAACCTGTCACTTCTTTCTGTATAACATTGGCAAAATTTGTCCCTTTGTTCTACACACACTACTAAAACACTTATCCACTCTTTATCACCTCCTGTCTAGACTATTGCAACCTCCTCCTTGCTGGTCTCTCTCTTAATAACACAGGTACACTACCAAAAAACTGCCTCCAGTTTTGCAACTGATTCCTATAGATTTTGGGGTGCTGAATCCAGGAAAAATAGCCAAAATGTTCCATCACGTCACGTTTTCTTGCAAAATTAGATTTCTTACCCATATAAGGAATGTTCACATAATTTCTTTTTAGCCGACTGCAGTTTATTTTCTTGGCCCAAAATAGAGGTTGTAATGGTTAACTAACTAGAAACACTCCCTCATGATATTTTAGAGTGTTTTGTATTCATTTTATACATTAACAGGACAATTGGGAGGCGGGGGGCTAAATCCAGTACTCGCGCTGGCGCATGTTCTTTCCTTTTCGCCTCGCCTCGCCACGTTCGCTCAAACACGGTGGTTGCGACATGAACGTACCTGTCAAATTTCAGTTTCTTGCAAGTTCATTATTACCTTTTGTTTGCTCAGTCGTAATCCAGCTTTATTCCGAAGTGGTTCACTACAGTTGTAGTTTGCAGTGCTGTGTATTTGTGATGGCTCACAGAGCCAGAGGTTGCGTCAACTCTCCGGACAGTTTTTGTTTTATTTGTGGGGAATATACCGTGAAAAAGCGGCAGAGGAACATTTCTGCATTTATTAAAAAAGTATATTTCGCCTATTTCGGTTTGAAGTTAGGCGATCAAGACAAACCGTGGGCTCCTCACAAAGTGTGCAAGACATGTGAGGAAGATCTACGCTTATGGATGAAAGGTAAAAAACAAGCATTTCGTTTCGGAATACCTATGATGTGGCGTGAACAAAGAGACCACAGCAGTGACTGCTATTTTTGCTCTTGCATTGTGAAGGGATACAACTTAAAAAATAAGAACGTAATAAGTTACCCCATCCTTCCCTCAGCAATTAGGCCTATGCCTCATGAACCACCAAAATCTTTGGATCATATTTGTGTGGACGGTTCTGATCATGATGAGACTCATCAGATGGCTTTTCCCGATGAGTCCAGTACTTCCGAGTTTGAAACGGAACCAGATCCGAAACCTGAACTTTTCTCTCAAGCTGAATTGAATGATTTAGTCCGGGATTTAGGACTCCCAAAAGATGCTGCCCAACTGCTAGGTTCTCGGCTTAAACAGAAAAATCTATTGTCACCAGGAACAACTTTTTATTGGTACCGCAACCGCGAGACACAATTTTTGAAGTATTTCAGCAAAGCTGAAGATTTGGTATTTTGCAACGATATATACGGAGTGATGGAAAAGTTTCACCAAATTTCCCTGCTTCCTTTGCTTGTGGGATAGCCGGGCCTACACTGGGGGAAAAAAGACTGGCCAATTCGGGAGTATTTGAGACCCGGTGAGAAAAATGTTCTTCATGAGAGCTTGGTACCTCGTGATAAAATTCTATTACCACCTCTCCACATTAAGTTGGGTCTCATTAAGCAATTCATCAAGTCCCTTCCAAAAGATGGTGAGTGCTTTCGGTACCTTTGCTCAAAGTTCTCCCGACTTTCTGAAGCAAAGCTAAAGGAAGGAGTGTTTGTTGGCCCTGATATAAGGAAACTCATTTCAGATGGAGCATTCGCTGAAACGATGTCTGAGAAGGAAAAAGAAGCCTGGGATTCCTTCAAGGATGTTGTTCTCAAATTCTTGGGGAACAGGCGGGATGAGAACTATAAGGATATTGTTGCCAGGATGCTCAATGCCTTCAAAGAACAAGGCTGTAACATGAGCCTGAAAGTCCATTTTTTGCACTCCCATGTGAACTACTTTCCCGAAAACTTGGGGGCGTACAGTGAAGAACAAGGTGAAAGGTTTCACCAGGACATCAAGGACGCAGAGAGAAGGTACCAAGGAAGATGGAACACCACAATGATGGCTGATTTCTGCTGGTTGCTGCTGCGGGAAACCCCAGATGAAAAATACGCCAAGCAGCGCACCAAGAGAAGCATTCGGGGGAAGAAGAAACGGGCCCACCAGGAGATTGATTGACCCAAGAATGACTTTAAAATCCAAACTGTGTTGACAAATATCGTGTTTTTACTAAACTTTGAAATAAAAATTTGCTAGTTATTACCACAGTGTCGGATCTCATTTATTAGAATTTTATTTTCACACCATCGGGTGTTTGTCTTCATGTATTGCAATGGTGCGGTTTGCGTTTTCTATTCTTACATACATACCTGTACAACATTTTTTGCACATTTCTTTGCTTTGCTTTGTGTCTAACCTCGCTCTTATATGCTCAATGTTTGTGCACATGTATGTGGCTGTTTTAAGTGCAGACAATTTTGCTACCATCACAGTGTGTTTTGTTGACATTACTCTATTCTTATGTGCTGCCTTGTTACAATTTTCTTTATTCTTATTTGAATAACTACTAAACAATTAGTATAAAGAATTCATCCAAGAAACTTTTATCTCGATCGCACTCAATCTGAAACGTTCACCTCAAACTGCTAACCCAATGTAGCAAAAAATCTGTACGTGATGGAGCAAATTGGTTACCAGATTTGGATTCAGCGCACCAAAAAACGTAAAAATCAATCGAAACATTAGAGGCAGTTTAAAAAAAAATTTTTTTAGTGTACCTGTGTAATCTCTCTCCCCTTCAATCTGTTAAAACTCAGCCGTGTGGCTAATCTTCCGCCAGCCTCAATATGCTCATATTTCTCAAGTTGTGTCACTAGCTCCCTATCAGTTTGCATATCCATTTCAAACTTCTACTTGATCTATAAGTGCCCTCATTCTGCTACTCTTCACTACTTTTCCTTTCTTATCTCTCCCTACAACCTTCCCCTGCTCTTCTGGCCAATCCCTGCTATCTGTGTTCTTTTCTTCTACCTTCAACTCCAGACGTCAATCCTTCCACCTTGCTGCACCTTATGCTTGGAATAAATTACCCAAGTCTGTACGTCAGGCTTCATCTCTGGCCCTTTTCAAATCGAGGCTGAAAATTTACCTCTTCAAGGCCGCTTTTGGATCCTGATCCACATAGTCTCCTATGTGCTCATTACCATTTCCCTAGATATATCCTTGTTCTCAGCTGTTGTGTTGTCAGTCTTGACTAGATTGTAAACTCTGATGAGCAGAGTTAGTAGTTTACATGTCTGAACGTTACTGCGTACACCTTGTAGCGCTATACAAATGATAAGTAGTAGTAGACAGAGCAAAACTAGGGAAACAGAAATAGAAAAACTGAGGATAGGGGAGAAAGAATTAGGCAAAGCTCCAAAGCACAAAGCTCCAAAGGAGGGGTTGGGGGGGCACTTAGAGAAAGAACTAAAGGACAAAGAGAAAGCTGGGAGATATCCACCACGGAGAAAGGGCAGAAAAGCCTATAGGTTGAACATATCGGGGGCAGGCCCAGCATAGCGCACTGTGCAAGCTGTGCTCTTGCACACAGTGATAGCTATAGGGGGCAGCAGTGCATAGTGGTCCAGTTGATAAGAGTCTATTCCTATCTAACATACTTTGATCGGCCTTGTAGTGTTCTCCCCTCCTCTTCCCTGGACACCCCTTCCGATTTCTTCCCCCTTCACTGTGGTGTCCCTCAGGGTTCGGTTTTAGCTCCTCTTCTGTTTAACATCTTTATGGCACCACTTACACTACTGATCCAACAGTTTGGAATTTCTGCCTTTCACTATGCTGACGATATCATCCTTCTGCACCATACTTCCTCACTTTGTCCGAACCTTTCCCCCCCCTAGATTCCTGTCTTTCTGCTGTAGCGGACTGGCTGGTTCATAACTGTCTCCACCTGAATGTCTCAAAAACACTTGCTATCTGGTTCACACATGAAAATCCCGCTCCCTCAATAGCACCTTCCTTCTCTGGTTCTTTCATTCCACTGGTGTCATCTTTCCGTTATTTGGGTGTCCGTTTGGACTCTGCACTTTCTTTTCACGATCATATCTCACATGTTGTTAAGACTTCTTTCTTTTTCCTTCGACAAATTTGTGCCATTTGTCCTTTCTTAACATCTCAGGCCCTTGCCACTCTCATGATGTCCTTGGTGATTTCATGTCTAGACTTTTGCAATTCTGTTCTTATCGGTGTTCCCCAATCCCACTTGCAACGGTTACAGCGCATACAGAACACAGCGGCACGCATCATCTCTCACTCAGCATGCTGGGATCATGTCATTCCCCTCCTTCTAAACCTCCACTGGCTCCCTGTGATCTATCGCACTCAGTATAAACTTCTTACTTTGGTCCATTAGATCATCTATACGCATATCCCCCAGTACCTATCTGACCTTATTCAATCTCACATTCCCAGTTGCTCTCTCCAGTCCCTGCACATTAATCGTCTTCATCTCCCTTCTCCTGCACATGCACACCTTCAATCCACTCGTAATTCTGCTTTTTTCTTTGCTGGTCCTGCGCACTGGAATTCTGTACCCCTCATTCTTAGATTAGAACAAAACTATGCCATATTTAAAACCCGTCTAAAAACCTCTCTCTTTTCTTTCGTTTTGACCTCCCCCTCTCCACCACATAACTTTGTACTCTTCCCCTCTCAGCATTACACTTGCATGCATTGCCTATTGCATATTATTGTCGCATGTTTGTCCTGTCGTGTTTTGTAGCCCCTCCTGCCTACGCTTATCCCGGTACCCCTCTCTCCCTCGATGTTTGTGGTTTTCTTTTGTGCTGTTTGGTTATGCCTGGCCTTTATCCTTTGCTGTCCTGTCTGAATATTGTACTTTCTTTTCTTTTCTTCGTGGCCAGTGGCCCTTTTCTCGAATTTGAAATTGTAAACCGCTTTGACTGCTTAATTGAAAGGCGATATATTAAGTACAATAAACATAAACAAACTGCATAGTGGTCCAGTCGGTGGAGTCTAAACTGCTTCTTTTTCTTTTCAGCCTTCCCCCAAATTTCTCTCCTCTCCCAAACCAGGAGAAGGATCAACTACAAGGTGGCAGGTGATCTTTCCCTCCCACTGCTCTTCCTCATGCCTCCCACCAATAGAACCAACATGGTCAGTTTACTTTATTCTCTCCTGCTTTCTCTTGCTTTCTGTTTGCAAGGGAAAGTAGGTGGCACTTTAGTGAACAGACTGGTGACTTGCTGCTTGTGAGCCAGTCTTGCAGTATGAGCTGGAAGCAGGAAGCTGCAAATGTATTCATTAAAGCACTGCCCAGTTCCCTTGCAAGCGGGAGGCAGGGAAACATAAGAATATAAGATATGCCATTCTGGGTCAGACCAAAGGTCCATCAAGTCCAGTAAATGACTAATCCAAGTCACAAGTATCTGTCACGTTCCCCAAAAATAGACAAATTCCATGCTACTTATCCCAGGAGTAAGCAGTGAATTTCCTCCAGGAACTTGTCCAAACCGCTATTTCCTTATCCTCCCTCCAATCTAGTCCTGAATCTCTGGGTTTAGTACCTCCTTCCGCAGCTTGGAGACTGAGCATGTCACTCTTTTGATGACACTGGCATAAATAGTCCAGGAACTGCCTCCTTGCTCCAGTAATCTCAGTCTCAAAGCAGCTGGAGGAGTAGTGAGCCTAGGAGGTTCAGGACTCACTGGAGAAATGAATAAGGAGATTTTGTAGCTAAGTAGTTAGTAATTTATAGGTTGATTTGGGTTAGCATAAAAAAAAAATCAATCTAAGAAGCAAAAGGTTTGAGTACTCTGGACTTCAGGCTGCAAGGGCTGCCCCCCCCCTCCCTGGAGGTCTGTTGGTTGTAGCGGGGAAGAGTGAGGGAGTTGACAGAGGGGCCTCCAGCTCCCAAACCCACGGCATGGGTGAGGAGCCGTGAGACAGCTCATCCGGAGGCGGCAGCAGTGAGCGGGCTTCCAGAGGATTCAACGGCGATTGCTGCAGCAGCTCGTTCGTCAGCGCATCTCTCCCCGACGCTGAAGCCGCTGGGTGAAGGGCTGAGTGCGGGTGAGCTGAACGGTGCTGTCATCGACTGCAAGGGAAGCGGCAGAGGTAAGCGAGCCGCGCAGGCGGCAGGGGGCCGACAGCGGTGTATTCAGTAGCGCGGGCAGGCGTCTTGGGGTAGGTAGGCCCAGGCCACGTGGCAGCCGCACAGGAAAGCACACAGCAGCAAATTTCCTGTCATCGGGGGAATTTTTCTTTGAAACGGCTGCGGGTGACAGAGGCTTGTTGGGAGAGCTCTTAAAGGGATCTCGGTTTAATTTTAGTTAAAAACAAACAAACAAAAAACGCAGTTTTGTGGAGACCTGACTGGCCAGACGTCATGCTTTCTAGGCCTCAATGTTTGCTGTGTGGGGCCAGAAGAGGATCAGTCTCTGAAGCGGGGGTGTGTAGGGGATGTGTGCAAGAGGCGGCCTCTGTGGATCTTTCCATGGAAGGTGGGGTAGAGGTTCAAAAAGGGAATTCTTCTGCCTCTCCAGAACCTCTTTCTCCTTCTTTACCAATCCTGGAGCCAGTAGCGGGGCCATCATCGGCTCCAAACCTTCCCTCTTCCCAACCTCTGTTACAGGGGGGATTGGTGGCGATATTTTCTCAAGAATTTGTGACACTGCTCCAGCAGGCCATCGGGGGGGGGGGGGTGCGGGGGTCAGGAGGTAGTGCCGTGGAGGGGGAGCTGGGGCTAAAGCGCCCAGGAACTCCTCTGGACTCGGGGGCGTGCGGCGCCCCATCTAAAAAGCCTAAGATTGTGAGAGACAGGGTGGAACAGGCCATAGCCTCGGAGAATCAGTCAGAGGATTTGGAAGACTTGGATATAGAGCAGGAGCTTGAGGAAGGTGAGATCACGGAGCAGGAAGACCAAGAAAGGGTGGTTCGGGTGTTCTGGCAAGAGGAGTTGCCGGCGCTTATCACTGAAACGCTTAAGGCGCTTAACATGCCGGCTACGTGTCCGGCAGAGGATTCCACATTGGAGGACCCATTATTGCAGGCTGTGCGAAAGTCCCAGAGGGTTTTTCCGGTACATAGAGTAGTGAGGGAAATGATTCAAGAGGACTGGGACATGCCGGAGTCAGGGCTCAAAGGCTCCAGAGTGATGGCACGCCTTTATCCTTTGGCGGACCAGGATAAAGATCTTGTTCGATCTCCTAAGGTGGATGCAGCTGTGTCGGCCATTACTAAGAAGACAACGATTCCAGTAGAAGGCAGTGCCACTCTTAAGGATGCCCAGGATAGGAGGCTAGACACCTTGTTAAAGCAAGTCTTTGATGTCAATGCGCTTTCTATGCACGCTTCTATTTGTGGGGCATGGGTGGCAAGGGCCTGTCTTCGATGGTCCCAAAGGATTCAGGGAATACAGATAGAGGACGCAGCCGAGGAGGCGGCCCGGTTAGAGTTCGGGGCAGCTTATCTGGCGGATATTCATTATGATCTTATTCGAAGCCTTTCAAAGAGTATGGCGTCAGTGGTGGCAGCACGGAGGTATCTGTGGCTCTGTAACTGGGTGGCAGATTGTTCCTCTAAAGCAAGGCTAGGTAAGCTCCCCTTTCGGGGTAAGCTCCTCTTTTGAGAGGATTTGGATAAGTTAGTTAAGGACCTCGGGGAGTCTAAGGGCGGAAGGTTGCCTGAAGACAAGCAGAAGCAGGGACGTCCTGTGGTGGCGACGAAAAGTCAACAAAGGGAGTTTTGCCGTTTTCGCCCGCCGAGATTTGGTCAGTTTCAGAGAGGACATTTTCCTTACAGATCCCAGGGGTTTCGAAGGTTCAGAGGAGCAGGTAGAGGATTTGGAGCATCCTCGTCCTCGAACGTCAAGAAATCACATTGAAGTAAGGGGAGTCCAGGTAGGATTGGTACCCCTGGGTGGTCGACTAAGGGAGTTCTATCCTGCCTGGGCCCAAATTATGTTGGATCAGTGGATGTTGGAGGTAATTCGGGAAGGATATGCTCTCGAGTTCCAATGCCCAATGGTCGACTCCTTCCTTCTATCTCCCTGCAGGGTGCGATCAAAGCTGTCAGCGGTCAAAGCTGTCAGCGGTGCGAGAGACTTTAGAAAGACTTCTGGCCCTCAAGGCGGTGGTGCTTATGCCTCCGGACCAGTACGGATGCGGTCGGTACTCCATATATTTTGTGGTGCCAAAAAAGGAGGGAACCTTTTGGCCAATTCTGGATCTCAAAAGAGTGAATCGGTGTCTCCAAGTGTCGCACTTTCGGATGGAGACTCTGAGATCAGTCATTGTAGCGGTACGGCAGGGAGAATTTCTCACGTCACTAGATCTGTCAGAGGCGTATCTGCACATACCAATTCGCTTAGAGCATCAGTGGTTTCTCAGGCTTGCTGTTCCCATGGGACATTTTCAGTTCCAGGCGTTGCCATTTGGATTGGCAACAGCTTGACGAACTTCACCGAGGTGATGGTAGTGGTGGCAGCAGCATTGCGCAAAGAAGGCGTGTTAGTTCACCCTTTCCTGGACGATTGGTTGATTCAAGCAAAATCAATGAGCAAGAGCGAGGAGGCTACCCTCCGGATGGTGCACTTCCTGCAGAGCCTAGTCAATGTAACAAAGAGCAGGCTAGATCCTTTGCAGGATTTGGAGTACTTGGGGGCCCGCATCGACATGAGAGTAGGAAGAGTCTTTCTGCCGCATCTAAGGGCGCAAGGGCTAAGAAAGCTCGTCCGAGCCTTTCTGAAGATGAGGACTCCCATGGCATGGCATTATCTACAGCTTCTGGGAACGATGGTGGCTACGCTCGAGTTGGTGCCATGAACCAGGGCCCACATGCGACCGCTGCTGAGAGCTTTGCTCAGAAGATGGTCTCATCAGTTGGATCAGTTGTCACAAAGGCTGCCCTGTCCTCAGGAGGCAAAGCAGGCTCTTCAGTGGTGGCTATGTCAAGGGTGTTAGGAGAAGGGGATGCCTTTGGAGTCGCTGTATTGGATACCACTGACAATGGATGCCAGTCTGTTCGGCTGGGGAGTGCACTTCGAAGGACAGTTCGCCCAGGGGCCAGTGGAGAGGACGAGAAAAGAGTTGGTCCATCAACAGGTTGGAGCTAAGGGCGGTGACTCTAGCACGTCAGGCCCTTCAACAATGCCTGCAGGGGAAAGTGATCCAGGTGCTGCCTGACAATGCCACAGCGGTGGCCTATATCAATCGCCAAGGAGGCACCAGCAGCGTAGCTCTCAGGTTGTTGAACTGTTGAATAAAAGTATCCTTCCAATCTAAACCATGTATTACTGACTGGGTGTCTTTTGAGCGACGTGGTGTGGTGCTCCTTTGGTGGAGGGGTGGACAATGTGACAGCCGATTTATTTGAGTCAAGTCAAGGTGGACCCAGGAGAATGGGTTCTCCATCAGGAGGTGTTCGACTTACTGGTGCATCGGTGGGGGACTCCAGTGATGGACCTCATGGCGATGCTCGAGTCAGCAAAGGCCGAAAGATTTTTCAGCAGAAGATGAGAAAGGATGTCAGAAGGTCTGGAGGCTCTGATACAGGGGTGGCCGGAGGAACAGCTCCTATACGTGTTTCCACCCTGGGTGTTAATAGGTCACATGCTACAGCGAATACAGCGGCACAAGGGTCAGGTGATTCTAATTGTGCCGGATTGGCCAAGAAGGCCATGGTATGCCGATCTGATACGACTCCTGGTGGGGCGGCCGTGGAGACTGCCGGTCAGGAGAGATCTTTTATTGCAGGGTCCGTTGAATCTGCCTCAGGTGGATCGATTCTCGCTTACGGCTTGGCTCTTGAAAGGGCGAGGGGATACTCGACAGCGGTAATTTCTACCTTGTTGAGGTCCAGGCGTCGGTCTACCTCGCTGGCACAGGTCTGGCGTGTGTTTGAGTCGTGGTGTGAAGGTAGGCGAGCGCAGTCTTTGAAGGCTTCTGTACCACGCGTTCTAGCCTTTTCTTTTCTTTATTTAGAGCATTTTAGTCAATTACAATAACCATATAGATACAGGACAATCCCATAATACAATTTACAAAAAGAAATGAAAGAAAAACTCTCATCAAAACTCAAAGGCAAATGACAGTGATGAAGTCCACATCATGGGGTCAAAACTGTTGAATATCTTAGGAAACATAAACAAGGGCTCCACACATCAAACAGTAAGTAAGGTTTTGAGGGTTTCTTTGGTTTGTTTTTATTACATTGCTAGCTCTCTGACTGGGAGCTCTTAAAAGGGTTTTGTGTATATTTTTAAAAGCAAGGTTACTTCATTTTTGCTGTTTTAGGGGAACTTTAATTGAGCACAGTAGGTTGCTGACTCCAGTGACGACCTCAGCTTTAGAAGCTGCTAACACCTAATCAGATGTTAGTGGGCCTGTTTCCTGAGTGCAGTTGAAGCCTGCATAAATAGGCTCCTGTGCCCTGCCCCTTTGAGGCTTTTCTAACCAGGGCTCCACACATCAAACAGTAAGTAAGGTTTTGAGGGTTTCTTTGTTTGGTTTGTTTTTATTACATTGCTAGCTCTCTGACTGGGAGCTCTTAAAAGGGTTTTGTGTATATTTTTAAAAGCAAGGTTACTTCATTTTTGCTGTTTTAGGGGAACTTTAATTGAGCACAGTAGGTTGCTGACTCCAGTGACCTCCTCAGCTTTAGAAGCTGCTAACACCTAATCAGGTGTTAGTGGGCCTGTTTCCTGAGTGCAGTTGAAGCCTGCATAAATAGGCTCCTGTGCCCTGCCCCTTTGAGGCTTTTCTAACCAGGGCTCCACACATCAAACAGTAAGTAAGGTTTTGAGGGTTTCTTTGTTTGGTTTGTTTTTATTACATTGCTAGCTCTCTGACTGGGAGCTCTTAAAAGGGTTTTGTGTATATTTTTAAAAGCAAGGTTACTTCATTTTTGCTGTTTTAGGGGAACTTTAATTGAGCACAGTAGGTTGCTGACTCCAGTGACCTCCTCAGCTTTAGAAGCTGCTAACACCTAATCAGGTGTTAGTTCCCGCCCTACCCACCCCGACTCCCACCCACCCCTAGTGAGCAGCCTTGCTTTATAGGGCGCCTCCCCTTCACAAATCACAGTGAATTGGACCAGCACATTTGTATGTAATTAAAGTGTTTTAACTGCTTTTTCTCTATAAAGACAGCTGCGAAACCGGCTGGTACTTGGTAGATCTCTCTCTTTTGCTCTAACAGATACCTAAGCTCCACGAAAAGAACAATGGCTGGGAAAAATCGTATTGCTAAAGCTGTTGCTCCCGTTACAGCTTCTGCCTCGGTCCAGACAGAGGTCCTAATGCCGGTTGAAGGACCGGTTCCATGTGCAGGGTGCCTGCATGCTGAAGCTCTGAGGAAAGAGGTGGAGGAACTCAGAGAGGAGGTGGCGAGGCTGAGGAGCATTCAAGACAGTGAGAAGTACATTGATGAGATGCTACTTGCAGCAACCAAGCTCTCCAGCTCGGGAGAAGATGGGTGCCAACAGAATGTCGATGGTTGGACACAAGTCACCAGGGCCTGCAAAATCACCAATCCAACTTCTCCATCCCTTGAATTGAAGAACCATTATGCAGCCCTGGAAGTGGAGGAGGTGAAAGCATCCCTGGAAAGGGAAGAACCAGAGTTCAAGTACCCCAAAGTTGCGGAATCAGTCACCAGAAGGAAACGAAGGGTGGTGGTGGTTGGAGACTCTCTTCTGAGGGGTACTGAGGCGTCCATCTGCCGACCAGACTTGATGTCCAGAGAGGTATGCTGTCTGCCTGGTGCCAAAATCCAAGATGTTACGGAGAGTTTGCCAAGACTCATCAAGCCCACAGACTATTACCCAATGTTGCTAATCCATGTTGGAACAAATGATACTGCCAGGTATACCTCGGAACGTATCAAAAGTGACTTCATGGCTCTGGGACAGAGGGTGAAGCAGTTAGGTGCACAGGTGGTGTTCTCTTCAATCCTCCCTGTTGAGGGTAAAGGCCAAGGCAGAGAGGCTCGCATCCTGGAGACAAATGCATGGCTGCGTGGATGGTGTCATCGAGAGCGTTTTGGTTTCCTAGACCATGGGATGCTTTTCCAAGGGTTGCAAAGCAGAGATGGCATCCATCTGTCCAAGAGAGGTCAACGCATCTTTGGTAGTAGACTGGCTAATCTACTGAAGAGGGCTTTAAACTAGATTCCTTGGGGATGGGTGAAGAAAGCCCCCAGGTAAGTGAAAGCCCCCAGGTAGGTGATACATTAAATACCTTTATGGAAATGGGTAGCAGGGGTAACATATGGAAAGCAGTGTCTATTAATGCCCGTAGCATGGGAAATAAGATCCCTGAGGTTGAAGCTTTGGTGGGAGTGGCTGACTTGGATTTAGTGGCAGTTACAGAAACATGGTTCACAGAAAACAATGACTGGGATGTAACTATACCTGGCTATACTTTATTCAGGAAGGACAGGGTAGGAAGAAGAGGAGGAGGAGTGGCACTATATGTAAAAACTACTATTAAAGCTTTGGAATTACAGAGCTTAAAAGGGAGAGAGGAGGCATTGTGGGTTAAACTAGAAAGAGGGAAAGAGAAATCTATTTGCATTGGAGTGATATACAGACCTCCCTCACAAGAGGAAGAGGTGGACAGAGAGTTAATTGAAGACATACGCAGCATTGCTAAGAAAGGGGAAGTGCTACTGATAGGAGATTTCAATATGCCAGATGTTGATTGGCACATTCCTGCTGCAGTATCATCTAGAAGTAAGGAGATCCTGGATTCTCTACAGGGAGAACTATTCAGGCAATTGGTAACAGACCCCACACGTGAAGGGGCCATACTGGACTTGGTGCTTACCAATGGTGAAAGTGTTTCTGATGTTGTAGTGGGAGATCATTTTGTATCCAGTGATCACCAGATGGTGTGGTTCAGTATTAGGACTAGGGCTGTTAGAATCCATTCCAAGGTGAGGATCTTAGACTTTAGGAAGACTAACTTTGCGAAGATGGGCCAATACCTCAGGGAGTCGTTAGTGGGATGGGAACAGCTGGGGGATGTAGAAAAACAGTGGGCAAAACTGAAAGGGGGTATTTTAAGGGCAACCAACCTTTTTGTTAAAATGGTAAATAAAGGCAAAAGGAACAGGAGACCGCTATGGTTTTCGAAGGAAGTAGCTGAAAAAGTGAAGAAAAAGAGGGAGGCCTTCATGAAATACAAGAGATCACAGAGAGCAGAAGACAAGCATCTGTATTTGGAAAAACTTAGAGAAGCTAGCAAAGTAGTCAAGAAGGCAAAGATTCAAAAGGAGGAGGAAATAGCCAATGCAATAAAATGGGGGGATAAGACATTTTTCAGATATATTAGTGAGAAGAGGAAGAGCAAAAGTGGTATTGTCAGACTCAAGGGTGCAGGGGGGGAATATGTAGAAGCTGATAAGGATAAAGCGGAATTGCTTAACAAATATTTTTGTTCTGTGTTCACAGATGAAGAACCAGGAGCAGGACCTCAGAAAACACCCACAAATAAGAACAGAAGCGAGGGACATCTTGAACTATTTTCAGAAGAATGTGTTCGTGAGAAACTAGCTCAACTTAAAGTAGACAAAGCGATGGGACCGGATGGGATACACCCTAGAATACTGAGGGAACTTGGGGACGTTCTAGCAGCTCCACTGACTGACCTTTTCAATGCCTCGTTGGAGTCAGGAGTGGTGCCAAAGGACTGGAGAGAGGCTCATGTGGTGCCTTTACACAAAAGCGGAAGTAAGGATGTGGTTGAAAACTACAGGCCGGTTAGTTTAACTTCGGTGGTGAGTAAATTATTGGAAACGCTGCTGAAAGAGAAAATAGTGAGGTTTCTGGAGTCCAGTGGATTACAGGATCCGAGGCAGCATGGATTCACCAGAGGCAGGTCTTGTCAGACAAATCTGATTGATTTTTTTGACTGGGTGACCAGGGAGTTGGACCGAGGGAGAGCTCTAGATGTGGTGTATTTAGATTTCCGTAAAGCCTTTGACACTGTTCCTCACAGGCGACTTATAAACAAACTGAGCACCCTAGGGATGGACCCTAAAGTTACTGCTTGGGTTAGAAATTGGTTGGGTGGGAGGCGACAAAGAGTACAAGTAAATGGAGCTCACTCTGAGGAGAAGGATGTTACCAGTGGTGTGCCCCAGGGATCTGTCCTTGGTCCAATTCTTTTTAACATCTTTGTTAGTGATATAGCGGAAGGGCTGTCGGGTAAGGTTTGCCTCTTTGCGGATGATACCAAAATCTGCAATAGAGTAGACACCCAGGAAGGGGTAGATAACATGAGGAGGGATCTAGCTAAGCTTGAAGAATGGTCTAGAATTTGGCAGCTGGGATTTAATGTTAAAAAATGTAAGGTCATGCATTTGGGCTGCAGCAATCCAAGGGAGAAGTACAGTATAGGAGGTGAAGTACTTTTGTCCACTAAAGAAGAGCGGGACCTAGGCGTGGTTGTGTCTGATGATCTTAAAGTAGCTAAACAGGTGGAAAAGGCGACAGCAAAAGCTAGAAGGATGCTTGGGTGCATACGGAGAGGAATGGCTAGCAGAAAAAAGGAGGTGATAATGCCTCTGTATAAGTCTTTGGTGCGTCCTCATTTGGAGTATGGTGTGCAATTCTGGAGACCGCACCTTCAAAAGGATGTGAACAGGATGGAGTCGGTGCAGAGGGTTGCTACCAAAATGATTAATGGGCTTCATTATAAAGCATATGAGGACAGACTTAAGGATCTTAATATGTACACCTTAGAGGAAAGGCGGGATAGAGGTGATATGATTGAGATGTTTAAATACCTCCGTGGCATAAATGTTCAGGGAGAGAGCCTCTTTCAATTGAAAGCAAGTTCTGCTACGAGGGGACATGGGATGAGGGTGAAGGGAGATAGATTCAGGAGTGATATGCGGAAATATTTCTTTACGGAAAGAGTAGTGGATCCGTGGAATAGTCTCCCAGTGGAGGTGGTAGAGATGAGGACAGTAACTGAATTCAAGAAAGCATGGGACCAACACAGAGGATCTCTAAAGGCAAAAAGTGAACTGTTGTAGTTGTTATGGAAGGACAGACTAGATAGGCCATGTGGTCTTTTTCTGTCGTCATATTTCTATGTTTCTATGTTTCTAAGAAAACAAAAGGATTATTTATCCACAAAAGGAGGTCAAACCGAAGCATCTCCATCCCTGCCTAAGCCCTGTTTTTCGGTCAAACTTTTCTCCAGGTGAAGCACTTCAACAAAAATATCCTTTTTGCAAGATGGCTTTGATAAGGGCCTAGCGGCCGCATCCTTGCAAGTCCAGTTGGCAGCGCTGTCCTGTTATCGGGGAAAAATGCAGGGGATGGCGCTCGGGACACATCCGGATATTAAGCGGTTTTTACAAGCGGCGTCGCTCTTGAGGCCTCCATGCAGAGCAACAGTGCCCATGTGGGATCTCAATTAAGTGCTGTAGGCATTGGTACGGGAGCCGTTTGTGCCTTTGGGTAAGGCAACATTAAAGGATCTCACCCTCAAGGTGGTGTTTTTGGTGGCTATTTGTTCGGCTTGAAGGATTTCGGAATTGCAGTCTTTGTCGTGTAGGGAGCCTTTTTTGTCATTCTATGACAAGAAGGTGGTATTGAGGACCGTTCCCTCATTCTTGCCTAAGATGGTGTCGGCGTTTCATTTGAATCAGGTGGTGTCGTTGCCAGTTTTTGAGAACGATAGGATTAGTCGAAAGGATGGCTGCATCTACTAGATGTACGGCGAGTGTTAAGGAAGTATTTGCAGAGAACAGCTGTGTTCCGCAAGACGGAGCGATTGTCTTGTTTGGTGGGCCGAGGCAAGGAGAAGCGGCGTCAAAGTCTTCCATTGCAAGATGGCTTAAGGAGGCTATTGCGTCGGCGTATGTATTGAAGGGCAAGATAGTTCCGAAGGGTCTGAGAGCTCATTCGACTAGGGCACAGGTGGCTTCCTGGGCGGAATTTAGTTTGGTGCCAGCAGTTGAGATTTGTAAGGCGGCGACGTGGTCGTTGTTGAATTCCTTTGTCAAGCATTACCATCTGGATGTTCAGGCGGAAGGGGATACTCAATTTGGATCAGCACTGTTTCAGGCTGGTCTGGCAGGTCCTTCCTGTTAAATTGTTCACTGCTCTGTTACAACCCCAGAGGTTCGGGACTAGACTGGAGGGACGATAAGGAAGGTGAAATTAGATTTACCTGCTAATTGTTGTTCCTTGAGGAACTCCAGTCTAGTCCCGCATCCCTCCCTGGTGTTACTCTTTGGACTGTAGCCTGAAGCAAAGTAAGATTTTATAAGTAGGCTGCAGGTGCAGCTATAGAGGTTGCGGTCCATGGTGGGGGGAGGAATTAGTTATCTGTGACAATAATTGGTAGTTGGGGGCTCTCGGTAGAGGGCGAGAGCAGGCCTAAGCAGTGAAAGGAATGAGGATTGCCTGTTAAGTTCATTTCACGAAGTTCCGTTCAGTGGAAGTTCTAAAGGATTATCTTTATATAGTTATGTTTTTTGAAAAGTTGTGATAACTACATAATTATTGCTCTGATGAGTCTGCTTTGTCAATAGGTTACTGGAGCAAGGAGGCGGTTCCTGGACTATTTATGCCAGTGTCATCAAAAGAGTGTCGTGCTCAGTCTCCAAGCTGCGAGAGGGGGTACTAAACCCAGAGGTTTGGAACTAGACTGGAGTTCCTCAAGGAACAACAATTAGCAGGTAAGTCTAATTTCACCACTGTTTTTACTATATCCTCTGTTAACGAATTCCAGATTTTGATTCTATGTTGAATGCAAAAAAAAATTTTCCGATTAGTCTTAAATGTGCTAAATTGTAGCTTCATTGCGGGTCCCCTGGTCTTTCTACTTCTTGAAGGAATAAACAACTGATCTATGTTAACTGGTTCACTCCACTCATTATATAGGTCTCTGTCATTTTTCTCCTTAGATATTTCTTTTCCAAGCTAAAGAGCCCTAACCTTTTAAGCCTCCCCTTATAGGGGTGTCCTTCCATCCCCTTTTTCATTTTATTGGCTCTTCTGTACTTTCTAATTCTTCTATATCCTTTTAGATATAGCGACCAGAATTGCACATGATATGAAATGATATGAGGCAGTGATATATCCTTGGTTTTATTGTCCATTACTTTACTTATAATTCTTAGCATTCTATTTGCTTTCTTGGCTGCTGCTGCACACTGGGTTTCAACTTTTTATCCACGATGACGCTCAGATCCTTTTCCTGGGTAGTGATTCCTAATGTGAAACCATGCATCATGTTCTTTCCTAAAGGCATAACTTTGCACTTGTCAACATTAAATTTCATCTGCCATTTGGATGCCCAATCTTCCAATTCTCCAGGACCAAGCAGGACGTCAGTCATCACATATGGGTGACATCGACGCCGATGGAGCCCCTGCGGAGCATTTCCCCAGCTTTCTATGAAAGCCTTTGGGAATACTGCACGCATGCGCGGTCCCCTTCCTGCCTAAAGGTGCCATCTTGCTCAGTCTCTCTTTTTCCGTGGAGCCCTTCGGATGTGTGTCCTAGTTCACCCGGAAAATAGTTAGATTTTTTCATCTATTCCTTGCGATTTTCTTCGCGGTTTTTGTCCGGTTCGATGCCGGTTCCCCTTCTCGCCGGGTTCGGTACACCGGTATCGAGCCCGATCTTATTTTTTCAGTTTTTGCCCTTCGTGGTTGGCGTTCGCGCCCTTTTTTCCTTTTCCCTGGAAGGCCGGTCCTTTGACCTCGCGGGGACTCTTTTTTCCCCGATGGCTTCCAGTGGTTTTAAGAAGTGTGATCGGTGCAAGAAGCTAATGTCTCTCACCGACACACACGACTGGTGCCTCGGTCCTGATCATGATCCTAAGATCTGTGGACCGTGTGGAAAAATGTCCACTAAGGCACTTCGAAGTCGTCAGCACCAGAAGGAAAGGCTTTTCTCCGACTCGGCCTCCGGCCGGGCCCGGACCTCGTCTGAGGCCTCGACGTCTCGGGAGTCTGACCCCGAGCATCGTCGGAAAGAGGAAGAAGCGGCTTGCGAGGGTGGCGTCGGAGGAGGTCCCTGGCTCCTCGAGGGCTAGGTCTCGGACCCCCGACTGCTGTCCCGGGCCCGTGGAGCAGGAGAAGCCGTCAAAAGTACCTCGGCTGGAGCCGGAGTCTGCTGGACACGTAAGTTCTGTTGTCCTCGAGTACTCTCCTCCCAGGGAGCCGACGTTGGGCCCGGCACCGCCGGGGCCCGAGTCGGTAGCTGCTGAGTCTCCTGAGCTTGGTCTCAGGCTGACAGCCTTGGAGTGCAGACTGTCTGCCTTCATGGATCAGCAGCGGGTGCTGATTGCCAGCCTTGCTGGCGCATCTGCCCCGACCACCGGGACATCGACATCGAAGTCGACCCCGGAGACTGAGCCGATACTCGAGACCATGAAGGCTCGAGGTCGTCCTCGGTCGCGGTCACCCTCGACCTCCCGGTCGGGACCGAGGGCGTCGATGCAGGTGCCTTTGGCGTCGGGGCGGGTGCTGCCGGGCCCCGCTCAGTCGGAGCCCAACTCCTCTTTGGACGAGTCCGCCTGCGAGACGGAGGATGAGGAGTCCCCCGATACCTTCAAGACTCGGTGCGTCCCATCGGACTCACCGCAGTCTGAGCTCCGGAGTAGGTCCTCTCCGGAGGATACCCGGTTCTCGGAGTTCGTGCGGGATATGGCCACTGCTTTGGCGATCCCGGCGGATCCCGAGGAGGAGCCTCGAGCCGAAGAGCTCGAGGCCCTCCAGTATGACTCTCCTCCAAAGGAGGCCTTTACTGTGCCGGTTCCTCCGATGCTGGAACGGCTCCTCTTCCAGATGTGGGAGGCACCGGCCTCGGCGCCGGTTCTGAGCAAGCGGGTCGATTCCATTTATCGACTCCGTAAGAGCCCTGGTTTTCAAAAGGCGCAGCTACCGCACCATTCCATGGTGGTGGAATTGGCCATGCATCGTCTGAAAAGTCAGAAGATGCACTCCGCGGTGCCCCCTGGAAGGGAGGCCCGGAACCTGGATGCGTTCAGTAGAAAGTGCTTCCAGGGCTCGATGCTTGCTTGCCGTGTCCAGTCTTACCAGCTGTACATGGGCATGTACTTGCGGGACCTGGCAAAGGAGCTGGCCGGGTTCTCTGCTGGTCTCTCTGGGGAACCTTTGCAGAGGTTCAAGTCCTTGTCTTCGGGGATCCGGGAATGCTCTAAGTTCATGTCCTGAGCGGCCTACGATGGCTTCGAGGCCTCGGCCCGGGTTGCGGCTGCCGGCTTTGCGGCTTGACGCCAGGCATGGCTGCAGTCATCGGACCTCGAGCCATGGGTTCAAGACAAGTTGGTCGATGTCCCTTGCCAAGGTGAAAACCTTTTTGGCAAGCCCATGGCCGAGAAGGCTGCTGAGCTCGAGACAGAGCACCTCACGAGGACAAGGCTGTCTCGAAAGACTTCTGCCCCTTCACACAAGAAGAAGGGCTCGGGTAAAAAGCCCTTTTACCTGAGGAAGGCGACTGCCTACAAACAGTTCCCAACTTACCAGGCCTCCCCCGCTCCCCCACAGGGTCAGCAGGCCAAGGGGCAGGGACATGGGCCCTGTAGGCCGAAAGCCCCCAAGCCTCCGGCTCCTGCTCCTACTCAGCAGGGTGGGGATTTTTGACTCCCAAGGCATAGCCTCTCCATCTCTGCTGTCCCCATCCCTGCACAGGAGGTCACCTAGCCCTGTTTGCCCACTGGTGGCCACCCATTACAGGGGACAACTGGGTCTTAAGCATAGTCCAAAAGGGCTACCTGCTTCATTTTCATCAGTTGCCTCCTCCCTATTTTCCAGGAGAGCCTCCAAGGCATCCTCTCCATACAGCCCTCCTCCTGCAAGAGCTCCAGGGTCTGTTACGAGACCAGGCGGTGGAGCCTGTGCCTCCCCACCTCCAAGGTCATGGGTTTTATTCCAGGTACTTCCTAGTACCAAAGAGAACAGGGGATCTCAGGCCTATTCTCGACCTCAGAAATCTCAACAAGTTCTTAAAGAAGGAAAAGTTCAAGATGCTTACTCTTGGAACACTTCTGCCCTACCTCCAGTAGGGAGATTGTCTATGCTCTTTAGATTTAAAGGATGCGTACACTCACATCCTTATTCATCCAGACCACAGAAAGTACCTCAGGTTCATTGTGGGAGGAAACCATTATCAGTACAGGGTGCTGCCATTTGGCCTCACCTCCGCCCCCAGAGTCTTTACCAAATGCCTGGCAGTGGTTGCGGCCTTCTTGAGAAATCAGGGTATCTTTGTCTTCCCCTATCTGGACGACTTGCTCATCAGGGGTCAGACGTGCCAGGAGGCCAGGCAAGCCACCCTCCGAACAATTTCTCTGCTGCAGCATCTGGGGTTTGTGATAAACTTCGCAAAGTCCACTTTGCTCCCCTCCCAAAACTTAGAGTTCATAGGGGCAAGACTAGACTCTTCTGCAGGCAAAAGCTTTCTTGCCAGAAGACAGAGCTCAAAGACTGATGACCTTGGCAAACCAGTTTCTCGGCAGGTCACTGGTCTCCGCCAGGCTCTGCCTGAGGCTTCTGGGCCACATGGCTTCGACAGTGCATATCACACCCCATGCCAGGCTTCATATGAGGCCTGCGCAATGGTGCCTCAGAACTCAGTGGTCACAGGCCACAGGGAGCCTCAGAGACAGAGTAAGGGTGTCCAGACCATTCCTGCACTCCCTACATTGGTGGTTGCATCCCCCCAACTTACTGGAAGGGATGCCTTTTCAGCCACCTGGGTTCACAGTGGTATTGACCACCGATGCCTCTCTACAGGGCTGGGGAGCACACTGTCTGGGCAAGTGCACTCAGGGCCTGTGGTCTCCCTGGGAGGCCCAGCAGCAGATCAATCTACTGGAGCTTCGGACTATTCGCTTAGCCCTCAAGACTTTCTCTCCAACCCTGGCTCACCAGTCTGTTTTAGTGCAAACAGACAATCAGGTAGCCATGTTTTATGTGAACAAACAGGGAGGCACTGGGTCCAGGCTCCTATGTCAGGAGGCGCAGGACCTTTGCTTGTTTGCGCTCAGGCACAACATGTTGCTCAAGGCGGTTTATCTCTCTGGCCAGGACAATTACCTTGCAGACAGGTTGAGCAGAATTCGGCAGCCACACGAGTGGCAGCTCCATCCCTTGGTAGTTCAGAAGATCTTCCTGAGATGGGGACTTCCATCCATAGATCTCTTTGCCAGTCCCCTGAACAGACAGCTGTCCCAGTTCTGCTCCAGGCAACCGCATCCTCTGAGACTAGCAGCAGATGCTTTTCTGATATCCTGGTCCCAAGGCCTCCTATATGCGTTTCCTCCCACGCCTCTGGTGGCCCGAACCCTGTTCAAAGTTCTGAAGGACCAGGCCTCGGTCCTTCTGGTAGCCCGCAGGTGGCCAAGACAACCTTGGTTCCCACTTCTGCTTCAGCTAGCAGTGGACACTCCACTACCTCTAGGGTTGCAGCCCAACCTTCTGTCTCAAGACCAGGGGTCTCTTCTGCACCCCAATCTCAAATCTCTCAATTTGATGGCCTGGAAGCTGCAAGGGTAGTTTTGGCTCCTTGGGGCCTACCTCCTGAAGTTGAAGAGGTCGTCCTAGCCTCTAGGAAGCAGTCCACTAGAAAAAACTATGCCCTGAAGTGGAAGAGGTTTTCTGTGTGGTGTCAGCTGCGTACAGAAGATCCTTTCTCCTGTACTGTACCAGTGGTGCTTCAGTACCTGCTACATTTATCCAATCAGGGCCTTAAGTCCAATTCTGTTCGGGTCCACCTCTCAGCTCTAGCAGCTCACCACTCACTGGTGGAGGGACACACTATATCGGTTCACCCCTTGATGTCCCGGTTCCTTAGAGGTTTGCTCTTGCTCAAGCCTCCTGTCTGTCCTCCAGCCCCTGAGTGGGAGTTGAATGTGGTCTTGCAGCAACTGACTCGCCCACCTTTTGAGCTGATGGCTACTTGTCCTCTTCGCTTCCTTTCCTGGAAGACACTCTTCTTAGTGGCCTTAACCTCGGCCAGACGGGTGAGTGAGCTTCAGGCCCTAATCTGTGACAGGCCTTACACCCGCTTCTATAGGAACAGGGTAGTCCTTAGGACTCATCCAAAGTTCCTCCCTAAAGTTGTGTCCTCCTTCCACCTAAACCAAGAGGTGGTTCTTCCAACATTCTTCCCTAGGCCTCATGCAAGCCAGGCTGAAGCAGTCCTGCATACCCTGGACTGTAGAATGGCCTTATCCTTCTACCTTGACCGTACGCAAGGACATAGAAGGGCTACTCAGCTCTTCATCTCTTTTGACCCTAATAATTTGGGGTTAGCTGTGTCCAAGCATACCTTGTATCGCCTGGGCTTACAGGGCGGCTGACCTTTCCTTGCAGGGTCGGGTCACGGCCCATCGTGTCAGGGCAATGGCTGCCTCAGTAGCTCATCTCCGCTCTGTACCGTTGGCAGACATCTGCGGGGCTGCAACTTGGTCCTCAAGCCAGACATTTGCAGCTCATTACTGCCTGGAGAGGGAGTCCCATAGGGACAGTGCTTTTGGCCAGGCAGTGCTCCGGAATCTCTTTGAGGTTTAGGCAACTCCTGCCCTCCAGCCCTCCGTTGGGCTACCGGTGGAGGTTCTTTCAGTGAAAAGCCTTTCTTTGATGCTGGGACTAGAGGAAGTTCTCTTGTTCAGCCTGGGTTCCTTGGTAGCCCAGAGCTTGGGAGTCACCCATATGTGAGGACTGACTTCCTGCTTGGTCCTGGAGAAAGAGTAGTTACTCACCTGTAACAGGTGTTCTCCAGGAGCAGCAGGAATCAGTCCTCACAACCCTCCCTCCTCCCCTGGGAGTTGCAGTTGTACATAGTTTATTTTTACATTTTTTTGTGTGCTGTTTTTTAGCTATGTCATTTGACTGAGCAAGATGGCACCTTTAGGCGGGAACGGGACCGCGCATGCGTGCAGTATTCCCAAAGGCTTTCATAGAAAGCTGGGGAAATGCTCCGCAGGGGCTCCATCGGCATCAATGTCACCCATATGTGAGGACTGATTCCTGCTGCTCCTGGAGAACACCTGTTACAGGTGAGTAACTACTCTTTTTTCAAGGTCCTCTTGTGTTTTAACAAAGTTTAACAATTGTGTCTTCTGCAGATTTGATCACCTCATTCATTGTTCCCATTTCTAGGTCATTTATGAATATGTTAAAAAGCAGCAGGTCCAGCACAGATCCCTGGGGTACTCCACTATTCACCTTTCTCCATTGAGAAAATGAGCCATTTAGCCCTACATTCTACTTTCTGTCTTTTAAAGATCTCCTCTGCTGTGTACTGTCTGCTGTCCTCTTTCCTATAACATATTGTAGTTCCTTTCCTGACCTCTATGTCTGCTTTTTTTTTTTTTTACTGTGTAAACTGCTCTGTATGCCCCACAAATGTGGTACCGGTATATCAAAAATTGAATAAACAATAACCAGTTCCCAATCCACAGTACTATACTGCCTCCTATCCCATGACTTAATTTCCTCAAGAGTCTCTCAGGAGAGACCTTGTCAAAGGATTTTTAAAAATCCAGATACAGTATTTCAACCGGCTCACTTTTATTTACCTGTTATTCACATCTTCAAAAATATATAGCAGATTAGTGAGGCAAGGCTTTTCTTAGCTAAATCCATGTTCGCTTTGTCGAATTAAACCATGATTGTCTATAAGTTCTGTAATTTTATTGTTTCTAATGGTTTCTACAATTTTGCCTGGTATTGACAGGCTCACTAGTCTGTAGTTTCCTGGATAACCCCCAGAACCCTTTTTAAAAATTGATGTTACATTGGCCTCTCTCCAATCCTTCTATCATCTAATGGTCCAACTGACTATCTCGGAGGTTTTTTGCTACGAATGTACTTGAAAATGAACATAAGATATGCCATATTAGCTCAGACCATGGTTCATCATGCCAAGTATCCTGCTTACAACAGTGGCCAATCTAGGTCACCAGTACCTAGCAGTTTACCCAAAAGACACAGGTTCCACAATGCTTGTATTGGAGCAAGCAGTGGATTTCCTGGGTCCCCTTTAATAATGGATTATGGACCTTTCCTCCGGGAACTTGTCCAAAACTTTTACTACATCTTCCGGTAACGAATTCCAGAGTTTGATTACGCGTTGAATGAAAAAATATATTCTCTTATTAGTCTTAAATAGGTTACATGTCCCCTAGTCTTTCTACATTTTGATGGCGTAAATAACCGATCTAAGTTTACCAGTTCCACTCCATTCATTAATTTATAGACCTCTATCATATCCCCTCAGCCATCTCTTTTCCAGGTTGAAGAGCCCTAACCTTTTTTTTTTTTATTTAAAGGCTTCAACACAGTTACAGAAAAAAGAAAGTCCACTCCCAAAATACTTGCGCAATCATGAAACATAGAATCATCAATTCAAACAATTGCCATAACACAGCCTTATTTTATTTTTTTGTTAAAGAAAATCCCCTTACAACCCAAATTCCCTACTCATCTACTTCCCTCTCCCCTTATTTCTCTCACTTCCCCTCCTCCCCCTGCCCATCCCTGTTCCTTCCACCCTCCCTCCCCCGTGCAACAAAATCAGACAGGTAAAGGGCATCCCCTCTTCATGGTGTTACTAAGAAGGGGGAGGTAACAAGTCCCCATGTCTAGGAGTGGACCTCTTTATATATCTCCAGTTAAGTTAGTGATGATACCGGCGGTGAGCCATATTTTAACACAAAGGGCTCGCAAATCTATTTAAATTTGGGCAGGCGCATCCCTCCAACCGCCACTCCCCGTTCCATTGTGTATAGGCCCCACATATGTTCCAGCCAGCATGACTATACCAGAGGTGCTACCTGTTTCCAGGCAGTCACTAATGTCAGCCTAGCTGCATTCAGACAATGACGAATCAACGCTAATTGGGGGGTGCGTCCTCGAGGGACCCTCTTCCCAAATAGAAAAATATGCAGGTCCCAGGAAATATTTAAATCTATCATTTGTTTCAAATGATATTGTATTCCTTGCCAAAAGCCCTGCATTCGGGGGCAGAGCCACCATACATGTGCCAAGGTGCCCTTCCTGCCACATCTCCGCCAACATAACTCTGATGCCCCCGGGAAAGTGCGGGCCACTCATACGGGCGTCATGTACCACCCATATATTAGCTTATAATTGGTTTCCCTAGCATTAATAGCCACTGAGATTTTACAAAGCTGGCTCTCAATCTGCTTCCACTGGTGTTCAGTGTAAGACAGGTGCAATTCTTGCATCCACTGTGCTCTATGCTTACCCTCCCCAAAGCTTTGTCTCTGCAATTTTGCATACAGGGCCGCTATAAGACCTTTAGTGCTAGTATGTTCCTCAATAAGCGTTCAACATCTGTCAGATCACAGGCAGCTTGCTGTTTAACATCCCGTCTCCCCAACCAGTGCGTAGCCTGCACATAGTGATAAGCATAGTAGATCTCAGTCCAATCGAGAACCTTTGGAAAGAGCTGAAATCTGCCATTGGTAAAAGGAATCCTGGAAACATTCATGAGCTGGAACAAATCGCAGTTGAAACTACCAGCAGACAGGAGAAACTACTAGCAGATAGATGTGTGAAAGTTATAGATGGTTATAGGAAACCTTTGGAGGCTATCATCACTGCCAAAGGTTATGCAACCAAATATTAGTGAAGGATGCCATTAATCCTCTTCTGGTCATATTTGATCTTGGGGGGGGGGGGGTACATCTTTTTTTTTGTTGTATAACTTTGAACATACTATTAAAATATTATGATGACATACAGTTGGAAATGTTCCAATTATTTCTCCAGGACCAAGCAGGAAGTTAGTCTTCACATATGGGTGATGTCAGCGCCGACGGAGCCCCCGTGCGGAGCATTTCCCCAGCTTTCAAAGAAAGCCTTTGGGAATGCAGCGCGCCTGCACGTTCCCCTTCCCCCCCAAGGGTGCTATTTTGCTCAGTCTTTCTTTTTCCGCGAAGCCCGACGGACGTGAGTTTGTGTCACCCGGGAAAAGTTGATTTTTTTTCTGCGATTTTCGCGTTGTCTTATCCGGTTCGATGCTGGTTCCCCTTCCCGCCTGGGCTCGGTACACCGGTATCGAGTCCGGACTTGTGATTTTCATTTTTTGTCCTTCGTGACTAGCGTTCGAGCTCTTTTTGTGTTTTCACTGGCAGCCCAGTCTTTTGACCTTGCAGGGGCCCTTTTCCCCCCATGGCTGCCAGCGGGTTCAAAAAGTGTGATCGGTGTAAGAAACTTATGTCTCTCACCGACACACATCACTGCTGCCTCTGATGCCTCGTGCCCAACCATGACCCGCTGGCCTGTGCCCCGTGCGGCAAAATGTCGTCGAAGGCGCTTCGGAGCCGTCAGCATCAACGTGAGAGAATTTTCTCTGACTCCGCGTCCGGCCGGGCCCGGACTTCATCAGAGGCCTCGACATCTTGGGAGTCCAACCCCGAGCGCCATCGGGGTTCCTCTTAAAGGGAGTCTTCCTCCTGGGAGCACCGAAGGAAGAAAAAGCTTGCGAGGACGGTGTCGGTGGAGGCTCCTGGTTCCTCGAGGGCCAGGTCGTGTAACTCTGATCGCCGCCCCGGGCTCTCGGAGTCGGAGAGGCGTGGAGCCGGAGTCCCCGAGTCACATAAGTGCAGTTGTCCTCATAGAGTCTTCTCCAGGGGAGCCGATGTCGGGCCCGACAGAGTCGGGGGCTGCTGAGTCTCCTGAGCTTGGATTCAGCTTGGCTGCCTTCATGGAACAGTAGCAGGTGCTGATCGCCGGTCTGACCAGTGCATCTGCCCCGACCACCGGGACCTCGACATCTAAGTCGACCCTGGAGACCGAGCCGATCCTCGAATCGATGAAGTCTCGATTCGATCCTCAGTCAAGGTCCCCTTCAACCTCCCGTGCAGGGCTGAGGTGGTCAACGCCGATACCCTCGGCGTCGGGGCGGATGGCACGGAGGCCCACATGGCCAGAGCCGCTCGATTCCTCCTCAGAGGAGTCAGTGGGAGACGGAGGACGAGGAGTCCCCGGACACCTTCCGGACCCGGTACGTCCCTTCGAACTCACCGGAGTCCGAGCCTCGGAGATGGCCCCCCCCCCCCCCCGGAGGATACTCGGTTCTCGGACTTCGTGAGGGACATGGTCAAGGCCTTGGCCTTCCCTGCAGATGCCGATGAGGAGCCTCGAGCCGAGGAGCTCTATGCCTTCCAGTATGACTTTCCTCCAAAGGAAGCCTTTACTGTACCGGTTCCTCCGATGCTGGAATGGCTGCTCTTCCATATGTGGGAGGCACCGGCCTTGATGCCGGTTCTTAGCAAACGGGTCGATTCCATTTATCGAGTCCGTAAGAGCCCTGGGTTCCAAAAGGCGCAGCTACCGCACCACTCCATGGTTGTGGAATTGGCCATGCACCATCTGAAGAGTCAGAAGATGCACTCCTTGGTGCCCCCCGGCCAGGAGGCCCGGAACCTGGATGCCCTCGGTAGAAAGTGCTTCCAGGGCTCTATGCTGTCTTGTCGTGTCCAGACCTACCAGCTGTACATGGGCATATACCAATGAGACCTGGCAAAGGAGATTGCCGGGTTCTCAGCTGGCCTCTCCGAGGAACCTTTGCAGAGGTTCAAGGCTTTGTCAACAGGGATTCGAGAGTGCTTGAAGTTTATCTCTCGAGCAGCCTATGATGGCTTCGAGGCTTCGGCCCGGGTAGCCGTGGCCGGCATCGGTGCACGCCATCAGGCCTGGCTACAGTCATCAGACCTGGAGCCATGAGTGCAGGACAAGTTGGTCGATGTCCCTTGCCGAGGTGAAAACCTCTTTGGTAAGCCCATGACTGGAAAGGCTGCAGAAATCGAGACTGAGACTCTCACCAGGACAAGGCTGTCCAGGAAGACTTCTACCTCTTCTCAGAAAAAGAAGGGCTCGGGGAAGAAGCCCTTTTTTCCGAGGAAGGGTGCTGCCTACAAATCCTACCCTCAATATCAGGCCTCTCCAGCTCCCCAACAGGGCCAGCAGGCCAAGGGGCAGGGGGATGGGCCCCATAGGTAGAAGACCCCTAAGCCGCCAGCTCCGGCTCCTGCACAACAGGGAGCGGGGTTTTGACTCCCACAGCATAGCCTCTTCTCCACAGCTGGCTTCACTCAGCACAGGAGGTCGGCTGATCCTTTATGCCTACAGGTGGCCAGCCATCACAGGGGATACCTGGGTCCTCAGCATAGTCCAAAAGGGCTACATGCTCCACTTCCACCAGATACCCCCCTCCTACTTTCCAGGGGAGCCTCCAAGACTCCCTCTGAACAGAAACCTCCTCCTTCAGGAGTTGGCAAGTCTTCTAAAGGAACAGGCAGTGGAAACGGTGCCTCACCACCTGGAAGGGCAAGGCTTCTACTCCAGTTACTTTCTGGTACCAAAAAGGACAGGAGGCCTCCAGCCTATCCTAGACTTGCGAAACCTAAACAAGTTTCTGGAGAGGGAAAAGTTCAAGATGCTTACCCTTGGGATACTGCTGCCCTACCTCCAACAGGGAGAGTAGCTATGCTCCTTAGACCTAAAGGATGTTTATACTCACATCCTCATTCATCCAGACCACAGACAATATCTCAGATTTGTGGTGGGAGGAAACCATTTCCAGTACAGAGTACTTTCCTTTGGCCTCACTTCCACCCCCAGGGTTTTCACCAAATGCCTGGCGGTGGTGGCAGCCTATCTCAGAAATCAGGGAATTTTTGTCTTCCCATACCTGGACGACTGGCTCATCAGAGGTCAGTCTCTCCAGAAGGCCAGACAAGCCACTCTTCGCACTGTCTCTCTTCAGCACCTGGGCTTTGTCATAAACTACGCAAAGTCCACTTTGCTCCCCTCACAGAACCTAGAGTTTATAGGGGCAAGATTAGACACCCTGCAGGCAAGAGCTTACTTGCCCGAGGACAGGGCCCACAGACTGATGGACTTGGCCAACCAGTTCCAAAGCAGGTCTCCACCAGACACTTCCTGCAGCTCCTGGGCCGCATGGCATCCACGGTACATGTGACCCCGAATGCCCATCTGCACATGCAGGTGTCTCAGTGGTGCCTCAGCGCTCAGTGGGCGCAAGCCACAGGCGACCTCCGAGACAAAGTAAAGGTGTCCAAACCACTCTTGGACTCCTTGCAGTGGTGGCTACATATCCCAAATCTTCCCAGCGGGGTACCCTTTCAGGCCCCAGCACACACCAGGGTGCTGACGACCGATGCTTCCTTAAAGGGCTGGGGTGCACATTGCCAGGGCATGTGCACTCAAGGCCTCTGGTCTCCTCGGGAGGCCACACAGCAGATCAATCTTTTGGAGCTGCGAGCAATCCGCTTGGCTCTACAGACTTTTTCTCATGCCCTCTCTCACGAGTCTGTCTTAGTTCAGACAGACAATCAGGTAGCAATGTTCTATGTGAACAAGCAAGGGGGCACAGGGTCCAGACTCCTGTGTCAGGAGGAGCTGGCCCTTTGCTCCTTTGCAGTCAAACAAGGCATGTTTCTCAAAGCAGTTTATCTACCTGGTCAGGGGAACTTTTTGGCAGACAAACTAAGCAGGATTCTTCAGCCTCACGAATGGCAGTTGAATCCACTGGTGGTTCAGCAGATCTTTCTACGATGGGGACTTCCATCCATCGATCTCTTTGCAAGTCCACTGAACCGTCAGCTGCCCAGGATTTGCTCCAGACAGCCACATCCCCTGAGAGTGGTAGCAGATGCATTTCTGATCTCTTGGTCTACGGGGCTCCTGTATGCGTTTCCTCCCACGCCTCTGGTGGCCCGCACTCTGTTCAAGATTCTACGGGACAAGGCCTTGGTGATTCTGGTAGCCCCCAGATGGCTGAGGCAACTGTGGTTTCCACTTCTTCTGCAGTTGTCAGTGGAAACTCCATTCCCTCTGGGGTTGCAACCCGATCTCCTGTCTTAGGATCAGGGTTCCCTTCTGCACCCCAATCTCAGATCCCTCAATCTGATGGCTTGGCTGCTGAAAGGATAGTGCTAGCTCCCTTGCTTCTATCTAGGGAAGTTGAGGAGGTGGTCTTGGCCTCAAGGAGGCAATCCACCAGAAAGTCCTATGCACTCAAGTGGCGCAGGTTCTCAGTGTGGTGTGCTCAGCACAATGAAGATCCTTTCTCCTGCCTTGTGCCAGTAGTACTACAATACCTACTTCACCTGTCAGACCTAGGCCTTAAGTCCAACTCTGTTCGAGTCCACCTCAGTGCTCTTTCAGCACAGCACTCACCGGTGGAGGGACAGTTTCTGTCTGTTCACCCCTTGGTGTCCCGCTTCCTCAGAGGCCTGATTTTGCTCAAGCCTCCGATTCTTCCACCTGCCACTGAGTGGGACTTGAACGTGGTCTTGCAAAACCTTACTCGCCCACTGTTTGAGCCGATGGCTACTTGCCATTTGCGCTTCCTTTCTTGGAAGACGCTCTTCCTGGTAGCTCTTACCTCGGCCAGACGTGTGAGTGAACTACAAGCTCTGGTTTCTGATAGACCATACACATGGTTCTATAAGAACAGGGTGGTCCTTCGGACTCATCCAAAGTTCCTTCCAAAAGTTGTCTCCTCTTTCCACCTCAACCAGGAAGTGGTTCTTCCGACATTCTTTCCCAGGCCGCATACCAGCCGGGCTGAGGGGCGTTGTCCTTTTACATTGAACGTACGCGGGGGCATCGAAGGGCTACTCAGCTCTTTGTCTCCTTTGACCCTAATAAATTGTGGTTACCTGTCTCCAAGCGTACGTTGTCCACTTGGGTAGCAGATTGTATCGCCTGGGCGTACAAGGCAGCCGACCTTCCCTTGCAGGGTCGGGTCACGGTCCACCGTGTCAGGGCAAAAGCCGCATCAGTAGCTCATCTCCGCTCTTTTCCGTTGGCAAACATCTGCCGGGCTGCTACTTGGTCTTCAAGCCAGACTTTTGCAGCCCATTACTGCCTCGAGAGAGAGTCCCGAAGAGACAGTGCTTTCGGACAGGCGGTTGAGGTTTAGACAACTCCTACCCTCCGGCCTTTGTGTTGGGCTACCGTACGGGGGCGTTCTCAGAGGATAGTCTTATCACAGATGCTGAGGCTCTTGAGAGGGAGCCATTTTTTCAGCTTTGGGTTCCCGGTAGCCTAGAGCTGGGGAGTCACATATGTGAGGACTGTCTTCCTGCTTGGTCCTGGAGAAAGAGTAGTTACTCATCTGTAACAGGTGTTCTCCAGGAGCAGCAGGAATCAGTCCTCACGACCTTCCCTCCTCCCCTGGAGTTGCAGTCAAATACTTTATTTTGTTTTTTGCTGTCTTTTAGCTATGTCATCAGACTGAGCAAGAGGGGACCGCGTAGGCACGCTGCATTCCCAAAGGCTTTCTTTGAAAGCTGGGGAATTGCTCCGCACAGGGGCTCCATCGGCGCCAACATCACCCATATGTGAGGACTGATTCCTGCAGCTCCTGGAGAACACCTGTTACAGGTGAGTAACTACTCTTTCTCGAGATATTGTATACCACATACCTAAAATGCAAGGGTGCCAATAATGTCAACCACTACTGTACAAGTGCAACATAGTAGATAAAATTGAAGAAATTCAAAAGGTACATGAGTGATGGAAGTATCTACCCCTTTAACTGCTGAGTAGATGCACCTTGGTGAAAATTGCACCACTTCCTAAAATATTATATATTATTCAGATGCCACCACCTTGGGTGCAGTCAAGAGCAGAACAGGCTTTTGGGGAAACAGTAAGACAATTTATATGATGGGGTTGGGTGACCAGAGTGAACAGTGCTAAATTAATACTCAAAAAACGTAGAGAGTGAATAGGACTACCTAATTTAAGACTCTATGATGTATCAGCCATGCTTCACTGGATGCACGAGTTGTGCATGGTAAATGTTCAATATGTACCGAAGGATTTATTGGATCAGTGTTATGCATCATATTAGTTTGTTAATCTCATGCCGCCCTCCTCTCTCTATCTTCATCTTTAGGCCTCCACCTCGTCATCTCCAGATACTCTTCCTTTTCCTATGTCGATCCTTCCCTATGGAATTCTCTTCCCCTTTCACTTCATATTGAACCTTCCCTCCCTATCTTTAAAGAAGAATCTCAAAACCCTGTTGTTTCTGCAAGCTTTCCCAAAGCCACCTGCTTCTTAACTTGTATCCCCTGCTCTTTCCTTTTGACTTTCAGCTTCCCTCCCTGTAAATGAATTGTAGTTTCCCCTCTCTCTGTTTCTTTTACTTCCTCCCCCTTTCTTGTTACCCCTTTTTTATTGTTTGTAAACCGCTGTGATATCCTTGGCTCTTAAGCAGGTGCTCTAAATAAATGGTTAAGGGATGCTAACTGCATCTAAATGGCTTGGAAGTGGTGGCAAACCCTGGAATGAGTGTCAGCCACGATTATGTCCTTATATCCATTTGTGTGGAAATCCCAAATTCTCCCCAGGGGTGGGACATTCAATTTTTCAATTTTGGGAAAGATGGGGATGGTATAGGGTAGGACAGATTTTTTTTCAGAGGCAAGAACAAAGGCTTTGCACCTTTGAGGACATACAAAAAAAATGGACAATTCCAGGGGTGCATAAATTTTGTTATTGGCAGATTGTACACTATTTTCAACAATTACAAAACATGGAGGGGCAAGGATTAAAGGGAAGATAAATTGACACAGGCTTTCAAAAACGGTTGCCTCGATTTAATAAGTTATCAAGGTGGTACAAAACATATAAGGCGCCAAGCACAGACATTAGTTGAGGAGTTGGCACAAGTGTGATCCAGAGATATTGCTCAGCAGGTATCAAAGAATGACATGGACATGCTTTTTAGCGATGTCTACCAGTATTTAACAAATGCTGCCCATCAAGAAACTCGTATAGACTTCTGCATAAGGCATTTATAACCAAAGAAAGAGGGGCCTGCATGAGGTTGTCAGAGGCTGATTTGTATGGGGAAAGTAAGAGTAGGCAGGATACTTGGATTCACTTCTTTTTAGAGGGTATCAAACTGAGGCATCAATGGGAGTATGTTTTGGGGGGAAATAAGCAGAGTCCTAGAGACAGAGTTGAAATGAACATATGGTCTGTTGTTATTGGGAAATGTCAGTGGACTAGAAGCCAAGAAAAGCTTTCTTACAACAAGAAAACCTTAGGTCATTATCAGAGCCTATCAATGATACTTCATCAGAAATATATATATCTGGCTCCACTCATTAACCACACTGTAATACCATTCAAATAGTAAATAATAATCAGGAAGAAGGCAAATCTCAGAATCTACAAGGCTACCAATCAACCATAAAATGGCCATAGGTATCTTCCTTGATAATACATCAATGATTTGCTCAAACCTCTCCCTTTAATAAACACAATGATGGAATCAACAGCAATACCATATAATAAAAGACACATTAACATAAAATATCACTTCACATATCTTCTTCATTTCATCCTCATGTGACAATTCTTCAATATTCTTCATTAATTCATCCTTGTATGGCATTTGGATCCACCAATTAATCCAGGTGAGCTAACCCCAATGCCCGCTTGGACGTTCCTTCAGCGTTTCGCATCCAGCTGGTTCAGGGGGATTTCACTAGAAATTAAAACAACTGCTTAACTTCTGTACTACAGTCTAAAAGTCACCACCTTCAGATGTCTAATATTAATTATTCTAATCTCACCAAACAAAGTCACTTAACTTCATTCCCGTATGTCGCATTCAGCTCGACCAGAAACATCCCAACAAACATCCTGAAAACGCCATGCAAGTGCATAAATATCCAAGGGAACTCTCTCTTCCTCAACTAATCAACTACAAGGAAGTCACCAGCGCCTAAACACAAACCTTCCAATAAGTACTAAAATTCAAGCCATCGGGAATCACAGTCCCAAGCAAGAAAATCCAATGCTGTTCTCTATAAATAAGGTACTGATCACGCGTCTTTGTCCCATAACCCATCGTTACTCACTCTATACAGAAACAATGTAAATCTGAAAAAACATGTCCACTTTGCAAACAGTACTCCACCATTGGAGCCTCCTGTCTTTTGCAATGCAATCTACGTTTTGTGTTCACTTAATCGAGTCCGGAAAGAACGAGCAGTTTTGCCTACATACAGCAATCCACAAGGGCAAAAAATACCATATAGCACAAAATCTGATCCACAAGACGTATTAGCCTTCAGAAAGTATCTCTTTCCTCTTAGGAAAAACAATCAGTTTCCCAAGAGACTTCACATAAGGCACAATGACCACATTTTACTTGACCCACCGACACCTCACGAACCGGCAACAAGGGACGCAAACCCAAAGTACTCAACAGTTCCTTCAGATTTTAATTCCTCTGCCAGACACATCGAGGACTTTCAGCCTTTAAATGAGGTACTGTTTATAAAACATTAGTATGCTTACGAATATTTGTTGAATTTGCGCACTCAAAGGAGAAAAATGGGAAATAAAATTAACATATACATTATCCTTCTGCAATTTTACTCTAGGGGAAAACAAATAATTATTAAATTATTAAATAATGCCCACTTGTAGGCACGATCTACTACCTTCTTGGGATAACCCCTAGCTAAAAAATCACTTTTTAGCAACTTAGCCTGCATCCTAAACTCCTCTATGGCTGAACAATTCTGCCAATATCGAATGAACTACGAAAACGGCAATCCCTTTAATAAGTTTAATGGATGGGCACTAGAATAGTGTAGAAAAGTATTTCTATTGGTGCTCTTCTTATAAACAGAAGTGCCCCAACCATCACGCTGTCGGAACACCTTCACATCCAAAAACACTATCTCTTCCATGTCATAACTAAGAGTAAACTGTATATGGAATCCAAACCATTTAACCAATCATGAAAGGATTTCAAAGAATCCACCAAACCCTCCCAGATCAAAAAAATGTCATTGATATATCGACGCCATAATTTTATCTGGGAGGAATAGGGGGAATCACTCAGCCAACGCTGCTCATATAATCTCATGTGGTCTTAAAAACAAATCAATCAGCATAGACAAAGGCTCCAAAACTGAACCTCGTGTCAAAACAATGGGTCTACCAGGTGGCTGTTTCAAATCCTTATGGATCTTTGGTAATAAGTAAATCCCATGTGGTTCGGTCCTTGGCAGCCTTGAGCTAGGGAGTCTCATATGTGAAGACTAACTTCCTGCTTGTTCCTGGAGAAAACGTAGTTACTCACCTGTAACAGGTGTTCTCCAGGGACAGCAGGAATCAGTCCTCACAACCCTCTCTCCCCCCCTAGGATTGCCTCCCTATCCTGTTTTAGTTTTTACTACTGTCTATCTATGTTGTCTGGCTGGGCAGGATGGCACCCTTGGGTGGGAAGGGGACCACGCATGCGTAGTGGTATATCTCAGGGGCTTTCTTTGGGGGCTGGGGAGGTGCTTCTATGCTGGCTCCGTCGGCTCTGTCGTCACCCATATGTGAGGACTGAGTCCTTCTGACCCTGGAGAGCACCTATTACAGGTGAGTAACTACACTTTCATGACAATGATCTAGACATTCTTTTCATTGCAGAGACATGACTTTAGGAAACGGATACGGTGTTGCTTAACCAACTCAAACTGCTTTGACATGTTTATTTATTTGCTTTTATATACCTCGCTCTTTGAAATCAGTGCGGTTTACATAAAACAAGAACAGTAACAGTTTACATGGAACAATTTGTATGGAACAGTTTACATTGAACAAAAATAAAAATAACAGTAAGTAACACATAATCTAAATTAGATGTGAATATAGGGAGATGCACTTGGAATATGCAGGTAGGGGGACTATTCCACACCCTTAGGCAAACAAAGTGTGGAGGTGTTCTTCTCATAATAAGAGCTAAAGACCTCCCTATCATCCTCAATAAGTGTGGAAAGCTTGGACATCCTTGTAGATGATACCAAACAAATCAAATTCTTCCTTTATATACAGGGCTCAGACACCAGATATAAACAGCTTAACAAACATCTTGCAAACTGTTTGCTCAAACACACCTCTTAAACAGATACTTCTGTTGGGTGATTTCAACCTGAACTAATTGCATAGGGATCTTGCAGATTTCCTTCTCAAAGCCATACATGATATGGATTTTCAACAGTGCACATACTTACACATGATAGAAGTAATATACTTGACCTAATATTCCTACCCAATGAAGTAATCCAATGCTTCTAACTACCCCCACATCCAAACACAACCCGTACCTTGGTCAGACCATCATATCATTAATTTTACAATTCCTAAACAATATGTCAAAAAAAGATGGTCCAATATCTCTGACACAGGCCTCTGTTTCAAAAAATGTAATAGATATTTTTCTTAAGAAACCCTTTCTCAACACAGATACAATGTAAAACTAGAGGGCATAACATGAAGCTGCAAGGAGTGAATTGAAAGGCAACGTTAGGAAATACTTTTTCGCTGAAAAGGAGGGGGATGCTTGGAATGACCTCCCGATGGAAGTGGTGGGGGCAAATACAATGACAGAATTCAATACAGGATCATGATCCTAGCGCACCTTTCACACGGCTCCATTATTGTATATATGTATATTGCTCATTATGTAAATAGTTCACCGATAAAATCTGACACACTGCACCACACACCACTCTTCTTAGTTCTCCCACTGCATGCTACAGACCACACATTATTAATGATTGTTTGATGTGCCAAACCGCTTTGATTTAATGATAAAGCAGTATACTAAATCCTTCTAAATAAATAAAATAAATAAACAAATAAAATGGCATGGGACAGACACAGTGGATCCCTTTATAGCAACAGGATAAAATCAAAATAAACATAACTTATCTCTTATTTCTCATCAAATAGGGGTGACCTACACAGAGCCAGGGTACACCCCTAAACAAAGGCATGGGGAGGGGTGACCCGCATGGAGCGGCAGGTGCACCTGCTCTTAGCAATTTCAGACCTGCCTACGTCTCTGTACTGTTGTTGCTTACCACCTTGCTGGGCAGACCTAGATGGACCATACTGGTCTTTATCTGCTGTCATATACTATGTTACTATGAACAAATTCGCTACCGAGGGGGCAAAAGAATCCTCCATGGCAACCCCCGCAATCTGTTAATATATCTGACCATCAAACCCAAAATAATTCTTACACAGTGCTAACTTTGCAAACTGCATTAAAAAGCCTCACTGCGTGTCAGCAACATCTCCCCGCTGTATCAAACCAGTCTCCACTGCCATCAGGGCCGCTGCCTGGGGAATGCTTGTATATAATGCTTTAACATCTAACGTCCCTAACAAAATGGAATCATTACTTGCCCATACCGATGCTTCTGCCTGCCAGCATTTGTAAAAAAATATGTATTATCTCGCACATACGATGGAATAGTCCTCAACAATGGTCTTAAAAACAAATCAATCAGCATAGACAAAGGCTCCAAAACTGAACCCCGTATCGAAACAATGGGTCTACCAGGTGGCTGTTTCAAATCCTTATGGATCTTTGGTAGTAAGTAAAATTTTGGTAAACAAGGTGATGTTGACCCAGGCAGCCACTTCCATCTAACTGCACAAAGCTCCCCCGATCGGGGTTGAGCGCCAGAGGGGGCGCCCAGCATCTCTCCCACTCTGAAGCCCCAGCCCAATCAAGGCATCGGACACCATCCGCCGCACATAAAAGGAGCACGCCAGGAGGAACAAAGAGCAGCCACTTCCATCTGCCTGCACAAAGCTTCCCCGATCAGGGTCGAGCCCTAGAGCGGGAGCCCAGCGTCTCTCCCGCTCTGAAGCCCCAGCCCAAACGGGGCATCTGACACCATCCGCCGCACATAAAAGGAGCACACCAGGAGGCACGCTCATGCCTGGCGGGCCCGCGCCAGAGGGCCCTTTGGCGTGGCCCTTAGGCGGGGCACAGCGAGAAACTGCCGGAGACTCTCACACCAGGGAAACACACCCAGCACAAGGTTCATCGCAAGCCAGACCCGGATAAGGTTGCACTCCCCTCCGAGCCACGGACACGAAGAAGACACCAGCACAAGCCAGTCGCAATCACACAACCTCTCAAAGTGCAGAGAGCAAGCCATGCCTCGCCACAGTGCGACACAGAACACCAGCCCGCAGGCCATCCACTGACCCCGGCACCAGGTGAGTACCTTGAGAACTGCCTGTAAAACGCCTAGCCCAACACAGCCACAAACCAACTCAATGAAGCCACCCGGTAGGCAAAGTAGGCGAATATCAGGAGAGCTCCCACCCGCAAACCTCCTGGGAGGCAATCATGTTCGCCAACCACCTCTATCCTTTGCTCTACCTTACCTTACCTTCTCCTAGCCCATCAAACCAGGCCCTACATGCACATTCCACCACACTCACCCCCACCCACACAATCAATCTATACACCCAGGAGTGCCCACAGTCTTGCCAGCACAACAGGCAGCAGCCACCAAGCAAGAAAGCGCAAAGACCAAACACAAGTGAGGCACCAAGAACCTCGACCAGCAACCCCATCCTCACAACTCCTATCAACTGCGCTCTACTCAATGCCAGGTCAGTCAGAAATAAGCCAAATACTATATATGACTTCATTTTAGAACACAACTTGGATATTGTATGCATCACCGAGTCATGGCTTACAGACACCGACCAAGTCATCCTAAACCAAGTCACCCCGCCTGACTTCACAGCTTTCAGCTGCCCTAGAGTACAGAAGAGAGAAGAAGGAGCGCTAATATTGGCAAGAAAGGACTACAGATTTAAAGTCATCTCCACAAGCAACTCTGCTGAATCGAGCACAATAAGCATATCAAATCACTTCATCAGCTTTTGCCTCATGTACAGATCCCCCAACATCAAGGCAGAGCAGCTATCAACGATACTCGAATCAATCTGCACACTCAGCAACCAGAGCAAACCTCTCATTGCCTTGGGAGACTATAACCTCACCTCACCACCCACCAAAGAGACCAGAGCCTTCCTACAAGCCATGGAAGCACTCGAATACAAACAGACGGTCAATACTCCCACACACCAACATGGGACGACACCAGACCTCATCTTCATCCCAATACAACTAGCACAGCTGAACCAATTCATGAACCCGTCGACCACACCAGTCCCCTGGTCAGATCACCACATCCTCACATTCCGCCTACACCTGAAAACCCCCACTCACCTCACCAAAGAGGAAAGCACAGCAAGAAGGTTCAGAGCATACAAGAAAGAAGCCTTCCTAGAGGAAATAATGCCGCATATACTGCAAGAGTGTGACAGCTTAGATGGAACCACACCATATCCAAAGCCACATCAGCTCCAAGCAAGGAGAAAACACATGCATGCAGGAGAACCAATGCCCCATGGTACTCTAGTTCAATCAGAGAAGCAAAGCGATCACTCAGATGACTAGAAAGAAGATGAAGGCGAAACAAGTCCAAAGATGTTTTACTCCAATTCAAAGTTGAACAACAAGCATACAATAACTTGATCAATGAGCATAAGCAACAACACCATACCAACCTCATTATGAGGGCAGCAAATAAACCAAGGGAACTTTTCAACATTGTAAAGAAGCTCACCAGTGACAGCCCTCAACAATGCAACCAACAACTAGACCCCCAAGAATACGCAAACTACATAATGAGCAAGCACACCAGCCAAACTCACCTCCCTGTACCATGCCCCCCATCTTGGGCAGAAACACATGAAGCCTGGGAGTACTTTAGTGTGCCAACAACCCAACAAATAGAGGACATCATAGACACCCTAAATACAACAACTTTGTCTTCTGACCCTTGCCCAGTGGAGTGGATTACATAACATAAGAACATAAGATATGCCATACTGGGTCAGACCAAGGTCCCTCAAGCCCAGTATCCTGTTTCCAACAGTGGCCAATCTAGGTCATACTTACCTAGCAGTTTCCTCAAAAGACACAGGTTCCACAATGCTTGTATTGGGATTAAGAACACCAAGGACAAACTAAGCCACCACATTCACAAAATGGTGAAGCAGTCCTTCCAACAAGGGCACATGCAGTCCTTCCAACAAGGGCACAAGAAATGGCCCGTCATCACTGACCTTATAGCTGTCCACAACTTAGACCACCTCATGGTGACAGAATCCTGGCTGTCTGATTCTGATGCTGCTCTCATAAACCAACTTATTCCTCCTAATTTCTCCATTTACACTTGCCACAGATCCAACCGCAAAGGAGGAGGGGTCTTTATCCTCGCCAAAACAGAGCTAAAATTTCAACTATTATCCTCCAAGAGTACTACACACACAGACATTGTCTCCATAGCAAATAAATTCATCACCATAAACCTCGTATATAGAGCTCCCTCCTCACCGCCAGATGACATCTCCACCTTTATTGATCTAGCCTGCAACCCATCCAACCCACGCAATCCCAATTGGCTACTTGGTGACTTCAACTTACCATCCCTGCAATCTGACCAAGCAGCTGCCTTCCTGGATGCAATGCAAGATTTACAATTCAGACAATTGGTGAAGGCTCTAACGCACCAAAAAGGAAACCTTCTAGACCTAATCTTTGCCCCCATCTCCGCAGCAAGCCACAAACCTGATTTCAACATATCAATCACTCCAGTCCCCTGGTCGGACCACAACCTGATTACTTTCCAAATGCACTCGCAACATTACCCTACACCACACAATGATGCCACTAGACCCTCATTCACACCACGCCCCAGACCTCTTGCCATAGAAGAGTTCTCCAAAAAGGTTCTTCCGACCCTACAACGAAAGTCAGCTAACCTGGATGAAGCTATTACCAACTGGAACAACACACTGAAAGACTTCGCCCAACCAACATCCTACGATAACTCTGAGACCCACAACAGATGCTAAAGTAGAAGACAACATGCTCCATGGTTCTCAGCAGAACTCTGCGCCTCCCTCATCGAACTCAGGAAGCATGAGAGGAAGTGGAGACGCTCCCGATCTCAGACCCACAAATCATCCTACCTTCAACTCCTGAAGTCTCACCGTGAAACGATATACCGCAAAATGAGCGAATACCACGCCCTGCTCCTACAACGCTTAATCAATAAGCTTAGAGACCTGTTCAACCTAGCGAAATCCCTAATTAAGGAATCCTCCCCTACCCAACTTGCCCCAATTACCCCCCAGTCATATGCTGACTTCCTCCAATCCAAATCCCTCAAAGCAAGTAATCAACCAGCACCAACTGTCTCCTCTCCCTGCCAAATACCCACCTCACAACCACCCCTCACACAATTTACCCCTCCTGCTGAGAAAAATATTCAAGACCTCATTGCTAGCATTAACACTTCAACAGCCCCAAACGACCCATGCCCAGCACACTGGATCAGAACCCTCCGAGTTGAACTCAGCCCAATTCTACTAAACATCATTCGTCTATCCTTTGCACCTGGCTCTTTCTCCTCTCTACTCAAACAAACTTCAATAAGACCCCTTCTAAAGAATGGCAGACTCGACCCATCAAAAACAGAATCTTACCGCCCCATCTCGAGTATTCCTCTACTCGCTAAAATAATCGAGAAGGTTGTCTACAGACAAATCCAACAACATATAGACATAGCAGCCCCTCTCGACCCCTGCCAGCACGGATTTAGAGAATCACATGGAATAGAAACACTGCTTACCACCCTCTCCAACACCCTGAACAGAGGAATCGACAACGCAGAAACTGGCTTTGCCCTCATCTTCCTGGATATCTCAGCTGCCTTTGATTCCGTCAATCACAACCTGCTCCTCACCCGACTCCTGGAAAAGGGTGTTCATGGCCTTGCTTGGGAGTGGTGTAAATCTTACCTATCGGATCACTGGCAACAAGTCAGGGTTGGTTCCAACACTTCAGCACCATTCCACCAACAGCAAGGTGTCCCACAAGGTTCCTCCCTATCAGCGCTGCTGTTCAATATCTATATGCAGCCGATATGCAACGTCATCCGCTCTTTCAGTATCTCCACCCTAATCTATGCTGATGATGTCCTGCTATTCACTCTGTTCAAAATCAAACACCCGGAATTCACCAACCTAGTCAACTGCTTCAATGTACTCACTGACTGGCTAACTTCCCAAAACCTCCACATAAACTTTAAGAAAACAGAGGTTCTCTTCATATCAAGGAACAAAAGCTTCTCCCCTCCTCCCTTCCTAAGAGTAAGAGATGCAGCCCTTCCAATCCGAAGTACCATACGCTATCTCGGCATCACTCTGGACCAGCATCTCAACTTCAAAGAACACATAAAAAACATAACCAGGTCTATCTACAACAAAATCAGAATGCTGAGACACCTCAAACCTATGCTACCTGCGGATGACTTCCGAACCATCTTCCAAGCCCTCATACTACCACATTTAGATTACGCAAACTTAATCCTGTATGGCCTACCAAAGAACACCCTCAATCCTCTCCAACAAGCTATGAATGCTGCAGCCCGTGTCCTCCGCGGTCTAGCCAGATCAGACCATATCACCCCAATTCTTAAGGATCTCCACTGGTTACCGATATACTGCAAACTAACTTATAAGATTCTGCTAATAACATTTAAGATTATCAATGACATCGCCCCCGAATCTCTCAAAGTCCTTATCACACCTACTCCAAAAATTAGAACTAGAAGGACAGCAACAGACAATACTTTAACCATCCCCAAAGACTCCATAAAGTGCTCACAAACAACCAGGAGAAGAACCTTTGCACACTATGCACCAAAATGCTGGAACGACCTTCCACCAGAAATCAGAGCGATCAGAGACCTCTTACAATTTCGGAAAGCAATAAAACTCCACCTCTTTCTGCTCCATTTTTCTCAATCATCTACCCCGCCCAAGAAACCACCCCCATACCAGAGCCCCCTACACAACATAACACTCTTGCCTTAAGCATTCTCTCTCCAGCCTGTAAACATCCTACGTCTTTGCAGATCAAGTATTATCCATTGTGCAATATCTTATGTATATATTTTTCATGTATTCCACATCTACCCTGATTTATTTCAACATGTAAATAGTCTCCCAGCATCTACCCTGATTTATTTCAACATGTAAATAGTCTCCCATGTTCTCCAAGTTCTATTCCGTTATAATGTAAATTCAAACATTCTTCACTGTTTTGAATATTTTTGTTGAATGTAAACCGCACTGATAACAAATAGCGCGGTATATAAGAATTGTTAAATAAAATAAATGCCACAAGCGCTCAAGCATGCGATGATCTGACCCATCCTCAAGAACGCAAGACTAGATTCCTCCGACTCAAAATCCTACTGCCCCATTTCAAGCCTTCCATTTATAGCAAAGATCATCAAAAAACAGTACAGAGACAACTGCAGGATCACATCGACCTACATGCCCCGTTAGACCCACATCAACATGGTTTCAAGCCACAGCACAACATGGAGACCCTGCTTACATCCCTCTTTGACAACCTTCTGAAAGAATTGGACAGCCTGAGAAACAGATTCATGCTAGTCTTCATAAACATCTCAGCGGCCTTTGATACCGTGTCCCACTCCATAATGCTAAACCGACTGCAGGAGATTGGGCTGCGCAACAATACCATAAAATGGTTCACCTCATACCTGAACAATAGAACACAGCAAGTCAAATGCAACCAAATAAAATCAACTCAGTTTATCATCACCCAGGGGATACCCCAAGGATCAGCACTGTCATCCATCTTATTCAATTTATACATCCAACCCATCTGTAACATTATTCAACGACACGGACTACACTACCACTTATATGCTGACGACATACACCCCAATAGACACACTGGCACTTGACATGATCCATATGACCCAATGCCTTGAGGACATGAACAACTGGCTGACTAACAATAACCTGAAAATTAACTTTGACAAAACAGAGGCATTGTTCATTTCCAGGAACCCCACCTTCAACCGCCTCAAACCATCAACATCCTAAACAAAAGAATATCTTACAAGGGACGAGGTGAAATACCTAGGCATCATCCTGGACAAGAATTTGAACTTACAATCGCATATAAATAAAACCGAAGCAAAGGCATACCACCGTTTAAAACAATATTTCCATTGTGGATAAGCACAGCTTTTAGGCTATATTTTGAAGAATCAATAAATAGTCGCCAATCCTCTGTTCTATAATCCGGACAAAGTGTTTCCATCAGGGATTTAATTTAACTTCACAACAAAAAGCAATTCCATCTTCAAAGGCAAAGTAATCCACAAACCCTCAGAGGAAGAGGAAGGGATTAATAAAATAAGAATAGGAATATGAGAGTATCTGGCAAATAATAGGAATGGAGAGGTAAAAGAGGCAACAGTCTGAGATGGTCTTAAAGCAGTGATGAGAGTACATCTTATCGAACTAGCAGCGCGGAGAAAAAAAACAGAGGGCATTAAAGGAACAAGAGCTTAGAGGCAAACTACAGCAAATGGAGGCCATGCACAAAGTGAAAGGAGGGAAACAGAGGCTCAAACAAATTAGACAGGCTAGAGAAGAACTGCTATCATTGCACGCACAAGAGGAAGTACATAGACTCAATAGAGTAAAGTATAAGTTTTTTATATGGGGAAACAGACCAGGCAGATATTTGGCTCAAAAAAATAGGGAAGGAAGAGTACAACATCAAATACTCCAAAATGAAAATGGAAAGGGGCAATGGGAATACACCATGGAGCAAATTCAAACAGTTTTTCCAAGAATATTATCAAAATCTATATGCCTTTGACCAAGTGGGAGGAAACCCAGGTATTGAACAGTACCTGGGAGATATAAACCTAGACCAGCTGGGTGAAGAAGACAAACAGTGGGCGGATAGGGAAATAGAAGAAATGGAAGTACTAGGGGCAATTAAAGATTTGAAAGAGGGTAAGGCCCCTGGTTTGGATGGCCTTAGAGCAAAATTTTATAAAAAATTTGCCATGGAACTAGCTCCGGTGTTAAAGGATTTCTCCAGGAACAAGCAGGAAGTCAGTCCTCACATGTGGGTTACGTCAGCGCTGACGGAGCCTGCGCGGAGGTAATCCCCAGCTTTCAAAGAAAGCCTTTGGGAGTTGCCTCCATGCATGTGTGGTCCTCTTCCCGGCCAAAGGAGCCATCTTGCTCAGTCTTCTTTTTTCCGCGGAGCCCTTCAGACGTAGTCTGTCATCTGTCCCACAAAAAGTGATTCTTTTTGCCTTCTAGGCTATTGTTTTTTCTTCCGGCTAGCACCAGTACCCTTCCCATCCTGCCCCCGGTATCCCGTTATCAGGTTGGCTATCCTTTTTTTCTTTTCGGGCATTACATCCCTGTTTTTCCTAGCTGGCAGCCCGAAAGGTCTTTGACCTTGCTAGGGCCCTTTTTACCCTCATAACTACCAGTGGGTTCAAAAAGTGCAACAGGTGCCTCGGCCTGGACCACAACCCGGCTGTTTGCAGCCTTTGCAAACTTATGTCCTCAAAGGCCTTAAAAAGCCGCCAGCAGCAGCATGGAAAAAATTTCCCTGATTCCCTCATGCCTCCGAAAGCCAGGGCCTCGTCTGAGACCTCTACGCCTCAGGAGGAATACTCCCAACCCGAGCAACGTCGGGGGACCTCAGAGAGGGGGGTCCCCCTCGAGGGAACCAAAAAGAAGGAGAAAATCCTCAACGGCTGCATCTCTGGATGACTTAGAATGGCCAGGTCCCTCGCGGGGCCGGTCACAGAGCCCCGAGCGCCAGCCCGAGGCATCGGGGAAGGAGCGCCCGATCAAACTCTCTCGGAAGGATCCGACCATGGATCGACCTTGGCAAGCGCATTCTATCCTAGTCAAGGACTCTCCTCCGGGGGAACCACCTTCGGGTCCGAGTCCATCGGTGCCCGAGCCGGATGCTGCAGAACCTTCTGAACTTATGTCCAGGATGGTATCCTTGGAACGCAGGATCACTGCCTTCCTGAAGCAGCAATGGGCATTAGTATCCGGTACGTCTGGTTCCTCTGCCCAGACCATCGGTGGTTCGACAATGAAATCGACCCTGGAGGCCGAGCTGATCCTCGAAGCCCTATGGGCCTGAGTAGATCCTTGGCCGAGGTCCCGCTCGGTCTCTCATTATTCGGGACAGAGATCGTCACCGGCAAGCCAGCGAGCGCCGGAACAGCCTAACCCTTTGGGGCCCGAGGACTGCCACCTGTCTTCCTCAGTGTCTCCGTCTGGGAGTCGGAAGATGAGGTCTCTCCGGACACTCGCCTTCACCGAGATGACCCGTCCGATTCCCCTGTATCGGAGCCTCGAAGATGATCTCCTCTGGAGGACATGGCCTTTCAGCACTTCATTAGAGATATGTCCAAAGCCTTAGCTTTTCCAACAGAGTCGAGCAGATGAACTTGAGATCCTCCTATACGAGGCCCCTCCTTGGGAAATCCTTACGGTGCCCATTCCACCTATCCTAGAATGCCTTATGCTGTGCATGTGGGAGACACCGGCATCGACGCAGGTGATCAGCAAGCGTCTCGACTCGATGTATTGGTCCGCCGAAGCCCCGGTTTTCAAGTCACAACTGCTGCATAATTCCATGGTCGTGGATTTGGCCATGTGTCAGCTAAAAAATCAGAAAATGCATTCCTCAGTACTGCCCGGCAGGGAGGCCCGCACCTTGGATGCCCTCGGCAGAAAATGTTACCAGAGCGCGATGCTGAACTGCCGGATTCAGGCCTACCAACTGTACATCAGCATGTAACTGAGAAACCTGGCGAAAGAGATCACCAGATTCTCTACTGGTCTCTCTGAAGAGCCATTACAGCACTTCAAGTGCCTATCCAGAGCCATCGGTGAATGCTCCAAATTTACATCTCGAGTGGCTACGACGGCTTTGATTCGGTGGCCAGAGTAGCCGCGGCGGGCATTGGTGCATGGCGCCAAGCCTGGCTACAGTCGTCAGACCTCGAACAATAGGTACAAGACAAATTGATCGATGTCCCATGCCGTGGGGAGAACCTATTCGGCAAACCCATGATGGAAAAAGCCGCTGAACTGGAGGCTGAGTTCATGACGAGGACTAGGCTCTCTAAGAAGACCTCTGCTCCTTCTCGAAAGAAGGGCTCGGGAAAGAAGCCCTTCTACCCGAGGAAGTCCACTGCTTACCGAAGTTACCCCCCTTATCAGGCCACCCCAGCATGGGCAACAGGCCAAGGGGCAAGGACATGGCCCACGTAAGCAGAAGGTTTCCAAACCCCAGGCTTCAACTCTGTCTCAGCCGGAGAGAAGCTTTTGACTCCTACAGCATAGCCACTCTTCCAAGCGAGGCTCGGCAGCCCACAGGAGGTTGCCTCTCCCTGTACACCCACAGGTGGGGAGCTATCACCACCTACTCTTGGGCACTACAGGTGATCAAGGAGGGTTACCTCCTCCGCCTAACCAAAGTACCTGCACATTTTTTCCCCAGAGAGCCACTTCGACATCCCCTTCACTGGGATCTCCTGTTGAAGGAGTTGGCAGGCCTTCTCAAAGACCGAACAGTGGCAACAGTGCCCCATCATCTCAAGGGCAAGGGGTTCTACTCCAGGTATTTTCTTGTGCCAAAGTGGACAGGGGGCCTAAGGCCCATCCTCGACCTGCGCAACCTCAACAGATTCTTGGTGCGGGAGAAGTTCAAGATGCTCTCACTTGGAATATTGCTGCCCTACCTTCGCCAGGGAGACTGGCTATGCTCCTTAGATCTAAAGGATGCTTATACACACATCCTAATCCACCCAAACCACAGGCAATACCTATGCTTTATGGTAGGGAGCCACCATTTTCAGTACAGGGTGCTGCCCTTTGGCCTTGCCTCGGTCCCCAGGGTATTCACGAACTGCCTAGCAGTGGTCGCCACGTTTCTCAGGCTTCAGGGGATTTTCGTCTTCCCCTACCTCAACGACTGGCTCATCAGGGGCACTACGGCCCCAGAGGTGCAGCAAGCCATGGCATGCACTATCCAGGTCCTTCAGCACTTGGGCTTCGTTATCAATTATCCCAAGTCCAGCCTGTCCTCAGCACAAGAGCTGGAATTCATCGGGGCAAGGATCGATACCCTCCCAGCCAAGGCTTTCCTACTTGCAGAGAGGGTCAACAGGCTTGTGGCATTCGCCAAAAATGTACAGCTCCGCCTCTCGGTGCCAGCAAGACACCTGTTGCGCCTCCTCAGACACATGGCCTCCACGGTCCATGTCACGCCAGATGCCCGCCTACACATGTGAATGGCACAGTAGTGCCTCAGGGACCAGTGGTCCCAAGCAACGGGGTATCTCCAGGACAGAATCAGAGTTACCAGGCGTCTGGCACAGTTCCTGAACTGGTGGCAGTCACCCCACCATTTGCAAGCGGGGATGCCTTTTCATGCTCCTCATCACTCGAGGGTCCTCACTACAGATGCCTCCCTGCTGGGTTGGGGAGCCCACTGTCAGGGGTACCGCACCCAGGGCATCTGGTCCCCGGACGAAAGGGCCCAACAGATCAATCTGTTGGAATTGCGTGTGATCCGCCTTGCCCTAAGGGCGTTCTGGAGACCCCTGAGTCACAGATCCATCCTAGTCCAGACAGACAACCAAGTTGCCATGTTCTACGTGAACAAACAAGGGGGCATGGGATCCCGCATCCTTTGTCAGGAGGCTAAGGACTTGTGCTTACTAGCAACCCGTCAGGACATTCTCCTCAGGGCAGTATATCTGCCAGGCCAGGACAATTGGCTGGCTGACAGACTCAGCAGACTGCTCCAGCCGCACGAGTGGCAGCTGGACCCGAAAGTGGCCTGCAGGCTTTTCCAGATTTGGGGGGAGTCAATGATGGACCTGTTCGCCAACCTGGACAACCACCAGTTGCCCCGCTTCTGCTCCCGGCAACCACACCCTGCCAGGGTGGCTGCCGACGCCTTCCTTATCTCTTGGTCAGTGGGTCTTCTGTATGCATTTCCCCCGACACCTCTGATTGCCAATACCCTGTTCAATATTCTTCGCACAGAGCCTCAGTCATTCTGATAGCCCCACAGTGGCCTCGGCAACCGTGGTTCCCACTCCTCTTGCAGTTGGTTGTAGAGACTCCCATCCCCTTGGGGACAGACCCGCAGCTTCTCTCCCAGGATGGGAGCTCTCTCCTGCATCCCAACTCCAACTCCCTTTCGCTAACTGCATGTCTGCTGAGAGGGTATCATCAGCTCTGCTCCTACTTCTGAGAGAAGTGGAGGATGTTATTCTAGCTTCGTGCAGGGCATCTTCCAGATGGGCTTACGCCTAAGTGGTGCAGGTTTGCACGCTGGTGTGTGGCTCAGGGGGCCGACCCCTTTTCCTGCCCCGTGGTTATGGTGTTGCAATATCTTCTCCACCTCTCTGACTCAGGGCTCAAGTCCAACTCCGTCAGAGTACATCTCAGTGCCCTCATGGCCAACCAACTCCCAATAGAAGGGAAGCCCCTCTCGGCGCACCCGACGGTGTCCCGGTTCCTTAAGGGCCTTCTCCTATCCAAGCCCCCGATCTGCCCTCCGGTGACCGAATGGGATCTCAATGTAGTGTTTGGGCGGCTCACTCTACCGCCTTCCGAGCCAATGGCTACGTGTCATCTTCGCTATCTCTCCTGGAAGGTGGTGTTCCTCGTAGCACTCACCTCCGCCCAAAGGGTGAGCGAGTTCCAGGCCCTCGTGGCGGAGAGGCCTTATACCAGGTTCTACAAGAATAGGGTAGTGCTTCGCACACACCCCAAGTTTCTTCCGAAGGTGGTGTCCTCGTTCCACCTCAATCAGGAGGTGGTCCTCCGCACCTTTTTTCCCAAACCGCACGCCGGTCGCGCTGAGGCTGTCCTCCATACCCTACAATATACGAGTGCCTTATCATTCTACATTCAACATACCCAAGACCACCGAAAAGCTCCTCAGCTTTTCATTTCCTATGACCCCAGCAAGCTGGGGCAGGCGGTGACCAAGTGTACGCTGTCCACATGGGTGGCAGACTGTATTGCCCAGGCCTATGAGGAAGCGCAGCTCCCCCTGGAAGGCCATGTCTCGGCTCACAAGGTCAGGGCCATGGCAGCCTCTGTCACTCATCTGTGCTCCGTTCCTTTGGCAGACATCTGCCGGGCCGCCACCTGGTCTTCGGTTCATATCATCGCAGCTCACTACTGCCTGGATAGGGAATCCTGACGGGATAGTGCCTTCAGCCAGGCTGTACTCCGTAACCTTTTTGAGGTCTAGGCAACTCTTGCCCACCTACCCTTTGTGTTCAGGCTACAGGAGTGCTGTTTTTTCCTTGACACTTGTGAGTTTTCACTGCAGCTGCTCGCGGCTCTCAGTGAGGGAGCCTTTTTTTGGCTATGACTTCTGGTAGCCTTTAGCTGGGGAGACCCACATGTGAGGACTGACTTCCTGCTTGTTCCCGGAGAAAGCGTAGTTACTCAACTGTAACAGGTATTCTCCAGGGACAGCAGGAATCAGTCCTCACAACCCTCCCTCCTCCCCTTAGAGTTGCAGTCCTCCTATTTCAGTGATTTTGTTTTCTTTGCCGTCTTTAGTTATGTCATTTGACTGAGCAAGATGGCTCCTTTGGGCGGGAAGCAGACCACGCATGCATGAAGGCAACTTCCAAAGGCTTTCTTTGAAAGCTGGGGATTTGCTCCGCATGGGCTCCTTCGGCACCGACGTAACCCACATGTGAGGACTGATTCCTGCTGTCCCTGGAGAACACCTGTTACAGGTGAGTAACTACGCTATATTTAACAAGATGTTAAAGGGGGAAAGTTTACCGACAACAATGAGCATAGCTGGTATTACGGTAATACCCAAACCAGGAAAGAATTTGGGGGAATGCGGCTCCTGCAGCTTTATATCACTTATAAATTTACATGCCAAGATTCTAGCTAAGATCTTTGCGAAAAGAATACATCGATTTATAACACAATCGATCAATGAAGATCAGTCAGGGTTTATCTCCGGTAGGCAAGTCAGTGTCAATATATGTAAAACATTGAAACTGACCTGGTTTTCACAGAAAGAACAAAGATAATCCTTACTGATGGTGGTGGATACCGAGAAGGCTTGTGACCACGTGGGGTGGAGTTTTATGTTTGCGGTCCTGCGAAGAATGGGGTTTGGGACAAATATTCTGGCCTGGTTGGGGGCCCTGTACACAGCACCCAAGGCACGGACAAGGGTAAATGGAACATACTCAGCGGCCTTTCCTCTAGGACGGGGCACCAGACAAGGTTACTATTCGCACTGATAATAGAGCCCTTAGCACAGAAGTTTAGACAAACTACAGGAATAAGAGGGATAAGAGTAGGAATGGAAGAATACAAGATATCACTCTTTGCAAATGATATCATATACACAATAGAACAGCCTCTACAGTCTTTACCTACACTTATAAAAGAGGTTCAAAGATACAGTGAGGTCTCTGAATATAAAGTCAATATGGGGAAAATGGAGGTCCTCCGAAGACATCTGAAAAAAAATTAGGTCTGACTTCCCATTTCAGCGGGCAAAAAATAGGATCAGATACTTAGGAGTTCAAATTAGCAGGGAATGGAAGGATTTGTATCATTATAACTATACCCCTTTTGGTGGAGAATTTAATGAATGACTTGGTAAGATGGAATAAGCCATGTTTTTCCTGATTCGGGCAAATTGCTATAGTCAAAATGAATATACTGCCTAGATTGTTATACTTATTTATGGCCCTACCTGTGGAGGTGCCCCAGATAGTGCTTGCTTTATTACAAAAAAGGATCTTCTCCTACATCTGGAGAAGAAGAACCCCAAGAGTGCAAAAAATGATAATGCATAGAGGGAAAAGGGAGAGGGGTTAGCAGTCCCTGGAATTGAAAAATACTATCAGGCGGCTCAGCTGAAAGCTGTGTTGAGTTGGAGAATGGGAAAGGGGGGACCCCAATGGAGTAGGATCAAACAAGAGGAGAAAGGTGCAGAGCCTATTTCAGACTCCCTATGTCAATCTGGAAGGAAAGAAAAGGGGGATCATGGAGGAAACCCCTTCACAACATGTACATTACGAGTGTGGAAAAAGGCGCCTAAACACTTGGTGGGAGTAGGAGGAAGCATGAGACTGCAACGTATTCTGCAGTGTGAGGGACTACCAGAAGGGGTACCTCAAAACTATTCCATTAGTGGGCAAGGAAAGGGATACAGTATGTAGGCCAAATGCTAACTGAACAAGGCCAATTGCGACCCTTTACTGAACTCAGGCAGGAATTCAAGTTAGAAGCAGGGGACTGGTATGGATATTTCCAGATAGCACACTTTCTTGGCAGTGAAAAAGTTAATAAAGAACTGGAGAATAAGGAGACAGTTTTTGAAAAACTTTACAGAACAGATGATATATCTCGAGGATTGGTGGCAAGGCTGTACAGTGCTCTAAGCGGCCCAGTAACACCAAATCCACATATGAAAGCTGTGACACAGTGGCAGGACTGGAAGCCATGGAAACTGATACTGACCCGCTGGTAGGTTCAGGTATTGCAGGAAAATACAAGGTTTTCCCTTCTCAGCACAAGCTGCAGGGAGCTAATCAGCTAACACAGCTCACCTCAGGGGAGGAGAGAAGCAGAGCTGCTGATTGGGCACACCCTAGTAGGAGGCGGGCTCCCCAGAGCAGGGGCACCTTGTTAAGCAGAGAGAAGGAAGACAGTAGTATGATGAGGAGAATGATGACGAGAAGGAAAAGGACGTTGGAAAAGCAACAAGGAAAGGAGAGTGACTTTGGAACAAGGCAAGAAGCTCTCTTGGATGCAGAATCCTTTGACCTAGCAAGAGAAACACTGCCCAGCCGTAATACAAGGAAAAGGGATTCAGAACCAAGAAGTAGGTACCAGGGATACTCAGTGCCTGAAAGAACCTTCTGGGAGCAACAGAGGTTAGAAGCACTGAGAGACCCAGGATTAAAGCCTAGGTTTCTGGAAGACACAGTTGACCCTTGGAGAGAAAGGCACCGTGGCAAGGCATTCTCAGACAAGCCTCATTTTAAGGTACCTGCTGTATTTAATTCATGTGACAAGTTTTATGAGAAGCCAGAAAGAGTGAATGCTGACTTTAAAGCTCAGGACAGTTTCAGGCAGTGTGAGAGCCGTTGGCTACAGCCTGAAGTCTCTTTAAACAAACCCAGCTTTTCTCACCAAACAGCTCAAGCTTTTAGCAAGCAGGCTGACATAAAGAATTCAGCTGAACTGTTCAGAAGAGAATTAAGCCAAGATAATTTAGGAGGTCCTACCTTTGAATCACTCTTTAAAAGAAGATCTCGTGCAGAGGAACTTGTTAACCCAACACTTGCAAACAGAGATAAGTGGGGGAGGGGTAACTCCACTGCAGGCATTGATTGTTTAAACAGAGACGGCATTACTTGCTTTCCAGAAGTAAATAATCACTTACCCAAGCAAGGAGAATATCCTCAGTCTAGCCCAGCTAGAAGGCAGGCTGAACTTCTTCTCAATGAGTTTAAACAGTTCTTAGATAAAAGAACTGTTGCTGAACAAAACTCAGTCCAAGCAGGAAATAGTCCTGAGACAGGAATACCATTACCTGCTCCGTTGCCCATGATTGAAATTAATCAGCCAATGGACTGCTCAATTGGGCTGATTGACAAAGCTGACAAAAGCAAAGCTTGAATGGTTATTTTTCTACCTTATCCTGAATGGTATGCTGTTCAAATACCTGGATGCAAAACTTATGAAAAATAAGTAGTGTTTAAGTACCTGGATGAAGAGCTTATGAAGCATTAGGAAAATAAGCTAAAATATAATCTGGTTACAACACATGAGCATTATTGTTTCTCACCTGATTGTTTGTGAATACAAAGTAAAAGGATGCATGATGTAATGTGCACTCCAGTGTGAAAGATAATTTAAGCACAGTATTGCAAAGCCTGGATTTTCCCTTTGTTCCTGTTTTGGTAATCCTCACGCCTGTTCCATTCCACCACGGAGCGGGGTAAATAAATCCTTACAAAATAAATATTCTTGTTCCCGACTATCATTTGGCCCCCACAACTACAAAAGGCCCATCCCTCCTTAACCCTCAAGGTTAGGGAGTGGGTGCAGGGTAACAAAGCATGGGAGGAGGATTTGGGGGGAATATGCAACCTAGACAGATGCTTGCAATTGGAGTTAGAATGGAAATTGCGAAAGAATGAAAATCTAAGCAAAGGCCTGATCATGAGAACATTCTAAATCATCTTGCATACATCTACAGAATGAGTAAAATAACAGCATATAAGAATCAAAGTAAAAAGAGTTTTGATAAACACTGGCAACCTTATAGGCAATGGTTGATGAAGAAATGAATAAGAGAAAGTTAAGATATCCCCAGTAAGGGGCCCTGGAGCAACTGCAATATAGGATCTCAAGGAAAGGAGGAAAGGGAAGGAATGGAGGGAACATAGAGCGAGGGGAGGGTGAGTAAGGATAAGGGGCGGGGGAAGGGAGAGGAATGCAATAAAGGAATGAAATCAATACAAATGAGTGACTTGATAAAAGTTGGTTTATTATAGAATATATGTACAGTCAATGAACCCATAAGACATTTTAGTTGGTAAGAATGTAAAACTGGAGCATGTTAAATCTCTTGAGTAGAGTTGATAAATGAAGGTGTAACACAGAATACATGTACAGTTAACGAACTCATAATATATTTTAGTTGGAAAGAAGGTAACCATGTAAGATGTATACGTTATACACAGATGATAAGTACTGAATAAAAAAGTTACGTTTCAAAAAAATAAAGTTTAAGTTAATAAAAAATAATCAAATAACAGGCGGAAAACAGTAGAATATAGATATAATATTTATTTTTGATAAGGCAAGTTAACAAAACATAAGGTTAATCTAGAGAATGTTATTCAGTAAGCATGTAGAATTTACCTCATATATGGTATGATATGATACCAATAATACAAAGTTAATTTGTAAGAATGACATATGCAAATGTTTGTATTTTGGAAATTTTGACAAAAAAAAAAGAGCGTGAGTAGCACAAAGCAAGAAAAGAGAACTGTTGCATCATCATCAGGGATACTTTTTCTAAAGGTTTTCCCAAATGAAAAGCATGTTTTACTTGCAGAAAAGACCTTTTATAAAATTGTGTCACTGTAAACACATGTAAAAAGTACATTCACTGAAAGATCTTGTGGAAGTTTCTGTAAACTGTGCTTTAGGCATTCCTGGGAGCACAGTTTGACCAGATCAGAGGCAGAGTTTTGATGTACAGGCATATTTTTAAAATATGGGGTACATACATAGAATGCCTGCATAAATTTATACCATCTTTGAAGCACACTTGAATTTGTGCAGTACTGGGGCTGGTTCTGGATATGTATTTTATAAAAACATACAGGCACCCTTATGACCTTTATAAAATAGGTGCCTTTTCAACTTTTCACTTAGGCACCCTATTATAAAATTGCCCACTGTTTATAAATAGAGGGTGAATTTTCAAAAGCCATTATCCAGATAATGGTGCTGAGAGATATTCAGCAGCACTATTGGGTAGGTCCACTGAATATCTCCACAGACTGCCTTGGCACCATCTGGAAAGCGCCAGGGTAGTCTGTGGATAGAATTAAGGCAATGCTGGTCACTATCCAGATAATCACCACACTTTTCCGGATAGTGACAATTTTCATCTGCTCTTTGTATAAGTTGGGCTGCCTAAAAAAGATGCTATCTAGATAACTTATCTGGATAGTGGCTGAAAATTGCCCCATCAGGATAAATTAAGTGATTATCTCGATAGTGGCCACGCAATCTGGATATTCAACAGCAGCCACTATGCGGATGCTGTCACTGAATATGCAGAAGATATTTAAACACCATAACTGACTTTCATGGCATTTAAATATCAGGAATGCTGAATCGCCAGGAACAAGCAGGAATGTAGTCATCACATATGGGTATCATTGGTACCAACGGAGCCTCTGCGGGAACGCTCCCCAGCGTCCAATTAGAAAGCTTTTGGGAGCATCCCACAGTGCCTGCGTGCTGCCTTCCCGCCTTTCCCAACTGCTTCTCTCCAGTTCTTTGTTTTCCTCGGAGACAGCAGGTCGTGTTCCTGTCACCGCAGAAAATTTTCCTTCTTTTTGTGGTCGTGTCTGCCTTCCTCGACGCGTTACTGGTACCATCGGTTTTTCTTTCTTTAATTTAAAAAAAAAATAAATTTTCTTAGTACTTTTTTTTCCCCATTTTTTTTCCAGATGCACGTGCCTTTTTGGGCCTTAGGCCCAAGATATTTTCCACAATGGAAAAACCCTCTTCGGGCTTTAAAAAGTGCACCAATTGTGGCGGTACCATCTCCGTCACCGACACCCATGAGTGGTGTCTGAAATGTTTAGGTCCTGACCATTCCATCTCGGAATGTATGGCCTGTGCCATGATGTCCAAGAGAGGTCGACAGAACTGAGCTGCCAAGCTCAGTACCCTGTTTCCTTCTGATGCAGCTTCGGTGGCATCGACGTCTTCCAGGGCTTCGTCTTCCTCCCATGGATCTCGGGTAACTAAACATAAGTCTAGCCGGTCCTCCAAGAGTAGATCTCCTTCTAAGCATTGAGATGCCTCTGGCGTTGCCCTTGAGGATTCTGCACCAGCAAAATTGCCCCGGCAGGAGGCTCCGGCTTCCAAAGCCTTATCGGGGCTCCAGGACGTTCTCAAGGCCTCGACCTCGGCAGAACTAATGGTGCCATGCTCTGGGGTACCGGCGATCTTCTCCAACACTGACATCCAGGCATCGGCAGCATCGATAGACCAGAGGGTCCTGGCTATTGAACGCAGTCTGGCGGCTCTTCTTGCAGCATCGATGCCCTCAGAACCGCATCAGATGCTTCAACCAGTGCCGGCACCGGTACCGACAGCATCGACATCGGCGTCCGCATTGCCGGTACCCAGTCATGCAATGCATTCCGGTACAGTTACACCCGTACTGATTCCCCTCGGTACCGACTTCGGTCAGTACGGGTATCGGGCTCTTCAAGAGCATCCTGACAGAAGGTACTTCGAGTCCTCAGAGGATTCTGAGGATTCTGATAGTTCTGTCGATGCGGGAATACTTCTCCCGGAGGAGCCTTCCTCCCCTAAACACAGGATGTCTCCTCCAGAGGACATTTCCTTCTAGGATTTCATCAGGGAGGTGGCTCGGGTGTCTGTCCATTTCTGTGGCCCCTGAAACAGAACCCAGAGCAAAGGAGTTGGAAATTTTACAATATCCTAAAACTCCTAAGGAGGCAGCTACCTTGCACATCCATGAGATCTTGCATGATCTCATGCTAAGAATGTGGGAGACGCCTCTTACTACCTCTCCTCACTCTCGTAGACTGCATACTCTGTATCGAGTACCTCCTTGTCCTGGTTTCCAGAAAACTCAGCTTCCCCACCACTCTATTGTAGTGGAGTCAGCTATGAGAAGATCAAGAGTGCAAAGAGACATGCCTCTAATCCCCCAGGACATGAGTGCAGAACTTTGGATGCTTTTGGACGTCGTGTCTTCCAAGCTTCCATGCTTTCTGCCAGGATCAGTTCCTATAATCTATATATGGGAATGTTCCTGAAGGAAGTCCCAGGAGATTTAGAGGCTTTGAGCCCTCTTCTTCCTGAGGATAGAAGACAGGATTTTCTCACATTGGTCAAACATGCCCAGGATGTTTCTAAATTTGTCAACCGTGCAGCTTTTGACTGTTTTGAGTGCATAAGCAGAACCTCTGCCATTGCCATAGGTGCGCGTAGAATTGCTTGGCTCCAGGCATCTGATCTGGAGCTCTGGGGTACAAGACAAACTCGAAAATATTCCTTGTACTGGTGAGAATCTGTTTGGTAAAGATTGGCAGGAGAAAGGCAATGAGATGGATGCTGAAAACTCCACCTTGGATAGATTATCCAAGTCCACAGCTGATCCTGCAAGAAAGAAATCTTTTAAGAAACCATTCTTTTCTAAAAAGAAAAGATTTTATCCTGCTTATTCTCAGCAGGGACGTTCTGCAGGTCAACCTGTCCGGAAAAGTCAGAAACCACCTAAACAAAGGAAAGCAAAGACTGCTAAGCCTCAACCATCTCAGCAGTCTCAGCCTTCACAAGGCCTTTGACTTTCAGCTAGAGAACTTAACCTTCCTGGCTCTCAATGGACCAGAGCCTTCCGCCATTCCGGGAAGGTTGTGCCATTTTGCCCCCAGATGGGGACAGATAACAGCAGAGCATTGGACACTCTCCATCATAAAAGAGGGGTACAAGCTTCATTTTTCGAGCATGCCCCCTCCCACAATGATAAGGCAGTTCAATTCTCCGACCTCTCTCATCAACCTGTTAGGTCAGAAGGTCACTATGCTTCTTGCCCAGGGGGCAATAGAAGAAGTACCCATCCATCAACAGGGTACAGGGTTTTACTCCCCCTATTTCCTTATCCCAAAGAAAACAGGGGGATACAGACCTATCTTGGACCTCAGAGAATTGAACAAATTCCTTCTCAAAGAGAAATTCAAGATGATTTCTCTAGGAACTCTGCTGCCATACCTTCAGAGTCAGGATTGGCTATGTTCTCTAGATCTCAAGGATGCGTACGCTCATGTTCTTATCCATCCAACTCACAGAAGGTTCCTTCGGTTCCTTTTTCAAGGACAGCACTATCAATACAGGGTGCTTCCTTTTGGCCTGGCCTCAGCACCAAGAGTGTTCACGAAATGCATGGCTGTGGTAGCAGCATTTCTCCGCACTCTAGGGATATTCATCTTCCCCTACTTAGACGATTGGCTCATTCGAGCCCCAACAGAGTCAGAGGCCAGGACTTCTCTATCCTGCATGATGCGTATCCTTCAGTATTTGGGTCTGCTAATAAACCTCCCAAAATCTAGTCTAACTCCCACTCAATCTTTAGAGTTCATAGGAGCTTTGCTGGATACCAGAAAGGCAAGGGCCTATCTCCCCCAGGCCCGTTGCCTTTGCATGGTGCAGTTAGCTTCTCAAGCAGTGCTAAAGTCTCATCTCACTGCCCGAGAAATGCTACAACTACTAGGCCATATGGCATCTACCGTGCATGTGGTTCCCTATGCTCGCCTCCATATGAGGGCAGCTCAGTGGACTTTATCCACTCAATGGACCCAGGCATCAGGGTGCCTGTCAGACAAAATAGCAAACACAAGTCGGCTTGTTTTGTCCCTCCTGTGGTGGAAGTCTACTCAAAATCTGTTGCTGGGGTCCCCTTTCCAACAACCCTTACCCCAGGCAACTCTCACAACAAATGCTTCTCCGATGGGTTGGGGAGCTCATCTACAAGACCTCTCCACCCAAGGCACCTGGTCTCCACAGGAGACTCATCTACATATCAATCTCTTGGAGCTCAGAGCAATCTTCCTTGCTCTTCGAGTGTTCCACACCCTGCTCAGCTACAAGACAGTCCTCATTCATACGGACAATCAAGTAGCCATGTTCTACGTGAACAAGCAGAGGGGAACAGGCTCTCTGTCGCTTTGCAACGAAGCTTTGCGACTATGGGCCCTCGCCAGAGAGCATCAGATTCATCTCCTGGTGGTGTATCTTCCAGGCATACAAAACTCTTGAGCAGACAGACTCAGTTGAGTTCTGCTTCCACACGAGTGGTCTCTGCATGCAGACCAGGTAGCCAAGATTTTTCAGATTTGGGGAACCCCGGACATAGACCTCTTTGCAAGTCTGTGGAATGCCAAACTTCCCCGGTTCTGTTCCAGGACCCCGGCTCAGGGGGCTCAGATTAGGAATGCTTTCCTCCTTTACTGGGGTCAAGAGTTCCTGTATGCCTTTCCACCCATTCCCCTGATTCCCAAAACCCTGTTCAAGCTTCAGAGAGACAGAGGCCGTATGATTCTCATAGCTCCACATTGGCCACGGCAAGTGTGGTATCTTCTGCTTCTACATCTCTCTCAAGCTCCCTTCCTGGAGTTAGGGTCTGCTCCAGATCTTCTATCTCAGGAGGACGGAATGTTATGGCATCCCAATCCCCAGTCTCTGCATCTCAGGGCTTGGTTGCTGAAGGCCTAGATCTCCATGATCTTAACCTCCCTCAGCAAATAAAGGATATGCTTCCAGGAAGCCTTCCACAAGACGCTCTTATGCTTTCAAGTGGAAAAGGTTTACCGTATGGTGTTCGCAGAAGGGTCTTAACCCCAGTGCCATACCTCTGGAATCATTACTGGAGTATCTCCTTCATTTATCCAATGCAGGACTTAAGACTAACTCAGTGAGGGTCCATTTGAGTGCTATTGCAGCTTCCTTAAGCCCCTAAATGGACAACCTATCTCCTCCCATCCTCTTATAGCACGATTTATGAGAGGCCTTCTGCTAACTAAGCCTCCCATAAAGCCACCACCTGTGGCATGGGACTTAAATTTGGTTCTTGATCAGCTCTTGAAGTCACCTTTTGAACCCTTTAGCTACTACCTCCTTGAAATTCCTTTCTTGGAAGGTTATCTTTCTCATTGCAATCACATCAGCACGTCGCATCAGTGAGTTGCAAGCACTAGTAGCTGATCCACCTTATACAAGGTTCCATCATGACAAGGTAGTCCTTAGGACTCATCCATGTTTTATGCCAAAGGTGGTCTCGCCTTTTCATCTAAACCAAGTGGTCTACCTGCCTGTGTTCTTTCCAAGGCCTCATGCATCAAATGCAGAAAGGAACCTTCATTCTTTGGACTGTAAAAGAGCTTTAGCCTTTTACTTACAAAGAACACAGCAACATAGAAAGTCCTCTCAACTCTTTGTTGCTTTTGATCCTTCTCATTTGGGACTTCCAGTCTCCAAGAGAACACTATCTAATTGGATTGCTCATTGTATAGCCTTTGCCTATCAGAGTAAGAATCTTCCTCTGGAGGGCCATGTCACAGCTCACAATGTGAGAGCCATGGCAACTTCAATGGCTCATCTACACTCTGTGTCTATCGACGACATCTGTCGAGCAGCCACCTGGGCCTCAGTTCATACCTTCACAGCCCATTACTGCTTGGACAAGGACTCCTGCCGGGATGCCTTGTTTGGTTAGGCTGTTCTCCAACACCTGTTCCATACCTAATCAACTCCTACCCACCATCCCTGGTAGGATGCCAGAGATCCATGGGGGGAAGTGGAGCCCTTCTCAGGGGCACACAACTTCTGGGGTCTCTCCCTGGCATCTAAATCTAGGGAGTCCCCATATGTGATGACTACATTCCTGCCTAATCCTGGAGATAGCATAGTTACTCACCTGTAACAGGTGATCTCTGGGAACAGCAGGAAGTTAGTCCTCACAACCCACTCACCTCCCCTAGGAGTTGTATCTCTCTATCTGTCTCTTTTCCTTTCCTTCTCTCTCTCTTTGTCTCAGCTTTAAAACTCAACTGGAGAGAGGCAGTTGGGAAAGGCGGGAAGGCAGCACGCAGGTGCTGTGGGATGCTCCCAAAAGCTTTCTAATTGGATGCTGGGGAGCGTTCCCACGCAGGGTCCGTCGGTACCGACGATACCCATATGTGAGGACTAAATTCCTGCTGTTCCCGGAGATCACCTGTTACAGGTGAGTAACTATGCTTTATCTGCTCCACATTTTTAAAAATGAACGAAATTAGAGAGACCTGCAGTCTTTATTTATCATCATGGTTTACATTTCTATATTAGAGGAGGAAGAGATGTGTAAAGGGCTGTATCTGTATCTCTCATTGTCTGTCTCCTACACTTCCTCACTCTGCAGAGCTGGTGATGTTGTTGGAATGGTGGTCTGGTACTGAGTGCGTGCTTTTTACTGACCAGGCCACGGTGGATCAGTTTGGGAAGGAACATGTCATCATCATCCTAAACCATAACTTTGAGATCGACTTTCTGTGTGGATGGACAATGTGTGAGCGCTACGGTGTGCTGGGGGTAAGTGATGTCACAGAGCCAGTGCTGGGTTGAGGGGAACTGGCAGAGTCACCGTAGTAGTGCTTGGAGCGTTAATAATGTTACTGTGCTAAAGGGAAATGAGTGACATCAGTACTGTCTGGAAAAACAAGGAGCATCAGCATGGTAGCTGTCTGTTGGGAAGGAGGCAAGGGATGCTGGGGAGTAAGGATAGTTTTGTGACAGCATTCTTTATTAGAGGGGAAAGCAACATTTTGTTGGGGAGGAGGGAGATGAAGGATGTCACCAAGCTGATGCTCTGTTTAGGGAGGCTTAAGGATGACACTGTGGAATCTTTTTTAAGGGAGAACAAGGAATTTCACTATCTCAGTAGTAAGTGGGGGCTGAAGGATGCATTATCTCAGGGAAGAAACAAAATGGGGTGTGCTCACAACCTGGAGGAGCAAGGATAATGAGGAGCACTAACAGCCTGAAGAGAGGTGAGAAATGGGGCACGCTCCAACTTGGGAAAGGAGGAGGTTGGGAAGTGCACACAACCTGGGGAGAAGGAAGCAGGATAGGGAGTACTTATAACTTCAGGTCACAGAGCAGGAGTGTGACTGTGTGGTGTTTGTTTCTTATCATGGGAGATTGAGTTTTGTGTCCCACACAGAGTTCAAAAGTGTTGGCTAAAAAGGAGCTGCTGAAAGTACCCCTGATTGGCTGGACCTGGTATTTCCTGGAGATAGTCTTCTGCAGAAGGAAGTGGGAAGAGGATAGAGACACAGTTATTGAAGGAATCAAGCGCCTAGCTGATTATCCTGAATATATGTGGGTAAGTGCAGCATGCATTTGAGAAAGAATAAATCTAATATCTGGTTCCAATACCAGACTTATAAAGAAAAGTGTTTGCCAACTTTTGTATACTCAGGAGGTGCTATATTCGCCTTCAAAACACTAACCAGTTCTCCAGGAACAAGCAGGAAGTCAGTCCTCACACATGGGTGAAATTGGCGCCGATGGAGCCCGCATGGAGCATTTCCCCAGCTTTCAAGGAAAGCCTTTGGGACATGCTACCATGCATGCATAGTCCCCTTCCTGCTCAAGGGTGCCATCTTGCTCAGTCTCCTTTTTACTGTGGAGCCCAATGGATGTCTGTCCAGTTTCCCTGGAAAAAATCCTTGCTACATCCTTAAAAATTAGCTGTTTCCTGTTTGTGTACTGGTTCCTCTTCCCGCCTCGAGCCGGCACCAGGCCCAGTGCAGTTCTCAGCTTTTTTCACCTTTTTTTGATCAAGGCTTACCTCGCCCGGCGTTCACATCCTTTCTCGCCCGGGAGTCGTCAACCATGTCCCCACCATGTCTCCCTGTGCGTTTAAAAAAAAAGTGACCGCCGCAGTCAAACCATGTCTGTCACCGACACCCATGATTGCTGCCTGGGACCAGACCATGATAGCACCTCCTGCAACCTGTGCCAGGCAATGACACCTAAAACCAATAAAAAGAGGTTGGAGTTGCAGGAGAAACTGTTCCCCAGGTCAGACTCGGCACCGGCCTCCCCGACACCGAGCTCCAAGCCCATCACTTCTCGAGAGTGCCAAGCATCCTCAGAATCCCGCAGTGGCGGCCTCTGAGAAGACCTCAGACTCCAAGCAGAAAAAGAAAAAATTCTTGAAGTCTGTCGAGGTTCTATTGGAGAAACCCGGTAAGACTGCCCAGATGGACTCAGGTGACTCCGAGAAATGTCCCACCAAGGTCCTTAGGAAGGATGCCTCGGCTGGCGGAGACCGTGCGAGCGTCTTCGAAGCTATAGTCCTCGTGGAGGATGCACTCGCGAGAGTGTCGGCGCCAGATCCGAGATCCTCGGTGCCCACACTGAATTCTGCGGAACCTTCTGGTTTGGAATCCAGAATGGCAGCCATGGAGCAGAACATCACTGTTATCCTGGTCATGCAGCAGGAAATGATGGCAGATTCATCTGCCTGGACAACCAGGCCCCCGACTGTCAGAGAGTTCCCGGTCGTCGAGCTAAGCTCCGAGCGCCACCGGCCTCTGGTATGTCCTCAGCCCCGGTCAAGGTCCTGGTCCCAATCCTCGGGCATCCGATCCTCCCCAGCCAGTCGGGAGGGCCCCAGCGCTTCATCACAGGCCTCGAGCCAAGGAGTCGCGGACCTCTGATTCATCCCCCCTTTGACTCTGAGTGGGAGACTGACAATTAGGCCTCCCCAGAAACCAGACGGCACCGAGACGTCTACTCCCAGCGCCAGTCTCCTCCAAAGGACGTGGCCTTCCACGACTGTCAGGGATATGGCCAGAGCGCCCTCGGTGCAAACCGAGGCAGAGGAGGATCCATACACTGAGGAGATGAAGATTCTCCAGTTCGAATCTCCACCCAATGAAACTTTCTCACAGTGCCGGTGCAGCTGATTCTCGAGCAGCTACTACTGCGGATGTGGAATACCCCGGCGTCGGTGCCAGTGGTCAGCCAATGCCTCAACACCATATACCACATCAGGAAGGGGCCGGGGTTCCACAAGCTCCCATATAACTCTATGGTTGTCGAGTCAACCATGCAAAAAAAGCCAGAAGACTTACTCTTCTGACCCCACTAGTAGAGATGCTAGAGTCCTCAAAGCCCTTGGGCGCAAGTGCTACCAGGGTTCGATGCTGGAGTGTCGAATCCAGGCCTATGAGCTATACATATGCATGTATTTGAATGCCCTGATCCAGGAGTTGGGTTCTCATCAGGGCTGGCTGGGAAACCTCTCTATCAGTTCAAAGCTCTGTTCTCCAGGACCAAGGGCTGCTCAAAGTTCCTCTCCCGGGCAGCCTACGATGGATTTGAGTCATCGGCTTGAGTAGCAGCGGCCGGCATCGGGTCTCGACACCATGCCTGGCTACAGTCCTCGGATCTCAAGCAGTGGGTCCAGGACAAGCTGCTTGACATTCCCTGCACCAGTGAGAACTTGTTCAGCAAACCCATGGGTGACAATGCGGCCTAGATCGAAGCTGAAGTGGTGATCCACCAGAGGCTCTCAAAGAAGAACTCTTCCTTTCCCCGCAAAAACCCTCAGGGAAAAGGCCCCTATTCCTGGAGAAAAAGAGACACTTCCAACAGAATCACTGATACCAGTTCTTCTCGGGCCAGCAACAGGGTTCTCACTCTAAGAGGCTGGGCCAAGGAGCTCAGAAGCCCAAGGCTCAGAAGTCCCAGGCCCCATCTCCAGCCGAACCAGGGGGGAGCTTTTGTCTCCCAGGGAAGGGCCTCCCCTCCCCTCGGAGACCCTTACCAGCCCACGGGGCGCCATGCCTACAAGTGGGCCAAGGTCATCTCGGACCAGTGGGTGCTGCAGGTGGTAAAGGAGGGATACCTCCTCCACTTACAAGTACCACCCAGGTTCTTTCCAGGAGAGCCAGTGTGACCTACATAAGAACATAAGATAAGCCATACTGGGTCAGACCAAGGTCCATCAAGCCCAGTATTCTGTTTCCAACAGTGGCCAATCTAGGTCATATGTACCTAGCAGTTTCCCCAAGAGACACAAGTTCCACAATGCTTGTACTGGGTCAAGCATTGATATCTTCGGTCACTTCTTAATAATGGTTTATGGACCTTTCCTCCAGGAACTTGTCCAAACCTTTTTTAAACCCAGCTACACTAACAGCCTTTACTACATCCTCCGGTAACAAATTCCAGAGTTTGATTACACGTTGAGTGAAAAAATATTTTCTTTTATTAGTCTTAAATAGTTTACCCTGTAGCTTCATTGCATGTCCCCTAGTCTTTCTATATTCTGATAAGGTAAACAATCGATCTACGTTTACCCGTTCCACTCCGTTCATTAATTTATAGACTTCTATCATATCTCCCCTCAGCCGTCTCTTTTCCAGGTTAAAGAGCCCTAACCTTTTTAGCCTTTCTTCATAGGAGTATCTTTCCATCCCCTTTACCATTTTGGTGGCTCTTCTCTGTACCTTTTCTAAAATCGCTATATCCTTTTTAAGATACGGCGACCAGAATTGCACACAATATTCAAGGTGCGGTCTCACCATGGAACGATATAGAGGCATTATAATATCTTTTGTTTTATTTTCCATTCCTTTCCTTATGATACCTAGCATTCTATTTGCTCTCTTGGCCGCCGCTGCACACTGGGCCGAGGGTTTTAACATGGTATCCACAATGACGCCTAAATCTTTTTCCTGGGTGGTGGTTCCTAATGTGGAACCTTGCATCGTGTAACCATAGTTTGGGTTGTTCTTCCCTAGGTGCATAACTTTGCACTTGTCCACATTAAATTTCATCTGCCATTTTGATGCCCAGTCTTCCAATTTATCAAGATCCTCTTGCAATTTTTCACAATCCTCTTGCGTTTTAACAACTTTAAATAGTTTTGTGTCATCTGCAAATTTGATAACCTCACTCGTTATTCCATTTTCTAGGTCATTTATGAATATGTCAAAAAGCAGCGGACCCAGCACAGATCCCTGGGGTACACCACTATTCACCTTTCTCCATTAGGAAAATTGGCCATTTAGCCCTAACCTCAGCTTTCTATCTTTTAACCAGTTCCTGATCCACAATAGTACACTGCCTCCTATCCCATGACTCTTTAGTTTTGCCAAAAGTCTCTGATGAGGGACCTTGTCAAAGGCTTTCTGAAAGTCCAGATACACAATATCAGCCGACTCACCTTTGTCCACCTGTTTATTCACTCCTTCAAAAAAGCATAACAGATTAGTAAGACAAGATCTTCCTTGTCTAAAGCCATGTTGGCTGTCTCCCATTAGGTTGTGACTATCTACATGCTGAGTAATTTTATTCTTTATGATGGTTTCTACCATTTTTCCCGGTACTGACGTCAGGCTCACTGGTCTGTAGTTTCCCGGATCACCCCTGGAACCCTTTTTAAAAATTGGTGTTACATTGGCGATCCTCCAATCTTCAGGTATTAGAGATGATTTTAATGATAGTTCACAGATTACTGATAGCAGTTCTGCAATCTTATATTTCAGTTCTTTCAATACCCTTGGATGTATACCATCCGGCCCAGGTGATTTGCTACTCTTCAGTTTATCTAATAGTTGTAAGACATCTTCCCGATGTATCGATATTTCCTTCAATTCTTCCGCACCTTTAAATACCACTTCACTCATGGGTAACATCCCTACATCTTCCTCAATAAAGACCGAAGCAAAGAATTCATTCAGTCTCTCCGCTATCGCCTTGTCGTCTCTTAGTGCTCCTTTAACCCCTTTATCATCTAATGGACCAACTGACTCTCTCACAGGTTTTTTGCTACAAATGTACTTGAAAAGGTCTTTATTTCGCGTTTTTGCTTCCGCAGCAAGCTTCTTCTCAAATTCTCTCTTTGCCTGCCTTATCAATGCCTTGCATTTGACTTGCCAGTGCTTGTACTGTTTCCAGGTTTCGTCGTTTGGCTCTTTTTTCCATTTCCTGAAAGATGCTTTTTTGGCAACAACAGCCTCTCTGACCTCACCTTTAAACCAGGCTGGCAGTTTTTTGGACTTCCTTCCACTTTTCTTAAAGCGTGGAATACAGCTGGTCTTGGCTTCCAAGATAGTATTTTTCAACAACACCCAAGCTTGATGTACGTCTTTAACCTTCGCAACTGCTCCTTTTAGTTTTTTCTTAACTGTTTTCCTCATTTTATCATAGTCTCCCTTTCGAAAGTTAAAAGGTAGTACTGTGGATTTCCTTACTATCCCTCCTCCACTAATTAAATCAAAGGCGATCATGCTATGATCACTATTGCCAAGTGGCCCCAACATCCTTATCTCTTGCACTAGATCTGGTGTTCCACTAAGGACTAGGTCTAATATGGCTTCCCCTCTGGTCGGTTCATGAACCAGCTGCTCCAAGAAGCAGTCATTTATTCCATCTAGGAACCTTATCTCCCTAGCATGTCCTGACGTGACACTGACCCAGTCGATACCGGGGTAATTGAAATCACCCATTATTATTACTGCGCTGTAACTTTTGTTAGCTTCCTTGATTTCTTTGAGCATTTCATCATCCATTTGGTCATTCTGGCCAGGTGCTCGATAGTACACCCCCACTGCCATCGCCTTCCCCCTTTTATATGGAATTTCAATCCATAAAGATTCTACAGCAGATTTTGTTTCCTGCAAAATTTTAATCCTTTCTGAGTCAATGCCCTCTCTAACATGGAGCGCAACCCCTCCACCAATTTGATCAGCTCTATCATTACGATATAGTTTGTACCCAGGTATCACAGTGTCCCACTGGTTGTCGTCCTTCCACCATGTCTCTGATATTCCAATCATATCTAACCTTTCATTTAGTGCTATATATTCTAACTCTCCCATCTTATTCTTTAGACTTCTAGCATTTGCATACAAGCATTTTAGAGAATGTATTTTATTCATGTTAATTTGGCTATTGTTAGACATGGGTAAATTGGGATCTTTAAGCTCTGTCTGCTCCATACTTAAGGGCATTTGGTCTACTTTACTCTTTTGTGGAACCTCTCTGCTTTTGGTAGTATCCTTCAAGGATACTAGGTGCAAGGAGCTCTTTGCTCTCAGGGAACAAGTCCGTTCTCTAGAGGCTAAAGTAGCAGACTTGGAAAGCATAAGACAGACAGAGAGGTACTTAGACGAGACCTACAGGGATATAGTCCTGAAGTCCCACCTCCAGTCTGGCAGCATCCCTGTTGCTATGGAGGAGAGAGGTCACGTGACAGGAGAGCATCACCCTGGTGTGGCAGGAAGTGATCCTGTAACTAGGACCTGTCCTCCAGGTGATGTAAACCCCTCTCGCACCGAGGAGGTTTCTCCAGGGCCAAGTGCCCATGAGGGAAGGGTTAGGACAGCAGTTATAGTTGGTGATTCGATCATTAGGCATGTAGATAGCTGGGTGGCTGGTGGACGTGAGGATCGCCTGGTAACATGCCTGCCTGGTGCGAAGGTAACGGACCTCACACGCCACCTAGATAAGGTCTTAGATAGTGCTGGGGAGGAGTCTGCTGTCTTGGTACATGTCGGTACCAATGACATAGGAAAATGTGTTAGGGAGGTTCTGGAAGCTAAATTTAGGCTTTTAGGTAGGAAGTTGAAATCCAGAACTTCCAGGGTAGCATTCTCCGAAATGCTTCCCGTTCCACGCGCAGGACCCAAAAGGCAGGCAGAGCTCCGGAGTCTCAATGCGTGGATGAGACAATGGTGCAGAGATGAGGGGTTTGGATTTGTTAGGAACTGGGGACCATTCTGGGGAAAGGAGGGGCTCTTCCGAAGGGATGGGCTTCACCTTAACCGGGATGGAACCAGGCTGCTGGCATTAACCTTTAAAAAGGAGATAGAGCAGCTTTTAAACTAGATAATAGGGGAAAGCCGACAGTCGCCCAAGAGCGCATGGTTTGGAAGAATGTATCCTTGAAGGATACTACAAAAAGCAGAGAGGTTCCAAAAAGAGTAAAGTAGCCCAAAGGCCCTCGAGTATGGAGCAGACAGAGCTTAAAGATCCCAAATTACCCATGTCTACCAATAGCCAAATTAATATGAATAAAATACAGTCTCTAAAATGCTTGTATGCAAATGCTAGAAGTCTAAAAAACAAGATGGGAGAGTTAGAATATATAGCACTAAACGAGAGGTTAGATATGATTGGAATATCAGAGACATGGTGGAAGGAGGACAACCAGTGGGACACTGTGATACCTGGGTACAAACTATATCGTAATGATAGAGCTGATCAAATTGGTGGAGGGGTTGCGCTCTATGTTAGAGAGGGCATTGAGTCAGAAAGGATTAAAGTTTTGCAAGAAACAAAATTTGCTGTAGAATCTCTATGGATTGAAATTCCATGTAAAAGGGAAGGCGATGGCAGTGGGGGTGTACTATCGTCCGCCTGGCCAGAATGAACAAATGGATGATGAAATGCTCAAAGAAATCAAGGAAGCTAGCAAAAGTTACAGTGCAGTAATAATAATAGGTGATTTCAATTACCCCGGCATCAACTGGGTCAGTGTCACAGCAGGACATGCTAGGGAGATAAAGTTCCTAGATGAAATAAATGACTGCTTCTTCGAGCAGCTGGTTCATGAACCGACCAGAGGGGAAGCCATATTAGACCTAGTCCTTAGTGGAACACCAGATCTAGTGCAAGAGATAAGGGTGTTGGGGCCACTTGGCAATAGTGATCATAGCATGATTGCCTTTGATTTAATTAGTGGAGGAGGGATAGTAAAGAAATCCACAGTACTACCCTTTAACTTTCGAAAGGGAGACTATCATAAAATGAGGAAAACAGTTAAGAAAAAACTAAAAGGAGCAGTTGCAAAGGTTAAAGACGTACATCAAGCTTGGATGTTGTTGTAAAATACTATCTTGGAAGCCCAGACCAGCTGTATTCCACGCTTTAAGAAAAGTGGAAGGAAGTCCAAAAAACTGCCAGCATGGTTTAAAGATGAGGTCAGAGAGGCTGTTGTTGCCAAAAAAGCATCTTTCAGGAAATGGAAAAAAGAGCCAAATGACGAAACCTGGAAACAGCACAAGCACTGGCAAGTCAAATGCAAGGCATTGATAAGGCAGGCAAAGAGAGAATTTGAGAAGAAGCTTGCTGCGGAAGCAAAAACACGAAATAAAGACCTTTTCAAGTACATTCATAGCAAAAAACCTGTGAGAGAGTCAGTTGGTCCATTAGATGATAAAGGGGTTAAAGGAGCACTAAGAGGCGACAAGGCGATAGCGGAGAGACTGAATGAATTCTTTGCTTCGGTCTTTTTACTGAGGAAGATGTAGGGATGTTACCCATGACTGAAGTGGTATTTAAAGGTGCGGAAGAATTGAAGGAAATATCGATACATTGGGAAGATGTCTTACAACTATTAGATAAACTGAAGAGTAGCAAATCACCTGAGCCGGATGGTATACATCCAAGAGTGTTGAAAGAACTGAAATATGAGATTGCAGACCTGCTATTAGTAATCTGTGAACTATCATTAAAATCATCTCTAATACCTGAAGATTGGAGGATCGCCAATGTAACACCAATTTTTGAAAATGGTTCCAGGGGTGATCCGGGAAATTACAGACCGGTGAGCCTGACGTCAGTACCGGGAAAAATGGTAGAAACCATCATAAAGAATAAAATTACTCAGCATGTAGATAGTCACAACCTAATGGGAGACAGCCAACATGGCTTTAGACAAGGAAGATCTTGTCTTACTAATCTGTTATGTTTTTTTGAAGGAGTGAATAAACAGGTGGACAAAGGTGAGTCGGTTGATATTGTGTATCTGGACTTTCAGAAAGCCTTTGACAAGGTCCCTCATCAGAGACTTTTGGCAAAACTAGAGAGTCATGGGATAGGAGGCAGTGTACTATTGTGGATCAGGAACTGGTTAAAAGATAGAAAGCAGAGGGTAGGGCTAAATGGCCAATTTTCCCAATGGAGAAAGGTGAATAGTGGTGTACCCCAGGGATCTGTGCTGGGTCCGCTGCTTTTGACATATTCATAAATGACCTGGAAAGTGGAATAACGAGTGAGGTTATCAAATTTGCAGATGACACAAAACTATTTAAAGTTGTTAAAACCCAAGAGGATTGTGAAAAATTGCAAGAGGATCTTGTTAAATTGGAAGACTGGGCATCAAAATGGCAGATGAAATTTAATGTGGACAAGTGCAAGGTTATGCACCTAGGGAAGAACAACCCAAACTATGGTTACACGATGCAAGGTTCCACATTAGGAACCACCACCCAGGAAAAAGATTTAGGCGTCATTGTGGATACCATGTTAAAACCCTCGGCCCAGTGTGCAGCGGCAGCCAATAGAGCAAATAGAATGCTAGGTATGATAAGGAAAGGAATGGAAAATAAAACAAAAGATATTATAATGCCTCTATATCGTTCCATGGTGAGACCGCACCTTGAATATTGTGTGCAATTCTGGTCGCCGTATCTTAAAAAGGATATAGCGATTTTAGAAAAGGTTCAGAGAAGAGCCACCAAAATGGTAAAGGGGATGGAAGGATACTCCTATGAGGAAAGGCTAAAAAGGTTAGGGCTCTTTAACCTGGAAAAGAGACGGTTGAGGGGAGATATGATAGAAGTCTATAAATTAATGAACGGAGTGGAACGGGTAAACGTAGATCGATTGTTTACGTTATCAGAATATAGAAAGACTAGGGGACATGCAATGAAGCTACAGGGTAAACTATTTAAGACTAATAAAAGAAAATATTTTTTCACTCAACGTGTAATCAAACTCTGGAATATGTTACCGGAGGATGTAGTAAAGGCTGTTAGTGTAGCTGGGTTTAAAAAAGGTTTGGACAAGTTCCTGGAGGAAAGGTCCATAAACCATTATTAAGAAGTGACCGAAGATATCAATGCTTGACCCAGTACAAGCATTGTGGAACTTGTGTCTCTTGGGGAAACTGCTAGGTACATATGACCTAGATTGGCCACTGTTGGAAACAGAATACTGGGCTTGATGGACCTTGGTCTGACCCAGTATGGCATATCTTATGTTCTTATGAACCATCCGCTCTTGGGCGACTGTCGGCTTTCCCCTAATATCTAGTTTAAAAGCTGCTCTATCTCCTTTTTAAAGGTTAATGCCAGCAGCCTGGTTCCATCCCGGTTAAGGTGAAGCCCATCCCTTTGGAAGAGCCCCTCCTTTCTCCAGAATGTTCCCCAGTTCCTAACAGTTCCTATCCTTCACCAGCCCCTTGTGCTCTCAGAGCTCGCAGGTCTGCTCAGGGACAATGCTGTGGAGCATGTACCCAAGCATTTGTGAGGAAAGGGCTTCTACTCAAGGTACTTCCTTCTCCCCAAAAGAACAGGAGGCCTCAGGCCCATACTAGATATGCAAAACTTGAACAAGTTTCTGGTGAGGGAGAATTTCAAGATGCTCTCCCTTAAAACACTGCTGCCCTACCTCCACCAGGGAGATTGGCTGTGCTCCTTGGACCTAAAGGATGCATACACGTACATCCTGATCCATCCTCCCACAGGCAATACCTACGGTCTTTGGTGGGAGGAGGGCACTACCAATAGAGAGTGCTGCCCTTCGACCTGGCCTCCTCGCCAAGGATCTTTACCAAGTACTTGGCCGTGGTAGCCGCTCGCTTAGGCCTTCAAGGGGCCTTTGTCTTCCCCTAGCTGGATGACGGGCTAAGCAAGGGCGGTATGGCCTCAGAGGTCAGGCAGGCCGCAGAGCATACAACTCTCCTGCTGCAGCACCTGGGGTTTATCATCAACTACCCCATCTCGCTCCAACCCAAAGTCTGGAGTTCATAGGGGCGTAGTTGGACACGCTATAGGTCAAGGCTGTCCTCCCGATGGAAAGGGCAGACAATCGCATACAACTAGCAGGAGAGGTACAAAGCCGCCGCCTCTGCCTGTAGGGCCAATGGCCTCAACTGTGCACGTCACACCATTAGCCTACCTACACATGCTGACAGCTCAATGGTGCCTCCGCTCACAGTAGACTCAAACCACGGACAAATTAGGGGACACCCGCCAACCGACAGAATCTCTCTTCTGGTGGCAAAACGTGCACTACCTCCAGGCGGGAATGCCACTTCAGGCACCCACACTGCAGAGGACCCTAACAGATGCCTCCCTCTTGGTTTTGGGGGGTGCATTACAGGGACAGCCACACACAGGGCAGCTTGGTCCCAGGAGAAGTCACTCTTGCAGATCAGTTTCTTAGAATTCAGGGCAATCTTCCTGACTCTGCGAACGTTCCACCAACGCCTGCTGCACCAACCCATGCTGATCCAGACAGAATACCACGTGGCCAATTTTTTAATCAAAAAGCAGTGGTGCATGGGCTCATACTCCCTCTGCCAGGAGGCGGTGACCCTCTTCTCCTTCGCAGTGCGCAACAGCGTGCTCCTGCGAGTGGTATACCTGCCAGGCCAGGATAAATGCTTAGCAGACAGGCTGAGCAGAGTCGTCTTTCGTCCACACGATTGGCGCTTGAACCCCAGGGTAATGAAGCAACTCTTACACTGCTGGGGCCAGGCCCATGATAGACCTTTTTGCCTACCCAGACAAAGTGAAGCTACCGTGCTTCTGCTTGAGCCAGCCACACCCAGGGAGAGTAGCGGCAGACGCCTTCCTAATCTCATGGTCAGAGGGCCTAATCTGTGCCTTCCCACCGACCCACACCCCCCCGCCCCGGTTGCCAAGACCCTCTTCAAGGTCCAGAGCAAGGGGGCATTAGTTATACTGATCACACCGAGGTGGCCTGGGCAACCCTGGTTCCCTCTGCTACTGTCCCTGTCAGTGGCATTCCCAGTCCCACTGCGCCGGGCCTGGACCTCCCGTCCCAAGAGGACGACTCCCTTCTGCACCCCATCCTGGGGTCACTAATCCTAACGGTGTGGCTGCTGAAAGGGTAGCGTTGGCCCCCTTCAACCTTCCAGGGGAAGTCGAGGAGATCCTACTGGCCTCTCGAAAAACCTCCCTCAGGCGGGCCTATGCATTCAGGTAGAGAAGGTTCTACGTCTGGTGTGCGAAGAAGGGGGAGAATCCCTTCTCCTGTCATGTGCAACTGGTTCTTCAGTACCTACTGCATCTGTTGCACACCGGGCTGAAATCCAGCTCTGTGAGGGTGCATCTGAGTGCCACAGCTGCGCACCTCCATGCTATTGAGTGAAAACCCCTCTCTAGACAGCCTCTTGTCTCTAGGTTTCTCCAGGGCCTCCTGTTATCCAAGCCCTCCCCAGGTTGGTGCTCCACACACCCACCAAATTTCTCCTGAAGGTAGTATCTCCTTTCCACCTCAACCAAGAGATGGTCTTCCCCGCCTTCTTTCCGCGGCCTCATTCCGGCAGAGAGGAACTAATACTTAATACATTAGATTGCAAGCGGGCCCTGTCCTTCTACTTTCAATGGACTTAGGCCCATCGGAAAGCTCCTCATCTTTTTGTGTCTTATGACCCCAGTAGACTGGGGCTCCCCATGCCTAAGCGAACTCTGTCCATTTGGGTGGCGGACTGTATCGCCCTTGCCTATGAGTGAGCTGGCCTCTCCCTTGAGCACTGGATCACAGCGCATCGCGTGAGGGCAATGGCCACATCGATGGCCAACCTCCGCTCAGTGCCAGTAATGGAGATATGCAAAGCCACTACGTGGTCTTCAAGTCATACATTCTCAGCTCACTACTGCCTGGAGAGCAAGTCCCGCAGGGACAGTGCCTTTGGCCAGGCAGTTCTCCATAATATTCTCGGAGTGTAGGCAACTCCTGCCCTCCAAACCTTCTGTGTTTAGGCTACCAGAGTGATATTGTCCCTGGATGCTAGGGTCTTGCAGAGTCTCTCAGTGGGGACTCACCTTCTGCAACTCATAGCTACCTGATTGATCGCCGTTGGTGCTGTTTTAGTTCGGTCCTCGGCAGCCTGGAGCTAGAGAGTCCCATATATTAGGACTAACTTCCTGCTTGTTCCTGAGGAAAGCATAGTTACTCACCTGTTACAGCTGATCTCCAGGAACAGCGGGAATGAGTCCACATATGGGTACGTCGGTACCGACGGAGTCTGCGCTGGAACGCTCCCCAGCGTCCAATCAGAACGCTTTTGGGAGCATCCCAACACGCCTGCGTGCTGCCTTCCCGCCTTTCCCAACTGCCTCTCCTCAGTTTTCGTTTTTCCACGGAGCCGGCAGGACGTCCTCCTGTCACTGCAGAAAATTCTTCCTTTATTTTTGTTTTTTCTTCTGGCCGCGTCTACCTTCCCTCGACGCACCGGCACCGCTGGTGTTTTCTTTTTCTTTTCTTCTACAAATATTTCCTTTTGTGGGAAATTTTTTCCTGTTTAGTGCCTGACAGGTTTCGGCCTGCTAGGCCTCTCCACTTTCCCTCATGGAAATGCTAGCCACTAGAATGTGTTTTAACTGTGGCGCTACCAAATTAGTTTTAGACACCCATAATTGGTGCCTTCAATGTTTGGGACCTGAACACCATCCGCTGGAGTGTCCCTCCTGCACTACTATTTCTGCAAGAAGTTTTCAGCATCGAGCTCAACTCGATACGCCGTTCCCCTCAGACCTGAGGGTACCAGCTACTTCTTCTTTTTCGCAGGATCAGGTAACCAAACAAAAGTCTGTAAAGACTAGCCAGTCCTCGGGTGGTAGGTCTCATGTATATCATAGAGATGCCTTTGGGCTTGCCCCCGAGGACATTTTGGCTTTAAAACCCCGGCGGGAGGCTTCTGTCTCCAAAGCATTAACGGGGTTTCAGGTTGTTCCTGGGGTTTTTACCTCAGTGAACATACCTGAGCCATGCCCGGTGGTGGTATCCGCTTTGAGCGGTGCCGGTACCCTGGCATCAGCAATGTTGCTGGATGAAACATTCCACACAGATGATCGCAGTTAAGCGCTCTCGGTATCTTTGGTGCCGCTAGAGCCGCTACCGACCGATCTTCCCACATCGGCCCCGGTACCGATGCTGGTATCCACGTCGGTGCCCTCCAGATATGCATCGGCAGTCTGGATGACTGGGTACCGACTCGTCTCGGTACCGACTTCAGACGGTACCGAAGACATTCTACCGATGATCAAGGTCTGCCACATTCGGTTACCTTGGTACCGATAGTGCCGTCACAGACTGATCTTCATATATCGGTGTCATCGACGGTACCGGTCCCGATACCGATATCGACATCAACATCGGTGTCGGTACCTCCCATGCTCCTTTCAGCCGGCTCGCTTCCTTCCATACCGAGTTTGGAATCGATCCCTAGCATGGACGATTTGCTACCGACGAGTTGCGGTACCGGTTTTCAGCGGTACCGACAACTATCTTTCAAAGATAATCCGATGCTCCACCCCTCCAGATCTTCTATTCTACAGAATCTGAATGAACCGGTGGATGCTAGAGCTAGTTCTTCAACAGATCTAGTTCTTCAACAGATCTAGTTCTTCCTCCTCTTCCTCGAGGACTCCCCCCTGGGGAGATTTCTTTTCAAGCTTTCCTGCTTGATATGGCCAAGTTACTTTCCATTTCTATACCTGGTCAAGACTCTGCACCAGGGGATCCACAACCTATACAGATCCCTTGCAATCCAAAGGAAGTCATTATGTTTCCTTTGCATCAAACCTTGCAGGATCTCCTATTTAGAACGTGGGAGACTCCTTTAACGGTATCCCCACCTTCTAGGGCAACTGATCTTCTATACAGGGTGCCCCCTTCTCCAGGTTTTCAAAAGCCTCAGCTCCCTCATCATTCTCTTGTTGTAGAATCAGCAATGAGGCGTATTAAGAGTACTAAGAACCACTCTTCTTATCCGCCAGGTCGTGAGGCTAAGACTTTAGATGCCTTTGGACGTCAAACTTTCCAGGCATCCATGTTTTCAGCAAGAATCCTTTCATATATTTTCTATATGGGATTATCTCTTGAGGAAGTCACAAAAGATCTACTACTTTTGACCCCTTTCCTCCAAGAGCCTAAAAGAGCAGATTTTTCTATGCTAGTCAATCATGCTCAAAATATTTCTAAGTTCCTTACTCGTGCTTCCCTGGACTCTTTCGAGTCTGTTAGCAGAACGTCTGCTATAGCCATAGGGGCACGACGTAGAGCCTGGCTCCAAGCTTCAGACTTGGACAAATGCGTACAAGATAGACTGGGAAATGCTCCTTGCACTGGAGAGAATCTCTTTAATAAAGAGACTTTACTGCAGGCTTCTCAGTTAACCACTGATACTGTTGCTTTCAGAGGCTTGTCTATGCCTTCCTCTATCCCAGTTTGTAGAAAATCTACTAATAAGCATTGTTCCCTTAATGGGAGAAGGTTTTATCCATCTTCTACCCATTATACAGATGCTCCCAGGCAGGGGAAACAACCAACCAGGCTCAGGAAACCACAACCTCAATGGGTTCAGCAAACCCAGCAGCCGCAGGGTTGCTGATAGATTCTTCCCTGAATCCTTTTTCCTGTTTGAGGTTTGGATCCTGTAGTTTGCTTCCTACCACTACAAGCATCTACATCAGTTCCATCCTAAACTTTACATATGTCCCTCTTAAAGAGACATCCTGACTATCAGCTCAAGGAGCTTATTAAGATGATTATGCTTTACAGGTAATACAGTTACTCCTCGTCCTCTGAACTACACAGAGGAGTAACAACTGTCAATAAGGTTGCCATGCCTTTACCTTTGACTTTTTCTCCTGTATCAGCATCTCTCATATTACTTCAAAGATTTACTCCACCGTAAGTCTTCTTTTCAACTCTGCCACTCTCACTAAGACATTTGGTCTGTAAGAGTGATATCACTTTACTGAGGGCTTTTTCCTTAAGCCCCTTTCAGAGTTGTCTCCCCCGTGCGTTCTTAGTTTTCCTGGCAGCTTCTCAGACAATAGCGGAGTCTTACCACTCCTACTTATGTCTGTATTTCTTTCCCAATCTCGGGACCTAAGATTTCTACTGCTGCCCTATCAATAGTTAGAACTGCAGGGGCTCTTACTGGTTAGACCACTGACTTGCTGACCAAGCAACCAGGGCTTGTTCTCCAATTTCAATGGTTTCTGGCCTTACCACTAAGTTCCAGACGGTTTAAGAACTTTTTCTGGCTATTGTTGCAGACACATCACCTTACCTTCTGTCCTTAGCCTTCCCCAATCCTTGGGCTTGGCGGACTAGTTCATGATACCTACTGGCTCTTAAACACCAGTCTCTTCTAATTAACCTGCAACATGCTCTCTGCATCTCTACGAAGCATCTCTACATTATGGGGCCTTGTTAGAGAGCACATGATGTTAGATGGTTTAGGAAGGGCTTTACCTAGTCATGCCTACTGGGCTCTCCCTGTCCTTACCATTTCCATTAAAGGCTTCTTAAATAAAGGACACAGGCCTTTAATTAAGGGAAGACCTAAAGAATTATCCAATTCCCTGGATTGCTTCACATCTCCAGGGGACCCCTTCACCAGGGATGGGTTTTTTCTTTCAGTATAGAAAATACTTGTCTTGTCTTTTCCTTCCATCCTCAACTCTTCATGGCGTAATCCATGTTGAGCACAAGAATGCACCATACCCTTTTTACCCTTATTAGGGGTAAATATGGTATTTTTATTGCATCTTTTTCTCCAGCTACCTGCTGGAGTTATGGAAGGATTCAGACTTACTATCTGCAGATTTAAAACATCCTCTGCATTTTCCAGGTAGGTCTCCATTCCTGGTTATTCATGGACTAGAGTTCTTAGAGGACTCTAGACTTCTCTTGCCAGTGAGAGAACTCCCTGGGCTTCCTATCCATACCAGGAAGTACAGATTCTCTAAATATCTTCTCAAGCAGGTACCTCCCTTCTTGTTGTTAGATAAATCTTTCTCTCTCCACATACCCTATGTGCGGACATGGGTATGTATACATATATATATATATATATATATATATATATATATATATATATATATTGTGACACCCACCGGCTGGGCCAAGAGGCTGACAGCTGATAGGCGGCCTTACTGTCCTTTAGAATAAAAGTTCTTTACTCTGTAGGAATGAATTGTAGTTGAGGCAGGTGGTAAGGCTTTGCAAGATTTTTATTATTTATACAAGGGGGATTTTCAAAGGCATGCGGAGGTTCAAAGCACAACAAATGCACTAGGATAACTTCTCCAAATGAAAGGATGAACACAGGAAAAACCAGGAGAAATGAAAAACAAAACTTTTCTTCTCTGCTGTTCTCTGCACTGCTCCATGTGGTCACACACTATACTACAGCAGAACTAAACACAGCTGGTTTCACTTTCACCAAACAACGTCTTCCCAAACTCCGTTACTCTCAACAATGAATACAGCACAGCACTGCTTTCTTCTGAGTCACAGGTAAAAGCTACCTTATTAAAAGGCTTTTAAAACTCTCTCCTGTTTCACTTTCTTACTGTGGTATTCTTGTGAGTTAAACAACAGTCCATTGGTATAGGAAAATCATCACATTCAGGCACAGTGGTTTCTATCTGCATTTCCTCAATGCCATTAGAATTACCAAAGTCTTTCTCATATGTGGGGACTTCTTTTAGCTTCTCTCTCTTTAGAAACTGGTGGAAGTGATCCCACAGCAAGTCAGCCTTTTCAGGTGTTTTGGTACTAGGGGTTTGAATCCTCTCACTAGAGAATAGTCTCTGCAGTGCCCCTAATTTAGAAGCTTCACAAACGTCAGAGTTATCTGGTCTGGAGTTTGCAGCAGGTACTAGGCTTTCAATCCAACGTTTCACAGTAGAGGGGGAGGGTTCCAGCTCCTGCTCATTAAAACTAGCCTTTATCTCTTTTGCCAATTTATCAGATATAAAATGGTCAGTTTTACCTTGAGGCTGTTTCTCTGTGTCAGCACTGGTGCTCTTTCCACCTCTCCAATCCTCCCAGCTGTAGCAATTGTTTGACTGGCCTGCACGGCTTCTCCAATTGACTGTGCTTTTACCTTTGAATGCTGGCTTTGTCTGAGTGCGTGCCTTTCCCTTGGCACCTTCTCTCACACAGGCTGTTCTACCTGGACTCTCTGGTCTCAGACTCTGGTCTTGGCTTTCACTTGCCTTCCAACTGGTTCTCTGGATATTTTCCTGACCAGCTTCCTTGTTGGTTCTCCAATCAGTTCTCCATCCAGGTCCCCCAGCAGTTCTCCAACCAGTTCTGTAATCGGTGCTCCCATCGGGTCTGTCTTCGGGTCCGTCTTCGGGTCTGTCTTCCTTCCCTCTGCACGTGGTTTTTAACCCTGGCTTCCTGCTTCCTTGTGACCAATCAGGAAGGGGGATAGTCTCCACCCTTGCACTATGGCGTGGTTTGCTTCCTACAGGGAACTGCCTTTTTCTCTGACGTAGGCTGAGTTTTCCTTGTAGCAGTGCATTATCATTGCCTTCAATGGGGATTTCAGGATTTTCATCCCCTTTCAGGCTTTTCATAGGGCTTTCACCATCACAATATATATATATTTACATGTATATGGACATCTCCATGTCTGTGCCTATATATATATATATATATATATATATGAGGGATATATCTGTATTTACCTGTCTATATATATGTATTGCAATATATGATAGTGGGTAGATATATGTCTATATACTATTTCGGTCTGTCTGCCTAGATATATATATACTTATATATATATTCCACTACAGACTCGACAGATACTCTCTATCCCTTTCCATGCTGTCCCAGCATACTTAGGGTTCTCCATAATCAACCACTTCATGTGGTAGTTGAGGGGTTTTTGTACCATGACCTTCAGTTTAGGTACACCTGAAGCCCTCCATATACTTTCCTTTTCAAGTAGGAGGGACTTTCTGAATCTTCAGAAAAGGGGAGGCTACAATGCCTCATTACTCCTATCCTTCTTTGTTATCAGATATAGGGATCTTCAAAGCTCCCCTCTCCTATAAGAACTATGTCTCTTTAAAGTCAAAAGAGCTTCAGTTTTTATCTAATAGGGACTTCTGTGTTTTCCGCAAAGTCCTACCTCATTGAACTACCCCAGTTCCACTGGGATTGTTTCTTCTCACCCTAAGGGTTCTAACCTCAGCCTGTTTTTTGCACAGTTATTTACCTCTCCTTACACTGAGGTACTCCCTGGGGATATTTCTGTTGGTTCATATTCACAAATCCACATGAACCTCCATATACCCCTTTACAATACCACCAGGTGAGGTCCATATTGGTTTATTGCTCTCAATATTACCACTAAATATCACCTGCACAGAGACTCCTATCTAGGCATCCTGTTTGGTCCAGCTGTTCCACGGAACATCTATTTAGTTCAACTCCTACCCTCCATCCCTAGGATGCCTGGGGTTTCGGCAAAATAGCATGGCTCTCAGATTCGCAACATGCTGGGACTCCTCCAGGCATCTTAGCTTGGGAGTCCCCATATGTGAAGACTCATTCCTGCTTGTTCCTGGAGATAGCACAGTTACTTACCTGTAACAGGTGATCTCTGGGAACAGCAGGAATAAGTCTTCACAACCCACCCACCTCCCCTAGGAGTTGCATTTCTCTCTCTCTATCTTTCCCTTTCTCTCTCTCTCTTTGTCTCAGCTTTAAAACTTAACTGAGGCGAGGCAGTTGGGAAAGGCGGGAAGGCAGCACGCAGGCATGTTGGGATGCTTCCAAAAGCGTTCTGATTGGACACTGGGGGAGCTTTCTCGCGCAGACTCCGTCGGTACCGACTTACCCATATGTGAAGACTTATTCCTGCTGTTCCCAGAGATCACCTGTTACAGGTTAGTAACTGTGCTTTCTCCAGGAACAGCAGGAATCAGTCCTCACAACCCTCCCTCCTTCCCTGGGAGTTGCCTCCCTACCTTGTGTTAGTTTTTACTGCCGTCCTAGCTGTGTCATCTGACTGAGCAAGATGGCACCCTTGGGCTGAAAGGGGACCACACATGCATGGTGACATATGACAAAGGCTTTCCTTGAAAGCTGGAGAAATGCTCCGCATGGGCTTCATCTGTGCCAGTGTCGCCCATATGTGAGGACTGATTCCTGCTGTTCTCAGAGAACACCTGTTACAGGTGAGTAACTGCGCTTCCTATCTGTTTTGCCAGTCTGAATGAGGAAGATGTGGATCTCTAGAATCTGAGGCTAAAAGTTAAGGGTTATCTTTAAGTCTGAGGTTGGGGTGACATGGATCTCTATAGCGTGTGTGAGACTAGGATAAGAATGGGTGGATACAAATCTGTTTTTTGAGTTTGAAGTTGGTTGAGTATAGGGATAATATGGATTTCTGACTGAGTGGGAATATGGAGAAGGGATGGTGACAATCTATTTCAGAATGTAAATCTCCCTAATTTGAAGTGGAGGGTATGGCGGTGTAATGAGATGGATCTTTATACTGTGATCTCAGTCCATACATTTATACTGGGAGGGAGGGAGGAAAGAATAAAATGGATTTCAATAGTGAATCTCAGACTTGGGAGTAGGAGTGGCTGGATGTGGAGCATCATAGTATGAGTTTGAGATGGGTGGCATGTGGGGGAGATAATGATCCCAGTAAGATGAGTCTGATATTGGGAAATAGAAGGAATATGTGGATCAACAGTATAAGTGAAATTGGAGATGAAGATGTGAATCAGTGTGCTATGAATTAGAGGGTGAAAGTAGAGTGGAGATATGATTCTGACATATGAAACTTAAGTTAGAAAATTGAATGAGAAAAATTTCTCTCTAGGTCAGTGGTTCTCAACCCACTACTCTGTTACCACCAGGCCAGTCCGGTTTTCAGGATATCCACAATGAATATGCATGAGATAAATCTGCATGCACTGCTTCCATTGTATGCAGATCTATCTCATGCATATTCATTGTGGATACCCTGAAAACCTGACTGGACTAGGGGTCTCAGAGGACTGGGTTGAGATCCACTGCTATAGGTTTAACTATTGGAGGCAGTTTTCAAACTGCTTGCCTTGATGTAAAGACCATGAGTACTTTACCTGCATATGTAACAGAAGATTTAAAAGGAAAAGTATATGACTACTTTTCTTTTGAAGCTTGGGGTCATTTAGACCAGGGATATCTAACTCCACTCCTACAGGGCCACAATGCAGTCTGGTTTTCAGGATGTCCTCTGATGAATATTCATGAGATATATTTATATATAATGGGGCAGTGCATGCAATTATATCTCATAAATATTCATAAAATAAACACAAACACTGCCTGCCCCTAATGATCTGAAATAAATAACTAATAAACTCCCTCAGACCCAAAACCACTCATTTAACAGCAATACACCAAATCCATATTTCAAATACCCCAATAAATGGAAAATACCATGCTGCCATACTATAACTATATACTCAAACTGGTGCCAAAAATGACAAACTTCACTTACATTTTTTTGGGTAGGAAAAAAGCTTCAGGACAATAGATCATCCCTCTATGTGGCTTACAGAAGCCTTAGGGGAATATACTAGCTCCACATCACAGGCTAAAAAAACTCCACTCACATATATATTATTTTAAAGATAAAAATCATCTTAATATAAATTTCAAACTCAAAAGTGATACTCCGAGGCACCTCAACAGCAACACTTGTTTAACTTGCAATACAACATCAACTGTTCTAAAAGAACAACAAAGGAGCTCTTTATTCACCAAGCATGGATAAGCAATACCTGCGGGGAGAATACACAAGATAACATAAGAACCTTAAAGTGCTTTACAGCAGTGCTCACACACCGTACTTAACTGTCAGCAGCCGGTTCACAGCAAAGTAGTTCTTCCTTCTCTCTCAGGAACTCTCTCAGAGACGCCAACAACGGAGACTTTTCACAGCAATTATTCAAACACCAAACTGAAAGAACATCTTAGAATAACTCAAAAAGATCTTTGTTTTGCTTTACAAAAGCTTCTTCAGGAGTTAAATATATTGCCAAAATTCTCTGTGCCAAAATCTGATGTCAGACGCCTACATTTGAGTTTGAAATTTATATTGAGATGATTTTTATCTTTAAAATAATATATATATGCGGGTGGAGTTTTTTAGCCTGTGATGTGGAGCTAGCAGATTCCTCTATGGCTTCTGTAAGCCACATAGAGGGACGATCTATTGTCCTGAGGCTTTTTCTCCTACCCAAAAAAATATAAGTGAAGTTTGTCATTTTTGGCACCAGTCTGAGTACATAGTTATAGTACAGTATGGCAGCATGATAGTTTCCATTTATTGGGGTATTTGAAATATGGATTTGGTGTATTATTGTTAAATGAGTGGTTCCTTATTGTACCTCCAGTCCAGTCTGGCACCTCTGGGTTGTGCTCCGCTTCCAGCAGCTTGGAGACTGAGCATGTCGGTGTACTTAGACAGCTGGCTCCTCCTACCAGCCCCAGTAACTCAGTCTCCAAGCAGCTGGAATGGGTGTTTCCAGGGGTCTGGGATCACATAAGGGATAGCTAGGAAATCTGTTAGGTTAAGTGAGGGTAATTTTTGCCCTAAAGATACTCCTTTACTTTCTTTATTTTTCTTTAATTTCTTAATTCCTTTAATTTCTTTATTGGTCATTGCCTCCCCTCCCACCCCCACTCTCCCGGCCAGGTGACTGCGGAAGAGGTGCAGCTCCTGTGGGCCCGCATGCGACTAATCCGGCTATTCAAGAGGAGGAGAAAGAAAGAAAGAATAACACACCGGCAGCACTCTGTCCTGTTTGGTGTGCAGCCATTGCAGCTCCTGAACCCATCTCAACAGGTGAGGAGCTGCTCAGGAGCAGGAGAAGGCAGGCAAGTGGGAGCCGCTTAAGAAAAGGTAGCTCCAGTCAATCTCCCTCCGCTGTGCCGAAGACGCAGTTCAGCCGAGCACTGGGAGAGTGGCTGATTCAGCGGTGCTGATGGTCACTGCGGGAAGTAGAAGCCTGGGAGCCTGGGTGAGTGTGCTGGGAAGGGGAGCCTGGTTTCGGCAGGTATCTATTTGGTGATGTAGGGTGGCGTGCGGCCGGCAAACCGCATGGTAGAGGCCCCAGATGCAGTACAGCAGACAACCGCGCCATTTTCAGCTCAGGCAGGAAAAACTGCAACACTTAGCGTTTAACTATTGCCTTGCTGTCTTTTTTTAAGTTATGTCCAATTTTCTTTATTTTCCTTCACTTACAATTGGATTGCTTACTTGCTCAGGCTGCACCAGTACTGTTAGGCAGCAGTTCAAGCGGTGGGAGACCTCTGCGGACGTTGGGCTCACTCCTCCGCAGTTTGTTGTTTTGATCATTTAGCCAATTTTTTCTATTTAGCATTTCATGAGCAAGTCTCTGAACCAATGGAGAGCTGGAGGGAATTTTTTCCTGAACCTCCTTTGCCCCTAGGCTGCCCATGTCTTCAAGACCCCAGTTTGCAGTGGGGAATGACATTGGCAGTGGGCATTTCCTGTGGCTGTGTGATGGAGTCCCAGACAGTTGAGGAAAGCGTGCAAAAGGATGGACTGACGGCTTTGGTCGGGTCAGTGCCTCTGGGCATCAGGGGGCGCCTCACAGGCCATTGAAGTGCTCAGCCTTTCTGTTGGCAGGAGAGCCCAGAGCCGCACCACCCCTTCTGGAGCCTTATAGTGAGGAACGCCCCTTGCCCCATACCTCAACTTTTAAGGTGTTGGGAGGGCTAACACCGTCCACTGAGCCTTTTCACCAGAGTTCAGCCGAAGGCACAAAGCTTTCTGTAGGAGGCAACAGAAACAGAGGGTACCCCCTCCATGCCTGGATGAGGCCAAAAGAGGCAGGTGGCAAGCCATTTTAGACTTAAGTACTGAACTGCCTGTTTTTGCCTCCTTATCCAGAGACTGGAATAGGTCCCAACCCAGTTTTAGAATAGAGGAGTGGCCTAGCTATTCCCTCTGGTGCTCCATATGGCTTTGGGCAGGTCTCTTGGCCTGCCATTGCCTCAGACAAGTCCAGCTTGTCTATGTTCCTGTTTGGTGCATAGCCGGGTTTGAGTGGTAGTGTGGGCCGCTTGGATGAAAGAAAAAAAAAGAGCAGCTGGTTTCCTTTATTTTTTCCTCATTTTCTCATAGTCTCCCTTTGGCACGTTTAAAGGTAGGCCAGGTAAAAAGCGGAAACCAAAAAACAGGCCTACACACAAAAAATATATATATATATGCAAAACACTTTATTGGAGGACCCAACTAAAAAGTTCCGGCCTGAGGCCTTCTTCAGGGGTCAGAGGTTGTAGCAGCAACACATAAATCAGCTGAAAGCGCTTCTCATAGAGAAACTGCAAACAAGACCGATGATGTGGCTGAGCGCAGTTTCTCTATGAGGAGCGCTTTCAGCTGATTTATGTGTTGCTGCTACAACCTCTGACCCCTGAAGAAGGCCTCAGGCCGGAACCTTTTAGTTAGGTCCTCCAATAAAGTGTTTTGCATATATATATATTTTTTTTGTGTGTAGGCCTGTTTTTTGGTTTCCGCTTTTTACCTGACTTGCCCTTGCGGATACCTTCTTCTCTTCTGTTCTGACGTTTAAAGGTAGCACTGGGTATTCTCCAGGACCAAGCAGGAAGTCAGTCCTCACATATGGGTGACATCGATATCGATGGAGCCCTTGCGGAGCATTTCCCCAGCTTTCTATGAAAGCCTTTGGGAATGCAGGCACGCATGCGCGGTCCCCTTCCCGCCTAAAGGTGCCATCTTGCTCAGTCTCTCTTTTTCCGTGAAGCCCGTCGGACGTGTGTCCTAGTCCTCCTGGAAAATAGTTGGGTTTTTTCGCGATTCCTTCGCTATTTTTTCTCCGTTTCGACTCCGGTTCCCCTCCCGCCGGGTTCGGTAAACCGGTATTGAGCCCGATCTTATTTTTTCGGTTTTTGCCCTTCGTGGCTGGTGTTAGCGCCCTTTTTTTCTTTTTCCCTGGAAGGCCGGTCCTTTAACCGCGCGGGGACTCTTTTTTCCCCCGATGGCTTCCAGTGGTTTCAAGAAGTGTGACCGGTGCAAGAAACTAATGTCTCTCACCGACACACGCGACTGCTGCCTTCGGTGCCTGGGTCCTGACCACGATCCTAAGATCTATGGACCATGTGGAAAGATGTCCACCAAGGCACTTCAAAGTCGTCAGCACCAAAAGGAAAGGCTTTTCTCCGACTCGGCCTCCGGCCGGGCCCGTACCTCGTCGGAGGCCTCGACATCTCGGGAATCTGATCCCGAGCACTGTCGGGGCTCCTCGGACAGGGGGTCCCCCGACCGGGAACGAAAGAGGAAGAAGCGGCTCGCGAGGGCGTCGGAGGAGGAGGTCCCTGGCTCCACGAGAGCTAGGTCTCAGACCCCCGACCGCCGCCCTGGGCCCGTGGAACAGGAGAAGCCTCCAAAAGTACCTCATGTGGAGCCGGAGTCTGCTGGACACGTAAGTCCTGTAGTCCTCGTGGACTCTCCTCCCAGAGAACCGACGTTGGGCCCGGCGCCGCCGGGGCCCAAGTCGGTGGCTGCTGAGTCTCCTGAGCTGGGTCTCAGGCTTGACAGCCTTGGAGTGCAGATTGTCTGCCTTCATGGAACAGCAGCGGGTGCTGATGGCCAGCCTGTCTGGCGCATCTGCCCCGACCACCGGGACATCGACATCGAAGTCGACCCCGGAGACCGAGCCGATACTCGAGACCATGAAGGCTCGAGGTCGACCTCGGTTGCAGTCTCCCTCGACCGAGGTCAACCTCGGTCGCGGTCTCCCTCGACCTCCTGGTCGGGACCGAGGGTGTTGACGCCGGTGCCTTCGGCGTTGGGGCAGGTGCTCACAGGCCCCGCGCGGTCGGAGCCCGATTCCTCATTGGACGAGTCCGCCTGGGAGACGGAGGACGAGGAGTCCCCCGACACCTTCCGGATTTGGTGCGTCCCGTCGGACTCACCGCAGTCTGAGCCCCGGAGTAGATCCCCTCCGGAGGATACCCGGTTCTCGGAGTTTGTCCGGGATATGGCAACTGCGTTGGCTATCCCTGTGGACCCCGAGGAGGAGTCTCGGGCCGAGGAGCTCGAGGCCCTACAGTATGACTCTCCTCCGAAGGAGGCCTTTACTGTTCCAGTTCCTCCGATGCTGGAACGGCTCCTCTTCCAGATGTGGGAGGCACCGGCCTCGGCGCCGGTTCTAAGCAAGCGGGTCGATTCCATTTATCAACTCCGAAAGAGCCCTGGGTTTCAGAAGGCGCAGCTACCACACCATTCAATGGTGGTGGAATCGACCATGCATCGCCTGAAAAGTCAGAAGATGCACTCCGCAGTGTCCCCTGGCAGGGAGGCCCGGAACCTGGATGGCTTTGGTAGAAAGTGCTTCCAGGGCTCGATGCTTGCTTGCCGTGTCCAGTCTTACCAGCTGTACATGGGCATGTACTTGCGGGACCTGGCCAAGGAGCTGGCCGTGTTCTCTGCTGGTCTCTCCGGGGAACCCTTGAAGAGGTTCAAGTCCTTGTCCTTGGGGATACGGGAATGCTCCAAGTTTATGTCCCGCGCTCCCTACGATGGCTTCGAGGCTTCGGCCCGTGTAGCAGCAGCTGGCATCGCGGCCTGACGCCAGGCGTGGCTGCAGTCATCGGACCTCGAGCCATGGGTTCAGGACAAGTTGGTCGATGTCCCTTGCCGAGGTGAGAACCTTTTTGGCAAGCCCATGACCGAGAAGGCCACACAGCTCGAAATCGAGCACCTCACGAGGACAAGGCTGTCTAGAAAGACTTCTGCCCTTTCTCACAAGAAGAAGGGCTCGGGTAAAAAGCCCTTTTACCCGAGGAAGGGCACTGCCTACAAACAGTACCCACAGTACCAGGCCTTCCAGGCTCCCCCACAGGGTCAGCATGCCAAGGGGTAGGGTAATGGGCCCCGTAGGCAGAGGACCGCCAAGCCTCCGGCCCCTGCTCCCACTCAGCAGGGTGGAGGTTTTTGACTCCTTAGGCATAGCCTCTCCGTCCCTGCTCTCCCAACCCTGCACAGGAGGTCGACTTACCCTGTTTGCCCACAGGTGGCCACTCATCACTGGAGACAGTTGGGTGCTAAGCATCGTCCACAAGGGCTATATGCTACACTTCCAACAGCTGCCTCCTCCATACTTTCCAGGGGAGCCTCCAAGGCCTCCCCTGCACACAGATTTTCTCCTTCAGGAGTTCCAAGGTCTGTTGCGAGACAAGGCAGTGGAGCCTGTGCCTCCCCACCTCCAAGGTCAAGGGTTCTACTCCAGGTACTTTCACGTACCCAAAAGAACCGGTGGCCTCCGGCGAAATCTCAACAAGTTCCTAGAGAAAGAGAAATTCAAGATGCTTACTCTTGGAACACTGCTGCCCTACCTCCAGCAGGGAGATTGGCTATGCTCCTTAGATTTAAAGGATGCGTACACTCACATCCTCATTCATCCAGACCACAGAAAGTACCTCAGGTTCATTGTGGGAGGAAACCATTATCAGTACAGAGTACTGCCTTTTGGCCTCACCTCTGCTCCCAGGGTCTTTACCAAATGCCTGGCGGTGGTGGCGGCCTACCTGAGAAATTAGGGTATCTTTGTCTTCCCCTATCTGGACGACTGGCTCATCAGGTGTCAGATGTGCCAGGAGGCCAGACAAGCCACCGTCTGAACTATTGCTCTTCTTCAAAACCTGGGTTTTGTCATAAACTTCGCAAAGTCTACTTTGCTCCCCTCCCAGAACTTGGAGTTCATAGGGGCAAGGCTGGTGTCTCTGCTGGCAAAGGCGTTCTTGCCAGAAGACAGAGCCCAAAGACTGATAAACCTGGCAAACCAGTTTCTCAGCAGGTCACTGGTCTCCGCCAGACTCTGCCCGAGGCTTCTTGGCCACATGGCTTCGACAGTACATGTAACATAGTAACATAGTAAATGACGGCAGATAAAGACCAGTATGGTCCATCTAGTCTGCCCAGTACGATGCCAAGAGTAGGTACACCTGCCGCTCCGTGCAGGCCCCCCCCCCCCCCATGTCTTTGTCCAGGGGTGATCCCGCCACTCCATGTAGGAATTAGATGGTTCAGATTATTTTGATATTTTCTTGTTGCTGTAAAGGGATCCACTGTGTCTGTCCCATGCCCTTTTGAACTCCGTCACTGTATTTGCCCCCACCACTTCCATCGGGAGCACATTCCAAGCATCCACCACCCTTTCAGTGACAAAGTATTTCCTGACATTGCCTTTCAATTTACCACCTTGTAGCTTCATGTTATGCCCTCTAGTTCTGCAGCTTCTCCGTCTTCGGAAGAGGTTTGTTTGTTCATTATTTCTCTTTAAGTATTTGAAGGTCTGAATCATATCTCCCCTGTCCCTCCTCTCCTCCAAAGTGTACATGTTTAGGTCTTCAAGTCTCTTCTCATAAGGCTTCTGACGCAGGCTCCAAATCATTTTGGTCGCCTTTCTCTGAACAGCTTCCAGTCTTTTTACATCCTTTGCAAGATATGGTCTCCAAAACTGAACACAGTATTCCAAGTGAGGCCTCACCAGTGACTTGTACAGTGGCATAAGTACCTCTTCCTTTCTGCTGGTAATTCCTCTTCGTATGCAGCCCAGCATCCTCCTGGCTTTTGCCACCGCCTTGTTGCACTGTTTTGCCACCTTGAGATCTTCAGAAATAATCACTCCAAGGTCTTTCTCCTGATCCATACACACCAATCTCTCGCCCCCTATCATGTACATTTCTCTTGGATTTCTGCTTCCTAAGTGCATGACTCTCCACTTCTTCGCATTAAATCTTAATTGCCAAGCATTAGACCATTCTTCCAGCTTTTGTAGATCATTCCTCATTTTAACCACTCCCTCGGGGGAGTCCACTCTGTTGCAAATTTTTGTGTCATCTGCAAAAAGACAGACTTTTCCATGCAGTCCTTCAACAATATCATTCACAAATATATTGAACAGTGCCGGGCCCAGGACCGACCCCTGGGGCACCCCGCTAATCACCTTCCTTTCATCCGAGTGAGCTCCTTGTACCATCACCTTCTGTCGTCTGTCAGTCAACCAATTTCTGATCCAATTTACCATCTTGGGATCTATCCCTAAGCTACTGAGTTTGTTGATAAACCTCCTATGAAGAACAGTATCAAAGGCTTTGCTGAAGTCCAGGTAGATGACATCCATTGCATGCCCCTGATCTAGTTCCCTGGTCATCCAGTCAAAGAACTCAATCAGATTTGTTTGGCAAGATCATCCTTCGCTAAAACCATGTTGCCTCGGATCTTGCAACCTGTTGGCTTTGAGAAAGTTCACAATTCGCTCTTTCAGGAGCGCCTCCATTACTTTTCCTGCCACCAAGGTAAGGCTCACAGGCCTGTAGTTAGACACTTCTTCCCTGTCACCACTTTTGTGTAGAGGTACGACATCAGCTATTCTCCAGTCCTGAGGAACCTCTCCTGTTTCCAAGGATCTGGTGAAAACATCCTTTAACGGCCCTGCAAGAACCTCCCTGAGCTCTTTCAGTATCCTGGGATGTATTTCATCCAGTCCCATGGCCTTGTCCACTTTTAGTTTTGCAAGTTGTTCTAACACATCATCTTCTGTGAATGGTGTGGTATCTACTTCATTCCAAGTTTTATATTTTGGAGTCATAGGTGGTCCTTCTCCAGGACTTTTTTTAGTAAAAACAGAACAGAAGTATTCGTTTAGCAACTTCGCTTTTTCAATGTCACTTTCCACGAGTGTGTTCCCAGCACTTCTGAGTCCTGCAATTCCACCTCTGATCCTCCTCCTTTCCCCAATATAACTGAAGAAAGTTTTGTCGCCACACTTCACATCTTTAGCCATCTTTTCCTCTGCCTTTGATTTTGCTATCCTTATTTCTCTCTTTGTCTCTTTGAGTTTTATCCTGTATTCATTTCTGTGTTCCTCTGTTTGCAAGCTTTTGAATTTTGCGAAAGCTGTGTTCCTGATCGTGTAACCAGTCTAGTCCCGGACCTCTGGGTTCCCTATCTCATCCAGCAGCTGGGAGACTGAGAAAACTCCTCCTTTTTATGATGTCACCGGTATATCCACTCGGAATCCGCCTCCTGCCATCAGTTACCTCAGTCTCCAAGCAGCTGGATAGATAGGAGCCCGGAGGGCCGGGCTCACCGGAGAAGCAGTTAAGACTGGTTTCCCTACTTGATTAAGTGATTTGGGATATTTAGTTTAATTTAAAGGGGAGAGTTAACTCAAAGGACTGTGCCTTTAAGTTTGCCTGCAGGCACCTCTCTCTTCCCCCCTACCCCTCCTCCTCCCTTTGTTGATTTCTGGTTCACCTGCATCGGGCTGAGTAGGAAACTTAAGCGGTGGTTTGTTTAGTAGATTGCTGCCGGTACAGTCAGCCACTTTTTCCAGAGGGAGGACTCCGGAGGACAGCCTTGCCAGCGCCACACAGAGGTCTGCCTGTTCGCGCACTGGCAGGCTCGGGAAGATCGCGCTCAGGATTCCTCAGTGCGAGTGTGCCTCCGGTGGTAGCAGTCGCTCTCCGGGACCAGCGAGAGGCGAGCCCGGTGAGTTTGAAGCTGGCGGTTTTGCCCCGGCAATGTTTTCATTAAGGGGGTTTATTTTCTTGAAGCACAGCTGACGCTGAGTAATTTGGTGCGAAACAGAAGCGCAGTGGGCCTAGCCGCGTGGCGGCACCGTGCGGGAACGCCGATGCTGGCTGCGATTATTCAGTGCTTCTCACTGATGCTGAGAGCTCTCTGCAAGCCTTGCTAGCTATTTCCCTAGCCAGGGGGGTTATTTTTTGAAAGCTTTTGGATTTAGTTTGGTCTTTACAAAAAAAAAAAAAAGTCCGCAGCGCTGAGTGTGTGTGTGAGTAAACAGCTTCAGTGCTTGCAATTATTTTTCTTGGTGGCCATGCCATCTAAGCCACTTTGTTTGGTCTGTGGCATGAAAAAAGGCTCTTCAGGTGTTTGCAAAACCTGTGTTAGAGAGACAGCGTCCATGGATTCTTCTAGAGAAGAGCAGGGAGTAGTGCAGGTGGCAGAGTCAGAGCCCTCAGGATCGCAGTTACAGGACCCCCAATGCCCAGCTCCATATGAGGCCTGCACAGTGGTGCCTCCGAACTCAGTGGACACAGGCCACAGGAAGCCTCAGAGACAGAGTAAGGGTGTCCAGACAATTTCTGAACTCCCTCCGCTGGTGGCTGCACCCACCCAATCTACTGCAAGGGGTGCCTTTTCAGATTCCTGGCTTCACAGTGGTGTTGACCACGGATGCCTCCCTGCAAGGCTGGGGGGCTCATTGTCTGGGCAAGTGCACCCAGGGCCTATGGTCTCCCTGGGAGGCCACACAGCAGATCAATCTACTAGAACTCAGGGCTATTCGTTTAGCCCTCAAAACTTTCTCTCAAACACTGGCTCATCAGTCTGTCCTAGTTCAAACAGACAACCAAGTAGCCATGTTTTATGTGAACAAGCAGGGCGGAACTGGGTCCAGGCTCCTTTGTCAGGAGGCACAGGACCTTTGCTTGTTTGCTGTCAGGCACAACATGCTCCTCAAGGCAGTATATCTACCTGGCCAGGACAGGTTGAGCAGGATTCGGCAGCCCCACGAATGGCAGCTCCATCCCTTAGTGGTTCAGAAGATTTTCCTGAAATGGGGACTTCCAACCATAGATCTATTTGCCAGTCCATCGAACAAACAACTGACAAGGTTCTGCTCCAGGCAACCGCATCCTCTGCGGCTGGCAGCAGATGCTTTTCTGATTTCCTGGTCCCAGGGCCTCCTGTATTAGTTTCCTCCCACGCCCCTGGTGGCCCGAACCCTGTTCAAAATTCTTCAGGACAAGGCCTCGGTCCTGCTGGTAGCTCCCAGGTGGCCGAGACAGCCTTGGTTTCCACTTCTGCTTCAGCTGGCAGTGGATCCCCCACTGCCTCTGGGGTTGCAACCCGACCTTCTCTCTCAGGATCAGGGTTCCCTTCTGCACCCAAATCTCAGAGCTCTCAATTTGATGGCATGGAGGCTGCAAGGGTAGTTTTGGCTCCCTGGGGCCTACCTCAGGAAGTTGAGGAGGTTGTCCTAGCCTCTAGGAAGCAGTCCACTAGAAAAACCTATGCCCTGAAATGGAAAAGGTTTTCTGTGTGGTGTCAGCTACGTACAGAGAATCCTTTCTCCTGTGCTGTACCAGTAGTGCTTCAGTACCTGTTGCACTTATCCAATCAGGGACTTAAGTCCAATTCTGTTCGGATCCACCTCTCAGCTCTAGCAGCTCACCACTCACTGGTGGAGGAACATTCTCTGTCGGTTCACCCCTTGGTGTCCAGATTTCTTAGAGACTTGCTCTTGCTGAAGCCTCCAATCCGTCCTCCAGATCCTGAGTGGGAAGTGAATGTGGTCTTGCAGCAACTGACTCGCCCACCTTTTGAGCCGATGGCTACTTGTCCTCTCCACTTCCTTTCTTGGAAGACACTCTCCTTGGTAGCCTTAACCTCGGCCAGGCGGGTGAGTGAGCTTCAGGCCCTAGTCTGTGACAGGCCTTACACCCGCTTCTATAAGAACAGGGTAGTCCTTAGGACTCATCCAAAGTTCCTCCCAAAGGTTGTCTCCTCTTTCCACCTCAACCAGGAGGTGGTTCTTCCAACCTTCTTCCCTAGGCCTCATGCAAGCCAGGCTGAAGCAGTTCTGCATACCCTGGACTGTAGGAGGGCCTTATCCTTCTACCTTGACCGTACGCAGGGGCATAGAAGGGCTACTCAGCTCTTCATATCTTTTGATCCTAATAATTTGGGCTTAGCTGTGTCCAAGCGTACCTTGTCCATCTGGGTGGCTGACTGTATCACCTGGGCTTACAGGGCGGCTGACCTTCCTTTGCAGGGTCAGGTCACGGCCCATCGTGTCAGGGCAATGGCTGCCTCAGTGGCTCACCTCTGCTCTGTACCGTTGGTAGACATCTGCAGGGCTGCAACTTGGTCCTCAAGCCTGACGTTTGCGGCCCATTACTGTCTGGAGAGGGAGTCCCATAGGGACAGTGCTTTTGGCCAGGCAGTACTCCGCAATCTCTTTGAGGTTTAGGCAACTCCTGCCCTCCAGCCCTCCGTTGGGCTACCGGTGGAGGTCCTTTCAGTGAAAAGCCTTTCTTTGATGCTGGGACTAGAGGGAGTTCTCTTGTTCAGCCTGGGTTCCTGGTAGCCCAGAGCTAGGGAGTCACCCATATGTGAGGACTGACTTCCGGCTTGGTCCTGGAGAAAGAGTAGTTACTCACCTGTAACAGGTCTTCTCCAGGAGCAGCAGGAATCAGTCCTCACAACCCTCCCTCCTCCCCTGGGAGTTGCAGTTGTACATAGTTTATTTTTACATTTTTGTGTGCTGTTTTTACCTATGTCATTTGACTGAGCAAGATGGCACCTTTAGGCAGGAAGGGGACCGCGCATGCGTGCCTGCATTCCCAAAGGCTTTCATAGAAAGCTGGGGAAATGCTCCGCAAGGGCTTCATCGATGTCGATGTCACCCATATGTGAGGACTGATTCCTGCTGCTCCTGGAGAACACCTGTTACAGGTGAGTAACTACTCTTTACCTTTACTACTATTGCTAAGTGGCCCCAACACCCTCATCTTTTCCACCACAGCTGGGGTGCCACTCAGGGCTAGGCCCAAGATGGCTTCCCCCCTTGATGCTTCATGAACCAGATGCTCCAAGAAGCAGGCATCTATTTTAGCCTGAAACATTATCTCCATAGCGGGATGGGGGCTCGTTAGCACCTTTTCGTCCTTAGGTCGTAAGAAATCACAAGGAGGCAAGGAGAGCCTAGGCAGTGAAGCCCATGGAAGGTCAGCTGTGGATGTTCCTGCCAGGGTCCAGTTCCGTTCTGACCTTAGTGGCACCCCAGCTGTGGTGGAAAAGATGAGGGTGTTAGGGCCACTTAGCGATAGTAGTAAAGGTAATACCCAGTGCTACCTTTAAACTTGCCAGAGGGAGACTATGAGAAAATGAGGAAAAAATAAAGGAAACTAGCTGCTCTTTTTTTTTTCTTCCGTCCAAGCGGCCTACACAACCACTCAAACCCAGCCATGCACCAAACAGGAACATCGACAAGCTGGACTTGTCTGAGGCAATGGCAGACCAAGAGACCTGCCCAAAGCCACACGGAGCACCAGAGGGAATAGCTAGGCCACTCCTCTATTCTAAAACTGGGTTGGGACCTATTCCAATCTCTGGATAAGGAGGCAAAACCAGGCAGTTCAGTACTTAAGTATAAAATGGCCTGCCACCTGCCTCTTTTGGCCTCGTCCAGGCATGGAGGGGGTACCCTCTGTCTCTGTTGCCTCCTACAGAAACTTTGTGCCTTCGGCTGAACTCTGGTGAAAAGGCTCAGTGGACGTGTTAGCCCTCCCAACACCTTAAAAGTTGAGGGGTGGATCGAGGGGCGTTCCTCACTATAAGGTTCCAGAAGGGGTGGTGCGGCTCCGGGCTCTCCTGCCAACAGAAAGGCTGAGCACTTCAATGGCCTGTGAGGTGCCCCCTGATGCCCAGCGGCACTGACCCGACCAAAGCCATCAGTCCATCCTTCTGCATGCTCTCCTCGACTGTCTGGGACTCCATCACACAGCCACAGGAAATGCCCACTGCCAATGGCATTCCCCACTGCAAACTGGGGTCTTGAAGGCATGGGCAGACTAGGGGCAAAGGAGATTCAGGAAAAAACTCCCTCCAGCTCTCCATTAGTTCAGAGACTTGCTCATGAAATGCTAAATAGAAAAAATTGGCTAAATGATCAAAACAAGAAACCACGGAGGAGTGAGCCCAATGTCCGCAGAGGTCTCCCACCACCTGAACTGCTGCCTAACAGTACTGGTGCAGCCTGAGCAAGTAAGCAATCCAACTGTAAGTGAAGGAAAATAAAGAAAATTGGACTAAACTTGGGCTAGGCCCAAGATGGCTTCCCCCCTTGATGCTTTATGAACCGGATGTTCCAAGAAGCAGGCATCTATTTTAGCCTGAAACATTATCTCCATAGCGGGATGGGGGCTCGTTAGCACCTTTTCATCTTTAGGTCGTAAGAAATCACAAGGAGGTAAGGAGGGCCCAGGCAGTGAAGCCCATGGCCCTGCGGATGTTCCTGCCGGGGTCCAGCTCCGTTCTGACCAATGGGGCCTAGAAGTAAGCCATGAGGGTTAGGCACTGGAATTGCCCAGATCAGCGGCCCTAGCCTTTGCGCAGTCCCTCTGCTACGAGGGCGACAAAGCTGAGGCGGTAAAGATACTCTGATATAAGGTTTCGGCAGTTAAAGGACCTCATGCTGATTCCCAAGGACAGTGCAGGTTGCATAGGTACTTAAGCTATTTCGAACTCAAGCGAGAAAGCAGGAGTCTATAAAGGGCCCCGGTTTCACATGGAATTGCCGTCCGTAATAGTGGTGATGAGAAGCGGATAGTTCCTGTCTCTCCTTGAACTCATGGAGACGTTTTTGCACTTCCCTATAAGGCCAAAGCATCAACAATTTTCTCTGCTTCAGAGTGCCTAGGTGGCATTTTTAGTTTCAGGCATTGCTGTTCGGGCCAGCGATGGCGCCACTTACATCTACCAAGGTCATGGTGGTGGGGGTGGCTTTGCGCCACCAGCAACGAGTTCTGGTGTACCCGTGTCTCCATGACTGGCTGATTTGAATTCTCTGAAGTGAAAGCCAGCAAGTAATGGCAAGAGTCGTAGAATTCCTGTGCAGTCAGTTGGGTCCACCTTCACCTCAATGATTGGCACGGGCACGCAAAGTTTGTGGAGCGAGAGCGAAGACGCGGTGGCACAAGGGGTATACCTTTTTCAGAGTCTTGGCTTGGGGATCAACAGGACCAAGAGTCGCTTGCTACCATCCCAGGAGATCGAGTAGCTCGGGAAGTACTTCCCTCAGGGTTAGGCTCTTCTCCGGGTACAGAGAGCGCAGGGATTGTGGCAGCTGGTGTGTCAGTTCCTGCTAGAGGAGTCTCTGATAGCATGGCATGATGTTCAGCTGCTTGGGACCATGGCAGCGACTCTTGACATCGTGCCATGGGCAAGAACTCTCATTCTACAACTGCAGGGAGTGCAGCGGCGCAGGTGGTCACACTAGCAACATTCTTCATTGAAATGGCTGTTCGGCCCAATGGAGGCAGGAGAGGACCTCTGGTGGTGGCTCCAGCTGGCGAAGTTGGCAGCGGGGATGACTCTGGAGGCTTCAGGCCGGTTTCTCTGACATCGGACGCAAGGCTGTCAGGATGGCGGACTCACTGTGAAGGATAGTTGACTCAGGGACAGTGGTCCCCTCTTGGAGCCTGGGGGTCCAGAAATTGGCTGGAGATGAGAGTGGTGACTGTCCGGTAAGAGTTCCAAGGATGAGCCGTTCGAATCTTTTCAGGCAACACCAGCAGGTTGGCCTACATCTTTTGGCAAGGAGGAACGGGCAGCATGGGCCTCATGAAGGAGGCGGAGGCACTGCTCTAGTGGTCATGAGAGCATCTTGACGAGCTGTCAATGGTGCACATTCCAGGAATAGAAGTTGCGGAGGTGTAGCTTAATGGTTAGAGCATTGGCTTGGTATGCAACAGACCAGGGTTTGAATCCCACTGGTTCTCTTTGTGGCTGTTGAAAAGTCACTTGAATATACTGCCACAAACAGTCCAGGGTCTGCATTGGCTAGGGGACAGCCCCAGGTAAGGGGCCATAGGCCAAGAGACCTTTTTGCAAGTGGCAAGCAGATGGGACACACTGGTCATAGACCTCAGGGCGGCGTTTGCTTCGGCAGCAGATGTATTAGGATTGGACCCCTGCACAAGGGTGACACGTAAATTCATGAACCATTTCTGTATGTTCAAAGAAGAGAAAGAAGGTCGGAGGCCTTTAGGCCCTCGTGCATGATGACACGCAGTGGGTCTTCGGTATGTGTTTTCTTCAGTGGGCACCCCTAGACTGGATAGTACACTGTATCAAGGCTCTCAGGGGGTTTGGCCTCCGGGTTGCCCCATCTGGGCTGGGGTGCCCATGGTAGGTCGTCCTGGTATGGTTACTAGCGGATCGGCCAAGGCGGCTGTCAGTTTAATAGAGTCGATTGACTTGGGAGCCTTTGATGGAGGCTTCAGGTGAATCAACTCTCGCCTAAAGCTGGCTGTTGTGGCAGCTCAGTTAAGAGGGCGCAGCTAGTCAGGGCCAGTTCTCACGATGTTCAGGATGGCCCGGAAGAGGTCCTCTCCCTCTTTCTTTCTTCTTTCTGGGATATGTTTCTGGCGCAAGGTTCATGCCTGACGCACAGAGATGGCTTGTTGGCCGTGCTCAGCTATGGTGCCAGGTGTGGCGGCCTTTCGGCAACTGGGTCTTAAGAGGTGTTGGCAACAAGTTCCTTGAAGGTACAGGTAGCAACCCTCTCTTGTCTTAGGGGCAGACTCCAAGGAGTTCTTTGGGGGCACACCCGGAGGTGGTATGATTACAGAAAGCGGTTAAGCATATCTGTCCCATCGATCCAGTCCTTCGTCCCTTTTGGGGATCTTGACCTGGAGCTGACAGAACTGCCAAAGTAAGATTTGGGCCTTCTGGTCAGTTCTTCCCAAAAGGTCGGACTCTTAAGGCAGTGTTGCGAGTGGCTGTCGGCTCCATCCAGAGAATTGCGGAGCTTTAAGCTCGCTCGTGCAGGAAGTCCTTCCTATCCATCTTGAAGAAGAGGTAGTTCGAGGATCAGTCCCATTCCTATGGCCAAAGATGTTATTTGTGTTTCCCTGGAATTCTGTTAATCTCCCTACCGGTGCTCTCGGGGGCGGGAAGGAGATACTGTTCCGCCTTAAGTTGTTTGAGTGTATGGAAAAGACTGCTTTATTATTAAAGAGAACAGACCATTTAGCCAATCAGACCGGTTGTTTGCTTGGGTTGGAGGGCCGTGCAGAGGTAAGGCAACGGCCAAAGTTTCCCCTCCAGGGGAATTAGTTGGGCTATCACCTCGGCGTACATGTTGTAAGGCAGCTGTCTGGTCTTCACTTCATGCCTTTGCAAGGCAGAATGGGTTAGCTGTGCAGGCCACCGGGGACACCAGGTTTTGAGCAGTGGTGAGTCAGGCCAAAATTGCGGGTCCCTCCCGTTGATAGAACTGCTCTGTTAGATCCTAGAGGTGCGGGACTGGACTGGAGGTACAATAAGGAAAGTGAAATTAGACGTTACCTGCTAATTGGTGTTCCTTGAGTAACTTCAGTCCAGTCCCGGAACCCGCCCAGGTGTTTCCAAAGGGATCAGCCGCGCGACCCCAGACCTGAAGGATATTGTATGGTTTAGGGATTTGGGTGGATCGGAGATCCCGAGGGACGTGGAGAAGTTTCTGGCAGTACTGCAGTCTTTCAATCCATTGTTTTTTCTTTACAAACAAAGTATATGATTGGCCATTTGTTTGTTCGTCAGCAGCACACAAGCCCCTAAGTTCTGGGGAGAAAGGGAGCCCTCCTCGTTATGGGGAGGTATGTAGGGGCCTTCTAGGCTTAGGGGCCAGAGTTATATAGTTGTTTACAATGTTTGACTACTTACTGGTTGCTATTGTGAGTCTGTTTTATCAGTAGGTTACTGGGGTTAGTAGGAGAAGCCAGCTGCTTAAGTACACCGAGGTCATCAAAAACTGACATGCTCAGTCTCCAAGCTGCTGGAAGGGGAGCACAACCCAGAGGGGCGGGACTGGACTGGAGTTATTCAAGGAACACTAATTAGCAGGTAAGGTCTGATTTCACTTTTTGGGTCTGAGAGTTAGGGTGTTTATTTAGTTATTTCTTTTAGATCATTAGGGGTAGGTAGTTTTTATGTTTATTTGTTACAATATGGCAGCTACTTGGATAAATGTTTTTAGTTATAGTGAGGATAAAATTAAGGAGATTCTAGATGTCCCTTCATTATTACAGGGTGATTGTGATTTTGTTGGCCCTTCATGGGAAGTGTTTTTGAATATATTAAAAAGGGGGATGCGTTTGGAATTACATAGCTTAATCTTGGCAGAGTATTGTAGAAAAGAGGTGATCCCTACTTGCTTAAGGATATGGAAAGAACCAGTAATATTTCAGGATGATAAAGCCTTCATTTTACGTTGGAACAGTATCCTGAGTAAATGTTCCCTCTACCTGGTGTTACTGGTGATTGAGACTGCCTGTCGTAAACATGAGGAGGTTAAGAAAGAACTAGATGAATATTTGGAGAATTTAAGAATACTGGATGACATTTCCAATCGTCTAACAGATATGACCAAGCAATTAGAGAAATATAGATCTGATCTGAAATCTTTTAAAATTAAAAAATTCTTGTGTGATGAAAAGAAGATGAAGGATGGGAACATCTATAATTGAGCCGTGGTACGTGCCCGGTCACAGAAAGTTCTTTCTCCAGGACCAAGCAGGAAGTCAGTCCTCACATATGGGTGACATCGACGTCGATGGAGCCCCTGTGGAGCATTTCCCCAGCTTTCTAAGAAAGCCTTTGGGAACACTGCACGCATGCATGGTCCCCTTCCCGCCTAAAGGTGCCATTTTGCTCATTCTTTCTTTTTCCATGGAGCCCTTCGGACGTCTGTCCTAGTTCACCCGGAAAATAGTTAGATTTTTTCGTCTATTCCTTGCAATTTCTTTGCGGTTTTTGTCCGGTTCGACGCCAGTTCCCCTTCTCGACGGGTTCGGTACACTGGTATCGAGCCCGATCTTATTTTTTCGGTTTTTGCCCTTCGTGGCTGGCGTTCACGCCCTTCCCTGGAAGGCCGGTCCTTTGACCTCGCGAGGACTCTTTTTTTCCCCGATGGCTTCCAGTGGTTTTAAAAAGTGTGATCGGTGCAAGAAACTAATGTCTCTCACTGACACACACGACTGCTGCCTTTGGTGCCTCGGTCCTGATCATGATCCTAAGATCTGTGGACCGTGTGGAAAAATGTCCACAAAGACACTACGAAGTTGTCAGCACCAGAAGGAAAGGCTTTTCTCCGACTCGGCCTCCGGCCGGGCCCGAACCTCGTCTGAGGCCTCGACGTCTCGAATCTGACCTCGAGCATCGTCGAGGTTCCTCGGAACGGGGGTCCCCCGAGCGGGAGTGAAAGAGGAAGATGCGGCTTGCGAGGGTGGCGTCGGAGGAGGTCCATGGCTCCTCGAGGGCTAGGTCTCGGACCCCCGACCGCCGTCCCGGGCCCCTGGAACAGGAGAAGCTGTCAAAAGTACCTCGGGTGGAACCGGAGTCTGCTGGACACGTAAGTCCTGTTGTCCTCGAGGACTCTCCTCCCAGGGAGCCAACGTCGGGCCCGGCGCCGCCGGGGCCCGAGTCGGTAGCTGCTGAGTCGCCTGAGCTGGGTCTCAGGCTTGACAGCCTTGGAGTGCAGACTGTCTGCCTTCATGGATCAGCAGCGGTTGCTGATGGCCAGCCTCGCTGGCGCATCTGCCCCGACCACCGGGACATCGACGTCAAAGTCGACCCCGGAGACCGAGCCGATACTCGAGACCATGAAGGCTCGAGGTCATCCTCGGTCACCCTCGACCTCCCAATCGGGACCGAGGGCATCGACGCTGGTGCCTTCGGCGTCGGGGCGGGTGCTGCCGGGCCCCGCGTGGTCGGAGCCCGACTCCTCCTCGGACGAGTCCACTTGGGAGACGGAGAATGAGGAGTCCCCGGATACCTTCAAGACTTGGTGCGTCCCGTCGGACTCACCGCAGTCTGAGCCCCAGAGTAGGTCCCCTCCGGAGGATACCTGATTCTCGGAGTTCGTGCGGGATATGGCCACTGCTTTGGCGATCCCGGCGGACCCCGAGGAGGAGCCAAAGAGCTTGAGGCCCTCCAGTATGACTCTCCTCTGAAGGAGGCCTTTACTGTGCCGGTTCCTCCGATGCTGGAACGGCTCCTCTTCCGGATGTGGGAGGCACCGGCCTCGGCGCCGGTTCTGAGCAAGCGGGTCGATTCCATTTATTGACTCCGTAAGAGCCCTGGTTTTCAAAAGGCGCAGCTACTGCACCATTCCATGGTGGTGGAATCGGCCATGCATCGTCTGAAAAGTCAGAAGATGCACTCCGCGGTGCCCCCTGGCAGGGAGGCCCGGAACCTGGATGCGTTCGGTAGAAAGTGCTTCCAGGGCTCGATGCTTGCTTGCCGTGTCCAGTCTTACCAGCTGTACATGGGCATGTACTTACGGGAACTGGCAAAGGAGCTTGTCGGGTTCTCTGCTGGTCTCTCCGGGGAACCTTTGCAGAGGTTCAAGTCCTTGTCTTCAGGGATCCAGGAATGCTCCAAGTTCATGTCCCGAGCGGCCTACGATGGCTTCGAGGCCTCGGCCCGGGTTGTGGCGGCCGGCATCGTGGCTCGACGCCAGGCATGGCTGCAGTCATCGGACCTCGAGCCATGGGTTCAAGACAAGTTGGTCGATGTCCCTTGCCGAGGTGAAAACCTTTTTGGCAAGCCCATGGCCGAGAAGGCTGCTGAGCTCAAGACCGAGCACTTCACGAGGACCAGGCTGTCTCGAAAGACTTCTGCCCCTTCACACAAGAAGAAGTGCTCGGGTAAAAAGCCCTTTTACCCGAGGAAGGCGGCTGACAACAAACAGTTCCCAACTTACCAGGCCTCCCCTGCTCCCCCACAGGGTCAGCAGGCCAAGGGACAGGGACATGGGCCCCGTAGGCAGAAAGCCCCCAAGCCTCCGGCTCCTGCTCCCACTCAGCAGGGTGGGGGTTTTTGACTCCCAAGGCATAGCCTCTCTGTCTCTGCTGTCCCATCCCTGCACAGGAGGTCGTCTAGCCCTGTTTGCCCACCGGTGGCCACCCATTACAGGGGACAACTGGGTCTTAAGCATAGTCCAAAAGGGCTACCTGTTTCATTTTCATCAGTTGCCTCCTCCCTATTTTCCAGGAGAGCCTCCAAGGCCTCCTTTCCATACAGCCCTCCTCCTGCAGGACTAGGCGGTGGAGCCTGTGCCTCCTCACCTTCAAGGTCACGGGTTTTACTCCAGGTACTTCCTAGTACCAAAGAGAACAGGGAGGCCTATTCTTGACCTCAGAAATCTCAACAAGTTCTTACAGAAGGAAAAGTTCAAGATGCTTACTCTTGGAACACTTCTGCCCTACCTCCAGCATGGAGATTGGTTATGCTCTTTATATCTAAAGTATGCACACACTCACATCCTCATTCATCCAGACCACAGAAAGTACCTCATGTTCATTGTGGGAGGAAACCATTATCAGTACAGGGTGTTGCCATTTGGCCTCACCTCCGCCCCCAGAGTCTTTACCAAATGCCTAGCAGTGGTGGCAGCCTACTTGAGAAATCAGGGTATCTTTGTCTTCCCCTATCTGGACGACTGCCTCATCAGGAGTCAGACTTGCCAGGAGGCCAGGCAAGCCACCCTCCGAACGATTTCTCTGCTACAGCATCTGGGGTTTGTCATAAACTTCGCAAAGTCCACTTTGCTCCCCTCCCAAAACGTAGAGTTCATAGGGGCAAGACTAGATTCTCTGCAGGCGAAAGCTTTCTGGCCAGTAGACAGAGCCCAAAGACTGATGACCTTGGCAAACCAGTTTCTCAGCAGGTCACTGGTCTCCGCCAGGCTCTGCCTGAGGCTTCTGGGCCACATGGCTTTGACAGTGCATGTCACACCCCATGCCAGGCTTCATATGAGGCCTGCGCAATTGTGCCTCAGAACTCAGTGGTCGCAGGCCACAGGGAGCCTCAGAGACAGAGTAAGGGTGTCCAGACCATTCCTGCACTCCCTACATTGGTGGCTGCATCCCCCCACCTTACTGGAAGGGATGCCTTTTCAGCCACCTGGGTTCACAGTGGTATTGACCACCGATGCCTCTCTACAGGGCTGGGGAGCACACTGTCTGGACAAGTGCACTCAGGGCCTGTGCTCTCCCTGGGAGGCCCAGCAGCAGATCAATCTACTAGAGCTTCGGGCTATTTGCTTAGCCCTTAAGACTTTCTCTCAAACCCTGGCTCGCCAGTCTGTTTTAGTGCAGACAGACAATCAGGTAGCCATGTTTTATGTGAACAAGCAGGGAGGTACTGGGTCCAGGTTCCTTTGTCAGGAGGCGCAGGACCTTTGCTTGTTTGCTCTCTGGCACAACGTGTTGCTCAAGGTGGTTTATCTCCCTGGCCAGGACAATTACCTTGCAGACAGGTTGAGCAGAATTCTGCAGCCACACGAGTGGCAGCTCCATCCCTTGGTAGTGCAGAAGATCTTCCTGAGATGGGGACTTCCATCCATAGATCTCTTTGCAAGTCCCCTGAACAGACCGCTGCCCCAGTTCTGCTCCAGGCAACGGCATCCTTTGAGACTAGCAGCAGATGCTTTTCTGATATCCTGGTCCCAAGGCCTCCTATATGCGTTTCCTCCCACGCTTCTGGTGGCCCGAACCCTGTTCAAAGTTCTAAAGGACCAGGCCTCGGTCCTTCTGGTAGCCCCCAGGTGGCTGAGACAACCTTGGTTCCCACTTCTGCTTCAGCTAGCCATGGACACTCCACTACCTCTAGGGTTGCAGCCTGACCTTCTGTCTCAAGACCAGGGGTCTCTTCTGCACCCCAATCTCAAATCTCTCAATTTGATGGCCTGGAAGCTGCAAGGGTAGTTTTGGCTCCTTGGGGCCTACCTCCTGAAGTTGAAGAGGTCGTCCTGGCCTCTAGGAAGCAGTCCACTAGAAAAACCTATGCCCTGAAGTGGAAGAGGTTTTCTGTGTGGTGTCAGCTGCGTACAGAAGATCCTTTCTCCTGTACTGTGCCAGTGATGCTTCAGTACCTGCTACATTTATCCAATCAGGGCCTTAAGTCCAATTCTGTTCGGGTCCACCTCTCAGCTCTAGCAGCTCACCACTCACTGGTGGAGGGACACTCAATATCGGTTCACCCCTTGGTGTCCCAGTTTCTCAGAGGTTTGCTCTTGCTCAAGCCTCCTGTCCGTCCTCCAGCCCCTGAGTGGGAGCTGAATGTGGTCTTGCAGCAACTGACTCGCCCACCTTTTGAGCCGATGGCTACTTGTCCTCTTCGCTTCCTTTCCTGGAAGACACTCTTCCTAGTAGCCTTAACCTCGGCCAGACGAGTGAGTGAGCTTCAGGCCCTAGTCTGTGACAGGCCTTACACCCGCTTCTATAGGAACACGGTAGTCCTTAGGACTCATCCAAAGTTCCTCCCTAAAGTTGTCTCCTCTTTCCACTCAACCAGGAGGTGGTTCTTCCAGCATTCTTCCCTAGGCCTCATGCAAGCCACGCTGAAGCAATCCTGCATACCCTGGACTGTAGGAGGGCCTTATCCTTCTACCTTGACCGTACGCAAGGACATAGAAGGGCTACTCAGCTCTTCGTCTCTTTTGACCCTAATAATTTGGGGTTGCCTGTGTCCAAGCGTACCTTGTCCATATGGGTGGCTGACTGTATCACCTGGGCTTACAGGGCGGCTGACCTTCCCTTGCAGGGTCGGGTCACAGCCCATCGTGTCAGGGCACTGGCTGCCTCAGTAGCTCATCTCCGCTCTGTACCGTTGGCAGACATCTGCAGGGCTGCAACTTGGTCTTCAAGCCAGACCTTTGCAGCTCATTACTGCCTGGAGAGGGAGTCCCGTAGGGACAGTGCTTTTGGCCAGGCAGTGCTCTGCAATCTCTTTGAGGTTTAGGCAACTCCTGCCCTCCAGCCCTCCGTTGGGCTACCGGTGGAGGTCCTTTCCGTGAAAAGCCTTTCTTTGATGCTGGGACTAGAGGGAGTTCTCTTGTTCAGCCTGGGTTCCTTGGTAGCCCAGAGCTTGGGAGTTACCGATATGTGAGGACTGACTTCCTGTTTGGTCCTGGAGAAAGATTAGTTACTCACCTGTAACAGGTGTTCTCCAGGAGCAGCAGGAATCAGTCCTCACAACCCTCCCTCCTCCCCTGGGAGTTGCAGTTGTACATAGTTTATTTTGAATTTTTTTGTGCTGTTTTTTAGCTATGTCATTTGACTGAGCAAAATGGCACCTTTAGGCGGGAAGGGGACCGCGCATGCGTGCAGTGTTCCCAAAGGCTTTCTTAGAAAGCTGGGGAAATGCTCCGCAGGGGCTCCATCGACGTCGATGTCACCCATATGTGAGGAATGATTCCTGCTGCTCCTGGAGAACATCTGTTACAGGTGAGTAATTACTCTTTATCAAGTGAGGGTGATGTACCTAATGATACGTAAGGAGTCTTTTTTAGGGAGACGAGTTAAAAACAAGTCATCCAACACATCGTCGGGGATCATCAGCTTCAGGACCATGAAGGTCCATTCACCAGAGTACAAAAAAAGAAATTCTATCATCAAAGAGACAATTTTCAAAGGCAGGGGCAGTAATAAATTTATCATCTGTTGAGTTAATGCTGGCCAAGATTTGGCTGTTAACTAAAGGTCTTTCTTTTGTACAAGGACCTTCAGTGGATTTTTTCCAGGACCATCTACAGTGAAATGGTTGTTAAGAACATTACAGTTGCGTGTATTTTTTTCTAAGAGAGCATCCTCTTCTGATAATTCAGTAGTACGGTTAAAATCTTCTTGGACTCCCCCTAGTCCTTTAAATGCTTTTCTGCATACCTTTAATAATTGATTTTGAAAGATCTAAAAGAACTAGAGCACCAGCAAAGATATTACCAGTCTAATTTACAACGGGTTGAGGTTTAAGCACTTCAAGAGTTGAAAGCTGATAGCCGCATTACTATCAAGTGAGCAGATAAAGGGGGTGCAATTGTTGTAATGGATACCATGGACTACGATGCAGAGGCCCGTCATCAATTGAGTGATAGTTCTTGTTATTGTAAACGGACAGTAGATCCTACAAGTGAGCTGCAGACTAAGCTCAGACAACTGAATGAGATGGCTGTTTCTGTTGGGTTCCTGTCCGAGAAGGAGAGAAAATTTTTAAATCTGGCCTTTCCTTTTATCCTAGTTCTTTATCTTTTGCCTAAAATCCATAAAACTATGGACCATCCACCAGGTCAACTAATATTGTCTAATAATAATTCTTTACTTGAATATGTAGGGAAATATTTGGATGAGTTTTTGCGGAATGAGGTTCCTAAGATGAAATCTTTTATGAAAGACGTGACCACTGTTCCCTCTAAGCTGTGCGCGTGTGCGCGCGCACACACCTCGCCGAGCGAGCGCACATACTTTACAACAGAGCGCACAAAAATTTTGGTTCTGATTCTGATAGAAAACAACATAGACGTCTTAAAATTTAAACGTTGTTGTGTATTTACGGTTTTCACAAGTTCTACAATATTTTCTAGTGCAATCAATGTGGTGTACATACTGTATTCTGACGTGCAGTCAAATTTTAAAGTATATAACTCCGAGTGTCATTATGTGGCGCACAAAAATTTAACCTTCCTTCAAAAGCTGCACAGCTGATATTTTATGCGCACACAGCCTACAGAAAATTAGAGGGAACATTGGACGTGACACATTTTATACAGATTTTACAACAAATTACTTCAGTGTACTCAATACAGTGGTTAGTAACTCTCGATGTTGCCTCGTTCTATACTTCCTTCCCTCAGAATGAAGCTATAGACGTTTTGGGGCTTGTTTACAAAGCCGCGGTAGCGGTTTCCGATCGTTATCGGAGCCGCAGCCCCATTGAAATCAAACAATGAAAATCAATGAGGCCGTGGCTCCGATAATGATCGGAAACCGCTACCGAGGCTTTGTAAACAAGCCCCTTTGTGTGCTGTTTGGGATGCAAGACTTTTGTCACATCGCGTTCCTACTTCTTTTTTGATGAAACTGGCCTAGTTGGCATTGACAAGGAATTTCTTTATGTATGAACAAGATCTGTATCAGCAGATCTCTGGAACAGCAGTGGGAGCTACATTTGCACCATCATTAGCCAATCTGTCTATGAATGCTTTTGAAGAATGTTGGGTCTATTCGTTGATTTATGCCCCTTTTATTTTACTACTTGATGGCGTTATATTGATGATGTTTTTCTATTATGGAATGATACATATAAGGTTTTACAGGAGTTTTCCTATTATTTGAATGCATGCATTGCTGTGATCTCTTTTGAGATGAATTGTCATCAAACTGCTATTCATTTTTTGGATGTTCATATATTGAAGGTTGATGATACCTTTGAGACTACACTGTACTTAAAACCATTTGTCAGAAATACATTGTTACACTATCCATTGGGTTTTCATGGCAAGATACAGAAGTAGATTGCCGGGCCTTTCTTCCGCGCAGTTTAAGTTTGGTGGTGTTGCCGTTGTCACAGAAATGTGATCCTCCGCCGTCAACACTATCCCATTCTGCTGCTGCCCAGATGGGTGGTTTGTCTTGGTCTGGCACCTCAGCTGAGACCTGTCCATCTTGGGAGACCCTGCCGGTAGTTAAACTACCGATAGTTTAGCTCTCAGCATCACTGATGCAGGATAGTTACAACAAAACAAATTGTGCTATGGTGCTGGAAGATGAGACCCCCAGGTCGGAAGGCACTCAACTAGCTACTGGGACTTTTCAGAGTAAAGCCAGCTTTTATGATGTGGTTGGATCAAAGCCCTCGGGAAGTCTGACTGCTGATGTAGCTGCACATGAAATGAGTCAGAAGCTGTAAAGATGCCTTACACATTGGAACATGGAACGTACGAAGCATGAACCAAGGGAAGTTGGAAGTGGTCAAGAATGAAATGGAATGTATACAACTTGATCTGTTGGGTGTCAGCGAACTGAAATGGACTGGCATTGGGCACTTTACATCAGATGATCACATGGTCTACTATGCTGGAAATGAAAGACAAAGAAGAAATGGTGTTGCATTTATAATAAAGAAGAAACTTGCAAGAACTGTAATGAAATACAATGCAGTCAGCGAACGCTTAATCTCTATTCGTCTACGAGGATTGCCTATCAACACAACTGTAATTCAAGTATATGCCCCAACAAGAGCTGCAGAAGAGAATGAAATTGAAGAGTTCTATGAACAAGTACAAGCTGAAATTGACAGAACATGCAAACAGGATATCCTGATAGTCATGGGTGACTGGAACGCAAAAGTTGGCAACAAAAAAGAAGGCAAAGTATTTGGAAAATATGGACTTGGCAACAGAAATGAAGCTGGAGAAAGACTGATAGAATTTCGCAAGACCAATGATCTATTCATCTCAAACACCTTCTTCCAGCAACACAAGTGGCGACTGTACACATGGACTTCACCCAATGGATTGTATAAAAATCAAATTGACTACATCTGTGGAAGTCAACGATGGAAAAGCTCTATAACATCAACAAAGACAAAACCTGGAGCTGACTGTGGTACAGATCATCAACTACTAGTATGCAAACTCAAGCTAAAGTTGAAAAAGAGCAAACCACTCATGAATGCAGCAAAATATGACCTTGAGAATATACAACTGGAATTTAAAGACTGCCTGCAAAATCGATTTGCTGCTTTAGATACAAATGACAGAGCTCCGGAAGAGTTATGGAATGACATCAAGAAGGTTGTGTTGGAAGAAAGCGAGAAGTCTCTACAAAAGGTGAAAAAGCAAAAACGGCCAAAATGGATGACGGAAGAAACTCTGAAAATTGCCCAGAAACACAGAGAAGCTAAAGCCAGAGGAGAAAGAAAGACAATAACAGAACTCAACAGAGATTTCCAACGTGCAGCAAGACACGACAAGGAAAAGTACTACAATGACACTTGCAAGGAAATAGAAGCAGAAACTATTAGAGGAAGAACAAGATCGGCTTTCCTAAAGCTACGAGAGTTAAAGAAAAAGTTCCAGCCTCGAATTGGAATGTTACAAGATGCTCAAGGTTCTATGTTGAATGATGCTGAGAAGATCAAGTGGACCAACAGCCATTCAACCTGTACCTTATGATCGGGAACCATTGGTGATGAAAGAAGAAGTTGAAGCAGCATTGAAAGCCTTATCAAAGAACAAAGCACCAGGCATCGATAGCATTCCTATAGAAGTATTTCAGCAATCTGATGCAGCTGTTACCATACTTACAAGGCTCTGCCAAGAAATATGGAAGACAACATCATGGCCAACTGACTGGAAAAGATCTGTGTTTATACCAATACTAAAGAAAGGCGATCCAACTGACTGTAGAAATTATCAAACAATCGCTCTGATCCCACATGCCAGCAAGATTCTACTGAAGATTATTCAAAAGAGACTACAGCCATACCTGGAACAAGAACTACCTGAAGTGCAAGCAGGGTTTCAGGAAAGGGCGAGGAAGGAGAGATGTCATTGCGGATGTGAGATGGATCCTTGAAAAGACTAAAGAATACCAAAAGGATATCTATTTGTGCTTTATTGACTATAGCAAGGCTTTTGACTGTGTAAACCATGAGAAACTCTGGGCCACATTAAGAAGCATGGGTATACCAGAACACCTGATCGTTCTCTTGCGCAATCTGTACATTGATCAAGAAGCAACAGTTCGAACGGAACAAGGAGAAACAGAATGGTTTAAAATAAGCAAAGGTGTAAGACAAAGCTGCATACTTTCCCCCTACCTGTTTAATTTATATGCAGAACAAATCATCAGAGAAGCAGGATTGTATGAAGACAACAGAGGTGTGAAGATTGGTGGAAGACTCATGAACAGCCTTCGCTATGCTGATGATACTACATTACTGGCTGAAAGTGAAGATGATATGAAACATTTGCTTCTCACAATCAAAGAACATAGTCTCAAAATGGGCCTGCACCTTAATGTAAAGAAGACAAAGATCCTGACAACTGGCATAATCAACAGGTTCATCGTTGAAGGAGAAGAAATTGAAATTGTGAACAACTTTAACCTACTTGGATCAACTATCAATAAAGAAGCAACAAGCAGTCAAGAAATCAAACAACGCATTACTCTTGGCAGAATGGCTATGAAAGACCTAGATAAGATTCTCAAGAGCAGAGATGTCTCTCTCCATACAAAGATTCGACTTGTTCAAGCCATGGTATTTTCAATAACATCATATGGATGTGAAAGCTGGACAGTGAAAAAGACAGACGGGAAGAAAATTGATGCCTTTGAATTATGGTGCTGGCGGCGAATACTGTGTATACCATGGACTGCCCGAAGAACAAACCAGTCGGTACTAGAGGAGATCAAACCTAAGCTTTCTTTAGAAGCTCAGATGACAAGACTTTGACTTTCATACTTCGGACACACGTCATGCGAAGAGAGAGATCATTAGAGAAAGACATCCTGCTTGGCAAGATACAAGGTCAACGCAAAAGAGGAAGGCCAGCAGTGAGATGGATCGATACCATAACAGCAGCTACGGGTACCAGTCTGTCAACAATGAGCCCCCTGACTGAAGACCGAACATAATTTAGGATGGCTATCCAGAGGGTCGCCATGAGTCGACTCCGACTCGATGGCACTTAACAACAACACATTGTTACAGTATCAAAGCTTTCATTCATTTCATTTGAAGAATAGCTTCCCTTTTTCACAACTACTGCAGTGTCGTCATATTTGTTCTACAGATATTGAATTACATCACCAGGCATTAAGATTATTAACTAAATTCAAAGATCGTGGCTATCCCACCTCTGTCTTATGAAAGGCATACAAGCGGGCTTCTTCTATCCACCGTGAGTGGTTGTTGGCCCCTTATTCATCAGTATCGGTGGAGGAGTTTGAGGTGGGTTCTATTACCTGTGTGCTGCTGTATACAGCTACATCGAATGTTGTAGCTGCATCTATACGTCACCACTAGTCAGTGTTTTCTGCCCTCCTTAGTTTAGTGGGAACGAGACCAAGAATGGCATATAGCCGAGGACGTAATTTGTGAGATGTTTTGTGTCTGGCAGTACCTCGGGTCTTACCCAATACTATAGACACTAGTCACTTTAAATGTGGCTGTTGTATTTTTTGTGAAATTATGGTGGAAGGCTCTATTTTCTAACATCAGTGGTTATGTGCTACACCACCATTGGTTAACCTGTATCTTTTGGGGATACTGCTAGGTACGTATGACCTAGATTGGCCACTGTTGGAAACAGGATACTGGGCTTGATGGACCTTGGTCCGACCCAGTATGGCATATCTTATGTTTTTATGTTCTTACATGCATTTCTGAGTTTGTGGTTTATGTTCTTTATTGTCCCTGCAATAAGTATTATGTGAGGAAGACTGTGAGACAGCTACGTATGTGACTATCACAACATAAGAACTATCTTCTCAAAGTATGAGAGGAAACTCCAGTGGTGCAACATTGTTCGTGGTTTCAGCATAAATTTAAAGATCTACGCTGTAGTGTTGTTGACTGCGTGCCTAATAATGCCCGAGGAGATCGGGGTAAATTATTGCTGCAGCAAGAAAAACAATGGATTTTTAAATTAAATACCCTTGAGCCAGTAGGTTTAAATAATAAGATTGATTGGGGTGTTTTCCTTGTTAATTCCCTGCTTGTTTCTGTGTATTCGAGATACACATCCCTTTCAGTTTCTTTACATCTTTCCGGGCAATCCCTGTTTGTTTGAGTTTTTTTCTGATTGGGTGTTTGGTATTTAAATGATTGGACGTCTGACGTCAGATTTTGGCACAAAGAATTCTGGCAATGCGTTTAACTCCTGAAGAAGCTTTTGTAAAGAGAAACAAAGATCTTTGTTGAATTATTCTAAGATGTTCTTTCAGTTTGGTGTTTGAATAATTGCTATGAAAAGTCTCCGTTGTCAGCATCTCTGAGAGAGTTCCTCAGAGGGAGGAAAGAACTGCTTCACTGTGAACTGGCTGCTGATAGTTAAGTACAGTGTGTGAGCACTGCTGTGAAGCTTTTTAAGGTTCTTTATGCACTATGACTTGATCAGAGCACTAGCAAAATAGTATGGCTTCGTTGGTTGCCGCCCAGAGATCACTGTGGTTGAAGAATTGGGCAGCTGATGGCTCGTCTAAGTCACATCTCAGTAAGCTTCCTTTTAAAGGAAAGTTGTTGTTTGGAGAAGATCTTTTCAAGTTGGTTAAGAGTTTAGGTGAGTCCAAGGATGGAAGGCTTCCGGAGGATAAACCTAAACAAGGGAAGTCTTTGCCGGCCTTTAGGGGTCAGTTTAGAGATTTCAGGAGATTTCGTACTTCTCGCTTGGGTGGTTTCCAAAGGGGAAGATTTGCTTCTAGAGCCCAGGGGTTTTGTGGGTTTCGCGGAGCAAATAGAGGTTTCGCTGCGGTGTCCTCTGTGACTTTTCGAAAACCACAATGAAAGGAGGCGAATCCCGGTAGGAAGCCAACCGATAGGAGGTCGGCTTTGGGGATTTCTTCCTGCCTGGACTCAAATAACTTCCGACCAGTGGTGTTGGAGATCATTCGTGAAGGTTATGCGCTGGAATTGGCAAGACCAGTGCTGGACTCCTTTGTGATGTCTTCCTGCAAAGGTCAACAGAAAACTCTTGCGATTCATCGTACGTTAGACCGGCTTTTACAGTTGGAAGCAGTCATGCCGGTTCCAATAGCGGATTACGGCATGGGTCACTACTCCATTTATTTCATGGTGCCAAAGAAAGATGGATCTCTCCGTCCTATTCTGGATCTAAAAGGGGTGAATCGCTGCCTTTGAGTGCCGCATTTCAGGATGGAAACGTTGAGGTCGGTCATTGTGGCTGTGCGCCAAGGAGAGTACTTGACTTCCCTTGATCTCACGGAGGCGTATTTACACATCTCAATAAAAGAGATTCATCAAAGGTTTCTGCGGTTCGCTCTGCCTTGGGGACATTATCAGTTCCAAGCATTGCCATTCGGTCTGGCGACAGTTCCACAAACCTTTACCAAGATCATGGTTGTGGTAGTGGCGGCATTACGAAAGGAAGGAGTTCTGGTTCATCCTTATCTCAATGATTGGCTGATCCGGGCAAAGTCAAAGGCCGAGAGCATTCAGGTTACAGACAAGGTGGTGAAGTTTCTACAGAGTCTCGGCTGGGTGGTCAATTCGACCAAGAGCCAATTAGTTCCGTCCCAGGATCTCGAATATCTGGGTGTATGGTTCGACACGCAGAAAGGGGCAGTGTTTCTGCCGAATCGTCGACTTCAAGCCCTTCAGCAGTTGGTACACAAGTTCAGGTCCACCCCGGCGTGCTCAGCATGGACTTAACTTTGCATGCTGGGAACTATGGCGGCAACATTGGAAGTAGTTCCATGGGCCAGGTTTCATATGCGACCATTACAAAGAGCGTTACTTCGCCGTTGGTCGCATCAGTCCGACTCGCTAAACAAACAGCTCCCCTTCCCTCTCCGGGTCAGGCAGTCCCTTTTGTGGTGGCTGCTTCCAGGATCCCTGAAGGCCGGAATGCCTCTGGAACAGCCGGAGTGGCTTCCTATCTCCAGGAACAAGCAGGAATGTAGTCTATGGGTATCGTCAGTACCAACGGAGCCTGCGCGGGAATGCTCCCCAGCGTCCAATAGGAAAGCTTTTGGGAGCATCCCACAGCGCCTGCGTGCTGCCTTCCCGCCTTTCCTAACTGTCTCTCTCCAGTTCTTCGTTTTCCACGGAGCTGACAGGTCGCACATCCTGTCACCACAGAAAATTCCCTTCTTATACTTCTTTTTTGTGGTCGCGTCTGCCTTCCCTCGACACTATACCGGTACCACTGGTTCTTCTTTTCTTTTTTCTAAAAAAAAAAAAAAAAAACGTTGTTTCTGGAGTCTTTCTCCAGTAATTTTCTTCTCGGGTGCCATGCACCATTTTGGGCACTAGGCCCAACTTTTTCCCTCAAAATGGAAAAATCCACTTCGGGTTTTAAAAAGTGTTCTAAGTGTGGCAGTACCATCTCCGTCACCGACACCCATAACTGGTGCCTCAAATGTTTAGGTCCTGACCACTCTATTTCAGAGTGTGTTGCCTGTGGAATGATGTCAAAAAGGGGCCAGCAAAACTGAGCTGCTAAGCTCAGCACCCTTTTCCCCTCCGATGCAGCCTTCATAGCATCGACATCCTCCAGGGCTTCATCCTCCTCCTCAAGTAACTAAACATAAATCTAGCCGGTCCTCAAAGGGTAGATCTCCTTCTAAACATCGAGTGGCCGAAACCTTTGAGTTGGGTCTGCTAATAAAGTCTTTTAAACACCTTTACTGTGTTTGGCCGTGGTCCTTGGCTTCCGCTTTGTTTCACTGTGTTTCCTATGGAAGACCCTCTTCTTTCACCTTGAGGGACTTTCACTAGCAAAATTGCCCCGGCGGGAGGCTTCGGCTTCCAAAGCACTAACGGGGCTCCAGGATGCTCTCGAGGCTTCAACCTTGGCAGAACTACTGGTGCCATGCTCTGGGGTTCCGGCCGCTCTAACCGGCACCAATACCCAAGCATCGGCAGCGTCGATAGACCAGAGATTCTTGGCTATTGAATGCAGTCTGGCGGCTCTTCTCACGGCCTCAATGCCCCTGAAACCGCTTCAGACAATTCAACCGGTACCAGCACTGACTGCATCGACATTGGCAGATATTCTACCGGGACCGAGTCATGCGTCTCTATCCGGCATCGACAAGTTGGTACCGGATCACTCCGATGCCGACTTCGATCGGTACCGGTACCGTGCCTTGCACGATCACCCGGATCGGAGATACTTTGAATCCTCAGATGAGTCTGAAGACTCCGAAGGCTCTGCCTATACCAGAGTACTTCTTCCCGAGGATTCCTCTTCTCCTCAGTGTAGGTTGTCTCCACCAGAGGATATGTCCTTTCAGGATTTTATCCGAGATGTGGCCCGAGGTCTTTACATCACAGTGGCTCCTGAAAAAGAGCCTAGGGCAAAGGAATTAGAAATCCTACAATATCCTAAAGCTCCCAAGGAGGCAGCTACCTTACCTATTCATGAGATCTTGCATGATCTTATGTTAAGGATGTGGAAAACACCTCTATTCATATGCGACCATTACAAAGAGCGTTACTTCGCTTATTGGGGTCAGGACTTCGTCTCCTCATTCTCGAAGATCGACACCATGTATCGAGTTCCTCCTTGTCCTGGGTTTCAGAAGACTCAATTACCACACCATTCCATGGTGGTGGAATCAGCCATGAGATGGATGAAGAGTGTAAAAAGGCATGCATCTAATCCTCCAGGACGTGAGTGTAGGACTCTTGACACCTTTGAACGTCGATCCTACCAGGCTTCCATGCTTTCTGCTAGGATCAGTTCCTATATCTTGTATATGGGAATGTTCCTTAAGGAAGTTACAGGAGACTAAGAGCTTATGAGCCCTCTCCTTTCTGATGATAAAAGGCAAGATTATATTACTCTTGTTAAACATGCTCAGGATTTAATTTAATTTAATTTAATTAACAGTCGCTTATATACCGCACCTTCCAGAGATCAGATGCGGTTTACATTTAACAACAATATAACAGGCTGTTGTCTGTTTTACAATGAACTTCTGAAACAGTTTAACTATTATACAACAAAACAGTCAGTAATCGTTTACAAGGAACGTCTTAAAACAAAGGAAAGTTGTGAAATAACAAACAACATTTTGAGAACTATATACAAAATTGGGATATGCGTGCCTTACATAAGACATATAAAAACTTTATAAATTTCTAAACTAGTGAAAATCTTAGCAGTGAGCAGTCCTAGGTCATGTCAATTTTTTGTTACTCTGTCAAACAGTGTTGTTATCCGTTTTCTTGTTGGGAGGGGGAGTTTGTTGATAGCCCGTAGTGTGCCTTAAACAGATGTGTTTTTAGATTCTTACGGATCTCTTTGATCTCGATTATTGATCTGATTTCCTCTGGGAGGTCATTCCAGATATTGGGGGCCACATGGGAAAATGCTTTTTTGTTTGTTGTCTTTTTAGCTTTTATGTATTCTTTTGGGGTCCTTAATTTGTTTGTTTGGTCTCTTCTGTGTTGATTATTGGTTGATTCTTTAGATATGAGATTTTTTAGGGTCGATGGGACCATATTGTTTAGAGCCTTGAAGATTGTTGTTAGTGTTTTGTATAGGATTCTGCTTTGTATTGGTAGCCAATGAAGATTTGCCAGTATAGGTGTTATGTGATGAAATGGTGGGACATTCATGATGGTTCTGGCTGCTGCGTTTTGTGCAAGTTGGAGTCTTTTTATGTTTTGTTTCGTTTCGTTACCCCTAGTAGAGTCAGGTTGGCGAAGTCAAAGTGAGGGGTTATTATTGCATGTATTATTTTCATGAAATCTTGTAAATGTATTAGAGGACGTAGCTGTTTTAAGATTTTGAGCTTGAAGTAAATTTTCTTTGTTGTGTTTCTTATGTGCATATTCATACTGAGATGTGTATCCAGTATGATGCCTAAATATCGTACTTCATTTTTTATTTTGATTTCGTGGTCCTGAAGTATAATGTGTGGTGGGGGAGAGTATGATTGGTTTTTGGTTACAATTAGTGCTTCGGTTTTAGAGTGATTGATTGCAAGGTTATTGTTATTTAGCCAGGTAGTAATTTCGTTGAAACATCCAGTGAGTAATTTAAGTGGTAAATTGGGGATCGTGAATGGGATATACATCATTATGTCGTCTGCGTACAAATGATAGTATACCTTGAATTTTTTGAATATGTTACAGACCTGTTTTATATAGATGTTAAATAGGAGGGCAGAACCTTGGGGTAGGCCAATTTCCTGATTATATGTATTAGATGTGTTGTTTCCTATTCTGACAGTTTGGGTTCTATTGCCTAGATATGAGGTAAACCAATTTAGCACTGTTGATTTTATCCCTATTTGTTTAAGATTATTGAGCATTAATTATGGTATGGTGAACACTATCAAATGCCGCAGATATGTCTATGAATAGGAGTATGAACGCTTGCTTAGGGTTATCAATCTCTCTTACGAGTGTATCAATTAATACAGTTAGAAGTGTCTCTACTCCATGGCGAGGGCGGAAACCATATTGTTGATTATCCAGGGGGGCTGAGTTGTCTAGATATTCCTGCGTTTGAATTTGTACAGTCTTTTCAATTAGTTTTGCCATGAAAGGTATGCTTGAAATAGGTCTGTATGAATTTGGTGATGTTTTGTCAAGGGTGTTGTTTTTAAGTAGTGGGCGAATCTGTGCGTGCTTTAGTGTTGGTGATAGGTACCCATTGGTTAAGGATAGGTTGATTATTGGGAGAATGAATGGAGATAGGATTGGGAGGGAATTTTTTATCCAGGTTACTGGACATGGGTCAAGATAAGACGTAGTGGTGTTTAGGTTTAGTATTATGTTCTTGAGTGTATCCTTAGTTATGGGGTAGAAGTTAGACCAGTTATCTGGGTAAATATGTTGAGATGTGTTCGTTGTTATTGGCAGGTTTGGAAGGTGCTTAGTTTTATTTATGTAGTGATTTGCCAAAGTCTCGGGGAAATTTCTGTGATTTCCTTGCAAGAGTTATGATTGTTATTCGTTAGTTTTTGCACAATAGAGAATAATTCTCTAGGTCTGTTTAGTGAATTAGCAAGTATTGTTGCATGGTAATTCTTTTTAGAGCTATCTATTGCTTCTTTATACCTTTTGAGTTGGTTGTGATAGGACTCATAATATGTAGTATATTTATGTTTGCGCCACTTGCATTCTGTTTTCCTTAATTCTTTTTTCATTTGTTTTAGTGTGTTGTTAAACCAAGGCGCATTTCCAGTTCTAGGGTGACAGTTCTTTTTATTCTCATGTTTGTTAGTTGCAGCATTATTGATTGTCTTGTGCCAGTTTGTGATCGCTTCATCTAAATCCGATGGTGATGGTGATAAGTGGGGAATTATTAGATCTTCTTCATTGTATTTTTTAAATCTATGGTTTAGATGTTTTGATGGGCCACTGTTTTCTTTTGTATCATTGATGATGAGCTTGAATTTGATTAGATGGTGGTCTGACCATGGGATTGGGATGCTTTCTAGTGAATCAGAGTTGAAAAGCTTGTGTAATACTTCGGGGAGAAAGATCATGTTGAGTGTGCCTCCTTTAGTGTGTGTTTTTTTAGAAATTATTTGTTTAAACTCCATGTCTGCTATTGATTCTAGAAATAGGGCAGACTGCGATGCAGGTAGAGAAGGGAGATTAAAGTCCCCAAGCAGTATTATAGGTTGTTGGTCAGTAGATGAGCTTAGTAGCTCGATTAGAGTGTCCATGTTTTCGGACTGGTGATCAGGTGGTCTGTAAATTAAACAGAGTTTAAGGTGTCCAATTTTAATAATGACTGTGTCAATGTTGGATGGTGTATTTGTTGGCTGTGGTTTAGCATTTAAGACTTTTTTTGTCATTATGAGTACACCTCCTCCCTTTTTGTTGTTCCTATGGGTGTACAAAGTTTCATAATCATTGTTATTAAGCTGGTTTATATAGACTGTGTCAGTGTCGGCTAGCCACGTCTCGGTGACACATAGTATGTCAGGTTTTAGTTCGTTTAACATGTCTGTAAAGATGGGGAGTTTGTTTTTCATAGATCTGGCATTTATTAGTATGCATGATAAAGTTTTTGCGTCCTTAGTGATGTGTTGGCTACTTGGTTGAGGTAGATTGGTGTAGTTTATGTGAATTAGTCTGTAATGGTTAATTTTAGGGTGGGAACCTATGTTTGTATGGCCAGGGTAGGTGCTGTTTCGTGGTGGTCTATGCATGATTGGGATAGTCTTGTAAGTTTTGTCATTAAAACCGTGGGTGATTGCAATTATTGTTATTAATATGATACTTATGTAAAGTAATCTTAAGAAAAGGTTATTTGTAAGGAGCATGTTGGCTGTGAGCTTTTGAGTAACTTTCTATCACTTATTGTGTGTACTTCTGCTTTGAGAGTAGGGAGTGGGTGTGAAATGTTTTTAATTTTCTGTGAGAGTTTGAGTATGGTATTGTATGTTTGTTCTTCTCTGAATCTGTGTGTGATGTAAGTATAAATTGTTACTACATATAGATTAAACAGATTGTTATTTACTAGTTAGAAAATATCAATCTTGCATGTGCTGGTAACAGTTTACAGGCTGTGGTAGTTAAAGGTAACAGTTGCACTCTATCTATTATTGTTACAGATTGCAATAAAGACAGAGAGGGTAGGTTACTAGGAGTCTCGATAGGTGATACTTCCTATACAGACAACTTTGCAAACATGGCTAATACAGAATCAGAACATCAAGTAGAATGGGTGACCATTAGATGAATTTCAGGTATACAATACGTTAATCATTAAACTAGTCTATAACACAGGTACACTAAAAAAAAATTTTTTTAAACTGCCTCTAATGTTTCGATTGATTTTTACGTTTTTTGGTGCGCTGAATCCAAATCTGGTAACCAATTTGCTCCATCACATACAGATTTTTTGCTACATTGGGTTAGCAGTTTGAGGTGAACGTTTCAGATTGAGTGCGATCGAGATAAAAGTTTCTTGGATGAATTCTTTATACTAATTGTTTAGTAGTTATTCAAATAAGAATAAAGAAAATTGTAACAAGGCAGCACATAAGAATAGAGTAATGTCAACAAAACACACTGTGATGGTAGCAAAATTGTCTGCACTTAAAACAGCCACATACATGTGCACAAACATTGAGCATATAAGAGCGAGGTTAGACACAAAGCAAAGCAAAGAAATGTGCAAAAAATGTTGTACAGGTATGTATGTAAGAATAGAAAACGCAAACCGCACCATTGCAATACATGAAGACAAACACCCGATGGTGTGAAAATAAAATTCTAATAAATGAGATCCGACACTGTGGTAATAACTAGCAAATTTTTATTTCAAAGTTTAGTAAAAACACGATATTTGTCAACACAGTTTAGATTTTAAAGTCATTCTTGGGTCAATCAATCTCCTGGTGGGCCCGTTTCTTCTTTCCCCGAATGCTTCTCTTGGTGCGCTGCTTGGCGTATTTTTCATCTGGGGTTTCCCGCAGCAGCAACCAGCAGAAATCAGCCATCATAGTGGTGTTCCATCTTCCTTGGTACCTTCTCTCTGCGTCCTTGATGTCCTGGTGAAACCTTTCACCTTGTTCTTCACTGTACGCCCCCAAGTTTTCGGGAAAGTAGTTCACATGGGAGTGCAAGAAATGGACTTTCAGGCTCATGTTACAGCCTTGTTCTTTGAAGGCATTGAGCATCCTGGCAACAATATCCTTATAGTTCTCATCCCGCCTGTTCCCCAAGAATTTGAGAACAACATCCTTGAAGGAATCCTAGGCTTCTTTTTCTTCTCAGACATCGTTTCAGCGAATGCTCCATCTGAAATGAGTTTCCTTATATCAGGGCCAACAAACACTCCTTCCTTTAGCTTTGCTTCAGAAAGTCGGGGGAACTTTGAGCAAAGGTACCGAAAGCACTCACCATCTTTTGGAAGGGACTTGATGAATTGCTTAATGAGACCCAACTTAATGTGGAGAGGTGGTAATAGAATTTTATCACGAGGTACCAAGCTCTCATGAAGAACATTTTTCTCACCGGGTCTCAAATACTCCCGAATTGGCCAGTCTTTTTTCCCCCAGTGTAGGTCGCGGGCCCGGCTATCCCACAAGCAAAGGAAGCAGGGATATTTGGTGAAACCGGATTGCTGCCCTAATAGCATGGATAGAATTTTAAAGTCTCCACAAATCATCCACTTATGCTCATCATAACGAATCTTCTGAAGAACCAGGGCCAAATTCTCGTATTTTTCTTGGAGAATAACAGAGTGAGCAATAGGAACTGAAGCGAATGTGTTGCCATTATGAAGAAGAACACCTTTTATGCTGTCTTTTGACGAATCATAGAAACATAGAAACATAGAAATATGACGACAGAAAAAGACCACATGGCCTATCTAGTCTGTCCTTCCATAACAGCTACAACAGTCCACTCTTTCCCTTTAGAGATCCTCTGTGTTGGTCCCATGCTTTCTTGAATTCAGTTACTGTCCTCATCTCTACCACCTCCACTGGGAGACTATTCCACGGATCCACTACTCTTTCCGTAAAGAAATATTTCCGCATATCACTCCTGAATCTATCTCCCTTCACCCTCATCCCATGTCCCCTCGTAGCAGAACTTGCTTTCAATTGAAAGAGGCTCTCTCCCTGAACATTTATGCCACGGAGGTATTTAAACATCTCAATCATATCACCTCTATCCTGCCTTTCCTCTAAGGTGTACATATTAAGATCCTTAAGTCTGTCCTCATATGCTTTATAATGAAGCCCATTAATCATTTTGGTAGCAACCCTCTGCACCGACTCCATCCTGTTCACATCCTTTTGAAGGTGCGGTCTCCAGAATTGCACACCATACTCCAAATGAGGTCGCACCAAAGACTTATACAGAGGCATTATCACCTCCTTTTTTCTGCTAGCCATTCCTCTCCGTATGCACCCAAGCATCCTTCTAGCTTTTGCTGTCGCCTTTTCCACCTGTTTAGCTACTTTAAGATCATCAGACACAACCACGCCTAGGTCCCGCTCTTCTTTAGTGGACAAAAGTACTTCACCTCCTATACTGTATTGCTCCCTTGGATTGCTGCAGCCCAAATGCATGACCTTACATTTTTTAACATTAAATCCCAGCTGCCAAATTCTAGACCATTCTTCAAGCTTAGCTAGATCCCTCCTCATGTTATCTACCCCTTCCTGGGTGTCTACTCTATTGCAGATTTTGGTATCATCCGCAAAGAGGCAAACCTTACCCGACAGCCCTTCCGCTATATCACTAACAAAGATGTTAAAAAGAATCGGACCAAGGACAGATCCCTGGGGCACACCACTGGTAACATCCTTCTCCTCAGAGTGAGCTCCATTTACTTGTACTCTTTGTCGCCTCCCACCCAACCAATTTCTAACCCAAGCAGTAACTTTAGGGTCCATCCCTAGGGTGCTCAGTTTGTTTATAAGTCGCCTGTGAGGAACAGTGTCAAAGGCTTTACGGAAATCTAAATACACCACATCTAGAGCTCTCCCTCGGTCCAACTCCCTGGTCACCCAGTCAAAAAAATCAATCAGATTTGTCTGACAAGACCTGCCTCTGGTGAATCCATGCTGCCTCGGATCCTGTAATCTGCTGGACTCCAGAAACCTCACTATTTTCTCTTTCAGCAGCGTTTCCAATAATTTACTCACCACCGAAGTTAAACTAACCGGCCTGTAGTTTTCAACCACATCCTTACTTCCGCTTTTGTGTAAAGGCACCACATGAGCCTCTCTCCAGTCCTTTGGCACCACTCCTGACTCCAACGAGGCATTGAAAAGGTCAGTCAGTGGAGCTGCTAGAACGTCCCCAAGTTCCCTCAGTATTCTAGGGTGTATCCCATCCGGTCCCATCGCTTTGTCTACTTTAAGTTGAGCTAGTTTCTCACGAACACAGTCTTCTGAAAATAGTTCAAGATGTCCCTCGCTTCTGTTCTTATTTGTGGGTGTTTTCTGAGGTCCTGCTCCTGGTTCTTCATCTGTGAACACAGAACAAAAATATTTGTTAAGCAATTCCGCTTTATCCTTATCAGCTTCTACACATTCCCCCCCTGCACCCTTGAGTCTGACAATACCACTTTTGCTCTTCCTCTTCTCACTAATATATCTGAAAAATGTCTTATCCCCCCATTTTATTGCATTGGCTATTTCCTCCTCCTTTTGATTCTTTGCCTTCTTGACTACTTTGCTAGCTTCTCTAAGTTTTTCCATATACAGATGCCTGTCTTCTGCTCTCTGTGATCTCTTGTATTTCATGAAGGCCTCCCTCTTTTTCTTCACTTTTTCAGCTACTTCCTTCGAAAACCATAGCGGTCTCCTGTTCCTTTTGCCTTTATTTACCATTTTAACAAAAAGGTTGGTTGCCCTTAAAATACCCCCTTTCAGTTTTGCCCACTGTTTTTCTACATCCCCCAGCTGTTCCCATCCCACTAACGACTCCCTGAGGTATTGGCCCATCTTCGCAAAGTTAGTCTTCCTAAAGTCTAAGATCCTCACCTTGGAATGGATTCTAACAGCCCTAGTCCTAATACTGAACCACACCATCTGGTGATCACTGGATGCAAAATGATCTCCCACTACAACATCAGAAACACTTTCACCATTGGTAAGCACCAAGTCCAGTATGGCCCCTTCACGTGTGGGGTCTGTTACCAATTGCCTGAATAGTTCTCCCTGTAGAGAATCCAGGATCTCCTTACTTCTAGATGATACTGCAGCAGGAATGTGCCAATCAACATCTGGCATATTGAAATCTCCTATCAGTAGCACTTCCCCTTTCCTAGCAATGCTGCGTATGTCTTCAATTAACTCTCTGTCCACCTCTTCCTCTTGTGAGGGAGGTCTGTATATCACTCCAATGCAAATAGATTTCTCTTTCCCTCTTTCTAGTTTAACCCACAATGCCTCCTCTCTCCCTTTTAAGCTCTGTAATTCCAAAGCTTTAATAGTAGCTTTTACATATAGTGCCACTCCTCCTCCTCTTCTTCCTACCCTGTCCTTCCTGAATAAAGTATAGCCAGGTATAGTTACATCCCAGTCATTGTTTTCTGTGAACCATGTTTCTGTAACTGCCACTAAATCCAAGTCAGCCACTCCCACCAAAGCTTCAACCTCAGGGATCTTATTTCCCATGCTACGGGCATTAATACACACTGCTTTCCATATGTTACCCCTGTTACCCATTTCCATAAAGGTATTTAATGTATCACCTACCTGGGGGCTTTCACTTACCTGGGGGCTTTCTTCACCCATCCCCAAGGAATCTAGTTTAAAGCCCTCTTCAGTAGATTAGCCAGTCTACTACCAAAGATGCGTTGACCTCTCTTGGACAGATGGATGCCATCTCTGCTTTGCAACCCTTGGAAAAGCATCCCATGGTCTAGGAAACCAAAACGCTCTCGATGACACCATCCACGCAGCCATGCATTTGTCTCCAGGATGCGAGCCTCTCTGCCTTGGCCTTTACCCTCAACAGGGAGGATTGAAGAGAACACCACCTGTGCACCTAACTGCTTCACCCTCTGTCCCAGAGCCATGAAGTCACTTTTGATACGTTCCGAGGTATACCTGGCAGTATCATTTGTTCCAACATGGATTAGCAACATTGGGTAATAGTCTGTGGGCTTGATGAGTCTCGGCAAACTCTCCGTAACATCTTGGATTTTGGCACCAGGCAGACAGCATACCTCTCTGGACATCAAGTCTGGTCGGCAGATGGACGCCTCAGTACCCCTCAGAAGAGAGTCTCCAACCACCACCACTCTTCGTTTCCTTCTGGTGACTGATTCCGCAACTTTGGGGTACTTGAACTCTGGTTCTTCCCTTTCCAGGGATGCTTTCACCTCCTCCACTTCCAGGGCTGCATAATGGTTCTTCAATTCAAGGGATGGAGAAGTTGGATTGGTGATTTTGCAGGCCCTGGTGACTTGTGTCCAACCATCGACATTCTGTTGGCACCCATCTTCTCCGGAGCTGGAGAGCTTGGTTGCTGCAAGTAGCATCTCATCAATGTACTTCTCACTGTCTTGAATGCTCCTCAGCCTCGCCACCTCCTCTCTGAGTTCCTCCACCTCTTTCCTCAGAGCTTCAGCATGCAGGCACCCTGCACATGGAACCGGTCCTTCAACCGGCATTAGGACCTCTGTCTGGACTGAGGCATAAGCTGTAACGGGAGCAACAGCTTTAGCAATACGATTTTTCCCAGCCATTGTTCTTTTCGTGGAGCTTAGGTATCTGTTAGAGCAAAAGAGAGAGATCTACCAAGTACCAGCCGGTTTCGCAGCTGTCTTTATAGAGAAAAAGCAGTTAAAACACTTTAATTACATACAAATGTGCTGGTCCAATTCACTGTGATTTGTGAAAGGGGAGGCGCCCTATAAAGCAAGGCTGCTCACTAGGGGTGGGTGGGAGTCGGGGTGGGTAGGGCGGGAACTAACACCTGATTAGGTGTTAGCAGCTTCTAAAGCTGAGGAGGTCACTGGAGTCAGCAACCTACTGTGCTCAATTAAGGTTCCCCTAAAACAGCAAAAATGAAGTAACCTTGCTTTTAAAAATATACACAAAACCCTTTTAAGAGCTCCCAGTCAGAGAGCTAGCAATGTAATAAAAACAAACCAAACAAAGAAACTCTCAAAACCTTACTTACTGTTTGATGTGTGGAGCCCTGTTAGAAAAGCCTCAAAGGGGCAGGGCACAGGAGCCTTTTTATGCAGGCTTCAACTGCACTCAGGAAACAGGCCCACTAACACCTGATTAGGTGTTAGCAGCTTCTAAAGCTGAGGAGGTCACTGGAGTCAGCAACCTACTGTGCTCAATTAAGGTTCCCCTAAAACAGCAAAAATGAAGTAACCTTGCTTTTAAAAATATACACAAAACCCTTTTAAGAGCTCCCAGTCAGAGAGCTAGCAATGTAATAAAAACAAACCAAACAAAGAAACCCTCAAAACCTTACTTACTGTTTGATGTGTGGAGCCCTGTTAGAAAAGCCTCAAAGGGGCAGGGCACAGGAGCCTTTTTATGCAGGCTTCAACTGCACTCAGGAAACAGGCCCACTAACACCTGATTAGGTGTTAGCAGCTTCTAAAGCTGAGAATCAATGAACAGCCGCCATTCAGCAGAATCATACTTGAGTTTAAACTTTTCCATCACTCCGTATATATCGTTGCAAAATACCAAATCTTCCTCTTTGCTGAAATACTTCAAAAATTGTGTCTCGCGGTTGCGGTACCAATAAAAAGTTGTTCCTGGTGACAATAGATTTTTCTGTTTAAGCCGAGAACCTAGCAGTTGGGCAGCATCTTTTGGGAGTCCTAAATCCCGGACTAAATCATTCAATTCAGCTTGAAAGAAAAGTTCAGGTTTCGGATCTGGTTCAGTTTCAAACTCGGAAGTACTGGACTCATCGGGAAAAGCCATCTGATGAGTCTCATCATGATCAGAACCGTCCACACAAATATGATCCAAAGATTTTGGTGGTTCAGGCACAGGTACTTCGTTGCTATGAGGCATAGGCCTAATTGCTGAGGGAAGGTTGGGGTAACTTATTACGTTCTTATTTTTTAAGTTGTATCCCTTCACAATGCAAGAGCAAAAATAGCAGTCACTGCTGTGGTCTCTTTGTTCACGCCACATCATAGGTATTCCGAAACGAAATGCTTGTTTTTTACCTTTCATCCATAAGCGTAGATCTTCCTCACATGTCTTGCACACTTTGTGAGGAGCCCACGGTTTGTCTTGATCGCCTAACTTCAAACCGAAATAGGCGAAATATACTTTTTTAATAAATGCAGAAATGTTCCTCTGCCGCTTTTTCACGGTATATTCCCCACAAATAAAACAAAAACTGTCCGGAGAGTTGACACAACCTCTGGCTCTGTGAGCCATCACAAATACACAGCACTGCAAACTACAACTGTAGTGAACCACTTCGGAATAAAGCTGGATTACGACTGAGCAAACAAAAGGTAATAATGAACTTGCAAGAAACAGAAATTTGACAGGAACGTTCATGTCGCAACCACCGTGTTTGAGTGAGCGAGCGAGCGAACGAGGCGAGGCGAACAGGAAAGAACATGCGCCAGCGCGAGTACTGGATTTAGCCTCCCGCCTCCCAATTGTCCTGTTAATGTATAAAATGAATACAAAACACTCTAAAATATCATGAGGGAGTGTTTCTAGTTAGTTAACCATTACAACCTCTATTTTGGGCCAAGAAAATAAACTGCAGTCGGCTAAAAAGAAATTATGTGAACATTCCTTATATGGGTAAGAAATCTAATTTTGCAAGAAAACGTGACGTGATGGAACATTTTGGCTATTTTTCCTGGATTCAGCACCCCAAAATCTATAGGAATCAGTTGCAAAACTGGAGGCAGTTTTTTGGTAGTGTACCTGTTAATCATTAAACTAGTCTATGGATGTTTCCAAGTTTGTGAATCGTGCAGCCTTTGACCTCTTTGAATGCATAAGCAGAACCTCTGCTAGTGCCATAGGTGCACGTAGAATTGCCTGGCTCCAGGCATCTGACTTAGAAATCTGGGTACAGGACAAACTGGGGAATATACCTTGCACAGGAGAGAATCTCTTTGGCAAGAATTGGCAGGAAAAAGCTAATGAGATAGATGCTGACAATATCACTTTGGATAGATTGTCCAGCTGATCCTGCAAGAAAAAGATCCTCTGTGAAACCATTCTTCAGTAAGAAGAAGAAGTTTTATCCCTCCTATACCCAGCAGGGACATCGTTCAGGTCAGTCTGCCCAAAAGGGACAGCAGCAACAACTTAGGCAACAAAGGAAGCTAAAAGTAGCTAAGCCTCAACCGGCTCAGCAGACTCAGCCTCCACAGGGGCTTTGACTCCTATCTAGAGAACTTTGCCGTCCTGGCCCTGAAAGGCCCAGAACCCTCCACCATCCCAGGAAGGTTATGTCTTTTTGCCCCCAGATGGTGTCAGATAACAGCAGAAAATTGGACTCTGTCTATTGTACGAGAGGGGTACAAGCTTCATTTCTCAGCATGCCCCCTCCTACAATAGTAAGACAATTCAATTCTCAGACCAACGACCGGTTAGGTCAAGAAGTCACAATGCTCCTTGCGCAAGGAGCAATAGAAGAGGTGCCCATTCCCCAATGGGGTACAGGATTTTACTCCCCCTCTTTCCTTATTCCAAAGAAAACAGGAGGACACAGACCCATTCTAGACCTCAGAGAATTGAACAAATTCCTGTTCAGAGAGAATTTCAAAATGATTTCTCTAGGAACTCTGCTGCCATACCTTTGGAGTCAGGATTGGCTTTGTTCTCTAGATCTCAAGGATGCGTACACTCATGTTCTCATCCATCCAACTCACCGAAATTTCCTTCGATTCCTGTTTCAAGGGAAGCACTACCAATACAGGGTTCTTCCTTTTGGCCTGGCTTCTGCACCAAGGGTGTTCACAAAATGCATGGCTGTGGTAGCAGCATTTCTCTGCACCCTGGGAATATTCGTCTTCCCTTACTTAGACGACTGGCTGATTTGAGCCCCTTCAGAGCCAGAGGCCAGGGTCGCTTTGTCTCTCACAATGCGCATCCTTCAGTATTTGGGACTTGTCATAAACTTCCCAAAGTCCAACCTTGCTCCCACTCAATCCCTAGAGTTTATAGGAGCTCTTCTGGATACCAGACAGACAAGGGCCTTCCTTCCACAGCCCCGCTGCCTTCGCATTGTGCAGTTAGCTTCCCAAGCAGTGCTAAAACCTCACCTAACTGCTCGGGAAATGTTACAGTTCCTAGGCCACATGGCATCCACTGTGCATTTGGTTCCTTATGCTCGCCTCCATATGAGGGCAGCACAGTGGACTTTATCCACTCAGTGAACTCAGGCATCAGGTTGCCTGTCAGACAAAATAGCAAACTCAGATCGCCTTATTTTGTCCCTCCAATGGTGGCAGTCACCCAAAACCCTTCTGGTGGGGTCTCCTTTTCAGCAACCCCCACCCCAAGCCACTCTAACAACAGATGCCTCACAGGTGGGTTGGGGAGCCCACCTGCAAGGCCTCTCTATCCAGGGTACCTGGACTCCACAGGAGACCGTTCTCCATATCAACCTCCTGGAGCTCAGAGCAATCTTCCTTGCTCTTTGAGTGTTTCACACCCAGCTCAGCTACAAGACAGTCCTAGTTCAAACGGACTATGTGAACAAGCAGAGTGGAACAGACTCTCTGTCGCTATGCAATGAAGCTATGCGACTATGGGCCCTTCCAAGAGAGCATCAGATTCATCTCCTTGCGGTGCATCTTCCAGGCATTCAGAAATCTTGGGCAGACAGACTCAGACGAGTTCTGCTTCCACACGAATGGTCTCTTCATGCAGACCAGGTGGCCCAAATTTTTCAAACTTGGGGATCCCCAGACATAGACCTCTTTGCAAGTCCGCTGAATGCCAATCTTCCCCGGTTCTGTTCCAGAATTCCGGCTCGAGGTTGTCAGGCCAGGGATGCTTTCCTCCTCTATTGGGGTCAGGACTTCCTTTATGCCTTTCCACCCATTCCCCTAATTCCCAAAACCCTGTTCAAGCTTCAGAGACAGAGGTCATATGATCCTCATAGCTCTACGTTGGCCACGGCAAATGTGGTACCCTCTGCTCCTACATCTCTCTCAAGCTCCGCCTCTGGAGTTAGGATCTGCTCCAGATCTTCTTTCTCAAGAGAACAGGATACTGTGGCATCCCAATCCCCAGTCTCTGCATCTCAGGGCCTGGTTGCTGAAAGCTTAGAACTTCACGGTCTTAACCTTTACCAGCAGGTAAAAGATATCCTTCATGCTTCCAGGAAACCTTCCACAAGATGCTCTTATGCATTTAAGTGGAAAAGGTTTACCATATGGTGCTCGCAGAAGGGTCTTAACTCTCTTGCGATACCTCTGGAATCATCACTGTAATACCTCCTTCATTTATCTAATGCAGGGCTTAAGACCAATTCAGTGAGAGTCCATTTGAGTGCTAATGCAGCTTCTTTCAAGCTTCTAAATGGACAACCTTTTCCTCTCATCCTCTCATAGCGAGATTTATGAGAGGCCTTCTTTTAACAAAGCCTCCCATTAAGCCACCACCGGTAGCATGGGACTTAAATCTCGTACTTGGGCAGCTCATGAAACCACCCTTTGAACCGTTAGCCACTACCTCTTTGAAATTCCTTTCCTGGAAAGTTATCTTTCTCATTGCAATCACATCAGCATGTCGCATCAGTGAATTGCAAGCGTTGGTGGCTGTACCTCCTTATACAAGGTTCCATCATGATAAGGTAGTCCTTAGGACTCATCCACACTTTATGCCAAAGGTGGTTTTGTCCTTTCATTTAAACCAAGCAGTTTACCTTCCTGTATTCTTTCCAAGGCCTCACGCCTCAAATGCAGAAAGGAACCTTCATACTTTGGACTGTAAAAGAGCTTTGGCCTTTTACTTGTAAAGGACACAGCAACATAGAAAATCCTCTCAACTCTTTGCTGCTTTTGATCCTAGTCATTTGGGACCTCCAGTCTCCAAAAGGACACTGTCCAGCTGGATTGCACAGTGTATATCTTTTGCCTATGAGAGTAAGAACCTTCCTTTTGAAGGCCATGCCACTGCTCACAATGTGAGAGCCATGGCAGCCTCAATGGCTCATCTTCACATCTGTCGAGCAGCTACTTGGGCTTTGGTACATACCTTCACAGCCCATTACTGCTTAGACAAGGACTCCCACCTGGGCGCCTTGTTTGGTGAGGCTGTTCTTCAACACCTGTTCCAGACCTAATCAACTCCTATCCACCATCCCTGGTAGGATGCCAGAGATCCATGGGGGGAAGTGGAGCCCTTTCACAAGGGCACACAACTTTCTGGGGCCATCTCCCTGGCATCTGCAGCTAGGGAATCCCCATATGTGAAGGCTACATTCCTGCTTGTTCCTGGAGATAGCATAGTTACTCACCTGTAACAGGTGATCTCTGGGAACAGCAGGAATTTAGTCTTCACAACCCACCCACCTCCCCTAGGAGTTGTATCTTTCTATCTCTCTCTCTCTTTCCCTCTCTCTTTTGTCTCAGCTTTAAACTCAACTGGAGAGGGATAATTGGGAAAGGCGGGAAGGCAGCACACAGGCGCTGTGGGATGCTCCCAAAAGCTTTCCTATTGGACGCTGGGGAACGTTCCCGCGCAGGCTCCGTCGGTACCGATGATACCCATATGTGAAGACTAAATTCCTGCTGTTCCCGGAGATCACCTGTTACAGGTGAGCAACTATGCTTTGCTGATGGACGCGAGCCTGGCGGGATGGGGAGCACATTGCAGAGATCTCTTCGCGCAGGGCACTTGGACTGCACAAGAGAGCAAGGGGTCAATCAACCAGCTAGAACTGAGAGCGGTCTGCCTGGCGTTACAAGTGTTCGAAACTACGTTGACAGGTTGAGCGGTGCAAGTGCTGTCCGACAACTCCGTGACGGTGGCCTACATCAATCGACAGGGTGGAACAGGAAGTGTGGCCTTGGAAGAAGAAGCAGAGGCTCTGTTCTCTTGGGTAGAACCTCGACTACCAGCGATCTCAGCGGCACACATTGCAGGGAAGGACAATGTGATGACAGATTTTCTCAGCAGAGTCCGAGTGGATGCCGGAGAATGAGAGTTGCATCCGGACGTGTTCGCGCAGATAGTTCACAAATGGGGACTGCTGATAATGGATCTCATGGCGACATTTCAGTCGGCAAAAATGGGTCGTTCCTTCAGCAGACGGTGCAAGAGGATGTCGGAAGGAATCGATGCTGTGATACAACGTTGGCCGTCGTCAAGTCTCCTCTATGTTTTTCCTCCATGGGCGCTCATAGGTCGACTGGTTCAGCGTATCGAAGCTCATCGGGGAAAAGTGTTGTTGGTGGCCCCAGACTGGCCAGGCACCCATGGTACGCCAATCTCATTCGGTTGCTCAGCGGGAATCCTTGGAGGTTACCGACGTCGGAGAATCTGTTGCTACAGTGTCCTCTTCGAATGCCTCAGGTGAATCGGTTCTCGCTAATGGTATGGCCATTGAAAGGGCAAGTTTAAGGAAAAAAGGTTACTCGGCAGCAGTCATCGTGACTTTACTTTGAGCAAGGAAGAAGTCCACGTTCCTTGCATATGTGTGTATATGGTGTATTTTTGAGGAGTGGTGCTCACGGAGGCAAGTTTGCACAGCAACAGTATCCGTTCCCTTGGTGTTGAGTTTCCTGCAAGACGGGTTTAATAAGGGTCTAGCAGCCAGTTCCTTGAGAGTTCAGTTAGCAGCCCTGTCCTGCTATAGAGGCAAAGTCCAGGGAGTGGCTCTCGGCTCGCATGCAGATGTGTTGCGTTTTTTTAAAGCAGTATCCAGGTTATGGCCCTCTCATAGAATCTCAGTTCTGCCGTGGGATCTCAACTTGGTTTTAGGGACATTAGTTAAGGAACCATTTGAGCCCTTACACCAGGCGTTGGTTAAAGATTTGACCTTAAAGACAGTGTTTTTGGTGGCCATCTGTTCAGCGAGGCAAATTTCGGAGCTACAGGCATTGTCATGTAGAGAGCCATTTTTGTCCTTTTCCAGAGAAAAGGTGGTGTTGCGACCAGTTCCATCGTTTTTGCCAAACGTAAATCAAACGGTTTCTCTTCCAACCCTAAGTTCGGCGGAGGGGAACGTCTCGGACTGCAGTTTACGCCGTTTAGACATAAAGAGGGTGCTGAGGCAGTATTTAAAAGTCTCAGAAACTTTTCGCAAGTCTGACCGCCTCTTTGTGTTGTTCGGAGGCCCCCGTAAAGGGAATGCAGCGGTGAAAGTGTCCATTTCCAGATGGATTAAAGAGGTGATTGCATCAGTGTATCTTTTGCAAGGCCGTACAGTGCCAGTGGACTTAAGGACTCACTCTACTAGAGCGCAAGCAACTTCATGGGCGGAACAGTTTGGTTCCACCAGTAGAAATTTGTAGAGCGGCCACCTGGTTCTCTCTTCATACTTTCAGTAAGCATTACCTTCTGGATGTCCTGGCGGCGAACGATGCCTGTTTCGTGGTGGCGGTGTTGCGTTCCGGCTGGAAAGGTCCCTCCCAATGATTACTGCTGTGATACATATCAGAGGTGGAGGACTAAACTGGAGGAACGATAAGGAAATAGAAATTACACTTACCTGGTAATTGTTGTTCCTAGAGGAACTCCAATTTAATCCTCATTCCCGCCCGGGGATGGTGTCATTAGCGGTGGTTCTTCAGTTGGGAGAAGTGCAAAGTTATAGGTGGGTATAGCCCTTAATTGGTTCGCAGTCATTTTGATTCGTTTTATCTCCTTTTTTTCTGTCCCTGCTCTCTCTTGTCTATAGCTAGGCATAGGACGGAAAGGAGAGAATGCAGAAAGCAGTCCCCTTCTCTCTGGAGGGGGTGGGGTTAGTAGTTAACTAAGTTATGTGTTATGCGTTCAGCTGAATATAAGGTTAAAAATTATTTTTAAAAAAAAGCTACTTATTTGTTGCTCCTTTGCGTCTGTTTTCTCAATAGTTCACTGGGGGCTGATGGGAGAGACCAGCAGGCTACATCCAGTGATGTCACAATTTTGACATGCTCAGTCTCCAAGCTGCAGGAGGAGGCACACTACCCAGAGGTGGAGGATTAAACTGGAGTTCCTGAAGGAACAACAATTACCAGGTAAGTGTAATTTCTATTTTTGGGTCTGAGTGATAGGGTGTGTGTTTAGTTATAAATATTCATCAGGGACAGTGGCCCTCCAGGACTAGCATTGGACACATCTGATTTAAACCCTTCAAATTCCAGGACCCAATCCCTCGGCTTCCCCCTTCCCCCCTCCCCCCATTCCCTTACACCCCTCAGCAGTATTGTCCAGCCCACTCCTCACCAGGCTCCTCTTGAGGAAAGATGTTCCTCCTCCAGGCAGGCATTCAACCTCACCCTTACCTATAACCCTCTCATACCCCCTTCCTCTTTTCCCACCCTTCTTGCTCTATCCACTTTACCCCTCCCCACTCAATCACAAGCCATACACACACCAAGATAAATGTCCAGTGTCCACCAGTTATGTAAGCACTTCTTCAAATCCACCACTTTCTTGGGCATAACACATGTTTCAGCAGCCATTTAAAAAGAGAAAAATGACGGCAGAAAAAGACCATATGGCCTATCTAGTCTGCCCTTCCATATCAACTACTATAGTCCCCTTTTTTTCCTTTAAAGATCTTCTGTGTCAGTCCCATGCTTTCTTGAATTCAGATATAGTCCTCATCTCTATTAATTACCTCCACTGGGAGAGTATTCCACACATCTATCACTTTTTCTGTAAAGAAATATTTCCACATATTACTCCAGAGTCTATTCCCTTTCACTCTCATCCTATGTCCCCTTGTAGCAGAGCTTACTTTCAATTGAAAGAAGCTCTCCTCCTGTGCATTTATGTCACAGAGGTATGTAAACGTCTTTATCATATCTCCTTTATCCCGCCTTTCCTCTAGAGCAGTGCTTCTCAGCCTTTTTTATTTTGTGGCACACATTTTGAGGTTGTTCAATCCTTGTGACACACCAACTTTGCAGGATCCTCACTCTCAGTCCCTCCCTCTAGCAGAGGGAGAGCAGCACTTTTATCCTATGTGGGTCTCATTCTTATGGGTTCAGTCTGCTATGTGAATATGCACACTCTTCTTCTCCTACTAGGGGAGGCAAGGAAGGGGGAAGACTACCTGATTTCTTGTTGATGAATCTGGAACACCTGTTCTCTCTAGTTCTAAACAGGCAGTTTAGTTTAGAAAGCAGGGAACTTTTCTCTGGGGCACTGTCCAATAGCAATGGGGCAACTGCTACATGAATCCATGTCTATCTATGCACTGTCACTCCAAGGCACACCAAGAACTTTCCAAAGGCATACCAGTGTGCCACAGTGCACTGGTTGAGAAGCGCTGCTCTAGAGTTTACATATTGAGAACTTTAATTCTCCAGCACCAAGCAGGAGGTCAGTCCTCACATATGGGTGACATCGGCGCTGACGGAGCCCCCATGCGGAGCATTTCCCCAGCTTTCAAAGAAAGCCTTTGGGAATGCAGCGTGCATGCGCGGTCCCCTTCCCGCCCAAGGGTGCCATCTTGCTCAGTCTTCTTTTTTCCGCGGAGCCCAATGCAAGTGTGTCGTGGTCACCCGTGAAAAAGTTGATTTTTTTCGGTGTGGATCCGTGTTTTTTCTCGGTTCGACGCTGGTTTCCCTTTCCTGCCTGGGCCCGGTACACCGGTATCGAGCCCAGACTTCATTTTTCGGTTTTTGTCCTTCGAGACTAGCGTTCGCGCTATTTTTTCTATTTTTCACTGGCAGCCCTGTCTTTTGACCTTGCAGGGGCTCTTTTTCCCCTGATGGCTGCCAGCGGGTTTAAGAAGTGTGATCGGTGTAAGAAACTTATGTCTCTCACCGACACACATGACTGCTGCCTTCGCTGCCTCGGGCCCGATCATGACCCGATGATCTGTGGCCCGTGTGGGAAAATGTCCTCGAAGGCGTTGAGGAGCCGTCAACATCAGGAGGAAAGAATCTTCTCTGACTCCGCGTCCGGCCGGGCCCGGACTTCGTCAGAGGCCTCGATGTCTCGGGACTCCGATCCTGAGCATCGCCGGGGATCCTCTGAAAGGGGTCTCCCTCGCGGGAGCATCGCAGGAAGAAGAAACCCGCGAGGGCGTCGTCGGTGGATGCACTTGGCTCCTCGAGGGCCAGGTCTCATAGCCCCGACCGCTGTCCCGGGTCTTCGGAGTCGGAGAGGCCTGCTAAACAACCTCATGTGGAGACGGAGGCCCCGACCCAAGTGAGTACTGTAGTCCTCATGGACTCTCCTCCGGGGGAGCCGACGTCGGGGCCCAAGTCAGAGGCTGCAGGGTCTCCTGAGCTCGGACTCAGGTTGATGGCCTTGGAGAGCAGCTTGGCTGCCTTCATGGAACAGCAGCGGGCACTGATCGCCGGTCTCACTGGTGCATCTTCCCCCACCACCAGGACCTCGACGTCCAAGTCGACCCCGTTGGCCGAGCCGATCCTCGAGTCCTTGCGGTCTCGAGTCGATCCTCGGCCAAGGTCTCCCTCGGCCTCCCGTTCGGGACCGAGGTCATCGATGCTGGCCTCGGCGTCGGGGCGGAGGACATCGGTGCCTGCCCGTCCGGAGCCGCTCAATTCCTCCTCCGAGGGCTCGGGCTGGGAAACGAAGGACGAGGAGTCCCCGGACACGTTTCGGACCCAATGTGTCCCTTTGGACTCACCGGAGTCTGAACCTTGGAGAAGGTCCCCCCCGGAGGATACCCGGTTCTCAGATTTCGTGAGGGGCATGGCCAAGGCTTTGGCCTTCCCCGCGGACCCCGAGGAGGAGCCTCATGCCGAGGAGCTTGAGACCCTGCAGTATGACTCTCCCCCCAAGCAGGCCTTTACTGTACCGGTTCCTCCGATACTGGAACGGTTGCTCTTCCGCGTGTGGAAGGCGCCAGCTTCGACGCCGGTACTGAGCAAGCGGGTCAATTCCATCTATCGAGTCCGCAAGAGCCCTGGGTTCCAGAAGGCACAGCTACCGCACCATTCCATGGTTGTGGAATCAGCCATGCATCGGCTGAAGAGTCAGAAGATGCACTCCTCGGTGCTTCCCGGTCGGGAGGCCCGGAACCTAGATGCCCTCGGTAGAAAGTGCTTCCAGGGCTCTATGCTTGCTTGCCGTGTCCAGACCTACCAGCTGTACATGGGCATGTACCTTTGAGACCTGGCAAAGGAGATTGCTGGGTTCTCTGCTGGTCTCTCCGAGGAACCTTTGCAGAGGTTCACAGCCTTGTCAACTGGGATCCGAGAATGCTCAAAGTTTATGTCTCGAGCAGCTTATGATGGCTTCGAGGCTTCGGCCCGTGTAGTCGCGCCCGGCATCGGTGCACGCCGTCAGGCCTGGCTACAGTCATCGGACCTCGAGCCATGGGTGCAGGACAAGTTGGTCGATGTCCCCTGCCGAGGTGAAAACCTCTTTGGCAAGCTCCTGGCTGAAAAAGCTGCAGAACTCGAGTCCGAGACTCTCACCAGGACAAGGCTGTCCAGGAAAACCTCTGCCCCTTCTCAAAAGAAGAAGGGCTCGGGAAAAAAGTCCTTTTATCCGAGGAAGTCATCTGCCTACAAAACTTACACTCAGTACCAGGCCTCCACAGCTCCCCAACAGGGTCAGCAGGCCAAGGGGCAGGGACATGGGCCCCATAGGCAGAAAACCCCCAAGCCACCAGCTCCGGCTCCTGCACAGCAGGGAGCGGGGTTTTGACTCCAGTGGCATAGCCTCTCCTCAGCTGGCCCCTCTCAGCACAGGAGGCCGGCTGACCTTGTACACCCACAGGTGGGCAGCCGTAACAAGGGATACCTGGGTGCTAAGCATAGTCCAGAGGGGCTATCTGCTCCACTTCCACCAGGTACCCCCCTCCTACTTTCCAGGGGAGCCTCCAAGATTCCCTCTGCGCAGGAACCTACTCCTGCAGGAGTTAGCAAGTCTTCTAAAGGAACAGGCGGTGGAACCGGTGCCCCAACACCTGAGAGGTCAAGGCTTCTACTCCAGGTACTTCCTGGTACCAAAAAGAACAGCAGGCCTCAGGCCCATCCTAGACTTGTGAAATCTAAACAAGTTCCTGGAGAGGGAAAAGTTCAAGATGCTTACCCTTGGAATACTGCTGCCCTACCTCCAGCAGGGAGATTGGCTATGCTCCTTAGACCTAAAGGATGCTTATACTCACATCCTTATTCATCCAGACCACAGGCAGTATCTCAGATTTGTGGTGGGAGGAAACCATTTTCAGTACAGTGTACTCCCTTTTGGCCTAACCTCCGCCCCCAGGGTTTTCACCAAGTGCCTGGCAGTGGTGGCAGCCTACCTCAGGGTTCAAGGGCTCTTTGTCTTCCCATACCTGGACGACTGGCTCATCAGGGGTCAGTCTCCACAGGAGACCAATCAAGCCACCCTCCGCACTATCTCTCTTCTCCAGCATCTGGGGTTTGTCATAAACTTCGCAAAGTCCACATGGAGTTCATAGGAGCAAGACTAGACACCCTTCAGGCAAAGGCTTTTTTACCTGTGGACAGGACCTACAGCCTGATGGATTTGGCCAGACAATTCCGCAGCAATTCTCTGGTCTCCGCTAGACAATTCCTGAGGCTCTTAGGCCACATGGCATCCACGGTCCATGTAACGCCAAATGCCCGTCTGCATATGAGGCCAGCTCAGTGGGGCCTCAGGACTCAGTGGCTGCAGGCCACTGGAAACCTAACGGACAAGGTGAAGGTGTCCCAGCTACTAGCCGATGCTTCTCTTCAGGGTTGGGGTGCACATTGTCAGGGAGCATGCACTCAGGGCCTGTGGTCTCCATAGGAGGTCACACAGCAGATCAATCTCTTGGAGCTGAGAGCTATCCGCTTAGCCCTGCGGACTTTCTCTCATGTCCTCTCTCACCAATCCGTCTTAGTTCAGACGGACAATCAAGTTGCTATGTTCTATGTGAACAAACAGGGGGGCACAGGGTCCCGCCCTCTCTGTCATGAAGCACAGGACCTGTTCTCCTGGGCAGTCAATCATGGCATACTTCTCAAGGTGGTCTATCTCCCTGGGCAGGAGAATTGCCTGGCAGACAGATTGAGCAGGATCCTACAGCCACACGAATGGCAGTTGAGTCCTCTGGTGGTTCAACAATTCTTCCTAAGATGGGGTCTTCCAAACATAGATCTCTTTGCCCCAGTCCATTGAACCGTCAACTGCCCAGGTTCTGCTTCAGACAACCACATCTTCTCAGAATAGCAGCGGATGCGTTTCTCATTCCGTGGTCTACAGGCCTCCTATATGCGTTTCCTCCCACGCCTCTAGTGCCCCAGACACTGTTCAAAGTGATCCGGGACAAGGCCTCGGTGATCCTGGTGGCCCCCAGGTGGCCACGGTAACCGTGGTTCCCACTTCTTTTGCAACTGGCGGTGGACACTCCTCTTCCTCTGGGGATGCAACCAGATCTCCGGTCTCAGGAGCAAGGATCTCTCTTACACCCCAACCTCCAGTCCCACAATCTGATGGCCTGGCTGCTGAAAGGGTAGTTCTAGCGCCCTTACTGCTGCCTAGAGAAGTGGAGGACGTGGTCTTGGCCTCTAGGAGGCAGTCCACCCGGAAATATTACACCTTCAAGTGGTGTAGGTTCTCCACCTGGTGCGCTCAACACAAGGAGGATCCTTTCTCATGCCTGGTACCAGTGGTGCTGCAATATTTGCTTCACCTGTCCAACCTAGGCCTTAAATCCAACTCTGTTAGGGTCCATCTCAGTGCTCTCTCGGCGCACCACTCACCGGTGGAGGACCAGTCTCTCTCAAGCCACCTTTGGTGACTCGCTTCCTCAGAGGCCTGCTTTTGCCTAAGCCTCCAGTTCGTCCACCTGCCCCTGAGTGGGATTTGAATGTGGTCTTGCAACAGCTTACTTGCCCACCATTTGAGCCTATGGCTACTTGCCCTTTGTGCTTTCTCTCCTGGAAAGCGTTGTTTTTGGTGGCTCTTACCTCAGCAAGGCGAGTGAGCGAGCTTCAAGCCCTGGTGTCTGATGCACCATACACTAGGTTCTATAGGAACAGAGTAGTCTTGCGGACTCACCCTAAGTTCCTTCCAAAGGTTGTCTCCTCCTTCCACCTCAATCAGGAGGTGGTTCTTCTGACTTTCTTTCCCAGGCCGCATGCCAGCCGGGCTGAAATGGTCTTGCATACCCTGGACTGTAGGAGGGCGTTGTCCATCTACCTTGACCGTACGCAGGGACATCGAAGGGCTGTGCAGCTCTTCATCTCTTTTGACCCTAATAAGTTGGGGTTGCCTGTCTCTAAGCGTACCTTGTCCATCTGGGTAGCAGACTGTATCGCCTGGGCATATAGGGCAGCCGGCTTCTCCTTGCAGGGTCGAGTCACGGCCCACCGTGTCAGGGCGAAGGCTGCGTCAGTGGCTCATCTCCACTCTGTTCCATTGGCAGACATCTGCCGGGCCGCTACTTGGTCTTCAAGCCAGACTTTTGCAGACCACTACTGCCTCGAGAGGGAGTCCCGCAGGGACAGTGCTTTTGGGCAGGCGGTACTCTGTAATCTCTTTGAGGTATAGGCAACTCCTACCCTCCGGCCCTGGTGTTGGGCTACCGTACGGGGGCAATATCAGAGAAGATTCTTTTCGTACATGCTGAGGCTCTAGAGGGAGCTCATTTTTTCAGCTTTGGGTCCCCGGTAGCCTTTAGCTGGGGAGTCCCATATATGAGGATTGACTTCCTGCTTGGTCCTGGAGAAAGCGTAGTTACTCACCTGTAACAGGTGTTCTCAGGAGCAGCAGGAATCAGTCCTCATAACCCTCCCTCCTCCCCTTGGAGTTGCAGTCATATAATTCATTTTGTTTTTTGCTGTCTTTAGCTATGTCATCAGACTGAGCAAGATGGCACCCTTGGGCGGGAAGGGGACCGCGCATGCATGCTGCATTCCCAAAGGCTTTCTTTGAAAGCTGGGGAAATGCTCCGCATGGGGGCTCCATCGGCGCCGAAGTCACCCATATGTGAGGACTGATTCCTGCTGCTCCTGGAGAACACCTGTTACAGGTGAGTAACTACGCTGTCTGTCCCCATATGGTTTATAACGAAGACCACTGACCATTTTGATAGCCACCCTCTGCACCAACTCCATTCTGTTTATATCCTTTTGAAGGTGTGGTCTCCACAATTGCACACAATACTCGAAATGAGTTCTCACCAAAGACACATACATAGGCATTATCACTTCCTTTTTTTCTGATGGCCATTCCTCTCCCTATGCACCCAAGCATCCTTCTGGCTTTTTCCTTTGCCTTTTCTACCTGTTTAGCCACTTTAAGTTCATCAGAAACAATCACTCCCCAGTCCCCACTCTTCTTTTGTGGACAGAAGTACTTCACTCTCCTATGCTATACCACTCCTTTGGAGTTTTGCATGACTGCATTTTTTAGCGTTAAATCTCAGCTGTCAAGGGGGTTCCGGTGACGACATGGTCAAGATGGTGGCTTAACCTAAGATGCTCCCGAAAGCAGCTTACGAAATCCTTTTGTTTGAGTGCACCCACTTATAAAATTGTTCAGTCGGCCAGCGCTGAGTGGGGAAGTGGTGAAGCATGGCTGCGGTGGCGGTAGCAAATAAAATACCTGCAGACTTAAAATCCTTCTCCTACCGGAGCGGAGAAGCTGGCCCTGCAGGGAAACAAAAAATGGTGGCGAATGCTGTCATACCCATGAGGAAAGAGGATGGGAAGTGTGAGAATGGCACTGGTATGACAGAGGACATTGCAACTTTTAGGGTGGAGATGCGGCAGATGTTCCTAGAACTGAAGGGATATTGACACATTGCAACAGGACTTTCAGACTTGGGTGGCTGACATGCGATCCGACTTTAATGATTTGGGCCAACGAGTGGAGGACACAGAGGCACAAGTTGAAGAACAGAGCGCGGCAGTGGTGGGATTCTCGGCGCGAATTGCAGTGCTTCAGGAACAGCAAGAGACAATACTTACCAAAATAGAAGACTTGGAGAACCACTCAAGACAATCTAATTTGTGAATCAGAGCTCTGCCTGAAACAGGTGCCACAGAGAACTGCTTTAATATTACAGAAAATTTAGTTAAAGTAGTGACCCAGCAGGCCCAAGCTGACGTGGAGGAGCTATGCCTAAAAATTGGTCGTGCTCATCGGACTCTTGGGCCACCACAAGATGGTAGACCACGTGATATCCTGGTGTGCATGCACGAGTTCGCCTCGAAGGAAATTATCTTGGGAAGCTCAAAAGCAGGGGCACATAGCGTGGAGGAATGCCACGGTGAGATTTATGGAATCTTGTCAGCCAATGTAGTACTGAAGCAGGAATCAACAGGCAGTAGTCCCTCACACCCGCGGAAGGAAACACACACAGACAGACTAGTATGCAAACAAGATCTTTTATTGTGTACACAGTCTCAGACAGAGCCGGCACCCTGGACAAAAGATCTGAGCCTCGAAATGGCGTCCAACTCTGTCTTATATACAGAACAGTTTCCCTAAAACATGTCACTTTCTCATTTGTCTCAGATATCTCCTCCTCGCCAATCAGCAGCTCTTGGGGGGGCTTTCACAGAACTTTCCTGTGTAGTCTGTTGAAACCAGTATGCTCTAGTCTGCTGGTTTCAAGGGGAAAGGTTTGTGCTCGTTTCGTTGCACTGTGGCGGCTCAGGCTCGGTGGGGGAGGGAGGGGTGTTTTCACTGCTACCTTCCTGGCTGCCTCACTCCCCCCTTTTATTGTGTGACCTCAACCGCTATGGGCGGTAGAGGGCAGTACTACCAGGAGCAGGCTGTAGAGGAGTATATTGGGTCAGGGCCATGACAGAGGTAACTGCCTTGCGCTCTACTAAGGCGTCAAGGGTGGTGGTGAGAAAACGGTAAAGAACAGGGATACAGCATGGTAAGAGGGCACATACCAGGAAAAGGAGGAGAACCCCTATAGCTAGGGTTTTAAGGCCCCCTATCCAACCAAACAATTTTACAAACCATCCCGTCCCCAGTCCCATGGATGGGTCCGCGATATGTTTTGCTAAGTCCCGTAGGTCTTGGATTGAACGTTCAATGGATACACTATTGTCAGTGAGATTAAAACAACACATCCCCTCGAAGTCTTCACACCCATGATTAAGGCGTAATAACAGGAAATCAATGGTCATCTTATTCTGTAGAACTGCCGTGCGTGTGCCGGACATTTCATGATTCATGGTGGCCAGTATGGTTGAGGTCAGATTAAGGGATTTGGCTAGCGAACAAGTGAGCCGGCTTATCTCCATAGAGTTGTGTAGGGCTAAACCGGGTGTCCCGACGATTGATAGTGACAGCCCCAGGGCTGTCTCATCACTGTAGGGTTCTACATTTGAGTCACAAGTCGGGGGCATAGGGACAGAGCGGGGACGTCTGGGACCGACCCTGGCTACGCTGGGCGTATGGAGGAAAGCGGCAGTCGTAAGCCTGCCAAATGTGCATAGACCATCGGTAGCATTTATGGGAACATAGGTGTAAGTCATTCTTCCACTTATCAAAAATCAGCCTAAGGGAAGATACATTTCTGAGTAAGCATAGTATACCTTTGTAATAGAGCTGCATGATAATTCAGCGTTAGACATATTAAATCCTCTTTCCTTGTCATTTACAAAAAGGAAACAATCAGTAGCATTAAGAGTGGAAACTAACTGTAAGGAGAAAGGAATCTGGTTAAAATGAGCTGAGGTAGGTCGAGTGACCCCAAGAAAGTAGAAAAAGGTAGAAAAATAAACTCCAGGCGGTTTACAGTTTAGATTATTAAGTATAGTAAAATTCTGCATTTCACATAAACTAGAAGGCACAGCAATGAGACAGGTTGACAGAAAAACCCCTGCTTGCAAAGAATTACGTATGCAAAAGTCTGTCATATTTAAGGCAGTTTGGGCGAGTAATATTGCTGTGTTAGTGGTCTTCATGCTTGGCTGGGAACAGGTCCACAACAAGGGTAGGAGAAAAGCCAAGGCACCTTTATTCATTCTGGTTTGGAGTATGAGGTGGTTAGTCTCCCAGGCAGTATAGAGTCCGTCAGTTGTCCGATGAAATCAATCTTTGGGCAGAAGTGTTCTTTCTAAGTTTTAAACGCAGGGGCTGGTTCGGAATCGGGATAGAGGTCCAGGCTGGAACAGATTCTGGTGCAGCGGCCTTGACACGGGTATGATGGATCCACGGAGCAATTTCGGCTACCTTGACAGCCGTAGAGGTGGCCAGCAGAACAGTATACGGGCCTCGCCACTGAGGAGTCAGCGGGTTCTTCTTCCACTCCTTGACCCACACTCGCGAACCAGGTTGATGTGTATGGAGTGCTTCTGTCAGGTTGATGGGGAGCCGCTCCAGAACCCACTGGTGCAATTCCTGCAAAACAGAACTGAGAGCCAACAGTTCCTGTCGGGTTATTTCTGAGCCTATCTGAATCAAGTCTCCATGGATGCCCTGTATAAGGGGTGCAGGGCGGCCATACACAGCTTCAAAGGGAGAAACACCGATACCCTTACGTGGGGCTGATCGTATACGAAGCAGGGTTACAGGGAGCAATTGGGGCCACTTCAGTGAGGTCTCCTGACACAGTTTCGCTAAATGCAATTTTATGGTACGGTTCATACGTTCTACCTTCCCTGAACTCTGCGGGCGGTAAGCTGTATGTAACTTCCAATCAATCTGCAAGGCCTTGGCTACCTCCTGTACTATTTGGGCCACAAATGCAGGTCCATTATCAGATCCCATTACTACTGGAAGTCCAAAACGGGGAATGATTTCATGTAATAATACCTTAGTTACCTCCCTGGCTTTTTCTGTACGGACAGGGAATGCCTCCACCCACCCCGTAAAGGTACAAACCAAAACTAACAGATACCGGTATCCATTTGCTCGAGGCATTTCTGAAAAATCAACTTGGATATTCCCCATGGGCGTGACCCCATAAGACTGAACCCCTGGGGGTTGGCAGGGACCCTGACGGGCATTATTCTTCGCACATCTGGTGCATTGCCTAACAGTTACGGCAGCTATGGAGGATAAGCAGGAAACAAAGAAATGTGGGTGAAGGGCGGTTTCCATAGCTGTCTTGCCAAAGTGAGTAGCTTGATGAAATGATGACAGGAAGGCTGGGGCAAGGCTGTCCGGGATGACTATCACTGGAACTGCCCCTTTTCCAGGTAGCCTTATCCAGCCATCGGCGTGTAATACTCCACCCTCCTTCTGACAGAAGAAATCCATTTCCCTTGTGGTGTATCTCGGGGCCCATTGGCTTAGCGGGACCGGGAACAGGGGGCTTGTAGGTCTTGGGAGCCCTCTGGGAAAGGCTGGGACAAGGATGCAGTTGCAACTCGCCGGGCTTCTGCATCAGCCCGTCTAGTACCCTTGGCCACCTCGCTGTTTCCCTTCTGGTGGCCTCTACAGTGCATGACGGCTACAACTTTGGGATACCAGAATGCGTCCAGCAAGGCCAATATCTGAGGGCTGTTCTTTATCTCGGAGCCAGCTGCAGTGATTAACCCCCTTTCTCTGTATAGAGCCCCATGGGCATGGAGAGTGGTGAAGGCGTACTGGGAGTCTGTGTATATATTCATGTGAAGGTTAGTCCCAAGGGTCAGGGCTCGGGTAAGGGCAATGAGTTCCGCCTTTTGTGCGGATGTGCCAGGGGGCAAAGGCTGAGCTTCGACTATCATTTCCATTGTCACCACCGCGTACCCTGCACACCTACGGCCCTCCAGCACCAGACTGCTACCATCCACGAAGTAGGTCTCATCCGGGTTGCTTAAGGGTACATCTGTTAGATCAGGGCGACTGGAGAATACCAAATCAATTACTTCCAGACAGTCGTGATCAGGTGGTCCCGGGCCGATAGGCAGGAATGTAGCAGGATTTAAGGCTTGGCTAGTTGTTACTCGCACCCTGGGATTTCCCCATAATATGCTCTGGTATCTTAACATTCGGGAACCAGTAAACCAGTGATTTCCTTTTTGTTCCAGTAAGGTTTGGACTGCATGCGGGACAGTAACTAGGAGGTCTTGGCCCATAGACAGTTTATCAGATTCTTCCACCAATAAGGCTGTTGCTGCTATTGCCCTTAAACAGGGTGGCCATCCCTTGGCCACCGGATCCAGCTGTTTAGACAGGCGACTGGATGTGGCCAAGATCCCATTTGTTGAGTCAAGACCCCCAGCGCTGTTCCTGCTGCTTCGTGCACATAGAGAGTAAAGGGCTTAGTGACATCCGGGAGGCCTAGGGCTGGTAAAGATAATAACGCCCTCTTCGACTGTTCGAAGGCCCTCTGTTGGTCTGGTCCCCATTCAAGGGGACTCGTCTCTGGGCCTCTTGTAGATTCATAGAGGGGGCTTTGCAATCCTGGCGAAGTTGGGAATCCAGATGCGACAGTACCCTGCAGCCCCAAGAAAAGCGCGTACCTGCTTGCGAGTTGTTGGCACAGGAATCCGGCATACTGCCTCCTTCCGTTCTCTCCCCAACTGTCGACTTCCTTTGGAGAGATGGAATCCCAGGTATTTCACTTCCAGCTGGCATAACTGGGCCTTCTTCTTCGAAGCGCGGTAGCCTGCATCATACAAAATTGTAGAAGCTCTGTGGTTGCCAGTATACACTCAGCCTCAGAATCAGCTGCGATTAACAGATCATCAACATACTGCAGGAGTGCTCGCCTGCCGGGCTCCCCTGGGGGGAAATCAGCAAGATCCTGGGCCAGAGCCGCCATTCTTCTTCCCGGGGGGCGGACAATACCAAAACTGCTGGGCCCAGGCTGGGTATTTCAAGTTCAGCCTGGCCCTCAAGCCTGAAGGATATCTGGGCCTGAAGTTTAGCCAAGACATCCCTCCCCAACAGGGGTATAGGGCATTCAGACATATACAGGAACTGGTGGGTGATAGTCCGTCCCCCCAATTGGCACATGTAGTTTGCAGAAAGGATCTTTGGGCTCTTTCCCCCGTGGCTCCCATGACAGTTACTGATCGGGAGGAGACCGGGGCCACCTGTTGGGTAACCACTGAGTGTGTTGCTCCGGTATCAACCATGAATTGCATTTCTTGGTCCCCTAAGTTCATCTTGACCATAGGCTCCTGGGGATCTAACAGAAACTTGGAGCCCTGTCTGGCCTAGTATTCATCCGAGTCATAATGTTCCACCGCTGCAAGGCCTTCAAGGTCTGGTGGAGGAGGTGGGAAGGTGTCATGCTGGTATACCATAGGTTGGTCTTGCATGCACAGGCCTTGCCCTCGTGCCCCGTATGGACGTAAATCGCCCCCTTCTTGCGTTACGATTCGGACACTCATTCTTCCAGTGTCCCTCCTCTTTACAGTAGGCGCACTGATTGGGGCCCAGGGGATACCTCGGCCCTCCATGCCCTCGACCTTGTCCACATCCCCTGCTCTCTTCCATGGCCCAGGCCGGAACCGGTAGTCACTCGGCTAGGGCAGCCGCTAGGAAGTCCGCCTTTTTCTTCATTCTACGTTCGGATTCTCGCTTTTGCTCCTGGTCACGATTCACAAACACCTTTTGTGCCACTTCCATCAGCTGTGCAGCGTTCATGCCCACATACCTGTCCAATCTCTGCAGCTTCCGTCTTATATCACCCTGGGCCTGTGCCACGAAAGCAGTATTCACCATATGAAGGTTCTCAGGAGCTGCTGGATCGTAAGGGGTGTACAGTCAATATGCCTCAGACAGGCACTCGTAGAAGGCCACCAGGATCTCATCAGGAAGCTGGAGAGTCTCAGCAATCTTGCTGATATTCATGGCCCGCTGTCCCCCCTTCAGCCGTTCAAGGAGCGCAGTTCGGAAACGAGTGAGAGCCCGTGCTCCAACGGGGTCATTCGGATCCCACTGAGGGTCTTCATTCAGAAAGTCTGCAGCTGCTTGCTGCTGGGGATTGATACCTCTAGCATCATCAGGATGAGCCTCAAGCCACGCAAGGGTAGCTCGCACGATACGGGTTCGTTCTTCTGTGCTGAATAAGGTAGAAAGCAGCTGTCTACAGTCCGACCAAGTAGGCTGGTGTGTCTGCATAATACTGGTCATAAGGTCTGTCAATTCCTGTGGCTTTTCAGTATAGGAGGCGTAGTGAGTCTTCCAGTTCAGCAAGTCAGTAGTAGAGAAAGGTACGTATATCAGGCTAGAAGGTCCCACTGCCACATGTCCAGCGGCATCGAGGATAGGGAGTCCCTGTACTTGCCATAGTGGCATTTGAAAATCCTGCTTCGTTAGCTTATCAGCAGCGGACCGTAGGCAGTGGGACAACGGGGTAGACGATTTAAGCTCAGCCGGGGTGCTCCCAGGGGGTGAGACTGTGGCACTGGAGATAGTACTGGGAGTGGGAGGTGAGGAGGATGATGATGGACTCAGTCCATGGGACGCAGGGGTCTGAACGGGTGTATCACTGTGAGGAGAAGAATCTGAAGTAGAGCTGGAATCTGCAGAATCCTCCCTAAGCCCTGCACTATCTTCCCCAGGGGAAGGTACATCTATCGGGGGCGGAACCTGTAGTGGCATGGGTGGGACAAGGAGATAAAGCAGATTGGAGGGGCATGTAGGAACCTCTGGAGAGTCCCGCCCCTGGTAGATGGGGGCAGGCGTTCGTCCCTTCCGGCGGCTGGCAGCTGCCACCATTATCCTACACTGATCCTCATGGCAGCGCTGCAGCCATTTTGGCTGCTTCTGGCATACAGCCAGCCATGAATCAGTGTAGGGAAACTGATCCGGGTGCTCCTTTACTACAATCTGGTGGACTAGGGACACAGTAGGCAGATCAGTGGATCCTTCAGGGGGCCACAGCTTCACCAAAGCGGGCCACTCCCGCCCACATAAAACAGATAACCGAGAGGCAGAAAGTGGAACCCCGTAATCCCCCCCGAATCCAGATTTAAAATTATGGAGCATACACTGCAAGGGCGTCTGCCCTTTGGAACCTCCCGACCCCATGCTCAGTGCAGTAATACTGACAATATTTCCAGTTCACACAGGGTTAATCCGAAAAACAGACAGACACACTGAACAGGACATTAAGAGGGAAAGAAAAGAAAAAGAAAGGAATGGCCGAACCTTAACTCCGCCTCCCCAAGGGGAGGAGGGAGCACTGAGAGAGCAGAGAAGGAAAGTCCAGAGTCATGAGGGAAGGAAAAGGAATAAAGGGAACATAAGCATGTTAGCAACAAATACACATACCCATCCACCCTCAACCGCCACAAACTGGACGAGCGGTGGTTTCAGACCCCACCCCCCCCCCGGGGGCCCTTACTCGGACCGCTCGTACGGGTGACCAAGCCGTTACAGAATTACTCAGAACAGAATATGCAGAAGTACTCACCAGACCTCCGTCCAGACAAAGTTTGGATGCCAGTCTATCCTGCTGGTTTCCAGGGGTAGTCAGCCCATCGGGACCGACCAACTAGACACGTCAAGGCGTCCTTCCGGAGCACAAGGGGTCCGGCGGCGCCGAGGACCGTCGATGACCCGGGAGCCGGTCCCTGACTGGTCAAGCCCCGGTACTGCAAGATCGCAGAAGGATTCCTACCGTGGGTGCGAGGTGTAGGGTTTCCCAGCCAAATGCACCAGAAATGAAGCAGGAATCAACAGGCAGTAGTCCCTCACACCCGCAGAAGGAAACACACACAGACAGACTAGTATGCAAACAAGATCTTTTATTGTGTACACAGTCTCAGACAGAGTTGGCACCCTGGACAAAAGATCTGAGCCTCGAAATGGCGTCCAACTCTGTCTTATATACAGAACAGTTTCCCTAAAACATGTCACCTTCTCATTTGTCTCAGATATCTCCTCTTCGCCAATCAGCAGCTCTTGGGGGGGCTTTCACAGAACTTTCCTGTGTAGTCTGTCGAAACCGGTATGCTCTGGTCTGCTGGTTTCAAGGGGAAAGGTTTGTGCTTACGTTTCGTTGCACTGTGGCAGCTCAGGCTCAGTGGGGGAGGGAGGGGTGTTTTCACTGCTACCTTCCTGGCTGCCTCAGTACATTCGTAGCAAAATCCTGTGACAGAGTCAGTTGGACTATTCGATGATAGAGGGGTAAAAGGAGCACTAAAAGGGGACAAAGCCATAGTGGAGAGATTGAATGAATTCTTTGCTTCGGTCTTTACTGAGGAAGATGTAGGGATGTCACCAATGACTGAAATGTATTTAAAGGTGAGACACAGAAGAACTGAAAGAAATAACAATACACCGGAAAGATGTATCACATCTATTTGATAAACTGAAGAGTAGCAACTCACCTAGACCAGATGGTATACATCCAAGGGTGTTGAAAGAACTAAAATATGAGATTGCAGACCTCCTATTAGTAATCTGTGAACTATCATTAAAATCATCTGTAATACCTGAAGATTGGAAGATGATCAATGTAACGCAAATTTTTAAAAAGGGTTCCAGGGGTGATCAAGGAATCTACAGACCGGTGAGCCTGATGTCAGTACTGGGAAAAATGGTAGAAACCATTATAAAGAACAAAATTACTGAACATGTAGATAGTCATGGCTTAATGGGAGACAGTCAACATGGCTTTAGTCAAGGAAGGTCTTATCTTACTAATCTGTTATGTTTTTTTGAAGGTATGAATAAACAGGTATACAAAAGTGAGTCGGTTGATATAGTATATCTGGATTTTCAGAAAGCCTTTGACAAGGTCTCATATGAGAGACTCTTGGCAAAATTAAAAAGTCATGGGATAAGAGGCAGTGTACTATTGTGGATCAGGAACTGCATAAAAAAGATACAGTAGAAAGCAGAGGATAGGGCTAAATGGCCAGTTTTCCCAATGGAGAAAGGTGAGTCGTGGAATACCCTAGGGATCTGTGCTTGCTCTGCTGCTTTTTAACATATTTGTAAATGACCTGGAAATAGGAATAACGAGTGAGGTAATCAGATTTGCAGATGACACAAAATTATTCAAAGTTGTTAAAACCCATGAGGATTGTGAAAAATTGCAAGAGGACCTTGATAAATTGGAAGACTGGGCATCCTACTACTACAACTATTACTGAGCATTTATATAGCACTACAAGTCGTACGCAGCGCTGTACAAACAAGAGACAGACCCTGCTCGTCAGAGCTTACAATCTAGTCAAGACAAACACAGAAGGTGTAGGCAGGGATAAAGCAAGGGAGGAGTAGCCTAGTGGTCAGGGAAAGGTACTTCAGGCCGGAAGGTCGGGGGTTCAAATCCCACTAGAGGACAGCAACCTTGGGCCGGAAGGACTGGGGTTTCTAGTCCCACAGGTGCTCCTTGTGGTCTTGGGCAAGCCACTTAACCCTCCATTGCCCATGTTCCCTGTAAGTATTAGTGTATGTGTCTCATATCCCTGCGTGTTAAATGTATCCCCCAATTGTGTTGTGACCGCTTTGATTGAAGGATAAGGCGGTATACAAAACTGTCTAAATAAGGGAAGGAGAAGGAGATCAGGAGAGTCGAGATCCAAAGGCAGCAGTGAAGAGGTGAGTTTTCAGCCTGGACTTGAAGAGGGTTAGGGAAGGTACCTGGCGTACAGACACAGGCAGTTTGTTCCAGGCGTATGGTGCAGCAAGGTGAAAGGAGCGAAGTCTGGAGTTAGCAGTGGGAGAGAAGGGCATAGACAGGAGCAGTTTGCCGGAAGAGCGGAGTTCCCGAGGGGAGTTGTAAGAAGAAATAAGAGAGGAAAGGTACTGAGGAGCCGCAGAGTGAATGCATTTATAGGTCAGGAGGAGAAATTTAAACTGAATGCGGAAACGGATAGGGAACCAATGAAGTGACTTGAGAAGAGGAGTAATATGGGCATAACGAGGCTGGCGGAAGATTAGTCACGCAGCAGAGTGTTGCACAGATTGAAGGGGTGAGAGGTGATTCAAAGGGAGACCAGCAAGGAGTAGGTTAAAGTAGTCAAGACGGGAGGTGATTAAGGAGTGGATAAGCATTTTAGTAGTGTGTTCAGAAAGGAAGGGGCAGATTTTGCTAATGTTGTAGAAAAAGAAATGGCAGGTCTTAGCTACGAGCTGGATGTGTGTGGAGAAAGAGAGAGAGGAGTCAAAGACAATCCCCAGATTGCGGACCAAGGAAACAAGAAGGATTACAGAGTTATCTACAGAGACTGAGAAAGGAGGAAGAGGAGGGGAGGTTTTAGGGGGAAAGATAAGAAGTTCAGTCTTGGCCATGTTTTTAAATTTCAAGCAGCGGTGAGACATCCAGGCAGAGATCCAGGTCTGGATTGCCGGAGAGATTTCAGGCGTAGAGAGGTAGATCTGGGAGTCATCGGCATACAGATGGTACTGAAAGCCATGGGAAGAGATAAGCACACCAAGGGACTGGGTGTAGAGAGAGAAAAGGAGTGGACCCAGAACAGATCCTTGGGATACACCAACTGGGAGCAGGGTAGCAGAGGAGGAGGAACCACCAGAACACACACACAAGGAGCGATGGGAGAGAGAGGAGGAGAACCAGGATAGTATAGAGCCCTTAGAACCAAGCGAGGACAGGGTGTCGAGGAGAAGGTTGTGGTCGACAGTGTCAAAAGCAGCAGAGAGGTCAAGAAGGATGAGGACAGAGTAAAGGTCCTTGGATTTTGCCAGGAATAGGTCGCTGGAAACTTTGGAAAGAGCCATTTCAGTAGAGTGTAGAGGACGAAAGCCAGACTGTAAGGGATCCAGGACGGCATGAGAGGAGAGATAGTTGAGGTAGCGGCAGTGAACCGCACGTTCAAGTAGTTTCGAAATGAAGGGAAGGAGAGAGATGTGTTGATAATTAGAAGGACAGGTGGGATTGCATGAGGGTTTCTTGAGGAGAGGTGTGACCACAGCATGTTTGACGTCTGCAGTGACTGTTACAGTGGAGAGTGATAGGTTGAGAATATGAGAGATGGAAGGGACAACGGTGGAGGAGATGGGGCTTAGGAGACAGGTGGGGATAGGGTCAGAGGAGCAGGTGGTGAGTTTGGAGGAAGAAAGAAGGTGTGCAGTTTCCTCTTCAGAGATCACAGGAAAGGAAGAGAGGGTAGCGGGGGGGGGGGGGGAGGTGATTTTGTGGGGAATTGGAGGGTGAGCTTGTGGATTTTGTCATGGAAATAGTCTGCCAGGGTTTGGACAGAAAGGGAGGGAGGGATCGGAGGTGGGGCACTTTGAGGAGAGAGTTGAGAGTAGTAAAGAGACGGCGAGGGTCAGAGGCTAGAGAGTTAGTCAGATGAACATAGTAGTCTTTTTTGGCAGGAGCTATGGCTGATTGGAAAGAGACAAGCATAAATTTGAAGTGTAGAAAGTCGGCAGGGGCGCAGGATTTGAGCCAAGCACGCTCAGCAGAACGGGCATAGGTACGTAGATGGCGGTTGGTGGGTGAAAGCCAGGGCTGGGGTGCAGAACGTCTCACAGGACGTGGGATGGGCGGAGCGAGAGTATCCAGAGCCAAGGAGAGTGCAGCATTATAGGAAATTACTACCTCATCAACAGACTTGGATGACATAGTAAACCGCGCTGATCGCAAATAGTGCTGTATATAAGAAATGTAAATAAATAAATAAATAGTGGCGGAAAGAGATGAAGAGATAGTGGAAGAGAGAGCCAAAGGATCACTAGCAAGAAGAATTCTAAATAGGTTGGAGGAGACAGGACGAGGCTGAGGCAGCAGATGATGAAGATTAAAACTTAGAAGGTGATGGTCAGATAAGGGAAGAACTGAGTTACTGAAGTTTAAGGGTAAACAACTAGAGAAGAATATCAGGTCCAGGCAGCGGCCATGCTGGTGATTGGGGGCAGTGGAACAAAGTTGGAGGTCAAACGAGGAGGTAAGGGAGAGGAGCTTTAAAGCATGAAGATCAGAGGGGTTATTGACATGAATGTTGAAATCTCCAAGAAATAAGAGTGGGGGAAGAGGAATCCAGAAAGAAGGAAAGCTATGAGTCAAAGTCAGTGAGGAAAGTAGAAGCAGACTTGTCGGGAGGTCAATAAATAACAGCTACCTGGAGCGGAAGTGGGGTGAAAAGGCGAATGGAGTGGTCTTCAAACGAGACAGAGGAGTGAGACTGAGGCAGCTGGAGGGGTTGAAATTGGCAAGAGGGAGAAAGTAGAAACCCAACACCACCATCACGGCCAGTGGAACGAGGTATGTGGGAGAACTGATAGCCCCTATGGCAGAGAGCAGCAGTAGATGCGGTATCATCTGGGAGGAGCCAGGTCTTAGTTAGGGCAAGAAGATGTAGAGCATTAGATATAAAGAGATCATGAGTAAAAGCAAGTTTATTAGAGACAGAGTGTGCGTTCCACAAGGCACATGAGAAGGGGAGTGTGGGAGGGGAAAGGAGAGGGATATGGATAAGATTAGACATGTTGCGTGAAGATCTCTTCTCAGAGTGAGACAGAAATCTAGGGGGGTCAGGGTTGGGGTTGATATCTCCGGATGAGAGAAGGAGAAGGAGTAGCAGAGTACAGGGTAGAGAGGAGACAGTATGGTGGAAACGAGGGTGAGGTTGCCTTAGAGAGAGAGGGGATGGTTGAATGAGAGGGAGCGATGAAGTTCAAGAGCTGATGATTGGTTAGAAGACGGAGTGGAGGGGGAAGTGAGGATGGTAAAGGGGGGATAGGGAAGGAAGGAATGAAGGTGCTGGTAGGAGGGGAAACAGTTGGAGAGTATGAGGAAAAGGAGGATAATGTGATGTGGAGCAGGGATGGGCTATGCAGCGTATGTTATCTTACAGGCAATGAGGTGGCAATGAGGTAGCAATGGATTCTACACGCTATGCAGCATATGTTATATTACGAGCAGTGAGGTAGCGATGGAGCCTACAGGCTGTGCAGCATATGGTAGTTTTGCAAGCAATGAGGTAGCAGTGAGGTAGCAATGTAGTCTACAGTCTACAAACTGCAGCATATGGTAGTTTGCAAGCAATGAGGTAGCAATGAGGTGGCAATGGAGTCTACAGTTTACAGGCTTTGCAACATATGGTAGTTTGCAAGCAATGAGGTAGCAATGGAGTCTACAGGCTGTGCAGCATATGGCAATTTGCAAGCAATGAGGTAGCAATGGAGTCTACAGGCTGTGCAGCATATGGTAGTTTGCAACCAATGAGGTAGCAATGGAGTCTACAGTCTACAGGCTGTGCAGCATATGGTAGTTTGCAAGCAGTGAGGTAGCAATGGAGTCTACAGGCTGTGCAGCATATGGCAATTTGCAAGCATTGAGGTAGCAGTGAGGTAGCAATGGAGTCTACAGGCTGTGCAGCATATGGTAGTTTGCAACCAATGAGGTAGCAGTGGAGTCTACAGGCTGTGCAGCATATGGTAGTTTGCAAGCAGTGAGGTAGCAATGGAGTCTACAGGCTTTAACATGGTGGATGCTTACTTTTGTAGTTTATCACTCGAGACTTTCAGATCTGTTTCGTCGGGGCCTGATCCTTCCATGGGTTCGCCTTTGTAGGGTGAAGCGTCTTCGCTGCAGTGCCCTGCCTAAGGGCCACGCCAAAGGGCCCTCTGGCGAGGCCCTCAGGTGCGGGCGTGCCCGATGGCGCTCCTTTTCAAAACTGAATGGAGCGCTCTGATTCGGCAGTTGATTGTAGGAGGATGGTGGTGTTCGGCAGCTCGGTTCGACCCCAATCGATCAAGAAAATCCGCTGGTCTGAGCCCACTGCTGTGCTGCGTCCGATGGCACTCCTTTTGGCATCCAAATTGCAGATGAAATGTAATGTGGACAAGTGCAAAGTTATGCACTTAGGAAAGAACAACCCAAACTATGGTTACACGATGCAAGGTTCCATATTAGGAACCACCACCCAGGAAAAAGATTTAGGCGTCATCGTGGATAACGTGTTAAACCCTCCACCCAGTGTGCAGTGGCGGCCAAGAGAGCAAAGAGAATGCTAGGAATCATAAGGAAAGGAATGGAGAATAGAACGAAGGATATTATAATGCCTCTGTATTGTTCCATGGTACGACCACACCTTGAATATTGTGTGCAATTCTGGTAACCGTATCTTAAAAAGGAAATAGCTTTATTAGAAAAGGCACAGAGAAGAACAACGAAAATGCTAAAGGGGATGGAAGGATACCCCTGTGAGGAGAGGCTAAAAAGGTTAGGGCTCTTCAGTCTGGAAAAGTGATGGCTGAGTGGAGATATGATAGAGGTCTATAAATTAATGAATGGAGTGGAACAGATAAACGTAGATCGATTGTTTATGCCATCAATATATAGGAAGCGTAGGGGACATGCGATAGGGTAACCTGTTTAAGATTAATAAGAGAAAATATTTTTTCACTCAGCCTATAATCAAACTCTGGAATTCGTTACCGGAGGATGTAATAAAAGCTGTTAGTGTAGCCGGGTTTAAAAAAGGTTTGGACAAGTTCCTGGAGGAAAGGTCCAAAAACCATTATTAAAGGGACCCGGGATATCCACTGCTTGCCCCAGTACAAGCAATGTGGATCCTGTGTCTTTTGGGGAAACTGCTAGGTACTTGTGAACTAGATTGGCCACTGTTGGAAACAGGATACTGGGCTTGATGGACCTTGGTCTGACCCAGTATGGAATATCTTATGTTCTTATCACGATTTGCAAATGGAAGGAGTTTCATCCCATCACACTATGACTACAACAGAGCAATGTGCGTTACAGGTGACCTTCCTGTGCAGCCTCCAGTTTTCTCTAGGAGGGTGCCAGCTCAAGTGCGCACACCATTAGAAGCTCTAAATCTTCTCAAGGATGCGGGATTGGATGACTTGCCACTGCTGACACCGGAGCCCAAAAAGATACAGTGGGAGAGAGTACAGCAGGGAGGCAAACATTTGAGACGCCAGGCAGAATGGGAGGAGAATGACTTGGACCCCTCAGCTTGAATGCAAAATGGACTTGATGGACATATCCTGTGCAATGTTAATATTCATTATGATGGACAATAGCCAAGATGTGAGTGGCTATATGCCTTTATGTGGGAGGTCTGTGGAGTGAGGGTGGGTAAGTATAGTGATAAGAAGATGGTTGGAGCGATAATGGAAAGATATGTGTGTTGATAGGGTAAGGTTGGAAGGAGGGTGACTGCCCTGGAACCGAGGGAGATGATGGTGCACGATTTGGGGGTAGGGAAGGTGTGGGGTAGATGGAGAGAGCAGGGTTTGACCAGGAAAAGAGAGGGAGGGGGAGGGCGAGGGCAAGGGGAATGGGATAAGCATTGGAGAGATATACAGTACTTCCCATGGGCTCAGTGTGCTTAGTTACCTTTAATGTCTGTGGGCTGAACTCCCCTAACAAGCACCAGTTATTCTTTAAAGAAATTGATCGGCTGAAAGGCCAGATAGTGTTCTTTCAGGAGACCCGTTTGGTTGCAAAGGATGCCTCGGACGGCGGAGACCATGCGAGGGTCCTCGAGGCCGTAGTCCTCATGGAGGATGCACTCGTGAGAGTGCCGGTGCCGGACCCGAGATCCTCAGTGCCCACACCGAAAGCTGTGGAGCCTTCTGGCTTGGCATCCAGAATGGCAGCCGTGGAGCAGAACATCACTGCTATCCTGGCTATGCAGCAGGCAATGATGGCAGACTTGTGCGCATCATCTGCCCTGACGAGCGCCCCCCCCCCCGACTATGGGGGAGTCCCCGGTCATCAGGCCGATCTCTGAGCGCCACCGGTCTCTGATAAGTCCTCGGCCCCAATCAAGGTCCCAGTCCCATTCCCCGGGCATCCGGTCTTCCCTGGCCAGTTTCCGAGATTCTGACCTCAGGTCCTCGGGAGGGCCCCAGCACTTATGCATGAGCCTTGAGCCAAGGATTCGCAAGGCCTCGGACTTGTCATCCCCTCTTGACTCAGAGTGGGAGACTGACAAGGCTACCCCGGAAACTAGATGGCACTGATACGTCCCCTTGGACCCGTCTCCCCCGGCGCCCCAATGCCATTCTCCAGAGGACATGGCTTTCCACGATTTTGTCAGGGATATGGCCAGAGCCCCTTCAGTGCAAACCGAGGCGGAGGAGGACCCATGCACCGAGGAGCACCATTTCGAGTCTCCACCCCAGGAAACTCTCACGGTGCTGGTGCAGCCAATTCTCAAGTAGCTACTGCTGCAGATGTGGGAGATCCCAGTGTTGGTGCCGAAGGTCAGACAACACCTCAACACCATATCCGCATCAGGAAGGGGCCGGGGTTCCACAAGTCCCAACTCCCACATAACTCCATGGTTGTCGAGTCAACTATGCAAAAACTCAAAAGCCAGAAGATTTACTCTTCTGTCCTCCTTGGCAGAGATGCTAGAGCCCTCGATGCCCTTGAATGCAAGTGCTACCAGGGCTCAATGCTGGGGCGTTGAACCCAGGTTTATGAGTTATACATAGGCATGCATTTGAAGGCCCTGACCCAAGCGTTGTCTGGGTTCTCAGCAGAGCTGGCTGGGGAACCTCTCCATTGGTTCGGAGCTCTGACCTCCGAGATCAAGGACTGCTCAAAGTTCCTCTCCCAGGCGGCCTACGACGGATTTGAGTCAGCAGTTCGAGTAGCAGTGGCCAGCATCGGGGCTCAATGCCAAGCCTGACTACAGTCCTCTGACCTCGAGCAGTGGTTCCAGGACAAGCTGCTTGATGTCCCCTATACGGTGAGAACTTGTTTGGCAAACCCATGGCCGAAAAGGCAGCCGAAATAGAAGCCGAAGTGGTGACCTGCAAAAAACCCTCAGGAAAAAAGGGGCATTTCCAACAGAGTCACTGATACCAATCCTTCTCGGGCCAGCAACAGGGTTCTCACCCTAAGAGGCAGGGCCAAGGAGCTCAGAAGCCCAAGGCTAAGAAGCCCCAGACCACGGCTCCAGCCCAACCAGGAAGGAGCTTTTGACTCTCAGGGCAGGGTCTCCCTTCCCCTGGGAGACCCTTAACAGCCCACAGGGGGCCACTTGGCACTTTTTGCCCATTAGTGGGCCGAGGTAATCTCGGACCAGTGTGTGCTGCATGTGGTAAAGGAGGGATACCTCCTCCACTTACAAGTACCACCCAGGTTCTTTCCAGGAGAGCCAGTACGACCTATCCTTCACCATACCCTTCTCGGAGCTCCCAGGTCTGCTCAGGGACAATGCTGTGCAGCCTGTACCCAAGCATCTATGGGGAAAGGGCTTCTACTCAGGTTTTTCCTTGTCTCCACAATAACAGGGGGCCTCGGGCCCATACTAGACCTGCGAAACATGAACACGTTTCTGGTGAGAGAGAAGTTCAAAATGCTCTCCCTTGGAACACTGCTGCCTTACCTCCACCAGGGAGAATGGCTGTGCTCCTTGGACCTAAAGGATGCATACACTCACATCCTGATCCACCCTTCGCACAAGCAATATCTATGATTTGTGGTGGGAGGAGAGGGCACTACCAGTATAGAGTGCTGCCCTTCAGCCTGGCCTCCTCACCACTTGCGCCTGCAAGGGTCTTTTGTCTTCCCCTACATGGGTGACTGGCTCATCAGGGGCGATAAGGCCTCAGAGGGCATGCAGGCCGCAGAGCGTACAACCCTCCTGCTGCAGCACCTAGGGTTTGTCATCAACTACCCCAAGTCCCATCTCACTCCAACTCAGTCTGGAGTTCATAGGGGTGCAGTTGGACACATTACAAGTCAAGGCTGTCCTCCCAAGGGAAAGGGCAGACCTCCTCATACAACTGGCAGGAGAGGTACAACGCTGCCGGTCAGTATTGGCTTGCCTCCTTCACCGCCTGTTGGGCCACATGGACTCAATGGTCCACGCCACACCATTAGCCTGCCTGCACATGCAGACGGCCCAATGGTGCCTCCGCTCACAGTGGACTCAAGCCACAAGCAGACTACGGGACAGAATTAGAGTCACCCGCCAACTGGTGGTATCCCTGGTGGCAAAGCTTGCTCCACCTCCAAGCGGGAATGCCATTCCAGGCACTTGCAGCATAGATGACCATGAAAACAGAGCCTCCCTCCTGGGTTGGGGGGCACATTGCGGGGACCGCCACACGCAAGACAGCTGGTCCCAGGAGGAGTTACTCTTTCAGATCGGTCTCCTAGAACTCAGGGCAATCTTCCTGGCCCTGCGAGCGTTCCGCCAGTGCCTGCAGCACCAACCTGTGCTGATCCAAATGGACAACCAGGTGGCCATGTTTTATATCAGCAAGCTGGAGGGCACGGGCTCGTACTCCCTCTGCCAGGAGGTGGTGACCCTCCTCTCCTTTGCAATGTGCCACAGCATGCTTCTGTGGGCAGTTTACCTGCCAGGCCAGAACAACTGCTTAGCAGACAGGCTGAGTATAGTCCTTCGCCCACTCGAGTAGCGCTTGAACACCAAGGTAGCGAAGCAACTCTTCCACTGCTGGGGCAGGCCTGTGATATAGATCTTTTTGCCTCCCCGGACAATGTGCAGCTACCATGCTTCTGCTTGCACCAGCCTCACCTGGGGAGAGTGGCGGTGGACGCCTTCCTAATCTCGTGGTCAGAGGTCCTACTGTATGCATTCCCACAGACCTACCAGGTCACCAAGACCCTCTTTAAGGTCCAGAGTGAGGGGACGTCAGTTATACTGATCACACCCAGGTGACCCAGGCAACCTTGGTTCCCTCTGTTTGCTCTCCCTGTCAGTGGTACTCCCAGTGGGCTGGGCCCTAGACCTCCTGTCCCAGGAGGAGGGCTCCCTTCTGCACCCCAACCTGGGGTCACTAATGCTAACAGCATGGCTGCTAAAAGGGTAGTGCTGGCCCCCTTCAACCTTCCAGGGGAAGTCAAGGAGATCCTACTGGCTTCTTGAAAAAACTCCACCAGGCGGGCCTACGCCTTTAAGTGGAGAAGGTTCTCAGTCTGGTGTGCAAAGAAGGAGGAGAATCCCTTTTCCTGTCATGTGCAAGGGATTCTTCAGTACCTCCTGCACCTGTCGCACACCGGGCTGAAATCCAACTCGGTGAGGGTGCATCTAAGTGCCATAGCCACGCACCACCACCCTATCGAGGGAAAACCCCTCTCTAGCCAGTCCCTGGTCTCTAGGTTCCTACGGGGCCTCCTGTTATCCAAGCCCCCCCCCCTCCACCCTCCACGGCAAAACCATTCAACTGTTTCATACCAAACTTTTCTCCTTGTTCAGTATACAGTACCTGAACAAGGAGAAATGTTTGGGGTTAAATATTGAACGCGGGCAGCATTGACGCACAGTAAACGGAATAACGAATGATCCCCTGAGGAAACTGAAAGCATGAAACACACGAACGGTACCTGGGGCAAGCGTCGGGATCAATTGTATTTTACAAAGCAGAGGAGGAGAAGGAACTACTTAAGATGCCTAAGGTAGATGCGGTAGTCTCTGTGGTCACAAGGAAGACCACGATGCCGGTAGAAGGAGCAGGGGCCCTGAAGGATGTTCAGGACCGCAAGCTGGAGTCATTGCTTAAGCAGGCATTCGATACCAGTGCGCTGACCTTGCAGGCATCTATTTGCGGAGCCTACATGACCAGTGCTTCCATCCGCTGGCTCTAGGTGCTGGCATCATCAGAGTTGGCGGCCTAGTCAGTGGCTCATGTGGGCGCCAAGCTGGATTCGGCAGCCACATACTTAGATGTCTTTTACAACCTGATACGCTCATCAGCTAACTTGATAACCTCTTGTAGCAGCGCACCGGTTTTTGTGGTTGCAAAATTGGCCAGCGGATGTTTCATCCAAGACAAGGCTCGGTAAGCTTAATTCAAAGGAAAGCTGCTCTTCGGTGAAGCTCTGGACAAGCTGGTTAAGGACTTGGGGGAGTCCAAAGGCGGCTGCTTGCCCGAGGATCAACCCTAAGGGGTTAAGCAAGGGGCTCCACAGTGTGGTCAGCCTCGGGACTTCTGCAGGTTTCGGTCTAGCCGTTTCTCACCCTTACAGAGAGGACACTATAGCAAGAGGGGCCAGTCCTTTCGGGGCTTCAGAAGTTCTGGTAGGGGTTTCTATGCATCCCCTCAGGTCCCCAACAAGAAGCCATAATGAAGCCAGCAAGGTCCAGGCGGAGGTAGTACCGGTCGGAGGGCATTTGCAGCATTTTTACTCTGCCTGGGCCAAGATAACATCAGACCAGTAGGTACTGGAGATCATTCAAGAAGACTACACACTGGAGTTTGCGCACCCTCTTTACGATGCCTTTGTATAATCTCCTTGCCCAGGGGCGAAGACAAAGGTGGTACGGGACACCCTGGACCGTCTTCTGCGGCTGCAAGTCATCGAGCCGGTGCTGTGGGAGCAGCTCAGCCCTGGGCACTATTCCATCTACTTTGTGGTTCTCAAGAAGGATGGGTCCATCAGGCCGATTCTGGACCTCAAGGCAGTCAACCGGTCCTTGCAGGTGCCCCATTTTCATATGGAGATACTGCGGTCAGTCATTCTAGCAGTGCGTCAGGGGTGTTCCTGACTGCGTTGGACCTCACAGAGGCATACTTGCATATTGCCATTCACCCAGACCATCAAAGATTCTTGCGCTTTGCTCTACCAACGGGGCATTTTCAGTTCCGAGCCCTGCCCTTTGGCCTCACCATAGCTCCATGCACTTTTACAAAGGTCTTGGTAGTTGTGGCGGCAGCTCTGAGGACGCAGAGGGTGCTGGTGCACCCCTCTCTGGATGAAGTTGGCGGAGGAATCTTGGACATCAACTCAGACGGTGGTACAGTTTCTCCAGGACTGGGTGGTCGACTTGGCCAAGAGCCAGTTACAGCCTGTCCAGAGAATGGTGTATTTGGGAGCACTGTTCGACATACTTGTGGGATGCGTGTTTCTTCCACCAGAAAAGGATTCAGAAGCTCCAGAAGCAGGTGTCCCAGTTCATCGCGATGAGAGCCCCATTGGCTTGGAATCACCTGCAGCTGCTGGGGTCCACTTGGGCAAGAGTGCACATGCGGCCCTTACAGCAGTCATTCCTGTCTTGCTGGTCTCCGCAGGAGCACCTGCTTTCCCAGTGACTGCCATGCTCAGTGGGCGTGAAGGAGAGCTTGGGCTGGTGGCTTCAGAGGAGTCACTTGGAGGCTAGCATGCCTTTGGAAATGCCGGAGTGGGTACTCCTGACCACGGATGCCAGCCTCATCGGCTGGGGAGCGCATTGTCAGGCCCAGGTTATGCAGGGGCACTGGTTATCAGAGCAGAGCACATGGTCCATCAATCGCCCGGAGATGTGGGCAGTGTTTCTGGTGCTACATGCATTCCGGCTGTTATTGGAGCAGAGAACGGTCAGAGCGTGCTCAGACAATGCTACCACTATCACATATATCAACCGTGAGGGGGCACAGGGAATGCAACACTGGCAGCAGAGGTGCATCCGCTACTGCTGTGGGCAGAGTGATGGCTGACGGGCCTGCCCACAGCGCATGTAGCGGACAAGGAGAATGTGCAAGCAGGTTTTCTCAGCTGGCATTACTTGTATCCCAGCGAGTGGGAGTTGAGTCTGGTGGTGTTTCATGAGATCACCCTTCGCTGGTGGTCCCCATCATGGATTTGATGGCAACCTTGGCTAAAGGAAAGGCGCCCCGGTTTTACAGCAGGTAACGGGAACACATGTCCGAAAGGCTGGACGCTCTAGTGAAGTCTTAGCCGACGAACAGACTTCTATATGTTTTTCCTCCATGGGCACTGATCAGATGGCTGTTCCAGCGCATAGAAGGGTACTGGGGCCCGGTGGTCCTAATTGCACCCGATTGGCCTCACAGATCGTGGTACGCAGACCTGCGTCATCTCCTGTTGGACAAGCCGTGGCACCTGCCCGCTTGGGACATTCTCCTAATGCAAGGGCCCGTCTGGATGCCTCAGATGAGTTGATTCTCGCTTACGGCCTGGTTCTTGAAAGGGCTTGCTTGAGGCACAGGGCTATGCACCAGCAGTCATCGCCACCCTGTTGAAGTCAGGGAAGCAGTCCATGAATATAGCATACGTGAGAGTGTGGCGGATCTTTGAAGAGTGGTGTGCCTCCAACCAGTTCCGTCCATTGGCGGCATCCATCTTGGAGGTGCTGTTTTTTCTACAAACTGGCTTTGAGAAGGACTTAGCCCTTAGTTCCTTGAGGGTCCAAGTGGCGACACTTGGGTGTGTTCAGGAATGGACTTTGGCATCCCATCCTGATTTGGTGTGTTTTCTCAGGGCAGTGAAGTAGCTCCACCCTCTGGTGTGCCTGGTGGTGCCTCCTTGGGATCTTAATGTGGTACTGTTTGCCTTGGCAGAAGATACATTTGAACCTCTGGTGGAGATTTCTTTGAAGTTTCTGACGCTGAAGATGGTTTTACTGGTCGCAGCATGTTCGGCCCGCAGGATTTCATAGCTGCAGGTGTTGTCCTGCAGGGAACCATTTCTGGTGCTGTCCAAGGAGAAAGTGGTCCCCCAACCAGCACCTTCTTTCTTCCCTAAGGTGGTTCCTGCCTTCCATCTCAATCAGGCAGTCACTTTGCCAGCCTTTCAGGATGGGTGATTCAGAGGAGGATTGTCAGCTTCATAAGCTTGATGTACGCAGGGTGCTGCGAAGGTATTTGAAGCGGACAGTGGCTTTTCAGAGGTTGGAGTGCTTGTACATTTTGTTTGGGGGGCCGGGGAAAGGTGAAGCAGCCTCCAAAGTGTCCGTGGCACGCTGGGTGAAAGCGACTGTCATAGCAGCATATGTGGCCCGGGGAAGGCCCTTTCCTTCATGGCAGAGTACAGCCGAATTCCACCAGTGGACATTTGTAGGGCAGCGACTTGGGTCTCGTTGCATACATTTATGCACCATTACTGCTTGGACATTCAGGCAGTGGCAGATACGAGCTGGACTCGCTGGTCCCTCCCGGCATTAGTACTGCTCTGGTACATCCAGACTGTATCCTGGACGATATGGAAGGAGAAATTAGACTTATCTGCTTAATTGTCTTTCCAGAAGTCCCTCCAGTCCAGTCCAGGTCCCGCCTGTGTGCAGATTCTCTGGTTCAGGTGTTTGTGAGTCCAGCTGTGGAAGGTAGGCGGATCACCTGAAGAATCTGGGGGTGATCGCATTTGATCTTTCTGATTCTGTTAGAGAGAGACGGTTAGGCAGGCTTGGCCTGTCACTAGATACCTTGGTTCCGTACATAGGTTTTTTTTTCTTGGTCATGGTGTTTCAACCTAGCTTTTGGATGGTCTACTTCTGTTGCCTTCCTAACCCCATCAAGTCAGAGGGAACTATCAGGAGGTTTAGGGTACATGTGTTTTTAGCTGGTTCCTGCTTTGTCATTATGATACTGGAGTCCATGCCAGAGGAAGGTGCCCTTAAGTGGGGGCTTCAAGATTTGAGCATGTTCAGTCCTCAGCTGCTGAATGAGGGGGAAAACCTGACTGTATCCTGGATTGGACTGGAGGGACTTCCGGAAAGACAATTAGCAGGTAAGGTCTAATTTCTCCTTTGCTATGGACTGACCCACAATGGTTGGGATCAGGAATGAAACAGAACCCGTTCATCCATCTCACAATTCAAATGTGGGCTAGATTACGACAAAGACTTTTTGGGATTAACTGACCCAACTTTTAAAAGATGGGAAGAAGGGGGTCTGATGTATGTGGGGCAATTTATGAGACAGGGCAGTATGATCCCATTTTTAGAATTGCAAGGTATATATGATCTGGCCCAAGGGGACAGATTCCAATATATGCAGGTAGCCCATTATCTACAAGGAAGATGGGGGGGGGGAGAAGGATGGCAGGTGGGGGGAGCTCAGTGGGCTAAAAGAGATCTTCCGAGCTGAGTCCATGCAGAGCTCTGTCTATCTCACTTGTACTGAAGGTTAGATGAGGGAACAGCCATGACAGCAAATCATATTGTTCAATGGGAGGAGGACTTGTGTATATCATGGCCTATTCAAATCTCTGGCTAGCGGGTAACGACTATAAATTTGATTGAAAACGCCTATAAGGTGCTACATCACTGGCACATTACCCCGGAAAGTTTGCAGAAATAGAGAAGGAGAGATGGGTTGTACTGGTGCCTGTGTGGAGAACGGGGATTTTATTTTCACATGTGGTGGAGCTATAAATATATAACAAGTCTTTGCCTTTCTTATTACAGTAAGGGGCAGTTTAATACAACCAGAAGCGATCATTGCCTTGCTAGGAGTGTGGAGATATGAGGGAGTTATTAGAGATCCGTTATTGCAGTATCTGCTTATAACAGCTCATCTTACTCTGGCACAATATTTGAGGTGCACAGAAATACCCTCTCTAGATCTGGTAATATGCAAAACCCAGTATATTCAAACTATGGCTAGACTCACAGCAATAAGACAGCAACAAGAGGCCCAATACGATAGAATTTGGGCACTATTTAGTTAAAGGGAGAAAGGGGAAGGAAAGAATGAGCCAGGCAATGGCTCTGTCTTGGAGAATGCTTCTGAATGGGAGGGGCAGGGTTTGGAGGGTGCAAAAGTGTGTTAGTAACCTGGTGGACATGTGCTACGAGATTGTAACATTTGGTGCAACTGACCCATTGGTGGAACAATGTTTTCTCTCAAACCCGTCCCGGGGGAGGAGGTTGGGGGGGAATTGTTGTATAAATTTTGTATAAATGCTGTAGAATTTTTGTTCATTGTATTAGATAACCTTTTTAAGGCTGTTGGGACGGGACTACAGCATGCTGTGAATACTGTGAGAATTGTTACATATTTATTTTGGATATTTAAGAATATATTTGGACCACGGTCTTATGTAAAATAAAAAGTTTTAAAAAATCTCAGCTGCCAGATTCTCGACCCTTCTTCAAACTTAGCTAGATCCCTCTTCATGTTATCCTTCTTGGGTGTCTACTGCAGATTTTGGTATCGTCCGCAAAGAGGCAAATCTTTCCAAAGTAGCCTTCCACAATATCACTAACAAAAATATTAAAAAGAATCTGACCAAGGACAGATCCTTGCAGCATACCACTGGTAGCATCCTCCTTGAAATAAGCTCCATTTATTTGTACCCTTTTTCGCCTCCCACTCAACCAATTTCTAACCCAGTCACTTTAGGGTCCGAACCTAAGGTGCTCAATTTATTTATGTGTCGCCTGTGCAGAATGGTGTGGTGTACTTAGATTTCAGTAAAGCCTTTGAAATCTAGGGCTCTCCCTTGGTCCAACTCTCTGGACACTCAGTCAAAGAAATTCATCAGATTTGTCTGACAAGATCTGCCTCTAGTAAACACTTGCTGCTTCGGATCCTGCAATTCATTGGACCCCAAAAACCACACTCTCCTCTGTTTTAGCAGCATTTCCATTAATTTACTCACCACAGAGGTCAGACTAACCAGATTGTAGTTCTCAGACTTATCCTTACTTCCACTTTTGTGTAAAGGGCCATATGCGCATTTCTCCAGTCCTCTGGGCCACTCCCGACTCTAAAGAAGCATTGAAAAGGTCAGACAGTGGAGCTGCTAGAACTTCCCCAAGTTCCTTCAATATCCTATCTTGTTGCATTACCACCATGTTTTTCTTCACTTTTTCAGCTACTTCTTTTGAGAACCATAGTGGCCTCCTTTTCCTTGTACATTTATTTACCTTTCTAACAAAAAGATTTGTTGCCCTTAAAATATCCCCTTTCAGTTTTGCTCATTGCTTTTCTACATCCTCCAGCTGTTCCCATCCTGCTAATGACTCCTTGAGGTATTGTCCCATCTTGAGAAAGTTAGTTTTGCTAACATCTAAGACCCTCGCTTTTGAATAAACTTTATCAGCCCTAGTTCTAATACTGAACAACATCATCTGGTGATCACTGGATGCGAGACAATCTCCACTATAACATCAGAAAACTTTCCCCATTGGTAAGAACCAGTCCAATATGGCCCCTTCACTTATGGGTTCTGTTACCAGTAGCCGGAATAGTTCTCCCTGTAGAGAATCTATTATTATTTATTATTTATTTATTTACATTCTCTTATATACCGCGCTATTCTGCATCAGTGCGGTTTACATTGAACAAACTGAAATTACATTGAAAAGGGCATTATAACTTGGAGATAACTATTTTACAGGGAATATGGGCTATGGAGGGTTAAGTGGCTTGCCCAAGACCACAAGGAGCACCTGTGGGACTAGAAACCCCAGTCCTTCCGGCCCAAGGTTGCTGTCCTCTAGAGGGATATGAACCCCCGACCTTCCGGCCTGAAGTACCTTGCCCCAACCACTAGGCCACTTCTCCACTCCAAGATCTCACTTCTAAATGACACTACAGCAAGGATGTGCCAATCAACATCCAGCATATTGAAATCTCCTATCAGTAGCACTTCTTCTATCATGGCAACACTGTGTATTTCTTCTATTAAATCTCTGTCCACTTCTCCCTGTGAAGGAGATCTGTCTATCATACTAATGCAAATGGTTTTCCCATCCACTCTTTCTAGTTTAACCCACTGTGCCTCCTCGTTCCCTTTTAAGCCCTGTAATTCTATAGCGCTAATATTTTTTTTTTTACATTTAGTGCTACTCCTCCTTACCCTTCTTCCTACCCTGTCCTTCCTGTATACAGTATAGCCCAGTATAATTAATACCAGTCATGGTTGTCCATGAACCATGTCTCCGTAACTGCCACTAAATCCAAGTCACCCTCTTCCATTAAAGCCTCAACATCTGGGATCTTATTTGCCATACTATGGGCATTTATGCACATTGCTTTCTAGATGTTGCCCCTTCTACCCATTTTTACAGAGATATTTAATGTTTTACTTACCCGAGGGCTTCTATCTATTTAGGGGCTTTCTTTACCCATCCACAACGAATCTAATTTAAAGCCTCTTCAGTAGGTTAGCCAGTCTGCTGCGGAAGACACGTTGACCCTTCTTGGATAGATGGGTGCCATCTCTGCTCTTCTGCCCTTGGAAAATCATCCCATGGTCCAGCAAACCAAAACACTGTCGATGACATCATCCATGCATTCATCTTCAGGATGTGAGCTTCACTGCCTCAGCCTTTATGCTCAACAGGGAGGAATGAAAAGAATACTACCTGTGCTCACCTTGCATGGATGAGCAACAGATATTAGCCAGTAGGCTTGATGAGTCTTAGCAAACTCTCCATAACATCTTGGGTTTTGGCACTTGGCAGACAGCACACCTCCCTGGACATCAAGACTGGTCAGCAGATAGATGCCACAGGACTGCTCAGAAGAGAGTCACCAACCACAACTACCTTTCACTTCCTTGTGGTCACTGATTCTGAAATTTTGGCATGCATGAGCTCTGGTTCTTCTCTTTCCTGGGATGCTTTCACCTCCTCCACTTCAAAGGCTGCATTCTGGTTTTCAGTTCGAGGGCTGGAGGAGTTGGATTGTTGATTCTGCAGGCTCTGGTGACTCATATCCATTTTTCTTCATTCTGTAGCATACCATCATCACCTCTGTCTGAGAGATCAGATGCTTCGAGAAGCATCTCATCAATGTACTTCTCACTGTCTCAAATGCTTCTCTGCCTCTCCACCTCTCCTCTGAGCGCCTCCACTTTTTTCATGAGGGATTCAGCTTGCAGGCATCTTGAACATGGAACAGTTCCCTTGACTGGCATCGGACTGTCCAGACTGTCTGTTAGTCTGGACAGAGGCAAAAGCTGTAATGGGGCATCAGCTTTGGCAATACGATTTTTCCCAGCCATCATTCGGTTGGTGGAGCTTTGGTATCTGTTGAAGTAAATGAGAGAGACCTAACAAAATTCCCTAACTTTTCCTCAGCCGTTCTTTAAAAGAAAAAGCAGCTAACCTCTTTTATGTGTGTCCTAACAGCACTGTTCTATGTCCCTGTATGTAGCCCTGCTTTCTTGCTAAACACATATTACTTTACACTGGTACATTTTTATATTATGTGTCTGAGATATTTAGATTCATGTGTTCCCTTTAGGTAAGATTGCCTAATCAAAGCTCCTTCAAGAATAGCAATTTTTTACTTTTAATAGATATCCAAATGTGGAACTATTTGTTTCCTAGTTTTTCCCTACCAAGCAATAAAAATCTGCTTTCTTTTATCAACAAGCTAATTGGGGAGTTGCTGTATGTAGCACAAATTCTTACATGGGGTGGGTGGGAGCAGGGATGGGAAGGGAGGGATCTAACACCTGAGGAAGTCAGCGACTTCAAAGAGCTTACATAAGAACATAAGATATGCCATACTGGGTCAGACCAAGGTCCATCAAGCCCAGTATCCTGTTTCCAACAGTGGCCAATCTAGGTCATACGTACCTAGCAGTTTCCGCAAAAGACACAGGTTCTGCAATGCTTGTACTAGGTCAAACATTGATATCCTGGGTCCCTTCTTAATAATGGTTTATGGACCTTTCCTCCAGGAACTTGTCCAAACCTTTTTTAAACCCAGCTACACTAACAGCCTTTACTACATCCTCAGGTAACAAATTCCAGAGTTTGATTACACGTTGAGTGAAAAAATATTTTCTTTTATTAGATTTAAATAGTTTACCCTGTAGCTTCATTGCATGTCCCCTAGTCTTTCTATATTCTGATAACATAAACAGTCGATCTACGTTTACCCGTTCCACTCCATTCATTAATTTATAGACTTCTATCATATCTCCCCTCAGCCGTCTCTTTTCCAGGTTAAAGAGCCCTAACCTTTTTAGCCTTTCTTCATAGGAGTATCCTTCCATCCCCTTTACCATTTTGTTGGCTCTTCTCTGAACCTTTTCTAATAACGCTATATCCTTTTTAAGATACGGCGACCAGAATTGCACACAATATTCAAGGTGCGGTCTCACCATGGAACGGTATAGAGGCATTATAATATCTTTTGTTTTATTTTCCATTCCTTTCCTTATGATACCTAGCATTCTATTTGCTCTCTTGGCTGCCGCTGCACACTGGGCCGAGGGTTTTAACATGTTATCCACAATGACGCCTAAATCTTTTTCCTGGGTGGTGGTTCCTAATGTGGAACCTTGCATCGTGTATCCATAGTTTGGGTTGTTCTTCCCTAGGTGCATAACTTTGCACTTGTCCACATTAAATTTCATCTGCCATTTTGATGCCCAGTCTTCCAATTTATCAAGATCCTCTTGCAATTTTCCACAATCCTCTTGGGTTTTAACAACTTTAAATAGTTTTGTGTCATCTGCAAATTTGATAACCTCACTCGTTGTTCCACTTTCCAGGTCATTTATGAATATGTCAGAAAGCAGCGGACCCAGCACAGATCCCTGGGGTACACCACTATTCACCTTTCTCCATTGGGAAAATTGGCCATTTAGCCCAACCCTCTGCTTTCTATCTTTTAACCAGTTCCTGATCCACAGTAGTACACTGCCACCTATCCCATGACCCTTTAGTTTTGACAAAAGTCTCTGATGAGGGACCTTGTCAAAGGCTTTCTGAAAGTCCAGATACACTATATCAACCGACCCACCTTTTTCCACCTGTTTATTCACACTTTCAAAAAAACATAACAGATTAGTAAGACAAGATCTTCCTTGTCTAAAGCCATGTTGGCTGTCTCCCATTAGGCCATGACTATCTACATGCTGAGTAATTTTATTCTTTATGATGGTTTCTACCATTTTTCCTGGTACTGACATGAGGGTCACCGGTCTGTAGCTTCCCGAATCACCCCTCGAACCCTTTTTAAAAATTGGTGTTCAATTGGCGATCCGCCAATCTTCAGGTATTAGAGATGATTTTAATGATAGTTCACAAATTACTAATAGTAGGTCTGCAATCTCATATTTCAGTTCTTTCAACACCCTTGGATGTATACCATCCAGCCCAGGTGATTTGCTACTCTTCAGTTTATCTAATAGTTGTAATACATCTTCCCGATGTATCGATATTTCCTTCAATTCTTCCGCACCTTTAAATACCACTTCAGTCATGGGTAACATCCCTACATCTGCCTCAATAAAGACCGAAGCAAAGAATTCATTCAGTCTCTCCGCCATCGCCTTGTCGCCTCTTAGTGCCCCTTTAACTCCTCTGTCATCTAATGGTCCAACTGACACTCTCACAGGTTTTTTGCTACGAATGTACTTGAAAAAATCTTTATTTCGCGTTTTTGCTTCCGCAACAAACTTCTTCTCAAATTCTCTCTTTGCCTTCTTTATCAATGCATTGCATTTGACCTGCCAGTGCTTGTGCTGTTTCCAGGTTTCATCGTTTGGCTCTTTTTTCCATTTCCTGAAAGATGCTTTCTTGGCAACAACAGCCTCTCTGACCTCACCTTTAAACCATGCTGGCAGTTTTTGGACTTCCTTCCACTTTTCTTAAAGCGTGGAATACAGCTGGTCTGGGCTTCCAAGATAGTCTTTTTCAACAACACCCAAGCTTGATGTAAGTCTTTAACCTTTGCAACTGCTCCTTTTAGTTTTTCCTTAACTATTTTCCGCATTTTATCATAGTCTCCCTTTCGAAAATTAAAAGGTAGTACTGTGGATTTCCTTACTATCCCTCCTCCACTAATTAAATCAAAGGCGATCATGCTATGATCACTATTGCCAAGTGGCCCCAACACCCTTATCTCTTGCACTAGATCTGGTGTTCCACTAAGGACTAGGTCTAATATGGCTTCCCCTCTTGTCGGTTCATGGACCAGCTGCTCCAAGAAGCAGTCATTTATTTCATCTAGGAACTTTATCTCCCTAGCATGTACTGCCGTGACACTGACCCAGTCGATACCGGGGTAGTTGAAATCACCCATTATTATTACTGCGCTGTAACTTTTGTTAGCTTCCTTGATTTCTTTGAGCATTTCATCATCCATTTGGTCATTCTGGCCAGGCGGTCGATAGTACACACCCACCCCCATCGCCTTCCCCTTTTTACATGGAATTTCAATCCATAGAGATTCTACAGCAAATTTTGTTTCCTGCAAAACTTTAATCCTTTCTGACTCAATGCCCTCTCTAACATAGAGCGCAACCCCTCTACCAATTTGATCAGCTCTATCATTACGATATAGTTTGTACCCAGGTATCACAGTGTCCCACTGGTTGTCCTCCTTCCACCATGTCTCTGATATTCCAATCACATCTAACCTCTCATTTAGTGCTATATATTCTAACTCTCCCATCTTATTTTTTAGACTTCTAGCATTTGCATACAAGCATTTTAGAGACTGTATTTTATTCATATTAATTTGGCTATTGGTAGACATGGGTAATTTGGGATCTTTAAGCTCTGTCTGCTCCATACTCGAGGGCATTTGGGCTACTTTACTCTTTTTTGGAACCTCTCTGCTTTTGGTAGTATCCTTCAAGGATACATTCTTCTGAACCATCTGCTCTTGGGCGACTGTCGGCTTTCCCCTATTATCTACTTTAAAAGCTGCTCTATCTCCTTTTTAAAGGTTAATGCCAGCAGCCTGGTTCCATCCCGGTTATGGTGAAGCCCATCGCTTCGGAAGAGCCCCTCCTTTCCCCTGAATGTACCCCAGTTCCTAACAAATCCAAACCCCTCATCTCTGCACCATTGTCTCATCCATGCATTGAGACTCCGGAGCTCTGCCTGCCTTTTGGGTCCTGCACGTGGAACGGGAAGCATTTCGGAGAACTCTACCCTGGAAGTTCTGGATTTCAACTTCCTACCTAAAAGCCTGAGTGGAGGAGTAGCCCAGTGGCTAGAACACTGTCTTGGTAACCAAGCAACCAGGGTTTGATTCCCACTAGCACTCCTTGTGGCCTTGGGCAAGTCACTTAACCCTCCATTGCCTCGGAAGAAAGGCCTGGCAATCTACTTCCAGTGACACTGCCAAGAAAACCCAGGAGCTTCTGGGTTGCCAGGAGTCAGGCCTGACTCAAAGGCACACATTGCATTGCATTTTTACCTAAAAGCCTAAATTTAGCCTCCAGAACCTCCCTACCACATTTTCCTATGTCATTGGTACCGACATGTACCAAGACAGCAGACTCCTCCCCTGCACTATCTAAGACCTTATCTAGGTGGCGCGTGAGGTCCGCAACCTTCGCACCAGGCAGGCATGTTACCAGGTGATCCTCACGTCCACCAGCCACCCAGCTATCTACATGCCTAATGATCGAATCACCAACTATAACGGCTGTCCTAACCCTTCCCTCATGGGCACATGGCCCTGGAGAAACTTTCTCGGTGCGAGAGGGTTTTACATCACCTGGAGGACAGGTCCTAGTTACAGGATCACTTTCTGCCACACCAGGGTGATGCTCTCCTGTCACGTGGCCTCTTTCCTCCATGGCAACAGGGATGCTGCCAGACTGGAGGTGGGACTTCAGGACTATATCCCTGTAGGTCTCGTCTATGTACCTCTCTGTCTTTCTTATGGTTTCCAAGTCTTCTACTCTAGCCTCTAGAGAACGGACTCGTTCCCTGAGAGCAAAGAACTCCTTGCATCTAGTGCACACGTAAGACCTCTCACCAACTGGGAGAAAATCATACATGTGACACTCAATACAAAAGACTGGAAAGCTCCCATCCCACTGCTGGACTGCTGTCTGCATCTTAGTTTTAAGTTTTTGTTTAGATCGTTAAGTTCTTTACTTACTAAGGGTTGCTATGGATATTTATACCAATAAAACTGTACCTAATATGTTTAATATACCTTGTTCACCTGAAGCTTAATTAATCTCATGTCCTTAGTGTATGTCTGATTTGGGTAACAAGCTTCATCTGAGAGCACCTCCTGTCTTTTAAGATGTGTAAGTACCTATAAAGCTACGATTATCCCAGGGGTGGGTGGGTGTGGGGAGGGAGGGAGGGAAATAACACTTATTAAAAGAGGTCTGCTACACAGTACCCTGTCCTGTGCTGCTGAGGTAAGCTATATTCTTATTTGATTTAATTTATAGCTCTTTGCTGCTGCTAGGCTCTAACTTATTATGAAATTTAAACTACAAGCTCTCTGCTGGATTCTAAATTTAACCAGAAAGCTCTCTTCTGTGTTTTAAATTTAAACTAAAAGTACTTTTAGCTTGCCTACCTCTTTGAACATGAAGGATAGAGGAGAAGAAAAAGAACTCTAGCAGCAGAAAAAAAGCTTTGCCGAAGAATATAAAAAATTCCCCTTTTGCAATACAGCCACAATTTACTAGGCAGTGTAGACCCTTTAGGAATATCTTACCACCTCTCACCACGTCCTCAAACTCTATCGGAGTTGAAGGAAACTCTTCACTGGGCTACTAGAGAACCTTTTTGGTCTCTTCCCCCCATTTCTGGGTTTCCTGGAGCTCTTTTGTCCACTATGGTGACCCTCTCACTTCCTTTGGAATATTCTTCACATCTAGAGCCTCCATGACTTTTTCTAACTCTTCTCATGAGGCACTGTATCATGCTTGCTAGTGCAAACAGAAACAACTATCTACATCGGTAATTCTCTTTCCTGAGAAATCAGGTGACTTCCCTCAAATCTCTTCTTTTTTGAACGTCATAGGTGATAAATCCTAGTATATCTTCATCTTACAGTCTTTCCAGGAGAATACCCCAGCTTTTTGGGCTTTAGCCATTACTGCCTCTTTCACCTTAAACTTGTGAAGACAAGCCACAGTGTTGTAGGGCAGGTACTCTTTCCGGGCTCCCAAACGTCTGTGGATACATCCACCTCAACCTCCTGCTTCTCCTCACCTTCTGATAGTTCTCCATCTTGAGCCCCCCCCCCCCCCACCCTATTTGTATGTTACACTGGCGGTTCCAGTTCTCCAAATCCTCTAACTTATCCAGGATTGCCACATTTACTTGCTACATTGCCGTACTTTGTTTCCTTTGCTCTCCAGTGCTCTCCTCCAGCCCCTCATGCCAATGGCCCAGCTCAGCCATTTTAGCATTAAGTGTCTCTGTCAACTCTTTAATCTCATTCTGGACACTCCACTATTCTCTCTTTAATTTTTCCATCCACAGCCACGTATCTGTTTTTTTTCATGAAACCAAGGTCTTTGTGTGCACTGCTCACCCCTCCCTCTTCCTCCAAGTTTGCAGCAGCCATCTTTGCAGCAGTCTTACCCACCCTTGTCTGCCTTTTTCATTACTGTCGTTCATGGTTGCTTTCTCCTCATCTCCTCTTCCAAACCTAGCTCACTAGGAGGGTGACTCAAACATTATAGCACTACTGATTTAACCAGTCCTGACGGAGCTCCATGTTTAGGCAGCCATACCCAAAGGTGATGGTTTATTAAAAAACTTGATATACCACCTTTCATTACATCAAAGCAGTGTAGACTAAAAACAATTAAAAGAAAAAGAAAGGAGCACCATAAAAAGATAAAGATAAAATAGGCAGGACAGGATAGCGAGGCAAAAAAGATAGAATAGCCAAGGTGGGGGAGAAGAATCCTGGAAGGCTTACATGTGAAGCTGAATATAAATTAAACGAATCGGGGCATCAAGAGGCTTGAGAAGTGATTGGGGGGGGGGCAGGTCAAATGCAAGCTGGAATAAATAAATCTTAAAGGCTGCCTTAAATCTGGGAAAAGAAGGTTCAAGGGTGCAGCTCTGTGGGGAGAGAGTTCCAAAGGTAGGGGCCAAGGAAGAAAAAATGAAGAGTGTCGGGTACATTTAAGGCGAACTTGTGAAGGGGAGGGCAGATGTCACCACCTCTTTTACAATATAAAATTTTTATTCCAAAGAACCTGAACCTTATCAGGGTTAAGAGAGATATTATTCAACTTCATTCAGCATGGAATCTCAGGTAGACATAAGTTGCTCTTCGAAAGATCAAAAGGATCACGAGAATAAGAATAGTAGTTAGGTTATCTGCATGAGGCCATAAGATCATAGGGTCTTATATATTCAAAACGATTAATATGGTTAGCAGAACTGCTAACCACTTTAATCACAGTGAACGGGCGCATTGGCTTCACGCCAGGAGCACGCCGGGCCAATGGCCCATTGAAGAAGGGGGCGCAATCGGGCGCATCGGCTGCACGCCGGGAGCACACCGGGCCAGCAGCCCTTTGAATTAGGGGGCACCATCGGGCGCACCCGCACCTGGCGGGCCGTGCCTGAGGGCCTCGCCAGAGGGCCCTTTGGTGTGGCCCTTAGGTGTGGACCAGGGCGCGAGCCGTCAAACCAAGCACTAGCAGCCGAACAGAGCAGGAACAGATCAGCGCAGGAACAAACGCTCTCCAGTCCTCGCCTCCAGATCCCAACCAGTTCCCACTCTAAGTAAGCACCTGCCACTGCTACTGCTACCCACATTGAACTTGCTACCCATTGCTTCCCATTGCTTGCACTGAATTTGCCTCCCATTCCTTCCATTGACCTGGCTACCCACTATTTGCATTGTACCTACTACCCATTACTTGCATTGATCTCGCTACTCATTACATGTTTGAGCTTGATTCCCATTGCTGGCACTGAACTTGCTACCCATGACTTGCACTAAACTTGCTTCTCATTGCTTGCACTGAACTGGCTACCCACTACTTGCATTGATTTTGCACCACTTGCATTGACCCTTCTGCCCATTACTTGCATTGATCTCGCTACCCACTACTTGTTTGAGCTTGCTTCCCATTGCTGCCATTGAACTTGCCTCCCACTGCTTGCACTGAACTGGCTACCCACTACTTGCATTGATTCTGCACCATTTGCATTGATCTTGCTACCCATTACTTGTTTTGAGCTTGCTACCCATTGCTGGCATTGATCTTGCTACCTACTGCTTGCATTGAACTTGTTGCCCACTGCCTGCATTGAACTTGCTACCCATTGCTTACATTGATCCTTACTACCCATTGCTTGCACTGAACCTTGCAGTCCAGGCTATAGTCTCCCCACTACCCATTGCTTCTATTTCAACCTGTATTACACAGAGTACTGTAACTCAACATATACTGCATAATGTTTAGAATCCTTAGCCACCTCATTGCTTGCAATTTATCTTACGCTGCATAGCCCCCACTACTCCTCTTCCATTACATCGCCCTTCTGTTCCTCATACTTCCCAACTGCCTCCCTTCCGACCAGCACCCCCACTTCTCTCCCCCTACCCTCCTTCTACCTTCCTCACTTCTCCCTCCATTCTGTCTTCTAAACTAGCATCTGCTCTTGAGCTTCATCACACCCTCCCCCTCATTCAACCAGCCCCTCTCCTTAAAGCAACCCCACCCTCATTTCCGCCACACTGCCTCCGCTTTACCCCGCTCTCTACTACTCCTTCTCTAATCAGGTAACATCAACCCCAACCCTGGCCCCCCTCGATTTCTTTCTCACTCTAAGAAGAGGTCCTCACGTACCTTATCTGATCTCATCCACATCCCTCTCCTCTCCCCTTCCGCCCTTCCCCACTCATCCCCCAATCACTCATCCAGAGATATCAACCCCAGCTTATCCAGAGACACCCACCCATACCTTAGCCCCTCTAGATCTTAGTATTACTCTAGAAATAGATCCTCTAGATCTCTGTATCACTCTGGAAATAGATCCTCACGTAACGACCCCCCCTAGACGACTGTCTTACTCTAGAAAGAATTCCTCATGTAACTTATCCAACCTTATCCATATCCCTCTCCTTTCCCCCTCTGCTCTCCCATTCTCTTGTGCCCTATGGAACGCATCCTCGATCTCTAAAAAGCTTGTTTTTATTCATGATCTCTTTATCTCTAATGCACTTCACCTTCTTGCCCTAACTGAGACCTGGCTCCTCCCAGATGATACCGCATCCACTGCTGCTCTCTGCCACGGGGGCTACCTGTTCTCCCATACACCTCGTTCCACTGGCTGCAGTGGTGGTGTTGGACTTCTGCTCTCTCCCTCGTGCCAATTCCAACCCTTCCCGCTGCCTCAATCACACTCCTCCCTCTCCTACGATCTCCGAAGAGGAAACCGCACTCCTTCTTTCCTCCTCCAAATCCACCACCTGTTCCTCTGACCCTATCCCCACCCATCTCCTAGAACCCATCTCCCCTACCGTTGTCCCCTCCATCTCTCATATTCTCAACCTCTCACTCTGCACTGCAACTGTCCCCGTAGATTTCAAACATGCTGTTATCACACCTCTCCTCAAGAAACCCTCACTCGATCCCACCTGTCCGTCTAACTATCGGTCCATCTCCCTCCTGCCCTTCATATCTAAACTACTAGAATGAGCAGTTCACCGCCGCTGCCTCAATTTCCTCATCTCCCAGGCCCTCCTGGACCCACTACAATCTGGCTTCCATCCCCTACACTCCACTGAAACGGCTCTTACAAAGTCTCCAATGACTTGTTCCTGGCTAAATCTAAGGGCCTCTATTCTATCCTCATCCTTCTTGACCTCTCTGCTGCCTTTGACACAGTTGACCACAATCTACTCCTTACCACCCTCTCCTCACTTGGTTTCAAGGGCTCCGTACTGTCCTGGTTCTCCTCCTACCTCTCCCATTGCTCCTTTAGCGTATGCTCTGGTGGCTCCTCCTCCTCTCCAACCACGCTCCATGTTGGTGTACCCCAGGGATCCGTCTTGGGCCCCCTCCTTTTCTCCCTCTATACCCAATCCCTTGGCGCGCTTATCTCCTCCCATGGCTTTCAGTACCATCTCTATGCCGATGACTCCCAAATCTTTCTCTCCACACCTAATATCTCTCCAGCAATCCAGACCAAGATCTCTGCCTGCCTCTCTGACATCGCTGCCTGGATGTCTCATCGTCGCCTGAAATTGAACATGGCCAAGACTGAACTCCTGGTCTTTCCCCCCAACTCCTCCCCTTCTCTTCCCCCCCTTCTCAATCTACAATCCTTCCTGTTCCCTCGGCCCGCAATCTGGGCTTTATCTTTGACACCTATCTCTCCTTCTCCACACGTATCCAACTCATAGCTAAGACCTGCCGCTTCTTTCTCTACAACATTAGCAAAATACGCCCCTTCCTTTCCGAACACACTACCAAAACGCTTATCCACTCCTTAATCTCCTCTCGCCTCGACTACTGCAACCTACTCCTTGCTGGTCTCCCTGCGAGCCATCTCTTTCCCCTTCAATCTATACAAAATTATGCTGCTCGACTAATCTTCAACCAGCCTCACCATGCCCACATTACTCCTCTTCTCAAGTTGCTTCACTGGCTCCCCATCCAATTCAGACTTCTCCTACTGACCTATAAATGCATTCACTCCACGGCCCCTCAACACCTCTCATCTCTCCCTACATCCCCTCTCGGGAACTTCGCCCACTAACAAATTACTTCTATCTAGGCCTTTCACTCGCACCGCTAACTCCCGACTTCACTCCTTTCACCTTGCTGCACCCTACGCCTGGAACAGCTTACCTGTGTCTATACGCCAAGCACCCTCCCTGGCCCTCTTCAAATCCAGGTTGAAGACCCACTTCTTCACTGTCGCTTTCAGATCGTGACCTCTAATCTTTGTTAACCTAACCCCTTCAACTTTCATGACCGAATTGTAAAGACCTTATTGTACTTGTCGCAACTAGATTGTAAGCTTGGATGAGCTGGACTCTGACGAGTAGGGACTGTCTCTTGTATGCATGTCTGTACAGCGCTGCGTGCATGGCGCTATATAAGTGCTAAATAGTAGTAGTAGAACGGGATATTCAGCAGCACTAACATGGTTAGTACCGCTGAATATCTGCGAGTACCGGCTCTACAGGCCCCCAATGCTAACTGCTTAGCATTGGGGTATGCCGGGGGCATTCTGGGGTGGAGCAGGGGTGGGAGGAAACTATATGAGTTGCAAATCTTTTAAACCAATGGGAGACCCTGCAACTGACACCAGTATCCCATAGCCTGGACCACTTAATATCATGACCATTGGTATTAAAGATGGCTGTCACATCCAGAAATACCAGTTTTAGAACATTTGAAATTACTTACTCTTTTTTATGATGATATGGCGGACACAAGGAGACTGCTGTGTCTGTGTATAACTACATAACAGTGTTAGATGTCAATGGATCAGGACATTGTTTTTTGGAATTTGTTAATAAAATAAACTGCAACTCGTTTTCACACAACTACCTAATTCTTGGGTCTATTGGGAGAATGGAGGAGGTGTCCTGACTGCCTGTTCTAAAATAGGATAATTTAGTACATATAGAACACATGAGTTAACCAGCAAAAAAGAAATACCGCAAACTACAGATTTTTCCAACTCTGCAGGCTTCCTCGAAAGGAAAGTAAGACTTTTAAAAGCCATACCCTTATGCGTAGAGATTGAAAAAACACCACCCCCCCCCCCCCCCAACCCATCAGGGGGGGGGGGGGGGGTAGGTAGATACCAAGCATAGACAAATCCAAAAGCAAAAAGAAAGAAAGTAGGCAAGAAATTGAGATACATCCCATGAAGATAAATCAATACAAGTTGACATTAACAAATCCTTCAAAAAATTAGTTTGTAAAGAGTGTCTTTTCCTAAAAATAGACTTACAACAGTCATAGCTCCCAAAAGAAAAAAAATGCATCTATATTAATCACAGGAGTCCTATTATATAAGCAACTAAATCTAAAACTAAAATTCCCATAAAAATATCAATGAAGCAAATTTGAAAAAAAAAGTTAAAGAAAACACAACATGGGAAGGAACGACTCAAAGTAGATTTACAAAGAAGTCTCTGCATGGTTCTTTCAACAAAACTGGGTCTAACATAAGAAAGGGACAGTATCACAAGCCAGTGTTTTGGGGCTCCAGACTGAGTGCTAGCAGGCAAGCAGATACAGGGCATCTCTCAAATAGGAGAGTGTAACCTCCTCCTTCCGATCTTGATATTTCCTTAGTGGAAATTGTCAAAATACCCTCCACTTAGGCCTTTCAACTGGAGACCAGGTTTGACATTTTTATTTATTTAGTAATAAAGTATCAGGATCACAAGCTAGTGTTTCAGGACTCCAGGATCGATACCAGTAGGTAGGCAGGTATGGGGCCTTTGGCTTAGGAGAATGTAAGTCTTGCCATTCTGCTCGCGATCCTTTGAGTTTAATGTTTCACAAACTGCATGTATTAATCTATGCATGCAGAGGATGGAGTGGCTCCTGGGACAATGAATAATTGGTGTATGCTGTTTAAAATCAAGACTGTGATTTGCACTATTTAGTATGTATGTGAATAGTCATTCAGTGGGTGTGGATAATCTGTAATAATGATGCATTTATGTTTCTCCAGGACCAAGCAGGAAGTCAGTCCTCACTTATGGGTGACGTCGGCGCCGACGGAGCCCTCGCGGAGCAATTTTCCCCAGCTTTCTTGCTCAGTCTTCTTTATTCTGCGGAGCCCTACAGACGTAGTTTGTGATCGCCGCTGAAAAAGTTGATTTCTTTCGTTTGTTTTTTCTCGGTTCGACGCCGTGTCTCTTTCCCGCCCGGTCTCGATACTCCAATATCGAGTCCATTCTCATTTTTTCAGTTTTTGTCCTTTGTAACGGGCGTTCCCGCCACTTTTTTCCTTTTTCCCTTTTTCCCTGGCAGCACGGTCCTTCGACCTCGCAGGGGCCCTTTTTCCCCCGATGGCTGCCAGCGGTTTTAAAAAGTGTGATCGCTGTACCAGACTTATGTCTCTTACCGACACACATGACTGCTGCCTCCGTTGCCTCGGACCCAATCATGACTCGGTGGGTTGTGGTCCGTGCAACAAAATGTCCTCGAAGGCATTGAGGAGTCGGCAGTCACAAAAGGAACGAATCTTCTCTGACTCCATGTCCGGTCGGGCCCGGACCTCGTCAGAGGCTTCGACGTCTCGTGACTCCGGCCCCGAGCATCGTCGGAGTTCCTCTGAGCGGGGGTCTCCCGGCCGGGAACATCGTCGGAAGAGGAAACCCGCGAGGGTGGCGTCGGAGGACGCTCCTGGTCCCTCGAGGGCCAGGTCGCATAGCCCCGCCAGTCGCCCCGGGTCCTCGGAGGCGGAGAGGTCGTCGAAGCATCCTCGTCTCGAAGTGGAGTCTCCTGGACACGTGAGTACTGTAGTCCTCGTGGACTCACCTCCCAGGGAACCGACATCGGGCCCAACGCCGTCGGGGCCCGAGTCGGGGGCTGCTGGGTCTTCTGAGTTTGGTCTCAGATTGACGGTCTTGGAGTGCAGTATCGCTGCCTTCATGGACCAGCAGCGGGCATTGATGGCTGGCATCGCCAGTGCATCTGCCCCGACCACCGGGACGTCGACGTCCAAGTCGACCCCGGAGGCCGAGCCGATCCTCGAGTCCATATGAGCTCGAGTCGATCCTCGGCCAAGGTCTCCCTTGGCCTCCCGTTCGGGACCTAGGTCGTCGACGCCGACCTCGGCGTCGGGGCGGAGGTCCTCGGCCCTCGCCCGCACGGAGCCACTCGATTCCTCCACGGAGGAGTCGGGCTGGGACACGGAGGAGGACGAGTCACCCGGTTCTTTTCAGACTCGGTGCGTCCCCTCCGACTCGCCCGAGTTGGAGCCTCGGAGATGGTCCCCCCCGGAGGATACCCGGTTCTCCGATTTCATGAGGGACATGGCCAAGGCTTTGGCCTTCCCCGCGGATCCGGAGGAGGAGCCTCGAGCCGAAGAGTTCGAGGCCCTCCAGTATGACTCTCCCCCGAAGGAGGCCTTTACTGTGCCAGTTCCTCCGATGCTGGAGCGGCTGCTCTTCCGCATGTGGGAGAGCCCGGCCTCGACGCCGGTGTTAAGCAAGCGGGTCGATTCCATGTATCGAGTCCGCAAGAGCCCCGGATTCCAGAAGGCACAACTGCCGCACCATTCCATGGTGGTGGAATCGGCCATGCATCGACTTAAGAGTCAGAAGATGCACTCCTCAGTGCCTCCGGGTAAGGAGGCCCAGAACCTGGATGCCCTCGGTAGGAAGTGCTTCCAGGGCTCTATGCTTGCTTGCCGAGTCCAGACATACCAGCTGTATATGTGCTTGTATCTTCGAGACCTGGCAAAGGAAATTGCCGGGTTCTCTGCTGGTCTCTCCGAGGAACCTTTGCAGAGGTTCCAGGCCTTGGCCACTGGTATTCGAGAGTGCTCGAAGTTTATTTCTCGAGCAGCCTACGATGGCTTCGAAGCATCGGCTCGAGTAGCCGGAGCCGGCATCGGTGCTCGCCGTCAGGCTTGGCTTCAGTCATCCGACCTCGAGCCATGGGTGCAGGACAAGTTGGTCGATGTCCCCTGCAGAGGTGAAAACCTCTTTGGCAAGCCCATGGCTGATAAGGCGGCAGAACTCGAGTCCGAGACTCTCACCAGAACTCGCCTATCCAGAAAGACCTCTGCCCCTTCACAGAAGAGGAAGGGCTTGGGGAAAAAGCCCTTTTACCCGAGGAAGGTGTCTGCCTATAAACAGCACCACCCACAATATCAAGCCTCAGCAGCTCCCCATCAGGGCCAGCAGGCTAAGGGACAGGGCAATGGGTCCCGTAGGCAGAAGGCCCCCAAGCCCACTACACAGGCCCCTGCTCAGCAGGGTGGAGGTTTTTGACTATGCCGGCATAGCCTCTCCCCCTCCGCGACTTTCGCTCAGCACGGGGGGCCGGCTGACCCACTTTGCCCACAGGTGGTCAGCCATAACATCCGATTCCTGGGTGCTGCAGGTGGTTCAAAAGGACTACCTCTTACATTTTCACCAGGTACCTCCTCCCTACTTTCCAGGGAGCCTCCAAGACCCCCTCTGCACAGGGACTTACTCCTTCAGGAGCTGCAAAGTCTGCTCCAGGAACAGGCTGTGGAGCCAGTGCCCCAGCACTTGTGGGGTCACGGGTTTTATTCAAGGTACTTCCTGGTTCCGAAAAGAACAGGAGGCCTCAGACCCATCCTGGACTTGCGCAACCTCAACAAGTTCCTGCAGCGGGAAAAGTTTAAGATGCTTACCCTTGGAATCCTACTTCCCTACCTCCGGCAGGGAGATTGGCTATGCTCCTTGGATCTAAAGGATGCTTACACTCACATCCTTATTCATCCGGACCACCGGCAATATCTGAGATTTGTGGTGGCAGGGAATCATTACCAGTACCGCGTACTGCCCTTTGGCCTCTCCTCCGCTCCCAGGGTGTTCACGAAATGCCTGGCAGTGGTGGCAGCCTTCCTGAGGCTTCAAGGCCTCTTCGTCTTCCCCTACCTGGACGACTGGCTCATCCGGGCACAGTCTTCCGTAGAGGTCACTCAGGCCACTCAACACACAGTGGCTCTGCTTCAGCACTTGGGCTTCGTCATAAACTTCGAAAAGTCCACTTTGCTCCCCTCTCAGGATCTCGAATTCATAGGAGTACGGCTGGACACTCTGCAGGCTCGGGCCTTCTTACCCCTGGAACGGGCCAACAGGCTCATAGCTCTGGCTGGCAGGTTCCACAGCGCGTCACCAGCCTCTGCCAGACAATTCCTGCAACTGCTCGGTCACATGGCCTCCACGGTCCATGTCACTCCGAATGCCCGTCTGCATATGCGACCTGCTCAGTGGAGCCTTCGCACTCAATGGCATCAGGCCACAGGGAGACTGACGGACTTAATACAGATCTCCGACCGCCTGGTCTCCTCTCTGCAGTGGTGGCTTCACCTGCCCAATCTGGTACTTGGCATGACTTTTCAGTCTCCTCCACCTTCTCAAGTGCTCACGACAGATGCCTCTCTCCTGGGATGGGGAGCACATTGCCAAGGAACATGCACTCAAGGCCTTTGGACACCTTGGGAGGCTGTTCAGCAGATAAACTTCCTGGAGCTGCGGGCGATCCGCCTAGCTCTGCGGACCTTCTATCACCTCACTTCTCGTTGGTCTGTACTGGTGCAGACGGACAATCAGGTCGCCATGTTCTACGTGAACAAACAGGGGGGCATGGGCTCCCTCCTTCTATGTCAGGAGGCTCGGAGACTGTGCTCTTGGGCAGTCGACCACGACATCCTCCTCAAGGCTGTTTACCTGCCTGGGCAGGACAATTGCCTAGCCGACAAACTGAGCCGGATACTGCAGCCGCACGAATGGAGGTTGAACCCCGTAGTGGTCCAACGGATCTTCCGCCGGTGGGGCCTCCCCACCGTGGATCTCTTTGCCAGTCCCCTAAACCGGCAACTTCCCAGGTTCTGCTCCCAGCACCTGCATCCTCTCAGAGTAGCGCCGGATGCTTTCCTCATTTCGTGGTCCACGGGCCTACTGTATGCCTTTCCTCCCACGCCACTTGTGTCCCGGACGCTGTTCAAAATTGTCCAGGACAGGGCCTCTGTGATCCTGGTAGCGCCCAGGTGGCCGAGACAACCCTGGTTCCCTCTACTCCTACAACTAGCGGTGGACACCCCTCTTCCTCTGGGGTTTCAGCCCGATCTCCTGACCCAGGATCAGGGTACTCTCCTCCACCCCAACCTCCGGGCCCTTCATCTGATGGCCTGGCTGTTGAAAGGGTAGTCCTGGCTCCGCTCTTACTTCCTCCGGAGTTGGAGGCTGTCGTCCTGGCGTCTCGGCGACCTTCCACCCGGAAATCTTACGCCCTTAAATGGCGTCGCTTCTCGGTCTGGTGTTCTCAGCGCTCTGAGGACCCCTTCGCCTGCTTAGTATCGGTGGTACTGCAATATTTGCTTCACCTCTCTGATCTAGGCCTCAAATCCAACTCTGTCAGGGTCCACCTCAGTGCTCTCTCTGCACATCATTCGCCGGTGGAGGGCCAGCCTCTTTCCGCGCACCCCCTGGTGACGCGTTTTCTCAAGGGCCTTCTTCTGCTTAAGCCCCCGTTGTGCCCTCCAGCTCCTGACTGGGATCTCAATGTGGTCTTGCAAAGGCTTACCTGTCCGCCTTTTGAACCCATGGCTACCTGTCCTCTTCGTTTCCTCTCCTGGAAAACTCTCTTCTTGGTAGCCCTTACCTCCGCTAGGCGCGTTAGTGAACTACAGGCCCTAGTGTCGGAGCCCCCTTACACTAGGTTCTACAAGAATAGGGTGGTCTTACGGACTCACCCTAAGTTTCTTCCGAAGGTGGTCTCCTCTTTTCACATCAATCAAGAGGTGGTTCTTCCGACCTTCTTTCCCAGACCGCATACCAGCCGAGCTGAAACTGTTCTGCATACCCTGGACTGTAGAAGAGCCTTATCCTTCTACCTTGACCGTACGCGTGAGCATCGAAAGGCTGTCCAGCTTTTCGTCTCTTTTGACCCCAATCGGTTGGGGGTACCCGTCTCTAAGCGTACTCTGTCCGTCTGGGTAGCTGACTGTATCGCCTGGGCTTATGGAGCAGCCGGCCTCTCCTTAGAGAGTCGAGTCACGGCTCACCGTGTCAGGGCGAAGGCTGCGTCAGTAGCTCACCTCCGCTCTGTTCCGTTGGCGGACATCTGCCGGGCCGCTACTTGGTCTTCAAGCCAGACGTTTGCGGCTCATTACTGCCTGGAGAGGGAGTCCCGCAGGGACAGTGCTTTCGGACAGGCAGTCCTCCACAGTCTCTTTGAGATTTAAGCAACTCCTACCCTCCTGCCCTGGTGTTGGGCTACCGGCCGGATTTGTATTCAGAGAAGATTCCTTCTTTCTATACTTTTGAGCTTGAGGGGGCTCATCTTTCGATTGAGGTCTCAGGTAGCCTTGAGCTCGGGAGTCCCATAAGTGAGGACTGACTTCCTGCTTGGTCCTGGAGAAAGAGTAGTTACTCACCTGTAACAGGTGTTCTCCAGGAGCAGCAGGTATCAGTCCTCACTACCCTCACTCCTCCCCTTGGAGTTGCAGTCATTCTTTTTGCTAACTTTTTTTGCTGTCTCTTCGCTATGTCATCAGACTGAGCAAGATGGCACCCTTGGGCGGGAAGGGGACCGCGCATGCGCGCTGCAATTCCCAAAGGCTTTCTGCGAAAGCTGGGGAAAATTGCTCTGCGAGGGCTCCGTCGGCGCCGACGTCACCCATAAGTGAGGACTGATTCCTGCTGCTCCTGGAGAACACCTGTTACAGGTGAGTAACTACTCTTTATTTGCAAGTATCTTTTTATGTTTTTAATTTTGTATTATCACATTTTTATCTCTGATGGCAGGGATAAGCTGGAACATGGCCATGTTGAGTTTTATGTTTAATGTGATCACACCCATATTTGTTTTTAGTTTTTAATAAATATTTTTCTAATTTTTTAACTTCTTATTTTGTCCCTTATTTGTCTTTTTGTTTTTTTGGTGTGCATTTTCTTTCCTCCTTGTTTTGCATGTGTTGCACTCTAGCCTCTCTTTTTTCTATTTAGTACCATCTACAAGTTCAGAATTTTATTTTGGCAGTTCTTTGCTGACAGTTCAGAAAGACATGAGCAGCTGTCTGTTGAAGAAATGAATTCTTTGGAACTCTGTTCTTATCTCTCCTGGTGTCTTTCTCCTTCTTTTCTCAGTCTTCATTGCTTTGCTGATATCTCTTTCTGTCCCTATGCTGGCCCCTCCTCTCTCTCTCAAGAAAGCTTCCATCTCCAGGAACAAGCAGGAACGTAGTCTTCACATATGGATAACGTCGGTACCGATGGAGCCCGCGCAGGAACGCTCCCCAGCTTCCAATAGGAATGCTTTTGGGAGCATCCTACTGTGCCTGCGTAGCTGCCTTCCCGCCTTTCCAGCTCTCCCTCCTCAGTTCTTCGTTTTCCGCGGAGCGGACAAGAAGCAATTCCTGTCACCGCAGAAAATTTGTCCTTTCTTATTTTTTTGTGGTTGCGTCTGCCTTCCTGTCGACGCTGGTACTGGCCCCTGTCATTGCTTTCTTTCTTAAAAAAAAAAAAAAAAAAGAAAATCTTCTGTGAAGGAAGGAATCTTTTCTTCTTTATTTGTTTTATTTATTTAACAGTTTTTCTATACCGCGCTCTTCAATATCAGTGTGTTTTACAAATAACAAATTCTGCAAAGACAAAGGGAACAGCCTTGCACATAACTTGGAGCTGTAACTTATATCTTGGAGCTGTAACTAGTGAACTATTTACATAACCAACCACTCAAGCTGTGGTAGGGTAACTATTTACAGGTTATACATTATGCTCAAGCAGGATAGTAGGGTTGGGTCTCAACATATGGTAAAGTCAACATTGTGGATTGACAGCCGATGATTAAGGTACATAATTAATTATTCAGATGTTTGGCTCATTTAAGTCAGCTGTAGGTGAGTTGGGTACAGCCTGAGTGAGTTGGGATGTGGGACATGGTTGTGTTGTGTTTGGCTTTGCGAAGTGTAAAGTAAACAAGTGATGTTTAAGTGCTTTCCTAAATTGTATTAGGTCTTTGATTGATCTGATGTGTGGGGGGAGGTTATTCCAGCATCTTGGGGCATAGAAAGCGAAGGTTCTGTTCCTGGTTGTCTGTGTACATCTTGTAGATTCCTTAGGGATAATTAACGTATTGGCGACTACAGCCCTTCTTGACCTGTTGTTGGGGGGTGGATTTAAGGAGAGCCGTGAGGGACGAGGGGGAAATCAAGTTGATTGCTGTGAAGGCTAGGAGTAGTGCATAGGCCACAGAGTATTCGGGCTGCCGCGTTCATCGCAAGTTGTAGTGGATTAAGCGTGCTCTTGGGGAAGCCATGCAGGATGATGATCGCAAATTCAAAGTGAGGCGTTACCAGTGCCTGGAATATTGTCCTGAAATCATCGGGAGCTAGCAAGGGTCTTAGGAGCCTTAGAGTTTTGATTTTATTGTATATGGCCCTGGTCGTGTTCTTAATGTGTTCCTTGAAATCGAGCTGTTGGTCAAGCATACTACCCAAGTAGCGTATTGTAGACTTGCATGGGAGCTCTGCATCTCTAACCTTTAAGGTGGTGGGGGGGGGAAGAAAACTTTGTTCCTTGTGATAAAAGGACTTCAGTCTTCTTGAAGTTGATGCGTAGGTTCTGAGCTTGGAGCCAGTCAGTGATTGCATTGAAGCAGTCGATTAATGGGGTCCGGTCGGGATGCATGATTTTGAGTGGTGCAAACAGCAAGACATCATCTGCGTATATCAGGCTGTGGATGTTGAAAGAGCGGATGATTTCGCATATAGGTTGCATGTAGACGTTAGAGTAACGCTGACAAGGAGGAGCCCTAGGGTACGCCTTGGTGTTGTTCGAATAGATCAGATGTTGTGGTCCCCATCCATACTTGTTGCCATCGGTCGGCAAGATAGGACTTACACCATTCCCAAGCCATGCCCTGGATTCCCTTCTCCTTGAGTCTGGTAAGGAGTTGAGTGTGGTTGACAGAGTCAAATGCCGCAGCAATATCAAGGAAGATAAGAGCGAAACCGTTTTCAGTTTTATCTATTCCTCTGTTTAGGATGTTGGTTAGTGTGGTTAGAAGTGTCTCTACTCCATGGGATTCCCGAAATCCGTGCTGGCAGGGATCAAGGGGGGCTGATATGTCGATGTGTTGCTGGATCTGTCTCTGGACTACCTTCTCAATTATTTTGGCTACAAGGGGAATACTCAAAATCGGGCGATACAACTCAACTCTAGTCGGGTCCAGACGGTTGTTTTTCAGAAGTGGACGTATGGACGTCTCTTTAAGGACTGCCAGGAATATTCCTGTTGAGAATGAAAGTTTTATGATGTTGGCAAGTGCTGGGCTAAGTTCAAGGCGCATCGCTCTGATCCAGTAAGCCGGACATGGGTCGTTTGGTGCTGTGGTGGTGTTGATGGTGGCAATAAGGTCAGCAATGTATTTCTCTGCTGGGGGTGTGAACTCTGTCAACAGTGGACCTAGAGAGAGAGTATGACTCTGAGTGGGATTGGTTAAAGTGTTTATTGTGAGGGTTTTGGATTGGAGGTAGTCAGCATATAGCTGGCGTTGAATTGAATCAGACTGTGGAGAGGGATGGTTCCTTGGTTAATGATTTTGCTATACTGAAAAGGTCCCGTGGTTTATTTAGAGAGCGGAGAAGGAGATTGGAGTGGTAAGCTCTCATTTTGTCAGCTATTGACTCGCGGTGGAGTTTTAGGTGGTCCATGTATGTTGCTTGGTCATCTGTAGAACGTGAGCGTCACCATTTTCTTTCGTACTTCCTTAATATTTATTTTTATTTATTTATTTATTTATTTAGACAGTTTTTGTATACCACCTTATCCTTCAATCAAAGTGGTCACAACAGGGTGATACATTTAACATGAGGGGATATGAGACACATACACTAATACTTACAGGGAACAGTAGTAGTAGAAGGAGGGATGACCGCAGATCCGCTGAGTACCATGGGGCTGTTCTTCTTTTCCTTGTGAAATTGTTGTAAGTTGAAGCCTTCCCTAAGGAGGGTAACTGTGATACTGTTTTCAGGGTAGTATTCCATCTGGAGATCATCTCTTCAAGGTTTTGTGCAGGTTGATCATGAGTTGGGAGAACACACTTGTTGAACTCCCTGTCAAGGGATTTGAAGCAGCGAGTAGATACTGGAGAGGCTGTGTCTGTGAGCTTGACTGGATTTTGATCTTGTTGTGAAGGGATTTGGAAGGTGATTAGACTGTGATCAGACCATGGACGTGATGGATAAGCTGAGGATGTGGCTCGTCTCAGAACGTGGAGCGAAAATGAGGTCAAGTGAGTTTCCTCTGAGGTGGGTAGGAGCATTTACAATCTGTTCATAGTTGAGTTCAGACATTGCATCAAGGAAGGTGTTAGCATGTGTAGGTTGGAGGGATGCAAGGTTGAAGTCACCAACCAATCAATTAGGCTTGTGTGGATTTTCGGGATTGCAGGCTAAGTCACCAACAAATCAATTAGGCTTGTGTGGATTTTCGGGATTGCAGTTTAAGGGGCTTGTTTACAAAGCCGCGGTAGCGGTTCGCGATCGTTATCGGAGTCGCGGCCCCATTGATTTCAATGGGGCTGCGGCTCCGATAATGATCGGGAATCGCTACCGCGGCTTTGTAAACAAGCCCCTAAGTCTATTATGTTGGATAGGTCTTCTGGAGGGGAGGTCGGTGCTCTATAGATGAGGTTTATTGTAGTGTGTTTATTAGCTATGGTGACCGTATCCAAGAGCATGAAACTTTTGGATGAGAGCGTCTGAAATTGAAGATCTGTTTTTGCTAGAATGAAGACTCCACCGCCTCTCCGGTTAGCTCTATGGCAAGTGTGTATTGTAAAGTTGGGTGGGATGATTTGATTTAGGAGGACTGTGTCAGTGTCTGAGAGCCAGGATTCTGTGATCATTACGATGTCTAGGTTATGACTTGCTATGAGATCTATGATAGCTGGCCATTTCTTGCGAATTGAGCGTGCGTTTATGAGGTCACATCTGAGGTTACTGTGTCCCTGTACCGATTCAGGTTTGGGGCTATCAGAGTGGTTGAGAGATACGTAGAGTAGGTGTGAGTGTCTGAGATGAACTGTGTATGGTGGTGGATGGTGCGGTATGTTGTAATTTCTTCTTCCAAGACTATGTAGGATGGGGATGTGGTTGTAACCAGGTGATAGTGCCAAGGCAGACTGGGTAGCATTGGCTAGAAGGTAGATGCTGATAAGGGCTAGTAGGGAGAGAGCCATGCTGGGCTGCTGAATGTTGGGTCTGCCTTAGTGGTAGAACAAATGTGAGAGATATTTGCTAGCGGGGTAACAGGATAGCAGGTACAATGGAACCATGCAGTGTATGCGGTTGACTAGCCTCAGTGGTGTGGTACAATAGAAAAAGTTATTTAGTAGCTATGGAACACTAAATAAGATAAGTACTGTGGATAGTACAGTAGATATAGTTATATGGTAACATATGCAGTTATATAGTAACAATGGTCAAAAGGTGCTGTTATTTAGTAGCATTAGTGAGATAGATACAGTAGCAAAGGTAAGGCGAGCAATATAATTGCTTACTATCTCTCCGGTGGGGAGAGCCGCCGACGATGGAGAGCTGGAAAGCGTCCCTCACAGTGCCCGATGGCGCTTTTCTTTGAAAGGCAGGCATCTCTGCATCAATTGAGTAGGACACCAAAGATGGCTGCTGTTCCCGCCGCTGCCTTGGGAGCCCATTCAATCCGCTGTGTGGAGAGCCGCTGAAGATGGAGTGCAGGAGAGCATAAATGACTTCCTTGTGGATCTAATCTGGAGGTCCCTCGCCTAAGGGCCACGCCAAAGGGCCCTCAGGCGAGACCCTCAGGCGCAGGCCCGCCCGATCGGCGCTCTTTTTAAATGACGGCCAGGCTGCCCCGATTGGGCAGCTCCTGTTGGAGGGGTGGTGCGGTGCTCCGGCTCGCTCGATCCCCGCCGGGAGAGCAGATGAAGAGCCGGAGTGCTGCTCGAGGCCAAAAAAGATGCCATCTTTCAGGCGCATCGATGCCATCTTAGGCTTAGGCCTCCCCTTTGTCACAGACAAAATGGAAAATCATCCAGTGGTTTTAAGAAGTGTTCCAAATGTGGTAGTACCATTTTGGCCACAGGAAACCCATGACTGGTGTCTAGAATGTTTAGGACCGGATCATCAACCGTCAGAATGTCCTCTCTGTAGGAAGATGACAAAGAGAGACCTACAGAACCGAGCTGCAAAGCTGGGCGCCCTCTTTGCCTCCGATGCAGTATCTTTAGCATCGACGTCATCGAGAGCTTCCCCTTCCTCCCAAGGATCTCAGGTATCGAAACCTAAGTCTTCATTGAAGACTGGCCAGCCCTCTAAGGGTAGATTTCCTTCTAAGCATCGAGATGCCTCAGGTGTTGTCCTGGAGGGGGATACACCGGCCAAACAAACCCCAGTGGGAGGACCTTGCCTCCAAAGTCTTAGTAGGGTCCCAGGATGCTCCTGAGGCCTCCACCTCTGGAGAGCTCCTGGTGCCATGCTCAGGGATCGTGGCCTGCAATTCCGGTACCGATACCAAGCATCAGCAAGCTCCATGGATCAACGTATCCTGGCCATCGAGCAGAGCTTAGATGGCTTACTGGTGGCCTCCGTACTGGTAAAGCCTTTACAGTCTATCCCTCAGGCATAGGTGCCGGCTATAGTACCGAAAGAGCCTGCATCGACTTTTTTGCCGCTTACCACGCTACCACCCATGCTGGCTCTCTAATCCATTTCCGGTGCTGGCACCGCAGGCTTCAGCTACCTGCTTTGATCAATATCGAGTATGGACAGAGTGGGAACACCCTGCCCATTGATACTTTGAGTCTTTGGACTCCAGTTCATCAGATGATGAATCGGCCAATACCCGGGAAATGAGAACTCTCCCGGAAGACCCATCTCCATCTCCACAACGTCGCATATCCCCTCTGGAGGACATGTCTTTCCAAGACTTTATTCGCGATGTTGCTTGGGGTCTCTCCATAATGGTGACTTCGGAGAAAGAACCTAGGGCTGAAGAACTTGAAATTCTTCAATATCCTACAGCCACAAAGAAAGTTGCTACTCTCCCTATTCATCGCATACTTCATGACCTTATGCTTCGTATTTGGGAGACAACCCTAACCATCTCTCCACATACCCAATGACTCGATACCATGTACCAGATACCGGAGTGTCCTGGTTTTCAAAAGACGCAATTATTACACCATTCTATGGTGGTGGAATCGGCAATGCGTCAAAGAGTGTTAAGACACATTCCTCAAACCCTCCAGGCAGGGAATCAAGAACCCTCGACGCCTTTGGTTGACGTTGTTTTCAGGCCTCCATGTTATCGGCCAGGATCAGTTCCTACATACTCTATATGTGTATGCTCCTTAGAGAGGTGGCTAAGGATTTGGAATGAATGGTTCCTCTTCTCCCTGATGACAAGAGAGCAGCTTATCTCACCCTTGTAAAGCATGCCCAAAATGTTTCAAAGTTTAACAGGGCAACTTTTTACTGTTTTGAGTGCATCATCAGAACTTCATCTATCTGCATCAGTGCACTCAGGATTGCTTGGCTCTAAGCATCCGATCTTGAACATTGAGTTCAAGATAAGCTGGGTAATATCCCTTGCACCGGTGAAAACCTTTTTTGGCAAGGATTGACAGGACAAGGTGCCTCAGTTAGAATCTGAGAACACCACTCTTAATAGACTATCTAGATCTACTGCCAACCCAGCTAGGAAAAAGGCAGCGAAGAAAGCTTTTTTCAATAAGAAGTACTACCCTTCTTACACTCCTTTGGTACAGTGTCAACACCATGCTCCCCAGAAGGGGCAGCAGCCTTCAAAACAACAAAAGAAGGCTCAGACTCCTAAGTCACAGCCACCTCAGCAGACCCAGCCTCCTCAGGGTCTTTGACTCCTTTCTGAAGAACATAGCCGTTCTGCCTTTGGAGGTCCCAGATCCCATCCACGTTCCTGGCAGACTTTGTCACTTTGCCTACAGGTGGCATCTTATCACATCAGAGCAGTGGACACTGTCCATAGTATGGGAGGGGGTGCAAGCTTCATCCATGAAGTCTACCCCCCCCCCCCCCGGACTCCTCCAAGAGAGTTCTGCTTTCAGCCCCCTCTCACTGCTCTGTTGTTGCAAGAGGTCACCTCCCTTCTCTCTCAGGGCACAATAGAGGAGGTTTCACCATTCCAGCAGGGCTTTTATTCTCCATACTTCCTCATTCCAAAGAGAACAGGAGGGTATAGGCCCATTCTGGACCTCAGAGGACTGAACAAGTACCTACTACGGGAGAAATTCAAAATTATCTCCCTAGGCACCCTTCTCCCCTATCTCCAGAGTCAGGATTGGCTCTGTTCTCTAGATCTGAAGGAGGCATATACTCACATACTTATTCACTCACAGCACAGAAAGTTCCTGCGCTTCATGTTTCAAGGGAGACATTATCAATACAGAGTCCTGCCTTATGGCCTCACCTCTGCCCCAAGAGTCTTCACAAAGTGCATGGCGGTAGTAGCCACATTCCTAAGGACTCTAGGGATATTTGTCTTCCCTTACTTAGACGACTGGCTCATTCGAGCAAACACCTCTCTAGAGGCCAATCTTTCCCTCTTGTGCACCATGCAAGTGCTGCAACACTTGGGATTTGTAATAAATCTTCCAAAGTCCCAACTCGTTCCCTCTCAAACTCTAGAGTTCATAGGGGTTCTCTTAGACACTCAACAATCAAAGGCATTTCTGCCCCATGCCCGCTGTGCCCGACTCAATCAGTTAGCATCTCAGGCATGCCTCAAGAACTTTCTCACTGCTCGAGAACTGCTACAACGTCTGGGTCATATGGCATCAATAGTACATGTTGTTCCATATGCTTGTCTACATATGTGCACAGCTCAATGGACACTGGCTTCCCAGTGGTCTCAGACATCGGGTCGCCTGGGAGACAGAATAATGGTCTCTACCCACCTAATCTCATCTCTCCAGTGTTGGCAATCCCCAGAAAACCTCCTAGTAGGGTCACCTTTTCAGATGCCAGCACACCAATGTACCCTGATGATGGATGCATCCAAATTGGGCTGGGGTGCTCATCTGGACAATCTCTGCACTCAAAGACTTTGGTCTCATCAGGAGTCACAACTCCACATAAATCTGCTGGAATGCAGAGCCATTTACAATGCTCTCAAAATGTTCCATTTCCATCTTCGATTCTGCACAGTTCTAGTCCAGACGGACAATCAAGTAGCTATGTTCTACTTGAACAAGCAGGGCGGAACAGGCTCATGGACCCTTTGCAGCAAAGCCCTGCACCTGTGGTCTTTTGCCATACAGCATCACATTCACCTACTTCTGATGTATCTTCCAGGCAAACACAATGTCTTGGCGGACAAACTGAGTTGAGTCCTTCTACCACACAAGTGGTCTCTCCATGCAGACAAGGTCGATCACATTTTTCAGATCTGGGGAACTCCAGAGATAGACCTGTTTGCAAGTCCTCAGAATGTGAAGCTTCCTCGCTTTTGCTCCAGGACTCCTGCACCAGCCAGCCAGCAGGTAGATGCTTTTCACCTTCACTGGGGTCAAGGCTTTCTATATGCCTTCCCTCCCATTCCCCTAATTCCCAAGATTATTTTCAAACTCCAGAGAAACAGGGGCTACATGATACTCATAGCCCCACGCTGGCCACGACAACCGTGGTATCCTCTCCTTCTACGTCTGTCTCTAGCTCAACCCGTAGATCTGGGGTTTGCTCCAGATCTTCTCTCTCAGGAGGAGGGGACACTGCCCATCCCATTCTGCAGTCCCTCCATCTTACAGTATGGCCGCTGAAGGCATAGCCTTCCAGGATATTAACCTCTCTCAACAGGTTAAGGATATCTTTTTAGCTTCTAGGAAGCCTTCCACCAGGCACTCCTACACCTTCAAGTGGTGTAGATTTTCTCTCTGGTGTTCGCAGGGGGCGCTTAACCCCTTCTCAGCTCCGGTGGATGCATTACTTGAATATCTTCTCCACCTGTCTTCTTCTGGACTCAAAACCAATTTGGTAAGAGTACACATAAGTGCAGTTGCGGCCTCTCACATACCCTTAGATGGTCAGCCCCATCTCTTCTCAGCTGTTTGTAGCATACTTCATGAGGGGTCTTCTATTAACTAAACCTCCCATTAAGCCCCCTCCAATGCCATGGGATCTTAATATTGTTTTAGGACAGCTTCTAAAGCCACCCTTTGAACCTCTAGCCACTAGTTCTCTGAAGTTTCTCACCAGGAAGGTCACCTTCCTTATTGTCCTCACTTCAGCAAGACGCATTAGTGAGCTCCAAGCTTTGGTGGCTGACCCTCCTTATACACAATTCCATCATGATAAGGTAGGATTCATCTTCACTTTATGCCAAAGGTGGTCTCGCCCTTCCATCTAAACCAGTCGGTTTACCTCCCTGTCTTTTTCCCTAGACCTCATTCCTCTAGGGCAGAAGCAACCCTTCACACTCTGGATTGCAAACGTGCTTTGGCTTTTTATCTCCAGATAACTTAAGAGCACAGAAAAGCTTCCCAGCTTTTCATTGCCTTTGACTCAAGTCACCTGGGATTGCCAGTATCCAAGCAAATTCTCTCCAGATGGATAGCGGATTGCATTTCCTTTGCTTATGAAAGTGCTGGACTCTCTCTCGAGGGTCATGTCACTGCACATAATGTTCAGGCCATGGCTACCTCTATGGCAAATCTACACTCTGTAGCAGTCGATGAGATATGCAAAGCAGCAACCTGGCCTTCTGTCCACACTTTTGCTGCACACTGTTGCCTAGACAAGGACTCCCACCAGGATGCCTTGTTTGGCCAAGCTGTTCTCCAGCATCTCTTTCAGACTTAGATCAACTCCTACCCTCTGTCCCAGGTTTCCATACCAGACATCCTTGGAGGATATATGACCTACTTAGTTATGCCTGTGCTCCACAGCTCACTCTGAGGTCATCTCTGGCATCTCCGAGCTAGGAAGTCCAATATGTGAAGACTACATTCCTGTTTGTTCCTGGAGATAGCGTTGTTACTCACCTGTGATCTCCGGGAACAGCAGGAATTTAGTCTTCACAACCCATCCTCCTCCTCTAGGAGTTGTACTTTTTCCTCTTCTTCTCCTTCTCTCCTTTTATATCCGCTACAAACTCAACTGAGGAGGGAGAGCTGGAAAGGCAGGAAGGCAGCTATGCAGGTACAGAGGGATGCTCCCAAAAGCTTTCCTATTCGATGCTGGGGAGCATTCCCACATGGGCTCTGTCGGTATCGATGTTACCCATATGTGAAGACTAAATTCCTGCTGTTCCCGGAGATCACCTGTTACAGGTAAGTAACTACACTTTTTCTCTGGGAACAAGCAGGAAGTTAGTACTCACATATGAGTGATGTCTGCACTGACAAAGCACCTGCGGAAGCATCTACCCAGCTTTCAAAGAAAGCCTTTGGGAGATGCACTACACATGTGTGGTCCCCTTCCTGCCCAAGGGTGCCATCTTGCCTCAATCTCCTTTTTTCCACGGAGCCCTCCAGACATCTGTCCAGTTCCCCCGGAAAAAGTGTGATATTTGTTTTTGATACGTTTCTGTCTGGTTTGCATACTGGTTCCTTCCCGCCCCCGAGCCATCTCGCCTCGGCGTCACTCCTCAGGTTCATTCCTTTGTTGTTTTTTTCTTTTTCACCTTGAAGTGTCCCTCAAATGGCATTTGCGCCCTTTTTCAGCCGAAGGCCTTGGACCCTGCCGGGTGGCAAGGATCCCTTTTTTCCAGTGGCCTCCAGCGGCTTCAAGAATTACAATCGGCGCAGCAAAATGATGTCCAAAGCCGATCCGCATGACTGCTGCCTCCAGTACCTCAGCCTGGAACACAATGACTCTTACTGCGAACTCTGCAGAACCCTGACTTCAGGATTTTTAAAAAGCCATCACCAAAAGTCCTCCCCGCCGGAGTCTCCGGTAACACCATGCGCCAGGGCCCCATCCAGTACCTCAGTGCACCATGAAGCCTGGACCTCCTCGGAGTCCCGTGGCCACAGTTCCTCTGAGAGGAAATCCCCAGAGATGGAATGCAAGAAGTTGAAACCCTCGAAGACCACCTCGGAGGATGGGTCCGGAAAGAAGGGGAAATCCAATTCCAGGCCCACAGTCCCTGGCGTGAGTCTGAGTCGTCGGAGCGGGAGCGGCCTCACAAGCTGCCCGCAAGGAGTTGTTGGCATCCGCCAACTGGCCTCGGACACCCAAAGCTACCCTTGTCAAGGACTCCCTCTCGACAGTGCCGATGCTGGGCCTGAAATCCTCGGTGCCTGCGTCGATGGCTGCGGAGCCAACTGGCATGGAGACCAAGATGGCAGCCTTAGAGAGCAGTATCTCTGCTCTCGTGGCCATGCAGCGGGCATTTATGTGTGGTTCATCCGCCCCAGCGATGGGACCCTTGACATCAAGGGCTTCCCCGGACGTAGAGCTGATCCTTGAGTGCCACCTGCCTTGAAAGGCCCAACGGCTCCAGATGAGGTCCTGGTCCTCTTCCTCAGGACACTGGTCCTCTCCAGCAAGTGCCCGCGGTTTGGACCGCAGATTTTCCGGAGGCTGCAGACCATCCGATGCAGACCTCGATCATGGTGATCACAGAGCCTCAGACTTATACTCGAACTTTGAGTCCAAATGGGAAACCGCGAGGACAAGGAGTCCCCAGACACTTGGCGACACCGAGACTTGCCTTCCGACCCGTCTCCTCTAGTGTCCCATATGGCAAAGGCACTCATCATCGAGACCAAGGCTGAGGAAGACCTGCGCACGAAGGAACTGGAGATACTCCAGTATGAGGCCCTCCCTAAGGAAACCCTTACAGTACCGATGCCTCCAATCCTCAAATGCCTTCTCCTTCAGATGTGGGAAACGCCAGCGTCAGTGCCCATTGTAGGCAGGTGATTAGACTCCATGTATAGAGTATGCCAAAGCCCTGGGTTCCAGAAGACCCAACCTCCCCACAACTTAATGGTTGTTGAATCAGCCATGTTCAGGTTCAAGAGCCAAAAGACTCATTCTTCGGTGCCTCCCGTCAGGGAGGCCTGGCCCCTCGACGCCCTCGGCCAGAAGGCCTTACAGGGCTTGATGCTGACTTGCCAGATCCAGTCCTAGTAGCTCTATATCGGCATGTACCTCAAGTTGCTGTCAAGAGAGCTCTGTGGGCTCAGCAGGCCTCGACGGGTAGCCCCTGCAGAGATTTAAGTCTCTAGCCTCAGCAGTCAAAGAGTGCTTGAAGTTCTTGTTTCGAGCAACCTACGATGGCTTTGAGTCTTCAGCCAGGGTGGCTGCCGTGGCAGACTGAGGAGAGCTTTTGACTCCCTGGACATGACCTCCTCTCCCCCAGAAGGTCCCCTAAAGCCCACAGGGGGGCGTCTGGCCCTGTTTGTCCACAAGTGGTCAGGGAGGGTTACCTCCTCCTCGTACAGCGAGCACCACCTTCGTACTTACCAAGAGAGCCCATAAGACTTCTCTTTCACCAGATCCTGCTCCTCACTGAGCTCACAGGCTTACTCCAAGACAGAGCGGTGGAGCCAATGCCGAAACATCTCTGGGGCACCGGCTTTTACTCCAGGTATTTCCTCATCCCCAAGAGGACAGGAGGCTTCGGGCCCATCCTGGATCTGTGGGAGCTGAACAGGTTTCTGGTAAGGGAGAAGTTCAAGATGCTCTCCCTGGGCACACTGCTGCCATTCCTCCAGCAGGGAGATGGGCTATGCTCCTTAGACCTAAAGGATGCCTACACACACATCCTGATTCATCCCAGCCACAGAAAATACCTTTGGTTTATGGTGGGGGGGGGGAGCACTACCAGTACAGGGTTTTCCCCTTTGGGCTGGCCTCTCACTAAGGGTTTTCACAAAGTGCCTAGCGGTGATCACAGCCCACCTCCGCCTCAGGGGGGCCTTTTTCTTTTCCTACCTAGATGACTGGCTCATGAAGGGTGGCCCAGCTGCAGAGGCGCAACATTCCACTAGGCGCACCATCGATGCCCTGCGGCACCTGGGGTTCATCATCAAAGTCCTATCTCTCTTCTGGCCCAATGCCTAGGGTTCAGAGGGGCTTGGCTAGACACCCTACAGGCCTTCCTCCTTCAGGAAAGGTCACAATGTCTCAGGGAGCTACCGGCAGAGGTGCAACACTGCTGGTTGCTAACTGCCTGGCTTCTCCTCTGCCTGCTGGGCCACAGGGCCTCTACAGTCCACATGACCCCATATTCCATACTTCACATGAGAGCGGCTCAGTGGTGCCTCCACTCCCAGTGGATGCAAGCCATTGGCAGGCTTCGGGACAGAGTGAGTGTGACCCGCCAGCTGATGGGCTCCCTAGGTTAGTGGCAGATCCCCCACCACCTTCAGGCAGGAATACCCTTAAAGGCACCCACTCCCCAGAGGGTCCTTACCCACAGATGCCTCCTTGCTAGGCTGGGGAGCACATTGTGGGGACCTTCAGACTCCAAGCAGCTGGTCCCAGATGCAAATCAACCTTCTGGAGATCCAAGCAATATTTCTGGCCCTCTGAGCCTTCTGCCACTGGCTACCAGTGCTGATCCAGACTGACAACCAGGTTGCAGTGTTTTACATCAACAAGCAAGGGGGCAAGAGGTCATACTCCCTCTGCCAAGAGGCAATAGCCCTCTGCTCCTATGCAACTCACAGTGGGATGCGCCTAAGAGCAGTCTACCTCCCAGGCCAGGACAATGCCCTGGCAGACAAGATGAGCAGAGTTCTCTAACCCGACAAGTGGCGACTGGACCCCAGAGCAGTCTCCCAGTTGTTTCAACTCTGGGGTGCCCCTCTAGTGGACCGCCAGCCCGGAAAACGCGCAGTTGCCCTGGTTCTGCTCCCATCAGCAGTACCCATCCCAGGTAGCAGCAGATGCTTTCCTCATCCCATGGATTGAAGGCTTCCTTTACACCTTCCTGCCAACACCGCTGGTCACCAAGACCCTCTTCAAGGTCCAGCATGACAGGGCATCACTAATTCTGATAGCCCCCCCCCCCCCCCACGGTGGCCCAAGAAACCCTGTTTCCCACTGCTCCTCTCCCTGTCAGTGACATCCCTGATTCCCCTGGGCCAAGCCCCAGGGCTACTCTCACAGGAGCAGGGCTCTCTCCTGCACCCCAACTTGGTGCTCCTGTCACTCATGGCTTGGCTGCTGAAAGGGTAGCTCTAGCTCCCTTTAACTTCCCATAGGACGTAGAAGACATTCTTCTGGCTTCTCGCAAGGCCTCCAAGAGGAGGGCATACACCTTTAAGTGATGTCTGTTCTTGGTGTGGTGCCCCAAAAGATGGGCATACCTGTTCTTCTACTCGGTGCAGGTGGAACTCCAGTACCTGCTCCACTTGTCGCAGGCGGGACTAAAGTCCAACTCAGTGAGAGTGCACATGTGTGCAATTGCAGCGCACCACCATTCTGTCGAGGGCAAACCCCTCTTGGCTTCGCCCCTCATGTCTCAGTTCCTCCAGGGCCTCATGCTATCCAACTGCCCCATCCATCCACTGGCGGTGGAGTGGGATCTCAATGTGGTACTCTCGCAGCTTACTAAGTCGCCCTTTGAGCCGTTGGCTAGCTGCCATCTTAGGTACCTTTCTTGGAAAGTTGTCTTCCTTGTGGCACTCAGGTCAGCTCGCAGAGTCAGCTAGCTGCAGGATCTGATGGCAGAGCCTCCCTACATGAGGTTCTACAAGAACAGGGTGGTGCTTCGCACACACCCTAAGTTTCTGCCGAAGGTGGTGTCCCCAGGCCATCTCAATCCAGGAGGTGGTGCTTCCCAACTTCTTTCCCAGGCCTCACGCAGGCACAGCAGAGACTTTTCTCCATACCTTGGATTATAAAAGGGCCCCATTCTTCTATTTATAATGGACCTAGGGCCACTGCAAAGCACCTCAGCTTTTCGTTTCATATAACACCAGCTGACTGGGGCTTCCAGTGACTAAGCGAACTCTGTTCACTTGGGTGGCAGACTGCATCATCCTTGCCTAAGAGCAGGCAGTGATCTCACTAGACCAGTGGCTCACGGTTCATCGTGTCAGGGCCATGGCTACTTCCATGGCAAATCTGCGTTCCACCCCTCTGGCAGAAATCTGTCAGGCCACCACCAGGTCTTCGGTCCATACCTTCACAGCCCACTACTGCCTGGAGAGGGAGTCCCGACGAGACAGCCCCTTCAGTCAGGCTGTACTCCATAATATCTTCGGGATGTAGGTAACTCCTGCCCTTTGACCTTTCTGTGTTCAGGCAACCGGAGTGCTGGTTCCCCGCCGGACACTTGGGTCTTGCGAGAGTCTCTCGGTAGGGACTCAACTGCTGCTGCTTACAGCTCAGCCTTTGCAGGTCGCCATGGCATTTTTACAAGTTCTCAGTAGCCTGTAGCTGAGGAGTCCCATATGTGAGGACTGATTTTTGCTTGTTCCCGGAGAACACCTGTTACAGGTGAGTAACTATGCTTTCTAATAGGTATTCTCCGGGGACAGCAGGAATCAGTCCTCACAACCCTTTCTCCTCCCCTTGGAGTTGCTTCTTACTGTATTTTAATTTTTGCCTTATTAGCTATGTCATTAGACTGAGGCAAGATGGCAGTCTTGGGTGGGAATTGGCCACACATGTGTGGTGCATCTCCCAAAGGCTTTCTTTGAAAGCTAGGGAGATGCTTTCGCAGGGGCTCTTTGCTGCCAATGTCACCTATATGGGAGGACTGATTCCTGCTGTCTCCGGAGAACACCTGTTACAGGTGAATAACTACGCTTTGTTCTTGGTGATATCCCCCCCCTCCTCGTCCCCATCCTTGGTTCCTCCCTCTTTGACTCACTTTTTTTCCTACATGGCAACCCCAACCCACTCTACTCATGACATACTCTTCTATCTGCTCTTTGCCTAGTTCCTCTTGTACTGTGAAGGGACTCGCTTCACAGAACAGAAGCATCGCATAAGCATGGAGGTAGCAGAAGCAAAGGGACTGCCTAAACTGAAACATCATCTCCTGCCTCGAACCAAAGGCTTCACCACTGCAGTCCAGTGTCTGCGAGGAACAGGTAGGGGGGGGGGGTAGTGTCACGGCACGGTCACCTTGTGCTACATTTGCTTTTCTCACAAGAGTCCTAGGTAGTGTACAGTGTCTGAAGACCTACAGTTCTGGTCAACATTATTGGCACCCTTGCAGTTCAACCCCTTAATGTCCAATATCTCCTAAAAAGAAGTGACCAGTGAAATGGCTTTGAACTATATATGCACACATATTTGACACATAAAAGAATCAAGTAAAACAAGACCAATTAAAAGAGGAAATAGTATAAAAAACTGGGAAATTGCCAGGACATGATTATTATTACTTAGTCCATTCCACCAGAATGATGCCTATAATACCTAAATTCCAAATAGCATCATTCTACCTATCCTTAACACATGGAGATAATTCCTAACTCACATCAATAAGAGAGAAAAGGGAACGCAGCACCTACAAGCTCAATGTCCCGACTTAAGAAAATTAGGCCATGGACTAGCTCTATGACATCATGAGTCCAAAAAAATTCCCTTCAGACGTGGTACACATCTATTCAGTACAATTAGTATGCCCTTAAACTCATCACAAACAAAAAAGCTGGAAAAAAGATATAATGCATATTACTTATGCCTCAAACCATTACATATATTGCACACAGTCCTTGTGCCTTAAACCCTTGAACCCATCATAAAAATACACATTATATTTATATACAAGCTCTATAATATTGTATGTATTACACATACCGCATAAGCCTCAGCACTTATAATATCTCAACTTATCTCTTATGCTTAAAAAGCTTTCTCCAGGGTGTCACTGGATACCACTTAACCCAGTACTTGTAATGTCATCAACTGATCCCAACGCTGCAAAGGATGCCCAGATAGCATTTTGCTTCCGCTTCCTCATGGGAGGGTTTTAGCTGACATTTCACCAGCGGGTCTCCTCTTCCTTAAAGAAGAATCCTAGCTGGCATTTTAACAATGGGTCACCAGACCCAGTAAAACACACTGCAAAACATCACGAACTCCATTAAAACACATTCTCTTTTAAGAGATCTAAACTAAACTCCTACCATAGCCAATCAAACTTTCCTGCATACCTCAAAGGTCTGCAGCATTTCACTCCACATAGGATTCCACCATCACTGATGTGCCTGCTAGTTTTTTATTCACCTTACTAAGTATGCTCAGCAGTAACAGCTTATATCTACCACAGCATCCAAACACTTCACATCTTTCTAAAACCTACTGGCCCTCCAATCACAGCCAGTATTGCAGCTGCAGCCACTCCCAGCTGATGTCATTCATTCTACACCCATATACCGTATACCATAGACCCAATGATCATCTCAAAACTATTGCATATCCACTAGATCACAAACAACACCTCTCACGTTACCAGATTATCACTGAAACATCAAAACATTTTTTATTATATATAGCAGTGCTTGAGCCCCTATCAATCTATATTAATACTTTATTACATCCTTTGATGCATAATATTCCATCATATGTTATGGATATGACACATTTTCTGCGTCTTTTGAATGAGAGAGGCCAGTCTGGCTCACATCCTGGGGTTCTATTGGTGACCCTGGATGTAGATTCTTTATATACCAGCATACCACAGGATTTGGCTATACAGGTGATACTGGCATCACTGAATTGGACGGGCAATTTGGAAGAGGCCCATATACGGTTTTAGATGGATTTGTCTGATTTAGCCTTGAAAGAGAATTTTTTTCAATTTGGGGACAAGATGTACCATAAACCTAAAGGTGTTGCAATATGGGTGACATTTGCCCCTTCTATTGCAATTTTATTTATGGAAACTTATGAAACGAGATGGTTGGGGCCTGAATCTCCATATGCACGGCATATTATGATGTAGTCTTGAAGGACTACAAAAAGGGACTTCTACTTCTATAGAGAGATCTGCAATAGTGAGTATATACTTCTGAGAATGTTTCTGAAGGGAATTCTTTGGATTAAAGCTGATTAATCTGTGAATTCAGTGTATTTGTTAAATCAGTCAGGGCCTAGTAGCAGCAGTTTAAGTTTAAATTTAAAACACAGAAGAGAACTTTCTGGTTAAATTTAGAACCCAGCAGAGAGCTGTAGTTTAAATTTAATACTCACTCAGGGCCTAATAGCAGCAAGTGCTTTTAGTTTAAATTTAAAACACAAAAGAGAGCTTTCTGCTTAAATTTAGAACCCATCTGAGAGCTTCTAGTTTAAATTTCATACCAGGTCAGAGTCTAGCAGCAGCAAAGAGCTTTAATTTAAATCAAATCAGATTATAACTTAGCATAAAAGGCAAAACAGGGTCCGTATTCTTTGAGCAATAAATAAAGTCTTCTAGAGACCTTTACAAAGAGGCCTTCTACCTAGGGGGCAAGAGACCTGTGAAACTTTTTAAAAAGGTGTTAAAGCCAGGGGGCAGGTCAAAAGGCCATTTTGAAAGACTCCTTCTATCCAAGCAAGGACTGTTAATCACCCAGGAAGTTGGTCACAGCTTACCTCAGAAGCACAGGACAGGGTACTGTGTAGCAGCATTCTTTAATAAGTCTTATTTCCCTTCCTCCATCCCCAACACCCACCTACCCCTAGAATAATCGTAGCTTTATAGGTACTTACACATCTTAAAGGAAAGGAGGTGCTCTCAGGTGCAGCTCTTTATCCAAATCAGTCATGCATTAAGGACCTGAGATTAATTAAGCTTCGGGTGAACAAGGTATATTAAATGTATTAGATACACTTTTATTAGTATAAGCAGCCACACCAACCCTTAGTAAGTAAAGAATTTAAAGATCTAAACGCAAGCTTAAAACTAAGATGCAGACAGCATCCAGCAGCGAGATGGGGGCTTTCCATTCTTTTGCATTGAGTGTCACATGTGTGATTTTCTCCCAGTTGGTGAGAGGTCTTACGTGTGCACTAGGTGCAAGGAGCTCTTTGCTCTCAGGGAATGAGTCCGTTCTCTAGAGGCTAGAGTAGCAGACTTGGAAGACATAAGAAAGACAGAGAGGTACATAGATGAGATCTACAGGGATATAGTCCTGAGTTCCACCTCCAGTCTGGCAGCATCCCTGTTGCCATGGAGCAGAGAGATCACGTGACAGGAGAGCATCACCCTGGTGTGGCAGGAAGTGATCCTGTAACTAGGATCTGTCCTCCAGGTGATGTAAAACCCTCTCGCACCGAGGAAGTTTCTCCAGGGCCATGTGCCCATGAGGGAAGGGTTAGGACAGCCGTTAATAGTTGGTGATTCGATCATTAGGCATGTAGATAGCTGGGTGGCTGGTGGACATGAGGATCGCTTGGTAACATACCTGCCTGGTGCGAAGGTAGCGGACCTCACGCGCCACCTAGATAAGGTCTTAGATAGTGCTGGGGAGGAGTCTGCTGTCTTGGACCAATGACATAGGAAAATATGGTAGGGAGGATCTGGAGGCTAAATTTAGGCTTTTAGGTAGGAAGTTGAAATCCAGAACTTCCAGGGTAGCGTTCTCCGAAATGCTTCCCGTTCCAAGCGCAGGACCAAAAAGGCAGGCAGAGCTCCGGAGTCTCAATGCATGGATAAGAGAATGGTGCAAGGATGAGGGTTTTGGATTTGTTAGGAACTGGGGAACATTCTGGGGAAAGGAGGGGCTCTTCCGAAGGGATGGGCTTCACCTTAACGGGGATGGACCCCCTCCCACCCGCCCCCCCCCCCCCCCTGGTTGCTGGCATTAACATTTAAAAAGGAGATAGAGCAGCTTTTAAACTAGATAATAGGGGAAAGCTGACAGTCTCCCAAGAGCGCATGGTTCGGAATAAGGTATACTTGAATGATACTATGTCTATACTGTTTTTTGTATATAGTTGCAATTTTTTTGTGTAATGATCTATGTATTTTACCTTTGTTCTATGTAAACCGCCCCTGATCTTGGGAAGTGGCGGTATATAAAAGATTTTCAAATAAATAAATACTACCAAAAGCAGAGAGGTTCCAAAAAAGAGTAAAGTAGCCCAAATGCCCTTCAGTATGGTGCAGGCAGACCTTAAAGATTCCAAATTACGCATGCCTACCAATAGCCAGATTAATATGAATAACATATAGTCTCTAAAATGCTTGTATGCAAATGCTAGAAGTCTAAAAAATAAGATGGGAAAGTTAGAATATATAGCACTAAATGAGAGGTTAGATATGATTGGAATCTCAGAGACATGGTGGAAGGAGGACAACCAGTGGGACACTGTGATACCTGGGTACAAACGATATCATAATGATAGAACTGATAAAATTGGTGGAGGGGTTGCACTCTATGTTAGAGAGGGCATTGAGTCATAAAGGATTAAAGTTTTGCAGGAAATAGAATTTGCTGTAGAATCTTTATGGATTGAAATTCCATGTAATTCATTATATATTGCCTTTAATTAAACTACCTTGTAAAATGTTCTTGTTCTTTGTAAAATAATAATAACGCTCCTTATTATTATTGTTTGGTTATATGTAAACCACCTCAGACCTCTGGAAGAGGCGGTATAGAAAAATGTACAAATAAATAAATAAAGAAGGGGAAGGCGATGGCAGTGGGGGTGTACTATCGACCGCCTGGCCAGAATGAACAAATGGATACTGAAATACTCAAAGAAATCAAGGAAGCTAACAAACGTTACAACACAGTAATAATAATGGGTGATTTCAATTACCCCGGTATCGACTGGGTCAGTGTCACGTCAGAACATGCTAGGGAGATAAAGTTCCTAGATGAAATAAATGACTGTTTCTTGGAGCAGCTGGTTCATGAACCAACCAGAGGGGAAGCCATATTGGACCTAGTCCTTAGTGGAACACCAGATCTGGTGCAAGAGATAAGAGTGTTGGGGCCACTTGGCAATAGTGATCATAGCATGATCAGGTTTGATTTAATTTGTAGAGGAGAGATGGTAAGGAAATCCACAGTGCTACCTTTTAACTTTCGAAAGGGAAACTATGATAAAATGAGGAAAATAGTCAAGAAAAAACTAAAAGGATCAGTTGCAAAGGTTAAAGACTTACATCAAGCTTGGGTGTTGTTTAAAAATACTATCTTGGAAGCCCAGACCAGCTGTATTCCACACATTAAGAAAAGTGGAAGGAAGTCCAAAAAACTGCCAGCATGGTTTAAAGGTGAGGTCAGAGAGGCTGTTGCCAAAAAAGCATCTTTCAGGAAATGGAAAAAAGAGCCAAATGACGAAAACTGGAAACAGCACAAGCACTGGCAAGTTAAATGCAAGGCATTGATAAGGCAGGCAAAGCAAGAATTTGAGAAGAAACTTGCTACGGAAGCAAAAACACGTAATAAAGACTTTTTCAAGTACATTTGTAGCAAAAAACTTGTGAGAGAGTCAATTGGACCATTAGATGATAGAGGGGTAAAAGGAGCAGTAAGAGGGGACAAGGCTATAGCGGAGAGACTGAATGAATTCTTTGCTTTGGTCTTTGCTGAGGAAGATGTAGGGATGTTACCCATGACTGAAGTGGTATTTAAAGTGATACTGCAGAGGAATTGAAAGAAATATCGCTACACCGGGAAGATGTGTTACAACTATTTGATAAACTGAAGAGTAGCAAATCACCTGGACCAGATGGTATACATCCAAGGGTATTGAAAGAACTAAAATATGAGATTGCAGACCTGCTATTAGTAATCTGTGAACTTTCATTAAAATCATCTGTAATACCTGAAGATTGGAGGATCGCCACTGTAACGCCAATTTTTAAAAAGGGTTCCAGGGGTGATCCAGAAAACTACAGACCGGTGAGCCCGACGTCAGTACCAGGAAAAATGGTAGAAACCATCATAAAGTACAAAATTACTCAGCATGTAGATAGTCATGGCCTAATTGGAGACAGCCAACATGGCTTTAGACAAGGAAGATCTTGTCTTACTATTATGTTTTTTTGAAGGTGTGAATAAACAAGTAGATAAAGGTGAGTCAGTTGATATAGTGTATCTGGCCTTTCAGAAAGTCTTTGACAAGGTCCCTCATCAGAGACCTTTGGCAAAACTAAAAATTCATGGGATAAGAGGCAGTGTACTACCGGTATTGTGGATCAGGAACTGGTTAAAAGATAGAAAGCAAAGGGGTAGGGCTTAATGGCCACTTTTCCCAATGGAAAAAGGTGAATAGTGGAGTACCCCAGGGATCTGTGCTGTGTCTGCTGCTTTTTGATATATTCATAAATTACCTGGAAAAGGAAATAACAAATGAGGTTATCAAATTTGCAGATGACACAAAACCATTTAAAGTTGTTAAAACCCAAGAGGATTGTGGAAAATTGCAAGAGAATCTTTATAAATTGGAATACTGGGCATCCAAATGGCAGATGAAATTTAATGTGGATAAGTGCAAAGTTATGAACCTAGGAAAGAACAACCCAAACTATGGTTACACGATGCAAGGTTCCACATTGGGATCCACCACCCAGGAAAAAGAGTTAGGTGTCATCGTGGATAACATATTAAAACCCTCCACCCAGTGTGCAGCGGCAGCCAAGAGAGCAAATAGAATGCTAGGTATCATAAGGAAAGGAATGGAAAATAAAACAAAGGATATTATAATGCCTCTGTATCGTTTCATGGTGCGACAGCACCTTGAATATTGTGTGCAATTCTGGTCGCCGTATCTTAAAAAGGATATAGCGTTATTAGAAAAGGTACAGAGAAGTGCAACCAAAATGGTAAAGGGGATGGAAGGCTACTCCTATGAGGAGAGGTTACAAAGGTTAGGGCTCTTCAACCTGGTGGAGAAATGATAGAGATCTATAAATTAATGAATGGAGTGGAACAGGTAAACGTAGATCGATTGTTTACGTTATCAGAATATAGAAAGACTAGGGGACATTCAATGAAGCTATAGGGTAAACTATTTAAGACAAATAAGAGAAAATATTTTTTCACTCAACGTGTAATCAAACTCTGGAGTTTGTTACCGGAGGATGTAGTAAAGGCTGTTAGTGTAGCTGGGTTTAAAAAATGTTTGGACAGGTTCCTGGAGGAAAGGTCCATAAACCATTATTAAGAAGGGACCCAGGATATCAATTCTTGATCCAGTACAAGCATTGTGGAACCTGTGTCTTTTAGGGAAACTGCTAGGTACATATGACCTAGATTGGCAACTGTTTGAAACAGGATACTGGGCTTGATGGACCTTGGTCTGACCCAGTATGGCATATCTTATGTTCTTATGGCGTCGGTATATTGACAACGTCTTTATGCTGTGGGACGGTCCCTCTGAGCTCCTGATGTAGTTCCATTGTTGGCTGAATGATTGTGATACTAACATTCAGTTTTCGATGGTGTGGCATTGTCAACAAATTGCATTTTTGGATGTTCTGGTTAGGAAAGGAGACAATGAATGGATTACTACTGTGTTTAGAAAATCTACAGATAGGAATACTCTCCTGCATTTCTGTAGTCTCCATCCTTTATGTTTAAAAGAGGGGTTATCGTACTTGCTTTTTTAGATACCGTCTGAACTGTTCTGAGTCTAGAGATTTTCAGCAGCAGGTGAGGTCCCTGGGGGAACAGTTCATGGCAATGGGATACTCTCCCTCAATGGTTAAACGAGCCTGTATGAGGGCCAAGTATAATGATCGGGATAGATTACTAGATTTTCAGACTAGGGCAGAGAGGTACTGTGTTATAGTGGGATATATTCATTTTGTGACTCCATATTCCCCGCTGAGCCAGGAGATTCACAAGATTATAAACAGCATTTTTCAATTCTTCAAACAATCCCGGGGTTTGGTTTGGTCTAGAGGGCATAATCTAAAAGAGATTTTGGGCCCATCCCGGTTGAGAAGCGGAGAAGGACAAGGGAGGGAGGAGAGAGGTTGTTTTCCCTGAGAGGAGTGCTCGCTGTATGGTGGGTTAACTCCAATGTTTACGTTTTCATGTAAGTGTAAAGAATATGTTCTACAGCGTTATACCACGTGTGCTTCAATGTATGTGGTTTATATAATTTTCTGTCCATGCCCATTGGTGTATGTGGTTAAAACGACACATTCAGTCAGGAAATGTATGGGTGAATATAGGAGTAGGCTAGGGAGAGAATGTAGGGAGGCACCAATTGTCACACATTGTATAAAACAAGGCCATAAGTTTGAAGATCTGCAATATTTTTGTATTGATAAGGTAGATGATAAATTGGCTGATAGGGATAGACTATTAGCTGTGTAAACAACGCTGGATTTTTAGGCTACAGACTATGAGCCCGGGTGGACGGAATGCCCAGGTTGAATGAAATTCTTGTTTGTAAGAGAGGGAGGGTGGACAAATTCTGCTATATATTATAAAACATTTTTTTATATTTCAATGATAATTTGGTAACGTGAGAGGTGTTTTTGATCTAGGGAATATGCAATGATTTTGAGAAGAGCATTGGGTTCATGGTATACAGTATATGGGTATTGAATGAATGACATCAGCTGGGAGTGGCTGCGGTTGCAATACTGGCTGTGATTGGAGGACCGGTAGGTTTTAGAAAGATGTGACGTGATTGGATGTTATGGTAGATATAAACTGTTACTGCTGAGCATGCTTAGTAAGTTGAAGAAAAGGCTAGCAGACACCCCAGTGATGGTGGGATCCTATGTGGAGCGAAATGCTGCTGACCTTGGAGGTACGTTGGAAAGTTTGATTGGCTATGGTAGGAGTTTAGTTTAGGTCTCTTAAAGGAGAATGTGTTTTAATGGAGTTCTGTGATGTTTTGCAGTGTGTTTTACTGGGTCCGGTGACCTGCTGTTAAAATGCCAGTCAGGATCCTTCTTTGAGGAAGAGGAGACCTGCTGGTGAAATGTCAGCTAGGACCCTCCTCTGAGGAAACAGAAGTGAAACGCTATCTGGGTGTCCGTTGCAGCGTTGGGATCAGTTGATGATATTACAAGTGCCTGGGATAAGGGTATCCAGTGACACCTTGGAGAAAGCTTTTTAAGCATAAGAGATAAGTTGAGATATAAGTGCTGAGGCTTACAGGGTGTGTGTAATACATACAATATTATAAAGCTTCTATATTCACAGGGACCAGCTAGAGGGAGCAGGAGTGCAGTCAGGGAGACTGAAGGGCCACGCCTAGCTGGTCAGGAGCACATGACAAACATTTCACAAGCCTCAAAGAGAGGAGTCCTTTATAAGGAAGAACTGCCTCAAGCTAAACAGAAGGAACAGAAGGAGAATGAGCGAGGACCGGGGCAGAGGAGAAAGACGTACACTGATTGCAAGCAAGAAGCAAGTAGGAATCAGCTGGGAAGGAAAAGCCAGGCTGAGCAAGGAAGCCAGGATTTGGGCTGTTGCAAGAGCAGGCATTTACCAGAAGAGCTGTTCCCACGGGTGAGAGAGGAACCAAACTTTCAGAGAAAAGCTTGGCACGAAGCTTCTGAAGGGAGGAAGCAAGCCCAAGGAGAAAACCTTTCCTCATCGTGCTGCTGCAATAAAAGGTATGAGAATTATATTCCTACTGTCACAGGGCCTACCTTGGCAGCGTACTGGACCGAGGTAGGTGGGACATAAACACATTTAAGGTTGGGTTTGGCCAATATCAAACAGGGCCCAGGGACTTTCAGCCCTGGTAGCGTCCTTTGGTACCAAAATCCCACAGAAAACAATAGGTCCGAGTGGAGGGAAAACAAAAGGCATTTATTTCCCCTTTCATGCAAAAAGGTTCATATGCTTGGACACAAAAACATCAAACACAAATTCCTTAATTCAGATTAAAGAAAAAGAAAGCATTAAAGCAAAACCGTTATCTTCACAGTAAATGGTATAGCAGGCAAACAAACAGTCTCAACTCCCAAGACCTAGCTTAGTTGCTTAGTAAGGACTTCAAGCTTCCTGACTTACAGAAGCTACAGTCCATCTCGGTGTCTGATGCAAATTCCACCTGCATCGGTTCCCCTTCTGAAGCCTCTGAGCCTAAGTCAGTATTTGTTGGTAAGTTGTAATAAGGCTTTTTAAATATCTTCTGCACAACCTCCCAATGCTCAGGGTTGAATACAGGGCGTCGGTCCTGCGCCCTCAGATACTGGGAACTGTCTTCCTTTTGCAAGTGTTTTGTCTTAGCTTTCTGTAAAGCTTGGTCATTAACAAGTCTCTTAGTTGGTGCGTGTTTCTTGCACCTTATCTCATAAGCATTCTCACAAGGATAATATTCCTGTGCTCCCTGTACTCCCCATACATCAGCAGTTTGTACCCTGCTTTTAGTTGAACATGGGTTACCTTTTCTTCTCGGCTTGTCTGTTCCAGGTGAGGTTTGAGGCCTGCTCCAGTTGGGATCCTGCCTGGCCTGAGCAATAGGCCTTGAGCTCTCCAAGCGTCTTTCTGTTAGCTTTAGACCACAGTCACAGCTACGCCTTTGCCTCTCTGTACAACAAACACTCACTCTAGCTGGAGTTGTCCCACCTTCTCCACGGGGTCTCCTTTCTCCAAGCCAATGCGGCTGCTGCTGCCTCCTGCGGAACCGTGGTTCAGGGATTACTGCTCCTTCTGGATATCTAGCCCATGCACTCGGATGTCCTGCCCAACCTGCTGGTTCTGCTGGTTTTCCTGGCAGTCCTCCTTTCCCAGGCCGTCCTGCCTGTGCCTTTCTCCGGGGCTGTCCTGTCTCCTCAGGATATCCTCCTTTCCAGGGCTGTACCACTTTCCCAGCCTGTTCTCCTTTCCCAGGCTGTTCTCCCTGTTCTGATTCCGATTCCAATTCTACCTGTTCTGCCTTCCAACCTTCCAAATTCCCTTTAAGAGGCACTCCTCTCTTTCTTGATTGGAAGCTGGCTGGCATTCCCTCATGACCTAGGAGGTGTGGTTCCTCTGTTCCTCGGAGGTCCCTCCTGCTCCCCCTATGTGGTTCCTCGCGATATTGCAGGTTGTGCTTGACTTTTCCTGCATTTAAAACATTTTCTTCCCTTCTCAGAGGGTCTGCAGCATCACACTACAAAGAAACCTTTGCCCTGTAAAAGTTCTTGTGAAGGAAGTGTGGAATCTCTAAGAAGAGAAAACCCAGTTAATACTAAGGGGACACGTGGCCAGCGCTCCAGGCTAGGCCCGAGGCACTGGAAAGTATTAAGGGAAATATACAAAGCTCCAGAATACAATATTCCAGAGACTGTTAACACAGAATTAGACATACCAATTCCTGAGCCAATGCAAATGGAACTGGTGGAACAGTTGCCAGACCCAGAGGAGATGGATTGCTCTCTCTGCATTTCCCATAGCACAGAGTCTTTGGAGGACGTATGAACTGCTGGTGGTTTCTGCAGAATGTCTATTATGTGCCGAGCAGAAGAATTGTACAAATTTGCTTTAAACTGGAAGCTATGTTTGTGCCCTGCTACTACTGTGAAGTTAACAGTTTTCCTTAAACCTTGTGTTTTCTTTTGTGCCTGAAGTTAAGGACATTATTTTCAGTTGTGACCAATTTATGACCCCATGCGTAAAGGGAATAAAAGCCTTTTTCATCCCTACCACTCTGCTTTAATTGATTGCTTTAAAGGATTGGAGTTTAAAACCCCTAGACCAAGTTTCCTTGGGTCTTAAAAAGGACTCTCCTATCTAATAATAATAATTTTTATGCCACAGTGTGACATAAATGGCGTAGTTCTTTGGATTTTTGGTTTTGTACAACTGAATAAGGAGACACAGAAAGAGAAGGAAAAAGATACCTTTCCTAGGTTTATCATGGAATAGGATATATTGTACAGAGAAAGTAAGGACCTCCGAACAGGAAACATTCGGAAGCAACTAGTGGTCCCAAATACTTTCAAATCTCTTGTTCTACGTCTGGCCCACGATCACCCAGTAGGGGGTCACAAGGGAGCACAAGGCACCCTTGATCAGATATTGGCTAGATTTTATTGGTCAGGAGTTTTTAGAGAAACCAGCCGCTTCTGCGAGTCTTGTGCCTCTTGTCAACGGGTTACTCCTGTGCACCCGCCAGAGGTACCTCTAATCCCAATGCCAGTAATTTCTGACCCAATAAGAAGACTCGCCATGGATATAGTGGGAACTCTTATAAAAACGCCAAGAGGATTTCAATATATACTGGTGATCATTGACCAGGCCACACGTTTCCCATGGGCAGTACCCTTGAGGAATATTTCGGCGAAGTCCATTGCTACTGAATTGATCAAACTCTTTTGTGAAGTAGGATTCCCGCAGGAGGTATTGACGGACAGGGGCAGCAATTTTATGTCCAGGTACCTGGCACAGGAAAGGTCCATAAACCATTATTAAGAAGGGACCCAGGATATGAATGCTTGACCCAGTACAAGCATTGTGGAACCTGTGTCTTTTGGGGAAACTGCTAGGTACATATGACCTAGATTGGCCACTGATGGAAACACAATACTGGGCTTGATGGACCTTGGTCTGACCCAGTATGGCATATCTTATGTTCTTATAATCCTGATCTCAATTCAATCCTGTGGAAAGAGCTGAAATCTTCCATTGGTAAAAGGAATCCTGGAAACATTCATGAGCTGGAACAAATCACAGTTGAAGAGTGGGAGAAACTACCAGCAGACAGATTATGAAACTTATAGATAGCTACAAGAAACGTTTGGAGTCTGTCATCACTGCCAAGGGTTGTGCAACTAAATATTAGTGAAGGGTGCCATTGATCTTCTGGTCATATTTTGTTTTTTTCTCAGAAATTATAACATATAAGTTGCACGACATCTTTTTTTTTGTTGTATACCTTTGAACATACTATTAAAATATTATGATGACATACAGTTGAAATATTTCAAATTATTTCTCAAGATATTATATATGACATACCTAAAATGCAAGGGTGCCAGTAATGTTGACCACAACTGAATGCTACACATAGTGCTGCTATTTTTCTTAGCGCTTCCCATAATACCACAGTCTGCAGTCTGACAATGATCCTCTTAGTGCCTGCAGTCCCCTATCCTACACCACTCCTCATAGCATCTGATATTTGAAAGGCATTTACACGGTTTACAACCGTGTAAAGAGTGTATATGCCATTATCTGGGATATTCAACAGCACTAACAAGGATTTATTGCATGCTGCCTGGTTAGTGACCTGTGCCTAAAAGCCAGGCGAGGCAAAAGCTTGCCTATCTTTAAACACAGGCGCTAACCGGGCAGCATGCAATATTGCTGCTGCCCAGTTTTTGACTACCACCAAAAAAAACCCCTGATGAAGTGACCAAAGGAATGAATACAAAATGAGGGTGACTTTTTCATTTTGTATGCAGTTTTTGACTACGGCTGAGAGGCAGTGCAGTGATCCCGGATATTCAATGCTGGGCCGCATATGACCCTGACATTGATTATCCAGGGTTAGAGGTTGACAGGGAGGGCTCATAGCCCTGATAACTCAATATCGGGCTCATAGTGTCCTATTGCTGCCCATATTATCACAGATTTTAATCTCTCAACCCTCTTCATAATACTAGCCATCCTGTCTCACAGTACTAGCATTCTTAGCATTCTTCCTAGTGCCACACACTCACCACTTCTCGTAGTTCTGCAGTTTCATAGTGCTATGGTATTTCAGTCCCCTAGCAATCTACATTGTTCCTCAACATTTCTCTAAGTTTCCAGTCTTGTACCATATATCTCCATTTGCATGCCTGCAAGAGAAGTTACTTATTTAAAGAGAAGCATGTTCCATTATGCCAAGCTTGGATGCTTCAGGATTAATTTTATAAGTATCTTCCTCAAAAAATGTTTGTTATAAAATTATACAGGAGTAAGCATAAAAAGTAGGAACACCACAAAATCGAGCCTACTTTTACACAGCCTACTCACAGGCATTCCCTGCTGTTTGTAGTTTGAGCAAAACTGACATGTACATGCCTATTTTATAAAAATACATGTGTACACACTTAGGGGTATGTTTACTAAACTGCGGTAATGTCACTCGCGTTAGGTTCCGCGGTAAAGGTACAGATGCATCGTTACAGCAAGCCGTATCAGCTAACAGACGTTACAGGGCGTCTTATACTTATGCGTGTTACAAGGCGCCTTGTAAGGTGCCTTGTAAGATGACCCGTAAGGTGCCTTGTAAAGTGCCTCATAAGGCGCCCTATAGGGCTCCTTATGCTAAGCGCCGTATTAAGCACCCCTGGACAAGGCACCGTAGAAGGCACCCTGGGCTATGGAACCATAGGTTAAGGTGTCCTAACAAGGTTACGGTGCCCTAGGTTAGTGTTCCCTAAGGGCTGCAAGGTGTCTCAGGATGACATGCATGACCTGTGAGGAACGGAGACAGATGTAGCCCTAACACTAGATAGAGCACTCAGGAAAGGCAATGAACAGGTGAGTGAAGGAGGGAGAGCTGGGAGCTGCTGGACCTGCCATATCTGCGGGCATCCCATGTGCCTGCCAGTACTGATGACAAACATGATGGGGGCAACTGTACCCCAGCACAGGGTTTTGTCAATGTAAAGTACTGGAAAGACAGTTGGTGACAGACGATGGGAATATGTGTCCCCCAGTGGAGGCGGAGGTTGCAGGATAGTTAGAATGATGGCTGAACAGAGGAGTGGTGGTGCCATGCAGATCAGGCACAGGCGAGACAAGCATGAAGAGGCGCAATGCAGGAAAGGGTAGCAGTGCAGGACATGGAGTGACAACCTACACAGGCAGACAGAACTCGTCACAGCTGACAGACGCAGATAGACGGACTGAGGGAATGTTGGCAATTGTGGCAAGGGTATTATGGGCTGGCAGCACAAATCTGCAAAAATATGACTGTTACAGGCATGCATACTATCTGAGTAGGACAGGCATGAGAGGAGGGAACAATAAGGAATTGAACCCATGAACACTGCCGAGAATGGCATTGTATTAACCAGTAGGCTATACCTCTGTGGTGTATGTCACAGCAATGGCTGGGTACAGAAGGACTGCAGGTCACCGCACAAACTGTCTGCTCTGAGTGCCAGGATAGGGTAACCCCACCAGTATCCATGATGCAATGCACATGCTGAATAGCTTTCTACAGCTGATCACCAAATGGGGTCTGCACCTCTCCGGTACATCAGCTTGGAAAGACGAACTGTCAGTGCGTGATACTGGCACAGAGTAGCTACAGACCATGCCATTGTGCAGGTTCTATGTTCACCCTGAGGGATAGGATGGGTGCCCAGCACTAGGTCTGCAGTACATGTGGTGCTAGAGATAGGCCCTGCTGTACATCCCCATCACTACCAGTGTGTGACGGGTGTTCCTTGCAGTGCAGCTGAAGGTAATTCAGTGTCCATCTGTATCCTGCAGTCACATGTGGCCCTTTGGGATCAGACACCACCCAGATTAGTATGTACCCCGTTGTAGGGTCTGGCTGACATGGGCACCTGTTATCAGGGCAGAGGGGTTTCCAGACTTGCATGAGGTTTGTGTAGCAGTGCCTTTATAGGTCAAAGTGGTATACACTACATACCCCAAAGGGCTCACATCACCCTTTTTGTAGGTAAGGGACAGCTGCCCCAGCCCCTGTGAAGCAACCTCCATCCTGCTGGTATAAGACAGCCCTCCAGGGTTGGTGGACCAGAGCCATACCTGTGACTGGGGCAGTGGCAGACCAGCAGCAATGCTGGGGTTAGGTCTGGAAAACCCCAACTGCCTCACACCACTGTCTGCCAGTCACCAGCAAACAGCACAGTCAGACTGCACTTTATAGTTGTTCCAACCATGCACAGCCTAACTGCAGACAGTCCACTAGCTAGTCCATAGTGCATGCTCACAGAGGAACTATGTGCACAAAGCAGGCATCTCAGTGATTGGGGCCCCAACACTGGGATCACAAAAGTATCACTGGAGGCAGATAGTGTGGAGTGCTATGTGGGAACCTAGACATGCCATGGTCACTGCTCGGTTAAAGTGAGTGCCCTCCCAGCATGACATGCTGTGGCCACCCTGTCCATGCAGGTGGTGGTTGGACACTACAGTGTCCCAGCCATTGCCCCACACCCTGTGAAGATGCATCCTGTCCGGGCCATACCCACAACACCTTGTTCCTCATTATGCACATATTCAGGCTAACGCTGGTAACAGTGTGGCATTTTGGGCCCAGAGAGGGATGGGCAGCCACAGAACAATGGATAGACATACACACACACACACTCTCCTATTGCAGCATTGTGCAAAGATAGGGGTGGTTGGCAACTCTGCCTGCCACACTGGTCCTGATCACAGTGCAGACATTGCTAAACTGTGCAGGAGGAAGTAGTAGTGCTCTGGTGATAACTGCAGCTCAATGCTGGGGCCAACAGCCTGACCCCCCATGCATCTTTGGATTGTGGAGCCTGTGTGAGTGGGTGTTTGTACCCCTGTTCACCGCTGCTTTGGGCTTTGCACATGTTGCTGTTGTATCTGCATTGTAGAGTAAAATATAGGGGCATGCTATGCAGGAACCACAGCTGGGACTTGAACCTGTGACCCTCTGCTTGTGGACACACTGGCTGGGTGTACTGCACCACACTGTTGCCACAGATACATGGTAGTCTCTGGAGCTACCTGTACAGGGCATGGCCTAGGTCCACGGCAGGCAGGTGCCACTGCCCCCTCCAGCATGGGCAGACAAACCCCCTGCCATGCTGACATGACCATATGCTGTCGGTGCTGGTAGTGCGCAGTCCCAGGCCATCCACTGTGTGGGTAGGTGGTCACCTAGGGAGCGGGGTCTGGGGCAGGGAGCATACATGAGCATCCTCACATCCCCCGCCATCACCGCCTACCAATAGTATGTCTCTTCTGCTTGGGGGAGGGTTGGCTGGGGGGATGTTGGGTCAGTGCCCTGGCAACTGTTAGCTTGGGGTGGACCAGGTAGATGTAGGTGAATTGTGTTTGGCCTTTGTCAGCTGCTGTCATGCTGATTTCCGGTTTCTATGTTCCTATGTGCCTCCTAGGCGCCCACCTAGTCCACCCTGTTCCCCAGCTGCCCCCGCTACATGTCCCGCCTGCAGCCTCCTATACCCCATTTGCACCATCGCCATAGTGACCTTTCATACTTGGGCACTATGCTGTTGCTGAGAATGGAGCACTACTATCACATTTCATGGGCTCCCTGCCTATGCTGTACATTGCTGACACTTAAATGGTTTCTCTCTCCTGCAAATGTGCATCTAACGGCAGGTTTTCATTTGCGGTAGGATTCAGCCCTTCAGTTCAGTGCATTAGTGTGCAGGGAGCCACTCCCCGCCCATTGACTCCTTCTGTTCGCCCTCTCTCCACCCTCTGCAGTGTTTACCGCGGCTGGGAACACTAGCGCTCGTTAAGTAACGTTAGCGCGCATTAACGTTACATACCGCGCGTTAACGTTACCTAACGATCGTTAACGTTGCCTAATGTGTGGTCTGTAATGTTACCACAGTTTAGTAAACATACCCCTTAGAGTACATGCACATAGGACTAGAAAGGGGGACTGTTACTTCTGGAGAGAAATCTGCAACTGTGAGTATATACTTCTGGTAATTTTCTAAAAAGAATTCCTTGTATTAAAGCTACTTAATCTGTGAACCCACTGTTTTTTGTTGGATCAGTTAGGGCCTAGTAGCAGCAATTAAAGTTTGAATTTAAAACACAGAGGAGAACTTTCTGGTTACATTTCATGCCCAGCAGAGAACTTGTAGTTTAAATTTAATAGTCACTCAGGGCCAAGAAACAGCAAAGTACTTTTAGTTTAAATTTAACACACAGAAGAGAGCTTTCTGGTTACATTTGGAACCCAGCAGAGAGCTTGTTGTGTACATATAATAGTCACTCAGTGCCTAGCATCAGAAAAGTACTTTTAGTTTTAAAACACAGAAGAGAGCTTTCTGGTTAAATTTAAAACCCAGCAGAGAGCTTGTAGTTCAAATTTCATAAGAAGTTAGAGCCTAGCAGCAGCTAAGAGCTATAATTTAAATCAAATCAGAATTTAGCTTACCTCAGCAGCACAAGACAGGGTACTGTGTAGCAGCCCTCTTTTAATAAGTGTTATTTCCCTCCCTCCCTCCCCACCCCCACCCACCCCTGGGATAATCAAACCTTTATAGGTGCTTACACATCTTAAAAGACAGGAGGTGCTTTCAGGTGAAGCTCATTACCCAAATCAGTCATACACTAAGGACCTGAGATTAATTAAGCTTCAGGTGAACACGGTATATTAAACGTATTAGGTACAGTTTTATTGGTATAAATACCCATAGCAACCCCTAGTAAGTAAGAACTTAAAGATCTAGACACAAACTTAAAACTAAGATGCAGACAGCAGTCCAGCAGCGGGATGGGGGCTTTCCAGTCTTTTGCATTGAGTGTCACATGTATGATGTTCTCCAAGTTGGTGAGAGGTCATAAAAAGCATCTGCTAAATATGCCATAAGAACATAAGATATGCCATACTGGGTCAGACCAAGGTCCATCAAGCCCAGTATCCTGTTTCCAACAGTGGCCAATCTAGGTCATATGTACCTAGCAGTTTCCCCAAAAGACACAGGTTCCGCAATGCTTGTACTGGGTCAAGCATTGATATCCTGGGTCCTTCTTAATAATGGTTTATGGACCTTTCCTCCAGGAACTTGTCCAAACCTTTTTTAAACCCAGCTGCACTAACAGCCTTTACTACATCCTCCGGTAACAAATTCCAGAGTTTGATTACACGTTGAGTGAAAAAAATATTTTATTAGTCTTAAATAGTTTACCCTGTAGCTTCATTGCATGTCCCCTAGTCTTTCTATATTCTGATAACGTAAACAATCGATCTACGTCTACCCGTTCCACTCCGTTCATTAATTTATAGATCTCTATCATTTCTCCACCAGGTTGAAGAGCCCTAACCTTTGTAACCTCTCCTCATAGGAGTAGCCTTCCATCCCCTTTACCATTTTGGTTGCTCTTCAGCTGCTGAGGACTGAAAGACTGAGTCTCTGGCACCCCAGGGGGAGCTGGATAGGGTGTCAGCAAGACTGTGTGATTCAGTCTTCAGCTGCTGGAGGGGGCTGCCTACCCTACATTTCCTGGACTGGCCTGGAGAGATGAATAGGAAACTTCTATTTTGCATCTACATTCTTTAATTTTTCTCTTTATCAAATTAAAGTTAACATGTGGCTTAATAGACACACCTATCTTATAAGGTGCACAACTTACATATGTATATCACTAATTATGTTTTTAATTTATTCTCCAATCATGACAGTATACAAAGGTATAGTTAATCTTATTACTTAAGGGATAGCAAGCATCAAAACATAACTGACAGTTTATGGCAATTAAACTCTTTTTAATTCTTTACTAAAAATTCTTAGGAAAGCTCTCTTATCTCGGGTATTGGCTTGACTCACATTACTTTGAGTAGTGTCAGTAATATCACTATCTGATTAATATAGACATCTGAGCTTACAAAGGAAGGAAATCGGGACACAAACAAAGGAGCAAATTTAGATAGGTCATTACATAAACAGCATTGTGCTCAAGAAATTTTCAAAAACAGAATTTAAACCAATTAGAAATTCAATTGTCATTGTTTACAGCCTCTCTTTGTTGACACTTTATTCACACAAACAGCATAATAATAAAGGATTGATTAATCTCTTGCACAGAGAAATTTATTTACACATTGAATCTATCTCGGTGATACTAATTTAGTTAATCAGTTTTGGCATTTTGTTTTACCTATTCTACTTTAAATAGGACTTTTGCTGTACACTTAACATCAACTCTGCATCGGTCATTTCATAATAACGAACTGAAACACACATGATGAGATTTAAAATCCAATAGACTCTTGCAGATGTCTGAAAAATAGACTGGGACATTGCTACTCTAATCTCTTACACTTTTATGAATGTGATGAAAAAGAAAACATCATATACACATTTACCACCTTGGTTTAATTACTTAACTAACTTGTCAGAATGAAATTGTATCACTCATTATTTGTTACTTGTAAAAGCTAAATCCCTAATCTGAAGATCTTTTTTTAATATTACATGTATCACTACGCTTCTTGCACAATAAGAAACAAAAATAACAGATATCAACAAACTATTAAATCTCCATGTCAAGCATTATCACATAAATGCACTTGATAACCTGCACCCTAGACTGAATTCACTCTTTTTTAAATTTTCTTTTTCCTTTCAACAAACTATCAAATTTCCATGTCAAGCATTATCACATAAATGCACTTGATAACCTGCACCCTAAACTGAATTCACTGTACTGTATACCTCTCTTTTTTAAATTTTCTTTTTCCTTTAACTTATATTTTAATCAAATAAACTTGCTTTGACTTTGACATGCAATTCAGTTTTCACTTGTATCTGAATTTCCTTCAAACAGTCTTTGTTATATCATGCAAATTCACATGACTTAAAAGATATCTACACATATCAAAACACTATCACACATCCAAATGCCATCACACATTGAAGATCTTCTCAAACATTCACATCAATTAAAATATTCCTAATCGCTTCTCCGGGCCAGTCCAGGGAACAGGTAGGGTTGTCAATCCTCTATAGCAGCTGAGGGCTGAAAACTTCAAGTTTTGCTGAGATGTGAAGCCACTCCCCCTTAGGGTTATCCACCAGTCTTTCAGCCCTCAGCAGCTAAAGAGGGTCGAATCTCTAGCTCTCCCTCAGTTTCTTTCTGATATGTTGGTTCTTTTCTTTGATTTCTGCATTTATATTGGCTCTAGCAGAGCTGATCAGTTTCTACAGTCCTTGGTCTGACAAATTGGTGATATCGCTTTAAAGAAAATTGGAGACGTGCAGTGAGTCAGTTCCCCGGTGAGAGGCAGAGCCTGCCTCAATTCACCGTCTCCGTCTCCATCGGCAAAAGGTTAATTTCTGGGAGCCCCAGTTTGTACCGCTGCCGTTTCTATTGCTAGGGTGGGCTGTTTTTCGCTGGCTGCGGGACTACCTGCTCTGACCTGCCGGTTTGTTTTTCTCGGTAAGTTTTTTGCTTTCATTTCATTTCGCCGGTTCAGTGTTTGTTTGTTTGTTTGTTTTTTTCCCTCCTCCGATTAGCGCGTTTTCGGGTGAGGGCCGTTCCGATTTGTGAAAGTCAATTTTTCCCCTGTTTTTGTCACGTTGTGCAGCATGGCTGAACAGCAGGGGAATCCATTAAAGGAGCCTTCTTTGCCCGCCGAAAAGGCGGGAAAGTCGGCCATTTTAGAGGCGCCTGTCAGCTCTCCTTCGGGGCAGTCTCGGCCACATAAGCGCAAGGCGAAGTCCTCTAAAGCACCGGAGTCTGTTGCTCAGTCTCCGCTTGCAAATGTCATGGATCAAAGTGAGATGAGTTCTTTTTTCTCCCCGGAGTTTATTTTAGCTCTGCACAAGGCATTCTTGCTGAGGTCAGCTCAGCCTGTGCAGGCTCCAGTTTTGTCCACGGGGGATATTCAGTCTCCTAAGGGTCTGAGCAGCGGGGACCCGGGAGAGGGGCCTTCCCAGCCTCAGGGGACTCTTCAAGATCCGTTGGCCCCTGAGGTATCCCAAGATTCTCTGCTCTTCGGGCAGGGGGAATCGGATGGTCATACGGAGCCTTTTTTGGAGCAGGACCTTGAGGAGTTGGAGGAGGGGGAGATTGCCCCCGGGGAAGATCCCAATGTTTTCCGGGTTTTCCGTAAGGAAGAACTCGCGGCTCTTATTGCCCAGTCGTTAGCGGCTCTCCACCTTCTTCCTCCGTCGGCATCTCAGGAGCCTTTGGAGGATCCCTTGTTGCAGGGGGTTAAATCTCAGCAGCGCTGTTTTCCCTTGCATCGGGTGATTCGGCAAATGATAGAATCGGAATGGGAGTGTCCCGAGGCTACCCTGCTGGGAGGACGAGCCTTAGCGCGCCTGTACCCTCTACCGCAAGAAGAAAGGGAGTTATTCCGCATGCCCAAGGTGGATGCTCTCGTGTCCGCAGTCACTAAGAAGACTACCATCCCTGTTGAGGGCGCTGCGGCGCTTAAAGATTTACAGGATAGGAAGTTGGAAGTGCTGCTCAAGCAGGCGTTTGAGTCTAGCGCTTTGGCGTTACAAGCGGCGGTTTGTGGAGCTTATGTTTCGCGGGCATCCATTCGTTGGTTACAAGGGGACGCGGCAGGAGAGTCCGCTTCGGAAGTTCCGGATACCGCGAAATTAGAGTCAGCTGCAGCTTATGCAGTGGATGCCTTTTATGACTTGGTGCGGATTGCAGCGAAGTCAATGGCCTCTATGGTAGCGGCCAGGCGTTTCCTGTGGTTGCGTAACTGGTCGGCGGATGTTTCCTCGAAGGTCCGACTTAGTAAACTGCCTTTTAAGGGGAAGTTGCTATTTGGAGAGGCCTTGGAGAAGATTGTGAAGGATTTGGGTGACTCAAAAGGTGGACGTTTGCCTGAGGATAGGCCTAAGCCATTACGTAATTCAGGGGCTGCTAGGGGCTCCGCTCGGGACTCCCGCAGGTTTCGCGGAGCACGGTTTGCGCCCTATTCTAGGGGTCGCTCCAGTTTTCGTAGTCAGTCCTTTCGCGGCGCCCGAGGTTTTGGCTGATCTTTCGGAGCGGCCTCTCAGCCTTCTGTTAAAAAGCCCCAATGAAGGTCGGCGGGTCCAGCCGTTAGTTCCGGTAGGCGGACGTCTACAGAATTTTCTGGCGGCTTGGACCGCAGTCACTTCGGACAAATGGGTTTTGGAAGCAATTCAGAACGGGTATGCCCTGGACTTCGAATGCCCCTTACAGCCAGCCTTTGTGATGTCTCATTGTGCGAACAGAGTGAAGCTGCACGCCATTTCCGACACGCTGGTGCGTCTGTTGCAGCTACAGGCGATTGTTCCCATCCCGTTGGACCAATACGGCTGCGGTCGATACTCGATCTATTTCGTGGTTCCCAAGCCGGACGGTTCTTTTCGGCCCGTTTTAAACCTCAAGGGTGTGAATCGGGCTTTGCGGGTGCCGCACTTTCGCATGGAAACATTGCGCACAGTGATTCGGGCGGTGCAGCCGGGAGAATTTCTGTCGTCCATAGATCTCACAGAGGCTTATCTTCATATACCCATCCGACAGTCTCATCAGCGCTATTTGCGTTTCGCCCTTCCGATGGGCCATTTCCAATTTCGCGCGTTACCTTTCGGTCTCGCAACAGCTCCGCGTACTTTCACGAAACTGATGGTGGTAGTAGCGGCGGCGCTTCGAAAAGAGGGTATTCGGGTTCATCCATATCTCGACGATTGGTTGATCCGGGCCGATTCTCGAGAGGCGTCGGTGGCGGCGACAGCTCGCGTGGTTCAACTTCTCGAACAGCTAGGTTGGGTGATCAATCAGGCCAAGAGCCATTTGATACCCAGCCAACAACTCACGTATCTCGGAGCTTGCTTCAACACGGACAAGGGGACAGTTGTTTTACCCGATCTGCGGGTAGAGAAATTGGTGCATCAGGTTCACGCCTTTCTGGCTCTTTCAACGCCGTCGGCATGGACCTATTTACAGCTGTTGGGGTCCATGGCGGCGGCGCTGGATCTGGTTCCGTGGGCCAAGGCCCACATGAGGCCTTTGCAACAGGCACTTCTCTCCCGGTGGTCGCCACAACTTCATCCGCTCTCGCAACGACTTCCCTGTCCAGATCAAGTGCGTCGCAGTCTACAGTGGTGGTTACTTCCGGAACATCTTACAGCAGGAGTGCCTTTAGAGGAGCCGTCGTGGGTTTTGGTTACCACCGATGCCAGTCTCTCGGGCTGGGGAGCTCATTGTCAGTCACAGGTGGTTCAGGGTTCCTGGTCTCCCGAAGAGAGTTCGTGGTCGATCAATCGGCTGGAGCTGCGTGCAGCTCGACTGGCCCTTCTTCATTTCGCAAATTTGATCAAGGGCACAGCGGTCAAGATTTTCTCCGACAATGCGGTGACGGTCGCTTATATCAATCGTCAGGGCGGCACCAAATCTCTGCCTCTCCTTCTCGAATGTCAGGAGTTGATGGCTTGGGCGGAAATCAATCTGCAGGCGATCTCAGCTGCTCATGTCGCTGGCAAAGACAATGTACAGGCAGATTATCTCAGCCGCCATGTCCTCGATCCCGGGGAATGGGAACTGAACGCGGCAGTTTTTCACGCACTGACTTTGCGTTGGGGGTGTCCGGTAATGGATCTGATGGCAACGTGTGCCAGCGCCAAAGCCAGCCGGTTTTTCAGCAGGCGCAAGGAACACATGTCCGAGGGGCTAGATGCCCTCGTGCAACCGTGGCCCCTGGATTCCCTCTTGTACGTTTTTCCTCCTTGGCCGATGTTGAGTCGGGTCATTCAGCGGATTGCCCGTCATCGAGGCAAGGTGATTCTAATTGCGCCGGATTGGCCTCGTCGGCCCTGGTATGCCGATCTAGTTCGGCTTCTTATCGCGCCACCTTGGCCTCTGCCAGTTCGTCTCAATCTGTTGCACCAGGGTCCGATTCTTATGCCCAGGGTGGATCGATTCTTACTTACGGCTTGGCTCTTGAAAGGGCTCGCTTAAAGAGCAAAGGGTATGCAGATGCCGTAATAGCCACTTTGCTTCACTCTAAGCGACCTACGACTTCTCTAGCTTATGTGCGCGTCTGGCGTCTGTTTGAGATTTGGTGTCGACAACGAGGTATTCCACCTATGTCGTCTACCTTACCTCAGCTTCTTCTTTTTCTACAGCATGGCTTCGAAAAAGGTTTGGCGCTCAGTACTCTTAAGGTGCATGTGGCCGCACTGGCTTGTTTTCGAGGATGCGTTCAGCGTCGCCGTCTTTCGGCGCTTCCTGATATACAACGTTTTTTTCGGGCAGCACGGATTCTCCGTCCTCCGGTGTGTCCTATCATTCCACCTTGGGATTTGAACGTGGTTTTGGAGGCTTTTTCCTGTTCGTCTTTAGCCTCTCTCGGCTCCCGGGAAATTCGTGAATGTTCTTGGAAAACTGCTTTTTTGGTCGCGTTGTGCTCGGCTCGCCGAATTTCAGACTTGCAGGCTTTATCTTGCAGAGAGCCTTATCTTCAGTTCCTGCCGGAACGGGTGTTGTTGCGAACAGTGCCTTCCTACTTGCCTAAAGTTCTGTCTGTTTTCCATGTTAATCAAACGGTGGCCTTACCCGTATTTACAGACACTTCTAGTTCTCCCATGGATCGGACACTCAAACATTTGGATCTTGCTCGGGTTTTACGTACTTATTTAAAGATTTCCGAGCCTTTTCGAAAGACAGATAGGCTTTTTGTTCAATACGCCGGCTCGCGTAGGGGTCAACCAGCCTCTAAGGCCACCATAGCCCGTTGGGTTCGCAGTGCTATTTTAGCGGCTTACGCTGCTAAAGGACTTTCTCCCCCTACGGGGTTGCGGGCTCATTCTACTCGGGCTCTGGCCACTTCCTGGGCGGAGTTTGCGTTTGTGCCGCCTTTAGATATTTGCAGAGCGGCTACTTGGTCTTCCTTGCATTCTTTTACTAAGCATTATAGATTGGATGTTCAGGCTCGAGATGATGCTAAAGTGGGAGCCGCGACTCTTATCGCTGGTCTCGCAGGTCCCGCCCGGAGTTAGGTACTGCTTTGGTACTGCCCTACCTGTTCCCTGGACTGGCCCGGAGAAGCGATTAGGAATAAGAAATTAGTTCTTACCTGCTAATTATCTTTCCTTGAGCTTTCTCCGGGCCAGTCCAGGGTCCCACCTCTTACTGTTTCTGCAGCTTTGTTCTGACTCTCCTACACCGTTTTAGACTTTGCTCCGTGCGGAGTTCAGATTTGGGGTTCTCAGATTCCTTCGCTGCCGACTGGTATTTGGCTTTTCTCATAGTGTTTAAAGAGTATAAAAAAAAATAAATAAATAAAATTTATTACACGATCTCAGACAGGAGCCCGTTTTCATGGCTTCGGCATTTTGCAAGGACTATAGGAATTTATCAGTGTTTCATGGTTTATCTGGTGTTTTTTAGTTCTCTATTTAGTTGCTTTGTCACAGGGAGACTGCTGGATAACCCTAAGGGGGAGTGGCTTCACATCTCAGCAAAACTTGAAGTTTTCAGCCCTCAGCTGCTATTGAGGATTGACAACCCTACCTGTTCCCTGGACTGGCCCGGAGAAAGCTCAAGGAAAGATAATTAGCAGGTAAGAACTAATTTCTTATTACTCTAAAGAATCTTATTCTGCAGATATAAGAAACTCTAAGAGGTCCTATTTACATTTGTATTCAACATGCTCACATATCATAGATTGAACTTATTTACTGTATAACCACAAATACAGAAATGTTTTTTCATTTTGGATTTTTCCTCCCCCCCCCCCCCCATCACACTTGTCAAATCCAGGATGCATGTAAAATAATCTTAAACATAATTTTAAATTACTATCATGCAGATTTATTTATCAATAACTCAGCTGCCTATTGGAATCAAAAGTTGCTCTTTCTGTTATAGATGGGAATTAGCTACATTATGCTTTATTTAACTGTAAACAATTTTTTAAGACTTTCTCTAACAAAGCTTAATCTGGCCAGCAGGCCTTGAACAACTCAGCAACTTGTCTCCCCCTTCTGTAAATATCCAATCCTGCCAAGCTATGTTGCCATTGTTATCTATGCTGTCTTTTTCTATCAAGCTATTACTGCAGTGTACACTGTCTTTCCCCAATCCACTGACTTAAAGAATCCATTCCATATTATAGCACAAACCCAAACAGAAAGCAAGGAAATAAAACACTAGCTGTCCAAACACGCTGCTCTACTGCTGCAAATCAATCATAGAACCTTACTTCCAAAAGAAGCAGGATAAAAAAGGAAAGTAATCTTATTCTTAGTCTTATTTCTAACACTAATTGGGATTCATTTAGTTTAAAAAATGTATTCCATCAGTCATCCAATTCTAAGTATTTTTACTTGCTCAGGCTTTACAGAATTCACTGGACAAGAATTTTAAATATTTTCCAAGTTTCACGTTCTTTCAAAATTCCTATTATAAAACAACAATTTCAATTATCAATTCTATTATCAAAATTCATATTTCTTCAGTTGTGTGGATCAGATAAAAATTCTTCGACTGTAACAGAAAACCACTAGCAAACAAAAAGTGTCAGCTTGCAGCTGCTTTAAGAATATCTCCACAACACACAAAACAAAGTTATTTCTTAATGCCATACCATAGAAGTAGCCATCTTACAATAATAATATATCCTTACAGACTCAGACTTCAAGAAACAAACAACTATTAAAGCGTATTAAAACTTCCTCCTACTTTTAAATGAACTGCAGGTAGAAGATATAAATTTATTTCTGCTCATTCCACATGACAACTCTTTACATATGTTCTAATTAGCATATAACTAAAATCCTTACGATATTGAAAATTATTCCTTCAAAACATTTTGCAACAACAATCTCAATAAAAAAGGTGATTAGTAACAAATTTAAATGCTAATAATAATAGGCAATGGAGCACTTCTCATAACTTCAGAAAGAAATACCTGAGTTGGAAATCTGCTATCATTCACAGTATTGAAATGATTACTTTTACTAAACCAAAACAAAACTTGGCATATACAAAATCACAGTGCTACAACATATCTCTGTTTTATAAATAAACTAAGATCAGAAAAGGTTTCAAAACAAAGTGCACCTCTCTAAAAACCAAAACACATCTTCAAATATAGAAAAAAAACAATTGAAATACTTTAAGGATGAAGCAAAACACATCTGCACAGTCTTTACACATTACTGATAAGAAAACAGGCATTTCAAATATCTACTTGCAAGTCTAGCAAGACAACTCTAACTCACTAAAGAAGAAAATCAGCATATGAGAACACAGCAATTAATTACCAAGTTTCAGCCAGACTTTTTAAATCTTTTACAACCAGAAAACTTTATCCCTTTAAAACATGTCATACACTTTCTCTTCTAATACAAACAACTTATATTTTCACATGTACCATTGCCTCACACCATGTAGGACGATACACTCGGGACTAGTGGGCAGGCACCCTTAAACATTGACTGCCAATTCATATTTCAAGCATCGAAGTATCTCCAGGAACAAGCAGGAAGTCAGTCCTCACTTATGGGTGACATCGGCACCGACGGAGCCCACACGGAGCAATTCCCCAGCTTTCGAAGAAAGCCTTTGGGATTGCTGCCGCGCATGTGTGGTCCTCTTCCTGCCCAAAGGTGCCATCTTGCTCAGTCTCCCTTTTTCCGTGGAACCATTCGGTCGCACGCCCTCGTTCCTCAGAAAAAGTGCTTTTTGTCTTCGGCCTTTTGGCCTCTTTTCTGGTTGCACCGGTCCTCTCCCGTCATCCCCTACACCTCTGCCTCGGCGGTGGGCTAGGGGACTCCGTTTTTTCTTTTTCTTTTAATTTTTTTCCCCTCAGGCACTTTTCGCGCCCTTTTCCTAACCGCTGGCCTCAAGGGTCTTTGACCTCGCAGGGGCTGTTTTTGCCCCCATGGCCATCAGTTTCAAAAATGTGACAGATGCTCCAGGAATATGTCACTCACGGACACCCATGACTGTTGTCTGGGGGCTGACCACAACCCGGAGCTCTGCTCTCTCTGTAAGAAAATGTCTGCTAAGGCCTTGCTAAGCCATAAACAGAAGTCCGATGACATTTTCCGTAAGGCAGCCCCGGGGTCCCCGGTGGCTCCTCACTCTGCCAAGCCACTGCTTGAGGGATCCTCCGTGGTGACCCTGCGCCCCAGGCATCAATCCGATCAGGGTTCACCCGAGGTGGAGTGGCAAAAGAAGAAGATGACCTCAAAGTCGCTGTCAGGACCTCCGGACAAGCAAGACCGGTCTCGTGCTTATTCCCTCAGCCCTCCCCAGCATTCCCGAAAGTCGGACAAGGAGCAGCCTCGAAAGGTACCTCATACGGATACGGAGGCCTCTGGCAATGACGCACGTCTCCTGAGGGTCGTCCTGGCGAGGACCCCCTCTTCTCTTCCACGCCAGATCCAGTCACCCTGACGTCAGCGTTGCAGGCCCCCACTACTGAGTGGGAGACCCATATGCTGGCACTGGAGCACAGCGTTACTGCCTTCCTAGCTGCCCAGCAGGTTCTATTGCCCAGCATGGCTGGCTCGCGCCTCGAGACCGAGGGTCCCCCAATGGGAGTACCGGTCTCGCTCGCTGTCCCGTTCCTCGGAGGCGAGGTCTTCCAGAGTCAGTGGCTCTAGCTACAAGTGGGCCTTGGCCACTGGACAGGGGGATTAGCCCAATTCAGAGTCCTCCTTGGATATCTCAGGCTGGGAGATGGATGGAGACACCTCCCTGGAGACCTGCGCAGATAGGGACCTTCCCTCTGACCCATCCCCGCACGAAGGCGGACACCTCTTTTTTGGTGTTCATGCCAGATATGGCGCAGGCCCTCAATCTGCCCACGCAGACAGAGGAGGAACTGAGGGCGGAGGATCTTGACAATTTGCAGTATAAGTCTCCACCTAGGGAGTCTCTTACGGTCCCTGTACCGCCCATCCTATCCTGGCTGCTCCTCCGCATGTGGGAAGCACCTGCTTCGGTCCCCATTGTCAGCAAAAGGCTCAATGCCATGTACAGGGTCCAGCGTGGCCCGGGTTTTGGAAGACTCAACTTCCTCATACCTCCATGGTGGTTGAATCAGCCATGCGCAAGCAGAAGAGCCCAAAGTCACACTCTTTGGCCCCCCCTGGCAGGGAATCCTGAGCCCTCGACACCCTCGGACACAAAGCTTACCAGGGATCCATGCTGGCATGCGCATCCAGGTGTATCAGCTGTATATGGATATGTTTCGTCACGACCTTGCCAAAGAGCCCTGCAGTTTCTCTGAAGGCCTCGGGGACGAACACCTACTCAAGTTCTAGACCCTCCTGAGGTCGGTTTAGACTGCTCGAAATACCTTTCCCACGCCGCATATGACAGGTTCGAGTCCTCCGCCTGTGTGGCAGCGCCTGGCATCGGGGCTCGGCGTCAAGCGTGGCTCCAATCTTTGGACCTGGAACAGTAGGTCCTGGAGAAGCTCCTGGACATCCCCTGCCTCGGCGAGCAGCTGTTTCGCAAGCCCATGGAGGACAAGCCAGCCGAGATCAAGACAGAGTTTGTGACGCGCATCCATCTCTCTTGTAAAACCTCTTCTCTTCCACGGAAGAAGCAGCACGGCAAAAAGCCTTTCTTTTAGAGGAAGGGGCTTCCCTACCGGGGTTACCCTGCCTACCTGCCTACTCCGGCACCAACGACCAGCACTCAGGGCAAAGGGGGAGCTCAGGGTCATCAGAAACCAAAAGGGCCCAAGACCCAACCGCCAGCACCACCCCATCCAGCTCCGGGGTTTTGACGCCGAATGCATAGCCTCTGGTCCCCCCAGTGGCACTTACGCTCATGGGAGGACGCCTGTCCCTTTTTGCCCCCGAGTGAGCGGCCATTACATCAGACACCTTGGTCCTCCAGGTGATCCAGAACGGTTATCGTCTTCGCCTGGACAGACTCTCTTCTCCCTGGCAGAGCCTACTCGGCTTCCCTCGCAGCAGTCTTCCTTGCAACAAGAGGTCATAAGAACATAAGAACATAAGACATGCCATACTGGGTCAGACCGAGGTCCATCAAGCCCAGTATCCTGTTTCCAACAGTGGCCAATCTAGGTCATGCGTACCTAGCAATATCCCCAAAAGACACAGGTTCCACAATGCTTGTACTGGGTCAAGCATTGATATCCTGGGTCCCTTTTTAATAGTGGTTTATGGACCTTTCCTCCAGGAACTTGTCCAAACCTTTTTTAAACCCAGCTATACTAACAGCCCTTACTACATCCTCCGGTAACAGATTCCAGAGTTTGATTACACGTTGAGTGAAAAAATATTTTCTCTTATTTGTCTTAAATAGTTTACCCTGTAGCTTCATTACATGTCCCCTAGTCTTTCTATACTCTGATAGCGTAAACAATTGATCCACGTTTATCCGTTCCACTCCATTCATTAATTTATAGACCTCTATCATATCTCCCCTCAGCCGTCTCTTCTCCAGGCTAAAGAGCCCTAACCTTCTTAGCCTCTCTTATTTTATTTATTTATTTTATTTAACAATTATTTCTATACCGCTCTTTCCCAAGTATCAAGTGCGGTTTACAATGAACAGTATGTAATATGGTATGGGTAATATCATACCAAGTCATTTTACATAGAACGGGTGGAATTAGATACAGGTACAATATAAAGTTTGAACATTAAACTATTAGAACAATATAAAAGTTTGAACATTAAACTATTAGAACTTATATACATTGTAGATATTTACAAATTATATCATTTATCACTTGTGGTTGTATACATTATTCTAAACTTCAAAGCACGTAGTTATAGATATTTGTAGTATGGTTGTTAACCTGTGTCTCTTTGTGTAGTCTGGTTAGATTCTGCTCCTTTGTAGTGTAATGAGAATAAATGGGTTTTCATAGGAGTAGCCTTCCATCCCCTTCACCAATTTGGTGGCTCTTCTCTGTACTTTTTCTAATAACGCTATGTCCTTTTTAAGATACGGTGACCAGAATTGCACACAATATTCAAGGTGCAGTCGTACCATGGAGCGATACAGAGGCATTATAACGTCCTTTGTTTTATTCTCCATCCCTTTCCTTATGATACCTAGCATTCTATTTGCTTTCTTGGCCGCCGCTGCACACTGGGCGGAGGGTTTTAACATGTTATCCACGATGACTCCTAAATCTTTTTCCTGGGTGGTGGCTTCCAATGTGGAGCCTTGCATCGTGTAACTATAGTGTGGGTTGCTCTTTCCTAGGTGCATAACTTTGCACTTGTCCACATTAAATTTCATCTGCCATTTGGATGCCCAGTCTTCCAATTTATCCAGATTCTCCTGCAGTTTTCCACAATCCTCTTGGGTTTCAACAACTTTAAACAGTTTTGTGTCATCTGCAAATTTGATAACCTCACTAGTTATTCCCTTTTCCAGGTCATTTATGAATATGTCAAAAAGCAGCGGACCCAGTACAGATCCCTGGGGTACTCCACTATTCACCTTTTTCCATTGGGAATATTGGCCATTTAGCCCTACCCTCTGCTTTCTATCTTTTAACCAGTTCCCGATCCACAATAGTACACTGCCTCCTATCCCATGACTTTTTAGCTTCGCCAAAAGTCTCTGATGGGGGACTTTGTCAAAAGCTTTCTGAAAGTCCAGATACACTATATCAACCGACTCACCGTTGTCTACCTGTTTATGCACACCTTCAAAAAAACATATCAGATTAGTAAGACAAGATCTTCCTTGTCTAAAGCCATGTTGGCTGTCTCCCATTAGGCCATGACTATCTACATGCTGTGTAATATTGTTCTTTATGATGGTTTCTACCATCTTCCCTGGTACTGATGTCAGGCTCACCGGTCTGTAATTTCCCGGGTCACCCCTGGAACCCTTTTTAAAAATTGGTGTTACGTTGGCGACCCTCCAATCTTCAGGTATTACAGATGATTTTAATGAAAGTTCACAGATTACCAATAGCAGGTCTGCAATCTCATATTTCAGTTCTTTCAACACTCTGGGATGTATACCATCCGGTCCAGGTGATTTGCTACTATTCAGTTTATCAAATAGTTGTAATATATCTTCCCGGTGTAGCGATATTTCTCTCAATTCCTCTGCAGTATCAGCTTTAAATACCACTTCAGTCTTGGGTAACATCCCTACATCTTCCTCAGTAAAGACCGAAGCAAAGAATTCATTCAGTCTCTCTGCTATAGCCTTGTTTCCTCTTACTGCCCCTTTTACCCCTCTATCATCTAATGGTCCAATTGACTCTCTCACAGACCTTTTGCTACGTATGTACTTGAAAAAGTCTTTATTTCGTGTTTTTGCTTCCGTAGCAAGTTTCTTCTCAAATTCCCGCTTTGCCTGCCTTATCAATGCTTTGCATTTAACTTGCCAGTGCTTGTGCTGTGTCCAGTTTTCATCATTTGGCTCTTTTTTCCATTTCCTGAAGGTTGCTTTTTTGGCAGCAACAGCCTCTCTGACCTCACCTTTAAACCATGCTGGCAGTTTTTTGGACTTTCTTCCACTTTTCCTAATGCGTGGAATACACCTGGTCTGGGCTTCGAGGATAGTATTTTTAAATAACACCCAAGCTTGCTGTAAGTCTTTAACCTTTGGAACCGCTCCTTTTAGTTTTTTCCTAACTATATTCCTCATTCTATCATAGTCTCCCTTTTGAAAGTTAAAAGGTAGTACTGTGGATGCCTTTACTATCTGTCCTCCACTAATTAAATCAAACATGATCATACTATGATCACTATTGCCAAGTGGTCCCAACACCCTTATTTCTTGCACCAGATCTGGCGTTCCACTAAGGACTAGGTCCAGTATGGCTTCCCCTCTGGTCGGTTCATGAACCAGCTGCTCCAAGAAGCAGTCATTTATTCCATCTAGAAACTTTATCTCTTTAGCTTGTCTTGCTGTGACACTGACCCAGTCGATACCGGGGTAATTGAAATCACCCATTATTACTACTCTGTTGTGACTTTTGTTAGCTTCCTTGATTTCTTTGAGCATTTCATCATCCATTTGTTCATTCTGGCCAGGCGGTCGATAGTATACTCCAACTGCCATCACCTTCCCCTTCATAAATGGAATTTCAATCCATAGAGATTCTACAGCAAGTTTTGTTCCCTGCAAATTTTAATCCTTTCTGACTCAATGCCCTCTCTAACATAGAGCGCAACCCCTCCACCAATTTGATCAGCTCTATCATTACGATATAGTGTGTATCCAGGTATCACAGTGTCCCACTGGTTATCCTCCTTCCACCATGTCTCTGAGAGTGCAATCATATCTAACTTCTCATTTAGTGCTATATATTCTAACTCTCCCATCTTATTGTTTAGACTTCTAGCATTGGCATACAAGCATTTTAGAGACTGTATTTTATTCATATTAATCTGGCTATTGGTAGGCAGGGGTAATTTGGAATCTTTATGCTCTGTCTGCTCCTTACTCAAGGGCATTTGGGCTACTATACTCCCTTTTGGAACCTCACTGCTTTTGGTAGTATCCTTCAAGGATACCTTTGTCCGAACCATGCACTCCTGGGTGACTGTCGGCTTTCCCCTAATTTCTAGTTTAAAAGCTTCTCTATCTCTTTTTTAAAGGTTAATGCCAGCAGTCTGGTCCCATCCTGATTAAGGTGAAGCCCATCCCTTTGGAAGAGCCCCCCCTTTCCCCAGAATGTTCCCCAGTTCCTAACAAATCCAAAACCCTCATCCTTGCACCATTGTCTCATCCATGCATTGAGACTCCGGAGCTCTGCCTGTCTTTTGGGTCCTGCACGTGGAACAGGAAGCATTTCGGAGAACGCTATCCTGGAAGTTCTGGATTTCAACTTCCTACCTAAAAGCTTAAATTTAGCCTCCAGAACTTCCCTACCACATTTTCCTATGTCATTGGTACCAGCATGTACCAAGACAGCAGACTCCTCCCCAGCACTATCTATGATCCTATCTAGGCGGTGCGTGAGGTCCACTACCTTCGCACCAGGCAGGCATGTTACCAGGCGATCCTCACGTCCACCAGCCACCCAGCTATCTACATTCCTAATGATTAAATCACCAACTATAACAGCTGTCCTGACCCTCCCTTCATGGGGACATGGCCCTGGAGAAACGTCCTCGGTGCGAGAGGGTTTTACATCACCTGGAGGACAGGTCCTAGTTACAGGATCACTTCCTGCCACACCAGGGTGATGCTCTCCTGTCACGTGACCTCTCTCCTCCATGGCAACAGGGATGCTGCCAGACTGAAGGTGGGACTTCAGGACTATATCCCTGTAGGTCTCGTCCATGTACTTCTCTGTCTTTCTTATGTCTTCCAGGTCTGCTACTCTAGCCTCTAGAGAACGGACTCGTTCCCTGAGAGCAAAGAGTTCTTTGCACTTAGTGCATACGTAAGACCTCTCACCAACTGAGAGAAAATCATACATGTGACACTCAATGCAAAAGACCGGAGAACCCCCTTCTCGTTGCTGGACTTCTGTCTGCATCTTAGTTTAAAGCTTGTGTTTAGGTCTTTTAAATTCTGTATATAATAAGGATTGGTGTGGATGCTTATACCAATAAAAGTGTATCTAATACCCCTAATACACCTTGTGTACCTGAAGCTTAAGTAATTAATTAAGGTCGACAAGTAATTAATTAGGTCGACAACCTCTTCGGTCAGCAGGCGGTTGAAAGGGTCCCACTGCACCTCCGAGGTCGGGGATTCTATTCCCAGTACTTCCTCATCCCGAAAATGATGGGGGGCATGCACCCTATCCTCGATCTCAGGAACCTGAACAAGTTTCTGGTACAGGAGAGGTTCAAAATGCTATGGCTTGGCATCCTACTGCCCTTCCTATGCCTCCTTGGATCTCAGAGATGCTTACGCCCATATCCCGATCCACTCCAAGCACAGGCAATACCTGCATTTCAGGGTGTAAGGGGAGCATTATCAGTACAGGGTACTCCCCTTTGGGCTCGCGTCTGCCCTGTCGGTTTTCACAAAGTGCCTGTCAGCGGCTGCAGCTCACCTCCGACTGAAGGGCATATCCGTTTACCCTTACTTAGATGACTGGCTCATCACAAGCACATCGACGGAGGAGGCGCACCTTTCCGGCATCACGCACAGCCCTCCTCCTCTAGTGCCTCGGCTTCCTGATCAACTACTCCAAGTCCCACCTCGAACTGGTGCAGACCCTGGATTTCATTGGCGCCCTTCTCAACACAAACTGGGCGACCGCCTTTCTCCCTCGAGCCCACTTGGAGCGGCTCTGCGGCCTAGCTGCCCAGGTCCAAGGCCAGACAAGTGTCTCGGTGTAGGCCATGCTGCGCCTCCTTGTGCACATGGCCTCGACCATCCACGTCATCCCCCACGCCCACATGCACATGCGGACAGCGCAATGGTGCCTCAGGAAATAATGGACCCAAGCCTCAGGATGCCTCCTGGACCCCATCCGGGTCTCCCACAGCCTATTCCATTCCCTGTCTTGGAGGCAAGATCCCCAAAACCTCCTTCGGGGCATGCGCTTCCAGACTCAGCAGCAACCAGGGGCAGTGGTCGCCCGAGGAGTCCCTGCAGCAGATCAACCTGCTCGAGCTCCAAGCGGTCAGGTTGGCCCTGAAGGTCTTTGAGTACCACCTGAAGGGCAAATCGGTGCTTGTGCAGACCGATAACAAAGTTGCAATGTTCTACATAAACAAGGAAGGGGGCACAGGCTCCCGCCTCCTTTTTTGGGAGGCAGTCCTCCTCTGCTCCTTCGTGGTACACAGGGGCATGACATTATGGGCTGTCTACCACCCAGGTCAGGACAACTTCCTCACGGACAGACTCAGCAGGCTCTTTTGTCCGCACGAGTGGTGCCTGAGTCCGGAGGTGGCTCTCCACCTTTTCCGCCGCTGGGGGACTCGGTCTATAGACCTGTTTGCCAGCCCAGTGAGTGCACAGCTTCCCTGTTTTTGCGGCCCAATGCCACACCCGAGCAGGGTGGCCCTGGATGCGTTCCTCCTGGACTGGACCTCTGGTATTCTGTACGCGTTCCCTCCCACTCCTCTCATTGCAAGGAGCATCCACAAGATTCAGCGGGACCGAGCTTCTGTGATCCTCATGGCCTCGACAGCCCTGGTTCCCGTTTCTGCACCATGACTCGGCGGAGCTTCTGGTTCCCCTGGGCAGTGCCCCAGGCCTGCTGACGCAGGAGGAGGGACGAGTGCTTCACCCGAACTTGGCCTCACCATCCCTGACAGCCTGGCGGCTGAACAGGTCTCCTTAGCCTTACTGCATCTCCCGGAGGAGATTGAAGAGGTCCTCCTCGCGTTGAGGAAGGACTCGACAAGACGGGCCTACGTTCTGAAGTGGCGGCGCTTCTCGACCTGATGCTCTGAGTTCCAGATCGACCCGTTCTCCTGCTCCACCTGGTGGGTTCTCCAGTACCTCCTCCACCTCTCGTGAGTGGGGCTGAAATCCAACTCGGTCAGGGTTCACCTGAGTGCTGTTTCAGCCAACCACTTCCCCATTGGGGGTAAACCCCTCTCGGGCCAGCCTCTGTTCTCCCGCTTCATGCGGGCTCTCTTGCTTTCCAGGCCCCTTGTCCAGCCCCCACCAGTGGAGTGGGATCTGAACATCGTGCTCATGCAGTTGATGTGTCCACCCTTCGAGCCGAAGGCGACGTGCTCGCTCTGGCACCTCTCCTGGAATGTGTTTTTCCTGGTGGCACTGACCTTGGTGCAGCGAGTCAGAAAACTTCAAGCCCTCATGGCAGAGCTTCTCCAGGTTCTACGAGAATAGGGTGGTCCTTCGTTGCCACCCCAAGTTCCTTCCGAAAGTGGTCTCAGACTTCCATCTTAATCAGGATAAAGTTTTGCCGACTTTCTTTCCAAGACCTCACGCTGACCAGGCATCAGCGGTCCTGCATACTCTCGACTGCAAGAGAGCTCTTGCCTTCTATCTGCAGCACACCCAGGATCATCACAAGTCCGACCAGCTCTTCGTCGCCCCTGATCCCAATTTCCTGGGGCTGGTAGTTACCAAGCGCACCCTCTCCATCTGGGTGGCAGACTGCATCGCCTTCGCCCAGGCAAAGGCTGGGGCCCTGCTGGATCAATGGGTCACCGCACATGGCGTCTGTGCCAAGGCGGCATCGGTGGTTTCACTGTGCTCAGTGCCTCTGGCAAACATATGCCGGGCTGCGAGCTGGGCTTCAGCGAACACTTTCGCTTCGCACTACTGCCTGGAGAGGGAGTCCTGTCGGGACAGCGCCTTCGGCCAGGATGTACTACATAATCTGTTCGGGGTATAAGCAACTCCTGCCCTCCGACCCTTCTTCTCCGGCTACCGAGAGCTTAGCCCCGGGGACCTGAGGATTCTGGCTCCTTTGGTCATCAGCTTCTGCTCACGGCCTCGCGGAGGCGTTTTTGGATTACAGGTTCAGTAGCTTGTAGCTGGGGAGTCCTATAAGTGAGAACTGACTTCCTGCTTGTTCCTGGAGAAAGTGTAGTTACTCACCTGTAACAGGTGTTCTCCAGGGTCAGCAGGAATCAGTCCTCACTACTCTCCCACCTCCTCTGAAGAGTTGCTATTTCTTATCCTTCCCTTTCCATCTGTTTATTAGGGCTCTAGCTCTGGGACCTGACTGAACAAGATGTCACTTTTGGGCAGGAAGAGGACCATGCATGCGTAGCAACAATCCCAAAGACTTTCTTTGAAAGCTGGGGAAATGCTCCACGCAGGCTCAGTCTGTGCCAATGTCTCTCATGAGGGACCTTTGACAAGGTCCCTCATGAGAGACTTTTGGCAAAACTAAAGAGTCATGGGATAGGAGGCAGTGTACTATTGTGGATCAGGAACTGGTTAAAAGATAGAAAGCAGAGGGTAGGGCTAAATGGCCAATTTTCCCAATGGAGAAAGGTGAATAGTGGTGTACCCCAGGGATCTGTGCTGGGTCCGCTGCTTTTTGACATATTCATAAATGACCTCGAAAGTGGAATAACGAGTGAGGTTATCAAATTTGCAGATGACACAAAACTATTTAAAGTTGTTAAAACCCAAGAGGATTGTGGAAAATTGCAAGAGGATCTTGATAAATTGGAAGACTGGGCATCAAAATGGCAGATGAAATTTAATGTGGACAAGTGCAAGGTTATGCACCTAGGGAAGAACAACCCAAACTAGGGTTACACGATGCAAGGTTCCACATTAGGAATCACCACCCAGGAAAAAGATTTAGGCGTCATTGTGGATACCATGTTAAAACCCTCGGCCCAGTGTGCAGCGGCGGCCAAGAGAGCAAATAGAATGCTAGGTATGATAAGGAAAGGAATGGAAAATAAAACAAAAGATATTATAATGCCTCTATATCGTTCCATGGTGAGACCGCACCTTGAATATTGTGTGCAATTCTGGTCGCCATATCTTAAAAAGGATATAGCGATTTTAGAAAAGGTTCAGAGAAGAGCCACCAAAATGGTAAAGGGGATGGAAGGATACTCCTATGAAGAAAGGCTAAAACGGTTAGGGCTCTTTAACCTGGAAAAGAGACGGCTGAGGGGAGATATGATAGAAGTCTGTAAATTAATGAACAGAGTGCAACGGGTAAACGTAGATCGATTGTTTACCTTATCAGAATGTAGAAAGACTAGGGGACATGCAATGAAGCTACAGGGTAAACTATTTAAGACTAATAAAAGAAAATATTTTTTCACTCAACGTGTAATCAAACTCTGGAATTTGTTACCGGAGGATGTAGTAAAGGCTGTTAGTGTAGCTGGGTTTAAAAAAGGTTTGGACAAGTTCCTGGAGGAAAGGTCCATAAACCATTATTAAGAAGGGACCCAGGATATCAATGCTTGAACCAATACAAGCATTGTGGAACCTGTGTCCCTTGAGGAAACTGCTAGGTACATATGACCTAGATTGGCCACTGTTGGAAACAGAATACTGGGCTTGATGGACCTTGGTCTGACCCAGTATGGCATATTTTATGTTCTTATGTAATGTCACCCATAAGTGAGGACTGATTCCTGCTGTCCCTGGAGAACACCTGTTACAGGTGAGTAACTACGCTTTCTCTGAAAAAGTCCCTTTCTAGGGAAATAACAAAGCTTCATTACCTGTAATCAATGAATGCTATTGTGCTCCAGGGTTTGGCACACATACGGACTGCCTCTTAAAAGCTAAAGCCTGTGACTGTCTGTATTCCATACTCACAATCCTCTCTGCCTTGCCTTGAATGAAGAGATACAAATATCCTCTCTGGCACGACACCAAACTGAATGACCTACTCTACCTTTCACCGGGCAACAGAACCTAGACTCTTGGGATTTGATCCCTTCACTCAAAGCAATGAGAAAGAGAGAAGTAATAAGTAGTAAAACAATTCACACACACACAATTATTTTAAAAACACAATATTCTTAAGGTCTAAAGGGGAGGGAGTTCACAGTCCTGCAAACTTGCACAGTTCCTGTAAATGTAAATCCCCTCCTCCTCGGTAGGCTTGAGCACCTCCTTTATTGAAAGAAAACTGCTGCATGGTACAAATTCAGCTCTACGTCAAGCCTCAGCATCACTTTTGTTTATCTGTTTATGTTATAGGTCAAAGTAAGCATAGACTTTCTCAGCTCCAGTATTCCAAAACAAAAGCATTCTGTCTTGTTCTCATAAACAATGTCATCCCAAAGTACAACCTTGGCTTTTATAACGCATCTCTCGCCAGGCTGTTAGACTGTCAGTCCTCAGGCTGTTAGCAAATTCTAAGCCATTCTCCATATTAACCTTTTCAGAGAGCCTTGGTACCCCATTTCAAGTCCCTCTCAACACATTTCACATAGGTTCTCTGTTATGAAATTGCCTCCGTTGTCGGTAATGTTGTATACAAATTGAGCATGTAGAGTAACATTTTAAAGAATTAAGTAAGTGGTTATAAAATTTTCTTTGTGTATATACACACAAGTGTAGGTACTGTGAAAATATAGCTCCTGTTTTTATCATATACATTCAGGCATTCTTAGGGGCAGAGAATGAGTGGAACAGGATGCATTTAAAATAATATGCATAAGTGCCAGTTGTTATTGCTACATAATGCTTTCAAAGAGATGTACCAGTAAACATCCAAACAGCGGTATTCTGCACTAGCTGAAAGAGGAGCAGGGGTAACTTTGTATGGCTGCTTTTTGGCAGGCTGTTTTAAAAAGACACATAAGAACATATGTTCCCCTTGATAAAGTAAGTGCAAAATGTGTGCCAGGATGTCTTCTGTGCCTAGGCATCCTGTTAAAAAATACTCTGCTTGTGGGTAATTTTTTAAGTAGGTGCCTACTTTGGTGTTATTTTATAAAGAAAATAGCTATCTACTTTTATGGTTAAAGTAATAGTATAAAATTACCCCCTTTTATGTCAGGACCAAAGAGCAGACTCACCTCATGTTAACAGTTGGTCTGATACATTGCTCCCTGCAGAGGACTGACTCCTCCATCACCCAGTTCTCTACAATAATCCTTTTCTTTTGTGTTTGTTCCTTTCCCTTATGCTTCTTGATTTTAGCAACCACAGGGCACTTTTAGTAAAGCTTTCCCTAGAAGAGCAACCTAGAAATCTTGTCGATACATTCTCAGGCATCTGTTGTTATACTTGGCAATGCATTTCTTTATGGGTTGGGGGCTCTGCTTTTGAGATCATCTGGGCCTATTTTGTTATCTCATTGCAGTTTCTGCAGTGTATGATGTAACTTTAAATTTCCAAGGAAACACCAATCCAACACTGCTGGGAATCCTGCATGGAAAGAAGTATCAGGCAGACATGTGTGTCAGGTGAGTAATTTCATTAGATGTGTGAATTACCACAACACTCATGTAGACCACAGTACCGCTTTTCTTATAGGATAATTATATTAGGAAAAGGGACAGAATTTGTTTTGAAATTAAAGAGGTGTTTGTTACAAAGGAGCTTTGGTAGGCACCAATCTATATAGCCTAAGCTGAATTTTTAGCAAGAAGCATGATGTTAATCCTACACTAAGCTCAGTCTTATACAGAGACATGCATATAAATTGTCTCAACTTATGGATCTCTTGTATACACTCTTCTCCCCATTCCTTTCCTACTATAACTGGCTCTGCAGTTTGCTTTAGGTCCAGTTGCACTGTGACTTCGTTGTTCCTTCATCTGACTGCTTGTCTCTGGTTGTCATGCTGTAAATTCACCATTATGCAGCTAGGCCCTTTCTCTGTTATCCACCAAAGCAACAAACCAAATCTTTGCACAAAATCCTTCCTGGCTGCAATTAGGAAGGCAGTATGAGTGTGTTATTCTGCTCCCTTGTGCCAAAGTAAAACAATAATTTCAAAATGAAAAATTGACCTTACTTATCTGTCCACCTTCTTCTAGCATCACTTCTCTCCTGAGAAAAAAAAACACATGGGTCAGTTTTCAAAAGCACATCTGGTTTGCAGCACTTGCTAACCAGAAAAGTGCCGCTGAAAGGGATATTAAGCACTATTCGGGTAGTGCCACTGATTATCCTGATAGGCTTGCCTTGGTATTATCTGGATCTGTCCATGGGCAGAGCAACCAATTAGTTAAGCTTCAGGTGAACAAGGTATATTACACGTATTAGGTACAGTTTTATTAGTATAAATATCCATAGCAACCCTTAGTAAGTAAAGAACTTAGATCTAAACACAAACTTAAAACTAAGATGCAGACAGCAGTCCAGCAGCGGGATGGGGGCTTTCCAGTCTTTTGCATTGAGTGTCACATGTAATCTCCAGGAACAAGCAGGAATGAGTCTTCACATATGGGAGACGTCGCCGATGGAGCCCGCACGGGAATGCTCCCCAGCATCCAATCAGAAAGCCTTTGGGAGCATCCCCCGCGCCTGCGCGGTGGCTTCCCGCCCTTCCTACTGCCTCTCCCCAGTTTTTCGTTTTCCGCGGAGAAGGCAGGACGTCCCTCCTGCCACCGCAGAACTTTTCACCTTTTCTTGTTTCTGTAGTCGTGGCTTTTCCCGCCGACAGCGGCACCTCTGTGCCCCTTTTGTTTTTCTTTTTCACTTATTTTTTTCGTCGCCTAGCAGGACCTTTTTTCCCTCTGGGCACCGAGGCCTACCGGGCTTACAGCACGGAGCCCCAGAAGTGCCCTCACTGCGGGGACTTAGTTTTCCACATGGACTCCAATGCCTGGTGCCTCTCTTGTTTGGGTCCTGACCCTTTCCCCCTGGGTCCTCTGGGCTATAGTGTCGGGAGAGGACCTTCCCTTTTTCGGGTATCCCTCGATGACGTTTTCACGCCCAAGGCGCGGTCATCGGGTTTTTCTTCTCTCCAGGATCAGGTAACCACGCAACAGTCTGTTAAGACTAGCCAAGTCTTGAGGGGCGAGTCTCATGCGCGGCATGGCGACGGCTCTGGCCAACCCCTCAAGTCCCCCTTGGCTACTATACCCCGGCAGGAGTCCTCGGGCTCCAAAGCATTTACGGGGTTTCGGGATGTTCCTGGGGTTCGCTCCTCACAGAACATTCCCGAGCCGCGCTCGAGGGAGGTACCCGCTTCGAGCGGTGCCGATTCCCCGGCATCGGCGCCGGTGTCGAGTGTTCCACTCTTTGCCAGGGATCGTCAGCTGGTGTCCTTGGCGGCGCCTCCGGGGCCGATCGACTCGACCGAGTCTGACCTCCCTATATCCAAGCCGTGCTCGAGGGAGGTACCCGCTTCGAGCGGTGCAGACCCCCCGGCATCGGTGTCGAGTGTTCCGCTCCTCACCGAGGATCGTCCGGGGCCGATCGAATCGGTCCAGTCTGGCGTTCCTTCATCCCTGCCATGCGCGGGGGTGGTATCCGCTACGGGCGGTGCCGACCCCTCGACGTCGGTGTCGGTGTCGAGTGTTCCGCTCCTCACCGGGGGCTGTCAGCCGCGGTCCTCGGCGCCTCCGGGGCCGACCGACTCCTGCCGGTATGGCGTTCCTACGGGGGTGGTATCCGCTTCTGGCGGTGCCGACCCGTCGGTGTCGAGTGACCCGCTCCCCACCGGGGATCACCTGCCGCTGCCCTCGGCAGCTCTAGGGCCGAGTGACTCGACACAGTCTGGCGGCCCTACGTTCAGGCCATGCGCGGAGGTGGTACCCGCTTCGGGCGCGTCGGCGCCGATGGTTCCACTCTTTGCCGGGGATGGTCATCTGGCCTCGCGCCCTTCGGGGCTGGTCGCTTCGACCCGCGCTGGGTTGCCGATATCCCAGCCCTGCGTGAGGGTGGTACCGGGTTTGCGCGGCACCGCTCCACCGGAGACGGCAGGGGCGTCGAGCGCCAGGGACCGCCGTCGGCCTTCCCCAGGAGCCTCGGGGTATGTCGATCAGCCCCAGATGGGCGACCCCCCGGCATCGTCGCGGCCGTCGAGGGCCCCGCCCTTTCCGAGAAAGGGGGCCCCGGGGTCTTCGATCGCTTCGATCCAGCCTGGATCCGCGCCGTCCCGCAACGGTACCCCGGCGACGGCGCAGGAGTTTTGCACTTCCCTCCCCGCAGGGGCTCGTCGTTGGGCGACCTGGGTACCCTCGGGGACGGGTCGTATGCCCCGGAAGGATTTCCCTCTGGGTCAGGCGGGCTCGAGAGGGGGCCTGGCATCTGGCAGTGCCCGCCGCCCGACATCGGCGCCGGCGGCGGATGGCCCCCTCTCCACCGAGCTTCGTCCTCGGGGGCCCTTGATGTTCGCGACGCCGATCAACGCGGTTCCAATCTGCTCCCCGGGATCAGCACCGCCGGCGCGGCCGCCCCCATCGGGGCCCTCTAGAAGGGAGTCGATCGTATCGCTCGGTTCGATGCCCAGCCTGGAATCGGTATCCAGCCTCGAAGACTTGGCCATGCCACATTTCGGGATCGGCCCCTGTCCCCTCCCGCGACGCAGAGCGGAGATCGTTGGCCACTGCCCTCCGGCTGCCACGGAACCGCTTCAGTTGCCGGGGGCAGCGCCGCCCCGGGTTCGGGGCCGAGGCCGATTCCGGCGGCTCCGTCGGTGCCATCGACCCCTTCGATGCCTAGCTTGGAATCAATTCCAGGAGCCGACGATGTTGACCACCCCGGTCCGGGGCTGTTGGTCCCCTCCTCTGCCCAGCGGGCATCAGCCCGAGAGGCTTCTCGGTGCCCTGGCGGCCTCTTCCGCCACCGCCTCCCACGGCATAGCCCCTCCGGGAGAGCCGTCTTTTCAGAATTTCCTCCTTGACATGGCGGACTTGCTGGCCATCCCTATCCCGGACCTAACTCCAGGCCCTGCGGACCGGGCCGCCGTGATGCTTCCTCTGCATCCCTCCCTGCAGGATCTCCTGCTGGGGGCTTGGCGGTCGCCTTTGAGGGTTCCGGCACCGTCGACTGCGATGCATGCTCTGTATCGGGTGCCTCCTTCCCCGGGTTTTCGGCAGCACCAGCTTCCACATCGTTCCATTGTGGTGGAATCGGCGCTGAGGTAGGCCGGAAGCAAAGAAAAGCATTCTTCTCGCCCCCCAGGCCGCGCCTCGAAGACGCTAGATACCCTAGGACGTCAAACCTTCCAAACGTCTATGCTGGCGTCCAGGATTATTTCATATATTTTTTATATGAGTCTGTCGCTCCGGGAGGTCACCGAGAGATTATCTCTGTTGTCTCACTTCTTGTCTGCAACCAAGGCCTTTGAATATTCCTTGCTTCTTTATCACTGCAGGAATATCTCTGGGTTCCTTTCTCGTGCTTCTCTAGACTCCTTCCTCTCGGTCAGCAGATGCTCTGCTGTTGCCATTAGAGCACGCCATACTACATTGTTGCAGGCGTCCGAGTTGTGTAGACGGGCACAGCATAACCTGGGTAATTCTCCCTGTGAAGGAGATCACCTCTTCAATAACGAAGCCTTACGTCAGGTCGCGCAGTGCTTCGCTAACCTTCCCAGCGTTAGAAGCCATCCTAGGGCCCGGCTTCCCCCCAGCGGTGGTGCGTGCTTCACCAGGCCCTCCTTCCCTAGGAAGAAGAAATGTCACCCCTCCGCCCACCCGCCAGGTGCGCCCAAGCAAGGGACCCCTCACCCTGGGTTGAAGTCCCCGGGCCAGCGCCAGAACTTTCATACCAAGCAGTTTTAGGCTCCGGTGGGCTGCTGCCTGCAATTTACCTTCTTACCAGAAGTTTACAATTGAGCTCTACTCTGGGGCTCGTTCAGTAGGGCAAATGGTTCGGGGGCTTATCCAGGGGTTCAGGTATTCTCCTTCCGTTGGTAGAGGGAGACCACCTCTACTCCATGATAGCTCTGGCCCACGGTCAACTGGCTTACCCTTAGGTACGTCCCCGAACCCTTCTCGAGCCAGTATCCCCTGCTGATTGCTTCTGTACCGGAATTTTCCTTCCAGCCGCTATAGTCCCCCAATGCTTACCAAGGACTATGCCCTCATGTTCCCCGATTAGTGCGGGGGGTGAGTTTCTGCATGCAGGTCCTGGGGACACCTGTAGGGCCTCAAGCCCCCTGGTGTGTTCTTCCGGACTGATGCTATCCTCTGTCCTTCACGCTACCGTGCTGTTCGTTCGCCGATCTGCCCTTGTTCCACCGGAATAGATCCCTCTCCCGGACGGATCTTGACGCCACCTCCCCAGGTGGACGTTCTGTGGATCACTGGCAGGTCCGCCTTACCAGTGTTATGCTCATGGAGGTAGGTTCCTCGACGTACCTGCGTTAGTGCCGGGGTGGGGCGTTCTCCATGCCCAACGGCCTAGATATGCCGGACATCACCTGCTCGATAGGCGCATTTTGGGGGATGCCCACAGTGCCTGTGTTCTGCCGCCTATTTTTTTCCCAATGGCCGGTACTCACCCCTCCCCCCCCCCCTCAGGGGTCCGGCCAGTCCGCCTGCCTATTCCTTAGATCGGCCCTCGGACTGGTTGTACTCTACTGCTGTGAAGTGAACAGCTTCTATTTTCAGTTATGCCCTCCTCCCGGAGGTTCAGACCCTTGTCTCCCTATCTCTTCGCTAGGGCAGGCTGTGTACTCCTTCTGCTCCGGGGTACACCCCTACTCTTCTCCGGAATAGGCTATCCAGATCGGCCAGTCTTCTACTGTTAGTCCTCTGAGTTATGGACTCTGCTCCTAAGGGAGTGCTCAGCTTTGCATAAAGCTTCCTTGAAGACCTGCCATCCTTCTCCTGACCCAGATGACTCCTGGATCTCCTGGCCTTCCGGATTGGAACTTCCTCCTCGCTGCGGTGAAGTTCACTTGAAGACCTCGCTACTGCGTATACAGTACCTCCATCACAGTCCTACTTCCTACAACTCAGTAGGTAAGCTCTACATGGTACTAAGTCATTAATTTATTAAAAACTTAATGATGCTTCCATGCATTCTAATGACTACTCTCCCGGTAGTCTTTGGGTTTTGCTGTTCCTCTCTTCTCAACTCCTACCCTCCATCCCTCGGGGGATGCCGGGGATTCAGGTTGGGCAAATGCCATCCCGTCCTGGGCCGGGCTTACGGGATCTCCCCTGGGCATCCTCAGCTAGGGAGTCCCCATATGTGAAGACTCATTCCTGCTTGTTCCTGGAGATAGCACAGTTACTTACCTGGAACAGGTGATCTCCGGAACAGCAGGAATTAGTCTTCACAACCCGCCCACCTCCCCTAGGAGTTGTATCTCTTTCTCTCTATTCCTTCCTCTCCTCTCCTTCTGGCTCAGCTATGAAACTCAACTGGGGAGAGGCAGTAGGAAGGGCGGGAAGCCACCGCGCAAGCGCGGGGGATGCTCAGGAGGCTTTCTGATTGGATGCTGGGGCGCATTCCCGTGCGGGCTCCGTCGGCGACGTCTCCCATATGTGAAGACTAATTCCTGCTGTTCCGGAGATCACCTGTTACAGGTAAGTAACTGTGCTTGATTTTCTCCCAGTTGTTGAGAGGTCTTAAGTGTGCACTAGGTGCAAGGAGCGCTTTGCTCTCAGGGAACGAGTCCGTTCTCTAGAGGCTAAAGTAGCAGACTTGGAAAGCATAAGACAGACAGAGAGGTACATAGACGAGACCTACAGGGATATAGTGCTGAAGTCCCACCTCCAGTCTGGCAGCATCCCTGTTGCCATGGAGGAGAGAGGTCACGTGACAGGAGAGCATCACCCTGGTGTGGCAGGAAGTGATCCTGTAACTAGGACCTGTCCTCCAGCTGATGTAAAACCCTCTCGCACCGAGGAAATTTCTCCAGGGCCATGTGCCCATGAGGGAAGAGTTAGGACAGCCGTTATAGTTGGTGATTCGATCATTAGGCATGTTGATAGCTGGGTGGCTGGTGGACGTGAGGATCGCCTGGTAACATGCCTGCCTGGTGCGAAGGTAGCGGACCTCACGCGCCACCTAGATAAGGTCTTAGATAATGCTGGGGAGGAGTCTGCTGTTTTGGTACATGTCGGTACCAATGACATAGGAAAATGCGGTAGGGTGGTTCTAGAGGCTAAATTTAGGCTTTTAGGTAGGAAGTTGAAATCCAGAACTTCCAGGGTAGCGTTCTCCGAAATGCTTCCTGTTCCACGTGCAGGACCCAAAAGGCAGGCAGAGCTCCGGAGTCTCAATGCATGGATGAGACAATGGTGCAGAGATGAGGGTTTTGGATTTGTTAGGAACTGGGGAACATTCTGGGGAAAGGAGGGGCTCTTCCGAAGGGATGGGCTTCACCTTAACCGGGATGGAACCAGGCTGCTGGCATTAACCTTTAAAAAGGAGATAGAACAGCTTTTAAACTAGATATTAGGGGAAAGCCGACATTCGCCCAAGAGCAGATGGTTCGGAAGAATGTATCTTTGAAGGATACTACCAAAAGCAGAGAGGTTCCACAAAAGAGTAAAGTAGCCCAAATGCCCTCAAGTATGGAGCAGACAGAGCTTAAAGATCCCAAATTACCCATGTCTAACAATAGCCAAATTAATACGAATAAAATACATTCTCTAAAATGCTTGTATGCAAATGCTAGAAGTCTAAAAAATAAGATGGGAGAGTTAGAATATATAGCACTAAATGAAAGGTTAGATATGATTGGAATATCAGAGACATGGTGGAAGGAGGACAACCAGTGGGACACTGTGATACCTGGGTACAAACTATTTCGTAATGATAGAGATGATCAAATTGGTGGAGGGGTTGCTCTCTATGTTAGAGAGGGCATTGAGTCAGAAAGGATTAAAGTTTTGCAGGAAACAAAATCTGCTGTAGAATCTATATGGATTGAAATTCCATGTAAAAAGGGGGAGGGCAATGGCAGTGGGGGTGTACTATCGAGCGCCTGGCCAGAATGACCAAATGGATGATGAAATGCTCAAAGAAATCAAGGAAGCTAACAAAAGTTACAGCGCAGTAATAATAATGGGTGATTTCAACTACCCCGGTATCGACTGGGTCAGTGTCACGTCAGGACATGCTAGGGAGATAAAGTTCCTAGATGAAATAAATGACTGCTTCTTGGAGCAGCTAGTTCATGAACCGACCAGAGGGGAAGCCATATTAGACCTAGTCCTTAGTGGAACACCACATCTAGTGCAAGAGATAAGGTTGTTGGGGCCACTTGGCAATAGTGATCACAGCATGATCACCTTTGATTTAATTAGTGGAGGAGGGATAGTAAGGAAATCCACAGTACTACCTTTTAACTTTCGAAAGGGAGACTATGATAAAATGAGGAAAACAGTTAAGAAAAAACTAAAAGGAGCAGTTGCAAAGGTTAAAGACGTACATCAGGCTTGGCTGTTGTTGAAAAATACTATCTTGGAAGCCCAGACCAGCTGTATTCCACGCTTTAAGAAAAGTGGAAGGAAGTCCAAAAAACTGCCAGCATGGTTTAAAGGTGAGGTCAGAGAGGCTGTTGCCAAAAAAGCATCTTTCAAGAAATGGAAAAAAGAGCCAAACGACGAAACCTGGAAACAGCACAAGCACTGGCAAGTCAAATGCAAGGCATTAATAAGGCAGGCAAAGGGAGAATTTGAGAAGAAGCTTGCTGCGGAAGCAAAAACGCGAAGTAAAGACCTTTTCAAGTACATTCGTAGCAAAAAACCTGTGAGAGAGTCAGTTGGTCCATTAGATGATAAAGAGGTTAAAGGAGCACTAAGAGGCGACAAGGCGATAGCGGAGAGACTGAATGAATTCTTTGCTTCAGTCTTTACTGAGGAAGATGTAGGGATGTTACCCATGACTGAAGTGGTATTTAAAGATGCGGAAGAATTGAAGGAAATATCGATACATCGGGAAGATGTATTACAACTATTAGATAAACTGAAGAGTAGCAAATCACCTGGGCCGGATGGTATACATCCAAGGGTGTTGGAAGAACTGAAATATGAGATAGCAGACCTGCTATTAGTAATCTGTGAACTATCATTAAAATCATCTCTAATACCTGAAGATTGGAAGATTGCCAATGTAACACCAATTTTTAAAAAGGGTTCCAGGGGTGATCCGGGAAACTATAGACCGGTGAGCCTGACATCAGTACCGGGAAAAATGGTAGAAACCATCATAAAGAATAAAATTACTCAGCATGTAGATAGTCATGACCTAATGGGAGACAGCCAATATGGCTTTAGACAAGGAAGATCTTGTCTTACTAATCTGTTATGTTTTTTTGAAGGAGTGAATAATCAGGTGGACAAAGGTGAGTCGGTTGATATTGTGTATCTGGACTTTCAGAAAGCCTTTGACAAAGTCCCTCATGAGAGACTTTTGGCAAAACTAAAGAGTCATGGGATAGGAGGCAGTGTACTATTGTGGATCAGGAACTGGTTAAAAGATAGAAAGCAGAGGGTAGGGCTAAATGGCCAATTTTCCCAATGGAGAAAGGTGAATAGTGGTTTAACCCAGGGATCTGTGCTGGGTCCGCTGCTTTTTGACATATTCATAAATGACCTGGAAAGTGGAATAATGAGTGAGGTTATCAAATTTGCAGATTTTTATTTATTTATTTATTTATTTATTTCAACTTCTTATATACCGCACTCTTTGACATCAACGCGGTTTACAGATAACATAAAGAAACCAGAACGACAGGCTGTTTGGTATTACATATAACAGGAGTATCAACTTGGATAACATGGGAGAACTATTTACATGGAGTATATAATCTATTAACTAGATCCCATGCTCGAACTATTTACATAAAGTTAGCAGGAATGCTTGGAACAAGGAGAGAGACTGTGGATTGTATTAGGGTGGGGCTATTATGTTACGCTTCATGTGGGGTAGTATTTGATGAAAAGGTGCAGTTTAAGGGCCTTTCTGAACTGGGTTAGGTCGGTTATGGCGCGGAGATCAGGTGGGAGAGAATTCCAGCATTTTGGTGCACTAAACATGAAAGCTCTGTTTGACGTTGATAGGCTGCACGTTGTTATAGCCTTTGGGGTTGTTAGTGAGTTTAATGCTGCCTGTCTCCTATTTCTGTTTGATGGGACGGTTTGGATGAGTTTAGAAAGTGATGTGGACCATAAACCATTTATGGCCTTAAAAGTGAGAATAAGGGTTTTGAATGTAAGTCTTCCGTGTATAGGGAGCCAATGGAGTTGTTTGAGGATAGGTGTGATGTGATCATTTTTGGGCGCTCCTAGAAGAACCCTGGCAGCGGTGTTCATGGCAAGCAGTAAGGAGCTTACGGTGGATTGTGGGAGTCTTTGTAGAATGGAGTTGGCGAAGTCGAAATGCGGTAGTATCAGAGCTTGGTAGATGGTTCTGAAGTCTTCGTGATCTAGTAGGGGACGTAGGTGTCTGAGCATGCGTATTTTGAAGTACACAGATTTTACGATATTGTTTATGTGTGATTTCATATCGAGCCTATGGTCTAGTGTGACTCCGAGGTATTTTATTGTTTCCTTGGTGCCTAGGTCAGCTCCCTTGACACTTATATGTGGTGGTGGAGTGAAGTTGGGGTCTCTTGTGATAAAGAGAACCTCAGTTTTCTTATGCTGAATGCGGAGGTTCTGTGACAGGAGCCATTGTGAGACTGCGTCGAAGCAGTTTGTTATAGGCAATAAATCCATTTGCATTGTGGAAAATGGCATGTAGAGTAGAATATCGTCGGCTTATATCATACATTTTACATTGAAAGACCTGATGATATCGCAGATAGGCTGCATATAGATGTTGAACATGAGGGATGAAAGTGAGGACACTTGCGGAACGCCTTGTCTTTGATGGAAGAGTTTTGATTCTCCTGTTGCAGATTTAACGTATTGCATTCTGGTATCGAGGTATGATTTACACCATTCAAGTGCTGTGTTGCAGATGCCTTTTTCTTTCAGTCGACCGAGGAGAATCTCGTGATTTACCGAGTCAAACGCTGCTGCTATATCCAAGAAGATTAGCACAACGCCTTGTCGGATGTTGTCTATGGTATTGAGAACATCGTTGAAGAGAGTGGTAAGCAGTGTCTCAACGCAATGGAATTCTCTGAAGCCGTGTTGAGAATGGTCTAGAGGGGCTGCGGAGTCAATGTGGTTTTGGATTTGGCGCTGTGCCTCTTTCTCAAAGATCTTTGCTAAGAGGGGGATACTGGCTATAGGCCTGTAGGAGTCTGGCCGTTTTGGGTCTAGTTTAGCATTTTTTAGCAGTGGCCTGATGGATGTGAGCTTTAATGCAGATGGGAGGGAGCCAGTAGTGAAGGAGAGGTTTATGATTCTTGCAATGAAGGGGCTAAATGCACACCGAAGATCCTTTATCCAAAAGGCTGGGCAGGGATCGGTCTGCGCGGTGGTCGTGTTGAGTGAGGTGATTGTGTCTTCAATGTGTTTAGAAGAAGACACAATGACACAGATGACACAAAAGTATTTAAAGTTGTTAAAACCCAAGAGGATTGTGGAAAATTGCAAGAGGATCTTGATAAATTGGAAGACTGGGCATCAAAATTGCAGATGAAATTTAATGTGGACAAGTGCAAGGTTATGCACCTAGGGAAGAACAACCCAAACTATGGTTACACGATGCAAGGTTCCACATTAGGAATCACCAACCAGGAAAAAGATTTAGGCGTCATTGTGGATACCATGTTAAAACCCTCGGCCCAGTGTGCAGCAGCGGCCAAGAGAGCAAATAGAATGCTAGGTATGATAAGGAAAGGAATGGAAAATAAAACAAAAGATATTATAATGCCTCTATATCGTTCCATGGTGAGACCGCACCTTGAATATTGTGTGCAATTCTGGTCGCCGTATCTTAAAAAGGATATAGCGATTTTAGAAAAGGTTCAGAGAAGAGCCACCAAAATGGTAAAGGGGATGGAAGGATACTCCTATGAAGAAAGGCTAAAAAGGTTAGGGCTCTTTAACCTGGAAAAGAGACGGCTGAGGGGAGATATGATAGATGTCTATAAATTAATGAACGGAGTGGAACGGGTAAGCGTAGATCGATTGTTTAACTTATCAGAATATAGAAAGACTAGGGGACAAGCAATGAAGCTACAGGGTAAACTGTTTAAGACTAATAAAAGAAAATATTTTTTCACTCAACGTGTAATCAAACTCTGGAATTTGTTACCGGAGGATGTAGTAAAGGCTGTTAGTGTAGTTGGGTTTAAAAAAGGTTTGGACAAGTTCCTGGAGGAAAGGTCCATAAACCATTATTAAGAAGGGACCCAGGATATCAATGCTTGAACCAGTACAAGCATTGTGGAACCTGTGTCCCTTGGGGAAACTGCTAGGTACATATGACCTAGATTGGCCACTGTTGGAAACAGAATACTGGGCTTGATGGACCTTGGTCTGACCCAGTATGGTATATCTTATGTTCTTATGTTCTTATCTGTATAGCGCCAATTTTCAGTACTACTATACAGATATCCACATAACTTATAACAGAAAAAACCTGTCCTAATTACTAGGCAGATAACCTATCTGTATAACAGAACTGAATATCTCCATTATAAATAGTGCTGGTGCTGGCAAGGTAGCCTAAATATATTCAGCACTGGCCATCATCTGGATACTGGTGCTGAGTATCTGGTTTTTATTTAGCAGCAGCTGGCATTTAAGAAATTCAGCCATAGCAGTCAACATTTATTGACCCCATACCTTTGACTCCCCACTCTCCCAACTGTTCAGGAACTCCAGCCCCAGAACTCCCTAACAACTGTTCCATAGACTGATTAGGATATGCTCTTTCTACTAAATTTATCTTTGGGGAGGGTTTCTGCTCCTATCTAGCTGGCATCTGTTCACGCCTGGATCCTTTTGTCTCATTCAGTAACTTTATACAGTATGTATATACTATTAGAGTATGCTATAGATGAAATATTGAATCTTTTTCAGACATTATATAAAGGTTGTGGCATTATCCCAGTACATTTCCTCTGTAATACTAGGATCAGTTATGCAGTTCATTCTTCCATCAATCCTGGAACCTAAACTAGATTTCGTACTGTGATTATTATACTGGTTTCTTTTTGTGAACTTTGCTATTTTCTCTAACATCATTAAGTGGATTGATGATTGTGTTTGTCTATAAGATTGCATTGATGCCTTTTTTTAGTTGTTGAATGGCAGATATGGTGGACTAAAAATGTTACTTTTCATTTATTGTTATTTATTTAGGTAACAAAATTCAGAAACCTGAACACCCAACAACCTGGGATGCACTCACTTTCCTCTATTAATCCCAAGAACCTGACAAATTCCATCATTTATTCCAAGAATTAGGAATTTTAATGTAAACTGCTACCTTTCCTGTTGCACCATGTCTGTCTCTCTGCAATGTAGCTTCCTCTCTGTGTCCCCTCTTTCTGTTTCCTTTGTACCCAATTCACTATAGTACCTCTATTCACAGATGCACAATGCAGTTCCCTCTTGCTTTCCTAGGGCTGCTCACTGCAGCTCAGCTCTCGCTTTCACTGACTATTTCTTTTCATATCAGGCGGTTTCCACTTGAAAATATCCCATTAGATGAGAAGGAAGCAGCAGATTGGTTGCATCGACTCTATCAGGAAAAGGTAAAATACTCTCTGACTACATATGAAGCATTGTGGGGATGCTGAGTGCCTGGTGCATTCTGGAAAAGCTTGGATGAGTTTTTTTGGTTGCCTGTGATTTATAATTATTTGCATGTGAATGCCAGTACGCTAAAAATAAATAAATAAATAAAATAATATTGGAATCTTAGAATATGATACTAAATGAACATTTTCCTCTCTTTCTCCCTATTAAACATATTTTAGCATCATATTCTAAGATTCCAGTCTTATTTATATATGCTAATAAACAGCTTCAGAATAATGGCTGTAGTGGACTCCTTTCCAACACAACCTGCAAGAAATGAAAGGTGGTGGCACATGTGGGTAGGAGGAAACATTGGACCAATCTCAAAGTGTCGACTGGAAACTGCCCTTATTGCATCAATGACCTTATTTTCATGCAGTCACTTTTGTTCAATTATATAAGGTTCAAGATAAAGTTAAACAGTGCTTAGCTTTCGGCACGATCCTGCCGAAAGCTAAGCACTGTTTAACTTTATCTTGAACCTTATATAATTGAACCAAAGCGACTGCATGAAAATAAGGTCATTGATGCAATAAGGGCAGTTTCCAGTTGACACTGAGATTGGCCGATGGTTGCCCAAAGAGTCTAAGACCTTGCAGTCGCATTTAAGAAGTTTTTGACAACAAGGTGTTTTGTAAATGCGAATTCTAAAGTCAACACATGTGATACATTGTACTTTTGAGTTAGAATACGAAGTGATAGATACCATTGACAAAGTAATAGCTCTGAAAAAAGGACCAATATTAGATTTGTGTGACATAATTAAATGTGACTTTATAGACATATTCTGGGGTTAGAGTTTGAGCGGAGCATGAGTGGCATCATGATTTACACGTACATTTTTTAAAAATATGCGCAAGGGAGTAAGTGACGTCACCTTTCTGGTGGCTGCCTGTCGCGAGCTCTGGAGCTAAACCTGGGGTTCGCTGGTGCTTAACCCTCCAGGTTCCTTGAAAGAATAAACAAGGAGACCACAAAGTACCCACAGAACTCAGGAACAAAATGATAACGCAGAGAAAGGCAGCTGACCTGCAGGAATAAACTTATGCAGGGGCTAATGCTGACGGAGCGGAGCAGAAAATGGCCACCGCGAGCTATGTGGGAGGAGAAACAGTAGAGCGGGAAAGAAGAGGAGGAAAATGTGATGATGAAGAGACAGGAGAGGTGGTTGTACAGCAGATTACTTGCGATGAGTTGAAAGCCTGATTCAATGAACTAAAAATTGAATTAATGGCAGTGAAAGAAGAAAGAGGAGAAATATTAGGAGAGTTAAAAGAGGATATGGGAGAGTTCAAATGCAGAGTGGATGAACATGACCAGAAAATAGAAAAAATACAGCAGCAACAGAAGACAATGGACAATAGACTTAAAGGAACAGATAAGTGGAAAGAGCAAATGTAATATGAAATCAAGGACCTAGAGAACAGAACACATAGGAACAATCTGCGAATTAGAGGGATTCCAGAAGACCCTGATTTCTGGGACAGTTAAAAATTTGCAGAGGCAGTTTGTTTGGAAGCCCTGCACCATGGTGGAGAAACTGGCATACTGGAAGGTATAGCGCTAGACCGAACACACCGTACATTGGGCCAAATCAACCAAATAGGCCAAGAGATATCGTCGTTTGTGTAAAGGACTATGAAATCAAGGAATGAATAGCCGCTAAAATGCGAAGGCTGAACAATTTTGTATGGCAAGATTACAAAGTCTCTCTCTACACAGACTTAGCAACAGGCACACTACAAAGAAGGAGAGACATGATCCCAATTGGAAGGGTAATTCATGATGAAATACCGCTGGCTATACTCTTTTAGATTGTCCTTTAATAAAGATACTAGGAATTGGCATGTAAGAACTCTTGAGGAGGCAAAGACAGCATTACTAGAGGCTGGGTTGCTGGCGATATTACTGAACCAACAGAAAGACTTGGAGCGGGAGAGCATTAACCCAACTCAACAGGAGAAGCTGAGAGGGATGTTTAATGGAAGCCCCAAGAGGGGAAGGAATAGTCTAGAAACTGCAGCGCCACCCTGAAGGAATGGTGCTCAGGTTGGAAAAAATCAAGTTGATTTTGTAAGACTGAAAAATGACTAGGGCAGGAATGCCAAAGTCCTAAGTGACAGAAAAAAAACAAAAGAAAAATGTTGCTTCTTTTGAGCTATAGTTAACAGTATATTTTTCTGAAATGTTTTGGGTATATGTTATATATGAGTAACTCAGCACATAATTTATGGTAGCATGCGGGTGTGGAAAATGATGGGTGGGGGAGGGAGGGAGTATGCATGTATGTGTGTATGAAGGAGATGAGAAGAGATTGGTGAAGGCAAGTGGGAAAAGAGGGGGGAAGATAAGACAGAGGGAGGGGGTGGGGAGGGGAAGGTACGCTAAATAAAAATAGAGAGCACCAAGCGCAGGTAGAGAAAGGAAGAGGGGGGCTGAGAAGCGGGTGGGGGAACAGTCTTTGACAATAACCACAGTTAATGCACAGGACCTACAGGCCTGGCGCAAACATAGGTTAGTGGAACGTGAAGGGGGAAGGCTAAAAGCAGATATCCTTTGCATACAGGAAACTTGCCTAAAAGTAAGGCAAGAAAAATTGCTCCAGTCTAAAAGATACCCCCTATGTCCTTCTAACTGGATGCCGAGCTAAGCCCAGGAAAGAGGGGTAGGCATAATGCTGAGTGAGAATGTGAAAGATAAGGTGATGGAAGAATATAGAGATAAGGAAGGGAGATGTGTGGGAGTTAGAATAAAGGTGGCAGGGGAGAAAGTATGGGTTCTATGCATATATGTACCTAATGAACAGCAAGGAGAATTTTATGATTGGATATTGGAAGAATTAGAAAAACAAGAGGGAATTCCCATAATAATAAGAGATGACTACAACTTGATAGTGAATCCACGCCTAGATAATAGTGTGGGCGGGGGTACTTGGGAGGGAAAGGGAAAGACGTAGTCTACTAAAAATGAAGGAGCGCTTAGGGCTAATAAACATTTGGAGATGCAGACACCCCGGGGAACATAAATATGCATTTTATTCTGCTCCCTATGGCTCTTATAGCTGCTTATATATGGATGAGTGGTGGTTGGGTATCCAAGGTAAAAGAAGTAGAACAAAGGTCCATAACATGGACTGACCACGATCTAATTTGGAAGACAGAGATGATGGTCTAAAATTTTGGAGACTTAATGAATCTATCTTGGAGGAGTCAGCAAATGTTGAAACTATTAAAAAAAATGATTCAAGCGTACATTCATTTTAATGTAGATGGTGAAGTGGCCCTAGGGATGGGATGAGTTGAAAGCTGTAGTACGAGGACATCTAGTAGGTTTAGCAGCACGAGTGAAAAGAGTGAGAGGTGAGGTAGAGCAGAAATTACTGCAGAAAATAAATATATTAGAAGGACATCACCAAAGGGCGAAATAAAAGCATTGAGAATGGAACTTGGATGGCTATATGTGAGTACTATAGCACATGAATTAAATTTACTTAAACAATCCTATTTTGAAGGGAGGGAACAAAGCAGGTAAGATCTTGTCGAGTAGACTTAAATCACGGGTACAACAATGTACTATTGGAGGCATTAGAAATTCCAAGAGATGGTCCCTGGGAATAATGAGATTAGACAGTTGTTTAGGGAATACTATACAAATTTATATAGCAGTGAACTAGTGAATGGTGAGGAAAAGAGTGCCCAATATTTACAAGTCTGTAGGTTACAAACAGTAGAGGCAGCTGAGGCTGAACGGATGGATAGGGCCTATAAGTGGAACGGAGGTAAAAGAGGCCATAAAGACCCTTAAATTTGAAAAGCACCTGGATTAGATGGATTAATGGCTAAATTTTATAAAGTGTTTCAAAATCAGCTCATTCCCTTCTTATCTGATATTTTTAATAATATACTAGCGACTAAGAGGCTTCCCACTACAATGGAAAAAGCTGAAATAACTGTTTTGCTAAAGCCTGGTAAAGATATCAATGTATGTGGTTCATACAGGCCATTTTCCCTGCTTAATCTAGATGCCAAATTATTGGCCAAAATCTTGGCGAACAAATTGCAGGGGGTGGTACTCAAGTAGATAAATTGTGATTAAATAGGATTTGTGAAAGGTAGGCAAGGAGGAAACAATATACAGAAAATTGTGAATTTAACATGGCAGTTACAAATGAATGAGGAGAAAGCAGTGTCTATCACGATAGATGCTGAAAAAGCATTAGATAGGGTACATACCTGTAAGATATGCCATACTGGGTCAGACCAAGGTCCATCAAGCCCAGTATCCTGTTTCCAACAGTGGCCAATCTAGGTCATACGTACCTAGCAGTTTCCCCAAAAGATACAGGTTCCACAATGCTTGTATTGGTCAAGCATTGATATCCTGGGTCCCTTTTTAATAATGGTTTATGGACCTTTCCTCCAGAAATTTGTCCAAACCTTTTTTAAACTCAGCAACACTAACAGCTTTACTATATCCTCCGATAACAAATTCCAGAGTTTGATTACACGTTGAGTGAAAAAATATTTTCTTTTATTAGTCTTAAATAGTTTACCCTGTAGCTTCATTGCATGTCCCCTAGTCTTTTTATATTCTGATAACGTAAACAATCGATCTACATTTACCCATTCCACTCCATTCATTAATTTATAAACTTCTATTTTATCTCCCCTCAGCCGTCTCTTTTCCAGGTTAAAGAGCCCTAACCTTTTTAGCCTTTCTTCATAGGGGTATCCTTCCATCCCCTTTGCCATTTTGGTGGCTCTTCTCTGAACCTTTTCTAATAACGCTATATCATTTTTAAGATACGGCGACCAGAATTGCACACAATATTCAAGGTACGGTCGCACCATGGAACGATACAGAGGCATTATAATATCCTTTGTTTTATTTTCCATTCCTTTCCTTATGATGCCTAGCATTCTATTTACTCTCTTGGCCGCCGCTGCACAGTGGGTGGAGGGTTTTAACATGTTATCCACAATGATGCCTAAATCTTTTTCCTGGGTGGTGGTTCCTAATGTGGAACCTTGCATCGTGTAACCATAGTTTGGGTTGTTCTTCCCTAGGTGCATAACCTTGCACTTGTCCACATTAAATTTCATCTGCCATGTTGATGCCCAGTCTTCCAATTTATCAAGATCCTCTTGCAATTTTTCACAATCCTCATGGGTTTTAACAACTTTAAATAGTTTTGTGTCATCTGCAAATTAGATAACCTCACTCATTATTCCCTTTTCCAGGTCATTTATGAATATATCAAAAAGCAGCTGACCCAGCACTGATCCCTGGGGTACACCACTATTCACCTTTCTCCATTGGGAAAATTGGCCATTTAGCCCTACCCTCTTCTTTCTATCTTTTAACCAGTTCCTGATCCACAATAGTACACTGCCTCCTATCCTATGACTCTTTAGTTTTGCCAAAAGTCTCTGATGAGGGACCTTGTCAAAGGCTTTCTGAAAGTCCAAATACACTATATCAACCGACTCACCTTTGTCTACCTGTTTTTTCACACCTTCAAAAAAACATAACAGATTAGTAAGACAAGATCTTCCTTGTCTAAAGCCATGTTGGCTGTCTCCCATTAAGCCATGACTATTTACATGGGTAGAGTGGCCCTTTATGCTTCAGGTTTTAGATCGAATGAGGTTGGGTAGAAATTTCATTGGGTGGATTCAAGCTCTCTGTGCTAACCCTAGAGCTCGTATACAGGTCAATGGGAGTTATTCAGAGGCTTTCAGCCTGAGGCGGGGAACAAGACAGTGTTGCCCATTGTCACCATTACTTTTTGCACTGGTGATAGGGCTGCTAGCAGAGCGAATTAGAAGACAAACTGATATTAAGGAAGTTCAGATGGGGACAACAGAATCCAAAATCGCTCTTTTTGCAGATGATGTCATATTTACTTTGAGAGAGCCTCTTACCACATTACCAGTCTTAATGAAAGAAATTGGACAATACAACATACTATCTGGGTAGAAAATTAATTTAAATAAAACAGAAAGTCTGGGATTTAATCTCCCAGAAGAGCTGTAAAAGAGACTACAAGATGGGTTCCCATTTAAATGGGTAAAGAAATCTTATAGATATTTAGGTATCCAATTGAGCAATACCATAAGATATCTAAAAGAATGGAACTGTGATCCCCTGATAGGGGCTATAAAAAGGGATTTGCAGAAGTGGAAGGGGGCTATATTTATCGTGGTTAAGGAAAATAGCCGTAATTAAAATGAAAGTACTCCCAAGGATACTATTTTTATTTAGCTCAATACTGTGTGCTGTGCCAAAGATATATTTAAAGAAACTCCAAAACTTGATAATGGATTTTATATTGGCGGAGAAAGCACCAAGGGTGACATGATAAACAATGTTCCTGCGGCGAGAAGTGGGAGGATTAGGAGTACCCTGTATTGAACAATATTATAAGGCAGCTGAACTTCAAGCATTAATAGTAAGGAAAGGGGAGGGAGATGTACCACAGTGGGAACAATTGTGACACACTGAAAAGGAAAATTTGGAATTTTAGATATGGCATCCATATCATAGTAGGGGGAGGAAGGAGAATGGGAATCCCTTTAGAGCTGTAACAAAGAAAATATGGATAGGAACTAGACGAAAACTTATGTGAGGTAAGAGATACTCGGAGAGGACTTTTATTATGGGAATGGGAGAATTCAAACAGGAGTTGGAGGGAAGTGTAGTTAGTGAATGGGGGCGTAAAGGACTCTGGCAATTAGAGCAACTGAAAAATGAAGCAGGGGAGTTATTCCCTTTTGAAGCACTCCAGGAGAAATTTAAACTAAAGTCTAGTGATATTTTACATATATGCAAATCCAGCACTTTATGAGGAAACCTGAAGTCCGAAATAATTTAAAACTAAAAGCAACCTTATTTGAACAGATTATGGAGGAGGAGAGGACACAGAAAGGATTGATGTCCCTTCCATATAGAGGGTTAATGGAGTGTGAAGGGGGAAAGTGGGGGGGCACCAATGAGGGGAAAAAGAACACCTGGATCCATGGGACAAGAAGTGTTGGCGAGCTATAATTGATTGGACTCAGAGGCTGGCATTGGGAAAAGCTTTCTTAGGAAACAATATTAAAATTGGACTCAAAATGTATTGCACACCTATGAGACTCCAAGCTCTTAATGAGAAAGAAGGAGGGGAATGCTGGAAGAAATGCAGGGAGAAAGGGTCTTAAAAGCTTTTATTGTGGGATTGCTCAAAAGTGCAAAAAATGTGGGGAGAGCTTGAAAATATGTTTTATGAGATTACTAAGGTGAGAATATGGCTGGATTCAGCAATGAGTTACAAGAGGAGGGGGATAGAGAGGAGGGGTTATTTGTGCAGCCCGTAAGGCCCTCACTGCTAAGTGGAAGCAAGAGGAGGTGCCCACGATAACAGAAGTAATAAGTAGATTGGAGCAGTTAGAGACATAGAAACATGACGACAGAAAAAGACCACATGGCCTATCTAGTCTGTCCTTCCATATCAACCACTACAACACTCCCCTTTTTTCCTTTAGAGATCCTCCATGTTTGTCCCATGCTTCTTTGAATTCAGGTACTGTCCTCATCTCTACCACCTCCACTGGAAGACTATACCATGGATCCACCACTCTTTCCGTAAAGAAATATTTCCGCATATCACTCCTGAATCTATCCCCTTTCACCCTCATCCCATAGCAAAGATCATTGAAAAGGCAGTCCTGCAACAACTGCAAGACCACCTTGACGAAAACGAAACCCTAGATGATCAGCAATACGGTTTCAGACAACATCATGGGGTTGAAACCCTACTGATCGCACTGCTTGACAACCTCCTCAAAGGCCTAGAAGACAAAAAGAAAACGTTTTTACTCATATTTATTGACATCTCAGCAGCCTTTGATACGGTACACCATGGAACCCTCATGAACAGAATTAAATCAATTGGAATATCAGGAACCCCCCTGAAATGGCTCTCATCATACATAACAAACAGAATGCAACAAGTACAGTTCAACAACGAAAAAGCCGAGGCATTCCCACAAACCCAAGGCATACCTCAAGGCTCTGCTCTCTCCTCACTTCTTTTCAACGTATATATGCAACCAATTTGCAAAACCTTCCAAAAGCACAAAATCAACTACCACATCTATGCAGACGATATCATGCTGTAAACACAACTCGACGCAGATAACCCAAATTACATCCAACTAGAAGAATGCCTAATCGAAATGCAAACCTGGTTGCAACAAAACAACATGGCGATCAACCATAAAAAAACAGAGGTGATGTACATCTCCAGAAAACCAAATTTCAACCCCCCCAGCAACAATCACACTATGCAATAATACCTACCAAACAAAGAAAGAAATAAAATATCTCGTGGTAACCTTCGACAGTGACCTAAAGATGGAAAAACACCTCCGCTTAACAAACAGGGCCATCTTCCACAAACTAAGAGTCCTGCAACCTCTACGAAGCATTATTGAGCCTCATGATTTCAGGTCCGTGGCACAAGCTCTCATCATACCACACTTCGACTATTGCAACGCCATTTTACAGGGCCTGCCAAAGAAAACACTAAAAATACTACAAATGGCACAGAATGTGGCAGCTAGAACCATTATGAAGAAACGTTTTGCTGAACACATCACACCCGTGTTGATTGAACTACACTGGCTCCCTATTACAGCTCGTATAAAATATAAAACGCTAATAACCACTTTCAAGCTCATACATAACATAGCGCCATCCTTCCTCTCCAACCTAATCTGCACACAACCACCCAACAGACGCAGAAGAACCACCACCTCCAACACCCTCTGCGTACCGGTAGACATAAGATCTGTCAAAGCCGGTACTAGTAACAGAGCATACTCTTACACAGCACCGACACTCTGTAACCAACTACCGCCGGAGCTACGAGCTAGCAAAGACCTGATGGACTTTAGAAAAAACACTCAAGACTCACCTATTTCAGATTCAGTACAACTTGATTTAGCCCACATGGCACAAACTGTGCCACCCAGAGAATCAAAGATATATATATATGTAAAAATGTACATATGTAAACCACTCCTCCATAACTAATGTGTGTTGAAATCTCCCCACAGAACTTGGCAAACTACTACATGAACAAAATTATGTCCCACCCCCACTTACCAATATCTAAACACCTATCTCAAACCCATTATGCAGATGAATGGACTGACTTCCAACCTCTATCTAACGTTGCACTCAAGAACATCATAACAAACATTAATACAACAACCTCACTCCTTGACCCTTGTCCAGTAACATGGATAAAGAACTCTCTACCTATCCTTTCACAATTCATCCTCCCCATAATAAATCTTTCGCTAAAAAATGGGTACTTACCCCCTTCACTAAAACATGCACAGATTCGCCCAATCTTAAAAAACCCCACCCTTGACAAATCATCACCTAAATCCTACAGATTTAGGCTAAATTAATCGAAAAAGCAGTACAAATTCAGACCCAAGAATACATTGATAGTTCAGCCCCCCTTGATGATCAACAGTATGGGTTTCGCCCTCATCACGGGGTGGAGTCACTACTAACAGTTCTAATTGATACCCTTGTAAGAGGTATTGATAATTCAAAACAAGCATTCCTACTCATATTCATTGACATCTCTGCAGCCTTTGACAGTGTTCATCACTCAACAATGATTAGTAAACTAAGACAAATAGGAATAAAATCCACAGTTCTTAACTGGTTTTCCTCTTACCTAAGTGACCGAACTCAAACGGTACGAATTGGTAACCTCACTTCAAAAACTTACAGTCAGGAACTAGGCCTCCCCCAGGGCTCTGCACTGTCAGCGCTACTATTTAATATTTACTTAAAACACATCTGTCAAATATTTAAAAAATTCAATGTTTATTATCACCTTTATGCGGATGACATAATGATGTATGTCCCATTCACAATACCTAATATTCCTACACTACTTATTAATGCCTGCCTCAATGAAATAAACAATTGGCTAAATGAAAACAACGTATTCATTAATCACGCAAAAACAGAAGCCCTAATAGTAACTAAAAATACAACTTTCATCCCCCCATCACACATTACATTGCAAAATAATGATATCAAAATAAAAACTGAAATACGTTACCTAGGCGTAATACTAGACAAACACCTCAGTATGGACACACATATAAGAAATATAACAAAAAAAGTTTATTTTAAACTTAAAGTATTAAAACAACTCCGCCCCCTAATGCACTTACAGGATTTTCAACGTATAATACAAGCTATAATAACTCCCCATTTCGACTTTGCGAACTTAACCCTAATAGGCGTAACAAAATATAACTTAAAAAAACTTCAACTAGCACAAAATGCAGCAGCCAGGACTATCATGAATGCCCCACCATTCCAACATAACACCTATTTTAGAGTATTTACACTGGCTCCAGATTCAATGCCGGATACATTATAAAACTCTTTTAACTACATACAAAGTCCTAAATAATACAGCACCTCTTACATTAAACAACCTTATCAATAAAGAACCCAATCATAATCTTCAAAGGCGAGACCAACTAAATAAACTAATAACACCAAAGGAATTTATAAAGGCCAAAAAATCAACAAACAAGAAAGCATTCTCCCATGCTGCCCCTATAATTTGGAACAACATTCCATCGGAATTAAGATCATTACCTCAAATCATGGAGTTCAGGAAAAAACTCAAAACACACTTATTCTCAACATACTACGGCTCCTTGTCGAACTCACCTTTTCAACAAGAAAAAGGATAGTTTCACCAGCTGACATATTCCATCTCTGACCTGGAATAAGCTAAAACCCCAATCCGATGTTTTTGAAAACATACATAGTTTGTACATAGTTCTAATCCGGTTCTTTGTATATAGTTTACAACTGTTAATTGTAAGATTGAATTTCTTGTAGTTTCACATTGTTATCTGTAAAAACAGCATTGCCTTGTTTACTCTTGTTCCATGTAAACCGCAACTGATCAATGGAAGGTGCGGTATATAAAAACTTGCTAATTAAATTAAAATTAAATTGTGCTTACCTTACAAATCAGTTTGTATATACTTTAAATTTTCTGTCCTAATTTGACTGTTTCCAATGTGTAATCTAATTCCGCTACTGATCGCTGGAAGTAGCGGTATACAAATGTATGCTAAATAAATAAATAAATGTCCCCTTGTAGCAGAGCTTGCTTTCAGTCAAAAGAGGCTCTTCTGTGCATTTATGCTATGGAGGTATTTAAATGTCTCAATCATATCACCTCTATCCCGCCTTTCCTCTTAAGGTGTACATATTAAGATCCTTAAATCTGTCCTCATATGCTTTATAATGAAGACCACTAACTATTTTAATAGCCACCCTCTGTATGGACTTCAGCCTGTTTATATCCTTTTGAAGGTGCGGTCTCCAGAATTGCACTCAGACAATCACGCACCACACCTAAACAATCAGACTCAGTATGAAAAAGGCTAACCCACCGACCCTTCAAAAGTAATAAGATGTAGATAGACCCTGCTTGAAAAAGTAATAGTGTAAATACAATGTAGATAGTCTCCCCAGTTGTTTCCATGTTGATTTCCCTGTTTATTGTAAAGTTTACAACTCAGAATGCCTGTGTTGTATAGTTGACGTTGAATGTAAACCGCACTGATCTGAAAAGCGCGGTATAGAAGAACTGTTAAATAAATAAATAAAATAAATAAATGAGGTCGCACCAAAGACTTATACAGAGGCACTAGAACCTCCTTTCTTCTGCTGGCCATTCCTCTCCCTATGAATCCAAGCATCCTCCTAGCTTTTGCCGTCGCCTTTTCTACCTGTTTAGCTACTTTAAGATCATCAGACACAATCACGCCTAGGTCCCGCTCTTCTTTAGTGGACAAAAGTACTTCACCCCTATACTATATTGCTTCCTTGGATTGCTGCTTCCCAATTATGGTGTATATGCAAAATTGCAGCATTCAAACACCATAAGAAAAGCAAGTTCCAGAATCTTTGGAGATGGTATCATGATTGGCGTAAAATAGAAGGTTTGAGTAAAATATTAGTTGAAGGGAAGGGGCTGGTCACATAGAGGATGGGGATGAAGGGAGGGGTAGGGAAGAGAGTGAAAATTACTATAGTAATACTATTTGTATATTATATAATATATTTTGTAAAATGACACACAAACAATATTGTAAGATGTTATACAGTTTTATAAAAATATATTCACAAAAAAATAAAAAATATGTGCATACTTTACATACTAACATTTATGCCTGCTCCCAAGTGGGCATAAATGTAAGAACTCTCAATCTACCCATGATTTCTGCAGATTTCTGGAAGGCAACTATGTACCTTTATTTTAAAAAAGTGCTTTTTCCACTTCCAACTCTAGGCGCCCTGTTATACAATTATTCTGCACCAGCATCTCAGAGACCTGTGAAAGAAGAAGAATCAATGAAATATTGTTATATTAGGTTAAAAAAGATTTTGAAATTATAGACCAGATCAGATTGGTAGCACAATGGATGTAATTTATGAAGCATTACCCAGATAGAACGCATGTTTTATATGGAGAAATTGGCAGGTGGAACTGGGGCAGAGTTGCAAGGTACACACATTATTATACTATATAAAAGGCACTTTTTAACATTGTTTACTAAAGATTGATGTGTGCAAATGAAGTTAAGATGCATAGAGAGAGTCTCACTAGCGTGTGTTAAAACCTTTAGGAAACATGCCCCATAAAGTCATGTGTACATTTATACCTGCCTTGGACCAGGTGTAAATTTGTGCAAGAGCATTTGTGCACTACTGGAAATTGTTCTGGGCATCTACTTTATAAAGACACACAGAGCCCGATTCTATCAGGGGCATGTCCGGGCCATCAACGCCCGATTGTGCACTGCGGGAGCAAGACGTTCCCGTGACTGCAGGATCAGGCACAGGGAGATGGCCCGGCTGCCCCAGCATCGCCGCGGGGACTTCCTTCCTGCAGCACCATACGTCTGTCACCCCGGGGACCTCGATTTCCCACCACCCAAGCCCGACGGGGGCAGCCAGTGCCCCAATTGTCCGGTGGGAACCCATATTCCGCCTCAGAGCACCCATGGAGGGCCTGACTATCCGATCCATGGAGGGCGGCCAGCATTTATTCTACCTCCGAGGTAGAATAGTCTGGCCGTCCCCCCATTGTCCCCAGGATGTACAGGGAACAAAACACAAGGGGTGAGAGGCGTGTGGAGGTTACAGGAATTGTTATTAATAATCCCCAATGTGTTTCGGCAAACACCTTCCTCAGGGGGAATGCAGCTTAAAAAATAATAACAAACAATAAATAATGGATTAAGATGATAATAACAAACAGACCATAATAAATTTGTATAATATAAAAACAGAGATATAAATCAATACAACAATGGTAACTAATAAAGATTATATATATATGAATATAAATAATATATCATAAAATAATACCGGAAGATCCCTTCTTTACAGAAGAAGAAGTTTCACTGAATTTAGAAGATGAATGGGGAGAGATGGTCAAAATGATGCAACGTTTAATAAGAGAGGACTTGCATGCAGCCTCTCTACTTGAATACTGCCATAAAAAAGATCATTCCTAGGGGCTTACGGATGACCAAAGCCCCAGGGATGTTTAGGGACGATGAAGCCTTTATGTCAAGTTGGATAAAGATTCTCAATAAATGTTCATTGGACTTAATGATATTGCTTATCAACACCTCTAAACGTAGGGCAGAGGGTTTAAAAACTCATATACATACTAAGGTGGAAACACTTAAAAACCAGGATACAAGATTTGAAAAGCTTAAGAAAGATTTTGACAAGAATATAACAGAATATAGACAAGTGGTAAAAGAAAGGAAGATAAAAAAATTCAAAAGAGATGAAGAAGATTATTATTGGACTTATAATGATCAATCTAGAGCGAGAAGTGCTTCCCAGAGGTGGCCCTTTGATCCCCAAAAGTGGCCCCCATGACATAATCTAAACAGAGGACACACTCGCCAGAATTAGATCATGAAAGGAGCTATAAAAGAAGCCGTCACCAGTTTGAGGAGCAGTAGGATACTTATGGGTCCCTGTTTTCTTCAAGTTTACCCCCAAAACAATATCAAAATTATACACAGGATTTTCAGATGGATGCTCTTTGGAAAGGAGGTGGTGGCAACACCATTCAATATCTACAAAAGTCCCCTGTGAACTACCAATACAGATCAAAGGAATATCGACAAATTACCCACAATGAGGGAGACGGAGGGGACTGGGCCAGACCTACAAGAGACGGTCGGAATCAGACATATAGGTGGGATTTTAAATTTTTCTAGTCATCACCTTTCTGAATTAGAGATTCAAGTTTTAGAGAAAGGGCTTTCTTATGTTCCTGTTAGAAAACATGATAAATTTGCTACTCATGTAGAACTGTACAAGTTCTTTTGGAAAAGATTATAGATTTCTTTGATAAAACCAAAACAGTTGAATTAGATCATTCTGTAATTAAAAAACCCTCTACATGGGTACCCCTCAATAATTCTAGCATTATGTTGACAGCATATGAAAATATAGTTATTTCAAAAGTCGAACAATTATACAATAAGAAGAACTGTGGGGTATGTTTACTAAACTGCGGTAAACGTGAATAATGCGCGTTGTATGATGTTAACGATCGTTAGCGCGCTATAGCGCATTAACGATCGTAAACGCGCAATAGCGCGCTAACGAGCGTAATGCTCCTCGGCGCGGTAAAACATCGCAGAAGGTGGAGAGAGGGCAGAGAGAAGGGGTCAGTGGGCGGAGAGTGGGCAGGGAGAGGCTCCCTTCACATCAACGCGCTGAATTTCAGAGCTGAAATCCAACGCGAATGAAAACCTACCGGTAAAAGCACTTTAAAGGGGAGAGAAACCATTTATGTGTCAGCAATGTACAGCCTAGGCAGAGAAACCAAAAAAAGGTGATAAGTGTGATACATGTGCACAGAACAAAAGGGCACAGAAACACTGAAAATGACCCCAACAAACTGGAAAAAAACAACCAAGCTGGCCAATAGTGGTAGCAATGAGAAACATCAATCCCCCCCCACCCCCAGTAAGCTCCATAGAACAGATATAATTCGTGGAAGGGTCCATACTCCATCCCCATACAAGCTGCATGGGCCCACAGTGAAATAGCGCTGCTCAGGGATTTCCCCACCATCGGACAGGGTTCCTATGGCGTGCACAAGTCCCGCAACATCAGGGTGGGCATGTCGGAACGGGCAACCAGGCAGATGCTGGAAAAGGGGATACAGAGGGCTGCAGGCGGCACATGCTGTGGTGCAGCTGGGCCACAGTGGGGACTAGGGTGATGCCTAGCTGGCCCATAGGACTGCTGAAACAGTAGAGCAGCCAGACAGCAACTGCTGAGGGCCCAACATGGGCAAGAGTGTGTTTCCCACAGTGTCACAGGGAATAGTACCCAGCAGGTACCCCCAATGGCACGGAGCATTGGCAAGTGGTGCTGGAGGAAAGCGTGGACAGCTATGCAGGCACCCCTACCCCAGAACCCGCACCATAGGCAGCCGCCTACCTGCACACTGGATGGCCTGGGACTGCGCACCACCAGCTCCACCAGCAGAAGGGCATGTCAGCATGGTGGCTGAGGAATACTGGTGGTGGAGGGGGCAGTGGCAGCTGCCCACAGCAGACCGTGGCCTAGCCCTGTGTAGGTGGGTGCCGTGCACTGCAGCAGACAGGCCCTGTCTGACCAACAGTCATGGTAGCACCAGGGAATGCACCACCTCTGTGAGAACATGGTGGTGCAGTGCACAGAACCAGTGTATTCAGAAGCAGAAGGTCACAGGTTCAAGTCCCAGCTGTGGTTTCAGCCAACCCAGTCCTCATATTTTACCCACTACTATAACGTGCTAATACAGACAGAACCGTTCATGCAGATGACGTAAACATGCCCAAAGCACCCACATTTTACCCTACAGAGCACAGACACCATAAACATGCATATTACCTAGAGCAGAGCCTCCCAAATGCAGTCCTGGCGGGCCAAACACCATTCCGGTTCCATGCTGCCTCTGATGAAGATGCTTGTGCTGCATTTCTATGCGCCACCCCCATGGTATGAAGATGTATCTCATGCATATTCATGAGGGACAGCATGAAAACCCGAACAGTGTTGGGCACCGCAGGAATGGAGTTGGGAACCTCTGCCCCACACCCACAGGCCCCATTATCCACAGCCTCTTGGAGAGGCAGGACTTTGGGCTCTGCGTGCATCTCCCAATACTAGCACATGCATACCGTAGTAATGCCACCCTAAACCTGGGAATATGGTACACATCTATCAAAAGGTTGCTATGATTACTGGCAGATAGCAATTCCTAGGTTAAGTACAATTTCCTGAGTGAGCTGCATCATAGCAACCTTTCTGATGTCTGTGGAGTGTGCTACAGGTCCTGTGTCTGACAGTGTTTACCAACCTGGGGAGTGACTCCTACAGTAGTGCGTACCTTGCCTGCACTGTGCCCAGGACTGGTATGGTGGCCTGGGCTGCCCAACACCTCTATAGTTGCACATTGCTGGCATAGGTGTGGGGAGTGTGTGTCTGTCTATCCATTGTGTGGTGGCTTCCAACGCCCTCCACAGCCCACACTGCTAGCACTGTTGCCAGTATTGGCCTGCCAGTGTGCATAATGAGGAGCAAGGTACCGTGGGAAGAGCCTGGATAGGGTGGCCTGGCCTTGCCGCATCTGCGCAGGGCATATGGCAATAGCTCGGACATTGTAGTGCCCGGTACCACCTGCACGGACAGAGTGGCCACAGCATGTCCTGCTGGGAGGTCACTCTCACCCTGACTGAGCAGTGACCACGGCATGGCTAGGTTCCCCCATAGTGCTATATAGCATTTCTCTCATGTGATATATATGGGTTTCCTTTTGGGGCCCAATCACTGACCTATCTGCTTGGTGTGTATGCTGACATCCCCGTTCCGGGTACATGCATCTCCTCCAGGACCATGCACTATGGACTAGCTGGCGGACTGTCTGCAGCTAGTATGCTGTCTTGCTGGAACACCTTGCAGGGTGCAGCGGCTGGAGGCTTGCTGCTGGAGAATGTCAGATAATGGTGGGGGGCAGCTGAGCATTTCCAGGCCTACCGTCTGTCCGCTATTGCGTTATGGATGTGTGCCGCTCTGTCTGTTCCCCAGCAGGACTGCTGTTGCTGGTCCCCTCTACCGCTGCCATTGCAGGGAGGTAGACTGTGGATCTATTGGTGGGTGATCCTGTTTCCCACCCTGAGCCCCAGAGAGTGGGTTGTGTGGTGGTACATAATCTGCCTATGGGTCCATACACCACCCCCCCCTTCACCTACAGCAGGTAACGATGGCACCAACACAGGATATGCACTCGTCTGGGTGCAACAGCGCCCATAGGGACTAGACATGACCGGGACATACAGCAGGACAAAGCTGTATCCTAGGTGTGCCTAACGGAGCTACCTATCACACACTGCTGGGGACCTGCAGCATGGCGTATTTCAGCCATGAAAGGTGCTGTGGACCTGGTGCTGGGCGCCCCACCTCAACCTCAGGGTGGGCACTGTACCCGCACAATGTGACTGTCTGTGGCTTCTCTGTGGCAGTGCCACACACGGTCTGTTCCCCCTACAAGGCCGAGGTGCTGTGGGGGTGCATACCCGATCTTGTGCCCATCTCTCGACTGCTGATTTGCATGTGCAGTGCATCATGGGTACGGGTGGGTTACCCCTATCCTGGTAACCACAGCAGAATGTGGGTGTGGTGCCATGCAGTCCTCCTGTAGCCAGCCAGTTGTTTGTTAGCAGCTCTAGCCCACTGGTTACTTCAATGCCTGTGGAGCCAGAGGACATGGGTTCAGAACCCACAGTGAGGTTCATCAATAGGGCTGTCTTAGGCATTGTCTATTTTTATTGTATATTAGTTCTGCCAGCAGGACCACCCTCAGGGTACTGTCCCCTTAGGGTGGCTCATAGGTTGCCCTATAGGGCGCTTTATACGGCGCCCTATGAAGCGCCTTATAAGGTGCCTTATATGGTGTCCTATAGGGGACATTATAGGGTGCCTTGGCAGACAGCACACTTTATAATGTGCCCTATGGAGTGCCCTCTAGGGTGCCTTATGTGGCACCTTAGCTTACGCCACTGTGAGGGTGTGTTTGCTGGCAGCACTATTCAGGTACAAGTAACCTTCCTCACAGCCCACTACTTAACCCTTTCCAGGCCAAGCCCAGTACTTTCGGGATCTCATCTTCTGCCTATATATTCCTATCAAATGGTATATAATACATGACCATGCCAGAGAAAACGTCACTATTGGAACATATTGGGTATGACGGGTACAATTTTCCTGACATGTGCAAACATTAACCCGGCTGCAGAATGTGGAATAAAATATGATGGTAGGCCTTCAAAGGGTTACACATGACGCCTCAGCCAGCCTTATTCATTAGGCACACTGGGGAATCGAACCCATGACCCTTGTACCATCAGTCTGTGTAGTAACCATTGTGCTACAGCTCTGTTTCTGTATTTGGGTGTCTGCACGCTGTCTTATGCTTGCGCGCAGTAGCAATTGTTGCTGCGCGGCACGCAATACCGCGTGCAACTGCGCGTTAGCGGTTACGATGTACCGCCCATGTCCTTTTATGGCTTTCCTTCCACTAACGCGGCTCCTAACGCGAATTGCACTAACGCAGTTTAGTAAACATACCCCTGTATGTTTTATAATTTAACTGCCCCACAACAAGCTGCATTACAGGATCTGCACGACAATCAGACTATAATTATAAAACCAGCAGACAAAGGTGGTGCATTAGTTATGTCATGTAGAAGACCCTTCTGAGCCTATGGAGATAGGGAGAGAAGAGGATTTCGTTTCAGAAACTGACAGTCAGTCAGAGCACATGGCTCAATGTTTTCAAGGAAAAGGTAAACAAAAAGAGTCACGAGCTGAACAGGCATGCCCATGCTGTAAGGTATCCCCAAGCTAAGGAGTTAATGAGAAACACCTGGTTGGGGGAGGGGCAGAGCTAAGCCCTGAGAAGCAGGAATATAAAAAGTGGTCATTAGATTGGAGAAGGGGAATGAGGAGGAAGAGAAGGAACAGGAGTTGCAAGGAAGCTCTGAGGGAGAGACGCCAGGACAAGAGCAAAGACAAAGGCAAGGGATCTGGCAGGGGATCAAGCAAGGGAGCACGCTGACCAAAAGGAGTCAAGGAGTAAGGACCCAGAAAGCCAAAGCCCAAAAGCCAGGTATGAGCAGCACAGGGCCGGTGCCTTCCAGTAAAGGCAGGAGGAAGGAGAAACCTCCTGAGAGGCTGGCTTGGGAAAGCTCAGAAGCTCCAGGGAGAGAGACATACTGGCATGAGAAGGTTTATACGTCTGAGGCAGAAGCTGATAAGCTAAAAGGCAAGAAAACACAACCGGTGTTTGGAACCCTTTCTGACCCAGCAGCACAGAGAATTCCTTCCTCTTTAAAGCCAAAAGGTAGGCTTCACAAATTATCCAGATTTGAACCTAGTGTCAAAATATTTCCTTGTAGTTGCCAGGAAGTATTAGGCTCCCCAAGCAGCAACTCCAGTATATATGGTACTTTACAGCCCTCCTCGTTAGAGTGCTACAAAGGGAAGCCACGTGAAGGCAGGGAAGAAGTTTGTTTTAAAACGCCGTATAGCAACTTGCAGACACACCCAGCTGACGATGACTTAGAAATGCAGATAGATTCTGATATCAATGACATAGCAGATAATCAGATGGATTGCACTTTGTCTCTTGCTGACCATATTGAATCTCTCTGCTGAACAATATATTAAGAAGGCTGAGAAAGCAGCAGAAGAAAAGGGAACATTTTCTTTTGTTATGAGAAGCTGTTGTTTGCTTTTGTTTGTACTGAGCACTGCACGTTTTAAAGCCTGAAGCTAAAGAGGCTGGTTATCTTAGTTTCTGAATGTATTCCTTATGCCAATTATATGGCAATTGTCCTAAGTTTTCCACATGCACTTAATCTTCTTGGAAAGGGAAATAAATCCTTGTCATTTGCCTGAAACAACTCGACTACAATTTCTTCTTTTCTCAGAGGGTAAAAGGGACTACTATTCCCATAAGGCATTGCAGGAGCAAATGCCATACCATACTCCCTGAATTAGAATCCCCAGGCAGACCAACCCTCCGTGCCCTAGGCGCTGGGTTGGCCCCCAGGTGACAGTTATACAAGATAGAACGTCGTACATTAATGAGGGGTTACGTCAGCTTAACAATACAGAATTCTATCTTAAAATTGATGACGATCCAACTCCTATCCTTCAAAAGAAGGTAGACACACTTTTGTATATATGAAGAGAGGCGGGCTACTTGACACCAAAGGAGATTAACTTCCTGTAGATAGTCATGACCTAATGGGGGACAGCCAACATGGCTTTAGACAAGGAAGATCTTGTCTTAATAATCTGTTATGTTTTTTTGAAGGAGTGAATAATCAGGTGGACAAAGGTGAGTTGGTTGATATTGTGTATCTGGACTTTCAGAAAACCTTTGACAAGGTCCCTCATCAGAGACTTTTGGCAAAACTAAAGAGTCATGGGATAGGAGGCAGTGTACTATTGTGGATCGGGAACTGGTTAAAAGATAGAAAGCAGAGGGTAGGGCTAAATGGCCAATTTTCCCAATGGAGAAAGGTGAATAGTGGTGTACCCCAGGGATCTGTGCTGGGTCCGCTGCTTTTTGACATATTCATAAATGACCTGGAAAGTGGAATAACGAGTGAGGTTATCAAATTTGCAGATGACACAAAACTATTTAAAGTTGTTAAAACCAAGAGGATTGTGGAAAATTGCAAGAGGATCTTGATAAATTGGAAGACTGGGCATCAAAATGGCAGATGAAATTTAATGTGGACAAGTGCAAGGTTATGCACCTAGGGAAGAACAACCCAAACTATGGTTACATGATGCAAGGTTCCACATTAGGAACCACCACCCAGGAAAAAGATTTAGGCATCATTGTGGATACCATGTTAAAACCCTCGGCCCAGTGTGCAGCAGCGGCCAAGAGAGCAAATAGAATGCTAGGTATGATAAGGAAAGGAATGGAAAATAAAACAAAAGATATTATAATGCCTCTATATCTTCCATGGTGAGACCGCACCTTGAATATTGTGTGCAATTCTGGTCGCCGTATCTTAAAAAGGATATAGCGATTTTAGAAAAGGTTCAGAGAAGAGCCACCAAAATGGTAAAGGGGATGGAAGGATACTCCTATGAAGAAAGGCTAAAAAGGTTAGGGCTCTTTAACCTGGAAAAGAGACGGCTGAGGGGAGATATGATAGAAGTCTATAAATTAATGAACGGAGTGGAACGGGTAAACATAGATCGATTGTTTACCTTATCAGAATATAGAAAGACTAGGGGACTTGCAATGAAGCTACAGGGTAAACTATTTAAGACTAATAAAATATTTTTTCACTCAACGTGTAATCAAACTCTGGAATTTGTTACCGGAGGATGTAGTAAAGGCTGTTAGTGTAGCTGGGTTTAAAAAAGGTTTGGACAAGTTCCTGGAGGAAAGGTCCATAAACCATTATTAAGAAGGGACCCAGGATATCAATGCTTGAACCAATACAAGCATTGTGGAACCTGTGTCCCTTGGGGAAACTGCTAGGTATGTATGACCTAGATTGGCCACTGTTGGAAACAGAATACTGGACTTGATGGACCTTGGTCTGACCCTGTATGGCATATCTTATGTTCTTATGTTCCTTACTGTCACTCACCTGGTAACTCCGACCATATACACATTACCTAAAATCCACAAATCTTTGGAAAATCCACCAGGACGTCCGATTGTGTCGGCTATAGGCTCTTTGTTTGAACCCTTGTCTAAATTTTCAGATGTTTTCCTCAGACCATTTGTTACCCAAGTGGATTCGTACGTACGAGACTCTGCCCATGTGATTAATATGTTACAAGGTTTTGTAGGATATCATGATAAGTTACTCCTAGTGACCCTCGACATCAATTCATTATATACAAATATTCCTCAACAAGCAGCCTTAGAGGTCCTTTCGAATATTCTTATTCAAAGAACAAAACCTATACGCACGCCCACTTTTTATCTCACCCAAATGGCTTCACTTGCCAGGACGGAGAATTAATTTTGTTTTAAAGTATTTTTTATAAGCAGATAAAAGGGGTTGCCATGGGTTCCTCCATGTCTCCAGATATTGCTAATTTATATGTCGCTGACTTTGAAAAACACTTTTTAACCTGTCATCCTTTTAGAAATCAGATAAAGTTATAGATAAGATATTTTGATGATGTTCTTATGGTGTGGGATGGTACTGAGGCTCAATTACAAATTTTCTTCACATGGCTAAATTCACTTGATGATAACTTACAGTTTGAGGACCTATACAGCCCAGATCGTATTTCTTATCTTGATACCATGATAAAAAAAGATGCTACAGGTTTTACTACAGATTTATACCGGAAAGCCACTGATCGAAATACCCTCCTGAAGTGCGATAGTTACCATCAATGTTCCCGCTAACCTGCGCTGGGTCCGCTGCCAACATTCCTGCCGGTGGGGGGAGGTGCAGAGCGATCGACGCTCTGCCCCTCCCCCCACCAGCAGGAATGCTGGCGGAGGACCCAGCACAGATTAAAGAGAACATTGTGAGGGTGCTGTGGCGTGTCCTTGCAATGTTCTCTTTAATCTGCGCCGGGTCCTCTGCCGGCATTCCTGCCGGTGGGGGAGGGGCAGAGCATCGATCGCTCTGCACCTTCCCCCGTAGGCAGGAATGTTTGCGGCGGACCCAGCGCAGGTTAGCGGGAACATTGGTTACCATAACACCTCCCTTAAAAATAACTTGCCAGTGAGCCAATTTCTAAGGATTAGAAAATTGTGCTCCTCAGAGGAAGACTTTGAACGCAATGCTGTGGCTATGCACAAAAGATTCCAAGAACGTGGATATCCACAAGATTGTATAAGAAAAGCTTATTTACGAGTGTGTACTACGAATCAGGCCTCTCTTTTAAAGAGCTCAGACAATCCACAACCAGACAGGGTTGTCTGTGCCCTTACTTTTTGAAATTTCTCAAAGGACATTGTCTGTATATTAAAGGAGTGGTATTTTTTGTCGGGGTTACCTATGTTTGCCTCTAAGCGGTTAACTATTGCTTATAAACGTAATCCTAATTTAGCTAACATACTAGTACCTTCAGCTTTGACGAGACCTAAACTCCAATCAAAGATTAAAGGTCATTTTAAATGTGGACAGTGCTTTGTGTGCCAGAACACCCTAGTTACTAAGGATTGTTTTGTACATCCTTCATCTCAGAAGAAGGTCTACATACAACAATATTCTAACTGTAAAACTGAGAATGTCATTTACCTCATTTTGTGCCCATGCAATTTGGTTTATGTAGGGAAAACTAAAAGACAATTACGCACCCGCATCACAGAACATAGAAGTTGTTTACAAAGACGGATACCCGACAAATCTCTTGTTACACATTGGATAGATAAAGGCCATACTGTCAGAGATTTGAAATACGTAGTACTCAGAACTGTGCTACCACATTGGAGGGGCAGTGATGTTGACAAAATTTTATTAAAATTGGAACAGCGCTATATTTATGAATTCAGTAGTCTGGAGCCCAATGGTTTGAACCAAGAGATAAATTTATCAGTTTTTCTCTAGCTGTTTTTATCATATCTTATTACTATTTTTATTTTCGTTTTTACTATTTTTGTCTGGTTTTATTCCCCTCTCCCTCCCCCTCCCCCTTCCCCTTTCCCCCACCCCCTCTCCCCCCTCCCCCCTTCCCCTCCCCCTTCCCCTCCTTCCCCCCTTCCCTTCCCCCCTTCCCCACCCCCCGTCCTTATTCTTATTATCCTTATTTTTCTTATCAGTCATTTTTATCATAGTTTTTATCACTATTTATTCAATAGAACACCTTTTGACACACCATCAACTCTAACATTATCTATTAATCATGTTGTGTTTGTTTGCCCTTTTATTATTTTAATGTTACACCAGTATTTAATATAGTTCTTATGGTCCACAATATCTGTTTACATGGATTTTACTTTTTATTTATCTTGCTTTATGAAAACTACCCCCTTTTTAGTTTTTTACTTTGTTCTTTTAATATTGATATTTTGAAAGATCACACTTTTTTATGAACAGCACTAGCTGTACACTACGTCTCTCACTCTTCCAGACGGGTGCGATATTTTGATTGACGTTTAAAAGTTTCCTCTCTTTCACCTTTACCCCTTTTTTTGGCGTGCGATCCAACGAATTTATATAGCGTGGAGGTCTCGTCCACGCATCATGCTTTTTTAATGGCTACATGTTTGCTCCGCCAGAAGAAGTTGGCTTTGATTTTACCCTAAGGTTTGGTATTCCTTTTCTTTGTAATAATTTGCTTGTTTGAGGTTCAGGATTGCACGGTCCTTATAAATTACGTATGGTTTTACTACTTGATGGTAGGGCTAATTTATAACGTTGTTTTTTAGTTTACTTATTTTCAGTTTAAAATCAAGCTAAATGCAGATTATCATCCACCTGATTTGCGTTATATTTTTCATGTTTTTTTATGATTTATTATTTATATTCATATATATATAATCTTTATTAGTTACCATTGTTGTATTGATTTATATCTGTTTTTATATTATCCAACTTTATTATGGTCTGTTTGTTATTATCATTTTAATCCATTATTTATTGTTTGTTATTTTTTAAGCTGCATTCCCCTGAGGAAGGTGTATGCTGAAACACGTTGGGGATTATTAATAAAGATTCCTGTAACCTCCACACGCTTCTCACCCCTTGTGTTTGGTTCTCTTTGCTGTGAGGGTTTCGTGCTCTTCTTTGTGTTTCCAGGATGTATAGGGCCATGAGCAGAATCGGCTCTGTACGTGCTGGTGCCGGACCCTCCCCCCACTTCTCCCACTCTCTGCCCCCATGCCGCCCCTGTCCCCCGCAGCACGCATAGCAACTCTGTGCTTGCAAGAGGGATGGGAGGCAGCATACGGCTCCATTTACCTGTATCCTTTGTCGCCTCCCACTCAACCGATTTCTAACCCAATCAGTAACTTTAGAGTTCATCCCTACGGTGCTCAGTTTGTTTATAAGTTGCCTGTGTGGAATGGTGTCAAAGGCTTTACTGAAATCTGAATACACCAAAACTTAGGGCTGTCCCTCGGTCCAACTCCCTGGTCACCCAATCAAAGAAATCTATCAGATTTGTCTGACAAGACCTGCCTCTGATGAATCCATTCTGCCTCGGATCCTGCAATCCATTGGACTCCAGAAAACTCACTATTCTCTCTTTTAGTAGCCTTTCCAATAATTTACTAACCACAGAGGTTAGACTAACCGGCCTGTAGTTCTCAATGTCATCCTTACATCTACATTTGTGTAAAGGAACCACTTGTGCCTTTCTCCAGTCCTCTGGCACCACTCTCAACTCCAAAGAGGCATTGAAAAAGTCATACAGTCGAGCTGCTAGAACATCCCCAAGTTCCCTCAGTGTTCTTAGATGTATCTCATCCGGACCCATGGCTTTGTCTGCTTTTAGTTTAGCTAGTTCCTCATGAACACAGTCTTCTGAAAATCATTTGAGATCCCTGTCGCTTCGGTTCCTACTTGTGGGTGTTTTCTGAGGTCCTGCTCCTGGCCCTTCATCTGTGAACACAGAATAGAAATATTTTTAAGCCATTCTGCTTTATCCTCATCAGTTTCTGCATATTCCTCCCCTGCACCCTTGAGTCTGACAATACCACTTTTTTCCCTTCCTCCTCTCACTAACATATCTGAAAAATGTCTTAACCCCGCATAACATCAGCAACCTCACTCAAGAACAACAAAGCCTTAAGAAGGATTGGAGACATCCAAGCTTCTTCCAGACAAGCCCAGTCTGAGCCCGAGTCAGCGAATCAAAAATGTACCTCCCAAAAGCACAGCATTAGTAATACAGTCCAGTCTCCGCGAACACTAACCCTCTGCACATTTTGGGCACCACTAGCGTGGCCCATCCTATCCGGGGTCTTTTGCTTTGCTAGACGAAATGCAAAGGAGTGCTTTTCACCACTTTTAAAAACTTCTAGGTACTTGAATAGGGAGCTACATGAATTAAAATAAGATTTTCGGCAAAACTAGCATCTTTATAACATTAATTTTCCACAGCCATGAAACAGCACAGTCTTTCCAGTCACTTGTTCTTACTAAGCCCATAGTAGCATATATAGTATATGATGGCAGATAAAGACCAGTATGGTCCATTTAGTCTGTCCAGTAAAGTGACTAGAATAGGTGTACGCTGCTCTGTGTAGGTCACCCCCCTCTGTGCCTTTGTTTAGGATTGTATCCGTCACTCTGTGCATGTTACCCCTCTCTATTTGTTGAGTTATAAGAAATAGTTTAATTTATTTTTATTTTATCCTCTTGCTATAAACGGATCTGCTGTGTGTGTGTCACATGCCATTTTGAATTTTGTCACTGTATTTGCCCCCAGCATTTGATAATTCAACTGATACAATTTAGACAACTTCCAATGCACTCGAACTCCTAAATATTAAAATTGGTCTGCCACCATAAAATTCCCAGGTACCACACCAGTCCAATCCCCAGACGCTGTCTGGTAAGGCAAGAGCACGGATTTTTGCCTATTTACAGTGAAACCCGAGACCCAGGAAAACTCATCAAGAAGCGCAATCATGGTGGGTATGGAAATACCTGGATCACATAGGTAAATCAGGGTATCGTCAGCATAGAGAGAGATGGCACACATCCGCCCACCGAGTGGTATGCCAATCTCGTCTGCTTTAGCCCACGCATGTCTCACAAAAGGGTTCAATAGCTAATGCAAAAAGTAATATAGTAACATAGTATATGATGGCAGATAAAGACCAGTATTGCTCAGCAAGGCAGCAAGAGTAGGTGCACCTGCCGCTCCATGCAGATCATCTCTCTCCATGCCTTTGTTTAGGGGTGTACCCACTACTCCCTGTAGGTCACCCCTATTTGTTGAGATGTAAGAGATAGTTATGTTTATTTTGATTTTATTCTGTTGCTATAAAGGGATCCACTGTGTCTGTCCCATGCCATTTTGAAATCTGTCACTGTATTTGCCCCCACCACTTCCATCGGGAGGGCATTCCAAGCATCCACCACCCTTTCAGTGAAAAAGTATTTCCTGACCTTGCCCTTCAGTTTACCCCCTTGCTGCTTCATGTTATGCCGTCTAGTTTTACAGCTTTCCCGATTTTGGAAGAGGTTTGTTTGTTCATTAATACTCTTTAAGTATCTAAAGGTCTGAATCATATCTCCCTCATTCCTCTTCTCCAGGTCTTCAAGTCTCTTCTCATATGTCTTCTGACACAAGCTCCAAATCATTTTAGGCACCTTCCTATGGACCGTTTCCAGTCTTTTTATATCCTTTGCAAGATATGGTCTCCAAAACTGAACACAATATTCCAAGTGAGGCCTCACCAGCAACTTGTACAGTGGTATTAGTACCTCTTCCTTTCTGCTGGTAATTCCTCTCTGTATGCAACCCAGCATCCTTCTGGCTTTTGCCACCGCCTTATCACACTGTTTCACCATCTTGAGATCTTCAGAAACAGTCACTCCGAAGTCCTTCTCCTGGTCCATGCACACCAACCTCTCGCCCCCTATCGCACACAATTCCCTTGGATTTCTGCTTCCCAAGTGCATGACACTGCACTTCTTCACATTAAATCTTAACTGCCAAGCATTAGACCATTCTTCCAGCTTTTGTAGATCTTTCCTTATGTTCTCCACTCCCTGAGGGGAGTCCACTCTGTTGCAAATTTTGGGGTCATCTGCAAAATGACAGACTTTTCCATTCAGTCCTTCAGCAATATCACTCACAAATACATTGAACAGTACCAGTCCCAGGACCGAACCCTGGGGCACACCACTAATCACCTTTCTTTCATCCGAGTGAGTTCCATTTACCATCACTTCCTGTCGTCTGTCAGTCAACCAATTTCTGATCCAGTTCACCAACTTGGGACCCATCCCCAAGCTGTTTAGTTTATTGATATGAGGAACAGTATCAAAGGCTTTGCTGAAATCCAGGTAGTACATATCCATCACATGCCCTTGATCTAATTCTCTGGTCACTTAGTCAAAGACCTCAATCAGATTTGTTTGGCAAGATTGTCCTTTGATAAAACCATATTGCCTCAGATCATGCAATCTGTTGGTTTTGAGAAAGTTTACTATTCGCTTTTTGAGGAGCGCCTCCATTACTTTTCCCACCATCGAGATAAGGCTTACTGGCCTGTAGTTTGTCACTTCTTCCCTATTACCACTTTTGTGAAGAGGTACCACATCAGCCCTTTTCCAATCCTGCGGAACTTCTCCTGTCTCCAAGGATCTATTAAAAACATCCTTTAATGGCCCTGCAAGAACCTTGCTGAGCTCTTTCAGTATCCTGGGATGTATCCCATCCGGTTCCATGGCCTTGTCTACTTCAAGTTTTGCAAGCGAATGGTGTGGTGTCTATTCCATTCCCATTTGTATATTTGTCAATCACAGGTAGTTCTTCAGGATTTTCTTCAGTAAAAACAAAAGTATTTGTTTAGCATTTTCGTTTTTTCAATGTTACTTTCCACAAATCCGTTCCCAACACTTTTGCGTCCTGCAATTACACCGCTGATTTTCCTCCACTCCAGAATATACCTGAAAAGGGTTTTGTCACCACACTTCACATCTTTGCCATCTTTTCTTCTGCCTTTGATTTTGCTATCCTTATTTCTCGTTTTGTTTCTTTTAGTTTTATCCTGTATTCTTTTCTGTGTTCCTCTGTTTGCGAACTTCTGAATTTTCTGAAAGCTATGTTCCTTATCGTCTCTCCAGTCCAGTCACGCACCTCTGGGTTGGGCACCTCTTCCAGCAGCTTGGAGACTAAGCATGTCATGTTTTGATGACACCCTTACTAATACGGTAGGGACCATCCACCATCTCCAGTACACGCAGTCTCCAAGCAGCTGGAGGAGGTAGTGAGCCAGGGTGCTGGACTCACTAGAGAAATGACTAAGGAGCATCTAGGTTAGGTTAGGTTAGGTTATCCATTATCAGATTTTTTTTGGCTCTGCCTTTGTTTGTGCTGAACAACACTGTGAGGTTTCTTTTACTCATAAAAAAAAGAGTAACAAATCCCTGCTTTATTTAAGAGGAGAGTTCTCCCTCCTTTCCTCCTTCCTACAGACGGACAGGGTATGGGGGAGGTAGAGACACAGTCAGGGAATTAGCGGTTCCTGAACCTACATTTGGGTGAGGAGCCGCCAGTGATTGACAACGCGACAGCGAGGAGAGACCAGTCACGGAGGTGCAGTCCCTGAGGCCCGCAGTGCTGAAGCCGAGAAAGGGAAAAAAAGGGGCTGAGCACTGAAATGGAGCTTTGCTGTGCAGTAAGCATGGTGGTAACAACCTGACTGGGGTTTTCTTGGGCGGCCGGTACAAGAGCAGCCGTTCCGGCGGTGTTTTTTGTGCGCGGGAACTGCAGCAGTGGCCTGTGCGCCATCGGAGGCCTGACTGCATGGCAGACCCTCCGGCGCAGCGTGGGAAGTGAGAGGCCTGCAAAGGGAGTTTCTCTTGGTTTTTCCCACTTACACGGTGCATTTGTGACTCCCTAAGTTGTTCCTCTGTGCGAAGAGGAAGGTAAGTAGTTTTATGAAGGGGTGTACTCTCTAACTGCCTTCCTTCTCAAAAAATAAATAAATAAATAAATAAAATAGAAGAAGGACATAGGGCTAGCAGGCTGACTCTCTCCAATGGGGTCTTCAGGGCAGCTGGAGGCCAGTGGAGGGGTACAGAGGGCTCATTTAATTACTTTGTTATGCCTGCTAGACCGCATAGTCTGTGGTACCCGACAGGGGGGCAGTCTCAGAGTCAGGCATTTGCCGGAGATGTGTGCAGGAAGTGGCCACAATGGAGCAGACCCTGCAGGACAGAACGGGGCAGGATGGTGCCGGCTCCCTTGCTTGGGAGGGCCAGGAGGAGGAAGGTACTGCTGTGGTGCCTCAGCAAGGTCCTTCGGTCCCCCCAGCTACTCCAGGACCCTCCTCTTCCCAAGCAGGGGGCATGCGGGCCCCCTTGGGTTTTTCTCCCTCCAGTTCGTGCTGCTCCTTCATGAGGCATTCTGTTTGTGGCAAAAGGAGACAGTAGGGGGCCCCTTGGTGACAGACGGTAGCTGAAGAAAACTCCATGATCTGACCACAATACCACGGCTCTTTAGGTCTCTGGTCCATCAGTAGTGAGAGACAGGCAGAGAGTAATACAGAACACAATCACACACACACAAAGTGCTATTTTCTTTGAGCTCAGAGGGAAGACAATAAGCGGACTATGAACAGGCATAATTCCAGGCTTATTGAATTCAAAGTCCTCCTTGTGAAAAGCTCCTTTTTATTAGAGAAAAAGAGGAAGTAACAGTCATTTATTATAACCATGAAATAACACAAGGTGTCGCCAAAGTTCTTTTTACAGAGTAAGAGCTGATTACAGTATATTAGATGAAATTTATAATTGCAAAAGTTGCAAAAATTATGTTGTGTCAGCAGGGACTTCCAGTTGACTGTACAATGAACTTTATGCTTGCACAGTTCATAGCCTATGTTCTTTTTGCTTGCGTTAACACTGTTCCATCTATTTTAAAGACGGTTACAGAGAACTCATGATCATGACATCCTATTCTATTTAAAAGGAAGTAGGTGAAAAGTCAAACTTCTAAACACATTTTGTATCAAGAACTTCATCCATCTTCAATTATATATTGGGGATTCTGGTATCCCTTTATCTGTCCATTCCTACGGTAGCGCCAAAGGAGGGGTGGACCCAAGTGAAGGGTTATCTAGGGAGACACCGGCCAAGAAGCCGAGGCTGGGGGAGAATAAGTTTGAACAGTCTCCATTGTCCGAACCCCTGGGGGGGAGATGATCTTGAGATGGAGCTGGATATGGATGAGGACTTAGAGGAGGGAGTGATCCCAAAACAGGAGGACCAAGCGCAAATTGTGAGAGTCTTTTGCAAGGAGGAATTGCCGGTGCTGATCTCGGAATCCTTTAAAGCACTGAATATGCCTGACAGTCTTCCAGCGGACGAGGATGCTCTTGAGGACCCGTTGCTGCAAGTGGTACGGAAAACACAGAAAGTGTTTCCGGTGCACAGAGTGGTCAGACAAATGATTTAGGATGAGTGGGATCTGCCGGAGGCAGGTCTCAAAGAGTCACGGACCTTGGTGCGTCTTTATCTGTTGTTGGATCAAGATCGGCAGCTGTTTCGCTCTCCCACAGTGGACCCAGCAGTGTCGGCTGTCACTAAGAAAACAACTATCCCTGTAGAAGGTAGTGCGGCACTTAAGGATGTCCAGGATAGGAAATTGGATACCTTGTTGAAGCAGGCCTTTGATGTTATTTATTTTATTTTATTTATTTACATTCTCTTATATACCATGCTATTCTGCATCAGTGCGGTTTACATTGAACAAACTGAAATTACATTGAACAGGGCATTATAACTTGGAGATAACTATTTTACAGGGAACATGGGCTATAGAGGGTTAAGTGGCTTGCCCAAGACCACAAGGAGCACCTGTGGGACTAGAAACCCCAGTCCTTCCGGCCCAAGGTTGCTGTCCTCTAGTGGGATTTGAACCCCCGACCTTCTGGCCTGAAGTACCTTGCCCCAACCACTAGGCCACTCCTCCACCCCTAATGCTCTTTCACTGCAGGCTTCCATTTGTGGAGCATGGGTAGCAAGGGCATGCCTTCACCAGTCTGGGGGGGGGCAGGCCCTTGCTACCCATGGACCCTTGGAAGAAGTGGCCAGATTGGAGTCGGGGCTGGCCTGTCTGGCAGATATTCATTATTAGAGGCCTCTCGAAGAGTATGGCATCAGTGGTGGCAGTGCTTCGCTATTTGTGGATAAGGAATTGGGCTGCGGATGCTTCCTCCAAGTCCTGTCTGAGCACATTGCCCTTTAGGGACAAGCTGCGGTTTGGCGAGACCTGGACAAGTTGGTCAAGGACTTGGGAGAATCCAAGGGCGGTAGGCTGCCAGAAGATAAGCAGAAGCAGAGCCATCCATCTCCCTCTTCTAGAGGCCAGCCACGTGATTTCAGGAGATTTCGGTCCTCATGGTTTACCCCCTTTCAGAGGAGGCGGTTTCCCTCGAAGGGTTAAGGTTTTCGAGGGGCTGGACAGGGGTTTACCTCCATTGCGACCTCTGGGCTCAAGAAGTCCCAATGAAGCAAGGGGGGCCCAGATGGCATTACAACCTGGGCCCCCCTTGCTTCATTTGGACTTCTGGTCGGCTGCGGGAGTTTTACCACGCCTGGGTCCAGATCACGTACGACCAGTGGGTGTTGGAGGTTATTCATGAAAGCTACACCCTAGAATTGGCACGGCCTCTGGGGGATGCCTTTATTATGTCCCCCTGCAAAGCGCATCACAAGGTGTTAGCGGTCGAAGACACCTTGACGCGGCTGTTGCAGCTCTGTGCTGTAGTGATGGTGCCGCCAGACCAGTGTGGCTCCGTTCAATACTCCATTTATTTTGTGGTACTGAAAAAAGAAGGAATCTTTTGGCCTATTCTTGACTTTAAGCGTGTAATCGCCACTCACGGGTGCCACACTTTCACATGGAGACATTGCGGTCCGTCATTGTGGCATTCAGAAGCGGGGAGTTTCTGACATCGCTCAATTTGATGGAAGCCTACTTGCACATTCCCATACGGGCAGAACACCAGAGGTTTCTCTGCTTTGCGGTGCTGATGGGCCATTTCCAGTTTCAGGCGCTACCGTTTGGTCTGGCGATAGCACCACGGACATTCACAAAGGTCATGGTGGTGGTAGCAGCGGCGTTGTGCAAGGAAGGTGTGTTGGTTCATCTGTACCTGACGACTGGCTGATTCAAGCAAAATCTCAAGACGAGAGTCCGTGGGTAACAAAGAGAGTAGTACAATTTCTTCAGAGTCTAGGGCAGGGATCTCAAACTCCAGTCCTGGAGGGCCATAAACCAGTCAGGTTTTCAGGTTATCCTTAATGAATATGCATGAGATATATTTGCATACAATGGGGGCTGTGCTTGCAAATATATTTCATGCATATTCATTAGGGATACCCTGAAAACCTGACTGGTTTGCGGCCCTCCAGGACTGGCGTTTGAGACCCCTGGTCTAGGTTGAGTGGTCAATACGACCAAGAGCAACTTGGATCTGTCTCAGGAGCTTGAGTACTTGAGGGTGTGCTTCGATACCCGGGTGGGGAAGGTTTTTCTCCCAGAACAGCGCGCTCTAGGGCTTTGGAGGCTGGTGCGACAGTTCTTGAGAATGGCGGAGCCAACGGCCTGGCATTATTTGCAGGTCCTGAGGACCATGGCAGCCACGCTCGAGCTGGTCCCTTGGGCAAGAGACACATGCGCCCCCTTCAGAGGGCTCTGCTTCGGTGATGGTCGCACAAATCCCAACCGCTGTCCTTGGGAGGCCAAGAAGGTGCTCCGATGGTGGCTACATCCAGGAAATCTGGAGAAGGGCATGCCTTTAGAGACGCGTGAGAAAGTTGTGGGTACTGCTTATGATGGATGCGAGTCTGTATGGTTGGGGAGCCCATTGCGAAGGTCAGATTGCGCAGGGCTGTTGGGGCACCCGGGAGTCCCGTTGGCTGATAAACAGTAGTCCTAGCTCTTCGAACCTTTGAGTCCTGCTGCAGGGGAAGGCAGTGCAAGTCCTATCTGACAATACAACTACAGTAGCATACATCAGTCGGCACAGGCAGCGTGGCCTTGGAGGCGGAAGCGCAAGCGCTGTTAACCTGGGCAGAAGACCAAGCGTTTTTGGCTGTGCATGTAGCAGGCGTGGACAGCGTCACAGTGGACTATCTGAGTCGAATACACAGAGATCCCAAAAAGTGGAGCCTCAACCAAGACATCTTCGATCAGCTGGTACAGTGCTGGGGCACAACAATCATGGATCTGATGGCGACGTTCGAGTCGGCCAAGGCGAGCCACTTCTTCAGCAGAAGAAGGGAGCGGATGTCTGAAGGTCTCGATGCTCTAGTGCAACAGTGGCCCATGGAGAGGCAGCTGTATGTGTTCCCGCCATGGGCGCTGATAGGCTGGGTCGTACAGAGGATCGAGGCGCATCAGGGGCTGGTTGTGCTGATTGTGCCAGACTGGCCCTGGCATCCATGGTATGCAGACCTGGTGAGAATCCTGGTGGATTGGCCCTGGCGACTCCCAGATCAGGAGGATCTCTTGACACAGGGGCCAGTGCTAATGCCTCAGGTGAATCAATTCTCACTTACGGCTTGGTTCTTGAAAGGGCGTAATGAGGATCAAGGGTTACTTGGCCCCGGTGATCGCAACCCTGCTAAAGGCAAGGAGGAGTTATACCTCTTTGGCCTATATTAGGGTTTGGCGTGTTTTTGAGGTGTGGTGTGCAGACTGGCAGCTACGGCCTAATGTAGCCTCTTTGCTGGATATTTTGGCCTTTTTGCAGGCCGGGTTTGACAAGGTCCTGGAGGCCAGTTCATTGAGGGTGCAGCTAGCAGTGCTTGCCTGCTATCGTGGTAAGGTCCAAGGGGTTGCGTTGTGGTCGCACCTGTGAGGTTTCTAAGGGTAGTGAGGTTTCTAAGGGTGGTGAGGTTTCTAAGGATGGTGGTGCATTTGCGGCCGCCTCAACAAGCAGTGATTTCACCATGGGACCTTAACTTGGTGTTGGGAGCGCTCTGCGAGACTCCCTTTGATCTGTGAATCGTGCCACAGTAAAGGATTTGACACTCAAGACTCTGTTTCTGGTGGCTATATGCTCTGCGCGCAGAATCTCGGAGTTGCAGGCCCTGTCTTGCAGGGAGCCTTTTCTCTCCTCGAGAGAGAGAGAGAAGGTGGTGTTGCGGCTGCTTTCTTCCTTCTTGCCGAAAATGGTGTCGGCCTTCCACTTGAATCAGACGATGTCCCTGACAATTCTAGGGAACTCAGACGAGATCACCATTAGTCCTTGCTTGTGTTATCTTGATGTTTGGCGGGTGCTAAAAAGGTATTTGAGGAGGACAGGATCCTTCCGAAAATTGGATCGTCTGTTTGTGTTGTTTGGAGGGCCACGCAAAGGGGAGGCAAGGACCAAGGAATCAATTTCTAGATGGATCAGAGAGGCGATCACGTTGGCATTTCTGTTGAAGGGTCAGCAGGTGCCGACGGGATTGCGGGCTCATTCCACAAGGGCACAGGCGGCCTCATGAGCGGAGCACAGTTTGATACCACTAGTGGAGATTTGTAAGGCGGCAACCTGGTCTTCACTTCATACCTTTGCGAGACATTATTGCCTGGACATCCAGGCAGGGGGGATGCCAGGTTTGGTCAGGCAGTGCTTCAGACTGGTCTGGCAGGTCCCTTCCAGTAGTCTTACTGCTCTGCTACATCCCAGAGTTGCGGAACTGGACTGGAGAGACAATAAGGAAGACGGAATTAGACTTACCTGCTAATTGTTGTTCCTTATGGATGTCCATTCCAGTCCGGAATCCCACAATGGATACCGGTTGACGGTGTCAGAAGCCTGAAGCGCTTGTCTCCATGATCAAGACGACACCCATGGAGGGCTGTAGGCTGGGTACGGGGGTGGAGAGGAATTTGAGGGGGACCGAAGTGATGGTCCATCTCACACTTAGTGTTGCCGGTCAGGTCCAAGGGGGGCCTCAGGTAAGCCTTCCTCTTCCTCAGTCGGGGAAGGGGAAGGAGTAATCTTTTCTCTGTGTCAGGGAGGGAGAATGTTTAATTTTAAGTTTCTAAATTCTTTAGCTCTTTAAATTTTTATTAGGCTAGTATGTTTGTTATGGCTTAACTACTTATTTTGTTGCTCCTGTGAGTCTGCTTTGTCAGTAGGTTACTGGAGATGGTGGGCAGTCCCCACAGTATTAGTTAGGGGGTCATCAAAACATGACATGCTCAGTCTCCAAGCTGCTGGAAGAGGTGCATAACCCAGAGGTGCGGGATTGGATTGGAGATCCTCAAAGAACAACAATTATCAGGTAAGTCTAATTCCATCTTTTTTGCCTTTATTTGTGCAGCCACTTCTTTGGAGAACCAAATAGGTTTCCTTTTCCTCTTGTTTTTATTCACTTTCCTTTCATAATGTTGCCCCTTTTATTGCCTCCTTTAGTTTAGCCCACTGCAATTCCACTTCCCTTATTCCCTCCCACCCTGCCAACTCCTCATTCAGGCACTTGGCCATTTTACTGAAGTCAGCGCTTTTGAAATCTAGGACTTTGAGCTTGCTGTGATTGGGTTCCCCCTTGGCTTTTATCTCAAATCACACCATGTGATGATTGCTGCTGCTCATATGGGCACCTACTCGGATATTCGACACGCTATCTCCATTGGTGAGTACTAAATCCAGCATCGAGCTTTCCCTGGTCAGTTCCATCACCATTTGTCTAAGTAATGCATCTTGGAAGGCATCCACAACTTTTTTACTTCTTTCCAGATTTGCAGAAGGAATACTCCAATCCACATCAGGTAGATTAAAGTCACCCAATATGATCACTTCCCCCTTCATGGCTATCTTTGCAATTCGCTATCCATTTCTTCAGTTTGATACACCAGTATGGATCACAGTGCCATCTCCTTTTTCCAACACAATCCACAGCGCTTCTTTTCTCCACGTCCCCTTCATTTCAACAGCTTTAATATTGCTTTAACAGCTTTAATAGGGCTGCTGCTTCTCCTTTTCTACCCTCTCTGCCTCTTCTAAATAGATTATAACCAGCTATGGCTATATCCCATTCATATTTCTGTAATGGTCACAATGTCCAAGTCTATTTCCACCATTAGGGCTCCCAGGTCAGGAACTTTGTTGGCTAGGCTTCAAGCATTTGTGTTCATTGCTTTCCAGCATTTTTTGACTGGCTTGCCTGTATTTTAAATGGGTTTTGTTTTACACGCCTCTTTCCACTTGGCATTGATGTGTGGGTTAATACTGCGGCTGTTTCCAATGTTGTTATGTTTTTGCTGGAAGTGACGTCCTGAACTTTTTGTTTTCCATCCATCATCCCCTTTCCCTAGTTTAAATGCCTGTCCGCATAAGGACTGAATTTTTCACTTAGGATCCTTTTCCTTGCAACAGAGAGATGCAGTCCATCAACAAAGTATAGCCTCTTGTTGTTCCATCTATTTCCCCAGTCGCCTATATATCTGTTCTTCTCCTATATATAATGCTCTTCTCCAGCATAACCTTAATCATTCTATACCTACTCAGCAACGCTGAGCAAAATATCTTCAAGAATCCTTAATGGTGCCCTCGGATTTAATTCCTCCAGTACAGAAAGTGTTCTATTTGCCTTCGGGAAAGAAGGAGAGTAAGACTCTGGTTGGAACTGTTGATATGGATTTTCTCAATGTCTCCACTTTGCTTCAGTCCCCTAAGGAGGATGGACTTATAACTTCCACTCTGTTAGTAACTTTTGCGTTGTCTGCGGACAGAGATTGGCTCCTTAAATTGTTTTATAAAAAGAGAGCCAATTTGTTTATGGGTAGAAAAATATCTATTTTCCCAGATGTTTCAAGAGAAACACAGAAACGACGTAAGTCTTTTCTTTTGTTAAGACCTGATGTACTTCAGTTGGGAGCTTCTTTTGTATTGAGATTCCCATGTAAATGTATTGTTTTCAATTCTCAGAAATATGTCTTTTTTCAACCTAGAGATTTGTCTTCATTTATTAGTATGCATACCATAACATCTTCACCTTCCTAAGTGGGCTACTCATCTGTTATTAGTATGGTCCTAATCCCATGTCACCTTCTATTATGTGATCTTGTTTCCTTTATGCATTGTAGGATACTCCGCCCTCAGTGGATTTTGTAGCCACTCCCCAATTTTGGGGACTATTGATGTTTTTGCTAAAATGTTACTTTTTGCATATGTTTCTTTGACTTGTTCTGCAAATTTACATCATTTCTGTACAAGCACTTGTTGTTTGATTTAATTGTAAATTGCATAACTAGAAAATAAAAAAAAAAATAAAAAAAACATCACTCCGAACTTCTAAGCCGATCCCTGAACAAACCCCATGAGTTGTTCAACATAGTGAAGACCCTAACAAAGGAACCCTCATCATCTCCAGGAACAAGCAGGAATGAGTCTTCACATATGGGTACATCGGTACCGACAGAGTCTGCGCGGGAACGCTTCCCAGCGTCCAATCAAGAGCTTTTGGAAGCATCCCAGCACGCCTGCGTGCTGCCTTCCCGCCTTTCCCAAATGCCTCTCCTCAGTTTTCGTTTTTCTGCGTAGCCGGCAGGACGTCCTCCTGTCACCGCAGAAAATTCTTGTTTTATTTCTTTAGTTTTCTTGTGGTCACGGCTGTCTTCCCGACGCCACCGGTACCGCCGGTGTTTTCTTTTCTTTTCTTGTAAAATCTTCTTTTTCCACGGGATATTTTTTCTTCATAGTGTCCCACGGTCTCTTAGGCCTTTTAGGCCTCTTCTTTTTCCTTCATGGAACCGCCAGACACTTTCTCCAAGAAATGTTCAGACTGTGGCGGTACAACTTTATATTTAGACCCTCGAAGTCGGTGTCTAACCTGCTTGGGTCCTGACAGCAGTTTGGTGAGAAGAGGTCTTCAACGTCGAGCTTCCCTCGATACACGGTTGCCCTCCAACTTCGGGGCACCGTTCCCTTCTTCTTCCACACAGGATCAGGTAACCCACAGTCTGTTAAGACTAGCCAGTCCTCGAGTGGTAGGTCTCATGCACAGCATGTAGACGGCTCCGGCCTTGCCCTCGAGGGCCCACTGGCTTCAAAACCCCGGCGGGAGTCTTCGGTCTCCAAAGCCTATAAGGGGTTTCAGGTTGTTCCTGGGGTTCACCCCCCACAGAACATACCTAAGCCGTGTACGGTGGTGGCATCCGCTTTGAGCGGTACCGATACCCTGGCATCGGCACTGGTGTTGGATGAAACAATCCTCACCAGGGATAGTAGTCTGGCGTCCTTGGTGCCTTCGGGACCGGTGGATATTCTCCAGATTCACTTTCCATTATCGGTTCCAACACCGATAACTACCACCGACGTCGGTACCCTCCAGACGTGCATCGATAGCCTCGCTTCCTTCGATGCCAAGTCTGGAATCGATCTCCAGTCTGGAGGACTGGGTACCGACTCGCCTTGGTACCGACTCTCGGCGGTACCGAAGGCTCGGTTCTGATGATTCGGATCCGCAACTCTCGGTTCCCCCGAGGATGATGGAGTTGCCACTGGTTGACCTTCCTTCACTGGTATCAGACATGGTACCGAAGTCGGTACCACTGTCCTCATTACCCTTACGGTCGGTGCCTTCCATGCTTCGCTTATCAGGCTCTCTGCCCTCGATGCCGAGTTTGGAATCAATCTCTAGTCTAGAAGACTGGGTACCAATAGGTTTTGGTACCGACACCGATAGATACCGGTGCTTTGGTACCGAGGATAGTGGCCGGAGGTTTTCGGTTACCTCGGTACCGATTGAGCTGTCACCAATTACTGCTCCGATGTCTTTGTCGGGCTCGACTCCGACATCGGTACCAGTATCGGCATCGGTACTGGTATCCACAGTAGCATCGTAGCCAACTCCTGCCATGCTTTTTTCAACAGGATCGCTCCATTCTATATCAAGCTTGGAGTCGATACCTGGCAAGGACAATGTGGTAAGGACGGTTGCTGCTCCGCTCCTGGTACTCAGCAACCATCCCTTAAGCATTCCACACTGCACTCTGCAGGATCTTCTATTCCTATATATTTGGATAACTCTGTGGGTGCTCAGGCTAGTTCTTTAGATCTAACCTGCCCAAGGGAGATTCCTGTTTGGGATCCCTCTTTTCAGAGTTTCCTCCTGGATATAGCAAGATCTCTTGCCATTCCTATTCCAGGACATGATCCTGCACAAGGCTCTGTTTCTGCCAAAGCAAAGGACAACATAATGCTTCCTTTTCATCATTCCTTGCAGGATCTCCTTCTAGGAATGTGGGAAACACCTTTAAGGGTACCCCCACCTCCCAGGGCAACTGATCTCTTATATCAGGTGCCCCCCTCTCCAGGGTTTCAAAAGACTCAACTTCCTCATCATTCCATAGTAGTGGAATCAACAATGAGGCGGGTAAAGAGTAAGAAAAAGCACTCTTCTTATCCGCCAGGTCGTGAGTCTAAGACACTAGATGCCTTTGGACGTCAAACCTTCCAGACATCTATGCTTTCTGCAAGAATTCTCTCATATATTTTTTATATGAGTCTTTCTCTTGAGGAGGTCACAAAGCAATTACATTTTTTGACTCCTTTCCTTTTCCAGATTCCAGGAGTACAGACTATTCCTCACTGCTTAAGCATATCCAGAATATCTCTTGGTTTCTTTCTCGTGCTTCTCTAGACTCTTTTGAGTCTGTTAGCAGGACATCTGCTATAGCTATAGGGGCACGACATAGAGCCTGGCTCCAAGCTTCAGACTTGGGCAGATGGGCACAACAACGGCTGGGACATACTCCTTGCACTGGAGAAAATCTTTTCAACAAGGAGTCTTTACGTCAGGTTACTCAGTTGTCCACTGATTTACCTGTTCCTAAGGGTTGTTCTACACCTTCTTCTGTCCCAGTAGGTAGGAAACGTCCTACCAAACTTTCTTCCCACAGAAGAAGAAGGTTTTATTCCTCACTTGCCCATCATACAGATGTTCCCCAACAGGGGAGGCATCGTCCTGGTCTGAAGAATCCAACCTCTCACCAGGCTCAGCAAACCCAGCACCTGCAGGGTTTCTGATCAATCATCATTAGATGCTTGTGACTCTTGGGGTTAGAATCTACATTTGCTTCTTCTCAATAGAGGCAATCCACTGCTTCATTCTAACCCCTACACATGGATCTCTTTCCAAAAGACATCCATTTTTTCTATATTTCTATGAGCTGTCAGGATGTTCATGCCTATAGGTCACAACAGGTTGCTCCTCTTTTTCCTGCTAGGGAAAGAGGTCTACCCACTATCAAATGATAGTTCCTGTGCCAGCATGTATTTTTTTCCTTTCTATAGACTTCCTACTTCGTAAGTCTTCTTCAGCTCCATTCTCTTCACCCTCTTACCAAGTTTTTCCTCTGTAAGAGAGGAATTACTTACTGGGAGGCTTTTTCTTCAGCCTCTCTAGTTTTCTCACTGTCCAGTGCGGAGTTTTCCTCTCTGAGTTACCTCCTCTATTTCAATCTTGCTTTGAGGCAGCTTATCAGACATGTCCAGAGTTTCTTACTCCTGTTCTCTCTGTTCTTTCTGTTTTGAACAGTAAGATTCTTTCTGCTGTCTTACTAGCAGCTGCCTATGCAGGAACCTTAATGTTTGGACCACTGGTTCTTGTCCACAAACAACCAGATTTGTCCTCCACTAACATTCTGTCTAGCCTTAGTAGTGGCTCCAAGTCAGTGCTTCATCTCTCTTGGAGATTATCTCACTACAAGCTTTCTGGATTGTCTTCTATTTCTGCCATCTCCATTCTCCTGGGTTTGGCAGCATAGCTGGCAGAGATACTGGCTCTCTAACAGCCAGTTCTATCTCCTCATTCTCCTGCATCATGCTCTCTGCAATTTACAGAGAAGCTTTCCACTATGGGCCCTTGCTAGAGAGCATGTTTTTTTTTTTCTCCAACAGCTATCCTAGCTGGTTAGAAAGGCTTTTCAGTCATGTCTCCCATGACTAGAAGGTTCTCCCTTTTTTTACTATCTCCTTTTTGATATAAAGGACATAGGCCTTCTCTTACGTGAAGGAGTTGCCAGTTCCCTGCTTTGGTCCATAGCATTCCCAATCGGGGATATGCTTGTCCTCATGGTAAGAACGCATGATACTTTTGCCCTTAAGCAGGTCAACATGGTATCTCATCTCTAGGCGTCTTCTGTCTACTTACCATGCTAGAGTCCTGGAAGACTCGGGACTTGCTGGCTGCACATTGATATTATCCTCTGTTTTTCACTAGCTAGCATTCTTGCAGGTCATAACCAGGAGGAATAGATTCTCTATATGTCTTCTCAAGTAGGTTCCACCTCCTTGTTATTAGATGAATCTTTCCTTTCCACATATCTTATGTGAATACCGTGCTGTAGGCATATCTCTGTCTGTTTAATTGCAGACACCCATATGTAGGCCTACATACCCATATTTATTTTTTGTGTGTATTTTGTGCCCTTCCATATCTCACTATAGAAATATTCTTATATGTCTATCTATATATCTATCTATATATTATATATATATATATATCTGTCGAGATATTTTATTATAGATAGATATGTATCCACATACTTATCTATCTCACTGTCTATCCTCATATAGCTATATGATTCTGACAGAGGGGCTTTACCCATACCTATGCTATCTAGCAGGTTTGGGGTTCTACACACACAACCACTCCTGTGGTAGTCAACAATTTTTATACCATAACCTACGGGTTTAGGTACCTCTGAAGCTCTCCCTGCTCCAATATCTCTCCTAGCTTACCCCAGTTAGGAGAGACATTGTGGATCTTCAGTTAATCACAGGCTTAATGTCTCAGGCATTTGTCCTCTCTTTTTGGTATACAAGGGGTTCCCATACCCTTTCTCCCCACAAGGACTCTGCCTGTTTGTCCAAATCGGTTAGCTTTTCTCTTTTTGCTCCTAAGAGTGAGCCACTCTGCCGCCAAAAGAGTTAAGTTTTTGTCTTAAAGCCTTACGCTGAAGGCCCACCGTTGTTGTACTACCCCAGTTTTTCCTACTGGGGTTACCTGTTACCTTTCAGGATTCTGATCTCCACTGTTTTTCCTACAGGTTTATTACCTCCACTTACAGTGAGGTCCTCTTCAAGGTTCCTCTACTGGGTTTCCCAGTAGATCCATGAACCTCTATACTTCTGTGAAATCCTGTCAGGGGAGGTTCATAATGCAATCTTCTTTGCAATATCATTGATTACAATCATCATCCACACATGGACTCCTCCTCTGCAGTCCTATGCTAGGTTAGCTGTTCCACAGCATCCTTCTTTTCTCAACTCCTACCCTCCATCCTCAGAATGCCTGGTGTTCTGGGAGATAGCATGTTCCAACCTATGACATGCTGGGACTCCAGGCATCTCAGCTTGGGAGTCCCCATATGTGAAGACTCATTCCTGCTTGTTCCTGGAGATAGCACAGTTACTTACCTGTAGCAGGTGATCTCTGGGAACAGCAGGAATAAGTCTTCACAACCCACCCACCTCCCCAGGAGTTGTATCTCTATCTATCTTTCCTTTCCTCTCTCTCTCTCTTTGTCTCAGCTTTAAAACTTAACTGAGGAGAGGCAGTTGGGAAAGGCGGGAAGGCAGCACGCAGGCGTGCTGGGATGCTTCCAAAAGCTCTTGATTGGACGCTGGGAAGCGTTCCCGCGCAGACTCCGTCGGTACCAACGTACCCATATGTGAAGACTTATTCCTGCTGTTCCCAGAGATCACCTGTTACAGGTAAGTAACTGTGCTATCCCAACCAGCCTTGATACACCCTCAAGACTATGCAGACTACCTGATGGCCAAAACCAAAAATGTTAGCAAAGCTACACTCTCTAGTCCCACTAAGAATCCACCCAAGCAACTCATCCTCTCTCATGACACCATTGGATACAAGTACTGAGAGCATCATATCTGACATCAACGCCACCACTGCCCCAAACGACCCTTGTCCAGCATTCTGGATAAGGTCACTATGTAATGAATTCAGTCCGATAACAGCCAAAATCATTGACCTATCCTTCTCTACAGGACAATTCCCTCCATGCCTCAAGCAGACATCCATCCGGCCCCTCCTGAAGAACACCAAACTAAACTCCCAGAAGGTGAACATAAGAACATAAGATATGCCATACTGGGTCAGACCAAGGTCCATCAAGCCCAGTATTCTGTTTCCAACAGTGGCCAATCTAGGTCATATGTACCTAGCAGTTTCCCCAAGAGACACAAGTTCCACAATGCTTGTACTGGGTCAAGCATTGATATCTTCGGTCACTTCTTAATAATGGTTTATGGACCTTTCCTCCAGGAACTTGTCCAAACCTTTTTTAAACCCAGCTACACTAACAGCCTTTACTACATCATCCGGTAACAAATTCCAGAGTTTGATTACACGTTGAGTGAAAAAATATTTTCTTTTATTAGTCTTAAATAGTTTACCCTGTAGCTTCATTGCATGTCCCCTAGTCTTTCTATATTCTGATAAGGTAAACAATCGATCTACGTTTACCCGTTCCACTCCGTTCATTAATTTATAGACTTCTATCATATCTCCCCTCAGCCGTCTCTTTTCCAGGTTAAAGAGCCCTAACCTTTTTAGCCTTTATTCATAGGAGTATCCTTCCATCCCCTTTACCATTTTGGTGGCTCTTCTCTGAACCTTTTCTAAAATCGATATATCCTTTTTAAGATACGGTGACCAGAATTGCACACAATATTCAAGGTGCGGTCTCACCATGGAACGATATAGAGGCATTATAATATCTTTTGTTTTATTTTCCATTCCTTTCCTTATCATACCTAGCATTCTATTTGCTCTCTTGCCGCCGCTGCACACTGGGCCGAGGGTTTTAACATGGTATCCACAATGACGCCTAAATCTTTTCCTGGGTGGTGGTTCCTAATGTGGAACCTTGCATCGTGTAACCATAGTTTGGGTTGTTCTTCCCTAGGTGCATAACCTTGCACTTGTCCACATTAAATTTCATCTGCCATTTTGATGCCCAGTCTTCCAATTTATCAAGATCCTCTTGCAATTTTTCACAATCCTCTTGGGTTTTAACAACTTTAAATAGTTTTGTGTCATCTGCAAATTTGATAACCTCACTCGTTATTCCACTTTCCAGGTCATTTATGAATATGTCAAAAAGCAGCGGACCCAGCACAGATCCCTGGGGTACACCACTATTCACCTTTCTCCATTGGGAAAATTGGCCATTTAGCCCTACCCTCTGCTTTCTATCTTTTAACCAGTTCCTGATCCACAATAGTACACTGCCTCCTATCCCATGACTCTTTAGTTTTGCCAAAAGTCTCTGATGAGGGACCTTGTCAAAGGCTTTCTGAAAGTCCAGATACACAATATCAACCGGTATGGAATCATGCCGACCAATTTCAAGCATCCCGCTGCTAGCAAAAATAATTGAGAAGGTTGTCCAACGTCAAATACAGGATCACGTTGACTCTACAGCTCCCCTTGACCCATGCCAACACGGCTTCAGGGAATCACATGGCATTGAAACGCTCCTCGCCACACTCATCAACACGATCACGGGGATTGACAATATCAAACACTGGTATGCTTTAATCTTCCTGGCCATTGCTGCCACATTCAACTCTGTAAACCATGAGCAACTCCTAATATGGCTCCAAGATAAGGGAATAAGTGAATCAGCATGGTGTTGGTGCAAATCCTATCTAACCGACAGATGGCAGCAGGTACGGACCGAATCCACAATCTCTGAGCCTTTCCAACAAAAGCATGGTGTACCTCAGGGCTCCTCACTCTCTGCCCTCTTATTCAACATTTACATGCAACCCATATGTGAAATAATCTGCTCATTTAACATTTCATGCCGGATCTACGCAGATGATGTACTACTCTTCACCCCATTCACGATTGAGAATCCGGACTTCTCCCAACTGGTGAAATGCTTTGCTGCCATAACCAACTAGCTCCTCTCACAGAGCTTCAAGATTAACTTTAACAAGACGGACGTCCTGTTCATTACTAGAAACGAATCCTTCTCTCCTCCGCCAACCTTACAAACAAGAGGCGCCGAGCTCCCAAGTAGACCCAACATCCGCTACTTAGGCATTACATTAGACCAGCAGCTCGATTTTAAAACACACATCAGCAACATCATCAAACAAATCTACCACAAAATACGAACACTGCGACATCTCTGACCCCTGCTGCAACTGGATGACTTCAGATCAGTTTTTCAGGCACTGGTGATCTCCCACTTTGAGTACGCCAATGTGATCCTGCAGGATCTACCCAAAAACACGCTGAACCCTCTACAGTTGGCAATGAATGCTGCTGCACGCGTTCTAAATGGAGCCGCTAGAGGTGACCACATCACCCCAATCCTTAAGGACTTACATTGGCTACCAATCTACTGCCGGCTCTCCTATAAAGTAGTCCTGATGACCTTCAAAGCCATCAACAAAATATCCCCCACATCCCTAACTGACCTTATTCACCCCACGCCAGCGAATAGAGCAAGGAGAACATTCACCGCCAATACCTTACAAATTCCCAAGGAAATAACAAAATGCACCAAGACAACAAGGAACCAAGCCTTCAAGTTCTATGCCCCCAGCTGCTGGAATGCGCTATCAACTACCATCAGGGCCATAACAGATCTCGCCCAATTTAGAAAAGCACTAAAACACCACCTCTTTCTCTTGCACTACTCTCAATCCAGTAACCTAACCTCATCCATCACACACCCAGCTAGGAATTCATAAGCTAAAGTCAACTCATGTCCATACTGTAGATAACTGTAAATAGATGTACATAGTTCCCCCAGTTGAAACCCAAGTTTAACCTCCAGTTCAATGTAAGTGCTTAATAGTGAGCCTGTTCTGCCCAAAACTGTTGTCTGTGAACCGCGCTGATTTTTAAGAGTGCGGTATATAAAAACAATAAAATAAATAAATATCTAAATCCTTCTTGATGGCACCAGGTTGCACCAGGTAATGGTGAAAGCAGACATCCTTGTTTGGTTCTGTGCCCCAGACAAAATCATTCTGAATGAAAACCAGTCACTAGTACTGTGGCCACTGAAATGCATACAGAGCAGACACCCACCCACATACAGTAAGTTAGGTCCAAACCCAAATCGTTTTTAAAGATACATACATAGATTGGTACACTTTGATTAACATTTTACTTATATAGAGATAAGCTTTAGTGTTAGATATTGATTATTATACTCCTGACCATTCACTCCTGCTCCTCCTTTTACCCTTGTTTCTCTTCATCTCTTTTTGTTTTTTGTTTTTAGAGTCTCCAAAGGATATCACATATGAGCTTGTTTATCTATAACCCATATATGGTTTTTTTCTCCAGGACCAAGCAGGAAGTCAGTCCTCACTTATGGGTGACGTCGGCGCCGACGGAGCCCTCGCGGAGCAATTTTCCCCAGCTTTCAAAGAAAGCCTTTGGGAATTGCAGCGCGCATGCGCGGTCGTCTTCCCGCCCGATGGTGCCATCTTAGCCAGTCTTCTATTTTCCGCGGAGCCCTACAGACGTCCCCGTCTTGTCCCCGCGAAAAAGTCGATTTTTCTTCATTATTTTATCCTTTTTCCTTCGGGTCGACGCCGATCTTTTCCCGCCCGGACTCGCGACGCCGGTCACGAGTCCCCTCACTTTTTTTCGGTTTTTCTGACTTTGTCAGCTTTCGTTTTCGGTTTTCCCTGGCAGCCCGGTCCTTTGACCTCGCAGGGGCCCTTTTTCCCCCGATGGCTGCCAGTGGCTTTAAGCGGTGTGGTCAGTGTGACCGAAATATGTCACTCACTGACACACACGACTTTTGCCTCCGCTGCCTGGGCCCGGATCATGAGGAAACTGATCTGTGGGCCTGCGGCAAAATGTCCTCAAAAGCGTTGAGGAGTCGGCGGCATCAGCGTGATCGAATCTTCGCTGACCCCAGCCGTACCCGGACCTCGTCGGAGGCCTCCGCGTCAAAAGGCTCCAGCTCGGACCGTCGCCGGAGTTCCTCCGACCGGGGTTCTCCCTCCGGGGACCATCGTCGGACAGTGAAACCCGCGAGGGCGGACGCTCCTGGTTCCGCGAGGGCCAGGTCGCATAGCCCCGATAGCCGCCCCGGGTCCTTGGAGAAGGAACACCTCCCGAAGCGACCTCGCCTGGAGTCGGAGATGCCTGCTCGGGTAAGTCCTGTGGTCCTTCTGGACTCGCCTCCGCGACAGCCGACGTCGGGCCCGACGCCGTCGGGGCCCGAGTCGGGGGCTGCTGGGTCACCTGAGCTCGGACTCAGGTTGACGGCCTTGGAGAGCAGACTGTCTGCCTTCATGGACCAGCAGCGGGCACTGCTCGCTGGCTTCGCTGGCGCCGCTGCCCCGACCGCCGGGACGTCGACGTCCAAGTCGACCCCGGAGACCGAGCCGATCCTCGAGTCGATGAGAACTCGAGTCGATCCTCGGTCGAGGTCACCCTCGGCCTCCCGTTCGGGACCGAGGTCGCCGACGCCGACTCCCTCGGCATCGGGGCGGCAGGCGCCGCGCCCTGCCCGGGCCGACCCCACCGATTCCTCGTCGGAGTCGGTCTGGGAGTCTGAAGAGGAAGAGTCACCTGATTCTTTTCGGACTCGGTGTGTCCCCTCGGACTCACCTGAGTCCGAACCTCGGAAGCAGTCCCCCCTGGAGGATGCCCGGTTCTCGGATTTCGTTAGGGATATGGCCAAGGCTTTGGCCTTCCCTGCGGATCCCGAGGAGGAGCCTCGAGCCGAAGAGCTCGACGCCCTCCAGTATGACTCTCCCGCGAGGGAACACTTTACTGTACCGGTTCCTCCTATGCTGGAACGACTACTCTTCCGCATGTGGGAGAGTCCGGCCTCCTCGCCGGTCCTGAGCAAGCGGGTCGATTCTATCTATCGGGTCCGCAAGAGCCCTGGCTTCCAAAAGGCACAGCTACCACACCATTCCATGGTAGTGGAATCGGCCATGCATCGTCTTAAGAGCCAGAAGATGCACTCCTCGGTGCCCCCTGGCAGGGAGGCCCGTAACCTGGATGGCCTTGGTAAGCAGTGTTTCCAGGGCTCTATGCTCGCATGTCGTGTCCAGACTTACCAGCTGTACATGGGCATGTATCTCCGGGATCTGGCTAAAGAGCTAGCCGGATTCTCCGCTGGTCTGTCCGAGGAACCCTTGCGGAGGTTCCTGGCCTTGTCCACTGGCATTCGGGAATGCTCAAAGTTCATGTCCCGGGCAGCCTATGATGGCTTTGAAGCGTCGGCTCGAGTGGCCGCAGCCGGCATCGGTGCCCGCCGACAGGCTTGGCTTCAGTCGTCAGACCTTGAGCCCTGGGTGCAGGACAAGTTGGTCGATGTCCCCTGCCGAGGCGAGAACCTCTTTGGCAAGCCCATGGCGGAAAAGGCTGCACAAATTGAGACTGAGACTCTCACCAGGACCAGGCTTTCTAGGAAGACCTCCGCCCCTTCCCAGAAAAAGAAGGGCTCGGGGAAAAAAGTCCTTTTACCCGAGGAAGGCGGCTGCCTACAAACAATACCCCCATTATCAGGCCCCTGCAGCTCCCCAACAGGGCCAGCAGGCCAAGGGACGGGGTAACGGGTCCCGTAGGCAGCAAGCCCCCAAGCCTGCACCACCAGCCCCTGCTCAGCAGGGTGGGGTTTTTTGACTCGCAAAGCATAGCCTCTCCCCCCCCGCTGGTTCCTCCCAGCACCGGAGGCCGGCTGGTTCACTTCGCCCACAGGTGGTCCAGCATCACCGCAGATGCCTGGGTGCTTCAAGTCGTGCGAGAAGGCTATCTTCTCCACTTCCACCAGGTCCCTCCCTCCTATTTTCCGGGAGAACCTCCGCGACCCCCTCTGCACAGGGAATTACTCCTTCAGGAGTTAGCAGGTCTTCTGCAGGATCAGGCGGTGGAACCGGTGCCACACCACCTGAGAGGTCAAGGCTTTTATTCCAGGTATTTTCTGATACCAAAGAGAACAGGGGGCCTCAGACCCATCCTGGACTTGCGCAACCTCAACAAGTTCCTTGTGCGGGAGAAGTTCAAAATGCTTACCCTTGGAATCCTTCTGCCCTACCTCCAGCAGGGAGATTGGCTATGCTCCTTGGATCTAAAGGATGCCTACACGCACATCCTCATCCACCCAAGCCACCGCCAATACCTAAGGTTTGTGGTGGCAGGAAATCATTACCAGTACAGAGTACTGCCCTTTGGCCTGTCCTCCGCACCGCGAGTCTTCACAAAATGTCTCGCGGTCGTGGCGGCCCATCTCCGGCTTCACGGCCTCTATGTCTTTCCGTACCTCGACGACTGGCTCATCAGAGCAGTGTCCGCTCGGGAGGTCACCAACGCCACGCGCCGCACGGTGACTCTTCTGCAGCACTTGGGCTTTGTTATAAACTTCGCAAAGTCCACTTTGCTCCCCTCACAGGATCTCGAGTTCATCGGCGCAAGGCTGCACACTCCTCAGGCGCGCGAGCATACCTACCGCTCGACAGGGCTCAACGGCTCATGGGCCTAGCCGACCGCTTTCGCAGCCAGCCCCTGGTCTCCGCCAGGCGCTTCCTGAGACTACTCGGCCATATGGCTTCCACCGTCCATGTGACCCCCAATGCCCGCCTGAATATGCGGTCTGCTCAATGGTGTCTCCGCCAGCAGTGGCGTCAAGCCACAGGCGGCCTAGCAGACCTAGTGCGCGTCTCCGAGCCGCTGATCTCGTCTCTCCGGTGGTGGCTCCGGCAGCCGAACCTCATTTTCGGAATGCCTTTCCAGTCACCTCAGCCGACCCGGGTGCTGACCACCGATGCATCCCTCCTGGGCTGGGGAGCACATTGCCAAGAGGCACGTACTCAGGGCCTCTGGACCACGTGGGAGTCTGCTCAGCAGATCAACTTCCTGGAGCTCAGGGCGATCCGCCTAGCTCTCAAGGCCTTCTCCCACCTGACTTCCCACCAGTCCGTCCTTGTCCAGACGGACAATCAAGTTGCCATGTTCTACGTGAACAAGCAGGGGGGCACGGGCTCCTTCCTCCTCTGCCGGGAGGCACAGAAGCTCTGCTCTTGGGCCGTCAGTCACGGCATTCTCCTCAAGGCAGTTTATCTCCCGGGCCAAGAAAATTGCCTTGCGGACAAACTCAGCAGGGTCCTCCAGCCGCACGAGTGGCGTCTGGATCCCTTGGTAGTTCAGAAGCTCTTCCTCAAGTGGGGCCTCCCCACGGTGGATCTCTTTGCCAGTCCTCACAACCGGCAGCTTCCTCGCTTCTGCTCTCGTCAGCCACACCTCCTTCGGGTTGCGGCGGACGCTTTTCTGATCTCATGGTCGGGGAGCCTTCTGTACGCTTTCCCTCCCATCCCGCTAGTCTCTCGGACTCTTTTCAAGGTTCTCCGAGACAAAGCCTTCATGATCCTGGTGGCCCCTCGCTGGCCCAGGCAGCCGTGGTTTCCCGCTCCTACTGCAACTGGCGGTGGAGGATCCAATCCCTCTGGGGGTACAACCGGATCTCCTCACTCAGGATCAGGGGTCCCTACTGCACCCCAACCTCAGGTCTCTCAACCTCATGGCCTGGCTGCTGAGAGGGTAGTCCTTGCTCCCCTTCTCCTGCCGGCGGAGGTGGAGGAGGTCGTCTTGGCTTCGCGACGGCCTTCTACCCGCAAATGCTACGCCCTTAAATGGCGTCGCTTTGCAGTCTGGTGTACCCAACAGTCTCAGGATCCCTTCTCCTGCCCGGTGTGTCGGTGATCTTGCAGTACTTGCTACACCTCTCTAATCTGGGACTTAAGTCCAACTCAGTCAAAGTTCACCTCAGTGCTCTTTCGGCACATCATGTGCCGGTGGACGGTAGACCTCTCTCAAGCGACCCTCTCGTAGCAAGGTTTCTCCGAGGTCTCCTTCTACTTAAACCACCTCTGCGCCCGCCAGCGCCTGACTGGGACCTGAATGTGGTTTTGCAGCGGATCACCTGTCCGCCTTTTGAACCTATGGCTACCTGTTCTCTCCGTTTTCTGTCTTGGAAAACACTGTTCTTGATAGCCCTCACTTCCGCTAGACGCGTAAGTGAATTGCAGGCCCTCGTGTCTGATCCCCCTTACACTAGGTTCTACAAGAATAGGGTAGTCCTACGGACTCACCCAAAATTTCTGCCTAAAGTGGTCTCCCCTTTTCACATCAATCAGGAGGTGGTACTTCCAACCTTCTTTCCCAGACCACACTCCAGCCGAGCTGAAACGGTCCTCCATACCCTGGACTGTAGAAAGGCATTGAACTTCTACCTTGACCGTCTTTTGTCTTTTGTCTTTTGACCCCAATAAATTGGGGCTCCCGGTCTCCAAGCGTACTCTGTCCATCTGGGTTGCGGACTGTATCTCTTGGGCTTATGGGGCAGCCGGACTCTCCTTAGAAAGTCGAGTCACGGCTTATTGCGTTCGGGCAAAGGCTACGTCAGTGGCTTACCTCCGCTCTGTTCCGCTGGCAGACATCTGCCGGGCCGCTACTTGGTCTTCGAGCCAGACTTTTGCGGTCCATTACTGTCTCGAGAGGGAGTCCCGTAGGGACAGTGCTTTCGGACAGGCAGTCCTCCGTAATCTCTTTGAGGTCTGAGCAACTCCTACCCTCCATCCCGGATGTGGGCTACCGGTGGGTGATAATTCAGCGAAGATTCTATCCTTCTGTGCTGCTGAGCTAGAGGGAGCTCATTTTTGTGCTTAGGGTCTCCGGTAGCCTTGAGCTTGGGAGTCCCATAAGTGAGGACTGACTTCCTGCTTGGTCCTGGAGAAAGCGTAGTTACTCACCTGTAACAGGTGTTCTCCAGGAGCAGCAGTAATCAGTCCTCACTACCCTCCCTCCTCCCCTTGGAGTTGCAATCGTCTGCTTATGTTCTTTTTGCAAATTTTTATGCTGTCTTTTTTAGCTATGTCATCTGACTGGCTAAGATGGCACCCTCGGGCGGGAAGACGACCGCGCGCATGCGCGCTGCAATTCCCAAAGGCTTTCTTTGAAAGCTGGGGAAAATTGCTCCGCGAGGGCTCCGTCGGCGCCGACGTCACCCATAAGTGAGGACTGATTCCTGCTGCTCCTGGAGAACACCTGTTACAGGTGAGTAACTACGCTATATCATATTCAGATGTTCTCATTTATACTTGGGGGCTTGTTTACAAAGCAGCGGTAGTGGTTCGCGATCGCGATCGCAGCCGCGGCCCCATTGAAATCAATGGGGCCGCGGCTCCGATTACGTTCGCAAACCGCTACCGCGGCTTTGTAAACAAGCCCCTTGGTGTCTGATTTCATTTGTATATTATTTATTTATTTATATGTGTATATAAATGTTTATTGATTTTTTAAGAGATTGTAGTCTAACATTTGTTCATGTTTTAAACAGTGTTTCTGAATGAATTATGTTTTTAATTATGGTTTTTAAAAAATTTGAATTGCTTTATTATTATTTTTTTATATATTCATGCGTTTATATTTATTTATTTATTATTGTAGCACACCAATATACCTTTGAGGAGGTTTTTACGAAACACGGCCTGTGTCGGGTCCTTGGCGTTTTGTCCTCTATATGGTGATATAATAAATTAGTTCTTTTCCTTGGTATTCCACGTTTCTGGACTGGGTTTCTTTAGTATACGTGGTTTTGCTGTTTTGAATTGTATGGCATATGGTTCTGGCCTACTCCGCACACCTTGCAGCACATTAATCAATCGCCAGACATTCTCAAACCCAAATCGGTGTTTAATGAACCCCATCTGATCTGGATGGATAAAGCCTTCTAAAAGATATTCTCCAGGAACAAGCAGGAAGTCAGTCCTCAACTTATGGGTGACGTCGGCACCGACAGAGCCCACGCTGAGCAATTGCCCAGCTTTCAAGGAAAGCCTTTGGAATTGCTACCACACATGCATGGTCCTCTTCCCACCCAAGGGTGCCATCTTTCTCAGTCTCCCTTTTTCCGCTTAGCCCTTCGGACGCACGTCCTTGTCCCTCGGAAAAATTTTTGTTTTCCTCGCCTTAACAGGCTCTCTTTTTTTCCGGTTGCACCGGTTCTCTACCCGTCCTTTCCCCTGCTCTATCTTGGGGATACATATTTTCCTCTAATTTTTATTTTTGGGCTTCGCGCCCCTTTTCTCCCCTAACCACTGGCCACGTGGGTTTTCGACCTCGCAGGGGCCATTTTTGCCCCCATGGCCACCAGATTTAAAAAATATGATAGGTGCTCTAGGAACATGTCACTTACAGACACTCATGACTGTTGCCTGCAGTGCCTGGGAGCCGACCATGATCCAGAGTTCTGCTCGCTCTGTAAGAAAATGTCCTCTAAGGCCCTATTCAGCCATAAGCAGAAGTCCGAAGACATTTTTCAAAAGGCCGCCTTGGAGTCCCCGGTGACGCCTCAGTCATCTCTCCTCCGGTGGGTTCTCCCCCTGCGGCACTGCGTTCCAGGCAGCACTCCGATCAGGGGTCCCCCGAGGTGGAACGGCGCAAAAAAAAGAAGGCCTCGAAGTCGCTGTCTGGGGCTCCTAACAAACGCAAGTGCTCCCGTGCCCGGTTGCTTAGCCCCCTTCAGCGTTCCCGAGAATCGGACAAGGAGCGGCCCCGCAAGATACCTCAAAGGGAAACGGGCCTCCGGCGAAGGCGCCCAGTCTCCTGGGGGTCGTTCCGGTGAGGACCCCCTCTCCTACTCGACGCCCGATCTGTTGACCCTGGTATCGGTGTCCCAGGGCCCCCCGCCTACGTGAGAGTCCCATATGCTGGTGCTGGAACACAGCATTTCTGCGTTCATTGCTTTCCAGCAGGTGCTCATGGCCAGCTTTGCTGACTCGTTCCCAGAGACCGCGGGTCCCTCACGTGGGACACCAAAATCCATCCAGGAAACCCCCAAAAGCTGCGGGCCTCATGAGGGACCTCGACGGCGGTCTCGCTTGCCCTCCCGTTCCTCGGAGGTGAGATCGACCAGGACCTCTGGCTCCAGGCCACTGGTCATTGGACAGGGCGAACCGCCTGGCTCGGATCCCTCGAGCGATTTTTCAGATTGGGAATCCTATGGGGACACCTCCCCGGAAACCCATACCCACTGGGATCTTCCATCAGACCCCTCGCCGCCTGCATTCCGAAGACACCTCCTTCTTAGTGTTTATTCTGGACATGGCTCGGGCCCTCAACCTGGTCACCCAGGCCGAGGAGGACCCTCGTGCGGAAGAACTCTATATTCTTCAGTACGAGTCCCCGCCCAGGGAATCCCTCACCGTGCCTGTACTGCCGATTCTATCTCGGCTACTGCTCCGCATGTGGGAGGCCCCAGCCTCGGTCCCCATCATGAGCCAGCACCTTGATACAATGTACAAGTTGCAGCGCGGGCCAGGCTTCCAGAAAACCCAGCTCCCACACACCTCGATGATGGTGGAGTCAGCCATGCAGAAGCAGAAAAGCCTGAAATCACACTCATCGGTCCCACCAGGCAGAGAGTCCAGAGCCCTTGATGCCCTGGGCCGCAAGGCCTATCAAGGTTCCATGCTCTCTTGTCGCATCCAGGCATACCAATTGTACATTGGAATGTTCTTGCGCGAGTTGGCGAAGGAAAGGGGTTTTTCCGCGGGCCTCGAAGGGGAGCCCCTCGACAGATTCCTCACCCTGCTGAAGTCCGTGGCCGACTGCTCCAAGTACATCTCTCGAGTCTCCTATGATGGCTTTGAGACATCAGCTCGGGTGGCGGCCACGAGCATTTGTGCCCGCCGCCAGGCATGGCTCCAATCCTTTGATTTGGAGCAATGGCTGCAGGAGAAGCTCCAGGACGTGCCCTGCCTTGGTGAACAACTTTTTGGTAAACTGATGGAGGAAAAGGCTGTGGAGATCGATACGGAGTTCGTTACCAGGACCCGTCGCTCCCGCAAGACCTCTACCCTGCCTCGGAAGAAGCAGCCGACCAAGAAGCCCTTTTTCCCCAGGAAGGGTCTCCAGTATCACGGCTACCCACCATATCCAGCTACCCTCACGCCGACTATTCCGGCACAGGGAAAGCCTGGCCAGGGGCACCGTAAACCAAAGGGCCCAAAGGCCCAAAGCCGGCTCCCCCACAACCCACTCAGGGGTTTTGACGCTAGTGGCATGGCCCCTCGCCTTCCGGTGATGCAGCAGCCAGTGGGGGGACGCCTGTCCTGCTTCGCCCCATCGTGGGCACTCATCACCTCGGACACTTGGGTCCTCCAGGTCGTCCGGGAGGGCTATCACCTCCATTTCGACAGACTTCCACCCCCTTTCTCCCCAGCGGAGCCTCCTAGACTCCCCACACACCAGCTTATGCTGCAGTGGGAATTGCACTCCCTCCTTGCCCAACGGGCAGTCAAGAAGGTCCCTCCCCACCTTCGATGTCAGGGCTTCTACTCCCGGTACTTCCTTGTCCCAAAAAAGACGGAGTCTACGACCCATCCTCGACCTTCGCAGACTAAACAAGTTGCTGGTGCGGGAGAAGTTCAAGATGTTATCTCTCGGCGTGCTGCTGCCCTTCCTCCGGCAGGGTGACTGGCTGTGCTCCTTGGATCTGAAGAACGCTTATGCCCATATCTTAATCCACCCACAACACAGGCAGTACCTGTGTTTCAGGGTGCAGGGAGAGCACTTCCAGTACAGGGTGCTCCCCTTCGGCCTTGCGTCAGCCCCATGGGTCTTCACGAAGTGCCTCGTCATTGTCGCTGCTCACCTTTGGCGCCGGGGTGTACCAGTCTTTCCCTATCTCGACGACTGGCTCATCACGGGCCCCTCTGTCGAGGAGGCCCGGCAAGCGATGTCGCGCATTGTCCTCCTTTTGGAGAACTTGGGGTTCTTGGTCTACTACCCGAAGTCTCACCTCAAGCTCAATGGTGCCTCAATACCCAATGGAGCCAGTTCCTCAGACACCTCAGGGACCCTATCAGGGTCCTCCCTGACCTCTGCTTGTCCCTGAACTAGTGGCAGAACCCCTGCAACTTTCTGCGGGGCTTGCCTTTCCAGGCTCCACAGCACGATGCGGTGTTGATGACAGATGCTTCCCTGTCAGGGTGGGGAGCCCATTGCGGGCCTCTCTGCACACAGGGGCAATGGTCACCCGAGGAGTCTCGGCAGCAGATAAACCTGCTCGAACTCCGGGCCATCCGATGGGCCCTGAGGACCTTCGAGGACTCATTGGAAAGTCGGTTCTGGTACAAACCAACAACCGTGTAGCTATGTTCTGCATCAACAAGGAAGGAGGCACAGGATTGCGCTCCCTCTGTCGGGAAGCGGTCCTTATCAGTTCTTTTGCTGCCCAGCGGAGGATATCCCTCAGGGCTACGTTCCCTCCCGGGCCAGGAGAACGGCCTGGCGGACAGATTCAGCTAAATCCTTTGCCCCATGAATGGTGGCTGGATCCCGGAGTAGCGGGCTGGCTGTTTCTAAACTGGGGGACTCCGGCGATAGACCTCTTTGCCAGTCCCCAGAACACACAGCTCCCCCGTTTTTGCGTCCTGGTGGCACACCCGAGCAGGGAGGGCCCCGATGCATTTCTCCTGGACTGGTCCTCCAGTCTCCTCTATGCATTCCCTTCTTTCCCCCTTATTGCGAGGACTCTATTCAAGGCTCAACAGGACAGAGCATCGCTGATTCTCGTGGCCCCTTTGTGGCCTCGGCAGCCTTTGTTCCTGCTCTTGCTTTAGCTGTCGATGGAGCCTCCGGTTCCCCTAGGTTCTGCCAGGAGTCTGCTAACGCAGGAGGAGGGTCGAGTGATACACTCAAATCTAACCTCCCTATCCCTCACGGCCTGGCGGCTGAACAGGTCTCTCTAGCTTCTCTGGCCCTCCCGGAGGAGGTCGAGGAAATCCTCCTCGCCTCAAGGAAGGACTCCACTAGGCGGTCTTACGCCTTTAAGTGGAAACTCTTCTCCAGCTGGTGCTCAAAGCACCAGATCGACTCCTTCTCGTGTCCGGTTCGGTGGGTTGGCGGTCTTACGCCTTTAAGTGGAAACTCTTCTCCAGCTGGTGCTCAAAGCACCAGATCGACTCCTTCTCGTGTCCGGTTCGGTGGGTTCTCCAGTACCTCCTCCACCTCTCAAGGGAAGGGAAGTCAAACTCTGTCAGGGTTCATTTGAGTGAAATCTCGGCTGATCATCTCCCTATCGAGGACAAACCTCTCTCAGGGCAGCCGTTGGTCTCCCGCTTCATGCGGGACCTTCTGCTATCCAAGCCACCCATCCGTTCCCCTCTGGTGGAATGGGACTTAAACGTGATACTCACACAGCTCACTCGCCCGCCCTTCGAGTCGATGGCGACGTGTTCGCTCCAGCACTTATCCTGGAAGGTGGCCTTCCAGGTGACGCTGACCTCGGCCCGCGGAGTCAGTGAGCTCCAGGTGCTCATGGCTGGCGCCCCTTACACCAGGTTTTATCGGAACAGGGTGATCCTCTGTACCCACCCTAAATTCCTACCTGAGGTCGTTTCAGACTTTCATCTCAACCAAGAGATAATGCTGCCGATGTTCTTCCTGAAGCCCCACGCCGATCAGGCGTCAGAGGCTTTCCACACCCTCGACTGCAAACAGGCTCTCGCCTTCTATTTGCAGTGTACCCAGACTCATCGCAAGTCTGATAGGCTTTTTGTGTCCTATGATCCCAATAGACAGGGGCAAGCAGTCACCAAGCGCACCCTCTCAGTTTGGGTGGCGGACTGCATCGCATTCGCCCATGTGAAGGCGGGCACCCCTCTGGATCGTCGAGTCACTGCACACGGGGTCCGAGCCAAAGCGGCCTCACTGGCCTCGCTGTGCTCCCTGCCCCTGATGGACATCTGCCGGGCGGCAACCTGGTCTTCCACGAACACCATTGCTGCCCACTACTGCCTGGAGAGGGAGTCCCGCCAGGACAGCGCCTTCGGCCAGGCTGTACTCCGTAATCTTTTCAGGGTATAAGCAACTCCTGCCCTCCGACCCTTCTTCACGGCTACCGGGGGCTTCGCCCCGAGGACTCGTGCTTCAGCTTCTGCTTACAGCCTCGCGGAGGCGTTTTTTGGTTACAGGTTTGATAGCCTGTAGCTAGGGAGTCCCATAATTGAGGACTGACTTCCTGCTTGTTCCTGGAGAAGGTGTAGTTACTCAGCTGTAACAGGTGTTCTCCAGGGACAGCGGGATTCAGTCCTCACTAACTTCCTGCCTCCCCTGTTGAGTTGCTGAATTTTTATCCTTCCCTTGCCATCTGCTTGGTAGGGCTCGAGCTAAGGGACCTGACTGAGCAAGATGGCACCCTTGGGCGGGAAGAGGACCACGCATGCATGGTAGCAATCCCAAAGGCTTTCTTTGAATTCCTCTCTTATTTGTCTTAAATAGTTGACCCTGTAGCTTCATTGCATGTCCACTAGCCTTTCTATATTCTAATAACATAAACAATCAGTCTACGTTTATCCATTCCACTCCGTTCATTAATTTATAGACTTCTATCATATCATCAGAGACAAGGCTGTTGGGAGAGTGGGGAGGAAGAATGAGGCAAGGACTCCATGGGTTCAAGTGGACCCTGGAGCCCCTCAAATATTTTGGTCTATACCTGCATTGGGACCAACAGGTAGTTTATAGGAAAAACATCTTAGATAAGATTCAGCAAATAAAACACGTATGTGATAGGTGGTAAGAGCTCTCCCTGTCCATTTTTGGCTGGGTAGCATTGGTACATATGTCAGCCTTCCTGAAAATACTATACCAGTTGCAGATGCTCCCAGTCTGAGTGTGGCGGAGAGACAAAGAACAGTTTAAAGGAATTGTTAACTCTTTCCTGTGGAGGGAAAAAAAGGGCCCGAGTTGGCTATGTAAAGTTGATTCAAGCAGTGGAGCAGGGAGGAGTTGGCCTGCCAGACCTTAGGGTGCACAACGTGGCTTCGTTTATGAGCTGGATATGCGAGGCCCTGCATGGAGGGGGAAGGTACACACCGCAGGGCCTATTGGATTATTGGAGTCATCTATATAGGCTGATTAATATGCTGCAGGCTCTGAAGGGGGACTTGCTGTGAAAGGAATTTAGAGTACTGGTGGCCCCTCTACGCAAAGCCTGGCGATGGTGGGCAGCGCGAGGGTGGCCCAACTGGCAGGTGACTCCATTTCTCCAGTTGGGGGGGAAATCCCAAATTCCTCCCAGGAATGGGGAACATGTCATTTTCGCTCTGGGAGAAAGAAAGTAGGATAGATCTTGGGCAACTATTGCGGTGGGGGCAGGGGTCATTTCCAGCCTTTGAGTGTTTACAGGAAAGGCTTGGTCTGCCAGTTTCACAACACTTTCAGTATCTCCATTCGCCATTACTGGCATCAATTGGATGTGGAGGCACCAGGGAGTTTAACACCCACTGAGCAGTACAAGGATTTGAAACATTTAGCGCCAAAATGGAAAACGCTCTCTCAGTAGAATAAAATTTTACCAGACATGCTAGGGGGCCACACATGGAAGCACTGGCCCGTCGATGGGCATAGGATATTGCCGAGGAGGTGACCTCGGAACACCTTGAACGGTACTTCCAGAATATAGCCGTAGTGACATGCAACGCTTGTTACCAGGAGATGCAGTATCAAATTTTGCACTGATGCTATCGAACCAGAGCCCAGAGAGCGGAACTCGGGATGTGGACCACAGGACAGTGTGAAAAATGTCAGGCAAGAGAGGAAATTTTCCACCATGCTTTTCTGGAGTGCACAAGGCTCTCTGAATTATGGAGGGGGGCATTGGAGGGCCTGAGTAACATCATTGGAAAACAAATTGAGTGGACCTATGGCCTTCTTATGCTGGGAGATGAAGCACCACTGCATATGTAGAGGGTCCGTAAAGCAGAAAGTAAATTTACTCTGCTGGGCATCTGTGGTGTCAAAAAGACAACTTTGCAACACTGGGTGGGTGAACAGCCGCCAACCTTCTCACACTGAGTGAACAACATGCAGAGCCTAGCACAGGGTGAACAATATGTATATAAAATGGGGGTGACACCTAGATGGCTCCACTGTAAATGGCTGTGGCAACAGTTCCTGTCCAGATTCCCAAGGAGTGGGCAAGGGAGGGTTGAGGGGAGAGTGGGGGAAGGTTGCTAATTTTCTGTGAAAAGACCATGAGAATGTTTCAACTGAAGAGCAAGCTAATCCATATTGTAGTATATAAGACAAGCTGTAATGGTTGCTAGTATTGGAATGCTGGTAAACAAACAGATCTGTTCTGCATACTTGCTTGAGAGTTAAATGAAATTAAAGTTGAAAACCAAAAACAAGAAATGAGACATGGCTTCAGAGGTGCAGCAGGCCACGGCCTGCACCATTCTGGTGCTACAAAACCTGGGGTTCGAGATAAACCACCCCAAATCCCACCTCACTCTAGCATAGGACCTGGAGTTCATAGGGGTTCACTTGGACACCCTCTAAGCCAAGGTCTTCTCCCTCTGGAAAGGGCGGATCGTCTCAGGGCCCTGGCGACTGAGGCAAAGCACTGTCATACCCTGTCAGCACGGTTCATGCTCCACCTACTGGCCAAATGACCTCCCCAGTCCATATGGTCCCCAACACCTGCCTCCAGTGGTGCCTCTGCTCTCAGTGGATTCAGGCCACAGGAAGGCTCTGAGACAGGGTCTTGGTGTCCCGTCAGCTAGTGGAGTCACTCAATTGGTGTCAGAATATACACCATCTGCAGAGGGGTATCCGCTTTCAGGATTTTCACAACAGACGCTTCCCTGCAGGGCTGGGGTGCCCATTGCAAAGAACTGTGCACAAGGTGTGTCTGGGTTCTTGAGGAAAGCCAGCAGCAGATCAACCTGCTGGAACTAAGAGCCATCTTTCTGGCACCTAGGGCTTTCCGACACCACCTGCAGCACCAGTTGGTGCTAGTCCAGACGAACAACCAAGTTGCAATCTTCTGTCTGAACAGACAAGGGGGCACTGGGTCTCAACGCCTCTGTCAGGAGGCTGTGGCCCTCTGCTCATATGCAATCCAGCAGGGGATGCTCCTCAGAGCAGTCTACCTTCCGGGCAGAGCAATACCCTCATGGACAGACTGAGCAGGGTCCTCCAGCCGCATGAGTGGTGCTTAGACCCTAAGGTGGCGCAGTGGCTGTTCCAGCTAAGGGGAACCCCAAGTCTGGACCTCTTTACCAGCCCGGCCAATGCTCAGCTATCCCGCTTCTGCTGTCCCCAATCGCACCCGTGCCGAATAGTGGCAGATGCCTTCCCTCAACTCGTGGTCGGAGGGCTTGGTGTATGCTTTCCCTCCCACGCCACTCATCGGATGGACTCTCTTCAAGGACCAGACAGCCCTGGTTCCCTCTGTTGCTCCGCCTCTCGACAGAGCTCCCTGTCCCTCTGGGGAGTTCCCCTGGACCCCTGACCCTGGAGGAAGCCACAGCACAATGGTTACGGCACTTACCAATGGTGCAGGGATCAGGGGTTCAATCCCCCACAGTGCCCAATGAAGACGGCTGGCTGAGGCGTTAATTTATGAGGCATTTAAATAATGGGCGGTATAAGGCGGCGCACTGATGGGCATAAGGAGGCGCGCTAATGTTTTACTCCTATGAAGAAAGGCTAAAAAGGTTAGGGCTCTTTAACCTGGAAAAGAGACGGCTGAGGGGAGATATGATAGAAGTCTATAAATTAATGAACGGAGTGGAACGGGTAAACGTAGATCGATTGTTTACGTTATCAGAATATAGAAAGACTAGGGGACATGCAATGAAGCTACAGGGTAAACTATTTAAGACTAATAAAAGAAAATATTTTTTCACTCAACGTGTAATCAAACTCTGGAATTTGTTACCGGAGGATGTAATAAAGGCTGTTAGTGTAGCTGGGTTTAAAAAAGGTTTGGACAAGTTCCTGGAGGAAAGGTCCATAAACCATTATTAAGAAGTGACCGAAGATATCAATGCTTGACCCAGTACAAGCATTGTGGAACTTGTGTCTCTTGGGGAAACTGCTAGGTACATATGACCTAGATTGGCCACTGTTGGAAACAGAATACTGGGCTTGATGGACCTTGGTCTGACCCAGTATGGCATATCTTATGTTCTTATGTAAGGCTCGATTCTCCATCCCAACCTGGAATCCTTTTCGCTCACAGCGTGGAAGCTGAACGGGTCGTCCTACTGCCCTTCAACCTCCCCATAGAGGTGGAAGAGGTCCTCCTAACCTCTCGTAAGAACTCTACGTGTCGAGCCTATGCCTTCAAGTGGTGCAGGTTTTTGGTCTGGTGCGCAGAGCAATGGCTTGACCCGTCCTCTTGTCAGTTACACACGGTGCTACAGTACGTGCTTCACCTCTCACAGGCTGGACTTAAGTCCAACTCCGTTCAATTGCACCTGAGCACGCACTCCACACATCATCACTCCATTGAAAGCAAGCCTCTTTCTGTCCAGCCCCTCATCACCCACTTCATGCAGGGCTTGCTGCTGTCTAAGCCCCCCATTCGGCTGCTCCCGGCAGAATGGGACCTCAATGTGATTCTCCACGCAGCTGACCAAGCCACCTTTCAAACCATTGGCTGCCTGCCACCTGTGGTACTTATCTTGGTATCTTGGAAGGTTATCTTTCTGGTGGCGCTAACCTCTGCCTACAGAATCAGCGAGCTCCAAGCCCTAGTGGCTGAGCCACCCTACACCAGGTCCTACAAGAATAGGGTTGTGCTTCGCACCCACCCTTAATTCCTTCTGAAGATGGTATCCGCCTTCCACCTTAACCAAGAGGTGGTGCTCCCCACCTTCTTCCCACAGCCCCATGCTGGCAAGGCAGCGGCCGTTCTGCATACTCTGGACTGCAAACACAGCTTTTCATTTCTTATGACCCTAGTCATCTGGGGGAGGCTGTCACTAAGCGTACCCTGTCCATCTGGGTTGCAGACTGCATTGCCTTTGCCCATGACTGGGCTAGGCTGCTGTTGGAGTGCCGAGTCACGGGGCACAATGTCAGGGCTATGTCAACTTCTATTGCAAGCCTATGGTCTGTCCCCGGGCATCTGCTGGGCCACCACTTGGTCCTCCGTTCACACTTTTGCAGCTAACTACTGCTTGGAGAGGGAGTCCCGAAGGGACAGTGCCTTCAGTCAGGCCATACTCCATAATCTGTTCAGGGTTTAGGCAACTCCTGCCCTCCAACCATTCTTGTTCAGGCTTTCGGAACCATGGTTCTCCCTGGACACTGGGGTCCTCAGAGTCTGTCTTCAGATTTGCTTACGAATGGGCCGTGTTTTTCTAGAGGTTGCTGGTAGCCTGTACCTAGGGAATCCCATATGTGAAGACTGACTTCCTGCTTGTTCCTGGAGAAAGCGTAGTTACTCACCTGTAACAGCTGATCTCCAGGAACAAGCAGGAATGTAGTCTTCACATATGGGTATCATCGGTACCGACAGAGCCTGCGCGGGAACGCTCCCCAGTGTCCAATAGGAAAGCTTTTGAGAGCATTGCTCTGCGCCTGCATCACTGCCTTCCCACCTTTCCAACTCTCCCTCTTCAGTTTTTCATTTTCCGCGGAGCCGATAGGCAGCAAACCCTGTCACCACAGAAAATCTTCTTTTTGTGGTCGCGTCTGCCTTCACTGTCGACGCCCATACTGGTTCCATCGGTCTTTTCTTTATTTTCTTAACTTCTTTTCTAAAAAAAAAAAAAATAATAATAATAATTCTTGGGAAGGCATTTTGGGCACTAGGCCGTCTTTTCTTCCAAAATAGAGAAACCCTCTAGTGGTTTCAAAAAATGTTCAAAGTGTAGCGGTACCATTTCTGCTACTGACACCCATGACTGGTGTCTCAAAAGTTTAGGTTCTGACCATTTACCATCGGAGTGTCTCCTCTGTAGAAAGATGACCAAGAAAGGCCTGCAGAATAGAGCTGCAAAACTCGGCACCCTCTTTGCTGCAGATGCAATATCCGTTGCATCGACGTCCTCCAGGGCTTCATCTTACTCCCATGGATCTCAGGTAACTAAACCCAGGTCTTCTAAGACCGGCCAGTCCTCAAAGGGTAGATATCCTTCAAAGCATCGAGATGCTAATAGCGTTGCTCTCGAGGAAAACATATGGGCAAAACAGCCCTGGCGGGAGGCCCCGGCCTCCAAAGCATTAACGGGGCTCCAGGATGTTCCCGAAGCTTCCACCTCCGGAGAACTCTTGGTGCTATGTTCTGGTGTCATGGTGGGCTCCAGCAGTACCGACACACAGGCATTGGCAGGGGCCATGGATCAGCGCATCCTGGCCATCGAGCACAGCCTTGTGGCTCTCTTAGCAGCCTCGGTACCACTAAGGCCGCTCCAAGCGGTTCCGCAGTCATTGATACCGGTACCTACCGCACCTGTTTTAACCGATGCGCCTCGTTCCTTGCTTCCTCCCATGCCGGCCCTGGAATCAGTGTCTGGTATCGAGGGCCCGGTATCGAGACAGTCCGATGTCGGCTTCGATCGATACAGGCATCATGCAATGCGAGAACACCCGGCACGTAGATTCCTCTCCTTCTCCTCAGCGTAGGATGTCTCCTCTTGAGGACATGTCCTTTCAGGATTTCATACGTGATGTGGCAAGGGAATTCTCAATCATGGTAACCCCTGAGAAGGAACCGAGGGCAGAAGAATTAGAAATTCTTCAGTACTTGACAGCGCCAAAGAGGCTGCTACCCTTCCCATTCACCGAATCTTGCATGACCTCATGCTAAGGATGTGGGAAACACCTTTAACGGTGTCTCCACACTCTCGGAGGCTCGATATCATGTACCTTCCACAATGTCCTGGTTTTCAGAAAACACAATTATCATACCATTCAATGGTAGTGGAATCGGCAATGCGTAGGATCAAGAGTGCTAAGACGCATTCTTCCAACCCTCCAGGCCGTGAAGTGAGGACACTCGATGCCTTTGGGCGTCGGTGCTTTCAAGTCTCGATGCTATCAGCCAGGATCAGCTCTTACAGTGGAGTGGAGGAGTGGCCTAGTGGTTGGGGCAAGGTACTTCAGGCCGGAAGGTCGGGGGTTCAAATCCCACTAGAGGACAGCAACCTTGTGCCAGAAGGACTGGGGTTTCTAGTCCCACAGGTGCTCCTTGTGGTCTTGGGCAAGCCACTTAACCCTCCATAGCCCATGTTCCCTGTAAATAGTTATCTCCAAGTTATAATGCCCTGTTCAATGTAATTTCAGTTTGTTCACTGTAAACCACACTGATGCAGAATAGTGCAGTATATAAGAGAATGTAAATAAATAAATAATAAATAAATAAATAAAATATGGGAATGTTTCTTAAGGAGGTTACAAGAGATCTGGAGCTGAAGGCTCCACTTCTCCCCGTTGATAAAAGAACAGACTTCCTCACTGGTTAAACATGCCCAGAATGTGTCTAAGTTTATGAACCATGCAACCTTTGATTGCATTAGTAGAACCTCTGCTATTCCATCGGTGCACATCGCATTGCCTGGCTTCAGACATCTGATTTAGAACAATGGGTGCAAGACAAGCTGGGGAACATTCCTTGCACAGGAGAAAACCTCTTTGGCAAGGGGTGGTAGGACAAAGCTAATCAGCTTAAGTCTGAAAACAACACCTTGAACAGATTATCAAGGACCACAGCCAACCTAGCTAAGAAAAAGACAATTAAGAAACCCTTTTTCAACAAGAAAAAGAAATTCTACCCATCTTACACCCAGTTCATGCTCCCCAAAAGGGGCAGCAACAACCCAGACAGCAAAGGAAGGCCCAAGTCCCCAGAGCTCAACCAGCTCAGCAGACACAGCCTCCTCAGCAGCTTTGACTCCTTCCTAGAGAACTTGGTCATCCTGCCCCTGAAAGGTCCAGAGCCTCTCACCATCCCAGGCAAACTCTGTCACTTTGCCGAAAGATGGCAACAGATAACATCAGAGCACTGGACTCTCTCTCTATTGTAACAGAGGAGTACAAACTCCATTTTCACAGTATGCCCCCTCCCACTATCATAAGACAGTTCAATTCTCAGGGCCCTCTCACCACCCTCTTGTCCCAAGAGGTCACCCCACTACTTGCCCAAGGGGTAATAGAAGAGGTACCCATATCCCAACAGGGCATGGATTTCTACTCCCCCTACTTCCTCATTCCAAAGAAGACAAGGGGATACCGACCCATACTGGACCTCAAAGAGTTGAACAAGTATCTGTTCCGAGAAAAATTCAAAATGATCTCCCTCGGAACACTTCTTCCTTACATTCAGAGTCATGATTGGTTATGTTCTCTAGATCTAAAGGATGCATATACACATATTCTCATCCGTACAGATCACAGGAGGTTTCTTCATTTCCTCTTTCAAGGAAGACATTACCAGTACAGGGTTCTACCCTTTGGACTGGCTTCCGCCCCAAGAGTCTTCACAAAATGCATGGAAGTAGTAGCAGAATTCCTGAGAACTCTGGGGATATTCATCTTCCCCTACTTAGACGACTGGCTCATCTGAGCATCAACAGCTCCAGAAGCCAGCTCTGCTCTCTCCTCCACAATGAAAATCCTGCAGTACCTGGAACTGGTCATAAACCTCCCAAAATCTCATCTCACCCCTTCTCAGTCCCTAGAATTCATAGGGGCTCTTCTAGACACAAGGCAGTCAAAGGCTTTCCTGCCACAACCACGTTGTCTTCGAATACTCCAGCTGGCCTCTTAAGCAGCTATGAAGACTTGGCTAACTGCTTGAGAAATGCTTCAGCTGTTGGGGCATATGGCATCCACTGTACATGTGGTTCCCTATGCTCGCCTTCACATGCGAGCAGCCCAGTGGACCCTAACCTCTCAGTGGACACAGGCCTTGGGTCGTCTAAGGGACAAAATCAGAAACTCGTCACGTCTCATTTCATCCCTGCAATGGTGGCAGTCGCTGGAAAATCTTCTAGTAGGGTCCCCTTTCCAGCAGCCACTGCATCAAGCCACCTTAACAACGGATGCATCCAAGTTAGGCTGGGGAACTCACTTGGACAATCTCTCCACTCAGGGTCTTTGGACCGAGCAAGAGGCTTATCTTCATATAAAACTCCTGGAACTCAGAGCCATCTTCTATGCTCTTCAAGTATTTCAGACCCACCTGAGCTACAAGACGGTACTGGTACAGACCAACAATCAAGTAGCCATGTTCTATGTGAACAAGCAGGGGGGGAACAGGCTCTCGGGCATTGTGCAACAAAGCTCTACGCCTCTGGGCCTTCGCCAGAGATCTTCAAATCCACCTTCTAGCGGTGTATTTACCAGGCATACAAATTCTCTTGGCAGACAAGCTCAGTCGAGTCTTGCTGCCACACGAATGGTCTCTTCATCCAGAACAAATTGCTCAAATTTTTCAAATCTGGGGAACTCCAGATATAGACCTGTTTGCAAGTCCTCATAATGCCAAACTTCCCCAGTTCTGTTCCAAAATTCCGGCTCAGAACTGTCAGGCAGGGGATGCCTTTCACCTCCACTGGGGTCAGGACTTCCTTTATGCCTTCCCACCCACTCCCCTCATTCCCAAAGCTCTAATCAAGCTTCAGAGAGACAGGGACCATATGATCCTCATAGCCCCACGATGGCCACGGCAAACGTGGTATCCTCTGTTTCTACGTCTCTCTCAAGCCAGGCCTCTGGAGTTGGGATGTGCTCTAGATCCTCTTTCTCAGGAGAACGGGACGCTATTGCACCCGAATCCTCAGTCTCTACATCTCAGGGTGTGGCTGCTGAGAGCCTAGAATTCCAGGATATCAACCTTTCCCAACAGGTTAAAGATATCCTGTTGGCTTCAAGAAAGCCTTCCACAAGGCGAGCTTACGCCTTTAAGTGGAAAAGGCTTTCTATCTGGTGTTCAAAAAAGGACCTTAATCCCTTTTCAGTGCCAGTGGAGGCGTTACTGGAGTATCTCCTCCATTTGTCATTTATTTATTTTATTTATTTGAGGATTTATATACCACCTTCTCCTGTAATCAAGTCGGTATATAAATCCTCTTAAATAAATAAGACCAATTCAGTAAGGGTCCACCTTAGTGCCATTGCAGCTTTCCACAAACCCTTGGATGGACAACCTGTTTCCTCTCAACCACTTGTAGCAAGGTTTATGAGAGGTCTACTCTTAACAAAACCTCCCATTAAGCCACCACCCGTGGCATGGGATTTGAATCTTGTCCTTGGGCAACTCATGAAACTGCCCTTCGAACCCTTAGTCGCTACATCTTTAAAGTTTCTTTCTTGGAAAGTAATCTTCCTAATTGCTCTCACTTCTGCAAGACGCATCAGTGAGCTCTAAGCTTTAGTGGCTGATCCTCCTTATACAAGGTTCCACCATGATAAAGTAGTTCTTAGGTCTAGCTCTCACTTTATGCCAAAGGTGGTTTCACTTTTTCATTTAAACCAATCGGTTTACCTTCCTGTATTTTTTCCTAGGCCTCAAGCCTCCAATGCAGAAAGAAATCTTCATACTCTAAACTGTAAAAGAGCCTTGGCTTTTTACCTTCAGAGAACTAGGCAACACAGAAAGGCTTCCCAGCTTTTTGTTGCTTTTGACTCCAGTCATCTTGGATTATCAGTTTCCAAGAGGACATTATCTAAATGGATTGCAGACTGCATATCCTTTGCCTATGAGAGTAAGGGACTTTCTCTCAAAGGTCTTGTCACAGCTCACAATGTGAGAGCAATGGCAGCCTCGATGGCTAACCTTCGCTCAGTGTCCATTGACAACATCTGTAAAGCAGCCACTTAGGCGTCGGTACACACCTTTGCAGCCCACTACTGCTTAGACAAGGACTGCCGTCGGCCTCGTTTGGTCAAGCTGTTCTCCAGCATCTCTTTCAGACTTAGAACAACTCCTACCCGCCGTCCCGGGTTTTGATGCCAGAGATCCATGGGAGGAAACATGACCCATATCAACCTGGGTTATGCAGCTTCTGGGGTCATCTCGCGCCAAACAGACTTCCATCCTTCACCCACGGTTCTGTGATACCAACCATATAGCCAACCAGCTGGAGCTCCCCTATGGTAGAGCTCGCTCCCACCTCAAACCAGACCATCCATCGATCACAGCAAGTATACCACTTCTAAATGAATTGACTATAGCTGAGACTTCTAGCACACCTAATTATACCGTTGTCAGTAATCACTTATTACCATACATATCCGATTGTTAGTAGCCTCATATACTGTTGTCAGTAGACTATATAACATTGTTAGTAGACTCATATACTATTGTCAGTAGATTATATAACATTGTTAGTAACCTCATATACTGTTGTCAGTAACCTATATAGCATTGTCAGTAGCTTTCATATACTGTGTACTGTCGTCAGTAACCCTCAATCTCCCTACTCTTCCGCTAGTCCTCCCCATACACAGAGTTCCCACTCATTCAATCCCCCCCCTCAGAAAAATACATAATGTCTCCAAAAAAACGTGCAAACCTCCCCCTCACTCTCCTCCTAATAACACTCCTAGCACAACACATTTATACGTACAAAACCAATCAAAGCCCCTACAACAACATCCCTATCATTCATAACCATTACCAAAACCCATATAATAACATCCCCACCACCCATAACCTCTACCAAAACCCGCAACACAGCTCAACATACACACACACCCACAACCATTATTCTCGTCATGACTCAGGTAGACGCCTCCATAGACTTATTCAAATAAAACATCAACCACATAGCGGTATAAATGACAATACAGCCAATATAGACACTAAAACAAAGCTCTTCTTAATAAACATCAGATCCATACGAAACAAAATACCAATAATCAATGACATGATAAAAGACAAAGATCCAGATATTATCTGCATCACTGAGACATGGCTCGCACCCACGGACACCATACTATTAAACCAGCTAACCACACATCAATATGATATATTCAGCTGCCATCGAGATGTAAAAAGAGGAGGTGGCGCCCTCATACTCACCAAAAAAGTCCTACAATACACCTTAACAAGCTTAAATAATATAGATGGAATGGACATTATCAATATAGAAAACAGAACCCTTGCACTCTCCCTCATATATAGACCCCCTTCAGCTGATCAAAAAAACCTCTCCCCCATCCTTGAACTTGCATGCACAGCATCACAAAACAAACCACTAGTAATTCTAGGTGATCTAAACCTCCCCTCTCTAAATAATTCCCAATCAGATAACTTCATGGACGCCATGAACCAAATGGGATACACACAGATAGTTCATACCCCCACACACATAAAAGGCAACACTTTAGATCTCATCTTCCTCCCTTCCTCCCTTAATAACCACCAACAACTTACCCCTCCAACTACAACAGAAGTACCATGGTCCGACCATCACCTCATAACAGTCCACCTCCCAGCACAAGCAACACTGAATACAACAAGCACCTCACCCCATATATCACGCTTTGCATACTTTGACAAAGATACTTTCCTTGACAATTACCCATACTCAACACAGACTTCCCCGACATCAATTCCACTGTAAATCATTGGAACCTAACAATACAAGAAGCAGCTGTCCCCACACGCACTATGCATAGACAAACAAAAAAGACAGAAAAATTGTTCACGAAAGAACTAACAAAACTAAAAAAACAACTGAGGAAACAAGAAAAGAGATGGAGGAAAACTAAATCAGACGAAAACAAATCCCAATATATGAACACACTTAACGAATACAAGAACGCAATAAACAAATCGAAAAGGGATTACCACTCTAAAGTAATAAACCTGGCCATCAACCAACCTAGAGAACTATTTGCAATTGTAAAAACACTGACTAAAGCAAAGAACTCCGAGCCAAAACAACCAGCAATAAGTATTCAAACATTAGTAACCCACTTTGCAGAAAAACTAAAGTCCAAACCCAATACTTTAACAGCAATACTACCTACAAGCATCGAAATTAATAACAATTGGACAACTTTTCACACGGTGGACCAAAAACACCTCCTTTAAAATCATAACAATGATCAATACCACAACCTCCCCACTCTATCCTTGCCCTGTGTCTTGGATTAAATGTACAAAGGAAGAACTCGCAGAAAACATTCAACACATGGTGAACCAGTCCCTTTCTCAAGGCATCATGCCCGATGCCCTAAAGCTCACAACACTTCGCTCAATAATAAAAAACAATAAACTTGACTCAAAAGACCCAAATTCATACAGACCAATAGCCAGCATTCCATTTATTGCTAAAATAATAGAAAAAAAATTCAATTACAATTACAAGAGCATATTGATGAGCACAAACCCCTTGACTCACACCAGTTTGGTTTCCGCCCCTTCCACGGAGTGGAAACCCTCTTGATTACACTGATGGACTACCTCATCAAAGGCACAGATGACAACAAACAAGGTTTCCTACTCCTCTTTATAGACATCTCTGCCGCCTTTGACAACATCAACCACCTTACTCTGATCAATAGATTAGAAAACTTAGGAATAAGTGGGACTGTTCTCAAATGGTTCAAGTCCTACATCACACATAGACTAATACGTGTTCAAATAGACCAAGAAGCATCAGAAACCTTCCCCCAAGGACAAGGAATACCTCAGGGATCAGCCCTTTCTGCCCTCCTTTTCAACCTATACCTGCAACCTATCACAAACATATTTAGAAAACACAGGATTAGTCACTTTATTTATGCTGACGATATCATGCTCGCTATCCCCATAACCACCAAAAACCCCACTTACGACACCCTATCCGAATGCATGGCTGAGACCACCTCTTGGATGGAAACCAACTACCTCAGCATTAACCTCAAAAAAACGGAAGCAATGTTCATTACAAGAACACCCGTGACCGAGGACACTTTTCCAACAACAATCTCAATCAACAGTACATCTATACCTGTTAAAAAAGAGGTAAAATACCTGGGTGTAATAATAGATCATACTCTCACCATGCTACCGCACATAAAGCAGACAGTAAGAACCATATTTCATAAACTCAAAACCATACAACACCTAAGGCCCCTCCTTGACACACATGACTTTAGATCGGTTGTTAATACACTCATCACACCCCATTTTGATTATTGCAACAGTCTCCTAATTGGCCTACCACAAAAAAACACATACCTATTACAAAGAGCCCAGAACATCTGTGCAAAAGTAATTACTAAAGCTCGTCTAACAGACCATGTGACCCCTATACTCCTAGAACTACATTGGCTCCCTATAAACAGCCGAATCAGATACAAAATTCTCCTAACAACTTTCAAGCTCCTAAACGACATCGCCCCCTCATACCTATTCACACTACTACAGACTCCATCCGAATCAAGAGCTCGCAGACAAAACGCAGCCCACTCACTTGATATGCCAAAAACATTCACGAAGACTAAAAAATCCTCAAGTGCCAGAGCCTTCACGTTCACTGCCCCCATGCTCTGGAATGATCTCCCATTAGGCCCTCCGCATCATAAAAGACCTCTCCCAATTTCGGAAGGAACTCAAAACCTACCTATTCTCCGAACATTTCCAAATCCCCTACCCCCCAAGTCCTGTCCCACAGCATCCACAGACACACAAACTCAAAACTCCCAAAACCACAATTAGCTAACCCCACACAGTCCTCCCACACACACACAAAAAACTTATGATAAAAAAATGGAAATAAATTCCACCACTTACGCACGACCTATGATTATTCTGTAACACATTGTATATAACCACTTGTAAATAACCTATGTAAATAGTTTGGACAGTTTATCGCATTTATTATTTGTATAAAGTTAGAAAGTTTCTGTTCAATGTAAATGTATACTGAAGTATACATAATTGTTAACTTGTTCCATGTAAACCGCCCGTGATCTCTGGAAGGGGCGGTATAGAAGAAATAGATAGATAAATAAATAAATAAATAAATCTCCCTGGCATCTTTCAGCTGGGGAGTCCCCATATGTGAATACTACATTACTGCTTGTTCCTGGAGATAGCGTAGTTACTCACCTGTAACAAGTGATCTCCGGGAACAGCAGGAATTGAGTCTTCACAATCCACCCACCTCCCCTAGGAGTTGTCTCTCTCTCTCTTTCTCTCCTTTGCCTCAGCTATAAACTCAACTGACAAGGGAGAGTTGGAAAGGCGGGAAGGCAGCGACGCAGGCGCAGTGGGATAGGGAGCGTTTCCGTGCAGGCTCCGTCGGTCCCGACAATATCCATATGTGAAGACTCAATTCCTGCTGTTCCCGCAGATCATCTGTTACAGGTGAGTAACTACACTTTCTCCAGGGACAGCAGGAATCAGTCCTCTCAACCCTCCCTACTCCCCTTGGAGTTGCTGTACAATTTTTGGTCATCTTCTTTTGTCAGCTCCAGCTATGTCATCTGACTGAGCAAGATGGGACCCTTGGGTGGGAAGGGGACCACGAATGTATGATAGCATATCCCAAAGGCTTTCTTTGAAAGCTGGGGAGATGCTTCCGTTAGGACTCCGTAAGCGCCGACGTCACCCATATGTGAGTACTGATTTCTGCTGTCCCTGGAGAATATCTGTTTCAGGTGAGTAACTACACTCTACCCACCACCTTCCCGAGGCCTCATGCCGGCAAGGTGGAGATAGTTCTCCATACTCTAGATTGTAAAAGGGCCCTGTCCTTCTACTTGCAACAGGCTCCGGGCCACTGCAAATCGCCACAGCTTTTCATATCCTCTGACCCCAGCCGTCTGGGTCTCACAGTGACTAAGTGAACTCTGTCCGCTTGGATGACAGACTGCATTACCCTTGCCTACAAACAGGTGGGGATTTCACTGAACCAGAAAGTCACGGCACACCATGTCAAGGCCATGGCTACTTCCGTGGCAAATCTGTGTTCTGTCCCAATGACGGAAATCTGCTGAGCAACCACCTGGTCTTCGGTCCTTTGCATCTCACTACTGCCATAATCTATTCAGGGTGTAGGCAACTTCTGCCCTTTGACCCTTCTGTGTTCAGACTACCAGAGTGCTGGTTCTCCGTCAGAAACTTGGGTCTTGTGAGAGTCTCTCAGTAGGGACTCAACTGCTGCTGGTCATGGCTCGCACTTTACAGGTCACCATGGCGTTTTTTTACAGGTTCTCGGTAGCCTGTAGCTGGGGAGTCCTATATGTGAGGACTGACTTCCTGCTTGTTCCTGGAGAAAACGTAGTTACTCACCTATAACAGGTGTTCTCCGGGGACAGCAGGAATCAGCACTCACAACACTCCATCCTCCCCTTGGAGTTGCTTCTTTACCGTATATTATTTTTTCCTTGGCTGTCTTAGCTGTGTCATTTGACTGAGGCAAGATGGCACCCTTGGGTGAGAAGGGGACCACGCATGTATGGTGCATCTCCCAAAGACTTTCTTTGAAAGCTGGGGAGATGCTTCCGCCTGGGCTCTGTCAGCGCCGACGTCACTCATATGTCAGGACTGATTCCTGCTGTCCCTGGAGAACATCTGTTATGGGTGAGTAACTACGCTTTACCATGCTCATAAAAATGGCACCTAGTGCGGAGCAGAGCTGAAGCAATATACTCCATCTCCAAAGACGCTAATTCACCCTGCTAACAAATAAGCTGTTTCCATACTAGTGCTTCAGATCCTCCCCTGTGCAAATGCTCCATCTCACACACATCCATTCGCAGTTCCTCAACCCATGCATCCTCTCTTTTCTTAAACCAACTAGACAAAGAAATAATTTACCCTCGAAGGACCGCCTTGGATGCCTCCCACAATGTAAAACAAAATATTCAGTCAACAAAACCCCAAACAAGGCAGACAAACAAACCAAAACAAAAACAAAAACCCCAAAAAACCAAAAAAGTGAGACAAAAAAGCCAGATAAAGTGCATATGATAGAGGAAAAAAGACCTCAGTAACCCTCCGGGTAAATAATGGAGGAATTGAGTCTAACACCAGGGAACAATCCCATAAATCGTGAAAAGACCCTCTTTACATCAGCGGTCAATAAAAAAACCTCTAGCACAGCACCCACTGGTAACGCTTGAGCAGGCAGAAAAAACAGCATTCAGCATTCAGCGCAGAGAAAAACAATCCAAACTTATCTGAAGTCCGGGCCAGAAGAACAGATGTCCAGTGAGTCCCGACGTAAGCTCCGACACCAGATGTTTCGCCAAAAACGGCTTCCTCAGGGAGCTGTAATGTGTATGGAACTGCGATGGAAAAAAGAACGCTGACCTGCAAAAGAACAAGCGAAAATGTCTCACTACAAAAACAAAACAATACAAAAAACATCCCCAGTAGAGCAGGCAGAAAACGTACTAAAGATGCTGAGTGGAGTGAGAAGCAAAACCAGGGCGCGGCATCAGCATAATCCCCAAACAAAAAGACGCCGAGAAAAAGGGAAGCCCCGCACATGCGCTTAAAAAGGCAAACCCTCGTGACGTCAGGGAAAATCTTCCAGCCGAAAAACATCAAGCCCAGAAAAAACCATCACTCCACATAATGGCCAATAGCAAAAAACAGTAAAAACTGCAAAAAAATGCACAATGAAAAAATGTGTAATGAAAAAATGTAAAAATGTTTTATGAAAAAATGAAAAGAATCATAGACAGTTCTTCCATTCTATGGACTCATTCAGACCAAAAGGGACTATGGTGTTTAAAGAAAAAATCCATCGTTGCTCCAGACGGATTAAAATCTTGTTCAAATCACCGGAAGACAAAGCACACTGTCTAATGACTAAACACTTGAGATCCTCAAACATATGTCCACAGGCTTGAAAATGTTGGACCAAAGGTGCACCCTCCACTGCATGAGCAAGACGACTGCGATGTTCTATCAGACGTGTTCTCAGGGTACGAGTAGTCTTTCCAATGTATGCTAAGCCACACGGGCAGCGAAGCAAATAAACCACCCCAGAACTGCCGCAGGAGGTAGAATGAAACAGGCGATAAGAACGCTGATTATGACAGAAAACTTGACAAGTCTCCATTATGGAGCAGACTGAGCAATGTCCACAGCTTTGATGCCCTCCAGAAGGAAGAGACGTCACCGATGATCTACTAAACGCAGAGGGACAGAGTAAATCTTTCAAATTCGAGCTCTTGGTGTACACCGATCGAATATTCTGCTGCCCCAGACCAGGCATTAAACGAAAAACATGTGAGTGTCGCTGAATGATCTTAGACAGCTGATGACTGAGAGGATTATAACGAGTGACGAAATGCACAAAGGATGAATCCGATGATGCAGAACGATCACGAGGGTTCAACAGCCATGCCCGATCATTAAAACGAGCTCTAGTACGGGCTCGACGAACCAAAGAAATTGGATAGCCTCGGTCCACAAAAGAGGCCTCCAACTGTTGAGATTGTAGTTTGTAATCCGAAAGCAAGGTGCAGTTGCGACGGTATCGAAGAAACTGGGCCAAAGGCAGACTTACCTTCAGCCGCTGCGGATGAGCGCTATCGAAATGAAGAAAGGCCATACGATGCGTTGGTTTAGTGTAGACAGAGGTAACAAGCATATTGTCACGACAGGTGATCAAAACATCCAAAAAAGAAATGGAGGTGGCACTGCTGGCTAAAGAAAAATGAAGATGTGGATCACATTGATTCAGCCAGACGTGAAAAGATAACAATTGATCACTCGTACCATGCCAAAGTAAAAAAATGTCATCGATATACCACACCCAGAGTTTGGCAAAAGAATGATAAGGCCCGGTAGACAGCCATCGTTCCTCAAAACGTGCCATATACAAGTTGGCAATCGATGGAGCCATGGTGGCCCCCATTGTGACCCCATGAATCTGTTGAAAAAAAGAGCCATCGAAGCAGAAAAAATTCTTTGTCATCGCTAAGGTCAACAGTTGAATGATGAAATCCACCTTAGAGATACTGAGATCCTGCCGAGCAATCAAAGTGGAACGGCCCACAATGTAAAAGCAGATATATCAACCAAATCATTAAAAGTCAAATACTCCTGCCACCCCTTCTGCAACAATTGAAGGAACTCCTTATTCTTAAGTAGGCCCCCACGCATGGCCCACGTGTGGGGTGGAGGGGGGGGGGGCAATTCCAACTCCTTTTCCAACAGTTCAATTGCAATAAGTCCATGGTCCGTAACTCTCATGGACCCAAGAACAGCTGTGCTAAAGATCGACCAAAAACCCTGAAAAAGGAACCAGTAGTCAATCCTGGAGGAACTCTTATGAGTGGAATTAAAACTCAGGCCATCTGTGGGACAGAATGGTGGTCACCGTACCACTGGTGTAGTTCTGGCATGGTGGCTCGAGCCAGACAGCCTGCTATGGGGCCTCCCATTCCAGCCGGTGGCCCTCCGCAAGTTGCTCATTGCGGACGTGTCCAAGCTTGTCTGGGGTGCGCACCTGGATGGTCACAGCACCCAGGGGCTGTGGTCCGAGCAAGAGAGTGACTTATCTGTCTAGTTCCCTTACAAGAAATTGCTAAACAGGTTATGGCTTTTCAGCAAGGAGAAAAGACTTTTCAAAAGGAATATGATAAATGTTTGTAAAATCATGAGTGGTGTAGAACAAGCTAATGAATGGGTATTTATCAAACAATACTAGGGATAGAGAACATTACATTTAACTTAGTAGTAGATTCAAATCAAATGTAAAATATTATGTAGGGGAGTTGCCATTCTCCATTCCCCGACTAGTTTTCCCAATGAACATAAGAACATAAGATATGCCATACTGGGTCAGACCAAGGTCCATCAAGCCCACTATTCTGTTTCCAACAGTGGCCAATCTAGGTCATATGTACCCAGTAGTTTCCCCAAGAGCTACAAGTTCCACAATGCTTGTACTGGGTCAAGCATTGATATCTTCGGTCACTTCTTAATAATGGTTTATGGACCTTTCCTCCAGGAACTTGTCCAAACCTTTTTTAAACCCAGCTATACTAACAGCCTTTACTACATCCTCCGGTAACAAATTCCAGAGTTTGATTACACGTTGAGTGAAAAAATATTTTCTTTTATTAGTCTTAAATAGTTTACCCTGTAGCTTCATTGCATGTCCCCTAGTCTTTCTATATTCTGATAACGCAAACAATCGATCTACATTTACCCGTTCCACTCCGTTCATTAATTTATAGACTTCTATCATATCTCCCCTCAGCCATCTCTTTTCCAGGTTAAAGAGCCCTAACCTTTTTAGCCTTTCTTCATAGGAGTATCCTTCCATCCCCTTTACCATTTTGGTGGCTCTTCTCTGAACCTTTTCTAAAATTGCTATATCCTTTTTAAGATACGGCGACCAGAATTGCACACAATATTCAAGGTGCGGTCTCACCATGGAACGATATAGAGGCATTATAATATCTTTTGCTTTATTTTCCATTCCTTTCCTTATCATACCTAGCATTCTATTTGCTCTCTTGGCCGCTGCTGCACACTGGGCCGAGGGTTTTAACATGGTATCCACAATGACGCCTAAATCTTTTTCCTGGGTGGTGGTTCCTAATGTGGAACCTTGCATCGTGTAACCATAGTTTGGGTTGTTCTTCCCTAGGTGCATATCCTTGCACTTGTCCACATTAAATTTCATCTGCCATTTTGATGCCCAGTCTTCCAATTTATCAAGATCCTCTTGCAATTTTCCACAATCCTCTTGGGTTTTAACAACCTTAAATAGTTTTGTGTCATCTGCAAATTTGATAACCTCACTCGTTATTCCACTTTCCAGGTCATTTATGAATATGTCAAAAAGCAGCGGACCCAGCACAGATCCCTGGGGTACACCACTATTCACCTTTCTCCATTGGGAAAATTGGCCATTTAGCCCTACCCTCTGCTTTCTATCTTTTAACGAGTTCCTGATCCACAATAGTACACTGCCTCCTATCCCATGACTCTTTAGTTTTGCCAAAAGTCTCTGATGAGGGACCTTGTCAAAGGCTTTCTGAAAGTCCAGATACACAATATCAACCGACTCATCTTTGTCCACCTGTTTATTCACTCCTTCAAAAAAACATAACAGATTAGTAAGGCAAGATCTTCCTTGTCTAAAACCATGTTGGCTGTCTCCCATTAGGTTGTGACTATCTACATGCTGAGTAATTTTATTCTTTATGATGGTTTCTACCATTTTAACCGGTACTGACGTCAGGCTCACCGGTCTGTAGTTTCCTGGATCACCCCTGGAACCCTTTTTAAAAATTGGTGTTACATTGGCGATCCTCCAATCTTCAGGTATTAGAGATGATTTTAATGATAGTTCACAGATTACTGATAGCAGGTCTGCAATCTCATATTTCAGTTCTTTAAATACCCTTGGATGTATACCATCCGGCCCAGGTGATTTGCTACTCTTCAGTTCATCTAATAGTTTTAAGACATCTTCCCGATGTATCGATATTTCCTTCAATTCTTCCACACCTTTAAATACCACTTCAGTCATGGGTAACATCCCTACATCTTCCTCAGTAAAGACCGAAGCAAAGAATTCATTCAGTCTCTCCGCTATCGCCTTGTCGCCTCTTAGTGCTCCTTTAACCCCTTTATCATCTAATGGACCAACTGACTCTCTCACAGGTTTTTTGCTACGAATGTACTTGAAAAGGTCTTTATTTCACGTTTTTGCTTCCGCAGCAAGCTTCTTCTCAAATTCTCTCTTTGCCTGCCTTATCAATGCCTTGCATTTGACTTGCCAGTGCTTGTGCTCTTTCCAGGTTTCGTCATTTGGCTCTTTTTTCCATTTCCTGAAAGATGCTTTTTTTGCAACAACAGCCTCTCTGATTTCACCTTTAAACCATGCTGTCAGTTTTTTGGACTTCCTTCCACTTTTCCTAAAGCGTGGAATACAGCTGGTCTGGGCTTCCAAGATAGTATTTTTCAACAACACCCAAGCTTGATGTACGTCTTTAACCTTTGCAACTGCTCCTTTTAGTTTTTTCTTAACTGTTTTCCTCATTTTATCATAGTCTCCCTTTCGAAAGTTAAAAGGTAGTACTGTGGATTTCCTTACTATCCCTCCTCCACTAATTAAATCAAAGGCGACCATGCTATGATCACTATTGCCAAGTGGCCCCAACACCCTTATCTCTTGCACCAGATCTGGTGTTCCACTAAGGACTAGGTCTAATATGGCTTCCGCTCTGGTCGGTTCATGAACCAGCTGCTCCAAGAAGCAGTCATTTATTTCATCTAGGAACTTTATCTCCCTAGCATGTCCTGACGTGACACTGATCCAGTCGATACCGGGGTAATTGAAATCACACATTATTATTACTGCGCTGTAACTTTTGTTAGCTTCCTTGATTTCTTTGAGCTTTTCATCATCCATTTGGTCATTCTGGCCAGGTGCTCGATAGCACTGCCATTGCCTTCCCCCTTTTATATGGAATTTCAATCCATATAGATTCTACAGCAGATTTTGTTTCCTGCAAAACTTTAATCCTTTCTGAGTCAATGCCCTCTCTAACATAGAGCGCAACCCCTCCACCAATTTGATCAGCTCTATCATTACGATATAGTTTGTACCCAGGTATCACAGTGTCCCACTGGTTGTCCTCCTTCCACCATGTCTCTGATATTCCAATCATATCTAACCTTTCATTTAGTGCTATATATTCTAACTCTCCCAACTTATTCTTTAGACTTCTAGCATTTGCATACATGCATTTTAGAGAATGTATTTTATTCATGTTAATTTGGCTATTGTTAGACATGGGTAAATTGGGATCTTTAAGCTCTGTCTGCTCCATACTTGAGTGCATTTGGGCTACTTTACTCTTTTGTGGAACCTCTCTGCTTTTGGTAGTATCCTTCAAGGATACATTCTTCCGAACCATCCGCTCTTGGGCGACTGTCGGCTTTCCCCTAATATCTAGTTTAAAAGCTGCTCTATCTCCTTTTTAAAGGTTAATGCCAGCAGCCTGGTTCCATCCCGGTTAAGGTGAAGCCCATCCCTTTGGAAGAGCCCCTCCTTTCCCCAGTTCCTAACAAATCCAAAACCCTCATCTCTGCACCATTGTCTCATCCACGCATTGAGACTCCGGAGCTCTGCCTGCCTTTTGGGTCCTGCGTGTGGAACAGGAAGCATTTCGGAGAATGCTACCATTGAAGTTCTGGATTTCAACTTCCTACCTAAAAGCCTAAATTTTGCCTCCAGAACCTCCCTACCACATTTTCCTATGTCATTGGTACCGACATGTACCAAGACAGCAGACTCCTCCCCAGCACTATCTAAGATCTTATCTAGGTGGCGCGTGAGGTCCACTACCTTCGCACCAGGCAGGCATGTTACCAGGCGATCGTCACGTCCACCAGCCACCCAGCTATCTACATGTCTAATGATCGAATCACCAACTATAACGGCTGTCCTAACCCTTCCCTCATGGGCACATGGCCCTGGAGAAACTTCCTCGGTGCGAGAGGGTTTTACATCACCGGAGGACAGGTCCTAGTTACAGGTATATTAACTGTATGTAATTGGTAATCTGTCTCTCTAAAGGAAGGGTATGCCCATAACCTTTGATTGACATCTGATCCCCCATAGGATCTGCATGCTGGGAGGAACATGGTATATGGCAAATCTAAAGGGGAGGTGCTGCAGTCATTTATTATTTATTATTTATTTATTTATTACAATTTCTTATATACCGCACTATTCGGCATCAGCGCGGTTCACATTATAACACAACGACCATAACAACAAGCTGTTTGGTTTTACATCGAACAGGGGTACAAACTTGGATAACAGGGGTAAACTATATACATGAGATATTTACACGGCTAGAATTGAATAACAATATCATACTGAAAGTAAAGGTCGTTTCCAAGTGGGTCAATTCTTCAGAGGGAATGCCTAGGTGCCATTGCTGGTTTGGTAGTATTGGAGGAAAAGGTGGTATTTGAGTGCCTTCCTGAACTGCGATAGGTCGGCAATAGCTCTAATGTAAGAGGGTAGAGCATTCCAGCATTTAGGTACATAGCAACTGAACGCCCTGTTTGTGGTTGCTATGTTGCACTTCATCAATGCCTTTGGGGTGTTATTAGTAGGTTTACGGCTATTGCTCTTCTGGATCTGTTGGGGGGCACCATGTGAATAAGTTCTGTGAGGGAGGAGGATGAAATACCCTTGATTGCCTTGAATGATAAAAGTGGGGTTTTAAAGATGATCCTCCCATGGATGGGTAACCAGTGAAGCTGTTTAAGAATGGGAGTCACGTGGTCACTTCTGGAGGCTCCGTATAGGACCCTTGCTGCGGCATTCATAGCGAGCTGTAATGGGGCCAGTGTGGATTGAGGGAGACCTTGTAAGATGGCATTTGCAAAATCGAACTGAGGCAGGATTAGCGCTTGGTATATGGTCCGGAAGTCGTCTGGGTCCAACAGGGAGTGCAGATGCCTGAGCTTGCGGATTTTGAAGTATACAGCTTTGACTATGTTGCTTATGTGGTGTTTCATATCCAGACGTTGGTCCAATGTAACTCCAAGGTATCTTATTGTTTCTTTGGTTTGTAAGTCAGCTTCCTTGACACTGACATGGGAAGGGGGAGTAAAGTTGGGGTCTCTGGTGATGAAAAGCACCTCCGTCTTTTTATGTTGAATGCGTAGGTTCTGTGATTGGAGCCACGCTGAGACCGCGTTGAAACAGTCTATCAGTGGTGCTAGGTCCATTTGGGCTGTAGAGAACGGCATGTATAAAAGAATGTCATCTGCATATATCAAACAGCTCACGTTGAATGATCTTATGATGTTGCAGATGGGCTGCATGTAAATATTGAATAATAGGGAGGACAGCGAGGAGCCTTGAGGTACACCTTGTTTTTGATGGAAATGTTTAGACTCTTCTGATCCAGACTTCACGTATTGCCATCTTCCTTCCAGATAGGATTTACACCATCCTAGCGCAATGTTGCAGATGCCCTTCTCTTTCAGTCTACCGAGGAGAATTTCGTGACTCACCGAGTCGAACGCAGCGGCGATGTCTAAGAAGATGCGCACAAAACCTTGTCGGACGTTGTCAATGCCTGTGATGATATCATTGAATAGACTAGTGAGTAGGGTCTCGACTCCATGATATTCTCTGAACCCATGTTGGCAGTGATCTAGGGGAGCTGCGGAGTCTATGTGATCTTGAATTTGCCGTTGTACCTCTTTCTCAGTTAGCTAGGAGGGGAATACTAGCTATTGGCCTATAAGAATCGACCTTTAGCGGGTCAAGCTTGGGGTTTTTCAATAGTGGCCTAATGGATGTCTGCTTGAGTGTTGTGGGGAAGTATCCTGTTGTGAAGGAGAGGTTCATTAGATTTGCGATGAAAGGACTGAACACACCACGTAGCTCCTTAATCCAATAAGCTGGGCATGGATCGGTCTGCGCAGTGGAGGTATTGAGGGATGCTATGGTATCTTCAATGCATTTAGTGGATGGTGTGGAAAATTTGTCAAGTGGGGTTAGGCCTGTTGGTTCTTGGTACGGGATTGCTGAAACCTTGTTAGTTTGTACGATCTTGGATTGCAGGTAGTTAGCGAAATCTTGTGGGTGAATCACACTGTGATGTTCGGGAGATGGTTCCTTCGAGAGGGATTTGACCAGGTTGAAGAGGTCACGTGGTTTATTCAGTGATCTCTTTAGGGTGTCGGTGTGATATTGTTTCATTTTGGTTGTGATTGCTTCACGATGTATTGAGAGGTGGGTTCGGTAGGCGGTCTGATCTTCAGTAGAGAGCGATCGTCGCCATCGGCGCTCAAGTCTACGTAGTTGAGTCAGAGAAGATCGCAGCTCAGGAGAAAACCACGGGGCAGAGCTTCTCTTCATCCTTGCTATGTTGTTGGAGTTCGGGCGTTGTGAGATGGCATTTAAGTTGGAGTTCCAGGATGAGATCAGCTCGTCAAGGTTAGGCGTGGTATTGTTGAGGAGGGATTGGGTCTCAGATAGGATGTGTTCCCTGTTAAATGGGCGAAAGCTTCTTGTGGATGTTCGTGATGTGCTGTTCGGGTTTCGACTTCTGTGCAGCTGCTCATTGTTGATGGGTATCTGGATAATAATCAATTTGTGGTCTGACCAAGGTACATCAATGACTGATATTGGTAAATTGTGGTTTTGATTGATGACTGGCTGGGAAGCAAATACCATATCAAGAACATTCCCCTTTATATGCGTGGGTTCATTGATGATTTGCTTGAGAGCTAGTTCTTTCATGGCACCAAGGAAGGCATTTGCGTGGTTTTGAGGTAACGATGGGAGATTGAAATCACCCATTATCCAATTTGGTTTATTGGGACTGAGGGTGTTGGCCGCAAGGTCAATAATGGTGGGAGGTCATCTGGACAAGCAGACGGCGTTCTGTATAACAGGTTGAGGGAGCAATGCTGGTTTGCAATAGAGAGAATGTCTAGACTGTTTGTGCTAGAGGAATCTGATATGTGGAAGTCAAGGTCTGCTCTGGTGATTATGAGCACCCCACCTCCTTTTTTGTTTTCTCTATGTCTCGTGTGTATGGAGAAATTGGGGGGTAGGAGTTGGTTGAGGAGAACGTTGTCCTCCGATGTTAACCAGGTTTCCGTGATCATAAGTATCTCTAGGTCATAAAGTGAGATTGTGTCTAGGACAACAGGCCATTTTTTGCAAATAGAACGCGCATTAATGATGGCACATTTTAGTGGTCGGCAGCTCAGAGGCTTTTCCTGGCTGGGTGTTTTGGATAACTGGAGTGCTACATGAATAAGGTGGGAGCGGCGTGTGTAGGCGTCACTTCCTGGGTGGGAGTATGGGGGTCCAGACCATCTTTTTCCATGGCTATTCAAGACAGGAATATTGCTGTGAGACATATAGAGGGCCTGGGTGGTTCCAAGCCAGTGAGTAAGGAGGTAAAAGCTAAAGAGGGAGGCGAACTGGAGGGCCATATTGAGAGTTGAGGTTGTGTGTGAAACACTGTAGATATGATGCAGTCAGGTGCAGTAATGTGACAGTACAGTGTAGCAATGAGGCACAGTAGAGGGGTCTGTCGTAGAAAGAGGCCTCAGGGTATAGATTACATACCTACGATACTGAATACCTTTCAATCATGTCAAGGAGATACATAATGATATGATTCAATACTGGGATGATGCAGTAACGAGATAGGATACTAGCAGAAATGAGATAACAGTAATGGGATAGGATACTAACAGGTTACATTGTATCTTGAAAGGCAAAACAGTAACAAATCGAAGGGCTATGCTATTTAGTACCTTTCCTGTGTAAGCTCAGATAATTATAACAGACTGGTTTTCTTATGTGGTGCGGGGTTCCGGCCTTCCTCTCGGTCCACGCCTAAGGGCCACGCCAAAGGGCCCTCTGGCAAGGCCCTCAGGCGCGGGCCCGCCTGATGGCGCAAACTTTTAAAAGTCCAGCAGCAAGCCCCGATTGGGCAAGGATGTTCCCGCTGCTCCTCCTGCCGCTTGAGGCTCGATCCCCCGACTGGGGAGAGCTGATGAAGGTGGCGGGTGTAAGGGGACCACGCACCCGATGGCGCGAACTTTTAAAAGTCCTGCAGCAAGCCCCGATTGGGCAAGGATGTTCCCGCTGCTCCTCCTGCCGCTTGAGGCTCGATCCCCCGACTGGGGAGAGCTGATGAAGGCGGCGGGTGTAAGGGGACCACGCGCCCGATGGCGCAAACTTTTAAAAGTCCTGCAGCAGGACTTCCGGTGGTGGCAATGAGCTGAGTAGACGTGCGGTGGTCAGCTCTGGGCAATCTACCCCATAATTCTGCATATATCAACTGCAATAGTGGCTATCGCCCTCCTAGTTATCAAGTGCTCCAGTAAAGGGGAGAAAGTGAGAACAACGGGAGAGATTAGAAACCCAAGAACACCTTGATGTCTGCAAAAACGCTTAGACGGGAGAAGACCCGGGTCCCGGAGGCAAAAATGGCGGAGGGAGCCCGGGAGCAGAAGCTAACCAAACGCTGATAGCGGAGGTTAGTGCCGCCGTAGTGCGGGCTCTGGATGAGCGTTTCCGCGGACTGGCGGATCAACTGCATGCGATCCAGCAAAATTTTACCGACCTTACCGCCAGAGTGGAGCAGGCAGAAAATCGAATCTCAGGCGTCGAGGATACCCAGAGCTCACTGGTAGGCCGAGTGAAGGCCCTGGAAGACCTCGTGAAACACCAAGGCGACAAGCTCGACGATATGGAGATCAGAGGTCGCCGAAAAAACCTTCGTTTCATCGGAATTGATGAGACTGTGGTGGATGGGGCCCTCCGCAGCTATTTGGTGACCTGGATTGAAAAGATCTCCGCAGGCAGCGTGGCAGGCCCCATCAAGATAGAACGCGCACACAGGCTGGGCCCGAGGCGTGACCAGAAGGAGGAGGTTCTGAAGGCTGCCAGGGCTCATCAGCGCTCCACGTCGGACCCGGAGAAGGTACTGGTATTCCAAGACTACTCGTTGGTAAGCCAGCGGCGCCGGGCATTCTCAGCGGTGTGCTCCCAGTTAGTCAACAGGGGGGTGCGCTTCTCCTTGTTATACCCCGCTAAGCTGAGAGTCGAGCACCAGGGACGGACACAATATCTACAAACCCCTGCTGAGACTCAAACCTTTTTGGCAGACCTGACTGGAGCTACCGAATTGGCCCCCTCCTCGTGAATACACCAAGAAAGCCCAGGAACAGTTACTCTATGTTGCTGCGCACAGCCGAGGGGCCCGGAGTGAGATGTCGACTACCGCCGGGTGGGACTGCGGCGAGGAGAGCGCCCTGCAACAGAGACTGGACCGTACTTATACTTTATGATTGTTAGTTATTTTAATTTATTTTGTAGGGCGTTTTTCTTTTCTTTTATTCCTCTTTTCCTTCTTTGTTTTCTCTCCCTTTTCTGTGTATAAATATTGTGGTTGATGAAAACTATTTAGGGCCCTAAGCCACAATGCATTTCGCTGTGTGATATACAAGGGAGGGTCTGCTGAATTTCTCTGTTGAGCCCTAAACCAAGCGGTTTTCTAGCTGGGAGATTGCTAAGTGAGTGACTGTTAACCACATCTTGGTGTCTGTTGGTGGGGGAAGGCTCGCAGGCCTTCGAGCACTGGGTCCTTCCCGCCCGTCCAATTTCGACGCGGATCTGGGGGCTCCTGGAGTTCGAAGGCTCGAGCTGAGTACTTGGAGGGAAACTTTTGACTGCGCCTCTGATTCTAAGGGGGTGGATGTTGCTTACTCCTCCGGGGCTGTGACTCCCTCCATTGGGGCTGCTATGCTTCGTGCGATCAGGGGAAGGGGCAGTACAGGCAAGTGTTGTGTGCCTCCAGGTACTGGCAGCATGATTACTGCATGCCTCTCAGTAGGGGGGACTTAACTAACGGTTTTTCTTTATTTTTCTTAAGGGGTAAGTGACAAGGGGCATTATATAGACTGATTTGGGGCCCGTGGCTCTGGGTTCCTTGGGAGGTGGCATGTTGACTTTTGAGCCTCCGACCATGGATGAAAGTTTCACTTGGCCCCACGGGGTTTTGGGACCTCCGACCCTATCCCTTGGAGGTGGGAGGAGAACGTAGGTTAAATTAATCTGTGTTGGTGCTGGGCCTACTTGACTGGGGGAGGTGGTGATATTTAGAGAAGTTCATCGGCCCAACGTTGGGGGGAGGGGGGTGGGGGTTTTCAGTGGATTTTTGGAGGGGATTATCTAGGGGGTACGCCCAATGCCACAGGAACGGTGTTTAGCCTTAGGGTTCGGTTAGGCACTGGGGGGAAGGGAGTGAGGGATGGGGGGTGGGCGGAGCAAGGTAGAGGGGGGAGGTTGGGTGGGACTGCGGGAAAACAGGGGGGGGGGTTGGGAAGGCGGGGGGGGGTTGGGAAGGGAGGGTCGCCATCTCCACCACGTACGACCGGCTGGATTCGGTTCTCAGGGGGAAGGTCCGGGGAGACTCCAGGCTGGGAGGGTTTCCTCTGTAACAATACAGTCGGCAGACAAAACGCCCAAGAAGTGCTTCTAGTATGGTAAAAATTATATCTTGGAATGTTTGTGGCCTGGGAAGCCCCATCAAGAGATATAAAATACTTAAAGCTCTTGCAAGGCAGCGATGTGATATTGCGTTATTACAGGAAACTCATCAAACAGCGGAGGAGCACGCTAAGCTTATGCGAGATTGGGTGGGCCAGGTTTGGGGTGTCCCAGCAATGGGAAAAAAAGGGGGACTTGCTATTTTGGTTCATAAGAAAATACGGTTTACACTAACAAGACAGGTGCTGGATCCTCGGGGACACTTTTTGCTGCTGCATGGTACGCTGGAGAATCGCTTGGTAATTTTGGGCAATTTATATGGTCCTAACAAGCCGGATCCTGAATTCTTCCACCGTCTGGCGGCACAGGTAGAACAATTACCGGAGGTGCCCTTGCTTTTGGGCGGCGATTTCAACGGGGTTTTTGAGGTAGGTCTCGACACCTCGAGAGATATGGGTTCCCGAGAGAGACAGACTCTTTCCCGTACGTTGCAAAGGTTTAAGTCTCGACTAGGCTTAGTGGACCCGTGGCGACTTTTGCACCCCATGGAAAGGGACTTCACCCATGTATCCCGAGCGCACGGGACTAGCGCCCGCATTGATTACCTGTTGATTTCGGCGAATCAATTTGCATCTGTTGAGGACGCGCAGATTGGTCCATTGGAGATTTCGGATCATGCCATGGTATGGATCGACTGGCATGGGGGAGGAGACCCAGCAGGGACTCGCTTATGGCGGTTCCCCATAGAACTATATAAGGACACCCCTTTTCGCCAATTCTTAAATCATCGGTGGCGAGAATTTGAAGAGAATCATCAGGGTCACAGAGAGGACCCGGAATTATTGTGGGAGACGGCCAAGGTGGTCCTCCGGGGAGACATCGGATATGTAGCGCGGAAGCGCAGACTACTGGCTGCACAGGTTGTCAGGCTCGAGCAACAGGTAGCGCATGCGCGGCGTCTCCACGGGCGTACCCCCACCTCTCACAATAGAAAGAAATTATGGGAACTTCAAGTCGTGTTAAATGAATTGCTCCATCAACGGGCGAAAAAATCCCTATTGTATTATAAATACAAGCTGTACTGTTTTGGTGACAAGCCCGGTAAATTGTTGGGGGGATGTCTGAAAGGTCAGCGAGACTCGCGATTGGTGGCGGCTCTCCGAGATGACCAAGGGAAATTACAAAACAACCGGACGGTGATTAGCGCCATTTTCAAAGGTTTCTTTCAACAACTCTATACCGCGGAGGAGACGGCCACTACTAGCATGGAAAACTATCTACGGCGACTAGATTTGCCTAAGGCAGGAATGGGCAAACTACGGCCCGCGGGCCGTATACGGCCCAGCGGACCTTTTAATCCGGCCCGCGGAGCGCTAGCACTGACACAAACGCTCACAAATAAATTCAAATCGGTTATTTTAAAAATCTCCAAATACTGAAATAAAAATAGTACCTACAAGTTCCACACACATTGCAGAGCACATCAATAAAAACTCTCCTTTCCGGCACACCCACCTGCCTGCTGAACAAATAGAAATGATTGAATGGCAAACCCTTCCTAGAGAATCTTGGGATTGTAGTTTATAGCTGTGCGCTATACATAATATATGCAGACCTACATACTACAAATCCCACAATTCTGCGTAGTCTACTTTGAAAGACTTCAAGCAAGACTGCCCAGAATTGTAGGGTTTATAGTTTTTGGGTCTGTATACAGAATACAAAGTGCAGGGCAACAAACTACAATCCCAAGATTCTCCAGAAAGGGTTTGTCATGGATGTTCAGGCATGCTCGGGAGGAACGTGTGAGAGTAAAGAGTCCAGAGGGGAGGGGAATTGAAAGGTAAGACGCTGCCTCAGAAAATGCGTGTGATGAAAGGGCTTTTTGCTGTGAGTGTGAGAGTGTTCTCAAAACTGTGTGACTTGGCATATCTGCGATAGGAGTTACTAACCTGCATTACTGAGTTACTGCAGGTCAGTGACTTCTGTGCTAAATAATACCGCAATAAAGGGGTCTATTTACTAAGGTGCACTAACATTATCATCTGTTAATTCACCATTAAAGCGCATTATTCATAACTAAGTCTCATCGAAGAACATGGAATCTGTGCTAAAGTAATGCATATTAAAGGTAAATGAACACACATTAAGGCATCTTAGTAACTGGACCCCAAAGTTTGTTATTGTAACTGCAGTTTAGTAACTATATCTCTTAACCAGCCCAATATTATCCATATAATTTTTTGAAAATATATGGATAATGGATTTATGTGTTGGCCACCTAGCAACCATCGCAAACCTCCTTTTAAAAATCAGTCCATTTTTTATTATAAAAAATAAATTGCGTTTATACACAAACAAATTTAGTTTATGCAAATGTGCCACATATTTGCAGCAGAACTTCAAAAATCATTGCCACAGGAATCCGGGGGCTGTGATGAACAAACAGCATTATTGTCATTTTTGTGAATGACATCAAATACTGTTATACTGTAAGTACACAGAATTTATTAAGTCTTACAGAATGTCTTGATATTTTAAGCATTCAGGCAAACATATTTTGTAAGCTTGTGCATTTGAGACTATGTGTGCATAAATTTGGAGGTATTATTGTAAACAAGCAATTTTCATGCACTGTAGACCTGCAATTATAATGAAAAAAAAAGTGTTTATTTGTGATGAAAATGGCACAGAAGATTCTGGCCTTGTTTGGCTCGACCTACGTGTGTGAGCAGACGTTCAGCGTCATGAACATCAATAAATCCCGTCACAGATCCCAGTTAACTGACCAACACCTCAGATCTATTCTGCGAATTGCAACAACAAAGCTATCTCCTGACTTTGATGCTTTAACAAAAAAAGGAGACCAACAACACTGTTCCCACTAAAATTGAAGGTACTATTTTATGAAAGAAATACATCGCATAAACGTTTTGTAAAATAACTCTTTTTATACTTTTCTACTTTAAATTAATCTAAACATTTAATGTTACAAATTTAAATTTAATTTATATTAATTCACACATACACACCGTCCATCTACTCTTGGTCCGGCCCCCGGGTCCAATATATGAACCCATTGCGGCCCTCGAGTCAAAAAGTTTGCCCACCCCTGGCCTAAGGTGACCGAGGAACAACGTGTTGGTTTAGGGCAACCCATTACCTTACAGGAGGTACAGCAGGTGATCTCGACCGCGAATTGTTATAAAGCCCCAGGTCCCGATGGATATGGGGTTGAATTTTACAAGATATTGTCGGCTGGGGTGAGCCCCTTCCTAGTGGAAACGTTTCAGCGACGGGCGGCGGGGGGCGGTCCACGCTGGGGGGGCAATCAGGCCTACATCACCCTGATTCCCAAGCCAGGGAAAGACCCGCAGAGGGCTTCCTCATATCGGCCGATCTCCCTGTTGAACTTTGATATGAAGTTGCTGGCAAAGATTTTGGCGGAACGGTTGGCGGTCCTTTTGGGTGATCTCGTGCATGAATCGCAGGTTGGTTTTGTCCGGGGGCGCTTCGCGGTACGCAACTTACGTAAAATCTTAACGTCTATAGAGTGGGTACAACAGCACCAACTGCCTTCCCTTTTGGTGAGCTTCGACGCCGAAAAAGCATTCGACAGAGTTAGTTGGCAATATCTCCATTATCTGCTACCGCTCTATGGCTTAGGGACTTCCTTCTGTGAGATGGTGCAGAGCCTCTACGTGCAACCTACTGCCCGGGTGTTATGCAATGGGGTCTTGTCGGACTCATTTCCTCTCTTCCGTGGAACCAGACAAGGGTGCCCGTTGTCACCTTTATTATTTGTTTTGGCTCTGGACCCCTTAATTCGTAGCATAGAGGCCGACGGAGGCATAAGGGGGGTGGTGGTTGGGACCCATGAGTTCAAACTATCGGCCTTTGCGGACGACATGCTGGTCCACTTGCTTGCCCCCAGAGAGTCGCTAAAGCGGCTAATGAGGGAATTCGAGGCCTATGGCAGCTTTGCGGGTCTCCGCATAAATGAAGATAAATCGGAGGCCATAGATATGTCGGGGCAACTTCGTGGTAGCTGGCCGGGGGAATTTCCTTTGAGATGGGCGGGTCAGACGTTTGTGTATCTCGGTATCGTTTTGACACGGCTGCCTCAAGATTTATACTACACTAACTTTGAGAAAATTCTGAATGGGATACGCAACCAGATGCGAGCTTGGCATCCTTTACCACTGTCCCTGTTGGGGAGAGTGGCAGCGGTCAAAATGGTGATTCTGCCCCGAATACTGTATTGGCTGCAGACTTTGCCGGTTTGGCTGTATCGTCGCGATCTCCTGCGCGTGGAAAGGGAGATTCAGAGATTTCTATGGAGGGGAGCTAGGGCTCGTATCCCGATGAAGCGCATGATTGGACCTTGGCGGGGGGGTGGTATTGGGCTGCCGGACTTATGGCTGTACGCCCTGGCATGCCAGGCACGCCACGTAGGTGACTGGCTGGGCGAGACGGACATCTATACACCGAGACAGCTGGAGACGGCGGCAGTGGCCCCACTTTCCCTGTTGGGTGTTCTGCATGCGGAGAATGCCCAACTGCCTACTAGTGTTAAGCGCAGTGTGATGATGACATCCGCGCGCCGCACGTGGCAACAGCTGAACTGTTATTGGAATCGCAATTGGAGGAATTCGAGTTGGCTTCCCTTACGGGGTAATGTGAATTTTACGCCCGGCTCTGAGTCCCGCGGGTTCCAGTCTTGGTGGGCAAAGGGGGTCCGTATGTTAGGCCACGTTGTGGGATTGTCGGGTGCCTGTAAATCGTTTCCGGAACTGTGTGCTGAATATGAGTTGGAGCCCCACCACCTTTTCACATATCTCCAACTCTCTCATTATGTGACCTCGTTGCCCAGAGAGGGCCTCGAAGCGGACCGCTCAGCGCAGATCATTGAATTTTTTGGTCTCGGGGGGGATTCCCCTCCTTCGATAACGGGTTTGAAGACCCGGCTGGATTGTTTTCGGGTATTGCCAGATTACGGGAGAGTTGAGCAGGCCTGGGCAAGGGAAATGGGGCGGGAGATCCCGGTCGGGACCATTCAGAAGGCTTTGGCGCAGATTCCTCTACTGGTGGAGGGGGCACGGTGGAGGGAACTTCAGTATAAAGCCTTAACCCGTGTACACTTTTCCCCTCGACGGGCCCTACGGAGCCATGTCACTCAGGATGGGTCATGCCCTCGTTGTTCCGAACCCCTGGCGGATTTAGCCCATATCTGGTGGACCTGTAGGCGCATCCGCCCATATTGGGCACGTATCAGTAATTGTATAGTGGGGTTGCTGCAACAGTGTTTCCCTTGGACGGGATCTTTGGTGATACTGGATCAACTGCACCTGTCTTGTCCCAGTGGGCGGGGGGCGCGGCTCCTCGTGCGCAAAGCGTGCTTGGTGGGGAAAGGCCCAATTCTCCGTAGATGACGAGAGCGGCTTCCGACGACTTTCCTGGAGTGGCGCAATAGTTTTCACCAATTGATGCTGGCAGAACGCTGGAGAGCACGGAGCCATGTTAAGCGATGGGCCACTTTTATGCTAATTTGGGAACCTTATATTCAGAATTTGGGGCCCTACTGCCGAAATGAAATAGTTAACGTGGGTCTCTAGAATGTTAGAGCACAAGTGGGGGCGCCAGTGGGGGTGGAGCGGGCGACTCTTCCTCCTGGGAACGAAACTGGCTGGTGTGCTGTGGATGGAGATGGCGAGGGGTTGGGGTGGGTGGGGAGGGGGGGGAGGGTCCTTTCTTTTCCCTATTATGTTCAGTGGGGGGGGATAGGAGAAGTAAATAAAACTATAAAACACTGGTTTCTTCATAAGGCACGGTTTGTTTGCTGTCTTTGAAAATTGCACATGTAATTCACCCTGCGGCGGGGATAAGAGTACACCCGGCCGGGGGTTCTTTGCCTGATACTGTGTTCATTGTTATTTGTTGCTGATCTATAAATAAAGTTTTAAAAAAAAACAAAAAAAAAAATATCAGCTATGCAGCTTTTGAAGGAAGGTTAAATTTTTGTGCGCCACATAACGACACTCGGAGTTATATACTTTAAAATTTGACTACACATCAGAATACAGTATGTACACCACATTGATTGCACTAGAAAATGTTGTAGAACTTGTGAAAACTGTAAATACATAACAACTTTTAAATTTAAAAAAAAAAAAAAGTCCTGCAGCAAGCCCCGATTGGGCAAGGATGTTCCCGCTGCTCCTGCTGCCGCTTGAGGCTCGATGTGACCAGGCGATCGTCACGTCCACCAGCCACCCAGCTATCTACACGTCTAATGATCAAATCACCAACTATAACGGCTGTCCTAACCCTTCCCTATACTAAACCAACTGACAGGAACACTCTGTTGCACTTTTCGAGCTTTCATCCTACCCATTTGAATTGCAGTTTGCCCTATTCACAGCTGTTGCAATGTCGTCGCATTTGCTCTACAAATCAGGAGTTCGAATCACAGGCTAAGGTTATGATTAATAAGATCCAGGAACAGGGCTATCCAGCTCCGGTTTTAAAGAAAGCATATAAAAGGGCTAAATTTAATCTTCGTGAATGGCTCCTACGATCTGGACCGTAAGTTCTAGATATTAACTTGTCGAGCCTTTCGCCATTTATTACCTGTGTTATTCCATTTTCAAGTTTATCCAGTCGTATTGTTGCTGCCATACGTAAAAGGTGGGGCTTATTGATGAGACATCCGAAACTTGCTGGGAGTTTACTCCGTGTGGCATATCAGAGGGGGAGAAATTTGAGTGATTGCCTGTGTTCGCCGGCAAATTCAAAGAGAAACCTTTCAACATGCACAATGTGGATGTTGTTCTTTTTGTAAACTTATGTCTAGTACGATCTGCACAGTTTACTCATCCAAAACATATAAATTGTGTCAGAACACCGATTGCAATACTGCTTTTGTAGTGTATGTCCTTTGGTGCCCGTGTTTGAAGCTATATGTAGGAAAAACTACACGTCCCTTACGGACGCGATTGGCGGAGCATAAGTATAGTATCTCTAAGGCGAAGATTGAAACCCCGTTAGTACAACATTGTATTAGAATTAATCACAAATTTGAAGATTTCTGATGCACAGTTCTGGAAGTGGTACATCAGAATATTCGTAGAGGTGACAGGGGGCTCTTGTTATTGCAGAAGGAGCAGAAATGGATCTATCTATTGAATACTCTGGACCCACATGGGTTGAATGACAAAATTGATTGGACCTTTTTCATTTAGCATGGATTGGGACTGATTGCAGCTTCTTCTTGCCTTTACTTCTTTTATTAAATTATTTATGGTAGATTGTAGGTGTTAGTATTGTGTTGTGGAGTAAGGTTTGTTGAGAGTGTGAGGTCATAGTGGCAGAGGATGAGCTGATTGGTGGTACGGTGGTTAAAAGTCTGTGACATCACACGTTGTGGTAGTGTGTTATGTTGGAGACATCGTGAATGTCTGGCTAAAATTTTCAGTGTGTGTTGTATCGCGTATAGTCTTGTTCCCTGATGAAGCCTGAAGGCGAAACAAAAGCTTTTGTTGGACGATGACTATTGTGTTTGGTAAAATAGTAGGCTGCCATTAACTGCCTGGATGTGTCGACGTCTGATATTCTACAGATAAGTGCCAGATTACTCTCTCTGAATGTTATGCAGTGCTACTTGCTTCTGAGAGTGTAATTTTGTTTTTTACAGGAGTCCGGAAACTGATGTGTGATGTTTAGCAGTTGCATTTGAATGTGCAATTGGAGTGTGAAACTATCCTGTTTTGCGTTGATGAAGAAAATAATACTACATGCATGTTCAGTTGCGTTGAAGCAGTTTAGGCGCTATTGAAAAATAAAGTAGAGCAGACACTCTTCTTTTATAGTAATTGTAATGTGGTGTATTGTTTTATATGTGGTATGAATCTCAAAAAGTACTTTTTTGGATTTGGATAGTTGTGGTTATTGAATAAACTTAATGTTCACTATAAAATGAAGGGAGATATAAAAGCTGTGGGACCCATGATATGCGGAAATATTTCTTTACGGAAAGAGTAGTAGTAGTAGTAGTAGTCTCCCAGTGGAGGTGGTAGAGATGAGGACAGTAACTGAATTCAAAAAAGCATGGGACCAACACAGAGGATCTCTAAAGGTAAAAAGTGGACTGTTGTAGTTGTTGTTATGGAAGGACAGACTATATAGGCCATGTGGTCTTTTTCTGTTATCATGTTTCTATGTTTCTATGTGAGTGTCTGCCATTTCCCTATGGTGATGAAATTCGCCAGATGTAGGGGTGAGCATAACCTGAGGTCCTTTTGAGCTATATTGAGTGATTGTGAGTAGGTTATGCATATTTTTTATTGATATTTATCAATTAATGTGATATTGGTGATTACTAAGGGGTTTTTTGGTAGGTTGTGTTAGTTTCCCCTTAGGCGGTTATTGTTTTTGAGTTCACAGAAACATGGCCATTTTCCGATCTCTCTGGACTTTAACTGTGACCTATGCAGTTACCTGTCAGTATGTGACCTGTGAGCCAGTGAATATTCATAGGCCCTTATCCCCCTCCTGGGTAAGCTTCCTGATAACCCATGGTGAGTACTGGGGTCTGTAAGCACACACTGCATACTGATACAAGAAACCCTGTGCTGACTGTTGCTGCTGCCTTCTTGCTTTAGATGAGTGGAGAGAAGGAAAGGAGGCTGGAGCTCTGCTAGTTTGATTTCATCATCAGCTGGGATCACATGAATTTTCAGTTCTTAAAATGGGGGTCCTACAGGATAAAAGTTTGAAAAGCACTGGTGTAAGGAAAGGAAGGGAATTATTGGAGGAAAGATTAATCTATGGAAGATAGCTACAATGGAGGGAGAGGTGGAGAAGGGAGCAGTGGAAGATAGAGATGATGGAGGAGAAAGGTGATGGAATGAAGGCGGGATAAAGAGAGTTGAGGAAAGGTATGAGTTTATGTGTAAAGGAGGAGCAGGTGAGCAGTATGCAAAAATGGAGGCCAGAAAGATGTGTGCGAGTGAGATTTGGGGAGTGATTATGTGTATGTGACTAGAGGGGAATGAGATGTGTATATGTGAGAGTTGGAGATAGATATACGATATGTATTAGCAAGAAGGGAGTAAGCTATATGTGATGAAAAATGTGAAATTAAATGTATGAAAAGAAGATAGGGAAAAAGAGCAGTATGATATGTACTATGAGATAGAATAAAGAGAAACAAAAATGGAAAAGAAAACAAATGACAGAAAAGAAATGAGATATGAGAATAAAATCAGTAAGAGAAAAAAGGGGCAGAAGAACAAACATTAAAAGGAAAATCGGAGAGAATGGCATGGATAGGAGAAGAAAAAACAATAATCAGAGGGGAGAGAAAATGTCAAACAATGAATAAATAGGGAAAACATTAAAAAAATTAAAATACAAAGTATAAGGGGCATGTTCACTAAAGGTTTTAACACATATTAATTAAATTAAGGTGTTACTGTAAGTATTAACGGCCCTTTTATTTCTATGGGCACATTTGCACTTAATGCGTATTAATTTCATTGACAAGCGTTAACATTTAGTAAACATTCCTCTAAGTAAAAAGAATAAAGAAAGCACATGAAAGTAACTGAAGTGGAATCAGAAGAAAGGAACAGGAAAGAGGGGCTGGCAATGAGAATACTACAAAGGTTTGGAAATATTATATTGAAAAATGGAATGTTAATTACAGTCTAACTTGGCAAATCAGGAGTACCAGGCAGTGGTGGTCTTATGGCTGCTCTGGCCTTGGGCAAGATGGTTACTTGGGGCACCTTAAGCTTAATGACTTATATGCAAGTTGGTCTTTTTTTTTTGTTTTACTTTGCCTGATCTTTAAAACTGCTATGAAAGTTATATCATGAAATCTTTGTAATATTCTTTAAGGGAATTAACTAAATATCCCAGTGTTCAAATGCAAATAGAGCCACTTTCTTGCAAAAACTTCACCAAATGTGTGAGATCCCAGATGATCACATGATTTGCCACCCCCTAAAGTCACCAAAGATACTGAGGTTAGTAAGCACTGGATGAGATGAAGAGGGTTTTGGGCTCTAGTATGCTCTTAGTACATTTGATATTTGATTCAGATTTTCAATTTTTATATAATATATCACACGATGTGTAGTGGTGATATCTTCATTACTGTTTGTATAAGCAGAATATACTGTAAATGTTTTAAATTAACGTAAATCATTGGTGTATAGCTCTAGTAACTGTATTGGTCCTATAGAAAACTAGGGTATTTTTGCTTGTAGGAGGGAAGTGTGGTGTCGGGGTCTAAAATGTTCAGAAATGGAAGAAAAAAATAAATTAAATTGTAGTTTACTGATTGCATATTTCTATTTCTAATTTGGTCTTTTGTTCGGTACATAAGAAGGGGCCTGTTGTATTTTGCATTTGTGATCATGGTGAGGGATTCTGCTATCATATAGTTTTGTGTAGAAATCTGTAGCAATGCTGCATGTTATGTTTTCCAGTATTAGGTGTATTGATGTTCTAGGACAGGGGTGGGCAATTCCGGTCCTGGAGGGCCGCAGACCAGTCAGGTTTTCATGATGTCCCTAATGAATATTCAGCTCTCTTCAGCTCCCAGCCGGCTCTGTGCTCCCCGATCGGGGTAGAGCACGCCTGAGCAGGCAGCAGCCATCTTAGCCTGCTCAGGAGACCTCCGGCCCAATCGGGGCTGTGGGAGGCGGAGCCTTGCACCAGAAAAGCAGCCGCCGTCAGGAAACAGCCTCTCTTCAGCTCCCAGCCGGCTCTGTGCTCCCCGATCGGGGTAGAGCACGCCTGAGCAGGCAGCAGCCATCCTAGCCTGCTCAGGAGACCTCCGGCCCAATCGGGGCTGTGGGAGGCGGAGCCTTGCACCAGAAAAGCAGCCGCCGTCAGGAAACAGCCTCTCTTCAGCTCCCAGCCGGCTCTGTGCTCCCCGATCGGGGTAGAGCACGCCTGAGCAGGCAGCAGCCATCTTAGCCTGCTCAGGAGACCTCCGGCCCAATCGGGGCTGTGGGAGGCGGAGCCTTGCACCAGAAAAGCAGCCGCCGTCAGGAAACAGCCTCTCTTCAGCTCCCAGCCGGCTCTGTGCTCCCCGATCGGGGTAGAGCACGCCTGAGCAGGCAGCAGCCATCTTAGCCAGCTCAGGAGACCTCCGGCCCAATCGGGGCTGTGGGAGGCGGAGCCTTGCACCAGAAAAGCAGCCGCTGTCAGGAAACAGCCTCTCTTCAGCTCCCAGCCGGCTCTGTGCTCCCCGATCGGGGTAGAGCACGCCTGAGCAGGCAGCAGCCATCTTAGCCTGCTCAGGAGACCTCCGGCCCAATCGGGGCTGTGGGAGGCGGAGCCTTGCACCAGAAAAGCAGCCGCCATCAGGAAACAGCCTCTCTTCAGCTCCCAGCCGGCTCTGTGCTCCCCGATCGGGGTAGAGCATGCCTGAGCAGGCAGCAGCCATCTTAGCCTGCTCAGGAGACCTCCGGCCCAATCGGGGCTGTGGGAGGCGGAGCCTTGCACCAGAAAAGCAGCCGCCGTCAGGAAACAGCCTCTCTTCAGCTCCCAGCCGGCTCTGTGCTCCCCGATCGGGGTAGAGCACGCCTGAGCAGGCAGTAGCCACCTTAGCCTGCTCAGGAGACCTCCGGCCCAATCGGGGCTGTGGGAGGCGGAGCCTTGCACCAGAAAAGCAGCCGCCGTCAGGCGGGCCCGCGCCTGAGGGCCTCGCCAGAGGGCCCTTTGGCACGGCCCTTAGGCAAAGGCACTCTCAGATGACACCAAATAATCAGCCAAGCCAAGAAGTCTGCAACCACACCCGACCCCCAACTTGAACCCTCAGTCGTCTCCAGCAAGTTGTCCAACCTCACAGCAAGTATACTCCAACTCTCTAACCAAGAAATTCACTCAGCAGTTCAAAGTAATCCCACAGACTGCCACCTATAGCATGTCATGACTGTCCCTTGAATATACACCCTAAGATCCAACGAACTGCCTATACTCCTGACTAATCCCATACTGTTGTCAGTAACCACCCACGTCAATACAAACATCTAGATTCTGCTGTCTTATGTTGTCATATACTGTCTTATACTGTCGTCAGTATTCACTCCCAATTGGTCACCCACATCACCCTCACCAAGCAACACGACTCACAAACACCAACTGTCTTCATCAGCCTGACTCTTACAGTTGTCTGTATCGCATTCACATACCCTCACACCTGACTTTCTTCACCAGCCTGACTTCTACAGTTGCCTGTATAGCATTCAGCCAGACTCTTACAGTTGCCTGTATAGCATTCAGCCAGACTCTTACAGTTGCCTGTATAGCATTCACATACCCACACACCTGACTCTCCTCATCAGCCTGACTCTTACAGTTACCTGTATTCACATACCCTCACACCTGACTCTCTTCATCGGTCTTACTCTTACAGTTGTCTGTATAGCATTCACACACGCACACACCTGACACCTGTTATATTTACTGTAGTCATTGCTAGCTTTGTAACATACACCTTAACCAGTGAAATCTTTGTTACTACTTCATAGTCTGTATACTGTACTGTGAAATTACCTGTATACTGTATTGTATATTCTTACCACCCAAAACTCAATTACCCCCTCACACTACATTCCAGAAACCAAAATGTCTCTCCACCTCATCACTTTCCTCAGTTTCTATCTTCTCACAGATTGGCTCGCAACCACCATTGCCTACTCCCCCACCTCCAGTCTTATCCCCATCCTCAAAAACCACGGAAAGCAATGGGCAGGCAACCCTTTTCAGTATCCGACTAGGGAAGCTCATATCCGACACTCCCACCTGATCCACATTGCAATACAGCAATCCAGCAACCTGAAACAACACAAACCATCGCCCTCACAAAACTTAAAATGTGCCCTTATAAATGCTCGATCAATTCGAAAAAAATGGCCTGTAATCCTAGACGTAGTTACCCTCTATGATCTTGATGCTCTCATGATCACCGAAACTTGGTTATCTAAAGAAGACAATGTCCTTGTCAACCAACTCATTCCACCAAACTTCACTATACACACAACCCACAGAGAAAACAAGAAGGGAGGAGGAGCACTCATACTCACCAAGTCTGAACTCCTCTTCAACATGACTAACTCCTATAGCACAAACAATCTGGACATAATCACCATAGCCAACAAACAATGCTCCATAAACCTGGTCTACAGAGCCCCCTCGAGCTCCCCAGACGACCTTCCCACCATATTGGAACTGGCCGCCAACACCAGCAACCCCAACACTCCCAACTGGATTATGGGAGACCTGAACCTCCCATCACTACAACAAAACCAGTCCTCTTCACTCCTCAATGCCATTGAAAATCTTGGCTATAAACAAATGATCACTGAACCCACTCATACCAAAGGAAACATTCTTGACATGGTATTTGCCCCACACCATGTCTCTGAGCAAAACAGCAACATTGTAAAATCGATCACCGATGTCCCATGGTCTGACCATAAACTTATAAACCTACGAATTCCCCTGAACAACAGTCATAGTCTGAACACCAGCAAACTCGCCAATCCATCCAGAGTAACACGGGGCTTCCGACCTTTTAACAGAGAACTTATTCTGTCAAGTACCCAACCAATCCTCAACAACACATCACTCAACCTTGACGAGTCAATCGCTGCCTGGAGCAACAGCCTCAACGCTGTTGCTAAACTACCAAACAAAAAGACCATATCAGGGAAAAGAATCTCTGCTCCATGGTTTTCCCCGGATCTATGGGCCTCTCTTACGCACCTACGAAGGCTCGAAAAACGCTGGCGCCGCTCACTAGCTACCGATGACCACGAAGCCTATATTCTTCAGCTCTCAACTCACCGCGAAGCAATCACAGCCAGAAAGAAGCAATACCACTCAGATATGCTCAAGAGATCATTGAACAAACCTCGTGACCTTTTCAACCTGGTTAAGTCACTATCAAAGGAACCATCCTCTGAACAAAATACTGATATCCACCCGCAAGAATTCGCTGATTACTTGCAATCAAAACTCCTACAGACAGATGAACTCTCAAAAAACAATATACAAGAAACGACCGGCCTAACATCCCTATCCGCACTTAACACGCCTTCTTCTAAACACATTGAAGAAGCCATCTCCTCACTCAACACGACCACTGCGCAAACCGATCCCTGCCCAGCCTTTTGGATAAAGGATCTTCGGTGTGACTTCAGCACCTTCATTGCAAGAATCATGAACCTCTCTTTCACTACTGGCTCCTTCCCATCTGCATTAAAACTCACATCCATCAGGCCACTGCTAAAAAACGCTAAACTAGACCCAAAATGGCCAGACTCCTACAGACCTATAGCCAGTATCCCCCTCTTAGCAAAGATCTTTGAGAAAGAGGCACAGCGCCAAATCCAAGACCACATTGACTCCGCAGCCCCTCTAGACTATTCTCAACACGGCTTCAGAGAATTCCACGGCGTTGAGACACTGCTTACCACTCTCTTCAATGATGTTCTCAATACCATAGACAACATCCGACAAGGCGTTGTGCTAATCTTCTTGGATATAGCAGCAGCGTTTGACTCGGTAAATCACGAGATTCTCCTCGGTCGACTGAAAGGAAAAGGCATCTGCAACTCAGCACTTGAATGGTGTAAATCATACCTCGACACCAGAATGCAATACGTCAAATCTGCAACAGGAGAATCAAAACTCTTCCACCAAAGACAAGGCGTTCCGCAGGGGTCCTCACTCTCATCCCTCTTGTTCAACGTTTATATGCAGCCTATCTGCGATATCATCAGGTCTTTCAATGTGAAATGTATGATATACGCCAACGATATCCTACTCTACATGCCATTTTCCACAATGCAAATGGATTTATTGCCTATAACAAACTGCTTCGATGCAGTCTCACAATGGCTCCTGTCACAGAACCTCCGCATTCAGCATAAGAAAACTGAGGTTCTCTTTATCACAAGAGACCCCAACTTCACCCCACCACCACATATAAGTGTCAAGGGAGCTGACCTAGGCACCAAGGAAACAATAAAATACCTCGGAGTCACACTAGACCATAGGCTCGATATGAAATCACACATAAACAATATCGTAAAATCTGTATACTTCAAAATACGCACTCTCAGACACCTACGTCCTCTACTAGACCACGAAGACTTCAGAACCATCTACCAAGCTCTGATACTGCCGCATTTCGACTTCGCCAACTCCATTCTACAAGGACTCCCACAATCCACCACAAGCTCCTTGCAGCTTGCAATGAACACCGCTGCCAGGGTTCTTCTAGGAGCGGCCAGAAGTGAACACATCACACCTATCCTCAAACAGCTCCATTGGCTCCCTATACACGGCAGACTTATATTTAAAACCCTCATTCTCACATTTAAGGCCTTAAATGGTTTATCGTCCACATCACTTTCTGAACTCATCCAATCCGTCCCATCAAATAGAAATAGGAGACATGCAGCATTAAACTCACTAACAACCCCAAAGGCTATAACAACGTGCAGCCTATCAACATCAAACAGAGCTTTCATGTTTAGCGCACCAAAATGCTGGAATTCTCTCCCACCTGATCTCCGCGCCATAACCGACCTAACCCAGTTCAGAAAGGCCCTTAAACTGCACCTTTTCATCAAATACTACCCCACGTGAACCGTAACATAACAGCCTCACCCTAATACAATCCACAGTATCTCTCTTGTTCCAAACATTCCTGCTAATTTTATGTAAATAGTTCGAGCATGTTATCTAGCTATTAGATTATATACTCCATGTAGATAGTTCTCCCATGTTATCCAAGTTGATACTCCTGTTATATGTAATACCAAACAGCCTGTTGTTCTGGTTTCTTTCTGTTATTTGTAAACCGCGCTGATGTCAAAGAGTGCGGTATATAAGAAGTTGAAATAAATAAATAAATGAGATCTATTTGCATCCACTGCCTTCCATTGTATGGAAATAGGTCCTTGAATATTCATTAGGGCCATCATGAAAATCTGACTGGTCTGCAGCCCTCCAGGACTGGAATTGCCCATCCCTGTTCTAGGACATGGTATAATGTTTAGAGTGCTGCCTTTTCATAGTTCGGGCTAGTGCTGTTTGAATCTAGCAGTATTGTTATAGAATGGCAGATTTGCTATAAACTCTGAGAGCACTATTAATTTTGTTCTGTTTAGGTTAACATTTAATGATCTGGAATACATAAAATAGATTTCACTGAGATCTAAGTCACAGAGAGAATCAGATATAATGCTGTTGGAGAATGTCAAAAGTATTTTTCAGCTGCTAGGCTCAGTGTGCCATTGGGCTTTCTTAACATGGCACCTCTTATGATCTTAAATTCTGCTGGTGAAAGCCACAATTTATAATTTAACCTCTGACTTCACTGTTTCTGTTTTTGTTCCAGGATGCTTTGCAGGAAACGTATATGCAGGAAGGAAAATTCCCTGGGAAGGAGTTTAAGCCTCGGCGTCGACCCTGGACTCTCCTTAACTTTCTCTTCTGGGCTACTATTCTCCTGTCTCCTCTCTTTTCATTCATCTTTGGAGTCTTGGTCAGCGGTTCCCCCTTCCTTATCATCACCTTCCTGGGCTTTGTTGGAGCTGGTAAGAATAGCCAAGTTCATAAAACAAGATGCTGTTACGGGGTTTGATAAATCATCCGCATTTCTGTATATTAGATAGTAGAAAGTCAGTGTAAGTGTCTCTACAGATTCTTTCATCTACATTCAGGTACTGTCTCATCATCTTCCCCTCTGGCCACCACTACATTGCTGTTATCTCTGGTCATATTACCTTCCCATTTTCCATCTTGCTACCCCTCCAGCTGCTTTGAGTTTTGTTACTAACTACTTCTACCATCTCAAGCCGTGTTGGCAGACAACCACTGTGTGTATTAGCTAGCCTTTCTTCAGAGTGAATAACATGGCAGGCCATGCTAGAGATAAGATCAGAATCATGCAGGGCTTGGAACTATCCTATAATTGTTGCATAAGCAGCACTTCCACAACAATATAGACAGCGCTAAAGATTAATACAGTCAATATTACACTGTTGATTTTACAAGCCTAAAAAATATACATACTCTGCAATAGAATGGATAGCCTCCCGAGGAGGGCTTTAAACACAGATTGTCAGGGATGGGTGTACAAAACTCCCAGGTAAGTAAAAGTCCTCAGACATGGTACATGGAAGGACAAAGTAGGAAGAAAAGATAGAGGAATGGCGTTATATGTAAAATATTTACCTTGAAACGACAGAACTGCATGGCTTACAAGGTACGGAGGAGGCATTACAGGTTAATCTGGGAATGGAGTATCTGTTTAACTTGTGATATACAGACTTCCATTATAGGCAGAAAAGTAGATAGAGATTTGATTGAAGAAATTCACAATATTGCTGTAAAAGGGGAAGTTTTATCGATTGGTAATTTCAGTTTGACAGATGTTGATTGGCACCTCCCAGCTGTAGTGTCTAGCTTGCCTTCAACTGAAAGAGACTCCCCTGTGCATTTATGCCACAGAGATATTTAAATGTCTTATGCTTCATAACGAAGACCACTAACCATTTTAGTAGCCACTTTCTGCACCAAATCCAACCTGCTTATATCCTTTTGAAGGTGCAGTCTCCAGAATTGCACACAACACTCCAAATGAGGTTGCACCAGAGACTTATACAGAGGCATTATCATCTCCTTTTTTCTGCTGGCCATTCCTCTCCCTATACACCCAAGCATCCTTCTGGCTTTTACAGTTGCCTTTTCTACCTGTTTAGCTACTTTAAGATCATCAGACACAATTACATCCAGGTCCCGCTCTTTCATGGACAGATGTACCTCACCCCTTACACTCCTTTGGATTTTTGCAGCCCAAGTGCATGACCCTGCATTTTTTAGCATAGATTTCAGCTGACAAATTCTAAACCATTCTTCAAGCTTAGCTATATCCCTCCTCATGTTATCTTCTCCTTCCTAAGTGTCTACTCTATTGCAGATTTTGGTATCATCTGCAAATAAGTAAACCTTACCCGACAGCCCTTTCGCAACATCAGCAACAAAGATGTTAAAAAGAATCAGACCAAGGACAGATTCCTGTGGCACACCACTGGTAACTTCCTTCTCCTCAGAGTGAGCTCCATTTAACTGTACCCTTTGTCACCTCCCACTCAATCAGTTTCTAACCCAATCAGTGACTTTAGGGTCCATCCCTAGAATGCTCACTTTGATTAGGTAAATGTATTGCTGGTCTGCATTGCCAAAGAGCTCGTTTGGTTTTATCTGTCCACAGAACATTTTCCCAGAAGAATTGTGGTTTCTCAAGGTGGGTTTGGGCGAAGATCAGGTGTGTCTGTCTTTGAGCAGTGGGGTCCTCCTTGGCCTTTGTCCATGAAGTCCTTCTTTGTTTAGTATGCAGTGTATGATGTGGGTTGAAACCACCCCTTAAGTTCTTTGGATATTGAATGTAGTGTGTCTCCAGGAAAAAACAGGAAGTTAGTCCTCACATATGGGTGACATCGGCACCAACAGAGCCCGCGTGGATCCACTCCCCAGCTTTCACAGAAAGCCTTTGGGAGTTACACTATGCATGCGTGGTCACCTTCCCACACAATGGTGTCATCTTACCTCAGTGTTCTTTTTTCCGTGGAGCCCTGCAGGCATACAGTCTGTGCCCCTTGTCAAAGTTGATTTTTTTTCTACCCTTTTTTCTTCGAGATTTTCACCGGATCAGTTCCGATTACCTTTCTGCCACCCGAGTCCACCGCATTGGCATCGGGTTTTTATTGCGTTCGCTTTTTTCCTTTTTGGTATGCAGGTCTTTGCTTACGCCCTACCTGATCAAGATGTCCGAATTTGACCACATGGGTGCTGTCTTTCCCGCTATGGCCTTGATCAGCGGTTTCAAGCAATGTGGCAAGTGCCCCCGCACCACATCTATCACGAACTGCCACACTTGCTACATTAAATGCCTCAGAATGGCCACGATGTGTCTACCTGCCCGCTCTGCCAACAGATGTTGGTGAAGACCCAGAAGGATCGTAAAAAGCAGCAAGAGGAGCTGTTTGAGGCGAAATCTGCCTTGGGACTGGCATCGGAGATGGAATCCCTGCCCTCAGAGCCAGCGCCCGACGACTCGCCCATCATGCATCCGGAATCGTCCTCGGAGGACCTTCCCAATGGGTCCATTACATTGTTGAATTTGAAGCAGAGGTCCGATCCCAGACTGACAGTTAAGACCTCTGGCACCTGGCCTCAGAGTCCTCGATCTGACGGCGACAGCCTGGAGCGGTCCTCCAAGCAGCCCCAGCTGGAGGAGACTCCTACTGCATCAGGGGATCGGGTCAGGTCCCCCGACACCATCACCATCGGTGATTCCCTGACAAGGGACTTTGCTTTGGGCTCGACGACCTTGAGACCTGTGCCAGCTGCTGCGGAGTCTACAGTCGACCGGAACCCCAGCTTCCAAAAGACACAGCTGCTTCATAACTCCATGGTGGTGGAGTTGGCCATGCGTCGAATAAAGAGCCAGAAGCATTCCTCAGTGCCTCCAGGCAGGGAGGCCTGCACTATGGATGATTTTGGCAGAAAGTGTTGCCAGGGCTCCATGCTCACAGCCCGGATCTAAGCATTCCAGCTGTACATGGGCCTGTACCTGAGAGACCTGGCGAAGGATCTCGCTGGGTTCTCAGCTGGGTTGGCAGGTGAACCTCTGGAGCATTTCAGGGCCCTAGTGTCTTCAGACAAGGAATGCTCCAAGTTTCAAACTCAGTCAGCCTTTGACAACTTGGAGTCGTCTACTCAGTCGCAGTGGGCATTAGTAGTGCCTGCCGCCTTGCCTGGCTGCAATCCTCCGACTTGGAGCAATGGGTACAGAACAAGCTGGCCAATGTCCTTAGCCAGGGAGAGAATCTCTTCGGCAAGCCTATGATGGAGAAGGCAACTGAATTGGACACCGAATTCCTGACAAGGACTTGGCTCTCCAGGAAGACTGCTGACCCTTCTTGTGGGAAGGCTTCGGAGAACAAGCCCTTCCACTCAAAGACTAAGAAGGCTTACAGGAAATACCCACAGTTTCCGGCCTATCAGACTCCTCAACAGGGGAAACAGGGCAAAGGCCAGATGATGGCCCCCATAAGCCAATAGTCATCAAATTCCAGAGAGCGTCCCAGCCGCAGCCTGGGTGCCTGTTTGACTCCTTGGGCATAGCCTCTGAGGAGTCCACTGTGACCATCTGCAGTCACAGGGCCCATGGTCATCAGAGGAAAATACCTACCTGGTCCTCTATCTGTATCTTCACAGCACACTACTGCTTGGAGGACAGCTCACAGCATGATAGCTCCTTCGGCCAGGCAGTCCTTCATCACCTCTTTGGGGAATAGTGCAACTCCTTCCCTCCAGCCCTCTGTATCCAGGCTATCAGAGAGGGGATTGCATCTTCAATATTGCTGCTGCATTGCTGGACGTCCAGCCAACCAGTGCTCCCTGCTGTCCTTTACGGTTTGCTTTTTGGGTTGCCCGTGGCTTCTACAGGGTTTTTTGGTAGCCTGTAGCTTGGGAGTCCCATATGTGAGGACTGACTTCCTGCTTGTTCCTGGAAAAAGCATAGTTCCTCACCTGTAACAGATGTTCTCCAGGGACAGTAGAAATCAGTCTTCCCAACTCTCCCTCCTCCCTGTGGAGTTGTTCTCTTTTTGTGCTTCATTAAGCTATGTCATCATACTGAGGCAAGATGGCACCCTTGGGTAGGAAAGTGACCATGCATGCGCAGTATAACTCCCAAAGGCTTTCTGGGAAAGCTAGGGAGTGGATCACCACGGGCTCCGTCAGTGCCAATGGCACCCATATGTGAGGACTGATTCCTGCTTTCCCCAGAGAACACCTGTTACATGTGAGTAAATATGCTTTTTCCAACTGTTCACACTAATCTTCGAAGAGTTCTTGGATTAATTTTCTTCTTCCCACCATATCCTGGGAGTTTCTTGACATTTGCATGAGCAGACAACTTCTTAATAACATTGCAAATTGTAGACACAGGAATCCCAAGCTCTTTGGATATAGCCATGTACTCCTTTGATGTTTGGTGATAATGACTTTTCTGATGGCCTCAGGCAGCTCTATTGTCTTCACAATTGTGAAAATAGAATAGGGGGTGAACATGGCCATTTTAAACATTAGAGTCATCATTCATTGGTTGATTCAAGTCATGTGAGTACTGACAAATGATCACATGTGCATCTAATTTTACTGCAATGAGAATGTCAAGACATGATATGGAACGCATTTCACAAACTTGATGACAAACAAATAACTAACATAATCACAAGCATCAACACCACCACCTCCCCACTAGATCCCTGCCCAGCCACCTGGATCAAGGCAGTGAAACAGGACATCATTCAACTTGTCTCGCACATAGTAAACCTATCACTGCAACAAGGAATCATGCCCACACAACTAAAGAAGTCTATCATAAGACCTGTCTTAAAAAACAAAACAAGCAATAGAGAAGACCCCGCTTCCTATCGACCAATATCGAGCATATCGTTCCTGGCCAAAATCATTGAAAAGGCCGTGTTACTACAACTGCAAGACCATTTGGATGACAACGAAACCCTGGATAAACAACAATATGGATTCAGACGATATCACAGCGTTGAAACACTACTCCTTGCGCTGCTTGACAACCTCCTCAAGGGTTTAGAAGAGAAAAAGAAAATGTTTCTACTCATATTCATAGACATATCTGCAGCATTCGATACAGTTCACCATGGCACCCTCTTAAACAGGCTTAAATCCATTGGAATAACAGGAACCCCTCTAAAATGGTTCTCCTCGTACATATCAAACAGAATGCAACAGGTCCAGTTCAACGGAGAAAAGGCAGAAGCATTCACGCAAACACAGGGTATACCACAGGGTTCGGCTCTCTCAGCACTCCTGTTCAATATTTACATGCAACCACTTTGCAAAATCTTCCAACATCATAATATCAAATACCATGTCTATGCAGACGATATTATGCTGTACACTCAACTCGACACTGACAACCCAAACTACACCCAACTCGAAGAATGCCTAAGTGAGATGCAAGCCTGGTTACTCCAAAGTAACATGACGATCAACCACAAAAAAACAGAGGTAATGTACATCTCCAGAAAGCCAAACTTCGATCCCCCCGCAACAATCACCTTATGTAACAATACTTACCAAACGAAGGAGGAAATAAAATATCTGGGAGTAACATTCGATAGTAATCTAAAAATGGAGAAACACCTCCGCAAAACAAACAAAGCCGTATTCCACAAGCTTAGGGTCCTCCAACCGCTAAGGAGCATTATCGAACCTCAGGACTTCAGGACCATTGCCCAGGCACTCATCATGCCACATTTCGACTACTGCAACGCCATCCTGCAGGGTCTCCCAAAGAAAACTCTGAACATTCTGCAAATGGCGCAGAATGTAGCCGCTAGGGTCATCACGAAAAAAGGCTTTGCTGATCACATCACCCCGTTATTGATTGAGCTCCACTGGCTCCCCATCACGGCTCGTATAAAATACAAATCACTCACGACCACTTTCAAGCTCCTACATAACATTGCTCCATCCTTCCTCTCCACCTTGATATGCTCACAACCACCCAACAGAAGCAGAAGAACCTGCAACTCCAACACCCTCCTCATTCCAGCTGATATAAGAACTGTTAAAACCATTACTAGTAATAGAGCGTTCTCATACGCAGCACCTACACTCTGGAATCATCTGCCGCCAGAGTTACGAGATTGCAAAGACCTAACTGTCTTCAGGAAAAACCTCAAGACTCATCTTTTCCAGAGTCATTATAATTTGAATTAACCTAAGAGGTCTAAGTCCAGAACATATTTATGTACTCCTGCTCATTTATGTATAATGTATATATGTAATTAGTACTCATATACCTAACAAACCCCTCGTGTGATGTGCCTACCCTCCTGATCAACCTGTACACACCCAAATTTTACTGTACTGATTGACAGTCCTCCTTATGTTCTCCTTGTGTAATCAGACCGCTGCTGATCGCTGGAAGCAGCGGTATATAAATGTTTGCTAAATAAATAAATAAATAAATAAATAAATAAATGTGGTTCTTCTGTTCAAATTGATTTGAATTGCTTACAAGGGTGCTAATAATCATGTTCTAGCAATTTCCTTTTTAATTGATTATTTTATGTGTCAAATATATGTGCATATATAGTTCAAAGCCATTTCAGTGGCCACTTTTTTTTAGAAGATTTTAGGCATTAAGGGGTTTAACTCAGGGCCAGCCCAAGGGTTTCTGCTGCCACACCCCCCAGCTGCCACCGCCCTCCCCCCTAGCTGCCGCCAATTCTGTCTCTGGAGGAGAAGGTGGGCAGTGGCAGTATTTCCAAAAGCGACAGTTTTTTGCAGCCGCTTTTGGAAATACTGCCATTGCCCACCCCTCCCCCCCTCCCATAAACTGAATCAGTGGCAGCTGGGGGGGGTGTAGCATGGCCACCCATGTGCTGCCGCCTAGCTTGCTTAGTGGATAGGATGGCCCTGGTTTAACTGCAAGGGTGCCAATAATGTTGACCACAACTTTATTTAAGGGCAAAAAGCATTTTTTGCAAGGAAGGCAAAGAAAAGTAAGAGAAACAAATGTGGGAAATTCTGTCCAACCCATGTGTGCACATTTATTTATTTATTTATTTGGTTCTTCTATACCGTCCCTTCCAGAGATCAGGGGCAGTTTACAATTAACAGAATGAAAACAGAACAATTTACATGGAACAGTAGTTAAACTATTTACAGGAACATATCTTACAAATCAAATTTTGTAAAACTTAGTAGAGCTTGGTAGATCCCCTATTTACTATTTGCATAGGTACAAAGTGTATTCTGTAGTTTTATGAGGTAAGGATCGATTATTACATCATAGTTGTGCAAAGAAATCTTAGTTTTTGAAGTTGCATAGTTCACTTTTTGTGGGCGTCTAAAAGAGAAAGATGGGGTGAGAGAGGGTAGCATGGGGGGGGGGGGGTTAGTAGGTTGTTCCATGAGTGTGTTGTATGTCTGTCCTGTTTGTGAGGGGGTGGTTTCAGTTGAGTTTCCAAAATGTTCAGTGAATAGGAACGTTTTGAGTCCTTTTCTAAATAGTCTTTGGTCATGCAAATTGGTAATGGAAGATCATTCCAGAGGCTGGGTGCAGTGAATGAGAAGGCTCTAGAGCTTGTGTTTTGTTTCGTCCTGCAAATGGCTTTGGGAATACAAGCGAGTGGTTTGCGTTTTGTCTGCGTGTTCTGGATTCTGGTGGTGTGTGTAGGAGGGTAGTTAGATAGGAAGGGGAAATGTTATTAACATACATTTGCACATACATTTTCATCTGCATTGCCTGTGCGTGTACATGTTTGTTTTGTCTGTGTATACGTATATCTGTTTTGTATGGGTATCTGTTTGTGTGTGTTTCTGTATCTTTGTGGGCTGATATGTCTGTTTTGTGTGTTTCAGTGTATATTTATTCGTATGTGTGTTGTGTTTGTGTTTTTCAGTGCATTTGTGTATGCTAGCATGTGTATATCTGTGTTGGTTCACCTGCAGCTATTTTCTCTTCTCCACGCTCCTCATCCAAGTATGAGAATCTCTCAACCAGATAGTTATTCACCGTCTGGGATCTGTGCATGCTTCCATTTGGGTTTCACTGGTTTCATAACCTTATCGTCGCCATCCCCTGCACTCACGATGTCTGGCAGATTTTGCCACTCAGCCCTTTGCATTCATTTTACAGCCTCCTCCACCGATTTAATTTTGGTTGCGGGCTCCAGTTTGCCATCCCTGGAACCAAAGGGAAAAAGCCACTTGTACCAAACTGCTTTGTCTCTCAGTTTTTTAGTTACCTCACGAAAGACCTTTCTTTTCTTTATAGTTATTGTGGAAAGATCATCAAAATCTTCCACCAAACTATCTTCCCATTTAAATTTCCCTAATTTCCATGCAGCAGCCACTATTGTCTTTTTAGTGGAGAATTCATGCATGCAGACAACCACACCCCTTGGTCTTTCTGCTCTTTGGAAGGCCAAGGCCCTGTGCATCCCCTAAACATTAAAACACATAGTTGGAGGCTTTCGGTTCCTGTGCGAATGAGATCGGAGTGTGCCATAGAAGGCTCCTAGTCATCAAATCATTAAACCTCCTTTTTTTACCTTGATACCCCTGGTTTTGGGGTAGGAAACTACTGGTGACATGCTAAAGGTACAAAATGTGCATGTGGAGAAGTTCATTAAGGAGTTATGTGCTGAAAAAGTGAGAAGACCCTACTGCCGGAATCACATTTGAACCATGTGGCTGATGCTGGGCAAGGCCCTGCAGATGGCAGTGTTTCATCGGGGGCTGACAGCATGACTTTGCTCTTCCAAGATATTTGGAGCTCTAAAGCGGCAATTATTGCCACTGTAACAGCCAACTTTGCTGAACAATTTGACTCTTTGCTCTCTCGGTTCACAGAAGTAGAGGACCATGTAGGCATTATAGATCGTGAGGCTAAAACGTCTGAAAAAGTGATCCAACTGAGGAAAGCCGTAAGATGGCTGGAGGAGAAAACCAAGGATCATGAGAATCGTGAATGCCGCCAGAATCTCCATATCTTTGGTGAGGAGCTGCTGGCTGTGCGGGGGTTTCTAGACTCTTGCTTTCCTGCCCAGATGGCATCCCCCTCCTACAAGATTGATCTAGACTCTTGCTTTCCTGCCCAGATGGCATCCCCCTCCTACAAGATTGACAAGGCCCATTGAGAGACTCGGCCAAAACCGGGCCCTGGAGAGCCACCACGAGCTATCATAGTGCACCTTCTGCGCTATCAAGAAAAGGAGCATGTTATCCTAGAAGCCCGCAAATCTAAATCTGTTATTTTCAACAGCTGGAAGATTGCCGTATTCCCAGACCTGAGCGCGGAGACCATGAGAAAGCAGAAATCTCTCCTCCAGTATAGGGATGCCCTGCTTAAAGCTGGTCTCCGCGCGAGCATTTGGTTTCCTACTCACTTGACTCTGGTGGTTAAGGGGGAGCATTACTTCCTGCATACGCCAGAGGACATGCAGAAACTATTGTGGCAGGTGCCAGGGAGCCCATTTTCAGCTGCCAGCTCATCTGTGGCAGTGGACAGGGTCCACTCTGTGGATGTCATGGAGGGCCAAGACACGGCTGTTGCTCGCATGGGGCCGGAGGAGCTAACACCTTTGGTGAGGCCGGATGCTGGCCCAAAGTTGACAAGCGCGGGAGAAGGCAGTGTTCAGCTGGATGATGAAGTGGGACTGATGGAGCCCTCCGCCAATAGTCCAGAGGAAGAATGAGCCCTCAACTATGGGCCGGTAATTGAGTTGTTGAGCTTTGTATTTGTGTCCTGCAATGAATTAGATGGTCTGGTTCTCCCTCTACTTCTCCCTTTTAATGGACACATTCCAGGCTCTGTTCTTAACTCTATCTGTTGCCTGGTACCCGATACCCTGAATCTTTGTGGGGAACTTTGTTTGGAGGGTGGGAGCTATGAGTTCTGCAGCTGTTTTAGGTTTATTTTGGTTGCATATAGTACAAATAATGTTGTGGCTGGTTGGATGATTATACCTTCTTTGCTTTTTTTTTTTTTTGAATGGCTGGCAGGTACACGATTGCCTCAGATGTGAGTGTGTGCCAAGGTCTGTTTGGGATGGTGGGTATAGTGCTGAGGCATTTTGTTATGTGAATTGAGGGATCTTCAGGAACAAGCAGAAATGAGTCTTCACATATGGGTACGTCGGTACCGACGGAGTCTGCGCGGGAACGCTTCCCAGCGTCCAATCAGAACGCTTTTGGAAGCATCCCAACACGCCTGTGTGCTGCCTTCCCGCCTTTCCCAACTGCCTCTCCTCAGTTTTCGTTTTTCCGCGGAGCCGACAGGACGTCCTTCTGTCACCGCAGAAAATTCTTTTTTTATTTTTTAGTTTTCTTGTGGTCGCGGCTGCCTTCCCCGACGCCACCGGTACCGCCAGTGTTTCTATTCTTTTTTTCTTCAATTTATTCCTGTTAGGGAATAACTTTTTCCCTCTTAGTGCCTGACGGGGTTTTCCCGGCCTTCTAGGCCTACCCCTTTTTTCCTCATGGAAACGCCAGCCACTATTCCTAAGAAATGTTCAAACTGTGGTGGTAAAAAACTTATTTTAGACACTCATAACAGGTGTCTATCCTGCTTGGGTCCTGACCATTTTCCTCCGGAGTGTCCCTCCTGTAATAGTATTGTGGGAAGAAGTCTTCAGTATCGAGTTCCCCTCGATACGCGGTCCCCATCCAACTTCAGGGCACCGACCACCTCTTCTTCTACACGGGATCAGGTAACCCAAAAACAGTCTTTTAAGACTAGCCAGTCCTCGAGTGGTAGATCTCATGCACAACATAGAGATGCCTCTGGCCTTGCCCTCGAGAACACACTGGCTTTAAAACCCCGGTGGGAGTCTTCGGCCTCCAAAGCCTGTGTGGGGTTTCAGGTTGTTCCTGAGGTTCACCCCTCACAGAACATACCTGAGCCATGCTCGGTGGTGGCATCCGCTTCGAGCGGTACCGATACCCCGGCATTGGCAATGGTGTTGGATGAAACATTCCTCACCAAGGATCGTAGTCTGGCGTCCTCGGTACCTAAGGAGGCCATTGGATACGCTACAGACCGACCTTCCAGTATCTGTATCGATCACGGTACCGGTACTAGTACCGACGTCAGTACCCTCCAGATGTGCATCGATAGACTCGCTTCCCTCGATGCCGAGTCTGGAATCGATCTCCAGTCTGGAGGACTGGTACCGACTCGCCTTGGTACCGACACCAGACGGTACCGAAGGCACGGTTCCAATGGTCCATGTTCGGCATCGACTGTTCTTTCGATACCGTTAGAGCCGTCACAGGCTGGCCTTCTTCCACCGGTATTGGATACGGTACCGGAGTCGGTACCGGTATCCTTTTTACCATCGTTGTCGGTACCTTCCATGCTTCTTTCATCAGGCTCGCTTCCCTCGATACCGAGTCTGGAATCGATTCCTGGCATGGACAATATGCTACCGACTGTTGCTGGTCCCGACCTCCTATGGTACCGGCAACCATCCTTTAAGGATCCCATACTCCACCATTCAGGATCTTATATTCCTATAAAGTTGGATAGATCCCTGGGTGCCAATGCTAGTTCTTCAACAGATCTAGCCTGTCCAAAAGGATTTCCCTCTGGGGATTTTTCTTTTCAAGCTTTTCTCCTGGATATGGCAAAATCACTTGCCATTTCTATACCTGGACAGGATCCTACACAAGGGAATACAGAATCCCTGTATATTCCTGGGAGAGCAAAGGAGAACATCATGCTTCCTTTGCATCATTCCTTGCAGGATCTCCTTCTACGAATGTGGGAAGCTCCTTTAATGGTACCCCCACCTTCTAGGGCAACTGATCTTCTATATCAGGTGCCCCCCTCTCCAGGTTTTCAAAGGACTCAACTTCCTCATCATTCCATTGTTGTAGAATCAGCAATGAGGCGGGTTAAGAGTACTAAAAAGCACTCTTCTTATCCGCCAGGTCGTGAGTCTAAGACTTTAGATGCCTTTGGACACCAAACCTTCCAGGCATCCATGCTTTCAGCAAGAATTCTCTCATATATTTTCTATATGGGTTTAGCTCTTGAAGAGGTCACAAAGAAATTACTGTTTTTGACTCCTTTTCTTCAAGAGCCCAAAAGTGCAGACTATTCCTTACTGGTTAGTCATGCTCAAAACATCTCTAGGTTCCTTACTCGTGCTTCCCTAGACTCCTTTGAGTCTGTTAGCAGAACTTCTGCTATAGCTATAGGGGCACGACGTAAAGCCTGGCTCCAGGTTTCAGACTTGGACAAATGGGCACAAGAAAGACTGGGAAATACTCCTTGCACTGGAGAAAATCTCTTTAACAAGAAGTCTTTACTCCAAGTTGCTCAGTTAACCACTGACATTCCTGTTTCTAGAGGCTGTTCTACGCTTTCCTCTTTCCCAGTTGGTAGGAAATGTCCTACCAAACTTTCTTCCCTTAGGGGGAAAAAGTTTTATCCATCTTCTGCCCATCATACAGATGTTCCCAAATAGGGGAAACATCGACCTGGTCTGAAGAAACCACAACCTCAACAGGATCAGCAAACCCAGCAATCGCAGGGTTTCAAATAGATCATCATTACCTCTCTTGGTTGGTGGTTAGAGTGGCAGTCTGCTTCTTTTCACTTGAAGTATCTGCACTAATTTTATCCTAACCTTTTCTAGAAATCTCTTCACGAGACATCTTTTCTTTTACTCTAAGAGTCTTTATGATGATCATGCCCATACTTAACAGGTTTCTCTTCCTCTTTGGGGAAAAGAGAAGTGACAACTATCAATAAGACAGTTTTTTTCCCTGTACTGGCATGTATCATCTTACCTTTCAGAGACTTCCTGCATAGTCAGTCTCCTTCAATTCTGTCTTACCTCCCTCTTACTACAACATTCGGTTTGTAAGAGTGGCTCTTTTACACTAGTAAGCCCCTATGGTCCACTACCTATTCAACAGGGGGATTCTCACTTCCAGAGTTGTCGCCCCCTTTATTACCTTAGAGCAACTCATCAGACAATAGGAAGTCCTACTATGTCTGTTTTTTCTTTTTCCCAATCTAAGAAAGGAGGGGAAAAGAAATTTTCTTCCGCTGCCCTGGTAGTTGCTGCAGATACAGCAATTCCTAGTGGTTAAGCCACTGGTTCTGTTCACCACACAACCAGGGTCTCCCTCCATTAGCAATCCTTCTAGCCGCAGTGCTAAACCCCAAACAGGTTATTAACCTTGTTTGGAAACCCTATTATCACAGACTGGTTGGTTAACTTCTATTCTTTGCCCCCTTGTCCTTGGCAGAATAGTTAAGATCTCCAGGAACAAGCAGGAATGAGTCTTCACATATGGGTACGTCGGTACCAACAGAGTCTTCGCGGGAACGCTTCCCAGCATCCAATCAAAGAGCTTTTGGAAGCATCCCACCACGCCTGCGTGCTGCCTTCCCGCCTTTCCCAACTGCCTCTCCTCAGTTTTCGTTTTTCTGCGGAGCCAGCAGGACGTTCTCCTGTCACCGCAGAAAATTCTTCTTTTATTTCTTAGTTTTCTTGTGGTCGCGGCTGTCTTCCCGACGCCACCGGTACCGCCGGTGTTTTCTTTTCTTTTCTTGTAAAATCTTCCTTTTTCAGGGAATATTTTTTCTTCATAGTGTTTCACGGTATCTTAGGCCTTTTAGGCCTCTTCTTTTTCCTTCATGGAACCGCCAGCCACTTTCTCCAAGAAATGTTCAAACTGTGGCGGTACAACTTTATTTTTAGACCCTCGACGTCAGTGTCTAACCTGCTTGGGTCCTGACAACACTTTGGTGAGAAGAAGTCTTCAATATCGAGGTTCCCTCGATACACGGTTTCCCTCCAGCTTCGGGGCACCGTCCCCTTCTTCTTCTACACAGGATCAGGTAACCCACAAACAGTCTGTTAAGACTAGCCAGCCCTCGAGTGGTAGGTCTCATGCACAGCATGTAGACGGCTCCGGCCTTGCCCTCGAGGGCCCACTGGCTTCAAAACCCCGGCGGGAGTCTTCGGTCTCCAAAGCGTATAAGGGGTTTCAGGTTGTTCCTGGGGTTCACCCCTCACAGAACATACCTGAGCCGTGTCCGGTGGTGGCATCCGCTTTGAGCGGTACCAATACCCCGACATTGGCACTGGTGTTGGATGAAATACTCCTCACCAGGGATGGTTATCTGGCATCCTCGGAGCCTTCGGAACCGGTGGATATACTCCAGACTGTCCTTCCATTATCGGTACCAGCACCGATACTACCACAGACGTCAGTACCCTCCAGACGTGCATCGATAGCTTTGCTTCCTTCGATGCCGAGTCTGGAATCGATCTCCAGTCTGGAGGACTTGGTACCGACTCGCCTTGGTACCGGCTCCCGGCGGTACCAAAGGCTCGGTTCCGATGATTCGGATCCACAACTCTCGGTTCCCTCGAGGCCGATTGAGTTGTCACTAGCTGACCTTCACTCACCAGTATCAGACACGGTACCGAAGTCGGTACTGATGTCCTCATTACCCTTACAGTCGGTGCATTCCATGCTTCGCTTATCGATGCCGAGTTTAGAATCGCTCTCTAGTCTGGAAGACTCGGTACCAGTTCATTTTGGTACCGACACCGATCGATACAGGTGGCTCGGTACCGAGGATAGCACCCGGAGGTTTTCGGTTACCTCGGTACCAATTGAACGGTCACCGATGACTGCTCCGATGTCTTTGTCGAGCTCGACTCCGACATCGGTACCGGTATTGGCATCGGTACCGGTATCCACAGTAGCATCGTGGCCAACTCCTACCATGCTTTTTTCAACAGGATCGCTCCATTCTATGCCAAGCTTGGAGTCGATACCTGGCATGGACAATGTGGTACTGACGGTCGCTGCTCCTGACAGCCAGTACCGGCGACCATCCTTTAAGCATTCCACACTGCACTGTGCAGGATCTTCTATTCCTATATATCTGGATAGCTCTGTTGGTGCTCAGGCTAGTTCTTAAGATCTAACCTGTGCAAGGGAAAATACTGTTGGGGAACCCTCTTTTCAGAGTTTCCTCCTGGATATAGCAAGATCTCTTGCTATTCCTATCCCAGGACATGATCCTGCACAGGACTCTCTTTCTACCAAAGCAAAGGAGAACATAATGCTTCCTTTGCATCATTCCTTGCAGAATCTCCTTCTAGGAATGTGGGAAACACCTTTAAGGGTACCCCCACCTTCCAGAACAACTGATCTCTTATATCAGGTGCCCCCCTCTCCAGGGTTTCAAAAGACTCAACTTCCTCATCATTCCATAGTTGTGGAATCAGCAATGAGGCGGGTAAAGAGCAAGAAAAAGCACTCTTCTTATCCGCCAGGTCGTGAGTCTAAGATACTTGATGCCTTTGGACATCAAACCTTCCAGACATCTATGCTTTCTGCAAGAATTCTCTCATATATTTTCTATATGAGTCTATCTCTTGAGGAGGTCACAAAGCAATTACATCTTTTGGCGCCTTCTCTTCCAGAGTCCGGGAGTGCAGACTATTCTTCACTGCTCAAGCATCTCCACAATATCTCTTGGTTTCTTACTCATGCTTCCCTAGACTCTTTTGAGTCTGTTAGCAGGACTTCTGCTATAACCATAGGGGCATGACGTAGAGCCTGGCTCCAAGCTTCCGGTTTGGACAAATGGGCACAGCACAGACTGGGACATACTCCTTGCACTGGAGACAATCTTTTCAACAAGGAGTCTTTACATCAGGTTACTCAGTTCTCCACTGACTTACCTGTTCCTAGGAGCTGTTCTGCACCTTCTTCTGTCCCAGTAGGTAGGAAATGTCCTGACAAACTTTCTTCCCATAGGAGAAGAAGGTTTTATGCGTCATCTGCCCATCATGCAGATGTTCCCAAACAGGGGAAGCATCGTCCTGGTCTGCAGAGTTCAACCTCTCACCAGGCTCAGCAAACCCAGCAACCACAGGGTTTCTGATCAATTCATCAGATGCTTGTGACTCTGGAGATTACAATCTGCAGTTGCTTCTTCTCATTAGAGACAATCCACTGCTGTCATTCTAAATCCTAAACATGGATCTCTTCCCGAAAGACATCCATTCTTTCTGTGTTCTATGAGCTGTTAGGATGTTCATGCTTCTAGGTCACAGGATTTTTCCTTTTTTTGTCCTTCTAGGGAAAGAGGTCTATCCACTATCAAATGATAGTTTCCTGTGCCAGCAGGTCTTTTTTCCCTCCTATAAACTTACTACTTTGTAAGTTTTCTTCAGCTCCATTCTCTTTACTCTCTTACCAGGGTTTTTCCTCTGTAAGAGCGGTATTGCTTCACTGGAGGGCTTTTCTTCAGCCTCTCTAGTTTTCTTACTTTTCCAGTGTGGAGTTCTCTTCTCTGAGTTGACTCCTCTTTTTCAATCTTGCTTTGAAGCAGTTCATCAGACACGTCCAGAGTTTTCTACTCTTGTTTTGTCTGTTCTTACTGTTTTTAAACAATACCATTCTTCTGCTGTCTGGCAAGCAGCTGCCAATGCAGGAGCCTTAATGTTTCAACCACTGGTTCTTGTCCACCAGCAACCAGATTTATCCTCCACTAACATTCTGTCTCGTCTTAGTAGTGGCTCCAAGTCAGTGCTGTCATCTGTCTTGGAAATTTTTTCACTAGAAACTTGCTGGATTGTCTTCTCTGTCTGCCATCTCCATTTCCCTGGGTTTGGCAGCATAGTTGACATAGCTACTGGCTCTTCTGCAGCCAGTTCTATCTCCCCATTCTCCTGCATCATGCTCTCTGCAATTCTACAGAGAAGCTCTCCACTATGGGCCCTTGCTAGAGAGCATGGGGGAGGAGGCTTTTTCTCCAACAGCCATACTAGATAGTTGAAAAAGGCTTTTTCAGTCATGTCTCCCATGACTAGAAAAGTTCTCCTTTTTAATATAAAGGACATAGGCCTCCTCTTACGTTAAAGCTTAAGGAGTTGCTAATTCCCTGCTTTGGTCCATAGTATTTCCAATAGGGAATATGTTTTCTCCTTCCAGCTCGTCCTCATGGTAAGAACGCATGATACCTTTTTTCCCTTAAGCAGGTCAGCATGGTATCTCATTCCTTTGCGTCTTCTATTCACTTACCATGCTAGAATTCTAGAATACTCGGGACTTGCAGGCTGCAGACTGATATCATCCTCTGCTTTTCACGTAACCATCCTGGTTATTCTACTACCTAGCATTCCTGTAGCCATAACCAGTGGGAATTGATTCTCTATATGTCTTCTCAAGTAGGTTCCACCTTCTTGTTATTAGGTGAATCTTTCCTCTCCACATTTTCCTATGTGAATACCTTTTGTAGGCATATCTCTGTCTGCTTCTTTGCAGACTTCCATATAGAGGTATATATATATATATTCATACCTATAGCACACATCTTACAGATATCTATGTCTATCATGTGTGAGTATTTTATGCCCTTCATATCTCCCTATAGATATATTCTCATATATCTATATGATATTTATACATATATATATATAGGTATCTGTCGAGATTTTTTACTATCGGTAGATATGTTTCTACTTTATCTACCTGACTGTCGAAGCTCATATAGCCATATGATTCTGACAGATGGGCTTTACCCATACTTATGCTATCCAGCATGTTTTGGGGTCCTACACCCACAACCACTTTGGTGGTAGTTAACACCTACCATAACCCTAAGGTTAGGTACCTCTGAAGCTCTCCATGTTCCTATATCTCTCCCAGCTGACTTCAGTTAGGAGAGACATTGCGGATCTTCAGCTACTCACAGGCTCTAATGCCTCCGGCGTTGTCCTTTCTTTTGGGATACAAGGGGTTCCCATACCCTTTCTCCCCACAAGGACTGGGCCTGTCTGTCCAAATCGGTTAGCCTTTCTCTTTTTGTCCCTAAGAGTGGGCCACTCTGCTGCCAAAAGGGTTGGGTTTTTATCATAAAGCCTTCCGCTGAAGGCCCACCATTTTTATCCTACTGGGGTTCCCTGTTACCTTTCAGGATTCTGACCTCCATTGCTTTTCCTACAGGTTTATTACCTCCACTTACAGTGAGGTCCTTCTCGAGGTTCCTCTACTGGGTTTCCCAGTAGAATCCATGAACCTCTATACTTCTCTAAAGTCCTGTTAGGGGAGGTCCCTATTGCAATATTTTTTCTTTGCAATATCATTCATGACAATTATCATCCACACATGGACTCCTTGTCTGCAAGCCTATGCTAGGTTAGCTGTTCCACAGCACCTTTCTTTCTTCAACTCCTACCCTTCATCCTCAGGATGCCTGGTGTTCTGGGAGATAGCATGTTCCAACCTATGACATGCTGGGACTCCAGGCATCTCAGCTTGGGAGTCCCCATATGTGAAGACTCATTCCTGCTTGTTCCTGGAGATAGCACAGTTACTTACCTGTAACATGTGATCTCTGGGAACAGCAGGAATAAGTCTTCACAACCCACCCACCTCCCCAGGAGTTGTATCTCTATCTATCTTTCCTTTCCTCTCTCGCTCTCTCTTTGTCTCAGCTTTAAAACTTAACTGAGGAGAGGCAGTTGGGAAAGGCGGGAAGGCAGCACGCAGGCGTGGTGGGACACCTGGGAAATGTGATCATGAAACGAGAGATTACTATCAAGAAAGACACCTAAATACCGAAGCTTAGAGACTAGAGATATTGAGGTACCCGAAAAAGATGGAGCAAGTGATGGAGCAGTAGAGCTGTGGGGAAACCATATAGCCGTGGTTTTAGAGATATTCAATACAAGACAATTTGTAGAGAGCCAGGAAGAGACCATAGATAGACAGGCATTAAGAGGAGCAATATCAGGTTGGGAAGAGGATGTGTGGTGTAGAAGAAAAATATCATCTGCATAGTAGTAACCCGAAATACCCGATTGCTGTATCAAAAGAGCAAGGGGGGTCAGAAACAGATTAAATAAAAGAGGAGCCAATATAGAGCCCTGAGGAACACCGCAAGAAAGAGGAAAGGCATCAGTAGTAATAGAGGAGGAAGTGACTGCAAATCATAGCACTGCACGATGAGGCAGTGAGAGAAATTACCCACTCTCTAACAGTAGTCCTGGACAAGAGGCTCTCCTGCTTGCACGCATTTTTTGAGGAACTAAAGAGCAGCTTAGAAGCTCAGGCAATGCGTGTGCAGCAAGTGGAAATGCAGGTAGAGCATACTGAGGGCCGAGTGGAGGCCTTGGAGCAGAGGGTGCAACAACTCGAGGGAGGATTCACATTGCAATATCCACAAGGGTTTGTCTGAGTCATAACCAGACAAAGTTTTTGAAATGCCAAAAGCTCTTAAGATCTTTGTGAGCAGCCTGGAAGGCAGCGGTTCAAAGTAAGAAAAAAAAGAATGTAATTGAAAGTCTTTGAAATTGGCCATGATGCTGATGAGTGAGATCTCCTCTTCCCCCACAATTACAAAAGAAACTACTCTTGGCAGGAAGGGAAAAGGAAAGATGGAAAAGGACACTTCGCCATAAGATCTGCAGAGAGGAGAGCGGAAAGTCTAAGACTTTGGAATTAATACCACAGGGATGGAGAGAAACAATGCAAGTAAGGAAAAAAGTGACTTCTACTTCCCCACCACCTACGAATTGTGACTTTTGAGCAGGCTGTGAAGGGACATGCACCGAGAAAAAGCTGCCCCATCGGAAGCCATATGGAGCCTATAGAGCAACACTTGGGCGAAGATGGATGATCTGTGAAGCCTTGATAGAGGAACCATTAAGCCCAGCGGGCATATAAGATCCCCGGTGAACTCAGTTGATAACCTGGTTTAAACAATGTTGTAATAATGTGGCGGGATGTTGAGGGCAAGAGCATAAAGAGGGGAGGGGCGAAGGGTGGAAGAGGGGGAGAAAGTATGGACGGAAGTGGAGGGTGGAAGGGGAGTGAAGATGTGGATGTATGCAGTCGGGAGTGTAATTGGCAGATCCATAGGGTAGAGGGTTGGGATGACAGGCCAGGTAGAGCAATGGTGGGAGGGGGAGGAAGAAGGCGTACACGAGGGGGAAAGATGGGATAATGGGTGGAGGGATAGAGAGAGGAAGGGAGGAGCAGAAGGAGGGAAGGGAAGGGGGGAGAAGACTGATACACAAGAACGAGCATTGTATGGTGGAGGTCCACGGGCGTGAGGCAATGGGGGTCCTGTTCGGCTGGGAAACAGGATCCCCCGATTTTAGGAGAGTAGAAGCATGGCATAAAGCGTCAAGCCAACACACTGGTGTTTAATAAACTGAAGGTCATCACTTTAAATGTAGCCTGAATAAATTCTCTGGTTAAGCATACTAAACTTCTTAACTATTTTAGAAAGGAGGGAGCAGATGTGGCCTTTATGCAGGAAACCCACGTAACAGCAAGGGAGCATGCGAAGCTACTAAGGGTATGGGTAGGAGATATAGGCTATTCGTCCTATACTGGAAAGAGAGGGGTGGCTACATTTAATCATCGTAGGACACCTTTTACACACCATAAAAGTATAGGTGACACATAAGGTAGATTCCATATTATGAGTCAAGAATTAGCAGGGAGGAGGGTGGCTCTATGTAATATATATGCGCCCAATATTTACTGCCACGGTTTCTTTGCCACATTGAGCACTTGGCTGCTCGAGTTTGAAGGGTAGCATTCTCCGAAATGCTTCCCGTTCCATGTGCAGGACCCAAAAGGCAGGCAGAGCTCCGGAGTCTCAGTGCGTGGAAGAGACAATGGTGCAGAGATGAAGGTTTTGGATTTGTTAGGAACTGGGGAACATTCTGGGGAAAGGAGGGGCTCTTCTGAAGGGATGGGCTTCACCTTAATCGGGATGGAACCAGGCTGCTGGCATTAACCTTTAAAAAGGAGATAGAGCAGCTTTTAAACTAGATAATAGGGGAAAGACAACAGTCGCCCAAGAGCGCATGGTTCGGAAGAATGTATTCTTGAAGGATACTACCAAAAGCAAAGAGGTTCCAAAAAAGAGTAAAGTAGCCCAAATGCCCTCGAGTATGGAGCAGACAGAGTTTAAAGATCCCAAATTACCCATGTCTACCAATAGACAGATTAATATGAATAAAATACAGCCTCTAAAATGCTTGTGTGCAAATGCTAGAAGTCTAAAAAATAAGATGGGAGAGTTTTCTAACCAGGGCTCCACACATCAAACAGTAAGTAAGGTTTTGAGGGTTTCTTTGTTTGGTTTGTTTTTATTACATTGCTAGCTCTCTGACTGGGAGCTCTTAAAAGGGTTTTGTGTATATTTTTAAAAGCAAGGTTACTTCATTTTTGCTGTTTTAGGAGAACCTTAATTGAGCACAGTAGGTTGCTGACTCCAGTGACCTCCTCAGCTTTAGAAGCTGCTAACACCTAATCAGGTGTTAGTGGGCCTGTTTCCTGAGTGCAGTTGAAGCCTGCATAAATAGGCTCCTGTGCCCTGCCCCTTTGAGGCTTTTCTAACCAGGGCTCCACACATCAAACAGTAAGTAAGGTTTTGAGGGTTTCTTTGTTTGGTTTGTTTTTATTACATTGCTAGCTCTCTGACTGGGAGCTCTTAAAAGGGTTTTGTGTATATTTTTAAAAGCAAGGTTACTTCATTTTTGCTGTTTTAGGGGAACCTTAATTGAGCACAGTAGGTTGCTGACTCCAGTGACCTCCTCAGCTTTAGAAGCTGCTAACACCTAATCAGGTGTTAGTGGGCCTGTTTCCTGAGTGCAGTTGAAGCCTGCATAAATAGGCTCCTGTGCCCTGCCCCTTTGAGGCTTTTCTAACCAGGGCTCCAGGATTCACCAGAGGCAGGTCTTGTCAGACAAATCTGATTGATTTTTTTGACTGGGTGACCAGGGAGTTGGACCGAGGGAGAGCTCTAGATGTGGTGTATTTAGATTTCCGTAAAGCCTTTGACACTGTTCCTCACAGGCGACTTATAAACAAACTGAGCACCCTAGGGATGGACCCTAAAGTTACTGCTTGGGTTAGAAATTGGTTGGGTGGGAGGCGACAAAGAGTACAAGTAAATGGAGCTCACTCTGAGGAGAAGGATGTTACCAGTGGTGTGCCCCAGGGATCTGTCCTTGGTCCAATTCTTTTTAACATCTTTGTTAGTGATATAGCGGAAGGGCTGTCGGGTAAGGTTTGCCTCTTTGCGGATGATACCAAAATCTGCAATAGAGTAGACACCCAGGAAGGGGTAGATAACATGAGGAGGGATCTAGCTAAGCTTGAAGAATGGTCTAGAATTTGGCAGCTGGGATTTAATGTTAAAAAATGTAAGGTCATGCATTTGGGCTGCAGCAATCCAAGGGAGCAATACAGTATAGGAGGTGAAGTACTTTTGTCCACTAAAGAAGAGCGGGACCTAGGCGTGGTTGTGTCTGATGATCTTAAAGTAGCTAAACAGGTGGAAAAGGCGACAGCAAAAGCTAGAAGGATGCTTGGGTGCATACGGAGAGGAATGGCTAGCAGAAAAAAGGAGGTGATAATGCCTCTGTATAAGTCTTTGGTGCGACCTCATTTGGAGTATGGTGTGCAATTCTGGAGACCGCACCTTCAAAAGGATGTGAACAGGATGGAGTCGGTGCAGAGGGTTGCTACCAAAATGATAATGGGCTTCATTATAAAGCATATGAGGACAGACTTAAGGATCTTAATATGTACACCTTAGAGGAAAGGCGGGATAGAGGTGATATGATTGAGATGTTTAAATACCTCCGTGGCATAAATGTTCAGGGAGAGAGCCTCTTTCAATTGAAAGCAAGTTCTGCTACGAGGGGACATGGGATGAGGGTGAAGGGAGATAGATTCAGGAGTGATATGCGGAAATATTTCTTTACGGAAAGAGTAGTGGATCCGTGGAATAGTCTCCCAGTGGAAGTGGTAGAGATGAGGACAGTAACTGAATTCAAGAAAGCATGGGACCAACACAGAGGATCTCTAAAGGCAAAAAGTGGACTGTTGTAGTTGTTATGGAAGGACAGACTAGATAGGCCATGTGGTCTTTTTCTGTCGTCATATTTCTATGTTTCTATGTTAATATATAGCACTAAATGAGAGGTTAGATATGACTGGAATATCAGAGACATGGTGGAAGGAGAACAACCAGTGGGACACTGTGATACCTGGGTACAAACTATATTGTAATGATCTCCAGGAACAAGCAGGAATGAGTCTTCACATATGGGTACGTCGGTACCGACGGAGTCTGCGCGGGAACACTTCCCAGTGTCCAATCAAAGAGCTTTTGGAAGCATCCCACCACGCCTGCGTGCTGCCTTCCCACCTTTCCCAACTGCCTCTCCTCAGTTTTCCTTTTTCCGCGGAGCCGGCAGGACGTCCTCCTGTCACCGCAGAAAATTCTTGTTTTATTTCTTTAGTTTTCTTGTGGTCGCGGCTGTCTTCCTGACGCCACCGGTACCGCCGGGGTTTTCTTTTCTTTTCTTGTAAAATCTTCCTTTTTCAGGGAATATTTTTTCTTCATAGTGTCCCACGGTGTCTTAGGCCTTTTAGGCCTCTTATTTTTCCTTCATGGAACCGCCAGTCACTTTCTCCAAGAAATGTTCAAACTGTGGCGGTACAACTTTATTTTTAGACCGTCGAAGTCGGTGTCTAACCTGCTTGGGTCCTGACAACAGTTTGGTGAGAAGAGGTCTTCAATATCGAGGTTCCCTCGATACACGGTTTCCCTCCAGCTTCGGGGCACCGTCCCCTTCTTCTTCTACACAGGATCAGGTAACCCACAAACAGTCTGTTAAGACTAGCCAGCCCTCGAGTGGTAGGTCTCATGCACAGCATGTAGACGGCTCCTGCCTTGCCCTCGAGGGCCTACTGGCTTCAAAACCCCGGCGGGAGTCTTTGGTCTCCAAAGCGTATAAGGGGTTTCAGGTTGTTCCTGGGGTTCACCCCTCACAGAACATACCTGAGCCGTGTCCGGTGGTGGCATCCGCTTCGAGCGGTACCGATACCCCGACATCGGCAATGGTGTTGGATGAAACACTCCTCACTAGGGATGGTCATCTGGCGTCCTTGGTGCCTTCGGGACCGGTGGATACACTCCAGACTGACCTTTCATTATCTGTACCAGCACCGATACTACCACAGACGTCGGTACCCTCCAGACGTGCATCGATAGCCTCGCTTCCTTCGATGCCAAGTCTGGAATCGATCTCCAGTCTGGAGGACTGGGTACCGACTCGCCTTGGTACCGGCTCTCGGCGGTACCGAAGGCTCGGTTCCGATGATTCAGATCCACAACTCTCGGTTCCCCCGAGGCCGATTGAGTTGCTACTAGCTGACTTTCATTGACCGGTATCAGACACGGTACCGAAATCGGTACCAATGTCCTCATTACCCTTACGGTCGGTGCCTTCCATGCTTCGCTTATCGATGCCGAGTTTAGAATCGCTCTCTAGTCTGGAAGACTCGGTACCAATACGCTTTGGTACCGACACCGATCGATACCAGTGGCTCGGTACCGAGGATGGTACCCGGAGGTTTTCGGTTACCTCGGTACCGATTGAACTGTCACCGATGACTGCTCCGATGTCTTTGTCGGGCTCGACTCCGACATCGGTACCGATATTGGCATCAGTACCGGTATCCACAGTAGCATCGTGGCCAACTCCTACCATGCTTTTTTCAACAGGATTGCTCCCTTCTATGCCAAGCTTGGAGTCGATACCTGGCATGGACAATGTGGTAATGACGGTCACTGCTCCTGACAGCCAGTACCGGCGACCATCCTTTAAGCATTCCACACTGCACTGTGCAGGATCTTCTATTCCTATATATCTGGATAGCTCTGTCGGTGCTCAGGCTAGTTCTTCAGATCTAACCTGTCCAAGGGAAATTCCTGTTGGGGAACCCTCTTTTCAGAGTTTCCTCCTGGATATAGCAAGATCTCTTGCCACTCCAGAACATGATCCTGCACAGAGCTCTCTTTCTACCAAAGCAAAGGAGAACATAATGCTTCCTTTGCATCATTCCTTGCAGGATCTCCTTCTAGGAATGTGGGAAACACCTTTAAGGGTACCCCCACCTTCCAGAGCAACTGATCTCTTATATCAGCTGCCCCCCTCTCCAGGGTTTCAAAAGACTCAACTTTCTCATCATTCCATAGTTGTGGAATCAGCAATGAGGCGGGTAAAGAGCAAGAAAAAGCACTCTTCTTATCCGCCAGGTCGTGAGTCTAAGACACTTGATGCCTTTGGACGTCAAATCTTCCAGACATCTATGCTTTCTGCAAGAATTCTCTCATATATTTTCTATATGAGTCTATCTCTTGAGGAGGTCTCAAAGCAATTACATCTTTTGACTCCTTCCCTTCCAGAGTCCAAGAGTGCAGACTATTCTTCACTGCTCAAGCACCTCCAGAATATCTCTTGGTTTCTTACTCGTGCTTCCCTAGACTCTTTTGAGTCTGTTAGCAGGACTTCTGCTATAACTATAGGGACACGACGTAGAGCCTGGCTCCAAGCTTCAGACTTGGACAAATGGGCACAGCACAGACTGGGACATACTCCTTGCACTGGAGACAATCTTTTCAACAAGGAGTCTTTACGTCAGGTTACTCAGTTCTCCACTGACTTACCTGTTCCTAAGGGCTGTTCTGCACCACCTTCTGTCCCAGTAGGTAGGAAATGTCCTGCCAAACTTTCTTCCCATAGGAGAAGAAGGTTTTATGCATCATCTGCCCATCATACAGATGTTCCCAAACAGGGGAAGCATCGTCCTGGTCTGCAGAGTTCAACCTCTCACCAGGCTCAGCAGACCCAGCAACCACAGGGTTTCTGATTAATCCATCAGATGCTTGTGAATCTTGGGATTAGAATTTGCAGTTGCTTCTTCTCAATAGAGGCAATCCACTGCTGTCATTCTAAATCCTAAACATGGATGTCTTCCTGAAAGACATCCATTCTTTCTATGTTCTGTGAGCTGTCAGGATGTTCATGCTTCTAGGTCACAGGGTTCTCCTCTTTTTCCTGCTAGGGAAAGAGGTCTATCCACTATCAAACGATAGTTTCCTGTGCCAGCATATCTTTTTTTCTTTCTATAAACTTACTACTTTGTAAGTTTTCTTCAGCTCCATTCTCTTTACCCTCTTATCAGGTTTTTCCTCTGTAAGAGCGGTATTGCTTCACTGGAGGGCTTTTTCTTCAGCCTCTCTAGTTTTCTTACTTTTCCAGTGCAGAGTTCTCTTCTCTGAGTTGACTCCTCTTTTTCAATCTTGCTTTGAAGCAGTTCATCAGACACGTCCAGAGTTTTCTACTCTTGTTTTGTCTGTTCTTTCTGTTTTTAAACAGTACCATTCTTCTGCTGTCTGGCAAGCAGCTGCCAATGCAGGAGCCTTAATGTTTGGACCACTGGTTCTTGTCCACCAGCAACCAGATTTGTCCTCCACTAACATTCTGTCTGGTCTTAGTAGTGGCTCCAAGTCAGTGCTGTCATCTGTCTAGGAAATTTTTTCACTACATGCTTGTTGGATTGTCTTCTCTTTCTGCCATCTCCATTCCCCTGGGTTTGGCAGCATAGTTGACATAGGTACTGGCTCTCCTGCAGCCAGTTCTGTCTCCTCTTTCTCCTGCATCATGCTCTCTGCAATTCTACAGAGAAGCTCTCCACTATGGGCCCTTGCTAGAGAGCATGGGGGGCCTTTTTCTCCAACAGCTATACTAGATGGTTGAAAAAGGTTTTTTCAGTCATGTCTCCCATGACTAGAAAAGTTCTCCTTTTTAATATAAAGGACATAGGCCTCCTCTTACGTGAAAGCTTAAGGAGTTGCTAATTCCCTGCTTTGGTCCATAGTATTTCCAAATATGTTTTCTCCTTCCAGCTCGTCCTCATGGTAAGAACGCATGATACCTTTTTGCCCTTAAGCAGGTCAGCATGGTATCTCATTCCTATGCGTCTTCTGTTCACTTACCATGCTAGAGTTCTAGAATACTCAGGACTTGCTGGCTGCAAACTGATATCATCCTCTGCTTTTCACGTAATCATCCTGGTTATTCTACAACCTAGCATCCCTGTAGCCATAACCAGTGGGAATTGATTCTCTGTATATCTCCTCAGGTAGGTTCCACCTTCTTGTTATTAGATGAATCTTTCCTCTCCAAATTTTCCTATGTGAATACCTTTTTATAGGCATATCTTTGTCTGCTTCATTGCAGACTTCCATATAGAGGCCTATATATTCATACCTATAGCACACATCTTACAGATGTCTATGTCTATCATTTGTGTGTATTTTATGCCCTTCATATCTCACTATAGATATATTCTCATATATCTATATGTTATATATATATATATATATATATATATATGTATCTGTCGAGATATTTTACTATCGGTAGATATGTATTCTGCTTTATCTACCTGACTGTCGAGGCTCATATAGCTATATGATTCTGACAGATGGGCTTTACCCATACTTATGCTATCCAGCATGTTTTGGGGTCCTACACTCACAACCACTTTGGTGGTAGTTAACACCTACCATAACCTTAAGGTTAGGTACCTCTGAAGCTCTCCATGTTCCAATATCTCTCCCAGCTGACTTCAGTTAGGAGAGACATTGCGGATCTTCAGCTAATCACAGGCTCTAACGCCTCCGGTGTTTGTCCTTTCTTTTGAGATACAAGTGGTTCCCATACCCTTTCTCCCCACAAGAACTGGGCCTGTTTGTCCAAATCGATTAGCCTTTCTCTTTTTGTTCCTAAGAGTGAGCCACTCTGCCGCCAAAAGAGTTCGGCTTTTATCATAAAGCCTTCCGCTGAAGGCCCACGGTTTTTGTACTACCCCAGTTTTTCCTACTGGGGTTACCTGTTACCTTTCAGGATTTTGACCTCCATTGCTTTTCCTACAGGTTTACTACCTCCACTTACAGTGAGGTCCTTCTCGAGGTTCCTCTACTGGGTTCCCCAATAGATCCCTTGAACCTCCATACCTCTCTGAAGTCTTGTTAGGGGAGGTCCATATTGCAATATTTTTTCTTTGCAGTATCATTGATGACAATTATCATCCACACATGGACTCCTTGTCTCCACTCCCCCCTTCTATATGAAATTTGTCCACCTCCCCCTCATTCCTGTAGAGTGCCCAAATCTTCCCCCATTTCCATATCCGACCTTGTAGCCCGTACGTGATCCTATCAAACTGATATGCATCTCCTACCTTCTGCCACCATTCCTTTAAGGTAGGCCCCACAGAGTGTTTCCACCGCCCAGCCAGGACCATTCGAGACGCCAGCAATAGCTTGGCTCTCAACCACCTGTGTCCCTCTCTGGGTCTAGTAGCACCTCTATAGGATCAAAGTGTATTTCCTCCCTCACTATTCTCCCCATCTCCGCTACCACCCCAGCCCAATAAGTTTTTGATAACGGGCAATCTCACCACAAATGGAAAATATCTCCCACCCTCCCACAATTACACCAGCATAACTCTCCCCTTTAAAAACCAGCCTTCCCTAGTTGCTGTGGGGTGATGTATGCTCTGTGTACTAGCTGCAGTTGTGTTTGGCGCCATCATGTAGCCATGGTCCACTTGTTTATACCCAAATTAATGTTATACCACTCTCTGTCCCCTAATTCCCGTCCCCCCTTTTTATCCCAGCTGGCCACGTGAGGGAGGGTCCCAACTTGCCTCTCCTTTTCCAAACTCTTATATATTTTGGACATTAATCCTTTTGTACTTTTCCCTTTAAACAACACTGTCTCTAAATCAGTTAGCTTCCAATTAAGCTTTAGACATTGTTCATGTCCTTGCATAAAGTGGCGAATCTGGAAATACTGATAAAAGGGGATTGTGACGCCCGCCAATTGATATAGGGCTTCTTTGGAAACACCCCCCCCCCCCTGCACCCATTAGGGATTCTAATTTACCCTTCCCCCTCATCCGTAGCTGGTTCATCGCTGGCTTAAATTCGATTCTCATGAAGGGGGTAAAGTCATCCAGCCAGGACCATAAGACGGTATGTTCCCTGTCTTAAAGCAACTTTTCTCGTACCTAATTTTTAATGGATCTAAAAAGGGGTGAGCAACCTCTCCCTTCTCTCCCCTTCCCCTTTCCCCAATCACCTCAAACAGCAATCACAGGGCTATTTCCTCATTCTCAAAGGGTAGCCAAAGTTTCTCCGCCTGCCGCATATAATAAAACTGCAATGCCTTCAATACCGTGGCCTGATAGTATCTTCGAAATTCTGGGAAATTTACTCCCCCATATTCCCTCCCTTTGATCAACCATTGGACTCAATCCTAGCTCTTTTCTTCCCCCATACAAAGCGAATAATTTTCCGTTCCCACTGCCTCAATACCACCTCTGGTACCTGTATCAGGAGCTGTCCAAACATATCAGGAGGATATTCATTTTGACTGCCGCCTGCCAACTCATCCAACTTAAGTGAAGAGGCCCCCATCTCTGCATGTCTCCCTCCATTTGCTGAGCTAATGCTGTGTAGTTATGCTTATACAGGGAACCCGGATCCGTTGTCAGGTAGACTCCCAGGAACTCGACTTTCTCCCCTACCCATCAAAATGGAAAGTCTTGGAGATCTGTCTTTCTTAAACCCCCTAGGTTTAAAGCTTCTGTCTACACCATATTAACCTTATAGCCTGACAAACCAGAGAATATTTCTATTTCCTCCAACAACTGCGGCAAGGAGGCCTTAGGTTCCATGAGGAACAGAAGAGTATTATCCGCGTACTGCAATATCTTGTGCTCACTATTATCACTCTGGACCGGTCGTATATGTTGGTTTTAGAACATAAGAACATAAGATATGCCATACTGGGTCAGACCAAGGTCCATCAAGCCCAGTATCCTGTTTCCAACAGTGGCCAATCTAGGTCATATGTACCTAGCAGTTTCCCCAAAAGACACAGGTTTCACAATGCTGTACTGGGTCAAGCATTAAGAACATAAGAACATAACATATGCCATACCGGGTCAGACCAAGGTCCATCAAGCCCAGTATTCTGTTTCCAACAGTGGCCAATCTAGGTCACATGTACCTAGCAGTTTCCCCAAAAGACACCAGTTCCACAATGCTTGTACTGGGTCAAGCATTGATATCTTCGGTCACTTCTTAATAATGGTTTATGGACCTTTATTCCAGGAACTTGTCCAAACCTTTTTTAAACCCAGCTACACTAACAGCTTTTACTACATCCTCCGGTAACAAATTCCAAAGTTTGATTACACGTTGAGTGAAAAAATATTTTCTTTTATTAGTCTTAAATAGTTTACCCTGTAGCTTCATTGCATGTCCCCTAGTCTTTCTATATTCTGATAAGGTAAACAATCGATCTACGTTTACCCGTTCCACTCCGTTCATTAATTTATAGACTTCTATCATATCTCCCCTCAGCCGTCTCTTTTCCAGGTTAAAGAGCCCTAACCTTTTTAGCCTTTCTTCATAGGAGTATCCTTCCATCCCCTTTACCATTTTGGTGGCTCTTCTCTGTACCTTTTCTAAAATCGCTATATCCTTTTTAAGATACGGCGACCAGAATTGCACACAATATTCAAGGTGCGGTCTCACCATGGAACGATATAGAGGCATTATAATATCTTTTGTTTTATTTTCCATTCCTTTCCTTATCATACCTAGCATTCTATTTGCTCTCTTGGCCGCTGCTGCACACTGGGCCGAGGGTTTTAACATGGTATCCACAATGACGCCTAAATCTTTTTCCTGGGTGGTGGTTCCTAATGTGGAACCTTGCATCGTGTAACCATAGTTTGGGTTGTTCTTCCCTAGGTGCATAACCTTGCACTTGTCCACATTAAATTTCATCTGCCATTTTGATGCCCAGTCTTCCAATTTATCAAGATCCTCTTGCAATTTTTCACATTCCTCTTGGGTTTTAACAACTTTAAATAGTTTTGTGTCATCTGCAAATTTGATAACCTCACTCGTTATTCCACTTTCCAGGTCATTTATGAATATGTCAAAAAGCAGCGGACTCAGCACAGATCCCTGGGGTACACCACTATTCACCTTTCTCCATTGGGAAAATTGGCCATTTAGCCCTACCCTCTGCTTTCTATCTTTTAACCAGTTCCTGATCCACAATAGTACACTGCCTCCTATCCCATGACTCTTTAGCTTTGCCAAAAGTCTCTGATGAGGGACCTTGTCAAAGGCTTTCTGAAAGTCCAGATACACAATATCAACCGACTCACCTTTGTCCACCTGTTTATTCACTCCTTCAAAAAAACATAACAGATTAGTAAGACAAGATCTTCCTTGTCTAAAGCCATGTTGGCTGTCTCCCATTAGGTTGTGACTATCTACATGCTGAGTAATTTTATTCTTTATGATGGTTTCTACCATTTTTCCCGGTACTGACGTCAGGCTCACCGGTCTGTAGTTTCCCGGATCACCCCTGGAACCCTTTTCAAAAATTGGTGTTACATTGGCGATCCTCCAATCTTCAGGTATTAGAGATGATTTTAATGATAGTTCACAGATTACTGATAGCAGTTCTGCAATCTCATATTTCAGTTCTTTCAACACCCTTGGATGTATACCATCCGGCCCAGGTGATTTGCTACTCTTCAGTTTATCTAATAGTTGTAAGACATCTTCCCGATGTATCGATATTTCCTTCAATTCTTCCGCACCTTTAAATACCACTTCAGTCAAGGGTAACATCCCTACATCTTCCTCAGTAAAGACCGAAGCAAAGAATTTATTCAGTCTCTCCGTTATCGCCTTGTCGCCTCTTAGTGCTCCTTTAACCCCTTTATCATCTAATGGACCAACTGACTATCTCACAGGTTTTTTGCTACGAATGTACTTGAAAAGGTCTTTATTTCGCGTTTTTGCTTCCACAGCAAGCTTCTTCTCAAATTCTCTCTTTGCCTGCCTTATCAATGCCTTGCATTTGACTTGCCAGTGCTTGTGCTGTTTCCAGGTTTCGTCGTTTGGCTCTTTTTTCCATTTCCTGAAAGATGCTTTTTTGGCAACAACAGCCTCTCTGACCTCACCTTTAAACCATGCTGGCAGTTTTTTGGACTTCCTTCCACTTTTCTTAAAGCGTGGAATACAGCTGGTCTGGGCTTCCAAGATAGTATTTTTCAACAACACCCAAGCTTGATGTACGTCTTTAACCTTCGCAACTGCTCCTTTTAGTTTTTTCTTAACTGTTTTCCTCATTTTATCATAGTCTCCCTTTCTAAAGTTAAAAGGTAGTACTGTGGATTTCCTTACTATCCCTTCTCCACTAATTAAATCAAAGGCGATCATGCTATGATCACTATTGCCAAGTGGCCCCAACACCCTTATCTCTTGCACTAGATCTGGTGTTCCACTAAGGACTAGGTCTAATATGGCTTCCCCTCTGGTCGGTTTTGCCACACCCTAGCTGCTAACGCTTCGATGACAATGGCGAACAACATGGGTGATAGCGGGCATCCTTGTTGGGGCCACTTGGCAATAGTGATCATAGGATGATCGCGTTTGATTTAACTAATGGAGGAGGAATGGTAAGGAAATCCACATTACTACCTTTTAACTTTCGAAAGTGAGACGATGATAAAATGAGGAAAATAGTTAAGAAAAAACTAAAAGGAGCAGTTGCAAAGGTTAAAGACTTACATCAAGCTTGGGGGGTGTTTAAAAATACTATCTTGGAAGCCCAGACCAGCTGTATTCCACGCTTAAAAAAAAAGTGGAAGGAAGTCCAAAAAACTTCCAGGATGGTTTAAAGGTGAGGTCAGAGAGGCTGTTGTTGCCAAAAAAGCATCTTTCAGGAAATGGAAAAAAGAGCCAAATGACGAAACCTGGAAACAGCACAAGCACTGGCAAGTTAAATGCAAGGCATTGATAAAGCAGGCAAAGAGAGAATTTGAGAAGAAATTTACTGTGGAAGCAAAAATGCATAATAAAGACTTTTTCAAGTACATTCGTAGCAAAAAACCTTTGAGAGAGTCAGTTGCACCATTAGATGATAGAGGGGTGAAACGGCCAGTAAGAGGAAACAAGGCTATAGCGGAGAGACTGAATTCTTTGCTTTGGTCTTTACTGAGGAAGATGTAGGGATATCACCCATGACTGAAGTGGTATTTAAAGGTGGCGCTGCAGAAGAAATGAAAGAAATATCGCTACACCGGGAAGATGTATTACAACTATTTGATAAACTGAAGAGTAGTAAATCACCTGGACCGGATGGTATACATCCAAGTATGTTGAAAGAACTGAAATATGAGATTGCAGACCTGTTATTAGTAATCTGTGAATTATCATTAAAATCATCTGTAATGCCTGAAGATTGGAGGATCGCCAATGTAACGCCAATTTTTAAAAAGGGTTCCAGGGGTGATCCGGGAAAATAGAGACCGGTGAGCCTGACGTCAGTACCGGGAAAAATGGTAGAAACCATCATAAAGAACAAAATTACTCAGCATGTAGATAGTCATGGCCTAATGGGAGACAGCCAACATGTCTTTACACAAGTAAGATCTTGTCTTTCTAATCTGTTATGTTTAGTTGACGGTGTGAATAAACAGGTAGATAAATGTGAGTCGGTTGATATAGTGTATCTGAACTTTAAGAAATTCTTTGACAAGGTCCCTCATCAGAGACTTTTGGCAAAACTAAAAAGTCATGGGATAGGAGGTGATATACTGTTGTGGATCAGGAACTGGTTACAAGATAGAAAGCAGAGGGTAGGGCTAAATGGCCAATTTTCCCAATGGAAAAAGATGAATAGTGGAGTACCCCAGAGATCTGTGCCGGGTCTGCTGCTTTTTAACATATTCATAAATGACATGGAAACAGGGAATAGCGAGTGAGGTTATCAAATTTGCAGATGACACAAAACTATTTAAAGTTGTTAAAACCCAAGAGGATAGTGGAAAATTGCTAGAGGATCTTGATAAATTGGAAGACTGGGCATCCAAATGGCAGATGAAATTTAATGTGGACAAGTGCAAAGTTATGCACCTAGGAAAGAACAACCCAAACTATGGTTACACGATGCAAGGTTCCACATTGGGAACCACCACCCAGGAAAAAGATTTAGGCGTCATCGTGGATAACATGTTAAAACCCTCCGCCCCATGTGTAGCGGTAGCCAAGAGAGCAAATAGAATGCTAGGTATCATAAGGAAAGGAATGGAAAATAAAACAAAGGATATTATAATGCCTCTGTATCGTTCCATGGTGTGACCGCACCTTGAATATTGTGTGCAATTTTGGTCGCCGTATCTTAAAAAAGATATAGCGTTATTAGAAAAGGTACAAAGAAGAGACACCAAAATGGTAAAGGGGATGGAAGGATACTCCTATGAAGAGAGGCTAAAAAGGTTAGGGCTCTTCAACCTGGAAAAGAGACTTCTGAGGGGAGATATGATAGAGGTCTATAAATTAATGAATGGAGTGTGTCATGCAGCAGACCCTCTTGAAAGAAAAGAAAATGTTTTAAACGGAGAAAAAGACGTGCACAAGCTGCATTATTCGGAGGAACCAGCTAGAGGGAGCCAGAGTGATTTCAGGGAGACTGAGGAGCCCCGCCCCGCTGGTCACAAGGTAATGCCAGCCAGCTTCCAATCCTCGAAGGCAGGAGTGCTTCTTAAGGAGAGTGTGGAAGACTGGAGACAGTTCGGCAGGAGACAGGTCGGCAAGGTGGTCGGCAGGAAGGAGAGAGAGAAGAGCAGCAGTGAAGAAAGAGAAGCAGGCCAAGGAGGCAAGTCCAGCAGAAGCAAGGGAAGGATCACTTGCAGCACAGAGAGAAAGAGGTTAGAATGGAAACCTGATTACTCTACCGCTAGCAAACCACCCCGAGTGGAAGGTGATTTCCTTGGAGCTGATGAAGGACCTGGGAAGGTCTCAGCTCAAACAAGAGTGAGAGCTGTTTGTCCAGAGAGGCGAAAGCATTGCTGCAACTGTAGTCTAAAGTCAAATGAGAGACAACTGGAGAACCTAAGCCGTGCTGCACAGGCAAGCCAGAAGCTAAGCTGGTACAGGCCCAGACCTTCACTTGGAGAAGGGACTCCAACCTCACAAGGTAAACCATACTTTCCTGGAAAAAGATTTCAGAAAGCTGCTGTATGGGAAAGACAGGCAGTAGAAGAAAAACGTTTGTCTGAAGGTTCCTACGATACAAGGTATGAAAAATGTTTACCTAAGAAGAAAGTTCTGAATGAAAAATGTTTGTATAGAGCTGCTATAAAACCTCTGAATAAAGAGGAATCTTTTCAGTATAAAACAGCACATAGCCGACGCCCTAGGCTTAGCCCAGAACATTGGGAAGTGATACAGGAGCTGTATAAAAAGCCTGAATATATTTTACCTGAAACCAGGGACACAGATTCAGAGGTTTCGGAAGATGAGCCAATGCAAGTGGAACTAGCAGGGGATATTTCAGATCCAGAAATGGATTGTACATACTGTGTAACAGGAAGCCTAGAATCCTTGTCAGGCTTGTGAGCTGTGTGACTTGCTGAATTGAACATTCTTGTTTTGTGTAAATAGCACCAGTCCTGTGAAAGTAACAGTTTTTGGTTTAAACCTGAGTTTTTCTTTTCCTCACCCGAAGTAAGGACATTTTGCTTTATAGTTGTATTCCAATCATTTGAACCATTGCGAAGAAGGGAAATAAAAAGCCTTTATTTTTCCCACCACTCTGAGCAGTTGTTTTCATTGAAGATTGGTATCAAGGAAACTACTAGGACCAAAAGTCAATTGGGCCTTTGGAATACTTGCCAATCTCAACTTTATAATTTTTGTGTCTGACCTGCCCTGACCTCTACTAGCCACCAGGGTAGCCCTCACGACAAGTGGAATGGGTAAACGTAGATCGATTGTTTACGTCATCAGAATATAAAAAGACTAGGGGAGATGCAATGAAGCTACAGGGTAAACTATTTAAGACTAATAAGAGAAAATATTTTTTCACTCAACGTGTAATCAAACTCTGGAATTTGTTACCGGAGGATGTAATAAAAGCTGTTAGTGTAGCTGGGTTTAAAAAACGTTTGGACAAGTTCCTGGAGGAAAGGTCCATAAACCATTATTAAAAGGGGCATGGGATATCATTGCTTGACCCAGTACAAGCATTGAGGAACCTGTGTCTTTTGGGGAAACTGCTAGGTACTTATGATCTAGATTGGCCACTGTTGGAAACAGGATACTGGGCTTGATGGACCTTGGTCTGACCCAGTATGGCATATCTTATATTCTTGTCTTGTGCCCCTGTATATGTTCTTGTCTTGTGCCCCTGGAATTCACCTGAGCTCCCCCCCCATTTACTAAAATTTGTGCTGTCAGTGCATGATATAGGGCCTGTATTCCCCTTATAAAATTCTCCCCCACGTTAAATTTTTCTAGCATGGCAAATAGAAACGGCCATTCTACTCTGGCAAAAGCCTTTTCGGCATCTAGCGCTACACTAAGTGCCGATTCCTTCCTCCTGTTCAGGAAGGCTATCAAATTTAGCCCTTCCTTTGATAAAGCCGGTTTGATCCAGGTGAATTAAATTAGGTAGGAGTCCTTCCAGCCTCCTTGCCAGTTCCTTAGCAAACAATTTAGCGTCACAATCTGAGCGACTGGCTGGTAGTTGCCACATTGATTCAGGGATCATCCCTCTTTTGGAAGCACCACTATGTTTCCCCTTCCCATAGTTGGTGGCAGGGAATCCCTCCCAGTGCTTGCGTAAAAATCCCGGCCAAGAGGGGTGCTACCTCGGCCCGCATGAGGTGATAAAACTCGGCTGGGAAACCGTCCTCCCCTGCAGTCTTCCCTTTTGGGAGGGATTTTATAACTTCTGGGACTTCTGTCACCGTGACCGGCCGCCCAAGTGTTCCGCCTCCCCCTCTTTTAGTTTTGGGAGCATCAGAGTCTCTAAATACTTCTTAATCAACTCAGTCCCCCGGTCCCCTCTGAGGTATACAGAGCTTTATAAAATGTCCAAAACTCAGCACAAATATCTGGGACAGTACAAATCTGACCTCCCTGCGGCCCCTTCAGTTCCACCACCTCTCTAGCCTCCCACTTTTTCCTCAGCTTCCAGGCTAATAGCTTGCTGGCTTTATTCCCTTGTTCCTGGTAATTACATTTTGTCATTCTTAACATGTGGGTAATTTTCCCTGTATCTAACGCCTGAAGCTGGGCTTTTGCTGCCTCTAGCCTTCTCTGAGTTGCTTTGGCCCCGGTAGCCGCATGCTCTTTCTGTAGCGTTTCTATCTCCTGAGTTAGTCTCCTGTGTTCCTTCTCTACTTTCCTCCTACTTTGCGCTGAGAGCTGTATCAGTATCCCTCTTAAGTAGGCTTTCCCCGCATCCCACAAAGTCCCAACTGACGTTTCTCCATTGTCATTAGTTTGTAGATAATTTCCCCATTCTCGTTTTACTTTACTCAGTATTTAATCTCTTTGCAATAAGAGGATATTAGCCTGCCACCCACTTCACCTCCACGAGCCTGCTTAGAGTACACAGCATACCTCCTCCATCCGACCAAAACATGGCGTAGAGACACTTCTCATACATCGATTCAACAACATAATCAAAGAAATAGACAATATAAAGCAGGGCTTCTTATTAATATTTATAGATATTTCATCAGCCTTCGACACAGTCTCCCATCACTTCTTATTGACGCGCCTAAGGGAGATTGGCCTTCAAGATACTACTATTAAATGGTTTCAGTCGTACCTAGAAGACAGACAGCAGAGAGTAAATACAGTCAAACCTCGGTTTTCATGATTAATCCGTTCGAAAAAGTCTGACTAAAACCGAAACGTATGAAAACTGAAGCAATATTTCCCATAAGAAATAATGTAAATCCAATTAATCCGTTCCAGACACCCAAAAATATTCACAAAAAATACATTTTATAGAGAATAACTATATTTTTACATACAGAAAACAATGAGAAATAAATATAAATGACTAATGAAATGGATAAATGAACATTTAACATCACTGAAAGCAAGCTAAGTACAGTACTGTACAGTACAGTATGTTAACATCTGGCCTTAGCCACCCCTGACAAGCTGCTGTGCCCAGCTCTCTTCGGAATCACATTGAATTCAGTCCATTAAAATACCTTTACATTATCTGCTCAATGCTTCAGAATGGCAGAAAATCTTAATGATATAGCTTCAGACGTACCCTGCAAGAGAAAGAACTGCCTCCCACATTCATGCAACATCTCCTGCTTACGTTGACAGCTTTTCTTCCCTGCTACCGGGACAAAATCTCAGTCAAAAGACGTTGAAAACCGAAGCAATGCATGAAAACCGGGACAAAATCTCAGTCAGAAAAGACGTTGAAAACCGAAGCGTATGAAAACCGGGGCAAATGAAAACCGAGGTTTGACTGTACTGGGAACCTCACTTCAGCACCCTTCAAAACTACTCAAGGAGTTCCTCAAGGCTCATCTCTATCAGCTCTTCTCTTCAACATCTATATTCAACCAATTTGCAATATATTTAACAAATACAAGATATAATACACCATATATGCCGATGACATCATGGCATATACCCCTATTCAACTGGACTCACCAGACTATACCACCATATCTACCTGCATTCAAGAAATCACAACCTGGCTAAATAAAGACAACTTAAACATCAACATAAAAAAATCTGAAGCAATAATCATAACGAGAAACACTACATTCATTCATCCTACCTCTATCAACATATCCAATACACCCATTACAATAAAAGATGAAGTCAGATTCCTCAGAGTGATTCTAGACAAGCAACTCACCCTCCAACCACATATAAACAAGATATCCAAAACAGCCTATTTCAAACTCACAACGCTCCAGAGACTAAAACCTCTCCTCATCAAAGAACACTTCCACACAGTATGCCAGGCCATCATTACACCTGTACTGGATTACTGTAATATACTATACCAAGTTTTACCCAAACAAACCACCCGTCAACTACAAATAATACAGAACACTGCCGCCCACATCATTGCTAGCACATCAAGACAAGACCATATAACCCCAATACTACATGACCTACACTGGCTACCGATATCATCACATGCAAAATATAAAGCAGCACTAACTATCTTCAAAATTAAAAACAACATGTCAGTAGAAATACTACATGAACTCATCGGAACCAAAACAAGCAAAAGACCAGACAGAAATAGCACCAAAAACAATATACCAACACCCAGTCTATTTACAAGAACCAACAAATCCACATCCATGAGAGCCTTCTCTCTTGCTGCCCCTGCCCCTATCCCCTATCCCCTTCTCTCTTGCTGCCCCTGCCCCTATCCTCCCAGATAAACTAAAATCAACAACAGATATAAAAGAATTCAGGAAACTACTAAAAAACACCCTATTCATTGAACAATTCAGTGATGACCACCAACTACCCTAATCACCGAAAATCCCAGAAATCAACAAAAAGACCTCAAAGACTTACAGAAGATGCTCAAAACTACGCTCTTCACAGAACACCACAAGGACGTAACATGAACTGTCTAAATGAACTCTCAGCCCAACAAAATGTAAAAATGTAAATATTTATTGTACACAGCTCACACTGTATATAGCTCACCACAAAATCAAATGTGAAGATGTAAATATTTCCTGTACACAGACCACACTGTATATAGCTCACCACGCAATCAACTTCACACCACTCACACACACAACTATCCATTTATCACTGCATGTCCACACCCTGACACCTGATTTGAGGAATGGCTAGCAGAAAAAAGGAAGTGATAATGCCTCTGTATAAGTCTTTGGTGCGACCTCATTTGGAGTATGGTGTGCAATTCTGGAGACCGGTGCTTCAAAAGGATGTGAACAGGATGGAGTCGGTGCAGAGGGTTGCTACTAAAATGATTAATGGGCTTCATTATAAAGCATATGAGGACAGACTTAAGGATCTTAATATGTACACCTTAGAGGAAAGACGGGATAGAGGTGATATGATTGAGATGTTTAAATACCTCCGTGGCATAAATGTTCAGGGAGAGAGCCTCTTTCAATTGAAAGCAAGTTCTGCTACGAGGGGACATGGGATGAGGGTGAAGGGAGATAGATTCAGGAGTGATATGCGGAAATATTTCTTTACGGAAAGAGTAGTGGATCTGTGGAATAGTCTCCCAGTGGAGGTGGTAGAGATGAGGACAGTAACTGAATTCAAAAAAGCATGGGACCAACACAGAGGATCTCTAAAGGTAAAAAGTGGACTGTTGTAGTTATGGAAGGACAGACTAGATGGGCCTTGTGGTCTTTTTCTGTCATCATGTTTCTATGTTTCTATGTCTATGTTTCTATGTACCCAAGCACCCTGACACTTGATTTGTTTGATGTATAATTCACTTTGATTTCAGGATAAAGCAGTATATAAATCCTTTTAAATAAATAAAATCCCATGGTCAGCCAGCACAATAGGGTATATCTTAGCCTCTGTAATTCTGGACATTTGGTCTTTGCAGCAGAATATGTAATCCAGCCTTGAGTATGTGTCAGTTCCCGCTGTTGAGCATGTGTATTCTCTACCACTACCATTCTGCACCCTCCAAACATCCTCCAGTTCCACCAGTGCAGCCCGCAACTCCCTTCCCTCCCTTTTATGGATTTTCGCTTTAATGTTACTCCGATCTAAATTCTCTATCACACAATTCATGTTGCGCCCTATAATCCAGTCACCCTTCGCTACCTTGGCAAATTTCTTGAACTCCATCTTGAAAAATCTCTTTTGAGCCCGTTCGGGGCATATATATTCAGCATAGAGATTTCCGCATTTTCCACCCTTCCCATCAGCCAGATTGCCCGGCCCTCCATATCACCCCCTGTAGTATACAAGACAAGAGGCACCTGCTTATGCACTAGGATAACTACTCCTCTCTTTTTGGAATTATAGGCTGAGCTAACCATCTGTTGGAATCCCCCCTACTTGCAACTGTAGGTGTTTCTTTACTGTCAAATGGGTTTCCTGCAGGAGAAGGAAATCAATGTGGGCTTTATTAGCCAGAGCGAGCACCCTTTTCCGCTTAATTGGATTATGCAGCCCTCTTACATTCAGGGCTACTTTATATCCTTCAAGCTTATGTTGCTCCCCATCTGTTTTTAATTCTTCATTTAGAGGATCGGGATTCCCACTCTCCATCCTCTGTCCTGCCTCCCTCTTCTCCCACAGTACAGCGCAACACCACTGGAACACAACAAACCCCCATTCCCCCCTTGACTGTACCTTTGCGCCTTTCCTTGTGTATTCCCCTCCATTTGTTTTATTTTCTTGACTTTTGGCTTCCTTTGGTACAGCAAATTCTATACCTCATTCCCCCCCTTCCCACCCCTTTTTTTAGTCTCTTGACAACTATTCACACCCGGTTCCCTACCCATCCACCCGTCCGCCTTTCCTATTCCTCCTGCCCCCGTGCACCCCGTCATACCAGCTCTCCCTCCACTGCCAGTTCCCCTCATATTTCTCCTTTTTCCTCTTCTCACTTTTCCCCTGTCCCTCTATTAGCCCCCTGTGCCCAGCATTATATCCCTCGAGTTCCTCAGCAATCTTAACCTTCAGCAGCCTTACTAAAAACTAAAACACAATATGCAATCCCAAGGGGGAGAAGAAGGCAAAGATTGAGGATCAAAGACTGTCGACTGCTCCTGAGGGATTCCCGCGCCTGCCAGGGATCTCTTCTCCTCCACTGCGGGGGTCGGGGTACACGTCTCTCTTGCCCCTGGAACCTCATTTGCTGCAGGCCCTCTTGCTCTTGTTATGCACTGGGCCAGCTTGCTCAGGCCTCCATTCAGCTTGTTGTTTTTGGCGGGCGCCTTGTTTTTCTGCCCCTCACTCTCAACCAGCCAGGCCGCCACTGCATCCGGAGAATAAAAAAATGTTCTGATCCCATTGCTATTAATAGTAAGTCTTGCAGGGTACCATAGGGCCGCCTTGTAGCCCTTCTGCAGCAGTTGATTACAGCCTATCAGAAGCTCTTTGTGCCGCCGCACCGTCTCCGCAGCTAAGTCCGGGAACACCATCACTACTCAGGATTTATATTCCATGTGCCCTGTCTTTCGCGCCGCCCTTATTATATATTCTCTATCCTGAAAATGCAGTAATTTTATTATAAAAGCTCTTGGTTTGGCGTGTTCATCCGGTCTAGGCCTTAGCTCACGGTGTGCCCGCTCCTCTTCCTAGTCCCCTACCACAGGGCACCCTGGAAAGCAAGCTTTCAGCAACTCTGTTATAAAGCTTACAGAGTCAGCGCCTTCCTCCCCCTCTGGGATCCCAAATATCCACAAATTGGACCTCCGCTTGTGATTTTCATGATCTTCCACCTTCTCCTTCAGCCAGGCCACATGCTTTTTCAGGATTTGGGGCTCTCTCTCTGTGCTTTTCTGGGCCCCTTCCATCTGCTCAATCCTGCTCTCTTCCTCATCTTTCCGGGCCCCAAGTCCGACATATTTTTCCTCCAGCTTTTGCAGCACTATCTCCACAATCTCTTTCTTCAACAATCTGATCTCTGCAAGCACCATCCTGAGGGGCGCAGAGTCCTGGTCTGTGCTCACTTCCTCTGCCTTGCTTACACCTGAGGAGTTTGGCGATTCCAGTCCAGGCTGCATTCTTTTTTGCTTCATATCATTTTTGTTGCCTTTATTTTCATTACCTTCAGCATTCTGTCTATTTTTTACTGAGGATTTCTGCCAGAACCGGGTTTTATTTGGTGAAATTGAGCGGGCGAGGCGGGAGCTGCTCTTACACACCTCTTCCCCTCTCGCTATCCAGACCGGAAGTCCACCTGGGAATATTTGTTTTGGTTAGTGGAACACTTTGGCATCAAGGGCTCTTTTCTGGAGTGGGTAAGAACTCTCTATAATGGGCCCACGGCAAGAATTTTGATCAATGGAAGCCTGTCGGATAGCTTTATGCTGCAAAGAGGGATGCGACAAGGATGCCCACTGTCGCCTCTCTTATTTATACTGTCCTTAGAGCCACTAGCTATTAAGATCCATGAAACAAAGGAATTAAACTAGGGAAGGCGAAGTATAAGATCAACTTATTTGCGGATGATATGTTACTATTCATAGTGACACTAAGGGGTATGTTTACTAAACCGTCTTAATGTTACCGGCGCTAGTTGCAGCGTTAATGTGAAGAATGCCATATAAGGTAGTGGGCATTCCGGAGGGAAGGTTGAAAGGAATCGGTATCGTGCGATAGTGGCACGTGCGTTAACGTGCGTTAACCCTAAGTTCATGCCAGCATAGTGTTAGAAGCTATAAAGATGTAGCCCACTGGTTACTGAAATGACTGTGGAGGCAGAGACCATGGGTTCGATCCCACAGTGGTGTTATGTAAGAAGGCTGTCTGAGGCATTTCCTTTTAATTTAAATCAGTGCTGCCAGCAAAAACACCCTCACAGTGCCGTAACCTAAGGTGCCGCAAAAGGCGCCCTATAAGGCACTCCATAGGGCACATTATAAAGTGCCCTGTCTGCCAAGGCACCTTATAATGTGCCCTATAGGATGCCTTATAGGGCGCTTTATAGGCGTCTTATGAGGTACCTTAGGCTACGGCACTGTAAGGGTGTTTCTGCTGGCAGCACTGATTTAAATTAAAAGGAAAAGCCTCAGACAGCCTTACTAAATAACACCACTGTGGGATAAAAACCCATGACCTCTGCCTTCTCAGTCATTGAAGTAACCAATGGGCTACATCTCTCTAGCATCTAACACACCGCTGGCTGGCTACAGAAAGACTGCAGGTCACCACACAAACTGTCTGCTGTGGTTACCAGGATAGGGTAAACCCACCCGTACCCATGATGCACTGCACATGCAGATCAGCAGCCTACATCTGATCACAAGATGGGGTATGTGCCTCTATAGCACCCCAGCCTGGTAGGGGGAACTGACCGTGTGTGTTACTGGCACAGAGTAGCTACAGACCGTGACATTGTGTGGTTCCTGTGCTCACCCTGAGGGTGAGGTGGGGCGCCCAGCACCAGGCCGCAGCACCTGGCTTGGCTGAGATAAGCTGTGTTGCAGGTCCCCGTAAGTGCCAGTATGTGATAGGTAGTCCTTGCAGACACACCTAGGATACACCTGTGTCCATCTGTATTTCCCAGTCACGTCTAGCCCTTGTGGACTATGATGCACCCATAATTTTTGACTATCCAAGTTGAGCTACCTGTTATCTGTATTTTTCTCCAGGACCAAGCAGGAAGTCAGTCCTCACTTATGGGTGACGTTGGCGCCGACGGAGCCCTTGCGGAGCAATTTCCCCAGCTTTCGAAGAAAGCCTTTGGGATTGCAGCGCGCATGCGCGGTCCTCTTCCCGCCCAAGGATGCCATCTTGCTCAGTCTTCTTTTTTCCGCGGAGCCCTACAGACGTAGTTTGTTACCACCGCTGAAAAGGTTGATTAATTCTTGTTGTTTTCTCGGTTTGCGTGTCCTTTTCCTGCCCGGCCTCGATTTTTCCTTATCGAGTCCGTTCACATTTCTTTTTTTTTGTTTTCAATTTTTAACTGGCGTTCCTGCCACTTATTTTCCACCCCTGGTGGCTCGGTCTTTCGACCTCGCGGGGGCCCTTTTTCCCCCGATGGCTGCCAGCGGGTTCAAAAAATGTGATCATTGTTCTAAATTAATGTCTCTTACAGACACGCATAATTTCTGCCTCCGTTGCCTCGGACCCAACCATGACTCTGGGAGCTGTGGTCCGTGTGGCAAGATGTCCTCCAAGTTGCTGAGGAGTCGGCAATCGCAAAAGGACCGAATCTTCTCTGACCCCGAGTCCGGTCCGGCCCGGACCTCGTCGGAGGCTTCGACATCTCGTGACTCCGGCCACGAGCACCGTCAGAGTTCCTCTTAGCGGAGGTCCCCTGGCCGGGAGCATCGTCGGCAGAGGAAACTCGCGCGGGCGGCGTCGGAGGACGCACCTGGTCCCTCACGGGCCGGGTCGCATAGCACCGCCAGCCGCCCCGAGTCCTCGGAGGCGGAGAGACCCTCTAAACTTCCTCGACTCGAGGTGGAGCCGCACGTGAGTACTATTGTTCTCCTGGACTCCCCTACGGAACCGTCGTCGGGCCCGACGCCGTCGGGGCCCGAGTCGGTGGCTGCCGGGTCTTCTGGGCTTGACCTCAGATTGACATCCTTGGAGCGCAGTATCTCTGCCTTCTTGGACCAGCAGAGGGTTTGGATGACCGGCATCGCCAGTGCATCTGCCTAGACCACCAGGACGTCAACGCCAAAGTCGACCCCGGTGGCCGAGTCGATGCATGCTCGAGTCGATCCTCGGTCGAGGTCTCCCTCGGCCTCCCGTTCGGGACCGAGGTCGCCGGCGTCGGCGTCGGGACGAACCCTCGCCCGCAAGGAGCCCCTCGATTCCTCCACGGAGGCGTCGGACTGGGACACGGAAGGGGACAAGTCGCCCGGCTCTTTTCAGACCCGGTGCGTCCCCTCCGACTCGCCCAAGTCGGAGCCTCGAAGGCGATCCCCTCCGGAGGATACGCGCTTCTCTGATTTTGTGCGGGATATGGCCAAGGCTTTGGCTTTCCCCGCAGATCCCGAGGAAGAGCCTCGCGCGGAAGAGCTCGAGGCACTCCAGTACGACTCTCCCCCGAAGGAGGCCTTTACTGTGCCGGTCCCTCCGATGCTGGAGCGGCTGCTCTTCCGCATGTGGGAAAGCCCGGCCTCGACACCGGTGTTAAGCAAGCGGATCGATTCGATTTATCGAGTCCGCAAGAGCCCCGGGTTCCAGAAGGCGCAACTGCCACACCACTCCATGGTTGTGGAATCGGCATGCATCGGCTTAAGAGTCAAAAGATGCACTCCTCGGTGCCCCCGGGTAAGGAGGCCCGTAACCTGGATGCCCTCGGTAGGAAGTGCTTCCAGGGTTCCATGCTTGCCTGCAGAGTCCAGACATACCAGCTGTATATGGGCATGTTCCTCCGAGACCTGGCGAAAGAGCTCGCCGGGTTCTCGGCTGGTCTCTCCGACGAACCTTTGCAGAGGTTCCTGGCCTTGTCCGATAGTATTCGAGAGTGCTCGAAGTTCCTTTCTCAGGCGGCCTACGACGGCTTCGAGGCATCGGCCCGAGTAGCCGGAGCCGACATCGGTGCCCGCCGACAGGCCTGGCTCCAGTCATCCGACCTCGAGCCATGGGTACAGGACAAGTTAGTCGATGTCCCCTGCCGAGGTGACAACCTTTTCGGCAAGCCCATGTCTCTCACTCGGACTCGACTGTCCCGAAAGACCTCCGCTCCCCCGCAGAAGAGGAAGGGTCCGGGGAAGAAGCCTTTTTACCCGAGGAAGGTGCTTGCCTATAAGCAATCCCACCTTCAATACCAAGTACCGGCGGCTTCCACTCAGGGCCCACAGACTAAGGGTCAGGGGAATGGCCCCCGTAGGCCGCGGGCCCCCAAGCCCGCTACACAGCCCCCTGCCACGCAGGGTGTGGGTTTTTGACTATGCCAGCATAGCCTCTCCCCCTCCGTGCCCGTCGCTCAGCACGGGAGGCAGGCTGATCCACTTTGCTCACAGGTGGTCAGCCATAACATCCGATTCCTGGGTGCTGCAGGTGGTTCAAAGGGGCTACCTCTTACATTTTCACCAGGTGCCTCCCCCCTACCTCCCGGGGGAGCCTCCAAGGCCCCCTCTGCACAGAGACTTACTCCTTCAGGAGCTGCAGGGTCTACTGGAGGAGCAGGCTGTGGAACCAGTGCCCCAACCTCAGTGAGGTCAGGGGTTCTACTCCAGATACTTCCTGGTCCCAAAGAGGACGGGAGGCCTCAGACCCATTCTGGACTTGCGCAACCTCAACATGTTCCTGCAGCGGGAAAAGTTCAGGATGCTTACCCTTGGAATCTTGCTGTCCTACCTCCAGCAGGGAGATTGGCTATGCTCCTTGGATCTAAAGGATGCCTATACTCACATCCTGATTCATCCGGACCACCGACAATATCTCAGATTTGTAGTGGCCGGGAAACACTATCAGTACCGCGTGCTGCCCTTCGGCTTGTGCTCCGCCCCCAGGGTGTTCACAAAATGCCTGGCGGTGGTCGCAGCCTTCCTGAGGCTTCAGGGCCTATTCGTTTTTCCTTACCTGGACGACTGGCTCGTCCGGGCGCAGTCGGCCCCAGAGGTCGCTCAGGCCACGCAGCATACGGTGGCTCTGCTTCAGCACTTGGGCTTCGTCATAAACGTCGGGAAGTCCACGTTGCGCCCCTCTCAGGATCTCGAGTTCATAGGAGCTCGGCTCGACACTGTGCGAGCTCGTGCCTTCTTGCCTCGGGAGCGAGCCGACAGGCTCATGGCTTTGGCCGGCATGTTCCACAGTGCATCTCCGGTTCCTGCCCGAAGGTTCCTGCAGCTGCTCGGTCATATGGCCTCCATGGTCCATGTCACGCCGAACGCCCGACTGCATATGAGGCCTGTCCAGTGGTGTCTCCGCACTCAATGGCATCAGGCCACAGGGGGTCTGGCGGACTTTCTACAGATCTCCGACCGCCTGGTCTCCTCTCTGCAGTGGTGGCTCCACCTGCCCAACCTGGTACGGGGTATGCCCTTTCAGTCTCCCGCACCTTCCCAGGTGCTGACGACCGATGCCTCTCTCTTGGGATGGGGAGCGCATTGCCAGGGAGCGCGCACTCAAGGCCTTTGGACTCCTTGGGAGGCGGCTCAACACATCAACTTCCTGGAGCTGTGGGTGATCCGCCTAGCTCTGCGGACCTTCTCTCACCTCACCTCTCGCTAGTCCGTACTGGTGCAGACGGACAATCAGGTGGCCATGTTCTACGTGAACAAACAGGGGGGCACGGGCTCCCTCCTGCTCTGTCAGGAGGCCCGGCGACTGTGCTCCTGGGCAGTCGACCACAACATCCTCCTCAAGGCTGTTTACTTGCCCGGGCAGGAGAATTGCCTGGCCGACAGGCTGAGCCGGGTCTTGCAGCCCCACGAGTGGAGGTTGAACCCCGGCGTTGCCCAGCAAATCTTCCGCCGGTGGGGCTCCCCCACCGTGGACCTCTTTGCCACTCCCCTGAACCGGCAGCTCCCCCGGTTTTGCTCTCGGCATCCACATCCCCTCAGAGTGGCCCCGGATGCTTTCCTCATTTCGTGGTCCACAGGCCTACTATAAGCCTTTCCTCCCACGCCGCTGGTGTCCCGGACGCTATTCAAGGTTGCCCGGGACGGGGCCTACATGATCCTGATAGCGCCCCGATGGCCGAGGCAACCCTGGTTTCCTCTGCTCCTGCAGTTAGCGGTGGACACCCCTCTCCCTCTGGGGTTTCAGCCCGATCTTCTGACCCAAGATCAGGGTACTCTCCTGCACCCCAGCCTCCGGGCCCTTCACCTGATGGCCTGGCTGCTGAGAGGGTAGTCCTGGCCCCGCTCTCGCTCCCCCCGGAGGTGGAAGCTGTCGTCCTGGCGTCTCGGCAACCTTCTACCCGGAAGTCTTACGCACTCAAATGGTGTCGCTTCTCCGTCTGGTGTTCTCAGCGTTCTGAGGACCCATTCGCCTGCCTAGTGTCGGTGGTACTGCAATACTTGCTGCACCTCTGCGATCTAGGCCTCAAGTCCAACTCTGTCAGAGTCCACCTCAGTGCTCTCTCTGCACATCATTCGCCGGTGGAGGGCCAGCCCCTTTCCTCGCATCCCTTGGTGGCGCGTTTCTTCAGGGGCCTGTTTCTGCTTAAGCCCCCGTTGCGCCCTCCGGCTCCTGACTGGGACCTCAATGTGGTTTTACAAAGGCTTACTTGCCCGCCTTTTGAACCCATGGCTACCTGCCCCCTCCGCTTCCTCTCATGGAAAGCTCTCTTCTTGGTAGCCCTCACCTCCGCTAGGCGCATTAGTGAACTACAGGCCCTAGTGTCGGAGCCCCCTTACACTAGGTTCTACAGGAATAGGGTTGTCTAAGTTTCTTCCTAAGGTGGTTTCCTCTTTCCACATCAATCAAGAGGTGGTTCTTCCGACCTTCTTTCCCAGGCCACATACCAGCAGAGCTGAGACTGTTCTGCATACCCTGGACTGTCGAAGAGCCTTGTCCTTCTACCTTGACCGTACGCGTGAGCATAGGGAAGCTGCCCAGCTTTTCATTTCCTTTGACCCCAATCGGTTTGGGTTATCTGTATCAAAGCGTACTCTGTCCATCTGGGTAGCTGACTGCATCGCCTGGGCGTATGGGGCAGCCGGCCTCTCTTTGGAGAGTCGAGTCACGGCGCACCGTGTCCGGGCGAAGGCGGCGCCTGTCGCACACCTCCGCTCTGTTCCGTTGGCAGACATCTGCCGGGCCGCTACTTGGTCTTCTAGCCAGACTTTTGCGGCTCATTACTGCCTGGAGAGGGAGTCCCGCAGGGATAGTGCTTTCGGACAGGCAGTCCTCCACAATCTCTTTGAGGTTTAGGCAACTCCTACCCGCCGGCCCCGATGTTGGCTACCAGCCGGATTCGTATTCAGAGAAGATTCCTTCCTTCTGTGCGGTTGAGCTGGAGGGAGCTCTCTTTTTCCAGCTTGAGGTCTCCGGTAGCCTTAAGCTAGGGAGTCCCATAAGTGAGGACTGACTGCCTGCTTGGTCCTGGAGAAAGAGTGGTTACTCACCTGTAACAGGTGTTCTCCAGGAGCAGCAGGAATCAGTCCTCACTACCCTCCCTCCTCCCCTGGAGTTGCAGTCATTCTTATGGTTGCTGTCTTCCGCTATGTCATTCGACTGAGCAAGATGGCATCTTTGGGCGGGAAGAGGACCGCGCATGCGCGCTGCAATCCCAAAGGCTTTCTTCGAAAGCTGGGGAAATTGCTCCGCGAGGGCTCCGTCGGCGCCAACATCACCCATAAGTGAGGACTGATTCCTGCTGCTCCTGGAGAACACCTGTTACAGGTGAGTAACCACTCTTTACGGTTAACCCACCATAAAACATAAATGTTCCATGTAAACCGCACTGATGTTGAAGAGCGCGATATATAAGAGAAATAAATAAATAAATATCCTGTGTGGTGGCCATGGTCACATGTTCTAAGAGAAGGGTGGTGTTTGGACCCAAAAGTGGATTATGTAGCACCACCCATCCCGCCCTCTGTGGGTCAGGGTGGGGGACAGGAGCTCCCACCAACAGATCCACATTCTACATCTCTGCAATGGTGGCAGTAGAGGGGACCATCAACCCAAGTCCTGCTGGGGAATTGGCACCCTACAGCGCAGTCAATGCAGATCTGTACACATCAGAGGGCACTGGCAGTAGGCCTGGAAAAGCTCAACTGCACCCCACCACTATCTGACATTCACCAGCAGAGGGCACAGTCAATCTCCACCCGCTGCACCCTGAAAGGTATTCCAGCCATACACATGCTAACTGCAGACAGTCTGCTAGCTAATACATACTGCATGTTTCTGGAGGAACTGTGAGCACACACACCAAGCAGGTATGTCAGTGATTGGGCCCCAGAAAAGGGAACTCATAGATATCACCTGAGAGAAATACTGTATAGTACTATGGGAGAACCTAGCCATGCCATGGTCACTGCTCAGTCAGGGTGAGAGTGACCCACCCAGCATGACATGCTGTGGCCACCCTGTCCATGCAGGTGGTGGTCGGGCACTACAATGTCCCAGCCATTGCCCTATGCCTTGTGCAGATGCATCCTGCCTAGGCCGCCCTGTCCGGATCATACCCACAGTACCTTGCTCCTCATTATGCACATTGGCAGGCTAACACTGGAAACAGTGCAAGATTGTGGGCTCAGTAAGGTGTAGGCAACCACAAAGCACCGGATAGACATATACACACTCCCACACCTTTTTCAGCATTGTGCAAATATAGAAGTAGTTGGCAGCTCTGGCCGCCACATCAGTCCTGGGCACAGTACAGGCATTGCTATGGTACTCAATACTATTAGGGTCACTCCCTGGCGTGGTAAACACTGTCAGAAACAAAAACTGAAACACACTCCACAGATATCATAAAGGTTGCTATGATGAATCTTTGTCAACAAATTTATTTTATTTTATTTATTTATTTTACATTTCTTATATACCGCACTATTTACGATCAGCGCGGTTTACATAAAACAAAACAGAATCCGACAATGAACAAGAGTCAGGTCATTACAATGAACAGGAGCAATCAACTTGGATAATGGGGGAAACTATGTACATAAATGGAATACTGAAATTGGTAAACTATGTACACAGATGGGATACTGAAATTGGTAACTGTATATATGTGAGATGTGTGTTTAACTTAGGATTTGTTATCTGACATTAATCATAGCAACTCTTTGATATATGTGGAACTGTTTCCAAGTTTAAGACGGCATTGCTAAGGTATGCAGGTGCTAGTATTGGTAGATGCTGCTCCGCGCAGGGCCCAACAGCCTGACTCTCCATGAGCCGTTGGATAGTGGAGCCTGTGGGTGTGGGTGTTTGTGCCCCTGTTGGCCGCTGCTCTAGGGCAGAGGCTCCCAACTTCGGTCCTGGTGGGCCAAACACGGTTCAGGATTTCATGCTGTCCCTAATGAATATACATGATACATTTGCATACAATGGGGGCGGTGCATACAAATGCATCACAGGCATATTTATTAGGGACAGCATGAAACCTGAATGGTGTTTGGCTCTCCAGGACTGCAGTTGGGAAACTCTGCTCTAGGGTTTGCACATGTTTATGGTGTATGTGCGTTGTAGGGTAAAATATAGGCATTTAAGGCGTGTTTATTTTATCTGCAATAAAAGTTCAGTCTTTATTACCATGGTTTACTACTGGGTAAAATATAGGGACACGGTCTGCAGGAGCCACAGCTGGGACTTGAACTTGTGACTTTCTGCCCCTGAATATACTGGCTGTGTGTGCTGCACCAAACTGTTGTCACAGAGGCAGATCATTCCCTGGGGATACCATAACTGTTCGTCAGACAGACCTTGTCTGTTGCAGTGCACAGCACCCCCCTAAACAGGGCTTGGCCTTGGTCTGCTGTGGGCAGATGCCACTGCCCCCTCCACCACCAGCATTCCTCTCCCACCATGCTGACATGCCCTTATGCCGGTGGTGCTGGTGGTACGCAGTCCCAGGCCATTCAGTGTGCCGGTAGGCGGTTGCCTATGGTGCGTGATATGGGGTAGGCATGCCTGCATAGACATCCACACTTCCCACCCGCCATTGCCTGCCAATGTTATGTGCCCTTTGGGGTACTTGCTGGGTACTATCCCCTGAGACACTGTGGGACACACACTCGTGGACATGTTTGCCCTTGGTCAGTTGCTGTCTTGATGGTTTTCCGTTTCTACATTCCTATGTGTCACCTAGGCATCTGCCTAGTCCACCCTGTGCCCCAGCTGCCCCACTGCATGTCCCACCTGCAGCCCCCTGTACCCCATTTTGCAGCCTCACCGTAGTGCCCTTTCGTACTTGGGCACTATGCTGTTGCTGCACATGTATCACTACTATCACTTTTCTTGGTCTCCCTGCCTTTGCTGTACATTGCTGACTGAAATGGTTTCTCTCTCCTGCAAATGTTCCTCTAACGCGAGGTTTTCACTGGCGTTAATTTTCAGACCCTGATTTCACAGCTTTAGTGTGCCTGGAGCCTCTCCCCGCCCACTCTCCGCCCATTGATCCCTTCTCTCCGCCCTCTGAAACGTCTTACTCCACCCTCTGTGTGCCTTAACGCTGCTGGAGACGTTATCGTGCGGTAATGTTACATTATCGCGCTATAACATCGCCGCTGCGATGTTAGCGTTTTTCAGTAAACATACCCCTAAGACGACCTTGCCAAAAGTGATGAGCACATTGTGCATTTTGGGTCCTTTGCTGGACTGAGGGTGAATTGGAGCAAGTCAGAGGATATGATGGTATCTTTGCCATGCCTAAATAAAGAGGAGGGCGGGGAATTCCCGCTAGCATGGGCGAAAGAGACAATGAAATATCTAGGAATCTATCTCTCAGCAATCTTGGGGACCCTGTACCGCAAGAATTTATTACAACGGCTGATGCAAATGAAAGATTGGTGTGAAAAGTGGAGTTGCCTCCCACTCTTGTTGCTAGACAGGGTAGCGTTGATAAAAAATGTCTGTATTACCGCAACTGATATACCAGCTGGAAATGATACCATTGTGGGTGAAGGGGAGAGAGGAGAAGTTATATCGCAGGGTGATAACGTCCTTCCTATGGAGATGGTGACCGGCCCGTATTAGTTTTAATAAATTAGCGAGCGGTCGGGAAAGGGAGGGGACTAAACTTGCCAGATCTCAGGCAATACAACGTCGCAGCGCTGATGTGCTGGATTCATGAGGGCCATGCGGGGAAGAACAGATATGCTCCTTCAGATTTATTGGACGATAGCTGTGCCCCATACATGTTCTTTAGTGTATTGCAGGTGACTCAGCAATGGAGCAGAAGGGCTACGCGATTGCCCAGTGTCATGGAACCAATGTGGCAGGCTTGGCAGTGGTGGCGTAGGTGGACCGGGAGCGCAGCAGAGAAGTCACCATTTGTGATGCTCACAGGGAATCTGGAATTTGTACCGAGTGTGGAAAGTGCGACATTTAAGGAATGGGACCAGAGAGGATGCAGATATGTGGGCCAACTTTTAAAATAAGGAGAAAATGTGTTTCCCTCTTTCAAGGAAATAAAAATCTATTGTGGAGTCCCCAATAAACACCTGATAGCATATTTGCAATGCCAAATCAATATAAATATTACACGCTCAGTAACAACCTCCAATGAAAAAAAATTTTCTCAACAAACTCTATCAATTTTTTAAAACTGTATTTCAACAGAATTCAAACAGGCATACACGACCTCAACCCTACATGTGGCGAATCTAATCACCAGAGGAAAATGACAGACGCTCACATCATAGGTCTGATAGCCTTTAAACTAAATTATTATGTTAATATTTTATTTTAATATCAATCAAAAAAGCTACATCAACAAAAGTACTTTTTAGGATTCCATAAAATTCAAAAATGCATTTCCACAATAAACATTACATCTCGCATCTACAACACATAAAAGAACAGGGAGCGTCTGTATGTTTACTCAATATTTGGCGCCGGAACCCATGAAGCGCAGTCAATCTCCTATAACATATAAAGGAGAGAAATCTTTAAAGAAAGATCAGTTAACCACCTTAAAATAGGTATGTAAGTACTTATCTAAATAACTTCTTGGACCCGGCACACAGGATCAATGAAGAGACTTCAACTTCAAACTGCTACCGCAACTAGTTGACAGCACTCACTATCCAATTCGGATGATTTACCGCCGAATTGGATAGAGCAATGGGGTAGCTATGATGTGGATGATGGCTGGCTGGGTGATGTATGGGAAAATAGAAGAGGTCGCTGAAAAGCAACAGCATTATCAAAAGCTATGGGATAAGTGCCTCAGGGCTCTATGACCTCTACTAGATCTGTAAGGCAGTCTCAGAATAAGTAGTACAGGAGGAGGTAAGGAAAACAAAAATAAAAGACCAACAGCAGTTGTGTTTGGCCCTTCATGTACACTTGTTTCTTGGGGCTAAGAGTGCCCCTCCTCCCCGGAGGGGAGGGAATTTTGAAGGGTTGTCAGAGGGCCAATGAGCTTTAATTGGATAGTTGAGGCATGGGCAATCAGATGCAGAGAGAAAGATTGTAGTACAGCTATGTTCACACCAGCCATGTAGAAAACAAATGTTCTGTTATTTTTTTTTTCTTTTCTCTCTCTTGCTGTGTGATCATTGAGCATCTGAATTGTATTATAAAATGTGATTGCCTTGGATGGTCTGAGAATAATAAAAAAGAGTTTAAAGAAAGACTAAGCTCTGATGAGCAGGGACTGCCTCTTACATGTCTCTGTAGAGTTCTGCATACACCTTGTAGCACTTTTCAAATGATTAGTGTTAGTAGTAGTAAAAAAGCACTGGTTCTGTATGAATTCTGATATGCAGGAAGAGTTTGTTGAGGGGAGAGAACAATAACATGGCAGGTAGCCTGGCCGCTAGGTCTGTGCTGAGGAACAGAAATCACAATCAACCTTGCCAGAAGTGGAAACAGAGCTGCAAATCTCCTTAGGAGAATTGCGCAAGAGGCTGTATGATATTAAAAGTGACCTTTTGGCAGTAAGAGCTGAGATTGCCACTTTGATGGCTGACTTGTGGGCAGACTTGGCTGAGGTGGGGCAGCAGTTGGAAGACACGGAGGCATGAGTGGAGTCCCAGGGGAAGGCGTTGAGCATGATGGAGAAGCAAGTTTCAACACTAGAGAATAGCTCTATTGAGGATAAACTAGAGAATGTACAAAATCAGTCTTCGCTGCAACTTTAGTTTTTGACAGATTCCAGAAACTGGCAATTTTATTGATTGTAAATATATGGTGCTGAGGATAGCTAAGGTAACTTTGGTTTTGGGAGACTCACTGGAAGAGGACCTTTCTGTGACTATGGGATGGGCCTGCAGATCCTTCAGCAAGCAAGGCCCAGTTTGGCTAGAGCAATGGTTCTTGACCCAGTCCTCAGGACACACCTGACCAGTCAAGTTTTCAGGATAACCACAATGAATACGCATGGGACTGCCTCCATTATATGCAAATCTCTCTTATGTATATTTATTGTATTTATCCTAAAAATCTGACTGGCAAGTATGTTCCAAGGGCTGGTCTAAAGACATAATCTATTATTTTCAAAGTTTGGCTACTAAGGAGCAGATTGCAATCTAGGTGAGATCAATGGCCACCCTGGGTGGGAGTCCTTCAGATCTGAAGTCTTCTCTGAACAAGCACAAAGATATGAAGGATGTCACCAAGAAACTGCATCATAACTAATGGCAAAACCACTACTGCCCATTCCAAAGAGGATGCACTGTGGGCTACGTATGAGGCAGGGATTTGGGGACTGGAACTTCCCCCCTGCTGAAACCATTGGTACCGCATCAGATGCCTACTGAATGGCAATGGGTGCTGCAAGAGAAAAGATGACTGTACCATGCAGAGGGACCTTCAGATGAAGAAGAGGAAAGAGGTTTGGTCAGGGCTTTCTCACACTGGGGAATGGACTGTGGGAAATGAGGCCTGAATAATGATTCTGGTTTGAGAATGTCACTGAGATTGTTATAGGGGTGACATTTAGTATGAGTGTTCTGATGTATGGGAGTACAGGGAGTATGTGCGAGTGTATATCGTAGTGGGTGGCTATGACTGCTTTGAGTGTGCAGATAAGCTCTGTGTCCAGTTGCAAAGTCTGGGTTTGTTTGGGATCTGTTGGTTTTGGGTGATGCGAGGTACCTTTTATACAGTAGAATGCCTGGTTGTGGTGTCTTCATTTTGCTAAAATTGATCCCCTATGGTTATGAGCAATGTAAAGGCTGTGTTAATAAATGCTAAGGAGATAAATTTGAAATTTAAGCAAGAGCCATTGTGCAGAGGCATTGCATCATTCTTCCTTCATCTGCCTAATTCATGAGACGCATTTGCAAAAATAGGATAAGCACTTGTTATGCTGTCCTGTATTGTCCATATGCATCTTTACCTCCAGTCACTTGGTCTTTGTAATATGAGAAGGCAGTACGGGAGCTCAGTTTCCCATGAAGATATAAACTTTAGACAGTGCAAGTGCGGGCTTTTTCTGCCAGAAAGAAAAGCTCGGAAAGCACATAATGGAAAGGTTGTTTCATTTTACTTAGATATCTTATTAATTTTAATTAGAATTGGGATGCTTGAGTAATGTCGGGATTGTTTAAACAGCCAGGAATGCTTTAGCGGATGATGGTTTTATGTATCTCCCTATCCGGTCTGAATATACGGAACGCGTTTTACTTTAGGATATGGCATTAAATTAGTGACATCAGTTATACCACAATGTGGATTTTCCATTGTGGATGATATTTCTTTCTTTTTTATAGTCGTTATTACTCCAGTATTGAAGATTATAGTTTATAGCAATTGTACTGTTAGCCAACATCACACTGAATGGATACAGCATAGTGATTACAGTTCAGCCTGTTTTAAGCCACTCCTGCTTCAATTACATATGATTTGTTATATAGTTGTTATTAGTTATATAGATAAAATACCTGAATTTTCTTTTCTCTCCCTTTAGCTTGCAAGCCATATGTGATGGGGTTTTAGCCAAGAGAACATAATCCTTGGGGTTTGTAATAATAGAAGTTTGTGGTTCTGATTTATTCTTTGTCCCACGGTAGTACTTCACATCCCTTGTTCTTCAGTTTGGTCACAATGATAATTTATTTTGTTGTTTTAATATTTTGAATGTGTGTTTGTTTTCATCTTTTACCACTATTTATTTATTTATTGCTTTGCTAATCTTATTTATGTATGTGATAGGGACATTTGTTTGTTAGTGGATTTCTCATTATATTTTACCATATGTTTTATATTTATGATGTTTTTAATTGTTTTTAATGTCATTTATTGTTTTAGCATGCCAAAAGAACCTCTGAAGAAGGCATAGCCGAAACACGGCCTGTATTGGGTAGGGCTTGGCGTTTAAACCCCTGTGGAGGTGTCATTGTACCCCTGGTCAAGAATTGTTAATAAAGGCTTTTTTGCAGTTACCACGCCTGTACTGGGTCTTGTTTGTTATGTTGTAGTAGTGCTCTTTGTCCATATACATCTTTGCCTTCAGTCAACCAGAGAAAAAGAAAGGGGGGAGGGAGGTGGAATCTTGTTTTCTCATGATTTTCAGCCTATTATTCTTGAAAATATCTGGGACACAACTGTGAGATTTCTAGTGGTCACAGTATCCTTGCACTCTGTGATATTTAAAATAGTATGTTTATATGCACCTAATGCCAATCAAAATGGTTTGATTTCAAGGATTTGGAGAGGAAGGTCTTTGGACTGAGTGAAAGATTGTGAATTTGGGGGTGGGGGGAGAAGGGGGTGACTTTTACTATCTTTTACTATCACACCTGCAGCAGGGTCTCCTTTAAGTAATTTATACATTTACAAAATCAATGAGAGTGTTTGATGTTTGGAGGTGGTTGCATCTGACCATAAAGGATTATACTTTTTTTCAGCTACCTATAGCTCTTATACTCAAATTAATTATATTTTGCTAGATTATGCTTTAGATCCCCTGGTGCACAAAGGTGGTATAGAGGTAGAGGATAGGATGTGGTCAGATCATACACCAATATGGGTAGCGTGGGGATAAGTCCAGCTTAATCTAGGGCTAAACGTTTGGAGGCTTAATGAAAGCCTTCTGGAGATCAAGGAAATAATGAGAGAGATTGAATGTGCCATTTGGGAGTATTTTAAATTTGACATAGTAACATAGTAAATGACGGCAGATAAAGACCAGTATGGTCCATCTAGTCTGCCCAGTACGATGTCAAGAGTAGGTACACCTGCCGCTCTGTGCAGGCCCCCCTTCCCCATGTATTTGTTTAGGGGTGATCCCACCGCTCCTTGTAGTACACCCCTATTTGTTAAGGAATTATATGGTTCAGATTATTTTGATATTTTCTTGTTGCTGTAAAGGGATCCACTGTGTCTGTCCCATGCCCTTTTGAACTCCGTCACCGTATTTGCCCCCACCACTTCATCAGGAGCGCATTCCAAGCATCCACTACCCTTTCAGTGAAAAAGTATTTCCTGACATTGCCTTTCAATGTACCACCTTGTAGCTTCATGTTATGCCCTCTAGTTTTGCAGCTTCTCCATCTTTGGAAGAGGTTTGTTTGTTCTTTAAGTATTTAAAGGTCTGAATCATATCTCCCCTGTCCCTCCTCTCCTCCAAAGTGTACATGTTTCTCTCCTCCAAAGTGTACATGTTTAGGTCTTCAAGTCTCTTCTCATAAGGCTTCTGATGCAGGCTCCAAATCATTTTGGTCGCCTTCCTCTGAATAGTTTCCAGTCTTTTTACATCCTTTGCAAGATATGGGCTCCAAAACTGAACACAGTATTCCAAGTGAGGCCTCACCAGTGACATGACCAAGGGAATGCAAATTCCGTGGCTTTTGCATGCCTTTAAAGCTGTAATACAGAGAAAGTTTGTTCAGAGTACCAGTAGGCAGAAAAAGCTGAAGCCCAAGCACAGCAATTGACTAATACAATTAGGCAGCTGGAGAAGAAAAATAGGAAATGCCCATCATGTAAAAAGCAGAGAGAATAACTCTTTGTGGGCAGTTTCAGGATCTATGTACAGAGAAGGACCATTTTGGCCTAGTTAAGACCAAAGAAATGTACTTTTAAGAGAGCAGTTGAGCCAGTAAATTTCTGGCTCATCAGGTATGTAAACATAATGTGACACTTTAGAAAGGGTGTCCAAGTACAATCTGGAACACGGTTTCACCGGGGGTCTGAATACTAAGCTAGAATGGCATAGCATTCTCTAGTCTTACGTCTTTACTATGTCGATCCTCTGTGTTCTCAATTAAGATGGGGGACTCCCTTTTTCATAGGGTTTCCCCTGTGGGAGGACGTTGACGTCTTCTCTTGCATTTCATTGGCTGATCGGATTACATCATTAGCATTGACGTCAGACGCCGAGCTTATTAAATAAGGAAACACATTCTTTAGTTCCATAGAAGCTTTGAAGTCATCACAGGAATTCCTATACCCGAAGCAGGATCGTTAGTTTAGCGATACGAAACGTGCCACGTCGGTTCCTTTGGATTCCTTTTGCTCTCTAAGCTTGAAGTAAACCAGCTAAGTGCTTTAAATGTTTACAGTTTGTTTTACTTTCAAAATTTAATTAAAAGGAGCGACCTCAGCGGGCAGTCGGTTTTTATCCATCTGTATTTGCAGGGCTGCTCCGACAAAAAGTAATTCTTTTCTTCCTTTTTCCTTTTCACTCAGGTTTTTAACACATTGGTTCTTTGTATATTCCTGAGAGGGTATCTTGTTTTCAAGTACAATCTGGGACATCCAGGGCAAAATGTGCAGAAAGAAATTGGAAACGACGATGTGTCAACCTACAAAAACTTGGTGCAGAAACCTCTGTCACCTGTTAGTTTGCATATGGCAAAGCAAAAACAAGAGCCCTCATTCAGTCAGTGTTCGTTGTCAATATGGAAAATATAGATGATATGAGCATACCTCCTTATTTACACCCTCCAGATATTTGGCTGGCAAAAAAAAAAGTTTTCTGATGCCTATTCATGCCTGGAACAGGTATAAACTTTGGCATGGCTCAGGATGTTCAAGGCATTTCTGAAATCAGGCTAGAACTGCAAAACTCTTGGGAATGCCCCAGACACGCCTATACCATGTTCCCATTCAGCTTTGGATCTAATCTGATCTAATGCAGTTTAATAGACCTCAACGATCCCACACAATATAGTGGTTCTGTGCAGTTTTACAGCAAGAAGAGAAGACATCATTTGAAAAAAATAAAATAAAAAACATTAGTGATAACAGTCAATATCACAACACTCTTGTGAAATTGGAGAAAAGAAAAATACATGTTACAATATTTTTAAATAAATTTAACCAATTAATTTTAAAAAACTAATAAAAAAAAATTAAAAAGTTAGTTAAGATTAAACATCCAAGTCTTCAATATCTTGCAAAATTGATGAAAAGAGGGAATACATTTCCAAATTTTAGGGAATAAATTTCAAAATGTCCTCATGCTAGGGACATCTTTAAAACCTCTTTCTAAAATGTCTGAGGGGATGTCTGTGTGCTTTGGATAGCTGTATGGCCATTTTGGGATGACTAGAGCTTCTAAAATAACTCCCATAATATGTGTGTGATGGGGTATACATCCTGTCACAGCTGGAGTCCCAATGGACCCCAGCCAGTCCCTGCTATGGAGGTGCAGGCCCATTGGGGAAGATCCCCTTGGAGCAGCAGAAGAGGACAGCCAGGAGCCTGGGAAGGGTCCAAACTCTTGTCTCCTTTCCACCTAAAAAACCCAAGGCCTTATTCCCTAACCACGCTAGGTTTGAGAGGTAGTAGGGGAGGGAATTGGAAGACTTACCCCAAACCCCCATGGAGGTAGAACCCTCAGAAAGAAGGTAGGAGACTCACAGGAGAAGGAGATGGACCTGGGAGTTGAGGAACAACAAAACCCTGAACAGACCCCCATGGATACTCAACCGGTAGATAGCCCGCCAGACTTGGGGTGGATGTAGCAATAGGAAGCTATGTGGGAGGTGGCAGAGCGTCCAGGTACTTCAGCACCTGGGACACATCCCGGTTGAACTAGGGATTTGGGGGGCGGGGCGGGGGAGTTTACAATGAGATTTGATGTATCTCCAGGAACAAGCAGGAATAAGTCCTCACATATGGGTACGTCGGTACCGACGGAGCCTGAGCGGGAAAGCTCCCCAGCTTCCCAGAAGGAAGCTTTTGGGGCCTCCCACTGCACATGCGCGCTGCCTTCCCGCCTTCCTGACCAGCTCTCCTCAGTTTCTCTTTTTCCGCGGAGCCAGCAGGTCGTGTTCCTGTCACCGCTGAAGAAATTCTTATTTTAGTTTGTTTCTTTAGACCGCGTACCTGCCTTCCCCATACTGAAACCGGTACCGCCGGTCTCTCTTTTCTTTTCTTTTCTTTTCTTTTCTTTACAAAAAAAAAACAAACCAACTTTTATTTAGCAACTTGGTGACTTCGGTTAGGCCTCAGGCCTACACAAATTCTCCTCATGGAGAAACCAGCCCCTGGTTTCAAGAAGTGTACCAAGTGTAGTGCTGTTATTTCTGTCACAGACACCCATGACTGGTGTCTTAAATGTTTGGGACCTGACCACTCCATTCTGGACTTCCCATCCTGCTCCCAGATGTCTAAACGTGGTTTGCAGAACCGGGCCAACAAATTCCATGTGCTGTTTGCTTCAGATAATCCAGCATCACAGTCATCCAGGCTCCGGATGGATCTCAGGTAACCAAACCTTCTTCGGGCAGGTCCTCAAAGAGCAAATCTCCTTCAAAGTATCGAGAGGCTCTCACTTTTGAATCTGAGGATCCTGTCTCAGCCAAACAACCCTGGCGGGAAGCTCTGGCTTCCAAAGCACCATCTATGGGGTTACAGGTTGACATCGATGGCATGGCCTCGACTGATCACCTGTTAGACTGCTCTGGGGTACCGGCCCATGCCGGTACCGACATCCAGGCAGCAGTGGCGTCTATGGGCAATACTGTCCAGACCATGCAGCAGGCCGTTCTGGCTTTCATTAAAGCTGCGACGCCCTCGGTACCGCATCTAACGGTTCCGGGTCCGGTTCCGGTACTGTCTTCCATACCGGAACCGAGACCATCATCTTCCAAACGCAGATCGGTTCCGCATGCCGGATCCGGGTTTTCACCCGATACCGATCCCATACCCGGTACGCCCGATGTCGATACCGATCGGTATGCGTATCGTGCGTTGGAAGCAAATAGAGGATTCTCTGATTCTTCTGAGGATTTTGACTCCTCTGATGACTCTGATGAGCTGTCTCTGGTTCTTCCTGAAGAGCCTTCTTCCCCAAAGAGGAGAATGTCTCCACCAGAGGATTTGTCCTTTCAAGACTTCATTATAGAAGTAGCTAAAGGACTTTCTATTACTACATCCTCTGAAAAAGAACCTAGATCAAAGAAATTGGATATTTTAGGATACCCTAAGGTTCCTAAAGAGGCAGTCACCCTGCCTATCCATGAAATCCTTCAAGAACACTTGATGGACTTATGGGAGGCTCCTCTAACGTTGTCTCCTCATTCTCGTAGGTTGGACACCATGTACCGGGTCCCTCCTTCTCCTGGTTTTCAAAAAACTCAGCTGCCTCACCATTCCATTGTGGTGAAGTCTGCGCTGAAAAAGATTGAGTACCAAAAGGCACTCTTCTACCCCTCCAGGGCGAGAATGTAAGACCCTAGACTCTTTTGGTAGGAAAATCTTCCAGGCTAGTATGTTTATAGCCAGGATTAATTCATACAGTCTGTATATGGGCATGTTTCTAAGGGAACTTGCCCTAAAGGTACGGCATTTTACCTCATTTATCCCTGAGGATAGAAAGGAGGAGTTCATTTCTCTGGTGAAACAGCTTCTAGATGTTTCTAAGTTCTCCAACAGAGCAGCCTTTGATTCCTTTGAAGGTGCCGGTAGAGCTTCGGGCATTGCCATTGCAGCCCGACGACTTGCTTGGCTCCAGGCCTCTGACCTAGAACCCTGGGTCCTGGATGGCTTACGGAATCTGCCCTGTACAGGTGAGAACTTATTTGGTAAAGACTGGCAAATTAAAGCCACTCAAATGGACGCAGAAAATGCTACATTAGATAGACTTTCTAAGTCTACCTCTACTCCTGCCAAGAAAAAGTCTTTTAAGAGGCCTTACTACAAGAAGGCCAGATTTTCCACAAATACTGGCCAACAATCTTCTCAGCCTCGCTTTGCTGCTAAACGTCAGCAGCCTAAACAGGCAAGGTCAAAGCCTGCAATGTCTGCCACTCCTCAGCAGGCTCAACCCCCTCAGGGGTTTTGACTTGCCCCTAGAGAACTTAACCTTTCTGGCTCTAGAACAACCAGAGCCCCTCACCATTCCCGGAAGGTTAGCTCACTTTGCTCCCAGATGGGGGCAAATTACATCAGAGCAATGGACTCTCTCTATCATCAGAGAGGGCTACAAACTTCATTTTTCCAACTTTCCTCCATATACCATGGTGAGGCACTTCAATTCTCCCCCATCTCTCCTGGCCCTGTTGGGTCAGGAAATCTCTTCTCTCCTTGCCCAAGGGGCAATAGAAGAGGTTCCTCTTCTTCAACAAGGGACAGGATTCTACTCCCCTTATTTTCTCATACCAAAGAAGACAAGGGGATTCAGACCTATCCTAGATCTGAGAGAATTGAACAGATTTCTGTACAAGGAGAAATTCAAAATGCTTTCTCTAGGCATTCTCCTTCCATATCTTCAGAGTCAGGATTGGCTTTGTTCTCTAGATTTCAAGGATGCGTACACACATATACTCATCCACCCATCCCACAGAAAATATCTAAGATTTCTGTTTCAGGGAAAACATTTCCAGTACAGAGTACTTCCCTTCGGTCTAGCCTCTGCTCCAAGAGTGTTCACCAAATGCATGGCAGTTGTTGCCGCATTTCTAAGAGGTCTGGGAATTTTTGTATTCCCATATCTGGACGACTGGCTCATCTGAGCTCCATCTCAGTCAGAGGCCCAGATTTCCCTGGACCGCACAAGGCACATTCTGCAGTATCTGGGACTGGTGATAAACCTTCCCAAGTCTCAACTTATCCCTACTCAGTCTCTGGAATTCATAGGGGCCCAGTTGGACACCACCACTGCAAGGGCCTACCTACCTCAAGTCCGGGGCCAACGTCTGGTGTGCTTGGCCTCCCAAGCTCAGTCCAGCACTCACTTGACAGCCAGAGAAATGCTGCGACTTCTGGGCCACATGGCCTCCACGGTACACGTGGTGCCCTACGCTCGTCTTCATATGAGAGCAGCTCAATGGACCTTGGCCACCCAGTGGACTCAGGCATCAGGAGCACTCTCCGACCAAATACTCACCTCAAAGCGTCTGTTTTGGTCCCTCCAATGGTGGATGTCCACCAAGAATCTGTTGTTGGGGGCCCCCTTCCAACCTTTGTTGCCCCAAGCAACCCTCACAACAGATGCCTCCCAAACAGGGTGGGGAGCCCATCTACAACACCTCTCCACTCAGGGTACTTGGTCTCCACAGGAGACCACCCTTCACATCAACCTCCTGGAACTGCGAGCAATCTTCTTTGCCCTCAAAGTCTTCCATACCCTCCTTGTCAACCTGACCGTCCTAGTTCAAACGGACAATCAGGTGGCCATGTTCTACGTAAACAAACAAGGAGGGACAGGCTCTCTGTCACTTTGCAACGAAGCTCTCAGATTATGGGCCTTCGCCAGAGAGCATCAAATTCATCTTCTGGCAGTGTATCTTCCAGGGGTTCAAAACTCTTGGGCAGACAGACTCAGTCGAGTTCTGCTTCCACGCGAATGGTCCTTGCATATGGACCAGATACGCAGAATCTTTCAGGAATGGGGAACCCCGGACATAGACCTCTTTGCAAGTCCGTGCAATGCCAGACTTCCCCGGTTCTGTTCCAGGACTCCGTGTCAGAGAGCTCAGGCCAACGACGCCTTTCTCCTACATTGGGGTCAGGACTTCCTATATGCCTTTCCACCCATTCCTTTGATTCCCAAGACTCTGTTCAAACTCCAGAGGGATCACAGATCGATGATCCTCATAGCTCCACGCTGGCCACGCCAAGTGTGGTTCCCTCTACTTCTGCATCTCTCCCAGGGACCCTCCCTGGACCTGGGAGCTGCGCCAGACCTTCTGTCTCAAGAGGAGGGGACTTTGTGGCACCCAAACCCCAAGTCCCTACACCTCAGAGCTTGGTTACTGAAGGCCTAAGCCTTCATGACTTCAATCTTTCTCAACCAGTGAAAGATATCCTTCATGCCTCTAGGAAACCCTCCACGAGGCGTTCCTATGCTTTCAAATGGAAACGCTTTTCCATTTGGTGTGCTCAACAGGGTCTTGACCCTCTGGCACTTCCCTTGAATTCTCTACTAGACTATCTCCTGCATCTTTCTAATGCAGGCCTTAAGACAAATTCAGTCAGAGTCCATTTAAGTGCTATTGCAGCATCCTTAAAACCTATAAATGGACAACCTGTCTCCTCTCATCCTCTTATTGCAAGGTTCATGAGAGGCCTGACTCTAACTAAGCCTCCCATCCGACCTCCTCCGGTAGCATGGGATTTGAACCTAGTTCTAGGTCAGCTTATGAAGCCACCTTTTGAACCGTTGGTTTCTACCTCCTTGAAATTTCTTTCCTGGAAGGTCCTTTTTCTTATTGCAGTCACTTCGGCTCGCCGCATCAGTGAACTACAGGCCTTAGTGGCTCATCCACCTTATACTAGGTTTCATCATGATAAGGTGGTCCTCAGGACGAATCCCCACTTTATGCCCAAAGTGGTCTCGCCTTTTCATCTTAATCAAGAGGTATATCTACCTGTCTTTTTTCCGGCTCCTCATGCATCCAGTGCAGAGAGGAACCTTCATACTCTAGATTGTAAAAGAGCTCTCGCCTTTTACCTCAACAGGACTCAGCCACATCGAAAGTCTTCCCAACTTTTTGTGGCTTTTGATCCTTCTCATTTGGGACTTCCAGTCTCCAAACGTACACTTTCCAATTGGATTGCTAAGTGTATTTCCTTTGCTTACCAGAGTAAAAACATTTCTCTGGAAGGCCATGTCACAGCTCACAATGTGAGAGCCATGGCCACTTCTATGGCTCATCTTCACTCTGTATCCATAGATCAGATCTGTCGAGCCGCCACATGGGCCTCGGTTCATACCTTCACAGCCCATTACTGTTTGGACAAGGACTCCCACCGGGATGCCTTGTTTGGTCAGGCTGTCCTCAAACACCTGTTCCATACTTGAACAACTCCTGCCCACCTTCCCAGGATGGATGCCTGAGATCCATACGAAGATGGCGAACCCTTGGAAGGGGATCTCCCAGGCATCTTAGCTAGGGAGTCCCCATATGTGAGGACTTATTCCTGCTTGTTCCTGGAGATAGCACAGTTACTTACCTGTAACAGGTGATCTCTGGGAACAGCAGGAATTAGTCCTCACAACCCACCCACCTCCCCTAGGAGTTGTATCTTCTATCTATCTTCCTTTCCTCTCTCTGTTGTCTCAGCTATAAACTCGAACTGAGGAGAGCTGGTCAGGAAGGCGGGAAGGCAGCGCGCATATGCAGTGGGAGGCCCCAAAAGCTTCCTTCTGGGAAGCTGGGGAGCTTTCCCGCTCAGGCTCCGTCGGTACCGACGTACCCATATGTGAGGACTAATTCCTGCTGTTCCCAGAGATCACCTGTTACAGGTAAGTAACTGTGCTTTATGTTTGCTTGAACTGAAGGACATTGGGAAGATGTAATTTGCATACTTCCTACCTGATCTACATATTGTCTACCTTTGTGTTGCCAAGAAGGACCCTGCTGAGGGCTACTTCAGACCCGATGAAGGGACCATTGCTCACAGAAGGTGGGGGGGGGGGGGGGCAGACCCCGGCGTAAGGAAGGATCCAACCAAACGCGGACTTTGGGATTGTTGGACTACTCACCCTAATCTATAGGGAAGGTGGTATTTGGACTATTCTTGTAAGCAGATTGAGCAGGAGGGATTGTAGGAGAGATCTGAAAAAAAAAACCAACAGCACACATACCCATCAGATGCCTGCATTCTGGACCTAGCGATGAAGGATATCAGATCTGACCCAAGAAAGAGCAAGAGATGGTGTTAGGAGAGGGATTGCTGATTCCTAAACAAAGGAGTGAGCAGGAACCAGAGGAGAGGCCCATCCCAGCAAGGCCAACAGACTAACAACACTGAGACTTGTCTGCCTGGAAGATACAAGTATTTAGGGCATGGGACAATGGGGTAGGAGGGTTAGTTCAGGTAAAGATAGGAAGGGTGTACCCTCCTGTAGATCTGCACTTGAATTGCTTTCTCTCTCTTTTTTTTTCCCCAAAGACATGACTTTGGAGGAACGGATTCATTGGCTTACAGAACAGACTCAACTCTGACAGGAGATGATGGATCATAGGATCGTCCAGATCCTGAAAAGACAGGTGCAACTCAGACAGCCACTCTTCCATCTACTAGAGGGACAAACTCAGGAACTTAAGAAACTCACCGACAGGATAATCGGATCGGTGAGGGCACCAAAGCCTTAGGTGGACCCAATGGAGGGATGTGTTATAATAGGAGGACTAGAGAGGACTCGTACCCTCACATTAAGAAAAATGAGACCCAGGGATGATCCCGAGGCCTACATGCTGACTTTTGAAAGAGTGGCTACTGCAGTGGGTTAGCCTGTGGACCAGTGGGCTGTGCATTTAGGACCACTGCTTACAGAGGAAACCCAGTAAAATATCACACCAATTTAACAAATTTCTTTAGTGGAAAACAAATTTCATATGAACATCTAAACGGTGTAAATACTAAGGTTAATGTCAGCACCAGTGTTGAAAATTATGTTAGTAAGTGATGTTGTTAATAGACCAGGGGGTTTCAGCTTCACACCGCGCTTTAAATGCTTTTCAAAGAGTTTGTTTGAGCATTAGCGCTTCAACAACATCAGCAACCACCCTGGAATGCAAGAAATGTTTTTAAGCTTAACACCCGTACTGCCGTCACCAATTAATATGAGGAACTACTGGGAAGATGTTTCTTTTGCTATCACTTATTTCATTATAAAAAACCCTATTATTTTTAAAACTCTTCTTCAACTGCACTATTCGTGCTCAATTTATAGTCCCAGGTTTCTCTATTGTTCCAATATAAACACCAATCTTCGATGCCAACACCAATCTTCTTTGAACAAATGTCCAGCAAAACTATTGCACAAGAAATTTTTTTAAAAGCTGTATTTCATCAAAAAGCCTTGACTTGGAAATGTATTTAAGATCCGAAGACTTATCTGAAGACTTTTCTTCTCAGGAAAATAGCCAACTGCTTATGATTCATTTTCAATGCCTCTACGCTTTAACTGGCGCCCTCTTAGCGTTTCACTCCATGTCGGAGTTTCTTCAGGAGGGTCTGTAAAAATAGACATGGCAATAGCTCTAACTATTCCACTATAATACGAAGGATATCATTCATACAAAATGTCAGGAATAAAACCTCAGTTACTTACAGGAAAATGTTGCTGCCCACGTTTACTCAAGTTTCGTTGTAGGAATGCAAAAAAACGCCGTGCATGCAGACTTGCGGATCAAAGCTCTTTTTATCATGAGCATTAGGACTCCTCCCAGGAAATCAGAACAGCCTATTAGGACTCGCTATATGATTAAAGGCATACTTGCCAATCTATGGTAGAATTTAATCTGAAAGGTTGTATTGTATTCACTGAAAAGATCCAGCGCTGTTCAAAGAATAACAAAGTTTCATCCAAACTTTTTCCTTTCATCGGGGAACAAATATGATCAATGCAAAAACAGCGCAACTGATCAAAAGTATGATTTTTCTCAATACAATGCTGGACCATCGGAGCTGTTACTACTTGACACCGTATTCGACTTTTATGTTCTAGAAGGCGAATCTTAAAAGTTCTGCTAGTTTTGCCTATGTATAATTTGCCACAAGGGCACCTTATGGCATATATCACAGAAGAAGTAGTGCACGAGGTTGCATGCCGCATAGTATTGGTTTTTTCTAGATAGGTAAATTCATTTAGAGTTTCAGACACGTGGCAGATCAAACATTCACCACATGATTTGTGGCCCCGTTCCAATACAGAGGGATTGATCTCTATCAAAGGCCGCAAGACTGCGGGACTGAGATGTTCTTTAAAGTTGGTGTTACGCTGCCAGACACATCTTACTGTTTTATCCAACAAGCCGGGGATCGTTTGTAAGAGGTTTGTGTGTCTGGTCAGAATTTTCTGAATGTTTTTACTTAACGGAGAAAACTTTGTGATTAGATTAACATGGTTTTGATCTTGATCAAATGTCCGTTTCGCTGGAGGTCTCAACAGCCACTCACGGTCATTATATAAGGCTCGTCTATATGCGGTCTTGATGATAGAACTCGGGTAACCCCTCGCAACCAAATCTGTAGATAACTGGTGGGAATGAGTCTTATAATCTTTAAGCGTAGAACAATTACGGCGGAAGCGCAAAAACTGGGAGAATGGGAGACTGTTTTTTAATTGAAACGGATGTCCGCTTGTATAGTGAAGGAAAGTGTTACGAGCTACTGGTTTTTTATATATCGTGGACTCCCAACCAGTTGATTCTTTTTTAATCAGCAAATCTAAAAAAACTATCTCAGTGCGGGCTATCGTATGAGTAAACTGGATCATTGCATCACAACTGTTTAACCATTGAACAAAATGCGAAACAGAATCCATTGATCCTTTCCAAAGTAAAAAGATGTCGTCAATGAATCGGGTCCAGAATAATACATTAGATGAATAGGGAGAACTAGTGAGCCAATGTTCTTCAAAATCTCCCATAAAAAGATTGGCTATAGAAGGGGCACAAGTAGCGCCCATAGCGATGCCCGATATCTGATGGTTTGCGTCAAGAGGTGAAATTGGTGAAGATCAAAAAACTACAACGAGACCATGATGACTACACTAATGGCTATGTATATCCCTGGATGGATCAAAACAGGAAAAGTCACAAATCACGGCGACGAGTGAATTTTGAGGTGACCTCTGACGAATTGAGTAGTTCAGATTCGGGCAAAACTTCACGGGAGGATTTTACCGACGACAGTACCAAAAAGAAAAAGAAAAAGGTACTAACACGGAATCGACATTAACCATAGCTCCTTCTGAAAGTCAAATACAACAACCCTTAGTAGTGAATCTTTCCAGACACGAGTTGAACATGACTCAATGTAAACTTCTGGACAAAGGATTGTCATTTGTGCCCCTCATTCGTCATGATCCCTTCCAATTTAGGATCGATTTTGAGGCTTTGATAAGAAAATTAAATCTTAAAGCCTTTTTTGCCCAGAATCCTCCAATAACATCTGTTGCCGGTGTTGCTGGTTCGAGTGCGAGATCAGCACTTCCTTTGAAATCAACTTGGGTTCCCCCAGGCCCTATGCCTCCGGCATTACAGGTCTTTAAAGATGTAGTCATGCAAGAGATCACTAAACTTGAAGAAAGTCAACGATTAACTCGAAATATGTTGTCTCGTGAAGAACGAATAGCCTTTAAACAACTTCAAACTTGTACAGATATAGTTATTCGCAGAGCTGATAAGGGGGGAGCAGTGGTAGTCCTTAACAGAGAGGATTATTTAGAAGAAGCTTTTCGTCAACTTTCTGATAATCAGGTATATGAACAGCTTGCATTAGACCCGACTGCCACTCTCCAAAAGGGAATTAATGATTGTACACAATTAGCATTTCAGAACAAGCTGATTTCAAAAAAAGAACTAGTGTTTTTGAATATTAAATTTCCTATTATGGCCCGATTTTATTTAGTTCCCAAAATACACAAACGGTTAGAGAAACCTCCCGGTAGACCTATTGTCTCGACAAGAGGAACCGTGTTGGAACCCTTATCAGTGTACCTCGATTCTTACCTGCGTCCGTTGTTGGAGGCTATCCCTTCATATATACGTGACTCTTCTCATTTTCTGACAAGGCTAGAACAACAAGCTGAGTGGGCACAGGATCCTGATGTGTTTTTGGTCACTCTTGACATCACTGCGCTGTACACTAGTATCCCCCAGAAAGCGGCATATTCCACCATAGAAACTCATTTACAGAAAAGAGGGGATTTATCATCCAGTCAAATATCTTTTCTGATGGAATTATCACGTCTCGTAGTGTTTTACAATTTTTTTCTGTTTGAGACCAATATTTACCATCAGATATCGGGCATCGCTATGGGCGCTACTTGTGCCCCTTCTATAGCCAATCTTTTTATGGGAGATTTTGAAGAACGTTGGCTCACTAGTTCTCCCTATTCATCTAATGTATTATTCTGGACCCGATTCATTGACGACATCTTTTTACTTTGGAAAGGATCAATGGATTCTGTTTCGCATTTTGTTCAATGGTTAAACAGTTGTGATGCAATGATCCAGTTTACTCATACGATAGCCCGCACTGAGATAGTTTTTTTAGATTTGCTGATTAAAAAAGAATCAACTGGTTGGGAGTCCACGATATATAAAAAACCAGTAGCTCGTAACACTTTCCTTCACTATACAAGCGGACATCCGTTTCAATTAAAAAACAGTCTCCCATTCTCCCAGTTTTTGCGCTTCCGCCGTAATTGTTCTACGCTTAAAGATTATAAGACTCATTCCAACCAGTTATCTACAGATTTGGTTGCGAGGGGTTACCCGAGTTCTATCATCAAGACCGCATATAGACGAGCCTTATATAATGACTGTGAGTGGCTGTTGAGACCTCCAGCGAAACGGACATTTGATCAAGATCAAAACCATGTTAATCTAATCACAAAGTTTTCTCCGTTAAGTAAAAACATTCAGAAAATTCTGACCAGACACACAAACCTCTTACAAACGATCCCCGGCTTGTTGGATAAAACAGTAAGATGTGTCTGGCAGCGTAACACCAACTTTAAAGAACATCTCAGTCCCGCAGTCTTGCGGCCTTTGATAGAGATCAATCCCTCTGTATTGGAACGGGGACACAAACCATGTGGTGAATGTTTGATCTGCCACGTGTCTGAAACTCTAAATTAATTTACCTATCTAGAAAAAACCTATACTATGCGGCATGCAACCTCGTGCACTACTTCTTCTGTGATATATGCCATAAGGTGCCCTTGTGGCAAATTATACATAGGCAAAACTAGCAGAACTTTTAAGATTCGCCTTCTAGAACATAAAAGTCGAATACGTTGTCAAGTAGTAACAGCTCCGATGGTCCAGCATTGTATTGAGAAAAATCATACTTTTGATCAGTTGCGTTGTTTTTGCATTGATCATATTTGTTCCCCGATGAAAGGAAAAAGTTTGGATGAAACTTTGTTATTCTTTGAACAGCGCTGGATCTTTTCAGTGAATACAATACAACCTTTCGGATTAAATTCTACCATAGATTGGCAAGTATGCCTTTAATCATATAGCGAGTCCTAATAGGCTGTTCTGATTTCCTGGGAGGAGTCCTAATGCTCATGATAAAAAGAGCTTTGATCCGCAAGTCCGCATGCGCAGCGTTTTTTTGCATTCCTACAACGAAACTTGAGTAAACGTGGGCAGCAACATTTTCCTGTAAGTAACTGAGGTTTTATTCCTGACATTTTGTATGAATGATATCCTTCGTATTATAGTGGAATAGTTAGAGCTATTGCCATGTCTATTTTTACAGACCCTCCTGAAGAAACTCCGACATGGAGTGAAACGCTAAGAGGGCGCCAGTTAAAGCGTAGAGGCATTGAAAATGAATCATAAGCAGTTGGCTATTTTCCTGAGAAGAAAAGTCTTCAGATAAGTCTTCGGATCTTAAATACATTTCCAAGCCAAGGCTTTTTGATGAAATACAGCTTTTAAAAAAATTTATTGTGGAATAGTTTTGCTGGACATTTGTTCAAAGAAGATTGGTGTTGGCATCGAAGATTGGTGTTTATATTGGAACAATAGAGAAACCTGGGACTATAAATTGAGCACGAATAGTGCAGTTGAAGAAGAGTTTTAAAAATAATAGGGTTTTTTATAATGAAATAAGTGATAGCAAAAGAAACATCTTCCCAGTAGTTCCTCATATTAATTGGTGACGGCAGTACGAGTGTTAAGCTTAAAAAAATTTCTTGCATTCCCGGGTGGTTGCTGATGTTGTTGAAGCGCTAATGCTCAAACAAACTCTTTGAAAAGCATTTAAAGCGCGGTGTGAAGCTGAAACCCCCTGGTCTATTAACAACATCACTTACTAACATAATTTTCAACACTGGTGCTGACATTAACCTTAGTATTTACACCGTTTAGATGTTCATATGAAATTTGTTTTCCACTAAAATTTGTTAAATTGGTGTGATATTTTACTGTTTGTCAATTATAATTCACCCCGTAAGGACCAAATATATTTTTTGTATTGTTATACAGAGGAAACCCAGGCAACCTATCGGTCCCTGGACAATATACAAACCACAGACTATTCTAAGATTAAAGCGGTTATTCAGTACTGATTGGGGCTCTCCCCAGAGAACTATCGAAAGTGTTTTTGGGCAACCAAATTTCACCCAGGAGAAAGGCTTCGGGCTGTGACCCACTGATTAACTGATTTTGCCACCAAGTAACTGGAACCTGATAAGAACTGGATGTACCATAGTAAGGAAAATAGTCCTAGAACAATTTCTTTGTATTTTGCCAAGGGAGATACAGGCATGGATATCCAGGTAGGGGCCCATGTCAGTAATGGAGGCAGTAGGCCTTGCGGAGAACTTTCTCGATGCCGAATCCCCAGAGGAGGGGGAAAGGAGACACCCAGAGGGGAGCCTACAGGAAAGGGACCCACTAGGCAAAAGGGAAGTTGGGATAACCCTAATGACCCCAGAGCGAAGAAACCCACTCAGGAGTCCCGACGAGGGCCACAGTGCTTTGCGTGCAGGGAGCTGGGCCATTTCCAATGGAGTGTCCAAAAGGGGAGTGTTCCTTCTCTGGTGTAGGACTCATGGGGTATCAGGGAAGCTGGAGCAAACCCCTTAAAAAAGGGATCCATATTGGTGGGACGGACCTGGAAGCTCTCGTAGACACCAAGAGCAATCATTCTGAAGGAACAAGCAGGAAGTCAGTTCTCACTTATGGGTGACATCGGCACTGACGGAGCCCATGCGGAGCAATTCCCCAGCTTTCAAATAAAGCCTTTGGGATTGCTGCCACGCATGCATGGTCCTCTTCTCGCCCAAGGATGCCATCTTGCTCAGTCTCCCTTTTTCTGCGGAGCCCTAAGGATGCCTGTCCTCGTCCCTCAGAAAACGTTTTTTTTCTCTCCCGGCCCTTCAGCCTTTTTTCTGGTTGCACCGGTCCTCTCCCATCCTCCCCGGTGCCCCTGCTTTGGCTGTGGGCCAGGGAATCCCCTTTTTTGCAAGCCCATGGAGGACAAAACTGCCGAGATTGAGATGGAGTTCGTGACCCGCACCTGTGTCTCTTGCAAAACCTCATCCCTTCCTCGGAAGAAACAGCATAGTAAGAAGCCCTTCTTCCAGAGGAAGGGGCTCCCTTACCAGGGATACCCACACCACCCACCCGTCCCTGCGCTGGCCAAGGCAAAGGGGGAGCTCAGGGTCACTGGAAACCTAAGAGGCCCAAGATCCAACCACCCCAGCCAGCCCCTGGGTTTTGACACCAAACGCATAGCCTCTCACCCCCCCCCGGCAGCACCCCCACCAGTGGGGGGATGTCTGTCCCTTTTCACCCCCAAGTGGGAGGCCAACACATCGGACACCTGGGTCCTCCAGGTAGTCCGGGACGGCTATCGCTTTCATCTGGACAGACTCCCTCCCCCCTTCTCCCCAGCCGAGCCTTCTCGGTTCCCCTCGCACCAGCCTTGCCTTCAGCAAGAGTTGAACAACCTCCTCGGTCAACAGGCGGTCAAAAGGGTTCCGCCACACATTCGAGGTAGGGGGTTTTACTCCCATTACTTCCTCGTTCCAAAGAGGACAGGGGGCCTGCATCCCGTTCTCGATTTCAGAAACCTAAACAATTTCCTAGTGCGAGAGAAGTTCAGAATGCTATTGCTTGGCATCCTGCTGCCCTTCTTCTGGCAGGGCTATTGGCTATGCTTCTAGGACCTCAGAGACGCTTACGCTCACATCCCTGTCCACCCCAAGCACAGGAAGTATCTGCATTTCAGGGTGCAGGGGGATCACTTCCAGTACAGAGTGCTCCCCTTCGGGCTCGCATCTGCTCTGTGGGTCTTCCCAAACTGCCTGTCAGCCGCTTTTTCCCACCTCCGGCTGCAGGGCATATCCGTCTATCCGTAGCTAGATGATTGGCTCGTCACGGGCGCATCAGCAGAGGAGGCTCGCCTTTCAGCGTCATGCACAGTCCTCCTCCTCAAGCATCTTTCTAATCAACTATTCCAAGTCCCACCTCGAGCCAGTGCACACACTGGAGTTCATCGGCGCTCTGCTTGACACGGAATGGCGACCGCCTTCCTTCCCTGAGCGTGCACGGACAGCCTCCGCACTCTGGCTGCAGAGGTCTGAAGCCAATCCAGAGTCTCGGCGTGGACCATGCTATGCCTTCTGGGGCACATGGCCTCGACCGTGCGCGTCGTTCCCCATGCTCACATTCATATGTGAGCGGCTCAATGGTGCCTCAGAGCGCAATGGTCCCAGGCTTTGGGCTGGCTGCAGGACCCCATCTCGGTCTCACGCAGTCTATCCAGTTCCCTGGAGTGGTGGTGGAATCCCCGAAGCCTCCTTCGTGGCATGCCCCTCCAGACCCAGCCACATGAGCTCGTCTTGACGATGGATGCCTCGCTATCGGGCTGGGGAGCCCACTGCAACAACCTTTGTACCCAGGGACAATGGTCACCCGAGGAATCCCTGCAGCAGATCAATCTGCTCGAGCTTTGAGCAGTCCGGTTTCCCCTGAAGGTCTTCGAGCACCATAAGAACATAAGATATGCCATACTGGGTCAGACCAAGGTCCATCAAGCCCAGTATCCTGTTTCCAACAGTGTCCAATCTAGGTCATACGTACCTAGCAGTTTCCCCAAAAGACACAGGTTCCGCAATGCTTGTACTGGGTCAAGCATTGATATCCTGGGTCCCTTCTTAATAATGGTTTATGGACCTTTCCTCCAGGAACTTGTCCAAACCTTTTTTAAACCCAGCTATACTAACAGCCTCTACTACATCCTCCGGTAACAAATTCCAGAGTTTGATTACACGTTGAGTGAAAAAATATTTTCTTTTATTAGTCTTAAATAGTTTACCCTGTAGCTTCATTGCATGTCCCCTAGTCTTTCTATATTCTGATAGCGTAAACAATCGATCTACGTTTACCTGTTCCACTCCGTTCATTAATTTATAGACTTCTATCATATCTCCCCTCAGCTGTCTCTTTTCCAGGTTAAAGAGCCCTAACCTTTTTAGCCTTTCTTCATAGGTGTATCCTTCCATCCCCTTTACCATTTTGGTGGCTCTTCTCTGAACCTTTTCTAAAAACCCTATATCCTTTTTAAGATACGGCGACCAGAATTGCACACAATATTCAAGGTGCAGTCTCACCGTGGAACGATATAGAGGCATTATAATATCTTTTGTGTTATTTTCCATTCCTTTCCTTATCATACCTAGCATTCTATTTGCTCTCTTGGCCGCTGCTGCACACTGGGCCGAGGGTTTTAACATGGTATCCACAATGACGCCTAAATCTTTTTCTGGGTGGTGGTTCCTAATGTGGAACCTTGCATTGTGTAACCATAGTTTGGGTTGTTCTTCCCTACGTGCATAACTTTGCACTTGTCCACATTAAATTTCATTTGCCATTTTGATGCCCGGTCTTCTAATTTATCAAGATCCTCTTGCAATTTTTCACAATCCTCTTGGGTTTTAACAACTTTAAATAGTTTTGTGTCATTTGCAGATTTGATAACCTCACTCGTTATTCCACTTTCTAGGTCATTTATGAATATGTCAAAAAGCAGCGGACCCAGCACAGATCCCTGGGGTACACCACTATTCACCTTTCTCCATTGGGAAAATTGGCCATTTAGCCCAACCCTCTGCTTTCTATCTTTTAACCAGTTCTTGATTCACAGTAGTACACTGCCTCCTATCCCATGACCCTTTAGTTTTGCCAAACGTCTCTGATGAGGTACCTTGTCAAAGGCTTTCTGAAAGTCTAGATACACTTTATCAACCGACTCACCTTTGTGCACCTGTTTATTCACACTTTCAAAAAAACACAACAGATTAGTAAGACAAGGTCTTCCTTGTCTAAAGCCATGTTGGTTGTCTCCTATTAGGCCATGACTATCTACATGCTGAGTAATTTTATTCTTTATGATGGTTTCTACCATTTTTCCCGGTACTGACGTGAGGCTCACCGGTCTGTAGTTTCCCGGATCACCCCTGGAACCCTTTTTAAAAACTGGTGTTACATTGGCGATCCTCCATTCTTCAGGTATTAGAGATGATTTTAATGATAGTTCACAGATTACTAATAGCAGGTCTGCAATCTCATATTTCAGTTCTTTCAACACCCTTGGATGTATACCATCCGGCCCAGGTGATTTGCTACTGTTCAGTTTATCTAATAGTTGTAATACATCTTTTCGATGTATCAATATTTCCTTCAATTCTTCCGCACCTTTAAACACCACTTCAGTCATGGGTAATATCCCTACATCTTCCTCAGTAAAGACCGAAGCAAAGAATTCATTCAGTCTCTCCGCTATCGCCTTGTCGCCTCTTAGTGCCCCTTTAACCCCTCTATCATCTAATGGACCAACTGACTCTCTCACAGGTTTTTTGCTACGAATGTACTTGAAAAAATCTTTATTTCGCGTTTTTGCTTCCACAGCAAGCTTCTTCTCAAATTCTCCCTTTGCCTGCTTTATCAATGCCTTGCATTTGACTTGCCAGTGCTTGTGCTGTTTCCAGGTTTCGTCGTTTGGCTCTTTTTTCCATTTCCTGAAAGATGCTTTTTTGGCAATAACAGCCTCTCTGACCTCACCTTTAAACCATGCTGGCAGTTTTTTGGACTTCCTTCCACTTTTCTTAAAGCGTGGAATACAGCTGGTCTGGGCTGCCAAGATAGTATTTTTCAACAACACCCAAGCTTGATGTCTTTAACCTTTGCAACTGCTCCTTTTAGTTTTTTCTTAACTATTTTCCTTATTTTATCATAGTCTCCCTTTCGTAAGTTAAAAGGTAGTACTGTGGATTTCTGTACTATCCCTCCTCCACTAATTAAATCAAAGGCGATCATGCTATGATCACTATTGCCAAGTGGCCCCAACACCCTTATCTCTTGCACTAGATCTGGTGTTCCACTTGCGAGGCAAGTCGGTGCTCATGCAGACTGACAACTAGGTCACAATATTCTACATAAACAAGGAAGAGGGTACAGGCTCTCGCTTCCTCTGTCGGGAGGCAGTCATCCTCTGCTCTTTCGCAGTGCTCCGGGGCATGACGCTAAGAGAAGTCTACCTCCCGGGCCAAGACAACGTCCTTGCAGACAGATTCAGCAGGCTTCTCCGCCTGCAAAAGTGGCACCTGGGTCCAGAGGTGGTTCTCCACCTGTTTCGCCTCTCGGGAACTCCGTCCATGGACCTCTTCACAAGTTCAGTGAATGCACACCTCCCCCGTTTTTGCGGGCCGATACCGCACCCGAGCAGGGTAGCCCCGGAAGCGTTCCTTCTGAGCTGGACCTCCGGGCTTCTGTATGTGTTTCTGCCCACTCCTCTCATTGTGAGGACCCTCCATCAAATTCAGTGTGACTGAGCCTCGGTGATCCTCGTGGCCTCGCCAACCTTGGTTCCCGCTGCTACTCCGACTCTCCTCGGAGCCTCCAGTCCCCCTGGGCAGTGCCCTGCGTCTGCTGACACAGGAGGAGGGATGGGTGCTTCACCCGAGCCTGGGCTCACTATCCCTAACAGCTTGGCGGCTGAGCAGGTCTCTTTAGCCAGAGGAGATCGAGGACATCCTGCTTGCTTTGAGGAAGGGCTCTATGAGGCAGGCCTATGCCTTCAAGTGGCAGCACTTCTCGGTCTGGTACTCCAAGCTCCAGATCAATCTGTTCTTCTGCTCTACCTGGTGGGTTCTCCAGTACATCCTCCACCTTTCGCAGGTAGGGCTGAAACCCAATTCGGTCAGGGTTCACCTAAGCGCCATTTCAGCCAACCACTTCCCCGTTGTAGGAAAACCCCTCTCGGGCCGGCCTCTAGTCTCCTGCTTCATGTGGGGCCTCTTGCTTTCCAAACCTCCTGTCTGGCCTCCGCTGGCGGAGTGGGACCTGAACATCGTGCTCATGCAGCTGACACAGCTGGCCTTCGAGCCGATGGTGACATGCTTGCTTCGGTACCTCTCCTGGAAGGTAGTCTTCATGGTGGTGCTGACCTTGGCTCGGCGAGTCAGCGAGCTGCAAGTCCTCATGGCCAGGGCCCCTTACACCAGGTTCTATGGGAACAGGGTGGTGCTTCGGACTCACCCTAAGTTCCTTCGGAAAGTTGTCTCGGATTTCCATCTCAACCACGGTAGTCTTACCGACTTTCTTCCCGAGACCTCACATCGACCAGATGTCGGCGGTTTTGCATACACTTGACTGCAAGAGGGCTCTTGCCTTCTACCTGCAGTGCACCCAGGGTCATCGCAAGTCCAACCAGCACTTCATTGCCTACGATCCCAACCGTCTGGGGCTTGCAGTCACCAAGCACACCCTCTCCGTCTGGGTGGCGGACTTCATCACTTTCGCTCAGGCAAAGGCTGGGGCCCTGCTGGATCGGCGGGTCGCCTCGCACGGCATCCATGCCAAGGCGGCGTCTGTAACTTTACTACACTCAGTGCCTCTGACAGACATTTGCCGGGCTGCGACCTGGTCTTCAGCAAATACTTTCACTTCACATTATTGGCTAGAGAGGGAGTCTCGCCGGGACAGCGCCTTCAGCCAGGCTGTACTCCGTAATCTGTTCGGGGTATAAGCAACTCCTGCCCTCCAACCCTTCTTTGGCGGCTACCGAGAGCTAGCTCTCCAAGGACTTTGGCTCCCTTCAGATCGTCGGTTTCTGCTCACGGCTTCCTGGAGGCGTTTTTGTTCGCGGGCTTCAGTAGCCTATAGCTGGGGAGTCCCATAAGTGAGGACTGACTTCCTGCTTGTTCCTGGAGAAAGCATAGTTACTCACCTGTAATGGGTGTTAAGAACATACGAACATAAGATATGCCATACTGAGTCAGACCAAGGTCCATCAAGCCCAGTATTCTGTTTCCAACAGTGGCCAATCTAGGTCATATGTACCTAGCAGTTTCCCCAAGGGACACAGGTTCCACAATGCTGGTATTGGTTCAAGCATTGATATCCTGGGTCCCTTCTTAATAATGGTTTATGGACCTTTCCTCCCGGAACTTGTCCAAACCTTTTTTAAATCCAGCTACACTAACAGCCTTTACTACATCCTCCGGTAACAAATTCCAGAGTTTGATTACACGTTGAGTGAAAAAATATTTTCTTTTATTAGTCTTAAATAGTTTACCCTGTAGCTTCATTGCATGTCCCCTAGTCTTTCTATATTCTGATAAGGTAAACAATCGATCTTCGTTTACCCGTTCCACTCCGTTCATTAATTTATAGACTTCTATCATATCTCCCCTCAGCCGTCTCTTTTCCAGATTAAAGAGCCTTAACCTTTTTAGCCTTTCTTCATAGGAGTATCCTTCCATCCCCTTTACCATTTTGGTGGCTCTTCTCTGAATCTTTTCTAAAATCGCTATATCCTTTTTAAGATACGGCGACCAGAATTGCACACAATATTCAAGGTGTGGTCTCACCATGGAACGATATAGAGGCATTATAATATCTTTTGTTTTATTTTCCATTCCTTTCCTTATCATACCTAGCATTCTGTTTGCTCTCTTGGCCGCCGCTGCACACTGGGCCGAGGATTTTAACATGGTATCCACAATGACACCTAAATCTTTTTCCTGGGTGGTGGTTTCTAATGTAGAACCTTGCATCGTGTAACCATAGTTTGGGTTGTTCTTCCCTAGGTGCATAATCTTGCACTTGTCCACATTAAATTTCATCTGCCATTTTGATGCCCAGTCTTCCAATTAACAAGATCCTCTTGCAATTTTCCACAATCCTCTTGGGTTTTAACAACTTTAAATAGTTTTGTGTCATCTGCAAATTTGATAACCTCACTCGTTATACCACTTTCCAGGTCATTTATGAATATGTCAAAAAGCAGCGGACCCAGCACAGATCCCTGGGGTACACCACTATTCACCTTTCTCCATTGGGAAAATTGGCCATTTAGCCCTACCCTCTGCTTTCTATCTTTTAACCAGTTCCTGATCCACAATAGTACACTGCCTCCTATCCCATGACTCTTTAGTTTTGCCACAAGTCTCTCATGAGGGACCTTGTCAAAGGCTTTCTGAAAGTCCAGATACACAATATCAACTGACTCACCTTTGTCCACCTGATTATTCACTCCTTCAAAAAAACATAACAGAGTAGTAAGACAAGATCTTCCTTATCTAAAACCATGTTGGCTGTCTCCCATTAGGTCATGACTATCTACATGCTGAGTAATTTTATTCTTTATTTATTTATTTAGCAAGCATTTGTAGCCCGCTCCTTCCAGCGATCAGAAGCGGGTAGGATTACTATTGTGAAACTGCCGAATCAAGGCAGGTACAAATTTTGTTTACATACAGATTGTCAGAAAAGCACATCATACAGAGTTAACACTTCTTAGCTATGGGGGAGTTCATTTACATATATACATAAATACATATATACAGGATAATCTTCTTGGACACAGTGGTCAGGGGCTGCTCCATCTGTGGGTTCAGTTCAGGTTGAAATGTGATTGGAAAATGTGCGTTTTGAGTTTCTTTCTGAAGTCTAGAAGGTCATTGCTAGCTCGTAGTTCTGGTGGGAGTTGGCTCCACAGTGTTGGCGCCGCATATGAGAAAGCCCTGTGGCTGGTGTTAGCTTTGGCAGATCTTATATCTGTTGGAGTGTGAAGGATGTTGGAATTGTGGGTTCTTCTGTTTCGGGTAGGAGGTTGCAATCTTACTAGGTTGTTGAGGAAGGAAGGTGCTAAGTTGTGGATGAGTTTGAAGGTGGTTGTTAGTATTTTGTATTTTGTGCGAGCTGTTATGGGTAGCCAGTGTAATTGAATTAGTACTGGTGTGATGTGGTCACTTAGATTTTTCTTCATTATGACCCTGGCAGCTACATTTTGTGCCATTTGTAATATGTTTAGGGTTTTTTTTAGGTAAACCTTGTAGGATGGCGTTGCAGTAGTCAAAATGTGGCATGATGAGTGCTTGGGCCACTGTTCTGAAGTCTTGGGGATCAATAATATTCCGAATGGGTTGGAGCACTCTAAGCTTGTGGAAAACTGCTCTGTTGGTCTTTCGGAGGTGTTTTTCCATCTTTAGGTCACAGTCAAATGTGACTCCTAGATACTTTATTTCTTTTTTTGTTTGGTAAGTGTTGTTACATAGTGTTATTGATGTGGGAGGGTCAAAATTCGGTTCTTTGGAGATATACATTACTTCGGTTTTTTTGTGATTAATTGACATACTACTTTGTTGTAACCAGTCTTGCATCTCTCCGATACATGTCTCCAGTGGGTTGTAGTCTGGGTTTTTAGTGTCTAGTTGTGTGTATAGCATGATATCATCGGCATAGATGTGGTAATTAATTTCGTGCCGTGAGAAAATTTTGCATAGTGGCTGCATATATATGTTAAACAGAAGTGCTGAGAGAGCAGAGCCTTGGGGGATTCCCTGTGCTTGTGAGAAAGATTCTGCTTTTTCTCCGTTGAATTAAACCTGTTGTGTTCGATTTGAGATGTAGGATGAGAACCATTTTAGTGGGGTTCCTGTTATTCCTATTGATTTTATCCTATTTATGAGGGTCCCATGATTAACTGTATCAAAGGCAGCTGAGATGTCAATGAATACAAGAATGTACATTTTCTTTTTGTTTTCAAGGCCCTTTAGGAGGCTGTTAAGTAGAACTAGTAACAGGGTTTCAACTCCATGATGTTGCCTGAAGCCATATTGCTGGTCATCAAGAGGAGCACTGTCAGTCAGATGGTCTTGGAGTTGTAGAAGGACCGTTTTTTCTATGATCTTTGCCAGGAATGAGATACTTGATATGGGACGGTAGGAGGCTGGGTCTTCTCCGTTGAGTGTAGTGTTTTTTAGGATCGGTCTAATGACTGATTTCTTTAGTTCTGAGGGCATGATTCCTTGTTGTAGGGATAGGTTAACTATGTGTGCTATGTGAGGTGCTATGTCTTGTTTCACTGCTTTGATCCAGGATGCAGGACAGGGATCTAGTGGGGAGGTGGTGCTTTTCAGGCTTGTGACAATGGCTGTGATTTGCTTGGTTCCTATTTTGTGGAAGTGCTCCCATAACTGGTTTTGCGTTGTGTTGTTCTCACTTCTGATTTGTGGTGTTGGTGGGGGGGGTGGAGGACCAGGGGCCGTCAGTTTGGTCGCGTAGTGGTTTGCCATTGTTTGGACCTTGATGGATTTGTTGAGGTTGGCATTTTGGTCGGTTTTGGTTAGTGATTTGACTAGTTCAAATAACTCTCGTGGGCGATTGATTGCCTTGTTTAGGATGTTGGTGTGATGTAATTTTTTTGCATTGTTCACGTCGTCTTTGTATTTTGCGAGATGGGCCATGTATTTAGTTTTGAGATCGGAGGATTTGGTTTGTCTCCATTTTCTCTCTATTTTACGGAGCTCCCTTTTTGATTTTATTAGAGTTCCTGTGTACCAGGGTTCCGAGTTGATCTTATGTGGGTTTGATGTGTGTTTCAGAGTTGGGTTAGATGTATTTTGGATGTGTGTGTTCCATCTGTTAGTTAGTTCGTCTAGGTCTGTGGAATCTAGGTTTATGTGGGATGCAATGGTGCTTATGAGGTGTTCCTCGTTGAGTTTGCTGAATTTCCTAATGGGGTTGGTCATTATCATCTCCTTTGAGTTTTTGGGTTGGCACTGTAGTTTAAGTTTACAGTTGATTTGGTGGTGGTCTGACCATGGTACTTGAGTTATGTTTATTATAGGTGGTTCATTGCTTTGTTGTGGATTTCTGGGTATGAAAATCATATCTAGGATGTTTCCTCTATCGTGTGTGGGGTTGCTTATTATTTGTTGGAAACCCAATTGGTCGATGGCTTCATAGAAGGAGTCCGTGTGGGACGGAGGAATTGATGCTAGGTTCAAATCTCCGAGGATGATCTGGAATTTTTTGCTTTGTGTGGATGTGATGGTTTCTAGTGCTGTGGCTAGTGTTTCGTGCTGTGGTGAGGGAGGTCGATAGATTAGGCAGATGGATAATGCCATGCTCTCGACTTTAAGTAGGTCAAGATCTGGATTTGTGACCGTAGATGTGGTTGTGAGTTGAAGGCTGGTTTTGGCTGCTATAAGGACTCCGCCTCCTCTTCTGTTGATGCGTGGGCAGTTGTATAGTTGGTATCCGGGCTTCTGTATTTGGTTCATTGTTGCAGAGTCTGAGTCAGTGAGCCATGTTTCTGTTATGCATAGGATATCTGGTTGTTCGTCAGTTAGAATGTTGTGGATAATATGTGTTTTATTCCTTATTGACCTAGCATTAATAAGGATAATGTTACATGTGTGATGTTCTTGGTGTGTGGTTCGTGTGAGTTGTATTTGAGATCCAATAGTGTTCTTTGCTTTGGTTTTAGGGTGTTTTTGAGATTTGTTCCCTTTGATATGGGTGTGTCGTTGGGTTAATTTACTTGGTGTTTGTGTGGTGGTGATAGGATTTAAGTTGTATTGATGCAGGATGGGTAATGGAGGGGGTGGAGAAGGTAGATTGGTGTATATAGTAGAGGAATGCAGTATTGTGAGTGTGGGATGGTTCTATATGAAGATGTTAGTATACACATGCACAAAATCAGGAAGGTGTGAGCAGGCTCCATTTTATGTCTGCCAGAAATACTTGGATTTTGGATTCGAGTGGCGCAGTGTGGGGTGAAGTCAAGGCAGCTGGCCTAGAGATGAGTTAGTGTAGGCCGGCAAGATAGTTGTTGGGTACCAACAGTCTAGCAGGGATAGATGGGTTGGGGTACAGCGTTTCTTATTACTTTAACAAATTAGGGATACAGTCCTAACGTTCCTTATCACTCAGTATAAACAGATACAGTATTGTGCGATACAGTCCTATCGTTACCTATCATTCAGTATAAACAGATACAGTATTGTGCGATACAGTCTTAAGGTTATTGCAAGAAGGTTATTGGGTTACTGCATTGAAATGTAACAACTTGCGGTTAGAGATACTTTGTTTCATTTAGCTCTAAATAAACAGTAGTAGCCTTTAGAGTTGGTAGGGGTTTACAATGTAACAGCTGGCTTGAGGAGAACAGGGCTTGTGACAGTGGGGAGTTTACACATTATATATACAGAGGTATGTTGGCTCCTACTTGGGGGGGGGGGGGGGTTAGGCCAGGGTTGCACAGTGGTCTTTTGCATCAGGAGGTAGATAAGTCCAGTAATTGTTTACCTGGGTGATATCGTTGTAGTTGAAAGCTCTTGATGTCGAATTTTGGTCCAGCTATGGGAATCTCGTGGAGCGTGGTGGTCGGGACCGGCGAGCTCAGACCCGGCCTGGGGAGCTCAAGCCGTCAGTCATTTGATTGTTGCACTTTCGTTTTCTGTCCGTTATCGGAGTATTGGTCATGTGAGTCAGGCTTCTTGATACTTGCAGCCTTGTTGCGGTTGAGTGGATGATGTTTCAACTGCGCCTAATCTCCACCGCCTAAGGGCCACCGCCAAAGGGCCCTCTGGCGAGGCCCTCAGGCGCGGGCCCGCAAGGCGCGGGCGCGCCCTGTAGGGACGCCGCTTTTATGCGGTTCTGCCTGCGTGCGTGTGAGCCTCCCACTGCCCGGATTGGGCAGGAGTGTGTGGAGGGAGGGCTCCCACTGCCCGGATTGGGCAGGAGTGTGTGGAGGGAGGGCTCCCACTGCCCGGATTGGGCAGGAGTGTGTGGAGGGAGGGCTCCCACTGCCCGGATTGGGCAGGAGTGTGTGGAGGGAGGGCTCCCACTGCCCGGATTGGGCAGGAGTGTGTGGAGGGAGGGCTCCCACTGCCCGGATTGGGCAGGAGTGTGTGGAGGGAAGGCTCCCACTGCCCGGATAGGGCAGGAGTGTGTGGAGGGAGGGCTCCCACTGCCCGGATAGGGCAGGAGTGTGTGTGGGAAAGGCTCCCACTGCCCGGATAGGGCAGGAGCTTCACCAGGGCGGTTGGAGGGCTAGCGATGCTCAGCGGCTCCCACGAAGTAGGGACGCCGCTTTTATGCGGTTCTGCCTGCGTGCGTGTGAGCCTCCCACTGCCCGGATTGGGCAGGAGTGTGTGGAGGGAGGGCTCCCACTGCCCGGATTGGGCAGGAGTGTGTGGAGGGAGGGCTCCCACTGCCCGGATTGGGCAGGAGTGTATGGAGGGAGGGCTCCCACTGCCTGGATTGGGCAGGAGTGTGTGGAGGGAGGGCTCCCACTGCCCGGATAGGGCAGGAGTGTGTGGAGGGAAGGCTCCCACTGCCCGGATAGGGCAGGAGTGTGTGGAGGGAGGGCTCCCACTGCCCGGATAGGGCAGGAGTGTGTGGGGGAAAGGCTCCCACTGCCCGGATAGGGCAGGAGCTTCACCAGGGCGGTTGGAGGGCTAGCGATGCTCAGCGGCTCCCACGAAGTAGGGACGCCGCTTTTATGCGGTTCTGCCTGCGTGCGTGTGAGCCTCCCACTGCCCGGATTGGGCAGGAGTGTGTGGAGGGGGGCTCCCCCGGCCCGGATTGGGCAGGCGTGTGTGGAGGGAGGGCTCCCACTGCCCGGATTGGGCAGGAGTGTGTGGAGGGAGGGCTCCCACTGCCCGGATTGGGCAGGAGTGTGTGGAGGGAGGGCTCCCACTGCCCGGATAGGGCAGGAGTGTGTGGAGGGAAGGCTCCCACTGCCCGGATAGGGCAGGAGTGTGTGGAGGGAGGGCTCCCACTGCCCGGATAGGGCAGGAGTGTGTGGGGGAAAGGCTCCCACTGCCCGGATAGGGCAGGAGCTTCACCAGGGCGGTTGGAGGGCTAGCGATGCTCAGCGGCTCCCACGAAGTAGGGACGCCGCTTTTATGCGGTTCTGCCTGCGTGCGTGTGAGCCTCCCACTGCCCGGATTGGGCAGGAGTGTGTGGAGGGAGGGCTCCCACTGCCCGGATTGGGCAGGAGTGTGTGGAGGGAGGGCTCCCACTGCCCGGATTGGGCAGGAGTGTGTGGAGGGAGGGCTCCCACTGCCCGGATTGGGCAGGAGTGTGTGGAGGGAAGGCTCCCACTGCCCGGATTGGGCAGGAGTGTGTGGAGGGAGGGCTCCCACTGCCCGGATTGGGCAGGAGTGTGTGGAGGGAAGGCTCCCACTGCCCGGATAGGGCAGGAGTGTGTGGAGGGAGGGCTCCCACTGCCCGGATAGGGCAGGAGTGTGTGGGGGAAAGGCTCCCACTGCCCGGATAGGGCAGGAGCTTCACCAGGGCGGTTGGAGGGCTAGCGATGATGGTTTCTACCATTTTTCCCGGTACTGATGTCACGCTCACCGGTCTGTAGTTTCCCGGATCACCCGGATCACCCCTGGAACCCTTGTTCTCCAGGGACAGCAAGAATCAGTCCTCACTACCCTCCCACCTCCCCTGGAGTTGCTATTTTTATCCTTCCCTTGCCATCTGCTTAGTAGGGCTCTAGCTATGGGACCTGACTGAGCAAGATGGCACTCTTGGACGGAAAGAGGACCACACATACGTGGCAGCAATCCCAAAGGCTTTCTTTGAAAGCTGGGGAATTGCTCCGCGCAGGCTCCGTCTGTGCCGCCGTAACCCATAAGTGAGGACTGATTCCTGCTGTCCGTGGAGGACACCTGTTACAGGTGAATAACTATGCTGTCTCTAATGTCTTGAGACTTGGCCCGGAGCCTAGGGGTGGGTAAGAGGCAGGGTAGATAACTAGGCTTTGTACGAATGAGGTGTGTCCATGGGGACATACGGAATGACCCTGCTTACAAGATAAAAATCACTTGGGACAACAAACAACGATCACTAAGAACAGCCTTGTCATGGGGCTCCCAGTGCAATTAATCCTAGGCTGGGATTGGGAGGGTTTATTAGACTCTACTGGCTTCCGCTCCACATTAATAGCCACCTATGTCCGAGACTATACCCCTGAAGAAAAACCCAACCCCAACCTCAGGGAATTGTTTCCCTTTGCAACCCTAGGTGTGGTAGGGGATGGTGGGAAGACTAGAAAAAGCAGGGCCCAGCGGAGGGTGAAAAAGTGGAAAGGGCTGATTCCCCCAGAGTGAGTCGAGACTCTTGGGGAAGAGGTGCTCTCAAAGTTTGATAACTTCTCTGAAGAGCAAGCCAAAGAACCTATTTTGCAGGAAGCCTGGGGTAAGATGGACGGCGCAGGCTTCAAGAAGGGGAAGGAGAATTACCCCCTCTTTAGGAAGAAGAATAACCTGTTATATTGAATTGTATTCCGGGAAGAGAAAGGAGAACAAGCTCAGCTTATGGTACCCCAAATATTCTGGGAGGCCTTATTGATCTTGGCCCACAGTCACCCTTTGGCAGGACACCTAGAGGAGCAGGGAGTTGATTGCACGTCTCACGCAATGTTTTTTTTGGCCTAACCTATATCAGGATGTGAATAGGTTCTGCCAGGTGTACCAAAGGAAGAATAAGGCTCAACCCAAAAGAGCTCTCCTGATTCCAATCACAGAGGTCGAACAACCCCTAGATCAGATGGCCATGGACATTGTGGGACCATTAGACAAGAGTCTGGCAGGGTATCAGTACCTCCTAGTACTCAACTATGCCACCTGATACCCATTGGCAGTTCCGTTATGGAATGTTACAGCAGGTCGGCTGCAGCAGAAGCCAATCAGGGCTGAAAAGACAGCACATTCTTCAGCATGTTCAGGCGCCATCACCAGCAGTGAGTCCTGATCGGCGGTCAGCCACAGAGGAGCGGGAAGAGGGATTCCCCCGCCTTTCTGCAGCAGGTGCCAATCAGGGCCAAAAAGACACCGCACATTCTTCAATACACTCAGGCACCATCACTGGCAGTGAGTCCCAATAGGTGGTCAGCCACAGGGGAGCAGGAAGATGGATTCCCCACCCCCCTGTAGCAGAGGCCTAGGGCCGAAAGGACACAGCACATTCTTAAGCGCACTCAGGCACACCTGCGCCTGAGGGCCTTGCCAGAGGGCCCTGTGGCTTGGTCTTTAGGCGCGGGCCTGTAGGAAAGAGCCACAAACACCCAGGCAGATCAACCAATCAAGTACTGCATCAACAGCAGCGTTCCACTCTCTAAGCCGCTCCCGGAGTTCCAACCGGTAGCACAACTGCCATTGAGGTACATGCAGCCCCAGCATTACTTATCTACATACCAACACACGGCTGCTCATAATGTCCACTATAAAATCAGACCATAACCTGTGCAGGGACCCGGATCATCTGCACACAATGGTGAGTGACCAAACAGCTGACAAGCCAGCCTGTCATACAGCACTATGCCTGGCCCCCAGAGAATCATCCTCCTCACCATCTGCTTCCTTTTATTAGCTATGCTCTTCAGGAACACCCTATGCCTCGCCCCAACCCACAGTACCATTCCAGTGATATGAAATAACAAGATACTATGCCACAAATGCTTGCCACTAAAAATATGCCAAAGGAACAACTCCAGACCGGTTTATATCTCACCCCAGGAACAACCCCAGCTTAAACATATTACACAAACTGCAAAAACTACTGTCTACCTAAAATATACTTTAATAAATACCCACTCTGCAAGAAACAAGATCCTGATTCTTAATGATTACATTATTGATAATAAACTTGACATCTTATGCATAACTGAATCATGGTTCACCAGCACAGATACTATCCTAATCAACAAACTAAAACCACCAGAATATGACATTTTCAGCTGCTCTCACTCAAGCCGCAGGGGTGGTGGCATCTGCATCCTGGCAAGAAGCAATCTACTGTTCAAACTATCACAGTCCATCACCACAGATGGTCTTGACTTACTGTTAATTTCAAATAAACAGATGTCACTGTGTCTTGTCTATCGCACTCCTATAGCTGAGTTAGGAACCATCCTTGAAACAGCAAGTATCTATATTCATCCATCTGCACGTCTCACAATAATGGGTGACCTAAACCTATCATCCATCCCACTAAACCAGTCCAAATCATTCCACCTATAACTTTCACATAGAACATCGGATGGAAAGGTCCATATTAATGCCGATTATCTTTCCCAGGAAGGGGAAATACCTCTCCCCAGGGATGACCTGACCACAGCCCAACTTGAAGGGTCTCTGTTAGAGGGGGAGGTATGTGATAGGGTGTACGCTCTGGGGATACAGGCCCACTGGAGAAGGTCCCCTTGGATTATGACAGACAGGGGCAATCCTTGACGTATCTAGAATCCCTCATCAGCACATCAACCCCCAACAGAACAAGGTGGAAATTTAACGCTAACTTGCTTGACCTACCAGCCGAAATAGCTCGCATAAACCAGAACACTCGCAATAGAGCCTTCTACACTTATGCAGCTTATCTGTGGAATGAACTCCCCAACAGCCTCAGGGAAGCGCCGGGCCTAAAAAAAACTTTTGCAAAGACCTCAAAATGCTTCTTTTTAAGGAACACTTTAATACCTGAGCACCGTTCTCCTCTGATCATTACTGTCCCTGCAACAGTCCATTGGACATTCTCACATGTCCTCCCCTACAGTTCTCTCACCCCTCCCCCATCCCTTCTTCAGTACATAGTTTGCTGTGCATAAGTTCAACTGTTAACACGTTTCTACGTTGATTCAACTAAATGTTTGATGTAAACCTGTTGAGTTATTGTTCCATGTAAACCGCCTTGATTCCCAGATAAGGTAGTATAGAAAAATAGTTAAATAAATAAATTCAGAGTTAGTAAATATATCCCTTAGTTAGGATGATAGCAGGTGTTTCACACTCCTGTTTCCTTTCAGAGAGACTGTGAAACACTAAAATATTTATGAATGCAGATTGGAGTAGATATAGCTACTATGTATATATTAAATATCCACCCTTTTATTTAGAAGTTTGGTTCAAGTCCACAGAAAGTACACACCCTCACTCGCTAAAACCAGAAGACACACAAGGGCGAGTAGGTAAATGGTCCTTTATTGAAAAAAACCCTACACGGCCACGTTTCAGCATTGCCTTCCTCAGGGGGTACTGCATGGAGAACAGCAATAAAATGAAACAATTAAATAAATGAATACATAAAAATGAATAATAAATAGATACATTATACTTAAAACCAAAATAAGACCATAAAAATCAATCTGTACATTGTTAAATAAATCCACACATACACAAAGACTCATTTCCATAAATACATTAAAACATGAATTCAAATGAGATCTAAAAGAGAGAGAGAGAAGGACATCTGAACTTCTAAACCAATACCAACAAGGAGGAGCATACCTAAGTTTGGTTCAGGACATGGAGGGATGGCTCAGTTTAAACCATTCTTGGCCTTTTCCTTAAATTTTCTTACGTTGGTCTCTCCCTTTATTTCCTCAGTGGATTCTGATATGAGTGGAATTTACTGTATGGTTTTCTTTTTTTTTATTATTTTTTATTGAAAGGCAGGCATTAAATACATAGGAACAGAATTCGTAAGCATAATACAATATCAAAAGAGAACAGAGCCAAAGACACTAACAAGGAACACAAGGCTAGCTAACAGTACGCCTTCTTTGTTTTTATAAGAAACTTTTGTTTTTTGTCCCCCCTATGAATTCTTCCCCCTCCCTGTACCCCGCAAACCCCCCCACTCTGCATCAGACCACGAATAACACCCTCCAAAAGAAAACATCCACCCCCCCCAGCCTCCCAAGTCCCCACCCACCCCTAAGCCCCCCTAGCCTATCTCCCACATCCCCCCCCCCCCACGAATCTCAACACCAACCCAGCAAAGGGAAAGGACGCCAACCAATCAACGCACAGAGAGCTAAAGGTGGCCCCGCCAACAAGCATCTCACTGCACAGCACAAAACCCACCACCCTCTAGGAGAGCCCGCAGCCGTAAGCAATCAGGAGCCATAACGGAGGACAAAGGGCTCCCACACCTGCTCAAAGCGCGGCAAACGCATCCTCCCAACAGCCACCCCATGCTCCATTGTATACGTGTCCCACATCCGGTCCAGCCAGGCAGAAAAGGGCGGCGGAAGGGTTTGTTTCCAAACAGAAGCTATCAACAAGCAAACCACATTCAATCCATGGCGAAGCAATGCCAGTTGGAGGCTGCGTGCCCCAGGAACAGCAACCCCAAAGAGAAAGATGCCCGGGTCCCAGGGTATGTTCAACCTTATAAGCTGCTGTAAGCGAGCTTGAATCCCCCTCCAAAAGGTTTGAACGCGGGGGCAAGACCACCAGATGTGCTCCAACACCCCCCTCTGCCCACATTGCCGCCAACACAACTCCGAACCCCCCGGATAAGCGCGAGCAATCCGCACAGGAGTCATGTACCACCTGTATAATAATTTGTAATTAGTTTCGCGGACAGTAACTGCCACCGAGCTCTTCCACAACCTACCCTCCACCTGTTCCCACTGCTGCTCAGAATAAAGAAGATTCAGATCAGTATTCCAAGTTTCTCTGTGTTTGACATAGTGCGGCTGCTGCCCTTGCAGGTGGGCATACAGAGCGGCTATAAGACCTTTTGTGGTAGTGCACCCCTCACAGAAACTCTCCAAATCCGTCAACTCTCGGGCCACATGGGGCCGAATGGTTCTAGATTGAACCCAGTGAGCCACCTGCGTATATTGGAAGAGGTGGGTATCGGGAAGAGCAAATTCCTCCTGGAGCATTCGGAACGTTTGTAACTTACCCTCATCAAACAGTTGACCTGCACGGCTAAGGCCTCGATGGCCCCACATCCGAAACGCCGGATCAGTCAGCCCCAGAGGGAAGGAGGCATTAGCCACTATAGGCGCCAAAGGGGTCAGGTCCATCCCACAGGGCCGAAAGAATTGGTCCCAACAGCGGAGGGTATGCAGGATATATGGGTTACACAAACGCCTATCACAAAATACGCGTAGAATGGCGTTAGATTGATTTTGGGCAAAACGTTTGATCCCTGAGGAAGCCCGGCAGGGTGAAACAGAAGCTTTTGTTGGATCCAGAACGTAGTTGTTGCCCGTGTGTGCTCATGGTTTTGTGTGATTAGGAGTTGTGAGACCGCCTGCTACAAACCGTGAAGCGTCAAGAGTAAAGCATTAAGATAAGTGGAACGGTTGTTTTACATCAAGTATTGATTATATTTCATACAGTGTACTCCTCTATTTTCCATTTTCAGATGGTGTCAGTTTCCGTGTGAGAGACTATCGGGGTTTGATCTTGAAAATTGCCTGTAATCTGTTCAGTGAAGTGGTGCCTCTACGAGATAGAGACACTTTATTTTGCGTATATTATTAACTAAAAATTTTTTTGTAAATTTTTTTGTAAATTCATTTGAAGTTTATACGAGATTGATTGAAGGAATCCTTTAAAAGTACTTTTTTAGGATAATTTTTTAAGATTTCCAATTTGTAATAATTATATTTATAATTAAAGATAAGGTATGGGTAGGTAGGGCTTGGCCTATGATGTAGTAATTGTCAGCTCAATCCAACGGTGACACTGTGCATCGATGGCGGGTATGAGCGGTAACTGAGGCCTTTTAATACCTGTTTTATAAGTTGTGGATAACAGTTGTGCATTATATTAAAAGGTTTAGGAGTAGAGTTGATTTTGAAAGGGTTTTGTATTTTGTGATAGGTTTACCGTTACCCTTTTGGCGGTTTTTGTTGTGAGAGTTACACAAACGCCTACCACTTCGCAGTTTAGAACCAAGCCACAGCCGGTCCCCAGTCCCGCCCCCCCCCCCCCCCCCGCAATAGTCATTTCCAGTTGCACCCATCGCTTGGAGCTATCTGCGATCATCCACGCCGCCGCATAATACCAGCGAAGATTGGGCACCCCCATACCCCCAGTGCGCGAACGGGCATAAAGAAGTTGTCGCGCCAGACGCAGCCGACGGTACTGCCAGATAAATTTCATAAGCATGGTTTGCCAGGCGGCCAATATTCCCCGGGTTAACGAGATAGGGAGAACCTGAAAGAGGTACAGAAAACGGGGAACGACAACCATCTTAACCACCGCAATACGCCCAAACCATGATAATATTAACCTATTCCAGGCCTCCAAATCGCGCCGAACCTGCCGAAGTAAGGGCTCATAATTAGCCTTAAACAGGGCTGCTCGATCCGCGGTCAGAGTCACCCCTAAATATCGCAAAGCACCCGATACCCACCAGAAGGGGTAGGCAGCACGAAGCTCCGCGCAGACCGCATCCGAAACCCCCACATTTAGAACCTCAGACTTAGTATAATTGATTTGAATCCCGACACTTGGGAGAAGGTATCAAAAAGCTGCATAGCGGCAGAGAGAGACGCAGTAGGTTTCACCAGGGATAAAATGATATCATCTGCAAAGAGTGCAATCCGGTAATCCGCGGAGCCCACATGGACGCCCCATATGCCCGAATGTTCACGGAAGCTCTGTGCCAAGGGTTCCATTACCAGCGCGAACAACAGCGGCGACAGAGGGCAACCCTGGCGAGTTCCCCGTTCCAGTGAAAAAGTTCTAGATTGACCTCCATTAGCCTGAACACTGGCCTTAGGGTCTTGATATAAGCTATGAACCCAGCGTATGAAATTAGGACCAAAACCCAACTTATCCAGCACACACCAGAGATAACCCCAGCTAACACGGTCAAAGGCCTTTTCAGCATCCACCCCCACCACTAGCGTCGGTTGCGTCTCTTGCTGCGCTACATACATAACCTGCAGCATTCGCCGAATGTTATCTGCAGCCTGGCGGCCCGGCACAAACCCAACCTGGTCAGGGTGTACCAAAGATGGGAGAACCCGGTTCAATCGCGCAGCCAGCAGAGGCAAGTATTTTGACATCCGTGTTTAATAGGGAAATGGGGTGATAGGAGGCCGCGTCCTGCAGGGGCTTACCGGGCTTAGGAATCATAGCTATCAAAGCCTCTCGCTGAGATGGAGGCAAAGGCGCCCCCCTCAGGACCTCATTAAAGAGTACTACCAGCGTCGGCGCTAGTTGCACACAAAACTTTTTATAGTACTCCGCGGGAAAGCCATCATTACCCGGCGCACCCCCGGTTTTCAGCCGTCGGATTGCAAGTTCAACCTCCTCCACGGTGAGTTCAGAGTCTAAGTGCTCCCGATCAGAATCAGTCAACTGGGGCAAGGTGATCTTCCACAAGAAACCCTGCACACGGGCCGAGTCAAAAGGTTCGGCTTTATATAACCGCTCCAGAAAAGTAGCAAAGACATCGCGGATCTCTCGAGAGACCACCTTCTTCTGCCCCCCAGAATCATGAAGCTCGCGGACCACCCGCCTGGATTGCTGTTGCCGGAGCCGCAGAGCGAGGCAACGACCAGTCTTATTCCCCTGCTCATAAAATGTTTGGCGCAGTTTCCGACGTTTATTATCTAATTCTCTTTGTAAACAGGCATCTAGGTTAGCCCGGACAGCCCGCCATTGACGCAAGACCTGCTTCGATCCAGTCTGGGCATGTTCTAAGCGCAGCCTGGAAGAGTCTCCCACTAATTGATTATATTCCCGTCTCCAGGCCCTCCGTGTACGAGCCGCTTCTGCCATAAGCTGGCCCCGAGCCGTGGCCTTGAAAGCGTCCCAAACCATAGGAAGCGAAACTTCCCCAGTATCGTTTAATTCAAAAAAATCAGTTATGAAACGGCCGTGCTCCTGCACCACACACTGCCGTCGAAGAAATCGCACATCAAGTCTCCATTGCCACTGGCGGTCACTATAGACTTCCACCGGAAGGGTGAGCCAGCACGGGGCATGATCCGACCAGGTCAAACTGTATGGTTTTCTTTTGATATGTGATTGTACTCCTTCAATATCTGCAGTAAAAAACAGGAATGCCATCTTCACATATGGGTGTCGTCGGTACCGATGGAGTCTGTATGGGAATGCTCGCCAACATCCAATTGGAAAGCTTTTGGGAGCAATCCACTGCACCTGCGCATCTGCCTTCCCACCTTCCCAAGTCCATTCCTCAGTTCTTTGTTTTCCATAGAACCAGCAAGTTATTTTCTTCCTGTCACCGCCGAAAAACGTAATTTTTGGTTTAAATCTGTGCTCTGCCTTTCTGTTGATGCCACTACCTTCCCAGATACCAGCCCTTATATTTCTTTTCTTTTTAAAATATTTTTCTTTCTTTAATTTTTCATTGTTTTCAATTTTGGTGGTTTCTACTGCCAAATTAGGCCTTAGCCTACTTCCACCATGATGGAAAACACATCAGCGGCTTCAAAAAATCTACGAAGTGTTCTGGTACAATATTAATCACCGATAAATATCACTGGTGTTTAAAATGTTTGTGTCCAGATTATTTACTGACTGCTTGTCCTTTGTGCAAACAAATGATAAAAAGAGGCCTAAAGAACAGAGCAAGACAGTATGGTTCTCTGTTTGCCCCAGACTTGATTTTAGTGGCTTCCACATCGTCGAGGACGTCAGCCTTCTCTCTTGGTTCTCAGGTCTCCTCAGTCCAAACATAAGACTAAGGGGTATGTTTACTAAACCGTCTTAATGTTACCGGCGCTAGTTTCAGCGATAATGTGAAGAATGCCATATAAGGAGTGGGCGTTCCGGCGTCAAGGTAGCAAGAATCTATATCGCGCGATAGTGGGTGCCGTGGCACGTTAACACGCGTTAACCCTAAGTTCATGCCAGCGCAGTGTTAGAAGCTATAAAGATGTAGCCCACTGGTTACTAAAAAGCGGAGCCTGGACTGACAAAAATAAACCTTGTTGATGGGGCGCAATAAACAAGGTTTATTTTTGTCAGTCCAGGCTCCGCTTTTTTGTTCTCTTGTATTGTGCGGATCCTTAGCTCCCTTTGGTACTGTTGCCCACTGGTTACTGCAATGACTGTGGAGGCAGAGGTCATAGGTTTGATCCTGCAGTGGTATGTGTCTGAGGCATTTCCTTTTCTAATTTAAATCAGTGCTGTCTGAGGCATTTCCTTTTTTAAGTTAAATCAGTGCTGCCAGCAAAAACACCCTCACAGTGCATTAAATAAGGTGTTGCATAAGGTGCCCTATAAACACTCCATAGGGCACATTATAAAGTGCCCTGTCTGCCAAGGCGCCTTCTAATGTGCCCTATAGGGCGCCTTATGAGTCAACTTAGGGTTACAGAACTGTGAGGGTTACAGCAATGATTTAAATTAAAAGGAAAAGCCTCAGAGAGCCTTATTAAATAACACCATTGTGTGATCAAACCCATGACCTCTGCCTCCACAGTCAATGAAGTAACCAGTAGGCTACATCTCTATAGCTGCTACCACACTGCTGGCTGGCTACAGAAAGACTGCAGGTCACCACACAAACTGTCTGCTGTGGTTACCAGAATAGGGTAAACCCACCCGTGCCCATGATGCACTGCACATGCAGATCAGCAGTCTACAGCTGATCACATAATGGGGTATGCACCCCCCACAGCATCTAGGCCTGGTAGGGGAAACTGACCGTGTGTGTTACCGGCACAGAGTAACTACAGACCGTGACACTGTGCGAGTCCTGTGCTCACCCTGAGGGTGAGGTGGGGCACCCAGCACCAGGTCCGCAGCACCTGGCTTGGCTGAGATAGGCTATGCTGCAGGTCCCCATCAGTGCCAGTATGTGATAGGTAGTCCTTGCAGACACACCTAGGATACATCTGTGTCCATCTGTATTTCCCAGTCACGTCTAGTCCTTGTGGACTATGATGCACCCAGAATAGTGCATATCCTGTGTAGGTGCCATGGTCACATGTTAAAGGAGTGGAGGAGTGGCCTAGTGGTTGGGGCAAGGTACTTCAGGCCGGAAGGTCGGGGGTTCAAATCCCACTAGAGGACAGCAACCTTGGGCCGGAAGGACTGGGGTTTCTAGTCCCACAGGTGCCCCTTGTGGTCTTGGGCAAGCCACTTAACCCTCCATAGCCCATGTTCCCTGTAAAATAGTTATCTCCAAGTTATAATGCCCTGTTCAATGTAATTTCAGTTTGTTCAATGTAAACCGCACTGATGCAGAATAGCGTGGTATATAAGAGAATGTAAATAAATAAATAAAATAAATAGGTGAAGGGGGGTGTTTGGACCCAAAAGCGGAATATATAGCACCACCCAACCCGCCTCTGTGGCTCAGGGTGGGGGGACAGGATCTCCCACCAACAGATCCACATTCTACATCACTGCAATGGTGACAGTAGAGGGGACCATAAACCCCAGTCCTGCTGGGGAACGGGCACCCTACAGCGCAGTCTGTATGCATCACATAAGGCAATGGCAGACAGGCAGAACACTGGAAAAGCTCAGCTGCCCCCCACCACTATCTGACATTCACCAGCAGAGGGCACAGCCAGTCTCCACCCGCTGCACCCTGCAAGGTGTTCCAGCCATACACATGCTAACTGCAGACAGTCTGCTATCTAGTACATAGTTCATGTTCCTGGAGGAACTGTGTGCACCCAAAAATGGGATGTGAGCACACACACCAAGCAGGTATGTCAGTGATTGGGCCCCAGAAAAGGGAACCCATAAATACCACTAGAGAGAAACACTGTATAGCACTATGGGGGAACCTAGCCATGCCGTGGCCACTGCTCAGTCAGGGTGAGAGTGTCCTCCGAGCATGACATGCCGTGGCCACTCTGTCCTTGCAGGTGGAAGTCAGGCACTACAATGTCCCAGCCATTGCCCTATGCCCTGTGCAGATGCATCCTGCCCTGGCCACCCTGTCAAGGCCATACCCACAGTACCTTGCCCCTCATTATGCACATTGACAGGCTAACACTGGAAACTGTGCAAGCAGTGTGGGCTCAGTAAGGTGTAGGCCGCCACAACACACTGGATAGACATACACACACTCCCACACCTATGCCAGCTTTGTGCAAGTATAGAGGTTTGTGGCAGCCCTGGCCGCCACACCAGTCCTGGGTACAGTGCGGGCATTGCCATGGTATGCAATACTGTTGTGGTCACTCCCCGGGGTGGTAAACACTGTCAGAAACAAAAACTGAAACACACTCCACAGATATCAGAAAGGTTACTATGATGAATCTCTGTCAACAAATAGTGTTTAACCTAGGATTTGTTATCTGACATTAATCTTCGGGCCGGAAGGTCGGGGGTTCAAATCCCACTAGAGGACAGCAACCTTGGGCCGGAAGGACTGGGGTTTCTAGTCCCACAGGTGCTCCTTGTGGTCTTGGGCAAGCCACTTAACCCTCCGTAGCCCATGTTCCCTGTAAAATAGTTATCTCCAAGTTATAATGCCCTGTTCAATGTAATTTCAGTTTATTCAATGTAAACCGCACTGATGCAGAATAGCGTGGTATATAAGAGAATGTAAATAAATAAATTAAATAATTAATCATAGCAACCTTTTGATATACTGTATGTGGAACGTGTTCCCAAGTTTAGGACAGCATTGCTAAGGTGCCAGTATTGGGAGATGCTGCTCCATGCAGGGCCCAACAGCCTTACTCGCCATGAGGCTTTGTATAGTGGGGCCTGTGGGTGTGGGTATTTGTGCCCCTGTTGGCCGCTGCTCTAGGGCAGAGGTTCCCAAATCCAGTCCTGGTGGGCCAAACACTGTTCAGGTTTTCATGCTGTCCCTAATGAATATGCATGAGATACATTTGCATACAATGGGGGTGGTGCATACAAATGCAGCACAGGCATATTTATTAGGGACAGCATGACACCTGAATGGTGTTTGGCCCTCCAGGACTGCAGTTGGGAAACTCTGCTCTAGGGATTGCACATGTTTATGGTGTCTGTGCTCTGTAGGGTAAAATATAGGAGTTTATGGTGTGTTTCTTTTATCTGCAAAAACGGTTCCGTCGTTATTACCACGGTTTAGCACTGGGTAAAATATAGGGACATGGTTTGCAGGAGACACAGCTGGGACTTGAACTTGTGGCCTTCTGCCCCTGAACACACTGGCTGTGTGTACTGCACCAAACTTTTGCCAAAGGGGCAGATCATTCCCTGGGGATACCATGACTGTTCGTCAGACAGACCTTGTCTGTTGCAGTGCACGGCACCCACCTAAATGGGGCTTGGCCGTGGTCTGCTGTGGGCAGATGCCACTGCCCCCTCCGCCACCAGCACCCCTCTGCCACCATGCTGACATGCCCTTCTGCCAGTGGTGCTGTTGGTGCACAGTCCCAGGACATCCAGTGTGCCGGTAGGCAGCTGCCTGTGGTACGTGATATGGGGTAGGGGTGCCTGCATATTTATTTTATTTTATTTTATTTTGACAGTTTTGTATACTGCCTTATCCTTCAATCAAAGCAGTCACAACACAAATGGGGGATACATTTAACACACAGGGATATGAGACACATACACTAATACTTACAGGGAACATGGGCAATGGAGGGTTAAGTGGCTTGCCCAAGACCACAAGGAGCACCTGTGGGACTAGAAACCCCAGTCCTTCCAGCCCAAGGTTGCTGTCCTCTAGTGGGATTTGAACCCCTGACCTTCCAGCCTGAAGTACCTTGCCCCAACCACTAGGCCACTCCTCCCTCTAGACATCCACGCTTCCCCCCAGCACCATCTGCTATTGTTATGTGCTCTTTGGGGTACTTGCTGGGTACTGTCCCCTGGGACACTGTGGGGCGCACACTCGTGGCCATGTTTGCCCTTGATCAGTTGCTGTCTTGCTGCTTTTCTGCTTCTACATTCCTATGTGCCACCTAGGCATCTGCCTAGTCCACCCTGTGCCCCAGCTGCTCCACTGCATGTCCCGCCTGCAGCCCCTTGTACCCCATTTGCAGCCTCACCGTAGTGCCCTCTCATACTTGGGCACTATGATGTTACTGCAAATGTATCACTACTATCACATTTTTTGGTTTCCCTGCCTTTGCTGCACATTGCTGACTGAAATGGTCTCTCTCCCCTGCAAATGTGCCTCTAGTTTTCACTGGCGCTAATTTTCAGAGCTTCATTTCACAGCGATAGTGTGCCTGGAGCCTCTCCCCGCCCACTCTCCGCCCATTGACCCCTTCTCTCCGTCCCTGGGGAGCCTTACTCCGTCCCTGGGGAGCCTTACTCCACCCTCTGGGGAGCAATACTCCACCCTCGGCACACCTTACCGCCGCAGGAGACGTTATTGCGCGATACGTGACGTTATCGCATGGTAATGCGCCATTATCGTGCGATAACGTCACAGCTGCGACATTAGCGCCGTTTAGTAAACATACCCCTAAGTCGAAGTTATGGGCATCGAAACTCGATACTGATCCTCGAGATAAGTCCCTTCATCGTTATTGAGATTCACCGCAAGGTGCACCTGATGCAGACAGGCCTGCCAAACAGTCCTGGTGGGAAGACCAGTCCTGCAAAACACAACATGAGCTCCAGGACGCTCCCGAGGCATCGACCTCCAGAGAGCTACTAGTTCAATGCTCTGGGACGGTGGCTCAGAGCCCCAAGTGGGATTCCACCCAGGCATTGGCCTCCTCCCTCGACCAGCACAACCTGGCTGTCGAGAGAGTTTGACAGCACTCCTTGCAGCCATGGTATCATCGGAATAGACAACTCCAGCAGTACAGGCGTTGGCATCTGGCCCATGGCCGATACCTCTGGGGCCGATGAGGAACCTCGAACCTGCATTGGGGGACCCTCCGATGCCTCCTTTGGAACAGACAGGCATCATTGGTACCCAACAGGTTCGTGCTGCTGCACTGACCAATCATCGGCATCAGGCTTCAACATCGACACAAGACAATCTATAATTTGATTTTCTGTTAGAATTGGACTCTACCTCCTCCAATTCTGATGATGCGTTGGAGGATTCCAGGGTAACCCGGGATCTCCTGATCCATCCCCTCCTCATGAGCGGCCTCATTCTCTGCCAGAGGACATGTCTTTTCAAGACTTCATTCGTAGCATGGCAGCAGCCCTACAGATTACAGTGGCATTGGAGTCAGAACTGAGGGCAGAGGAGTTGGAAATCCTACAATACCCCTCGGCAATCAAAGAGGCGGCCACATTACCAGTGCATCATATCCTGCAGGATCTAATGCTACGTTTTTGAGAGACCCCGCTAACGGTTCTGCCTATCAGCAAACGATGCAATACCATGTACCGAGTTCCACAATGCCCTGGCTTCCAAAAACCTCAACTACCACACCACTCCATGGTGGTGGAATCGGCAATGTGGCATATCAAAAGTTCTAAGAATCATTCTTCCATGCCTTCAGGCAAGAACTCCAGAACTCTTGATGCCTTTGGCCGTTGGTGTTAACAGGTATGCATGCTCACTTCTAGAATTACTTCCTACATGCTCTATATGGGCATGTATCTCAAGGATATCTCCAGGGATCTAGAGAACCTTGCCCCGATCTTTCCTGAAGACAAACATGATGCATTCCAGGCCAAAATCAGAATACATCCAAATTTCTTACCAGAGCCTCTTTCGATGCCTTTGAGTCATCCAGCAGAGCTTCAGCAGTCTGCATCGGTGCTCGCAGAATGGCCCGGCTACATCTGACCATGAGCAATGGGTTCAGGATAAATTGGCCAATACCCCTGCTCTGGAGAGAACCTTTTTGGAAATGATTGGAGAGAAAAGGCCGGAGAGATTGAGACAGATGATCTCACTCTCAAATACCTCTCTAGAAAGATGTTAGACTCCTCTAGGATAGAAAGACTAATCTAAAGAAGTCTTTCTATCCTAAGAAGAAAAGATATCCTTCTTATCCACCTGCAGCTGCTTACCAAACTTAGTAGTAACAGCAGCGACAGCAGGGGCCTCACCAGACTAAAAATTCTAAGATGCCTAAGCCACAGCCAGCACCTGGTTTTTGACTCCTTCCTAGATAGCATTGCTACTCTGCCTCTACAGGGTCCCCCACCCCTACACATAGCAAGTAGACTCTGTTCCTTTGCCCACAAGTGTCACCTTATCACATCAGAGCACTGTACTCTCAACATCGCCCAAAAGGGGCTATTTGCTTCATTTCGAAAGCTTGCCCCAGGGATTATCTCCAAACACCTTGCACAAATCTCCTATCATTTTAGGTTTCCATCCTGTTACCTCAGGGGGCCACAGAAAGAGTTCCACCCACCCAAGAGGGCAGGGGCTTCTACTCTCCTTACTTTCTTATCCCCAAGAAGACAGAAGGGTTCAGGCCCATTCTAGATCTAAAGAACCTAAACAAATTCTTTGTTTGAGAAAAATTCAAAATGATTTCCCTCAATACACTTCTACCACACCTTCAGAGGAACGACTGGCTATATTCTCTAGACCTCAAGGAGGCATACACTCATTTGCTGATCCACCCTCAACACAGACAGTATCTGTGTTTTTGGTTCCAGCAAATCTACTACCGATATTGGATGCTCCCCTTCGGGTTAGCTTCCGCACCCTAAGTGTTCACAAAATGATGGCAGTGCCGCCTACCTTCATACTTTGGGGATCTTCATCTTCCCCTATTTAGATGACTGGCTAATCAAGGGAGAATCCCCACAAGAAGTAAAACTCTCTCTTCATGTACCATCACTATGCTCCAAAACCTGGGATCCATCCTAAACTTTCCAAAATCACACCTGGTCCCCATCCCAATGGCTCAGATTCATTGGAGCACTTCTGAACATTTATCAGGCTCGTGCTTTCCTTCCACAGGATCACTGTGCCTGCCTCATTGAGCTAACCAACAGCATAAAATGTCACAGTGCTGTGACAGCTCGAGAAATGCTGCGCCTTCTGGTGCGCATGGCCTCCAAAGTCCATGTGGTCTCCTATGCCCAATTCCTCATGCAGTAAACCCAATATACTCTGTCATCTCAATGGATCCAAGCAACTAGGCATGTCTCAGACAACATCTGCATCATCCCTCCACTTGTCAACTTCCTTCAGTGGTGGTGCTACTCTCAAAACCTACTCGGAGGGTCACCTTTTCAGATGCCTCCACCTCAAAGTATCCTGACAACGGATGCTTCCAAACTTAGATGGGGAGCACATCTAGACAGTCTCACTATACAGGGGCGGTGGACATCACAGGAATCTTCAGTTGCAGATCAACCTCCGAATGTCCTTCGGGTTTTTCAACCCCAACTTTCAGGCAAACAGTTCTTAGTCTGAATGGACAGCCAGCTGGCCATGCTTTATAAGAACATAAGATATGCCATACTGCGTCAGACCAAGGTCCATCAAGCCCAGTATCCTGTTTCCAAAAGTGGCCAATCTAGGTCATAAGTTCCTAGCAGTTTCCCCAAAAGACACATATTCCTCAATGCCTGTATTGGGTCAAGCAGTGATATCCCGGGTCCCTTTTAATAATGGTTTATGGACCTTTCCTCTAGGAACTTGTCCAAACCTTTTTTAAACCCAGCTACACTAACAGCTTTTACTACATCCTCCGGTAACAAATTCCAGAGTTTGATTACACATTGAGTGAAAAATATTTTCTCTTATTTGTCTTAAATAGTTTACCCTGTAACTTCATTGCATGTCCCCTAGTCTTTCTATATTCTGATAACGTAAACAATCGATCTACGTTTACCCGTTCCACTCCGTTCATTAATTTATAGACCTCTATCATATCTCCTCCTTTACCAGGTTGAAGAGCCCTAACCTTTTTAGCCTCTCTTCATAGGGATATCCTTCCATCCCCTTTACCATTTTGGTGGCTTTTCTCTGTACCTTTTCTAATAACGCTATATCTTTTTTAAGATACGGTGACCAGAATTATTCACAATACTCCATGGTGCGGTCGCACCATGGAACGATACAGAGGCATTATAATATCTTTGTTTTATTTTTTCATTACTTTCCTTATGATACCTAGCATTCTATTTGCTTTTTTGGCTGCCGCTGCACACTGGGTGGAGGGTTTTAACATGTTATCCACGATGACACCTAAATCTTTTTCCTGGGTGGTGGTTCCTAATTTGAAACCTTGCATCGTGTAACCATAATTTGCGATTTCTTTCCTAGGTGCATAACTTTGCACTTATCCACATTAAACTTTATCTGCCATTTGGATACCCAGTCTTCCAATTTATCAAGATCCTCTTGCAATTTTCCATAATCCTCGTGGGTTTTAACAACTTTAAATAGTTTTGTGTTATCTGCAAATTTGATAACCTCGATCGTTATTCGCTTTTCCAGGTCATTTATGAATAAGTCAAAAAGCAGTGGACCCAGCACAGATCTCTGGGGTACTCCACTGTTCACCTTTTTCCATTGGGAAAATTGGCCATTTAGTCCTACCCTCTGCTTTCTATCTTTTAACCAGTTCCTGATCCACAATAGTACGCTGCCTCCTATCCCATGACTTTTTAGTTTTGCCAAAAGTCTCTGATGAGGGACCTTGTCAAAGGCTTTCTGAAAGTCCAGATACACTATATCTACTGACTCAGTTTTGTCTATGCAAAATACATGCAAGCCAGTTAAATGCTAGAAAGCAATGAGCACAAATGCTCGAAACTTAGCCAACAAAGTTCCGGACCTGGAAGCCCTAATGGTGGAAATGGACTTGGACATTGTGGCAATTACAGAAACATGGTTTAATGAATCACATGAATGGGAAATAGCCATAGCTGGCTATAATCTATTCAGAAGAGACAGAGAAAGTGGAAAAGGAGGAGGAGTAGCCTTGTATGTCAAAAGCAATATTAAAACTACTGCAATGCAGGGAGCATGGGGAAAAGAAGCGCTATGGATTGTGTTGGAAAGAGGAGATTGCACTGTCATCCATACTGCTGTAGTCTACAGACCTCTGACTCAAATTGAAGAGAGAGATAACAAATTGATTATAGATATTGCCAAGATAGCCACAAAGGGGGAAGTGATCATATTGGGTGACTTTAATCTACCCGATGTGGATTGGAGTACTCCTTCTGTGAATCCGGCAAGAAGCAAAACAATTGTGGATGCTTTCCAAGATGTGTCACTTAAACAAATGGTGATGGAACCAACCAGGAAAAGCTCAATGCTGGATTTAGTGCTCACCAATGGTGAGAGCATGTCGAATGTCTGGGTGAGTGCCCCTGCAAGCAGCAGCGATCATCACACGGTGTGGTTTGAGATAAAAGCCAAGGTGCAGTCCAATCATAGCAAGCTCAAAGTCCTAAACTTCAAAAACACTGACTTCAGTAGAATGGCCAAGTACCTGAAGGAGGAGTTGGCAGGGTGGGAAGGGATAGGGGAAGTGGAACTGCAATGGGCTAAACTAAAGGTGGCAATAAAAGGGGCAACAGATAAATATGTAAGGAAAGTAAATAAAAACAAGAGGAGAAGGAAACCTATTTGGTTCTCCAAAGAAGTGGCTGCTCAAAGAAAGGCAAAAAACACATCTTTCACAAAATTCAAAAGCTTGCAAACAGAGGAACACAGTACAGAATACAGGAGCAAACTAAAAGAGACAAAAAGAAAAATAAGTAAAGCAAAATCAAAGGTAGAGGAAAAGATGGCTAAAGATGTGAAGTGTGACAACAAAACTTTCTTCAGGTATATTCGGGAGAGGAGGAAAATCAGACATGGAATTGCAGGACTCAGAAGTGCTGGGAACGGATTTGTGGAAAGTGACATTGAAAAAGCAAAATTGCTAAAAAAATACTTCTGCTCTGTTTTTACTAAAGAAAATCCTGGAGAAGGACCATCTGTGACTCCCAAATATAAAAAATAGGAATGAAGTAGATACCACACCATTCACTGAAGATGATGTGTTAGAACAACTTGCAAAACTGAAAGTGAACAAGGTCATGGGACCGGATGGGATACATCCCAGGATACTGAAAGAACTCAGAGAGGTTCTTGCAGGGCCTTTAAAGGATGTTTTCAACAGATCCTTGGAAACAGGAGTAGTTCCTCAGGACTGGAAAAGGGCGGATGAGGTATCTCTTCACAAAAGTGGTGACAGGGAAGAAGTGACAAACTACAGGCCCATGAGCCTTACCTCGGTGGCGGGAAAAGTAATGGAGGCGCTTCTGAAAGAGCGAATAGTGGGCTTTCTCAAAACCAACAGGTTGCATGATCCGAGGCAACATGGTTTTACCAAAGGACGATCTTTCCAAACAAATCTGATTGAGTTCTTTGACTGGGTGATCAGAGAACTAGATCAGGGGCATGCGATAGATGTCATCTACCTGGATTTCAGCAAAGCCTTTGATACTGTTCCTCATAGGAGGCTTATCAATAAACTCAGTAGTTTGGGGATGGGTCTCAAGGTGGTGAACTGGATCAGAAATTGGTTGACTGACAGACGACAGAAGGTGATGGTAAATGGAGCTCACTTGGTTGAAAGAAGGGTGATTAGCGGGGGTGCCCCAGGGTTCAGTCCTGGGCTCGGCACTGTTCAATGTATTTGTGAGTGATATTGCTGAAGGACTGCATGGGAAAGTCTGTCTTTTTGCAGATGACATGAAAATTTGCAACAGAGTGGACTCCCCTGAGGGGGTGGATAACATGAGGAAAGATCTACAAAAGCTGGAAGAATGGTCTAATGCTTGGCAGTTAAGATTTAATGCGAAGAAGTGCAATGTCATGCACTTGGGAAGCAGAAATCCAAGTGAAATGTACGCGATAGGGGGAGAGAGATTGGTGTGCACGGACCAGGAGAAGGACCTTGGTGTGATTATTTCTGCGGATCTCAAGGTGGCAAAACAGTGTGACAAGGCGGTGGCAAAGGCCAGGAGGATGTTGGGTTGCATACAAAGAGGAGTTTACCAGCAGAAAGGAAGAGGTACTAATGCCACTGTATAAGTCACTGGTGAGGCCTCACTTGGAATGCTCAGTTTTGGGGACCATATCTTACAAAGGATTTATTTATTTATTTACTTATTTATTTATTTGGAAACTTTTATATACCGCCCCTTCCAGAGATCAGGGGTGGTTTACATTGAACAAAAGTAACAACAAGGAACCATACATTGAACGTTCTAAACATTATAACATTACAAAAAACAGTTGAACTTAGTTGAACATGGAGCTATTTACACAACTGTGGCTGAACATAGCAACTATTTACAGCTCGAGTCACTGGGGCTCCGGAAGGTACAGAGGTATATACTACATACTGTATGTGCGAGGTGTGAGAAATCTATTGTCTTAGCTGAAGTAGGGTAAGGCTAAGGTTTTATAGGGAGGGTGTTAGGTTGGGTGGTCAGTCTGGGACTGTGTGGTTTTTTTCAATGGGATGGTCTAGGTTTTAATAGTACTCTGTAAATAAAAGTATGTTTTTAGGTCCTTTCGAAAAGCTTGGAGGTCTTTAGTCTCCCTAAGCTGAACTGGAAGATTGATATAAAAAGACTGAAAACTGTTCAGAGGAAGGTGACCAAAATGATTTGGAGCCTGCGTCAGAAGCCTTATGAGAAGAGACTTGAAGACCTAAATATGGAGCAGAGGAGGGACAGGGGAGATATGATTCAGACCTTTAAATACTTAAAGAGAAATAATGAACAAACAAACCTCTTCCAAAGACAGGGAAACTGTAAAACTAGAGGGCATAACATGAAGATGCAAGGGGGTAAATTGAAAGGCAATGTCAGGAAATACTTTTTCACTTAAAGGGTGGTGGATGCTTGCAGTGCCCTCCCAATGGAAGTGGTGGGGGCAAGTATAGTGACAGAATTCAAAATGGCATGGGATAGACACAGTGGAACCATTTACAGCAACAGGATAAAATCAAAATAAACTTAACTAATTTCTCAACATACAGGGGTGTCCTACTCGGAGCCGTGGGTTCACCCCTAAAACAAAGACATGGGGAGGATTCACCTCTACAACAAAGACATGGGGAGGGGTGGCCTGCACGGAGCGGCAGGTGCACCTACCCTTGCCATCTTACTGGGCAGACTAGATTTATTTATTTATTTACTTACTTACTTACATTCTCTTATATACCGCGCTATTCTGCATCAGTGCAGTTTACATTGAACAAGCTGAAATTACATTGAACAGGGCATTATAGCTTGGAGATAACTATTTTACAGGGAACATGGGCTATGGAGGGTTAAGTGGTTTGCCCAAGACCACAAGGAGCACCTGTGGGACTAGAAACCCCAGTCCTTCCGGCCCAAGGTTGCTGTCCTCTAGTGGGATTTGAACCCCCGACCTTCCGGCCTGAAGTACCTTGCCCCAACCACTAGATGGACCATACTGGTCTTTATCTGCCATCATTTACTATGTTACTATGTTACCTGTTTATTCACACCTTCAAAAAAACATAACAGATTAGTAAGACTAAATATTCCTTGTCTAAAGCCATGTTGGCTGTCTCCAATTAAGCCATTACCATCTACATGTTCAGTAATTTTGTTCCTTATGATGGTTTCTACCATTTTTCCCGGTACTGACGTCAGGCTCACCGGTCTCTAGTTTCTCGGATCACCCCTGGAACCCTTTTTAAAAATTGGCGTTACATTGGCGATCCTCCAGTCTTCAGGTACTACAGATGATTTTAATGATAGTTCACAGATTACTAATAACAGGTCTGCAGTCTCATATTTCAGTTCTTTTAACACCCTTGGATGTATACCATCCGGTCCAGGTGATTTGCTACTCTTCAGTGTATCAAATAGTTGTTATACATTTTCCAGGTGTATCAATATTTCTTTTGATTCCTCCACAGTATCACCTTTAAATACCACTTCAGTCATGGGTAACATCCCTACATCTTCCTCAGTAAAGACCAAAGCAAAGAATTCATTCAGTCTCCCCACTATAGGACTTGTCTTTTCAAGACTTCATCAGGGAGGTGTCTCGGGGCCTATCCATCACGGTGGCCCCTGAGACAGAACCCAGAGCCAAGGAGTTAGATATTTTACAATATCCTAAAACTCCTAAGGAGGCAGCTACCTTGCCTGTTCATGAGATTTTGTATGATCTCATGTTGAGGATGTGGGAAGCACCTCTTACCACCTCTCCTCATTCTCGCAGGTTAGATACCATGTATCGTGTCCCTCCTTGTCCTGGTTTCCATAAAACTCAGCTTCCTCACCACTCTATTGTGGTTGAGTCTGCTATGAGAAAGATTAGAAGTGCCAAAAGACATGCCTCTAATCCTCCAGGATGTGAATGTAGAACCCTGGATGCTTTTGGACGTAGAGTCTTCCAAGCTTCCATGCTTGCTGCGAGAATTAATTCCTATAGTCTTTACATGGGAATGTTCCTAAAAGAAGTCACTGATCATTTGCAGACTTTAAGTCCTTTCATTTCTGAAGATAAAAGACAGGACTTTCTCACTTGGCTCAAACATGCCCAAGATATCTCCAAATTCTCCAACCGTGCAGCTTTCGACTCATTTGAATGTGTAAGCAGAGCCTCAGCTATTGCCATAGGTGCATGTAGAATTGCTTGGCTTCAAGCATCTGATTTGGAGATCTGGGTACAAGATGAATTGGGAAATATCCCTTGTGAGAACCTGTTTGGTAAAGATTGGCAAGCAAAGGCCAATCAGATGGATGCTGAAAATTCTGCCTTGGATAGACTATCCAAGTCTACAGCTGCTCCTGTTAAGAAAAGGTTGTTCAAGAAAGCACCTTTTTCTAAAAAGGGAAGATTTTATCCTGCTTATGGTCAGCGGGCATCTTCTGCAGCTCAGTTCCCTACCAAATGTCAGCAATCATCCAAACAGAACAAAGCAAAAGCTGTTAGGCCTCCTCCAGCCCAGCAACCTCAGCCCCCTCAGGGCCTTTGACTTTCCGCTAGAGAACTTAGCCTTCCTGGCTCTGGAAGGCCCAGAGCCCTCCACCATTCCAGGAAGGTTATGTCATTTTGCTCCCAGGTGGGGACAAATTACAGCAGAGCATTGGACACTCTCCATCATAAAAGAGGGGTACAAACTTCATTTTTCAAGCTTGCCCCCTCACACAAGAGTGCACCAGTTCAATTCTCCAACCTCCCTCCTCAACCTATTGGGGCAGGAGATTGCCACCCTTCTTGCCCAGGGGGCAATAGAGGAAGTGCCTCTTCAACAACAGGGCACAGGTTTCTACTCCCCCTATTTTCTTATTCCAAAGAAAACAGGGGGCTACAGACCCATTTTAGATCTCAGAGAATTGAACAGATTCCTAGTCAAGGAAAAATTCAAAATGATTTCTCTGGGAAGCTGCCATACCTTCAGAGTCAGGATTGGCTTTGTTCTCTAGATCTCAAGGATGCATACACCCATGTTCTCATCCATCCAACTCACAGAAGGTTCCTTTTTCAAGAGAAGCGCTATCAATACAGACTGCTCCCTTTTGGTCTGGCCTCTGCTCCAAGGGTGTTCACAAAATGCATGGCAGTGGTAGCTGCATTTCTGCGCACTCTGCGAATATTCGTATTCCCTTATTTGGACGACTGGCTCATTCGAGCTCCCACTCAGTCAGAGGCCAAGAGTTCTCTAGCCTGCACAATGCGTATCCTTCAGTATTTAGGGCTGATAATAAACATCCCAAAATCCAATTTAACCCCTACTCAGTCCCTGGAGTTTATAGGGGTTATCCTGGATACCACAAGGGCAAGGGCCTATCTCCCCTAGGCCCGTTGCCTTCACTTGGTGCAGTTAGCTTCTCAAGCAGAGTTGAAGCCCCACTTAACTGCTCGAGAGATGTTACAGTTACTAGGCCATATGGCATCCACTGTGCATGTGGTACCATATGCTCGCCTTCACATGAGGGCAGCTCAGTGGACTTTATCCACCCAGTGGACCCAGGCATTAGACTGCCTGTCAGACAAAATAGCAAACACAAGTCACCTCATTTTGTCCCTCCAGTGGTGGAAGTCCCCTCAAAACCTGTTGCTGGGGTCCCCCTTTCAACAGTCTCTACCCCAAGCAACTCTCACAACAGATGCTTCTCCAATAGGGTGGGGAGCTCATCTACAAGACCTCTCCACCCAGGGCATCTGGTCCCCACAGGAGAGTTCTCTACATATCAAGCTCTTGGAACTTCCTTGCTCTGCGGGTGTTCCATACCCTGCTCAGCTGCAAGACAGTCCTTATCCACACGGACAATCAGGTAGCCATGTTCTATGTGAACAAGCAGGGCGGAACTGGCTCTCTGTCGCTTTGCAACAAAGCTTTGCGACTGTAGGCCCTCGCCAGAGAGCATCAGATTCATCTTCTGGCAGTTTATCTTCCAGGCGTTCAAAACTCTTGGGCAGACAGGCTCAGTCGAGTTCTGCTTCCACACGAGTGGTCCCTACATGTGGACCAGGTGGCCAGGATTTTTCAGATTTGGGGAACCCCGGACATAGACCTCTTTGCAAGTCCGTGGAATGCCAAACTTCCCCGGTTCTGTTCCAGAACTCCGGCTAAGGGGGCTCAGGCAAGGGATGCTTTCCTCCTTCACTGGGGTCAAGACTTCCTGTATGCCTTTCCACCCATTCCCCTAATTCCCAAAACCCTGTTCAAGCTTCAGAGAGACAGAGGCCACATGATTCTCATAGCTCCACATTGGCCACGGCAAGTGTAGTACCCTCTGCTTCTACATCTCTCTCAAGCTCCCTCCCTTGAGTTAGGGTCTGCTCCAGATCTCCTATCTCAAGAGGACGGAAAGTTATAGCATCCCAATCCCCAGTCTCTGCATCTCAGGGCTTGGTTGCTGAAGGCCTAGATCTCCAAGATCTTCATCTTTCTCAACAGGTGAAAGATTTTCTTTATGCTTCCAGGAAACCTTCCACTAGACGTTCTTATGCTTTCAAGTGGAAGAGGTTTACTATCTGGTGCTCTGAGAAGGGTCTTAACCCCCTTGCCATACCCCTGGAATCTTTGCTGGAGTATCTCCTCCATCTATCTAATGCAGGCCTTAAAACAAATTCAGTAAGGGTCCATTTGAGTGCTGTTGCAGCTTCCCTTAAGCCTCTAAATGGAAAACCTATTTCCTCTCATCCTCTTGTAGCGAGGCCTCCTTTTAACAAAGCCTCCTATTAGACCACCTCCGGTGGCATGGGACTTGAACCTGGTTCTTGGTCAGCTTATGAAGCCGCCTTTTGAACCTTTGGCTACCACCTCCTTGAAATACCTTTCTTGGAAAGTTATCTTTCTCATTGCAATCACATCAGCATGTCGTATTAGTGAATTGCAAGCACTCGTAGCTAATCCACCTTAAACAAGATTCCATCATGACAAGGTAGTCCTTAGGACTCATCCACACTTTATGCCTAAGGTGGTCTCGCCCTTTCACCTCAACCAGGAGGTCTACCTACCTGTCTTTTTTCCAGGACCTCATGCATCAAGTGCAGAGAGGAATCTTCATACCCTGGACTGTAAAAGAGCTCTGGCTTTTTACTTACAAAGGACACAGCAACATAGAAAGTCCTCTCAGCTCTTTGTTGCCTTTGATCCTTCTCATTTGGGACTACCAGTCTCCAAGAGAACACTATCCAACTGGATTGCCCAGTGTATTTCTTTCGCCTATCAGAGTAAGAACCTTTCTCTGGAGGGCCATGTCACAGCTCACAATGTGAGAGCCATGGCGGCCTCAATGGCTCATCTGAACTCTGTGTCCATTGACGACATCTGTCGAGCAGCCACTTGGGCCTCGGTTCATACCTTCACAGCCCATTACTGCTTGGACAAGGACTCCCGCCGGGATGCCTTGTTTGGTCAGGCTGTTCTCAAACACCTGTTCCATACTTAATCAACTCCTACTCACCATCCCTGATGGGATGCCAGAGATCCATAGGGGGAAGTGGAGCCCTGTCCCAGGGACACACAACTTCTGGGGTCTCTCCCTGGCATCTAAAGCTAGGGAGTTCCCATATGTGAAGACTCATTCCTGCTTGTTCCTGGAGATAGCATAGTTACTTACCTGTAACAGGTGATCTCTGGGAACAGCAGGAATAAGTCTTCACAACCCACCCACCTCCCCTAGGAGTTGCATCTCTCTATCTATCTTTCCTTTCCCTTTCTCTCTCTCTTTGTCTCAGCTTTAAAACTCAACTGAGGAGAGACAGTTGGGAAAGGCAGGAAGGCAGCACGCAGGCGCTGTGGGATGCTCCCAAAGGCTTTCTGATTGGACGCTGGGGAGCGTTCCCGCGCAGGCTCCGTCGGTACCGACGATACCCATATGTGAAGACTTATTCCTGCTGTTCCCAGAGATCATCTGTTACAGGTAAGTAACTGTGCTTTACTTACTAAGGGTTGCTGGGGATACTTATACTAATAAAAGTATACCTAATACGTTTAATGCAAAAAAATACGTTTAATGCAAAAAATACGTTTAATGCAAAAAAATTACATCACACCAACATCCTAAACAAGGCGATCAATCGCCCGCGAGAGTTATTTGAACTAGTCAAATCACTAACCAAAACCGACCAAAATGCCAACCTCAACAACTCCATCAAGGTCCAAACACTGGCAAACCACTACGCGACCAAACTTACGGCCCCTAGTCCCCCACCCCCCCCACCAACACCACAAATCAGAAGTGAGAATAACACGACACAAAACCAGTTATGGGAGCACTTCCACAAAATAGGAACCCAGCAAATCACAACCATTGTCACAAGCCTAAAAAGCACCACCTCCCCACTAGACCCCTGTCCTGCATCCTGGATCAAGGCAGTGAAACAAGACATAGCACCTCACATAGCACACATAGTTAACCTATCCCTACAACAAGGAATCATGCCCTCAGAATTAAAGAAATCAGTCATTAGACCGATCCAAAAAACACTACACTCAACGGAGAAGACCCAGCGTCCTACCGTCCCATATCAAGTATCTCATTCCTGGCAAAGATCATAGAAAAAATGGTCCTTCTACAGCTCCAAGACCATCTGACTGACAATGCTCCTCTTGATGACCAGCAATATGGCTTCAGGCAACATCATGGAGTTGAAACCCTGTTACTAGTCCTACTTAACAACCTCCTAAAGGGCCTTGAAAACAAAAAGAAAATGTACATTCTTGTATTCATTGACATCTCCGCTGCTTTTGATACAGTCAATCATGGGACCCTCATAAATAGGATAAAATCAATAGGAATAACAGGAACACCACTAAAATGGTTCTCATCCTACATCTCAAATCGAACACAACAGGTTCAATTCAACGGAGAAAAAGCAGAATCTTTCTCCCAAACGCAGGGAATCCCCCAAGGCTCTGCTCTCTCAGCACTTCTGTTTAACATATATATGCAGCCACTATGCAAAATTTTTCTCACGACACGAAATTAATTACCACATCTATGCCGATGATATCATGCTATACTCACAACTAGACACTAAAAACCCAGACTACAACCCACTAGAGACATGTATCAGAGAGATGCAAGACTGGTTGCAACAAAGTAGTATGTCAATTAATCACAAAAAAACCGAAGTAATGTATATCTCCAAAGAACCAAATTTTGACCCACCCACATCAATAACACTATGTAACAACACTTACCAAACAAAAAAAGAAATAAAGTATCTAGGAGTCACATTTGACTGTGACCTAAAGATGGAAAAACACCTCCGAAAGACCAACAGAGCAGTTTTCCACAAGCTTAGAGTGCTCCAATCCATTCGGAATATTATTGATCCCCAAGACTTCAGAACAGTGGCCCAAGCACTCATCATGCCACATTTTGACTACTGCAGCGCCATCCTACAAGGTTTACCTAAAAAAACCCTAAACATATTACAAATGGCACAAAATGTAGCTGCCAGGGTCATAATGAAGAAAAATCTAAGTGACCACATCACACCAGTGCTAATTCAATTACACTGGCTACCCATAACAGCTCGAACAAAATACAAAATACTAACAACCACCTTCAAACTCATCCACAACTTAGCACCTTCCTTCCTCAACAACCTAGTAAAATGGCATCTTGGATCTTCCACATGTGGGAAACCCGCAGAATAGATCTGTTTGCCATCTAGGAGAATGTACAACTTCCACTATTTTACTCGAGGTTTCCCTCCAGGAACAGCCAGGCAGTGTATACCTTTCTTCTCCATTAGCTGCAGGCCAATAAAGGATCCATGATCCTAAAAGCCCCTTACTGGCCCCCTCAGCCATGACTTCCTCTGCTGACTCGTCTGGCACAGACTCCACCTCTCAGCCTGGGACATGCGCCCATCCTCCTCTCTCAGGATCATGAGACGCTTCTCATTCTTAATCCACAAGCCCTCCATCTCATGGCATGGCTGCTGAAAGCATAATCTTTGCTGTCCTCAACCTTCCACTGCAGGTCAAAGACATCCTACTTGGATCTCGCAAGCTGTCTACCAGACTTTCTTATGCCTTCAAATGGCGAAGGTTCACTCACTGATGTAGCCCGAAACATATTGATCCCTCTTGCCTGCCCGGTGGAATTCCTTTTACAATATCTCTTTCACTTGTTCTCGGCAGGTCTCAAGACTAACTCAGTCAGAATTTATCTGAGTTCCATCTCAGCCTATCATAGGCCAGTGGACAGGCATCCTTTTTGTTTGCGCCCCTTGGTGCAATGATTTATGCAGGGTCTCCTGCTGTCCAAGCCACTGATCAAACCACCACTAGTAGTCTCGGACCTCCTTTAGAGCCTTTAAACACTGCTTCTTAAAATTCTTATCTTGGAAGGTAATCTTCCTCATCACCTTCAGCTCGCTGCACCCAGTTCCACCATGACAAGGTGATTCTCCGTAGCCATTCACATTTCCTTCTGAAGGTGGTCTCGCTCTTCCACCTCAACCAATTGGGATACTATCAGTCTTCTTTCCCAGACCGCATGCATCTAGGGCTGAAGCAGTGCTACACACTTTAGATTGCAAGCACGCACTGGCTTTCTACTTGGACAGAACCAAGAATCACAGGAAATCCTCTCAATTATTCATTTCCTTTGATCCAAGTCACCTTGGACTGCCAGTACAAAGTGAACCCAATACAACTGGATTGCGGACTGCATTTCTTTTGCCTATGCTCAAACGGAACGCTCCCTTGAGGGTCACATCACGGCTCACAATGTGTGAGCCATTACAGCCAACTTTCGTTCCATCTCCGTTGACGAAATCTGTTGAGCAGCTACCCGGACCGCCATTCATACCTTCACTGCACACTACTGCCTAGACAGGGACTCCTGTTGGGATGCTGTCTTTGGCCAGGCTGTCTTCCAGCACCTTTTTGGGACTTAACTGCAACTCCTACCCTCCGTCCTGGATTTCTCCCTGGCACCAGACGTCCCTGGCAATGGTCTTGCCAAATGCAATCGAGTCCAACAGGGCCACTTTGTATCCACACCTTCTCGGCTCTATCCTTTCAACTCCAGCCTGGTACCTCAAGAGCTAGTGAGTTCCATAAGTGAAGACTGCATTCCTGATTGTTCCTGGAGATAGCATTAATCTCCAGGAACAAGCAGGAATGTAGTCTTCACATATGGGTACCGACGGAGCTTGCGCGGGAACGCTCCCCAGAGTCCAATTAGGAAACTTTTGGGAGCATCCCACAGCACCTGCGTGCTGCCTTCACGCCTTTCCCAACTGCCTCTCTCCAGTTCTTCATTTTCCGCGGAGCCAGCAGGTCGTTTTCCTGTCACCGCAGAAAATTGTTTCTTTATTCTTTATTTTTTTGTGGTCGCGTCTGCCTTTTCCGATGCTATACCGGTACCGCCGGTTCTTCTTTCTTTCTTTTAAAAAAAAATAAATTATATTACTTTTTCCAAACTTTCTTTCAGATGCGCGCCATTTTGGGCCTTAGGCCCAAAATTTCCTCCATTGTGGAGAAACTCGCCTCGGGTTTTGGGATGAGAGTGAAGGGAGATAGATTCAGGAGTGATATGCGGAAATATTTCTTTACGGAAAGAGTAGTGGATCCATGGAATAGTCTCCCAGTGGAGGTGGTAGAGATGAGGACAGTAACTGAATTCAAAAAATCATGGGACCAACACAGAGGATCTCTAAAGGTAAAAAGTGGACTGTTGTAGTTGTTGTTATGGAAGGACAGACTAGATAGGCCATGTGGTCTTTTTCTGTCATCATGTTTCTATGTTTTAAAAAATGCACCAAGTGTGGCGGTACCATCTCCGTCACCGACACCCATGAGTGGTGTCTTAAATGTTTAGGTCCTGACCACTCCATCTCTGAGTGCATGGCTTGTGTCATGATGTCCAAAAGGGGTCGACAGAACCGAGCTGCCAAGCTCAGTGCCCTTTTTCCCTCCGATGCAGCTTCGGTGGCATTGATGTCTTCCAGGGCTTTGTCTTCCTCGCATGGATCTCAGGTAACTAAACATAAGTCCAGCCGGTCCTCAAAGGTAGATCTCCTTCTAAGCATCGAGATGCCTCTGGCGTTGCCCTTGAGGGTTCCAAACTGGCAAAATTGCCCCGGCGGGAGGCTTCGGCTTCCAAGGCATCATCGGGGCTCCAGGATGTTCTCGAGGCCTCGACCTCGGCAGAACTACTGGTGCCATGCTCTGGGGTACCGGTTGTGTCCGGTACCGACACCCAGGCATCGGCAGCATCGATAGACCAGAGATTCCTGACTGTTCAACGCAGTCTGGTGGCTCTCCTTGCGGCATCGACGCCCTCGGAACCACATCAGACCGTTCAATCGGTACCGGTACCGGTACCGATAGCATCGACATCGACATCGGTATCGGCTTTGCCGGCACCCACTCATGCGATGCCCTCTAGTGCCGATACACCGGTACCGATTACCCCCGGTACCGACTTCGGTCGGTACGGGTATCGGGCTCTTCAAGAGCATCCGGACAGACGGTACTTCGAATCTTTGGAGGACTCCGAGGATTCTGACAGCTCTGCCGGTACCGGGATACTTCTCCCAGAGGAGCCTTCCTCTCCTAAGAGTAGGATGTCTCCTCCAGAATATTTTTCCTTTCAGGATTTCATCAGGGAGGTGGCTCGTGGGTTGTCCATTACTGTGACTCCTGAAACAGAGCCCAGAGCTAAGGAGTTGGAGATTTTACAATATCCCAAAGCTCCTAAGGAGGCGGCTACCTTACCTATCCATGAGATTTTACAAGATCTCATGTTGAGAATGTGGGAAACACCTCTTACCACCTCTCCTCACTCTCGCAGACTGGATACTATGTATCGAGTCCTTCCCCACCACTCCATCGTGGTGGAGTGAGCTATGAGAAGGATCAGATGTGCAAAGAGGCATGCCTCTAATCCTCCAGGACGTGAGTGTAGGACCTTGGATGCCTTTGGACGTCGTACCTTCCAGGCTTCCATGCTTTCTGCCAAGATCATTTGCTATATTTTATATATGGGAATGTTCCTTAAAGAGTTCACAGGAGATTTAGAGGTTTTGAGCCCTCTTCTTCCTGAGGACAGAAGGCAGGATTTTCTCACACTGGTTAAACATGCCCAGGATGTTTCAAAGTTTGTCAATCGTGCAGCTTTTGACTGTTGTGAGTGTAGAAGCAGAACCTCTGCCATTGCAATAGGTGCACGAAAAATTGCTTGGCTCCAGGCATCCGATTTGGAGCTCTGGGTGCAGGACAAACTGGGAAATATCCCTTGTACAGGTGAGAATCTATTCGGCAAGAATTGGCAAGAAAAAGCCAATGAGATGGATGCTGAAAACTCTACTTTGGATAGGCTATCCAAAGGCACAGCTGATCCCGCCAGAAAGAAATCTTTCAAGAAGCCTTTCTTCTCGAAAAAGAAGAGGTTTTATCCCTCTTATTCCCAACAGGGACGTTCTGCAGGTCAGCTTGTCCGAAAGGGTCAGCAACCACCTAAACAAAGGAAATCAAAGACTGCCAAGCCTCAACCATCTCAGCAGTCTCAGCCTCCACAAGGCCTTTGACTTTCATCTAGAGAACTTAACCTTCCTGGCCCTCAATGGACCAGAGCCTTCCACCATTCCAGGTGGGAGCAGATAACAGCAGAGCATTGGACACTCTCCATTATAAGAGAGGGGTACAAGCTGCATTTTCTGTGCATGCCCCCTCCCACATTCGTAAGACAGTTCAATTCTCAGACCTCTCTCATCAAGAGGTCAATATACTTCTTGCCCAAGGGGCAATAGAAGAAGTACCCATTCATCAACAGGGTACAGGGTTTTACTCCCCCTATTTCCTTATCCCAAAGAAAATAGGGGGATACAGACCTATTTTGGACCTCAGGGGATTGAACAAATTCCTGTTCAAGGAGAAATTCAAAATTATTTCTCTAGGAACTCTGCTGCCATACCTTCAGAGCCAGGATTGGCTTTGTTCTCTAGATCTCAAGGATGCGTACACCCATGTTCTCGTCCATCCAACTCACAGAAAGTTCCTTCAGTTCCTTTTCCAGGGAAAGCACTACCAATACAGGGTGCTTCCTTTTGGCCTGGACTCAGCTCCAAGAGTGTTCACGAAATGCATGGCTGTGGCAGCAGCATTTCTCCGCACTCTAGGCATATTCGTCTTCCCCTCCTTAGACGACTGGCTCATTTGAACCCCATCAGAGTCAGAGGCCAGGACTTCCCTATCTTGCACAATGCGTATCCTTCAGTATTTGGGTCTGCTCATAAACATCCCAAAATCCAGTCTAACTCCCACTCAGTCTCTAGAGTTCATAGGAGCTTTGCTGGATACCAAAAAGGCAAGGGCCTATCTTCCCCAGGCCCGTTGCATTCGCATGGTGCCATTAGCTTCTCAAGCAGTGCTAAAACCTCTTCTCACTGCCCGAGAACTGTTACAACTACTAGGCCACATGGCATCCACCGTGCATGTGGTTCCTTATGCTCGCCTCCATATGAGAGCAGCTCAGTGGACTTTATCCACCCAATGGACTCAGGCATCAGGGTGCCTGTCAGACAAAATAGCATACACGAATCAACTTATTTTGTCCCTCCAATGGTGGCAATCCCCTCAGAACTTGTTGCTGGGGGTCCCCTTTTCAACAACCTTTACCCCAAGCAACTCTCACAACAGATGCTTCACCAATGGGTTGGGGAGCTCATCTACAAGACCTCTCCAACCTAGGCACCTGGACTCCACAGGAAACTCATCTACATATCAATCTCTTAGAGCTCAGAGCAATCTTCCTTGCTCTTCGAGTGTTCCATACCCTGCTGAGCTACAAGACAGTCCTCATTCATACGGACAATTAGGTAGCCATGTTCTACGTGAACAAGCAGGGGGGAACAGGCTCTCTGTCGCTTTGCAACAAAGCTTTGCGACTATGGGCCCTCGCCAGAGAGCATCAGATTCACCTCCTGGCAGTTTATCTTCCAGGCATACAAAACTCTTGGGCAGACAGACTCAGTCGAGTTCTGCTTCCACACGAATGGTCTCTACATGCAGACCAGGTGGCCAGGATTTTTCAAATTTGGGGAACCCCGGACATAGACCTCTTTGCAAGTCCGTTGAATGCCAAACTTCCCCAGTTCTGTTCCAGAATTCCGTCTCAGGGTTCTCAGGCCAGGGATGCCTTCCTCCTTCACTGGGGTCAAGACTTCCTTTATGCCTTTCCACCCATTCCCCTAATTCCCAAGACCCTGTTCAAGCTTCAGAGAGACAGAGGGCGAATGATTCTCATAGCTCCACATTGGCCACGGCAAGTGTGGTACCCTCTGCTTCTACATCTCTCTCATGCCCCCTCCCTGGAGTTAGGGTCTGCTCCAGATCTCCTGTCTCAGGAAGACGGAAGATTATGGCATCCCAATCCCCAGTCTCTGCAACTCAGAGCTTGGTTGCTGAAGGCCTAGATCTTCATGATCTTAACCTTCCTCAGCAAGTAAAGGATATCCTTTATGCTTCCAGAAAACCTTCCACTAGATGCTCTTATACTTTCAAGTGGAAAAGGTTTACCATATGGTGTTCGCAGAAGGGTCTTAACCCCCTGGCAATACCTCTGGAATCATTACTTGAGTATCTCCTTCATTTATCTAATGCAGGACTTAAAACGAACTCAGTAAGGGTCCATTTGAGTGCTATTGCAGCTTCTTTCAAGCCTCTAAATGGACAACCTATTTCCTCCCATCCTCTTATAGCAAGGTTTATGAGAGGCCTTCTTCTAACTAAGCCTCCCATTAGGCCACCACCAGTGGCATGGGACTTAAACCTGGTTCTTGGTCAGCTCATAAAGCCACCTTTCGAACCCTTAGCTACTACCTCATTGAAATTCCTTTCTTGGAAAGTTATCTTTCTCATTGCAATCACATCATCACATCGCATCAGTGAATTGCAAGCACAAGTGGCTGATCCACCTTATACAAGGTTCCATCACGACAAGGTAGTCCTTAGGACTCATCCACACTTTATGCCAAAGGTGGTCTCGCCTTTTCATCTTAATCAAGCAATCTACCTGCCTGTGTTCTTTCCAAGACCTCATGCAACAAATGCAGAAAGGAATCTTCATACTTTGGACTGTAAAAGAGCTTTAGCCTTTTACTTGCAAAGAACACAGCAACACAGAAAGTCCTCTCAACTCTTTGTTGCTTTTGATCCTTCTCATTTAGGACTTCCAGTCTCCAAGAGAACACTGTCCAACTGGATTGCACAGTATATTTCCTTTGCCTATCAGAGTAAGAACCTTCCTCTGGAGGGCCATGTCACAGCTCACAATGTGAGAGCCATGGAAGCTTCAATGGCTCATCTGCACTCTGTGTCTATCGACGACATCCGTCGAGCAGCTACTTGGGCCTCGGTTTATACCTTCACAGCCCATTACTGCTTAGACAAGGACTCCCGCCGGGATGCCTTGTTTGGTCAGGCTGTTCTTCAACACCTGTTCCATACCTAATCAACTCCTACCCACCATCCCTGGTTGGATGCCAGAGATCCATGGGGGGAAGTGGAGCCCTGTTCCAGGTGCACACAACTTTTGGGGTCTCTCCCTGGCATCTAAAGCTAGGGAGTCCCCATATGTGAAGACTACATACCTGCTTGTTCCTGAAGATAGCATAGTTACTCACCTGTAACAGGTGATCTCTGGGAACAGCAGGAATTTAGTCTTCACAACCCACCCACCTCCCCTAGGAGTTGTATCTCTCTGTCTCTTTCTCTTTCCCTCTCTCTCTCTCTCTCTCTCTCTCTGTCTCAGCTTTAAACTCAACTGGAAATAGGCAGTTGGGAAAGGCGGGAAGGCAGCACGCAGGCGCTGTGGGATGCTCCCAAAAGCTTCCTAATTGGACGCTGGGGAGCGTTCCCGCGCAGGCTCCGTCGGTACCGACAATACCCATATGTGAAGATTAAATTCCTGCTGTTCCTGGAGATCACCTGTTACAGGTGAGTAACTATGCTTTACTCACCTGTAACAGATGATCTCTAGGAACAACAGGAATCAGTCTTCACAACCCACCCTCCTCTCCTAGGAGTTGTAGGATATTCTCTTTTTCCTCTATCTCTCAGCTGCAAACTCAACTGAGGAAAGGACTTGGGAAGGCAGATGCGCAGACAGAGTGGATTGCTCCGAAAAGCTTTCCAATTGGACCCTCAGGAATGTTTCCACTCAGGCTTCATAGGTACTGACGATATCCATATGTGAAGACTGATTCCCGCTGTTCGTGGAGATCACCTGTTACAGGTGAGTAATAAGGCTTTATTGCTGTTATTGTATTTGTGTCTTTTTTTGGTGTATATATTTCTTTCTTTCGTCTTCTGTTTGAAAATGCAATAAATAATACATTTAAAATAAAAAAATTCTTGGATGGGTCATATAGCGAGTCTCAAAATGGTGATGTTATTTTTATGTATTTGTTAGACCCTACTATTACCACTGCTAGACAAGGAGATTAAAAACTTCTGTAGGAAAATATTCTCCTTTGTCTGTAAGTGTAAATCACCTAGGATCCTGATGAGAAATAAGCTGGAGGGAGAGCTGGGAGTGCCTACTTTGAAAAGATACTATAGAGACACTCAGTTGAAAGTGGTAGTTGAATGTTGCAGTGTTCCCCCTAAACAATGGATCTGTATAGAACAGGTGATGGTGGACATCCCCTTGAATCCCATATTTGGTCCTAGGAAGACAGGTTTAGATCTGTAGGGTAGCACTCCCTGCATGATGGATTTACTCTTTAAATATGAGTGAAAGCATAAGACTCTTCTAGGAGAGAAGCTTATTTCAAAGCTGACACTCCTGAAGTGTATACATATTCTGGGTGAGTGCTTTACCAGGGGGCATGTTTATTAAGCTGGGCTAACAGCACAAGCTATTTACAATAGGCCCCATTGAATGACATGGGACCTAGTTGCAAATAGCCCGAGCTAACATTATCCCAACTTAGTAAACATGTCCCTAGGTGTCAGCGGGTGGAAGGACCTTCTTTAGGTTGAGGGCAGATGGGCCATTGTATGAGGGCAATGTACTACATGATTTTGGATCCCTCCAAGAGGATTTTGGTATTCCAAATAAGAATTTTTTTTCATACCTTCATTTATGACATATTTTGACCCATTCTTTCTCTTGAGAGGACTTGCCGGAAGCAGCTCCTTTTGAGATGATTTTTAAAAGGGGCAGGGATTGATAATGCAGGTTGTTTTCTAAACTTTACTAAGTATTGAGTGATGGTATTCTATGTCTACAGCTACTGTGTTTCTTAACTAAATTGTAAGCTCTGATGAGCAGGGACTGTCTTTTACATGTGTCTGTGTAGCACTGCATAAGTCTTGTAGCGCTATACAAATGCTCAGTAGTAGTAGTAGCAGCATGTGTGGTCACCTTCCCGCCCAAAGGAGCCATTTTTCCTCAATCTTGGTTTTCCGTGGAGCCCACCAGACATACCATCTGCACCTCAGAGAAAGTTGGCGCTATTGCGATGAATTCTTTCTTGTTTTCGTGCTCTTTTTTTCTCGGTCGCGTACCATCACTTTCTCGCGGTCCCAGAACTGTCGCTACCTCGGTATTGTGTTTTTATTTTAAGTACTTATCTTTTTTTCTCTTGGTGCCCTACTAATCAAGACAGAATTTGATCTTACTGGGGCAGTCTTTCTCGCTATGTCCTTGATTAGTGACTTTAAGAAGTGCACCAATTGTAGCAGGACCATGTTCATCATGGACCACCACAATTGCTGCCTTCAATGCCTCGGGGCAGATCATGATGCCTCCTCTTGCCTGCTCTGTCTTCAGATAACAAGCAAGGGGTGTAAGAATCATGAAAGGTAGAAGGAGATGCTGTTTGGCCCCAAATTCTCTGCTCCATCGTCAGCTTTGGAATTGACGCCCTCAGGGGCGGCCATGGAAGAATCAGACCTCGCCAAGCTTATTCGGAGCCCCAAAGGTGCAGAGCATCGGACTGGCAACAGTTTGTGGAAGACCGTCCCCGGAAGGAACGGACTTAGACCAAGTCCTTGTCGGAGAAGATGTCGATATAGCAGGTAAGAACTGCGGGTACCAGCACTGCAGCCTTCAATGAGACCAGACCCTGAAGCTGCCCCAGCGGGAAGCTATTCCCACCCCCTTGGAGGATCACCCTTGGGCGGTCAAAGTGATCACCCTTGATGAATTCCCACTGAGAGAACCAGTGTTGTGCCCGATACCCTCGGTGCCCATGCCGGTGGCTGCGGAGCCCTTGGGCCTCGAAACAAGGATGGCATCCCTTGCTGCCTTCCTGGCGGTCACCTACGATTCTTTGGGGCCAGTGACAGGCCCCTCTATCGCGAGGGCCTCACCGGTGGAGATACAACCTGTCCTGGAATTGCCTGCCCTGTGGGCCAATTCCGATGACCGATCCCAGTCTCAATTGGATCCTTGGGCTTCTCCACTGAGTGCTTCGGGCTTGGAGTGCCGGGAGTCCAAGCTGTCATCCTCGCCTCCGATTGTGTACTGGCAAGATTCCCGCTGGCGCATCAAGCTCCCTTCTGACTGATTCAGAATGGAAGATGGATGACGAGTCTCCCGATACCGCTCGGCATCGGGATGTTCTATCAGACCCCTCTCCTCCTCAGGAGTGTCAGAGGTCCCTGCCTGAAGACCTCTCCTTCCTAGACTTCGTCCGGGACATGGGCAAGGCCCTTGCCTTCATCATCGAGGCAGAGAAGGAGACTCAGGCGGAGGACCTGGACATACTTCAGTATGACCCTCCTTCCAAGGAGGCCATAACTGTGCCACTACTACTACTGAACATTTGTATAGCGCTACAAGACATATGCAGCGCTGCACAGACACATGTCCCTGCTCCCTTCCACTCGCCACCCCTGGTATCACCCTGGTCTGTCTCTGCACCATACCCACCTTCAGGTGGAATGGATCTGGCGCAGGCACCCTACCTCTGCTTCTCTGTCTGCCTACCGTCATTGCCAACAACATTATAGCGCTGCCATCAATGCAGCCAAACAAGCCTATTACTCTGACTTAATTTCCTCCTCTTCTAACTCCTCCCGGCAAGTCTACCATGTTCTCCACTCCCTGTCAGCTCCCACTACTGCCCCCTGCCCCGTTACCCCCTTTTCCACCCCCCAGATCCCACCTGACTTGCCTCTTTCTTCTCTGAGAAGGTTCTTTCCCTTCATGCCTCTTTTCCCTCCTGCCCTCCTCCCCTCTTCCTGCTTTCCCCCTCCTCAGCTCCCCCCACGTCTCCTGCCTTCTTTCGCACCTGGCGCACTTTTGACCCTGTCACTGCAACTGAACTCATTAAGGCCTTCATCTCCTCGCATAAGACCACCTGCCCTCTTGACCCGCTCCCTCCCTTCTGGCTCCAAGAACCCTCCCTTTCTGTAGTATCGTCCATTCTCCTTATGGTAAACTCCAGCCTTTCCTCAGGCTTTTTTCCCCATGGCCTAGCGGCATGCTATCAAATGGCCCTTGTTGAAGAGGCCCTCCCTTGACCCCATCGTCCCGGCCAACTGGCGGCCTGTTTCTGATATTCCCTTTCTCTCCAAGGTCCTCAAAAAAATAGTTTTCTCACAGTTTTCCATGCACCTCAACGCCACCCTTTCCCTTCACCCATGTCAATCCGGCTTTAGGTCGGACCACAGTGCAGAGATGATTCTACTTGCACTTCTAAATGAAGTCCATCAGGCCCACAAGCGTGGTGACTTCTCTATTGCCGTTTTCCCTAGATCTCTCCTCTGCTTTTGACCTGGTGGACCACTGCATGCTCCTCACTCGCCTTCACGACTTCAGGGTTCATGGGACCGTTCATCGATGGTATCAGTCCGTTCTTTCTTCCCACACCTTCTCTGTTCTGCAAGGCTCTGTCTCCTCACCAGTCACTCCCCTTCACTATGGGGTCCCTCAAGGCTCGGTGCTTGCCTCGCTGCTGTTCAACGTCTTTCTCGCCCTACTTGCTCTTACTATTCAGCAATTCGGCATTTCTGGCTATTACTACACTGATGATCTTCTCCTCCTGTATCATACTGACTCTTTCGCCCTGACCTGTCCCCCCTCAATGCCTGTCTTTCTGCTGTTTATGCCTGGTTACATACCAACTTTCTCCACCTCAGCCCATCCAAGTCTGCAGCCCTCTAGTTTTCTCTGAGTTCCCCTCCCCCTGACCGCTCCCCATGCTATGTTCCACTCCTGTACCCCTTGTATCCTCCTCCATTACCTCAGCGTCACCCTGGATTCCTCTTTCAGCTTTCATTCCCACATCCCTCTACTTGCCCGGTGCTTGCTCATCTCCAGGAACAAGCAGGAATGTAGTCTTCACATATGGGTATCGTCGGTACCGACGGAACCCACGCGGGAACGCTCCCCAGCGTCCAGTAGGAAAGCCTTTGGGAGCATCCCACAGCACATGCGTGCTGCCTTCCTGCCTCTGTACCTCTCTCACTTCAGTTCTTCGTTTTCCGCGGAGCCGACAGGACACTGTACCCTGTCACCGCAGAAAATCTATCTTTATTTCTTGTTTTTTGTGGTCGCGTCTGCCTTCATTCGACACCTATCGGTACTGCCGGTTCTCCTCTTCTTCTTTCTTTAAAAAAAAAACAAAAAAAAACCTTATATTTTTCTTCAGGAATCTTTCCCTGTTTCTGGTGCTAGGCGCCATTTTGGGCACTAGGCCCATTTTTCCAAGCATGGAGAAACCAGCTAGTGATTTCAAAAAATGCTTAAAATGTGGCGGTACCATCTCCGTCACCGACACCCATGATTGGTGTCTAAAATGTTTGGGTCCTGAACATTGTCCAACGGAGTGTCTCTCCTGCACGAGGATGACCAAGAGGGGCCGGCAGACTAGAGCTGCAAAACTCGGTACCCTTTTTGCCTCCGACACGATGTCAATTGCATCGACATCTTCCAGGGATCTTCCTCCCATAGATCTCAGGTAACCAAAAGTAAAACTAGCCAGTCCTCGAAGGGAAAATCTCTTTCAGAGTATTGAGATGCCTCCGGTATTTCCCTCGAGGATACTTCACCGGCAAAACAGCCCCGGCGGGAGTCTTCGAGCTCCAAAGCATTAACAGGGCTCCAGGATGTTCCAGAGGCCTCGACCTCTGCGGAACTACTGGTACCAAGCTCTGGGGTCATGGCTGCATCCACCGGTACTGGCACCCAGTCATCGGCAGGAGCAATGGATCACAGAATCCTCACTATCGAATGCAGTCTAGCAGCCCTCTTAGCAGCCTCGGTACCGCTAAGACCGCAACAGACGGTTCCACAGGTATCAGTACCGACATTGGTACCGGTACCGACAGGACCTGCTTCAACAGGACTGCTTCCCCCCATGCCGATGTCTGGTATCGGGGATCAGGAACCGAGACATTTCGATACTGACTTCGAGCGGTACCGATACCATGCATTACAGGAGCACCCAGTGCTTGAGTCTTCCGATTCCGATGACTCTGACGATTCTACTGGAACCAGAGTGAATATTAGAAGATTCAACTCCCTCTCCTCAACGCAGGATGTCTCCTCCAGAGGATATGTCCTTCCAGGACTTCATACGTGATTTAGCAAAGGGTCTTGCAATCACTGTGATTCCAGAAAAAGAACCTAGGGCAGAAGAATTAAGAATTCTACAATACCCTATGGCTCCCAAGGAATCAGCTATGCTTCCCATTCACAAGATCTTACATGATCTGATGTTGAGAATGTGGGAAACTCCTTTAACGATATCTTCACATTCCCGACGCCTTGACACTATGTACCGAGTGCCAAGTTGTCCTGGTTTTCAAAACACTCAGTTGCCACACCATTCAATGGTGGTGGAATCGGCCATGCTAAGAATCAAGAGTGCAAAAACACACTCTTCTAATCCTCCAGGCCGTGAATCCAGGACACTCGATGCTTTTGACCGTCGATGTTTTCAATCCTCCATGCTGGGAGCCAGGATCAGTTCCTACATTCTGTATATGGGAATGTTCCTGGAAGAAGTCACAAAAGATTTAGAGCTCATTAGTCCTTCTGTCTCAGAGAAAAAAAGAGAAGACTACCTTATTCTGCTCAGAAATGCCCAGAATGATTCTAAATTCATGAACCGTGCTACCTTTGATTGTTTTGAATGTCTTAGCAGAACCTCTGCTATATCCATAGGAGCACATCGTATTGCTTGGCTTCAAGCATCAGACTTAGAACAGTGGGTGCAAGAAAAGCTGGGAAACTTTCCTTGCACAGGAGAAAATCTCTTTGGCGAGGATTGGCAGGACAAGGCTAATCAGCTTGAATCTGACAATACTACTTTGAACAGATTGTCAAAGGCTACAGCCAACCCAGTAAAAAAAGAAAACATTCAAGAAACCTTTTTTCAGTAAGAAAAAGAAGTCTTACCAATCTTACACCCATCAAACTCATTGTCCACTTCATGTACCAAGATGCTGGAACACCCTACCCCCCGACATTAGAGCCATTACCAATCTATATCAGTTCAGAAAGGCTCTCAAAACATACCTTTAACGCCAATATTTCCCAGACAGCAACTGAACCAGATATCCCCTCCAAGAAATGACCCAATCTAGAAATGCCCTCACACTGCAATGTAGATAGATTATGTATATAGTTAACCCAGTTATCCAAGTTTGTACTCCTGTTCAATGTAAAAACCTGACAGTTTGTCGTAATGGTCGTTTTGTTATGATGTAAACCGCGCTGATTCTAAATAGCGCGGTATATAAGAAACTGTAATAAATAAATAAATAAAAATGTTTCCCAAAAGGGACAACAACAGGACAGACAGCAGAGAAAGCCAAAAGCTCAACCGGTTCAACAGACCCAGCCCCCTCAGGGTCTTTGACTTCCACCTAGAGAACTTAGTCATTCTGCCCCTAAAAGGTCCAGAACCCTTGACCATTCCAGGCACACTATGCCATTTTGCCGAAAGATGGCAACAAATAACATCAGAAAATTGGACTCTGTCCATTGTAAGATTGGGATACAAGCTTCATTTCCTCAACTTGCCCCACCTACAATTCTGAAACAGTTCAATTTTCAGGGCCCTGCCACTGACCTCTTGTGACAGGAGGTCACGTCACTTCTAGCTCAAGGAGCAATCGAAGAAGTGCCCATACCCCAACAGGGGACAGGGTTCTACTCCCCCTATTTTCTTATTCCAAAGAAGACAGGGGGACGCAGGCCTATACTAGACTCAGAGAATTAAACAAGTATTTGTTCCGAGAAAAGTTCAAGATGATCTCCCTCGGAACACTTTTACCATACCTTCAAAGTCAGGATTGGCTATGTTCTCTAGATCTAAGAGATGCGTACATGCATATTCTCATCCACTCAGATCACGGGAATTTCCTTTGATTCCTGATCCAAGGAAGACATTTCCAGTACAGAGTTCTTCCTTTTCGACTAGCCTCTGCTCCTAGAGTCTTCACAAAATGTATGGCAGTGGTAGCAGCATTTATGAGGACTCTGGGAATATTTGTCTTCCCTTACTTAGATGATTGGCTCATTCAAGCATCGACAGCTCCAGAGGCCAGCTTCGCTCTCTCTCGAGCAATGGGAATTCTTCAATACTTGGGACTAGTCATAAACTTCCAAAAATCTCATCTCACCCCCTACTACTACTACTGCTACTATTCAGCACTTATAAAGCGCCACGCACGCAGCGCTGCACACCCCCCTCAGTCCCTAGTGTTCATAGGGGCTCGTCTAGACACACAGCAGTCAAAGGCTTTCCTGCCACAGCCATGCTGTCTACGTATAATACATCTAGCATCTCAAGCATCTACGAAGGTATTCCTTACTGCTCGAGAGATGCTTCAACTGCTGGAACACATGGCATCCACTGTCCATGTGGTTCCATATGCTCGCCTCCACATGCGAGCAGCCCAGTGGACCCTTTCCTCTCAGTGGTCACAAGCCACGGGTCAACTGACAGACAAAATCAGAGCTACCACATGTCTGATTTCGTCCCTGCAATCCCTGAAAAACCTCCTTGTAGGCTCTCCTTTCCAGCAGCCTCTATACCAAACTACCCTGACGACAGATGTGTCCAAGATGGGTTGGGGGGCCCACTTGCACGATCTCTCCACTCAGGGTCTTTGGACCTCACAGGAGGTGTCCCTTCACATAAACCTCCTAGAGCTAAGAGCCATTTTCAAGGCTATTCAAGTCTTTCAGGGCCATCTCAGCAACAAGACAGTTCTGGTCCAAACCGACAATCAGGTAGCTATGTTCTATGTGAACAAGCAAGGCGGAACAGGCTCTCTGTCGCTATGCAACGAAGCTTTGCGACTATGGGCCCTCGCCAGAGTTACAAATTCACCTGTTTGTGGTATACCTTCCGGGCATTCAAAACTCTTGGGCAGACAAACTCAGTCGAATGCTGCTGCCACATGAGTGGTCCCTCCACTCAGACCAGCTTGCTCGAGTGTTTCGAATCTGGGGAACACCAGATATAGACCTCTTTGCAAGTCCGCAGAATGCCAGACTTCCCCGATTCTGTTCCAGAATTCCAGCTCAAAACTGTCAGGCAAGAGATGAGTTCCTACTCCACTGGGGACAGGACTTCCTCCATGCCTTCCCACCCATTCCCCTCATTCCCAAGACTTTATTCAAACTTCAGAGAGACAGAGGTTGTATGATACTCATAGCTCCACGTTGGCCACGGCAAGCACGGCACCCCTGCGTCTCTCTCAACAACTCCTCTGGAGTTGGGGAATGCTCCGGATCTCCTGTCGCAGGAGGACAGATCCCTACTGCATTCCAGTCCCCAGGCCCTACATCTCAGGGCCTGGTTACTGAAAGCCTAGAATTCCATGATATTAATCTTTCTCAACAAGTGAAGGATATCCTCCTAGCTTCCAGAAAAACTTCCACAAGACATTCTTACACTTTTAAGTGGAAAAGGTTTTCTGTGTGGTGTTCACAAAAGGGACTTAACCCCCTTTTAGTACCTGTAGAGTTGCTACTAGAGTATCTTCTACAATTATCAACATCTGGCCTAAAGACCAATTCAGTGAGGGTCCATCTCAGTGCTATTGCTGCTTTTCATAAACCTTATGATGGACAACCCATTTCTTCTCATCCACTTATATCAAGATTTATGAGAGGCCTACTCTTAACAAAGCCTCCCATTAAACCACCACCGGTGGTATGGGATCTAAATCTTGTTCTTGGTCAGCTTATGAAACCGTCCTTTGAACCTTTAGCCACTTCAGATCTAAAGTTTCTTTCATGGAAAGTTATTTTCCTAATTGCCATCACTTCTGCAAGACGCATTAGTGAATTACAGGCGTTAGTAGCTGACCCTTCTTATACAAGGTTTCACCATGATAAAGTAGTCCTCAGGACTCATCCTCACTTTCTGCCAAAGGTGGTTTCGCCTTTTCATTTAAACCAGTCGGTTTATCTTCCTATATTCTTTCCTAGGCCTCACGCCTCCAGTGCAGAAAGGAATCTTCACACTTTGGATTGTAAAAGAGCCTTAGCCTTTTATCTCCAAAGAACTAAGCCACATAGAAAATCTTCTCAGCTTTTTGTGGCTTTTGACTCTAGTTATCTGGGACTTCCAGTTTCTAAAAGAACTCTGTCAAATTGGATTACAGACTGCATATCCTACACATATCAGAGCAAGGGACTTTCTCTCGAAGGCCATGTCACGGCTCACAATGTGAGAGCAATGGCAGCCTCAATGGCTAACCTTCATTCTGTCTCTATTGATGACATCTGCAAAGCAGCCCCTTGGGCTTCGGTACATATCTTCACAGCCCACTATTGCTTAGACAAGGACTCCCGTCGGGATGCCTCATTTGGCCAGGCAGTTCTTCAACATCTCTTCCATACTTAATTCAACTCCTACCCACCATCCACAGTTTGGATACCAAAGGTCCATGGGAGGAAGCATGACCCAACTCACCTGGGTTCGCAGCTTGCTGGGGTCACCCCTTGGCATCTTCCAGCTGAGGATTCCCCATATGTGAAGACTACATTCCTGCTTGTTCCTGGAGATAGCGTAGTTACTCACCTGTGACATGTGATCTTCGGGAACAGCAAGAATTTAGTCTTCACAACCCACCCACCTCCTCTAGGAGTTGTCTCTATCTCTCTCTTTCTCTACTTCTCTCCTTTGGTCTCAGCTATAAACTCAACTGAAGTGAGAGGGGTACAGAGGCGGGAGGGCAGCACGCATGCACTGTGGGATGCTCCCAAAGGCTTTCCTATTGGACGCTAGGGAGCATTCCCGCGCGGGCTCCGTCGGTACCGACGATACCCATATGTGAAGACTAAATTCCTGCTGTTCCCGGAGATCACCTGTTACAGGTGAGTAACTACGCTTTCTCTCTGCGCCAGATCCGCACCATCCGTCCCTTCCTCTCACAACCTTCCCTTACTACCTTGTGTTGTCCCTAGTCATCTCTCGGTTGGATTATTGTAATGTTGTCTTTGCAGATCTCCCCCAATATCAGCTTCATCATCTTCAGCTCATTCACAACACTGCTGCCCGCCTCATTAGTCATTCCTCTCCGTCAGATCATATCACCCCTCTCCTTCTGAAGCTCCACTGATTCCTTATCAAATTTCACTTCCTCCATAAGATACTTACCACCACTCACAGGGCACTCCATACTGGCATTCTCCGCTACCTTGCTGATCTCATTCACCACCAGTCCTCCCTGTGCCCCCTCCGCTCCTCCTGGTGGAAATTGATGTTTCCTTCCCTCCCTTGCCCAAGCCACCTTGAAGTCACCCGCCACTCTGCCTATTTTTTCCTTACCCCTGAACTCTGGAATTCAATCCCATAAGCTTTGCATACTGAGACCTCATTTCCCCGTTTTAAAGCTATGTTGAAGACCCACTTATTTCACCTGCCATTTGATCTTACCCCCCCCCCCCAACCCCTAGACTCCCCCCTGCCAACCATTCTCTTCCTTGGCCCACCCTTATGTGTGTTGCTGCCTCAATTCTTTGGGGGGGGGGCGGTTCCGTCTCTTCTACTGTTTTCCTATTTGATTGATGGCATTCCTTTCCTCCTTCGTCTTTCTCTGCAGCCACATTGTATATACACCGCTCTGATGCAATAGCCTGGGCGGTATATCAAATGCCTCAATAAAGATAAAGATACAATCTAGTCAAGACAGACAACACAGTAACTAGACATAGGATACATCTAGGGGGAATAGTAAGGAAACATGAAGGAGGTTAGGTGAGTCAAGATCCAAAAGCGGCAGTGAAGAGGTGAGTTTTCAACCTGGATTTGAAAAGGCCCAGAGAAGGCGCCTGACACAGACTCAGGTAGTTTGATCCAGGCATAAGGAGCAATAAGATGAAAGGAGTGGTCTGGAGTTAGCAATAGAAGGGCACAGATAGAAGTGATTTGCCAGAAGAGCGGTGTTCCCGAGGAGGGGTGTAAGGAGAGATAAGAGAGGAAAGGCAGTGAGGAGCTGCAGAGTGAATACACTTAAAGGTCAAGCAAGAGAAGTTTGAACTGGATGCAGAAATGGATAGGGAGCCAATGAAGCGACTTGAAAAGTGGGGTAATATGAGCATAACAAAGCTGGCAGAAGATAGCCGCGCAGCAGATTGTTGAACAGATTGAAGGGGAGAGAAATGATTCAGAGGGAGACCAGCAGGGAGGAGGTTGCAATAGTCTAGATAGGAGGTGACTAAAGAGTGGATAAGTGTCTTAGTAGTGTGTTCAGAAAGGAATAGGCAAATTTTGTTGATGTTGTAGAGAAAGAAATGGCAGGTTTTAGCTATCAGTTGGATGTGTGTGGAGAAGGAGTCAAAGATGACCCAAAGGTTGCGAGCTAAGGAGACGGGGAGAAGTAGAGAGTTATCCACTGAGACTGAGAAAGGAGGAAGGGGAGAGGAGGGTTTAGGGAGAAAAATAAGAAACGTCCTATCATGGAGCATTATCCTTTCAGGATATGGGAAACCCCGGTTATGGTTCCCATTGTGAGCAAGCGGTTTGGTTCCGTGTAGCGGGTCCGCAAGAGGCCCGGCTTCAAAAAAACTCAACTACCGCACAACTCCATGGTGATGGAGTTGGCTATGCACTGGATCAAAAGCCAGAAGATGCACTGTTTAGTGCCCCCGGGTCAGGAGGCCTGCACCATGGATGGATTTGGTAAGAGGTTTTTCCAGGGCTCGATGCTCGTGGCCTGTATCCAGACTTACCCAGCTGTAAATGAGTATGTACCTCAGAGACCTGGTGAAGGAGCTTGCTGGATTCTCAGCTGCACTGTCCAATAAACACTTCCAGCACTTCAAGGGCTTGGTGACAATGGTCAAGGAGTGCTCCAAGTATGTGACTCAAGTGGCCTATGATGGTTTTGAGTCTGTATCTAGGGTGACTGCAGTGGGCATTGGTGCCCACCACCTGGCATGTCTACAGTCCTCAGATCTGAAGCAATGGGTCCAGGACAAATTGGTCAATATCCCCTGTCAGGGGAGAATCTCTTCGGCAAGTCCATGATGGACAAAGCCGCTGAGTTGGAGGTTGAGTTGGAGACTGAGCTAATGACCCAAACCAGGCTCTCTCAGAAGATGGCTGATCCTTCCCAATGGAAGGCTTCGGGGAAAAAGTCCTTCTACTTAAAGAAAAAGAGAGGACTGATGTTGGGGATATGTTCTGTAGGCTATCAGTCCTGTTGAGCTCCCCCACTGGGGCAGCCGGCCAAGGGCCAGGGACAGGGCCTCCATAGGCCTAATGGCCCCAAAAAGCACCTGTGCCGCAGCCTAGGGGGAAGTTTGACTCCCAGGGCATAGCCTCTCTTCCTACGGGAGGTCAGGAGCTGCAGCACATAGGGGGACATCTCGTGTTCTTTGCTCACCAGTGGCCCAACATTACCACCAACACCTGGGCCCTTCAGGTGATAAAGGAGGGTTACCTCCTTCACTTCCATCAGACACCGCCCTCATACTTTCTAGGGGAGCTTCCTCTGGATCCCCTTCCCATCAGGACCTTCTTCAGAGGAAGCTCATCCCATTGCCTCAAAGAGGCATGGGGTTCTACTCCTGCTACTTCCTGATTCCCAAGAAAAAGGGTGGGTTGCACCCTATTCTAGACCTATGAGATCTCAACTGCTTCTTAGTGAAGGAGACATTCAAGATGGTATCCCTTGGAACGTTGCTACCTCCACCAGGGAGACTGGCTAAGCTCCTTGGATCTCAATGACACCTATACCCACATCCTGATCCAGCAGTACCTCTGCTTTGTCATCAGTGGGTGTCACTACCAATACCAGACCCTCCCGTTTGGACTGGCATCCACTCCCAGGGTATTCACAAAGTGCCTAGCGATGGTCACCGCCTTCCTGTGACTGAAGGTGTGTTTGTCTTCCCTTATCCTGACAATTGGCTGATAAGTGAAGGGGCCACGGACAAGGTCCTACGTCACACCATCCAGCTCCTGGAGTCCTTAGGTTTTATAGTAAATTATCCCAAGTCCCACCTACAGCCCATTCAGTGCCTGGAGTTCATCAGAGCCCTCCTTGATACTACTCAGGCCTGGGCATTTCTTCTGCCTGACAGGGCTCAGCACCTCTCTATCTTGGCAGGGGAGATCCATACTTCTCTAACAGTCTTGGCTCATAGGATGCTCTGCCTCCTTGGGCACATGGCCTCAATGGTTCATGTCACATCCTTAGCCCTTCTCCACATGCATCGGGCCCAGTGAACTAAAGCAGGCGACGGGGCACTGGGCCAACAAAGGTATAGGTCACTCCACCGCTCTCCTTTGCCTGGTGGTGGCAGTCGAGCAATCTGCTGGCAGGGCTACCTTTTCAGGATCCCCGCATCAACAGATCCTCACCACAGATGATTCCAAGCTTGGCTGGGGAGACCATTGGAATGGTCTTCAGTCCCTGGGTCTCTGATCGCAGGAAGAGAGCCAGCTCTAGATCAACTTCCTCAAGCTCAGAGCAGTCGCAAATTCCCTGCAGGCTTTCCAGCACTATCTGGCAAATCAGGCTGCCCTAGTTCAGACAGACAATCAAGTGGCGATGTTCTACAGTACATCAACAAGCAGGGAGGCACAGGGTCCTACCTTCTCTGTGGGGAAGGGATCAGACTCTGGAATTTTGCAAATTGGTGGGGTATGCTCCTCTGGGCCATCTACCTCCCTGGGCAGGAAAATGTCCTGGTGGATCTGCTCAACAGAGTGCTGCAGCCTCACTAGTGGACCCTCAGCCCACCAATGGCATGGGACATCTTCCAGAAGTGGGGCACGTCGGCAGTAGACCTCTTCACCAGTCCTCATAACTCTCAGCTGCTGCTGTTCTGTTCCAGGATGTGTTATCGGACCCAACTTACAGCCAATGCTTTTCTTCTCCACTGGAGCAAGAGCCTGCTCTATGCATTCCCACCCAACCTTTGTGGCCAGGACCCTCTTCAAGGTCCAGGGACAGGGCCAAGGTGATCCTTATCACCCCGCATTGGCCTTGGCAGCCGTGGCACCCTCTGCTGCTCTGACTTTCTCGGGCATCACCCATTCACTTGGGTTTCACCCCAGATCTGATCTTCTAATTCATCTCTCATTGGCCGCTTCATGTGCGGCCTCTTGAACACCGGCAGCATAGGACTTGAACATGGTTCTAGGTAAACTCATTGACCCTCCTTTTGAACCACTGGCCTCCTGCCATCTCAAATACCTTTTGTAAAGGTCTTCCTAGCAGCTCTCACTTAAGTGCGCAACTTTAGCAAGCTACAAGCGCTGGTGCTCATGCTCCTTACACCAGGTTTCATAAAAATAGGGTGGTCCTCCGCACACCCCCTAAGTTTCTTCTTAAGGTGGTTTCTCCCTTCCATCTCAATCAGACCGCACACAAGCAGAACGGAAGGCTCTCTTCATACCTTGGACTGTAAACAGACTTTCTACCTTGACCAGACAAAGGCTCATCGCCGCTCCTCTCAAATGTTTATTTCTTATGACCCCAACAGGTGTGGCATAGTGGTCTCTAAGTGCACCTTTTCAGCTTGGGTGGCTGACTGTATTTCCTTTACCTATGGACAGGCTGGTCTTTCTCTGAAGCATCATGTGACGGCCCATAACTTTCGGGCTATGGCAGCATCCGTGGCTAACTTATGCTCCATCTCCCTACTGAAGATTTGTCAAGCCACCTGGTCCTCGATCCATACCTTCGCAGCTCACTACTGTCTTGTGGAGGCCTCCCAGCATGACAGCACCTTTGGCCAGGCCATTCTTCGGCACCTCTTTGAGGACTAGTTCAACTCCTTCCCTCCAAACCTTATGTATGTCCAGGCTACGGGAGAGTCTATTCCTTTGCAGATGCTGGAATTGTATCCCAATGCTTGAGGCTCTTTAGTATTTCAGCTGCCTTTCACTGTTCAATTTTTGGGTCACTCATGGCTTTTTGCAGGCTTTTTCAGTAGCCTGTAGCTGGGGAGTCCCATATGTGAGAACTGACTTCCTGCTTGTTTCTGGAGAAAGCATAGTTACTCACTTGTAGCAGGTGTTCAGGAACATCAGGAATCACTCCTCACTACCCTCCCTCTCTCCCTCCCTCCCCATGGAGTTTTTTCTTTTCTGCTTGATTAAGCTATGTCATTTTAGTGAGGGAAAATTGCACCCGTGGGAGGGAAGGTGACCACCCTTGGGAGGGAAGGTGATCTCCCAAAGTTTTTCTTTAAAAGCTGTGGAGATATTACTACATGAGCGCCATCAGTGCTGTCGTCACCCATATATGAGGACTGATTCCTGCTGTTCCTGGAGAACACCTGCTACAGGTGACTAACTACACTTTTTCAGGAGGCTTGTACAACTCATAGACAATAGTAATGGATAGTAGTACTTAGCTTTCAGAGTATTCAACAGGTTCTCCTGTAAACAATGCCTATGCACTGTGTCCCTCACTCCAACAAGTTAAAACTCAGGCACACGAACTGGCCGACCATGGCTGTTGGTTTCGCCGCCATAGCAGCTTTCTCAAAGCAATATTTTAAGCTGGTAAAATGCCTTGAATTAAACCCCTATCACAAGCATAAACCACACTCTAAAACGCTTCTATAAAAAAGCTTACCTTCACAGTGCCATGTAACATTCTAAAACCTCACCTTGCAAACCAACTCATCCCCAACCTACCCTTCAAAATTTTCCATGTCACTCACACAGCCAACCAGATGCAATCCATGAAACCAATCAACCAGTGAATGGAAGAAACAGAGCCATTGGATGAAACTCCCTACTGCCTACAGGGGATGAGTTGGTTTGTAAGGTGTAGTTTTAGAACGTTACATGGCACACACCCTGAGACCACAGGGACCTCGATGCCGAGGACTCCCTGGGCCACCGAAGCGATCCCCGAGAGCCACATGCCTCATGCAGATCCTCAGCAAGGGTCTTGTTCTCACTCCCAATCCTTGGGAGCGAGGTCCTCATAGGCGAGTGACTCCGGCCAAGCACCAGCCCCGAGGCATCAAAGATCGGACTTCCCGGCGCCACTGGAACCATCAGGCCTCGAGTCATCGACGGACTACTCTGACTGGGAGTCTGACGTCGAGACCTCCCTGGACACGGGCCCACCAGGATCTCCCTCGAACCCATTTCCACTGGCCTTGAAGCACCAGTCCCCACCCAAGGACACCTCGTCCTGGGAGTCAGACAAGCATGGCGAAGGCCCTCTCCCTCACAATGGAGTCAGGGGAGGTCCCACATACAGAGAAACTTGAAATCCTCCAGTATGAGGCCCCACCCAAGGAGGACCTCACGGCCCCTGTTCTCCCCCCCCCCCCCCCCATCCTCAGTCGATTCCTTCTCTGGATGTGGGAGACGCCGGCATTGGTGCCGATAGCCAACACCTGGATACCATGTGCCGGGTCCAACGAGGTCCGAGGTTCCAGAAGGTGCAACTCCCTCACACCTCCATGGTGGTCAAGTCGGCTATGCACCAATAAAAGAGCCCAAAGATCCACTCATTGGTGCCCCCGGGCAGGGAGTCCCGTGCCCTTGACGCCCTCAGACGGAAATGTTACCAGGGCTTGATGCTGGCATGCCACATACAGACCTACCAACTGTATATGGGCATGTTCCTCCGAGACCTCACCAAGAAACTTGGAGGTTTAGTAGCAGGACTCGACAGGGAGCACCTCCAGTGCTTCCAGACCCTCATGAAATCCATCGGTGACTGCTCGAAGTACCTGTCTTGAGCAGCCTATGACGGTTTTGAGTCCAGCGTGAGGGTGGCCACCGCGGGCGTAGACATCTGACGCCAGGCCAGGCTCCAGGCATTGGACCTCGAGCAATGTATCCAGGAGAAATTCCTCGACATCCCTTGACTCGGGGAAAGCCTCTTCAGCAAGCTGATGGAGGACAAGGCGGCCGAAATCAAGACCAAGTATGTCACCAGAACTCAGCTCTCGAGGAAGACCTCAGCTCTTCCCAGGAAGAAAACACCCTGGAAGAGATCTCCCTTCCACAGAAAGGGCAAGCCCTACAGGGGCTATCCCCCTTACCCAGCCACCCAAACCCCTCCACAGGGTCACCAGGAGAAGGGAGCAGGCCAGGGCCCACATAGCCCAAGGGCTCAAAGCCCCAAACACCAGCCCCAGCCCGAACTGGGTTGGGGTTTTGACTGTCAAGGCATAGCCTCTCTACCCATGGGGGATCAGTTACCAACAGGAGGGCGCCTCTCCCTTTTTGCCATCCGGTGGGCTTCCATAACCACCGACTCCTGGGCACTCCAGGTGGTCAGGGAGGGGTACCTCCTTCACCTGGACCAGAAGCCACCTCTCTCTTTCTCAGGAAAGCCCCCTTGGACTCCCCTGCACTAGGCCCTGTTCCTGCAGGAACTCAAAGGCCTTCTCAGGGACAGGCCTGTCGAGCCTGTACCTCCCGACTCAAGGGGGAAGGGATTCTATTACAAGTAATTCCTGGTTCCAAAAAGATCAGGGGACCTAAAGTCTATCCTGGACCTAAGAAATCTGAACAAATTCCTGGTGCAGGGAAAGTTCAAGCTGCTCTCCCTTGGAACTCTGCTGCTCTACCTTCAGGGAGATTGGTTGTGCTCCTTGGACCTAAAGGATGCTTATACCCACATCCTTATCCATCCCAGTCACAGACAGTACCTGCGGTTCATAGTCGGGGGAAACCACTACCAGTACAGGGTACTTCCCTTCGACCTAGCCTCTGCACCCAGAATGTCCACCAAGTGTCTGGCAGTGGTGGCGGCCTACTTCCATCTCCAAGGGGCCTTCTTTATTACATACCTGGATGACTGGCTTATAAAAGGAGACACTACTTTAGAGGTGCAGCAAGCCAAGGCCTTCCTCCCCTTGGAAAGGGCAGATTATTTCAGGGCCCTGGTGACTGAGGTGAAGCACCATCACACCCTGTCGGCGCGGTCTATGCTCCACCTGCTAGGCCACATTGCTTCCACAGTCCATGTGATCCCCAACCTCCACATGCAGGCAGCTCAGTGGTGCCTCCGCTCTCAGTGGACTCAGACCATGGGCAGGCTCCAGAACAGGATCTCTGTGTCCTGTCAACTAGCAGAGTCACTCATTTTGTATCAGAATACACACCATCTGCAGAGAGGTATATGCCCTTTCAACAGCCAGACCCCCAGAGGATCCTCACGACAGATGCTTCCCTGCAGGGTTGGCGTGCCCATTGCAAGGAACTGCTCATGCAGGGCGCTTTGCTCCCGAGGAAAGCCAGCAGAAAATCAACCCGCTGGAGCTAAGAGCCATCCTTCTGGTGCTCAGGGCTTTCCGACAACGTCTGCAGCACCAGTCGGTGCTAGTCCAGATGGACAATCAGATCATGATGTTCTATCTGAACAAGCAGGGGGGAACACAGCGTCTCGACGCCTCTGCCAGGAGGATGTGCCCTCTGTTCGTACGCAATCAGGCAAGGGATGCTCCTCAGAGCAGTCTACCTTCCAGGCCAGGACCGTGCCCTCACGGACAGGCTGAGCAGGGTTCTCCAACCACACAAGTGGTGCCTAGACCCCAAGATGGTGCAGCGGCTACTCCGACTGTGGGGAACCCCGAGTCTGGACCTCTTTGCCAGCCCAGCCAATGATCAGCTACCCGGCTTCTGCTGTCCCCAACTGCACCAGGCGGCGTAGCAGTGGATGCCTTCCTCGACTCGTGGTCGGAGGGTCTGGTATATGCCTTCCTTCCCACTCCATTCATTGGACAGACCCTCTTCAAGGTCCAGTGGGACAGAGCTTCCATGATCCTGGACGGTGGCCCGGACAGCCCTGATTCCCTCTGCTGCTCTGCCTCTTGACCGAACTCCCAGTTCCTCTGGGGAGTTCCCTAGGACTGCTGACCCAGGAGGAGGGCTCGATTCTCCACCCCAACCTGAGATCCCTATCACTCACAGCATGGTGGCAGAATGGGTCATCCTAGTGCGCTTCAGCCTCCCCATGGAGGTGGAGGAAGTCCTCCTAGCCTCTCATAAAGACTCTATAAGACGGGCTTATGCCTTCAAGTAGCGCAGATTTTTGGTCTGATGCGCAGAGCAATGGCTTGACCCATTCTTGTTCCAGGTGCACATGGTGCTCCAATACTTGCTTCACCTCTCACAGGCCAGACTTAAGTCCAACTCCGTTAGAGTACACCTGAGCACACTCTCTGTGCATCATCACTCCATAGAGGGCAAGTGTTTTTCTGCCCAGCCCCTCAGCACCCACTTCATGTGGGGCTTGCTGATCTCTGAGTCTCCCGTCCGGCCGCCCCCGGCAGGATTGAACCTCAATGTATTTCTGATGCAGCTTACCAAAGCTGCCTTCGAACCCTTGGCTATCTGCCATGTCCAATACCTACCTTGGAAGGTTGTCTTTCTGGTGGCGCTCACCTCTGCTCACAGAGATAGCGTGCGCCAAGCCACCATATACCATGTTCTCCAAGAATAGGGTCGTGCTTCGCACCCACCCGAAATTCCTTCCTAAGGTGGTATCCACCTTCCACCTCAACCAAGAGGTGGTCCCACCTTCTTTCCACGGCCCCACGCTGACAAGGCATCGGCTGTTCTTCATGCTCTGGACTGCAAAAGGGCCCTGTCCTTCTATCTGCAGCATACTCAGGGCCAAACGTAAAGCCTCACAGCTTTTCGTTTCTTATGACCCCAGTCGTCTGTGTGAGGCTGTCACTAAGCGCACCCTGTCCATCTGGGTAGCTGACTGTATTGCCTTCACCTACAACCAAGCTGGGCTACTGTTGGCTGTATTGCCTTCACCTACAACCAAGCTGGGCTACTGTTGGAGCGCTGTGTCATGGTGCACAATGTCAGAGCTATGGCAACTTCTGTTGTGAGTCTACACTCCGTCCCCATGGCAGACATCTGTTGGGCCATCACCTGGTCTTCGTTCACACTTTTGCAGCTCACTACTGCTTGGAGAGGGAGTTCTGACAGGACAGTGCCTTCGACCAGGCCGTACTCTGTAATCTGTTCGGGGTTTAGGCAACTCCTGGTCTCTGACCCTTCTTGTTCAGGCTATCAGAATCATGATTCTCTCTGGACACTGGGGTCCTCCGAGTCTGTCCTCAGATTCACTTGCAGCTGCTCACAGTTGAGCCTTGTTTTTCTACAGGATCTCAGTAGCCTGTAGCTAGGGAGTCCCATATGTGAGGACCGCATTCCTGCTTGTTCCTGGAGAAAGCGTAGTTACACATCTGTAACAGATGTTCTCCAGGGACAGCAGGAATTAGTCCTCACAACCCTCCCTCTCCCCTTGGAGTTGCCGTACTGTTTTGCCAGACCACACATGCATGGTGGCATCTCCCAAAAGCTTTCTTTTCTTTCTCCAGTCGCGTATTGGCTCCCTTTCCCACCCCCAAGTCGCCGGCCTCTGCTTCGTGTCCCAGGTTCTTTTATTTTCCATTTTTGAGTCTTCTCAACTGGTGGTGTTCGCGCCCTGTTTTTCTCTGGCTTGACCTTGCCGGGCCCCTTTTCCCCATGGCCTCTGGCAGTGCTTTTAAGCAGTGTGATCAGTACATTCATACCATGTCCCTCACTGATCTCCATGACTGCTGCCTCCATTGCTTCAGGCCAGACCATGACCACTTGGACTGTGGTCTCTGTAAGAAGATGTTCTCGAAGACCATCAAGAGTCAGCAGCAGCAGGAAAAGATTTTCCAGAGGTCCGACTCTGCTCCGGAGTCACCAGTGACACCGCCCTCTAAGGCCCCCTCCAGAACCCCAGGGTGACCCCTACGCCTCGCGACGGGTCCTCTGAATGGAACATACCAGAGGTAGAACACAAGAAGAAGAAACCTTCAAGGATCGCATTGGCGAACAGGTCAGGGAAGGTGGGTAAGTCCCACTCCTGGCCCCACCACCCACACCGCGATTCTGAGGGGACAGAGCAAGGGCAGCCAACCAAGGTGGCCTGTAAGGAATCGTCTGCCTCCGGCGATCGACCTCAGATCACCATGGCCATCCTAGTCAAGGACTCTCCCTTGTCGAAACTGATGCCAGGCCCAAAATCCTCAGTCCCGCGCCGAAGGCTGTGGAGCCATCTGGACTGGAAACCAGAACGGTGGCCTTGGAGCGCAACTTATCTGCCTTCATGGTCCTGCAGTGGGCTCTGATATCCAGTTCATTGGCACCAGGCCCTTGTCCTCATGGATGTCCCCAATGATTGAGCTGGTACTCGAGCGCTGCCAGCCTCCAGATGTCCCTGGACTTTGATTCTGATCCCAGTCCTGATCCTTGGGGCTGAGATCCTCCCCAATGAGTGCCAATGGCTCTTACTGCAGAGCCTCCAAGGGACACGGGCTCTCAGGACCGGGACCTAACCCCATGACCCAGACCGCCCTCAACCCCTCCACTGACTATGACTCGGACTGGGAGACTGAGGACGAGGAGTCCCTGTACACCTGACACCACCGTTATATGCCTTCATATCCATCTCTCACCGGTGCCGGTCCCTGCCCAAGAATATGGTCTTCGACTTCATGCGGGACATGGCGAAGGCACTGCTGTTCGACACAGAGTCAGAGGAGGATCCTCACATGGAAGAACTCGAGATCCTCCGGTATGATGCCCCCGAAGGAGGTAATCATGTTGTCCGTCCCTCAAATCCTGGAACGGCTACTCCTCCACATGTGGGAGACACCCGTATCAGTACCCATTGTGAACTGATGGCTGGCTCCATTTACCAGGTCCGCTGGAGCCCTGGGGTTCCAGAAGGCACAGCTACCACATAACTCCATGGTGGTGGAGTCAGCCATGCATCGGCTCAAGAGCCAAAAGATGCACTCCTCGGTGCCCCTGTGGAGGGAGGCTTGCGCCATGGATGCCATGGGCAGAAAGTGCTACAAGGGCTCGGTGCTCATCGGCTGGATTCAGGCATACCAGCTGTACATGGGCATGTACCTGAGAGATCTAGCAAAGGAGCTCACCGAGTTCTCGGCTAATCTTTCCGAGAAACTCCTCCAGCAGTTCCAGATCTCGGGTGTCAGAGAACGCTCTAAATTTATGACTCAGGCAGCCTATGACAGCTTCAAGTCGGCAGCTGGAATATTGCAGCAGGCATCAGTGCCTGGCTTCAGGCCTGGCTAGAGCCTTCTGACTTGGAGCAATGGGTTCAGGACAAATTGGTTGATGTTCCTTGCCAGGGAGAGAATTTCTTCGGCAAACCTATAAGACTGATAAGGCTGCAGAGTTGGAGACCAAGTTCCTGACGAGAACCAGACTCTCCAAGAAGACCGCTACCTTTCCCCAATGGAGGCCCTTGGTAAAAAGCCCCCTTATGCAAGGAAGGGCAAGGCTTATCGACACTACCATCAGTATCAGGCCTTCCCAGCTTCCCAACAGGATCAGCAGGCTAAGAAACAAAGACATGGCCCCCATTAGCCCAAGACTCCCAAAACTCAGGCATCGGCTCTGGCTCAGCCTGGTGGGAGCTTTTGACTCCTTGTGCATAGCCTAGCCTCCCACCCCAGGAGCTCCATCCCAGCAGCCCACAGGGGGACATCTAGTATTGCTTGCCCATAGGTGCCCATCCATCACCACCAACGCCTGGGCACTGAAGGTGGTCAGGGAGGGTTACCTCCTCCACCTGCTGCAGATGCCCCCTCCATTCTTCCCAGGTGAGCCCCCCAGGACTTCCCTCCACCAGACCTTGCTACTGCAGGACCTACAGGTCTTCTAGAGGACAGGGCAGTGGAACCAGTGCCTCCACACCAAAGGGTTTTATTCCCGGTACTTCCTCATACCCAAAAGAATGGGGGGGGGGGGCCTAAAGCCCATCCTAGACCTGTGGGACCTTAACAGATTCCTGGTGCAGGAGAAGTTCAAGATGCTCTCCCTTGTAGCACTACTGCTATGCTCCTTGGACCTAAAGGATGTGTATACTCATATCCTCATCCATCCCAGCCACAGGCAATACCTCAGGCTCATGATGGGAGGTTGCCACTACCATTACAGGGTACTACCCTTCGGCCTAGCATCTGCCCCCAGAGTCTTGACCAAGTGCCTAGCGATGGTTGCGGCCCACCTTCGCCTCCAAGGGGCCTCCTTCTTCTCCTACCTAGATGACTGGCTCATAAGAGGGGGGTCGGCTGACCAGGTGCAGCAGGCCACAGTCCACAACATCCATGTCCTCCAGTATCTTGGGTTCGTCATAAACCACCCCAAATCCCATCTCCTCCCAACACAGTGTCTGGAATTCATAGGGGCACGGCTGGACACCATTCAGACCAGAGCCTTTCTGCCTCTGGTCAGAGCCGGCCGCCTTGGGGTGTTTGCCGCAGAGTGCAGCATCGACGCTCAGTGTCTGCTCGCCTTCTGCTCAGACTTCTGGGCTACATGGCATCCATGGTCCATGTTACCCCGAATGCCTGCCTTCACATAAGGGCGGCCCTGTTGTGCCTCCAATCCCAGTGGACCCAGGCCATGGGCCAGCTATGAGCAGGGTGATGCCTCCGCATCTTCAGGCTCAGATGCCTTTTCAGGCCCCCGCCCTCCAGAGAGTCCTCACCATGGATGCCTCCTTTCTGGGCTGAGGGACTGCTTGCGAGGACCTCTGCACTCAGGGTAGTTGCTCACAGGCGGAACGCCAACAACAGATCAGCCTCCTAGAGCTTCGGGCCATATCCCTGGCTCTCCGAACCTTTTGCCACCTTCTGCAGCCCCAATCGGTGATGATCCAAACCGACAACCAGGTTGCAATGTCCTGTGTCAACAAGCAGGGAGGCACAGGGTCGTACACCCTCTGCCTGGAGGCAGTAGCTCTCTGCTTGTATGCAAACCGCAATGCAATGCTCCTGTGAGTGATATATCTGCCATGCCAAGACAATGCTCTGGCAGACAGGCTGAAAAAAGTCCTCCAGCCACACGAGTGACAGCTGGACCCCAGAGTGGCCTCTCAGCTCTTCCAGCTCTGGGGAACTTCACAGCTAGACCTCTTTGCCAGCTCAGCCAACTCTCAGTTGCCCTGCATTTGCGCCCAGAAGCCACACCCATTGTGGGTGGCAACAGATGCCTTCCTCATCCTGTGGATGGAGGGCCTTCTTTATGCCTTCCTGCCCACGCTACTGATAGCCAAGACTCTCTTAAAGGCTCAGCGGGATATGGCATCGCTGATATTGGTAGGCCCTCGGTGGCCCAGGCAATCGTGGCTCCCATTGCTCCTTCACATGTTCTTAGCGCCCCTGGTCCCCCTGGGGAGCAACCCAGGATTACTGTCTCAGGAGGAGGGCTCCCTCCTACACCCCAATCTGGGTCTCTGGCACTACAGTTTGGCTGTTGAAAGGGTAGCCTTGGCCCCTTTCAGCCTTTCAGGCTTACACCTTCAAATGGTTCAGATTCTCTGATGCGCAAAGTGACGGGTTAACCCATTCTCGTGCTCTGAGGCTTGTGCTGCAACCTTTGCTTCACCTGTCTCAGGCAGGACTGAAATCCAACTTGGTCATGGTTTACCTTAGTGCTCTTGCGGCGCACCACCCCCTCATCGAGTGCAAGCCTCTGTCCAGCCCCTCATAACCTGCTTCCTGTGGAGTTTCCTGCTATCCAAAACCCCTGTCCACCCACCAGCAGCGGAGTGAGACCTAAATGTGGTGCTCTCACAGTTCATGGGCCCACCGTTCAAGTCCCTGGCTATCTGCCACCTACCTGCCTTTCGTGGAAGGTTGTCTTCCTGGTGATGCTCATGTCTGCTCTCAGGGTCAGCGAGTTTTAGGCTTTAGTGTCAGATCTTATAGAACATGAGGTTCTATAAGAATAGGGTCATGCTCCGCATGCACCCTAAGTTCCTTCCTAAGGTGGTGTCTGTGCCCCACCTCATTCAAGAGGTGGTGCTCCACACTTTCTTCCTGTGGCCTCATGCCAGCAGAATGGAGACCATCCTTCATACCCTGGACTTTAAGAGGGCCCTGTCCTTCTACCTCCAATATACCCAGGGCCACTGCAAAGCCTCACAGCTTTTTGTCTCCTATGGCCCCAGCTGGCTAGGGGAGGCGGTGACCAAGCATACTCAGTCCACTTGGGTGGCAGACTGCATTGCCCTAATGTACAAGCAGGCTAGGCTCTTGCTGGAGCGCCGGGTCACGGCGCACAGCATCAGGACCATGGCAGCCAATGTGGCAAACCTATGTCCCATCCCTGTGATGGAAATCTGCCGGGCCCTCACCTGGTCTTCAGTCCATATCTTCACAGCTCATTACTGCCTGGACAGGGAGTCCCAACAGGACAGCACCTTCGGTCAGGCCATACTCCATCATCTGTTTGCCGTGTAGACAATGCCTGCCCTCTGACCTTTCTGTGTCCAGGCTACCGGAGTGCTGGCTCCTCACTGGACACTTGTGTCTCTTGAGAGTCTGTTAATTAGGACTCTGTTGCTGCTGCTCATGCCTCTCCTTTTTTTGGTCACCCATGGCATTTTACAGATTTTCGATAGCCTGTAGGTAGGGAGTCCCATATGTGAGGACTGACTTCCTGCTTGTTCCTGGAGAAAGCATAGTTACTCACCTATAACAGATGTTCTCCGGAGAAAGCAGGAATCAGTCCTCACAACCCTCCCTCCTCCCTGTGGAGTCATTTTTGCCATCTTTAGCTATGTCATTTGACTGAGGCAAGATGGCACCCTTGGGTGAGAGGGGACCATGCATGCATGCATGCATCTCGCAAAGGCTTTCTTTGAAAGCTGGGAAGAAGCTTCTGCGCAGGCTCTGTCGGTGCCAACGTCACCCATATGTGAGGACTGATTCCTGCTGCACCTGGAGAACACCTCTTTCAAGTGAGTAACTATGCTTTCTATTTCTTTGTTGATTTGTCTGCTTGGAAGTGATAGTGTTGCTGTCATGGGATGGATTGGTGGGGGGGGCAGGGTAATGACTCTTCTTTCCTCCTCCATGCTTGGATGTCCCTTCATCACCACCCTTCCACTTCAGCTAGAAGATGTCCCAGATTTGCCTGCAAAAAATCTGGTAACCTTAGTCTCAGGGGACTCTCTTCAGACCAAAAACTCCCACAGGGAAATTGCCACACACAATACTTCTGTCCTTTTGTTTTGCTCTGGTTGGTGTTCTCATTCTCCTTCACTCTTCTGCTCATGATACTAAGCCAGAATCTCTGATGCTGACTCCTGCTTCCTCGAAAAACCAGAGAGGCGTGTAAAATCCTCGGTCATCACACATAGTGTACACTTCATAGAGAGAATAGATTAAGACGCAAGGGAGATTCTTTCAGAAGATACAATGAATCAGCTCAAACAGAGACTAACAACATCAATCTCCGCCAAAGACAACCAAAAATTACCACAGTAAACAACACTGGGGGTCACTGTGTTTAGCTCAGGCCTTTACAGTAGTAGTTCAAGGCAAGTTGCATTCAGGTACAGTAGGATTCAGCAGGAAGCCCAGAAGGAAATGCTGAAACAAGAGGATTTACATCTTCTAACTACACTAAGGGACATATTTACTAAAGGTTAAGATGGATTAACAAACATTAACACATGTTAAGTTCTGCTGGACTGATAGAAATAAAAGGACCATGGTGGCACTTCATGAACGTTGACCTATAAAGGCACATTTTAGATAGGACATCCAGGTGAAAACATGCCCAAAAGGGCAGGTCATGTCCATGTTCAGGCACAATTTCAGAAATGTGGATTTTCTCAATATGGATGTCGTCAGGGTCAGTTTCATAGATGTGACAGTATTTCAGACAGGGGATGCATAGATGGATGCAAGTGGCAGAGAGACATTTGCAACACAGGTGTCCCTAATTCCTATCAAAGGTCATTATGGTGCAGAAACATAGAAACGTGATGACAGAAAAAGACCACATGGCCTATCTAGTCTGTCCTTCCATATCAACCACCAAAAAGTCCCCTTTTTTCATTTATAAATCCTCTGTGTTTGTCCCATGCTTCTTTGAATTCAGATACTGTCCTCATCTCTACCACCTCCACTGGAAGACTATTCCATGGATCCACCACTCTTTCCGTAAAGAAATATTTCTGCATATCACTCCTGAATCTATCCCTCTTTCACCCTCATCCCATGTCCCCTCGTAGCAGAGCTTGCTTTTAATCAAAAGAGGCTCTCCTGTGTATGTATGCCACGGAGGTATTTAAACGTCTCACTCATATCACCTCTATCCCACCTTTCCTCTAAGGTGTACATATTAAGATCCTTAAGTCTGTCCTCATATGCTTTATAATGAAGACCACTAACCATTTTAGTGGCCACCCTCTGTACTGACTCCAGCCTATTTATATCCTTTTCATGGTGCGGTCTCCAGAATTGCGCAGAATAATCCAAATAAGGTCGCACCAAAGACTTATACAGAAGCACTATCACCTCCTTTCTTCTGCTGGCCATTCTTCTCCCTATGCACCTAAGCATCCGTCTAGCTTTTGCCGTTGCCTTTTCTACCTGTTTAGCTACTTTAAGATCATCAGACACAATCACGCCTAGGTCCCGCTCTTCTTAGTGGACAAAAGTACTTCACCCCTTATACTATATTGCTCCCTTGGATTGCTGGATACCAGTTCCTTCCCACCCCCAAGCCATCTCGCCTCAGCATCGCTTCTCAGGTTAGTCTCTCCATTTTCCACTTTTTTCATCAAGGTCCACCCCGACCGGCATTCACGCCCTTTTTCAGCTGGAGGCCTTGGACCCCTGCCGGAAGACAGGAACCCCCTTTTTCCGATGGCTTCAGAAAGTGTGATCAATGTGGCAAAATTATGTCACTTACCAATCCACACGACTGCTGCCTCTGATACCTTAGCCCGGAGCACAATGACTCCGACTGCGAACTCTGCAGAACAATGACCCCAAAGGCCTTAAAGAATCACCATCAGCACCAGGAAAATTTTTTTCATAAGTCCGACTCCGCCCCAGAGTCTTAGGTAACACCATGCTCCAGGTCCCTCTCCGATACCTCGGAGCCCTGCGAAGCCAGAGCCTCCTCGGAGTCCCGCGGCCATGGCTCCTCTGAGCAGATGTCCGCAGAGGTGGAGCATAAGAAGAAGAAATCCTCGAAGGCTGCCTTGGAGGACAGATCAGGGAAGAAGATGAAATCCCACCCCAGGTCCCGCAGCCCCAGGCGTGAGTCCGAGAAGTCGGGCAGGAGCAGCCCTCCAAGTTGCCCCACAAGGAGTCATTGACTCTCACCAATCGGCCTCGGGCCTCCGAGGCCATCCTCATAGAGGACTCCCCCTCGACAGTACTGATGCCAGGCCTGAAGTCCTCAGTGCCCGTATCGAAGGCTGTGGAGCCAACTGGCATGGAGACCAGAATGGCAGCCCTAGAGAGCACTATATCTGCCCTAGTGGCCATGCAGCGGGCGTTTATGCCTGGCTTGTCTGGTTCATCTGCCCCAACGACAGGACCCTAGACATCGAGGGCTTCCCTGGACATCGAGCTGGTCCTCGAGCACTATCGACCTCAAGAGAGCCCCCGGCTCCAGTCGAGGTCCCGGTCCCGTTCCCGTTCTTTGGGACACCATTCCTCCCTGGCAAGTGCCTGCAGCTCAGACTGACGATCCTCCGGAGGTCTTGCACTGCAGAGAGCAGTCCTCGGCCAAGGTGATCATGTGACGTTGGACTCGTACTCCGACTTTGAGTCTGAATGGGAGACCAAGGACAAAGAGTCCCCAGACAAGAGGAGACACTGTGATTTGCCTTCGGACCTGTCTCCCCCGACTACCCGATGCAGCTCCCCACCCGAGGACATTGCATTCCTCTATTTTGGGATGGATATGACCAAGGCACTCGTGATCAAGACCAAGGCTGAGGAGGACCCACGAACCGAGGAATTGAAGATACTCCAATATGAGGCATCCCCGAAGGAAACCCTTTTGGTCCCAATGCCCCCGATCCTCGACCACCTCCTCCTCCAGATGTGGGACAAACCGGCATCGGTACCAATTGTCAGTAGGCACCTTGATGCCATGTACTGGGTACGCCAGAGTCCTGGGTTCCAGAAGGCCCAGCACCCTCAGAACTCAATGGTTGTGGAGTCAGCCATGCACTGGCTTAAGAGCCAAAAGACATACTCGTTGGTACCACTCAGCAGGGAGGCCCGAACTCTCAACGCCCTTGTCCGAAAGGCTTTTCAGGGCTCAATGCTAACATGCCGAATCTACTCATACCAGCTCTACATCGGCATGTACCTGAAGGGGGATTCTCGGCAGGCCTCGATGGAGAAACCCTACAGAGGTTCAAGACACTAACCACAGCAGTAAAGGAATGTTCAAAGTTCCTGTCCTGGACAGCCTGTGATGGCGTCGAGTCATTGGCTAGGGTGGCCGCTGCAGGCATCGGGGCACAACGCAAAACATGGTTACAGTCATCCGACCTGGAACAATGGGTACAGGACAAAATGATCGATGTCCCTTGCACAGGTAAAAACCTGTTCAGGAAACCCACGGCGGACAAAGCTGCGGAGATAGAGACCGAGAATGTGACAAGAACCAGGCTCTCGAAAAAGAACTCAATGCAACCCTGAAAGAAAACAGCAGGGAAAATGCCCTTCTTCCCAAGGAAGAAAGGGGGCTTCAGTACTACTCCGCACTTCCAAGCCTTCTCGAGCCCTCAGCAGGCCCAGCAACAAAAAGGCCAGGGACATGGTCCCAGAAAGCATAAAGCCCCAAAGCCCGAGGCATCAGCCCTGGTCAAGCCTGAGGGAGGCTTTTGACTGCCTGGGCGCGACTCCCACACCTCCAGGGGGTTCTTTGCCTGCCACAGGGAGGTGCCTAGCCCTGTTTGCCCACAGGTGGATAGCCATCACCACCGATGCCTGGGTGTTACAGGTGGTCAAGGAGAGTTACCTCCTCCATCTACATCAAACGCTGCTCTGTTCTTCCCAGGATAGCCCACCAGGACTCTCCTTCACCAGACCCTGCTCCTTACCAAACTAGCAGGACTACTCTGGGACAAAGCATTAGAGCCAATTCCAAAACACCTCTGGGGCACTGGCTTCTACTCTGAATACTTCCTCATCCCCAAGAAGACTGGGGGCCTCAGGCACATCCTGGACTTGAGAGTTCAACAGGTTTCTGTTCAGGGAAAAGTTCAAGATGCTCTTCATTAGAACACTGCTGCCATTCCTCCAGCAGGGAGATTGGCTTTGCTCCTTAGACCTAAAGGATGCTTACACTCGCATCCTAATCCACCCCATCCACAGAAAATACCTCTGGTTTGTGGTTGGGGGACAGCACTACCAATACAGGGTACTGCCCTTTGGGCTGGCCTCATCTCCAAGGGTCTTCACAAAATGCCTTGCGGTGGTCACAGCCCATCTCAGGCTTCAAGGGACCTTTGTCTTCCCCTACCTAGATGACTGGCTCATAAAGGGGGCACAGGCACAATGCGCCACCGGATGTGCTATAAACGCCCTGCCGCACCTAGGGTTTGTCATAAACTACCCCAAGTCCCACATCATTCCTGCTCAGAGCCTAGAGTTCATAGGGGCACAGCTGGACATGCTTCAAGCAAAAGCCTTTCTTCCTCAGGAGAGGTCAATATGCCTCAGAAAACTAGCTGCATAGGTGCAGCAGTGCAGGACAATGCCTGCTCGGCTTCTCCTCCACCTACTGGGACACATGACCTCCACAGTCCACGTGACCCCAGATGCCTGCCTACACATGAGAGCAGCCCAGTGGTGCCTCCACTCTCAGTGGACCCAAGTTACATGCAGGCTCCAGGACAGAGTGTATGTGACCCACCAGCTGGTGGACTCCTTCAGATGGTGACAGAATCCAGGTCACCTTCTGGCCAGGATGCCCTTCCAGGCACCCACCCCCCAGAAAGTCCTCACCACAGATGCCTCTCTAATGGGCTGGGGAGTTCATTGTGAGAGCCTCCAGACACAAGGCTGCTGATCCCAGAGGGAATCCAAAATGCAGGTCAATCTGCTAGAAATTAGGGCCATACTCCTGGCCCTCAAAACCTTCAGCCACCAGCTGCAGCTCCACACGGTGCTGATCCAGACCAACAATCGGGTCACAATGTTCTACGTGAACAGACAGAGAGGAACGGGGTCTTATCTCCTCTGCCAAGAGGTGTTAGCCCTCTGCTCTTATGTCGCATGCAGAGGTTACTCCTGAGGGCGGTCTGCCCTCCCGGGCCAGGACAATGTCTTGGTGGACATGCTGAGCAGGGTACTCCAGCCACATGAGTGGTGTCTGGACCCAACAGTAGCCTCACAGCTGTTCCGGCTCTGGGGCATCCCAGTGATGGACCTGTTCACCAGCCCAGACAATGTGCAGTTGCCCCATTTCAGCTCCCACGGACCACACCGGATTCATTCTTCATCCCATGATCGGAAGTCTCCTGTACACCTTCCTCCCAACACTACTGATAGCCAAGACCCTGTTAAAGGCTTAATGCAACAGAGTATCACTAGTGCTGATAGCTCCTCGGTGGGCCAGACAGCCCTGATTCCCACTGCTCCTCTCCCTATCGGCGGTACCACCAATTCCCCTGGACCAAGACCCAGGACTACTCTCGCAGGAGCAGGGCTCTCTCCTACAACCTGAGGTCCCTGTCACTCATGGCTTGGCTGCTGAAAGGGTAGTACTAGCTCCCTTCAACCTTCCACGGGACATGGAAGACATCCTTCTAGCCCCTCGGAAGGCCTCCACAAGAAAGGCATATGCATTCAAGTGATGACGTTTCTCGCTGTGGCGCACAGAAAATTGGATGAACGCGTTCTCCTGCTCAGTGTACATGATGCTCCAATATCTGCTGCACCTATCACAGGCAGGACTGAAGTTCATCTCAGTCAGAGTACTCCTGAGCACCATTGCGGCACATCACCACTCCATTGTGGGGAAGCCCCTCTCGGCTCAGCCCCTCATGTCTCGATTCCTTAGGGGCCTCATGTTGTCCAACCCCTCCCCCCTATCCACCCTCTGGCGGCGGAATGGGATCTTAATGTGGTGCTTTCGCAACTCACTAAGCCTCCATTTCAGCCTTTAGCTACCTGCCACCTGTGGTACCTCTCCAGGAAGGTCCCCTTCCTCGTAGCAGTCACATGAGCTCGCAGAGTCAGTGAGCTCCAAGCTCTGATGGCACAGCCTCCCTATTCCAAGTAATACAAGAACAGGGTGGTGCTTCCCAGATCTCACTCTGGCAGGGCAAAGACAATTCTCCATACTCTGAATTGCAAGAGAGCCCTGTCCTTCTACCTGCAACGGACTCAGGGCCACCACAAAGCTCAACAGCTTTTCGTATCCTATGACCCAACCAGCTGGGGCTCCCAGTGACTAAGCGAACTCTGTCCACTTGGGTGGCAGACTGTATTACCTTGCCTACGAGCAAGCGGGGGATCCCACTGGACCAGAGAGTCACGGTGCACCGCGTCAGGGCCCTGGCCAATCTGTGTTCTGTCCCCGTGACAGAAATTTGCCAGGCTGTTACCTGGTCTGCAGTCCATACCTTCGCAGCTCACTACTGCCTGGAGAGGGAGTCCCAACAGGACAGCACCTTCGGCCAGGCCATACTCTGTAATCTTTTCAGGGTGTAGGCAACTCCTGCCCTCCGACCCTTCTGTGTCCAAGCTACCGGAGTGCTGGTTCTCTGCCAGACACCTGGGTCTTGCGAGAGACTCTCTTAGGGCTTCAACTGCTGCTGATCACAGCTCACCTTTGCAGGTCGCTGTGACATTTTTATACAAGTTCTCGGTAGTCTGTGGCTGGGGAGTCCCATATGTGAGGAATGACTTCCTGCTTGTTACTGGAGAAAGCGTAGTTACTCACCTGTAACAGGTGTTCTCCGGGGACAGCAGGAATCTGTTCTCACAACCCTCCCTCCTCCCCTTGGAGTTGCTTCTTTACCATCTTTTATGTTTGCCGTCGTAGCTATGTCATTGGACTGAGGCAAGATGGCACCCTTGGGTGGGAAGTGGACCATGCATGCATAGTGCATCTCCCAAAGGCTTTCTTTGAAAGCTGGGGAGATGCTTCCACTCAGGTTCCGTCGGCGCCAACATCACCCATATGTGAGGACTGATTCCTGCTGTCCCTGGAGAACACCTGTTACAGGTGAGTAGCTATACTTTTTTAGATTTCTATTCATGCCCCGGAGGAGGTATAGAGTTGAATGGGGATGTAGACATGCCTGCGGGTTCTGAAAATGGGTGCACATGTCTATACTCTCCAGAATTCCCTGGACATGTCCCACCATGCTCTCCTGCAAGATAAATGTTTCTGATGTGGAGACATCTCCAGAGCTATTTTAAAAAATGGCTCTTGGGATATCTCTGTGATTTGGATGTCTGTGTACCCATTTTCAGACATTCAAAGCACAACTAGAGCATCTGAAATGACCCCCTTTGTAAACATGCCCCTATGGTGGTAAAGTTCTGCTGACCAGGAGCATGCTGGACTTGTGAGGGTCCCTGACATATCTTTGGTTGTTATTACGTGGTAGATGGTGTCAACAGGATTAGCATTCAAGGAAAGACTTTCAGGGCTGTGTCATGAAATTTCCTGCTGTGACACTAGCCAGCAAGTTCATCTTTCCCAACTGGATCCTTGGACTTCAACTTCCTAAAACCTACAGTTCTTCATTACATACATTTTTTTTCCAAGTGTAAATCTTGTTTACATGCAGAAAAGGGCTTTTATAAAATCATGTGGGACTATACAAGTGTGAAAAGTGGGTGCACAGGAAAGGTCTGCTGCTTTTACAAAATCTGTGCATAGGCATTCCCAGGGTAGGGAGCTGGGGCAGTGGAAGCAGAGTCATGATGGATATGCATACTTTATATAATATGCAAGTATGTGCATAAAATGCATGCACAGATTTAGACCATCCTTAAGAGTTGGTTACTTTTGTGGAAAGATGGGATAGAGGAGATATGATAGAGATGTTTAAATAGCTCCATGGCATAAATGTAAGCTCTGCAATGAGGGGACATAGGATGAGGGTGAAAGGGGATAGACTCAGGAGTAATATGCAGAAATGATTCTTTATGGAAGGAGTGGTAAATGTGTGGGATAGTCTCCCAGTTGAGATAGCAGAGATGAGGACAGTATCTGAATTCAAGAAAGCATGGGACAAACCCAGAAGAAAAAAAGGGACTATAGTAGTTGATATGGAAGGGCAGACTAGATAGGCCATATGATATTTTTCTGCCGTCAAGTTTATATAGGCCTGATATTCAAAGGCATTTATACAGTTTACAGACCTGTAAACTGTATAAATGCCGCTGAACGGGATATTCAATGGCACTAATACGGTTAGTGCTGCTGAATATCCCCAACTAACACCGCTATACGCCCTGTTGTTAACTGCTTAGTATCGGGGCATGTCATGGGGGTTCCAGGGGTGGCAACAGTCGCTGACTAGGTAGCAACGATATTGCATCACTACTCAACGACTTGCAGGTAAAGCTAGGTGCAGCAAAAGCTACCCGGTTAGCTTCTGTGGCTGTGCGGCGATCCCAGATATTCAATGCCAGGGTCACATATGATCCCCACATTGAATATCTGTGGTTAAAGGTCAGCAGTGATGGCTATGCACCGTAGCAGCGCATAGCCATCCCAGATCAATATTGGGCTCTATGTTTCTAAGAGCTTTCTAAATGCATCTAGAAGGAGCTGAGAAGGCTCCCGCACAGGGCTCTTTCAGTGATGTCACCCATGCGTAATTAATATTTTTCAAGTATTTTAATGCCTTTACCATGTCCTCCCTGTTTTTCCTCTTCTCTAGGGGTTACATATTTAGATCTTTAAGCCTTATCTCATAGGGCAGAAGTTCACTCATTTTTCCATCCCATCATACTTGTCCTTCCCAAAGCTGAATCTGGCACTTCCCCCCTCCCCCCCCCCACGAGTTTAGTTTCCTTTTTTCCTCATATGCAGCAGTGGCAAAAGCAGTAAGGCTACCAGGGTTCCCAGGCTTAAGTAGCCAAAAAAAGACAATAGTAGTATGGCATGGCAACAAATTATATAAATTCCAGGAGGGTGGACGCTTGACCAGCCCTTTTGATAGGCCCCTGTCATAGAGCTTTGTTGCAGACCATGCACCACTTTGGTATCCCTTCTGTGGACCGCTTCTACTGTGTTCTATCAGAGATATGGCCTCAATTGAATACAGTACTCCAGGTAAGCTCTCACCAAGGATTGGCACAATAATATAATTGTCTCTTCCTATTGTTTTTATCCCACTTTTATCATGTGGCATATGATAAAAGGATTTATCAGCAGATAAAGACATCATTGCCCCATTCACTGTACTCCCCAGACCCTACACTGTCTTAGATTATCACCTTACCATTTCCTTTTTAGTATGTCCCAAATATGTTGGAGGTCTGTGCCCAATTTTGTTGTCACTGCCTTCATTAATAAATAAACTATGTCATAGTCGTCAAAGAATATAGTTTTCTCTGGGTTTAGCGGGACTAGAATACTGTTGTACACCCTCCTGGGACAGTTCCCATTCAAACCAGCAGCACTTTTGTTTTGGATTCTCTGTAGACAGGCAGAGCCAGAGCCCCTGGGAATTAGAGAAGAGACTATAAGTAGAATGCATCCACTAGCTATACAGGGACAGAAATATAGGATAAGAATGCAAAGTTATAAATATGTCTGACTGTTTGTTTCCTCTTTTGGTTTTGCAGCATCCTTCTGTGTTCGTAGATTGATAGGAGTAACAGAAATAGAAAAAGGTTCTAGCTACGGCAACAGGGAGTTCAAGAAGAATGAATAATCCATTGGCGTACTCTTGTGATGTAGAATCCAGACTGTGGTATCCAAATAACTCTGTTACAGACACTTAGGAACTCTTTCTGATAATAATATAAATAAAATAACAGTGAGAGAAAATTTTGGCTGGGTGAAAAGGAACAAATTCAGAATTGTTTCCACACTGTTGGAGCAGATGGATCTATTTTGTGTCAAATAATGGTTACCTCAGGATGGCAGTGATCTGGATGTGGTTCTGTCCTGTTTCAGCAAGCTACTGCACTAAATTAACTGCAGATAATTCTCAGTTTCCATGGCAAGGCTGAGCCCACACCACCAGGCATTCTCAGTAACATGGGTCTGACCTGTCACCTTAGCGGGGGTAAAGCAAGCAAGCCAGCCATGGTGCCTGAACCCTCTGCTGCACCTCTGCAGAGGATGTGGGCAAAGGAGAACCCAAAGTGTTTTATAGCAACTCACATGGAGAGGATAACAGAGAGTGATAGAAGAGGAAATATCAATAAGCACAGACATGGGGACTGCCTGATATGGCATTTCCTTAAAGCCTCTGCCATGTTAAGTTCTCACAAGCCTTGATCATGTTCATTGCTCACCCGATTTGCTGAATGCTTAATAATTCTATCTATTCCTCTAATCTCCTTCTTGGTCTGCCTTAGGCATGCTTTGAAAAAATATTATTCCTTTAGATAACATATTCCTACCCAAAGAGTTTTACTAGCATGTACTGACACTCCTTACCTTCACTGCACCCTACAGAAACAACATCCCCTTGATACATTCTAAAAAAATGTGCCCACTTTACTGTATCCTACATAAGCTATCCCTCCCCTAACACTGTATCATAGAGAAAATCCATGTCTTTTCAGCAACTTAAGGAATCTCTGCACCCTCATAGCAACCTAAGGAAACTCTGCACACTTCTCTGCACTCTAGGGTAATGCATCTCTTCACAGCATCCTAATGAAGCGCTTCCCTCTCACACTGCTCACTTCATTGCACGTTACAGAACCTCTGTCCCCTTCCCTCACTCTACATTGTAGGAAAATTCCTCACCCTACATTGTAGGAAAATTATGCTCCTGTACAGTACCCTCCTTCACTGCAGCCTATAGAAAATTTGATCTCTCAGATCATTGCAGATAAATTGCCAGTTCACAACACCTTAAGGAATTTTTGCCTCTTCTGAATCCTACATGAAATTCCCCCTTTACTGCACCCTACAGAATTTCCATCCCCTCATGTACCTTACAACCCTTCCCAGTACACCAAGGATACTCTGCCTGCTTCACTGCACCCTACAGAAACCACTCCTTAGTGTAGATGCTGAATAGTGCCCTATCCTGTTATAGATACATCCCCTCAGTGCACCCTTACTTTGTTTTAAGGAAACTCCATCCTTTGCAGTACCCTAAAATAAATCCACTCTCCTATCTGCTAAGGAAATCCCACACCATCTGACATCTCACTAATGAAGCCCCCACCCCCAAGGAAATTCTGTTTTGTTTGTGTATGGTTTAACTTACAAATGTCTATAACTGATACTTCTGGGGATTATGTTCTTAGTGTTGGTTATTATTACTACAAGTCTGTTCAGGAAAAATCTGCTCCTGTTTACTTGTTACATCACTTCAGAAAATCTTGTCTTACAAACATGAGTGTGCCTTTTACAACTATGTGAACTGCTATAAAAGAAACAAAAGTAGATCTGGCACGCATTGCCCCTAGTAGCTGAGGGTGAGATCCTGGTCCCTGTGTACTCATTTATCACTCACAGATACAGCCACCAGAGAATGGAAGGATGAACTTTGATGTTTCTTTTCTGAAAAATAATGTGGTTTTAATTTCTCTTGTCTGAAATACTTTGTCCCCTACAGTGCAACCTTCACACTGTGTTTAGTTTGTTGCATAAATAACATTTGCATGGACTTTAGTTACAAAAAAATGACTTACCAAACACTAGATATGCTCTCTCTGAGCAGTGCTGTCCGACAGTCATCAACATAATATTTTACAACATTCACCCACAGAGTAGCATCACAAGTTCTTTAGTCTCTTTGCACTATAAGCACTAAGTTCCTAGGACAACCATTCTCACCATAGAGGGGAGGCAGGGCTATCCTCAGTCTAAGAAGTAATACTAGTTTGACTTAGGCTAAGCTGTTCTGAATTGGTAGCTAAACAGAAATAAAGCAACAGAAGTGAAAACAGGAATACCTGTAGGAAGCAATATTATATACTAATACTTAAGAGACACTTGCCTATATTTGTACATCTGGGAAAAGTGAGGCGTCATTATACATAGACAGACAGGAAGTGACATGTATCGGTACATGATGAGGGTTGAAATGTTTTGTGATTGGGATGCTTTTATGCTATTGGAGTAGCAATTTTGTATTATATAGTACTGTCAAAGGATACAGCTCTTGACTGAGTTCTTATTTCTGCTTCTTGTATTCTGTGCTGGTAAATTGAGGGGGATGAAGTCTGCATATCTGAGCCATGAGCTATAGGTAACTTCCATGTGTTGGATTCTTTGTTCCTCTAATGCTTCTAAATATCAATTAATGTATGATGGAAGCCTCTACTGCTGTTCAGGGTTTGAAAAGCCACAAGAAAAAAAAGGCTTACACTGTCCCTAACTGGGTGGTTCCATGCCAGCAGAAGAATGTTGCACTGTAAAACTCCATGAGACTGATATTCAAAGGACTCGTGTGATCAGCAGTGAGTGCTGACTGTAAGTGCTTTTTTTTCCTTTTTTCAAACGCTGCCACTTTTAATCATGAGTTTGGCCAAGTTGTGATACAGCCGAAAGATGTCAGTTTTAAAACAAGTGTAATTTGGGGCAGTCTGGAGCAGGGCTAAAAGTTTTATGAAGCATGGGAAATTCAGCCGTTCTCTATCTAATTTATGTGTTCAAGTCTGAATGTAGAAATAGCAGGAATAATTTTAAATAGATAAAAACCTAAACAAAGGCATGGGGCGTAACCTGCACAAAGTGGCAGTTATAGCCTTAACCACTTTTCTAGGCAGACTGTCTGGAACAGGTTGATCTTTATCTGCTGTCATCTACTATGTTACTATGAATACGTTATGGGGGGGGTTATTTGGTAACAGTTAAGATGCATTATTTACCTCAGGGCCATTGCATAAAATATGACTTGCAGCAAATAATGCAGGATAACGGTATTTCCTAGGGTATGTTTATTAAAACACGGTAGCTAGGAGTATGGGGTTTAGCTCAGGGCTAACCTGTGTTTTCAGCCCATGGGAGCACATGGCCAGAAGGCTTTTGTGCAACATAAGCAACGTAAATAGGTGGGGTTAGGGCACAACTGAGACAGAGAGCGGGCTGTAGCCACCATACTAGCTGTACGCTAGAGGCACAAATATGCCACTGTTGCCAGATTGTGTCGTAAATCCCACATGGTTTAAAGGCCATAGCCATCCCACACATATACCATTCATCATAACACAGGCTAAGAAAGTTCACATGTGAACCAGGTGCTGACCTAGGAAACTGGTATTGGAGAAGTGGCATGGCATGGCATGACTGCTATGGCAATGGAGCACCACAGCCTGACAGCCACAGAACCAGGGCCTACGATACAAGAGTGCACCAACTGGAAGAGTGGACACACCTCAACACACACAGCAATGGCTGTCTTGACACTATGCAGTTCTGTCTGATATGGATAGATGTGGGAGGGCTGCAGGTGAATTAGGAAATAGGACCTGTGCTCAGTAAACAGCCAGTACTGGCCACATAGGCAGGGATGTTCAGCTGGGGGCAGCGTATGCAAATGTGGTGGTCCCATTAATGGCAGAAGGAATGTCTCCCCAGACTGTGCTGTCATACTACCATTACCCCTGCATTAGTGGCCACGTAGCAGTGCCATGGACCCTCTTCCTGTGGGCAGATGGCTCCTCACCCTGACTATATGAGGACATGTCTCTGGCCTACTGGCTATGAACAGATACCTCTATTTCCAACACTGTACAGGGGCTAGCTTGGTTGAAGCTCCATGAAGAGTGTCCCCTCCCCAGACCCCTTTCCCCAGGGGGTGAGGTCCACAGAACTGGGGAGCTTTTGTGGGCTTCCAGTGGTCGGTGGGCCTTCAGTTCCCTGAAAGCTGGAGTGCTCCATCTGGGAGTTGATTGGGGTTGCCTATTTCCATGGGAATGCATAGGGATATGGTGGCATGCTCCAGAGCCTTCTCCATGGCGGAAGCATAAGTGCACTTTATGGACTGCTTCAGACCACCCTGGCAGAGATTAGCCCACTGGGTTTATATGGTGGGCCACATGTGGTAGATGGGTGCCCCAGTCATGTGTCCCCCTCCCATCTGTGAGGTCACTGTGTTGGGCATGCAGATCTGTCCACTGCAGCCTTGGTAAACATGCACCATGGGTGACTCAGGGTGAGAGGAGTTCATACAGCGATTTCACATTGTGGCCACTGCTGACACCCTGCTCCTTCACTTACTGCATTTGCACCCTATCTCCCACAAGCAGGGCTGTTGTATAGTCACTATGCATGTGCTAGTTTTCCTAATTTGCATGCCCCGTCTCCTTGTACGTTGGCCCATAGCTCTGAGCTGTGCACCAGGGCATGCCTATTCCCAGGTCAGGCCTCTCTTTCTTTCACTGCTCACATGATATCTACTACTACTACTTATCATTTGTATATGTTACAAGGAGTATGCAGTGCTCTACATATACACATGAGAGACAGCCCCAACTTAATAGACCTTACAATCTAAGCAAGACAAACAAAACAAACAGGGGAGAAGAGATGGTTCTAACACACAAGGGTGATAAACAGTAGAGTACAGGGCCAGAATCCAAAAGCATCCTCAAAAAGGTGGGCTTTTAGTACATGACCTGTTAATGGGAAAAGAACCATGTATTGCTATTTGCTTTCTCTGCAGGGGTTCAGTTGTGTATGTCTACTGCTGCCCATAACATTGCATTTGTGTCAAGCAAGTACAGGGCCCACCTAGCGTGTGCTATCACAGCATACATACACAATGGCCATTCATTCACAACAATCACATTACTGACACGGCTAGCGCCACATACTTCCTTACCATAGAAACATGACAGAAAAAGACCACATGGCCTATCTAGTCTGCCCTTCCATATCAACTACAATAGTCCTCTTGGCCACATGTCCACACTCCCTGAATTTGCCACACCTGCTTTGCCGTGCTGAGATATAATTGCATGCTAACCACGCATTAGTCCCACGCTACTAAACATAAGAACATAAGAAATGCTATACTGGGTCAGACCAAGGTCCATCAAGCCCAGTATTCTGTTTCCAATAGTGGCCTATCCAGGTCACAAGTACCTGTTAGGTTCCCAAAAAGGTCCACAGGTTCCACAATGTTGTCCTGGGGCAAGAGTGCATTTCCCTGGTCCTCTTTAATAATGGTTTATGGATCTTTCCTCCAGGAACTTGTCCAAACCTTTTTTAAACCCAGCTACACTAGCAGCTTTTACTACATCTTCCGGTAACAAATTCCAGAGTTTGATACGTGTTGAGTGAAAAAATATTTTCTCTTATTAGTCTTAAATGGATTACATTATAACTTCATTGTGTGTCCCCTAGTCTTTCTACTTTTGGATGGAGTAAACAACCGATTTACATTTACCCATTCTACTCCATTCATTAATTTATAGACCTCTATCATATCTCCCCTCAGCCGTCTTTTTTTCAGTTGACGAGCCCTAACCTTTTAAGCCTCTCCTCATAGGGGTATACTTCCATCCCCTTTACCATTTTGGTGGCTATTCTCTCTATCTTTTCTAATTCTGCTATATCATTTTTTTTTAAACTTTGTTTATTGAACCACAGGCAAAAGACTACAAACAATTGTTTACAGACAAGCACCACTGAGTGGAGTCTACTCTTCTCCACCATTCCAGCAGTCATTCTTGAACATAACTGTAGTATAACATTGTCATTACCCCCCCCCCCCCCCTATTTCTCCCTACCCTCCCACCCCAGCACAGCTCCCCCCTTCCCCTCCTGCCCAGGGACTCTCCCATACACCCATCTCCCCGCCCACCAAGTAGCACTCCCTCGAATCACCTCTTCCTCACCTTTTCGCACATACCTATCCCATACGGAAAACTTCATTACGGGCATAGGGTCCCAGTTGTTGAATGTAGGGTTCTCAAAGCAGTAAAAAGGAAGCCCAACGGTTAGCATTACCCTTGGCTCCCCTCCTTTCAAACAGCATCAATTGATGGAAACTATTACGCCATTCCCAAAAGGTAGGAGGCGATAGTTCTCTCCACCTGTGAAGTATCGGTCCCTTCCCCACCAGACATGCCTTCCACAGCAGCAAGCGCTCCCATCTCCCCTATGTGTGGAGTGGTCCCAGTTGATCCAACGCTACAAAAGCCCCCGTCCACTTGATTTGTTGATGTAGCAGGCTACTCATATAGGTGCTAATCCTCGTTCAATAGGAGCGAACCTTTGAACAGCCCCACCACATATGACCCAAGTCTGTGAGGGGACTCAAACACTTAGGGCAACTCCCAGCACACGCCAGACCACTCCGCAGCGCTCGTCTCGGGGGAAAAATGCACCCGAGTGACACTTTTAAATTGCACTTCTCTTCATTTAGTCCCTTCCACCACTCCCACAGTCCGTCTTAGAGCCTTACGAATTGAACCCGGTGGTACTCCTTGACCCAGTTCTTCTGCCCACCGAGTCTCCTCTCGGGAATAATCCGGCCGTAGAGAATAGAGCACCAATTTTTTCTTCAAAACTGATATTGAGGGTGGGGACTCTGCTCCCAATGCAAAAAACTCTAGAATCCACGCAGAGCTTTCCGATGTTAGTTCACGTTTTGGGAAAGACGCCACATAATGGGAAATCTTTAAATAAGCAAAATAGTGACTGCCACTCAGCTCATAGACCCTGCAAAGAGTCTCAAACGGCTGACATTTCCCATTAAGATCCACCACATGCCCAACATGGCGAATACCAACTGCCCTCCATTTCTGAAAAACTGCCGTTGTGGAACCCGGGGTGAACTTAATATTGTCCTGCAGTGGCAACCAGCTTGAAACAACCGGGTACCTACCCCAATATCGACACAACTGTATCTATGTCCGTCGCACCGGGTCAACTAGTATACTTCCATATACCCACCCAGGCAACTGCAAGCCGCCTAAATGCAAGGCTGCCAACAAGGTCTGAGGGGCCACCAGGGCTTCCTCAAGAGCCCTATGGGTATAGGTTTCCGTATCATCTAACCAGTCTCCTTAGTGCCGTGCTTGACATGCCAGAGCGTAGAGCCGCAAATCTGGGATACCCATCCCTCCAGCCCGCCAGCTTCCACGCAGGTGGTGTATTGGGATCCGCGCCCTCGCCCCTTTCCATAGGAATCCGCGTATCTCTCGTTCCAAACATGCAATATCTCGCTGTAACAACCACACTGGGAGTGTCTGCATCCAATATAGCACTCAAGGCAAAATCACCATCCCCACTGCTGCCACTCTCCCCCCCCCCCCCCAAAGACAATGGAAGAGGTCGCCAGGCCCACAGCTGCGCCCGAAGTCCATGAGAAATCCTCTCAAAATTCCGCTTATATAACTCTTTTGGGTCTCTAGTTAGGAGAATTCCCAGATAGAGAAAGGAGTCCCCAGCCCACCGAAGTGGAAAAGAATTTCCCCAATTCCCCCTCACATCACCCAGTATGTCCAGGGCCTCGGATTTGTCCATGTTAATACGCAGTCCCACGAGTTTCCCAAATAATGAAAATTTCTCCAACAGTTTAGACAGCGATTGCTGCGGCTGGTGTAAATGTACAAGAATGTCGTCCGCAAAAGCAGCTATCTTAAACCCATACCATCCTATACGTACCCCTCGTATTACTTTAGAAAGTTCTATTCTGCGTATAAAGGGATCTAGAGACAACACAAATAACAACGGTGAAAGTGGGCACCCCTGTCTTGTGCCTCTTTCCACTGGAAACGTGTCGGACAATATACCGTTACAAAGCACACTCGCAGTCGGGCCCGTATAGAGGAGTCGGGTCATGTTACAAAAGGCATTCCCAAACCCATATTGGGGCAGAACAGCATGTAGATACCCCCAATCCACCCGGTCAAATGCCTTTTCCGCGTCAAAGCTAATTAACAGAAACTGCCACTCCCGCTCCCGAGCCCATTCCAAAGATGCCAAAATGTTACGTAAGTTGCGCACAGCGTAACGGCCTTTCACAAAGCCCACTTGTGACTCATGTATCAATTCTGCCAATATCGGGGCCAAACGTTCTGCCAACACCTTAGCCATTACCTTTAGATCAAAGTTCAACAATGATATTGGTCTATAGGAGGAGGCCTGCATGTGATCATTATTCGATTTAGGTAGTAATATGATGTGAGCATGGTTCTCCCCCCACTTAAACACGCCCTGCTCCACCCTTTGATGGTATACCGCCACCAATGGGGGGGGCACCAAATCCCCCAACAGCTTGTAAAATTCAGCCCCCAGACCATCTGGTCCCGGCGTCCTATGACACAGTCTTTAGTATAACTTGGTTCACTTCCGCAGGCGTAATTGGCTGGTCCAATTGGGCCCATTGCTCCGCCCCCAGACTCGGCACCCCCACCCCTCTCAAATAATCCTCCAAGGGAAATCCAGAATCCCTCTCTCCCTAATACGATTTTTTATAAAAGGAATAAAACACCTGAGCGATCTCCCGCTTCCCTTTTTGTAAATTACCCTGGGCATCTCTTATGACTGCAACAGTCCTAGCCCCTCTACTACCCTGCAGGCAACATGCCAGTAATTTCCCCAGCTTATCTCCAAACCGATACAACTGGTAGCGGTAGTACATAAAGGATTTTTTGGCTCTCTTGTGGAGTAGCTCATTAAGGGTTGTCTGAGTTTCCCATAACAACTTTTTATTTGCTGCGCTAGGGCAACCCGCGTATTTCCTTGACCGACTGTTTCTCATGGCGAATTATCTGTTAACAGTCTCTTTTTTTGTGCTGAGTACCCAATGATGTCTCCACGCAGAACAACTTTAGCCGTTTCCCAAAAAAGTTCGGGATCAAACTTATGACGCTTATTGTTACATGCAAAATCCTGCCAACGTTGTTTGAGATATAGATGAAATTCAGTGTCCTTATTTATTTATTTATTTATTTATTTGGTATACATTTGTATACCGCTACTTCCAGCGATCAGCAGCGTTTTTTTTTTGATTACAGATTGGAAATTGTCAAATCATGACAGGAAATTTTTGAGGTATAAACACATTGATTAGACAGGAAAGCACAGCACACAGAGAACTATTTTACAGGGAACATGGGCTATGGAGGGTTAAGTGGCTTGCCCAAGACCACAAGGAGCACCCTGTGGGACTAGAAACCCCAGTCCTTCCGGCCCAAGGTTGCTGTCCTCTAGTGGGATTTGAACCCCCGACCTTCCGGCCCGAAGTACCTTGCCCCAACCACTAGGCCACTCCTCCACTCCTTATACAATTCCAATGGAAACCGCCAAATTCTAGACTGCGGGTCGGCTTGAGCCCATTCTAACTCTACCCAGATCAAGGCATGATCCGATATCTCTGATGGGCCAATTTGTGCATCAACCACTTGTGCAAAGATTCCTCCTGAGACAAAAATATAGTCAATCCGGGCGCTTGAGCCATGCGCCCGTGACTGGTGGATATAATCGCTCTCCATTGGATGGAGCAGGCACCAGGCGTCAACCGCCCCCAATCGGCCTCGAAGGTCTTGCAAAGCTTTGGCTGCGGACCGATGCTTTCGGTCCTCTCCCCCCCTGGAAGTGTCTAGCTCCAGGTCGAGCACCCCATTAAATTTCCCCCCTAGTATCAAAGGGACATCAGGCTCGATGCTGGAGGCCAAACGTGCATATAACTCATGATCCAATGTATTGGGGCTGTAGATTTTACCCATCACTATTGGTTTCCCCTCTAACATACCGTATAATAACACATACCTGCCATTGGGGTCTGAATATTCCTTTTCTAGGACAAACCTTATGCGTTTATGAATCAAGATGACCACTCCACCCTTTTCCCTGTCTGCAGGAGCCCCCCAGCCCTGACCCACCCACTCCCTCTGCAATTTCAAATGTTCCTCAGCAGATTGATGCGTTTCCTGTAATAGAGCTATGTCATATTGTTGTCTAGCCAGGGCTTGCAATATTTTGGATCTCTTAACTGGATTCCCAATCCCACATACATTCCATGAAATGATCTTCAGAATACCGCATATTGTGTTGGCCCGTGGTTCTCGATATCAACGTGTTTCCAGAGGAGACACCCCCCCCCCCAGCCTGCGGCTCCCCCCATGAATCTATCCTAATTCCAGTTCCCGCCGTTCCAATCCAGGGTTGGCTCTGCTGCTGCTCCCCCCTTATTCCTCCCCCCCTCTTACTACCCTGCCCCTTCTCTTGAACCCCCCCCCCCCGTCCCAGCTCCCCCCTCTTCCTTCTCCTCACTGTCTTTACCCTACCCCTCCTCTCCTTCATAGTCACTGAAATATGTGCGTGTACCCCCCCTCTTCTCACCACTTCACAATATAAGCTATAACTCCCTCCCCAAGGTTACTTTCCCTGCTCATGGCAACTTTAACAGTAAAATGTTACTTTTGTTTTTCTTTTTTCCCCACACTACCCCGCAGAACTGTAAACACCTAGCCCCCACCTCACAAGATCTGCTTCCAATGCAAAAAAAAAAAACATACAGTAATTTTCAAAGAACCCACATCCCGCCACTCCAAACAGTCCAGTAGTGGTATTTCCTCCAGTGTCCCCTCAGGCATACACATAGATGTATCTTACCAGGTTAGTCATGAAGCCAACCTTACGTTTGCTACCCGCAGAGCATATCACAAATCCCCAAACTGTCCTGGGTTGCTAATCCAGTTCTCACCCTCCTCGGGCCAAAAATCCTCCAAGATCATAAAAATATATTCAAGGCTCCTCTTCCGTCTCCTCAGTATGGGATGTCTGCTGCCGTGTCAGCTCTTGCACATATTTGGTTGCATCCGCTGCTATGGCAAAGCTCCATTGCGTCCCGCCGTGCATAATATGGAGTCAAGATGGATACTGCACAATGAATCTGATGTTTGCCTCCACTAACTTTTGGCAGAGGGGCACATATGCCCTCCGCCGCTGGCTCAAAGCCGCCAAGTAGTCTTGTGTTATTCTCACTTTAACATTGTCTTTTACAACTCCCCCCGATTTCCGAGCCATATTCAACACTGCTTCCTTCTGGGGGAAATGCAGAAATTTGGCCAATACCACATGGGGCCTAGTATCTGTTGACTGCTTAGGTCCCACTCTATGCATTCTTTCCAACATGAGCCGTCCATGTTCCTCTCCACTGCCCAGCACCTGCATAAGTAAGGCCTCCAAATAAGCTTTTAAGTCTTTATCCAGAACACTGCTCGGGATACCCAAAAAACGGAGGTTGTTTCAGCGAGAGAGATTCTCTAGGTCATCCATCTTAGCCTCGTGTAACTGCAACGTGGCCTGAAGCCTCTTCACCCTTATGCGTCAGTGTTTCCATGCTCTCTTCTACGGTCCTGATGCGGGCCTCAGCCTCCTGCATCCTGCTCCCCAAGGCCCCCATCGAAATTTGCAGGACATCTATCTTACCATGCAGTGCCTCAAATTGGCCTGATAGTGCACTAGACACCGCTGCCGATATCTCCTCTATGACCGCTGGCGATACAGGCAGGGAGAGTGCCAGAGGTGAGTCCACCATTTTTACTTGCCCCGTCGGCCGTTCTTTGTCTCTCCTGCTGGTCTTCCCCGGTGCTGCCATGCCACGGGTTCGACGTACGTCGCCGCTCGAAAGGTCCATTATTCCGGACCTTACAGCTTTAAATACGGCTCAGTTTAGTGGCGGGAGAAGGGGGGACCCGGAGCTCGAGCAGTTCACAACCGCCCGGTCTCACCACATCACGTGACCGCTAATGCTATATCATTTTTAAGATATGACAAGCAGAATTGCACATAATATTAAAGGTGCAGTCGCACCATGGAACGATGTAGAGGCATTATTATATCCTTGCTTTTATTCTCCATTCCTTTCCTTATGATTCCTAGCATCTGTTTACTTTTTTGGTCGCCACTGCACACTGGGCAGAGGGTTTCAACGTATTATCCACGATGACACCTACATCCTTTTCCTGGGTGGTGGTTCCTAATGTGGAATCTTGCATTGTGTAACCATAGTTTGGTTTGTTCTTTCCTAAGTGCATAACTTTGCACTTGTCCACATTAAATTTCATCTGCCATTTGGACGTCCAGTTTTCCAATTTATCAAGGTCCTCATGCAATTTTTCACAATTCTCTTGTGTTTTAACAGCTTTGAATAATTTTGTGTCATCTGCAAATTTGATCACCTCACTCATTATTCCCATTTCCAGGTCATTTATGAAGATGTTAAAAAGCAGCGAGCCCATCATAGATCCCTGGGGTAATCCACTATTCATTTTTCTCCATTGAGAAAATTGGCGATTTAGTCCTACCCTCTATTTTCTATCTTTTAACCAGTTCCTGATCCACAATAGTACACTGCCTCCTATCTCATGACTTTTTAATTTCACCAGGATTCACTCATGAGGGAAAGGCTTTCTGAAAATCCAGATACATTATATCAACCGGCTCACCTTTTTCTATTTGTTTATTCACACCTTCAAAAAAATATAACAGACTAATAAGACAAGATTTTCCTTGGCTAAATCCATGTTGGCTTTCTCCCATTAAACCATGACTATCTACATGTTTAGTAATTTTTATACTTTATAATGGTTTCTACCATTTTTTCCTGGTACTGCTGTCAGGCTCACTGATCTGTAGTTTTCCAGATTGCCCCTGTAACCCTTTTTAAAAACTGGCCATTCTTCAACCTTCAGGTACTACAGATGATTTTAATGATAGTTCACAGATTACTAATAGTGGGTCTTCAATCTCATATTTCAATTCTTTCAGCACCCTTGGATATATACCATCTGGTCCAGGCAATTTGCTACTCTTTAGTTTATCAACTAGTTTACATTGTGGCCACTGCTGACACCCTTCTTCAGTAAAGATCAAAGCAAAGAATTCATTCAGTCTCTCCACTGTGGCCTTGTTCTCTCTTAGCACTCCTTTTACCCCTCTTTCATCTAATGGTCCAACTGAAACCTTCACAGTTTTTTTGCTATGAATGTATTTAAAACCATTTTTATTGTGTGTTTTGATTTCCATGGCAAGCTTTTTTTCAAATTCTCCCTTTGCCTGTCTTAGATGCCTGTCTTGCATCTAACTTTCCAGTGCTTATCTTGTTTCCCATTTCTCTGACCTCACCTTTAAACCATGATGGCAGTTTTTTGGCCTTCCTTCCATCTTTCTTAAAGTGTGGAATACATATGGTCTGTGTTTCTAAGATAGTATTTTTAAACAACACCCATACTTTTTGTAAACCTTTAACCTTTTAGTTTTTTCTTAACTATTTTCCTCATTTTATCATAGTCTCCCTTTTGAAAGTTAAAAGGTACAGTAGTACAGTGGATTTCTGTGCCATTTTCCCTCCATTTGTTAAATCAAATGCGATCATGCTATGATCACTATAGCCAAATGGCGCTAAAACCTTCATCTCTTGCACCAGATCCTGTGTTCCAAATGCTTCCTTTCTTGTCGGTTCATGAACCAGCTGCTCCAAGAGGCAGTCATTTATTTCATCTAGAAACTTTATCTCCCTAGCATGGCCTGCCATGACACTGACCCAGTCGATACTAGGGTAATTGAAATCACCCGTCGTTATTACTGTGCTGTAACGTTTGTTAACTTCCCTGATTTCTTTGAGCATTTCATCATTCACCAGTCCATTCTGGCCAGACGGACAGTAGTACACCCCCACTGTCATTGCCTTCCCCTTTTTACATGGAATTTCATCCATAGATGTTCTACAGTGTATTTTGTTTCCTGCAAAACTTTTATCCTGTGTGACTCAATGCCCTTTCTAACATACAGCACAACCCCTCCACCAATTTGATCTACCCTGTTATTGTGATATAGTTTGTATCTAGGTATCACAGTATCCCATTGGTTATGCTCTTTCTACCAGGTCTCTGAGATGTCAATTATATGTAACTTTTCATTTAGTGCTATATATTCTAGCTCTCCCATCTTCTAGCATTTGCATACAGTCATTTTAGAGGTCGTATTTTATTCATATAAGCAATCTGGTTATCAGTTGACGTGGGTAATTTGGAATCTTTCAGCTCTGTCTGCTCTGTACTTGAAGACATCTGGGTTATTTTTATCTTTATTGGAACATCCCTATCAGGATGCCCTAACTTCCCTCTTTTACTAGTATCCTTCAAGGATACATATATCAGAAACATGCACTCTCGGATGACTGTTGGCTTTCTCCTATTATTTAGTTTAAAAGTTGTTCTATCTCCTTTTTAAGGGTTAATGCCATCCCTTTAGGAAAGCCTCCCCCTTTCCCCAGAATGTTGCCCAATTCCTAACAAATCCAAAACTCTCTTCCTTGCACAATCATCTCATCCACACATTGAGATTCTTGAGCTCTGCCTGCCTTTCAGGTCCTGGGTGTGGAACAGGAAGCATACCCTAGAAGTTCTGGATTTCAACTTCCTACCTAAAAGCCTAAATTTGGCCTCCAGAATCTCCCTCCCACATTTTCCTACATCACTGGTACCAACAAGTGCCAAGACAGCAGGTTCCTAAGCAGCACTTTTCTAGGTAGTGCGTGAGATCCGCTACCTCCGCACCAGGCAGGCATGTTAGCAGGAAATCCTCATGTCCATCAGCCACCCAATTATCTATATGCCTAATGAGTGAATCGCCAGTTATAATGGCCATCCTAACTTTTCCCTCATGGGCACATGGCCCTAGAGAAACCACCTTGGTGCGAGAGGGTTTTACATCACCTGGAGGACAGGTCCCAGCTCCAGGATCTCTTCCTGCCACCAAAGTGATGCTGTCCTATCACGTGACCTCTCTCTTCCATGGCAACAGAGAGGCTGTTGGACTGAAGGTGGGACAACAGTACTACGTCCATGTAGGTCTCATTTACATACTTCTGTATCTTCCTTAGTTTCTCCAAGTCTGGCTTCCAGAGATTGGACTCGTCCCCTGAGAGCAAAGAGCTTCTTGCACCTAGTGCACACATAAGACCTGGGAGAAAATCGTACATGCGACACTTGGTGCAAAAATCTGGATAGCTCTCATCTCACTGCTGCACTGCTATCTGCATTTTAGTTTTAAGGATTTGTTTAGATATTTAAGTTGTTTACTTACTTAAATTTGATAGGAATACTTGTAAAACTACAACTATACCTAATAAATTTAAGGGACTTTGTTTACCTTAAGATTAATTAATTTCAGGGCCTTAATTAATCTATTCCTGATGAGGATAACCAGCTAAACCTGAAAGTGAATTTGACCACCTCTTTCCCTTTAATAGGTTTAAGAACCTATAAATCTGAGATTATGCCTGAGGTGGGTGGGAGGGAAAGAAGCACTTAGTAAAAACTGGCTTGCTACAAGATGCCTTGACTCACTTTTAGTGCTTCTTTTAAGTCTAGTTTATAGTTAATTTCTTTTTTTTCTATACCACTTTTTCTGGATATACAAAGTGGTTTACATTAAAAAGATCAGAACTATTGTCCTTAGAAAAAGTGAAAGGAGCTCCAGGTGAATTAACAGGACAGGAGAGAGGAGAGTAAAAGTTTCCTTGCTACATAGTGTCCTGACCTGTGCTTCTAAAGTAATCTTTTAACAATTTCCTGGGCAATTCACACAGCCCTTGGTTTGATAGAGGGAGCCTTTTAAATTGCCCCTTTGATCTGTCACTTGACTTTAACACCTATTTAAAACAATTTCACAGTTCTAAGAACGTAAGATATGCCATACTGGGTCAGACCATCAAGCCTAGTATCCTGTTTCCAACAGTGGCCAATCTAGATCACAAGTACCTAGCAGTTTCCCCAAAGGACACAGGTTCCACAATGCTTGTATTGAGTCAAGCAGTGGATAATCTGGGTCCTCTTTAATAATGGTTTATGGACCTTTCCTCCAAGAACTTGTCCAAACCTTTTTTAAACCAGGCTACACTAACAGCTTTTACTAAATCCTCCAGTAGCAAATTCCAGAGTTTGATTACATGTTGAGTGAAAAAATATTTTATCTTATTAATCTTAAACAGGTCACCTTGTAGCTTCATTGCATGCCCCCTAGTCTTTCTATATTTTGATGACGTAAACAATTGATCTAAGTTTACCCATTCCACTCCATTCATTAATTTATAGACCTCTATCATATCTCCCCTCAGCCATCTCTTTTCCAGGCTGAAGAGCCCTAACCTTTTTAGCCTCTCCTCATAGGGGTATCTTTCCATCCCCTTTACCATTTTGTTGGCTCTTCTCTGTACCTTTTCTAATAACTATATCCTTTTTAAGATACGGTGACCAGAATTGCACAAAATATTCAAGGTGCGGTTGCACCTTTTATTCTCCATTCCTTTCCTTATGATACCTAACATTCTATTTGCTCTCTTGGCTGCTGCTGCACACTGGGCGGACAGTTTAAACATATTATCCACGATGATGCCTAAATCTTTTTCCAGGGTGGTGGTTCCTAAGGTGGAATCTCCAGGAACAAGCAGGAATGTAGTCTTCACATATGGGTACTGTCAGTACTGACGGAGCCTGCGCGGGAACTCTCCCCAGTGTCCAATTAGAAAGCTTTTGGGAGCATCCCACAGCGCCTGCGTGCTGCCTTCCCACCTTTCCCAACTGCCTCTCTCCAGTTCTTCATTTTCCGCGGCGCCAGCAGGTCGTTGTTCCTGTCACTGCAGAAAATGTTTCTTATTCTCCTTCTTTTTGTGGTCGTGTCTGCCTTCCTCGATGCTATACCGGTACCGCCGGTTCCTCTTTCTTTCTTTTCAAAAAAAAAAAATATTTAGTATATTTTTCCAAACTTTTCTTCTTCAGGTGCATGCGCCATTTTGGGCCTTAGGCCCAAAACCTTTTCTCCACTATGGAAAAACCCACTTCGGGTTTCAAGAAGTGCACCAAGTGTGGCGGTACCATCTCCGTCACCGACACCCATGAGTGGTGTCTTAAATGTTTAGGTCCTGACCACTCCATCTCGGAGTGTATGGCCTGTGCCATGATGTCCAAGAGGGGTCGACAAAACCAAGCTGCTAAGCTCAGCACCCTTTTCCCCTCCGATGCAGCCTCTGTGGCATCGACGTCTTCCAGGGCTTCGTCTTCTTCCCATGAATCTCAGGTAACTAAACAAGTCTGCCGGTCCTCAAAGGGTAGATATCATTCCAAGCATCGAGATGCCTCTGGCATTGCCCTTGAGGGTTCTGTACCAGCAAACTGTCCCCGGCGGGAGGCTTCGGCTTCCAAAGCATTATCGGGGCTCCAGGATGTTCTCGAGGCCTCGACCTCGGCAGAACTACTGGTGCCATGCTCTGGGGTACCAGCTGCTTTCTCCGGTACCGATACCCAGGCATCGGCAGCGTCGATAGACCAGAGGTTCCTGGCTATTGAACGCAGTCTGGCGGCTCTCCTTGTGGCATCAACACCCTCGAACCGTGTCAGACAGTTCAACCGGTACCGGCACCGACTCTGACACCGGTATCGGTACTGGTACCGACGGCATCGACAAAGGTGTCTGCTATGCCTTCCGGTACCGATACTCCGGTACCGATTCCCTCCGGCACCAACTTCGGTTGGTACGGGTATCGTGCTGTACATGAGCATCCGGACAGAAGGTATTTTGAATCCTCGGAGGAGTCTGAGGATTCTGACAGCTCTGTCGGTACTGGAATACTTCTCCCGGAGGAGCCTTCTTCTCCTAAACGTAGGATGTCTCCTCCAGAAGATATCTTCTTTCAGGACTTTATCAAGGAGGTGGCTCAAGGTCTTTCCATTACTGTGGCTCCCGAAACAGAGCCCAGGGCAAAGGAGTTGGAGATTCTACAATATCCCAAGGTTCCTAAGGAGGCAGCTACTTTGCCTATCCATGAGATCTTACATGATCTCATGCTAAGAATGTAGGAAACACCTCTTACCACCTCTCCTCACTCTCGTAGACTGGATACCATGTATCGAGTCCCTCCTTGTCCTGGTTTCCAGAAGACTCAGCTTCCTCACCACTCTATTGTGGTGGAATCAGCTATGAGAAGGATCAGAAGTGCAAAAAGGCATGCCTCTAATCCTCCAGGACTTGAGTGTCAAACTTTGGATGCCTTTGGACGTCGTACTTTCCAGGCTTCCATGCTTTCTGCCAGGATCAGTTCCTATATTTTATATATGGGAATGTTCCTTAAGGAAGTCACAGGAGATTTAGAGATTTTGAGTCCTCTTCTTCCTGATGATAAGAGGCAGGATTTTCTCACACTGGTTAAACATGCCCAGGATGTTTCTAAGTTTGTCAATCGTGCAGCTTATGACTGTTTTGAGTGCATAAGCAGAACCTATGCCATTGCCATAGGTGCACGAAGAATTGCCTTGCACCAGGAATCCGATTTGGAGCTCTGGGTGCAGAACAAACTGGGCAATATCCCTTGTACAGGTGAGAATCTATTTGGCAAAAATTGCCAAGAGAAAGCCAATGAGTTAGATGCCAACAACTCCACTTTGGATAGATTATCAAAACCACAGCTGATCCTGCAAGGAAGAAATCTTTCAAGAAACCATTCTTCTCCAAAAAGAAGAGGTTTTATCCCTCTTATTCTCAGCAGGGACATTCTGCAGGTCAGCCTGCCCGAAAGAGTCAGCAACCACCTAAACAAAGGAAAGCAAAGACTGCTAAGCCTCAACCGTCTCAGCAGTCTCAGCCTCCACAAGGCCTTTGACTTCCGTCTTGAGAACTTAGCCTTCCTGGCCCTCAATGGACCAGAACCTTCCACCATTCCAGGAAGGTTGTCTCACTTTGCCCCCAGATGGGGGCAGATAACAGCAGAACATTGGAGTCTCTCCATTATAAAAGAGGGGTACAAGCTTCACTTTCTCTGCATGCCCCCTTCCACAATGGTAAGACAGTTCAATTCTCAGACCTCTCTCATCATCCTGTTAGATCAAGAGGTCACTATGCTTCTTGCCCAAGGGGCAATAGAAGAGGTACCCATTCCTCAACAGGGTACAGGGTTTTACTCCCCCTATGTCCTTATTCCAAAGAAAATAGGGGGACACAGATCTGTTTTAGACTTCAGAGAATTGAACAAATTCCTGTTCAAAGAGAAATTCAAGATGATTTCTCTAGGAACTCTGCTGCCATACCTTCAGAGTCAGCATTGGCTTTGTTCTCTAGATCTCAAGGATGCATACACTCATGTTCTCATCCATCCAACTCACAGAAAGTTCCTTCGGTTCCTTTTTCAAGGAAAGCACTGCCGTGGCACAAGTGCTTCCTTTTGGCCTGGCCTCAGCACCAAGAGTGTTTACGAAGTGCATGGCTGTGGTAGCAGCATTTCTTCGCACTCTAGGAATATTCGTCTTCCCTACTTAGACGACTGGCTTATTCGAGCCCCATCAGAGTCAGAGGCCAGGATTTCTCTATCTTGCACAATGCGTATCCTTCAGTATTTGGGTCTGGTCATAAACATCCCAAAATCCAGCCTAACTCCCACTCAGTCTCTAGAGTTCATAGGAGCTTTGTTGGATACCAGAAAAGCAAGGGCCTATCTTCCCCAGACCCGTTGCCTTCGCATGATGCAGTTAGCTTCTCAAGCAGTGCTAAAGCCTCTTCTCACTGCTCGAGAAATGTTACAACTAATAGGCCACATGGCATCTACCATGCATGTGGTTCCTTATGCTCGCCTCCATATGAGAGCAGCCCAGTGGACTTTATCCACTCAATGGACCCAGGCTGTTCCCTTGGTGGCCCAGGCATCAGGGTGCCTGTCAGACAAAATAGCAAACACAAATCGCCTTATTTTGTCCCTCCAATGGTGGCAGTCCACTCAAAGCCTGTTGGTGGGGTCCCCTTTTCAACAACCTTTACCCCAGGCAACTCTCACAACAGATGCTTCACCAATGGGTTGGGGAGCTCATCTGCAGGACCTCTCCACCCAAGGCACTTGGACGCCACAGGAGACTCACCTACACATCAGTCTCTTAGAGCTCAGAGCAATCTTCCTTGCTCTTGGAGTGTTCCACATCCTGCTCAGCTACAAGACAGTCCTCATTCATACGGACAATCAAGTAGCCATGTTCTACATGAACAAGCAGGGAGGAACAGGCTCTCTGTCGCTTTGCAACGAAGATTTGCAACAATGGGCCCTAGCCAGAGAGCATCAGATTCATTTCCTGGCAGTGTATCTTTCAGGTATCCAAAACTCTTGGGCAGACAGACTCAGTTGAGTTCTGCTTCCACATGAATGGTCTCTACATGCAGACCAATTGGCCAAGATTTTTCTAATTTGGGGAACCCCGGACATAGACCTCTTTGCAAGTCCGTTGAATGCCAAACTTCCCCGGTTCTGTTCCAGAATTCCAGCTCAGGGCTCTCAGGCCAGGGATGTTTTCCTCCTTCATTGGGGTCAAGACTTCCTTTATGCCTTTCCACCCATTCCCCTAATTCCCAAAACCCTGTTCAAGCTTCAGAGAGACAGAGGCCGTATGATTCTCATAGCTCCATATTGGCCACGGCAAGTGTGGTACGCTCTGCTTCTACATCTCTCTCAAGCTCCCTCTCTGGAGTTAGGGTCTGCTCCAGATCTCCTGTCCCATGAGGACGGAATGTTATGGCATCCCAATCCCCAATCTCTGCATCTCAGGGCTTGGTTGCTGAAGGCCTAGATCTTCATGATCTTAACCTTTCTCAGCAAGTAAAGGATATCCTTTATGCTTCCAGAAAACCTTCCACAAGACGCTCTTATGTTTTCAAGTGGAAAAGGTTTACCATATGGTGCTCGCAAAAGAGTCTTAGACCCCTTGCGATACCTCTGGAATCATTACTGGAGTATCTCCTTCATTTATCCAATGCAGGACTTAAAACTAACTCGGTAAGAGTCCATTTGAGTGCTATCGCAGCTTCTTCCAAGCCTTTAAATGGACAACCTATTTCCTCCCATCCTCTTATAGCAAGATTTATGAGAGGCCTTCTTCTGACTATGCTTCCCATTAGGCCACCACCGATGGCATGGGACTTAAACCTGGTTCTTGGCCAGCTCATGAAGCCACCTTTCGAACCTTTAGCTACTGTTGTTGTTGTTAAGTGCCGTCAAGTCGGAGTCGACTCATGGCAACCCTCTGGATAGCTATCCTAAATTGTTTTCGGTCTTGAGTCAGGCGGCTCATTTTTGACAGACTGGTACCCGTAGCTGCTGTTATTGTATCGATCCATCTCATTACTGGTCTTCCTCTTATGTGCTGACCTTCTATCTTGCCAAACATGATGTCTTTCTCTAATGATCTCTCTCTTCGCATGATGTGTCCAAAGTATGAAAGTCGAAGTCTTGTCATCTGAGCTTCTAAAGAAAGCTTAGGTTTGATCTCCTCTAGTACCGACTGGTTTGTTCTTCGGGCAGTCCATGGTATACACAGTATTCGCCGCCAGCACCATAATTCAAAGGCATCAGTTTTCTTCCTGTCTATCTTTTTCACTGTCCAGCTTTCACATCCATATGATATTGAAAATACCATGGCTTGAACAAGTCGAATCTTTGTATGGAGAGAGACATCTCTGCTCTTGAGGATCTTATCTAGGTCTTTCATAGCCATTCTGCCAAGAGCAATGCGTCGTCTGATTTCTTGACTGCTTGTTGCTTCTTTATTGATAGTTGATCCAAGTAGATTAAAGTTGTTCACGATTTCAATTTCTTCTCCTTCAACAATGAACCTGTTGATTATGCCATTTGTCATGATCTTTGTCTTCTTTACATTAAGGTGCAGGCCCATTTTGAGACTATGGGGTTATGTTTGCTAAACTGCGTTAGTGCAATTCGTGTTAGGAGCCGCGGTAGAGACAGAAACCCCAAATAAGGACATGGGCGGTGCATCGTTGCTGAGAATGTGCCGAGAATGCGCGCTACAAGGTGCCATAAATGAACAGGCGCTACAGGGCACGTTACCGCGCGTTTATCTTAAGAAGGCGCGCAGGCATACAATCACAGCAACAGAGCTGTAGCACAATGGTTACAACACTGACTGATGGTACAGGGATCATGGGTTCGATTCCCCAGTGGGCCTAATGTATAAGGCTGGCTGAGGCAGCACCCTTCACATTTAAGTAGTGATTGTTGAGGCATTTGACATGTATTTTAATTTGTGCTGCCAGCAAACACACCCTCACGGTGGCATAACCTAAGGTGCTGCATAAGGCACCCCATAACGCACTCCATAGGGCACATTATAAAGTGTACTGTCCGCCAAGGCACCCTATAATGTCCCCTATAGGACACCTTATAAGGCTGTGAACAAAGCCCTGGCTGGCTGCAGGACTGCACGTCACCACACAAACTGTCTGCTGTGGTTACAGGATAGGGTTAACTCACCCGTACCCATGATGCACTGCACATGCAAATCAGCAGTCGAGAGATGGGCACAAGATTGGGTATGCACCCCCACAGCACCTCGGCCAGGTAGGGGGAACAGACCGTGTGTGGTACTGCCACAGAGTAGCCACAGACAGTCACATTGTGCGGGTACTGTGCCCACCCTGAGGTTGAGGTGGGGTGCCCAGCACCAGGTCCACAGCACCTTTCATGGCTGAAATATGCCATGCTGCAGGTCCCCATCAGTGTGTGATAGGTAGTTCCGTTAGACACACCTAGGATACATCTGTGCCCTGCTGTATGTCTCGGTCATGTCTAGTCCTTATGGGCGATGATGCACCCAGAATAGTGCATATCCTGTGTTGGTGCCATGGTTACCTGCTGTAGGTGAAGGGGGGGGGGGGTGTATGGACCCATGAGCAGATCATGTACCACCACACAACCCACCCTCTGGGGCTCAGGGTGGGAAACAGGATCACTCACCAATAGAGCCACAGTCTACCTCCCTGCAATGGTAGCAGTAGAGGGGACCATCAACCCCAGTCCTGCTGGGGAACAGACAGAGCGGTACACATCCGTAATGCAATAGCAGACAGACGGCAGGCCTGGAAATGCTCAGCTGCCCCCCACCATTATCTGACATTCTCCAGCAGCAAGCCTCCAGCCGCTGCACCCAGCAAGACACATACTAGCTGCAGACAGTCCGCCAGCTAGTCCATAGTGCATGGTCCTGGAGGAGATGCATGTACCCAGAACGGGGATGTCAGCATACACACCAAGTAGATAAGTCAGTGATTGGGCCCCAAAAGGAAACCCATATATATCACATGAGAGAAATGCTATATAGCACTATGGGAGAACCTAGCCATGCCATGGTCACTGCTCAGTCAGGGTGAGAGTGACCTCCCAGCAGCACATGCTATGGCCACCCTGTCCGTGCAGGTGGTACTGGGCACTACCATGTCCGAGCCATTGCCCTATGCCCTGTGCAGATGCGGCCAGGCCAGGCCACCCTATCCAGGCTATTCCCACGGTACCTTGCTCCTCATTATGCACATTGGCAGGCCAATACTGGCAACAGTGCTAGCAGTGTGGGCTGTGGAGGGTGTTGGCAGCCACCACACACTGGATAGACAGACACACACTCCCCACACCTATGCCAGCATTGTGCAACTATAGAGGTGTTGGGCAGCCCAGGCCACCACACCAGCCCTGGCCACTCCACCACAGCATGTGCCGCCTGCGGCCCTCTGTATCCCCTTCTCCGGCATCTGTCCAGTTGCCGTTCTGACATGCCCGCCCTGATGTTGCAGGACATGTGCACGCCATAGGACCCCTGTCCAATTGTGGGGGAAACCCTGAGCAGCGCTATTTCACTGTGGGCTCCTTCACCTTGTATGGGGACAGAGTATAGACCCTTCCACGATTTATATCTTTTCTATGGAGCTTACTCGGGGGGGGGGGGAGGGGTTGATGTTTCTCATTGATACCACTGTTGGCCAGCTTGGTTATGGGTTTTTTTACAGTTTGTTGGGGTCATTTTCAGTGTTTCTGTGCCCTTTTGTTCTGTGCACATGTATCACACTTATCACTTTTTTTTGGTTTCCCTGCCTGGGTTGTACATTGCTGACGCTGAAATGGTCTCTCTCCCCTGTAATGTGCATTTAACGGCAGGTTTTCATTCGTGTTGGAATTCAGCTCTTCAGATCAGCACGTTAGTGTGAAGGGAGCCTCTCCCCGCCCACTCTCCGCCCTCTCTCCACCTTCTGCGGTATTTTTCCGCGCCGCGGGGCATTACGATCGTTAGCACATCATAACACGCATTATGTAACGTTAACGATCGTAAGCGCAGCATAACACGCGTTATGATGCACTTACGATTGTTAACGTTACATAACGCGCGTTATGCACGATTACCGCAGTTTAGTAAACAGACCCCTATGTTCTTTGATTGTGAGAAGCAAATGTTTCAGATCATCTTCACTTTCATCCAGTAATGTGGTATCATTAGCATAGCAAAGGCTGTTGATGAGTCTTCCACCAATTTTCACACCTCTGTTGTCTTCATACAATCCTGCTTCTCTGATGATTTGTTCTGCATATAAATTAAACAGGTAGGGGGAAAGTATGCAGCCTTGTCTTACACCTTTGCTTATTTTAAACCATTCTGTTTCTCCTTGTTCCGTTCGAACTGCTGCTTCTTGATCAATGTATAGATTGTGCAAGAGTATGATTAGGTGTTCTGGTATACCCATGCTTCTTAATGTGGCCCAGAGTTTCTCATGGTTTACACAGTCAAAAGCCTTGCTATAGTTGATAAAGCACAAATAGATATCCTTTTGGTATTCTTTAGTCTTTTCAAGGATCCATCTCACATCCGCAATGATGTCTCTCGTTCCTCGCCCTTTCCTGAACCCTGCTTGCACTTCAGGTAGTTCTTGTTCCAGGTATGGTTGTAGTCTCTTTTGAATAATCTTCAGTAGAATCTTGCTGGCATGTGGGATCAGAACGATTGTGCGATAATTTCCACAGTCAGTTGGATCACCTTTCTTTAATATTGGTATAAACACAGATCTTTTCCAGTCAGTTTGCCATGATGTTGTCTTCCATATTTCTTGGCAGAGCCTTGTAAGTATGGTAACAGCTGCATCACATTGCTGTAATACTTCTGTGGGAATGCTATCAATGCCTGGTGCTTTGTTCTTTGATAAGACTTTCAATGCTGCTTTAACTTCTTCTTTCATCACCAATGGTTCCCAATCATAAGGTACAGGTTGAAATGGCTGTTGGTCCACTTCATCTTTATCATATAAAAACTCTGTATATTCCTTCCACCTTTTCTTGATCTTCTCAGCATCATTCAACATAGAACCTTGAGCATCTTGTAACATTCCAATTCGAGGCTGGAACTTTTTCTTTAACTCTCGTAGCTTTAGGAAAGCCGATCTTGTTCTTCCTCTTATAGTTTCTGCTTCTATTTCCTTGCATGCGTCGTTGTAGTACTTTTCCTTGTCCTGTCTTGCTGCACGTTGGAAATCTCTGTTGAGTTCTGTGATTGTATTTCTTTCTCCTCTGGCTTTAGCTTCTCTGCGTTTCTGGGCAATTTTCAGAGTTTCTTCCATCATCCATTTTGGCCGTTTTTGCTTTTTCACCTTTTGTAGAGACTTCTCGCTTTCTTCCAACACAACCTTCTTGATGTCATTCCATAACTCTTCTGGAGCTCTGTCATTTGTATCTAAAGCAGCAAATCGATTTTGCAGGCAGTCTTTAAATTCCAGTGGAATATTCTCAAGGTCATATTTTGCTGCATTCATGAGTGGTTTGCTCTTTTTCAACTTTAGCTTGAGTTTGCATACTAGTAGTTGATGATCTGTACCACAGTTAGCTCCAGGTTTTGTCTTTGTTGATGTTATAGAACTTTTCCATCATTGACTTCCACAGATGTGGTCAATTTGATTTTTATACAATCCATTGGGTGAAGTCCATGTGTACAGTCACCACTTGTGTTGCTGGAAGAAGGTGTTTGAGATGACTAGATCGTTGGTCTTGCAGAATTCTATCAGTCTTTCTCCAGCTTCATTTCTGTTGCCAAGTCCATATTTTCCAACTACTTTGCCTTCTTCTTTGTTGCCAACGTTTGCGTTCCAGTCATCCATGACTATCAGGATATCCTGTTTGCATGTTCTGTCAATTTCAGCATGTACTTGTTCATAGAACTCTTCAATTTCATTCTCTTCTACAGCTGTTGTTGGGGCATATACTTGAATTATAGTTGTGTTGATAGGCACTCCTCGTAGACGAATAGAGATTAAGCATTCGCTGACTGCATTGTATTTCATTACAGTTCTTGCAAGTTTCTTCTTTATTATAAATGCAACACCATTTCTTCTTTGTCTTTCATTTCCAGCATAGTAGACCATGTGATCATCTGATGCAAAGTGCCCATGCCAGTCCATTTCAGTTCGCTGACACCCAACAGATCAAGTTGTACACGTTCCATTTCATTCTTGACCACCTCCAACTTCCCTTGGTTCATGCTTCGTACGTTCCATGTTCCAATGCGTAAGACATCTTTACAGCTTCTGACTCTCATTTCATGCGCAGCTACATCAACAGTCAAACGTCCCGAGGGCTTTGATCCAACCACATCATAAATGCTGGCTTTACTCTGAGAAGTCTTCAGCTCTTCCCCAGTAGCTAGTTGAGTGCCTTCCGACCTGGGGGTCTCATCTTCCAGCACAATTTGTTTTGTTGTAATTATCCATTGGGTTTTCATGGCAAGATACAGAAGTAGATTGCCGGGCCTTTCTTCCGCGCAGTTTAAGTTTGGTGGTGTTGCCGTTGTCACAGAAATGTGATCCTCCGCCGTCAACACTATCCCATTCTGCTGCTGCCCAGATGGGTGGTTTGTCTTGGTCTGGCACCTCAGCTGAGACCTGTCCATCTTGGGAGACCCTGTCAGTAGTTAAACTACCGATAGTTTAGCTCTCAGCATCACTGATGCACACAAGCCCTCACAGCACGACAAGCTGCAAACCATGTGAGCTACTACCTCATTGAAATTCCTTTCCTGGAAAGTTATCTTTCTCATTGCAATCACATCAGCACATCGCATCAGTGAGTTGCAGGCACTAGTGGCTGATCCTCCCTATACAAGGTTCCATCATGACAAGGTAGTCCTTAGGACTCATCCACACTGTATGCCAAAGGTAGTCTCGCCTTTTCATCTGAACCAAGCGGTCTACCTGCCTTTGTTTTTTCCAAGGACTCATGCATCAAATGCAGAAAGGAATCTTCATACTTTGGACTGTAAAAGAGCTTTAGCCTTTTACTTACAAAGAACACAGCAACACAGAAAGTCCTCTCAACTCTTTGTTGCTTTTGATCCTTCTCATTTGGGACTTCCAGTCTCCAAGAGAACACTGTCCAGCTGGATTGCACAGTGTATTTCCTTTGCCTATCAGAGTAAGAATCTTCCTCTGGAGGGCCATGTCACAGCTCACAATGTGAGAGCCATGGCAGCCTCAATGGCTCATCTGCACTCTGTGTCTATCGACGACATCTGTCAAGCAGCCACTTGGGCCTCGGTTCATACCTTCACAGCCCATTACTGCTTGGACAAGGACTCCCGCCGGGATGCCTTGTTTGGTCAGGCTGTTTTCCAACACCTGTTCCATACCTAATCAACTCCTACCCACCATCCCTGGTAGGATGCCGGAGATCCATGGGGGGAAGTGGAGCCCATTCACAGGGACATACAACTTCTGGGGTTCTCTCCCTGGCATCTAAAGCTAGGGAGTCCACATATGTGAAGACTACATTCCTGCTTGTTCCTGGAGATAGCATAGTTACTCACCTGTAACAGGTGATCTCCGGGAACAGCAGGAATTTAGTCTTCACAACCCACCCACCTCCCCTAGGAGTTGTATCTCTCTATCTATCTCTTTCTCTTTCCCTCTCTCTCTCTCTCTCTCTTTGTCTCAGCTTTAAACTCAACTGGAGAGAGGCAGTTGGGAAAGGCAGGAAGGCAGCACGTAGGCGGTGTGGGATGCTCCCAAAAGCTTTCTAATTGGGCGCTGGGGAGCGTTCCTGCGCAGTCTCCGTTAGTACCGATGATACCCATATGTGAAGACTAAATTCCTGCTGTTCCCAGAGATCACCTGTTACAGGTGAGTAACTATGCTGCATTGCATCATGTTTCCTAGGTGCATAACTTTGCACTTCTTCACATTAAATTTCATCTGCCATTTGGATGCCCAGTCTTCCAATTTATCAAGATCCTCTTTCAAATTTTCACAATCCTCTTGGGTTTTAACAACTTTAAATAGTTTTGTGTCATCTGCAAATTTGATTATCTCACTCGTTATTCCATTTCCCATGTCATTTATGAATATCTTAAAAAGCAGCATTTATGACTATATCAAAAAGCAGCGGACCCAGCACAGATCCCTGGGGTACTCCACTATTCACCTTTTTCCATTGAGAAAATTGGCCATTTAGCCCTACCCTCTGCTTTCTACCTTGTACCCAGTTCCTGATCCACAATAGTACACTACCTCCTAGCCCATAACTTTTTCATTTTGCCAAAAGTCTCTGATGAGGGACCTTGTCAAAGGCTTTCTGAAAGTCCAGATACACTATATAAACCGACTACCTGTTTATTCAAACTTTTAAAAAAACATAGCAGATTAGTAAGACAAGACCTTCCTTGGCTAAAGCCATGTTGGCTGTCTCCCATTAAGCCACGACTATCTACATGTTCAGTAATTTTGTTTTTATGATGGTTTCTACCATTTTTCCTGGTACTGACGTCAGGCTCATAGTTCTGTACTTTCCCAGGTCACCCCTGGAACCCTTTTTAAAAATTGGCGTTGCCATCCTCCAATCTTCAGGTATTACAGATGATTTTAATGATAGTTCACAGATTACTAATAGTAGGTCTGCAGTCTCATATTTCAGTTCTTTCAGCACCCTTGGATGTATACCATCCAGTCCAGGTGATTTGCTACTCGTCAGTTTATCAAATAGTTGTAATACATTTTTCTGGTATATCGATATTTCTTTTAATTCTTCCACAGCATCATCTTTAAATACCATTTCAGTCATGGGTAACATCCCTACATCTTCCTCTGTAAAGACCGAAGCAAAGAATTCATTCAGTATCTCTGCTATGTCTTTGTCCCTTCTTAGTGCCCCTTTTAATCCTCTATCATCTAATGGTCCAACTGACTTTCTCACAGGTTTTTTGCTACGAGTGTACTTGTAAAAGTCTTTATTATGCGTTTTTGCTTCTACAGCAAGCTTCTTCTCAAATTCTCTTTGCCTGCCTTATCAATGCCTTGCATCTAACTTGCCAGTGCTTGTGTTGTTTCCAGTTTTTGTCATTTGTCTCTTTTTTTCCATTTCCTGAAAGATGCTTTTTTGGCAGCAACAGCCTCTCCGACCTCACTTTTAAACCATGCTGGCAATTTTTTGGGCTTCCTTCCACTTTTCTTAAAGCATGAAATACAGCTGGTCTGTGCTTCCAAGATAATATTTTTAAACAACACCCAAGCTTGATGAAAATCTTTAACATTTGCAACTGCTCCTTCTAGTTTTCTCAGTTTTTTCATAGTCTCCGTTTTGAAAGTTAAAAGGTAGTACTGTGGATTTCCTTACCCTCCCTCCTCCATTTATTAAATCAAACGCGATCATGCTGTGATCGCTATTTCCAAGTGGCCTCAAAACCCTTATCTCTTGCACCAGATCTTGTGTTCTACTAAAGACTAGGTCCAAAATGGCTTCCCAGCTGCTCCAAGATGCAGTCATTTATTTCATCTAGAAACTTTATCTCCGTAGCATGTCCTGCTGTGACACTGACCCAGTCGATACCGGGGTAATTGAAATCACCCATTATTATTACTGTGCTGTAACTTTTGTTAGCTTCCCTGATTTCTTTGAGCATTTCATCATCCATTTGTTCATCCTGGCCAGGCAATCAATATTACAGCCCCACTGCCATCGCCTTCCTCTTCCCCTTTTTATATGGAATTTCAATCCATAGGGATTCTACATTGAATTTTGTTTCTTGCAAAACTTTAATCCTTTGTGATTCAATGCCCTCTCTAACATAGAGCACAACCCCTCCACCAATTTTATCTGCTCTATCATTACGATATAGTTTGTACCCAGGTATCACAGTGTCCCACTGGTTGTTCTCTTTCCACCATGTCTCTGAGATACATATCATATCTAACCTCTCATTTAGTGCTATATATTCTAACTCTTCCATCTTATTTTTTAAACTTCTAGCATTTGCATATAAGCATTTTAGAGGCTGTATTTTATTCATATTAATCTGGCATTCGGTAGGCAGGGGTAATTTGGAATCTTTAAGCTCTGTCTGCTCTGTACTAAAGGGCATTTGGGCTACTTTTGTCTTTATTGGAACCTCTCTGCTGATATGTCCTAATTTCAATCTTTTGCTAGTATTTATTTATTTACATTCTCTTATTTATCGCGCTATTCCTCATCAGTGCGGTTTACATTGAACAAACTGAAATTACATTGAACAGGGCATTATAACTTGGAGATAACTATTTTACAGGGAACATGGGCTATGGAGGGTTAAGTGGCTTGCCCAAGACCACAAGGAGCACCTGTGGGACTAGAAACCCCAGTCCTTCCGGCCCAAGGTTGCTGTCCTTTAGTGGGATTTGAACCCCCAACCTTCCGGCCTGAAGTACCTTGCCCCAACCACTAGGCCACTCCTCCACTCAAGGATACATTGTTCCAAACCATGCGCTCTTGGGCGACTGTCGACTTTCCTATACTATCTAGTTTAAAAGCTGCTCTATCTCCTTTTTAAAGGTTAATACCAGTAGCCTGGTTCTGTCCCAGTTAAGGTGGAGCCATCCCTTCGGAAGAGCTCCTCCTTTCCCCAGAATGTTCCCCAGTTCCTAACAAATCCAAAACCCTCATCCTTGCACCATCGTCTCATCCACGCATTGAGACTCTGGAGCTTTGCCTGCCTTTTGGGTCCTGCGTGTGGAACGGGAAGCATTTCGGAGAATGTTACGCTGGAAGTTCTGGATTTCAACTTCCTACCTAAAAACCTAAATTTAGCCTCCAGAACCTCCCTACCACACTTTTCTATGACATTGGTACCAACATGTACCAAGACAGCAGACTCCTCCCCAGCACTATCTAAGACTTTGTCTAGGTGGCATGTGAAGTCCGCTACCTTTGCACCAGGCAGGCATGTTACCAGGTGATCCTCATGTCCACCAGCCACCCAGCTATCTACATGCCTAATGATTCAATCACCAACTATAACGGCGGTCCTAACCCTTCCCTCGTGGGCACATGGCTCTGGAGAAACCTCCTCGATGCGAGAGGTTTTTACATCACCTGGAGGACAGGTCCTAGCTAACAAAACCAATACAAAGACGTGGATAACTCAGAAGGATAAGTTGATTTTTATTGAAAAAACATATGCCACTGGCCCAACACAGGCCGTGTTTCGCTGCCTTCTTCAGGGGCAAAAAGTGGACTTAAAAGCTAAAAATACATAAATAAAACACATTAATAACAACATTAAAAACAACAGTAATGCCTCAAACTTAGGATGTTCATATGTACATATTAATAACATACATATCACTTATTGAGTCACATATAAAAATCAAATCAATCATACTGGCTTCAAACATCAGTTGTATATACAGAAATCTTATAAAAACATAAATATCATTTTAAATAACAAACAAGAAAATAATTAAAATGATTAAAAATATATGAATAATTAAAAATTATATAAAATTGATCAAACCATTGAGAGTAAAAGACAAAAATAACACATACCTGCTTTAATTCCTTGAAAGTATGTGTAATACTACACCTTTTTGGAAGAGGAAGAAAACATGCATGAATAAGATATATGCAATCAAGCTTTAAAAAATTCTTAATGACAGAGGTCAAGCGCACACTTAAAGGACCAAAAAAAGGAAGGAGAAGTGTATCAGTGGAGCACACATAAAACAATTTTTAAGAGGAGAGACAAGACTTCATATCTCAATTCTTTACCTTTGCAATTTAGTATCCAATGCGTGTGAAAGGGAGAAAATCCCATACACTATGCAGCAATTGGAATATCGCTTTAATGACCGGCGTAGATACTGAAACAAACATAAGATTAATCTTGTTAATCAGGGCATCCAGCTTTTTACTAACCCGCTGATCAAATGACGTCAATATTACTTCCTTACTAATGAAGAGATGTTCTTAATATAAAGGAACGGGACACAAATAAGCCTATACCACACACATATTGAAATAGCAATTTGCCGAAAAAAACCTCGTTACAACAATGAAGATGATAAAATACATCGTTATTTCATCTTAATATTTATTTACCAACATATGTGAAACTTGCACTAAACGGACGGCTTGCGAACCACCACAGTTATAAAAATCAAAGTGATGAGCCTTACATCCAGCAATCGGGCACTCATCTATCACTTATCCGCTAATTTGTAACATGTCTAAAAAGGCATTCAAGTTTGCCAATAAGTTAGACTCTAAAAACCAATAAATACCCAAAATTAAAATTATAAGAAGTTATGTTAGAATAAATATCTAAAAGCAAAAGATAAAGTGGCTGAGATTGCATGTATTCCAAAGCTCAAAACGATACACTGAAGCCCAGAGCTAAAACCTTGTTTTAAAAATGTGTATAAAAGGGGGAATCAAGAAAAGGGAGCCATATATTGAAACCCTATTTAAAACCAGACCCGAAAAATAAAAAGATCGTGATGATTAAATAACTCAAAAATCAATAGTTATATCAACCCAAAGTATACATAATAAATATAATGACACACCGTAATAAAGTCGCTTTTAGCCTTCCACCATTCAAGCACCTCTTCCGCTATGAAGTCAAGTGTGAAAAAACGCCAACGCATGCGCCCTAACTCAAGGTATATAAATAGCTGCAAAATGCTGACGTTAGCAACTTGACGTCATAAAAATAGGGTTTTAAATAGGGTTTCAATATATGGCTTCCTTTTCTTGATTCCCCCTTTTATACACATTTTTAAAACAAGGTTTTAGCTCTGGGCTTCAGTGTATCGTTTTGAGCTTTGGAATACACGCAATCTCAGCCACTTTATCTTTTGCTTTTAGATATTTATTCTAACATAACTTCTTATAATTTTAATTTTGGGTATTTATTGGTTTTTAGAGTCTAACTTATTGGCAAACTTGAATGCCTTTTTAGACATGTTACAAATTAGCGGATAAGTGATAGATGAGTGCCCGATTGCTGGATGTAAGGCTCATCACTTTGATTTTTATAACTGTGGTGGTTCGCAAGCCGTCTGTTTAGTGCAAGTTTCACATATGTTGGTAAATAAATATTAAGATGAAATAACGATGTATTTTATCATCTTCATTGTTGTAATGAGGGGTTTTTTGGCAAATTCCTGTTTTAATATGCGTGTGGTATAGGTTTATTTGTGTCCCGTTCCTTTATATTAAGAACATCTCTTCATTAGTAAGAAAGTAATATTGACGTCATTTGATCAGCGGGTTAGTAAAAAGCTGGATTCCCTGATTAACAAGGTTAATCTTATGTTTGTTTCAGTATCTACGCCGGTCATTAAAGCGATATTCCAATTGCTGCATAGTGTATGGGATTTTCTCCCTTTCACACGCATTGGATACTAAATTGCAAAGGTAAAGAATTGAGATATGAAGTCTTGTCTCTCCTCTTAAAAATTGTTTTATGTGTGCTCCACTGATACATTTCTCCTTCCTTTTTTTGGTCCTTTATGTGTGCGCTTGACCTCTGTCATTAAGAATTTTTTAAAGCTTGATTGCATATATCTTATTCATGCATGTTTTCTTCCTCTTCCAAAAAGGTGTAGTATTACACATACTTTCAAGGAATTAAAGCAGGTATGTGTTATTTTTGTCTTTTACTCTCAATGGTTTGATCAATTTTATATAATTTTTAATTATTCATATATTTTTTAATCATTTTAATTATTTTCTTGTTTGTTATTTAAAATGATATGTTTTTATAAGTTTTATGTATATACAACTGATGTTTGAAGCCAGTATGATTGATTTGATTTTTATATGTGACTCAATAAGTGATATGTATGTTATTAATATGTACATATGAACATCCTAAGTTTGAGGCATTACTGTTGTTTTTAATGTTGTTATTAATGTGTTTTATTTATGTATTTTTAGCTTTTAAGTCCACTTTTTGCCCCTGAAGATGGTAGCGAAACACGGCCTGTGTCAGGCCAGTGGCATATGTTTTTTCAATAAAAATCAACTTATCCTTCTGAGTTATCCACGTCTTTGTATTGGTTTTGTTTCCCTTCGACGTGGGCTCGTGCCTGAGTGTTGGACAGGTCCTAGCTACAGGATCACTTTCTACTGCACCAAGGTGATGCTCTCCTTTCACCTGACTCCTCTTCTCCATGGCAACAGAGATGCTGCCAACTGGAGGTGAGACTTCAGTACTATATCCCTGTAGGTCTTGTCTATGTACCTCTCTTCCTTATGTCCTCCAAGTCTGCTACTCTAGCCTCCAGAGATCAGATTCGTTCCCTGAGAGTAAAGAGCTCCTTGCACCTAGTGCACATGTAAAACCCCTCTCCAACTGAGAGAAAATCATACATGTGACACTCAGTGCAAAAGACTGGAAAACCCCCATCTCGCTGCTGGACTGCTGTCTGCATCTTAGTTTTAAAGTTCTGTTTAGGTATTTATCTTCTTTAAGGGTTGCTGGAGATACTTATACTAATAAAATCATACTAATACGTTTAATGTACTTTGTTCACCTAAAGCTTAATTAATCTCAGGTCCCTAATTATGTCTGATGAGGATAAAGAGCTGCACCTGAGAGTGAATATGGCACCTCCTTTCCTTTAAGAGGTTTAAGCACATATAAAGCTACTATTATCCGAGGTGGTGGGTGGGTGTCATGGAGCAGAGGGAGTGAAAGAAGACTTATGAAAAGCCTACTTATGGCTGCTACACAGTACCTTGTCCTGTGCTTCTAAGGTAATCTGTGACCAATTTCCTGGGTGATTCACACAGCCCTTGCTTGGATAGAGGGAGTCTTGTCTTCAAAATTAACCAAAAGCTCTCTGCTGTGTTTTAAATTTAAAGAGAAAGATCTTTGCTGCTACTAGGCCCTGACTGAGTATTACATTTAAACTAGAAGTTATCTTCTGGGTTTTAAACTTAAACTGAAAGCTACCCATTGAGTTTTTAATTTAATTAAAAGCTCTTTGCTGATACTAGGCCCTCACTGATTTAACAGATACACTGGATTCACAGATGAATCATTTTTAATCTAAAATATTCCTTTTTCAACAAGATTTAGAAAAATTCCCAGAATTAAATACTTAAAATTGCAGATCTCTCTCCAGAAGTAGCAGTCCCTTTTTGTAGTCCTTCAAATCCTAAGTGGAAGGCCTCTTTGTAATGGTCTCTAGAAACAATTTATTTATTTCTACTCATTGATATTTACCCTATTCTACCTTCTATGCTAAGATGTACACCATCTGATTTTGATTTAAATAACAGCTCTCTGGTGGTACTAGGTCCTGACCATTTTAACAAAAACACTGAATTCTAGAAGAGACAGATTTTATCAGCTTTAACCCAAAGAATTCCCTTTTCCCCAAGATTTCAAGGATTTCTCAGCAGGCAAATACTTAGAAATACAGATTTCTTCACAGCAGTAGCAGTCCCTCTTGTTAGTCCTTCAAGACTTGCAGCACATTAGTAAACATGTTCCATTAACTGTTGGTAAATGGCCTCTATAGTTGGTTAAATATAATGGTATAATTAGACAAAACAGTAAAAGAATCAGAAAAAGCAGAGAAGAGAACGCCTTACCCACACAGAGCACAGAGAACAAGAAGGAGCGGGAGAGCCGCACCACTGGAGGATGGAGCTTTATTGAGTCTCAAAGGTCAGCCCTACAGATGTTTCGGCGTATAGCCTTCTGCAGGGGACAATGACCTTAAAGACATAAAAGCCATATATACAAAAAAATATAAAGATTAATAATCATATATACCAAAAAACATATATATACAATAACACACATAAAAAGGGACATAAAAACATAAACATTGATATTAACTAACAACAAAAAAACAATATAAGAGAGCCCATAATAAATAATTAGAGATAAAACAATAAAAACAATAAGCCACAATATTGTTTTTTGTTGTTAGTTAATATCAATATTTATGTTTTTATGGCCCTTTTTATGTGTGTTATTGTATGCATATATTTTTTTGGTATATATGGTTATTAAATTTTATATTTTTTCGTATATATGTTTTTTATCTTTTTAAGGTCATTGTCCCCTGAAGAAGGCTATACACCGAAACACATGTAGGGCTGACCTTTGAGACTCAATAAAGCTCTATCCTCCAGTGGTGCAGCTCTCCCTCTCCTTCTTGTTCAAAGAATCATAAAAATACATGAAGGCCTATTTTAGAAAAGATGTCGAGGTCAGAACTGAGATATCAAGGTGGTAAGATTACAGTTCTAGTGGTATTTTAGAAAAAGTCTTTGCTAAACATGTAGAGTTTCTAAAATACTGAAAAGAGAGGTGCAAAGATGCATGTGTTTGTGCTGCTAAATGAAGCCTGGGGAGCTATTTTACATACATCAATGTCAGAAATTCCACAGCGGCAACTTGGCACCTCCCACAGATAAGTGCCAACCCCTACACATGCAGCTTACCCATTTTTCAAGCCTCAGTGTATAAATATTGCCAGTTAACTATAGAGGCTGCTTTTTAAAATTTAGAGTGATACATGGGGTAGGGGAGATTAAGAGGGATAATCCCCCCCTAATCACTCTTGTAGAGGCCTGGCCGAAACGCACACTACTTTCTAAATACTTACACAAACTAGGGAGCACATGTAAATTTGATATGCACAATTTTGGGCATATACATGTATTCCTTATATGAAATGGAGAATACATGTATACATTTTTGACACACCCTGGTCATTCACAAATCATGCCCCTGACACATCCCCGTGAAACTTTCCCGTAGTAAGGGCATCCACATATACATATGACTTTCTAAAATAGCCATTTTCACATGTATATACCTAATTATACATGTGTAAAGCATGAATAAGGTTTTTAAAATAACCCTCATAATATGGTAAATAATAAAATATCAAAACATTTAAATATGAACAATTATTATCAATAATATATCATACCATATATTGAATAATAAAAATATCTGAACTGGTTCACAGAAATTCTGTTTAAATGCTAAGTAGCAAACAAAAAGATGGGGTGATTGTGTTTACTAGAAACATTTCAGTTTGACATCTTTCCACTTAATGTTTGTTATCCATGTGTATTCTGTGATGTTGACTTTTTCTTCTGTTATCAGTGCTAACAGTTAATACCACAGAATGGGCCAGGATAGCAAATGTTAATGGTACAATATCATGCTGAATGGTTTGAGTATCCACCAGCCCGTCTTCTTCTTAAAGATTCATGAACGATATTAATTCATTGGGATGGCTTGAACTCAGTGATTCACTTGATTGAAGCAATATATGAACATAACTGAATTGGACTTTGCACTCTTCTAGAATCTTCAATTTTCAAAAAAATATCGCATCTTCCTAACCGTTAGAAGAGAATAATTTATTTTATTTTGTTCAGTAAGTTTCAGAGGAGTAGGAATTTGATGCATAACACAAAGACAATTATGTTGGGACTTTTTTTAATGTGCATAAAATGGGCCCTGTGGCAAATAACACACTATAATGATGTTATCATGCATTAACTATTGCTCGATAACCCCTTCACTTTGATTTTTTAAGTTTATTATACCACTTTTTATTTTTAGTTTTCTCTGCCGCTCTTTTCCCTTCCTCCATTTTCTGAGTAGCAATCATAGGTCCCCATAGTCAATCCCCAGCACCTTAGTAATTAAAGAACCCACCCAGTTCTCTGTTTTCTTTCTGTTAGAGTGCCTATCCTGTCCCCTGTTTTCACACACTTATAGTAGTCCAAGAGATCCCTAAAACCCATCTGATTACTTCTGCCTCTCATGGATCCCGTTGCATTACTAAAACTCTCCAGTCTGTGTTTCCCTTGCTCTCAAGCTCATACACTCCCCCTTCTCTTATTTTCATGGTTACCAGAATACATTTGGTTACTTAAGTCTCCAAAGCCTACCTAGTCCCCCCTCATGCTTTTCTGCACTCCCTTAGGCTTAGCTGCAGTATGCTGGCAACCACATAGCGCACTGAGCATCAGCATTCATGCTCCAATAATGTATTAGTTCTAAAGAATTCCTCTGCAATAGTCCTCCTCCTACTAGGGCTGCATACATCTTCACAGTTTATGGCCTCCCTGAGAATGGAATGTTTTCTCCCCACTGTTTAGCAGCATTGTTCACAACTAATCATTGTAAGGGTCAATAATTTACTTTCTATTCTTACATATCTCAGTAGGATGTGAAAAGATGACCAATAAATGCATACTTGATCTCTGTTTTATTTACTTCAATTTGGCAAGTCTCCTGTTATCTTTATTTTGCTGATTTACAGCAATCTAATGGGTGAATATAAAATGAAAGCTGAAAGTAGTTTCTTTATTAGCAAATGTCTGGCAGAGGGACAGGTGGACAGAGAACCATAGCAATTTGGGTGTAGATTTTCTACCTTGCAGTATTTATAACATGGTTTCATAAGTGATAGCTTGTACATTGGACTGCCAAGCCCTTTGAGAGCAATAAAAATGAAATCTAGCAATGTCTTCCTTATTATTTTCCTTATATTTTTATTTTCTGTTACTTTGACTTTGAAGCCTCCATAATTAATTACCCTTAGCATCTGAATCTGATCAGGGACTACAAGAGCGTTCAATGACACTGTATTTATGACTTTAATCAAACAGCTCACTTAGCCTAGAAATAGTCATGATGATTCCAGTCATGCACCCTAAATCTCACCACTAGGTGCATTATCACTGCAGGGACTGTAAAATCTGCTTCCATATCGTCCTGCTAGACCAGTCCAGACAAGTGGGCTGTGTTCCCCTGTCCGCAGATTGGTGAAGACAAAGAACCAATGAAAAGCCCAGGTTTCAATTACATCTCTCCTGTGCCTCTATTTGCCTCAGCCACTAGAAGTCTCCTCAGTATTTCTTTGTCGCCAGCAGATGGTGGTTAGGACAAGGTACTTCAGGCCGGAGGGCCGGGGGTTCAAGTCCCACCTGGGAACAGCAATCTCAGGCCGGAGGGACTGGGATTTCTAGTCCTATAGGTACTCCTTGTGGTCTTGGGCAAGCCACTTAACCCTCCATTGCCCATGTTCCCTGTAAGTATTAGCGTATGTGTGTCATATCCCCTCGTGTTAAATGTATCTCCCAATTGACCGCTTTGACCCGGTGAAAAGCGGGATATAAATACAGCTAAATTAAATAAATGGTGGATGGATTTTCTCCTCTCAAGAAAATCTGAGGATTGAGAGGAAAAGATTGATTAAACACTCATGAACAACCACCTTGAGAGTGACTCTCTCACTCTAGTGCGACATGGGAGGCTCCACTAGATTACGGTCTTTTCGATAACCATAGGAGGAGGGAAAATTGGTTCAGCTCCACACTCTTATAATGATAAGGACCTGTTAAGCAGCCACAAAATTAGAAGGATCTGGAAGAGTTCAGCAGCTCACACAACTTCATTGCCCCCTACTTCCTCCTCTGTTACCCCCTGCTCTTTTCCAAAGATTACAGAAGGCTCTCGGAGGGATCTGCAAAGCTAGAGAAACAGTTCTTGGGGAGTAGGGCTGAGCCCGGCATGATCCTCTGCCTGGGGCTATCAGGGGGTGAGAACCAAGGCTTGAACTTGTCATTGTTCTAGTTTGGGGCTCCCAGTTCCATCTGTGTGGGACGCAATTCAGGGTAGACTGCTGACGACTGTTGAAGTAATGTGGGGGTTTCCTGCCATTGTCTGCACATGTTAGTAGCTTTTTCTCCTATTGTGTGCCTGGCGGTCGCGCGGTCTATACGCACGTTCCAACCAAGCGGCTCCAGCATGCATTTCTACCCTAGTGCCTGTAGCAAGCATTGCAGCAAAAGCATAGTTAACGCATGCTGCCATAAAAGTGCAGTCAAAGTGCACTGCAATAAAAGTGCAATTAACATGCGCCTTCGGGCCCCCACAGCCATAGTGCAGGCTATTGTGATACTTGCCTTAACTCTCTTCTTCCAGGAAACGTTGTTTGACCTGTGGCAAGTGAGTGGCCTCTTCTCCAGATTCTGGACTTATACTTTTCTGGCACGGTAGTTTCTATGTAGTCCCTGGAAGCTCTCCTCTCGGAATCATTTCCGAGAGGAGAGCTTCCAGATTCCAGATTGTTCTCCATGGAATTCTTTCTTTTTTGCGGCAGGCCTGGTGTGGAAATTCAGACCTTGCGGCCTCGGGGTGCCCCCGGGTGCAGTCTCGTGCAGGGCAGGCAGAGAGTGGAAACCCTGTTTGATTGCCTTTAGTTAAGTGTCCCCAGTATGGGGTACCCCCTAGTGATGGGGAACACCTGGGAGCTATCCGAAATTTTGACTATGACTTGGATTCAGATGTCTCGGTACTGGGCTCTGTCATGGATGTAGAAGTACTCTCGCCTTCAGAAGATTGTGAGGAGGCTAGTGTGATCTGCCTATTCTGGAAGAAAGAGCTGGTGGCTTTGCTTGCCAGGGTCAACCACCTTGAACTTGACGGATGCTTCTAGCTGAAGGTATACCCACTCCTTCAAGGGGTGCAGAAATCCACTACTGTCTTCCCATTCCTAGATGTGATCAAGGATATGATCTGGTCAGAGTGAGATTCCCCCAACTCCCTGCCTAAAATGTTAAGAGGGTGTAAGAAGATCTTTGCGCTCCCAGAGGAGGAATGCATTGAGTGGTTTGGCATTCTCAAGGTTGATGCACAGTTCATGGCAGTTACCAGAAGGACCCCATTCTTGTGGGAGGCAGATCGGCCTTAAAGGATTTTCTGGACCATAAGATGGATTCATTGTTGAGGAGCTAGCTCATGTTGGCAGCAGCTATTCTGCAGCTGGTGGTATGTACCAGCCTGACATCTCAAGCCCTGCTCTAGTGGATTCATTCTCTACCCTTCTTTTGGAGTGGGCCATGGCCTTCCTTTCTGATGCCATGTATGGCCTGGTACATTTGGTGGGACCAAGGAAATCAGCACACCTTCTCAAGTTTGGAATAGACTTTATTGAACCCTATTAAGTCTATTCCAAACCTGAGAAGGTGTGCTGGTTTCCTTGCTCTTGTTGGCCTATTTGGTTGTATGAAGATACATGCTTCTTTTGGATGCCCCCAGTACATTTGGTGGCCAGAGATGGTGCCCTGACAACAGTGTCATGGCATTGGATTTGGCTCAGGCCCTGGGCAGTGGACACATCTTCTACAGCCTGGTTGGCCCAACTGACTTTTCAGGGGAAGTTTCTGTTTGGAGCCGATTTGGAGAAGCTGGTGAAGGACCTGAGTGAGATAAAATCTTACCGTCTTCAGGAAGACAGGTCTAAGGCGCCTGTGAAGCAGGCTGGTAGCCCTTCTCCTCAACCTCTGCTTGTCCGCCAAGGGCACGCTGGCCAGATTCCCAGGAGTCTCGGGACTCTCATTCTCTGTTCTTTCATGCAACACATGGGCCTAGGGGCTCTATCCCTTCCAGAGGAAGACCCCCTGGGCTTCATAATGAAGGTTTGGTGGTCCATTCCCTGGTTCCTCTAGCTGGAGGCAGGCTTCGCCTTTTGTTTCAGGAATGGGCCTGGGTTACCATGAATTGCCCTTTGTGGGTCAGTGATCAAAATGCCACTGTGTGGACCATCTTGGACAAGTTTCTGTGCCTTAAAGATGGTGATGCCCTTCCTGCTGGATAAACAGGGCAAGGACAAATACTCCATCTATTTTGTGGAGCCCAAAAGGTTGGTCCCTTCTGGCCCATTATGGACTTCAAGGGGGTCAATAAGCACTTGCACGTCCTGCACTTCTGGATGGAAACCTTGCGCTCAGAACTCAAGCAGTTCACCGAGGAGAGATCTTGGCTTATCTGCATCTGGCCAAGGCGTATTTTCTTATCCTGATCTGGGCGGATCAGCAAAGTATCTGCATGTTGCCATGCTTGGCTCTTACTGTCAGTTCATCGCCCTCCCTTTCAGACTATCCACCGCCCCAAAGATGTTTTCCAAGGTCATGGTGGTGGCGGCTGCAGAGTCAAGGGATCTGTGTCCATTCTTATCTGAACAACTGGCTCATCCGAGCCTGTCCTCTTTCAGAAGCGTCTCGGGTGACGTCCTGAGTGGTGGTGTTCTTAGAAAGCCTCAGCTGGGTGTTCAGTCAGGGAATGAGTCAGCTATTGCCTTCCCACTTCCTGAGAGCACACTTTGACACTCAAGTGGGCAGAGTTTTTCTGCCAAAGGAGAGAGTCGAGAGACTGTTGAATTGCATGATGCTATTCTGTGCGCAGCAGGCTCCCAGAGTCTGGAATTATCTCCAACTCCTCAGATTGATGGCAGTGACCATAGAATTTGTGCTGTGGGTGCTCCAGTGGTCCTTGCTGACCCTGGTCCCCGCGTTCTTAGGGGTTCGAGCACAGGCTTCTGTTCCCATTGATGCGGTGGTGGTGGCAGCAGCCGGTCAGCAGGATGTGGTGGTGGTTGTAGCGTGCCACTGGATGATTTCTCCTAGATCTTCCTGACAATGGATGTCAGTTTATCGCAGGGAAGTGGTATGGTCCATCAACAGCTTTGAGGCAAGAGCCATCAGGTTAGCTCTTCTGCATTTCCAGCCCCTGCTTGAGTGCCGGGCAGTTCAAGCGTTTTCAGACAACGCCACGGCGGTGGCTTATGTCAGTTGGCAAGGCAGCATGAGAAGTGCTGGGGTAGCTCTGTTTTAATTTATATTTTTAATAGCAGAAACATAATCAACAACACACAGATATTCAAACTTTTGCCAAGCATCATTAAACCCAAACCCTACCCCTTACCCCCCCCCCCACCTCCCCGCACTCAGGGCTTTAATTTATTGCTTCATTACCCCAATTATAATAATCTTCATAACCAATGTTAATAACCTTATTTCTTGTATTTCTCCAGTCTAATACACTGAGGGTCAAACTCTCCCTGGTCAATCTGGTTTCTACCACTCCATTCCAGATACACTTTCCATGTTTTAGTGAAATGCACCAGATTGCCTTGGCGAATGGCCATGAGCCACATCATATTTTGCACCATTTGCAATTTATTCAATATCCCCCCTAACAAGGGGGCTTCCTTTTTCCTCCTCCAATGAGCTATGACAAGTCTGGTAGAAACACACATATATTTAATCCAATCCCCCTCAGCCTCAGCCATGGGGACCTCTTGATAGTTCAGTAAAGCCAGTGCGGGTGCGGGTGCGGGAGCAGGGTTAATCTGTCTTCCCTGAATCCGCGAAGCCAGGTCAAACACCTCCACCCATACCTTCTGGAAACAGGGGCACCCCCACCACATGTGAATGTATGTCCCCTCACCACCGCATTCCCTCCAACAGATGCCATCTCCAACTCCTATCCTCTTCAGATAACTCGGGGTGCAGTGCCAATGATAATACACGTTATAGGTGGTTTCTAGCAGGTAGGTAGCTTGGAACCCCTTATACAGCCCTTGAATTTATTTATTTATTTATTTACATTCTCTTATATACCGCGCTATTCTGCATCAGTGCGGTTTACATTGAACAAACTGAAATTACATTGAATGATCTTACCCCAGGTTTCCAAGTTCCACTGAACCCCCAGGTCTGACTCCCACCAAAATTGGGGTGTGGCTTTTGACTGATTGGTTCCCTCCATTATTTTATATAGCCTAGAAAGGCATCCTTTCATAGATTTGTTCAGAAACACTCTCTCCATGGAAATGGCAGACTTGGTAATACTGGAACCTGTTTCAGCTCTTCAAAAGTATGACAGCCACTTTTATTCCAAATTTGTCCTACTGCCCACAGGCCACTAGACTCCCATTTTATATAACAGGGGTCCAATAATCCCATCTTAAACTGATGATTGTGCCTCAAAGGGGCCAGTGAGTAAACCGGGCTCGAGCCCACCATTTTTTGGCAACGCAGCTTAGTTGCGGTGTACTGGTTCCCCACCTTAGCTTCACCATTAGTACCTCCGCTAGATATTGTAATGAGCATGCTCCCACACACTCCTGCTCAATCTCAATCCACTCCTTCCAGAGACACATATATAACCAGCCTTTTTATTCCCTTTACCCCTACTAAAATTGTATTTAATATCCCATTGTGAACCACTTTGATGGAAGGAAAAGGTGGTATATAAAACTGGATATTTAAAATAAATAAATAAAGGATATCTATTTGTGCTTTATTGACTATAGCAAGGCCTTTAACTGTGTAAACCATGAGAAACTCTGGGCCACATTAAGAAGCATGGGTATACCAGAACACCTGATCGTACTCTTGAACAATCTCTACATTGATCAAGAAGCAACAGTTTGAACGGAACAAGGAGAAACAGAATGGTTTAAAATAAGCAAAGGTGTAAGACAAGGCTGCATACTTTCCCCCTACCTGTTTAATTTATATGCAGAACAAATCATCAGAGAAGCAGGATTGTATGAAGACAACAGAGGTGTGAAGATTGGTGGAAGACTCATCAACAACCTTGGCTATGCTGATGATACCACATTACTGGCTGAAAGTGAAGATGATCTGAAACATTTGCTTCTCACAATCAAAGAACATAGTCTCAAAATGAGCCTGCACCTTAATGTAAAGAAGACAAAGATCATGACAACTGGCATAATCAACAGGCTCATCCTTGAAGGAGAAAAAATTGAAATCGTAAATAACTTTAACCTACTTGGATCAACTATCAATAAAGAAGCAGCAAGCAGTCAAGAAATCAGAAGACGTATTGCTCTTGGCAGAATGGCTATGAAAGACCTAGATAAGATTCTCAAGAGCAGAGATGTCTCTCTCCATACAAAGATCCGACTTGTTCAAGCCATGGTATTTTCAATAACATCATATGGATGTGAAAGCTGGACAGTGAAAAAGATAGACAGGAAGAAAATTGATGCCTTTGAATTATGGTGCTGGCGGCGAATACTGTGTATACCATGGACTGCCCGAAGAACAAACCAGTCAGTACTAGAGGAGATCAAACCTAAGCTTTCTTTAGAAGCTCAGATGAAAAGACTTTGACTTTCATACTTTGAACACATCATGCAAAGAGAGCGATCATTAGTGAAAGACATCATGCTTGGCAAGATAGAAGGTCAACGCAAAAGAGGAAGGCCAGCAATGAGATGGATCGATACAATAACAGCAGCTACGGGTACCAGTCTGTCAACAATGAGCCGCCTGACTGAAGACCGAACACAATTTAGGATAGCTATACAGAGGGTCGCCATGAGTCGACTCCAACTCGACGACACTTAACAACAACAACAAAATAAAATATATGCCACTCCACCACCACTCGGATTTGTGCCGCTAAGTAATATCTTCTAAGATCCGGAGCACCTATGCCACCCCCTCTCTCCGCTTCCTCATTATACCCCTGCCACCTGGTGTCTTTTATTGAGCCAGATAAAGTTATCCACTCCCTCCTGCCATTTCCTGAGTACTTTATCCGGAATCTCAATTGGCAGGGCATTAAATAGATACAAGAGTTTAGGCACTACCATCATTTAACACTGTTTATCCTCCCTATCCATGAAAGTGACAGTTTTTTCCATTGTAACAGATCATAGCTTTTGTTCTTCCAGAGTGGATCAAAATTTAGTTTATAGATCTGGGAAGCATCCACTGGAAGGTTCACCCCAAGGTAGTGAATAGAAGAAGTGGCCCACTTATAGGGATGGTCCCTAGTTATCTCCCTTCTAGCTCCAGGAGGTAAGAAAAGCTCCAATAGCTCTAATTTCCCAGAGTTCATTTTGAATCCCAAGACCACGCCAAAGGCCCCTAGCTCTTCTTCCACTGCTTTCAGGGATGATAGTGGGCTAGTTACTGTGAACAAAAGGTCATCAGCGAACAAAGAGAGCTTATATTGGCTCTTCCCCACCCGTATTCCCTCTATGTCCTCCCATTCTCTTACTCTTTGTGCTAAGGGCTCCCTAGCAAGGGCAAAGAGCAGGGGGGACAGGGGGCAGCCCTACTGCGTTCCTCATCATATTTTAAAAGTTGCCGAGTAGGCACCATTGACCTGCACCCGGCCTAGAGGGTGGGAATACAAGACCTCTATCCATTGCTTAAAGGGACCCCCCATCCCCTTCTGCTCCAACACCTAAAAGAGATATGGCCAATATATTCGGTCAAATGCCTTCCCGGCATCTACTATTAGGATGACCACTGGGGTGCAGGTCCTGCAGGCCTGCTCATTCAGGCCTTGCACTTTCCGTATGTTGTCAGCACATAGCCTCCCCGGGATGAACCTGGATTGGTTAGGGTAAATCAACCCCTCCAAGAGTGGTTGGAGCCGATTAGCCAAAACCCTGTCCATGATCTTTTGGTCGATCCCCAGCAATGAGATCGGTCTATAGGACCCACAAATCATAGAGTCTTTTCCCATCTTCAATATAACAGTTACTACTTCTCTCATGAATGGGGGGAGGATCTTCCCTTCCAGGGCCCATTTAAATACCCTGGCAAACAGCTCACTAATCTGGGGGGCAAAATGTTTTATAAAATAAATTTGTATAGCCATCCAGCCCTGGGGCCTTTGACCTCGGCAACCCCTGAATCACCTGCTGAATCTCCAATGCGGAAATAGGCCTATTCATAGAGTCCCTCTGTTCTTCCTTTAATTAGGAGACAGAGCATCCCCGCAAGTAGTCCCCTATCTGCTTATCATGGGCCGTCCACTCAGGGGAATATAGATCCCGATAGAATTCCCTAAATCTCTCCCTAATCTCCTCCCACTCTAGGAAATCTTTACCTAGCTTATTTTTAATCTTCCAAATCTAATTACGTATACATGCCTTGCGGAGGTGAAATGCTAGTAGTCGCCCCTCTTTATTGCCAAACTCAAACTCCTGTTGGCCTATCCTGTCCAGATCCCTTTATATTGCTTTTAACTGATGTTCATGAAGCTTCTGCTTTACTAGGAAGAGTTGTTGTCTAAGTCTAATGTCAATAGCCCCACTTTTGACTTTAAGTTCTAGGTCCTTAATTTTTTGATGCAAAGCCTCAACCTCTCTCTCCCCCTGTTTCTTTTTATACATGCCCACACTGATTAAGTGCCCCCTTATGACCACCTTCAGACACTCCCATACTGTTCCTGGGGAGCATTCTCTAGTGTCATTGTCTTTCAGGTACTGTCCATTCGCTACCCTGATCCCATTACAAACCTCCTTCCAGGTCTTCCAGGAGGAAATCATTGAGTCTCCAAATCCCCTGGGAGCATTTTCCCCATCCCATCTCAACTACAGCACAGACCGGGTAGTGGTCAGACCAAATTTAGTCCACTATCCAGCATTGGCTCAGCCCCTTCAGTACAGACTGGGAGATCCACATATAGTCCAACCTAGAATAAGAGAAATACACTGTAGAATAATACATGCTCGTAATCTCTTTCCCCTTATGCAATTCCCTCCATCCATCTACTAAATTAAAAAATTTGGCCAGGCCCGCAATCTTTGAAGGTCAGCCCTGTTGTCATCTCTACTCCCTCTAGAGGTGTTCAACCTGGGATCAAGGGCTAAATTAAAATTACCAATAATCACTAGATCCCCTTCAACAAAACCTCTCATTTTTGTGGTCAATTTGTCAAAGAACTCTCCCTGGTTAGTGTTCGGCCCATGCACACTGCCTATTGTGACAATCTCACCCCCAAGGAAATTTTTATAAATAAGTACCGGCCTTTCCGGTCCTGCAGGGTCTCCATTAAACAAAATAGTATGTCGTTGGCCATAGCAATTGCCACACCCCCTCTTTTCTTCTGGTTCTTATTTGAGGCAAACCATATTTGTTTGTGCCTGGGGAGTATAACCCTCCCTTCATCCTTTGGTAGGAGAAGGGTTTCTTGAATATAGACAACCTGGGAGCCTAGCCTAAGTACCTCCTTTGCCAAGAGGTGTCGCTTCTGGGAAGAGTTTAACCCTCCTATATTTAATGTGCATATTTAAATCGGTGGCATTTTAATAGTGTTTAATTCGCCTATTGACCTGATTTTTCCCTTCCCATCCCTCAGAGTCCCCTCTCCCTTTACTCCCAACCCCTCCCATAACTCCCCACCCCCCACACATCTCAGTGTTGACTTCCATCTACATCGTACCCTGGTGCCTATTACTCACCTATTATGACCCATCCCAGTGCTCTGCTCTCGAGAACCACCCTTTGCAGCCTTACGTTAAAGCCCCCTTGCAATTAACTCAACATAAGTCCACTCCTTCCTCAGGTGGCAGGGGTCTCCCCTTTATTTATTTTTATTTATTTATTTATTTAGTAAACACTTGTATACCGCTGCTTCCTACGATCAGCAGCGGTTTACTTTACAGAATCATAATGTATTGTACGGTACATTGAGATTTCAGTTTTACATTTTGATTAGTCAATGATTACGTAACACGGGACAAGCATTTGGATACGATACATATTTGATTAAAGCACACAGATCAAGGTATACATTTTTTATTTATTTATTTATTTATTTAGACAGTTTTGTATCCCGCCTTATCCTTCAATCAAAGCGGTCACAACACAATTGGGGGATACATTTAACACGCGGGGATATGAGACACATACACTAATACTTACAGGGAACATGGGCAATGGAGGGTTAAGTGGCTTGCCCAAGACCACAAGGAGCATCTGTGGGACTAGAAACCCCAGTCCTTCCGGCCCAAGGTTGCTGTCCTCTAGTGGGATTTGAACCCCCGACCTTCCGGCCTGATTTCAGTAGATTGGGGGAGGGCCCCATATATACAATTTGTACAGAATTAGTTGCCAAGGTGTACAGACTATACATGGTTATATACAATTTGTACGGAATTAGTTGCCAAGGTGTACAAGTTATACATGACTATATACTATTAGATTATATGCTGCCGAGTGCGGCAGAGGAGATCTGGTTGAGGTAGGGTATCGCAGTTAGATCAAGTTGTAGTGGGTTTGAAACAGATAGGTTTTCAGTTTTCGTCTAAATTCGTTCAGGTTGTTTGTGAGCCTTAATTCATGCGGTAGTTGGTTCCATTGGATTGGCGCTGAGTATGTGAACGCCCTATTGCTTGTTTCGGCCTTGACAGATCTTATGCTGGTCGGGATACATAGGGTGTTGAGATTCATAGTTCTCCTGCTCCTGTTGCTAGGTTGAATAGTGATTAGGTTATTGAGGTAGGATGGTGCGATGCCATTGATGAGTTTAAATGTTGTGATGAGTAGTTTGTAGATGATGCGGGCGGCCACTGGGAGCCAGTGCAGATCCATTAGAACTGGGGTTATGTGGTTGGTGACTTTCTTTTCCATGATGACTCTTGCAGCCACGTTCTGAGCCATTTGCAGGATGCTTAGTGTGCTCTTTGGAAGCCCTTGTAGACTGGCATTGCTGTAATCCAGGTGGGGAATGATTAGTGCTTGAGCAACAGACCTAAAGTCGGATTTCTCGAGGATATTGCGGAGTGGTTGAAGGATTTTGAGTTTGTAAAAGATGGCTCGGTTAACTGTTCTGAGGTGTTTGTCCATCTTGAGGTTGCTGTCAAGTAGGACTCCTAGATACTTTATTACAGGCTTTGTATCGTATATGTTTTTGTTTAGTGTGACTGTGGTGGGCGGGATGAAATTGGCTTTCTTGGACATGAACATGACCTCTGTTTTTTTGTGATTTATTGACATGTTGTTTTGCTGAAGCCATGATTGGAGCATGTCAAGGCATTCTTCTAGTGGACTGAAGTTAGGCTGTGTTATGTCGAGCTGTGTGTATAACATCACATCGTCGGCATATATGTGGTAATTTATGTTGTATTTCTGGAAAATACTGCATACCGGCTTTATATACAAATTGAACAGTAGGGATGAGAGGGCAGACCCTTGAGGGATCCCATGGGTTTGGGGGAAAGCATCAGCTCTGTCGTTGTTGAATTGCACTTGTTGCATCCTATTGAATATGTATGATGTGAACCATTTCAGGGGGGTCCCTGTTATACCTAGCGAGGCCAGGCGGTCCAAAAGGGTGGTGTGATGTACTGTATCGAATGCCGCTGAGATATCGATGAATATGAGTATGAACATGGAGTTTTTGTTCTCGAGGCCCCTAAGTAGATTGTCAAGGAGTGCCAGTAGTAGTGTTTCCACTCCGTGATTGAGTGGAAACACCAAGTCTTTCCATCCCTTGGCTTGGCTTCTAGCTGTGGTGCAGCAGCAGATGCCTCCCTCCTTTCTGTGACCCCCTCCCATCTGGGTCAGCTGTTTCCTGGTTGTTTCTGTGTTCCTGGTCTACCCTCTGGATCTGGTACTGAGGGAAGGTTACTCCAGCCCAAGTCTTTCATAGTATTAAGCACCTCCATTGGTGCCTGCACTTTATGGGAGCGGCCCTTTAAAGTAAACAGCAGACCCGCTGGGTAGAGCCATCTATATCTTACATTTTCTTCCCGTAGTCACTGTGTTACGCCCCGGAACTCTCTCCTGCATTGCATGGTACCAGCAGACAAGTCTGCGTAAAGCTCCAGTTTTGCGTTCTCCCATGGAAGTGATTGCACTTTCCGGGCAGCCTGCACAATAATATTCTTGGTCTCATATTTGTGGAAGTATGCCCTGTATCTTGGATTAAGTGTGCAAAGGATGAACTGGCTGAAAGCTTACAACACATAGTCAACCAATCCCTTTCACAAGGCACCATGCCTGATGCCTTAAAACTCACAACACTCCGACCAATAATAAAGAACAGTAAGCTTGACACTAAAGACCCGAACTCATACAGACCAATAGCCAGCATTCCATTTATAGCTAAAATAATAGAGAAAACAATTCAACTACAGTTACAAGAACACATTGATGAACACAAACCACTTGACTCACACCAATTTGGATTCCCTCTTAATCACCCTAATGGACTTCCTCATCCGGGGTACAGATGACAACAAACAAGGCTTCCTACTCCTCTTCATAGATATTTCTGCCGCCTTCGACAACATCAACCACCTTACACTGATCAACAGACTAGAGAACTTAGGAATAGGTGGGACTGTCCTTAAATGGTTCAAGTCCTACATCACACATAGACTAATATGCGTCCAAATTGACCAACAAGCATCAGAAACATTCCCCCAGGGACAGGGAATACCTCAAGGATCAGCCCTTTCAGCCCTCCTATTTAACCTGTACCTGCAACCTATAACAAACATATTTAAAAAACACAGGATTAATCATTTTATATACACCGACGACATCATGCTTGCTATCCCCATAACCACTAAAAACCCCACTTATGACACACTATCCGAATGCATGGCTGAGACTTCCTCCTGGATGGAATCTAACTACCTCAGCATCAACCTCAAGAAAACGGAAGCAATGTTCGTAACAAGGTCATCTATAACTGAGAACACTTACCCGGAAACAATCACAATAAACAAAACTACCATACCTGTTAGAAAACAGGTAAAATACTTAGGTGTAATAATAGACCACACACTTACCATGCTACCACACATAAAACAAACAGTAAAAACCATTTTCTATAAACTTAAAACTATTCAGCACCTAAGGCCACTCCTTGAAACACAAGACTTTAGATCTGTAGTAAGCACACTGATCACCCCTCACTTCGACTATTGCAATAGTCTCCTAATAGGCCTTCCTCAAAAAAGCACATACCTTCTACAAAGAGCCCAGAACATCTGTGCAAAAGTAATTGCTAAAGCTCGCCTAACAGACCACGTATCCCCAATACTGCTAGAACTACACTGGCTCCCTATAAACAGCCGAATTAGATACAAAATTATCCTAACAACCTTTAAACTCATAAATGACATAGCTCCCTCACACCTATCTACACTACTGCACTCTCCAACCACAACTAGATCTCACAGACAAAATGCAGCCCACTCCCTTATCACACCAAAAGCTATCCGGAAGACTAAGAAAATCACTAGCTCCAGAGCATTCACATTCGTTGCTCCTACGCTCTGGAACGACCTCCCAATAGACCTTTGAATCATAAAAGACCTCTCCCAATTCAGGAAAGAATTAAAAACCTACCTATTCACTGAACACTTTGAAATCCCCTACTCCCCCAAAACCAGCTCCACAACAAACATGGACACACATGCACAAACCCTCTAACCCCAGTTAACTAACTCCCTGCCTGACTCCCTCCCCTCACACCCCTCATTCACGACATAAAAGGAAATAAATTCCAACACCTACACTTGCCCTACACACCACGCACAACCACTGTAAATATCCATGTGTAAATAGTTTGACGATTGTTTTGCTTTAAATTAAATTTTATTGTTCAATGTAAATAGTTGAATCCTACTGTTCAATGTAAATGTATACAGATGTGTACAATACTGTTAAGCTGTTACATGTAAACCGCCCTTGATCTCTGGAAGGGGCGGTATAAAAGAAAATAGTTAAATAAATTAAAAAAATAAATAAAATAAGTATGCTAGCACGTCCCTCGGCTTCCCCGAGGCTAATTGACCCACCACTCTATGGGCTCTGTCCACCTTGTAGCACAGCTCTGGTGAGTCCATTTGTGCAACCTGTACACTGCTTTGCATATTCGCTCCGTTAGGTCCACATAGTCCACTGAGTCTACCTGCTCTGGCAAGCCCCATATTCTTATGTTACAGCACCTAGATTTATTCTCAAAATCCTCAGTTTTAAGTAGCAGTGACTCATATTTTTCATTTAGCCCTGATACCAAGCGGCCGATCTCCTTTATATTCTCTCCCTGTCCCTCCATCCGCATCTCCGTTTTCTGCACCCGCTGGCCCACCTCGTTGAGCTCCAAGCACACATCCGCCATCCATGTAAGAACATCATTCTTTACTCCTTGGGCATCCTTCTTAAGTTCTACAAACCATTGCTGCATTTCTCTCTGCAGGGAAGCTATCTCGATTCCATCAGCACTTTCACTTCTCTCTTTCATTGTGCTGGGCAGTTGTTCGTGCCCTTTATCAGGGCCTGCCATTTTCTGGCCTCCGCTTGCTCCGTTCGTGGCACTGCTATTTTTATGTGCAAATGCCTTCAAATCAGAGCCCCCTTTCTTTGCAGGGGTGGCCATAGCTTTACCTTCAGGCTTTTAGCTTTTCTATTGTTAATTTGGCCGCGTTTTCTTCCCAAGAAAGGAGAGCGCCACTAATATCAACTAGGAGCTCTCTGTTTAGGCAGCCATACCGAGGTGTAATGTCACTGGAAGTCCCATGGCTGTCCTGTTTACTTGGGTGAAGAAGAACGTCCGAACCTTGTCAGCTCACACATTGCCAGGGTAGACAACAATGTGGAAGCAGACTTCCTCAGCCAGGACTCTCTGGACCCTGGAGAGTGGGAGCTGAGTTAGGAGGTGTTTCAGTTGATTTTGCACCACTGGGGTTGCCCCGATCTGATGGCAGCCCACTCCAATGCCAAAGTCTGCCGCTTCTTCAGTCACCACACGGAGATGGAGTCTGAGGGCATCATCGCCCTGACCTAGGCTTGGCCAAATCAGTGCTTGCTGTACGTGTTTCCTCCCTGGCCCTCGGTGAGGCATATGATTCGGTGTATGGGCCGCCACCCAGAAAGGATTGTTCTGGTGGTGCCGGTTTGACCAAGGAGGCATAGTTCAGAGACCTGAAGTGGCTCCTGCAGGCGCCTCCTCTTTGGTTGCCTCCATCTCAGGGCCTTTTGTAGCAGGGACCAATCTTCCTGGAGGACCCAGTTCCCTTCTCACATGGCTTGGCTCTTAGAAGGAGACAGCTAGCACATTAGGGCTACTCTCCAGTGGTAGTCTTTGCCCTGCATGGAGCCTGGTGGAGGTCTACCAAGATGTGTCTTTGAGCGATGGTGCAGCACTAGGCAGTTGACTCCTGAGGCGGCCAAGGTGCCATCTCAGTTGGCCTGTCTACAGAATGACCTGGAGAAGGGCCTTTCCCTTAGCTCTCTGAAAGTTCAGGTGGTGGTTTCCGAGGTCCGGTGGATGGTAAGTCTCTAGCCTTGTTCGCAGATATCTCGTGCTTTCTCTAGGAGGTTCAGAATCTGCATCCTCCCCTCCAGTCTGTAATCCCTTCCTGGGATCTGTTTCTGATGCTCAGGGTCCTGGTGGTGGTGCCCTTTGAGCCATTGAAGCATGTTACTTTAAAGGACTTGATGGTTGTCTTGGTCCTAATTTGTTCCAAAAGGCAGATTTCCAAGCTGCAGGCTCTGTCCTGCCAAGATCTTTATCTGTCTTTTCAAGGAGGCTGTTTACATTTGGCCTGTGCCTTCCTTCTTGCCTAAGGTGCCTTCCCCCTTTCATGTGAACCAGGTGGTCTACCTGCCCTCCTTCTCGAAGGAACAGTGTTGGGGGAAGGATAAGAAACATAGAAACATAGGCCATGTGGTCTTTTTCTGTCATCATGTTTCTATCTAGTCTGTCCTTCCATAACAACAACTACAACAGTCCACTTTTTATCTTTAGAGATCTTCTGTGTTGGTCCTATGTTTTTTGAATTCAGTTACTGTCCTCATCTCTACCACCTCCACTGGGAGACTATTCCATGGATCCACTACTCTTTCTGTAAAGAAATATTTCCGCATATCACTCCTGAATCTATCTCCCTTCACCCTCATCCCATGTCCCCTTGTAGCAGAACTTGCTTTCAATTGAAAGAGGCTCTCTCCCTGAACATTTATGCCACGGAGGTATTTAAACATCTCAATCATATCACCTCTATCCTGCCTTTCCTCTAAGGTGTACATATTAAGATCCTTAAGTCTGTCCTCATATGCTTTATAATGAAGCCCACTAATCATTTTAGTAGCCACCCTCTGCACTGACTCCATCCTGTTCACATCCTTTTGAAGGTGCGGTCTCCAGAATTGCACACCATACTCCAAATGAGGTCGCACCAAAGACTTATACAGAGGCATTATCACCTCCTTTTTTCTGCTAGCCATTCCTCTCTGTATGCACCCAAGCATCCTTCTAGCTTTTGCCGTCACCTTTTCTACCTGTTTAGCTACTTTAAGATCATCAGACACAACCACGCCTAGGTCCCGCTCTTCTTTAGTGGACAAAAGTACTTCACCTCCTATACTGTATTGCTCCCTTGGATTGCTGCAGCCCAAATGCATTTTTTAACATTAAATCACAGCTGCCAAATTCTAGACCATTCTTCAAGCTTAGCTAGATCCCTCCTCATGTTATCTACACCTTCCTGGGTATCTAATCTATTGCAGATTTTGGTATCATCTGCAAAGAGGCAAACCTTACCCGACAGCCCTTCTGGATCTCTGCCTTGTGGATGTCCGGAGGGTGCTTTTCTGGTGGAGGTTACGAATTCATTTTGTAAATCCAATCATCTTTTTGTGCTGTTGCTGGCCTGCATAAAGGTAACACAGCGGCTATGTCACTTTTAGGGCGCTGGATTAAGGAGGCCATGGCCTCGGCCTCGGCCTATTTGTTATGGAACCGGCTGGTTCCGGAGGGTTTGTGCGCCCATTCTACCTGAGCACAAGCATCCTTGTGGGTGGAGTGGAGCTTGGTAGCCCCTGCAAACATTTGTCGGGCAGCATTGTGAGATCACTTTCCAGTTTTGTCAAGCATTACCGCTTGGATGTCCACATGTGTGTGGGCATGGCTTTGGGTCAAGGATTGTGCGAGCTACTGTGTCTTCTTCCCGTCTAATGGAGTTGTAGCTTTGGTACATCCCACATGTCTGGACTGGTATAGCAGGATAAAATGGAAGGTGACATTTTACTTACCAGTTAATATCCTTTCCTTGTGTCCTGCTAGACCAGTCCAGGGACCACCCATAAAGCTATATTTACTGTGTTGTTCTGCTGCAGTACACTTGGGCCCACCATGATTTTTATACTTGGCTTTGCAGGTTCATCTTCTACTGGCAGCCTTCTGTTTATGCTTTCCTGTACATGGTTCTCTACTGTTGTTTTACACATTGTTGCCCACAATTGAGGTTGTGTGGGGCTTGCCATGTTTCTCCCATATGCTTTGGGGTGAATATTGAAGGAGACCTCTGGTGACTGAGGCAAATAGAGGCATAGGAGTGATTTCATTGAAACTTGGGCTTTTCATTGGTTCTTTGTCTCCACCAATCTGCTAGTAGGGGAGCACAGCCTCACTTATCTGGACTGGTCTAGCAGGACTCAAAAGGACATTAACTGGTAAGAAAATGTCACTTTCTGCAAGTTTCTTGCTTATGCTGATCTGAGGAGAAAAATACATGCTTGGGAATCAAACCATATCCTTCTGTACTGCAATGGTGACACTTGGTGGCTAGATGCACTGACCATGATTGCAGGGTTCCAGAAAGAGCCTTTGTACATGATCGCTGGCCAAGAACTACAATGGCCTGGCTAAACGATTTGGGAGGGAAAATATCTACGAATTGATGTGAATGAGGATTCACAGTGCCATAGACACACAGATTCTGACTTTGATTGAACTGGAAGCGCAAAGAAGTTGGAAGCAACTGCCAGGCCAAAAAATGTGTGTCTACTTTTTCAGAAGTATAAATCCTCTTGCCAATGTTCTAAAGTACTCCTATTCTTACATAACTGATCTATGGCACTGGATGTTTAGTGCTACTTTATAATGTTTTATTCTGTAACAACATGCAGAGGTTTTTGTGTTTAACATTTGCTAAGGTTTTACTATGTGCAAAGAACTTTTCTTCCCTAAAGATTCACTAATTTATAATGCAGTATATAAGAGGAGTATGTCAGATCTCAGGTTGCATCAGACCTATTCAGTTTGTTGGTGTCTGTTTTTCCTCTGAGGTGCTAATCTTATACTACTCATCCCCCTTCTGCCTTTTTAATATGTAATTGGCGCATTCTGTGTTATATCGTTTTGACAATTGCAAAGTATTCTTGAGAGCTTTTAGTCACTAAAGTGTACAGAATGAGATTTTATTATGAATCCCATGGAACTTACAAAAGACCATTTTTATTTATTTCAATATTTTGTAATGCTATCCAAGCCCAAAAGCCATGAAGTGGCAAAGATAACTGGTTAATTTTAACTCATTCTCTTTAATCAGATTTTCAGTTGAACCTAACCAGCTAGATGTTCAGTTGAAAATTCAGCAAACTTATCTGGTTAACATTTAAAATCAGTACTTTACATTTAAATCCTAACAAAGAAAGCACAAAGCTAGTGCTTCCCCCTGACTCCCATACATAAGAAAAATGCCATACAATCCTTCCTCCAAAGCAAAAAAAAAAGTGCCGGGTGCCTGTGGGACAGGAAATAAACAAGTCAATTTTCATCAAGACTTACATGTTCAGCAACAACTGCTAAACGTATAAGTCATGAATGGGTTTTCAGTGGAACTATACAGATAGTGCTGCTGAAAATCCCTCTGAATACTCCAGCAATGGTGTACCAAGGGTGGGGCAGTGGGTGTGGCCCACCCTGAGTGCCAGCACTATACAGATCATGCTGAGGCAGAGTGAGGGCATTCCACCTAACTGTACATACAGCAGTGATATTCAGCTACTATCTGTACAGTACTAGTAGGTAATTCTGGATGATGCGCAAGGCAGAATTTGCGCAGAATTCTCCCACAGTGCAGAATTGCACCTTTTTACACAGAAAAACATAGGTGACAAAGAAGGAACTGGCCAAACCCATAAGAGGAAAAGTTCCGATGCAGCCGAACCTGCCGGAAGAGGAGAAGTAGCACGAGGAACAGCCTTGCACTAGAACTTTGAAGCCAGCTCTGCAGAAACTGTAAGGGGAGGAGTAGAAGACAAACAGCAGCACTGGCTCCTCCTCCTCCTATGCTGACATGTAGCTGAAGTCAATGAGGGGAGGAGGAGCCAGTGCTGGTGATTGACAGCAGAGGAGCCAACAGGTTCAAACTCACTCTGTGCAAGGACGCAAGATGGTTAAAGGGGGTTAAAGACAGAGGAACCCAGTGACCTGCAGTCATCTGCAAAGAGGGTAAGTCACAGGGCCCAGTGCTTGCCAAACCCCAGATGCTGGCTGCCTGTGGGGATCCCATCTCCCATGGGTAGAAGTGCTTTGTGCCAGGATTGGTGCTGGTTGCCCAAGGGGATTCCATCTCGTGGGCAGAAGAGCTGCAAAGGGCCGCAATTGCAACCAGAATCGGTGTTGTCTGCTCCAACCTGCAAAAAAAAACCAAAAAAAAAAAACCACACTTGCAGACTGGGGCAGACAGCGCCAGTCCTGGCTGAAATTGTGGCCCTTTGCAGCACTTCTGCCCGCAGGAGATGGGATCCCCTGTGCCAATCCTGGCCATAATCGCGGTACTTAATATACTACTCAAGAAAATGAAGGCTATTAACAGAGGCATGCAGAACCTTTCCTAAATGCTGTGCAGGGGTCTTATCAGTAAAGCAATTGTTGGCATCAAAGTTCTGACCACAAGCAACTCAGGACGGAGTAGCACAACGCAAGCAGAACCCACTAATCTCTGCAGTGTTCCTTGCCATCTGAAGTGTGAACACAAGGCTGGGGATATTTAAAGAGAAAGTATGACTTTAATAAATGTGGATTACTTTTATGGCAAAGAATACAAATTAGAAGTGTAAAAGCTAAAATATATTTGGACAATAAAATGCAAAAAAATTGGGCTAGCTACATTACATCTGGGGGAATTCTGTGCAAAAAATGTTTTTAATTATGCACGAAAATATACTAATAAAACATGCAGAATTTTAAAATACCAAGCGCATGATTTTCTAAATTTTATGCAGAATCCCCCCAGGTGTAATATAGTTAAGTAGATTCATTTAGGCCTGAGAAAAACCAGTTCTAATTTAAATTGCTTGAATATCACTGCTATATGTATAGCTACAGGCATTGAACACTATTTACTTATATTCAACACCACCTCTCTATATAGCAGCACTGAATATACAGTACATATATGGGTAACATATTCAAAGCTATTTAATCAATTAGCAGACTGCGGTCAGTGCATACAAACTTGCCATGCAGTTTGTATGCACTGATGCTAGCCAGCTAGTTTTGGGGTGGAGCAGGGGCTTCACTAGGGTTTAGCCGGTTAGTGGTGATATTGAGCTTCTGGCCATTCAGCTGCCCTAACATTAGCTGGTTTATCTATACAGCTAGTGCCTGCATATTGTCGCTGACCCGTCAGCTAATCTGCTGTCCGGGCAACCCAGATATTCAATGCTGGTGGCCAAATATGACCACAGCATTGAATAACACAGGTACACTAAAAAAAATTTTTTTTAAACTGCCTCTAATGTTTTGATTGATTTTTACGTTTTTTGGTGCGCTGAATCCAAATCTGGTAACCAATTTGCTCCATCACGTACAGATTTTTTGCTACATTGGGTTAGCAGTTTGAGGTGAACGTTTCAGATTGAGTGCGATCGAGATAAAAGTTTCTTGGATGAATTCTTTATACTAATTGTTTAGTAGTTATTCAAATAAGAATAAAGAAAATTGTAACAAGGCAGCACATAAGAATAGAGTAATGTCAACAAAACACAGTGATGGTAGCAAAATTGTCTACACTTAAAACAGCCACATACATGTGCACAAACATTGAGCATATAAGAGCGAGGTTAGACACAAAGCAAAGCAAAGAAATGTGCAAAAAATGTTGTACAGGTATGTATGTAAGAATAGAAAACGCAAACCGCACCATTGCAATACATGAAGACAAACACCCGATGGTGTGAAAATAAAATTCTAATAAATGAGATCCGACACTGTGGTAATAACTAGCAAATTTTTATTTCAAAGTTTAGTAAAAACACGATATTTGTCAACACAGTTTAGATTTCAAAGTCATTCTTGGGTCAATCAATCTCCTGGTGGGCCCGTTTCTTCTTCCCCCGAATGCTTCTCTTGGTGCACTGCTTGGCGTATTTTTCATCTGGGGTTTCCCGCAGCAGCAACCAGCAGAAATCAGCCATCATAGTGGTGTTCCATCTTCCTTGGTACCTTCTCTCTGCGTCCTTGATGTCCTGGTGAAACCTTTCACCTTGTTCTTCACTGTACGCCCCCAAGTTTTCGGGAAAGTAGTTCACATGGGAGTGCAAGAAATGGACTTTCAGGCTCATGTTACAGCCTTGTTCTTTGAAGGCATTGAGCATCCTGGCAACAATATCCTTATAGTTCTCATCCCGCCTGTTCCCCAAGAATTTGAGAACAACATCCTTGAAGGAATCCCAGGCTTCTTTTTCCTTCTCAGACATCGTTTCAGCGAATGCTCCATCTGAAATGAGTTTCCTTATATCAGGGCCAACAAACACTCCTTCCTTTAGCTTTGCTTCAGAAAGTCGGGGGAACTTTGAGCAAAGGTACCGAAAGCACTCACCATCTTTTGGAAGGGACTTGATGAATTGCTTAATGAGACCCAACTTAATGTGGAGAGGTGGTAATAGAATTTTATCACGAGGTACCAAGCTCTCATGAAGAACATTTTTCTCACCGGGTCTCAAATACTCCCAAATTGGCCAGTCTTTTTTCCCCCAGTGTAGGTCGCGGGCCCGGCTATCCCACAAGCAAAGGAAGCAGGGATATTTGGTGAAACCGGATTGCTGCCCTAATAGCATGGATAGAATTTTAAAGTCTCCACAAATCATCCACTTATGCTCATCATAACGAATCTTCTGAAGAATCAGGGCCAAATTCTCGTATTTTTCTTGGAGAATAACAGAGTGAGCAATAGGAACTGAAGCGAATGTGTTGCCATTATGAAGAAGAACACCTTTTATGCTGTCTTTTGACGAATCAATGAACAGCTGCCATTCAGCAGGATCATACTTGAGTTTAAACTTTTCCATCACTCCGTATATATCGTTGCAAAATACCAAATCTTCCTCTTTGCTGAAATACTTCAAAAATTGTGTCTCGCGGTTGCGGTACCAATAAAAAGTTGTTCCTGGTGACAATAGATTTTTCTGTTTAAGCCGAGAACCTAGCAGTTGGGCAGCATCTTTTGGGAGTCCTAAATCCCGGACTAAATCATTCAATTCAGCTTGAGAGAAAAGTTCAGGTTTCGGATCTGGTTCAGTTTCAAACTCGGAAGTACTGGACTCATCGGGAAAAGCCATCTGATGAGTCTCATCATGATCAGAACCGTCCACACAAATATGATCCAAAGATTTTGGTGGTTCAGGCACAGGTACTTCGTTGCTATGAGGCATAGGCCTAATTGCTGAGGGAAGGTTGGGGTAACTTATTACGTTCTTATTTTTTAAGTTGTATCCCTTCACAATACAAGAGCAAAAATAGCAGTCACTGCTGTGGTCTCTTTGTTCACGCCACATCATAGGTATTCCGAAACGAAATGCTTGTTTTTTACCTTTCATCCATAAGCGTAGATCTTCCTCACATGTCTTGCACACTTTGTGAGGAGCCCACGGTTTGTCTTGATCGCCTAACTTCAAACCGAAATAGGCGAAATATACTTTTTTAATAAATGCAGAAATGTTCCTCTGCCGCTTTTTCACGGTATATTCCCCACAAATAAAACAAAAACTGTCCAGAGAGTTGACGCAACCTCTGGCTCTGTGAGCCATCACAAATACACAGCACTGCAAACTACAACTGTAGTGAACTACTTCGGAATAAAGCTGGATTACGACTGAGCAAACAAAAGGTAATAATGAACTTGCAAGAAACTGAAATTTGACAGGAACGTTCATGTCGCAACCACCGTGTTTGAGCGAGCGAACGAGGCGAGGCGAACAGGAAAGAACATGCGCCAGCGCGAGTACTGGATTTAGCCCCCCGCCTCCCAATTGTCCTGTTAATGTATAAAATGAATACAAAACACTCTAAAATATCATGAGGGAGTGTTTCTAGTTAGTTAACCATTACAACCTCTATTTTGGGCCAAGAAAATAAACTGCAGTCGGCTAAAAAGAAATTATGTGAACATTCCTTATATGGGTAAGAAATCTAATTTTGCAAGAAAACGTGACGTGATGGAACATTTTGGCTATTTTTCCTGGATTCAGCACCCCAAAATCTATAGGAATCAGTTGCAAAACTGGAGGCAGTTTTTTGGTAGTGTACCTGTGTAATCTATCCACCAAACAAAATCTTTGGAAAAATCTTTTAAAAAGTAGACAAAGGACCTCAGTCTCCCAGCCAATCATATTTCACTTTTAAATGTTTGGCATTCTCACCAACCATCATCGATCCAGAAAAAACTTCTTTTTTATAATATCAATTTTTTAAATTATAGTTTGATTATATTTTGTCTTATTGAAAAACATGCTTATGGAAAAATATCAATACTGTCTTTTGAAAGATTTTGCTCTAAAAAGAACTAGTGTAGAAAAATGCTATTGCATGCCAATACCACTTACTATAATATAATGTGCAGCCAGTTTGTTTGACTGAACAAGCTGTTGCTTTGTTTCACATAGTCCTGTGCTTCAGGGGTCAATTATAAATCTAAATCTCTTCATAGATTCAACAAAATACATCTTAGTCCAAACTCTTGAAAAATAAGCTACTTCTTTATCATCATGCTTCCGGAAGAAGCAGCCTATTGTTCAGAAGATGTTTGACAAACCCTCTTATAAGGGAATCCTCAGGAAATTATAAAGTAATGGGATAGGGGGGAAAAAAGGTTTACTGTGGTTTGGTGACTGATTCAAAGATAAGAAGCAAAAAGCAGGACTAAATGGACAATTTTCCCAAATGGAAAGTGGTAAATATTGGAGTGCCTTAGAGATCTGTACTAGAATCGGTGTTCAGGGCCAGCCCAAAAGTTGTTTCAAGGTGTTGATGTCCTAGGTAAACCTTAATACAGAAAAGGACCACCCTACCTTCAGTGACTATAGGACTCAGGAAAAGCAGGACACACCATGCCAGAGGATACAGCAAGGAGCTTTAAGTATCCACGTGGTCACCCTACATGTGTTTCAGCCAAAACCACCTTCAAGGGAATTTGACCTGTCTAAAACAGAATTATACATAAAACATTGTGTAACTACAATAAAAACATATATATTATTAATACAAATCATTATAAATGAAAAGAAAGAAAAGGAATGAAAAATAATAAGTCAATGAGGGATAAACCAAATTAATGGAACCAATTGTGCCAAGGACATAAATGATAGTAATAAGTACACCTTCTAAAAATAAGTAAAATCTATTGTAATGGACAGTGTAATATGACCAAAAGTAGGATAAGTTAAAAACACGCAAGGTTGTAGTAAATTTCGGCAAAACAGAAACAATACATTTGATAAAAGGAAAGTAGATAATGAACGATCGGAACATCAAAATACAGAATATACATAGCAAACGTGGCCAACTGCTCCCTAGCTAGTATTTTGATTTATTACAGATGGTAATATTCAGAGTTTTCCCTTTAAACATTCAGTGGAATTGGGGATATTTATTACACCTGGTTAATTTTAGCTGTGTTGTATTGATTGTATATGTTGTCTACAAATTCTCATAGATACTTTATAGCCAAGGAATGTGTACATTATAGGGCATGTTTACTAAACTGTGTTAACGTAGCAGCGGCTACGTTAAGGCGCCCTAACGGTACATTCTAACGGTATATTCTAACGTTCCCGGCCATGTTAAGTGCAGAAAAGGGTGGAGAGAGGGCGGGGAGAAGGGCTCAATGGGTAGGGAGTGGGCAGGGAGAGGCCCCTTTCACACTAATGCGGAGGAATTAAGGGCTGAATCCTAACGCAACTGAAAACCAGGCGTTAGCACACAATTGCAGGAGAGAGAAACCATTTCAGTCAGCAATGTACAGCAAAGCCAGGGAAAACTACAAAAAGTGATAAATGTGATACATGTGCACAGAACAAAAGGGCAAATAAACACTGAAAATGACCTGAACAAAATGTAAAACAAACATAACCAAGCTGGCCAATAGTGATATGAATGGGAAACATCATAAAACACTACCGAGAAAGCTCCAAAAAAGGATATTAATTTTGGAAGGGTCTATGCTCTGTCCCCATACAAGGTGAATGATCCCACAGTGAAATAGCGCTGATCACGGTTTCCCATTGTTACTGGACAGGTTTTCTATGGCGTGCACATGTTCCGCAACAGCAGGGTGGGCATGTCGGAACGGGCAACTGGACAGATGCTGGAAAAGGGGATACAGAGGGCTGCAGGCGGTACATGCTGTGGTGCAGCTGGGCCACAGTGTGGCCCAGGGTGATGCCTAGGTCGCCCATAGGAATGCTGAAACAGTAGAGCAGCCAGACAGCAACTGATGAGGGCCAAACATGGGCACGAGTGTGTTTCCCACAGTGTCACAGGGGATAGTACCCAGCAGATACCCCCAAGGGCCCAGAACATTGGCAGGCAGTGCTGAGGGGAAGAGTGGACATCTATACGGGCACCCCTACCCCAGAACCTGCACCATAGGCAGCCGCCTACTGGCACACTGGATGGCCTGCGACTGCGCACCACCAGCAGAAGGGCATGTCAGCATGGTGGCAGAGGGGTACTGGCAGTGGAGGGGGCAGTGGCAGCTGCCCACAGCAGACCATGGCCTAGCCCTTTGTAGGTGGGTGCCATGCATTGCAACAGACAGGCCCTGTCTGACGAACAGTCATGGTATCCCCAGGGACTGCACTATCTCTGTGGCAACACGGTGGTGCAGTACACACAGCCAGTGTGTTCACGAGTGAAAGGTCACAGGTTCAAGTCCCAGCTATGGTTCCTACCAACCCAGTCCCCATATTTTACCCACTACTAAAACGTGGTAATAAAGACGGAACCTTTATTGCAGATAACATAAACATGCCTTAAACGCCTATATTTTACCCTACAAAGTACAGACACCATAAACATGCGCAATACCTAGAGCAGAGTTTCCCAACTACAGTCCTGGAGGGCCAAATACCATTCAGGTTTCATGCTGTCTCTAATACAGATGTCTGTGCTGCATTTCTATGTGCCGCCCCCATGGTATGCAGATATATCTCATGCATATTCATTAGGGACAATAACAAAAAAAATTCCGGTACCAAAAAGCACCCCGTGTTAGAAAACACTTTTTTTGTCGGAGAATGGCCTCCCAGTGCTACGTTATATAAAAAGTTAGCACCGCCGGGATTTCTCCATTTTAATAAGAAAGACCAAAGTACAAAACTTAGTACTTAGCTTGGTAAACCAATGCCATAGCTGCCAAAATCGACTGTATATTTTTTTTTTGTTATTGTTATCTATTTAATTCCGGTTGGGTTTATTCTTTTTTCTTATTCATTAGGGACAGCATGAAAACCCAAACAGTGTTTGGCCCACCAGGAATGGAGTTGTGAACCTCTGCCCTAGAGCAGCGGCCAACAGGGGCAGACACACCTGCACCCACAGGCTCCATTATCCAAAGCCTCCTGGAGAGGCAGGATGTTGGGCCCTGTGTGCATGTCCCAATACTAGCACTTACATGCCCTAGCAATGCCACCCTAAACCTGGGAATACGGTACACATATATCAAGAGGTTGCTATGATTACTCGCAGATAGCACTTCCTAAGTTAAGCACAATCTGCTCATTGAGCTGTATCATACCAACCTCTCTGATGTCTGTGGAGTGTGTTTCAGGTCTGGTGTCTGACAGTGTTCACCACCCTGGGGATTGACCCCAACAGTATTGCGTACCATAGCCATGCCTGCACTGTGCCCAGGACTGCTGCGGTGGCCAGGGCTGCCAAGAGCCTCTATAGTTGCACAATGCTGGAATAGGTGTGGGAGTGTGTGTCTGTCTATCCAGTGTGTGGTGTCTGCCAACACCTTCCTCGGCCCATACTGCTTGCACTGTTGCCAGTGTAAGCCTGCCAATGTGCATAATGAGGAGCAAGGTACCATGGGTATAGCCTGGACAGGGTGGCTTGGCCTAGATGCATCTGCACAGGGCAATGGCTCGGACATTGTAATGCCCGGCCACAACCTGCACGGACAAGGTGGCCACAGCATGTCCTGCTGGGGGGTCACTCTCACCCTGACCCATGGCCAGGTTCCCCCATAGTGCTATATAGTATTTTTCTCAAGTGATATTTATGGGTTCTTTTTTCTGGGGCCCGATCACTGACTTAGCTGCTTGGTGTGTGCGCTCACATCCCTTCCAGGAACATGCACTATGGACTAGCTAGCAGACTGTCTGTAGTTAGTATGCATATGGCTGGAACACCTTGCAGGGTGCAGCAGCTGGAGGCTCACTGGGCTTGCTGCTGGAGAATGTCAGATAGTGGTGGGGGGCAGCTGAGCATCTCCAGGCCTACTGTCTGTCTGCCATTGCCTTATGGATGCGTACAGATCTGCATTGCCTGCCCTGTAGGATATCTCTTCCCCAGCAAGACTGGGGTCGATGGTCCCCTCTACTGCCACCATTGCAGGGATGTAGACTGTGGATCTGTTGGTGGGGGATCCTGTTCCCCATCCTGACCTACAGGGGCGGGGCGGGGCGGGTGGTGCTCATATAATCAGCTTTAGGGTCTGCATACCACCCTTCACGTATTCTGTGACCATGGCACCCACACAGGATATGCACTATTCTGGGTGCATCATAGTCCACAAGGGCTAGACATGACTGGGGAATACAGATGGACACAGGTGTATCCTAGGTGTGTCTGCAAGGGCTACCTATCACACACTGACACTGATGAGGACCTGCAGCACAGCCTGTTTCAACCATGCCATGTGCTGCGGACCTGGTGCTGGGCCCCCCACTTCATTCTCAGGGTGAGCACAGGAACCGCATGCTGTCACTGTCTGTAGCTACTCTGTGCCAGTAACACACACGGTCAGCTCCCCCTACCAGGCCGGGGTACTATAGTGGCACATACCCCATCTTGTGATCAGACATAGGCTGCTGATCTGCATGTGCAGTGCATCATGGGTATTGGTGAGTCTACTCTATCCTGATAACCACAGCAGACAGCTTGTGTGGTCACCTGCAGTCTTTCTGTACCCAGCCAGCGGTGTGTTAGACACTGTAGACCACTGGTTACGTTGATGACTGTGCAGGCAGAGGTCATGGGTTCAATTCCTTGTTGTTCCCTCCTGCCCAGGGCAGATATTTTGCTTGCCTGTGACAGTCATATCTTTGCAGATCTGTGCTGTTCCCTCCTGTCCAGGGCAGATATTTTGCTTCCCTGTGACAGTCATATCTTTGCAGATCTGTGCTGCCAGCCACACAGTACCCTCTCCACAGCTATCAACACTCCTTAAAATACGTTACAAGGCTCCTAATTAGGCACAGTACAAGGCGCCTTATAACGCGCCTTATACGGTGCGTTACAAGGTGCTTTATAAGGCACGTAGGCACGTGCCTTCTACGGTGCCGTATAACACGCCTTTTAACATGCCTTATCTGACACACAGCTTTACTGCTTCCCCGCCCACTCCTTTATATGGGCATCTCTACCTTTACCGCAGCTTAGTAAACATGCCCCTTAGTATCCCTGCTGTGGGTGAGTCATCATTTGCCATGGCATTCACTCTCTATTTATACATTTACTTTTTGTCATGTTTTTATCTACTATCCTATTATTACATGTATTGTTAATTTGGTTTACCCCTCATTGACTTATTATTTATTTATTTTTCATTCCTTTTATTTTTTTCATTTATAATGATGTGTATTAATAATATATATGTTTTTATTGTAATAATGCATTGTTTTATATATAATTCTATTTTAAAGAGGTCAAATTTCCCTGAAGAAAGCTTTGGCCAAAACATGCGTAGGGTTACCTCGTGGATGCTTAATAAAGCGCCTTGCTGCATCCCACAGTGTGGTGTGTCCTGCTTTTCCTGTGTCCTAGGCAAACCTTAAGCCTTATGCCCTCCCCGCCCCCCCCCCCCCCTTGTTTGCCTAATGTTTGAGCCAGCCCTGCTGGTGTTGTTTGGCTTGCTCGTTAATGATCAGGAAAAGAAAGCAACAAGCAAACTGATTAAATCTACAAATGACACAAAAATATCCAAAGTAGTTAAACACAAGTAGACTTTAAAGAGCTGCAGAATGAACTTACTGAATTGGAGAACTGGGCATCTAAATAGCAAATGAATGTAATGGGGACAATGCACAATAGTGCATGTAGGAAAAATTATGAATTGTAACTCAGGAAAAGAATCTTGGTCAGCTCAGTATGTAATGGCACTTAAAAAGGCAAATAGAATGCTAGGAAATGTGCCCAGTGCGACTCATGAAATTGCTCCCCCTTCCTCTCATCCAATCAAGCACAGAAACTCACTCTTTGCGGGCTTTCCTAGTGATGATGTTGCCCTTTCCATACTTGCACCCTGTGCAGTCGCACTGCTCATATAGCCCTTGCTACACCCCTGCTAGTAGGTAGGTATCTAGCATAGCTAGGTTTAAAATGGATTTGAACAAGTTCCTAAAAGAAAAGTCCATCAGCAATTAATCAGGCAGATTTAGGAAAGTCGCTGCTAATCTGGGAGAGAGTAGCAAGGAATGTTTCTACTCTGTAGAGTCTGCTGAGTATTTCCTAATGAACCAGATTGACCGCTGTCGGAGATAAGATGTGTGGCTCAATGAACCTATGGTCTATATGCATGACAAGTCTTATTAACAAAAAATCTTTAGTTCCTCTGCTGTTTATTAATCCAAGAACTGGTCCCTTCAGCATTAATATCAATCTGTGCCACTCACATAAAACAAGGCCGTAGCTGTCCTCAGTTGGCTAAAGCTGTTACCTGGCTGATTCTGCAGGTAGGATTTCAGGCCTAGCACTTTCCTGATCTCCACTTAACACACCCTGGAATTTCTATTCAATCACATTTTCTTTTATTTATTTATTTAACATTTCTTATATGCCACCTTTCATGATATCAAGGCAGTTTACATTGAACAAACTGAAATTACATTGAACAGGGCATAACTTGGAGAAAACTATTTTACAGGGAACAGGGAATGCTATTTTCTGGGGTTTCTTCTGTATATTGCAATAGAGGGGTGGCCTAGTGGTTGGGGCAGGTACTTCAGGCCAGAAGGTCAGGGGTTCAAATCCCACTAGAGGACAGCAACCTTGGGCCAGAAGGACTGGGGTTTCTAGTCCCACAGGTGCTCCTTGTGGTCTTGGGCAAGCCACTTAACCCTCCATAGCCCATATTCCCTGTGAAATAGTTATCTCCAAGTTATAATACCCTGTTCAATGTAAACCACACTGATGCAGAATAGCACGGTATATAAGAGAATGTAAATAAATATCTAGTCTGGATTTTCTTCTGGTCTGAATATAAAATGAATTTTCATTGCCAAAGATAGTTCTGTTTTATTATATCACACCTACCTTTATTGTCAGAATTCTGAGCTTGTAAGTAATGGTGAAGGTGATGTTTCTCTAAGGAAGCTTCCCAACTTTAGCTGTAGGATCATTAACTAGGCAGCAGGGAGCCATGAGCAACATTTTCATTGGTACCTGATCTCTCCCCCAACACACTTGGCACATATAAAAACCTGCCAATGCACTCAGATTCCAAAGGTACTCAAGCATTCCATCAGACCAAAAACACCCTGCACACGAACCAGTGATATCCATCCAGCATATGGCTCCACGGCATTACCCTGGCCTTATTCCTGCTTTTATTATACCTCCTTACACACCAAGTAAAGATCTTAACCATAAACACCCACATACCCATGCACTCCTATCTTCCACACATCCAATACAACACTCAATGGCATAACCAAAACAGACATGCATCATGCAAAACACATACTTTAATCCAAATAACACCTATTCATACTACGCAAGCCACCCACATCAACCCCATCTTGGGTACTACCAGCATCTGTATACTTATAAATGCAAGATCTATCAGGAATAAGGCTAACATTATCACCATCTACCTGCTGACTCACAAGACAGATATCCTATGCATAACAGAAACAAGGCTCAATGATACTGACCAGGTCATTCTAATCCAAATCACCCCACCTACATACTTGGCATTCAACTGTCCCAGAACATGCAGGAGGGGAGGAGGTGTACTAATAATAACTAGGAGCCAATGCAAATTCAAAAACATCTCATCAAGCAGAACACAGGAATCCAGCATGATTACTATAGCCGACAAATATGTAAAACATATGTCTTGTATATAGACCCCCTAGAATTCTGGAGACAATCTGTGCCCATGACACACCCAGCAAACCACTCATTCTCCTAGGAGACTTTAACCTCAAGGCATCACATAACAAGGAAACTAAATCATTCCTCAAAGCAATGGAATCTCTCCACTACAATCAACTAGTCAAGGCCCCCACACACAAAATGGGAACATCCCCAGATCTCATTTTCATTCTCAGAATATTACAAGAACACACGCCCCCCCCCCCCCCCCAGCAATTGCACCAACACTATGGTCAGATCACTACCTAATAACATTCGCTCTGCGGATTGCCAATACTAGAAATCATCAAGAAGGCCACCCCAATGAAAGAAGATTCAAAGCCTTCAATAAGGAAGCGTTTCTAAGAACATAAGAACATAAGATATGCCATACTGGGTCAGACCAAGGTCCATCAAGCCCAGTATTCTGTTTCCAACAGTGGCCAATCTAGGTCATATGTACCTAGCAGTTTCCCCAAGGGACACAGGTTCCACAATGCTTGTATTGGTTCAAGCATTGATATCCTGGGTCCCTTCTTAATAATGGTTTATGGACCTTTCCTCCAGGAACTTGTCCAAACCTTTTTTAAACCCAGCTACATTAACAGCCTTTACTACATCCTCTGGTAACAAATTCCAGAGTTTGATTACACGTTGAGTGAAAAAATATTTTCTTTTATTAGTCTTAAATAGTTTACCCTGTGGCTTCATGGCATGTCCCCTTGTCTTTCTATATTCTGATAAGGTAAACAATCGATCTACGTTTACCGGTTCCACTCCGTTCATTAATTTATAGACTTCTATCATATCTCCACTCAGCCGTCTCTTTTCCAGGTTAAAGAGCCCTAACCTTTTTAGCCTTTCTTCATAGGAGTATCCATCCATCCCCTTTACCATTTTGGTGGCTCTTCTCTGAACCTTTTCTAAAATCGCCATATCCTTTTTAAGATACGGCGACCAGAATTGCACACAATATTCAAGGTGCGGTCTCACCATGGAATGATATAGAGGCATTATAATATCTTTTGTTTTATTTTCCATTCCTTTCCTTATGATACCTAGCATTCTATTTGCTCTCTTGGCCGCCGCTGCACACTGGGCCGAGGGTTTTAACATGGTATCCACAATGACGCCTAAATCTTTTTCCTGGGTGGTGGTTCCTAATGTGGAACCTTGCATCGTGTAACCATAGTTTGGGTTGTTCTTCCCTAGGTGCATAACCTTGCACTTGTCCACATTAAATTTCATCTGCCATTTTGATGCCCAGTCTTCCAATTTATCAAGATCCTCTTGCAATTTTCCACAATCCTCTTGGGTTTTAACAACTTTAAATAGTTTTGTGTCATCTGCAAATTTGATAACCTCACTCGTTATTCCACTTTCCAGGTCATTTATGAATATGTCAAAAAGCAGCGGACCCAGCACAGATCCCTGGGGTACACCACTATTCACCTTTCTCCATTGGGAAAATTGGCCATTTAGCCCTACCCTCTGCTTTCTATCTTTTAACCAGTTCCTGATCCACAATAGTACACTGCCTCCTATCCCATGACTCTTTAGTTTTGCCAAAAGTCTCTGATGAGGGACCTTGTCAAAGGCTTTCTGAAAGTCCAGATACACAATATCAACCGACTCACCTTTGTCCACCTGATTATTCACTCCTTCAAAAAAACATAACAGATTAGTAAGACAAGATCTTCCTTGTCTAAAGCCATGTTGGCTGTCTCCCATTAGGTCATGACTATCTACATGCTGAGTAATTTTATTCTTTATGATGGTTTCTACCATTTTTCCCGGTACTGATGTCAGGCTCACCGGTCTGTAGTTTCCCGGATCACCCCTGGAACCTTTTTTAAAAATTGGTGTTACATTGGCGATCCTCCAATCTTCAGGTATTAGAGATGATTTTAATGATAGTTCACAGATTACTAATAGCAGGTCTGCAATCTCGTATTTCAGTTCTTTCAACACCCTTGGATGTATACCATCCGGCCCAGGTGATTTGCTACTCTTCAGTTTATCTAATAGTTGTAATACATCTTCCCGATGTATCGATATTTTCTTCAATTCTTCCGCACCTTTAAATACCACTTCAGTCATGGGTAACATCCCTACATCTTCCTCAGTAAAGACTGAAGGAAAGAATTCATTCAGTCTCTCCGCTATCGCCTTGTCGCCTCTTAGTGCTCCTTTAACCCCTTTATCATCTAATGGACCAACTGACTCTCTCACAGGTTTTTTGATACGAATGTACTTGAAAAGGTCTTTACTTTGCATTTTTGCTTCCGCAGCAAGCTTCTTCTCAAATTCTCCCTTTGCCTGCCTTATCAATGCCTTGCATTTGACTTGCCAGTGCTTGTGCTGTTTCCAGGTTTCGTCGTTTGGCTCTTTTTTCCATTTCCTGAACGATGCTTTTTTGGCAACAACAGCCTCTCTGACCTCACCTTTAAACCATGCTGGCAGTTTTTTGGACTTCCTTCCACTTTTCTTAAAGCGTGGAATACAGCTGGTGTGGGCTTCCAAGATAGTATTTTTCAACAACAGCCAAGCCTGATGTACGTCTTTAACCTTTGCAACTGCTCCTTTTAGTTTTTTCTTAACTGTTTTCCTCATTTTATCATAGTCTCCCTTTCGAAAGTTAAAAGGTAGTACTGTGGATTTCCTTACTAACCCTCCTCCACTAATTAAAGCAAAGGCGATCATGCTATGATCACTATTGCCAAGTGGCCCCAACAACCTTATCTCTTGCACTAGATCTGGTGTTCCACTAAGGATTAGGTCTAATATGGCTTCCCCTCTGGTCAGTTCATGAAAAAGCTGCTCCAAGAAGCAGTTATTTATTTCATCTAGGAACTTTATCTCCCTAGCATGCCCTGCCATGACACTGACCCAGTTGATACTGGGGTAGTTGAAATCACCCATTATTATTACTGTGCTGTAACTTTTGTTAGCTTCCTTGATTTCTTTGAGCATTTCATCATCCATTTGGTCATTCTGGCCAGGCGCTCGATAGTACACCCCCACTGCCATTGCCTTCCCCCTTTTACATGGAATTTCAATCCATATAGATTCTACAGCAGATTTTGTTTCCTGCAAAACTTTAATCCTTTATGACTCAATGCCCTCTCTAACATAGAGAGCAACCCCTTCACCAATTTGATCAGCTCTATCATTACGATATAGTTTGTACCCAGGTATCACAGTGTCCCACTGGTTGTCCTCCTTCCACCATGTCTCTGATATTTCAATCATATCTAACCTTTCATTTAGTGCTATATATTCTAACTCTGCCATCTTATTTTTTAGACTTCTAGCATTTGCATACAAGCATTTTAGAGAATGTATTTTATTCATATAAATTTGGCTATTGTTAGACATGGGTAATTTAGGATCTTTAAGCTCTGTCTGCTCCATACTTGAGGGCATTTGGGCTACTTTACTCTTTTGTGGAACCTCTCTGCTTTTGGTAGTATCCTTCAAAGATACATTCTTCCGAACCATCCGCTCTTGGGCGACTGTCGGCTTTCCCTTAATATCTAGTTTTAAAAGCTGCTCTATCTCCTTTTTAAAGGTTAATGCCAGCAGCCTGGTTCCATCCTGGTTAAGGTGAAGCCCATCCCTTCGGAAGAGCCCCTCCTTTCCCCAGAATGTTCCCCAGTTCCTAACAAATCCAAAACCCTCATCTCTGCACCATTGTCTCATCCACGCATTGAGACTCCGGAGCTCTGCCTGCCTTTTGGGTCCTGCGCGTGGAACAGGAAGCATTTCAGGTAATCCCAAATCTACATCAAGAAGAAACAGATCTGGACAAGATGATAGAAAACTGGAACCATTCCATAGCCACAGCAGCATCAGCACCTAACAGGAAACGTACAAATGCATGCAAAAGACCAACTGCCCCTTGGTACTCCAAGGAGATAAGGGAGGCAAAGAGAGAGTTAAAGAAAATCAAAAGGAAATAGAGACAAAATAAAGTCCCAGATGCACTAAACCAATATAGAGCCAAACAGAGACAATACAACAACCTGTTTAACAATTGCAAGCAACAACACCACACAAATACCATCATGAGATAAGCAAACAAACCCAGAGAGTTATTCCATATTGTGCGGACCCTCAATAGAGACACATCACAACAGAATAGCCCTCAGGTACATCCACAAATCATGGCAGACTATATAATTGACAAACACATGAAGCTCAACAGGGACATATTGTCGCCTCCCATGAACAACAAGACAATACCAACCCCTACGCATGTCTGGGGGAACTTATCGATACCATCTGTTCAACAAACAGAGCAGATAGCTCGCTCAACACAACCACCTCACCAGAGGTTCCATGTCCAGTTCACTGGATAAAATCAGCCAAGGATCATCTAATCCAACCCATACACAAAATAGTAAAGAACTCCCTACTATGAACCTAACCTACTATGGCCTAACATCACAGCAGCACAACCTGCACACACCTACAACTCTAAACAAAACCACTCTCACACACGGCATACACCAACCCACACCCCCAACCCCTCAAACCATCACCACCTCTCCATATCACTCATAAACGCACGCTCAGTCAGAAATAAGTACCACATGATCCATGACCTAATCACAACTAAGAAGATAGACATCCTATGTATAACAGAAACCTGGCTAACAGAAACCGACACAGTGATAATGAACCAGCTAACCCCAAATGGATACAACCTCCATCACTGCTCTCGGGCACACACCAAAGGAGGAGGTGTCGCCATCATAGCAAAAGCCGACCTCCATCTCAGGATCCTTTCTTCAGAAACCACCAATGAAGCAGATCTCCTCACCCTCATCAATAAACACCTTTCAATATGCCTAATCTACCGTGCGCCTACCACAAATATTGACTTACCAAGGATACTACAATTCATATCTGAGAGCACTAGCTTGGCAAAGGAACAAATCATCCTAGGAGACTTCAACCTCCCATCACTCCAAGAAGAACAAGCAGCAGCTTTCACCACCGCCATGACAGCAATGAATCTGGTACATATCATACAAGAACCCACACATGAAAAAGGAAACACACTGGACCTCATATTCCTAAACTCCCTAACTACCTCCTCATGTAAGAACCTGCAGATCTCACCAGTACCTTGGTCAGACCACTACCTCATTGCCATATCCCACACCTACCAACATATGACCAACAAGGAAGACAAACACCACACTAGAAGATTTAAAACATTTAACAAAGAGGACTTCTTAGCACAAACTCTACCCAAACTACAAACAACCTCCAGTAACATCGATGACCTAATTCACAACTGGAATACCACAATCTCCACAGCATCTGAAGCACCGACAAACAAAGCCAACACCAGACCTCCATCCACAAAGGCCAGATGGTTCACTCCCAGTCTCCGAGTTAAAAACAAAACTCAGAAGAACCGAAAGAAAATGGCGAAAAACCAAAAATGACAGTGACAAAACAAAATACCTATATGAACTCAACGCATACCACTTTGAGACCGACAAAACAAAAAAAAACCTACCACACGAAAATCATAAACACATCCATAAATAAACCTCGTGAACTCTTTCAGATTGTCAAAAAACTGACAAAAGCACCCAATAACTCTGACCAACTCCCGAAGATCCCACCAGAGCTACTAGCCTGACAATACAAACAGCTCCAACAACCCCAAAATCCAAATTTGAACGCAGAAGCAACTACAACAAACCACCACCCCAACATACACAGCAACTGGACCACCTTCAAAGAAACCACTACAGATGAAATATCATCCACCATCTCCTGCCTAAACACCACCACCTCTCCGCTGGACCCCTGCCCCACTGACTGGATAAAGAAATCCAAAGACGACCTGAGCACGCCATTAACCCATATTGTCAATGAATCCTTCTCTCAAGGTTACATGCCAGACACCCTCAAAACTACAATCATCCGACCATCCTTAAAAAAGCAAAACCTGGATCCCCTAGACCCAGCGTCCTACAGACCGATAGCAAGCCTACCATTCACCGCCAAGATAATCGAGAAGATCGTCCAGCAGCAGCTTCAAGAACACCTGGACATCAACAACATACTGGACCCACAACAACACGGCTTCCGCCCACTACATGGTGTCGAGACCCTCATGACCACACTGATGAACACCCTCATCATAGGAACACAAGAAAAACACTCTGGATATGCCATGATCTTCCTTGATATATCAGCAGCTTTCGACACCATCTCCCACAACATCCTCATATGCAGACTACAGACAATTGGGATCAAAGACACCGTACTTAAATGGTTTCAATCCTACCTAACTAATAGACAACATCTAATCCGTACCAGCACTTCGACCTCACCCCCCTTCCAGCAACACCAAGGAGTACCTCAAGGATCCACGCTGTCAGCCATGCTCTTCAACATCTACTTACAACCACTCTGCTCAGTCATACACACACACAACATCAATTTCCACATATATGCTGATGATATCATGCACTACGCCCCAATTACAACCACAAACCCAACAAATATACATCTATCAACATGCTTTTCCGAAGTGTCTGACTGGTTACAGGAAAACAACCTATCCATCAACATAAAGAAAACTGAAGCCCTCATAGTGACAAAAGACCCAGACTTCACACCACCCACACACCTCAATATAGGAACCACACGCATTCAAATACAGCCACAAATAAGATATCTGGGCATTATCATTGACCAAGCCCTAACCCTCAAGCAACAAATTACTAAAACCGCCGGAATTATATTCCACAAAGCAAAAACAGTGCAACGTCTCAGACCCCTCCTCGAACCTCAAGACTTCAGGACGGTAATGCAAGCTATGACACTCCCACATCTGGATTACTGCAACATAATCTACCGTGGACTACCAGCCACACAGACCAACCCCCTCCGAACTGCATTGAACACCACAGCAAGAATCATTCAGAGAGCAAAGAAAAGTGACCACATCACCTCAATTCTAAGAGACCTGCATATACTTCCCCTCGAAGCAAGAACTAAATACAAAGCCATCCTACTCACACACAAAGCCATCCACCAAATGCAGAACACCCAGCTTTGCACCCTGCTGTCTCGTCCAACCCACAGCAAAACCACCAGACAGGCCTCCAGCAACTCCCTCACCGTCCCTCACAAAAGAACCAAATGCACTCAACGGACATGCAATCGAGCCTTTGAACTTTATGCTCCGTCCCTATGGAACTCTCTACCAAGCCAACTCAGAAACAATAATGATCTACTATCATTCAGAAAACAGCTAAAAACCATCCTATTCCAAGAATACTTTAAAACAACTCCCACCAAAAAGTGCACTAACCCCTGATCTCGCCCACCATGAACCTCTGATCAAATACTGCACTAAACTGTCCATGTCGAAAGTCTGTCTTATGTCGAAATCATCATCATTGTTGCCCACCCGGTGATGGCCCCACCCTTATATTTAATTTCCCCACCCTTGTATGTAACGCCGCTTTGACCCAGAGAAAAGCGGGATATAAATACAGTTAAATAAATAAATAAACTCCCTCCAACAAGGATACATGCCATCATCCCTCAAGCAGGCATCTATATGGCCGATCTTAAAGAGCTCATCACTTTGCAAAAGTGACCCCACAGCTTACCACCCAATTTCCAGCCTCCCATTTCTTGCAAAAATCATAGAAAAAACATACAAAGACAGCTGCAGGACCATATAGACCACAATGTGCCTCAAGATCCCCATCAACATGGGTTCAAACCAAGCCGTAATGTGGAAACACTTCTAACTTCATTTTTTGACAATATCCTAAAGGGAATGGACAATATCAAGACTGGATTTCTCCTCTTATTTATGGACATCTCATCTGCCTTTGATAGTGTCTCGCACAATACACTGATCCAGTGCCTTCAGGAAATTGGCATCTGCATCAACACCCTAAAATGGTTCACAACCTACTTAAGCAACAGAGCACAGCAAGTCAAATGCAGAGCAAACAAATCAACATCTTTCACTGTACCACAGGGCATCCCACAAGGTTCTGCACTCTCCTCAATCCTCTTCAACCTATACATATACCCCTCTGTAGCATCATCAAGAAGCACAATATACAGTATCAAATATATAGGGAAGACCTCATGATAAACACCCCAATTCATCTGGACACACCAGACCTCACAGCTATAACTCTCTGCCTGGAAGAAATGTATAATGGTTCAACAACAACAACCTTACTCTGAACTACAATAAAACTGAAGCATTCTACATCACCAGAAAACCACCTTCAACCCCCCTCAAGCAATCAATCTACAAAACCAGACAATAGAAACATGATGACAGAAAAAGACCACATGGCCTATCTAGTCTTCCCTTCCATATCAACCACTACAATAGTCCCCTTTTTATCTTTAGAGATTATCTGTGTTTGTTCTATGCTTCTTTGAATTCATATACTGTCCTTATATCTACCACCTTCACTGGGAGACTATTCCACGGATCCACCATTATTCCTGTAAAGAAATATTTCCGCATATCACTCCTGAATCTATCCCCTTTCACCCTCATCCCATGTCCCCTCATAGCAGAATTTGCTTCAATCGAAAGAGGCTCCCCCCCTGTGCATTTATGCCACGGGGGTATTTAAACGTCTCAATCATATCACCTCTATACTGCCTTTCCTCTAAGGTGTACATGTTAAGATCTTTAAGTCTGTCCTCATATGCTTTATAATGAAGACCACTAACCGTTTTAGTAGCCACCCTCTGTACTGACTCCAGCCTATTTATATCCTTTTGAAGTTGCAGTCTCCAGAATTGCACACAATACTCCAAATGAGGTCGCACCAAAGACTTATACAGAAGCACTATCACCTCCTTTTGTCTGCTGGTCATTTCTCTCTCTATGCATCCAAGCATCCTTCTAGCTTTCGCTGTCACCTTTTCTACCTGTTTAGCTACTTTAAGATCATCAGACACAATCACGCCAAGGTCCCGTTCTTTAGTGGACAAAAGTACTTCACCCCCTATACTATATTGCTCCCTTAGATTGCTGAAGCCCAAATGCATGACCTTGCATTTTTTAACATTAAATCTCAGCTGCCAAATTCTATACCATTCTTCAAGCTTAGCTAGATCCCTCCTCATGTTATCTACACCTTTCTGGGTGTCTACTCTATTGCAGATTTTGGTATCATACCTGACAGCCCTTCTGCTATATCACTAACAAAGATGTTAAAAAGAATAGCAGTGAAGAGTGAACCACTCTAACTAGGAATTATCTTAGACAAAAATCTCAACCTCCAGTCCCACTTAAACAAAACTGCTGCAAAAGCATACCACAAACTGAAGCTCATTAGAAGACTAAAACCATTCCTAAACCAGGAACATTTACGCAGTCTGCCAGGCTGTCATCACCCCTATACTAGACTATGGCAACTCACTTTATCAAGGTCTCTCAAAGCAAACCATGCATCCCCTGCAGCTAGTCCAAAACACTGCAGCCCGTATCATTACTGGAACAGCCAAATCTGAACATATCATACTTGTTCTCTGTCAGCTACATTGGCTTCCAATCCAGACTCGTGCCAAGTTCAAAGGGATACTGAACATCTTCAAAATCATTCACCACTCTTCAGCAGACATATTACAGGATATGATCATAAGAGACCCAAGCACACAACCTAGAAAATAATAACAAACACATGCTTATTCTACCCTCCAACCAGAAAAGCAAACAGTCCACTTCCAGATGAGCGTTTTCCCTAGCTGCACCAAGCCTATGGAATACCCTCCCCAACAAATTGCGAGCCTCTGGAGATATCAAGGACTTTAGAAGGAAACTCAAGACCCTCCTATTTGTGGAGTATTACGGAAATATCACATAGACCAGAAAATATACTGGTCTGTCCCATCCCGAGCCCATCAGACCAACTGGACTGCTCTTTGATAACCTACTCATACTGGAAATACTGCTCAAACTGTAAATAACCTGTACATACTAAAAATGCCATACATTAACTAACCCAACTATAAATACATTATAGTTTGTTAACCCCCTGCATGCTAATCCCTTTTAGTTCATTGTACCCCAGTTCATGTTAAGTTACAATGTAATCTGCCTTGATTGAAGGATAAGGTGGTATAGAAGTCCGGTTAAATTCAAAAAAATAAATAAATAAAAATCTTGGGTGCCCAGACAGAAACCCCTCTTATCTGACTGTAGTGATAGCCTTGATGTGTTGCTATGGGGACTTTTGTAGTTGATATGGAAGGGCAGACTAGATAGGCCAAATGAGCTTTTTCTGCCATCATGTTTCCGTTTCTATCACAAAGTACTAACTCTTCAGCCACATGACTGATAGGGATGTGCATCCATTTTTGTACATATGGGAAAATGCAAAACTGAGAACATTTTCGGTTCCCATACCTTTAATTGAACCAAATGGATGGGAGAGCAGAATTTGCTGAATGCTCATTTGTGCCATTCATTTTCAATGTTAAAATGTGGTCCATAGGGCCAAACACAGTGCAGCCACTTAGGGGAGGGGAGAAAGCAGAAGCATGAAGTAAGCTCAACGAGCAGGGACTGTCTTTTCTGTGTCTGTACAGTGCTGCACATGCCTGGTAGCATTTTATAAATGCTCAGTAATAATAATAATAATAATTATTATTATTATTATAAGCAATCACATTGAAACTTTTTGAAAAGTAGTGAAACAAGCCTATCCTGCCTATCTTAACTGAAATGCCATGGACGATTAAGTCAGCAGCTAAGCAGGACAAATAAGATAACCACATCAACACACCACCATAGTCTCTTGGATATTTAGAAAGGGAAGCTGATTCTTGGTAGCTGCTTCAGAAACTATTTGTTTTGCTAAATTGGAAAAAAATATTTAAACAATTTAAAAATCAAATCATCCAAAAAGCACATAGCTCTGTGACTCAGACAAATCTGTCCTAGAAGAAGAGAAAAGTGAGTTTAACTCTTTCAGGCTTTATGTCTCTGGCTGGCTGTGTGTGCCTGTCTGGTCGTCAGAAACTGACAGTAGTCAAGAGGGCTCTGTGACTCAGACATACATGTTTATGTTTATTAAAACTTGATATACTGCCTTTCAAACATCAAAGCAGTTTACAAATAAAAACTGTTAAAAAGTGAAAAGAATGCCAATTAAAGAATGGAGAGCATAGGGAGGCAAGATGGAGCCATTGGAGGGTTGAGGTGCAGAACCTGTGAGCCGGTTCAGGAGACAATCTACCTTTGCTGCGGTAATGCCAAAGTACAAGGGCAAGCAGTTGCACTGTCAGCTGGAGTAACTGTGGAAGGAAGTGGTTAGCTTACTTTTGTTGGGCTTGGCATCCAGCCGATGAAAGGTGTAGTGGCTGCCCTGGACCGCTCTGGAGGCATTCTTTTGGAGCGGAGCACAGAAGGGGTCTCGTTGAGCCCCGAAGAACGGGCCCTTCCCTGGCAACCTGGAAACACTCCTGTGGGGGGGTTGGATCCTCCATCCATTGAGCATTGTGGGGGTTTGAACCCCTGATCCCCGCACCATTGGTCAGTGCTTTAACCATTGTACTGTGTCTCTGTTCTTCTGTTTGCAGATCAGCGCGACACATATGCCTCCCGTTCAGCTCTCAATTGCGGTAAGGTGCGGGGCGCACACGGGCGCCGCGCACCTTAGCGCATCTGTCAATCATGGCTTTTCTTCTTCAGGACGGAACACCCACTCCTTATACGGCACACGCACTCTACCGCGGCACGCACTTTACCGGGCTTTTAGTAAACATACCCCTATGAGTATGACCCCTTATAGTCCACCAACCAAGCTAAAGAGAGATTTCTTTAAAGAAGAGCAGCAACAGAGGCAACTTTCAGTGCAACTCTGAAAGAGCACATGTTTGCTTCCATCACCACAGAAGGGCAAAGGAAGGTAGAAACTGTGTAGAGTGATGGAACAGTAAACCAACAGCAGGTAATGCCAACCGAGCAAAGTAACATGTTCCCATCTGAAAAGTGTACAGAGATGTTTTGGCAGCCTCATATGAGGCATTTTCAGCAGAATCATCAGATATTTTTTCAATTAATATTTTGAAATTTTACAATTCCAATGATAAACAAAATAGTCAATATTCAAAAGGGTTTAGCCGTTTGCAAGATCTGCTAACCGTCTAAATCCCATTCTGCTTGATATTCAGTGGCTACTAACCATTCTGGGGCAGTCTGTGAATGGAATTGGGGCAGGACTGGTGCCTGTCCAGAACAGTGACATTCAGCTGCTAACCTGATGGCAAAAGTGTGGGTGGCAAAACTGGCTATTCATTGCTGGATGCCATATAGGCTCTGGGGCTAAATATCCAGTTTTAATTTCAGTGGTGGCAGCCAACCCCTTAAAAACACTGATTGCCACCACTGTATATTGACCCCAAAATAACTAGGCATTGACAAAAAAAAAACGAACAACAAAGGAAACTGAAAGAAAAAAAATGACGAATAAAAAAGATTATAACAATAACAATGCCAAGTAGTCCACTTCAGGGGGAGAGAAGATCATAATAAAGAAAGCAAAAAGGATAAAGGAAATCAAAAAGAGATAAATCAGAATCGTCATATATTGAAATTTTAACAACTAAAGAAGGTCTGGAAGATGTTGTTCTTACTGTAACAGTGTTGAGGAGAATAGGAAGGGATACTGTCAGGCCAAAAGCACCCTACAGATTGAGCAGGTAATGGAAAGTGTGACGTATGCTCCTGGTCTTTTTGCTCTGTCCCCAGCTCCAGTTCCAGCAGCAGCAGGTATCCCCAAGGAAGCAAAAATAAATTTTGTAAAACATCAGAGGGGTAGAGGTATTTTAAAGTGCTTTAGGATCTGTGTTATGCAGAATGCCATTAATAAAGAAAAGCTAATGATCCATCTTTTGAATAGTGGCATGCTGCATCATTTGCAGAAACAGCACCCTTTTGTGCTACGTCCAATGGATGGCACTGGTTTTAGGTTGTGGCCTTTATACTCCACTGCAAAAGAGAAAGCTACAGAAAAAAGGAAATCCATTTCCCAAACTAAAGCCCCAGCCACTTCTTCCACTGAGCTGGCAGGAGAGCAGCCCCAATGCACATCTAAGCAAGGTTCCAATGGAGGAGAAGAGGTGGTACTCAGCATTACTGTCCAGAGGACAAGTGGCAGGCAACATTAAAGGTGTTGACATGGTGTATTGGGGAAATGGTTACCCTCGATGATTAAGAACTTGAGGTTTAAAAGGTTTCTGCATGTCTTAGCCCCCAATTACTAAGTGCCCTCCAAAACAACTTTGAACATGCCGCTGATCTTCATAGTAACAGTGTATGACAGCAGATAAAGACCAGCATGGTCCATCTACTCTGCCCAGCAAGGCGGCAAGAGTAGGGGTACTTGCCGCTCTGTGCAGGTCATCTCTCCCCATGTCTTTGTTTAGGGGTGTACACACCACTTCTTGTAGGATAGCCCTATTTTTTCATATATAAGAGATAGTTATGCTTATTGTGACTTTATCCTGTTGCTATAAAGGGATCCGCTATGTCTGTCCCATGCCATTTTGAATTCTGTCACTGTGTTTGCCCCCACCACTTCCATCAGGAGGGCATTACAAGCATCCATCACCCTTTCAGTGAAAAAGTATTTCCTGACATTGCCTTTCAGTTTATCGACTTGCAGCTTCATGTTATGCCCTCTAGTTTTACAGATTCCCTGTCTTTGGAAGAGGTTTGTTTGTCCATTGATACCCTTTAAGTATTTAAAGGTCTGAATCATACCTCCCCTGTCCCTCCTCTCCTCAAGAGTGTACATATTTAGGTCTTGCCTCTTCTCATAAGTCTTATGATGCAGGCTCCAGATCATTTCGATCGCCTTCCTCTGAATTGCTTCCAGCCTTTTTATATCCTTTGCGAGATACGGTCTCCAAAACTAAACACAATAGTCCAAGTGAAGCCTCACCAGCAACTTGTACTGTGGCATTAGTACCTCTTCCTTTCTGCTGGTAATTCCTCTCTGTATGCAACCCAGCATCCTTCTGGCTTTTGCCACCACCTTGTCACACTGTTTCGCCACCTTGAGATCCTCAGAAACAATCACACCGAGATCTTTCTCCTGGTCCATGCACATCAATCTCTCGCCCCCCTATCATATACAATTCCCTTGGATTTCTGCTTCTCAAGTGCATGACACTGCACTTCTTCACATTAAATCTTAACTGCCAAGCATTAGACCATTCATCCAGCTTTTGTAAATCTTTCCTCATGTTCTCCACTCCCTGAGGGGAGTCCACTCTGTTGCAAATTTTGGTGTCATCTTCAAAAAGACAGACTTTTCCATTCAGCCCTTTGGTAATATCACTCACAAATATATTGAACAGTACTGGTCCCAAGACCGAACCCTGGGGCACACTGCTAATCACCTTCCTCTCATCCGAGTGGGTTCCGTCTACCATCACCCGCTGTTGTCTGTCAGTAAACCAATTTCTGATCTAGGTCACCATCTTGGGACCCATCCCCAAGCTGTTTAGTTTATTGATAACCCTCCTATGAGGAACAGTATCAAAGGCTTTACTGAAATCTAGGTAAATCACATCCATCGCATGCCCTTGATCTAGTTCTCTGGTCACCCAGTCAAAGAACTCAATCAGATATGTTTTGCAAGATCGTCCTTTGGTAAAACCATGTTGCCTCGGATCATGCAACCTGTTGGTTTCGAGGAAGTCCACTATTCGCTCTTTCAGGAGTGCCTCCATTACTTTTCCCACCACAGAAGTAAGCTTACTGGCCTGTAGTTTGTCACTTCTTCCCTATTACCACTTTTGTGGAGAGGTACCACATCAGCCCTTCTCCAGTCCCATGGAACTTCTCTTTCCAAGGATCTATTAAAAACATCCTTTAAAGGCCCTGCAAGAACTTCTCTGAGTTCTTTCAGTATACTGGGGTGTATCCCATCTGGTCCCATAGACTTCTCCACTTTCAGTTTTGCAAGCTGTTCTAACACATCATCTTCAGTAAATGGTGTGGTATCTATTCCATTCCCATTTGTATATTTGTCAATCACAGGTGGTCCTTCTCCAGGATTTTCTCTAGTGAAAACAGAGCAGAAGTATTTGTTTAGCATTTGTTGCTTTTTCAACGTCACTTTCCTCAAATCTGTTCCCAACACTTTTGAGTCCTGCAATTCCATCTATGAATTTTCCTCCTCTCCCGAATATACCTGGAAAAAGTCTTGTCACCACACTTCACATCTTTAGCCATCTTTACTTCTGCCTTTGATTTTGCTATCCTTATTTCTTGTTTTGTCACTTTTAGTTTGATCTTGTATTCTTTTCTGTGTTCCTCTGTTTCTGAATTTTGTGAAAGCTATGATTTTTGCCTTTATTTGTGCAGCCACTTCTTTGGAGAACCAGATAGCTTTCCTTTTCCTCTTGTTTTTATTTACTTTCCTTATGTATGTATCTGTTGCACCTTTTATTGCTTTCTTTAGTTCAGCCCATTGCAATTCCACTTCCCTTAACCCCTTCCACCCTACCCTATTCCTCCTTCAGGTACTTGGCCATTTTACTAAAGTCAGCATTTTTGAAGTCTAAGACTTTGGGGTATGTTTACTAAACTGCGGTAATGTCATTCATGGTAGGTTCCGCGGTAAAGGTAGAGATGCTCATATAAAGGCATGGGCGGTGCATCGTTACAGCAAGCTGACAGAGAACACGCGTTACAAGGCGCCTTAGAATAATGAGCGTTACAAGCCGCCTTGTAAAGCGCCTTATAAGGTGCCATATTTTATTATTTATTTATTTAGATTCTCTTATATACCGCGCTATTCTGCATCAGTGCGGTTTACATTGAACAAACTGAAATTACATTGAACAGGGCATTATAACTTGGAGATAACTATTTTACAGGGAACATGGGCTATGGAAGGTTAAGTGGCTTGCCCAAGACCACAAGGATCACCTGTGGGACTAGAAACCCCAGTCCTTCCGGCCCAAGGTTGCTGTCCTCTAGTGGGATTTGAACCCCCGACCTTCTGTCCTGAAGTACCTTGCCCCAACCACTAGGCCACTCCTCCACTCAAGGTAATAAGGTGCCCTGTAAGGTGCCTAGTAAGGTGCCCTGTAAGGTGCCTCAGAAGGCGCCCTATAGGGCCTCCTAGGCTAAGCGCCATATTAGGCACCCTTGGACAAGTCACCGCAGAAGGCACCCTGGGCTATGGAACCATAGGTTAAGGTGGCCTAACAAGGTTATGGTGTCCTAGGTTAGTGTGCCCTAGGGACTGCAAGGTGCCTCAGGATGATATGCATGACCTGTGCGGAACAGAGACAGATGTAGCCCTAACACTAGATAGAGCACTCAGAAAAGGCAATGAACAGGTGAGTGAAGGAGGGAGAAGTGGGAGCCTCTGGACCTGCCATATCTGCGGGCATCCCATGTGCCTGCCAGTACTGATGACAAACATGGTGGGGCAGCTCTACCACAGCACAGGGTGTTGGCAGTGTAAAATACCGGAAAAACAGTTGGTGGCAGACGATGGGAATATGTGTCCCCAGTGGAGGTGGAGGTGGCAGGATAGTTACAATGATGGGTGGACAGAGGAGTGGTGGTGCCATGCAGATCAGGCACAGGCGAGGCAAGCACGATGAGGCGCAATGCAGGAAAGGGTAGCAGTGCAGGACATGAGCTGGCAGCCTGCACAGGCAGACAGGACTCTACACAGCTGACAGACGCAGATAGATGGACCGAGGGAATGTTGGCAATTGTGGTGAGGGTATTATGGGCTGGAAGCGCAGATCTGCAAAAATATGACCTCTACAGGCATGCACACTATTTGAGTAGGACAGGCATGAGAGGAGGGAACAAAGAGGAACTGAACCAATGACCACTGCCAAGAATGGCAATGTATTAACCAGTAGGCTATACCTCCATGGTGTATGTCACAGCAGTACCCATGATGCAATGCACATGCTGAATAGCTGTCTACAGCTGATCACCAAATGGGTCTGCACCTCTCCGGTACCTCAGCTGGGAAAGACGAACTGACAGTGTGTGATACTGGCACAGAGTAGCTACAGACCATGTCATTGTGCAGGTTCTGTGGTCACCCTGAGGGATAGGATTGGTGCCCAGCACTAGGTCCGCAGTACATGTGGTGCTAGAGATAGGTCCTGCTGTACATCCCCATCACTACCAGTGTGTGACAGGTGTTCCGTGCAGTGCAGCCGAAGGTAATTTGGTGTCCATCTGTATCCTGCAGTCACATGTGGCCCTGTGGGACCAGACACCAGCCAGATTAGTATGTACCCCGTGTGAGGGTCTGGCTGACATGGACAGCTGTTATCAGGGCAGAGGGGTTCCTAGAATTGCATGAGGTGTGTATAGCAGTGGCTGTATAGGTCACAGTGGTATACACTACATACCCCAAAGGGCCCACATCACCCTTTTGTAGGTAAAGGACAGTGCCCCCACCCCAGGGAAACAACCTCCATCCTGTTTGTACGAGACAGCCCTCCAGGGTTGGTGGGCCAGAGCCATACCTATGACTGGGACAGTGGCAGACCAGCAGCAATGCTGGGGTTAGGTCTGGAAACCCCAAGTGCCTCCCACCACTGTCTGCCAGTCACCAGCAGACAGCACAGTCAGACTGTACCTTAAAGGTGTTCCAACCATGCACAGTCTAACTGCAGACAGTCCACCAGGAACTATGTGCAGTAAGCAGACATCTCAGTGATTGGCACCCTAGCACTGGGGAACACAAATATATCACTAGAGACAAATAGTGTACAGCGCTATGTGGGAACCTAGACCTGCCATGGTCACTGCTCGTTCAGAGTGAGTGCCCTCCCAGCATGCCATGCTGTGGCCACCCTGTCCATGCAGGTGGTGGTCAGGCACTACAGTGTCCTAGCCATTCCTCCACACCCTGTGAAGATGCATCCTGGCCAATCTGCCCTGTCCGGGCCATACCCAGAATACCTTGCTCCTCATTAAGCATCTAATCAGGCTAACGCTGGTAACAGTGGGACATTTTGGGCCCAGTGAAGTGTGGGCAGCCACAGAACAATGGATAGACATACAAACACGCTCACTCCTTTTGCAGCATTATACAAAGATGGGGTGGTTGGCAGCCCTGCCCACCACACTAGTCCTGATCACAGTGCCGACATTGCTAAACTGTGCAGGGGGTAGTAGTAGTGCTCTGGTGATAACATCAACCCAATGCTGGGGCCAACAGCCTGCCGCTCCATGCATCATTAGATTGTGGAGCCTGTGTGAGTGGGTGTTTGTACCCCTGTTCGCCGCTGTTTTGGGCTTTGCACATGTTGCCGTTGTATCTGCATTGTAGTGTAAAATATAGGGACATGCTCTGCAGGAACCACAGCTGGGACTTGCACCTGTGACCCTCTGCTCCTGGACACACTGGCTGGGTGTACTGCACCACACTGTTGCCACAGATGCATGGTAGTCCCTGGGGCTACCTGCACTTTTCCTCAGCCAGACCTTTTATGTTGCACTGCACACCATGTACTGATGCAGAGCATGGCCTAGGTCCACTGCAGGGAGGTGGCACTGCCCCCTCCAGTACGGGCACACGCCCCCCTGCCAAGCTGACATGGCCATTTGCTGTCGGTGCTGGTAGTGTGCAGTCCCAGGCCATCCACTGTGTAGGTAGGCGCCCGCCTAGGGAGCAGGTTCCGGGGTGGGGGGGCATACATGGACATCCTCACATCCCCCCATCTCTGCCTACCACTATTATGTCCCCGCCACATGGGGGCGGGATGGCTGGGGGGATGTCAGGTCTGTGCCCTAGTGACTATTGGCTAAGGTGGACCAGGTAGATATTGGTGGATTGTGTTTGGCCTTGGTTAACTGCTCTCTTGCTGATCTCCGGTGTCTATGTTCCTATGTGCCACCTAGGCATCCGCCTGGTCTACCCTGTGCCCCAGCTGACCATGCTACATGTCCCGCCTGTGGCCCCTATGCCCCATTTGCACCATCGCCATAGTGGCCATTCATACTTTGGCACTATGGTATTGCTGTACATGGAGCACTACTATCACAGTTTTTGCGCTCCCTGCCTGGGCTGTACATTGCTGACACGAAAATGGTTTCTCTCTCCTGCATATGTGCATCTAATGGCAGGTTTTCAATCGCGTTAGGATTCAGCTCTTCAGATCTGCGCGTTAGTGTGAATGGAGCCTCTCACCGCCCACACTCCGCCCATTGACCCCTTCTCTCCGCCCTCTCTCCACCTTTTGCGGTGTTTACCGCGCCGCGGAACGTCTACGATTGTTAACATTACGTAACACGCATTAAGTAACGTTAACAATCATTAACGTTACATAATGTGCGTTATGTAACGTTACCGCAGTTTTGTAAACATACCCCTTTGTGTTTGCTGTGATTGGATTCCGCCTTGGCTTTTATATCAAACTATACCATGTGATGATCGCTGCTGCTCACATGGGCACCCACTTGGATATTCGACACGCTATCTCCGTTGGTGAGCACTAAATCCAGCACAGAACTCTCCCTGGTCGGTTCCATCACCATTTGTTTAAGTAACGCATCTTGGAAGGCATCCACAATTTTTTTTTACTTCTTTCCAGATTTACAGAAGGAACACTCCAATCCACATCAGATAGATTAAAGTCACTCCATATGATTACTTCCCCCTTCATGGCTATCTTTGCAATATCAACAATCAATTCGCTATCCATTTCTTCGGTTTGAGCTGGAGGCATGTAGAACACACCAGTATGGATGATAGTGCCATCTCCTCTCTCCAACACAATCCACAGCGCTTCTTCTTTTCCCCACATCCCCTGCATTTCAGCAGCTTTAATATTGCTTTTGACATACAGGGCTACTCCTCCTTTTCTATCCTCTCTATCTCTTCTAAATAGATTATAGCCAGCTATGGCTATATCCCATTCATTTGACTCGTTAAACCATGTTTCTGTAATGGCCATAATGTCCAAGTCCATTTCCACCATTAGGAAGGACAGACTAGATAGGCCATGTGGTCTTTTTCTGTCATCATGTTTCTATGTTTCTATGTTTCTAGGGCTTCCATATCAGGAACTTTGTTAGCTAGGCTTCGTGCATTTGTACACTTTGCTTTCCAGCATTTGTTGAATGACTTGCCTGCCTTTTGCATGGGTTTTATTATACACGCCCTTTCCCGCTTGCCATTGATGTGTTGTTCAAGTTTGTGGCTGTTTCCAATGTTTTTCTTTTGCTGGGAGTGACATACTGAATTTGTCCTTCTCCATCCGTCACCCCCTTTCCCTAGTTTAAATGCCTGTCCAGATAATGCCTGAATTTTTCACTTAGGGCTATGTTTACTAAACTGCGGTAACGTTACATAACGTGCGTTATGTAACGTTAACGATCGTTAAGTAACGTTAACGCACATTATGAGACGTTAACGATCGTTAACGTTTCATAACGATCGTTAACGTCTCATAACGCGCGTTAACGTTACTTAACGATTGTAGACGTTCCGCAGCGCGGTAAAACACCGCAGAAGGTGGAGAGAGGGCGGAGAGAAGGAGTCAATGGGCGGAGTGTGGGCGGGGAGAGGCTCCATTCACTCTATGCGCTGATCTGAAGAGCTGAATCCTAACGCGATTGAAAACCTGCCGTTAGATGCACATTTGCAGGGGAGAGAAACCATTTAAGTGTCAGCAATGTACAGCATAGGCAGGGAAACCTAAAAAAAGTGATAAGTGTGATACATGTGCACAGAACAAAAGGGCACATAAACATTGAAAATGACCTCAACAAACTGGAAAAAAAACATAACCAAGCTGGCCAATAGTGATATTAATGGGAAACATCAACCCCCACCCCCCCTCCCCGAGAAAGCTCCAAAAAAAAGATATTAATCATGGAAGGGTCTATGCTCCGTCCCCATACAAGATGAATGAGCCCACAGTGAAATAGCGCTGATCAGGGCTTTCCCTTGTTATTGGACAGGAGTCCTATGGCATGCACATGTCCCGCAACAGCAGGGTGGACATGTCGGAACGGGCAACTGGACAGATGTCGGAAAAGGGGATACATAGGGCCGCAGGCGGAACATGCTGTAGTGCAGCTGGGCCACAGTGCGGACTAGGGTGATGCCTAGGTGACCCATACGAATTCTGAAACAGCAGAGCAGCCAGACAGCAACTGCTGAAGGCCCAACATGGGCACAACTGTGTTTCCCACAGTGTCACAGGGGATAGTACCCAGCAGCTACCCCCAAGGGCACGGAACATTGGCATGTGGTGCTGGGGGGAAACGTGGACACCTATGCAGGCACCCCTACCCCAGAACCCACACCATAGGCAGCCGCCTAACCGCACACTGGATGGCCTGAGACTGCGCTCCACCAGCACCACCAGCAGAAGGGCATGTCAGCATGGTGGCAGAGGGATACTGGTAGTGGAGGGGGCAGTGGCAGCTGCCCAGAGCAGACCGTGGCCTAGCCCTGTGTAGGTGGGTGCCATGCACTGCAACAGACAGGCCCTGTCTGACGAACAGTTATGGTATCACCAGGGAATGCACTGACTCTGTAACAACACGGTGGTGCAGTGCACAAAACCAGTGTATTCAGACACAGAAGGTCACAGGTTCAAGTCCCAGCTGTGGTTCCTGCCACCCCAATCCCCATATTTTACCCACTTCTAAAATGTGCTAATACAGACAGAACCTTTATTGCAGATGACGTAAACATGCCCAAAACACCTACATTTTACCCTACAGAGCACAGACACCATAAACACGCACATTACCTACAGCGGAGTCTCCCAAATGCAGTCCTGGAGGGCCAAACACGATCCAGGTTCCATGCAGCCTCTAATAAAGATGCCTGTGCTGCATTTCTATGTGCCGCCCCCATGGTATGCAGATATATCTCATGCATATTCATGAGGGACAGCATGAAAACCCGAACAGTGTTTGGCCCACCAGGACTGGAGTTGGGAACCTCTGCCCTAAAGCAGTGGCCAACAGGGGCAAACACACCCGCACCCACAGGCTCCATTATCCAATGCCTCCTGGAGCGGCAGGATGTTGGACCCTGCGTGCATCTCCCAATACTAGCACTTGCATACCATAGCAATGCCACCCTAAACCTGGGAATACGGTACACAGCTATCAAAATGTTGCTATGATTACTGGCAGATAGCAATTCCAAAGTTAAGCACAATTTGCTGATTGAGCTGCATCATAGCAACCTTTCTGATGTCTGTGGAGTGTGCTACAGGTCTTGTGTCTGACAGTGTTTACCACCCTGGGGAGTGACCCCAACAGTATTGCGTACCATAGCCATGCCTGCACTGTGCCCAGGACTGATGCGGTGGCCAAGGCTGCCAAACACCTCTATAGTTGCACAATGCTGGCATAGGTGTGGGGCGTGTGTGTCTGTCTATCCAGTGTGTGGTGGCTGCAAACACCCTCCACAGCCCACACTGCTAGCACTGTTGCCAGTATTGGCCTGCCAATATGCATAATGAGGAGCAAGGTACCGTGGGAATAGCCAGGATAGGATGGCCTGGCCTGGATCCATCTGTACATAGCATAGGGCAATGGCTCGGACATTGTAGTGGCCGGCCACCACCTGCACAGACAGGGTGGCCACAGCATGTCCTGCTGGGAGGTCACTCTCACCGTGACTGAGCAGTGACCACGGCATGGCTAGGTTCCCCCATAGTGCTATATAGTATTTCTCTCATTTGATTTTTATGGGTCCCTTTTGGGGCCCAATCACTGACTTATCTGCTTGGTGTGTATGCTGACATCCCAGTTCTGACATCTTCTCCAGGACCATGCACTATGGACTAGCTAGCAGACTGTCTGCAGCTATTATGTGTCTTGTTGGAACACCTTGCAGGGTGCAGTGGCTGAAGGCTTGCTGCTGGAGAATGTCAGATAGTGGTGGGGAGGTAGAATGTGGCTCTATTGGTGGGTGCTCCTGTTTTCCACCCTGAGCCCCAGAGGGTGGGTTGTGTGGTGGTACATAATCTGCCTATGGGTCTAAACACCCCCCTCCCCTTCACCTACATCATGTAACGATGGCACCAACACAGGATATGCACTATTCTGGGTGAATCATAGCCCATAAGGGCTAGACATGACTGAGAAATACAGAAGGACACAGATGTATCCTAGGTGAGTCTGCAGGAACTACCTATCACACACTGATGGGGACCTGCAGCATGGCGTGTTTCAGCCATGAAAGGTGCTGTGGACCTGGTGCTGGGCACCCCACCTCACTCTCAGGGTGAGCACAGTACCTGCACAATGTGACGGTCTGTGGCAACTCTGTGCCAGTACCACACACAGTCAGTTCCCCCTACCAGGCCGAGGTGCTGTGGGGGTGCATACCCCATCTTGTGCCCATCTGTCGACTGCTGATTTGCATGTGTAGTGCATCATGGGTACGGGTGGGTTAACCCTATCCTGGTAACCACAGCAGACAGTTTGTGTGATGACGTGCATTCCTTCTGCAGCCAGCCAGGGGCTTGCTAGCAGCTATAGAGCTGTAGCCCACTGGTTACTTCATGGCCTGTGAAGCCAGAGGTCATGGGTTCAAGCCCATGGTGGGGTTATTTGATAGGACTGTCTGAGGCATTGTCTATTTTTAATGTACATTAGTGCTGCCAGCAAAAACACCCTCAGAGTACTGTAACCTTAAGGTGCCTCATAAGGTGCCCTATCAAGCGCCTTATAAGGTGCCTTATAAGGTGTCCTATAGGGGACATTATAGGGTGCCTTGGCGGACAGTGCACTTTATAATGTGCCCTATGGAGTGCGTTATGGGGTGCCTTATGCGGCACCTTAGGTTACGCCACCGTGAAGGTGTGTTTGCTGGCAGCACTAATTAAAATAAAAGTAAAATGCCTCAACAATCAATACTTAAATATAAAGGGTGATGCCTCAGCCAGCCTTATGCATTAGGCACACTGGGGAATCAAACCCATGACCCCCGTACTATCAGGCAGTGTAGTAACCATTGTGCTACAGCTCTGTTTCTATGTTTCCATGTCTGCGCGCCTTCTTAAGATTAACACGCCATGTAACGCTCGTTAATTTATGGCGCCTTGTAACGCACGTTATCAGTTACGATGTACCGCCTATGTCCTTATTTGGGTATTTCTGCTTCTACCACAGATCCTAACGCAAATGGCATTACCGCAGTTTAGTAAACATACCCCTTAGTATCCTTTTCCCTGCAGTGGAGAGATGTAGTCCATCAGTACAGTATAGTCTCTTGTTGACCCATGTGTTTCTCCAGTCACCTATATATCTAAATCCTTCTTGTTTGCACCAGGTTCGGAGCCATGTATTAAAGTTGTTTATGCGATGCAGCCTTTCTGGCCCCTTACCATGAAAAGGTAGAACTTCTGAGAATGCTATAGTGTTAGCAGTGGGCCTGAGTTTCTCTCCCAGAGTTTGAAAGTCCCTATGAACTGCAGAGGCACCGTTTCTAGCCAGGTCATTTGTACCCAAGTGGATGACAATATCAGTTTTGGAGTGCTCACTTTCGGCACTAACTATACCAACAATTTGGTTTGTATTCTTGCTGGCTGAAGAGCCTGGGATGCATTTCACCATCCTCTCTCCTTTGAGCTGTGTTCCCAAGTTGATGCCTCTGATGATGGAATCTCCAATGAGTAGTAGTTTTCTGTTTTGTCATTTTTTTCTTCCTATTTGGTACGTTATCAGTAGATTTGGCATTAAGGGGTATGTTTACTAAACCATCTTAATGTTACGGGCGCTAGTTGCAGCGTTAATGTGAAGAATGCTATATAAGGTAGTGGGCGGTCCGGAGGGAAGGTTGCAAGCAATGTTCCCTCTAATTTTCTGTAGGCTGTGTGTGCATAAAATATCAGCTGTGCAGCTTTTGAAGGAAGGTTAAATTTTTGTGCGCCACATAACGACACTTGGAGTTATATACTTTAAAATTTGACTACATGTCAGAATACAGTATGTACACCACATTGATTTTAATCAAATTAAATGAAAATAGACGATTACTAAATGAAGCGGAAAATTTCTAGTAATTGCAATCACAACTTTTAAACTTTAAGACGTCTGTGTTGTTTTCTATCAGAATCAGAACCGTAGTTTTTGTGCGCTCTGTTGTAAAGTATGTGCGCTCGCTCGGCGAGTTGCGCACATGCGCACAGCTTAGAGGGAACAGTGGTTGCAAGGAATCGGTATCGCGCGATAGTGTGCACTGTGGCACGTTAATGCACATTAACCCTAAGTTCATGCCAGCGCAGTGTTAGACGCTATAAAGATGTAGCCCATTGGTTTCTGCAATAATTGCGAAGGCAGAGGTCATGGGTTTGATCCTGCAGTGGTGTCATGTAAGAGGCTGTCTGAAGCATTTTCTTTTAATTTAACAAACCTGGCTAATGCTGAGGCTCCACTACTCTGCGACATGCAAATTTTATGTATATACAATTAATCATACTTTTCAGTACTCCGGCCCTTCCAGCAGCTCTCCCGGCGGGGATCGAGCGGGCCGGAGCACCACACCACCCCCACCAGGGAGTACTGTCCAATCGGGGCAGTCGGTGGCAATTTTAAAAAGGAGCGCCAAGCGGGCGCGTGGCCCTTTTCAGCACTCCGGCCCTTTCAGCAGCTCTCCCAGCGGGGATCGAGCGGGCCGGAGCACCACAATACCCCCACCAGGGAGCACTGTCCAATCGGGGCAGTCGGCGGCAAGTTTAAAAAGGAGCGCCGAGCGGGCGCACGGCCCTTTTCAGCACTCTGGCCCTTCCAGCAGCTCTTCCGGCGGGGATCGAGTGGGCCGGAGCACCACACCACCCCCACCAGGGAGCACTGTCCAATCGGGGCAGTCGGCGGCAAGTTTAAAAAGGAGCGCCGAGCGGGTGCGCGGCCCTTTTCAGCACTCCGGCCCTTCCAGCAGCTCTCCTGGCGGGGATCGAGCGGGCCGGAGCACCACACCACCCCCACCAGGGAGCACTGTCCAATCGGGGCAGTCGGCGGCAAGTTTAAAAAGGAGCGCCGAGCGGGCGCACCCGCGCCTTGCGGGACCACACCTGAGGGCCTTGCCAGAGGGCCCTTTGGTGCGGCCCTTAGGCGAGGTCCGTGGCTCCGTGTTGTTTTTTTTTTTTTTTTTGCGGCTGCAGCTGAGTTCTTTTATGAAGCCCTCCAAGCACTGTCATCACCTTCTACAATCGCCACCCTTGGCCGACTACATCGTTGCTCAAAATCCTCCTAAGTTGACACTGAGAAGTCTCTCAAGTCATTTGGAAAAGTCCTCTGAACAGCGAAGAGCAACCTCCAACTTGCATGAATCCTTCTTGTCCTGCGCCAACCCCAATTGACCAGAAAACATCAATGAATGCTATGTCTAGACAACAAGCTGGTAATAGTGTATTACTATACTTACTGATCTGGTAACATTGTCTTTACTCTGAATAGTTACTTTACTTTGCATTCCAGTAGGTAGCCTTGTAAACCATCTTGATCAGTCTAGTCTGCTAATTTACAACTTGCCTGTCTAAACTGTGTTACTCGGGACAATAGATCTGCATTCCAGAACCAATCTATACCTAGAATAATAGGATTTGCTTGTTTTCAATGTCAGTGAGAAACAGCCCTACAGAATTCTCGCAGTTCTCTCCTACTCACTAGAAATATCTCATTGTCTCTGTGATCACATCCAGAGTGAGTAAGATGGGTTCCCCTATCACCCTAACTGGCTGCTACCTACTCTTCTCTTTCTGCCTCTCATTCTCTCGAGCTCTATCCCTTGAGGTCAACCTGATACCTATATTATATAGCCAAGGAAAAAGATGGACAGGTATACCCAAGCACAGTTATAATTGGAACTCTCATCTACCTCACCAGCATCTAATACACATTCCACTCCAGCACTCGATGAGAGCCAAACAGGATGAAAGCCTCTACCCACAGAGTTTAAAATGTGCCCTCATCAATGCCCGCTCAGTTCATAAGAAGTGGCCGGTGATTGCAGACACAATTTCCCTCCATAACCTTGATATTCTCATGGTTACTGAAACATGGCTTTCCTCAGAAGACAACGTACTACTCAACCAGCTCCTTCCACCAAATTTCTCAGTGTTTACTAGTCACAGACTTAAGAAGTGAGGAGGGGGCGTGCTCATACTCTCCAGGTCAGACCTTCAGTTCCAGCTGATGGATGCTTCTAGCACCAACCACCTAGAGTTAGTCTCTATCTCCAACAAGTTATGCGCTATAAACCTTCTATACAGAGCACCTTCAGCCTCCCCAGATGACCTTCCAGCCATTATAAATCTGGCATCCAACGTCCAGAATCCTAATACCCCAATTTGGATTGTCGGTGATTTTAACCTGCCAGCTCTCCAAGATAGCCATTCATCTGCCTTCCTTGAAGCGTTTGAATCCCTTGGATACCAACAATTAGTTCACAAACCTACTCATGTGAAGGGAAACACTCTTGACCTTATCTTTGCCCCACAGTCCATATACAACCAATCATACAACACTGCGATATCTATATCTGCTGTCCCATGGTCAGATCACAAACTCATTACTTTCCAGATACCTACTCACTACAGGCATTCAAAAGACTAACAGTGCTCCAAATAACAGCCCTAAATCTCTGGCTAGGAGCCTTTTTCCATTCAACAGAGATCGCATCCTTGCTGGAACGTGCTCGCTTCGTAACGAGACCTCCTTAAATGTAGAAGATCTAATCACCTGCTGGAACAGCAGTCTCAATGCGATTGCACTACGACCACCTCTCAACAGGCCGCCTAGAAAAAGAGCTTCTGCACCATGGTACACAGAGGATCTGAGACTATCACTATCCCGACTACGGAGTCTCGAGAAGCGCTGGCATCGGTCTTGCTCTACGGTAGACCAGGCAGCTTACCTCAATCAGCTATCCACCCACCACAAGGCCATCTCAGAGAAAATGAAGCAGTACCACACAGACACCTTGAAGCGGGCTTTAAACAAACCTCATGATTTGTTTAATCTAGTCAAGACCCTATCTAAAGAACCAGCTCCTGAAAAGCAATGCGAGATCCATCCTCAGGACTTTGCAGTCTACCTACAATCCAAGCTTATGCAAACAAATAAACCTTCATTAGAATTTGCATCCACAGTCCAAGATTGCCCAACAGCTCTAACCATTTTCTCTACGCCTGCAAAGAAGCAAATTGAAGATTTGATCATGTCTCTCAATTCCACCACTGCACAGACGGACTCTTGCCCAGCTTTCTGGATAAAGGAAATGTGTTGTGAATTTAGCTCAATAATAACTAAAATAATAAACCTGTCTTTCAACTCTGGTACGTTCCCCTCTGCCCTCAAGCAAACATCTATCAGACCACTCCTAAAAAACTGTAAGTTAGATCCTCGAAAGGTAGACTCCTACAGACCCATCTCAAGTATTCCTTTTCTCGTAAAGTTAATAGAAAAAGAGGTTCAATGTCAATTACAAGACCACATCGATGCGGCTGCTCCGCTGGATCCTTGCCAACATGGCTTCAGAGAGTCACACGGTGTAGAAACACTCCTTACAATTCTCCTCAACATAATTTCTGGTATCAACAACATCCGGCAGGGTTTTGCACTTGTGTTCCTGGACATAGCCGCAGCTTTCGACTCTGTGAGCCATGAGCTCCTCCTAATACGGCTAAGAGAGAAAGGAGTTGGCGGAACTGCCCTTGAATGGTACAGATCATACTTATCCGAAAGATGGCAACACGTCCGTTCTGGTGGAGCGATGTCTGATCCATTTCACCAAGGGCAGGGGGTCCCACAAGGTTCCTCCCTCTCTGCTTTGCTGTTCAATATATATATGCAACCCATTTGCAAGATCATCCGGTCTTTCAATGTAAGTTGCACGGTATATGCGGATGATGTCCTGCTTTATATGCCATTCGACATAGATAAATTGGATCTATCCCCTCTGAGCAACTGCTTTGATGCAATATCGAAATGGCTCTTGTCACAAAACCTCAGGATTCAACATAAGAAGACAGAGGTGCTCTTCATGTCAAAGAACCCGAACTTTAGCCCTCCACAATTCTTGAAGATGAAAGATGCTGAGCTACAATCAAAACCCAAAATACGTTATCTAGGTGTTACACTTGATCAGAACCTGGACATGAAGTCACATATAGCCAACACTGTAAGAGCTATATACTACAAAATCTGGTCACTCAGACATCTTCACCCCTTGCTTGAACCTGAGGATTTCCGTACCATCTACCAGGCTCTGATCATGCCTCACTTTGACTATGCGAATGTCATTTTACTAGGCCTCCCTCAATCCACTTTGAACCTCTTACAGCTCGCAATGAATAGCGCTGCGAGAGTTCTCTATGGGGCATCTAGGAGTGAACATGTATCGCCCCTTCTGAAGCAGTTACACTGGCTTCCTATACAGGCCAGGATCATCTTCAAGACATTACTACTTATCTTCAAAGCGGTTAATAGTCTCTCCTCCACATCATTAACCGAGCTCATCAAACCCATAACCCTGAATAAAGCAAGAAGATCATCGGCACTAAATATGCTAATGGTCCCTCGTGAACTTACAAGATGCACCTCATCAGCAGCAAACAGGGCTTTCAGTCTCCGTGCCCCAAAACTCTGGAATGCCTTGCCAACAGATATCAGAGCAATCACCAACCTACTTCAATTTAGAAAGACCCTCAAACATTACTTATTCCTTAAATACTTCCCGGTGAGTGCGGAAGCACGTCCCCTCTCCGTCAGTTATAGGAACTCCGAATCACCTAGTGAGCCAGAATACCCCACGTAGTAAGGTTCCACTGACCATTAATTATAAGGTTCCACTGACCATTAATTACGTTTCATTTGTGCTATAATGTAAAGATGTCTATAATTTTCCTTGCAATCCAAGTTTACTGTCCTGTTATTTGAAATTACCTTGTTATCCAAGTTTTTATGACCTTGTTTACTGTAACTCAGACACATGTTTTTGTGCTGAATTTTGTGTTCGATGTAAACCGCGCTGATGTCAAATAGTGCGGTATATAAGAAATGTAAATAAAATAAATAAATAAATAAATACTGTCTAACCTGTGAATATTGCCAAATTAAGTGCTGTACCTCTTGTTAACAATCTGTATATAGTTTACCTGTTTCACCATGTTTTATATTCCCTGTTTATTGTAAGTCCAGTGTAGACCCTTCTACATTGCACAATTTTGTTACTTGTGAACCGCACTGAAGATGAATAGTGCGGTATAGAAAAAAACTCTAAATAAATAAATAAAATAAATAATTTAAATCAGTGCTGCCAGCAAAAACACCCTCACAGTGCCATAACCTAAGGTACCGCATAAGGCGCCCTATAAGGCACTCCATAGGGCACATTATAAAGTGCCCTGTCCACCAAGACACCTTATAATGTGCCCTATAGGGCACTTTATAGGGCGCCTTATGAGGCACCTTAGGCTACGGCACTGTGAGGGTGTTTCTGCTGACAGCACTGATTTAAATTAAAAGGAAAAGCCTCAGACAGCCTTATTAAATAACACCACCGTTGCATCAAACCCATGACCTCTGCCTTCGCAGTCATTGAAGTAACCAGTGGGCTACAGCTCTATAGTGTCTAACCCACCACTGGCTGGCTACAGAAAGACTGCAGGTCACCACACAAACTGTCTGCTGTGGTTACCAGGATAGGGTAAACCCACCCGTACTCATGATGTACTGCACATGCAGATCAGCAGTCTACAGTTGATCACAAGATGGGGTATGTGCCTCTATAGCACCCCGGCCTGGTAGGGGGAACTGACCGTGTGTGTTACTGGCACAGGGTAGCTACAGATCGTGACACTGTGCGGTTCATGTGCTCACCCTGAGGGTGAGGTGGGGCGCCCAGCACCAGGTCCACAGCACATGGCATGGCTGAGATAGGCTGTGCTGCAGGTCCCCACCAGTGCCAGTGTGTGATAGGTAGTCCTTGCAAAAACACCTAGGATACATCTGTATCCATCTGTATTTCCCAGTCAAGTCTAGCCCTTGTGGACTATAATGCACCCAGAATAGTGCATATCCTGTGTGGTTACCATGGTCGCATGTTATAAGTGAAGGGTGGTGTTTGGAACCAAAAGCGGATTATGTAGCACTACCTAACCCGCCCTCTGTGGGTCAGGGTGGGGGACATCTCCCACCAACAGATCCACATTCTACATCTCTACAATGGTGGCAGTAGAGGGGACCATCAACCCCAGTCCTGCGGGGGAATAGGCACCCTATAGGGCAGTCAATGCAGATCTGTATGCATCACATAGGGCACCGGCAGACAGGCCTGGAAAAGCTCAGCTGCCCCCCCACCACCATCTGACATTCACCAGCAGAGGACACAATCAGTCTCCACCCGCTGCACCCTGCAAGCTGTTCCATACACATGCTAACTGCAGACAGTCTGTTAGCCAGTACATAGTGCATGTTCCTGGAGGAACTGTGTGCACCCAAAAATGGGATCTGAGTGCACACACACCACACAGGTATGTCAGTGATTGGGCCCCCAGAAAAGGGAACTCATAGATATCACTTGAGAGAAATACTGTATAGCACTATGGGGGAACCTAGCCATGCCATGGTCACTGCTCAGTCAGGGTGAGAGTGACTCCCCCAGCATGACATGCTGTGACCACCCTGTCCGTGCAGGTGGTGATTGGGCAGTACAATGTCCCAGCCATTGTCCTATGCCCTGTGCAGATGCAGCCTGCCCAGGCCATTCCCACAGTACCTTGCTCCTCATTATGCACATTGGCAGGCTAACACTGGAAACAGTGCAAGCATTGTGGGCTCAATAAGGTGTAGGCAGCCATAAAATACTGGATAGACATACACACACTCCCACACCTATTTCAGCATTGTGCAAATATAGAGGTGGTTGGCAGCCCTGGCCGCCACACCAGTCCTGGGCACAGTGCAGGCATTGCTATGGTACTCAATACTGTTAGGGTTACTCCCCGGGGTGGTAAATACTGGCAGAAACAAAATCTGAAACACACTCCACAAATATCAGAAAGGTTGCAATGATGAATCTCTGTCAATGAATTGTGTTTAACTTAGGATTTGTTATCTGACATTAATCATAACAACCTTTTGATATATATGGAACGTGTTTCCAAGTTTAAGACGGCATTGCTAAGGTATGCAGGTGCTAGTATTGGTAGACGCTGCTCCGCGCAGGGCCCAACAGCCTGACTCTCCATGAGCCGTTGGATACTGGAGCCTGTGGGTGTGGGTGTTTGTGCCCCTGTTGGCCGCTGCTCTAGGGCAGAGGTTCCCAACTCCGGTCCTGGTGGGCCAAATACGGTTCAGGTTTTCATGCTGTCCCTAATGAATATGCATGGATACATTTGGGGGCGGTGCATACAAATGCATTACAGGCATATTTATTAGGGAAAGCATGAAACCTGAATAGTATTTGGCCCTCCAGGACTGCAGTTGGGAAACTCTGCTCTAGGGATTGCACAAGTTTATGGTGTATGTGCTCTGTAGGGTAAAATATAGGCGTTTATGGCATGTTTATTTTATCTGCAATAAAGGTTCCTTCTTTATTACCATGGTTTAGTACTGGGTAAAATATAGGGACATGGTCTGCAGGAGCCACAGCTGGGACTTGAACCTGTGACCTTCTGCCCCTGAGCACACTGGCTGTGTGTACTGCACCAAACTGTTGCCACAGAGGCAGGTCATTCCCTGGGGATACCATTACTGTTCGTCAGACAGACTTTGTATGTTGCAGTGCACGGCACCCACCTAAACAGGGCTTGGCCTTGGTCTGCTGTGGGCAGATGCTACTGCCCCCTCCACCACCAGCACCCCTCCGCCACCATGCTGACATGCCCTTATGCCGGTGGTGCTGGTGGTGTGCAGTCCCAGGCCATCCAGTGTGCCGGTAGGCGGCTGCCTATGGTGCATGATATGGGGTAGGGGTGCTGACATGGACATCAGCACTTCTCCCTGGCACCACCTGCCAATGTTCTGTGCCCTTGGGGGTACCTGCTGGGTACTGTCCCCTGGGACATTGTGGGACGCACACTCATGGCCATGTTGGACCCTGGTCAGTTGCTGTCTTGCTGCGTTTCAGTTTCTGCATTCCTATGTGCCTAGTCCACACTGTGCCCCAGCTGGCCCACTGCATCTGCCGCCTGCAGCCCCCTGTACCCCATTTACACCATCACCATAGTGCCCTTTCCTACGTGGCCACTCTGCTTTTGCTGCACATGTGAAAGCCACATAAGCAAGCTGCCCAATATACACCACAGCAAGCCCTCATCAACACTATCAATGTTGGAACATTCACTTTCTTTCTTTCTTTCTTTATTTAACACTTCTTATATACCATGCTATTTGTCATCAGTGCGGTTTACATTGTAACAATAAAACACATTTGTAGGGGGAATCAGAATTGACCCTTCCAAACGTGACATTTTATTTTATTTATTTATTTGGCATACATTTATACACCGCTCCTTCCAGCGATCAGAAGCGGTCCATCGTTGTACAAGCCCGGGGAGGGGAGGCAGAACAAGGAAAGGATAAACAACAAAAAGATTACAGTTATACAATTAATTGGCACATACATTACTGTTTGTCCTTTTTATTCTTTATGGGTAGTGTTGATTACCGTTTATCATTGTTTTTTCTATTGGCCAGCTCGGTGTTTTGTATTTCTATTTTGGTTCTAGTCATTATCTCTCTGGTTTTTGCATGTTTTGTTACTGCACATGTATCACTACTATCACTTATCTGGGTCTCCCTGCCTTTGCTGTACATTGCTGACTGAACTGGTTTCTCTCTCCTGCAAATGTGCCTCTAACGCAAGGTTTTTACTGGCGTTAATTTTCAGACCCTGATTTCACAGCGTTAGTGTGCCTGGGGCCTCTCCACGCCCACTCTCTGCCCATTGACCCCTTATCTCTGCCCTTTGGGGAGCCTTACTCCACCCTCTGTGCACCTTAACGCCGCCAGAGACGTTATCACGTGATACGTGACATTATCACACGGTAATGCGACGTTATTGCGCGATAACGTCGCTGCTGTGATGTTAGCGCTGTTTAGTAAACATACCCCTAAGTCTATCCTTTAAGGGCACTTCAGTTTCCATCCATTGGGCACCCTCATTATCCAAGGCAGAGAAGGCATTGTGCAGGGATATCACTTGATGTATAGGGTGTCTCTGTGTCCACCAGCAACAAAGCAGATGACCATGTAACCAATAAGAACCCAGTCCAAAAAACGTGGTATAAAGGAAGGAATACTTTATTTCATATATTTCTTACACCATATCGCCTATGGTGTAAGAAATATATGAAATAAAGTATTCCTTCCTTTATACCACGTTTTTTGGGCAGGGAGTCTCTGTGTTTCAGGTCGCAGCCTACCAGAGCCTGTATAATGTAGTTGTGTGCCTTACAGTAGGCAGAGCTGACCAAGGCAGAGGGTAATAGTGTACATTTCAACAGCGACATCTAGAATAGGCAAAACTCTAAATAAATCCACCTCTCCCTCATGGTACAGTGGTGGCAGCTGAATAAGATGAGGTAGGCTGCAGATATAGTGAGGATGCACAGCAGTAGGATACAGGTGGGCTGTGCTGCATACTCAGATGATGGATGATAGCCATACCTGGCTCAATATCTCAGCAGAAATAAGGGGAATGCTGGTGAGCTGGCAGCTAGGTAAGTGACAGGCCACTGTGTGTCCTGGCTATTTTGTTACAGATAGTGGGTTAAGCATAGTTAAGACAGTGAGGGGAGGGGAGGGGTGGGGTGGGGTGGGGTGGGGTGTGTGTGTGGGGGGGGGGGTTATGATATCTGATGCTTTGCACACTTGCTGTACCTAATAATGAGAGACTCCCTGGGCCTAGAGAGAAAGGAAAACAGTGGTCCCTTCCTGAAAGTACAGATTGAGACATGCCAAAAAATTGAGTATTTCCATAGGAATATAAAGGGTGGGCATGAACTGCATGAGAAAAAAGGAAGCAGCAGGGTCACCTATACAGTTTCTCATTCAGGATGTTGATACCAGGTAGAGTTCCACTTACCTGATGCTAGAAAGATAAATGAAGCAACAGACAGCCCTCCATCAGGCAACACTGGACATTCAGATTGGTGCTGAAAACCCCCTGAGGTGTCAGGATTAAACAAATATGACTCAGATCATAGAAGCCCTGTGCTCTTTAAGTATGTCATGGAGGATCTGAGTTTGAGAAGGGTTGCCCTGAGCCTTGTCATCCCAATAGTGAATATTCCGGAGGTGAAGATAGAAGGGTTTTGGCAACAACAGGGATTGGCATTGAAGGTTTTTGTACTGGAGGACTCCATGTCAGTTGAAGTGGAAAAAAGGTTGAAGCCCTCACCAAAGCAGATACTTACATTTTAGCTATCTTCTACAACGCATTGGTGAAACGAACTACTACTACTTATGTAGCACCACAAAGCATACTCATATGTAAGAGATAGTCCCTGCTCCTAAGAGCTTACAGGCTAGTCATGACAGACAACACAACAACTGGGGACTAGGATATATCTAAGGGAATGGTAAGGAAACACATAGGAGGTGAACAGGAGACTAAGGGGATCAGAATACAAAAGCACTATCAAAGAGGTAAATTTTTAGCCCAGATTGGAACAGGGTCTGAAATGGAGCCTGACATAATGACTGAGGTAGTGTGTTCCAGGCATAAGTTGCTGCAAGGTGGAAAGATTAAAGTCTGGTTGGCAGTGGAAGAGAAGAGCAAGTAGAAGGGATCTGCTAGAAGAGCGGAGTTCCTGAGGAGAGGTGTAGGGAGAGATGTGAGGAAAGGTAGTGAGAAGCAGCCAAATGAAGACACTTATAGGTCTCTAGTAGAAGTTTGGAATAGTGCCTTCCAATGCAACACACTGATGTACTAGAGGGATAAACTGGTGATCAAGATATAGGGAAGGGAGTGCCAGAGGCAGTGGGGATACAGCAGGGGAAAGCACACCCACATGGAGTACTGGCAGTATGAGCTGCACCATGTCATCTATCACTTTTCCCCACCCTATGAGCACTATCATCAAACAATCTTTGGTGACAGCAGCCTTAGCTACAGTGATAAGCGGTAGAGACTAGCCTCAGTCTGCTGTGAGATCCCTACACAAATTTTTATGATGCTTGTAGGGTTCATCGAGATCACAGCCATAGACTTGTTGGTATGTTGGGCACATAGGTCCATAATCTGGCCAGACCTGGCCATGGTCATGGAGTATTCCCTTCCTGCCCTTCAAGCAGCATTCCCAGTGAGCATATATTCTCTATGGGGTATGTTTACTAAAGGACAGTAAGGGAGTAAGGTGTGCCATTAATGCATGTTATCTGCGCCTGTGAATGTTAATGCCGATAACGCTATATCGACGAGCATTAGGGAGCCCGCAGCATTAAGGAAAAGGAGGTGGAGAGTGGGTCTCGACAGCGAGTGCTCCCATACTGCCAGGTTGTGCAATTGTGTGTTAGAGGCCTCGGTGCTGGGAACCCTAATACCATCTGAAACCTCGCAGAAAGGGGTATTTTTGAGAGGAGAGAGCTTATTCATTGTCTTCAATGCGTTCCACACACATGGGATCCCAAGACATTGATAGTAGTGCTCCAATAGCAGTAGCAGCAACAGCATAATGTTCATGGTGCAAATTTGGCAAAGGAGGTGTCACATGGGCGATGCAGTGGGGCTGGCTGGTCCTCAAGCCTGACCAGGCTGCTGCCTAGGGTGCACATCTGTGATGTCCGTCATGACCCCACAATGACAGTGGTGGTACACAGACATTCTACTGCTGGTGAAAAGACTCAACCCCCACTGCCACCATGCTGCCATGTCAACATGGTTATGAGGGTGGCGATGGCAGTCTCAGCGGCTGCAGCCTGCTGCAGACAAAAGCATTGTCCTGGCCCTTTGTGTCCGGTACAACGCTGCATTTGCCACTGGCATTGGGATGCCAAGCATGTTAGCTGCAGGGACAGTAGAGCACATGGTGATCCCTCCCCACCAAGGTCGAACATAGAAGCATGCATGGCTGGTGGAGGGGGGCAGGAGCGGCAAGGTATGCACAGCTGCATGTGTGCAATATCAAGAAGGCCACCTGCAGCACTGAAACAGTGAGTGTGCCACTATGGCAGGGAGGGAGGGAGGGATCGGCCGGCAGGCTGCCAACCATGAGTGTTGCATTATGGTACCAGCAAGTTATCCGAGTGACTGGGTTGGGCCTGGGATTAGGATGCCTCCCACCCACACATATGGGGGGAAAAAATGCCACCGAGGAAGTAATACAACACAACAGGATAACAGGCGATGTCAGAGGAAAAATGCCCACCCAGCCTCTTCGCCTGCCAGATGATGACCATAAGCTGTGTTTGAACCAGGGACACCTCCATAAGTAAGAATCCAGTCAGTAACAACCATCTGAGCCACATGTGAATCTGCATTAGCTATCTCATTCTGTGAGATATGAGGTTATGCCATGACTGCCCCACAAGCACATACCAGGTATTGGAGACCCTGCCTATTCTACTAGTACTGTCATGGTATGTGATGTGTGTGTGCCGGTATCATGGGCTGTCCCTTTGAATGGGCAGATCCCATGTGTAAGACATGAATGTCAGTTGTATCAGCAGCATAGCAAGCCATTGCAGCATACAGACCCCACATCATGTCCCACTCCCACATCCGCCGAACACACCCTGACATGCAGGTATGGCACTGAGCCTGCAGACATAGTCATACCCCTACTCATGCCTGCATGCACCTGACAAGGCTAGTGTGAATGTGAGAAGAGGGTCACAGGTTCAAGACCCGGCTGTGGATCAGGACTTGCATATCCTGGTGTGTTAACTTTATCCTACGTTGCAGGGACTGCAGCAGCATATGCAACCTACAACTAATGATGCAGAAAAAGTCCATACACTCATTAACCATGCTGAAAAGCTTCACCACCCATGGCAGGGCAGACTGATAGCACCGGCACACTGAGCGGGCGTTGACAGCGCCCTGAGCATTGCAAAGTGCGCTAAGCTAATAGTGCCAGTACACTGAGCACATGTTGACAATGCTTGAGCCTGAAGGGGCAGGCAGGAATTCTAACCAGCACTGTGTGGTGGTGTATGTGTGTCCAGACTATTGTGAGCTTCAGCAATGCACTGTTCCTTGCATTGCATAAGCTGTTCCCAAGTTCAGATTGAAAGGGTGCATAATGAGGAGCCAGAGCTTTGTGGGTATTGCATGAAACAGAGTGGTTTGCACAGGATGTTCATGAGTCGAAGGTAGGGTCATTGGCTGAGCCATCTCAGTGTCGGTCTGCCACAGCCATGGCATCATTTCATGCTGTGAGGCCACTCTCACTCTGACTGAGCTGTGACCATGTCACAGCTATGTATCCACATTGTGCTATATAATGTCATTCTGCAGTGATATGAGTGCTGTCCCTTACTTGGCAGTCCAATCACTGAACCGGCTACTGGGTGTCCATAATTGCTCTGTGCACATGCAGTGTGTGATGACTAGCAGACTGGGCACAGTTGGTATATGAATAGCTGGCATCGCCCTGTGGTGGCCAACACAAGCAGACTGACTGCTTTCTGTGGTATATTGGAAGTCCCAGAAGTTGAGGCTAGTAGCTGTTCTTGGGCTGCTAATTATAGTCTTTGGAGACCCATCCATTTGGTTGTCAGTACCTACCCTCCCTCCTGCCTAGACAAAAGTCATTGCATATGGGTTCCTTGGAAACAGCAGCTGCAACCTTGAGGACTGACATGAGATGTTATAGAAGAGTCCTTGGCCAACAGGAGCAGGACAGAAGGTACAGATATGACAGGCCACACTTGCATGCTACAATTGTGCAGACAACCACATGACTAGCATCACACACTGCAGACAATACCAACAGCACAGTAGCAGTGATATAGATCTGTTCCAGGACGTGAAGAATCCATCTATTGCAGTACAAGCTCTGGGGACCAGGTGATATGTACCCCCACCCTCCCATTCATGGTGACTGATGAAACCAGACAGTAGCACAGTTTGCAGCTGTTATATGCTTGAAGTTCCTGTGTATTACTGAGCTGATGTGATGGATCACTGCATTCTTTATTTGGTGAACAGTTGCAGAAAGCTGTTCAGAATACGCAGTGCATCATGGGTAACGGAGGAGCTAACCTATACTGGCACACACAGCAGAAATTGTACATTAGTAGTGATAGTGACAGTGATCACTGGGGCATTGCCCAGTACCTGCTTGTCATCTGTGAGGGTGGGAGACATGTGTATGGTCCTCTGGGGAGGCCACGATGGTCTGCAATGGACTGCATGAGTCATTTCCATAGTTTGCGATCAGTGTATGTACAGGTCTACCTATTTCGCTATGTGCAGCAGGTCACAGGGGACTGCACGCCCTGCATATGTTCTGCCTCTGGGGTTAGTGCCACACTGCATTGCAGCAGACCCATGTGTGGAGGGATGGGCATCTTGACCTCAGATGTGCCTTTGGCTTTGGACAAGAGATGTTTCCTGCAGCAGTATGTCTCTTGTGCAGCTACAGTACTGAGTATCCTGTGCATTACATAATTCATGCACATAGCTGTAGGCAGGCCACAGGTGTGGTGTGCCATGGTCTCAGATTGTGCCAGCCATGGTGTTTCATCTCTTGGATTTCACCCATTGCAAGCAGCAACCTGCAGTCTCTTTGATTCTTAACATGACTGTGCAGTACAGTGTGGAGGTGTAACCTAATGGTTAGAGCACTGAATCTGTAAGTGATGGAGGTAGGTTTGATCCCCACTTGTTCTCTTTGTGGCTATGGAATACTCAGTTCATTTTTATTCCAGGAACAGTCCAGGGTTTGCTATGACTGGCGGACATACATTCTTATGCTTTGTTATGTGATCCAATAGCACTTTGGGTCTGCAAAATTGCAATTCATAATCATGCCCTTCTGAGAGCACAACTTTATTTTATTTATTCTCGTATTTTATTTATTTAATGGTATTTATATACCGCCTTATCATTCAATCAAAGCGGTTTCCACGGCAAACAATCAGGGGGGGGGGGAATGTCTTCATGCAGTGTACAGTGTGGTGTGTATGTGTTGGCGGGGAAATGATTAGAGTTGGTTTATATACATAGTGCGCTATTATACATCATGAGCTATTATACATTCTTATATACAGTTTCAGGGTGGTGGGGGGGATTGATGATCTGACTTGTATGTTGGCTCAGGCGGTATGGCCATAGTATTCGATGAACAGGGTTGTCTTCAGCTGTTTTCGGAAGTCCTTGATTTCTGTGGTTAGTCTCAGTTCATCTGGGAGGGAGTGCCAGATGGATGGGGCAGCCAGGGAGAGTGCTCGTTGTGCGGTGTCTTTGAGGGTCTTGGTGAAATCTTTTGGGGTGTTTACCCGATTGGAGGTGCTTCTTCTTCTTGGCCGTGTGCTTGTGTCAGGTTGTATGAGTGTGTGTAGGCTTATGGCAGAAGAGTGATCTTGAATATGTTCATGATAGTCTTGTATTTGATGCGTGAGATGATTGGGAGCCAGTGCAGTTCTTTCATTATGGGTGTGATGTGATCGTGTCTTGTAGTACCGGATATAATGCGGGCAGCTGTGTTTTTGGCCAGTTGTAGTGGTCTGAGGGTCTGCTTTGGTAGCCCGGTGTATATTGGATTGCAGAAGTCTAGTAGAGGGGTTATTAGTGCCTGGCAAACGGTGCGAAAGTGCTCTGGGTCGAGGAGGGGCTTGAGTCTTCTGATGAGTCGCATTCTGTGGTATGCGCTTTTGGTTGTTCTGCCTATATGTGCTTGGAGGTTAAGTTCTTTGTCCAAGATGACTCCAAGGTACTTTACTTCAGATTTTATGGGTATGAGTGCATCTTTTATCTTGATGTCGGGTGGGAGGATAAAGTCCGGGTTTCACGTGATGATCAGTGCCTCCGTCTTGCTGTAGTTAATTGATAGGTTGTTTTCCTGAAGCCAGTTTGCCATTTGTGTGAGGCAGTTTGTTATATTGGAGTAGTCCGGGTTGTCGACTGAGATGGGTGTGTAGATCATGATGTCATCTGCGTAGATTGTATAATGTATGTGGTGCTCTTTTATGATGACACATATTGGCTGGATGTATAGGTTGAATAGGAGAGCTGAAAGGGCCGATCCCTGTGGCACTCCTTGTTTGACTTTTATGGGTCGGGATGTGTTGTGTCCTACCTTGACCTGTATTTGTCTGTCGGTTAGGTATGAGTGGAACCAATTCAGGGTGGCACTGTGTAGACCGATGTTCTGCAGTCTATCCAATAGAGTCTTGTGGTCAACTGTGTCAAATGCAGATGAGATGTCAATGAATATCATTAGGATGCCTTTCTTGGTGTTGTATATGAGGCGGAGGACGCTGTCGAAGAGGTATATCAGAAGTGTTTCTACCCCATGGTTGGGGCGGAACCCGTGTTGATTGTTGTCCAGGGGAGCGTGGTTGTCTATGTGTTCTTGTAGTTGGTGCTGGACAGTTTTTTTCGATTATTTTTGCTAAAAGTGGTATGCTGGAGATGGGTCTGTATGCTGCTGGATTGTTCTTGTCGAGTGTGGATTTCTTCGGGATAGGTCTTATTGTCGCGAGCTTCAGTTGATTTGGCATGCGCCCTTGGGTTAGGGAGGAGTGCACTATCTTGTGGATGGTTTGGATGAAGTTTGATTTAGTGGCCTTGATTCAGGGCACTGGGCAGGGATCTGTGGGGGCTGTGCTTGTCTTGATTGCTGTGATGATGTGGGAGAGTTGCTCCGTGGATGGGGTGCTGAATGTTCCCCAGGTGTTCAAGGGTGTGTTAGTCTTTGGGGCTGGGCTGGGTCTTGTTTGTTCTGCTGAGTGGAACTTTTCTTGGATGTGATCCGCAAATTTTTGTGAGTCCAATTGCACTTTGTCTTCGGTATTCTGATCCTTGGTGAGGGCTTTTACAATTTCAAATAGTTCTCTGGGTTTGTTGTTGGAGTTGCGTATGATGTTTGTATGGTATTCCCTTTTTGTCTGGTTGATGCATTCGTTGTATTGTTTTTGCTTTGTTTATTTATTTTATTTATTTATTTACATTTCTTATATACCGCGCTATTAAAATCAGTGCGGTTTACAGTGAACAGAAACAGTATTACAATGTAACAAAAACACATTGTGTTTACAACGAACAGGATAATAAACTTGGGTGAGAACTTGGGTGAGAACTAGTTACAGCACATTTACAGATGTAAGAATATTCACAATTGAGCATAACTGACGGTAACGGAGGGTTCATGCAAGAGGTATGCCGAACTATCCATTCTCACGTTGGGTTAAGGTATTAGAGCAGTTAGGGAGGGGGGTCAGAGGGCTTGTCATGTGTTTGCCTGGGTTGCTTTCTGGGTAGTGTTTTAGGAATAGATGGTATTTTAGCGTTTTTCTGAATGAGGCAAGGCTCGGAATAGCTCAAATTTCAGAGGGGAGGGCATTCCAGGCTGTGGGTGCATAAACAGAAAAAGCCCTATTGGCTGTTGCTTTTAGGCACTTTGTCATTATCTTAGGGATTTCTAATGCATTCCACATTGCAGATCTTCTGTCCCTGTTGTCAGGCATGTTGTTGATTAACCTACTGATGGGTGTGGGGGGGACTGATTCTTCAGTGCTTTGAATGTCATGACAAGTGCCTTGTAATGGATTCGAGCTTGTAGGGGTAGCCAGTGGAGCTCCTTCATCACAGGCGTAATGTGTTCTGACCTTGACACACCTACAAGTACTCTCGCGGCTGAGTTCAAGGCAAGTCGGAGTGGATTCAGGGTTGACTGTGGAAGCCCATGGAGAATGATACTGGCAAAGTCCAAGTGTGGGATCACCAGGGCTTGGAATACAGTCCGGTAGTCAGTGAAGTCCAGGAGAGGTCGAAGAAGGCGTAATGTTCCAATCTTATGGTATACTGCTTTTGCGACATTTTTCACATGTGTTATCATGTCAAGGTGCTGATCTAGTGTGATGCCTAAATAGCGAATTGTGGTTTTAGTTTTAAGCTCAGCATTTTTGACTTGTAAAGCTGGAGGTGGGGTGAATTTCTGATTTCTCGTGATGAAGAGAACATCAGTTTTACTGTGATTAATTCATAGGTTTTGGGTAAGAAGCCAATCAGCAACTACTTCAAAGCATCTTGTAATGGGCGAAAAATCTGGCCGGTCAGTCATGAATGGGATGTATAGCAGGATGTCATCTGCATAGGCAAGGCATTGCACATTTAATGAATGGATGAGGGTGCAGATAGGCTGCATGTAGATGTTAAACAACAGAGCAGACAAAGATGATCCCTGAGGCACACCCTGTTTCTGAAGGAAAGGCTCCGAAGTCAGGGTGCCCGACATAACTTGTTGCATAATCTGTTAGCCAAGTAAGATTTGCACCATTGTAGAGCAGTGCCTTGTATCCCTTTTTCTTGGAGCCGTTGTAGCAGTATCTCATGGTTCACTGAGTCAAATGCGGCTGCAATGTCCATGAAGATGAGAACGAATCCTTGATGTATGTTATCAAGTCCTGTGATTAGATCATTGAAGAGGGTCGTTAGGATGGTGTCCACGCCATGTGCTTCCCTGAATCCATGCTGGGATGGGTCGAGAGGTGCTTCGGTATCGACATGCTGTTGGATCTGACGCTAGACAATCTTTTTGATGATCTTGGCAAGAAGCGGAATACTTGAGATTGGTCTGTAGGATTCGACTTTGGATGGGTCAAGTTTACTGTTCTTTAGCAATGGCCTGATTGATGTGTGTTTGAGACTCTGAGGGAAGGATCCCAAAGATAAAGATTGGTTTAGTATTTTGCACAGTGTGTGGCTTAGGTCGCATCGTAGCTCTTTTATCCAATTGGCTGGACAGGGATCATTAGGTGCCATGGTAAGGTTGATTGCAGCAATAGTGTCTTCAATTTCTTTGGAGGATACTTTACAGAATTTGAGAAATGGTGTTGGCTGTGGCATAGTGTGCATGTTGGTGATATTGGAGGAGGATGGGTTCATATTGGTCTGGATCATCTTTGATTGTAGATAGTTAGAGTAGTCCTGTGGCTGGGGCATATGCGGATATGCTAGGGCTGGGTCACCTGTTAATGATTTTACGATATTGAACAGGTCATGTGATTTATTTAAAGATCGATTTAGAATATGTGTGTGGTGCTGCTTCCTCTTTTCCATTATTTTCTCTCTATGTGTTAACAGGTGGGAGTTGTATGCGCAATGTGCTTCAGCAGTTCGGGTTCAACGCCACTTTCTCTTTAGTTTGCGTAGGTGAAGAAGTGATGCTCGTAGGTCTTTGGAGTACCATGGTGTATGTGCATGTTTCCTTGACTCCTTATTGGCAGGGGAGAGGCGGGCTACGGCACTGAGGCTGCTGTTCCAGTTAGCTACCATCTCATCTGGGTCAACGGTTGTGTCAGTGAGGAGAGGGAGGACATTCTCCAGGATTTCATCTTTGACGAAAGGGCAAAAACGTGATGATGGCATTCCAGAGGAAGGGGTATGAACTTTGCTGCTGTTCCTGAGGCAACGGGTGGTAGGTATGTAGAATCTGAGCAGGTTGTGGTCAGACCAGGGTACCGGAGTTATGGATATCGGAAGGTGCTGGGTGGTGTCAATCTCTAACCGAGGGGCAAAAATCAAGTCTAGAATACTCCCCTTTATGTGTGTGGGAGAGTCGCTGAGTTGTTTATAGCCCAGCTCATTTAGTGCTTCCAGGAAGGTTTTCGCTTGTGTGTCTTGTAGGGAAGGGAGGTTGAAGTCTCCCAACAGCCAATTTGCAGAGCGTGGGTTGCTTGAATTGCAGGAAAGATTGATGATTGTTGGTAGGTCATCAGGTGATGATGTTGGGGCTCGATAGAGTAAGTTGATGGTACAGTGACTGTTTGATATGGTGATCGTGTCCAGGTGGGTTGAGGTGGTGGCATCATTTAGCTTAAATTGTAATTTTGTCTTAGTAAGGATGAGTGTTCCTCCTCCCTTCTGGTTGGCTCTGTGGCAGGCAAAAAGTGAGAAACCATCTGGCATCATCTGATTGATAATTACGTTGTCGCAGTCAGACAGCCATGTCTCAGTGATCATTAAGACATCAAGGTCATAGATCGTTATCAGGTCTGTGATTGCTGGCCATTTTGAGCGAATTGACCTGGCATTTATGAGTGCACATTTCAGGGGCTGCTGATGCTGGTGCTTCTCAGATTAATTCTTCTTGATGTTCTGTAGGGGGATGTGGAGTAGGTGCGGATGAAATGTATTAGAGGTCTTTGATGAGGTGTGGTAGGGGCCTTCTGCCCATCTCCTTCCATTACTATGGAGTATCAGGATGTAGTTGGAGTGGGGATTGAAGGCCTGCAATATGCTGGGAAACACTGAAGTGAGAAAGATGGCAACTAATGGTAATGATATAACCATCTTGGAGAGTTCCTGAGTTGTTTAGCAGAGGTGAGTGGGGCTTCGCAATGAGTGTGAGTGTGTGGACGGTAAGACCAAAGTGACAGGGAGAGTAGCTGGACAGTTAGGTAGTTGGGCACAAGGATCTCTGATAGGTTGATTTCTGAGTCAAAGGGTCATACTAAAGCATTAGGCAGTCTGGGCAAAATCTTAAAATACAGGCTGCTGAGAATGATGTAATCAACCTAACACTGAATAATGCTCACTCAGTTACATTGTAGCTTAGCGTTTGCTTAAGTTACTTTGTTGCAGCAGGACAGTCCACTTCGATCAATTGGTTACCTTGTGATCCGGTAGAGGACTCTCACTTCTTCAAAAACATCAGCAGACCGTGGTAGTAAGTTCATGGAGTATGAGGGCCTCTGCCTAAGGGCCACGCCAAAGGGCCCTCTGGCGAGGCCCTCAGGCGCGGGCCCGCCCACTGGTGGCTTTCTTTTTAAAGATGGTGCTCTGCCCCGATTGGACAGAGCACGTTGAGGGTGTCCCCGATGGCCTCCGGCTCCGGCGGGCTCGATCCCCTTCGGGAGAGCTGTGCCGGAGTGCTGAAAAGGAGGGCTGGCTGCTGGCGGCTTTCTTTTTAAAGATGGTGCTCTGCCCCGATTGGACAGAGCACGTTGAGGGTGTCCCCGATGGCTTCCGGCTCCGGTGGGCTCGATCCCCTCTGGGAGAGCTGTGCCGGAGTGCTGAAAAGGAGGGCTGGCTGCTGGCGGCTTTCTTTTTAAAGATGGTGCTCTGCCCTGATTGGACAGAGCACGTTGAGGGTGTCCCCGATGGCCTCCAGCTCCGGCGGGCTCGATCCCCTCCGGGAGAGCTGTGCTGGAGTGCTGAAAAGGAGGGCTGGCTGCTGGTGGCTTTCTTTTTAAAGATGGTGCTCTGCCCCGATTGGACCGAGCACGTTGAGAGTGTCCCCGATGGCCTCCGGCTCCGGCGGGCTCGATCCCTCCGGGAGAGCTGTGCCAGAGTGCTGAAAAGGAGGGCTGGCTGCTGGCGGCTTTATTTTTTAAGATGGTGCTCTGCCCCAATTGGACAGAGCATGTTGAGGGTGTCCCCGATGGCCTCCAGCTCCGGCAGGCTCGATCCCCTCCGGGAGAGCTGTGCCGGAGTGCTGAAAAGGAGGGCTGGCTGCTGGCAGCTTTCTTTTTAAAGATGGTGCTCTGCCCCGATTGGACCGAGCACGTTGAAGGTGTCCCCGATGGCCTCCGGCTCCGGCGGGCTCGATCCCCTCCGGGAGAGCTGTGCCGGAGTGCTGAAAAAATTATTGTTAGGTATAGTTCCTGGGTCTCGGGTGACTTGTTCTGTCTCCATCTCCATTCTATTTTTCTGAGGTTCCTCTTTTCGTTTCGTATAGTTTTTGAGTACCATGGCTTGTGTTGTAGTTTGTTGCAGCGAAGTGTCCTGTGTCTATAGTCTGTTGCTTTGGCAGCGTTGTATATGGTGTTGTTCCAGTTGGTGATTAGTGCTTCTAGGTCATCTGTTTCAGAGTTTAGGTTTTGTATTGTGTCCTCCTGGAGTGGAGGAGTAGCCTAGTGGTTAGAGCAACTGCCTAGTACCCAGAAGATCAAGGGTTCAATTTTCACTGGCACTCCTTGTGACTTTGGGCAAGTCACTTTACCCTCCATTGCCTCAGAAGAAAAGGCTGGCAATCTACTTCCGGTGATACATTGCCAAGAAAACCCAGAGGTAGCTGGGTCGCTATGAGTCAACACTGACTCGATGGCACTAAAAAAAAAAAAAAATTGTGTCCTGCAGGAACTGGTCTCTGTCGAAGCATTTAAATCTTCTTTGTGTGGGGGTGTTGTCTGGATATTTGTTTAGTTTCTCCTCTTGTGGTATAATGTTTACTTCAATTAAGTGATGGTCAGACCATGGTACTGGTGTTGTGATGGGTGTTGATATTAGGCCTCTTGAGGTTAGGTAGTTGGGTGCAAAGATAAGGTCTGGTGAAGATCCATGTCTGTGTGTCAGGGTGTTGATTATTTGCGTGAATTGGAGTGAACTCATTGCTTGGAGAAATGCTTCTGCATCCTTTTTGTTGGTGGACTTAAGATTGTAGTCTCCTAGGAGTATTGTGGGTTTGTGGCTGGAGTTGACTGCGCAGACTGCCTCGAGAGTTGATGCTAGTTCTTCAGGTGGCGCATGGGGTGCTCTGTAGGTGAGACATATGGCCATGTGTTTGTTCTCGATCGAGATAGTGTTAGAGTGTTGGGTGTCCATGGTACTTCTTGATTTGAATCTTAGGCTGCTCTTTGCGATTATGAGGGCCCCTCCTCCTCACCTGTGGGTGCGCGGGCAGTTGTATGCTGTGTATGTGTTGGGCACCAATTGATTGAGTAGAACGTTGTCAGTGGGACTGAGCCACGTTTCTGTGATGCAGAGTATGTCGGGCTGTTGGTCATCTATGTGGTCAACTAGGGTATAGATCTTGTTGCATATTGATCTGGCGTTTATGAGCTCTGTTGTTATTGGTCTTGGGGTGTTGTGTGTCTTGTGTGCTTCCTTTGTTTTGGCATGGATCGTGGATGTTGGGCTTGTGTTTTGCTTGTCTCTTTGTTGTGGGTAACCCGTGTGAGTCCCTGTAGGTATGCTGTTGGTCTATGTATGTCCATGTAGTTGTTGGGGGCCATGGTGTGTATGTGTGTGGGTGGTGGTGGTGTGCGTGTGGTGGAATGAGTAGTGTGAGTATGAGGCCGAGGGGGAGAATCAGATTTGTGTGCATGTTTTTGTTCAATCCTGTGGTTTGCACTTACATTTGCTGCTCTTCTCTCCTGGCTGCTTGCTGGGGCTTTTTGTGCCGCTTTCATGGGGTTTTTCAGTGAGGCTGTGTCTCTTTTTGCTCTATTCGCCTTTGTGCCACGCCTAAGGGCCACGCCAAAGGGCCCTCTGGCGAGGCCCTCAGGCACGGATGCGCTGGGCGGCGCCGGCTTTTTCAAGCCGGCTCGGCTCCGCCTCCCACTGCCCCAATTGGGCAGGAGCCTCCGATCAGGAGATTTGGCTTCCCCTCCTGTTCGGGCGCTCTACCCCCGATCGGGGGAGCTGCTGGACCGCATTTATTGGCTCTGCTACAGGCCATTGCAGAGGGTCAAACATGTTCATCCTGCAGATATATGGCATCTAAGTGGAGTAGTAGCCTAATAGTTAGAGCACTGGGTTGGGAACCAACATATCAGAGTTCAATTCCCACTAGCACTCTTGTTTGACTGATGGGCAATTTTTACAGAGGCTTTTTATGTATGAAAAATCCTTCAAAGAATGACCTCCATTCCTTGTGGCCTTGGTCAAGTCACTTAACCCGCCATTGTCTCAGATGAATGCAAGTTATCAATATCCCTGTTGTTAATGTACATTACCAAGCTTTAGTTACAATGTAAACCACTTTGACTAAAATGATAAAGCAGTATAAAAACAGTTAAATAAATACATATGTAACATAAGTAAAAAAACATGATTTACCTATTTCATCGTAACTGTGACTGTACAACTTTGGTTCCATCACATCTATGCATTACATGCAGCCACATCCTACCCCTGGGATGGCCATCTGCAGGGATCATCACACTTCCTTACTTGTTCCATATGGCCAGTAAGAGTGGCTCTTGTCCAGTTGTTGTATGCACATTTGTCAGAAGAGTTGTATGGTGCTTGGGGGGACAGCTGTGAGACCTCAATATCTGGTATTGGGGCATCCCCATGGCACAGCCACACTTTTTTCTCACACACTACAATTGCATTTGAGAGGTCGCATCAGGTACATCGGTGCTGCAAGCCCATACCACACTCAAATCTATCGCCATGCTTCATTCAGCCTGTCCATCAGCATCTGCCAGTTATGTGCAGTCATATTCTCCTGTCAGCTGCAATACCATGGCCCACACAGGAACCTTTTCCTCATTTCGATGTATCACTCACTCCTGTCCTGTGAATGATCCGCACGTCACCACTCCTGCTCCGTCATCCTTTTGATGCACACATTGTGGCAATTCTGGGGGATACATCTTCCCCATTCTATGCCACATACTGACATTACAGCATTTTACATGGGCACTCCTCACTGAATCAATATAGTTGGCTCCCACATACTCATCCCATTTACTGACTGCCACATAGGGTGCCCATGGATCTGTGAGGTCCATCAATTCCTACCTGTCCTTTCATCTATCAGCTTTAACTTGACTTTCGCTGGGGCTCCCTTATCCTGTATTAGCCCGATGCCCTGTTAGCTCACGATATGTGGTGCCTAGCACCCTTACTGCCGGAACACCTACTGCCCGTCCCAGTCTGTACCACATGGAAACACTCTTATCGCTGCCATTAACACGCATTAGCTGTGGCTCCCTTACCGCTCTTTAGTAAACATACCCCTATGAGTCTACATTATTCACAGCCAACATCTGACTTTGTGAAAACACTGGTGTTTGAATTCCCTCAATTGTAAGCAAATGAGAAGAGGACTGAGAGCATAGCTCCACTAAAGCAATGCATGCCCACAATATTTGCCCTCAGTGTCTTGCTTTGGTTTTGCCAATTGCCACTCTACTTGCAGCTGTCTGGTCTCCTTTTCCAATGTGTTCTGTTAGCCTTATACAAGAACATAAACAGAAAAAAATCCTCATCTTTCCTTGCCCCTCTCTATTGCTGCTCCAAGGCCTGCTCTCTCATTTCAGTGCCCTTCTGTATTGTTACTAGTACCAATCTAGCTACTGCCACTGTGCCATTGGCTGTCTAGACTGTTCTTTTGATTTGGTGCCTGCTGTATACTTGCTAGTGCCACTTTAGTTGCTGCTCAGCTGCTCTGCTACTCTCTTGTTTCCACTGGGGTGTACATTATGGGATGGGTGCTCTTGGAGAGATGATTATAACCATTCTATTTAATTATCAAATTTTTGAATGGTGGAGTGGGAGTAGGGACCTGAAAGTCAGTTGAAGGGGCCACAAAGCTAAAGGTTAGCTATGACAACTAATTCCCTAAAAAAATTGGATTGTTGTAAGAATCTGGTGTGCCCAGATAGATAGTGGTATAACATTTTAGAAAACTCACTCCAAAACCCAAAGATGCAGACAAAATTCTTTGTTAACTATGCAAGCTATTAAATTTGCAATAATTGCTATTCCTATTAATGTTGCAGAAGTTAAAAATGGCTTGAAATGGACAGACCATTAAAGAATCAATCCTATATGCTTTGGCTTTTACTTGGACAACAGGTATTGTGCTGTCTGCTTCATGCTGACATGACTGGGCAGCTCCTAGCATAAAACCTGCTGTGCCCTTCTCCATTCTTTGACATCACTGTCTTCCTAACACTGTCTACACAAGCAATCTGCCATTCAGATACTACCAGCTATGCCATCAGTTTATTCTCTGTAATCCATCTTTGTGCATACTAATGCTATCCTTCCACCTATGCCTGATTTGCTATTTTACCCTTTCTTCTGTGCCTTTTGGTCTTCTTCCCTCACCAGTAGAGTGGAAATGGTTGCTGTACCTCCTAGCCTCCCCCCCACCATTAGTAAATTTACTCCTAAATGAACACATTTTGGGCACCCAGTTACCTCAGCAGACTTGAGTACTAATGCCACTTGTAATGCTGATCTGCCCAGTGAACCACAATTTTTTTGGGGGGGGGAGGGGGATAACATCCCCTACCCTGACTGAAATTACAATGCTCAAACTTTTATCCTCCTTGTCTTTGGGTCTTCCAGCCAATATTGGTGCTGCTTTGTCCCTCTTGTAGTGCCTTGGGTTCATCCTGCAAATATTGCTATTATTTTACCCCTCTCCCATCACTTTAGGGGCTTCATACCAATGGCAGTGTTATTTTATTGTTCAACTTTTTTGGGGTCTTCCTGCCACTGTCTATTCATTTACTGATTTCACATCTTAAAATTATATTGTCCTAGAAGCTGTGTTTAGGTCTGGTTGCCTCCTTTGTGACAGAGAACAGTACAGATGAACCTTTAGCCTTACTTTCTAAGTAGAGGTGCTGTGATCTTTCTGGCAATGTGACAGAAACTAGGCAGTTGCCATTCATTTCTCCCAGCAAAAATTGTCTATAGAGACAATCAGACATGCATCTTAAACAGACTCAAGTTTCCCACAGACTTAACCCTTTTGGTGCTGCGGTGGCCCTCTTCAGATATTTTGGGGACCATCAAGCCAATCTTGCTACTGAGTTGGCCCTCTTTCCTCTCCCCTTCCCCCTCCCCCAAATATTGTTTTCATACCAGCACAACATGAAAGCCTATCTGCTAGCTTCGTCTGCTGAACTCTCACAAGCACACAGTCTTCAGGCTCAGAAAACAAAGAAAAATAACATTGGAGGGTCTATCTTTTTTAACCAATCATCTGCTCCCTATCAACGTGTAATCAAACTCTGGAATTTGTTACCGGAGGATGTAGTAAAAGCTGTTAGTGTAGCTGGGTTTAAAAAAGGTTTGGACAAATTCCTAGAGGAAAGGTCCATAAACCATTATTAAGAAGGGACCCTGGATATCAATGCTTGACCCAGTACAAGTATTGTGGAACCTGTGTCTTTTGGGGAAACTGCTAGGTACTTATGGCCTAGATTGGCCACTGTTGGAAACAGGATACTGGACTTGATAGACCTTGGTCTGACCCAGTATGGCAAATGTTCTAAAATCCCATAGCATCTTATCCAAGTAGTCCAATAATTCATTGTTTTTCCCAGACCCAGGGGACTCTTCACTACAGATTCCCATGCTGGGACAAAATTCTGCAGCACTATAAATATGACTTGGAGGCATACAGCTAGACTCTTCAACCCACTAGGCAGACTAGGTGTCCACCTAGGATGGCACACTTTAGGGAGCAGCAGCTGGCTTATAGTAGAGGATGAGGCAGAGCAGTGTTGTGAGCCTTTGAAGACTGGCACACTATTGCTCACTCTAACTCCGCCAGAACCAACTCATCCCTACCTAAAAGTAAGCACAACACAACAGCAGGATTTTGAACAGCTACATGCTCCCACTTAAGTCCTGCTACATCTTCCTCCTCCAACATTCACAGTCAGAGGGGGTGGGACATACAAGATTTCAGCACCTGTGCATGGGTATTCATGGTGTGTTGCTTTTCATTATAGATGAGTTGGCTTCAGAGAAGATAAAGATTTTTACAAGCTTTGACTTCTTATCTGCAGAGAGCTTTGATGGGCCTATAGGTCCCAGGCCAGGCATGGGGGAGTTTACATCATGTTGGAGAATCCGTGAGGGGGTTCCAGAACACTCTCTAGTAGGGTTTTGGAGGAGAGTGAGGTTTCAATCCTGGCCACTTTTCTGAATAAGGAGAGGAAAAATGAAGAGGAGAATAGAGGGAGCCTAGCCTTTTGGACAGCCTTTTCGCCAAGCCGGAGGAACCTTTCCCACGAGGGGGAAGACACCTCTGTAATCCACCTATTTCATCAGGACAAGCTTCCTTCCCTGATCACCTGGTTGCCGCTTTGTTGTAAATGGCCAAGGTGGCACCAGAGGAAGCGATTGAGGGTGCTCCCATCCTGGAGGGCTGCAAAAAGTCTCCAGAGCAGGGATGTCCAAACTATGGACTGCATACCAAGAATGGCTGACAACTTCAAGCACCTTTCATCCAGCTCCTCTAGCCATCTCCGTCACACATTTGGATCTAGCCTACCAGAAATGGCAGATCGGCCAATGCAGGTACAAGAGGAAGAAAACTGTGCAGTCCAGAGTTTATGCAATTTGCAGGAAAAGGAAAGCCACATGGTTTGGGGGAGTGTCCAGGACAACAGCAGCAGGTGAGGCATGTGGTCCAGGGGACAGGAGGGTCACACAGTCTGTGAAAGCCACTGAGGGGAAAGAGTTTCTGTCAGTGAGGTGAAGGGAAGGGAGAGAGAAAAAAAAGAGAATGTGTTTTTGGGGGGAGGGGATGAGAAAAAGTGTCTTGGGTGAGAAGGGCAGTGAAAGTACCTTGTATGTGCTGGAAAGAAAAAGGCACACTTAAGGTGGGTAGGACAAAATTGGGTGAGTGATAGGGTAAGGCAAGAAACTAATGGGAGGAGAAGGTACTGCATAGGTAAGGTAAGGGAATGAAGGAAAGGAGAAAAGGCAATAGAGAAGGGGTGGGCATTCAAGAGCTGTATTGTAAGTCATGACTGATTTGAAAGGCTGCCTACTGACCATTCCCCCAACCCAGTCACAAAGTCACAACTCCCTGTGCAGCCCTCAGATCAAGGGACTTACCCATCCCTGTTCCAGAAGTTTTCCCCTGCATAAGGCTTTGTCTAAGATAGTCTTAGAGAAGTAGGAATCTCTGCATCTCATCTTTGAAGAGCAGCAGGAGGACCTGGGTTTCCTATTTTGTCTCCCCAGAGTGCAGTCTACTATCACAGTTGATGGCAGGTGATCCTGGAGGATCTTCAGACTCCTATTTAAATCCAGATTAAAAACCCACCTCTTTGAGGCTGATTTTGGATCCTGACCCCCTTATTCTCCTGTTTACCACCTATGTGTGTTATAAACATTTCCCCTTAGTCTTACCCTAATCCTCTATTTGTTGTATTTGTCTGTCTTGCATAAATTGTAAGCACTATTGAGCAGGGACTGTCTCTCACATGTATGTGTACAGCACTGTGAATGCCTTGTTGCCCTATACCAGGGGTCTGCAACCTTTAAGACGTAAAGAGCCACTTGGACCCGTTTCCGAAGGGAAAAAAAAAACTGGGAGCCGCAAAACCATTGCGACATTTAAAACAAATCTAACACTGCATATATTGTTTCTTACCTTAATGCTATATACGACCCCCTACTTTTCCTGTTAAAATATAGGTGTTTGGCCTATACTCGCCGTATAAGACTACCCCTCTTCCTTCACACACCAAAAAAAAAAAACACCAGAAAATATCACAACAACAAGTAACAATATTTGATTTCAAAATTATGATGATTTTGTAGTCAAATCACTAATATGAAATAAAATTATTTTTTCTACCTTTGTTGTCTGACCAATTTATTCTTTGATCATGCTGGTCCCGATCTGAGGCTTCTGCTTTCCTGTCTTCTCTTAGCTCTCTTTCTGTGGTCTATGGTCCATCTGCCATTTCTTATCTCTTCTTTCGTTTTCTTCACTTCTTTCCATCAGCCTATTTCCAGTCCCAGTAACCCTCCCCAATATCAGCCCCTTTCCAGTCCTCACTCCCAGTACCTTCCAGTGCTAATCCCCCCTCAACCCCATTACCAGTGCTAGCCTCCCCTAATCAGCCCAATACCAGTCCTACCCCCCATCAGCTCATTACCAGTCCTAGCCTCCCCTAATCAGCTCATTTCCAGTGCTCGTCCCCTCAACCCCATTACCAGTGCTCCATCCCTCCATGTCAGCCCCCTCCCTCCCTCCCTCCCTCCATCCATATCTGCTCCCTCCCTCCATGTCAGCCCCCCTCCCTCCATCCATCCATATCAGCTCCCTCCCTCCATGTCAGCCCCCTCCATCCCTCCATGTCAGCCCCCCTCCCTCCATCCATCCATATCAGCTCCCTCCCTCCATGTCAGCCCCCCTCCCTCCATCCATCCATATCAGCTCCCTCCCTCCATGTCAGCCCCTCCCTCCCTCCATGTCAGCCCCTCCCTCCATCCATCATCAGCTCCCTCCCTCCCTCCATATCAGCTCCCTCCCTCCATGTCAGCCCCCCTCCCTCCATGTCAGCCCCCCTCCCTCCCTCCCTCCATCCATATCTGCTCCCTCCCTCCATGTCAGCCCCCCTCCCTCCATCCATCCATATCAGCTCCCTCCCTCCATGTCAGCCCCCTCCATCCCTCCATGTCAGCCCCCCTCCCTCCATCCATCCATATCTGCTCCCGCCCGCCATGTCCGCCCCCCGCCCTCCATGTCAGCCCCCCTCCCTCCATCCATCCATCCATATCTGCTCCCTCCCTCCATGTCAGCCCCCCTCCCTCCATCCATATCAGCTCCCTCCCTCCATGTCAGCCCCCCTCCCTCCCTCCCACCATGTCTGCCCCCTCCATCCCTCCATGTCAGCCCCCCTCCCTCCATCCATCCATATCTGCTCCCTCCCTCCATGTCAGCCCCCCTCCCTCCATGTCAGCTCCTTCCCTTCTTCTGCAGCCGCGGCTCTCTGCCTCTTAGGGAACCGCGGCTGTGCTTTTAAAATCATCTCGGAGCCCTTCCTGTCTTGACGGGCTCCGTGCAGCATTGTCCCGCCTCCAAAGGAAGTGGTAAACAACTTCCTTTAGAGGCGGGACAATGCTGCACGGAGCCCATCAAGACAGGAAGGGCTCCGAGATGATTTTAAAAGCACAGCCGCGGTTCCCTAAGAGGCAGGGAGCCGCGGCTGCAGAAGAAGGGAGGGAGCCCATAATGCCATAAATACCGGGCGGGCAGTGTGCTCCGGAGCCGCGGCAAAGGTGAGAAAGAGCCGCATGCGGCTCCGGAGCCGCGGGTTGCCGACCCCTGCCCTATACAAAGTAATAGTATTAGTAATGGTCAGCTGTGTTGGGAGCAGCAGTGGTGAAAGATAAGAGGGGAAATACTAGAGATCATGGCAGGGGAGAGAGAGAGAAAAGATGCTGACATTTTTTGGTGGGGGAAGAGAGAAGAGATGTTGGATACTTTGGGGGAGCTAAACATCTTGTGGGGGAGAGAAGAGATGCTGGATAACTTAAGGGTCAGGCAGGAGAAAAGAGGAGATGCTAGACAGCTGGGGGGATTGGGAAGGGGAGATGCTGGACTATGTGTGAGGTGAGGTGGAGTAGGGATGTTTGGCCAATAGTTCGCCTAGGGCAGGTGTCGGCAACCCGCGGCTCCAGAGCCGCATGCGGCTCTTTTTCACCTTTGCCGCGGCTCCGGAGCACACTGCCCGCCTGGTGACAGGCAATAGTGTTGCCGTAGCTACTCAACGTGGCTCAGCTCCGCCTCGCCGCGAGTAAAGTGCCTGGTGATGTCAGGCCGCCTGCGTGTGAGGGGGAGGAGTGACAGAGCCGGAACCAGCGTGAGCCAGCGCTACGCGGGAGTGAAGAAGAACACAGCACTGCGCGGGAGTGAAGAACAAAAAAAAAGGTAAGTTAATTTTCACACAGGTTGCAGGGAAAGGAAGGGGAGGGGGGGTGGCTGGAACTTGAGGGGGGTGGGCATAGAAAATTTTGGTATGGGGCCCTGTGATTTCTACTTATGTCGCTGTTTTCGACCCCCTGGTAGGCCAGCCATGGATAAAGGCAAGAAGAGAAAAATTTCTGAAGAAAACAGAGTGTTTAATGATACATGGACAGAATCATTTGCATTCTCTACTGACGAGACTGGTTTACCAGTATGCTTAATATGTGGTGAGAAATTAGCAAACCACAAAAAGTCCAATATTGCAAGACATTTCCAGAATAAACACACAGCCTTTGCTGAAAAATATCCAGATGGAGATGAGAGACGAAAAGCCGTTGCAGAACTTATGAGGAAGGTTAATATGAGCAAAAATAATTTCAAGAAGTGGGTGAAGTCTGCAAATTCCACAACATATGCTAGTTTTGTGGCCGCTCAGGAAATAGTCAAGCACGGGAAGCCCTTCACAGATGGAGAGTATATAAAAGAAACATTCATTAAGATTTCGGAACATCTATACATGGACGTCAAAAACAAGAATGAAATTGTGCAGAAAATCAAAGACATGCCACTCTCTGCGAAGACTGTCAAAGACAGAACCCTAAAAATGACAGAAAACATTAGCAAACAGCAAATTCAAGACATTAATTCAGCTGTGGCGTACTCCATCGCCTGTGATGAGTCCAAAGATAAAGGTGATATTGAACAAATAGCGCTGTTCTGCCGATATGTGAACTCTTTTGGGCCACAGGAAGAACTGATTGAGCTGATACCACTAAAAGACCAAACAAGGGGTGAGGATATCTGTAAGGCTGTCCTGGACTTTTTAACTGCTAAAAAAATAAACACCAAACACCTGGTCTCAGTGGCTACTGATGGGGCACCGAGCATGAGAGGAGCACAGAAGGGCTTTGTGGCTCTACTGCAGAAGGCGCTTGGTAGAACGCTGCTGTCATTTCATTGCATCCTGCACCAAGAGGCATTGTGTGCTCAAACATTTCCGCCGGAATGCACAAAAGTGATGGATGTGGTCATTCAGATTGTTAATAAGATAATGGCAAAGGGTTTAAACCACTGCCAGTTCCGTTTGTTATTGGATGAGGTGGAAAGCATATATTCTGACCTCCTGCTCCACAACAAGGTCCGGTGGCTGTCCAGAGGCGAGGTGCTAAAATGCTTTGTCACATGTTTGGAAGAAGTAAAAACCTTCCTGGCCAGCAAAGAGCTCACCTTTGCTGAGCTGGAACAGCCAGAGTGGCTGGAAAAATTACATTTTATGGTAGACATGACAGCACATCTAAACACGCTAAATACAACCCTTCAGGGGAAAGGAGGCACAGCCCTGCACATGCTGGAGGAGGTTTTGGCATTCGAGCGCAAGTTGACAGTGTTTGTCAAAGATTTACAGAGAGGTACACTGTCTCACTTTCCCTCTTTGAGAGAGTTCAAACAAAGTCATGATACGATCAATTTGGAATATTTCAAGTCTGCAATCACCGCAATGCAAAGTTCGTTTGGGAAACGATTCTGTGAGTTCAGAGAGGAAAAAACCACATTATCCTTCCCTGTCATTCCCCTGGCGATCGATTCATCCCTATTGAATATGACTGCATTTGCAGGTGTAAGTCAACCTGATCTTGAGATGGAATTGGCCGATATAGCCGACAAAGATATATGGGTGTCCAAGTTCAAATGCTTGACCGCTACTCTTGAGGATGTTGCCCGTCAGAAGGCCATTCTGGCTCAGAATCATAAATGGAGTGATATTGAAAACCTTCCCAAACAGGACAAACTTGTATTCGAAACATGGAATGCCATCCACAACACTTATATAAACATGAAAAAGTATGCATTTGGAGTGCTGTCGATCTTCGGCTCCACATATGTATGTGAGCAGGTCTTCTCCAACATAAACTATATTAAAAACAAACATCGATCACGCCTCACAGATGACAGCTTGCAAGCCTGTGTGAAAATGAAGGTGACGTCTTACAGCCCTGATGTGCAGACACTGTGCACTGAGGTTCAGGAGCAAAAATCCCATTAACCAGGTAAATTAAATATTTTAATTAGCTATTAATGTGCAAAAATATATTTTACATTGTTAAATGAAAAAGTCCTTTTTGTCTTCAGATTGACAGCTGACTGCACGATCCTGTATATAGCATTAAGGTAAGAAACAATATATGCAGTGTTAGATTTGTTTTAAATGTCGCAATGGTTTTGCGGCTCCCAGGTTTTTTTTCCCTTCGGAAACGGGTCCAAGTGGCTCTTTATGTCTTAAAGGTTGCAGACCCCTGGCCTAGGGTATCAGATATCCTTGGGCCAGCCCTGACTTGGAATCATATAGCTTGAATGACTTTACCCTACTCCCGCTGCCTTGGGCTCTTCTAGCCAATATTGCTGCCACTTTAACCTATTCCTGCTGCTATTGAGTCTACTGGCCAATTTTATTCCTGCTTTACCTACTACTACTACTGAGCATTTGTATAGCGCTACCAGTCGTACACAGCACTGCACAGACATATAAGAGACAATCCCTGCTCATCAGAGCTTACAATCTAATCAAAACAAAACAATCTAGTCAAAACAAACACAGAAGGCGTAAGGAGGGGTAAAACAAGGGAAGGAAAGGAGATTAGGTGAGTCAAGATCGAAAAACGGCAGCGAAGAGGTGAGCTTTCAATCTGGATTTGAAGAGGGTTAGAGAAGGTGCCTGGCATACAGACACAGGTAGTTTGTTCCAGGTGTAGGGTGCAGCAAGGTGAAAGGAACGAAGTCTGGAGTTAGCAGTAGGAGAGAAGGGCACAGATAGAAGCAGTTGGCTAGAAGAGCGGAGTTCCAGAGTGGGGTTGTAAAGGGAGATAAGAGAAGAAAGTTACTGAGGAGCTTCAGAGTGAATGCATTTGTAGGTCAGCAAGAGAAGCTTGAACTGGATGCGGAAATGGATAGGGAGCCAGTGAAGTGACCTGAGAAGAGGAGTAATATGAGCATGGCGAGGCTGGCGGAAGATTAGCCGCGCAGCAGAGTGTTGAACAGATTGAAGGGGAGAGAGATGATTCAATGGGAGACCAGCAAGGAGTAGGTTACAGTAGTCAAGACGGGAGGTGATTAAGGAGTGGATTCACGTTTTAGTAGTGGGTTCAGAGAGGAAGGGGTGGATTTTGCTAATGTTATAGAGAAAGAAACGGCAGGTCTTAGCTACAAGATGGATATGTGTGGAAAAAGAGAGAGAGGAGTCAAAGATAACCCCCAGATTGAGGGCCGAGGAAACAGGAAGGAGTACAGAGCTATCCACAGAGACTGAGAAAGGAGGAAGAGGAGGGGAGGTATTAGGGGGAAAGATAAGAAGTTCAGTCTTGGCCATGTTCAATTTCAAGCGGTGGTGAGACATCCAGGCAGCAATGTCAGAAAGGCAAGCAGAGATCCGGGTCTGGATTGCCGGAGAGAGTTCAGGCGTAGAGAGGTAGATCTGGGCGTCATCAGCATACAGATGGTACTGAAAGCCATGGGAAGCACACCAAGGGACTGGGTTTAGAGAGGGAAAATGAGTGGACCCAAGACAGATCCTTGGGGTACACCAACTGGGAGCGGGGTAGCAGAGGAGGAGGAGCCACCAGAACACACACTGAAGGAGCGATGGGAGAGATAGGAGGAAAACCAGGATAGTACAGAGCCCTTAAAGCCAAGCGAGGAGAGGGTATTGAGGTGAAGGTTGTAGTCAACGGTGTCAAAAGCAGCAGAGAGGTCAAGAAGGATGAGGATAGAGTACAGACCATTGGATTTTGCCAGGAACAAATCACTGGAGACTTTGACAAGGGCCGTTTCAGTAGAGTGTAAAGGACGAAAGCCAGACTGTAAAGGATCCAGGAGGGCATGAGAGGAGAGGAAGTTGAGACAGCTGCAGTGAACCGCACGTTCAAGTAGTTTAGAAATGAATGGAAAGAGAGAGATGGGTCGATAATTAGAAGGACAGGTGCGATCAAGTGAGGGTTTCTTGAGGAGAGGTGTGACCACAGCATGCTTGAAGTCTGCAGGGGCAGTTGCAGTGGAGAGTGAAAGGTTGAGAATATGAGAGATGGAAGGGACAACAGTGGAGGAGATGGGGCTTAGGAGACGGGTGGGGATAGGATCAGAGGAGCAGGTGGTGAGTTTGGAGGAAGAAAGAAGGTGTGCAGTTTCCTCTTCAGAGATCTCAGGAAAGGAAGAGAGGTTAGCAAGGGAAGGGGGGTGGAAAGTTGGGAGTGGAGAGGGGGATGAGGGGAAATAGCTGGGTTTGTGGGGAATTGGAGGGTGATCTTGTGGATTTTCTCATGGAAGTAGTCAGCCAGGGTTTGGGCAGAGAGGGAGGGAGGGATCAGAGGCGGAGGCACTTTGAGGAGAGAGCAGAGAGTGGTAGAGAGACGGCGAGGATCAGAGGCAAGAGAGTAAGTCAAATGGACATAGTAGTCTTGTTTGGCAAGAGCTATGGCTGACTGGAAAGAGACAAGCATGAATTGGAAGTGTAGAAAATCTTCAGAGGAGCAGGATTTGAGCCAAGCACGCTCAGCAGAATGGGCACAGGAGCATAGATAGCGGGCAGTGGGTGAAAGCCAGGGCTGGGTTGCAGAACATCTTACAGGATGTGGGGTGGGTGGAGCTAGAGCATTCAGAGCTGAGGAGAGGGCAGCATTATAGGATGTTACTGCCTCACCAACAGACTTGGATGACAAAGTAGAAGAAAGGGATGGAGAAATGGTGGAAGAGAGAGCCAGGGGATCGATAGCATGAAGGTTTCTAAATAGGTTGGAGGAGACAGGACGAGGCTGAGGTAGTGGGAAATGAAGATTAAAGCTTAAAAGGTGATGGTCAGATAAGGGAAGGACTGAGCTACGGAGGTTCAAGAGTAAGGAACTAGAGAAAAATATCAGGTCCAGGCAGTGGCAATGCTGGTGAGTGGGGGCAGTGGAACAAAGTTGGAGGTCAAATGAGGAGGTGAGGGAGAGGAGCTTTAAAGCATGAGGATCAGAGGGGTTATCGACATGAATGTTAAAATCCCCAAGAATAAGAGTGGGGGAAGAGGAATCCAGAAAGAAGGAAAGCCACGAGTCGGTGAAAAAGATAGAAACAGACTTATCAGGAGGTTGATAAATAACAGTTATTTACCTCTCCTCCAAAGCCTTGGAGACGTCCTGCCACTGTTAATACTGCTTTAAGAACATAAGAAATGCCTTATTGGGTCAGACCATGGTCCATCAAGCCCAGTATCCTGTTTCCAAGAGTGGCCAATCCAGGCCACAAGTACCTGGCAGGTTCCCAAAGAGGCACCCAGGTTCCACAATGCTTGTCCCAGGGCAAGCAGTGGATTTCCCAGTTCCTCTTTAGGTTTATGTATCTTTCCATGTACTGCCCCCATTGTATTTGAAATTCTCTCATGCATATTCATTACACAAAACAACAAAAATTCTTCAGACCAAACCAATCAAAATAATTCCAAGCTCAATTAAACTTACTTCAGTAGCTCAAAAGAGTCACGACTACTCAACCACCTAAAACGAGAAGATTGTGTCAAACCACAACGGCAGCAACAATTTAGGAGAGAAAGTGCCTCAGAACCTTATAACTTCCCACTATGCAGCAAAAGAAAGCCGTAAGAGAGATCAAGAGCTCAACATCATAGGCATTAAAAAAACTCCCCCTGCTTTTATTTTAATTTATATTTAATTATTTAATAAACATAAAGATGCCTTGAAGGTACACTCCCTTCACCCACCACTCACATCAGAGCATTGCACAGTCAATCAAACAAAACTCTTAAAACCAATCTTTCAAAATCACCAAACAACCTTATCCAGTGCTTAAACCCTTTACTAAATAACAGACTTCATATACACCATCACACTTATATCTTCACATACACCATCTCACAACTTATATTTCATATATCTCACAACTCAAAACACAAATAGAGGGGGATGAGACAGACAAAGCACTTACATGGCTCCTCATAGTTCACTTAATATACAATATAGCATAACAATGCCTATTGAGAATAAACCAATTACACAGCAGTGCTAGCCTGCAAAATGAGCTCAGTTTTAAAGGTAAAAGTGCCTCAAAACTGGGGCTTAATCCTGTAAAAAGAAAAATAAACCAGTAAAGTTTAGGAAACCTTCACAAAAGCACAGCTGATCTACTTATCTAAAGGTTGTCACCGAAGAACTTCAAAACAGTTCTCAGGAAACGCTGGCTGGACAGTCTGAACTGCTGAAACCCACTCTAAACAAACTTTGCTGCTGAAACAGCCGCACAGAATTTAATGCCTAATGTAGACAAAACCTCTTACTACCCTTCAGCCCAACAATGATCTTTGTTTCACCCTTACGGCATAGGATGAGGGAGACATGACCCCCAGCCGAGCCTGAAGCAGCAGGACGTTTGCAGCTACAGAAGCATAGAGTGGGAGCGGTGACGTGAAGATCAGGCACAGTAAAGCCCTGATTATCACATGCATGAAAATGACCTGAATAGCACAACGTCACAAAAAGATTATGTAGGAATCAAATCCCTGTCTCCTGCTTATAGGAACAGTGCACTAACTAGTATGCTACACCTCCACACCTCGTGAACCTGCAATGTCTGGAGTTGAAGAGCCTGCAGGTTTCTGCCTAAACTGTCTGCTGTGTTTTCTGGTATAGGTTAACCCCTCCAGTACCCATAATACACTGCATACACAGAACAGCAGTATGCAGCTGATCACCAAATGGAGAATGGACAGATCCATCACATCAACTCAGTAGGTTTTGAGTTGCATTAAGATTCCTGCTGTTAAGGTGCCTGCATTAAGGGAGCAAGCCTTGTTCCTGCCCACTCCCCGCCCATTGACTCCTACTCTCCACCCTGTGCATGCTTTCTCTCCGCCCACAAGGCGCTTTATGTTGCTGGTATCGTTAGTGCACGCTAAAGTGTCTTTTTGGATGCGCTAAGGTGCAGGTGCACCGTTAGCACGTGCTAACGACACACTTTCTCCTTTACCGCAGCTTAGTAAACATACCACTTAGAAATCCAAATCTTCTTGTCTATACGCTACTCAAAAGCCACTAAGCACATTATTGTAAATGTCCCTAAAAAAAAGTGGGGCCATACCAGGGAGGTAGGACAGCAGAACCATATGCCTGCGATACTCTGTAATAAATACTAAATACCAAATGTATAATTGAATAAATAAATAAATAAATAAATAAAAGAAATTATAAATACTTAAAAGCCAAAATAAAAGAGAGGAATAAATAAATGGACCACTAAATCAATAAAAACAATGATGAACCAAATAAACACCACATAAATATAGCACAACATAAATAAGTAATAGGAAAAAAGTACAATATTATAAAGGTGGGAGGGGGAGAAATAAGGAAAGAAAGGGGGAGGAGGGAAAGGAGGGGGAAGGGGAGGGGGGGGGAAGGAGGAAAAGAGGAGTAGGAAGAAGGGAAGGGGCAAGGAGGGAAGGAGGAGGAGGAAGGGGAAGGGGAGAAAGAACTCATGAATAATAAAAAATGGCCAAAATTAAAACCAGATACCATTACAAGTAGCAATCCTCTAAAGAAACACTGACAAATCGGTTTCTAAGTTAAGTTCCTTAGGTACCATAGTGTCTAAAGAAATATATAATTTTGTTCTAGTCTGAGGATCACTTTATTAAAATCACCTCCTCTCCAATTGGTTTTACTTTTTTTATTACAGAAAAACATAAATCCGTTCTTGCCAATGGAGGATGAGAGGTTTATCTTTCAATCCTCTATACAACTCCTATGTTCTATGATCCGTGTCCTTATACTTCTTGTTGTTTTACCTACATATAATTTTCCACACGGACATTGGATAACATAAATCACATTAGCAGATTCACAATTTGAGAAATCATCTAAATAAAATCTCTGATTAGTCGCAGAATGGGTAAAAAACATCCTCACAGAGATGGCTTGGGCACATACAGAACATTTGCCACATTGGTAATATCCCTTGTATTGTGCAAATTTATATTTCTTTTGTGTGCTACTGTTAATTGAGCTTCTGCGACACCTGGCATTGTTTGAATCAGATGCCATTCCTCTTGGAGAATTTTTGTAATATAATGTGAAAGATGTGAATATAAAAGAGGACATACAATCCTTGTATATGATTGCTTGGGCTTCAATTGTAACAGTAGCAAAGACTGAACATAAAGAAGGTGATAACACAAAACAATGGGAGGACACTGTCCATCTCACACAAAAGATACCTCTTGGAATGTTGTAGATCTAAAATAATACCAAGGGGATTGCGTATGAACAAAGCCCCAGGCTTTATCAGGAAGACGAATCTTTTATAAAGTGTTGGAATGCTATTTTGAACAAATGTTCCTTAGATCTTATGATCTTGTTAATTAACGCCTGTATCAAGAAATCATAAGGACTAAGGGGTATGTTTACTAAACCGTATTAATGTGCGCTCTGTGACGTTATCGCGCGATAAGGTACCTTATCACGCAATAATGGCGCTTTATCGGGCACACAGGTACCTTAGCGCGCGATAACGCGCGCAGCGGTGCAAACAAGCGCTGAAGGCGGAGAAAGGCTCCCGGAGGGCGGAGGAAGGCTCCCCAGGGGCGGAGAGAGAGGGTCAATGGGCATAGAGTGGGAGGGGAGAGGCTCCCTGCACACTAACGCTGTGAAATCCAAGGCTCAAAACTAACGCCAGTGAAACCCTGGCGTTAGAGCCGATTTAAAGGGAAAAAACCCCATTTCCGTCAGCAATGTACAGCAAAACCAGGGAAACCTACAAAAAGTGATAAGTGTGATACATGTGCACGGAACAAAAGGGCAAATAAACAGTGAAAATGAACAGAAGAAAATGGAAAAAAACATAACCAAGCTGGGCAATAGTGATATCAATGGAAAACATCAAAACACACTCCCAAGAAAGCTCCAAAAATAAGATATGAATTTTGGAAGGGTCTATGCTCCGTCCCCATACAAGGTGAATGAGCCCACAGTGAAATTGCGCTGAGCAGGGTTTCCGACCCCATTGGCCAGGTTTCCTATGGCGTGCACATGTTCTGCAACAACAGGGGCGGGCATGTCGGAATGGGAAACTGGACAGATGCTGAAAAAGGGGACACAGAGGGCTGCAGGCGGCACATACTGCAGTGCAGTTGGCCCACAGTGCGGACTAGGGTGATGCCTAGCTGGCCCATAGGAATGCTGAAACAGTAGAGCAGCCAAACAGCAACTGCTGCGGGCCCAACATGGGCACGAGTGTGCTTCCCATAGTGTCACAGGGGATAGTACCCAACAGGTCCCCCCAATGGCACAAAACATTGGCAGGCGGTGCTGGGGGGAAGCGTGGACAGCTATGCAGACACCCCTACCCCAGAACCCGCACCATAGGCAGCCACCTACCCACATACTGGAGGGCCTGAGACAGCACACCAGTGTGTCACAGGGATACTGGTGGTGGAGGGGGCAGTGGCAGCTGCCCAGAGCAGACCGTGGCCTAGCCCTGTGTAGGTTGGTGCCATGCACTGAAACAGAGAGGCCCTGTCTGACGAACAGTCATGGTAGCACCAGGGAATGCACTGTCTCTGTGGCAACACGGTGGTGCAGTGCACACAACCTGTGTGTTCAGGAGCAGAAGGTCACAGGTTCAAGTCCAAGCTGTGGTTCCTGCCAACCCAGTCCCCATATTTTACCCACTACTAAAACGTGCTAATACAGACAGAACGTTTATTGCAGATGACGTAAACATGCCCAAAACACCTACATTTTACCCTACAGTGCACAGACACCATAAACATGCGCATTACCTAGAGCAGAGTCTCCCAAATGCAGTCCTGGAGGGCCAAACACCATTCAGGTTCCATGCTGTCTCTAATAAAGATGCCTGTGCTGCATTTCTATGTGCCGCCCCCATGGTATGCAGATGTATCTCATGCATATTCATGAGGGACAGCATGAAAACCTGAACAGTGTCTGACCGACCAGGACTGGAGTCGGGAACCTCTGCCCTAAAGCAGCGGCCAACAGGGGCAAACACACCTGCACCCACAGGCTCCATTATCCAATGCCTCCTGGAGAGGCAGGATGTTGGACCCTGCGTGCATCTCCCAATAGTAGCACTTGCATACCGTAGCAATGCCACCCTAAACCTGGGAATACGGTACACAGCTATCAAAACGTTGCTATGATTACTGGCAGATAGCAATTCCGAAGTTAAGTACAATTTTCTGGGTGAGCTGCATCATAGCAACCTTTCTGATGTCTGTGGAGTGTGCTACAGGTCTTGTGTCTGACAGTGTTTACCACCCTGGGGAGTGACCCCAACAGTATTGCGTACCATAGCCATGCCTGCACTGTGCCCAGGACTGGTGTGGTGGCCAGGGCTGCCAAACACCTCTATAGTTGCACAATGCTGGCATAGGTGTGGGGAATGTGTGTCTGTCTATCCAGTGTGTGGTGGCTGCAAACACCCTCCACAGCCCACACTGCTAGCACTGTTGCCAGTATTGGCCTGCCAATATGCATAATGAGGAGCAAGGTACTGTGGGAATAACCTGGATAGGGTGGCCTGGCCTGGATTCATCTGTACAGAGTATAGGTCAATGGCTCGGACATTGTAGTGCCCAGCCACCACCTGCACAGACAGGGTGGCCACAGCATGTCCTGCTGGGAGGTCACTCTCACCCTGACTAAGCAGTGACCACGGCATGGCTAGGTTCCCCCATAGTGCTGTATAGTATTTCTCTCATGTGATATTTATGGGTTCTCTTTTGGGGCCCAATCACTGACTTATCTGCTTGGTGTGTATGCTGATGTCCTAGTTCTGGGTACATGCATCTCCTCCAGGAACATGCACTATGGACTAGCTAGCAGACTTTCTGCAGCTAGTATGTGTCTTGCTGGAACACCTTGCAGGGTGCAGCTGCTGGAGTATGTCAGATAGTGGTGGGGGGGCAGCTGAGCATTTTCAGGCCTACTGTCTGTGTGCTATTGCTTTATGGATGTGTACAGATCTGCATTGACTGCGCTGTAGGGTGTCTGTTCCCCAGCAGGACTGGGGTTGATGGTTCCCTCTACTGCCACCATTGCAGGGAGGTAGAATGTGGATCTGTTGGTGGGAGATCCTGTTTCCCACCCTGAGCCCCAGAGGGTGGGTTGTGTGGTGGTACATAATCTGCCTATGGGTCCAAACACCCCCCCTTCAGCTACATCATGTAACCATGGCACCAACACAGGGTATGCACTTATTCTGGGTGCATCATAGCCCATAAGGGCTAGACATGACTGAGAAATACAGAAGGACACAGATGTATCCAAGGTGTGTCTGCAGGAAACACCTATCACACTCAGCAGCACTGATGGAGATCTGCAACATGACATATTGCAGCCATGAAAGATGCTGTGGACCTGGTGCTGGGCGCCCCACCTACCCTCATGGTGAGCACAGTACCCGCACAATGTGAAGGTATGTAGCTACTCTGTGCCAGTACCACACACGTTCAGTACCCCCTACCAGGCTGAGGTGCTATGGGGGTGCACACGGTCAGTTCTCCCTACCAGGCCGAGGTGCTGTGGGGGTGCATATCCCATCTTGTGCTCATCTGTAGATTGCTGATTTGCATGTGCAGTGCATCATGGGTACGGGTGGGTTAACCCTATCCTGGTAACCACAGCAGACAGTTTGTGTGGTGACGTGCAGTCCTTCTGCAGCCAGCCAGTCAGGGGTTTGTTAGCAGCTGTAGTCCACTGGTTACTTCACTGCCTGTGGAGCCAGAGGTCATGGGTTCAAACCCATGGTGGGGTTATTTGATAGGGCTGTCCAAGGCCTTGTCTGTTTTTAATGTACATTAGTGCTGCCAGCAAAAACACCCTCAGTGTACTGTAACCATAGGGCGCCCTATAAGGGGCCTTATAGGGCACCCTATAAAGTGCCTTATCAGGTGTCCTCTAAAGCGCCTTATCAGGTGCCCTATAGAGGACATTATAGGGTGCCATGGCGGACAGTGCACTTTATAATGTGCCCTATGGAGTGCCTTATGCGGCACCTTAGGTTACGGCACATGAGGGTGTGTTTGCTGGCAGCACTAATTTAAATACAACTAAAATGCCTCAAACAGCAATAATTACACGTAAAAGCTAATGCCTCAGCCAGCCTTATACATTAGGCACACTGGGGGATTGAACTCATGACCCCATACCATCAGTCAGTGTATTTAGCATTGTACTACACCTCTGTTTCTTTGTTTACATGTCTGCGCGCCTACTTAAGATTACCGCGCGTTAACGTGCTTAGCGGCGTCTCACCAGATAATGTGCGCAGCGCACGTTATCATGCGATAATCCCGTTTTGCTACATTAAGACCGAAACGCCCACTCCTTTTATGGCATCCTGCACACTAACGCCGGGCGCACATTAAGACGGTTTAGTAAACATGCCCCTTAGAGTGGAAACTGATGAAAAACTTACGGAACTTAAGGGAAGTGATAGTAATTTTGAAAGTGTCAAGAAGGACTATGAGAAGAATACGTGTGATTTTAAGAAGGAAATAAAAGATAAAAAGTTAGAAAAGTTTCGGAGTGATGAGGAGGATTATAGGGTGGGTTATGTTTATTCATAGTGCAAGAAAGTTCAGGGATATAAGAAATGGACAAGACTGAAATCTACCTTTTTTGATAGAAAAGATAGGATCTTAACGTAAATGAAATACAATGTGAACAAACAAAGAAAAAAAGCAGGAGTGAATCTGTGGAGTTTGTAGATGCCTCGGCCTCCCTTTTTCCCCACACAGAAAGAAAAAACATCTAGAATGAAAAATAACACTTTTTTCAGTATGGACCAAATGTGGAAGGGGGGAAGTCGAGACACATCCAATGCGAGACCTTTAGCTCAGGAACAAGACAGGACATACAATCAATTCAGAGGTCGAGGCTGAGGGAGGGGCACCAGAGGATTTTGGATTCAAAACAGAACAGGCGAAAGGAGGTTTTGAGGGTAAAGTCGAATAACAGTGTCATTAATATCTCCAAATACATATTAAAGGAGGAAGAAATGGCAGTCTTGAATAGGGGCTTATCCTTTGTGCCAACTAGAAAGTATGATCCTTTTGAAACACAAATTGATTTGTATACATTTTTTCCAAAGATCAGAATTAAACATTATTTTGCAGAGACAGAAAAAAACAGATACGGATTTATCAATAATTAGAAACAAATCCTCATGGGTCCCACCTCCATGCACAGATCCCCTCATAGAGTCCTTTGAGCAAATTGTTTTCAAACGTGTAAAAGAGCTAAAGCATAGTTCTAAATCCACTTAAAGGATAGTTCTAAATCCGCTTTTTATAGTATGTCACATAGAGAAAAGGAAGCGATTAGGTCATTACAGACTAATATCAAATTACACTGGTCAACAAAGTTTTACAAAAGTCATGTTACTGAAATAAAAATAGTCATTTCTTATCAATTTTTGTATGCTGAATACGAATATGACAGTGAAATTGCAACGTTGGCTCTAGTTTTTTTGTAATCTACAAGAATTGATGTTTACATCACGAAATGCATGTCAGTAGTAAATATAATAGGCCTTCGGTTAATACCTGTAAAAAAACAAGTAATAGATTGATTTAGATTTTTTCGCCTGTCTCTTGTACAGCTGTTCGGGAGCTTCTCTGGGGAGTATCCAGCAGTAGTCAGCCAGCATTGTAGTGGACCATTTTCCCTGGTATCTTTGCTCCATCATTGCGATATCCTGGTGAAAACATTCACCCTGTTCATCACTAACCATACCACAGTTGTCAGGAAAGAAATCGAGATGGGAATCAAGGAAATGGATCTTTAGAGACATATTGCAGCCAAGTTTCTGATACTGCATCAGCATGTCTTCTACTAGTTCCTTGTAGTTTTCTGCCCTAACATTCCTGAGAAAGTTTGTTGACACTAGGCAAAAATGATTCCATGCTTGTTTCACATCATCCTGCAGCAAGTTGTTGAACCGGTCATCTTTCAAGAGCTCGCGAATCTGAGGACCCACAAAAACTCCCTCTTTAATTTTTGCTTCACTGAGTTGAGGGAATTTTTCATGCAGATATCGGAAAGCTGGAGAAATGCGGTCCATGGCTTTCACAAAGTTTTTCATCAAACCTAGTTTGATGTGAAGGGGTGGTAGCAGGATTTTGTGAGCCTCAACCAGAGCTGGGTGCTGGATATTCTTCTCTCCAACTGTTACATTTTGTCTGCGATTCCATTCCTTCCAGGGTTATCACAGCTTTATAGGTACTTGCACATCTTAAAAGACAGGAGGTGCTCTCAGGTGAAGCTCGTTACCCAAATCAGTCATACACTAAGGACCTGAAATTAATTAAGCTTCAGGTCAACAAGGTATATTAAACTTATTAGGTACAGTTTTATTGGTATAAGTATCCATAGCACCCTTTAGTACATAAAGAACTTAAAGATCTAAACACAAACTTAAAACTAAGATGCAGACAGCAGTCCAGCAGCGGGATGTGGGATTTCCAGTCTTTTGCATTGAGTGTCACATGTATGATTTTCTCCCAGTTGGTGAGAGGTCTTACGTGTGCACTAGGTGCAAGGAGCTCTTTGCTCTCAGGGAACAAGTCCGTTCTCTAGAGGCTAGAGTAGCAGACTTGGAAAACATAAGACAGACAGAGAGGAACATAGACGAGACCTATAGGGATATAGTCCTGAAATCCCACCTCCAGTCTGGCAGCATCCCTGTTGCCATGGAGGAGAGAGGTCACGTGACAGGAGAGCATCACCCTGGTGTGGCAGGAAGTGATCCTGTAACTAGGACCTGTCCTCCAGGTGATGTAAACCCCTCTCGCACCGAGGAAGTCTCTCCAGGGCCATCTGCCCTTGAGGGAAGGGTTGGGACAGCAGTTATAGTTGGTGATTCGATCATTAGGCATGTAGATAGCTGGGTGGCTGGTGGACGTGAGGATCGCCTGGTAACATGCCTGCCTGGTGCGAAGGGAGCGGACCTCACGCGCCACCTAGATAAGGTCTTAGATAGTGCTGGGGAGGAGTCTGCTGTCTTGGTACATGTCAGTACCAATGACATAGGAAAATGTGGTAGGGAGGTTCTGGAGGCAACATTTAGGCTTTTAGGTAGGAAATTGAAATCCAGAACTCCCCCCCCCCCCCCCGATATCCAGTTATATTAGCATTAGTTCATTATTTGAACCCATTTTGCAATTCTTGGATATTTTATTACATCCATTTATCACTGAAACGTGGTCCTATGTTAGGGATTCTTCACGTCAACTAAATTCTTACATCCTTTAAAGGATATCATTCAGATTTGATTCTTGTCACATGGACATAGAATCGTTATATATCAATATCCCACAAATAGAAGTGTTAAAGATTGTGGAAAGCCATCTGTTGTTACATTAAGAACATAAGAGGATCCCTACAGTTTTCTTGACCCAATTGGCACATATAACTGGTAGCCAACTTCATTGGCTACCAGTTCACTGCAGAGTCACCTTCAAGACCCTGCTGATGACATTCAAAGCCATCAATAGAATCACCTCTGCCTCTATCACAGAGCTCATCATCCCCACTCCCTCAAATAGAGCCAGAAGATCATTCACAGTAAACACCCTGAACATCCCCAGCATGATCACAAAATGCTCACAGTCCACAAAAAAGAGAGTTTTTGCGTACTACGCTCCCTCGTGCTGGAATACACTCCCACCTAACATCCGGTCCATAACAGACCTCACCACCTTCAGAAAGGCCCTGAAACATCACCTCTTCATTCAGCACTACGGCACCACACAACGACCAGGCATCCCCAATCAACTAAAAAGCCACCCCACGCCATCCACTATACATGACACTAGCACAACATGTCAGCTCCACCAGAACCCAAGTAGGACCATGTACATAGTATCTAAAAATGTTTATAATGCTTATAATAACCTAGAATGTACGAGGGCCGTTTTTTTTTCAACCTCCGATCGCTCCGTGCAGACGCTACGCGGGCAGCAGAAAGTTGGCATGCGCTGTAGGCAACTGCGCAGCTCTTGCACTACACACTCCACCATTGTTGACATTCAGGCGTCAGTCGGCGTTGTGCTACAGCCACGTAAACATGTCCACCATGATTGATGCTCCCTCCAAGTGTGAATTGCGAAGTGTGATTTGTTTTCTACAGGCTGAAGGCCATAGTGCTGCAGAAATCCATCGGAGAATGAGTCGTGTGTATGGGGAAAACTTCATGAGTGATGGTGTTGGGCCAAGGACGCAAATCTGTCATTTCAGATGACCTGGTGCAACGAGTTGACAGAATGGTTAAAGAAAACCGCAGATTCACCATTACTGCTTTGTCTACGGAATTTCCAGAGGTTTCAAGGTCTGTTTTGTACTCTATTGTTACTGAACGGTTAGGCTACAAAAAACTTTGTGCACGTTGGGTCCCAAAAATGTTGACGGACGGCCACAAAAGCGCTTTCAAACCAATGAGGACCTTCAAACCAACGTCAAGGACTACTTGAATTCATTGGCGGCAACTTTCTTTGCAGAGGGTATTGAAAAGCTTGTCCACAGATATGACAAATGTCTCAATCTCTTCGGTGATTATGTCGAAAAGTAACCGTAAGTGTACCAATCTTTTGGTAATAAAATTATTGTTTTATATGAACTTGTCTTTTATTTATAGCCTATCGGAGGTTGAAAAAAAAACGGCCCTCGTAAATAGCTAGCCAAAAACCTGTATATAGTTTACCCAGTTCAACCCAAGTTTACCAACCCTGTTCTCTGTAAGTCCAGCACGGTCCCCCAAGACTGGACAAAGTTAATGTTACTTGTAAACCGAGCTGAATTTGAAAAGCGCGGTATAGAAAAATCTTTAAATAAATAAATAAAAATAAATAAATATAGCTCTTACTGAAAACTTTTTCTGCTTCAGAGACCTTTTTTATAAACAGATAAAGGGTGTAGTGATGGGATCATCCATGGCACCTGATATTGCAAACCTGTATGAATCAGACTTTGAGAATAAGTATCTCAAACAACATCCTTTTAAAGATAATATTATCTAATGGGTTCGTAGAGAGTCACATGATGCAGTGAGCAGAGCAAGACCCGAACGGCACTGGCTTCGTTCCTGAAGCCGGTTGATTGTCACAGGAGTTGTGCTGGTGGGATTTTGCCTTCTCAAGAGTGAATGGCAACAAAAATAACCCGGCAGGAAAAGAATTGTGCACCCGAGGCAAAGATGGCCACCAGCTCACCTCGGCAGCAAAAAGCAAAACTTCCACAAAATCTGATCGAAGAAATATCGCTGGCGGAGATACAGGCACTTGACATGCATTTTGCTACTTTAAAAGAAAAACTATCCCAGGTAGCACAAACAGTAGCACAAACAGTTACAGAATTTACTGGCCACATAACCCAAGTGGAACAATGAATTTTGGATGTGGAAGACACCCAGCAGGCCCAATCCTCAATCATTAAACAACTTGAAGACTGGATATGACAACAAGAAGAGAAAATAGATGACCTCAAGAATCAAGGTCGCCAGAAACAGTGGGTGATGCAGAGCTCTTCCTGGAAAGCAACAAAGGGCAAGAGTCGTCGGTGGGTGTAAACGAAATTCGTTTACACCCACCGACGACTCTTGCCCTTTGTTGCTTTCCTGTGTTTCCTGCAAGAGCAGCTGCTCCCCCTTGTTTTTCCCCGAGCTCTTCCTGGAGACATGGATACCACTCAATCTATCCTTGCCTGATCTAACTGTGAAAATAAGATTGGAGCAAGTTCACCACCTGGGACCACACAATGACAACAATTCTTGCCCCAGAGTGGTAATAGCTTGATTTTATGACTATATGCAGAAGGAAGACGTGCTCCGGGCGGCTCGGACACGTCAGAATACAAACCCTAAAGCCAAGAACATCTTAATCTTCCAGGACTTCTCAGCGCTCCTCAGCCACCGCCGCTGGGAATTTGCCCCCCTCTGTACTCAGTTCTTACAGCGGAAACTCCACTTTTCCCTACTACTCGTATACCCAGTGAAACTGCAGATCATAGACCAGGGGCAGGCTTGGCATTTGGCTACTCCAGCTGAGGTACAGAGTTATTTGGCAACTTTTTCATGATGAGCCAACCTTAATGAACTATACAAAGATTTAGTTCCAGGGACCCTCTGCAGACCCTCTCAGTTATGGTAGAAGAGACGGACTTTAGCAGCAAACTCTCCCAATAGTTCCCAACTAGACTTGATGAAGACATTCATTATGGTCACCCAAAAGTACGTTGGGGATTTGCTTGGCCTGCACTGTGAGGCCCCAAAAGAGAACCCAAAAATATCACATGAGAGAAATACTATATAGCACTACGGGGGAACCTAGCCATGCCGTGGTCACTGCTTAGTCAGGGTGAGAGTGACCTCCCAGCAGGACATGCTGTGGCCACCCTGGCCAGGCACCTGGTGGTGGCCGGGCACTACAATGTCCGAGCCATTGCCCTATGCCCTGTGCAGATGCATCCTGGCCAGGCCACCCTGTCCGGGCTATACCCATGGTACCTTCCTCCTCATTATGCACATTGGCAGGCTGACACTGGCAACAGTGCAAGCAGTGTGGGCTGAGAAAGGTGTTGGCAGCCACCACACACTGGGTAGACAGACACACACTCCCACACCTATGCCAGCATTGTGCAACTATAGAGGCTTTTGGCAGCCCTGGCCACCGCACCAGTCCTGGGCACAGTGCAGGAATGGCTATGGTACGCAATACTGTTGGGGTCACTCCCCAGGGTGGTAAACACTGTCAGACACCAGACCTGAAACACACTCCACAGACATCAGAGAGGTTGCTATGATACAGCTCAATGAGCAGATTGTGCTTAACCTAGGGATTGCTATCTGCCAGTAATCATAGCAACTTTTGATATATGTGTACCGTATTCCCAGGTTTAGGGTGGCAGTGCTATGGTATGCAAGTGCTAGTATTGGGAGATGGTGCTGCACGCAGGGCCAGCATCCTGCCTCTCCAGGAGGCTTTGGATAATGGCGCCTGTGGGTGCAGGTGTTTCTGCCTCTGTTGGACGCTGCTTTAGGGCAGAGGTTCCCAACTCCAGTCCTGGTGGGCCAAACACTGTTCGGGTTTTCATGCTGTCCCTAATGAATATGTATGGATACATCTGCATACCATGGGGGCAGCGCATAGAAATGCAGCACAGGCATCTTTATTAGGGACAGCATGACGCCTGAATGGAGTTTGTCCCTCCAGGACTGCATTTGGGAAACTCTGCTCTAGGTATTGCACATGTCTATGGTGGCTGTGCTCTGTAGGGTAAAATATAGGCATTTCAGGCATGTTTATGTTATCTGCAATAAAGGTTCCCTCTTTATTATCACGGTTTAGTACTAGGTAAAATATGGTGACTGGGTTGGTGGGAGCTGAACCTGTGACCTTTTGCTCCTGAACACACTGGCTGTGCATACTGCACCACACTATTGCCACAGGGACAGTTCATTCCCTGGGGATTCCATGACTGTTTGTCAGACAGGGCCTGTCTGTTGCAGTGCATGGCACCCACCTAAACAGGGCTAGGCCATGGTCTGCTGTGGGCAGTTGCCACTGCCCCCTCCACCACCAGTACCCCTCTGTCGCGATGCTGACATGCCCTTCTGCTGGTGGTGTGCATTCTCAGGTCATCCAGTGTGCCGGTAGGCGGCTGCCTATGGTGTGGGTTCTGGGGTAGGGGTGCCTGCATAGACATCCACGCTTCCCCCCAGCACCGCCTGCCACTGTTCTGTGCCCTTGGGGGTACCTGCTGGGTACTATCTGTGACACTGTGGGAAACACACTCGTGCCCATGTTGGGCCCTCATCAGTTGCTGTCTGGCGGCTCTACTGTTTCAGCATTCCTATGGGCCACCTAGGCATCACCCTAGTCCGCACTGTGGTCCAGCTGCACTACAGCATGTGCCACCTGCAGCCTTCTGTTTTCCCTTTTCCAGCATCCGTCCAGTTTCCCGTTCAGACATGCCCACCCTGCTGTTGCGGGACATGTGCACGCCATAGGAAACCTGTCCAATAGAAAGGGAAAACCCTGATCAGCGCTATTTCACTGTGAGATCATTCACCTTGTATGGGGACAGAGCATAGCCCCTTCCAAAATGTATATCCTTTTTGTGGAGCTTTCCTGGTAGTGTTTTTTGCTGTTTCCCATTAATATCACTATTGCCCAGCTTGGTTATGTTTTTTTTCCAGTTTGTTCAGGTCATTTTCAATGTTTATTTGCCCTTTTGTTCCGTGTACATGTATCACACTTATCACTTTTTGTAGGTTTCCCTGGCTTTGCTGTTCATTGCTGATGGAAATGGTTTCTCTTCCCTTTAAATCTGCTCTAACGCGAGGGTTTCACTCGCGTTATTTTTCAGCCCAGGAATCCACAGCGTTAGTGTACAGGGAGCCTCTCCCCTCTCACTCTCCACCCATTGACCCTCTCTCTCCGCCCTTGGGGAACCTTCCTCCGCCCTCCGGGAGCCTTTCTCCGCCTTCAGCACTCGTTTGCGCCGCTGTGCGCGTTAACGCACGATAAGGTGCCTTATCGCCCGGTAAAGCACCATTATCGCACGATAAGGTGCCTTATCATGCGATAACGTGACAGCGGCGCAAATAGCGCCCTTTAGTAAACATACCCCTTAGAGTCAGGACAGGGATTGACACCAAGAGGAAAGCACAACAAGATAGGGTCCAAAGGAGATCAGCTAGTGACTGTAAGTAGAGTCTCGTGGGATAGGATAAAAGGTCCATTTGATTAACGTCCTTGGTAACTGACCAGGACTAGACGGACCTTGGTATCATCGGTTGAGAACAGCCATGAGTCTCCTAGAGACCATCCTTCTGGGCAGGGTTTAGCCAACCAGGGTAGAAGGAATGAAAAGCAACAAAGTGAGATGGGGAGGTCCAATGCCATGATGACTAACCTTGCGCCCGCTAAGATGGGGCAGTGATTTAAGATAGGAAGGTATTGGGGGAAGATAGGGAGGGCAGGGGGTGAGGGGACTTTGTTTCCTACAGTAATCAAGACAGATACAAGTGGGAAAAGGAAGGATATCTTCTGCGGGCAACACCCCCCACCACCAGGATAAAGACGGAGGGCTCAGGCTGGGAAGACTTCCCCAAGACACTACAGATTTTCCATGACCGGATTCATAAACTTATTGGTATTACATGACTAAGGAGTGTATTTGAATACTTTCATGGAATGCTTGCAGTACAGGCTGCCCGATTAAGTGAAATAAGTACTGAAAACACTCTGAGACAAAAAAGCCAATATTGCTCTCCTCCAAGAAACCCATATGATAGACATCGAACATGCCAAACTCAAGAGATGGTGGGTGGGAGAGGTCTATGGAGCTTTGGCAAACAACAGACATGTGGGGATGGTCATCTAATGTAAAAAGGGGATCAATCTCCAAGTTGAATGAAGAAGTAGCAACCCTAGTGGTTGATGAATAATGCTTTGGGGAAGACTGGATAGTACCCCTATCTCTTGGGAAACATTTATGGGCCAAACCAATATGAACGTGAATTCTTTGATGTGCTGGTGCAGAACGTATTGAGTAAGGGCAATCGTGAAGTCATTTTTAGTGGAGCTTACAAATGTGTTTAGGATCCACTCGTAGATCACTCTCGACAGGTGAGTGGGGAGGACTCCAGACAACATAGACATATGACGAGTCTCTGTGATAGTGGTGATCTGCTTGACGTTTGGCATTTACTCCATCCCACTGAAAGAGACTACACTCACCTTTCTAGGGCCCATTATACATGGTCCAGAATAGACTATTTCTTGATGTCTCGGAGCTTATTGAACCAACTAGACAACGCACAGATAGAGGATATTCAGATTTCTGCCCATGCAATGATATGAATGGACGTCCGGTTGTCCTCTCCACAGAAAACAGGGGGAGGGTGGTGCTTTCCTTTTTGTTTAAAGGGTGACACAGATTTCATATGTTTCCTGGATGAATGGTGGGACCTCTTTGAGGTAACTAAAATATTTCATAGAGATAATTCCAGTCTTTTCTGGGACACTGCTAAAGTCTTTCTGCGGGGGAGTGGTAATCAGCTATGTGAGTAGACATAAGAAAGAAGCCAACTGCAGAATGATTGAATGGGGCACCTAGCTCTGTAATCTGCAAAGGCAACTGTTACTTCATAGGGAGGGCAGACCGGAAGGTCGGGGGTTCAAATCCCACTAGAGGACAGCAACCTTGGGCCAGAAGGACTGGGGTTTCTAGTCTCACAGGTGCTCCTTGTGGTCTTGGGCAAGCCACTTAACCCTCCATTGCCATGTTCCCTGTAAGTATTAGTGTATGTGTCTCATATCCCCTTGTGTTAAATGTATCCCCCAATTGTGTTGTGACCACTTTGATTGAAGGATAAGGTGGTATACAAAACTGTCTAAATAAATAATACAGAAGAGAACAGGATGGCCTATTTCACTATCCAACTTAATACACTCATTCATGCCTGGGAGAAATACTCCATGCTTCACTGCAAATACACACTACATCATTTGGCAATCGGTCAAACCGACTCCTATCCTCACTAGTTAGGAACGAAAATAGCCCCCGCTCGGTGAGAGCAATCTGAACCATAGATGGCAAGGTGCAGACCTCTCAGGAAGAGGTAAAGAAGGTATTCTTGGTGTATTACCATGAACTCTATAAGGCAGACAGGCGAGATGGACTCGAGGCAACAATGTAACCTTCCTCAGTTGAAGCCTGCTCAGTTAAATGCACCCATTGTCCCAATTGAGGTTGAAAACGTAATTAGGATCCTTCATACATTGCAGGCCCTGGGTCCAAATGGATTCAGTGCCAAACTTCATCAGATGCTCAGAGACAGGGTAAGCATCCCTCTAACTGAAATGTACCAACAGCTTGTCACGTTACAATCATTTCTATACCCAACGAATGAAGCGCTGATAACACTTATTCCTAAGCCGGGGCAGGATCCACTGTCCCCGGGATCTTATAGATCTATCTCATTGTTAAATCTTGACCTTAAGATCATGTCGAAGGTTTTGGCTGAACATTTGTCTCCCATACTACCTGGACTGATTTACCCCACGCAAGTGGGTTTTGTAAAGGGTCAACAAGCGATGAGGAATATTAGTCAAATTTTGGCATCAATACATTACTGCCGACAAGCCCAGATTACCTTGCTCCATATCATTTTCGATGTGGAGAAGGCTTTTGATAGGGTGGGATGGAAATATATGTTTTTGACATTGGAGTCCTTTGGTTTTGGAGGTTTTTTCCTTCAAGCGCTACAAGCACTATATGCGGCTCCTTGGGAATGCATTTAATCAATGGATTCCAAACTGCAAAATTTCCCCTAGAGTGAGGGACACAACAGGGATGCCCTCTGTCCCCTTTATTGTTTGTACTCACATTAGAGCTGTTGCAGGCGCAGATGACACGCGACTTAAGCTAAGTCTTTTATCTATCACTTGAAGTTGGTTAGAGGGGAAAATTTGGAGCAGATGTTAACCACACAAAATTTTGGGGAAAAAAAATGAGAAAGAGCCCAGGAAGGTTGGTGATATAACCAGTGCGTTGTTGCCTTATCCAGGTCAGCCAGGTGCGGCAGAAAGATATCACGTAGGTAATCATCCACTTGGGCTGAATCAAAAGGTTCAGCTTTATATAGTTGCGCCAAGTAGTCTGCTAACACTGCGCGTATCTCCTGGGACACCACCTGCAAGCCTCCCAATGAATGCTGAATCTCACGTACCACTCATGAGGTGTGTTGCTGCCGGAATCGAAGAGCAAGATCTTGCCCAACTTTATTCCCCCTTTCATAAAATGTTTGTCGCAGGCGACGACGCATATTATCTAAATCCCTTTGCATATAGGCATCCAAGCGGGCCTGCGTTTCCCACCACTGGCGCCAGACATGCTTAGAGTCAGTCCGTGCATGTTCTAACTGGAGTCACCTGGCTTCCTCTTCTAAATGTTGAGATTTCCGTGCCCAAGCTTTCTTAGTGCGGGCCCCCTTGGCCATCAGACAGCCACAAGCCGTAGCCTTAAAAGTGTCCCAACCACTGGTAATGTAACCTCCCTGGTGTCATTCAGCTCAAAGAATTCTTGTAGAAATCGTCTATGGTCTTGAACAGCAGAGACCCGTCGGAAATATCTCCCGTCCAATCTCCACAGCCGCTTCCGCCCCCCACCCAGATCACCAGGAAAGAAAACCCAGCAAAGAGCATGATCCGACCATGTCAAGGCACCATGTCCCGCCTCCACTCCTCCATCCATCAGAAGCTGATCCATCAGAAAGTAATCAATACGTGTATGTACCTGATGGACTGGTGAGTAGTATGTATAGCTTTTTTCCCCTCGATGGGTATCCCTCCAAACATCCCGCAGGCCCAAATCAGTCATGAACCTCCGTAACGCTCGACTAATCCCATTACCCTCCCTCCCATTCCTCCCCATGGAGCCCAAATGTGGCACCATATGAGCATTGCAGTCTCCTCCCAAAATAATAGGCCCCTTCGCAAACTCTGCCAAGCGAACCTTCAACCATGCAAAAACTTTCACCTCGCCCTCATTAGGCGCATATATATTAGCCAAAGTGATGGGATGCCCATCCAAGCAGGCATTCATAAGGTGCCAACGCCCCAGCTTGTCCTTCCTAACTTTCTCTACCCTTAGGACAGAGCCTGGTGAAACAGCATGGCCACTCCACATTTCTTCCAGCATCTCTCATCTGATGCTACCCACACTTCAGAGTAGGCTTACATTTTAGCCAGCCTTGGTTATTGCTACAGAGGTGTGTCTTTTGCAGAAACACTATTTCCCCCTTCAAAGACCTCAGCTCCTTAAATAACAGCGAATGTTTTCAAGGAGAATTGAGGCCCTTTACATTAAAGGAGACAACCTTCAGCATACTATGTCGTCCTCCCCCCTTCTCTCACCTCTTAATGGCTCCTGCCCCATGTAGTCTGTCAGGACTTCAAACCCTGTCATCCATTCCTCCCTATCCTGCATCAACTACTCCCCTCCCTACTTCCCCTTGAAAAAGAACAAAAAATAGATCTCCGTCCTCCCCTCTCCCCATTCTATTGTTCTCAAATCCCCTTCCCAAATCCTCTCCCCCTCCCACCCTCCTCTAGCCCTCTCCCTGTCTCTCGCCCCCCTGTATATCTCCACCCTCCCTCCCTGGCATCACCACTTGCCTGCCAACTTGGCAGGTCATGGAATGGATGACACGAAATCTAATCCACCCAGGTCCCCTTCTTTCACCCCAACCCTTACAACAGTAATCAGCAGCCCCTAACATTTCCAACAACTACCATAATATCATAGTAAGAAAAAGAAAACACCAGTTAGGAAAAAGGCAAGATATCTAGCCAATACACTTAGTCCAAGTATTTACCCCCTAATAGGGCTTATCCACATATAGCTCCACATCTTCAGCAGCCTCAGCCATCAGCTCACCATGCAGCCACCATGTCTCCTGCGACCCGGTCTATCTTTCTCCCAAATTTCTCCCACTGAAATTGAGTGCTTCTTCCCACCCACTTCCATTTCACATGTTGGGTCTTTGGAACTGTAGTCACCAGCGGTGCATTATCCACCACGAGGCCAGCTTGGTGGAGAGATCTCCATGACTCAGTATGATCCTTTGCAGAGATTTTTTTATTCCCCAGCATAAAGTTCATTCGAAAAGGAAAGAACCATGAATAGCGAATTCCTTCTCTATTCAAGACCTCTATGATCGGCTTCATCTCCTGCCGAAGTACTAGCATGAATGTCGAGAGGTCCTCGTTCAGAGAGACAGCCGCATCCTCATACTGGACCATCTTCTTCTCAATGCCTCTCCGTAGCAAACATTCTGCATTAGTCTATTGCAGAAAGCAAGCAATGACATCCCTCGGCTGATTGGAAGACTTTCCCAATGCCTGGTGTACCCTTTCAATCTCCATGTTAGTCCCACGAGACGCAAACTCTTCTGCTGTTAAAAGGCTGCTGGTCAACGTTTGTATCACTTCCATCAAGTTCTCTGCCCCACCTGCAGCCTCCGGTATGCCTCTGAAGCGCACATTGTTTCTGCGTGCCCACTTTTCTATATCATAAGAACATAAGATATGCCATACTGGGTCAGACCAAGGTCCATCAAGCCCAGTATCCAGTTTCCAACAGTGGCCAAACTAGGTCATACGTACCTAGCAGTTTCCCCAAAAGACACAGGTTCTGCAATGCTTGTACTGGGTCAAGCATTGATATCCTGGGTCCCTTCTTAATAATGGTTTATGGACCTTTCCTCCAGGAACTTGTCCAAATCTTTTTTAAACCCAGCTACACTAACAGCCTTTACTACATCCTCTGGAAACAAATTCCAGAGTTTGATTACACGTTGAGTGAAAAAATATTTTCTTTTATTAGTCTTAAATAGTTTACCCTGTAGCTTCATTGCATGTCCCCTAGACTTTTTATATTCTAATAATGTAAACAATCGATCAACGTTTACCTGTTCCACTCCGTTCATTAATTTATAGACTTCTATCATATCTCCCCTCAGCCATCTCATTTCCAGGTTAAAGAGCCCTAACCTTTTTAGCCTTTCTTCATAGGAGTATCCTTCCATCCCCTTTACCATTTTGGAGGCTCTTCTCTGAAGCTTTTCCAATAATGATATATCCTTTTTAAGATGCAGCGACCAGAATTGCACACAATATTCAAGGTGTGGTCTCACCATGGAACGATATAGAGGCATTATAATATCTTTTGTTTTATTTTCCATTCCTTTCCTTATGATACCTAGCATTCTATTTGCTCTCTTGGCTGCTGCTGCACACTGGGCCGAGGGTTTTAACATGTTATCCACAATGACGCCTAAATCTTTTTCCTGGGTGGTGGTTCCTAATGTGGAACCTTGCATTGTGTAACCATAGTTTGGGTTGTTCTTCCCTAGGTGCATAACTTTGCACTTGTCCACATTAAATTTCATCTGCCATTTTGATGCCCAGTCTTCCAATTTATCAAGATCCTCTTGCAATTTTCCACAATCCTCTTGGTTTTTAACAACTTTAAATAATTTTGTGTCATCTGCAAATTTTATAACCTCACTCGTTATTCCACTTTCCATGTTATTTATGAATATGTCAAAAAGCAGCAGACCCAGCACAGATCCCTGGGGTACACCACTATTCACCTTTCTCCATTGGGAAAATTGGCCATTTATCCCTACCCTCTGCTTTCTATCTTTTAACCAGTTCCTGATCCACAGTAGTACACTGCCTCCTATCCCATGACTCTTTAGTTTTGCCAAAAGTCGCTGATGAGGGACCTTGTCAAAGGCTTTCTGAAAGTCCAGATACACTATATCATTTGACTCACCTTTGTCCACCTATTTATTCACACTTTCAAAAAAGCCTAACAGACTAGTAAGACAAGATCTTCCTTGTCTAAAGCCATGTTCACTGTCTCCCATTAGGCCATGACTATCTACATGCTGAGTAATTTTATTGTTTATGATGGTTTCTACCATTTTTCCCGGTACTGATGTCAGGCTCACCGGTCTGTAGTTTCCCGGATCACCCCTGAAACCCTTTTTAAAAATTGGTGTTACATTGGCGACCCTCCAATCTTCAGGTATTAGAGATGATTTTAATGATAGTTCACAGATTACTAATAGTAGGTCTGCAATCTCATATTTCAGTTCTTTCAGCACCCTTGGATGTATACCATCCGGCCCAGGTGATTTGCTACTCTTCAGTTTATCTAATAGTTGTAATACATCTTCCCGATGTATCGATATTTCCTTCAATTCTTCTGCACCTTTAAATACCACTTCAGTCATGGGTAACATCCCTACATCTTCCTCAGTAAAGACTGAAGCAAAGAATTCATTCAGTCTCTCCGCTATCGCCTTGTTGCCTCTTAGTGCCCCTTTAACTCCTCTATCATCTAATGGACCAACTGACTCTCTCACAGGTTTTTTGCTACGAATGTACTTGAAAAAATCTTTATTTTGTGTTTTTGCTTCCGCAGCAAGCTTCTTCTCAAATGCTCCCTTTGCCTGCTTTATCAATGCCTTGCATTTGACTTGCCAGTGCTTGTGCTGTTTCCAGGTTTCGTCGTTTGGCTCTTTTTTCCATTTCCTGAAAGATGCTGTTTTGGCAACAACAGTCTCTCTGACCTCACCTTTAAACCATGCTGGCAGTTTTTTGGACTTCCTTCCACTTTTCTTAAAGTGTGGAATACAGCTGGTCTGGGCGTCCAAGATAGTATTTTTCAACAACACCCAAGCTTGATGTAAGTCTTTAACCTTTGCAACTGCTCCTTTTAGATTTTTCTTAACTATTTTCCTCATTTTATTATAGTCTCCCTTTCGAAAGTTAAAAGGTAGTACTGTGGATTTCCTTACTATCCCTCCTCCACTAATTAAATCAAAGGCGATCATGCTATGATCACTATTGCCAAGTGGCCCCAACAACCTTATCTCTTGCACTAGATCTGGTGTTCCACTAAGGACTAGGTCTAATATGGCTTCCCCTCTGGTCATTTCATGAACCAGCTGCTCCAAGAAGCAGTCATTTATGTCATCTAGGAACTTTATCTCCCTAGCATGTCCTGCCGTGACACTGACCCAGTCGATACCGGGGTAATTAAATTCACCCATTATTATTACCGAGCTGTAACTTTTGTTAGCTTCCTTGATTTCTTTGAGCATTTCATCATCTATTTGTTCATTCTGGCCAGGCGGTCGATAGTACACCCCCACTGCCATCGCCTTCCCCTTTTTACATGGAATTTCAATCCATAGAGATTCTGCAGCAAATTTTGTTTCCTGCAAAACCTTAATCCTTTATGACTCAATGCCCTCTCTAACATAGAGGCAACCCCTCCACCAATTTGATCAGCTCTATCATTACGATATAGTTTGTACCCAGGTATCACAGTGTCCCACTGGTTGTCCTCCTTCTACCATGTCTCTGATATTCCAATCATATCTAACCTCTCTTTTAGTGCTATATATTCTAACTCTCCAATCTTATTTTTTAGACTTCTAGCATTTGCATACAAGCATTTTAGAGACTGTATTTTATTCATATTAATTTGGCTATTGGTAGACATGGGTAATTTTGGATCTTTAAGCTCTGTCTGCTCCATACTCGAGGGCATTTGGGCTACTTTACTCTTTTTTGGAACCTCTCTGTTTTTGGTAGTATCCTTCAAGGATACATTCTTCCGAACCATCCACTCTTGGGCGACTGTCAGCTTTCCCCTATTATCTAGTTTAAAAGCTGTTCTATCTCCTTTTTAAAGGTTAATGCCAGCAGCCTGGTTCAATCCCGGTTAAGGTGAAGCCTATCCCTTTGGAAGAGCCTCTCCTTTCCCCAGAATGTTCCCCAGTTCCTAACAAATCCAAAACCCTCATCTCTGCACCATTGTCTCATCCATGCATTGAGACTCCGGAGTTCTGCCTGCCTTTTGGGTCCTGCACGTGGAATGGGAAGCATTTCGGAGAACGCTACCCTGGAAGTTCTGGATTTCAACTTCCTACCTAAAAGCCTAAATTTAGCCTCCGGAACCTCCCTACCACATTTTCCTATGTCATTGGTACCGACATGTACCAAGACAGCAGACTCCTCCCCAGCACTATCAAAGACCTTATCTATGTGGCGCGTGAGGTCCACTACCTTCGCACCAGGCAGGCATGTTACCAGGCGATCTTCATGTCCACCAGCCACCCAGCTATCTACATGCCTAATGATCGAATCACCAACTATAACGGCTGTCCTAACCCTTCCCTCATGGGCACATGGCCCTGGAGAAGCTTCCTCGGTGCGAGAGGGTTTTACATCACCTGGAAGACAGGTCCTAGTTACAGGATCACTTCCTGCCACACCAGGGTAATGCTCTCCTGTCACGTGACCTCTCTCCTCCATGGCAAGAGGGATGCTGCCAGACTGGAGGTGGGACTTCAGGACTATATCCCTGTAGGTCTCGTCTATGTACCTCTCTGTCTTTCTTATGTTTTCCAAGTCTGCTACTCTAGCCTTTAGAGAACGGACTCGTTCCCTGAGAGCAAAGAGCTCCTTGCACCTAGTGCACACGTAAGACCTCTCACCAACTGGGAGGAAATCATACATGTGACACTCAATGCAAAAGATTGGAAAGCCCCCATCATCATCATCATCATCATCATCATCATCATCAATCTTATATGTAAGTTCCAACACCTGAGAGCATTGCCTGTCTGCTGTTCACTGCAAGATCACCAAAGTTTCAGTATGGTCCTCCATTTTAGTTTCCACCTCCTCCACCCGATGTCCCAGTTCTTTAATATCTCTGCAAAGCTCCGCAATTGTAGTCATCACCTCCTCCCACATAGACCGAAACTCTGTGGCTAGTTCCTCAAAGCCCCTCTGGAGTTCTCACTGCAGAAGAGATTGTGTGGATTTTGTTGCAGGTCCTTGCTCTAGTTCACTTAGGGGTATGTTTACTAAAGTCTGGTAATGTTACCTGCATTAAGTTCCCTGTAGTGTTATGGATGCCCATATAAAGGCGTGGGCATTGCATTGTTACGGCAAGCCATGTCAGCTAACGCGTGTTACAAGGTGCCTTATAAGGCACCTTACAAGGCGCCTTATAATGTGCCTTGCATGAGGTTTGTGTAGCAGTGCCTCTACAAGTCAAAGTGGTATACATTATATACCCCAAAGAGCCCACAATCACCCCTTTTGTATGTAAGGAACAGGTTCCTGAGCCCCAGTGAAGCAACCTCCAGCCTGCTTGTATAAGACAACGAGAGCCATACCTGTGACTGGGGCAGTGGCAGACCAGCAGTATTGCTGGGATTAGGTCTGGAAAAGCCCAACTGCTTCACCCCATAGTCTGCCATTCATCAGCAGACAGCACAGTCAGACTGCACCTGCAGTACCCTACAAGGTGTTCCAACCAGACTAACTGCAGACAGTCCATTAGCCAGTCCATAGAGCATGCTCACAGAGGACCTATGTGCAGCAAGCAGGCATCTCAGTGACTGGTCCACAGCACTGGGAACACACATGCATCACTGGAGGCATATAATGTACAGCACTATGTCGGAACCTAGTCATGCCATGGTCACTGCTCAGGCAGAGTGAGAATGTCCTCCCAGCATGACATGCTGTGGCCACCCTGTCCATGCAGGCGGTGGTCAGGCACTACAGTGTCCCAGCCATTGCCCCACACCCTGTGAAGATGCATCCTGGCCAATCTGCCGTGTCTGGACCATACCCACAATACCTTGCTCGTCATTATGCACATATTCAGGCTAACACTGGTAACAGTGGGACATTGTGGGCCCAGTGAGGTGTGGGCAGCCACAAAACAATGGATAGACATACACACACACACACACTCCTATTGCAGCATTGTGCAAAGATAGGGGTGGTTGGCAACCCTGCCCGCCACACTGGTCCTGATCACATTGCTGACACTGATAAACTGTGCAGGAGGTAGTAGTAGTGCTCTGGTGAGAACTGCAGCTCTGTGCTGGGGCCAACAGCCTGACTCTCCATGCAGCTTTGGATTGTGGAGCCTCTGTGAGTCGGTGAATGTACCCCTGTTCGCCAATGCTTTGGGCTTTGCACATGTTGCTGTTGTATCAGCATTGTAGGGTAAAATATAGGGACATGCTCTGCAGGATCCACAGCTGGGACTTGAACCTGTGACCCTCTGCTTCTGGACACACTGGCTGTGTGTACTGCACCAAACTGTTGCCACAGATGTACACTAGTCCCTGGAGCTACCTGTACATTTCCTCAGCCAGACCTTTTATGTTGTACTGCACACCACATACTGGTACAGGGCATGGCCTAGGTCCACTGCAGGCAGGTGCCACTGCCCCCTCCAGCACGGGCACACCCCCCCTGCCATGCTGACATGACCATATGCTGTCGGTGCTGGTAGTGCGCAGTCCCAGGCCATCCACTGTGTGGGTAGGCGGTCGCCTAGGGAGCGGTGTCTGGGGTGGGGAGGCATACATGGGCATCCTCACATCCCCCCCATCACTGCCTACCAATATTATGTCCCTTCCACTTGGGGGAGGGTTGGCTGGGGGGCTGTCAGGTCAGTGCCCTGCAACTGTTAGCTAGGGTGGACCAGGTAGATGTAGGTGGATTGTGTTTGGCCTTTGTCAGCTGCTGTCTTTCTTATTTCCATTTTCTATGTTCCTATGTGCCACCTAGGCGACAGCCTAGTCCACCCTGTGCCCCAGCTGCCCCCACTACATGTCCCACCTGCAGCCCCCTGTGCCCCATTTGCACCATCGTCATAGTGGCCTTTCATACTTGGGCACTATGCTGTTGCTGCAAATGGATCACTACTAGCACATTTCTTGGGCTCCCTGCCTATGCTGTACATTGCTGACGCTGAAATGGTTTCACCCTCCTGCAAATGTGCATCTAACGACAGGTTTTCAGTCCTGGTAATGTTGAGCCCTTCATTTCCCCGCATTAGTGTAAAAAGAGCCTCTCCCCGCCCATTCCCCACCCATTGACCCCTTCTCTCCACCCTCTGCGGGACTTACCACAGCCGGTGACATTAACGCGTGTTAAGTAACATTAACGACCGTTAAGTAACATTAACGCACATTAAGGTTACGTTAACATGCGTTAACATTACTTAACGCGCATTAACATAACCGCTGCTACGTTACCGCAGTTTAGTAAATATACCCTTTAGTGTTTCCTCGCCAGACTCCTCCAACGCCTGCCTCTGCGGGGAATCGCCATGCGATCCAACCTTACCCATCAATCACTGCGAAGTACATTGCTTTTATTTTGTTTCTGGCCTCTTAATTTTTGTAGCTGTTTATTTCCAGCTCCTCCTAGCACCATGCCATACAGTTTTTAGCGACTCTCTAACTCAGGCACTTTCTGAAACTGGGTGGCAGGAAGAGGGGCTCAAGCCACCATTTGCCTCAATGACACCACCAGAATGCTATAAGGACTTTTAGCAGTTTGTAGATATTCCACTAGTAGTTGAGTCAAGGCAAATGAAAAACATTCAGGATCAGACAGGTAAAGTCCCACTCTCTGCCACCAGATGGCACTCCAAGCCTGCTAATTAAACAGAGTTCTTCTGAGCTATTTAAAGCAGAAAGATTATAACATCAGCACAGAAATATTTGCCAGTATTCAGGTCCTCATTCAGGCATCAGAGAGAAGAAACGGGCATTGCAAGTGCGATGGATCGTCTGTCCACACAGATCTGCAAAGATGTTTCATTCAGGGCACTGACCAGAAGGGAGCCGTAGCCGCTGGAAACATGCTCTTTCCGCTCGAGAGAAGCACCTCTGCGTTTCAAAGATGTGTTCCAGAGCCTTATATTAATGGCCGCAGCAGCACAAGACCCCGAAATTAAAGCAAGGCAGCCAGACACCAAAGAAAGGGCACCACAGTCACTCCCACACTCCACCCGAGCATCAGATCTTCGCAACACAGCACATTCAATACTCACAGGTAGTTATGGCAGAATGCCAGCTCTCTCCTTCACCCCGTGTCAGCTAGCTGAGCAAGTAACCAGCTGTCCGACATTTCAAAGCAGTAGTGGCAGCAAAGGAGCCAGGATTAGGCAATGCATGGGGCATCTAAGACCGATAGGGGCTCAGTATTTGCACAAGGCTAACCAGATTTCCAGCGGGGGTATCGGCCGTGCATTCGATTCTATCAGTGCTTTCAGCTAATGCCATTATAGTAGAGCAGGGCCGCAGATCAACATTGCAGCAGGACCAGGGCTCACAATCATGTTTACCAGAGTACTCCAAGCTTAGGAGCAGATCAAAAAGAGCATTTCTGCCACTCTTCTCAGTGCTATAGTGGAACCTGAGTGCAGAGCTCCTCTATTGTGCTGCCATCTTTCCGCGTGCTCAGTAGTGCCCCCCTGACAATACCACTTTTGCCCTTCTTCTTCTCACTTTTCATATCTGAAAAATGTCTTATCCCCCATTTTATTGCATTGGCTGTTTCCTCCTCTTTTTGAATCTTTGCTTTCCTGACTACTTTGCTGGCTTCTCTAAGTTTTTCCAAATATAGATGCCTGTCTAACTCTCTCTATGATCTCTTGTATTTCATGAAGACCTCTCTCTTTTTCTTCACCTTTTCAGATACTTCTTTTGAAAATCATACTGGTCTCCTTTTTCTTTTACCTTTATTTACCAATTTAACAAAAAAGGTTGGTTTCCCTTAAAATATCCCCTTTCAGTTTTGCCCACTGTTTTTCTACATCCCCCAGCTGTTCCCATCCCCTGAGGTATTGGCCCATCTTAGCAAATTTAGTTTTCCTAAAGTCTAAGACCCTCGCTTTTGAATGGATTTTAACAGCCCTAGTTCTAATACTGAACCACACCATCTGGTGGTCACTGAATGCAAAATGATCTCCCACTATAACATCAGAAACACTTTCACCATTGGTAAGCACCAAATCCAGTATGGTCCCTTCACATGTGGGTTCTATTACCAGTTGCCTGAATAGTTCTCCCTGTAGAGAATCCAGGATCTCCTTAATTCTAGATGATACTGCAGCAGGAATGTGCCAATCAACATCTGGCATATTGAAGTCCCCTATCAGTAGCACTTCCCCTTTCCTAGATATGGTGTGTATGTCTTCAATGAACTCTCCGTCCACCTCTTCCTCTTGTGAGGGTGGTCTGTATATCACGCTGATGCAAATAGATTTCTCTTTCCCTCTTTCTAGTTTAACCCACAGTGTCTCCTCCCTCCCTTTTAAGCTCTGTAGTTTCAAAGCTTTAATAATATTTTTTACATATAGTGCCACTACTCCTCCCCTTCTTCCTGCCCTGTCCTTTCGGAATAAAGTATAGCCTGGTATAGTTACATCCCAGTTATGGTTTTCTGTGAACTATGTTTGTGTAACTGCCACTAAATCCAAGTCAGCCTCTCCCATTAAAGCTTCAACATCTGGAATCTTATTTCCCATGCTACGGGCATTTATACACACCGCTTTCCATATGTTGCCCCTTTTACCCATTTCCATAAAGGTATTTAATGTTTCACTTAGCTGGGGGCTTTCATCACCCATCCCCAACAAATCTAGTTTAAAGCCCTCTTCAGTAGATTAGCCAGTCTACTACTGAAGATACATCAACCATTTTTGGACAGATGGGCACTATTTCTGCTCTGCAACCCTTGGAACAGCATCCCATGGTCCAGGAAACCAAAACACTCTTAATGACACCATCCACGCAGCCATGCATTCATCTCCAGGATGCGAGCTTCTCTGCCTTGGTCTTTACCCTCAACAGGAAGGATTGAAGAGAACACCGCCTGTGACCCTATCTGCTTCCTCTGTCCCAGAGCCATGAAGTCACTTTTGATACGCTCAGAGGGATACCTGGCAGTATCATTTGTGCTGACATGGATTAGCAACATTGGGTAATAGTCAGTGGGCTTGATGAGTCTCGGCAAACTCTCCATAACATTTTGGATTTTGGCACCTGGCAGACAGCATACCTCTCTGGACATCAAGTCTGGTCGGCAGATGGATGCCTCAGTACCCCTCAGAAGAGTCACCAACCACCACCACCCTTCGCTTCCTTGTGGTCAGTGATTCTGCAAATTTGGGATGCTCGAGCTCTGGTTCTTCCCTTTCCAGGGATGCTTTCACCTCCTCCACTTCCAGGGCTGCATAATGGTTCTTCAATTCAAGGGCTGCAGAAGTTGGATTGGTGATTCTGCAGGCCCTGGTGACCTTCGTCCTTCTGTAGGCTCCCATCTTCTCCTCTGCTGGGGAGTTTGGATGTTGCAAGAAGCATCTCATCTATGTACTTCTCACTGTCTTAAATGCTCCTCAGCCTCTCCACCTCCTCTCTGAGTTCCTCCACTTGTTTCCTCAGAGCTTCAGCATGCAGGCATTCTGCACATGGAACTAGTCCTTCAACTGGCTTTGATACCTCTGTCTGGACAGAGACAGAAGCTGTAATGGGGGCAGTAGCTTTGGTGATATGATTTTTCCCAGCCATTGTTAAATTGGTGGATCTTAGGTATCTGTTAAAGCAAGAGAGAGAGACCTACCAAAGTATCAGCCAGTTTCCCAGCTGCCCTTTCAGAGAAAAAACAGTTAAATCTCTTTTAAGTGTGTTCAAAATGTGCTGTGCCAAGTCCCTGTGTGTAGTTAATTGGGGAGGTGCCCTATAAAGCAAGACTGCTCGGTCACGTGATGTGGTGAGCCCGAGAGGACGTGAGTTGCTCGAGCTTCGGGCCCTCCTCCCCTGAAAGTTGAATTCGTACCGTGTTTTTGCAGCGAATTTGGGTTTGCTGGAGACCTGGCCTACCGGTAAGGGGCAGGAGTTATTGTGCGAGAGGCCAACAGGATGGCGACTGCGGTAAAGGCGGGGAGAAGAGAGAAAGATCGCACTGCCTGTACCCTGAAAATGGCAGACTCCCCCCCGAAGCAAAGTGCCGCGGCATCCCCTACGATGATTGAAGAGATCTCGGCCGCTGTTACCAGTGCACTGTCGCTGCAATTCGAGGCCTTGCACGCAAATATGGACACGCTTCAGAGCTCAATGGGCACATTGGGCGCACGTGTGCATGAAGCAGAAACTCGCATTACCCATGCTGAGGAAGAAGTGGAGGGCCTAAGGCGGGAGCTTCTCGCACTGCAGCGGGAGTCCAAGGCCCACGAAATGAAATTGGATGACCTGGAGAATAGGTCCCGCCGCAACAACTTACGTTTTCTGGGAGTCGCTGAATCCATCCTGGACAAAGATTTGAGGAAGTATGTAGAGGATCTGTCTGCCTCCCTGAGAGATGGGGCCGATCTGAGTGGGCCCATTGTGGTGGAACGAGCACACAGATTGGGGCCTAAATAACAGGCTCGAGACCGTCGTCCGAGAGTGGTCTTGGCAAGATTCCTCTGTTACACGCAAAAGGACGCAGTGCTCAGAGCAGCCAAGCAAAAAGGAGTTGTCGAATGGGAGAATATGAAGATCAGGATAGCGCAGGACTACTCCGCTGCTCTGAGTCAGCGCCGTAAAGCCTATGCCCCGCTATGCCAGAAACTGATCGAGGCTAACGTTCGCTTCAGCGTGCAATACCCCGCTAGGCTGCGCGTGCTCCACCAGGGAACCCACCGGGTGTTTGAGTCGGCGGCAGAGGCGAAGCCCTACGTGGAGCAAGTGACAGCGCAGGCGATGCCAAGCCCCGAGGAGTAGTGGGGCTCTTTGTGGACGCAATGACCGCGGCTGCAGCTCCAGGACGGATTCTGCTAGATACAGCGTGGTGAAGAGGCCTTATTTTTGGTGCCTTGCTGGCTGACTCATGGACTCTGTGTATTGGCTACTACTGTCACTGTGGACTGGTATATGGGCTGATTGAAGTATGGTCCTTTTTGCTGCCTGTCCAGGAGAGCTTTGCAGGTTTGCAAGCAGGCCCGTTGGCCTGCGTACATGATACGCAGGGAGCCGGTTTGGCCTGCTGCATGAGTAACGCCTGGAATTGCATGTATAGACAGCCTCTGTAGACCTGAGTTGTGTTTTAGTGCTGTTCCAAAGGGGATAAAATGTTTTTCTTGGTGTGGTAAAGTAGAGGGTTCGGGAAGGGTTGGGAGGCAGATAAGAAAGAGGGAGGGGGTATAGCCTGGGTAGGGTTACCGGGGTAGGGTTGTCTGTATGTACTGTGTTGGATTACCTGTGGGAATAGGGGGGCCGTGTTCATGAGAAGGGGACTACAACGGGAAGGGGTATAATAATTAATGGAAGCTGGGTTCTTACCCTAACCGGGCTGCTTGGGGGGGGGGGCTTAGGTGACTAGTGAGAGTCCTTAAGGTTATGGGGACTGAGCTGCCCTCTCGGGTTTGACCTGGTCTAGTGGGTCTAGTCTATGGTTCCAACAGCGCCCAGCCCGGTTGGGGAGGCCTAGTGGCCCCCGTGGGGGGGGTCCGCTTCATATACTCGATCCGGCAAGAAGGGCTATTTTGGGTCCCGACTTTATTAAGCTGACGGGCGGTTGGAGAGGGGAGGAGGGTTCCAGTCACATCCTGTGTGATTCTTGATGGGAGAGGGGTGGAGATTAGAGATTGGGGGTTGGGCAGGGGGAGGGTGGGGGAAGGGAAGGGGGTATGGGATTTGGGGGGAGGGGAGCGGGGCAGCTGGTAGGGGGGGAAGGGGTGGGGGGTTGCAGGAAGTACAGTGGGCTCATAGCTTGATTATGGGCGCGAACTATGGGAGCGCTTTACTGGTATGGGGGGGATCTCAGGCTGGGGAGGTCCACCCCCACCTCTATGGCAGGATCGTTCATTATAATTTGTTCAAGCACTATCCAACCTGAAGGTTATTTCTTGGAACGTCTGCGGGGTAGGTAACCCCATCAAAAGATATAAAGTGTTGCAGGCTTTGGCCCGGTTGCAATGTGACATAGCTATGCTACAGGAAACTCACCAGACGGCCGAAGAGCATGCTAAATTGCAGAAAACGTGGGTGGGGCAGAGTTGGGGGGGCCACGGCTAAAGGGAAAAAGGGTAGAGTGGTCATACTGATCAGTAAGCGAGTTCGATTTGAGCTGGAAAAAGAATACTCAGACCCTGAAGGCAGATATATCTTGCTCTATGGCAGCCTTGAGGGACGGCCCCTTGTACTGGGTAACCTGCATTGTCCCAATGTACTGGATCGAGCGTTTTATGCCCGCCTGGCCTCTCGAGTGCAGCAGTTGCCTGATGTCCCACTGGTGCTGGCTGGTGAGTTGAATGGGGTATTATATATTGAGATGGATATGTTGGGGGGGGGGGGAGCGAGCGCGAGCTCCCACTACTAAAGCGTTGCGGGGGCTGTGTCGTCGCTTGGGAATAATAGATCCCTGGCGCTTATTGCATCCATTAGAGAAAGATTTCACCCATCAATCAAGAGCTCATGGGTGTAGTGCTCGTCTGGACTATATCTTGGTTTCCGAAAGGCTTTTTGCGCAGGTGGGAGATGCACAGATTGGCCCCTCGGTGGTGTCTGATCATGCCCCAGTTTGGGTGGATTTAGGATGGGGGGGTTGGCGGCACCAACAAGACTCTGGCGATTTCCCATGGGGCTTTATCATGATGCTGCCTTTCGAACACGCCTTGGCCAATGCTGGCAGGAATTTTTGGCCCACCACGAACAGCATAGAGATGACCCTGAGTTGATCTGGGAAACCGCCAAAGTAGTGCTGCGGGGAGATATCATTGAATATGTTGCGAGAAAATGTAAGCTGTTGTCTACGCAGATTGTTCAGTTGGAGAAGCAGGTAGTACGGGTTCGGCGACGGTGCGCGGGAGACCCCAGTGCAGTTAATAAGAAGAGGCTTTGGGAGTTGCAAGTATCTCTCAATGAGCTGCTCCATCAGCGGGCGAAGAAATCCCATATGTATTATAAGTATCAATTATATCGCTTTGGGGATAAACCCGGGAAACTTTTGGCGCGCTGTCTACAGGGTAGCCAAGGCGCTCGGTCAATCGCGGCGTTACAGGATGCTCAGAGCAGTTTGCATAAAGATAGTACAGCTATAGCCAGCGTACTCCGGTCCTTTTTTCAGCAGCTATATGCGCGGAGGGAGGGGTCCCTGACTGGAATGCAGAACTATCTACGAGATCTATCGCTACCAAGGGTGACCGTGGATCAAAGGGCATATTTGGATGCCCCGGTGATGGTAGAAAAAGTTCATCGGGTTATTCAGCGAGCTAGTTGCTGTAAAGTACCCGGCCCAGATGGGTTTGGGGCTGAGTTTTATAAATTGCTAGGGGATTTGGTGCCCCCAGCCCTTGTGGAGATGTATCATCGAAGGGTGGCTCAGGGGAAGTTTGGCTGGGGTACCAATCATGCGTATATTACTCTTATACCCAAACCTGGAAAGGACCCTACCCAAGCGGCTTCCTATAGACCTATCTCCTTATTGAATTTTGATCTGAAAATACTGGCTAAGGTTTTGGCCGATAGACTTGCTTCTGTTTTGGGGGACTTGGTGCATGAATCGCAGGTTGGCTTTCTCAAGGGGCGTTATGCCGTGCGGAACTTGCGGAGAATTTTGGCGTCCCTTGAGTGGGTCCGTGAAAGAGCCTTCCATCTTTGGTAATTAGCTTTGACGCCGAAAAGGCGTTCGACCAGGTACAATGGGGCTACTTGCAAAGTCTTTTGCCTTACTATGGACTGGGCGACCCTTTTTGCAAGATGGTGGGGTTGCTTTATGCGGACCCCACGGCCGGAGTACTTTGTAATGGGGTGTTGTCGGATAGCTTTTGTCTGGAAAGGGGTACGCGTCAGGGTTGCCCGCTGTCCCCCCTACTTTTTGTATTAACATTGGATCCACTGATACGGAGGATAGAGGAGTCCCCGGGCATTTGTGGTGTCCATATCGGCTCACATGGGTTCAAGGTGGCTGCTTTTGCTGACGATATTCTAGTTCACCTTACATCTCCCCATCAGTCCCTGGCTTGTTTGCTTGAGGAGTTCTCCTCCTTTGGTAAATTTGCGGGGCTGCGTATAAATATGGCCAAATCGGAGGCTTTAGATGTTGGGGGTACCTTACGGGGGAGTTGGCCGGGGGGATTTCCGCTTCGCTGGGCTGGTGAAACCCTTGTTTATTTGGGCATTTTGCTGACTAGGACGCCGGCATTGTTATATAGTAAGAATTTTGAACATATTTTTTCTAAGCTTCGGGCGCAACTGCGGGCCTGGGCGCCCCTCCCTTTGTCCCTACTGGGTAGAGTGGCCGCCCTGGGGATGGTGCTTTTTCCACGAGTGCTCTATTGGATGCAGACTCTCCCGGTGTGGCTTTTGAGGCGCGACTTGTTACGTATTGAGCGGGAGATTCGGGGGTTCCTTTGGAAAGGGGCCCGAGCACGTATACCGTTGATCCAAATGAGAGGGGGGTGGAGGTCGGGAGGGGTTGGGGTTCCGGATTTTTGGAAGTACGCGCTGGCATGTCAAGCCCGGCACCTGGGGGATTGGCTGGGGGATACGGCGGTTTATACCCCTGGGGGTTGGAAGCGGTCTTTGTAGCGCCGCACACCTTAGAAGCGGTTCTGCACTTGCCGCGGGTAGCATTGCCGAATCGCATGACCAGTAGCGTGTTGATACAGGTGACACGGCGCACGTGGCAGCAGCTAAATAAGTATTGGGGCAGTGACCCTGCGGTGTCAAGCTTGCTGCCTTTACAGGGTAATGCTTGTTTTACTCCGGGTTCTGACTCGGCTCTCTTTTGGCAGTGGTTGCGGGTGGGCATCCAGCGCCTTGGGCATGTGGTGAATCAGGAGGGGAGCTGTAAGGCCTTGGGGGCACTTTGTGGGGCGTACGGCTTGAATCCGGGGGCATCAGTCTTTGCCTATGCGCAACTGTCGCATTACGTTGGCTCGTTGTCTAAACGAGAGCTTCTTGTGGAACATTCAGCGCGAATTCTCGATTTCTTCGCTCTGGGGGCGGAGTCTCCGCCGACTATAGCTGAGTTTAAAAAGAGGCTGGACCGGCTTGGGGTGCCTCTTGATTATTTGGCGGTGGAGAACTCCTGGGCAAGGGAGCTGGGCCGGGAGATAGCACCAGGGTCCGTCCGGGGGGCACTGGGTCGGATTGCGCAATTGGTGGAAGGGGCTCGATGGCGTGAGGTACAGTTTAAATGCCTTCAGCAAGCCCAATTTTCCCCAAGGCGAGCGCTTAGAAGTCGCCTTACATCATTTGGAGGGTGCCCCAAATGTTCCTGTGTTTTGGCGGACTTGGGCCATATGTGGTGGGGCTGTCCATCTATTCGTCGGTATTGGCAGCAAATTGGGGCGTATCTTAGTGGCCTCCTGGGGCAGCGAATTTGTTGGACAGGACTGCTGGTTGTTTTAGATCAGCTGCGACCACTCCACCCGAAGGGGAGGTGGGAAAGAATTTTGGTGCGCAAAGCTTGTCTGGTGGGTAAAGGCCCTATACTTAGCCGCTGGAGGGAGCCTGTGGCGCCTACTTTTATTGAGTGGCATAATAGCCTACATCAGCTTCTGCTTATGGAACGGAGGAGTGCGCAGGGGCACCCCCGAAGATGGGCTACCTTTTTGTTGATTTGGATGCCTTACATTCAGCGATTGGGACCTAAAACCCGCAGTGAGGTGTTAAAGGTTGGATAGTGGTTGATTAGAACAAGTATTGCTCCTTGGATAATCTTGCTACTGTGCTTCCTGTGCTAAGGGGGGAGGGGGTTGGGGGCGGGGGCATGGGGGTGGGGGAGGGGGAGGGGGGAGCGTTGAGTTACACTGTATTGTTCTGTGTGACCTGGGGTCCCTTCCCATTTGTTTGCTGTACTACTCCCAGGGTGGTGGACAAGATACAGTCCCGCCCGGGAGCTGACTGTATGTAAAACCAACTTTGTTTGGATGTACTGTTTGATTGTATTGTGTGGGATTAATAAATAGAACTTTGAAAAAAAAAAAAAAGCAAGACTGCTCACTAGGGGTGGGTGGGGGTTGGGGGGAGTAGGGAGGGAACTAACACCTGATGAGGTGTCAGTAGCATCAAAGAGCTGAGAAAGACACTAAAGCAGAATTTTAAACCTACCCCACTAAAGAAAATAGTTCCCCTTTTAAACTAAAGCACCAAAAAGATTGTAACTTTGTTTTAAAAAGATACCAAAACCCTTTTAAGAGCTCCCAGGCAGAGAGCTAGTAATTTAAAAAGCCTCAAACTCTTACCTTTGCTTGAAATGTATTTATTTATATATCATTTCTTATATACTGCCTTTCATGATATCAAGGTGGTTTACATTGAATAAACTGAAATTACATTGAACAGGGCATTATAACTTGGAGATAACTATTTTACAGGGAACATGGGCAATGGAGGGTTAAGTGGCTTGCCCAAGCCCACAAGGAGCACCTGTGGGACTAGAAACACCAGTCCTTCCAGCCCAAGGTTGCTGTCCTCTAGTGGGATTTGAGCCCCTGATCTTCTGGCCTGAAGTACCTTGCCCCAACCACTAGGCCACTCCTCCACTCTGTATAGCCCCTGATAGGAATGCCTCAAAAGTGCAAGGTTCTGAAACCTTTTATGCAGGCCTTAGCTGCTCTCAGTTCTTTCACAGGCTAATCAGGCCCACTAACTCCTGTTGAGGTGTCAGTAGCTTCAAAGAGCTGAAAAAGACATTAAAGCAGCGTTTTAAACCTACACCACTAAAGAAAATATTTCCCCTTTTAAACTAAAGCACCAAAAAGATTGTAACTTTTTAAAAAATGTACCAAACCCCTTTTAAGAGCTCCCAGGCAGAGAGCTAGTAATTTAAAAATTAGAGTTATAAGGCCCGATTTTGAGTTAGGCAAGCTATGCGCCGCATTGGCACATAGCCTGCCTGCTGACCCCCTTAACCCGGATATTCACTTACATGGCGGCAGAAGTGAAAATCCAGGTTATGCTGGATACTTCACCTATCTTTAAGGTGCAGTGGGCTAAGTGGATAGCATCGAAAATCGCTGCTACCCATTTAGCCTTTCCTCTGCCCCTGCTCCACTCCGAAACGCCTCCAACATGCCCCGATGCTAACCACATAGCATCTGGGCACGTTAGGGACTTATCCGGGATTTTTGAAAGGCGCTACCCCTGTAGGTGCCTTTCAAAAATCCCGGATAAGGCATTTACATGAGTAACTAGGGCAGTTACCTATGTAAATGCCTTTGAAAATCAGGCCCATAGGATGATTAAGATATTGTGCATAGATAATTGTAAATTAGTGAATGTTGTTAACCAATGTGATTATTGTGTCATTGCACCCTTCTTTAAGTTGTATAATCAAGAATTATTTATATAAAAACAAAAGAATAAATCCATCATACTCCTCCTAGCCCTTCTTATTCAAAGAAATGAAGATTTCAAGTATTTATCTCCTTTCAATTAAATAGAGAAGCAGCTATCACTTCCTCCTTTCTTTGATGTTCTTTTAATATTAGTTAACAGGATCTTCATCTCCACCATCTCATGAAAAGCAACAAACTACTCTTTCAAGACGGGTGACCCACTTCTTTTCCAGCTTGCCAGGATTACAGCTCACAAGAAACATCTTTTGAATTATCTTGCTAAGTGAGAACTGCAGCAGCATAACAGGGGCGGTTGTGCTGCAAGCTCTTACTCAGTCTATTTGTTATCCACAAATTCTGAACTGGGTCACTCTGCTCTGACTCATGTGAGAAAGAGTGCAGAAAGTTAAAAACACTCTGTTACATAGAGAGTTAAACACACACAGGCTCATTCCATCCCAGAACGTATACCCCTTCTGTATGTCCAGTTTGATCCGGACGTACAGAGGGAGTCATGATTCTGATCCCACGGGATACATCTAGCCCCGTGGGACCAGAATCGTGAACAGTCATTGTAAAGCCCAACTCAGTCAGGGTTTTACAATGAAGCTGCGGCGCCATGGTGTCCGGTTTGCAATGGCATCACGGCTCCATTGTAAAGCCACGATCCCAGCCACCGGCTCAACAAAGGCTTTCCCTGCAGCCCAATCCCAGATCCAGCCTCCTAAGGCCTGGGTTGGGCTGCAGGGAATATCCTCGGGCCCCCTTGCCCCATCCGCGCCCCAGGCCCCCCCAAAAAAAATGTCCAGGGAAGTTATTCCACCTCGAAGGTGGAATAACTTCCCTGCACAAGTCGCTGGCCCTGGATGTACAGGGCTGATATTTAGAATCGGCCCTGTACATCCAGGGCCAGTGATTGCCTGCCCTAACTCTGCCCCCAATCCGCCCTTTCCCTGCCCTCATCTAACCTCCCTGTACAACCAATGGGGAGGTTAGACACCGGTGAGGATGGATGTTGGGATGTCCATCCCTGCTATTTGTGGGACAGAATCAGGCCCACGCTGTTATCTGTAGGACATTCCTTGCATAGGAATACAATATGTATTAAAAAAAAGATATTGAACTACAGTTGATCATCTGAATGTACCAGGGAGTTTGTGTTACTGCGAATGACCAGGTAATAATTGTGACACTGACAGCTTCAATGAGGCTTACTGTTGAATGTTGTAGGAAAGCATTGCTCTCTCGAGATATCTTTGTAATCCTGTATTTTGATTATAAACTTGAAGGAAGTCTGAGTCTGAGTTTAAGATAGAACTTTGATTCTGAATCATTGTTAATAAGAACAGGGAGCTAAACTGTGAAGGGAGAAAAATGCCCTTGCAGTAGCACAAGTATTAGTCTGACTGTGCTTTAGAATGCCCCCTATCTGAGACAGTACAAGCTTCAAAATTACCGCATCAATCATCCCCTGCCATGCTTGTGGAACCAGATTTGTTGGAGTATTGCAGGGCAGCAACTAATACCTTATCTGCTCAAGGATACTTTCCTGCAGTGTCTGATGAAAGAATGTTGGCGTCATTGGAAAGTTTTCCGCTTCTTCTAATTCCTGTGCTGGCTTGAGCCCAGCATCATAGGCTTGTAATCATGAGATTCTGGCTGCTCGGAACTCTGAGAAAGCCCCAGGGCATTTGGAGGATTTAAGTGCTATATCTGTGGCTCCAGTAACTAAATTGCAAACTGTTCTTTGTAGCCCTCCTGATATGCAGGCTGTGAGTCCATTGGTGGCCTGTCTGAAGCATCTTTCCAGATCAGAAGAAACAGAGGCTATTGGAGGTAATGTTCCTTTTGAGGGAAAGCCAAGCACTGACAGTAATAAACAGATTTTGACTGCTGTAGAGGAGCCTGATATTGAATCTATTCCATCTGATTCCTCTACTGCTTTAATTCTAAAAGCATTTGCTTGGCTTGATAAATTAGTGATAGCCAAGTTGGAATTACAGCATGACATCAGAATAGATTGCAATTATATGTGCAAAACCTGGAATCATGTTCTTGGCCTGTGGCAACAGTGGAAGCAAAGGTTAAACAGTTTAAACATGAAGAATTTCTTTAAAGATAATATAACTTTGTTACGCAAAATGGAAATTTTTGAGAATTTTCCTAAAGCGAAGGAATATAAGATTCTTGAACTTCCCCATATCTCTGGATTTATTTTTGTGTAAGAATTATCTTAAAGAAGTCTGGGAGTCCCAAAGGCCTCTCTGCCACCTATAATATCTAAATATACTGTCTAAAGGTAGTGCTGGTCTGGACAGAGAGACACTAGTTCCCCAGATGTGAAGATAAATTCATCTTCGACCGATTTATCAATGGGGTTATTACTGGAGGTTACTGAGAAAGCTACACTTCTTTTAGGGGTATGTTTACTAAAAAGCGTTAAGGGAGCAAGTATCACATTAATGCCTGTTATCAGCACCCTTGTGTCCTTGACACTGCAATAATGCTGCATTAACAAATGTTAAAGGCTCCCACAGCGTTAAGAGAACAGGAGGCAGAGAGTGAGTGTTAATGGGGCAGAAAGTGGACATTGACAGTGGGTGCTCCCTTAACACCTCTTGTGTTAGCACCCTTTAACGCTGGGAAACCTAACACCAAGTAAAACCTCGTGGAAAGGGGGTATTTTGAGGGAAGAGAGCCTATTTAAACGTCTGCAATGTGATGCACAGACAGGGAAGCCCAAGATAGTGATAGTAACATAGGGGTATGTTTACTAAACCGTCTTAATGTGCGCTCTGTGACGTTATCGCACGATAAGGTACCTTATCGCGCAATAATGGCGCTTTTTAAGGCGCATAGGTACCTTATCGCGAGATAACGCTCGCAGCGGCGCAAATGAGCGCTGAAGGCGGGGAAAGGCTCCCGGAGGGCGGAGGAAGGCTCCCCAGGGGCGGAGAGAAGGGGTCAATGGGTGGAGGGGAGAGGCTCCAGGCACACTAATGCTGTGAAATCCGAGGCTGAAAACTAACGCCAGTGAAAACCTGGCGTTAGAGCTGATTTAAAGGGAAGAGAAACCATTTCTGTCAGCAATGTACAGCAAAATCAGGGAAACCTACAAAAAGTGATAAGTGTGATACATGTGCACGGAACAAAAGTGCAAATAAACATTGAAAATGACCCCAACAAAATATAACAAAAACATAACCAAGCTGGGCAATAGTGATATGAATGGGAAACATCGGAAAACACTCCCAAGAAAGCTCCAAAAAAAGGATATGAATTTTGGAAGGGTCTACGCTCCATCCCCATACAAGGTGAATGATCCCACAGTGAAATAGCACTGATCAGGGTTTCCCTCTCCATTGGACAGGTTTCCTATGGCGTGCACATGTTCCACAACAGCAGGGTGGGCATGTCGGAATGGGCAACTGGACAGATTCTGGGAAAGGGGACACAGAGGGCTGCAGACGGCACATGCTGTGCTGCAGCTGGGCCACAGTGCGGACTAGGGTGATGCCTAGGTGGCCCATAGGAATGAGGAAACAGTAGAGCAGCCAGACAGCAACTGATGAGGGCCCAGCATGGGCACGAGTGTGCTTCCCACAGTGTCACAGGGGATAGTACCCAGCAGGTACTGTGGGACTTGGCACTGCATAACCCCCAAGGGCACAGATCATTGGTAGGCGGTGCTGGGGGGAAGCGTGGACAGCTATGCAGACACCCCTACCCCAGAACCTGCACCATAGGCAGCCGCCTACCCGCACAATGGATGGTCTGAGACTGCGCTCCACCAGCAGCACCAGCAGACGGGCATGTCAGCAGGGTGGCAGAGGGGTACTGGTGGTGGAGGGGGCAGTGGCAGCTTCCCAGAGCAGACCATGGCCTAGCCCTGTGTAGGTGGGTGCCATGCACTGCAACAGACAGGCTCTGTCTGACGAACAGTCATGGTATCCCCAGGGAATGCACTGTCTCTGTGGCAACACGGTGGTGCAGTGCACAAAGCCAGTGTATTCAGGAGCAGAAGGTCACAGGTTCAAGTCCCAGCTGTGGTTCCTGCCATCCAAGCCCCCATATTTTACCCACTACTACAACGTGCTAATACAGGCAGAACCTGTAATGCAGATGACGTAGACATGCCCAAAACACCTACATTTTACCCTACAGAGCACAGACACCATAAACGTGCGCATTACCTAGAGCAGAGTCTCCCAAATGCAGCCCTGGAGGGCCAAACACCATTCAGGTTCCATGCTGCCTCTAATAAATGTGGCTGTGCTGCATTGCTATGCACCGCCCCCCATGGTATGCAGATGTATCTCATGCATATTCATTAGGGACAGCATGAAAACCCGAACCCGTGTTTGGCCCTCCAGGACTGGAGTTGGGAACCTCTGCCCTAGAGCAGCGGCAAACAGGGGCAGACACACCTGCACCCACAGGCTCCATTATCCCAAGCCTCCTGGAGAGGCAGGATGTTGGGCCCTGCGTGCATCTCCCCATACTAGCCCTTGCATACCTTAGCAATGCCACCCTAAACATGGGAAAACTGTACACAGCTGTCAAAAGGTTGCTATGAGAACTGGCAGATAGCAATTCCTATGTTAAGCACAATTGGCTGACTGAGCTGCATCATAGCAACCTTTCTGATGTCTGTGGAGTGTGCCCCAGGTCTGGTGTCTGACAGAGTGACCCCAACAGTATTGCGTACCATAGGCATGCCTGCACTGTGCCCAGGACTGGTGTGGTGGCCAGGGCTCCCAAACACCTCTATAGTTGCACAATGCTGGCATAGGTGTGTGGAGTGTGTGTCTGTCTATCCAGTGTGTGGTGGCTGCCAACACCCTCCACAGCCCACACTGCTAGCACTGTTGCCAGTATTGGCCTGCCAATTTGCATAATGAGGAGCAAGGTACTGTGAGAATAGCCTGGATAGAGTGGCCTGGCCTGGCCGCATCTGCACAGGGCATAGGGCAATGGCTCGGACATTGTAGTGCCCGGTACTACCTGCACGGACAGCATGGCCACAGCATGTCCTGCTGGGAGGTCACTCTCACCCTGACTGAGCAGTGACCACGGCATGACTAGGTTCCCCCATAGTGCTATATAGCATTTTTCTCATGTGGTATTTATGGGTTCCCTTTTGGGGTTCAATCACTGACTTATCTGCTTGGTGTGTATGCTGACATCCCAATTCTGGGTGCATGCATCTCCTCCAGGAACATACAGTACAGACTAGCTAGCAGACTGTCTGCAGCTAGTATGTGTCTTGCTAGAACACCTTGCAGGGTACAGCGGCGGAAGGCTTGCGGCAGGAGACTATTAGATAGTGGTGGGGTGCAGCTGAGCATTCCAGGCCTAATATCTGTCTGCTATTGCTTTATGGATGTGTAGAGAGCTGCATTGACTGCCCTGTAGGGTGTCTATTCCCCAGCAGGACTGGGGTTGATGGTCCCCTCAACTGCCTCCATTGCAGGGAGGTAGAATGTGGATCTGTTGATGGGAGACCCTGTTTCCCACCCTCAACCCCAGAGGGTGGTGGTGTATAATCCGCCTATGGGCCCATAAGGGCTAAACCTGACTGAGAAATACAGATGTATCCAAGGTGTGTCTGCAGGAACTACCTATCTCACACACTAGCACTGCTGGGGACCTGCAGCATGGCCTATTTCTGTCATGGAAGGTGCTGTGGACCTGGTGCTGGGCGCCCCACCTCACCCTCAGGGTGAGCACAGTACCCGCACAATGTGACGGTGTGTAGCTACTCTGTGCCAGTAACACACATGGTCAGTTCCCCCTACCAGGCCGAGGTGCTGTGGGGGTGCATACCCCATCTTGTGATCATCTGTAGACCGCTGATTTGCATGTGCAGTGCATCATGGGTATGGGTGGGATAACCCTATCCTGGTAATCACAGCAGACTGTTTGTGTGGTGACGTGCAGTCCTTCTGCAGCCAGCCAGGGGTTTGTTAGCAGCTGTAGCCCACTGGTTACTTCACTGCCTGTGGAGGCAGAGGTGATGGGTTCAAACCCACAGTGTGGTTATTTGATAGGGCTTTCCAAAGCATTGTCTATTTTTAATGTACATTAGTGCTGCCAGCAAAAACACCCTCAGAGTACTGTAACCATAAGGTGCCTCAGAAGGCGCTTTATAGGGCGCCTTATAAGGTGCCCTATCTGGCACCTTATAAGGTGCCCTATCTGGCACCTTATAAGGTGCCCTATAGGGCGCCCTATAAAGCGCCTTCTGAGGCACCTTATGGTTACAGTCCATATACGGTGCCTTATAAGGTGTCCTATGGAGCGCCTTATAGGGTGCACTATAGGGGACATTATAGGGTGCCGTGGCAGACAGTGCACTTTATAATGTGCCCTATGGAGTGCCTTATAGGGTGCCTTATGCGGCACCTTAGGTTACGGCACTTGAGGGTGTGTTTGCTGGCAGCAATAATTAAAATACAAATAAAATGCCTCACAAAACAATACTTACATGTCAAAGCTAATGTCTCAGTCAGCCTTATGCATTAGGCATACTGGGGGATCAAACTCATGACCCCAGTATTATCAGTCAGTGTATTAACCATTGTGCCATACCTCTGTTTCTATGTTTGTGTGTCTGGGCGCCTACTTAAGATTACCGCGCGTTAACGCGCTTAGCGGCGCTTCGCCCAATAATGTGCGCAGCAGCGCGTGTTATCGCGCAATAATCCCGTTTTGCTACTTTAAGACTGAAACGCCCACTCCTTTTATGGCAGCCTGCACACTATCGCCGGGTGCACATTAAGACAGTTTAGTAAACATACCCCATAGAAACATAGAAAAATGATGACAGAAAAAGACCACATGGCCTATCTAGTCTGTCTTTCCATATCAACAACTACAACAGCCCCCTTTTTTTCCTTTAGAGATCCTCTCTTGTTAACGGGTTGTTTTTGCTCCTTGGTTTACAGTATGTTCCTTTCTTTTCCTCTGACTTTCATGCCCAAATCTCCCCCCCCCCCCCTTCTTGTTGTACCCGCTTTTTGGGATCCCCCTTTGGGATTGGTTATTGTTTATTGTGGATGACCTCCCCTCCGGGGGACTAAAGTTAGGTCTGTGGTATGGTAGTAGTCGTTGGGGATAAGTACTCCTCTGTATTACTCGTTGATCGAATAAAGGGGTTGAGCGGGTGGGCTAGATGTGGTGTTGTAATACTACTATATGTTTGGTGTAGTGTCTTGTTTTGTTTTTCCTTTTTTTTGTACTTCTGTAGTAAGTATTGTTAAAATGTACATAAAAATATGCAAATAAAAAAAAAAGATGTCCAGGAAGGTTATGCCACCCAGGGGTTGGAATAACTTCCCCGGACATTTCGTCAGCCCTGGACTTACAGGGCCGACATTAGAATCGGCCCTGTACATCCAGGGCTGGTGACCACCCACTGCCCGCCCACTCTCCACCCCTGTGCCGCACCTTCCCCACCCTCGTCTAACGTTCCCGCACAACCAGTGGGGAAGTTAGTCAGGAGCAGGAGCTGGCATGAATAGCAGGGATGGACATCCTGTTGGGATGTCCATCCCTGCTATTCGTGGCTCAGAATACCCACCGATATGTCAGCTGTCAGGTCTGACACCAGCATGCAAAGCCCACGATGTGCAGCACAGGGCAGGCAGCAACTGCAGCAGGGTCCCAGACGAATGTCGCAGGCAGCACTGTCCCTGTGGCCACCTCAGCCCAGTTCGCGTGGTACTTATACAGGCTGCACAGGGTGGTAAAGCAAAAGTCATTTCAAAGCACCCCAAGGCTGCTGCCGAAATAAAGCAATAATAAGAATTCATAATGGGCATAGTCTCTGGAAAATTGGTGGAACTGTCGGCATCCACAACAGATAACAGATGTAGAGTTGATTGTAGATCCTCGAGCTTCTGCCGTACGTAGACCTACCAGCTTTGTGGCTGGAGTAGGGCTCTTGATTCCAAAGTATCACTGTCCTCTGGGATGTCTCAGGTTCTTAAAATATCATAGTACAGTCTCTCAGGCTATTATTGCCTCCTTAGAGCAGTTCACTTTTTAGGAGATCAAAACAGTTTTGTTCTCAGAGCATTTGAACACAGTCTCTTAGAAGACTCAATTTCTTAACACAACACAGTCTATTTCTGATGATTGCAGCTTTCTCCAGATGCGAGGCTTACCTTCAGATAAACGGAGAGTCTTGAAATAGTGCAGTTTCCGAGGGACCAATAAGTCTTAGGTCCGTGGCTGTTGTCGTAGGGTGAGGCGCAATGGAGTCTCAGGATGCTGTACAGTAGTCCAGTGATCAGGTTCAGAAACAGTTGCTGGCTTTACTCGACTATGATGGATCCAAAGTTCGAATTCTGCGACTTTTACTGCAGTTGGAGATGACAGGATGACAACATAGGGTCCCTTCCAATGCAGGGCTAACGGTATCCTTCTCCACTCTTTGATCCACACCAAGACTCCAGGCTTGAAAGGATGCAGGGGTTCAGGCAAATTGATGGGTAATCGATTGTGTACCTAGGTATGAAGACTCTGCAAAACAGAACTTAAAACCAATAGTTCATGCCTAATAATTTCAGATCCTATCTGTCTCACATCTCCTTTTATTCCCTATAAATAGACTACAGATTCTCAGAATCTCAAAAAGGGGGAACTGCTAAAGACTTAGCAGGGGCTAAGTATATCCTAAGAAGGGCTATAGGAAGAACCTGGGGCCACTTCAGGTAAACCTCTTGGCAAAGTTTGGACAACTGAGATTTCAAGGTTCTATTCATACATTCTACTTTTCCTAAAGTTTTGAAAGCTGTAGGTAGTATGCACCTGATAATGTCAATATCTTGGGGCCATACTTAATGGACTTGCTTCCTAAGGTTATCCACCCTCATTATTTGTACAGGGTCCCATGTGCATGCAAGGTTGTAAGGGCATACTTAGAATCTGGGTACACATTTAGACAGAGCCCTTTTCCTATTGTTAGTGCTCTAGTGAGGGCTATCAGTTCAGCTTTCTGTGGTCAAGTTTCTGGGGCCAGGGCTGAGGACTCACCTACCAAATCAGGGGTCACCACTGCATATCTAGCACAACAATGTCCATCGATGATGAAACTGCCTTCAGCCACAAAGAAAGTCTGTTCAGGGTTCTCCAGAGGGACATCAGTCAAATCCAGGCAGCTTGAGAATACAGTGTCCATAATTTCTAAACAGTCATGATCAGGGGATCAAGACCAACTGGTAACAACATAGCAGGATTCAAAGCTTGACTGACCTTCAGTTGTACCTGGGGGTTTTCACGCAACATACTCTGATACTTCAACATTCGTAGATTTGTTAGCTAGTAGTTTCCTTTGTATTTCATATTGGTTAGAACAGAGTGTGCTACAGTAACTGGAAGATTCTGTCTCAAAGTGATCTTGTTAGTTTTGAGAGATTGAGTCAACACTCCTAGAACATTTCCTTGCGACTCATGAACATAGAGACTGTAAGGTTTTTCTGGATATCTGGTAGACCCAGAATTGGTGACAACATCAGAGTGGTTTCCAAAGATCAAAAGGCTGCATCCTGTTCAAGTCCCCATTCCAATGGAGACTTTTCCATTCCTTTGGTAGCTTGATACAATGGTTTTGCTAGCAGCGCAAAATTGGGGATCCATATACAACATACTCTGTGGCACCCAAGAAGGCTCTCACTTGCCTCCTGGTGGTTGGAGTAGGAATACTGCATACAGCTTCTTTGCATTCTGGTCCCAGGCGTCGAATTCTGCTGGACAACTGGAATCCTAGGTATTTAACTTGTTTGACATAATTGCACCTTAGCTCTTGAGACTTTGTATCCAGCCTCATTAAAAAGGTGCAAGAGTTCACTGGTGGCCTGTAGACATTCACTTTCTGAGTTGGTGGTTATGAGCAAGTTGTCCACATATTGAAGTAGAATTCTTTCTCCTGGAATTACTGGATAACTTGTCAAATCTTTTGCTGAGTGAGGCGAGTTCTTGAATCCTTGAGGTAATCTTGTCCAGGTGAGTTGGCCCCGCCTTCCTGTAGTGGGGTCTTGGGCTCAGGTCCTGTACTGGACGATAATCCCCTGTCCCAGGCTTCTTCACTGGGAGAAGGGGAGTGTTCCAAAGTGACTGACATTCCTTGAGAAGTCCATACTTCAGCAGTTTCATTAAATGGCAGTGGATTCCTGCAATGGCTGGTCAGGGAAGAGGATACTGCTTCACATGCACTAGTTCCGCTTCTGGCTTGAGGGTGACGATGACAGGGGCTATGTTCTTCGCTAGGCCAGGTGGATTATCTTCTGCCCATACTTCAGGTGGGGCTATAAGGTTGGCGGGTATACAGGAACTTGTTGACTTGACTGGAGGTGTGTTATAGAACCGCCACTCCTCTTCTCGGGGAACAGTCAGCACCATCAATCCAGCAGGCTTTGGGTTCACAGTCATTTGCATTTCTCTCTCTTCAGCAAAGGATATCTGTGCCTGAAGCTTTGCAAGCAGATCTCGGCTCCAAAAAGTGGAATAGGGCACTCAGGCATATACAGGAACTGGTGGATTATTTTCTGTCCCCCTAGTTCACACATGCGGTTCTGCAGAAAAGGCTTTGTGGCCTTAGCCCCAGTAGCTCTGATAATGGTGATGCATCGAGAAAAACACAGGGGCTACTGGCTTTAGCATTCTGCTCCTGTATCCCCCATAAAGTCCATATATTGGTCCCCTATTTCCAAACTGACCATAGGCTCCTGGGGACCCAGGAAAACTTAAGAGTCTGGTCTGGCCTAGTCTTCATTCATGCTGTAGCCCTCTCCGGCTGCCACTTACTTTATAGCTGCTTCCTTTTCTTGCTAGAACACTGTGCTCGGTTTAATATTATTTTTTTTAAATCAAGTACTCCCTCCTCCCCCCTGGGGTGGAGTCAAGATACGGGCATTCACTTCTCTAATGTCCTTCTCTGCAATGGGCGCACTGACTCGCACCCAGTTTTTACTTCCTCTGCTCCTTCGATCAGGATAACCTCCTCCACATCATTCAACTAAAGTATCAGCAAGAAGATCTGTTCTCTTCTCCATCTTTACACTTACTTTCTCTGTCACATTCAACAATTCACATACTTTCTGATCAACTTCCATTAACTATCATGCCCGCAAATCCATCCAGTTTCTGTAATTCCTGTTTTATATCTCTCTGGAACTGACTGACAAAAATGCAAATTCTCCTGGGCTGCTGGATCCATTGGAGCATATAGTGAGGGCTGCCTGCACTATTTGGATTCCACTTGGGGTTATCAAAACTGATGGGTTTGAATAATACTGTTCATTAGTTCAATTAAATCCTAAAGCTTTCAGTTCAGTAAATCAGTGGCAGAGGGAAAGGCACCTAAACAAGTCTGGTCAGCTGACTGGCTGGCAAACTACTTGGGAATCTGCAGGGAGGAGTTCCCCCCGCCTGCCCTAGGCCCACACTGTTTCTCCTAGCAACGCTCTATCCGGGAGGTTTTTTTTTTTTTTTTCTCCTACTTCTCTGCTGTGGGCACATTAGTTCACGCCTACCGGGGGGGGTGGCATCATCGGTGGACTGGGCCCCCTCCCCCCCCCTTAAGCACTCTGAACGGAGCCGGGGCTTCTTAGGGAGCTGCTTACAGGGAGAGAAACTGTATCTAGAGATTCTGGGGCAAAATATGGTGAACTAAGGAAATATGGAGCAACTAGCAGAAGCCACTCCCTTTCACATAGCATTCCTAATTGGGACAGAGACATTTTATTACCATAGTCTTCAGTAAATCCCTTACTGAAATTCTGTAAACATAGGGCAGGCAGAAAACATAAGCTTATTGCAATTTTTTTTTTCAAACAGGGACAATTTAGATACAGTTCTTAAAATATAAAACTATTATTTTGCAACATGTTATAACATCTATTCTTATAGAGAGAACTATAGCTATCTGTTACGTATAACTGGAATGAAATTACTTAGCATGGAAACTAACTGCCAGCCGTAGTCTGCATGTCTCTGCAAAAGAAATTATTATTTTATTTTTATTAAATCTTACAGTTCAGAAAGCAGATATTCAAGAGACATGAAACGGATACTTTTCCATAGCGTTGGTGGATATCTAGAATGCAAACACTCCGCAAGATAAACTCTTCTTTTTTTTTTTTTTTAAACTTTCAGATTTCAAAGATAAAATCCTAACACAATTTCTTATTCACTCAGAATTTAAACCATTCATTCTCAGGTTGCAATCTGGTACACTTCCAACCCAGAATGCTGCACCATCCCCCAAGGTTCTTAACCTCTAAGGGTCAAAGGAAAAACACTTTATTTGCTCTCTCTTGTCCATGTCAGTTAGTTTTTGAAACGACAGATATACTTCAAAAAACAAAAGAACTTCTGAGTCACTGTAGTTATCACAGCTGTAAAGTAATAACTAGAAAACTAATTATAAATTCATCTCCTATCACACTTTGATTGAATGAATCCTTTATTTTAAACAAGCAAGAGACTGTTCAATCGTGAGCGGCTGTCTCATTTTTTTTTTTTTTTTTAGCAAGCTGTGTGAAAGCCACACCCCTTCGTTCACTGGAAACAAAATGAAATAACTTAGTTTCACAGGCACACAGAGACATGCTAGCAAGAATCATTTAAATCAGTGTCAAGTCGTGATCTAATAATTACTTTGTAGGTCAAAGGAAAAGAAAAACCCAAAAAACAGTTTGCTTAGTTTCTCTATCATTTCTGTTCGAACCATAAAACACAGGGCAAAGCTAGGAGCTCCGATGAGGTTAATGCGACCTTCAAAACTAAAATTCTGACTAAATATTCCTATCGAATGGTATATAATACCTGACCATAGTAGAAGGAACATCCCTATTAAAACAAAGTGAATAAAAACAGGTATAATTGTCCTAAAATAAGCTCCAATTAGCCCAGCAGCAGAATGCTGAAAACATGCCTTCATAGGGTTAAAAAGCAACTCTCCACAGACACGCCCCCTGTCAGTCTCACGCTGTGCTCTGCTGTAGGAAAGCTGAATGAGTGAGACATGTTCTTGATTTTTACAGTGAGTCAAGCGGTAAATTGTCATAAATTACCCAACAGAATATAATCTTACATTATACTAGAAGGGAAACTCGTGGTTTCAACAAATACCAAAAAAACAAAGACACACAGAACGACAAACATGCTAGCATTCTAAAGACACACAGAACGACAAACATGCTAGCAACGTATCCCAAAAAACCCAGTCCTGTCTCTTCTGACTAGGCTATCAAATTCAAAATCAAAAAGACGGTGGTTTCGCCCCGCGCATACACTATGCAAGGTTACTCGGACCGCCTTGAGAGCTCTCTTACCAAATGCAAATTCATATTCCAAATTCCAAAAAAGCAGTGGGTTCACCTCGCGCATACACTATGCAAGGTTACTTGGACCGCCTTCGAGAGGTGATCATGCTCTCTTACCAAAATTCCAAAGTTTTAAGGCCTTTCAAATTACAAGTTTACAAGTTCCAAGCTGCAGATCTGACTCATCTGTCTAGACATACCAAGAAAACTATACTCACCGGATCCGGTCCCTGTTCCCAAGCAAGCGCATGAGTTGGACCTCGGACTCCCCTCACGGGTTCGAGGTGTTGGCTCCGACTGGGTCCAGCACCCACCGAGGCCTGGCCCAGCTCCCTCCGATGCAACTGGACCGGTGGCGCCTGGGAGCCGAGCCCACGTCGGAAGGGCACGAGCCCAGCAGGACCAAACCTGTAGAGGCGGAAAGTCGTGGTATATCAGCTCGTATACCCTCTACTCACCACATGTTCCCGGCCAACGCACCAAGAATATGTAGCGGCAGAGCGCAAACAATCCAATAATACCAGGAGTCTGTTCAGAAGGTCCAAATCATTTATTTGTGCACAAGACTCAAGCAGAATCACATTCAAAATACCTGAGCAATGGCTGTTAGTAAAACAACAACTTTTATACTGTTCTTTTCCATTCTAGATATAGGCAAACTTCTCATTGGTCCCAGTAACCCCTTCTACCCCATCTATTGGTCCCGGTACCATTACGTAGCTATCCAATGAGGACCTGGGTCTGGGCTCAGCACCTGTTTCCTCCCCTTACAATCCTCATTACAATGGTCAGTTCTTAGACTCTTGATACAATTCTCCTCCAAGGTCACTTAGCTGACTAGAACATGTGGGAAAGCAGGGCACTGTAACCCTTCTCTCAGCAGAATTAATTAGTTCACAGAAGCTTCACACATCTTATCAGTTCCAATTAAAGTTGTTTTTCTATCTCTTCTAAGTTTCGTTTCTGCTTAGCTATGCTGGGTTATGCTTAGTTAAGTTTCGATTCTATGGAAGCAGTATTGGGGGGGGGGTTTCACTCCTCTGGGCCTAACCACAGGCTTCATTTACAGGTCAAGCTGCTTAGGCCTGTCTGTTTAGTTCAAGCAGCATGGATCATAGGCCTTCGCCTACCACAGTTTCAATGAGTTATGGTTATTATTTCATATTTTTATATTTTGTATTAAATATTATTTTATTTAGCTGTGTTCCCCCTGAAGAAGGCTATGGCCGAAACGCGTAGGGGTTTCAATAAACCTGTTACACCTATCTACGACTCTTGCTTCTTGTGTTCCCCTGAGATCTACTGCAAGAGCAGGCGCTCCTCTTTGTGTTTCCTGTAGCTACTCCGTGCCAGTATCACGCACTGTCAGTTCGTCTTTCCAAGCTGGGGGACCGGAGAGGTGCAGACCCCATTTGGTGATCAGCTGTAGATTGCTATTCAGCATGTGCATTGCATCATGGGTACTGGTGGGATTACCCTATCCTGGCACTCAGAGCAGACAATTTGTGCGGTGACCTGCAGTCCTTCTGTACCCAGACATTGCTGTGACATACACCATGGGGGTATAGCCTACTGGTTAATACAATGCCATTCTTGGCAGTGTTCATGGGTTCAGTTCCTCATTGTTCCCCCCTCTCATGCCCGTCCTACTCATATAGTGTGCATGCCTGTAGAGGTCATATTTTTGCAGATCTGTGCTTCCAGCCCATAATACAATTGGCCTCGATCCGTCTATCTGCGTCTGTCAGCTGTGTAGAGTCCTGTCTGCCAGTGCAGGCTGCCACCCCATGTCATACCCTTTCCTGCATTGCGCCTCTTCATGCCTGCCTCGCCTGTGCCTGATCTGCATGGCACCACAACTCCTCTGTCCACCCATCATTATAACTATCCTGCTACCTCTGCCTCCACTGGGGGACACGTATTCCCATTGTCTGCCACCAACTGTTTTTCTGGCACTTTACATTGCCAACACCCTGTGCTGTGGTACAGCTGTCCCACCATGTTTGTCATTGGTACTGGTAGGCACATGGGATGCCCGCAGATATGGCAGGTCCAGCAAACCCCACTTCTCCCTCCTTCACTCGCCTGTTCATTGCCTTTCCTGAGTGCTCTATCTAGTGTTAGCTACACAATTCAAATTAAGCTCCACCTTTTAACCCTTAATCATATTGACTAACTTACTATATGTGTTAGCGACTGGGTCTCAGATTTAGACTGCTCACTGGATCTACTTATTGGATACAGTGAAGAATGTCTTTCATACATCAATGACCCATTCAATGTCACTGATACTGTTCTTGTATCTTATTTTTTTAGATATTTCTTATTTTTTCTTTATTTCTTTAGTTCCTTATTATTCACTCGATTATGCTTTAATCTTTAGTCATGCTTTACTCAAGCTGCCTGCAACTGTTAACGGACTGCAAATGCCTAATGATGTTATAACGCCTTATAACACTCGTTAGTCTAAGGCGTCTTTTAACGTGCGTTAGTTGTCAGCTTGCTGTAACGATGCAACGCCCATGCCTTTATATGGGCATCTCTACTTTACCGCGGAACCTACCGCAAATGACATTACCGCAGTTTAGTAAACATACCCCCTAGAATGAGCAAGAACCACAGCACACTTTATAAAACTAAATTAGCTCATTTTTATTTTGTTATAAACTGCGTTATGGTTCTTGCATTTTCTTTTTGAATATAAATTTTGCATCCACAGAATCCCCTCCCTCAAAAGTGGGTGCAGAGCAGAACTAGGACATTCACCCACAGAACTCAATATCTTAAAAAACATCTGATTCTGGTCATCTCACGAACAATTCCAGTACCAGTCATATTATTTATTTAATGAGGCTTATAGACTGCTTTTCTACCAGTCAAAGCAGTGTACATTAAGGTACTGTATAAATATTTTTTCTTTGTCCCTGAAAGGCTCACAATCTTTGTTTTTGTACCTGTGGTTTGCCCAAGGCCACAAGGACTACCTGTGGGACTAGAAACCCCAGTCCTTCCAGCCCATGGTTGCTGTCCTCTAGTAGGTTTTGAGCTTCTGGCCCTCTGGCCTGAGGTAACATATCTCAACCACTAGGCCACTCCTCCCTCTATTGGGAACTAATATAAAACCCTACGAAAGTCACCAAAGATCTACAAGGCCAAATCTACTATACCATACATACCAGCTTAAACGTCCAAAACTCATACAAGGTACCTACCCAGAAAAAATCAGCACTATAAATACTGCAGCAGGCCCTAGAACATCTAATACCTATGTGAAAAGCTGAACTACAGAACAGATCCCTGTGTACAAATGTCATGTTACCAGAACACACGGCCTTGGTCACACAGAACACAGACTATCACCAAGTACAGAATAAGTGATCACGACCTAAAGTAAAAATAAAATATTTTAACAAAAATTCATCTGCAACCCCAAGAAGCCAGACTCTGCATGTGAGGCAGCCATGAGGCTCTTACACAAGTGATCAGCCTGACCCTTCCCCCCAAGCCATGAGGCTCTTACATAAAGTAATCAGCCTGCTAAGAGAAGACATTAACATTTCAGTAGACACCCTTCCCCCACTCCAGGTCTGAGCACAATATCCCCTTGCCCAGAAATCAGCAGACCAGAGCACACTGGTTTGGACAGGTCACCCAGGTACCTTCCCCAGGGGCTGCTGATTGGTGGACAGGAAATATCTGAGACAAATGGGATTGTAGAATGAGTTTGAAAATGTACAGTATATAAGGTATTGTAGGACGTCCCTCGTGGCTCAGATTTTTGTGGAGATTGCTGGTTTCTCTATCTGGGCCTGTGCGCACATTAAAAGTTCCTGTTTGCATTCCAGCCTGTCTGTGAGTTTTCCTTCTGTGGGTGAGTGATTGAATAAGAGCTTTTCACAGCGTTCGCCAGTAAATGACTGCAGTATAAATTTAACTTTGCCACCTCGGGCCCCTTAAAGGTATTTAAAGTGCAGCGCTGCCAAAGCTATTAAAAATTGCCTAAAATATTAGTACTTAACCCCCTTAAGTGTGCCTTTCAAGAATAATTGCGCTGATCGCAATTCTCCGATGATCGGGGCGATTTATTTAGAGCCTTTGCCCCATGTGCTCCTATAGTGTTGGAGGCTTTTTTTGTGTTGCCATGTGCTTTTAGTGTTGGGGGTTCCTTTTGTGCTAGATGGAGCTCCATCTAGTGGACATTAGAAAAATAGCTAGCTATATTTCTCATATTGCTATTATCCACATGGTAAAAGTTAAATCCTATGGTACAGCTAGAGAGTGTGTGTGTAATGTATATTTGTAACAGCTGCTACTGAGGAAAGAGAGTGTATGAGTATTCGCTGCTGAGACATCTCTGTTTTCTGTTTTCCCTCTTTCTTTTTCCCTTTGTGGTCCTGAGTGTTTTGCGCAACCAAAACTCTGCCTGTTACCTGGATTATATTGTATATTGTATTCCCAGAAGTGAGATTAGAAAATTTACACTGAACATTGCATTCCTTGAATTGAGATTAGAAGATTTACACTGTAACTTGTGATTTGAAAATTATGATTAGAGCATGGGGTCCGGAGGCTAAATTGTAGCGGAGCAGCATCCGGACCAGTTTCCCTATATAGATTCATGGCTGGTCCATATAGTTAATGTGCTGTTATGTAGAAACTGATAGAGTGTCTCTGTAAAGGTTAGAGTGTCTCTGTGTTTAGTTGTGACATTAGGGAAAGATTAGGGAAAGAAAGGTTTTGTCCAGACATTAGGTCTTTATATTTCAGGATTGATTTTGATACTCTTATCAGTAAAAGGTGAAGTTATTAACAAATCGCCCCTGTGTCCCCAAACAGTGAAAAAACACCAGGTCTACTGATTGCAGGGAGAGGGACAGTTTAGAAAGTGTTTTGGTCATGCCTCTCAGCGGTGAGTGGGGGGTAGTTGGAACTGCTGAGATAGTTTGCATAGCTATAGAAAGATACTGGGAGGAGTTCCTTCTTCTAGCAGATGAATGTAGGCCCATTAGAGAGTGAAGGAAGACAATTGCTTTATTTAATGCATGTCCAGTTTCATTACTATGTTTCATGCATAGTCAATAGTCAAAGAACCAAATTTTTGATCACACCTTTCAGCAGTGAGTAAGGGGTGGTTGAAACTGCTGAGATAGTTTGCATAGCTATAGAAAGATACTGGGAGGAGTTCCTTCTTCTAGCAGATAAATGGAGGCCCATTAGAGAGGACAAAAGAAAAAAAAATCACCTAGGAGTCTTTCTCCTAGAGGACAAAGAACCCCAATTCACCTAGCCACACCTAGCCTGCAAACAATCCTCTTGTCATCAATTTTAATTGTAGAGTTTTGAGCTTCTAGAACCATGGGGGGTGCCTCCTTTGAGCATCCTCAAATGTCTGCTGGAAGCAAACAAAGGCTGAAGAAAATCCTTATAAGATTATGAAGAAATGAAGATTTTTTTTACTTGTCTTTTTAAAGCCTGAATTTTATCTCTGGTACATATATTTGGTTTTGACTGCACATACAAAATTAAACAAGTAATACTTCTGCATGATATGCCATCTTTGACATTTTATTCTGCAGACAGTAAATGCTGTTTTGATGATTGCATTCTTTCCTGCTTGGTACATTAAACTGCCTTGATCAACTGTATTCATTTTTTCTGATACTACAATGATATTGCATTCCAGGTATCCACCAACCTTTTTATAGAAAAGTATCAGTTTCATGCTTGTTTTGAACTGTAGGATTCAAGGTAATTACTTTGCCTTGTTAAGCACTGTGCTGACAAATGATGAACAGAACAGTAACATCATAGATGCTATACTATTGGATGTTGGAATAAATTCACCTGTTATTCTGTATTTGAATTTTACGCATTGGGGTCCAGAGAAAAAGTGTACCTTGTTTTGAGGGTTTTTCAGTTTCAGGAGTACAGTATATTATAGCACTGTGAGAAACAAATCTTTTTAGTTTATACACTTGCACTTTGTTACCAAATATACTGGTAGCAGTACATTATGTAGAGGTCCAGTATACACAGCAATAATAAGGATACATTAGTACCTATGTATGCGATTGGTGGAATGATGCAGGTGATGGGGGAGTGTTGTGAGGGATGAAGTGGGATATTAAGAAGAAGGACTTTTGATGGACATTAAACTGATGAAGGTAATTTGAAGTGATGTATCTGGCTAATGAATATGTAAACAAAAAAAAAAAAGAAAAAAAAGAGATGAGCATTTTATTCCTGAATGGGGCCTGGAGCCATGTCACCAAATTGCAATCCAGGGAGCCCAGCGGAGGGAGGTGGCCGGGGTCCAGATGGAGCAGACCATCCCGAGAACTCAGAGCTGCCCACCGCTGAGATGTGTGAAGGAGTCCCTATCTGGATCAGTGTGTCACATTGAAAACGGGCCAGGGTATCTGCCTATGAGAATGAGAGGTTCAAATTTTGAGAGAAACAGAACTTAAACTTCAGAGAGGGGTGGAGCACACTGCGAGGTCCTGGGGAACTGCTGAGAGGCAGGAAAAAGAACTATTGGACTGACTGGGGGGTTTGGGGGGCTTCTGTGAATGATTGTATTGTTATCCTTTTAATATTGTTTTCTTAGAAAGTAACTGAAATCTACAAGCCATTTCGGCTTCAGCAACTGCAATACCCACACCAGCTCAAGTTTTTGCTGTACTATTCTCAGAGCTTTCTTTATCACATTATTAAGCACTGCTGCTTTTGACATACTTTCATGTTATGTGTTTTCAATATTATTGACCAGCTGCAAGAAAATGATGTTACAATGTATGTTGTCTCTAGGGAACAGTACCAGAAGCTGCTTTTCTGATGACCCCTATCTGTCTCAAATGGTTGCTTGTCCATTGCCCTTAGTGGGATTACCTTTGCCCCATATACAAGAAAAGAAAAAGAAAAATTGGGAATGAAGGGAAATTGGCTGATAGGTATGTCTAGTATGGCTGCATCCTTGCCTGAGGCTGTAATACATTATGATGACACGAAAAAAAGCATGTGGGCTAAGAAAATGAGTACCCAGAGCTCAGCACAACAAGAGTAAAGCCAGGGGGAACCATACTCTGAGCAGAAGTGCACAGAAAATGGACCCAGCTAAGAAAAGACAGCCCAGGCCTGAACAGATTGAACAGGCCTGAGCAAGCTGGGCAAGCCTGGACAAGTTAAACAGGCCAAACAAAGCTGGTGATACAAAGTACTCATATGCCCTGAAGACTACAGTGCCAGTGATTAATGAAGCAAAGGGAATGGCAGGGTGCAGCCAGAATGACTCAACACTAGCAAGAATAAAAGCCATTAATATGCTGATAAGGGTGGATCCCAGGGAAAGAGCCTTTGCCCCAAAGGAAAGAGGCCTCTGCAGACATTTTGCACACGGCCCTCCTTTGTCCCAAAGGAAAGAGGCCTCTGCAGGCCCTGCAACCTTTTACAGTCAGAACAGCAACTTTTGCACACGGAACAAAAACTTTTGTGCAGGAGTTGCTATAGAGGGTATAGGGTATGTGTTGTTTTAAACTCACTGATGCAAGTGTTTCCATTGAACACTCTATCCAAGATCTAAGTGATCTAGTTAATCATATTACTGACCCGTCCATGGGTCCTGGGTGGTTTATGAAGTGGTTCAGTTGGCTAGGGGGACTAAAAATCCCAGTGGTAGGGGTTCTTTTTATTTACTGCTATGTGCCATTCTGCCATATTGTATCCCCATTCTTTACCGCTTCATTACCACCACCCTTGATACCCTGGTAGAACGCAAGGCGGTTACCACTGTCATGGCCCTGACCCAATACACCCCTCTGCGGCTTGCCTCCAGTAATACAGCCCTCAACCGCCTCTAGCGGTTGAGGTCTCACTTAAAAAGGGGGGAGTGAGGCAGCCATGAGGCTCTTACACAAGTGATCAGCCTGACCTTTCCCCCCAAGCCATGAGGCTCTTACATAAAGTAATCAGCCTGCTAGGAGAAGACATTAACATTTCAGTAGACACTCTTCCCCCACTCCAGGTCTGAGCACAATATCCCCTTGCCCAGAAATCAGCAGACCAGAGCACACCGGTTTGGACAGGTCACCCAGGTACCTTCCCCAGGGGCTGCTGATTGGTGGACAGGAAATATGGGGGGGGAAAGGGGGGTGCCATCTCATCCTTCGCCTCAGGCAGCAGATTGCCTTGAGCCGCCCTTGAGCAGGGTCATTCTGAACCACGAACAAGTCGTATGCATGTACAAGCTGGACGTGTGCGGTACTTGGATGGTCAGACGCGATTCCGACAACAAGCAGATGTACACGTACAAATGAGTTGTGCATGTAGTTCTGTACATGAGCGAGACAAGGCAGGATGGGGGCATGGAGGAGAGGAGCGTGGGCGTGCCTTGCTACGAAAACATCTAAATCGTATTCCGTTGGAAACATGTACGTCCTTCATGGATGTATATATTAGACCTGTTAAAATGTGGAATAACTGCATATGTCTGTGAAAGTAATAACACAGAAGGACATCTATGTCAAAATAAAACAGATAGCATAGCTGGGATTTGAAAAAGGATTTGGAAAAGTTCCTGGGAGAAAGTCCATAAAGTAGACATGGAGAAAAAACAACTTTGACCCTGTGGGTAAGCAATGTAGCATGTTGCTATGTTTTGGGGATGCTACTCTGTTATTGTGATCCAGATTGGACACTTCTGGAGCTAATAATAGGCTAGATGGATGTCTGATCTGAATTAATATGGAAATTCCTATGCCCTTAAGTTCAATTAGGTGACAGAGTATGCAGACTGAAGGTAAATAAACAGAACGATATGGATGCAATAGGTGTTCAAATGGTAGCCAGAAACATAGAGGGACCAAAAGAAGGGAAAGAAATGTCTCTGCATACAGCTGGACACCATATACTGCTCTGTGCCCCACCACATCCAAACAAGAGGTGTGACAATGACACTACCTGTGTGCCTGCTGTAGCAGGGATGCACAGGATGCAGATGTACATACCGTGATGTACAAAGGAGGGACATGTATAAGGTGCATGAGAAGCAACAGGCAGTGCCAAGGAAACAGGACCAAAAGATACAAATGCCCACAGTGATGGAGGCTGAGAGAAGCACAGAGTCCAGCGGGTGTCTGCATTAACAGTTATTATTTAAAAAAATATTTACAGCGTGCCCAACCACACTCAACCCACACACCCAAGTGCCCCCAAACAGCCATAAATGAACACCCCACCCCCAATCCCCCACCCCACAATCGCAGCCCACACCCCCCCATCCCCTCCACCCCACCATCCCAGCCCACCCCCCTGGACCCCTATCCCAGGGACAAGACATGGTACCCATGCCTACCGCCACCCCCCCACAAACCCTGACCCACCCCTTAACTATTTTCCTCATTTCTCATAGTCTCACTTTCGAAAGTTAAAAGGTAGTACTGTGGATTTCCTTACTATCCCTCTTTCACTAATTAAATCAAACGCGATCATGCTATGATCACTATTGCCAAGTGGCTCCAACACCCTTATCTCTTGCACCAGATCCTACATTAGGAAGAGTGTTCCAGGAGGTCCTGACTACAGGAGCTACCTAGTTCGATGCATGATTCATCTATACGCATGATGCATAAAGAATAAAAACTGGAGAGGAATGTACAGCCCAGTCCCATTTCCATGTTAAATTCTAACCTTAAAATTTTGCCAAAGTGTTAGCTAAAAGGCTAGATTGGATCCTCTGGATCTGATGATCAGCTGGAATTTTATTAAGAAGACATGTAAGAGACAACTTGTAGAGAGTCTTAAGAGTTATACAGAAAGGGACTAATAGGCGGATGCAGAAACTGGCGCAGAAGTTGCGCTCTATTAGCTGTGTATGTGTTTTCGCAGTGTGCCAATAGCGCAAGACTTTAGCACTGGTATGAAGCAAAGGGCATGTATGCAAATGAGCTGTGTGCAAAACTTTGGTGTAAGGAAGAAAGGAGGGGAGCCAACGCATGCACAAACAACAGATGCGCTACAAGTGGTTGTATACGTATGCACATAAATGTGAAATGCTTGCGTTATGTGTATAGGACATGCAGGTTCTTTTGGCACTCACCCCATAATAATCAACACTATTTCACCCAAAAACATTATTTTATGAAATCACAAAAAAGAGCCCTAAAATATAAGATAAATAATGTAAATGAGCCCAAAAACCACAAGGATAAAAAGCAAAAAATATTTCTTCTTGAATGCCAAACTTTTGCTTATACGATACACACAGAAAATGTTCACGTCTGAAGGGAAATTGGCTGATAGGTATGTCTAGTATGGCTACATCCTTGCCTGAGGCTGTAATACATCATGATGACACGAAAAAAACACGTGGGCTAAGAAAATGAGTACCCAGAGCCCAGCACAACAAGAGTAAAGCCAGGGAACCATACTCTGAACAGAAGTGCACAGAAAATGGACCCGGCTAAGAAAAGCTAAGTCAGGCCTGAACAGATTGAACAGGCCTGAGCAAGTTGGGCAAGCCTGGACAAGTTAAATAGGCCAAACAAAGCTGGTGATACAAAGTATTCATAAGCCCTGAAGACTACAGTGCTGAAAGCTACAGTGATTAATGAAACAAAAGGAATGGCAGGGTGTAGCCAGAATGACTCAACACTAGCAAGAATAAAAGCCATTAATATGCTAATAAGGGTGGATCCCAAAGGAAAGAGGCCTCTGCAGACTTTTTGCACACAGTCCTCCTTTGTCCCAAAGGAAGAAGGCCTCTACAGGCCCTACAACCTTTTACAGACAGTATAGCAACTTTTGCACACGGAACAAAACTCTTGTGTATGAGTTGCTACAGAGGGTATAGAGTATATAAGGATGCAATTACAGAGCTCAGCGCGGCCTTCTCTGTCTCATCACTGTGGAGATAGGGAACGCTGCCTGTACTCAGATCCCTCAGATAGACACTTGTGTATCTGTGCTTACAGCTTTTGCTTATGCCAAATAAAAGAGTTATTTTTACTGACAAATAATTGTGATCTGAGTTCTTTTTATTTTCTGGTGCACGACTCCCATGTGCCCAGGCAATTGGAAATATTGGTGATATTTGAGGAACTTTTGTGGGAAAACCAGGCCCACAATTGGTGCCTGAAACCCGGTCTCCTGAGTTTTAGAACTCCTAAATTTTTTTCTAAATTGCCCAAGGATTCCTCTGACTGCAGTTTTGGCTTGCCTGCATTTTTGTCAGAGAGGATACCTCCTGTTTTAAATTGTGCAAAAAACAGGAGATGTGGATACCATCCTAATAGAGGATGAGGATTCCTTTTGCTGGTTCAAAAGATGAGGATTCCTTCTGCCGGTCCAGAAGATGAGGATTCCTCCTGCCGGGTTCAGGAGATGAGAATACCGTCCTGAGGGACGAAGAGAGCTCTGTGGACACCCTACAGTGGTGAGTATTGCTGCATTACCTGCCTACAAACACGGACAGAAGACTTACCCTATCTGATTGGTGGGTAAGTACGAAATTTACACATATGCATATGTATTTTATGTAACTAATGTTGTTTTGTTGTGTAGAAAATTGTTAGAGTGTCTGTGTGTTTAGTTGTAATATTAGGGAAAGAAAGTTTGAAAGTTTGCACAGACATTAGGTCTTTAAAACTCCAGGATTGATTGGTGTATGCTTGAGACTGTACGTACATTGGTACGAAGCGGGTGTGTGTCCCTATCCACGTTTCCATACCCCCGCGAGGGGATTGGCTGGGTTTGGACGAAGCGCAAGGATTGCATGTCTGTATGAGTCCTGGATTTCTAATTTCACACTTCTGTAGATAAAGAGGTTTGATACTCTATCAGTAAAAAGTGAAGTTATTAGCAAATCGCCCCTGTGTCCCCAAACAGTGAAAAACACCAGGTCTACTGATTGCAGGGAAAGGGACAGTCTAGAAAATGTTCAAAAATAAATCCAAGAAAGGATTAGGTAATAAAAAAGGGACTGAGTCCAGTCCTAACCCCATAGATAGCCTTGTTAAACAGAACCCCCTACTGGAAGCCTCAATAAAAAATTGTTCTAAACAATGGGAAAAATGGACGAAGAAAACACCCTCACTTGCTTGGCCAGCAGGAGGGTCGTTCGATCCGCTCATTTTGACCAGAATTAGAGATCATATTTTATTTAAAAAATGTGGCAAAGCCCAATTGGAACATTTGCGACATATTTCTCTGTGGATGCAGGCCGGCCCAGAGCCCCTGCCATCTGCCCCTGCATCTCCACCTCCTTATTGGGCAGCCGAAAGTAAAACTATGGCAGCCATTGGTTACTCCGATCCTGTAGTGACCCCTAAGGTTAAACAGGAGTCCTCACGGCCCCTCTATCCATCACTTCCCAAATCCACCCCAGGAAAATTGGTTCACGATCCCACGATCTCGGACCAAGAAATAATTGAAGCTTTAAAAGACACCTGTAATGAGGAAAGTGGAACCTGGATTAAGATTTCTGGTCAGGTTCATCTAGAAGAATCAAAAACCCCAGCTTTTGATCCCAAGGGATATGCTAAGCGTGAGGCTGCATTAAAGAAAGCAGAGGACGATTTAATAGCTGAAAAACAATCCTTCCATGAGCATAAGCAGAAAGCACTGCAACAGCTCAGTGGGACTGGGAAGGAAGTTCCCTCACAACTCACTGAGCCTGAGACGGGGATGCCGAATCCGGATGACCCCGGGTTACAGGACAGTGATGATGGGGAGGATAATGATGGCCAAGATGGTCAGGATTGTCAAGGCAACCCAGGCAAAAAGGGCCCTAAGCAGGATAGACCTAATACACGTAATCAGAAGAAAAATAACAGCAAAATATATGATGGTAAGCCTAGGACAGATGATAATCAGGACAATCGGTCCTGTGTGGTCCAAAACCATGCCCCTGACATACTTTCGTTCATAACAGAACAGGAAGGGGGAAATGGCTACTATGTGTACCTGTGGTCCTCTAATATGTATAGATGGACAAAGGCGAACCAGCCCCAAATGGTACAGTGGCCACCTGATTTTTTATTTATTTTTTTATTTATTTACATTCTCTTATATACCGCGCTATTCTGCATCAGTGCGGTTTACATGATGGGTCACTAGATGGGTCACTAGATACGGCTCACCTGAATACAGCTAGATTATGCATTCGAGGTGGATCCAGTGATCCCAAATGGGACCTGACTTATATGGAAGCAGGGTTTGGGAGAAGTATGAGAACCAGGACTTTAATAAACAGCTCCTGTTTCCAGTAATCCACACAAATGAAGGAAGATCTAAATATATACCATGGAATTTCACTGATATGGCTAACATAGCTAGTAGTCTACCTCCTCTCAGTAGAGGGGGAGGGACATGGATTCAAAAATTTGAAAGAATTACGGCCGGATATAATTTAGCTTTGGGAGATATCAAAGCTTTATTGGCCAAAATTCTGGGGAACAGTGCGACAAATCAAGTGTTCACCACTGCCGACTTAGACCAGGTGAAGGTTACAGTTAACACTTATGACGGTGCTTCTTTTAATGAGTATCGTCCTTGTATTTGGGAAGCCCTTAGGGAGATGTACCCTACTCAACGCAGTTTGACTCCTCTCACCACTATGAGATTCCAAATAGGTGAGGACATTAGTGCATATCTTGCACGATTTCAAGACTTATGGGAAGCACACATGGGGGTACCATACGATGATGTTTGCATGGGATCCATGTTTTTCCAGACCCTGTGTAACACATTACCCCCACTCGTGACTGCAAAATTGAAATCTGTAGTAGCCTTCGAGTCCGAGCCATGGCCAAAACAACAGGCCCATATTTTGCATTATATTCGGTCCCTAGAGGAGGACACTTTGAAACCTGAGAAGGATTTGAAGCAGGCTCAAGCGCGCTTGTTAAACCTTCAACTTAAAGGTTTACAAGAAACTAAAGATCCCCAACCCACAATCAAAACACATCCTAATAAATCTAATGATGGCAGATATCTCCCTCTGGTGACCTTCTGGATGTACTGCAATATCAATTACCAAGCATTTATAGCGCCCAAGGTGCTGAACTCTGTGCAATCCTGGCAGTCTTACTACATCAGGAAGAACAGAACATTATCCTATTCACTGACTCCCATTATGCAGCACGAGTACTGACTGTATTCCATCACAAATGGTCACAGAGAGGTTTCATTATCTCCTCAGCCAGCACCATCTCACATCTTGATGAGATACATCAAATTTATGAGTGCCTAGAGAAACGTAAACTCAACAATTTATTTTTATGCTGCGAATGGGTCCCTGGACACACACAAGGTGACTCCTTTCGCCAAATGGGCAATGCCCTGGCGGATCAGCTGGCAAAAGAAGTAACCAGCACTACCTCCCTAATATTACCTGTCACCAGATCAAAGACTTATCTGGTACCTGACCTAACTGACTATCAGAAGGATGCAGTTGCTTATGAGATAGGGAGCTGGGAGAGATTAGGTTGTTCTCAAACTAAGAACATATGGGTACACCCATCCGGGAAACTTTGTATCTGTTTTGTAGCGCTGAAACGTTTAATAGCTCTCATGCATGATGTCTACCATTCTAGTGCTGCACATATTCATGGGATGTTGGAGGACACCTTCTGGTGTCCGCACATGAAAAATCGCATTCAGGAATTAGTGGCTAAGTGTCCCGTGTGTATTCTGAACTCACAGCCAGGGGGAAAAGTCATGGGCAAAGGCCACCTTCCGGTTCTGAGTGGTCCTTTTGAGTCCTGGTATGTGGATTTCACTGACATGATTCATAGATGTGCCCAGAAACGCTACCTTTTGGTGTGGGTTTGCCCTTGGTCTCGGTGGATTGAGGCTTTCCCCTGCAACAAAGAGACTGCAGAAGAAGTAGTAGAGATTCTGCAAACACAAATAATACCCCGATTTGGCATCCCTAAAGTCATATATTCTGACAATGGTTCTCACTTTCGCAATGCTCTTGTGTCTGCACTCATTCAACATCTTCCTGTTCAGTGGAAACATGTTTCTGTGTATAAGCCTACTTCTAATGGTCTTGTTGAACGATGCAATGGCATTTTGAAAACTCAACTCAGAAAGATTTGTGCTTCTGGTCACATGACCTGGCTACAAGCATTGCCAATGTGTCTGTTTCAGTTGCGCAACAGCCCAATCAAAAGGTTACATCTGACACCTCATGAAATGGCCACTGGCCGGTGCATGCGCACAACTAGTTTACCACAGTCTCTGGTTCCGATTCATGATAGTCTCTCCTCTTACCTTGCAGGACTCCGGATTGCGCTCCAAGAAATTGCTGATCGTGTAGCAGTCACACAGTCTGTATCCAGTCCATCCTTGTTACCTTGTTTTCCTGTAGGGACTACTGTCTATAAAAGAAATTGTGTTCGTGCATCCTGGGACTGCCCTACTTTTTCAGGACCCCACATTGTCACTGCTGCTTCCCCTTTTGCTGCCAGACTTAATGATACTGACACTTGGATACATGTTAGCCATCTAAAAGCGGCTCCACCTGTCTCATCTGATTAACCAACTTCCTTCCCCTTACAAGACTAACGTGTTCTCCTTACACCCCTGCATCATTAGTGCCAAGGATGATCACTACCAACCCTGCCCCATGGGCACCCTTGTGTATCCTTTTGGGAATCTCAGTCATTATCGTCCTTCTTATTGAGTGTCTACACCCAGATGGACAGCTCGCTTTGTTCCTCCTAGGACAGAACCAGACTAACCAGGCGATATCTCGAGTACCCCGGATTTTACCTGAAGGCTCTCTGAACACATGGAAGCAATCAGTATTGCACATTGTTTCCCTGATTAACATTTCAGACTGCATTATCTGTACTCCTCTGCCAAAGGGTGTATCATATGCTCCGGTACATGTTTCAAAGGTTCCCTTAAATGAGTATGCAGGACAACTTGCTTGTGTAGACAATAATAATTTTTCTGCCAGTTGTTATGAAGTTTTTAATTGTTCCCAAACGTGGCATATGATGAATATGACACATGACCCTTTGCGTGTATATGCTGACCCAAATATGGTATTTGATCTATGTTTGATAACAAATGCATCCGTTGCTTTTTCACACAGGTGTAACCTGTCGTATAATATGGTTAATGGGTCTTTTCATTTTGCTAGTAATTCAGTCACGATAAAATGGTATAATCAAACCGGTAATATGGACCTTTCCAAGATGCTAAATGATTGGAGAAATATTACAGAGAGCCCACTAGTGCTTAATGGATCTGACTTCCGCTGGTATGTGGGGGTTGGTCCCATTTACCACGATGGTTCAGCTGTGCTGACAACGGGTTCCCAGAATGAATCTCCATTTACTTCATGCTATCTCCCGATGTCCAATTTAAGGAGGGATCTTAAGTCATCTATCATGGGTAATTCTCCTGTTAAGTGGTTTGATGGGCATAATATGAACCGCATATGGACACCTGCCACAAACCTCTTTGCTGTGGGGGGCCATTATTGGTTGTGTGGGGAAACTCTGTTTCAGGTAGTCAACCTCTCCCTATTACCCTGTGCTTTGGTCAAAGTTTCTCCTTTTTCTGTCTTGATACCCCTTAATGATACCCATCAGCCTGCTGCCCACTCCCCTCTGCACAGATTGAAGCGCAGTCTGTCAGCCAACTCAAGTCCTTGGGACTCCTCTGTTGCAGAGGATGATGCCATTCAGGCCTCATTCGAATACATCAATTCCACTTATCCTATGACTAAAACTCGTTTAGATGCCCTTAGTGCTACTGCTTGGATTCCCTTTGCTACCCCTGCTCTTGCATATGTCCATCCGCCGTTTGCAATGCTTATTACATATTCAGATGAAAGCTGTTACTGAATCCATATCTCGCTTAGCTGAATCCTTAGAACAAAATAACCAAATGACTTTGCAGAATAGACAGGCTCTTGATTTGCTCCTCGCTGCTGAAGGCGGAACTTGTACTTTTATTAATGCCACTAATTGCTGTACTGTCATCGCTAACCATACGGTATTTGTGCTAGATGCAATGAGCAAGATAAAACATCTCTCAGAATTACATATTGATGATTTTAAGGGGGGGCTTCAGCTTGATAATATTTGGGGAAGTATTACGTCATGGTTTACTAGTTTAGGAGGAGGTGTCAAAGGTGACTGTTCACCAGTACATACCCTAAAACAGTCTTTTCCTACATACATAAAATGCCCAGTCTTCCAATTTATCAAGATCCTCTTGCAATTTTCCACAATCCTCTTGGGTTTTTAACAACTTTAAATAGATTTGTGTCATCTGAAAATTTGATAACCTCACTCGTTATTCCCTTTTCCAGGTCATTTATGAATATGTCAAAAAGCAGCGGACCCAGCACAGATCCCTGGGGTACACCACTATTCACCTTTCTCCATTGGGAAAATTGGCCATTTAGCCCTACCCTCTGCTTTCTATCTTTTAACCAGTTCCTGATCCACAATAGTACACTGCCTCCTATCCCATGACTCTTTAGTTTTGCCAAAAGTCTCTGATGAGGGACCTTGTCAAATGCTTTCTGAAAGTCCAAATACACTATATCAACCGACTCACCTTTGTCTACCTGTTTATTCACACCTTCAAAAAAACATAACAGAATAGTAAAACAAGGTCTTCCTTGTCTAAAGCCATGTTGGCTGTCTCCCATTAAGCCATGACTATCTACATGTTCAACAATTTTATTTTTTATGATGGTTTCTACCATTTTTCCCGGTACTGACGTCAGGCTCACCGGTCTGTAGTTTCCCGGATCACCACTGGAACCCTTTTTAAAAATTGGTGTTACGTTCGCCATCCTCCAATCTTCAGGTATTACAGATGATTTTAATGATAGTTCACAGATTAATAATAGCAGGTCTGCAATTTCATATTTCAGTACTTTCAACACCCTTGGAAGTATATCATCCAGCCAAAGTGATTTGCTACTCTTCAGTTTATCTGATAGTTGTAATACATCTTCCCGATGTATCGATCTTTCTTTTAATTCTTCCGCACCTTTAAATACCACTTTAGTCATGGGTAACATCCCTACATCTTCCTCAGTAAAGACCAAAGCAAAGAATTCATTCAGTCTCTCCGCTATCGCCTTGTCGCCTCTTAGTGCCCCTTTAACCCCTCTATCATCTAATGGACCAACTGACTCTCTCACAGGTTTTTTGCTACGAATGTACTTGAAAAAGTCTTTATTACGCGTTTTTATTTTATTTTGTATTTATTTAACAATCACTTATATAGCACACTTTCCATAGATCAGGTGCGGTTTACAAAAAACAAGTTAATAGAGCGTTAAGTCTGTTTTTTACATAAAACATCAGTGAACTATGTACAAAAGTCTGTTTATTTGCATGAAACATCAATGATCTATGTACAAAAGGTATGATCCTTAATAAATAAAACAAGCATGATTTCGGTTGAGTTAGGGCAAATACAGCATCAAATACAGCAGCAAGCTTCTTCTTAAATTCTCCCTTTGCCTGCCTTATCAATGCCTTGCATTTAACTTGCCAGTGCTTGTACTGTTTCCAGTTTTCGTCATTTGGCTCTTTTTTTTCCATTTCCTGAAAGATGCTTTTTTAGCAACAACAGCCTCTCTGACCTCACCTTTAAACCATGCTGGCAGTTTTTTGGACTGCCTTCCACTTTTCTTAAAGCGTGGAATACAGCTGGTCTGGGCTTCCAAGATAGTATTTTTAAACAACACCCAAGCTTGATGCAAGCCTTTAACCTTTGCAAAAGCTCCTTTTAATTTTTTCTTAACCATTTTCCTCATTTTATCATAGTCTCCCTTTCAAAAGTTAAATGGTAGTAATGTGGATTTCATTACCATCCCTCCTCCACAAATTAAATCAAACGCGATCATGCTATGATCACCATTGCCAAGAGGCCACAACACCCCTATCTCTTGCACCAGATCTGGTTTTCCACTAAGGACTAAGTCCAATATGGCTTCCCCTCTGGTCAGTTCATGAACCAGCTGCTCCAAGAAGCAGTCCTTTATTTCATCTAGGAACTTTATCTCCCTAGCATGTCCTGCCGTGACACTGACCCAGTCGATACAGGGGTAATTGAAATCACCCATTATTATTACTGTGCTGTAACTTTTGTTAGATTCCTTGATTTCTTTGAGCATTTCATCATGCATTTGTTCATTCTGGCTAGGCAGTCGATAGTACACCCCCACTTCCATTGCCTTCCCCTTTTTACATGGAATTTCAATCCATAGAGATTCTACAGTGAATTTTGTTTCCTGCAAATCTTTAATCCTTTCTGACTCAATGCCCTCTCTGCATAGAGCGCAATCCCTCCACCAATTTGATCAGCTCTATCATTATGATATATTTTGTAACCAGGTATCACAGTGTCCCACTGGTTGTCCTCCTTCCACCATGTCTCTGAGATTCCAATCATATCTAACGTCTCATTTAGTACTATATATTCTAACTCTCTCATCTTATTTTTTAGACTTCTAGCATTTGCATACAAGCATTTTAGAGACTGTATTTTATTTATATTAATCTGGCTATTGGTAGGCATGGGCAATTTTGAATCTTTAAGCTCTGTCTGCTCCATACTCAAGGGCATTTGGGCTATTTTACTCTTTTTTGGAACCTCTCTGCTTTTGGTAGTATCCTTCAAGGATACATTGTTCTGAACCATGCGTTCTTGGGCAACTGTCGGCTTTCCCCTATTGCCTAGTTTAAAAGCTGCTCTATCTCCTTTTTAAAGGTTAATGCCAACAGTCTGGATCCATCCCGGTTAAGGTGAAGCCCATCCCTTCAGAAGAGCCCCTCCTTTGCCCAGAATGTTCCCCAGTTCCTAACAAATCCATCTCTCATCCTTGCACCATTGTCTCATCCACGCATTGAGACTCCGGAGCTCTGCCTGCCTTTTGGGTCCTGAGCGTGGAATGGGAAGCATTTCGTAGAACATTACCCTGGAAGTTCTGGATTTCAACTTCCTACCTAAAAGCCTAAATTTAGCCTCCAGAACCTCCCTACCACATTTTCCTATGTCATTAGTACCGACATGTACCAAGACAGCAGACTCCTCCCCAGCACTATCTAAGACCTTATCTAGGTGGCGCGTGAGGTCCACTACCTTCGCAACAGGCAGGCATGTTACCAGGCGATCCTCACATCCACCAGCCATCCAGCTATCTACACTGTCATGCACCTACTTACCCCCGTAGGTAGGAGACCTGAGGGTTTCAGTGCGGCCTCTTCTAATAAGCTGGGACAAGTAATGCCCCCTGGGAGTTGGAGTCCCACTAGCTTTTAAAGAAGTGTAGTTGTGGAAGCGAGCAGCTAGGCTTTTTTTCAAAGAGGTATTTTATTTCCCGTCCCGGGAACTTTTGCAAAACAGGTATCAAAAGGAAAAACAAACCATACTTTTGGCATAACACAAAAATAGAACTACAAACTAGAAATCATGCTTCTTTTCAGCTCACAAAAACAAACGGGTGAAAAACAGTCCTTGTAATTCTCAACAGCTGTGCACTTGAAATCTGTTTTCCCAAACAGATTTCCCTTCTATACACTTTAGCATAGAGATGTTACCATACCTGAGAAAGCAAGCGTACAGTCCATTTGATAATCCCCCACGCTTTCCCCACAATCCTCACAGTCCATCTGTTCAGGGGCTTCTGTATAATTTTCTTCTGGGGAACTGTAATTAGTGCCAGTATTGAAGAGTCCCTCTTCTTTCTGAACCAGGCTTCTCTCCTCGTCACTATTGAGGTGAAAAGGCAGGCTACCGTGTAGTTTAGACTTCTCCCTTAGAGGGCCATACACTTCAGGATAAGTGTAGGTGAAGTCCTGCTTTTCAACTGCCCTTCTATTAGAGTGAATTGGACTTTCTCCAGCCTGAGCTCTACCAAGACGTGTTAAGCCAGGAAGTTGGAAACAGTTTTTCTCTCTTAAAAGCTTTTCCCTTCCCTTTACAGGACGTCTCTCTCGGGGTTTAGAAAACTCCTTGGGGAAACTACCTTCACCCTCCGGGTACCTGCATTCAGGATAATTCCCTCTCACAGCTTCTCTGCGTCTGTTTGCAGGAATCCTCTCCTGAGCAAACTCCTCTGTGAAACTGATGGAATCTTTGTCAGAGGTTTCTAGGTAGGTTTCCTGGACATCACTCTCCTGGATATCTCTGTCCCAGTTAGCATTCCTCCCTCTGGTTTCCTGCTTGGCTACCCTCCGACTGAGGTGAACCTGGTTAGCTCTCCTCCAACTGAGGTGGTCCTGGTTAGCTCTCTCTCTGCTCAAGACTGACTCTTTCTTAAATGCGTCATTCTTAGCTTTTCCCCGTGGCTCAAGAGTGTGCAGCTGACCCTGCTTAGCTAATGAGGCATGAGGTAATCTTTTGCTGGGGCGTTTCCCTACACCCTGTGCTAATGTTATTGATGGTTGCTCATAGCAACCCTCAGCCATGTGCTTGGAGCTGCGTGTTTTAAAACTGCCCTGCACTTTCTCTTCTGTTTCTATAGGCACAATCTGCCCTGCACCATGACAACACGCCTAATGACTGAATCACCAACTATAACAACTGTCATAAGAACATAAGAACATAAGATATGCCATACTGGGTCAGACCAAGGTCCATCAAGCCCAGTATCCTGTTTCCAACAGTGGCCAATCTAGGTCATACGTACCTAGCAGTTTCCACAAAAGACACAGGTTCCGCAATGCTTGTACTGGGTCAAGCATTGATATCCTGAGTCCCTTCTTAATAATGGTTTATGGACCTTTCCTCCAGGAACTTGTCCAAACCATTTTTAAACCCAGCTACACTAACAGCCTTTACTATATCCTCCAGTAACAAATTCCAAAGTTTGATTACACCTTGAGTGAAAAAATATTTTCTTTTATTAGTCTTAAAATAGTTTACCCTGTAGCTTCATCACATATCCCCTAGTCTTTCTATATTCTGATAACGTAAACAATCAATCTACGTTTACCCGTTCTACTCCGTTCATCAATTTATAGATTTCTATCATATCTCCCCTCAGCCGTCTCTTTTTCAGGTTAACGAGCCCTAACCTTTTTAGCCTTTCTTCATAGGAGTATCCTTCCATCCCCTTTACCATTTTGGTGGCTCTTCTCTGAACCGTTTCTAATAACGCTATATCCTTTTTAAGATACGGCGACCAGAATTGCACACAATATTCAAGGTACGGTCTCACCATGGAACGATATAGAGACATTATAATATATTTTGTTTTATTTTCCATTCCTTTCCTTATCATACCTAGCATTCTATTTGCTCTCTTGGCTGCCACTGCACACTGGGCCGAGGGTTTTAACATGTTATCCACAATGACGCCTAAATCTTTTTCCTGGGTGGTGGTTCCTAATGTGGAACCTTGCATCGTTTAACTATAGTTTGGGTTGTTCTTCCCTAGGTGCATAACTTTGCACTTGTCCACATTAAATTTCATCTGCCATTTTGATGCCCAGTCTTCCAATTTATCAAGATCCTCTTGCAATTTTCCACAATCCTTTTGAGTTTTAACAACTTTAAATAGTTTTGTGTCATCTGCAAATTTGATAACCTCGCTTGTTATTCCACTTTCCTGTCCTAACCCTTCCCTCATGGGCACATGGCCCTGGAGAAACTTCCTTGGTGTGAGAGGGTTTTACATCACCTGGAGGACAGGTCCTAGTTACAGGATCACTTCCTGCCAGACTGGGTGATGCTCTCCTGTCACATGACCTCTCTCCTTCATGGCAACCGGGATGCTGCCAGACTAGAGGTGGGACTTCAGGTCTATATGCCTGTAAGTCTCATTTATGTACTTCTCTGTCTTTCCTATGTCTTCCAAGTCTGCTACTCTAGCCTCTAGAGAACGGATTTGTTCCCTGAGAGCAAAGAGCTCCTTGCACCTAGTGCACACGTAAGACCTCTCACCGACTGGGAGAAAATCATACATGTGACACTCAATGCAAAAGACTGGAAAGCCCCCATCTCACTGCTGGACTACTGTCTGCATCTTAGTTTTAAGCTTCTGTTTAGATCTGTAAGTTCTTTACTTACTAAGGGTTGCTGTGGATACTTATACTAATAAAAGTGTACCTAATACATTTAATATACCTTGTTCGCCTGAAGCCTAATTAATCTCAGGTCCTTAATGTATGACTGATTTGGATAAAGAGCTGCACCTGAGAGCAGCTCCTTCCCTTTAAGATGTGTAAGTACCTATAAAGCTATGATTATCCCGGTGGTGGGTGGGTGTTGGGGAGGGAGGGAGAGAAATAAGACATTAAAAGAGGGCTGTTCTTCTGAGGTAAGCTGTGACCAACTTCCTGGGTGATTAACAGTCCTTGCTTGGATAGGAGTCTTTCAAAATGGCCTTTTGACCTGCCACCTGGCTCTAACACCTATTTAAAAAGTTTCACAGGTCTCTTGCTCCCTAGGTAGAAGGCCTCTTTGTAAAGGTCTCTAGAAGACTTTATTTATTGCTCAAAGAATACTGACCCTGTTTTGCCTTTTATGCTAAGTTATATTCTGATTTGATTTAAATTAAAGCTCTTTGCTGCTGCTAGTCTTTGACTTAGTATGAAATTTAAACTAGAAGCTCTCTGCTGGGTTCTAAATTTAAACAGAAAGCTCTCTTCTGTGTTTTAAATTTAATCTAAAAGCACTTTGCTGCTACTAGGCCCTGAATGAGTTTTAAATTTAAACTTCAAGCACTCTGCTGGGTTCTAAATTTAACCAGAAAGCTGTTTTCTGTGTTCTAAATTTAAACTTAAACTGCTGCTACTAGGCCCTGACTGATTTAACAAATATACCGGGTTCACAGATTAATCAGCTTTAATCCAAAGAATTCCCTTCAGAAAAATTCCCAGAAGTATATACTCACTATTGCAGATCTCTCTCCAGGAGTAGCAGTCCCCTTCAAGACTGAGGATCTCTGAAATGCTTCCTGTTCCACTTGCAGGACCCAAAATGCTTCCTGTTCCACTTGCAGGACCCAAAAGGCAGGTAGAACTCCAGAATCTCAATGCGTGGAGGAGATGATGGTGAAAAGAAGAGGGTTTTGGATTTGTTAGGAACTGGGCAACATTCTGGGGAAGTCAGGGTCATTCCAAGGAATGGGCTCTACCTTAACTGGGATGGAACCAGGTTGCTGGCATTAACCTTTAAAAAGGAGATAGAGCAGCTTTTTTATGTTTGAAACTATTTATTAAACCATGAAAACAGAGCCACCACATAAACGGTCATAACAGTGTAGCAGCAAACTGCAGTCAATGAACAAGTCCAGGAGTCAATTTACAGGGTCCAAACCAGTTTATTTGTGCATAGGCCCAGTCAGTCAAAGCTTTCAAGGAACTGAGCGGAGCTCTCCATAAAGACATAACTTTTTATACCACTGAAACATTTTGATATATGGAAACATTCTATTGGTCTTATGCTAATTTCTACAAACTTTCTATTGGTTTGACATTTCCCTGAATTTGACCAATCAGGGTCTATGCCCTTTGCTCTGCTTTCTCTAGCTAGCTGAACAATGGCTTGGTTCAAACCTGGTTACTTTCCTTCATCAAGGTCATATCTAGCTCCTAAAACATGTAAGTAACAATTCTGAAGTAACGATTTAACATACAGGCATTGTATTCACTTTGTGCAAACTTTGCAATAGCAGTATTTCATTCTAAAACAGCATTTAATTCTGTCTTATAATTTTATGTCTCAGCACTACTGAATTCTGAGGCCTGTCATTTTCCAGGTTCAGGCTTATGGCCTAGTCTATAGTTCTTGGCTACCTGGCTATAGGTGTAGGCTACCTGGCTACCACATTCCCCCCTTTGATTATTCTCACCCAGAATGTTAAGATGGGTGAGAAACAAATCACTTATACTTGAGTTGTTGCCATGTTATGTGGTATAGGCTGATACCATCTCATAGCTAGGAGCTTAGCTATTGTCTTTCTTTCTACAATATTCTCAATGATTGTAGATATATTACGTAGGCAGAGGGGTAAAATGCATGGAAGTATTAAACATATTATTACTACTAGTGCTGCAATTACCAACATAATAATTTCTCTCCCAAGTCCCACATTTCTGATTATAGTTTCTGTTTATGGCATCACAAGCTGCAGGTTTGTAGGGTCTTCAAGTTGTCGAGTAGCATTTAAGAGTTCCATCTTCATCATTCCATCGTATTATCAGCACATGGTAGGATGGATTCTGTTGTGGGTGAAAACAAGTTCTGCTCTTTCCTTTTGTGCAAATGTTCAGTTCCGTGCCTATGCATTGACTCACTATACCTGTACAAGTATAGTAGGTATGATAAAGCAAAGTCTGTGTAATCCTTTCTCCAGTAAGAGTAGTAGTTATGCATGCAGCACAGGGTGGCAAGACAAAAGTCAGTTCAAAGCACCTCAAGGCTGCTGTCAAGATGAAACAGTAGAGAATCATGATGAAAGGTCTCTGAAGAATTAGTGCAAGTCTTTGTAAAACCAGTGCAACTGTTGATAATTCTTGACCACGAAGTCTTCTGCTTCTTCTTCTTTACTGTACGTTGACCTGTTTTGCTCTCAGTAGCATGCAACAGGTGTAGCGCTGATTGTAGATCCTCAAGCTTCCGCTGTACATGACCTTACCAATTTCATTGGTAGGTGTGTAGAGCTGTAGATTCCAATATATTTCAATAGACACAGTCCTTTTAGTTTGCACTGTCCTTGATCAAAATGGCACAAAGATTTTCAAATGATATAGTCCATAGTACAGTCTCTTTCTGTTGTTGATAATCTCTTCAGAATAAACAAATAGTCTCTTGAGATTCAGGAGTTCTATATTAGCACAGTCTCTTTTCATAATTTCCTGAATTTTTTTTCAATTTGCTTGTCTTTGCAAAGTTAGCTGCAATGGAACTTCTGGATCATGTTCTGATGTTTACTGGTCTGGCTCTGGAGCTGCTGCTGATTTCACTCTGCTGTGATGAATCCAGGGTTCGAGGTCTGCAACTCTAACTGCTGTTAGGGTTAACAAGATGACAACATAAGGTCCCTTCCAATGTGGTGTCAACGGTGTCTTTCTCCACTCTTTGATTCACACCGAGACTCCAGGCATGAGAGGATGCAGCGGTTCAGTCAAGTTGATGGGTAGCTGATCTCGTATCCACATAGGAAGACTCTGCAAAACAGAACTTAAAACCAATAGTTTTTGTCTAATAATTTCAGATACTTTCTGCTTCATATCTCTTTTTGATCCCTTTGACAATAAGTGAAGGTCTATCATACAAAATCTCATAGGGAGAAAGTCCTAATGACTTAGTAGGTGCTGAGCGTATTCTTAAAAGAGCTATTGGAAGTACCTGTGGCCATTTTAAATGTATTTCCTGACAAAATTTGTACAATTTGAGATTTCAGAGTTCTATTCATATGCTCTACTTTCCCTGAACTCTGAGGTCTGTATGCTGTGTGTAACTTCCATTGTATCTGTAGAGCTTTAGCTAACTGTTGAGTTACTTGGGATATAAATGAGGGCCCATTGTCTGACCTTATGACTAATGGTATTCCAAATCTTGGAACAATTTCATGAAGTAAGACTTTAGTGACCTCTCTGGCTTTCTCAGTCCTGGTGGGAAAAGCTTAAACCCCCCCCCCCCCCCCCCCGAGTAGGTATACACTAGAACAAGCAAGTAACGGTATCCATTTGCTTTTGGCATTTCAGTAAAGTCCACTTGAAAATTACTCATGGGAGTAACTCCTGTTGATTGAATTCTTATTGGTAGATTAGGACCTTGCTTGGCATTGTTCTTGGCACATGTTTTACATTGTTTGCGTTGGTCTTATTATCAGAGGGTTATAACCAATAAATATCAAAAATAGAAGACCCTCAATGGGTATTTAAGAATCTACTGATGAACTGCACTAATGATCAAAATCATCACAAACCAAATGGATATACCCGATGAATTGACCTACCAAGTGAATTATTGTCTCAGACTCACACTGGTACTGCTTTAGATTCAGTCATAAGCAGAGTACCTTCTCGCATCAACGACCATATAACATTCACTAGGATTATCAAAAATGTCGTGCTTTATGCATTCACCAGATTGCTCTTAAATTTTTCTAAAGTTTTCGTTTTTTTTAAAGCATGTTTGTAGAATAGAGAATGTGCTTATCTTCTAAAGTTTTCATGCCACATTGATGACGTCTGTTGAGGTTGATGGTTACCCGTGGCTGGAACTCAAAAGTCCCGCGGAGTGAAAAAGAGTGTGCTGGGGCATGAAATTTCCCCCTGAGGAAGAACTTGAAACGCGTGAGCGGTACCCTTTTGGTAGTGTCGGGGAAACCTGCCAGTGACTTTCAGTGATTTTCAGATAAGCACCTCTTCTATTTTACAAACATGCTTTGAAAATAATGAAAACTTTAGAAGATAAGCACATTCTCTATTCTACAAACATGCTTTAAAAAAAAACGAAAACTTTAGAAAAATTTAAGAGCAATCTGGTGAATGCATAAAGCACGACATTTTTGATAATCCTAGTGAATGTTATATGGTCGTTGATGCGAGAAGGTACTCTGCTTATGACTGAATCTAAAGCAGTACCAGTGTGAGTCTGAGACCATAATTCACTTGGTAGGTCAATTCATCGGGTATATCCATTTGGTTTATGATGATTTTGATCATTGGTGCAGTTCATCAGTAGATTCTTAAATACCCATTGAGGGTCTTCTATTTTTGATATTTACATGTTTTACATTGACAAGCTTCTGAAGCTGTCAAAGGTCCCAACAAAGAAATATAAAAATGAAGTTTCAAAACTTTTGTCATTGCAGTTTTTCCATAATGTGTTGCTTGATGAAATGCTTGAACAAAGGCTAAACTTAATGCTTCAGGAATCACTATTTGTCCAGGAGGTTGATTCCTCTCCTGTGGTGGAAGTTCTATCCATCCATTTCTGAGTACTCCCCCTTCTTGTTCACAATAATAGTCCAATTCTTTTCTAGTATACCAGGGATCCCATGAATTAAGAGGTACAGGAAACAGAACTGCAGAAGCATCTGCAAATCTGTTCCCTTGTGCAATTTCTCCTTTTCCTGCTTGATGTCCTCGACAGTGCATAACTGCAACTTTCTCAGGGGCCCATACAGCATCTAACAATGTCAATATCTCTGGGCCATATTTGATAGATTTTCCTCCTGAAGTTATCAATCCCCGTTCTCTGTACAAGGCTTCATGAGCATGCAATGTCGTGAATGCATATTCAGAATCTGAGTATACATTTATATAGAGTCCTTTTCCCAGTATTAGTGCTCTTGTGAGTGCTATCAATTCTGCTTTCTGTGCTGATGTTCCTAAGGCTAGGGCTGATGATTCAATTACAAGATCCAGGGTTCCTACTGCATATCCAGCACAACGATGACCATTAACTACAAGACTGCTTCCATCCACGAAGAAAGTTTGTTCTGAATCTTCAAAAGGTACATCTGTCAGGTCTGTTCGACTTGAGAATACAGTATCCATGACTTCTATGCAGTCATGATCAGGAGGGTCAGTTCCAATTGGTAATAGTGTAGCTGGATTCAAGGCTTGACTGACCATCAATTTCAATCAAGGATTTTTACACAACATGCTCTGGTACTTTAGCATTCATGAGTTGGTGAACCAGTAATTTCCTTTGTGGTCCATGAGGGTTTGAACAGAATGTGGCACTATTATACAGAGATTTTGTCCTAGAGTGAGCTTGTCTGCTTCAGTTACTGGAAGTGCTGTAGCTGTGATGGCTCTCAGACAGGGTGGCCATCCTTTTGCAACAATGTCCAATTGCTTAGATAGATACGCTACAGGTCGCTGCCAAGATCCAAGTGGCTGAGTCAACACTCCTAAGGCATTTCCTTGTGACTCATGAACATATAGACGAAATGGCCTCTGTACATCTGGTAGTCCAAGGGTTGGTGATGTCATCAGGGCTGTCTTCAGAGTCTTGTATGTTGTTTCTTGTTCAGGTCCCCATTCTAATGGAGATTGTTCCAATCCTTTGATGGCTTGATACAATGGTTTTACTAGCAGCGCAAAATTAAGGATCCATATACAACAGTACTCTGTGGCACCCAAGAAGTCTCTCACTTGCCTCCTGGTGGTTGGAGCAGGAATACTGCATACAGCTTCTTTGCGTTCTGGTCTCAGGCGTCTAATTCTGCTGGACAACTGGAATCCTAGGTATTTAACTTGTTTGACATAATTATGCCTTGGCTCTTGAGACTTTGTATCCAGCCTCATTAAAAAGGTGCAAGAATTCACTGGTGGCTTGAGGACATTCATTTTCTGAGTCAGTGGCTATAAGCAAGTTGTCCACATACTGGAGAAGAACCCTTTCTCCTGGGTTCACATAGTAGCTGGAAAGATCTTGATTTAAAATAGTACTGAAGAGAGTAGGTGAATTCTTGAATCCTTGAAGTAATCTAGTCCAGATGAGTTGGCCCCGCCTTCCTGTTGTGGGGTCTTGCCATTCAAAAACAAACAAAAGTTGACTGGTGGGGGCTAGGCACGCACAGAAAAAGGCATCTTTCAGGTCCTAAACGGTAAAGTAAGCAGCCTCAGCGGGGATCAGTCCCAAGAGAATATAAGGATTTGGTACTATAGGGTGTATAGTTTCAACTGCATCATTCACTCGCCTTAGGTCCTGTACTGGGTGATAATACCCTGTCCCAGGCTTCTTTACTGGGAGAAGAGGGGGTGTTCTGAGGTGACTGACATTCCTTGAGAAGTCCATACTTCAGCAATTTCATCAGATGGTGGTGAATTCCTTCAATGGCTGGTCACATGCACTGGTTCCACTCCTAGCTTGAGGGTGACAATGACAGGGGCTATGTTCTTCACTAGGCCAGATGGATTATCTTCTGCCCATACTTCAGGCTATGAGGTTGGTGGGTATACAGGAACTAGCTGGCTTGATTGGAGATGCACTAGAGAAGCTAGCAAAGTAGTCAAGAAGGCAAAGATTCAAAAGGAGGAGGAAATAGCCAATGCAATAAAATGGGGGGATAAGACATTTTTCAGATATATTAGTGAGAAGAGGAAGGGCAAAAGTGGTATTGTCAGACTCAAGGGTACAGGGGGGGAATATGTAGAAGCTGATAAGGATAAAGCAGAATTGCTTAACAAATATTTTTGTTCTGTGTTCACAGATGAAGAACCAGGAGCAGGACCTCAGAAAACACCCACAAATAAGAACAGAAGCGAGGGACATCTTGAACAATTTTCAGAAGACTGTGTTCGTGAGAAACTAGCTCAACTTAAAGTAGACAAAGCGATGGGACCGGATGGGATACACCCTAAAATACTGAGGGAACTTGGGGACGTTCTAGCAACTCCACTGACTGACCTTTTCAATGCCTCGTTGGAGTCGGGAGTGGTGCCAAAGGACTGGAGAGAGGCTCATGTGGTGCCTTTACACAAAAACGGAAGTAAGGATGTGGTTGAAAACTACAGGCCGGTTAGTTTAACTTCAGTGGTGAGTAAATTATTGGAAACGCTGCTGAAAGAGAAAATAGTGAGGTTTCTGGAGTCCGGCGGATTACAGGATCCGAGGCAGCATGGATTCACCAGAGGCAGGTCTTCTCAGACAAATCTGATCGATTTCTTTGACTGGGTGACCAGGGAGTTGGACCGAGGGAGAGCTCTAGATGTGGTGTATTTAGATTTCAGTAAAGCCTTTGACACTGTTCCTCACAGGCGACATATAAACAAACTGAGCACCCTAGGGATGGACCCTAAAGTTACTGCTTGGGTTAGAAATTGGTTGGGTGGGAGGCGACAAAGAGTACAAGTAAATGGAGCTCACTCTGAGGAGAAGGATGTTACCAGTGGTGTGCCCCAGGGATCTGTCCTTGGTCCGATTCTTTTTAACATCTTTGTTAGTGATATAGCGGAAGGGCTGTCGGGTAAGGTTTGCCTCTTTGCGGATGATACCAAAATCTGTAATAGAGTAGACACCCAGGAAGGTGTAGATAACATGAGGAGGGATCTAGCTAAGCTTGAAGAATGGTCTAGAATTTGGCAGCTGGGATTTAATGTTAAAAAATGTAAGGTCATGCATTTGGGCTGCAGCAATCCAAGGGAGCAATACAGTATAGGAGGTGAAGTACTTTTGTCCACTAAAGAAGAGCGGGACCTAGGCGTGGTTGTGTCTGATGATCTTAAAGTAGCTAAACAGGTAGAAAAGGCGACGGCAAAAGCTAGAAGGATGCTTGGGTGCATACGGAGAGGAATGGCTAGCAGAAAAAAGGAGGTGATAATACCTCTGTATAAGTCTTTGGTGCGACCTCATTTGGAGTATGGTGTGCAATTCTGGAGACCGCACCTTCAAAAGGATGTGAACAGGATGGAGTCGGTGCAGAGGGTTGCTACTAAAATGATTAATGAGCTTCATTATAAAGCATATGAGGACAGACTTAAGGATCTTAATATGTACACCTTAGAGGAAAGGCGGGATAGAGGTGATATGATTGAGATGTTTAAATACCTCCGTGGCATAAATGTTCAGGGAGAGAGCCTCTTTCAATTGAAAGCAAGTTCTGCTACGAGGGGACATGGGATGAGGGTGAAGGGAGATAGATTCAGGAGTGATATGCGGAAATATTTCTTTACGGAAAGAGTAGTGGATCCGTGGAATAGTCTCCCAGTGGAGGTGGTAGAGATGAGGACAGTAACTGAATTCAAAAAAGCATGGGACCAACACAGAGGATCTCTAAAGGTAGAAAGTGGACTGTTGTAGTTGTTGTTATGGAAGGACAGACTAGATGGGCCTTGTGGTCTTTTTCTGTCATCATGTTTCTATGTTTCTACTCTTCTTCTCAGGGAACAGTAAGCACCATTAACCCAGCAGGCTTTGGGTTTACAGTCATTTGCATTTCTCCCCCATCTGCAAAAGATATTTGGGCCTGGAGCTGAACAAGCATTTCTCGGCCCAAAAGTGGAATTTGGACACTCAGGCATATACAAGAACTGGTGCGTTATTTTCTGTCCCCCTAGTTCACACATGTGGTTCTGCAGGATAGGCTTTGTGGCCTTAGCCTCAGTAGCTCTGACAATGGTGATGCATCAAGAAAACAAAGGGGCTACTGGCTTTAGTATTCTGCTCCTGTATTCCCCATAAAGTCCATATATTGGTCCCCTATTTTCAGACTGACTCCTGGGGACTCAGGGAAACTTGGAGTCCAGTCTGGCCTAGTCTTCATTCATGCTATAGCCCTCTTTGGTTGCCACTCCCCTCTATGGCTGCTTCCCTTTCTTGCTGGAACACTGTGCTCGGTTTATTATTATTTTTTTAAATCAAGTACTCCCTCCTCCCCTCTTGGGGTGGAGTTAAGATATGGGCATCACTTTTTTAATATCCTTCTTCTCTGCAATGGGCTGATTCACACCCAATTTAGGCCTTTCACTTCCGCGGCCTCTTCCACGTCCTCTGGTCCTTTGGTTAGGAAAACCTCCTCCACATTATTCAATTAAAGTATCATTCACTTTCTCCGTTACATTCATTAACTATCATGCCCACAAATCCATCCAGTTTCTGCAATTTCTGTTTTTATATCTTTCTGGGACTGACTGACAAAAACGCAAATTCTCCTGGGCTGCTAGATTGCATGGGGTATATAGTGAAGGCTGCCTGCGCTATTTGGATTGGGTCTGCAATCAAATCCTATGGTTTCTCAGCGTGGTTTCTCAGCTCCAGCACTCTGGAACCGATTGCCAACCGAACTACGTGAAGTCAGTGATTTGAAAGACTTTAGAAAACTACTCAAGACACATCTTTTCCAAGCACATTACAACTTAACCACATGAAATATACTAACCTCCTGAAGTAAACTCAGCAATGTGTAAATTTGTATATAAGGGTCATCATTTGTAAAGTCCTAACAGGCAGCAACTGTAAATATGTATTAAGTACCTGTATGTAACTACAATATTCAATCTACTGTAAATCTTGTAACCCTATGCTTGCTGTGCTCTATCCCCCCCCCCCCAAATCACATTGTATATAAATTAATCCTGGCCAGTACAGCCAAACCTCCTATGTATAGACACCGCTGCTGATCACTGGAAGCAGCGGGTTACAAATGTACACTAAATAAATAAATAAATAAATAAATAAATAATGCCAGAAACAAAGTTGGTCAGCTGGCTAGTGCAAAGCTGGACCTAGTGCAATGGGATTAGGATTACGTGACCCTCTCTCTTACTGGTAGTTATACATTTGAAGGCATACAGCAATCAGGCTGAACTAGCAAATAAATCCCTACTTGTGCCGGGGCTTCTCTTCTCCTGCTGCGGAGGTGGCTTGTGACATTTGCAGGGAGGTATCCCCCCTCCCCCCCTTGCTCCAGGCTCTGCCCGGGATGATGGCAGAGCTGAGGGAACTGGCCTATAAAGATAATAAACGGGCAGGATTTTTTTTTCTCAAACATTTAACCAAGAATCCTATGTAGGGGAACTGATCAGGGAATATTCTCTGTACAATCTGATAAACACGGGAAACATGAAGTAACTAACACTGGCCACCCCCCTTTCACAGAGCATTTCTAATAGGGTGGGAGATTTATTTATTTATTTTAAATCTGTAGTCTCCAGCAGAGCCCTTGCTAAATCCTCTGACCCCCCTTCCTCCCCCCATGGTGACGTAGTTAACAACAGACAGAGGGGGCGGCTAGTCAGGCTGCATTTTCCTATGGACTATGACTCAGAACTATACAATAATGTTCCTCTGGGTGCACTTATTAGGAAAAAAAAACATATTATCGCTGTAAACAAAGGGTAGGCAGACAACATGAGCGTAGATTGATTGTAATAAGCATAATAGATGTGTGTGCTCAGGAACAATTTAGATAAAGTCCTTAAAATATAAAACTATTATTTTGCATCATGTGATAACAACAATTCCAAAAGAAAGAACCGAACATATACACTTTTTTCCCTCATTTTATTTTTATTAACAATAAGAATGTCTTCTATGAGGTGCTTGCCGTAGTATATCAGGAACTAGAATTCAAGCATGATAAACTTCCTTATTCACTCAAGATTTAAATCACTTTCAAGTCGCGATGGCTCTTAACCTCTACTTTGTAGGACAAAAGGGAAAACAAAAGCAGCTTTCTTAATTTCTCTATCATTTCTGTCTGGACCATAAGATCTGCCTATCTGATCGGAATAAAGTATTTATTTTAAAGTTATATGCCGTAACATGTAATACTAGCTTTACAAAATCATCCTCACTTGGTCCATGATCACAAAGCAGGGCTTGAAATATTAACGAGAACAACTAAAGCTGGAAAGGGGTTAATAAGAACTTAACCCTTTCCTAGGTTTAAGCCCAAAACTATCAGGATTCAAAATTCTGACTAAACATTCCTATTACATGATATTTAATACATGACCATAGCAGAAGGAACATCACTATTAAAAAACATTGAATAAAACAGGTACAATTTTTCTAAAATAATCACAGATCAGCTCAGCTTCAGAACGCTGAAAACAAGCCCTCACAGGGTTAATAGCTACTATACATTCCATTCTCCAGACACGCCTTCTCATTCCCCTGGCTTGTTTTATTTCACGCTGTGCTGCAAGAATGCATGAGAGACAGCTTCTTTACTGAAAAAGTGACAACTAAGTTTATTGCCTTCTGTCTTCTTTTCTGCTTAATACTATTTCTTAATCGGTAAACAAATTACCTAACAGAATAATCTTACATCATACCAGAAGGGAAACGCGCGGTTTTAACAGATAACAGAAATCAGACACACAGTAAGGACGGACAATACACCAAACGCTTCCTCCGTTACGCGACCTGACTACCTAGGCTTACCAAAACATTTTACCATTACCGTTAATCATGATTTTATTACCAGAAGGAGTCAGTGATTTCCTCTTGCCTCTTAATAGCCCTAGCAAGAGTACTCGGACCGCTCCGGACGTGATCAGTGTCCTTTTACTATTTTTCCATTACCATATGGTTCCAGGTTCTAGTACTGTCTGACTAATAATACAAAAACAGTTACTCACCGGATCCGGTCCCCGATACCACACCAGCTTCTGAGTTGGACCCTGGACTCCCCCAGGTCGGAGATGTTGGCCAGCTGGACCCAATGGCCTGCCGAGGCAGGCAAAACCCTCTCCGATTCAAAGTGATCGGCAGCGCCTGAGAAGTTCCCCTGCAGTCGGACAGACATGGTTCCAACCGGACCAAACCTCAAGGCGAATTACGTGGATTTATTCACTTGAATACCATTTACCACTCGCATTTCCCGGCCAACGCACCAAGAAATGTAGCAGCAAACTGCAGTCAATGAACAAGTCCAGGAGTCAATTTACAGGGTCCAAACCAGTTTATTTGTGCACAGGCCCAGTCAGTCAAAGCTTTCAAGGAACTGAGCGGAGCTCTCCATAAAGACATAACTTTTTATACCACTTAAACATTTTGATACATGAAAACATTCTATTGGTCTTATGCTAATTTCTACAAATTTTCTATTGGTTTGACATTTCCCTGAATTTGACCAATCAGGGTCTATGCCCTTTGCTCTGCTTTCTCTAGCTAGCTGAACAATGGCTTGGTTCAAACCTGGTTACTTTCCTTCATCAAGGTCATATCTAGCTCCTAAAACATGTAAGTAACAATTCTGAAGTAACGATTTAACATACAGGCATTGTATTCACTTTGTGCAAACTTTGCAATAGCAGTATTTCATTCTAAAACAGCATTTAATTCTGTCTTATAATTTTATGTCTCAGCACTACTGAATTCTGAGGCCTATCATTTTCCAGGTTCAGGCTTATGGCCTAGTCTATAGTTCTTGGCTACCTGGCTATAGGTGTAGGCTACCTGGCTACCACAACAGTACAGTTCAATTGTAGCATAAGCACTACAAAATACCATTTTTGCATTTTTACATTTCAACCCTTCCCTCCTCCCTCCTTCACCCTTCCACCCCCAGCCTATCCAGCAACAATTGTCCAAAACATCAAGCATAGCCCCCTTGGAATGGGAGGTGCCCTTACCCCCTCCATTAAAAAACACCAATTCACCTCCATGGTGAATATTCCATCTCCCCCTAACTGCCCCCAACCCCTTCCCATCTATCACTCACTCTTAAACCCAACACCAACCACACTAGCCCACCCCTAGGTCAATGAATTAGCCAATATCCCTCACCTTGTGTTATAGATCATTTAAAATCAAACTATGACCCCGCAGGGACAGATGCTGAATATAAACATACCAGACCGCCTGGAAACTAGGTAGTCTTTCCTGGCGGCCTTGACCCAAAGGTTATCTATTTGCATATGCCAGTGCAGCACACCCCTCCACTGCCAATATTGAAGCTACTCTGCACTTTTCCATTTTTGCAAAATAATATAGTAACATAGTAAATAATGGCAGATAAAGACCAGTATGGTCCATCTAGTCTGCCCAGTAAGACGGCAAGAGTAGGTGCATCTGCTGCTCCGTGCAGGCCACTCCACCCCATGTCTTTGTTTAGGGGTGAACCCACCGCTCTGTGTAGGACACCCCTGTTTGTTGAGAATTTAGATAGTTAAGTTTATTTTGATTTTATCCTGTTGCTGTAAAGGGATCCACTGTGTCTGTCCCATGCCATTTTGAATTCTGTCACTGTCTTTGTCTACACCACTTCCATCGGGAGGGCATTCCAATCATCCACCACCCTTTCAGTGAAAAAGTATTTCCTGACATTGCCTTCAATTTACCCCCTTGCAGCTTCATGTAATGCCCTCTAGTGTTACAGCTTCCCCGTCTGGAAGAGGTTTGTTTGTTCATTATTTCTCTTTAAGTATTTAAAGGTCTGAATCATATCTCCCCTGTCCCTCCTCTCCTCCAGAGTGTAAAACTTTAGGTCTTCAGGTCTCTTCTCATAAGTCTTCTGACGCAGGCCCAAATCATTTTGGTCGCCTTCCTCTGAACTGCTTCCAGCTTCTTTATATCCTTTGCAAGATACGTTCTCCAAAACTGAACACAATATTCTAAGTGAGGTCTCACCAGCAACTTGTACAGTGGCATTAATACCTCTTCCTTTCTGCTGGCAATTCCTCTCTGTATGCAACCCAGCATCCTTCTGGCTTTTGCCACTGCCTTGTCATACTGTTTCGCCACCTTCAGATCCTCAGAAACAATCACGCCAAGATCATTCTCTTAGTCCATGCACACCAATCTCTTGCCCTCTATTGCATACAATTCCCTTGGATTTCTGCTTCCCAAGTGCATGACACTGCACTTCTTCACATTAAATCTTAACTGCCAAGCATTAGACCATTCTTCCAGCTTTTGTAGATCTTTCCTCATGTTCCCCACTCCCTCAGGGGAATTTTGGTGACATCAGTAAAAAGACAGACTTTTCCATTCAGCCCTTTAGCAATATCACTCATGAATATATTGAACAGTACCGTTCCCAAGACCGAGCCCTAGGGCACACTGCTAATCACCTTCCTTTCATCTGAGTGAGTTCTGTTTACCGTCACCTTCTGTCGTCTGTCAGTCAACCAATTTCTGATCCAGTTTACCAACTTGGAACCCATCCCCAAGCTGTTGAGTTTATTGACAAGCCTCCTATGAGGAACAATATCAAAGGCTTTCTTGAAATCTAGGTAGATTACATCCATCGCATGCCTTTGATCTAGTTCTCTGGTCACTCAGTCAAAGAACTCAATTAGATTTGTTTGGCAAGATCATCCTTTGGTAAAACCATGTTGCCTCAGATCATGCAACCTGTTGGTTTCGAAGAAGTCCATTATTCGCTCTTTCAGGAGCACCTCCATTACTTTTCCCCCCACCGAGGTAAGGCTTACTGGCCTGTAGTTTGTCACTTCTTCCCTATTACCACTTTTGTGGAGAGGTACCACATCAGCCCTTCTCCAGTCTTGTGGAAGTTCTCCTGTCTCCAAGGATCTATTAAAAACATCCTTTAAAGGCCCTGCAAGAACCTCTCTGAACTCTTTCAGTATCCTGGATGTATCCCATCTGGTCCCATAGACTTGTCCATTTTCAGTTTTGCAAGTTGTTCTAACACATCATCTTTTGTGAATGGTGTGATATCTACTCCATTCCCATTTGTATATTTGTCAATCACAGGTGGTCCTTCTCCAGGATTTTCTCTAGTGAAAATAGAGCAGAGGTATTTGTTTAGCATTGTCGCTTTTTCAATCCACAAATCTGTTCCCAGCACTTTTGAGACCTGCAATTCCACCTCTGCTTTTCCTTCTCTCCCGAATATACCTGAACCTGAAAAAATTCTTGTCACCACACTTCACATCTTTAGCCATCTTTTCTTCTGCCTTTGATTTTGCTATCCTTATTTCTCTTTTTGTCTCTTTTTGTTTGATCTTGTATTCTTTTCTGTGTTCCTCTGTTTGCAAGTTTCTGAATTTTGTGAAAGCTGTGGTTTTTGCTTTTATTTGTGCAGCCACTTCTTTGGAGAACCAAATAGGTTTCCTTTTCCTCTTGTTTTTATTTACTTTCCTTACGTATTATCTGTTGCACCTTTTATTGCTTTCTTTAGTTTAGCTCATTGCAATTCCACTTCCCTTAACCCCTCCCACCCTACCAGCTCCTCCTTCAGGTACTTGGCCATTTTACTGAAGTCAGCGTTTTTGAAGTCTAAGAATTTGAGTTTGCTGTGATTTGATTCCTCCGTGACTTTTATCTCAGTCGAGCTTGTACCCAAATCGGCGTTCCAGGTTTCTGCTAAATAATGGCAGGTGGTCCGAGGCCACTGGGCAAAAGAACTTTGCACCCTCAACACCTTGAGCTATCCAGAGTATGCAGTAAGAAAGAAATCTTCCAAATCAGAATAGAAGTCACTGGACAGGTGCTCTCTCCCCAGTCCGCGAACATAACTCTGAATCTGGTAAAAGGAGAATAGATCCACCAACTCTAGACTGTATTGAACATGTAGCTCAGAGAAAGGCAATATCTCCTCATCCCCTGTCAACAGCTGATCTATCTGATAAAGTTCCTGGCTTCGCCATCGCCAAAAACCCAATGCCCAAATATCAGGATCAAAATCGGCATTGCCATGTATCGGCAGATAAACCGATGTCAGAGTAAACAGGCTAAATTATAGGCCCTGAGGTCAGGTATTCCCATGCCATCTTTGTGCCATGACCCGCAAAGGGTTTTCAGAGCGATACATGCCCGTTTGGCCTGCCAGAGAAAATGTGACAAATATCCATCCAAACGAGCTAAATCTTTCTTCAAGAGCCACAGAGGCAAAAGTTGTAAAACATATAAAACATGTAAAACAGCCCTCACACATTTGCACCAGTCTCACCTAAACGTAAGTGCGGTTCCCTGGTCGGATCACTTCCTGATAAGATTCCAGATTCCAATTTGCACCAACTCCTCCAAATCCATACCTGAAGATAAACCCATATCAGAACATTTAAAGCGCTTCCACCCTTTTAACAGAGAAGATATTCTAAAGAGGACACACAATCTATTTGACCCTCCTCTTCAAGCCTCGATGACATGGTCGCCGCTTGGAACTCAAGCCTAGATGCCGTGATCCACTCACCTACCACGAACAAAGCACCACATAAGAAAAAGAATGCCCCATGGTACTCCCAAGAACTACGTAATTCGCTCCTTCAACTCAGACGACTTGAGAGACGCTGGCGACGATCAAGAACAGCTGAGAGCCATGAGGCATTCACAGCACAATTAGGAAAAACATCGGTTATCTGTAGCATCAAGTATGAAACAATATCATGCAAAAAGACTACAACGCTCCTTGAACAAACCCCACGAGCTTTTCCAAATTGTGAAATCTCTAGCAAAGGAGCCATCTCAAGAGAACTTACCCTACCCAGACTCACAAGAATATGCTTATTACTTGCGTAAGAAAAGTAATCAGCTTGCCCACACTGCTAAGCCCCCCATACCAGCCAGCCTACCTTTCTCCATCCCACAACCTCCTCTTGGTCATTTCTTGAGTGGGTCCCAACACACTATCACATCATTTTCTACTCCATCTGACAGAGTCATTCAAGACACTATCCTAAACATAAACACTACAACAGCACCCTCCGATCCGTGTCCAGCTCCCTGGATAAAGGCCCTGCGTGCCGAGCTCAGCCCATTCCTATCCAAATTGATTGATGTATCGTTCTCTACTGGAACATTTCCTCGAAGCCTGAAACAGACGGCTATCAGACCACTCCTAAAAAACAGTAAGTTGGACCCTTCGATGATGGAATTCTAAGGGCTATCTCCAGCATATCTCTCCTATCGAAAATCATTGAAAAGATTACCCAACGCCAATTACAAGATCACATAGATACTAATGCACCCCTGCATCCCTGCCAGCATGGATTTCGCGAAGCACATGGTGTTGAAACATTACTCACAACCTTATTCAACACCATAACCTTAGGTCTCGATAACATCAGACAAGGCTTTGCACTGATCTTCATGGACATTGCTGCCGCATTCGACACCGTAGACCACGAAGTTCTCCTGCTACGCCTCAGAGAGAAGGGAGTTCAAGCTTCAGCTTTGTCATGGTGCGCTTCATACCTCACTGATCGCTGGCAACATGTCCGTTCTGGCCCCTCCAACTCCGATTCCTTCCCCCATGCTAAAGGTGTTCCACAGGGCTCATCTCTATCCACCTTGCTATTCAATGTCTATATGCAACCCATTTGTGATCTCATCCAATCATTTAATATCAACTGCCTGGTCTATGCTGACGACGTCTTGATGTACATGCCAATTTCGACAGAACATCTTGAACTATCCCCACTTATCAGGTGCTTTGACGCTGTCACAGACTGGCTAAATGCACAAATGCTTAAGTTAAATTTCAAAAAGACAGAAGCCCTCTTCGTAACCAGGAATCCGGCTTTTACTCCACCTCTGTCTATCAAGGTTCGCGACGCAGAGATCATATGCAAGACTACAGTAAGATACCTAGGTGTAACGCTTGATCAGCAACTTAATATGAAGGCTCATATCAAAAACATAACAAAGTCGGTGTACCATAAAATCCGGACCCTCCGCAATTTGCGTCAACTGTTAGAACCTGATGACTTCCGAACTGTCTTTCAGGCCCTAATAATGCCTCACTTTGACTATGCCAATGCGATCTTGTATGGTCTACCTAAGTGCACGACTAACCCCTTACAACTTGCAATGAATTCAGCTGCAAGAATCCTTCATGGAGCCTCAAGAAGTTCTCATATTACCCCAATACTAAAACAATTGCACTAGCTACCCATACAAGCCAGGATCTCATTCAAGATCCTAATTATGACCCATAAAGCCATCAATAAATACCCTGCTACTGCCATTACTGATCTAATTTCAATCACACCTCCCAATCGAGCAAGGAGATCGAATGCCGCAAATACTCTCATATTACCTAAGGCAAGCACGAAGTGTTCTCAATTCACTAGATCCAGAGCCTATTCTTTGCTCAATTCTTTGCTCCATCCTGCTGGAACGCACTACCAGCAACTATCAGAACCATCAGTGAACTCTCCCAATTTAGGAAGGCACTGAAACGGCACCTCTTTCTTCATCACTACGATGATGCAGTCTTTTCCCCACACTCACCCACTCTCACATCTCAATGCAGCACCTCAAACTCATGCACGTCACATTCCCAGACTGATCACTCGCAATCACACCTTCTCCTCCAACCACCATGAGAAACTTATGCAGTGCCGCATAACTCATTGGGGGATGTTTACTAAAGTGCGGTAATCGTGATTAACGTGCGTAAAGTACGTTTAACGATCGTTAGCATGTCCGAACGCGCGTTCTGACGTGCTAACGATCATTAAACGTACTTTACACGCGTTAACCGCAGTTAACGATCGTAAACCTCCGCGGCGCGTTAAAACAGCGCAGAAGGTGGAGAGTGGGCGGAGAGAAGGGGTCAATGGGCGGAGAGTGGGCGGGGAGAGGCTCCCCTCATACTAACGCGCTGAATTTCTGAGCTCAATTCCAACGCGAATGAAAACCTGTCGTTAAAGGCATTTAAAGGGAAGAGAAACCATTTCCGTCAGCAATGTACAGAAAAACCGGGGAAACCCACAAAACGTGAGCAGTATGATACATGTGCACAGAACAAAATTTCACATAAAACGTTAAAAAATGACCACAAGAAACATTTTAAAAAGCATAATTCAGCTGGGCAACAGTGATAGCAATGGGCAACAAGGAACAACACTCCCTGGAAAACACCAAATAAAAAAGAAATGATGTGTGGAAGGGTCTACGCTCCGCAGACCCTTTCAAAGATTATTTCATTGTAATGGAGCTGTCCTGGGAGTGTTGTGTAATGTTGCCCAATGATATCATTGTTGCCCAGCTTGGTTATGGGTGTGTGCCCCTTTTCTGAGGTTTATGTGCACCTTTGTCTGCATACAAGGTAAATGAGGCCACAGTAAACCTGTTGCAGAGCAGAGGTTTCTGACTCGTCAGGCCGGTTTAACTAACTCCAGGGACTGCACTGTATCTGTGGCCACAGTGTGGTACAACAGACACAGCCAGTACCTGTAAGACCAGAGGATCACAGGTTCAAATCCCAGCTGGGGCTCCTGCCAACCCAGTCCCCATAGTTTTACCCACCACTAAACAGTGATAGTAAAGACACTCCTTTATTGCAGAGAACATACGCATGGCCTATATTTTACCACACCAAACACAGACACCAGAAACAGGCACATTACCTAAAGCAGAGTCCCGCAAATGCAGTCCTGGAGGGCCCCACACCATTCCGGCTTCATGCTGCCTCTAATAAAGATGCCTGTGCTGCATAGCTATGCACCACCCCCATGGTATGCAGATGTAGCTCATGCATATTTATGAGGGACAGCATGAAAACCCAAACAGTGTTTGGAACACCAGGACTGGAGTTGGGGAACTCTGCCGTAAAGCAGCAGCCAACAGGGCCACACACCCACCCACAGGCCCCATTGGCCAATGCCTCCTGGAGAGGCAAGACATTGGGCCCTGCCTGTATCTCCCAATACTAGCAGTTGCATACCTTAGCAATGCCACCCTACACCTGGGTATATGGTACAGAGCTATCAAAAGTTCCCTATGATAACTGGCAGATATCAATTCCTACGTTAAGCACATTTTGCTCATTGAGCTCCACCATAGCAATCATTCTGATGTCTGCGGTGTTTGCTGCAGGTCTGGTCTCTGACAGTGTTCACCACCCTGGGGAGTGACCCCCCAACAGCCTTGTGTACCATATCCATGCCTGTACTATGCCCATGACTGGTGTGGTGGGTATGGCTGCTGACCACCTCTATAGTAGCACAATGCTGGCATAGGTGTGGGGGTGGCTGTCTGTCTATCCAGTGTGTGGTGGCTGCAAACACCTTCCACAGTCCACACTGCCAGCAATGTTGCCAGTATTGGGCTGCCAATGTGCATAATGAGGAGCAAGGTACCATGGGTATAGGCCGGACAGGGTGGCCTGGCCAGGGTGCATCTGCACAGGGCATAGGGCAGTGACAGGCACATTGTAGTGCCCGGCCACCACCTACACAGACAGGGTGACCTCAGTATATCCTGCTGAGAGATCACTCTCACCCTGACTGTGCAGTGACCACAGCATGGCTAGGCACTCCCATGGTGCTATCTAGTATTTCTCTCATGTGATAAATATGGGTTTCCTTTTGGGGCCCAGTCACTGATGTATCTGCTTGCTGTGTATGCTGACATCCCAGTTCTGGGTGCAGGCATCTCCACTGGGCACTAGCAGACTGTTTGCAGCTGGTAGGTGTTGTGATGGAGTGGCTTGCAGGGTGCAGTGGCTGATGGCTTGCACCAGGGGAATATCAGATAGTGGTGGGGTGCAGCATACCATATCCAGGCCTAATGTCTGTTTGCTATTGTGTTATGGCTGTGTACAGAGCTGCATTGACTGCCCTGTGGGATGTCTGTTCCTCAGCAGGACTAGGGTTAATGTTCCCCTCTACTGCCACCTTTGCAGGGAGGTAGACTGTGGATCTTTTGATAGGATACCCTGTTTGCCACCCTCGGCCCTGGGGGAGGGGGGTGGTGGTGCATGGGGGCTACACCTGACTGAAACAGACAGAGATGTCCAAGGTGGTCCTGCAGAAACTACCTATCTCACACAGTAACACTGCTTTGGACCTGCGCCATGGCCTCTTTCAGCCATGGACGGTGCTGTGGACCTAGTGCTGGGCGCCTCACTGCACCCTCAGGGTGAGCACAGTACCCGCACAATGTGACGGTGTGTAGCTACTCTGTGCCAGTACAACACACAGTCAGTACCCCCTATCAGGCCGAGGTGCTGTGGGGGTGCACATGGTCAGTTCCCCCTACCAGGCCGAGGTGCTGTGGGGGTGCATTCCCCATGGTGTGTATCTGTGGACAGCTGATTTGCATGTGCAGTGCATCATGGGTGTGACTGGCACAATCCAACCCTGTGAAACTCCAACACCTGCTCACAGGCTCTGATAAACCATAGGCCATCACACGTACATCTGCTAGCATAATGCATAGGTGCAAGACACCCTACAGAGTCTGTAATATAAGATGCCCACACTGGTAAAAACACACGTACCCACGCACCTACAAACACACGTACCCACGCACGTAAAACCACACGTACCCACGCACGTAAAACCACACGTACCCACGCACGATTGTACGCGTGCAGCCACGCACGGGGCTACGCCCGTACCAACACACGTGGCTAGGCACACTCCGAGGGTGTGTTTCTAACACCAATACTCAACGTAACGAAAAACATGCCTCCTCATTCCCTCTGTAATGTACAGGGTGATGCCTGGGACAGCCTTCTGCGTTAGGCACACTGGGGACTCGAACCCATGCTGCCTGTAACAGCGGTCAGTACCGTAACCATTGTGCTACAGCTCTGTTTCAGTGCTTTGTGTCTGTACGTCTTCTTACGATTAACACGCAGTAACGCGGCACGGCACCCGGTAACGCTCGTTAATTTTTTTAACGCGCGTTAATTTTTTTAACGCGCGTTAGTGGTGACGATGTACCGCCCATGTCCTTATTTGGGGTTTCTGTCACTACCGCGGCTCCTAATGCGAATTGCACTAACGCAGTTTAGTAAACATACCCCATTATATTGTTGCATAAAGTAGACTGTATTTATTCATCGTGTCTCCTTGTTAAGGGACTGGTTATTTATACCCTATTTTACCTGTTATACCTGCTTAATGTATACCCAAGTTTAATTTTCCTGTTTAATGTATACCCAAGTTATTATACCTGTTTCACTGTAAGCACAAATCACGAAATTGAGATGTGCAACTCTTATGTTCATTGTAAACCGCACTGATTCGAATAGCGCGGTATAAAAGAGACTGCAAATAAATAAATAAATAAATATAGCCAGCGAGGGAATAAGACCATCTTAAACAAAGCTATATCCCTACCCAAGGAAAGTGGTAGATCTCTCCATCTTTTAAACTGCTGCAAAGTCGCTGTCAATAGCAGGGGCACATTACATTTGTACAATTCATCGGGATTTGCTGGTAACTTAATCCCTAAGTAACAAAAGGAGTGGTCGGCCGAACACTACAGGTAATGTCCAACCCAAAAAGCCCAAAGCAAGGTGTGCAATGGCAGGGCCTCTGTTTCACTAAGTTCAGTTTGTAACCCGACAGAATGCTGTACTGTCGAAATTCCACTAGTAAGATGGGTGCACCAGGTCTGTAAGATGGACCAGAAGATCATCCACATAAGCCAAGAACTTGAATTATATGTCCCCATGTGAACCCCACTAATCAGTGTGTTGGCACAAATACGACATAACAATGGTTCTAACGAAAGTAAGAATAGTAAAGGGGACAAGGAGCAACCTTGTTGCATCCCCCTCCACAAAGGGAACTCTTCTGTGCAGAGTGCATTAGCCAAAAGGCATACCCTGGAATCTGCATATAACACCTGGAGCACCTGAATAAAGAAACCATCAAAACCAAAGCCCTCCAATGCGAGAAACATGTATCACCACCCCACTCTATCAAAAACGTTCTCATCATCAAAACTGATCAATAGCTAGGGGATCCCCGCAACCGCACAGTAAGACTGAGAAACCAAAATCTGCTGCAGATTCCCCTCTGCTTGTCTACCCTTAACAAAACCTACCTGGAACTGATGAATTAACCAGGGCAGCAAAGAAGAAAGATGCTCTGCCAGAATCTTGGTCAAAATCTTCAGATCAACATTAAGCAGAGAGATTGGGCAGTAGGACTCTAGTAGGAGTGGATCCTTCCCTGAGTTAGGAAGAAGTGTAATCAGGGCCACATTATTATAATAAGGGACAGTTTGCAATAGAGCCAATTGCTGATACATGTCCATTAGGGGTATGCATATCGTATCACTCAACAATTGGTAAAATTCGGCACTAAACCCATCGGGACCTGGTGTTCTCGGTGTATACAAAGTCTTTTTTTTTTTTTTTTTTTTTATATTTATGCAAATTTAACAAGAAAGTCAAGAAAGTCAACAAAGCACTCTCTTGAAGAAACAGGTTGGCACACAGAATAATAACAAAATAATAACCAAGAAAAAGAATTACAATATTAATAAGCAAAATATTACAAAGTGCCAAACCACCCTAGCCCGACACAAGGGGGAACCATTCATGTAAATATAATACCAAATATGCAAGAAACGTGACAGCACATCAATTCAGACAATAAATACAGAAGTTCATTTAGGAGGAGTCAATGGAAGATTCTAGACGCCTAGCGCTAATAAAGGCTAGCAGCTGGGAAGGCTCAAAAAACACGTAGGAAACAGATTGGTGCTTTACCAAACATTTGCAGGGATGCTTAAGAAAAAAGAGCCCCCCCAGCTGCAAGACCCCTGATCGTAACAGAAGGAACTCCCTTTCGCGTTTCTGTGTTTCTCTCGATAAATCAGGATAAATACAGACTGAAAGCCACGAAAAGAGAGTTTCTTTTTGCAGAAAAAAAGCTTCAACAGCCACTCTCTGTCTGACATTAAAGCAAAAGTTACAAGGAGAGTAGAGGGCTCTAGAGGATCTAACCCAGAGTTTCCCAACAGATTAGTTACATTTAATACATCCCCTTGTATCAAACCTCCCCCGAATCTCTACCCGGGGTAGTACATTTCGCTTTAGGTAAATAGTAAATTTTAACTGTTTTTATCCTAGCTCAGAGTATCCTCTTAACAAAATCAATCTCTTTAATCATACTGTTGTCAGTAATAATAATTGTCTGCTGTAATAGCCAAAACTTTCAGTAAGATGCTACTGTCGTCAGTAACTACCGCCAACCCTAATTACTGTTGTCAGTAATTACATTAGACCGTTGTAATAACTAAACTCATAGAAAGCTTGCTACTGTTGACAATATCTCTGTTTATCTGAATGCTTTACTGTTTCCCTACTATACGTTAACGGAATTGTATTACGTTAGTCAGAATTAACCTGTCCAGTCACTCCAAATTCTCCCTGTCTAACCTAATATTATTGCTAGTGTCCACCTTAACACACCCTCTGCTCATTTTCCACACACCTCACAACAGCCCTGATCCTTACTATTCCCAGCAGATTTCCTTCACTGACAGTAGCTTATACCTACATTAACCCAGTCAAAATGTCACTATTTAACCCCACCAAATCTAATATACCACTAGTATACTTCACCATCTCCATCATAACTATTCTCGCCCACAGCCTAAACAACAATAACTTTAAAAGCATCCCAATCATACACAGTTCAACAAGAAACAGCATCCCAACATGGCAACCCCACACGGAACATTATCACAAAGCAAATCACTATAGATTAATTCACATAAACTACACCTCACCCCAACAGCATAAAAACCTTAATCCACATAAAAACCTAGATACCTTATCAATAATCCTAATTAATGCCAGATCAATGAAAAATAAGCTACCTATTTTCACAGATATACTAGACAACCAAACTCCTGACATGCTATGTGTAACAGAGACATGGCTAACAGACTCAGATAACGTATTCTTAAACCAACTAAAAAATAACAATTATGACACCTTCTATACACATAGAACACACAAAAAAGGTGGCGGAGTATTAATAATGTTAAAAAAAGAACTAAAAGCAAAACAATTACACTCACACCTACCCACGAACATTGACACAATCATTTTGAAAATTGGAAACATAAAAATCTGCCTCATTTATAGACCACCAGACCAACAATCAGAAAACCTGGACCCTCTAATTGAATTCCTAAGCTCCTCCACTGACCAAAACCCAATACTAATGCTTGGCGACTTCAACCTCCCCTCCTTACCAGCGTCATATGCATCCCTCTTTTTAGAAACCACCATAGATATGGATTTTCACCAGATAGTAAATACCAGCACACACAGTAAAGGCAATACACTTGACATAGTTTTACTGCCAGAAGTACTTTACAGATCTTATAACCCAAACTCCCTCAAATGTACTTCAACCCCTTGGTCAGACCACTATCTCATAAACTTCAAAATTGAAATCAACAACACATCAGTCAAATGAACGTCAACCATGGCCCCTCCAAACAGATTTAAAAAATATGATGAAAATGAGTTCCTAGACATGATAATTCCCAAATTATCTAACGCACCACAAAATCTCGATATAGCAGTAACCAACTGGCACGATATCATCAACAATGCAGCTTCTAATAAACAAACCACCAAGAAAAACACTCACTCTAAAAGTGACAAAGCCCCTTGGTACAACAATACATTAAAGCTAATGAAAAGAAATCTAAGGAAAGTGGAATCCAAATGGAGAAGAAATAAAAACCCCAGTAATAAAGATTTATATACTACTATCCTTAACTCCTACAAAGACGCAATTAACAATGCCAAGAAAAACTACCATGCCTCAATACTAAACAATGCAATAAATAGACCTAGAGAACTATTCTCAATTGCCCAAAAACTAACAAATACCCCCCATAACTCCAGTAATGAAATTACAGAAATCTCACCACAGGACCTGGCGAACTACTACATGAACAAAACCATGCCCCACCCCCACTTACCAAAACCTAAACATCTTTCTCAAACCATCTATGCGGATGAATGGTCTGACTTCCAACCACTATCTAATGCTGCACTCAAGAATATAATAACAAACATTAATACAACAACCTCACCCCTGGACCCTTGTCCAGTAATTTGGATAAAAAACTCCCTATCCATCCTCTCACAATTCATCCTCCCCATTATAAATCTCTCGCTAAAAAATGGGTACCTATCCCCAGCACTAAAACATGCTCAGATTCGCCCAATCCTAAAAAACCCCTCCCTTGACAAAGCATCACCTAAATCCTACAGACCCATATCAAGCATCCCGTTTATGGCTAAACTAATCGAGAAAGTAGTACAAATTCAGACCCAAGAATACATTGATAATTCAGCCCCCTTAGACGATCAACAGTACGGGTTTCGCCCCCATCACGGGGTAGAATCTCTTCTAACAGTCCTAATCGACACCCTGGTAAGAGGTATCGATAACTCAAAACAGGCATTTCTACTTATATTTATTGACATCTCTGCAGCTTTTGATAGTGTCCACCACACAACAATGATTAATAAGCTAAAACAAATAGGAATAAAATCCACAGTTCTTAATTGGTTTTCCTCTTACCTAAGTGACCGAACACAAACAGTAAGAATTGGCAACCTCACCTCAAAAACTTACAACCAGGAAATAGGCCTCCCCCAGGGCTCTGCACTGTCAGCGCTTCTATTTAATATTTATCTAAAACACATCTGTCATATATTTAAAAAATTCAATGTCCTCCACCATCTTTATGCGGACGACATAATGATGTATGTCCCATTTACAATACCTAATATCCCAACACTACTTATTAATACATGTCTCAATGAAATAAACAATTGGCTAAATGAAAACAACTTATTCATTAACCACGCTAAAACAGAAGCCCTAATAGTAACCAAAAACACAACCTACATTCCCCCACCACACATTACTCTGCAAAATAATGACATCAAAATAAAAGATTAAATACGTTACCTAGGAGTAATATTAGACAAACACCTCAGTATGGACACACATATACGAAATATCACAAAAAAAGTTTATTTTAAACTTAAAATATTAAAACAACTCCGCCCACTAATCCACTTACAAGATTTTCAACGGATAATTCAGGCCATAATAACTCCCCATTTTGACTTTGCAAACTTAACTCTACTAGGCGTAACAAAGCATAACTTAAAAAAACTCCAACTAGCACAAAATGCAGCAGCCAGGACTATAATGAACACCCCACCTTTCCACCACATAACACCTATCTTAGAGTACCTACATTGGCTCCCGATTCAATGCAGGATTCAATATAAAACTCTCTTAACTATCTACAAAGTCCTAAATAACACAGCACCAACTACTCTAATTAACCTCATCAGTAAAGAACCTAATCATAACCACCAAAGACGAGACCAATTAAATAAACTAATAACACCAAAGGAATTCATAAAGGCCAAAAAATCAACTAACAAGAAAGCATTCTCCCATGCTGCCCCTATAACATGGAACAACATTCCCCCGGAATTAAGATCCTTACCCCAAATCATGGAGTTCAGGAAAAAACTTAAAACACATTTATTCACAGTACACTACGGATCTTTGTCGAACCCACCCCTTCAACATGAAAAAGGATAGCCTCACCAGCTGACATGACCCATCTCTGAACTGAAAGTGATGCTGGAACTTCATCCCAATGATTTGAATATAGACATACCTGTACATAGTTTAAAAAATCCGTTCTTTGTACTTAGTTTACAACCTATTAAACGAAAGTTTGAATTCTTGTACATAGTTTACAACATGTTATAACTGTAAGTCTGATGTTCTTGTAATGCCCATTGTTATATGTAAAAACAACATTGCTTGTTCAACTGTTGTTTAACTGTTGTTCCATGTAAACCGCAACTGATCATCGGAAGGAGCGGTATATAAAAACGCACTAATTAAATTAAATTAAAAATTAACTAAAGGTGGCATTAATTCAGAGGACACCCCTAAAACATCCAATAGATATTCCTTAAACATATCTTTAGCGCTAATAGAGGATGACCTAGGAAAATTAACTATTCTCAAGTTATGGACTCGAGAAAGATTATCAAGTTGTTCCAGCTTCATATGCACCGACAGAAGATTCTTTTTCATAATATCAGATTGGTCTTCCAAGCTGGATAGTCTATTCCGAGTTCCTTCCTGCTCAACACATATACCAGATATTTTCTCTTCCAATACAGTTACTGCTCACATAGCTGTTTTAACCTTAGTAGTTAAGGAGGAAATTTGGGGAAACAAAGCTTCACCTAACGAAGCGATAGCATTCCATATAGACTCCAATGTAAAGTTTACAGGCCATTGAAGGGAGAACACCACCTCTCAGTCCAGCACTGGGTCAGCCTCCTCCATATGTGCCTGCAATTCACCCTGCCGGGCAGAAGAAGAAACCTGCCCGAGACACACACCTCCTACAGACACCGAGGATGCAAGACAAGGGAGCTCACTCTCAGCTCCACTTTTCAGCTCCGCAGGCACACCTTTTCCTGGCCCACACGAGGCACCATCTTCCACTGACAATGCAGGAGAGGAAACCTCCAGGAAGCCCTCTGGCAGTGTGTGGCTGCGAAGAACCTTCGGTGCAGGGCTCAATACTGGGGAGGACGATGACGCCGAAGCAGCTGCCGAGCTATCCAACTCCGACAAAGCCGCTAATCGGCTTTCTCCACCAGCCACATCTGAACTCCATGTGGCACACAAAAGGTAAGTGTCCAAAGGACCAAAGACACCAGAAACCGGCGAAGAGGCAGCAGAGGGCTGGGAGGGCAATGGCCCTGATTTGCCTTTCCGCTTCTTGCCCATGATGAAAGAAACTTGCTCACACGGCTAGGAGTGCTGCCGCCATCTTGAAAATGCCCCCCGACCGATGTATACAAAGTCTTAATCACCCATTGTATTTCCCTTGGAGCTCTAGTCTTGAAGAACTAGAAAGGGGGACTGTTACTTCTGGAGAGAAATCTGCAACTGTGAGTATATACTTCTGGTAATTTTCTAAAAAGAATTCTTTGTATTAAAGCTACTTAATCTGTGAACCCATTGCTTTTTTGTTGGATCAGTTAGGGCCTAGTAGCAGCAATTAAAGTTTGAATTTAAAACACAGAGGAGAGCTTTCTGGTTACATTTCATACCCAGCACAGAGCTTGTAGTTTAAATTTAATAGTCACTCAGGGTCAAGTAACAGCAAAGTACTTTTAGTTTAAATTTAACACACAGAAGAGAGCTTTCTGGTTAAATTTAGTACCCAGCAGAGAGCTTGTAGTTTAAATTTCATAAGAAGTTAGAGCCTAGCAGCAGCTAAGAGCTATAATTTAAATCAAATCAGAATTTAGCATAGCACAAAAGGCAAAACAGGGTCTGTACTCTTTGAGCAACAAATAAAGTCTTCTAGAGACCTTTACAAAGAGGCCTTCTACCTAGGGGGCAAGAGACCTGTGAAACCTTTTCAATAGGTGTCAACACCAGGTGGCAGATCAAAAGGCCATTTTGAAAGACTCCTCCTATCCAAGCAAGGACTGTTAATTACCCAGGAAGTTGGTCACAGCATTACCTCAGCAGCAGAGGCATAAATAGCTCAACCAGAGCTCTATGAACCTCTGTCTTGAAGGACTAGAAAGGGGGACTGTTACTTCTGGAGAGAAATCTGCAACTGTGAGTATATACTTCTGGTAATTTTCTAAAAAGAATTCTTTGTATTAAAGCTACTTAATCTGTGAACCCATTGTTTTTTTGTTGGATCAGTTAGGGCCTAGTAGCAGCAATTAAAGTTTGAATTTAAAACACAGAGGAGAGCTTTCTGGTTAAATTTAGTACCCAGCAGAGAGCTTGTAGTTTAAATTTCATAAGAAGTTAGAGCCTAGCAGCAGCTAAGAGCTATAATTTAAATCAAATCAGAATTTAGCTTACCTCAGCAGCACAAGACAGGGTACTGTGTAGCAGCCCTCTTTTAATAAGTGTTATTTCCCTCCCTCCCCTGGGATAATCGTAGCTTTATAGGTACTTACACATCTTAAAAGATAGGAGGTGATTTCAGGTGAAGCTCATTACCCAAATCAGTCATACACTAAGGACCTGAGATTAATTAAGCTTCAGGTGAACAAGGTATATTAAACGTATGAGGTACAGTTTTATTGGTATAAATACCCATAGCAACCCCTAGTAAGTAAGAACTTAAAGATCTAGACACAAACTTAAAACTAAGATGCAGACAGCAGTCCAGCAGCGGGATGGGGGCTTTCCAGTCTTTTGCATTGAGTGTCACATGTATGATTTTCTTGCAGTTGGTGAGAGGTCTTACGTGTGCACTAGGTGCAAAGAGCTCTTTTCTCTCAGGGAACAAGTCCGTTCTCTAGAGGCTAAAGTAGCAGACTTGGAAAACATAAGACAGACAGAGAGGTACATAGACGAGACCTACAGGGATATAGTCCTGAAGTCCCACCTCCAGTCTGGCAGCACCCCTGTTGCCATGGAGGAGAGAGGTCACGTGACAGGAGAGCATCACCCTGGTGTGGCAGGAAGTGATCCTGTAACTAAGACCTGTCCTCCAGGTGATGTAAAACCCTCTCACACCGAGGAAGTTTTTCCAGGGCCATGTGCCCATGAGGGAAGGGTTAGGACAGCCGTTATAGTTGGTGATTCGATCATTAGGCATGTAGATAGCTGGGTGGCTGGTGGACGTGAGGATCGCCTGGTAACATGCCTGCCTGGTGCGAAGGTAGCGGACCTCACGCGCCACCTAGATAAGGTCTTAGATAGTGCTGGGGAGGAGTCTGCTGTCTTGGTACATGTCGGTACCAATGACATAGGAAAATGTGGTAGGGAGGTTCTGGAGGCAAAATTTAGGCTTTTAGGTAGGAAGTTGAAATCCAGAACTTCCAGGGTAGCATTCTCCGAAATGCTTCCTGTTCCACGCGCAGGACCCAAAAGGCAGGCAGAGCTCCGGAGTCTCAATGCGTGGATGAGACAATGGTGCAGAGATGAGGGTTTTGGATTTGTTAGGAACTGGGGAACATTCTGGGGAAAGGAGGGGCTCTTCCGAAGGGATGGGCTTCACCTTAACCGGGATGGAACCAGGCTGCTGGCATTAACCTTTAAAAAGGAGATAGAGCAGCTTTTAAATTAGATATTAGGGGAAAGCCGACAGTCGCCCAAGAGCGGATGGTTCGGAAGAATGTATCCTTGAAGGATACTACCAAAAGCAGAGAGGTTCCACAAAAGAGTAAAGTAGCCCAAATGCCCTCAAGTATGGAGCAGACAGAGCTTAAAGATCCCAATTTACCCATGTCTAACAATAGCCAAATTAACATGAATAAAATACATTCTCTAAAATGCTTGTATGCAAATGCTAGAAGTCTAAAGAATAAGATGGGAGAGTTAGAATATATAGCACTAAATGAAAGGTTAGATATGATTGGAATATCAGAGACATGGTGGAAGGAGGACCACCAGTGGAACACTGTGATACCTGGGTACAAACTATATCGTAATGATAGAGCTGATCAAATTGGTGGAGGGGTTGCGCTCTATGTTAGAGAGGGCATTGGCTCAGAAAGGATTAAAGTTTTGCAGGAAACAAAATCTGCTGTAGAATCTATATGGATTGAAATTCCATATAAAAGGGGGAAGGCAATGGCAGTGGGGGTGTACTATCGAGCACCTGGCCAGAATGACCAAATGGATGATGAAATGCTCAAAGAAATCAAGGAAGCTAACAAAAGTTACAGCGCAGTAATAATAATGGGTGATTTCAATTACCCCGGTATCGACTGGGTCAGTGTCACGTCAGGACATGCTAGGGAGATAAAGTTCCTAGATGAAATAAATGACTGCTTCTTGGAGCAGCTGGTTCATGAACCGACCAGAGGGGAAGCCATATTAGACCTAGTCCTTAGTGGAACACCAGATCTAGTGCAAGAGATAAGGGTGTTGGGGCCACTTGGCAGTAGTGATCATAGCATGATCGCCTTTGATTTAATTAGTGGAGGAGGGATAGTAAGGAAATCCACAGTACTACCTTTTAACTTTCGAAAGGGAGACTATGATAAAATGAGGAAAACAGTTAAGAAAAAACTAAAAGGAGCAGTTGCGAAGCTTAAAGACGTACATCAAGCTTGGCTGTTGTTGAAAAATACTATCTTGGAAGCCCAGACCAGCTGTATTCCACGCTTTAAGAAAAGTGGAAGGAAGTCCAAAAAACTGCCAGCATGGTTTAAAGGTGAGGTCAGAGAGGCTGTTGTTGCCAAAAAAGCATCTTTCAGGAAATGGAAAAAAGAGCCAAACGACGAAACCTGGAAACAGCACAAGCACTGGCAAGTCAAATGCAAGGCATTGATAAGGCAGGCAAAGAGAGAATTTGAGAAGAAGCTTGCTGCGGAAGCAAAAACGCGAAATAAAGACCTTTTCAAGTACATTCGTAGCAAAAAACCTGTGAGAGAGTCAGTTGGTCCATTAGATGATAAAGGGGTTAAAGGAGCACTAAGAGGCGACAAGGCGATAGCGGAGAGACTGAATGAATTCTTTGCTTCGGTTTTTACTGAGGAAGATGTAGGGATGTTATCCATGACTGAAGTGGTATTTAAAGGTGCGGAAGAATTGAAGGAAATATCGATATATCGGGAAGATGTCTTACAACTATTAGATAAACTGAAGAGTAGCAAATCACCTGGGCCGGATGGTATACATCCAAGGGTATTGAAAGAACTGAAATATGAGATTGCAGACCTGCTATCAGTAATCTGTGAACTATCATTAAAATCATCTCTAATACCTGAAGATTGGAGGATCGCCAATGTAACACCAATTTTTAAAAAGGGTTCCAGGGGTGATCCGGGAAACTACAGACCGGTGAGCCTGACGTCAGTACCGGGAAAAATGGTAGAAAACATCATAAAGAATAAAATTACTCAGCATGTAGATAGTCACAACCTAATGGGAGACAGCTAACATGGCTTTAGACAAGGAAGATCTTGTCTTACTAATCTGTTATGTTTTTTTGAAGGAGTGAATAAACAGGTGGACAAAGGTGATTCGGTTGATATTGTGTATCTGGACTTTCAGAAAGCCTTTGACAAGGTCCCTCATCAGAGACCTTTGGCAAACCTAAAGAGTCATGGGATAGGAGGCAGTGTACTATTGTGGATCAGGAACTGGTTAAAAGATAGAAAGCAGAGGGTAGGGCTAAATGGCCAATTTTCCCAATGGAGAAAGGTGAATAGTGGTGTACCTCAGGGATCTGTGCTAGGTCCGCTGCTTTTTGACATATTCATAAATGACCTGGAAAGTGGAATAACGAGTGAGGTTATCAAATTTGCAGATGACACAAAACTATTTAAAGTTGTTAAAACCCAAGAGGATTGTGAAAAATTGCAAGAGGATCTTGATAAATTGGAAGACTGGGCATCAAAATGGCAGATGAAATTTAATGTGGACAAGTGCAAGGTTATGCACCTAGGGAAGAACAACCCAAACTATGGTTACACGATGCAAGGTTCCACATTAGGAACCACCACCCAGGAAAAAGATTTAGGCGTCATTGTGGATACCATGTTAAAACCCTCGGCCCAGTGTGCAGCGGCGGCTAAGAGAGCAAATAGAATGCTAGGTATGATAAGGAAAGGAATGGAAAATAAAACAAAAGATATTATAATGCCTCTATATCGTTCCATGGTGAGACCGCACCTTGAATACTGTGTGCAATTCTGGTCGCCGTATCTTAAAAAGGATATAGCGATTTTAGAAAAGGTACAGAGAAGAGCCACCAAAATGGTAAGGGGGATGGACGGATACTCCTATGAAGAAAGGCTAAAAAGGTTAGGGCTCTTTAACCTGGAAAAGAGACGGCTGAGGGGAGATATGATAGAAGTCTATAAATTAATGAACGGAGTGGAACGGGTAAACATAGATCGATTGTTTACCTTATCAGAATATAGAAAGACTAGGGGACATGCAATGAAGCTACAGGGTAAACTATTTAAGACTAATAAAAGAAAATATTTTTTCACTCAACGTGTAATCAAACTCTGGAATTTGTTACCGGAGGATGTAGTAAAGGCTGTTAGTGTAGCTGGGTTTAAAAAAGGTTTGGACAAGTTCCTGGAGGAAAGGTCCATAAACCATTATTAAGAAGTGACCGAAGATATTAATGCTTGACCCAGTACAAGCATTGTGGAACTTGTGTCTCTTGGGGAAACTGCTAGGTACATATGACCTAGATTGGCCACTGTTGAAAACAGAATACTGGGCTTGATGGACCTTGGTCTGACCCAGTATGGCATATCTTATGTTCTTATGTTCTTATATAGGTGCATTCAACACATCCCGGTGTTCCTGTTCTAGCAGTGGCAGATCACAAGCCCGGAGATATGTTCGAGCACTAGAATCATCACAATCCTCCACTGCATACAATCCATGGAAGCAAACCAAAAAGGCCTCCTGAACTCCCCAGCAGCTAAACGCATTGCGCTACCGATCTGGAATCCCCTTCTTTCCTAATAAGAGACAAGAGAAGACACCCAGAATGGTTCCCAAACTGATATAGTACATATCGGTTATGCAACATGGATTGTTTTGCACGTGCGTGAATAAGAGTATTCAACTGGCTTTGTAAGGACAAGTAAGCATCCAAATTTTCCTCCGTATCGTGGTGTGTTAGGTGTTTCCCTGGGGTGGAGGACCTGCCAAACATCCAAGAGATCACAACCATCACAAAGACTCAAAATTCGGCAACATTGTCACGAGTCATTTCCAATCCCGCCCCCAGATTTGTTGACTGTAGGGTCAAGAACAGAGTTGTAGTCCCCACCTAAATTAATATGATGTTCAACTCCCAAGGTCAAGCGTTACACCAGCACATCAAATGAACCCCGATCATTCTGATTAGGGCCATAAATATTCCCTAACAAGAGAGGTGTGCCCTGGAGGTGGCCCTTGAGAAGGAGATATTGCTCCCCCCGGGGTCACAAATTGTCTGTTCTACTTGCAGGTCTATTGTGTTACGGACTAAAATTACCACTTCTGCCTGTTTGCTTCCCACGGAAGCTCCATAGGCTGCCCCCACCTACCACCTCTTTAATTTGGTATGTTCAACCTTTGTCATATGGGTTTCCTGGAGTAAGGCAATGTCCACTTGTTGATGTCTTAATGCCTTCAACATTTTATGCCATTTTATAGGACAGCCAATACCACAAACGTTCCAGGAAATCAGTCGAAGACCCTGTTTAATCATGTAAGCCCCAAATGAATAGGGTACCATCACTGAAAAAGTATTTTTTTCAAAGCAAAGGGATCTCCCCAGCCTAAGATCCCCCTTTTAGCATCCTTAGGAATCTTACCTCTCCACCCACATCTATCCAGAGCTATGTATTGTCATTATGAACCTCTCCCCCTGCCCACCTTATCAAGCACCTCTCTTAGCTTATGTCTAATAGAACCAGCGCCCCTTCCTAAAACTAAACCCCCCCGCTACTTTCCCCTCCTACTACATTGCGACCATTGCTCCAACTTGGAGCCCTCCATGAGAGTCCTGATCGTGTGACGCCCCCACCTGCAACCCGAATCCCTCATAAGTTCCTCCTGAAGGTAACAGCAGGCTCTTACCCATTTTTTTCAGCCTGTTAGGGATCATGCCCCGCAGGCATGGAATTACATAGGAATCCCCAACAAGAATTCTTCCTTCAGCCTATCCTCAGTCCGACCCATCTTATTTACATTATATATAGCAGTATTCTATATGGACCACAGAGTACAGACTTCCCATCCTTAACCTCACCAGGGTGTGTGGTCCATCATGCTTTCAAACCATCTTCCAGGGTTTGCCATATCTGCCCCCTCAACTGAAGAGCTATTTAGGTACAAGAAGATAACTGAAAGTGTACTCTGCACCTTCCCTCACCGGTAACAGCACCTGGGCTCTTGGATAACGGATTTCCACATATAAAGCAATGAGAAGGAAGCAATTACTGTTAATAATACAAATCACACACAATTGTATTATAAAAAAAAACACCAAAGCTTTGGGAGAGAGAACAAAGCTTGCACCTTGCCTCTCTGACATCACAGACTTTGGCTACTATATTTATTGTTCAAAATTTCATTTCACAGCATAATTTCCACCTTATTATTCTACATCAAGCATCACGTATATTCATAATGTGCATCTCTATGTCATAGATCAGATCCTATTAGTATAGGTAATCAGGAGGAGACTTACATGTATTCTCAGGCATAACTTCTTAAACAATAATTCTAACACAAGCAGTTTTCATTTCTTTGTTTCAAGACTGAAGAGACAGTTTCTCCCTGCACTGTCTATTGCATAAACAAACTTAGTTTCTCTGTTATGTGAAAGTTCAGCATAGTTTTCCAGTAGAGTCTCTCAAGGTCGTTAACTAAGTAATGGCTCTGGAATGTCTGAGCTACTGAATCTGTAGTGTTAACTCTTTCTGAGGGCTTTCAGAAATACAGTGTACACAGCCCTGTACAGACAAGCTTCCTCAGTCCCCCCTCTCAAAGGTAAGGAAACTCAGACATTGATATTAAGGAAGGATTGCAAACAGACTCTGGGCCAATCTGCAACATCATCCTAGGGATCAAAGATTCCACTGACTTCTTACAGCAATCAGACATTACACAGAGAGTCAATGTTCCTAAAATAAAAAACCCCAAAAATTCAAACAGTGATGCCAACATGCCTTGCAGGGGCTTAGACAATGAATTCCAAAAAGAGGAGACAGAATCAAAGAAATCAGAAAAAGAATTTACATGTCTACTACTTGGGACAAAAGTACGGTTTCTGACCTTATCTAGTAGGCCTTTCACTTCCTTTCCGTCATTATCCAGCAGAGAACAACAATGATCAAGGATTAATCCACACACTCCATCTTCCTTCGCTAGGAGGTAGTCTAAAGCCATGCGATTCTGGGATGCATAGTGTGGCGACGGCGCCCCCACTAGGCGGTTGCCTAGTGAAAGCGGTGGGCCATCTTGTATCTTGTATGTTGCTTAAGCTTCAGGGCTAAGACCTCTGAATGTGTAGTTGCGTGCAAAAAGCAGTCCAAGTGGTATTTTTGGCCAACACAGGAAAATTTATTAAATTTTTCGTTTTAAATTTCAGCTTTGCAAACAGACCTTTGTAGAAGGCTCCAACCACAACAACAGAAAAAAGGATGTTTTCTCCAAATAAACTTTCTTTGCAAAAAGTGTATTTCAGCAGTGTTATCAATGAGCAGTTTCTTCCAGCTCTTTAACAAAAGAATTTCTTCTTCCAGAAACAAACATAATTGAACTAGTATTTAACAGCAGAGTCCAGCAAAGCTTTTAGCTTCCCTTAGCTGCTTCAGGTTTTAACTTTAAAACACTTCTCTGCTTGTCAGCACAGAAACTAAAACTGCTGTGTTTAAACTTTCATTCAGCACAAGTGTTCTTGTAGCTTTAACCATCAGATTTCTTTCTCTCTCTAAAGCTTCTTAGCTACAATAATCAGGATAACTGTTTCCTGGGTTTCCTTCCTATTAAACCCTTAGCTTTTCTCAGTCAGAGATTATGCACAAAGAACATTCCATTTGGGAGTCTGTGGAGTCAGGTTCCTCTCCACAGAATTCCACCTCCATGTCTTCCTCGGCATTACATGACTGTGGGGCTTGGACAGGTTCAGGGATTTCAGGTTTTACATCCTTTAGAAGCTTGAACAGTCTTTCCCACTGAACTTCCCTTCTTCTCCCCGGGATTATATTAGTGTTCTCAGACTTCTTTCCCTTTAGTAAAACATTTAAAGGCTTTGTTTGCTTTACCTTATCTGTAAAAGCATTCTTCCTGGCATGCGTCCCATAAGGTACAGCTTCTTCCTCAGAATCGGGTATACTTATTTCTGAGTCAGAGTCACACACATTAACTCCCTCAAACTTTCCCCTCCTACCTCTGAGCTTGACTGTAGACCTTTTACAGCAAGGGCATCTCCTAGGAGTAGCGTCCTCTGAATCAGAGCTGCCTGGGGGATCACTGCAGTGTTTGTCTATAACGCTTCTAGGCTCGCCAAGCCTGAAGACTTTTTCCTCTTCAGATGGAGCTGAGACCTCCTGCTCCAGCTTCCTCACAGCTAGCCTTCTCGCTTCCTCTCTCCTGGAAGGAGTGCAATTAACCTGGATTCTGGCTCTTTCCTGACTGCCGTCTTTCAAGCTGTTCCCATGTCTTGCTTCTCTCCTGCCGGTCTTGCTGACGCTTCCTGCTCTCTCTGTTTGCCTGTGCTTAAATGTTTGCAAGCGTGCTCTCTCCCCTGGCCCCACCCACAGGTGTCTCCTATCACTTCCTATAGTTGCCCTGGAGTCTGGGTGTGGCCTCAGCCTAGCTTTGCAAGTGTGGGTTTTTCCACTGCTTTCATTTTGGAACATGTGCTTAGTTGAGCCCATCCCCCTTATGGAAGAAAAAGTTTATTTTTTCTTTATTTCCCAGGGCTGTGCTGCACCCTCCTTACCACAATAGGCAGACAACTTGTTCACTGCACCTTGTAATACACTAATTGCCTCTGTGAGATCCAAGGCTGTAAATTCAACAACTGCCTGTAAACGAATAATCTGGGTACCATATTCTCTTGTGGGTGCTATTGCTCCAAAAGTTGAAAGCCAAACAGTATCCGTAAATACATCAATCTGAGATTTAGTTAAAGGACTTGTAGAGTCTACTAGTTGCTCTGCAGCTGCTATGGCCTTATCCTGAGGGGAAATATCTAGTTTTCTTCTTAAAGAATCATTTGGAGTTGATAATAAAGTAATATTTTGGTACAGTAAAAATTGCCACGGAGTATCTAACTGGGCAGCATAGCAAGTACCTGACCAATCTCTAGGCAGTTCTGTATATGCAAGATTACCACACACAAAATAATCTCCTTCTAAGGCCACTAACTCACTTTCCCAAATTGTCAAATTGTGGGGACAAGATATATTCTGTGTATAGTTATTCAAAGCCCACTGAGTAATACTCATCTCTTCAATTCCTACGGATAGATTATGTTCCCAGGGATGGTAATACCTTAACAAGGGGCAACTCTAGTTTAGTATGTCTAGGTCTGAACTACTGTAGAGTCATTCAAAGGGATTGGGTATCTAGAACTATTATACTGTAACAATTCATGATCATGTACTTGGTTCCCTTGTGTTGGCACTAATTGTACTACTGAAATAAAAGAACTTCTTACATGGGATTTTTTATACTAGGTAGAGGCGTTATGTATCATTACAAATGTTCCAAGGAGTTTCCCCTACCTTTTTCCCTGTATTTTGAGCCGTAAAACATATTGAAGGGGACATTAGACGCATAGGGCTAATCACTCTAGGGTCTGTGGTTGTATGAGACCATTGTACAGTGGTTAGATTAAAAGCTATATCACGAAACTCTTGAAAGGTTTTAGGCCTAGCTTGTAGCAGAAACCCATGCTGAGTGGCTGTCACAGTTGGAAGGCAAATAGCACAATCTGACAGATTAAAGTGTTTTGTGACTGAATGTAAGTGTGACTCAAAAATATTTGGGTGTTCCCCATAACGTTTCCAAGATTCTGAATGCAGTACTGCTTCATTAACAATAATACGCCATAACACAACTACAACCAGATAAGGAAACATTCTTAACAGACCTCTAAATATCTAAAACTATTAATTACTCCAAAAATAAATGTTCTGAGAAAAAATGAAAACACAACTATCCTTCTTAGTACTATGAAGATAAATACTATAACTATAACCACCCCCAACCCCTAATCTCTTCATGAAGTAAAGGTTAAGTGCCAAAAGGTCATCGCTTATATATCAGTAAAGAACTAACTAATTTTATCAACCTAATCAGCAGTATAGATGCTGGAAAAGGTCTCTTACATAATTAGTTCATTCAAAAAGCAATTAATCACGATAGTCTTTTCTGCAATATCACGGTTGTCCAAGTCTGAATGAGTCTCTGCGTTGCAACAACAGAAGACACCTCTCTTGATTCACTGATGCAGGGAACCACCCTCTGGATCCTGTAAAGGAGCCTTTTTACACTGTGAAAGATGTATCCAACGAGATTGTCCTTCCACTTTACAAGCTGAGTATCCCACCAGGAGCACATGGAACGGACCTAGGAACTTGGGAGCCAAAAGTGTCTTTGGATGCAAGTTCTTAATCAGAACCCAATCTCCTGGCTTCAATTCTGGATGCGATGACTCTGAAAGAGTATCCTGCTGAGGATTCACCTGCAATAAAGGAGAAACAGACAAAACTGAGTGCAATCGTGAGCAATAAGTCAAGATATCGCTGCGCAACAGTTGAGGATCCGGGATTACTGTCAATTCATGTGGAGAAGTAGCTGGACATCAGGCCTCCTCGAGCACATGGGGGAATTACGCACTGCTATAAGGGCAAAAGGAAGGGCTTCCGTCCAATCTGTAGCCCAATCCTGTGTCAGAGTGCATAAGTGACCTTTGAGTGTTCTATTCATCCATTCCACTTGGCCAGAGCTTTGCTGATGATAAGGTGTGTGCAGTTGTCTTTTAATCCCAAACCATTGCTCAATACCCTCCCAGACACTCGCAATGAAGGCCAGACCCTGATCAGAAGAAAGAACAAAAGGTACACTTCAAACAGGAATAAACTGAGTGAGCAGTAATTTAACGGAGACCCCAGCAGTCATACTGTTAGTGGGATAAGCTTCTACCCATCCGGAGAAAAGATAAGTGACCACCAACAAATACTGTTTCCCCCCTCTGGCACAGGGCAGATCTGTAAAATCAAGCTGCAAAATCAAAAATGGTCCTGAAGGTTTGGGAAGGGTGGCAGAAACTTCCATAACTGACCCTACTCTGCCAGCCTTCAAACAATCCAAACAAGCTGCCTACACAGCCTGTGCCATAGAAAAAATCTTTGGGTGATACCAGAGAACCGAAAAGGCATGATTCATAGCCACAGCTGACAGGTGAAGCTTAATGTGCAGGAACAGGGCAAGTGGAAACAATAGACTGTCAGGGCAAATGAGAAGATGATCCTTTAAATACTTAAAGAGAAATAATGAACAAACAAACCTCTTCCAAAGACAGGAAAACTGTAAAACTAGAGGGCATAACATGAAGCTGCAAGGTGGTAAATTAAAAGGAAATGTCAGGAAATACTTTTTCACTGAAAGGGTGGTGGATGCTTGGAATGCTCTCCCGATGGAAATGGTGGGGGCAAACACAGTGACGAAATTCAAAATGACATGGGACAGACACAGTGGATCCCTTTACAGCAACAAGATAAAATCAAAATAAACTGAATAGTGGGCAGACTAGATGGACCATACTGGTCTTTATCTGCCGTCATTTACTATGTTACTATATCATTTTTCCAGTAGCCCTGCGCATCACAGGTTGCACCCCACGAAGTCCACAGAGTCTGAGTTTCAAAGGGAGTATCATGATAGTGCTGTAAGAGAGATGAAAGGGAAAACAAAGTCATGTTAGATGGTTTTAAGTACAAAATTGTTGGTGACGCTGATGCTCGGAGGGCAGCTCACTGTGCTTCTTGGTCTGCAAAATGGTTGCACTTTGGCATAAAATCTCCAGCAGAGGAATGTCCTTTACACTTTAAAACTGCAACGTGTGCCAGCAATAGTACAGCCTGGAGTAAATGGTGGATGTGTTCAGCATAGTTTTCCAGTAGAGTCTCTCAAGGTCGTTAGCTAAGTAATAGGCTCTGGAATGTCTGAGCTACTGAATCTGTGGTGTTAACTCTTTCTGAGGGCTTTCAGTAATATAGTATAATTAAGTACCCTCACAGTGTACACAGCCCTGTACAGACAAGCTTCCTTTCAATAACTACTAAATACACTACCCCGGATGTGGGGTGCGACCTGTGATGCACAGGGCTACTGGAAAAAGGATATAGTAACATAATCACTGAAAGGGTGGTGGATGCTTGGAATGCCCTCCCGATGGAGGTGGTGGGGGCAAACACAGTGATGGAATTCAAAGTGGCCTGGGACAGACACAGTGGATCACTTTACAGCAACAAGATTAAATCAAAATAAACTGAACCATCTAATTTCTCAACAAATAGGGGTGTCCTACATGGAGCGATGGGGGGAGGAGCGGTGGGTTCACCCCTAAACAAAGATATGGGGAGGGGTGAAGACATGGGGAGGGGTGCACCTGCTCCTGGTGGGTGCACCCCTAAACAAAGACATGGGTAGGGGTGCACCTACTCCCTAAAAGACATGGGAAGGGGTGCATCTACTCCTGCCATATTGCTGGGCAGACTAGATGGACCATACTGGTCTTTATCTGCTGTCATTTACTATGTTACTATGTTACTAAACCATCAATTTGCGTGCCCCTCTTTTGAGTCCCCACCTTCCCCACAACCCAATTAATCAAACACTTAGTGGAATACTTGGGGGTCCCCAATTCAAACATATGCAAACAATCCTACCCCACCATATCCCAACTATTCCATAAGCATTGAATTCCCCTTATAAAAGTAAACTTTTTGTTCTTCCCCAGTTGTACTGAACCAGTCTTTCTTTCACTCCCCACCGTCCCCTCCCCATGCACCTCCATTCACACAATCTAGTGTACTAGCTGATAAACAGGTGCCACATTCCAGATATTGGAGAGCGCGGCAAGCATGTAGAAGCACAAGTCCCCAGAGTACATAAAAGTCTATCTCCAGGGTGAACAAAATCTGGGGTAGTAGCCAGCCCAGAGGGGCCCAGCGAGGCCAACCCCGCAGAGTGACCTCACCAAGTCTTTGGCCTCATAATCAGTCCAGACCATCCAAGCAAGTATTACACACCTCCGTCCCAGAGTCCTTAGCAGATCAATTTGTAAGTAAAGTCTCCAAAAACAGTGCTGCCAAAGCTGGGCTGGTGAACCATTTCTGGTGTCCATTATGATCTATACGGAGGCGTGCAGGGTAGAGCAAAGAAAACTGAAGCTTCTTAGTGGCCATCTGACCACAGATCACCGCAAATTCCTTCCACCGCCGACTCACTATCGCAGGATAGTCCTGAAAAAAGGAGACCGTGTGATCGATCCCCAGAATTTCATCAGTCTCATGCAGCCCGTAGTATAGCACCTTTTTGTGCATAGTTCAGGAAGCATGCTATCACCACTCATTGGTTTTACATTGCCATCCTTCTTTGGGCCCAGCCGGTGCACCCATTCCAATATTATTTTGCCCACATGGTCACCCAGAGACAAGTTGAGAGAGAAACAGGATTCCATATATCCCCTTAGTTCACCATCTGAGGCAGATTCTTCAAGGCTCACGATTCGTAGGTTTTTCCTGCAGCCTCAATTCTCCATATCATCTAGATTATCTCCATACTGATGGAGAAGAACCTCCATATGTTGGATTTTGGTGCTCTGGGAGTACTGAGTCTCCTCTGCCATGGCCCACCTGATCCACATGATCATGTCTTGCAGTATAGTCTGCCAGGCCCTGAGCCAACTGACTAAGCTGGGCCAAGAGGCTCTGAAACCTTCCCTCCACTGCCGCTCATACTTTCCTCTATTAAATTGGAGGGGGTATCTCTGCACAGGCTCACAGAGCTGGCCTCCGCCATTTTACTCATGAAAGGCCACAACGTTTCATTCCTGGATGCTTTCGTCACCATCCACTTGCCGCACAGATTAAGATCTCCCGAAACAGGTTCCCAGTTCGTTGAGACCTTCAGCTGAACAAAAATCGCAGCAGTCTGAGTGAATTAAATGCAGGTTTCAGCTAGTTAAAGGTGTGAAGTACCGGAACAGAAGAAAGTGCTGCTTCCTCGGCTCACCACATCATGTGATTCCTATAACAGCTTTTAAACTAGCTAATATGGGAAAGCCAACAGTCGCCCAGGAGCACATGGTTCAGAAGAATGTATCCTTGAAGGATACTAGCAAAACAGGGAAGTTAGGGCATCCTGACAAAGTGGTTCCAACAAAGATAAAAATAATCCAGATGTCCTTCAGTTCAGAGCCGAAAGATTCAAAATTACACCTATCAACTGATAACCAGATTAATATAAACAAAATACAACCTCTAAAATGCCTTATGCAAATGCTAAAAGTCTAAAAAATAAAATGAGAGAACTAGAATATATATCACTAAATGAAAGGTTAGATATGATTGGCATCTCAGAGACCTGATGGAAGAAGGACAACCAATCGGACACTGTGATACATGGGTACAAACTATATTGCAATGATAGAGTAGATCAAATTGGTGGAGGGGTTGCGCTGTATGTTAGAGAGGGCATTGAGTCACATAGGATTAAAGTTTTGCAGGAAAGAAAATACACTCTATGGATAGAAATTCCATGTAAAAAGCAGAAGGTGGCCTCAGTAGAGCTCTACCACTGACAGCCTGTCAGGAATGAACAGATGGATGATGAAATGCTAAAAGAAATTAGGGAAGCTAACAAAAGTTATAACACAGTAATAATAGGTGATTTCAGTTACCCCAGTATCGACCGGGTCAATATCACAACAGGACATGTTACAGAGATAAAGTTTTTAGATGAAATAAATGACTGCTTCTTCTTAATGGAATACAGGATCTGGTGCAAGAGCTAAGTGTTGGCAATAGTGATAATAGCATGATCGCATCTGATTTAATAAATGGAAGAAAGACGGTAAGGAAATCCACAGAACTACCTTTTAATTTTCAAAAGAGAGACTATGATAAAATGAGGAATATAGTTAAGAAATAACTAAAAGGAGCAGCTGCAAAGGTTAAAGATATAGAAACATAGAAATATGATGGCAAAAAAAGATGACATGGCCTATCTAGTCTGCCCTTCCATATCACTCACTACAAGAGTCCCCTTTTTTCCTTTAGAGAGTCTCTGTGTTTGTCCCATGCTTTTTTAAATTTAGATTCTGTCCTCATCTCTACCATCTCCACTGGGAGACTATTCCACGCATCTACCACTCTTTCCATAAAGAAATATTTCTGCATATTACTCCTGAGTCTATCCCCTTTCAGATGATATGATTGAGATGTTTAAATACCTCCATAGCATAAATGCACAGGAGGAGAGCCTCTTTCGACTGAAAGCAAGCTCTGCTACAAGGGGACATAGGATGAGAGTGTGATCAAATCTGCAGATGACACAAAATTATTCAAAGTTGTTAAAACACAAGAGTATTGTGAAAAATTGCAAGAGGACCTTGAAAAACTGAAAGACTGGACTTAAAAATGGCAGATGAAATTTAATGTGGACAAGTGCAAAGTTATGCACCTAGGAAAGAACATCCCAAACTACAGATAAACGATGCAAGGTTCCACATTAGAAAACATCAGCCAGTAAAACGATTTAGGCATCATCCTGGATAATACGTTGAAACCATCCGCCCAATGTGCAGAGGCAGTCAAGAAAGCAAATAGAATGCTAGGAATCATAAGGAAAGGAATGGAGAATAAAAGCAAGGATATTATAATGTCTCTGTATCATTGTATGATGCAACTGCACCTTGAATATTGTGTGCAGTTCTCATTGCTATATCTTAAAAAAGATATAGCTGAATTAGAAAAAGTACAAAGAAGAGAAACAAAAATGGTAAAGAGAATGGAATGATACCCCTATGAGAAGTGAATTAAAAGCTTGGGGCTCTTCAACTTGGAAAAGAGACGGCTGAGGAGGGCTATGATAGAGGTCTGTAAATTAATGAATGGAGTGGAATGGGTAAATGTAGATCGGTTGTTTAGGCCATCAAAAAGTAGAAAGACTAGAGGACACACAATGAAGCTACAATGCAATCCATTTAAGACTAATAAAATAAAATATTTTTTTACTCAATGCGTAATCAAACTCTGGAATTCATTACCGGAGGATGCAGTAAAAGCTGCTAGTGTAGCTGAGTTTAAAGAAGGTTTGGACAAGATCCTGGAGGAAAGGTCCATAAACCATTATTAAAGAGGATCCGGATAATCTACTGCTTGCCCTGGAACAAGCACTGTGGAACCTGTGTGCCTCTTTGGGAACCTACCAGATACTTGTGGCCTGGATTGGACACTTTTGAAACAGGATACTGGGCTTGATGGATCTTGGTCTGACCCAGTAAGGCATTTCTTATGTTCTTAACATGTGGGAGGGTTTGCAGAGCGTAAAGCCACTAGGGAAAGAGGACCATTTTAAACAGTGCTGTTTGGCCCCCCAAAGATAAAGGCTTGGAAATGCCTTAAAGAATGATCATGGGGCATTCATGAGCTGTTGAACTGAATGGATGCACTATCACAGAGTTCCCACTATTATTCACCCTTTTGTTTAAAAAACTGATGGGGAGAGGGCATTTTCAAAGTGATGAACACAGCCAGTGGGATATTCAGAGGCTTTAACATGGTTAGTGTAACTGAATATCCCCAGGTACTGCCATTGAACACCCTAACAGATAAGGCCTCGGCATTGAATATCCAGGTTTAATGTTCAGTGGCAGAGGCTAGCTGCTGTAGAAGCTCTAGCCGTCACCACCGAATATCACTCCTGATATCTTTTTTTTGGCTGGAAAAAAAGATACTAAAGTCCTGGGACAGTAGCAAACACTCCTTGTCTCTACTATTGGCCAAATCTGCTGTCTGAGCTAAATGCAGCAGCTAGGGCCAACCCAACCACTAGGCAAACTAGACAGTCACCTAGTGTGGCTACATCTGGAGAGTGGCAAAAATGGGACATTCTAAGCTAAATCATAGATTTTCACAGTCAGAGTAGGTGTAAAGCTTGAGATTGTCTAGGGCAGCGTTTTTCAACCACTGTGCCGCGGCACACTAGTGTGCCGTGAGATATTGTCTGGTGTGCCGTGGGAAAAATTCCAATTTCATCCGTAACATGTGGCCTCGGCTCACAAATTAGGGTTGCCAACCGGCCGGTTTTCAGCCGGCCTGGCCGTTTTTTCCTTGGCCTGGCCGGCTGCCGGCACAGTTGTAAAACTGGCCATTGAAAAGCCGGTTTTTTGCTCTGGCCGCAAGATCGGGCGCGGCCAGAGCAAAAAACCGGCTTTTGTGCCGAAGTCCGCGGCGCGAACGCGATTCCCTATAGCAGTGCAGCCGCTGGTTCTGCTTTGTACAGAGCAGCGGCTGCACTACACTTACATTGAAAAGTAAAGAGAAACTGTGTCAGGAGCCCTCCGATCATGCAGAGCCCGAGGAAGTGATGTCATGGGGGCGGGCTCCTCACAGGCTGTCTTTCCTTTTCAAATTAACTTTAGCTGCAATAAAGTTAATTTGAAAAGGAAAGACAGCCTGTGAGGAGCCCGCCCCATGACATCACTTCCTCGGGCTCTGCGATGACCGGAGGGCTCATGACACAGTTTCTCTTTACTTTTCAATGTAAGTGTAGTGCAGCCGCTGCTCTGTACAAAGCAGAAGCAGCGGCTTGGGCAGAGGGGGGGTGTGTGTGTGTGTGAGTGAGTGAACCAGCAAGGGGGGGGGGGAGTGTGAGTGAACCAGCAAGGGGGGGGGAGTGTGAGTGAACCAGCAGTGGAGGGGGGGGGGTTGGGTGAGTGAACCAGCAGTGGAGGGGGGGTGGTGTGTGAGTGAACCAGCAAGGGGGGGGGGGGCGTTGGGTTGAGTGAACCAGCAGGGGAGGGGGGGTAAGTGAGTGAACCAGCAGGATGGGTTAGTTAGTTACCCAGCAGGAGGGGTGATTAATTGACAGGGGGGTGGGTGAGTGAACCAGCAGTGGAGGGGGGGTGGTGTGAGTGAACCAGCAGGGGAGGGGGGTTGGTGTGAACCAGCAGGGGAGGGGGGTTGGTGTGAGTGTTTGATTCCTATTCAAGAGAATTACTTTATATATAGTCAATATAGGCACAGAGGTAAATTTTTTTAACATTTTCTAATGGTGGTGTGCCTCGTGATTTCTTTCATGAAAAAAGTGTGCCTTTGCACAAAAAAGGTTGAAAAACACTGGTCTAGGGCACCAACACCTTGAACCAACTCTAGGGCCGGCCCTAGCACCAGTAAGAAAGGGGGCCTTTCTGAAAAGCTGTCCCAGGGTGGTGGGGGGAAGAAATGATTATTCTTGTACAAATTGATTGTTTATTAGTCTATGTTGGTTGTTGAAAAATTTAATAAACAGATTCAAACGGAGAGATCACTTGATGAGGGGCTTGGAGAAAGACGTGAGCTAAATCAGCTCCTTATTCGGATCCAAGAAAATGGCAAAATAGTGCAAATTCCTTCAGCCTTGCACCCCACAAATCCCAGATAAACACTACTGAGAGTGCCACCAGCACTAAATTCAGCAACAGCAAGATAAATACGGAGGCGGAGGGCATGTGTGGCGGCCTGCCTGTGGCGGGTGATCTCCAGGTAGAAATCTCTAAAGTGGTTTTTGCCGCATTGGAAGACAGGCTCAATAAACTACAAGCTACAGTGGAAGATATTAGAGAACACTTCAAGTCACAATTACAGCACATCACAGAGGTAGAGCGGTGAGTGGAGACTCAGGAAGAAACGACAAACAGGCTCACATCCCAAATCACACAGCTTACTACGGAGTATAAACAGCTTATTGGCAGGGTGGAGGAGCAAGAGAACCGCTCACGACGAAACAACCTACAGATAGTCGGCCTTAGTGAAAACATCTCCGATGCCTAGCTTTACGACTTATTCGAATGCTGGTTTCCCTCTGTACTGGGCCTGCCACCTGATGGTGTCAAATGGAAATGTGAACGCGCCCATAGGGGGGCCTCGCCGCGAGGACACCTCCAAGCCATGGACAGCTATAGCACGATACATAGTCTGGCTTGAAAAGGAGGCCATCCTGAAAGAATATTGTCGGCACAAATCACTGGGGTGAGACAGTCAGCGACAATTACTGTTCAATGATTACTCTGTGAGGATGTCTCTGAAATGCCGCAAGTTTGCTACCATCTGCACCTCACTTCACAATCACAGAGTTAAATTTGCCCTGTTCTACCTGCATCACTTACGGGTGACCTATGGAGGTAAGACTGTATTCCTGAACAGTGCGGAAGAAAAGTATTGTGGAAAAGTGCCTTATTGAAAATCGTGACCCACAACATTAACATTTTAATTAAAGCAAAAGGATTGACCTTAGTCGCCAAAACTTTGACTAGTATGGGCAGGACTCACAAACTAAGATGGGGAGAAGATAAGCACAGAAGGAGCGGTGACTTTCAGCAGTGATCACTTGGGGCACAGCACCGAAAATGCAGGACATCACTGCTTATCTCTCAGGGCTTAGGGCCGCGGCCTGCCTGGGGATGTGTGCCCTGCTCTGGGAGATCTGATAATGGGGAGTGGGCCTATAAGCAGATAGAGTGTCAGACCAACATCCCCAGGTCGATGGGTGCAGCAGACCGCTGAGTGTGCGCTGCTCCGGAATGCACCAGATTGTGCCCTCGGGTGACTGAGCTCACTGTTAGCTGCTCCAACAAGACTGGCCTGTAATAATGAGTTTTGGAACTGGGGGGAGCGGGGAACTGGGGGGATATATTTGTTTTCTTGCAATTGTATTGTATTTGAATGGGAAACACAACACAGGAATATGGGGCCTGGGAGACAGCATGGTGGGAGGGAGTGGGATCCAAGGGATGTTACGAAGTAGTAGGAAAGGACCAAATGGTGAGATTTGGATGGAATGACAAAGAACATCAAAAGTTGAAGTGAGATGGGTACGAGAAGTTAATTTTTCCTCTTATAACTCCAAGCAGGGGGGGTGGCAATCCTAATTGGGAAGCGAGTCACCTTTGAAATGCACAAGATACTGCAAGATGAGGATGGCAGATATGTGTTGATTTGGAGGCTACTCCAAGGGCAAAACGTAATATTGGGTAGTGCATATGCCCCACATGTCTATCGCCATTAATTTTTTGTGGAGTTGGTGGCACAATTGGCAGATCTCGGGGAGTATTCTTTTATTCTGGGCAGAAACTTTAATACTGTGGACGACCCCATGATTGACTGCCAACCAACTAAACTGGGGGGTGGGGGGCAGAAGGGTAGACAAATGGGGCATACACTTTTTGTGTAGCAAACTGGATCTTGAACCCTACCGCCTCCAACTACATGCACCATTCAATACCACATGGCTCGCAAGCCCATATTGATTATATCTTACTGGCAGAGCGGTGGTACAAGTAATGCTCTGAACATCTGGGGAACAAGAGGACTGGATCTGGAGAATGAAAAGGATGCAGACTTCTGCCAATTATGCACCTAGGGAAGAACAACCCAAACTATGGTTACACGATGCAAGGTTCCACATTAGGAACCACTACCCAGGAAAATGATTTAGGCGTCATTGTGGATAACATGTTAAAACCCTCGGCCCAGTGTGCAGCGGCAGCCAAGAGAGCAAACAGAATGCTAGGTATCATAAGGAAAGGAATGGAAAATAAAACAAAGGATATTATATTCTATATCGTTCCATGGTGAGACCGCACCTTGAATATTGTGTGCAATTCTGGTCACCGTATCTTAAAAAGGATATAGCGTTATTAGAAAAGGTTCAGAGAAGAGACACCAAAATGGTAAAGGGGATGGAAGGATACCCCTATGAAGAAATGCTAAAAAGGTTAGGGTTCTTTAACCTGGAAAAGAGATGGCTGAGGGGAGATATGATAGAAGTCTATAAATTTATGAACGGAGTGGAACGTGTAAACGCAGAATATAGAAAGACTAGGGGACATGCAATGAAGCTACAAGGTAAACTATTTAAGACTAATAAAAGAAAATATTTTTTCACTCAACGTGTAATCAAACTCTGGAACTTGCTACCGGAGGATGTAGTAAAGGCTAGTAGTGTAGCTGGGTTTAAAAAAGGTTTGGACAAGTTCCTGGGGGAAAGGTCCATAAACCATTATTAAGAAGGGACCCAGGATATCAATGCTTGACCCAGTACAAGCATTGTGGAACCTGTGTCTTTTGGGGAAACTGCTAGGTACGCATGACCTAGATTGGCCACTGTTGGAAACAGGATACTGGGCTTGATGGACCTTGGTCTGACCCGGTATAGCATATCTTACATTCTTATGTCCTGCAGAAATGCTGGCAGGAATATAGGGAGGACAACCCAGTCGAGGACGTGGGGCCAGTGGTACACTGGGAGACAGCAAAAGTTGTGCTTTGGGGGAGAATTCTGGGCTATACACATAAGAAGAAACAGGAGCAGCATCAACATCTGCAAGAGCAGCTCCAGGAGTTGCGTTGGTGTCAGGAGCAGTACCTTCAAAAGTGGGGTGTTGCAGAGCAACAACTGTTGCACGCACAGCATAACAAAGTCAATATGATACTGCAACAGCAAGCACTCCGCAGTTTAAGAATTTACAAATACAAACTCCATCAATGGAGTGATAAGACCGGTAAGCTCCTAGCCAATTTAGTTAAACCAGCTAAGGTGCGGCACACAGTGCCATACCTTCATAACGAGGATGGTACCGTGATCTCAGATGCCCGGGAAATGGTGGCCAGGTTCACCTCCTTTTTTCAGACCCTTTATGAGGAGGAGAGCATGGACGCCTATGGGTGGGAGGATGTCTTTTGGGATCTGGAGTTACCTCACCTTACCAAAGAGCAGAAAGCATTCTTAAATAGGCCACTAGTGACTGGGGAGATCCTATCAGAGATTAAACACCTCCAATTGGCAAAATCACTCAGTCCTGACGGATTGGTGCCAGAATTCTACAAGATCCTTGTGGCAGAGGCGGCTCCGGCATTATTGGATATGGGGGAGACCGCCAGAAAAGAGGGGCGGTTTGCAGAGTGCGCAAACCACGCTACAGTGGTGCTGCTCTCTAAGACAGGCAAGGATCTTGAGCAGGTCGAGGCATACCGGCTTATCTCCCTGTTAAACCAGGATCTTAAAATATTGGCCCGGGGTACTGGCCAAACGTCTGGGGGCTGTATTGCCACATGTGGGTTTCATAAAAGGGCGCAATGCTGCCAGTCACAACTTACAAACCCTTACACTGTTCCGAGAGACTCGGCACAAGGGGCAAGAGGCAGTGGTGGTGAGCCTGGACGTGGAGAAAGCCTTCAACTGTGTAGTGTGGGACTATATGTTTTGGATTTTGCCATGCTTTGACATTGAGGGCCCATTTGTACAGTGAATTAAGGGCTTGTATCACTAGCCCCAGGAACAAATATTAGTGAATATTAGCTGACAGAGGACTTTGGTCTCCAGAGAAGGACCCGACAGGGTTGTCCACTTTCCCCACTTCTGTTTATTCTTACCCTCAAACTATTTGCAGCAAAATTGTAGGTGGACGTAGAGATATCCACGTAAAAATCGGGGTGCAGTTGAACAAGATCAGCTTGTTCACGGACAACATGTTAATTGCTATGATACAATGACAAGACGGCCCTGAGCTTTTTGGGTCTACAGATCAATGCCAATAAATTGGAAGCGCGATACCTAGGGGCCAACCACATCCAAGATTTGGAGGAATATGAATCCCCATGGTCTACAGCGCCGCTCAAATATTTGGGGATTTATGTTCACCGGAAACCACAGATCGTTTATCCGAGGAGAGAAGACAAGATGAGACAAGGTACACCAGATGCGCAATTTATGTGAAAGGTGAAAGGATCTTCCAATGTCGTTTTGGGGCCAAGCGGAACTGGTCCGCATGGTCATCTTTCCTAAAATACTTTATCATCTGCAGATGTTACTCATATGGGTACAAAAGATGGAAGAGAAACTGCTAAAAAGCGCAGTCCGGGCCTTCCTGTGGAGGGAGCGCAAGGCACAAATCAGCTATGCCAAATTGACACTGGTGCCCCACAAGGGGGGGATTGGGTTGCCTGACCTTTAAGTCTATAATGTGGCAGCCTTGATGCACTGGGTGCGAAATTGAGCATTATGCCCCCAAGGGGTTGAGGTGTTGAGGGATCACTGGTGCGCTCCGTATCAGCTAATAAATGCATGGCACTTCCCAGGAGTGTCCTTAAAGGATGCCACACATGGGACGCTGCTTGATCTGCTGTGGCAAGCCTGGAGATGGGGGCCCGAGGCTGGCAAGTATCCTCATTCCTATGTCTCTGAGACAATCCTGGCTTTGAACCAGGAGTGGGAAGGACAAGACTAGAATTATGAGACCCTTTATCACATGTGGACCTGGAGCAATGCATAAAGTGGGACCTTTCCCTCATTTGAGCAAATAAAGGAAACACTTGGAGGCTTGTTTACAAAGCCACGGTAGCGGTTTCCGATCGTTATCGGAGCCGCGGCCCCATTGATTTCATCAAGAAGGTTTTATTGGAAGAAAGCGATAAGTCTCTACATAAGGTGAAAAAGCAAAAACGTCCAAAATGGATGACTGAAGAAACTCTGAAAATTGTCCAGAAACGCAGGGAAGCTAAAGCCAGAGAAGAAAGAGAGGCAATCGCAGAACTCAACAGAGATTTCCAACGTGCAGCAAGACAAGACAAGGAAAAGTACTAGAATGACACATGCGAGGAAATAAAATCAGAAGCTATTAGAGGAAGAACAAAATCGGCTTTTCTAAAGCTACGAGAGTTAAAGAAAAAATTCCAGCCTTGAACTGGAATGCTACAAGATGCTCAGGGATCCACATTGAATGATTTGGAGAAGCTCAAGAAAAGGTGGAAAGAATATACAGAGTCATTATACCATAAAGATCAAGTGGACCAACAGCCATTTCAATCTATACCTTATGATCGGGAACCATTGGTGATGAAAGAAGTCGAAGCAGCATTGAAAGCCTTATCAAAGAACAAAGCACTGAGCATTGATGGCATTCCCATTGAGTAATTACAGCAAACAGATGAAGCTGTTACCATACTTACACGGCTCTGCCAGGAAATTTGGAAGACAAATTCATGGCCAACTGACTGGAAAAGATCTGTGTTTATACCAATACTGAAGAAAGATGATCCGAATGACTCTGGAAATTATTGCAAAATCACTCTGATCCCACATGCCAGCAAGGTTCTACTCAAGATCATTCAGCAGAGACTACAACCATACCTGGAACGAGAACTGCCTGAAGTGCAAGCAGAGTTCAGGAAAGAGAGAGGAATGAGAGACATTATCGCAGATGTAAGATGGATCCTTGAAAAGACAAAAGAATACCAAAAGGATATCTATATGTGTTTTATTGACTGCAGCAAGGCTTTTAACTGTGTAAACCATGAGAAACTCTGGGCCACATTAAGAAGCTTGGGTATACCAGACCTATCACCTAATCGTTCTGTTGCACATTCTTTACACTGATCAAGAAGCAACAATTCAAACGGAACTAGGAGAAACAGAATGGTTTAAAATCAGCAAAGGTGTACAACAAGGCTGCATACTTTTCCCCTACCTCTTAAATTTATATGCAGTACAAATAATCAGAAAAGCAGGATTGTATGAAGACAACAGAGGTGTGAAGATTGGTAGAAGCCTCATCAACAACCTTCGTTATGCTGATGATACCACATTACTGGCTGAAAGTGAAGACGATCTGAAACATTTGCTTCTCAAGATCAAGGAATATAGTCTTAAAATGGATCTGCACCTTAATGTTAAGAAGACAAAGATCCTGACAACTGGCAAAATGAATAAGTTCATTGTTGATGGAGAAGAAATTGAAATAGTTGACAACTTTAACCTACTTGGATCAAATATCAATAAAGAAGCAACAAGCAGTCAAGAAATCCGACGATGCATTGTTCTTGGCAGAATGGCTATGAAGAACCTAGACAAGATTCTCAAGAGCAGAGATGTCTTTCTCCATACAAAGATTCAACTTGTTCAAGCCATGGCATTTTCAATAACATTATATGGATGTGAAAGTTGGACAGTGAAAAAGATAGACTGGAAGAAAATTGATGCCTTTAAATTAAGGTGCTGGCGACGAATACTGTGTATACCATGGACTGCCCGAAGAGGAGATCAAACCTAAGCTTTCTTTAGAAGCTCAGATGACAAGACTTCGACTTTTATACTTTGGACACATCATGCAAAGAGAGAGATCATTAGAGAAAGACAACATGCTTGGCAAGGTAGAAGGTCAACGCAAAGTAGGAAGGCCAGCAATGAGATGGATGAATACAATAACAGCAGCTACAGATGCCAGTCTGTCAATAATGAGTTGCCTGACTGAAGACTGAATACAATTTAGGACAACTATCCAGAGGGTCGCCATGAGTCGACACTGACTTGGTGGCACTTAACAACAACAACAATAACCCCTCACTGGAGTACTTTAGCTGGGATATGATAACTGTGTCATAATTTACTGATTTGGCCAACCGTTGGGCCGCAGATACACTGGAGGAAATAGAGGAGGCTGATCTGGAGAGGTGTTTTAAGCAAATTCCAAAGGTGACTTGTAATGCCCGCTTTCGTGAAATACAATACCTTATTATTCACAAGGGTAATCTGACAAGGATCTGCGGGGAAATGCTGGGAATGTGGCCCTCCGGAATCTCCGAGAAATGTCAGGCAAAAGATGAAACTGTTAAACATGTTTTTTTGGAATGCCTATAATTGACTGAGCTCTGCGGCAAAGCATTGGAGGGCTTGGGAGGCCTAATTGGCAAAACCATAGAATAGACAAATGGGCTACTAATGCTGGGAGACACTGGACCACTACAGGAAAAACAGTTTAGGACAGCTGACAGCAAATTTGAACAGAATGGAATCTGGGGTGTTAAAAAAGTAATTTTACAAATTAGGTGGGAGATCGCCCACCAACATTCCAACGGTGGATCAACTTAATGCATAATGTAGCACAAGCTGAGGTGTACGTGTATCACTCGCATAAAACACCCCTCTGGTCCAGATATACATGGCTGTGGCAACAGTTTCATGCGAAGTACTCGAGGGGGGTGGGGAGGGTGAAAGGGGGTTGTAAATGTTGGAACCTAGATTAGACTGGTAACAAATGTTTATTTATTTTATTTTATTTAACAGTATTTCTATACCGTCTTATCGTAAAAATCAAGGCGGTGTCACAACAATACAATCACAAGATGTGGAGGGGAGGTTCATGCAGTGATGGGGTAATAAAGTGCGTGGGGGAAGTTCATGCAGTGAATGCAGTGTTATGATGTGCGTGTGTGGGAGGTGTTCTAGATTAGGGGGGGCTATGTACAGTGTGCGCTATGATACAGCATGTTCTATAATACAAGGTACTGTCCAGATAGGGCTTAAGATAAATCCTGTGCCGATATACAATCTCTCGTCAGGGTGGGGGGGTCTTTGTTGATTAGACCTTGTTGATTAAGTGACGTGTCCATAATGTTCTATGAACAGAGTTGTCTTCAGCTGTTTGCGGAAGTCTTTGAGGTCCGTTGTCGATCTCAGTTCGTCTGGGAGGGCGTTCCAAATAGTTGGGGCTGCCAGGGAGAGGGCTCTCTCTGTGGTGTCCTTTCGTGTTTTTTTGAAGTCTCTCGGGGTGTTGACTCTGTTGGAGGTTCCTTTTCTTCTCGGGCGGGTGCTGGTGTCTGGATGAATGAGGATGTGCAGGCTGTTGGCTGAAATGTGGTGCTTGATTTTGAATATGTTTATTATTGTTTTGTATTTGATGCGTGAGCTGATTGGGAGCCAGTGTAGATCTTTGAGAACCGGGGTAATGTGTTCATGTCTTGTTGAGCCAGAAATTATGCGTGCTGCGGTGTTTTGGGCTAGTTGAAGCGGTTTGAGAGTTTGTTTTGGTAGGCCAAGGTAGATGGGGTTGCAGAAGTCCATTAATGGGGTGATGAGTGCTTGGCATACCGTGCGGAAGTGTTCTGCGTCGAGGAGGGGTTTAAGCCGTCTGATGATTCTCATTCTATGGTATGCATTCTTGACCGTTTTGTTAACGTGAGACTTGAGATTTAGTTCGTTGTCCAGGGTTACTCCAAGGTATTTTACTTCGGATTTCATTGGAATGGTTGTGTCTGCTATTCTGATGTCCGGTGGGTGGATGAAGTCAGGGTTGCGAGTGATTATTAGAGCCTCAGTCTTGCTGTAGTTGATTGAGAGGTTGTTGTTCGTACACCAGTTTGTCATTTGTGTTAGGCATTCAGTTATTCTATTGTAGTCTGGGTTGTCGGTTGAGATAGGTGTGTATATCATAATATCGTCTGCATAGATGATGTATTGAATGTTGTTCGCTTTCAGGATGTCGCATATTGGCTGGATGTATATGTTGAACAGAAGTGCCGAGAGGGCGGATCCTTGAGGTACTCCTTGGCGGACTTTTATGGGTTGAGAGGTGTTGTGGCCTATCTTGACTTGTAGCTGCCTGTCGGTGAGGTAGGATTGGAACCATTTTAACGTGGTACCATGGAGTCCAATTTTCTTTAGTCTTTCCAGGAGGGTTAGGTGGTCAACCGTGTCGAAGGCGGAGGAGATGTCGACGAAGATCATTATGATACCTTTAGTGTTGTTGTCTATGACTCTGAGGATGTTGTCTATGAGGTAGATCAGCAGTGTTTCGACTCCATGTTGGGGGCGGAAGCCGTGCTGGTTGTCGTCTAGAGGAGCATGGTTGTCAATATGTTCCTGTAGTTGTTGTTGCACTGCTTTTTCTATGATTTTTGCCAGAAAGGGTATGCTGGATATTGGTCTGTAAGCTGCAGGGTTGCTTTTGTCAAGGGTAGTTTTCTTCGGTATTGGGCGTACTGTAGCTAGTTTTAGTTGAGCTGGCAGGAGACCCTGGGTGAGTGAGTTGAGCACAATGTCGTGTATGATGTGGATGAGGCTTGATTTGGTGGCCTTTATCCATGATACTGGGCAAGGGTCCGTGGGAGCGGTGCTTGTTCTGATTGCTGTGATGATGTGGGAGAGCTGTTCTGTTGAGGGAGGGCAGAAGGCGTCCCATGTCTTGGGGTATGAATCAGGCTGGGTTGAAGAGCTGGTTGTAGTTGGTTCTGTGGAGTGAAATTTGTCTTTGATGTGATCAGCAAATTTTTGCGGGTCTATTTGTATTTCCTCCTCTGTTTTCTGCTCCTTTGTGAGGATTTTCACTATTTCGAAGAGCTCCCTGGGTTTGTTTATGGAGGTGTTTATCATGTTTGTGTGGTATTCTTTCTTGGATTGGTTGATGTGTTCAGTGTATAGTCTTTCGTTTGTTAGGTATATCTGCTGGTTTTCTGGTGTCTTGGATTTTCTCCATCTCCGTTCCATCTTTCTGAGTTCTCTTTTTTCTTGTCGTATGGTTGAGGAGTACCAGGGCTTGTGATGTCTCTTGTTGTCGCAGTGTTTCTTTGGTCTGGTAGCTGTAGCTGTGGCGGCGTTGGATAGTGTGTTGTTCCAGTTGTTTATTTGAGTCTCCAGGTTGTCTGTTTCTGTTGACAGTTGATTTAACGTGTCCAGTAGGAAGGTGTCTCTGTCGAATTTCTTGAATCGCCTTTGTGTGTGGGAATTGTTGGTTTGTTCGTTGTGATTGTCTTTTTGAAGTTGCAGAATGATCTTGATTATGTGGTGATCTGACCAGGGGACTGGGGTGATGGAAGGTGTTGAGATTAGACCTCTTGAAGTTAGGGAGTTGGTTGCGAATATGAGGTCTGGTGTAGAGCCGTGTCTGTGTGTAGGGGCGTTGATGATTTGGGTGTATTGAAGTGATGTCATTGCTTGGAGGAAGGCATCTGCATCTTTGGTGTTGGTGGACTTGAGGTTGAAGTCACCTAGCAGGAGGGTGGGTTTGTTAGTTGCTGTGAGAGTGCATGCTGTTTCGAGTGTTGCTGCCAGTTCATCAGGTGGGGCTCGGGGTGCTCTGTAGGTTAGGCAGAGTGCCATGTGTTTGTTCATGATGCTGAGCGTGTTGCTTTGTGGTGTGTCGGTGGAGCTGTGCGTTTTGAACTTCAGGTTTTTCTTTGCAATTATAAGAACCCCTCCTCCGCGTTTATATGTTCTGATTGCATTGCTGGTAGAAATCAGTTCTAGCATAGTGGTATTGTACCTATATTCATGGTGATATTGCAACAACATATTCTGTTGTTGATGTGATGGGCATATGAGGGAGAAGGGGTGCAGCAAACTTTGGAACATATATACGATCTGTAATAGAGTACTATATGGCACGCTTGCATTACTGGTTAACTTTTTCACTCTACTCCAGTGGTAGCACACCGGTCCTTACGCCAATAATAGCAAAAAATTGTTCTGACATTGATAGGATGTTTGTATGTTGTATGGCTGCATAATAAAGAAAATTTAAATTAAAAAAATAAACAGATACAAGAAATCCAAGGGAAATGTATGCGATAGGGGTCAAGAGGTTGGTGTGCACGGACCAGGCGAAGAACCTCGAAGTAATTGTTTCTGAGGATCTCAAAGTGGCAAAACAGTGTGACAAGGCATTGGCAAAAGCCAGAAGGATGCTGGGTTGCATACAGAGAGGAATTACCAGCAAAAAAGAGGAGGTACTAATGCCACTGTTCCGGTCGCTGGTGAGGCCTCACTTCAAATATTGTGTTTAGCTTTGGAGACCATATCTCGCAAAGGATATAAAAAGACCAGAAGACGAATAAGAAGAGACTTGAAGACCTAAATATGTACACTCTAGAGGAGAGGAAGAACAGGGGAGATATGATTCAGACCTTTAAATACTTAAAGAATATTAATGAGCGAGCAAACAAACCTCTTCCAAAAATGGGGAAGTTGTAAAACTAGAGGGCATAATATGAAGCTGCAAGGGGGTAAACTGAAAGGCAATGTCAGGAAATACTTTTTCACTGAAAGAGTGATGGATGCTTGGAATGCCCTCCCGATGGAAGTAGTGGGGGCAAACACAGTGACAGAATTCAAAATGGCATGGGACAGGCACATTGGATCCCTTTATAGCAACAGGATAAAATCAAAATAAACATAACTATCTATTTTTTTTTTTTTTTGGTGCCATCAAGTCAGTGTTGACTCATAGTAACCCAGCAACCTCTGGGTTTTCTTGGCAATGTATCACTGAAAGTAGATTGCCAGCCTTTTCTTCTGAGGCAATGGAGGGTAAAGTGACTTACCCAAAGTCACAAGGAGTGCCAGTGGGAATTGAACCCTTGATCTTCTGGGTATGAGGCAGTTGCTCTAACCACTAGGCTACTCCTCCACTCCAACTATCTATTATATCTGAACAAATAAGAGTGACTTACCCGGAGCAATGGGTACATCCCTAAACAAATCATGGGGAGAGGTGACCTGCACGGAGCGACATGTGCACCTACTCTTGCCGCCTTGCTGGGCAGACTAGATGGACCATACTAGTCTTTATCTGCCGTTATATTACTATGGGGTATGTTTACTAAATGGCGCTAACGTAGTGTCTGCGACATTATCGCATGATACGTGACATTATCTTGTGATAATGGCGCATTACCGTGCGAGAAAGTCACGTATCGTGCAATAATGTCTCTGGCGGCGTTAAGGTGCGCAGAGGGTGGAATAAGGCTTCCCAGAGGGCGGAGTAAGGCTGCCCAGGGGCGGAGATAAGGGGTCAATGGGCGGAGAGTGGGCGGGGAGAGTCTCCATGCACACTAATGCCGTGAAATGAAGGTCTGCAAATTAGCGCCAGTGAAAACCTCGCACTAGAGGCACATTTGCAGGGGAGAGAGACCATTTCAGTCATAAGAACATAAGAACATAAGATATGCCATACTGGGTCAGACCAAGGTCCATCAAGCCCAGTATTCTGTTTCCAACAGTGGCCAATCTAGATCATATGTACCTAGCAGTTTCCCCAAGGGACACAGGTTCCACAATGCTTGTATTGGTTCAAGCATTGATATCCTGGGTCCCTTCTTAATAATGGTTTATGGACCTTTCCTCCAGGAATTTGTCCAAACCCTTTTTAAACCCAGCTACACTAACAGCCTTTACTACATCCTCCGGCAACAAATTCCAGAGGTTGATTACACGTTGAGTGAAAAAATATTTTCTTTTATTAGTCTTAAATAGTTTACCCTGTAGCTTCATTGCATGTCCCCTAGTCTTTCTATATTCTGATAAGGTAAACAATTGATCTACGTTTACCCGTTCCACTCCGTTCATTAATTTATAGACTTCTATCATATCTCCCCTCAGCCGTCTCTTTTCCAGGTTAAAGAGCCCTAACCTTTTTAGCCTTTCTTCATAGGAGTATCCTTCCATCCCCTTTACCATTTTGGTGGCTCTTCTCTGAACCTTTTCTAAAATCGCTATATCCTTTTTAAGATACGGCGACCAGAATTGCACACAATATTCAAGGTGCGGTCTCACCATGGAACGATATAGAGGCATTATAATATCTTTTGTTTTATTTTCCATTCCTTTCCTTATCATACCTAGCATTCTATTTGCTCTCTTGGCCGCTGCTGCACACTGGGCCGAGGGTTTTAACATGGTATCCACAATGACGCCTAAATCAGTCAGCAATGTGCACCAAAGGCAGGGAAACCAAAAAGAGTGATAATAGTGATACATGTGTAGCAACATCATAGTGCCCAAGTACGAGAGGGCACTACGGTAAGGCTGCAAATGGGGTACAGGGGGCTGCAGGCAGGACATGCAGTGGGGAAGCTGGGGCACAGGGTGGACCAGGCAAATGCCTAGGTGACACATAGGAATGTAGAAGGGGAAAACCAGCAAGACAGCAACTGACCAAAGACAAACATGTCCACGAGTGGGTGTCCCACAGTGTCCCAGGGGACAGTACCCAGCAAGTACCCCAAAGGGCACATAACATTGGCAGATGGTGCCAGGGGGGAAGCGTGGATGTCTATTCAGGCACACCTACCCCATATCACGCACCACAGACAGCTGCCTACTGGCACACTGGATGGCCTGGACTGCGCACTACCAGCACCACCGGCACAAGGGCATTTCAGCATGGTGGCGGAGGGGTGCTGGTGGCGGAGGAGGCAGTGGCATCTGCCCACAGCAGACCACGGCCAAGCCCCGTTTAGGTGGGTGCCGTGCACTGCAACAGACAAGGTCTGTCTGACGAACAGTCATGGTATCCCCAGGGAATGACCTGCCTCAGAGGCAACAGTTTGGTGCAGTACACACAGCCAGTGTGTTCAGGCACAGAAGGTCAGAGGTTCAAGTCCCAGCTGTGGCTCCTGCAAACCATGTCCCCATATTTTACCCAGTACTAAACCATGGTAATAAAGACGGAACCTTTATTGCAGATATAATAAACATGCCATAAACCCCTATATTTTACCCTAAAGAGCACAGACACCATAAACATATGCAATCCCTAGAGGAGAGTTTCCCAACTGCAGGCCTGGAGGGCCATTCAGGTTTCATGCTTTCTCTAATAAATATGCCTGTGCTGCATTTGTATGCACCGCCCCATTGTATGCAAATGTATCTCATGCATATTCATTAGGGACAGCATGAAAACCTGAACTGTGTTTGGTCCTCCAGGACCGGAGTTGGGAAGCTCTGCCCTAGAGCAGCGGCCAACAGGGGCACAAACACCTACACCCACAGGCTCCACTATCCAAAGCCTCATGGAGAGTCAGGCTGTTGGGCCCTGCACGAAGCAGCATCTCCCAATACTAGCACCTGCATACCTTACCAATGCCGTCCTAAACTTGGGAACACGTTCCACATATATCAAAAGGTTGCTATGATTAATGTCAGATAACAAATCCTAAGTTAAACACAATTTGTTGACAGAGATTCATCATAGCAACCTTTCTGATATCTCTGGGGTGTGTTTCACTTTTTGTTTCTGACAGTGTTTACCTTCCCGTGGAGTGACCCCAACAGTATTGTGTACCATAGCAATGCCTGCACTGTGCCCAGGACTGGTGTGGCGGCCAGGGCTGCCAAAAACCTCTATATTTGCACAATGCTGGCATAGGTGTGGGAGTGTGTGTATGTCTATCCAGTGTTTTGTGGCTGCCTACACCTTACTGAGCCCACACTGCTTGCACTGTTTCCAATGTTAGCTTGCCAATGTGCATAATGACGAGCAAGGTACTGTGGGTATGGCCCAGACAAGGCGGCCTGGGCAGGATGCATCTGCACAGGGTATAGGGCAATGGCTGGGACATTGTAGTGCCCGACCACCACCTGCACAGACAGGGTGGCCACAGCATGACTGACTGAATAGTATTTTTCTCAAGTGATATCTATGTGTTTTCTTTTCTGGTGCCCAATCGCTGACATACCTGCTTGGTGTGTGTGCTCACATCCCATTTTTGGGTGCACACAGTTCCTCCAGAACATGCACTATGTACTAGCTAGCAGACTGTCTGCAGTTAGCATGTGTATGGCTGGAACACCTTGCAGGGTGCAGTGGGTGGAGACTGACTGTGCACTCTGCTGGTGAATGTCAGATAGTGGTGGGGGGGCAGCTGAGCTTTTCCAGGCCTACTGTCTGTCTACCAGTGCCCTATGTGATGCATACAGATCTGCATTGACTGCGCTGTAGGGTGCCTATTCCCCAGCAGGGGCTGGGGTTGATGGTCCCCTCTACTGGCACCATTGCAGAGATGTAGAATGTGGATCTGTTGGTGGGAGATCTTGTCCCCCACCCTGACCCACAGGGGCGGGTTGGGAGGTGCTACATAATCCGCTTTTGGGTCCAACCACCACCCTTCTTTTATAACATGTGACCATGGCACCCACACAGGATATGCACTATTTTGGGTGCATCATACTCCACAAGGGCTAGACATGATTGGGAAATACAGATGGACACAAGTGCATCCTAGGTGTGTCTGTAAGGACTACCTATCACACACTGGCACTGATGGGGACCTGCAGCACAGCCTATCTCAGCCAAGCCAGGTGCTGCGGACCTGGTGCTGGGTGCCCCACCTCACCCTCAGGGTGAGCACAGGAACCGCACAATGTCACGGTCTGTAGCTACTCTGTGCCTGTAACACACATGGTCAGTTCCCCCTACCAGGCCGGGGGTGCTATAGAGGCGCATACCCCATCTTGTAAGCAGATGTAGGCTGCTGATCTGCATGTGCAGTGCATCATGGGTACGGGTGGGTTTACCCTATCCTGGTAACCACAGCAGACAGTTTGTGTGGTGACCTGAAGTCTTTCCGTAGCCAGCCAGCGGTGTGTTAGATGCTATAGAGATGTAGCACATTGGTTACTTCAATGGCTGCGAAGGCAGAGGTCATGGGTTTTATCCCACAGTGGCATTATTTAATCAGGCTCTCTGAGGCTTTTTTTTTTAATTTAAATCAGTGCTGCCAGCAAAAACACCCTCACAGTGCCGTAGCCTAAGGTGCCTCATAAGGCGCCCTATAGGGCGCTCTATAAGGCGCCCTATAAAGCGGCCTATAGGGCACATTATAAGGTGCCTTGGCAGATGGTGCACTTTATAATGTGCCCTATGGAGTGCCTTATAGCGCGCCTTATGCTGCACCTTATGTTACGGCACTGTGAGGGTGTTTTTGCTGGCAGCACTGATTTAAATTAAAAAACAGAAATGCCTCAGACAGCACTGATTTAAATTTAAAAAAGGAAATGCCTCAGACAGCCTTCTTACATAACACCACTGCAGGATCGAACCCATGACCTCTGCCTCCACAGCCATTGCAGTAACCAGTGGGCTACATCTTTATAGCTTCTAACACTCTGCTGGCATGAACTTAGGGTTAACGCATGTTAATGTGCCACGGCGCCCACTATCGCATGATACCGTTTCCTTGCAACCTTACCTCCGGACCGCCCACTACCTTATATGGCATTCTGCACATTGTCACGGAGACCCTGAGTAGAGCCTCTGTGGACCCAATAGGCCAATGCCTAGGGTATTGTGGTTTTAATAAACTGCTTCTCTCCTTTAAACAGAGTCAGTCAGTCAAGTGATTAAAGCAAAAATTAGGGTTTTATTCCCTTTCCCGGACAGAAAACATTCTTTGCAAAAGCACACAGGACAAAAACAGCAACTGAACGAAAATAGCTAGAACATCTCTTCTTCTTTCCTTGTTCACGTCACAAGGTCACATTGGCTGAAGTTAACACAAAGAGGTTATGTCATCTGATAGACAAATCGTGCAGTCCATTGGCTCAGGGTCTGTACAACTGTTAACACTCTCCCACTGCATTAAGCCTGGACCACTCCCAATATTCTCCGTATCACATTCCTTACATGTGCTGGAGCATGGCTTATTCTCTTGTGGCTGATAAACCCCTTTTCTTCCAAGGTACTTATCAAAGTCAGGGTTATAGAAACCTGGTACTGATAATGTCTCTTTCTGGTTTGCCTCTCTTGGCTCTCTTAGTAGGAAGTCTGAGTATCTTTCAGAGTTAAAACCCTGCTCAGGATTGTGCCCATTAAAACTTCCAGCCTCTTCTCTATAAAAATAAGGCTTCAAGCTTGTTACCTTACTGCAGGCTTTGAAGTCAGCCTTGGACTTTCTTTCCCCTGGCCCAGTTCCTCTAGCTTGAGCTAGGTTCCTCCGTGGCTCATGCAATCCCTCAGAGACACTGCCCCACTTCCTGCTCATGTGGGAATCCTCCCTAGGACTGTCGTTCCAGAGACCAGCTGCTCTACTGCTCCCTTGGTCTCTCCTGGAACTTCCTCTGAGAGCTTTGGGTCCTCCCAGACCTCCAAGACCTCCCCTGGAACTGGAACTTCCTCTGGGACTCTCAGCTCTTCTCCTAGTCTTTCTCTCGTACTCCTTGCTCTTGCTGTTCTGACCCCTTCCTGGTTCTGACCAGGAACTTATATACCTCCTCTCTCTGCACGTTACGTCAGATTCTGAGGCCAGGTGATCCTGATGAGTTTCTCTAATTCTACCTGCGTCACTACTAGAGAAAGGAAACTTCATTTTAAACCCTTTCTGCTTTACTTGTGCTGACGGCACTGGCTGATCAGCTGTTTTTACCCACGCTGAGTATTCCTGTCCAGCCAAGTTTGAGGTAAGCTCTTCCCTCTCACTAACCTCCATAGGTTCCACTGCATCACAACATTAACACTGCAACTAGCGCCAGTAACATTAAGATGGTTTAGTAAACATACCCCTATGTTTCTATGTTACTATGTAAACATAAAAAGGCAATCCCGGCCGGTGATTCAAAAGAAGAGGAAGCCTTGGTGGCAGACAGTGTTGCCTTTTCCTCGGTTTTCACACCCAGTTGGGTGACTTTTTTCCCAGGTTTGCAGGAAAAATTGGTTGGTCACAGTTTGCCGTTTTTTGGTATATTACCTCCTGTATTACAAATTAAAGATTTATTTGAAACAGCAAGGAATATTGAACTTTTGAACCTTCCCGTATGTGAGGAATCATAGTAGCATAGTAACATAGTAAATGACGACAGATAAAGACCAGCATGGTCCATCCAGTCTGCCCAGCAATACGGCAAGAGTAGGTGCACCTGTCGCTCTGTGCAGGCCACACCTCCCATGTCTTTGTTTAGGGGTGGACCCACCACTCCATGTAGGACACCCCTATTTCTTGAGAAGTTAGATGCTGAGCCAGCTGTTTACTAGCCCGGAGACCAAAGGTGTAAGGAATGACTGACTAGAATTGTTTATTAACTCGGAGAACAAACAAAGTCTGGAGAAGGACTGGCCAGAAATTACTGTTTAGCAAAGCTGTATGACATGGAGAAGTCATGCTGTCCAGCTGGGACACATTTGTTACAGCCTATAAAAAGAGCTAGAACACCAGGACAGGCAGAGAGCTGAAATCCACCTGGCCAGCACGTGAAAGATCCCAAACTTTTCTTCAGCCTTCACTGTGGATCTCCCAGCTGATGATAAAGGGGCTGCGATGATGTCAGAGTTTGGTAAATTGCCCTGCAATGATGTCAGGGAATTTGGTGGCGCATTGTTTTATTGCCCTTCAATGATGTCAGGGAGTTTGGAGATGCATTGTTCTATTGTCATATCAACTGTTGTGCTGTCCTTGTAATATCACTAACTTATTGTTATATTGTCTAGCTAATTGTCATATTAAATAGCTTATTAAATACCATGCACGTGTGGCTGTTTGATCATGAATTTAATATCATAGTGGGCAATACAAAAGGCGTCACGGACAGGATATTAAATTCAAGATCAAATTGATAAAGGAAATGACTGCAGCTGGATTCTGCAGCCGAGGAAAATAAAAACTTTGTTTAGGACAATATGCAATCTTGGGATGCAAAGATGTTTACTTCAGTGCTTTAAACAAAATGACTCTTTCCTGTAGTGCTAGTATTAATTGTTGGGGAAAATCCTTATAAGATTATGAAGAAGAGAAGACTTTATTACTTGTTATCTTTCTCAAAGTCCCTGGTTTTCCAAGCTGTTAAGGCATGTTGTTTTTCAGAACTACCCAGGGGGGTGGGGTCTAGTTTAGTTTACAGGGTGAAGTTTCTCAAGAAAACCTCCTTATTCTGATCAAATAGACTGCTATACTTAAAGACTAATAGATGCCTAAGCATAAAGCACTTGTAAGCTTTGATTTATCTTGTGTTTAAATCAGAACCTCTGCAATGTATGTTTTAGTCTACAGTATATCTTATTTTCTTTCATTGCTGGCTGCTCAAGTAGATTTCATGGCCCCTGGATGCTGAACTGACTAGAGCTCTTTACTAAAGCTGAACGAAACAAACAACAAAAAGACAGAAAATTAAGGAAATTGCTTCTGTTTTCCTTTGACTTTCAAAGTAGGGTTGAGAGCTCTGTCAGGACAATGGGGCATCCTGAGCCAGTAGTTACGAGATTGCAACTTGAAAATGATTTAAATCCTGAGTGAATAAGAAGGTAATCCTGCTTGAGTTTTATCTTTGGTATATGTTATGTGTCTGTTCTTTGTCTTTGACTGTGTATGCTATCAAGCAAACTTAAAAGTTAAAAAGGGATTTTATATATTGTGGCAGGCACTTCATAGAGGGCATAATAATTGTTCATATATTACAGAAACACAAAGAGCTGTAACTATAGGTTTATTTAGGAATTCAATAGCAATCACAATTGGTAACAACTCTCAAGCAACTTTTTATTTTAACTCTTAGAGGTATGTTTACTAAGGCGCGATAACATCACCAGCGGTAAGTGCAGCGCTACTGTTACTGATGTCATATAAGGAAGTGGGTGGTGCGCCGTTAAGGTAACCATGGTCCGTTAACGCGTGATACAAGGAGCCCTGGACAATTACCACATGTTAATGTCACAGCCGATGGGAAGCAGCAGCGTGTCCACAGGGGTTGCAAGCAAAGGCACGCAGACAGTATAAGACGCACTGAGGGATGTGCAGACATGGTGTCACATGAACAATGGAGCCGTAGGTGTAAGGCCGTAGACCACAGGCAGCTGATATCACAGTCTGCAATTGGGATGTGAGCCACAGCTAAACACATGCACACACACCAGCAAATGGTATTCAGTGAAAACAGCATGCAAAAGAGTAAACAAATTAAACTGAAAGGGCGTCAGGGGCCAATCTGAAGGGCCAGCCATGTGGATGGTGTGTGTACAAGGGCACAATGGGGAACAGATTGAAAAAGGAGCATGTGAGAATTGAACTGGTACACTGAAGAGTCCAAACACAGCTCACCAACAGCAATTACCAAACCCCCAAGCCAACTGCTCACCTAGACAGCCCAAAGAAAGGGACCATGTGTAACAGCTAATATGTGATGGATAGGCTTCATGGAGGGCACACTGTAGTGCACAGTGAAGAGAAGGAAGGGTGTGTGGAGAAGTGACGAAGCTGCAGCCATTGTATGGTAAGGTTAGCAGAACACAAGAAAATAAAAGGAAAGGAACATGTGGGAATCAAACCAGCAACCTATGGTGGCTCAACATACCTCTATAACCACTATCCCAAACAACCACAAAAAGTACAATGCAAATATGTTCCACCAAAGGGAATGTATGTATGGAAACACATAGCTCCTTGTGAGGTGGCATACGACTGGCACACATACAGCTGCCACCGTTCAGGGATGTGAGCTGAAGTGGGCCATGTACTTCATCAGTATACCACTAAATACGTTGGTCAATGTGGTGATGCAGCAGCAGAGACAAATGTGTGTCCAACATGTCCCAGATACAGACACTGGCCCATCCACAGATGATGAGCAGGACAGATCATGTTCAGGAGCTGCATGGTGTGTACTGCTTAGTAGGCCTCCCCCCCCCCCCCAATGCATTTCCATGCTCTGAATGCCTCAGTCGCATATGCATGCATGTAGACAGTAGATGGTGCATGATGAGGACCCAACACACATCAGTTATGAAATATCCACAAGAACATACCTGCCCGGCAATACAGGACACACAAACCTGAAAATGCATATACATCCAAAAGTCTGCAAGTGTACAGACATGAATATCTCTGCCATTTATGATGTGTAGACAAGGAGGCAGGTGCATCTTCAAACTGCCCCACCGCCACTGTCAGCACCAGTGCCAAAGAACACCAATGCCAGCTATGTCCCTGATCATCTCCCAGATGGAGATGTATTGCCAACAGCCTGAACATGCATGAGCCCAAGTAGTAGAAAAACCCACCCAAAAGAAGCAACAATGGTAAAAATGAGCTGACATGCAACTGGCCAGGCATATGTGAGTGAAGAATGTAGCTGTGTTAAAATGCAATACCTATGTGGATATCAGTGAAATCATCTGTGGGCAGGAATGCAGCAGCACAACGTTGGAGACACCGCACCATGCTACTTTCCCTGACAAAATGGGGCCCCAATGCATCAGCTGTGAGTGTGCCTTATATGGGTAACATGACTACCGTGACACTGGAATGGACGTAGTTTTTTAGGAGGTGCATGAACCACGTGTACGCACAATGTACACCTCTGGTGTCAGATTGTGTCCATTTGCAGTATGTCATGATGAAGAGTAGCTCTACAGAGTTTGACTGACCAACATATTGCAAGTTCCCATGTGTGTGTCCCAGATACTGTAAAGTAGGTATGCATGTGATGGTGTCAACCAAACATGTATAACAGCCCAACATTGCCCATGTCTGATATCATCAATCTGATGCAACACTCCAATGTATATGTAAACCTATGTTTCCCGCATAGTTGATGGCCATGTGCACAAGGGGTGACGTTGACATGCACACATGTGTCACAGGAATATCGCAGGAATGTCACAGGAATGTCGCAGGAGGAGCACCGGAACATCTTTGCCCCAATCGGGGCCTGCAGCAGAGCTTTTAAAAGTTGGCGCCATCGGGCGCGTGGTCCCTTTAGACCCGCCGCCGTCATCAGCTCTCCCCAGTCGGGGGATCAAGCCTCAGGCGGCAGGAGGAGCACTGGAACATCTTTGCCCCAATCGGGGCCTGCAGCAGAGCTTTTAAAAGTTGGCGCCATCGGGCGCGTGGTCCCTTTAGACCCGCCGCCGTCATCAGCTCTCCCCAGTCGGGGGATCGAGCCTCAGGCGGCAGGAGGAGCACCGGAACATCTTTGCCCCAATCGGGGCCTGCAGCAGAGCTTTTAAAAGTTGGCGCCATTGGGTGCATGGTCCCTTTAGACCCACCGCCGTCATCAGCTCTCCCCAGTCGGGGGATCGAGCCTCAGGCGGCAGGAGGAGCACCGGAACATCTTTGCCCCAATCGGGGCCTGCAGCAGAGCTTTTAAAAGTTGGCGCCATCGGGCGCGTGGTCCCTTTAGACCCGCCGCCGTCATCAGCTCTCCCCAGTCGGGGGATCGAGCCTCAGGCGGCAGGAGGAGCACCGGAACATCTTTGCCCCAATCGGGGCCTGCAGCAGAGCTTTTAAAAGTTGGCGCCATTGGGCGCGTGGTCCCTTTAGACCCACCGCCGTCATCAGCTCTCCCCAGTCGGGGGATCAAGCCTCAGGCGGCAGGAGGAGCACCGGAACATCTTTGCCCCAATCGGGGCCTGCAGCAGAGCTTTTAAAAGTTGGCACCATCGGGCGCGTGGTCCCTTTAGACCCGCCGCCGTCATCAGCTCTCCCCAGTCGGGGGATCGAGCCTCAGGCGGCAGGAGGAGCACCGGAACATCTTTGCCCCAATCGGGGCCTGCAGCAGAGCTTTTAAAAGTTGGCGCCATCGGGCGCGTGGTCCCTTTAGACCCGCCGCCGTCATCAGCTCTCCCCAGTCGGGGGATCGAGCCTCAGGCGGCAGGAGGAGCACCGGAACATCTTTGCCCCAATCGGGGCCTGCAGCAGAGCTTTTAAAAGTTGGCGCCATCGGGCACGTGGTCCCTTTAGACCCGCCGCCGTCATCAGCTCTCCCCAGTCGGGGGATCGAGCCTCAGGTGGCAGGAGGAGCACCGGAACATCTTTGCCCCAATCGGGGCCTGCAGCAGAGCTTTTAAAAGTTCGCGCCATCGGGCGCGCCCGCGCCTGGCGGGCCCACGCCTGAGGGCCTCGCCAGAGGGCCCTTTGGCACGGCCCTTAGGCAAAGGCCCTCTCAAAGGCCCACGAAACATCCAAGAATACACAGTTCCACTCCAATCCTACAACAGGACCACTCCTCATCCACCTACAAGTCTACCGTCAAAATGCACAGCAAGTATACACTATCTGTTTGACCAAACTAAGCTCTGCACTATCTTCAATATAATCTCATATATTATCATTGATAGTATTCTCTCTGGCAGCCCTATGCTTGTGGGATAGCCACTAATAATCCTCAAATTGCCACTATCTGTTAACTAACAATCATACATACTCTCTGTCTATACTGTTGTCAATAATCATTCAATAATCACCAGACTACTTGCATCACCTATTCTCTATACAAACGCCCGCGTTCACCATACAGCTGAAACATACTATCGTACTGTTGCCTATATTGTGCTATAACTCCATTGCTACAATTGCCTTATTGTGCCATAACTCCATTGCTACAGTTGCCTGTATTGTGCCATAACTCCTTTGCTACAGTTACCTGTATTGTGCTATAACTCCATTGCTACAATTGCCTTATTGTGCCATAACTCCATTGCTACAGTTGCCTGTATTGTGCCATAACTCCTTTGCTACAGTTGCCTGTATTGTGCCATAACTCCATTGCTACAGTTGCCTGTATTGTGCCATAACTCCTTTGCTACAGTTGCCTGTATTGTGCCATAACTTCATTGCTACAATTACCTATATTGTGCCATTAATCCTTTGCTACAATTGCCTGTATTGTGCTATAACTTCTTTTAGCCATTGTGACCCCTATACAGCCCGCACCAATTCTCACCACAACTAGTAATCAGACACACAAGCCTAGGAATACATAATACTTCCTCAATAAGGATCCAAAATGTCTCTTCACCTCATCACTCTTCTTAGTTTTTATCTTCTCACAGATTGGCTCGGTATCTCCTCGGCATACTCTCCCTCCATCAATCACATCCCTATCCACAAAAACCACGGAAAAAAATGGTCAAGCAATTCTCACCATTATCCAGCTAAGGAAGCTCGCATACGGCACTCCCACTTGATCCACATTGCGATACAACAAACCAGTAACCCCAAGCAACAAGGTTCCCCAACTTCCCAAAGCTTAAAATGTGCCCTCATAAATGCCCGCTCTATTCGGAAAAAGTGGCCTGTAATCCAAGATTTAGTTACCCATCACAATCTTGACGCACTTTTGATCACTGAAACTTGGCTATCAAAAGAAGATAATGTCCTCATTAACCAACTCACTCCACCAAATTTCTCTATACATACAACACACAGAGAAAACAAGAAAGGAGGAGGATCACTCATTCTCACCAAGTCTGAACTCCTTTTCAATACGACTAACTCCTACAGCTCAAACAATCTGGATATAATCACCATAGCTAACAAGCAATGCTCCATAAACCTGGTTTACAGAGCTCCCTCAAGCTCTACGGATGACCTTCCCACCATTCTAGACTTAGCTGCCAATACCACTAATCTCAACACTCCTAATTGGATAATGGGAGATCTCAATCTCCCTTCTCTGCAGCAACATCAGTCCTCTTCACTCCTCAATGCCATTGAAAATCTTGGGTATCAACAATTAATCATTGAACCCACACATAACAAAGGAAACATTCTTGATATGGTATTCGCTCCACAATCTGCTCCTGCACAAAGCAGCAACATTATAAAGTCTATCACAGATGTACCTTGGTCAGACCACAAACTCATAAACCTACAAATTCCCTTGGGTAACACTCATCCCATAAACTACAAAAACCTTGACAACACACCAAGAGCCCCAACAAGAAGCTTTCAGCCCTTCAACAAGGATTTTATACTGACAAATACTCAACCACTCCTCAACAATACAACGCTCAACCTTGACGAGTCAATCGAAGCCTGGAACAACAGCCTCAAGTCCATTTCTCATTTACCACACAAGAAAAACATATCAAAGAAAAGAAACTCCGCACCATGGTTCTCTCCTGAGCTGCGGTCTTCACTTATGCATTTAAGGAGACTCGAAAAACGCTGGAGATGAACACTGGCCAGTGATGACCACACAATCTACAATCTCTACTTAGCAGCTCACCGCGAAGCAATCAAAATCAAGAAGAAGCAATATCACACTGATACGCTTAAAAGATCATTGAACAAACCTCGTGATCTTTTCAACCTGGTAAAATCACTATCAAAGGAACCCTCTTCAGAACAAAAGGAGGAGATCCACCCTCAAGATTTTGCTGATTACTTGCAATCTAAACTTATACAGACGGATGAGCTACTGAAAACAGATGTACAAGAAACAACCTGCCAAAACTCCTTGTCTACACTTATCACTCCTTCAGCTAAATTTATTGAAGACACAATCACCTCACTCAATACCACCACCGCTCAAACCGATCCCTGCCCAGCCTTCTGGATAAAGGACCTGCGAAGTACATTTAGCCCGTTCATTGCAAGAATCATGAACCTTTCATTTACAACCGGCTCCTTCCCATCTGCTCTAAAGCTCACATCCATTAGACCACTGCTAAAAAACCCCAAACTAGACCCAAAAAAGGCTGACTCTTACAGACCTATTGCCAGCATTCCCCTCCTAGCAAAAATCTTTGAGAAAGAGGTACAACGTCAAATTCAAGACCACATAGATTCCGCAGCCCCTCTTGACTATTTTCAACATGGCTTCAGAGAATATCATGGCGTCGAAACACTTATCACCACCCTCTTCAATAACATACTCGCCAGTATAGACAACATCCGTCAAGGCGTTGTGCTAATCTTCTTAGATATAGCAGCTGCATTTGATTCGGTAAATCATGATATACTCATTACACGGCTGAAGGAAAAAGGCATCAGTAGTTCAGCACTTGAATGGTGTAAATCTTACCTGAACACCAGAATGCAATATGTAAAAACTGCAACAGGAGAATCAAATCTCTTCCATCAGAAACAAGGCGTCCCACAAGGTTCATCTCTTTCATCTCTCATGTTTAACATATACATGCAGCCTATCTGCAATATCATCAGATCATTCAATGTTGAATGTATGATATACGCAGATGACATCCTACTTTATTTACCTTTTTCCACAATACAAATGGATTTACTGCCCATAATAAAGTGCTTTGATGCAGTCTCAGAGTGGCTTCTCTCACAAAACCTCCGCATCCAGCACAAGAAAACTGAGGTTCTCTTTGTTACAAGAGACCCCAACTTCATTCCACCATCACATATAAGTGTTAAGGGAGCTGATCTATCCACCAAAGAAACAATAAGATATCTCGGAGTCACGCTGGACCACCGACTAGATATGAAATCACACGTAGACAATATAGTAAGAGCTGTATACTTCAAGATACGCACACTTAGGCATTTACGCTCATTACTGGACCCAGAGGATTTCAGAACCATCTTCCAAGCACTCATCTTGCCGCATTTTGATTTCGCCAATTCAATTCTACAAGGTCTCCCACAATCCACCCTAAGTTCTCTACAACTTGCTATGAATTCTGCTGCAAGGGTTCTACAAGGAGCGTCCAGGAATGATCATGTGACACCAATCCTCAAGCAGCTTCACTGGCTCCCAATACAAGCCAGGCTCATATTCAAAACGCTGATTCTCACGTACAAGGCCATCCATGGCTTGTCAGCCAATTCACTAACTGACCTCATACAAACTGTACCACCAATAAGATCCAGAAGACAATCATCACTAAACACTCTAACAATGCCAAAGGCCATAACAACTTGCAGCCGATCAACAGCGAGTAGAGCCTTCATGTTTTGCGCCCCAAAACTCTGGAACTCCCTACCACCTGACATACGTGCTTTAACCGATTTAACCCAGTTCAGAAGAGCCCTAAAATTTAACCTATTTATCAAATTTTACCCTACATAAATTTCAAAAGAATAGTCTTACCATAAACTTAACCACAATCTCCTCCTGACCCTTGCACTACTGCTATTTTATGTAAATAGTTTTTTCATGCTATCGAACTAATTGAATATTTATTCTATGTATATAGTTCTCCCATGTTATCCAAGTTTATACTCCTGTTATATGTAATACCGAACAGCCTGTTGTTCTGGTCTTTGTGTTCATCTGTAAACCGCGCTGATTATAAATAGTGCGGTATATAAAAAACTGAAATAAAAAATAATAATAATAAAATAATGTGCAAGAAATAGATGAACACCTACAACACAGCAGAATGGACACATGCTATGAATACCACAGATACCGTGTTACCGAGCTATGAATGGATTCACTGATGCGGGATCATCTCACCTCACACATCCTGTACATGATAAAACACCCACAATGGGCAATGATCACAAAGGTGGTCTGGGGTTATTGTGCTGTGAGTGATCCAGATGGCATTGAATGACGTCATCTGCATCAGCACTGCAATAGCAAGACAACACATGGCACATGGCTGACATTCAAACATACCTGCCCGGACAGTCTGCACATGTATAGCTGTCAGTGTCAAACACCTGTGCATGAGTCATTGTCAAACACCTGTGCACGAGTCATTGTAAACTGGACAGGACAAAGTGATGTTTAGCTGTGTCCCATGTGTACCAACTGTACAATGGCCATGTGAGTGCCCTGATAGGTGGGTCAGCCATGAAATGTGTCAGGCCACACAACTGACAGGCACTGTTCCCTCTAAGCTGTGTGCGTGTGCGCGTGCACACACCTCAACAAGCGAGCGCACATACTTTACAACAGAGCGCACAAAAATTACGGCTCTGATTCTGATAGAAAACAACACAGACGTCTTAAAATTTAAAAGTTATGATTGTAATTACTAGAAATTTCCCACTTCATTTAGTAATCGTCTATTTTCATTTAATTTGATTAAAATCAATGTGGTGTACATACTGTATTCTGACATGTAGTCAAATTTTAAAGTATATAACTCTGAGTGTTGCTATGTGGCGCACAAAAATTTAACCTTCCTTCAAAAGCTGCACACAGCTGATATTTTATGCGCATATAGCCTACAGAAAATTAGAGGGAACATTGCTGACAGGGAGCACAATCTGGGCAGGCACACCAAAATGACCCCCACAACCACAAAGCGATAAGGTATGAAAGGAAGACACAGAGATGTAATTCCATGCTGCCATGTAGAGATGGGGATTCACAGTGCATAGCCAAATGCACAGACATAACAATGATGTCATGTCCCAATCCCCTAATACAACTTTCAGCTGCTGCGACCATACAGTATGTGTGGATATCAGTGGGTCAAACAGCAGTGTAGATGGCCTGATAATCAGTATGTTATGTGCTGAGAAAGAGCAAAAGTCAGGTATGCATCCAAATACACACCTTTAATGCACTAATGGGTCAAACAACAGTGACACAATGCAAAATGAGGACATGGACACAAGTACGAGAGGCACATGTTGCCAAAGAACAGACAAACCCAACCTTTACAGACATGCAGAGGTAGCACTATGCATAAGCCCTGCTGTAATAGATGGTGTGGATACAGACGCATCACACCTATGTCAATGTATATGGAATGCACAAATGCAGGCCGAAAATGGACATACCTATTGCCACACTACAAAGATTTCCGTGCAATATGTGTGCCACAATGTCATGTGAAAGATATGACTGTGCAGACAGGCAATGATTAGTTTGTAAGTCAATATAGAGCGTCACATCTGTATATTAACCAAACACAATAACATGTCTGTGGAGGTAGAAATACATGTCAACAATGGTTCCTAGGTGAGGTTGTGGCTTTGTTCCCCTGACCTTGCAAAAGGGACCCTTTTACTAGGGTAAATTCTTTTCCTTTTTCCCTTTCCCCTAAGTCAGGATAGGCTTCCTTACCACATACCCCCCTACCCAAGATATTGCGGGCTGGTGGAGGTTGTTGGAGTTCCTCCGAACAGTCCGTAATCCTTGATAAGGCATCCGCATTTTGATGTAGTTTTCCTGCCCGATGTTCTACCCTGGATAGACTGTCCACTGCAGATCTTTCCTGCCAGGGCCTAAGCACGTTTATATAATATATTTGCCTGCGACCCATACTACTCTCTACCTCATAGGATACCGGGCCTACTTGTTTGGTCACTTTCCATGGCCCCTTCCACTGAACCTCAGATTTGGGAGTGGCGCCTGCCACCTGTACCAGGACCTTCTCTCCCAGGGCTAACTGGCGGGGCTTTGCCCTCTGGTCCTATCGCTCCTTCTGGCAAGCTTGACTAGCCTGTAAATTCTCTTCGGCCACCTGGGAGGTCCTACTCAACCGCACTCTTAAATCGCGGAGAAAGTGAGGGACTCCCTTAGCCTCCTTCTCCGGCTCTAACCATTGCTCCCTTAATATGTCTAGGAGACCCCGAGGGCTCGACCATACATTAACTCATAGGGAGATACGCCTAGGGAAACCTGTATCTGTTCCCGGCAGGCGTAAAGAACGAAAGGAAGCAACACATCCCATTCTGTCATGTTCCCGTCTAAACCCCGTCTTAACATTTGTTTCAATGTTTGATTCAGCATTTCCACCAGGCCATTAGACTGGGGGTGATAGGCGGCTGTTTTCACATGACACACCCCAAAAGCGTCCCAAACCTGGGCCAGATATTTTGACACAAAATTGGTCCCACGGTCTGTTAATACTTCCCGTGGAAAACCCACTTCGCAAAACAGTTTTACTACTTCTAACGCTACTGTTTTGGCCGAGATATTGCGCAAAGGGACTGCCCAAGAAAATCTAGTGGCCTGATCCACCATGACTAAAATATATTGGAATCCTCGGGGTGTTTTTACCAGGGATCCAACTATGTCCATGGCGATTCGTCCGATAGGGTCAGATATTATGGGTGTCGGAATCATGGGTACTACTGGAGGCCGGGCAGCCATGACCCGCTGACATGCAGGGCACGTGGCACAAAACCGGGCAGTTTCTTTAAAGACCCCGGGCCAGTAGAAACATATAAGGATCTGATCCAGGGTCCCCTGTACCCCTTTGTGGCCACACACGGGATGGTCGTGGGCAAGCCTTAAGACCAACCCCTTGAAAGCTGTGGGCACCACCAGCTGTTTCTTGATCGTCCCTGTCCGGGGATCTTGACTTTCCCTATATAATATCTCTTTGTCTAAAAGGAATCTCGGGAGGGTATCTCGTACTACCCGGGCATACTCAAATGCTTGGGTGAGTGCAGGGTCTGCTCATTGTTCATAGGGAAAGGTTGGGAACTTTTCGACCAATTCCGCTGGCACCCAGGGTAACCCTTGGCTAACGTCCATCCCAGCCTTCCCCTGTGCCCTACACCACCTCTCGCGGCGTTTCAGAGCTTTCCCCTTCTTAATCCTAGAAGATGGGGAAACCACCAGGTCATTGTGTGAGGGCAAAACTCCTAGGGAATCCTCTGGGGACCCGTCCTTTTGGTCTTTGGCCATAGTCTGGGACCGGGTAGATACAAGCCCGGCCTTTTGCCGTAGGCCTTTCCCCAGTCCCCTCCTAAACTGCGGCCAGTCTCTTCCCAATACCAGGTCATGGGGGAGTTTTGGAACCACTGCCACCAGAATTGCTTTCTGCACCCCTAACCCTTTTATCACTACTTTGTACACGGGGCAAAAAGAAGCAGCGCCATGAATGCATCTAATTTGAACCCTACCCTCTGACCTCCTCTGTTCAGACTCATTCTGGGCCTCAATTGCCCGCCAAAGCCTCTGTGATACCATGCTTTGGTCGGCCCCAGAGTCAAGCAGAGCATCGGTAGTGACCCCCTGTATGCTAACCGTTAAGAGAAAACCCTCTCGTAGCTGTTTCACACTTGTACACATTAGGCCAGTGCGGGCTTTGCATCCCTCTGCAAGTGTCCCATCTTCCCACAACAATAACATTTCTTTCCAGCCCACTTTCCTTCTTGAGCAGGCACACAAGTTTTTCCAAACTCTGCATTATTTCCCTGTTTCTTTTCTGATGAACCAAAACCGACCTCTGCCCCTGCTTTTGGAGCGCCGCCCTTTTGCTGACGAGCTAACTACCCTTCCATGAAGCGTTCAGTCAAAAGGGTTGCCTCTCCCAGGCTCTGGCAGTTTTACTGAATCAGAAAGGATTGTATTTATTTTGGTACTGCAGCCATAAACTACTCTAATATTACCATATCCACCACCATAGCTATAGTTTTCCCCTCCGGAGACAGCCACTTTAGGGCTAAACCACGAATTCTCTGGCTTAAGGCCTTAGGCGTTTCTCCGACCTTCAGGGCCGTGGCTCTAAACATGCGGTGATACAATTTTTTTGTTAACCCTAAGCAGTCTCTAATTGCATTTTTCACTGCATTATAGTCCATAGCCTGCACAGCTGGCATAGCTCTATATGCGGCTAGTGCTTCTCCTGTTAAGGAGGTTGCTAATCGCACTGCCCACTGGCTAGCTGGCCATCTTACAGCTTGAGCCACCCTCTCGAATGACTCCAAAAAGTCATCTATGTCATCCTCAGGGGAAAGCTTTCCAAAATAAAATGCCCCACTGTTGGGTGAGTCTACCAGACTCTCCATTTGAGGCACAGATGGTCCCGCTGGTGCAGGTACTCCTCTGCTTCCTTGTCTCTGGAGTATAATAAGGGCTTCCACTAAGTCCAAGACAGGCTTTTGCTGCTCCTTCATGGCTGCAATCGCATTCTCCTACGCCAGCTGTGCCAACTCCTGCTGGCGTTGAAATTGAGTGGCCATCCATTGTACCAGCTCTTTTGGATCCATGTCTTGGGATACCTGTAAGAGAAAAGAAAAACACCAAGGGCAGCACCACTCAACAGCCTTTTATGCCCCCTTTAATCCAAAAGCATTCACTTTTTTTTTTCTTCAATCCAGTCCAGCCCACGCCTTGGTACCCTTCACCTTATTCAGGCGTTGACTCTCGCTTCAAAAGGGTGTCCTTTTCCTGATGCTCCAACCTGGACTGCTCCCTCGTTTGGCCAACTCTGCCAGCGAAGTCCTGCTGCCACTTCCACCAACCTTCAGCTGTAAATCCTTGCAGCTGTATAGCCTGATATGTAAAATCCTGGTATATCCTGAAGGGTAAAAAATCCGTACAACTACGGCACTGTCACGCCCTCACCACTTGCCTCCAGCTTAGAGGGGCGTGGTTGTATAAGAAACTTTCCCCTTTCAGCCTTAACTGACTAGTTCCCCGCAATGCTTTCTGGGAAATGTAGTTTAATTGCGATATATATGGGCTTCAGGTAGAAAGCTGTAGTCGGCCTCCTTGGGTAAGGCAATGACAGAAATTTATTGAGCACAAAAAAAAAGGTTCATAAATACCACATTCAGGCATACTTCTCCAGGCTTCTTCAAAGTACAACAGGTTATAAGCAAAACAAAACTCAAAACCAAAATGACAGCTTAAAGTATTCTTCAGCTCAGAAAAACATAGCCTTTTAACAGCAAGGCTACCAGCTTCCTATAGCCTTGCTGGTTAAAGCAAAAACACCAAAACAGGCTTTCTTCTGTGGCAGTTTGCCTTCTTTTCCAGTCTCAAACCTTTCCAGGCTGTTTTCCAATTTACAAGCAAAAACAAAAACTCCAAACAGAAAACAAACTTTCAACGTGCAAGCAAAGTTCTATTCAGGTTTCTCAGGAAAATTCAAGAGCAAAAAGAAAGCTTTTTCCTCACAGTTAATTTGGCTTCTTGCCGTCTCACTTCACAGGTAGCAGGTGGTTAACAAGCACAATTCACAACTCCAGCTTGTTCTTACGTCTTAGTAAAACTTCCCCTCTTTACCATGTGGGAATTTACAATCCATCTACCTGCTTCTTATGGTTACCTTTCTCTGGAGGGTTTTCTCTCAGGGCTGGCTTTCCTTCAACCCTTCTGTGGGTAAGGCTTGGCACAAAGAGCAATCCATGAGGGTGCCTTCCTCATTCAGCTCAGCAACAGGCTCTCCTAGCTGCATAGACTCTGACTCTCCTTCTGGCTCCCAGAGCTCAGCTGACAGCCTCTCGTTAGAGCTGAGAGTGTCTCCTGCACCTCTGCACTGCCCAGCATTAGTCAGGCTTCTCCTGCTCTGCTCAGCATTACCCAGGCTTCTTAGGCTCGTACCTGTGCCTCGGCTTGTATCAGCTTCTCTCTCCCTTTCTCCTCTTCTTGCCTTTGCCTCAGCCCTTGCTTCTGGCATTTCTTCCACCCTCTCTCCTTCTTCTCTTTCTCCTTCCCTACTATAATCAAGCATAGGCTTATATCTCCAGGGTTCTAGCCCCACCTCCTCTCTTCCCAGGTGATGGAGATCACTCTGCCTTCTAGCACCTGAGTAATTAGGGAGCCTACTGACGTAAGGGTCTTGGACCTTAGGTCTGTATTCACTCTCCCTTATTTCACTAGGGGAAACATGAAACCTGTTCCAGCTGTGGGTTTTCTGGTTCCTAGGTGAGGTTGTGGCTTTGTTCCCCTGACCTTGCAAAAGGGGCCCTTTTACTAGGGTGAAATCTTTTCCTTTTTCCCTTTCCCCTAAGTCAGGATAGGCTTCCTTACCACAGTATGTATGACCTAGATTGGCCACTGTTGGAAACAGGATACTGGGCTTGATGGACCTTCTTCTGACCCAGTATGGCATATCTTATGTTCTTATCCATTTGTTCATTCTGGCCAGGCTGTCGATATTATACCCCCATTGCCATCATCTTCTCCTTTTTACATGGAATTTAAATCCATAGAGATTCTACAGTGAATTTTGTTTATTGCAAAAATGTAATCCTGTGTGACTCAATGCCCTCTCTAACATAGAGTGCAAACCCTCCACCAATTAAATCTACTCTATCATTGTAATATAATTTGTACCCAGGTATCACAATGTCCCACTGGTTCTCCTCCTTCCACCATGCCTCTGAGATACCAATCTTATCTAACTTCTCATTTAGTGCTATATATTCTCTCACATCTTATTTTTTAGACTTCTAGCATTTGCATAGAAGCATTTTAGAGGCTGTATTTTATTAATATTAATCTGGTTACCGGTAGGCAGTGATAATATAGAATCTTTAAGTTCTGTCTGCTCTGTACCTAAGGGCATTTGGGTTACATTTGTCTTTATTGAAACCTCTCTGTCAATATGCCCTAACTTCAGTCTTTTGCTAGTATCCTTCAAGGATACATCCTTCTGAACCATGCACCCTTGGGCGACTGTCGGCTTTCCCCTATTGTCTAGTTTAAAAGCTGCTCTATCTCCTTTTGAAAGGTTAATGCCAGCAGCCTGGTTCCATCTCAATTAAGGTGGAGCCCATCTCCTCGGAAAAGCTCCTCCTTTCTCCAGAATGTTCCCCAGTTCCTAACAAATCCTAAACCTTCATCCTTGCACCATTGTCTCATCCACGCATTGAGATTCCGGAGCTCTGCCTTTTGGGTCCTGCGTGTGGAACGGGAAGTATTTCACAGAATGCTACTCTGGAAGTTCTGGATTTCAACTTCCTACCTAAAAGCCTAAATTTGGCCTCCAGAGCCTCCCTATCACACTTTCCTATGTCATTGGTATCAATATATACCAAGACAACGGACTCCACCCCAGTACTATCTAAGATCTTGTCTAAGTGGCGCGTGAGGTCCGCTACCTTCGCACCAGGCAGGAACGTTACCAGGTGATCCTCATGTCCACCAGCCACCCAGCTATCTACATGCCCAGTGATTGAATCACTAACTATAACGGCTGTCCTAACTCTTCCCTCGTAGGCACATGGCCTTGAAGAAACCTCCTTGGTGCAAGAGAGTTTTACATCACCTGGAGGACAGGTCCTAACAAAGGATCACTTCCTGCCACAACAGGGTGATGCTCTTCTATCACATGGCTTCTTTCCTCCATGGCAATAGGGATGCTGCCAGACTGGAGGTGGGACTTCCGTACTACAACCATGTAGGTCTCATCTATGTACCTCTCTGTCTTCCTTATGTCCTTCAAGTCTGCTACTCTAGCCTCCAAAGATCGGACTCATTCCCTGAGAGCAAAAAGCTCCTTGCACCTAGTGCACATGTAAGACCCCTCACCAACTGAGAGAAAATCATACATGTGACACTCAATGCAAAAGATTGGAAAGCCCCCATCTCGCTGCTCGACTGCTGTCTGCATGTTAGTCTTAAGGTTATGTTTATGTATTTAAGTTGTTTATTTATGTAGATTTGCTGAGGATACTTATACTAATAAAACTATATCTAATATACTTAATGGACTTTATTCATCTCAAGATTAATTAATCCCAGGTCCTTAATGTATGCTTGATGAGGATAAACAGCTTCATCTGAGAGTGAATATAGACATCTATTTCCCTTTAAGAGATTTAAGAGCCTATAGCTACAATTATTCCAGGGGTGGGTGGGAGTGGGGAGGGAAGAAGGGAATCAAGACCTATTAAAAGTTGGCTTGCTTCTAAGGTAAAGGCTTACCAATTTCCTGGGTGACTCATGCAGCTCTTGGTTTGATAGAAAAGACCTTTTAAATTGCCTCTTTGATATGTCACTTGCCTTTAATACCTATTCAAGACAGCTTCACAAATCTTTTGCCTCCTAATTGGAAGGCCTCTTTGTAAAGGTCACTAGAAACAAGTTTACTTTTTCCTACTCAGGACTATTCTACCTGTATGCTAAGCTATGCTACGATTTGACTTAGATAAAAAGCTCTCTAGAAACAACTTTATTTCAATAACTATTTACTGTATTTAACTTTCTATGTTTAAGCTATATTCTGATTTGATTAAAATGAAAAGCTCTCTAAAAACACATTTGAGAGTCTATTTACTCTTAATTTACTTTCTATGCTAAGCTATACTCTGCTTTGACTTAAATAGGGAGGAGTGGTCTAGTGGTTAGGACAAGGTACTTCAGGCCAGAGGGCCGGGGGTTCAAGTCCCACCTGGGGACAGCAATCTCAGGCCGGAGGGACTGGGATTTCTAGTCCTATAGGCACTCCTTGTGGTCTTGGGCAAGCCACTTAACCCTCCATTGCCCATGTTCCCTGTATTAGCGTATGTGTCTCATATCCCCTCGTGTTAAATGTATCCCCCAATTGACCGCTTTGACCCGGTGAAAAGCAGGATATAAATACAGCTAAATAAATACAAAGCTCTCTGATGGTACCTGATTGACTCAGCAAAAACACAATTCTAAAATGCACAGATCTATCAGTTTTAACCCAAGAATTCCCTTTTTCCCCCAAGATTTAGGGGTATGTTTACTAAACAGCTGTAGCAGCTTCCATGTGGTATCGGAGCCGCAGCCCCATTGAATTCAATGGGACCGCAGCTCCGATATCGCACGGAGGCCGCTACCACTGTTTAGTAAACATACTCCTTAGAGTTTATGTCAGAATATTAATACTCACAGGTGTAGATCTATTTCTTTGTAGCAGTCCCTTTTGGTAGTCCTTCAAGACTGGTTCCTTGGTTTTGAGGACAGGCAAGCTACCCCCACAAAGCAGCCACTGGAGATTGAACGTTTCTTTGGGGAGCTGGAAGGACTTTGATTTTGTTCAATCTATGATACAAGAATTCCAGGAAATTCATAATCCATTGGACTAAGACCCAATATTAAGGTTGAATACTTTTAAGGTCGTTCTGCAAGGTAGGATCATCAGTTCTGCTGGTTGTTTGCATAAGTGATATAGAGTAGCAATTTCCAGTTAGAGCAACATCCTTGGAAAGTCAGTATAAAAGAACAAGAAGAGGAGCAGACAACAAGAAGAAGAGCAGACAACAACATCCTAGAGACCCCACTAAATTTCAGGAAAGCAAATCAATCCACCTACAATAGAGCCTTCTCCCTGTTTGCACCCCAGCTGTGGAATGATCTCCCCAACTCAACACGTGAAATCAAAGACCTAGTGGATTTTAGGAAAGCAATAAAAACCCACCTTTTCCTAGAATACATTGGAGCTACCCCAGAAGACTATGATCACTAATGAAATGGACCATAAAACACTGCTATAATTTCCTTGTAAATGGTTAGCGATTGTTAATTGCTTGTTATATCCCAATTAACCTCCAAGTTGTTTAACCCTGTTCTATGTAAAGCTTGTTGCTGTAACTGTTCCATGTAAACCTCCTTGAATGTATGATAAGGCGGTATAGAAGACCTGTTAAATAAATAAATAAAATATATCAGGTGTTTTGTTGCTTTAAGAAACTTCTCGAGAAATTAGAGATAGATAAAGTGGAGATGTCTTTTCATTTATCCAAGATGTGTTACTATGAACACAAGAAAAAAGGAGCCACTATTGGCAAGAGCAGTGTGCTGCAGGGTCGCCACTAGGACAATCGGTGCTTGAAGGACTGGATGGGTAAGAGTGGTATATCCCTATAGGAATTAGAGCAAATTTAGGGGTATGTTTACTAAACAACGATAACGTTGCAGCGGCGCAGTTTGCACGCGATACGTGACTTTATCGCGTGATACGTGATGTTATCGTGCGACAAAGTAACATTATCGCGCAATAATGTGCGTTTTGAGGCGAACACGTCTCCTGTGGCGCTAAGGCACACAGAGGGTGCAGTAAGGCTCCCCAGAGGGCGGAGAGAAGGGGTCAATGGGCGGAGAGTGGGCGGGGAGAAGCTACATTCACACTAACACTGTGAAATGAAGGTCTGAAAATTAGCGCCAGTGAAAACCTCGCGCTAGAGGCACATTAGCAGGAGAGAGAAACCAGTTCAGTCAGCAATGTACAGCAAAGGCAGGGAAACCAAGAAATGTGATAGTAGTGATACATGTGCAGCAACAGCATAGTGCTCAAGTACAAAAGGGCACTATGGTGGGTCTGTAAATGGGATACAGGGGGCTGCAGGTGGGATATGCAGTGGAGAAGATGGGGCACAGGGTGAGCTAGGCAGATGCCTAGGTGCCACATAGGAAGGCAGAAACAAAAAGTCAGCATGACAGCAACTGACCAAGGGCAAACATGTCCACGAGTGTGTGTCCCCTAGTGCCCCAATGGACATTACCCAGCAGGTACCCCAAAGGGCACAAAACATTGGCAGGCAGTGCCGGGGGGAAGCATGGATGTCTATGTAGGCACCCCCACCCCAGATCCCACACCATAGGCAGCCGCCTACCGGCACACTGGATGGCCTGGGACTGCACACCATCGGCACCACCGGCAGAAGGGCATGTCAGCATGGTGTGGGAGGGGTGCTGGTGGTGGAGGGGGCAGTGTTATCTGCCCACAGCAGACCAAGGCCAAGCCTCGTCCAGGTGGGTGGTGTGCAGTCCAACAGACAAGGTCTGTCAGACTAACAGTAATGGTATCCCCTGGGAAGAAGCCACCTCTGTGGCAACAGTTTGGTGCAGTACACACAGTCAGTGTACAGGGGCAGAAGGTCACAAGTTTAAGTCCCAGCTGTGGCTCATGCAGACCATGTCCCTATATTTTACCCTACAGAGCACATACACAATAATAATGTGCACTCCCCAGAGCAGATGGCGACAACCCCAGTTCTGGAGGGCAAACACCATTCAGGTTGTCAGGCTGTCCATAATAAATGTGCATGAGATGCATACGAAGGAGCTGCCCCCATTGTATGCAAATGTACCTCATGCATATTCAGTAGGGACAGCCTGACAACCCGAATCCTGTCTGAACCACCAGGACTGGATTTGTGAACCTCTGCCCCAGAGCATCGCCTAACAGGGACACAAACATTCACACCCACACCCACAAGCTCCACCATCCAAAGTGTAATGAAAAGGCAGGCTGTTGTGCCCTGCGCAGAGCACCAGCCCCCACTACTAGCACCTGCATACCTTAGCAATGCTGTCATAAACATGGAAACACGTCCCATATACATCAAAAGGTAGCTAGGACCAATGTCAGATAACAAATCTTAACTTAAACACATCTTTCTAACAGAGATCCATCATAGCAACCTTACTGAATTATGTGGTGTGTGTGCCTCCTCATCCATATCTGACAGTGTTTAGCACCCTGGAGAGTGTCCCTAACATTACTGATTATCCAACCAATGCCTACACAAAGCCCATGACTGTTGTTGCGGACAGGGCTGCCAACCACCGCTATCTTTGCATAATGCCCAAATAGGTGTGGTAATCTGTGTGTGTGTCCATTGTTTTGCAGCCGCCCACACCCCACTGAGCCCCCAATGTTTGCACTGGTTCCACCTCCAATGTGCATAATGATGAACAAGGTATTGTGGGTATGGCCTCTACAGGGCGGTTTATCCAGGATGCATCTGCATAGAGCATAGGGCAATGACTGGGATAGTGTAGTGGGCAAACGCCATCTGCATGGACAGGGTGGCCACAGCAAGTCATGCTGTGAGGGCACTCTCACTCTGATTGAGCAGTGCCCATGGCAAGTCAACCTTCCCACATAGTGCCATACAGTGCATTCAACAGTGATATATGTGAGTTCCCATTCCTGGGGCCCAATCACTGACATACCTGCTTGGTGTTGGTGCGAATATCCCATATCTGACTGCACATTGTTCCTCTGGGAACATGCACTAAGTATGGGCTAGCACACTTTGTGCAGTTAGCATGTGTCTGGCTGCAACACCTTGCAGGGTGCAGCAGGTGCACACTGACTGTGGCCTCTGCTGGTGAACGGCAGATTGTGGTGGGGGGCAGCAGAGCTGAGCATACCTATCACCTGTATGGCAACGGCCCTGGTACAGGTATCAACCTGCATCAACTGTCAGGTTCCCCAAAGGAAGGTGTTTGCTGGTCCCACAGCCTGTCATCATATTGCAGTACTGTAAAAGCGGCTCATACCATTCACGGTGCCTTTCACAGTTCTACTAACAATACTTTGACGTGTTCCGGGTGTCACAATACGTGTGCTGTCGCTGTAATAGCGCGGGATAGCGCGTGTACGTACGCGACATGGCACATGCACCATGTGCGTCAGCGAGCCATTGCGCATGCGCCGTTTTGCAAACGTACACGCCCTATCTCGAGAGAGGAAACATGGACACGCAATTCTGTAAGCCGGCATTCACCCGGAGGGAGCTCAGGATCCTCAGTGAGCTTATTTTCACCAGGCAGAGGCTTCTGTTCCCGGGAGCATCCAAGCAGCAGGACCTTGCATGGGTGAGGAGGGCATGGGTGCACCTCACCAGGCTGTACAACCGATCTGCAGACTACCCACATGACGTAAGTGTATGGGGACAGGTCACACAATGGCAGTTGTGCAACACAATATACAGCAAGCATCACATATCATACATTTATTTATTTTATTTATTTACATTCTCTTATATACCGCGCTATTCTGCATCAGTGCGGTTTACATTGAACAAACTCAAATTACATTGAACAGGGCATTATAACTTGGAGATAACTATTTTACAGGGAACATGGGCTATGGAGGGTTAAGTGGCTTGCCCAAGACCACAAGGAGCACCTGTGGGACTAGAAACCCCAGTCCTTCCGGCCCAAGGTTGCTGTCCTCTAGTGGGATTTGAACCCCTGACCTTCCGGCCTGAAGTACCTTGCCCCAACTACTAGGCCACTCCTCCACTCCACATGCAGAACATGGCGGAAATACCAGTCTGTGGGCCAATCTGTTGCCAATGTAGATGCGTATGGTATTGATTGCAAGCCTGCCCTATCCCCAGAAGGCCCCCAGACCTGATTACAAAGGTCTATTATAGATCCTGATGATAGTTTAACTGAATCTGCTTCATTTGCACAGCTCTGCCCTAACTCCAGGAGGCCCTGGACCTGATTACAGAGGTCTATTATAGTTCCTGGTGTTAGGGTACCTGCATCTGTTGGGGTTTCACAACTCTGCCCTAATGCCAGGAGGCCCTGGACCTGATTACAGAGGTCCATTATAGATCCTGGTGTTAGGGTACCTGCATCTGTAGGGGTTTCACAGCTCTGCCCTAACTCCAGGAGGCCCTGGACCTGATTACAGAGGTCCATTATAGATCCTGGTATTAGGGTACCTGCATCTGTTTCATTTGCACAGCTCTGCCCTAACTCCAGGAGGCCCTGGACCTGATTACAGAGGTCCATTAAAGATCCTGGTGTTAGGGTACCTGCATCTGTAGGGGTTTCACAGCTCTGCCCTAACTTCAGGAGGCCCTGGACCTGATTACAGAGGTCCATTATAGATCCTGGTGTTAGGGTACCTGCATCTGTTTCATTTGCACAGCTCTGCCCTAACTCCAGGAGGCCCTGGACCTGATTACAGAGGTCCATTATAGATCCTGGTGTTAGGGCACCTGCATCTGTAGGGGTTTCACAGCTCTGCCCTAACTCCAGGAGGCCTTGGACCTGATTACAGAGGTCCATTATAGATCCCGGTGTTAGGGTACCTGCATCTGTTTCATTTGCACAGCTCTGCCCTAACTCCAGGAGGCCCTGGATCTGATTACAGAGGTCTATTATAGATCCTGTTGTTAGGGTACCTGCATCTGTTTCATTTGCACAGCTCTGCCCTAACTCCAGGAGGCCCTGGACCTGATTACAGAGGTCTATTATAGTTCCTGGTGTTAGGGTACCTGCATCTGTTGGGGTTTCACAGCCCTGCCCTAATGCCAGGAGGCCCTGGACATGATTACAGAGGTCTATGGCCCAGCTAGGTGTGTTGGTGCATGCTCCTATTGCATTTGGCCACAACTGCCCTATTTACAGGAGGCCCCAGTCCTGAACACAGAGATATAGTAGACATCCTGGTGTTATGGTAGTGGCTTCTGGTGATGTGTTCAGGGCCACCCAATCACCGCGTGATGCCAGAACACATCACACATGTTCCAATAAAGATATCATGGTGGCATGGCGGGTGTGTCTGCTGATGTGTGTAGGTCAGGCATACACACAGGTGTGTGCCGGACCACACAGGGGTTTAAGAAACACCTTCCCTGGAGACCAGCATGCCTACCCTACACATGGCATGGTGCTGCCATGTAATGCAAGGAGAGCAGAGGAACTGGGTAGGAGGGTCCAGGGGGTTGCCCACAGGACACATAGGTGTCACCCCACACATGCCCATCCCCATAGCCACACATGCAGGTGGCGATGGCAACAGGTAGTAGAGGGCCCACTGGCCAGAGTAGCAGCAGCACCCTGCTGCTCGCAGTGATGTGTGATATGCATTGGGCACCCACCAGAGATATATTGCCCCGAATGTTCTCACCCCTTGCATTTCCCCCCAGGTGGAGGACCTACGGAAAAAGGGAGTTGCGGCTGCACTGCCCGGATGTCCTCGACCGGCTCCAAAGGAGGGTGCTGCAGTAATGTGCGGTGAGTGTTGCGGCCTCCGCAGTGCAGTACAGCATGTCAGAGTGGCCCAACAGCCTGTGGGAGGCCACAGTATGTTTATGTGGTGCTGCAATTGCAAGATGTTGTGCTAATGACTTTCTTCTCCCAAGAGGATGCTGCTGCTGGTGAGGGATCATCCACCTCAGGGCCCCCCACAACACGCCCCACAGGTGCAGTCCAGCCAGTCGAGGAGGAGGAGGAGGCAGAGGCAGAAGAGGACGACGGGGACATGGAGGGGGCGGAGGGTGGGGTGGGGCAGGGTGGGAAGGAGGGGAGGGGGAGGGTGCGTGTGATGCATTGAGGGGTGAGGAGGAGGAGGAGAGCATGGAGGGGGTGAGGGCGAGGGTGGGTGGGAGGTGTCAGGGGGTGAGGAGGGGGTGTGGAGGGGGGAGGGTGGGAGGGGACACAGGACAGGACAGGGCACTGTGGGTCCCTGCCAGCTGCCGCATGTGTGCAGCAATGGTGCCCGTCTGGGTGTAGCTACGCCACCCATTGCCACAGACAGGTCCCACGCACATGCCACCACACAGACACCGGGTACCTGGTGTGTATGTGGTGGCAGGTATGTCCGGGACCTGACTGTGGCAGTGGCTGGCATGCTGCAATGCCAGCGGGCCCAGGACCACACCATCCGGTGGCTGGTAGCACCATTCAGTGGATGGCTGCCAAGATGCACATGCAGCGTGCGGCTGGTATGGGCGGTGCATCTCAACAGCCATCCCCTGATGGGCGTCCCAGGAGCGTGTGAGGGTCCCGGTGGTGCCCACACATGTGCCCTGTGCTGTCCTGTCTCCCAGGACCCAACATGGGGGATTTTGTATACACTACTTGTTGTACATATGTTTTTAAATACAGTTGTTTTACTACATCACAATGGTCATGTGTCTCCCTTACAGACTGTTGATGTGAGCATGGAACATGTGTGTAGATCCCTATGTGTATGTGTGATAGACATAGGTAACATACATGGATCGTCTCCACACTCAGGTGTGGGGGCTTCCCATGTGCGTAGGCGTCTGTGACCCCTGGTGCCCCTGTGATGTACCGCTATGCTGTGTGTCCCAGCAGCTATGGTCACATGCATGCTGCCTGTGATGTGTAGGCTGCATATCTGATGCATCATACTCAGAGGAGGATGAAGGGAAAGGCTAGCAGTAGGTATGTGGCAGGAAGGATAGGACGAACTGCTGTACTCAGGAGCTGCACAGGGGGATAGCTGGTAAGGCCAGGACAGGTGGATGTTGGTCTGGAGGAGGAGCAGTGGCTCACTACAGGCACTGGGGAAGAGTAAACAACTGACTGTAGCAAGCTACCTTTGTCTGCCTGTGTCTCTCACAAGCATCTGCGGCTAAACAGCCACGTAGGCCCTGGTGTGGGCCAGAGAGTATGGTCACACATATGGGTAGACTAATGGAGAGGATATGGGGTGTGAGAGAGTGACAGATCTGTAAAACATAAATGTACCACCATAAACATATTCCTGGTTGACGGGAGAGGTAGGGTATACCCCCACGCATAGGTAGAAGGGTGCACATATGGCACGATGCATGGCACACAGGGCATGGTATAACATATGTGCATTGATTGGTGGTAGTGCAGATACCCCACCCCTAACGGAAATGTGGGGGCACATGTGACCAGGGTGACAACATGGGGGACAGGGTACTCGGGGGAGCACAATGGCAAACACTGGAGACATGCACATAGGTATAAACAGGCTTAGCTGTCTTTATTCACGCAGATAGAGTGACCTGTTCCCCACAATCATGACCTGCATGGCCACCCACGTCCACAACGACCACAGCCAAAACCATCCCTTTGTGCCAGTTCTGCTGGTGCTGCCTCTGGCGCTGGTGCTGGCTGCTGCGGACGCCCAGCCATGGCCTCCTGGGCATCTTCAATACGCACCAGCGCCCCTGCCATCACCTCAGCTGTGGCACGCAGCTGGCTGACCTCCTCCTAAATGGCCATCAGGGCCTGACGAGTGCCTGTGGGTGAGACACAAAGTGATGTGTGAGACATGTGATGCACCCCCTACCGTGACTCATGCACATGTCTGGTGTATCACAACAGACCAGTCCTCAGAGCAATCATGCACATGACGGCTAGCAACACAGTACCATGTTTACATCTGTATGTCCCATGATCCATCCTCAGGCCTGGAAATGATACTGCTGAAGGGTCATGGGAATTCCACATATGACACATGACTGTGTCTCAGTTCATTGGGTCAATGATTGATCTGCGTACTGGTCATATGAGATAGGCCAGATAACGTGGGGTTCATGGTACACAGATATATATCTGGGGGGCGCTGTTTGCTCAGAACCTGATGCAGAGTACTGATTACGATGACCATCTAGGCTAGGTACTATTACCCAGAAAGATGGGTCCGCCAAGTAAGCTGTCTAGGTGATCTGGGATAGGTGTTTTCTGCTGTACGTCTCCTTGGGGTATATGGAGGTGAATAGTGTGTGGATGTATGAGCTCATTAAAATTATGACAACATACGACCCATGCTACAAGAGGGGGGATCGCACATGGCACAGACTCCCACATAACATATGAAATTAAGTGCTATGGTGTCATTATATTGGGGGGCACATGGTATGTCATTGTGAATGTTACCCAAACCTCCAGGGGGGTTGCTGTCTATTCTGTTACTCACCTTCAGCATCTTGCCTTGATGAGGCAGTATGGGCCCGCAGCTCCACAAGGATCACATCCATGCTGGTGGGTGAGGTGCCTGATGTCCCCGGTGCGTGCACTGTGTGCCGACTCCCCTCCATCTCCATGCCCTCCACAGCTGGTATGCTGCTGCTGGAGGACCCCACTGGTGTGTGGACATCCGCTGCCCCGTCCTCTGCCTGGGGCACCACATTGGTCCCTGGGGTCTCACCACCAGTGCTGGCCACGACCTTGGACTCTGTGACCCCTAGCCCCTCAGCATCCTCTGGCTCTGGCACATCCTCCTCCTCATATGCCTCCATGGCTTGAATGTCACCTGGGGGCTGGAACAGGGTACACATCAAGGATGTGCTTGCGCAGAGCACATATGTACACCTGTGTAGTACATAGCCACCAGCACCAATGTGTTGTCCACTTGTAACTGCTGTCCCTGCGTTTACACTGGGGAGTACACATGTGCGTACAGTGTGCTGTACCTGGCAGGGGGGGAGGGGCAGCCTCTTGCGCTGGTGGAGCTGTGCCACATTCGATGCTGTGTTTTGGGGGGATGGGGTGGCGAGTGCTGTGCCCACTGTGTGCAGCACTAGATATGCACTGTGCGGGTGGCCTGGGATGTGGGCTCAGTGCTACATGTGCCCGTGGTGCGTGTGGGAGCCCTGAATGTGATTGTGGCCGGTCATAGTGTATGTGAGCGATATCTATGTATTGGCCTGTGTGTTATGCACGGTAGGTGTTGCAGCACGCATCTGGGCCAGCCAGATGTGTGTGGGGACTGCCGCATTGGTAGCCACTGTGCAATGTGGATGGACAGCTACCCAGTTCTCTGTGGGTGTGGTGGATTGTTTCGGGGGATGGGTGGAGCGATGCTGGGCATGGGGTTGCACCGTGGGTGGGGGTCATGGGACTGTGTCTGTAGCACCGTGGTACCTGTATAGGAGCTGGCCCCAGATGGTGTTGGGGGTTGGGCTAGGTCCAGTTGTTGCAGCTTTGGAAATGTGCACCCCAATGTCTTGTGAGGGTGGGTGGGGGATTCCTACTGTATGTTGGCCAATGACAGAGTAGTATGTGTCTGATATGTGTGTGATGTGGTCTTTGGCGTTGGTTTGCGTCCATCTCATAATCTCAGTGTGAGCGGCCATTCTCTGTCACTGTTCTGGGATATGTCTCTGGACAGGTAATGTCAGACACATGTCATAACTGTTATAGGTGGAGGGTTTGGGGCCCCCCAGGTCAATGTGTGTTGGGCTAGATGTATGTCCCTCCTGTATGTTCCCCCTGTCATATTGTGATGCATGACTGGCTGCAGATGTATGATGTATCAGTGTGACCTATATGCCAGGTACAAATAGCTGCTGCATGTGCTGGGATAATAGGGTGGAAGGCGTTAGGCCCTCCCCGTATGTACGGTGCTACTTTCCTCTCTTGCACAGTGGAGGGGGGGCAATCCACCTGGCTGACGGACTCCCCCCCCCCCATGCTGTATGCCTGTTCATTGCTCTACTACATCCAGTACTGTGACTGTCGTGGACACAGCCCCAGGTACCTGTCACAAACACCCTGTTGAGACCTTGACAGGTGTTGCTGTGGTACGGCCCCCAGTTGCCTGTGTTGGAGCATACGTGTTCTCAGGACATAGGCCCCCCACCATCCCATCCATGGCCAGCATGTGCTGGGCTGAGAGCTGTACGTGTGCTGCATATCTCAGACCTACCTGCGTGTGGATGGGTGATATCCAGCGTTTCAGGCAGTCCATGCAGGTAGATGGGACCAAGCCTTTCTGCAAGCTCCTGCTCCAGGGGTGACAGGGTTAGGACAAAGGGGGCACCCCCACCGGTGCCCATGGCATGTCACCTCTCCGCCACCATGTGTGCATGAACACCACGCTTGATGTCATTAAATCTCTTTCTGAGGCTGTCCAGGTCCCTGGGTGGGCCCCCGGCCTGCACTACAGCTTCCTGTACCTCCTCCCACATGTGTATGCGTGTCCCCACCGTGATGCTGGAGCTCAGCCGCCCGTAGAGCACCTCATAGTGCTCCAGCACACTGGCCAGCAGGATGTGGTTCTCCTGCTGGCTAAATCTAACTGCTCTCCTCCGTTCCTCTGCTGGCACTGGGATACGCCTCCTTTTGGCATTGGGTGGCCTCTCGGCCTGCTCCTGTGTGGGCTGGGACACACCCGATGGCCCTGCAGCCACCACCTCAGGCCCACCCATCCCTGCCGCCCCTGTGGACCACTGTTCAGGGGTTTCCCCCTTGTCTCCTCCTGCCATGGGCTGTCGCTCCATCTCCCTGCTCCCTGTGGCCTCTTCCTCCCTGTCACACATTCCCACCTCTCCTAATCCTTGCCTACTATTCCCTCCCCTGCTTCTCGCCTGGCCTCCTCTCCCTCTCCCCTGCTCCTCTCCTCACCACCTCTCACTATCCCCTGCTCCTTTCCTCACCTCCTCCCCTCTCCTCCTCTCCTCACCTCCTCTCCCTCTCCTCTCCTCCTCAACCTCATGCCTGCTCCTCACCACACCTCCTCTCCCACACACCTGCTTCTCACCTCACCTCACCTTTCCTCTCCTCTCCGCACCTGCTATCACCCTGACTGATTGCTCTCCACGCCTGCTCCTCACCTTGCCTACACAAAACCCTCAGTGTTTATCACATGTGGTGGCCTTTTTATGCGTTTTAGTTGGGGGCATGGGGTTACACGCATTGCACATACGCTGCGGTATGTGTGCACAGTATGTGCATGCGCTGTGGCACGTGTGCACTATGTGCACATGCATGGCGACACATACGTGCCAGTTGCTGCACGCATTGTGCATGTGCCATGCTAGGGGCCGCTGTATGAGGGGCACTCCACGCATGATGCCTGTGATTAGGTACCCACGCAGCGGACGGCACCCACCAATGTCACGTGCGCACGGCTCCATGCGTGCACGGGGCCATGCTCAACACATGCGCATGGGTCAAGGTCAGATCTGACGTGCATGCGCAATGCGCGCAGACACCGCATTTGCAGCGCTACGCGTGTGCAACGAGTGCACATGTGTGCACCGGTTGAAAGGTACTTATCTGTGATGCATATATGGTACACGCTGATGGTTTTGTGTAGGTGAGGTGTAGAGCAGGCAAGGTGAGGTATTTGTCAGGTGTACAGCAGGTGAGGTGAGGTGCAGTGGGGTGAGGTGCAGTGAGATGAGGTGACGTGAGGTGCGGTGGGATGAAGTGAGGTGAGGTGCGGCGCGGTGGGGTGAGGTGAGGTGCAGTGAGGTGAGCTGCGGTGGGGTGAGGTGAGGTGTGGTGGGGTGAGGTGAGCAGCAGGCGAGAGGTGGTGTTGGGGTGGTGGGGGGCAGGTGAGGTGGTGAGAAGGCATAGAGTACAGGGGGTGAGGTGAGGGACAGGTAGAGGGCAGTGTTGGTGGGGCAAGGGAGAGGCGGGAAAACCCTCTGTCTGTGGTATCTCTGTTTTGCTGATGGCTGCCTTTGTGGTGGCTGCAGGTGCATTGGGGGTGCTCAGGACCCACAGTTGTCTGATGTGGGTGATGGTGTCCGCGGCACTGTGGCACAGGGCATGGGTGCAGACCCGCTGCAACTCCAACCTGCAGCTGTGGAGGCCATGCAAGCTAGGGCTGAGCCGGCACGGCGCAGGAAGCGTGCCGAGCTGCGCCCTCACCAAGCTCGCCTCTACAGGCCCAGGGTCCAGCTCCGGGACATGCATGAGGACCAGGTGATCTCCCTGTACCGTCTGGACACAGTTGCTATAAGGGAGCTCTTTGGGGATCTCAGACCTGACCTCGAGCCCCTGACCGGTCGGTCACATGCCATACCAGGTTTGGTCAAGTTCCTGGCTGTCCTGCATTTCTTTGCCTCTGGCTGTTTACAGTCATCTGTGGCCACAGTGGGTGGCATGAGCCGCCCCACCTTTTCATGCTGTCTCCACCAGGTACTGCGTGCTATGGTCAGCCGGGTGGGGAATTACATTGCAATTCCCAACACTAGGCAACAGTGGGGGACCCTGAACCAGGCCTTTGAAGAGGTTGCGGGGATACCACACGTGATGGGAGCTATTGATTGCACACATGTTGCCCTGGTCCTGCACGGAGACAGGGAGGCAGTGTTCCGCAACCGGAAACACTACCATTCCCTGAATGTTCAGGTTGTATGTGATACAAACATACGTATTCTGAATGTGGTCCCTAGGTTTGCAGGGTCTATCCATGACTCCTTTATCCTGCATCACTCAGCACTATTCGGACACTATTCGGACAGCTGGGCAATATGAGGACTGTATACTGCTGGGTGGGTATTTCTCTGCTCAGACATGCACATGGTGTTCCTCTGGATACACGTAGGCACATATGTGTGTTTGCAAGGTGTCCCCAGTTGTGTTTGTGGGTCATTTGTGTGTGTGTCCAGGAGGGGGGCACTTCCCTTCATGGTCGTCTTTGGTACGGTGTTTTGTATTGGTGGCACCTTCACCTCTGACATATCTGTCCATTTCACATTGTGTGCTTTGTGTGGGCGTAGTACAGGACACATGTATGTTCCACGTATATTCAACAGTATATTGATGTGTCAGACATCCTCTCGGGGCAGCTCAGGGATCTTTTCCCATTTCAACCCATGTGTGTGGGCAGTCTCGTGGCTATCACATGCTTGCAAATGTGTGCATCACTAACCTTGTCAAGGGTGCATTGCCATGTGTGTGGCTGATGATCTTGCAGCCGGCACCACTACATTTTGGCTACGAGGTGTTTAGGCATGTGTTATTGTGGGTTACAGTTGAGGTGGTCTGCATACCTTATCCCCATCCCATGGTCCCTGTCTCACACCTCCATATGCTGCCACATACATGTTGTGTGTCAGCATGTGCTGTAACATGTTCATGGGAGACCTTCTGTGCTGTTGGTTTGCATGTACATACTTGTGTGCGTGGCTCAGCCTCTGCTTTACCTTTCTACTATTTCTCTACAGGTGATGCAGGATATGGGTGTCGTCCCTGTTTGCCGACCCCTGTGTGTCTGCCGTGGACACATGCAGAGAGGAGGTACAATGAGGCCCATGCTTCCAGCCACTCAGTCATCGAGCACACATTTGGCATTTTGAAAAGTCGCTTCAGGTGTCTGGATAGAACTGGCGGGACCTTACAATACAAACCCATGACTGTGGCAAAGATTATTCTGGCCTGTTGCATACTGCACAACATTGCTCTCAGGCATGATCTCCCAATCAAAATTAATGAGGATTTGGAAGATGATCCTACATGCCGTCCTGTACGTGGCTGTGGTGACACACATGAGGGCACGGCAGCCAGGCGCCAGCTGATGGCGGCGGTCTTCTCATGTAAGTACTGCATATATTGGATATTACATTGGTATCTAGACATATGTACTACTACTACTGTTGAACATTTGTATAGCCATACCAGTCATACGCAACACTACACAGACATATGGGGGACATTCCCTGCCCATCAGAGCATTCAGGATAGTCCAGGGGGAACACAGGCGGGGTGTTTAGGGGATAACTGCGGATGCACGGGTGTCATATGAGACTGGATTACCTGCCCTAGTTGGGTACGTTACCATACACAGGAACATGGTCGGGGACTGGGGACGGTGGCTGGCAATCACACACAGGTTGTTGGTTGCAGCTGTGGGTGCAGCATGGTACACAGAGTGTGGTGTGTGGTCAGCAGTAGGAAAGAGGGACGTAGGTGGCACCATTTGCCTAGAAGTGTGGATGCCATGATGGGGAATATTGGCGCATTGGTCACATAACATACACTGATTAGCACAGACTGTGCGTTACATGTTTGTGTACAGCGCTGTGTACAACTGGCAACAATATGTACATGCTCAGTGGTAGTAGTGTTGGCAGGAGGTAATATTCTGGAGGGGAGGTACAGAGTACACACACAGGTACTGCATCATTTGTTCAGCTGAGTAACCTACACCTGGATGCATACACGGATTGTGAGCCAGTGAGGTGATTTGACAGTAGCAGTATTATGGTCATGCCGTTGGTTGGTGTGGGGCAGACACAGCTGATTCAAGGGGATAACAGCAAGGTGTAGGTTACAGTTAGCAGATTGGGGGAGTGACTGAGGGGTGCATTCACATTTTAGTTGTGTGTTAAGGGAGGATGGGAGGATATTGCTCATGTTATCTGCAATGACACTGCATGTCCTAGCTACATGATGCATATGTGTGGGGGAGGAGAGAGAGGGGTCACAGACAACCCGTACATTGCGTATCAATGTGCGGCAATGTGTTGCAAGCTATACACAGACACCTAATATGGGGGCAGGGTTTATGGAGGGAGCTTAGATGTTGGGTCATGGCCAGGTTCCGTTTCAGGCAGCGTGGATACATCAGGCCAGCATTGTCAGACAGGCAAACATAGCTCAGGGTCTGGATTGGCAGGGGCTGTTCAGGGATGTTGGGATATATTTGGCACTTATCAGCATACAGTTGGCACTGAGCGGCAGGGGATCAGATAGCCCCAACACGGCATTTGGTATGGAGCTCTGGAACATGCAGACACAGGACATATCCCTGTGTTCCAGCATATGGGTGCAGGCATGCAGGGGAGGTGGGCCCATCACAACACACACTGAAGGTGTGACGGGTGAGATATGGGGTGCAGGGGGTTGGTACAGAGGCAATGTGGACATGCGAGGACAGTATATCAGGGTGATGGGTGTAGTCAGCAGTGTCTGGGGAAGCAGAGAGGTGATGAAATGGGGCATATGGGGTACAGGCCCTTTTATTTTAGCATTAACACGCCATTGGGGAATTTGGCAGGGGCAATTCTGTACAGTGTAATGGACAAAAGCCAGACTGGAACGGATTTGGGGGGCAGGAGGGGTGATGACGTGATGGTGCTATGTGTGTTACACAGCTCAAACATGACATATGTATGTTTCTGGTGTGTTTATCCCTCGACAGGATATGTTGTGTGACCTCCCTGGTGCTGTGGTTCACTGGCAGCTGTCTGTACCCCACTCAACGTGCAGGAGAATGGGTAGATGGACATACAGGTACATGGTGTGTGGGGACAGTCAGCCACAGATCATGTCTGGGATCATCTGTCCAACGCACATATGTTGTGGTTCACCTCTTTGGTCAGCACCCCCATACCCCATATGTTATTGTTGTCACACACAGGCACATGTGTTCCTGCCCAACTCATCTGCTCCAGCGCTTTTTCTGGAACACATCCCAGAGAGCTGCGTGTGTCCACACATCCTAGATGTTCTGGTGGTGGGCCACACATACACCCCTCTGTGACATTGTAACATCAGCCAAATGCTGTGTAGCATTGCTTTGGCCAAGAGCTATCTCCACTGATCTCAAGTTGTCCACAGACAGGCCGTTTGCTACTGGTGGCATGCTCACCTTAACATACTGTGTGTGTGTGTGTTTTTCTAGCATGGATGTGTAAGGGTACAGTGTGCATACAGTTTGTATTATCATGTGGTGGGTGGTGTTTTAACACCTGTGGAGGGTTGGGGACTCTGATATCGGTAACCTACTGTTGTTGACCATGTATACATTGTGCGCATCTGTTTTATGTTGTGGCCTGACCTATCTCTTCTGTGCCCTCAGAACACTATCCATCAGCATTTCAGTATCACAGATGACGCCCTGATTTGGACATGCGCCGACGGCAGCTGGAGATGGTGATTCTGTACATTCCTCTGGCATCTTCTGTATTCACTGTGAAATGGTGTTGCTTTTTCCTGCATCAGACAGTCCCTAGCAGACACTTTCTGCAAACAGACGGTAGGTTGCATCTTGGATCTTTTGGAATAAACATCATCCGTTCTATGCTTACGTTTTGTTGTGTTTTTCAGGGAGTTATCCTGTGAGGTCACTATGCACCAATGCTGATGGACATGGGGTGCAGCAGTGAGGCGCCTGTGTGACATGCGCATGGACATATCCATAGGACACCCTCGTGTATGGTTCAATGGCCACATTTCAACAATATGCACTGTGTTATGTGTTGTGCTGATTTCATGTTTGCATGTCTGCCTACCTGCAATGTTCCCGGGTGTTCTGTGCAACATACCATGACAGTGTTTCTCCTTCTTCTGATACAGGGCAGAGCACACACACTGCACATCGACTATACTGCATCTACAGGCACCATCACCCAAGTGTCTGTAAACCACAACAGGACCATGCAGCTGTCCCTGGGATATGGTGGCATAGGATGACTGACCTCTGCGTGTGGCCCACATGCCTATGATGAACATTGATGTTGGACTTCTACATTGGGCATAGACATCCTGTCCTACACAACGTTGCTGCCGTGCTCTGGCTGGGTGTGGGGTTCATCGCAGGGGACATACATGACCTTTTGTGTGCTGTGTCAGATTGGGATGTACCACTTGCGTATGCAGGCCCAGGGATTCACGGACAGTCTTCACGGGACATGTTGGTTTGCAGAGGCTATTTGCGCTAAGGACACTGTGTACAGGCCCCTACGTGTGCAGCAGGGACTGACATACTTGCTGCATGTTGTACATCCATATGACATTGTGTTACTATATGTTGCCTATGTGTGTGACCTGCACCACAGGATATCCTCAGCTGTTTAGTTCACCAAGAGTACACAGCCATGCGTGTGGCACAGGGGTGACATTGTATTTGTGGGGCTACCCTGCACTTGAAGATGACACGGTATTTACCACCACACCATTTTGATGTGCGCCAACATCTTCGGTCGATATTTGCCATCACTATATGTGCTACAGTGCATGTGGGGCATCACTGTGTCATTATTTACCATACACGTTCCAGGTTCATGTGACTGAATATGTTGGTACACCAGGGCATGAGGCAGTGTGGCTTCTGTGCCAGTTACTGGACCATGTTTGACCTTTCTTTAAACCTCTATGTACAGATTAGTGTGTTTGGTTAGTAAACAGACGTGCCGCTCTACTTTGATTTACAGAGATAGCAATGCATGTCTGCACAGTCTTCTTTATCTCATGACATTCCGGGACTCACACTGCACCAGTTATTTGGCAGTGTGGCAGTGTGGATGTGCGTGTTCGTCCTTCATGGATGCATTCCATGTGCCATGTCATATGTATACACATACTGTCTTCACAACACCCATTGCAGCAGACCATCTGCATAGGGCTATCTCTGTATGTGTGATAGTTTGCATTTTCTGTATTATCTGGGATCATGTTCCTCTTGTACCTATTACCATATCCAGATTTGGCATTTGCACAGTGTTGTTTTGGATGTATATGACACTTTATTTGCTATATTATGCATTATGCAACATCTGTGACGTGTATATATGTATGGGCGTGTGCAGCTGCAGAGATTTTGATACGTATACTTTGGCAGGTTTGTGTCACCTGTTTTCTGAGGGCAGATATGTTTTGGTTATACCTTCATGACTGGTGTGCATTGGACTGTCATCATGCCCTGCCTATTGTCTACATGCACACATATGTGAAAATGGCATTTGGGGCATGCAGCAGCATGTGGGGGGTGTGGGGATACTGCATAGTACACACCATGCACCTACTGCATATTATCTGTACTGCTCATCATCTGTGGGGAGGCCAGTGACTTGTACGCAACATGTGGGTAGCTGGACTACTCAATGTGGTTTCAGTTTGTTCACTGTAACACAACTAGCTTCATATCATGACACACAGTATATACGATATGTCCAGTAACTATCCTAAATAAAATATGTCTTTAATGCACATTTCTCCCTGCTACTGATTCAACACACTGACACACGTATTTCTTGCTTTACTGGTGATGTACAGAGCAGCTGTCTGCCACGTCAGGGTGTTATGGGTTCCCATAAACACATTCCCTTTATGGAACTTATTTGCATGGCTCCTGTAGTGGTGGTTTGGGATAGTGGTTACAGATGTGCATTAGAACATCATAGGTTGCAGGTTTGATTCCCACATACTTTTCCTTTTAACTTATGCTGTGCTAACCTGACCTTGAGCTGGCTGCAGCTTTGTCAGCTCTCCTTTACACCCTTCCATCGCTTCCTTGTACAGCACAGTGTGCCCTTTCTGCAGCCTATGTGCCGCATATTAGCTATTACATATGGCTGTTCCTTTGTACTGTCCATGTGGCTGGTATGCTTGGGTGACTGTTATTGCTATTGTTGAGATGATCTGTCCCAGCTTCTGTTTGCAGGTTCAATTCTCACATGCTCCTTTTCAGTACTATTCCCCATTTTGCCCTGCTACATACAGCATCCCCTGCCGCCCTTTGGGATCCTTTTCCTTGCTCTTTTGCATGCTGTTTAAACTGCCTAACACTTTATTGTGTGCATTTGTGTATATGTGGCTCTCGTCCCAATTGCAGACTGTGATATGCACTGTATACAGCTCTTCTACATGTGCATTACATCATGGTTACTGTTGTGATTGCCTTTTCCTGGCACACAGCAGGCTTTGGTATGGGGCCATGCAGTGTTGTTGTATGCAGCCTTTGCTGTTTGATTCACGTTGGTGGGGTAGGCATACCGGTTTTTGCATTAACTTATGTGCTAGTGGTCATGGGTTCATTCCCTCAGAGGGCCTCCTTTAGTCATAATGTGCAGCACAACTCCCTTTTGTAGCTGTGTCAGGCAGACATATATCGGAGATCAGTGTTTAGCACACAGACCACCCTCACCTCATTTGTGTGACCTATGGTGCCCTATACAGTGCCTTGCCTATGCTTTTACCCTGCCCCAGTATGCACAGCAGATCGTTGGTGTGGTGACCTGCAGTTGTTGTGTGGCCAGCCGTTGCTATGATGGATACCATAGAGACATAGCACAGTGGTTAGAACACTGACTTTGTAGTCAGTGGTCATGGGTTTGATTCCTGTGTGTTCTTGGTTTTTCTGCCCATCCTACACAATTATTTTTCCTTCCTCTAACAGTCATATCTGTGCAGATATCTGTGGCAGCACATTATAGTCTCATCACAGTTGCCAAGCATCCTTCTGTCCATCTATCTGTCTCTACCAGCTGTGTGGCCTCATGCCCTAATGTGTGGACTACTGCCCTATGTCCTGCACTGTGACCCTTTTCTGAATTGCGGCTCTTCATGATTGCCTCTCGTGTGTATGCTCGGCATGGCACTGCTATGCCTCTGTCCTCCTGTTATGCTGCCACCTCTACCTGCTCTGGTGGAACATATTCGCATCCTCTGCCACACACTCTCATGTTGGCACTTTACATCACCATCACCCTATGCATCGGTCCAGCTGCCTCCGATATGTTTCTGCACTTTTCCAGCTGCCACATGAGCTGCACGCAGATTTGACAGGTCCATCAGCTCCGCCACGTGATACCCTCCAGACGTTGTTGTTTGGCTTTCCTTGGTACTCTGTGCAGTGGTAGGGTTACATCTGTGTTTGGCCCATACATTTTGTGCTATTCAACTTGAGACTCCTTACTGCCACTGGCCACCTTTTCAGGCATCACCTTGCCCTCCTTTGGGCATCTTTCGATTCACCTTAGTTTGCACCAGCTCATGGGGTGCCTTATATGGTGCCTTGGAGGGTGGCAAACTACGGCGCATCATAGGGCGCCTTGGGGTGGGTGCCCTAATATGCGCATCAGGTTACTGCACTGCAGCGTGGGTTTTTCGGTTGGCAGTACACACTGTTCAGATGTGTCCATTACACGCATTAAAAGGGATTGTCTCAGACTGCCATATTGTGTGCACCCAGAGGAATCGAACTCATGACCGCTGTCTTGGCAACCAGTGTACTACTCCTCTGTAGCTGTTACCACAGTGCTTCTACGTACTTTGGCTTACGGCGCGCAAACATACAGCACCGCACACTATCACATGAAAATGGCAAGGCACCCTCTATCATGCGATACATGGCTTAACGCCGGAACGCCCACTTCCTTATATGGGATTCTTCACGTTAGCGCTACAACTAGCGCCGGTGACATTAAGATGGTTTAGTAAACATACCCCTTAGTTGAGTCACTTTTAGGACCTCTCTTCTAGACAGGGCAACCCATCTTCATCGGTCTACCAGGATTTCCTGGATAGAGTCATATTACCTGCAGGGCCAGCATTATAGGGTGGCAAACAAGGCAATTGCCCTGGATCCCCATGCTACAGGAGGCCCCAAGCCTGCCTCAAGCAGAAAGCTTTGGAGCCCCTTAACAATTTCTGCCCTGGGCCGCTGCATGTCTAACACTAGCCCTGGTTATCAGGACTTTCAGAAGAACATCCTGAGACTGGGTCATCCTATATCCTTATTGGAGGTCAAGAGAGCTATGAGAGGATTACAGAATAGGAAGAACACAGGTCCTGATAGCTATCCCAATGAGATTTATAAAATGTTTCGCTAAGAACTCTCTCCATTTTTGAGGGAAACATATCATTATTTAGCTACAGAACATCTAGATGATTAACCTTGTACAAATCTGAACTTAGATTAATGTTGTAGGTTGTCAATATTTCAAAGTTTTGTTGTAAGTTGTAAATAGTTACTATGTCTACACTGTTTTTTGTATATAGTTGCAATTTTTTTGCATAATGTTCTATGTATTTTACCTTTGTTCTATGTAAACCGCCCCTGATCTTGGGAAGTGGCGATATATAAAAGTTTTTCAAATAAATAGATGTGACAGTGTTTCTGCTCACTAAGAAGGCTAAGAATTGGGAAGATATGAATGTCTTTTGTCCCATTTCTTTGATAAATGTCAGTGTAAAGATAGTGACTAAAATATTGCAATTGTGACTGGGAAAAAAGGTTGCCTGATTTTGATACACCAAGATCAGATGGGCTTTGTTCTGGGTAGGATATCTATGGATAGTATGTATCAGCTATTTAATTTGTTGCTTCTTATAGGATGGCTTATGGGGGTTGTGCTGTCTTTGAATGCAAATAAAGCCTTTGAAAGACTGAAATGGCCCTTTTTTGTGGTCTTGCAGACGATGGATTTCCCATAGGGGTTTCTTGGATAGGGGTCTGCATTCTATTCATCCCCTAGGATGCAGCTTCTTATCAATAGGGTGCTTACTGTGCCATTCTTTATTCACTGTGATACCAGAGTTGCCCTCTCTCTCCATCTTTGTTCAATTTGGCTATGGAATCCTTAGCACAAATATTCCTGACATTATAGCCTGTGTGTGGAGGGTAAAGAACACAAGATTTTTTTTTTTATTTATGGATTTTAGTCAAAATACAATAACCAAATATTAGTACAGGACAATCAAAAATCAATAAAAGGCAACAAATTATAACAAAGAAAAAGCTGTAACTGATAAAGCCCACATCATGAGAGTAAAACTGGAATAAAAAAAAACAATCATAACCATCAATCAGAAAACAGGGCTAAAAGCCTACATATTAGGAGGTAAATACAATCAAATATTGCCTTCCCCACCCAAACCCCATCTATCAATCAAAACTTTTTCCAAATGCGTAACATCCACAAAAACATAAGAAGCGCCATCAAAACTTTTGATGGCGCTTCTTATGTTTTTGTGGAAGAACACAAGACTTTGATATATATAGATGACATACCACATTTTCTGGACCAGCTTGATATGACTGGGGCTGTACTGATGTGGGTTCTGGACAAGTTTGGAGCAGTGGTTGGCTATTAATTGAACTTTGATAAATCAGTTATATCTTTTAGGCTCTTGCCAGGGGCTGCCCTTCACTCTTCACAGATTTTGGTTGTTGAGTTTACTTATTTGGGTATAGTAGTTTCTACTAAATTGCAGAATTTATATAAAATCAATTATACACCACTTCTCACTAAAATTCATCAAGTTGTCCGGACGTGAATGGATTTGCCTATCTTGTGGGAGGCACCAGCACTGCCATTTAACTTCATTTGTATATTCAGCGCTACCATCCATATAAATAGTAGTGCTGAATATGCAGATAAACAGTGACTGCACCAGCATTATCTGTGTAGGCCTACTATTCAGCCTAAACTGTATAATTTATTTGAATAGTGACTTAATATTGCCACTGACTGGATTATATTCTGACTTGCTCTTGTTCCCCTCTAACATGGCCCACAAATATATGGATAAGCTGGCCACTTGGCAATTTAAATGGTGTGATATTATCTGTATATATTTTGAAAATACACAAGCTAATTATGCATTTGTGGTGAAAGCATAATTGCTTTTTAATATCAGTCTGATAGAGCACAATTATTCATTCATATGGAACGTTCCCAGACTCACCAATTAAACTCTCCCAATAAGTGCAGAGCAGAAATAGGATGTTTCATTGTACAACTCAACATACAAAAATGATCGTATTCTGCAACACCCTTGGCCCTGCACATACATGGCACTAGCACGAGGATCTCAGAACAGGGGCAGGAGGGGGCATGGTCAACAGCGGAGATGTACAATGCATATTCAGGAAAGGCCTGTGTAAATTCTGTTTCCCGCAGACATCCATGTTATACCAGTGGAAACGTGGAATAAGGCCAGGACTTAGAAATATTTCTGCTCTGCTCTGTAATGTGTCCCATATATATGAATTGCTGTGACAAGATGTTTTGAACTGGTGTGTCTGCAGTCTGGAAGACCAAAAGATGCAGTTGTAAAGAACAGAATGCAGAGGTGGGGAAAGGATGTATGATAAAGCGTAGTTACTCACCTGTAACCGGTATTCTCTGGGGACAGCAGAAATCAGACTTCACATATGGGTGACATTGGTGCCGACCAAGCCCTCGTGGAAGCATCTACCCAGCTTTCAAAGAAAGCATTTGGGAGGTGCCACCACACATGCGTGGTCCCCTTGCCACCCAAGGGTGCCATCTTGCCTCAGTCTCATGACTTAGCTAAGACGGCAAAAATAAAACAGCAAGGAAGTAACTCCATGGGGAGGAGGGAGGTTTGTGAGAACTGATTCCTGCTGTCCCCAGAGAACACCTGTTACAGGTGAGTAACTACACTTTCTCCAGGATCAAGTCCTCACATATGGGACTCCCTAGCTACAGGCTACCGAAAGCCCATAGAAAAAACATGGATGCCCCCAAGGGGAGCTGTGAATAGCAGCAATTGAGTCCAAGGATTCAGACTCCAGAACAGCCCATGTGTCCAATGAAAAACTAGCACTCCGGTAGCCTGAACACAGAAGGGTCGGATGGTAGGAGTTGCCTAAATCCCGAACAGATTATGGCCAAAGGCGCTGTCCCATTGGGACTCCTTCTCAAGGCAGTAATGAGCTGCAGAGATATAGACCGAGGATCAGGTGGCAGGGGACAGAATGCAAGTTTGCCACAGAGGCCACCCTCTGAGGCTGTGCATCATGACCCGGCACTCCAGCGAGAGCCCAGCTTGCTCATAGGTGAAGGCAATGCAGTCCGCCATTCTAGTGGACAGAATCCGCTTGGTCACCACCTCTCCCAGCTGACTGGGGTCATAGGAGATGAAAAGCTGTGAAGATTTGCGGTGTTCCTGGGTATGTTGGAGGTAGAAGAACAGGGCCCTCTTACAGTCCAGGGTATGGAGGACGGCCTCTGCCCTGTTGGCATGAGCCCGCGGAAAGAAGATGGGAAGCACCACTTCCTGATTAAGGTGGAAGGGGGACACCACCTTCGGAAGGAATTTGGGGTGCTTGTGGAGCACGACCCTGTTCTTGTGGAACCTGGTGTAAGGCGGCTCCACCACCAAGACTTGGAGCTTGCTGACCCTGCGAGCAGATGTGAGCACCACAAGGAAGATGACTTTCCATGAGAGATACCTCAGGTGGCTGGTAGCCAGGGGCTTGAATGGTGGCCTCGATAACACCATATTGCCACTGGTGGGTGGATGGGGGACTTGGACAACAGAAGACTCCACAGGAAGTGGGTTACGAGAGGCTGCGCAGAGAGGGGTTTGCCCTTGATGGGATGGTGGTGTGCAGCAACAGCACTCAGGTGCACCCTGACGGAACTGAATTTGAGCCCGGCTTGTGACAGATGAAGCAAGTATTGCAGCACCAGCTGCATCGAACACGAGAATGGATTCACTTGTCACTCTGTACACCATACCGAAAACCTGCGCCATTTGAAGACGTAGGCCCACCTGGTGGAGGTGTTACGGGAGACCAAGAGGACCTCCTCAACCTCCCCCGAGAGACTGAAAGGAGCCAAGGCTACCCTTTTAACAGCCATGCTGCCAGCGACAGATACCCCATGTTGGGAGGCAGGAGGGAGCTCTCCCCCTGAGAGAGTAATCCTGGGGCAATCCCCAAAAGGACCGAGACCTCTACAGATAAGTGGAGGAACAGTGGGAACCACGGTTGCCTGGGCCACCGTGGAGCCACCAGGATCAGCGATGCTCTGTCACGAAGAGCCTTGAAAAGATTCTTGGTAAGCAACAGTATGGGCGGGAAGGCGTACAAAGGAATGCATCCGCAGCCACCCAGGATGGATAGGGCTACTGAGAGCAGAAGCGGGGCAACTGGGAGTTGTCTGGGCTAGTAAAGAGATCTACTATTGGGGTCCCCCAGAGCCAGAAGAGCTGATTGGCCACTCGTGCGGCTGAAGGACCCTGCTTGGTCTGTCCCACCAGGGCATTTTCCTGGCCTAGCAGGTACACCATTCGCAGGAGCATCCCTTGGCGGATCATATAGGAGCAGAGAGCCACTGCTTAATGGCAGAGGGTGCGGGACCCCCGTGCGCCTTTGTTTGTTGATGTAGAACATTGCAACCTGATTATCCATGTGGACCAGCACTGACTGGTGCTGCAGATGGTGGCAGAAGGCCAGGAGAAACACAAAAAAGGCGAAGTACTAAAAAGTTATTTATTCAGGACCCAATGATCAACAAACAGAATGCCAACATCACTTTACCCGGGTGTGGACTACGAGATCGGGCTCAGAACTTACCTGCCTTCCCAGATCCATCCACAGACGCTGTCATCAAGGGTTTCTTCTTCTTCTTGTGTTCCCCTTCCAGGTAGCTCCTCTCAGAGGACCCGCAGCTTCAGTTGGGGCCCGCAGTCACTACACAAGTCCGAGGCCTCAGAGGGGGCCTTGGAGCGTGGTGTCACTGGAAACTCCGGCAAAATTTTGTCATGCTGCTGCTGACGGCTCTTGATGGCCTTGGATGACATTTTCTTGCACAGGCTACAGCCCGAAGGGTCATGATCCGACCCAAGGCAGCAGATTCAGCAGTCATGCATGCCGGTGAGGGACATGGTTCTAGAGCACCGATCACACTTTTTGAAGCTGCTGGCAGAAGCCATGGGGGAAAAAGGGCCCCAGCTAGGTCAAAGACCCGAGGCTTTGCTAGTAGAAAAAAAGGTGCAAAAACACACTGGGGAAAGGAAAAGAAAAAAGAAGAACCTGAGACGCGAAACCGAGGCAAGCAAGCTCGGGGCGGGAAGAGTACCAGTGCAAGATCAGAGAATGAAATAAACTCAAGAAAAAACACCTTTTCTGGGGGAAAAAACAAACATACGTCTGGTGGACTCCGCAGAAAAAAAGGAGACAGGCAAGATGGCACCCTTGGGTGGGAATGGGACCACGCATGCGTGGAGATATCTCCCAAAGGCTTTCTTTGAAAGCTGGGGAGATGCTACCACGAGGGCTCCATCGGCACTGACATCACCCATATGTGAGTACTGACTTCCTACTTGTTCCCAGAGAAAGGCATATTACTAAACACCCCTACAGAAATATTCAAAGGTGCAATGGTGATTATTTCGGCTATGCTGACAAATGCTGTGAGCTACAGGAGATGATCTAGGGCACCCTAACAATTCCTGTTATGCAAGAAGTGGGACTGTTGATATAGGGATTTTATGTGGCTGTGTATAGAATGGGTGTATGTGTGGGTGAGAAACACAGATCAGATTAGTAGTCTTCAGACCCCATGCCATCATGTTTTACCAGCTGTTTTCTAGAGGTGCAGGGAATAAGTCTCTGGCGCAGCCAACTTTGTGTGCCGCACACCCCCACACACAGTCCCATTGCCATGCTGTGCCCCTGCAGATAGTATCGGCCCACAGCAGCTGCTGGTGAAAGCCAGACAATGGGCTACAGGGGCGTATGCCATGACATTCCAAGCCATCCTGTGGATGGCTCGTTGCCATGGCACAAGGATGCCACTGCTCACTTACACCAGCCATGGCATTCTGGCGTTGGGACAGGCAGCTCCCTGTATGTCGATCTGCTTGGCATATGAGGAGCTCCTAGGCGTCTAAGTCCCCGATTCTGCTGTTGTGGGTACATCCAGGCCCCGTGGTGGCAGAATCAGGTACATCTCCAGCATGTCCAGATTTTGGCCAGGCAATGCGGTTGGATGTGTCGGAATCAGAATCAGCCTCATAGTAAAACTGGAGACTAGAGTATTGTAAGATAGACCTACATAGTGGACAAAAGGGTGAGGAACATCAGTATGCAAAAAGGACCATATGTGCTCTTCTCCAATCCTTTGGGACCACTTTAGACTCTAAAGAAGCATTGTAAACGTCAGACAGGGCAGAGGGCGGGTGGTTCCTAGTCAAGATGGCGACCGCTGGCTGTTACGAGTGAGAGCATTTTTTTCTTATATGGGTCGAAAGCGTAAGGGGGAAGGAGGGTTGGTTCCCTCTCCCCTCTCTTTTACCTCGACGCCAATTTCTTTGGCCCTTTAGATGCTTTTGTTCAGTGCTCCTCTCGCGAACCGGTTGTAACTGGAGGAGTGTGTCGAGCAGTAAGTCTACCAGAGCTGGGTGGCTCGGTGGTTTCGTCAACTTCATCTGTCTCCCTAGTGAGCCCGCTGTCGAAGGTTCTCCGGGGGCAGCCCCTGCCTGAGGGGTTCCTGCAGCTTCCGTCTCCTCCAGATCGGGAGGAAAACGGCAGTTTGAGAGAGGCAGGAACAGAGGGGTTGCAGGACCCGGTGTGTGAGGCTAAGGGGCAGGTCAGCTCCTTGGCTACTTCGACGTTGATTGGTGGAAGATATTCAGGGTAAGGAGTCCCTATGCAACGCGGAGGTGGAACGTCTAGCGGAATGGAAGCTGTTATGCCAGCAACAGACCTTGGTTCTGTTTTTTCACGTCAACGCCCTGTTAACTTTACTTTGGAATCTATTTGGCAAGCGATTGCATCCTTGGGGGAAATTTTGGTTCCACAGATTACATCATTGGCCCAAAAGGTGGAGAAGCCTCCCGTTTACCGCCAAACTCATTGAGAAGGTAGTCCAGAGACAACTCCAAGAACATTTAGATGCTAACAACATATTGGACCCACAACAACATGGCTTTCGTCCACTCCACGGAGTCGAGACCCTCATGATGTCGCTAATGAACACCCTCCTCATGGGAACTCAAGCCAAGCACTCTGGATATGCCATGATCTTCCTGGACATATCAGCTGCCTTCGACACCATCTCCCACAACATCCTCATACACAGACTACAAGCAATCGGCATCAAAGATAACGTACTCCAATGGTTCCGTTCCTACCTGACCAATAGACAACAACTGATCCGCACAAACCTATCAGCCTCCCCCCCGTTCCAGCAACACCAAGGAGTACCCCAAGGATCCACATTATCTGCCATGCTCTTCAACATCTACCTGCAACCACTCTGCTCAATCATACGCACATACAACATTAACTACCATATCTATGCGGACGACATAATGCTCTATGCTCCAATCACAACATCCAACCCAACCAATAAACACCTATCGGAATGCTTCACCGAGGTATCCAGCTGGCTACAAAAGAACAACCTATCCATCAACATAAAGAAAACCAAAACCCTCATAGTAACAAAGGACCCAGACTTCACACCACCTACACACCTCGACATTGGAACCACAAAAATACAAATACAACCACAAATAAGATACCTGGGAATCATCATAGACCAAGCACTCACACTCAATCAACAGATCAAAAAAACCACCGCAACAATCTACCACAAGGCTAAAACAGTACAACGTCTCAGACCTCTTCTTGAACCACAGGACTTCAGAACAGTGATGCAAGCCTTGACACTCCCCCACCTGTACTACTGCAATATAATATACCATGGACGTCCAGCCACTCATACCAACCCACTTCGAATTGCCTTATACACCACAGTAAGAATTATCAAGAATGCAAAAAAAACAGGACCATATCACCCCAGTCCTGAGGGAGCTACACATACTCCCTCTAGAAGCAAGAATCAAATACAAATCCGCCCTACTCACCCACAAAGCTCTCTACCAAACTCAAACCTCTCAGCTCTGCACTCTACTGCCTCAGCCAGCCCACAACAGAACAACCAGACAAACCACCAATAACTCACTCACCATCTCACACAAAAGAACGAAATACAATCAACGGACCTGCAACAGAGCCTTCGAACTATATGCACCATCCCTCTGGAACTCTCTACCAAATCACATCAGAAGCAACACAGACCTCTTATCCTTCAGGAAACAACTTAAAACTGCACTATTCCAAGAATTCCTCGGACCAGAGACAAGCACCCACCACTGACTCCCTCCCAACCACCATATTTCGTCCCCCTGAACATATGTCATATGTAACCATAACACAATGTCTATGTCTACGTCCCAATTAATTGTTAACAATCATTATTGTTGGCCACCAGGTGACGGCCCCAAACCCTTGTAATTGATTATTGTATGTTCCACCGCTTTGATCCGGTGAAAAGCGGGATATAAATACAGCTAAATAAATAAAAATAAATAAATCTGAATATACTGTGAAAGAAATGGAGCAGACTGTCCTGAAAAATCAGTCGGAAGTCGCAGTGCTTCAGAGAAAGGTGGTTGATATTGAAGAGGGGAATGAAGCTTATCAGAAGAACTTTGCCTCAGTACAGGTCAACTTGGAACATTTAGATAATGCCTCTAGGGCTCATAATTTAAGATTGATAAATTTTCCGAGACTTTCAACGGTGTCACCTAGAGATATGTTTTGCCAGTATTTGATGGAAGTCCTGGGGCTCTCTCAGGAATTAATTCCGCCTTTAGTTAAAATTTATTATCTCCCTAGGGCTAAATTAGTCACTGGCGTGGTCAATCTGCGGGGAGAACAGAACCAGGGGAATATTCTAAATGTTACTGATTTGTTAGAGCGGTCAGATGATGAAGTTATTGTTCCATCTACATTATTAATAACATTTGCCTTATTATCAGATAAGGAATGGTTATTGAAACTTTTCTTTAGGAAACGTAATTTAGAATTTAAGGGATTATTAGTTCGTATTTATCCAGATCTTTCTAAGGACACTGTCGTCAGGTGCCCCCAGTGGCCAGTGGCTGTAAGGGCACGCTGAGCATTTTTATTATTTTTAAGGAGCAATGGCTCTTTAAGGCCAAGTGCAGTTTGGTCCTTGGAGTTTTAGCTCCTTATGAGAACAAATTATATAAGCCAAGAGTGGAGGGTAATAAGGCTTTATTTCCCCTTTAACGCAAGGGTTCACTAAGACATAAGAAAATAAAGATGGTCCTTCTTTATAAAGGGTTCCACCAAATAAGCAGGCAAACAACTGTTATAAGCTTCACAACTGATTGCAGGGTTTAACTGAGGATTCTTTCATTCCAAAGTAAATTAAACAAGCAGGCAGACAAACTGTTATAAGCTTCACAATTGATTGCAGGGTTTCTTTTATATTTACAGTTCTACTAAGGACTCAAGACTAGTAGTAGCACAAAAAGTACAATCCATGGATTCATCCTGAGGAATGGGAATAGTATTCTCAAAATCTATTTCCATGGACTCTGCGTCACTGGATTCTCCCTTTGAATAAGTGCCTTCCCTTATGGCTACAAGTTTAGAGGGTCTGTCTCTGCTTCTTTGCTTCCAGTAAGACTCTTCTGTTAAGCCCTTAGGTATTGTTTTGAAAAGCTCTGCTTTGTTCCCTCTTCTCATATATTGAGCGTCTGCTTTATCAGAGTTTCTAGGAGCAAGGCTTTCTTTTAAAAGTAAAGAGCCACCATACCTTGGCTTCCTGCAACTGCTACACCTGGAGTTTTCTCTCTCACGTACTTCTCTCTGGAGACAGGTTTTCTTGTGCAATGCTTTGCCTTCCTGAAGCCCAGGAAAACCTGGTGAGGATTCCCAACCTCTGTGCTTCTGTGTAAAGGTAGCTTTGCTATAGGAACCTCTCCTCCTTGTACCTTGTAATCCTGATCCAGCGAACTCAGGTGAATGTAGGCTTCTCTTAAAGCATGGCTCCTTGATTTTCTGTGCTCCTCTTTCAGCTGTTGCTGCTCTTGTTGTGCTGCTTGATCCAGCCACGTTACTTGGGCTGGGAGTGTCACTCCTTCCAGCCAAACTGCTTCTCCTGGCAGCCTCTCTCTGGACTCTGTCTCTCTGTGCTCTGCCCCTCTGGACTCTATCCCTCTGGATAGTCTCCGTCTGGATTCTGTCCCTCTGGGCTTGCTCCGTGTGGACTCTCTCCTTCTCCTTCCGTCTGGCTGAACTGCTGCTGGCTGAGTTCCCTCCGAATGGATTCCTCTCGATTGGATTCCTCCTGCACACCACTTCCTTCTGGCTGTCTTTCCTTTATAAAGGCATTTTACCTTTGAAACTCCCAGGCTTGCCTTCAGGTGCAGCTGGTTAACACTCATACAATCAGTGGCTGGGCACGTTGACTCAGCCTCTGTAGGATTATTCCTGCCCCCTCTAGCTGTGCTGCGAGGTAATTGCATCTTCTGCACATCCACATCTCTATGAAAGACAGGGTTTTTTTCTAAACCTGCACCTTCCGTGGCTCCAGCCTCATGACAACACTCAGCGATGTCGTAGGGATTTCCTTCTGTTACGTCCTGGTGTCCTACAGCTTGGGGGGCTCTTTTTCCTGAAACACCCATGTAAATGTTTGGTGAAGTATAAATCTGTTTCTTATGTATTTTATGAGCCATCACAATTAACTGCTTTTATTAGCGCTAGGCGTTTGGAGACCTCCATTGATGCTACCTCTGGGCTCTTAAAAATTGATTAGCTGGTTGTTTAAGCTGGTTGTTCTTGGTTTCCTACATATAGGATTAGAATTTTTTTTTCTTTTGGGATTCTCCCCCCCCCCCCCCCTTTGAGGTTTATTGTGGGCTGGTGTGAACCGATATGCTTTGTATTACTTATTTTTCCTTTTCTTGAGGGCTTTTTGCCCTTTATTGTTGTTTCTGCATATTGGTACTATTGCTGCAGGATTGTGTTTGTAACATTCTTGTCATTTATTTGAAAACTTTATAAATAAAAAATAAAAAAACGAAAAGGTCAGACAGTAGAGCCGCTAGAACTTCCCCTTTAATACTCTTGTACGTATCCCAAACAGCCCCATCGCTTTGTCTACTTTTAGTTTAGTTAGTTCCTTAAGAACAATGTCTTCTGAAAATCGTTCAAGATCACTTCTTTCCTATTTGTGAGTGTTTTCTGGAGTCCTGCTCCTGGCCCTTCATCTGGGAACACAGAACCAAAATATTTGTTAAGCAATTCCACTTTTTCCTCATCAGCTTCTACATATTCCTCCCCTTTATCCTTGAGTCTGACAATACCACTTTTGCACTTCCTCCTTCCACTGACATAGAAACATAGAAACATGGAAACATGACAGCAGATAAAGACCATATGGCCTATCTAGTCTGCCCTTCCATATCAACTTCTATAGTCCCTTTTTTTTCCTTTGGAGTTATGAAAAATATCTTGTCCACCCATTTTACTGCCACTTATATTGTTTATCTTTGAGATCAAAAAGGCTCCACTTTGGTCTCATGAGACCACAAAATTTTCTCTCACATGCATGCAGTGTCCCCTAAATTTTTCTTTGCAAATGTTATGCAGCACATCATATGCTGCATACCATTTACAAAGAAGGTGTGAATAAAGCATAGTTACTCACCTGTAACAGGTGATCTCCGGGAACAGCAGGAATTTAGTCTTCACATATGGGTATCGTCAGTACCGATGGAGCCTGTGCAGGAACGCTCCCCAGCGTCCAATTAGAAAGCTTTTGGGAGCATCCCACAGTGCCTGCGTGCTGCCTTCCCCAAATGCCTCTCTCCAGTTGAGTTTTAAAGCTAAGACAAAGAGAGAGAGAGGGAAAGAAAAGAAAAGAGAGATACAACTCCTAGGGGAGGTGGGTGGGTTGTGAAGACTAAATTCCTGCTGTTCCCAGAGATCACCTGTTACAGGTGAGTAACTATGCTATCTCCAGGAACAAGCAGTAATGTAGTCTTCACATATGGGGACTCCCTAGCTACAGATGCCAGGGAGAGACCCCAAAGTTGTGTGTCCCTGTGAAAGGGCTCCGCTTCCCCCCATGGATCTCTGGCATCCTATCGGGAATGGTGGGTAGGAGTTGATTAAGTATGGAACAGGTGTTGTAGAACAGCCTGACCAAACAAGGCATCCCGGCGGGCAATGTTCCCTCTAATTTTCTGTAGGCTGTGTGCGCATAAAATATCAGCTGTGCAGCTTTTGAAGGAAGGTTAAATTTTTGTGCACCACATAACGACACTCGGAGTTATATACTTTAAAATTTGACTACACATCAGAATACAGTATGTACACCACATTGATTGCACTAGAAAACATTGTAGAACTTGTGAAAACCGTAAATACATAACTTTTAAATTTTAAGACGTCTGTGTTGTTTTCTATCAGAATCAGAACCGTAATTTTTGTGCGCTCTGTTGTAAAGTATGTGCGCTCGCTCGGTGAGGTGTGTGCGCGCGCACACGCGCACAGCTTAGAGGGAACAGTGCCGGCGGGAGTCCTTGTCTAAGCAGTAATGGGCTGTGAAGGTATGAACTGAGGCCCAAGTAGCTGCTCGACAGATGTCGTCAATAGACACAGAGTATAAATGAGCCATTGAGGCTGCCATGGCTCTCACATTGTGAGCTGTGACATGGCCTTCCAGAGAAAGGTTCTTACTCTGATAGGTAAAAGAAATACACTGTGCAATCCAATTGGACAATGTTCTCTTGGAGACTGGAAGTCCCTAATGAGAAGAATCAAAAGCAACAAAGAGTTGAGAGGACTTTCTATGTTGCTATGTCCTTTGTAAATAAAAAGCAAGTGCTGTTTTACAGTCCAAAGTATGAAGATTCCTTTCTGCATTTGAAGCATGAGGCCTTGGGAAAAATACAGGCAGGTAAACTGCTTGGTTTAAATGAAAAGGTGAGGCCACCTTTGGCATAAAGTGTGGATGAGTCCTAAGGACTACCTTATCATGATGGAACCTCGTATAAGGAGGATCAGCCACTAATGCTTGCAACTCACTAATGCGACGTGCTGATGTGATTGCAATGAGAAAGACAACTTTCCAGGAAAGAAATTTCAAGGAGGTAGTAGCTAGAGGTTCAAAAGGCGGCTTCATGAGCTGTCCAAGAACCAGATTTAGGTCCCATGCCACCGGTGGTGGCCTAATGGGAGGCTTAGTTAAAAGAAGGCCCCTCATAAATCTCGCTATGAGAGGATGAGAGGAAATAGGTTGTCCATTTAAAACCTTGAAAGAAACTGAAATAGCACTTAAATGGACTCTTACTGAGTTAGTCTTAAGCCCTGCATTAGATAAATGAAGGAGATATTCTAATAATGATTCCAGAGGTATCGCCAGGGGGTTAAGACCCTTCTGCGAACACCATATGGAAAACCTCTTCCACTTGAAAACATAAGAGCGTCTTGTGGAAGGCTTCCTAGAAGCATAAAGGACATCTTTTACTTGTTGAGACAGGTTAAGACCGTGAAGGTCTAGGCTCTCAGCAACCAGGCCCTGAGATGCAGAGAGTGGGGATCGGGATGCCACAACAACCCATCCTCCTGAGACAGGAGATCTGGAGTAGATCCTAACTCCAGAGATGGAGCTTGAGAGAGATGTAGGAGCAGAGGGTACCACACCTGCCATGGCCAATGTGGAGCTATGAGGATCATATGGCCTCTATCTCTCGGAAGCTTGAATAGGGTTTTGGGAATTAGGGGAATGGGTGGAAAGGCATATAGGAAGACCTGACCCCAATGGAGGAAGAAAGCATCCCTGGCCTGAGAACCCTGAGCCGGAATTCTGGAACAGAATCGGGGAAGTTTGGCATTCCACGGACTTGCAAAGAGGTCTATGTCCAGTGTTCCCCAAATTTGAAACGTTTTTGCTACCTGGTGCACACGAAGAGACCACTCGTGTGGAAGCAAAACTTGACTGAGTCAGTCTGCCCAGGAGTTTTGAATGCCTGGCAGATACACCGCAAGGAGATGAATCTGATGCTCTCTGGTGAGGGCCCATAGTCGCAAAGCTTCGTTGCAAAGTGACAGAGAGCCTGTTCCTCCCTGCTTGTTCAGAAAGAACATAGCTACTTGATTGTCCGTCTGAATTAGGACTGTCTTGTAGCTCAGTTGGGTGTGGAACCCTCGAAGAGCAAGGAAGATTGCTCTGAGTTCCAAGAGATTGATGTGTAGATTGGTCTCCTGTGGAGTTCAGGTGCCTTGGGTAGAGAGATCTTGCAGGTGAGCTCCCCAAAACACCTGTGAGGCATCTGTTGTTAGAGTGACCTGGGGTAGGGGCTGTTGGAAAGGGGACCCCACCAACAGGTTTTGGGTTGATTGCCACCATTGTAGGGACAAAATAAGGCATCTTGAGTTTACTATTTTGTCTGATAGGCAGCCTGATGCTTGAGTCCACTGAGTGGATAGAGTCCATTGGGCTGCTCTCATATGGAGGCGAGCATAGGGAACCACATACACGGTAGATGCCATGTGGCCTAGCAATTGTAACATTTCCCGAGCAGTGAGATAGTAACATAGTAAATGACGGCAGATAAAGACCAGCATGGTCCATCTAGTCTGCCCAGCAAGATGGCAAGAGTAGGTGCACCTGTCGCTCTGTGCAGGCCACCCCTCCCCATGTCTTTGTTTAGGGGTAAACCCACCACTCCATGTAGGACACCCCTATTTGTTGAGACGTTATATATTTGTTGAGACGTTATATGGTTCAGAAGTTAGATGGTACCGTTTATTTTGTTTTTATCCTATTGCTGTAAAGGGATCCTCTGTGTTTGTCCCATGCCTTTTTGAATTCCGTTACCGTGTTTGCCCCCACCACTTCCATCGGGAGGGCATTCCAGGCATCCATCACCCTTTCAGTGAAAAAATATTTCCTGACATTGTCTTTCAATTTACCCCCTTGCAGCTTCGTGTTATGCCCTCTAGTTTTACAGCTTCCCCGTCTTTGGAAGAGGTTTGTTTGTTCATCATTTCTCTTTAAGTATTTAAAGGTCTGAATCATATCTCCCCTGTCCCTCCTCTCCTCCAAAGTGTACATATTTAGGTCTTCAAGTCTCTTCTCATAAGGCTTCTGACGCAGGCTCCAAATCATTTTGGTCGCCTTCCTCTGAACAGTTTCCAGTCTTTTTACATCTTTTGCAAGATATGGCCTCCAAAACTGAACACAGTATTCCAAGTGAGGCCTCACCAGTGACTTATACAGTGGCATTAGTACCTCTTCCTTTCTGCTGGTAATCCCTCTTTGTATGCAGCCCAACATCCTCCTGGCTTTTGCCACCGCCTTGTCACACTGTTTTGCCACCTTGAAATAATCAGAGATAATTCACCAAGGTCTTTCTCCTGAACCGTGCATACCAACCTCTCGCCCCCTATCGCATACATTTCCCTTGGATTTCTGCTACCCAAGTGCATGACACTGCACTTTTTCACATTAAATCATAGTTGCCAAGCATTAGACCAGTCTTCCAGCTTTTGTAGATCTTTCCTCATGTTAACCACTCCCTCGGGGAAGTCCACTCTGTTGCAAATTTTTGTGTCGTCTGCAAAAAGACAGACTTTTCCATTCAGTCCTTCAGCAATATCACTCACAAATACATTGAACAGTGCCGGGCCCAGGACCGAACCCTGGGGCACCCCGCTAATCACCTTCCTCTCATCCGAGTGAGCTCCATGTACAATCACCTTCTGTCGTCTGTCAGTCAACCAATTTCTAATCCAGTTTACCATCTTGGGACCCATCCCCAAGCTACTGAGTTTGTTGACAAGCCTCCTATGAGGAACAGTATCAAAGGCTTTGCTGTAATCCAGGTAGATGACATCCATCACTTGCCCCTGATCTAGTTCCTTGGTCACCCAGTCAAAGAACTCAATCAGATTTGTTTGGCAAGACCGTCCTTCGGTAAAACCATGTTGCCTCGGATCTTGCATCCTGTTGGTTTTGAGAAAGTTCACTATTCGCTCTTTCAGGAGCGCCTCCATTACTTTTCCCGCCACCGAGGTAAGGCTCACGGGCCTGTAGTTTGACATTTCTTCCCTGTCACCACTTTTGTGTAGAGGTACGACATCAGCCATTCTCCAGTCCTGAGGAACCTCTCCTGTTTCCAAGGATCTGTTGAAGACATCCTTTAACTGTCCTGCAAGAACCTCTCTGAGCTCTTTCAGTATCCTGGGATGTATCCCATCCAGTCCCATGGCTTTGTCCACTTTCAGTTTAGCAAGTTGTTCTAACACCTCGTCTTCTGTGAATGGTGTGGTATCTACTTCATTCCCATTTTTATATTTGGGAGTCACAGCTGGTCCATCTCCAGGATCTTCTTTAGTAAAAACAGAGCAGAAGTATTTGTTTAGCAATTTTGCTTTTTCAGTGTCACTTTCCACGAGTCCTTTCCCAACACTTCTGAGTCCTGCAATTCCAACTCTGATCTTCTTCCTTTCCTGAATATACCTGAAGATATTTTTGTTCCACCCTTAACATCTTTAGCCATCTTTTCCTCTGCCTTTGATTTTGCTATCCTTATTACTCTTTTAGACTCTTTGAGTTGGATCCTGTATTCATTTCTGTGTTCTTCTGTTTGCAAGCTTTTGAATTTTGCAAAAGTTGTGGTTTTTGCCTTTATTTGAGCGGCCACCTCTTTGGAAAACCAAATAGGTTTCCTTCTCCTCTTGTTTTTATTTACTTTTCTTACATATTTATCTGTTGCCCCTTTTATTGCCTCCTTTAGGTTAGCCCATTGCAATTCCACTTCCTTTATCTCCTTCCACCCCATCATCTCCTCCTTTAAGTACTCTGCCATTTTATTGAAATCAGTGTATTTGAAGTTTAGGACTTTGAGCTTGCTACGATTGGCCTGTACCATGGCTTTTATCTCAAACCACACCGTGTGATGGTCGCTGTTGCTCACAGGGGCACTCACGCAGACATTCGACACACTATCACACAGCACTACATCCAGCTTTGAGCTTTCCCTGGTTGGTTCCATCACCATTTGTCTAAATAATGCATCTTGGAGAGCATCCACAATTTCTTTGCTTCTTTCCAGATGTGCAGAAGGAGTAATCCAATCCACATCAGGTAGATTAAAGTCACCCAAAATGATCGCTTCCCCCTTTGTTGCTATCTTGGCAATATCTATAATCAATTCATTGTCTCTCTCTTCAATTTGAGTCGGAGGTCTGTAGACTACAACAATATGGATGACAGTGCCATCTCCTCTTTCCAACGCAATCCAGAGTGCTTCTTCTTTTCCCCATGTCCCCTGCATTTCAGTAGCTTTAATATTGCTTTTGACATACAAGGCTACTCCTCCTCCTTTTCCATTTTCTCTGTCTCTTCTGAATAGATTATAGCCAGCTATGGCTATATCCCAATCATGTGATTCATTAAACCATGTTTCTGTAATGACCACAATGTCCAAATCCGTTTCCACCATTAGGGCTTCCAGGTCTGGAATTTTGTTGGCTAAGCTTTGAGCATTTGTGCTCATTGCTTTCCAGCATTTTCCTGGCTTGTGTGTATTTTGCATTGATTTTGTTCTGCCCACTTCTTCCCACATGTTTTTGATGTGTGGTTTAAAAGTGTGGCTGTTTCTGATGTTGTTCTGCTTTTGCTGGGGGTGGCAGGCAGATGTTGACCTTCCACATCCGTCACCCCCTTTTCCTAGTTTAAATGCATATCCACATACTGCCTGAATTTTTCACTTAGGATTCTTTTCCCTGCGGCAGAGAGATGTAGTCCATCAGCACAGTATAGTCTCTTGTTGGTCCATCTGTTGTCCCAGTTGCCAATAAATCTGAATCCTTCTTGTTTTGCACCAGGTCTGGAGCCATGTATTAAAGCTGTTAATGCGATGCAGTCTTTTTGTCCCCTTACCAAGAACAGGTAGAACTTATGAGAATGCAACAGTGTTAACAACGTGCTTGAGTTTCTCTCCCAGAGATTGGAAGTCCTTTTGGGCTGTAGAGGCACTGTTTCTAGCCAGGTCGTTTGTGCCTAAGTGGATAATAACATCAAGTTTGGAGTGTTCACTTTTTGCACTAAGTAATTCAACAACTTGGTTTGTATTCCTGCTGGCTGAAGAGCCTGGTAGGCACAAGACTATCTTCTCTCCTTTGAACTGTGTTCCCAAGTTGGTGCCTCTGATGATGGAATCTCCAAGTAGTAGTAGTTTTCTGTTTGGTGAGGTTTTCTTCATATTTAGTGCTTTAGCAGGGGATTGGGCATTGTCTGACTCATTTAAGGGCCCTTCAGTTTCTTTGGATTGGGCATCCTCATTAGCCAAGGCAGAGAAGGCATTTGCAGGGATATCTCTTGATGTATAGGATGTCTCTGTGTTACAGGTCGCAATCTACCAGAACCCACTGTGATCCATTTGTTCCTGGGGCTTTTGATTCTTTGTGGGAGCGGTGGTGGACTTTGTTCAGTTTGTATCCTAGAAGAGGTGCGCTTCATTGCAGCCAGTTCCTCCCTCAGTAGAGACACTTCTTTATGCATGGCAGCTAGGTCTTTCCTTAGTAGAGTCAGTTCTTCATGCCTGGCAGCTGACTTTAGGCATATAGGACAAGCTCTTAGTCTCCAAATGATTCGTCTTTGAATGAAAGTACTGCAGTTATTGCACTGAATACACGACTTGTTGTTTATGCAGTCCCAGAAGAGGAAGAAGAAGAAGAAAAGATGAAGACAATGTGGCTTTTAACCCAAGTTAGGAACGATAGATGGCACGTATGTGACCACTATATAGGCAATGTAGCCCCTGGGGTGGGTGGGGCGAGGGGTAGGGTGGGCAGAAACCTAAGTGTCTCTGGCCAGTAGGCTGTTCCTGAACTGTGGGCACACACAATGGAGTAGGTAAGGGAACCCACCACTAAGGACAATTAGATAGAAAAATATGTGGAGACAAACAGACTCACAGTTATTTGGAGACAAACAGACTCAGTTATGCAGCAAACTTAGCAAAAATCACCGTTTGGGAGACCTCTGGAAAGCACTCCTCTTCTTAAGGAACAGAAAGGCAATCTGAGCAAGCCCACGTGCAGCACAGGAAATGGAGGTCCACAACAATAACTTAGCAGGGGGGGAGGGGTAGTCCCTTAGGTAGGCTAAGAGAAAGTTTAAAACTTTACAGCAATGGAGTAGGTAAGGGAACCCACCACTAAGGACAATTAGATAGAAAAATATGTGGAGACAAACAGACTCACAGTTATTTGGAGACAAACAGACTCAGTTATGCAGCAAACTCAGCAAAAATCACCTTTTGGGAGACCTCTGGAAAGCACTCCTCTTCTTAAGGAACAGAAAGGCAATCTGAGCAAGCCCACGTGCAGCACAGGAAATGGAGGTCCACAACAATAACTCAACAGGGGGGAGGGGTAGTCCCTCAGGTAGGTTAAGAGAAAGTTTAAAACTTTACAGCAATGGAGTAGGTAAGGGAACCCACCACTAAGGACAATTAGATAGAGATGAGTTTTTAACACTGCTTGGGAAGCTAACTGCACAATGCGAAGGCAGCGGGGCTGTGGAAGATAGGCCCTTGCTTTCCTGGTATCCAGCATAGCTCCTATAAACTCTAGAGACTGAGTGGGAGTTAGGTTGGATTTTGAGATGTTTATGACCAGGCCCAAATACTGAAGTATACGCATTGTGCAAGATAGAGCAATTCTGGCCTCTGATTCTGATGGGGCTCGAATGAACCAGTCGTTTAAGTAGGGGAAGACAAATATTCCTAGAGTGCAAAGAAATGCTGCCACTACAGCCATGCATTTCGTAAACACCCTTGGTGCTGAGGCCAGGCCAAAAGGAAGAACCCTGTACTGGTAGTGCTTCCCCTGAAATAGAAACCGAAGGAATCTTCGGTGAGTTGGATGGATGAGAACATGAGTGTACGCATCCTTGAGATCTAGAGAACAAAGCCAATCCTGACTCTGAAGGTATGGCAGAAGAGTTCCTAGAGAAATCATCTTGAACCTCTCTTTGAACAGGAATTTGTTCAATTTTCTGAGGTCTAAAATGGGTCTGTGTCCCCCTGTTTTCTTTGGAATAAGGAAATAGGGGGAGTAAAACCCTGTACCCTGTTGGGAAATGGGTACATCTTCTATTGCCCCATGGGCAAGAAGTAAATTGACCTCTTGACCTAACTGATTCTTGAGTGAAGTCTGAGAATTGAACCCTCTTAGAACTGTAGGAGGGGGCATGATGAGGAAATGAAGCTTGTACCCCTCCTTTACAATGGAGAGAGTCCACTCTTCTGCTGTTATCTGCTCCCATCTGGGAGCAAAATGACATAACCTTCCTGGAATGGTGGAGGGCTCTGGCCCGTTGAGGGCCAGGAAGGCCAAGTTCTCTAGATGGGAGTCAAAGCCCCTGTGGAGGCTGAGTCTGTTGGGCTGGTTGAGGCTTAGCAGACTTTGTCTTCCTTTGTTTTGGTGGCTGCTGTCCCTTTCGGGCAGACTGACCTGTAGAATGTCCCTGCTGGGTATAGGAGGGGTAAAACCTCTTCTTTTTAGATTAGAATGGTTTCTTGTAGGATTTTCTCCTTGCAGGATCAGCTGTAGCTTTGGAAAGTCTATCCAAAGTGGTGTTATCAGCATCCAGCTCATTAGCTTTCTCTTGCCAATTTTTGCCAAAGAGATTTTCGCCTGTGGAAGGGATATTCCCCAGTTTGTCCTGTACCCAGAGTTCTAAGTCAGATGCTTGGAGCCAGGCAATCCTACCAGCACCTATGGCAATGGCAGAGGTTCTGCTTATGCACTCAAAGCAGTCAAAAGCTGCACGATTAACGAACTTGGAAACATCTTGGGCATGTTTGACAAGTGTAAGATAATCTTGCCTCTTATCATCAGGAAGGAAAGGGCTCATAAGCTCTAGATCTCCTGTAATCTCCTTAAGGAACATGCCCATGTATAAGATGTAGGAACTAATCCTGGCAGAAAGCACAGAAGCCTGGAAGGTTCGACGCCCAAAGGCATCAAGAGTCCTACATTCACGTCCTGAAGGATTAGATGCATGTCTCTTTGCACTCTTGATCCTTCTCATAGCTGATTCCACCACCATGGAGTGGTGTGGAACTGAGTTTTTTGAAATCCAAAACAAGGAGGTACTCGATACATGGTATCAAGCCTACGAGAATGGGGAGAGGTGGTAAGAGGTGTTTCCCACATTCTTAACATGAGATCATGCAAGATCTCATGAATAGGCAAAGTAGCTGCCTCCTTGGGAGCTTTAGGATATTGTAAAATCTCCAACTCCTTTGCTCTGGGTTCTATTTCAGGAGCCACTGTGATGGAAAGACCTCTAGCCACCTCCCGGATGAAATCCTGAAAGGATATGTCCTCTGGAGGAGACATCCTACGTTTAGGAGAGGAAGGCTCTTCAGAGAGAAGTGCTCCGGTACTGACAGAGCTGTTAGAATCCTCAGAATCATCGGAGGATTCAAAATATCTCCTGTCCGGGTGCTCTAGGAAAGTACGATACCGGTACCGATCGAAGTCGGTATCGGAGGGGTCCCGTACCGGCCTGTTGATACCGGAGGAAACAGCATGACTCGGTGTCGGTAACACAGTCGCCGATGTCGATGCTGTCGATACCGGTACTGATATCGGTGCCGGAACCGGTGTCGATACCGGTTGAACAGTCTGAAGCGGTCCCGAAGGCACTGAAGCTGCAAGGAGAGCCGCCAGACTGCGTTCAATAACCAAGAACCTCTAGTCTATTGACGCTGCCGATGCCTGGGTATCGGTACCAGACAAAGTGGCCGGTACCCCAGAGCATGGCACCAGTAGTTCTGCCGAGGTTGAGGCCTCGAGAACATCCTGGAGCCCTGTTAGTGCTTTGGAAGCCGAAGCCTCCTGCCGGGGCAATTTTGCCGGTACAAGTCCCTCAAGGGCAACGCCAGAGGCATTTCGATGCTTAGAAGGAGATCTACCCTTTGAGGACCGGCCAGATTTATGTTTGGTTACCTGAGATCCATGGGAGGAAGACAAAGCCCTGGAAGACGTCGATGCCACGGATGCTGCATCGGAGGGAAAAAGGGTGCTAAGCTTAGCAGCTCGGTTTTGCCAACCCCTCTTTGACATCATCCCACAGGCAACACACTCCGAGATGGAGTGGTCAGGACCTAAACATTTAAGGCACCACTCGTGGGTGTCGGTGACGGAGATGGTACCGCCACACTTGGAACACTTTTTAAAAACCGAGGCGGGTTTTTCCATTCTGAAGGAAAAGTTGGGCCAAGTGCCCAAAATGGCACGTGGCACCTGAGAGAAAAAAACAGACTGGAAAGTCCAGAAAAGATTACAAATTTTTTTAAGAAAGAAAGAAAGAACCGGCGGTACAGGTATAGCGTCGAGGAAGGTAGACGCTACCACAAAAAAAAAAAAAGAATGAAAAAGATGGGATAATTTCTGCGATGACAGGAAAAACGACCTGCTGGCTCCGCGGAAAACGAAGAACTGGAGAGAGGCAGTTGGGAAAGGCGGGAAGGCAGCACGCAGGCGCTGTGGGATGCTCCCAAAAGCTTTCTTATTGGATGCTGGGGAGCGTTCCCGCGCAGGCTCCATCGGTACCGATGATACCCATATGTGAAGACTACATTCCTGCTTGTTCCTGGAGATACAGGTAAATAACAGTTAGCCGGTGATAGAGGGGTATGTTTACTAAATCGTCTTAATGTTACCGGTGCTAGTTGCAGCATTAATGGGAGGGAAGGCTGCAAGGAATCGGTATCGCGCGATAGTGGGCGCCGTGGCACATTAACGCGCAATAACCCTAAGTTCATGCCAGCGCAGTGTTAGAAGCTGTAAAGATGTAGCCCACTGGTTACTGCAATGACTGTAGAGGCAGAGGTCATGGGTTTGATCCTGCAGTGGTGTTATGTAAGAAGGCTGTCTGAGGCATTTCCTTCTAATTTAAATCAGTGATGCCAGCAAAAACACCCTCACAGTGCTGTAACCTAAGGCACCCCATAGGGCACATTATAAAGTGCCTTTGGCGGACAAGGCACCTTAGGTTACGGCACTGTGTGTTTTTGCTGGCAGCACTGATTTAAATTAGAAGGAAATGCCTCAGACAGCCTTCTTACATAATACCACTGCAGGACTGAACTCATGATCTCTGCTGTCACAGTCATTGTAATAACCAGTGGGCTACATCTCTATAGCTTCAAACATAGCGCTGGCTGGCTACAGAAAGACTGCAGATCACCGCACAAACTGTCTGCTGTGCTTACCAGGATAGGGTAAACCCACCCGTACCCAAGATGCACTGCACATGCAGATCAGCAGTCTACATCTGATCACAAGATGGTGTATGCGCCTCCATAGCACCTCGGCCTGGTAGGGGGAACTGACCGTGTGTTTTACTGGCACAGAGTAGCTACAGACCGTGACATTGTGCGGTTCCTGTGCTCACCCTGAGGGTGAGGTGGGACGCCCAGCACCAGGTCCGCAGCACCTGGCTTGACTGAGATAGACTGTACTGCAGGTCCCCATCAGTGCCAGTGTGTGACAGGTAGCCCTTGCAGACACACCTAGGATACCTTTATGGCCATCTGTATTTCCCAGTCACGTCTAGCCCTTGTGGACTATGATGCACCCAGAATAGTGCATATACTGTGTGGTTGCCATGATCACTTGTTATAAGAGTAGGGGGGTGTCTGGACCCACATGTGGATTATGTAGCACCACCTACCAACCCGCCATCTCTGGGTCTGGGTGGGGGCCAGGATCTGCCACCAACAGAACCACACTCTACATCTTTGCAATGGAGGCAGTAGAGGAACATGATGAAGGGCTGTGGGACCATCAACCCCAGTCCTGCAGGGGAAGGGCGCCCTCCAGGGCAGTCAATGCAGATCTGTACGTATCACATAGGGCACTGGCAGACAGGCAGTAGGCCTGGAAAAGCTCATCTGCCCCCCACCACAATCTGACATTCAACAGCAGGGGGCACAGTCAATCTTCACCCGCTGCACCCTGTAAGGTGTTCCAGCCATAAACAAGCTAACTGCAGACAGCCTGCTAGCTAGTACATAGTGCATGTTCTTGGAGAATCTGTGTGCACCCAAAAGTGGGATGTAAGCACAAACACCAAGCAGGTATGCCAACAATTGGGCTCCAGAAATGGGAACTCCCAGATATCACTTGAGAAAAATACTGCATAGCACTATGTGGGAACCTGGACATGCCATGGTCACTGCTCAGTCAGGGTGAGAGTGACCTCCCAGCATGACATGCTGTGGCCACCCTGTCCATGCAGGTGGTGTTCGGGCACTACAATGTCCCAGCCATTGCCCTATGCCCTGTGCAGATGCATCCTGCCCAGACCGCCCTGTCCGGGCCATACCCACAATACCTTGTTCCTCATTATGCACATTGGCAGGCTAACACTGGAAACAGTGCAAGTATTGTGGGCTCAGTAAGGTGTAGGCAGCCACAAAACACTGGATAGACATACACACACTCCCACATCTATGTCAGCATTGTGCAAAGAGAGAGGTGGTTGACAGTCCTGGCCGCCACACCAGTTCTGGGCACGGTGCAGGCATTGCTATGGTACTCAGTACTGTTAGGGTCACTCTCCGTGGTGGTAAACACTGTCAGTAACAAAATATGAAACACACTCCACATATATCAAAAGGTTGCTATGATGAATCTCTGTTAACAAATTGAGTTTAATGTAGGATTTGTTATCTGACATTGATCATAGCAACCTTTTGATATATGTGGAACGTGTTTCCATGTTTATGACGGCATTGCTAAGGTATGCAGGTGCTAGTATTGGTAGATGCTGTTTCACGCAGGGCCCAACAGCCTGACTCTCCATGAGGCTTTGGATAGTGGAGCCTGTGGGTGTGGGTGTTTGTGCCCCTGTTGGCCTATGCTCTAGGGCAGAGGTTCCCAACTCCAGTCCTGGTGGGCCCAACATGATTCAGGTTTTCATGCTGTCCCTCACGAATATGCATGAGATACATTTGCATACAATGGGGGCGGTGCATACAAATGCATCCCAAGCATATTTCTTAGGGACAGCATGAAACCTGAATGGTGTTTGGCCCTCCTCCAGGACTGCAGTTGGGAACCTCTGCTCTAGGGACTGCACATGTCTATGGTGTATGTGCTCTATAGGGTAAAATATAGGCGTTTATGGTGTGTTTATTTTATCTGCAATAAAGATTCCATCTTTATTACCACGGTTTAGTACTGGGTAAAATAAAGGGACATGGTCTGCAGGAGCCACAGCTAGGACCTGAACCTGTGACCTTCTGCCCCTGAACACACTGGCTGTGTGTACTGCACCAAACTGTTGCCACAAAGGCAGGTCATTCCCTGGGGATACCATTACTGTTCGTCAGACAGACCTTGTCTTTTGCAGTACACGGCACCCACCTAAACAGGGCTTGGCCTTGGTCTGCCATGGGTAGATGCCACTTCCCCCTCCACCACCACCATCCCTCTGCCACCATGCTGGCATGCCCTTATGCCGGTGTTGCTGGTGGTGCACAGTCCCAGGCCATCCAGTGTGCCGGTATGCGGCTGCCTATGGTGCGTGATATGGGGTAGGGGTGCCTGCATAGACATCCACGCTTCCCCCCGGCACCGTCTGCCAATGTTATGTGCCCTTTGGCGTACTTGCTGGGTAATGTCCATTGTGGCACTCTGGGACACACACTCATGGACATGTTTGCCCTTGGTCAGTTGCTGTCTTACTGGTTTTCAGTTTCTACATTCCTATGTGTCACCTAGGCATCTGCTTAGTCCACCCTGTGCCCTAGCTGCCCCACTGCATGTCTCGCCTGCAGCCCCCTGTACCCCATTTGCAGCCTCACCATAGTGCCCTTTCGTACTTGGGCACTATGCTGTTGCTGCACATATATCACTACTATCCTGGTCTTTTCTTGGTCTCCCTGCCTTTGCTGTACATTGCTGACTGAAATGGTTTCTCTCTCCTGCAAATGTGCCTCTAACGCGAGGTTTTCACTGGCGTTAATTTTCAGACCCTGATTTCACAGCGTTAGTGTGCCTGGAGCCTCTCCCCGCCCACTCTCTGCCCATTGACCCCTTCTCTCCACCCTCTGGAATGACTTACTCCACCTCTGTGCGCCTTAACGCTGCCGAAGATGTTATCGCGTGATACGTGACCTTATCGCACGGTAATGTTACATTATCATGCAATAACGTTACTTATCGTGCAATAAGGTCGCCACTGCGACATTAGCGCTGTTTAGTAAACATACCCCATAGTGTATCTGAATTTTCAGAAAGCCTTTGACAAAGTCCCTCATGAAAAACTCTTGGGAAAATTAAAAAGCCATGGGATAGGAGAATATAAGAAATGCCATAGTGGGTCAGACTAAAGTCCATCAAGTCCAGTATTCTGTTTCCAACAGTGGCCAATCTAGGTCACAAGTACCTATCAGGTTCCCAAAACATATCCAGATTCCATGTTGCTTGTCCAATGGTTAAGCAGTGGATTTCCCCAATCCTCTTTAATAGTGATTTATGGACTTTTCCTCTAGGAACTTGTCCAAACCTCTTTTAAATCCAGCTACACTTACAGCTTTTACTACATCATTTGGTAATGAATACCATTACGCACTAAGTGAAAAAATATTTTCACTAATTAGTCTTAAATGAGCTACATTGTAGCTTCATTGCATGCCCCTAGTCTTTCTACATTTTGAAGGAGTAAACAACCGATCTATATTTACTCATTCTACTTGATTCATTATTTTATAGATCTCCATTATATCTTCCCTCAGCCGTCTCTTTTCCAAGATGAAGAGCTGCTTAAAAGATAGAAAACAGAGAGTAGGGCTAAATGGCCAATATTCTCAAAGGACAAAAGTGAATAGTGGAGTACCCCTGGGATCTGTACTAGGTCTGCTGCTTTTTAACGGACTTATAAATTAACTGGAAATGGGAATAACAAGTGAGGTGATCAAAATTGAAGATGACATAAAATTATTCCAAGTTATTAAAAGGATAAGAGGATTGTGAAAAATTGCAAGAGGACCTTGAAAAATTGGGCCGTGTTGTGTTGGTGATTATAGATTCTTCCCGTGATGATAATAAATATATAACTTGGTTTACACCTCACTCCAGACTGGTTGGTGTCTTTCCTTGCGAGTGTGTGTTTTGCTTCCTGGTTGGTCTCAAGTGCAATGTTATGCACTTAGGGAAGAACAACCCAAAATATGGTTACACAATGCAAGATTTCACATTAGGAATCACCACCCAGGAAAAGGATCTGGGCATCATTGTGGATAATACGTTGAAATCTTCTGCCCAATGTGCAGTCGTGGCCAAGAAAGCAAAAAGAATGCTAGGAATCGTAAAGAAAGAAATGGAAAAGTTATTTATTTATTTATTTATTTTTATTTATTTAAATGGATTTATATACCACTTTATCCTGAAATCAAAGCGGATTACACAGCAAACAAATCAAGTGGCAGGGTATGTGGGTGTGGGCATGCAGTGATAAATCGAGGCATGTGTGCGTGAGTGGTGTGAGGTTGATTGCGTGGTGAGCTATATACAGTAGGAGTTCTCTACAGGAAAATGAAGGACATTACAATGCCACTATATCACTTCATGGTGTGACCGCATCTGGAATATTGTGTGCAATTCTGACCGCCATATCTTAAAAAGGACATAGCAAAATTAGAAAAGGTACAGAGAAAAGTGACAAAAATGGTAAAGCGGATGGAAGGATATCCCTATGAGGAAAGTCTTAAAAGGTTGGGCTCCTCAACTTGAAAAAGAGATGGCTGAGGGGAGATATGGTAAGAGTCTATAAACTATTGAATGGAGTGGAATGGGTAAATATAGATCTACTATTTACTCCTTCAAAAAGTAGAAAGACTAGAGGACAGGCAATGAAACTACAATGTAGCCCATTTAAGACTAATAGGAGAAAATACGTTTTCACTCAATGCATAATCAAACTCTGGAATTTGAAGATGTAATAAAAGTTGTTAGTGTAGTTGGATTTAAAAGAGGTTTGGACAAGTTCCTGGAGGAAAAGTCCATAAACCATTATTAAAAGGGACTGGGGATATCTGCTGCTTACCCACTGGACAAGTAACATGGAATCTGTATACCTTTTAGGAACCTGACAGGTAATTGTGACCTTTCAGCCACTGTTGGAAACAGGATACTGTGTTTGATGAACCTTTTGTCTGACCCAGTATGGCATATCTTATGTCCTTATGGAAGAAGAGGGGAAATATGTTTTTTTTCCTCAGTAATGAATTGCTTGCATTGTCCCATAGAAGATAAACTTGATATTGTTGAATAGCAATATTTTCTCCAGTCTCAGCCAGAGACTTCAGTATTTCTTTTGAAGTAATTTTGGGACTCACAATGACCTTCCTCAGCAATTTACTTAGCCTATGGCTATTGACCAGGATGACTGGCTTGAGGTAGTGTCTTGGTGGTGCCATATTGTTTCCACTTTACAATGATGGACCTGACAGTGCCCCAATGGATATTGAAATACATTGCAACTTTCTTATAGCATTCTCCCTTTAAATAGTTTTATTCTGAATTTTTAGCAACTATGCCAGAAAGACTTAGAAGCATTACAGACCTGTCCACATTCCGCACTCAACTTAAAACTTTCCTATTCATTGAGCAATTTGGAGAAAATGAACCAAATCTAAGCGTGGACCCAACATAGCACACATTTCTAGGCACTGCACAATTAAAGCATTCCCACCTACAACAATACTAGCCTCTCTCTTCAATTCATCCACCTCACACTTTTTGGATTCTACCCCTCCCCCTCAACTATCCAGGAACTTCACCAAAAATTGTGCCTAAATCTTCTTTAATCACCTGTATTGTATATAAGTTATATCCCATTGAATCATGTAAATATTCTAAATTGTTTTGTACACTTGCACCTGTTAAATTGTTATAATGTTCAATGTATCTCAGTTGTTCTCTATGTAAACTGCTATGATTACCTGAAATAGCAGTATAAAAATCACTCAAATAGAATAAAAATAAATAAATGCTGGTCATACTTAGTCCTTTGCTTCAAATTCATCTCATACTAAAGAAACAACTTGAGTTGCAATCCAGTCATATTCAAATCAGTTTAACAATTGTGACTGGACCCAGGTGGGTTTTATTTACATTATTATGGGCCTTGTAAGACTGTTTTGAAACTGGAGCTAATTTTGATTTATGTCTTAAAGAAGAAGACATGCAATCAAGGCTTTTTAGCTTCTTATTTACCTCTATATTCACCTCTTTGCTGCTGCTTTCAGATCTTGACTCACCTGATCTCCATGTGATTCCCTTGTGTTGTCTGTCTTGACTAGACTGTATGCTCTGATGAGCAGGGACTGTCTCTTACATATCTGTGCAGTGCTGCAGTATGTCTTGTAGTGTTATACAAATGCTCAGTAGTAGTATTAGTAGTACTTATTCTCAATTACGTTTTAACATCTTTCTTAGTGATATTGCGGAAGGGCTATCAAGAAAGGTTTACCTCTCTGCGGATAATATCAAAAACTGCAAGAGTAGACACCCAGGAAGATGTAGATAACATGAAAAGGGATCTAGCTAAGCTTGAAGAATGGACTAGAATTTGGCAGCTGAGATTTAATGTTAAGAAATGCAAGGTCATGCATTTGGGCTGCAGTAATCCAAAGGAGCGACACAGTAGTAGTATAATGGGTACACTACTCGTCAAACTGATTGACAGGTGAGATAAGGATGACAGTAGCCAATCAGCGCTCACTTCCAGGTTTGTGCCACACCCACACCCCTCCCCCAATGATGACATTAGCCGATCAGCACCCACTTTCCGGGTTTGTGTCATGCCCCCCCCCCCAGCTTATATAATCGGAAATGACATCACCGGAAACAGGGTGTGATCGGAAATGGACAGTGTCGCTTTTCGATGACATCACCGTAAACAGGGTGTCTGACCCTCCCCCCCCCCCCCTGGAAATGTATTTTGCTTCTGGTTTATGCTGACATCAGCGGAAGCAGAGTGACTGGCTCCAGAAATGTGTTTTGCTTAGAACTGATTGTTAAAAATAACCCTTTGGTAGCAACAGGGACACAAACCTGTATCTGTAATGTGATGCAGGCACACAGCATTTGGTATACAGGCTTTTCTTTCCAAATGTTAAAATGCAATTGACACATCTTTGTTAGAGAAACCAGTGCTGTCCATGTGATAGAATTTTGCTTTTAAGACCTCACTGTTAGAGAGAAGTATTCTGACAGCAGAGTAGTTCAGGCTGAAACACAGAGAGAGACCTGAGTTCAAATCCCACTACAGCTATTTTATAGTGGCTTTGAAAAAAAACATTACAGAGAAACAAGCCTGGGCATGCTTCTAGGAAAGGAAATGGCAACATGTGATTGGCAGAAACAAGAGAGTTGTTCTGAGCATGCTACTGGTGAATGTAGGAAACGACATGGCAACATGTGATTGTCAGAAACAAGAGACTTGTTCTGAGTATGCTCCTGGTGTGTCCTGTGTGGGAAAAATTCTTACACAGAGATTCAAAAAGAAAAAATGGCTCTTTTTGGAACACCAAGCACAACTCCCAACAGGGTGCATAATATTAATTAATTTCTTAAAGATCGTGATGCAGCGGCTGAGGGTTATCCATCGATTGAAAATCCATTTGAACAACAGGAGAGTCTGGCAGAGTCTGAACATGAATTAACAGAGATTGAAGAATTTCCAGATGCACAAAAATTGTTTGATTCTCAAGAACTTTGTGATTCAGGCACTGAAATTGACTTATCGGATGAGAACGCAACAGATCCAGCGGACATAGAATTATATTACGCCGTGGCAGATGCAGAAGCAACCTATTTACTGGAAGAACTAGGATCAGTAGAGGTAAGAGACATTTTTTTTTTTTTGTAGAAAAGTGTTATAGAAGAGGTAGTTCATTTCACATTGACACTGTTTTGGTTTTGTAGGGAAGTAATGAATATTCGCTCCTACAAGAGCTAGAGGACATACAGACAATCAATCTACACTACTTGTGCTTTCTCTGTACATATCAAAGGGAAGCATTTGATGTCATAGTGAACCAAAAGGACAACTAAAAAACCTGAAGAAATAAACACATTTAAATCTGTTATACAAGCAACGGTGTACTGTATTATCAAGAAATGCTTGCAGGAGGCTATGCATAGAGACTATACAGCTTGTCTAATACATGCCCCAGGGCAAAGACATCATGATTGCCTGAGGTGTGGGCACAAGGAAATACAACAGAAAATCCACAAAACTTGTAACAGGTTGTGCCTAGGACATATTGTAAATGTTGCCATCATTGTTGGTCATAAAATGAAAGCAATTGACCTAGTTTATGAAAATTTGAATTTTTTTGTTTGAACTCATCAGAGATTTTAATACCAGTAGAAATCCAGGACAACTGCTCAATATTTTGCTTAGATCTGTGGTAGACTGTGATATGGAGCTAGTGGAAGATTTAATCTGTGACAGAGATTATAGATTGTTCTTTAAAAAAACATGAAGTTCTGTAAAAATTGACTTTTTATGAAAACGTTTGTATTTCCAGAATCTATTAGATGAACATACAGATGAACAAAAATTATATGTATGCCTTTATATTAAAAAAAAAAACTTGTAATGCTCAAATGAATCAGTTCACAAGATAAAAACATTTTATTTGAAATAAAATATTTTGAACCTACAGCTTTCTGTGGTGTGTTTTAGGAATTCCTAGTTAATTAAACCTACAATGTGCTGTCTGGGAAAAATGGGACAGTGTGAATTAGCCGGGTGGGGATGACACATAAAACAATAGGCCATATGATAAGAATGTGACGATCACAGCTCTATTGTAGAACTAAAGCCACTTAAGGCGTCTGGGAATGGGGAATGTGTATTAGCCACGTACGTCCATATACACAATATATAGCATCTACTACAGTGTATTGTCTGGGAAAAAAAATGGTGCAGTATGAATTAGCTGGGTGGGGAGACACATAAAACAATAGGCCATATGATAAGATTATGAGATCCAGAGCTGTTTCAGTTAAAGAGTCTGGGGCTGTAAACCCCATCAAAGAATTTCATTTAAAAAGGCACAGTACATTTCAGCTGACAGAAAAGATCACATAGGGGTATGTTTACTAAACCGCGTTAATGTCACCCGCAGTAGTTCCCACGGTAATGGTACAGATGCCCATATAAAGGAGTGGGCGGTGCATCATATGACAAGCAGTGCCAGGTAACGCGCGTAACAATGCGCCGTCGGGTAACGCGCGTCACAAGGCACCATATAGGGCACATCACAAGGCACCCTAACCGGAGGCGCCTCACAAGGTACATTGTCATGCGCCCTACAAGGTGCCCTAACCTAAGGCGCCATGCAGCCACCCCCTGAAGGCCCTGTATAAGGTGCCGGCAATGTGCCCCATAAGGCACCGTAGGTTAAGGCACCTGAAAAGCAGGACATGGGGTAGCAGCCTGCACATGAACGCTGGATGCCACACAGCTGACAGACGCAGATAGATGGACAGAAGGATGGTTGGCGACTGTGATGAGGGTAATATGTGCTGGCATCACAGATCAGCAGAGATATGACTGTTACAGAAATGACAAGTACCGGTGTAGGAAAGGCATAAAAGAAGGAGAACAAAGAGGGAGCGAACCTATGACCACCAGCCTGAAAAGCACTGCACAAACTAGTAGGCCACACCACCACTGTGAGGGCCACAGCAATGGCTGCATACAAGAACACTGCAGGGCACCACACAAAATGCCTGCTGTGTGCCAGGAGAGGGCAACACAGTCACCATGATGCAACGTACATGCTGTGATGGAGAAGGTCCCTCTGACCCCTTAGAGAGAGATAAAACACAGGATCCAGCTTCAGGCTGGGAAAGAAAATAAATGCACATGGCTCCTGGTTTCCCAGGCAACCATAAACAGAGCAGGTCAGAAGAAGGGAAAACACGCCCCTGCCATAGTTCAGTGCAGCAGTCACGAGTTAAGCCAGAACACCTGTTGGTGGGAGGAGCCAGGGTAAACCCAGGAAACCAGAGATTTAAGGGAAGCTCATTAGGAGGAGAGAGGACACAGCTGGGGAGGACACAGCTAGGAAGAACACAGCTGGGGAGGACACAGCTAGGAAGGACACAGCTGGGAGGAGCACAGCCGGGAGGAGCACAGCCGTTAGCTCAGAGGAGAGCTCAGCCAAGAGCAGCATGGCTGAGAACACAGCTCTTAGAACCGTCACGAGAAACAGAGGATTGCCTTAGGAATGAAGACTCAGAGGAATCTATGGTAATTGAGGATTCTCTGACATTTGATTCAGAAGAGGAAGTCAGCAGAGGAAACAAGCAGAGCGTTGGTGCAAAGGAGCCAGGTACAAGTAACCCGGGTTTGGTGCTGGGAGTAAAAGGCAACCAAAAGGGAAACGTACTGGGAAGGCAGACTTGTATGCACAGAGAAACTCCAAGGCTTACGTTTGCAGCTGATCCTAGAGGACAAAAGGAAACTCTCATAAGGAAACCAAGAGGTAGGATAAGTGACCGGTATAAACGGAAAGCTGTTTTTAAGTGCTCTGATATTAGCCCAGAAGGGTGGGGCTCCACATGCTGGGAATACTGTGGCAATTCACAACCGTGTATATCAAAAGTCTGGGAGGAAAAGTGCAATGCTGAAAAGATAGATGTGTGTTTGGAAACACCCTGTAGCAACTTGCAAACATTTCCAGTTGGGGTTCAGATTGAACCAATGGACACTGAACCACCTTTAGAATGTCAGCCTAGTGAACCAATGGATTGTACGATATCTGTATCTGAGAAGATAAGTCCTGTGAAATAGAATTAAGCTGTGCAGAGAAAGAGAGAGTGCTGCAGGTAGCAGCTGACAAGAAAAGCACAAAAGGGTTTTGAAATAGAAAAGTGTTTTTCATTTGGATTACAGAGATGCTGAGATAAGAAGCTTGAATTTCTTTTTATATAATTTAGTGCCAGAAGTGTATGGCCAATGTTCCTTTTGTTCTACATGTGAAACCACTTGGGAAGGGGAATTAAAAATCCTGTTTTGCCTGAAACTCTCGAGTCCACAACTCTCTTTATTTGGGATAGTGAAAACTTCAACTCCCAGAAGGCAGTGCTTTCCCCAAGCACCAGTAACTTCCTGAATAGAGAATCAGGCCGTCCATCTCCACAAGCTCAAGCTGTGGAGGTAACAGTGACGCGACAATGCACAACAGGCATCCACAGCTCATATCACAGTCTGCAAGTGGGACGGGAGCCACCTAGAAACACATGCACACACACCAATGAGATGTAATGCAGTGTAAACAGCATGCAAAAAAGCATGGGAGCAATACACGAAGGGTGTCAGTGGCATGCTGAAGGGACAGCTATGTGGATGGCCCGTGGACTAGGGCAACGGAATGAAAAGGAGCATGTGAGAATCCAACCTGCACAGTGACGTGGCACAGACCAGCCAACAATAGCAGTACCAATCCACCAAGCCGACTGTTCACATGGACACTACAAAGATATAGCCATATGTAACACACAATATGCGACAGATAGGCTTCAGAGAGGGCACACTGATGCACACAGCGCAGAGATGGAAGGGTGTGTGGGCAGGTTAGCAGAACACAGGAAAGGAAAAGGAACAGAACATGTGGGAATCAAACTGGCAACCTATGGACTGCCAATGGGCGTTTGTTATCACTATCCCAAACAACCCCAACAAGCACAATGCAAACAAGTTACTACAAAAGGCACACACTGGATCACAGTGCTGAAATGGATGGCCCCTCTGCTCCACTGCAAACAGCAGACATTGCGTCCATCACCCTGATGCACCTTACACCTGGGATAAACTCCCGGGGTCTGTGTGCTAGGAACCCTCGCAAAGACACATCCAATCCATGCTGAGAGCTCACCTACCCGCTGCTGCCTGTGGACTCTAACTACCCTAATCCTCCTCCTCCATCGCCTCTCCTACCCCTGCTCCCACATTCTCTCACTTATCCTAACTAGAATGTAAGCTGTGGTGAGTAGGGTGTCTGCCCGACATGTCTGTGCAGCGCTGTGTACAAGGGGCAGTGCCAGACATAAATAATTTTTTTTTTATTTATTTATTTATTTAACATCTCTTATATACCGCACTATTGTCATCAGCGCGGTTTACGTGAAACAAAACATATACATACAGAAAACTGTAGTGCATTTTACAAATGACAGGAGTTTAGAACTTGGGAATGAGTTATCTCTGTAAGTAACCAGTTGTCTGTCCCTCTTTATCCATCAAATAAAGTGCTGGCCAATGGAGGGCCACGAGGCATGCCCAAGGACACAAGGAATGCCAATAAGACTAGAAACCCCAGTCCCACAGGCCTGACGTTGCTGTCCGCAGGTGGGATGTGAACCCACAGCCCTCTGGCCTGAGGTACAGTGTCCTAACCACCAGGCCATGTCTCCCACTGTGCAGGTGCAGTAGGTGTGGTAGTAATTAAAGTAGTGAGATTAAACTTTGTGATGTAACTATACCCATACACAGTACACCGTAACAATACCTGTACACCTATCCCCTCCCCCACAACCCCGCACCCGGATGGTGTACCCCAAGGATCTGGTGTGGATCCCCCATTACCCCCTCCACACACAGTCCCCTGGTGTGCCCATCACCACCCATGGCTGGCTGTACCAGCTAGATACTGATGGCTCACAGAGCCACCTACTCACACCTGAACCCTCCCGGCTAACCAAACCCTGATCCACGCCTGTTGTGACAACATTGCTGCCTGGATGTCTCACCATGGCCTGAAAGTGAACATGGCCACGACCGTACCTCCCATCCATCATTGCAATGCCTCCCTGCCCCCCCCTTGTTGTCGGTGTCTGTGGATAACTCTGTACCTCCCCCAGTGTCCCCAGGCCGAAATCTGGGGCCATCCCTGACCCCTCACCCCCGTTCACAACACACAGCCATCTAATAGCTAACACCTGCCCCCCTTCCTCCACAACAGCAGTGATACCCACCCCATCCACCCTGAACACACCACCAATATGCCCATGCACTCCCCAATCGCATCCCATTAGTACCTCAGTAGTCTGCCCCCTGCAGGTCTCACCTGGACACAACTCATTCCCCGCCAATGTGTGCAACAATTTGCTGTGCATCCAACCGTGTGCCAGGCCAGTCATGGCCACACTACCACCCTTGTCAGGTCACGACAAAGCCTCCCGAACCTTTACCGTACCCATGTCAAACATCCCCTGCTGAGCTCAAAATGCAGAGACTCTGTGGCTCCCCACCACTCCTCGTCTCCCATCTCCCCGTACAAACCCTCCTGAAAACATCGGTCCCAAGCAGACACCTACTACCTGTGCAGTACACCCCTACTGCTAACCCCACATTCCACCCCCTCTCCGTGATGCCCCATACACCATGAGCAAACTTCCACTGTCTGTACAGCAGGCACTGTCTCGAACCCTCCACAAATCCAGGATGAAACCACACGTCCTCGCTGCAGCCATGGAAGCATGATTCCCTTGACACCCCCCCTCCCCAGCAGTATCCCTCCCACCCCATCTGTGTCCGTGCTGACTAGATAGTAATCTCTGATGCGCAGAATGTCTCCCACCTGTCTGCACAGTGCCGCATATGCCATGTAGCACTATACAAATGCTCAGTAGTAATAGTAGTACATGTCTGCACCATCACAGCCACAGCACCAGAACACACAACTGACAGGTGGCACGTATCAGGCAGGCACACCAGGCTGACAACACACACACAAGGCAATAAAGTCTGAAGGGAAGATACAGAGATGTAATATCATGCTGCCACACAGTGAAGTGCATATGCAGTGCACAGGCAAATGCACAAACATGTCAATGATGTCATGTCCCAATGGCCCAGCACCACCCCTCAGATGTGTAGACCTAATGTGTGGGTATCTGTGGGTCATACAGCAGTGTTAATGCCCCTAGAACAGCATGTGATGTGCTGAGAAAGACCAGACGTTAGGTAGTCATGTAAATAAACACCTTTAATGCACACATGGCATCAAAAGCAGTGACACAATGCAACATGAGGACACGGTATCAGGACGAGAGTCACATGTGGGCAAAAAGCAAAGAAGATGGGATCCCACTAACATACAGAGGTAGCACTATGTGGAAGGCCCACCGCAATGGGTGCCGTGGAAACAGGAGCAGTCATAATATAGCAATGTACAGGGATTGCGCAAATGAAGCTTGAAAATGGACACACCTGCCGCCACACTGCAAAGGTACTGGCGCAATGTGAGTGGCACAATGTCATGTCAGAAAGAGGACTGTGCACACATGCAAAGATAAGCCTGCAAATCAATATACATTGCCACATCTGTCCAGTAAACACACACAATAATATGTACGTTGTGACGCTGCAACAATGCCTGAAGCCATGGAAACAGATGGTGACCCGGTGGAAGGTCCGGGTACTGCAGCTAAAAGCAAGATATTACCTTCTCAGCACAAGATGGACATAGATAAATCAGCCAACACAACTCACCTCGGGGGAGGGGAGAAGCAGAGTTGCTGATTGGGCACGCCCTAGCTGGAGGCGGGCTCCCCAGAGCAGAAACAGCTTGTTAAACCGGAAGAAGAAAGAAGGAAGAGAGTTGGAGAGGAGGAGTGAGAAAGGGAAGCAGTCGGAGACTCAGAGAAGGAACCAACCGAGGAGGTGGAAGGAAATACTGGAACCAGATGAAGCAGGTGTGTGCTTTAGAGATGAAGTAGCCTTGAATGCCAGAGCCTTTGAATGTGAAGGAGAAACGTTCCCCAGCTGTAATTCCAGGAGAAGGCGTGTAAAGCCAAGAAGCAGGTACCAGGGAGACTCAGTGCACAGCAGAACCTTCTGGGAGAAGGAGAAGGGCGTGGCACTGAGAGACCCACGGGTAAAGCCTAGGCTTTTGGAGCAGAGAGCTGATCAATGGAATGAATGGCAGACGGCTGACAAACATCCAGGAATTCCTCAGCACAAGGTACAGGATACTTTTAATACTGATAACAGCTTTTATGAGAAGCCAGACTGTGTGAGTTCATATTTTAAACCTCAGGAAAAGCCCAGGTTTTATGAGAGCAGTTGGCTGCAACCGGACGCTTATTCAGTTAAACCCTGTGTGTCTCCTCAAACTGCTGACAAGATTAATAAGCATGTATTCACAATATTGATTGATGGTCAACTACACAGAGGGATAAATACTAATATATATGGGGAAACCCTCCACATTAATCTGGACAAGATTCCGGTGTCATACTACATGTGTGGTCAAGGTGCCAAAGTTATCAATACTGTTCCTATAATATGAACCTGTGGTCTCAGCTCAAAATATTTTGCAAGATGAGGCAATTTGCTCCAAAGCTGAGGATTGTGCTTCCGATCATGTAGTGTATGGAATACGATGCCCATGTGGTCTTCTGTACATAGGGCAAACCACTCGAGCTTTGCGGGTACGCATTGCGGAACATCGAAGTAGGATTAAATGCAAGATGACAGAAGCTCCGATTGTGCATCACTGCTTGCAGAATAAACATTTGTTTGAAGAATTACGGGTGTTTGTTATTGAAACTGTTTCAACAGGAAGGAGGGGCAGATCACCAGCTCAACTACTCCTATTAACAGAGCAACGATGGATATACCGATTAGGTACGGTCATCCCGGGAGGGTTAAACAATATGATAGAATGGCGAGCGTGTGTGTGATCTTATCGCCACGTCATTGATGTCAGCCCCATTATCCAATAAATAATGCTGTTGAGAGAGCGCATGCGTGGCGTTTTTTGAGAAGGAAACTTTTTTGGAAACTCAGTTCCAGCAAACGCCCGAGTCAAGTGGTAGTACACATACATTTTGAATTGTTTCATAGAGGTGAGGTCTTTTTTATATATAAGAAGAAAGGCATTTCAAGAGTTTTTCATTTAGGAACCAGCTTGTTTGGGAATTAATGAACATGTGCCCTGAATAACCAGTTATAGATCACTATGTTTCTCTCTTTTTGAAATGTGGCTATGTTTTGTAGACAATGCTCGGTTTGCTTGGTTGAGAACATTTTGAATTGTTTCACAGAGACAGTGCTTGGTTTGCTTGTTTGAAGACCCCCTGAGGAAGAAATGAAACGTGCGGTACCAGTGAGGACGCGTCGGGGAAGATAAGCAACTTGCAGTAAACCCAAAGCACGATTGCTGTCTACATAAAGCAGAAAAAAGCTTCAATTATCTAAGATAAGTTCTGGTTTCAAATCCAGTTTTAAATTGTTTGGTCGGAAAAGGTGTGAAGATTAAAAGATTAAAACTTTGAACCTGATAAGATGAGTGGTCATTGATGTGATCAGAGTTTTTGCAGCTTTGGAGCAAATTGCCTCATCTTGCAAAATATTTTGAGCTGAGACCACAGGTTCATATTATAGGAACAGTATTGATAACTTTGGCACCTTGACCACACATGTAATATGACACCGGAATCTTGTCCAGATTAATGTGGAGGGTTTCCCCATATATATTAAGATTAATAAGCAAGCTAGCTATAAGGACATAGCAGAGATATTTGCCAGAGACATTTGCCAGAAAGTTTCAGGAAGCTCTAAGTTTGATTTGCTGCCCACAAACGTTTCACCTGCAAAGGAACGGATTTACCCAGCACTTGATAACAGAGACAAGTGGGGGAGGGGTAACTCCACTGCAGTGAATGAGCAGAGTAACCAGGCTGAAGCACTCCTGAAAGACTTTAAAACATTCCTAGAGAAACGTAATATAGTTGAACCAGTACAGTGTCCAGAAGCACCAGTACCATTGGCTCATCCCCTACAGATGCAGGATTTGAGTCAGCCAATGGACTGCTCAACGTGCCTTGTAGATAAGAAATAGTCCAAGCAGAGCTTGTGTGGTTATTCTTTATAAAGTGAAAAAGTGCACACTGTCAAAGTTCCTTGCCTGAAGAGCTTATGAGAAAGATATGAGAATAAGCTAAAGCAGAAGTTGGAAACAGTGCATGAACTTTATTGTTGGTCTTTTGTTTAAAGTATTTTCAAGGACAGTTCACATGACTGGAATGTGAAGTGCTGTGAAAAGAACAGTTTTGAAACACAGTGTTGGAAAAGCCTATCTTTTCTTTGTTCTTGTTTTGGCTGTAAAAATACTTTGCCTTTACGCCTGTTCCAATTCCACCACGGAGCGGGAGAAATAAAATCCTTATAAAATAAATATTCTTTATACCTGCCTTGTCACTCAACCACCGCAACTACAATTCAACCTCAAGGCACACCCCTCCTTAAACCCTCAAGGTCAAGGGGCGGGGGCATGGTTATAAAGTAGAGCTACAAAGAGACGTCCACAATGGTGCACGTACCCACACAAATCCCACCCCGACACATGCACCAGTGTAAGAGATGAGTCAGGCACATGTGCATTCACCGTGTGCATTGAAACACGACAGAGTGCTGCCCCATATCCACTGTAACACCCCCTGCGATGGTCAAACAGCAATCGGAGATGGTGGCATGCATCACAGTGTTCTGGAGACAAATAGTGTGTCATGTACAAGTGGAAGTTAGCCACACAAATAAGCAGGACCTATGTAGCTGCATGTACCTGTTTAGCCAAATATTGGTGCAATGCCTGCAATGCGAGCCCCACACATTGGCCACACACAGCTACACAATGTCAGATGGATGTACAACATACAGCACGCATGTGAGTTCCTGCTGTAGATGTACGGTGTCAGCAACACTTCCCTGGTGGCCAGTGGATGCCAGGGCAGGTGGGACACAAAAATATAAGGTTGAGATTGGAGAGTCTTCTAAAGGCCCAAATGGCTCTTGGTCCTTGTAGTGGCTTTAGCTCCAATCTTCAATGAAACAATCAAGCTGAGTGGTGGGAATTAATAAGGCTTTTATTTCCCTTTTCACAGTGGTTCTAAATAGTGGGTTACAACTTTAAAGCAAATGTCCTTAATGCAGGTAGAAAACAAACTCAGGGTTCAAAGCAAAAACTGTTATACTTCACAGGAATGGAGGTGCTCAAACAAATAAAGAATGCTCTGCTGGCAATTCACCCAATCACAAGTCTGGCAGTGACTCTAAACTTTCAGAACTGCAAAGTGTACAGTCCATCTCTTGGTCAGACAAATCTCCTGACAGTTCCACTTGCATTGGCACGGTATCAGAAAGCTCTGATTCTATATCCCTGGTTTCTTGTAAAACACATTCAGGGGTTTTGTATATTTTCTGTAGCAAGTCCCAGTGTCCTTGGCCTAGCCTAGGGCATCGGCCATGTGCTGTGTTAGGCTTTAAAGTACCCTCTTTCCTTAGAGGCTTTATAACAGCTTTATCATAGCTTTTACCATTCACAACTTTCTTGTTAGGCATACATTTCTCAAACCTTGTATGGCAGCAATCCTCAAGTAACCAGCTTTCTTCCACTGCCTGCCTTTCCCAAGCAGCAGCTTGGTGAAATCCTTTTCTATGACGGTTAGGCTTACCCTGTAGCCTTTGACTTCCTTCTCCTGGTGAAGGCCTGCCTCTGTACAAGCCCAGCTTCTGGCTTCCTGGCTCAGTGTGGCGAGGCTTCTCCAGCTGATTCTTGTTTGGCTTAGGGTTGCAGTTACAGCAGGGCTTTTGCCTCTGAGGGCAAACAGCTCTCGGTTTGGCTTGAGCTGACACCTCCTTAGGTCCTTCCTCAGCTCCTGAGAAATCACCTCTCCCTCCTGGGAATCCTAAAGCACTAGAGTAGTCAGGTTTCCACTTCCACCTCTCTCTCTCGGTGCTGCCAGTGATTCTCCCCTTGCTTCTGCTTGGGCTGCTGCTTCTGCTGGTGCTTCTATCTCCGAGGCTGCCGGTACTCCTTCTGCCTCTTCTCCTTCCTCCCTTCCAGTCTTCCACACTCCCCTTATGAAGCCCTCCTGCTCTTGAGGATTGGAAACTGGTTGGCATTTCCTCGTGACCAGCTGGACGTGGCTCTTCAGTCTCCCTGAAGACACTCTTGCTCCCTCTAGCTGGTTCCTGGGAATATTGCAAGTCTTTTTCTCTGTGAAAAACACCTTCTTTTCTCTCAACTGGGCTCTCATCAGCCCTCGCTGCATGACAACTGACAAGTGTCCACAGTGCAAATTCCACCTGTGACCCTATAAGGCCGGCTATGACCATCCCAGATTACATGGCCATGCAAAGTCACGAGTGACGTCTCAATGTTCCACAGCAATGCAAAGGTGATGTGTCTCTACTGCGATAAACGCAACACCCAGACAGAGCACGGCAGCAACGGTGTGTCGGTCCCCCTGGTGATGCCCAAAGTAGCAGGCCAACAATGATGTCCAACATTTGCATGTGTCCGACTCGCATAGGTCCATCTCCCACTGGCACCATCACCCAGGGACCATTGCATGGAGGTGTCCTGTCCAACCACAGTTGGGTGATGGGGACTCCAGATGCAGCGCTGTAGATGTACCTTGTGTGTTGGCTGCACCCTGGGTTAAAAGGAGTAGAGAAAAGGTAAAGGTACACTACACACACCATCAGGTCACAATGCAGACAGTGACAGCACATTATGTGCATAATGAATCCCCAGATATTAAAACATGACACGGCCACAACACACAGCACAGTGCATGTTGACCACAGCAGGAGATGGCACTGCAGACCAGGTTACCATCTCGACATGGTCATGTCAATGCCCATGTCACAGGCATCCTAGAGGTCCACAGCATGTCCAGCAGTGGTGGTGCACAGAGATCCCACAGAAAGGCACGATGATACAAACCGCCCAAAAGAAACATCTACACGTGGATGTCAGTCACAGAAGATCTAAGGTGCAACCTACCTTCATTGTACAACAGGTATCTGATGGGGACTGTCTGAGCCAGGCAAAGGGCACAAGGGGGCCACAGTAGAGGCAGCAGATGTCAATGAAATGCATCCATCACCACGTCATCATGGTCAGCCATCAGTGGCACATGTCCAAGGTATGGTGAGTTGCATGTAACCGAAACATTGATGCGTAGTGTCCTGTCAGCAAACATGAGACAAGTCAGGCAACAATACATGACACATGCAAAGACACATGCACACAATGTACACAAGGGCAACAGCAGAAGGTCACAGAGAGACGGGTGATCACCACTGCACAGGTGCCCAGACGCATTCCTGCACCTGACAATGGCAGAGGGCATCAGAAGGTACCGTCACCTAGACACGCCCCAAAGACAAAGAGACATACACCGTGAGACAAGGTGAGCATGCTGCAAGTTGCATACGGCATGTCTGTGCACAATCAGCGACCAGTGGAGACAATCATTACAGTCCATGCAATGATACACTGATGTTGTGTAATGCCACAATTCCAGGGAAGGCTGTATGTGCTATCCACCAACCCCACACCCTGTTTCTGGAGATACACACAGCCCGGTAACATGTGCCCTAGATACAGTGTGTAAACACCCGAAATGTGCACAGGCCAATGGCCATATGCATGTCAACCGGAACATATGGGGGATGGAGCCACAGGCCAAACACATGTACAACAACATAGGTGCAGTGGAGAGGGAAACACAGACATGTGTAATGCTGCACTACCCCCACAGTACACTTACCTGTATGTCCATCCACTCCAGTCACCTACAGGTCTGAATGACGTACACACAGTTCCCACATGCACCACAGCACCGGGCAGGGTCTGCAGCCTATCCTGGGGAATCAAAAACACAAGTGACATATATATATGTCATGATAGTGCCGTGAAACACATAGGGCAGCACATACATGGAGACACATATGCAGATCCCCACATATGCAGAACTTACAGGAGAACAGCTCCTCGATCAGATGTTGCCTGACTGCCATCCCCTCATGTGTGTCACCACAGCCACGTACAGGAGGGCATACAGGATCCTCCTCTAGAGCCTCATTAATTTTGACTGGGACATTGTGCCTGAGAGCAATGTTGTGCAGGATGCAACAGGCCAGAATGATATGTGCCACAGTCATGGGTCCCTATTGTAAGACACCGCCAGTCCTATCCAGACACCTGAAGCAACTCTTCAGAACACCAAAGGTGCACTCAATGACTGAGCGGCTGTAGGCATGGGCCTCATTGTACCTCATCTCTGCACATGGCCGTGGGAGATGCACAGGGGGGTCAGCAACCAGGCATGACAGCCATATCCCACATCACCTGGAGAAAGAAATAGTGGTACAGTCAAGCAGGAGATGATGGACACAGAAATGCACAGAAGTAGCAACTTTAACTGGACAACAGATAAACAGGGACACAAACATACGATGTCATAGAATGGCACATGATGGCACTGCACCAGCATCTGGAGCTGGGCAACCCAGAACCCCGGGGAAGGCTAATGAGGGCAACATACATCAGGCCAAACACACGGCCAAAAACCTGTACCCAAACGGCAGCAGTGGCAGGTGTGAAGGCATCTGGCTGACAGTGGCAAAGCATACTGGAAAGAGTAGAGATGCGCATGTGTGCAACCATGTGACGCCCATGATACAGTGCACACACAGCAGATGTCACCGGAACACATACCTGAGGGGCCAGGTCGGAATGGCAGTAGAGACAAGATAACGTGGATAGACATACTGCATGCATGTGTGTTGTCAAGTGCGACCACAGCTCCACTCACGTGTTGTCGCATACATGGACAATGAAGAATAGCCCCCACACACACCGTACAGCATGAGGATGGTTCTAGACGCATACCTAACCCCCCCTCCTGGACCGCACACACACACACACACATGTTGGATATGGAGTCCATGAGGGACACACCACAAAGGCATACACATGTACATCTGCATGTGCGGTATGTCCGAGGCCATGTGCTGGAGTCGTTGTCAACCAAGAGGTGTCGCACCCAGCCATAGAAGAGACACACCATATGTGCCCAGAGTGTCCCTGTACATAAAACCTGTGCAACAGAACAGCAGTAGCAGATACCAGTGTCACCTGCATGTGTGCCGAGACACCCAGATGAGCAATGAGACACACATGGTATACATAGAGACGTTTAGATTCACACAGAGGTACGTGACCACGTCCCCGGTGACAGGGTGTGACGTTGTACAAAGCCCCATACAAGGCAGTGCCCCACAACCACAATGCAAGGAAAGGCATGCAGAGGACACAGATGACAATGGGACCCCAGATATCATATACTGTACGTGCATGTGAGATATGGTAAATACCCACCCAGCAGCACACAGTCCCCATATCGTCTGGCCTCAAATTGGCCAAACAGTGCCGAGTACTGCAGGATATAGGAGTCATGGGCTGACCCTGAGAACCATGGAACCACATTCAGAATACGCATATTTGCATCACAAACAACCTGCACATTCAGGGAATGGTAGTGTTTGCGGTTGCGGAACACAACCTCCCAGTCGCATGGCGGGACCAGGGCAACATGTGTGCAATCAATAGCTCCCAACATGTGTGGTATCCCTGCAATCCACTGGAATGCCTGGCCCAGGGCCCCTCAATGTTGCCTATTGTTAAGAATCACAAAGCAACTCCCAACCCGGCTGACCATGGCCCATAGTACCTGGTGGAGACAGCGTGAGAAGGTTGGCCTGCTCATCCCACCCACTGCAGCCACCAAGGATTGGAAACAGCCAGAGCCAAAGAAATGTAGGGCAGCAAGGAGCTTGGCCAATCCCGGTATGGCATGTGACCGGGCAGTCCGGGGCTTGAGGTCAGGTCTTAGATCCTCATAGAGCTCCCTAATAGCCCCTGTGTCCAGACGGTAGAGGGAGATAACCTGGTCCTCACATATGTCCTGGAGCATGGGCCTGGGCCTGTAGAGGCGTGGCCACACCTCAGCATGCCTATGGCACCGTGCTGCTATCACCTCCGCCTGTGGAGCCCCCTCAGCTGCAGGTCTGAGTTGCAGCGGGACTGCACCCATGCCCAGTGCCACAGCCCCAGGGACACCATCTCCCCCTTCAGGCAACTGCAGCTCCACCAACACCACCACCGCACAAGCCGCATTCCCGATCTGAGCCATGATAGACATGAGATGGAGAACGGGTAGATGTTAAATAGAGTGTGGGGTGCGGCAAATAATCAGAGCAAACCTTACACACCTGGTGATGCTGGGACGTACACCAGCAACAGCATGAGACAACGCCCTGAACGTATGGAAGTGTAACGCCGTAGCGCACGCAGAAACGTGCATTCCCCAAAATGCATGTTCTGTGATTGGCTACGCTGAATGAGGGTAGGAGCAGCATGGGGCATGTCCCCGCACCCCAACATCACACAAACATACGGTGTTTCGCACTGCATGCCCCACCCAGACAAGTAGGTGAGGGCAGAACGCAAGGCGCGTTCCAACACGTGCAGGCGAGGCGTCCACACGAACGTTTGATGCAGACTAGCGCATGAGGACATGCTGCATGACCCACATATGTGCGTCGGAACGCACCATATGTAACAATGCCATGATAAATAGCAGAGTGTGAATGCATGCACCATGAACCATGCTGGAGGATAAATCGTCCATGTATGCAGCAGTGCACACCAATAGCAATGCCGAGGATAGATCTGAGGGCGGAGCGTGGAGGGAAAGGGTATAGTGCACCTAGGAATGCGCCTTACGCTCACACAGTGCGGGACGCGATATATCATGCGTAAGGCGCGTACGTGCGCGTGGGATAGGAGCAGTGCCCGTATGGGCAGATGAAGTGTCCCCACCCACGGGCATCCTCAGATGTTTGCGTGAACACACCGCTGACCCAATCTAAGCTGAGTGTGCGCAAACATAACACGCTACTGCACATGTGCTGTCAGCAACACTTCCCTGGTGGCCAGTGGACGCCAGGGCAGGTGCGACACAAAAATATAAGGTTAAGATTGGAGAGTCTTCTGAAGGCCCAAATGGGAGTTGGTCCTTGTAGTTTCCTTTGCTCCAATCTTCAATGAAACAATCAAGCTGAGTGGTGGGAATTAATAAGGCTTTTATTTCCCTTTTCACAGTGGTTCTAAATAGTGGGTTACAACTTTAAAGCAAATGTCCTTAATTCAGGTAGAAAACAACTCAGGGTTCAAAGCAAAAACTGTTATACTTCACAGGAATGGAGGTGCTCAAACAAATACAGAATGCTCTGCTGGCAACTCACCCAATCACAAGTCTGGCAGTGACTCTAAACTTTCAGAAATGCAAAGTGTACAGTCCATCTCATGGTCAGATAAATCTCCTGCCAGTTCCACTTGCATTGACTCGATATCAGAAAGCTCTGATTCTATATCCCTGGTTTCTTGTAAAACACATTCAGGGGTTCTGTATATTTTCTGTAGGGCGTTGGCCACGTGCTGTGTTAGGCTTTAAAGTACCCTCTTTCCTTAGAGGCTTTATAGCAGCTTTATCATAGCTTTTACCATTCACAACTTTCTTATTAGGCATACATTTCTCATACCTTGTATGGCAGCAATCCTCAAGTAACCGGCTTTCTTCCACTGCCTGCCTTTCCCAGGCAGCAGCTTGGTGAAATCCTTTTCTATGCAGGTTAGGCTTACCCTGTAGCCTTTGACCTCCTTCTCCTGGTGAAGGCCTGCCTCTGTACAAGCCCAGCTTCTGGCTTTCTGACTCAGTGTGGCTTGGCTTCTCCAGCTGATTCTTGTTTGGCTTAGGGTTGCAGTTACAGCAGTGCTTTTGCCTCTGAGGGCAAACAGCTCTCGGTTTGGCTTGAGCTGACACCTCCTTAGGTCTTTCCTCAGTTCCTGGGAAATCACCTCTCCCTCTTGGGAATCCTCTAGCACTAGAGTAGTCAGGTTTCCACTTCCACCTCTCTCGCTCGGTGCTGCCAGTGATTCTCCCCTTGCTTCTGCTAGGGCTGCTGCTTCGGCTGCTGCTTCGTCTGTTGCCTGTGCTGCCTCTTCTCCTTCCTTTCTTCCAGTCTTCCACACTCCCCTTATGAAGCCCTCCTGCCTTCGAGGATTGGAAGCTGGTTGGCATTTCCTCATGACCAGCTGGGCGTGGCTCTTCAGTCTCCCTGAAGACACTCTTGCTCCCTCTAGCTGGTTCCTGGGAATATTGCAAGTCTTTTTCTCTGTGAAAAACACCTTCTTTTCTCTCAACTGGGCTCTCATCAGCCCTCGCTGCATGACACATCCCCCTTCTTAAAATATTACGGGCTGGGGAAGCCTCTTCCGCGCAGCACGTAATACGCGATACCGCATCCTTCTGCAGCTGACTTGCTTTTCGCTTCAGCCGACTGTTGTCTGCTTGTATCATTTTAGGGTAGGATATGTTTTCCGCAGATGCTAGCAAAACTAACCGTTCATGCCACGGCCGGAGTATGTTTACATGATAGACCTGGTTATGTCCCTTTTTATCTTGAATCAGGTAGGAAGCTGGACCGACGGGCTTGATAACCTTGTAAGGTCCCTTCCACTGAGCTTTAAACTTGGGAGTAGCGCCAAATACTAAGACTATAACCTTCTCTCCCACATCCAGTTGTCTAGGTTTTGCACGACGATCATAATATTGCTTTTGCTTTTGTTGGCTCTCTTTCAGTTTCTCTTCAGCGAACCGCGAGGTTCGTTCCAGGCGAGTCCTTAGGCCCTTCAAGAATAGGGGTATTCCTATTTCATCACCGATGGGTTCTGTCCATTGTTCTCGCAAGACATCCAATATGCCTCTTGGTGCTCGTCCATACATAAGTTCATAGGGCGAGGTACCCAGGGAACTCTGTGTTCTCTCCCTACAAGCGTATAGAACAAATGGTAGCATGGTGTCCCATTCGGTCATTTGGCCGTCTAAAGCTCGTCGAAGCATTTGCTTTATGCTTTGGTTTAAACGCTCAACCAAGCCATTGCATTAGGGGTGGTAAGCCGCAGTCTTTATGTTTAAATATGTTTATTAACAGTCCAAAAAAACAACGTGACAGGGCATGTGGTACACAAAATTGGCATGAAATTATCACCTTACCACCTCCAGCAGAGTCACAGTCAATACCAGAAACCGAAAGATACAAACACAACACAGGGAGCCCAGGCCAACAGAGCCCAACCATCAACCGTAAACAATGCCCCACCAAAGAACAATCCAAGAAGAAGAATTTTTATTTTGGTGAAAGAAGCTCCCCCCCTCCCCCCCCACTCCCTCCCCCCCAACCCCCCCACCCCCCATACCCTACCCTCCCGCCCCCCCATCTGGCTAAGGCATCCCGCAAGTCCCCCCCCGAACAAGGAGGAGGAAGAAGACCAGAAGAGAAAAGGAAAGAAGAGAGGAAAAGAAAAGAAAAGAAAAGGAAAGAAAGAAAGGAAGAGCATGTACTAGAGAAAAAGACCCAGAGTAATACAGAAAGAAGGTCCGAAGTAAGAGATACCATACCCAAGGTTCAGCTACCCCTCACTCAAGATCCTGGAGCGGGTACCGCTGGGTAAGGAATGTAGATGAGGCCCCCACCCCTCTAAAAAGCCGCAGTCTTTATGTGGTGGATGCCAAAGGCGTCCCACAACTGGGCTAGGTACTTGGATAAAAAGTTCTGCCCCTGTCAGTTAAGACCTCCTGCGGGAACCCCACCTCGCAGAATATCTTGATTAACTCCACAGCAATGGACTTTGCTGAAATATTTCTCAGAGGCACCGCCCACGGCAAACGTGTGGCCTGGTCAATAATCACGAGAATATACTGAAATCCTCTTGGCGTTTTTACCAGAGGTCCTACTATATCGATGGCCAGTCTCCTTACTGGGTCTGAGATTATTGGCATCGGGATTAGAGGTACTTCTGGCGGCTGCCTAGGAGTTACCCGTTGACACGATGCACAGGACTCGCAGAAGCGAGTAGTTTCTCTGAAGACTCCCGGCCAATAAAATCTGGCTAAGATTTGATCAAGGGTGCCTTGTGCTCCCTTATGGCCCCCTACTGGATGGTCATGGGCCAGACGTAAAACAAGAGACTTGAAAGTATTCGGGACAACTAACTGCTTCCGAATGTTTCCTGTTCGGAGGTCCTTACTTTCTCGATATAGTATGTCTTCCTCCATAATAAATCTGGGGAAAGTATCCTTTTCTTCTTGAGCATGCTCAAACGCACGAGCCAGCACAGGGTCTGCCTCTTGTTCCATCTTGAAGGAGGGGAACTTCTCCATCAATTCCGCAGGTACCCATGGCATCCCTTTTCCAGCTTCCAGCTCGGCTCTACCCTGAGAGCGACATTTTCTTTCTTTCCGCCTCTCAGCCTTGGATTTTCTTTCCCTCTCCGAGGGGTCACCTATTAAACCTTTGTGGGAAGGAAGGTCTCCTAAAGTGGTGTCTCTGGAACACGAGGGACTTTCCGAAGTTTGGGCATGCGAGCGCGTTGAAACTAGAGCCTCCTTGGGATCTGTAGTCTTCTTCGTTTCTTCCAGAAGAGGACTGGGAATCACAGTATCCCTATGGTGAATGCATGTGGAAGCTTGAGCTTCTTGTGGAGATAAGCCCTCTTTTAGACTTCTCCTGAACTGTGGCCAATCACGGCCCAGTACCAGCTCTTGGGGTAACTTAGGTACAACGGCTATTAGCATTTCTTTTTCAATGCCTAGACCTTTAACCCACAATTTGTACACGGGATAGCGGGTAGCCGCACCATGTATACATTTTATTCTCACATTACCCTCTGGCTGATCTGGAACTGCCACGCCCTGATCCCTGACCACAGACCATAATTTTTGCAAAATCATAGTTTGGTCAGCTCCAGAGTCTAAAAGTGCTTTTGTATTTACCCCTTGAATTTTCACATTCAAGACAAAACCTTCACGGATTGCTTTTGTTTTTTCTCCAACAAGAGCAGTACGTGAATAACATTCTTGTTTTAAATGCCCTTTCTTTCCACATGCAAAACATCTTTTAGTCATTTCTTTTGACACAACATTAGAACTTTTTAAACCACTATGTAGAGGTCGTGAGACGCTTTCTAACCTCTGCGCCTCCATACCGACTGCCAATTTGGAAGTCCCCACCATTTGCTGGGTGACCATCTCTGCTTCCAAATACCGCTCAGTGAGATCTATTGCGCCAGCAGTGGTATGGCAACTCTGCAGGATGAGAAAGTTCTGCACTCTGTTTGGCACTGCAGACATATATTGTTCAAGTATTATCTCATCCATTAGTGTATCTACTGTCGTCCCCTCAGGCTTTAGCCATTTGGTCGCTAGACCGCGTATTCGATGGCCAAGGGCCTTAGGCGTTCCATCTGCCCTTAGAGAGGTTGCTCTAAACATCTTATTGTACAATAAAGGTGTAAGGCCTAGTCGATCCCTAATAGCACTAACTACTTCCTCGTAATTATTAGCAAGAGCAGGTGGCATTGCCCTGTATGCAGCGAGCGCTTCCCCCGTGAGGGACGCTGCAAGGCGAATGGCCCATTGCTCGGGTGGCCAATTAGCGGAACATGCAATTCTACTAAAGGAATCTAAAAAGTCATCCACATCATCAGTAGGGCTTAACTTTCCTACAGTTAGGTCATTGCATGTCCATTGTCCATCCCTTGGATTGCTTGGTCCAGCCTCCTGTAGCCTCTCTGTGTTGGCCTTTGCCAGCGCCTCCCGCTGCTGAGCCAACCAGGTTTCCATGACCTGCAGGACCGGCTGTTGTTGTGCTTGCACAGCCTGTAGGGCCTGCGCTTGGTTTTGCCGCGCGAACTCAGCTTGTCTGTCAAACTGTAGCGCCATCCACGCGCAAAGCTCCTTTTGCTCCATGCTGCACCTGTAAAAAGAGAACACAAGAAAAAAAAAAAACCAAGTGTGGCTCCACTAACAAATGAGCTCCCTTTTTTTTTTTTCCTTTTTTTTTTCTTTTTTTTTTTCCTTCCCTCTGCTATCCGACACAGATCAGGCTTAATTACATGTTACCTGACATCCGTGTTGTATCAGCTTTGGAATAATGTTTGCTGTCCCACTCTGCAGCTCTCCGCTTCTGGTGTCAGCAACAGGATTTTCAGCTCACTGGTCCAGGTGTCCCCCTTCAGGATTTTCACCATCCGATCCAGTTTCTGGTTACTCCATCCCAGGTTTTACCCTCCGATCCAGTTTCCAGCTAATCCGTTCCGGTTTTTACTTTTCCAGTCCGGTTCTTCATACGCTCCACTCCAGAGTTTATTTTTTTAAACCTAGGAGTTTATTTTTCTTTCTTTTGCAGTTGTAAGCACCCAATAAAACATCCAACAACTACGCCATTTATGTCAGCAACACTTCCCTGGTGGCCAGTGGACGCCAGGGCAGGTGTGACACAAAAATATAAGGTTAAGATTGGAGAGTCTTCTGAAAGCCCAAATGGGAGTTGGTCCTTGTAGTTTCCTTTGCTCCAATCTTCAATGAAACAATCAAGCTGAGTGGTGGGAATTAATAAGGCTTTTATTTCCCTTTTCACAGTGGTTCTAAATAGTGGGTTACAACTTTAAAGCAAATGTCCTTAATTCAGGTAGAAAACAACTCAGGGTTCAAAGCAAAAACTGTTATACGTCACAGGAATGGAGGTGCTCAAACAAATACAGAATATTGCTCTGCTGGCAATTCACCCAATCACAAGTCTGGCAGTGACTCTAAACTTTCAGAAATGCAAAGTGTACAGTCCATCTCATGGTCAGATAAATCTCCTGCCAGTTCCACTTGCATTGGCTCGATATCAGAAAGCTCTGATTCTATATCCCTGGTTTATTGTAAAACACATTCAGAGGTTCTGTATATTTTCTGTAGCAGTTCCCAATGTCCTTGGCCTAGCCTAGGGCGTTGGCCACATGCTGTGTTAGACTTTAAAGTACCCTCTTTCCTTAGAGGCTTTATAGCAGCTTTACCATAGCTTTTACCATTCACAACTTTCTTATTAGGCATACATTTCTCATACCTTGTATGGCAGCAATCCTCAAGTAACCGGCTTTCTTCCACTGCCTGCCTTTCCCAGGCAGCAGCTTGGTGAAATCCTTTTCTATGCAGGTTAGGCTTACCCTGTAGCCTTTGACTTCCTTCTCCTGGTGAAGGCCTGCCTCTGTACAAGCCCAGCTTCCGGCTTTCTGACTCAGTGTGGCTTGGCTTCTCCAGCTGATTCTTCTTTGGCTTAGGGTTGCAGTTACAGCAGGGCTTTTGCCTCTGAGGGCAAACAGCTCTCGGTTTGGCTTGAGCTGACACCTCCTTAGGTCTTTCCTCAGCTCCTGGGAAATCACCTCTACCTCTTGGGAATCCTCTAGCACTAGAGTAGTCAGGTTTCCACTTCCACCTCTCTCGCTCGGTGCTGCCAGTGATTCTCCCCTTGCTTCTGCTAGGGCTGCTGCTTCGGCTGCTGCTTTGTCTGTTGCCTGTGCTGCCTCTTCTCCTTCCTTTCTTCCAGTCTTCCACACTCCCCTTATGAAGCCCTCCTGCCTTCGAGGATTGGAAGCTGGTTGGCATTTCCTCGTGACCAGCTGGGCATGGCTCTTCAGTCTCCCTGAAGACACTCTTGCTCCCTCTAGTTGGTTCCTGGGAATATTGCAAGTCTTTTTCTCTGTGAATAACACCTTCTTTTCTCTCAACTGGGCTCTCATCAACCCTCGCTGCATGACAGTGCGTAACGCCCATGCGGAACGCGCGTAGGACCACACCTTAGGTATAGGGGTTCCAGGGGTGATCCGGGAAACTACAGACTGGTGAGCCTGACATCAGTACCAGGAAAAAATGGTAGAAACCATCATAAAGAATAAAATTACTCAGCATGTAGATAGTCATGGCCTAATGGGAGACAGCCAACATGGCTTTAGACAAGGAAGATCTTGTCTTACTAATCTGTTATGTTTTTTTTAAGGAGTGAATAATCAGGTGGACAAAGGTGAGTCGGTTGATATTGTGTATCTGGACTTTTAGAAAGCCTTTGACAAGGTCCCTCATGAGAGACTTTTGGCAAAACTAAAGAGTCATGGGATAGGAGGCAGTGTTATATTGTGGATCAGGAACTGGTTAAAAGATAGAAAGGAGAGGGTAGGGCTAAATGGCCAATTTTCCCAATGGAGAAAGGTGAATAGTGGCGTACCCCAGGGATCTGTGCTGGGTCCGCTGCTTTTTGACATATTCATAAATGACCTGGAAAGTGGAATAACGAGTGAGGTTATCAAATTTGCAGATGACACAAAACTATTTAAAGTTGTTAAAACCCAAGAGGATTATGGAAAATTGCAAGAGGATCTTGATAAATTGGAAGACTGGGCATCATAATGGCAGATGAAATTTAATGTGGACAAATGCAAGGTTATGCACGAAGGGAAGAACAACCCAAACTATGGTTACACGATGCAAGGTTCCACATTAGGAACTACCACCCAGGAAAAAGATTTAGGCGTCATTGTGGATACCATGTTAAAACCCTCGGCCCAGTGTGCAGCAGTGGCCAAGAGAGGAAATAGAATGCTAGGTATGATAAGGAAAGGAATGGAAAATAAAACAAAAGATATTATAATGCCTCTATATCGTTCCATGGTGAGACCGCACCTTGAATATTGTGTGCAATTCTGGTCGCCGTATCTTAAAAAGGATATAGCGATTTTAGAAAAGGTTCAGAGAAGAGCCACCAAAATGGTAAAGGGGATGGAAGGATACTCCTATGAAGAAAGGCTAAAAAGGTTAGGGCTCTTTAACCTGGAAAAGAGACGGCTGAGGGGAGATATGATAGAAGTCTATAAATTAATGAACAGGATAGAACGGGTAAACGTAGATCGATTGTTTACCTTATCAGAATATAGAAAGACTAGGGGACATGCAATGAAGCTTGTGATAAGGAAGCTTATCATAGCTCAGGAAGGAGCTATAGAAAATGTGAAGTGACTCTGAACAAGCAACCTGTCAGTTCTGGTAGAAATAAGAAAACAGAATTTTTCCATAAAAGACTACCAGTCCCAGAATGCACCAGGTTTCCAACAGCTATTAGAGGAGCTGAATTGGGGAAACGTGTGTTCAATCAAGAGGGCTATGAGGTAATCCCCAAGCACTCATCTCAAAGGGCAGGGCCTGATTCAGCACAGCTGCGCTGTGCTAGGGTGGAGCACTCATCTAAGCTGAATAAAGGTAAAGTTTATTCTACAGAGAATTATCCTCAGTTTCATCTGGGAGATCCTCAGAATCTTCATGATCTTGGACAGCTTCATCATCTGGAGGATCATCAGAAGCAGAAGCCAGAGCGGACGGACAGAGAGGGCAAGAAACCCTTTGGAAGAAAGAAGAGAAAAGCATTTGGGAGGTCTAAAGGAGTCCAGAGCAGTACGTATACTGGGAGACATTCAAAAGGCCAGCATACACCATTGGACTGGGGAAAACCAGAGGAGTGGTGCTGCAGAGCTAGGAATCACCAGACGGTACCTGTGAGGGAGACGGCTGCACTTGGAAGGGACCCTAGGACCCGTGCCAGAAGGTATGTGAAGAGAGATCCAGTGTCCAGGGATCTGGATTGGAAGGCTGGACATAAGAACTGGACTACATACTGGCCAGGCTATTTAGAGAGGAACACTAACAGCAATGGAAGCTCAGGTATGAACACTGATCTATGCCCTAGCTATATCCTTGAAAGACAGCAGGGAAACAAGTATTCTCCTGAGAGTGCTCCATTGAGAAATTCCTCTGTGCCAATCCATGATATTGAACCCATGATTGTTGAAGAAGGGGAAGCGGTTATAGATACAGGCTGTGAATACATGGACTGCTCTCTGTCTAAACTCCTTTGGTAATTTTCTGTTACAAAATACAACAACCATCACAAAGAAATACAAACTTGTTCTTTAATCTACTCAGAAAAGCTCCTGACTAGAATTTGAGCCATGCAGTAGAAAGTAAGCCAGCTAAGGGGTTTCAGCTGGGTAACTGCTAGCAATTGAGCCTTACCTAATTGCTTGTGAGCTCTGAGAGAATCACTTCTGAGTCTATGTGTGAAGATATAAGAAGTTAACCTGAAAAGAACAGTTTTTCCCTACTTTGTGGGTTTTGTTTGTTGATTGAGGCACTGCTAAGAAAATATTAGCTAAAGCCTACAGAAAAGACCATTCTGTTACCATCCTGGTCTTTATTCTTTTGATTTGATTGCCTGACAAGTTCAACTGTTGTTTTCCTGATTTTGTTTTTCTAAGTTTAACACTGAAAGCAAGTATCCTGTTTTATGTGCTACCAAGCATATCTGTGTTGGGAGAAATAACCCCATAAATAAATATCTTATTGGCTTTACACTCAAGCACAACTAATTATTGTGAACAGCTGTGTCTGGTGTGAATGGACTACATTTCCCACAATCCCTTGCAAATCATATAAATATATGCCTTTGCCAAGACTGTGAACATTCTCACCCAGGCACCCGTCTGACAAGCTACAGGGTAAACTATTTAAGACTAATAAAAGAAAATATTTTTTCATTCAACGTGTAATCAAACTCTGGAATTTGTTACCGGAGGATGTAGTAAAGGCTGTTAGTGTAGCTGGGTTTAAAAAAGGTTTGGACAAGTTCCTGGAGGAAAGGTCCATAAACCATTATTAAGAAGGGACCCAGGATATCAATGCTTGAACCAATACAAGCATTGTGAAACCTGTGTCCCTTGGGGAAACTGTTAGGTACATATGACCTAGATTGGCCACTTTTGGAAACAGAATACTGGGCTTGATGGACCTTGGTCTGACCCAGTATGGCATATCTTATGTTCTTATGTACATAACTGGGCACAGCATGCCCATAATGCCAAAGGTGTATGGTACACAGTACATACCACATCATGGAGGACGAGGGACACCATGAGGCAGGAGGGGAGTGCAGCCAGCGCGGTTCACACCACAGCAGATCCAGAGAGTGAGAGGGCAGGCCCATCCAGGGCCATACACCACCCACCGGAACAGCCTGGAGGTGCACCAGGCCCTATGCGCCACTGGATGCCCATAGCCGAGGAAGCCAGGAGGAGGGCGGTCCGCTTCACCCAGGAGGAGAATGACCTCCTCCTGGCTAGCATCCTCAACAGGTTTGAGGTGCTCTTCGGCCAGCTGAGCTCAACCACCACCATCGGCACATGCACCAGGGCATGGGCAGAGGTCCAGGCAGGAGTGGCAGCAGCAGGGGGCGTACACCGTGACATAGAGAGCCTCCGCAAGCGCTACTGCGACATCAAGGGAAACATCCGTGCCCAACTCTCGCGGGAGAGGCACAATGTGCAGGGCACAGGCGGGGGTCCAGTGCAGGGGGCCACCCTGACCACCTTGGAGCAGCACCTGGTGGACCGACTCGGACCCATATACATACATGGCCTGCCCTGTGTGCTGGATACAGCACACCCACGTGCAGGTAAGACGGAGAAAGGTGTTCCGGTGACAGACCATAAACAAGCGAGTGCAGGGATGGATGCAGGGGGGCGGGGGGGACCATGTCAGGAGTCCCACAGAGACGCATATCCTCAGCCAGTCCCATGCAACATATGGCATAGCCCACACCTGGTGCACCATCCCCACTGCCCCTGGACCACAGCCCCCTGTCAGCCATGCACAGTGTAACCCACCACCCGCAGACCCCACACATGCAGATGGCTGAAACCTGGCCCTGGCCATCCCACACACCCACACACCCCCACGCCATGTCCCCAGCCCCACATCACGTGGCCCTGACACAACACCGGTCACCATGCATTGCCATCCCAGGGCACCTGCCAATCCCAGCAGGGCCCTGCAAAGGCCCACATCCAGGTCCAGGGACCCCACTCACCCATTCACGGGCTGGCAGCCCTCAGAAACACAGACAGGGGCACGGACAGCACACTGCCACCTGCCATGCATGGCCCAGTGCCAAGAATAGTCCTGCGAGGTGCACAGACCGCCACTGCACACATGGGCATGGGTAGTACACCAAGGGACTGTGTAAACAGGGTGAAATGAGCAGGCCATGAAAAGAGCTATGGGGTACAACCCCTGGAGATGGCATAGCAGTGGGGGTGCAGTGATGTACACACATAGGGGTAGCGTTGCATAGGGTAGGGGTCCACTGAGGGCAGTACAGAGCCATACACCCAACCAAGATCATGGACACAAGGATGTACCCGGCAGTGGCCAGCCAACGGGGGGGGGGGCGGAGGGGGACCATGGTTCGATGCACCAGCCAATGGTGGAGGTGCCGGGACCGGGTTGGAAGGGGCGGTTGGCCTGGTATGGGGGGGTCCTGGGCCCGACACTATCACCCCAGCCAGAGGGACGAGGCATGTGGGTGAATGCAGGGACCCCAGGACAGAGCGCGGATCCAGGTGTGGACATGTCAGGGGGTCAGCAGGTGTCAGGAAGCGCACACCAGGGCTGGCCAGCAGAGATGGGGGGATCATGTTCAGAAGCTGGGGCAGGAGGGGCAGGGCGTGCACCCCACATGTCACCGGAAAGCACATGGGTAGTGGGGCGGGTGGGGGCCATGGACATGCATCAGGCACATTGTGATGTGGAGCAACAGCAGTCCATGGGAGCAGGTGCCGGGGGTGTCAGCCCTGGCTGGGAGAGGGTGCAGGAGGGGTGGTGTGGTGGGCAGAGAGGGGTCGGAACAGCAGAAGCAGGGCATGGCTGCCATAGATCGAGGGGAGGGGACCAACACAGAGGCAGTGAGTGGAGCAGCACAGGCATTGCTGAAGGTGCAGGGGCCAGAATGGGGGTGAATATGGCGACATTGAACAGGGGTCGGCACGGCGCAGTGTAAGGGTGCAGGGGCAGGGGTTGACAGGCCCGTGGTAGCAGCATTGGGCGACAATGTGTTGTGGGGAGACAGTGCAGGGGTGGCAAGGACAGCAAGGCCACATGGGTCAGTACGTGGGGGAGACAGAGGTGGACCGTACCTCTGTGTGCCATAGGTGCTGGGTGCAGGGACGCAGGTGGCGATGGGGTGGCATGGGATGTGTGGCTGTGTGTGCTGGCGGGGGGGGGGGAATGCCCATGGTAGTGTCAGACACCGGATACAGGAGGCACCAATATACAAGGGGCGGCATCAGTGGGGGCATAGGGGCCGCAACACAGACCCGTGCGGCTCACACCCACACATGCGCCTGCTAAGCGTAGCCACCTACAGCCCACTGCCAGTCATACCACCACAGGCCCACCCCACCCCGGCCCTTGCACCCATGCACGCATATCCCCACCACCACAGGGCACACCTGTCCCCGGCTACACCGGCACAGCAGCCCAGCCCCACCCCAACAGTCATGCCGGGCCATGTGGAGTGTTCCCAGTCACACATACATGCAGGCACTGGTGACCCACCACAGGCACCTGGGACACGGACATGGCACGGTACCACACACATCCCTGCACTGGTAACGTCCTTGGCCACATGTACGCAGCCTGGGTACCCGCACACTGACCAGGGTGCCCTGCGTCCCACACGGTCCGTAGATATAGGATGTGGTAAGGGCAGGCAGCCAGCCATGCCCCACCTGATCTGTGTACCCTGTTCCCCCACAGGTGACATACATGCCATAGAGGAAGTGGAGGAGGGGGCAGAGCACCCAGACCCTGGGCCATGGCCCCTTGATGATGCGGGGCTGGAGGTGGGGCTGAAAGGAGGGACAGCTGCAGCACAGGCAGAGGTGGGGGGTCCAGCACCATCTCTGGAGGGTGATGGTGGGCCGAGCCAGGGGCCAGCCAAAGACAGTATGCCACCTGCCATTGCAGCCACCAGGGTGGCAGAGACTGCTGCACCACAACACGCCATGTGGGACACATGGTCTGCCCTGGCAGAGGTGATTGGGGAGATGTGGGCGCACTCTGAAGTGGTGCATGGTGATGCACATGGTGAGTGTCCTACCGTGTGCATATGATGTTGCATGTGTACAGGTGGCAGGTGAAAACCATGTCTCACGGCACACAGCCTGTCTCCCCCACAGGTGTACAGCAGGTATTGCGTGCAGTCCTGTGAGAGCAGCGCCAGCAGTGGCACAAGGCACGTCGCATGCACCCTGCAGTGGAGCGCCAGGGGCTGGTGGTAGAGGGGATCCTGGCCGAGATGAGGGGCCTGGCCATATCAGCACGGGCCATAGCTGCCAGCACGGAGTATATGGCAGCTGGCTGGGGGACTCCCTCGGAACAACATGGTCAGCCAGCAGCAGCAACAGCTGCGGCAGCTGTGGCACCCATACCACGGGGTGGGAGGGGCCGCTCAAAGTGCAGCAGGCCATGTAGAAAACAAATGGCTGCACATGCGGCACTGCCTGAAGTCACGTGTCCTGTGGTTATTGTGACAACCCCATGTACATCCTGCCCTACCCGTGGCCGCCCTGGACATGGACCCCATGCCACCCCCTTGGGAAATCTGTGTCCCTCCCCCTAGCTGGGATTACCATGGATCGTGGCAGCAACCATGCCACCCCCACCCACCCGCTGGCCCCCCAGCACCTCTACTGCCCTCTGCCCTGCCAGTATCTGGAACCCCCTCGCCCCCCCCATCCCTCTGTTCCCCTGCCACCTGTCCCCACTGGTACCTGCTTAGGGCATGTTGGTGTGGCGCAGGATACATCTCCGTGCAGTGCTGTCCACATCTCATCGGTTGGACATCATAGCCTGTATGCCCAGTGACATTTCCACGCTATCTGTCCTGTCCACACGTCCACCTCTGGTAGCACACTGCTGGTGTCCCATTCTCTGCCCTGTCCTGGTCAATGTGATGTGTGCCATGGCAGTGCCCCCCCCCCTTAGCGAGCCCATCTCCTGAGACGCGTACACACTGCTGCTGTATGTAGTCAGATGCATGCTGCATGGCCTGGCCACATCTCCCCCTTCCCATGGGGCCTGCAACGGTTGCCAGATGTTTGCTGGGTACACTGTGGATCTCCCATAGCTGTCCACAGGGCACCTCAGTCCAGTACCCCGACCCACCCCAATGTCCAGGTACATCTCTACCTCCTCCCTGTACATGCGTGACTAGCCACAGTGGTGTGAGTTAGACCCCCCTGGACCCCCTGACCGCCACCTATCCCTCGGCATCCTGCATCCCTGGTCCTGGTCTCTGGGCCCCCCTGCCCTCCAACTGGAGGCACTATGACCCCCCACCCTCCCCTGTGACACACCCCATCTGGCTCCGTGTATGCGCACCCCCGCCCATCCCTGCCTTTGCCCCTTGCACACCATGATTGGAGCACCTCTCCATCCCTCCCGGCCCACCACCCTGCTCGCCCCTATGTCTGCCATCCCCATGTCCATGTGCATTGCACTGTCCATCCTGTATCGTAACCCTAGCCAATAGTGGCCATACCCTTGCACGTCCCACCACTACTGCTCCATGCCATCCCTGTCCTGTACATGATGGTGTTCATGGTGACCCCTTATGCCATTGTATGCAACCCCATGGCTGTGGCCGTTGTTACCACACCAGCCAGTTGCAACTAGGTATGGCTGGTATGTGCAGTTAGGGTGGAACATGGGCAGACATATAGATATGGCACACAGACCCACTGGCACACCGTCCACTGTCCACAACATGCAATGCAGGGGGGTGTATGCACTGTCCTGGCTCCATCCCGTGAATGTGGGTACTGTGTGCCATCCATGCCAGGTGACGTGCCATGTGTGCACTGGTATAGGTCACTGGGCCCATTGGAGGGATACTGGCAGGCCGACTCCCTGGAAACACCCCTCATACACACCCCCTCACAAAGGGGTTCCCCACTATTCAGTGTTGGATATGTCACCATGGGGGGATCCCCTCCCGTGGTGTGGCATACCCTTGTACATGCTTTAGACGAGCTAGACCTACCAGCTCAACAGGCCTACCTATCGGTATTGCGCCTACCTCAGAGGACATGTGTTAGCGGGCCACCCTTTTGACTACATACCTTCAGGTGTGGTGGCTATCAACACGGTTTGGGGGCCACTGCACCTATATGCCTTATCCATTACCCACCTATGGCATCCTATGTCCTCTGTAGTCTCAGTGATATGCCCCCACCTCTGCTCCCATCGTAGGGGCTGTACAGGGCTCAACCACTCTATGGCCAGTCTACATAAACAATATGGCACCATGTTGGCGGTGTGCTTTCTGTCGTGGCCCGCCATCGTGGCAGAGCCCAACTGCATCCAGCACTGGGCATGGTTGAGTCAGGAAATGGCCTGATGGGTGTGATGCCGGACACATGGCGCTATGTTGCATTTGTGGTCTGGCTGGGTGGTGGTGGAGCTGTTGGGTGCCCCTGCAATGTGAGCACTGTTGGGGCCTCCTCGTGCATGTATTGCCGGTACACGGTGAACATAGTTTGGGGCAGACGGTTTGGGCATGTAGGTTGTTTGTCTCCTACAGGTGGTGCCATTCCCCGTACCTGCATGTATCAGGTATGCTGGAAGGGGGGGTCTGCGTACGCCTATGGCATGGAGGTGCATGCTGTACCTTTTGTGCCATGTTGAGCTGGTGCCTCTGGCTCGTATCACAAGTGCATATCGGGTACCTTCCATGCGAGGGGGGGCGGCCCCTCATGGTGGCACATCCAATGCAATATGGTTTTGGACGTAGATATTGAGGTCAGGGCCTGGGGGTGGTGTCCCACGTGCAGATCTGTGTGCACCGGTGGCATGTGCGTTACATCATGCCTCTCGCCATGGTGGTGGTCCTTAGCGACCCACCGGAAAATGTGTTCATCTGTGGTGCTACATTGGGCGCCTTCCATGCTCATCCCCCGCCCTTGCCACGGGTACAGTACCATATATGGTACCGTTGTCATACACACAGACACACACGTATATGCTCACACCTGTCATTCGCAACCCACTGACATGTTGCAATAAGGGACAGCTGACCATTGTGAGTATGTCAACCATATGTACAGTATTTATTGGGGTGGACAAAGCTATGGGACCCTGTGTGGGTATGGGCTCTACCTTCCCAAGTTGCCGGTGGTGGTGGCAGTCCCAGGGTATGGGCCAGCACAGGGCAGAGGTTGCATGCGTGGTGCCCACACTCACACCCTCTGGGGGCCCTCATCGCTGGGTGGCTGGCCAGCTGCGCGTGCCGTGCGTCTGTCATTCAGCATGCGCAGCCGGTCAGCCACCATGGCCGTGGTCTCCAGCACCCGCCACAGAATGCGGGCGTGCTGCTGCTGGGCGTGAGCCTGGGCATGCACAGCCACAGCTAGGCAGAGGCCGCACATGCACCCGCACAGACACACATCGTCCCTTGTCTGTGTAACTGTATGTACGACGTGCCTGTCTGTGGCTATGTGTGGCAGGCCTGCGGCCAGATGGGGGCCATCACTGGCACTGTGGGGCAGATGGCTTGGGCCCCCAGTTCCCTGTGGCAGCCTGTGCCGCTCGGGACTGGCCATGCCCTCACCCTCACCCCACCCCCCACCCATCCCCCGCCACCCCTGCCCCCTCCCAGGCCTTCACCCCCCCCCGCCTCACTCACCACCCCCCTCCCCTACCTCCCCCCAGTGGCCTATCCGTGTTTGGGCCTACAACACCGCACCATATGTGCTTTTGCCGTGTGGTAGGTCACAGGTGCCATGCATGGGGGCTGCATGGTGTCGGCATACATACACGGTGTGACGGGGGGAGGGGGCAGGGCATGCGCCACTTCCCGCACATATGCACCACTGTGTCAGCATGTCTGCTACACCCATCAACCTGTCTGCAACCCTTGTCCAACATATGCACAGACTGCATAGCCATGTGCCACTGTACGCACTAGCATGGGCGATGATCATGTGTCTCACCAGTGGCCCTTGCACACAGCAACAGCCGCACCCGAGTGTGCCCTGGGGATGTGCCGCTATATGCCCTGCAGGCTCCAGCCACAACATGGCAATATGTGTGGCTTGCACACATCAGCCAGTACACCTACCATAACACCAGGATTGACAATGAACCTCTGTAGTGCGGCCTGGAGCATCCTGGGGATTTGGCAGACCTTGGAAACAAAAACGTGAGCAGGTACCATAACACCAGGATGAATAGTAGGCCTCTGTAGTGCGGCCTGGGGCATCCTGGGGATATGGCAGACCTGGGAAATGTAAACAGGAGCAGGTACCACAACACCAGGAAGGATAATATACCTCTGTAATGAGGCCTGGAGCATCCTGGGGGTCTAGCAGACCTGGGAAACGTAAACAAGAGCAGGTACAATAACACCAGGATGGATAATAAACCTCTGTAATAAGGCCTGGGGCATCCTGGGGATTTGGCACATCTGTGCAACTTAAACAAGAGCAGGTACCATAACACCAGGATGCATAGTAGGCCTCTGTAGTGAGGTCTGGAGCATCCTGGGGATTTGGCAGACCTGTGAGACTTAAACAAGAGCCGGTACCATAACACCAGGATGCATAGTAGGCCTCTGTAGTGAGGCCTGGAGCATCCTGGGGATATGGCAGATCTGTGTAACTTAAACAAGAGCAGGTACTATAACACCAGGATGAATAGTGGGCCTCTGTAGTGAGGCCTGGAGCATCTTGGGGATATGGCAGACCTGTGCAACTTAAACAAGAGCAGGTACCATAACACCAGGATGGATAATAGATCTCTGTAATGAGGCCTGGGGCATCCTGGGGATTTGACACATCTATGCAACTTAAACAAGAGCAGGTACCATAACAACAAGATGCATAGTAGGCCTCTGTAGTGAGGCCTGGGGCATCCAGGGGATTTGGCACATCTGTGCAACTTAAACAAGAGCAGGTACCATAACACCAGGATGGATAATAGACCTCTGTAATGAGGCCTGGGGCATCCTGGGGATTTGGCACATCTGTGCAACTTAAACAAGAGCAGGTACCATAACATCAGGATGCATAGTAGGCCTCTGTAGTGAGGCCTGGAGCATCCTGGGGATTTGGCAGACCTGTGAGACTTAAACAAGAGCAGAAGACATAACACCAGGATGGATAATAGACCTCTGTAATGAGGCCTGGGGCATCCTGAGGATTTGGCACATCTGTGAAACCTAAACAGGAAAAGATACCTTAGCAGCAGGATGGATATTATACCTCTGTAAGGTGGCCTGGGGCATCCTGGGATAGGGCACATCAGTGAAACTACAAGAGGAGCAGATACCATAACACTGGGATGGATAATAAATCTCTGTAATGGGTTCTACGGCCCCATTGGGACGGGGCTGATCTGCTAACATCGAAAGGGAGGCCTATATTGATCACATTTGGACACACAGCCACTTGCGTTTCCCTTGCTGTGCATGTCTGATATGTGTGTTGGTTAGCAGGTTTTTTTTTAAAGTCCTAGGTTTGGATGCCTGTCCCCATGCACTTACCTCACGTGGGTAGTCAGAGTCTCTATTATATCGCCTGGTGAGGCGCACTCAGGCCCTCCTCACTCTGCTGAGGTCCTGCCTATGGGAGGAGCCTGGAAACAGGCGCTCCTGGCGGAGGCATATCAGTTCTGCAAGCAGATACAGTTCTGCATGGGTAAATGCAGGCTTTCTCGACCTGGCAGCCATCTTGCCTGCTGTATGTGATCAGACCTTGAATGACGCAGTAAAATCACGCCTGCGCAGTGTGTGCTTTGCAACGTGCTTACCCACACGCGTACCTCCATTTGCGACACAATTTGGTCTATTTGTTTATATTACAGGTATCCTTTTCTATATCTGAGTATGACTGGTCTGTTTGTGACATGCCCTATACCCATCTTCTTCCCATTGTGGTATCCCCTTCTGGGATTTGAACTCCCAATACATTGTAATCTGTGATAAGGAAGCTTATCAGAGCCCAGAGAATAGTGACAAAGGAAGGGAATTTACCCTAATCAAGGGACCTGTTTTGTCAGGTCACAGGAATAAAGCTGCATGTTTTCCTAAAAGACAGGTTATTCCAGGCTGCAGTGGCCTGCAGAAAGCCCCTAGTGGAGATGAGGTGAAGGAGTATAAGCCCAGATTGAGAAACCCTTACGTCACTCCTAATTACTCAGCTGCCAGGAGGGAGTTTGACCACCAACACCTGAGGAGTGAAAGGGAGGAATTGGAAACTGGGAACTTTAAAACTAGAACAGAATATTCAGAGAGCAGGAGTAGGAGCGAAAAGGGGGAGAGGAGGAACAAGGAGGAGAAGAGGGAGAAGGAGAGAGGAGCTCAGAGAGATTCATGTTCTTGGAGAGATTCCTGTGAGAAGCCAGCTTCAAGGGATTGGAGAAATCCAGGGGTTTGGAGAACTTCAGCTAGGAACCCTAAAACAGCTGGTAAGAAGACAAAAGCAGCTGAAGGGAGAAGGAACACAAATACCTTTTGGAAGAGGTATGGAGCAGATGCCCTGAGGTCCAGAAATACAGACTGGAGGACAGGTCATAAAAGCTCAAATGCATACTGGCTAGAGCAGTGATGGCTAACATTTTTGAGCCCGAGTGCCCAAACTGCCGCACAAAACCAAAGAATTTCCTCAAAGTGCCAGCACGTCAATTTGCATAAATATTTGCATAATGCTAACATACACTAACTTTTAGTAAACATGTCTCTTAATGAGTGTATGGATAAAGACAGACTAAAAGATTTCTACATTACTATAATCCAGTGCCAACCGCCAGGCACATTAGGAACTACTACAAACACTGCCCATTTAGAACCAATAGCAAACCCGCCGTATCCTAACAGCACTACCAGGAGTCACAAAGCACCATACCATACCTATCAAAAGGCAACACTGCAAATATTAAACCAATACATTTCAGAGAACAACAATACATGACCTACTGGGGAAAGAGAACAAGTGGCAATGTCAAAAAGGAATTACATAAACAGAATACCTCAGCTCAGTTACACAGTTGCAATTGCTCCAGCCACTTTCTTCTGGTTTCTTCATGTTTTCTGCTAACTCTCCATCATCTGCTGTCCATTTGTCCTTTCTTCTCTCTTCTAGTTTTTTTTTCCATTCTCTCTCTCTACATCCGCTTTAACATACTAATCTTTCTCCTTTTGCTCTTTCCTCATTCCTATTTCATCCACTCAAATTTTACCCCTCCATCCTCAATCCCCACTTACTCTCCCAATACCTGGCCAATTGTACATTTTTCTTCCCTCACACACAAAATATTTTTCCCCTCTCCATTTCATTCTCCCAGCCCCATCCCCTTCTAATCTCCCCCAACATCAGCTCCCTTTTAGTTCCAGCCCCACCCAGTATCCGCTCCCTTCTAGTCCCCTCATCAGTCCATTTCCAGTCCTAGCTCCCCCATCCATTTCCAGTCCTATCCGAGTCCCTTCATCAGCTCATTTCCAATACCAGCCTCCCATCAGCCCATTTCTAGTCCTTTCCTAGCCCCACCATCAGCCCATGTTAAATCCTAGCTCCCCTCCACTCAGCCCATTTCTAATCCAAGCCCCCCATGAGCCTACCTCCAGTTCTAGCCCCTCCATGAGTCCATTTCAATCCAAGCCCCCACCACAGCCCATTTCCAATCTTAGCTCCCCCAACACCCAATTCTCAGTTCTATCCTAGCCCATCCATCAGCCCAGTTCCTGTCCTAGCTCCCTCCCCTAAGAGCCCATTCCAAGCCCCCCTTCCCATCAGTTATTTGCAGTTCAAGCCCCCTTCCACTCAGCCCATTTCCATTCCAAGTCCCCCTCCCCATTAGCTATTTGCAGTTCAAGCCCCCCACTTCCCCTCAGCCCATTTCCATTCCAAGCCCCGTCCCCATCAGCTATTTGCAGTTCAAGCCCCCCACTTCCCCTCAGCCCATTTCCATTCCAAGCCCCATCCCCAACAGCTATTTGCAGTTCAAGCCCCCTTCCACTCAGCCCATTTCCAGTCCTAGCAACCCCAACCCATTACCAGTCCTAGCCCCCCATAGCCCACTCCCAGTCCTAATCCCACCAGCCCATTTCCAGTCCTAATCCCCCATCACCCAATTTTCAGTTTAAGCCCCCCCATAGCCCATTACCAGTCCTAACCTCCCCATCAGCCCACTCCCAGTCCTAATCCCCCATCACCCAATTTTCAGTTTAAGCCCCCCCATAGCCCATTACCAGTCCTAACCCCCCATCAACCCACTTCCAGTCCTAATCCCACCAGCCCATTTCCAGTCCTAATCCCCCATCACCCAATTTTCAGTTTAAGCCCCCCCATAGCCCATTACCAGTCCTAACCCCCCATCAACCCACTTCCAGTCCTAATCCCACCAGCCCATTTCCAGTCCTAATCCCCCATCACCCAATTTTTAGTTTAAGCCCCCCCAGCGCCCATCACCACTCCTAACCCCCCAGCCCAGCGCCCATCACCACTCCTAACCCCCCCAGCCAGCCCAGTGCCCATCACCACTCCTAACCCCCCCCAGTCAGCCCAGTGGCCATCACCACTCCTACCCCCCCCCCAGCCCAGTGCCCATCACCACTCCTAAATCCCCCCAGCCCAGCACTACTCCTAACACCACCCCAGCCCAGCCCTTCTCTACTCCTAAAACCCCCCAGCCCAGCCCATCACCACTCCTAACCCCCCCAGCCCAGCCCAGCCCAGCCCATCACCACTCCTAACCCCCCCCAGCCCAGCCCAGCCCAGCCCATCACATCACCACTCCTAACCCCCCCCCAGCCCAGCCCAGCCCATCAGATCACCACTCCTAACTCCCCCCCCAGCCCAGGGACAATTAAAAAAAATGAAATCCTGTCGGTTGCCGGGGTCGGGGGCGCCCCGGCGGAATCGCGCGGGCCGCGGGGCCCCCCTGTATCCGGCAGAGCCTGCCCTCCCCGTAGCAGCTCTCTCTTTGGAGCTGCAGTCAGACGCGCCGGCTTGCAGAGCGCGAGGGAAGAGTTTCTCCCTCGCTGCTCTGTTAAACCCGCGGGGGCTGATGGGAAGTTCCCATCAGCCCCCGCGGGCTTAACAGAGTCGCGAAAGGGAAACTCTTCCCTTCGCGCTCTGCAAGCCGGCGCGTCTGACTGCAGCTCCAAAGAGAGCTGCCAAAGAGAGAGCTGCTACGGGGAGGGCAGGCTCTGCCGGGTACAGGGGGGCCCCGCGGCACGCTCGATTTTGCCGCGGCGGCCCCGACAGCGGCAGCAGACAAGTAAAATTGAAAAAAAAAAAAAAACCCTAATTGCGGACCTTCCCGCGTGCCAGCTGCAAGGCCTTCGCGTGCCACAGCTGGCACGCGTGCCATAGGTTCGCCATCGCTGGGCTAGAGTATCTAAGAGGACAACCTAATGCCAGCTTTAACTCAGGTATGAACTTTGGACGTTTGTCTAACCTAGAACAATGCAAAGTGCTTAGAAACAGTTCCTGTCCTAATGGAGGTCAGTTTGTAAAACCCTTTGAGCCAGACCCTGATATAGAACCCATGCAGATAGAAGAACAAGATATAATTCCAGAGGAAGGTGATTCTTTCATGGACTGTTCTTTATGCAAAGTTGCTAGCACAAAGAAATCCTGAAAGTGGATCAAACATAAAAGGAAATGTTCTAGTAACTGGCACACCAGAAAGTTTGTGTGGAAAGAGAGAAGGTTTTGGGAGAAGTGAAATACTTGTGCAGAGAAGGTGAAAAGCTGTTGATTGAAGCTTGTTATCCAGCTGATATCAAGGCAGAGCACAGCTTAGGCTGTGCACACGTTGGATATAAAAAGTTCTCTGAATGTGGAAAAGAAAAGCTGTTTTGTGAAGAAGCTTTTACTTTTGATTTGCTATACATCAGCATTGCTGAGCAGGTTTGTCAGCAGTGGCTGAGAGAAAGACTTTATGTTGTTTAATGGACTTTACAAGTTACTTGCATAAGCTTTCAGTTTATTGTTATTTTGAATATAAATCCTAGAGAAGACATCCTAAGGTGTTACCAAGTGAATCTGTGTGCATTTTGATTTACCTCATAAATAAATTCTGTCATTGCCTTAACACTTGAGCCAACTACCATAGTCTTCATTTACCTCAAAGGCAAGCACCGCATGACTGGACTACCATTACCATAATCCTTTGCAAGATAGTCAGTCTGGAACATTGCCAAAGTGGTGAATCCTATATAACAAGCATGCCCCTCCATACATATGTAAGGGGCTATGGGCGTGACAAGTCTGACATATTGCCTAACCATTGCACTACACATACCATGTTATATTGCTCTGATGGACCATGTTCTTGTGGGTATTGAGGCCTGACATTACAGCGTGTCAGGCTTTCAGCCATCTGGGCCTCAAGCGCATTAGGCAAGCAAGGACTGTTAATCATCCAGGAAGTTGGTCACAGCTTACCTCAGCAGCACAGGCATAAATAGCTCAACCAGAGCTCTGTGATCCTCAGTCTTGAAGGACTAGAAAAAGGGACTGTTACTTCTGGAGAGAGATCTGCAATTGTGAGTATATACTTCTGGGAATTTTCTGAAAGGAATTCTTTCTATTACAGCTATTTAATCTGTGAACCCACTATTTTTTGTTAAATCAGTCAGGGCCTAGTAGCAGCAGTTTAAGTTTAAATTTAAAACACAGAAGAGAACTTTCTGGTTACATTTCATACCCAGCAGAGAGCTTATAGTTTTAATTTAATAGTCACTCAGGGCCTAGTATCAGCAAAGTACTTTTAGTTTAAATTTAAAACACAGAAAAGAGCTTTCTGGTTAAATTTGGAACCCAGCAGAGAGCTGTAGTTTAAATTTAATAGTCACTCAGGGCCTAGCATCAGCAAAGTACTTTTAGTTTAAATTTAAAACACAGAAGAGAGCTTTCTGGTTAAATTTACAACCCAGCAGAGAGCTTGTAGTTTAAATTTAATAGTCACTCAGGGCCTAGCATCAGCAAAGTACTTTTAGTTTAAATTTAAAACACAGAAGAGAGCTTTCTGGTTAAATTTGGAACCCAGCAGAGAGCTGTAGTTTAAATTTAATAGTCACTCAGGGCCTAGCATCAGCAAAGTACTTTTAGTTTAAATTTAAAACACAGAAGAGAGCTTTCTGGTTAAATTTACAACCCAGCAGAGAGCTTGTAGTTTAAATGTCATAATAAGTTAGAGCCTAGCAGCAGCAAAGAGCTATAATTTAAATCAAATAAGAATATAGATTAGCACAAAAGGCAAAACAGGGTCAGTACTCTTTGAGCAGCAAATAAAGTCTTCTAGAGACCTTTACAAAGAGGCCTTCTACCTATGGGGCAAGACATCTGTGAAACGTTTTCAATAGGTGTTATCACCAGGTGGCAGTTCAAAAGGCCATTTTGAAAGACTCCTTCTATCCAAGCAAGGACTGTTAATCATCCAGGAAGTTGGTCACAGCTTACCTCAGCAGCACAGGCATAAATAGCTCAACCAGAGCTCTGTGATCCTCAGTCTTGAAGGACTAGAAAAAGGGACTGTTACTTCTGGAGAGAGATCTGCAATTGTGAATATATACTTCTGGGAATTTTCTGAAAGGAATTCTTTCTATTAAAGCTATTTAATCTGTGAACCCACTATTTTATGTTAAATCAGTCAGGGCCTAGTAGCAGCAGTTTAAGTTTAAATTTAAAACACAGAAGAGGACTTTCTGGTTACATTTCATACCCAGCAGAGAGCGTATAGTTTTAATTTAATAGTCACTCAGGGCCTAGTATCAGCAAAGTACTTTTAAATTTAAAACACAGAAGAGAGCTTTCTGGTTAAATTTGGAAACCAGCAGAGAGCTGTAGTTTAAATTTAATAGTCACGCAGGGCCTAGCATCAGCAAAGTACTTTTAGTTTAAATTTAAAACACAGAAGAGAGCTTTCTGGTTAAATTTAGAACCCAGCAGAGAGCTTGTAGTTTAAATGTCATAATAAGTTAGAGCCTAGCAGCAGCAAAGAGCTATAATTTAAATCAAATAAGAATATAGCTTACCTCAGCAGCACAGGACAGGGTACTGTGTAGCAGCCCTCTTTTAATAAGTGTTATTTCCCTCCCTCTCTCCCCACACCCACCCACCCCTGGGATATCGTAGCTTTATAGGTAATTACACATCTTAAAAGACAGGAGGTACTCTCAGGTGAAGCTTGTTACCCAAATCAATCATACACTAAGGACCTGAGATTAATTAAGCTTCAGGTGAACAAGGTATATTAAACGTATTAGGTACAGTTTTATTGGTATAAATATCCATAGCAACCCTTAGTAAGTAAAGAACTTATAGATCTAAACAAAAACTTAAAACTAAGATGCAGACAGCAGTCCAGCAGCGGGATGGGGCTTTCCAGTCTTTTGCATTGAGTATCATATGTATGATTTTCCCCCAGTTGGTGAGAGGTCTTACGTGTGCACTAGGTGCAAGGAGCTCTTTGCTCTCAGGGAACGAGTCCATTCTCTAGAGGCTAGAGTAGCAGACTTGGAAAACATAAGAAAGACAGAGAGGTACATAGACGAGACCTACAGGGATATAGTCCTGAAGTCCCACCTCCAGTCTGGCAGCATCCTTCTTGCCATGGAGGAGAGAGGTCACGTGACAGGAGAGCATCACCCTGGTGTGGCAGGAAGTGATCCTCTAACTAGGACCTGTCCTCCAGATGATGTAAAACCCTCTTGCACCAAGGAAGTTTCTCCAGGGCCATGTGCCCATGAGGGAAGGGTTAGGACAGCCGTTATAGTTGGTGATTCGATCATTAGGCATGTAGATAGCTGGGTGGCTGGTGGACATGAGGATCGCCTGGTAAAATGCCTGCCTGGTGCGAAGGTAGCGGACCTCATGTGCCACCTAGATAAGGTCTTAGATAGTACTGGGGAGGAGTCTGCTGTCTTGGTACATGTCAGTACCAATGACGTAGGAAAATGTGGTAGGGAGGTTCTGGAGGCTAAATTTAGGCTTTTAGGTAGGAAGTTGAAATCCAGAACTTCCAGGGTAGCATTCTCCGAAATGCTTCCCATTCCACATGCAGGACCCAAAAGGCAGGCAGAGCTCCGGAGTCTCAATGCGTGGATGAGACAATGGTGCAGAGATGAGGGTTTTGGATTTGTTAGGAACTGGGGAACATTCTGGGGAAAGGAGGGGCTCTTCCGAAGGGATGGGCTTCACCTTAACCGGGATGGAACCAGGCTGCTGGCATTAACCTTTAAAAAGGAGATAGAGCAGCTTTTAAACAAGATAATAGGGGAAAGCCGACAGTCGCCCAAGAGCGGATGGTTCGGAAGAATGTATCCTTGAAGGATACTACCAAAAGCAGAGAGGTTCCAAAAAGGAGTAAAGTAGCCCAAATGCCCTCGAGTATGGAGCAGACACAGCTTAAAGATCCCAAATTACCCATGTCTACCAGTAGCCAAATTAATATGAATAAAATACAGTCTCTAAAATGCTTGTATGCAAATGCTAGAAGTCTAAAAAATAAGATGGGAGAGTTAGAATATATAGCAGTAAATGAGAGGTTAGATGTGATTGGAATATCAGAGACATGGTGGAAGGAGGACAACCAGTGGGACACTGTGATACCTGGGTACAAACTATATCGTAATGATAGAGCTGATCAAATTGGTGGAGGGGTTGCGCTCTATGTTAGAGAGGGAATTGAGTCAGAAAGGATTAAAGTTTTGCAGGAAACAAAATTTGCTTTAGAATCTCTATGGATTGAAATTCCATGAAAAAAGGGGAAGGCGATGGCGGTGGGGGTGTACTATTGACCACCTGGCCAGAATGAACAAATGGATGATGAAATGCTCAAAGAAATCAAGGAAGCTAACAAATGTTACAGCGCGGTAATAATAATAGGCGATTTCAATTACCCCGGTATCGACTGGGTCAGTGTCACGGCAGGACATGCTAGGGAGATAAAGTTCCTAGATGACATAAATGACTGCTTCTTGGAGCAGATGGTTCATGAACCTACCAGAGGGGAAGCCATATTAGACCTAGTCCTTAGTGGAACACCAGATCTAGTGCAAGAGATAAGGGTATTGGGGCCACTTGGAAATAGTGATCATAGCATGATCGCCTTTGATTTACTTAGTGGAGGAGGGATAGTAAGGAAATCCACAGTACTACCTTTTAACTTTCGAAAGGGAGGCTATGATAAAATGAGGAAAATAGTTAAGAAAAAACTAAAAGGAGCAGTTGCAAAGGTTAAAGACTTACATCAAGCTTGGGTGTTGTTGAAAACTACTATCTTGGAAGCCCAGACCAGCTGTATTCCATGCTTTAAGAAAAGTGGAAGGAAGTCCAAAAAACTGCCAGCATGGTTTAAAGGTGAGGTCAGAGAGGCTGTTGTTGCCAAAAAAGCATCTTTCAGGAAATGGAAAAAAGAGCCAAACGATGAAACCTGGAAACAGCACAAGCACTGGCAGGTCAAATGCAAGGCACTGATAAAGAAGGCAAAGGGAGAATTTGAGAAGAACTTGCTGCGGAAGCAAAAACGCGAAATAAAGATTTTTTCAAGTACATTCGTAGCAAAAAACCTGTGAGTCAGTTGGACCATTAGATGATAGAGGAGTTAAAGGAGCACTAAGAGGTGACAAGGCGATAGCGGAGAGACTGAATGAATTCTTTGCTTCGGTCTTTACTGAGGAAGATGTAGGGATGTTACCCATGACTGAAGTGGTATTTAAAGGTGCGGAAGAATTGAAGGAAATATCGATACATCGGGAAGATGTATTACAACTATTAGATAAACTGAAGAGTAGCAAATCACCTGGGCCGGATGGTATACATCCAAGAGTGTTGAAAGAACTGAAATATGAGATTGCAGACCTACTATTAGTAATCTGTGAACTATCATTAAAATCATCTCTAATACCTGAAGATTGGCGGATCGCCAATGTAACAACAATTTTTAAAAAGGGTTCGAGAGGTGATCCGGGAAACTACAGACCGGTGAGCCTCACGTCAGTACAGGGAAAAATGGTAGAAACCATCATAAAGAATAAAATTACTCAGCATGTAGATAGTCATGGCCTAATGGGAGACAGCCAACATGGCTTTAGACAAGGAAGATCTTGTCTTACTAATCTGTTATGTTTTTTTGAAAGTGTGAATAAACAGGTGGACAAAGGTGAGTCGGTTGATATAGTGTATCTGCACTTTCAGAAAGCCTTTGACAAGGTCCCTCATCAGAGACTTTTGGCAAAACTAAAGAGTCATGGGATAGGAGGCAGTGTACTACTGTGGATCAGGAACTGGTTAAAAGATAGAAAGCAGAGGGTTGGGCTAAATGGCCAATTTTCCCAATGGAGAAAGGTGAACAGTGGTGTATCCCAGGGATCTGTGCTGGGTCTGCTGCTTTTTGACATATTCATAAATGACCTGGAAAGTGGAATAACGAGTGAGGTTATCAAATTTGCAGATGACACAAAACTATTTAAAGTTTGATCAACTTTAAAAAAACGATCAACTTTAAAAAAACGGAAGCAATGTTTGTAACAAGACAACCTGCTGCTGATGACAACTACCCAACAACAATCACAATAAACAAAACAACTATACCTGTTAAAACAGAAGTAAAATACCTAGGAGTCATAATAGACCACACCCTCACCATGCTCCCTCACATAAAACAGACTGTAAAAACAATATTCTACAAACTTAAGACAATACAACACCTAAGACCCCCCTCCTTGACACACATGACTTTAGATCTGTAGTCAGTGCACTCATCACCCCCCACTTTGACTATTGTAATAGTCTCCTAATTGGCCTTCCACTAAAAAACACTTATCTGTTACAAAGAGCAGAGAACATATGTGCCAAAGTAATTTCAAAAGCCCAACTAACTGACCACGTGACCCCAATACTATTTGACCTACATTGGCTTCCAATTAACAGCCAAATAAAATATAAAATACTACTAACAACATTCAAACTCCTCAACGACATCTCCCCCTCACATTTGTCCACCCTAATACACGCCCCATCAAATATAAGAACACGTAGACAAAACGCAACTCACTCTCTCATCTTACAAACAACTATCAGGAAAACAAAGAAAACCACAAGCTCTAGGGCATTCTCCTTTGCTGCCCCCACCCTCTGGAATGAACTCCCAATAACTCTCTGATTGATGAAAGACCTTTATGAATTCAAAAAAGAGCTCAAAACCTACCTCTTCTCTGACTATTTTGAAATCCCCTACCACCAGAGAACCACTCCCCAGCAAACACAGAAACATACTCATAGTAAACATGAGATAACCTAGACAGACCCCCCTCAACTAATGCACCCACCTATACGAAATGTCGTACATACATGTTATTTAATACTCTTTGTAATTAGTTCCTAATAATTTAGTTCAGACACTGTTTTATGTAATGTTACTTGTACATAGTTCCATTCCGTTCCATGTAAAGTATACAAATGTATGCAAAATTGTTGACTGTTTTATGTAAACCGCCCTTGATCTCTGGAAGGGGCGGTATAGAAGAAAAAGATAAATAAATAAATAAAATAAAATTTGCAGATGACACAAAACTATTTAAAGTTGTTAAAACCCAAGAGGATTGTGGAAAATTGCAAGAGGATCTTGATAAATTGGAAGATTGGACATCAAAATGGCAGATGAAATTTAATGTGGACAAGTGCAAAGTTATGCACCTAGGGAAGAACAACCCAAACTATGGTTACACGATGCAAGGTTCCACATTAGGAACCACCACCCAGGAAAAAGATTTAGGCGTCATTGTGGATAACAGGTTAAAACCCTCGGCCCAGTGTGCAGCGGCAGCCAAGAGAGCAAATAGAATGCTAGGTATCATAAGGAAAGGAATGGAAAATAAAACAAAAGATATTATAATGCCTCTATACCGTTCCATGGTGAGACCGCACCTTGAATATTGTGTACAATTCTGGTCGCCGTATCTTAAAAAGGATATAGCGTTATTAGAAAAGGTTCAGAGAAGAGACACCAAAATGGTAAAGGGGATGAAAGGATACTCCTATGAAGAAAGGCTAAAAAGGTTAGGGCTCTTTAACCTGGAAAAGAGACGGCTGAGGGGAGATATGATAGAATAAATCGACTGTTTACGTTATCAGAATATAGAAAGACTAGGGGACATGCAATGAAACTACAGGGTAAACTATTTAAGACTAATAAAAGAAAATATTTTTTCACTCAACGTGTAATCAAACTCTGGTATTTGTTACTGGAGGATGTAGTAAAGGCTGTTAGTGTAGCTGGGTTTAAAAAAGGTTTGGACAAGTTCCCGGAGGAAAGGTCCATAAAGTTCACACAACAATTTTATTAATCTTTAAAATCAGTGGCCTAAACCCAACACAGGACCATGTTTCGTATTGAACTTCATCAGAGGTTATTTGGGCACACTAAAAAACATATAATAACATAAATAATTAAAATTTTATAAATAACACATATGAACAAATAAATTGTAACATCCTGGACTAAAACCATCATAAAAACAGTATAATGATAAAACATTAAAAATAAAAACATTTCTTAAGACAAAATATCAATAGAAACCCCAAAATGAACAATGAGAAATAAATAATTAAAATGGTGTACATACAAACCAATCATATAAACAATTGTAAATGAATAAAACATGTTAAATTATGAGTAACAAGAGAATGCAAAATCAAAGGCTCAAAACACAAGATTAAAAAGGTACATAAAAAAGTATTCTAAAACAAGAGGGAGGTACCTTTAACAACCCATGTCAAATTATACTAAGAGATGAGGAGGAACACAAAAAACTATAAACCCAGGACAGGACAGAGCAAGGATGAATTACAAAATGGAGCAGGAGTAAACGGAGGATTACCTCAATGATGTGTGATGGCACCACAGAATACAGGCCAGTATCAATGTGAAATGGGCACCAAGGCATATAAAACAGCCGTGGTATGCTGTGATAAAAACCTATATGCAAAAGACAATATGTAAAAAACATGTGACTACAGAGGAAAAAGGGGGGATAACTGCATAAAAATGGGTGTCCTAAAACCCATAAATAATGAGGGGCTGGGCCGCCGGGCCCCGGTCCCGCGGCCGGCCTGGTAACCGGGTTCCGGGGCCCGACTTCCTGGCTGGCCGTGTTTGCTTGAGGGAGTGGGGGGGGCGGCGTGCTGGCACGCGCGCTCGCGCGCTGGGCCCTATGCTCCGGGGGGGGGGCGTATTGATTGGTCCGCGTAGGTGGACACGTGGGTGGCAGCGCGAGCAAGGAGGGCTCGCTGGCCGGTGACCCCTCTCTTCCTCCTTGCTCGCACTGGTGAAAGGTTTGGAGGTGGTCGCTCTCGGGTGCGGGTGGGTTGTTTGGGCCTACCGGTCTCGTTGTTTTGTCTCGGGTGGTCCGTGGGGGGTGCTTTTCGTCCCCGTGCCTCACCATCAAAAAAAACCCAAAAAACAACGAAAGTAAAGAAACCAACGCGCTTTCGCGTGGTTGCTTTTCTCCTCGGCAGAGTCCAGCGTGGCCGTTGGCTTCGGGGCACGTGGGGGGTTGGTCAGGCCTGTGTGAGGCCTCGTTTGGTGAGCGGGCCCCCGGCCGGCTTGGGGACCTTTGGGCGCGGCGTTCCCTGCTGTGCCCCATTAATTAAAAAAAAAGACAGGAAAACCGAAAGCAATAAGGCACATACCAATAGATTATAAAAAAAAAAAAAAATCTTTAAATACCAGGACACCTGCTATTATTCAGCGGTGCTGCCTCGGTTGGTTGGGGGGCAGGGCCTTGCCGCTGGGTGCCATCCTTTGGCTGAGTGCCCCTTTTTTCTCCATGGCCCGGCGGGTCCCGCTGCGGGGCGTGGCCAGGGGGGCGAAGGGTGCCGCCCGAGGGCGGGGAGCTCTGCGGCGTGGTGCCCTGCCTGGAGACCGTGGCAGGGCGGGCCGTGCCGCAGCCCCGGCTCCCAGGGGGCCGCCTGCGGCGCGGCGGAGCCGTGGGCTTAGCGGGGTGCGGCGGGCTCGGGGGCGGGGGGCCGCTCGGGGGCTCCCTGTGCCCGCGTGTGCGGCAAGTGCCTCCAGGGGTGAGCAAGACCCTTCTGTGGGGCCTCTGGTGGAGGGCACTGCATTGGCGGCGTTGGGGGGCGGTGAGGTGTCGGGCGGCCCGGTCGGCGGCGGCCCCGGGTCTCCGCGGGCCCCTGTCCACAGCCTGCTGCCTACGGCAGCGGAGGGCTGGCCCTCATTCCCACCCCCTCCCCTGGGCGCGGGGGGGCCTTCCCCCTCCCCTTGGTTTTCCCCTCCTGCTACCGGTTTCCCGGGTTCAGCGGGCCCTTGGCCGTTCGGAGCGGCCCCATGGGGGGGTGGAGGCCCTTGGGGTGGCTGGGGGGGTTGGTTAGGGGACTTTCGTGGGGCGGCCGGGGGGGCAGCGGCCTGGGAGGCCGGGGGGTTGGGGTCTTCGGCTCGGCCTTGGGGGGCCAGGTCGCCCACAGCTCTCGGTACCCCTGGTGCTCTGGCTGCTTTCTCTTCCTCTTCTCCGCAGGTTCCGTGGACTTCAACGCCTTCCACCTCCATGGCTTCTTCGGGTACGTTGGCTGGTGCGGACCCAGCGGGGTCCACTGCTGGGCTCGAGGTTCCGGCGCCTGGCGTGTCATCTGGCGGGGCTCCTGTCGCCCCCGCTGGGGGGAGTGGTGAGTATGCTGGTGGCGCTGCGGGGGGGCCCCTGATTCTACACCGGGCCCTGTGGGGGCAGGGAAGGTAGCGGGGAAGCGCAAACGAGCTCGGCGCTGCAGGCGTGCATCCTCTTCCTCTTCCTCCTCGTCGTCGTCCTCGGTTTCCTCGCTCGGCTTCACTCGAGGGGCGGCAGCGGGCGCCTTGGGTGGGGTTTCCATCATACAGTGCTCTGAGTTGTGGGAGGCCGTTCCGCGGAAGTTGCGGCGGCGGATCAAGCGCCGAAAATATATTGACATCTTCCGTCTCCGCGATGGTCGGAAGCGCTCTGGTGAGAGCAGGAAAAAGCGCAAGGAGGACGAGAAGGCGGGCCGCGTGCGCAAGGTCTCTCGCAACACCCTCAACTGGACCCGCGCCTTCTTGCGTTTGGCGAGCGTATGGGGGCATTACTTCCCGGATCAGTACGGGGCCCTGCTCACCTATGCTGATAATATCCTGGCGGCGTCCCAGGCTCACGAGGGTTGGGCTTGGTTGAATTATGACGAGGAGTTTCGGGATCAGATGGAGGAGAATAGCCGCTTGATGTGGGGAACGAAAGACATCAACCTATGGTTGACCCAGATGTCCGTACGGGGTCGCGCTGGGGTATCCGGCGGGGCGGCCGGTAGGGTGGGGCCGGCGCCGGTGCCAGCTAGCGGGCGTTCCTTTCGTGCCTCCGGCTCGGCTTTGCCCCAGCCAAAGGGAGCTCTCGGTGGGGGGGACGTCTGCTGGCGCTTCAACAAGGCGTCCTGCCCCTTCCCTGACTGCAAATTCAAGCATGCCTGCTCCTTGTGCGGTGGTGCGCACGCAGCTGCGAAGTGCAGCAGAAAAGGGGTCCAGGGGGCCCCCTCGGCGGGGAAGTAACTGGGGGCGGGCCTTAGCCCGTACCCCCGTACGCGTGGCGGCGATGCGCCCCTGGTTGCTGGCGTACGGGCGTTCCCATCGGGGGAGGGCGGCGGGTTTGCTTTTGGGTGGGTTTTCCCGGGGTTTCCGCATTCCTGTCCAGGGCGCGTCCGCCCAAGGGGGGTCCCGCAATGCTGCCTCCGTTCGGATTTATGGGGATTTTGTGCGGCAGAAGATTTCTGATAAGTGTGCGTTGGGTCGCATTGCTGGCCCCTTCCTGGTGCCCCCCTTTTCTCCATTTACGGTCTCGCCATTGGGGGTGGTTCCCAAGAAGGAGCCGGGCAAGTTCCGGTTGATACACAACCTCTCTTGCCCTCCAGGCGATTCGGTCAATGACCGCATACCTCGCGAGCTCTGTACGGTCCATTACTCTTCTTTCGATGCCGCCGTCTCCCTGGTCCGTCGATGCGGGCCTGGTGCCCTTCTGGCAAAAGTGGATATTGAATCGGCCTTCCGCCTGTTGCCGGTGCACCCCACGGCCTTCCCTCTGCTGGGGTTTCACTTCGAGGTGCGGTACTATTTTGATATGTGCATGCCCATGGGCTGTGCCATCTCTTGTGCGTACTTCGAAGCCTTCAGTACGTTCTTGCATTGGGTCGTGGAACGACAGTCGGGGGCCGCTTCCATGGTGCACTATCTCGACGACTTTCTGTTTGTCGGACCTGAGCGTGCTCCCATGTGTCCCAATCTCCTCAGCACTTTTCTGCGTGTGGCTGCCGACTTCGGCATCCCCGTCGCATCTGATAAGACGGTCGGACCGGTGACGTGTCTTACTTTTCTCGGTATTGAAATTGACACGGTGGCTATGGTGGTGCGCTTGCCAGCGCAAAAGATCCGTCGCCTTCGGGAGTTGGTGGCCTCTATAGGTTCCGCTTCCAAGACTTCCCTCCGTGTCCTCCAGTCGTTGGTCGGGCATCTCAATTTTGCTTGCCGTGTCCTCCCCATGGGGCGCCCTTTTACGCGGCGCCTCTCCTTGGCGATGGCGGGGCTGCGACTGCCTCATCATCGTATTCGGGTGTCCGCTGGGATGCGGGCGGATCTGCGGGTCTGGGACGCCTTTTTGGCTGGCTTTGACGGGTCCTCTGTCCTGCAGCTGCCGGAGCTCTCGAATCGCGATCTGCAGTTGTTTACCGATGCGGCGGGCGGTTCTGGTTTTGGGGCATTTTGTCACGGGTCCTGGTGCGCTGAGCCCTGGCCGGCGGGTTGGGTAAGCTCCGGCCTCACCCGGAATATCACCTTCCTGGAACTTTTTCCCATTGTGGTGGCTCTCTGGGTATGGCCGGACCGATTGCGGGACCGGCGGGTAGTCTTTTGGTGCAATAACGCGGCAGTGGTTGAGGTCATAAACCATCAAGCTCCCCAGTGCCCCAGGGTGGCTTCCTTGATGAGAGTGTTTGTGTTGGCCTGCTTGCGTTTGAACGTCACCGCTAGAGCTCAGCACGTGCCTGGTTCTCAGAACACTATTGCTGATGCTTTGTCCCGTTTTCAGTGGGCGCAGTTCCGGCGGCTGGCTCCTCAGGCGGACGAGCTGCCTGCGTGGGTTCCGGAGCATCTCTGGAGAATTGGGACCCTGACCTAATGGTTCTCCTGGCAGCATCGGTGGCTCGTAGTACCTGGGCGTCGTACCGGCGGGGCTACCGTCAGGTGAGTGCTTTTCTGGGCACGCATGGTTGGTCTGGGGGGGCGGTGTCGGATGGCCTGGTCGGCCGTTTTGTGTTGTGGGCGAAGCAGGAGGGCTGGGCCCGGTCGGCAGTTGCTGGAGCATTGGCGGGCTTCTCTTTCTTTTGTAAAGCTGCTGGTTGGGGAAACCCGCGTGTCTCCTTTTTAGTTGGGCGTCTGCTTGCCGGATGGGCTCGCGTACAGCCGGGGGCGCGGGATTGGCGGCTCCCGATATCTCATGAGCTTTTGTTGCAGGTTTGTGTGGTTTTACCGCAAGTGGCGGCCTCCGGTTTCGAGGCGGTCTTGTTTCATGCGCTGTTTACTACGGCCTTTTTCGGCGCCTTTCGGGTATCTGAGCTTGTCCCTCGGTCCGCGAGCCGAGGGGCTTTTGGCGGGCTCGACTTCGGGCATGTTCGTGTGGATCCGGTGCGGGTGCAGATTTTCTTATCACGGTCCAAGACGGACCAGTCCGGAAAAGGGGGTTGGGTCTTGCTCCGTGCTATTCCCCCCTTGTTGTCTTGTCCCGTGCGGGCTTTGGGTGCGTACGTGCAACAGCGACCGGGGGCGCGGGGCCAATTCTTCATTCACGTGGACGGCAGGCCAGTGACTCAGTATCAGTTCACGGCGGTGCTACGGTTGGTTTTGCGTGCCTTGGGTTGCCCTGAACGGAGCTACGCGTCGCACTCATTCCGGATTGGGGCGGCGACTAGCGCGGCGGCCGCGGGTCTGGACTCGCGGGTCATTCAGCGCATTGGCAGATGGCGGTCGGGGGCTTATGCTGGGTATGTTCACCCACCGGCCTCCGGGGGTGCCGCCTAGTTCCTTGGGTGCTCTGCCCGAGGGGGCGGTGCAGGGGCGGGGCCTGGGGGGTACTAATGCTTTTCTCCCTGTTGCAGAATTGCTTGCTGGTGGCAGTCCGCTCTTTTCTGCTTTCAGGTGGTGTGTCCGGTGGGGACTGGTGGATCATCGGGCACTCTTTTGTCTACTGGGCGGAGCGTCGAGCGGCTGTTCGGCCGTTGGGGGTTCATCTTGGTCTTGCTGGGGCTGGAGTGCGCCTGTGCTGGATGGGCCGCCGTGGCATGCACTGGGGACAGCTCCTGGACCACGTCCATGCAGAACTCGGACGGCGGCAGCGGCCAGTCGGGCTGCTGCTTCACCTGGGGGGCAATGACGTTGCTGGCTGGGCTTGCCTGCAACTCATTATGACGGTTTTGAATGACATTGCCCGGCTGCGGGAGGTCATCCCAGGGGTGGCCATCATCTGGTCGGACATTGTTCCTCGCCCTGCCTGCTGGACCCAACGGCGTTGGTCGAGGGGTTTGTGCAAGCTCAACCGTCAGATTGGGCGTTGGGTGCAGCAGATGGGTGGGCTACATGTTCGACACCCGTGGGCTGATGTCGCCTGTGCCGGTCTGTACCGGCTGGATGGGGTTCACTTGGCCCCGGTGGGGCAGGACCTGCTTCTCAATGATTGGCAGGAGGCATTGGAGTCTTGGTGCTGGTCGCAGCTTTCTTTGGTGGGGGCGGCTCTAGGATAGCGAGCTACCTAGTGCCGGTGGCGGGGTAGCGAGCTGGTGCTCGTGGACCCGGTGCCTCAGTGAAGCCGTATGCCACCTTCCAGGTGAGCGGCACGGCTCGTCAGGTTGGGGGAGACGTCCCGGATGGGGTCTCTACCCGGAAATAGGAACCCCCTCAGCCGGCCTTTGCTATAACGGCTAGGCGGGCGCGGGGGGGTGTCACGGGGGGGGGGGTGGTGTGGATGGTGCTCCACTTTGCTACTAACGGCTGGTGGGGGGGCACCATCCGGATGAGGGGGGGGGTATTCTGTATTCAGTTACTGTTTTTGGATTACAAAATTGGCCCGTGTTGGGCCGGTGTTTTTACAGTCAATAAAGCTGCGACCAAGCAATGTTTGCACCAAACCCTGATGTCTGTGCGGTTTGTCTTGAGGGGGGGGTGGGGTAAGGAAAGGGGGTGGGGGGGTGGGGGATGGGTACAAGCCGGGTTGGGCATCCGGATACCTCGGTTATGAGGGGCTGGGCCACCGGGCCCCGGTCCCGCGGCCGGCCTGGTAACCGGGTTCCGGGGCCTGACTTCCTGGCTGGCCGTGTTTGCTTGGGGGAGTGGGGGGGCGCGGCACGCTGGCACGCGCGCTCGCGCGCTGGGCCCTATGCTCCGGGGGGGGGCGTATTGATTGGTCCGCGTAGGCGGACACGTGGGTGGCAGCGCGAGCAAGGAGGGCTCGCTGGCCGGTGACCCCTCTCTTCCTCCTTGCTCGCGCTGGTGAAAGGTTTCCCTCCCTCCCTCCCTTTGTTTGCGGCGGGGGGGGAGAGAGATGGATGTCGTTGCAGCTGGTGGGGGGGTGGCCCCTTTTGGGTCGGGTGAGCGGGGTAGCGAGCTGGTGCTCGTGGACCCGGTGCCTCAGTGCAGCCGTATGCCGCCTTCCAGGTGAGCGGCACGGCTCGTCAGGTTGGGGGAGACGTCCCGGATGGGGTCTCTACCCGGAAATAGGAACCCCCTCAGCCGGCCTTTGCTATAACGGCTAGGCGGGCGCGGAGGGGGTCACGGGGGGGGGGGTGGTGTGGATGGTGCTCCACTTTGCTACTAACGGCTGGTGGGGGGCACCATCCGGATGAGGGGGGGGGGTTATTCTGTATTCAGTTACTGTTTTTGGATTACAAAATTGGCCCGTGTTGGGCCGGTGTTTTTACAGTCAATAAAGCTGCGACCAAGCAATGTTTGCACCAAACCCTGATGTCTGTGCGGTTTGTCTTGAGGGGGGGGGATGGGGGGTCGGTGGAAGGGGTAAGGAAAGGAGGTGGGGGGGGATGGGTACAAGCCGGGTTGGGCATCCGGATACCTCGGTTATGATGTAAAAGTAAATTATGCATCTATAGGAGGGGTAAACCGGAAAGAATGACTACATTTAAACATATATAAATAATGTTTTAAAAGTAAGTTATGCATTTGTAGCAGGAGTAAAACGGAGGATTACCTCAATGATGTGTGATGGCACCACAGGATACAGGACAATGCCAATGTAAAATTGGCACAAATGCATATAAAACTCAAACAGCCGTGGTATGCTGTAATAAAAACCATATGCAAAACACAATCTGTAAAAAACGTGAATACAGTGGAAAAAGCTAAAGAAAAAATGAAAGAAAAAAATGTGACTACATTAAAACATGTGTCATAAAAACTGTAAATAATGATTTAAAAGTAAATTATGCTTGTATAAGGCTGCCGCCACGGAAAAAAGACCGTAAACTATAAACAATCACTAAAACCTTAGACACAGCAGGTAACCAAGAGATACCATGCTGGACCAAACGGTAATAAGCATGCTGCCTAAACCATATACATCACTATTCTTTAAAAATAAGACACCATTGTCCTGAATAAAAACAGCATGAACCAAAGGGGTATAAAAGGCTTACCCCTCCGACCGCCAAGGGCTCACAAGTGGATCCTACAAATCAAATTCATTTTAAAAAAGGGGTCATATATAGAAACCAACTACAAATAAAAAGGACGCCCCATTCACCATAAAGGCTTTAACAAACCGGATTTAAAACCGCATGAAAACGTAAGATGCTAACGCATGCGCTGTGAAGAATTAAGGGTAGCGCCAAACGGTAGAATGTAAACCCAAAGCAATTTGCTTAAAAAACTGAATCCATGCATAAAAATCAAATTATCAAAACGAATGAAAAAAACATAAAAAGAGGGGCACATGACCCGACTTCAAAGGAAGACCGTGTGCTTCGAAGAACCCATTCTCCTAAATACGTGATAAAAAGGAAAACAAAAAAGTAAAATCAATCATTACTATTCAAATACTGTCTTATATAAAAAAAATTTAAACGTACTAAAACATATTTCTATATAAAACATGTGGTCTAGAGACCGGCTAATAATTCTTTAAAACACGTAAAAACGTCAGGTCTCTATAGACCGCAGCAGGATCAAACTTAATCCTGCTATAAAGCCATCCAAAACATAAAAACCTTGTCACAATCAAAACAAAGGCAATAACCAAAAGGAGAACAAAAACAAAAATACCTGATAGCGTGATGAAAGGTTAACAGATGCAAACCCATCCACCGTGTAGAAATAGAAAAAGTATTATAGGGCTGCAAACGCTAACGCATGCGCTATTTATAGGGCCACCCGAGGGGAGGAACCACGACCCCACCATGCTTATGAGCCCATCATAAACAACCAGAAAATATACTTTATATTAAATTAGAAGGTAAAACTAGCCAAATATAAAACAAGATCAAAAATACAAAAATGAAAATACCACATATCTACCACGGAATAAAAATATCTCCTGGGTACCAAAATGAATGAAAGATATTAACTATATGCCCGAACCGGGTGAAAATGATGCTGACTTAATACCAACAACTTATAATCATGCATAAAATGTGGTAATATAAAAACAACTGAATGGTATGTAAAGTATACCCCACTACTTATGTGGGGATCAATGAATGACCCATGATTGAAACCAACCAGGAGGGAATAAGGCAAAAACCGTAGAAAGGGACATTGTTCACAAAAAAACATACAAGTCTTTTTCTAAATTTAACCCATGTGGAGCCATAGAATCTAACAGATAAATATATCTTTGTTCCAACCGCAACATAGTTTTTTTCAATGTCCCCACCTCTCCAATTTAATTTTACATTTTTAATCACAAAGAATTTTAAATCAAACAATTTGTGACCCATATACAGCCAATGTTGGACTAAAGGTTTGTCAACTAACTTCCTTCTAATGCAACTTCTGTGATCTACTATCCGTACCCGTACACTACGCTTGGTCTTACCAATGTATAACTTATTGCATGGACATAAGATGACATAAATGACGTGTGTTGTATTATAATTTGAAAAATCGTCAATATAGAATTTTTTGTGTGAAGAAGGATGAACAAAAAACTTCCGTACTGGCATTGCATGTGTACAAACGGAGCAGTGCCCACATTGGTAATGCCCTTTATGTGTGGATGCCATCTTCCTTTCTGTAAATGCTGATGGGACTAAAAGATTCTGAAGATTTATATTACATTTATGTGCTACCATTAAAGTCATATCCTGAAAACCAGGGATGGCTTGAATCAAATGCCATTCCTTTTTAAGAATATTAATAATAGTATTTGACTTTAAGGAATATAGCAAAGGGCACACTATTATATTCTGATTATTCTTCTTTGCTTGTGGCTTCAACAACGCATTACATGAAGAATCTCGGGCTCTTACATAGGCCTTATCGACCGAATGATGCGGGTACTGATGTGCATAAAATCTTTCCTTCAAATTCGAAGCCTGTAATTCAAAATCTTCCTCAGAAGTGCAAATTCTTCTAGCTCTGAGGAACTGGCCAACTGGCAAGTTATTTTTTAGAGATGGGTTATGAAAACTAGTATGATGTAGCAAATGGTTCCTGTTGGTTGGTTTCCTATACAATGTTGTCTTAAATTTGGAGTCTTCTATTTTTATTAATAAATCCAAATAGGGGATCTGTACCGGATCATAAGTGATTTGGAAACGTAAATTATCATCAAGATTATTAATCCATATGTTAAACTCTGATAATAAATCCATAGAGCCGACCCATATAATAAAAATATCATCTATGTACCTTAACCACAACCTGATGCTGTCCTTAAAGCGGTGCTCTTTTAAAAAAAAATTTTGAACTGAAACATATAAAGATTTGCAATGTCGGGGGCCATAGAGGACCCCATGGCGACCCCCTTTAATCTGTTGATAAAACAAGTCCCTAAAGCAGAAAAATTTTTTACATAATGCTATTTCAGCAAGTGCCAGAAGGAATGCAGTGGGGATACGTCTATGAGTCTGTCTAAAAAGAAGGCATTGTTCAATAATACTCAGGGCCTCCCGTTGTGGTACATTCATATATAACGATTCGACGTCTAAAGTAACCAAAATTGTATTAGGGCTTAAATCTTCAAAGGCAGATAAAATCGCTATCACGTGAGTTGAATCCCGAACATCGGACCACATCTGGGTGACAAAGGGTCTAAGTACGACGTCCAAAAATTGGGATATTGGTTCCCAAAGGGATCCAATGGCTGCCACAATAGGACGTCCCGGAGGATTATCCAGGGATTTATGTATTTTAGGTGTCACATAAATCATAGGTATTATTGGATTTTGTACAATAAGAAACTCCTTTTTCTTCTTTGTAATATGTCCCGTCTCATATGCAGTAATTACTAAATTATCAATGTGGCTCTTCAATGAGTCAGTGGGATCATCATCTAGTCGAAGATAAAAGTCTTGGTCACAAAGTTGTCTAGTGACCTCATCAATATACTTATTTTTATCCAAAATAACAACAGCACCACCTTTGTCCGCAGGCTTAATAATAATTTGATTATTAGTCTGCAAAGACCTTATGGCCAATCTTTCCTTATACGTCAAATTGTGAAAGGGGAGCCGAGAATTTACCCCCATTTCTTCAACTTGCTTTAACACTAGCTTCTCAAATGCTTCAATTAGGGGGTCGGTATTTGGGGGAGGGATCCATGTTGATTTTTTACAAATAATGGATATACTATCCAATGGGGAAGCGTGTTGGCTAAAAAAATATTGAATCCGAATCTTGCGGAAAAACTTATATAAATCTATTTGAGTTTCGAATGGATTAAATTTCTGAATCGGTACAAAGGACAGGCCCTTATTAAGTAAAGAGGCTTCATCAGGTGTGAGGACATAATTTGAGATATTAATAACATTATTAGAATTTAATATCTCCTCTCGTATGATCTGTCTCTCCCCCATCCGCCCCTCCCACGTCCTCGTCCCCGTCCCCTCTGTGGAAATTGTGCGTTGTGTGTCTGATCCTATTATGGCTTGAGCCCCTGTGGTTTGTCTGAACTTGTATTGTGAGGCGGACGGGGCCGAGAGGAACTTCTCCCTCCTCCTTTCCACAAATTGTCCATGTTTAAAAAATTTTTCTTCTTTCTCTGCTGTCTATGATAATCTGGCTTATCTTTCTGTGATGAAAATAATGGGGCAGAGCCCTCATTGTGTTCAACCGATTCGCTCCTGCTCCTCTTCTTCTTTTGCTCCAAAGAAGAATCTTTACTAGGCGAAGCATCGTCTAAACTGCTCTCGTTATGATCAAAAAAGGCAGATCTTCTTTTAACCCATAATCTGTCATTATCTACCTTCCTGCACCAATGATACACATAACCAACTCTGTAATCCTCCTCATCTCTTATGAACTTCTCCCTCTTCTTGTTTTTTATTTCCTTCTTATATTGTACCATATTTCTATTATACTCGGTATGTACCTTATCAAAATCTTTATCACATTTCTTAAGTTCATTCAACTTTTCATCCAATTCTACCTTGTATAGTTCTGATTTTTTATGTGCTGTAGAAATCAATAAAATCATCAAATCTAATGAGCACTTATTCAATATTGCATTCCAGCAATTGACAAAACCTTGTTCACTTTGGTATAAACCAGGAGCCTTGTTAATCCTAAGGCCTCTAGGTATGATTTTTGATCTGCAGCATTCTAGGAGATAGGAGGCATGTAATTCTTCTTTCACCAATTTTTGTGTAAGCCTTACTATATCATCCCATTTCGTGTATGTCTGATCATTGTCATCTTCATTGAGATCCATTGCCGAATCTTGATTTATAAATTTGTCCAAGGCATCATCTCCAAAGCTGAGAATGTCCTTCCAAGGTGAGAACATGCTGTAAAGATCAGTCCACCAAGCAAAAACAGCAACACTGCCACACGAGCAGAGAAAGAACCAAACTGGAAAAAGTGGGCAGAAAGTTCACACAACAATTTTATTACTCTTTAAAATCAGTGGCCTAAACCCAACACAGGACCGTGTTTCGTACTGAACTTCATCAGGGGTTATTTGGGCACACTAAAAAACATATAAAAACATAAATAATTAAAATTTTATAAATAACACATATGAATAAATAAATTGTAACATCCTGGACTAAAACCATCATAAAAACAGTATAATGATAAAACATTAAAAATAAAAACATTTCTTAAGACAAAATATCAATAGAAACCCCAAAATGAACAATGAGAAATAAATAATTAAAATGGTGTACATACAAACCAATCATATAAACAATTGCAAATGAATAAAACATATTAAATTATGAGTAACAAGAGAATGCAAAATCAAAGGCTCAAAACACAAGATTAAAAAACTCAAAACACAAGATAAAAAAGGTACATAAAAAAGTATTCTAAAACAAGAGGGGGTACCTTTAACAACCCATGTCAAATTATACTAAGAGATGAGGAGGAACACAAAAAACTAAAAACCCAGGACAGGACAGAGCAAGGATGAATTACAAAACGGAGCAGGAGTAAACGGAGGATTACCTCAATGATGTGTGATGGTACCACAGAATACAGGCCAGTATCAATGTGAAATGGGCACCAAGGCGTATAAAACAGCCGTGGTATGCTGTGATAAAAACCATATGCAAAAGACAATATGTAAAAAACACGTGACTACAGAGGAAAAAGGGGGGATAACTGCATAAAAACGGGTGTCCTAAAACCCATAAATAATGATGTAAAAGTAAATTATGCATCTATAGGAGGGATAAACCGGAAAGAATGGCAAGGCCGCGTGGTTCGTGGGGGAGAGCCCGCGGCGGCGAGAAGGCTCCCATTGGCTCCCGTGGCAATGGGCACAGCGCGAGAGCCAATGGGAAGAGGAAGGTCGAGCTTCGAGGGGGGGAAGTGAGGGCGTCGCGGCATCCTTCGGCCTTTCCCTTCTGGGAGCCGGTGGTGCCGGACGTGTGCGGCATTCAGGAGCCGGGTGAGCACGTGGGCAATTGCAGGGGGTAGGGAGCGGGGCAGGGCGAGCGGGCCGTGGGGGTGCAGATTCGGGGTTCGTGTGGGCCGCAGAGGGCAAAGAACCATAAAAAAATAAAAATAAAAATAAACCCAGCGGGGGAAGGAAAACCCTGTGGGTTAATTTCCTCAACAAAAAAAAAAGAAAACTCAAACCTAGGGCCTACTACCTAATTGATAAGTAGGGGGAAGGCAGGCATAGGGCACGGTGCCGGGGGGGGTATGGGGGGTGTGGGCAGGCAGACTCGGCGGGGGGCTGGGGGGGGAGGGGTGCTGCTCAAGGGCAGGGGGCTGAGCACAATGCACGGGGGGGGCAACAGGGGGGCACGGTTCGTGGGGAGGCTCACAGGGGCAGGGGGCAGGGTGGGGGCGGAGCAGGGGGACTGCGGGCAGTGCCACAGGGCGCAAAGGTGTGGCTGGTTCAGCGGCCACCAGGGGCAGGAGTCCCCAGGGGGCGAAGGGTGCAAGGGGGAGCTCCGCGACTGCGGAGGGGGCGGACGGGCTGTGAGGCCTGTTGAGGGCCTGGCAGAGGGGGGGCTAGATCGGGAGGCAATAGGGCAGGCGGCGGTGGGGGGGCATGGGGGGGCAGGGGCATCGACGGATGAGTCGCGGGTCACTGGAGGGGCGGGCAGCCGCGATTGGTGGGGCTGGTGGGGCCAGGCGGGAGGGCCGGGGTGGATGGGGGCAGCGGCTCCCCTAGTTGGGAGCATTGGCAGAGCAGGGGGCAAGGCTCCTCGAGGGCAGATTGGCTGGAGGCATGGCAGCCACCTTGGGCTTTGGCGGGTACTGCGGCGTCTTTTCCTTTTTTCTCCCCACAGGGCCTTCCAGGATGGCAGTTCACCAGGGCCCCGGGGCAGGAGAAACCATTAAACCGGGCTGGAGCATCGCAGAGAGTGGAAGAGAGCCGGCCAGTGGCCGGACCAGCGGGAGCGGAGCTGGGCCCGGCGAGCGTAGTGCCAGAGCGGCCGGAGGAGGGAGCGGTGCCAGGGGAGGCGATGGCTGCGGCAGGTGAGTCTGGCGGACCGGGGTTTTCGGGGGGAAACCCGGCGGGGGGAAAAGGGGGAAGGGCGTACAGGAAAAAGCGGCGGCATTCACACCGGCGATGTCGGGCATCGGGATACGGGTCGTCTACGTCCTCAGGGTCGTCATCATTTTCCTCCGCGTCGGAGGGGAGCAAGGGCAAGGGCGGCGGGGGCGAGTCGGCGCTGGTTGTTGCGGGGGGGGGCAGCACCAACGGTGGTAGCGTTCTCAGAGCTCTGGGAAGGCGTGCCACGGAAGCTGCGGCGTAAAATCCAGGAGCGACGTTATATTGACATCTTTCGTTTGCTGGAGGGTCGCAAACGTTTTGGGGACAGTAGGAGGAAAAGGAAGGCTGATGAAAAGGCGGGAAGGGTAAGGAAGGTGGCGCGCAACGTGACGAATTGGGTGCGGGCATTTTTGAGGCTGGCTAGCGTGTGGGGAAGGGCGCATCTGGACCACTACGGAATGCTGCTGGCTTATGCGGACTCCATCTTGGAGGCCTCTCAATTGCACAACGGTTGGGCTTGGCTCAACTACGATGAGAAATTCCAGGACAAGATGGAGGAAAATCGGACGTTGTCGTGGGGTACGCAGGACATCAATCTATGGCTCACACAGATGTCCGCCAGGGCGGCTGGGGGGCCAGGTAGTGGCCCGAAGGGCAGGGCGGGCAGTGCGTTCGGGGCACTGCGGCCCTTTCGGGCGGGCGAGGCGGGGGCAGGACAGAAAACGGCGGGGGGGACATGGGGGACGTGTGTTGGTGCTTCAACAAGTCCTCCTGCCCGTTTAGTGATTGCAAATTTAGGCACGCGTGTTCTGTCTGTAATGGGGGCCATGCAGCCGTCAAATGTGTCAAGCGGGGTCCGTTCGGTGCCAGCTTGCCCCCCCCTAAGCAGTGAGGGGTGGAGGGGGCTGGTCCCGACCCCTATTCGCTTCGAGGCATTGCGGGAGTGGTTGCGGAGGTACCCCAGGGGGAAGGACAGGATTATTTTAGAGGGGGGTTTCCGGGAGGGGTTCCGGATTCCGGTGACGGGAGCGGTGGTGGTGAGAAAAGTCCAGAATGCTCCGTCGGTGAGGCGTTTTGCCAGTGTGGTAAGGGACAAGTTAGCTGTGGAGATCGGGTTGGGGAGGGTGGCGGGCCCGTTCGGGGAGATGCCCTTCGCGGATTTAGTGGTGTCCCTGTTGGGGGTCATCCCAAAAAAGGAGCCAGGGAAATACCGGCTGATCCATAACCTGTCCCACCCCATCGGGGCTTCGGTTAATGATCGGATCCCCAAGGAGTTGTGCGAGGTGCGGTATGCTTCCTTCGACGAGGCGGTGGAGTTAGTGCGGTGGTGCGGGCGGGGGTGCCTGATGGCCTAGGCCGACATTGAATCTGCCTTTCGTTTATTAACGGTGCACCCTTCGGCGTTCCCGTTGTTGGGGTTTTGCTTCGAGGGTAGTTATTACTTCGATAGGTGTATGCCGATGGGGTGCTCTATCTCCTGTGCGCACTTTGAGCGGTTTAGCACATTCATGCATTGGGCCTTGGTGGACCGGGTGGGGTGTGCTCAGGTGGTGCATTACCTGGATGATTTTCTGGTTGTCGGTGTGGCGCAGACAGGGCTGTGCACCGCTTTGCTGGACGGCCTTGTGCAACTGGCGGGGGACTGGGGAGTCCCGTTGGCGGAGGGGAAGACAGAGGGCCCAGCGACACGACTAACCTTTCTCGGAATCGAGCTGGATTCCATGGCGTTAGTGGCACGCCTGCCGGTGGTTAAGATACTGAAACTCCGAGTTCTGGTGGCAACGCCTTGGGTTCCAGGCGGATGACCTTGCGGGAGATGCAGGAGTTGATCGGGTCTTTGAATTTCGCCTGTAGAGTTATTCCGATGGGTCGAGTGTTTATGAGGCGTTTGGCAGCGGCTACGGCGGGTCTTTCCAAGCCACATCACCGGCTGCGGGTGTTGCAGAGCATTTGGCCGACCTAGCCATCTGGGATGAGTTTTTGTGGGAATTTAATGGCACTATGGTGCTCAGGGACCGGGAGATCTCCAGTCGGGATCTGCAGTTGTTTACGGATGCGGCCGGGGGGTTGGGCCTTGGGGTGTACTTTGGGGGCTCCTGGTGTGCGGCGGAGTGGCCGGAGGCTTGGAAGGCAGAGGGGCTCACGGCCAATATAACCTTCTTGGAGTTGTTTCCGCTATGGGTGGTGTTGGAGGTGTGGCCGGACAGGGTTCGCAATCGTCGGATTATATTTATTTATTTATTTAACAGTTATTTATATACCGCTCTTTCCCTTGTTTCAAGTGCGGTTTACATGTAACAGTAGGTTAATTGGTATGAGATATACCAGGACATTTTACATAGAACAGATAATTATAAATTACAAGGAAAATTGTAACATTACAAGTATAACATATTAGAACATATATACATTGCTAGTTAAATTATTAATCATCATGTAAATGTCGTTGGGGGCCCTGGGGGGGGCAGCCACGTGCCCGGTGGAGCTGCTGAAGGCCTATTTGCAGATACGGTCTGGTGGGAGGGGTAGCCTGTTTATGCACGAGGACAGGAGGGTCCTTACGCGGTTTCAATTTACGGCGGTCCTGCGGCTGGCCTTACGCCGTCTCGGGGAAGATGCGGGGTTGTATGCGCCGCACTCCTTTCGTATTGGGGCGGCGACCAGTGCGGCGGTGGCGGGATTACCCGAAGGAGACATCCGGCGGATCGGAAGATGGACCTCCAGGGCTTATCGGAGATATGTGCGCCTGTAGGGGCGCTGGGGGCTGGCTAACTGTGGATCTTTTTGTTTTGCAGAGGTTGTTCCTGGCTTGTGTCGCTGTTGGGTGATTGGCCACTCTTTTGTGTTCTGGGCCGGTCGGCGAGCAGCTACACGCCCGGTGGGGCAGAATATTGGATTGGACCAGTTCGGGGTGACCGTCTCATGGCTGGGCGAGCACGGTCTGCGATGGATGCAGCTCTTGCCTTTGCTGTGGCACCACGAGCGGATGCGAGGGCCACCTGACGCCGTGGTGATACACTTGGGTGGCAACGATCTGGTGTCCTGGACGTGCCGGCAGTTGATTCAGACTGTCATTAGGGACTTGGCAGCGTTACGCGTGATGTTTCCAGGTGTTCATTTGCTGTGGTCAGATATCATTCCAAGGCCCGCTTGCAAGGCTCAGCGGCGGTGGTCGCGGGGTCTAAAAAAGATTAATCGCCAAATCGGCAGATGGGTGGGGGAGCAGGGCGGGTGCCAAATTTTGCACCCATGGGCTGAGGTGGAGTGTGCGGGCATGTATCGGGCGGATGGAGTCCATTTATCCCCGGTGGGGATGGATTTGCTCCTTAACGATTGGCAGGAGGCCTTGGAGGATATGCTGAACAGGAAGGGCGCTGGTCGCAGCTTAGCCGGGGGGGCGGCTCAGGCCAGTAAGGGCCTGAGCCGGTGGCGGGATCCCGGAGGTTTCCGGGGTCCAGAGCCAGAGCCAAGTAGTAGGGCGGGGGTGGGGTACCCCTGACCCGGACGGTCCCTCAGGCTTTTGCTAATAATATGGCGAAGCCGGAAGAGGGAGGCTAGGCAATTTGCCGTGGTCTGGACAAGGCGGAAGTGGAAGCGGCATCATTTTGCTACTCACATGGCTGGTGAGGGTTCGCTCTGCTGGGGGGGGGGGAGTAAAGTTAAGGTTTTGGATTGTTGTTGTTTAATGTTTATGGCAATAAAGCTGCGACCAGTTGAATTCCCATATAAGTGTTGTGTATTATTGTAATAACTGTTGGGGGGGTTGGGGGGTGTTGGGAGAGGAGGTGGGCCGGTCCGCCTTACCCGGTTATGGCAAGGCCGCGTGGCCCCCCCCCCGCGGGGCGTGAGGGCGGCCAGCGTTAACCGGGGGGGTGGCCGGCCGCGCTCCCGATGGGTTACGGCCGCGCGGTTCGCGGGGGAGAGCCCGCAGCGGCGAGAAGGCTCCCATTGGCTCCCGCGGCAATGGGCACAGCGCGGGAGCCAATGGGAAGAGGAAGGTCGAGCTTCGAGGGGGGGAAGTGAGGGCGTCGCGGCGTCCTTCAGCCTTTCCCTTCTGGGAGCCGGTGGTGCCGGACGTTACGCCCTCCCGCCCTTAATTTAGGGCCCCGGGGTGGGGTGGCTTTTGAGGGGTGTTGCAGCTGGGGGGGGGGCATGATCCCGGAGGTTTCCGTGGTCCGGAGCCGGAGCCAAGCAGTAGGGCGGGGGTGGGGCACCCCCAACCCGGACGGTCCATCAGGCTTTTGCTAATAATATGGCGAAGCCGGAAGAGGGAGGCTAGGCAATTTGCCAGGGCCTGGACAAGGTGGAAGCGGAAGCGGCATCACTTTGCAACTCACATGGCTGGTGAGGGTTCGCTCTGCTGGGGGGGGGGAGTAAAGTTAAGGTTTTGGATTGTTGTTGTTTAATGTTTATGGCAATAAAGCTGCGACCAGTTGAATTCCCATATAAGTGTTGTGTATTATTGTAATGACTGTTGGGGGGGTGGGGGGTGTTGGGAGAGGAGGTGGGCCTTACCCAGTTATGACTACATTAAAACATATATAAATAATGTTTTAAAAGTAAGTTATGCATTTGTAGCAGGAGTAAAACGGAGGATTACCTCAATGATGTGTGATGGCACCACAGGATACAGGACAATGCCAATGTAAAATTGGCACAAATGCATATAAAACTCAAACAGCCGTGGTATGCTGTAATAAAAATCATTTATTTTATTTCATTTATTTTTACATTGGTAATAAAAATCATATGCAAAAGACAATCTGTAAAAAACATGTGAATACAGTGGAAAAAAGCTAAAGAAAAAATGAAAGAAAAAATTTGACTACATTAAAACATGTGTCATAAAAACCGTAAATAATTACACAGGTACACTAAAAAAAATTTTTTTTAAACTGCCTCTAATGTTTCGATTGATTTTTACGTTTTTTGGTGCGCTGAATCCAAATCTGGTAACCAATTTGCTCCATCACGTACAGATTTTTTGCTACATTGGGTTAGCAGTTTGAGGTGAACGTTTCAGATTGAGTGCGATCGAGATAAAAGTTTCTTGGATGAATTCTTTATACTAATTGTTTAGTAGTTATTCAAGTAAGAATAAAGAAAATTGTAACAAGGCAGCACATAAGAATAGAGTAATGTCAACAAAACACACTGTGATGGTAGCAAAATTGTCTGCATTTAAAACAGCCACATACATGTGCACAAACATTGAGCATATAAGAGCGAGGTTAGACACAAAGCAAAGCAAAGAAATGTGCAAAAAATGTTGTACAGGTATGTATGTAAGAATAGAAAACGCAAACCGCACCATTGCAATACATGAAGACAAACACCCGATGGTGTGAAAATAAAATTCTAATAAATGAGATCCGACACTGTGGTAATAACTAGCAAATTTTTATTTCAAAGTTTAGTAAAAACACGATATTTGTCAACACAGTTTAGATTTTAAAGTCATTCTTGGGTCAATCAATCTCCTGGTGGGCCCGTTTCTTCTTCCCCCGAATGCTTCTCTTGGTGCGCTGCTTGGCGTATTTTTCATCTGGGGTTTCCCGCAGCAGCAACCAGCAGAAATCAGCCATCATAGTGGTGTTCCATCTTCCTTGGTACCTTCTCTCTGCGTCCTTGATGTCCTGGTGAAACCTTTCACCTTGTTCTTCACTGTACGCCCCCAAGTTTTCGGGAAAGTAGTTCACATGGGAGTGCAAGAAATGGACTTTCAGGCTCATGTTACAGCCTTGTTCTTTGAAGGCATTGAGCATCCTGGCAACAATATCCTTATAGTTCTCATCCCGCCTGTTCCCCAAGAATTTGAGAACAACATCCTTGAAGGAATCCCAGGCTTCTTCTTCCTTCTCAGACATCGTTTCAGCGAATGCTCCATCTGAAATGAGTTTCCTTATATCAGGGCCAACAAACACTCCTTCCTTTAGCTTTGCTTCAGAAAGTCGGGGGAACTTTGAGCAAAGGTACCGAAAGCACTCACCATCTTTTGGAAGGGACTTGATGAATTGCTTAATGAGACCCAACTTAATGTGGAGAGGTGGTAATAGAATTTTATCACGAGGTACCAAGCTCTCATGAAGAACATTTTTCAAACCGGGTCTCAAATACTCCCGAATTGGCCAGTCTTTTTTCCCCCAGTGTAGGTCGCGGGCCCGGCTATCCCACAAGCAAAGGAAGCAGGGATATTTGGTGAAACCGGATTGCTGCCCTAATAGCATGGATAGAATTTTAAAGTCTCCACAAATCATCCACTTATGCTCATCATAACGAATCTTCTGAAGAATCAGGGCCAAATTCTCGTATTTTTCTTGGAGAATAACAGAGTGAGCAATAGGAACTGAAGCGAATGTGTTGCCATTATGAAGAAGAACACCTTTTATGCTGTCTTTTGACGAATCAATGAACAGCCGCCATTCAGCAGGATCATACTTGAGTTTAAACTTTTCCATCACTCCATATATATCGTTACAAAATACCAAATCTTCCTCTTTGCTGAAATACTTCAAAAATTGTGTCTCGCGGTTGCGGTACCAATAAAAAGTTGTTCCTGGTGACAATAGATTTTTCTGTTTAAGCCGAGAACCTAGCAGTTGGGCAGCATCTTTTCGGAGTCCTAAATCCCGGACTAAATCATTCAATTCAGCTTGAGAGAAAAGTTCAGGTTTCGGATCTGGTTCAGTTTCAAACTCGGAAGTACTGGACTCATCGGGAAAAGCCATCTGATGAGTCTCATCATGATCAGAACCGTCCACACAAATATGATCCAAAGATTTTGGTGGTTCAGGCACAGGTACTTCGTTGCTATGAGGCATAGGCCTAATTGCTGAGGGAAGGTTGGGATAACTTATTACGTTCTTATTTTTTAAGTTGTATCCCTTCACAATGCAAGAGCAAAAATAGCAGTCACTGCTGTGGTCTCTTTGTTCACCCCACATCTTAGGTATTCCGAAACGAAATGCTTGTTTTTTACCTTTCATCCATAAGCGTAGATCTTCCTCACATGTCTTGCACACTTTGTGAGGAGCCCACGGTTTGTCTTGATCGCCTAACTTCAAACCGAAATAGGCGAAATATACTTTTTTAATAAATGCAGAAATGTTCCTCTGCCGCTTTTTCACGGTATATTCCCCACAAATAAAACAAAAACTGTCCGGAGAGTTGACACAACCTCTGGCTCTGTGAGCCACCACAAATACACAGCACTGCAAACTACAACTGTAGTGAACCACTTCGGAATAAAGCTGGATTACGACTGAGCAAACAAAAGGTAATAATGAACTTGCAAGAAACTGAAATTTGACAGGAACGTTCATGTCGCAACCACCGTGTTTGAGCGAGCGCGAACGAGGCGAGGCGAACAGGAAAGAACATGCGCCAGCGCGAGTACTGGATTTAGCCCCCGCCTCCCAATTGTCCTGTTAATGTATAAAATGAATACAAAACACTCTAAAATATCATGAGGGAGTGTTTCTAGTTAGTTAACCATTACAACCTCTATTTTGGGCCAAGAAAATAAACTGCAGTCGGCTAAAAAGAAATTATGTGAACATTCCTTATATGGGTAAGAAATCTAATTTTGCAAGAAAACATGACGTGATGGAACATTTTGGCTATTTTTCCTGGATTCAGCACCCCAAAATCTATAGGAATCAGTTGCAAAACTGGAGGCAGTTTTTTGGTAGTGTACCTGTGTAATGATTTAAAAGTAAATTATGCTTGTATAGGGCTGCCGCCACGGAAAAAAGACCATAAACTATTGTTTATTGTTTATTGTTTATAAAACATTTGATATACCGCCCCCCGTTACATCGGGGCGGTTTACAATATTAATAAAACATCAAAGTCAGAAATAGAAAGTTACAATTACTTAAGAGAGAAAGAAGAGGGACAGAGGACAGAAGAAAGAGGAGGGTGAAAGTCAGGGAGGGTAGTTAGATCCAGGAAAGGCACAGGAGAATAAGTGGGTTTTGAGAAGGGACCGAAACTTGGGGTATGATTCTTCCAGTCTGAGAGCAGTGGGCAGTGAGTTCCAGAGAGAAGGACCGAGGTAGAAAAATGCTGATTTACGGGTGGATTGGAGATGTGCACGGGAGGGGGCTGGAAGGTGGAGACGATTGATATGAATGGACCGGAGGCTTCGAGTGGGGACATGGAAAAGAAAGCAAATCGGAAAGGTATTGAGGTCTGTGGAGGTAAATGGCTCGATGTACCAGGGTAAGGACCTTGTAAGGGATCCGGAATTGTAATGGCAGCCAATGGAGGTGCTGTAGGAGGGGAGTGACATGATCGCGTGGAGAGGCATGGAGAAGCATCCGGGCAGCCGTATTTTGTATTAACTGTAGGCGATGCAATTGATATTTAGGGATACCGGCATAGATAGAATTGCAGAAGTCCAGTCGCGTTATGACTAATGAAAGAAGGAGGGTAGTGAGTGCCTGAGGGGATAGAAAAGGTCGGATGGCGCGAATTTGCCGAAGACAGTAAAAAGATCGCTGGGAAATAGAAGATATATGATCATGAAACGTGAGGGCACTATCAAGAATAACACCTAGATATCTAAGTTTAGGTACTGTGAGAATAGAGACACCAGAGAGAGAGGGTGCAAGAGGGTGCACTAAAACCTTAGACACAGTAGGTAACCAAGAGATACCATGCTGGACAAACGGTAATAAGCGTGCTGCCTAAACCATATACATCACTATTCTTTAAAAATAAGACACCATTGTCCTGAATAAAAACAGCATGAACCAAAGGGGTATAAAAGGCTTACCCCTCCGACCACCAAGGGCTCACAAGTGGATCCTACAAATCAAATTCATTTTAAAAAAGGGGTCATATATAGAAACCAACTACAAATAAAAAGGACGTCCCATTCATCATAAAGGCTTTAACAAACCGGATTTAAAACCGCATGAAAAATTAAGACGCTAACGCATGCGCTGTGAAGAATTAAGGGTAGCGCCAAACGATAGAATGTAAACCCAAAACAATTTGCTTAAAAAACTGAATCCATGCATAAAAATCAAATTATCAAAATGAATGAAAAAAACATAAAAAGAGGGGCACATGACCCGACTTCAAAGGAAGACCGTGTGCTTCGAAGAACCCATTCTCCTAAATACGTAGTGTGATAAAAAGGAAAACAAAAAAGTAAAATCAATCATTACTATTCAAATACTGTCTTATATAAAAAAAATTTAAACGTACTAAAACATATTCCTATATAAAACATGTGGTCTAGAAACCGGCTAATAATTCTTTAAAACACGTAAAAACGTCAGGTCTCTATAGACCGCAGCAGGATCAAACTTAATCCTGCTATAAAGCCATCCAAAACATAAAAACCTTGTCACAATCAAAGCAAAGGCAATAACCAAAAGGAGAACAAAAACAAAAATACCTGATAGCGTGATGAAACTTTAACAGATGCAAACCCATCCACCGTGTAGAAATACAAAAAGTATTATAGGGCTGCAAACGCTAACGCATGCGCTATTTATAGGGCCACCCGGGGGGGGGGCTCCTCATTATGCACATTCGCAGACTACCGCTGGTAACAATTGAACAATGTGGGCCGAGAGCGGGGTGGGCAGCCACAAAACTATGGATAGACATATACTCACACACTCCTACTGCAACACTGTGTAATGATAGGGGTGTTTGGCAACCCTGCCTGCCACACTGCTGACATTTCTGGACTGAGCAGGAGGTAGCAGTGGTGCTGTGATGTTACCTGCAACTCCGTGCTGGGGCCAGCAGCCTGCCTGTACAGCATGATTTGGATGGTGGAGCTTGTGTGAGTGGGTGTTTCTACCCCTGTTGGCCGCTGCTGTGGGGATTGCACGGTTTGATGTTGTATCTACTTAGTAGGGTAACATTTTGTGATGTGTTCTGCAGGTTCCAGCAGCTGGGACCTGTACCTGTGACCCTCTGCTCCTGGACACACTGGCTGTGTGTATTGCACCACGGAGTTGCCACTGAGGCCCAACAGTCCCTGGAGCTACCTTTACCTCTCCTCAGCCAGACATTTCCTGTTTTTCTATTGTATCTATGTAGTAGGGCAAGTTTGTGATGTGTTCTACAGGGTCCGCAGCTGGGACCTGAACCTGTGACCCTCTGCTCTGAGTCACACTGGCTGTGTGTACTGCAGCACAGTGAGACCACAGAGGCACAGCAGTCCCTGGGCCATACCTTTACATCTCTTCATCCAGACTTTTTCTGTTGCACTGCACACCACGTACTGGTACAGGGCATGGCCTGAGTCCACTGCAGACAGGTGCCACTGCCCCCTCCAGCACGGACACCCCCCCCCCCATGCTATGCTGACATAACCATATGCTGTTGTTGCTTGTTGTGCGCCATCCCAGGCCATCCACTGTTCCAGTAGGCAGGTGCCTACTGTGCGGCATCTGGGGTGGGAAGGCATACATGGACATCCCCACCCCCATCACCGCCTTACAAAGGTCTGTCCCTTCAACATGGTGGTGGGATAGATGCGGGGATGTCCTGTCTCTGCCCTGGCAACTATTGGCTAGTGTGGACAATGTATTTGTATATTGTGTTTGGCCTTTGTCAGATGCTGTCTTTCAGACTTCCAGTTTCTATGTTCCTATGTGCCACCTGGGCGACACCCAGGACCGCCCTATGCCCCACCTGCCCACAGTACATGTGCCGCCTGCGGCCCCCTATGCCCCATTTACGTTAACGTTACCTAACGTGCGGTCTGTAATGCTACCGCAGTTTAGTAAACATACCCCATAGTCTCTATAGATTGTAAGATCGGTACCTCTTCAGACATCAACATGGTGAGTAGATATGAGTCTTACTTTTTAAAAATATTGGTTATGTAATGTTTCTGTCTCTGAATTTATGATTGTCTTTAAAAATAGGAGCAGAAACCAGGTTTTACAAATAAACTTTCTCTTACAAAACAAAGGCAGCAAAGAAAGTTAAAAGGTATGTCATATGTTTTTTAATTTTCCAGCAGCCATGCTCTTTATAATGTGTCTTCTGGGGGGGGGGGTTAATATAAAAGACCAGGAAGCTGCTACAAAGCAGGTCATGCAGTCTATAGATGGTAAGGAGGCCATATCAGAACCATGTGCTTCAGACACCAAAATTGTGAGTAGATATGAATCTTACTTTTTAAAAATATTGGTTATGTAATGTTTCTGTCTCTGAAGTTATGATTGTCTTTAAAAACAGAGGCAGAAACCGGGTTTTACAAATAAACTTTCTCTTACAAAACAAAGACAGCAAAGAAAGTTAAAAAGTATGTCATGTGCTTTTTTTTTTAAATTTTCCAGCAGCTATGCTCTTCATAATGTGTCTCAACCTTTAATCTTTTTATTTTAGACCAAGAAGATGCTACAAAACAAGATGACCAACCTAATCAACAGCCGGTTCCTTACCGAAAGCCAAAAGATAAACAAAATAGTAAGTATTCAGGCTTTATCCCTCTTCTAGATTTTAAGGCCATTGTAAATGAAAAAAGTATTAGCCCCTACGTTTTCTTTTTTAGATCGGGAAAATGTTAGAAAATCAGCGACTCTGGGAGAGAAGTCTAACAGAAAAGGAACATACAGTGAGAGTTTTTCTAACGGTGAATCTACACACGCCGATACAGAAGAGCAATCAACTCCTTACCGAAAGCCAAAAGATAAACAAAATAGTAAGTATTCCGGTTTTATCCCTCTCCTAAATTTTAAGGCCATTGTAAAAGAAAAAAAGTATTAGACCCTATGTTTTCTTTTTCAGATCGTGAAAATGTTAGAAAATCAGTGAATCTGGGAGTAAAGTCTAACATGAAAAGATCATACAGAGAATCTACACACGCCGATACAGAATACGGAGAGTGTGGTGAAAGCCATGTCTTTGATCACAGTGTTTCAGAGGACAGAACAAATAATCTTGCATTAGACCCCTCTGAAGGATCAGAACCAGTTAGCTATGTTCAGTGAAAGTAAGCTAGTCTGTACAGGGCTGTGTACACGGCCAGGGTACTCAACAATATAGTACTATTAGCCCTGAGAAAGAGTTAATACCATTCACAGCTTATTACTCAATAACATCCTTGAAAGACTCTGCTAGGATAATTAGGTGAAAAGTTCCAAATAATATAAACACTAGTCTATGGGGTATGTTTACTAAACCGTCTTAATGTGCGCCCGGCGATAGTGTGCAGGCTGCCATAAAAGGAGTGGGCGTTTCAGTCTTAAAGTAGCAAAATGGGATTATCGCGCGATAACGCACGCTGCTGCGCACATTAACGGGCTAAGCACCGCTAAGCGCGTTAACGCGCTGTAATCTTAAGTAGGCGCCCAGACATGCAAACACAGAAACAGAGGTGTAGTATAATGGTTAATACACTGACTGATGATACAGGGGTCATGAGTTTGATCCCCCAGTGTGCCTAATGCATAAGGCTGGCTAAGGAATCAGCTTTGACATGTAAGTATTGTTTCTTGAGGCATTTTATTTGTATTTTAATTATTGCTGCCAGCAAACACACCCTCACGTGCCATAACCTAAAGGTGCCACATAAAGCACCCTATAAGGCACTCCTTAGGGCACATTATAAAGTGCACTGTCTGCCACGGCACCCTATAATGTCCCCTATAGGGCACCCTATAAGGTGCTCCATAGGACAACTTATAAGGCACCTTATATGGACTGTAACCATAAGGTGCTTTATAGGGCACCCTATAAAGCGCCTTCTGAGGCACCTTATGGTTACAGTACTCTGAGGGTGTTTTTGCTGGCAGCACTAATGTACATTAAAAATTGACAATGCTACGGATAGCCCTATCAAATAACCCCACTGTGGGTTTGAACCCATGACCTCTGACTCCACAGGTAGTGAAGTAACCAGTGGGCTACAACTATTAACAAGCACCTGGCTGGCTACGGAAGGACTGCATGTCACCACACAAACAGTCTGCTGTGGTTACCAGGATAGGGTTAACCCACCCATACCCATGATGCACTGCACATGCAAATCAGCAGTCTACAGATGATCACAAGATGGGGTATGCACCCCCACAGCACCTCGGCCTGGTAGGGGGAACTGACCGTGTGCACCCCCACAGCACCTCAGCCTGGTAGGGGGTACTGACCGTGTATGTTACTGGCACAGAGTAGCTACAGACCGTCACATTGTGCGGGTACTGTGCTCACCCTGAGGGTGAGGTGGGGCACCCAGCACCAGGTCCACAGCACCTTTCATGACTGAAATAGGCTATGCTGCAGGTCCCCATCAGTGCTAGTGTGTGTGATAGGTAGCTCCTGCAGACACATCTGTATTTCTCAGTCATGTCTAGCCCTTATGGGCTATGTTGCACCCAAAATAGTGCATATCCTGTGTTGGTACCATGGTCACATGATGTAGGTGAAGGGGGGGTATTTGGACCCATAGGTGGATCATATACCACCACCCAACCCACTCTCTGTGGCTCAGGGTGGGAAACAGGATCTACCACCAACAGAGCCACACTCTACCTCCCCTGCAATGGTGGCAGTAGAGAGGACCATCAACCCCAGTCCTGCTGGGGAACAGACACCATACAGGGCAGGCAATGCAGACCTGTACACATCCATAAGGCAAGGCAGACAAAAGGCCTGGAAATGCTCACCTGCCCCTCCACCACTATCTGACATTCTCCAGCAGCAAGCCTCCAGCTGCTGCACCCTGCAAGATGCTCCATCCAGACACATACTAGCTGCAGACAGTCTGCTAGCTAGCCCATAGTGCATGTTTCTGGAGGAGATGCATGCACCCAGAACTGGGATGTCAGCATACACACCAAGCAGATAAGTCAGTGATTGGGCCCCAAAAGGGAACCATAAACATCACATGAGAGAAACACTATATAGCACTATGGGGGAACCTAGCCATGCCGTGGTCACTGCTCAGTCAGGGTGAGAGTGACCTCCCAGCAGGACATGCTGTGGCCACCCTGTCCGTGCAGGTGGTTGTCAGGCACTACAATGTCCGAGCCATTGCCCTATGCCCTGTGCAGATGCATCCTGGCCAGGCCACCCTGTCCGGGCTATACCCATGGTACCTTGCTCCTCATTATGCACATTGGCAGGCTTACACTGGCAACAGTGTGGGCTGAGGAAGGTGTTGGCAGACACCACACACTGGATAGACAAACACACGCTCCCACACCTATGCCAGCATTGTGCAAATATAGAGACTCTTGGCAGCCCTGGCCACCGCATCAGTCCTGGGCACAGTGCAGACATGGCTATGGTACGCAATACTGTTGGGGTCACTCCCCAGGGTGGTAAACACTGTCAGACATCAGACCTGAAGCACACTCCACAGACAGCAGAAAGGTTGCTATGATGCAGCTCAATCAGCAAATTGTGCTTAACTTAGGAATTGCTATCTGCCAGTAATCATAGCAACCGTTTGATAGGTATGTACAATATTCCCAGGTTTAGGGTGGTATTGCTAAGGTATGCAAGTGCTAGTATTGGGAAATGCACGCAGGGCCCAACATCCTGCCTCTCCAGGAGGCTTTGGATAATGGAGCCTGTGGGTGAGGGTGTGTCTGCCCCTGTTGGCCGCTGCTCTAGGGCAGAGGTTCCCAACTCCAGTCCTGGTGGGCCAAACACTGTTCGGGTTTTCATGCTGTCCCTAATGAATATGCATGAGATACATCTGCATACCATGGGGGTGGTGCATAGACATGCAGCACAGCCGTGTTTATTAGAGGCAGCATGGAACCTGAATGGTGTTTGGCCCTCCAGGACTGCATTTGGGAGACTCTGCTCTAGGTAATGTGCATGTTTATGGTGTCTGTGCTCTGTAGGGTAAAATGTAGGTTTATTGGGCATGTTTCTGTTATCTGCAATAAAGGTTCTGTCTGTATTAGCACGTTTTAGTAGTGGGTAAAATATGGGGACTGGGTTGGCAGGAACCACAGCTGAGACTTGAACCTGTGACCTTCTGCTCCTGAACACACTGGCTGTGTTCACTGCACCACTGTGTTGCCACAGAGATAGTGCATTCCCTGGAGATACCATGACTGTTTGTCAAACAGAGCCTGTCTGTTGCCGTGCACAGCACCCACCTAAACAGGGCTAGGCCATGGTCTGCTCTGGGCAGCTGCCACTGCCCCCTCCACCACCAGTACCCCTCTGCCACCATGCTGACATGCCCTTCTGCTGGTGGTGCTGGTGCTGCGCAGTCTCAGGCCATCCAGTGTGTGGGTAGGCGGCTGCCTATGGTGCGGGTTCTGGGGTAGGGGTGCCTGCATAGCTGTTCACGCTTTCCCCCAGCACCGCCTGCCAATGTTCCGTGCCATTGGGGGTACCTGCTGGGTACTATTCTCTGTGACACCGTGGGAAGCACACTGTTGCCCATGTTGGGCCCTCAGCAGTTGCTGTCTGGCTGCTCTACTGTTTCAGCATTCCTATGGGCCAGCTAGGCATTACCCTAGTCCGCACTGTGCCCCAGCTGCACCACAGCATGTGCCGCCTGCAGCCCTCTGTGTCCCCTTTTCCAGCATCTGTCCAGTTGCCCATTCCGACATGCCCGCCCTGCTGTTGTGGAACATGTGCACACCATAGGAAACCTGTCCAATGGAGAGGAAAACCCTGATCAGCGCAATTTCACTGTGGGCTCATTCACCCTGTATGGGGACAGAGCATAGACCCTTTCAAAATTCATATCTTTTTTTTGGAGCTTTCTTGGGGGTGTTTTTTGATGTTTCCCATTGATATCACTATTGCCCAGCTTGGTTATGTTTTTTTTACATTTTCTTCTGGTCATTTTCACTGTTTCTTTGCCCTTTTGTTCCGTGCACATGTATCACACTTATCACTTTTTTGTAGGTTTCCCTGGTTTTGCTGTACATTGCTGGCGGAAATGGTTTCTTTTCCCTTTAAATCAGCTCTAACGCCAGGGTTTCACTGGCGTTAGTTTTCAGCCTCGGATTTCACAGCATTAGTGTGCAGGGAGCCTCTCCCCTCCCACACTCCACCCATTGACCCTCTCTCTCCGCCCCTGGGGAGCCTTCCTCCACCCTCCGGGAGCCTTTCTCCGCCTTCAGCGCTCATTTGCGCCTTAGCGCGCGATAAGGTGCCATTATCATGCAATGCGCCTTATCATGCGATAACGTGGGAGAGCGCACGTTAAGACGGTTTAGTAAACATACCCCTATGTTTATTGAAGATAAGTAAAGGGCAAGTTGTCTCCCAGTCTCTCAGTCTCGGGTCAGAGATATCAAACTGTCAGTATTAGAATTAATTAGAATTAATTCTACATAGTTATGTCTGAGAATATGTGTATGTCTCCTCATGATGACCTATGCTAATGAGAACTGAACTATGATGGTATGGATACGTGATCTTTGACGTAGAACAATAAAGTGAGAATTATGCTGTATAATCAAATATTTACCTATAAATAAAGTGGCCAAAAGTTAAGATGGCAGAGTAAACAAAGGTGGTAACTTGGTTTGCTCTCCCAAAGCTTTGGTTGTTTTTTATAATACAAGTGTGTTGTGTATTATTTACTGATTTTTACAGATTCTCTTCTCATTGCTTTGTGTGTGGATTTCCGTTACCCAAGAGCCCTGGTGTGTTACCGGTGAGGGGAGGTGCAGAGTACACTTTCATTCAGTTTGTGAAAAGGAGGGATCATAAATTGGACAAGTTTAATGGTGCAATTTATTCAGAAGAATTTCAGTTTATTAATTTAGACAGGGTAACCTCAATCTCCAGGAACAAGCAGGAATGAGTCTTCACATATGGGTATCGTCGGTACCGACGGAGCCTGCGCGGGAACGCTTCCCAGCGTCCAGTAAGAAAGCTTTTGGGAGCATCCCACAGCACCTGCGCCCTGCCTTCCCGCCTTTCCTAACCGCCTCTCTCCAGTTCTTCTTTTCCGCAGAGCCAGCAGGTCGTGTTCCTGTCACCGCAGAAGAAGTTCTTTATTTTTTTCTTTATTTTTCTGTGTCGCGTCTGCCTTCGATGTCAGACCGGTACCGCCGGTCTTTTCTTTTCTTTCTTCATCAAAAAAAAACAAAAAACCCTTTTATTCTTTCAGCTGTGCATTTTCAGTTTGGGCCTTAGGCCTAAATATTTTCTCCTCATGGAGAAGCCCGCTTCCGGGTTCAAAAAGTGCACAAAATGTGGCGGTACTATTTCTGTCACCGACACCCATGATTGGTGTCTGAAATGTTTGGGTCCTGACCATTCCATCACGGATTGTGTGTCCTACACCATGATGTCTAAAAGGGGTCGGCAGAACCGAGCAGCCAAGCTCTGTACCCTGTTTCCCTCTGATGCAGCCTCGGTGGCATCGACGTCTTCCAGGGCTTCTTCTTCCTCCCATGGATCTCAGGTAACCAAACATAAATCTAGCCGGTCCTCGAAGGGCAAATCTCCCTCCAAGCATCGAGATGCCTCCGGGCTTGCCCTCGAGGATTCCGCTCCGGCAAAATTACCCCGGCGGGAAGTTCCGGCTTCCAAAGCATTATCTATGGGGTCACAGGTTGACATCGATGGCACGGCCTCGACCGATCACCTGTTGCCGTGTTCTGGGGTACCGGTGGCCTCCACTGGTACCGACATCCAGACTCTGGTGGCATCGATGGATCAGAAAATTCTGTCCATGCAGCGCACCCTTACGGCGTTTATGCAGGCTTCGACACCTTCGGTACCGCAACAATCTCCGTTGCCGGTACCGACTCCGGCATCGGAACCGTTCCCAGTGCCGGTACCGATTGCATCGACATCGGCTTCGGTGTCGGCTGCAACGGTACCCTGTCCTACGATGCCCATCGGTACCGAACCGGTACCGCTTACTCCCGATGTCGATCCCACTCGGTACGTGTATCGGGCTTTACAGGAGCATCCAGACAGGCGATACTTCGATTCCTCCGAAGACTCTGATGAGTCGGAGGCTTCTGTCGATGCACCGGTGCTTCTTCCTCAGGAGTCTGATTCTCCAAAACGAAGAATGTCTCCTCCAGAGGACTTGTCTTTTCAAGACTTCATTAGGGAAGTGGCTAGAGGCCTCTCCATCACAGTGGCCTCTGAGTCAGAGCCTAGAGCCAAGCAATTCGATATTTTGCAATATCCTAAGGCTCCTAAGGAAGCAGCTACCTTACCTATTCATGAGATTCTCTATGATCTCATGTTGGGCATGTGGGAGACTCCTCTCACCACCTCTCCTCATTCTCGCAGGTTAGACACCATGTACCGTGTCCCTCCCTGTCCTGGTTTTCATAAGACTCAGCTTCCTCACCACTCTATTGTGGTTGAGTCTGCTATGAAGAAAATAAAGAGTGCAAAGAGACACTCATCTAACCCTCCAGGACGTGAATGTAGGACTCTAGATGCTTTTGGCCGAATGATTTTCCAGGCCAATATGCTTACTGCCAGAATCAACTCCTATAGTCTCTATATGGGGATGTTTCTAAAAGAAGTCACAGATCATCTGCAGACTTTAGCTCCTTTTATTTCAGAAGACAAAAGGCAGGAATTTTTCACTTGGCTCAAACATGCCCAAGATGTTTCCAAATTCTACAACCGTGCAGCCTTTGACTCTTTTGAGTGTGTAAGCAGAGCCACGGCTATTGCCATAGGTGCATGCAGAATTGCTTGGTTACAAGCCTCTGATTTGGAACTCTGGGTCCAAGATGAGTTGGGAAACCTTCCTTGTACAGGTGAAAACCTGTTTGGCAGGGATTGGCAAGCAAAGGCCACTCAGATGGATGCTGAGAACTCTGCTTTGGATCGACTTTCAAAGTCTACCTCTGCCCCTGTTAAGAAAAGATTGTTCAAAAAGACATCTTTTTCTAAAAAGGGAAGATATTATCCTGCTCATGGGCAGACATCTTCTGCAGGTCGTTTTGCTGCAAAGCGTCAGCAAACACCTAAACAGGCCAAGTCAAAGGCTGCCAGGCCTACCACAGCCCAGCAGCCTCATCCTCCTCAGGGCCTTTGACTTGCAACTAGAGAACTTAGATTTTCTAGCTCTGGGAAACCCAGAGCCCCTCACCATTCCAGCAAGGTTGACTTACTTTGCTCCCAGATGGGAGCAAATCACAGCAGAGCAATGGACCCTCTCCATCATAAAGGAAGGGTACAAGCTTCACTTCTTAAACCTTCCTCCTCACACCATGGTGAAACAGTTCAATTCTCCAACATCTCTCCTCAACCTTCTAGGTCAGGAGATTGCTACCCTTCTTGCCCAAGGGGCAATAGAAGAAGTACCTCTTCTTCAACAGGGCTCAGGGTTCTACTCCCCTTATTTTCTTATCCCAAAGAAAACAGGGGGCTACAGACCTATATTACATCTCAGAGAATTGAACAAGTTTCTTTTCAAGGAGAAATTCAAAATGATTTCTCTAGGGGCTCTGCTTCCATACCTTCAGAGTCAGGATTGGCTTTGTTCTCTAGATCTCAAGGATGCGTACACCCATGTCCTCATCCATCCAACACACAGAAAGTTCCTTCGGTTCCTTTTTCAAGGAAAGCACTACCAATACAGGGTGCTTCCTTTCGGTCTGGCCTCTGCACCAAGGGTGTTCACGAAATGCATGGCAGTAGTAGCTGCATTTCTCCACACTCTAGGAATATTCGTATTCCCATATCTGGACGACTGGCTCATTCGAGCCCCATCCCAGTCAGAGGCCCAGACTTGTCTAACCTGCACAATGCGTATCCTTCAGTATTTGGGACTAGTAATAAACATCCCAAAATCCAATATCACCCCTACTCAGTCTCTGGAGTTCATAGGGGCCTTGCTGGATACCACAACTGCAAGGGCCTATCTTCCTCAGGCCCGTTGCCTACGTCTGGTGCAGTTAGCCTCCCAGATTCAGTTAAAGTCCCAATTAACTGCTCGAGAGATGTTACAACTATTAGGCCACATGGCATCCACCGTGCATGTGGTTCCATATGCTCGCCTTCACATGAGGGCAGCTCAATGGACTTTGTCCACCCAATGGACTCAGGCATCAGGTTGCCTGTCAGACAAAATAGCAAACTCCAGTCGTCTATTTTGGTCTCTCCAGTGGTGGAAGTCCTCTCAAAACCTGTTGCTGGGGTCCCCTTTTCAGCAACCGCTACCCCAAGCAACTCTCACAACAGATGCTTCTCCAAAGGTTTGGGGAGCTCATCTGAAAGATCTCTCTACCCAGGGCTTCTGGTCTCCACAGGAGACTTCTCTGCATATCAATCTATTGGAACTCAGAGCAATATTCTTAGCTCTCAGAGTGTTCCATTCCCTGCTCAGCTACAGGACAGTCCTCATCCATACGGACAATCAAGTAGCCATGTTCTATGTAAACAAGCAGGGAGGGACTGGCTCTCTGTCGCTTTGCAATGAAGCTTTGAGACTGTGGGCCTTCACCAGAGAGCATCACATCCATCTTCTGGCAGTATATCTTCCAGGTATTCAAAACTCTTGGGCGGACAGACTCAGTCGAGTTCTGCTCCCACACGAGTGGTCCCTCCACATGGACCAGGTAGCCAGGATTTTTCGAATTTGGGGAACCCCGGACATAGACCTCTTTGCAAGTCCGTGGAATGCCAAACTTCCCCGGTTCTTTTCCAGAATTCCATGGCAGGGAGTTCAGACCAAGGATGCCTTCCTCCTTCACTGGGGTCAAGACTTCCTTTATGCCTTTCCACCAATTCCCCTAATTCCCAAAACACTATTCAAGCTTCAGAGAGATCGAGGGACCATGATCCTCATAGCACCACATTGGCCACGCCAAGTGTGGTACCCTCTACTTCTGCATCTTTCTCAAGCTCCTTCCCTGGACTTAGGCTCTGCACCAGACCTTCTGTCCCAGGAAGAGGGAACATTGTGGCACCCAAACCCCCAGTCGCTCCATCTCAGGGCTTGGTTGCTGAGGGCCTAGACCTTCAAGATTTTCATCTCTCTCAACAAGTCAGAGATGTTATTCATGCCTCTAGGAAGCCTTCTACTAGACGTTCCTATGCTTTCAAATGGAAAAGATTCACCATTTGGTGTTCAGAGAAGGGTCTAAACCAGGGGTCTCAAACTCAAATTGCTTTGAGGGCCAAATGAGGACTTGTAAAGTAACCCGGGGGCCGCATAAGACGCGGGGCCTCATTTGCATAAGGGACCTCATTTGCATAAATATTTGCATAATGTTACCATACACTAACTTTTAGTAAACATGCCTCTTTAATGAGTATGGATAAAGAAAGACTAAAAGATTTAGAAACAAGAAGACAATAATTAAACTGGGAACCCCAAAAGCCAAACTTGGAATGTACAACAACACTGTAGAAATAAAACTATAAATTAATTTCCTCTTGTACTAAACAAAGCGCAAACATTAATGATGCACATTTCCCAGAGCTGACATATTCCAGTTAATAAATTCAAAATAAAGAGATATTTTTCTACCTTTTGTGCATTTTTTTCAGTTGCAATTGTTCCAGCCACTTTCTTCTGGTTTCTTCATGTCTTCTGCTAACTCTCCATCGTCTGCTGTCCATTTGCCCTTTCTTCTCTCCTAGTTTTTTTTCCATTCTCTCTCTACATCTGCTTTAACATACTAATCTTTCTCCTTTTTCTCTTTCCTCATTCCTATTTCATCCACTCAAATTTTACCCCTCCATCCTCAATCCCCACTTACTCTCCCAATACCTGGCCAATTGTAGATTTGTCTTCTCTCCCAGACAAAATATTTTTCCCCTCTCCATTTCACTTTCCCAGCTCCATCCCATTCTAATCCTCCCCCAACATCAGCTCCCTTCTAGTTCCAGCCCCACCCAGCATCCGCTCCCTTCTAGTCCCCCCATTAGTCCATTTCCAGTCCTATCCTAGCCTCACCATCAGCCCATTTCCAATCCTAGCCCCCCATCAGCCCATTTCCAATCCTAGCTCCCTCCCCTCACAGCCCATTTCCATTCCAAGCCCCCCTCCCCATCAGCCATTTGCAGTTCAAGCCCCCCTTCCACTCAGCCCATTTCCAGTCCTAGCAACCCCCCCCCCCAGCCCATTACCAGTCCTAGACCCCCCATAGCCCATTACCAGTTCTAACCTCCCCATAGCGCACTTCCAGTTTTACCCCCCATCACCCCATTTTCAGTCTTACCCCCCCCATAGCCCATTACCAGTCATAACCCCCCTGCCAATAGCCCACTTCCAGCCCTAACCCCCATTACCCCATTTCAGTCAGCCCTTCCATAGCTCATTACCAGTCCTAACTCCCCCCATCAGCCCACCTCCAGTCCTTCCTAACCCCCACCTGCCCATTTCCAGTCCTAGCCCCCACCATAGCCCATTACCAGTCATAACCCCCCGGCCAATAGCCCATTTCCCGTCCTACACCCCCCCTGCCAATTGCCCATTTCCAGTCCTATACCCCCCCTGCCAATTGCCCATCTCCAGTCATACCCCCCCCCCCCCCCGCCAATAGCCCATTTCCAGTCATACCCCCCCCCTGCCAATAGCCCATTTCCAGTCCTACACCCCCCCCTGCCAATAGCCCATTTCCAGTCCTACACCCCCCCCTGCCAATAGCCCATTTCCAGTCCTACACCCCCCCCTGCCAATAGCCCATTTCCCGTCCTACACCCCCCCCCTGCCAATAGCCCATTTCCAGTCCTACACCCCCCCCTGCCAATAGCCCATTTCCAGTCCTACACCCCCCCCCCCCCGGTAAATTAAAAAAAACCCTGGCTTCTGCTGTTCAAGCAGCAAAATCAGCTGTCCTGCGGCCCCTTCCCCTGTGCCCGGAGATCCGAGTCTGCTCTAGCAGCGGCGTGCTTTTCAAGCCGCGAGGAGAGTATTTCAAGCTGCGCGAGAGGGGAATACTCTCTTCGCGGCTTGAAAAGCACGCCGCTGATAGAGCAGACTCGGATCTCCGGGCACAGGGGAAGGGGCCGCAGGACAGCTGATTTTGCTGCTTGAGCAGCAGAAGCCAGGTTTTTAAAAAATTTGACAATTGATTCTGCCGCTGCCACGGCGGCAACGGCAGAAGCCAGGGTTTTGGGGGTTTTTTGTTTTCCTCCGTCGCGGGCCGCACAAAGTTGTCTCGCGGGCCGCATGCGGCCCGCGGGCCGCGTGTTTGAGACCCCTGGTCTAAACCCTCTTGCAATACCTCTGAATTCTCTACTAGAGTATCTCCTGCATCTATCCCATGCAGGCCTGAAAACGAATTCAGTAAGAGTCCATTTGAGTGCTATTGCAGCGTCCCTCAAGCCTCTCAATGGACAACCTATCTCCTCTCACCCTCTTATAACAAGATTCATGAGAGGCCTTCTTTAACTAAACCTCCCATTAGACCACCTCCAGTGGCATGGGACTTAAACCTGGTTCTTGGCCAGCTTATGAAGCCACCCTTTGAACCTTTAGCCACCACCTCCTTGAAATTTCTTTCTTGGAAAGTTGTTTTTCTCATTGCAGTCACCTCAGCACGCCCCATCAGTGAGTTGCAAGCTTTGGTGGCTAATCCACCTTATACAAGGTTCCATCATGATAAGGTAGTCCTCAGGACCAATCCACACTTTATGCCTAAAGTGGTCTCGCCTTTTCATCTGAATCAGGAGGTATATTTACCTGTCTTTTTTCCAGGACCTCATGCATCAAATGCAGAGAGGAATCTTCATACCTTGGATTGTAAGAGAGCTCTCGCTTTCTACTTACAAAGAACACAGCAACATAGAAAGTCTTCTCAACTCTTTGTTGCTTTTGATCCTTCTCATTTAGGACTTCCAGTCTCTAAGAGAACACTGTCCAGCTGGATTGCTCAGTGTATTTCTTTCGCCTACCAGAGTAAGAACATTTCTCTGGAGGGCCATGTCACAGCTCACAATGTGAGAGCCATGGCAGCCTCTATGGCTCATCTGAACTCGGTGTCCATCGACCAGATCTGTCGAGCGGCCACCTGGGCCTCGGTTCACACCTTCACAGCCCATTACTGTTTGGACAAGGACTCCCGCCGGGATGCCTCGTTTGGTCAGGCTGTCCTCAAACACCTGTTCCATTCCTAATCAACTCCTACCCACCTACTCTGGTTGGATGCCAGAGATCCATGGGGGGAAGTGGAGCCCTCTGCAAGGGCACACAACCATGGGGTCTCTCCCTGGCATCTGCAGCTAGGGAGTCCCCATATGTGAAGACTCATTCCTGCTTGTTCCTGGAGATAGCACAGTTACTTACCTGTAACAGGTGATCTCTGGGAACAGCAGGAATAAGTCTTCAGAACCCACCCACCTCCCCTAGGAGTTGTATCTCTCTATCTATCTTTCCTTTCCTCTCTCTCTTTGTCTCAGCTTTAAAACTCGAACTGGAGAGAGGTGGTTAGGAAAGGCGGGAAGGCAGCGCGCAGGCGCTGTGGGATGCTCCCAAAAGCTTTCTTACTGGACGCTGGGGAGCGTTCCTGCGCAGACTCCGTCGGTACCGACGATACCCATATGTGAAGACTCATTCCTGCTGTTCCCAGAGATCACCTGTTACAGGTAAGTAACTGTGCTTTATCTGAGGATCAAAACGTCATTCGACAAGGCATTCAGCATATTCTGGATGAGGTTAGCAGCAGCATTTCACCTGGTGATTATGTACAGGTGTATTTATATTCATCTCTTTTTCACAATTCCTTGTATCCTGGAAAGTTAAACCCAGAAGCATTGGATGCTGAAGATTTCTTAGATCAGATTGCTAAACTCCTTCAGAATCACAGAGAAATCCAGGTTTGTGATATGTTCTATGTTGTTGTACTTGTCATAAGAAAACAGGGTGGGGGGCTCGTAGGGTCTTAAAGACTATACACGTTTGCCAAATTATTCATAAGAAAAGGATGTATTTGATAGACTTGAATAACACTGATAATAACCTGTGTTTTGCAGGTAGCCTCACAGCCCTCATGTCACTGGTAAAAATGACATTTGTCGAACTGTTAGAAGGTGCTAAAAAACTACATAATGAGTTGGGATGGCCGATACATAGAAAAATATCCAAGAAATTGCTCCTAAACCAAACAATATCCTATAAAATAGACTACGCAACTCAACCTACACACAATAGAATGGCAAAGACCTCAGTTTTTCGCACACCCCACAAGTAGCGCCAAAGAGCACTATAGGGAGCAAAGACGTTTACATCACCGGTCTTAATGCCACCACTCAACCACCCTTAAAGAACACTTTCAACATTCAATGCCAATGGGAAAGCTCTTAACCAATTCCAAGCAGCACTATCTAATGCACATGCATACTCCTACATACAGCAACTAATAACACACACAAACAGCATCTTAAACGTAAGACTCGAAAGAGTCTAGAGATGTGGGGGAGTGCAAAGACTGCCCGAGGCCACAACACAATACCTGAAAAGAATAAAGATAAGCTATATCAATGGTATATCTCCACAACATCAAAATAACCTCAAGCACTTATCTTAAAGAAGATAGCATAGCCTCCAGGACCATAGACACTCCACAACAGCATATTTTGTGGAGGTCTTTGTGATCCTATGTAAACCGATGCTGCTGCGGAGGTCCCTGTGATCCCATGTGAACTGATGCTGTTGTGGAGTGTCTATGGTCCTGGAGGCTATGCTATCTTCTTTAAGATAAGTGCTTGAGGTTATTTTGATGTTGTGGAGATATACCATTGATATAGCTTATCTTTATTCTTTTCAGGTATTGTGTTGTGGCCTCGGGCAGTCTTTGCATTCCCCCGCATCGCTAGACTCTTTCGAGTCTTACGTTTAAGACGTTGTTTGTGTGTGTTATTAGTTGCTGTATGTAGGAGTATGCATGTGTGTTAGATAGTTAGTGCTGCTTGGAATTGGTTAAGAGCTTTCCCATTGGCATTGGGTGTTGTTGAATGTTGAAAGTGTTCTTTAAGGGTGGTTGAGTGGTGCGTTAAGACCGGTGATGTAAACATCTTTGCTCCCTATAGTGCTCTTTGGAGCGGAGGAGCGGAGGAGCGGAGGAGTAGCCTAGTGGTTGGGGCAAGGTACTTCAGGCTGGAAGGTCGGGGGTTCAAATCCCACTAGAGGACAGCAACCTTGGGCCGGAAGGACTGGGGTTTCTAGTCCCACAGGTGCTCCTTGTGGTCTTGGGCAAGCCACTTAACCCTCCATAGCCCATGTTCCCTGTAAAATAGTTATCTCCAAGTTATAATACCCTGTTCAATGTAATTTCAGTTTGTTCAATGTAAACCGCACTGATGCAGAATAGCGCGGTATATAAGAGAATGTAAATAAATAAATAAATAAATAAAATACTTGTGGGGTGTGCGAAAAACTGAGGTCTTTGCCATTCTATTGTGTGTAGGTTGAGTTGCGTAGTCTATTTTATAGGATATTGTTTGGTTTAGGAGCAATTTTTTGGATATTGTTGTTTTTGCCCCTATACAGCTTATTTAGCGATACATAGAAAAGCCATGCTCGATGATATAGCAATATTTGAACAGCATTTAAAGATAAACATGCGTGTTGTGCTTTGCACAAATTCATGGGTTTGTTTTAAGACATCAGACAGACCTGTATTCCCTAAAACTGTTTTCTTGTTGCTACACGATGACCATTTCTATGGTATAACCGATGTCAAAAAATTCTACGGGGAGCGCAACTTCTGTAGTTACTGTCAGAAACCGTACAGCCACGATCATAATTGCACATTATGGTGTCATCTTTGTTTGACACTAACCTGCATGTGAATAATGTTAGTGTACAACAGAGATGTCCTAATTGCAAACTCTTTTGTCGTTCTAAAGAGTGTTTAGATAGACACACGTATTTGGCACTGAAAAAAGAAGTGGCATGTTTATCTAAGATACTGTGCCAGAAATGTGAATCTTATGTGGACAAGAAACATAAGTGCAAGGGTCGGCATTGTAAACTATGCAGTGAACCCTTAACTGGGGATGGTGTCCACTTATATTTTATGACCCCTATTGGTAAAAATGAAACATCTGGAAAGTATATTTTTTATGATTGTGAATGTATGCAAGAAACAGGCTGGCATGTCCCTAATTACATATATGCGATGGACTTAAATGATGAAAGAAACTGGGAATTCAAGGGCCTCAAATGTATTTCTGCCTTTATACAGATTTTTTGTGACAAAAAATGTAAAGGCTACACCTTCATAGCCCATAATTACAAAGGTTATGATGGGTATTTTGTTCTTAAACAACTGCTAAAGGAAAAGATGAACACAGGGCTGCTGGTTAAAGGTGCTAAACTTTTTACAAATTACTGTTGAATCTTTGACTATCTGTTTTATAGACTCTCTAAATTTCCTGCCTATGAAACTTAGCAAACTTCCACAAGCCATGTGTTTTACAGGCTGCAAGGGGTACTTTCCACACTTTTTTAATACTCTGGAAAATCAAAATTATGTGGGCCATATGCTGGGTGTTGAACATTACAGTGTGGGAAACATGTTGCCTGAAGAAAAAGAGGAATTTTTACAATGGTACAAGGACAATCAGCATAAAACTTTTAATTTGCAAAAAGAGTTGGCTTATTATTGCCAGCAGGATGTATCTATTTTGCGGCAGGCCTGTGTTCTCTACCGAGCTGAAATCATGAAAATGACAGAGAAAGAAGTGGTTGTAGAGCAGAGTGATGTATCAAAAATTCTAACAAGTTGTTTAGACCCTTTCCAGTATATGACCCTTGCATCTGTATGTATGGCTGTTCAGATTAATGTTTTTAGAACCTAAGACTGTGGCACTCATTCCACTGGATAACTATCACCGGCAGAAAAAGAGATATTCAACCCCCTCTATTCAATGGCTGATGTATGTAGAGGCCAAAGAAAATATACAGATCACACATGCTCTGAAAGGGGGCAAAAAAAGGTAGGGTCTTATTTTCTTGATGGTTATGCAGTGATCGAAGGGGTAGAAACAGCTTTTGAATTTAATAGTTGTTTTCATCACGGCTGTCCGAGTTGTTATAACGATAAAGACCAGAATCCTGTAACAGCCACGACCTATGGTTTTCTTTATTAGAAAACACAGCTAAAAGCTGCATTACTGGAAAGCCGGGGGTTCAAGGTCATAAGTCTATGGGAGCACGAGTGGAAGGGGATGGTGAAAGAAAATGACAGGGGCTGTGCAGACTTCCTGGCTGGCTCAGCATTACCGCAAACTCTGATTCCACGAGATGCCCTTTTTTGGGGGTAGAACAAATGCCACATGTCTGTACTACAAAACAAGACCTGGGGAAAAAATACACTACTATGATTTTACTAGTTTATACCCTTTTGTTAATAAAACAAAGGAATATCCAATAGGCCATCAAAAAATCATTTATGACAAATTTGGTCCCCCTACAAATTACTTTGGTTTTATAAAAGCAAAAGTATATCCTCCACGAAAGCTCTTTTTCCTGGTGTTACCCATACGGTTGGACAGTATGCTTATGTTTCCTCTGTGTCACACATGTGCTGACACACGGCAACAAGAAACGTGTGCCCACACGGATGAGGAGAGAGCTTTTGTGGGGACTTGGTGTACGGTGGAGATGAATTTAGCCATTGCAAAAGGGTATGTGGTTGTTGAAATCTATGAAATCTGGCATGTTGAGCAAAAATCTGATAATCTCTTTTCCGAATACATCAAAATGCACCTCCGTCAAAAACAAGAGGCTTCCGGATACCCTCGGTGATGCAATGATACTGAAAAACAAAATGTTTACATAGCAGATTTCTTTAGAAAAGAGGGAGTGTGTTTGCGTGCAGACCAGCTTAATGTAAACCCTGCTAAGCGTCAAATAGCAAAACTTTTCTTAAATTCTGTGTGGGGTAAATTTGGTCAAAGAACAAACCTGCCTACCACAAGCATTGTGAGAGAACCTGATGATCTCTTCAAATATCTGTTTTCTCCTGAATTCGAGGTTTCAGCATGCGATTTTATTGATGATGAAACAGCCTGTGTGTCTTGGAGGCACTCAAAAGACCGCTGCATATTGTCGGGTAGCACCAATGTTTTCATTGCCTGTTTTACAACGGCTTATGCACGTCTGGAGTTGTACAATCTTTTAGATAGTTTGCAAGAGCGCTGCCTGTACCATGATACAGAGTCTGTGATATGTCTAAGTCGAGAGGGATTGGAACCCATCTTTGGGTGATTATTTAGGTGAGCTCACAAGTGAGATACCTGCAGATGAACATATCACAGAGTTTGTATCAGCGGGGCCTAAAACATATGGTTACAAGCTGTCAAGCGGAAAGACCTGTATGAAAGTGAAAGGGATTACGTTAAACGTAGAAAACTGCCAGAAAATCAATTTCACTAGTTTGAAAGATCTAGTTTTTGACTACAAGCCTGGGGCAGCAGATTTACCCCAGAAAAAGATAGGAGTACAACAACCTGGTATTATAAGAAACAAAGAGTTGGACAATAGAGACTGGTGTAATTAAAAAAACACAAAAGGTTGTGCATGACAAAAGGGTGAAATTGGAGGATGTCTTTAGCAAACTACCCTACGGATACTAGCATGGTGGATGTGCGCTAGTCACATCCTTTTTCTTGTATTTTAGTTGGGCCATCCAATTCAGGCAAGAGCTTCTTTGTTAAAAAGCTGTTAGAACACGCTGGGCGTGTATTGACTGTCATGCCTAACAATACTGTATGGTGTTACAGGTGCTAGGCAACCTTTGTATAAAGAAATGTTAAATAAATATCCTTTTATTACATTTATGGACATTTTGCCTGATACTTTTAATGATGAACGAATGTTTCCAACCAATAAAGTAAACTTGGTTATTGTAGACAATCTAATGGATTCTGCCTGCAAAAGTGGTAAAATAGAGAAAGCCTTTACCAAGTATGTGCATCACAGAAACCTGAGCATCATATATATTGTTCAAAATGTTTTCTGCCAAGGCAAAGCAAGCCGAACTATAACTTTAAATACCAAATACATGATGCTCTTTAAGAATCCTAGAGATAAGTTACAGATTACCATTTTAGCCAGGCAGCTGTACCCTGGAAAATCAAAATTCTTTTTAGAAGTCTTCGAGGATGCCACCAGAAAGCCGTTTGGTTATCTTGTTGTGGATTTAAACACCACAATGCCTGAGGCTTACAGACTGAGGACGGATATCTTCCCGCCAGATTGGACTATGGTATACTGTGAAAAACCACAAATCCCCAAAAAGAAATGAATATGTAACCGGCCCTTCATACATGCTTGTGTGTCTCAGACAACATGTCTCACCGTGTAAAGAGAAACCTGCCCCTTTTAAAACTTTTGGTTCAAGCCTCTCCGCAGCACAGAAGAGCCATCCTGAATACAGCTTCTAATGACTTGGTAGCAGCTATAGTTGAAATCGCTTTCAACCACCCTAAAAGGTAACATTCCTCTTTCACAACACCAGATAAAGGTTTTAAAAGGGAAGCGTCACGCCATAAAGAGTCTGTGCGATAAAAGACTACCCATTAAAAAAAGAAGCAATTGGTGAGACAGTTGGGTGGATTTATCGGGCCCCTGTTAAGTTTTGCATTACCATTAATAACGGGGCTTCTGACAAACCGCTAATGCAGCAGGCTGAAAAAATGTACATAGTCCCTAGTCAACAACTCGAGCACTTGAAAAACCCGCCAGATCGGGATGAAAATATTAGAACCACGACCATTCATAAGTTAGATGAAGAAATGAAAAACATCCTGCAAAGCGTTGGTATGTCTGAACACGAAAAGGCTAAATGTTGCTCAGAAGTGTTACAGCACTATCTCGTGCTTAACAGACATAGGGATATGGAGAAAGAAAAAATAAACTTGTATCTACAGGCACAAGATGAGACATCAAAGGCAGCATCTCTAGAAAATATTATACCTCCAGACCCTTTAATACAAGAAGTGTTAAACAACATCAATAGGAAAAATGCTGAGGTGCTGCTTAATAAACTGTTAAAAAACAAGGATGTGGCATCCTGGGATGGAAATGGAACATTTGTATACCGGGGAAACCCTGTCAATGGCTCTAACATACTTGACCTCGTTCGTGGGGCTATGCAGACCCAAGCTCTTTTACAACAAAGAATACCCCAGGGCTGGGGGGAGTTCACACAAACCCTAGCCGAATTAAATATGCCCTCCACGGTGATGGGTAATGCAGCCAACAGAGATGTACTGGCACGCCTCAAGGAGAATCCGTCTGTGAAGGTTACTAAAATGTACACGAAGCTGATAAAGAGCAAAGAGCTCCCGCACAAAAAACGTAAAATTATTTCACAGCTACCGGTGGTTGACTGCATAAAAATGTATTTTCAATAAAATGTTTAAAAACAAAAATAAAAGACTAGACAGTGGTTTCTTTTCAAAAACCTCCTTAGAGGGGGTTACTTTTTATTTAGAAACAGCATAACATTCACGATAGGAAACACACACCTGCTGGTTATGAAACGGATTTCTAAAAGATCTACACAAAGTTTGTTTGTTGCGTTTTACAAAATGTAACACCATATCATCATTTTGCATTAAATTTTCAGAATACATTTCTAAAATATTTTCAAAAGGCACCCCTTTACAGCGGTGGTGCAAGAAAAACACACAGTGATATCCACAGACATTGTGTGCCGTAATTGTCTGCTGTGGTATAAAACAGCTTTACAATGCTTGTTGAAAAAGCTCATAATGCTGGTAGGAAAGAATAAGCTATCTGGGGGTTATCCATAAGAATCAAAAAATTACCCTGTTCCATCTCCACATATATAGAGGGCTAACCAGTGTTCTCCAGGTAGGTTATGAGGATGTATATTTGCCACCAAATACACGGGCTTCCTTGATATTTGTACATCAGCTAACCAGTCGCTGGATAGCACATCTAAAAAGAAATCTGCAACACAGGGGTCCTTCTTTAAAATACGGAAGATCTGCATGGTGTTCATTTTCACGAATGATCAAAAAGAACATTCCTTCTATGATTAATTTCTATCACACTGTCAAAAACCCCATAAACAATCCTGTTAACTGTATGGGGTAAGGTGCTGGCAAAACGTATTTCAGCCCACAGGTTACCAGTTTTAATTGTGGCAGCACTGATAGCATGCAACAAATAATATCCGGAGTCAGTTCAAGGATCCAAGCCAAGTTTAATGTGCACATGGCCCAAGCATCAAAGGACTGAGCAATAGCGAACAGGAACAACTTCCTTATATACAAGCTTCACAGTTTGATACAGGCAGACTTTCTATTGGTCCCAACGCCCCCTGCACCTATCCAATCGGGGACCCTCACTGGGCTATTGCTCCCTGTTCACCCTTCTCAGACTAGTCTAACAAAGGCACAGTTCTATGTTATGACTACACTTCTACTGCAAGGTCATATCTAGCTCGAGGAATGCAACAATATCCATTTAGTATGGAAGTATTGTGCAAGCTTTGTCATAAACTGATTTTTCTTACTTTTAATTCTTTACTCTAACAACAGGAAGGTGGGGGTTAGAATCCAGGCCTATCTTACAGGCCTTTCACATCTATATAGGCCATCGCCTACCACATTCCCCCCTTTGATTATTCTCACCCGCAAGTTAGAAAGGGTGGGAATTAAATCACATATTATACTTGTGTAACAGCATCATCTTGGGGTATATAGGGTAATATTGTCACATAGCCAACACTTTAGTTGCTGTCTGCCGCTTCACAGTGCTATCAATAACTGAGGTTATAATGCGCAAGCAAAGGGGTAGGAGACATAGGAGAAACAAGCACACAGCCAATATTAATAATACAACTAACACATGAGTTTTCAGGTCACCCAGTCCTGAAAACATGGAATCAAACCATCCATCAAGCTCCAGTCCACGCCATTTCTTGCTTCTGCATCTGTTCGGCTATGTCTTCGACAACTTGGCTTTCATTATCAATCTGAAAACAATGGTTAGTTAAATTCAATTTTACATATACACCACCTTCAGCTGCTAACAAATAATCCAGTGCTAAACAATCTAGTGGTGGCATTATAAAACCTCTGGCTTAGACGAGTAATCTTTATTCCAGTCTGAGTAGTAGTGATGCAGGCTGCACAAGGGGGGAGAGTAAGGGTTGTAGATTCTTAGTGTCTTACAGTAGTGGTTGCCGTCGCAAAGTGAGCCGCAATGGAGTTTCAGGGTCATTTACGCATTTACGGAAGTTCAATGACCAAGTGCAGGAGCGGCTGCTGGCTTTACTCGACTGTGCTGGATCCAAGGTTCAAGCTCTGCAACTTTAACTGCTGTTGGGGTTATTAAGGTCCCTTTCAATGCGGTGTCCTTCTCCGCTCTGTGATCCACACCGAGACCCCAGGCTTGAGAGGATGTAGAGGTTGATGGGCAGCTGAAGACTCTGCAAAACAGAACTTAAAACCAATAGTTCTTGCCTAGTAATTTCAGATCCAATCTGTTTCATATCTCCTTTTGTTCCTTGTACCATAGGCGGGGGTCGCCTATACAGAATCTCAAAAGGGGAAACTCCTAAAGACTTAGTAGGGGCTAAACATATCCTGAGAAGGGCTATAGGAAGAACTCACAACTGGAGCTACTTCAGGTGAACCTCTTGGCAAAGGTTAGATAACTGAGGGCCAGAGCTGTGGACTCAACTACCAGATCAAGGGTCACCACTGCATATCCGGCATAACAATGTCCATTAATGATGATAGGGCTGCTTCCATCTACAAAGAAAGTCTGTTCAGGGTTCTCCAAAGGAACAGCAGTCAAATCCAGGCGACTTGAGAATACAGTGTCCATAGTTTCTAAACAGTCATGATCAAGGGGGGTCAAGACCAACTGGTAACAACGCAGCAGGATTCAGAGCTTGACTGACCATCAATTGTACAACATACTTGGATACTATAACATCCGTGAATGCGTGAGCCAAAAACTTCCTTTGTGTTCCATGAGGGTCAGAACAAAGTGCAGTACAGTAACTTGAAGATTTTGTCCCGGGGTGAGCTTGTCAGCTTTGCTCACTAGGAGGGCTGTAGCTGCAACAGCTCTCAAACAAGGGGGCCAGCCTTTTGCAACTACATCCAATTGTTTTAACAGATAGGCTACTGGCCGTTGCCCAGATCCAAGCGATTGAGTCAACACTCCTAGAACAGTTCCTTGTGACTCCTGGACTGAAAGGTATTCTGGACATCTGGTAGACCCAGAGCTGGTGCTAACATCACATCAGAGCAGTTTTTCAAAGATCGAAAAGCTGCATCCCATTCAAGTCCCCATTCCAATGGAGACTTTTCCATTCCTTTGATAGCTTGATACAAGGGTTTTGCTAGCAGCGCAAAATGGGGGATCCATATACGACAGTACCCTGCGGCACCCAAGAAGGCTCTCACTTGCCTCCTGGTGGCTGGAGTGGGAATACTGCATACAGCTTCTTTGTGTTCTGGTCCCAGGCGTCGAATTCCGCTGGACAACTGGAATCCCAGATATTTAACTTGTTTGACATAATCGCGCTTTGGCTCTTGAGACTTTGTATCCAGCCTCATTGATAGGTGCAAGAGTTCACTGGTGGCTTGTAGACATTCACTGTTTGGAGTTGGTGGTCATTCACATACTGAAGAAGAACCCTGTGTCCTGGGTTCACATAGTAGCTTGAAAGATCCTGATTTAAAGCAGCACTGAAAAGAGTGGGTGAATCCTTGAGTTCTTGGGGTAATCAAGTCCAGGTGCGTTGGCCCCGCCTTCCTGTTGTGGGGTCTTGCCATTCAAAAGCAAACACAAGTTGACTGGTAGGGGCTAGTTGTATACAGAAGAAGGCCTCTTTCAGGTTCAGGACAGTGAAATGAGCAACCTCTGGTACTGGGCGGTAATCCCCTGTCCCAGGTTTCTTAACTGGGAGAAGGGGGGTGTTCCAAGGTGACTGGCACTCCTTGAGAAGTCCATACTTCAGCAGTTTCATTAAATGGCAGTGGATACCCTCAATAGCTGGTCGGGGAAGAGGATACTGCTTCACATGCACTGGTTCCGCTCCTGGCTTGAGGGTGATAACAGGGGCTATGTTCTTCGTTAGGCCAGGTGGATATCTTCTGCCCATACTGCAGGTGGAACTGAGAGGTTGGTGGGTATTCAGGAGCTAATTGTCTTGGCTGGAGATGTACTATAGAACCGCTACTCTTCTTCTCGGAGAACAGTCAGCACCATCAATCCATTTCTCCCCCTTCAGCAAAGGGTATCTGTGCCTGGAGCTTAGCAAGCATATCTCGGCCCAAAAGTGGAATAGGGCATTCAGGCATATACAGGAACTAGTGCGCTATTTTCTGTCTTCCTAGTTCATACATGCGGTTCTGCGGGAAAGGTTTAGTGGCCCAGTAGCTCTGACAATGGTGATGCATTGAGAAAACAAAGGGGCTACTGGCTCTAGTATTTTGCTCCTGTATCCCCCATAAAGTCCATATATTGGTCCCCTATTTTCAGACTGACCATAGGCTCCTGGGGTGAACTTGGAGTCCGGTCTGGCCTAGTCTTCATCCATGTCAGAGCCTGTTGCAACTGCCACTCCCTCAATAGCTTCTTCCCTCTCTTGCTGGAACACTGTGCTCGGTTTATTCTTCCATGACTCTGAAATCAAGTACTCCCTCCTCCCCTCCTAGGGGTGGAGTCAAGTTATGGGCATGCACTTCTCTAGTGTCCTTCGTCTCTGCAATGAGCGCACTGATTTGCACCCAGAGGGGACTAATCATTTTCACGACCCCTTCCACTTTCCTCTGCTCTTTCAATTAGGAAAACCTCCTCCACATCGTTCAACCAAAGCGAAGGAAGAACTGCTCTCTTTGCTATTTTGCAGTCACTTTCTCTGTCACATCCATTTTCACAATTCACATACTTCCTGAGCAACTTCCATTAACTGTCATGCCCGCAAATCCATCCAGTTTCTGCAATGTCCGGTTTATATCTCTCTGGGACTGACTGACAAAAACTGCATTTACCATAAGCAAATTCTCCTGGGCTGCTGGATCGCCTGGGGTATATAGTGAGGGCTGCCTGCAATATTTGGATTCCACCTGAGGCCATCAAGGCTGATGGGTCTGCATAATACTGTTCATTAGGTCCATCAAATCCTAAGGTTTCTCAGTGTAGGAGGCATAATGCAGTTTTCAGTTCAGTAAATCAGTGGCGGAAAAAGACACATAAACAAGGCTGGTCAGCTGGCTGGGTTCTCGGGCGCTGGCTGTGAGTGACCCTGAACTGGCAAATGAATGTAGTGTAAACGGACACTTTATCTTTTTCCCTTCACAAACATTTAACATAGGGGAACTGATCAGGGAACGTTTTTGCACAATCTGATGAACACGGTAAAATTCCTAGTCATACCCTTCAACAGAATCTGCCCTTTCCCCCACATGACGACATACTTGTCTACAGACAGAGGGGGCGGGCTGCATTTCCCTGTGGACTGAGACTTTAAAAGACCCTTTCAAAACACAGTACACATCTTACAGTTTGGGAAAGACAGGCATTATCTTAACAAGATAAACAGTAGGTCTCTCTCCTGGCTCTCAAAGCAGCCGTAAATCACTAGACAAAGCGGCTGTAAACACTAAATAAATCCTAAAAATACAGTTACAGCTTGTTTTGTTGTTCCCATACTTTATGAACAATAATTATGTCCTCTATGCGGTGCTTGCTATAATATATAATAATATATGCAGTCAAAACCAAATATATCAGAGACAAAATTCCAAGCATTTTTGTAGTTACTGGCTCGGGATGCTTCATAGTCCTATCAGGGGTCTTAACCTCCACTTCGTAGGTCAAAGGGGAAACAAAAGCAGTCTCATTTAGTTCTCTATCATTTCTTTTTGAACAGTGTTTGCTAACGACTGGAACATAAAAAACACAAGACAATGCATTGAGGAATTCGAACGGGGTTAATAACATTCCTATCAAGTGATATATAATACATGACCATAGCAGAAGGAACATCACTATTAAAACATATTGAATAAAACAGGTACAATTTTCCTGAAATAAGCACAAATTAACCCAGCTGCAGAGCGTAGAATAATTGAAACCGTCAAAGCGTTAAGTAAAGGATACATTCCTGTCTTTGTCTCCGGGCAGTGTGAAAGACACGTCCCCTTCGCTCTCTACTTTCAAGAGAGAGACTCACGCTCAGTGAGACAGCTGCCTTTGTAAAAGACTCCTGAGTTGATTCTTTAATACTTTTCCTTAATCGGTAAAAACAACACACACCAAACACTTTCTCCTTTCTCACGACCTGCACTAGTCAGGAGGCAGCACCTCGCTTGGTCTGTATGCAAGGCCTCTCATGCACACACGCAGACATTCAAGACAGAATAAAATCCGGACGTTCCCAAAAAACCTGACTGACTAACTGACTGACTGGGGGGTTGGGTGGGTTCAGTCTCTGCTTATACCTTTAAGACTTTCTGAGACTTACTAGGACCGCCCTGAGAGAGGTGATCAGAGTCTCAAGCGCTTATTCCAGACTGACTGATTAGCAGAACAGTTCTACTCACCGGATCATGGGTTGAATCCTGGAATCCCCTTGAGGTTCGAGGTGTAGGCCGGCCGGAACAGGCAACCTGCGGAGGCAAGGAGGAGCACTCCCCAATACAAGAGATGGGTGGCGCCGAAGGCTCTCCTGCAATCAGCCAGGGGCGGCTCCAGGCCGGACAAAACCTTTTGAGGCGAGAAGTCGTGGTATATTTACGTGAATACCATCACACTACTCACACTTCCCGGTCAGGGAACCCAGACATGTGGCAGCACTGATAGCATGCAACAAATAATACCCGGAGTCAGTTCAAGGATCCAAGCCAAGTTTAATGTGCACATGGCCCAAGCATCAAAGGACTGAGCAATGGCGAACAGGAACAACTTCCTTATATACAAGCTTCACAGTTTGATACAGGCAGACTTTCTATTGGTCCCAACGCCCCCTGCACCTATCCAATCGGGGACCTTTACTGGGCTATTGCTCCCTGTTCACCCTTCTCAGACTAGTCTAACAAAGGCACAGTTCTATGTTATGACTACACTTCTACTGCAAGGTCATATCTAGCTCGAGGAATGCAACAGTATCCATTTAGTATGGAAGTATTGTGCAAGCTTTGTCATAAACTGATTTTTCTTACTTTTAATTCTTTACTCTAACAACAGGAAGGTGGGGGTTAGAATCCAGGCCTATCTATATAGGCCATCGCCTACCACATAATCAGCGAGTAATGGTCTGCACACTCCTGATCCGGTAAAAGGTCAAACGCCAACAGGGTATAACCTTTTAAAAACTCCTGACGGTCAATCAGCAACGCTGTGTCTTTCAGATGTTTGCCAGTTGCTTGCACCAACTGCATATATTCTCTTACACAACATCCATTTTGAAAGTCAGGTTGAAGAGGTTTCCCGGGTACTTGTTCACCATCCACATACAGAGCGGCAAAATTAATATCATAATGTTTAAAATTGAAGGGGTTTTTAGCATAATTACCACTGAAAGCATCATTATCCACAAATCCCAGCACAATGAGTTTTGGTAACTGCCCCAAAAAGAGATTTTCCTGGTTAGTCACCCGGGCTCTGGCTGGTATGTTAAACACTTTCAGCCCCACATGGTCAATAGCACACTTGACATTAGCTTTCAGCAGAGCTTCCGCATGTCCGAAGCGCACTCCAGGGGAAACGTTAACTCTCTTTACAAAGAGCACAGCGTTTAGGATAAGGAGTTTATAACTTTCTTCGGCATCACCACTCATTAAACAGAAATAATTTTTGTTGCGGGTCAATTTAATTTTGAGATCCACACCATTAATCAATAGCTTTTCTTGAAAAAATAGATCGCTATGTAAATGCCCCAATAGCTCCACCTTGTGGCTAGAGGCAGTAAATTGGGCCCTTTCAGTAAAACCGACGTTGTGAGATCCTATCTCTCTCACTTCATGCTCCCCGGCTGTATCTTCATAAAACAACCCACTTGTAAACTGTGATTTGAGGGGTCCTTCACCATAATTGAGAAGCAACTCTACGAGGGCTCTGTAGGGGTAGCAGTTGTTGCTCTGGCTAATGAGTTGGTCTCCCAGGGTAACATCCAGCTGGCTAAACAGAGATGGATTGGGTAGTTCACCAGCGCTACTTTGGCTGCTGGAGCGATGTTTGAGCCATCTTCTTCCACAATTTTACAGGTCAGGTGCAAAAGAGTACTATTTAAATCAATGTAGTCTGTGATAAGGAAGCTTATCATAGCTCAGGAAGGAGCTATAGAAAAGGTGAAGTGACTCTGAACAAGCAACCTGACAGTTCTGGTAGAAATAAGAAAACAGAATTTTCCCATAAAAGACTACCAGTCCCAAAATGCACCAGGTTTCCAACAGCCATTAGAGGAGCTGAAGTGGGGAAACGTGTGTTCAATTAGGAGGGCTATGAGGTAATCCCTAAGCACTCATCTCAAAGGGCAGGGCCTGATTCAGCACAGCTGCGCTGTGTTAGGGAGGAGCACTCATCTAAGCAGAATAAAGGTAGAGTTTATTCTACAGAGAATCCTCAGAATCATCATCATCATCTTCATGATCAGCTTGGATATCCTCAGTTTCATCTGGAGGATCATCAGAAGCAGAAGCCAAACCGGACGGACAGAGAGGGCAAGAAACCCTTTGGAAGAAAGAAGAGAAAAGCCTTTGGGAGGTCTACAGGAGTTCATAGCAGTACGTATACTGGAAGGCATTCCAAGGGCCAGCATACACCATTGGACTGGGGAAAGCCAGAGGAATGGTGCTGCAGAGCTAGGAATCTCCAGACGGTACCTGTGAGGGAGACGGCTGCACGTGGAAGGGAGCCTAAGACCCGTGCCAGAAGGTATGTGAAGAGAGATCCAGTGTCCAGGGATCTGGATTGGAAGGCTGGACATAAGAACTGGACTACATACTGGCCAGGCTATATAGAGAGGAACTCTAACAGCAATAGGAGCTCAGGTATGAACACTGATCTATGCCCTAGCTATAACCTTGAAAGACAGCAGGGAAACAAGTATTCTCCTGAAAGTGCTCCATTGAGAAATTCATCTGTGCCAATCCAGGATATTGAACCCATGATTGTTGAAGAAGGGGGAGTGATTGCAGATGAAGGATGTGTTTACATGGATTGCTCTCTGTCTAAACTCCTTTGGTAATTTTCTGTTACAAAGTACAGCAACCATCACAAAGAAATACAAACTTGTTCTTTAATCTACTCAGAAAAGCTCCTGAGTAGGATTTTTAGCCACGCAGTAGAAAGCAAGCCAGCTAAGGGGTTTCAGCTGGGTAACTGCTAGCAATTGAGCCTTACCTAATTGCTTGTGAGCTCTGAGGGAATCACTTCTGAATCTATGTGGGAAGATATAAGAAGTTAACCTGAAAAGAACAGTTTTTCCCTTCTTTGTGGATTTTTGTTTGTTGTTTGATACACTGCTAAGAAAATATTAGCTAAAGCCTACAGAAAAGACCAGTTTGTTACCAACCAGGTCTTATTTCTTTTGCTTTGATTGCCTGACAAGTTCAAATGTTGTTTTCCTGATTTTGTTTTTCCAAGTTTAACACTGAAAGCAAGTAACCTGATTTATGTGCTACCAAGCATATCTGTGTTGGGAGAAATAACCCCATAAATAAATATCTTATTGGCTTTACCATCAAGCACAACTAATTATTGTGAGCAGCTGTGTCTGGTGTGAATGAACTGCATTGCCCACAATCCCTTGCAAATCATATTGATATATGCACTTGCCAAGACTGTGAACATTCTCACCCAGGCAGCCGTCTGACAAGTCTTCACCATGACCTGCGATATAGAAGTCCAAAGGCGCTGTTTCCGACAAAGCCGATAATGGCAGAATTTCCACATAAATAATTTTTTCGATACATGTTTGGGTCGGGGCTAGTTGAAACAGGTCCAGTTCTGATTTAACACACTCTTCAGAGCCGTGGTGTACAAGAGCCATGGTGCTTTTTTAGAATATATCTTGCTTCCTAGAGCGAGTGCTTCTCTTCTTAGACCGCTGGTTAAGCTTCTGAGACTTGTCACCTTCGGGTTTCTTTCTTTTAAAAGGCTTTGGAGGTCCTTGCGGTAACTCCTGAGACTTGGTTCTCTTTCTTTTAACAGCTCTTCTAATCATAGCCAGTCCTGTTCCTGCCTGTTCTGTAGAATGGTTCATTTTATTAAGAACAGCCATTGTGACGTGACTCATGACATCCTTGGCTATGTTTTTTGCGGCACCTTTCATGTGTGGTTTAATAATTTCAAAACCCCTTCTCAAAAACGGAATAGCTTTTTCTAAAGAGACTACGAAGCACCCCACCGACACCAGCACCGTACATGACTGGTACTCCATGATATCCTGAAAGTCCATAGCCGGCTTGTGCTGTATAATAATGCTTGTATGCTTTGGGGTCTCCGTAGTCTTTAGCCACAACCATTTTAAAAACCAGCCACCCTCTGAGGGCGCAGATGAAGCTTAAGGATCACCTTCCCGTAACGAAATGAGACGTATCTGTTCTGATCCGTCTTTATTTCAAATGTGATGGTGTCAATATGCTGTTTGTTCACAGGGACATAGTGCAGCTTATCATAAGTTAATGTGATAAACTCATCCCTAAACCCCTTAGTTGGAACACAGAGCAGCAGTGGCACAAAATGGTCACCTACTAACTGGTGCTCTACAATATCTGTGTACAGGTAGTGGGTATTAAAACCGCCCGTGATATCCACTGGAAAATGGGAACGCTGTGTATTAACGTCAGCTTCTATTCCCAAAATGGTTGCCAAATCACCATCTTCAGAAATAACAGACCTATCTTCCGATTTTATTCGGATTCTTCGCGCATAGGGTTCATTAATGATTCATGGTGGCGCAGATTTATAGATGCTGCTAATGTCCTGATTCATGGATTCCACTAAACTCTGCATGGTCGCATAATGTCCTCTCCTGACTGTAATGTGGTGCTGCATATTTCCTGCTACGGAGGTGACAACATACTTTTGATCTTCCTTAATATTCTCCCAAGTGTTGGGATATTGTATTTCCACTAGCCCTACTTCCCACGGTCCTTGTAAGTCCAACGGCTTTGCTAGTTGTATGATAAAATTAAAGCTGGTATTTTGGGGAAACACACCTGCTGAGGCATTGCTAGGCAGTGTGATATAAAAGCCACCATCATTCTTTTTTTTATATGTTGCTTCTAAAGAAAGAAATCAGATGTCTTAAATTTAACAGGCCATACCCTCCATTTTACGAGGTAGAATCTGTTCCTGCCACATCCTTTTACCTTTAGAACCTTATCGATACGGTATATTCTGTCCTGTTGTGGGGTGACTTTTAGCAATTCTTCAGGATAAAAAGAACCTTGTATGGCTTTCCATCATAATCATGTATCTTGTATGTCGCTTTCTGTCCCCTGTTTAAAATGTCCGTTATTATAAATACCTCGTCAGTCCACGTTTGCTTGTAACCTTTTTCAAATTTTCCTTTAGTTTTTGAAAGTCTTACATGATCTCCTTTCTTTAAGGGGTTCTTGGTATGCTTACATTTGATGCTATCACCATAGACTCTTTTCCAGATCTGCAGAGAATTTATGTATGTTACATCTATAGGCCTCACCTTTATTGTTCTGTGAAAACTATGATTATAGCTGTGTACAAAAGCCTGCAGTACGTCTTGGTACCTAAAGGTGTTGTGCGCTGTAAAATAATGCCACATTTTGGATTTCAAAGTCCTGTTAAACCTTTCTACCTCCTCTGCTTTAACATCGTTATTCTATAAATTCTTCAAAGACCTATTTAAAAATTCTTTAACCTTGTCTGTCTGTATTTTTTCAGGTATACAACCTAGATTAAATATTTTTTCAAAGGCTTTAGCAACTTCATGACCGGTTTTTGATTTTAAACTTGCAGCCCAAGCATGTTTTGACAGGATGTCTACCACTGTTAAGATGTATTTGTAGCCATTGTTATAATGGGACAAGGCTGCCATATCAACTAAATCAGCCTGCCATTGCACCTCCACATCTGACACGATCGTCTTGTTTCTTTTAAAACGGACCCTAGCAGGTCTGTGTAAACTATAAGCATCTTGTCCTGTAGCCCATCTAACTACATCTTTTCTGTTGACTGTTTTATCATGCTTTTTAGCAGCTTGAAGTAGAGGATTTATGCCCCCAAAGCTCCCTATCGCTTTTGGGTCCTAGTAAATGCTCTTCAATAAGGTTTCCTTCATGATTGCCATTCTTTGACTATTCTTTTTATTTTGCTAACATCTTCAGAATGGATTTATTCCACAAATCCTGGGTGTTTTAAAGTATAGCCTGTTCTTTCTACACACACCATCACATGTTGCCATTTCCTTTCCTAGAAGCATGCCCAGGCTTGTTTCTCTGTATCATTTTTTTTTTTCCAAGCCACTATAAAATAGCTGTAGTGGGATTTGAACTCAGGTCTCTCTCTGTGTTTCAGCCTGAACTACTCTGCTGTCAGAATACTTCTCTCTAACAGTGAGGTCTTAAAAGCAAAATTCTATCACATGGACAGCACTGGTTTCTCTAACAAAGATGTGTCAATTGCATTTTAACATTTGGAAAGAAAAGCCTGTATACCAAATGCTGTGTGCCTGCATCACATTACAGATGCAGGTTTGTGTTCCTGTTGCTACCAAAGGGTTATTTTTAACAATCAGTTCTAAGCAAAACACATTTCCGGAGCCAGTCACTCTGCTTCCGCTGATGTCAGCATAAACCAGAAGCAAAATACATTTCCAGAGGGGGGGGGGTGTCAGACACCCTGTTTACGGTGATGTCATTGAAAAGCGACACTGTCCATTTCCGATGACACCCTGTTTCCGGTGATGTCATTTCTGATGATGCAGGCTGGGGGGCATGGTTGAGGGTGGGAGGGTGTGGGTGTGGCACAAACCCGGAAGTGGGCGCTGACTGGCTAATGTCATCATTGGGGTGGGGGTGGGGGTGGCACAAGCCCAGAGGTGGGTGCTGATTGGCTGATGTCATCCTTGGGGTGGGGTGGGGTGGGGTGGGACGTGTCAGAGGGGTGTGTGGCCACGCCTGGCGGCGTAGATGGGAGGAGCTAGCTCACCATTCATTTCTATGGGAAGGGCATGGCCAGAGGGCGGGACATACGCCAGAGGTGAGCACTGATTGGCTGCTGTCATCCTTATCTCACCTATCAATCAGTTTGACAAGTAGTGTACCCATTATACTACTTACAATATAGGGGGTGAAGTACTTCTGTCCACAAAAGAAGAACATGACCTGGGCATGACTGTGTCTGATGATCTTAAAGTAGCTAAACAGGTAGAAAAGGTAACAGTGAAAGCTAGAAGAATGCTTGGATGCATAGAGAGAGGACTGGCCAGCAGAAGATAGGAGGTGATAGTGCCTCTGTATAAGTCTTTGGTGCGACCTCATTTGGAGTATTGTGTACAATTCTGGAGACTGCACTTTCAAAAGGATATAAGCAGGTTGGAGTTGGTGCAGAGGGTGGCTACTAAAATAGTTAGTAGTCTTCGTTATAAAGCATATGAGGAGAGACATAAGGATCTTAATATGTATACTTTAGAGGAAAGGCAGGATAGAAGTGATATGATGAGACATTTAAGTACTTCCATGCAGGGGCGGCCCAAGGGGGTGTAGAGCCATGTGCGGAGGCTCATTGCGGGGCCTCATTTGCATAAGAAGCCTCATTTGCATAAATATTAGCATAATGTTAACATACCTCTTAATGAGTGTCTGGATAAAGAAAGACTACCAGATTTCTACATTACTATACTCCAGTGCCAACCGCCAAGCACATTAGGAAGTACTATAACACTGACCATTTTGAACCCATAGTAAACCCGCCGTATCATAACAGCACTATCAGGACTCACAAAAGACCAAATCCTACCTATTAAAAAGGCAACACTGCAAATATTAAATCAATACATCTCAGAGAATACCAATACATCTCCTACTGGGGAAAGTGAACAAGTGGCACTGTTAAACAGAAACTACAAGAATAGAATACCTCAGCTCGGTTACACATGCAGAACATAGACCGTCACCAAACAAAGAACAAGGAATCACAATTTAGAAATTGGAAGACAATAATTAAATTGGGAACCCCTAAAGCCAAACTTAGAATGTACAACAACACTATAAATTAATTTCCTTTTGTACTAAACAAAAATGCAAAGACGTTAGTGATACACATTTCCTAGAGCTGACATATTCCAGTTAATAAATTCAAAATAAAAAAGTATTTTTCTACCTTTTGTTTTTTGGGCATTTTATTTTTCAATTGCAATTGCTCCAGTCACTTTCTTCTGGTTTCTTTTGTCTTCTGCTAATTCTCCATTGTCTGCTGTCCATTTGTCCTTTCTTCTCTCTTCTAGATATTTTCCATTCTATCTTCTACATCTGCTTTAACATACTGATCTTTCCCCTTTTGCTCTTTCCCCAATTTCTTTTTTATTCCTTTATCATCCACTCAAATTTCACCCTTCCATCCTCAATCCCCACTTACTCTGCCAATACCCAGCAACTTGTAGATTTTTCTTCCCTCCCACACAAAATATCTTTTCCCCCTCCATCCTCATTTCCCCAGCCCCATCCCCTTCTAGTCCTCCCCCAAAATCAGCTCCCTTCTAGTTCCAGCCCCACTCAGCATCCGCTCCCTTCTGATTGCATTCTCCCCCCCGCCGCATCAGCCCATTTCCAATCCTAGCCCCCTCAATCAGCTCATTTCCAGTCCCATTCCACCCCCCATCAGCCCATTTCCAGTCCAAGCTCCCCCCATCAGCCCATTTGCAATCCTACGCCCCCCCATAAGCTATTTCCAATACTAGCCCCCCATAAACCAATTCCAATCCTATTCCAGTGAGCTGATGAGGGGGCTATTCCAGTGAGCTGATGAGGGGGCTTGGACCAGTCCAAGCTCCCACACACTCAGTCCATTTCCAGTCCGAGGCCCCCATCAGCTCATTTCCAGTCCTAGCCCCCCCCCATCAATTAATTTTCAGTCCAAGTTGCCCCTATCAGCCCATTTGCAATCCTAGCCCCTTATCAGCCATTTCTAAAAGTAGCCCCCACCCCATTGGCCATTTCCAATCCTATTCCAGAACCACATCAGTCTATTTCCAATCTAAGCTCCCCCACACTCAGTCCATTTCCAGTCCGAGCCCCCCCCCCATCAGCTCATTTCCAGTCCTAGTCCCCCCCAATCAACTCATTTCCAGTCCAAGCTGCCCCTATCAACCCATTTGCAATCCAAGCCCCCTATCAGCCATTTCTAAAAGTAGCCCCCCCCCATCAGACATTTCCAATCCTATTCCAGAACCACATCAGTCTATTTCCAATCCAAGCTCCCCCACACTCAGTCCATTTCCAATCCTACCCCCCAAAAGCCCATTTGCAGTCCTAGTCCTCCCCATTAGCTTATTTGCAGTCCTAGCCACCCCTCCCACTCAGCCCATTTCCATTCCTAGCCCTCCCCCCCACTCAGCCCATTTAAAATCCTAGCCTCCCCCCCCCCACTCAGCCCATTTCCAATTTTAGACCCCTCCACTCAGCCTATTTCAAGCCCAAGCCCAAGCCCCCCCCCCCCCACCACCATGAAGAGACCCGTGGCAGGCTTTAGAGGACCCGCTCACCTCCTTTAACGGCTTGCGGCAGGCTCAGCAACAACTTGTTACAGCCGCCAAAGTGAAGAGCATTGTTTCCTTCACTTCGGCAGCTGTATTGTAATGAAGATTGCTGGCGCGTCGGAGGTCAAAGGACACTTCCTGTATCCCGGCTCTCAGCATGCCTGTGATCTTCATTACAATACAGCTGCTGAAGTGAAGGAAACAGTGTTCTTCACTTCAGCGGCTGTAACGAGCTGTTGCTGAGCCTGCTGGGAGCCGCTAAAGGAGGTGAGCCGATAGGGTCCAGGATGTAGTTGGCGCGGGGCCCCCTGAAGCACGGGGCCCTGTGCCAACAACATTCTTGCTCAATGGACGGGCCGGCCCTGCCTCCATGGCATAAATGCACAGGAGGAGAGCCTCTTTTGATTGAAAGCAAGCTCTGCTATGAAGGGACATAGGATGAGGGTGAAAGGGGATAGATTCAGGAGTAAAATGCTGAAATATTTCCTTACGGAAAGAGTGGTATATGCGTAGAATAGTCTCCCAATGGAGGTAGCAGAGCTGAGGACAATATCTGAATTCAAAAAAGCATGGGACAAACACATAGGATCTCTAAAGGAAAAAAGGGGACTGTTGTAATGGTTGATATGGAAGGGCAGACTAGATAGGCCATGTGGTCTTTTTCTGCCATCAATTTCTAGGTTGCTTTTGGAATATTTCTAGAACTGCATTTCATGTTGAAAGTGCAGAGTATGTTGTGCAGATCAGTGAAACAAGTTCCTATTTTAATGCATTATGACTCAATTTCAAGAATATGTAGATGATAATAAACTGATGGGTGAATTTCAGTATAGCCCTAGAACTAATTAAAGCACTGAACATCTACTGGTGTCGATTCTTGAGAAGTGGGTTGATACAGTTGGAGCATTCAGGTCCTGCTTTTTTGATATCTTGGCCGCATTTGATTTGGTAAATCATGAGTTATTACTTTACCAACTTAGGCAGATTGGCCTAACTCTGACTGCAAGTGACTGGTTTTGTTAATTTCCTACCGGGTATACACAGTCCGTTCTCTAGAGGCTAAAGTAGCAGACTTGGAAAGCATAAGACAGACAGAGAGGTACATAGACGAGACATACAGGGATATAGTCCTGAAGTCCCACCTCCAGTCTGGCAGCATCCCTGTTGCCATGGAGGAGAGAGGTCACGTGACAGGAGAGCATCACCCTGGTGTGGCAGGAAGTGATCCCGTAACTAGGACCTGTCCTCCAGGTGACGTAAAAACCTCTCGCACCGAGGAAGTTTCTCCAGGGCCATGTGCCCATGAGGGAAGGGTTAGGACAGCCGTTATAGTTGGTGATTCGATCATTAGGCATGTAGATAGCTGGGTAGCTGATGGACGTGAGGATCGCCTGGTAACATGCCTGCCTGGTGCGAAGGTAGCGGACCTCACGCGCCACCTAGATAAGGTCTTAGATAGTGCTGGGGAGGAGTCTGCTGCCTTGGTACATGTCGGTACCAATGACATAGGAAAATGTGGTAGGAAGGTTCTGGAGGCTAAATTTAGGCTTTTATGTAGGAAGTTGAAATCCAAAACTTCCAGGGTAGCATTCTCCGAAATGCTTCCTGTTCCACGCGCAGGACCCAAAAGGCAGGCAGAGCTCCGGAGTCTCAATGCGGGGATGAGACAATGGTGCAGAGATGAGGGTTTTGGATTTGTTAGGAACTGGGGAACATTCTGGGGAAAGGAGGGGCTCTTCCGAAGGGATGGGCTTCACCTTAACCGGGATGGAACCAGGCTGCTGGCATTAACCTTTAAAAAGGAGATAGAGCAGCTTTTAAACTAGATATTAGGGGAAAGCCGACAGTCGCCCAAGAGCGGATGGTTCGGAAGACTGTATCTTTGAAGGATACTACCAAAAGCAGAGAGGTTCCACAAAAGAGTAAAGTAGCCCAAATGCCCTCAAGTATGGAGCAGACAGAGCTTAAAGATCCCAAATTAGCCATGTCTAACAATAGCCAAATTAATATGAATAAAATACATTCTCTAAAATGCTTGTATGCAAATGCTAGAAGTCTAAAAAATAAGATGGGAGAGTTAGAATATATAGCACTAAATGAAAGGTTAGATATGATTGGAATATCAGAGACATGGTGGAAGGAGGACAACCAGTGGGACACTGTGATACCTGGGTACAAACTATATCGTAATGATAGAGCTGATCAAATTGGTGGAGGGGTTGCTCTCTATGTTAGAGAGGGCATTGAGTCAGAAAGGATTAAAGTTTTGCAGGAAACAAAATCTGCTGTAGAATCTATATGGATTGAAATTCCATGTAAAAGGGGGAAGGCAATGGCAGTGGGGGTGTACTATCGAGCGCCTGGCCAGAATGACCAAATGGATGATGAAATGCTCAAAGAAATCAAGGAAGCTAACAAAAGTTACAGCGCAGTAATAATAATGGGTGATTTCAACTACCCCGGTATCGACTGGGTCAGTGTCACGTCAGGACATGCTAGGGAGATAAAGTTCCTAGATGAAATAAATGACTGCTTCTTGGAGCAGCTGGTTCATGAACCGACCAGAGGGGAAGCCATATTAGACCTAATCCTTAGTGGAACATCAGATCTAGTGCAAGAGATAAGGTTGTTGGGGTCACTTGGCAATAGTGATCATAGCATGATTGCCTTTGATTTAACTAGTGGAGGAGGGATAGTAAGAAAATCCACAGTACTACCTTTTAACTTTCGAAAGGGAGACTATGATAAAATGAGGAAAACAGTTAAGAAAAAACTAAAAGGAGCAGTTGCAAAGGTTAAAGACGTACATCAGGCTTGGCTGTTATTGAAAAATACTATCTTGGAAGCCCAGACCAGCTGTATTCCACGCTTTAAGTGGAAGGAAGTCCAAAAAACTGCCAGCATGGTTTAAAGGTGAGGTCAGAGAGGCTGTTGTTGCCAAAAAAGCATCTTTCAGGAAAAGGAAAAAAAGAGCCAAACGACGAAACCTGGAAACAGCACAAGCACTGGCAAGTCAAATGCAAGGCATTGATAAGGCAGGCAAAGGGAGAATTTGAGAAGAAGGTTGCTGCGGAAGCAAAAACGCGAAGTAAAGACCTTTTCAAGTACATTGGTAGCAAAAAACCTGTGAGAGAGTCAGTTGGCCCATTAGATGATAAAGGGGTTAAAGGAGCACTAAGAGGCGACAAGGCGATAGCGGAGAGACTGAATGAATTCTTTGCTTCAGTCTTTACTGAGGAAGATGTAGGGATGTTACCCATGACTGAAGTGGTATTTAAAGGTGCGGAAGAATTGAAGGAAATATCGATACATCGGGAAGATGTATTACAACTATTAGATAAGCTGAAGAGTAGCAAATCACCTGGGCCGGATGGTATACATCCCAGGGTGTTGAAAGAACTGAAATACGAGATTGCAGACCTGCTATTAGTAATCTGTGAACTATCATTAAAATCATCTCTAATACCTGAAGATTGGAGGATCGCCAATGTAACACCAATTTTTAAAAAGGGTTCCAGGGGTGATCCGGGAAACTACAGACCGGTGAGCCTGACATCAGTACCGGGAAAAATGGTAGAAACCATCATAAAGAATAAAATTACTCAGCATGTAGATAGTCATGTCCTAATGGGAGACAGCCAACATGGCTTTAGACAAGGAAGATCTTGTCTTACTAATCTGTTATGTTTTTTTGAAGGAGTGAATAATCAGGTGGACAAAGGTGAGTCGGTTGATATTGTGTATCTGAACTTTCAGAAAGCCTTTGACAAGGTCCCTCAAGAGAGACTTTTGGCAAAACTAAAGAGTCATGGGTTAGGAGGCAGTGTACTATTGTGGATCAGGAACTGGTTAAAAGATAGAAAGCAGAGGGTAGGGCTAAATGGCCAATTTTCCCAATGGAGAAAGGTGAATAGTGGTGTACCCCAGGGATCTGTGCTGGGTCCGCTGCTTTTTGACATATTCATAAATTACCTGGAAAGTGGGGCTATCAAATTTGCGGATGACACAAAACTATTTAAAGTTGTTAAAACCCAAGAGGATTGTGGAAAATTGCAAGAGGATCTTGATAAATTGGAAGACTGGGCATCAAAATGGCAGATGAAATTTAATGTGGACAAGGAATTCACCCTAGAGAAGCTTCAGCAGGTAATGATGGAGTCCCTATGGCTGGCAATAGAGTATCTGGGTAAAGCTCTCAACAGATTTCTGAGTGGATTAGTTATACTGTAATCAATGCTATTTAAATTGAGACTTGTAAACTCAAAATAAGGCGGTATAGAAATCCAATTAAATAAATAAATAAAATAAAAATAAAGGCGTGTGAAGCAAAAGTTGATAAGGTTGCCTATGATACTACAATTATGGTTAAAGATAATTAGAGACAAGATGTGATCTCAATTCGAATCGACTTTTGTTACTTGCCTTTACATCACACTCTCACCCCTCCCTTGCCCCTTTATTAGTTTTTCCCAAGTTCGTTATTTTGTTACAATTTACTAAATTTGGCCGATGTAAATTGCTTTGACCATAGGATAAAGCGGCATAAACCCTCCCCCCCCCCCTGTTAAATAAATAAATTTGGCTAATCATAGGAAATTTGAATTTCTGGATAATTCCCTTCAGATGAAAAACATTTGGTTTGTGAATTTTCCCAAGCTTCCACTTACTTCTGCAAAGTATCTGCTTAAGAGATACAGTGCCTTGCGAAAGTATTCATCTCCTTGGTTTTTGTCCTGTTTTGTTGCATTACGTACAACCTGGAATGAAAATAGAGATTAATTTGGATGTTAGGTAATGGATCTAATAATATAGTCCAAATTGGTGAAGTGAAATGACAATAAAATACCTTGTATATATAAAAAAAACAAGTAAAAACTGAAAAGTTGTGAGTGCGTATGTATTCATCCCTCTTGCTATAAAACCCCTAAATAAGATCTGGTCCAACCAACTAACCTCAGAAGTCACATAATTAGTTGATTAGGGTCCACCTGTGTGCAATCAGTGTCACATGATGTCACATGATGCCTTATAAATATACCTATTCTGAAGGGCCCCTGACTCTGCAACACCACTAAGTAAGCAACATGAAGACCAAGGAGCATTCCAAACAGGTCAGAGACAAAGTTGTGGAGAAGTATAGATCAGGGCTGCGTTATAAAAAAAATATCCCAAATTCTGAATATCCCACGGAACACCATTAAATCCATTATAACAAAATAGGAAGAATATGGCAAGACCTGAGAAGAGAAGGCCGCCCTCCAAAACTCACAGACTGGGCAAGGAAGGCATTAATAAGAGATGCTACATTGAAACCAAGGATAACACTGAAGGAGCTGCAAAGATCCACAGCGGAGATGGGAGTATCTCTCCATAGGATCACTTTAAGCCATACACAGAGTGGGGCTTTATGGAAGAGTGGCCAGAAAAAAGCCATTGCTTAAAGAAAGAAATAAGAAAACACATTTGGAATTTGCACAACAGCATGTGGCGGACCCTCCAAACACAAGGAAGAAGGTTCTCTGGTCAGATGAGATGAAAATTGAACTTTTTGGCCATCATGGGAAATGCCATGTGTGCGCAAACCCAACACTTCCCATCTTCCCGAAAACACCATTCCCACAGTGAAACATGGTGGTGGCAGGATCATGCTGTGGGGATGTTTTTCATTGGCAGGGACAGGAAAACTGGTCAGGATTGAAAGAACGATGGATAGCATTAAATACAGGGCAATTCTTGAAGAAAACCTGTTTCAGTCTGCCAGAGATTTGAGACTGGGATGAAGTTCACCTTCCAGCAGGACAATGACCCTAAACATACTGCTAAAGCTAGTTTAAAGGGAAACATTTAAATGTCTTAGAATGGCCTAGTCAAAGCCCAGACCTCAATCCAATTGAGAATCTGTGGTATTACTTGAAGATTGCTATACACCAACGCAAACCATCTAACTTGAAGGAAATGGAGCAGTTTTGCCTTAAGGAATGGATGAAAATCCCAAAGGCTAGATGTGCTAAGCTAATAGAGACATGCCTCAAGAGACTTGCAGCTGTAATTGCAGCAAAAGGTGGCTCTACAACATATTGACTTTGGGGGGTGAATACATATGCACACTCCTACTTTCAAATTTTTTTTGTCTTAATTATTGTTTGTGTCACAATAAAGGATATCTTGCACCTTCAAAGTCATGGGCATGTTGTGTATATCACATGGTGCTAACCCCCAAAACTCCTTTTTAATTCCAGGTTGTAATGAGACAAAACAGGACAAACACAGAGGGGATGAATACTTTTGCAATGCACTGTACATGATGGATCTTTTAAAGATAGTTTCAGAAATGTTACCACTCATTACTAGAGCCTTCTACCTTCCACTATCTAAGAAGGAGGCTTTGGATCTCAACCAATTAGAGACTTCTATTTCTTCTGATAGGATGGATTTACCTTGTTTTCTTGAGACTTCTCAGGACGAAGTTGCTATGGCCACCATGATTGTTACTTTTGTCTTTGAAGTTGACTGAAATCTGGTGCTCAAGTTCTATTTCAAGTTTAGACATGTTTTGTTTTGTAATGTTAAGATTTGAGCTTTTCCAGATGCACCTAGGGCTACACAAAAGAGGAGGAAGAAAATCATGTTATTGAAACCTAGAGTTCTCCAACGTTTTCCTTAAGTATCTGTGTAAACGCTGTCGCCAGGCGCCCCTACTGGCATAGTAAATAAGGGCATCCGGTGACATTTAATTTATATTAAGGAGTGGTTGAGCTGAAGGACCAGGAGGATTCTGGTCCTTGTAGTGCAGAACTCCTTATAAAGAACAGTCTACGCCAAAGTGTAGGGTAATAAGGCTTTATTTCCCCGGTCAACGCTTAGGTTCAATAAGACACAAAAGAAAATGAAGGAAATTCTTTCCTCTAACAAAAAGGTTCCACCGTTATATAAACAGTTAAGGGTTGTAGGCTTCACAATTAACTGTTTAACTGGGTTAAGGCTTCTTTTAAATCAATAGAAATTAACATCAGGAAAACAAATGGTTATCAACTTCACCATATGCAGAGTTCTCTTTCTCTATACATTTAGCAAGGCAATCAAGCTAGTTCTTGAACAAAAGTTACATTCCATTGGTTCACTCTGAGGAATGGGAACACTGGTTTCACAATCACAGTCCATTGATTCTGGGTCACTACCTTCTTCAATGCTATGACTGTCTTCAGAATCTGTTAACTCCTCACAGGGGTTCTTCTGTTTCTCATACAACTTCTTTATCACACTGTTGGGAAGTACTTTTAAAAGGTTAGATTTACTTCTTCTAACTTTCTGAGGCTTATCTATTTCCATAAGGTTTTCATCACTTAAAGCTTTCCTTTATAATGAAAGGCTTTTCATACCTTGGCTTCTGTAGGCTGCCACACCCAGGACTCAGCTTGCGACATAGCTTCTCAAGCTGACAAGCTGTTCTGTGCACTGCTCTACAATCAGAGTTACCAGGAAAACCTGACGTGGATTTCCACTCTCTCTGTTTCTTGGCAAAAGTATCACTGTAGAATGAATCTCCTTTCCTTGTGCCTTTCTGGTTTAGCATAGGAGACTTACTTGGGCTAGGAGAGTTGCTTTCATCAGGCAAGCTGCTTCTTTGGTTTGCTTGGCTTTGGACTCCGTTCCAATACCTTTGGCCTCTCTGGACTTTATCCCTTTGAGAATACCTCTTTTGGATTCTGTCTCCTTGAGTTGGCTGCACATGGAAGCCTTCCTCTTCCAGGCTTCTCTCACTGGTCCTGCTGCCGGTCCTTCTGACCTCGCTCTTGCCACTTCCCCAGCACTTGCTCTTGCCTCCACCTGTTTCTCTCCCGGTTCCTCCTCTCTCACTGGTCATCTGGTTTCCTTTATAAAGGGATTTCTGGTTTGCACGTTCTGAGTTTGAGAACAGGTGAAACTGCTTGTTATTAATGTGATCAATGCTAGAGCACGTTGCTTCAGGTACTGTGTAATTGTTCATGCGCCCTCTGGCTGAGCTGCGCTGGAACTGCGCTCTCTGCCTTTTCTGAGTTCCATGAAAATCAAGAGTTTTTTTCAACACTGTTTCTTTTCTAGCTCCAGCCTCATGACAACGCATAATCAGGTACAAAACCCTTAAGTATATCTTTTTTGAACCGCTGCAACTTATTAGTTTCTTGAGTAAAAAGAATGCCGATCAGCTTACCTCAGATGAGATACTAGTTAGTGGAGCTAAATTATGCCTTCTGTGAACATTTTTGAGTTTTGTTTGACGCTAGCATTCTATTTCCATTTTTCTTTATAATAATTATTTTATCTTTATTACTCAGTTTGATTGACCACTCCGGCAATATCATCAAAATAGTCAATCCAATTTGTTATTCCCCCCTCCCTTACTGTAAACTTTTCAGAGGCAGGTAAATATCATGTATATGAGAATTGTTTTTCTGTTGGAAAAAATGTGTTTCTGTGTATGCCTTCATTTTCCCTGAGTGTTGTAATTGATGCTTGGTTTTTCTATGTAAATTTGATAAATATAAAAAACCAAAATGTCAATATGCAGAAGGAATGGGGGATTAAGAAGGATAACCTTAATATCTTCACTACTCCCTGATATAAACAAATGTGATATGTTATTTTTACAATGTAATATAAGGCTTGTATTCCATTCATTCACCATTCTGTAATATAATTTTGTATGTCTGCATTCTGGGAAGAGAGACTACGTGGCTAAATAATACGTAGCCTGTAACAGGTGCAGAGGTACAAGACTGATTCATCTTTACAGTATGTCTGCATTCTGGGAAAAAGGGATACGTGGATAATAACACGTAGCCTGATGTATGTAATGATTTTCTGACTTCCTTACTGTATGTCTGCATTCTGGGAAGAGAGACCATGTGGCTAAATAATATGTAGCCTGACAATTATTAATTACCAAATTTGCTATAAAAATAACTGTGAAACAGAGGTTGGGTGTGAGTGCTTACTGAAGCATCTCACCCTTTACTTGCAAGCAAAGACATTAAACTCTGCTTTACTGAGAAATCTGTTATTGTATAAAACGTTATGTTTTCTTACAGATTGGGGGTCGTCCGGGATTGTGTCATCGCTGGAGGAGACCCCCGGCCCTGAGGACAGGGAGATGCGTCCTATTGAGTTCAACGGCCTCATTTATCAGTGACGGAGGGCTCCAACAGTGGACTGACAGAAGAATCCTGAGACCATGAAGGAAAAATTAATACAGACTCAGTGAAGCAGACTAGGTATTAGACAAAGACAAATGACAACCAAGTAATTCTGTGCACAGACCAAGGTAAGAAACAAGACTGTAAAATATTACCTTGGTGGTTGGTTATTGAGACAGACTGTTGTGTGTATGAGACGTGTCCTAGACACGAAGTGAGTGTGGAGTCTCAATCCGCAGTTTCAACACATCCACGAGGAGTGTGGCCGGAGAGAGATGAAGTGAAAGGCACATTGGTGAAACAGGTCTCAATGGGTGTCAGGAATTTTAAATGAAACTCGAGTAAGGATGGGGTCAGGGATAAGGACCCCGGGGACATTCCTCTAGACAGTCTATTAGAGAGAATGTTGAAATATTGGAAAGATAATAAGAGTACTCAGGATAAAGATAAAACTAAGATGATAAGATATTGTTATTTTACATAGAAAAAAAAAAGAAAAAGAAAGCATAAAAGCTAGCTGCATTCTTCTGGATGGAATTTGGCACAGACGAAGGGTGGTTATGTCAAATCCTTAACTTATATGTAAGCAGTGAAAAGATTAATTCAGCAAGTGTTTGCTACTGCCAAAAAGGAATAGCAGTGTTGCATGAAAATGGTCATTAAGCAGGGAATTCTTTTGAAGCCAGAGAAACATAGATTAGCAGATGAGACTGCTAAGGGAGCTGCCTTAGAGGTAGACTTAACCCCTATATACAATTTAACCCCAGAAATAGGGAGTCAGGCAGCAAATCCTCTTGTCTTAAAAAGGATATAGCATTATTAGAAAAGGTAAAGAGAAGAGCCACCAAAATGGTAAAGGGGATAGAAGGATACTCCTATGAAGAGAAGCTACAAAGGTTAGGGCTCTTCAACCTGGAAAAGAGACGGCTGAGGGGAGATATGATAGAAGTAGTATTTTTAGTAGACACAGGAGCTGCCCAGACATTCTTAAATTTTATACCAGAGGGAATGAGATTAACAAATCAGAAGCTTACATTCTCAGGGGTAAAAGGAGGGGGGTTTTCGGTCTCAATATTTGAGCCCACCCTGTTAAAATGGACCATGAGGAGATATAGGGACAGTTGTATATCCCAGAAGCAGGGAGTAATCTATTAGGAAGGGATATGATTACACAGTTAAACTTAGAAATAAAGGTGAAAGACAGCCAAATCATTGTAGAAATGGCTGTCCTCACCGAAGAAGAAGAGAGTCAAATAGACCCTATAGTCTGGGCAAGGGAAGGAAATAGGGGAGGACTGAATATCCCGCCATTGAAAGTTCAACTGAACAAGGAAGGCGAAGTAGTGCGCCAAAAACAATATCCCATTTTGTTGGAAGGTCGTAAGGGCCTCCAGCCTGTTATAAGAGGTTTGTTAAAAGATGCACTATTAGAACCATGCATGTCCCCATTTAATACGTCCGTCTTGCCAGTAAGAAAACCAGATGGGTCATATAGGTTAGTACAGGATCTGAGGAGACTGAACCAAATAGTACGGATAAGGCACCCAGTGGTACCAAACCCCTATACAATACTGAGTAAAATATCTCATGAGCATAAATGGCTTAGTGTTGTAGATTTGAAAGATGCATTTTGGTCCTGTCCCTTGGACCCAAGTAGTAGAGACATGTTTGCCTTCAAATGGGAAGACCCTGATACTGGTCTGAAACAACAGTTCCGGTGGACAGTGTTACCCCAAGGGTTTACGGAATCACCTAACTTGTTTGGGCAAGTGCTGGAACAGGTGTTAGAAAAATTTTCTACACCATCCGGTGTAACTCTTTTGCAATATGTAGATGATCTTTTAATATCAGGGAAAAAGAAGACCCAAGTAAGTGAAGCCACCAAAGCCCTATTAGAGTTTCTGGGAAGACAAGGCTTCTGGATTTCCAGAACTAAATTACAATTTGTAGAGCACGAAGTAAAATACCTTAGACATTTAATTAGTGAAGGAAAAAGGAGAATAGGTCCAGAATGAATAAAAGGGATTACAGATTTACCCCTACCTAGGACAAAGAGGGAACTAAGGAAGTTCCTAGGACTAACCGGGTATTGTAGATTATGGATATGGATTATATTCAAAAACTGTTAGAAGAGCATCCTAACATTATAATTTGGAAAGAAGAAGAGAAAGAGTTGGTTAAGGATTTTTTTAAAAAAACAGAGCTTGGTAGAAGCCCCGGTTCTGGCCTTACCCTCACTGGACAAACCCTTACATTTGTTTGTTACTGTAAATGGGGGGGAGTAGCCTTAGGGGTCCTCACTCATAAATGGGCAGGGAAGAGACAACCAGTAGCATATTTATCTAAAATCTTACATTCAGTGTCAAGGGGATGGCCAGAATATGTTCAGGCAGTAGCGGCAACAGCCCTATTGGTAGAAAAGAGAAGGAAATTGACATTCAGAGGGGCCCTGGTAGTAAGTACCTCACATCAAGTGAGAACCATCTTAACCCAGAGGGCTGGGAGATGGCTCACTGATTCACAAATCCTGAAATATGAAGCAATATTAATGGAAAAGATGACCTAGTGTTGACCACAGATCAGTGTTTAAACCCAGCTGACTTCCTATGGAGTGGAATGGGTAAACGTAAATTGATTGTTTACGTCATCAGAATATAAAAAGACTAGGGGACAGTTTACATTTAAATTTAAAACACAGAAGAGAACTTTCTGGTTACATTCCATACCCTTTCTGGTTACATTCCATACCCAGCAGAGAGCTTGTAGTTTAAATTTAATAGTCACTCAGGGCCTAGTATCAGCAAAGTACTTTTAGTTTAAATTTAAAACACAGAAGAGAGCTTTCTGGTTAAAATTAGAACCCAGCAGAGAGATTATAGTTTAAATTTCATAATAAGTCAGAGCCTAGCAGCAGCAAAGAGCATAATTTAAATCAAATCAGAATATAACTTAGCATAAAAGGCAAAACAGGGTCAGTACTCTGTGAGCAACAAATAAAGTCTTCTAGAGACCTTTACAAAGAGGCCTTCTACCTAGGGGCAAGAGACCTGTGAAACATTTTCAATAGGTGTTAACACCAGGTGGCAAGTCAAAAGGCCATTTTGAAAAACTCCTTCTATCCAAGCAAGGACTGTTAATCACTCAGGAAGTTGGTCACAGCTTACCTCAGAAGCACAGGACAGGGTACTGTGTAACAGCCCTCTTTTAATAAGTGTTATTTCCCTCCCTCCCTCCCCAACACCCACCCACCCTTGGGAAAAAGCGTAGTTACTCACCTGTAACAGGTGATCTCTGGGAACAGCAGGAATTTAGTCTTCACGTATGGGTATCATTGGTACCGACGGAGCCTGCATGGGAAGGCTCCCCAGCGTCCAATAGGAACACTTTTGGGAGCACCCCTCAGCACATGCGCGCTGCCTTCCCACCTTTGCAACTGTCCCTCTTCAGTTAAGTTTGTAGCTGAGTGAAAGGATAGAGGGAGAGAGGAAAAGTAGCGGCAGAGCGCAAACAAACCAATAATACCAGGAGTCTGTTCAGAAGGTCCAAATCATTTATTTGTGCACAAGACTCAAGTAGAATCACATTCAAAATGGCTGAGCAATGGCTGTTAGTAAAACAACAACTTTTATACTGTTCTTTTCCATTCTAGATATAGGCAAACTTCTCATTGGTCCCAGTAACCCCTTCTACCCCATCTATTGGTCCCGGTACCATTATGTAGCTATCCAATGAGGACCTTGGTCTGGGCTCAGCACCTGGTTGCCCCCCTTACAGTCCCCATTACAATGGTCAGTTCTTAGACTCTTGATACAATTCTCCTCCAAGGTCACTTAGCTGACTAGAACATGTGGGAAAGCAGGGCACTGTAACCCTTCTCTCAGCAGAATTAATTAGTTCACAGAAGCTTCACACATCTTATCAGTTCCAATTAAAGTTGTTTTTCTATCTCTTCTAAGTTTCGTTTCTGCTTAGCTATGCTGGGTTATGCTTAGTTAAGTTTCGATTCTATGGAAGCAGTATTGGGGGGGGGGGGGGTTCACTCCTCTGGGCCTAACCACAGGCTTCATTTACAGGTCAAGCTGCTTAGGCCTGTCTGTTTAGTTCAAGCAGCATGGATCATAGGCCTTCGCCTACCACATTCCCCCCTTTGATTATTCTCACCCGCAAGTGAGAAAGGGTGAGAATCAAATCACATAATACTAGGTAAAGGTATCACTCTGTGGTATAGGGTAGTAGTTTCACATAGCTAGTATCTTTGTAGCTGCCAGTGTTATTAATAACGGAAGTTATCATTCGCAAGCAAAGTGGCAAGAAACAAGGGAGCAACAAGCAGATAGTCAGAGTCCATAGTTTGGCAAGAGTGGGAAAAAGAACTAAAGGAGTAGAAGGTTCAGGAGCATTTATGCCGGACCACCAAGATGTCTTCTTTGTTGTGCTGTTGTAAAACTGCTAATTTAGACAGTCCAGCTGTCCAATCTTCATAGCAAATTGTGGTCCGGTGCGAACAAAACACAAACTGTCAACAATGGGGTGGGCCAATACCCACTCACTAGTAGTATTATGTAAATCAGTCTGATTGTAGGGGATGGAATAATTCAGTTCTTGAGCCTCCCAAGGCCACTGATCTCCCATCTTGGTTCCTCCACAAAGAAACAGTCATAGATGTGGAGACTAGATGCTACTGCTTTGGCAAGTTCAAGAAACAAGTTCTGGGAGGCATGAAGAACCTTCAGCCCAGTTCGCGTGGTACTTATACAGGCTGCACAGGGTGGTAAAGCAAAAGTCATTTCAAAGCACCCCAAGGCTGCTGCCGAAATAAAGCAATAATAAGAATTCATAATGGGCATAGTCTCTGGAAAATTGGTGGAACTGTCGGCATCCACAACAGATAACAGATGTAGAGTTGATTGTAGATCCTCGAGTTTCTGCCGTATGTAGACCTACCAGCTTTGTGGCAGGAGTAGGGCTGTAGATTCCAAAGTATCACTGTCCTCTGGGATGTCTCAGGTTCTTAAAATATCATAGTACAGTCTCTCAGGCTATTATTGCCTCCTTAGAGCAGTTCACTTTTTAGGAGATCAAAACAGTTTTGTTCTCAGAGCATTTGAACACAGTCTCTTAGAAGACTCAATTTCTTAACACAACACAGTCTATTTCTGATGATTGCAGCTTTCTCCAGATGCGAGGCTTACCTTCAGATAAACGGACAGTCTTGAAATAGTGCAGTTTCCGAGGGACCAATAAGTCTTAGGTCCGTGGCTGTTGTCATAGGGTGAGGCGCAATGGAGTCTCAGGATGCTGTACAGTAGCCCAGTGATCAGGTTCAGAAACAGTTGCTGGCTTTACTCGACTATGATGGATCCAAAGTTCGAATTCTGTGACTTTTACTGCAGTTGGAGATGACAGGATGACAACATAGGGTCCCTTCCAATGCAGGGCTAACGGTATCCTTCTCCACTCTTTGATCCACACCGAACTCCAGGCTTGAAAGGATGCAGGGGTTCAGGCAAATTGATGGGTAATCGATTGTGTACCTAGGTATGAAGACTCTGCAAAACAGAACTTAAAACCAATAGTTCATGCCTAATAATTTCAGATTCTATCTGTCTCACATCTCCTTTTATTCCCTATAAATAGGCTACAGATTCTCAGAATCTCAAAAAGGCGGAACTCCTAAAGACTTAGCAGGGGCTAAGTATATCCTAAGAAGGGCTATAGGAAGAACCTGGGGCCACTTCAGGTAAACCTCTTGGCAAAGTTTGGACAACTGAGATTTCAAGGTTCTATTCATACATTCTACTTTTCCTAGAGTTTTGAAAGCTGTAGGTAGTATGCACCTGATAATGTCAATATCTTGGGGCCATACTTAATGGACTTGCTTCCTAAGGTTATCCACCCTCATTATTTGTACAGGGTCCCATGTGCATGCAAGGTTGTAAGGGCATACTTAGAATCTGGGTACACATTTAGACAGAGCCCTTTTCCTATTGTTAGTGCTCTAGTGAGGGCTATCAGTTCAGCTTTCTGTGGTCAAGTTTCTGGGGCCAGGGCTGAGGACTCAACTACCAAATCAGGGGTCACCACTGCATATCTAGCACAACAATGTCCAATGATGATGAAACTGCCTTCAGCCACAAAGAAAGTCTGTTCAGGGTTCTCCAGAGGGACATCAGTCAAATCCAGGCGGCTTGAGAATACAGTGTCCATAATTTCTAAACAGTCATGATCAGGGGATCAAGACCAACTGGTAACAACATAGCAGGATTCAAAGCTTGACTGACCTTCAGTTGTATCTGGGGGTTTTCACGCAACATACTCTGATACTTCAACATTCGTAGAATTGTTAGCTAGTAGTTTCCTTTGTATTTCATATTGGTTAGAACAGAGTGTGGTACAGTAACTGGAAGATTCTGTCTCAAAGTGATCTTGTTAGTTTTGGTCACTAGGAGGGCTGTAGCTGTAACAGCTTCTCAAATAAGGTCCAAGAGATTGAGTCAACACTCCTAGAACATTTCCTTGCGACTCATGAACATAGAGACTGTAAGGTTTTTCTGGACATCTGGTAGTCCCAGAATTGGTGACAACATCAGAGTGGTTTTCAAAGATCAAAAGGCTGCATCCTGTTCAAGTCCCCATTCCAATGGAGACTTTTCCATTCCTTTGGTAGCTTGATACAATGGTTTTGCTAGCAGCGCAAAATTGGGGATCCATATACAACATACTCTGTGGCACCCAAGAAGGCTCTCACTTGCCTCCTGGTGGTTGGAGTAGGAATACTGCATACAGCTTCTTTGCATTCTGGTCCCAGGCGTCGAATTCCGCTGGACAACTGGAATCCTAGGTATTTAACTTGTTTGACATAATTGCACCTTAGCTCTTGAGACTTTGTATCCAGCCTCATTAAAAAGGTGCAAGAGTTCACTGGTGGCCTGTAGACATTCACTTTCTGAGTTGGTGGTTATGAGCAAGTTGTCCACATATTGAAGTAGAATTCTTTCTCCTGGAATTACTGGATAACTTGTCAAATCTTTTGCTGAGTGAGGCGAGTTCTTGAATCCTTGAGGTAATCTTGTCCAGGTGAGTTGGCCCCGCCTTCCTGTAGTGGGGTCTTGGGCTCAGGTCCTGTACTGGACGATAATCCCCTGTCTCAGGCTTCTTCACTGGGAGAAGGGGAGTGTTCCAAGGTGACTGACATTCCTTGAGAAGTCCATACTTCAGCAGTTTCATTAAATGGCAGTGGATTCCTGCAATGGCTGGTCAGGGAAGAGGATACTGCTTCACATGCACTAGTTCCGCTGCTGGTTTGAGGGTGACGATGACAGGGGCTATGTTCTTCGCTAGGCCAGGTGGGTTATCTTCTGCCCATACTTCAGGTGGGGCTATAAGGTTGGCGGGTATACAGGAACTTGTTGACTTGACTGGAGGTGTGTTATAGAACAGCCACTCCTCTTCTCGGGAACAGTCAGCACCATCAATCCAGCAGGCTTTGGGTTCACAGTCATTTGCATTTCTCTCTCTTCAGCAAAGGATATCTGTGCCTGAAGCTTTGCAAGCAGATCTCGGCTCCAAAAAGTGGAATAGGGCACTCAGGCATATACAGGAACTGGTGCATTATTTTCTGTCCCCCTAGTTCACACATGCGGTTCTGCAGAAAAGGCTTTGTGGCCTTAGCCCCAGTAGCTCTGATAATGGTGATGCATCGAGAAAACACAGGGGCTACTGGCTTTAGTATTCTGCTCCTGTATCCCCCATAAAGTCCATATATTGGTCCCCTATTTCCAAACTGACCATAGGCTCCTGGGGACCCAGGAAAACTTAAGAGTCTGGTCTGGCCTAGTCTTCATTCATGCTGTAGCCCTCTCCGGCTGCCACTTACTTTATAGCTGCTTCCTTTTCTTGCTAGAACACTGTGCTCGGTTTAATATTATTTTTTAAATCAAGTACTCCCTCCTCCCCCCTGGGGGCGGAGTCAAGATACGGGCATTCACTTCTCTAATGTCCTTCTTTTCTGCAATGGGCACACTGATTCACACCCAATTTAGGCCTTTCACTTCCGTGGCCTCTTCCACATCCTCTGGTCCTTTGGTTAGGAAAACCTCCTCCACATCATTCAACTAAAGTATCAGCAAGAAGATCTGTTCTCTTCTCCATCTTTACATTTACTTTCTCTGTCACATTCAACAATTTACATACTTTCTGATCAACTTCCATTAACTATCATGCCCGCAAATCCATCCAGTTTCTGTAATTCCTGTTTTATATCTCTCTGGGACTGACTGACAAAAATGCAAATTCTCCTGGGCTGCTGGATCCATTGGAGCATATAGTGAGGGCTGCCTGCACTATTTGGATTCCACTTGGGGTTATCAAAACTGATGGGTTTGAATAATACTGTTCATTAGTTCAATTAAATCCTAAAGCTTTCAGTTCAGTAAATCAGTGGCAGAGGGAAAAGCACCTAAACAAGTCTGGTCAGCTGACTGGCTGGCAAACTACTTGGGAATCTGCAGGGAGGAGTTCCCCCCACCCTGCCCTAGGCCCACACTGTTTCTCCTAGCAACGCTCTATCCGGGAGGTTTTTTTTTTCTCTCCTACTTCTCTGCTGTGGGCACATTAGTTCACGCCTACCGGGGGGGTGGCATCATCGGTGGACTGGGCTCCCTCCCCCCCCCCCTTAAGCACTCTGAACGGAGCCAGGGCTTCTTAGGGAGCTGCTTACAGGGAGAGAAACTGTATCTAGAGATTCTGGGGCAAAATATGGTGAACTAAGGAAATATGGAGCAACTAGCAGAAGCCACTCTCTTTCACATAGCATTCCTAATTGGGACAGAGACATTTTATTACCATAGTCTTCAGTAAATCCCTTACTGAAATTCTGTAAACATAGGGCAGGCAGAAAACATAAGCTTATTGCAATTTTTTTTTTCAAACAGGGACAATTTAGATACAGTTCTTCAAATATAAAACTATTATTTTGCAACATGTTATAACATCTATTCTTAAAGAGAGAACTATAGCTATCTGTTACGTATAACTGGAATGAAATTACTTAGCATGGAAATTAACTGCCAGCCGTAGTCTGCATGTCTCTGCAAAAGAAATTATTATTTTATTTTTATTAAATCTTACAGTTCAGAAAGCAGATATTCAAGAGACATGAAACGGATACTTTTCCATAGCGTTGGTGGATATCTAGAATGCATATACACCCTCTTTTTTAACAATAAATATGTCTTCTATCAGGTGCTTGCCACCGTATATCAGGAAATAACGTCTTGAAATTTAAAAGACTTTAAAAAAAAAACCAAAGTACCCCCTTTTCCTCTGGACACGGACACACAAAATTCAAATACAGAAAAACAAATGAATTTATCTTGAATTGTAAAGGTCTTCATTAGTCACTAGTACAGAGTTTAACAATTCAAAGTAATTACCTTAAATCTTACAGTATGGGGAAGCACGCATTCAAATGACTTATATTTGTTCATAAAAACACTCCGCAAGATAAACTCTTCTTTTTTTTTTTTTTTTAAACTTTCAGATTTCAAAGATAAAATCCTAACACAATTTCTTATTCACTCAGAATTTAAACCATTCATTCTCAGGTTGCAATCTGGTACACTTCCAACCCAGAATGCTGCACCGTCCCCCAAGGTTCTTAACCTCTAAGGGTCAAAGGAAAAACACTTTATTTGCTCTCTCTTGTCCGTGTCAGTTAGTTTTTGAAACGACAGATATACTTCAAAAAACAAAAGAACTTCTGAGTCACTGTAGTTATCACAGCTGTAAAGTAATAACTAGAAAACTAATTATAAATTCATCTCCTATCACACTTTGATTGAATGAGTCCTTTATTTTAACAAGCAAGAGATTGTTCAATCGGGAGCGGCTGTCTCATTTTTTTTTTTTTTTGCAAGCTGTGTGAAAGCCACACCCCTTCGTTCACTGGAAACAAAATGAAATAACTTAGTTTCACAGGCACACAGAGACATGCTAGCAAGAATCATTTAAATCAGTGTCAAGTCGTGATCTAATAATTACTTTGTAGGTCAAAGGAAGGAAACCCCCCCCCCAAAAAACAGTTTGCTTAGTTTCGTAAAAATACAGACAGAGCAGAGAATATAACTAAAAACAGTTTACGGAGCTCCGATGAGGTAAATACGACCTTCAAAACTAAAATTCTGACTAAATATTCCTATCGAATGGCATATAATACCTGACCATAGTAGAAGGAACATCCCTATTAAAACAAAGTGAATAAAAACAGGTATAATTGTCCTAAAATAAGCTCCAATTAGCCCAGCAGCAGAACGTTGAAAACATGCCTTCATAGGGTTAAAAAGGCACCTCTGCACAGACACGCCCCTTGTCAGTCTCACTCTGCGCTGTAGGAAGGAGGCTGAATGAGTGAGACATGTTCTTGATTTTACAGTGACTAGGCGTTTACCCAACCGAATATAATCATACATTATACTAGAAGGGAAACTCGTAGTTTCAACAAATACCAAAAAACAAAGACACACAGAACGACAAACATGCTAGCATTTCCCAAAATAGCCCAAACCTGTCTTTTCTGACTAGGCTATCAAATTCAAAATCAAAAAGACGGTGGTTTCGCCCCACGCATACTCATGCAGGGTTAATCGGACCGCCTTGAGAGCTCTCTTACCAAATACAAATTCAAATTCCAAACTTCAAATTGGCGGTGGGTTCACCTCGCGCATACTCATGCAAGGTTACTGGGACCGCCTGCGAGAGGTGATCAATCTCTCTTACCAAAATTCCAAAGTTGTAAGGCCTTTCAAATTACAAGTTAAGTTTACAAGTTTCAAGCTGCAGATCTGCCTCATCTGTCTAGACATACCAAATCAAAGCTATACTCACCGGATCCGGTCCCCGTTCCCAAGCAAGCGCATGAGTTGGACCTCTGACTCCCCTCACGGGTTCGAGGTGTTGGCTCCGACTGGGTCCAGCACCCACCGAGGCCTGGCCCAGCTCCCTCCGATGCAACTGGACCGGTGGCGCCTGGGAGCCGAGCCCACGTCGGAAGGGCACGAGCCCAGCAGGACCAAACCTATAGAGGCGGAAAGTCGTGGTATATCAGCTCATATACCCTCTACTCACCACACGTTCCGGGCCAACGCACCAAGAATATGTAGCGGCAGAGCGCAAACAAACCAATAATACCAGGAGTCTGTTCAGAAGGTCCAAATCATTTATTTGTGCACAAGACTCAAGCAGAATCACATTCAAAATGGCTGAGCAATGGCTGTTAGTAAAACAACAACTTTTATACTGTTCTTTTCCATTCTAGATATAGGCAAACTTCTCATTGGTCCCAGTAACCCCTTCTACCCCATCTATTGGTCCCGGTACCATTACGTAGCTATCCAATGAGGACCTTGGTCTGGGCTCAGCACCTGGTTGCCCCCCTTACAGTCCCCATTACAATGGTCAGTTCTTAGACTCTTGATACAATTCTCCTCCAAGGTCACTTAGCTGACTAGAACATGTGGGAAAGCAGGGCACTGTAACCCTTCTCTCAGCAGAATTAATTAGTTCACACATCTTATCAGTTCCAATTAAAGTTGTTTTTCTATCGCTTCTAAGTTTCGTTTCTGCTTAGCTATGCTGGGTTATGCTTAGTTAAGTTTCGATTCTATGGAAGCAGTATTGGGGGGGGTTTCACTCCTCTGGGCCTAACCACAGGCTTCATTTACAGGTCAAGCTGCTTAGGCCTGTCTGTTTAGTTCAAGCAGCATGGATCATAGGCCTTCGCCTACCACAAGACAAAGCGATAGAGAGACAACTCCTAGGGGAGGTGGGTGGGTTGTGAAGACTAAATTCCTTAGTCTGGAACAGGTGTTGAAGAACAGCCTGACCAAACAAGGCATCCCGATGGGAGGCTTTATCCAGGCAGTAGTGGGCTGTGAAGGTGTGTACCGAAGCCCAGGTGGCTGCTCGACAAATGTCATCGATAGACACAGAGTGGAGATTAGCCATGGAAGCTGCCATGGCTCTCACGTTATGAGCTGTGACATGGCCTTGAAGAGGAAGACCCTTACTCTCATAAGCAAAGGATATGCATTGGGCAATCTATTTAGATAAAGTTCTTTTGGAGACTGGAAGTCCCAAATGACTAGGGTCGAAAGCTATAAAAAGTTGCGAGGACTTTCTATGTTGCTGTGTTCTCTGTAGGTAAAAGGCTAAGGCTCTTTTACAATCCAAAGTTTGAAGGTTTCTTTCTGCATTAGAGGCATGAGGCATCAGAAAAAATAAAGGAAAATAAATTGATTGATTTAAATGAAAAGGCGAAACCACCTTTGGCATAAAGTGTGGATGAGTTCTAAGAACAACCTTATCATGATGAAATCTAGTATAAGGAGGATCAGCCACTAAAGCTTGCAGTTCACTAATGCAACTTGCAGAGGTGATTACAATTAGGAAGATGACCTTACAGGTCAAAAACATAAGGGTTGTAGTGGCTAAAGGCTCAAAAGGCGGCTTCGTGAGCTGCCTGAGAACTAGATTTAGATCCCATGCCACCGGTGGTGGCTTAATGGGAGGTTTGCTTAATAGAAGACCTCTCATAAATCTGGATATGAGTGGATGAGAGGAAATTGGTTGCCCATTCAGAGGCTTATAAGAAGCTGCAATTGCACTAAGATGGACTCTTACCAAATTGGCCTTTAGACCAGAATTTGATAAGTGAAGGAGATACTCTAGTATCAATTCTAAAGGTATGACAAGGGGGTTTAATCCCTTCTTGGAGCACCATACAGTAAAACGTTTCCACTTGAAGGCATAAGATCTTCTTGTGGAAAGTTTTCTAGAAGCCTGAAGGATGTCCTTTACCTGTTGGGACAGGTTAAAATCCTGGAGGTCTAAGCCTTCAGCAACCAGGCCGTGAGATGCATGGACTGGGGACTTGGGTGCCATAGAGTCCCGTCCTCTTGGGAAAGGAGATTTGGAGCATTCCCTAACTCCAGAAGTGCCGCTTGAGAGAGATGTAGAAGCAGGGGATACCATGCTTGGCGTAGCCATCGTGGTGCTATGAGAATCATGCAACCCCTGTCTCTCTGAAGCTTGAAGAGTGTTTTGGGGATGAGAGGAATGGGTGGGAAGGCATAAAGGAAGTCCTGACCCCAGTGAAGGAGGAAGGCATCCCTTGCCTGACAATTGTAAGCCGGAATCTTGAAACAGAACCGGGTAAGTTTGGCATTCAGTGGACTTGCAAAGAGGTCTATGTCTGGAGTGCCCCAAAGATTAAATATCTTTGCCACCTGGTCTAGGTGGAGGGACCACTCGTGAGGCAGCAGTACTCGACTGAGTTTGTCTGCCCAAAGGTTTTGAATGCCTGGAAGATATACCACTAGAAGGTGAATTTGATACTCTCTGGCGAGGGCCACCAGTCGTAAAGCTTTGTTGAATAACGACCGAGAGCCTGTCCCGCCCTGCTTGTTCACATAGAATATGGCTACTTGATTGTCCGTCTGGACTAGGACTGTCTTGTAGCTGAGCCGGGTGTGGAATACTCAAAGAGCTAAATAGATTGCTCTTAATTCCAGGAGGTTTCTGTGTAGACCAGCCTCCTGTGTAGTCCAGGTGCCCTGGGTAGAGAGATAATTCAGGTGTGCTCCACAACACACCTGTGATGCATCTGTTGTTAGGGTGGCCTGAAAGAGGGGTTGATGAAAAGGAGACCCCACTGTCAGATTTTCTAATGATTGCCACCATTGGAGAGACAAAATTAGTCATTAAGATTTTAATATCTTGTCTGATAAATGACCTGTGGCCTGTGTCCACTGTGTGGATAGGGTCCACTGTGCTGCTCGCATGTGGAGGCGAGCATATGGGACTACATGAACTGTGGATGCCATATGTCCCAGCAACTGTAGTAGCTCCTGAGCAGTTAGGGAGGATTTCCCCGCTGCTTGAGAAGCTGGTTGCATTATGCGAAGACACCGGGCCTGTGGAAGGAAAGCCTTTGCCTGTCTGGTATCTAGACAGGCCCCTATGAATTCCAGGCATTGGGAAGGAACAAGTTGGGATTTTGGGAAGTTTATTACAAACCCCAAGTATTGGAGGATTCGCATTGTGCGAGACAGTGCAGTGTCGGCCTCTGCAACTGTAGGGGCTCGAATGAGTCAGTCATCTAAGTAAGGGAAGACGAATATCCCCAGGGTTCGCAGAAATGCAGCTACTACTGACATTCATTTTGTGAATACCCTTGCTGCTGAAGCCAGACCAAAGGGAAGAACCCTGTACTGGAAATGTTTTCCCCTGAAAAGGAATCGAAAGAATTTCCTGTGATCTGGATGGATCAGAATGTGAGTGTATGCATCCTTTAAGTCTAGAGAACACAGCCAATCCTGGCTTTGAAGGTATGGCAGAAGAGTTCCTAGAGAAATCATTTTGAACTTCTCTCGAAACAGGTATTTGTTCAATTCTCTAAGGTCTAAAATGGGTCTGTGTCCTCCTGTTTTCTTTGGAATAAGAAAATAGGGGGAGTAGAACCCTGCACCCCGTTGAAGAATGGGTACCTCCTCTATTGCCCATTGAAAGAAGTGTTGAGACCTCGTGATCTAGCAGATCATCTGCAGTCTGAGAATTGACTTGCTTTAGAATTGCAGGAGGGGGCATGCTGTGAAAATGAAGCTTGTACCCCTCTCCTACAATGGACAAAGTCCAATCTTCTGCTGTTATCTGATGCCATCTGTTGGCAAAGTGGCATAACCTGCCTGGGATATTGGGAGGTTGGGGACCCCTCAGAGGCAGGAAGGCTAAGCTCTCTAGGAAGGAGTCAAAGCCCTTGAGGGGGCTGAACCTGCAGAGCTGGTTGGGCTCTGGGGCCTTTTGGCTTCTTTTGCTGTCTAGTTTGTCCCTTTTGGGCAACCTGACCCTGAGTCTGACTCTGCTGGGTATAGGAAGGATAAAATTTCCTCTTTTTGCTGAAAGAGGGTTTTTTATAAGGCTTCTTCTTGGCTGGAGTGGCTGTAGATTTCGACAATCTATCTAGAGCAGTATTGTCAGCATCCAACTCGTTAGCCTTTTCCTGCCAGTTCTTGACAAAGAGATTCTCTCCCGTGCAAGGAATGTTGCCTAACTTGTCCTGTACCCAAGACTCCAAGTCTGATGCCTGAAGCCAGGCAATCCGTCGTGCGCCAATGGCAATAGCAGAGGTTCTGCTGATGCATTCAAAGCAGTCAAAGGTTGCACGATTGACAAACTTAGAAACATCTTGAGCATGCTTAACTAGAGCAAGAAAGTCTTGTCTCTTGTCATCTGGGAGAAATGGGCTCATAAGCTCCAAGTCTCCTGTAACTTCCTTGAGGGACATTCCCATATATAGTATATATGAACTGATCCTAGCTGAAAGCATGGAAGCCTGAAAAGTTTGGCGCCCAAAAGCGTCCAGAGTCCTGCATTCTGTCAAACCTTCACCCACTCCCCAACCTTGTGGGTTAAGGAGGGATAGGCCATGTGTAGTTGTGGGGGCCAATGAATATGCGGTGACAAGAAATGTATTTGTTTTCAAGGATTTTTATTTCCCCGCTCCGTGAGAGAGACAGGAACAGAAAAGGTTAGTAAATCAGGAATTATGCAAACAGAGGCTTTCAGTATTGTGCTTCAAACTTCTCATATGGAGAAACACATTGCTTCATGTGTTCTCTCCGTGCAATATATATACAGGTGCTCAGGTAAGAAGTATAATTGTTTCTTTTAGCAATTAGGTCACAGTCCAGCATACATTCAATGCAAAATAGGCTTTCCTTTCAAATTGTTTCAAACACTACTTTTTCCAGGTACCTTTTCTCAGCGATTCTGGACTAGCATAACCAGAATAAAAGTCAGGTATAATCATTCAAGCTTCTGTCTCATTGGTTTTCTCTATTAATCCTATAGAGCAATCCATCGGCTGACTGACGTCCAACATGGGAACTTGAGTTTGGGGAATAATCTTTTCTTCAGGATTATTTACTGCTGGAAGAATAGCTTGTTGTGAAATAATTCTTTCATTCAGGAATTGTCTAAGGTCTGTTAAGAGTTGTTCTGCCTGTCCCCTAACAGGAGTCAAGGGTAAAGCTCCTGCTTGTTTAAGCAGGTGATTATCTGCCTCTGATGAGCAAACACGGCTTTCCCTATTCAGACAGTCTGTGCTCGAGGTGGAAATTCCCTTCCCCCACTTCTCTCTGTTAATGAATGGAGGAATTTCCCTTTCGTTCTCAGCAGCTCTACTTCTCAGGAAGGCTTCAAAGGTAGGATCTTTTATATCAGGATATCCTAATCCCTTTGTAAAAAGTGGTGCTGCGTTTCTTTCCTCAGCTTGTTTGTTAGGAACAGGTATTACTGACTGAGTAAAACCTGGCTTGTATAGAGAGTTTTCAGGGTAAAACAATCTTCCTTCATACTCCCTAAAACTATCCTGTCCTCTACAAACAGGAGTCTCTCTTCTTGGCATATAACATTTTTCAGAAGGATTAAAAATAGCAGGTACCTTCAAATTAGACTGCTCAGGAATTATCTGGCCAGCATGCTTTTCTCCCCCGGGATAAAAACTGCTTCTCCACAACGTGGGCTCTTTTCCTTGTGTTGGATTAGCTTCCCTTCTGTTGCAGCTGGGCACAGCTTCTGTAATCAGGTCAAAGGGTTCTGCAGACAATGTAACTTCCTGCCTTCCCAATACCTTTGGCTTTCTTTCTTGTGGATTTAAAGCAAACTCTCTTCTCAATCCACTAGCAGAGCTTATTCCTTCATTCCTTCTTGACAGCCTCTGGCTTGGTCCTGTTCCTCCATTCGTTCTAGTCCTTCTGCTCCTCTCTACTGAGTGTTCCCTCTCTCTGTTTAAGAAGGATCCCTTACTCTGGGATGCCCGCCTCCTCCTAGGGCGTGCCCAATCCATAGCTCTGCTTCTCTCCTCCTCTGAGGTGAGCTGATTGGCTGCCTGTAGGCTATGCTGAGAGTGGGAATTTCTTCTTTTCCCTGCAATACTGGACTCTACCAGGGGGTCAGTGTCGGTCTCCATGGCCTCCGCGCCTAGCGCTGCGTCCCAATTCACGACCTGGGGGATTGGATGCATGCCTCTTTGCACTTTTCATCCTACGCATGGCTGACTCCACCACCATTGAATGGTGTGGCAGCCGAGTCTTTTGAAATCCAGGACATGGCGGAACTCGATACATAGTATCAAGTCTCCTAGAATGAGGAGATGTAGTCAGAGGTGTCTCCCACATTCTGAGCATCAAGTTATGCAAAATTTCATGGATGGGCAGAGTGGCTGCCTCCTTTGGAGCTTTAGGATATTGGAGAATTTCCAATTCCTTTGCTCTGGGTTCCTCTTCAGGAGCCACAGTGATTGAAAGGCCTTTGGCCATGTCACGAATAAAATCCTGAAAAGACATGTCTTCTGGAGGTGACATTCTGCGTTGGGGAGAAGAGGGATCTTCTGGGAGAAACTCTCTAGTACCAGCAGAATTGTCAGAGTCTTCGGAATCAGAGGATTCGAAGTATTCCTGACCATGATGCTCATGCAAAGCACGGTCCCGGTATCGATCGAAGTCGGTACTGAGTTGATCCGGTACCAACCTGTTGATTCCAGCCAAAGATGGCGCGGGAAGAATTCCCACCGGGGCCGGTACCGGCGGTACCAGTATCGGCGGGGCCGGTACCGGTGTCTGCACCAGTATAGGTACCGGTGTCTGCACCGGTATAGGTACCGGCATCGGTATCGATACCGGTGCCCGTTGGACCAATGGTACCGCAGCCGAGAGAAGAGCTGCAATGCTGCGTTCGATAGCAAGGAACCTCTGGTCTATTGACGCTGCCGATACCTGGGTATTGGTACCGGTGAAAATGGCCAGGACCCCTGAGCATGGCACAGGTAGTTCTTGCGAGGTCGAGGCCTCGAGAACATCCTGGAGCCCCATCGATGCTTTGGAAGCCGAAGCCTCCCGCCGGGGCTGTTTTGCCGGTGTGGTTCCCTCAAGGGCAATGCCAACGGCCTCTCAATGCTTAACAGGAGAGCTACCCTTTGAGGACTGGCTTTTATGTTTAGTTACCTGAGATCCATGGGAGGAAGATGAGGCCCTTGAAGATGTCGAGGCAATGGATTTGGCATCCAAAGAAAAGAGGGTACCGAGCTTTGCAACCCGGTTCTGTCTTCCTCTTTTAGTCATCCCCATACAGGTGAGACATTCAGATGGAGAATGTTCAGGCCCTAAACATTTAAGACACCAATCATGGGAGTCAGTGATGGAAATGGCACTGCCACACTTAGTACATTTTTTAAAACCACTAGTTGGTTTTTCCATGTTTTAGGAATATGGGGCCTAGTGCCCAAAATGGCGCCTAGCACCAAAAAAGAAAAGTTTCTGATGAGAAACAGTTCAAAGTATAAGTTTGGGGTTTTTTTTGGAAAAGAAAAGAACCGGCGGTACTGGTAAGCGTCGTGTGGAGGCAAACGTGACCACAAGAAAACAATTTTAAAGACAGCATTTTCTGCGGTGACAGGGTATGGATCCTACCGGCTCCGCGGAAAACTAAGAACTGAAGTGGGACAGTTGGAAAGGTGGGAAGGCAGCGCGCATGTGCTGAGGGATGCTCCCAAAAGCGTTCCTATTGGTTACACAATGCAAGGTTCCACATTAGGAACCACCACCCAGGAAAAAGATTTAGGCGTCATTCTGGATAACATGTGAAAACCATCGGCCTAGTGTGCAGCGGCGGCCAAGAGAGCAAATAGAATGCTAGGTATCATAAGGAAAGGAATGGAAAATAAAATAAAAGATATTATAATGCCTCTATATCTTTCCATGGTGAGACCGCACCTTGAATATTGTGTGCAATTCTGGTCGCCATATCTTAAAAAGGATATAGCGTTATTAGAAAAGGTTCATTGAAGAGCCACCAAAATGGTAAAGGGGATGGAAGGATACTCCTATGAAGAAAGGCTAAAAAGGTTAGGGCTCTTTAACCTGGAAAAGAGACGGCTGAGGGGAGATATGATAGAAGTCTATAAATTAATGAACGGAGTGGAACGGGTAAACGTAGATCGATTGTTTACCTTAACAGAATATAGAAAGACTAGGGGACATGCAATGAAGCTACAGGGTAAACTATTTAAGACTAATAAAAGAAAATATTTTTTCACTCAACGTGTAATCAAACTCTGGAATTTGTTACCGGAGGATGTAGTAAATGCTGTTAGTGTAGCTGGGTTTAAAAAAGGTTTGGACAAGTTCCTGGAGGAAAGGTCCATAAACCATAATTAAGAAAGGACCCAGGATATCAATGCTTGACCCAGTACAAGCATTGTGGAACCTGTGTCTTTTGGGGAACCTACTAGGTACGTATGACCTAGATTGGCCACTGTTGGAAACAGGATACTGGGCTTGATGGACCTTGGTCTGACCCAGTATGGCATATCTTATGCTATGTTCTTATCTCATCAAGGTACTTCTCACTGCCTTGAATGCTCCTCAGCCTCGCCACCTTCTCTTTGAGTTCCTCCACTTGTTTCCTCAGAGCTTCTGCATGCAGGCACCCTGCACATGGAACCGGCCCTTAAACTGGCATTGGGACCTCTGTCTGGACAGAGGCAGAAGCTGTAACGGGGACAACAGCTTTAGCGATATGATTTTTCCCAGCCATTGTTCTGTTCGTGGAGCTTAGGTATCTGTTAAAGCAAAAGAGAGAGATCTACCAAAGTACCAGCTAGTTTCCCAGCTGTCCTTTCATAGAAAAAGCATTTAAATCACTTTAATTATATTCGAATGTGTTGTTCCAAGTCCTTGTGCTTTGTTAAAAGGGGAGGTGTCCTATAAAGAAAGACTGCTCACTAGGGGTGGGTGGGAGTTGGGGTGGGTAGGGAGAGAATTAACACCTGATTAGGTGTCAGCAGTTCCCAAAAGCTGAGAAGGTTACTAGAGTTTAAAACCTCCTCTGCTAAAGAAAACATTGCCACTAAACCACCAAAAAGAATGTAACTTTGCTTTAAAAATATACCAGATCCCTTTTTAAGAGTAAACCTCAATACCCTCTGTGTCCCGAAGTGCTGGAGAACTGTTAAAGCGTTTACTAGTAACAGAGCATTCTCACTTACAGCCCCACTACTATGGAACCGGTTGCCATGTGAGTTGCGGGCAAACAGTGACTTGAAGGACTTCAGAAAAAAGCTTAAGACTCACCTCTTCCAAACGCATTACAATGTAACCTAGGCATTGTATCCCACTACCAACTGTCCACCATGTTACGGAAAGTCACCCTGCCCTTGTAAGCCCGCTTTGAGAAACGCATTCAGTAAATATGTAAATATGTAAACTCTGTATCCTGTGTAAAGTATTCCCAGCAATTCTGTATCTGATGTAGAGTATTCCCAGCAATCAAGTGTAATCTGTAATCTGTAAGCAAGTGTAATCTGTAACCCAAAGTTTGCTGTGTTCCTAACTAACTTTCTCTCCCAATCACAATGTATATTTTGCTAATTCCTGGCCTGTACAGCCACCCTTAATCATGTATAGAAACCGCTGCTGATCGCTGGAAGCAGCGGGATACAAATGTACAATAAATAAATAAATAAATAAATAAAATAAAAATAAGAGCTCCCAATCAGAGATCTAGCAATTTAATAAAAATAAACCCTCAAATCCTTACCGTTGTTTGACCTGTAGAGCCCCTGTTTGGAATGCCTCTACAGGGCAGGGTTCTGAAGCCTTTTACTCAGGCCTCAGCTGCTCTCAGTTCATTCACAGGCTAATCAGGCCCACTAACTCCTGATTAGGTGTCAGCAGTTCCCAAAAGCTGAGAAGGTTACTAGAGTTTAAAACCTAAGCTTCCCTTTGCGGGGCCCTCCGAACACCCCAAAGAGAGACGATCCGCTTTGAGAAAGTTTATAAAAACTTTAAACACTGCCGCAGCGCTCTCTTGACGTCCAAACAGCGCAAGCTATGGTTCAATACGCTCCCCTCCGCTGCACCTAGCGCTGGAAGAGAGACCATTTTAGTTAGGTGAAACCACCTTTGGCAACAACGATGGATCCAGCCGCCAGGCCACCTTCTGTCTGGAGACAGACAAAAAATGAATCCTGACAGGTCAACGCCTGCAACTCTGAAAATTGCCTCGCCGAACAGATGACCATCAAACATACCATCTTCAAGGCAAACCCCTTAATCTATGCCTGTTGCAAGGGCCCCAATGGCGCGCTAGCTAACGCTCCTAAAACCAACTTGAGCTTCCCCGGTGGAATTAATATCCTATGACAGGGCTACAGTCTGGTAACCACCTGAGAAAGCATACCACATCGACCTGTGCATGAGAGCCACTCCCTGTCCTTTGCTGCTATAGCAAGACAGAGCTGCTAACTGAACTCTCCAGGACCTGCGTTTACCAAACCCGTCCCGCAGAAAACTTAATACCTAGGGAACTAACACTGTTGTTGCGCGAGCGTGCCTCCGCGAGCACCCGTCCTCAAGATGCGCCATATACGCACATATGCAAGGGACGTAGACTTTTTTTTTTTTTTTTTTTGCGGCAAGGTGGCAAAGACTGCTGTCGAGCAACTCTTTTTCCTTAAGCTTCCTCTTTCAATGGCCACCCCGTAAGCAAAAAACGATGCACCTGAGGAATTTGAAGGGAACTCCGTAGCAACAGAATCTCCAATGTCGGAAACCTCCATGGATTCACATCGAGCAACCGTATGAGGCAGGCATACCACGGGCGCCTTGGCCAGCCCGAGGCCCCCAACCACACGTTTCCCTGAAGCACTTCGATATGGAGAACCACTCAACCTATGAGTGCCCTGGTGGAAAGACAGAGAAGTCCGGACGACGGCCGCTGTTGAAACAGTGCGCCGATGCCTTCCGACCTCCTTTCGCGTCGTCTGCTGAAGAAGCGACCCATTTACGCAGAGTGAAACGCCGTCATGAGGTCCAATACTGGCTGTCCCCATATGCGACCGATCTGTGAGAACACCTCCGGATGCCACTCCCATTCTCTGGCATCTACTCGGACCCAGCTGAGGAAATCCACCGTCACAATGTCCTGCAACATGCGCCACCGAAAATGCTGGCAGCCTATGCTCTATCCACACACACAGACCCTCTGCCGCGGACTCTATGGCCACACTTCCGGTTCTGCCCTGCCGATTGATGTAGGCCACCACTGTGGATTTGTCGGACAGTACTCGCACCGCTCGACCTGTCACCATAGCTTCGAACTCCTACAACGCCCAGCGTATCACTCGCATTTCCAGTCGGTTGATTGACCACTGGGTCTCCTGTGTACTCCAAGAGCCTTGTGTGAAATGATCTCCGAACATAGCGGAGTTTAACAAAGTTTTTGGCCAAGCTCCCGGAGGAAAGGTCCATAACCTTTTATTAGAGAGAAGCTGGAAAATTATAATTATTATTTTTTTTTATAGCAACTTTCACCAATTCAAGATGTTCTGCAAGGCACACAACCCAACAGAGCATCACATCTGTTGTACATGCAACGGAACCCTTAAAATATGAGCATACATGAATCCACCATTTGCCCCGATACAAGCATTGAGTAGCCTATTTGTCGTTTTGGAAACCAGCCAGGTCCTTAAGACCTGGATTGGCTACCCTAGGACACAGGATACTGGACCTGAAAGAGCTTGGTCTGACCCAGTATGGCATTTCTCGTATCCTTATGAACGGAACCTCCCCAAGGTCTCTGCCTTGGAAGTAACAGGCTGCGTCTGGCCCTATGGCTAGCTCACACAGAGCAGTGTGGCCTAGTGGTTGAGGCAAGTTGCCAGAGGACCAAGGGTTTGAATTCCAATCAAGACCACCAACCTTGGGCCATAAAAACTGGGGTTTCTGGTCCCACAGGTGGTCCTTCTGGCCTTCGTTAAGCAACTTAACCCTCTGCCTCAGGTACTAAAACATAAATTGTGAGCCCTTCAGGGACAAGGGAAATAGAAATACCGTAATCGACTGTATGCCACCCTGACCTGTAGGCAATCAGTATACTCAAATAAATAACTGACTGGGAATATGTGACCATAGCAAACACTGGCAGTGGAAAGACATCAGAGCTGGTGCTGGTTCCTGGTCTTCCTTTCTCGCTCTCCCAGTCCTTCTGCCAGCATTGAGAAAAGGCTGAGAATAGATTGTCCAGTGGGACGGGGACCTTGCGTCCTGGACATCAGAGAGAAAGAGGGGCTAGGATCTGGGAGTAAAGCCCAAAGACAAAGGGAAACTGGTGACTGTGACACTGTAGCTCCTCCGGACGGCTCACTCCACAGCAGATCCCATGACTGCATCTCCAACCCCATGTAACACCATGAGGACCTCACGCACTTTATTACAATCGACATCCCCCCATTACTGGAGAAATAACCTTAGTCTGATAATACAGTCTGAGCAAAGAAATGCAGTCTCACCCTGCAAAGAGTGCACCCAAAAATCATGCCTAAGCAATTTTGAGCACATACAAAATGCACATCTATATATACGGGTGACCCAGCACCTGTCACCCAAACACAGTGCAGTAAGCACGCTTGAACATAGGCTGAATGCATGAAGCCATACACAGAGTATTGACTTCCTCTATGAAATCTTCCAGTGCCCTGGAGCGCTAAGCCCCAGACTGTGCTACCTAGACGTCCTTCTCTTCACCCTCAGCACGAGCCCTTTAACAAGATGGCACAGACGGGTCAGTGCCCCTGCTAAGTGCTTAAAGCCCTGCTCTGACAGCACAGGCTCTAGAAATAGATGAGAATTTCCTGGGAAGGGCATGCTAAGTGAAGCTATGAAACACACAGGCACCCCCCCCCCCCCCGGCCTTCCTGCAGTCAGAGAAATAGCAGTGGGATACACCAACAACCTTGCAAGTGGAGGTCTTAGAGGTTGCTGCCTGTGTGAACCTGATGAGGAATACGATTTCGTATTTTACAATCCCCCCCAGGAATGCGGGCACTGAATACTATATGTGATTCATGAGCAGCGCTGCCATCCGGTGGCCTTTAGGGCACCAGAGCCCGACAAACGATACAGAAGTTGAGCTTTAAATCTTGGTCATATAATCTTGATTTGCAGAACATTACAGTTGCTTGTTTAGTCACTAACCCCTAAGAGCCCATGAGGTGGCCCTGTGGTTATTTCTTCCCTGACTTGCAGAGAATGATCCATCTGATGATGGCTGCATGCACACGGTCACAGAAAGGCACTATTGAGTGTACCAGCTGCCCTCTGGTGGCCATAGACTGTAGCAAAGGCACTTCTTGGTTGACAGTTTAACTGTTATTATTATTATATATTTTTTTATACCCTAAGGTTTCCCAAACCTGTCCCTGTGAAACCACAGGCGTTTGGGCAACTTTCACTATAGAATACACAAAAGCACACTTCCAGCCTGTCCCTCCTTCCAACTACAAGTTAGGGCTCTGCTCTTGAAGAACCTAAAAGCTGGCAATTTGCCTAATATCCCGAGATGCTCCTCAGAGACATGATTAGGAGGGAGAGAACATGTGGCATCAGAGATCAATGCCAAAACTGCTGTCCTATAAAACTAAGAATAAACTTAAAAATAAAGAGGACTGACAACAGCCCCCTTAAGGCTGAGGAACCCCCGAGCCTCAAAACACCTACAAACAAAAGAAAGAAACACTAGGCCCAAAAATCTAGCTATTCTGCCTGTCGTCTTCCTCACACAGGCAGCTCGCCACGCGGCTTCCTCACGCAGGCAGTTCGCCACGTGGTCCAAATACCTAGAGAGAAAATGGCCGCCCCTTTGCCAACGAATTTTGGCGCCAAGAACAACAGCCGCTGAAAAAAGGAGGCCTCAGCAGACCGACAGAGCCCGAAAGCCTTACCTGCAGGACCGAAAGCCACAGAGCCTGCTCCTACCGCCTTGAATTCATCCGATCCTCAAGCCGCGCTGCCGCACCTGGCAGCCATGGCGAGGACCGCTCAGCCGATTCCACAGAGTAAAATTAAAATCCCGCAGCAACGGAGAGGCTCCGTCTCACACAGTTTCAGTGTGGCTGTACGGGTCCCGGAGCTCTCTCCCGTACCGTCAAGGGAGAGAGATCCGCACCGGCAAATGCCTGCAGCAAGTGAAAATATCTGACAAGGAGGGAAGGCGAGAGCTGCTACTAATTTAAAGAGCCAGGATCAAATTTAAAATTACTGTAAATATTAGGAAATTTGCTCCTAAAAACTAAAGGGAACTAATCCCTGATTGCCAATTAACCAAAGGTAACTAAATTAAAAGTAAAATTAAAGGTAAAAATCAAAAGTAAAATCAGAATAGAATTTGTCACACTAAATGCTCCTTATCTGTTCCCCCAAGTGAGCCCAGAAGCTAGGCTCACTACGTCCTCCTGCTGCATGGAGACTGGAGACACTGGGGGCCGATGGGAGAGACCAGCAGGCTATATCCAGTGATGTCATGAGTTTTTGACATGCCCAGTCTCCAAGCTGCAGGAGGAGGTTCACTACCCAGAGGTTGAGGACTAAACTGGAGGAACGATAAGGAATAATGATTTATGGACCTTTCCTCCAGGAATTGTCCAAACCTTTTTTAAACCCAGCTACATAGTGGTATCCTTCCGTCTCAGTTACCATTTAGTGGCTCTTCTCTGTACCTTTTCTAATAACGCTATATCCTTTTTAAGATACGGCGATCAGAATTGCACACAATTTTCAAGGTGCTGTCGAACCATGGAATGATACAGAGGCATTATAATATCCTTTGTTTTTTTCTCCATTCCTTTCCTTATGATTCCTAGCATTCTATTAGCTTTCTTGGCCACCGCTGTGTAGCAGCGAAGTGCAGACAATGAATACATCCAGGAGTCAATTTACAGGGTCCAAGCCAATTTATTGTGCACAAGGCCCAGTTAGTCAAAGCTTCAAAAAGAACTGAGCAAAGTTCTTACAGAGACATATTCATTTATACATTTCTTTTCAGTTTGATACATGCAAACTTTCTATTGGTCCCAACGCTCCCTGCACCTGTCCAATCAGAGATCCCTCCTGGGCCTAGCACCCAGCTCCCTCCTCTAGGACTGTTCTAACAATGGTGCAGTTTCTAGGTTTGGATACTTCTCTACTGCAAGGTCGTTTCTGGCTCTAGGAATGCAAGTATTGAAACATTTCTATTTTCACAGCACAAGAGAATAATGAAAGATTTATGCATTCATGAAAACTTCTTATTAAGCAGTTTAAAACAGTTTTCTCAAACGTTTACAGACTTTGGTTCTTTACTGAGATGGGGGTTGGAATCAGGGCCTAACTTACAGGCCTTTCACATTTGCAGACTATTATAGGCCATAGCCTGCCACAGCTGCACACTGGGCAGAGTTTCAATGTATTATAACAATGATGCCTAAATCTTTTTCCTGGGTGTTGGTTTCTAAGGTGGTAACTTGCATCATGTAACCAAAATTTGGGTTGTTCTTTCCTAGGTGCATAACTTTGCACTTGTCCACATTAAATTTCATCTGCCATTTGGATACCCAGTCTTCCAATTTATCAAGGTTCTCTTGCAATATTTCAAAATCCTCTTGGGTTTTAACAACTTTGAATAATTTTGTGTTATCTGCAAACTTGATCATCTTAATCATTATTCCGATTTCCAGGTCATTTATGAATATGCTAAAAAGCAGCAGGCCCAGCACAGATCCCTGCACAGCACAGTGAAAGAAAAGGGCACAGATAGAAGGGATCTGCCAGAACAGCAGAGTTCCCAAGCAGGAGTGTAGGGAGAGATAAGAGAGAAAGGTACTGAGGAGTAGCCGAATGAAGACACTTATAGGTCAGTAGTAGAAGTATGAACAAAATACGGAAAGGGATAGGGAGACAATGAAGTGACTTAAGAAAAGGAGTGCCATGAGCACAGCGACACTAGCGGAAGATTAGCCGTGCAGTTAAGCTTTGAACAGATTGAAGTGGGGAGATATGATTCAGAGGAAGACCAGTGACGGGGGGTTGCAATAGTCTAGACGGGAGGTGACTAGAGAATGGATAAGGGTACTTATAATGTTTTCAGAAAAAAAGGGACAAATTTTGCCATTTATAGAGAAAGAAGCGACAGGTTTTAACTGTCAGATGTATGTGGAGAAGGAGAAGGAGGAGTCAAGGATGACTCCAAAGTTATCCACAGAAACAGAGAAATGAGGAAGGGGAAAGATGGACTTAGGGGGAAAGATAAGGAGCTCAGTTTCGGCCATGTTCAATTTCAGATAGTGGTGAGACATGCAGGCACTAATGTTAGATAAGCAGGCAGAGATCTGGGCCTGGATTCCTGGAGAGATTTCAGGTGCAGAGAGGTAGATCTGAGAGTCATCAGTGTACAGATGGTACTGAAAACCATGGGAAGAGGTGAGTGCACCAAGGGACTGAGTGTAGAGAGAGGAAAGGCGAGGTCCCAAGACAGAGACCTGGGGTACACCGACTGTAAGGGAGATAGCAGTAGATGAGGATCCACCAGAACATACACTAAAAGTGCAGTGGGAGAGATAGAATGAAAACCAGAACAGGACAGAACCCCTAAATCCAAGTGAGGGCACGGTATTGCGGAGAAGGTGGTGATCAACAGTGTCAAAAGCAGCAGAAAGGTCAAGAAGGATGAGGATTAAAGGCCCTTGGATTTGGGGAGGAACAAGTCATAGGAGAATTTGGCAAGAGCTGGCTCAGTAGAATGTAGAGGGTGATAATTAGAAGGACAGGTAGGATCAAGGGATGGTTTCTTGAAGAGAGATGTAGAAACAGTGTAGCACTGATTTCCAGAACTGTTCACAAATATTGGTAGTGACCAATAAAACCTTTATTGCCATTGATAGTTCAAAAACACATGACATATAAAATAACATTTCTAAACAGAAGGACCACAGACAGTTTAGGAATTATTTATTTATTTATTTTATTTAGGCAGATTTAATATACCGCTTTATCATTAAATCAAAGCGGTTTTCACATCAAACAATCAAGGGGGGGGCCAGTGTGCAACATGCAGTGGAAACATCTGAATGAGTGTGTTCGAGGGGTGTGAGCGATTAGTTTGCTTTATATGCAAGTGAACTATGTACAGTTATTAAAACAAGTGAGCTATATACCATTGAGCTATATACAGGTCTATATACAGATTGAAGGCTTCGGGTTTGGTTATGGCAGAGTCTAGTTCAGGTGAAGTATATTATAGTAGGATGCCTGACCCAATGAATTTAGCACATATCTTACATCAATGAAAAAGATCTTATTTTATTGCATTGGTTTGTGCCTGTCCCACAAAGGTGAGGTGAAATATGACCAGCAGGCCTGCAAGCCCCTGTTGGGCTTAAGGTTTTGTCAACCCATAAGAGCAGATTGGACATGTTCCTATTTTGGACTCAGTTGTATGGCAGTGATGACAAAACTATCAAAAGGTGCTCTGTGAGAGACCCTGGATGTTAAAGGCCACTAGGGACTTCCTCTGACTGCAACTGAGCAACTGGGTATGTCTCTCATGCTCACCTTTTACACAATTGTGATGGGCTAGGAATATAGGACCAGACCTGATGGAGACAAGGGGAGGGGGGTGAGATTGTTTAAATGACATGAGAGTGGGAATGGATATCAGAGATGCACAATTATTTCTCTGGCAAGGGCCCTATACTGTGCTTCAAGCCATGAGAGGTGAATTTTGGAATAGTAAAGATAAAGAGAAAGATGCTATAGAAGTCCAGCTACACTGTAATAGAAAGAGATCACTAATAGTGGCAACATCTGGCCAACAGGTTAGAAGATGTGAGATGTAAGATTCATGGGCTATTCTTCATCCTATGTTCCTTCCTTAAACTGCTGGAATACAGCAGGATATAGGAGTCAAGGGTAGACTCTGGGAACCCAGCCACCACATGCAGAATGATCATGTGAACATCAAAGACCACCTGCACATACAAGGAATGAAAGTGCTTACGGCTGCGGAAGATAACTCCCTATCACCAGATAAGTGTACAACCAATAGCTCCCATTACATTAGGCAAGCCAGCAAGGATATTTGAACTCTCCTTTCGGACTTCCAAGTTTCGCCTGTCATAAAGGAAATAAATGTAATTCTTCACCCAGCTGCTTATTGACCTAGTGAAGACATTGAAAAAGAGTAGCATGGCGCATTCCACCAACTTTGCCTATAGGCATGTCAGCTGCACATTTATTGGCTGACTTGTATAGGAAATGGTCCAAAGAAAAAGGTTTAGTGGTTTTCAACTCTCGCACGTGCATTAAATGGAGTGTGGCTTCTGCGGGCACACTTAATATCTGCTCTTGGGATGCCATTAAAATTTCTGCATTATCTACAGCCTTCAAAGATAGTGTGCTAATGTACATCGTGTTAACTGCAAAGGTGCAGTCTCTGCCCATGCCCTGCCCATCTTGTGTGCTAAACACAAATGCTACTTTGGTGCATGCTAGTGTTTTCAGGATGTGGTAGCCGTTGCCACATAGCTGCACTGTTAGCACACACTAAGCACATGTTAACTGCTTAGCAAACCTTTGTAAACTTACCCCTTAGTACTATATTTGTTGATGCTTACATGTATCACACCTAGTTTTGTTATGAGATAGGCAGGCAATAGAAAAATAGAACAGAAACAGAGATAAAATTATGGCAGATAAAGATCATACAGCCTATCCAATCTGCCCTGACATTCCAATTACAAAGCTTTACAGTTCCTTTTTTCCCTTAGAGATCCTTTGTGTTTGCCCCACGCTTTCTTGAATTCAGATGCAGTCCTTGTCTCTATCACCTCAACTGGGAGGCTATTTCACACATCTACCTCTCTTTCAATAAAGAAATATTTCCTGAGATTACTCCTGAGTCTATCCCCTTTCACCTTCATCCTATGCCCCCTTGTTGCAGGGCTTTCTTTCAATTGAAAAAGACTCTCCTCCTGTACATTTATACCACAGAGGTATTTAAAAGTCTCTACCATATCTTCCTTCTCTCGCCTTTCTTCCTCCCGCAGGCAGACAGAAGGAATTTCTGCTGCAATCTCGGCGGCCTTCCACCCCTGCAGGCTGTGATTGCAGCTTCTCTTTGCAACTGGCAGGCAAAAGTTTGGTGGGGCCAGGGCCCATGAGGTCCATCGCGTTCTGATGCTTATTTATTTGTTTAACCAGTTTTGTATACCACCTTATCCTTCAATCAAAGTGGTTGACAAGACAACAAAGGTTTACATATTGAGGGTATGGGAAAACAAAAATGATACATTACAATATAAATATGCTTGGCTTTCTTACTATGAGAAAACTGGGATCAAACCACAAGACTGACTAGTCCACAACAGCCAGAAATCCCAAATCTGCAGAAAAAGTCTCCCAGGTACTGATATCGCAAATGCAATCAAAAGGCAGCAGGCTTTCCAACCTTCAAGAGTGGATTCTAGACTGGTCTAGCAGGATTCAAGGAAAGGAGATTATCAAGTATAATTAAATTCCATGAGTGCCCTGTAGAGCTTCTCAACCACTATCAACGAAAGCCAGGAGGCCTTAGAAATGTCCTCTGGGGACACCCAAGTGGACTTCACCCAAGAGGGTCATGCTCTGTGGAGTGAAGGATGTCATAGGCTTCACCATAAAAGAAGCTGCCAAAAGAATCAGAATTGTGCACGTCAATCCAAGGGCTACACCATGGACACCATTCGGTGGACACTAGAGTCCCTCGGACTGGATTGTAGGAACCAACCCACCAGGGATGCCTTACACATTGACCCAAAGAAGAGCTCTCCTCCACAGTAGTGCATCAAGATCCACGAGGACACGCAGTCGGATAGAACTGCTTCACTCCTGCTGATGGGGGCCACACAGAGATACACCCAAGGAATCTCTTTGAGGCGACTCCTGGAACAGAACAAGACTGACACTTTAACCCTGATAGTTCAGGGCCCAGTCCAGGTCAAACCACTAAAAATCTCTAATTCAGTTAAGGGCCTAGAGGCTTACCATGTCCAAACAGGGAGGTTACTACCATTCCCAAGCAGCTCATACTGACCAGCATGCACTCACAAGGGCCAGGCCATAAATGTGAAGGTGACGGGAAATTGCCTTACCAGGAGTCCCACTGCATTTCTTACTGCAGGCCTGCATCCTAAAGAGCAAGAAGAATGCCATCTTGCTTGTCTCCAGATTCCATGTAACACCATGCACGAGGTCAATCCAGGGCTCCTAGTATCACCAGGTCCAGATGAGCCCACAACCTGTGCAGAAGACAGCTCACTCAAGGTCAGAGAAGAAACCACCCAGCATGCCTGCCCTAGGTCACTTCTAAGAAAGGGTCACCAAGCCTGTCATCTGGAGAATCTCCCTGCATCTGAAATAGATCCCCAACCAGCATTTGCTAGAGTAGCCAATAAATGGAGTACTGGAAAGCCTCTTCTTCACACTATGAGATCATGCTTTGCAGGTTGAGCTCTCACCTTGTCTGGGCTCACTGAGTTCTGACACAGTAAGTCAGATCGCCCAATAACAAAACTTGAGATATGTACTGCAGCTAGGACAATCAGATCCTGTTGCGCCCAACAGCCCAGCTGTACATCCACAAGAATTGCTCCGGGCCTACAAATTTGGTTGCGTAGAACACATGCATGACTGCTAGGTCCTACTGTTCCCACTGATCACTTTGGCCTCCAGGCTGAATATCTCCCAGGAGTCCCCTGAGGGGACAGTCACTAAGTCAACAGGACAGGATCTCATACCTCCAGCCCTTTTGGCTGGTAGCCAAGTATTTCCTTGGGTTCTTCCCACAGCAACTTAGCAACTGCAACCGCTTCTTCAACTGCACCTTGATCTCCCAGGGAACAGGAAGGACCTGGTTGAATAACCCGACATGGAGACTAGAAGATTAGGCAGTACCTCTGAATTTAGTGCATATGCACCTCAGACCAGGATCCAGCCCCAGGGTTGATGCTCTGCACCCATTCCAGACTAGTGGGTTGTGTTCCCCTCCCAGCAGAGGTGGAGACAGAAAAAATTCAAAGGTTTTTGATGATCTCAGTCTGCAATCATACCTGAGCATCTAGGGACATATAACCCCAGTGTTCGTACCCAAGCCAAGACCAAAAAGGCCGCCTTAAGGGAAAAGTCTTGAGTGAAGCCTTCCTCAAGGGTTCAAACTGATCAGCCATTGGGCACAAAGAACCAAACTGAGATCTCTAGAAGGGGAACCATCAAGTGCAGGGGAGGACACAGGCGTTTAACTCCTCAGAAAATGGGCCACATCTGGCGTGAGGCCAGAAAGCATTCCTACCAAAGGCCCTGTACAACAAGCCAAGGTTGACACCTGAACCCTCAAGCAAACTGAGGGAAAGGCTCTTTTCAATCCATCATGATATAAGGAGAACAGAGCCAACAAGACTGCAGTGCTAGCGCTGCCCTGTTGAGGAGCCTCTTCTCACGCAGAAGCATGGAAATCACAGCAGAAGACTAGCCCTTATATGTTAAGTATTGACTTTCAAAAACAAAGCCATAAGCGAGAAGGGAGCCAGATTGACCAGAAGGACCGTCCCCTGCCTCAAGAGCCCCCGTGTTGACAGTAAGTTAAGAAAGGGTACTGCTATAAGTGCATACCATGGTCTCCTCAGACAATTTGATGCCAACACCACTACTGGACCCTGATGGCACTCTATAGGACAGAACACATGCCCTACAAGAGACCACGGAGTAAACATGCAAAGAAAAACTTGTCTTGGCCAAGGATGAACTAGGGCATCCATTTCCTCAGAGCCTCCCTCTTTATGGTGGCTGAAGAACTTGTGCACTTTCTATCAGCCTGGGTCACCAGCAGAGCCATCTTGGGGAGATCCTACCTGTCCATGATCCTCTGAATTTCCAATGGCTCAAGTCCTACTCTCTGAAATCGATGGAGTGCCAATGAAAATGGTCTACATCCGCATCCATTCCTGAACATAAGAAATGCCATACTGGGTCAGACCAAGGTCCATCAAGTCCAGTATCCTGTTTCCAACAGTGTCCATTCCAGGTCACAAGTACCTGGCAGGTTCCCAAAAAGACACATAGGTTCCACAATGCAATTAGAAGACTTCCTGGGTCCTCTTTAATAATGGTTTATGGACCGTTTCTCCAGGAACCTGTTCAAACCATTTTTAAACCCAGCTACACTAAAAGCTTTTACTACATCCTCCAGTAACAAATGGGTTACATTGTAGCTTTATTGTGTGTCCCCTAGTCTTTCTACTTTTTGATGGCATAAACAACCGATCTATGTTTACCCGCTCCATTCCATTCATTAATTTATAGACCTCTATCATATCTCCTCTCACCCCGTCTCATTTCCAAGATGAAAAGCACTAACCTTTTAAGCTTTTCCTCATAGGGGTATACTTCAATTCCCTTTACCATTTTGGTGGATCTTCTCTGTACCTTTTCTAATTTTGCTATATCCTTTTTAAGATATGGTGATCAGAATTGCACATAATATTCAAGGTGCGAGCGCACCATAGAATGATATAGAGGCATTCCTGCAATATGCTGTGCCAAGAAGGCTAGGGGAGTCCGTTCTGCTCAGGAGAATGGGAGGGTCATTTCCCAGGAGACCCCGAAACTCTTTGTGCTCCCTTGCCAAATGACATAGACTACCACCATAGCGCTGTTCAAGAAGATCTGAACTGCCTTGTATTCAAATATGTTCTGGAGCTGCAAGAAAGCCAAGTGGAAGGCTGTTATTTTCAGGTGCTTGACAGTCCAAACCATTTTCCATTTGTTCCAACAACCCTGGGCAATCTACACCTGGCAACGGGCTCCACAGATGAACAAGCTGGCATCCATCGTTAGCAGAAGCCACTTGAGCTCGTCCAGGGGAAAGCCTTTTGGCAGATGACCAGGTTTGCCCACTATTTCAGACTGGCTGCTACCAATGGGGGAAGAGGAAGCCTGATTTCAAAATCCTGTAAACAAGGAGATCAGTGGGACAGCAAGCATTTGCATTTTGCAACAGACGCATGTTTCCTCGCCGCCATCAACCCTAGGAGTTGGAAGTAGTCCCAAGACTTGGGAGCCTGTTGCCTCCAAAATGCTCTCAACTAAGAAAGCAGCCTCTCTGCTCTCTTTCCATGAAGGAAAAAAAACCCTTCTGGAACTGGCAATGAACTGTGCCCCAAGGTACTTTATTTATTTAGACAGTTTTGTATACCACCTTATCCTTCTATCAAAGTGGTCACAACACAATTGGGGGATACATTTAACACAAGGGGATATGAGATACATACACTAATACTTACAGGGAACATGGGCAATAGAGGGTTAAGTGGCTTGCCCAAGACCACAAGGAGCACCTGTGGGACTAGAAACTCCAGTCCTTCCGGCCCAAGGTTGCTGTCCTCTAGTGGGATTTGAACCCCCAACCTTCTGGCCTGAGGTAACTTGCCCCAACCACTAGGCCACTCCTCCCTTTAATGACTTAGTAAGCGCCAGGTAGCTTTTGTCATAAGTGATCACCCATCCAAACTCTCTAGAAACTGCAGCACTCAGAGCAACACCCGAAGAGATTCAGAACATGACCTGGTCCAAACAAGCCAGTTGCTAGGTAAGGATGCAAACAAACCCCTTCTTGCTACAGAGTGGCAGCAGCCATGACCATAGCTTTGGTGAATGTCCATAGTACAGAGGAAAGATCGAAGAGTAGAATGGCAAACTGAAAGTTCGAGCTGAGAATAGAGAAGTACAGGAAGCACTGCTGATTCTCATGAAGGGGAATATGAAAGGACACCTCAGCCAAGTACAGCAATGCAAGAAGCTTTCCTCGCTGTACTGCTCGTAGGACAAACTGCAATGTCTCCATGTGAAAGCGAACATTGATGTCTTTGAGATCCAAAAACAAGTGGAAGGACTCATCCTTCTTTGGCACCACAGAATAAACTTGATCAATCAGTGCTGCCAGCTCCACTCTCTTAAGTAATGGATAATAAAGGAACCATCCTGATCACACAGCGCCAGAGGTTTGCCTTTTCAAACGATCTCTTGGAACTCAAGGAAGGATCCCAACCATAGGAGAGATGATCCGAGTTCCTGCATTCATCTTCTTGCAGATCTCTTCTGCAGAGGGGCTCCTGTCCACACAGCAAAGAGGGGCTTTTCTCTGAGCAAGAAGAGAAAGAACAAGAAGGCCCTGAGGCCGTTGATCCAAATTGCCATACTAGAAAAACCATGCTTGCTGAAGAGAGGGACGACATCAGGAAATGACAGGCCAGAAACTTGGAATGCTTTGCCATCCCAGTTGTCCCTCTAACAGGAAGATGGGCCACTAGGGGATGCCACTAGAAAACCTCTGGTGGGCTGTGCTCTGACTAGTGAGCAGACGAATATGGAGCAGGGGCGCTGTCTCTCTCTCGAGCCATCCCCACTGCTCTCTGTAGAACTGGAGAAACAGAAGAGAGTTCTATGTCAACCAACTGAAAGGACGAAACCTCCGAGAAGTGAGCAGAGCCTCCGTGCCAAGATTGCAGAGGGAGGGCAGCAAGCCAGCATCTCCTTCTAGAAGACAAGCACCTATGCCAAGCAGAAAGGCTTCCTGAAGCAAGTCCTCCTGTCCAACCAAGGTGTGCTGTGGTATGCCCAGGGACGGCCCAAGTGTGTAGCAAGGCCATGTACGGAGACTAATTGCGGGGCCTCATTTGCAGATCCATTTAGCTTCATTTGTATAAATCTAATTTATTTTATTTTAAAATGTATGGGCCTGATTTTTGAAAGGCATTTACACAGTTTACAGCCCAGTAAACCATGTAAATGCCTTAAATGGGAATATTCAACGGCACTTACACAGTTAGGGCCTTTGAATATCCCCTTCTAAGTCCTCTACATGCACCGATGCTATCCGGTTAGCATCAGGGCATGTTGGGGGCAATCTGAGGCAGAGCAGAGGCGGAGACTGCTGCTAACTGGGCAGTAGTGATATTGTATGCTACAGGTTAGCGACCTGCGCCCAAAAGATAGGCGATGAAAACCCTCGCCTATCTTTAAGGTGCAGGAGCTAACAGGGCAGCATGCAATATTGCGGCTGCCCAGTTATCTTTGGTGGCTTTCTGGGTCTGTGGCAATCACCAGATATTCAATGCCATAGATGAAACTTGACGGAGCCAATGATAACGGATCAGGAGGGGAGTGACATGTTCAAAGCCGGAGGCATGGGCAAGAATATGGACTGTAGTATTTTGGATGAGCTGGAGTCAATGGAGCTGATATTGGGGGGGTGCATTGCCCCGCTATGATATTAAATTCAAGAGCAAACAGCCACACGTGCATGGTATTTAATAAGCTATTTAATAGGATTTATTTGAATCAGCAAGGAATATTGAACTTTTGAACCATCCCGTATGTGAGGAATCATGCTGAGCCAGCTGTTTACTAGCCCGAGACCAAAGGTGTAGGGAATGACTGACCAGAATTGTTTATTAACTCGGAGAACAAACAAAGGCTGGAGAAGGACTGATCAGAAATTACTGTTTAGCAAGGGTGTATGGGGTGGAGAATATCTGTAGGGAAAACCTCACGTGAGGAGTCATGCGGTCCAGCTGCGACACATTTGTTACAGCCTATAAAAAGAGCTAGAAAATCCAGAACAGGTAGAGAGCTGATGTCCGCATGGCCAGTGCGTGCCAGCGCATGAGGAATCACAGACTTTTCTCCAGCCTTCGCTGTGGCTCCCCCAGCTGATGATAAGGACTGTGATGATGTCAGTTTGGTGATGCATTGTTCTATGTGTTGTCCTTGTAATATTGTTCAGCTAATTGTCATATTTATTTATTTATTTAACAGGTTTTATATACTGCTTTATCATTTCAATCAAAGCAGTTTACACTGAAACTTAAACTTGGTAATGTACATTAAACAGGGACATTGATAACTTGGGTTTTTCTGAGGCAATGGAAGGTTAAGTGACTTGCCCAAGGCCACAAGGAGTGCTAGTGGGAATCGAACCCTGGTGTGGCTGTTTGCTCTTGAATTTAATATCATAGCGGGGCAATACAGGGAGACCTAGGAAAAGACGAAATTAGACTTACCTGCTAATTGTTGTTCCTTGAGGAACTCCAGTCCAGTCCCGAAACCTCTGGGGTTGAGTACCTCCTCCAGCAGCTTGGAGACTGAGTATGTCATCTTTTGATGACTCTCGTATAAATACCAGAGGGACCGCCCACAGGCTCCAGTAACCTATTGACAAAGCAGACTCAATGGAGCAACAAATAAGTAATTAACATGCAAGAAAACTCAGAAACCTATCACCTACGTGAACTGAACCTAAGAGATCCCCTCATGGAGAAAGAACTCCCCCCTTCCTCTGAACTCTGGGAACTTACCAGAAACTCTTCCAGGTGCCAGCCAACCCCCTTCAGGCAGCGCGGAACAGACACTCTCTGTGTCCTCACTCCCAGTTCCCCCACCCCACAAACACGAACCGAGGCCTATCCTTCCCTTACTAAACTCTGAATCCGGCTTCAGGCCAGGAACCAACACGTGATACATAGGGCACGATCCAGGACTGGACTAGAGTACCTCAAGGAACAACAATTAGCAGGTAAGTCTAATTTCGTCTTCCTTATTGTCCCTCCAGTCCAGTCCTGAAACCTCTAGGGATGTAACAGAACAGTAAATTTCAATGGGAGGGACCTGCCAAACCTGCCTGAAGTACAGCCGATCCAAAACAGGCATCCCTTGTCACCTGGACATCCAGATGATAATGCTTGACAAAGGAACATAAAGATGACCAGATGGCCGCCTTACAAATCTCAGCTGGAGAAACCAAGCTATATTCAGCCCACGAGGCCGTCTGAGCTCTCATGGAATGAGCCAGCAGACCAACTGGAGCAGTCTTACCACTCACCAGGTATGCCGATGCGATAACTTCCCTAATCCACCGGGAAATGAAAATCTTCACCACCGATTCTCCCTTCTGTGGCTCGCCGAATAACGTGAACAGGTGATCCGACTTGCGCAAAGGTGCTGTACTTTTCAGACCCGATGGATGTCTAGAAGTCACAACCGATTTCCTACTGCCTCCTTCCTGTCACTGCCGCAAACCAGCAGAATGGCAGCCTAGTTCACATGGAAACCCGCGACCACCTGGGCAAAAAAGAGGGGACCGGCCTCAACACCACCTTCTTCTTAGAAAACAACAGAAATGGCTCCCGGCAGGACAAAGCCTGCAGCTCCGAAATTCTACGTACATAACAGATAGCCACGAGGAACACCGTCTTGAGAGTCAGATCCTTGAGCTACCCCCTGAACCTTACCTCGATAACAGGCAATCGCCGCCAGTTGGACCCTCAAGGAACTAGCTGCCAGTCCCTTATCAAAACCATCCTGCAGAAACGCTAAAACATCGGATACTGAAGCCCTGGCAGGCTGAACCTGATGTTCCGCCCCCCAAGCTTCGAAGATGCACCAGACACGAACATAAGCAAGAGAAGTGGCTCTGCGCCTGGCTTTCAACAAGGTGGAGACCACAGCAGCTGAATATCCCTTCTTCGTCAGCCGTGCCTTCTCAAGAATCAAGCCATAAGCGAGAATCGATCCACTTGCGGCATGCGCACCGGCCCTTGCATTAGGAGGTCTTCCCGGACCAGAAGCCGCCATGGATGACTCTCCAGAAGCCGAATGAGATCTGCATACCATGGCCGCCTTAGCCAGTCTGGAGCTATAAGAATCACTACAGTAGACCTCGATGGGCCTCTATCCATTGTACTATCCACCCTATTAGAGCCCATGGTGGGAATACATATAGCATCCCTTCATCGGTCCCCCGCTGAATTAGGGCATCAAGACCTTCTGACATCCTCTCCCACAGCCTGTTGAAGAAGTGACTGGCCTTGGCTGACTTGAAGGTTGCCATCAGATCCATGACCGGCACGCCCCAGCGGTGCACCACCTGGAAGAACACCTCCTGGTTGAGCACCCACTCTCCGGGATCCACCCGTACTTGACTGAGATAGACCGCTGTCACGTTGTCAATCCCTGTCATGTGCGCCACTGACAGTGCTTGGAGGTGTACCTCGGCCCAACCTAAGAGCCAATCGCACTCCTCCTCCAAGGACATGCTGCCTGTGCCCCCCTGACGATTGATGTAAGCCACCATGGTTGCACTGTCCGACAGCACTCGCACTGCCTTCCCCTGCAACCACTGTTGGAAACAGGATACTGGGCTTGATGGACCTTGGTCTGACCCAGTATGGCATATCTTATGTTCTTAACTTCTGGAGTGGCATGAAAATGGCCCTCATTTCCAGCCTGTTTATCAACCAGCTCCGTTCTTGAGCATTCCACTGTCCCTGGGCATAGCGCCTTTTGTAGTGGGCCCCCCAGCCGGACAGGCTGGCGTCTGTCGTTAGTGCAACCCATGACAGTGATTCCAGTGGCATTCTGTTCTCCAGGTTCCCCGGGCAAAGCCACCACTGAAGGGCCTGCTTGATCTCTCGCGGACAGGCGAGCCTCTGTGAAAGGGGATGGGTCTGGTGAGACCACCTCCGTAACAAGGCCCTCTGCAATGGTCTCATGTGCACCCTTACCCACTGCACCAACTCGAGCATGGCTGCCATAGTCCTCAGGAGCTGAAGAAAGTGTCAGGCTGTAGTCAGAAACCGGCACACCAGCCTGCGGAGCCATTGCGCCCGCAACCCTGGGAGAAACACTTTCCCTTTGCATGTAGTGAATCGTGCTCCCAAATATTTGAGGTTCTGAGAAGGGACCAGCCGGATTTTGGACATATTGACCACTGAAGGGAAATTGGCTGACAGGTATGTCTAGTATGGCTACATCCTTGCCTGAGGCTGTAATACATCATGATGGCACGAAAAAAACACGTGGGCTAAGAAAATGAGTACCCAGAGCCCAGCACAACAAGAGTAAAGCCAGGGAACCATACTCTGAACAGAAGTGCACAGAAAATGGACCCAGCTAAGAAAAGCTAAGTCAGGCCTGAACAGATTGAACAGGCCTGAGCAAGTTGGGCAAGCCTGGACAAGTTAAACAGGCCAAACAAAGCTGGTGATACAAAGTATTCATAAGCCCTGAAGACTACAGTGCTGAAAGCTACAGTGATTAATGAAACAAAAGGAATGGCAGGGTGTAACCAGAATGACTCAACACTAGCAAGAATAAAAGCCATTAATATGCTAATAAGGGTGGATCCCAAAGGAAAGAGGCCTCTGCAAACTTTTTGCACATGGCCCTCCTTTGTCCCAAAGGAAAGAGGCCTCTGCAGACTTTTTGCACACGGCCCTCCTTTGTCCCAAAGGAAGGAGGCCTCTACAGGCCCTACAACCTTTTACAGACAGTATAGCAACTTTTGCACACGGAACAAAACTCTTGTGTATGAGTTGCTATAGAGGGTATAGAGTATATAAGGATGCAATTACAGAGCTCAGGGCGGCCTTCTCTGTCTCATCACTGTGGAGATAGGGAACGCTGCCTGTACTCAGATCCCTCAGATAGACACTTGTGTATCTGTGCTTACAGCTTTTGCTTATGCCAAATAAAAGAGTTATTTTTACTGACAAATAATTGTGATCTGAGTTCTTTTTATTTTCTGGTGCACGACTCCCATGTGCCCAGGCAATTGGAAATATTGGTGATATTTGAGGAACTTTTGTGGGAAAACCAGGCCCACAATTGGTGCCTGAAACCCGGTCTCCTGAGTTTTAGAACTCCTAATTTTTTTTCTAAATTGCCCAAGGATTCCTCTGACTGCAGTATTGGCTTGCCTGCATTTTTGTCAGAGAGGATACCTCCTGTTTTAAATTGTGCAAAAAACAGGAGATGTAGATACCATCCTAATAGAGGATGAGGATTCCTTTTGCTGGTTCAAAATATGAGGATTCCTTCTGCCGGTCCAGAAGATGAGGATTCCTCCTGCCGGGTTCAGGAGATGAGAATACCGTCCTGAGGGACAAAGAGAGCTCTGTGAACACCCTACAGTGGTGAGTATTGCTGCATTACCTGCCTACAAACACGGACAGAAGACTTACCCTATCTGATTGGTGGGTGAGTACGAAATTTACACATATGCATATGTATTTTATTTAACTAATGTTGTTTTGTTGTGTAGAAAATTGTTAGAGTGTCTCTGTGTTTAGTTGTAATATTAGGGAAAGAAAGTTTGAAAGTTTGCACAGACATTAGGTCTTTAAAACTCCAGGATTGATTGGTGTATGCTTGAGACTGTACGTACATTGGTACGAAGCGGGTGTGTGTCCCTATCCACATTTCCATACCCCCGCGAGGGGATTGGCTGGGTTTGGACGAAGCGCAAGGATTGCATGTCTGTATGAGTCCTGGATTTCTAATTTCACACCTCTGTAGATAAAGAGGTTTGATACTCTATCAGTAAAAAGTGAAGTTATGTTTATGTTTATGTTTATTGTTTCTTGATAAAATCGCCCTTCTCCAAAATCAGAGCGATGTACAATTAAAAAAAATCAATATTAAAATGGCCAAAGCCATGAAAGGGAAAGAGAAAATGAAGTTACAAATTCTTTATAAAACCATAGTATAAGCAGGAAAGATAGAAGAAAGGATAGAAAGAAGACAGTTATAAGTTCTTTATAAAATCATAAATATAAACAGGAGAAACAGCGAGGGGTAGGAAAGGAAACAAAAGGAGGGTAGGAACAGGGGAATGGAAATCATACAAAAGGGGAGGGCACATCAATAGCAAGGGAGAAAAGGTGGGTTTTCAGATGTTTTTTGAAGGTGAGGTGGTGAGGTTCTAAACGGAGGGAGGAGGGTAAGGAATTCCAAAGGGCAGGGCCAATAAAAAAGAAGGCAGAGGAACGTGTGGATTGAAGATGGGCACGGGAAGGGGAAGGAAGAGTGAGACGGTTGAGGTGAAAAGAACGAGGGGTGTACTGAGGGGAGCGAAAGGAAAGAAGGTCGGCAAGTTATTAACAAATTGCCCCTGTGTCCCCAAACAGTGAAAAACACCAGGTCTACTGATTGCAGGGAAAGGGACAGTCTATAAAATGTTCAAAAATAAATCCAAGAAGGGATTAGGTAATAAAAAAGGGACTGAGTCCAGTCCTAACCCCATAGATAGCCTTGTTAAACAGAACCCCCTACTGGAAGCCTCAATAAAAAATTGTTCTAAACAATGGGAAAAATGGACGAAGAAAACACCCTCACTTGCTTGGCCAGCAGGAGGGTCGTTCGATCCGCTCATTTTGACCAGAATTAGAGATCATATTTTATTTTAAAAATGTGGCAAAGCCCAATTGGAACATTTGCGACATATTTCTCTGTGGATGCAGGCCGGCCCAGAGCCCCTGCCATCTGCCCCTGCATCTCCACCTCCTTATTGGGCAGCCGAAAGTAAAACTATGGCAGCCATTGGTTACTCCGATCCTGTAGTGACCCCTAAGGTTAAACAGGAGTCCTCACGGCCCCTCTATCCATCACTTCCCAAATCCACCCCAGGAAAATTGGTTCACGATCCCACGATCTCGGACCAAGAAATAATTGAAGCTTTAAAAGACACCTCTAATGAGGAAAGTGGAACCTGGATTAAGGTTTCTGGTCAGGTTCATCTAGAAGAATCAAAAACCCCAGCTTTCGACCCCAAGGGATATGCTAAGCGTGAGGCTGCATTAAAGAAAGCAGAGGACGATTTAATAGCTGAAAAACAATCCTTCCATGAGCATAAGCAGAAAGCACTGCAACAGCTCAGTGGGACTGGGAAGGAAGTTCCCTCACAACTCACTGAGCCTGAGACGGGGATGCCGAATCCGGATGACCCCGGGTTACAGGACAGTGATGATGGGGAGGATAATGATGGCCAAGATGGTCAGGATTGTCAAGGCAACCCAGGCAAAAAGGACCCTAAGCAGGATAGACCTAATACACGTAATCAGAAGAAAAATAACAGCAAAATACATGATGGTAAGCCTAGGACAGATGATAATCAGGACAATCGGTCCTGTGTGGTCCAAAACCATGCCCCTGACATACTTTCGTTCATAACAGAACAGGAAGGGGGAAATGGCTACTATGTGTACCTGTGGTCCTCTAATATGTATAGATGGACAAAGGCGAACCAGCCCCAAATGGTACAGTGGCCGCCTGATGGGTCACTAGATACGGCTCACCTGAATACAGCTAGATTATGCATTCGAGGTGGATCCGGTGATCCCAAATGGGACCTGACTTATATGGAAGCAGGTCTTAGGGTTTGGGATAAGTATGAGAACCAGGACTTTAATAAACAGCTCCTGTTTCCAGTAATCCACACAAATGAAGGAAGATCTAAATATATACCATGGAATTTCACTGATATGGCTAACATAGCTAGTAGTCTACCTCCTCTCAGTAGAGGGGGAGGGACATGGATTCAAAAATTTGAAAGAATTACGGCCGGATATAATTTAGCTTTGGGAGATATCAAAGCTTTATTGGCCAAAATTCTGGGGAACAGTGCGACAAATCAAGTGTTCGCCACTGCCGACTTAGACCAGGTGAAGGTTACAGTTAACACTTATGACGGTGCTTCTTTTAATGAGTATCGTCCTCGTATTTGGGAAGCCCTTAGGGAGATGTACCCTACTCAACGCAGTTTGACTCCTCTCACCACTATGAGATTCCAAATAGGTGAGGACATTAGTGCATATCTTGCACGATTTCAAGACTTATGGGAAGCACACATGGGGGTACCATACGATGATGTTTGCATGGGATCCATGTTTTTCCAGACCCTGTGTAACACATTGCCCCCACTCGTGACTGCAAAATTGAAATCTGTAGTAGCCTTAGAGTCCGAGCCATGGCCAAAACAACAGGCCCATATTTTGCATTATATTCAGTCCCTAGAGGAGGACACTTTGAAACCTGAGAAAGATTTGAAGCAGGCCCAAGCGCGCTTGTTAAACCTTCAACTTAAAGGTTTACAAGAAACTAAAGATCCCCAACCCACAATCAAAACACATCCTAATAAATCTAATGATGAACTTATTAGACAACTAAAACAGAAAATCAAAGAACAGCAGGAGAAAATTGATGGCATGGAATATCTGGATCCTTATGAGGACAATGTTCCAGACCCCCGTGATGAGGTATGGGATAGACATAAGGAACGCATCTACTATAACGGAGCCCAACGACCCCGTTATTCCCAGCCACAACGCAGAGGCCCCTCTTACCAGCAGAATAACCATACTCCCGCACCACAGTGCTGGAACTGTGGTGGTTATGGTCATTTTCAGCGTTCATGTCATGCCCAACGCAGACCAGAAAACTACAGCAGGAGACGTTTTCCCTTGTGGACACCTCCCCGGGATTCTGGACTCCCACCTCAACAATGACTGGGAATCTTTATCTTGCAGGCGAGGCTCACATATCAGGAACCTCTGATCACAGTACATCTTAATGATGAGCCCACAGAAATGTTACTTGATACTAGGGCCACTTCCTCTGTATTAACTGCTTTACCACAGGGATGCCTACTTAGTAAAAAGAAAATGACTACCACTGGTTTTGATGGTAGACCCCTTACATCTTACATGACCTCACCTGTTTGTTTGAGAGTAGGAGATCAACAGATTTCTCATTCTTTTTTGTTTGCCCCACACTGTCCAGTAAATTTGATGGGACAGGACTTATTGGTGAAATTACAGGTTGAATTCACCTATGGTCCGCTGGGAGAGAAAGGCGCTGAACGGTCACTGCTCCTCAGCCCCTATGGACAGGTTAAATCACATCAGCCTGTTACCATTCACATTAAACCTGGCTGTAAACCACCAAAGATTCCGCAGTATCCTCTCCAACCAGAGGCCCTGCAGGGATCTCTCCAGGAGATTCAGGAACTGTTGCAGCACGGAATCATTGAACTTAGTAACTCCCCATACAACACCCCACTGTTCCCTGTAAAAAAGCCTAATGGGAAGTGGCGAATAGTTCATGATTTACGAGCACTCAACAGTGTCATTGAACCCCAGTTTCCAGTAGTTTCAAACCCTGCCACATTGCTGACAACGACTACTCTGTACAAATATCACACTGTTCTGGACCTTTCCCATGCTTTTTTGGGATTGTTGTGGAACCCGCATCCAGGCTGTTCCTGGCTTTTACCTATGAGGGTCAACATTACCAGTGGACCAGGTTACCCCAGGGGTACGTGGAAAGTCCCTCCATATTCTCTCAGGCATTAGTTGCTGATTTACAATCATTCAGAGCAGAACTGCCCAGCAATGCGTCTCTGTTACAGTATGTAGATGACTTACTGCTTTCCACAGCTGAGGCTGCAACAAATTTGGCCCTCACAGATAAACTTGTTTGTTATCTTTTGGAAAGTGGTTACCAGATTAACATGGACAAGGCACAGATATGCCAAACCGAAGTCACTTTTCTGGGTTTCTTAGTAGGAGACGGGACGCTGTTTCTGACAGAGAAAATTAAACAACACTGCTTGCAATTACAGATGCCCACCACTGTTAAGAAATTGCGATCTCTGCTTGGCATGATAAACTTCTGCAGAAATTGGGTCCCCGGTCATAGTCAGCGCACACATCCCTTTCGCAAATATTTGAAAGGAGGTGTTAAAGGGTCCACTGCTATTAATTTGTCAGGTCCTGATCAGGCACTGCTTCAGTCACTCCTGTCCGATGTGTCCAGCACACCAAGTTTATGCCTCCCTGACTACTCAAAAGAAATGTTCCTGATAAGTTTCCACGGGTGTCACACATGGGCAGCTGTAGTTTACCAGGATGATGGTAAAATTGTGTCTTATTTGTCAGGATCTTTTTCTGTTACAGAAATAGTTCTGCCTGACATTGAAAAAGGTTTAGTGGCCATCAGTGAAGCAGTCCGGAAAACCTATAACACTTTCCATCTCTTGAGACTCACTGTGAATTGCTCCGGAGGTGTAGAGGCATTATTATGCAGTAATACTCTCCACTTTACTCCACATCGAGTGCACCAGGTCTGTGCTGCTCTGTTACGAAGTCATATCCTCATCAAGCCATTTCCTGCAAGTCACCCCTTTGGCTACTTACAGAACTTAGTTTCTGTTACTGATGGTGAGGAAGGGGACAAGGTCCCCACATTTGCTTTCGCTGATAATATTTTGCCATTCCATGAAATGCCTCCAAACTCAGCTGTTTGGTTCACTGATGGTTCTGAGACATCACTGTGCTCTGGTTTCAGTGCAGTGCAGATATCTCCCTCTGGTGACCTTCTGGATGTACTGCAATATCAATTACCAAGCATTTATAGCGCCCAAGGTGCTGAACTCTGTGCAATCCTGGCAGTCTTACTACATCAGGAAGAACAGAACATTATCCTATTCACTGACTCCCATTATGCAGCACGAGTACTGACTGTATTCCATCACAAATGGTCACAGAGAGGTTTCGTTACCTCCTCAGCCAGCACCATCTCACATCTTGATGAGATACATCAAATTTATGAGTGCCTAGAGAAACGTAAACTCAACAATTTATTTTTATGCTGCGAATGGGTCCCTGGACACACACAAGGGGACTCCTTTCGCCAAATGGGCAATGCCCTGGCGGATCAGCTGGCAAAAGAAGTAACCAGAACTACCTCCCTAATATTACCTGTCACCAGATCAAAGACTTATCTGGTACCTGACCTACTGACTATCAGAAGGATGCAGTTGCTTATGAGATAGGGAGCTGGGAGAGATTAGGTTGTTCTCAAACTAAGAACATATGGGTACACCCATCCGGGAAACTTTGTATCTGTTTTGTAGCGCTGAAACGTTTAATAGCTCTCATACATGATGTCTACCATTCTAGTGCTGCACATATTCATGGGATGTTGGAGGACACCTTCTGGTGTCCGCACATGAAAAATCGCATTCAGGAATTAGTGGCTAAGTGTCCCGTGTGTATTCTGAACTCCCAGCCAGGGGGAAAAGTCATGGGCAAAGGCCACCTTCCGGTTCTGAGTGGTCCTTTTGAGTCCTGGTATGTGGATTTCACTGACATGATTCATAGATGTGCCCAGAAACGCTACCTTTTGGTGTGGGTTTGCCCTTGGTCTCAGTGGATTGAGGCTTTCCCCTGCAACAAAGAGACTGCAGAAGAAGTAGTAGAGATTCTGCAAACACAAATAATACCCCGATTTGGCATCCCTAAAGTCATATATTCTGACAATGGTTCTCACTTTCGCAATGCTCTTGTGTCTGCACTCATTCAACATCTTCCTGTTCAGTGGAAACATGTTTCTGTGTATAAGCCTACTTCTAATGGTCTTGTTGAACGATGCAATGGCATTTTGAAAACTCAACTCAGAAAGATTTGTGCTTCTGGTCACATGACCTGGCTACAAGCATTGCCAATGTGTCTGTTTCAGTTGCGCAACAGCCCAATCAAAAGGTTACATCTGACACCTCATGAAATGGCCACTGGCCGGCGCATGCGCACAACTAGTTTACCACAGTCTCTGGTTCCGATTCATGATAGTCTCTCTCCTCTTACCTTGCAGGACTCCGGATTGTGCTCCAAGAAATTGCTGATCGTGTAGCAGTCACACAGTCTGTATCCAGTCCATCCTTGTTACCTTGTTTTCCTGTAGGGACTACTGTCTATAAAAGAAATTGTGTTCGTGCATCCTGGGACTGCCCTACTTTTTCAGGACCCCACATTGTCACTGCTGCTTCCCCTTTTGCTGCCAGACTTAATGATACTGACACTTGGATACATGTCAGCCATCTAAAAGCGGCTCCACCTGTCTCATCTGATTAACCAACTTCCTTCCCCTTACAAGACTAACGTGTTCTCCTTACACCCCTGCATCATTAGTGCCAAGGATGATCACTACCAACCCTGCCCCATGGGCACCCTTGTGTATCCTTTTGGGAATCTCAGTCATTACACAGGTACACTAAAAAAAAAATTTTTTAAACTGCCTCTAATGTTTCGATTGATTTTTACGTTTTTTGGTGCGCTGAATCCAAATCTGGTAACCAATTTGCTCCATCACGTACAGATTTTTTGCTACATTGGGTTAGCAGTTTGAGGTGAACGTTTCAGATTGAGTGCGATCGAGATAAAAGTTTCTTGGATGAATTCTTTATACTAATTGTTTAGTAGTTATTCAAATAAGAATAAAGAAAATTGTAACAAGGCAGCACATAAGAATAGAGTAATGTCAACAAAACACACTGTGATGGTAGCAAAATTGTCTGCACTTAAAACAGCCACATACATGTGCACAAACATTGAGCATATAAGAGCGAGGTTAGACACAAAGCAAAGCAAAGAAATGTGCAAAAAATGTTGTACAGGTATGTATGTAAGAATAGAAAACGCAAACCGCACCATTGCAATACATGAAGACAAACACCCGATGGTGTGAAAATAAAATTCTAATAAATGAGATCCGACACTGTGGTAATAACTAGCAAATTTTTATTTCAAAGTTTAGTAAAAACACGATATTTGTCAACACAGTTTAGATTTTAAAGTCATTCTTGGGTCAATCAATCTCCTGGTGGGCCCGTTTCTTCTTCCTCCGAATGCTTCTCTTGGTGCGCTGCTTGGCGTATTTTTCATCTGGGGTTTCCAGCAGCAGCAACCAGCAGAAATCAGCCATCATAGTGGTGTTCCATCTTCCTTGGTACCTTCTCTCTGCGTCCTTGATGTCCTGGTGAAACCTTTCACCTTGTTCTTCACTGTACGCCCCCAGGTTTTCGGGAAAGTAGTTCACATGGGAGTGCAAGAAATGGACTTTCAGGCTCATGTTACAGCCTTGTTCTTTGAAGGCATTGAGCATCCTGGCAACAATATCCTTATAGTTCTCATCCCGCCTGTTCCCCAAGAATTTGAGAACAACATCCTTGAAGGAATCCCAGGCTTCTTTTTCCTTCTCAGACATCGTTTCAGCGAATGCTCCATCTGAAATGAGTTTCCTTATATCAGGGCCAACAAACACTCCTTCCTTTAGGTTTGCTTCAGAAAGTCGGGGGAACTTTGAGCAAAGGTACCGAAAGCACTCCCCATCTTTTGGAAGGGACTTGATGAATTGCTTAATGAGACCCAACTTAATGTGGAGAGGTGGTAATATAATTTTATCACGAGGTACCAAGCTCTCATGAACATTTTTCTCACCGGGTCTCAAATACTCCCGAATTGGCCAGTCTCTTTTCCCCCAGTGTAGGTCGCGGGCCCGGCTATCCCACAAGCAAAGGAAGCAGGGATATTTGGTGAAACCGGATTGCTGCCCTAATAGCATGGATAGAATTTTAAAGTCTCCACAAATCATCCACTTATGCTCATCATAACGAATCTTCTGAAGAATCAGGGCCAAATTCTCGTATTTTTCTTGGAGAATAACAGAGTGAGCAATAGGAACTGAAGCGAATGTGTTGCCATTATGAAGAACACCTTTTATGCTGTCTTTTGACGAATCAATGAACAGCCGCCATTCAGCAGGATCATACTTGAGTTTAAACTTTTCCATCACTCCGTATATATCGTTGCAAAATACCAAATCTTCCTCTTTGCTGAAATACTTCAAAAATTGTGTCCCGCGGTTGCGGTACCAATAAAAAGTTGTTCCTGGTGACAATAGATTTTTCTGTTTAAGCCGAGAACCTAGCAGTTGGGCAGCATCTTTTGGGAGTCCTAAATCCCGGACTAAATCATTCAATTCAGCTTGAGAGAAAAGTTCAGGTTTCGGATCTGGTTCAGTTTCAAACTCGGAAGTACTGGACTCATCGGGAAAAGCCATCTTATATGGGTAAGAAATCTAATTTTGCAAGAAAACATGACGTGATGGAACATTTTGGCTATTTTTCCTGGATTCAGCACCCCAAAATCTATAGGAATCAGTTGCAAAACTGGAGGCAGTTTTTTGGTAGTGTACCTGTGTAATTTTTCTGCCAGTTGTTATGAAGTTTTTAATTGTTCCCAAACGTGGCATATGATGAATATGACACATGACCCTTTGCGTGTATATGCTGACCCAAATATGGTATTTGATCTATGTTTGATAACAAATGCATCCGTTGCTTTTTCACACAGGTGTAACCTGTCGTATAATGTGGTTAATGGGTCTTTTCATTTTGCTAGTAATTCAGTCACGATAAAATGGTATAATCAAACCGGTAATATGGACCTTTCCAAGATGCTAAATGATTGGAGAAATATTACGGAGAGCCCACTAGTGCTTAATGGATCTGACTTCCGCTGGTATGTGGGGGTTGGTCCCATTTACCACGATGGTTCAGCTGTGCTGACAACAGGTTCCCAGAATGAATCTCCATTTACTTCATGCTATCTCCCGATGTCCAATTTAAGGAGGGATCTTAAGTCATCTATCACGGGTAATTCTCCTGTTAAGTGGTTTGATAGGCATAATATGAACCGCATATGGACACCTGCCACAAACCTCTTTGCTGTGGGGGGCCATTATTGGTTGTGTGGGGAAACTCTGTTTCAGGTAGTCAACCTCTCCCTATTACCCTGTGCTTTGGTCAAAGTTTCTCCTTTTTCTGTCTTGATACCCCTTAATGTTACCCATCACCCTACTGCCCACTCCCCTCTGCACAGATTGAAGCGCAGTCTGTCAGCCAACTCAAGTCCTTGGGACTCCTCTGTTGCAGAGGATGATGCCATTCAGGCCTCATTCGAATACATCAATTCCACTTATCCTATGACTAAAACTCGTTTAGATGCCCTTAGTGCTACTGCTTGGATTCCCTTTGCTACCCCTGCTCTTACTGCTGAACTAGGTATGTCCATCCGCCGTTTGCAATGCTTATTACATATTCAGATGAAAGCTGTTACTGAATCCATATCTCGCTTAGCTGAATCCTTAGAACAAAATAACCAAATGACTTTGCAGAATAGACAGGCTCTTGATTTGCTCCTCGCTGCTGAAGGCAGAACGTGTACTTTTATTAATGCCACTAATTGCTGTACTGTCATCTCTAACCATACGGTATTTGTGCTAGATGCAATGAGCAAGATAAAACATCTCTCATAATTACATATTGATGATTTTAAGGGGGGGGCTTCAGCTTGATAATATTTGGGGAAGTATTACGTCATGGTTTGCTAGTTTAGGAGGAGGTCTTAAAGCCTTCTTTATTACGCTTTTAACTATAGCTTGTTTTGGAATTATTGCCTGTTGTGTATTATCCATTTTGCTTGCCTGCTGTAAAAGAATGATATTGCAGAACACTAAAACCATGTACATTGTATCTAGGGAACAGTACCAGAAGCTGCCTTTTGATAACCCCTCTTTGTCTCAAATGGTTGTTGTTCATTGCCCTTAGTGGGATTACCTTTACCCCATTCACAAGAAAATAAAAATAAAAATTGGGGAATGAAGGGAAATTGGCTGATAGGTATTTCTAGTATGGCTACATCCTTGCCTGAGGCTGTAATACATCATGATGGCACGAAAAAAACACGTGGGCTAAGAAAATGAGTACCCAGAGCCCAGCACAACAAGAGTAAAGCCAGGGAACCATACTCTGAACAGAAGTGCACAGAAAATGGACCCGGCTAAGAAAAGCTAAGAAAAGCTAAGTCAGGCCTGAACAGATTGAACAGGCCTGAGCAAGTTGGGCAAGCCTGGACAAGTTAAACAGGCCAAACAAAGCTGGTGATACAAAGTATTCATAAGCCCTGAAGACTACAGTGCTGAAAGCTACAGTGATTAATGAAACAAAAGGAATGGCAGGGTGTAGCCAGAATGACTCAACACTAGCAAGAATAAAAGCCATTAATATGCTAATAAGGGTGGATCCCAAAGGAAAGAGGCCTCTGCAAACTTTTTGCACATGGCCCTCCTTTGTCCCAAAGGAAAGAGGCCTCTGCAGACTTTTTGCACACGGCCCTCCTTTGTCCCAAAGGAAGGAGGCCTCTACAGGCCCTACAACCTTTTACAGACAGTATAGCAACTTTTGCACACGGAACAAAACTCTTGTGTATGAGTTGCTACAGAGGGTATAGAGTATATAAGGATGCAATTACAGAGCTCAGGGCGGCCTTCTCTGTCTCATCACTGTGGAGATAGGGAACGCTGCCTGTACTCAGATCCCTCAGATAGACACTTGTGTATCTGTGCTTACAGCTTTTGCTTATGCCAAATAAAAGAGTTATTTTTACTGACAAATAATTGTGATCTGAGTTCTTTTTATTTTCTGGTGCACGACTCCCATGTGCCCAGGCAATTGGAAATATTAGTTATATTTGAGGAACTTTTGTGGGAAAACCAGGCCCACACCACCCAGCCTAAGCTTTGCAGAAAATGAACCACCCAGGCTGTGGCATGTTCGCTTTCTTCCTTCGACTTTGTCCGGATCAGCCAATCGTCAAGGTAGGAATGCACTAGTATCCCTTCCCTGCAAAGAGCCGCCACACCACAACCATCACCTTGGTGAAGGTGCATGGCACCATGGCCAGCCCAAAGGGCAATGCCCGGAACTGGAAATGTCCCATAGGTACTGCAAACCGGGATATGCAGATAAGCCTCGGACAGGTCCAGAGATGTAAGAAATTCTCCCTTTCGAACCACCACTATGATGGACCGCAACATCTCCATGTGAAAATGCGACACCCTTAGACAGCAGTTTACCCACTTGAGATCTAGAATCGGGCAAAAAGACCCTTCCTTCTTTGGCACCACAAAATAAATGGAGTATCGACCGTTGCCGTACTGGTCCGGAGGAACTGGAATCACGGCCCTGAGCTCCAACAGCAGCTGCAAAGTATCCCCCACCATTGCCTGCTTGTCGGTGCCTTGCAAGGAGACGGAACGAACAAATCGGCCAATGGGCGCTCGAATTCCAGAGTGTAACCCTCCCGAATGACTTCGAGCACCCACTAGTCGGACGTGATTTCGGCACAGGCAGGGTAAAAATCCCGCAGATGACCTCCCAAGGGCTGCACCCCCACCTGGGCCCCCCTCACTTCATTGTGATTTCTTGAGCCCCGAGAGCGAGGAGGCTGTAAAACCACTGCCAGCTCCCCAGAAACCTCGAAAGCCTTGGCCTTTGGAAGGAAACCTTTCCCTCTGGAAATGGTTAAATCTCGCGGGACGGAAACACCTAAAATCCCATTGCAGATTCCCCTTGGACGCGGATGATGATGAAGAGGGACGGCTTTGCCATTGCTTATCCACGAGTTGATGGAAGCAGCACTTGATACAGGGAGAGGATCCCAAAATGTGCATGTCGTGCTTAATTTTGGATACCGCATCGAGGGATTTTTAATGAAGCCCTTATAATGAGCTAAGTCTTTTTAAAAAGTTTATATTTATGAATAAAATGGAGGCAGCCATCTGGTGGGGTTAGACAAAACCTTCTGGCCTCCCTCGGCTACTTCCGACAAAAAGAAATTGTTTTCTGGTTTTGGAGGGTTTTGTTTGCTGATTGTCTACTATTAGTTTGCTTATCCTCTGGCAGGTGACCCCCTTTGGACTCGCCCAAGTCCTTTACCAATTTTTCCAAGTCTTCCTCAAAGAGTAGCTTTCCCTGAAAGGGGAGCTTGCTCAACCGAGCCTTGGAGGTACTATCCGCTGCCCAGTTATGCAACTTCAGATAGCGGCGAGCCACTACCACTGAACCCATACTCTTCGAGAGACCCCTAATTTGCAGGGGGGGGGGGTGGTGCTGGACTAGCTGCTGCTGGAGCTGGTGAGGCTGATTTTGGGGATGGGTTTGCTGTGGGGCTGGCAGCAGCAGCAGTGGTGTATTATTATTTATTTATTTAACACTCATTTTTATACCGCATCTTCCAGAGATCAGTTGCGGTGTACAAATAACAACAAATAACAAAGCGAAGTTTGTTTTACATAGAACATCTTAATTTTACATAGAACATCTTAAAATATCATAAATTAAACAAAGTTAAGTCTAGGAAACTAAACAGTGAATTTAAACTGGAACCGTGTTAAAACAATTAACTAACAAAATGTAGTGTCTAAATAACATAAGGCAGTACATTACAGAAACAACTATATACATGAGGAGGTATTAGGGCATAAGAGATTGGATCGTCATTTCGATTGAACTATGTGTGTTGTCTATTTAGGTAGGAGGCTTGTGTTTTATGTGGTCAGTTACCTGTTTAGCCTTTATCTAAATTGAGTTCAAGGTTTTCCATGGTGTTATAATGTTTAGTGAATAGATATGTTTTTAATTTTTTGCGGAATTCCGTGATCTCTGTTAGTGATCGTAGATCCTCTGGTAGGGAATTCCAGATCGTTGGAGCTATGTGAGAGAAGGCTCTCTTGTTGGTTAATTTATATGCTTTTATGAAGTCCTTTGGGATCTTTAGTTTATTTAATTGTTCATTTCTGTGAGTAGGTTTAGGTGTTTCTTTGCATATTAGATTACATAGGGTGGTCGGAGCCATGTCATTTAATGCTTTGAATGAGGTTATTAATGTTTTGTATATTATCCTGCTTTGTATTGGTAACCAATGAATGGATGCTAGTATTGGTGTTATGTGTTGGAGTGAGTTTATTTTTAGTATAATTCTTGCTGTTGCATTTTGGGCTAGTTGAATTCTTTGAATGTTCTGTTTTGAAATGCCCATTAGTATTAGGTTGGCAAAATCAAAGTGTGGGGTTATGATAGCTTGTGTTATATTAATGAAATCTTGTACAAATAATAGCGGGCGTAGTTGTTTGAGAATTTTAAGTTTGAAATAGATTTTCTGTATGGTATTTCTAATGTGGGTATCCATTGTAAGGTGTGTATCTAAGATAACACCTAGATATCTTATTTCATTTTTTATTTTAATTTCTTGATCTTGTAGTGTTATATGGGTTGGGGGGATAAATGAATGATTTTTTGATACGATTAAGACTTCGGTTTTAGCATGGTTTATGTGGAGGTTTTGAGTTTTTAGCCAAATTGTGATTTCATTATAGCAGTCTGAGAGGAGTTGTAACGGTAGGTTAGGGATAGTAAATGGAATGTACATCATAATATCATCTGCATATAGGTGATATTGTACTCCAGATTTTTTAAAGATATTGCAGACCGGTTTTATGTAAATGTTAAAAAGTAAGGCTGATAGTGCAGATCCTTGTGGTAAACCTATTTCTTGGTTATATGTAGTTGAAGTTTGATTACCTATTCGTACATTTTGTGTTCTATTGTGTAAATAGGAGGTGAACCATTTATGTACTGTAGAGTTTATACCTATCTGCCTTAGGTTGCTGAGCATTGTTGAGTGATGTACACTATCAAAGGCCGCTGATATGTCAATGAAGAGGAGGATGAAAGCTTGTTTATGACTGTCGATTCCTCTTAGGAGAGTATCAATTAATACTGTTAGTAGTGTTTCTACTCCGTGGCGTGGCCGAAATCCATATTGTTGGTCGTCAAGTGGGTAAGATGTGTCAATGAATTCCTGTGTTTGTAATTGCACTACTTTTTCTATTATTTTGGCCAAAAATGGTATGCTAGAAATGGGCCTGTATGATACTGGGGATGTTTTATCAAGTTTGCCATTCTTTAGAATTGGGCGTATTTGTGCATGTTTGAGCGATTGTGGAAGGTAACCTTGGGATAATGAGAGGTTGACTATTGGGAGAATGAAGGATAGTAGAGTTGGCAGTGTGTTTTTTATCCATGATACTGGGCATGGGTCTAAATAAGAAGTTGTGGTATTGAGTCCGGATATGATAGTTTTTAATGTCGTACTTGAAATGGGGTAAAAGTCTGACCATTCGTCAACAGACTGGTGTGAGGTGTTAATCGTATCTAGATACATTTGAGGTTTTTTTTGATTTGTTTTGGTAATGATTAGCTAGTGTTTGTACTGAGATGTCAGTTATTTCGTTGCTAGAAGTTTGAGCGTTATTGGTAAGATTTCTGACAATAGAAAATAGTTCTCTGGGTCTGTTATATGATTTTGATAAGGTTGCTGCGTAGTAGTTTTTCTTTATGTTATCAAGTGTTTCTTTGTATTTTATGAGATGGTTGTATATTTCCTTATGTATAGTCAGTTTTGATTTTCGCCATTTAATTTCATGTTTTCTTAGTTCTTTTTTCATTTGTTTTAATGTATTGTTAAACCATGGTGTGCTTTTTGTTTTGGGGTGTGTCCTTTGTTTATTTGTGTGATTAATTTTGGCTGCATTATTGATGGTTTTATACCAGTTGTTGACAGCGTCGTCAAGATCTGATGTGGTTGGCAAGAGGTGGGGGATTGTTGAATCGAGGAATTCCGTTTCATTAAATTTTTTAAATTTTGATGTGGGGCCACTTGATGTGTAGTTTTTGACATTAGCTGTGTAAAGGATTGATTCAGGGGAACAGACTAGAAGGGGGCTGCTGCTTGAGCTTCGGGGGGAGGGATGAGATTGAAAGACCGCTCTTGGAAATACAAAGCAGGAAACTACACGTATCAGATTCCCACGGTTTGGTTATCTTCACAAGGCGCAAGTGCAGGCGTTCCCCGTGTAGTGAACACTTTCATTTCCGCTGTGCAGCGGCTGACATTAAAAAGTTTCCTGCTTTGTATTTCCAAGAGCGTTTTTCTTCAGGTAAAATTTCTTTCTTGCCGATCCCCTAGGTATATTTTATCTCCATCCTCCAATCAGATGACTACACGTATCAGATTCCTGCGGTTTGGTTATCCTAAAAGGGCGCAAATGCAGGCATCCTCCGTGTAGCGAACATTTTCATTTTCACTGTGCAGTAGCTGACATTGAAAAGTTTCCTGCTTTGTATTTCCAAGAGCGGTTTTCTTCAGGTAAAATTTCTTTTTTGAAACAGATGGAGAGTTATCGTCTTTAAGACAGTATAAATGTATTTTCAAGAATGATTAGGGATAACTAAGAGAAGTTACCTATTTTCTTACCTATCCTGTTGGTTGTGTAGCTGATATATAATATTTAACTGCTGTTGGGTTTACCTATCCTGGTGGTTGTGTAGCTAAGTTAACTGCTGGTTTTACATTCACTTCTGGCAATAATCTGTCTACTGACATTCCTTGAGTAGCCCTCCAATCAGAAATCTAAGGGTGCCAAGTACAACAGGGACCTTTTCAGAAAAGACAGATAGAGAAACATTAAGAATTCAGTTGGCTAATTCAGCTTCCACTGTTTGAATTTGTCTGCAAACTATTTAAGACTAATAAAAGAAAATATTTTTTCACTCAACGTGTAATCAAACTCTGGAATTTGTTACCGGAGGATGTAGTAAAGGCTGTTAGTGTAGCTGGGTTTAAAAAAGGTTTGGACAAGTTCCTGGAGGAAAGGTCCATAAACCATTATTAAGAAGGGACCCAGGATATCAATGCTTGACCCAATACAAGCATTGTGGAACCTGTGTCTTTTGGGGAAACTGCTAGGTATGGCCACTGTTGGAAACAGGATACTGGGCTTGATGGACCTTGGTCTGACCCAGTATGGCATATCTTATGTTCTTACCATTCCCCTAGATGTATCCTTGTCTTCCACTATTGTGCTGTCTGTCTTGATTGACTGTAAGCTCCGATGAACAGGTACAGTCTCTTATATGTGTCTGTTCAGTGCTGTGTACAACTTGTAGCGCTATACAAATCATCATCAGTAGTAGTAGTAGTAGTAATAGTAGGAAGAGAGAGAAGACAGAGGAAGTAGAAACTAGAGACTGGAAAAAATACAGTTAGAGAAATAAAATGATCAGGCAACAAAAGTAGAAGAAAAAAAATATTTTTAATTTAGTGATTGGAAACTATCAGTTTTTGGAAGGTATCTCAATACTATCTTAATAACTGGCAGGGTGGGGGATGCATAGCATTTATATTTCTCTGGTGTTGCACTGCATGCAGAGTGTTACTTATTTAACATTTTTTATATACCGCCTTTCATGGTTATTAAAGTGGTTTCAAAAGGCAGCGCCGGCCCCAATGAGGCCCTCTTCCATCCCGGCAGCCACCGGAACAGCAAGGGCCGCATCAGCCGCTGCCTCTGCCCAATCGGGGCAGCCAGAGCCTTTCAAAAGGCAGCGCTGGCCCCAACGAGGCCCTCTTCCATCCCGGCAGCCACCGGAACAGCAAGGGCCGCATCAGCCGCTGCCTCTGCCCAATCAGGGCAGCCAGAGCCTTTCAAAAGGCAGCGCCAGCCCCAACGAGGCCCTCTTCCATCCCGGCAGCCACCGGAACAGCAAGGGCCGCATCAGCCGCTGCCTCTGCCCAATCGGGGCAGCCAGAGCCTTTCAAAAGGCAGCGCCGGCCGGCGCGCCCGCGCCTTGCGGGCCCGCGCCTGAGGGCCTCGCCAGAGGGCCCTTTGGCGTGGCCCGTCTATACCGAGGTAAACCCTACCTAACACACCTGACAATCAGCTCCACCACCTGACCACCCCAACCGGAACCAAATCTTGTAACTGAAATCAGCAACGGACTCTAGTTCAGAATATCATATCTGTAAGTTAACCTGCTCTGTATAACTATGATTGCTATAAATTACTCGTCCTGTAGACACCACATTGTACCTTTATCTTCATTGCAAAGTATCTCGTAGCTAGGATCATTGTGCAGAGGTTCATATTAACTACCTTATGTAATTTGGATTTCTCAAAATACCTGTACTACCTGCACCGCACTACTATTACTATACAAATTACTTACAGTATATCCACCATCTCAGGATAACATGGCCTCCATTACTTTCCCCCTCTTGCTCCTTTCCATCCTCTCTAGCATATTATACACTTCCTTTGCCCTAACATCTGATACCAACCCTATCCCTATACACCAAACCAGGAATAGGAAACCCTACCAAAATCAACAGCAATACCCACATAGTACATACTACAATAGACACAACTACCTTCTTTATGTACCTCTTGAGACAACAAACAATAAGAGATCTAACCTAAGAACTACCCCACAGAATCTCAAGTGCGCTCTCATTAACGCATGATCAGCCCGCAACAAATGGCCTGCCATCACTGACCTTATATCAAACCTTACGCTAGATATCCTTCTTGTCACAGAAACATGGTTTTCTAATACTGATAATGTCCTAATGAACCAACTTACCCCACCTGACTACTCCATCTATACCTGTAACAGGGAAAACAGAAAAGGAGGAGTCTGCATAATAGCAAGAACTGATTTGAAATACCACGTCATTTCTACTAATGCCACAAATCATACAAATACTCTATCTCCAATAATATCAACACCATAAACCTCATCTACAGAGCCCCAAATGCTCCAGCTAACGACCTCTCAACCATAATTGATCTTGCTATCAACCCGCTAGATATAAACAAACCTAACTGGATCCTCTGAGACTTTAATCTTGCTTCCACACTTCCTACAGTATCAAACTCCTTCCTTGATGCCATGATCAACTTACACTATGATCAAATTGTGAAAATTCCCACTCATAAGCAAGGAAATCTCCTTGATCTCATCTTCGCCCCATCATCATCCTTTGATCTGCTAAATCAACCCGAGCCTCTATCAACCCCCATCCCCTGGTCCGATCATAACCTTATTACATTCTTCATACCATCCATTAAAGCTCCAAACAAACCATCAGATGTTTACCCACCTTCAAAACCAACACGATTCAAACCATTCAACATAGACACAATCACCTCCCAAAACATCCCAAAACTCTCTATAATACCAGACAACATTGATGATATTGTATCAAACTGGAACAGCGCCCTTGGACTATCAGCTCAGCCTACCACCACAGACAATAAATCCTTTATCAACTCCTCTATTACCAAGAAAAAGAATGCACCATGGTTCTCCTCCGAGTTACGAACCTCCCTACAACATCTGAGGAGACTAGAGAAGAAATGGAGACACTCCCTAACTCCGCACGACCAATCCATTTACTTAGCCTACTTGAAATCCCATCGTCAGCTAACCTGGGAGAAAAGAACACCATACAAGGCTCCTTAGTCGTTCCCTTAACAAACCAAGAGATCTCTTCCAACTAGTAAAATCCCTAACCAATGAGCCTTCCTCACCTCAACAGGAACATATACACCCACAACTATATGCTGACTACATCCAATCCAAGGCGATCAAGATCACAACTTCAACCACGAGTGCAACCACACAACCTTCCAACGTCCAATTCATACTCAATAATTTCTCATCCCCAACTCCAAAGTTTATCAAAGAAATCATAACATCCATCAACGCCACCACCGCCCCGAATGATCCATGTCCAGCACACTGGATCAAAACACTAAGAACAGAACTTAGCCCATACATATCAGCCTTAGCTGACCAGTCCCTTAGTTCCAGGATATTTCCAACAGCCCTCAAGCAGACCTCCATCCGTCCCCTACTGAAAAATAACAAACTGGATCCTAAAAAGGAAGACTCCTACCGCCCAATTTCAAGTATTCCTTTATTAGCCAAGATCCTAGAAAAAGTCATACTGAGACAAATCCAACAACACATTGATTCCGAAGCTCCACTAGATCCAAACCAGCATGGCTTCAGAGAAGACCACGGAGTAGAAACCCTCCTAACCTCCCTATTGAACACACTCATTAATACAACGGACAACATCAGAAATGGGGTTGCAATGATCTTCCTAGACATAGCAGCAGCTTTTGACTCTGTTGACCATGACCAACTGCTTGCTCGTCTCCACGAAAAAGGGATTCAAGGAATGGCATGGAACTGGTGCAGATCTTACCTAGAAGATCGCTGGCAACAGGTACGGATTGGTAATACTACATCTCAGTCTTTTCACCAGAAACAAGGAGTACCGCAGGGTTCCTCTCTCTCAGCCCTGCTATTTAACATCTATATGCAGCCCATCTGCAACATCGCCCGCTCATTCGGATCATGTCTCATCTACGCGGATGATGTGCTCTTATTCACCCCAATCGTGTTAAAACCTGACTACACTACATTAATCACCTGCTTCAACTAAATCTCAGACTGGCTGCTCTCACAAAATCTCAGAATCAATTTCAAAAAAACTGAAGTCCTGATCGTCACAAGGAACAAAGACTTCTCTCCTCCACCAACTCTAAGAACAAGAGATGCCGATCTACCTCTCAAAACCTCAATACGTTACCTGGGCGTTATACTCGACCAGCGGCTTGAATTCAAAGAACATATAAAAAATACTGTAAAAGTCATCTACTATAAAATTAGGACACTCCGTCACCTCAGACCTATGCTTGAACCAAACGACTTCCGCACAACCTTCCAGGCACTAGTCACTCCTCACTTCGATTATGCAAATATCGTACTACACGGCCTACCCAAGAGCACGCTGAATCCACTTCAATTGGCCATGAATACAGCGGCCAGGGTTCTTCATGGAGCCTCAAGGAGCCACCATATTACCCCCATCCTATTTGATCTTCACTGGCTCCCGCTATCATGCAGGATTTTATACAAAGCCCTCATTTTGACCTTCAAAGCATTCCATCAAATCTCATCATCCTCGCTATCTGACCTCCTCCATCACACACAGAACACCAGATCTAGACGATCTGTAACAGAGAACATGCTAGCAGTCCCAAAAGACCTTACAAAGCTCACTCAAACAACTACAACAAGAGCATTCTCATCCTTCGCACCCAGATGCTGGAACGCACTACCACCTAGTATCAGATCACAAAAGGACCTGTCCCAATTCAGGAAATCTCTAAAAACACACCTCTTCCTACAACACCTCACAATTCACTGGCTCCCCACCCCCTCCCCCTACACAAACCATCGATCACGGCTAGTCAAATAAGCCCCTGAAACTTCATTACCCGTTCTAGATTAATTCCCCATAGACCCCCATCTTCAGAATTCAAACATTTGTGAATATATTGTAAATAGTTGAGAATATCTGTTATTCTTAATCCCTGTTATCCATGTTCATTTCCTGTTACTTGTAAACTTGACATATGTTTAATGCTTAAGTACAAAGTTGTTAAAATGTAAACCGCGCTGATGACAAAAGTGCGGTATATAAAAGCTGTCAATAAATAATAAATAAAAATAACTCAACAATTATACATGAAACCAGTATAATATCAACTATGATATATCGAACAATGGCAACAATTTACATTTAAGGACTGGGGGTTGACATTCAGATTAGAGGTTAACGGGATAGATTACAATTTACAATTCAACTGAGAGGAGTATGCAGGTGCTAATCGGGAGATTAAGGAGTAGCCGCTAATAGCGGTGGGGGTGGATGCTGTTGGTCCATAATATTCGGGTTTCAGTTTAATTTTTGTCTATATATTTCTATTGTTAGTTTGTGGTAATTTGCTCTGTATTTGGTGAGGGTCTATGTTCAGCATATGACAGAGGCAAGGTATTCTGTTAGCAATGAATGTCTGTCTGCATAGGGATCTGTAATAATCCAGTTTATTAATTTCCCCCACTGCAATATTTACAGCGCTGCCCTTTCCTGGGTAGGATCCTTGTTGGTGACTCTTGGAAGCAGGGTTGGCCTGTCCACTAGGCGGCAGGTCCTGGTGGGTGACCATGGCCCCTCCATACTCCTTAAAATTTTGCGGCTTTCTGCTATCATAGTGGGCCTTAAAAGTGGTTGCATGTGTGCGTGTCTTCACAGCATGCCGGTCCTACCCCACCTTCTGAGACAACTTCCTGTTGGACAGGGCAGGAAGTTGCATCAGAAGGGGGGGGGGGTAGGTGCGCCAGGCAGTGAGGGCATGCACAGGCCCTTTAAAGCCTGCTACAGCACTAGAAAGCTGCCTTTTTTATTTTAAAGCAGCATGGAGCGATTGCCAGCGCGGCACGGCTGCCTAGGCAGCAAAAGCCCTTGGGCTAGTCCTGCTTGAAAATTAGTGCTGCTATGGAAAGGAAATTTGCTCTATAGATCCTGAATTTTGTAGGGTTTTGTGTTACTTCACAATATGCCCGGGTACTAAACAGGGTTTATCTTGTTACTTAGAAGACACCAAAATCTGAATAATTGTTTTGTATGGTGACATTTCTGGGGAAATGTCCTAGTTTTACTCTGCATCCACTGTTTGGGTAGGGGTCATGAGGTTTCTGTGGATGCAAAATATGTTTACATTAATAGCCTGATAATCTAGTCCAGTGATTTTGCAATTTTTTTAATAATATAGCCCAAGTGTATAAGTTGCTTATTTTTTTCCTCGAGTAACCACCTCACTGGTATTCTGAGTGAGTTCTCCCCATGCTTCATGAGGAGACACCCTTTCTGGGTGCCTTGAGGGGAGGCACAATCTCATAAGGCAACAGAATGCCTTGGGCTGCCTCTGACAGCTGTAGTGGCAGGCTTAACATAGGGAAGGGAAGGGGAGACGAGACGCTGGACACCTTTGGAGGACAAAAAAGAAAAAAAAGGGAGATGCTGGCCTATGGGGTAGGAGTGGAGGGCTAGGGAAGGGGGGAAATGAGATAAGATAGGGAGTAAGGAAGGGAAGATGCTGGCCTACGGGGAGTTAGAGAATAGAAGTGGGAGATGAGTAGCTGAACACCTTGGGAGAAAGAAGGGAAAAGAAGATGATGAACACCTTGGGGAGGATAAGGGAAGGGGAGATATTGAACTGTATTAGATAAGGAAGGGGGAACGGGAGACGCTGCACTACGGAAAGAAGAGGGGGCGGCGTTGTATACGGATAGGACAGGGCACATTTTATAGAAGAGACGTGGAAAAGTTTTTTTATTTGAGCGCTATATGACGGAAATCCGCATCTCCAATTTCTACGTTTATCAACAGTAAAGAAAGACGGGAATTTGAATTGCCTGTTGGAGGCCTTAACTCATATCCTCCCTCGCACCCAGGGCAGCAGATACCTTGTAGTGCTATACAAATGAGGACTCGGAGTAGTAATAGTAAACCTTCTGGCTGTTTTTTTCTAATCCGAAGGAGACAGCGGAACACCGCTAACCAAGACAGGAAGGCACGCGTCTTCCATTCGCCCCTCCCCGGAAGTTGTCACTCCAGACCGGAAGTGAGTGTATCCGGCAGTGGAAAGTTGCTGCCAGTGCAGGTGGCGGGAGGCCCTTGAGTTGTGCCTGTTCCCGGAACCTCCGGGTTCGGGCCTTGCTCCATGGGTAGTTGAAGGGCGTCGGTTTATGGAAGCTCCGGCTCAGCGGTGCAGCGCTGCCGAGGAAAAACAAGCAGGCTACACCATGGAGAACAAACCTATCGTAACCTGTGAGTACGGAGGAAAAAGAGGGGAATTAACGAACATATTTTGTATGACCTATGAATACTGACATTAGCTATGGATTTTGGGAACCGGTAAAGCGAATAATGAGTAGTATGCCCTCCTCCCACCAAGCTACTGAAGACACTGGGATTGTCTATAGGTGTGTCGTGCTGTACGCACACACATGTGCTAATGCTGAACTTTCAGCTCTTGCTTATTATGCGGTTCCCAGATGCTTAAACACATTAGACTTTGCATCTTTATCTATTGTGGATATCTTGCTGCAGTAATGTTTAGGTGTAGACTATGTGCTGTGTTTGTTTAAGGAATGCATTGTATTACTCCAGTATCTTCCGTTTGTATGGGCCTGCACATTTTAAATGAATGGATACATAGTATTTCAGTTTTCTATATCGCCCTTTTCATTTTGTTTTGCTCTACCTGCAAAAGCACTGGGGTGGTATATAGCCATTCTGTTTTGGTGCACTCGTGAGGGCTGATGTTATTTAACAGAACTCTGAAGAAGGCATGAAAAGAACACCCACGGTGTTTGTGCTGCACACAGCATATCACAAGAAAAATGACTAATGACAGCGCAATTTCTCCAATACTTTATGACTTCACAGTGTGCTCTGATGCTACTGACATCTATCCTGCTTAGGACTGTAAAGATAGTGGGTTGCAAAATAATAAACGACATATATAGTAACATAGTATATCATGGCAGATAAAGACCAGTATGTTCCATCTAGTCTGCCCAGTAAGGCAGCAAGAGTAGGTGCACTTGCTGCTCTGTGCAGGTCACCTCTCCCCATGCCTTTGTTTAGGGGTGTACCCACCGCTCTGGATAGGTTACCCTTATTTGTTCAGCTATAAGAGATGTTATGCTTATTTTGATCCACTATGTCTGTCCCATGCCATTTTGAATTCTGTCACTGTGTTTGCCCCCACCACTTCCATCAGGAGGGCATTCCAAGCATTCACTACCCTTTCAGTGAAAAAGTATTTCCTGACATTGCCTTTCAGTTTACCGCCTTGCAGCTCCATGTTATGCCCTCTAGTTTTACAGCTTCCCCATCTTTGGAAGAGGCTTGTTTGTCCATTAGTACTCTTTTAAGTATTTAAAGGTCTGAATCATATCTCCCTCCTCTCCTTTAGAGTGTACATATTTAGGTCTTCAAGTCTCTTCTCATAAGTCTTCTGACGCAGGCTCAAAATCATTTTGCTTGCCTTCCTCTGAATCATTTCGTCTTTTTATATCTTTTGCGAGATATGGTCTCCAAAACTAAACACAATATTCCAAGTGAGGCTTCACCAGCGACTTGTACAGTGGCATTAGTACCTCCTCCTTTCTGCTGGTAATTCCTCTTTGTATGCAACTCGGCATCCTTCTGGCTTTTGCCACTGCCTTGTCACACTCTTTTTGCCACCTTGAAATCATCAGAAACATTCACACTGAGGTCTTTCTCCTGGTCCGTGCACATCAATCTCTTGCCCCCCTATCGCATACAATTCCCTTGGATTTCAGCATCCCAAGTGCATGACACTGCACTTCTTCACATTGGTCTAATGCTTGGCAGTTAAGATTTATTCTTCCAGCTTTTGTAGATCTTTCCTCATGTTCCCCACTCCCTGAAGGGAGTCCACCCTGTTGCAAATTTTGGTGTCATCTGCAAAAAGACAGACTTTTCCATTCAGCCCTTTGGCAATATCACTCACAAATATATTGAATAGTACCTGTCCTAAGATCAAACCCTGGGGCACACTGCTAATAACCTTCCTTTCATCCGAGTGAGTTCTGTTTACCGTCACCTGCTGTTGTCTGTCAGTCAACCAATTTCTGATCCAGTTCACCATCTTGGGACCCATCCCCAAGCTGTTGAGTTTATTGATAAGCCTCCTATGAGGAACAGCATCAAAGGCTTTGCTGCAATCTAGGTAGATATCCATTGCATGCCCTTGATCTAGTTCTTGGATTTGTTTGGCAAGATCGTCCTTTGGTAAAACCATGCTCCTCGAATCATGCAACCTTTTGGTTTCGAGGAAGTCCGCTATTTGCTCTTTCAGGAGCACCTCCATTACTTTTCCCGCCACCGAGGTCAGGCTTACTGGCCTATAGTTTGTCACTTCTTCCCTATTACCCAGTTTAATCAAGTGAGTTGAACATACAGAAGAGGTATTTAACAGTAACATTGTAGGATGTTTTAAAATCCTTGTAGGGTTTGTTTCCAGACTTTTTTTTTTAAATAAATGTAACAAATATATAACTTATCTATCAAACTTATTACCTCCTTTCTGCAGGCTTTCTGGACTTTATGGATCTAGATTTCATTCAGATAATGAACCATCCCACAAATATTAAAGGAAATACCCTTGACCTAATATTTTACCCTACATCTCTTTCCACCCACCCCTGCTTCACATATCCCACTGCCAACCCAGTACCATGGTCAGATAATTTCATAATATGAATGTCTGCCATTATACCCCTAACAGAGACAGAAAACATAACACCCCTCCCTACCCCAATATTCAGACACTTTGACAAAGACACATTCCTCTCTGAGATAACCCCCCTTCTCAACATCCAACCCCAAGACCTTAACGAGGCAATAGAGAACTGGATCACAACTATAAATAAAGCAGCTAAACCCACCTCCCTGCCCAAAAGATCACACAAAAAAACAAACTGAGAAATGGTACACCAAAGATCTCTATAACCTCGAAGACACTACGCAAGATAGAAAAGAAAGTGGAGATCCCGCAAAACATTGGAAAATAAAGAACTCTACCTCACAACATTAAACTCCTACAAGGATGCAGTCCTTGAAGCAAAGAAAGCTCACCACACTATTATACTCAATAAGGCTATCAATCGCCCCAGAAAACTTTTTGATATAGTTAAATCCCTAACCAAAACACACACCAACATAACAATCACCACAGACATTAGTGCACAATCCATAGCAGACCACCTGGCACTCAAGCTAAAGAAAATACAGCCCTAATACATGCCGTAGTAATGACCCCATGATAACACCCTGCACAACTTCTACCCGATTGGGGAAAAACAGCTCCTTGAAACCACCACCTCTTACTTAGACCCCTGTCCAGTATCCTGGATTAAGGCGGTAAACTTTGAGCTAGCTCCGGTGATACTGAACATAGTAAATCAATCCCTCCTCCAGGGTATACTACCAGACACCCTAAAACTATCCATCATCCGCCCTATACTAAAAAACAAAACACTCATCAAAAATGATCCTTCTTCATATAGGCCGATTAACCAGTATCCCGTTCGTAGCAAAGATTATTGAAAAAGTAATCCAACTCCAGGACTACATAGACACCTATGCACCTCCTAGATCCTCAACAGTATGGTTTCTGCCCCTATCACAGAGTGGAAACCCTCCTCCATAGCATTATTTGACACCCTCATATGCAGTCTAGACAACTCCAACCAAGCATACATCATGGTGTTCCTAGACATCTCATCAGCATTCGACAATGTCGACCATGCTGTACTTTTGTCAAGATTGGCTCACATAGGCATTGCAGGAATGGTGCTAAAATGGTTCCAATCCTATATCTCCAATCGCTCCCCATATGTAAGAATTAACCAGGATACTTCCACCACCTTCCCCCATGAACAAGGAATACCCCAGGGTTCAGCCCTATCTGTTCTTATTTAATTTATACCTGCAACCAATATGCGACATATTCACCAAATACAAAGTCAATTTCCACATATATGCAGACGATATAATGGTCTATTCCCCGGTTGATATAAAAAATCCGCAATTTACCAATATTAAGGACTGCATATATGAAGCTGAATCCTGGCTCAGCAAAAACAACCTACAATTCAACCTTAAGAAAACAGAAATATTAATCGCCACAAGAAACCAAAAGTACACCCCCCTACCTCATTCAAATTACACAACTTAATCTTGCCTGTCAAACAAGAAGTCAAATATCTAGGGGTCGTTATAGACAGGGCCTTAACATGGCATTTCATATCAAACTCACTGCCAGAACAATACTCTATAAACTAAAAGCTATTCAACACCTGAGACCAATCCTAGACCCACATGACTTTCACATGATAGTTCAAGCGCTAGTGAACCCCCATCTGGACTATTGTATTAGTATTTTACAAGGTGTATCAAAGAAGTCCATTCACACCCTCCAGCTTGTCCAAAATGTATCTGCCAGGATAATAACCAAGACCAACCTATCTGAACACATCACCCCCATATTATATAACCTTAAGAACATAAGATATGCCATACTGAGTCAGACCAAGGTCCATCAAGCCCAGTATTCTGTTTCCAACAGTGGCCAATCTAGGTCATATGTACCTAGCAGTTTCCCCAAGGGACACAGGTTCCACAATGCTGGTATTGGTTCAAGCATTGATATCCTGGGTCCCTTCTTAATAATGGTTTATGGACCTTTCCTCCAGGAACTTGTCCAAACCTTTTTTAAACCCAGCTACACTAACAGCCTTTACTACATCCTCCGGTAACAAATTCCAGAGTTTGATTCCACGTTGAGTGAAAAAATATTTTCTTTTATTAGTCTTAAATAGTTTACCCTGTAGCTTCATTGCATGTCCCCTAGTCTTTCTATATTCTGATAAGGTAAACAATCGATCTACGTTTACCCATTCCACTCCGTTCATTAATTTATAGACTTCTATCATATCTCCCCTCAGCCGTCTCTTTTCCAGGTTAAAGAGCCCTAACCTTTTTAGCCTTTCTTCATAGGAGTATCCTTCCATCCCCTTTACCATTTTGGTGGCTCTTCTCTGAACCTTTTCTAAAATCGCTATATCCTTTTTAAGATACGGCGACCAGAATTGCACACAATATTCAAGGTGCTGTCTCACCATGGAACGATATAGAGGCATTATAATATCTTTTGTTGTATTTTCCATTCCTTTCCTTTTCATACCTAGCATTCTATTTGCTCTCTTGGCCGCCGCTGCACACTGGGCCGAGGGTTTTAACATGGTATCCACAATGACGCCTAAATCTTTTTCCTGGCTGGTGGTTCCTAATCTGGAACCTTGCATCGTGTAACCATAGTTTGGGTTGTTCTTCCCTAGGTGCATAATCTTGCACTTGTCTACATTAAATTTCATCTGCCATTTTGATGCCCAGTCTTCCAATTTATCAAGATCCTCTTGCAATTTTCCACAATCCTCTTGGGTTTTAACAACTTTAAATAGTTTTGTGTCATCTGCAGATTTGATAACCTCACTCGTTATTCCACTTTCCAGGTCATTTATGAATATGTCAAAAAGCAGCGGACCCAGCACAGATCCCTGGGGTACACCACTATTTACCTTTCTCCATTGGGAAAATTGGCCATTTAGCCCTACCCTCTGCTTTCTATCTTTTAACCAGTTCCTGATCCACAATAGTACACTGCCTCCTATCCCATGACTCTTTAGTTTTGCCAAAAGTCTCTCATGAGGGACCTTGTCAAAGGCTTTCTGAAAGTCCAGATACACAACATCAACCGACTCACCTTTGTCCACCAGATTATTCACTCCTTCAAAAAAACATAACAGATTAGTAAGACAAGATCTTCCTTGTCTAAAGCCATGTTGGCTGTCTCCCATTAGTTCATGACTATCTTACATGCTCAGTAATTTTATTCTTTATGATGGTTTTTACCATTTTTCCCTGTATTGATGTCAGGCTCACCGGTCTGTAGTTTCCCGGATCACCCCTGGAACCCTTTTTAAAAATTGGTGTTACATTGGCGATCCTCCAATCTTCAGGTATTAGAGATGATTTTAATGATAGTTCACAGATTACTAATAGCAGGTCTGCAATCTCGTATTTCAGTTCTTTCAACACCCTTGGATGTATACCATCTGGCCCAGGTGATTTGCTACTCTTCAGCTTATCTAATAGTTGTAATACATCTTCCCGATGTATCGATATTTCCTTCAATTCTTCCGCACCTTTAAATACCACTTCAGTCATGGGTAACATCCCTACATCTTCCTCAGTAAAGACTGAAGCAAAGAATTCATTCAGTCTCTCTATCGCCTTGTCGCCTATTAGTGCTCCTTTAACCCCTTTATCATCTAATGGACCAACAGACACTCTCACAGTTTTTTTGCTACGAATGTACTTGAAAAGGTCTTTACTTCGTGTTTTTGCTTCCGCAGCAAGCTTCTTCTCAAATTCTCCCTTTGCCTGCCTTATCAACGCCTTGCATTTGACTTGCCAGTGCTTGTGCTGTTTCCAGCTTCACTGGCTCCCAATAACTTCCACAATACAATACAAGCAAATCCTCACTGCTTTTAAATTGTATAACGATATCTCCCCCTCTTACCTCTTCATTATAATAAAATCTCAAACTGACACCAGACACAAGCGAAAGCACGCTCAAAACCTTCTGCAAGTTCCAACCCTTATATGCAAAACTAAACAGCACACAAGTAATAGGGCATTCAGTTACACAGCCCCTATACTTTGGAACGCCCTCCTTGACCAAATCAGAGCTACCAAAGATCTCCTAACTTTCCGCAAGGAATTGAAAGCACACCTTTTCTCACAATATTATAATGCTCACTAATAAACAATACCTCCAATAACTCCTCCCTCCCTTATTTCAATGTATATAGCTAAGAAAATCCAGCCATCACTATGCCTCTGTAATTAGTGTGCACTGGTATGTGTATAGTTATTGTTCTAACTTGCTTGTTTAAATTGTATTGGTTAAATATGTTCCATTTACCACTGTGTTGTAGTTCCATGTAAACTGCCCCTGATCGCTGGAAGGAGCGGTATAAAAAAAACTGTTCAAATAAATAAATAAAATAAAACTCATTGGCATTTGTGATCTGCTCAGTTGAGATTCTTCCTTTCTGACTGTCTGTCACCACTTTACTGGGCAGACTAGATGGACCATTACTGCTCTTTATCTGCCATCATATACTATGTTACCTTGGTTAGACATAGGCCATGTGGTCTCTTTCTGCCGTCATGTTTCTATGTAGTCTGTCCTTCCATATCACCCACTACAAGTCCCCTTTTTTCCTTTAGAGAGCCTCTGTGTTTGCCGCCTGCTTTTTTGAATTTAGATACTGTCCTCATCTGTACCACCTCCACTGGGAGACTATTCCACGTATCTACCACTCTTTCCATAAAGAAATATTTCCATATATTACTCTCGAGTCTATCCTCTTTCACCCTCATCCTATGTCCCTTTGTAGCAGAGCTTGCTTTCAATCGAAAGAGGCACTTCTCCTGTGCATTTATGCCACGGAGGTATTTAAATGTCTGTCATATCACCTCTGTCCTGCCTCTCCTCTAAAGTATGCTTTTTAAGGTCCTTAAGTCTGTCTTCATATGCTTTATAACGAAGAGCATTAACCAATTTAGTAGCTACCCAACTCAAACATGTTTATATCCTTTTGAAGGTGTGGTCTCCAGAAGTGCACACAATACTCCAAATGAGATTGCACCAAAGACTTATACAGAGGCACTATCACCTCCTTTCTTCTGCTGGCCATTCCTCTCCCTATGCATCCTTCTAGCTTTTGTTGTCACCTTTTCTACTTTTTTAGCTATTTTGAGATTGTCGGACACAATCACGCCTAGATCCTGTCCTTCTTTTGTGGACAGAATTACGTCACCCCCTATACTGTGCTGCTCCCTTGGATTGTTGCAGCCCAAGTGCATGACCTTATGTTTTTTTTAGCATTAAATCTCAGCTGCCAAATTCTAGGCCATTCTTCAAGCTTAGCTAGATTCCTTCTTATTTACACCTTCCTGGGTGTCTATTGTTTTGCAGATTTTGGTATCCTTCACAAAGAGGCAAACTTTACCTGCAGCTCTTCCGCAATATCACTAACAGATGTTGAAAAGAATCGGACCAAAGACAGATCCCTGCAGAAGGCCACTGGTAACCACCTCCTCAGAGTGAACTCATTTACCCGTACTCTTTGTTGCCTCCCACTCAACCAATTTCTAACCCAATTAGTAACTTTTAGGGTTCATCGCTAGGGTGCTCAGTTTGTTTATAAGTTGCCTTGCGGAACACTGTCAAATGCTTTACTGAAATTTAAATACAACACATCTAGGGCTCTCCCTTGGTCCAACTCCCTGGTCACCCACTCAATGAAATGAATCAGATTTGTCTGACATGAAGTGAAGTACTAGCTTAGTGTTTAGAGAAGCAAAGCTAGCTTTAAATTCTTCCTTCTCTCACTGGCACTCTTTGAGACCTTGGGGCTTGAGCCCAGCCCATAACCCAGATAGCTGGGGTGTTCCCCCACTCTCTATTGCTATAGGTACAACTAAATTTTAAACCAATTTGGGCAGGGATATAACACCCGTAATTGAATATATATTCAGTTTTCCAAGTATATCTAAAACTATTAAAAAAATTCCTATGCCTAAATCAATACCAGCCCTCTTATTTTTGCCCCCTCCCAACCCCCCTCATCTTTCCAAGCGTGTCTAAACTCGGCCATAGCACTTGCCTCTACCACCTATGCTGGTAAGCTACCCCAGTCCTTGTGTTTTTAGGACCAGTGCAGGATTTCTGGCAGCCCTATGCAACTTTCAGATTTGGCGTCCTCCTTTACCCCTCCCCAAGAATAACTGTTGATTGTTGCATGTCTAGAAGGGTGGAAGAGTCTATGAAATCCTAAGCTATAACTGGAATGCTGGAAATGGGTCTGTAAGAGATGGGTAAATTGATATCAGCAGCAGGGTTTGTTTGTTTTTTTAGAAAAGGTCTGATGGATGCAATCTTTAGGTCAGTGGGTATGAACCCCTGAGAAAGTGAGAGGTTTAGTATTCTGAGGAGGGTGCTAAATCATTTCTGGTCATCTTTATTCATGATATGGGACAAGGGTCAAGTGGCGAGGTTGTGGAATTGAGCATCATAAGTATTTGATAGAGTACTTCTTCCGAGACTGGTGTAAACGTGGTCCAGAGCTGTAGGTTCCTTGGTCTATTCAAGGGTGAGTAGATAGTTGTGACTTAATCACTACTGGATGTAAGCTTGCTTTGGAGATATGTAGCAAAGTCTTCTGGATGCATCTCAGTGTCTTGTTGAATTGATGGTGCACACGTGAATGATTTTATTATTTCAAACTCCTCTCTGGGTTTGTTGATTGATTTGAAGATCAGGTTAGAGTGGTATTCCCTTTTATGTTTATGTATTATAAATAATTACATCAACAAGATAAGTAGCAATATAACAAGGTTTTAGATCTGATCACAGTGTGGGAATCTAGCTCACATCACTAATCAACACCCTGTTTCACGTGCTTGAATAGGTCAAACGAGGATTCATTCTTTATCTTTTTGGACATAGTGTCTGCCTTTGACTCAATAAACCATGCCAAATTATTAGACGTACTGGAGACTATAGTGTATGCAGCACCCTCTAGCCTGGTTCCAGTCCTACCTGCTGAATGCCAACAGCAAGTCAAAATAGGGAACTAGACCTCTAAACTGTTTAAACAGCAACAAAATATACCTTAAGTATCTGCCCTCTCAGCCTTACTCTTTAATCTATACGTTCAACCAATCTGCCAAGTTATATGGAAACATAAAATACATTATCATATGCTGATGACCTGATGCTATACGCTCTCTTTGATATCAACAACCCGGAACACACCACAGTACAATCATGCTTCAGGGCAGAAGCAGACAGGTAATGGTCATCAGCCAATCAATCAACTGCAAGTCAGAAGTACTCATCATATCCAAGTGGATCACTCTAGACCAGAGACTGATATTTCATAGTTCTTTTGATATGTGCTTGAACTCGGCATACTATAAGATGAAGATCTTGCACAGCCTTCATCCACTGCTAAATACATTCACTTCTGTACTGTATGCCAGGCCTTAAAACTCCACACATGGATTATTATAGCTCTGTCCTTCATGGCCTTTCAAACCGCACAAAATACGGCAGCCTGGCTTATCACTAAAACGTCACGATTTGACCACATCACACTAATGCTCAAAAACCTACACTGGCTCCCAATAAAAGCAAGAATAAAATACAAAGCAAATATGACCACCTTCAAAGTGATACATAACCTTACTGCAGCCTGCCTGCAACCACGCATTCAGAAAACCTCAGACACAAGACTTTTTGACGACAACATCTAAACCTTCTCACTATCCCAGCTCAGAAAACAAAAAGTTCCCAAACAGTATGTCAAAGAGCGTTCTCATTCTACAGCCCTACATTTTGGAACTCACTGCTGCCTACTTTAAGGGCCACCCAGGACCTAACTGACTTCCGGAAAAAAATGAAAAATGCACCTCTTCAAAGAACCCTTCAGATCTGTCATGTAGACCCTCCTCCTCAACTCTGTACCCATATATTGCATATCATCCTACCTCTGCATGTAAGTAAGTTATGCCTCCTCATCATTACCGTGATATAAACCTATATAACCCCCCCCCCATGTAAATAGGTTTCATGTAATCACATATGCTTGTTTAATGTATACAATAGTTAAATTTGAAGTAAACCACTTTGATACCACGAAAAGCAGTATAGAAGGAATGTTAAAAAAAGGTGTGAGGACTCTTAGCGACTTAGGACAGTACTGCTACTACTAATCATTTACATAGCACCACAAGGCATACGCAGCGCTGTACAGACACATAAAATAAGACAGCTAAATTATAGCATGATAAACATCTGCACATCGTCATAATTACTGTTAGCATATTTTTTTTTTAACTTTGATTTTTCTTTTATTAAATACAGATCAAGAACAAAGATAACAGTGACATAGCCAATGCAGAAGCACAACTTTTCCAACCGGCCCCTGCTTAACGCCACCCCCCTCTCCAGTTCCATAATATCTGCCACCTTCCTATACTACTCGGGCAGGCTGGGGGCCTCTGCACACTTCCAGTTCGCTGCAATAACCAGCCGAGCCGCCAGATATAAAAAATTGGGCAGCATCCTTTTGTTCAAGCAGACCTCGGGGTCCCTCCGTATAGCCCAGTAGCGTCAGCGCGGGGTCCTGCCCCTGGGGCTCCCCAGTCACCTCCCGGCAAACCCCCCGCACTCCCTCCCAGAAGACTTTGAAGTTTGACACAGGCCCAGACCACATGGAGGAAGGTCCCCCTCCCCGAACACCCCCGCCAGCAATCAGCTGTATCTTTAAGGTGCATAGCATACAGTCGACTGGGCGTGAAATACATATGAAATAACCATTTATACTGGGTGTTCAAATGTGCTAAGCAGATTGAAATTTTAGGGGTATTATTCCAGATTGCTAGCCAGTTCTCCTCAGTCCACTCCTGCCCCAAATCCCTGGCCCACTCTTGCTGATATAGATGTGAACCCCGCACCTCCCCCTGGAGCCCCCTATCAATGTTCCCTCTAATTTTCTGTAGGCTGTGTGCGCATAAAATATCAGCTGTGTGCAGCTTTTGAAGGAAAGTTAAATTTTTGTGCGCCACATAACGACTCTCGGAGTTATATACTTTAAAATTTGACTACACATCAGAATACAGTATGTACACCACATTGATTTTAAACAAATTAAATGAAAATAGACGATTAAATGAAGTGGGAAATTTCTAGTAATTACAATCATAACTTTTAAATTTTAAGACGTCTGTGTTTTCTATCAGAATCAGAGGCATAATTTTTGTGCGCTCTGTTGTAAAGTATGTGCGCTCGCTCGGCGAGGTGTGTGCGTGCGCACACGCGCACAGCTTAGAGGGAACAGTGCCCCCTATATAGCTGGGCCACCAACCCCTGGCCCCTACGGGGACGTATAAAGAAGAATTCGAGCCAATGCGGCGGCCCCAGAAAGCGATCCCTATGAGTCGCCAAAAAATGCTCCAACTGTAACAAACAAAAAAACTCGTGGCGGCCGCAGGCCACAGCGCTCCATAACTTCCTGCCTCGTCAGGAACCTATTTTCCACAATGAAATCCAGTACCTTTTCCATACTATTGCCCTGAAGCCAGCTAAACCTACCGGGGTCCATCACATAAGGGGGAAACAATCCCCCCCCCTGTGTAAGAAACCCCAGCCTTGACCCCGCCACCTCAAAAGACGTCCGCCTACACACCTTCCGCCAAATCTCCAAGGTCGGGCCCACCAGCGGTTGCGCCCGCACCCCCTCCAATTTGCCCAGCTCCCCAGAGAAAGCTACAGCCCCCATATGCTCCACTGACACCTGCGCTGCTTCCAATGCAATCCAATGCTGATGCAGGTGTTCCTTCCACCAATAATACACCATCCGCACCTGCGCCACCCAATAATATAATTTACCATTAGGGAGCGCTAGGCCCCCAGCCGCTCTGGGCCGCATCAACGTTTTGAGGGCTATCCGACCTCTCTTCCCATTCCAAATAAACTCGGCAATCGCCCTATTCAGGTCCCGAAAAAACCCATCTGGAATCCGGCACGGCAGCATGAGAAACAGATACATCAGTTGCAGGAGCACACTCATTTTCACTACATTGATCCGTACCAACAAAGAGGGTGTCAACCCGGCCCACGCCCGCATCTCCTCCTGCAGCTTCCGCAGCAAGGGTGGAAAATGAAGCTGATACAACCGTGCATGTTGCACGGGAATCCACACCCCCAGATACCCCAAGGACTGCACCTCCCACTTATACGGGTAGAGCCGTTCCAAAACCCCTCGCGCCCTGTCCGGCACATGGAAGGGGAGGAGAACTGACTTAGAAACATTCAATTTATAACCAGACACTCTAGCATACTTGCAATACTCCCCTTGGAACGCCGCTAAGGACCCCTCCAACTGAGAGAGGAAGAGGAGCGTATCATCGGCGTACAATGCCACCTTATGTTCCACCCCTCCCGACCATATCCCATGTATCTCTGGCTTCAGCCGAATCGCCTGCGCAAACGGCTCCAATGCGAGCGCAAACAACAAGGGGGAGAGGGGGCAACCCTGCCGCATCCCCTTACCCAGCACAAACCGCGAAGTGAGTTGCCCATTAATCCACAGTCTTGCCGTAGGCTCACTATACAGTGCCCGAATCACCCTGAGGAAGCCCCCACCAAAATTGAAGGCCTGCAAAACCTGCAGCAAGAAGGGCCACTCCACCCGATCAAAGGCCTTTTCAGCGTCTAAGGCCAAAAAGGCAGAGGGACAGTGTTCCCCTCGCTCACAGATGTACGCCAGATCTAACACTCTACGCACATTATCCGACCCATGCCTCCCAGCAATAAAACCCCGTTTGGTCAAAGTGTATAAGCTCTGGTACGACCGCTTGCAAACGAAGAGCGTACACCTTAGCCAACAGCTTCGCGTCGGTATTCAACAGGGAAATCTGACGATAGGACCCTGGATGACAGGGATCCTTCCCCTTCTTGTGAATAATCATTACATGAGCCTCCAAGAAAGACTCTGGTACCTTACCCGTCTCTCGCGCCACATTAAAAACCCTGGCCAAGAGCGGCCCCAGACTCTCACAGTAAGCCTTATAAAACTCAGGCGGAAACCCATCGGGGCCCGCCGCTTTATGAAGAGGCAAACTCCGAATGGCACATCCCACCTCCTCAGCCGTCACGGGATCGTCCAGCACCTGCTTCTGCTCCTCCGTCGGCCCCGACCCAACCTTCCCCCGCAAATAAGTTGCCACCGACTCCTCTGCCGCTGCAAACTCCGATTTGTAGAGATCCGTGTAGAACTCGACAAACATGTCCTCAATGTCCCGTTGGTCCTGTCTCAGCTGTCCTTGCCCATCCTTAATCTGCAAAATGACATTCTGCTCTCTCTTCTGCTTCAACTGATACGCCAGTAAACGATCATTCTTTCCCCCCTCTCGCATAATACATACAATTGGCACGCCGGGCCAGCACCTCGACTTCCTCCCTCAGAAAACTCTGCAGCTCACCCCTTCGCAGCACCAACTGATTAGCAATCTCCCCGGAAGAAGTCCACGCCAGCTCCCCCTCCAAGACCTTAATTTCCTCTTCTAACTCCCGGCGGTGCCGCTCCCGTTCTTTTTTTCGCCACGCTCCCCGTTCCATAAAAACCCCCCTCAATACCGCTTTCAAAGCATCCCATAAAATCAGAGGCGACATGCCGTCAATGTCATTATGCCTCACATACTCGTCTACGGCCTGCAAAACCTCTTTATCCTCACCTCCTTTCGCCACCAGCGCCAAATTTAACCACCAACTCGCTCCCCGAAGCCGCCCGGCGTCAGCCACCCTCAACCACATATGTATGGGCGCATGATCTGACCAGGTGATACTCCCGATTTCACAACGGGTCACTGCCGTGCAGGCTGCCCTCTCCCCCAGAAAATGATCAATACGTGAATAAGAGCCATATACTGCAGAATAACAGGTATACCCCTGTACCCCTGGATTCCTCCACCTCCAAACATCTACCAACCGGACTTTACCCAACAGGGCTCGCAAGGCTACCCCCCCTTTCCCACGATCCCCCTGCAACAGGCGATCCTCGTTCCGATCTACCACCGCATTGAAATCTCCTCCATAAATGATCGGGTAGGTGGTCCAGCTACTAAGCTTCTTAACTAAGTGTGTTAGAAAGCCCTTCTGCCCTGCATTCGGGGCATACACGCTGACCAAACAGATCTGCAGGCCCACCAGCTGCAGCTCCACCGCTACACCCCTACCTTGTGTATCTCTCCACTGGCGTTGTATCTGGAACTGGAGGCCCTGCCTTATCACCACTGCCACTCCCGCCCTGTTGAACTTCCCCGGGGAGTGAAAGTGCCCCGCTGCCCACCGAATCCGCAAGCCTACTATATCCCTTCTCGTCAGGTGGGTCTCCTGCAACATATAAATGTCCGCAGAATAGCGTGGCAACTCCTGCAGCATCAGTTTCCGCCGCCAGGGTGTTTGCATCCCCCGGACATTTAAGGACATAATCTTAAGACCCATTCCTACATACATTCCTATCTACTAGCCCAGCCTCCCCCAGCCCAGTGCAAGCATCCTGAACGATCCTTACCCCCCTAACCCCCAAACCCAACCAACCAAACCAAACTACAACAGCCTGGACCCACCTTCAGGGATATCTGCCAGGGGCGCCAGCGAGCCTGCCCCACCGAGGTGGGGGGGGGGGTTTCCGGCGGCGCGTCCCGCCGCACCTGGCATCCCCCTGTGATACTGCTGGTCCAAGTCCCCATCGGTGCCCTGGGGGCCCTACTGTAACCCCCTGCACCCTCTCCAGGCCCGTAACACCTCACAGAAGTCACATTCCCCCGGCCAAGCTCTCCCTCCGGCCCCAACCTCCCCCACTCCTACCCCTCCTCCGCCACCAACACACAGCTAGCATGGCCACAATGCAATCCTACCCAACCCACCCCCCGCACACATGAAAATAACACACTCAGTCCTGCCCAGACAGAACAGATCGGGCCTCCTCTTCATCACCCTGCGCAAAGGCCTCCACCACTCTCCGATGACTCTGCTCGTAGCTGTCCATAAGGTTCTTGGTTTTAAAGTTCCACAGCCTCCCTCCTCCTGTCAGACGTCTCCGCTCTCCCTTAAGTGGTGGATCATCGGGGAAATGCAGCCGCAGAAATTCCTGTGCCTTAGCCAGCCCCTCAAAAACAATCCGCTCCCCCTTCCACTCCACCCGCAGTCGCGCTGGGTAAAGCAAGGCCTGAGGAATATGGTGGCTAGCCAGGCGCCTCTTCACCTCCCGAAAAGACTGCTGTTTTTTATCCAGATCAGCACTAAAGTCCGGAAAAATCCATATTTTAGCGTTCTGGTAGGGAACCGCTCCCAGCTTCCGCACTTGCCGCAAGATCCAGTCCCGGTGTCGAAAATTTAAAAGCTTGATCAGCACTGGCCTTGGACGGTCCCATGCGATGCCTCTGCCCCCAGGGACGCGGTGCGCTCTCTCCACTGCTAGGCCTGAGGGGAGGGGGGGATCTTGAAACCAACACTACAGCAGACTCTCTATACGTTCCGGAGTGACCGGCTCCCCCTCCCCCTCCCCCTCAGGAAGGCCCAGAATCAGCAAATTCGACCGCCACGAGCGGTTCTCTAAATCATCCAAGCGTTCAAGCTGCTCCATGCGGCTCGCGTCCTCTCTCTTGAGCATCTGCACATCGTCTTCCATGTCAGAGATCCTCTGCTCCGCCTGCTCGAGTCGGCCCACTGCCGCCTGCAACTCCGTGTGCACCGCCTGCAGCTCCCCCTGGATAGTGGCTAGCCTGCCCGCCAAATCATTGCTGCTTTCTTTAATCGTAAACAGCCCCAGAGCCGTTTCGGGGGCCACTACCTCTGGTCCACGCAGCTCGGTTCCGCTCACCTCCGCTCTCCCCGGCATATCGGGGCCTGCCGCCGGTCTCGCATCACCGCCATCTTGCCCTGTAAGGCATTCTGTCATCGTAGGCTGCCGGGACCCTCTCGCCGCTTTCAGGGCACTGCTCGGTGTCTTGCCGGCCTTCCTGCCGTCCACCTTCGTCGCCATGCGACACCCCACCTCCAATCGCTCTGCCGGGGGTCAGAACCGTGGAATTTACAGCACTTTATACGCTGGGACCGGGGAGAGCCTCAGCCACGCGTCTCACCCTTAGCTCCGCATCACGTGACCAGCACTGTTAGCATATTATTATTTGTATATTTATTAAAGCCTCTATTCCTCCTTACTTCAATAAACTTGTTTAAAAAGCCAGGCCTTGCACTGTTAACATTTATCTAAAGCTTTTTAGTATTTTGTAATTTCCTTATTCCTGCAAGACTAGCCCAGACAAATGGGGATTCATCCCTTCCAGCAGCAGATAGACCAAACATTTTGGCTCCGTTTCCATGTATATAGTCTGTAACTGGGAAGTCCATCAGTTTTCTCTGTGTCCAGTAGATGGGCAAATTCTTGCATTTGCTGTAGCAGTGAAGAACTGCTCCGGTGGCAGAGACTCTAAATTAAAGTCTACTTCCACATTGGAAGCTAAGGGAGGGGGGCCAGGAGTGAAGAAAAGTCAATAGTCGTGAGTTGCTGATCTCCTTCCCCAGGGAAGTAGCCTTAGAGGGCTGTGTTCTTTTTGCATTTTAAAGCAATGGATTCAGGAATTCTGGAGCTATGGCAACGGGGCAGCCCCAGCCAAGTCTCCTGCAACAGCCAAAGTAAGTCTGCAGCGTTTGCTTGGGAAGGTAGGGGGTTAAGGTTCCCTTCTCATGAAGCAGATGAAGCAGGATAGCCATCATTCCCCTGAGAGAGGATGGACCCTGGCCAGCTAAGCCCCTTGCAAGCACAGGATTGAGCCCAGCCCAAAACCCAGATAGCCAAGGTATTCCCCACCAACTGTCATGTATTTCTGTGTAATGGAGCACCATTAAGCTGACAAGGTTGTGGGAGTCAGGAAAGTGGAAACCTATGTAAGAATTAATGGTGCTCTGTCTCCTTAAGGAGTGGAGGAGTAGCCTAGTGGTTAGAACACTGGCTTGGTAACCAAACAACCAGGGTTTGATTCCCACTAGCACTCCTTGTGGCCTTGGGCAAGTCACTTAACCCTCCATTGCCTCGGAAGAAAGGCCTGGCAATCTACTTCCGGTGACACTGCCAAGAAAACCCAGGAGCTTCTGGGTCGCCAGGACTGACTCGAAAGCACACATTGCATTGCATTGCATTGTCTCCTTAAGAGAGGGTAGCAGATGGTTGTGGTCCACCAGCACTTATGAAAACAATGCTGCCATTGCTAAGAAGCTGCAAAGATATATGAAGCACTTAACTGCTTAGCAAAAAAAAAAAAAAAGCCCCATTAACTAATAAAAGTTCTGTATGCCAGAATGTATTGAGACTGACTAGTTTGTTCTGTTTGTGTAGCAGTGCTCAGTGAAAGAGAGGCTGCTGTTCTTACAGTATTTTTTCTAATGAGTTGCAGGAAGAACATGTTATGTGGTTTCTCATTGCCTGACTGTAAGATAAAACAGAAGCATAGTTTACTGGGTAAAGTTCTGTCTGCCACAATGTATTAGGACTGACTAGTGTGGCTGACCATCTCTAGCAATGCTTAGATGAGCTAGTATTGCTGCTTTTTCTTGTTTTGTAACTTAATGTTTAATTTTTTCCTTTCCTATAAAAATGTTATGCTGGTATTACAAATGTACAGTCAAGAAATCCTTGAATGATAGGCAAAGTAGTAAGAAACGGAAGGAAATAGAACGATATAGACCAGAATTAAGGGGCCAATAAGGCAATAAACGAGAAGAAAAATTTTCCCAGTACAATCCAAGGTTCACACTCTGCAACCATTGTTCTCGGCATATCATTCTAGGGAACAGTAGTCTGTATTCTGAGCTCCTTCGTGACTATATGATAATCCTTGTGTTACTTGGGCTTAAAAAAAGAGAAACTATTGACAAGGAAATTTAGGAACCATAGTAACATCTAAGGCCTGAACCTTTGACTTAAGGGCCAGGAATTCTTGGTGTCTGCTTTGAGTATTGAGAATACAAATATTTTCCAGATTTGAATCACAATCCCAAAAACAACTTTGGATTTAGTTCTGATCTGTAGTTGTAAGACAGAATTTTAGTCTGACTGAAAGGTAAAATAGGCTAGCAAAGTAGTTGTGTTATAACCTCCAAGGAATCTTCCAAAAATTCAGATTGCTCCCTTTCCTGGGCCACCATTTGAGAAATCCCACTAGTTCGGCCAACCAGCAGATACTGGGCTCAAAGAATAGGGCGTAACCCTTCTGCAGGCATCTTCCAAACTTCACAGAGAGATTTACAAAGCATTTCAGTAAGGTTAATTAAGGGACACTTAGGAAAATTAAGGAATCTCAACTTATTTTTCCTCAAACAATTATCTAAAAATTCCATTCTCCAATGAAATAGATATTTATCTTTTCATTTGTACAGTACTCATGGCCTGCAGGTTTCCTGCAGTAGTTTCTGGGGCATCCAACCTTGTGGCATATGAGTCCAATCTGACTTGCCATCTTACTAATCAGTTGCTCCACATCTTGCTTCACTTTACTAGCAGACTCTAAGAAAGAGGAGTCCTGGCTCCTTATTTCCTTCCATAGAGTACCTGCTGTTGTGATAGGTTTCACACCAATACTGGACTTCAAAATGGAAGCTGGCCTCCCCTCCTGGAGAGCCCCCGTTCCAACATCTCTCCCTCTGTAAGGCAAACTCTCTGGCTGAGCCTTACTGCCCACAGGGGATTAAATAGCTAGAGGACCCCTCAGCATCCAAGACTGACTGACTGTGAGAGAGAATCCTTCATCAGCACTGGTGTCTCTCCTCCTGACTGTTCCAACTTTCAGGCCTCAATGGGGCTGCTCTCTGATTAGTGCTAGACACCCCTTCAGTGCTGCTCTAAGCAGAACCTGTTGCGGATTCTGTCAAAGTGGTGGTCATCTTCCCATGCAGATGGATGTCAAACCTCTCATGGGTGAGCTGTCCCTTCAGTACAGGCTGTTTGGAGGTTGAGGGAGCTCTCCAATTTCTTCTTCCCCTGAGGACATAACATCAGAGGACCAATGAGGCAAATCACACTTCAGAAGTAAGAGCATTCAGCTCTGCAACTGCAGCGTCTGCCATCTTGGTTTATTATTGCTTTTAGTGTCATTTGAAGTGTTAAAGCAAAGCTGGCTGTCTTACAATCTTGTCCTGATGAGCTACAAATTGGGCGGTAGCACCTCATTACCTAGTAATGCTATGAAACGGAAGTATATTTATCTTCATGATATTCTGTTTACCAGGGAGCACTAGGATGGTCTAGGCTTAAACAATTCAGTCCTGGTGGTAGTAACAAAATTGCTTCAGTCATGCAAAGTCAGGTTTACAAGATGTGGCTAAGATTTTGTAAGCACCAAGGGCTAAGGTTTGGTGGATATAAATGTAATAAACAGAATGGAAAATGGAATGGCTAAGGAGGTACAGGGTTTTGGGAAACATCTCATTGTCCAGCATGCAACAAAAAGTGGCACATTGTTTGCAAAAGCTATGAATATTAGATGGTACCGAGACTGGCTAATATGAGTCATGAGTTCAGTCCTGTCAGCCTCTGCTAGCATTTAAGGGAACTCACATTCACTTCACCATCAATGCAGGTGTTGCCTGTGTAGAAAGAAATATTTACAGGTTTCCAAAATTTTCTTGGGGTCATTGTGCACTGCTAGATGAGGTGCTTTACAGCAGTTAGCAATACACACACACTCTGCTCTGTATACTAGAGCATACTAGTACTGGCTCTTCAGAAATTAGTTCTGTCCTCCATGCTCTAGCAGTGCTTAGATGGGTTAGCATTGTTCCAGTAATAATGCAGCTGTTACCTGTCATGAAAGCAGTGTTGCCAGTCTTAAAAGATCTATGCTAATGACTTAGCTAATTTATCTTAAGCTCTGCAATAAAAACGGAGGCACATTTTACCCATGTAAAGTTTATACAGTTCAGTTTTCACATTTCAGAGAAAGGAGTAAAGAAAAATTTTGGGGTGACCCCCCCCCCCCCGTGAACCTTAGGTAGAGTGTAGCTTCTGGGGCTGCAGCCACATGGCTCATCTCACTTCCAAAAATGGTCACAGAGTAGGTGAGCCTCAAACTCAAAGATCCTCTGTCTGGCACCTGTGATTTCAAAGGGGCAGAGAACAAATGTACTTCGGAAACTCACTTTGGGGAAGATACAAAAACGTTGGTGTGCTTTGTGCATATAGTTTGATATCTGCACACACTTACCACAATGCAGAGAGGGTATTGGTATGACTGCTGCCTGCACACAAATGATGTGCAGATAGTAATGCAGTGCTTATTAAACTTACATTATGATGAGCTGTGTGTATTCTAACAATTTGGATGCAAAGAAGTGCACAGAAGATTAAGTGCAGAGCTCAGTAGTGCCGTTGTTCAAACGCCTTGTTAGAGGTAATGCGAAACATCAGTGAATGTAGGAGAAGGAAACTTCGGCATATATAGAAGAATGAGATTGGTGTATAGGAGAAAATAGAAATGTTTTTTGTGTGGCTTTACTATTTGCATGAGCTAGAGCTGAATACAAAAGAGAAGATGGGGAAAATGACAGAGAAAACAATGGAGGTCTGGGAAATAAGGCATAAGAATGAGGAGGCATAGGCTCAGCCCCTTGTCATGAGACCCCACAGATGGGTAAAACAGCACATATTTTATTTATTTATTTTATTTACATTCTCTTATATGCCACGCTATTCTGCACCAGTGCGGTTTACATTGAACAACTGAAATTACAGTGAACAGGCATTATAACTTGGAGATAACTATTTTACAGGGAACATGGGCTATGGAGGGTTAAGTGGCTTGCCCAAGACCACAAGGAGCACCTGTGGAACTAGAAACCCCAGTCCTTCCGGCCCAAGGTTGCTGTCCTCTAGTGGGATTTGAACCCCTGACCTTCCGGCCTGAAGTACCTTGCCCCAACAACTAGGCCACTCCTCCACTCATATTTTGAGCTAGGGCAGCAGTAGATTGATAACTGGAGAGGCATGTTGTGCGCAGGTACCATTTATGCATAAAAGCCATTTTGTCCTTGTATAAGGAATTCAAAACCAGTTATAGATCCAGCTTCTGGGTATGTCATGCCAGGCTGGTGAAGTTCTCACTGCGTTAAATTTTTTGGGTACTGGATCTTTACAAAATGTTGGAATAGCCTGTGGAATGGACCAGTCATCATTTTTCAGGCATTTTAAACATGTGTTGCAGGCTTTGAAAAATCGTATCGGGGATTATATCTAGTACCCTGAGCAGCAGGCAGAGTGGCAGGTGTTGAAGGCAAACTTTTTAAATTTTGCTAGAATGCCGAACGTGATGGGTGGAATCGATGCACCCATGTAGCTCTTGCTCTTTTCAGACAGACATGACATTCTGGAACAGGAAAACCTTCCACTCAAATATTCAGGTGATGTGTAATGCACACATGAAGATACTAAATGTGGGCTCAAAGTTCCCAGGCAGCTGCCATTGTTCACACATCTTGTCCAATGCTGGAAAGTATGGTGAAGGTTGGGTCTTGGGTAAGTGTTGCAACTTTGTGCTGGGAAGAGGAGAGGATAACATCATGTTGGAAAAGAGTCATGGGTTTCTGTGCAGGGAGGGTGTGGAACTGCGTTTATCAATCAAATATATGATATGATACATTAACTACTGTGTTTTATGGATAGAATATGGTGGATAATGGGTGCAAGTCATGGTGGTTGAATCCTAGAGCTGCTGTCACCACACACACCCGCAGAGAGGCAGTATAGCAAGGCACTCGTTGCCACAAGGTCCATCACAGAGCATGTCTTTGGGGACCTGAAGAGTCTCTTCCATTGTTTTGTTCATTCTGGAGAGGCATTGCAGTATGCACTTGAAAACGTTTGGGACATTGTCAAGGTGAGCTGCGTGCTGCATAACATCACTTTTAAATCCTGACATGCCAAACAAGATAGATCCTGATCTCCCACCTTAACCTCCTATCTGCCTTCCTGCTGCTGTACAGGATGCTGTAAGGGGTGAATGAGCTCTGAGAAAAGTATTTTTATTCAGGATTACATCACATGTATGTATGTCTTGTGGTATTGAGACTGGGCAGTTTGGTGCAAAGGTACTTGTAATCGGGTATGTAAAACCCGGGCTCTGAAGGACCAAAAATAAGCCTGATTTTCTGGATGTCTCTAATAAATATGCCTGACATACGTTTGTCCCGATTGTATTCAGACATACTGCAATATTACATCCTGAAAACCATGTAGATTTATGTACCTGCAGAGCTGGAGTTTGACACCCCTGATTTATATGGCCCTCCTTGGTGGGGTTAGACATGCATTATGCAAAGATCAGTGGGTTCTTGGGGTTAGAACATGGGCATATGTTATGACATCACTAATATCGACTGCCATTTTCTTTTATATCTTCTTACAGAATTGATATGTGAGAATTGTGATCAAAAACATGGCCAGTTCCTCAGAGTACAATAATAAAGATTTTGAACAAGAATGGTGGTGTTCTCTATTTTCTGCCTTGCTTTTGATAGAAATGGTTGATGGTGCTGGCTTCTATAGTTGGGCGGGGGATCCCTAAGGCACTCTTTCCCATCAGGGCTGTAGTGTCTGACTTAAAACATGTCATTCCCCCCCCCATCCTTTGGAAGATCTGTAAAAATTTGCTATAAAACCTATTTTTGAAAGTTGGGATGTTGCAGAAGAGGGGCCCACTCGCAAGAGTACTCTGAGTATGAGGACGAGACCCAAAAGGAGTGAAAGAGGGTTGGGGGACTGGCCCAACAGTGAGGGGAGCCTCCATATTAGTCTCTATACAGCAATGAAAATTTCTGTGGTGTACACTTTTTCTTTAACATCATTCTGGTAGGGCCTAACTAACAGTTGCGGGTGACTCCTTATCCCCATGCAGACTTTAATGCTCCAACTCAAGGGAGGAAGACCTGCGATGCATCCTTCTCTCCTTCCACCTTTGACTTCCTTCACTGGTTGCGGAGACCTATGTAGAGTGTGGGGGGGGGGGGGAGAGGTGGCACACATAACCAAAAAAAAAGGATGCAATATTTGAGGGAAGGATATGCTCAGCAACCCTTGGTGTGCTGTTGCTAATGCTACAGAGGAGCTATGCATGTTCACATTGCACCAAGATTGTCTTGCTGGGAAGGCAGTTGTGAAAATGGTTGTATATGGTAGAAAGCTGAATTTCTCCATGGAAGAGACAGAGCATCTAACAGCTCTTGCCACCAATGAGAGACGCCCATTCCCACACCATAGGAGGTGCAGAAATTACAGGCACATGTGGCAAACCTGAAAGAAGCTGTAGTAGGTATTTTAACAATGCTGATAGCCTTCGAGAGAGAGGTGAGTAGAGAGCTATGCATTGTTTCAATAACTGGCAATCATTTTGCATATGTACTGTATTTTCACGCAAATAACATAAACGTCTATAACGCGTTGAAATGATACCATTCTGTTTGAGAATTTCTGGATAATGCGCCCTTGCATATACTGCATATGCACATGTCCTGTTTGCTGCTGACCATACCGGGAATGAAATGCAGGTCCTACACCACCGACCAAATTAAAAGTAATTGTGAGAGTGGAAGAAACAAGCAGCAGAGCGGCAGCGAGAGAGTTAGAGGTTGGAGAGATGTCCATTCAAGATTGGAGAAAGGAGTAAAAGGAGCTTGAGAATAAATTGGAGAATGACTTGGAGACTGAGTTCTTTCGCAGAGGAAACAAAGTCAAGCTATCTGTACTGTTGCAATTCAGATCAAAGTGAAGCTTCTGGCAAATGAGAGGAATCGCTGATTTCAAAGCAGCAAGTTTCACCTGGATTCCTAGATTCATGAAAAGAAATGGACTTTCAGTGAGAATAAGACCCACGGTAGGCCAGCAACTTCTAGATGACTGGGAGCAAAAATGAAAGACTAACGTGAATTCCTTATCGTTCCTCCAGTTCAGTCTTCCACCTCTGGGTAGTGTATGTCCTCCTGCAGTATGGAGACTGGGCATGTGAAAACTGACCTCACTGGGCGTATCCTGCTGGACTCTCTCATCCTCCCCAGTGTGTCCAGTCTCCATGCAGCAGGAGGACGTAGTGAGCCTAGGTGCTAGGCTCACTAGAGTAACGGATAAGGAGCAGATTAGGATAGTTTTAAACTTATTTCTTTATTCCCTGTCATTTCTGTTCTTTTTTGCTAGAACTGTTTTCTTTAAAAAAAAAAAAAAAAAAAAAATTAATAAATAAAAGCCCTAGAAGGGGGTTAGTCCGGTTGGGGGGGGGGTTTCTTCCCCCCTTCTGCTAATTCCAGCTGAATTACCCATGCCCTCCCCTCCTAGTTGGTATAGAGGAGAGCTGTGCAGCAAACGCCCGTCCTGCCCGTCTACCCTGGACCTCGCGGGGAGCAGCAGCCAAAAGCCCCAGGAGCAGCCTCTCTGTGGACGCAGCTCACTTCGGCGGTGAGTGGCATCGCGGATTGAAGGACTGAAAAGTGGACCGGCGCGGCAGAAAGAGAACTGTTGGGGTAAACTGAGGGCGGCACAGGAGGTGAGTCCCTTAGTGGCATGCAGGTCTGCGGGCGGAGGCCCGGTGTTTTGGTGCCAAAAAGGCCCAGCGGCTTGGGAGTCGGAGTATTCCCGTGCTTTCGGCTGCAAACAGTAAGGGAAGGATTGATCACTAGCAAGGGGATACATAGTTCCCTTCATAGTCGCAGAGGTTCTAATTAAATTTGAATTTGCTTCATTTTATTTCCTTTGGGAGCTTTTAGTTCACCCGGGGGGAAAAAAACCCAAACCCTTTTTTCTCACTACTTGGAGTTACGTGACAGTTAGGACAGGACTGTTAGAGTCAGTGGGTTTTTCTCAGCTGGAAGCCATTACAGGGGCCCTGTGGCTAATGCCTTCACGTCCACGGTGCCTGCTATGTGGCACATACAGAGGTGAGGTCTCACACGCAGGAGTTTGTCAAAACTGCACTGCAACATCATCGAGTATGGAACAGGAGCTGCAAGATTCAGCTCCCGGAGGAGCCTCTTGCCTGTTGGCGAGGGTTGAGGGCAAATCGCCTCAGGAGGGTCTGTTGGGGCCTATCTTTTGAAAGCCCGGCAGGACCATCTATTGCTGGGATGCCAGCGGGCCCGGGGGGGGGGGCTCTAGGGGCTTTTTCCCCAGACTTTGTGCTGATAATGCATCAGGCTCATTGTCTGTGTCAGCAAGGTCTTATGCCCCTGCCGGTGTCAGTTCAACAGCCCGGGCAAGATAGGGTGGCTAATGTGGGGAGACCACCCATGAGGGATCGTCCTCAAGAAGATCAGTCCTTGGTTTCAGAGTGGCCTAATGAGGAAGATGTAGAGTTGGATCAGGAATCTAGGATGGAAGAGCTGGAAGAAGGGGAGATCCCGGATCCTGAAGACCAGGAGAGAATCATCCGAGTATTTTGAAAAGAGGAGCTTACCGCTCTCATTACAGAATCTCTCCAGGCGCTCAATCTAGCTCCCGTCCAGCCTTCAGAGGAGGAAGGTCTGGAAGACCCTCTCATCCAGGCAGTACGGCAAACGCAGACGGTGTTTCTGGTCCACAGGGTGGTAGACCGGATGATCCAGGATGAATGGGATTTGCCAGAGGCGGGACTCGGGGGAGTTAGAGCAATGAATAGGCTCTATCCCTTAGCTGACAAAGAGAAGGAAAGGTTTCGCTTTCTGCAGGTAGATGCAGCGGTAGCAACAGTTACAAAGAAGATGACGATTCTGGTAGAAGGTAGCGCAGCTTTGAAGGATGCACAGGATAGAAAGGTGGACGGGATGCTAAAACAGGCCTTTGAGGTTAATGTCCTTGCCTTGCAGGCCTCGGTCTGCAGGGCATGGCTGGCAAGAGCTTGCCTCTGATGGTCCCAACGTTTGCAGTAGTCTGATTCGCAGGCGCAGGAGAGCCTGATAGAGGTGACACATCTGGAATTCGGTTCGGCATACTTAGCAGATGTCCACTATGACTTGATTAGGACTTTGGCAAATAGCATGGCTTCCCTGGTAGCTGCGCACCGTCACCTGTGGTTAAGGAATTGGGCGGCGGATGGTTCTAAGTCTCGCCTCAGTAAACTTCCCTTTAAAGGGAAATTGTTGTTTGGGGAAGATCTGGACAAGTTGGTTAAAGACTTGGGGGAGTCCAAAGGCAGAAGATTGGCGGAGGATAAGCCTAAGCAGGGCAGATCTCCCCAGGCCTCTCGAGGGCAGTTTAGAGACTTTTTAGAAGGTTTCGTACCTTCCGCTTGGGAGGCTTTCAAAGAGAAAGATTTCCGTCAAGGTCCCAGGGGTTTTGTGGGTTCCGAGGAGCAGGCAGAGGCTTCGCAGCTTCCTCATCCACGGCGGTGTGGAAGCCACAGTGAAGTGAGGCGGGCCTGGGTAGGAATTCAACTGGTTGGAGGATGTTTTCGGGAATTTCTCCCTGCCTGGGCCCAGATAACTTCCGACCAATGGGTACTGGAGATAATACGCAAAGGTTATGCTCTCGAATTCGCCTGCCTAGTACTAGATTCGTTTGTACTTTTACCTTGCAAGGGTCATCAAAGGATGCTCGCAGTGAGGCAAACAGTAGATTGCCTCTTACAGTTAGGAGCTGTAGTGCCGGTGCCACAAGGGGATTACAGCACCGGTCGCTACTCTTTATTTTATAGTACCCAAGAAGGATGGAGCGCTCTGATCTATTCTAGATCTAAAAGGGGTGAATCGCTGCCTCCGAGTGCTGCACTTTCGAATGGAAACGCTGCATTCAGTAATCATGGCAGTGCGATAGGGGGAGTTCTTGACGTCGTTAGACCTCCCCAAGGCTTACTTGCACATTCCTGTCAGACCAACACATCAGAAATTCCTCAGGTTCGCTCTCCCTTGGAGTCAATTTCAGTTTCAAGCCTTGCCCTTTAGGCTGGCGACAGCTCCATGCATCTTCACCAAGGTTGTGGTGGTGGTAGCGGCGGCATTGCGAAAGGGATGCACCAGAATACCTTCCTATCTCGACGATTGGTTGATTCGAGCGAAATCCAGGGCCGAGAGCGTGCAGGTGACAAAGTAGTGAGGTTCCTGCAGGGTCTCTGCTTGGGTAGTCAATGCTTCCAAGAGCCGCCTAGTTCTGTCTCAGGATCTGGAATACCTGGGAGTGTGCTTCGACACATGCAAGGGGTTAGTGTTTCTTCTGGATCAGAGAGCCCAGGCCCTGAGACTCTTGGTATGCAAGTTCCTCTCTACTCCGGCTGCATTGGCCTGGAGCTACCTACGTGTGCTGGGAACGATGGCTGCAACACTGGAGGTAGTTCCTTGGGCCAGGGCCCATATGAGGCCATTGCAGAGGTCTCTACTGTGGCGGTGGTCGCACCAGAATGACTCCCTCAACAGACGTCTACTGTGTCCATTGCGGGTAGGGCACTCTCTTCGGTGATGGCTCCGTCCAGAAAGTCTGGTGGTGGGTATGCCACTAGATATGGCAAAGGAGAGCAAAAAACTCCTGCACACAAAATAGGTACGGCACAACGAGCAGAAGTAAATGATGACCACTATGGCTAAAAAACTTTCCTTTATTGAAGATACCCTTGGAGATCCCCGACGCGTTTCGGCTTTCGCCTTCCTCAGGGGGATGGAGAGTGCACAGTAGTGCTATATAGGGATTGGAGACGTTATGGTCTTCTGTAATATATTAATTTTGCCACTGTCACTATTTCAAAGCCAAGCTGACGCTTTTTAGGAAGCTTCAAAAACCACCCAATTCAGGTTATATGAACGGCAAGACTATAGCTAGAGCAATCACAGTGGTCCCGGTGTTGACAGATGCGAGCCTCATAGGTTGGGGGGTGTATTGCAAGGGTCTCTTCGCTCAGGGAACTTGGAGCGAACAGGAGGTTCAATGGTCGATCAGCTGGCTCGAGTTGAGAGCTGTTTTCCTAGCACTTCAAGTGTTCGAGACAGAGTTGTTGGGACAAGTGGTATGAGTACTTTTGGACAATTCCGCAATGGTAGCTTACCTCAGTCGGCAGGGCGGCACAGGCAGCGCTGCTATGGAAGAGGAAGCAGAAGCTCTGTTCGCCTGGGTGGAGATGCGGCTGCAGGCAATATCAGTGGCACACATTGCAGGAACGGACAACGTGATGGCGGATTTTCTCAGCAGAGTCCGGGTGGATGCCGCGGAATGGGAGCTTCACCCGGAAATGTTTGCTCAAATAGTCCGCAGGTGGGGCCCGCCGGTCATGGACCTCATATCAACCTTCAGCTTGGCCAAAACGGGTCGGTTCTTCAGCAGAAGAAGAGAGAGGATGTCGGAAGGCATCGATGCCCTGATGCAGCCTTGGCCTCTGCAGGTTCTGCTCTGTCTTTCCTCCATGGGCGCTCATAGGCCGGGTGGTGCAGCACATAGAGGCTCATCGGGGGAGAGTGGTGTTGGTGGCTCCAGATTGGCCAAGACGCCTGTGGTATGCTGATCTAGTCCGGCTTCTCGACGGGGATCCCTGGAGATTGCCGGCTACAGAGAATCTATTGATTCAGGGCCCGCTCTAAATACCTCGGGTAGATCGGTTCTCACTTATTGCTTGGCCCTTGAAAGGGCAAGGTTAAGGAGGAAAGGTTACTTGGGAGCGGTCATAGCGACCTTACTCAAGGCAAGGAAGCGGTCCATATCACTCGCTTATGTGTGGATCTTGTGCATATTTGAGGACTGGTGCTCTAAGCACCAGATACATTCTACCATGGTTTCCGTGCCGATGGTGCTCAGTTTCTTACAGGACGGTTTTGATAAAGGTTTGGTGGCCAGCTGCTTAAGGGTTCAACTGGTGGCTCTCTTGCTATAGGGGTAAAGTCCAAGGAGTGCCCCTGGGCGCCCACGTTGACGTGGTGCGTTTCCTTAAGGTGGTCTCTAGGTTGCGTCTGGCGCGTCAAGTGGTGGTGCCTCCTTGGGATCTCAGCTTAGTTCTGGGGGCGTTGTCCAGGGAACTGTTCGAGCCCCTGCACCAAGCGCCAGTCAAAGATTTAACCTTAAAGATAGCGTTTTTGGTGGCCATTTGTTCAGCAAGACGAGTTTCAGAGTTGCAATTGCCCTGTCCTGTTGGGAGCTGCTGTTGTCATTTTCTAAGGAAAAGGTGGTGTTGCGGACGGTACCATCCTTCTTGCCCAAGGTTCTTTCGCCCTTTCACCTGAATCAATTGGTATCGCTTCCAGTGTTAGGCCTGGCGGAAGGTCTCCCCTCATACCGTAGTTTGCGCTGTTTGAATTTGAAGAGGGTTCTGCGCCAATACTTAAAGGTATCAAACTTTTCATAAATCGGAACGCCTATTCGTTTTGTTTGGGGGGCCTCGGAAAGGGGAAGTGGCAGCAAAAGCTTCAATTTCCAGATGGGTCTGAGAAGCGATAGCATCCGCATAGATGTTACAGGGTCGTCAGGTGTCCGTGGGATTACGGGCTCACTCTACAAGAGCGCAAGCGACTTCTTGGGCGGAACACCGTTTGGTGCCACCAGTAGAAATTTGCAGAGCGGCAACCTGGTCATCTCTCCATACCTTCAGTAAGCATTATCGCCTGGATGTTCAGGCGGCGAACGATGCCTGTTTTGGGTTGGCGGTCTTGCGATCCGGATGGGCAGGTCCCTTCCACTGAGTACTGCTCTGTTACATCCCAGAGGTGGAGGACTGAACTGGAGGAACGATACGGAAAGAGAAATTAGACTTACCTGCTAATTGTAGTTCCTTGAGGAACTCCATTTCAGTCCTCATTTCCGCCTGGGGATAGTTTGCCCACAGGTCAGTTGGTTGGTGAGGATGGTCAGGCACTTGAGGCGTATGAACCCTTCTGTCGGAATTGCGGGGGTTCTTCTACTCTAGTCTGTCTTCTTGTATTTTCTTACTTGCTTCTGGTCTCTATTAGGGGAGCCCCTGAAGGAAAAAACAGTTAAAATAAATAGTTTATGCAATAGAAATTTAGTAGTTAAGTTGAAGTTGAGAATTGAATTTAATGCATTAGCTACTTATTTGTTGCTCCTTTGAGTCTGCTTTGTTAATAGTACATTGGGGAGGATGAGAGAGTCCAGTAGGATACGCCCAGTGAGGTCACAGTTTTGACATGCCCAATTTCCATGCTGCAGGAGGACATACACTACCCAGAGGTGGAGGACTGAACTGGAGTTCCTCAAGGAACTACAATTAGCAGGTAAGTCTAATGTCTCTTTGTCTCCAAAGAAATCTCTGCAATGGACGTTATAAATATGGACGTGGTTATAATGTCTTTAGACATTGCTTCCACTAAGACTGTAGCTGTATGAAAAGTGTACAACCACTGGGCATGAGAGGGCCTGCTTTACTGTAGTCCTTGGATATACTGCGAGTGGGGTGGAATTAAAGCTGATGGTAGTTTTCAACAGTTAGCATGCCCCGCAAAAAACTGCCCACTGGTGTGGTTGTCCATTGCAATAGGAAGAGATGGATGGACGGACTGTGATCTTAAAGTTTGGATTGAAAAATATTATAGGGCCTGGCAGGGGGGGGGGGGGATTCTTTTCAAAGAAGTTCTTATTAATTTTCAATGCTATGGCTGCCCACAAAGAAAAAAACATTTGAAATTATATAAACTCTGCTGGTGCCCACATAGCTGTGATACCTGACAGTCTTACCTTCAAGCTACAACTGATAGATATAGCGGTTAAACACCCATTCAAGGCGTTCTTAACAGAGGCTCTGCATTTCAAGCAAAGGTAAGGGTGTATGGCTTTTAATTACTAGTTCTCTGCCTGAGAACTCTTAAAAGGTTTTTTGGTACATTTTTAAAACAAAGAGATTCTTTTTGGTGCTTTAGTTCAAAAGGGGAAATATTTTCTTTAGTGGTGTAGGTTTAAAACTAGTATCCTTCTCACCTCTTTGAAGCTACTGAGACCTCCATCAGGTGTGTGTTCGCTCCCTACCCCCCCCCCCAACTCCCAACCTACCCCATGTGAGCAGTCTTGCTTTAAAGGGCACCTCCCCAATTAGCTGCACACAGGGACTTAGAATAGCACATTTAGAACACACTTAAAAAGGGTTAATTGCTTTTTCTCTGAAAGGACAGATGGGAAAATGGCTGGTACTTTGGTAGGTCTTTCTCTTTTTTTTTTTTGGTTCAACAGGTACCTAATCTCCACCAACTGAACAATGGCTGGGAAAAATTGTATCGCCAAAGCTGTTGCCACCTTTACAGCTTCTACTTCTGTCCAGACACATTCCAATACCAGTTGAAGGACTGGATCCATGTGCAGGATGCCTGCACGCTGGAGTTCTCAGGAAACAAGTGGAGGAACTCAGAAGAGGTGGCAAGGCTGAGGAGCATTCAAGACGGTGAGAAGTACATTGATGAGATGCTTCTTGAAACATCCAAGCTCTCCAGCAGAGAAGATGGGAGCCTACAGAATGATGAAGGTTGGACATGAGTCACAGGGCCTTCAGTATCAATCCTGCTTCTTCAGCCCTTGAATTGAAGAACCATTATGTAGTCCTGGAAGTGGAGGTGGTGAAATTATCCCAGGAAAGGGAAGAACCAGAGCTTGAGCACCCCAAAGTTGCAGAATCAGTGACCACACGGAAGCGAAGGGTAGTGATGGCTGGTGACCCTCTTCTAAGGGCTACTGAGGCATCCATCAGCTCACTAGACTTGATGTCTAGAGAGAGATGCTGTCTGCCAGGTGCCAAAATCTGAGATGTTATGGAGAGTTTGCCGAGAAACATCAAGCCCACTGACTATTGCCTAATGTTGCTCATCCATGTCGGCACAATTGATTCTGCCAGGTATTCCTCTGAGCATATCAAAAATGACTACTTGGCTCTGGGACAGAGGATGAAGCAGATTGGTGCGCAGGTGGTGTTCTCTTCAACCCTCCCTGTTGAGGGTAAAGGTCAATGCAGAGAAGCTCGCATCCTGGAGATAAATGCATGGCTGCATGTCCTCGAGAGTGTTTTGGTTTCCTGGACCATGGGATGCTGTTCCAAGTGTTGTAGAGCAAAGATGGCATCCATCTGTCCAAGAAAGGTTGACATGTCTTCAGTAGCAGACTGGATAACCTACTAAAGAGGGCTTTCAACTAAATTAATTGGAGCTGGGTGAAGAAAGCCCCCAGGTAAGTGAAACATTAAATATCTTTATGAAAATGAGTAAAAGGGGCAACATATGGAAAACAGTGTGTATAAATGCCCATGGCATGGGACAAAAGATCCCAGATTTTGAGGCTTTAATGGGAGAGGCTGAGTTGGATTTAGTGGCAGTAACAAAGACATGCTTCACGGACAACCATGACTGGTATGTAACTATACCAGGCTATACCTTATTCGGAAAGGGCAGGGTAGGAAGAAGGGGAGGAGGAGTGGCACTATTGTGTTAAAAAAATAAACCTATGGAAATACAGGACTTAAAAAGGGTGAGAGGAGAAGGCACTGTGGGTTAAGTTAGAGCAAAAGAGAAATCTATTTGCATTGGTGTGATATACAGACCTCCCTCACAGGAAGAAGAGGTAGATGGAGATTTAATAGAAGACAAATGCAGCATTGCCAGGAAAGGGGAAGTGCTACTGATAGGGGATTTCATTATGCCAGATGTTGATTGGCACATTTGTGCTGCAGTATCATCACATTAAGAAGCATGGGTATACCAGAACACCTGATCGTTCTCTTGACCAATCTGTACATTGATCAAGAAACAACAGTTCGAACGGAACAAGGAGAAACAGAATGGTTTAAAATAAACAAAGGTGTAAGACAAGGCTGCATACTCTCCCCCTACCTGTTTAATTTATATGCAGAACAAATCATCAGAGAAGCAGAATTGTATGAAGAGAATAGAGGTGTGAAGATTGGTGGAAGACTCATCAACAACCTTCGCTATGCTGATGATACCACATTACTGGCTGAAAGTGAAGATGATCTGAAACATTTGCTTCTCACAATCAAAGAACATAGTCTCAAAATGGGCCTGCAACTTAATGTAAAGAAGACAAAGATCATGACAACTGGCATAATCAACAGGTTCATCGTTGAAGGAGAAGAAATTGAAATTGTGAACAACTTTAACCTACTTGGATCAACTATCAATAAAGAAGCTACAAGCAGTCAAGAAATCAGACGACGCATTGCTCTTGGCAGAATGGCTATGAAAGACCTAGATAAGATTCTCAAGAGCAGAGATGTCTCTCTCCATACAAAGATTCGACTTGTTCAAGCCATGGTATTTTCAATAACATCATAAGGATGTGAAAGCTGGACAGTGAAAAAGATAGACAGGAAGAAAATTGATGCCTTTTGAATTATGGTGCTGGCGGCGAATACTATGTATACCATGGACTGCCCGAAGAACAAACCAGTCGGTACTAGAGGAGATCAAACCTAAGCTTTCTTTAGAAGCTCAGATGACAAGACTTTGACTTTCATACTTTGGACACATCATGCGAAGAGAGAGATCATTAGAGAAAGACATTATGCTTGGCAAGATAGAAGGTCAGCGCAAAAGAGGAAGGCCAGCAATGAGATGGATCGATACAATAACAGCAGCTACGGGTACCAGTCTGTCAACAATGAGCCGCCTGACTGAAGACCGAACACAGTTTAGGATAGCTATCCAGAGGGTCGCCATGAGTCAACTCCGACTCGACGGCACTTAACAACAACAACATCATCTAGAAGTAAGGAGATCCTGGATTCTCTACAGAGAGAACTATTAGGTAACTGGTAACAAAACCCACACGTGAAGGGGTCATACTGGATTTGGTGCTTACAATGGTGAAAGTGTTTTTAATGTTATAGTGGGAGATCATCTTGCATCCATTGATCACCAGATGGTGTGGTTCAGTATTAGGACTAGGGCTGTTAAAATACATTCAAAAGTGAGGGTCTTAGACTTTAGGAAAACTAATTTTGCCAAGATGGGTAAATACCTCAAGGAATCATTAGCGGGATGGGAACAGCTGGGGGATGTAGAAAAACAGTGGACTAAACTGATAGGGGATATTTTAAGGGCAACCAACCTTTTTGCTAAAATGGTAAATAAAGGTAAAAGGAAAAGGAGGCCGCTATGGTTTTCAAAAGTAGCTGAAAAGGTGAAAAAAGAGAGGGAGTCCTTCATGAAATACAAGAGATCGCAGAGAGAGGAAGAGAGGCTTCTATATTTGGGAAAACTTAGAGAAGCTAGCAAAGTAGTCATGAAAGCAAAGATTCAAAAAGAGGAGGAAATAGTCAATGCAATAAAATGGGGGGGGATAAGATATTTTTCAGATATGTTAGTGAGAAGAGGAAGGGCAAAAGTAGTATTGTCAGACTCAAGAGTGAAAGGGAGGAATATGTAGAAGCTGATGAGAATAAAGAGGAATTGCTTAACAAATATTTATGTTCTGTATTAGCAGATGAAGAACCAGGAACAGGACCTTAGAAAACACCCACAAACATGAACGGAAGCGAAGGGCATCTTGAACAATTTTTCAGTAGATTGTGTTCGTGAGAAACTAGCTAAATGTAAAGTAGACAAAGCGATGGGACCGGGTGGGATACACCCTAGAATACTGAGGGAACTTGGACGTTCTAGCAGCTCCACTGACTGACCTTCTCAATACCTCATTGGAGTCAGGAGTGGTGCCAAAGGACTGGAGAGAGGCACAAAAGCGGAAGTAAGAATGTGGTTGAAAACTACAGGCCGGTTAGTTTAACTTCGGTGGTGAGTAAATTATTGGAAACGTTGCTGAAAGAGAAAATAGTGAGGTTTCTTTAGTCCAGCAGATTACAGGATCCGAGGCAGCATGGATTCACCAGAGGCAGGTGTTGTCAGATTTGATTTCTTTGACTGGGTGACCAGGGAGTTGGACCAAGGGAGACCCTAGATGTGGTGTATTTAAATTTCAGTGAAGCCTTTGACTCCATTCCTAGCAGGCGACTTACTGAGCACCCTAGGGATGGACCCTAGAGTTACTGCTTGGGTTAGAAATTGGTTGAGTAGGAGGCGACAAAGGGTACAGGTAAATGGAGCTCACTCTGAGGAGAAGGAGTTTACCAGTGGTATGCCCCAAGGATCTGTCCTTGGTCTGCTTCTTTTTAATATCTTTGTTAGTGATATAGCGAAGGATTGTCGGGTATGGTTTGCCTCTTTGCTGATGATACCAAAATCTGCAATAGAGTAGACACCTAGGAAGGTGTAGGTAACATGAGGAGGGATCTAGCTAATGTTAAAAAATGCAAGGTCATGCATTTGGGCTGCAGCAATCCAAGGGAGCAATATAGTATAGGGGTGAAGTACTTTTGTCCACTAAAGAAGAGCGGGACCTTGGCGTGATTGTGTCTGATTATTTTAAAGTAGTTAAACAGAGTAGATTTCAGTACCATCTGCATGCTGACGACTCCCAGATCTACCTCTCTATGCCTGAAATCTCTCCAGCAATCCAGACCCGGATCTCTGCCTGCCTTTCTGACATTGCTGCCAGGATGTATCACCGCCGTTTGAAATTGAACATGGCCAAGACTGAACTTCTTATCTTTCCTCCTAAAACCTCCCCTCCTCTTCCTCCTTTATCAGTCTCTGTGGATAACTCTGTACTCCTTCCTTTTCTCAGCCCGCAATCTGGGGGTTGTCTTTGACTCCTCTCTCTTTCTCCACACACATCCATCTGATTGCTAAGACCTGCCATTTTCTTTTTCTATAACATCAGCAAAATCTGCCCTTCCCTTTGAACACACTACTAAAATGCTTATCCACTCCTTAATCACCTTCCGTCTTGATTACTGTAACCTACTCCTTGCTGGTCTCCCTTTGAATCATCTCTCTCCCCTTCAATCTGTTCAACTCTGCTGCGCGGCTAATCTTCCGCCAGCCTCATCATGCCCATATTACTCCTCTTCTCAAGTCACTTCATTGGCTCCCTATCTGTTTCCGCATCAAGTTCAAACTTCTCCTGCTGACCTATAAATGCATTCACTCTGCGGCTCCTCACTACCTTTCTTCTCTTATCTCTCCTTACAACCCCCCTCGGGAGCTCCGCTCTCCTAGCAAACTGCTTCTATCTGTGTCCTTCTCTTCTACTGCTAACTCCAGACTTCGCTCCTTTCACATTGCTGCACCTTGCGCCTGGAACAAACTACCTGTGTCTGTAACCCAGGCACCTTCTCTAACCCTCTTCAAATCCAGGCTGAAAACTCACCTTTTCGCTGCTGCTTGTGGATCTTGACTCACCTGATCTCCTTTTTCTTTCCCCTTTTTTTATCCCTGCCTACACCTTTTGTGTTTGTCTTGACTAGATTGTAAACTCTGAGCAGGGACTGTCTCTTACATGTCTGTGCAGCGCTGCGTACGACTTGTAGCGCTATACAAATGCTCAGTAGTAGTAGTAGTAGTACTACTAGATAGAAAAGGCGACGGCAAAAGAGCTAGAAGGATGCTTGGGTGCATAGGGAGAGGAATGGCCAGCAGAAAGAAAGAGGTGATAGTGCCTCTTTATACTGTAAGTCTTTGGATAGAAGTGATATGATTGAGACGTTTAAATACCTCCGTGGCATAAATGCACAGGAGGAGAGCCTCTTTTGATTGAAAACAAGCTCTGCTACGAAGGGACATGGGATGAGAGTGAAAGGGGATAGATTCAGGAGTGATATGCGGAAATATTTCTTTACAGAAAGAGTGGTGGATCCGTGGAATAGTCTCCCGAGGTAGTAGAGATAAGGACGTTATCTGAATTCAAAGAAGCATGGGAGAATCACAGAATATCTCTAAAGGAAAAAAAGGCGACTTTTGTTGTGGTTGATATGGAAGGGCTGACTATAGGCCATGTGGTCTTTCTGTCGTTATGTTTCTATGGTGAACCCCAAACATCAACGGTCTGAAAAACCTGTTGTGATCTGCAATTGTGTGCAGGTCAAAATATAATATGAAAAATTTATGGTTCTTGCATCAGTTAGCTGTATATTGTGCAGGAAAAACTTCAAAGAATATATAAAGTGACTTAGCTTCTGCTTAGCTGTTGCTCCTGCTGGCTGTCATAACCCCGACAGCAGGAGTTGTGCACTGCTGGCTTCCTCAGGGAGTGAGATGGTGTGTCAGCCCAATAAACAGGCAAGAAGGCAGCCACAAGTCCGCTGAGAATAAAAATGAAACCAAATCGCAGAACGAAGCAGAACAGTTGATCATATTCTCCAGCAGATCTTGCAGCTCACAAGAGGTTTTTCAGACAGTTGATATTTGGGGTTCAATAGTTGAAGGTTTTTATGACTGGTTGACTCTCCCTCTGTTTTGAGTCTGCTTTTGGCTCAGAGGGTTACTGAGGTCTTTTCCTCTTGTTTTAGTATATCTCCATGGATTCTTGAACAATAGTGACTAGACTGAAGTTGAAATCCAGAACTTCCAGGGTAGTGTTCTCCGAAATGCTTCCCGTTCCATGTGCAGGACCCAAAAGGCAGGCAGAGCTCTGGGGTCTCAATGCGTGGATGAGACAGTGGTGCAGAGATGAGGGTTTTGGATTTGTTAGGAACTGGGGAACATTCTGGAGAAAGGAGGGGCTCTTCCGAAGGGATGGGCTTCACCTTACATAAGAACATAAGATATGCCATACTGGGTCAGTCCAAGGTCCATCAAGCCCAGTATTCTGTTTCCAACAGTGGCCAATCTAGGTCATATGTACCTAGCAGTTTCCCCAAGGGAAACAGGTTCCACAATGCTTGTATTGGTTCAAGCATTGATATCCTGGGTCCCTTCTTAATAATGGCTTATGGACCTTTCCTCCAGGAACTTGTCCAAACCTTTTTTAAACCCAGCTACACTAACAGCCTTTACTACATACTCCGGTAACAAATTCCAGAGTTTGATTACACGTTGAGTGAAAAAATATTTTCTTTTATTAGTCTTAAATAGTTTACCCTGTAGCTTCATTGCATGTCCCCTAGTCTTTCTATATTCTGATAAGGTAAACAATCGATCTACGTTTACCCGTTCCACTCCGCTCATTAATTTATAGACTTCTATCATATCTCCCCTCAGCCGTCTCTTTTCTAGGTTAAAGAGCCCTAACCTTTTTAGCCTTTCTTCATAGGAGTATCCTTCCATCCCCTTTACCATTTTGGTGGCTCTTCTCTGAACCTTTTCTAATAACTCTATATCCTTTTTAAGATACAGCGACCAGAATTGCACACAATATTCAAGGTGCAGTCTCACCATGGAACGATATAGAGGCATTATAATATCCTTTGTTTTATTTTCCATTCCTTTCCTTATGATACCTAGCATTCTATTTGCTCTCTTGGCCGCCGCTGCACACTGGGCCGAGGGTTTTAACATGGTATCCACAATGACGCCTAAATCTTTTTCCTGGGTGGTGGTTCCTAATGTGGAACCTTGCATCGTGTAACCATAGTTTGGGTTGTTCTTCCCTAGGTGCATAACCTTGCACTTGTCCACATTAAATTTCATCTGCCATTTTGATGCCCAGTCTTCCAATTTATCAAGATCCTCTTGCAATTTTCCACAATCCTCTTGGGTTTTAACAACTTTAAATAGTTTTGTGTCATCTGCAAATTTGATAACCTCACTCGTTATTCATAAATGACCTGGAAAGTGGAATATGTCAAAAAGCAGCGGACCCAGCACAGATGCCTGGGGTACACCACTATTCACCTTTCTCCATTGGGAAAATTGGCCATTTAGCCCTACCCTCTGCTTTCTATCTTTTAACCAGTTCCTGATCCACAATAGTACACTGCCTCCTATCCCATGACTCTTTAGTTTTGCCAAAAGTCTCTCATGAGGGACCTTGTCAAAGGCTTTCTGAAAGTCCAGATACACAATATCAACCGACTCACCTTTGTCCACCTGATTATTCACTCCTTCAAAAAAACTTAACAGATTAGTAAGACAAGATCTTCCTTGTCTAAAGCCATGTTGGCTGTCTCTCATTAGTTCATGACTATCTACATGCTGAGTAATTTTATTCTTTATGATGGTTTCTATCATTTTTCCCGGTATTGATGTCAGGCTCACCAGTCTGTAGTTTCCCGGATCACCCCTGGAACCCTTTTTAAAAATTGGTGTTACATTGGCGATCCTCCAATCTTCAGGTATTAGAGATGATTTTAATGATAGTTCACAGATTACTAATAGCAGGTCTGCAATCTCATATTTCAGTTCTTTCAATACCCTTGGATGTATACCATCCGGCCCAGGTGATTTGCTACTCTTCAGCTTATCTAATAGTTGTAATACATCTTCTCGATGTATCGATATTTCCTTCAATTCTTCTGCACCTTTAAATACCACTTCAGTCATGGGTAACATCCCTACATCTTCCTCAGTAAAGACTGAAGCAAAGAATTCGTTCAGTCTCTCTGCTATCGCCTTGTCGCCTCTTAGTGCTCCTTTAACCCCTTTATCATCTAATGGACCAACTGACTCTCTCACAGGTTTTTTGCTACGAATGTACTTGAAAAGGTCTTTACTTCGTGTTTTTGCTTCTGCAGCAAGCTTCTTCTCAAATTCTCCCTTTGCCTGCCTTATCAATGCCTTGCATTTGACTTGCCAGTGCTTCTGCTGTTTCCAGGTTTCGTCGTTTGGCTCTTTTTTTCCATTTCCTGAAAGATGCTTTTTTGGCAACAACAGCCTCTCTGACCTCAACTTTAAACCATGCTGGCAGTTTTTTGGACTTCTTTCCACTTTTCTTAAAGCGTGGAATACAGCTGGTCTGGGCTTCCAAGATAGTATTTTTCAGCAACAGCCAAGCCTGATGTACGTCTTTAACCTTTGCAACTGCTCCTTTTAGTTTTTTCTTGACTGTTTTCCTCATTTTATCATAGTCTCCCTTTCGAAAGTTAAAAGATAGTATTGTAGATTTCCTTACTATCCCTCCTCCACTAATTAAATCAAAGGCGATCATGCTATGATCACTATTGCCAAGTGGCCCCAACAACCTTATCTCTTGCACTAGATCTGGTGTTCCACTAAGGATTAGGTCTAATATGGCTTTCCCCTCTGGTCGGTTCATGAACCAGCTGCTCCAAGAAGTAGTCATTTATTTCATCTAGGAACTTTATCTCCCTAGCATGTCCTGACGTGACACTGACCCACTCGATACCGGGGTAGTTGAAATCACCCATTATTATTACTGTGCTTAACCGGGATGGAACCAGGCTGCTGGCATTAACCTTTAAAAAGGAGAGAGCAGCTTTTAAACTAGATAATAGGGGAAAGCCGACAGTCGCCCAAGAGCGGATGGTTCGGAAGAATGTATCCTTGAAGGATAATACCAAAAGCAGAGAGGTTCCAAAAAAGAGTAAAGTAGCCCAAATGCCCTCAAGTATGGAGCAGACAGAGCTTAAAGATCCCAAATTGCCCATGTCTACCAATAGCCAAATTAATATGAATAAAATACAGTCTCTAAAATGCTTGTATAAAAATGCTAGAAGTCTAAAAAATAAGATGGGAGAGTTAGAATATATAGCACTAAATGAGAGGTTAAATATGATTGGAATATCAGAGACATGGCGGAAGGAGGACAACCAGTGGGACACTGTGATACCTGGGTACAAACTATATTGTAATGATAGTGCTGATCAAATTGGTGGAGGGGTTGCGCTCTATGGTAGAGAGGGCATTGAGTCAGAAAGGATTAAAGTTTTGCAGGGAACAAAATTTGCTGTAGAATCTCTATGGATTGAAATTCCATGTAAAAAGGGGAAGGCGATGGCAGTGGGGGTGTACTATTGACCGCCTGGCCAGAATGACCAAATGGATGATGAAATGCTCAAAGAAATCAAGGAAGCTAACAAAAGTTACAGCGCAGTAATAATAATGGGCGATTTCAATTACCCCGGTATCGACTGGGTCAGTGTCACGGCAGGACATGCTAGGGAGATAAAGTTCCTAGATGACATAAATGACTGCTTCTTGGAGCAGCTGGTTCATGAACCGACCAGAGGGGAAGCCATATTAGACCTAGTCCTTAGTGGAACACCAGATCTAGTGCAAGAGATAAGGGTGTTGGGGCCACTTGGCAATAGTGATCATAGCATGATCGCCTTTGATTTAATTAGTGGAAGAGGGATAGTAAGGAAATCCACAGTACTACCTTTTAACTTTCGAAAGAGAGTCTATGATAAAATGAGGAAAATAGTTAAGAAAAAACTAAAAGGAGCAGTTGCAAAGGTTAAAGACTTACATCAAGCTTGGGTGGTGTTGAAAAATACTATCTTGGAAGCCCAGACCAGCTGTATTCCACGTTTTAAGAAAAGTGGAAGGAAGTCCAAAAAACTGCCAGCATGGTTTAAAGGTGAGGTCAGAGAGGCTTTTGCCAAAAAAAACATCTTTCAGGAAATCGAAAAAAGAGCCAAACGGTGAAACCTGGAAACAGCACAAGCACTGGCAAGTCAAATGCAAGGCATTGATAAAGCAGGCAAAGGGAGAATTTGAAAAGAAGCTTGCTGCGGAAGCAAAAACGCGAAATAAAGATTTTTTTCAAGTACATTCGTAGCAAAAAACCTGTGAGAGAGTCAGTTGGTCCATTAGATGATAGAGGAGTTAAAGGGGCACTAAGAGGTGAAAAGGCGATAGCGGAGAGACTGAATGAATTCTTTACTGAGAAAGATGTAGGGATGTTACCCATGACTGAAGTGGTATTTAAAGGTACGGAAGAATTGAAGGAAATATCGATACATCGGGAAGATGTATTACAACTATTAGATAAACTGCAGCATGGCTTGCTGTTATGTGCATGTAGCACACGCAGCCAGTGTGTCTTAGTGAGCTGATAAGCTGGATCAGTGCCTTCTCCATTAAATTTTCAGCAGCAGACCGCTGTTTTGCATGTGCAGTGCCTCATGGGTAGTATAGAGCTGTGTGGAGGTGTAGCCTACTGTTTGGTGCAATGTCTCCCTGGTTTAAAGGTCTAGGGTTTGATTCCCACTTGTTCATTTTGTGCCTGGTGCGCTTGCTTACCTCGCATAGTCCTGGCTCTGCTGTGACCTGCAGACAATCATTCTAAAACATTTCTATGCATTATGGTGACACGTTGGGTAGCCCAACATAGCATTCCCCATCATAGACTTCTGTGAGCAATGCTTTAGTGGCTCTGCCACGGCACATTGCAGTGGGTCAGTGATGTATACGCAGCAGATGTCTGGGTCACCTGGTATGGATGCGTTTCTGTTTTGCTATTATTGTGACCTCCCAGCTTTACGTAAAAAGGATATATCTCATACATTCAGGCACCTAACACTCATTGCATAGCCATCCCCTGCATTGTTCTGCCATCATTACTTGCCCCACATGGGACAAATGGGTTCAATGTCCCTTTCTATTATGCCACTCTGTCAGGTGTATTGTCTTGCAGTCGCACAGGCTGAGGCTTCAGTCCCACGCACACACATGGTTTTTCATGGCACTACTACTTTTGGTTCATACACACACCAAATGTCTTTGGCCATTATGATCTCATACATCCACTCACCACACAAATTGCAAACTGTTTGCTTGGAAGATCCATGGCACAGCACTGCACCTGCTATCTGACCGTCAGGGAGATTCATGGTGGGGCAGCTTACTGGCAGTAAGCTGCCCCACCATGGCCATCAGGGGTCATTCCTTATCGTTCCTCCAGTTTAGTCCTCCACCTCTGGGTTGTGCACCTCCTCCTGTAGCTTGGAGACTGGGCATGTCAGTCGTGACCTCACTGGATATAGCCTGCTGGTATCTCCCATCAGCCCCCAGTGTGTCCAATCTCCATGCAGCAGGAGGGTGTAGTGAGCCTAGGTGCTGGGCTCACAAGGGCATCAGATAAGGAGCATTTAGTTAGATTAGACAGGTTTTTATTGTTTTGTTTCTCTATAATTTCATTTGATTTAATTTCCTTTGGGGAGCTATCGGTGCTTCTGTTCTATAAAGTTAAAAAAAAAAAAAAGAGTTGCTCAGGAGAGGAATCAAACCTACTATGGAGATTCTCTTCTCTCCTCTCTAGCTTTATTCGGTGTCCGGGTTGCTCTCCCCTCCTGGTGTGGATGGAGGGGAGTTGTGCAGATAACCCAAACGGCTGCCTCCATCTGGTGCGTGGCAGCGGCGGTTTTCAGGACAGCCGGAGTTGGAGCGCCCTTTCGACGGCACTGCTTCGGGCCTGATCCGAGCAGCACTGCGATTTGCCGGGCTGCCGCCTCTTCGTGGCGTATTTGGCACAAAAGCATTTTGCAGCTCTAAGGGCAGAGGTGAGTGCTTCATCGGCGATCAGGGAGGCCTTCGGGTCTAGATTGCGTGGACAAGCTGATTAGGCGGCAAGTTAACTGTGGCTGTTTGCGGGCTGTTTCTTCCTGCGTTTTTTGAGGCGATAAGCACTGCTGGTTTTCAAGCTCTCTAGAGGGTGTTTTCTGGTATAGGGTTTTTTTTATGTCCATCAAAGGATATTTTCTGGGGGGGGGGGGGGAAGGTATTACTTTAATTTATTGCTGTGAGCTTGATTGTGGCCCTTATATCTTAAAGAGACATACTCAAAAGAGGAAAAGAAAAGCTTTATTTACGTGGCTATTTTTGGTTTTTATTCTCTGCGGGAGTTTTATTTTTTTTTCTCTGGTGGGCTGATGCTGTCGCGCTCACAGGGGCTGGTACGTGGGTCATGTTTAAGCGCAATCTCAGATGCAGGGTTTGCTGGGGCGGCACAGCCAGCACCAGCTTATGCTTATACGCGGTGCTGACAGGTGCAGAGACCCTAGGGGCTGTGATCGGGTCTCCGCAGCGCCTAGCAGACACGGCAGTTGAGGTGCGCGGAACTTTTCTCATGCCTTTTATGCGGCGCAGGTAGACTGTGACCAGCGGCAGCGCTGGTATTTATTTTGGTCCATTAAAGAAAGGTTATTTAATTGGGATTGAGTATTCAGTTTTTGGTTAGGATATAGTTTTAAATTGCGGAGTTTGAAGTTTAAAAAAAAAGAGGAGGATTTGGAATGAACGACTTAATTAAAGGAAGGTAGATTGATTTTGTTTTTTTTTTGTGCGGCCCGTTAAAGCAATAAAAAATACTAATGAGAAATAAAAGGCAATAGATAAAAGGTTCCCTTTTTAGAGGGACATCCTGCTGTGCAAAGGTATATGGAACCTTGTTCATGTTTAGCTAATGCTATTCATTGCTTCTAGGCACTGCATGTTCTGTACCCCAAGACCAAGGCCCGGTTTGCTTTCAGGGGTCTAACTTTATCTCCCCCTCTTCATCATGCGGGCAGGCACAGCAGGCTACGGTACACCTTCAGCTGGCTGACAGTTGGTTAAGGAAGCTTCTTGTGAATCTGGCTCCTTCCGTACCTTTCAATCGGAGGCCCAGAGCCTTCTGGCTCATGGCAACCAGCTGCATTTAGGCGCGATTTCTTCTTATTCAGGCCTGCTTGTGTTTACCTCCCCTCCCCCCCCCCCCCCATTGCCGTGGTTTGGGTGCCGGGGGAAGGCAGACACTGGAGGATAATGCTGGACATCGCAGCTTCTTCCTAGGGGGTCTGTTGCGGTTTCCTTTTTAGTTCAGTTAATTGGGTTGATTTTTATTTTATTTCTTCAAAGGCTATGAGCCGGTGGAGGTGCACTGTGCTGTGGATCCGGTTGCTTACCCAGGTTCGGATTGAGGGAGTTTCTGGTGTTCACCATGCCGGTCAGGCCACAGGGCTGGTATGGGAGGGAGTCAAGGAGTGTGACTTCCACTTTATCCTTAAGCATTCCTTGTTACACAGTGCATGCTTATTCAGGGCACAATGACTTGATTCCGACATGTGGGAAAGGCCTAATTGAATAGCCATGGTTGTGGCTGTGCAATGGTGAGAGTGCAGTGAGCTTGGTCAAGTGAACCAAAAGGTTGAGGCCTCGTAACATTTTCTAGAAAAAGTCTGATAGAATGCCAGGAAGCTGTGTTTAAAAAAAAAAAAAAAAAAAGATACTGAATAGAGGTTGGTAGCAGTGGCATCTCTTTGGGAAACAGGAGGTATCGGCTACAAGAAAAGTATATAGCTTGGAAGTTAGGATATAGGAAGTAAATGAGATCTTCCCATCGATTTATGGTCGGTGAGTAGCCGCACCTGTGGGAGTGGCCCAGCAAGGTACCTGGGCTTCTAGAGCTCAGGGGTGTCTGGGCTTTCAAAGTGCAGGAAGGGGATCCTCGGGTGCCTCTTCCCCGTCTGCTCGAACTACCACAATGAAGCAAGGCGTGTCCAGGTGGCGGTTCAGTCGGCAGGAGGAATTCTTTGGGAGTTTTCTTTCTACCAGGATCTGGCAGAGTGGTGATACACAATGGTTCTGCCCTAGGTTGGCCGCCCGATGCTAGTATCCATTGGGGCTGGCTTCTGGCGAGGGACAGCAGAGATCGCCTGCAATTCCGACAACGTGGGTCGTATCGGACGGTTAGGAGCGCTGGTGCAGGGATCACAGGGTTGGTTCGGCGTCGGGTGCTATGCTAGTTATTTCGTAGTTCCGAAAGGAAGACTGGCCTTCCTGTCTTTTCTACATCCCCATGAAGTAAATCGCTGGATCCGACCGTCTTTTTCTCTTATGAAAACGTTGCGATCAGTAGCGTTAGCAGTTTCGCTGGAGGAGTTGTTAGCAGCCTGCCACCTTTTAGGAGCTGTCTTACACATTTCTCTAAGGGCGACACATCAGAAGTTTATAAGGTTTGCTTCCCCTGGGTACATTTACTGTGGCTGGTTTTGCCCGTCGGTCTGGCAACGGATCCATGCGCCCTCACCACTGTGATGGAAGTGGTTGTGGCGGCTCTGCGGAAAGAAGGACTCTTAGTTCGCTCTGGCATTGTCTAGCGGATTGGTCCAAGATCCAGGGCTGAGGGTGTCCCGGTTACGAACAGAGGAGTCAAGTTTCTTCAGGCCCTAGGCGGGGTAGTCCAGGCAGTCGAGCGTTGCTTAGTCCCTCTCAAGGTTTAGATTTCTGGGGGGTACAGTCCGACTACCGATTGGAAACGGTGTTTCTGCCGGAGCAGAGAGATCAGGTTCGTCAACAGCTACCGTGCTGGTGGACCCGACGCTATCGCCTTGGGGGCTATCTTGGATACTCAGGGCCTTGGCAGGGGCCCTGGAGGTAGTGCAGGAGCCGGAGCTTGCAAGCGCCTTCTACTAAAGGTCCCTGGGGCGACGTGGATCGCGCAAGATACACTCTCCGAACAAACGTCCCACATGTCCCGCGTAGGTTAGGTGATCCCTTGTCGGGGGGTTTCCCAGGGGATCTTGCGGAAGACAAGCTCCCAATGTTGACGTTGGCCGGTTTCATAGGTGGGGGATGTCTTGCGAGGATCTTTTGCATGAGAGGTTTGGAGCGATCGGTGGGCACATTGGTGGACCCACTGCTTACAGCGGACGGCGTTGCGCGGGTGTGCCAAGCGTTCAGTTCTGAGCCAAACAATTGGGCAGGGTGCATGCTGCCCGGCGATTCCGGATTAGGGCTTTGCCTAGAATAGCAGGGAGCTTCTGGTAGGGCGGTCAGGTAAAGAGGACTCAGAGGCTCTGTTTGCTGTGGTGTAATCTCAACGGCAGGCGTTAGTTGTGGCGTCCATTGCAGAAGCGGGCAAGGTGGTGGTGTCAGCTGGAAGGGTGCCCACAGATACTCTTTAGGTGGGGTCCTCTTTTGTATGGAGCGGTTATTGCAGTCTGCATATCATTTGGGGCTAGATCGGCGGCACTGAATGTTATGTTTAAATATATAATAGGTCTCCTTTCCTCTGGTTCACAGATATCTGGGTGATCCCTTGGTTGGGATTGGATTAAATGGGTTGCCACACAGATAGTGAATCACTACGTTTTTTAAGTGCATGTGTGGTGTTAAGAGCTATGTCCTACTTCCCCACACCCAGATATTAGGCTGGGGGTGTAAAGTTGAGGGAAAGCGAAGGGTGCAAAAGCATAGGTAACAGATAAGCTTAAAAGAGATTTGGCTTAGCTAAGCTCATAGCCTGCAAACTAACTAGCTTCAGCCATCCAAGGTGAGTTGAAGTCATTTTGATTTTCATATTCAAAACGCTATCTTCTAGGTTTGGCTTTGCTTCTATTAATAGCGGAAGTCCAGGAGGGCTTAGCAAACGTACTTGCTAATTTGCTTGGATCAAGCCATTTCAGTGGTTTAGAGTAGGTTGGTGGGATGGCAGCCAGTTCTTTAAATGTTCAGGTAACGGCTCTGTCTTGCTGTAGAGGCAAAGTTCAGGAGCTGGCCCTGGGTTCTCATGCAGATGAGTTACAGGGCTTAAAGCAGTATTCAGGCTATGGCTGTTGCGTAGCATATTGTTCCGCCGTGGAATCGCAACGTGGTTTTAGGGGCAAACGGTTGCTCTTTTAGCTCTAGGTTCGGTGCAGGGGAGCGTCTTGGACCGTGGTTTGCGTCACTTGCACGTAGCGAGAGTGATCCGGCACGATTTAAGAGTTTAAGAATCTTCGCAGTTGCGATCGTAGATTTTTTTCTAGTCGTGGGTTTCTGCAAAGGGGAAGCGGAGGCGAAGGTGTCCATCGCCAAAGGAATGGACGAGGCAAAGGCGTGAGCCTATATGGTGTTAGGCTGTTCGGTGCCAGTGGACGTACGTGCTCACTTTCGGGGAGCACAAACGATATCCTGAGCAGAATACAGTTTGGTTACGATAGTGGCATTGTGTGGACTGGTCACCTGGTCGTTTTTTCTTTTTGTTCTTGCAGTAGCTTTCGCCACCTGGATATTCTGGCGGCGAGTGATGCCTGTTTCGGCTTGGCGGAGTAGTGTTCCAGGTGGAAAGGTCCCTCCCAATAATTACTGTTCTGATACATCCCAGAGGTGGAGGGCTAAACACGAGGAATGATAAGGAAATAGAAATTACACTTACCTGGTAATTGTCGTTCCTTGAGTGACAACAGTTTGGTCCTCATTCCCGCCCGGGAGGTAATTTCTTCAGAGTTTATTTCAGACGGAGTGGAGCATCAATTTCAAGGAGTGGGGAGATCCTTTCAGACTCTGGATCGCAGTGAGTATTCCTCTCTGATCTGTTTCTTCTTTCTCTCTTATTTAGGTAAGGGGGTGGCACAGCAAAAGTGCTAAAATAAGAGACGTGAACGTGAAAAAAAAAAAGTAAGAATAATAAAGTTACAAAAGTCCCTCAGAGTGAGGAATGCATAGTTCAGTTAAAGTTATGGTATAACTACTTGTTTGTTCTTCCTTTTGAGTTTGCTTTAAGAGTACACTGGGGGCTGATGGGAGATACCAGCAGGCTATATCCAGTGAGGTCACAAATTTGACATGCCCAGTCTCCAAGCTGCAGGAGGAGGTGCACAACCCAGAGGTGGAGGACTAAACTGTCTTCACTCAAGGAACGACAATTACCAGGTAAGTGTAATTTCTATTTTGCAGTAGTTGCCATATAAGGAGCACTTGTGGAAATCCTCCCTTTGCTGCCCACATCAGGAGCATGCTGCCTCCACCCAGACACTGTCCTGGCCTATGGCATGCCACACACTGACGGTACATCTGGATACATGTCCATATCTCACAGACAATATAATATAACTTCCTTATCGTTCCTCCAGTTTAGTCCTCTACTTCTGGGTTGTGAACCTCCTCCTGCAGCTTGGAGACTGGGCGTGACAAAGTTGTGACCTCACTGGATGTAAGCTGCTGGCATCTCCCATCAGCCCCAGTGTGTCCGGTCTCCATGCAGCAGGAGGACGTAGTGAGCCTAGGTGCTGGGCTCACTAGAGGAACGAATAAGCAGTTTCCTTTAAATTTAGTTTAAACTTAGGTTTAGATTAATTTTTACTTTGGTTAAAGTCTGATTTTGAGTTCTTAAATTGAGTTTCATTTATTTCAATTCTCTGGGTACTGTCCCTTTAAATTTCGTTAAAAGAAAAAAAAATGATGAAGGGCTAGGTTTACACATCTTCTCTGCCGTCCCAGAGCTTCCTTACCGTCTCTGAGATCTGTCTCCCTAGACATACGGGAGTGAGCCCTCAGCCTTGTGAACAGCTCGGTATCTTTCTGAGCGGGGCCTCACCGCTCCGGACTCAGGTCGAGTGGGGTGAGCACCCAGGACTCCAGCCCTCGCTGCTGATGCTGCTAGCTGGGTCGCTGTGCGGCACGCAGCTAGAAGGGCGAACCGGACTGCCGGTAGGTTGTTTCCTCTTCTTTCCCGCGGCGGCAATTCCCGGAGCGGTTCAAAACGGCTCTGCTACACCATCAGGGCATCTGCGCGCCAAAACTTCAGTCATTCACAGCGGTGACCGTTTTGAATGCGTGGCAATTTCCACATGCCTCAGCAGTGCGGCGGCGATCCTTAGGCCTCCCAGGGGGGTAGGGAAATCGGTTCGTCGCATTTAGCCTTGCCGGGGTTTTATTTCATTTATTTCACTTATTTCATTAGTATTTCATCGTTATTTCCCTCTGTGGTTTGTATGTTAGAGGGCAGTTTATTTATCTCTTTAATTGGTTTCTTTCTCCCTGGAGTTTTATATGGAAGGGAGTGGAAGCAAGTGAAAAGGAAGCAAGGGACAGGAGTTGGCATAGGATTTAAAAAAAAAAAAAAAAAGGAATCAAAAAGAGAATTTTTCTTGGGTGCCTGTTTCCCACTTTGGGCTGGCAAACAGCATCTCTCATGTCAATGTGCCTGCAGTGTGTTGTATGCGGTTCCCATAGAGGCACGGTAGCTGACTCCGGTATCTGTCGTGGTTGTGCAGCTGTTTCAGTCACTGTGGAACAGCAGATGGAGGCATCAGTTGTTCCAGAGTCTCAGGGGGCCACGTCGGGGATGGAAGAAGAAGCGGGGAGGAACTGTTCCTTCTATTCTTGGACCAGAGCCCTCAGCTGAGTTGGCGGGGGGTTTGTCGGAACCAGATCCGCAGTTCGGGGACTTCTGCCCGGACTTTGTCTTATGCATCAGGCCTTTTGTCGGAGTCTTCAGGGTAAATTGCCTGGCCTCATTCCGAATTCCTCAGGGATGCCTCAGTCTGGGATTGTCGAGACCGAGGGATGTTGCGCCACGGCGGCCAAAGAGAGCCCGTCCTCCGGAGCTATCTCTGTTGGATCCCGGTTGGCAAGAGACTGAGGAGGCGGAGTTCGATATGGATGGAGATACAGAAGAGTTGGAGGAAGGGGAGATTCCGGAGCCTGAGGATCAAGCAAAGATTATTCAAGTCTTTCGAAGGGATGAGCTGACAGCGCTCATTACGGAATCTCTCCAAACGCTCAAGTTGGCTACAGCACAGCCGGTTGACGAGGAAGAGGGCGAGGATCCTGTCATTCAGGCATCACACACAGGTGGTGTTCCCCGTACACAAAGTGGTGGATAGGATGATCCAGGATGAGTGGGATCAGCCGGAAGCGGGGCTCAGGGGGATGCGGACCATGAATAGGCTTTACCCCTTAGCAGATAACGACAAAGACAAGTTTCGCTGTCCTCGCGTGGATGCTGCGGTTTCGGCTGTCACTAAAAGACCACTATTCTGTTGGAAGGTAGTTCCGCCTTAAAGGATGCACAAGACAGGAAAGTAGATGGTTTGTTGAAGCAGTCCTTTGACGCTGATGCCCTAGCTTTGCAGGCCGCCATTTGCGGAGCATGAGTGTCCCGAGCCTGTCTAAGGTGGTCCCAACACTTACAGCAGTCGATTCAACTGGAACAGGATAGGGTGCGGGAGCTGGAGCAGCTGGAGTCAGGCTCAGCTTATCTTGCTGATGTGGACTACGACTTAATCAGGACCTTAGCTAATAACATGGCGTCCCTGGTGGCTGCCCGGACGTCTCTTTGGCTCCGACATTGGGCGACAGATGACTCTTCTAAGTCTCGTCTCGGTAAACTCCCGTTTAAAGGGAAGTTGTTGTTTGGTGAGGATCTTGACAAGTTAGTGAAAGATTTGGGAGAGTCCAAAGGTGGAAGACTGCCTGAGGACAAGCCTAAGCAAGCCAAGTCTTTTTCGGCCTCTTGGGGGCAACCGAGGGATTTCAGGCATTTTCGGTCTTCTCGTTTTGCTGGTTATCAAAGAGGCAGGTTTCCTTTGCGAGCCCAGGGGTTTCGTGGGTTTCGTGGAGCAAGCAGGAGTTTTGGAGCGACATCCACTGGTGCCGGTTGCAAAGCGCAATGAAAGAAGGTGGGTCCCGGCAGTGAGCCATCCGATAGGAGGGCGGCTTCGGGGTTTTCTCTCTGCCTGGACCCAAATAACATGCGACCAGTGGGTGCTGGAGATCATTCGCAAAGGTTATTATGTTTATGTTTATTAAAACGTGATTGACCGCCCTTCAAAATAAAATCAGAGCGGTTTACGATAGATAAAAACCAATAAAAGTAAGGCACAAGGCCAGAAAAGGAAAGGAAATTACAATTTATAAAAGCAGAGTGGACTGAGGAACAATAGAGGGAAGAGTAGAGCTTGTGATAAGGAAGCTTATCATAGCTCAGGAAGGAGCTATAGTAAAGGTGAAGTGACTCTGAACAAGCAACCTGTCAGTTCTGGTAGAAATAAGAAAACAGAATTTTTCCATAAAAGACTACCAGTCCCAGAATGCACCAGGTTTCCAACAGCCATTAGAGGAGCTGAAGTGGGGAAACGTGTGTTCAATCAGGAGGGCTATGAGGTAATCCCTAAGCACTCATCTCAAAGGGCAGGGCCTGATTCAGCACAGCTGTGCTGTGCTAGGGTGGAGCACTCATCTAAGCAGAATAAAGGTAGAGTTTATTCTACAGAGAATTATCCTCAGATTCAGCTTGGAGATCCTCAGTATCTTGGACAGCTTCATCATCTGGAGGATCATCAGAAGCAGAAGCCAGAGCGGACGAACAGAGAGGGCAAGAAACCCTTTGGAAGAAAGAAGAGAAAAGCTTTTGGGAGGTCTAAAGGAGTCCAGAGCAGTATGTATACTGGAAGGCATTCCAAAGGCAAGCTTACACCATTGGACTGGGGAAAGCCAGAGGAATGGTGCTGCAGAGCTAGGAATCTCCAGACGGTACCTGTGAGGGAGACGGCTGCACTTGGAAGGGACCCTAGGACCCGTGCCAGAAGGTATGTGAAGAGAGACCCAGTGTCCAGGGATCTGGATTGGAAGGCTGGACATAAGAACTGGACTACATACTGGCCAGGCTATTTAGAGAGGAACTCTAACAGCAATGGAAGCTCAGGTATGAACACTGATCTATGCCCTAGCTATACCCTTGAAAGACAGCAGGGAAACAAGTATTCTCCTGAGAGTGCTCCATTGAGAAATTCCTTTGTGCCAATCCATGATATTGAACCCATGATTGTTGAAGAAGGGGGAGCGGTTGCAGATACAGGCTGTGAATACATGGATTGCTCTCTGTCTAAACTCCTTTGGTAATTTACTATTACAAAGTACAACCACCATCACAAAGAAATACAAACTTGTTCTTTAAATCTACTCAGAAAAGCTCCTGAGTAGGATTTTGAGCCACGCAGTAGAAAGCAAGCCAGCTAAGGAGTTTCAGCTGGGTAACTGCTAGCAATTGAGCCTTACCTAATTGCTTGTGAGCTCTGAGGAAATCACTTCTGAGTCTATGTGTGAAGATATAAGAAGTTAACCTGAAAAGAACAGTTTTTCCCTTCTTTGTGGGGTTTGCTTGTTTGATGCACTGCTAAGAGAATATTAGCTAAAGCCCACAAAAGACCAGTTTGTTACCATCCAGGTCTTTATTCTTTTGATTTGATTGCCTGACAAGTTCAACTGTTTTCCTGATTTTGTTTTTCTAAGTTTAACACTGAAAGCAATATCCTGTTTTATGTGCTACCAAGCATATCTGTGTTGGGAGAAATAACCCCATAAATATCTTATTGGCTTTACACTCAAGCACAACTAATTATTGTGAGCGGCTGTGTCTGGTGTGAATGGACTGCATTTCCCACAATCCCTTGCAAATCATATGGATATATGCCTTTGCCAAGACTGTGAACATTCTCACCCAGGCACCCATCTGACAAGCTATAAGGAAGGAGAGGAGGTGGGGAGGTTAAAGGCTAGGGAAAAAAGGTGGGTTTTTAGCTGCTGTTTGAATGCTGCGTGACAGGGTTCTAGGCGGAGAGAAGTGGGCAGGGAGTTCCAAAGTGCAGGACCTATAAAGAAAAAAGCCGAAGAGCGGGTGGATTGAAGATGGGCGGCAGAAGGAGGGGGGGAAGGGTGAGACTGTTTAAATGGATTGAGCGGGGAGTATGTCTAGGGGTGTGAAAGTGAATAAGATCAGCTACATATTGTGGGGTACTGGTGTGTAGGGCCTTGTGAACCAGGGTGAGTAGTTTATATTGGGAACAAAAAGGAACGGGTAACCAGTGTAGATAAGAAGGGGGGTTGTATGGTGATAGGGAGATGAATGAGAAAGAAGGCGAGCTGCGGTATTTTGGATTCTCTGAAGACGGTGAAGTTGGGAGGAGGCCAGGCCGATTAGGATGGAATTAGAAAAATCGACCCGGGACATGACTAGAGAGAGAAGTAGAGTAGAGAGAGGAAGGGGCGAATAGCGCGAATTTGACGTAAGAAGTAAAAAGAAGTTTTGGTAATGTAAGAAATATGAGCATGAAAGGAAAGGTCTGAATCAAAGAGGACACCGAGATAATGGAAGTTGGTGACCAAGGATATGGGAGTATTGGAAAAGGATGGAGCTCGCGAAACCAGTACTAGATTAGTTTGTCATGTCCCCCTGTCGGGGTCAATCAAAGACTCTGGCAGTTCGGCTAACTCTAGATCACCTGATTCAGCTGGGAGCCGTCGTGCCAGTCCCTCTGGCAGAGTATGGAATGGGACGATACTCCATTTATTTCGTGGTTCCCAAAAAAGACTGTTCATTACGACTAATTTTAGATCTCAAAGGAGTAAATTGGTGTCTTCAAGTACCGCATTTCCGAATGGAAACGCTCAGGTCCGTCATTGTAGCAGTTCGACAGGGGGAGTTTTTGACTTCCTTCGACCTCACGGAGCCTTATCTGCATGTGCCGATCCGGGAGGCCCACCAAAAGTTCTTGCGGTTCGCGCTTCCTTGGGGGCATTATCAGTTTCAGGCGTTACCGTTTGGTCTGGTGACAGCCCCGCGCGTGTTTACCAAAATCATGGTGGTGGTAGCAGCGGTGTTACGAAAGGAAAGTGTTTTGGTTCACCCTTATCTCGACGATTGGTTGATTCGAGCAAAGTCCAAGGTCGAGAGCGAATGCGTCACAGCCAAAGTGGTAGCCTTTCTTCAGAGACTCGGCTGGGTGGTCAATATGTCCAAGAGTCACCTGGTTCCGACTCAGGAGCTCGAGTAACTGGGAGTACTGTTCGACACTCGCAGGGGTATGGTGTTTCTCCCGGGCCGCAGAAGTCAAGCGCTTCGGCGACTGTTACAGACCTTCCGGTCTACTCCGGCTCCGACAGCATGGACTTACCTTCGGGTTCTGGGGATGATGGCGGCAACCTTGGAAGTGGTGCCGTGGGCCAGATTTCATATGTGGGCTTTATAGAGCTCGCTGCTTCGCAGATGGTCTCACCAATGCGATTCGCTGAACAAGCGTCTCCCCTGCCCTCTGCAGGTCAGGAGATCTCTCCAGTGGTGACTTCTTCCCCAGTCTTTGCAGTCAGGAATGTTCCTGGAGCAACTGACCTGGCTTCCCCTGTTAACAGACGCCAGTCTGGCAGGGTGGGGAGCCCATTGCGGAGATCTCTTTGCACAGGGCACTTGGACAGTGGCGGAGAGCAAGTGGTCCATCAACTGACTGGAGCTGAGAGCAGTCTTTCTATCCCTGCAAAGCTTCGAAGCGATGGTGGCAAGACGTGCTATAAGAGTACTGTCCGACAATGCCGCGACGGTAGCCTACATAAATCGGCAGGGCGGCACGGGAAGCATAGCCATGGCTCAAGAGGCAGAGGTTCTGTTTTCTTGGGTTGAGGTGCGATTGCTAGCAATTTCAGCGGCTCACATTGCGGGGAAGGACTATGTGACAGCGGACTTTCTCAGCAGAGTTCACGTGGATCCCGCAGAGTGGGAACTACATCCGGATGTTTTCGCGGAGATAGTACGTCGTTGGGGGATGCCGGTGATGGATCTGATGGCGACCTTTCAGTCAGCAAAAGTAAATCGGTTTTTCAGCAGGCGGCGCGAGAGGATGTCAAAGGGTTGACGCCCTGATTCAACCTTGGCCAGCGTCCGGCCTTCTCTGTCTTTCCGCCATGGGCTCTCATTGGTAGAGTAGTACAGCGCATCGAAGTGCATCGCGGGTTGGTACTGCTAGTAGCTCCGGACTGGCCAAGGCGCCCTTGGTACGTGGATCTCGTGTGCCTGCTCGACGGCAGACCGTGGAGGTTGCCAACGTCGGAAGGTCTATTGTTACAGGGCCCACTTCACATGCCGCAGGTGGATCGGTTCTCGCTTACGGCTTGGCCATTGAAAGGGCTCGATTAAGGAAGAAAGGTTACTCCAGTTCCGTCATTACTACCTTGCTTCAGGCACGGAAAAGGTCCACGTCGTTGGCCTATGGTCGCATATGGCGTATTTTTGAGGATTGGTGCTCGCGATGTCAGATACGTGCTGCGACTGCATCCGTTCCTTGCATATTGAGTTTTCTGCAGGACGGCTATGAGAAAGGGCTGGCTGAGAATTAGCAGCCTTGGCCTGTTATTAGAGGTAAGGTAAACGAAGGGTCGCTGGGATCTCACCCTGATGTAGTCCGTTTTCTTAAAACGGTTTCCAGGATGAGGCCATCGCATCGGACTGTGGTTCTGCCGTGGGATCTTAACTTGGTTTTAGGGGCGCTAGTACAGGCACCCTTTGAGCCTTTGGGGCAGGCTTCAATCAAGGATTTAACGCTAAAAGCGGTGTTTCTCGTAGCCATTTGTTCCGCGAGGCGGATTTCGGAATTGCAGGGTCTGTCTTGTTGGGAACCTTTTTTTCTTTTTCCAGGGAAAAGGTGGTGCTGCGGCCTGTTTCATCCTTTTTGCCCAAGGTAGTCTCTTCTTTTCATATGAACCAGTCGGTTTCCTTGCCAGTACTCACCTCAGAGGGTGAGAGTGTAGGGGACCGCGGCCTCCGCCGGTTGGACGTGAGAAGGATTCTTCTCCACTATTTGAAGGTATCCGAATCTTTTCGCAAATCAGATCGGCTTTTTGTTTTATTCGGCGGGTCCAGAAAAGGTGAAGCGGCCTCTAAAGCTTCCATTTCTCGGTGGGTTAAGGAGGCAATTGGGTCGGCATATATGTTGCATGGTCGTTCCGCGCCAGTGGGGTTGAGAGCTCATTCCACTAGGGCGCAGGCAGCTTCTTGGGCAGAACACAGTTTGGTTCCGCCAGTGGAGATTTGTAGAGCGGCCACCTGGTCGTCTCTTCATGCGTTTAGTAGACACTGTCGTCTTGATGTAATTTATTTTATTTATTTATTTAACTGTATTTATATCTCGCTTTTCACCGGGTCAAAGCGGTGGGACACACAACAAGGGGGGGGGGGATCAAATGAGGGGGGGGGGCATCACCAGGGGCTCAACATTGATGATTTTGGGGTGAACATAGAGACTGACAAGATAGCATAGTTCTTGGTCCGGAGTTCTTGGAGAAAATGGGGGGATTCGTATTCAGAGATGTTCTTGGAATAGGATGGTTTTTAGCTGCTTTTTGAATGATGGCAGATCACTGTTGTTCCTGATGTGGTTTGGTAGAGAGTTCCAGAGGGATGGGGCATAGAGTTCAAAGGCTCTGTTGCAGGTCCGTTGTGTTGTCTTGGTTCTTTTGTGGGAGACGGCAATGGAGCTGTTGGAGGATTGTCTGGTTGTTTTGCTGTGGGTCGGACGAGGCAGTAGGGCGCGGAGTGGGATGGCTTGTGTTTGGTGAATGGTTTTGTGGGTGAGTAGAAGAGTTTTGTACTTGATTCTTGCTTCGATGGGGAGAATATGAAGGTCTCTCAGAATTGGGGTGATGTGGTCTCGTTTCTTTGCATTGTGAATTATTCTCGCCGTGGTGTTTAGAGCAGTTCGGAGGGGATTGGTCTGTGTGGCAGGTAGGCCATGGTAGATTATGTTGCAGTAGTCCAGATGAGGGAGTGTCAGAGCCTGCATTACTGTCCTGAAGTCCTGCGGTTCGAGGAGGGGTCGGAGACGACGTACCGTTTTTGCCTTGTGGAATACAGTTCTTGTGGTCTTGTTGATTTGCTGCTTAAGGGTTAGGGCTTGGTCAGTGATGATGCCGAGATATCTTATGTGAGGTTGTATTTGGATTTGCGTGGTTCCCATGGTGAGGTGAGTGGGTGGTTTGAAGTCTGGGTCTTTCGTCACTATAAGAGCTTCGGTCTTCTTTATGTTAATGGATAAGTTGTTCTCTAGTAGCCAGTTGGACACGTTGGCGAAGCAGGCTGATAGCTGGTCGCTTGTTGGGTCCGTGGTTGTAATTGGGGCGTAGAGCATTATGTCGTCGGCGTATATGTGGAAGTTGACATTGTGAGTGCGTATGACTGAGCAGAGTGGACGGAGGTAGATGTTGAAAAGCATGGCTGATAATGTGGATCCTTGGGGTACCCCTTGATGTTGCTGGAAGGGGGTGAGGTTGAAGTTTTGGTGCGGATCATTTGCTGTCGGTTGGTTAGATAGGACCTGAACCATTGGAGTACAGTATCTTTGATCCCAATTTTGGCGGCGGCGAGTGATGCTTCCTTTGGAGCAGCGGTGTTGCACTCTGGTTGGAAGGGTCTCTCCCATTAGTACTGCTCTGTTACATCCCAGAAGTAGAGGACTAAACTGGAGGAATGATAAGGAAATAGAAATTACACTTACCTGGTAATTGTAGTTCCTGGAGGAACTCCAGTTTAGTCCTCATTCCCACCCAGGGAGAGGTTTCATTCTCGTGCAACGGATTTCAGGTAATTTTTGTTTTTCACAAGATTACAGGTGAGTGTTTTTTAGTCTTTATCTTTGGATTCTTCTGATCTCTTCTTCGGCGTCTCTGGTTCAGCAGCGAAGAAAAACAAACAAACAAAGAAGGGTATTTAATCCCTTCGCCAAAGGGGAAAGGAATTTGTTCATTACTTTAGCACTTCTACCTATAGTTGGGTTATCTTGAGTAAGTTTTGCTACTTGTTTGTTGCTCTCTTGTCTGCTTTGTCAGTAGTACACTGGGGCTGATGGGAGATGCCAGCAACTTACATCCAGTGAGGTCACAACTTTGCCACACCCAGTCTCCAAGCTGCAGGAGGAGGTTCACAACCCCGAAGTAAAGGACTAAACTGGAGTTCCTCCAGGAGCTACAATTACCAGGTAAGTGTAATTTCTATTTACAGCACAGTGTATGCTTTTAGGAGCATCTAGGACTGCACGCCTGTCACCGCCCCCCATTGCTGCATTTCCTCCGCTGACTCTGCTGCCACAACCACCCACCCATGATGCTGCCAACACCCACTACCGCATCACTAGGCAGCCCGCCTATCTCGCCTAGTCAACAGCACAGGCCTGCTGTATGGTCAAACATGCTCATCACACATACTTCCACATAGCCAGGCATCTGGTGAATCAACTCCATCAGCTACAAATTTTGCTTGCATCCATACCTTCTCCAGTGGCTTCCCTGCCGCCCTTTCAACATTTTAGAGGCTTTCCTGCATTAGGGTGCATGCACGACACCTTTACACAGCATGTCCTGTTACCGCCCGCTAAGTGTCCCCCCTTAACGCCGGAATGCCTCTGACACGCCCAGCATATTTAACACATGGTAACTCTTTATCGCTTCTGTTATCGCACGGAAAAGACTGCTCCTTTACCGCCGTTTAGTAAACATACCCCTTTATTACTGTGTTGTAAACATTGCTAGCTTGTCTAATTTCCGTTAGCTTTTCATCATCTGTCTGATCATTCTGGCCAGGCGGACAGTAGTACACCCTCCACTGCCATTCACTTCTCTTTTTACATGGAAGTTCCATCCATAGAGATTCGGCAGTGTATTTTGTTTCCTGCAAAACCTTTATCCTGTTTGACTCAATGCCCTCTTTAACATATAGCGCCACTGTGTGATCTACCCTGTCAATGTGATATAGTTTGTAGTCTGGTGTCGCAGTGTCCCTTAATTATCCCCCTTCCACCAGGTCTAGAAACATATGCCATGTGGTCTTTTTCTGCTGTCATGTTTCTATCTAGTCTGCCCTTTCATATCAACTAAAATAGTCCTTTTTGTTTTTTAAGAGATCTATGTTTGTTCCATGCTTTCTTGAATTCAGATACTCCTTATCTCTACTACCTGTGATGGGAGGTAGTCTCTGAGACGCCAATTTATATTTAATCTTTCATTCAGTGCTATATATTCAAATTGCCCATCTTGTTTTTTTTAGACTTGCATACAGGCATTTCAGAGTTTGTTTTTTGTTATTAACATTCAGGCTATTGAATGACAGGCAATTTGAAATTTTTCATCTTTGATTTTTACTTAAAGGCACCTGGGTTACTTTTACGTTTATTGGAATCTTTCTATTGCGATGCTCTGACTTCCCAGTTTTGCTGGTATCTTTCAAAGATACATCATTTTTGACCCATGTGCTTTTGGGTGACAATCAGCTTTCCTCCATTATTTAGTTTTAACAGTTAAGGACATATGAACATAAGATATGCCATACTGGGTCAGACCAAGGTCCATCAAGCTCAGTATCCTGTTTCCAACAGTTTCCGATCTAGGTCATATGTACCTAGCAGTTTCCCCAAAAGACACAGGTTCCACAATGCTTGTATTGGGTCAAGCATTGATATCCTGGGTCCCTTTTTAATAATGGTTTATGGACCTTTCCTCTAGGAACTTGTCCAAACCTTTTTGAAACCCAGCTACACTAACAGCCTTTACTACATCCTCCGGTAACAAATTCCAGAGTTTGATTACACGTTGAGTGAAAAAATAGTTTCTCCAGGACCAAGCAGGAAGCCAGTCCTCACATATGGGTGACGTCGGCATCGACGGAGCCCCCATGCGGAGCATTTCCACAGATTTCAAAGAAAGCCTTTGGGAATGCAGGCACGCATGCGCGGTCCCCTTCCCACCCAAAGGTGACATCTTGCTCAGTCTTCTTTTTTTCTGCGGAGCCCTTCGGATGCCTGTCCTTGTCACCTGTGAAAAAAGTTGATTTTTCTGCGTTGGGTCGAGTTTTTTCTTCGGTTCGACGTCTGTTCCTTTCTCGCATGGACTCGGTACACTGGTGCCGAGCCCGGATCTCTTTTTTTGTTTTTTGTCCTTAGAGACTGCGTTCGCGCCTTTTTTATTTTCCCTGGCAGCCCAGTTTTTTGATCTTGCAGGGGCCCTTTTTCCCCCGATGGCTGCCAGTGGCTTTAAGAAGTGTGATCGGTGCAAGAAACTGATGTCTCTCACCGACACACACGACTGCTGCCTCCGGTGCCTAGGGCCAGACCATGACTCTACGGCAGGGGTCTCAAACTCCAGTCCTGGAGGGCCGCAAACCAGTCAGGTTTTCAGGGTATCCCTAATGAATATGGTTGAGATATATTTGCATACGATGGGGGCAGTGCATGCAAATATATCTCATGCATATTCATTAGGGATACCCTGAAAACCTGACTGGTTTGCGGCCCTCCAGGACTGGAGTTTGAGACCCCTGCTCTACGGTCTGTAGCCCCTGTGGAAAAATGTTTTCTAAGGCATTACAGAGCCGTCATAACCAGCGTGAGAGGATCTTCTCCGAACCTGCCTCTGGACGGGTCTGGACTTTGTCAGAGGCCTCGACGTCTCGGTAGTCTGACCCCGAGCATCGTCGGGGCTCCTCTGAAAGGGAGTCCCCCTCGAGGGAGCATCGAAGGAAAAAGAAACCCGCAAGGGTGGCATCGGTGGACGCTCTTGGCTCCTCGAGGGCCAGGTCGCATAGCCCCAATTGCCGTCCCGGGTCTTCGGAGTCGGAGAGGCCTGCAAAGCATCCTCGTGTGGAGTCGGAGGCCCCGAGTCACCTGAGTACTGTAGTCCTCTTGGACTGTCCTCCGGGGGAGCCAATGTCAGGCCCGATGCCGTTGGAGCCCGAGTTGGAGGTTGCTGGGTCTCCTGAGCTCGGACTCAGGTTGACGGCCTTGGAGAGCAGATTGTCTGCCTTCATGGAGCAGCAGTGGGTGTTGATCGCCGGTCTCACGGGCGCATCTGCCCCGACCACAGGGACATCGATGTCCAAGTCGACCCCGGAGGCTGGGCCGATCCTCGAGACCATGCGAACTCAAGTCGATGCTCGGCTGAGGTCACCCTCGGCCTCCCGTTCGGGACCGAGGTCATCAATGCCGGTTCCTTCGGCATCGGGGGCGGATGGCGTCGGTGCCCGCCCACTCGGATCTGCTCGATTCCTCCTCGGAGGAATCGGCATGGGAGACGGAGGAGGAGGAGGAGTCCCCCGACACCTTCCGGACTCTGTGCGTCCCTTCGGACTCACCGGGATCCAAGCCTCGGACAAGGTCCCCACCCCCCGGAGGATACCAGGTTCTCGGATTTCGTAAGGGACATGGCCAGAGCACTGGCTTTTCCTGCGGACCCTGAGGAGGAGCCTCGAGCCGAGGAGCTCGAGGCTCTGCAGTATGACTCTTCTCCCAAGGAGGCCTTTACTGTTCCGGTTCCTCCGATGCTGGAGCGGTTGCTCTTCCGCATGTGGGAGGGGCCGGCCTTGATGTCGGTTCTGAGCAAGCGGGTCGATTCCATCTATTGAGTCCGCAAGAGCCCCGGGTTTCAAAAGGCACAGCTACCACACCACTCCATGGTTGTGGAATCGGCCATGCATTGCCTGAAGCGTCAGAAGATGCATTCCTCGGTGCCTCCCGGCAGGGAAGCCCCGGAACCTGGATGCCCTCGGGTGTTGGAACATATTACCACCAGCAATCCGAGCCATCACCGATCTCACACAATTCAGGAAAGCACTAAAACATTACTTATTTATACAACATTACCAGATCAACCATACTCCACCATAGCCACATCTTCCGTCCAGAAACCTCTACATATTAGTCCCTATACTTAATATCTTTCTGTAGGTTCATAACCCACTATGCAAAGATTACTGCTACATATGTAAATAGTTGATGTGCATGTTTCCCTAAGTTATCCAAGTTGTATTTCCTTGTTCTCTGTAAAACTAATGTTTGTTCATTATGTTTCACTGTTCCATGTAAACCGCGCTGATACTAAATAGTGCGGTATATAAGAAACTAAAATAAATAAATAAATAAAGTGCTTCCAGGGCTCTATGCTTGCTTGCCGTGTCCAGACCTACCAACTGTACATGGGCTTGCCTTCGAGACCTGGCAAAGGAGATTGCTGGGTTCTCTGGTGGGTTGTCCGAGGAACCTTTGCAGAGGTTCAAGGCCTTGTCTTCTGGTATTTGAGAGTGCTCGTAATTTATATCTCGAGCAGCCTACGATGGATTTGAGGCTTCAGCCCGGGTAGCAGGGGCCGGCATCGGTGCACGCCACCAGGCCTGGCTATAGTCCTTGGACCTCGAGCCATGGGTACAGGACAAGTTGGTCGATGTCCCTTGCCGGGGTGAAAACCTCTTTGGCAAGCCCATGGCCGAAAAGGCTGCAGAACTCGAGACCGAGACTCTTACCCGGACAAGGCTGTCCAGGAAAACCTCTGCCCCTTCTCAGAAGAAGAAGGGCTCGGGGAAAAAGACCTTTTACCCGAGGAAGACCGCTGCCTACAAAACCTACCCTCACTACCAGGCCTCTGCAGCTCCCCAACAGGGCCAGCAGGCCAAGGGGCAAGGTCATGGGCCCTGTAGGCAGAAGGCTCCCAAGCCTCCTACTCCGGCTCCTGCTCAGCAGGGAGGGAGTTTTTGACTATGCCAGTATAGCCTCTCCTCCTCTCCAGGGCACAGGAGGCCGGCTGACCCTGTACGCAGACAGGTGGCCAGCCATCACAGGGGATACTTGAGTGTTAAGCATCATCGAAAGGGGCTATCTGCTCCACTTTATTTATTTAACAGCTCTTATATACCGCGCTATTTGACATCAGTGCGGTTTACATTAAACAAAATACACTCAGATTTAGAGAATTTGTCCAAGTTACAGGTAACAGGGGAATAAAACAAGGATTAACTGGGGAATAGCATATAAATAATTAAATAAAAGCAATTACAATTACACTTCACCCAGATACCCCCCTCCTACTTTCCAGGAGAGCCTCCAAGACCCCCTCTGCACAGAAACTTACTCCTTCAGGAGTTGGAAGGTCTGCTAAGGGACCAGGCGGTGGAACCGGTGCCTCACCACCTGGAAGGGGAAGGCTTCTACTCGAGGTGCTTCCTGGTACCAAAAAGAACAGGAGGCCTCAGACCCATCCTGGACCTGAGAAATCTGAACATGTTTCTGGAGAGGGAAAAGTTCAAGATGCTTACCCTTGGAATCTTACTGCCCTACCTCCAGTAGGGAGAGTGGCTATGCTCCTTTAGACCTGAAGGATGCTTCTACTCACATCCTCATCCATCCAAGTCACAGACAATTCCTCAGATTTGTGGTGGGAGGAAGACACTTCCAGTACAGAGTGCTTCCTTTTGGCCTCACCTCCACCCCCAGGGTTTTTACAAAATGCCTGGCGGTGGTTGCGGCCTACCTCAGGAACCAGGGGATCTTTGTGTTCCCTTACCTGGACGACTGACTTATCAGGGGCCAGTCTCCACAAGAGGCCAGGCAGGCCACCTTCAGAACCATATCCCTGCTTCAGCACCTGGGGTTCGTGATAAACTTCCCCAAGTCCACTTTAGTCCCCTCGCAGGATGTGGAGCTCATAGGGGCGAGATTGGATACCATCCATGCAAAGGCCTATTTGCCTGTGGACAGAGCTCACAGGCTGATAAAGTTGGCCGGCCAGTTTCAGGCAAACTCTCGGGTCTCCGCCAGACACTTCCTCCGGCTCTTAGATCACATGGCTTCCACGGTGCATGTCACCCCAAATGCCCGTCTGCTTATGAGGTCGGCTCAGTGGTACCTTAGGGCACAGTGGCTACAGGCCACAGGGAAACTGTCAGACAAGATAAAGGTGTCCAAACTCTTGGTGGACTCCTTACGCTGGTGGAGGCATCTCCCAAATTTGGTCCGGGGTGTTCCTTTTCAGGCCTCCCCACACACTCAGGTACTGACAACCGATGCTTCTCTGCAGGGCTGGGGGGCACACTGCCAGGGGGCCTGCACCCAAGGCCTATGGTCTCCGTGGGAGGCCGCCCAGCAGATCAACCTGTTGGAATTGAGAGCCATTCGACTAGCCTTACAGACTTTCTCTCAGATCCTGTCTCACCAGTCCTAGTTCAGACGGACAACCGGGTGGCTATGTTCTATCTCTAGGAACAAGCAGGAATAAGTCTTCACATATGGGTACGTCGGTACCGACGGAGTCTGCGCGGGAACGCTCCCCAGCGTCCAATCATAACGCTTTTGGGAGCATCCCAACACGCCTGCGTGCTGCCTTCCCGTCTTTCCCAACTGCCTCTCCTCAGTTTTCGTTTTTCCGCGGAGCCGACAGGACGTTCTCCTGTCACTGCAGAAAATTCTTTTATTTTTTGGTTTTCTTGTGGTTGCGTCTGCCTTCCCCGACGCCACCGGTACCGCCGGTGTTTCTTTCTTTTTTCTTGTAATTTTTCCTTTTTAAGGAATAATTTTTTTCCTTGTTAGTGTCTGATGATTTTTTCGGCCTCCTAGGCCTACTCACTTTCCTTCATGGAAGCGCCAGCCACTATCCCTAAGAAATGTTCAAACTGTGGTGGTACAAAATTGATTTTCCTTATCGTCACTCCAGTCCAGTCCCTTTACTTCTGGGTTGCGCAACCCTTCCAGCAGCTTGGAGGCTGAGCCCAACCTTTTTGGGGATGGAGCGGTATAAATACCACTGGGACCACCCCCCATCTCCAGTATTCTCAGCCTCCAAGCAGCTGGAGGGTTCCGTAAGCCTTGGGCTTACTGGAGTCCTTCCTTCTCCTAATTTAATATTTTAACCAAGTTATTTAGTCTTTATTTCCTTTATTTAGTTAAGAAAGCTGGTTTTCTTTTGAGTTTTCTTTTATTTCTTGCCTGCTCCTTTAAATTTGATTGCAATCTCTCTCCTCCCTCCCCCTCCCCCTCCTGGCCGGCCGGGCCGGGGACCGGAGCGGATGCCTGAGCTGCCTGCTGCAGGGTGGTAGAAGCTCTCCTTACCTGCCGGAGCCCTTTGCACCTTTTTCTTCAGGAGCTGCTCTGCCTCGCGCCGAAGCCCCTGCGGCGGCTGAGCGCTGGAGGCAGCAACGCGAGTGAACCCAGACGCTCCCCCGCCCCCCCCCCCCAGAGCAGCGGGGTGCGGTGGACATTCCCGGAGCCGCGAAATCAAGCCGTCGGGCTTCCGGAGGACGCCGGGGCATACCAAGCTGAGGGCGGCGCGAGCACGTCTCTCCCTCCGCAGCGGTAACAGTCTAGGCATAAGGCAGCGGGCTGGAGCGCGATCCTCCGTTCAGGGCTCCACGTGGTCGCGGCCTACCACGTGTTGAGCCAACGGAGAGGAATCGCTGAGCGGGACCTGATTTCTAAACATCTTCAGCGCTTCAAACAGCAAGTATTAGCCTTGGCGGCCAGTTTTTTTTCCTATATTCACATTTTGGTATTTTATTTGCAATTTCGATTCATTTGCTGTGCATTGCTTTTCTACCGCAAGGTCTTCTTAGCTCCCGGTTCTGCTGGCCTTAGTTGGGGAAGGGTCAGCACGGGCTTAGCTGTTTTTGTTTCCCCAGATCAATTTTACTCAGCGGATCGGGGTTTGTTTGTTCGCATTTTTGATTTGCCTTTTAGTTGCCTTTTGGTTCTGGCTTCTTTAGGTAATCTTGCATAGCCCGGAGAGCAGGCCACTTGCCAATTAAGCTTCCTTTGAGCCCTGGTAGAGCATGGCTACCAAGACAAAGTGCCCATCCTGTGGCACACGGAGAGGTACCTCTTCGGAGACAGGAATCTGCAAAGCTTGTGCTGCAGTTTCTACCTCCGTAGAGCAGGAAATCAACTTGTCTTTGCCCCAAATACCGCAGGGACCGGGGGACTCCCTGGAGACGGAGGTGGGGACCCAATTACCTCCGGCTGCTAGCTCAGAAGTCCTCGCACCCCCTCTGCTTCGTTCCACCCCCTCTGCTTCGTTCACCCCCTCTTCTCCCCCGATTTTATCCTCCTACTCCACCAAGCTTACTGCATGCGCAAGCAGGGGCTGGCACCAAGGGATGCAGGTCCACCAGCAGAAGCCAGGTTACCCAGACCTATGAGAACAGGCGGTCAGGATTCAGGGATCCCCGCCAAGCGCTCCAGACTGATGAGTGAGGAGATCCTCCCACCCCTTTCGCAGGGCACTCCAGAGGAGGAAGGCTCGGAAAGGGACTTAGAGGAGGAAGAGGAGGAGCTGGAAGAAGGGGAGATCCCGGAGGAGGATCATGCTCGCATTGTCAGAGTTTTTCGCCGGGAAGAGCTCCCTTCCTTAATCAATGAGTCCCTGAAAGCCCTCAATGTAGCCTCAGACTCCCCAGCAGAGGACGAGGCATTAGAGGACCCCTTAATTCAGGCCATCAGAAAGTCCCAGAAAGTTTTCCCTGTACACAGGGTAGTACGTCAGATGATACAGGAGGAGTGGGATCAACCAGAATCAGGGTTGAGAGGGGTACGAACCATGGCTCGACTCTACCCTCTCCCAGAGACAGACAAAGAACTGCTGAAGTCCCCCAGGGTGGATGCAGCGGTTTCAGCGGTCACCAAGAAGACTACTATCCCAGTTGAGGGCGCCACGGCCTTGAGAGACGCTCAAGATAGGAAGTTGGACACACTCCTGAAACAAGCCTTTGACATAAGCGCTCTCGCCTTGCAGGCCTCCGTCTCAGGAGCCTGGGTGGCTCGGGCCTGTTTAAGGTGGGTGCAACAGATCCAGACAACCGAAGGATCAGCGGCCGAAACACAGGCCAACTCGGCTAGGCTGGAATCCGGAGCAGCCTATTTGGCGGATAGTCAGTATGACCTCATCAGAAGCCTAGCCAAGAACATGGCCTCGGTGGTGGCGGCTAGGCGGTATCTGTGGCTGCGGAATTGGGCAGCGGATGCCTCCTCTAAGGCGCGCCTGAGTCGACTTCCCTTTAAGGGGAAACTGTTATTTGGCGAGGATTTGGAGAAGTTAGTAAAGGACCTGGGGGAGTCAAAGGGAGGCAGGCTTCCGGAAGACAGGCAAAAACAGGGGCGTTCTCTGCCCCCATTGCGTACCCAGCCTAGGGACCCCCGGAGGTTTCGTCCAGCCACGTCAGCCCCCTTTCCCAAGGGCCGTTTTTCCCCAAAGGGACAAGGTTTCAGAGGGTTCCGGGGAGCTGGCCGAGGTTTTGGATCCTCCTCCTCCTCATCCTCCTTCTCTGGTCCCAGAAAACAACAATGAGATGACGGGGGTCCAGGAGGGAAGGCGCCCGATAGGCAGTCGCTTGAGACTCTTTCTTCCCGCCTGGTCCCGAGTCACGTCCGATCAATGGGTTCTAGAGGTGATCAGAGAAGGCTATGCCCTCGAGTTTGCAGAACAAATACCTCCGGCCTTTGTCCGATCTCCCTGCGGCTCCTCCTCAAAGAGGGCGGCGGTAGAGGCAACTCTCGCGCGCCTACTAGCGCTCGGGGCCGTGATCCCGGTCCCACCAAACCAGCGCGGCTCGGGTCGGTACTCGATTTACTTCGTGGTACCAAAGAAAGAAGACTCCTTTCGACCGATCCTGGACCTAAAACAGGTCAATTGCTGCCTCAGGGTGCCACACTTCCGGATGGAGACTCTACGTTCTGTCATAGCAGCCGTGAGGGGAGGGGAGTTCCTAACATCCCTCGATTTGACAGAAGCCTACCTGCACATCCCGGTCAGGAAGTCCCACCAACAGTTCCTGAGATTCGCGGTACCAGAAGGCCACTTTCAATTCCAGGCTCTGCCCTTCGGCCTAGCTACGGCCCCCAGGACATTCACCAAGATAATGGTGGTAGTGGCGGCCTTCCTTCGGAAGGAGGGAATATTAGTTCACCCTTACTTAGATGATTGGCTGATCCGGGCAAAGTCAGAGGAAAGTCGCTCGACAACGACCAGAGTGATCCAGGTTTTAGAGGACTTGGGGTGGGTCATCAATCGAGCAAAGAGCAGGCTGATTCCCTCCCAGGAACTCGAGTACCTCGGGGCAAGATTCGACACCAACAGCGGCAGGGTGTTCTTGTCACGAACAAGATCAAGGGAGCTAAGACTTCTAGTCTCACAGTTTCTAGCCAGACGAAGCCCCTCGGCGTGGCATTATCTCCAGCTCCTGGGAACCATGGCGGCGGCAATAGAGGTAGTACCATGGGCCAGGGCCCACATGCGGCCATTTCAGCGCTCACTGTTACGTCGATGGTCTCCCCAACATCATCCTCTCTCTGCAGTTACCTTGCGCTCCGCGGACCAAACAGGCACTCCACTGGTGGAGGTGCCCGAGGAACCTGGACCGCGGGATGCCTCTCGAACCCCCACAGTGGTTACTATTGACGACGGATGCCAGCCTGTCAGGCTGGGGAGCACACTGCGGGGACCAGTACGTCCAGGGTCGCTGGACACCGTTGGAAGCGCAATGGCCCATCAACAGACTGGAATTGCGGGCCGTCACCCTAGCGCTCAAAGCTATCGAGGCCTTAGTACAGGGAAGGGCAATTCACGTGCTCTCAGACAATGTCACCGCGGTGGCCTACATCAACCACCAGGGGGGCACCAGCAGCCCTGCCCTCGAAGGAGGCAGCCGCCCTCTTCCAGTGGGCGGAAGTCCATCTGCAGGCGCTATCTGCTCAGCACGTGGCGGGCACGGACAATGTCACAGCCGATTTCCTCAGCAGGTGCAGAATAGACCACGGGGAGTGGGAGCTGGATCAGGAAACCTTCAATCAAATAGTAGCTCGATGGGGACTACCAGTCATGGACCTCATGGCACGGTTCTCATCAGCCAAGGTGGACAGATTCTTCAGTCGACGGAGGGAAAGAATGTCCGAGGGCCTAGATGCCCTATCTCAAAAGTGGCCTTCGGAGGGTCTTCTCTATGTATTCCCTCCTTGGGCTCTGATCGGAAAGGTCCTCCAGCGGGTGGAGTCCCACTGAGGCTGGGTAATCCTCATAGCCCTGGACTGGCCTCGCCGACCCTGGTATGCGGATCTGGTGAGGATGATCGCCGACCATCCTTGGCGGCTCCCTTGCAAAAGGGATCTGCTAAGACAAGGTCCGGTACGGATGCCACAGGTGGATCGGTTCTCGCTTACGGCTTGGCTGTTGAAAGGGCGCGGCTCCTGAAACGGGGTTACTCAGGGGCAGTAGTCTCGACTCTGTTACAGTCCAAGACACGCTCGACCTGCCTATCTTATGTAAGAGTTTGGCGAATCTTCGAGGCATGGTGTGCAGAGCGTCAAAAGACCACTTTCGGCCTCAGTCCCGGAGGTCCTGGAATTCCTGCAGGCAGGGTTTGACAAGGGGCTGGCTCACAGCTCCTTAAGGGTTCAGCTTGCCGCCATCGCTTGCTACAGAGGCAAGGTCCGGGGGAAGCCCCTAGGGGCCCACGTGGACGTCTCGAGGTTCTTAAGGGCAGTCAGACGGCTACGCCCTCAGCGGAGGTCGATCATCCCTCCTTGGGATCTTAACCTAGTACTAAATGCCTTGGTCGGGAATCCCTTTGAGCCATTGAAGGAGGCCTCCTTAAAGGATTTGACCCTAAAGACGGTTTTCCTGATCGCCATCTGTTCGGCCAGGAGGATCTCGGAACTACAGGCGCTGTCCTCCCAGCCCCCCTTTCTGTCCCTCCTCAAGGACAAAGTTGTTCTGCGCACGGTTCCCTCCTTCTTGCCCAAAGTTATCTCTCCCTTTCATGTGAACCAGACAGTTACCCTCCCGGCCTTCGCAGCGGAGGGCCTGGGAGTCGGGGATAGCAAACTTAGACTCCTAGACATCAGGAGGACTCTGAAGCAATACCTCTCTCGCACAGCGCCCTTCCGAAAGTCCGAACGACTATTCATTCAGTTTGGGGGTCCACACAAAGGGGAGGCGGCGGCCAAGGCCTCCATCTCGAGGTGGATCAGGGAGACAATTGCTTCTGCCTATATTCTGAAAGGGAAGCAGGTTCCCGTGGGCCTGCGTGCGCATTCCACTAGGGCTCAGGCTACCTCTTGGGCGGAGTTCAGCCTAGTTCCGCCACTGGATAGGGCAGCGACTTGGTCCTCGCTCCATACCTTCTCCAAGCACTATAGGTTGGACGTTCAGAGTGCTGCAGATGCTCGTTTTGGCCTAGCGGTTCTTCGTTCCGGTATGCCGGACCCCACCCAGGGTTGAACTGCTCTGGTACATCCCAGAAGTAAAGGGACTGGACTGGAGTGACAATAAGGAAATAGTAATTAGATCTTACCTGCTAATTAGTGTTCCTGAAGGAACGACAGTCCAGTCCCTGATCCCTCCCGGTTCCGGCTAAAGTTAAGATTTATGGTTTATAGAGAAACATCAGAACGAATGCAGGCCAGCTTCGGCAAGCTCGGGCAACCCTCCCTCCGCCCGGGGCCATTCCTCATATCCCTTCCTATACCATTCAAAAAAACCCCAAACAAACATATAATAAGTTTGCCATATGTTGGTGGTTAATTTTACTTGAGATGTGTTATTATATAGGTTGTTCACGAAAGTTGTGTTATATCTGCTTTTTCATTCGAATACTGGAGATGGGGGGTGGTCCCAGTGGTATTTATACCGCTCCATCCCCAAAAAGGTTGGGCTCAGCCTCCAAGCTGCTGGAAGGGTTGCGCAACCCAGAAGTAAAGGGACTGGACTGTCGTTCCTTCAGGAACACTAATTAGCAGGTAAGATCTAATTACTATTTAGACACTCATAATTGGTGTCTACCCCGCTTGAGTCCTGACCACTGTCCGCTGGAGTGTCCCTCCTGCAACAGTATAGTCGGAAGAAGTCTTCAGCATCGAGTTCACCTCAATACGTGGTCCTCATTCAACTTCAGGGCACCGACCACCCTCTTCGCAGGATCAGGTAACCCAAAAACAGTCTGTTAAGACTAGCCAGTCCTCGAGTGGTAGATCTCATGCACAGCATAGAGATGCCTCTGGCCTTGCCCTCGAGGACACACTGGCTTTAAAACCCCGGTGGGAGTCTTCGGCCTCCAGATCCTTAATGGGGTTTCAGGTTGTTCCTGAGGTTCACCCCTCTCCAAACATACCTGAGCCATGCTCGGTGGTGGCATCCGCTTCGAGCGGTACCCATACCCTGGCATCGGCAATGGTGTTGGATGAAACATTCCTCACCAAAGATCGCAGTCTGGCGCCCTCGGTTCCTTCGGGCCCGTTAGAGACGCTGCAGACCGATCTTTCGGTATCGATCCTGGTACTGTTACCGACGTCTGTACCCTCCAGATGTGCATCGATAGACTCGCTTCTTTCGATGCCAAGTCTGGAGTCGATCTCCAGTCTGGATGACTGGGTACCGACTCGCCTTGGTACCGACACCGGATGGTACCGAAGGCACGGTTCCGATGATCCATGTCGGGCACTCTCTGTTTCTTCGGTACCGTTAGAGTTGTCACCGACTGGTCTTCATGTATCGGTATCGGATACGGTACCGGAGTCGGTACCGGTATCGACATTAGCATCGCTGTCGGTACCTTCCATGCTTATTTCAACAGGCTCGCTTCCCTCGGTACCGAGTTTGGAATCGATCCCTAGCATGGACGATGCGCTACCGACTGCTTGTGGTCCCGACCTCCTGCGGTACCAGCGACCATCCTGTAAGGACAGTCCGATGCTTCACCCCTTAGGGTCTTCTATTCCAATGAATTTGGATAGATCCCTGGGTGCCAATGCTAGTTTTTCAACAGATCTAGCCTGTACTCCTCTTTGTAGAGGACTTCCCTGTGGAGATTTTCTTTTCAGGCATTCCTGCTTGATATGGCAAAGTCACTTGCCATTTCTATACCTGGTCAAGATCCTGCACCAGGGAATACAGAATCTCTGTATATTCCCTGGAGTCCAAAGGAGGACATCATGCTTCCTTTGCATCAAACCTTGCAGGATCTGCTCTTTCGAATGTGGGAAACTCCTTTAACGGTATCCCCACCTTCTAGGGCAACTGATCTTCTATACAAGGTGCCCCCTTCTCCAGGTTTTCAAAAGACTCAAGTTCCTCATCATTCCATTGTTGTAGAATCAGCAGTGAGGCGGGTTAAGAGTACTAAAAAGCACTCCTCTTATCCGCCAGGTCGTGAGTCTAAGACTTTAGATGCCTTTGGACACCAAACCTTCCAGGCATCCATGCTTTCAGCAAGAATTCTCTCATATATTTTCTATATGGGATTATCTCTTGAAGTCACAAAATTTACTACTTTTGACCCCTTTTCTTCAAGAGCCCAAAAGAGCAGACTATTCCTTATTGGTTAGTCATGCTCAAAATATCTCTAGGTTCCTTACTCGTGCTTCCCTAGACTCCTTTGAGTCTGTTAGCAGAACTTCTGCTATAGCTATAGGGGCACGACGTAAAGCCTGGCTCCAAGTTTCAGACTTGGACAAATGGGTACAAGAAAGACTGGGAAATATTCCTTGCACTGGAGAAAATCTCTTTAACAAGGAGTCTTTACTCCAAGCTGCTCAGTTAACCACTGACCTTGCTGTTTTCAGAGGCTTGTCTACGCCTTCCTCTTTCCCAGTTTGTAGGAAATTTCCTAACAAACTTTGTTCCCCTAAGGGGAAAAGTTTTATCCATCTTCTACCCATCATACAGATGTTCCCAGACAGGGGAAACATCAGACCGGGCTAAAGAAACCACAACCTCAACAGGTTCAGCGAACCCAGCAGCCGCAGGGTTTCTGATAGATTATCATTACATCTCCTGTTTGGGGGTTAGAGTTTGTAGTCTGCTTCTTTTCACTTGAAGCATCTACACTAATTTCATCCTAAATTTTCATGGATCTCTTTTCACGAGACATCCTTTCTTTTTGCTCTTAAGAGTTTTTATGATGATCATGCCTATAGTTAACAGGTTTCTCCTCTTCCTCCTACTGGGAAAAAGAGGTGTAACAACTATCAATAAGACAGTTTTCCCTGTACTAGCATGTATCATCTTACCTTTCAGACACTTACTGCATCGTGAGTCTCCTTCAACTCTGTCTTAACTGCCCTCTTACTACAACATTCGGTTTGTAAGAGTGGTTCTATTACATTGGTAAGCCCCTATGGTTCTCTACCTATTCCAGGAAGGGGTTTCCTTTCCAGAGTTGTCTCCCCCTTTCACATTCTTACTTTAGGGCAGCTTATCAGACAATAAGGAAGTCTTACCACTCCTGCTTATGTCTGTTGGTTTTTTTTTCTAATCTTAAAAAAAAAAAAGAGAGAAATTTTTCCGCTGCCCTGGTAATTGCTGCAAATGCAGCAGTTCCTGGTGATTAAACCACTGGTTCTGTTCACCACACAACCAGGGTTTGTCCTCAACTAGCAATCCTTCTGGCCTGGGTAGTAAACCCAAAACAGGTTATCAACCTTTTTTGGAAACCCTATCATCACAGGCTTGTTGGTTTGACTTCTATTCTTCGCCATCTCCAATTCCCTTGATTTTTTGGCAGAATAGTTTGTTACCTACTGGCTTTAAGCAGCCAGTTTTTTCTTCTAACCAACCTGCAACATGCTCTCTGCAACTCTACAGAGTAGCTTTGCACTATGGGCCCTTGCTAGAGAGCATTAGTATTTTGTCTAGCAGATAATCCCAGATGGTTAGGAGGGGTTCACCCAGTCATGCTCCCATGACTGGTAGGTGTTCCCTACCCTTACCATCTCATGTAAAATCTCTTTTCAGAACAAAGGACACGGGCCTTACATCACGTGAAAACCTAAAGAATGGCCAATTCCCTGGCTTGGTCCACATCTTCTTTGGACTTCTCACCAGGGATAGTTTTCTTTTCGTTGCAGCTCGTCCTTATATGCTTCCTTCCCAATACTTCATGGGAAGCTCATGTTCAACTGAAGGACGCATGATATCCATCTTGCCCTCATAGGCGGGTCAATATGGTATCTTATTCCATTGGCATCTTCTATCCATTTACCATACTGGAGTTCTAGAGAGATCTGGACTTGCTGCCTGCAGACTGAAGTTATCCTCTGCATTTTTCACGTAGGCCATCCTGGTTATTCAAGAGCTCGAATTCTTAAAGGAATCTAGGCTCCTCCTTGTCAGGGAGACGATTCCTCTGACTCTGTCAATCATAACCAGGGAAAGAAGATTCTCTATACATCTATTCAAGAAGGTATCACCCTTCTTGCTATTAGATGGATATTTCTCTCTCCCCATATTCCTATGGGGATCTAGTTATATAGGCATGTCTCCATCTACATACGTGGAGACGTGTCTATATGTCTACATATTTATATATATATATATATATATCCATATATACTCCTATATGTATGTGTATGTATATGTGTATGTATGTGTATCTATATGTATGTGTGTATCGAGATATATCTTTTAGGTAGATATGTGTCTACGTACTTATCTATCTGTTTAGGTTCATATATCCATATATTCCTATATGACTCTGACAGATGGGCACTACCCCTATCAATGCTGTGCCAGCATGCTTAGGGTTCTACACATAACAACCACTCCCTGTGGTAATTAGCAAATTTTTTCTTACCATAACCTTTCAGGGTTAGGTACCTCTGAAGCTCTCCATGTACCTTTTTCTTTCCTAATTGACCTCATTTAGGAAAGACATTGCGGATCTTCAGTTAATCTAAAGCTGTAACGCTTCATAAGTCTGTCCTTACTTTGTTATCGGATACAGGGGTCTTCCATACCCCTTCTCTCCTACATGGACTATTTCTATTGTCAGTCCAAATCGGTCAGACTTATTTTCCTTTTGGTCCTAGGATTGTACTGTTCTTCGGCCAAAAGAGCTTAAGCTTTGTCTAATAGTACCTTCTGCGTTTCCCGCTGAAGCCCTACCTCATTGTACTACCCCAGTTTCCCCTGGGGCTATTTCTCACCCTGAAGGGTTCTGACCTCCACTTGTTTTTTCTACAGTTTATTACCTCTACTTCACAGTGAGGTACTCCTTGAGGATCGTCTACTGGCTCTTCTAACAGATCCATATGAACCTCAATAGACTTTTTACAATACCACCAAGGGAGGTCCATTTTAGAATATTGCACTCAGTATTTTTACTACTAAATTTCATCTCACAGGGTCTTCCTCTATAGAAGTCTTGTTCTAGTTCAGCTGTTCCACAGTCCTGTTCTAGTCCAGCTGTTCCACAGCACCTTTCTGTAACTCAACTCCTACCCTCCATCCCCAGGATGCCTGAGGTTCTGAGGAGTAGCATGGCTCATTCTAGATTCCCAACATGCTAGGACTCCCTCCGGGCATCTTAGCTTGGGGAGTCCCCATATGTGAAGACTTATTCCTGCTTGTTCCTAGAGATAGCACAGTTACTTACCTGTTACAGGTGATCTCTGGGAACAGCAGGAATAAGTCTTCACAACCCACCCACCTCCCCTAGGAGTTGTATCTCTCTATCTCTATCTTTCCCTTTCTCTCGCTCTCTCTCTTTGTCTCAGCTTTAAAACTTAACTGAGGAGAGGCAGTTGGGAAAGGCGGGAAGGCAGCACGCAGGTGTGTTGGGATGCTCCCAAAAGCGTTCTGATTGGACGCTGGGGAGCGTTCCCGCGCAGACTCCGTCGGTACCGACGTACCCATATGTGAAGACTAATTCCTGCTGTTCCCAGAGATCACCTGTTACAGGTAAGTAACTGTGCTACGTCAGCAAGCAGGGAGGCACAGGATCCAGACTCCTGTGCCTGGAGGCACAAGCTCTCTGCTCCTGGGCTATCAAGCAGGACATGACTCTCAGGGCGGTCTACCTCCCAGGCCAGGAAAACTGCCTGGCGGACAGGCTAAGCAGACTCCTGCAACCTCACGAGTGGCAGTTGGATCCTCTGGTAGTTCAGCAGATTTTTCTGAAGTGGGAACTTACAACCATGGATCTTTTTGCCAGTCCGCTGAACAGGCAACTACCCAAGTTCTGTTCCAGAAAACCGCACCCTCTGCAGACGGCGGCAGATGCATTCCTGATCCCCTGGTCAGAAGGCCTGCAGTATACTTTTCCTCCCACACCTCTGGTGGCCCAAACTCTCTTCAAAATCCAGCAGGACCGGGCCATGGTGATCCTGATAGCCCCCAGGTGGCCCAGACAGCCGTGGTTCCCTCTTCTGCAGTTGGCGGTGGATACTCCACTTCCTCTGGGGCTGCAACCCGACCTTCTGGCTCAGGATCGGGGGTCCCTCTTGCATCCCAACCTCAAATCCCTCAATTTGATGGCCTGGCTGCTGAAAGGATAGTCCTTGCTCCCTTGCTCCTACCAAAGGAGGTTGAAGAGGTAGTGTTGGCTTCCAGGAAGCATTCCACTAGGAAGGCCTATGCTCTAAAATGGCGTAAGTTCTCTACTTGGTGTTCTCAACAGCAAAAGGACCCTTTCTCCTGCTTGGTCCAGGTGGTGCTACAATACCTGCTCCACCTTTCCAACCTAGGCCTTCAGTCCAACTCTGTCCGGGTTCACCTCACCACTCGCCGGTGGATGGGCAATCTCTCTCAGGCCACCCTCTGGTGTCTCGTTTTCTCAGAGGCCTGCTTTTGCTTAAGCCTTTTATTCGTCCACCAGCCACTGAGTTGGATCTCAATCTGGTTTTGCAGCAGCTGACTCGCCCACCTTTTGAGACGATGGCAACCTGCCATTTACGTTTCCTCTCCTGGAAGGTGGTGTTCCTTGTGGCACTCACCTCGGCTAGGCGGGTTAGTGAGCTTCAGGCCCTGGTCTCGGATAGGCCGTATACCAGGTTCTATAAGAACAGGGTAGTCTTGAGGACTCATCCGAAGTTCCTTCCCAAGGTAGTGTCCTCCTTCCACCTCAACCAGGAGGTGGTACTTCTGACGTTCTTTCCCAGGCCGCAGGCCAGTAGGGCAGAGACTGTCTTGCATACCCTGGATTGTAGAAGGGCGCTGTCCTTTTACCTTGAACGTACGCAGGGGCATAGAAGGGCTTCTCAGCTCTTCATTTCCTTTGACCCTAATAAATTGGGGTTGCCTGTCACTAAGCGTACGTTGTCCATCTGAGTGGCAGACTGTATCGCCTGGGTGTACAGGGCAGCCGGCCTCTCCCTGGAGGGTCGAGTCACGGCCCACCGGGTCAGGGCGAAGGCCGCATCAGTAGCTCACTTCCGTTCTGTTCCATTGGCAGACATCTGCTGGGCCACTACTTGGTCTTCAAGCCAGACTTTTGCGGACCACTACTGCCTTGAGAGGGAGTCCCATAGGGACAGTGCTTTTGGGCAAGTGGTACTCCGTAATCTCTTTGAGGTTTAGGCAACTCCTATCCTCCGGCCCTGGTGTTGGGCTACCGTTCAGGTGTGGTCTCAGAGAAGATTCTGTCACTGTTGCTGAGGCTCTAGAGGGAGCTCTATTTTTCAGCCTGGGTTCCTGGTAGCCCAGAGCTAGGGAGTCACCCATATGTGAGGACTGACTTCCTGCTTGGTCCTGGATAAAGAGTTTTTACTCACCTGTAACTGGTGTTCTCCTGGAGCAGCAGTAATCAGTCCTCACGACCCTCCCTCCTCCCCTTGGAGTTGCAGTTGTATATAGTTCATTTTCTTTTGTGCTGTCTTTTAGCTATGTCATCAGACTGAGCAAGATGGCACCTTTTGGGTGGGAAGGGGACCGCGCATGTGTGGCTGCATTCCCAAAGGTTTTCTTTGAAAGCTGGGGAAATGCTCCGCATGTGGGCTCCGTCGACGCCGATGTCACCCATATGTGAGGACTGATTCCTGCTGCTCCTGGAGAACACCTGTTACAGGTGAGTAACTACTCTCTCTCTTATTAGTTTTAAATAGTTTACCCTGTAGCTTCATTGCATGTCCCCTAGTCTTTCTATATTCTAATAACGTAAACAATCGGTCTACGTTTACCCGTTCCACTCTGTTCATCAATTTATAGACTTCTGTCATATTTCCCCTCAGCCGTCTCTTTTCCAGGTTTAAAGAGCCCTAACCTTTTTAGCCTTTCTTTATAGGGGTATCCTTCCATCCCCTTTACCATTTTGGTGGCTCTTCTCTGAACCTTTTCTAATAATGCTATATCCTTAAGATACGGCGACCAGAATTGCACATAATATTCAAGGTGCGGTCGCACCATGGAACGACACAAAGGCATTATAATATCCCTTGTTTTATTTTCCATTCCTTTCCTTATGATACCTAGCATTCTATTTGCTCTCTTGGCTGCCGCTGCACACTGGGCGGAGGGTTTTAACATGTTATCCACAATGACACCTAAATCTTTTTCCTGGGTGTTGGTTCCCAATGTGAAACCTTGCATCGTGTAACCATAGTTTGGGTTGTTCTTCCCTAGGTGCATAACTTTGCACTTGTCCACATTAAATTTCATCTGCCATTTTGATGCCCAGTCTTCCAATTTATCAAGATCCTCTTGCAATTTTCCACAATCCTCGTGGGTTTTAGCAACTTTAACTCTTTCATGGCTGTTGTTGCCATATGGCAACCTTCAAAGTTTCCCCCAAATATTTCACTGCATTCTATATTTCCAAAAAATCCACACACTGTGTGCAAAATGTGATGTGTATCTGTGCTTGACATCTGAAAAAAACTGTTATTTAAACTATCACACCCAGCAGTAAATGAAACTGATGCCAAGACTGTTTTTAATTTGCAGCCATTCAGGACCATAGTTTCCATATGGCAGCAGTAAATATTGTTTCTTAGAAATAATTTTTTTTCAAAAAAACTTTATATTCTGCATCATTTAGCTGAAATCTTAATAAAAAAAAACAAAAAAAATTTCAGTTACAAAACAATTATGTGTACGCGAAAGGGTTAAATAGTTTTGTCATCTGCAAATTTGATAACCTCACTCGTTAGCCTCTTTACCAGGTCATTTATGAATATGTCAAAAAGCAGCAGACCCAGCACAGATCCCTGGGGTACACCACTATTCACCTTTCTCCATTCTGCTTTCTATTTTTTATGGAATATCATTTTTATTATTATTATTATTTCACATTGCCAAACAACAGAAGATGCATTGCAATGGCCTAAATCCAACGTTATACATCAGAAGTCAGAAAGTCGCACCCATCAGTATAGCACCCCATCTCTAATACAACTAGGAATAGGTAAGACAGAAACATCATAAACTCAGCAGCACAGATCCAGCAACAATACGCCGGAGATGCTTCCCTTTAACCTCTATCCCTTCCCCATCCACCCCATCGGCAACCTGGCATTGACACACTAAAGGTTCTTCAGCCATAAAAGGTGAGAATACAGTTCAAAGCTTCAGAGCATTGGTCCCCCCAGGTTTCATCTGCAGAACTACAACCACCAATAGGGACCCTCATCTGCATATATCAGGCTCTATACCCACCGAAAACAAAGAGAACTATAACAGACTCCTCCTATCCCATCCATCTATAGTCCCCCTCCCCCTACCTCCTAAAACCAACACCCCCCCCGGCATCCCCCCTGTTTCCCCTCCCTCCCCCCTTGCCCTCCATTTGCACTCACACACCCCCCCCCCTGTTTATGCTTCCATATTATCGCCTGGGCTCCTTCCTTGGGGCACCCCTCCTGACAGGACCGCACTCCATATTTTACACCACTCCACCTGCTTACACCCTCCCAGCAGCTGACCAGTCCGTCCCTCCATATCCCTTAAGTCTACCATCCCTCGGTGCCACTCCCCAATCTCTGAGGGTTTATTAGACACCCAATGTATGAGGATACAGCGTTTCGCTACTAAAAAGCCCTTATCATATAATTTCCTACAATGGCTTGTTAGGAAGCGCTCCCCCTCCCTTACAACACCGAACAAACACCATGTCATCGAGATTGACCCTATCTGCTGTCCCCAATTCCCTAACCGAACCTGCACTTCTCTCCAAAAAGCTTGGATCTGCTTACAGAACCAGAATCTGTGTAACAAGGTGCCTGGTTACAGCCCACAGAGCTGACACACATCCGTCAAGAGCAGTCCCATTTTACCCGCCCATACATTAGACACGTATGCCCTCCACACCAATTTGCGTTTCTTGGAACCGCACTGACTCAGACATAGATTTCATACGCAGGAAAGCCTCTTGCAACATATCAACCGTGACCCCCGACGCACCATCTCTAACCCACCTCTGAGCTAACATTTCCAATGCTCCCAACTCCCTCCCGGGGCACAGCTCATCCAGCAGAGCTCTCACCGACGTCCTCCCATCCCAGTCGGTCAAGAAACCCCACAAACCCCGTGTGAAACAGACCGGTCCATGCCTCTTCTGGATGCCCCCTATGTAATGGCAGACCTGAAAATAGAAATAAAAAGTTCTTTGGTCGAGGTTGAACGTCTTGGCCAGATTTAGAAAAAAGTCTACTTCCCCGGCCGTCTGCATTCGCAGCTGCCCAACATATTCAACTCCCCTCTGGAACCATCTCTTAGGAGCACTGCCCTGCTGCCACGGCACAAAGTCTCCATTTCCCATAAGGGGAAGACAATCCGTGGCATGCCAATTGAGTCCTTTCTGTTGGCACAGCACTTTCCATACCTGCCGAAGGACTTTAAGATAACCCTTTCCCCGCCAAGCCGAGGGAAGGTCTTTGGCAGCCGCATGCAAGAGGTACGCTCTATGGTAGGGCTGCGACATCTGATCGATTAAACTCAAAGGCACTATATCTGACGAGCCTGCAATTAAATCTTTCAACGGTCTGAGCATACATGCAAGGTTATAAGTCCGCAGGGACAACAAACCCAAGCCCCCCTCCTCCCTAGGCTTCATCAATGCCGCCAGAGCTATGCGTGATTTTTTCCCCCTCCAAAGAAATCTAGCAATGTGTTACTGCAGTGTTATTAGATCCCGCCTCAAAAGCCACACAGGTAAGTGGTGCAGTAAGTATATCCACCTTGGCAGCTCTATCATCTGAAACAAGGCCACGGCCCATGAGTGAAATGGGGAGGTCTCTCCACCGATGCAGGCGAGTTATTGTGCTTGCTAACATTGGGGCAATATTGACCTCATAAAGTTTTGTAATATGATCTGGAATTTGGATTCCCAGGTAGCGGATTTTCCCAGATGCCCAGAGCAGTGGAAACACCCCCTGCCACTTTGGCTTCGCTCTACCTCCCACATCCAAGACCAGTGATTTACTGCTATTTATACGTAATCCTGAGAATGTTCCAAAGCATTCAATGATTCCCAAGGCAGAGATCAGCGACTGTTGTGGGTCACTGAAACACAGCAACATATCGTCAGCAAACGCACTAACTTTAATACCACCACCTCTCCATTCTATGCCCTTCACTCTCTCGTTCTCAATGAGAGATAGCAGCAGTGGCTCTAATTGCAGCACGAACAAAAGGGGAGATAATGGGCAACCTTGTCGAGTTCCCCTCTTCAGAGAGAAGGTCTGAGAATATATCCCTCCACTGGTAACACAGGCCAAAGGGCCCTCATAAAGCGCTTTTACCCAATCTAGGAACCCCCCTTCGAATCCAAATCTGGCTAGCACCTCAAACATATAAGGCCAGGATACTCGGTCTAAGCTCACCAGAATCAAGGGAACGTCTTGCATAAGACAGTTCTCCATTCCCAGCAAGACCCTACTAATATTCGAGAAGGCAGCCCTACCCTTCACAAAACCCGACTGGTGACTACCAACCACTCTTGCTACGATCTTTTGTAGCCTGGCCGCTAACACAGACGCCACAATCTTCATATCATAATTTATTAACGATATCGGCCGATAGGATGCAGGGTCCTCCGGGTCCCTGCCCTGTTTAGGTATGACAGTAATCACTGCCGTACGCATATCTCTCGGGAAAGAACCCCTCAAGCACTTCCTGATAAAGAGCCATTAAAGAAGGTGTGACTTGGGCCATCAAGATTTTATAAAATTCTGTCTCATAGCCATCCGGTCCCGGAGCCTTGTGCGGCTTACCTGCTTTGATTATACTCATTATCTCATCACCCACAATAGACTTATTCAGTTCCTGTGGTAGCCGAACGGCATCTAAAAACTTACGTTCTTTCACTCTGTCCTCCTCTTCAGGCGTATAGAGGTCCAGGTAGTACTGCCTGAAAGCCTGAACTATCTCTGCTAGCCCTCTCTGCTGCACTCCAGTTCTGTCCCTAATTGCGGTGACTCCCTGAGGGCCCCCTCTCTCCTTTACTAAACGCGCTAAGAGCTTCCCTGTACGATCTCCATATCGGAAATGTTGGTGGCGATAATACTGCATAGAATATACTGCCCTCTCCTGTAAAGCCTCATTTAGGGCTCTCTGCACTTCTAAATACTTCCAGAGACAGCGTGGCTGCCCAAGGGCTTCCCCCTTCGCAACCTGCAGCTGTTTAGCCAGCTCAAGTATTGTTGCATTAACTCTTTTCTTTTCCCTTGCAGTATAGGCTATTATATACCCCCTTAGGACCGCTTTACCAGCTTCCCAAAAGGTCGCCGTGGTTACTCCGGATGCCTCGTTAATCCGTAAATTATCCTCCCACTGTTGAATCAAATATTGGTGAAAATTTTCATTCTGCCACAGATGCCTGGGAAATGTCCACTTCAGCCCTCCAGGAGATCGGCCTCGGAAATCCATAGTAACCCTAGCATGGTCAGATACCACAATTGGTTCAATCTCCACCCGTACCACCTTCCCAAAGCTCTCCTTTGAGACAAGGATATAATCAATCCGAGACCATGTCTGGTGTGCTCTCAACAGATGTGTGTAGTCTCTTTCTACTGCATGTAGAATTCGCCAGGTATCTACCAAACCTCCCATTTTACAGAGATATTCCACTCCTTTATTGGCCCACTCAGTAGTCTCCCTCTCCTTACCTCCCAGTGATTTATCTAGCATCGGATCGTGCGGGCAATTAAAGTCTCCCGCCAATATCACCGGAATCTTTGGCGCCCCTAAAATCTTCCCCAACAGCAGCTTGAAAAACTGGTGGTCATAGCTGTTCGGTGCGTAGATGTTGCCCAAAAACAATTCTTCCCCTTGAATCTTTGCATGCAAGAACACAAATCTCCCCTGAGGGTCTGCCTCCTCCCTGATAACCTCTACCGTGATCCCTTTCTTGATCAAAATCGCCATTCCTCTCTTCCTCCCCCCTAATGAAGCCGCGTGAATCTGCCCCACCCAGTCTTTCTTCAATTTCGCATGCTTCCTGTTTCCTAAGTGGGTTTCTTGGAGCAGTGCTATGTGTGTTTTCCCTCTTTTTAGGGCCTGCAATATTTTCGTTCTATTTACCGGGGTGCTCACTCCTCCCACATTCCAAGTTGTTATCCTCAGGTCATGTCCCATGTGCTCCCCGTTTTGAGTGTATGCAGCATAGGCTCTCCTCCCATACTCTTTACAGCTCTGGGTTGCCCAGCCTCAACCCCAAACTGACAGGCACACAAATCCCAAGCACCCCTATTCGCATGCTTACCAAATAGTTTCACTGCCCATGGCCAGGCCCACATTCATGCTGTCCCCCGAACCCCTCCATCCCCACACTTCTCAACTCAGACACATCTCACATACTGTCCCCATGCATACCCTCATACACACCCCCAATCCCCCTGCCCATCTTCTGTTCCCCTGGTGACCCAACGTGTCCCCTCCCCACTCCCCAACAAAAATGACAGTTCTACCCTGAGCAACTCCGCTGAGGCCCGATCCCAATTAAATGCCGCAGGGCTGCCCCGGGCTTCTCAGCAACTCAACCCACATTACCGGGTAAAGTCCATCCAATAAGCCTATCACAAATCTAAAGGACTCTCAGTTTGTTCATCATTCTGCTCTTCTTGAGATTCTTCTCGTCGCAGCATACAGGCCTGATCTTACAGGCCCTCTCAAGTCTCCAGTGCAGACTCTTCTCCTCCACTGCCTGCACTCGGCAGTCCCGCCAGAAACTGTGCTGCTGCTTTCACCGTTGGAAAAACGTAATTCCGTCTATGGTCTGTGACCCTGAGTGTTGCCGGGAACGCTAAAGTGAAGCGTATCTTCCTCTTAAATAGCGCTGTACAGATAGATGCAAACTCCTTTCATTTTTGCGTCGCCAACGCTGAATAGTCCTGGAAGATCAGTAATTTATGGTTCTCCAATTTCAGCTCTCTCTTCCGTCGATAAGCCTGCAGTATTTGAACCTTTTGTTGAAAGTTGAGCAGCTTCATTATTACCACCCGTGGTTTCTGCTGGTCCGCCCTCCTCAGTCCCAGGCGGTGCACACGCTCAGTATCTAATTTTCCAGCCAGAGCCGTGAGGCCCAATTCCTTGGGCAGCCATTTTCCCAGTAAGGGCAGTAGCATGCTCTCTGTGTGTTCTTCGGGCACCCCCACCACTCTCAAATTATTCCTCCTCGATCTGTTCTCCAGATCATCTACTTTAGCTTGTAGGAGGTTAATCTGTTCTTGCTGCTCTCTGCGCACTCGGTCTTGCTGTCCCTCCTCATTCTCGATAGCCGAGACACGTTGCTCCAGCTCCTCCACACTTCTGCCAACCTCCGTTAACGAATCCCCCAGGGTTTCCAGCTTTTTAAGTACCTGGTCAAACTTCAGCTCCAGTAGCTTTGCCACCTCTCTAGCCAGGTCCTCTGAGCCCGATTCCATGCTGTCCACATTCGGCGAGGGCGGCTGCAACGCCGCCGACTGCAAGGCCCCCGGCCTGCCCGCACGCTCCCGATCTTTTTTTTCTGTGGCGTGGCCAGCGAACCCTCGATTCTGGAGCTGCGCTTCATGAGAGCCACAGTGCCCTGTCGTCTTTTAGCAGAAATCGCAGTTTTCGTGGGTAATAGTTGGTAAAATGTAATGTCTTGCCCAGGGCAGCCCCGGAGCAAGCAGAAACACATCCTGCTCACTCGCGCATCACGTGGGATCCGCTTTCTATCTTTTAACCAGTTCCTGACCCATAATAGTACACTGCCTCCTATCCCATGACTCTTTAGTTTTGCCAAAAGTCTCTGATGAGGGACTTTGTCAAAGGCTTTCTGAAAGTCCAAATACACTATATCAACCAACTCACCGTTGTCTACCTGTTTATTCACACCTTCAAAAAAACAACAGATTAGTAAGACAAGATCTTCCTTGTCTAAAGCCATGTTGGCTGTCTCCCATTAAGCCATGACTGTCTACATGTTCAGCAATTTTGTTCTTTATGATGGTTTCTACCATTTTTCCCAGTACTGCCGTCAGGCTCACCAGTCTGTAGTTTTCCTGGATCACTCCTGGAACCCTTTTTAAAAAATAGGTGTTACGATGGCCATCCTCCAGGTATTTCAGATGATTTTAATGATAGTTCACATATTACTAATAGCAGGTCTGCAAGCTCATATTTCAACACTCTTGGATGTATATCATCCAGTCCAGGTGATTTGCTACTCTTCAGCTTATCAAATAGCGATACATCGGGAAGATGTATTACAACTATTTCCTTCAATTCTTCCGCACCTTTAAATACCACTTCAGTCATGGATAACATCCCTACATCTTCCTCAGTAAAGACTGAAGTTGCTCTATTTCCTTTTTAAAGGTTAATACCAGAAGCTTGGTTTGAGGTTGGTTAAGGTGGAGCCCAAAGTTTTGGAAAAGTGCCCTCCCTCCACCTCTCCGGAATATTGCCTAGTTCTAACAGATTCAGACCCCTCTTCCTTGCACCATTGACTCTTCCATGTATTGAGGTTCCTGCCTCTTGGTTCCTGCATGTGGAACAAGAAGCATTTCTGATCATGCTACCCTGAAAGTGCTGGATTTCAGTTTTCTATCTAGAAGCCTAAATTTTAGCTTCCAGAATCTCCCTTCCACAGGTTTCTATGTCACTGGTACAAATATGTTCCAAGACAGCAGGCTCCTATGCAGCACTATCTAAAATCTTATCTAGGTGGTGTGTAAAGTTTGCTACCTTTGCACCAGGCAGGCAGGTAACTAGGTGATCCTCCTACCCAGCCATGCTAAAATCGCCAACTATAACGGCCATCCTAACCCTTCCTTTATGGGCATATGTCCCTGGAGATACATCCTCGGTGCGAGAGGGTATTACATCACTAAGAGGACACGTCCTAGCTACAGGATCACCTCCTGCCACACCAACATGATATTCTGCTTTCATGTGACCTCTCTCCTCCATGGCAGCAGAGATGCTGCTAGACGGGAGGTGGGACTTCTCTGTTAAATCCCCGTAGGTCTTGTCTGTATACCTCTGTCTGCCTCAGCTGCTCTACTACTCTAGCTTTCAGAGATCGGACTTGTTCCTTGAGAACAAAGAGCTCTTTGCACCTAGTGTACACATAAGATCTCTCACCACCTAGGAGAAAATCATACATGTAACACACCATGCAAAAGACTGGATAGCCCCCATCTCTCTGCTGGCGTGATGTCTGTGTCTTAGATTGAAAGTTTTTTTTTTAGCTGCTTAAAGTTGTTAGGCAAATAGGGATATGTACTGGAATTCATGGAACCTCTGTGGGATGCCTTTGTGTAATCTTCCTGCAGCCTCCTGCTCAAGTGGGTGATGGTTAAAAAAATTGGATAAAGAAACTCTTTAATGTCTCCCACAGTTGCAGGCTATTTTTACCTGTATCTTCCGCAGAGCAGGGTCGGGAGTGTTATTCTATCTACTTTATGGTGCCCAAGAAGAGAGGGGATCTTCTGACCTCTTGGACCTGAAGATGGTCAGTGCCAAGCTCTGTGTCCTACATTTCCATATGGAGATAATCAGATTGTCCATTGCATCAGTTCGGCAAGGGGAGTTTCTTACCTCGCTAAATTTCCTATTCTGTAGTGGGAACAGGATGACTGTTTACTCCGCTTCTATATCCTGAGCCGCCATTTCCTGTTTTGGGTTCTGCCCTTTGACTACAGCTCCTTGCACCTTCTCTATGGTAACAGTTGTATTGGTATAGTGTTCCTTTGCAAGCAAGAAATCCCAGGTTCATCCACACCTGGACAACTGGCTGATTTGCTCAGAAGTCCAGATAGGACACAGCTTTGGTAATTCAATGGCTGGAAGGGCTGGAGTGCGTGATGAAACTATGCCAAGAGCAGTCTCATGCCTTCCCAGACCCTGAAATATCTCACAACCTGGTTCAGCACTGTACTGGGTTGGGTATTGGTTCTACAGCTTGGAGGACTTCTCAAGCTTTACAACTCATTGACTTGAATTCTCATTCAGCTGCCTGGGACTTCCACAGACTCTTGGGGTCCCACTTCAGAGTTATGTGCTGTCTCACTGGGCCCCCCCCCCCCCCGAGATCAAGAAGTAGTTAAGATGTTGGCTGCAGTCATGCCCTTTGATGACTGGACTGTCTCCAGAGTCACCAGATTGTGTGGTGGTCACCACAGATGCCAACCTTAAAGGGTTAGGGAACGCGCCTTTTAGGTCAGAAAGTCCAGGGACATTGGTCCTGGCTGGAGGCCTCTTGTCTATCAGGCAATTAAAGGGCAGAGCATTCTGTCTGGTTCTGAGGCTTTTATCCCTTTTAACGGGCAAAGCAGCGTGGGTTTCTTTGGATGACATCATAGCAGTGGCATATGATAACAAGCAGGGCAGAAATCACAGTGCCAGGCTGACTTACAGGTGGTGAAACTATACAATTGGGCAGAAGTATCTCCAGGAATGTAGTCATCACATATGGGTATCGTCGGTACCAACGGAACCTGCGCGGGAACGCTCCCCAGCGTCCAATTAGAAAGCTTTTGGGAGCATCCCACAGCGCCTGCGTGCTGCCTTCCCGCCTTCCCCAACTGCCTCTCTCCAGTTCTTCATTTTCCGCGGAGCCAGCAGGTCGTGTTCCTGTCACAGCAGAAGAATTCTTTTTTTATTTCTTTTTTTTTTCGACGCTTCACCGGTACCGCCGGTGTTTTTCTTCTTATTTCTGTCAAAATATATATTTATATTTTCTTTTTTCTTTTTCTTCAGGTGCACGCGCCTTTTTGGGCCTTAGGCCCAAAAACTTTTCCTTACCATGGAGAAACCTGCATCAGGTTTCAAAAAGTGCACCAACTGTGGTTGTACCATTTCCGTCACCGACACCCATGAATGGTGTCTAAAATGTTTAGGTCCTGACCACTCCATCATGGATTGTATGTCCTGTGCCATGATGTCTAAAAGAGGTCGGCAGAACCGAGCTGCTAAGCTCAGTACCCTGTTTCCCTCTGCAGCTTCGGTGGCATCGATGTCTTCCAGGGCTGCTGCTTCCTCCCGTGGATCTCAGGTAACTAAACATAAGTCCAGCCGGTCCTCAAAGGGTAGATCTCCTTCTAAGCATCAAGATGCCTCTGGCGTTGCCCTCGGATTCTGCACAGGCAAAATTACCCCGGCGGGAGGCTTCGGCTTCCAAAGCATTATCAGGGTTCCAGGATGTTCTCGAGGCCTCGACCTCGGCAGAACTACTGGTGCCATGCTCTAGGGTACCGGCGGTCTCCTCTGGTACCGACATCCAGGCATTGGCAGCGTCGATAGACCAGAGAGTTCTGGCTATGGAGCGCAGTCTGGCGGTTTTCCTTGCGGCATCGACGCCCTCGGAACTGCGACAGACAATTCCACCGGTACCGGCCCCGGTATCGGTACCGGTACCAATAGCATTGGCATCGGTGTCTTCTTTGCCGGTACCCAGTCATCCGATGACCTCCGGTACCGATACCCCGATACCGGTTACTCCCGGTACCGACTTTGGTCGGTACGGCTATCGGGCTCTTCAAGAGCATCCGGACAGACGGTACTTTGAGTCCTCAGAAGACTCTGAGGATTCTGTCAGTTCTGTCGATGCAGCGATGCTTCTCCCAGAGGAGCCCTCCTCCTCCAAATGCAGGATGTCTCCTCCAGAGGATATTTCCTTCCAGGATTTTGTCAGGGAGGTGGCTCGGGGCCTGTCCATTACTGTGGCCCCTGAAACAGAGCCAAGGGCCGAGGAGTTGGAAATTCTACAATATCCCAAAACTCCTAAGGAGGCAGCTACCTTGCCCATTCATGAGATTTTATATGATCTCATGTTAAGGATGTGGGAGACACCTCTTACCACCTCTCCTCATTCTCGCAGACTGGATACTATGTATCGAGTCCCTCCTTGTCCTGGTTTCCATAAGACTCAGCTTCCTCACCACTCTATTGTAGTGGAATCAGCTGTGAGAAGGATCAAGAGTGCAAAGAGGCATGCCTCTAATCCTCCAGGATGTGAGTGCAGAACCCTGGATGCTTTTGGACGTCGTGTCTTCCAAGCTTCCATGCTTTCTGCCAGGATCAGTTCCTATAGTCTCTAGATGGGAATGTTCCTGAAGGAGGTCACAGATGATTTAGAAGCTTTAAGTCCTATTCTTCCTGAGGATAGAAGACAGGATTTTCTCACTTTGGTCAAACATGCCCAAGATGTTTCTAAATTTGCCAACCGTGCAGCCTTTGACTGCTTTGAGTGCATAAACAGAACCTCGGCTATTGCCATAGGTGCACGTAGAATTGCTTGGCTCCAGGCATCTGATCTGAAGCTCTGGGTACAAGACAAATTGGGAAATATCCCTTGTATTGGTGAGAACCTGTTTGATAAGGATTGGCAAGAAAAAGCCAATGAAATGGATGATGAAAATTCTACCTTGGATAGATTATCCAAGTCCACTGCTGATCCTGCTAGAAAAAAATTGTTCAAAAAATCATTCTTTTCTAAAAAGAAAAGATTTTATCCTGCTTATGTTCAGCAGGGACGTTCTGCAGGTCAGCTTGCCAGGAAAGGTCAGCAACCACCCAAACAGAAAAAAGCAAAGACTGCTAGGCCTCAGCCAGCCCAGCAGGCTCAGCCTCCACAGGGCTTTTGACTCTCAACTAGAGAACTTAACCTTCCTGGAATGGTGGAAGGCTCCGGTCCTTCGAGAGCCAAGAAGGCTATGTCATTTTGCCCCCAGATGGGGCAAATAACAGCAGCGCATTGGACACTCCATCATAAAGGAGGGGTATAAGCTTCCTTTTGCAAGCATGCCTCCTCACACAATGGTAAATCAGTTCAATTCTCCGACCTCTTTCATCAACCTGTTAGGTCAGGAGGTGGCTATCCTTCTTGCCCAAGGAGCAATAGAAGAAGTACCCATTCATCAGCAGGGTACAGGGTTCTATTCCCCTTATTTTCTTATCCCAAAGAAAACAGGGGGTTACAGACCTATTTAGACCTCAGAGAATTGAACAAATTCCTTGTCAAGGAGAAATTCAAGATGATTTCTCTCGGATCTCTGCTGCCATACCTTCAGAGTCAGGATTGGCTTTGTTCTCTAGATCTCAAGGATGCGTACACTCATGTCCTCATCCATCAAATCCACAGAAGGTTCCTTCGGTTCCTTTTTCAGCAGAAACACTACCATTACAGGGTGCTTCCTTTTTGCCTGGCCTGAGCACCAAGGGTGTTCATGAAATGCATGGCTGTAGTAGCAACATTTCTACGCACTCTAGGAATATTTGTCTTCCCTTACTTAGACGACTTGCTCATTCGAGCCCCATCAGAGTCAGAGGCCAGGACTTCTCTATCCTGCACAATGCGTATCCTTCAGTATTTAGGGGTGGTAATAAACATCCCAAAATCCAGTCTAACTCCTACTCAGTCTCTGGAGTTCATAGGAGCTTTGCTGGATACCACAAGGGCAAGGGCCTATCTCCCCCAGGCTCGTTGCCTTCGCATGGTGCATTTAGCTTCTCAAGCAGTGCTAAAGTCTCATCTAACTGCTCAAGAAATGTTACAACTACTAGGCCACATGGCATCTATGGTGCATGTGGTTCCCTATGCTCGCCTCCATATGAGGGCAGCTCAGTGGACTTTATCCACCCAATGGACCCAGGCATCCGGATGCCTGTCAGACAAAATAGCAAACACAAGTCTCCTTATTTTGTCCCTCCAGTGGTGGAAGTCCACTCAAAACTTGTTGCTGGGGTCCCCTTTTCAACAACCTCTACCCCAAGCATCTTTCACAACAGATGCTTCTCCAGTGGGTTGGGGAGCTCATCTGCAAGACCTCTCCACCCAAGGCACCTGGTCTCCAGAGGAGACTCATCTACATATCAATCTTCTGGAACTCAGAGTAATCTTCCTTGCTCTTCGCGTGTTCCATACCCTGCTCAGCTAAAAGACAGTCCTCATCCATACGGACAATCAAGTAGCCATGTTCTATGTGAACAAGCAGGGTGGAACAGGCTTTCTGTCGCTTTGCAACGAAGCTTTGCGACTATGGGCCCTCGCCAGAGAGCATCAGATTCATCTCCTGGCAGTGTATCTTCCAGGCATATAAAACTCTTGGGCAGACAGACTCAGTCGAGTTCTGCTTCCACACGAGTGGTCTCTGCATGCAGACCAGGTGGCCATGATTTTTTCAAATTTGGGGAACCCCAGACATAGACCTCTTTGCAAGTCCGTGGAATGCCAAACTTCCCCGGTTCTGTTCCAGAATTCTGGCTCAGGGGGCTCAGGCCAGGGATGCTTTCCTCCTTTGTTGGGGTCAAGACTTCCTGTATGCCTTTCCACCCATTCCCCTAATTCCCAAAACCCTGTTCAAGCTTCAGAGAGACAGAGGCCAAGTGTGGTACCCTCTGCTTCTACATCTCTCTCAAGCTCCCTCCCTGGAGTTAGGGTCTGCTCCAGATCTCCTATCTCAGGAGGACGGAATGTTATGACATCCCAATCCCCAGTCTGCATCTCAGGGCTTGGTTGCTGAAGGCCTAGATCTCCATGATCTCAATCTCCCTCAGCAAGTGAAAGGTATTCTTTTTGCTTCCAGGAAACCTTCCACAAGACGCTCTTATGCTTTCAAGTGGAAAAGGTTTACCATATGGTGTTTGCAAAAGGGTCTTAACCCCCTTGCGATACCTCTGGAATCCTTGCTGGAATATCTCCTTCATTTATCCAATGCAGGACTTAAGACTAACTCAGTAAGGGTCAATTTGAGTGCTATTGCAGCTTCCTTTTAAGCCTCTAAATGGACAGCCTATTTCCTCTCATCCTCTTTTATAGCAAGATTTATGAGAGGCCTTCTTCTAAGCCTCCCATTAGGCCACCACCGGTGGCATGGGACTTAAACCTGGTTCTTGGGCAGCTCATGAAGCCACCCTTCGAACCTTTAGCTACCACCACCTTAAAATTCCTTTCTTGGAAGTATATTTTTCTTATTGCAATCACATCAGCACGTCGCATTGTGAGTTGCAAGCGCTAGTAGCTAATCCACCTTATACAAGGTTCCATCATGATAAGGTAGTCCTTAGGACTCATCCACACTTTATGCCAAAGGTGGTCTCGCCTTTTCATCTGAACCAAGCGGTCTACCTACCTGTGTTTTTTCCAAGGCCCCATGCATCAAATGCAGAGAGGAATCTTCATACCTTGGATTGTAAAAGAGCTTTAGCCTTTTACTTACAAAGAACACAGCAACATAGAAAATCCTCTCAACTCTTTGTTGATTTTGATCCTTCTCATTTGGGACTTCCAGTCTCCAAGAGAATTCTATCTAACTGGATTTCTCAGTATATTTCCTTCGCCTATCAGAGTAAGAACCTTTCTCTGGAGGGCCATGTTGCTGTTCAATGTGAGAGCCATGGCAGCCTCAATGGCTCATCTGCACTCTTTGTCTATCGACGACATCTGTCGAGCAGCCACCTGGGCCTCGGTTCATACCTTCACAGCCCATTACTGCTTGGACAAGTACTCCCGCCGGGATGCCTTGTTTGGTCAGGCTGTTCTTCAACACCTGTTCCATACCTAATCAACTCCACCATCCCTGGTAGGATGCCAGAGATCCATGGGGGGATGTGGAGCCCTGTTCAGGGGGACACAACTTCTGGGGTCTCTCCCTGGCACCTAAAGCTAGGGAGTCCCCATATGTGATGACTACATTCCTGCTTGTTCCTGGAGATAGCATAGTTACTCACCTATAACAGGTGATCTCCGGGAACAGCAGGAATTTAGTCCTCAGAACCCACCCACCTCCCCTAGGAGTTGTATCTCTCTATCTCTTTCCTTACCCTCTCTCTCTCTTTGTCTCAGCTTTAAAACTCAACTGGAGAGAGGTAGTTGGGAAAGGCAGGAAGGCAGCACGCAGGCGCTGTGGGATGCTCCCAAAAGCTTTCTAATTGGACGCTGTGGAGCGTTCCCGCGCAGGCTCCGTCGGTACCGTCGATACCCATATGTGAGGACTAAATTCCTGCTGTTCCCGGAGATTACCTGTTACAGGTGAGTAACTATGCTTTATTCAATTGCTCTGTTGGCATCTCACATAGCAGGGGTTGATTTTAACATTTATGCAAACTTCTTAAGTCAAAACATGGTGGATTCTGGTGAGTTGGATACTCTCATAACTTACCTATTTGTAAGCATCCCCACGTATCCCACCCACACTCACTCCCAGAATTTTGAATTTGTTTACATGAATCTTACATAGAGAAACACATTTTTATGTTTTGCTTTTTAGTATGCACCTTCCAACTTTTCTGTTTTTCTTTTAGAAAGTGTTTGGCTTTGGCAGATGATATTCACTTTTTGCTCCGACCTATAGAATATTTTAAGTACTTTACTAGCTGAAAAACGTTATTCAGGTTTTATTGGATACAGGATCAGGACTGTAGCAATAATTGTGGAGAATGGCTTTGTCAAGGCTGAATCAGTAATTTACTGTCATTACTTGAAATGGAAATGCTTTTAGAGTGGTTGAGGGAGGAGAGTGCTCCGTCTATGTTGAAATTGTCCAACAAAGAATCATTGAAGGGAAAGCTGTTTGGTTTTGTGTGTTAAATTCCATCTTCATTCTAGGAAGCATCAATCTCAGCTTATTTAACTTCTCTATAGTTTTCTTTTGTATTTTATTTGATAAGAAAGGTAGCATGCGGTGAGGGGGGGGGGGGGTGTAATAAAGGTGACAGCATAATGGTGGAAATAGGAGAGGACTTAAGAGGCAGCTCTGTGACTCCAAACACATGGGCAGTGTATGTGAACTGCTCTGATGTGCATAATAAAGGGCGGTATATCAAGTGCCTAAACCATTTAAATACCTCCGTGGTATAAATGCACAGGAGAGTCTCTTTCAATTGAAGTTAAACTCTGCTATGAATGGACATAGGATGATGGTGAAAAGGGATAAACTCAGCAGTAATATGCAGGAAGATGCATGGAATAATTTCCCAGTGGAGGTGATGGAGACAAGGACAGTATCTAAATTCAAAAAAAGCATGGGACAAACGCAGAGGATCTCAAAAGGAAAAAAGGGGACTATTGTAGTAGTTGATATGGAAGGGCAGACTAGATGGGCCATGTGGTCTTTTTCTGCTGTCATGTTTCTATGGGGTATGTTTACTAAATGGCGGTAGTGAACTCCATGTGATATCGGAGCTGCGGTCCCATTGAAGTCAATGGGGCTGCGGCTCAGATATCGCACGGAGTCCGCTACTGCCGTTGAATAAACATCACCCTGTGTTTCTAAGTGATAGGTTGAAGAAGGAAGGAGAGAGGTGAGCATGACAGAGGAAGGTAAGGGATGTTTGAGACCAATAGAAGGAAAGACAATTTGTGAGCCAGTGTAATAGAGAGACAACAGCCCTTCAGGCTGTGATGAGTGAATACATCTAAACGGAAACATTTCCAATTTTTAAAGTGAAAATTTAAATATGAAAGATGGTTCCTAATCTCCATACAAGTTTGAAATCTTTCTGAAGATTGAGTCCCTGCACATCAAAAATATAAAATTAAAGGTTAGTAAGTGGAGGAGCAAATGTAGTATATAGGGCACTTCAGATGTTGAGTGTGAAGGCAACATTGGATAGCTCCTGCATCACATAGGATTATTTATTCTTTATAAGCTTTATTAATATACTTGGTATTGAATATATTCTGAGAGTACAGAGGCCCACTCTGGAAGTGGATTACAAAACATGGGGTAGTATGTGAATTCTGGGTTTTAAAAAAGGAGCTAAAGCAGAGATTTTGAACCCCGTTCTCAAATATGCCCTAGCCAGCATTGGTGTAATTGGGGGAAGGGTCGAGGAGTGGGCATTGCCCCCTCCATGAACGTGTTGGCCTGATGATGGCCACAATGCTTGTCTGCCCAGAGATATCCAGTCTCCTGTGGGCAGATAGAAGAGAACCTTGCTGCCATTGCGGCCATCCCCTTCTCTTTTGCCCATGGGAGATCGGATCCCCGTGTGCAGACAAGCTTCGCAGCAATCATTGAAGCAGCTCATTTGGGGGAGCAATGCATGCGGTAGAAGAAAAGAGGATTTTGTCAAAGTTCCTTTCTATTTGCCAGCAAGAGATGGGATCCCCTATGAGCAGAAGAAAAGGGGCAGACCAGGGAAAAGCAGTCTGCCCATGGGGATCCAATCCCCCGCAGGTAGAAAAGAGGAAGTGCCAGGTGACCTGCAGCACAATTGGTTTTGGTGGGAGAGGGAGTTGAAGTGAGGTAGAGAAGGTAGGGACAATTTAAAGGGACAGGGGGGTTGGTCACGTGATGCGTGAGTGAGCGCGGACGCTTCCCGCTCGCTCCGGGGCAGCCGCAGCTCAAAATCTGCTAAAAATACCAGCTTTTGCCTCCTAAACCACCCCTCTAGCTCCCTGTGTGATCTGCGGGAGTGCGGGCTGCATTTGGAGGGTCCTAAAACGGATCGGCCAAGCCGCTTGCGCCAAGAAAAGAGCGTGAGAAACCTTCAAGGGCCGGGCCTTCCACGCCGGCGGTGCGGCAGCCGGCCTCGCCAGGCGGTGACAGCACAGACTCGGCCCCGGCGGAACTAGCGAAGGAGGTGGTCAAGCTGTTGGACCCAAAATTCGATCTCGTGCTGCAGAAGCTTGATGGTGTGGAGGAGTCTTTGGCCGACTTCGGCAAGCGCGTCGAGGAGTTGGAGCATCGGGTCGCCAGTATAGAGGAGGAGGAGGGCTGCCGAGAGCGGGAGCTGCTTAAGTATAAGCAGCAGCTGCACGATCTGCACGCGAAATTGGATGACTTGGAAAACCGCTCTAGGCGGCTAATTGGGATTGGAGAGGAGAAGGCTGAGCGGGACTTGCTACCCTTCTTGGAGACCTGGCTCCCTGAGGCCTTAGGGCTGGAAGATCTGCGGGGCCACTTCAAAATTGAGCGAGCGCATCGCCTGGGGCCTCGTCGAGAGGGGGGTGAGCGGCCTAGAGCGGTGATACTGCGCGCCCTCAACTTTCAACACAAGTCGCTGATTTTGCAAGCCTATCAGAAGGCGCCGGCGTTGCTGTTAGACAACCGCAAGATCCTTATGTTCCAGGATTACTCCGTGCTGGTGGCGGCAAAAAGGAGGGAGTTTGCGCCTGTCTGCGCTGAGCTGTTTCAGCGAAAGGCCCGCTTCACCCTGTCCTTTCTGGCCACGCTGCGAGTCACTATTCTGGGGAAAACTCACACCTTCGAGCAGGTGGGCCCGGCGAAGCAGTTTGTGGCGCAGCTGCCCGCGTCCTGAACGCAGAGTGGGGCACTCTGGGCCTCTCTTGGGTGCGGACCGCGCGGGTGGCTGCCTCGGAGGCATGGCAGTGTACCCTGTGTTGGCCCTTGGAACAGTTCTTTCAGCTGAGAGCCGTGAGTTATACATGGGCGACATGGGGTCTAGCGGAGTTCTGCAGCCCTATTTGGACTCTCGAGGCAGCCTTGGACTAACTGTTACTGTTTTTGTTATATATTGTTCTTTAGTGCGATAGAGTGAGCGTTAGTTGGGAGTATGATTGTTTGAGTGTTTGCTTGTTTGCTGTGCAAAGGGGGGGGGGGAGGTTTGATTTTCCGGGGCTGTGGCTGGCCTGGTGCATTGCTTGGACCCAGACCTCAGGCTCGGGAACTGAGGGTTATGATTGGTGAGGGTTTATGGGGGCACGGGGTTCGCGGGATGGTGGGGGAGGGGAAGGGGGGGAGGGGATGGGGGGGATTAGTGGGGGCGCTAGGGGGCGGAGGGAAGGGGTTAAGGACTGTTCAGGGGTGGGGGGGGGGGATCCCCGGAGCTCAATTCCCGGAAGGGTGGCCCAACATAGAATACAGGGCTTCCCAGGACATGGGTTGGTTGTGCACGGTAGTGGGGTGGAGGCTGGGCTGCCCCGCACTGTAAATGTCATGTTTGATCTGCAGTATTTGGGAATCGTTGAGTTGCAGCGCCCCCCATGATCTTAAATTGGTGTCCTGGAATGTAGGAGGGATCAAGACCCCGGTGAAGCGAACTAAGATCCTGCAAGCTTTAAAGAGAGGGAGGGTGCAGGTGGCCCTCTTGCAGGAGACCCATCTAACGGTTGCTGAACATGCCAAATTACGCCGAGACTGGGTGGGCACGGCCCTGTCCGCCTCCTCAGACACGCGATGGCGGGGGGTGGCCATTTTAATCCACAAGACCCTGCCCTGTGAAGTGATTGCTGTTGAGGGAGATCCCGGGGGTAGGTATCTTTTTGCACATGTTAAGATCCAGGGCGAGGAACTGTTTCTCGGGAATATCTATGCCCCTAATATCTATGACCATGCCTTCTTCAAGTCCATCCTGGCCAGGGTTTTGGGGGCCCCAAAGGTGCCAATCATTTTGGCGGGAGATTACAATTGCCCGCATGACCCTCTTTTGGATCGCTCCCACCCTCAACCGGGAGGGGGCTGGCGCTCCAAGGGGGTAGGCTACCTTTGTGATTTGGGGGAGCTGGCTGATGTCTGGAGGGTGCTGCACCAGGGGAGCAGGGACTACACACATCTCTCGCGCGCACATCAAACGTGGTCGCGCATTGATTATATTCTGGTATCAAAATCCTGGTTTGGGAAGGTGGTCGAGGCGGAGATAGGACCGATTATTGTCTCTGATCATGCCATGGTCAGCATGGTCTGGAGGAGCGAGCGGGTGGGGACGGGCAAGTGGCTGTTTCCTAGCCATTTGTGGAAACGACCGGCATTTCGCGATTATGTGACCAAGCGCTGGGCTGAATTTGTGGAATTTAATGAAGGTACAGCTAGTACGGTGGCTTCCTTTTGGGAGGCTGGGAAGGCCGTGCTCTGTGGGCATATTATAGCCTATGTGGGTGCGGAACGTAAAAGGCTCAATGCAGAGGTCTTACGATTGACGGAGGAGCTGCGCAGCGCCAAGGCTATGGCTCTGCGGAGCTCGGTGGGCACCAGCGGGTACGTGGAGCTCCAAAAGCAGCTGAATGATTTGTTGCAGGAGCGGGCGCTTCAGTCCCAACAATACTACCGCCATCAATTTTTCCGGTATGGTGATAGATCGGGGACACTCCTGGCGCGGTTGGTGAGGGAGCGCACGGGACCTCGGTGGCTGGCGGTGATCCGGGATGTGGCAGGGAAGCGCTCGACGCGCCCTGAGGAGATAGTGCGCGTCTTCCGGTCTTTCTATGAGGGGCTCTATGCGTCGGAGGAGGGTGAGGTGTCGGCCTTGGATGATTTTCTGGAGCGGGTCCCACTCCCGATGCTCTCTGAAGAACAGAGGGCGCTGTTGAACTCCCCTATGACGGAGGAGGAGATTCACCGGGCGATTAAGGCAGGCCCCCCTCATAAGGCTCCCGGCCCGGACGGTTATTCATACGAAGCGTATAAGCTATTGGATCGGGAGGTGGTGCCCACGCTTGCTGCCGTGTACGCGGAGGCTGTGGAACTTGGCACCTTTCCGAGAGATATGCGTACGGCCAGTATTATCCTTCTCCCCAAGCCGGACAAGGATCCTGAGGAACCTGCTTCCTATCGACCGATTTCTTTGATCAATGTTGATCAGAAGCTCTTTGCGTCCGTGCTTGCAGCACGGCTTCAGCTCATTCTCCCGGTATTAGTGGGACCTCACCAGGCGGGCTTTGTGAAAGGCAGGGAGGCTAGTGTTAACATCAGTAGAGTGTTGTTGGGTATGGAGCAGTCCGTGCAGGCCCGGGATCCGCTGATACTGGTCAGTTTGGACTCGGAGAAGGCCTTTGACAGGGTGTCCTGGGGATATATGTTTGCGGCCCTGCGGAGGTTTGGCTTTCAGGGTTTATTCTTGCAGTGGCTCCAGGCGCTTTATGAGTCCCCTTTGGCGGTGGTTGAGGACGGGGGGGTGAGGTCGCAGCCCTTTTCGTTGGCGCGGGGTACGAGACAGGGTTGTCCGCTCTCCCCTCTTCTTTATGTTATGCAGCTGGAACCCCTTTTGCTTTCTCTGCTGGAGTCTGATCAGATTAAGGGCGTTACTTGGCGGGATGGCAGTGTGAAGCTTAGTGTGTTTGCGGACGACATACTTGTGTGTCTTACCACCCCGCGGGAGTCTTTGCCGGTGGCGCTGGACGTCATTGAGCGCTTTGGGGGGTTCTCCGGGCTCCGCATCAATCGGCATAAGTCGATGGTTCTGGATGTGGAGGGACGCTCCTGGGATGCCTGGCGAGGTCCTTTCCCACTTAAATGGGCAACGGAACAAATCCGCTATCTGGGGGTCCAGATTCCTGCCTGCCTGATGAATTTGTATGACGTTAATGTTGGGCCTCTTCTTGCCTCTACGCTGGCGAAACTGCAGAGATGGAGGGATCTTCCGCTTTCCTTAATGGGAAGGGTGGCCCTGGTAAAAATGATTGAATGGCCCCGTTGGTTGTACTTGCTCCGGAACCTTCCGATCTGGCTCCGTAGATGCGATTTGCGGGAGCTACATAAACAGGTGGGGCGTTTTCTTTGGAGGGCCCGCAGGGCGCGCATAGCGCTGGCCACGCTGATGCGCCCAGTCCAGGAGGGGGGTGTGGGGTTGACCTCCCTGAGAATGTATAATCTATGCTATGTTGTGCGGCGTCTCAGTGACCTTGTGCTGGGTAATTTGGAGCGGGTACCGGTTCATCTCATAGACCAGTTCTCTGAGAATTGGCATAGAACTCATCTGTTGCATTGTGGGTGGGCGTGGCTGCCGCAGGCGTGGCGGGCCTCTTGCTATCTGCGCACGCTCCGTGTGGCGTGGCGGTACCTGTGTCGCCTTCGGGGGCTTCATTGGGCTACTACTGATTGCTTACCCCTTGTGGGTAATCGTCACTTCTTGCCGGGTACTGTAGGCGGGATGGCCAAGGCTTGGTCGAAGGCGGGGATTGAGTACGTTAGCCAACTGCATATGGAGACTTTGGATCAGTTGGAGTCCTTTCAGACGTTGGCGAGGCGATATACTCTGCCGGCAGCGTCGTTTTATTACTATCTGCAGGCTCGTCACTATGTGCATAGTCTCCCTGGGAGGGATGTGCTGTTATCTCGAGAACGGAGTCTTTGGGCTGTGTTGGGACAATTTCAGGAGTGCGCCACAACTCGGAGGTTGCTGGAAGTTCTGGCGCTCGTGGATGATGGCGCAGGATTGCGGACTTTGGTGGAACGCTGGCGGAAGGATGGATTGGCGGATCTCACGATTGACTTGCTGGGGGTAGCCTTCCGGAGGGTACGTGTGCTGTCGGAGGCGGTGCGTCATCGGGAAATGCAATATAAGTTGCTCTGGAGGGCCTATGTTTCGGAAGTGGGTGCATGTAGGATGGGGCTGGTGGAGTCGGATGTGTGTGGCCTCTGTGGGGGGGAGGTGGGCACCCTTTTATTTAGCACATATTTATTTATTTAGCACATATTTGTATACCGCTACTTCCAGCGATCAGCAGCGGTTTGATTAAGGATACAGAGAAATTCAAATCATTGACAGAATTTAAACACTACATTGTGATTAACAAGGTTATGTGATAGGTTTTAAAAACAAATCATGCGGGTTTCATTAAAGTATACAGCAGATTTTCAAAACAACTCGAGCGAGTTTCATTATTGTATACAGCATAATTTCAAGATTAAGAGATTACAGTGAGACTCCTTGGAGTGTGTAGAACAGGTTCAATTAAGGTATATAGGATTTTCAAAATTATAATAGGGTACAGTGGGGGATGGGGCGGCTATAATTATACTTTTCTACAGTATATAGACATTTATATTTTACATATATTACATATATACATTTTGCGCTGATTTATAATACGCTGTAACTCTTGGTGCGTATATTGTTGATTTATGGTACATTGTAGGCCTCTTGAAATAGGTGTGTCTTCAGATCTTTTCTGAAGCCCATCTGGTCCGTTATTGAGCGCAGCTCGGGCGGTTAGTTGGTTCCAAAGTGATGGGGCAGTGAAGGAGTATGCTCTGTTGCTTGTGGTTACATTAACTGATCTTATACTTATTGGTACTTGCAGGTTGTTTATGGTGGCGGTTCTCCTGTTTCTGTTAGCAGGTTGTAAGGTGATTAGGTTTGTGAGGAAGGTTGGTGCCAGATTGTGGATGGTTTTAAACGTCGTTATTAGGATTTTGTATTTTATACGGGCTACGATGGGGAGCCAATGTAGTTCAACCAGCACCGGGGTGATATGTTCTGCCACACCTGTTTTGGTGATGATTCTGGCTGCGACATTTTGTGCCATCTGGAGTATGTTTAGTGTTTTCTTTGGCAGGCCCTGCAGGATTGCATTACAGTAGTCGAAATGTGGTATGATGAGGGCTTGGGCTACTGTCCTAAAGTCGGTGTGTTCTATGATGTTCCTGAGAGGTTGTATAACCCTGAGTTTGTGGAAGATGGCTCTGTTTACTAGGCGAAGGTGTTTTGTCAGCTTTAGTTCGTTATCCAGTGTTACTCCGAGGTATTTTATTTCAGTTTTTGTGTGATAAGTGTTGTCACCTAGGGTAATTGAGGCTGGAGGGTTGAAATCTGATTTTCTTGAGATGAACATGACTTCGGTTTTTTTGTGGTTTATGGCCATGTTGTTCCGCTGGAGCCAGGCTTGCATGTTTTTTAAGCATGTTTCTAGCTGAGAGTAGTTTGGGTTGCTTGCATCAAGTTGAGTATAGAGCATAATATCGTCAGCGTATATGTGATATTGGATTTTATGCTTTTTGAATATTTCGCAGATTGGTCTCATGTACACATTAAAGAGAAGCGCGGATAGGGCTGAGCCTTGTGGTATGCCCTGTGTTTGTGGGAAAGCCTTTGCTTTTTCGTTATTGAACTGTACCTGTTGCATTCTGTTGGAGATATAAGATGAGAACCATTTTAGTGGGGTTCCTGTTATTCCTATATCTCTCAATCTGTTTAGTAGTGTTTGGTGGTGAACAGTATCGAAAGCTGCGGAGATGTCTATGAATATGAGAATGAAGATTTTCTTTTTGTTTTCAATCCCTTTGAGTAGATTGTCCATTAGTGCAATAAGTAGGGTTTCTACCCCGTGGTGTGGTCTGAAGCCATATTGGTGTTCGTCAAGTGTGCTGTTGTTGTCCAAGTGGTCTTGTAGTTGTTGTAGAACGGCCTTTTCGATGATTTTTGCTAGTAGGGCTATGCTGGATATTGGACGATAAGATGTGGGGTCTTCTCTGTTGAGGGTCTTGTTTTTTAGTATCGGTCTTATGATGGATCTCTTGAGTTGGCTTGGCATGATGCCCTGATGGAGTGATTGGTTTATTATGTGTGCAATTTGGTGGGTGGTTTCTGCTTTTGTTGCTTTTATCCATGAAGCTGGGCAGGGGTCTAGGGGAGAGGTTGTGGTGTTGATGTTTGAAATTATATTACTGACATGTTTGTGTCCCCAATGTTGTAAAATTTGTTCCAGCGGGTGACGTGTGTTTGTATGGCTGTCATAGTAGGTTGTGGTTCAGTGGATGAGACATCTGGTGAGGGTGCGTGTTTGGGTCCGACCTGTGGGTTTAGTTTGCTGGCATAGTGGTCAGCCAGCGCTTGGACCTTGATTTTATCATTGTGTTGGTCCTCTTGTGTTGTTTTGGTGAGGGTTTTGACCAAGGCGAATAATTCTCTGGGTTTGTTTAATGCTTTACTTAGTACGTTTGTGTGGTGTACACGTTTTGCTGTGTTGGTTTCGTTTTTGTATTTAGAGAGTATGGTTAGGTATTCTGTTTTACGTTCGTTGGTTTTGTTTTGTCGCCATTTTCTCTCTGCTCTTCGTAGTTCTCTCTTTAGGGTGGATAGAGTTTCTGTGTACCATGGTTCCATTTTGGGTCTGTGGTTGTTATTCGTTGCTTTCCATTTTGGTTCAGATATCTCTTGTATTCCTGAGTTCCAGTTGGTTACTAGGCTATCGAGGTCGGTGCTTGTCAGGTCTATGTGTGAGGTGATGGAATTTATGAGAGTTTCGCTGTTGTATTTGTTGAAGCTTCTGCGGGTGTGTGTTGGTAGTTCAGGATCTGGGTTACTGGGCGTTGTGTGGATCTTAATTTCAACTTGGTGGTGGTCGGACCATGGAACTTGGGTTATTTTTATTACAGGATTATTTTCCTTGTTTGATTGTTGATCTGCGGGTGTGAATACCATGTCCAGGGTGTTACCCTTGTTGTGTGTTGCTTCGTTTATTATTTGTTTATAACCAAGTTGTTCCATGGCTTCCATGAATGTGTTGGCTTGACATTGTGGTAGTGATGGTAGATTTATGTCTCCCAGGATGATTTGATATTTTCTGATTGCTGTAGTTGATACGCATTCTAGTGCTGTGGCTAGAGTTTCTGGGGGTGCGGACGGGGGTCTGTATATTAGGCATGTTGCTATTGAGTTGTTTTATACTTTGAGTATATCAATGTCTTTGTTGGTGCTGTGTGTGGTGCTGGTGAGTGACAAGGTGGACTTGGCTGCAATCAGGACTCCTCCTCCTCTTCTAGAAATGCAGGGGCGGTTGTATATTTTGTATCCGGGGGCGGTTATTTGGTTTGTTATTGCGGCGTCGGTCTCTGTGATCCAAGTTTCAGTGATGCATAGGATGTCTGGCTGTTCGTCCGTGATGATGTCATGTATTATGTGTGTTTTGTTCCTTATTGATCTGGCATTGATAAGGATGATGGTGTAATAGTCTTTCATCTGGTAGGCCGTTGTTGTGGATTTGTTTTTGTTTTTTCTTGCTAGGTTTTTGATGTGATTTGTTCTCTTCTGTTTGGGGTGTTGTGGATCTCGGGGTGCTGTCTGGTTTCTGAGATGGGGTTGTAGATTTGGACGTAGTATGTGATCTTGGTGGGGGGGGGTGTGAGGAGTATTGAATCTGTTGAGGCAGTACTGTTATTAATGAGGGGTGATATATGTAGTAGAGTGGGTTTATTATGTGATATATAGTATGTTGTTGGTTGAAGCTGAGAGTCAGTGCGGGTATGATTAGGTACAAGGATAATAGCAGTATGTATTTGATGAGATCCATTTTTTCTATTTTGTTGGTTATTTCGTTGTTGAGGTGTATCGCTCTCTTTCTTTTTGCGATGGAATGTTGTTTCTTTACTATTACAGTATGTAATTTCTTCTCTAAGCAGTGTGTTTAGGCTCTGGTGGATTGTATTGTGTTTTTATCTGCACACTTATATTGCATGTGGAGCTGATAATGAAATTTTTAATGTAATAGAGCTTAGGGGTTATAGTTATGTAATTATAGGCATGTAGAGCTGCTGGTACAGTGCTATAGATATATGTGGGCAGGTACAAAGAATCTATAGGTATGCAGAGTTGCAAAGACAGGTACAGAGCTGCAGAGACAGGTACAAAGAATCTATAGGCATACAGAGCTGCTGGTACAATGCTATATAATATATGTGGGCAGGTATAAAGAATCTATAGGCATGAAGAGTTGCAAAGACAGGTACAAGGTTGCAAAGACAGATTTACAAAAACAGGTTCAAAGAATCTATAGGCATACAGAGTTGCGAAGGCCGGTATGTTTTACAAGTACAGTAATACAATATGGTAATGCTGTTATGCGGGGAATATCTTTTGGAGCGAAAGTGTTCAGCAAGAGAGGGGGTGGTGAGATGATGTTTACGAGTTTTGCTGGGGGTAATTCACTCTTAAGCGGATAATGTACTTACAGTTGTGGTTGCTGGTGCCGGTTGGGCTGTGTTTCTAAGCGAGCTCAACCTGTGAGAGGGAGCTCAAGCTTCAGCTGGGCTTTTTAATTAGCGGTGTCCTTGGAGCTGGTATTCTGATAGTGGGCTCCACTTTCCAACTGGGGTTGCGGGATGAGTGTCGACCGTGTACGGCGAGCTCAGACCCAGCCCGGGGAGCTCAAACCGTCGGGTGTTTTGTGCGTTGCACTCTGGTCTTGGTGCGTTGGTGACAGTCTGGATTATTCCTGGGTTTTGTCTCCGTCGGTTGTAGTGTTGTCTTCTGTGCCTCTCGCCTAAGGGCCGACGCCAAAGGGCCCTCTGGCGAGGCCCTCAGGCGCGGGCCCGCCAGGCGCGGGCGCGCCCTGTAGGGATGCCTGCTTTTATTCCGTGCGGGTGAGTGCGGGTGTGCCTCCCACTGTCCCATTGGACAGGAGTGCTGGAGGGTTAGTCTCCCACGGTCCCGATTGAGCCGGAGTGAATGCAAGTTTGTCTCCCACTGCCCCGATCTGGGCAGGAGTGCTGGAGGGTTAGTCTCCCACGGTCCCGATTGGGCCGGAGTGAAAGCAAGTTTGTCTCCCACTGCCCCGATCTGGGCAGGAGTGTTTGCTGTGGACGCCGGATGGCTGGTGGGTCAGGAGCAGCTCCCTCGGGGTAGGGACGCCTGCTTTTATTCCGTGCGGGTGAGTGCGGGTGTGCCTCCCACTGTCCCGATTGGACAGGAGTGCTGGAGGGTTAGTCTCCCACGGTCCCGATTGAGCCGGAGTGAATGCAAGTTTGTCTCCCACTGCCCCGATCTGGGCAGGAGTGCTGGAGGGTTAGTCTCCCACGGTCCCGATTGGGCCGGAGTGAAAGCAAGTTTGTCTCCCACTGCCCCGATCTGGGCAGGAGTGTTTGCTGTGGATGCCGGATGGCTGGTGGGTCAGGAGCAGCTCCCTCGGGGTAGGGACGCCTGCTTTTATTCCGTGCGGGTGAGTGCAGGTGTGCCTCCCACTGTCCCGATTGGACAGGAGTGCTGGAGGGTTAGTCTCCCACGGTCCCGATTGAGCCGGAGTGAATGCAAGTTTGTCTCCCACTGCCCCGATCTGGGCAGGAGTGCTGGAGGGTTAGTCTCCCACGGTCCCGATTGGGCCGGAGTGAAAGCAGGTTTGTCTCCCACTGCCCCGATCTGGGCAGGAGTGTTTGCTGTGGACGCCGGATGGCTGGTGGGTCAGGAGCAGCTCCCTCGGGGTAGGGACGCCTGCTTTTATTCCGTGCGGGTGAGTGCGGGTGTGCCTCCCACTGTGCCTCCCACTTTTCCATCGGTTTTTGTCCTGTCCGGTTATCCAACAGTTTTGGGGGAAAGTGGGGTCCAAATTGGCCACCTGGGTGGGGGATAGGGGAGATCTACGCCCTCTCTGGTGTCTGTTCCATGTGGTGCCTCCGGACACCTGGGGGGCGGTGCCGCGTGGGCGGTTCTAGGAGAAGGCCTTTCTGGTGGCTAAGCGGTCTATCTTGCGCCACTGGTTGACGGGGGGGGGGGGGGACCAGTTCTCCAGGAATGGGAGGGGCAGTTCTGCGAGTTCATGCGTATGGAACGCAGAACGGCCCGGATCCTGGGGGGCAAGGCTTGGGCCCGATTTCAACTTACTTGGGCGCCCCTGCTATGCTCCTCGGGCCTTACGGCTGAGGAGGGCTTGGATCCTGGTTGAGCGGTTCTGGGAGTTTTTGATACTGGTGGGGCTCTAAGGTGTTCTGGGAGTAGAGTTCGGGGGGTACGGTACTGGCTCTGGGCTGTGGGGTGGAGGGGGGGAGTTGGGGGGGAGTGGGGGGGCGGATGGGGGTTGGGGGTGAGGGGGGGTTGCCACACCTGCAGTTGAGAGGGGACCTAGTTGAGAAGTGTGGTCCTGGGTGTGTCTTTGTCTTTTCTATGCAATCTCGGGGAGGGGGGTATGGGCAGTCGGACTTTGTATTAGTCTTGAGCCTCTCTGTCACTAGTGAGACGGCTCTGGCTTTATTGTTGTTGTAGTTGCTGTTGCTTATTCTATGTGAGCCTGTATTTGACTGTGTTGGAGGCCTGCTGTATGGTCTGTTTTATAGAAAATATTAATAAAAATGATTTTACATAAAGGGACAGGGGGCCTATATTAAAAAAAGGATGGGGGTTTTAGGGCAGGGAATGGTTGCTGGTGAAGGGGGAAGAGTCTGGAAGGGTAACAGGGGAGGGGAGCCAACAGGAGAGAGGTATTGGAGAGGGAGGGATGAGTGCAAGGTGTTACCCAAAAGTGCATTCCCTTCCCCCAGAACACAGAAGCACCCCGTCCACACCCCCACACCACAGTTATTCCATCTCTGCACAACAGACGTGCACGCGCGTGTGCACACACGCATGGGCACCCCAGCTCTGCACACGTGCGTGGGCACCCCACCTCTGCGCAACTGTAATGTGCACACGCACACACACCCCACCTCTGCACTACAGACACAGATGCCCTGCACCCCACCCCACCCTCCATATCTCCTTTCATGCACAGATAGGCACAACACTGTTGCATCACACACATGAACAGACACTTAATATCTGAAGCTGTAACTGTTATCTGTATATCTGTCTAAAGATGCCATGCGGTATAGGAACTCTGGTGCTGGTTTCATGAGACTTGAAAACATGAGACCAGCCTGAGAGATAATGGGGGTGGGGGGGGGGGGGCGCGTGAGAAGGTCACAAGTTCTAGCTCTCAAGATTTTGGCCTGATTCCTAAATCCAAACAACATTTTTCGAGTCCTGCAGTAGAGGCACAGCATGTTTGGAATTCTAGTGCCAACTATAGACTGCACAGATAAAGTCCTGTCACCATGTGCCCCTCTCTGCTAACTGCTGCTTTTTTTGTTTGCTGAGCCAGTAACATGAGGCATGATTTTCTGATTCTTCATACAGGCAACACTGCCTCTCCTGATAGTCTGCCCCCTCCCGCGATCCCTGTGATTCTTGTTCAGAGATGGACTGTGGAGAGAGCCAGCACTGCACCTAATCGGCAACACGGCTGCCTCTGAGAAAGTGGCACTGAGATCAACGGATGGGGAAGGCTATGGGATGAGGCTACGCTTGCCTGTATGTAGGATCAGAGAAACCTGTGCATCTCATACTGCTGCTCGGCGAAGGTTGAGGTAAAGTGGCACCTGCCTCCTCTATTTCTTGTGTTACACTGCAGAGCCTGGCTTGTTGGGGCTTCAGTTTAATTTTATCTTCATATTTCTATTTTGTTATAATTCTGTACTTTGTGAGGGTCCTAAGTATGTTTTGCCTATGTGATAGAGATCAAGTGTTAGCATGGAGTTTTACTCGGGGCAGTTTCTCCAAATGGGTTAGTTTTGTGTATCCACACAACACCACCAAGCTCTGCACTATAAAGTTACATTCAAAACCCATCCAACATAAGTAAACAACAACAAATTTTTAACGACTTATCCAAGGCAAAAAGGACCTCAGGATGGCTAAAACCCCACATGTAGTGAAAAATCACTATAGGGAATAGCAGACGCTTACATCACAGGTCCAATAGCCACTATATCTTACCCACTAATTTCACCAAATAAGCAATTCAAAACCACAAAAGTACTACTGGGAATAGAATACTAAAACTACACAAACATATCAAACATACACCAATCACAACATACAAACAACTTTAAAAGCGTCTGAAGAATCAATATGCTGGTATAGGCAACGCAGGAACCACCAATACTTTCCTAAATATAAAAGAAAGCAAAAGTGAGAATAGACAGAATTATTCCATGCCCAAAATGAGAGCATATAGCACTTATCTGTTAAAGACGACTGCAAGCAACTCATAAAGATAGCTCCAACAATGCCCAACCGCATCACACCATAGCTTCCACACCAGAACAGCACCGGAGAAATATCATAATTCAACAGATCTTCAAAAGTAGCACATGCCCTGACGGAGGCTTCCGTTTCGCCACAAAAAGGCTTCTTCAAAGGGCCAATTAATAAGTTCAACAGCCACAGTCTACTACCATAGACTTTCTCCGACAACCAACACCACGGCGTCTGATGCACATTAAAAAAGACAACTACCACCAACCACCACATTACAAGCATGGACAAGAAGCTCCCATCCAGGAAACGCTCCAATAAAAAGCAGAATGCCCCTTGGTTCTCTCCAGAACTACACTCATCTCTACTACAATTAAGGAAGATAGAAAGAAAGAAAATGGAGACACACTCACAACAGCCAGAATCAAGAGGAGTATCTCACCCATCTCAAAAAGCACCGTGAACTAACTTGGACTACAAGGAAAGAATTCCACTCCAACCTTCTCAGCAAATCATTAAACAGACCACGCGATCTCTTCAATTTAGTAAAAACATTAACCAAAGATCCATCGCCACCGCATCAAGAATCTGTACAACCACAACTATATGCTAATTTCATTCAAGCCAAAATATCTGTCACTGTCTATCCTCATATAGCTATATGATTCTGACAGAGGGGCTTTACCCATACCTATGCTATCTAGCAGGTTTGGGATTCTACACACACAACCACTCCTGTGGTAGTCAACAATTTTTATACCATAGCCTAACGGTTTAGGTACCTTTGAAGCTCTCCGTGCTCAATATCTCTCCTAGCTTACCCCAGTTAGGAGAGACATTGTGGATCTTCAGTTAATCACAGGCTTTAACGCCTCAGGCATTTGTCCTCTGTTTTTGGGATACAAGGAGTTCCCACACCCTTTCTCTCCACAAGGACTGTGCCTGTTTGTCCAAATAGGTTAGCCTTCTCTTTTTGCTCCTAAGAGTGACTCACTCTGCCTCCAAAAGAGCTAGGGTTTTTCTCATAAAGCCTTCCGCTGAAGGCCCACCATTTTTGGACTACCCCAGTTTCCCTACTGGGGTTACCTGTTACCTTTCAAGTTCTGACCTCCACTGGTTTTCCTACAGGATTATTACCTCCACTTACAGTGAGGTCCTCTTCAAGGTTCCTCTACTAAGTTTCCCAGTAGATCCATGAATCTCCATACTTCTGTGAAATCCTGTCAGGAGAGGTCCATAATGCAATATCCATTGCAATATTTATTTTTATTTATTTATTTTATTTAGACAGTTTTGTATACCGCCTTATCCTTCAATCAAAGCGGTCACAACACAATTGGGGGATACATTTAACACGCGGGGATATGAGACACATACACTAATACTTACAGGGAACATGGGCTATGGAGGGTTAAGTGGCTTGCCCAAGACCACAAGGAGCATCTGTGGGACTAGAAACCCCAGTCCTTCCGGCCCAAGGTTGCTGTCCTCTAGTGGGATTTGAACCCCCGACCTTCCGGCCTGAAGTACCTTGCCCCAACCACTAGGCTACTCCTCCTCCCTATTATCGATGACCATCATCATCCACACATGGACTCCATCTCTGCAGTCCTATGCTAGGTTAGCTGTTCCACAGCATCCTTCTAGAAACTCCTACCCTCCATCCTCAGGATGCCTGGTGTTCTGGGAGATAGCATGTTCCAGCCTATGACATGCTGGGACTCCAGGCATCTCAGCTTGGGAGTCCCCCATATGTGAAGACTCATTCCTGCTTGTTCCTGGAGATAGCACAGTTACTTACCTGTAACAGGTGATCTCTGGGAACAGCAGGAATAAGTCTTCACAACCCTCCCACCTCCCCAGGAGTTGTATCTCTATCTATCTTTCCTTTCCTCTCTCTCTCTCAGCTTTAAAACAACTGAGGAGAGGCAGTTGGGAAAGGCGGGAAGGCAGCATGCAGGCGTGCTGGGATGCTTCCAAAAGCTCTTGATTGGACGCTGGGAAGCGTTCCTGCGCAGACTCCGTCGGTACCGACGTACCCATATGTGAAGACTTATTCCTGCTGTTCCCAGAGATCACCTGTTACAGGTAAGTAACTGTGCTATACCTGGGTACAAACTATATTGTAATGATAGAGCTTATCAAATTGGTGGTGGGGGGTTGCGCTTTGTTAGAGAGGGCATTGAGTCACAAAGGATTAAAGTTTTGCAGGAAACAAAATTTGCTGTAGAATCTCTATGGATTGAAATTCCATGTAAAAAGGGGAAGGCAATGGCAGTGGGGGTGTACTATCGACTGCCTGGCCAGAATGAACAAATGGATGATGAAATGCTCAAAGAAATCAGGCAAGCTAACAAAAGATCTCCAGTAACAAGCAGGAATGTAGTCTTCACATATGGGGTATCGTAGGTACCAACGGAGCCTGCGCGGGAACGCTCCCCACCGTCCAATTAGAAAGCTTTTGGGAGCATCCCACAGCCTGCATGCTGCCTTCCCGCCTTTCCCAACTGCCTCTCTCCAGTTCTTCGTTTAACGTGGAGCCAGCAGGTCGTTATTCCTGTCACCGCAGAAAATTTTTTCCTTAATCCTTCTTTTTTGTGGTCGCGTCTGCCTTCCTCGACGCTATACCGGTACCGCTGGTGGTTCTTTCTTTAAAAAAAAAAATAGATATATACTATTTTTTTCCAAATTTTTCTTTTCCAGGTGCACGCGCCATTTTGGGCTTTAGGCCCAAAATTCCCTCCACTATGGAAAAACTCGCTTCGGGTTTCAAAAAGTGCACCAAGTGTGGCGGTACCATCTCCGTCACCGACACCCATGAGTGGTGTCTTAAATGTTTAGGTCCTGACCACTCCATCTTTGAGTGTATGGCTTGTGCCATGATGTCCAAGAGAGGGGTCAACAAAACTGAGCTGCTAAGCTCAGCGCCCTTTTTCCCTCAGATGCAGCTTCTGTGGCATCAACGTCTTCCAGGGCTTCGTCTTTCTCCCATGGATCTCAGGTAACTAAACAAGTCTGGCCTGTCCTCAAAGGGTAGATCTCCTTCCAAGCATCGAGATGCCTCTGGCGTTGCCCTTGAAGGTTCTGTACCGGCAAAATTGCCCCGACGGTAGGCTTCGGCTTCCAAAGCATTATCGGGGCTCCAGGATGTTCTCGAGGCCTCGACCTCAGCAGAACTACTGGTGCCATGCTCTGGGGTACCAGCTGCTTCCTCTGGTGCTGATACCCAGGCATCGGCAGCGTCCATAGACCAGAGATTACTGGCTATTGAACGCAATCTGGTGGCTCTCCTTGTGGCATCGACACCCTCGGAACCGCGTCAGACAGTTCAACTGGCACTGACCCCGGTATCGGTACCGGTACCGACAGCATCAGCATCGACATCAACATCGGTGTCTGCTTTGCCGGCACCCAGTCATGCGATGCCTTCTGGTACCGATACACCGGTACCGATTCCCCCCGGTACCGACTTTGGTCGGTATGGGTATCGGGCTCTTCAAGAGCATCCGGATAGAAGGTACTTCGAATCCTCGGAGGAGTCCGAGGATTCTGACAGCTATGTCGGTACTGGAGTACTTCTCTAGGAGGAGCCTTCCTCTCCTAAAGGCAGGATTTTCTCACACTGGTTATTAAACATGCCCAGGATGTTTCTAAGTTTGTCAGTCGTGCAGCTTTTGACTGTTTTGAGTGCATAAGCAGAACCTCTGCCATTGCCATAGGTGCACGTAGAATTGTCTGGCTCCAGGCATCCGATTTGGAGCTCTGGGTGGAGGACAAACTGGGCAATATCCCTTGTATAGGTGCGAATCTATTCAGCAAAAATTGGCAAGAGAAAGCCAATGAGTTGGATGCTGACAACTCCACTTTGAACAGGTTATCCAAAGCCACAGCTGATCCTGCAAGAAAGAAATCTTTCAAGAAACCATTCTTCTCAAAAAAGGTGGTTTTATCCCTCTTATTCCCAGCAGGGATGTTCTGCAGGTCAGCCTGCCTTAAAGAGTCAGCAACCACCTAAACAAAGGAAAGCAAAAACTGCTAAGCCTCAACCGTCTCAGCAGTCTCAGCTTCCACAAGGCCTTTGACTTTCATCTAGAGAACTTAGCCTTCCTGGCTCTCAATGGACCAGAGCCTTCCACAATTCCAGGAAGGTTGTGTCACTTTGCCCCCAGATGGGGGCAGATAACAGCAGAACATTGGACACTCTCCATTATAAAAGAGGGGTACAAGCTTCACTTTCTGTGCATGCCCCCTCCCACAATGGTAAGACAGTTCAATTCTCAGACCTCTCTTATCAACCTGTTAGATCAAGAGGTCACTATGCTTCTTGCCCAAGGGGCAATAGAAGAAGTACCCATTCATCAACAGGGTACAGGGTTTTACTCCCCCTATTTCCTTATCCCAAAGAAAACAGGGGGACACAGACCTATTTTAGACCTCAGAGAATTGAACAGATTCCTGTTCAAAGAGAAATTCAAGATGATTTCTCTGGGAACTCTGCTGCCATACCTTCAGAGTCAGGATTGACTTTGTTCTCTAGATCTCAAGGATGCGTACACTCATGTTCTCTAGATCTCAAGGATGCGTACACTCATGTTCTCTGGATCTCAAGGATGCGTACACTCATGTTCTCATCCATCCAACTCACAGAAAGTTCATTCGGTTCCTTGTCAAAGGAAAGCACTACCAATACAGGGTGCTTCCTTTTGGCCTGGCCTCAGCACCAAGGGTATTCATGAAATGCATGGCTGTAGTAGCAGCATTTCTTCGCACTCTAGGAATATTTGTCTTCCCCTACTTAGATGACTGGCTCATTCGAGCCCCATCAGAGTCAGAGGCCAGGATTTCTCTATTTTGCACAATGTGTATCCTTCAGTATTTGGGCCTGGTCATAAACATCCCAAAATCCAGTCTAACTCCCACTCAGTCTCTAGAGTTCATAGGAGCTTTGCTGGATACCAGAAAAGCAAGGGCCTATCTTCCCCAGGCCCGTTGCCTTTGCATGGTGCAGTTAGCTTCTCAAGCAGTGCTAAAGCCTCATCTGACTGCTCGAGAAATGTTACAACTGCAAGGCCACATGGCATCTCCCGTGCATGTGGTTCCTTATGCTCACCTCCATATGAGAGCAGCCCAGTGGACTTTATCCACTCAATGGACCCAGGCATCAGGGTGCCTGTCAGACAAAATAGCAAACACAAATCGTCTTATTTTGTCCCTCCAATGGTGGCAGTCCACTCAAAACCTGTTGCTGGGGTCCCCATTTCAACAACCTTTACCCCAAGCAACTCTCACAACAGATGCTTCTCCAGTGGGTTGGGGAGCTTATCTGCAAGACCTTTCCACCCAAGGCACCTGGACTCCACAGGAGACTCATCTACACATCAATCTTTTGGAGCTCAGAGCAATCTTTCTTACTCTGCGAGTGTTCCACACCCTGCTCGGCTACAAGACAGTCCTCATTCAGAAGGACAGTCAAGTAGCCATGTTCTATGTGAACAAGCAGGGAGGAACAGGCTCTCTGTCGCTTTGCAACGAAGCTTTGTTACTATGGGCCCTCGCCAGAGGGCATCAGATTCATCTCCTGGCAGTGTATCTTCCAGGTATCCAAAACTCTTGGGCAGACAGACGCAGTCGAGTTCTGCTTCCACACGAACGGTCTCTACATGCAGACCAGGTGGCCAAGATTTTTCAAATTTGGGGAACCCCGGACATAGACCTCTTTGCAAGTCCGTTGAATGCCAAACTTCCCCGGTTCTGTTCCAGAATTCCGGCTCAGGACTCAGGCCAGGGATGCTTTCATCCTTCACTGGGGTCAAGACTTCCTGTATGCCTTTCCACCCATTCCCCTAATTCCCAAAACCCTGTTCAAGCTTCAGAGACAGAGGCCGTATGATTCTCATAGCTCCACATTGGCCACGGCAAGTGTGGTACCCTCTGCTCCTACATCTCTCTCAAGCTCTCTCTCTGATGTTAGGCTCTGCTCCAGATCTCCTGTCTCAGGAGGACAAAAGAACATAAGAACATAAGATATGCCATACTGGGTCAGACCGAGGTCCATCAAGCCCAGTATCCTGTTTCCATCAGTGGCCAATTTAGGTCATACGTACCTAGCAGTTTCCCCAAAAGACACAGGTTCCGCAATGCTTGTACTGGGTCAAGCATTGATATCCTGGGTCCCTTCTTAATAATGGTTCTTGGACCTTTCCTCCAGGAACTTGTCCAAACCTTTTTTAAACCCAGCTACACTAACAGCCTTTACTACATCCTCCGGTAACAAATTCCAGAGTTTGATTACACGTTGAGTGAAAAAATATTTTCTTTATTAGTCTTAAATAGTTTACCCTGTAGCTTCATTGCATGTCCCCTAGTCTTTCTATATTCTGTTAAGGTAAACAATCGATCTACGTTTACCCGTTCCACTCCGTTCATTAATTTATAGACTTCTATCCTATCTCCCCTCAGCCGTCTCTTTTCCAGGTTAAAGAGCCCTAACCTTTTTAGCCTTTCTTCATAGGAGTATCCTTCCATCCCCTTTACCATTTTGGTGGCTCTTCTCTGAACCTTTTCTAAAATCGCTATATCCTTTTTAAGATACGGCGATCAGAATTGCACACAATATTTAAGGTGCGGTCTCACCATGGAACGATATAGAGGCATTATAATTAGTTTTATTTTCCATTCCTTTCCTTATCATACCTAGTATTCTGTTTGCTCTCTTGGCCGCCGCTGCACACTGGGCCGAGGGCTTTAACAAGGTATCGACAACGACGCCTGAATCTTTTTCCTGGGTGGTGGTTCCTAATGTGGAACCTTGCATCGTGTAACCATAGTTTGGGTTGTTCTTCCCTAGGTGCATAACCTTGCACTTGTCCACATTACATTTCATCTGCCATTTTGATGCCCAGTCTTCCAATTTATCAAGATCCTCTTGCAATTTTCCACAATGCTCTTGGGTTTTAACAACTTTAAATAGTTTTGTGTCATCTGCAAATTTGATAACCTCACTTGTTGTTCCACTTTCCAGGTCATTTATGAATATGTCAAAAAGCAGCGGACCCAGCACAGATCCCTGGGGTACACCACTATTCACCTTTCTCCATTGGAAAAATTGGCCATTTAGCCCTACCCTCTGCTTTCTATCTTTTAACAAGTTCCTGATCCACAATAGTACACTGCCTCCTATCCCATGACTCTTTAGTTTTGCCAAAAGTCTCTGAGGGACCTTGTCAAAGGCTTTCTGAAAGTCCAGAAACACAATATCAACCGACTCACCTTTGTCCACCTGTTTATTCACTCCTTCAAAAAAACATAACAGATTAGTAAGACAAGATCTTCTTTGTCTAAAGCCATGTTGGCTGTCTCCCATTAGGTCATGACTATCTACATGCTGAATAATTTTATTCTTTATGATGGTTTCTACCATTTTTCCCGGTACTGATGTCAGGCTCACCGGTCTGTAGTTTCCCGGATCACCCCTGGAACCCTTTTTAAAAATTGGTGTTATCTTGGCGATCCTCCAATCTTCAGGTATTAGGGATGATTTTAATGATAGTTCACAGATTACTAATAGCAGATCTGCAATCTCATATTTCAGTTCTTTCAACACCCTTGGATGTATACCATCCGGCCCAGGTGATTTGCTATTCTTCAGTTTATCTAATAGTTGTAATACATCTTCCCGATGTATCGATATTTCCTTCAATTCTTCCGCACCTTTAAATACCACTTCAGTCATGGGTAACATCCCTACATCTTCCTCAGTAAAGACCGAAGCAAAGAATTCTTTCAGTCTCTCCGCTATCGCCTTATCGCCTCTTAGTGCTCCTTTAACCCCTTTATCATCTAATGGACCAACTGACTCTCTCACAGGTTTTTTTCTACGAATGTACTTGAAAAGGTCTTTATTTCGCGTTTTTGCTTCCGCAGCAAGCTTCTTCTCAAATTCTCCCTTTGCCTGCCTTATCAATGCCTTGCATTTGACATGCCAGTGCTTGTGCTGTTTCCAGGTTTCGTCGTTTGGCTCTTTTTTTCCATTTCCTGAAAGATGCTTTTTTGACAACAGCCTCTCTGACCTCACCTTTAAACCATGCTGGCAGTTTTTTGGACTTCCTTCCACTTTTCTTAAAGCGTGGAATACAGCTGGTCTGGGCTTCCAAGATAGTATTTTTCAACACCCAAGCTTGATGTAAGTCTTTAACCTTTGCAACTGCTCCTTTTAATTTTTTCTTAACTGTTTTCCTCATTTTATCATAGTCTCTCTTTCGAAAGTTAAAAGGTAGTACTGTGGATTTCCTTACTATCCCTCCTCCACTACTTAAAGGCGATCATGCTATGATCACTATTGCCAAGTGGTCCCAACAACCTTATCTCTTGCACTAGATCTGATGTTCCACTAAGGACTAGGTCTAATATGGCTTACCCTCTGGTCGGTTCATGAACCAGCTGCTCCAAGAAGCAGTCATTTATTTCATCTAGGAACTTTATCTCTTTAGCTTGTCCTGACGTGACACTGACCCAGTCGATACCGGGGTAATTGAAATCACCCATTATTATTACTGCGCTGTAACCTTTGTTAGCTTCCTTGATTTCTTTGAGCATTTCATCATCCATTTGGTCATTCTGGCTAGGCGCTCGATAGTACACCCCCACTGCCATTGCCTTCCCCCTTTTTATATGGAATTTCAATCCCTATAGATTCTACAACAGATTTTGTTTCCTACTAAACTTTAATCCTTTCTAACTCAATGCTCTCTCTAACATAGAAAGCAACCCCTCCACCAATTTGATCAGCTCTATCATTATGATATAGTTTGTACCGAGGTATCAGTGTCCCACTGGTTGTCCTCCTTCCACCATGCCTCTGATATTCCAATCATATCTAACCTTTCATTTAGTGCTATATATTCTAACTCTCCCATCTTATTTTTTAGACTTCTAGCATTTGCATACAAGCATTTTAGAGAATGTATTTTATTCATATTAATTTGGCTATTGGTAGACATGGGTAATTTGGGATCTTTAAGCTCTGTCTGCTCCATACTCGAGGGCATTTGGGCTACTTTACTCTTTTGTGGACCCTCTCTGCTTTTGGTAGTATCCTTCAAAGATACATTCTTCCGAACCATCTGCTCTTGGGCGACTGTCGGCTTTCCCCTAATATCTAGTTTAAAAGCTGCTCTATTTCCTTTTTAAAGGTTAATGCCAGCAGCCTGGTTCCATCCCGGTTAAGGTGAAGCCCATCCCTTCGGAAGAGCCCCTCCTTTCCCCAGAAAACTTATTAAAAGAGGGCTGCTACACAATACCCTGTCTTGTGCTGCTGTGGTAAGCTGTATTCTGATTTGATTTAAATTATAGCTGCTGCTAGGCTCTAACTTCTTATGAAATTTAAACTACAAGCTCTCTGCTGGGTTCCAAATGTAACCAGAAAGCTCTCTTCTGTGTTTTAAATTTAAACTAAAAATACTTTGTTTTTACTAGGCCCTGAGTGACTATTAAATTTAAACTACAAGCTCTCTGCTGGGTATGAAATGTAACCAGAAAGTTCTCCTCTGTGTTTTAAATTTAAACTTAAACTGCTGCTACTAGGCCCTGACTGATTTAACAAAAAATAGTGGGTTCACAGATTAATTAGCTTTAATACAAAGAATTCCATTTAGAAAATTACCAGAAGTATATACTCACAGTTGCAGATCTCTCTCCGGAAGTAACAGTCCCTTTTTCTTGTGCTTCAAGACAGAGGACAGAATGTTATGGCATCCCAATCCCCAGTCTCTGCATCTCAGGGCTTGTTTGCTGAAGGCCTAGATCTCCATGATCTTAATCTCCCTCAGCAAGTAAAAGATATTCTTTTTGCTTCTAGAAAACCTTCCACAAGACGCCCTTATGCTTTCAAGTGGAAACGTTTTACCATATGGTGCTCGCAGAAGGGTCTTAACCCCCTTGCGATACCTCTGGAATCATTACTGGAGTTGTTGTTGTTGTTAAGTGCCGTCGAGTCGGAGTCGACTCATGGCGACCCTCTGGATAGCTATCCTAAATTGTGTTCGGTCTTCAGTCAGGCGGCTTATTGTTGACAGACTGGTACCCGTAGCTGCTGTTATTGTTTCGATCCATCTCATTGCTGGCCTTCCTCTTTTGTGTTGTCCTTCTATCTTGCCAAGCATTATGTCTTTCTCTAATGATCTGTCTCTCCGCATGATGTGTCCAAAGTATGAAAGTCGAAGTCTTGTTATCTGAGCTTCTAAAGAAAGCTTAGGTTTGATCTCCTCTAGTACAGACTGGTTTGTTCTTCGGGCAGTCCATGGTATACACAGTATTCGCTGCCAGCACCATAATTCAAAGGCATCAATTTTCTTCCTGTCTATCTTTTTCACTGTCCAGCTTTCACATCCATATGATGTTATTGAAAATACCATGGTTTGAACAAGTCGAATCTTTGTATGGAGAGAGACATCTCTGCTCTTGAGAATCTTATCTAGGTCTTTCATAGCCATTCTGCCAAGAGTAATGCGTCGTCTGATTTCTTGACTGCTTGTTGCTTCTTATTGATAGTTGATCCAAGTAGGTTAAAGTTATTCACGATTTCAATTTCTTCTCCTTCGACGATGAACCTGTTGATTATGCCAGTTGTCATGATCTTTGTCTTCTTTACATTGAGGTGCATGCCCATTTTGAGACTATGTTCTTTGATTGTGAGAAGCAAATGTTTCAGATCATCTTCACTTTCCGCCAGTAATGTGGTGGTATCAGCATAGCGAAGGTTGTTGATGAGTCTTCCACCAATCTGCACACCTCTGTTGTCTTCATACAATCCTGCTTCTCTGATGATTTGTTCTGCATATAAATTAAACAGGTAGGGGGAAAGTATGCAGCCTTGTCTTACACCTTTGCTTGTTTTAAACCATTCTGTTTCTCCTTGTTCTGTTCGAATTGTTGCTTCTTGATCAATGTACAGATTGTGCAAGAGAACGATCAGGTGTTCTGGTATACCCATGCTTCTTAATGTGGCCCAGAGTTTCTCATGGATTACACAGTCAAAAGCTTTGCTATGGTTGATAAAGCACAAATAGATATCCTTTTGGTATTCTTTAGTCTTTTCAAGGATCCATCTCACATCTGCAGTGATGTCTCTCGTTCCTCACCCTTTTCTGAACCCTGCTTGCACTTCAGGTAGTTCTTGTTCCAGGTATGATTGTAGTCTCTTTTGAATAATCTTCAGTAGAATCTTGCTGGCATGTGGGATCAGAGCGATTGTGCGATAATTTCCACAGTCGGATCACCTTTCTTTAGAATTGGTATAAACACAGATCTTTTCCAGTCAGTTGGCCATGAATCTGTCTTCCATATTTCTTGGCAGAGCCTTGTAAGTATGGTAACAGCTGCATCAGATTGCTGTAATACTTCTATGGGAATGCTTGTTAAGGGACTGGTTATTTATACCCTATTTTACCTGTTATACCTGCTTAATGCATACCCAAGTTTAATTTTCCTGTTTAATGTATACCCAAGTTATTATACCTGTTTCACTGTAAGCACAAATCACGAAATTGAGATGTGCAACTCTTATGTTCATTGTAAACCGCACTGATGTCGAATAGCGCGGTATAAAAGAGACTGCAAATAAATAAAATAAATAAAATGCAATCAATGCCTGGTGCTTTGTTCTTTGATAAGGCTTTCAATGCTGCTTCAACTTCTTCTTTCATCACCAATGGTTCCAGATCATAAGGTAGAGGTTGAAACAGCTTTTGGTCCACTTGATCTTTATCATATAAAAACTCTGTATATTCCTTCCATCTTTTCTTGATCTTCTCAGTATCATTCAACATAGAACCTTGAGCATCTTGTAACATTCCAATTCGAGGCTGGAACTATTTCTTTAACTTTCGTAGCTTTAGGGAAGCTGATCTTGTTCTTCTTCTAATAGTTTCTGCTTCTATTTCCTTGCATGCGTCATTGTAGTACTTTTCCTTGTCCTGTCTTGCTGCACGTTGGAAATCTCTGAGTTCTGTGATTGTCTTTCTTTCTCCTCTGGCTTTAGCTTCTCTGCGTTTCTGGGCAATTTTCAGAGTTTCTTCCGTCATCCATTTTGGCCGTTTTTTCTTTTTTACCTTTTGTAGAGACTTCTCGCTTTCTTCCAACACAACCTTCTTGATGTCATTCCATAACTCTTCTGGAACTCTATCATTTGTATCTATAGCAGCAAATCGATTTTGCAGGCAGTCTTTAAATTCCAGTGGTATATTCTCAAGGTCATATTTTGCTAAATTTATGAGTGGTTTGCTCTTTTTCAGCTTTAGCTTGAGTTTGCATACTAGTAGTTGATGATCTGTACCACAGTCAGCTCCAGGTTTTGTCTTTGTTGATGTTATAGAGCTTTTCCATCGTTGACTTCCACAGATGTAGTCAATTTGATTTTTATACAATCCATTGGGTGAAGTCCATGTGTACAGTCGCTGCTTGTGTTGCTGGAAGAAGGTGTTCGAGATGAATAGATTGTTGGTCTTGCAGAATTCTATCAGTCTTTCTCCAGCTTCATTTCTGTTGCGAAGTCCATATTTTCCAACTACTTTGTCTTTGTTGCCAACCTTTGCGTTCCAATCACCCATGACTATCAGGATATCCTGTTTGCATGTTCTGTCAATTTCAGCTTGTACTTGTTCATAGAACTCTTCAGTTTCATTCTCTTCTGCAGCTGTTGTTGGGGCATATACTTGAATTATAGTTGTGTTGATAGGCATTCCTCGTAGACGAATAGAGATTAAACGTTTACTGACTGCATTGTATTTCATTACAGTTCTTGCAAGTTTCTTCTGTATTATAAATGCAACACCATTTCTTCTTTCTTTCATTTCCAGCATAGTAGACCATGTGATTGTCTGATGCAAAGTGCCCGATGCCAGTCCATTTCAGTTCGCTGACACCCAACAGATCAAGTTGTACACGTTCCATTTCATTCTTGACCACCTCCAACTTCCCTTGGTTCATGCTTCGTACGTTCCTTGTTCCAATGTGTAAGACATCTTTACAGCTTCTGACTCTCATTTCATGCTTTATTACTGGAGTATCTCCTACATTTATCCAATGCAGGACTTAAAACTAACTCGGTAAGAGTCCATTTAAGTGCTGTTGCGGCTTCTTTCAAGCCTTTAAATGAACAACCTATTTCTTCCCATCCTCTCATAGCAAGATTTATGAGAGGCCTTCTTCTAACTAAGCCTCCCATTAAGCCACCACCGGTGGCATGGGACTTAAATCTGGTTCTTGGCCAGCTCATGAAGCCACCTTTCGAACCCTTAGCTACTACCTCCTTGAAATTCCTTTCTTGGAAAGTTATCTTTCTCATTGCAATCACATCAGCACGTCGCTTCAGTGGGTTGGAGGCACTAGTGGCTGATCCACCTTATACAAGGTAGTCCTTAGGACTCATCCACACTTTATGCCAAAGGTGGTCTCGCCTTTTCATCTTAACCAGGCGTTCTACCTGCCTGTGTTTTTTCCAAGGCCTCATGCATCGAATGCAGAAAGGAGTCTTCATACTTTGGACTGTGAAAGATCTTTAGCTTTTTACTTACAAAGAACACAGCAACATAGAAAGTCCTCTCAATTCTGTTGGTGTTGATCCTTCTCATTTGGGACCTCCAGTCTCCAAGAGAACACTGTCCAACTGGATTGCGCAGTGTATTTCATTTGCTTATCAGAGTAAGAATCTTCCTCTGGAGGGCCATGTCACAGCTCACAATGTGAGAGCCATGGCAGCTTCAATGGCTCATCTGCACTCTATCGATGACATCTGTCGAGCAGCCACTTGGGCCTCAGTTCATACCTTCACAGCCCATTACTGCTTGGACAAGGACTCTTCACCGGGATGCCTTGTTTGGTCAGGCTGTTCTCCAACACCTCTTCCATACCTAATCAACTCCTACCCACCATCCCTGGTTGGATGCCAGAGATCCATGGGGGAAAGTGGAGCCCTTCACAGGGACACACAACTTCTGGGGTCTCTCCCTGGCATCTAAAGCTAGGGAGTCCCCATATGTGAAGACTACATTCCTGCTTGTTCCTGGAGATAGCATAGTTACTCACCTTTAACAGGTGATCTCTGGGAACAGCAGGAATTTAGTCTTCACAACCCACCCACCGCCCTTAGCAGTTGTATCTCTCTTTCTCTTTCCCTCTCTCTCTCTTTGTCTCAGCTTTAAACTCAACAGGAGAGAGGCAGTTGGAAAAGGTGGGAAGGCAGCACGCAGGTGCTGTGGGATGCTCCCAAAAGCTTTCTAATTGGACTCTGGGGAGCGTTCCCGCGCAGGCTCCGTCAGTACCGATGATACCCCATATGTGAAGACTAAATTCCTGCTGTTCCCAGAGATCACCTGTTACAGGTGAGTAACTATGCTTTACAGAACAGTAATGGGTGATTTCAATTACCCCGCTATTAAGTGGGTTAGTGTCACGGAAGGACATGCTGTGGAGATAGTTTCTGGATGAAATAAATGGCTGCTGCTTGGAGCAGCTGGTTCATGAACTGACCAGAGGCAAAGCCATTTTGGACCTAGTCCTTAGTGGAACACCAGATCTTGTGCAAGAGATAAGGGTGTTGGGGCCACTTGGCAATAGAGATCATAGCATGATCGTGTTTGATTTAATTAATGGAGGAGGGACGGTAAGGAAATCCACAGTACTTCCTTTTAACTTTCAAACATGATCACCAGATCTTCCTTTTCTAGTCACGCCCCACGGTTCGATCCTGGCTTGCGTTTACAACGCACTCAACTCCGTCAAGCTGATCGCCGCTGGCGGAAATCTCCTACATCTGTTGCTGTGTTACATTTCAAGCAATTGTATTCTGAATATCGTTCTTCCGTTCAGTTGGCTAAACGCTCCTATTTTACTACAAAAATATCTGGAGCCGCTAGTTCTTCTAGACAACTCTTTTCTATTTTACGTCAACTTTCCACTACCACCCCTGAGTCTACCCCCCAACACGTAATCCTAACTCTCTCTGCTTTAGCGACTTTTCTGAGAAAATTCACAAATTACGGTTGTCTTTTACTGTACCGCCACCTTTACCCCTCTCCCTTTCTTGTTCCCTCTCATCAGCTCCTGCTACCCCACCCTTAGTAGGGTACTCAATTTCTCCTGAGCTCTCCTCCTCCTCCCCCTCCCCCCTATTGGTAAATAGAGCTCTGGCCCATACCTGGTCTACGTTTCATCCCATCTCTTCCTCTGAATTGTTGTTGGCCTTGACTAAGTCCAGGAAAACCACTTGCCAGCTTAACCTTATTCCTTCTGGATGGTTGCTGTAGCCTTCACTGCAGTTAGTGCCTATTATAACAACTATCCTCAATTCTAGTCTATCCTCAGGATGCTGCCCTTTATCTTGGAAATCGGCTATTGTTCACCCCCTGTTGAAACAATCTTCACTTGATCCTTCAGTTCTATCTAATTGGCGCCCTGTATCAAATCTCCCCTTTCTAGCCAAAATCCTGGAACGATTTGTTTTTCTTTAATTGGCTTCTCATGTAGAGGCTACCAATATCACCCTCGACAAGCGGGATTCAGGTCTGGACATAGCACAGAGACAGTCCTTTTAGCCCTATTGAATGAAATCCACGTGGCCCACGATCGTGGAGATATTACCCTCGTGGTCTTGTTAGATTTATCAGCAGCGTTTGATTTAATCGACCACCAATCTCTTCTCTCTCGGCTCTTTGACATCGGACTGCGGGGTACGGTATTTGAATGGTTCCGTTTTTTTCTTACGTCCCGTTTCTTCACTGTGCCAATCATCAATCCTCCCCTCCTGTTCCTTTGATCTGTGGTGTCCCCCAGGGCTCTGTTCTTTCCCCGTTGCTTTTCAATATTTTTCTCGCCCCCTTACCCTTGGTGATCCAACAATTTCCTGTTTCAATTTATGTTTATGCCAATGACGTGCTCCTCTTTCATACCTCTCCAGTTCAAATTGATTTAATGCAGTTAAACAGTTGTCTCTCTCACATCGCCTCTTGGCTGTCTGATAATTTTCTCCATTTGAATCCAGCAAAATCAACAGCCATGTGGGTTTCTTTGAGCAATTCTTGCCCAACAATCGCACCTCAAATTAATACTACCTCTATTCCTCTCACTTCTTCTTTCCGGTATTTAGGCGTAGTTCTGGATTCTTCACTCTTTTCATGACCATGTCTCAAACCTCTCTCGCCGTTCTTTTCATGCTCTACGTCAAATTAGAGCGGTCCGCTCTGTCTTGTCTTCTGACTCTCTCATTACTCTCTTGTTAGCTTTGGTTATGTCCAGGTTAGACTATTGTAATGTTGTTGTTGCTAATTTACCATCTTATCAACTCCGTCTCCAATTAATTCAGAACACTGCTGCTCGACTGGTTACCAATGCTTGGAAATCGGACCATGTAACACCTCTTCTCCTGCATCTTCACTGGCTGCCGCTTCGTTATAGATTCAAATATAAGCTTCTCATTCTAACGCACGAGGTCATTTACACATCAAACCCGCTTTATTTATCCAATCTTATTTCTCTTCACACTCCCTACCGACAATTGCGCTCGTTACATTCAAACCGGTTATCTCTACCATCCCCATCGCAAGCTCATTTGGAACAAACACGTCATGCTGCCTTCTTTTTTCTAGGGCCATCACTGTGGAACGCCTTACTTTCTTCCCTCCGGTTGGAATCCTCATATCAACACTTCAAGGCATTGTTAAAGACACACTTATTCCTCCAGGCTTTTGATTTCCCTTCCCTTAGCCCCGCCTGATTGGTTGTTTTCAGACTGTTCTTAAGTTCTTCTGGGTATTCTTTTCTTTCCTGTCATAAATTGGAGTTCTTTTCTTTTTTCTCAGCGTCGGCATATTTTAGTTTATTGTAAACCGCTCTCAGGCTTTGGCAAGGGCGGTATATAAAGTGAAAGAAAGATAAAGAAAGGGAGACTATGATAAAATGAGGAAAATAGTTAAGAAAAAAACTAAAAGGAGCAGTTGCAAAGGTTAAAGACTTACATCAAGCTTGGGTGGTGTTTAAAAATACTATCTTGGAAGCCCAGACCAGCTGTATTCCACACATTAAGAAAAGTGGAAGGAAGTCCAAAAACCTGCCAGCATGGTTTAAAGGTGAGGTCAGAGAGGCTGTTGCAAAAAAATCATCTTTCAGGAAATGGAAAAAAACCAAATGAAGAAAACTGGAAACAGCACAAGCACTGGCAAGTTAAATGCAAGGCATTTATAAGGCAGGCAAAGCGAGAATTTGAGAAGAAACTTGCTACGGAAGCAAAAACGCGTAATAAAGACTTTTTCAAGTACATTCGTAGCAAAAAAAACCTGTGAGAGAGTCAATTAGACCATTAGATGATAGAGGGGTAAAAGGGGCAGTAAGAGTGGACGAGGCTATAACGGAAAAACTGAATGAATTCTTTGCTTTGGTCTTTACTTTGGAAGATGTAGGGACATTACCCATGACTGAAGTTGTATTTAAAGATGATACTGCAGAGGAATTGAAAGAAATTTTGCTACACCGGGACGATGTATTACAACTATTTGATAAACTGAAGAGTAGCAAATCACCTGGACTGGATGGTATACATTCAAGGGTGTTAAAAGAACTGAAATATGAACTTGCAGACCTGCTATTAGTAATCTGCGACCTCTCAGTAAATTCATCTGTAATACCTGAAGATTGGAGGATTACCAATGTAATGCCAATTTTTAAAAAGGGTTCCAGGGGTGATCCCGGAAACTATAGACCGGTGAGCCTGACATCAGTATCGGGAAAAATGGTAGAAACTATCATAAAGAACAAAATTACTCAGCATATAGATAGTCATGGCCTAATGGGGGACAGCCAACATGACTTTAGACAAGGAAGATCTTGTGTTACTAATCTGTTTTGTTTTTTTTGAAGGTGTGAATAAACAGGTAGACAAAGGTGAGTTGGTTGATATAGTGTATCAGGACTTTCAGAAAGCCTTTGACAAGAACATAAGATATGCCATACTGGGTCAGACCAAGGTCCATCAAGCTCAGTATTCTGTTTCCAACAGTGGCCAATCTAGGTCATATGTACCTAGCAGTTTCCCCAAGGGACACAGGTTCCATAATGCTTGTATTGGTTCAAGCATTGATATCCTGGGTCCCTTCTTAATAATGGTTTATGGACCTTTCCTCCAGGAACTTGTCCAAATCTTTTTTAAACCCAGCTGCACTAACAGCCTTTACTACATCCTCCGGTAACAAATTCCAGAGTTTGATTACACGTTGAGTGAAAAAATATTTTCTTTTATTAGTCTTAAATAGTTTACCCTGTAGCTTCATTGCATGTCCCCTAGTCTTTCTATATTCTGATAAGGTAAACAATTGATCTACGTTTACCCGTTCCACTCCGTTCATTAATTTATAGACTTCTATCATATCTCCCCTCAGCCGTCTCTCTTTCAGGTTAAAGAGCCCTAACCTTTTTAGCCTTTCTTCATAGGAGCATCCTTCCATCCCCTTTACCATTTTGGTGGCTCTTCTCTGAACCTTTTCTAAAATCGCTATATCCTTTTTAAGATACGGCGACCAGAATTGCACACAATATTCAAGGTGCGGTCTCACCATGGAATGATATAGAGGTATTATAATATCTTTTGTTTTATTTTCCATTCCTTTCCTTATCATACCTAGCATTCTATTTGCTCTCTTGGCCGCCGCTGCACACTGGGCCGAGGGTTTTAACATGGTATCCACAATGACTCCTAAATCTTTTTCCTGGGTGGTGGTTCCTAATGTGGAACCTTGCATCGTGTAACCATAGTTTGGGTTGTTCTTCCCTAGGTGCATAACCTTGCACTTGTCCACATTAAATTTCATCTGCCATTTTGATGCCTAGTCTTCCAATTTATCAAGATCCTCTTGCAATTTTACACAATCCTCTTGGGTTTTAACAACTTTAAATAGTTTAGTGTCATCTGCAAATTTGATAACCTCACTCGTTATTCCACTTTCCAGGTCATTTATGAATATATCAAAAAGCAGCGGACCCAGCACAGATCCCTGGGGTACACCACTATTCACCTTTCTCCATTGGGAAAATTGGCCTTTTAGCCCTACCCTCTGCTTTCTATCTTTTAACCAGTTCCTGATCCACAGTAGTACACTGCCTCCTATCCCATGACTCTTTAGTTTTGTCAAAAGTCTCTGATGAGGGACCTTGTCAAAGGCTTTCTGAAAGTCCAGATACACAATATCAAACGACTCACCTTTGTCCACCTGATTATTCACTCCTTCAAAAAAACATAACAGATTAGTAAGACAAGATCTTCCTTGTCTAAAGCCATGTTGGCTGTCTCCCATTAGGTCATGACTATCTACATGCTGAGTAATTTTATTCTTTATGATGGTTTCTACCATTTTTCCCAGTACTGATGTCAGGCTCACCGGTCTGTAGTTTCCCGGATCACCACTGGAACCCTTTTTAAAAATTGGTGTTACATTGGCGATCCTCCAATCTTCAGGTATTAGAGATGATTTTAATGATAGTTCGCAGATTACTAATAGCAGGTCTTCAATCTTATATTTCAGTTCTTTCAACACCCTTGGATGTATACCATCCGGCCCAGGTGATTTGCTACTCTTCAGTTGATCTAATAGTTGTAATACATCATCCCGATGTATCGATATTTCCTTCAATTCTTCCGCACCTTTAAATACCACTTCAGTCATGGGTAACATCCCTACATCTTCCTCAGTAAAGACTAAAGCAAAGAATTCATTCAGTCTCTCCGCTATCGCTTTGTCGCCTCTTAGTGCTCCTTTAACCCCTTTATCATCTAATGGACCAACTGACTCTCACAGGTTTTTTGCTACGAATGTACTTGAAAAGGTCTTTACTTCGCGTTTTTGCTTCCGCAGCAAGCTTCTTCTCAGATTCTCCCTCCTTTGCCTGCCTTATCAATGCCTTGCATTTGACTTGCCAGTGCTTGTGCTGTTTCCAGGTTTCGTCGTTTGGCTCTTTTTTTTTATTTCCTGAAAGATGCTTTTTTGGCAACAGCCTCTCTGCCCTCACCTTTAAACTATGCTGGCAGTTTTTTGGACTTCCTTCCACTTTTCTTAAAGCGTGGAATACAGCTGGTCTGGGCTTCCAAGATAGTATTTTTCAACAGCCAAGCCTGATGTACGTCTTTAACCTTTGCAACTGCTCCTTTTAGTTTTTTCTTAACTGTTTTCCTCATTTTATCATAGTCTCTCTTTCAAAAATTAAAAGGTAGTACTGTGGATTTCCTTACTATCCCTCCTCCACTAATTAAATCAAAGGCGATCATGCTATGATCACTATTGCCAAGTGACCCCAACAGAGGCCACTTGGCAATAGGTCCCTCATCAAACTAAAAAGTCATGGGATAGGAGGCAGTGTACCATTGTGGATCAGGAACTGGTTACAAGATAGAAAGCAGAGGGTAGGGCTAAATGGCCGATTTTTCCAATTTATTTATTTATTTTTATTTATTTATTTACATTCTTATATACTGCGCTATTCTGCATCAGTGCGGTTTACATTGAACGAACTGAAATTACTTTGAAGAGGGCATTATAACTTGGAGATAACTATTTTACAGGGAACATGGGCTATGGAGGGTAAAGTGGCTTGCCCAAGACCACAAGGAGCACCTGTGGGACTAGAAACCCCAGTCCTTCCGGCCCAGGTTTGCTGTCCTCTAGTGAGATTTGAACCCCCGACCTTCCGGCCTGAAGTACATTGCCCCAACCACTAGGCCACTTCTCCACTCCAATGGAGAAAGGTGAATAGTGGAGTACCCCAGGGATCTGTGCTGGATCCGCTGCTTTTTGACAAATTCATAAATGACCTGGAAAAAATAACAAGTGAGGTTATCAAATTTGCAGATGACACAAAACTATTTAAAGTTGTTAAAACCCAAGAGGATTTTTGGAAAATTGCAAGAGGATCTTGATAAATTGGAAGACTGGGCATCCAAATGGTAGATGAAATTTAATGTGGACAAGTGCAGAGTTATGCACCTAGGAAAGAACAACCCACACTATGGTTACAGAATGCAAGGTTCCACATTGGGAACCACCACCCAGGAAAAAGATTTAGGCATCATCGTGGATAACATGTTAAAACCCTCGGCCCAGTGTGTAGCGGTGGCTAAGAGAACAAATAGAATGCTTGGTATCATAAGGAAAGGAATGGAAAATAAAACAAAGGATATTATAGTGCCTCTGTATCGTTCCATGGTGCGACCACACCTTTGAATATTGTGTGCAATTCTGGTCGCCGTATCTTAAAAACGATATAGCGCTATTAGAAAAGGTGCAGAGAAGGGCCACCAAAATGGTAAAGGGGATGGAAGGATACCCCTATGAAGAAAGGCTAAAAAGGTTAGGGATCTTTAACCTGGAAAAGAGACGGCTGAGGGGAGATATGATAGAAGTCTATAAATTAATGAATGGAGTGGAACTGGTAAATGTTGATCGATTGTTTACGTTATCAGAATATAGAAAGAGTAGGTGACATGCAATGAAGCTACAGGGTAAACTATTTAAGATTAATAAGAGAAAATATTTTTTCACTCATCGTGTAATCAAACTCTGGAATGTGTTACCGGAGGATGTAGTAAAAGCTGTTAGCTTGGCTGGGTTTAAAAAAAGGTTTGGACAAGTTTCTGGAGGAAAAGTCCATAAGCCATTATTAAAAGGAACCCATTATATCACTATCTGACCCACTACAAGCATTGAGAAACCTGTGTCTTTTGGGAAGATTGCTAGGTACTTATGACCTAGATAAGATACTGGGCTTGATGGACCTTGGTCTGACCCAGTATGGCATATCTTATGTATGGTGCTGCTGTTTTCTCGGTAGGCTCCTTATTGCATTCATTTTAGAAGCTGGTTTCATTAAGGTAACTGAAGATTTACATTGGTCTTCAGTGCCTTTTGTAGGGTTTTGTTAGTTAACAAGCTGCCTGGTACTGGAGAGGCTGTTAATGAGATGACACTGGAATCAGATTTTTTTTTCTCCTTGTATGTTGGGTTCTATGGTGAAATGTCCTAGTTCTGTTATGTAGCTAGTATTGAAGGCGGGGTTTTGTTGAATGCAAAACATGTTTAAAAATAAAAAAGAGATAGAGCCATAGCAGAGTTTCTAACCCTATGTTTTTGTTTCTTTTCATGTCCCTTGGTTGTGGCAGCTTCTTACATTGAATATATATTTACAGGTGCTAGTAGTTTTTTAATCTTAGAGTGCCAGGCTAAATAAACAGTTAAAATTTTTGCTGCTTTTCATTATGTAGCCTGGGAATACGTTTTCACTTTTTTTGGCAAAGTCACTGAATGAGAGCCTCTACTCCTGCTTTGAGTATCTTGGGGGTATCAACTTATCCCTCACCTGTTATACTTTCTGCCTATCCTTCTAGTATTTTTTTTAAAGATCACCATAATGAATATGCAAATATGTTGAGTGGGTCCACCCCTAAACAAAGACATGGGAAGGGGTGGCCTGCACAGAGCGACAGGTGCACCTACTCTAGCCGTATCTTGCTGGGCATACTGGATGGACCATGCTGGTCTTTATCTGCCGTCATTTACTATGTTACTATGTTGCCCTACTCCTTGGACCCCCCCAATGAAGCTGTCAAACAGCGCTCATGCTAGCCAGTCAGGTATTCAGGATATTCATAAGGAATGTGAATGAGAGAATTTCATACAGTGGAGGTTACTTAGGATATTTTGAAAGCATGACTGACTATAGGGGTATCCAAGGACAGCGTTTAAGAAAACAAAACAAAACAAACTAAACAAAAAACAAACAAACCCGAGCTAGAGGTAGGTAGAATTGTGTTTTCTGTAAGTGTATAAGTGACTTTCGAACCACATTTTGTTGTTTTTGGTCTAATTTGGTTTTTTTCATACCAGCATGTGCCATTTGGAGATGAGTGAATTTTTTTTTATCATTTACCACTGTGTGCTTTAATTTAAACAGTAGTTTTTCAAATATGTTGATAGTTTTTGAAGTATATTTGGGAAATACTGCCATTGGTTTTGGCATGGTTGCCACCATTCTTCTGATCTTGTAAGGTTTGCTACAGTTGAACATCATTGACAGTTTGTTCTCTGATTCCTATAGATCAGTTATGTCCAACTTCGAACAGGTTGTGATCTACTTTTTCCGGCCAAAAATGCCGGTGGTGTACAACCATGAAAATTAAGTTTCAAATTAAATTTTAACCCAATAAAGTTGGAGGATCCCCCCCCCCCCCATTTTTAATGAACCTTCTGTCATTTACTTGGATGTGATCAGCTGTTAAGCAAATTAAGCAAAAACAAAACAGAGACGAAGATCCAGTAAGAACTGCGGGGGGGGGGGGGGGGGAGGGGAATGGAAAGTACATTTTTCTTAAAGTTTTATTGAGTAATAACTTTAACTGTCTTAATAACTTACTTTAACTTTTATTGAGTAATTTGTGTTCCTTATCGTCACTCCAGTCCAGTCCCTTTACTTCTGGGTTACGCAACCCTTCCAGCAGCTTGGAGGCTGAGCCAAACCTTTTTGGAGGTGGGGCAGTATAAATACCACTGGGACCACCCCTCAACTCCAGTATTCTCAGCCTCCAAGCAGCTGGAGGGTTCCGTAAGCCTAGGGCTTACTGGAGTCTTCCTTTAACTAAATTACTTTAAGTTTACTTTTAAATTTATCATTTTGTTCCTTTATTGCGTTTAGTTTCTTTGATTTCACCTTTAAGTCAGCTAGGTTTTTCAGTGCTGCTCCTTTAATTCCTCTCTGCTCTCTTCCTCCCTCCCTCCTTCCCCCCCCCCCTCTCAGGACGGGCCGGGCGCCGGAGGTAGCAGGGTGCAGGCTGTTTACCGGTGATATGGAGAGGAATGGCTAGCAGAAAAAAGGAGGTGATAATGCCTCTGTATAAGTCTTTGGTGCGACCTCATTTGGAGTATGGTGTGCAATTCTGGAGACCGCACCTTCAAAAGGATGTGAACAGGATGGAGTCGGTGCAGAGGGTTGCTACCAAAATGATTAATGGGCTTCATTATAAAGCATATGAGGACAGACTTAAGGATCTTAATATGTACACCTTAGAGGAAAGGCGGGATAGAGGTGATATGATTGAGATGTTTAAATACCTCCGTGGCATAAATGTTCAGGGAGAGAGCCTCTTTCAATTGAAAGCAAGTTCTGCTACGAGGGGACATGGGATGAGGGTGAAGGGAGATAGATTCAGGAGTGATATGCGGAAATATTTCTTTACGGAAAGAGTAGTGGATCCGTGGAATAGTCTCCCAGTGGAGATGGTAGCGATGAGGACAGTAACTGAATTCAAGAAAGCATGGGACCAACACAGAGGATCTCTAAAGGCAAAAAGTGGACTGTTGTAGTTATGGAAGGACAGACTAGATAGGCCATGTGGTCTTTTTCTGTCGTCATATTTCTATGTTTCTATGTTTCTATGATATTCTGCTTTTCCCCGCCTTGTTCTGCCTCGCGCCGAAGCCCTTAAGGTGTCTGAGCGCTGGAGGCAGCTCCGGGAGTCAGATTTCATCCGTCGGGGCCCACCTCCCGCAGCTGAAGGACGCAGCGGTGATCCCCGGGTCTCCCGATCGCGGAGGTCTCCCGATCGCGGCGGAGGCGTTTCATCGGCGGAAGAGTTTCCCTGCCCTTCAGGATCCATCACTCTCTACCGGCAGCCTTTCTCGGCGGCGCTTTTCTTCCGGGGGGGGGGGGAGAACAGAAACCCGGAGAATGTGCTCGCAATCCCCCGTTCAGGCTCCACGTGGTGAGGCCTACCACGTGTAGAGCTAACGGGCAGAGATCGCTGAGTCGGGTCCACTGAGCTGCAAAAACCGCAAGTACCAGGGAGCATTACTCGCAGTTTGCTTTGTGTGCCATTGCTTGTTTTTTTAAGTTTTACTTGAGTTTTAATTTGTAGTTTGCTTAAATTTTAATATTTCTTCTGCTAATTGGTTTGACCTCTGGGCAAGAGGCGCTGATAGAGTGCTAAGGGTCTGGTTCTCCCTCTCTCTCTCTCCCTATCCCTCAAGGATAGATTGGATCCAAGGAAGGAGGAAAATCAATTCTTTACTCTTTCTGCTATCCTGGGAGCTGGGGATTTGAACAGTGCCTTTCCTTCCAAACAGGGATTTAGGTACCTGGAAACAAGAGCATGGCTGCTAAGCCCAGATGTCCTTCCTGTGGCACACGTAGGGGCACAGCCTCGGAGGCAGGAGTCTGCAGGGGTTGTGCTGCAGTGGCTGCCTCCGTGGAACAAGAAATTAATTTGGCCATGTCCCAATCCTCTCAGAGTGCTGGAGACCTCTTGCAAGGGGAGGGGGGTCCCAGCCTCCTTCCACCTCAAACTCAGAGTTACCCACCCCTTCCCCCCTCCTTCTACTACTCCCCCTCCCCCGGGGGAAGGGGGTACAGGGGATTTCTTCTCTCCAGACTTTATTCTTTTACTCCACAAGGCCTATTGCTTGCGCAAGCAGGGTTCGGGCTCAGGGGGGAATGCCCCGACGGCCGACACCATATCCAAGAGGGCAAACATCCCTGACTCAGGCCTCCCACCTAAACGCCCACGCTTGGGCGGGGAAGAACCTCTCTCCTCCCTTTCCCAGAGCTCTCCAGAAGAGGAGGGCTCGGACAAAGACTGGGACGGGGAAGAAGAGGAACTGGAAGAAGGGGAGATCCCGGAAGAACATCATTCCAGGATAATTAGAGTCTTTCGGCGGGAAGAACTCCCGGCCCTAATTGATGAGTCTTTAAAAGTTCTCAATGTATCCTCAGAGGCACCAACAGAGGAGGAGACGGTGGAGGATCCGTTAATCCAGGCCATCAGGAGATCACAGAGGGTCTTCCCTGTTCATAGAGTGGTGCGCCAGATGATCCAGGAAGAATGGGATCAACCCGAGTCTAGTCTAAGGGGAGTCCGATCCATGTCTCGCCTATACCCTCTCCCAGAGGCAGACAGAGAGCTACTGAAGTCCCCAAGGGTGGATGCAGCGGTTTCAGCAGTCACTAAGAAGACTACTATTCCAGTGGAGGGCAGCACAGCCTTGAGGGACTCTCAAGACAGAAAACTAGATACCCTCCTAAAACAAGCTTTTGATGTGAGCGCCCTGGCATTGCAGGCCTCAGTTTCTGGGGCTTGGGTGGCGAGAGCCTGCTTAAGGTGGTCTCAACAACTGCAAGCAACAGAGGGCCCATCTGGCGAAGCTCAGGACCACTCTGCTAGACTGGAGTCCGGAACAGCCTTCCTGGCGGATAGTCAGTATGACCTCATCAGAAGCCTAGCCAAGAGCATGGCCTCGGTGGTAGCAGCTAGACGCTATCTGTGGCTACGGAATTGGGCAGCGGACGCCTCCTCGAAGGCACGCCTGAGCCGCCTTCCGTTCAAGGGGAAACTGTTATTCGGAGAAGATTTGGAGAAATTGGTAAAGGACCTTGGCGAGTCTAAAGGGGGCAGGCTGCCCGAAGACAGACCAAAGCAAGGGCGCCCTGTACCCTCAGTGCGTAACCAGTCCAGGGACTCCCGAAGGTTCCGCCCAGCTAGGTCAAACCCCTTTCCCAGGGGCCGGTTCCCCTCTAAGGGACAAGGTTTTAGAGGGTTTCGAGGAGCAGGCCGAGGTTTTGGCTCGTCCTCCTTCTCCTCCTCTCAAACAAATTAGAAAACAATGAGGTGACGGGGGTCCAGGGGGGAGAGCCGTCGGTGGGCGGTCGCCTAAGGCGTTTTCTTCCTGCCTGGTCCCGGGTCATGTCCGATCAATGGGTTCTAGAAGTCATCAGAGAGGGCTACTCTCTCGAATTCGCAAAGCAAATTCCTCCAGCCTTTGTTCAGTCTCCCTGCGGTTCTTCAGAAAAGAGAGGGGCGGTAGAGTCAACCCTCTCCTGACTGATAACGCTCGGGGCCGTAGTCCCGGTGCCACCAGACCAGCGCGGTTCCGGTCGGTACTCGATTTACTTCGTAGTCCCAAAGAAAGAAGGCTCCTTTCGCCCGATACTAGATCTAAAACAAGTCAATCGCTGCCTCAGAGTTCCACACTTCCGGATGGAAACCCTACGTTCGGTCATAGCAGCAGTCAGGGGCGGGGAGTTCTTAACATCCCTCGATCTGACAGAAGCCTACCTGCATATCCCGGTCAGGGAGTCCCATCAACAATTCCTGAGATTTGCAGTGCCAAGGGGCCATTTTCAATTCCAAGCCCTTCCCTTCGGCTTAGCTACGGCTCCAAGGACATTCACCAAGGTGATGGTGGTGGTAGCGGCCTCTCTACGAAAAGAGGGAATTCTAGTACACCCCTACCTGGACGATTGGCTAATCCGGGCAAAGTCCGAGGAGGAAAGCCACTCCGTGACAACAAGAGTGGTTCAAGTGCTAGAAGAATTGGGGTGGGTCATCAATCGAGCGAAGAGCAGGATGACGCCCTCCCAGGAACTAGAGTACCTCGGGGCAAGGTTCGACACCAGCAGAGGCAGGGTCTTTCTGTCTCAATCAAGATCAAGAGAGCTAAGAATCCTGGTAACTCAGTTTCTGGCCAGACGGATCCCCTCGGCGCGGCATTATCTGCAGGTCCTGGGAACAATGGCAGCGGCAATAGAGGTGGTTCCATGGGCTCGGGCCCACATGCGGCCGCTGCAGAGGGCCCTATTGCGTCGGTGGTCGCCGCAACATCACCCCCTATCTATGCCGTTACCTTGCGCGCCACGGACCAAACAGACGCTGCACTGGTGGCGGTCCCTGAAGAATCTGGATCGCGGGATGCCCCTCGAGCCTCACCAGTGGTTATTACTGACAACGGATGCCAGTCTGACAGGCTGGGGAGCTCACTGCGAGGGCCAGTTCGTTCAAGGCATCTGGTCTCCACTGGAAGCCCAATGGCCCATCAACAGACTAGAATTGCGAGCTGTAGGGTTGGCGCTCAGGGCTCTAGAGGCCTTAGTACAAAAAAGGGCAATTCGCGTACTCTCAGACAATGTTACGGCGGTGGCTTACATCAACCACCAGGGCGGCACCAGCAGTCCCGCCCTAGAGAAGGAGGCGGGCGCTCTGTTCCAGTGGGCAGAGACTCGGGTGGAAGCTCTCTCGGCCCAGCACGTGGCAGGAATAGACAACGTCACAGCAGACTATCTCAGCAGGTGCAAGATAGACCACGGAGAGTGGGAACTGGAGCAGGAGACGTTCAACCGGATAGTAGCCCATTGGGGCCTCCCAGTCATGGACCTCATGGCGAGGTTCGCAACCGCCAAGGTGGATCGGTTCTTCAGCCGGCGCAAGGAAAGGATGTCCGAAGGCCTGGATGCCTTGGCCCAGAAGTGGCCCTCGGAGGGTCTACTCTGTGTTCCCTCCCTGGGTCCTGATCGGAAAAGTGCTACAACGAGTGGAGTCCCATCAGGGATATGTAATTCTCATAGCCCCGGATTGGCCGCGCCGGCCTTGGTATGCGGATCTGATGAGATTGATCGCCGATCGGCCTTGGCGTCTTCCTTGCAAAAGGGACCTGCTGAGACAAGGTCCATTGCGGATGCCTCACGTGGATCGGTTCTCGCTTACGGCCTGGCTATTGAAAGGGCGAGGCTCCTAAAGAGAGGTTATTCAGGAGCGGTCATCTCTACCCTGCTAAACGCTAGGAAGCGTTCGACCTGTCTCTCCTATATTAGGACTTGGCGCATCTTCGAAGCGTGGTGCGTGGAGCACCTATGAAAACCCCTCTCCGCTTCAGTCCCCGAAATTCTGGAATTCTTACAGGCAGGTTTTGACAAGGGCCTAGCTCACAGCTCCTTGCGAGTTCAGCTAGCGGCAATCGCATGCTATAGAGGGAAGGTCCGCGGAAAGCCCCTAGGGGCGCACTCAGATGTCTCCAGGTTCTTAAGGGCGGTAAGGCGCCTGCGCCCTCAACAGAGGTCAGTCGTCCCCCCTTGGGACCTCAACCTAGTGCTTAACGCTCTGATCAAGGAACCCTTCGAACCAGTGAAGAGGGCCTCCTTAAAGGACTTAACCCTGAAGACAGTCTTTTTGGTCGCAATCTGCTCAGCTAGGCGGGTCTCTGAACTCCAAGCGCTGTCCGCTCAGCCCCCCTTCCTACTGTTTCTCAAGGACAAGATAGTTCTACGTCCGGTCCCCTCCTTCTTGCCCAAGGTCATTTCGCCTTTTCATATGAACCAGGCAGTTCACCTTCCGGTTCTCTCCGCCGAGGAGGGCGGAGGTAGGGATAACAAACTGCGACTCTTGGATGTCCGGAGGACCTTGAAACGCTATCTCTCCCGCACAGCCCCTTTCCGCAAGTCCGAGCGACTATTCGTTCAGTTTGGGGGTCCACACAAGGGAGAGGCGGCGGCCAAGGCCTCTATCTCCAGATGGATCAGGGAAGCGATCGCTTCCGCCTACATCCTGAAAGGGAAGCAGGTGCCAGCGGGGCTCCGGGCACACTCCACCCGGGCTCAGGCTACTTCTTGGGCAGAATTTAGCTTGGTCCCTCCAGTGGACATCTGTAGGGCGGCAACTTGGTCTTCGCTACATACGTTCACCAAGCACTACAGGCTGGACGTCCAGAGCGCAGCGGATGCTCGGTTTGGTCTGGCGGTCCTTCAGTCCGGTTTGCCGGATCCCACCCAGGGTTGAACTGCTCTTGTACATCCCAGAAGTAAAGGGACTGGACTGGAGTGACGATAAGGAAATAGTAATTAGATCTTTCCTGCTAATTAGTGTTCCTGAAGGAACGACAGTCCAGTCCCTGATCCCACCCGGTTAGGACCTAGCAGTCAGAAGGAAACTCGGGACCGAGCATGGGGCCATTTCAAGATGAAGGGACACGGGAGAATAGCCGGATCGGGCAACCTTAAGCATTGCTCCTCCGTCCGGTCCTCCTCTCTCTCTTTCTCTCTCGCCCTCCCTTTCTCTCTCGCTCTCTCTCTTCCTCGCACTAACCATTTTCTATTGAAAAAAAAAAAAAATATGTAGAGATAGGTATTGTGCATAGTTAGACAATGTTGGATAGATAAGTTTTTATGTTTGATGGCTAATGGAAACTCTGTAGATCTGCTTTTTCAGTCGAATACTGGAGTTGAGGGGTGGTCCCAGTGGTATTTATACCGCCCCACCTCCAAAAAGGTTTGGCTCAGCCTCCAAGCTGCTGGAAGGGTTGCGTAACCCAGAAGTAAAGGGACTGGACTGTCGTTCCTTCAGGAACACTAATTAGCAGGTAAGATCTAATTACTATTTAAATTTAGGTCGAGTATTGATCCAGGCTGATCTTGCACAATCTTTAATATTTCGCTCTTGCTCATTAGCGAGATGTCTGAGCCCGCATTTCATCCACTAGCTTTTTGAAGTTGAGTGAATATTGCGTGAGGACCAGTCTCAGGGAATCCTGGACATGTTCATCTGTCATGTTGGAACGTTGTGTACTCTTTGTCATTTTCAGATGGGAAAACGCAGATTCACACAAATAAGTTGAACCGAAACAGGAGTGTACAGCTTCACTGCATCTTCTCAAGTTGGGAAATTTGTCTCTAGGCACTAGCTTCCAAAACGATTCTTGCTCAGCACAGGTCTTGAGAAAAATGTCATTTTTAAGGGTGAATATTTCGTTTTCAAGAGATGTCTTGTTCATTGAGTAATTTTTACTGCTAGCAGCTGCAGTTTCTTTAATGTCCACATCTACTTTGAATGGGTATGACAAGTATTCTACAACTGTTCCAATTTTTTAGAAGTCGCAGAATCTATTTTCGAATTCCTGGATAACAGAACAGATTTCTGTCACATACTTCTCGTTCTGAGAAACAAAATTTGGATATTGTCCCAGATGGTCCTGCGTATTAGGAAAATGATCAAAAGTGTTGTTTGCAAGGTCAGTCATTAGCTCAAATTTGCTCTTGTAGGATGAAAGTGTACTCATCTCGCCAATGTATTTGTTTTTACCTTGTAGTTCAAGGTTCATATCACTTAGTTCACCTGTAAAGTCAGCGAGACATGCCAGATCACATAACCACTCCTCATCTTCCAACTCTGCTTGGTCATCTCCCCTGTCCTTCAAAAAACTTCTTATTTCATTCAGCAAATCACGAAATCTTTGCAGAAATTTGTGCCTACTTAGCCATCTTATATCTGTATGCAAAATGATTTCCGCTGCCCCTTCATCAAGAGTAAGATTGAAAAGCCGTCTTTGAAATGATCTTCCACGAACTGAATTTACAATTTTGAAAGTGATGTCCATGACAGTCTTTGTATTGAGTCTCTTGTTTGCCAAAACTTGCTGGTGAATGCTGCAGTGGTAAAAAAGGAAATCTGGGAAGTCGTCATGCTGTCTACAGAGGGCTATGAAACCGTTAACCTCACCTGTCATTGCTCTTGCTCCATCAGTAATGATGGAAACAAGTCTATGCAATGGAAGATTACACTTTGTCACAAAAGAATGGAAAGAACTGAATATTTCCTGACTGGTAGTTCTCCCTTTTAAAGAAATCATTCCAAGTAGTTCTTCTTTAACACTGAAGTCTTCAAAAACCATCCGGATAAAGACCAGTAACTGGGCTATGTCTCTTATGTCTGTAGATTAATCCAGTTGGAGTAAGAAAGCAACACAATTTGAAATATCCTCCAACAATTGTTCAGTTGTGTCTCCACACATCTTTTCTATTCGCCGTACGACGTTGTTTCTTGACAATTGTACATCTTGAATAGCAGCTATGATCTCTTTCTAATTTTTAAATCCTTCAAAAAGATTGTCAGCTGCTTCAAGAAAACAATCTTTTGCAAATACCCCTTCAGTGAAAGGTTTGCATTTCTTTGCGTTCAGGTTGCTGACCTTGAAGGATGCTATGGTATGCTTCGCCATCAACTGTTGCTGAGTAGCCAATTTTGATTTAAGCTCTTTGACCTTCAGTTTACGAATTTCACTTTTGGGTGGAAAATCAGCATCAAACTTATTGCTATGCAGAGCCTTATAATGACGTTCCAGATTACCCTTTTTGGGCAAGGATACTGGGGCGTTACAAATTAGACAACACTTGTCTTTCACCATGATGAAGAAGAAGTCTATTTCCCATTCATCATGAAAGTGGTAGGTTTTGCTCTTCTTTGGAACACTCATCTTCGTTATACTGGGGTGGCTGGATGTAAGAAGGCCAAATCTGCTAAGTTAGTATAAACACTGGCTGAATCTGATCCAAAACTGTCACTGTCCCAAAGTATTAAAGATCAACAGGAATTGAAGACCTCTGGATGATGTGCAGTACAAGGACTGGAGATGCCAAAACCACACATGCGGTTCTAAAAGTAAAAAAAAAGAATTCATCATACTGGCACCAATAGCTAAATACCACCAAACAATCATCAAAAAAACTCAAACACCTGTCCAGCAAACCAGATAAAATCAAATACTGCCAAACAAGTTCAAATACCACCACACGTGATTTAATAAATTCTGCACACAGTGTAGAATCAACGCAAAGGCAAGGCAAAATAAAATTGCATTGTATTATCAACGCAAAGGCTAGGCAAAATAAAATTGCAGAGGCAAGCAAAAGTCACAGTGGTTTGAACCAATTCGAAGGCAAGGCATAGGCAAGTTAGAACAAAATTGGAAAAGCCTATCAAAATCACCACATTCTTGACACTTTTTTTTTGTCTGTCTGAAAATGTTTAATGAAAGCGAACTATAAAGCAACCGACGACCAGCACACGACACAACTAATACGGTAAGTGTATTCAGGTAAAGCCTGGGCGAATGGATATCGCCTGGTATATAACACACTTCTAAGGGGTGTTGGGGCGGGGGCAGGAAGGGGTGATTCTGAGAGGCAGAAGACCAGGTATGACGCCAGGCCTGTGGCATCTCTTCGCAGGGTGCGGGCGGCGGCCCCCTGGGGTACCCACAAACGATTGGCACTAAAACAACAAGGGCCTCCAATACACCCCCAGGCAAGATTCCTGCAGGCAGGGAAAAAAGACAGGTAAAGGATCAGCAGCAGCGGCAAGCCCTCGGCAGGCGACCTGCTGACACGAGCTCTCTCCTAGCAACAGGGCGAGCTGTTGGAGAAATGGAGCCAAGTGGGGCTGACGGTCTACCTCTGACCCTTCCGCGATCTACAGGTAGATCGCGATCTACCTCTTGGACATGCCTGCTATAGATTGTTTCAACACTTGAGACTCATCTGTTCTGACCCTAAGCTCTAGAATGTATCTTTTTCAGTTCACCATGGCTAACGATAGCATAGAGCAGTTATTCTCAACCTTTTTTCCTGTCCGTACACACCTGATGGACAATGCTCTAATATGTGACATACCGTATATGTAGCCCTCGCGATCCTTTGGTCTGACCCAGTATAGTTAAATGTACACAATCTCTGCATCCACAAAAACCCTTCCTTCCCAGAACAATGGGTGCAGAGCAGAACTAGGCCATTTCTCCATGGAAGTTAACATAAAGAAAATATTCAGATTCTCATGTCATTTCACTAACAGCAACATAAATCTCTGCAGTACCAGGAAGCTTGTCAAATAATACACTACTTGAAAAATTCCCACAGAATGCACTTGCAGCAAAGGTACCATACCACAGAAGTACTAATTCCTATGATTTCATAAATGACCTGGAAAGTGGAATAACGAGTGAGGTTATCAAATTTGCAGATGACACAAAACTATTTAAAGTTGTTAAAACCCAAGAGGATTGTGGAAAATTGCAAGAGGATCTTGATAAATTGGAAGACTGGGCATCAAAAGGGCAGATGAAATTTAATGTGGACAAGAGCAAAGTTATGCACCTAGGGAAGAATAACCCTAACTATGGTTACACGATGCAAGGTTCCACATTAGGAACCACCACCCAGGAAAAAGATTTAGGCGTCATTGTGGATACCATGTTAAAACTCTCAGCCCAGTGTGCAGCGGCGGCCAAGAGAGCAAATAGAATGCTAGGTATGATAAGGAAAGGAAAGGAAAGGAAAATAAAACAAAAGATATAATGCCTCTATATCGTTCCATGGTGAGACCGCACCTTGAATATTGTGTGCAGTTCTGGTCGCCGTAACTTAAAAAGGATATAGCGATTTTAGAAAAGGTTCAGAGAAGAGCCACCAAAATGGTAAAGGGGATGGAAGGATACTCCTATGAAGAAAGGCTAAAAAAGGTTAGGGCTCTTTAACCTGGAAAAGAGACGGCTGAGGGGAGATATGATAGAAGTCTATAAATTAATGAACGGAGTGGAACGGGTAAACGTAGATCAATTGTTTGCCTTATCAGAATATAGAAAGACTAGGGGACAAGCAATGAAGCTACAGGGTAAATTATTTAAGACTAATAAAAGAAAATATTTTTTCACTCAACGTGTAATCAAACTCTGGAATTTGTTACCGGAGGATGTAGTAAAGGCTGTTAGTGCAGCTGGGTTTAAAAAAGGTTTGGACAAGTTCCTGGAGGAAAGGTCCATAAACCATTATTAAGAAGGGACCCAGGATATCAATGCTTGAACCAATACAAGCATTGTGGAACCTGTGTCCCTTGGGGAAACTGCTAGGTACATATGACCTAGATTGGCCACTGTTGGAAACAGAATACTGGGCTTGATGGACCTTGGTCTGACCCAGTATGGCATATCTTATGTTCTTATGATTAAAACAGCAAGGACCCTACCTATGTCTAAGCAGCACTGAAACGTTATATTGAGCCTTAGGACACCAATACATTTACTACTGGTAAAATAGAACAAATGGTCTACAGGTTACTACGCTACAAGGCATACACAGTACTGTACAAACACAGACAGTCCCTACTTGTTAGAGCTTACAATCTAATCAAGACAGGCAAGACAAAAGTTAGGAATAAGGATAGAATAGGGAAGGGTAAGGAGACACAAGAAACAAAGGAATCAGGATCCAAAGGCAGCCTTAGAGTTGAGCCTTAGCATAGATTTGAAAAGGGGCAGAGATGAAGCCTGACGTACAGGCTCAGGAAGTTTGTTCCAGGCATAAGGAGCAGCAAGGTGAAAGGACCGAAGTTTGGAGTTAGCGGTGGAAGAAAAGAGCAAAGAGAGGAGCAAGCCAGTAGAGGAGTGGAGTTCACAAGAAGGGGCTGTAGGGGGAGAAGAGAGGAAAGATAGTGAGGAGCAGAAGAATGGATGCATTTAAAGGTCAAAAGGAGGAGTTTGAACTGGATATGGAAAGGGAAGGGAAGCCAGTGTTCTCCAGGAACAAGCAGGAATCAGCCTTCACATATGGGTGATGTCTGCGCCGTCACAGCCCTCGCGGAAGCATCTCCCCAGCTTTCAAAGAAAGCCTTTGGGATATACTACCACGCATGTGTAGTCTCCTTCCCGCCCAAGGGTGCCAACTTGCTCAGTCTCCCTTTTTTCCGTGGAGCCCTACAGACGTTTGTCTTGTCCCCCTCTGTCCCCCCGGAAAAAATTTGATTTCTTCATGCACTTATTGCCTTTTTCCAGCTAGTGCTTGTGCCTTTCCTGCCTTCGAGCTCCGCTGCCCCAGCATCTGGCCTTGAAACCTTGTTATGTTCTTTTCCATCCAGTGCCTTTTTCAACTGCTGGCCGTGTCGAGGGTCTTCGACCTTTCTGGGGTCCTTTTTGCCCCAATGCCACCGGATTCAAGAAGTGTGATTGGTGCTCCAAAAACATGTCCTTCACAGACACACACAGTTGTTGCCTCTGCTGTCTGGGTGCCGACCACAACCTGGAAGAATGCTCCCTATGTGAAAAAATGTCCGCAAAAGCCATCCAAAGTCGCTGGCAGAAGCAGGACAACATCTTCCTTAGGGCAGACTCGACCCCGGTATCCCCAGTAGCTTCGCACTTTAAGGTCCTGCACGGATCCTCGGAGTTGGGTAAGGCCCCTGCGGTTTCCGAGCAGGCACACAGACATTCCAAGTAAAGATCCCCTGAGCGAGAGCATAAGAAGGTGGCCTCGAGGACCTTGTCCTGGGAGGCGGACAAGCATGGGAAGTCACGTGCGCAGTCCCTCAGCCCCCAACGGGCATCTGAGGAGTTGGGGCAGGAGCATCCAGCCAAAGTACCCAGGACCAACATTGAGGCATCCAGTGACGGACCTGGACTCCCATGGCCTGTCCCATTGAGGATCCCCTCTCCTCCTCGACACCCGACCCAGTCATCCCGGCGTCGGTGTCAAAAACTGTGATCCCCAAGTGGGAAACCAGAATGCTGGCACTAGAACGCAGCGTTTCTATGTTTCTTGCCTCACAGCAGGCGTTGCTGCCCAGCTCCTCCAGTATACACCCCGAGACCACAGGGACCTCGATGCTAAGGATTGCCTGGGCTGCTGAAGCGATCCCCCAGAGCCACATGCCTCATATAGATCTTCCACAAGGGTTTTGTTCTCACTCCTGATCCTCTGGAGTGAGGTCTTCGCAGGCAGGTGCCTCTGGCTCAGGCCAGGCACCGGCCCCAAGGCATCGAAGACCGGACCCTCCGGCGCCTCTGGAGCTGTCTGGTCTCGTTGACACAGTACTCCGACTGTGAGTATGATGTCGAGACCTCCTTGGACATATGGGTGCTCTGGGATCTCCCCTCGGACCTGTCTCCACTGGCCTTGAGGTGCCAGTCCCCACCCGAGGACACCTCATTCCTCGCGTTCGTCTGGGACATGGCAAAGGCTTTCTCCCTCACAACTGAGTCAGAGGAGGACCCTTGTACAGAGGAACTTGAAATCCCTCCAGTATGAGGCTCCACCCTAGGAGGAGGCCCTACCCTAGGAGGAGGCCCTCATGGTCCCTACTCCTCCCATCTTCGGTTGACGACTCCTCCGGATGTGGGAGACGCCAGCGTCAGTGCCAATCATCAGCCGATGCCTGGATACCATGTAAGGGGTCCAACAAGGCCTGGGGTTCCAGGAGACGCAACTCTCTCACGCCTCTATGGTGGTTGAGTTGGCCATGCGCTGACAAAAGAGCTCGAAGACCCACTCATCGGTGCCCCCGGGCAGGGAGTCCCACACCCTTCTGTTACCAGGGTTCGATGCTGGCACGCTACATACAGACCTACCAACTGTATATGGGCATGTTCCTCAGAGACTTCACCAAGGACCTCGGAGGCTTTGTGACAGGCCTCGACAGGGACCACCTCCAGTGCTTCCAGACCCTTGTGAGATCAGTCGGTGACTGCTCAAAGTACCTGTCTCAAGCGACCTGCGATGGCTTTGAGTCCAGTGCGAGGGTGGCCACCCCGGGCATCGGCACCTGGTGCCAGGCCTGGCTCCACGCATCAGACCTCGAGCAATGGATCCAGGAGAAGCTCCTTGACGTTCCTTGCCTCTGGCAAAACCTCTTTGGCCAGCCGATGGACAAGGTGGCCGAAATAGAGACTCTGTATGTCACCAGAACCTGGCTCTCAAGGAAGAAATCTGCTCTTCCCAGGAACAAAACACCCGAGAAGAGGGCTTCCCTTCCACAGAAAGGGCCAGCCTTACCGGGGTTATCCCCTTTACCCAGTTTCCCAGATCCCTCCACCAGAGCAAGAGAACAGGCCATGGCCCACGTAAGCCCAAGGGCCTCGAGCCCAAACACCAGCCCCAGCTCATACTGGGTTGGGGTTTTGACTGTCAAGGCATAGCCTCTCTACCCATGGGGGATCAGCTGCTAACAGGAGGGCACCTGTCCCTTTTTGCCCACAGATGGGCTACCATAACCACCAACTCCTGGGTACCTTCTTCTTTCTCAGGAGAGCTCCCTCGGACTCCCCTGCATCAGGCCCTGCAGGAGCTCACAGGCCCCTTCAGGGATAGGGCTGTCAAATCTGTACCTCCCCACTCAAGGGGGAAGGGATTTTACTCCAGGTATTTCCTGGTCCCAGAAAGAACGTAGGCCTAAGGCCTATTGTGGACCTGAGAAACCTGAACAAATTCCTGGTGCAGGAAAAGTTCAAACTGCTCTCCCTTGGAACATTGCTGCCCTACCTCCAGCAGGGAGATTGGTTATGCTCCTCGGACTTAAAGGATGTCTATACCCACATGCTTATCCATCCCAGTCACAGATAGTGCTTGCGGTTCATGGTGGGGGGGGGGGGGGTAACCACTACCAGTGCAGGGTACTTCCCTTTTGCCTAGCCTCTGCACCCAGAGTCTTCACCAAATGCCTGGTAGTGGAGGCTGCCTACCTCCGTCTCCAAGGGGTCTTCATCTTTCCATACCTGGATGACTGGCTCATAAAAGGAGACATGGCTTTAGAGGTGCAGCAGGCCACAGCCCACACCATTCAGGTGCTACAAAACCTGGGGTTTGTGATAAACCACCTCAAATCCCACCTCACTCCAGCACAGGACCTGGAGTTCATAGGGGCTCACCTGGACACCATCCAAGCCAAAGCCTTCCTCCCTTTTGAAAGGGTGGATCGCCTAAGAGCCCTGGCGACCGAGGCAAAGCAGTGTCACACCCTGTCGGTGCGGTCTATGCTACGCCTGCTCGGCCACATGACCTCCACAGTCCATGTGGTCCTAACACCCACCTCCACATGCGGGCAGTGTAGTGGTGCCTCCACTCTCAGTGGACTCAAGCCACGGGCAGACTCCGACACAGGATCTCGGTGTCCTGTCAACTAACGGAGTCACTCAATTGGTGGCAGAATACACACCATATGCAGAAGGGTATGCCTTTTCAGTAGCCAAATGCCCAGAGGATTCTCATGACAGACACCTCCCTGCAGGGCTGGGGTTCCCATTATGAAGAACTGCACACACAGGGCGTCTTGTCTCTCGAGGAAACCCAGCAGCAGATCAACCTGCTGGAACTCAGAGCCATCTTTCTGGCACTCGGGGCTTTCCGGCATCACCTGCAGCACCATTCTGTGCTAGTCTAGATGGACAATTGGGTTGCGATGTTTTGTCTGAACAAACAAGGGGGCACTGGGTCTCAATGCCTCTGCCAGGAGGTTGTGGCCTGCTCGTACGCGATCCGGCAGGGGATGCTTCTCAGAGCAGTCTACCTTCTGGGCCAGAACAACACCCTCGCTGACAGGCTGAGCAGGGTCCTCCAGCCGCACGAGTGGTGCCTAGACCCCAGGATGACGCAGCAGCTGTTCATACTAGGGGGAACCCCAAGTCTGGGTAAGGATGAAGTAGAAGCCCTTAGATTTAGCCTGAACAAGTTACTAGAGACTTTGGCAAGTGCTGTTTCAGTAGAATGTAAGAGATGAAAGCCAGACTGTAAAGGATCCAGAAGGGCTTGAGAGTTAGGAGGCAAAAGATCTGTGAAGTTGTAGTAAATAGGTGTTAAAGGCAAGTGACAGATCAAAGGGGCAATTTGAAAGGCCCCCTTTATCAAACCATGTGTGAAACACACAGGATATTGGTAAGACGTTACCTTAGAAGCATGGGTCAGAGCACTATGAGCAAGCCAGCTTTTATTAAGTCTTTTTTTTCCTCCTACCCACCGCAGGGATAATCTTAGCTTTATAGGCTCTTAAACCTATTAAAGGGAAGGAGGTTCCTATATTCACTTTCAGATGCGGCTGGTTATCCTCATCAGGAATACATTAATTAAGGACCTGAGATTAATTAATCTAGAGGTGATCAAAGTCCATTAAATGTATTAGGTTTAGTTGTATTAGAGACTGCTGAGGGGGGAGATATGATAGAGGTCTATAAATTAATGAATGGAGTGGAATGGGTACGCATAGATAGATAGGTATCTCCAGGAACAAGCAGGAATAAGTCCTCACATATGGGTACGTCGGTACCGACGGAGCCTGAGCGGGAAAGCTCCCCAGCTTCCCAGAAGGCAAGCTTTTGGGGCCTCCCACTGCGCATGCGCGCTGCCTTCCCGCCTTCCTGACCAACTCTCCTCAGTTCTTCTTTTTCCGCGGAGCCAGCAGGTCGTGTTCCTGTCACCACTGAAGAAGTTGTTATTTTAATTTATTTCTTTGGCCGCGTGTCTACCTTCCCCGATTCAAGACCGGTACCGCCGGTCTTTTTTCCTTTATTTTTAAAAAAAATAAAATAAATTTTTTTTTTCCTCACTTGGTGTGTTCTGTGAGGCCTTTAGGCCTTCACTAATTCTCCCTCATGGAGAAACAAGCCTCTGGGTTTAAAAAATGCACCAAGTGCAGCGGTACTATTTCAGTCACAGACACCCATGAATGGTGTCTTAAATGTTTGGGGCCTGACCATTCCATTCCGGATTGCCCATCCTGTTCTTTGATGTCTAAACGTGGCTTACAGAACCGGGCAGCCAAGTTTCACATGCTGTTTTCTACAGATACTCCAGCATCGACATCTTCCAGGTCTTCCTCTCCTGATGGATCTCAGGTAACCAAACATTCCTCTGGCAGGTCCTCAAAGGGCAAATCTCCCTCTAAGTATCGAGATACCCCTGGCCTTGACCCTGAGGACCCTGCCCCAGCCAAACAACCCCGGCGGGAAGCTCCGGCTTCCAAAGCTCCTCCTATGGGGTTACAGGTTGACATCGATGGCACGGCCTCGACCGATCACCTGTTAGACTGTTCTGGGGTACCGGCTCAATCATCCGGTACCGACATCCAGACAGTTGTGGCGTCCATGGATCATACAGTTCAATCCATGCAGCAGGCCATTTTGGCTTTTATTAAGGCTGCGACGCCCTCGATACCGCACCCTGCGGAACCGACTCCGGTTCCGGTACCACAACCGATACCGGTACCCATGCCTTCCACATCGACCAGGATACCGATTCCGGTTCCCGGTTCCGGGGGTTTTCCCGATACCGATCCGGTTCCGGGTACCTCCGATGTCGATACCGGTCGATACGCTTATCGATCCCTAGAAGCAAACAGACGATACTTTGAGTCTTCTGATGATCCTGATTCATCAGATGACTCTGCTGAAGTATCCCTTACTCTACCTGAGGAGCCCTCTTCTCCAAAGAGGAGAATGTCTCCTCCAGAGGATTTATCCTTTCAAGACTTCATCATTGAAGTAGCTAAAGGTCTTTCTATTTCTGTATCCTCTGAAAAAGAACCTAGAGCAAAAAAGTTAGACATTTTAGGATACTCTAAGGTTCCCAAAGAGGCAGTCACCCTGCCCATCCATGAAATTCTTCAAGATCACATGATGGACTTATGGGAGACTCCTCTCACCCTATCTCCACATTCTCGTCGTCTGGACACCATGTATCGTGTCCCCCCTTCTCCTGGGTTTCAAAAAACTCAGCTCCCGCACCACTCCATTGTGGTGCAGTCAGCTATGAAAAGGATCAAGAGTACTAAAAGACACTCTTCTATTCCCCCAGGAAGAGAATGTAGGACTCTGGATGCTTTTGGAAGAAAAATCTTCCAAGCAAGTATGCTTATTGCCAGAATCAACTCATACAGCCTCTATATGGGCATGTTTCTGAAGGAAATTGCATTAAAAATACGCCATTTTCTCCCCTTTATCCCAGAGGATAGAAAGGAGGAGTTCCTTCTTCTGCTGAAGCATACCCAAGATATTTCAAAGTTCTCCAACAGAGCAGCCTTTGACTCCTTTGAAGGTGCTAGCAGAGCCTCAGGTATTGCCATAGCGGCTCGCAGAATTGCTTGGCTCCAGGCCTCTAACCTTCAACCCTGGGTCCAGGATGGGTTGGGAAATTTGCCCTGTACGGGTGAGAATCTGTTTGGTAAGGAGTGGCAAATCAAAGCCACTCAAATGGATGCAGAAAATGCTGCTTTAGATAGACTTTCTAAGTCTACCTCTACCCCTGTCAAGAAGAAATCTTTCAAAAAGCCTTTCTACAAGAAGGCCAGATTTGCCACAAATACTGGCCAACAATCTTCTGCAGCTCGCTTTGCTCCTAAGCGTCAGCAGCCTAAACAGGCCAGGGCAAAACCTGCAGGGGCTGCTACAGCCCAACAGTCCCAACCCCCTCAGGGTTTTTGACTTAAAACTAGAGAACTTAACCTTTCTGGCTCTAAAACATCCAGAACCTCTCACCATTCCAGGAAGGTTAACTCATTTTGCTCCCAGATGGGAGCAAATCACATCAGAGCAATGGACCCTCTCTATCATCAGAGAGGGCTACAAACCACATTTCTCCAACCTTCCTCGCCATACCATGGTGAGAAGTTTCAATTCTCCCCCATCTCTCCTAGACCTGTTGGGTCAGGAGGTGACCACTCTTCTCGCCCAAAAGGCAATAGAAGAGGTTCCTCTTCCTCAACAAGGGTCAGGTTTTTATTCCCCTTATTTTCTCATTCCCAAGAAAACAGGGGGGTACAGACCCATTTTGGATCTCAGAGAATTGAACAAATTTCTATACAGGGAGAAATTCAAGATGCTTTCTCTAGGCACTCTCCTTCAATACCTACAGAGTCAGGACTGGCTTTGTTCTCTAGATCTCAAGGATGCGTACACACATATACTCATCCATCCATCCCACAGAAAATTCCTACGGTTTCTGTTCCAGGGAAAACACTTCCAATACAGAGTACTTCCCTTCGGTCTAGCCTCTGCTCCAAGGGTATTTACCAAATGCATGGCAATAGTAGCTGCATTCCTACGCACCCTGGGAATTTTTGTCTTCCCATACCTGGACGACTGGCTCATCCGAGCTCCGTCTCAGTCCGAGGCTCAGACTTCCCTGGATCGCACCAGGCGAATTCTACAGTTTCTGGGACTTGTGATCAATCTGCCAAAGTCCCAACTCACCCCTACTCAATCCCTAGAATTCATAGGAGCCTGGTTGGATACCACCACCGCAAGGGCCTATCTACCTCAGGCCTGTTGCCAACGTCTAGTGCACTTAGCCTATCAGACTCAGTCCAGAAGCCACTTGACTGCCAGAGAGATGCTACAACTATTAGGCCACATGGCCTCCACAGTGCATGTGGTGCCTTATGCTCGCCTACATATGAGAGCAGCTCAATGGACTTTATCCACCCAGTGGACTCAAGCATCAGGAGCTCTCTCAGACCAAATAGCAAACTCCAATCGTCTCTTTTGGTCTCTCCAATGGTGGATATCCACTCAAAATCTGTTGTTGGGGGCCCCCTTTCAACCATTGTTGCCCCAAGCAACCCTCACAACAGATGCCTCCCAAACTGGTTGGGGGGCTCATCTCCAAGATCTCTCCACTCAGGGCACTTGGTCTCCACAGCAGACCACCCTTCATATCAACCACTTGGAACTTCGAGAAATCTTTCTAGCTCTCAGTTTTTCATACCCTCCTCAGCAACATGACAGTCCTTATTCACACGGACAATCAAGTAGCCATGTTTTACATAAACAAACAAGGAGGGACTGGCTCTCTGTCGCTTTGCAACGAAGCTCTAAGATTATGGGCCTTCGCCAGAGAGCATCAAATCCATCTCCTGGCAGTATATCTTCCAGGAATCCAAAACTCTTGGGCAGACAGACTCAGTCGAGTTCTGCTTCCACACGAATGGTCCCTGCACATGGATAAAGTACTCAGAATCTTCCAGAAATGGGGAACCCCGGACATAGACCTCTTTGCAAGTCCGTGGAATGCCAAACTTCCCCGGTTCTGTTCCAGAATTCTGTCTCAGGGAGTTCAGACCAAGGATGCCTTCCTCCTGCATTGGGGTCAGTGTTTCCTGTATGCCTTTCCACCCATTCCTTTGGTTCCCAAGACTCTGTTCAAACTTCAAAGGGATCAAGGGTCCATGATCCTCATAGCTCCACGCTGGCCACGCCAAGTGTGGTACCCTCTACTTCTGCATCTCTCCCAAGCCCCTTCCCTGGACTTGGGAGCGGCTCCAGACCTTCTGTCTCAAGAGGAGGGGACTTTGTGGCACCCAAACCCAAGTCCCTTCACCTCAGAACTTGGTTACTGAAGGCCTAGACCTTCAACACTTCAATCTTTCGCAGCAAGTAAAGGATATCCTACATGCCTCTAGGAAACCTTCCACTAGGCGTTCTTACGCTTTTAAATGGAAAAGATTTTCCATTTGGTGTGCTCAAAAGGGTCTTAACCCTCTGGCACTCCCATTGAATTCTCTTTTGGAATACCTCCTGCATCTTTCCAATGCAGTACTCAAAACGAATTCAGTAAGAGTCCATTTGAGTGCTATTGCGGCATCACTTAAGCCCATCAATGGACAACCTGTTTCCTCTCATCCTCTTATTGCAAGATTCATGAGAGGCTTAACTTTAATTAAACCTCCCATTCGACCTCCTCCGGTGGCATGGGACTTAAACTTGGCTCTTGGTCAGCTTATGAAGCCACCTTTTGAACCCTTAGCCACTACCTCCTTGAAATTTCTTTCCTGGAAGGTTATTTTCCTCATTGCAGTCACTTCAGCTCGCCGCATCAGTGAACTGCAGGCCTTAGTGGCTAATCCACCTTACACAAGGTTCCATCATGATAAGGTAGTCCTTAGGACAAATCCTCACTTTATGCCTAAAGTGGTCTCACCTTTCCATCTTAATCAAGAGGTTTATTTACCTGTCTTTTTTCCAGCTCCTCATGCATCCAATGCGGAGAGGAACCTTCATACTCTAGACTGTAAAAGAGCTCTTGCCTTTTACCTCCACAGGACACAGCAACATCGAAAGTCTTCTCAGCTTTTTGTTGCTTTTGATCCTTCTCATTTAGGACTTCCAGTCTCCAAAAGAACACTCTCCAATTGGATTGCTCAGTTGTATCTCTTTTGCTTACCAGAGTAAGAACCTTTATTTATTATTTATTATTTATTTATTTATTTATTTATTTATTTATTACAGGCTCTTATATACCGCTCTATTCAGAATCAGCGCGGTTCACAATATAACAACATACCATAACAACAAACTGTTAGGTTTTACAGAGAACAAGGTCAGAGAACTTGGATAAAACATGGGACGTCATTACTGCAACTATTTACAAGAGTATTTACAAGAGTATTTACAAGTATTGCCTTTCTCTGGAGGGCCATGTCACCGCTCACAACGTGAGGGCCATGGCCACCTCTATGGCTCATCTAAACTCTGTGTCCATTGACCATATCTGTCGAGCAGCCACCTGGGCCTCGTTTCATACCTTTACAGCCCATTACTGTTTGGACAAGGACTCCCGCCGGGGTGCCTTGTTTGTTCAGGCTGTCCTCAGACACCTGTTCCATTCTTGAACAACTCCAGCCCACCTTCCCTGAATGGATGCCTGAGATCCATAGGAAGATGAAGAACCTTTCAGGGTCTCATACCCTTTAGGGGATCTCCCGGGCATCTTAGCTAGGGAGTCCCCATATGTGAGAACTTATTCCTGCTTGTTCCTGGAGATAGCACAGTTATTTACCTGTAACAGGTGATCTCTGGGAACAGCAGGAATTAGTCCTCACAACCCACCCACCTCCCCTAGGAGTTGTATCTCTCTCTCTCTTCCTTTCCTCTCTCTATTGTCTCAGCTATGAACTCGAACTGAGGAGAGTTGGTCAGGAAGGCGGGAAGGCAGCGCGCATGCGCAGTGGGAGGCCCCAAAAGCTTTCCTTCTGGGAAGCTGGGGAGCTTTCCCGCTCAGGCTCCGTCGGTACCGACGTACCCATATGTGAGGACTAATTCCTGCTGTTCCCAGAGATCTCCTGTTACAGGTAAATAACTGTGCTTTACACCATCAAAATATAGAAAGACTAGAGGACATGCAATGAAGCTACAGGGTAACCTATTTAAGACTAATAAGAGGTAAATATGTTTTCATTCAACGTGTAAGCAAACTCTGGAATTTGTTACCGGAGGATGTAGTAAAAGCTGTTAGTGTAGCTGGGTTTAAAAAAGGTTTGGACAAGTTCCTGGAGGAAAGGTCCATAAACAATTATTAAAGTGGACCCGGGATATCCACTGCTTGCCCCATTACAAGCATTGTGGAACCTGTGTCTTTTGGGGAAACTGCTAGGTATTTCTGACCTAGATTGGCCACTGGAAACAGGGTACTGGGCTTGATGGACCTTGGTCTGACCCAGTATGGCATATCTTATGTACATACCCCCAGCAATTCTAAGTAAACAAATTAAATAACTAAATAAAACCTTAAAGCTAAGATGCAGACAGCAGTCCAGCAGCGAGATGGGGGCTTTCCAGTCTTTTTGCATTGAGAGTCACATGTATGATTTTCTCCCAGTTGGTGTGGGGTCTTAGATGTGCACTAGGTGCAAGGAGTTCTTTTCTCTCAGGGAACAAGCCTCTTCTCTGGAGGCTAGTGTAGCAGACTTGGAGGACATAAGGAAGACAGAGAAGTATAATAGCGAGACCTACAGGGACATAGTACTGAAGTCCCACCTCCAGTCCATGGAGGAGAGAGGTCACGTGACAGGAGAGCATCACCCTGGTGTGGCAGGAAATGATCCTGTAGCTAGGACCTGTCTTCTAGGTGATGTAAAACTCTCTCGCACCGAGGAGTTTTCTCTGGGGTCATGTCAGCCCAGCTGAGTCTTCAATCGGGGGATGGGACATCGTTGAACTCCCGCCGCTGTTGCTCTGCCCAATCGGGGCAGGCAGCCAGGAGGATAAAGGCAGCAGCACCGTCCGGCGCGCCCGAGGGCCTTGCCAGAGGGCCCTTTGGCGTGGCCCTTAGGCGGTGGTCCGCTAACACAAAGGGAATCGCGCCAACCCCTAGGCTCCACGCATCGGAACGCCTGACCAAGCGCCACTCATCTGCTCCCTGCACAGGTTGAGCCCCACAATCCGCCCGAAGCTCCTCAGGACCTCTGGAGCGTGAAGGACGAAAGGAAGCCGCGACCCCATTGTACAAACTGACGCCAGAAGCTTGAGCTCCCAGTACAGGTAGAGCTCGCTGAAACCTGTCAGACGGCTGCCTGGGTGAGAATCTTCACACTCTTGGCAAGTGCATATTTCTATATGATTTGCAAGGTATTGTGGGCAATGTAGTTCATTCACACCAGACACAGCTGCTGACAATAATTTAGTTGTGCTCTTGGGTAAAGCCAATAAGACATTTATTTATGGGGTTATTTCTCCCAACACAGATGTGCTTGGTAGCACATAAATTAGGTTACTTGCTTTCAGTGTTAACTTGGAAAAACAAAGTCAAAATCAGGAAAACAACAAATGAAAAGCCACAAAGCAAGAAACAAACTGTTCTTTTCAGGTTAACTTCTGATTACTTCCCACATAGATACAGAAGTGATTCTCTCCTAGCTCACAAGCAATTAGGTAAGGCTTAATTGCTAGCAGTTACCAGCTGAAACCCCTTAACTGGCTTGCCTTCCACTGTGTGGGTCAAATCCTGCTTCAGGAGCTTTTCTGAGTAGATTAAAGAACAAATTTGTATTTCTTTGTGATGGTTGCTGTACTTTATAACAGAAAGTTACCAACGGAGTTTAGATAGAGAGCAGTCCATATAAACAGGATCCTCATCTGCTATTATTCCCCCTTGTTCAACAAGCATGGGTTCAATATCATGGATTGGCACAGATGAATCTCTCAATGGAGCATTTTCAGGAGAATACTTGTTTCCCTGCTGTCTTTCAAGGTTATAGCTAGGGCATAGATCAGTGTTCATACCTGAGCTTCCATTGCTGCTAGAGTTCCTCTCTATATAGCCTGGCCAGTATGTAGTCCAGTTCTTATGTCCAGCCTTCCAATCCAGATCCCTGGACACTGGATCTCTCTTCACATACCTTCTGGCACAGGTCTTAGGGTCCCTTCCACGTGCAGCCGTCTCCCTCACAGGTAGCCTCTGGTGATTCCTAGCTCTGCAGCACCATTCCTCTGGCTTTCCCCAGTCCAATGGTGTATGCTGGCCCTTGGAATACCTCCCAGTATACGTACTGCTTTGGACTCTTCTAGACCTCTCAAAGGCTTTTCTCTTCCTTCTTCCAAAGGCTCTCTTTTCCTCTCTGTCCGTCCGGTTTGGCTTCTGCTTCTGATAATCCTTCAGATGAAACTGAGGATAATTCTCTGGATATCCAAGGTGATCATGAAGATGGTCATCTGTAGAATAAACTCTACTCTTATTCTGCTTAGATGAGTGCTCCTCCCTAACCCCGCGCAGCTGTGCTGAATCAGGCCTTGCCCTTTGAGATGAGTGCTTAGGGATTACCTCATAGCCCTCCTGATTGAACACACGTTTCCCCAGTTCAGCTCCTCTAATGGCTGTTGGAAACCTGGTGCATTCTGGGACTGGTAGTCTTTTATGGCAAAATTCTGTTTTCTTATTTCTACCAGAACTGACAGGTTGCTTGTTCAGAGTCACTTCACCTTTTCTATAGCTCCTTCCTGAGCTATGATAAGCTTCCTTATCACAAACCTCACCTCCCAACTGATTTTCGACGAACTCAGGTAACTTTATCCGCAAACCCTGCACCTACTTCACCTCATATAACCACCATACGGAACTGAAATGTGCAAATACCCTCCCCAAGCTTACTTCTGACCTCTGTAACGTTAATGAAAGTTGTCACTGTCATAGTGTTTTCTTGTGTAACCATACCTTGTTTTGTCTACTACCACAATTTTTTCGCAGGCCACTAACCGATACAATCTGCACTGAGTTAAATAAGCTAAATTGAGGGTCACAAATATTTTGAATGCATAATTGAATGTACTACATGTACGGAGATAAATAAGGTAAAGAAAAGGAGAGAAAATGGATCCTTTTAACATATCCATAGTTTGGTTCTTTTGCCTAGCATTAGCCACATGCACAGGAAACACCATACCTTGCATCCACACTTATACTTGGCAACCACTATTTGTATACAACCTTCCACCTGCACTTCCAATGTACAATACTTACCTGCCTGCACCCACGCAACTTACCATACAACCCAGTCACGGGCCCGAAAATGATTCCGGTGCAAAACAGAGACCCCGCCGTTTCCCCAAAATGAAAAAGGAACACCGTTCAAAGGAACACCGCTCAAAGGAACCCCGAACCACCAAACAAGGCAAGGACTCGCAGTCTGTCCACCCAGCGCAGTCCACGCTCTCCATTATACTAGTAAATGCCAGGTCCATAAGAAACAAAACCCACGTAATTCATGACCTCATCACAGATGCAAAACCGGATATCCTATGCATCACGGAGACATGGATAACCGAAACAGACCCTGTAATCATCAACCAGATAAGCAAACCCGGATTTACGACCTACAACTGCCCCCGCTCCAAGAGAAGGGGAGGAGGAGTCCTAATCATGGCCAAATCAGACTTAACTCTAACAAGCACACCACTAAGTGTGCTCGACGGCATCGACATACTGAAAATTGAAAACAGAACCATATCCATATGTCTCATCTATAGACCGCCAACCGCCCCGCAGGAATCACTGGCAGCAGCTCTGGAAGTCATCTCCACCACGGCTCCCAAAAAGATCCAGTTCATCCTGGGTGACCTGAACCTAGCCTCCACCCCCGCAGCACAAGCAAGCATTTTCTATGAAGCTATGGACCAACTGGGTTATGAGCAGATCATCCACGACGCAACCCACATCAAAGGAAACACACTAGACTTGGTCTTTCTCCCTTCTAAACAACCTAAGCTGTTGAAATCCAAACCAAGAATAACACAAGTGCCATGGTCAGACCATCATCAAATTGAACTCTCCATACTTCTCCCCACCAGACCTGACCGGTCACGAATGGACCAAGCATCGCCCCAACATAAATGCTTCCAAAAATACAACAAAGAAGCTCTCATTGAATCCGCAACAAACCACATACACATGGACCTCTCGGACCTCGAGCTGCTCGCAAACCTCTGGAACGCAGGTATCGAGGCTACCTCAAAACCCACCTGGAGTCGCACAAGGACCACATCAAAATCAAAGAAGGAACCTTGGTACACCACAACCCTTCGAGAACTGAAGCAGAACCTGAAAAAACAGGAACGAAAATGGAGAAAGCTCAAAACCGACAAGCACATGAAGGATTACTTCAACCTCCTATCAACATATAAGAATGCAGTCAACCAGGCAAAGAAAACGTACCACACAAATACACTCAACAAGGCCCTCAACAGGCCCAGGGAGCTCTTCGCACTCGTCAACTCACTCACCAAGACACAGCAGGACAACAATACCAGTAGCTCCATAACAGCCCAACGGCTAGCGGATCATTATGCCAGCAAACTTAACCCCATGGCACCTGCCCTCCCTGCTCCAAACATGGACGTAACTAACCCCCTGCAAAAGTTCAACACCCAGGGTAAACTAGTCCAGGCCAGAAAATGGTCAACCTTCCTGAGAGTGGATGTCCAGCAGATTAAAGACATCATTACCAGCCTAAAAACTACCACCTCCCCTCTTGACCCATGTCCAACCTCCTGGATCAAGGCAGCCAAGCAAGACTTGGGTCAGCACATCTCTCACATAGTGAACCTCTCACTTCGGCAAGGACTCATGCCATCTCTTCTCAAGAAGTCCCTCATTCGACCCATTTTGAAAAACAAGACGCTCAACAAGGACGACCCAACTTCATACCGCCCAATATCAAGCATATCCTTCCTCGCCAAGATCATCGAAAAAGCGGTTCAGCAACAACTACAGGACCACAATGACGACTCAAACGCCCTGGATGTACATCAATACGGGTTTCGGCAACATCACGGCGTAGAAACCCTCCTGTTAGCCCTATTAGACAACCTTCTCAAAGGCCTTGAAAATAAGAGCAAGATGTATATGCTCATATTCATAGACATATCAGCAGCTTTCGATTCGGTGCATCACCCCACATTACTAGAGAGACTCGAGGCCATGGGCATTTCAGGAACCCCGCTAAAATGGTTCTCATCTTACATAGCAAACATGATGCAGCAGGTCCAGTTCAACAATGATAAAGCAACCCCCTTCCCGCAAACCCAAGGCATTCCACAAGGCTCCGCCCTCTCCTCCCTCCTTTTCAACCTATACCTACAACCTGTATGCAAGATTTTCCAGGACCACGACATCAACTACCATATCTACGCGGACGACCTAATGCTTTACACGCAGCTAGATGCAAACAACCCAAACATCAGCAACCTTGAGAAATGCTTACTCGAGCTGCAAATCTGGCTTCAACGCAATAATATGGCCATCAACCACAAGAAAACAGAAGCAATGTGTATCTCCAGGAAACCAGGATTCGTGCCCCCGGAAACGATCACCATGAACAATAACATTTACAACATCAAAACAGAGATAAAATACCTAGGAGTGTCACTGGACAGCAACCTTAATATGCATAAGCATCTTCGAATTACAAACCGAGCAATATTCCACAAACTAAGAGTCTTGCAGCCCCTACGTAGCATACTCGATCATGCCGACTTCAGATCTGTCGCGCAAGCCCTCATCATCCCACACCTGGACTATTGCAATGCCATACTCCAAGGCCTACCAAGAAAAACCATTAACATTCTGCAAAGGGCTCAAAATGTTGCTGCCAGAAATATTATGCAAAAAAGGCTAGCTGACCACATCACACCAGTCCTAATTGAGCTACATTGGCTCCCCATCTCGGCCCGCATTCAATACAAATTATTAGTTACCACTTTCAAACTCATCCAGAATGTAGCACCCTCACATCTCAGTAGCCTACTATCCAATCTACCCAACAACAGAAGCCGTAGAACAACAAACCTAAACACCCTCTGCCTCCCAAAGACCTTCAGAAAGGCTAATGCAAGCACCAGTAACAGGGCCTTCTCTTTTATAGCCCCAGCACTCTGGAACCGATTACCAAGTGAACTGCGTGCGATCTGTGATCTAAAAGACTTCAGGAAAAAACTAAAAACGCACCTTTTCCAATCCCATTTCAATTTAACCGCATGAATTTCATTCAGGCATATGTTTATGTTTATTTTAAAATTTGATATACCGCCCAACACCGGAGGCACCTGAGCGGTTTACAATAAAAAAAAGTTTAAAACAAATTAAAAACAGGCTGCATGAAACAGAAAAGAACGCCATAAAATTGATAGGACAGAGAAGAAAAGAGACATTGAAAGAACAATAACTACAGTACAACATTAAAAGGTTACAACATCATAAGACAGGGGGAGAGGGAGTAGCGGAGGGGGAGGGAGAAACCATGGTTGGAAGGTCAAACGCTAGTCTGAAGAGGTGGGTCTTGAGTTGAGATTTGAAGGATTGGTATGACTCTTCCGCACGAAGCGGGGGGGGGGGGGGGGGAGGGGGGGAGTTCCAAAGGCTTGGGGCTAGGAAATAGAAAGCAGAAGAACGGGTGGAGACAAGATGGGCCTGAGAGGGGGAGGGAAGAAACAGACGATTTGTGTAAATATGTTATAAAGATCCTAAGTGAAGTCCTAGCATACTGGCTCATGTAAATATGTACCTTCTTTGGGTAAAGTGTAAAATATGTATATAAGCACCTTGTGTATAGTCCTTACCTCAATCAACTTTAAATCTGTAACCCTTCTTATTGTGTGCTACCCATCTCACTAATCAAATTGTACCTACACATAATTACTGGCCAGTACAGCCAGCCTTACCTTTTTTGCAACCGCTGCTGATCATTGGAAGCAGCGGGATACAAATTTGTACGTAAATAAAATAAATAAATAAATGTGCCCACAAGGGAAGGGTTAGGACAGTTATAGTTGGTGATTTGATCATTAGGCATGTAGATAGCTGGGTGGCTGGTGGATGTGAGGATCGCCCGGTAACATGCCTGCCTGGTGCGAAGGTAGCAAACCTCACGTGCCACCTAGACAAGGTTTTAGATAACGCTGGGGAGGAATCTACTGTCTTGGTACATGTTGGTACCAGTGACATAGGAAAGTGTAGTAGGGAAGTTCTGAAGGCCAAATTTAGGCTTTTAGGGAGGAAATTCGAATCCAGAACTTCAGGGTAGCATTCTAGGAAATGCTTCTTGTTCCACATCCAGGACCAAAAAGGCAGGCAGAGCTCTGGAGTCTCAATGCGTGGATAAGAAGATGGTGCAAGGAAGAGGGTTTTGGATTTGTTAGGAACTGGGCAACATACTGGAAAAAAGAGGGGCTTTTCCGAAGGGATGGGCTCCATCTTAACCGGGATGGAACCAAGCTGCTGGCATTAACCTTCAAAAAGGGGAGAAAGCAACTTTTAAACTGGATAATGGTGTATGGTCGGAAAGATGTATCCTTGAAGGATACTAGCAAAAGACTGAAGTTGGGGCATACTGGCAGAGAGGTTCCAATAAAGACAAAAGTAACCCAAATGCCCTTAAGTACAGAGCAGACAGAGCTTACAGATTCCAAATTACCTCTGCTAATCAATGTTATGTGCTGTCAAATCTGTATTGACTCATGGCGACCCTCTGGATAGTGATTCTAAACTGTGTTCGGTCCTCAGTCAGGCAGCTCACTGTTGACAGAGTGGCACCCATAGCTGCTGTTATGGTATTGATCCATCTCATTGCTGGCCTTCCTCTTTTAAATTGACCTTCTACCTTACCAAGCATAATGTCTTTCTCTAATGATCTCTCTCTTCGCATGATGTGTCCACAGGTGCTCCTTGTGGTCTTGGGCAAGCAACTTAACCCTCCATTGCCCATGTTCCCTGTAAAATAGTTATTTCCAAGTTATAATGCCCTGTTCAATGTAATTTCAGTTTGTTCAATGTAAACCGCCTTGATATCATGAAAGGCGGTATATAAGAAATGTTAAATAAATAAAATAAATATGAAAGTCGAAGTCTTGTCATCTGAGCTTCCAAGAATGGTTAGGTTTGATCTCCTCTAGTACTGACTGGTTTGTTCTTCAGGCAGTCCATGGAATACACAGTATTTGTGGCCAGCACCATAATTCATCAAAGGCATCATTTTTCTTCCTGTCTGTCTTTTTCACTCTCCAACTTTCGCATCCATTGACGTTATTGAAAATACCATGTCTTGAACAAGTTGAATCTGTGTATGGAGAGACTCTGCTCTTGAGAATCTTGTCTAGGTCCTTCATAGCCATTCTGCCAAGAGTAATGCATCGTCTGATTTCTTGACTGCTTGTATCTCCTGGGAACAAGCAGGAATGTAGTCTTCACATATGGGTATCGTTGGCACCGACAGAGCCTGCACAGGAATGCTCCCCAGCGTCATATAGGAAAGCTTTTGGGAGCATCCCACTGTGCCTGCGCTGCTGCCTCCCTGCCTTTCCAACTCTCCCTCTTCAGGTTTTCGTTTTCCGTGGGGCCGATAGGCAGCAACTCCTGTCACCGCAGAAAACTTTCTTTTTTGTGGTCGCGTCTGCCTTCCCGTCGATGCCTACGCTGGTACCACCGGTGTCGTCTTTATTTTCTTCTTTCTTTTAAAAAAAAAAAAAAAAAAAAAGACTTTTCTTGAGGGTCTATCCCCTCTTGGTGCTTCGGCGCCATTTTGGGCACTAGGCCCTGTTTTCTTCAAAACGGAGAAACCAGCTAGTGGTTTCAAAAAATGTTCAAAATGTGGCGGTACCATTTCTGCTACAGACACCCAAGACTGTCTTAAATGTTTGGGCCCAGAACATTCTCCAGAAAGATAACTAAGAGGGGCCTGCAAAATAGAGCAGCATAACTCGGCACCCTTTTTGCCTTGGATGCAATGTCCATTGCATCGACGTCGTCCAGGGCTTCATCTTCCTCCCATGGATCTCAGGTAACCAAATCTAGGTCTTCTTCAGAGACCGGTCGGTCCTCAAAGGGTAGATCTCCTTCTAAGCATTGAGATGCTTCCAGCATTGCCCTTGAGGAGAATACACCGGCCAAACAACCCCGGCGGGAGGTCCTTGCCTCCAGAGCATTAACGGGGTCCGAAGATGTTCCTGAGGCGTCCACCTCCGGAGAGCTCTTGGTGTCATGTTCTGGGATTGTGGCCCGCTCCGCCGGTACCGACCCCCCCAGACATCAGCAGGCTCCATGGATCAATGCATCCTAGCCATTGAGCACAGTCTAGCGGCCTTGCTAGCAGTTTCCGTACTGCTAAAGCCGCTACAATTGTTTCTGCAGCTACCGGTACCGGAGGTATCTGCAGCTACTGTTCCGCTGCTTTCCATGCTACCACCCATGCCAGCCCTGGAATCGGTGTCCTGCATAGAGGGTCTGGTATCGAGGCATTCCGATGCCGACTTCGAGCGATACCGTTGACAGGCAGTACGAGAGCACCTGGCCCGTCGATACATCAAGTCTTCCGAATCCGATGATTCTGATGAATCCATCGATACCAGAGCGGTTCTTCTGGAGGATGTCTCCTCCGGAGGACATGTCTTTTCAAGACTTTATACAGGATGTGGCTCAGGGCCTCTCGATCACTGTGACCCCCGAGAAGGAACCGAGAGCTGAAGAACTTGAAATTCTTCAGTATCCGGCAGCCCCTAAGGAGGCAGCAACTCTTCCCATACACCGGACTTTGCATGATCTCATGCTTAAAATGTGGGAAACACCCTTAACGGTGTGTCCACATTCTCGAAGGCTCGATACAGTGTACTGCAGGGGTGTTAAACTCCAGTCCTGGGGGCCGCAAACCAGTCAGGTTTTCAGGGTATCCCTGATGAATATGCATGAGAGATATTTGCATGCACTGCCCCATTGTATGCAGATATATCTAATGAATATTCATTAGGGGCGTCCTGAAAACCAGACTGGTTTGCAGCCCTCCAGGACTGGAGTTTGACACCCCTGATGTACCGGGTACCGCAATGTCCCGGGTTCCAAAAAGCGCAGTTACCACACCATTCCATGGTTGTGGAATCGGCGATGCGCCGGATCAAAAGTGCCAAGATGCATTCCTCTAATCCTCCGGGCCGTGAGGCGAGGACTTTCGATGCTTTTGGTCATCGATGTTTTCAGGCCTCTATGCTGTTGGCCAGAATAAGTTCTTAAATACTCTACATGGGTATGTTTCTTCGAGAGGTTACTAAAGATTTGAAACTCATGGCCCCTCTTCTCCCCGATGACAAGAGGGTCGATTTCCTTACTCTTGTTAAGCATGCCCAAAATGTTTCTAAGTTCATGAACAGGGCAACCTTTGATTATTTCGAATGCATTAGCAGAATCTCTGCTATTTCTGTCGGAGCACGTCGGATTGCTTGGCTACAAGCATCCGATTTAGAGCAGTGGGTGCAAGATAAGCTGGGGAATATGCCTTGCACAGGAGAAAACCTTTTTGCAAGGACTGGCAGGATAAAGCTGCTCAGCTTGAATCCGAGAACACTACCTTAAATAGATTATCCTGGACCACTGCCAACCCAGCTAAGAAAAAGACAGTTAAGAAACCCTTTTTCAACAAGAAAAATAAATTATATCCTCCTTACATCCAAACTGGCCACTGTCCAATCCATGCTTCCCAGAAGGGTCAGCAGCAGCCGAAACAATAAAGGAAGGCTCAAGTCCCCCAGAGCTCAACCAGCTCAGCAGACCCTGCCTCCGCAAGGTCTTTGACTCCTTTCTAGAGAACCTAGTCATCCTTCCTCTAGAAATACCAGAGCCTCTCAACATTCCAGGCAGACTGTGTTACTTTGCCAGGAGGTGACAGCAGATAACATCAGAGCATTGGACTCTCTCCGTAGTGACAGCGGGGTACAAACTCCACTTCCACAGTATGCCCCCTCTCTCTACTCCGAGAATTCAGTTCTCGGCCCCCCCCTCACCACTCTTCTGTCAAGAGGTCACCTCACTCCTTGCTTAGGGAGCGATAGAGGTGTTACCTCTCTCAACAAGTCCAGGGCTTTTACTCCCCCTACTTCCTTATTCAAAGAAAATAGGAGGGTACAGGCACATTCTGGACCTCAAGGAGTTAAACAAGTATCTCTTCCGAGAAAAATTCAAAATGATCTCTCTCGGAACACCTCCTCCCTTACATTCAGAGACAGGATTGGCTATGTTCTCTAGACCTAAAAGACGCCTATACACATATTCTTATTCATGCAGAACACAGGAGGTTTCTTTGATTCCTCTTTCAGGGAAGACATTACCCTTTGGCCTGGCTTCAGCCCCAAGTCTCTTCACGAAATGCATGGCAGTAGTAGCAGCAGCATTTTTAAGAACTCTAGGGATATTCATCATCTTCTACTTAGACGACTGGCTGATCCCAAGCACCAACAGCTCCAGAAGCCAGCTCTGCTCTTTCCTGCATGATGCAAATCCTGCAATATTTGGGATTGGTCATAAATCTCCCAAAATCCCATCTCACCCCTTCTCAGTCTCTAGGGTTCATAGGGGCTCTTCTAGACGCAAGGCAGTCTAGGGCTTTCCTGCCACAACTCCGCTGCGCTCAAATAGTTCAACTGGCTTCTCAAGCAGCTATGAAAACTTACCTGACTGCTCGAGAAATGCTTCAGTTGCTGGGTCATATGGCGTCCACTGTATATGTGGTCCCCTATGTTCACCTACATATGTGAGCAGCCCAGTGGACGTTGGCCTGTCAGTGGATACAAGTATCAGGTCATCTGGGGGACAAAATCAGAATCTCTGCACGCCTCATTTCGTCCCTTCAGTAGTGGCAAACACTAGAAAACCTTCTCTTAGGGTCACCTTTTCAGCAGCCACTGCACCAAGCTACCTTGACGACTAATGCGTCCAAGTCAGGTTGGCGGAATCATACCGACAATCTCTCCGCTCAAGGTCTCTGGACCCAACAGGAGACTTGTTTTCAAATAAATCTACTGGAACTCAGAGCCATTTTCTACACTCTTCGAGTTTTTCTGGACCATCTGCACTGCAAAACAGTCCTTGTCCAGACGGACAATCAGGTAGCCATGTTCTATGTGAACAAGCAGGGTGGAACAAGCTCTCAAGCGTTGTGCAATGAAGCTCTACACCTCTGGTCCTTCACAAGAGGCCTTCAGATTCACTTGCTGGAGGTGTATCTCCCAGGCACGAATCTCCTGGCAGACAAACTTAGTCGAGTGCTGCTGCCACATGAGTGGTCTCTTCATTCAGAACAGATTGTGCGAATCTTTCGAATCTGGGGAACCCCAGATATAGACCTATTTGCAAGTCCTCAGAATGCCAAACTTCCCCAATTCTGTTCCAGAATTCCAGCTCTGAGCAGTCAGGCAATGGATGCTTTCTGTCTCCACTGGGGTCAGGACTTTCTGCATGCCTAGACACCCATTCCCTTCATTCCCAAGACTCGGTTCAAACTCCAGAGAGACAGGGGACTTATGATCCTCATAGCCCCACGCTGTCCACGACAGACGTGGTGTCCACTGCTTCTACGTTTCTCTCAAGCCAGGCCTCTGGTCTTGGGATGTGCTCCAAATCTTCTATCCCAGAAGAACGGGACGCTCTTGCACCTGAATCCTCAGTCTTTACATCTGAGGGCATGGTTGCTGAGTGCTTAGAATTCCAGGATATCAACCTCTCTCAACAGGTTAAGGATATCCTTTTGGCCTCAAGGAATCCTTCCACAAGGCGGGCTTATGCCTTCAAGTGGAAAAGGTTCTCTATCTGGTGTTCAAAGAAGGAACTTAATCCTTTCTCAGTTTCAGTAGAGGCGTTACTGGAGTATTTCCTCCACCTTTCATCTTCTGGTCTCAAGACTAATTCAGTAAGAGTCCACCTTAGTGCCATTGCAGCTTTCCACAAGCCCTTTGATGGACAACCTGTCTTCTCTCAGCCGCTTGTAGTGCGGTTTATGAGGGGTCTGCTCTTAACTAAGCCTCCCACCCTTGGCATGGGATTTAAATCTTGTCCTTGGACAGCTTATGAAGCTGCCCTTCAAGCCCTTAGCCACTACATCCCTGAAGTTTCTTTCTTGGAAGGTAATCTTCGTAATTGCCTTCACTTCTGCAAGACGCATCAGTGAGCTACAAGCTTTAGTGGCTGATCCTCCTTACACAAGCTTTTCCACCATTATAAAGTAGTCCTTAGGACTCATCCTCACTTTTTGCCAAAGGTGGTTTCGCCTTTTCATCTAAACCAGTCAGTTTATCTTCCTGTCATCTTCCCTAGGTCTCATGCCTCTAGTGCAGAAAGGAATCTTCACACTCGATTGTAAAATAGCTTTAGCCTTTTATCTTCAGAGAACTAGGCAGCATAAAAAGGCTTCACAGCTTTTTGTTGCCTTTGATTCGGCCACCTGGGGTTACCAGTTTCCAAGAGAACACTCTCCAGGTGGACTGCAGACTGCATATCCTTTACCTATGAGAGTAAAGGACTTTCCCTCGAAGGTCACGTCTCAGCTCACAATGTTAGAGCAATGGCTGCATCTATGGCCAACCTTTGCTCTTTGTCGATTGATGACATCTGCAAAGCAGCCACTTGGTCCTCGGTTCACAACTTTGCGGCCCATTTACTGCTTAGACAAGGACTCCCGTTGGGATGCCTCGTTTGGCTAGGCTGTTCTCCAGCATCTCTTTCAGACTTAGAACAACTCCTACCCCCCCCCCCTCCTGGGTTTCGATACCAGAGATCCTTGGGAGGAAGCATGACCCACCTCAGCCTGGGTTTAGCTGCTCTATGGGACATCTCCCTGGCATCTCTAAGCTTGGGAGTCCCCATACGTGAAGACTACATTCCTGCTTGTTCCTGGAGATAGCGTAGTTACTCACCTGTAACAGGTGATCTCCGGGAACAGCAGGAATTGAGTCTTCACAACCCACCCACCTCCCCTAGGAGTTGTATCTCTATCTCTCTCCCTTTCTTTCCTTCTCTCCTTTTGTCTCAGCTACAAACCCAACTGAAGAGGGAGAGTTGGAAAGGCGGGAAGGCAGCAGCGCAGGCGCATTGGGATGCTCCCAAAAGCTTTCCTATAGGATGCTGGGGAAGCGTTCCCGCAAGGGCTTCTTCGGTGCCGACAATACACATATATGAAGACTCAATTCCTGCTGTTCCCGGAGATCACCTGTTACAGGTGAGTAACTACGCTTTCTTTATTGATAGTTGATCCAAGTAGGTTAAAGTTGTCCACTATTTCAATTTCTTCTCCAACGATGAACTTATTGATTTTGTCAGTTGTCAGGATCTTTGTCTTCTTTACATTAAGGTGCAGGCCCTTTTTAAGACTGTTCCTTGATTTTGAGAAGCAAATGTTTCAGATCGTCTTCACTTTCTGCCAGTAATGTGGTAACATCAGCATAGTGAAGGTTGAGTCTTCCTCCAATCTTCACACCTCTGTTCTCTTCATACAACCCTGCTTCTCTAATGATTTGTTCTGCATTTAAATTAAGCAGGTAGGGGGAAAATATGCAGTCTTGTACACCTTTGCTGAATTTTAACCATTCTGTTTCTCCTTGTTCCATTCAAAATGTTGCTCCTTGTTCAATGTAAAGGTTGTGAAAGAGAACGATCAGGTGTTCTGGTATACCCATACTACTTAATGTGGCCCAGGGCTTCTCATGGTTTACACAGTCAAAAGCCTTGCATTACTCAATAAAACACATCTAGATATATTTATGGTATTTTTTAGTCTTTTCAAGGATCCATCTCACATCTGTGATGGTCTCTCGTTCCTCGCCCTTTCCTGAACCCTAGTTGCACTTCAGGCAGTTCTCGTTCCAGGTATAGCTGTACTCCTTACTGAATAATCTTCAGTAGAATCTTGATGGCATGTGGGATCAATATGTGCAATAATTTTCATAGTCAGTTGGAACACTTTTCTTTAGTATTGGTATAAACACAGATCTTTTCCAGTCAGTTGGCCATGATGTTCTTTTCCAAATTTCCTGGCAGACCCTTGTAAGTTTGGTAACAGCTGCATCCGATTGCTGTAATACTTCAGTGGAAATGCCATCAATGCCAGGTGCTTTGTTCTTTGATAAGGCTTTCAATGCTGCTTTGACTTCGTCTTTCATCACCAATGGTTTTGGATCATAAGGTACAGGTTGAAACGGCTGTTGGTCCACTTGATCTTTATCATATAATAATTCTGTATATTCTTTCCATCTTCTCTTGATGTTCTCAGCATCATTCAACATGGATCCTTGAGCATCTTGTAACATTCCAATTTGAGGCTGGAATTTTTTCTTTAACTCTCGTAGCTTTAGGAAAGCTGGTCTTGTTCTTTCTCTAATAGTTTCTGCTTTTATTTCCTTGCATGTGTCATTGTAATACTTCTCCTTGTCTTGTCTTGCTGCATGTTGGAAATCTGAGTTCTGCGATTTGTTTCTTTCTGTCCTCTTGCTTTAGCTTCTCTGTGTTTCTGGGCAATTTTCAGAGTTTCTTCCGTCATCCATTTTGGCCGTTTTTGCTTTCTCACCTTTTATAGAGATTTCTCACTTTCTTCCAACACAACCTTCTTGTTGTCATCCCTTAACTCTTCTGGAGCTCTGTCATTTGTATCTAAAACATCAAATCGATTTTGCATGTAGTCTTTAAATTCCGGTGGTATATTCTGAAGGTCATATTTTGTTACATTGAGTGGCTTGCTCTTTTTCAACTTTAGCTTGAGTTTGCATGCAAGTAGTTGGTGATCTGTACCACAGTCAGCTCCAGGTTTTGTCTTTGTTGATGTTAGAGTTCTTCAATCGTTGACTTCCACAGATGTAGTTTATTTGATTTTGTACAATGCATTGGGTGAGGTCCATATGTACAGCCATATTTGTTATTGGAAGAAGGTGTTGAGATGAATAGATCGTTGGTCTTGCAGAATTTTGTCACTCTTTCTCCAGCTTCATTTCTGTTGCCAAGTCCATATTTTCCAGCCACTTTACCTTCTTCTTTGTTGCCAACTTTTGCATTCCAGTAACCCATGACTATCAGGATATCCTGTTTGCATGTTCTGTCAGTTTCAGCTTGTACTTGTTCATAGAACTCAAAAGCTTCGTCCTCTTCTGCAGTTGTTGGGGCATATACTTGAATTATAGTTGTGTTGCTGGGCATTCCTTGTAGATGAACAGAAATTAAGTGTTCACTGATTGCATTATATTTCTTTACAGTTCTTGCATGTGATCATCAGATGCAAAGTGCCGATGCCAGTCCATTTCAGTTTGCTGACGCTGAACAGATCAAGTTGTACACGTTCCATGTCATTCTTGACCACCTCCAACTTCCCTTGGTGCATGCTTTGTACGTTCCATTTTCCAATATATGTCATCTTTGCAGCTTCTGACTGATTTCATGTGCAGCTACCTCAGCAGTCAGACATCCTTATGGCTTTGATCAACCACATCATAAATGCTGGGTTTTGAAAAGTCTTCAACTCCTTCCCAGTATCCAGTTGAGTGCCTTCTGACCCTGGGGGTTTCATCTTCCATCACTGTAGTGTAATTTGTTTTGTTGTGACTATCCACTGGGTTTTCATGGCAAGATACGGAAGTAGATTGCCAGTCCTTTCTTCCACGCAGTTTAATTTTAGTGTTGTCTCCATTGTCACAGAAATATGATCCTCCACCGCGAACAGCATCCCATTCTGCTGTTGCCCAATATGAATAAAATACAACCTCTAAAATGCTTCTAAGCAGATGCAAGAAGTCTTAAAAAAATAAGATGGGAGCGTTAAAATATATAGCAATAAATGAGAGGTTAGATATGATTGGTATCACAGAGACCTGGTGGAAGGAGGACAACCAGTGGGACACTGATACCTGGATACAAATTATATTGCAGTGATAGAGTGGAGGGGTTGCACTCTGTTAAGAGAGGGCATTAAGTTGTACAGGATTAGTTTTGCAGGAAACAAAATACCCTGTAGAATCTCGAATGAAATTCCAGGTAGAAGGGGGGGGGGGGGGGTGCAACGGACACCCTGGTCAGAATGAACAAATGGATGATGAAATGCTCAAGAAATCAGGTAAGCTAAGAAAAATTACAACATAGTAATAACAATGGGCGATTTCAATTATTCAGTGTCGACTGTGTCAGTGTCCTGTCCTGACATGACATGCTAAGGAGATAAAGTTTTTAGATGAAATGAATGACTGCTTCTTGGAGCAGCTGGTTCATGAACCAACAAGAGGCGAAGCCATTTTGGACCTAGTCTTTAATGGAACACAGGATCTGTTGCAAGAGATAAGGGTGTTAGGGCCACTTGGCAATAGTGATCATAGCATGATTGTGTTTGATTTAATAAGTGGATGAAGGATGGCAAGGAAATCCACAGTACTACCTTTTAACTTTTTTTTTTTTTTTTTAACTTGCACCTTATCACTTTTATTTTAAAGTATTCGTACATTCAAAACATTCTAACAAATTGAACATATCTATCCCCCTTCAACTTTGGGTTCCTCCCTTTACCCTTCATTCCAATCGGAGCGACACCTATCGCTCCACTCCTGTCTTGCTTTGTCTAAGTCCATCAGATCATTTGTCTGTGCAGGAATCCATTTCACCCAGTATTAACGTTCTTCCTTTACGCACCTAGCCCAATCCATATGTCTTCACATGTTTGGTCCATTGACCAATGTGATCCATATTATATACGTCTTACATCACTCTGTATAGTAGATGCTTTTCTGTTACCTTTTAGTACCAAAATCACATAGTGATATAGTAGCATACCCTTTACCCGACATCCTCCTTTGTCTTTGAATTTCCTTTTAAATCCCTTAGTCATCCATTCTTCCCCACCCTTCCCATCCAAGCTCTTATCCCCACTCTCCTCTCCCTTCCCCCTCCCAGCCCTCCACCCTTTGGTCTGTCTCTGAATCCCTTCTGTACCTGCCATCCTTTCTCTTTTCCTCCTCCCTTTGATCTGCTACCCCTGTCCCATTCCCTTCTTTTAGTCGATGTAACTTTTCCAACTACCCTGTACTTTCATTTCTTGATTTCTGTGGAGCACCGTTAACCTCATTATGGTATCCCCATATTGGAATTTCTCCAGAAATTTCTCTCTAGGCGACACCACCTCACCCTTACCAGCACCATCCTTGCCGCCAGGACATTCTGCTTTGCAAAAGCTCTCGTATCCTGATCCCCCCCCCCCCCCCAAACAGAAGCAGAAACTCTGGAGAGTCTTCCAGCTCTGTCCCAGTCACTTGAAAGAAACCACTCACATCCTGCCAATATCGTCTCACTTTAGGACAGCAGCACCACATATATATATAATCGCCCACTTGCCCACATTTCTTCTAGCATAAAGGCCCTCCTCCCCCTTGCTATTTACTGAGCCTCTACGGGGTTAAGTATGTTCAGTACAATACTTTCCAGTAATACTTCTGCATTGCCACAGATCCTTTTGAAGAATACCCGTGATCTGGCCACAATACCACTGCTCTTTCGGTCTCTGGTCCCTCAAGCAGTGAGAAATAAGCAGAGAGTAGCACAGAACACAATCACACACAAAGTGCTACTTTTCTTTGAGCTCAGAGGGAAAACAACAGAAGGTCCGTGGACACACCATGGTTCCACCTCTGTTGAATTCAAATTCTTCCTCCGTTGACGCTCTTTTTATTGAAGAGAAAAGGGGAAGTAACACAGTCATTAAGCATAAACATGATATAACATAAGGTGTCACTAGAATTCTTTACAGAGTATGAGTATAAGAGCTGTTTACAGTGTATTAGTGTTTACTCTTTATGCTTGCGTTAACAATGTTCTCAAAGTATTTTTAAAGACAGTTACACAGAACTCATGATCATGATATCCCACTCCACCCAAGAGGAAGTAGGTGAAAGGACAAACTTGTGAGTGACAGTCACTGTTAAAAAGTTCTTCTATCAGCACATTTTAGAGATCTGTATCAAAAAATTCAACTGTCTTTAATTACATATTAGGGATTCTGGTATCCCCTTTACCTGTCCATTCCTACAGCCCTCCCTGTGATTCTATAAAGAATCATTACAAAAGAGCGGTAGCTGAAACATGTCCAAATCCAGAATAAATGTTCTACAGTAGGCTTCATTTTGCAGATGTTCCTTCAGAGTTCTAGGCACATCTGGTCCATAGGTGAGCTCCATCTTGTTCATTGGAGGAAGTTGTTATACAAAATCATGTGACATTGTTTGCCTTTGCTTAGCCTCAATAATAATGTGTACAGAGAGCAAGACTTTACCAGTTATTCTTGTAAGCACTACCTCTTCTAGCATTGGCCAACTGCTTCTCATAGATCTATCAATAATTCAGAGATTAGTCTCTCATATCATGACACCAGTCATTACTCCAAATTCTTCGGCAGCATCCTTTTGCACCATGGGCTGTGCCATGAACATCTTAGATAAAGCTTTTTCCGTGACCGTCCACACAGGCTTCACTACTGCGCATACATGAGTAGTTCCGCTGGAATCGCTGATCTTTATCAGGAGTCTCCATATTCAATAGCATTATCATTCACAGTAGTTTTCTTCTTCGGCCCATAGGATTCAGTGCATACAATATATAATTTATAAAAACCCAACTGTCCCACTACAGCATCTCTCTTGTTTCTATACAATTGTAAACAAGCACAATTATTCATCTCTAATGGTAGTCTTAAATTGTTGAACAGAGTTATCTTATCTACTATTAATTACAATACATCTATTGCTAGCACTAAATTATTACATAGCTAGCTTGTAACATACTTTTTTTTTCATCTATATTTCTAAACTTATTCTATCTACTTGCCAAATCAAATGTTACATATTCATATCACTAATTATATTTGTGATGTACTCTCCAGTTATAACAATATACAAGGTATAGTCAATCTGGTTATTCAAGGGGTAACAAACATTAAAACATAACTAGCAGTTTATGACAAATTTATTTTTTATGTTATATTTTTTTAATACCACTATCTCCAGGAACAAGCAGGAATGAGTCTTCACATATGGGTATGTCGGTACCGACGGAGCCTGCGCGGGAACGCTCCCCAGCTTCCCAAAAAGGAAAGCTTTTGGGAGCATCCCACAGCGCCTGCTCGCTGCCTTCCCGCCTTTCCTAACCAGCTCTCCTCAGTTCTTCTATGCCGCGGAGCCAGCAGGTCGAGCCCTGTCACCGCTGAAGAAGTTCTTTATTTTATTTCTTTGGTCGCGTGTCTGCCTTCCCCGACTCCGGACCGGTACCGCCGGTTTTTTTCTTTCTTTTAAAAAAAATAATAATAATAATAATTTCTATATTTCCTCACTTAGTGTATTTCTCTTCTAGGCCTCAGGGCCCAAAAGGAAATTTCCCTCATGGAAAAACCAGCCTCCGGCTTCAAAAAATGCACTAAGTGTAGCGGTACTATTTCTGTTACAGATACCATAAATGGAGTCTTAAATGTTTGGGTCCTGAACACTCCATCCCGGATTGTCCGTCCTGCTCTCTAATGTCTAAACAGGGTTTACAGAACCGAGCAGCTAAGCTCCATGTGCTGTTTCCCGCTGATGCAGCGTCAGTAGCATCGACATTTTCCAGGTCTTCTTCTCCCGATGGATCTCAGGTAACCAAACATAAGTCTAGCAGGTCCTCGAAGGGTAGATCTCCCTCTAAACATCGAGATGCCTCCGGGCTTGCCCTCAAGGATCCTGCACCAGCAAAACAACCCCGGCGGGAAGCTCCGGCTTCCAAAGCTCCTCCTATGGGGTTACAGGTTGACATCGATGGCACGGCCTCGACCGATCACCTGTTAGAATGCTCTGGGGTACCGGCACAATCTCCCGGTACCGAACTCCAGGCATTCATGGCGTCGATGGATCAGAATGTTCTATCCATGCAGCGGGCTATTACAGCCTTCATTCAAGCTGCGACGCCGTCGGTACCGCAACAGGCTCCGTTGTCAGTATCGGCTCTGGTACCGGCACCAGCGCCGATACCGGTACCGACTGCATCGACATCGACTAGGATACCGGCTGCAGCGGTTCCTTGTCCAGGGCTATTTCTCGGTACCGATCTGGTTCCGAGGACGCCCGATGTCGATACCGCTCGATACGCGTATCGAGCGTTGGAAGAGCACCCTGACAGGCGGTACTTCGATTCCTCTGGTGATTCTGATTCATCAGATGAATCTCCTGAAGTATCCATAGCCCTTCCTGAAGAGCCCTCTTCTCCAAAAAGAAGAATGTCTCCTCCAGAGGACTTGTCCTTTCAAGACTTCATAAGAGAAGTAGCTAAAGGACTTTCTATCTCACCCTAAGGCTCCTAGAGAGGCAGTCACCTTACCAATTCATGAGATTCTTTATGAACACATGATTGATTTATGGGAGACTCCTCTCACTCTCTCTCCTCATTCTCGCAGGTTGGACACTATGTATCGTGTCCCTCCCTGTCCTGGATTTCAAAAAAACTCAGCTTCCTCACCATTCCATTGTGGTGCAGTCAGCTATGAAGAGGATAAAGAGTACAAAGAGACACTCTTCTGCTCCTCCAGGAAGAGAATGCAGAACCCTGGATGCTTTTGGTAGGAAAATCTTCCAGGCAAGTATGCTTATTGCCAGAATCAACTCATATAGCCTTTTACATGGGTATGTTTCTAAAAGAAGTTGCAGAAAAGCTGCACACTTTCCTCCCTTTTATTCCAGAAGATAAAAGGAAAGAATTTTGCATATGGCTTAAGCATACTCAAGACATCAAAAGGTTTTTCAACAGGGCAGCCTTTGATTCCTTTGAAGGTGCCAGCAGAGCCTCAGGCATTGCCATAGCTGCTCGCAGAATTGCTTGGCTCCAGGCTTCTGATTTAGAATCCTGGGTTCAAGATGGCGTAGGAAATCTGCCCTGTACAGGTGAAAATCTATTTGGCAAAGAGTGGCAAATAAAAGCCACTCAAATGGATGCAGAGAATTCTGCTCTGGATAGACTTTCAAAGTCTACCTCCATTCCTGCCAAGAAAAAGACTTTTAAAAAGTCTTTTTTCAGAAAGGGCAGGTTTCCTTCCACTTCTGGCCAACAATCTTCTACAGGTCGCTTTACCACTAAGCGTCCGCAACCTAAGCAGGCCAGGCCTAAGTCTACAGGGGCTGCTGCAACCCAGCAGTCCCAACCTCCTCAGGGTTTTTGACTTGATGCTAGAGAACGTAGCCTTTCTGGCTTTAAAACAGCCAGAACCTCTCACCATTCCAGGAAGGTTAGCTCATTTTGCTCCCAGATGGGAGCAAATCACATCAGAGCAGTGGACCCTCTCCATCATAAGAGAGGGCTACAAGCTTCATTTCTCAGACCTTCCTCCCCACACCATGGTGAGACAGTTCAATTCCCCCACATCTCTTCTCGACCTTCTGGGTCAGGAGGTGACTACCCTTCTTGCCCAAGGGGCAATAGAAGAAGTTCCTCTTCTTCAACAAGGGTCAGGGTTCCACTCTCCCTATTTTCTCATTCCAAAGAAAACAGGGAGATACAGACCCATCTTAGATCTCAGGGAATTGAACAAATTTCTATGCAAGGAGAAGTTCAAGATGCTTTATCTGGTCACTCTCCTTCCATACCTTCAAAGTCAGGATTGGCTTTGTTCTCTAGATCTCAAGGATGCGTACACACATGTTCTCATCCATCCATCTCACAGAAGATTCCTACGTTTTCTTTTACAAGGAAAACATTACCAATACAGAGTGCTTCCTTTTGGTCTGGCCTCTGCTCCAAGAGTGTTCACCAAATGCATGGCAGTAATAGCTGCATTTCTACGCACTCTGGGAATATTTGTCTTCCCATACCTGGACGACTTGCTCATCCGAGCCCCATCTCAGTCAGAGGCCCAGATTTCCTTGGACCGCACAAGGCGCATTCTGCAGTATCTGGGACTTGTGGTAAACCTCCCAAAGTCTCAGCTCACCCCTATTCAGTCCCTAGAATTCATAGGGGCCAGGTTGGATACCACTACTGCAAGGGCCTAGCTTCCTCAGGCCCGTTGCCAGCGTCTAGTGCAGTTAGCCTCCCAGATTCAGTCAAAGAGCCATTTAACTGCCCGGGAGATGCTACAAGTACTAGGCCACATGGCTTCCACAGTGCATGTGGTACCCTATGCTCGCCTACACATGAGAGCAGCTCAATGGACTTTGTCCACCCAGTGGACTCAAGCTTCAGGAGCTCTCTCTGACCAAATAGCAACCTCCAAACGTCTCTTTTGGTCTCTCCAATGGTGGATGTCCACCCAAAATTTGTTGCTGGGGTCCCCCTTCCAACAGTTGTTGCCCCAAGCAACCCTTGCAACAGATGCCTCCCAAACAGGTTGGGGAGCACATCTACAGGACCTCTCCACTCAAGGCACCTTGTCCCCACAGGAGACCTCTCTTCATATCAACCACTTGGAGCTTCGAGCAGTTTTTCTAGCTCTCAAGGTTTTTCATACCCTCCTCAGCTACAAGACAGTCCTCATTCATACGGACAATCAAGTAGCCATGTTTTACATATACAAACAAGGAGGAACTGGCTCTCTGTCGCTTTGCAACGAAGCTTTAAGATTGTGGGCCTTCGCCAGAGAGCATCAAATCCATCTCCTGGCAGTATACCTCCCAGGAGTCCAAAACTCTTGGGCAGACAGACTCAGTCGAGTTCTGCTTCCACACGAATGGTCCCTGCACATGGATCAGGTACTCAGAATCTTCCAAGAATGGGGAACCCCGGACATAGACCTCTTTGCAAGTCCGTGGAATGCCAAACTTCCCCGGTTCTGTTCCAGAATTCCGTTTCAGGGAGTTCAGGCCAAGGATGCCTTCCTCCTTCACTGGGGTCAGGGCTTCCTGTATGCCTTTCCACCCATTCCCTTGATTCCCAAGACTATGTTCAAATTCCAGAGGGATCAAGGATTTATGATCCTCATAGCTCCACGCTGGCCACGCCAAGTGTGGTACCCTCTACTTCTACATCTCTCCCAAGACCCCTCCCTGGACTTGGGAGCTGCTCCAGACCTTCTGTCCCAAGAGGAAGGGACTTTGTGGCACCCAAACCCCAAGTCCCTTCACCTCAGAGCTTGGTTACTGAAGGCCTAGACCTTCAGGGGTTGAATCTTTCTCAGCAAGTGAAGGATATCCTCCATGCTTCCAGAAAACCTTCCACCAGGCGTTCCTATGCTTTTAAATGGAAAAGATTTTCCATTTGGTGTGCTGGAAAGGCTCTTGACCCTCTAGCACTACCTTTAAATTCTCTTTTAGACTATCTCCTGCATCTTTCTGATGCAGGACTTAAAACAAATTCAGTAAGAGTCCATTTGAGTGCTATTGCAGCATCCCTTAAGCCCATCAATGGACAACCTATTTCCTCTCATCCTCTCATTGGAAGATTCATGAGAGGCCTAACTTTAACTAAACCTCCCATTAAGCCTCCTCCGGTGGCATGGGACTTAAATTTGGTTCTTGGTCAGCTTATGAAGCCTCCTTTTGAACCCTTAGCCACTACCTCCTTGAAATTTCTTTCCTGGAAGGTTATTTTCCTCATTGCAGTCACTTCAGCTCGCCGCATCAGTGAACTGCAGGCCTTAGTGGCTAATCCACCTTATACAAGGTTCCATCATGATAAGGTAGTCCTTAGGACAAATCCACACTTTATGCCTAAAGTGGTCTCTCCTTTTCATCTTAATCAGGAGGTTTATTTACCTGTCTTTTTTCCAGCTCCTCATGCATCCAATGCAGAGAAGAGTCTTCATACTCTGGATTGTAAAAGAGCTCTTGCTTTTTACTTACAAAGGACACAGCAACATAGAAAGTCTTCCCAGCTTTTTGTTGCTTTTGATCCTTCTCATTTGGGACTTCCAGTCTCCAAGAGAACACTGTCCAATTGGATTGCTCAGTGTATTTCTTTTGCCTACCAGAGTAAGAACCTTTCTCTGGAGAGCCATGTCACAGCTCATAATGTGAGGGCCATGGCCACCTCTATGGCTCATCTAAATTCTGTGTCCATCGACCAGATCTGTCAAGCAGCCACCTGTGCCTCGGTTCATACCTTCACAGCCCATTACTGCTTGGACAAGGACTCCCGCCGGGATGCCTTGTTTGGTCAGGCTGTTCTCAAACACCTGTTCCACTCTTAAACAACTCCTACCCCTCCTTCCCTGGATGGATGCCTGAGATCCATAGGAGGAAGTAGACCCCTTCCAGGGTCTCATATCCTTGGGGATCTCCCAGGCATCTTAGCTAGGGAGTCCCCATATGTGAAGACTCATTCCTGCTTGTTCCTGGAGATAGCACAGTTACTTACCTGTAACAGGTGATCTCTGGGAACAGCAGGAATAAGTCTTCACAACCCTCCCACCTCCCCTAGGAGTTGTATCTCTTTTCTATCTTTCCTTTCCGGTCTCTCTCTATTGTCTCAGCTTTTTGAACTCGAACTGAGGAGAGCTGGTTAGGAAAGGCGGGAAGGCAGCGCGCAGGCGCTGTGGGATGCTCCCAAAAGCTTTCCTTTTTGGGAAGCTGGGGAGCGTTTCCACGCAGGCTCCGTCGGTACCGACATACCCATATGTGAAGACTTATACCTGCTGTTCCCAGAGATCACCTGTTACAGGTAAGTAACTGTGCTTTCCCCACTAGTCACAGCAGTTCACATTGCAACTGAAACTTGGTACAGCACATTAAACAGGAATATTGACAACTTGGAATTTGTTTTCTTTGTAAGGCAATGAGGGGTTAAGTGACTTGTCCAAGATCACAAGGAGTGCTAGTACTCTAGTCATTAGACTACTTCTCTATTCCATTCTAATTTGCATAGACATCTAAGCTCGCAAAGGAAGGAACATTTACATAAGGGTGTATACATTCATAAACTAGAAAACTTTAACACCAAATTTGAACCAATTAGAAAGCAAGGTTACTTACCTGTAACGGGGGTTCTCCGTGGACAGCAGGATGAGTCAGCCACACATGGTGACGTCCTCCGGGCGGTACCAGGTTCGGAAGTGCTTCTCAAATTTCTCTGCTAGCCCACCTCCCGTTTCCGCCCCCTAGCCTGGCCAGTTCTTTTTCCAAGCTTGACTACAAGCCAGGGAGCGGACGATCAGGCGGACCTCCTCCAGGGGAGGTGGGAGGGAGCGTGTGGCTGACTCATCCTGCTGTCCACGGAGAACCCCCGTTACAGGTAAGTAACCTTGCTTTCTCCATGGACTGCAGGATTTCGTCAGCCACACATGGTGACTCCCTAGCTGCGCGCAGCGCGCTGAGGTGGAGGAGGGAGGCATGAATCGAGACTGTGATAGGGAGGTAGCTGTTTACTGAACCGTGTCAAGAACCTTATGAACAACGAGGTTTACTTAAGAGGCATTAACTGCCTAGTGACATCAACAGTGCAATAGGCCACAGAACTATGCAATCAATACAATAGTGCCAATCAACAACAACAACACAACAGTGCAATAGGCAACGAGAACTGTGCAATCAATACAATAGTGCAATCAAGAACAACACTGTGCAAATCAACCACAACAGTGCAAGCATCATAAGAACAGGTGCAACAGTGCAATTAGTGAGGGATCAGATCTGAGCAAGATTCCATCACTGCGTGCAAGCAGTGAAGGGCAGTGTCACATGGTTAGCGTGCGTCCAGGCTGTCAGCGCCATCACGGGGCTGTAGGGCGGAGGCCAGGACCGCACTGCCAAACGCCGAGTCCTCCTTGGAGCGGAGGTCGAGGCAGTAGTGCTTCTGGAACGTGTGTGGAGATGACCACGTGGCGGCTTTACAAATGTCAGGCAGGGGAACGGCCCGCAGGTTGGCCCGATGATGTGGCCATTGCCCGTAGGCGATGAGGACCTATTCTGCTCTGTGGCTGATTTCCTTGTTGGTCGAGGCAGGAGGCTACCCAATGGGAAAGAGTCCGTTTCGTGACCGGAATCCCGGGTCTGAGAGGGTCGTAGGACACAAATAGTTGATCGCCTTTGCGTGCAGGTAGAGTCCTGTCCAGGTAGATCCGGAGTGCCCGCAGACAGTCCAGAGTGTGTAGACGTCTCTCCTCCTCCGAGTGGTGTGGTTCCGGGAGGAAGGAGGGAAGCTCAATAGATTGGTTGACATGGAAGGCCGAAGGCACCTTGGGTACGAATCTGGGGTTCGTACGTAGGGAAGCTCTGTCCTGGTGCAGCTGCGTGTAGGGCGGGTGCGCAACTAGGGCCTGAAGCTCGCTGATTCTCCTGGCCGAAGTGATGGCAACTAGGAATATGGTCTTCCAGGAGACGTATTTCATATCCGCAGAGAGCAGAGGTTCAAATGGGGCAAGGGTGAGGCTGTGCAGAACCATCCCCAAGTCCCAGGGGGGAACCGGAGCTCTCACTGGGGGCCGTAAGTTAGCTAGGCCTTTCATGAATCGAGATGTCAGGGGTAACGCAGCTATGGAGTCGGCGCCTTCAATGGGGGCGTGTAGAGCCGCAATAGCAGAGAGATGTACTCGGATGGATTGGGTCTTGAGACCAAGGTCCGAGAGGGAGCTGAGGTACTGCAAAATTTGTGCGACCGGACAGGCAACGGGGTCGAGCCCTCTAGAGGCGCACCAGATGCCGAATCTCTTCCATTTGAGGCCGTATGATTTTCGGGTTGAAGGTTTCCTGGCTGCGAGGACCACGTCTTGCACATCTGTGGGAAGTTCGAGGGGGACCAGGTTCACCCGCTCAATATCCAGGCAGCTAGCGACAGGGTCTTGAGATCGGGGTGTCTCGTTAACCCTGAGTTCTGCGTTAGAAGGTCCGGGCGCAGGGGCAGGTGCCACGGGGCATCTTGCGCTAGGCGTTTCAGGAGAGCGAACCACATTTGTCGTGGCCAGTGGGGAGCTACCAGGATGGCTCTGGCTTTGTCCCGAACGATGCGTTGCAGAACCGCTGGGATGAGGGGGGTCGGGGGGAAGGCGTACACCAGAGACCACTCCCCCAGCACGTGTCAAATGCATCCCCCGCCAGCCTCTTGCTCGACGGATGTCTGGAGCAGAATTGGGGGCATTTGGAGTTCCCCTCGGTGGCAGAGAGGTCGACTTCTGGTGTTCCCTACCTCTGGAAGAGGTCTGAGGCAACCCTTGGGAGGAGAGACCATTCGTGGGGTAGCAATTGTCTGCTCAGCCTGTCCGCTAGGCTGTTCAAGTTCCCGGGAATGTATGATGCGCGAATCCAGCAATCGTTCTCCAGGGATATGGACCATATTGCCAGTGCCTCCTTGCAAAGGGATCAGGAGGCCATACCCACTTTTGTTGAGGTAGAACATGGCAACTTGGTTGTCTGTTTGAATTAGGATAGTAGTCGCCCGAAGATGTGGCAGGAACGCCTTGAGGGCATATTTGACGGCCCTTAGCTCCAGGAGATTGATGTGGAGCTGCCGTTCGCTCTGAGACCACGCTGCTTGAGTGCTGAACTCCTGGCAGTGGGCGCCCCAGCCGGCGCATGAGGCGTCCGTAGTGAGGGTAGTCTGATGTTGTGGCGGGTGTAGGTTTCCCCGCGGAGAGATTCGCTGGCATGGTCCACCAGCGGAGCTGAGCCCTGATAGAGTTGGTCATCGGAATTTTGGATGTCAGCGGTTGGGAATGCTGATTTCAGTGGGTCCGGAGGTGCCATTGGAGAGGACGCATACGCATTCGTGCTACAGAGATGACCGCTGTCGTGGCTGCCATGTGTCCCAGCAGGCGTAAAATTGACCGAACCGAGAGGCTTTTTGCTGTTGCTGCCCTGGAGGCAAGCGAGATGATGGCTAGTAGCCTGGGCTGCGGTAGGTAGGCTCTCAGGGACTGCGTGTCGATGAGGGCTCCAATAAACTCCAAACGCTGAGACGGGAGAAGTTGTGATTTCTTGCAGTTGATGACGAAGCCCAAGGTGGAGATCAGAGAGGTGGTGATGTGCAGGGACGCTAGTAACTCGGGGGCTGAAGGAGCAGATATTAGCCAGCCGTCGAGGTACGGGAACACAGCAATGTTCTGCCTGCGTAGGTGAGCCGCTGCGACCGCCACACACTTCGTGAAAACCCGAGGGGCTGGTGAAAGGCCAAATGGAAGTACCCGGTACTGGTAGTGTTGTCCCAGCACTTGAAATCGGAGGTATTTTCTGTGCGCAACGTGAATGCTGACATGTGTGTACGCCTCCTGTAGATCCAAGGTTGCGAGCCAGTCTCCCTCCTGGATCAGGGGAAGGATGGAGTTGAGGGAGTACATCCTGAACTTCTCCTTCACGATGAACTTGTTCAACTTGCGGAGATCCAAGATGGGGCGAACCCCTCCCGACTTCTTCGGGATGAGGAAGTACTTTGAATAAAACCCCGAGTTGATTTGTGACTGAGGAACCAGTTCGATTGCTTTGGAGGACAGGAGGTGAATCAGTTCCAGAGTCATGGCACGCTGCAGATGGGGAGGCGTGTTGCTGATGGGCCTGTGGCGTTGGAAGGGAGGCGTAGAGAACCTGATGCGGTATCCCTTGCGAATGATTCGTAGTACCCAGGAGTCGTGGGTGATTTTCTCCCATTGCGGGAGGAAGAAGGACAGGCGCCCCCCCCTCCCTGTCTGGGAGGGGGGCGGTCCACTCTTGGTGGGCTGAGAGTTGGTGGTTTTCTTCTGTTTGCGGTCCCTCTGAAAGTGGCGCTGTTGTGAGGGTCCTTGATAGGAGTTGGACTTGTACCTGGGGCCCTGCCACTTCTTGTTGGATGAGTACCTTCTGTCGAAGTTGTAGAGGGATTTCCGCTGAGAGTTTGATTTTTGGGTGTTTCCGTAGCGGTCAAATCCTTCCTCCGCTAGGGTCTGCAGGGTGTTACAGTCCTCTTTCATGGTGTTCACAGTATCAGCCACCTTGTCCCCGAAAAGGGACTCGCCTGAGCAGGGGGCGTCCGCGATCTTGTCGTGGGAGTCACTTCTTAGTCCGGAGGCTCGCAGCCAAGCCCATCTCCTGGCCGAGATAGCTGTGCCCGCCGTGCAAGTGGCCGTGTCGAAGGCGTTGAATGCCGTGCTAGCAAGGTGCTTGTTACACTCGATTAGATCATTCAATGCAGCCGAAAAGGGAGCGAGAGACTCCTTAGGGAGGGTGGAAGTTGCATTCTTGATGTTGGAGACACGAGTCCTGAAAGAGGATTTGTTGGAACTGATGGGCCGCAATACATGCCCCGAGCATGGCTCCTTGAAATACCTTCTTGCCAATGTCGTCGAGCAACTTGTTGTCCCGGCCGGGAGGGTGGTTGGTGTGAATCCGCGAGGATTTCGACTTTTTGAGAGCGTAAGAGACCACTATGGAGTGGTGAGGTAGCTGTGCCTTCTCGAAACTCGTCGTGGGTTGGAGGAGGTATTTGGAGTCAAGCCTCCTTGATGTGGCGCGCCCTGAAGCAGGTGTCTGCCAAAGTCTGGAGAGGCTCTCCTTCAGCTTGCGGTGTAGAGGTAGGGCCAGAGGGGTTTTAGGTACTGCGAGGTACTTGAGTACCTCTGGCTCAGCTTCCTCTGTAGTGCTTTTGGTTTAGACCCAGGGAGGAAGATAATTTACTGATAAATTTTGGGTACGTAAGGTCCTCCGGAGGGGGTGGAGGTCCATCCTTCTCCGGGGAGGGTCTCGTCTCTGAGGCAGAGTGGTTCATGCTGGCAGATCCCACCACCCCTGCCTCTGGCTCTTGTTCCTCAGCGGAGCTGTCCGGGGAGGCTATGGCTGCGGGGAGATCAGGCAGCTGCTGGTTACTCACAGCAGGCGTGGGAAGGAGGGGGGGGGGGCTGCCAGGCATGAAGATGATGCAGCCGAAGGATGGGGGGCTGTCTGCTGGACGAGTTGAGTCAGCAGGCTCAGGATAGCTGCATTGGAGGAAGAGGAGGATGAGCTTCGGTGGGAGCGGGACCGGTGTCTGGAGGAGCGGCTCCTTGAAGTTTTGTGCCTCCTCCGAGGCTGAGAGCAGTCGCTGGAGTCAGAGGAGTTACCTGAGCGGTCTCTGCCGCGTTTATTCCCTTTACGGGAGCGAGGACTGGCATCGGAGGAGCGAGTCTTGTCCTGCCCTCTCCGGCTGGCATGGGTGCGCTGCGGTTCCCCCCCCCCCCCCGCGATTCCGGGGTTGCTCCGATCCTCCGGTGTGTGAAGAATCGCCAGTTCCTGAAGAATCGCCGGTTCCAGCGTCGCGCTGGGATGACATTGAATCGCTGGATCCACAGTCGCGCTGGGATGACGTCGGTGAATCGCCGGGTCCAGAGACGCGCAGGAATGACGTTGCAGAGCAGGATAGGAGGGTGTCACACAGGGGGAGGAGCCGGACGCGACGGCGGGAACTTCAGAGAAGATGGAAGGAGGGCACTCACCCAAGGCGCCATGATCGATTACATCCACCGCATGGCCGGGGGCCGTCGGGAATCCTCCAAATTGCAGGATGCAGCTGTGGCCGGACACAGGCAGCGCTGCGGATCCTGATGTGGGGCTGGGGATGGAGGCCCGGAGGGGCACATCCTGGGCCTTGGAGATTGTAGCCGGAGTTTGTTGCAGGCCTGAAGGTTGTCCGAGGAGCGCAGTTTTCTACCGCAAGGGCACCTCTTGGATCCCGGTTTGGGCATCGCTCCGTGAGTATCCGATGGCTGATAAGTTGATAAGTTGCAGAGAAGAGGCAGATCCGACTTGCTGGCAAGGCGGAAGAACAGGAACTGGCCAGGCTAGGGGGCGGAAACGGGAGGTGGGCTAGCAGAGAAATTTGAGAAGCACTTCCGAACCTGGTACCGACCGGCGGACGTCACCATGTGTGGCTGACGAAATCCTGCGGTCCATGGAGAAAGTCAATTACCACTTCCTAATGGCTTAACAGTTCTATCTTTGTTACACTGTTTTCAGAACAAAACAGCATAGTAGTAAAGGATCAGCACATAGAGCTCCCCCATACAAGAAGCGTGAGACAGTCAGTATTGAAGATCAAGTGAGCAGATAACTCAAGAGCTCTAGAAAGAGCGAACACTTCAGCTAGTTGAGCACTAGCAAATAGCAAAGCAGCCGACTGTCACAGAATCATCTCTTATAATTGCATCAATTTTTCCTTATTCATTGCGCAAAGCAGAACCACCACTACATAGTGAGGTCAAACAGTAACAATCTAGAGCTGGAAGAAAGCTGTTTTTTCTTTTATTCCAAGTGTAGAAGACGCAAAATCTGAATGAGAAGCATGTTGTACTAGAAAATCAGTAATTTGGATTGCAAAGACTACGGCTGCCAGAGACTTAAAGCATGGAGGCATTCCTGCTACAAGAGGGTCAAAAGTCTGAAAAATAACTCAGGTGGCTTAAGTCCAGTGGGAAACCTCTGAGCAAGAACACAAACAGCAGCAATAGAAGAGGTAAGCATATTGAATCTACCTCAGTGGTACTAATTTAAAACTATTCCACTAGCAACAAGGCATTCGCTTCACACTTGCAATTAACAGCATCAGTTCTGCAGAGGTCTTTCCATAATAACTAAAACATACACGACATGAGAATTTAAGATCACTCCTCCAATTGACTCTTGCAGATTAGTTTAAAAGAGACTGGGATAAATATCAGCATTTTTTTTCAGCAGACATTGTTAACAACTCATACACTATCATAGTTGTAATTTTCGACTAGTCTACTGGCACAAAGGAAAAATAAAACATTATACATATATTTACCATATTGTTTTAATTAATTAATTCACTTGTTTGAATGTAGTTGTATCATTCACTTTCTTCTTTTAAGTAAACAAACTTGCTTGACTTAACTTGACAAGCAATTTAAATTTTTTTCAGTTAAGTAACTTACTTCTATCTTTCCTTTAAACACTTAATTTTTCTTAACCTTTGTCACATCACACAAATCCACACAATTTATCAAATATCTAAATACATCAAAGCATGGAAGATCTTCCCATTCATTCACATCAATTATAACTCAAAATACAATTTGCAGAATACCATCAATCATTTTTTTCCAGAGTATCTGGAGATATAAGAAGCACCGAGGAGTACTGTTTCTAGTAATACTTTTCAACATTTGCATTATTACACATAGAATGGAATCAGTAGATAAATTCTCATAACCAAAACAAGTTCAGATCCATGACCTAGAAAACAAAACTTATTTACTATACATACACAAGTAAAAGAATGGTTAATCACTTTTGGAGTCTCTTTTTTTTTAACATTAACTTCTCCAATAAGTCTTATGGTTAGTCTAACAAAAAAAAATCTTACCACGGTTGCTCAGGACTTTCTTCCTGCTAAAAATATACAGTCATGCCAAGCTGTTATCTGTGCCGGAAACCTCCAGATTGTCACTGCAGTGTACTGCACAGCACACTCCCCTTCCCTAACCACTAAATTAGAGAATCCACTTCATGCTACAGTTATGGCATGAAAATTATTCCTATAGTACCTTGCTTGATTAATTCTATTTTGTCACAGAGCAATTATTTAAGTTTTTTTCCCTGTAAGTTTCAGTTTTTTATACGTACACAATCCTTCGAACCACTCAACTAATTACTGATCAAAATCTTCAATCTCAGCCTTCAGCGTTAGCTGATATTGTGCACATTCACAATTCTTTGGAGGAGGATTACTAGCATTAATTTCAGTTTTTGTCTGTTTAGTTAAAACACATATCCATCCTAAACACTTGATTTTTAAAATTTTCAAACAGTCAGTGGCTTGCTGCGCTATCTCAGCAGCCTTAAACTACCACCAACCATACACAACCCATTCGTGACTGGTATGAGGTTGCCCAAATCATTAAGGGCCATCCCATACTGTAACCAGCACAGTTTGTCCTCCTGAAAAGTTCCAGAAGATTTTCTGCCACATGTGATCATCCCATTGCTTCCTCAGCTCCTTTTCCACCCCTTCATAAACAAGCTTTTTTCCTTAGGTTGCTCAAGTTCTTTATCTTTATTCAGGCTTTTGATTGACTGCCCAGGCAAAAGCATCAGGACAGTTTACAGTAAATAGGCTGCAATAGGTGGGAAAAGAACGCCAATTAATAAATAGGACAGCAGAGAGGACAGAGCACACAGAAAAAGGGTGGAAAAGCATGCATATAGGAACAGTTAGACAAGTCAAGAGGAGCATGTGGTCTGGTCAGGGGTTGGAGAGAGGTCAAAAGTGATGCCAAAGAAGTGAGTTTCAGCATCGCCTTGAACCTCAAGAAAGACTTCTCGGCATGGAGTAAAGCTGGGAGCAAATTCCAAAGCGCTGGATCAAGAAAAAAGAAAGCAGAATGATGTGCGAGCTCTAGACATGCACAGGCAGGGATTGAGAGGGACAGACGATCATTATGAATTGAACTGAGGGCACGGGGAGGGGTATGCATGTGTAATAGGACAGCTAGATATTGAGGTGTGCCAGTGTGGATTACTCGATGCATGGTGATAAGAATGTTTCATTGAAACCAGAACTGGAGGGGGAGCCAGTGCAGGCAGATAAGGAGGGAGGACATATGAGCTGTGCTTGAAGAGTGAGTGAGTGAGGAGTCAGGCAATCATGTTCTGTAATAACTGTAGACTGTGAAGCTGGTACTGAGGCAGACCCGTCAGGACAACATTGCAGTAGTCGAGGCTTGACAAGAAGAGGGACACTACAAGGGTGATCAAGGAAGGTGGAGGAAGAATGGAACGCACTGCCCACAGCTGACATAGTGTGATTAATGAGCGACGCACAAGTGAGATGATGTGTTGATGGAAGGAGAGAGAAGAGTCAAGAGTGATACCAAGGTACCGGAGGGATGTAGTGAAGGGTATACAACTATCAGAAAGAACAGGAGCTATTGAAGGACAAGGAACACTGAAATTGTTGATATATCTGTGCCATTTGCTCTTTTGTGGTGTGGTACATCCCTTATCTACCAATTTCTCAAACCCCATAATCCCTCCCCATTCTGCCCTCTGTTTGTAACTGGTGTTGCAAAAAATGCATTGATTGTAAGTAGTAAAACCTATCTTCCAGCCCTAGCCCATATTCTTCTGGAGGACTTCAAACTGTTTAGGCCTACCCTCATCAGAGATAAATTGTCCCCATCTTACCAGCCCCCCTATCTCCCATCTTTTGTAGCCTCCACCTCCGGCCCTGGTGGGAATCTCTGTCACTCTAATCTGCCATAACTGTATGCCCCTACCTCATACCAACTTAAGGTGTGTCTCCCTCCATATCCCCCACACCATTTGTAAAAACTGATGGTCTAGCTTTCCCTTTTCCCTCTTCTCCGCACCTTCCTCTCCCCCCCCACACACAATATTTCATCCCTATGGTTCCCACCTGATGTCTGCCATTCCATTGCTACCTAATGTTTTCCTTCCAATCCCTCCCATTCCACTATTGCCTGCAGTTGCACAGCTTAGTAATAGCTGTGAAGATCTGGGACTCCCATTCCTTCCTCCATCTTCTGCCAGCACATTACCATAAGATTCATCCTGGGGGGTCTGCGTATCCAAATAAACCCAAATATTCTCCTCTGATACCCCTTAAGTATCTGATTGGATATCTCAATTGGCAGCATCTGAAACAAAAAGTGGGAGAATATTCATCTTGATAATTGCCACTCTTCCTCCCCATGAAAAGTATGATTTATCCCACACTTCCAAGTCTCTACTGATTTGCTTCCATAGTGGTATATAATTCAACTTATACAACCCGCCCAAATCCCTCTCTATCTGTACTCCTAAGTAGCTTAAGGAATCCCTTACCCATCTGAATGGAAATGCCTCTTTCAGTCTTTCTTTAACCGAACTTTCCAGCACTATCCTCAATACCTTGGTTTTATTCTTATTCATTTTATACCCTGACACTTTGCTATCTCCAGGAACAAGCAGGAATGTAGTCTTCACATATGGGTATTGTCGGTACTGATGGAGCCTGCGTGGGAACGCTCCCCAGCGCACAATAGGAAAGCTTTTGGGAGCATCCCACAGCGCCTGCGTGCCGCCTTCCCGCCTATCCCAACTGTCTCTCTCCAGTTCTTAGTTTTCCGTGGAGCCGACAGGTCGCACATCCTATCACCGCAGAAAAATTCCCTCCTTATACTACTTTTTTGTGGTCGCGTCTGCCTTCCCTCGACGCTATATCGGTACCGCCGGTTCTTTTTTCTAAAAAAAAAAAAAAAAGAACTTTGTTTCTGGAGTCTTTCTCCAGTAATTTTCTTCTCGGGTGCCACGCGCCATTTTGGGCACTAGGCCCAACTTTTTCCCTCAAAATGGAAAAACCTGCTTCGGGTTTTAAAAAGTGTTCTAAGTGTGGCGATATCATCTCCGTCACCGACACCCATGAGTGGTACCTCAAATGTTTAGGTACTGACCACTCTATTTCAGAGTGTGTTGCCTGTGGAATGATGTCAAAAAGGGGCCGGCAAAACTGAGCTGCTAAGCTCAGCATCCATTTTCCCTCCGATGCAGCCTCCGTAGCATTGACGTCCTCCAGGGCTTCATCCTCCTCCCATGGATCTCAGGTAACTAAACATAAATCTAGCCGATCCTCAAAGGGTAGATCTTCTTCTAAACATTGAGATGCCTCTGGCGTTGCCCTTGAGGGACTTTTACCGGCAAAATTGCCCCGGCGGGAGGCTTCGGCTTCCAAAGCACTAACGGGGCTCCAGGATGTTCTCGAGGCTTCAACCTCAGCAGAATTACTGGTGCCATGCTCTGGGGTTCCGGCTGCTTTAACCAGCACCGATACCCAAGCATCGGCAGTGTCCATAGACCAGAGATTCTTGGCTATTGAACGCAGTCTGGCGACTCTTCTCACGGCCTCTATGCCCCTGAAACCGCTTCAGACAGTTCAATCGGTACCTGCACCAGCTGCATTGACATCGGCAGGTATTCTACCGGGACCGAGTCATACGTCTCTATCCGGCATCGACAAGTCAGTACCGGACCACACCGATGCCAACTTTGATCGGTACCGGTACCGTGCATTGCACGATCACCCGGATCGGAGATACTTTGAATCCTTGGATGAGTCTGAAGACTCCGAAGGCTCTGCCGATCCCAGAGTACTTCTTCCCGAGGATTCCTCTTCTCCTCAGCGTAGGATGTCTCCACCAGAGGGTATGTCCTTTCAGGATTTTATTCGAGATGTGGCTCGAGGTCTTTCCATCACAGTGGCCCCTGAAAAAGAGCCTAGGGCAAAGGAAGTAGAAATCCTACAATGCCCTAAAGCTCCCAAAGAGGCAGCTACCTTACCTATTCATGAGATCTTGCATGATTTTATGTTAAGGATGTGGGAAACACCTCTAACCACATCTCCTCATTCTCGAAGACTCGACACCATGTATAGAGTCCCTCCTTGTCCTGGGTTTCAGAAGACTCAATTATCACACCATTCCTTGGTGGTGGAATCAGCCATGAGACGGATGAAGAGTGCAAAAAGGCATGCATCTAATCCTCCAGGACGTGAGTGTAGGACTCTTGACGCCTTTGGACGTCGATCCTTCCAGGCTTCCATGCTTTCTGCTAGGATCAGTTCCTATATCTTGTATATGGGAATGTTCCTTAAGGAAGTCAAGGAGACTTAGAGCTTATGAGCCCTCTCCTTCCTGATGATAAAAGGCAAGATTATCTTACTCTTGTTAAACATGCTTAGGATGTTTCTGAGTTTGTGAATCGTGCAGCCTTTGACTGCTTTGAATGCATAAGTAGAACCTCTGCTATTTGCCATAGGTGCACGTAGAATTGCCTGGCTCCAGGCATCTGACTTAGAAATCTGGGTACAGGACAAACTGGGGAATATACCTTGCACAGGAGAGAATCTCTTTGGCAAGAATTGGCAGGAAAAAGCTAATGAGATAGATGCTTACAATATCACTTTGGATAGATTGTCCAAATCTACAGCTGATCCTGCGAGGAAAAGATCCTCTAAGAAACCATTCTTCAGTAAGAAGAAGAGGTTTTATCCCTCCTTAACCCAGCAGGGACTTCATTCAGGTCAGTCTGCCCAAAAGGGATAGCAGCAACAACTTAGGCAACAAAGAAAGCCCAAAACAGCTAAGCCTCCACCGGCTCAGCAGACTCAGCCTCCACAAGGGCTTTGACTCCTATCTAGAGAACTTTGCCTTCCTGGCCCTGAACAGCCTAGAACCCTCCACCATCCCAGGAAGGTTATGTCATTTTGCCCCCAGATGGTGTCGGATAACAGGAGAAAATTGGACTCTGTCTATTGTACGAGAGGGGTACAAGCTTCATTTCCTCAGTATGCCCCCCCCCCCTACAATAGTAAGACAGTTCAATTCTCAGACCTCTCCCAACGACGGGTTAGGTTAAGAAGTCACAATGCTCCTTGCTCAAGGAGCAATAGAAGAGGTGCCCATTCCTCAACGGGGTACAGGGTTTTACTCCCCCTATTTCCTTATTCCAAAGAAAACAGGAGAGGACAGACCCATTCTAGACCTCAGAGAATTGAATAAATTCCTGTTCAGAGAGAAGTTCAAAATGATTTCTCTAGGAACTCTGCTGCCATACCTTCAGTGTCAGGATTGGTTTTGTTCTCTAGATCTCAAGGATGTGTACACTCATGTTCTCATCCATCCAACTCACCAAAGGTTCCTTTGATTCCTGTTTCAAGGGAAGCACTACCAATACAGGGTTCTTCCTTTTGGCCTGGCTTCTGCACCAAGGGAGTTCACAAAATGCATGGCTGTGGTAGCAGCATTTCTCCTCACCCTGGGAATATTCGTCTTCCCTTACTTAGGCGACTCGCTCATTCGAGCCCCTTCAGAGCCAGAGGCCAGGATGGCTCTGTCTCGCACAATGCGCATCCTTCAGTATTTGGGACTTGTCATAAGCTTCCCAAAATCAAACCTTGCTCCCACTCAATCCCTAGAGTTTATAGGAGCTCTTCTGGATATCAGACAGACAAGGGCCTTCCTTCCACAGCCCCGCTGCCTTCCCATTGTGCAGTTAGCTTCCCAAGCAGTGCTAAAACCTCGCCTCACTGCTCTGGAAATGTTAGTTGTTAGGCCACATGGCATCCACCGTGCATGTGGTTCCTTATGCTCGTCTCCATATAAGGGCAGCCCAGTGGACCTTATCCACTCAGTGGACTCAGGCGTCAGGTTGCCTATCAGACAAAATAGCAAACTCAGATCGCCTTATTTTGTCCCTCCAATGGTGGCAGTCAACCAAAAACTTTCTGGTGGGGTCTCCTTTTCAGCAACCCCCACCCCAAGCCACTCTAACAACAGATGTTTCACAGGTGGGTTGGGGAGCCCACCTGCACGGCCTCTCTACCCAGGGTACCTGTACTCCACAGGAGGCCTATCTCCTTATCAGCCTCCTGGATCTCAGAGCAATCTTCCTTGCTCTTCAAGTATTTCACACCCAGCTCAATTACAAGACAGTCCTAGGTCAAACGGACAATCAAGTATCCATGTTCTATGTGAACAAGCTGGGCGGAACAGGCTCTCTGTCGCTGTATAACGAAGCTTTGTGACTATGGGTCCTCGCCAGAGAGCATCAGATTCATCTCCTTACAGTGTATCTTCCAGGCATTCAAAACTCTTGTGCAGACAAACTCAGTCGAGTTCTGCTTCCACACGAATGGTCTCTCCATGCAGACTAGGTGGCCCAAATTTTTCAAATTTGGGGAACCCCGGACATAGGCCTCTTTGCAAGTCTGCTGAATGCCAAACTTCCCCGGTTCTGTTCCAGAATTCCGGCTCAAGGTTGTCAGGCCAGGGATGCTTTCCTCCTCCATTGGGGTCAGGACTTTCTGTATGCCTTTCCACCAATTCCCCTGATTCCCAAAACCCCTGTTCAGAGAGACAGAGGTCATATGATCCTCATAGCTCCACGTTGGCCACGGCAACCGTGGTATCCTCTGCTCCTACATCTCTCTCAAGCTCCGCCTCTGGAGTTAGGATCTGCTCCAGATCTTCTTTCTCAAGTCCCCAGTCTCTGCATCTCAGGGCCTGGTTGCTGAAAGCCTAGAACTTCACGGTCTTAACCTTTCCCAGCAGGTAAAGGATATCCTTCATGCTTCCAGGAAGCCTTCCACAAGATGCTCTTATGAATTTAAGTGGAAAAGGTTTACCATATGGTGCTCGCAGAAGGGTCTTAACCCTCTTGCGATACCTCTGGAATCATCATTGGAGTACTTCCTTCATTTATCAAATATAGGGCTTAAGACCAATTCAGTGAGTCCATTTGAGTGCTATTGCAGCTTCTTTCAAGCCTCTAAATGGACAACCTATTTCCTCTCACCCTCTCTCATAAATCTCACTATGAGGCCTTCTTCTAACGAAGCCTCCCATTAAGCCACCACCGGTGGCATCGGACTTAAATCTGGTACTTGGGCAGCTCATGAAACCGCTCTTTGAGCCATTAGCCACTACCTCTTTGAAATTCCTTTCCTGGAAGGTTATCTTTTTCATTGCAATCACATCAGCACGTCGCATCAGTGAATTGCAAGCATTGGTGGCTGATCCTCCTTATACAAGGTTCCATCATGATAAGGTAGTCCTTATGACTCATCCACACTTTATGCCAAAGGTGGTTTCGCCCTTTCATTTAAACCAAGCGGTTTACCTTCCTGTATTCTTTCCAAGGCCTCATGCCTCAAATGCAGAAAAGAACCTTCATTTATTTTATTTTATTTATTTATTTACATTTCTTATATACCGCGCTATTAAAAATCAGTGCGGTTCACAATGAACAGAACAATGCTACAAAGCATCAACGACACAGTGTGCTTACAGAGAACAGGGTAATAGCTTAGGGGAGAACCGGGGAAAACTATTTACAGGACATTTTACAGATCTACAGAGTATTTATATTTGAAACAGGTTTGATGGCACCAGGAAATTTGTACCAGGGGGTGAGCTAATTAACCATACTTTGGACTGTTCATACTTTGGACTGTAAAAGAGCTTTGGCCTTTTACTTGCAAAGGACACATAAAAACATAGAAAATCCTCTCAACTCTTTGTTGCTTTTGATCCTAGTCATTTGGGACTTCCAGTCTCCAAAAGGACACTGTCCATCTGGATTGCACAGTGTATATCCTTTGCCTATGAGAGCAAGAATCTTCCTCTTGAAGGCCATGTCACAGCTCACAATGTGAGAGCCATGGCAGCCTCAGTGGCTGATCTTCACTCTGTGTCTATTGACGACATCTGTCGAGCAGCTACTTGGGCTTTGGTACATACCTTCACAGCCCATTACTGCTTAGACAAGGACTCCCGCCGGGACGCCTTGTTTGGTCGGGCTGTTCTTCAAAACCTGTTCCATACTTAATCAACTCCTACCCACCATCCCTGGTAGGATGCCAGAGATCCATGAGGGGAAGTGGAGCCCTTTCACAAGGGCACACAACTTTCTTGGGCCATCTCCCTGGCATCTGCAGCTAGGGAGTCCCCATATGTGAAGACTACATTCCTGCTTGTTCCTGGAGATAGCATAGTTACTCACCTGTAACAGGTGATCTCCGGAAACAGCAGGAATTTAGTCTTCACAACCCACCCACCTCCCCTAGGAGTTGTATCTCTCTATCTCTCTCTCTCTTTCTCTCTTTCCTCTCTCTTTTGTCTCAGATTTAAACTCAACTGAAGAGGGACAGTTGGGAAAGGCGGGAAGGCAGCACGCAGGTGCTGTGGGATGCTCCCAAAAGCTTCCTATTGGACTTTGGGGAGCGTTCCTGCGCAGGCTCTGTCGGTACCGACGATACCCATATGTGAAGACTAAATTCCTGCTGTTCCCGGAGATCACCTGTTACAGGTGAGTAACTATGCTATATTGCTCAGTAATGTTGATAAAATTGGTAGTGTAATTAAGGGCTGCCCCACCACAAAAATGGCATCTGCGTAAAGTTCCAATTTGTACTCCTTATTCCCCACTTCTACTCCATGTATGTCTCACGAGGCTCTTACCGCGGCAGCCAGTGATTCATTGACCATCGCAAATAAGAGGGGGAACAACGGGCATCCCTGACTCGTGCCCCTGACTCATGTACAGTTGACTGATGCGAGCCGTAGGTTTGTGATATAAGGCTTTCAACCATGCCGGAAACTTCTCTCCCACTCCCATCTTTTGCAACACCGTGAACATGAACTCCCACGCCACTCTGTCAAATGCTTTTTCAGCATCAGCAGCCACCAACAGCATTGGAGTACGATCCTCCTTAACCTGCCCTACAATATTGAATAGCTTACTTACGTTGTCCTGTGCATGTCTCCCTGGTATAATCCTTGGCTGATCAGCCCCGAGTCGCCCCACCAAAATCTTAGAATCCACATTTATTAAGGATATGGAGCGATATGATCTACAAACTGTCATGTCCTTCCCAGGCTTCGGGAATTTAATGCCTGCCACCGACATGGTTTCTGGAAGCCTTTCCCCACTATATGCCTTGTTTAATAGGTTAGCCAGAGCCTCTGCAAGTCCACCTTTGTAAAATCATGTAGTTAAGCCTTTCTAGTCCCTGGGACTTTCCCTTTTTTTGTCTTTTTATTGCCTCTTCCACTGTCATCTCCGTTTCCAGCATCTCCTGCTCCTCCTCTTGCTGGCATTCCAGGGTCGTCATCTTTAAAAAGCCATGCACATCCACCCTCCCCTCCTCGACCTCAGATGAAGATAACTTTTGGTAAAATTCCATAAAAACTTCCTTTATCTTCCCTGTGGTGAACTGCATGTCCCCCACTCATTCATAATCTTGTACATACTTTGTTTTACCCTCTTATCCCTCAGCTAACATGCTAATCCCTTCCTCGGTTATTAAAATCAGAGGCATGATGTTGTAACTTTTCTAGCTGATAGGCCATCTCCTCCACTTCTAGATCCCTCAGGGCCCCTCGGATTCTCTCTATTTCCTTTAATGGTTTTCGCTCTCCCTCTTTTTTGTGCTGTTTCCCATACTTTCAAAACTTCCCTCAACCGAGCTTCTGCCTCCCCTCTTTCCCTTTTTTATGCTGCCCCAGGCCCATAAACTCCCCCATGAATTTAAGCCTTAAAACTATCCCATACAACCTGTGATTCCATCCCCGGGGTATTGTTTTCTTGGAAAAATATTTTAATATCCTTCCAGAGCTTCTCCGCCGCATTCTTATTGTCTAACAATGACTCATTCGGTCTCCAGAACCGGAGACCTTCTATTTCCACGCTCCATTCCACCTCCACCATAACTGGGGCATGATCTGACCATACCATTTGTCCCACTTCCACCCTTTGTACTTTAGACACACATGCTCCAATCCAATAATAATATATCTATAAGGCTGTAGGACTTATGCACTGAGGAGTAGTACGTATAATCCCGCTGGTTTCTCACTCTGTCTCCTCACATCTGTTAAGCCCAGTTGTGACGACATTTGCTTTAATTTAAGCCTATGTGCCCCCTTCCCCACTCCTCCATCCTCTGTATTATCCAGTTTTGGGTTTATGGTGGAATTAAAATTTCCTCCCATTATAATTGGGATCCCTGCTACCTCTCCCAGCTGCTTTACCTGATTAAAAAAAATGCCCCCTGCCTTCATTGGGTGCATATATGCTCACAACTATTACTGGAACCCCATTAATCCTCCCTCCCCTTATTATCCACCTCCCATTCATGCTTTTATTTTATTTATTTAACAGTTCTTATATACCGCGCTATTTGTTATCAGTGCGGTTTACATAAAACAGATTTTTACTCAGACATTTAGGACATGTCATGAGTTTACAAATAACATGGGCTTACAACTGGGGTAAACTATGTACAATCAAACAAAAAACATGCTTGCAAATTCTATTTACATTTTGGTAACACATGCATAGACTATATGGTTACATTAACTGTTCAGTGGGAAGTGTGAATGGTTTGTTAACGTGAGGTCTTAAGGTTTTTGGGGTAGGCAGTGATTCGTTGACGAGTTCAGTGAAGTACATAGTGAATAGGTGGTGTTTTATGGCTTTTCTGAACTGCATAAGATCTATGATGGCTCTGATGTTGGGAGGGAGTTGATTCCAGCATCTTGGGGCGTATGATGCGAATGCTCTGTTATTTGTTGTTTGAGAATGTTTCGTTGATTCACTAGGGATAACTAGTGTATTTTCAGCTGTTGACCTCCTAAGTCTATTGTTCGGGGTTTTCATGAGTAGCTTAGAAATTGAGGGTGAGGATTTATTTATTTATTTATTTAACAAGATTTATATACCGTCTTACTACAAGTCAAATGGCAGTGTGTTTCAACTGTTTACAAGGAACAGGTAACAGGTATACAATGAATATGAACGAAACTACAATGAATATGAAAGAGAACTATAAGGATAAGAGAAGGATAAGTTGTTTATGGCTTTAAAAGTGGTGAGAAGGGCTTTATAAGTGATCCTGCAGCTTATCGGAAGCCAGTGAAGGTCCATTAATATCTTTGTAATGTGGTCTCTTCTTGATGTTCCCAAGAGAATGCGGACTGCAGTATTCATGGCCAATTTTTATTTACATTCTCTTATATACCGCGCTATTCTGCATCAGTGCGGTTTACATTGAACAAACTGAAATTACATTGAACAGGGCATTATAACTTGGAGATAACTATTTTACAGGGAACATGGGCTATGGAGGGTTAAGTGGCTTGAAGGGGGTGTAGGGTATTCTTGGGTAGTCCGTGTAGTATGATATTTGCGTAGTCAAAATGGGGGGTGACTAACGCTTGAAAAATTGTACGGAAGTCCTCAGGATTCAGCAATGGTCTTAGGAGTCGAAGAGTTGTGATCTTGTGATAAATGGCTTTTACTGTGTTTTCTGTGTGTTCCTTGAAGCCTAGTTGATGATCAATTGTAACACCAAGGTAGCGTATGGACGATTTTACTGGAAGATCGGCATCTCTTACTTTGAGACATGGAGGAGGTATGAAACGTTTGTTTCTTGAGATGATTAAGACTTCAATCTTTTTGAAGTTTATCTTCAGGTTCTGGTTAAGGAGCCAGTCCGTTATCGTGTTGAAACAGTTGATTAAAGTTGTGTAGTCGGGATTAGTGATATTGATCGGGGTAAAGATGAGCACATCGTCTGCATAGATAAGGCAGGATAACCCGAAAGAATGGGTGATTTCGCAAATTGGTTGCATGTAAATATTAAAAAGCAGTGCAGAGAGGGAGGAGCCTTGGGGAACTCCTTGTTTTTGTCGGAAAGGTTCAGAGGTGTTAGTGTTGATGCGGACTTGTTGCCAACGGTCTTCAAGGTATGATTTACACCAGTTCAATGCGAGACCTTGGATACCCTTCTCATGCAGTCGTACTAGTAGTTGTTGGTGGTCTACTGAGTCAAAGGCTGCTGCAGTATCGAGAAAGATCAATGCAAAACCCTTCTTGATGCTGTCAATCCCACTAATGAGCGTGTTAGAGAGGCAGGTAAGGAGAGTTTCAACTCCATGGGCTTCCCGAAATCCATGCTGGCAGGGGTCTAGAGGGGATGAGGTGTCTAAGTGTTGTTGGATTTGTCTTTGAGTCTCTTTCTCGAGTATTTTGGCTAGTAGAGGAATACTGGATATAGGCCGGTAGGATTCCTCCTCCTTTGTGTCTAGGTGGTTGTTCTTCAGCAGAGGTCGGATGGATGTTTGCTTGAGGGCAGCAGGGAATACTCCAGACGAGTAAGATAGGTCAGCGATCTTGGCTATGTATGGGCTAAGTTCAGAGCACATTGTTCTGATCCAATACGCTGGACAAGGATCGTTAGGTGCAGTAGTAGTGTTGATTGTGGTAATAATGTTTTCGATGGATTTAGCCGAAGAGGGTGAGAGTTTAGTAAGTAGTGCTTGTTGCTGGATGGTTTTGGCAGGTTCTAGAAATGTGGTTGCAGTTGCTTTAACTACTTTGGATTGAATGTAGTTGGCATATAGTCGTGGATGTATAGATTCTTGTTGTGGTGGTGATGGTTCTTTAGTTAGAGATTTTACTAGGTTGAAGAGATCGCGTGGTTTGTTGAGTGATCGGTGAAGTCGATCAGAATGGTATTCCTTCCTCTTAAGCCAAGTTATTTCTCGGTGCTTTTTCAGGTGATCTAAGTAGATTTCTTGATCTATGGTGTTACGAGTGCGCCTCCATTTTCTCTTGAGTTTTCTCAGCTGCTGTAGGGATGCTCGCAGCTCAGGAGAGAACCATGGGGCAGGAGGCCTTTTGTTAATTCGGTCCTTAGGTGCTGGCTGTTTATTATTAGGTGTTTGTTGAGCATATAGCTGAAGTGTATCGTTCCAGTTAGCTACTGTCTCATTGAGGTTGGATGATGAGAGAGCGAGCTCTGGGAGTGCCTGATTGATGATGACTTCCTTATCAAGTGGTTTGAAACGAACTGGGTTGTTTGATGCTTGGTTGTCTGGTTGACTGATTGCATTCTGTTGCACTGGTATATGGAAAGTTATCAGGTTGTGGTCTGATCAAGGGACAGGGGTGGAGGAGAGATTGAGGATGTGTCTCGTACTTGTGGCTGTGGTTGGGGCAAAAACCAAATCGAGAAGGTTTCCTTTATTCTCCAGGACCAAGCAGGAAGTCAGTCCTCACATATGGGTGACGTCGGTGCCGACGGAGCCCTCGCGGAGCAATTTTCCCCAGCTTTCAAAGAAAGCCTTTGGGAATTGCAGCGCGCATGCGCGGTCCTCTTCCCGCCCAAGGGTGCCATCTTGCTCAGTCTTCTTTTTTCCGCGGAGCCCTACAGACATTGCCTGTGAATCCCTGCAGAAAAGTTGATTTTTCTCTATTTTCCTTTATTTTTCTTCGGTTCGATGCCGATTCTTTTCCCGCCCGGACTCGCGACGCCGGTTGCGAGTCCGTCCTTTATTTTTCGTTTTTTTGTCCTTCGTGACAGATTTTGCGCTTTTTTCCTTTTTCCCTGGCAGCCCGGTCGTTCGACCTCGCAGGGGCCCTTTTTCCCCCGATGGCTGCCAGTGGCTTTAAAAAGTGTGACCTCTGTAAGAAACTTATGTCTCATACAGACACTCATGACTTCTGCCTCCGCTGCCTCGGCCCAGATCATGACCCCATGATCTGCACTTCATGCGGCAAGATGTCCTCAAAAGCTTTGAGGAGTCGGCAGCACCAGCGGGAGCGTATCTTCTCTGACTCCGGCCGGGCTCGGACCTCGTCAGAGGCTTCGACGTCTCGGGACTCTGGTCCTGAGCATCGTTGGAGTTCCTCTGAAAGGGGGTCTCCTACCCGGGAACATCATCGGAAGAAGAAACCCACGCGGGCGGGATCGGTGGACGCTCCTGGTTCCTCGAGGGCCAGGTCGCATAGCCCCGATTCCCGTCCCGGGTCCTCGGAGACGGAGAGGCCGTCAAAACATCCTCGACTCAAGGTGGACTTGCCCGCTCACGTAAGTACTGTTGTCCTCGTGGACTCGCCTCCGAAGGACCCGATGTCGGGCCCCGAATCGGGGGCTGCTGGGTCTCCTGAGCTCGGACTCAGGTTGACGGCCTTGGAGTGCAGTCTGTCTGCCTTCTTGGACCAGCAGCGGGCATTGATCGCTGGCCTCGCCGGTGCTTCTGCCCTGACCGCCGGGACGTCGACCTCCAAGTCGACCCCGGAGACCGAGCCGATCCTCGAGTCCATGAGAGCTCGAGTCGATCCTCGGTCGAGGTCTCCTTCGGCCTCCCGTTCGGGACTGAGGTCGTCGACGCCGACTCCCTCGGCGTCGGGGCGGATGGCATCAGTGCCCGCCCGACCGGAGCCGGTCGACTCCTCCTCCGAGGAGTCGGCCTGGGAATCTGAGGACGAAGAGTCACCTGGTTCCTTTCGGACTCGGTGTGTCCCTTCGGACTCCCCCGAGTCCGAACCTCGGAGACGGTCCCCCCGGAGGATACCCGGTTCTCGGACTTCGTGAGGGATATGGCCAAGGCCTTGGCCTTCCCTGCGGATCCCGAGGAGGAGCCTCGAGTTGAAGAACTCGATGCCCTCCAATATGACTCTCCCCCGAAGGAGGCCTTTATTGTACCGGTTCCTCCCATGCTGGAACGACTTCTCTTCCGCATGTGGGAGAGCCCGGCGTCGTCGCCGGTGTTAAGCAAGCGGGTCGATTCCATTTATCGAGTCCGCAAGAGCCCTGGCTTCCAAAAGGGACAACTACCGCACCATTCCATGGTGGTGGAATCGGCCATGCATAGACTAAAGAGTCAAAAAATGCACTCCTCGGTGCCCCCTGGTAGGGAAGCTCGAAGCCTGGATGCCCTCGGTAGAAAGTGCTTCCAGGGCTCTATGCTTGCTTGTCGAGTCCAGACATACCAGCTCTACATGGGCATGTATCTCCAAGACCTGGCTAAGGACCTGGTCTCTCCGACGAACCTTTGCAGAGGTTCCAATCCTTGTCTACTGGTATTCGGGAGTGCTCCAAGTTTATATCTCGAGCAGCCTATGATGGTTTTGAGGCTTCGGCTCGAGTAGCTGCGGCCGGCATCGGTGGACGCCGCCAGGCTTGGCTTCAGACGTCCGACCTCGAGCCCTGGGTACAGGAGAAGTTGGTCGATGTCCCCTGCCGAGGTGATAACCTCTTTGGCAAGCCCATGGATGAGAAGGCTGCACAAATCGAGACGGAGACTCTCACCAGGACTCGTCTCTCAAGGAAGACCTCTGCCCCTTCTCAAAAGAAGAAGGCCTCGGGGAAAAAGCCCTTTTACCCAAGGAAAGGTGCTGCCTATAAATACTACCCTCAGTATCAGGCCTCTCCAGCTCCCCCGCAGGGTAAGCAGGCCAAGGGACGGGGTAATGGGTCCCGTAGGCAGCAAGCCCCCAAGCCTGCACCACCAGCCCCTGCTCAGCAGGGTGGGGGTTTTTGACTTTCTCAACATAGCCTCTCCCCCTCCGCTGGTTTCTCTCAGCACAGGAGGCCGGCTGGTCCACTGGTCCACTTTGCCCACAGGTGGTCCAACATCACCACAGATACCTGGGTACTTCACATAGTTCAAAAGGGCTATCTTCACTTTCACCAGGTACCTCCCTCCTACTTTCCAGGGGAGCCTCCCAGACTCCCTTTGCACAGGGACTTACTCCTTCAGGAGTTAGCAAGTCTCGTTCAGGAACAAGCCGTGGAACCGGTGCCCCACCACCTGAAGGGCCAAGGATTTTACTCCAGGTACTTCCTGATTCCAAAAAGGACAGGAGGCCTCAGACCCATCCTGGACTTGCGAAACCTCAACAAGTTCCTTGCAAAGGACAAGTTCAAAATGCTTACCCTTGGAATTCTGCTGCCCTACCTCCAGCAGGGAGACTGGCTATGCTCTTTAGATCTAAAGGATGCGTATACTCATATCCTTATTCATCCAGACCACAGACAATATCTCAGGTTTGTTGTGGGAGGAAACCATTACCAGTACAGAGTACTGCCCTTTGGCCTATCCTCCGCCCCCAGGGTGTTCACCAAATGCCTGGCAGTGGTGGCGGCCTATCTAAGACTTCAAGGTCTCTTTGTATTCCCATACCTGGACGACTGGCTCATCAGGGCCCAGTCTGCCCAAGAAGCCACTCAGGCTACTCATCGCACTGTGAATCTGCTCCAGCACTTGGGTTTTGTCATAAACTTCGCAAAGTCCACTTTGCTCCCCTCTCAAAATCTCGAGTTCATAGGCGCCAGATTGGACACGCTTCAGGCGCGGGCCTTCCTCCCTCTGGACCGGGCCACACGGCTCATGGATCTCGCCAGCCGCTTTCACAGCAATTCCCTGGTCTCCGCCAGGCACTTTCTGTGACTGCTCGGCCATATGGCTTCCACGGTCCATGTAACCCCCAATGCCCGCCTGAACATGCGTCCTGCTCAATGGTGCCTTCGCACTCAATGGCATCAGGCCACGGGGAGCCTAGCAGACTCCGTACAGATCTCCGACCAGCTGGTCTCCTCTCTGCGATGGTGGCTTCATCTGCCAAACCTAGTGCTCGGGGTGACTTTTCAGCCCCCTGCACATTCTCAGGTCCTGACAACCGATGCTTCTCTCCAGGGTTGGGGAGCACATTGCCAAGGGACTTGTACTCAGGGTCTCTGGACTCCTTGGGAGTCCGCTCAACAGATCAACTTTCTGGAGCTCAGAGCCATCCGCCTAGCGCTCAAAGCTTCTCTCACCTGATTTCTCATCAGTCAGTACTTGTCCAGACAGACAATCAGGTTGCCATGTTCTACGTGAACAAACAAGGCGGGACCGGCTCATTCCTTCTCTGTCAGGAAGCACAGAAGCTCTGCTCTTGGGCCGTCCATCGCAACATCGTCCTCAAAGCTGTCTATCTCCCAGGTCAAGAAAACTACCTGGCAGACAAACTGAGCAGGGTCCTCCAACCGCACGAGTGGAGATTGGATCCGCTTGTGGTTCAGCGGATCTTTCTCCGGTGGGGCCTCCCCACCATGGATCTGTTCGCCAGTCCTCTGAACCGGCAGCTTCCCAAATTCTGCTCGCGACAGCCGCATCCTCTCCGGGTAGCGGCGGATGCTTTTCTGATTCCATGGTCCACAGGCCTCTTGTATGCCTTTCCACCCATGCCTCTGGTGTCTCGGACGCTCTTCAAAGTTCTCAGAGACAAAGCATCGATGATCCTAGTGGCTCCCCGGTGGCCGAGACAGCCTTGGTTCCCGCTTCTGATGCAGCTGGCGGTGGACACCCCTCTTCCTCTGGGGTTTCAGCCCGACCTCTCGCAGGATCAGGGGACGCTCCTGCACCCCAACCTTCGGTCCCTTCATCTGATGGCCTGGCTGCTGAAAGGGTAGTCCTTGCTCCTCTCCAGCTGCCTCCAGATGTGGAAGAGGTCGTCTTGGCCTCCAGGAGGCCTTCCACCCGGAAGTCCTACGCTCTTAAGTGGCGTCGGTTCTCCGTCTGGTGTACTCAGCAGTCTCAAGACCCCTTCTCCTGTTCAGCATCAGTGGTCTTGCAGTACTTGCTTTCTCTTTCCAATCTTGGACTTAAGTCCAACTCGGTCAAGGTCCACCTCAGTGCTCTTTCTGCGCATCACATGCCGGTGGATGGTAGACCTCTTTCCAGCCACCCTCTGGTGGCCCGTTTTCTCAGAGGCCTCCTTCTCCTTAAACCACCTTTGCGCCCGCCAGCCCCGAACTGGGATCTCAATGTGGTTTTACAGCGGATTACCTGTCCGCCTTTTGAGCCTATGGCTACCTGTCCTCTGCGTTTTCTTTCCTGGAAAACATTGTTCTTGGTGGCCCTCACTTCTGCTAGACGCGTTAGTGAGCTGCAGGCCCTAGTATCTGATCCTCCTTACACTAGGTTCTACAAGAACCAGGTAGTCCTACGGACTCACCCTAAGTTTCTTCCTAAGGTGGTTTCCCCTTTTCACATCAACCAGGAGGTGGTACGTCCGACCTACTTTCCCAGGCCACACTCCAGCTGAGCTGAAATGGTCCTGCATACCCTGGACTGTAGAAGGGCGCTGACCTTCTACCTTGACCGTACGTGGGAGCACCGAAGGGCTGTTCAGCTCTTCATGTCTTATGACCCCAACAAGTTGGGGCTCCCTGTCTCCAAGCGTACTCTGTCCATCTGGATTGCGGACTGCATCGCTTGGGCTTACGAGGCTGCGGGCCTCGTGCTGGAAGGTAGAGTCACCGCTCATCGTGTTCGGGCGAAGGCTACGTCAGTGGCTTACCTCCGCTCTGTTCCGTTGGCAGACATCTGCCGGGCCGCTACTTGGTCTTCAAGCCAGACTTTTGCAGCCCATTACTGCCTGGAGAGGGAGTCCCGCAGGGACAGTGCTTTCGGACAGGCAGTCCTCCGTAACCTCTTTGAGGTATAGGCAACTCCTGCCCTCCGTCCCGGATGTTGGGCTACCGGTTGGAGACGCATTCAGAGAAGATTCCTTCCTTCTGTGCTATTGACCTCGAGGGAGCTCATTTTTGTGCTTAGAGTCTCCATTAGCCTTAAGCTTGGGAGTCCCATATGTGAGGACTGACTTCTTGCTTGGTCCTGGAGAAAGCGTAGTTACTCACCTGTAACAGGTGTTCTCCAGGAGCAGCAGGAATCAGTCCTCACAACCCTCCCTCCTCCCCTTGGAGTTGCAGTTATATGCTTTCGTTTTTGCTAATTTTTGCTGTCTTTTAGCTATGTCATCTGACTGAGCAAGATGGCACCCTTGGGCGGGAAGAGGACCGCGCATGCGCGCTGCAATTCCCAAAGGCTTTCTTTGAAAGCTGGGGAAAATTGCTCCACGAGGGCTCCGTCGGCGCCGACGTCACCCATATGTGAGGACTGATTCCTGCTGCTCCTGGAGAACACCTGTTACAGGTGAGTAACTACGCTTTATGGGTAGGGTCCATCACGATTTGTTTGTAGCCGAGGTTTGACATTGCTTCCAGGAAAGTGCTTGATAAGGTGTGCTGAGTGGAGGCGAGATTAAAGTCGCCTAGTAGCCAGTTTTGTTTGCTGTGATCTTCAGGGTTAGCAGCTAGGTCAATTATATCAGAGAGCTCATCTGAAGAGGCACTTGGTGCTCTGTAAACAAGATTGATGGTGTTGAGTTTGTTGGAGATGGTTATTGTGTCTAGATGTTGTGAGCTCTTGGAAAAATTAATTCGGTATTGTAGAGCAGTTTTCGCCAGGATGAAGACTCCTCCACTTCTTTTATTTTCTCTGTTGCATGTGAAGATTGAGAAATTAGGCGGAGTGAGTTGATTTAATAGTACGGAATCCGTGTCTGAGAGCCATGTTTCTGTGACCATTAGTATGTCTAAGTCCATGTTGATTAGTAAATCGTTAATGGCTGGCCATTTATTACGGACAGAGCGTGCGTTGATGAGGGCGCAGGTAAGGTCATATTGAGTTTTTGTTTTGTTAACTCTTGAATTAGAGGTAAGATCTAGTGTCCCATAGAGCAGATGCGTTTGTCTTTTATAATGGGAGCTTGAAGTATGCTGGTATGGATTATGATAGAATTTCCTGCTTGTGTTTTGGAGTGTAGGGATTGTATTGTGGTATTGGAGAAATGCGTTGGAGCCACCGATGATACTGGCAGGGTGTACAGGAAAGCGATTGTTATAGTGGGTATGGCCATGTTTTTCTGAGTAGCGTTGGTTCTGAGGGCAGGCTGCTTAGGTATCGTTTGAGCTGCTCCTTGTTATCTTTTAGGTGAGAGAGTGAAAAATATGGGGTAAGGATTACGTGTGGAGGGGAAGTTGAAACTGGCTGTATGTAGCGGTGGCTGCTACTTCAATAATAGGGATATTTGTGCGATAATCAGGGATATAATTGGATCATTTGCAATGCATATATATATATTCTACAGCAATCTGAGATAACTTTAGAATTATTGTTATAGATTACAAATAGACCTGCTTGGATGCAAAGTATAGCAATATTATATGTAGATTAGTACTTTGTATCAGTATTCTGGTTAGGTTTGGTTACTTAGATGCAATTTACAGCAGACTGAGATACAATACATACAATTTACCGCAGTCTGAGATACAGTAGATTATTGTTACAATGTATACTTTTCACTTGCTGAGATAAAGAGTGCAGTAACATTTCTAGCATAGATACGTTGTAATAGAAAGTTCAGACTAGTTAGGCAGATTGTGTCTTGAAGGACTAGAAAGGGGGGCTGTTACTTCTGGAGAGAAATCTGAAATTGTGAGTATATACTTCTGGGAATTTTTCTGAAAGGAATTTTTTTTTCTTTTAAAGCTAATTAATCTGTGAACCCACTATTTTTTTGTTAAATCAGTCAGGGCCTAGTAGCAACAGTTTAAGATTCAATTTAAAACACAGAAGAGAACTTTCGGGTTACCTTTCATACCCAGTAGACAGCTGTAGTTTAAATTTCATAGTCACTCAGGGCCTAGCATCAGCAAAGTACTTTTAGTTTCAAATTAAAACACAGAAGAAAGCTTTCTGGTTAAATTTGGAATCCAGCAGAGAGCTTGTAGTTTAAATTTCTTAATAGGTTAGAGCCTAGTAGCAGCAAAGAGCTATAATTTAAATCAAATCAGAATATAGCTTACCTCAGCGGCACAGGACAAGGTACTGTGTAGCAGCCCTTTTTTAATAAGTGTTATATCCCTCCCTCCCTCCCTCCCCACACCCACCCTCCCCTGGAATAATCACAGCTTTATAGGTACTTGCACAACTTAAAAGACAGGAGGTGCTCTCAGGTGAAGCTCATTACCCAAATCAGTCATACACTAAGGACCTGAGATTAATTAAGCTTCAGGTGAACAAGGTATATTAAACTTCTTAGGTACAGTTTTAGTGGTATAAATATCCATAGCACCCTTTAGTACATAAAGAACTTAAAGATCTAAACACAAACTTAAAACTAAGATGCAGACAGCAGTCCAGCAGCGGGATGTGGGCTTTCCAGTCTTTTGCATTGAGTGTCACATGTATGATTTTCTCCCAGCTGGTGAGAGGTCTTACGTGTGCACTAGGTGCAAGAAGCTCTCTGCTCTCAGGGAACGAGTCCGTTCTCTAGAGGCTAGAGTAGCAGACTTGGAAAACATAAGACAGACAGAGAGGTACATAGACGAGACCTACAGGGATATAGTCCTGACGTCCCACCTCCAGTCTGGCAGCATCCCTGTTGCCATGGAGGAGAGAGGTCACGTGACAGGAGAGCATCACCCTGGTGTGGCAGGAAGTGATCCTGTAACTAGGACCTGTCCTCCAGGTGATGTAAACCCCTCTCGCACCGAGGAGGTTTCTCCAGGGCCAAGTGCCCATGAGGGAAGGGTTAGGACAGCAGTTATAGTTGGTGATTCGATCATTAGGCATGTAGATAGCTGGGTGGCTGGTGGACGTGAGGATCGCCTGGTAACATGCCTGCCTGGTGCGAAGGTAGCAGACCTCACACGCCACCTAGATAAGGTCTTAGATAGTGCTGGGGAGGAGTCTGCTGTCTTGGTACATGTCGGTACCAATGACATAGGAAAATGTGGTAGGGAGGTTCTGGAAGCTAAATTTAGGCTTTTAGGTAGGAAGTTGAAATCCAGAACTTCCAGGGTAGCGTTCTCCGAAATGCTTCCCGTTCCACGCGCAGGACCCAAAAGGCAGGCAGAGCTCCAGAGTCTCAATGTGTGGATGAGACAATGGTGCAGAGATGAGGGGTTCGGATTTGTTAGGAACTGGGGAACATTCTGGGGAAAGGAGGGGCTCTTCCGAAGGGATGGGCTTCACCTTAACCGAGATGGAACCAGGCTGCTGGCATTAACCTTTAAAAAGGAGATAGAGCAGCTTTTAAACTAGATAATAGGGGAAAGCCGACAGTCGCCCAAGAGCGCATGGTTCGGAAGAATGTATCCTTGAAGGATACTACAAAAAGCAGAGAGGTTCCAAAAAAGAGTAAAGTAGCCCAAATGCCCTCGAGTATGGAGCAGACAGAACTTAAAGATCCCAAATTACCCATGTCTACCAATAGCCAAATTAATATGAATAAAATACAGTCTCTAAAATGCTTGTATGCAAATGCTAGAAGTCTACAAAACAAGTTGGGAGAGTTAGAATATATAGCACTAAACGAGAGGTTAGATATGATTGGAATATCAGAGACATGGTGGAAGGAGGACAACCAGTGAGACACTGTGATACCTGGGTACAAACTATATCGTAATGATAGAGCTGACCAAATTGGTGGAGGGGTTGCGCTCTATGTTAGAGAGGGCATTGAGTCAGAAAGGATTAAAGTTTTGCAAGAAACAAAATTTGCTGTAGAATCTCTATGGATTGAAATTCCATGTAAAAAGGGGAAGGCGATGGCAGTGGGGGTGTACTATCATCCGCCTGGCCAGAATGAACAAATGGATGATGAAATGCTCAAAGAAATCAAGGAAGCTAGCAAAGGTTACAGTGCAGTAATAATAATGGGTGATTTCAATTACCCCGGCATCGACTGGGTCAGTGTCACAACAGGACATGCTAGGGAGATAAAGTTCCTAGATGAAATAAATGACTGCTTCTTGGAGCAGCTGGTTCATGAACCAACCAGAGGGGAAGCAATATTAGACCTAGTTCTTAGTGGAACACCAGATGTAGTGCAAGAGATAAGGGTGTTGGGGCCACTTGGCAATAGTGATCATAGCATGATCACCTTTGATTTAATTAGTGGAGGAGGGATAGTAAGGAAATCCACAGTACTACCCTTTAACTTTCGAAAGGGAGACTATGATAAAATGAGGAAAACAGTTAAGAAAAAACTAAAAGGAGCAGTTGCAAAGGTTAAAGACGTACATCAAGCTTGGGTGTTGTTGAAAAATACTATCTTGGAAGCCCAGACCAGCTGTATTCCACGCTTTAAGAAAAGTGGAAGGAAGTCCAAAAAACTGCCAGCATGGTTTAAAGGTGAGGTCAGAGAGGCGGCTGTTGCCAAAAAAGCATCTTTCAGGAAATGGAAAAAAGAGCCAAACGATGAAACCTGGAAACAGCACAAGCACTGGCAAGTCAAATGCAAGGCATTGATAAGGCAGGCAAAGAGAGAATTTGAGAAGAAGCTTGCTGCGGAAGCAAAAACGCGAAATAAAGACCTTTTCAAGTACATTCGTAGCAAAAAACCTGTGAGAGAGTCAGTTGGTCCATGATATGATAAAGGGGTGAAAGGAGCACTAAGAGGCGACAAGGCGATAGCGGAGAGACTGAATGAATTCTTTGCTTCGGTCTTTACTGAGGAAGATGTAGGGATGTTACCCATGACTGAAGTGGTATTTAAAGGTGTAGAAGAATTGAAGGAAATATCGATACATCGGGAAGATGTCTTACAACTATTAGATAAACTGAAGAGTAGCAAATCACCTGGGCCGGATGGTATACATCCAAGGGTGTTGAAAGAACTGAAATTTGAGATTGCAGACCTGCTATCAGTAATCTGTGAACTATCATTAAAATCATCTCTAATACCTGAGGATTGGAGGATCGCCAATGTAACACCAATTTTTAAAAAGGGTTCGAGGGGTGATCCGGGAAACTACAGACCAGTGAGCCTGACATCAGTACCGGGAAAAATGGTAGAAACCATCATAAAGAATAAAATTACTCAGCATGTAGATAGTCACGACCTAATGGGAGACAGCCAACATGGCTTTAGACAAGGAAGATCTTGTCTTACTAATCTGTTATGTTTTTTTGAAGGAGTGAATAAACAGGTGGACAAAGGTGAGTTGGTTGATATTGTGTATCTGGACTTTCAGAAAGCCTTTGACAAGGTCCCTCATGAGAGACTTTTGGCAAAACTAAAGAGTCATGGGATAGGAGGCAGTGTACTACTGTGGATCAGGAACTGGTTAAAAGATAGAAAGCAGAGGGTAGGGCTAAATGGCCAATTTTCCCAATGGAGAAAGGTGAATAGTGGTGTACCCCAGGGATCTGTGCTGGGTCCGCTGCTTTTTGACATATTCATAAATGACCTGGAAAGTGGAATAACAAGTGAGGTTATCAAATTTGCAGATGACACAAAACTATTTAAAGTTGTTAAAACCCAGGAGGATTGTGGAAAATTGCAAGAGGATCTTGATAAATTGGAAGACTGGGCATCAAAATGGCAGATGAAATTTAATGTGGAGAAGTGCAAGGTTATGCACCTAGGGAAGAACAACCCAAACTATGGTTACACGATGCAAGGTTCCACATTAGGAACCACCACCCAGGAAAAAGATTTAGGCGTCATTGTGGATACCTTGTTAAAACCCTCGGCCCAGTGTGCAGCGGCAGCCAAGAGAGCAAATAGAATGCTAGGTATGATAAGGAAAGGAATGGAAAATAAAACAAAAGATATTATAATGCCTCTATATCGTTCCATGGTGAGACCGCACCTTGAATATTGTGTGCAATTCTGGTCGCCGTATCTTAAAAAGGATATAGCGATTTTAGAAAAGGTTCAGAGAAGAGCCACCAAAATGGTAAAGGGGATGGAAGGCTACTCCTATGAAGAAAGGCTAAAAAGGTTGGGGCTCTTTAGCCTGGAGAAGAGACGGCTGAGGGGAGATATGATAGAAGTCTATAAATTAATGAACGGAGTGGAACGGGTAAACGTAGATCGATTGTTTACCTTATCAGAATATGGAAAGACTAGGGGACATGCAATGAAGCTACAGGGTAAACTATTTAAGACTAATAAAAGAAAATATTTTTTCACTCAACGTGTAATCAAACTCTGGAATTTGTTGCCGGAGGATGTAGTAAAGGCTGTTAGTGTAGCTGGGTTTAAAAAAGGTTTGGACAAGTTCCTGGAGGAAAGGTCCATAAACCATTATTAAGAAGGGACCCAGGATATCAATGCTTGAACCAGTACAAGCATTGTGGAACCTGTGTCCCTTGGGAAAACTGCTAGGTACGTATGACCTAGATTGGCCACTGTTGGAAACAGAATGCTGGGCTTGATGGACCTTGGTCTGACCCAGTATGGCATATCTTATGTTCTTATGTTCACTTAGTCTCTGTAGTTAAGTTCAGGCATGTACCATATGGTGGTCTGATGTTTCTTGTGAGATTCGTGTTTGGTTCCTTAGATCAGCTGGGTTAAAGGCAGAATGTTCAGCGTTCTTTTCCGACCACAGGGTGTGGAGTCCGTTGATTCGGTGTTGTCAGATTTGCATGCGTATGGTGGAGTTGTTCGAGACTTGGAGGTTTGGGTGATGGTTGAGGAGTGAGTGAGTTTAACGCGTATGGGTTTTTTGTTGCTGGTCCGTGCCTAAGGGCCACGCCAAAGGTCCCTCTGGCGAGGCCCTTAGGCGCGGGCCTGCCTTGTGGCGGCTTCCTTTTACAGGTGCTGTTCCCTCCTCCCAAAGCCCCGATTGGGCTGGAGACCTGAGCGGGAAGGCTGACTGGCCTGCTCAGGAGCTCGACCCTGATCGGGGGAGCTAAAGATGGATGCGGGTGTTGCAGGGGTTTCCCGCCGGCGACGGCTTCCTTTCACAGGTGCTGTTCCCTCCTCCCACAGCCCCGATTGGGCTGGAGACCTGAGCGGGAAGGCTGACTGCCCCGCTCAGGAGCTCGACCCCGATCGGGGGAACTAAAGATGGATGCGGGTGTTGCAGGAGTTTCCTGCCGGCAGCGGCTTCCTTTTACACGTGCTGTTCCCTCCTCCCACAGCCCCGATTGGGCTGGAGACCTGAGCGGGAAGGCTGACTGGCCCGCTCAGGAGCTCGACCCCGATCGGAGGAGCTAAAGATGGATGCGGGTGTTGCAGGGGTTTCCCGCCGGCGGCGGCTTCCTTTTACAGGTGGTGGTCCCTCCTCCCACAGCCCCGATTGGGCTGGAGACCTGAGCGGGAAGGCTGACTGGCCTGCTCAGGAGCTCGACCCCGATCGGGGGAGCTAAAGATGGATGCGGGTGTTTTAATAAGCTTCTGCTCTTCCACCTCCAAAATGTTTTGAAAACAGTATACCCACCCCTCCCCCTTGTGCATTTTCCCTATTCTCCGCCAAATACACATGTCGAAATACCTTTGTTTGTAACAATCCCTGTAAGGTTTTCAGGTTTGTCTCATGAATTTGTAAGATATCTGCTCTAGTGCATGCCCCATCCCTCATCAAACTGCGCCGCTTTTGCCATGAAGACAGGCGTTTGGTATTTAATGTCATAACCGTTACTTCTCTCCCCTCCCCACCCCCTTGTCTTTGCATTGCACCCCCCCCCCGCCCTTCCTCCTCCTCCTACCTTTGATTCCTTCCTCTTTCACCTCCTTGCCCTCCTATTCCTCTCCCCCTCCCCCCCACCCACTCTCCCAGCAGTTTTGATCTCCAGTTGAGTAGTGACTCGCCATGCCCTAGGTCCATCCTGTCCTGCTTTCCCTCCAGAACTCCCAACCCATCTTTTCCCCAACCTCATCCGGGTTGGATGGTTGGAGGGTTTCCTCTCCACTTCTTCCCCCCCTCCACACATCCATCACTCATTCAACCATCTCACATCCTTTCCTTCTTCACCTTTCCTCACAAATCCACTTTCCTTACCCCTTATCTGTCCACTTCCCCTACTTTCATTCACTCCTTGTATTTAAACTCCCACATATCATTAGTGAAAAAATTCCCATAACCTCAAACCAGAAATCTTTAGAAGCCTAAGCATGTCAAAAACCATAAACTTGAAAGCAGCAAGGTGTCCAATGTTGGGATTATGAGCCATCTGCCAGGCTTGTCATCTTTTTCTTGGATCTTTCCACCGCTTCCCATTTCTGCCGCAAATCCCTCCAGCTCTGCAGACCTTTGGGGCTCTCTTCTACCTGTGGCAGGTCTTTCAGGCCTATCTTCGCCAATGCCACCCACGGTTCTTGCACTATTCCCTGCTTTGTCACTCCTCCATTTTTAGTAAAAGCTAGTCCTTGCGGGACTAGCCAACGGTATCTAATACTTTATTGCTGCAGAATTGCTGTCAAGCCCCCCCATGCCTTTCTCCGAGTGATTGTAACCAATGCCAAATCTGCACAGACTGAAATATTGTGGCCTTTCCAAGCAAACTTGTTTTCTGCTTCTGCAAAGCAATTCTCTCCTTGACACCATACTCATGTAAACATACAACAATGTCCTGTGGTGCTTGCCGTTTTATTGGGTCCAACGTTCTATAGGCTCATTTAATTTTAACATCCACCTCTGGGGCCTCCTCTGTGCCCTGTGCCAACAGAAATCTAAAGATCTCCTGTGCCACCTGTGTACAATTCTGAAATTCCTTTGACTCTGGAACACCCTTTATCCGTAAGCTCTGTCTTCTGGATTTATTCTGAAAATCTTCAATTTTTAGAGCCATATCATTATTGACTCCCTCCAGCCTGGCTAATTCCTTATGAAGCTCGTTCAGTGCTGTGCCAGTTTCCAACATTTTACCTTCTAGTTCTTCCACGTAGCTCTCTGCTAACATTATCTCCATTCGCAAGCCTGCTACCGTATCTGCCACCACCTCTTTTATGTCTGTAATATCCTTATGTACCTCTGCAAAGAATTTAAGGGGCTCCACCCGGGTTATCTGTTTTGGGGGGTTCGCTCTCACTGAGCCCTCGCTCTCTGAATCTGATTTCACATTATCACTTGTGTGGGAGAGCGTCTCCACGATTTTACTCCCTCGTTTTCAACCTGCTTCACCTTGCGGTAAACAAAGTCCTTTAAATACATGTTTTTTCTCCACTTGGCTACCATCTCCTGAACCACTGAGAGGATCTATTTTTCTCGCAACTAGGAAAGTTTTCGCCTGGGACAGTACTGGATTTTCTCTATTTAGCGGGAACGGTCCCTAGAGCTTAAAAATACAATCTTGGATGCCCAGACCCACTCTATTCCATGCTTTAAGAAAAGTGGAAGGAAGTCCAAAAAACTACCAGCATGGTTTAAAGGTGAGGTCAGAGAGGCTGTTGTAGCCAAAAAAACATCTTTCAGGAAATGGAGCCAAATGATGAAAACTGGAAACATAGCTCTTAACTGTGGTTTTAGACTAAGCTTGGGGGCATTTAGACTGCTTTCCTTTGTATAGACTTACATCAGATATCTGTGTGTGTGGCAGATGGAGAGTTATAACATACTAGGTTTTTACCCCTGCTGCACTGGTGGGGAAACCCTATTCCCAGGGAGGAGCTGATTTGGAGCATTGTACACCTGGCCTGACACTGGTCTGAGCCAGTTTTGCAGAAGCTGAGAAGCCTCCATTGAGCTAAGATCAAACCTTTCTATCTTCTCTCCTGGCTTAAAACTATAAATTCTAACTGTTGATTTTTGGGGGGATTACTATTATAGCTCTTTAACTGTGGTTTTAGACTAAGCTTGGGGGCATTTAGACTGCTTTCCTTGTATAGACTTACATCAGATATCGGTGTGTGCCCACGGTTCAGGAACAGCCTACTCGCCAGAGACACTTTTCCGAAGGGGTGGGCTCCACCTTTAACTAGGATGGAACCAGGCTGCTGGCATTAACTTTTGAAAAGGAGATAAGCAACTTTTGAACCAGATAATAGGGGAAAGCCGACAGTCGCCCAAGAGCGCATGATTCAGATCAATGTATCTTTGAAGAATACTAGAAAAAGTTAGGGCACATCAACAGAGAGGTTCCAATAAAGACAAAAGTAACCCAAATGCCCTTGAGTACGGAGCTGGCTGAGCTAAAGATTCCAAATTACCCCTGCCTACCGATAACCAGATTAATATGCATTAAATACAGCCTGTAAAATGCTTATATGCAAATGCTAGAAAGTCTAAAAAATAATATGGGAGAGTTAGAATATATAGCACTAAATGAGAGGTTAGATATGATTGGTATCTCAGAGACATGGTGGAAGGAGTACAGCCAGTGGGACACTGATACCTGGGTACAAACTCTATCGTAATGAGAGTGCAACCCCTCCACCAATTTGATCTGCTCTATATTAGAGAGGGCATTGAGTCACAAAGGATTAAAATTTTGCAGGAAACAAAATTCACTGTAGAATCTCTATGGATTGAAATTCCATGTAAGAAGGGGAAAGCGATGGCAGTGGGGGTGTACTATCGACTGCCTGGCTAGAATAATCAGATGGATGATGAAATGCTCAAAGAAATCAGGGAAGCTTGCAAAAGTTACAACACAGTAATAATAATGGGTGATTTCAATTACCCTGGTATCGACTGGGTCAGTTCCCGGCAGGATATGCTAGGGAGATAAAGTTTCTAGATGAAATAAATGATTGCTTCTTGGAGCTGCTGGTTCATGAACTGACCAGAGGGGAAGCCATTTTGGACCTAATCCTTAGTGGAACACAAGATCTGGTGCAAGAAATAAGGGTGTTGGGGCCACTTGGCAATAGTGATCATAGCATGATCACGTTTGATTTAATAAATGTAGGAAGGACGGCAAGGAAATCCGCAGTACTACCTTTTAACTTTCAAAGGGAGACTATGATAAAATGTGGAAAATAGTTAAGAAAAAACTAAAAGGAGCAGTTGCAAAGGTTGAAGATTTGCATCAAGCATGGGTGGTGTTTAAAAATACTATCTTGGAAGCCTAGACCAGCTGTATTCCACGCTTTAATAAAAGTGGAAGGAAATCTAAAAAAAAAATCTCCAGGAACAAGCAGGAATGTAGCCTTCACATATGGGTATCGTCGGTACTGACGGAGCCTGCGTGGGAACGCTCTCCAGCATCTAATAGGAAAGCCTTTGGGAGAATCCCACAGCACCTGCGTGCTGCCTTCCTGCCTTTCCAACTCTCCTTCATCAGTTCTTCATTTTCCGCAGAGCCGACAGGACGTATACCCTGTCACCGCAGAAAGTCTTCTTTTTTTGTGCTCGCGTCTGCCTTCACTCTACGCCTACCGGTACCTCCGGTTCTCTTTTCTTTTAAAAAAACCCCCAAAAACTAGCTTCTAAAAATCTTTTCTTTAGGAGCCTTTCCTCTCTCGGGGCTAGGCGCCATTTTGGGCACTAGGCCCATTTTTTTTTCAAACATGGAAAAACCAGCTAGTGGTTTTAAGAAATGTTCTAAATGTGGCGGTAGATGATCACACGTGCCTTAAGTCCCCTACGCGTTTCGGCAAATGCCTTCCTCAGGGGGATGTACTTAAACATACAAACATAAGAAACATATAAAAATCGTAAATGTTAATAAAAGATGATTAAAATCAAACAGGCATGTAGCACATATACAACAGTCTTGAAGAACAATGTGTAAATACATAAATAAATCAAATCATACACTAAGTACATAATGTTAATAACGACCTTAACTTAAATAATCAACCATAAAACACATAAAATATTAAAATATGAAAATTAGTAAAATATTAAAATAATAAATAAGACGCAGGGCAGAAACAAAATAAAAAAACAGAGAAACGCTTAAAAAGGCCTCTCACCAAACCTTGCTAGTAAACCCAAATGACACAATAAACACATAAGTGTCTACTTACAAGGCACTATTGGTAAAAAACCAATGTAAATATCCTAGATAGCGTATAGATTCCTTGCACTCTAAAATACGTCTATCACGTTGTGGATAGATAATGTTACTAGGTAGCTGTCCTGCACATATTTACGGCATGTTTTAGGGCTTCCTTAGCTAACGCGAAGGTGATATTCACTATACATTGTTCACTTCATTTTAGTTTTGGCGCGAATTTCAGCGTCTTTTAGAAAGTAGTACAAATAGTTTTCTTTTGCAAGCTTCAAAGGCGGTCATATAAAACTAGTTTTTATATATTTTATCACATTATAGACAGATAATGTCACTAAGCACCTGTCTGCATTGATTAATTCATTGTTTCTCCAGCCAACGTTTAATAGACAATCTCCAGGAACAAGCAGGAATGAGTCTTCACATATGGGTACGTCGGTACCGACGGAGCCTGCGCGGGAACGCTCCCCAGCTTCCCAAAAAGGAAAGCTTTTGGGAGCATCCCACAGCACCTGCGCGCTGCCTTCCCGCCTTTCCCAACCATCTCTCCTCAGTTCTTCTTTGCCGCGGAGCCAGCAGGTCGAGCCCTGTCACGGCTGAAGAAGTTCTTTATTTTATTTTATTTCTTTGGTCGCGTGTCTGCCTTCCCCGACTCCGGACCGGTACCGCCGGTCTTTTTTTCTCTTTCTTTCAAAAAAAAAAAAAAAAATCTATTTTTCTTCACTTCGTGTATTTTTCCTCTTGGGCCTCAGGGCCTACAAGAAAATTTCCCTCATGGAAAAACCAGCCTCCGGCTTCAAAAAATGCACTAAGTGTAGCGGTACTATTTCTGTTACAGATACCCATGAATGGTGTCTTAAATGTTTGGGTCCTGAACACTCCATTCCGGATTGTCCGTCCTGCTCTCTAATGTCTAAACAGGGTTTACAGAACCGAGCAGCTAAGCTCCATGTGATGTTTCCCGCTGATGCAGCGTCGGTAGCATCGACATCTTCATGTCTTCTTCTCCTGATGGATCTCAGGTAACCAAACATGTACCTAGCAGGTCCTCGAAGGGTAGATCTCCCTCTAAGCATCGAGATGCCTCTGGGCTTGCCCTTGAGGATCCTGCACCAGCAAAACAACCCCGGCGGGAAGCTCCGACTTCCAAAGCTCCTCCTATGGGGTTACAGGTTGACATCGATGGCACGGCCTCGACCGATCACCTGTTAGAATGCTCTGGGGTACCGGCACAATCTCCCGGTACCGACTTCCAGGCATTCATGGCGTCGATGGATCACAATGTTCTGTCCATGCAGCAGGCTATTACGGCCTTCATTCAAGCTGTGACGCCGCTGGTACCGAAACAAACTCCGTTGTCGGTATCGGCTCCGGCACCGGCACCAGCGCCGATACCGACTGCATCGACATCGACCAGGATGCCGGCTGCAGCGGTTCCTTGTCCAGGGCTGCTTACCGGTACCGATCCAGTACCGGGGACGCCCGATGTCGATACTGCTCGATACGCGTATCGAGCGTTGGAAGAGCACCCTGACAGGCGATACTTCGATTCCTCTGATGATTCTGATACATCAGACGAGTCTCCTGAAGTATCCATAGCCCTTCCTGAAGAGCCGCCTTCTCCAAAAAGAAGAATGTCTCCTCCAGAGGACTTGTCCTTTCAAGATTTCATAAGAGAAGTAGCTAAAGGACTTTCTATTTCAGTAACTTCTGAATCAGAGCCTAGAGCTAAAAAATTGGATATTTTGGCTATTCTAGGGCTCCTAAAGAGGCAGTCACCTTACCAATTCATGAGATTCTTTATGAACACATGATTGATCTATGGGAGACGCCTCTCACTCTCTCTCCTCATTCTCGCAGATTGGACACTATGTATCGTGTCCCTCCTTGTCCTGGATTTCAGAAAACTCAGCTTCCTCACCATTCCATTGTGGTGCAGTCAGCTATGAAGAGGATAAAGAGTACAAAGAGACACTCTTCTGCTCCTCCAGGAAGAGAATGCAGGACCTTGGATGCTTTTGGTAGGAAAATCTTCCAAGCCAGTATGCTTATTGCCAGAATCAACTCATATAGCCTTTACATGGGTATGTTTCTAAAAGAAGTTGCAGAAAAACTGCACACTTTCCTCCCTTTTCTTCCAGAGGATAAAAGGGAGGAATTCCTCATTTGGCTTAAGCATACTCAAGACATTTCACCAGGCTTCTGATTTAGAACCCTTGGTTCAAGATAGCTTAGGAAATCTTCCCTGTACAGGTGAAAACCTATTTGGCAAAGAGTGGCAAATAAAAGCCACTGAAATGGATGCAGAAAACTCTGCTCTGGATAGACTTTCAAAGTCAACCTCCATTCCTGCCAAGAAAAAGCCTTTTAAAAAGTCTTTCTTTAAAAAGGGCAGATTTCCTTCTACTTCTGGCCAAGAATCTTCTACAGGTCGCTTTTCCACTAAGTGTCAGCAACCTAAACAGGCCAGGCCTAAGCCTACAGGGGCTGCTGCAACTCAGCAAGCCTAACCTCAGGGTTTTTGACTTGATGCTAGAGAACTTAGCCTTTCTGGCTCTAAAGCAGCCAGAGCCTCTCGCCATTCCAGGAAGGTTGGCTCATTTTGCTCCCAGATGGGAGCAGATAACATCAGAGCAGTGGACCCTCTCCATCATAAGAGAGGGCTACAAGCTTCATTTCTCAGACCTTCCTCCCCACACCATGGTGAGACATTTCAATTCTCCCACATCTCTTCTCGACCTTCTAGGTCAAGAGGTAGCTACCCTTCTTGCCCAAGGGGCAATAGATGAAGTTCCTCTTCTTCATCAAGGGTTAGGGTTCTACTCCCCCTATTTTCTCATTCCGAAGAAGACAGGGGGATACAGGCCCATCTTAGATCTCAGAGAATTGAACAAATTTCTATACAAGGAGAAGTTCAAGATGCTTTCTCTGGGCACTCTCCTTCCATACCTTCAAAGTCAGGATTGGCTTTGTTCTCTAGATCTCAAGGATGCGTACACACATGTCCTCATCCATCCCTCTCACAGAAAATTCCTACGGTTTCTTTTCCAAGGAAAACATTTCCAATACAGAGTCCTTCCTTTCGGTCTGGCCTCCTCTCCAAGAGTGTTCACCAAATGCATGGCAATAGTTGCTGCATTTCTACGCACTCTGGGAATATTTGTCTTCCCATACCTGGACGACTGGCTCATCTGAGCTCCATCTCAGTCAGAGGCCCAGATTTCTCTGGCCCGCATAAGGCGCATTCTGCAGTATCTGGGACTTGTGATAAACCTCCCAAAGTCTCAGCTCACCCCTACCCAGTCCCTAGAATTCATAGGAGCCTAGTTGGATACCACTACTGCAAGGGCCTACCTTCCTCAGGCCCGTTGCCAACGTTTAGTGCAGTTAGCCTCCCAGATTCAGTCAAAGAGCCATTTAACTGCCCGGGAGATGCTACAACTGCTAGGCCACATGGCTTCCACAGTGCATGTGGTACCCTATGCTCGCCTACACATGAGAGCAGCTCAATGGACTTTGTCCACCCAGTGGACTCAAGCTTCATGAGCTCTCTCCGACCAAATAGCAACCACCAAACGTCTCTTTTGCTCTCTCCAATGGTGGATGTCCCCTCAAAATTTGTTGCTGGGGTCCCCCTTCCAACAGTTGTTGCCCCAAGCAACCCTCACAACAGATGCCTCCCAAGCAGGTTGGGGAGCCCATCTACAGGACCTCTCCACTCAAGGCACTTGGTCCCCACAGGAGACCTCTCTTCATATCAACTTCTTGGAGCTTCGAGCAGTTTTTCTAGCTCTCAAGGTCTTCCATACCCTCCTTAGCTACAAGACAGTCCTCATTCATACGGACAATCAAGTAGCCATGTTTTACATAAACAAGCAAGGAGGAACTGGCTCTCTGTCGCTTTGCAACGAAGCTTTAAGATTGTGGGCCTTCGCCAGAGAGCATCAAATCCATCTCCTGGCAGTATACCTCCCAGGAGTCCAAAACTCTTGGGCAGACAGACTCAGTCGAGTTCTGCTTCCACACGAATGGTCCCTGCACATGGATCAGGTACTCAGAATCTTCCAAGAATGGGGAACCCCGGACATAGACCTCTTTGCAAGTCCGTGGAATGCCAAACTTCCCCAGTTCTGTTCCAGAATTCCGTGTCAGGGAGTTCAGGCCAAGGATGCCTTCCTCCTTCATTGGGGTCAGGGCTTTCTCTATGCATTTCCACCCATTCCCTTGATTCCCAAGACTCTGTTCAAACTCCAGAGGGATCAAGGATCTATGATCCTCATAGCTCCACGTTGGCCAAGCCAAGTGTGGTACCCTCTACTTCTACATCTCTCCCAAGCCCCTCCCTGGACTTGGGAGCTGCTCCAGACCTTCTGTCCCAGGAGGAAGGGACTTTGTGGCACCCAAACCCCAAGTCCCTACACCTCAGAGCTTGGTTACTGAAGGCCCTAGACCTTCAAGACTGGAATCTTTCTCAACAAGTGAAGGATATCCTCCATGCTTCCAGAAAACCTTCCACCAGGCGTTCTTATGCTTTTAAATGGAAAAGGTTTTCCATTTGGTGTGCTGAAAAGGGTCTTGACCCTCTAGCACTACCTTTAAATTCTCTGTTAGACTATCTCCTGCATCTTTCCAGTGCAGGCCTTAAAACAAATTCAGTAAGAGTCCATTTGAGTGCTATTGCAGCATCCCTTAAGCCCATCAATGGACAACCTATTTCCTCTCATCCTCTCATTGCAAGATTCATGAGAGGCCTAACTTTAACTAAACCTCCCATTAGGCCTCCTCCGGTGGCATGGGACTTAAATTTGGTTCTTGGTCAGCTTATGAAGCCACCTTTTGAACCCTTAGCCACTACCTCCTTGAAGGTTCTTTCCTGGAAGGTTATTTTCCTCATTGCAGTCACTTCAGCTCGCCGCATCAGTGAACTGCAGGCATTAGTGGCTAATCCACCTTATACAAGGTTCCATCATGATAAGGTAGTCCTTAGGACAAATCCACACTTTATGCCTAAAGTGGTCTCACCTTTTCATCTTAATCAAGAGGTATATTTACCTGTCTTTTTTCCAGCTGCTCATGCATCCAATGCAGAGAAGAATCTTCATATTCTGGATTGTAAAAGAGCTCTTGCTTTTTACTTACAAAGGACACAGCAACATAGACAGTCTTCCCAGCTTTTTGTTGCTTTTGATCCTTCTCATTTGGGACGTCCAGTCTCCAAGAGAACACTGTCCAATTGGATTGCTCAGTGTATTTCTTTCGCCTACCAGAGTAAGAACCTTTCTCTGGAGAGCCATGTCACAGCTCATAATGTGAGGGCCATGGCCACCTCTATGGCTCATCTAAATTCTGTGTCCATCGACCAGATCTGTCAAGCAGCCACCTGGGCCTTGGTTCATACCTTCACAGCCCATTACTGCTTGGACAAGGACTCCCGCCGGGATGCCTTGTTTGGTCAGGCTGTCCTCAAACACCTGTTCCATTCTTAAACAACTCCTACCCTCCTTCCCTGGATGGATGCCTGAGATCCATAGGAGGAAGTAGACCCCTTCCCAGGGTCTCATATCCTTGGGGATCTCCCAGGCATCTTAGCTAGGGAGTCCCCATATGTGAAGACTCATTCCTGCTTGTTCTTGGAGATAGCACAGTTACTTACCTGTAACAGGTGATCTCTGGGAACAGCAGGAATAAGTCTTCACAACCCTCCCACCTCCCCTAGGAGTTGTATCTCTTTTTCTATCTTTCCTTTCCTCTCTCTCTCTATTGTCTCAGCTTTAAACTCGAACTGAGGAGAGATGGTTGGGGAAGGCGGGAAGGCAGCGCGCAGGCGCTTTGGGATGCTTCCAAAAGCTTTCCTTTTTGGGAAGCTGGGGAGCGTTCCCGCGCAGGCTCCGTCGGTACCGACGTACCCATATGTGAAGACTTATTCCTGCTGTTCCCAGAGATCACCTGTTACAGGTAAGTAACTGTGCTTTCACTTCATATACTGTTCTAGTTCTATAAAAAGGTTTGTCTATCGTAAGCCACTTTTCTCATTTCATTTTAGTGTGCCAATACCTTTTTTCCAGGATGCATTAGGAGACGTTAAATTATTCATCAAGGGGTGATTACATGACAATTATGGAGACATTAGCATGTGTAATATTTTTTGGTTCTTTTTGATTTAAACGTCTCTTTTTTCTAAACAAACTGAGGGTGAACTTGTTATTAATCTTAGGCTGACATTACAGCAGAAGCATGCTATAGTGTTTATATTTCTTTTTAAAGTGTATGTCTCAGTAATAGATAAAAAATTTTTTTACCACATAGTGATTGCTAACTTTGGTGAAGATAAGGTAATTCCCACTAAACAAGTGTGTTAAAATTTTTTTAAAGAGAAACGTCCATAAGTAAATTAAAAAGTGTGCTTCCATCGTGACAAGTTCATCTGCCTCTGTGGTTATTAGCGGTCTCACGCTATTAGTTCAGCTGTAGTTAAAATTCTTTTAGCGTTTACTTTCATACATCCTTTCAGGTGTATAAGTTTGCACATTCATTTAGCACGTATTTATTATCATTATTACTTTTATTTAATTGATCATATTTTTATGTCCATACAGTGTCATTTAATGATTTGTTTATACAGATATACATATATTCTATTTTGATGCTCATATTATATTTATATTCCCCTCTTTTTACTGTGTATTTCTTTTACTATTTTTTACTGTCTATTTATGTATTACAGTATTTTAGAGTGCAAGGAATCTACACGCTATCTAGGATATTTACATTGGTTTTTTACCAATGACCAATGACCGCCTTTGAAGCTTGCAAAAGAAAACTATTTGTACTACTTTCTAAAAGACGCCGAAATTCGCGCCAAAACTAAAATGAAGTGAACAATGTATAGTGAATATCACCTTCGCGTTAGCTAAGGAAGCCCTAAAACATGCCGTAAATATGTGCAGGACAGCTACCTAGTAACATTATCTATCCACAACGTATTTTAGAGTGCAAGGAATCTATACGCTATCTAGGATATTTACATTGGTTTTTTACCAATAGTGCCTTGTAAGTAGACACTTTTATGTGTTTATTGTGTCATTTGGGTTTACTAGCAAGGTTTGGTGAGAGGCCTTTTTAAGCGTTTCTCTGTTTTTTGATTTTGTTTCTGCCCTGTGTCTTTATTATTTTAATATTTTACTAATTTTCATATTTTAATATTTTGTGTTTTATGGTTGATTATTTAAGTTAAGGTCGTTATTAACATTATGTACTTAGTGTATGATTTGATTATTTATTTATGTATTTACACATTGTTCTTCAAGACTGTTGTGTATGTGCTACATGCCTGTTTGATTTTAATCATCTTTTATTAACATTTACGATTTTTATATGTTTCTTATGTTTGTATGTTTAAGTACATCCCCCCGAGGAAGGCATTTGCCGAAACGCGTAGGGGACTTAATAAAGGCATGTGTGATCATCCACATCTCTTGCCTCATTGTGTTCCTGTTGGATTAGCAAGAGCATTCTGCTCTCGTTGTGCCTGACTAAATGTGGCGGTACCATTTCCGTCACCGACACCCATGAGTGGTGTCGTAAATGTTTAGGTCCTGACCATTCTCCATCGGAATGTCTCTCCTGCAGAAAGATGACCAAGAGGGGCCTGCAGAATAGAGCTGCAAAACTCGGTAGCCTTTTTGCCGCTGATAGGATATCCGTTGCATCGACTTCTTCCAGGGCTTCATTCTCCTCCCATGGATCTCAGGTAACTAAACCTAAGTCTTCTAAGACTGGCCGGTCCTTCTACGTATCGAGATGCCATTGGCGTTGCTCTCGAAAGTTCACCGGCAAAACAGCCCCGGTGGGAGGCCTCGGTCTCCAAAGCATTAACGGGGCTCCAGAACTACTGGTGCCATGTTCTGGGGTCGTGGCCGCTTCTATCGGTACCGACTCCCAGGCATCGACTTTGAGAGGTACCGGTACCGAGCGTTGCAGGAACACCCGGCACAGAAATATTTTGAATCCTCCGATTCTGATGACTGCTGGTACTAGAGCAATCCTTCCAGAGGATGCATCTCCTTCTCCTCAACACAGAATGTCTCCTCCAGAGGAGACATGTCCTTCCAGGATTTCATATGTGATTTAGCTTGAGGTCTTGCAATCACGGTGACTCCAGAAAAGGAATCCAGAGAGCAGAAGAATTAGAAATTCTTCAATACCCTAAGGCTCCTAAAGAGGCAGCTACCCTGCCCATTCATAGGATCTTGCAAGATCTTATGTTAAGAATGTGGGAAACCCCTTTAACGGTGTCTCCACACTCCCGACGACTCAATACCATATACCGAGTTCCAAACTGTCCTGGGTTTCAAAAGACTCAGTTAGCACACCATGCAGTGCGTAGGATTCAGAGTGCTAAAACGCATTCTTCCAATCCTCCAGGCCGTGAGTCGAGGACGCTCGATGCCTTTGGGCATCGATGCTTCCAATCCTCCATGTTGGCAGCCAAGATCAGCTCTTACATTCTCTATATGGGAATGTTCCTCAAAGAAGTTACAGGAGACTTGGAGCTCATGAGCCCTCTTCTTCCTGAGGACAAAAGAGGGTATTTTCTTACTCTGGTCAAACACGCCCAGGATGTCTCTAAGTTTGTGAACCGTGCAACCTTTGATTGCTTTGAATGTATTAGCAGAACCTCTGCTATTTCCATTGGTGCACGTTGTATTGCCTGGCTCCAGGCATCGGACTTAGAACAATGGGTGCAAGAGAAGCTGGGAAATATTCCTTGCACAGGAGAAAATCTCTTTGGCAAGGATTGGCAAGACAAGGCAAATCAGTTTAAATCTGAAAATACTACTTTGAACAGACTATCAAAGACTACAGTCAATCCAGCAAAGAAAAAGTCAGCCAAGAAACCCTTTTTCAATAAGAAAGAGGTTTTCCCCATCTTACACCCATCATGCTCATTGTCCAGTTCATGTTCCCCAAAAGGGGAACCAACAGAACAGACAGCAGCGAAAGCCACAAGTTCCAAGAACTCAATCGGCTCCACAAGCTCAGCCTCCTCAGGGGCTTTGACTCTTTCCTAGAGAACTTAGTCTTTCTGCCCTTGAAAGGTCCAGAACCCCTCACCATTCCAGGAAGATTATACCATTTTGCCAATAGATGGCAGCAAATAACATCAGAAAACTGGACTCTGTCCATTGTACGAGAGGGGTGCAGACTTCACTTCCACAGCATGCCCCCTCCTACAATCATAAAGCAGTTCAATTCTCAGGTCCCTGTCACCAGTCTCTTGGGTCAAGAGGTTGCATCAGTTCTTGCTCAAGGAGCAATAGAAGTACCGATACCCCAAAAGGGAATGGGATTCTACTCCCCCTATTTTCTCATTCCTAAGAAAACAAGCCTATTCTGGACCTCAGAGAATTAAACAAATATCTGTTACGAGAAAAATTCAAAATGATCTCCCTCGGAACACTCCTGCCATACCTTCAGAGTCAGGACTGGCTATGTTCTCTAGATCTAAAGGATGCATACACTCATATTCTCATCCATACAAATCACAGAAGATTCCTTCGATTCCTTTTCCAGGGAAGACACTTCCAATACAAGGTTCTTCCTTTTGGTCTGGCTTCTGCCCCAAGAGTCTTCACAAAATGCATGGCAGTAGTAGCATTTCTGAGAACTCTAGGAACATCCGTCTTCCCTTACTTAGACGACTGGCTCATTCGAGCATCCACTGCTCCAGAAGCCAGCTTCGCTCTTTCTCGCACGATGCAAATTCTTCGCTACTTGGGACTGGTTATAAACCTTCCAAAGTATCAGCTCGCCCCTTCTCAGTCCCTGGAGTTCATAGGGGTTCGACTGGATACCAGACGGTCAAGGGCTTTCCTACCACAGCCCCGCTGTCTTCGTATAGTGCTGCTGGCATCCCAAGCAGCTATGAAAGTCTTCCTAACTGCTCGGGAAATGTTTCATCTTCTGGGGCATATGGCATCCACTGTCCATGTGGTTCCCTATGCTTGCCTTCACATGTGAGCAGCCCAGTGGACCCTCTCCTCTCAGTGGACACAGGCCTCTGGTCGCCTATCGGACAAAATCAGAAACTCCACACGTCTCATTTCGTCCCTTCAATGGTGGCAATCGCTGGAAAACCTAGTAAGGCTCTCTTTTCCAGCAGCCTGTATTCCAGGCCACCCTAACAACGGATGCGTCCCGGTTGGGTTGGGGGGGCTCACTTGCACGATTTCTCAACTCAGGGTCTTTGGACCCCGCAGGAGGCTTGTCTTCACATAAACCTCCTAGAACTCGGAGCCATTTTCCATGCTCTTCGAGTATTCCAGGCCCAGCTCAGCTACAAGACAGTTCGGGTCCAGACCGACAATCAGGTAGCCATGTTCTACGTGAACAAGCAGGGTGGAACAGGCTCTCTGTCGTTATGCAATGAAGCTTTGCGACTGTGGGCCTTCGCCAGAGAGCATCAAATCCACCTCCTAGTGGTATATCATCTGGGCATTCAAAACCTTTGGGCAGACAAACTCAGTCGAATACTGCTGCCACACGAATGGTCTCTTCACTCAGACCAGATTGCTTGAGTGTTTCGAATCTGGGGGACCCTAGATATAGACCTCTTTGCAAGTCCACAGAATGCCAGACTTCCCCGATTCTGTTCCAGGATTCCGGCTCAAAACTATCAGGCAAGAGATGCTTTCCTCCTCCACTGGGGGGCAAGACTTCCTCTATGCCTTCCCACCCATTCCCCTCATTCCCAAAACACTGTTCAAACCAGAGAGACAGAGGACGTATGATACTCATAGCTCCACATTGGCCATGGCAAACGTGGTATCCTCTGCTTCTTCATCTCTCTCAAGCCACGCCACTGGAGTTGGGACATGCTCCGGGATCTTCTGTCCCAGGAGGACGGGACGCTATTGCACCCGAATCCCCAGTCCCTGCATCTCAGGGCCTGGTTGTTGAGGGCGTAGAGCTTCCAGATATCAACCTTTCTCAACAGGTAAGGGATATCCTGGTGGCCTCCAGAAAACCTTCCACAAGACGATCCTATGCTAAGTGGAAAAGGTTCTCTCTGTATGGTGTTCTCAAAGGGGACTTACCCCTTTTTCGGTGCCTGTGAAATTGCTACTGGAGTATCTTCTCCACTTATCAAATTCTGGTCTTAAAACCAATTCAATAAGGGTTCATCTTAGTGCCATTGCTGCTTCCCGCAGGCCACTAGATGGACAACCTATCTCCTCTCATCCACTCGTAGCAAGATTTATGAGAGGTCTACTCTTAACAAAACCTCCCATTAAGACGCTGCCGGTGGCATGGGATCTTAATCTTGTTCTCGGGCAGCTTATGAAACCACCCTTTGAGCCCTTAGCCACTACAGACCTGAAGTTTCTTTCCTGGAAAGTCATCTTCCTAGTTGCTCTCACTTCTGCAAGACATAGTGAGTTGCAGGTCTTAGTGGCTAATCCTCCTTATACAAGATTTCACCATGATAAGGTAGTTCTTAGGACTCATCCTCACTTCATGTCAAAGGTGGTTTTGCCTTTTCATTTAAACCAAGCGGTTTACCTTTCTGTATTCTTTCCTAGGCCTCATGCCTCTAATGCAGAAAGGAACCTTCATACCTTGGATTGTTAAAGAGCCTTGGCTTTTTACCTTCAAAGAACTAAGCAACATAGAAGATCTTCTCAGCTTTTTGTTGCTTTTGATTCTAGTCATTTGGGACTTCCAGTTTCCAAAAGAACTCTCTCTAGATGGATTGCAAATTGCATATCCTTTGCTTACGAGAGTAAGGGACTTTCTCTCAAAGGCCACGTCACAGCTCACAATGTGAGAGCAATGGCAGCCTCTATGGCTAATCTTCATTCTGTGTAAATTAATGACATCTGTAGAGCAGCCACCTGGGCTTCAGTACACACCTTTACAGCCCATTATTGTTTAGACAAGGACTCCTGTCAGGATGCCTCGTTTGGACAGGCTGTTCTACAGCATCTCTTTCAGACTTAGTACAACTCCTATCCACCATCCTGGGTTTTCGATGCCAGAGATCCATGGGAGAAAGAATGGCCCGTCTCACCAGAGGTTCGCAGCTTGCTAGGGTCATCTGCCTGGCATCTCTCAGCTGGGGAGTCTCCATATGTGAAGACTACATTCCTGCTTGTTCCTGGAGATAGCGTAGAGTTACTCACCTGTAACAGGTGATCTCTGGGAACAATTGTCTTCACAACCCGCCCACCTCCCCTAGGAGTTGTCTGTCTCTCTCTTTCTCTCCTTCTCTCCTTTTGTCTCAGCTATAAACTCAACTAACGAAGGAGAGTTGGAAAGGCGGAAGGCAGCACGCAGGCGCTGTGGGATGCTCTCAAAGGCTTTCTTATTGGACGCTGGGGAGCGTTCCCGCGCAGGCTCCGTCGGTACCAACGATACCCATATGTGAAGACTTAATTCCTGCTGTTCCCGGAGATCACCTGTTACATGTGAGTAACTACGCTCTGCCAGCATGGTTTAAAGGTGAGGTCAGAGAAGCTGTTGCCAAAAAAGCATCTTTCAAGAAATGGAAAAAGGAGCCAAATGACGAAAACTGGAAATAACATAATCCACTGGCAAGTTAGATGCAAAGAATTGAGAAGGCAGGCAAAGAGAATTTCAGAAGAAACTTGCTGTGGAAGCAAAAACGCGTAATAAAGACTTTTTCAATTACATTTATAGCAAAAAACCTGCGAGAATCAGTTGGACCATTAGATGATAGAGAGGTAAAAGAGACACTAAGAGGGGACAAGGCCGCAACGGAGAGACTGAATGAATTCTTTGCTTCGGTCTTTACTGAGGAAGATGTAGGGATGTTACCTATGACTGAAATGGTATTTAAAGGTGATGCCACAGAAGAAGTGAAAGTAATATTGATACACCGGCAAGATGTATTAGAACTATTTGATAAACTGAAGAGTTGCAAATCACCTGGACCGGATGGTATACATCCGAGGGTGTTAAAAGAACAGAAATATGAGATTGCAGACCTGCTATTAGTCATCTGTTAGCTATCATTAAAATCATCTGTAATACCTGAAGATCACTCTCACACACACACACACACACACACACACACACACACACACACAATCACTAGGGTAGTGAGAAAGGGAGAGGAGGAGTGGGGCCTGATTTATTAAGTTTTTTTCGCATAAAAATGTGAAAACAGTCTTAATAAATCAGGCCCTAAAATCTAAAAAAAACCCAATTAACCATGATACCTTTTTGTTGGATGTGTGTGCACTGTGACATAGGTTTCAGTGGCTGGCCCCTAGATTTTTAGGTTTGCTCCTAGATTCCAAGAAAATTTGTCAAGGCCTGTTCTAACTCTTTCCAGTGTCTGCTGTCCATTTGTTGTTTCTGCGCTCTCCTCCTCTTTTTTTTTTTTCCATTTTCTCCCTATATCTGTTTGACATATTTATCTTTCTTTTTCTTTTAGCCCTTTCCTCCATTTCTGTTTTCTGTTTCTCTGTCCACTCGAACTTCACCCTCGCTCTTTCTTTTTAATTTTCACCTTCCTATCAACTCTCCAGCTCCTTTCACTTCCTGCCCTGTCCATTTCCCCTAGCTCTGCCATTTTCCCTGTCTGCTTTCGTTCCTGATAACTTCTTTCCTGATTTTTTTCATTCACTCCTCATTAACCTTTGTACTCAACATCCTGCAGACTCAACATACTCCTCTCCTTAACTCCTTGACAACCCCCAATGGCCTCTCCCACATAGTTCCACCATGCCAAGCAATGCCCCCCCTCTCTGTCCCTCCTTCACTCTACCCTTGTATCCTGGCACCTGTCTCCACCTTCTTCCTCTCCCCATCACCCCAACGCTAGAGCCCCTGTGCCCTCTCCTCTCCCCCACCATTCCCAACAGTAGATCCTCTATGCCCTCCCTTCTTCCCTCCCCCCAATCCCATTAGAACCTCTGCAGTCTCCTAGGAAGCCACAGCCTCTTTCAGTTTACTCAAAGCTGTTCTCCTTCCCAGGGTTGTGTTAGCTTGAGACACACTGTGCACCAATACTGAAATCATAAGTACCCCCTGCTGCCGCAACCCCCTGCTGCCGCAACCCTGGGAAGGATCGAAGCTTTGCATAAATTGAAAGCAGCAGCTGCATCTTGTATGGCCATGTCCCCTGCTGCGCTTCGCACCACCATTGATGCCACTACTTCTCTGAAACCTTTGCCCTGCTTGCACAGGCCCTGCAATGCACTGTTTGAGAACTGCTGGTGTGTGGGTGGTGGAGCTGGAATGAAAAGGAGGCCCTAATGAAGAGAACAGTTAAAAAAAAAAAAAAAAAAAAAAAAGGAGGCATTAGAAGGCACAGAAAGGGGAAATGTGATTTTAATTAATAGCGTATAAACCACCTTTCCTGATTTTCAAATGAAAGTAGAATGGTGTGCAATCATTGGCGCACGGAACAATAACAAAAGTACGATAAGGCATAATTATATAATATAAAAACATAATTAAAATATAGTGACATGGAAAATGGTGGCAAAAAAAGTGCAAACTGGATCACCCATTTTACTGAATTTAAATTCATCCTGCACCATGCATGTTACCCTCAGTATTCTTCATTTCTATCCTTTTGTCACTCTGGATCATCTATGTTTATATCATGCTTTTTGACTCAATTGCTGCATTTTTCTGCACTACTACCTCCGAAAGGGCATTCAAGATATCCTCCATTCTTTCTGTGGAAAAGAAAATATATTTCCTGATGTTTCTGAATCTTCACCAGACGTATAAGAGTTTAAAAATGCCAGATTTAATACAGTAGGTCAAGAGTATTTAGCATGGTTTAAAACTACATGTTGGCTGAAATTGCTACTTATTCATATCCACTCAGTTGTTCAATAGAAGAACCAAGGTTAAACAGAGCCATATAATTATAGATCAGGATCCTCAAACTAGGTCTTCAAGCCTTTTCAAAAGGTGACATAACTGGATCTAAGCCTTAAATTTTGGAATAGGTTCCATAAAGTAGCAGTGACCGAAGAGAAGGTTGTAGATAGTTTTATCATGTTTTAACTTCAGAAGAAAAGGCATATGGTATGCATTTATTTATTTAACAACTCTTTTATACCACTGTATCTACCAGACATGGCGGTTTACATAGAACTGATAGGAACGTTACATAGAACAATTCTTAGCAAAGTAAATACCTCTTCCTTAAACACCCAGGTGTGGAGATACCTCAAAATTCTTTTTTTTTTTAAGTTTGGCAGTCCTGTTCCCTTTAAAGTTCTAAAGGTCAGTATTTTGGATTTGAGAGTTAATTAACTTACTTTTCCAAATCAAGTGAGTTAGATAGGTACATTAGTTATTTCTCTATCCAAATGCACTTAAAAACTAAGTTATACCTGAAACAGTGAAGGGTGAAGTGACTTGCTCAAGGGTTATAAGGAGAGTCGGTGGAGAAGTGGTATTGTATCCTGGCTTCCCTGGTTTTCAGCCTGCTGCTCTAACTACTAGGCCACTCCTTCATCTCATGCAACTCTTGCAGCAATCCAGTAACCAATGAAGGGGTTGATTAAAAAAAAACAGCAATCCTACAACAAGCAGTATAAGATGATACCTTTTTATTGGATTAACTTTGTATGTTTTTGACTAGCTTTGGAAGATTAAAACCTGCCTTAGAACAGCATGAGCAAAAGGTGACTGTGCAAGAATATTTACTTGAATCACAAAAGCATTCCAGTGATAGTCTTAAGGGGAATGGTGAGAAAAATTTATAGGTAATCAGAAGGTGAGAAAGCAATGTAAAAATGTATGATTTATAATATAATAGGAAACCCAGATCTTATAAGTCTTTCCCTGTCAGTCTCAAAGTCTCGCTTTAACATCAAACGTTTTACACTCCTGAATTATTTTGAAATTTTCTCGTAGTATTCTGCCAATGAGGCTATTGGTGCAGTGGTGTGGTCCTGAAAAATGTTACCTCACAAAGATGTCTGCTTTGTGGTGTCTGATATTGTGTCTGTGAATTGATTCTTTGTTTATCCTGTCACTCTAATTTAGCAACCTTCCTCATCTTGTCTACACTGAATATATATTATATATTTCCAGTACATCCTGCTAGACCAGTCCAGACAAGTGGGTTTAGTCTCCCTACCAGCAGATGTTGGAGACAGAGAAATAGAAAAAAACTACCAGCAGCCTGATTGGCTGTTCCCTGGTAAAATGTAGCTGAACCCAGTAGAGGGCGCTCCAGAATTTCTCTGTCTCCAGCAGATGTAGGGGGTTTAACTTTTTATTTTTATTAATTAGTACTTGCAGTAATTTTGCTGGATGCACCCTGGGCACTTGAGCTGCCCCTCTGGGTTTCCCAGCTACGTTTTGTGGGACAGATTGAGGTTGAACTCCTGGTCAGGAGGACCATGTGAGGTTCCCTCTCTGTCAGGGGAGAAAACTGGCCTCAGCTCATGAGGACCTGAGCAGCTGGTCATCGGTGGAGTCTGCAGCTTATCGGCAGCCTTACAGCAGCCTTACAGCAGCTCCTGCTTCTGCCTGTTTCAGGTCAGCCTTGGCTCTTCAGCACTCTGTTCCAGCGCAGTGAGTAGAAAACTTCAACAATACTCCTCCTTTCCCCCCCTCCCAATTTTAATCGGGACACCGTTGGGGCAACCTCTGTCGGCCTGGAGAGTTTTCTCTTCATGTCTTTACTGCCCTAGCTCTCCGTTTGATTAATTTTATGTTTTTACCGCGTTTTCACAGCGTTTGGAGTGATTTTATTTTGGCAGTTTTAATAGCGGCGGCCATTTTGTTTTGGCAGTTTTTTTGCTGCACAGCTCCATTTTTGGCGGGCTTTGTGAGGAGACTTTTTTTCTTAATTTCTGTCTTCCCTGCTAGTTTTTCAACTGTCTGGTCCCTTTCAACTCCTATTTTTGACTTTTTAAATTTGTTTCTGTTCACTGGGGATCATGGTCAGCTGCACTACGCCTGTGAGATGGCTTCCTTTCAGCGATGCATGGTCTGCACAAAGAAGCATAAGGAGTTGAGGGATGGCATTTGTGCTGCATGTCTTGCTCATCCTGGAGAGACTTCGGCGACACTAGCCAACGGCGCTCAGAACAGAAGCAGTCCTGCTGCACGTCCTCAGCTGTTAGAGGAACCCAGACAGCTTCTCCCGGCAAGAGAGTCTCTCTCTCCTCCTCTCTCAACTCCTGCTCCTGAGTCTTTCGGGCAGCAGGAGCCGATACATGCCTCAGATACCAAGTTTTTGGCCCTCTTTAGACAAGCCTGGGATCTTTGGCAAGCTAATTCTCCCAGTAACACAGTGGATGCCCTGACTCAAATCCCTCAGTTTTCTGGTTCTGGATCCCGCAAGTGCTCTAGACAAGAGGACATGTCCAATGTGGATGTACGACCACCTAAGGAGGTCTCTTGGGCTACTACAGCTTGGCCAAAAGCACTAGAGGAAGGGCTGTCTTCGGGGGATGACAATGAGAGCCTGTCGGACCGGGAGGATGGGGAATGGTCCTCATCAGAGTTTTCTGCGGAGGGCCAAAGCGAGACATGGGACATACGTTTCTTTCGCAAAGAGGAATTGCCGGCCCTAATTATGCAGGTGGTTGAAGCCCTACGATTGACGGATCAGCAGAATCCTCAGCCTTCTGCCATTCCCCAGCCAGACTCGATATTACAAGGCATTCACAAGCCATCTAGAGCGTTTCCATTCCTGGCAGAGCTACAACAAATGGTGTCTCGAGAATGAGATTCTCCGGATATTTCCCTCCGTACAGCCCACTGCCTAGGTCAGCTTTACCTCTGGGCACCGCCTGACTTAGAGAAGTGGCTGACATACCCCAAAGTGGATGCCCTTGTGACTAGAGTAACGAAGCACACCACCATTCCAGTGGAGGGTGGTGCAGCACTTCGTGATCAACAGGATAGGAAAGTTGAGAGCCTTCTCAAGACTGCCTTTCGGCTTCTTCATTATCTCTCCAGGCCTCTGTTTGCGGGGGTCTAGTTGCCCGAGCTCTTCTGCGCTGGATTCAAGTCTGCCAGAGGATCCAGCTCTGACTCGTCTGGAATCGGTCACAGCTTTCTTTGCAGATGCCTTTTACGATCTTGTGCGCCTCTCGGCTAGATCGGTGGCAGCGGTCACAGTATCTCCAGGAACAAGCAGGAATGCAGTCTTCACATATGGGTATCGTCAGCACCGACAGAGCCCACGTGGGAACGCTCCCCAGTGTCCAATAGGAAAGCTTTTGGGAACTTACCACAGCGCCTGCGTGCTGCCTTCCTGCGTTTCCCAACTGTCCCTCTCCAGTTCTTCATTTTCCGTGGAGCCGACAGGTCGCACATCCTATCACCGCAGAAAATTCCCTTCTTATACTTCTTTTATGTGGTTGCGTCTGCCTTCCCTTGACGCTATACCGGTACCGCCGGTGGTTCTTTTCTTTTTTTCTAAACCCCCCCCCCCCCCAAAACAAAACAACTTTGTTTCTGGAGTCTTTCTCCAGTAATTTTATTCTCGGATGCCACGCGCCATTTTGGGCAATAGGCCCAACTTTTTCCCTCAAAATGGAAAAACCCGCTTCGGGTTTTAAAAAGTGTTCTACGTGTGGAGGTACCATCTCTGTCACCGACACCCATGAGTGGTGCCTCAAATGTTTAGGTCCTGACCACTCTATTTCAGAGTGTGTTGCCTGTGGAATGATATCAAAAAGGGGCTGGCAAAACCAAGCTGCTAAGCTCAGCACCCTTTTTCCCTCCGATGCAGCCTCCGTGGCATCGACATCCTCGAGGACTTCATCTTCCTCCCATGGATCTCAGGTAACTAAACATAAATCTAGCCGGTCCTCAAAGGGTAGATCGCCTTCTAAACATCGAGATGCCTCTGGCATTGCCCTTGAGGGACTTTCACCAGCAAAATTGCCCCGGCAGGAGGCTTCAGCTTCCAAAGCACTAACGGGCCTCCAGGATGTTCTAGAGGCTTCAACCTCGGCAGAACTACTGGTGCCATGCTCTGGGGTTCCGGTCGCTTTAACCGGCACCGATACCCAAGCATCGGCAGCATCGATAGACCAGAGATTCTTGGCTATTGAACGCAGTCTGGCGGCTCTTCTCACGGCCTCGATGCCCCTAAAACCGCTAAAGACAATTCAACTGATACCGGCACCGACTGCATCGACATCGGCAGGTATTCTACCAGGACCGAGTCATGCGTGTCTATCTGGCATCGACAAGTTGGTACCAGACCACTCCGATGCCGACTTTGATCTGTACCAGTACCGTGCCTTGCACGATCACCCGGATCGGAGATACTTTGAATCATCGGATGAGTCTGAAGACTCCGAAGGCTCTGCTGATACCAGAGTACTTCTTCCTGAGGATTCCTCTTCTCCTCAGCATAGGATGTCTCCACCAGAGGATATGTCCTTTCAGGATTTTATCCGAGATGTGGCCCGAGGTCTTTCCATCACAGTGGCTCCTGAAAAACAGCCTAGGGCAAAGGAATTAAAAATCCTACAATACCCTAAAGCTCCCAAAGAGGCAGCTACCTTACCTATTCATGAGATCTTGCATGATCTTATGTTAAGGATGTGGGAAACACCTCTAACCACATCTCCTCATTCTCGAAGACTCGACACCATGTATCGAGTTCCTCCTTGTCCTGGGTTTCAGAAGACTCAATTACCACACCATTCCATGGTGGTAGAATCCGCCATAAGACGGATGAAGAGTGCAAAAAGGCATGCATCTAATCCTCCAGGACATGAGTGTAGGACTCTTGACGCCTTTGGACGTCGATCCTTCCAGGCTTCCATGCTTTCTGCTAGGATCAGTAACTATATCTTGTATATGGGAATGTTCCTTAAGGAAGTCACAGGAGACTTACAGCTTATGAGCCCTCTCCTTCCTGATGATAAAGGGCAAGATTATCTTACTCTTGTTAAACATGCTCAGAATGTTTCTAAGTTTGTGAATCGTGAAGCCTTTGACTGCTTTGAATGCATAAGCAGAACCTCTGCTATTGCCATAGGTGCACGTAGAATTGTCTGGCTCTAGGCATCTGACTTAGAAATCTGGGTACAGGACAAACTGGGGAATATACCTTGCACAGGAGAGAATCTCTTTGGCAAGAATTGGCAGGAAAAAGCTAATGAGATAGATGCTGACTATCACTTTGGATAGATTGTCCAAATCTACAGCTGATCCTGCGAGGAAAAGATCCTCTAAGAAACCATTCTTCAGTAAGAAGTAGAAGTTTTATCCCTCCTATACCCAGCAGGGACTTTGTTCAGGTCAGTCTACCCAAAATGGGCAGCAACAACAATCCAGGCAACAAAGGAAGCCAAAAGCAGACTCAGCCTCCACCGGCTCGGCAGACTCAGCCTCCACAGGGGCTTTGACTCTTATCTAGAGAACTTTGCCTTCCTGGCCCTGAACGGCCCAGAACCCTCCACCATCCTTGGAAGGTTATGTCATTTTGCCCCCAGATGGTGTCAGATAACAGGAGAAAATTGGACTCTGTCTATTGTATGAGAGGGGTACAAGCTTCATTTCCTCAGCATGCCCCCTCCTACAATAGTAAGACAGTTCAATTCTCAGACCTCTCCCAACGACCAGTTAGGTCAGGAAGTCACAATGCTCCTTGCTCAAGTAGAAATAGAAGAGGTGCCCATTCCTCAACGGGGTACAGGGTTTTACTCCCCCTATTTCCTTATTCCAAATAAAAAAAGGAGGACACAGACCCATTCTAGACCTCAGAGAATTGAACAAATTCCTGTTCAGAGAGAAGTTCAAAATGATTTCTCTAGGAACTTTGCTGCCGTACTTTCGGAGTTAGTATTGGTTTTGTTCTCTAGATCTCAAAGATGCGTACATAAGAACATAAGATATGCCATACTGGGTCAGACCAAGGTCCATCAAGCCCAGTATTCTGTTTCCAACAGTGGCCAATCTAGGTCATATGTACCTAGCAGTTTCCCCAAGGGACACAGGTTCCACAATGCTTGTATTGGTTCAAGCATTGATATCCTGGGTCCCTTCTTAATAATGGTTTATGGACCTTTCCTCCAGGAACTTATCCAAACCTTTTTTAAACCCAGCTACACTAACAGCCTTTACTACATCCTCCGGTAACAAATTCCAGAGTTTGATTACACGTTGAGTGAAAAAATATTTTCTTTTATTAGTCTTAAATAGTTTACCCTGTAGCTTCATTGCATGTCCCCTAGTCTTTCTATATTCTGATAAGGTAAACAATCGATCTACGTTTACCCGTTCCACTCCGTTCATTGATTTATAGACTTCTATCATATCTCCACTCAGCCGTCTCTTTTCCAGGTTAAAGAGCCCTAACCTTTCTAGCCTTTCTTCATAGGAGTATCCTTCCATCCCCTTTACCATTTTGGTGGCTCTTCTCTGAACCTTTTCTAAAATCGCTATATCCTTTTTAAGATACGGCGACCAGAATTGCACACAATATTCAAGGTGCGGTCTCACCATGGAACGATATAGAGGCATTATAATATCTTTTGTTTTATTTTCCATTCCTTTCTTTATCATACCTAGCATTCTATTTGCTCTCTTGGCCGCTGCTGCACACTGGGCCGAGGGTTTTTAACATGGTATCCACAATGACGCCTAAATCTTTTTCCTGGGTGGTGGTTCCTAATGTGGAACCTTGCATCGTGTAACCATAGTTTGGGTTGTTCTTCCCTAGGTGCATAAACTTGCACTTGTCCACATTAAATTTCATCTGCCATTTTGATGCCCAGTCTTCCAATTTATCAAGATCCTCTTGCAATTTTCCACAATCCTCTTGGGTTTTAACAACTTTAAATAGTTTTGTGTCATCTGCAAATTTGATAACCTCACTTGTTATTCCACGTTCCAGGTCATTTATGAATATGTCAAAAAGCAGCGGACCCAGCACAGATCCCTGGGGTACACCACTATTCACCTTTCTCCATTGGGAAAATTGGCCATTTAGCCCTACCGTCTGCTTTCTATCTTTTAACCAGTTCCTGATCCACAATAGTACACTGCCTCCTATCCCATGACTCTTTAGTTTTGCGAAAGGTCTCTCATGAGGGACCTTGTCAAAGGCTTTCTGAAAGTCCAGATACACAATATCAACTGACTCACCTTTGTCCACCTGATTATTCACTCCTTCAAAAAAACATAACAGATTAGTAAGACAAGATCTTCCTTGTCTAAAGCCATGTTGGCTGTCTTCCATTAGGTCATGACTATCTACATGCTGAGTAATTTTATTCTTTATGATGGTTTCTACCATTTTTCCCGGTACTGATGTCAGGCTCACGGGTCTGTAGTTTCCCGGGTCACCCCTGGAACCCTTTTTAAAAATTGGTGTTACATTGGCGATCCTCCAATCTTCAGGTATTAGAGATGATTTTAATGATAGTTCACAGATTACTAATAGCAGGTCTGCAATCTCGTATTTCAGTTCTTTCAACACCCTTGGATGTATACCGTCCGGCCCAGGTGATTTGCTACTCTTCAGCTTATCTAATAGTTGTAATACATCTTCCCGATGTATCTATTTCCTTCAATTCTTCCGCACCTTTAAATACCACTTCAGTCATGGGTAACATCCCTACATCTTCCTCAGTAAAGACTGAAGCAAAGAATTCATTCAGTCTCTCCGCTATCGCCTTGTCGCCTCTTAGTGCTCCTTTAACCCCTTTTTCATCTAATGGACCATCTGACTCACAGGTTTTTTGCTACGAATGTACTTGAAAAGGTCTTTACTTCGCGTTTTTGCTTCCGCAGCAAGCTTCTTCTCAAATTCTCCCTTTGCCTGCCTTATCAATGCCTTGCATTTGACTTGCCAGTGCTTGTGCTGTTTCCAGGTTTCCTCGTTTGGCACTTTTTTCCATTTCCTGAAAGATGCTTTTTTGGCAACAGCCTCTCTGACCTCACCTTTAAACCATGCTGGCAGTTTCTTGGACTTCCTTCCACTTTTCTTAAAGCATGGAATACAGGTGGTCTGGGCTTCCAAGATAGTATTTTTCAACAACAGCCAAGCCTGATGTACGTCTTTAACCTTTGCAACTGCTCCTTTTAGTTTTTTCTTAACTGTTTTCCTTATTTTATCATAGTCTCCCTTTCGAAAGTTAAAAGGTAGTACTGTGGATTTCCGTACTATCCCTCCTCCACTAATTAAATCAAAGGCAATCGTGCTATGATCACTATTGCCAAGTGGCCCCAACAACCTTATCTCTTGCACTAGATCTGGTGTTCCACTAAAGATTAGGTCTAATATGGCTTCCTCTCTGGTTGGTTCATGAACCAGCTGCTCCAAGAAGCAGTCATTTATTTCATCTAGGAACTTTATTTCCCTAGCATGTCCTGACGTGACACTGACCCAGTCGATACCGGGGTAGTTGAAATCACCCATTATTATTACTGTGCTGTAACTTTTGTTAGCTTCCTTGATTTCTGTGAGCATTTCATCACCCATTTGGTCATTCTGGCCAGGCGCTCGATAGTACACCCCCACTGCCATTGCCTTCCCCCTTTTACATGGAATTTCAATCCATATAGATTCTACAGCAGATTTTGTTTCCTGCAAAACTTTAATCCTTTCTGACTCAATGCCCTCTCTAACCTAGAGAGCAACCCCTCCACCAATTTGATCAGCTCTATCATTACGATATAGTTTGTACCCAGGTATCACAGTGTCCCACTGGTTGTCCTCCTTCCACCATGTCTCTGATATTCCAATCATATCTAACCTTTCATTTAGTGCTATATATTCTAACTCTAACCACTCATTGCCTCGGAAGAAAGGCCTGACAATCTACTTCCGGTGACACTGCCAAGAAAACCCAGGAGCTTCTGGGTCGCCAGGAGTCAGGACTGACTCGAAAGCACACATTGCATTGCATTCTAACTCTCCCATCTTATTTTTTAGACTTATAGGATTTGCATACAAGCATTTTAGAGAATGTATTTTATTCATATTAATTTGGCTATTGTTAGACATGGGTAATTTGGGATCTTTAAGCTCTGTCTGCTCCATACATGAGGGCATTTGGGCTACTTTACTCTTTTGTGGAACCTCTCTGCTTTTGGTAGTATCCTTCAAAGATACATTCTTCCGAACCATCCGCTCTTGGGCGACTGTCGGCTTTCTCCTAATATCTAGTTTAAAAGCTGCTCTATCTCCTTTTTAAAGGTTAATGCCAGCAGCCTGGTTACATCCCGGTTAATGTGAAGCCCATCCCTTCGGAAGAGCCCCTCCTTTCCCCAGAATGTTCCCCAGTTCCTAACAAATCCAAACCCCTCATCTCTGCACCATTGTCTCATCCACGCATTGAGACTCCGGAGCTCTGCCTGCCTTTTGGGTCCTGCGCGTGGAACAGGAAGCATTTCGTAGAACACTACCCTGGAAGTTCTGGATTTCAACTTCCTACCTAAAAGCCTAAATTTAGCCTCCAGAACCTCCCTACCACATTTTCCTATGTCATTGGTACCGACATGTACCAAGACAGCAGACTCCTCCCCAGCACTATCTAAGACCTTATCTAGGTGGTGCGTGAGGTCCGCTACCTTCGCACCAGGCAGGCATGTTACCAGGCGATCCTCACGTCCACCAGCCACCCAGCTATCTTCATGCCTAATGATCGAATCACCAACTATAACGGCTGTCCTAACCCTTCTCTCATGGGCACATGTCCCTGGAGAAACTTCCTCGGTGCGAGAGGGTTTTACATCACCTGGAGGACAGGTCCTAGTTACAGGATCACTTCCTGCCACACCAGGGTGATGCTCTCCTGTCTCGTGACCACTCTCCCCCATGGCAACAGGGATGCTGCCATACTGGAGGTGGGACTTCAGGACTATATCCCTGTAGGTCTCTTCTATGTACCTCTCTGTCTTATGCTTTCCAAGTCTTCTACTTTAGCCTCTAGAGAACGGACTCATTCCCTGAGAGCAAAGAGCTCCTTGCACCTAGTGCACACGTAAGACCTCTCACCAACTGGGAGAAAATCATACATGTGACACTCAATGCAAAAGACTGGAAAGCCCCCATCCCGCTGCTGGACTGTTGTCTGCATCTTAGTTTTAAGTTTGTGTTTAGATCTAAGTTCTTTACTTACTAAGGGTTGCTATGGATATTTATGCTAATAAAACTGTACCTTATACGTGTTAATATACCTTGTTCACCTGAAGCTTAACTAATCTCAGGTCCTTAGTGTATGACTGATTTGGGTAATGAGCTTCACCTGAGAGCACCTCCTGTCTTTTAAGATGTTAAAGTACCTATAAAGCTACGATTATCCCAGGCATGGGTGGGTGTGGGGAGGGAGGGAGGGAAATAATACTTATTAAAAGAGGGCTGCTACACAGTACCCTGTCTTGTGCTGCTGAGGTAAGCTATATTCTGATTTGATATAAATTATAGCTCTTAGCTGCTGCTAGGCTCTAACTTCTTATGAAATTTAAACTACAAGCTCTCTGCTGGGTTCTAAATTTAACCAGAAAGCTCTGTTCTGTGTGTTAAATTTAAACGAAAAGTACTTTGCTGTTACTAGGCCTTGAGTGACTATTAAATTTAAACTAAAAGCTCTCTGCTGGGTATGAAATATAACCAGAAATTTCTCCTCTGTGTTTTAAATTTAAACTTAAACTGCTGCTATTAGGCCCTGACTGATTTAACAAAAATAGTGGATTCACAGATTAATTAGCTTTAATACAAAGAATTCCTTTTAGAAAATTACAGAAGTAAGTCACTTGCACGATCTCTCAACTCAGTGTCTTTGGACCCCATAGGAGACTTCTCTTCACATAAACCTCCTAGAGCTGAGAGCCATTTTCAATGCTGAAACAATGTAATTCTTCAAACTTGTGATTTGTGGATCATTGTTTAGAATATAATCACAAGTTTGAAGAATTACATTGTTTCTGCGTAGATCAAATTGTCATTGGAAGCAATGGGAAATCGAAGGAACAAACTTTATTGTTCCGAGAACAAAGATGGATATATTCTCCAGGACCAAGCAGGAAGTCAGTCCTCACATATGGGTGACGTCGGTGCCGACGGAGCCCCCGGGCGGAGCATTTCCCCAGCTTTCAAAGAAAGCCTTTGGGAATGCAGTGCGCATGCGCGGTCCCTTTCCTGCCCAAGGGTGCCTTCTTGCTCAGTCTTCTTTTTTCTGCGGAGCCCGACGGATATATCTTCGTTTCACCCGAGGAAAAAGTCTATTTTATTCTGTGTGAACCTGTTTTTCTTCGGTTCGACGCCGGTTTCCCTTTCCTGCCTGGGCCCGATACACCGGTATCGAGCCCGGATCTCTTTTTTCGTTTTTTGTCCTTAGTGACTAGCGTACGCGCCATTTTTTCTGTTTTCACTGGCAGCCCTGTCTTTTGACCTCGCAGGGGTCCTTTTTCCCCCGATGGCTGCCAGCGGCTTTAAAAAGTGTGATCGGTGTAAGAAACTTATGTCTCTCATCGACACACATGACTGCTGCCTCCGGTACCTCGGACCCGATCATGACCCGATGATCTGTGGTCCGTGTGGGAAAATGTCCTCTAAGGCGTTGAGGAGTCGGCAGCACCAAAAGGAAAGAATCTTCTGTGACTCTGCGTCCGGTCAGGCCCGGACCTCGTCAGAGGCCTCGACATCTCGGGACTCCGGCCCCGAGCAGCGTCAAGGCTCCTCTGAAAGGGGGTCTCCCTCGCGGGAGCATCGCAAGAAGAAAAAACCCGTGAGGGCGTCGTCGGTGGATGCACTTGGCTCCTCGAGGGCCAAGTCGCATAGCCCCGAGCGCCGTCCTGGGTCTTCGGAGTCGGAGAGGCCTGCAAAACAACCTCGTGTGGAGATGGAGTCCCCGGGACATGTGAGTACTGTAGTCCTCGTGGACTCTCCTCCAGGGGAGCCGACGTTCGGCCCGGTGCTGCCGGTGCTCGAGTCGGGGGCTGCTGAGTCTCCTGAGCTCGGACTCAGGTTGACGGACTTGGAGAGCAGCTTGGCTGCCTTCATGGAACAGCAGCGGGCACTGATTGCTGGTCTCACCGGTGCATCTGCCCCGACCACCGGAACATCGACGTCCAAGTTGACCCCGGAGGCCAAGCCGATCCTCGAGTCCATGCACTCTCGAGTTGATCCTCGGCCAAGGTCTCCCTCGGCCTCCCGTTCAGGACCGAGGTCGTCGACGCCGGTACCCTTGGCGTCGGAGCGGATGGCATTGATGCCTGCCCGACCGGAGCTGTTTGATTCCTCCTCCGAGGAGTCTGGCTGGGAGACTGAGGATGAGGAGTCCCCCGACACTTTTTGGACTCGTTGCATCCCTTCGGACTCACCTGAGTCCGAGCCTCGGAGAAGGTCCCCACCGGAGGATACCCTGTTCTCGGACTTCGTGCGGGATATGGCCAAGGCTTTGGCATTCCTCGCGGATCCCGAGGAGGAGCCTTGAGCCAAGGAGCTCGAGGCCTTACAGTATGACTCTCCTCCGAAGGAGGCCTTTACTGTTTCGGTTCCTCCGATGCTGGAACGGTTGCTCTTCCGCATGTGGGAGGCACCGGCGTTGACGCTGGTTTTAAGCAAGCGGGTCGATTCCATCTATCGAGTCAGCAAGAGCCCCGGGTTCCAAAAGTCACAATTACCGCACCACTCCATGGTTGTGGAATCAGCCATGCATCGTCTGAAAAGTCAGAAGATGCGCTCCTTGGTGCCTCCCGGCCGGGAGGCCCGGAACCTGGATGCCCTTGGTAAGAAGTGCTTCCAGGGCTCTATGCTTGCTTGCCATGTCCAGACCTACCAGCTGTACATGGGCATGTACCTTCGAGACCTGGCAAAGGAGATTGATGGGTTCTCTGCTGGTCTCTCCGAGGAACCTTTGCAGAGGTTCAATGCCCTATCCTTGGGTATTCGTGAGTGCTCGAAGTTTATCTCTCGAGCAGCCTATGATGGCTTCGAGGCTTAGGCCCGAGTAGCTGCAGCCGGCATCGGTGCACGCCATCAGGCCTGGCTACAGTCATCGGACCTCGAGCCATGAGTGCAGGACAAGTTGGTCGATATCCCCTGCTGAGGTTAAAACCTCTTTGGCAATCCCATGGCTGAAAGGCTTCAGAACTCGAGACCGAGACTCTTACCCGGACTAGGCTGTCCAGAAAAACCTCTGCCCCTTCACAGAAGAAGGGCTCGGCGAAAAAGACCTTTTACCCGAGAAAGTCATCTGCCTATAAACCATACCCTCATCAGGCCTCTATAGCTCCCCGACAGGTTCAGCAGGCCAAGAGGCAGGGACATGGGCCCCGTAGGCAGAAAGCCCCCAAGCCACCAGCACTGGCTCCTGCACAGCAGGGAGCGGGGTTTTGACTCCGGTGGCATAGCCTCTCCTCCTCAGCTGGCCCACATCAGCACAGGAGGCCGGCTGCCCTGTTTGCCCACAGGTGGTCAGCTGTCACCAGGTACCCCCCTCCTATTTTCCAGGGGAGCCTCCACGACTCCCTCTGCACAGGGACTTACTCCTGCAGGAGTTGGCAAGTCTTGTAAAGGAACAGGCAGTGGAACCGGTGCCCCACCACCTGAGAGGTCAAGGCTTCTATTCCAGGTACAGTCTGGTACCAAAAAGAACAGGAGGCCTCAGGCCCATCCTAGACTTGCAAAATCTGAACAAGTTCCTGCAGAGGGAAAAGTTCAAGATGCTCACCCTTGGAATCCTGCTGCCCTACCTCCAGCAGGGAGATTGGCTATGCTCCTTAGACCTAAAGGATGTGTATACTCACATCCTCATTCATACAGACCACAGACAATATCTCAGGTTTGTCGTGGGAGGAAGCTATTATCAGTACAGAGTACTGCCTTTTGGCCTAACCTCCGCCCCCAGGGTATTCACCAAGTGCCTGGCGGTGGTGGCGGCCTACCTAAGGCTTCAAGGCCTCTTTGTTTTTCCATACCTGGACGATTGGCTCATCAGGGGCCAGTCTCCACAGGAGGCCAATCAAGCCACCCTTCGCACTGTTGCTCTCCTTCAGCACTTGGGGTTTGTTATAAACTTTGCAAAGTCCACTTTGCACCCTTCACAGAACATGGCGTTCATAGGAGTAAGGCTGGACACCCTTCAGGCAAAGGCCTTTTTACCCATGGACAGTGCCCACAGGTTGATGGATCTATCCAGGCAGTTCCACAGCAATTCTCTGGTCTCCGCCAGGCAATTCCTGAGGCTTTTAGGCCACATGGCTTCCACGGTCCATGTAACCCCGAATGCCCGTCTACACGTGAGGCCAGCTCAGTGGGGCCTCAGAACTCAGTGGCACCAAGCCGCAGGAAGCCTTTCGGACAAAGTGAGGGTGTCCACGCTACTAGCCTCTTCTCTGCAGTGGTGGCTTCATCTTCCGAATCTAGTGCAAGGGGTGTTTTTTCAGACATCTCCACACTCTCAAATGCTGACAACTGATGCTTCTCTTCAGGGTTGCGGTGCACATTGCCAAGGGGCATGTACTCAAGGCCTGTAGACCCCTTGGGAGGCTGCCCAACAGATCAATCTCTTAGTACTGAGAGCTATCCGCTTAGCCCTGAGAACCTTCTCCCATCTCATCTCTCACCAGTCTGTCTTGGTTGAGATGGACAATCAAGTTGCTATGTTCTACGTGAACAAACAAGGGGGCACAGGGTCCCCCCTTCTATGTCAGGAGGCGCAGAGACTCTGCTCCTGGGCAGTCGATCACGGCTTCCTTCTCAAAGCAGTCTATCTCCCAGGTCAAGAGAATTACTTGGCGGACAGATTGAGCAGGATCTTGCAGCCGCACGAATGGCGTTTGAATCCTTTGGTAGTTCAGCAAATCTTCCTGAGATGGGGCCTCCAACCATAGATCTCTTTGCCAGTCCTCTGAACTGTCAACTTCCAAGGTTCTGTTCCAGACAACCGCATCCTCTAAGTGGCAGCGGATGCTTTTCTCATTCCATGGTCCATGGGCCTCCTATATGCGTTTCTTCTCACGCCTCTAGTGCCCAAGACACTGTTCAAAGTGCTCAGGGACAGGGCCTCGATGATTCTGGTGTCCCCCAGATGGCCGAGGCAACCGTGGTTCCCACTTCTGTTGCAACTTGCGGTGGACACTCCTCTTCCTCTGGGGACGCAACCCGATCTCCTGTCTCAGTAGCAGGGATCTCTCTTGCGCCCCAATCTCCAGTCCCTCCATTTGATGGCCTGGCTGCTGAAAGGGTAGTTCTAGCGCCCTTACTACTGCCTAGGGAAGTGGAGGACGTGGCCTTGGCCTCTAGGAGGCAGTCCACTAGAAAGTCTTATGCCCTTAAGTGGCGTAGGTTCTCTACCTGGTGTGCTCAACACAACGAGAATCCTTTCTCATGCCTGGTACCAGTGGTGCTGCAATATTTGCTTCACCTGTCCAACCTAGGCCTTAAGTCCAATTCTGTGAGTTCATCTTAGTGCTCTTTCAGCACACCACTCCCCAGTGGAGGGTCAGTCTCTCTCAGGCCATCCTTTGGTGGCTCGTTTCCTCAGAGGCCTGCTTTTGCTTAAGCCTCCAGTGCGTCCACCTGCCCCTGAGTGGGATTTAAATGAGGTCTTACAACAGCTTACTTGTCCACCATATGAACCTATGGCTACCTGCCCTCTACATTTTCTCTCCTGGAAAGCGTTGTTCCTGGTAGCCCTTACCTCAGCGAGACGAGTGAGTGAGCTTCAGGCCCTAGTATCAGATGCTCCTTATACTAGGTTCTATAGGAACAGAGTAGTCTTGCGGACTCACCCTAAGTTCCTTCCTAAGATTTTCTCCTCTTTCCACCTCAATCAGGAGGTGATTCTTCCGACTTTCTTTCCCAGGCCGCATGCCAGCTGGGCTGAGATGGTCTTGTATACCCTGGACTGTAGGAGGGCGTTATCCTTCTATCTTGACCGTACACAGGAGCACTGGAGGGCTGTTCAGCTCTTCGTCTCTTTTGACCCTAATAAGTTGGGGTTGGCTGTCTCCAAGCGTACTTTGTCCATTTGGGTAACTGACTGTATCGCCTGGGCTTACAGGGCAGCCGGCCTCTCATTGCAGGGTCGAGTTACGGCTCATCGTGTCAGGGCGAAGGCTGCGTCAGTGGCCCATCTCCGCTCTGTTCCGTTGGCAGACATCTGCCGGGCCACTACTTGGTCTTCAAGCCAGACTTTTGCGGCCCACTACTGCCTTGAGAGGGAGTCCCGCAGGGACAGTGCTTTTGGGCAGGCGGTACTCCATAATCTCTTTGGGGTTTAGGCAACTCCTACCCTCCGGCCCTGGTGTTGGGCTACCGTTCGGGGGTGTTATCAGAGAAGATTCTGTTCTTGCATGCTGAGGCTCTAGAGGGAGCTCATTGTTCAGCTGGGGTCTCCGGTAGCCCTAAGCTGGGGAGTCCCATATGTGAGGACTGACTTCCTGCTTGGTCCTGGAGAAAGAGTAGTTACTCACCTCTAACAGGTGTTCTCCAGGAGCAGCAGGAATCAGTCCTCACAACCCTCCCTCCTCCCCTTGGAGTTGCAGTCATATGCTTTATTTTTTGCTATTTTTGCTGTCTTTAACTATGTCATCAGACTGAGCAAGATGGCACGCTTGGGCGGGAAGGGGACCGCGCATGCGCGCTGCATTCCCAAAGGCTTTCTTTGAAAGTTGGGGAAATGCTCCACACGGGGGCTCCGTCGGCACCGACGTCACCCATATGTGAGGACTGATTCCTGCTGCTCCTGGAGAACACCTGTTACAGGTGAGTAGCTACTCTTACTCTGCAATCAGTTACATCTGGGGGCCTAAACGCTCAAATAGATAGGAGCATGTGTGTATAGAAGTGGTGTATAAGTGCTGTCACGCACAGGTGAATAGAATGATGTGATCAGCATGACCTATAAATAGTTCAGTACGCATGCGCGGCGTCTTGTTGGGAAGCCGGTAGGCTCATGGAATACGAAGAATATAAAATTTAACAACATAAATTATATATGTAACAGAGGTACAGATTTATAATGATGGTATTCTATAGAGCACGAATTCAGTCTGATGAGATATGTGAGATAGTGAGTACTTAATATGACTTTTATTTATTTTGTTATTAGTGCTTTTAAAAGAACCCCCTGAAGAAACTGGATAACAGTGAACTGCAGAGAAGGCGCTGAGTTTTGGCGTTGGGGATCACGCATAATAAGCTAAACATTTTGGAACAGTTTGTTAAAAGAAATCAGTTGATTAAGGTGGATTAAGAAGTCATAATATTGGAGCGTGGTACTTTGAAAAATTAGCAGAAAATTTGCTCTGGAAAGTGACCTAATTGGTGACCTTTTCATTTAAACCAAGCGGTTTACCTTCCTGTAGTCTTCCCAAGGCCTCGCGCCTCAAATGCAGAAAGGAATCTTCATACTTTGGACTGTAAAAGGGCTTTGGCCTTTTACTTGCAAAGGACACAGCAACATAGAAAGTCCTCTCAACTCTTTGTTGCTTTTGATCCTAATCATTTGGGACTTCAGTCTCCAAAAGAACACTGTCCAGCTGGATTGCACAGTGTATTTCTTTTGCCTTTGAGAGTAAAAACCTTCCTCTTGAAGGCCATGTCACAGCTTACAATGTGAGAGCCATGGCAGCCTCTTTGGCTCATCTTCACTCTGTGTCTATCGATGACATCTGTCGAGCAGCTACTTGGGCTTTGGTACATACCTTCACAGCCCATTACTGCTTAGACAAGGACTCCCGCCGGGACGCCTTGTTTGGTCAGGCTGTTCAACACCTGTTCCATACTTCATCAACTCCTACCCACCATCCCTGGTAGGATGCCAGAGATCCATGGGGGGAAGTGGAGCCTTTTCACAAGGGCACACAACTTCTGGGGCCTTCTTCCTGCCATCCGCAGATAGGGAGTCCCCATATGTGAAGACTACATTCCTGCTTGTTCCTGGAGATAACATAGTTACTCACCTGTAACAGGTGATCTCCGGGAACAGCAGGAATTTAGTCTTCACAACCCACCCACCTCCCCTAGGAGTTGTATCTCTCTCTCTCTCTCTTTCCCTCTCTTTTTTGTCTCAGCTTTAAACTCAACTGGAGAGGGACAGTTGGGAAAGGCGGGAAGGCAGAACGCAAGTGCTGTAGGATGCTCCCAAAAGCTTTCCTATTGGACACTGGGGAGTGTTCCCGCACAGGCTCCTTCAGTACCGATGATACCCATATGGGAAGACTAAATTCCTGCTGTTCCCGGAGATCTCCTATTACAGGTGAGTAACCATGCTTTCTCTCGAGGGCCATATCACAGCTCAGAATGTGAGAGCCAGGGCAGCCTCGATGGGTAGTCTTCATTCTGTGTCTATTGACGACATCTGTAGAGCAGCTACTTGGGCTTCGGTGCATATCTTCACAGCCCACTACTGCTTAGACAGACTCCCGTCGGGATGCCTTGTTTGGCCAATCTGTTCTTCAGCATCTCTTTCATACTTAATACAACTCCTACCCTCCGGTCCCGAGTTTGATGCCAGAGGTCCATGGGAGGAAGCATGACCCATCTCACCTGGGTTCACACCTTGCTGGGGTAATTTCCTTGGCATCTATAAGCTGGGGAATCCCCATATGTGATGACTACATTCCTACTTGTTCCTGGAGATAGCATAGTTACTCACCTGTAACAGGTGATCTCCGGGAACAGCAGGAATTTAGTCTTCACAACCCACCCACCTCCCCTAGGAGTTGTATCTCTCTCTCTCTGTCTCTTTCCCTCTCTCTTTTGTCTTAGCTTTAAATTCAACTGGAGAGGGACAGTTGGGAAAGGCGGGAAGGCAGCATGCAGGCGCTCTGGGATGCTCCCAAAAGCTTTCCTATTGGACGCTGGGGAGCGTTCCTGCTCAGGCTCTGTCCCATATGTGAAGACTAAATTCCTGCTGTTCCCAGAGATCACCTGTTACAGGTGAGTAGCTACGCTTTACTTGAGTATCTTCTCCACCTTTCATCCTCTGGACTTTTATTTATTTATTTATTAGTCTCTTTTATACCGCGCTATTCAGCATCAGTGCAGTTTACAATGAACAATAAAATACACATTTCCGATGGTACTTTGTGTTTACAGTTGAACAGGTAATGCAACTTGGATAACAGGGTAACTATTTACAATTTAAGACATAATTGGGAACTCTTTTGACTTCAGTCAAGGGGGTTCTGAGAGGCTTGTGAGGATGGTGCAGCGTCCACTATGGCTTCTGGGTAAAACTGGAGGAAGAGGTGAACTGAAATAAGTCCTGGATTGATCGGATGCCGTGAGGGAGGCTGTTCCAGTACCTTGGTGTGCAGAAATTGTAGGCCCTGCCTACTGTTGCCTTGGTGCATTGTGTTATTAATTTTGGGACTACCAGGGTGTTAAGTGTTACTGACCTTCTGTCCCTATTGAGAGGAGTTGTCTGGATTAGTTCAGTCAATGATGCCGACGAAAGCCCTTTAATAACCTTGAAGGTAAGTAGTAAGGTCTTGTAAGTGATTCTACCTTGTATCGGGAGCCAGTGGAGATGTTTTAGAATGGGCGTGACATGGTCTTTCCTAGAAGCGCCATGTAGAACTCTTGCTGCGGCATTCATTGCAAGTTGAAGTGGATTAAAGGTGGCTTGAGGGAGACCTTGCAGGATTGAATTTGCATAATCAAAATGCGGTATGATTAGTGCCTGATAGATGGTTCTGAAATCGTCAGGTGCAAGCAGGGATCTTAGACTTAAAACTAATTCAGTAAGAGTTCACCTCCATCTCATCGCGGCTTTTCATATGCCCTTTGATGGACATCCTATCTCCTCTCAGCCTCTTGTAGCGTGTTTTATGAGAGGTCTTCTCTTAACTGAGCCTCCCATTAAGCCACCGCCTGTGACATGGGATCTCAGTCTTGTCCTTGGACAGCTTATGAAGCCACTCTTCGAACACCTAGCCACTACATCTCTGAAGATTCTTTCTTGGAAAGTCATCTTCCTAATTACACTCACTTCTGTAAGACGCATCAGTGAGCTCCAAGCGTTAGTGGCTGACCCGCCTTATACACGGTTCCACCATGATAAGGTAGTCCTTAGGACTCATCCCCACTTTATGCTGAAGGTGGTTTCGCCTTTTCATTTGAACCAGTCAGTTTACCTGCCTGTTTTCTTCCCTAGGCCTCATGCCTCTAGTATAGAAAGGAATCTACATTCTCTGGATTTCAAGCGTGCTTTGGCCTTTTATCTTCAGAGAACTAGGCAGCACAGAAAGGCTTCACAGCTTTTTGTTGCCTTTGATTCCAGTCACCTTGGCTTCCCAGTTTCTAAGAGAACACTCTCCAAGTGGATTGCAGACTGTCTTATCTCCAGGAACAAGCAGGAATAAGTCCTCACATATGGGTACGTCGGTACCGACGGAGCCCGTGCGGGAAAGCTCCCCAGCTTCCCAGAAGGAAAGCTTTTGGGGCCTCCCACTGCGCATGCGCGCTGCCTTCCCGCCTTCCTGACCAACTCTCCCCAGTTCTTCTTTTTCCACGGAGCCAGCAGGTCGTGTTCCTGTCACCGCTGAAGAAGTTGTTATTTTAATTTGTTTCTTTGGCCGCGTGTCTGCCTTCCCCGATTCCGGACCGGTACCGCCGGTCTTTTTTCTTTATTCTTTAAAAAAAAAAAAAAATCAAAAAATCTCATTTTCCCCCACTTGGTGTGTTTGTTCTGTGAGGCCTCTAGGCCTTCACAGACTTCTCCCTCATGGAGAAACAAGCCTCTGGTTTATAAAAATGCACCAAGTGTAGCGGTACTATATCAGTCACGGACACCCATGAATGGTGTCTTAAATGTTTGGGGCCTGACCACTCCATTCCGGATTGCCCATCCTGTTCTTTGATGTCTAAACGTGGCTTACAAAACCGGGCAGCCAAGTTTCACATGCCGTTTTCTACAGATACTCCAGCATCGACATCTTCCAGGTCTTCCTCTCCTGATGGATCTCAGGTAACCAAACATTCCTCTGGCAGGTCCTCAAAGGGCAAATCTCCCTCCAAGTATCGAGATACCCCCGGGCTTGACCCTGAGGACCCTGCCCCAGCCAAACAACTCCGGCGGGAAGCTCCGGCTTCCAAAGCTCCTCCTATGGGGTTACAGGTTGACATCGATGGCACGGCTTCGACTGATCACCTGTTAGACTGCTCTGGGGTACCTGCTCAATCTTCTGGTACCGACATCCAGACAGTCGTGGCGTCTATGGATCATACAGTTCAATCCATGCAGCAGGCCATTATGGCTTTTATTAGAGCTGCGTTGCCCGGTACCGACTCTGGTTCCGGTACCACAACCGATACCGGTACCCAGGGCATCCACATCGACCAGGATACCGATTCCGTTTCCCGGTTCCGGGGTTTTCCCCGATACCGATCCGGTTCCTGGTACTCCCGATGTCGATACCGGTCGATACGCTTATCGATCCCTGGAAGCAAATAGACGATACTTCGAGTCTTCTGATGATTCTGATTAATCAGATGACTCTGCTGAAGTATCCGTAACTCTACCTGAAGAGCCCTCTTCTCCAAAGAGGAGAATGTCTCCTTCAGAGGATTTGTCCTTTCAAGACTTCATCATTGAAGTAGCTATAGGTCTCTCTATTTCAGTAACCTCTGAAAAAGAACCTAGAGCGAAAAAATTAGATATTTTAGGATACTCTAAGATTCCCAAAGAGGCAGTCACCTTGCCCATTCATGAAATTCTTCAAGAACACATGATGGACTTATGGGAGACTCCTCTCACCCTATCTCCACATTCTCGTCGTTTGGACACCATGTATCGTGTCCCTCCTTCTCCTGGTTTTCAAAAAACTCAGCTCCCTCACCACTCTATTGTGGTGCAGTCAGCTATGAAAAGGATAAAGAGTACCAAAAGACACTCTTCTACTCCTCCAGGGAGAGAATGTAGGACTTTGGATGCTTTTGGTAGAAAAATCTTCCAAGCAAGTATGCTTATTGCCAGAATCAATTCATACAGCCTCTATATGGGCATGTTTCTGAAGGAGATTGCATTGAAAATACGCCATTTTCTCCCCTTTATCCCAGAGGATAGAAAGGAGGAGTTCCTTCTTTTGCTAAAGCATACCCAAGATATTTCAAAGTTCTCCAACAGAGCAGCCTTTGACTCCTTTGAGGGTGCTAGCAGAGCCTCAGGTATTGCCATAGCGGCTCGCAGAATTGCTTGGCTCCAGGCCTCTGACCTAGAACCCTGGGTCCAGGATGGGTTGGGAAATCTGCCCTGTACAGGCGAGAATCTGTTTGGTAAGGAGTGGCAAATCAAAGCCACCCAAATGGATGCAGAAAATGCTGCTTTAGATAGACTTTCTAAGTCTACCTCTGCCCCTGTCAAGAAAAAATCTTTCAAGAAGCCTTTCTATAAGAAGGCCAGATTTGCTACAAATACTGGCCAACAATCTTCTGCAGCTCGCTTTGCTCCTAAGCGTCAGCAGCCTAAACAGGCCAGGGCAAAACCTGCAGGGGCTGCTACAGCCCAGCAGTCCCAACCCCCTCAGGGTTTTTGACTTAACTCTAGAGAACTTAACCTTTCTGGCTCTAAAACATCCAGAGCCTCTCACCATTCTACATTTCTCCAGCCTTCCTCCCCATACCATGGTGAGATGTTTCAATTCTCCCTCATCTCTCCTGAACCTGTTAGGTCAGGAGGTGACCACCCTTCTCGCCCAAAGGGCAATAGAAGAGGTTCCTCTTCTTCAACAGGGATCAGGGTTTTACTCCCCTTATTTTCTCATTCCCAAGAAAACAGGGGGGTACAGACCTATTCTAGATCTCAGAGAATTGAACAAATTCCTATGCAAGGAGAAATTCAAGATGCTTTCTCTAGGTACTCTCCTTCCATACCTACAGAGTCAGGATTGGCTTTGTTCTCTAGATCTCAAGGATGCGTACACACATATACTCATCCATCCATCCCACAGAAAACTCCTACGGTTTCTGTTCCAGGGAAAACATTTCCAATACAGAGTACTTCCCTTCAGTCTAGCCTCTGCTCCAAGGGTATTTACCAAATGCATGGCAATAGTAGCTGCATTTCTACAAGCCCTGGGAATTTTTGTCTTCCCATACCTAGACGACTGGCTCATCCGAGCTCCATCTCAGTCCGAGGCTCAAACTTCCCTGGATCGCACCAGACGCATTCTGCAGTATCTGGGACTTGTGATCAATCTGCCAAAGTCTCAACTCACCCCTACTCAGTCCCTGGAATTCATAGGGGGCCTGGTTGGACACCACCACTGCAAGGGCCTATCTTCCTCAGGCCCGTTGCCAACGTCTAGTGCACTTAGCCTCCCAGGCTCAGTCCAGAAGCCACTTGACTGCCAGGGAGATGTTACAACTATTAGGCCACATGGCCTCCACAGTACATGTGGTGCCCTATGCTCGCCTACATATGAGAGCAGCTCAATGGACTTTGTCCACCCAGTGGACTCAAGCATCAGGAGCTCTCTCAGACCAAATAGCAAACTCCAAACGTCTCTTTTGGTCTCTCCAATGGTGGATGTCCACTCAAAATCTGTTGTTGGGGGCCCCCTTTCAACCATTGTTGCCCCAAGCAACCCTCACAACAGATGCCTCCCAAACAGGTTGGGGAGCTCATCTTCAAGATCTCTCCACTCAGGGCACTTGGTCTCCACAGGAGACCACCCTTCATATCAACCACTTGGAACTTCGAGCAATCTTTCTAGCTCTCAAAGTTTTTCATACCCTCCTCAGCAACATGACAGTCCTTATTCATACGGACAATCAAGTAGCCATGTTTTACATAAACAAACAAGGAGGGACTGGCTCTCTGTCGCTTTGCAACGAAGCTCTAAGATTATGGGCCTTTGCCAGAGAGCATCAAATCCATCTCCTGGCAGTATATCTTCCAGGAATCCAAAACTCTTGGGCAGACAGACTCAGTCGAGTTCTGCTTCCACATGAATGGTCCCTACACATGGATCAGGTACTCAGAATCTTCCAGAAATGGGGGACCCCGGACATAGACCTCTTTGCAAGTCCGTGGAATGCCAAACTTCCCCGGTTCTGTTCCAGGATTCCGTGTCAGGGAGTTTAGGCCAAGGATGCCTTCCTCTTTCATTGGGGTCAGGGCTTCCTGTATGCCTTTCCACCCATTCCTTTGATTCCCAAGACTCTGTTCAAACTTCAAAGGGATCTAGGGTCCATGATCCTCATAGCTCCACGCTGGCCACGCCAAGTGTGGTACCCTCTACTTCTGCATCTTTCCCAAGCCCCCTCCCGGACTTGGGAGCAGCTCCAGACCTTCTGTCTCAGGAGGAGGAGACTTTGTGGCACCCAAACCCCAAGTCCCTTCACCTCAGAGCTTGGTTACTGAAGGCCTAGACCTTCAACACTTCAATCTTTCGCAGCAAGTGAAGGATATCCTCCATGCCTCTAGGAAACCTTCCACTAGGCGTTCTTACGCTTTTAAATGGAAAATATTTTCCATTTGGTGTGCTCAAAAGGGTCTTAACCCTCTAGCACTTCCTTTGAATTCTCTTTTGGAATATCTCCTGCATCTCTCCAATGCAGGACTCAAAACGAATTCAGTAAGAGTCCATTTGAGTGCTATTGCAGCATCCCTTAAGCCCATCAATGGACAACATGTTTCCTCTCATCCTCGTATTGCAAGATTCATGAGAGGCCTAACCTTAACTAAACCTCCCATTCGACCTCCTCCGGTGGCATGGGACTTAAACTTGGTTCTTGGTCAGCTTATGAAGCCACCCTTTGAACCCTTAGCCACTACCTCCTTGAAATTTCTTTCTTGGAAGGTTATTTTTCTTATTGCAGTCACCTCAGCTCGCCGTATCAGTGAACTGCAAGCTCTAGTGGCTAATCCACCTTATACAAGGTTCCATCATGATAAGGTGGTCCTTAGGACCAATCCCCACTTTATGCCTAAATTGGTCTCCCCTTTTCATCTTAATCAAGAGGTATATTTACCTGTCTTTTTTCCAGCTCCTCATGCATCCAGTGCAGAGAGGACCCTTCATACTCTAGATTGTAAAAGAGCTCTTGCCTTTTACCTCCACAGGACACAGCAACATCGAAAGTCTTCTCAGCTTTTTGTTGCTTTTGATCCTTCTCATTTAGGACTTCCAGTCTCTAAAAGAACACTCTCCAATTGGATTGCTCAGTGTATCTCTTTTGCTTACCAGAGTAAGAACCTTTCTCTGGAGAGCCATGTCACCGCTTACAATGTGAGGGCCATGGCCACCTCTATGGCTCATCTAAACTTTGTCTCCATTGACCAGATCTGTCGAGCAGCCACCTGGGCCTCGGTTCATACCTTTACAGCCCATTACTGTTTGGACAAGGACTCCCGCCGGGATGCCTTGTTTGGTCAGGCTGTCCTCAGACACCTGTTCCATTCTTGAGCAACTCCAGCCCACCTTCCCTGAATGGATGCCTGAGATCCATAGGAAGATGAGGAACCTTTCAGGGTCTCATAACCTTGAGGGACTCTCCCGGGCATCTTAGCTAGGGAGTTTTACTGGGTCCCCCATATGTGAGGACTCATTCCTGCTTGTTCCTGGAGATAGCACAGGTTACTTACCTGTAACAGGTGATCTCTGGGAACAGCAGGAATTAGTCCTCGCAACCCACCCACCTCCCCTAGGAGTTGTATCTCTCTCTCTCTCTTTCCTTTCCTCTCTCTATTGTCTCAGCTTTAAACTCGAACTGAGGAGAGTTGGTCAGGAAGGCGGGAAGGCAGCGCGCATGCGCTGTGGGAGGCCCCAAAAGCTTTCCTTTCTGGGAAGCTGGGGAGCTTTCCCGTGCAGGCTCCGTCGGTTCCGACGTACCCATATGTGAGGACTAATTCCTGCTGTTCCCAGAGATTACCTGTTACAGGTAAGTAACTGTGCTTTCCCTCTGGGGATTTTTCTTTTCAAGCTTTTCTCCTGGATATGGCAAAATCACTTGCCATTTCTATACCTGGACAAGATCCTACACAAAGGAATACAGAATCCATGTATATTCCTGGAAGAGCAAAGGAGAACATCATGCTTGATCTTTTCTACGAATGTGGGAAGCTCCTTTAAAGGTACCCCCACTTTCAAGAGCAACTGATCTTCTATATCAGGTGCCCCCTTCTCCAGGATTTCAAAAGACTCAACTTCCTCATCATTCCATTGTTGTAGAATCAGCAATGAGGCGGGTGAAGAGTACTAAAAAGCACTCTTCTTATCCACCAGGTCGTGAGTCTAAGACTTTAGATGCCTTTGGACGCCAAACTTTCCAGGCATCCATGCTTTCAGCAAGAATTCTCGCATATATTTTTTATATGGGCTTATCTCTTGAGGAGGTCACAAAGAAATTACATCTTTTGACTCCTTTTCTCCAAGAGCCCAAGAGTGCAGACTATTCCTCACTGGTTAGTCATGCTCAAAATATCTCTAGATTTCTTACTCGTGCTTCCCTAGACTCTTTGAGTCTGTTAGCAGGACTTCTGCTATAGCTATAGGAGCACGACATAAAACCTGGCTCCAAGCTTCAGACTTGGACAAATGGGCACAAGTTAGACTGGGAAATACTCCTTGCACTGGAGAAAATCTCTTTAACAAGGAGTCTTTACTCCAGGTTGCTCAGTTAACAACTGACTGTCCTGTTTCCAGAGGCTATTCTACGCCTTCTTCTTTCCCAGTTGGTAGGAAATGTCCTGCCAAGATTTCTTCCCCTAGGGGAAGAAGATTCTATCCATCTTCTGCCCATCATACAGATGTTCCCAAACGGGAAACATCACCCTGGTCTGAAGAATCCACAAACTCAGCAGGGTCAACAAACCCAGCAGTCGCAGGGTTTCAAATAGATCATCATTGCCACTCTTGATTGCTGGTTAGAGTAGCAGTCTGCTTCTTTTCATTTGCAGTATCTGCACTAAATTTACTCTAACCTTCCTAGATATCTCTTCATGAGACATCTTTTCTTTAACTTTAAGAGTCTTTATGATGATCATGCCCATAATTAACAGGGTTTTCCTCTTCCTCTTGGAGGAAAGAGAACTAACAACTATAAATACAGTTGTTTTTCCCTGTACTGGCATGTATCATCTCACCTGTCAGAGACTTCCTCCATAGACGGTCTCTTTTAACTCTGTCTTACCTCCCTCGTACTATAACATTTGGTTTGTAAGAGGGACCCTTTTACACTGGTAAGCCCCTATGGTCCTCTACCTGTTCTACCGGGGGATTCTCCCTTCTGGAGTTGTCCTCCCCCTTGTTACCTTAGGGCAGCCCATCAGAGAATAGGAAATCCTACCAGGTCTATTGTTTCGTTTTTCCCAATCCAAAAGAGGGAGAGGGAAAAGAAATTTTCTCCGCTGCCCTGGTACGTTGCTGCAGACACAGCAATTCCTAGTGCTTAAGCCACTGGTTTTGTCTGCCACACAACCAAGGATTCTCCTCCACTAGCAATCCTTCTAGCCTAAGTGCTAAATCCAAAACAGGTTATCAACCTCGTTTGGGAAACCCTCTTATCACAGCCTGGTTGGTTAACTTCTATTCTTCGCCCCCTTGTCCTGGGCAGAATACTGGTTACCTGCTGGCTTTCCACAGCCAGTTTTTCTTCTAACCAACCTGCAGCATGCTCTCTGCAACTCTACAGAGTAGCTTTGCACTATGGGCCCTTGCTAGAGAGCATTAGTATCTTGCCTAGCAGATAACCCCAGATGGTTAAAAGGGATTCCCCCAGTCATGTTTCCATGACTGGTAGGTATTTCCTACCCTTACCATCTCATCTTAAATCTCGTTTGAGACATCAGTCTCAGGCCTTTCATTACGTGAAAATCTAAAGAAGGGCCAATTCCCTGGCTTGGCCCATATCTCCTTTGGTCTTCTCGTCAGAGATAATTTTCTTCAATGGCAGCTAGAGGACGCCCAATACCCCCTTACCCTCATAGGCAAGTCACTAGGGTATCTTCCTCCAGTGTTGTCCTCTATCCATTCTCCATATGGCAATTCTGGAGACATCTGGACTTCCTGCCTACAGTCTGAAGTTATCCTCTGTATTTTTCACGTAGGCCATCCTGGTTATTCAAGAGCTCAAATTCTGAAAAGAATCCCGACTTCTTCTTGTCAGGGAGACCTCTCCTCTGACTCTGCCAAGCATAACCAGGAAAAGAGATTTCTCTGTATATCTATTCAAGCAGGTATTAACCTTCTTGCTCTTAGATGAATCTTCCTCTCTCCCTATATCCCTAGGGGGGGATCAGCTTCTATAGACCTCTCTCCTTCCACATACCTGGAGATGTGTCTATATGTCTACATATTCGTATATATATGTACGCATATATATATATTTTATTTATATTTATATTCATCTATATCTGTGTCTTCTGCCCCTACATATCTCCTATAGATATATGCATATATACCCTATATGTGTATATATTCAATATATATATGTATATATCCATAGATATATTTATAGATCTACTGAGATATATTTTTAGATAGATATGTATCCATATACTCATCTATCTGTTCTGTTAGGTTCAGATATCCTTATATTCCTATATGATCCTGACAGATGGGCACTACCCCTATCAATGCTATGCCAGCATACTTAGGGGGCGACACTTATTTTATTTATTTATTTAGTAAACATTTGTATACCGCTACTTCCTACGATCAGTAGCGGTTTACTTTACAGAATCATAATGTATCGTACAATACAGTGAATTTTTAAGATACACATTTCGATTGAGTGATGATTTACATAAAACAGGAAATAGCACTTAGATTCATTATACATTGGATTGGGGCTCACAAATCTAAATATACATTTGATTGTAGGTGTGTGGGTGGGGCCAAAAATGTACATATATACAAGATTACATACCGGTATTCTACATGTCGTCGTGGCAGGCAAAAACCATCTAGTTGAAGTAAGTACCACTTCCTGTGGTAATTAACAAAATTTTCCTTACCATATAGGTTGGGTACTCCTGAAGCTCTCCATGTACCTTTCTTCTTTCCTAATTGACCCCATTTAGGAAAGACATTGCGGAGCTTCAGTTAACCTAACGCTTAGCGCTCCTGAGTCTGTCCTTACTTTCTTATCAGATACAAGGGTCTCCATACCCTTTCTCCCCTACATGGACTGATTTCCATCCCCAGTCCAGTTAGGTCAGACTCATTTTTTCTTTGGGTCCTAAATTTATACTGTTTTTGTACCTAAACAGCTTAAGCTTTCTTTAATACTACCTTCTGCGTCTCCGCTGAAGCTCTACCTCTTATACTACCCCAGTCTTTCCCCCTGGGGCCATTTCTCACCCTGAAGGGTTCTGACCTCCACTTGTTTTTCTCTGCTTTTATTACCTGTACTTCTCAGTGAGGTACCCCTTGAGCACATTCACTGGCTCTTCTAATAGATCCATATGTACCTCAGTGGAATTGTGCAAGATCTACAAGGGAGGCCCAGATTACAGCATTTTACTACAAAATACCCTCTATTCAGGATCTTTCCCTTTAGAAACCCTGTTCTAGCCAGCTGTTCCACAGCTCCTCTTCTGTATTCAACTCCTACCCTCCATCCCCAGGATGCCTGAGGTCTTAAACAATAGCATGGCTCGTTCTAGACTTGCAACATGCTAGGACTCCCTGTGGGCATCGGAGCTTGGGAGTCCCCATATGTGAAGACTCATTCCCGCTTGTTCCTGGAGATAGCACAGTTACTTATCTGTAACAGGTGATCTCTGGGAACAGCAGGAATAAGTCTTCACAACCCACCCACCTCCCCTAGGAGTTGCTTTTTCTCTGTCTCTATCTTTCCCTTCCTTGCTCTCTCTCTCTTTGTCTCAGCTTTCAAACTTAACTGAGGAGAGACAGTTGGGAAGGCAGCACGCAGGCGTGTTGGGATGCTTCCAAAGACTTTCTGATTGAACGCTGGGAAGTGTTCCCACGCAGACTCCGTCGGTACCGACGTACCCATATGTGAAGACTTATTCCTGCTGTTCCCAGAGATCACCTGTTACAGGTAAGTAACACTGCTTTTAGGATTTTATCTGAGATGTGGCTCGAGGTCTTTCCATCACAGTGGCTCCTGAAAAGAGCCTAGGGCAAAGGAATTGGAAATCCTGCAATACCCTAAAGCTCCCAAAGAGGCAACTACCTTACCTATTCATGAGATCTGTCAACAAGGAGTCAAGGAGACGTGCACATGCACCATGGTACTCCAATGACCTACGAGCATCACTCCGTCACCTACGCAAGCTAGAGAGACAGTGGCGCAGAACTCGATCTGATGAAGCACATTGCACATACAACTCCCACTTGTCAACACACAGAGAAAAAATAATGGAAAAGAGGAAACAGCACCACACAGATATCCTAAAGCGATCTGTAAACAACTCACATGACCTGTTCAATATTGTAAAATCTTTAAGAGGCGACCCAGCTCTAGCCCACCCACACTTGCCCCAACCACAGGATTACTCTGACTACTTACAATCAAAGATGGTCCAGACCAACATTAACTCATCCTCTTTCAACATCAACATAATGCATACTGGACCACAGCCAACACCATTTTGCAAATTTTGTGAAATATCCACCAAGGAAGTTGAGGACACCATTGCTGCGATCAACCTCGCCACTGCACCTAATGATCCCTGCCCAGCTAGTTGAATAAAAGAGCTACGATGTGACCTCAGTCACACTCTGTGTAAAATACTAAACCAATCGCTATCAACAGGATTCTTCCCTCAGAGTCTCAAACACATCAATCAGGCCTTTGCTAAAAAACAGTAAACTTGATCCATCCAAGGTCGAATCCTACAGACCAATATCAAGTATCCCCCTACTCGCCAAGATTATCGAAAAGACCGTCCAATGTCAGATCCAACAGCATATTGATACTGAAGCACCCCTCGACCCATCCCAACATGGTTTCAGGGAAGCCCATGGCGTGGACACCATCCTAACGACCCTCTTCAGTGACCTAATCACAGGACTCGACAATATACACCAGGGTTTCGTTCTCATCTTCATGGACATTGCAGCCGCATTTGACTCTGTGAATCATGAGATACTGCTACGACGACTCCAAGATAAAGGGATACAAGGCACAGCTCTACAATGGTGCAAATCTTACCTGATTAACAGATGGCAACAAGTTAAGACAGGCACCTTGACTTCAGAACCTTTTCTTCAGAAACAAGGGGTACCCCAGGGATCATCCCTATCAGCACTGTTATTTAACATTTACATGCAGCCAATCTGCACCCTGATCCGCTCCTTAAATGTACACTGCCTTGCCTATGCAGACGACATTCTGCTATACACATCCCATTCAGGACTGAACAACCAGACTTTTCACCCATTATAAAATGCTTCAAAGTAGTTGCAGACTGGCTTCTCACCCAAAACCTATGAATTAATCACAATAAAACTAATGTTCTCTTCATCACGAGAAATCAGAAATTCACCCCACCTCCAGCACTACAAGTCAAAAACGCAGAGCTCAAAACTAAAACCAATATTTGCTACCTTGGCATCACACTAGATCAGCGACTTGACATGACAACACGTGTGAAAAATGTCGCAAAAGCAATATGCCATAAGATTGGAACATTACGCCTTCTTCGACCTCTCCTGGACTTCACTGACTACCGGACTATATTCCAAGCTCTAGTGATTCCACACTTGGACTTCGCTAACATCATCCTCCATGGGCTTCCACAGTCAACTCTAAATCCACTCCGCCTTGCCATGAACTTGGCTGCTAGAGTACTTATGGGCATGTCAAGGTCAGAACACATTACGCCTGTGATGAAGGAGCTCCACTGGCTTACCTCTACATGCTCGAATACACTATAAGTCTCTTGTCATGACATTTAAAGCCCTGAGGAACCAACCCTCCTCACCCATCAGTAAATTAATCAACAGTTTGCCTGACAACCGGAACAGAAGATCCGTAATGAGGAATGCATTAGAAATCCCTAAGATAATGTCAAAATGCCTAAAAATAACAGCCAACAGGGCTTTCTCAGTTTATGCACCCACAGCCTGGAACGCCCTCCCCTCTGAAATTCGATCTATCACGAGCCTTACATCATTCAGAAAAGCGATAAAATACCACCTATTCCAAAAACATTACCCAGAAGACAACCAAGGGAATCATGCAATAGGCCCCACGACCCCCTTCCACATCTGCCCCAATACTTTAACCCTACTGGAGAATGGTTAATCAATGCTTCCCCGGGCTTAAACCTATTATTCCATCTAGCCTACTCAATAGGAATATTTTGAACTTTGTAAAATGATCTGTAGATAGTTTTCACCCAAGTTCTTACCCATGTTATTACCCCGTTCATGGTTCACTGTAAGCACAATGTGTTTTTGTTACATGATACTATTGTTCTGTTCGCTGTAAACTGTTATTACCCTGTTCATTGTAAGCACTATGTGTTTGTCACAAGTGCACTATTGTTCTGTTCGCTGTAAACCGCACTGATCTTAATAGCGTGGTATATAAGAAACGTAAATAAATAAATAAAAATCTTGCATGATCTCATGTTAAGGATGTGGGAAACGCCTCTAACCACTTCTCCTCACTCTCGAAGGCTCGACACCATGTATCGAGTTCCTCCTTGTCCTGGGTTTCAAAAGACTAAGCTACCACACCATTCAATGGTGGTGGAATCAGCTATGAGAAGGATCAAGAGTGCAAAAAGGCATGCATCTAATCCTCCAGGATGTGAGTTGTAGGACTCTTGATGCCTTTGGACGTCGAACCTTCCAGGCTTCCATGCTTTCTGCTAGGATCACTTCCTATATATTATATATGAGAATGTTTCTTAAGGAGGTCACGGGACATTTAGAGCTTATGAGCCCTCTCCTTCCTGATAAGAGGCAGGATTACCTTGCCCTTGTCAAACATGCTCAAGATGTTTCCAAGTTTGTAAATCGTGCAGCCTTTGACTGCTTTGAGTGCATAAGCAGAAACTCTGCTATTGCCATAGGTGCACGTAGGATTGCCTGGCTGCAGGCATCTGACTTGGAACTTTGGGTACAGGATAAACTGGGGAATATTCCTTGCACAGGAGAGAATCTCTTTGGCAAGAATTGGCAGGAAAAAGCTAATGAGATAGATGTTGACAATATCACCTTGTATAGATTGTCTAAATCTACAGCTGATCCTGCAAGGAAAAAATACTACAAGAAACCATTCTTCAGTAATAAGAAGAGGTTTTACCCCTCTTATACCCAGCAGGGACATCGTTTACGTCAGTCTGCCCAAAAGGGACAGCAGCAACAACCTAGGCAAAGAAAAACAAAAGCTGCTAAGCCTCTACTGGCTCAGCAGACTCAGCCTCCACAGGGGCTTTGACTCCTATCTAGAGAACTTTGCCTTCCTGGCCCTGAATGGCCCATTCTAGGAAGGTTATGTCATTTTGCCCCCAGATGGGGTCTGATAACAGCAGAAAATTGGACTCTGGCCATTGTAAGAGAGGGGTACAAGCTTCATTTCCTCAGCTTGCCCCCTCTTACAATGGTAAGACAGTTAAATTCTCAGACCGCTCTCAACGCCCAGTTAGGTCAAGAGGTCACTTTGCTTCTTGCCCAGGGGGCAATAGAAGAAGTACCCATTCTCCAACAGGGTACAGGGTTCTACTCCCCCTATTTCCTTTTTCCAAAGAAAACAGGAGGACACAGACCCATTTTGGACCTCAGAGAATTGAAGAAATTCCTGTTCAAAGAGACGTTCAAAATGATTTCTGTAGGAACTCTGCTGCCATACCTTCAGAGTCAGGATTGGCTTTGTTCTCTAGATCTCAAGGATGCGTACACTCATATTCTCATCCATCCAACTCATCGAAAGTTCCTTCATTTTCTATTTCAAGGGAAGCACTACCAATACAGGGTTCTTCTCCAGGACCAAGCAGGAAGTCAGTCCTCACATATGGGTGACGTCGGCGCCGACGGAGCCCTCGCGGAGCAATTTTCCCCAGCTTTCAAAGAAAGCCTTTGGGAATTGCAGCGCGCATGCGCGGTCCCCTTCCCGCCCAAGGGTGCCATCTTAGCCAGTCTTCTTTTTTCCGCGGAGCCCTACAGACGTGGTCGTCTTGTCCCCGCTGAAAAAGTTGATTTTTCGTGATTTATTTCTCTTTTTTCTTCGGTTCGACGCCGGTCTCTTTCCTGCCCGGACTCGCGACGCCGTTGCGAGTCCTTCTCTTATTTTTCTACTTAAACCACCTCTGCGCCCGCCAGCACCTGACTGGGATCTGAATGTGGTTTTGCAGCGGATTACCTGTCCGCCTTTTGAACCTATGGCTACCTGTTCTCTCCGTTTTCTTTCCTGGAAAACCTTATTCCTGATAGCCCTCACTTCCGCTAGACGCGTAAGTGAATTGCAGGCCCTCGTGTCTGATCCCCCTTACACTCGGTTCTACAAAAATAGGGTAGTCCTACGGACTCACCCTAAATTTCTTCCAAAGGTGGTCTCCCCTTTTCACATCAATCAGGAGGTGGTACTTCCGACCTTCTTTCCCAGGCCACACTCCAGCCGAGCTGAAATGGTCCTGCATACCCTGGACTGTAGAAGGGCGTTGAACTTCTACCTTGACCGTACGCGGGAGCACCGTAAAGCTGCTCAGCTTTTTGTGTCTTTTGACCCCAATAAATTGGGGCTCCCTGTCTCCAAGCGTACTCTGTCCATCTGGGTTGCTGACTGTATCGCTTGGGCTTATGGAGCAGCCGGACTCTCGTTAGAAAGTCGGGTCATGGCTCATTGTGTTCGGGCGAAGGCTACGTCAGTGGCTTACCTCCGCTCTGTTCCGTTGGCAGACATCTGCCGGGCCGCTACTTGGTCTTCGAGCCAGACTTTTGCGGTCCATTACTGCCTCGAGAGGGAGTCCCGCAGGGACAGTGCTTTCGGACAGGCAGTCCTCCGAAATCTCTTCGAGGTTTGAGCAACTCCTACCCTCCATCCCGGATGGGGGCTACCGGTGGGTAATAATTCAGTGAAGATTCCTTCCTTCTGTGCTGCTGAGCTAGAGGGAGCTCATTTTTGTGCTTAGGGTCTCCGGTAGCCTTAAGCTTGGGAGTCCCATATGTGAGGACTTACTTCCTGCTTGGTCCTGGAGAAAGCGTAGTTACTCACCTGTAACAGGTGTTCTCCAGGAGCAGCAGGAATCAGTCCTCACAACCCTCCCTCCTCCCCTTGGAGTTGCAATCATCTGCTTTAGTTTTTTTGCAAATTTTTATGCTGTCTTTTAGCTATGTCATCTGACTGGGCGGGAAGGGGACCGCGCATGCGCGCTGCAATTCCCAAAGGCTTTCTTTGAAAGCTGGGGAAAATTGCTCCGCGAGGGCTCCGTCGGCGCCGACGTCACCCATATGTGAGGACTGATTCCTGCTGCTCCTGGAGAACACCTGTTACAGGTGAGTAACTACGCTTTCCTTTTGGCCTGGCCTCGGCACCAAGGGTGTTCAAAAAATGCATGGCTCTGGTGGCAGCATTTCTTCGCACTCTGGGAATATTTGTCTTCCCTTATTTAGACGAGCCCCTACAGAGCTAGAGGCCAGGATTTCTCTCTCGCACAATGGGCATCCTTCAGTATTTGGGACTTGTCATAAACTTCCCAAAATCCAACCTTGCTCCCACTCAGTCTCTAGAGTTTATAGGAGCTCTACTGGATACCAGACAGACAAGGGCCTACCTTCCACAGCCCAGCTGCCTTTGCATTGTGCAGTTAGCTTCCCAAGCAGTACTAAAACCTCACCTCACTGCTCGGGAAATGTTACAATTGCTAGGCCACATGGCATCCACCGTGCATGTGGTCCCTTATGCTCGCCTCCATATGAGGGCAGCCCAGTGGACTTTATCCACTCAATGGACTCAGGCATCAGGTTGCCTGTCAGACAAATAACAAACTCAGATCGTCTTATTTTGTCCCTTCAATGGTGGCAGTCACCCCAGAACCTTTTGGTGGGGTCCCCTTTCCAACAACCCCCACCCCAAGCCACTCTGACAACAGATGCCTCATAGGTGGCTTGGGGAGCCCACCTGCAAGGCCTCTCTACTCCAGGGTACCTGGACTCTACAGGAGACCTATCTACACATCAGTCTCCTGGAACTCGGAGCAATCTTCCTAGCTCTTCGAGTATTCCACACCCAGCTCAGCTACAAGACAGTCCTAGTTCAAACGGACAATCAGATAGCCATGTTCTATGTGAACAAGCAGGGCAGAACAGGCTCTCTGTCGCTGTGCAACGAAGCTTTGCGACTATGGGCCCTCGCCAGAGAGCATCATATTCATCTCCTTGCGGTGTATCTTCCAGGCATTCAAAACTCTTGGGCAGACAGACTCAGTCGAGTTCTGCTTCCACACGAGTGGTCTCTGCATGCAGACCAGGTGGCCAGTATTTTCCAAATTTGGAGAACCCCGGACATAGACCTCTTCACAAGTCCGCTGAATGTCAAACTTCCCCGGTTCTGTTCCAGAATTCCGGCTCAGGGTTGTCAGGCCAGGGATGCTTTCCTTCTCCATTGGGGCCAGGACTTCCTGTATGCCTTTCCACCCATTCCCCTAATTCCCAAAACCCTGTTCAAGCTTCAGAGAGACAGGGGTCATATGATTTTCATAGCTCCACATTGGCCACGGCATATGTGGTACCCGCTGCTCCTACATCTCTCTCAAGCTCCGCCTCTGGAATTAGGATCTGCTCCAGATCTCCTTTCTCAGGAGGACGGGATGCTGTGGCATCCCAATCCCCAGTCTCTCCATCTCAGGGCCTGGTTGCTGAAAGCCTAGAACTTCATGGTCTTAACCTTTCTCAGCAGGCAAAGGTTATCCTTTGTTTCCAGGAAACCTTCCACAAGACACTCTTATGCTTTCAAGTGGAAAAGGTTTACCATATGGTGCTCGCAGAAGGGTCTTGACCCTCTTGCGATACCTCTGGAATCATTACTGGAGTATCTCCTTCATTTGTCTAATACAGGGCTTAAGACCAATTCAGTGAGAGTTCATTTGAGTGCTATTGCAGCTTCTTTCAAGCCTCTAAATGGACAACCTATTTCCTCTCATCCTCTCATAGCGAGATTTATGAGAGGCCTTCTTTTAACTAAGCCTCCCATTAAACCACCACTGGTGGCATGGGACTTAAATCTGGTTCTTGGGCAGCTCATGAAGCCACCTTTTGAACCATTAGCTACTACCTCGTTGAAATTCCTTTCCTGAAAGGTCATCTTTCTTATTGCAATCACATCAGCACGTCGCATCAGTGAATTGCAAGCATTGGTGGCTGATCCTCCTTATACAAGGTTCCATCATGATAAGGTAGTCCTTAGGACTCATCCACACTTTATGCCAAAGGTGGTGTCACCTTTTCATTTAAACCAAGCGGTTTAACTTCCTGTATTCTTCCCAAGGCCTCATGCCTCAAATGCAGAAAGGAATCTTCATACTTTGGATTGTAAAATGGCCCTGGCCTTTTACTTACAAAGGACACAGCAACATAGGAAGTCCTCTCAACTTTTTGTTGCTTTTGATCCTAGTCATTTGGGACTTTCAGTCTCCAAAAGAACACTGTCCAACTGGATTGCACAGTGTATATATTTTGCCTATGAGAGTAAAAACCTTCCTCTTGAAGGCCATGTCACAGCTCACAATGTGTGAGACCCATGGCAGCCTCTGTGCCTCATCTTCACTCTTTGTCTATCGACGACATCTGTCGAGCAGCTACTTGGGCCTCAGTTCATACCTTCACAGCCCATTACTGCTTAGACAAGGACTCCCGCTGGGATGCCTTGTTTGGTCAGGCTGTTCTTCAACACCTCTTCCATACTTAATCAACTCCTACCCACCATCCCTGGTAGGATGCCAGAGATCCATTGGGGGGGAAGTGGAGCCCTTTCGCAAGGGCACACAACTTCTGGGGTCTCTCCCTGGCATCTAAAGCTAGGGAGTCCCCATATGTGATGACTACATTCCTGCTTGTTCCTGATGATAGCATAGTTGCTCACCTGTAACAGGTGATCTCCGGGAACAGCAGGAATTTAGTCTTCACAACCCACCCACCTCCCCTAGGAGTTGTATCTCTCTATCTCACTCTTTCTCTCTTTCCCTCTCTTTGTCTTATTTTTAAACTCAACTGGAGAGGGACAGTTGGGAAAGGCGGGAAGGCAGCACGCAGTCGCTGTGGGATGCTCCCAAAAGCTTTCCTGTTGGACACTGGGGAGTGTTCCCGCGCAGGCTCCCTCGGTACTGATGATACCCATATGTGAAGACTAAATTCCTGCTGTTCCTAGAGATCACCTGTTACAGATGAATAACTATGCTTTATTCTACATCACACCAATCCTCTTCATCTGGATCTCGCTTCTCTAAACTCCTGCCTCACCCTTGTAGCGAATTGGCTATTCTCCAATTATCTTCACCTCAACCTGACTAAAACTTCATGTATTTGGTTCACCTTTGGGAGCCCCTGCTCTTCATCTGCACCCTCCATTGGCAACTCTACAATTCCTCTGGTCTCTTCTTTTCGATATCTTGGGGTGCTGTTTGATTACGAACTTATTTTTAAGGACCATATTTCCCATCTTGCAAAGACATCATACTTTTACCTACGCCAGATACGTTCTATCCATCCATTTCTTTCCCCCTCTGCCTTAACTACCCTTACTCTAGCCATGGTTATTTCTTGGCTTGATTATTGCAATTCCATTTTCACAGGTATCACCCGCACTCAGTTACATTGCTTGCAACTACTACAAAACACTGCAGCCAGGGTCATCACTTGCTCTTCTCGTAGGGACCATGTTACACCACTCTTGTTTCACTTACATTGGCTTCTTTAAGATTCTTACATTGTTCACTTTAAGATTCTTACTCTGGTGCACCAAGCTATCTTTACACATACGCCACAGTATCTCACTGACCACCTTCATGTTCCCACACGCAGTCTCCGCTCCATACACATCAACCGCCTTCATCTTCCCTCACCTTCACGCGCTCATATTCAGTCCACTCGCCACTTTGCTTTTTCCTTCCATGCTCCTGCCCTTTGGAAATCTCTGCCCATGTCACTCCTATTAGAATCAAATTACTCCACTTTCAAATCCCAGCTGAAGACCCACCTATTTACCACTGCATACAACCTCCCAGCCTCTCAAAACTGGCCTGGTTTATTCATGTTTTGTCTACACACTCTTCTCTGTCTTGTCTGTATGCTCTCTGCTACTTCCTCTTTCCTGTTAATTTTGTAGTTCCTTTCTTCTGGCCTTGGTGCCACTCTTTGATTATTAATGTGACTGTAAACCGCCCTGTTGTAATAAAGGGCGGTATATCAAATGCAAATAAACTGAAACTGGTAGGGCCTATCCTTGACCTGCAGGACCTAAACAGGTTCCTGGTGAGGGAGAAGTTCAAGATGCTCTTCCTTGGATCACTGCTGTCATACCTCCAGCAGGGAGACTGGCTATGCTCCTTGGACCTAAAGGATACGCACACGCACACGCACATCCTCATCCATCCCAGCCATAGGTTTATGGCCTCAGGTTCATGGTTGGGGGGGGGGGGAGGGCCTTGCCTCTGCCCCCAAAGTCTTCACCAAGTGCCTAGCGGTGGTCGTGGCCTATTTTTGCCCTCAAGGGGTCTTTGTCTTCCCCTACCTGGATGATTGGCTCATAAGAGGTGTCTCGGCTGTCGATGTGCAGCAGGCCACGGCCCACATCCTCCAGTATCTGGGGTTTGTCATAAACCACCCCAAATCCCGTCGTCTCCTGACACAGCGTCTGGCGTTCATGGGGCACAGCTGGACACCGTTCAGGCCAGAGCCTTCCTGCCTCTGGACAGAGTTGACCACCTCAGAATTGGCTGCAGATGTGCAGCACCAGCACTCGGTGTCAGCTTGCCTTCTACTCCGACTGCTGGGTCACATGGCATCCACAGTCCATGTTACCCCGGATGCCCGTCTTCAAATGAGGGCGGCCTAATGGTGTCTCTGCTCCCAGTGGACCCAAGCCATGGGCTGGCTGCAAGACAGGGTGATGATAGTGATCCGCCAGCTGCCAGACTCCCTCAGCTAGTGGCAAATGCCTCAGCATCTTCAGGCTGGGATGCCTTTTCAGGCTTTTGCCCCCCCCCCCCCGAAAGTCCTCACCACAGACACCTCCTTTCTGGGCTGGGGGGCTAATTGCAAGGACCTCAGCACTCAGAGGGCAATTGGTCGTAGGCGGAAAGCCAACAGCAGATAAACCTCCTAGAGTTTCGGGCCATATCCCTGGTCTCCAAGCCTTTTGCCATTGTTTGCAGCACCAATCAGTACTGATCCAAATGGACAACCGTTTGGGATGCTTCTGTGGGCAGTATATCTGCTGGGTCAAGACGATGCCCTGGCAGGCAGGCTGAACAGGATCCTACAGCTGCACGAGTGGCAGCTGGACCGCAGAGTGGCCTCTTGGCTCTTTCAGCTTTGGGGAACTCCATGGCTGGACCTTTTCACCAGCCTGGCCAAATCTGTTGCTCCGCTTTTGTTCCTGACAGCCGCACCCATCCCAGGTGGCAACAGATGCCGCCTTCATCCCATGGACGGAGGGCCGCCTTTATGCCTTCCTGCCCATGCCACTGATAGCTATTAATGCTATCCTATTAATGCTAGGTCAATAAGGAATAAAACGCATATTATCCACAACATTCTAACTGACGAACAACCAGATATCCTATGCATAACAGAAACATGGCTCACTGACTCAGACTCTGCAACAATGAACCAAATACAGAAGCCCGGATACCAACTATACAACTGCCCACGCATCAACAGAAGAGGAGGCGGAGTCCTTATAGCAGCCAAAACCAGCCTTCAACTCACAACCACATCTACGGTCACAAATCCAGATCTTGACCTACTTAAAGTCGAGAGCATGGCATTATCCATCTGCCTAATCTATCGACCTCCCTCACCACAGCACGAAACACTAGCCACAGCACTAGAAACCATCACATCCACACAAAGCAAAAAATTCCAGATCATCCTCGGAGATTTGAACCTAGCATCAATTCCTCCGTCCCACACGGACTCCTTCTATGAAGCCATCGACCAATTGGGTTTCCAACAAATAATAAGCAACCCCACACACGATAGAGGAAACATCCTAGATATGATTTTCATACCCAGAAATCCACAACAAAGCAATGAACCACCTATAATAAACATAACTCAAGTACCATGGTCAGACCACCACCAAATCAACTGTAAACTTAAACTACAGTGCCAACCCAAAAACTCAAAGGCGATGAGAATGACCAACCCCATTGGGAAATTCAGCAAACTCAACGAGGAACACCTCATAAGCACCATTGCATCCCACATAAACCTAGATTCCACAGACCTAGACGAACTAACTAACAGATGGAACACACACATCCAAAATACATCTAACCCAACTCTGAAACACACATCAAACCCACATAAGATCAACTCGGAACCCTGGTACACAGGAGCTCTAATAAAATCAAAAAGGGAGCTCCGTAAAATAGAGAGAAAATGGAGACAAACCAAATCCTCCGATCTCAAAACTAAATACATGGCCCATCTCGCAAAATACAAAGACGACGTGAACAATGCAAAAAATTACATCACACCAACATCCTAAACAAGGCAATCAATCGCCCACGAGAGTTATTTGAACTAGTCAAATCACTAACCAAAACCGACCAAAATGCCAACCTCAACAAATCCATCAAGGTCCAAACACTGGCAAACCACTACGCGACCAAACTGACGGCCCCTGGTCCTCCACCCTCCCCACCAACACCACAAATCAGAAGTGAGAACAACACAACGCAAAACCAGTTATGGGAGCACTTCCACAAAATAGGAACCAAGCAAATCACAGCCATTGTCACAAGCCTGAAAAGCACCACCTCCCCACTAGATCCCTGTCCTGCATCCTGGATCAAGGCAGTGAAACAAGACATAGCACCTCACATAGCACACATAGTTAACCTATCCCTACAACAAGGAATCATGCCCTCAGAACTAAAGAAATCAGTCATTAGACCGATCCTAAAAAACACTACACTCAACGGAGAAGACCCAGCCTCCTACCGTCCCATATCAAGTATCTCATTCCTGGCAAAGATCATAGAAAAAACGGTCCTTCTACAACTCCAAGACCATCTGACTGACAGTGCTCCTCTTGATGACCAGCAATATGGCTTCAGGCAACATCATGGAGTTGAAACCCTGTTACTAGTTCTACTTAACAACCTCCTAAAGGGCCTTGAAAACAAAAAGAAAATGTACATTCTTGTATTCATTGACATCTCAGCTGCCTTTGATACAGTTAATCATGGGACCCTCATAAATAGGATAAAATCAATAGGAATAACAGGAACCCCACTAAAATGGTTCTCATCCTACATCTCAAATCGAACACAACAGGTTCAATTCAACGGAGAAAAAGCAGAATCTTTCTCACAAACACAGGGAATCCCCCAAGGCTCTGCTCTCTCAGCACTTCTGTTTAACATATATATGCAGCCACTATGCAAAATTTTCTCACGGCACGAAATTAATTACCACATCTATGCCGATGATATCATGCTATACACACAACTAGACACTAAAAACCCAGACTACAACCCACTGGAGACATGTATCGGAGAGATGCAAGACTGGTTACAACAAAGTAGTATGTCAATTAATCACAAAAAACCCGAAGTAATGTATATCTCCAAAGAACCGAATTTTGACCCTCCCACATCAATAACACTATGTAACAACACTTACCAAACAAAAAAAGAAATAAAGTATCTAGGAGTCACATTTGACTGTGACCTAAAGATGGAAAAACACCTCAGCTTAGAGTGCTCCAACCCATTCGGAATATTATTGATCCCCAAGACTTCAGAACAGTGGCCCAAGCACTCATCATGCCACATTTTGACTACTGCAACGCCATCCTACAAGGTTTACCTAAAAAAACCCTAAACATATTACAAATGGCACAAAATGTAGCTGCCAGGGTCATAATGAAGAAAAATCTAAGTGACCACATCACACCAGTACTAATTCAATTACACTGGCTACCCATAACAGCTCGCACAAAATACAAAATACTAACAACCACCTTCAAACTCATCCACAACTTAGCACCTTCTTCCTCAACAACCTAGTAAGATTGCAACCTCCTACCCGAAACAGAAGAACCCACAATTCCAACATCCTTCACACTCCAACAGATATAAGATCTGCCAAAGCTAACACCAGCCACAGGGCTTTCTCATATGCGGCGCCAACACTGTGGAACCAACTCCCACCAGAACTACGAGCTAGCAATGACCTTCTAGACTTCAGAAAGAAACTCAAAACGCACATTTTCCAATCACATTTCAACCTGAACTAAACCCACAGATGGAGCAGCCCCTGACCACTGTGTCCAAGAAGATTATCCTGTATATATGTATTTATGTATATATGTAAATGAACTCCCCCATAGCTAAGAAGTGTTAACTCTGTATGATGTGCTTTTCTGACAATCTGTATGTAAACAAAATTTGTACCTGCCTTGATTCGGCAGTTTCACAATAGTAATCCTACCCGCTTCTGATCGCTGGAAGGAGCGGGCTACAAATGCTTGCTAAATAAATAAATAAATAGCCAAGCCTCTTCAAGGCTCAGCAGGATGGGGCGGTGCTGATATTGGTGGGCCCTCTGTGGCCCAGGCAACCTTGGTTCCCTCTGCTCTTTTGCATGTCCATAGCGCCCCCGGACCCCCTGGGGAGTGACTTGGACTACTGTTGCAGGAGGAGAGGGCTCCATTCTACACCTCAATCTGGGGTCTCTGGCACTAATGGCTTGGCTGCTGAAAGGGTAGCCTTGGCCTTTTTCAGCCTTTCAGGGGAGGTTGAGGAGGGTCCTCCTGGCCTCCCACAAGATGGGCTTACGTCTTCAAATGGCACAGATTCTCTGTGTGGTGCACAGAGCGATGGGTTAACCCATTCTCATGCTCTTTGCAGCTCGTGCTGCAGTATTTTGCTTCACTTGTCTCAGGCAGGACTTAAATTCAACTTGGTTAGGGTCCACCTGAGTGTTCTAGTGGAGCTGCACCACCTCATCGAGGGCAAGCCCCTCTGTCCAGCCCCTCATAACCCACATCCTGTGGGGCCTCCTGTTGTCCAGACCCCCCGTCCGCTCACCAGCGGCGGAATGTAACCTTAATGTGGTGCTCACTGATCCAGTGCCAAGATGAGCCAGTCGCTGCAGGGAAGCAGGCTCCTAATTAGTGAATTTCCTAGTTCAGTCCTGGCCAAAGCACTAAAATAAACGGAGTATCTTAATTATGCCTGACATGGCTGTTTTTTGGCAGGAACAAATATCTCTTAGCACAATATTACTGCAAAATAAGCCACCAGCATGGTGTCAGTATAGATATTTATTTTACAATTTTGATGTCTGTCTTTCAAAGTCTTTCTGTAACTGCTGCTTTCTTATCATCCTGCTGGACCAGTCCAGACGAGTGTGGTGTTCTCCCTTACCAGCAGGTGGAGGCAGACTTGAGCATCTGTTAATGATGTCATCAGAAGATATAACCATTGCTGCAACACTGAGAGAAGCCAGTAATTCTCTGTCTCCAGCCCATTGCAAGGTGTGTTGACTGGGGTAGCAGTGTAGATAAGCTTGACTCTCCTGGCCCACACTTCGGTGCAGTGATCATTGAGATGGAGTCTGGAAGGGCCTAATGGTGCTTGGAACACAAGTACAAAGAAACTGTTTGTCTCCACATATTTATCTATCTATTTGCCCTTCTTGGTGGGTTTCCTTACCTACTCCCTTGCTGTGTGCCCACTGTTCAGGAACAGCCTACTGGCCAGAGACACTTAGGTTCCCGCCCACCCTACCCCTCACCCCACCCACCCCAGGGGCTACATTGCCTATATAGTGGTCACATACGTGCCATCTGTCGTTCCTAACTTGGGTAACGCCCACATCCTCAACTTTTCTTATTATTCTTCCTCTTCTGGGACTGCTTAAGCAACATGTCGTGTATTCAGTGCAATAACTGTGGTACTTTCATTCAAAGAAGAATCATTTGGAGCCTAACAGCTTGTCCTATATGCCTAAAGTCAGCTGCCATGCATGAAGAACTGACTATACTAAGGAAAGACCTAGCAGCCATGCATAAAGAAGTTTCTCTACTGAGGGAGGAACTGGCTGCAATGAAGCGCACCTCTTCTAGGATACAAACTGAACAAAGTCCACCACCGCTCCCACAAAGAATCAAACACCCCAGGAACAAATGGATCACAGTGGGTTCCAGAAGATTACGACCTGTAATGCAGAGACATCTTACATATCAAGAGATATCCCTGCAAAATGCCTTCTCTGCCTTGGCTAATGAGGATGCCCAACCCAAGGAAACTGAAGGGCCCTTAAATGAGTCAGACAATGCCCAATCTCCTGCTAAAGCACCAAATATGAAGAAAACCTCACCAAACAGAAAACTATTACTACTTGGAGATTCCATCATAAATCTACCACCTGACCTATAAATACCCACGGTTTACGAGAATAGATAACTCTATGTAAATACTTGTATATACCATGTGAATAGTTTTCCCTGTTATCCCAGTTTGATTATGCCATTGTTCTATGTAAGCACATGTTCCATGTAAGCCATGTTCTATGTAAGCACATTGTGATATTTATGCATTGTTGCTTGTTCAGTTTTAATGTAAACCGCGCTGATTTCAATAGCGCGGTATATAAAAAATAAAAATAAATAAAATAAATAAAATCATCAGAGGCACCAACTTGGGAACACAGTTCAAAGGAGAGAAGATAGTCATGTGCCTACCAGGCTCTTCAGCCAGCAGGAATACAAACCAAGTTGTTGAAATACTTAGCGCAAAAAGTGAGCACTCCAAACCAGATGTTGTTATCCACTTGGGCACAAATGACCTGGCTAGAAACAGTGCCTCTACAGCCCAAAAGGACTTCCAATCTCTGGGAGAGAAACTCAAGCCCATTGTTAACACTGTTGCATTCTCAGAAGTTCTACCTGTTCTTGGTAAGGGGAAAAAAAGGCTGCATCGCATTAACAACTTTAATACATGGCTCCAGACCTGGTGCAAACAAGAAGGATTCAGATTTATTGGCAACTGGGACAATAGATGGACCAACAAGAGACTATACTGTGCTGATGGACTACATCTCTCTGTCGCAGGGAAAAGAAACCTAAGTGAAAAATTCAGGCAGTATGTGGATATGCATTTAAACTAGGAAAAGGGGGTGACGGATGTGGAAGGTCAACATCTGCATGCCACCCCCTGCAAAAGCAGAACAACATCAGAAACAGCCATACTCTTAAACCACACATCAAAAACAAGTGGGAAGAAATGGGCAGAATAAAATCAATGCAAAATACACACAAGCCAGGTAAATGCTGGAAAGCAATGAGCACAAATGCTCGAAGCTTAGCCAAAAAAATTCCAGACCTGGAAGCCCTAATGGTGGAAATGGATTTGGACATCGTGGCCGTTACGGAAACATGGTTTAATGAATCACATGATTGGGATATAGCCATAGCTGGCTATAATCTATTCAGAAGAGACAGAGAAAATGGAAAAGGAGGAGGAGTAGCCTTGTATGTCAAAAGCAGTATTAAAGCTACTGAAATGCAGGGAACATGGGGAAAAGAAGAAGCGCTCTGGATTGCGTTGGAAAGAGGAGATGGCACTGTCATCCATATTGCTGTAGTCTACAGACCTCCGACTCAAATTGAAGAGAGAGATAACGAATTGATTATAGATATTGCCAAGATAGCAGCAAAGGGGGAAGCGATCATATTAGGTGACTTTAATCTACCTGATGTGGATTGGATTACTCCTGCACATCTGGAAAGAAGCAAAAAAATTGTGGATGCTCTCCAAGATGCATTACTTAGACAAATGGTGATGGAACCAACCAGGGAAAGCTCAACGCTGGATGTAGTGCTTACCAACAGTGATAACGTGTCGAATGTCTGCGTGAGTGCCCCTGTGAGCAACAGCGACCATCACACGGTGTGGTTTGAGATAAAAGCCATGGTACAGGCCAATCATAGCAAGCTCAAAGTCCTAAACTTCAAAAACACTGACTTCAATAAAATGGCCGAGTACTTAAAGGAGGAGATGACGGGGTGGAAGAAGATAAGGGAAGTGGAATTGCAATGGACTAAACTAAAGGCGGCAATAAAAGGGGCAACAGATAAATATGTAAGAAAAATAAATATCAACAAGAGGAGAAGGAAACCTATTTGGTTTTCCAAAGAGGTGGCTGCGCAAATAAAGGCAAAAAACACAGCTTTTTCAAAATTCAAAAGCTTGCAAACAGAAGAACACAGAAATGAATACAGGATCCAACTCAAAGAGTCTAAAAGAGTAATAAGGATAGCAAAATCAAAGGCAGAAGAAAAAATGGCTAAAGATGTTAAGGGTGGCAACAAAACTTTCTTCAGGTATATTCAGGAAAGGAAGAAGATCAGAGTTGGAATTGCAGGACTCAGAAGTGCTGGGAAAGGACTCGTGGAAAGTGACACTGAAAAAGCGAAATTGCTAAACAAATACTTCTGCTCTGTTTTTACTAAAGAAGATCCTGGAGATGGACCAGCTGTGACTCCCAAATATAAAAATAGGACTGAAGTAGATACCACACCATTCACAGAAGATGAGGTGTTAGAGCAACTTGCTAAACTGAAAGTGGACAAAGCCATGGGACCGGATGGGATACATCCCAGGATACTGAAAGAGCTCAGAGAGGTTCTTGCAGGACCGTTAAAGGATGTCTTCAACAGATCCTTGGAAACAGGAGTGGTTCCTCAGGACTGGAGAATGGCTAATGTTGTACCTCTACACAAAAGTGGTGACAGGGAAGAAGTGTCAAATTACAGGCCCGTGAGCCTTACCTCAGTGGCAGGAAAAGTAATGGCGCTCCTGAAAGAGCTAATAGTGAACTTTCTCAAAACCAACAGGTTGCAAGATCCCAGGCAACATGGTTTTACCGAAGGACGGTCTTGCCAAACAAATCTGATTGAGTTCTTTGATTGGGTGACCAAGGAACTAGATCTGGGGCATGCAATGGATGTCATCTATCTGGATTTCAGCAAAGCCTTTGATACTGTTCCTCATAGGAGGCTTGTCAATAAACTCAGTAGCTTGGGGATGGGTCCCAAGATAGTAAACTGGATTAGAAATTGGTTGACTGACAGACAACAGAGGGTGATGGTACATGGAGCTCACTCGGATGAGAGGAAGGTGATTAGCGGGGTGCCTCAGGGTTCGGTCCTGGGCCCAGCACTGTTCAATGTATTTGTGAGTGATATTGCTGAAGGACTGAATGGAAAAGTCTGTCTTTTTGCAGATGAGACAAAAATTTGCAACAGAGTGGACTCCCCAGAGGGAGTGGATAACATGAGGAAAGATCTACAAAAGCTGGAAGACTGGTCTAATGCTTGGCAACTACGATTTAATGTGAAAAAGTGCAGTGTCATGCACTTGGGTAGCAGAAATCCAAGGGAAAAGTACACAATAGGGGGTGAGAGGTTGGTATGCATGGTTCAGGAGAAAGACCTTGGTGTGATTATCTCTGATGATCTCAAGGTGGCAAAACAGTGCGACAAGGCGGTGGCAAAAGCCAGGAGGATGTTGGGCTGCATTCAAAGAGGGATTACCAGCAGAAAGGAAGAGGTACTTATGCCACTGTACAAGTCACTGGTGAAGCCTCACTTGGAATACTGTGTTCAGTTATGGAGGCCATATCTTGCAAAAGATGTAAAAAGACTGGAAACTGTTCAGAGAAAGGCGACCAAAATGATTTGGAGCCTGCGTCAGAAGCCTTATGAGAAGAGACTTGAAGACCTAAATATGTACACTTTGGAGGAGAGGAGGGACAGGGGAGATATGATTCAGACCTTTAAATACTTAAAGAGAAATGATGAACAAACAAACCTCTTCCAAAGACGGGGAAGCTGTAAAACTAGAGGGCATAACATGAAGCTGCAAGGTGGTAAATTGAAAGGCAATGTCAGGAAATATTTCTTCACTGAAAGGGTGGTGGATGCTTGGAATGCCCTCCCGATGGAAGTGGTGAGGGCAAACACGGTGATGGAATTCAAAACGGCATGGGACAAACACAGTGGATCCCTTTACAGCAACAGGATAAAAGCAAAACAAACAGTACCATCTAACTTCTGAACTATCTAGCATCTGAACAAATAAGGGTGTCCTACATGGAGTGGTGGGTTCACCCCTAAACAGAAACAAAAACATGGGGAGGAGTGGCCTGTGCAGAGCGACGGGTGCACCTACTCTTGCCGTCTTGCTGGGCAGACTAGATGGACCATGCTGGTCTTTATCTGCCGTCACTTACTATATTACTATGTTACTATGATGGCACAAAAAGACCATATGGCCTATCTAGTCTGCCCTTTCATATCGACCTCTGTAGTCCCCTTTTTTTTCTCTTTTGTGTTTTAACCATGCTTTCTTGAATTCAAATACTGTCCTGGTCTCTACCACCTCCACTGGGAGGACTATTCTACACATCTACCACTCTTTCCTTAAAGAAATATTTCTGCATATTGTTCATGTCCTCTTTCACCTTCATCCTGTGTCCTCTCGTTGCAGAGCTTTCTTTCAATTGTGAGTCTCTCCTCTCTATGCATTTATGCCGCCGAAGTATTTAAACATTTCTATCATATCTCCTCTATCCCACCTTTCTCTAAAGTATACATATTGAGATCTTTAGGTCTGTCCCCATATGGCGTATAACGAAGACCACTGACCATTTTGGTAGCCACCCTCTGCACTGACTCCATCCTTTTGTAGGTGTAGTCTCCAGAATTGCACACACTATTTCAAATAAGGTCTTGCCAAAGACTTATACTGTACAGAGCAAGTATCACCTCATTTTTTCCTGCTGGCCATTCCTCTCCCTATGCACCAAAGCATCCTTCTGGCTTTTGCTGTCACCTTTTCTACCTGTTTAGCCACTTTAGCCCTTGACTTCCAGAGCTGACAGCTTCCCTGGATCCAGTGCTGTTTCTCATGGATTACTAGCACTTGGAGGGTCCAAGAGGAGCAGGAGGCTACCACAGGGCCACTGAGGGGGGGGGGGGGGGGGTAGGTAAGTTGACCCAGGCCTCTGTTTTCCTCTTGCTGTCTCTTATCTGCATGCAAGAATTTTTTTTCTTTTTTTCCCTACTCTTATTTTTTGCAAATTGACTTTTATTGGGCTTAATTTGGTTCTCTTGTTTGCTTGATAAAGCAGATTTAGGAAAAAGGCCTTCTTTGGCAACAGGGCCTCCTGAACCTGTGTAGGCATTTGGAAATGCCCAGATTGGGTTTCCCAAATCAGCCTTTCTGGTGCTGGGACTCTTGATCAGGATTCCCTTTTCGCCATGGTGTGCCTTGTTGATATTTTTTAGTGACCTTTTCTTCCTTGCATTTTTTTTTTCCTGAGAACTGCGTGGAGCATAGCAAATGTGCCATGTTCCTGCTGCTGTGCCCTGTGACACATGCAGGATCATCTTCTTGGCCGATTCTTTTTAGCCCCATTGTGATGGGTATGTTACAGACCTGGCTTTTACGGCACTGGGACTTCCCACAAGAGGTCTGAGGCCCATTGCTGATTTTGGGGCCTCTCTTTTTCCTTCATGCCTGCCTCATCCATGGGACATAAAGTCCTCACAGAAGAGGTCAGTAGTTCCTCGCAGAGAGCTAAAGGGGCCTCGGGCTCAGGCCAGTGGGCTCTTGGGGGGTAGCAAGAGGCCCATCAGCTGACTTTGAATAGCAGCTGCTGAAACAGCTTCATGCTGCTTTCAGTCCATTTTAGCTGTTTGGCAACCCCATCCGGGACTCTGATCTCTCCCATGGGGGAATCCAGGCAGATGGCTCTACCATAACCGCACAGGGGCCCATTCACCTGGGTACTCCTTGAAAGTCCCACCGTATCCCCTTCTGGGGTTAGCTGGGACACTGATGAAGATTCTGCTCCATCTGAAGTTGAGTCTGAGGAGAAAGGGGAAATTCCCCTTACGGAGGGTGAAAATCCCTCTGTGATCAGTCTTCACCACCAGGAGGAGGACCTCCCAGTGCTGATTCAGGGCACTATATTGCAGCCTTGAGAACTGAGGAGCCTACAGCTACTCTGCAGTCTTAGGTGGACCCCACCCTGGAGGGTATCAGATGTTCTCCTGTGTTCTTCCCTTTACCAGAGCCCATGGAGCAGCTCTTTGTATCTCAGTGGGAGGATCTAGAGTTGGGCCTCAAGGGTCTGAAGGCTCTATCTGGGGTATATCCCCCGTCTCAAGGCATGCTGGACCACCTCTTTGGGCTCCCATGAATGGAGCCCTTGTCATGGCAGCCACTAAGTGCATGGCTGTCCCTGTGAAAAGGAGGTGCTATGCTTAAGAGAGGTTCCCAACAGGAGAGTAGAGGCCTTCCTAAAGAATGCATTCACAACATCAGTATCAACCCAAGCAGCTCTTTGTGCAGACTTAGTAGCCAGAGCATTTTTGCACTGGGTTCAACTACTGCTGATGGCCCTGAGGCTGCCAGATTAGAGTTGGGAGCTGCGTTTGAAGTTGGCACTCTATATGATCTAATTCATTTCTTTCAAATCCATGGTAACAGTAGTTGTGGCCAAGCAATGACTCTGACTTTACAACTGGGCAGTGGATGCTGCTTTCAAGTTGTCTCAGCAAACTCCTCTTTAGGGGCTAGCTATGTTTTGGGTAGGAGCTTAAAGTTGGTGAAAGGCTTGGGTGAGTCCCTTCCTTAAAGACTGTCAGAAAACAGGACTAGAGGCATGCGCTTGGCCTCTTGAAGAACTTCTCGTGGAGCTTGGAGGTACCCAAGAGCATCCAAAAGCTCAGGTTCAGTCTATTCCCCTGCAGGCTCCAGGCCAAGAAGATCTAGCCCTATCAGGATTTTCAGTGGTGTTGAGACTCCTCTGCCACTGGATCTGGAAAGCCCTCACGATGAGATCCAGTAGGTTTCTGAGGTACAGCTAGCAGGGAGACAGCTCTGACACTTCCTCTTGAAGTGGACCCATATCATGTCAGACCAATGGGTTATAGGCGTCCTAGGTTATGGGTATGCACTGGAATTTGCAGAGCTTTTAGGAGATACCTTTAATAGAGTCTCCCTGCAGCTCCCCTCTCAAGTGGGTGGCGATCGCGGAGACCTTACAGTGCCTCCTGCAGTTGCAGGCTATTTCACCTGTCTCTCTCGTAGGGCAGGGCCATTATGCCATCTGATTTGTGTTACCCAGAAAGGGGCAGTGCTTTTTGGTATTTTGTACCTGAAAGAGGTCAGTGCCAAACGCAGCGTTCCCCATTTTTGTATGGAGACAATCAGTCGGTCATTGCGTTCATTCAGCCAGGGACGTTCCTGACCTCCCTAGATTAAGCCAAGGCCTACTTTCATATTAGTCAGGTAATGGCATAATTGGTTCCTCTACTTCTAGGCTGTCCTTTCTAATTCTTGGTTCTGTCCTTTGTCTTAGCCATGGCTTCCCACACATTCTCAAAAGTGAAGGTGCTATTTTCAGTATTCCTGCATAAGCAGGGGATCTGGGTGCACCTGTGGACTTCCTGCATATATCGAGAGAGCAGCTCTCATGACTCAGTGGTTGGAACGATTAGGGCTAGTGATCCTATTATTTTAGGGGCAGCCTTATTCCTTAAGAGTTGTAATATTTTGAGTTGTTTCCTTATGAGAGATCCTCAAGCTGCAAATGCAACTCAGAGTTGTGTCTGCAACTGCTCCCCAGGCATGGGACTATCTTCAGCTCCGGGAGTAAATGGCATCAATTCTGCAGTTGGACCCATGGGCCAGGTCACACATGTGTCTGATTCAGAGACACTTGTTGTCCCTCTGGTCTCCATGCTCAGAACTCTTCAACCAGAACCTCCCCTCCCTTAGGAGCTCAAGGAAGCGATTGCTTCAATCCAGCTATCTGATGACTAGTATGCTGCTAGAAGCCATGGATCGAGTAATTCTCATTATCGATACCAGCCTGAAATGCTGGAAGAGGCTCACTGTCTAGGCTAGATGGCTCAGGGGTTTTGGTCCCCTCAGGAGGCCGTCTATTGGTTGCCTGTGCAATCAGACTGGCATTGGAGAGGTTTTAAACCTTACTAGCTGGCAGTGGTCCATATGTTCTTGGAGAATGGCACAGCGGTAGCATAAGTCACCAAACAAGAAGGAACTTGACGTGCCGCAGTGGCACTTGAGGTGACTGTACTGAGAACTGAGCAGAGGAATATCTAGTGGCTCTGTCAGCAGGCGTCAACAACATTCAGGCTGATTTTCTGAGTCCAGAACACAGTAGATTCTAGGGAATGAGAACTGAGTCCCCCACGTGTTCAGCTTCATAGTGTGAAGGTGGGGGGTCTCCGGTGCAAAATTGATGGCCATGCAGGACAGTGCTAAGGTATGCAACTTCAGTTGCTGAAGGGATCCACAAGCAGCAGGCTTGGATGCCTTACTGCAGAAGTGGCCACAAAAAGGAATTCTCTGTCTTCTCTCTGTGTTTTTGAGTTGCTTCTTATGCAGGATTTGATCTCAGCCAAGACTGGTGAACCTGGCAGCCCAAGACTGGCCATGCAGACTATGGCATGCAGATCTAATGGTGGTGTTAGTGGGTTCCTCACTTTGTTTCCTGCAGGAGAAGGGCTGCCTTCATCTAGGGCCTCTAATTCCTCGAATCGTGCTAGACCAGTCCAGGATCCACCCTGGAAGATTTTCTACTAGTTGTAAAGTTCTGCTGCCTTTACATTACATTGTTGTGGTAAGAGACAAATATTTGTTCCAATGGTTTGTTCTGATGGTTGAATGTCTATTTTGCTAATATTTGCTGAGTTTTATCTCATGAGTTTTTTTCATTATTGCTTATTGGCATCTCTCAGTGCTGCACAAGTGGTTGTACCTTCTGATGACAGCATTGAAAGATGCTGAAGTCTGCCTCCTGCTGCTGGCAAGGGAGCATAACCCACTCGCCTTGTCTAGCAGAATTTAAGGGAAAGAAATTTTCAAGTATGATTAAACTTTCTCCTTCCAAGACTGGCTTAAAGATTAGATAAATTAGAGGGTTGCCTAAGACAGCAGCTTCTGAGGGAGATAGCAAAGAGTAACTTCAGTCAAAGTAACACACTAGATCCCGATAACCACACATTCAAAGAACCATCAAGATACACAAAGGGTGCATAATTTACAAATAGCCCATTTACTTGGGTAAATTACTTTTTGAAATTTGCCCTCATTTTAGTTAAGTGCTGTCGAGTCAAGGTCGACTCATGGTGGCCCTGTGGATAGTTATATAAGCTGTGCTCGGTCTTCAGTCAGGCGGCAAATTGTTGATAGTGGCATCCATAGTTGCTGTTACTGTATCAATCCATCACATTGCTTGTCTTCCTTTATTTTGTGTTGACTTTAACTTTGCCAAGCATCTCTCTCTTTCATGATCTTTCTCTTCATATGGTGTGTCCAACGTATGAAAGTCGAAATTTTGTCATTTGAACTTCTACGGAACGCTTAGGTTTGATTTCCACTAGAAGTGATTCCTTTGTTCTTTTCAACAGTCCAGAACCACATATATGTGTGCATATGTGCTCATCTCACAATAATCCTTATGTATATATACACATCATAAATCCTGTATAGGATGTTGGGGGTTTGTTTAATTATATTGCTAGGTATATATACCCATGTACATGTAAACACACATACATTTGTTTATTTAACAGGTCTTCTATACTGCTGCCTTCTACAATCGAAGCGGTTTACATTATAACTCAAAACTGTTTACATTGTACATTGTGAGGGAGGAGTGGCTCAGTGGTTGGGACAGGTTACCTCAGGCCGGAAGGCCAGGGGTTCAATTCCTGCATGGGGACAAGCAACTTCAGGCTGTGGAGGGACTGGGGTCTCTAGTCCCATGGCCACTCCTTGTGGCCTTGGGCAAGCCACTTAACCCTCCATTGCCTCAGGTACACAGATTGTGAGCCCTTCGCGGACAAGGGAATAAAAAAAAGTACCTGTTAGTATACATGTAAACCGCACTGATTCTAAAGAGCGCGGTATAATAAATAAACAAACAAACTGCAGTTTAGGGGGGTAAGTAGCATGCAGATGTTTAATACATACATAAGAACTTATATACCAAACTTGGTAACTGTTTAGTGTGGGTAAAGATGCATATTGGGAAATCTTGACACTAGAAAGTTAATGGGGGAGGAGGCTGAAAGTTCACTTAATGTACACACAAAACCTGGCTCTGGATCTTTCTGTGTTTTGATTCCTTCCCCTCTTTCTGTCGTCCTTCCTTTCCCCGTTCTCATTCTGTCTCTGTCTCATTTCTCTGTTTCCACAGACTTTCTTTTCTTCTTCTCCACCTCACATATTTCTTAGTGCTAAGGGACTGTAATATCATTGTTTTCAGGGGAGCATGATGGTTAACTTACACAGCAGTGTAAATGAGTACATATAATTATCGTTCCTAAGCGTCCCTCCAGTCCAGTCCCTTTCGTCTGGGTTGTGCCCCCCCTCCAGTCGCGTGGAGACTGAGCACGTCATCCTTTTCTGATGACCCTAGGATATATATAGTACTGGCACCTCCCACCATATTCAGTTTTGCTCAGTCTCCAAGCAGCTGTAGGAAGTGAGTAACCCAGAGCATAGGTTTACTGGAGAGACATAGCTTTAGTGGGGAGTTTGATTTTCTTTTATTTGATTTTCCTTTACATTTCTGCCTGGTTAGTGGGCTTTCTTAGAGGTTTTCCCTTCCCTCCTTTCTCTTGTCCCTCAGGAAGTTGGGGAGGAAGAGGCTTCGGGCAGCCTGCTTTAATAAGAGGAAGTCAAGGAGAAGGAAGCAGTTTTGCCTTGAGCCGGCCGTTTCTTCTTCACCCAACCGCTTTATCCACGAAGGTTAACAAGGAGAAGGAAGTGGTACCTGTCAGAGCCTGCCTCCGAAGCCCTTGCCATCTTCCTGCCTCACTGCCGAAGCCCCTCCCGGTGGCTGAGCGCGAGGGTGGGAAGACGCACACCCGGCAGCAGTCAGTTCGAGCCGACAGAAGGAAAAACGGGGTGTTTTTCTGTGTCTTTGGTTCTGGTTAGATTCAGGTAGGAGCTGAAGGAGGCCACTATGCTGGCTAGACCCCAGTGTTTAGTCTGCAGCATGCGCCGGGGGGCTGTGTCAGAGACTGGTGTCTGTAGGGGCTGTGCAGCGGAGGCAGCCTCAGTGGAACAGGAAATTCAGGCGGGTAGTTCTCAAGATTCGCTGTCTCCTTCCTCTCAAGAATCCGTAGAGCCTTTGGAGGCGATTTTTCCAGTCTGCGTCTCTCCGCCCTTCCCCTCCAGAGCAGCTCGCCTTTCTCCTACCGCAACCCAGTCCCTCCACCTCTTTGGGAGGTTTGGAGGTGGAGAGCGGAGGGGTTTTCCCCCCTGAATTTGTCTTGCTGATGCATAAGGCGTTCTATCTGCACAAGCAAGGAGCACTTGAGCAGGGAACCTCGCAGGGTTGAGCGATAGCGCATCAGGCAGACCCTAGAGGTCTGGAGGAAGCAGGGGTTCCGCTAAAGCGGACTAAGCTCTCTCACGAGGAGGTTCTCCGTCCCCCCTATCTGAGACCCTGGAAGGTGAGGCCTCGGACAGGGAGTTGGGAAAAGAACGAGGAAGAACTCGAAGAAGGTGAGATACCAGAGGAGGAGCAAGCCAGGATTGTTCGGGTTTTCCGCTGGGAAGAGTTACCGGCTTTAATTGGTGAATCTCTGAAGGTTCTCAATATGGCGACGGGGGGTACCAGCGGTAGAAGAGGTGCTGGAGGACCCGCTGATTCAGGCGGTCAGGAAATCTCAGAAGGTTTTCCCGGTGCACCGGGTAGTTAAGCAGATGATTCGAGAAGAGTGGGATCAGCCGGAATCCGGGTTAAGGGGGTACAGTCTATGGCTCGGCTGTATCCTTTGCCAGAAGGGCAGAAGGAATTACTTCGCTCCCCAGAGTTGATGCTGTGGTGTAGGTGGTAACAAAGAAGACCACGATTCCGGTGGAGGGCAGTGCTGCCCTCAAGGATACCCAAGATAGGAAGTTGGACGTGCTACTGAAGCAAGCATTTGACATTAGTGCCCTAGCCCTTCAGGCGTCGGTTTGTGGGGCCTGGGTAGCCCGTGCTTGTTTCCGGTGGTCTCAACAGCTTCAGCTGGCTGGTGACCTTTCTGCGGAGTCGCCTGGGGAGGCGGCAAGGATTGAATCTGGAGCTGCCTACTTGGCAGATAGTATGATCTCGTTAGGAGTTTGGCTAAGAACATGGCTTCAGTGGTGGTGGCCCATCGCTATCTTTGGCTCCGCAACTGGGCTGCGGATGGTTCTTCTAAGGCCCTTCTCAACAGGCTCCCATTTAAGGGAAAGCTTCTCTTTGGAGAGGACCTGGACAAGTTGGTAAAGGAACTGGGAGAGTCTCTAAGGGAGGTAGACTTCCTGAGGATAGGCCTAAGCAGAGCCGACTTCCTGCTCCGTCGCGACCTCAACCTCGGGACTTGCAGATGTTTCCGGAGGTCCGGTCTGCGCCTTTTCAGAGAGGTGGCTTCCTTTCTAGGGGGCAGGGCTTCCGGGGTTTTTGAGGGGCCGGGAAGGGGTTTGGCGCCTCTTCCTTCGCCTTGGGTCCTAGGAAGCCGCAGTGAGACAACGGGGGCCCAGCAGGGAGTTCTGCCGGTGGGGGGATGTCTTCGGCAATTCTTCTCAGCCTGGGCCCGTGTCACGTCCGATCAATGGGTATTAGAGGTGGTGCGAGAAGGTTATGCTCTCGAATTCGCAAGACCTGTTTTTCCTTCCTTCGTGCTCTCCCCATGCAAGTCTCTGGCCAAGCTGACAGTGGTGAGGGAAACACTAGCGCTACAGCGGTTGTTAGGGGCGGTCGTGCCGATGCCCTCGACCCAACGCGGCTGCTGTCAATACTCTCTTTTGTGGTACCCAAAAAAGGCCGTTCCTTCCAGCCGATCCTCGATTTGAAGGGAGTCAGTCGTTGTCTCAGGGTACCTCATTTCCAGATGGAGACTTTGAAGTCGGTGTTGGTAGCACTAAGGAAGGGAGGTTCTGACATCTCTAGACCTTATGGAGGTGTATTTGCTTATTCCCGTACAGAAGTCACATCAGCAGTTTCTGCGGTTTGCAGTGCCAGAAGGACACTTTCAGTTTCAGGTGTTACCTTTTGGCTTGGCGACAGCTCCGCGCACCTTTACCAAGGTCATGGTGGTTTTGGCTGCGGCTCTGCGCAAGGAGGGAGTTTAAGGTTTAATAATTTGATAAAAACCGCCTTTCAAAAACAGTCAAGGTGGTGTACAATAATAAAATACATAAAAAGACATAAAATACATAAATCACATGATGGATAAAACAATACATAAAAACTGTGCCCAAGGCCAGAAAAGAAAAAGAAATGTACATATTTTAAAAAGGACAGAAGGATAAGTGCAGGGAATACAGGACAAGATACAAAAGGCAAATAGATACAATAGAAAAGGACTCATACAAATGGGGAGGGAACATTAAAGGCTATGGAGAACAGGTGGGTTTTGAGATTTTGTTTGAAGACAGTGAACTGTGATTCCAGACGGAGAGAAGAAGGGAGGGAATTCCAGTGAGCGGGGCCAGCAAAGTAGAATGCAGAGAGGCGTGTGAATTGGAGGTGGGCATGAGAGGGGGAGGGAAGGGCAAGACGGTTGAGGTGGAAAGAACGGGGTGTGTATTGGGGAGAATGGAAAGATAGAAGGTCAGACAAGTAGGATGGAGTACCAGTGTGATAAACCTTGTGAAGAAGGGTCAATAGCTTAAACTGTGAACGAAAAGAAACAGGCAACCAGTGAAGATCGAAAAGCAAGGGGGTAACGTGATCTCGAAGAGCAGAGTAAGTGACAAGACGTGCCGCAGTGTTCTGTATCCTTTGAAGCCTTACCACCTGATTCTTAGGAAGACCGAGAAACAGTGCATTGGAAAAGTCCACCCATGACATAACTAAGGATAACACCAGTGTAGACAGAGCAGAAGGAGAAAGAAAAGGACGAATTGAACGAATTTGCCGCAGAAAGAAAGAGGTTTTGGTGATATGGGAGATATGGGAACGAAAGGAAAGATCAGAATCGAAGTGAACACCTAGATACCGAAATGTAGAGACCAATGGGACTGGAGAGTTGGAGAAAGAGGGGGCCAAAGTGGGGGGGGGGGGGAGCACCATAAGTGAACCAGATGGCAAGAGTCTTAGTAAGATTAAGTCCACCCGTACCTCGATGACTGGTTGATCCATGCAAAGTCCGAGGAAGAGAGTCAGAAGGCAACCTCCAAGGTGGTCGGATTCCTAAGGAGTCTAGGATGGTGATCAACCTGACAAAGAGCAAGTTGCGGCCCTCGCAGGAGCTCAAGTATCTGGGGGCAAGGTTCGACACGGACAAAGGCATGGTGTTCTTACCGGATCACAGGGCAAGGGAGCTAAGGCAGCTGGTACAGCAGTTTCTATCCATGAAGGCTCTCAGCCTGGCATTATCTACAGGTTTCTACAGGTTCTGGGAAACATGGCAGCAACGATAGAGCTGGCGCCTTGGGCCAGGGCTCACATGCGGCCTCTTCAGCGGGCCTTGCTCCGGCGCTGGTTTCATCAGCGTCAGCCCATATCCGTGGCTCTTTCCTGTCCTCCCGTGACCAGGGAGCCTGGAGCGTGGCATGCCCCTCGAGTCCCTGTGGTGGGTACAATTGGCAACGGATGCCTCTCTGTCTGGCTGGGGTGCGCACTGCAAGGGACAATTCGCCCAGGGTCTTTGGAGTGCGCAGGAGGCTCAGTGGTCAATCAACAGGTTAGAGTTGTGGGTGGTAGCTCTAGCCCTCAGAGCATTCCAGTCAGTAGTCCTGAAAAGGGCTGTCCAGGTACTGTCCAACAACATGACTGCAGTAGCATACATCAACCGTCAGGGTGGTACGAGCAGTCCTCCCCTGGAGGAGGAAGCAGAGGGTCTGTTGGAGTGGGCCGAGGCCCATCTAACGGCCTTGTCAGCGCAGCACGTAGCTGGAATGGAAAGCATAACGGCAGATTACCTAAGCAGAAACAGAGTGGACCACGGGGAGTGGGAGCTCTGCCACGAAGTGTACGAGCAGGTAGTGCGCCATTGGGGGACTCCTGTGATGGATCTCATGGCACGGTGGGAGTCGGCCAAGGCAAGTCAATTCTTCAGCCGAAGAAAGGAAAGGATGTCGGAGGGCTTGGACGCTCTGGTTCAGAAGTGGCCGGCCCAAGGACGACTCTGTTTTTCCTCCTTGGGCGCTCATAGGCAGAGTCCTTCAGTGAGTAGAGATTCACTCAGGTCGGATGGTTCTCATAGCCCCGGATTGGTCTTGACGCCCTTGGTACGCCGATCTCATGCGGCTGTTGGCTGACCGTCCTTGGCACATTCTGGTGAGGGACGATCTTCTGATGCAGGGGCCAGATGCAGGTGGATCGGTTATCACTTATGGCCTGGCTATTGAAAGGGCACGGCTGCGGAAGCGGGGTTACACTAGGGCAGTGATTTCCACTTTGCTGAGTTCCCATAAACGGTCGACCTGTGTCTCCTATGTGAGCGTTTGGCGTGTTTTTGAAGGCTGGTGCGCAGACCAGTGGAAGAGGCCCCTCTCGGTGTCTGTTCCAGATGTTTTGGATTTCTTACAGGCAGGTTTTGAGAAGGGTCTGGCAGTCAGCTCTCTGCGAGTGCAGTTGGCTACTATCTCTTGTTACAGGGGCAAGATTCAGGGTAAGTCCTTGGGTGAACATGCAGACTTAAGTTTGTTTTTGAGGGCAGTAAGGTGTTTGCGGCCTCAACAGAGGTCGCCGGTTCCTCCTTGGGACCTCAACAGTGTTAGATGCCTTGGCCACAGAACCTTTCGAACCAATGCTTCAGGCTGCTGGGGATGTGGTATTTGGAGGTTCGGTGCTTCAGTCCGGCCTTGCAGACCCCCCCTCCCCCCAGGCTTTTGAACTGCTCTGTTACATCCCAGAGGAAAGGGACTGGACTGGAGGGACGCTTAGGAAAGAGTAATTAGGCGTTACCTGCTAATTAGCATTCCTGAAGGAGCTCCAGTCCAGTCCCTGGTCCCTCCCAGTTTATGTGGTTATTTCCTAACGGGCTTCGCTGGCTCAAAGTGAGAAGTGGACTAGACAAAGTGAAGGTGGATGTTTGTCCCCAGGAGGTTCTGGTGATGAGGCAATGTGGATGTGCAAGATGCCTAGGTAAGGGCAGTTGCGATCTTGGGTAAGCGTCCTCCTCCTTGGGGGGGGGGGGGAGTTCTTGTTGCAGAGTTTTGTTTTAGTTTTAGTCTTAATTATAGTTCATCATTGCATAATTTGTCTCTCTGTTAAGTCTGCTTTGTCAATAGGATACTGAAGGTGCCAGTACTATACATATCCTAGGGTCATCAGAAAAGGATGACGTGCTCAGTCTCCACGCTGCTGGAAGGGGGGGGGGGCACAACCCAGAGGAAAGGGACTGGACTGGAGTTCCTTCAGGAACACTAATTAGCAGATAAGGCCTAATTACTCTTTATCATTGACAGGGTGGTGGATACCCAGAACAGACCTCCAGCGGAGGGTTATAAGCACCAAAACATTGGCAGACTTTGTGTGTCAGAGTGAGAGGAATGATGACAACTAGTAGGACTTGTGACAGAAGAGCATAGAGTTACAAAAAGATCCCTTTCTGCTGACATTTTTTATGTATGTTTATGGTACCAGGTATATGCAGCACTGTACAGGCACAGATAATGGACAGTACCTGCATTTTTTGAAGCTTACAGACACATAACTTGAGTCACATAGCAGTGTACACAAGCATTTACAGATGAGCTTAGATGAAGACTAAAATAGTTGACATAGCTGTACTTTATTTTTCAGGTGCAGGAGATCAGAATTTATTCACATCCGTGTACCCCACACTCACACAGCAGCTTCCTAGGGAGCCCATGGAATGGAGGAGGTACAGTATTTGTTTGCTGTGTTCAGCCTTAAACTGGTTATCTTTAATATCCATTCTCAATACTGTTCATATATTCCTATATCTGTTAATAAAATTAGCATTTAAGGATATGTTCACTATTAACAATCCCTTTTGAAAAAGTCTCAGATAAGTCTTTTCTGAACTGTATTACCTGAACAATAAAAATAAATTAATAGTGTGATTTTGAATTAACTCTTTTGTATTTCTAAACTGTTGGTACTGATGAATAATACTATCTGCATGGGAAGTATGGCAGAGGTAGTGTGCTCTTCCATTTCATCTTGCTAGACCAGTCCAAACCAAATGGGTTATGTCCCCCTGCCAGCAGATGATGGAGACAGAGAAAATATTCGAACATGTCAATGACATCATCACTAGTGTAAAGGCTGCTATAGAGAACCCTCCAGTAGTTTTCCTCTGTCTCTAGCAGATGGTGGTAGCTGGACTGGTGCAGCTCTAGTTGTGGACTACTGGTAGCTGTCCGCTGGGATGCTCTCCAGTTTTGTCCTGTCAGCGGATGTCTCTGGAGTTTCCCACTCTCCATGTGGGGCTTTATTCCCAGTCAAGAGGACTGGTTAAGCTCACAGTGATCTGCGTCAGCGAGTTAACTCCTTTCCTCAGCTTCTTTGTTGGGGTCTTTTTTTTTTTTTTAAGTAAAAAAAAAAAAAAAAAAACCAACAGAGGAAAAAGAGGTGATCTTTCAGTTGAGAGCTGCTCCCCCTTCCCCCTCCCCCTCCCCCCTTGCTTATAGCCGATGTAGCACTGCTGAGCCTGTTATGGGGCAGAGAGAGGTGCTGTCTTCTGATTGCAGACCATGAATACAGTCTTGTAGTGGTTTTGTGGGTAGTGCTGACCTTTTTTCGTTGGAACAGCTATGCAGGTGCCCTGTGTCTTTTAGCCCACCAATTTTTGCTTGGTATTTTTGAGCTGTTTTTGGCAATTATGGTTTTGTGGTGCACTGGCCGTGAGTGTTCTCCAGATAGCATGGAAGGTCACTCTCAGGATGCCCGCCAACATAGGATGGAGCTTTCTGGGTACCCAGGTCCTGCAAGGGCCACAACTGTCATCTAAGTGCTCACATTCTAAGGATCACACAGGTGGCAGCCTGAAGTTACTAGGTCAGCTTCCCAAAAGTTCCTAGGTAACAGGGTGTTCAGAGACACTATGGAGGATGTGGATTCTCTGGAGGATTCATCAGAATGTCTTTCTGATCGGGAGGAAGGGGAATAGTCTCCTTTTTAGGAAGGGGGTGATAACTTAAATGTTTGCCTTTTCTGCAAGGATGACCACCTGCCTTGATCTCCAAAATCATTACTTTGCTCCAGATTGCGCCCCCTCTCTCCCTGAGGAGGATAGGACTAGTTTGCAGATGGATCCTATTTTGGTGGGCACCAGGCAGCCTGTTCAGGCTTTTACCTTTTCTGCTGAATGCTTTTTTGCTTAGAATGGGAGTCACCAGATGCTACCCTCAGGAGTGGGAGGCATTTTGGTAAGCTCTGCTCTTGGGCTCAGGCAGATTTGGATAAATGGCTTTGTTTTCTTAAGGTGGATGATTTGGTCATGGCTGTAACAAAGTGTACCACACTCCCTGTTGAGGGGAGCCCAGCCCTTCATGATCAACAAGATAGGAAGGTTGAAGCTGTCTTGAAGACTGGTTTCGTCACATCTACCCTTTGCCTGCAAGTTCCAGCCTGTTGCTTCAGCTCATATTGAGTCTATGGTAGCCTTCCTGGCAGACTCCATGTATGATCATCTTCACTTGGTGGCTCGAGGAGTTGTGGTGCAACAGTAGCTTTGGCTCCCTAAGAGGGTTGCTGACCCTGCGTCTAAGTCCAGATTGGCCAGACTCCTGTTGGGGGAGGACATTGAGAAGCTCAGTAAAGATTTGTGGGAGGTGAAGCTGCAATGTTTGCCAGAGGCAATCTTCTTCTGCCTTACCTTTTTATGCTCTCATTTTTGAGACGTCACAAGATATTGTCTGGGAAAGCCATCTAGCTCCTCCTCAAGGGCGATGACACAGATGTCGTCCTTTTCAAGGAGTTCACAGATCCTGAGACGCTTCCTCCACTATTAAACCTGATGCCTTCCACACAGCCCAGTGATGGGCAAGGGGCCCATTCAGAGATGCCTCAGGTAGGCGGCCACTGTCACCTTTTTTATCCGGAGTGGATCCAAATCATGTCAGATTGTTGGGTTCTCAACATCATGCGCCAGGACTATGTGCTGGAGTGCACGGAATCCTTCGGCGATGCTTTGATTCTCTCTCCATGCAGTTCTGCAGTCAAGAGGGCAGTTGTATGGTCTACCCTGAAGAGACTTCTGAGACTTGTGGCTATACTTCCAGTGCCACTTTCTGAGAGGGGGAAGGGAAGGTATTGCATCTATTTCATTGTGCTTAAGAAAGAAGGGTCCTTAAGGCCCATTCTTGATTTCAAAGGGGTTAATGCCTCCTTTGAGGGTTGCTCACTTTTGTATGGAAACCTTAAGAACGGTGATGCAGGCCATGAGACATGGAGAGTTCTTGGCTTTGGTGAGATCTAGGGAAGCTTGCTTTCATATTCTCATCAGGGAGGATCAACAGCATTTCCTGCGGTTTGCTATCCTTGGTGAACATTACCAGTATTATGCCTTGCCCTTTGGTTTAGCGGCTGCACCCAAGACGTTCACAAAAGTCATGGTGGCAGTGGCTCTCTGGAAGGAGAGTATCTGTGTTCGTCCATACCTGGAAGACTGGCTCATTTGGCCAAAGTTGTATGCCAGTACTCTCAAGCCGGCACAGTGGGTGATGCAGTTTCTGGAAAGTCTCGGGTGGGTGGTAAACCCAGGGCAGGCCTGTCCACTAGGTGAGCTAGGCGGCCACCTAGGGTGTCTGACCTGGATGGGCAGCTTAGTGCTGTTGCTTCATAGCTTGCAGCAGGCCATGTGCTTTGGTGCAAATGTCCTGCCGCTTCTGATCCTCCTCTGACACAACTTACTGTCAGGGGTTCGGGGGGGCAGAAGGGGCAGGTCATGTGTGCTGAAGCACATGGCCTGCCACAGGCTACAAAGCAGCAGTACAAAGCCGTCACTTTTAAAATACTGCTGCTGCCATCCGCCTACCCCCCAAGACAGAATCGGCAGCAGCGAGGGGTCCACCACCCCTAGGCAGAAACCCTTGGATTGGCCCTGGATAAATCACAACAAGATCCGATTGATTTCCAGCCAGTCTATGGAGTTTCTGGGGGTGAGGTTTGATACCCTGGTAGGAAGTTTATTTCACAAAGGACAGGTAGAACAAATTCCACAGTCAGGTCAAGAGCTTTCAGTTTAGTAGTCTTCCCATGACATGGTATTATTTACAGCTCTTGATTGATGGCAGCCACTCCAAACCTCGTACCCATGGGCTTGAATACACAAGTGTCCCCTTCAACAGGCATTGTTGTCTCAGTGGTCACCTTAGTCCCATTTGCCTTTTTCTTTCGATAGTTCAGAACAGTCGCCTTGGATGGTTCTGCTCCGGTAATGTCTTACATAAGATATGTCATACTGGGTCATATCCATCAGGCTCAATATTCAGGTCACAACTACTTCTCAGGTTCCCAAAAAGGTACACAGATTCTGTGTTGCTTATCCCAGGATTAAGCAAAGGATTTCCCTGGTCTTCTTTAATAATGGTTTATGGATTTTTCCTTCAGGATCTTGTCCAAACCTCTTTTAAACCCAGCTACACTAACAGCTTTGAACACATCCAGCAATGAATTACAGAGTTTGATTACGCGTTGAGTGAAAAAATATTTTCTCAAATTTAGCCTTAAATGTACTTCATTGTAGCTTCATTGCATGTCCCCTACTCTTTCTACTTTTTGAGGGAGTAAACAACCAATCTACATTTACCCATTCCTCTCTTATATCTCCCCTCAGCCGTCTCTTTTTTCCAAGTTAACAAGTCCTAACCTTTTAAACCTTTCCTCGTAGGGGTATCCTTCTATGTCCTTTATTATTTTGGTGGCTCTTCTGTGTACCTTTTCCAATTCTGCTATATCCTTTTTAAATATGGCGACCAGAATTGCCCAGAATACTCAAGGTGCGGTTGCACCATGGAGCAATACAGAGGCATTATAATATCCTTTGTTTTATTCTCCATTCCTTTCCTTATAATTTCTAGCATTCTGTTTGCTTTCTTGGCTGCTGCTGCTGCACACTGGGCAGGGGGTTTTATCGTATTATCGACGATGATACCTAGATTCTTTTCTTGGGTGATGATGACTAATGTAGAACTTTGCATAGTGTAACCATAGTTCGGCTTGTTCTTCCCTAAGTGCATAACTTTGCACTTGGACAAGAGAACAGATACCAAGACTGGCAGATTTTCAGGTTTAATAGAAACAGAGAAACATAGAAATATGACGACAGAAAAAGACCACATGACCTATCTAGTCTGTCCTTCCATAACTACAACAGTCCCCTTTTTACCTTTAGAGATCCTCTGTGTTTGTCCCATGCTTTTTTGAATTCAGTTACTGTCCTCATCTCTACCACCTCCACTGGGAGACTATTCCACGGATCTACTACTCTTTCCGTAAAGAAATATTTCCGCATATCACTCCTGAATCTATCTCCCTTCACCCTCATCCCATGTTCCCTTCGTAGCAGAACTTGCTTTCAATTGAAAGAGGCTCTCTCCCTGAACATTTATGCCATGGAGGTATTTAAACATCTCAATCATATCACCTCTATCCCTCCTTTCCTCTAAGGTGTACATATTAAGATCCTTCAGTCTGTCCTCATATGCTTTATAATGAAGACCACTAATCATTTTAGTAGCCACCCTCTGCACTGACTCCATCCTGTTCACATCCTTTTGAAGGTGCGGTCTCCAGAATTGCACACTATACTCCAAATGAGGTCGCACCAAAGATTTATACAGAGGCATTATCACCTCCTTTTTTCTGCTAGACATTCCTTTCCGTATGCACCCAAGCATCCTTCTAGCTTTTGCCGTCGCCTTTTCTACCTGTTTAGCTACTTTAAGATCATCAGACACAACCACGCCTAGGTCCCGCTCTTCTTTAGTGGACAAAAGTACTTCACCCCCTATACTATATTGCTCCCTTGGATTGCTGCAGCCCAAATGCATGACCTTACATTTTTTAACATTACATCCCAGCTGCCAAATTCTAGACCATTCTTCAAGCTTAGCTAGATACCTCCTCATGTTATCTACCCCTTCCTGGGTGTCTATTGCAGATTTTGGTATCATCCGCAAAGAGGCAAATCTTACCTGAAAGCCCTTCCGCTATATCACTAACAAAGATGTTACAAAGAATCGGACCAAGGACAGATCCCTGGGGCACACCACTGATAACATCCTTCTCCTCAGAGTGAGCTCCATTTACTTGTACTCTTTGTCGCCTCCCACCCAACCAATTTCTAACCCAAGCAGTAACTTTAGGGTTCATCCCTAGGGTGCTCAGTTTGTTTATAAGTCGCCTGTGAGGAACAGTGTCAAAGGCTTTACTGAAATCTAAATACACCACATCTAGGGCTCTCCCTCGGTCCAACTCCCTGGTCACCCAGTCAAAGAAATCAATCAGATTTGTCTGACAAGACCTGCCTCTGGTGAATCCATGCTGCCTCGGATCCTGTAATCCGCTGGACTCCAGAAACCTCATTATTTTCTCTTTCAGCAGCGTTTCCAATAATTTACTCACCACCGAAGTTAAACTAACCGGCCTGTAGTTTTCAACCACAACCTTACTTCCGCTTTTGTGTAAAGGCACCACATGAGCCTCTCTCCAGTCCTTTGGCACCACTCCCGACTCCAACGAGGCATTGAAAAGGTCAGTCAGTGGAGCTGCTAGAACGTCCCCAAGTTCCCTCAGTATTCTCGGGTGTATCCCATCCGGTCCCATTGCTTTGTCTACTTTAAGTTGAGATAGTTTCTCACGAACACAGTCTTTTGAAAATTGTTCAAGATGTCCTTTGCTTCTGTTCCTATTTGTGGGTGTTTTCTGAGGTCCTGCTCCTGGTTCTTCATCTGTGAACACAGAACAAAAATATTTGTTAAGCAATTCCGCTTTATCCTTATCAGTTTCTACATATTCCTCCCCTGCACCCTTGAGTCTGACAATACCACTCTTGTCCTTCCTCGTCTCACTAATATATCTGAAAAATGTCTTTTCCCCCCATTTTATTGCATTGGCTGTTTCCTCCTCCTTTTGAATCTTTGCCTTCTTGACTACTTTGCTAGCTTCTCTAAGTTTTTCCAAATACAGATGCCTGTCTTCCTCTCTCTGTGATCTCTTGTATTTCATGAAGGCCTCCCTCTTTTTCTTCACTTTTTCAGCTACTTTCGAAAACCATAGCGGTCTCCTTTTCCTTTTACCTTTATTTACCATTTTAACAAAAAGGTTGGTTGCCCTTAAAATATCCCCTTTCAGTTTTTCCCACTTTTTTTCTATATCCCTCAGCTGTTCCCATCCAACTAACGACTCCCTGAGGTATTGGCCCATCTTCGCAAAGTTAGTCTTCCTAAAGTCTAAGATCTTCACCTTTGAATGGATTCTAAGAGCCCTAGTCCTAATACTGAATCACACCATCTGTTGATCACTGGATGCAAAATGATCTCCCACTACAACATCAGAAACACTTACCATTGGTAAGCACCAAGTCCAGTATGGCCCCTTCACATGTGGGGTCTGTTACCAATTGCCTGAATAGTTCTCCCTGTAGAGAATCCAGGATCTTCTTACTTCTAGATGATACTGCAGCAGGAATGTGCCAATCAACATCTGGCATATTGAAATCTCCTATCAGTAGCACTTCCCCTTTCCTAGCAATGCTGCACATGTCTTCAATTAACTCTGTCCACCTCTTCCTCTTGTGAGGGAGGTCTGTATATCACACCAATGTAAATAGATTTCTCTTTCCCTCTTTCTAGTTTAACCCACAATGCCTCCCCCTCCCTTTTAAGCTCTGTAATTCCAAAGCTTTAATAGTAGTTTTACGTATAGTGCCACTCCTCCTCCCCTACTTCCTACCCTGTCCTTTCTGAATAAAGTATAGCCAGGTATAGTTACATCCCAATCATGGTTTTCTGTGAACCCTGTTTCTGTAACTGCCACTAAATCCAAGTCAGCCACTCCCACCAAAGCTTCAACATCAGGGATCTTATTTCCCATGCTACGGGCATTTATACACCCTGCTTTCCATATGTTACCCCTGTTACCCATTTCCATAAAGTTATTTAATGTATCACCTACCTGGGGGCTTTCACTTACCTGGGGGCTTTCTTCACCCATCCCCAACGAATCTAGTTTAAAGCCCTCTTCAGTAGATTAGCCAGTCTACTACTGAAGACGCGTTGACCTTTCTTGGACAGATGGATGCCATCTCTGCTCTGCAACCCTTGGAACAGCATCCCATGGTCTAGGACAGCGTTTTTCAACCACTGTGCCGCGGCACACTAGTGTGCCGTGAGATATTGTCTGGTGTGCCGTGGGAAAAATTCCAATTTCATCTGTAACATGTGGCCTCGGCTCACAAATTAGGGTTGCCAACCGGCCGGTTTTCAGCCGGCCTGGCCGGTTTTTCCATGGCCAGGCCGGCTGCCGGCACAGTTGTAAAACCGGCCATTGAAAAGCTGGTTTTTTGCTCTGGCCGCAAGATCGGGAGGGGCCAGAGCAAAAAACCGGCTTTTGTGCCGAAGTCCGCGGCGCGAACGCGATTCCCTATAGCAGTGCAGCCGCTGGTTCTGCTTTGTACAGAGCAGCGGCTGCACTACACTTACATTGAAAAGTAAAGAGAAACTGTGTCAGGAGCCCTCCGATCATGAAGAGCCCGAGGAAGTGATGTCATGGGGGCGGGCTCCTCACAGGCTGTCTTTCCTTTTCAAATTAACTTTAGCTGCAATAAAGTTAATTTGAAAAGGAAAGACAGCCTGTGAGGAGCCCGCCCCCATGACATCACTTCCTCGGGCTCTGCGATGACCGGAGGGCTCATGACACAGTTTCTCTTTACTTTTCAATGTACGTGTTTTGCAGCCGCTGCTCTGTACAAAGCAGAAGCAGCGGCTTGGGCAGAGGGTGTGTGTGTGTGTGAGTGAACCCGCAAGGGGGGGGGGGGAGTGTGAGTGAACCAGCACGGGGGGGGGGGGTGTTAGTGAACCAGCAACCGGGGGGGGGGGAGTGTGAGTGAACCAGCAAGGGGGGGGGAGTGTGAGTGAACCAGCAAGGGGGGGGGTGGTGTGAGTGAACCAGCAAGGGGGGGATGGTGTGAGTGAACCAGCAAAGGGGGGGGGGCGAAGGTGTCAGTTAACCACAAAAGGGGGGGGCGGGGAAGGGAGTGAATTACCCAACAAGAGGGGTGAGTAAGTGACCCAGCAGGAGGGGTGAGTAAGTGACGGGGGTGGTTGAGTGAACCAGCAGTGGAGGGGGGGGGGGGGGTGGTGTGAGTGAACCAGCAAAGGGGGGGGGGGATAAGTGAGTGAGTGACCCAGCAGGAGGGGTGAGTGAGTGACCCAGCAGGAGGGGTGAGTAAGTGACAGGGGGGTGGTTGAGTGAACCAGCAGTGGAGGGGGGGGGGTGGTGTGAGTGAACCAGCAGGGGAGGGGGGTTGGTGTGAGTGTTTGATTCCTATTCAAGAGAATTACTTTATATAGTCAATATAGGCACAGAGGTAAATTTTTTTAACATTTTCTAATGGTGGTGTGCCTCGTGATTTTTTTCATGAAAAAAGTGTGCCTTTGCACAAAAAAGGTTGAAAAACACTGGTCTAGGAAACCGAAACGCTCTCGATGACACCATCCACGCAGCCATGCATTCATCTCCAGGATGCGAGCCTCTCTGCCTTGGCCTTTACCCTCAACAGGGAGGATTGAAGAGAACACCACCTGTGCACCGAACTGTTTCACCCTCTGTCCCAGAGCCATGAAGTCACTTTTGATACATTCCGAGGTATAACTGGCAGTATCATTTGTTCCAACATGGATTAGCAACATTGGGTAATAGTCAGTGGGCTTGAAGAGTCTCGGCAAACTCTCCGTAACATCTTGGATTTTGGCACCAGGCAGACAGCATACCCCTCTGGACATCAAGTCTGGTCGGCAGATGGATGCCTTAGTACCCCTTAGAAGAGAGTCTCCAACCACCACTACCCTTCGTTTCTTTGTGGTTACTGATTCTGCAACTTTGGGATACTTGAGCTCTGGTTCTTCCCTTTCCAGGGATGCTTTCACCTCCTCCACTTCCAGGGCTGCATAATGGTTCTTCAATTCAAGGGCTGGAGAATTTGGATTGGTGATTCTGCAGGCCCTGGTGACTTGTGTCCAACCATCGACATTCTGTTGGCACCCATCTTCTCTGCTGGAGAGCTTGGTTGCTGCAAGAAGCATCTCATCAATGTACTTCTCACTGTCTTGAATGCTCCTCAGCCTCGCCACCTCCTCTCTGAGTTCCTCCACTTGTTTCCTCAGAGCTTCAGCATGCAGGCACCCTGCACATGGAACCGGTCCTTCAACTGGCATTAGGACCTCTGTCTGGACCGAGGCAGAAGCTGTAATGGGGGCAACAGCTTTAGCGATACGATTTTTCCTAGCCATTGATCTCCAGGAACAAGCAGGAATGAGTCTTCACATATGGGTACGTCAGTACCGACAGAGCCTGCGCGGGAACGCTCCCCAGCGTCCAATCAGAAAGCTTTTGGGAGCATCCCTCAGCGCCTGTGTGCTGCCTTCCCGCCTTTCCAACTGTCTCTCCTCATTTTTCGTTTTTCCGCGGAGCCGGCAGGACGTCCTCCTGTCACCGCAGAAAATTTTTTCTTTAATTCTCTTTTTTCTTGTGGTCGCGGCTGTTTTTCCCACCTCCACTGGTACCGCCGGTGGGGTTTTTTTCTTTTCTTTTTCTCAAACTCAGGGAGAGTTTTTCCCTCAGTTTTCTGTCTTAAATTTTTAGGCCTGTAAGGCCTCTCCATCATGGAGCCGCCTTCTCCTAAGAAGTGTCTTAACTGTGGAAATACAGTTTTCTTTTTAGACTCCAATAGCTGGTGTCTAACCTGTTTGGGTCCTGACCCTTTTCCTCTGGAGCCGTTAGGCTACAATCTTATGAGAAGACATTTTTCATTTCGAGTTTCCCTCGATACTGAGTTCCCTTCCAGTGTCAGGGCACCGACCAATTCTTCTCTACAGGATCAGGTAACCCACAAACAGTCTGTTAAGACTAGCCAATCCTTGAGTGGTAAGTCTCATGCCAAGCATGATGACGGCTCCGGCCTTGACCTCAAGACCCTATTGACTTCAAAACCCCGGCTTGAGTCTTTGGGCTCCAAAGCCTTTCAGGGGTTTCAGGTTGTTCCTGGGGCTCACCCCTCACAGAACATACCTGAGCCATGCTCGGTGGTGGCATCCGCTTCGAGCGGTACCGATACCCCGGCATCGGCACTGCTGTTGAGTGATCCACTCTTCGCCAGGGATCGTCATCTGGCGTTCTCGGTGCCTTCGGGACCGATCGATACGTTCCAGATTGACTTTCCAGTATTCGGCAGCATCGCCGATACGACCACCGACTTCGGTACCCTCTAGACATGCATCGATAGACTCGCTTCCTTCAATGCCGAGTCTGGAATCGATATCTAGTCTGGAAGACTGGGTACCGACGCGTCTCGGAACCGACTCTTATCGATTCTGGATGCGCAGTACCGAGGATACTCACCAGGGGTTTTTGGTTGCCTCGGTACCGCTTGAGCAGCCTCCGATGACTGCTTCGATGGCAGTATCACCTTCGATTCCGGCACAGCCGCCGGTATCGGTATCGATGCCGGTTCCTGCAGTAACATCGGGACCAGCCACTTCCATGCCTTTTTCTCCAGGATCGCTCCTTTCTATACCTAGTTTGGAGTCGTTACCTGACATGGACGATGCAGTACTGACTGTCTGAAGTCGTAACTGCCAGTACCAGTATCCATCTAGTGGGGCTCTTTTTCTGCACCGGATCAGTACTTCCTCCGGTGCCCAGGCTACTACTTCAACTTTAGCCTATCCAGGGTTGGTTCCCATTGGAGATCCTTCTTTTCAGAAATTTCTCCTTGACATGGCAACATTCCTTTCTATTCCTATCCCTGGCTGTGATCCCACTCAAGGCTCTCCTGCGGAAAAGGAAAATATAATGCTTCCTTTGCATCATTCTTTGCAGGATCTTCTTCTGAAAATCTGGGAAACACCTTTAAGGGTTTCCTCACCTTCTGCAGCAACTGATGAGCTGTATCAGGTGCCCCCCTCTCCAGGGTTTCAAAAGACTCAACTTCCCCATCATTCCATTGTAGTGGAATCAGCAATGAGGAAGGTAAAAAGCAAGAAGCATTCTTCTTATCCGCCAGGTCGTGAATCTAGAACACTTGATGCCTTTGGACGTCAAACCTTCCAAACATCTATGCTGGCAACAAGGATAATCTCTTATATTTTTTATATGAGTCTATCTCTCCAGGAGTTCACAAAGAAATTATCTCTTTTGACTCCTTTTCTATCAGAGCCCAAGGCTGTAGACTATTCCTTACTTCTTAGTCATAGCCAAAATATCTCTTGGTTTCTTTCTCGTGCTTCTCTAGACTCTTTTGAGTCTGTTAGCAGAACCTCTGCTATAGCCATAGGAGCATGACGTAGAGCCTGGCTCCAGGCTTCAGACTTGAACAGATGGGCACAACAAAGACTGAGTAATACTCCTTGTACTGGAGAAAATCTCTTCAATAGGGAGTCTTTACGTCAGGTTGCTCATTGTTCCACTGACTTCCCTGTTTCTGGGGGCTGTCCTAAGCCTTCTCCTTCCCCAGTAGGTAGGAAATGTCCTACAAAACCTTCTTTCCCTAGGAAAAGAAGGATTCACTCTTCTCCTGCCCATTATACAGGTGTTCCCAAGCAAGGGAAACCTCGCCCTGGTCTGAAGAATCCAAACTCTAGCCAGGCTGACCAAACCCAGCAGCCATAGGTTCCTAAAGGTTAGACCTACAGTTAACTTCTTTTTAGCAGAAGTTTTTTCACTGTATTTTCCTTCAAAACTCTACACATGGATTCCTCTCTTCAGGACATCCTTTTCTTCCTACATATGCTGAGCTGTCAGGATATTCATGTCTATGGGTCACAGATTTCTCCTCTTCTTCCTACCAAGAAGAGAAGTTAACAACTATCCCATGATAGTTTTTTGTTCCAACATGAATTTTTCCCTTCCGCAGACTTACCATATGGTAAGTCACCCTTCAGCTCCTGTTTCTCTACCCTCTCATCCAGGGTTCCCCCTGAATGAGTGGTTCCATATCACTGCAGGGCTTCTCTAGCCTTTCATTCCAGTGTAGAGTTTTTTCCCTTGAATAAATTCCCTTCTTTTCTCTGGGCAGCTCATCAGATAGGGAAAGGAATTTCTCCTCTCCTTTTGTCTGTTCTCTCTCTTTTACACAGGAAGATTTTCTCTGCTGTCTCATTCAGCAGCTGCCCATGCAGGAGTTCCAGTAATTGGACTACTGGTACTTTTCCACAAGTTTCCAGTCTGTCTTCCACTACTTTCGGTCTGGCCTTAATAGTGATTCCAAGATAGTGCTTTCTTCTATCTTGGATAATCCTAATCACTTCAGGCTTATCACACTATCTTTTCTTGCCATCTCCACTTTCTTGGATTTGGCAGCAGAGTTGACCTACAGCCAGTTTTATTTTCTAATTCTCCTGCATAATGCTCTCTGCAATCTTCAGAGAAACTTTCTACTGTGGGCCCTTGCTAGAGAGCATGGGGTTTTGTCTCTGACTATTCTATATGGTTGGGAAAGGCTTCAGTCATTTTCCATGACTGTGAAGGTTCTTCACACCCTGTTATCTCCTGTTATAATACAGGATATAAGCCTTTCCTGCGTGAATGTCCAAAGAGTTTCCCAATCCTGCAGGAATATACTCTTTTTTTTTTTTTTCTTCTTTTTTTTTTCCTTGCAGCTTGTCCTCATGGTATTCTACTCCTTTATGGACAGCACATATTCTACTAATAACACCTGATACCCCTTGTGTCCCTCCAGTGGGTCACCCTGGTATCTCCTCCTATGCGTTTTCTGTCCATTTACCATGTTAGAGTTCTACAAGACTAAGGACTTGCTGTTTACAGACTGATATTATCCTCTGTTTTTTCACGCAACCATCCTGGTTATTTCACTGGATAGCATTCCTGCACCATTTTAGCCAGAAGGAATAGATTCTCTATATATCTTCTCAAGTAGGTTCCACCTTCTTGTTATTAAGATGAATCTTTCTCCTTCACATCCCTCATGTGAATGTTCTTATGGGCATATCTCTATCTGCTTAATTGCAGACATGTATCTTCAGACATACATATTCATGTATGTATATATCTCTATATACTTCTATCGATACATATGTCTGTAAGTTGTGTGTGCATATGTTATGCCCATATATATATACACACATATATATATATATATATATATATATATATACACACATATATATATATATATATATATATATATATATATATTATATATATATATATATATATATGTGTATCTGTCAAGATGCTTCCTTATAAGTAGATATGTATTTACATACTTATCTCCCTAACTGTCTATGCTATACAGGTTTGTACCTTCCTAGAGGTTCCAGACAGTGGGCTTGCATATGTTCATACTGTCCCTCAGTATGTCGGGGGTATTATGCACACAACCACTACTGTGGTACTGACAGCTCCCACTTTACTCTAGGTCTCGCTATCCGTGAAGCACCATGCTTCAATATCTTTCCTATCACTCACCAGCTAGGAAAGACAGCGTAGATCTTCAGTAGCTCTGAGGTTTCAGTTCTTCACACATCTGTCCTCCTTGAGAATACGGGTTTTGTCCCATACCCCTTCTTCCCTCCAGGACTGGGCTAGTTGTCCAAATCGGTCAGTCTTCCTCTTTTACTCCTAAATGTTAATGACTCTAACTAAAAGAGTTTTCAGCTTTTCCCATAAAGCTTTCCACTGAAGACCTGCCGTTTTTATACTACTCCAGTTGACACCTGGGTCACCTGCCAATTCCAGATTGGACCTTCACCTTCACTACCATGAGGTCACCTTGAGGATTCCTCTACTGAATCTCCAGTAGACTCCATCAGCCTCTCTACTTCCTGCAATCCAGTAGGTAAGGTCCATATTGTGATTGCTCATTCAATATTTTTAATGGTAATTATCATACATACCAAGGACTCCACTCCGGTAGTCCTTAGGTTAGCTGTTTTTCCTACAGCTCCTCTCTTTTCAACTCCTACCCACCATCCCTCATGGGATGCCAGAGATCCATGTGTGGGAAGTGCAGTCCTGTTCCAGGGACACGCTTTTTATGGGATCTCCCCCTGGCATCTACAGCTAGGGAGTCCCCATATGTGAAGACTCATTCCTGCTTGTTCCTGGAGATAGCACAGTTATTTACCTGTAACAGGTGATCTCTGGGAACAGCAGGAATAAGTCTTCACAGCCCACCTACCTCCCCTAGGAGTTGTATCTCTCTATCTTCCTTTCCTCTTTCTCTCCCTTTGTCTCAGCTATGAAACTCAACTGAGGAGAGACAGGTGGAAAGGCGGGAAGGCAGCACGCAGGCGCTGAGGGATGCTCCCAAAAGCTTTCTGATTGGATGCTGGGGAGCGTTCCCGTGCAGGCTCCGTCGGTACCGACGTATGTCAGACGGCTGCCTGGGTGAGAATGTTCACAGTCTTGGCAAGTGCATATATCAATATCATTGGCACGGGATTGTGGGCAATGCAGTCCATTCACACCAGACACAGCTGCTCACAATAAATAGCTGTGCTTGAGGGTAAAGCCAATAAGATATTTATTTATGGGGTTATTTCTCCCAACACAGATATGCTTGGTAGCACATAAATCAGGTTACTTGCTTTCAGTGTTTAACTTGAAAAAACAAAATCAGGAAAACATTTGAACTGGTCAGGCAATCAAAGCAAAAGAAATAAGACCAGGTTGGTAACAAACTGGTCTTTTCTGTAGGCTTTAGCTAATATTTTCTTAGCAGTGTATCAAACAACAAACAAAAATCCACAAAGAAAGGAAAAACTGTTCTTTTCAGGTTAACTTCTTATATCTTCCCACATAGATTCAGAAGTGATTCCCTCAGAGCTCACAAGCAATTAGGTAAGGCTCAATTGCTAGCAGTTACCCAGCTGAAACCCCTTTAGCTGGCTTGCTTTCTACTGCGTGGCTAAAAATCCTACTCAGGAGCTTTTCTGAGTAGATTAAAGAACAAGTTTGTATTTCTTTGTGATGGTTGCTGTATTTTATAACAGAAAATCACCAAAGGAGTTTAGACAGAGAGCAATCCATGTAAACACATCCTTCATCTGCCATTTCTCCCCCTTCTTCAACAAGCATGGGTTCAATATCATGGATTGGCACAGATGAATCTCCCAATGGAGCACTTTCAGGAGAATACTTGTTTCCCTGCTGTCTTTCAAGGTTATAGCTAGGGCATAGATCAGTGTTCATACCTGAGCTTCCATTGCTGTTAGAGTTCCTCTCTATATAGCCTGGCCAGTATGTAGACCAGTTCCTATGTCCAGCCTTCCAATCCAGATCCCTGGACACTGGATCTCTCTTCACATACCTTCTGGCACGGGTCTTAGGGTCCCTTCCAAGTGCAGCCGTCTCCCTCACAGGTACCGTCTGGAGATTCCTAGCTCTGCAGCACCATTCCTCTGGCTTTCCCCAGTCCAATGGTGTATGCTGGCCCTTGGAATGCCTCCCAGTATACGTACTGCTCCAGACTCCCCATGACCTCCCAAAGGCTTTTCTCTTCTTTCTTCCAAAGGGTTTCTTGCCCTCTCTGTCCGTCCGGCTTGGCTTCTGCTTCTGATGATCCTCCAGATGAAACTGAGGATAAGGATATCCAAGTTGATCATGAAGATGATGAGGCTGATTCTCTGTAGAATAAACTCTACCTTTTTTCTGCTTAGATGAGTGCTCCTCCCTAACACAGCGCAGCTGTGCTGAATCAGGCCCTGCCCTTTGAGATGAGTGCTTAGGGATTACCTCATAGCCCTCCTGATTGAACACACGTTTCCCCACTTCAGCTCCTCTAATGGCTGTTGGAAACCTGGTGCATTCTGGGACTGGTAGTCTTTTATGGGAAAATTCTGTTTTCTTATTTCTACCAGAACTGACAGGTTGCTTGTTCAGAGTCACTTCACCTTTTCTATAGCTCCTTCCTGAGCTATGATAAGCTTCCTTATCACACGTACCCATATGTGAAGACTTATTCCTGCTGTTCCCAGAGATCACCTGTTAAGGTAAGTAACTGTGCTTTCTGTTCGTGGAGCTTAGGTATCTGTTAAAGCAAAAGAGAGAGATCTACGAAGTACCAGCCATTTTCCCAGCTGTCCTTTCAGAGAAAAATCAGTTAAATCTCCTTAATTATATTCAAAATGTCCTGGTCCAATTCTCTGTGCTTTGTCAAATGGGAAGGTGCCCTATGAAGCAAGACTACTCGCTAGGGGTGGGTGGGAGTCAGGGTGGGTAGGGGGGAACTAACACCTGATTAGATGTTAACAGTTCCAAAAGCTGAGGAGGTTACTGGAGTTCAACCACCTACTGTTCTCAAGGAAAGTCCCACTAAAGCACCAAAAAAAGTAACCTTGCTTTAAAAACATACAAAAAAACCCTTTTAAGAGCTCCCAGTCAGAGAGCTAACAGCTTAATATAATAAAACAAACCCTTAAATCCTTACTGTTGGTTGATCTGGAGAGCTCCTGTAGGAAAGCCTGAACAGGGCAGGGCACTGGAGCCTTTTATGCAGGCCTTCAGCTGCTCTCAGGAAATCAGGCCCACTAACTCCTGATTAGGTGTTAGCAGTTCCCAAAGCTGAGGAGGTTACTGGAGTTCAACCACCTACTGTGCTCAAGGAAAGTCCCACTAAAGCACCAAAAAAAGTAACCTTGCTTTAAAAATGTACAAAAAAAAAACCCTTTTAAGAGCTCCCAGTCAGAGAGCTAACAACTTAATATAATAAAACAAACCCTTAAATCCTTACTGTTGGTTGATCTGGAGAGCTCCTGTAGGAAACCTCTTTTATTCACCGCTACGCGTTTCGGCCACCAGCCTTCTTCAGGGGGATATCAAAATGAGGAAACAAACCTCGAAAAAACAAATACAAGATTAAAACCAAATACATTAAAAACATAATAAAAACTGCCTTCGAAGGAAAAGATGACAAAATAAATAAATATGTAATATGTCAGTTATAGATATATATATTGTTATACATTAAAAATGTAACAACTAAAAATACATATAAAAAATGTACAATCAATTAATATAACATAAAACATATGTATGATAATGCATTTCCTGTGTATATGCAATGAACCATCATATAAAGAACTTGTATTATAAAAAATGAAAAAATTGAAAGGAGGGAAAAGATGATGAGGATATGATATGCCGGATAAAGTACAATGATAATGCCATAAAACCAACAAATTATAATGAAATTGTATAAATACCAATACCTTCCAATAAAATCTTTCATATAAATAGACACTAACCACTGAAAAAGATAAAAAATTGTAAAAAATAACAATGAACTAAAATAATAACACACAGAAAATAACAAATAAAAACTTATATCTCAGTTATATTATTGACAGATCACACATATATATATGGTCTCCATGAAACAGAATTGAAGAAATTCTATATCCTAAAGTTTGGGAAAGGAGGAGCTCATAAAAATGTCAAGTCAGGGGAGAGCCGGAGAAGCAGCGTTTGTGCCCGGAGGCGGCAGGCACTTGGTCCCGCGGCCCCGACGTCATCGGGGGCCTCCCTGTAAAAGGCGTGCAGCTGAGAACAGCATTGGGAGAGCCGGAGAAGCAGCGTTTGTGCCCGGAGGCGGCAGGCACTTGGTCCCGCGGCCCCGACTTCATCGGGGGCCTCCCTGTAAAAGGCGTGCAGCTGAGAACAGCATTGGGAGAGCCGGAGGCGGCAGGCACTTGGTCCCGCGGCCCCGACGTCATCGGGGGCCTCCCTGTAAATACTTTGCAGTTAGGCGCAACCGGAGGCGCTGCTGGGGGCAGCGATCAAAGGGGCACGATACAAGGGGCGTTTAGGCCCCTTGGGAGCCCCTTGGAGCCTCGCAGGAGTTTTGCAGGAGCAGTATATAGTAAGTTCTGCCAGCCGCAGAGATAGTGATGGGGAAAAGGAAGAAGAAAGTGATACCAGAGGCGAAAGCTGATCCGGTGGTGGGTCCTATGGACAAACATCTGCAGGCAAAGGTAGGAGTGGATGCGTCTCTGGATCCGGATTTTCTGGCCTTTCGCTCATCAGTGGCGTCTCTAAGTTCTCCGGACAGATCTCCACCTTCCCCTCCAGTTTATATCTCTCCACCCTCTTCGGCAGTTGTGGGCGAGCATGCTAAGCAAAGAGTGGTTTCATGGGGGAAATTAACACCTGTAGCTTGGGTTTCTACTCCAGGTGTCAGTGCGGAGGTTCCTGAGAACCAGGTTACTCTGCTTGACATATGGAGGAGTATTACCCGTATAGAGAGTATTCTAACCCCCACTGTCTCACAGCTCTGTAACTTCTCTTCGGAGGTTAGTGACCAGCTGTCAGACGTAGAAGAGCGTCTAGGGAATATGTCCTCTCAGCTTAATAAATGTGAGACTCAGTGTGCAACTCTTAAAGCTACTAGTGTTTCAAGTATTAAGGAGAGTTTGTATGTTCATCATAGGATGGAAATGTATGACAATTTGTTTAGAGCTAAAAATATTCGGTTGTTAAATTTTCCTATATGTCATTTGCTATCTCCAGATATATTATTTCGGAAGTATCTTAGAGTCCTTGGGTCTGGCGTCTGCCGACTCTATTATGGTTTCTAAGTTATACTATTTGACTGGGCGGAAGGTATCTGCTGGCACACCTGGTGAGTATGATACTCTCCAAGGTGGTGCTGACATTGACCTTACCAAATTTCTAGAAGACTCTCAGGATACTATCCTTATTCGGGCTACTTTGGTAGTCACTTTTGTTTCTGAGTATGATAAATCAGCTGTGTTTAAATTGTACTTTAAAAAGCCAGCCGTGCCGTTCTGTGGTGCTAAGGTGCAGATGTTTCCTGACGTCTGTAAGGCCACTCAACTTAGGAGACAGGCCTTTTTAGCTTTGAAACCTAAGGTAGTGGCACTTTCAGCTAGTTTTTTTCTTCGTTACCCCTGTAAGTGTTTAATTACATTTCAAGGGTCTAAATATACCTTTGTTGATCCTTCTCAACTGCAGTTATTTTTGGATAATAAATGAGTGTGCATACTTTGTTAGGAGAAGTGGGGATAATGGGTTTGAGCTGCCTTAGTAGTAGGATTTGGTATCCTGAATGTTTGGTTATATAGTTGCTTTTATTTCTCCCCTTTATAGTGGGCTAAGTATATGATATGCTGATGCGTTATTATTTTTCTATTATTATTCGGAGGGTTTCTCCTTTGTTATGTTTTTGGAATGACATTGGCATTTTGATTGCTTGTGTACTTTCTTTGTAAGTATGTTTAAAATTTCATAAATAAAAAAAAAAAAAAATGTCAAGTCAAATGACAATAGGTAGAGGAGAGAGTCTTCCAATTTCTCAAGGTCCTTCTGGTAATCTTTCACAATCCTCTTGTGTTTTAACAACTTTGAATAATTTTGTCTCATCTGCAAATTTGATCACCTCACTTGTTCTCATTTCCAGGTCATTTATGAATATGTTATGATTAATCTGTTTTTTTATTCAGAAAATCCAACAAAGACAGCACCAGGAGAGTTACAAAAAAACCCCCAGCACAAAGAGATGTTTAAACACAAAGCCGAAGTCAAGGTCAATCAATACAGTCCAGAACACTTAAAAGTAGACAAATCACCAACAATAACATGCTGCAAGGTCCCCTAGTTTTCAATGAGACCCCCCCATAGGGGTCCCAGTGCCAAGGCCCAGCTCCCACGCCCCCCCAACCCCCCCGTCGTACAGGAGGAAATAAGAAATGTACGCATACACCCACACTAACAAAAGGGGAGACAGAAAAGAAGATAACAGCCATCTCGTTAACGCCCCCTACCCCAGCAACCTCCGCAAGGGGCCACTGCGGGTGATAGGAAACAGAGAGGGGAAGAAGAAAGGAGATGACACTTCCCCACAGGAAACCGGCCCAGCTTGGGGTGTACTCTGCTCCCAAGCCCTCCAGCAAAGACCAAAGCACAATAATGGGCCTTCGCCATCCCACCTTCTCTCCCTAAGCCTACCTCCCCCTCCCCCCCTCCCCCTCCATGCCCACCTCCCCCCTCCCCCCTCAACCGCCCTATGCAACAAAAGGGTGGGTAACACCAAAGCCTGTCGGTCCTTCTAGCATATCTTACAAAGAGGTGGGGCATATCGCCCACACCCCCATCCTGGCCCTCAGGGCCTCCTCATTATCCTACTGCGCATTCGCCAAGGTAGCAAGTGCAAGTGGGGACCCCAGCCCTCCAAGAACCTCTGCCACCTCTGCTCAGACCCCCGGGCCCCGAGCTGCTCCATTAGCAGAAGCCTGTGAAGGTGGACACGCCAGAGACCATACTGGGGACCTTTAGAGTCAAGCCACTGCTGTAGCACAGTCACTCGCGCAGTCACCAACACCAAACGCATCCAGTTCCAGCACACGGCACCCAGAGTAGTCAACCATTCGGGTTCCCAAACATCCAGCACCACATTCTTAGCAGTCCATGTCACACTCCGGTAAAGGCATGTAGACAAATAAGAGCGCACCCTCTCCCAGAACACTTGGGCAGCCCGGCAACGCCAAAACATGTGTCCCAACGTGGCCCTGGGTTCTCCACACCTAGGGCATCGGTGGTCTGCCCCCACCCCCGCACGCCACGCCCTGAGAGGGGCGAAATAGAGCCGTCTCAAAAGCTTATATTGAGTGTCACGATGAGAGATCAGAGTGCGCAGGGAGGCAATATTTGCCAACCCCCGTAGAAGTTCAGCTCCACACACCGTCTCCCCTAATTCAATAGTCCATGCGGACGCCAAAGATGCCAAGTCTTGGGGGGGGACCCCGTCCCATAGCATCTTATAAAGACATGCCACCCGCATGCCCTGTTCACCCCCCCAACAACGCTACCTCCACCACCGTACTCACATCTCCTGTCCGAGAGGCCTGGGGAACTGTAGAAACATAACTACGAAGCTGGGCATAGCGAAAGGCATCATTGGGACCCAATGGGTATTGCTGACACAGAGTAGAAAAGCCAACCAGCCCTCCCTCTGGGGTCAGCACATGCTCCACATTAATGATCCCCAGTCGGCTCCAGGCCGTAAAAGGCGAAGACCCCATACCCGGAGCAAAATCGGCATTCCCACAAATGGGAAGGTACGGCGTTTGCGCCGCCGTCAAGCGGCGACCTATGCAGAAACACCGCCAGGCCCAGCGAACCGGGTCAAGGAGAACACGCCGAAGAAGAGGAGGCCCCCCCATACCCCGGATCGTTTTAGCATGGAGAAGATAACGCAAATGCCACGGGGAGACCACAGCCGCAAGTGTCCCCACCGGGGAGTAATCCTCCAGATCCCATAACCAGTCCCGCACATACCGTAACAGGCATGCAATATTATACCGCCGCACGTCAGGAAAGCCTAGGCCTCCTAGCTCACGGGGTTGACTTAGGACAGCCAAACGCACCCGAGGTTTCCTCCCCCGCCAAAGCAGCCGGTTAAATATCCGTTCGAGCCGGCGAAGGTCGGAGCGCATGAGAAACAGCGGCAGCGTCTGAAGCACATAAAGAAGTTTAGGGAAAAGCGTCATCTTACATAGTGCCACGCGCCCCCCCAGAGACAACGGTAAATCCCGCCATTTGTCCACCGCCGTCGAGATGGAAGTAAACACCCTATCAACATTCAAGCGGTAGAGATTCCCCAGGTCCGCCGGCAAATAAATCCCCAAGTACTTGAAATGGCCATCCGCCCAGCGTAAAGGAAAGTCGCCCGGCCATACTCGTCCCACTTCAGCCCCTAAGGGCAACGCTTCCGATTTATCCAAATTAAGTTTAAACCCCGAAACCTGCCCGTAGTCCCGAATGAGTTGTAAAAGATAGGGGAGCCCAACTCGCGGGTCGCTCAGATGTACAAGCAGATCGTCCGCGAACGCGGCGGCAACACGGAATTCCTCCCTGCCCATGGGGATTCCTCGAAAGTGCGGGGCCACTCGGATCTTATGTAGAAGAGGTTCCAAAGTAAGGACAAAGAGGAGTGGGGACAGCGGGCACCCCTGTCGGGTCCCCTTCTGGATTGCGAAATCCGCCGTCACCGCTCCATTCACCAAGAGGGCCCCCATTGGGGCGGCATACAACAGCCGGACCACGTCCACGAAGAAGCCAGCGAATCCCATCACCCCGAGAACCTGGTACATAAAACTCCACTGGACCCTGTCGAACGCTTTCTCGGCGTCGAAGCTTATAAGTAAGGAACCATGGCTCCGGACCTGCTCAGAACAAAAGGAAAGCAGGATTCTCTGAAGGTTATGGGACACCTGTCGGCCCCTAACAAAGCCCACCTGGTTGTGGTGTACCAGAAACGGCAGCAGGGGGGCCAACCGATCCGCCATAATCTTGGCGAAGAGTTTAATATCAACATTAAGAAGCGAAATCGGTCGGTAGAAGCCCGGCAAAAGAGGATCTCGCCCAGGTTTAGGCAAAACAGTAACTATGGCTTTATTCGCCTCAAACGGGAAATGTTCTCTCTGCACCAGATCTTCGTAATAGCCCACCAAGGGGACCACCAAGGCGTTTCCCAAAAGCTTATAAAATTCTCCACGGAAGCCATCGGCCCCCGGTGCTTTGCCATTTTTCAGATGCTGAATGCCGTCCTGAACCTCCCTTCCCGTGAGAGGCCGGTTAAGGAGCAACAGTTGTTCAGCCGTAAGGCGCGGCAAGACACAGCCAGCCAAAAAATGCCGACCCTCCTCTTCCCGATCCCCCTCATTCCCATAAAGGCGCCGATAGAAATCCGTGAACTCAACTTCAATCGCCTGCCGATCTCGCAGAATGACCCCGTCCGGCCGTTTAATGGCCCCAATATGGCGGGCACCCATCCCAGGTCGCACCAGGGCCGACATCAGTTTACCAGCCTTGTTACCGTGGCAGTGAAGCTTGAACCGATAATACAACAAAGATTTCTGCGCACGGCGATGAAGTAACGTCTCCAACTCCAGTTGAAGGTCCCGCAATACACGTTGATGCACCGCAGAGTTATCCGCGGACGCTCCTCTCCGAGCTTTGGTCAGGGCCCTCTCCAGAAGCAGAACCTGCTGGTTTAGTCGTTTACGCTTCTGGCCATGATAACTGATAATTTCCCCACGCATAACCGCCTTGCCAGCTTCCCAAAGAAGAGCAGGGGAAGTCTCCGGCGTATCATTAATAGCCAGATAATCCTCCCAACGTTGCCGTAAATGAGCCTCAAACTGAACGTCCCCGCAAAGGTCCAAAGGATAACGCCAAAGCCGGGTGCCGACTGGGCCAGGAGTACGAAGCTCCAGCGCGACCAATGCATGATCGGAAAGAACAGACGGCCCAATTGTCGACACCGCTACCCGCCCAAATAAGGCCTCTGAAATTAAAAAGTAGTCAATACGGGACCACGTCCCATGGGCCCGAGACAGATGAGTATAATCACGCTCCCCTGGGTGCAAGACCCGCCAAACATCTAACAGGCGATAGGCCTCACAGAGCCCCCACAGCCGTCGACGCGCCCTCGGACTCCCGCCCCCTCCACTACCAGAGCGGTCAAGGGCATTGTCTAGCACCTCATTGAGATCACCGCCCATCACTACCTGATAGCCCCCCGTAGCCTCCAAAATGTTAGCCAAGTCCCGATAAAAGCCCGCCTCGTACCCATTAGGGCCATATACCGAACAAATAGCCACCTTCTCCCCATTGAGCGTCCCCCAAACACAAACATAGCGGCCTTCCGGATCCGTGGCAACACGCTCCTCAACCCAGGAAACGGATTTGGTAAATAATATGGCCACCCCTCTCCGCCGACCTAAAGCTGGGGCCCCATAGACATGAGATATAGGCCCCCGGCATAATTTAGCATGCTCCGCCGCCGACTGATGCGTCTCTTGTAACAAAATCACATTAAAACGGTGACGCCGCAAATGCTGCAGCACCTTATAACGTTTTATGGGAGAGCCAAGCCCACATACATTCCAGGTCGCAAATCGGACCGCACTAGCCATTATCAAAACTCCAGGTGAGTCTCCAAATAGGAACACCCTGCCCATCCATGAAGCGGAAACCCCCCCAGCCTGGGGTTCCCCCCTCCGCCTCCGTCCGCGTCAACCAATGCGCCCGCATCCACCCGGAACCGGTCCAACACTCAGGCAAACTCCACCAACAGGCAAACCAACCCAGCCACACACATACGTAAAGGCCCCACCAACATCCAGTACCTCCAGCACCCCTCTGGACGAACCCCCTCCCTAAACCCCCTCCCACTCCCCTCCTCCCCTCCGCCCCACCCTCCCTCCTCCCCTCCGCCCCACCCTCCCTCCTCCCCCTTCCCTCCACCACCCCCCCTTCTCTCTGCCAGTCGACCCACACTGACACCACCATGACTTCCATTACATGCAAGGCCCTTCCCCCCCCGCCCATTCACCGAATAGATCCCAGGCCGCACAAGCAGTACCAACCCCCGCAAGGGCGCAACTCATATGAACACCCCCAGGGACACTCACGCACCCATACCCATAAAACGATACCCACCCCCGATCAAGCCTACCCCCCTTGCTAACAGTGTAGAACCCCGCCCACCAGGGGCCTATCCCAATACTACGAAAATACACAGCTGTCCCCGCCCCCCCCAACCCCCAAAATGCAGAGTGCAGACCCCGGCGCCCGGTACCGGGCTCCGCCCGCCCTCCATCGCCGTTCCCCCCCCTCCCCCCCCCCATGACAGAGCAAGACCTCAAAAGAAAAAATAATGAAAAAGGGAAGGATGGGGGCAGGAGGGGAGCAGGAGAGAAGGGGAGGCGCCCACGGGACAAAGGGCAAGAAAAAGAAAGAAGGAAAAAAAAAAAAAAAAAAAAGGAGAGGGAACGCGAACAAAAGTAAGAAAAAGGAGTCAGCTCCACAAGCCCCCCCGCCATAGTCCAACCCAAGCATCAATCATTAAACCGGGCCCCGCAGCCCTCAATCTCACATCCCCCGACACTTACAGCTTAATATGAACAGCACCAAAACATTATTGTAACAATATACAAAGTGTACATGCGATATTTAGGTTTAAACATTACCATCGCCCTCAAGCTCGTGGTCAGCCCATATAGAGGAAAAGAAGAGGAGGAAGGGGAAAAGGCAGAGGACAGAAGAAAGAAAGGAGGCGGGGGGGGGGGGGGGAAGGCCGCGCCAAACTGCACACAGCTCTCCCGGCTAACAGCAACGCGGCAGCCCGTCCGTCGCCACGACGGCCGCTGCACGCTCCGCAGCCGGCAGCAATGCTACTGAAAGCGGGATTGGACGAGGCACAAAAGATGGGGGTAGAATAAAAAAAAGAAAGGATGGGGATACAATAAAATAAATAAAATGAGGGAAGGGTAAAAAAAATAAAAATTAAAATAAAAGGAATAAACTAAAGGGAATAAAATAAACGGAAAACATAGGAGACATAAACAACCTGTGAGATAACATGCATCAATGGACAGGGTTTTTTAAGGGAAGCAGTGCACATAATATTAAGGATATAACCACAAACAAGCAAGTGCGCATAGAGCTCCCAGCAAGCCGGGGAGCCGGACCGGGAGGGCCACCCGAAGTCCCACCATAGGGTATTATAAATACCAGCCCACTGGAGGTAGTCCAAATGCCCAAGAGCCGGTCCATGGAAGGGCCAGAAAGAAGCCGAACCATAGCAATTCAGGTCCGAGGTCCTCCAGTGGAGCAGGTTCCGCATAGGGGGAGTCCCGCGTAGATAACAAAAAGCTCAGTCCACACCCGGCCTCCAAGAGCCTAAGCCCCCTTGCAGCTCTGAACATTCAGGTGGAAGCCAGAGCGGTCCCCTCAACCAAGACCATTGCAGAAGTCCATAGCTTCCCGTGGGGAGGAGAAGACCCGGCGGCCAGTCGCAGAGTCGACCCGTAGAGTAGCCGGGTAAGCCAGTGTGAAACGAATGCCTCTGTCCACCAGACGTCCACACGCCTCATGAAAAGCTTTGCGACGCAGGGCTACTCCGGCAGAATAGTCTTGGAAAATAAGTACTCTATTGGCATCAGGCCCCGAGCGCCGGTAGAGGCGGGAAGCTCTCAACACCCCCTCCTTCTGTGCCGCATTTAAGAACCGGGCGATGACAGCCCGCGGTCTGTTGTCGCCGGCCCGGGGAGTCCCCAGCCGATGCGCACGCTCCAGGACAATAGGCCCCACGTCGCCCTCCAAAGGCAGGTGATCCGGGATCCATTTTTCCAGAAACCCTCGCAGATCCTTTTCCAACACCGTCTCGGCGATACCAATAAAACGTAGGTTGTTGCGCCGGCTGCGATTTTCAAGATCCTCAATCTTGTCTTGTTGTCGGGCGAGGGTCTCCTCCAGGCGTTTGAGTCGATTTTCATCCCGCACCTGTAGGTCTTCTAAGGCGCCAATGTGGTTTTCGGCCCGTTCTACGCGGCCAGAGAAGTCCGCCACTGCTTGCGCCACTGCCGCGATTTGTGTTGCCAGCCCTCCCAGGCGGTCTTCCAAGGCGATCACCACTGCCTTGGACACTTCCTCCACCATCACTGGCACGGTCTCAGCCAGCAGACCTTCCTGGGCCCCCTCCGCCATTTTACCATCTCCTCCACGTGGCTTCTCACGGCGGGTAGATTTTGTCGCCATACAGGCACTCCCCAAGCTCAGCAGCCGGCAGTATACAGCCCCGTGCTATTAGTAGGTCACCCACGATGTGCTAATGAAATTCGAGGCTATTATAGCAAGGTTAAGGGGCAACAGGGGAGAAAGAGCCTCGGAGCTAAGAGGGCTGCGACCCGCTCAGCTCACCATGCTACCGGAAGTCCTTATGAATATGTTAAAAAGCAGCAGGCCCAGCACAGATTCCTGGAGTACTCCACTATTCACCTTTCTCTTTTGAGAAAATTAGACATTTAACATTACACTCTGTTTTCTTTCTGTTTAACCAGTTCTTGATCCACAATAGCACACTGCCTTCTATTCATGACTTTTTAATTTCCACAAAAGTCTCTCATGAGGGACCTTGGAAAATCCAAGTACAATATCAACTGGCTCACTTTGATCTGTTTGATCACACATTCAGCAAACTATAACAGATTAGTGAAACTAAATCCATGTTGACTTTATCCCATTAAACCACGACTGACTACATGTCCGGTAATTTTATTCTTTATAATTGCATCTACCATTTTCCATGGTACTGACATCAGGATCACCGGTTTATAGTTTCCTGGATCACCCTGGAATCCTTTTTAAAAATTAGTTACATTGGCCACACTCAAATCTTCAGATACTACAGATGATTTTAATGATAGTTTACAGATTACTAATATCAGGTCTGCAATCTCATATTTGAGTAGTTCTAGCATCCTAGGATGTATACCTTTTGGTCCAAGTGATTTGCTACTGTTTAGTTTATCAGATAGCTGTATTGCATCTTCCCGGTTTATCAAAGTTTGTTTCAATTTCTCTGTTACATCACCTTTAAATACCTTCTTCAGGCATGGGTAACTTCCCTACATCTTCAGTAAAGACCTTGTCCTCCCTTAGCGCCCCTTTTACCCCTCTATCATCTTTATGGTCCAACTGAAAATCTCAGTTTTTTTGCTACCAACATACTTGGAAAAAGTTTTATTATACATTTTTGCTTCCATGGCAAGATTCTTTTCAAATTCTCTTTGCTTGCCTTATGAATGCCTTGCATGTAATTTGTCAGAACTTATGTTGGTTCCTGTTTTCATCATTTGACAATTTTTTTTCCCATTTTCTGAAGGATTTTCATTTAGCTGTAACAGCTTCTTTGACCTCACCTTTAAACCATGCCAGTCGTCATTTGGCCTTCCTTCCATCTTTCTTAAAGTGTGGAATACATCTGATATGTGCTTCCAAGATAGGTTTACATCAAGCATGGGCATTGTTTACAAATACTTTCACCTTGTAGTGCTCCTTTTAGCTTATTCTTAAGCATTTTCCTCAATTTATCATAGTCTGCTTTTTGAAAGTTAAAAGCTATTGTCATGGATTTCCTTGCTATCCTTCCTCCGTTTTCTAAGTCAAATATGGTCATGTTTATGATCACTATTGCCAAGTGGCCCCACACCATTATATCTCTCACCAGATCCTGTGTTCCAGTAAGGACTAGATCTAAAATTGCTTCCCCTCATGTTGGTTCATGATCCAGCTGCTCCATGAAACTGTCATTTATTTCATCTAAAACTTTATCTCCCTTATCTGTTCTGATGTGACATTGAGCCAGTCAATACAGGGGTAATTGAAATTACCCATTATTACTGTGTTGTAACTTTTTGTTAGCTCCCCTGATTTCTGTTAGTATTTTGTCATCTGTCTGTTCCTTCTGGTCAGGTGGACGATGGTACATTCCTACTGCCAGTGCCTTTCCCTTTTTACATGGAATTTTTATACATAGAGATTCTGCAATGTATTTTGTTTCCTGCAAAACCTTTATCCCGTTTGACTCAATGCCCTCTTTATCATATAGCACAACCCCTTCTCCAGTTTGGTCTACCCTATCATTACAATATAATTTGTACCCAGATATCGGTGTCCCATTAGTTATCCTCCCACCAGACCTCTGAGATGCCAATTTTATTTAACCTTTCATTAGTGCTATATATTCTAACTCTCCCATCTCATTTTTTAGACTTCTAGCATTTGCATATAGGCATTTCAGAGATTGTACTTTGTTCATATTAATAATATGGTTACCTGGTTATCAGTTGATAGGGGTAATTTGGAATCTTTCAACTCTGATTTTTACTTAAAGGCACCTGAATTACTTTTACCTTTATTGAAATCTCTCTATCAGGATACCTTAGCTTCTCATTTTTGCTAGTATCCTTCAATGGTACATCATAACGAACCATGCTGTCTTGGGCAACTGTCAGCTATCGCCTATTATCTAATTTAAAAGGTGCCCTATCTCCTTTTTAAAGGTTAATGTCAGCAGTCTGGTTCCACTTAGGTTAAGGTGGAACACATCCTTTTGGAAAAGAACATCCTTCCCCAGAATGTTGTCCAGTTTCTAACACATCCAAAACCCTCTTACTTGCACCATATCTCATCCATGCATTGAGACTCTGGAGCTCAGCCTGCCTTTTGGGTCCTGCACGTGGAATGCGAAGCATGATCTGGATTTCAGTTTCCTACCTAAAAGCCTAAATTTGGCTTCTAGAACCCTCCCTTCCACACACTCTGATGTCATTGGTACCAACATAGGTACCAGGACAGCAGGCTCCTCCCCAGCACTATCTAAAATCTTATCTATGTGGTATGTGAGGTCCACTACCTTTGCATCAGGCAGGCATGTTACTAGGCGATCCTCATGTCCATCAGCCTCCCAGCTATATGCCTAATGATCGAATCACCAACTATAATGACTGTCCTAATTCTTCCTGGAGAAACCTCCTTGGTGCAAGAGGTTATTACATCACCTGGAGAAACAGGTCTTAGCTACAGGATCACTTTCTGCCACACCAAGGTGGTGGTGTCCTTTCATGTGACTTCTCTCCTCCATGGCAACAAAAGAGGCTGCTAGACGAGAGCTGGGACTTCTCTACTACATCCCTGTAAGTCTTGTCTATATACCTCTTGTAAGGGGCCTACTGGGCCGCAAGGGCCACTATCTCACCTTACACGGAGGAAGTACACAGAAACCAACTTCACAGCAACGTTCACAAAATCTTTATTACAGGATATCCTTTTCTCAGGATAAATTCTTCACACACACATTCTCTAACATGGTTACTTACAGGTACAAGGTAGCTACTGTATAGGAAATAGTCAGAAGAGAAAGGTTAATGGGGCGTTTCAGCGTTCTGTCCACCTCCATGGCAGGGCTGAATAAACTCCCCACTTTCTCCTTTGTCCTGGTCTGTTTTTTTATACAGTTTTTCTGAAAGACTGGCATAATAACAAAGGTTATTTCTATTCCTGCAGGTGTTCTTTTTGTGATACGTTTTTTCTACACAGGATTGGTACATTTTTACATTTCCCAAGGTTCAAGTTAGCATGGAAACATCATCTCACCTTCCCAAGGCTAGTGCCTAATTAAATTTTACTCCCTGGTTCCCCCTCATGCCTCTTTTTTGTTTCATTTTGTGTTATCTGGTTTTCTTAGCAAAGCACACTAAATCAGCAACATTCTGTATCGCTTTCAGAATTTTCTCATGCAAAGTCAGCAGCTCATTCTTCCCCTGATTCCTCTTTTAGCCTAACAGTGGTCAGGGATCCCAAGCAGGCCCATTGCATGTATCCAGGTCTGCTTCAGAGGCCTAGCTACAGGGGCCCTGTCCCAGCTTGGGTTCAACTCCCTCCACTCTCTGCCTCAGCTTCTCTGCTACTCTACCTTCCAGCAATCAGACTCATTCCTTGAGAACAAGGGGCTCTTTGCACCTAGTGTAGACACATGACTTCTCACCAACTGGGAGGAAATCATATATGTGGCACTCAATGCAAAATTTTGGCTAGCCCCCATTTTACTGCTGATCTGCTGTCTGTATATTAGTATTAAAGATTTGTTTAGCTATTTAAGTTCTTATTTAAAGTTTCTAAGATAATAGGGGTCTTGAACCAATACAATTACACCTAATGAGTTCACGGGGCTTTGTTTCATATTCTCCTCAAGATGAACTACGAGGTCTTAGTCTATTCCTACGGCCTTAAAACTTGCTGATGAAGATAGCCAGTTAAATTTGAATGTGAATTAGACCCCTTCTTTCCCCTTAATGGATTTAAGAGACTATAAATCAGACTATTCCTGAGGTGGGTGGAAGGAAAAGAAATACTAACTCAAACAGACTTTTGCTACACTATGCCCTAGCTGACTTTATAAAACACAGAATTTTAAAATACACTGATTTTATCCGCTTAAATCCAAATAATTTTCTTTTCCCCAAGAGTTGGAGAATTTCTCAGCAGGTAAGTACTAGTATTGATTCCTTCCCAACAGGCGTATTTTTTTTTTCAGTGTTCTTCAAGGGGATGCTGCTCGAGACGACCAACGTCTGTCTATTTGGTTATGGGCCCACTGTCTGTTACATGACATAGGGGCTAGGTGGTCCAGCCTGGAAATGGGTTTGGCCTTCAGCTGTCTCGAGTCTTGGGCGATTCATTTTGCACTGAAGTCTTTCCAGCAGTGACCTCTCGGTCAAGCTGTTCAAGTGCTATCGGAAAATTCCACAGCCATGGCTTATGCCATCTGGCAGGGAAGCACCAAGAGCCCCAGGGGTGTATGGACAGAGTGCCATCTGCAAGCACTTTCAGCCCAGCACATTGCAGGAGTGGAGAAAGTTTAAGCTGATTTTCTCAGCTGACATGTTTTTGATTTGGGAGAGTGGGAACTTGCTCCCTGAGCCTTTTAGCACATTCTCGACAGGTGGGGTTGTCCAGCCCTGGATCTCATGGCAACAAGTTCCAGTGCCAAACTTCACAGTTCTTCAGTCATTGGAAGGAGCTCGCTTCTCAAGGACTGGGATGCCCTTTTACAGACATGGCTACCGTCTGCTCTTCTGTACGTCTTTCCTTCGTGGCCCCTGATCAGCCCTATCATCTTCTGGGGCTGATGATTCTGGTGGCCACGTATTGGCCACATTGACCATTGTATGTTAATCTGGTGTGGCTGCCTCTGCAAATGGGGTCATTTTCGACAAGTACCAGTCCTGATGGATGGCCTTATGCTCTTATCACTTATGGCCTAGCTCTTGAGAGGTGTGTTTAGTGCAGAAGATGTATCCCCTGCCGGAGTTATCTACTTTAAGGGGTAAACATCGATCCAACTCTTTGGTGCATGTGTGAGTGTAGAGTACTTTTGAGGCCTGGAGTTGGTGTCACTGGCTTTCTCCTTGGAGAGAAAATGTCCCTTCCTTGTTAGCTTTCCTGTAGGATGGTTTTAACAAAGGTCTTGCATGTGTTGCAGCTCTTTATTGTTTTAAGGGTCTGGTTGGAGGCCGTTCTTTGGCTTCTTATGTGACTGTTTATTTCCTCTGTGTGTGGTGCGCCATGTGCATCCCCCAGTGTGCCTAGTAGTCCTGCTGTGGGATCTTGGTCTTGTTCTTTGTGCTCTTACTCGACTGCCCTTTGATCCCCTCATGCGATTTAGTCTCAAGGATCTGTTGTGGAAGACACCTTTTCTGGTGACTATTTCCTCTGCACGTCACATTTTGAAGTTACATACACTTTTATGCTATGATCCGTATTTGTCTTTCTCCTAAAGTAGTAGTCCTATGAACAGTGCCATCCTTTTTTTCACAAGGTGGTTTCCTCTTTCCATCTCAACTAAGTTCTTTTTCAGAGGCACAATGTGCTGGCAAGGATAAGGATCTCTGTTTTCTTAATGCTGGTAGAGCCTTGCAAAGCTACTTAAGTTACTAACGCCTTTCGGCTCTCTGACAGATTCTTTATTTTTCATGCGGGCCAAGAAAAGGCTTTGCTGCTTTTAAGGCTACTTTGGCTCGCTGAGTCAGGGAAGCAATAGCCTTGACTTATTTGTTGAGTGGCAAGGCTATTCCAGAGGGTCTCCAGCTCATTCTACTTGAATGCAGGCATCTTCCTGGGTGGTGTCTTCTCTGTTTTCTCCCATTGACATCTTTTGCACGCGACATTGTCATCTCTTTCTACCCTTGTTAAGCATTGACGCTTAGATCTTCAGGCCAGAGTGGATGCTGTTTTTGGTGCTGGAATTCTAGCAGCAGTGGTTTCATCCCATCTGAGCGAAGAGTAGCGTTGATACTTCCTACTTGATCTGGATTGGTCTAGCAGGATAAAACGGAAGGTGAAATTTTACTTAGTGTTAATTTCTTTTCGTGGAGTTCTGCTAGACCAGTCAAGGACTCTCCCTATCATTGTTGCTCTTCCGTTTGTTTAGATGTGGTTTGTTTTGCAGAATCAGTGTTTCTTTATACTTACAGGCTGCGCTTATAGAGTGGGTGTACATAGTTCTTTTGTTGATTGCGCAGTTCTAGTTCCGAACATTTGTTCGCTTTTGGAGAGGATTCATTAGCTTATAGTTGGTATTGCCCATTTGCTTGTTACGTAATACTGTTGGATTCCTTGACTGCACCAGCCTTTATACTGTTGATGATGTCATTGGAATGTTCACATTTTTTTCTTTCTCTTCATCTGCTGGCAGGGGAGCATAACCCACTTATCTGGACTGGTCTAGCAGGACTCCAGGAAAGGAAATTAACAGTAGGGTAAAATTTCACTGTCTTGAAAATAAATGGAACCCTTGCAAATTCTACCCAGTCTTGGACTTTTTCCCTCTTTCCCTGCATCAGTTTTGCAACCTCTCTCCCCAAAAAAACAATCATTTTGGTAAGTAAGGAGTCCCTTGCTCCACTCAGCAGAGGCTCACTTAGTGTTTAGGATCACAGATGCGGATAGCATTATTTTTGCAGTGTTTGCTGCCAGTATTGTTGCATAGGTTCTGATACAATAAATGTGAATAAAATTCCATACACATTTTTAGTGTGGAATTTTGTTTAAGAATTTAAAAAAGCACTCTTACCACAGAATTCAGTAATTTAATGATATATACCTATGCATCAGGTGTTAAAAAAATTCTATGTTGAATACATTGACTAAAACCTTAATAAAATTATATGTTAAGTTTGGTGCACATTTTTACATTAGGAAGATTTACAAATTTTACTACCATGTTTAAATGCAAAAAAATTGGATGCTCTCTGGTCCATCCTGGGGCCCCCAAACCAAAGAGACTGCTGTGGCTCAAGGGGCCCCCAACCTTAATCTTACCCTGACTCACAATCCTACTATACCACCCATCTGCTCTACGAGACCCTGACTGGCTCCTTCATACCTACAGATTTATTTATTTATTTATTTACATTCTCTTATATACCGTGCTATTCTGCATCAGTGCGGTTTACATTGAACAAACTGAAATTACATTGAACAGGGCATTATAACTTGGAGATAACTATTTTACAGGGAACATGGGCTGTGGAGGGTTAAGTGGCTTGCCCAAGACCACAAGGAGCACCTGTGGGACTAGAAACCCCAGTCCTTCCGGCCCAAGGTTGCTGTCCTCTAGTGGGATTTGAACCCCCGACCTTCCGGCCTGAAGTACCTTGCCCCAACCACTAGGCCACTCCTCCACTCCTCCAGATGCCCTTTTAACCTCTTCTTCCTTATTGTCCACCAGATAGTCCAGACCAGCAGATGGAGAACAAACACTTGTGCAACATGCCTTATACAGGGCACTTTGCAATCTGATGTTCCTCAATGTTCTCTGTTTCCAGCACAGGTAAATGGGCAAACCGGTGCAACTACAAACTAGAAGATAGGAGAAGCAGCTGGGCTCGATTGGAGAGCTGTTCACCCAGTTGAGGTGGGGGGGGGGGGGGTTGGCCCTAGACTTCACTCGTTCATCTTTGGGCACCAGGGGTGATACCCGGAGGAGTTAATGCCATTCTTCCTTTCCTTATGTGCCCCAGCTTTGGGTACAGCGTTTACCCCACTCCCATCCTTCTCAATTGGGGAAAATAAGCAAAGAAGGAGGTAAAAACAGGGGAGTTACCATAGGTAGAATTCAGGAGGAACATATATGCCTGCTGAGGAGGATATTGTCTGGGGGTTGTTGGCTCTGCTACATAAATCTGATGAGCAGTAGGGAATCACTGAGGTTACGTGTGGAGGCCTGTGGACATGTGTGGGACTGGTGCCATTTGTTGGTAGCAGCAGTAAAGCACTGCTCCTGGAGTGGCAGACAGCAAGGCATTTCTAGGCAGTGTGCAGCCTATCATGATAGTGAAGAGGCTCGGCTAAGCTATGGGATTGAAGTGCAGCTTTTTTTGGGGAAGGGAGTACGTTGCCTGGATTGTCACCTGCAAGCTGATTTCCTCAGCAAGGACAGCTGCATGAACTGTGGCAGCATGGAAGTGACAGCTAGTTTGGCTCCTCTTAGGAAGTGCTGGCTTCCATAGATTCTCTGGCCATAGCTCCAGAGAGGGCTTTGGGGGCAGTGAGTGAATGGTTTCAGGGATCCATTGCTGGGCCATTGGTGTCTGGAGAGACCCATGGCCCAAGAGAGCTTATTCCCTTCAATTTGTGTTTTTGCTAAAATGAGCATTCCTGATGAATTAGGGATAGGTGACCACTCCAGTCTTGAAATTGAGAGCTTAGTTGTAGGGTCCTAGATAGCTAGGTTCAGCCAAGAAACTCTGGTGGGAAGTCAATGGTGAATGAGATGCAGGGTCTTTGGTGTCTGCTGGAGAGTCTGAGTGGTAGAGCTCATCAAGCTTGGTGGACAAGGAAGGGGTTCCATGTGAGACTTTACAGGACGGTGAGATTTCTGTTGGAGGAGAATGATGCATTGTGGTCTGACTCCTCCAGCAGGAAGAGCTGTCTTAAATGATTTCTTAGGCACTGGAGTTGCAAAATCAGTTAAACGAATAAATAAAGTATTATAGAAGTTCCAGTGATGGAGGTGGATGTCTCAGGGGATCCAGTTTTGTGCGGGCTTTATAAACCCATGAATGCATTCCCCATCTGTCAGCTGATTTAGATCCTGATCGCAGTGTAGTGGGAAGCTCCTGAGGCCATCCTCAGAATAGGCAGGACCATAGGCAAGTTGTATCCATTCACTGAGAAGAAATAGAGTTCACATGGTTGATGCCCTGGTTATGATAGTAACGATAGCCATCCTTGCCCTGAAGGGCATCCAAGATCAGAGGATTCAAGCCTTTTGAAGGCAGGCCATTGAAGTTGAGGCCTTGGCTTATGAGACAGTAGTTTGTAGTAGCAGCATGTGCAGGCCTGTCTGTGTTGAGTCCAGCAACTTACTTCTGATTCATCAGAGGAAGGGGCGGTAGATCCTAAAAAAGCTGCACAGTTCGAGGCCAGCCTGGTGAATGTGACTAACCTATATGATCTGATCAGATCCTCAGTCAGATGTATGCTAAAGTTATGGCATCTAACAGGTTCTTGTGGCTGCTGTGGCATCAAAATCCTGGCTAAGCAGGCTTCCCTTTCAGGAGAATCTTGCCTAGTTTTCATGCACTGCACAGTCCGTTCAGACCAACAGGAAGGGCACGAGTACAGGAGGTACTAAACTCTCTATTGTTTTTAGAGGGTCCAGTAATTGACTGGGAATCCCCACCTTGAAAGATGCAGATTGTCCATCAGACTAGTGGGTTCTTGACTTGATAAGACACTATTATATTTTAGTTTTCTTGTCACATCCCAAATGCCATTTCTTCCTGTGGGGCGCCAGCCAGACAGGTAATGGCAGTAGCCATGCTGCAGTTGCTGCTGCGGTTAGGGGCTGTGATTCCAGTAGCAAAGTAGGAGTGATACAAAGGCAGATATTCTGTGCACTTTGTGTTGCCAGAGGAGGAGGGCTCCTTTTGTTACATTCTGGACCTGAAAAGTATGAATGAGGCATTGTGCATTCCACATTTCAGGATGGAAGCCCTGCGCTTGATTATTGTGACCATACAGCAGGGGGAATTTTTAGCTGCCCTGAACCTTAGCTGAGTTGTACCTTAATATCCTTGTCTGGAAGGACAGTCTGAGGATTCTGAGGTTTGCCGTGCTGGGTTTTCACTATCTGTTCCAGGTGTTGCCCTTTGGCCTGGCAATAGCTTTGTACACATTTTCAAAGGTAATGATGGTAGTGGCCCTGGCAAAATACAAGGGAGGTGTCTGATACAACCATTTTTGGATGACTAGCTCTGACCAACTGGCAGGGAACAGGACACTTGAAGCCTTTGGATGTTGATGCTTCCAAGCATGCATGTTGGCCTCTTGAACAAACTCTTACATGCTGTACATGGGCATATTTCTGAAAGATGTCACCAGGGATCTTTGGACTCCCCCCCCCCCCCCATGCTTCCTGAGGATAAGCAGAGTGCATTCTAGACACTCATCAAGCAAGGCCAAAATATATCTAAGTTTCTTACCAGGTCCTCTTTCGATGCTTTCAAATTAACAAGCAGAGCTTCAGCAGTCTGCATTGGGGCTCATAGAATCTTGAGCAATTGGTACAGGATAAACTTGCCAATATCCCATGTACTGGGGAAAACCTTTTTGGCAAAGATTGGAGGGAAAAAGCAGGAGAGATTGAGATGGACAATATTGCCTTGAAATGCCTATCCAGGAAGACAGCTGATCCATCCAAGAGGAAGGCTCTTCCTTTCTATTCTAAAAAGAAGAGATACTATCCTTCCCCACCCTCTACTGCCTATCAGCTTTAGCAGAGATAACTGGGCCCTCACCAGCCCCAAAAGCACAAGGCTCCTAAGCCTCAACCAAATGCACAAGCACAACCTGCACTTGTTTTTTGACTCCTTCCTGGAGAATATTGCCAGTCTGCACCTGGAGGGTCCCTAGCACCTCTATATAGCTGGCAGACTGTCACTATGCCCACAGGTGGCACCTCTTAACATCAGAGCAGTGGACACTCCAGATTGTCCAAAGAGGTTATCAGCTTCATTTCAAAACCATACCTCCTCACCAGCTTCAAAGGGGATTATCACGCACAACCCCTTCAAAGCACTCTCTTAAAAGAAGAGCTGACCACCCTGTTGCCCCAGGGTGCCATCAAAAGATTTCCTCCTCCTCAAGAAGGGATGGGCTGCTACTCTTCATATTTTCATTCCAAAGAAAACAGGAAGATTCAGGCCCATCTTTGTTCTCTGAGACCTAAACACATTCATGGTCAGAGAAAAATTCAAAATGATTTCTCTAGGAGCTCTTCTACCATACCTTCAGAGACACGATTGTCTATGTTCTCTAGACCTAAAAGAGGTCTACATGCATTTACTAATCCATCACTTGCACAGACAATATCTATGCTTCATGTTTCAAGGAAACCACTATCAATACCAGATTCTCCCCTTCAGTCTAGCCTCTGCCTCAAGAGTCTTCACAAAATGCATGACAGTAGTCACTGCCTACTTGTGCATCTTGGGGGTATTTGTCTTCCCTTACTTAGATGACTGGCTGATCAGTAGAGACTCCCCTCAAGAGGTTAGACTCCCCCTTCATCACACTATCATGGTGCTCCAACACCTGGCCTTCATCATAAACTTCTCAAAGTCTAGCCTCGCTCCAACCCAATGACTGGAGTTCATTGGAGTGCTCTTAGACACTCAACAGGCTTAAGCTTTCTTTCCACAGGATCACTGTGCCCACCTAATTGAGCTGACAAAAGGGGTGCAGAAGCAAAGCTGAGTAACAGCTCGAGAGATGCTACGGCTAATAGGATACACGGCCTCCAGAGTCCATGTAGGTCCCCTACACTTGATTACACATGCGATAAGCGCAATGGACTCTCTCTTCTCAGTGGACGCAAGCAAAGAGGAATCTCAGAGGCAAGATCCACATTACCCCTCAACTGATCATGTCCCTTCAGTGGTGGTGGTCTCCACAAAACCTACTCGTTGGGTCACCTTTTCAGATGCCTCCACCTTGATGCACCCTGACAACGGATGCTTCCAAGCTGGGTTGGGGAGCGCATCTGAATGAACTTACCACACACGGACTGTGGATGCAATAAGCATTTGCCCTACAGATCAACCTCCTAGAACTATGGGCACTGGCAAATGTTCTGAGAGCAACTTTTGGGGCAATCTGTTCTAGTCAGGATGGACAACCAAGTTGCCATGTTCTATGTGAACAAACAGGGAGGGACGGGGTCCTGTCCCCTCTGCGATGAAGTGCTTTGCCTGTGATCCTTTGCCTTATTACATCACATTCACCTCAGAGTGGTGTACCTCCCTGGTGAAATCAATGTCCTTGCAGTTAAGCTAAGCAGTATCCTTCGTCCACATGAATGGACCCTGTATCGGGGGATGGCTTCTTGGATCTTCCGGAGATGGAGATCCCCATTCCTAGATCTTTCTGCCACTCTGCAAAACACACAGCTTCCACTCATAGAAACATAAACTATCTGGACTTTTTCTGCCGTCATGTTTCTATCTAGTCTGCCCTTCCATATCAACTACAATAGTCTCCTTTTTTCCTGTAGAGATTCTCTGTGTTTGTCCCATGATTTTTTGAATTCAGATACTGTCCTCGTGTCTACCACTTCCACACATCTACCATTCTTTCCATAAATAAATATTTCTGCATATTACTCCTGAGTCTATCACCTTTCACTCTCATACTATGTCCCCTCGTAACAGAGCTTGCCTTCAGTTGAAAGAGATCCTCCTGTGCATTTATGCCATGGAGGTATTTAAATGTCTCTATCATATCGCCCCATCCCACCTTTCCTGTAAAGTATACATATTAAGATCTTTAAGTCTGTACTCATATGCTTCATAACAAAGACTATTAAACATTTTAGTAGCCACTCTGCACAGACTCATCCTCCTTATATCCTTTTGAATGTGCGGTATCTAGAATTGCACACAATATTCCAAATGAGGTCGCACCAGAGACTTATACAGAGGCATTATTACCTCCTTTTTTCTGCTGGCCATTCCTCTCCCTATACACCCAAGCATTCTTCTGGCTTTCGGAGTCACCTTTTCTACCTGTCTAGCTACTTTAAGATTGTCAGACACAATTACTCCCAGGTCCCGCTCTTCTTTTGTGTGCAGAAGTACCTCACCCCTACATTGTACACCTCCTTTGGATTGCTGCAGCCCAAATGCATGACCCTGCACCTTTTAGTATTACATTTCAGCTGCCAAATTTCTGGGCCATTCTTCAAGCTTAGCTAGATTTCCCCCCCCCCCCCCACGTTACCTACTCCTTCCTGGGTGTCTACTCTATTGCAGGTTTTGGTAAAGAAGCAAACTTTACCCAACAGCCGTTCTGCAATATCACTAACAAAGATGTTCCGTTGCTGCACCAACAGGCCCTGAGCCGGATGCATGATTCGAGGCAGCATGGTTATCTCCAGGAACAAGCAGGAATGTAGTCTTCATATATGGGTATCGTCGGTACCAACGGAGCTTGCGTGGGAACATGCCCCAGCGTCCAATAGGAAAGCTTTTGGGAGCATCCCACAGTGCCTGCGTGCTGCCTTCCCACCTTTCCCAACTGTCCCTCTCCAGTTCTTCGTTTTCCATGGAGCTGACAGGTCGCACATCCTGTCACCGCAGAAAATTCCCTTCTTATACTTCTTTTTTGTGGTCGCGTCTGCCTTCCCTCGACGCTATACCGGTACCGCTGGTGGTTCTTTTCTTTTTTCTAAAAAAAAACAAAAACAAAAAAACCCCCTTGGTTTCTGGAGTTTTTCTCCAGTAATTTTCTTCTCAGGTGCCACGCGCCATTTTGGGCACTAGGCCCAACTTTTTCCCTCAAAATGGAAAAACCCGCTTCGGGTTTTAAAAAGTGTTCTAAGTGTGGCGGTACCATCTCTGTCACCGACACCCATGAGTGGTGCCTCAAATGTTTAGGTCCTGACCACTCTATTTCAGAGTGTGTTGCCTGTGGAATGATGTCAAAAAGGGGCCGGCAAAACCGAGCTGCTAAGCTCAGCACCCTTTTTTCCTCCGATGCAGCTTCCGTAGCATTGATGTCCTCCAGGGCTTTATCCTCCTCCCATGGATCTCAGGTAAATGAACATAAATCTAGCCGATCCTCAAAGGGTAGATCTCCTTCTAAACATCAAGATGCCTCTGGCGTTGCCCTTGAGGGACTTTCACCAGCAAAATTGCCCCGGTGGGAGGCTTTGGGTCGCTTTAACCGGCACCAATACCCAAGCATCGGCAGCGTCGATATACCAGAGATTCTTGGCTATTGAACACAGTCTGGCGGCTCTTCTCACGGCCTCAATGCCCATGAAACCGCTTCAGACAATTCAACCGGTACTGGCACCGGCACCGACTCTGGTACTGGCACTGACTGCATCGACATCGGCAGGTATTCTAACAGGACCGAGTCATGCGTCTCTATCCGGCATCGACAAGTGGGTACTGGACCACTCCGATGCCAACTTTGATCGGTACCGGTACCGTGCCTTGCATGATCACCCGGATCGGAGATACTTTGAATCCTCGGATGAGTCTGAAGACTCCAAAGGCTCTGCTGATACCAGAGTACTGCTTTCCGAGGATTCCTCTTCTCCTCAGTGTAGGATGTCTCCACCAGAGGATATGTCCTTTCAGGATTTTATCCGAGATGTGGCACGAGGTCTTTCCATCACAGTGGCTCCTGAAAAAGAGCCTAGGGCAAAGGAATTAGAAATCCTACAATACCCTAAAGCTCCCAAGGAGGCAGCTACCTTACCTATTCATGAGATCTTGCATGATCTTATGTTATGATTTGGGAAACACCTCTAACCACATCTCCTCATTCTCGAAGACTCAACACCATGTATCGAGTTCCTCCTTGTCCTGGCTTTCAGAAGACTCAATTACCACACCATTCCATGGTAGTGGAATCAGCCATGAGATGGATGAAGGCATGCATCTAATTCTTCAGGACGTGAGTGTAGGATTCTTGACGCCTTTGGATGTCGATCCTTCCAGGCTTCCATGCTTTCTGCTAGGATCAGTTCCTATATCTTGTTCCTATATCTTATATCTTAAGGAAGTCGCAGGAGACTTAGAGCTTATGAGCCCTCTCCTTCCTGATGACAAAAGGCAAGATTCTTACTCTTGTTAAACATGCTCAAGATGTTTACAAGTTTGTGAATCATGCAGCCTTTGACTGCTTTGAATGCATAAGCAGAACCTCTGCTATTGCCATAGGTGCACGTAGAATTGCTTGGCTCCAGGCATCTGACTTAGAAATCTGGGTACAGGACAAACTGGGGAATATACCTTGCACAGGAGAGAATCTCTTTGGCAAGAATTGGCAGGAAAAAGCTAATGAGATAGATGCTGACAATATCACTTTGGATAGATTGTCCAAATCTACAGCTGATCCTGCGAGGAAAAGATCCTCTAAGAAACCATTCTTCAGTAAGAAGTTTTATCCCTCCTATACCCAGCAGGGACTTCGTTCAGGTCAGTCTGCCCAAAAGGGACAGCAACAACAACTTAGGCAACAAAGGAAGCCAAAAGTAACTAAGCCTCATCCGGCTCAGCAGACTCAGCCTCCACAGGGGCTTTGACTCCTAGCTAGAGAACTTTGCCTTCCTGGCCCTGAACGGCCCAGAACCCTCCACCATCCCAGGGAAGGTTATGTCATTTTGCCCCCAGATGGTGTCAGATAACAGCAGAAAATTGTACTCTGTCCATTGTACGAGAGGGGTAGAAGCTTCATTTTCTCAGCATGCACTCTCCTACAATAGTAAGACAGTTCAATTCTCAGACCAACGACCAGTTAGGTCAAGAAGTCACAATGCTTCTTGATCAAGGAGCAATAGAAGAGGTGCCCATTCCCCAACGGGGTACAGGTTTTACTCCCCCTATTTCCTTATTCCAAAGAAAACAGGAGGAGACAGACCCATTCTAGACCTCAGAGAATTGAACAAATTTCTGTTCATAGAGAAGTTCAAATTGATTTCTCTAGGAACTCTGCTGCCATACCTTTGGAGTCAGGATTGGCTTTGTTCTCTAGATCTCAAGGATGCGTACACTCATGTTCTCATCCATCCAACTCACCGAAAGTTCCTTCGATTCCTGTTTCAAGGGAAGCACTATCAATACAGGGTTCTTTCTTTTGGTCTGGCTTCTGCACCAAGGGTGTTCACAAAATGCATGGCTGTGGTAGCAGCATTTCTCCGCACCCTGGGAATATTCGTCTTCCCTTACTTAGACGACTGGCTCATTCGAGCCCCTTCAGAACTAGAGGCCAGGATTTCTCCAGGACCAAGCAGGAAGTCAGTCCTCACATATGGGTGTCATCGACGCCGATGAAGCCCCAGCGGAGCATTTCCCCAGCTTTCCATGAAAGCCTTTGGGAATGCAGGGACGCATGCGCGGTTCCCTTCCCGCCTAAAGGTGCCATCGTACCTCAGTCTCTCTTTTTCCAAGAAGCCCACCGGACGTGTGTCCTGTCATCCCGGATAAAAGTTTGATTTTTTTCGGCGATTCTCGCTATTTTTTCTTCTCCAGTTCGACGCCGGTTCCCCTCCTGCCGGGTTCGGTACACCGGTATCGAGCCCGATTCTTCTTTTTCGGTTTTTGCCCTTCGTGACTGGCGTTCGCGCCCTTTTTTGCTTTTTTCCTGGAAGGCCGGTCCTTTGACCTCGCGGGGGACTCTTTTTTCCCCGATGGCTTCCAGCAGTTTTAAAAAGTGTGATCGGTGTAAGAAGTTGATGTCTCTTACCGACACACACAACTGATGCCTTCGGTGCCTCGGTCCTGATCACGACCCTAAGACGTGTGGACCATGTGGGAAGATGTCTTCCAAGGCACTGCGAAGTTGCCAGCAGCAGAAAGAAAGGCTTTTTTTCTGACTCAGCCTCCGGCCGGGCCCGGACCTCATCTGAGGCCTCGACATCTCGGGATTCGGATCCCGAGCATCGTCGTGGCTCCTCGGACAGGGGATCCCCCGACCAGGAACGCAAGGGAAGGAAGCGGCTCGTGAGGGCGTCGTCGGAAGAGGTCCCTAGCTCCTCGAGGGCCAGGTCTAAGACCCCCGACCGTCGCCCCGGGCCCGTGGAACAAGAGAAGCCTGCCAAAGTTCCTCGCATGGAGCCGGAGTCTGCTGGACACGTAAGTCCTGCAGTCCTCGGGGATTCTCCTCCCAGAGAGCCGACGTCTGGTCCGGCGCCGCCGGGGCCCGAGTCGGTGGCTGCTGCGTCTCCCGAGCTGAGTCTCAGGATGACGGGCTTGGAGTGCAGACTGTCTGCCTTCATGGAGCAGCAGCGGGCACTGATGGCCAGCCTGTCTGGCGCATCTGCCCTGACCACCGGGACATCGACATCGAAGTTGAGCCCGGAGACCGAGCCGATACTTGAGACCATGGTGGCTCGAGGTTGACCTCGGTCGCGGTCTCCCTCGACCTCCCGTTCGGGACCGAGGGCATCGACGCCGGTGCTCCCGGGCCCTGTGGGGTCGGATCCTGACTCCTCGTCTGATGAGTCCTCCTGGGAGACGGAGGATGAGGAGTCCCCCGACACATTCAAGACTCGGTGTGTCCCGTCGGACTCACTGCAGTCTGAACCCCGGAGTAGATCCCCTCCGGAGGATACCCGGTTCTCGGAGTTTGTCCGGGATATGGCCACCGCGTTTGCTATCCCGGCGGACCCCGAGGAATAGCCTCGAGCCGAGGAGCTCGAGGCCCTGCAGTACGACTCTCCTCCGAAGGAGGCCTTTACTGTTCCGGTTCCTCCGATGCTGGAACGGCTCCTCTTCCAGATGTGGGAGGCACCGGCCTCGGCGCCGGTTCTGAGCAAGCGGGTCGATTCGATTTATCGACTCCGGAAGAGCCCTGGCTTTCAGAAGGCACAGCTACCACACGATTCCTTGGTGGTGGAATTGGCCATGCATCGCCTGAAGTGTCAGAAGATGCACTCTGCGGTGCCCCCCGGCAGAGAGGCCTGGAACCTCGATGGTTTTGGTAGAAAGTGCTTCCAGGGCTCGATGCTTGCTTGCCGTGTCCAGTCTTACCAGCTGTACATGGGCATATACTTGCGAGACCTGGCCAAGGAGTTGGCCAGGTTCTCTGCTGGTTTCTCCGGGGAGCCCTTACAGAGATTCAAGTCCTTGTCCTCAGGGATTCGGGACTGCTCCAAGTTTGTTCCGCGCCGCCTACGATGGCTTCGAGGCTTCGGCCCGAGTTGTGGCAGCCGGCATCGCGGCTCGACTCCAGGCATGGCTGCAGTCATCGGACCTCGAGCCATCGGTTCAGGACAAGTTGGTCAATGTCCCTTGCCGAGGTGAGAACCTTTTTGGCAAGCCCATGGCCGAGAAGGCTGCACAGCTCGAGACCGAGCACCTTACAAGGACAAGGCTGTCTCGAAAGATTTCTGCCCCTTCTCACAAGAAGAAGGCCTCGGGTAAAAAGCCCTTTTACCCAAGGAAGGGCACTGCCTACAAACAGTACCCTCAGTATCAGGCTGCCCAAGCTGCACCCCAGGGTCAGCAAGCCAAGGGGCAGTGTAATGGGCCCTGTAGGCAGAGGACCCCCAAGCCTCCGGCCCCTGCTCCCACTCAGCAGGGTGGGGGTTTTGACTCCTTGAGCATAGCCTCTCAGTCCCTGCTCTCCCAACCCTGCACAGGAGGTCGCCTCGCCCTCTTTGCCCACCAGTGGCCCCGCATCACTGGGGACAATTGGGTGTTAAATATAGTCCACAGGGGCTATTCACTTCACTTTCACCAACTGCCGCCTCCATATTTTCCAGGGGAGCCTCCAAGGCCTCCCCTGCACACAGATCTTCTCCTCCAGGAGCTCCAAGGTCTGTTGGTGGACAGGGCGGTGGAGCCTGTGCCCCTTCAAATGCATGGTCGAGGGTTCTATTCCAGATATTTCCTAGTACCCAAAAGGACTGGTGGCCTTCGACCTATCCTGGACCTCAGGAATCTCAACAAGTTCCTAGAGAAAGAAAAGTTCAAGATGCTTACTCTTGGAACACTTCTGTCCTACCTTCAGCAGGGAGATTGGCTATGCTCCTTAAGATCTAAAGGATGCGTATACTCACATCCTCATTCATCCAGACCACAGAAAGTACCTCAGGTTCATTGTGGGAGGAAACCATTATCAGTACAGAGTACTACCTTTTGGCCTCGCCTCCACTCCCAGGGTCTTTACCAAATGCCTGGCAGTGGTGGCGGCCTACCTGAGAAATCAGGGTATCTTTGTCTTCCCCTTTGTGGATGACTGGCTCACCAGGGGTCCGACGTGCCAGGAGGCCAGACAAGCCACCCTCAGAACTATTGCTCTTCTTCAAAGCCTGGGGTTTGTCATAAACTTCGCAAAGTCCACTTTGCTCCCATCCCAGAACTTGGAGTTCATAGGGGCAAGGTTGGACTCTGCTGGCAAAGGCATTCTTGCCAGAGGACCGAGCCCAAAGACTGATAAACTTGGCAAGCCAGTTTCTCAGCAGGTCACTGGTCTCCGCCAGACTCTGCCTGAGGCTTCTTGGCCACATGGCTTCGACAGTACGTGTGACCCCCAATGCCAGGCTCCATATGCGACCTGCACAGTGGTGCCTTCGGAGTCAGTGGTCACAGGCCACAGGCAGCCTCGGGGACAGGATAAGGGTGTCTCGACCTTTCCTGGACTCCCTCAATTAGTGGCTGCACCCACCCAATCTACTGAAAGGGGTGCCTTTTCAAATTCCTGGGTACACAGTGGTACTGACCACAGACGCCTCCCTGCAGGGCTGGGGGGCTCATTGTCTGAACAAGTGCACCCAGGGCCTGTGGTCTCCCTGGGAGGCCGCACAGCAGATCAATCTCCTAGAACTCAGGGCTATTCGATTAGCACTCAAAGCTTTCTCTCCTGCCCTGCCTCATCAATCTGTCCTGGTTCAGACAGACAACCAGGTAGCCATGTTTTATGTGAACAAGCAAGGCGGGACTGGGTCCAGGCTCCTTTTTCAGGAGGCGCAGGACCTTTGCTCATTTGCCCTCAAGCACAACATGCTCCTCAAGGCTGTGTACCTTTCAGGCCAGGAAAACTACCTGGCCGACAGGTTGAGCAGAATTCTGCAGCCCCACGAGTGGCAGCTGCAACCTTTGGTAGTTGAGAAGATCTTCCTGAAATGTGGTCTTCCTTTGATAGATCTGTTTGCCAGTCCACTGAACAAACAGCTGCCTCGCTTCTGCTCCAGACAGCCGCATCCTCTGCGGGTAGCAGCAGATGCTTTTCTGATACCATGGTCTCAGGGCCTCCTGTATGCGTTTCCTCCCATGCCTTTGGTGGCCCGAACTCTGTTCAAAATTCTTCAGGACAAGGCCTCAGTCCTGCTGGTGGCTCCCAGGTGGCCGAGACAGCCTTGGTTTCCACTTCTCCTTCAACTGGCGGTGGATCCCCCCCTGCCTCTGGGGTTGCAACCCGACCTTCTCTCCCAGGATCAGGGTTCCCTTCTGCACCCCAATCTCAAAGCTCTCAATTTGATGGCCTGGAGGCTGCAAGGGTAGTTTTGGCTCCCTGGGGCCTACCTCAGGAAGTTGAGGAGGTTGTCCTAGCCTCTAGGAAACAGTCCACTAGGAAAACCTATGCTCTCAAATGGAAGAGGTTTTCTGTGTGGTGTGAGCTACGTACAGAGGATCCCTTCTCCTGTACTGTACCAGTAGTGCTTCAGTACTTACTGCACTTATCCAGTCAGGGACTCAAGTCCAATTCTGTTCGGGTCCACCTCTCAGCTCTAGCAGCTCACCACTCACTGGTGGAAGGACATTCTCTCTCGGTTCACCCCTTGGTGTCCCGGTTTCTCAGAGGCTTGCTTTTGCTCAAGCCTCTAATCAGTCGTCCTGCTCCTGAGTGGGAGTTGAATGTGGTCTTGCAGCAACTGACTCGCCCACCTTTTCAGCCGATGGCTTCCTGTCCTGGAAGACCCTCTTCTTGGTAGCCCTAACCTCGGCCGGGCGAGTGAGTGAGCTTCAGGCCCTGGTCTGTGACAGGCCTTACACTCGCTTCTATAGGAACAGGGTAGTCCTTAGGACTCATCCAAAGTTCCTTCCAAAGGTTGTCTCCTCCTTCCACCTTAACCAAGAGGTGGTTTTTCCAATATTCTTCCCTAGGTCTCATGCAAGCCAGGCTGAAGCAGTTCTGCATACCCTGGACTGTAGGAGGGCGTTATCCTTCTACCTTGACCGTACGCAGGGGCATAGAAGGGCTACTCAGCTCTTCGTCTCTTTTGACCCTAATAAGTTGGGGTTGGCTGTGTCCAAGCGTACCTTGTCCATCTGGGTGGCTGACTGTATCACCTGGGCTTACAAGGCGGCTGACATTCCTTTGCAGGGTCGGGTCACGGCCCACCGTTTCAGGGCAATGGCTGCCTCAGTGGCTCATCTCCGCTCTGTACCATTGGTAGACATCTGCAGGGCTGCAACTTGGTCTTCAAGCCAGACATTTGCGTCCCATTACTGTCTGGTGAGGGAGTCCCTTAGGGACAGTGCTTTTAGCCAGGCAGTACTCCGGAATCTCTTTGAGGTTTAGGCAACTCCTGCTCTCCTGCCCTCTGTTGGGTTACCGGTGGAGGTTCTGTCAGTGAAAAGCCTTTCTTTGATGCTGGGACTAGAGGGAGTTCTCTTGTTCAGCCTTGCTTCCTCGGTAGCCCAGAGCTAGGGAGTCACCCATATGTGAGGACTGACTTCCTGCTTGGTCCTGGAGAAAGAGTAGTTACTCACCTGTAGCAGGTGTTCTCCAGGAGCAGCAGGAATCAGTCCTCACAACACTCCCTCCTCCTCTGGGAGTTGCAGTTGTACCTAGTTTTTTCTTTTTTGTGTGCTGTTCTTAGCTATGTCATTTGACTGAGGTAAGATGGCACCTTTAGGCGGGAAGGGAACCACGCATGCGTGCCTGCATTCCCAAAAGCTTTCATGGAAAGCTGGGGAAATGCTCCGCTGGGGCTTCATCGGCGTTGATGACACCCATATGTGAGGACTGATTCCTGTTGCTCCTGGAGAACACCTGTTACAGGTGAGTAACTACTCTTTCTCTCTCTCTAACACAGTGCGCATCCTTCAGTATTTGGGACTTGTCATAAACTTCCCAAAATCCAGCCTTGCTCCCACTCAATCCCTAGAATTTATAGGAGCTCTTCTGGATACCAGACAGACAAGGGCCTTCCTTCCACAGCCATGCTGCCTTCGCATTGTGCAGTTAGCTTCCCAAGCAGTGCTAAAACCTCACATCACTGCTCTGGAAATGTTACAGTTGCTAAGCCACATGGCATCCACCGTGCATGTGGTTCCTTATGCTCGCCTCCATATGAGGGCAGCCCGGTGGACCTTATCCACTCTGTGGACTCAGGCGTCAGGTTGCCTGTCAGACAAAAGCAAACTCAGATCACCTTATTTTGTCCCTCCAATGGTGGCAGTCACCCAAAAGCCTTCTGGTGGAGTCTCCTTTTCAGCAACCGCCTCTCCAAGCCACTCTAACAACAGATGCTTCACAGGTGGGTTGGGGAGCCCACCTGCAAGGCCTTTCTACCCAGGGTACCTGGACTCCACAGGAGGCCGGTCTCCATATCAACCTCTTGGAGTTCAGGGCAATCTTCCTTGCTCTTCGAGTATTTCACGCCCAGCTCAGCTACAAGACAGTTCTAGTTCAAATGGACAATCAGGTAGCCATGTTCTATGTGAACAAGCAGCGCGGAACAGGCTCTCTGTCGCTGTGCAACGAAGCTTTGTGACTGTGGGCCCTCTCCAGAGAGTATCAGATTCATCTCCTTGCGGTATATCTTCTAGGCATTCAAAACTCTTGGGCAGACAGACTCAGTCGAGTTCTGCTTCCACACGAGTGGTCTCTTCATGCAGATCAGGTGGCCCAAATTTTTAAAACTTGGGGAACCCTGGACGTAGACCTCTTTGCAAGTCCGCTGAATGCCAAACTTCCCCGGTTCTGTTCCAGAATTCCGGCTCGAGGTTGTCAGGCCAGGGATGCTTTCCTCCTTCATTGGGGTCAGGACTTCCTTTATGCCTTTCCACCCATTCCCCTAATTCCCAAAACCCTGTTCAAGCTTCAGAGAGACAGAGGTCATATGATCCTCATATCTCCATGTTGGCTGTGGCAAATGTGGTACCCTCTGCTCCTACATCTCTCTCAAGCTCCGCCTCTGGAGTTAGGATCTGCTCCAGATCTTCTTTCTCAAGAGAACGGGATGCTGTATCATCCCAATCCCCAGTCTCTGCATCTCAGGGCCTGGTTGCTGAAAGCCTGGGAATTCACGGTCTTAACCTTTCCCAGCAGGTAAAGGATATCCTTCATGCTTCCAGGAAGCCTTCCACAAGATGCTCTTATGCATTTAAGTGGAAAAGGTTTACCATATGGTGCTCGCAAATTGGTCTTAACCCTCTTGCGATACCTCTGGAATCATTACTGGAGTATCTCCTTCATTTGTCTAATACAGGGCTTAAGACCAATTCAGTGAGAGTCCATTTGAGTGCTATTGCAGCTTCTTTCAAGCCTCTTAATGGACAACCTATTTCTTCTCATCCTCTCATAGCGAGATTTGAGAGGCCTTCTTTTAACAAAGCCTCCCATTAAGCCACCACCGGTGGCATGGAACTTAAAATCTGGTACTTGGGCAGCTCATGAAACCGCCCTTTGAACCATTAGCCACTACCTCTTTGAAATTCCTTTCCTGGAAAGTTATCTTTCTCATTGCAATCACATCAGCACGTCGCATCAGTGAATTGCAAGCGTTGGTGGCTGATCCTCCTTATACAAGGTTCCATCATGATAAGGTAGTCCTTAGGACTCATCCACACTTTATGCCAAAGGTGGTTTCGTCCTTTCATTTAAACCAAGCAGTTTATCTTCCTGTATGCTTTCCAAGGCCTTACGCCTCAAATGCAGAAAGGAACCTTCATACTTCGGATTGTAAACGAGCTTTGGCCTTTTACTTGCGAAGGACACAGCAACATAGAAAATCCTCTCAACTCTTTGTTGCTTTTGATGCTAGTCATTTGGGACTTCCAGTCTCCAAAAGGACACTGTCCAGCTGGATTGCACAGTGTATATATTTTGCTTATGAGAGTAAGAACCTTCCTCTTGAAGGCCATGACACAGCTCACAATGTGAGAGCCATGGCAGCCTTAATGGCTCATCTTCACTCCTCTGTATCTATCGACGACATCTGTCGAGCAGCTACTTGGGCTTCGGTACATACCGTCACAGCCCATTACTGCTTAGACAAGGACTCCCGCCGGGATGCCTTGTTTGGTCAGGCTGTTCTTCAACACCTGTTCCAGTCTTAATCAACTTTTACCCATCATCCCTGGTAGGATGCCAGAGATCTATGGGGGGAAGTGGAGCCCTTTCACAAGGGCACACAACTTTCTGGGGCCATCTCCCTGGCATCTGCAGCTAGGGAGTCCCTATATGTGAAGACTACATTCCTACTTGTTCCTGGAGATAGCATAGTTACTCACCTGTAACAGGTGATCTCCGGGAACAGCAGGAATTTAGTCTTCACAATCCACCCACCTCCCCTAGGAGTTGTATCTTTCTATCTATCTCTCTCTTTCCCTCTCTCTTTTGTCTCAGCTTTAAACTCAACTGGAGAGGGACAGTTGGGAAAGGCGGGATGCATGCAGGCGCTGTGGGATGCTCCCAAAATCTTTCTTATTGGACGCTGGGGAGCGTTCCCGCGCAGGCTCCGTCGGTACCGACGATACCCATATAGAAACATAGAAACATGATGACAGAAAAAGACCACATGGCCTATCTAGTCTGTCCTTCCATAACAACAACTACAACAGTCCACTTTTTACCTTTAGAGATCCTCTGTGTTGGTCCCATGCTTTTTTGAATTCAGTTACTGTCCTCATCTCTACCACCTCCACTGGGAGACTATTCCATGGCTCCACTACTCTTTCTGTAAAGAAATATTTCCGCATATCAGTCCTGAATCTATCTCCCTTCACCCTTATCCCATGTCCCCTCGTAGCAGAACTTGCTTTCAATTGAAAGAGGCTCTCTCCCTGAACATTTATGCCACGGAGGTATTTAAACATCTCAATCATATCACCTCTATTTCGCCTTTCCTCTAAGGTGTACATATTAAGATCCTTAAGTCTGTCCTCATATGCTTTATAATGAAGCCCACTAATCATTATAGTAGCCACCCTCTGCACCGACTCCATCCTGTTCACATCCTTTTGAAGGTGCGGTCTCCAGAATTGCACACTATACTGCAAATAAGGTTGCACCAAAGACTTATACAGAGGCATTATCTCCTTTTTTCTGCTAGCCATTCCTCTCTGTATGCACCCAAGCATCCCTCTAGCTTTTGCCGTCGCCTTTTCTACCTGTTTAGCTACTTTAAGGTCATCAGACACAACTACGCCTAGGTCCCGCTCTTCTTTAGTGGGCAAAAGTACTTCACCTCCTATACTGTATTGCTCCCTTGGATTGCTGCAGCCCAAATGCATGACCTTACATTTTTTAACATTAAATCCCAGCTGCCAAATTCTAGACCATTCTTCAAGCTTAGCTAGATCCCTCCTCATGTTATCTACACCTTCCTGGGTGTCTACTCTATTGCAGATTTTGGTATCATCTGCAAAGAGGCAAACCTTACCCAACAGCCCTTCCGCTATATCACTAACAAAGATGTTAAAAAGAATCGGACCAAGGACAGATCCCTGGGGCCCACCACTGGTAACATCCTTCTCCTCAGAGTGAGCTCCATTTACTTGTACTCTTTGTCGCCTCCCACCCAACCAATTTCTAACCCAAGCAGTAACTTTAGGGTCCATCCCTAGGGTGCTCAGTTTGTTTATAAGTCGCCTGTGAGGAACAGTGTCAAAGGCTTTACTGAAATCTAAATACACCACATCTAGAGCTCTCCCTCGGTCCAACTCCCTGGTCACCCAGTCAAAGAAATCAATCAGATTTGTCTGACAAGGCCTGCCTCTGGTGAATCCATTTCAGCGAATCCATGCTGTGAAGACTAAATTCCTGCTATTCCCGGAGATCACCTGTTACAGGTGAGTAACACTGCTTTACCAAAGGACGATCTTGCCAAACAAATCTGGTTGAGTTCTTTGACTGGGTGACCAGAGAATTAGATCAAGGGATGCGATGGATGTGAACTGCCTAGATTTCAGCAAAACCTTTGATACTATTCCTCATAGGAGGCTTATCAATACACTCAACAGCTTGGGGATGAGTCCCAAGATAGTGAACTGGATCAGAAATTGGTTGACCGACAAGCGATAGAAGGAGACAGTAAACGGAACTCACTTGGATGAGAAGAAGGTGATTAGTGGTGTGCCCCAGGGTTTGGTCCTGGGACTGGTACTGTTTAATATATTTGTGTGTGATATTGCTGAAGGACTGAATGGAAAAGTCTGTCTTTTTGCAGATGACACGAAAATTTGCAACAGAGAGGATTCCCCTAAGGGAGCGGAGAACATGAGGAAAGATTTACAAAAACTGGAAGAATGGTCTAATGCTTGGCATTTAAGATTTAATGTGAAGAAGTGCAGTGTCGTGCACTTGGGAAGCAGAAATCCAAGGGAATTGTATGCCATAGGAGGTGAGAGTTTGGTGTGCGTGGACCAGGAGAAGGACTTTGAAGTGATTGTTTCTGAGGATCTCAAGGTGGCGAAACTGTGACAAGGCGGTGGCAAAAGCCAGAAGGATGCTGCGTTGCATAGAGAGGAATTACCAGCTGAAAGGAAGAGGTACTAACGCCACTGTACAAGTCGCTGGTGAGGCCTCACTTGGAATATTGTGTTCAGTTTTGGAGACCATATCTCGCAAAAGATATAAAGAAGCTGGAAGCAGTTCAGAGGAAGGCGACCAAAGTGATTTGGAGCCTGTGTCATAAAACTTATGAAAAAGACCTAAATATGTGCACTCTAGAGGAGAGGAAGGACAGGGGAGATATGATTCAGACCTTTAAATACTTTGAATGTTAATGAACAAACAAACCTCTTCCAAAGACGAGGAAGCTGTAACACTAGAGGGCATAACATGAAGCTGCAAGGGGATAAACAGAAAGGCAATGTCAAGAAATACTTTTTCACTGAAAAAGGGTGGTTGGTCCTTGGAATTTATTTATTTAACTGGTTTTATATACCGCTTTATCATTTCAATCAAAGCGGTTTACATTGAAACTCAAACTTGGTAATGTACATAAACAGGGACAGTGATAACTTGGATTTTTTCCCTCCCGGTGGAAGTGGTGGGGGCAAACACAGTGACAGAATTCAAAATGGCATGGGACAGACACAGTGAATCCCTTTGTAGTAACAGGATATAATCAAAATAAACATTGCTATTTCTTATATCTGAACAAATAGGAGTGACCTACACGGAGCAGTGGTACACCCCTAAACAAAGGCATGGGGAGGGGTGATCTACACGGACCGGCAGGTGCACCTACTCTTGCCGCCTTGCTGGGCAGACTAGATGGAACATACTGTTCTTTATCTACCGTCATATACTATGTTGCTAAATATGAAGCGCGCCACTATGTGGTGCGAGGAGATAGGCTGTCCATTCAGTGATTTGTGAGAGGCCACAATGGCACTAAGATGAATTCTCACTGAGTTGGTCTTAAGACCTGTTAAGGATAAATGGAGGAGATATTCTAGAAGGTACTCCACTGGGCAAGAAAAAGGATTAATATCCCTTGGGGAGCACCAGAAGGCAAATCTATGCCACTTGGAGGCATAAGATCGCCTGGTGGAATCTTTGTGTGATTCAAGGAAGGATATTTTGACCGCCTGTGGCAGGTCAAGGTCAGAGAGCACTATCTCTTCAGCAGCTATGCTGTGAGGTGCAGGGATTGAAGATTCATATCGAGGAGCATCTCATGGTCCCGAGATAAGAAGTCAGGTGCAAATCCTAGGCTGAGAGGTTGAGTCTGCGCAAGGTGAAGAAGCAACGAAAACCATGGTTGATGGGCCAAAAAAGAGGGTTATGAGGATCATCGGGCCCCTATCGGCCTGTAGATTAAATCATTAGACATGTAAATAGCTGGGTGGCTGGTGGACATGAGGATTGTCTGGTAACATGCCTGCCTGGTGCAAAGGTAGGGGACCTCGCGCGCCACATAGACAACGTTTTAGATAGCGCTGGAGAGGAGTGTGCTGTCTTGTTACATGTTGGTACCAATGACCTAGGAAAATGTAGTAGGGAGGTTCTGGAGGCCAAATTTAGGCTTTTAGATAAGAAGTTGAAATCCAGAACTTCCAGGGTTACACTCTCTGAAATGCTTCCCATGCCACGCACAGGGCCCAAAAGGCAGGCAGAGCTCCAGTCTCAATGCGTGGATGAGACGATGGTGCAAAGAAGAGTGTTTTGGATTTTTTAGGATCTGGGCAACATTCTGGGGACGTTAGGGGCTCTTCCGAAGGGATGTGCTCCACCTAAACCGGGATGGAGTCAGGCTGCTGGCAATAAAATTTAAAAAGGAGATAGAGCAGCTTTTAAGTTAAATATTAGAGGAAAGCAGGTCGCCCAAGAGCACATGGTTCGAACGAATGTATCCTTGAAGGATGCTAACAAAACAGGGAAGTTCTAATAAAGTTAAATTACCCAGATGTCCTTAAATACAGAGCTGAAAGATTCCATATTACTCCTATCAACTGGTAACCAGATTAATATGATAGAAATACAACCTCTAAAATGCCTGTATGCAAATGCTAGAAATCTAAAAAAAATAAAATGAGAGAATATATAGTTCTAAATCAGAGGATAGATATGATTGGTATCTCAGAGACCTGGTGAATGGGATACTGGGATACCTGGGTACAAACTATATCACAATGATAGAGCAGATCAAATTGGTGGAGGGGTTGCTCTCTGTTAGAGAGGGCATTGAGTCACATAGGATTAAAGTATTGCAGGAAACAAAATACGCTATAGAATCTCTATGAATGGAATTCCATGTAAAAAGGAGAAGGCAATAGCAGTGGGGGTATACTACTGACCGCCTGGCCAGAATGAACAGATGGATAATGAAATGCTGAAAGAAAACAGGGACGCTAACAAGAGTTACCCGGGTAGTTGAAATCACCCATTATGGCCTGAGGGGTGGCCTGCACAGAGTGGCACCTACTCCTGCCATCTTAACTCTGGCCGTCTTACTGGACAGACTAGATGGGCCATACTGGTCTTTATCTGCCGTCATTTACTATGTTACTATGTTACTATTACTGTGTTATATCGACTGGGTCAGTTTCACAGCCGGACATGCTAGGGAGATAAAGTTTCTAGGTGAATTAAATGACTGCTTCTTGGAGCTGCTGGTTCATGAACCAACAAGAGGGGAAGCTATTTTGTACCTAGTCATTAATGGCATTCAGGATCTGGTGCAATACATTAAGGGTATTAGGGCCATTTGTCAAAAGTGATCATAGCATGATCATATTTGAATTAATAAAGGAAAAAAGGACGGCAAGGAAATCTACAGTACTCCCATTTAACTTTCAAAAAGGAGAATATGATACAATGAGGAAAATAGTTCAGAAAAAGAAGCACTACAAAGGCTAAAGGTTTGCATAAAACGTGGGCATTGTTTAAAAATACTATCTTGGAAGCCCAGAACAGATGTATTCCATGCTTTAAGAAAAGCAGAAGGAATGCCAAAAAACTGCCAGTATGATTTAAAGGCAAGGTCAGAGAGGCTGTTACAGCCATAAAAGCATCTTTCAGGAAGTGGAAAAAGGAGCCAAATGACGAAAACGGGGAAAAAACACAAGCATAGCCAAGATAGATGCAAGGCATTGATAAGGCAGGCAAAGAGAGAATTTGAAAAAAAGCTTGCCATTGAAGCAAAAGTGCATAATAAAAACTTTTTCAAGTAGATTCGCAGCAAAAATCCTGAGAGAGTCATTTAGACCACTGGATGGTAGAGGAGTAAAAGGGATGCTAAGTGAAGACAAGGCCATAGCTGAGAGACTCAATGAATTCTTTACTTTGGTCTTTACTGAAGATGTAGGGAATTTACCTGTGCCTGAAATGGTATATTAAGGTGATATATCGGAAGAATTGAAAGAAATATCAATAAACCAGGAAGATGTATTACAACTATTTGATAAACTAAAGAGTAGCAAATCACCTGGACCGGATAGTATACATCCGAGAGTGTTAAAAGAACTGAGATATGAGATTGCAGACCACCTACTATTAGTAATCTGTGAACTAACATTAAAATCAACTGTAGTACTTGAAGAGTAGAGAATGGCCAATGCAACGCCAATATTTAAAAAAGGTTCCAGGAGTGATCCGGGAAACTACAGATCTGTGAGTCTGACATCAGTACTGGGCAAAATGGTATAAACCGTTATAAAAAACATACTTACTGACCATATAGATAGTTATGGCTTAATGGGAGAAAGCCAACATGGATTTAGCCAAGGAAGATCTTGTTTTGCTAATCTGTGTTATTTTTTTGAAGGTGTGAATAAACAGGTAGACCATGATGAGCTGGTTGATTATAGTGTATCTGGATTTTCAGAAAGCCTTTGACAAGGTCCCTCTTGAGAGACTCTTGGCAAAATTAAAAAGTCATAGAATTGGAGGAAGTGTAGCATTGTGGATCAGAAACTGGTTAAAAGATAGAAGGCAGAGAGTAGGGCTAAATGGCCATTTTTCTCAATGGAGAAAAGTAAATAGTGGAGTACCACAGGGATCTGTGCTGAGCCTGCTGCTTTTTAACATATTTATAAATGACTTGGAAATGGGAATAATGAGTGAGGTGATCAAATTTGCAGATGACACAAAATTATTCAAAGTTGTTAGAACCCAAGAGGATTGTGAAAAATTGCAAGAGTCTTGATAAATTGGAAGACTGGGCGTCCAAATGGCAGATGAAATTTAATGTGGAGAAGTGCAAAGTTATGTACCTACACTAGGAAGGAACAACCTATACTTTGGTAACAAGATGCAAGGTACCACCTTAGAAACCACCACCCAGGAAAAAGACTTAGGCGTTATTGTGCATAATACATTGAAGTCCTCGGCCCAGTGTGCAACGGTTGCCAAGAGAGCTAATAGAATGCTAGGAATCATAAGGAAAGGAATGAAGAATATAGCAAAGGATATTATGCCTCTGTATCATTCCGCGGTGTGATTGCACCTCAAATATTGTGTGCAGTTCTGGTCACTGTATCTTAAAAAGGATATAGCAGAATTAGAAAAGGTACAGAGTCACCAAAATGGTAAAGGTGATGGAAGGATATCATTATGAGGAAAGGCTTAAAAGGTTAGGGCTCTTCAACTTGGAAAAGAAAAGGCTACGGGGAAATATGATAAAAGTCTTTAAATTAATGAATGGAGTGGAACGGGTTAACGTAGATCGGTTGTTTACGCCATCAAAAAGTAGAAAGACTAGAGGACATGCAATGGAGCTACAACATAACTCAGTTTAAGACTAATAAGAGAAAATATTTTTTCACTCAACATGTAATCAAACTCTGGAAGGACTAGAAAAGGTCACTGCTACTTATGGAGAAAGATCTGCAATTGTGAGTATATACTAATGGGAATTTTTCTGAAGGGACTTCTTTGGATTAAAGCTGATTAATCTGTGAACCCAGTGTATTTGTTAAATCAGTCAGGGCCTAGTAGCAGCAATTTAAATTTAAAACACAGAAGAGAGCTTTCTGGTTAGATTTAGAACCCAGCAGAGAGCTTGTAGTTTAAATTTAATACTCCCTCAGAGCCTAGTATCAGCAAAGTACTTTTAGTTTAAATTTGAAACACAGAAGAGAGCTTTCTGGTTAAATTTAGAACCCAGCAGAGAGCTTCTATTTTAAATTTCATATTAAGTCAGAGCCTAGCAGCAGCAAAGAGCTTTAATTTAAATAAAATCAGAATATAACTTAGCATAAAAGCAAAACAGGATCAGTATTCTTTGAGCAACAAATAGTCTTCTAGAGACCTTTACAAAGAGGCCTTTTACAAAGGGGGCAAGAGACTTGTGAAACATTTTCAATAGGTGATAACGCCAGATGGCAGGTCAAAAGCCCATTTTGAAAGACTCCTTCTATCCAAACAAGGATTGTTAATCACCCAGGAGGCTGGTCACAGCTTACCTCAGAAGCACAGGACAGGGTACTGTGTAGCAGCCCTCATTTAATAAGTGTTATCTCCCTTCCTCCCTCCACAACACCCACCCACCCCTGGGATAATCATAGCTTTTTAGGTACTTAAACATTTTAAAGGAAAGGAGGTGCTCTCAGGTTCAGCTCGTTATCCAAATCAGTCGTACACTAAGGACCTGAGATTAATTAAGCTTCAGGTGAACAAGGTATATTAAACGTATTAAGTACAATTTTATTAGTATAGGTATCCATAGCAACCCTTAGTAAGTAAAGAACTTAAAGATCTAAACACAAGCTTAAAACTAAGATGCAGACAGCAGTCCAGCAGCAAGATGGGGGCTTTCCAGTCTTTTGCATTGAGTGTCACATGTATGATTTTCTCCCAGTTAGTGAGAGGTCTTACGTGTGCACTAGGTGCAAGGAGCTCTTTGCTCTCAGGGAAAGAGTCTGTTCTCTAGAGGCTAGAGTAGCAGACTTGGAAGACATAAGAAAGACAGAGGTACATAGATGAGACCTACAGGGATATAGTCTTGAAGTCTCGCCTCCAGTCTGGCAGCATCCCTGTTGCCATGGAGGAGAGAGGTCACGTGATAGGAGAGCATCATCCTGGTGTGGCATGAAGTGATCCTATAGCTAGGTCCTGTCCGCCAGATGATGTAAAACCCTCTCGCACCGAGGAAGTTTCTCCAGGGCCATGTGCCCATGAGGGAAGGGTTAGGACAGCCGTTATAGTTGGTGATTCGATCATTAGGCATGTAGATAGCTGGGTGGCTGGTGGATGTGACGATCGCCTGGTAACATGCCTGCCTGGTGCGAAGGTAGCGGAGTTCACGCGCCATCTAGATAAGGTCTTAGAAAGTGCTGGGGAGGAGTCTGCTGTCTTGGTACATATTGGTACCAATGACATAGGAAAATGTGGTAGGGAGATTCTGGAGGCTAAATTTAGGCTTTTAAGGTAAGAAGTTGAAATCCAGAACTTCCAGGGTAGCGTTCTCTGAAATGCTTCCCGTTCCTGCGTGGATGAGACAATGGTGCAAGGATGATGGTTTTGGATTTGTTAAGAACTGGGGAACATTCTGGGGAAAGGAGGGGCTCTTCTGAAGGGATGGTCTTCACCTTAACCGGGATGGAACCAGGCTGCTGGCATTAACCTTAAAAAAGGAGAGAGAGCAGCTTTTAAACTAGATAATAGGGGAAAGCCGACAGTCGCACAAGAGCGCATGTAGAAACCATCATAAAGAATAACATTTCTTAGCATGTAGATAGTCATGGCCTAATGGGAGACAGCCAACATGGCTTTAGCCAAGGAAGATCTTGTCTTACTAATCTGTTATGTCTTTTTGAAAGTGTGAATAAACAGGTGGACAAAGGTGAGTCGGTTGATATAGTGTATCTGGACTTTCAGAAAGCCTTTGACAAGGTCCCTCATCAGAGACTTTTGGCAAAACTAAAGAGTCATGGGATAGGAGGCAGTGTACTACTGTGGATCAAGAACTGGTTAAAATATAGAAAGCAAGAGGGTTGGGCTAAATGGCCAATTTTCCCAATGGAGAAAGGTGAATAGTGGTGTATCCCAGGGATCTGTGCTGGGTCCGCTGCTTTTTGACACATTCATAAAGGACCTGGAAAGTGGAATAACGAGTGAGGTTATCAAATTTGCAGATGACACAAAACTATTTAAAGTTGTTAGAACCCAAGAGGATTGTGGAAAATTGCAAGAGGATCTTGATAAATTGGAAGACTGGGCACCAAAATGACAGATGAAATTTAATGTGGACAAGTGCAAAGTTACGCACCTAGGGAAGAACAACCCAAGCTATGGTTACACGATGCAAGGTTCCACATTAGGAACCACCACCCAGAAAAAAGATTTAGGCGTCGTGGCTAACATGTTAAAACCCTTGGCTCAGTGTGCAGCGGCGGCCAAGAGAGCAAATAGAATGCTAGGTATCATAAGGAAAGGAATGGAAAATAAAACAAAAGATATTATAATGCCTCTATATCGTTCCATGGTGAGACCGCACCTTGAATATTGTGTGCAGTTCTGTTCGCCGTATCTTAAAAAGGATATAGCGTTATTAGAAAAGGTTCAGAGAAGAGCCACCAAAATGGTAAAGGGAATGGAAGGATACTCCTATGAAGAAAGGCTGAAAAGGTTAGGGCTCTTTAACCTGGAAAAGAGATGGCTGAGGGGAGATATGATAGAAGTCTATAAATTAATGAATGGAGTGGAATGGGTAAATGTAAATTGATTGTTTATGATCTCCAGGAACAAGCAGGAATAAGTCCTCACTTATGGGTACGTCGGAACCGACGGAGCCTGCGCGGGAAAGCTCCCCAGCTTCCCAGAAAGGAAGCTTTTGGGGCCTCCCACTGCACATGCGTGCTGCCTTCCCGCCTTCCTGACCAGTTCTCCTCAGTTTCTCTTTCTCCGCGGAGCCAGCAGGTCGTGTTCCTGTCACCGCTGAAGAAATTGTTATTTTAGTTTCTTTAGACCGCGTACCTGCCTTCCCCATACCGAAACCGGTACCGCCGGTCTCTTTTCTTTTCTTTCTTAAAAAAAAACCCAAAAAACTTTTATTTTTTAGCACAACTTGGTGACTTCTGTTAGGCCTCAGGCCTACACAAAATCTCCTCATGGAGAAACCAGCTCCTGGTTTCAAGAAGTGTACCAAGTGTAGTGCTGTTATTTCTGTTACAGACACCCATGACTGGTGTCTTAAATGTTTGGGGCCTGACCACTCCATTCCGGACTGCCCATCCTGCTCCCAGATGTCTAAACGTGGTTTGCAGAACCGGGCCAACAAATTCCATGTGCTGTTTGCTTCAGATAATCCAGCATCACAGTCATCCAGGTCTTCCTCTCCGGATGGATCTCAGGTAACCAAACCTTCTTCGGGCAGGTCCTCAAAGAGCAAATCTCCTTCAAAGCATCGAGAGGCTCTCAATTTTGAATCTGAGGACCATGCCCCAGCCAAACAACCCCGGCGGGAAGCTCTGGCTTCCAAAGCACCATCTATGGGGTTGCAGGTTGACATCGATGGCACGGCCTCGACCGATCACCTGTTAGACTGCTCTGGAGTACCGGCCCATGCCGGTACCGACATCCAGGCAGCAGTGGCGTCTATGGGCAATACTGTCCAGACCATGCAGCAGGCCGTTCTGGCTTTCATTAACGCTGCGACGCCCTCGGTACCGCGTCTAGCGGTTCCGGGTCCGGTTCCGGTATTGTCTTCCATACCGGAACCGAGACCATCGTCGTCCAAACGCAGATCGGTTCCGCATGCCGGATCCGGGTTTTCACCCGATACCGATCCCATACCCGGTACGCCCGATGTCGATACCGATCGGTATGCGTATCGTGCGTTGGAAGCAAATAGAGGATACTCTGATTCTTCTGAGGATTTTTGACTCCTCTGATTACTCTGATGAGCTGTCTCTAGTTCTTCCTGAAGAGCCTTCTTCCCCAAAGAGGAGAATGTCTCCACCAGAGGATTTGTCCTTTCAAGACTTCATTATAGAAGTAGCTAAAGGACTTTCTATTACCACATTCTCTGAAAAAGAACCTACATCAAAGAAATTGGATATTTTAGGATACCCTAAGGTTCCTAAAGAGGCAGTCACCCTGCCTATCCATGAAATCCTTCAAGAACACTTGATGGACTTATGGGAGGCTCCTCTAACGTTGTCTCCTCATTCCCGTAGGTTGGACACCATGTACCGGGTCCTCCCTCCTCCTGGTTTTCAAAAAACTCAGCTGCCTCACCATTCCATTGTGGTGAAGTCTGCGCTGAAAAAGATTAAGAGTACCAAAAGGCACTCTTCTACCCCTCCAGGGCGGGAATGTAAGACCCTAGAATCTTTTGGTAGGAAAATCTTCCAGGCTAGTATGTTTATAGCCAGGATTAATTCATACAGTCTGTATATGGGCATGTTTCTAAGGGAACTTGCCCTAAAGGTACGGCATTTTGCCTCCTTTATCCCTGAGGATAGAAAGGAGGAGTTCATTTCTCTGGTGAAACAGCTTCTAGATGTTTCTAAGTTCTCCAACAGAGCAGCTTTGATTCCTTTGAGGGTGCCGGTAGAGCTTCGGGCATTGCTATTGCAGCCCGACGACTTGCTTGGCTCCAGGCCTCTGACCTAGAACCCTGGGTCCTGGATGGCTTACGGAATCTGCCCTGTACAGGTGAGAACTTATTTGGTAAAGACTGGCAAATTAAAGCCACTCAAATGGACGCAGAAAATGCTACATTAGATAGACTTTCTAAGTCTACCTCTACTCCTGCCAAGAAAAAGTCTTTCAAGAGGCCTTACTACAAGAAGGCCAGATTTTCCACAAATACTGGCCAACAATCTTCTCAGCCTCGCTTTGCTGCTAAACGTCAGCAACCTAAACAGGCAAGGTCAAAGCCTGCAGCGTCTGCCACTCCTCAGCAGGCTCAACCCCCTCAGGGGTTTTGACTTGCCCCTAGAGAACTTAACATTTCTGGCTCTAGAACAACCAGAGCCCCTCACCATTCCCGGAAGGTTAGCTCACTTTGCTCCCAGATGGGGGCAAATTACATCAGAGCACTGGACCCTCTCTATCATCAGAGAGGGCTACAAACTTCATTTTTCCAACCTTCCTCCACATACCATGGTGAGGCACTTCAATTCTCCCCCATCTCTCCTGGACCTGTTAGGTCAGGAAATCTCTTCTCTCCTTGCCCAAGGGGCAATAGAAGAGGTTCCTCTTCTTCAACAAGGGACAGGATTCTACTCCCCTTATTTTCTCATACCAAAGAAGACAGGGGGATTCAGACCTATCCTAGATCTGAGAGAATTGAACAAATTTCTGTACAAGGAGAAATTCAAAATGCTTTCTCTAGGCATTCTCCTTCCATACCTTCAGAGTCAGGATTGGCTTTGTTCTCTAGATCTCAAGGATGCGTACACACATATACTCATCCACCCATCCCACAGAAAATATCTAAGATTTCTGTTTCAGGGAAAACATTTCCAGTACAGAGTACTTCCCTTCGGTCTAGCCTCTGCTCCAAGAGTGTTCACCAAATGCATGGCAGTTGTTGCCGCATTTCTAAGAGGTCTGGGAATTTTTATATTCCCATATCTGGACGACTGGCTCATCCGAGCTCCATCTCAGTCAGAGGCCCAGATTTCCCTGGACCGCACAAGGCACATTCTGCAGTATCTGGGACTGGTGATAAACCTTCCCAAGTCTCAACTTATCCCTACTCAGTCTCTGGAATTCATAGGGGCCCAGTTGGACACCACCACTGCAAGGGCCTACCTACGTCTGGTGTGCTTGGCCTCCCAAGCTCAGTCCAGCAGTCACTTGACAGCCAGAGAAATGCTGCAACTTCTGGGCCACATGGCCTCCACGGTACACGTGGTGCCCTACGCTCGTCTTCATATGAGAGCAGCTCAATGGACCTTGGCCACCCAGTGGACTCAGGCATCAGGAGCGCTCTCCGACCAAATACTCACCTCAAAGTGTCTGTTTTGGTCCCTCCAATGGTGGATGTCCACCAAGAATCTGTTGTTGGGGGCCCCCTTCCAACCTTTGTTGCCCCAAGCAACCCTCACAACAGATGCCTCCCAAACAGGGTGGGGAGCCCATCTCCAAGACCTCTCCACTCAGGGCTCTTGGTCTCCTCAGGAGACCACCCTTCATATCGACCTCCTGGAACTGTGAGCAATATACTTTGCCCTCAAAGTCTTCTATTCCCTCCTTGTCAACCTGACTGTCCTAGTTCATACAGACAATCAGGTGGCCATGTTCTATATAAACAAACAAGGAGGGACGGGCTCTCTGTCGCTTTGCAACAAAGCTCTCAGATTATGGGCCTTCGCCAGAGAGCATCAAATTCATCTTCTAGCAGTGTATCTTCCAGGAGTTCAAAACTCTCGGGCAGACAGACTCAGTCGAGTTCTGCTTCCACACGAATGGTCCCTACACAGGGACCAGATACGCAGAATCTTTCAGGAATGGGGGACCCCGGAAATAGACCTCTTTGCAAGTCCGTGGAATGCCAAACTTCCCCGGTTCTGTTCCAGGACTCCGTGTCAGGGAGCTCAGGCCAACGACGCCTTTCTCCTGCATTGGAGTCAGGAATTCCTATATGCCTTTCCACCCATTCCTTTGATTCCCAAGACTCTGTTCAAACTCCAGAGGGATCACGGGTCGATGATCCTCATAGCTCCACACTGGCCACGCCAAGTGTGGTTCCCTCTACTTCTGCATCTCTCCCAGGGACCCTCCCTGGACCTGGGAGCTGCTCCAGATCTTCTGTCTCAGGAGGAGGGGATTTTGTGGCACCCAAACCCCAAGTCCCTACACCTCAGGGCTTGGTTACTGAAGGCCTAAGCCTTCATGACTTCAATCTTTCTCAACCTGTGCAAGATATCCTGCATGCCTCTAGGAATCCTTCCACGAGGCGTTCCTATGCTTTCAAATGGAAACGCTTTTCCATTTGGTGTGCTCAGCAGGGTCTTGACCCTCTAGCACTTCCTTTGAATTCTCTACTAGACTATCTCCTGCATCTTTCTAATGCAGGCCTCAAGACGAATTCAGTAAGAGTCCATTTGAGTGCTATTGCAGCATCCTTAAAACCTGTCTCCTCTCATCCTTTTATTGCAAGATTCATGAGAGGCCTGACTCTAACCAAACCTCCCATTCGACCTCCTCCGGTAGCATGGGACTTAAACCTGGTTCTGGGTCAGCTGATGAAGCCACCTTTTGAACCGTTGGTCTCTACCTCCTTGAAATTTCTTTCCTGGAAGGTCCTTTTCCTTATTGCAGTCACTTCGGCTCGCCGCATCAGTGAACTACAGGCCTTAGTGGCTCATCCACCTTATACTAGGTTTCATCATGATAAGGTGGTCCTTAGGACGAATCCCCACTTTATGCCCAAAGTGGTCTCGCCTTTTCATCTTAATGAAGAGGTATATCTACCTGTCTTTTTCCCGGCTCCTCATGCATCCAGTGCAGAGAGGAACCTTCATACTCTAGACTGTAAAAGAGCTCTCGCCTTTTACCTCAACAGGACTCAACCACATCGAAAGTCTTCCCAACTTTTTGTGGCTTTTGATCCTTCTCATTTGGGACTTCCAGTCTCCAAACGTACACTTTCCAATTGGATTGCTCAGTGTATTTCCTTTGCTTACCAGAGTAAAAGCATTTCTCTGGAAGGCCATGTCACAGCTCACAATGTGAGAGCCATGGCCACTTCTATGGCTCATCTTCACTCTGTATCCATAGATCAGATCTGTCGAGCCGCCACCTGGGCCTCGGTTCATACCTTCACAGCCCATTACTGTTTGGACAAGGACTCCCGCCGGGATGCCTTGTTTGGTCAGGCTGTCCTCAAACACCTGTTCCATACTTGAACAACTCCTGCCCACCTTCTCTGGATGGATGCCTGAGATCCATACGAAAATGGTGAACCCTTGGGAGGGGATCTCCCAGGCATCTTAGCTAGGGAGTCCCCATAAGTGAGGACTTATTCCTGCTTGTTCCTGGAGATAGCACAGTTACTTACCTGTAACAGGTGATCTCTGGGAACAGCAGGAATTAGTCCTCACAACCCACCCACCTCCCCTAGGAGTTGTATCTTCTATCTATCTTCCTTTCCTCTCTCTATTGTCTCAGCTATAAACTCGAACTGAGGAGAGCTGGTCAGGAAGGCGGGAAGGCAGCGCGCATGTGCAGTGGGAGGCCCCAAAAGCTTCCTTTTTGGGAAGCTGGGGGAGCTTTCCCGCGCAGGCTCCGTCGGTTCCGACGTACCCATAAGTGAGGACTAATTCCTGCTGTTCCCAGAGATCACCTGTTACAGGTAAGTAACTGTGCTTTATCAGAATATAGAAAGACTTTGGGACATGCAATGAAGCTACAGGGTAAACTATTTAAGACTAATAAAATAAAATATTTTTTCACTCAATGGGTAATCAAACTCTGGAATTTGTTACCGGAGGATGTAGTAAAGGCTGTTAGTGTAGCTGGTTTTAAAAAAGGTTTGGACAAGTTCCTGGAGGACAGGTCCATAAACCATTATTAAGAAGGGACCCAGGATATCATTGCTTGACCCAGTACAAGCATTGCGGAACCTGTGTCTTTTGGGGAGACTGCTAGATACATATGACCTAGATTGGCCAATGTTGGAAACAGGATACTGGGCTTGATGGACCTTGGTCTGACCCAGTATGGCATATCTTATGTTCGCAAGAATGTATCCTTGAAGGATACTACCAAAAGCAGAGAGGTTCCAAAAAAGAGTAAAGTAGCCCAAATGCTCTCGAGTATGGAGCAGACAGAGTTTAAAGATCCAAATTACCCATGCCTACCAATAGCCAGATTAATATGAATAAAATACAGTCTCTGAAATGCTTGTATGCAAATGCTAGAAGTCTAAAAATTAAGATTGGAGAGTTAGAATATATATCAGTAAATGAGAGGTTAGATATGATTGGAATCTCAGAGACATGGTGGAAGGAGGACAACCAGTGGGACATTGTGATACCTGGGTGCAAACTATATCGTAACGATAGAGCTGATCAAATTGGTGGAGGGGTTGCATAGTAACATAGTAAATGACGGCAGATAAAGACCAGTATGGTCCATCTAGTCTGCCCAGCAGGATGGCCAGCGTAAGATGGCAGGATTAGGTGCCACTCTGTGCAGGCCACCCCTCCCCATGTCTTTGTTTAGGGGTGAACCCACAGCTCCATGCAGGACACCCGTATTTGAGAAGTTAGATGGTTCAGTTTATTTTGATTTTATTCTGTTGCTATAAATGGATCCATTGTGTCTGTCCCATGCCATTTTGAATTCCGTCACTGTATTTGCCCCCACCACCTCCATTGGGAGGGCATTCCAAGCATCCACTACCCTCTCAGTGAAAAAGCATTTCCTGATATTGCCTTTCAATTTTCCACCTTGCAGCTTCATGTTATGCCCCCTCGTTTTACAGCTTCCCCGTCTTTGGAAGAGGTTTTTGTTCGTTCATTATTTCTCCTTAAGTATTTAAAGGTTTGAATCATATCTCCCCTATCCCTCCTCTCCTCCAAAGTGTAGATATTTAGGTATTCAAGTCTCTTCTCATAAGGCTTCTGACGCAGGCTCCAAATCACTTTGGTTGTCTTCCTCTGAACAGTTTCCGTTCTTTTTACATCCTTTGCAAGATACGTTCTCCAAAACTGAACACAGTATTCCAAGTGAGGCCTCACCAGTGACTTACCACTTCCCTTATCTCCGTCCACCCTGTCAACTCCTCCTTTAGGTACATGGCCATTTTATTGAAGTCAGTGTTTTTGAAGTTTAGGACTTTGAGCTTGCTATAGTTGGAATGCACCTTTGTTTTTATCTCAAACCACACAGTGTGGTGATCGCTGCTGCTCACAGGTGCACCCACCCAGACATTTGACATGCTATCACCGTTGGTGAGGACTAAATCCAGCGTTGAGCTTTCCCTTGTTAGTTCCATCACCATTTGTCTAAGTAGTGCATCTTACAGAGCATCCACAATTTTTTGCTCCTTTCCAGATTTGCAGAAGGAGTAATCCAATCCACATCGGGTAGATTAAAGTCACCTAATATGATTGCTTCCCCCTTTGTGGCTATTTTGACATGTCTATAATCAATTCGTTATCTAGCTCTTCAATATGAGTTGGAGGTCTGTAGACTACAGCAGTATGGATGACTGTGCCATCTCCTCTTTCCATCACAACCCAGAGCACTGCTGCTTTTCCCCATGAACCCTACATTTCAGTAGCTTTAATATTGCTTTTGACATACAAGGCTACTCCTCCTCCTCTTCCATTTTCTCTGTCTCTTCTGAATGGATTATAGCCAGCTATGGCTATATCCCAATCATGCGATTCATTAAACCATGTTTCTGTAATGGCCAATAAGGGTTGCGCTCTATGTTAGAGAGGGCATTGAGTCAGAAAGGATTAACGTTTTGCAGGAAACAAAATTTGCTGTAGAATCTCTATGGATTGAAATCCCATGTAAAGGGGAAGGCAATGGTAGTGGAGGTGTACTATTGACCGCCTGGCTAGAAATGAACAAATGAATGATGACATGCTCAAAGAAATCAAGGAAGCTAACAAAAGTTACAGCACAGTAATAATAATGGGTGATTTCATTTACCCCGGTATCGACTGGATCAGTGTCACGACAGCACATGCTAGGGTGATAAAGTTCCTAGATGAAATAAATGACTGCTTTTTGGAGCAGCTTGTTGATGAACCGACCAGAGGGGAAGCCATATTGGACCTATTCCTAAGTGGAACACCAGATCTGGTACAAGAGATAAGGATGTTGGGGCCACTTGGCAGTAGTGATCATAGCATGATCGCGTTTGATTTAATTAGTGGAGGAGGGATAGTAAGGAAATTCACAGTACTACCTTTTAACTTTCAAAAGGGAGACTATGATAAAATGAGAAAAATAGTTAAGAAAAAACTAAAAGGAGCAGTTGCAAAGGTTAAAGACTTACATCAAGCTTGGGTGTTGTTGAAAACTACTATCTTGGAAGCCCAGACCAGCTGTATTTCACACTTTAAGAAAAGTGGAAGGATGTCCAAAAAACTGCCAGCATGGTTTAAAGGTGAGGTCAGAGAGGCTGTTGCCAAAAAAGCATCTTTCAGGAAATGGAAAAAAGAGCCAAACAACGAAAGCTGGAAACAGCACAAGCACTGGCAAGTTAAATGAAAGGCATTGATAAGGCAGGCAAAGGGAGAATTTGAGAAGAAGCTTGCTATGGAAGAAATAACGCGTAATAAAGACTTTTTCAAGTACATTCGTAGCAAAAAAACCTATGAGAGTCAGTTGGTCCATTGGATGATAGAGGGGTTAAAGGTGCACTAAGAGGTGACAAGGCGATAGCGGAGAAACTGAATGAATTCTTTGCTTCGGTCTTTACTGAGGAAGATGTCGGGATGTTACCCATGACTGAAGTGGTATTTAAAGGTGCTGAAGAATTGAAGGAAATATCGATACATCGGGAAGATGTATTACAATATTAGATAAACTGAAGAGTAGGAAATCACTTGGGATGAATGATATACATTTAAGGGTGTTGAAAGAACTGAAATATGAGATTGCAGACTTGCTATTAGTAATCTGTTAACTATGATTAAAATCATCTGTAATACCTGAAGATTGGAGGATGGCGAACGTAACGCCAATTTTTAAAAAGGGTTCCAGGGGTGGTCCGGGAAACTACAGACCGGTGAGCCTGACGTTAGTACCAGGAAAAATGGTTGAAACAATGATAAAGAACAAAATTGCTGAACATGTAGATAGCCAAATCTTAATGGGAGACAGCCAATAGGGCTTTAGACAAGGAAGATCTTGTCTTACTAATCTGTTACGTTTTTTTGAAGGTGTGAATAAACAGGTAGAGAAAGATGAGTCTGATTATAGTATATTTGGACTTTCAGAAAGCCTTTGACAAGGTCCCTCATCAGAGACTTTTGGCAAAACTAGAGAGTCATGGGATAGGCTTTGTACTATTGTGGATCAGGAACTGGTTAAAAGATAGAAAGCAGAGAGGGTAGGGCTAAATAGGCAATTTTCCCAATGGAGAAAGGTGAATAGTGGTGTACCCCAAGGATCTGTGCTGGGTTTGCTGCTTTTTGAGATATTCATAAATGCCCTGGAAAAAGGAATAAGGAGTGAGGTTATCAAATTTGCAGATGACACAAAACTATTTAAAGTTGTTAAAACCCAAGAGGATTGTGGAAAATTGCAAGAGGATCTTGATTAATTGGAAGACTGGGAATCAAAATGGCAGATGAAAGTTAATATGGACAAGTGCAAAGTTATGCACTTAGGGAAGAACAACCCAAACTATGGTTACACGATGCAAAGTTCCACATTAGGAACCAACACCCAGGAAAAAGATTTGGGCGTCATTGTGGATAACATTTTAAAACCCTCGGCCCAGTGTGCAGCAGCAGCCAAGAGAGCAAATAGAATGCTAGGTATCATAAGGAAAGGAATGGAAAATAAAACAAAGGATATTATAATGCCTCTATATCATTCCATGTTGAGACCACACCTTGAATATTGTGTGCAATTCTGGTCGCCCTATCTTAAAAAGGATATAGCGTTCTGCAGGACCAAGCAGGAAGTCAGTCCTCACATATGGGTGTCATCGTCGCTGATGAAGCCCCAGCGGAGCTTTTCCCCAGCTTTCTATGAAAGCCTTTAGGAATGCAGGCACGCATGCGCGGTTCCCTTCCCGCCTAAAGGTGCCATCTTACCTCAGTCTCTTTTTTTCCGAGAGCTCCACCGGACGTATGTCCTGTCATCCTGGATAAAGGTTGATTTTTTTCGGCAGTATTCGCTATTTTATCTCCCGGTTCGACGCCGGTTCCCCTCCCGCCGGGTTCGGTACACCGGTATCGAGCCTTATTCTTCTTTTTCGGTTTTTGCTCTTCGTGGCTGGCTTTCGCGCCCTTTTATCATTTGCCCTGGAATGCCGTTCCTTTGACCTCGCGGGGACTCTTTTTTTCCCGATGGCTTCCAGCGGTTTCAAGAAGTGTGATCGGTGTAAGAAATTAATGTCTCTCTCCGACACACACGACTGCTGCCTTCAGTGCCTCGGTCCTGATCACGACCCTAAGCCGTGTGGACCATGTGGGAAGATGTCTTTCAAGGCACGCCGCATTCGCCAGCAGCAGAAAGAAAGGCTTTTCTCTGACTCAGCCTCCGGCTGGGCCCGGACCTCGTCTGAGGCCTTGACATCTCGGGATTCGGATCCCGAGCGCTGTCGGAGCTCCTCGGACAGGGGGTCCCCCTACCGGGAACGCAAGAGGAAGAAGCGGCTCGCGAGGGCATCGTTAGAGGAGGTCCCTGGCTCCTCGAGGGCCAGGTCTAAGACCCCCGACCGTCGCCCCGGGCCCGTGGACCAAGAGAAGCCTGCCAAAGTTCCTCGCGTGGAGCCGGAGTCTGCTGGACACGTAAGCCCCGTCGTCTTCGAGGACTCTCCTCCCAGAGAGCCGATGTCGGGCCCGGCGCCGCCGGGGCCCGAGTCGGTGGCTGCTGCGTCTCCTGAGCTGAGTCTCAGGATGACAGCCTTGGAGAGCACATTGTCTGCCTTGATGGAGCAGCAGCGGGCACTGATGGCCAGCCTGTCTGGCGCATCTGCCCCGACCACCGGGACTTCGAAGTCGACCCCGGAGACCGAGCCGATACTCGAGTCCATCGTGCCTCGAAGTCGACCTCCGTCGCGGTCTCCCTTGACCTCCCCGCTCGGGACCGAGGGCATCCTCCGGTGCCTCCGGCATCAGGGCGGGTGCTCCAGGGCCCCGCGGGGTCGCACCCTGACTCCTCGTCGGACGAGTCTGCCTGGGAGATGGAGGATGAGGAGTCTCCCGATACGTTCAAGACTCTGTGCGTCCCGTTGGACTCACCGCAGTCTGAGCCCCAGAGTAGATCCCCTCCGGAGGATACTCGGTTCTCGGAGTTCGTCTGGGATATGGCCACTGCCTTGGCTATTCCGGCGGACCCCGAGGAAGAGTCTCGAGCTGAAGAGCTCAAGGCCCTGCAGTATGACTTTCCTCCGAAGGAGACCTTTACTGTCCTGGTTCCTCCGATGCTGGAATGGCTCCTCTTCCGGATGTGGGAGGCACTGGCCTTGGCGCCGGTTTTAAGCAAGCGAGTCGACTCAATCTATCGACTCAGGAAGAGCCCTGGCTTTCAGAAGGCACAGCTACCACACCATTCCATGGTTAGGGAATCGGCGATGCATCGTCTGAAGAGCCAGAAGATGCACTCTGCGGTGCCCCCCGACAGGGTGGCCCGGAACCTCGATGGCGTCGGTAGAAAGTGCTTCCAGGGCTCGATGCTTGCTTGCCGTGTCCAGTCTTACCAGCTGTACATGGGCAATGTTCCCTCTAATTTTCTGTAGGCTGTGTGCGCATAAAATATCAGCTGTGCAGCTTCTGAAAGAAGGTTAAATTTTTGTGCACCACATAACGACACTCAGAGTTATATACTTTAAAATTTGACTACACTTCAGAATACAGTATGTACACCACATTGATTGCACTAGAAAACATTGTAGAACTTGTAAAAGCCGTAAATACATAACAACTTTTAAATTTTAAGACGTCTGTGTTGTATTCTCTCAGAATCAGAACCATAATTTTTGTGCGCTCTGTTGTAAAGTATGTGCGCTCACTCGGCGAGGTGTGTGCGCGCGCACACGCGCACAGCTTAGAGGGAACAGTGTACATGGGCATGTACTTGCGGGACCTGGCCAAGGAGTTGGCCGGGTTCTCTGCTGGACTCTCCGGGGAACCCTTGCAGAGATTCAAGTCCTTGTCCTCGGGGATTCGGGACTGCTCGAAGTTCATGTCCCGCGCCGCCTACGATGGCTTCGAGGCTTCGGCCCGAGTTGCGGCAGCCGGCATCGCGGTTCGACGCCAGGCATGGCTGCAGTCATCGGACCTCGAGCCATGGGTTCAGGACAAGTTGGTTGATGTCCCTTGCCGAGGTGAAAACCTTTTTGGCAAGCCCATGACCGAGAAGGCTGCCCAGCTCGAGACAGAGCACCTTACACGGACAAGGCTGTCTAGGAAGACCTCTGCCCCTTCTCATAAGAAGAAGGGCTCTGTTAAAAAGCCCTTTTACCCAAGGAAGGGCACTGCCTACAAACAGTACCCTCAATATCAGGCTGCCCAAGCTGCACCCCAGGGTCAGCAAGCCAAGGAGCAGGGTAATGGGCCTGGTAGGCAGAGGACCCCCAAGCCTCAGGCCCCTGCTCCCACTCAGCAGGGTGGGGGTTTTTGACTCCTTGAGCGTAGCCTCTCCGTCCCTGCTATCCCAACCCTGCACTGGAGGTCGCCTTGCCCTATTTGCCCACCAGTGGCCCCTCATTACCGGGGACAGTTGGGTGTTGGACATAGTCCACAAGGGCTATGCACTACATTTTCACCAACTGCCTCCACCATACTTTCCAGGGGAGCCGCTGAGGCCTTCCCTCACACAGACCTTCTCCTTCAGGAACTTCAAGGTCTGTTGGTGGATAGGGCGGTGGAGCCTGTGCCTCCCCACTTGCAAGGTCACGGATTGTACTCCAGGTATTTCCTGGTGCCCAAAAGAACTGGTGGCCTTTGCCCAATTCTGGACCTCAGGAACCTCAACAAGTTCCTAGAGAAAGAAAAGTTCAAGATGCTTACTCTTGGAACACTTCTACCCTATCTCCAGCAGGGAGATTGGCTATGCTCCTTAGATCTAAAGGATGCATACACTCACATCCTTAGTCATCCAGACTACAGACAGTACCTCAGGTTCCTTGTGGGAGGAAACCATTATCAGTACAGAGTACTGCTTTTTGGCCTCACCTCTGCTCCCAGGGTCTTTACCAAATGCCTGACAGTGGTTGCGGCCTACCTGCGAACACAGGGAATCTTTGTCTTCCCCTATCTGGACGACTGGCTCATCAGGGGTCAGACGTCCCAGGAGGTCAGACAAGCCACCCTCAGAACTATTGCTCTTCTTCAAAGCCTAGGGTTTGTGATAAACTTCGCAAAGTCCACTTTGCTCCCCTCCCAAAACTTGGAGTTCATAGGCGCAAGGCTGGACTCTCTCCTGGCAAAGGCTTTCTTGCCAGAAGACAGAGCACAAAGATTGATAACCCTTGCAAACCAGTTTCTCATCAGGTCATCAGTCTCCGCCAGACTCTGCCTGAAGCTTCTAGGCCACATGGCTTCGACAGTGCATGTGACTCCCAATGCCATGCTCCATATGAGACCTGCACAGTGGTGCCTTTGGACTCAGTGGTCACAGGCCACAAGCAGCCTCAGGGACAGGATAAGGGTGTCCAGACACTTTCTGAACTCCCTCAGTCGGTGGCTGCACCCACCCAATCTACTAAAAGGAGTGCCCTTTCAGATTCCTGGGTACATGGTGGTACTGACCACCGATGCCTCCCTGCAGGGCTGGGGAGCTCATTGTCTAGACAAGTGCACCCAGGGCCTGTGGTCTCCTTGGGAGGCGGCACAGCAGATCAATCTCCTGGAACTCAGGGCTATTCGCCTAGCTCTCAAAGCTTTCTCTCCTGCCCTGGCTCATCAATCTGTCCTGGTTCAGACAGACAATCAGGTGGCCATGTTTTATGTGAACAAACAGGGCGGGACTGGGTCCAGGCTCCTTTGTCGGGAAGCTTAAGACCTTTGTTCATTTGCCCTAAAGCACAACATGCTCCTCAGGGCTGTGTACCTTCCAGGCCAGGAGAACTACCTGGCCGACAGGTTGAGCAGGATTCTGCAGCCCCACGAGTGGCAGCTGCATCCCTTGGTGGTTCAGAGGTTCTTCCTGAAATGGGGTCTCCCTGTGGTAGATCTCTTTGCCAGTCCACTGAACAAGCAACTGCCAAAGTTCTGCTCCAGGCAACCGCATCCTCTACGGATAACAGCAGATGCTTTCCTGATGCCATGGTCTCAGGGCCTCCTGTATGCGTTTCCTCCCATGCCCTTGGTGGCCTGAACTCTCTTCAAGATACTTCAGGACAAGGCCTCGGTCCTGCTGGTGGCTCACAGGTGGCCGAGACAACCTTGGTTTCCACTTCTGCTTCAGCTGGCAGTGGATCCCCCACTGCCTCTGGGGTTGCAACCCGACCTTCTCTCTCAGGATCAGGGTTCCCTTCTTCACCCCAATCTCAAAGCTCTCAATTTGATGGCCTGGAGGCTGCAAGGGTAGTTTTGGCTCCCTGGGGCCTACCTCAGGAAGTTGAGGAGGTTGTCCTAGCCTCTAGGAAACAGTCCACTAGGAAAATCTATGCTCTCAAATGGAAGAGGTTTTCTGTGTGGTGTCAGCTACGTACTGAGGATCCTTTCTCCTGTACTGTACCAGTAGTGCTTCAGTACTTACTGCACTTGTCCAATCAGGGACTCAAGTCCAATTCTGTTCGGGTCCACCTCTCAGCTCTAGCAGCTCACCACTCACTGGTGGAAGGACATTCTCTGTTGGTTCACCCCTTGGTGTCCCGTTTTCCCAGGGGCTTGCTTTTGCTCAAGCCTCCAATCCATCCTCCTGCCCCTGAGTGGGAGGTGAATGTGGTCTTGTAGCAACTGACTCGCCCACCTTTTGAGCTGATGGCTATTTGTCCACTACGCTTCCTATCCTGGAAGACACTCTTCCTGATAGCCCTTACCTCGGCTAGGCGAGTGAGTGAGCTTCAGGCCCTAGTCTGTGATAGGCCTTACACCAGGATTTATAGGAACAGGGTAGTCCTCAGGACTCATCCAAAGTTTCTCCCAAAGGTGGTCTCCTCTTTCCACCTCAATCAGGAGGTGGTTCTTCCAACATTCTTCCCTAGGCCTCATGCAAGCCAGGCTGAAGCAGTCCTGCATACCCTGGACTGTAGGAGGGCCTTATCCTTCTACCTTGACCGTACGCAGGGGCATAGAAGGGCTACTCAGCTCTTCATCTCTTTTGACCCTAATAAGTTGGGGTTGGCTGTGTCCAAGCGTACCTTGTCCATTTTGGTGGCTGACTGTATCACCTGGGCTTACAAGGCGGCTGACCTTCCTTTGCAGGGTCGGATTACGGTCCATCGAGTCAGGGCAATGGCTGCCTCAGTGGCTCATCTCCGCTCTGTGCCCTTGGTAGACATCTGCAGGGCTGCAACCTAGTCCTCAAGTCAGACTTTTGCGGCCCATTATTGTCTGGAGAGGGAGTCCCGTGGGGACAGTGCTTTTGGCCAAGCAGTATTCCGGAATCTCTTTGAGGTTTAGGCAACTCCTGCCCTCTGTTGGGCTACCGGTGGAGGTTGTGTCCTTGAAAAGGCTTTCTTTGATGCTGGGACTAGAGGGAGTTCTCTTGTTCAGCCTGGGTTCCTCGGTAGCCCAGAGCTTGGGAGTCACCCATATGTGAGGACTGACTTCCTGCTTGGTCCTGGAGAAAGAGTAGTTACTCACCTGTAACAGGTGTTCTCCAGGAGCAGCAGGAATCAGTCCTCACAACCCTCCCTCCTCCCCTCTCCCCTGGGAGTTGCAGTTGTACATAGTTTATTTTTCATTTTTGTGTTCTGTTCTTAGCTATGTCATTTGACTGAGGTAAGATGGCACCTTTAGGCGGGAAGGGAACCGCGCATGCATTCCCAAAGGCTTTCATAGAAAGCTGGGGAAATGCTCCGCTGGGGCTTCATCGGCGCCGATGACACCCATATGTGAGGACTGATTCTTGCTGCTCCTGGAGAACACCTGTTACAGGTGAGTACTCTTTATTAGAAAAGGTTCAGAGAAGAGCCACCAAAATGGTAAAGGGGATGGAAGGATGTCCCTATGAAGAGAGGCTAAAATGGTTAGGTCTCTTTAACCTGGAAAAGAGACGGCTGAGGAGAGATATGATAGAGGTCTACAAATTAATGAATGGAGTGGAACAGGTAAACGTAGATTGTTTGTTATCAGAATATAGAAAGACTAGGGGACATGTAATGAAGTTACAGGGTAAACATTTTAAGACTAATAAAAGAAAATATTTTTTCACTCAATGTGTAATCAGACTCTGGAATTTGTTACCGGAGAATGTAGTAAAGGCTGTTAGTGTAGCTGAGTTTAAAAAAGGTTTGGACAAGTTCCTGGAGTTCAGGTCCATAAACCATTATTAAGAAGGGACCCAGGATATCGATGCTTGACCCAATACAAGCATTGTGGAACCTGTGTCTTTCGGGGAATTTCTAGGTACGTTTGACCTAGATTGGCCACTGTTAGAAACAGGATACTAGGCTTGATGGACCTTGGTCTGACCCAGTATGGCATGTCTTATGTTCTTATGGAATTCATTACCGGAGGATATAGTAAAAGCTGTTAGTGTAGCTGGGTTTAGAAAAGGTTTGTACACATTCCTGGAGGAAAGGGTCGGTAGAGATAGAGGAAGGATTAGTCTACTTCGATTTCTTTGAAGGCAGCCATTGTTAAGCACTGGTCAGAGGTTTTGACAGATTAGTATCGAAGTTCATCGGAGAATGATGCCAGGGACATGAGAGAATTGAGTGATATCCAACCTCTGAAGCAGCCCCGATGTGAATATAGCTCATCATCGATGGTTTGAGGCTTATTTTCCCCGTTCACTCCCACCTCCCTTCCTTTCTCCCTCACCTCTGGGATGCCTGCCTTCTAATGATCTCAGAGATCTCTCTTCAGTATCCCCCACCTTGTGCTCCTTGGAGACTTCAGCATTCATGTTTAGTCCCCATTTTCCTCTCGTGATCACTCCTTGCTGACGTGTCTCCAAGACCTTTCCTTGTCTCAACATGTGAGCATGCCTACGCATGCGGCAGGTCACAACTTTGATCTTGATATAACTCCCTTGACCTCTTTTTTTAGTGCCCTTTGGATTTGCTATCTGAATTCTCCCTTGTACTGATCATTTTTGTATTAATTTTGATCTCCTTACTCCTCAGGCTTCTAAATCATCGTCCGATCCAGCTATATTTGATTTATCCCGTTGTCGTCTGTCTCATATTGCACCGTCCACCCTTCAGCAGTTTCCTCCAGCTGATCGGCTTCTTCCACCCAACTTTTCATTGCTCTCTTCGGACTCCCAGGTCTCCTGTTGGAATTCCTCCTTATCCGCTGCCTTGGACCAGCTAGCACCCCTTCAGCCACGACTTCCTAACAGTCCTTTTTGCCAGCCCCGGTACCATTTTGGGTTTCGTTTGGTATGTTCTCAGCTTCGCTGGTCTGATCATCGTTGAAGGAAATTTCGTTCACCTAGAACTGTGCAGCATTTTAGGTCCTCCTACCAACACTACCGTTCGCTTGTCCATCAGGCCAAGTGCTCTTACTTGTCTCAGTTAATCTCTACAGTTCCCAATCCCCACTCATTAGTTATATTCAGTCTTCAAAGCCCTTTCCAACATTCGATCCTCAACGTCCTCCCGCTCTGCCATGCCGATCTTCTTTCCCCCTTCCTCTCTGCTTGCCGCCTTCTTTTCCTTGAAGGTTTAGGACCTTTGTGCAACACTTCCTATTTGTCCCCCCCCCCCCTCTGTCATCAGCGCCCCCTGTTTCCCCTTCCCTCTCAGATATTTGGACGTCTTTTCGTCTGTTCACTAATGCAGAACTAAGTCCATCTCTTCATCACGTTAGACAAACTGCTCTCTGGATCCAGTACCCTCCTCCTTGTTGCTGGAACCTTTCCTTATCTTTCTGCTGTTCCTACTTGACATGCTAAATACCAGCCTCTCCTCTGGTACCTTTCCTGCTCCATGGAAGCACTCCGTAGTCCATCTGCTCCTTAAAAAAAAAAAAAAAAAATTCTCTTGACCCAGTCCACTATCATCGCCCAGTCTCTTAACCTTTCTTTTCTCTCTAAAATTCTTGGAAAGGCAGTCGTCTTGTAGCTTGTCCACCACCTTGGTTCTTTTCATTTTCTCCATCCCTGGCAATCTGGTCAGTGTCGAGACAATCATCCTTTCTTTCCTGAATGAAATTCATGTAGCATATGATTGTGATGATCTTTCTGCAGCCTTTGACCTTGTCGATCATTCTATTCTATCTCGCCTTCGGGAAGCTAGTATCAGGGGCTGTGTCCTTCGGTTGTTTCGCTCCTTTCTTTTTTGACATTATTTCAGTTTTCTCAGGTGATACCACCTCGGACCCTGTTCCTCTCCCATGTGGCGTTCCAGAGGGCTCAGTTCTTGCCCCTCTTTTATTTAACATCTTTCTGGCACCACTCACCTTACTTATCCAACAGTTAGGAATATCAGCATACTATTACGCCGATGATGATATCCTCTTGTGTCATACCAGTTCCCTTCACCAGATCTCACCTCCATTAATACTTGCTTATCTGAAATATCCTCCTGGCTTTCTCAGAATTGTCTCCATCTCAGTGTGTCTAAACCACGGCCATGTGGTTATCTCCAGGAACAAGCAGGAATGTAGTCTTCACATTTGGGTGATGTCTGCACCAATGGAGACCGCTTGGGAACGCTCCCCAGCGTCCTGTAGGAAAGCCTTTCGGAGCATCCCACTGTGCCTCCGTAGCTGCCTTCCCGCCTTTCCAACTCTCCCTCCTCAGTGTTTTGTTTTCCGCGGAGCTGACAGGGAGCAATTTCTGTCACTGCAGAAATTGTACTTCTTATGTGGTTGCGTCTGCCTTCCCGTCGACGCTAGCATCGGCTTCATCGGTGTTTCTTCTGTTTCTATTTCTTTCTAAAAAAAAAAAAAAAGAGAAACTTTTTTTCACTGAGGGTCTTTGCCCTCCAGGTGCTTAGGTGCCATTTTGGGCCTTAGGCCCCTTTTTCCTTTAAAAAGGATAAACCAGCTAGTGGTTTCAAAAAGTGTTCCAAATGTAGCAGTACTGTTTCTGCTACAGACAACCATGACTGGTGTCTCATGTTTTGGACCGTACCATCTGCTGTCGGAATGCCTTCTCTGCAGGAAGATGGCAAAGAGGGGCCTGCAGAATGGAGCTGCGAAACACGGCACCCTCTTTGCCACTGATGCATTGTTGGTCGCATTGACTTCGTTGAGGGCTTCATCTTCCTTTCACGGATCTGAGGTATTGAAACCCAAGTCTTCCTCAAAGGCTGGCCGGTCTTCCAAGAGTAGATCTCCTTCTAAGCATCGAGATGCCTTAGGCATTGCCCTGGAGGGGAATACACCGGCCAAACAACCCCGGCGGGAGGTCCTTGTCTCCAAAGCATTAATGGAGTCCCAGGATGCTCCCAAGGCCTCCACCTCTGGAGAGCTCTTGGTGCCATGCTCTGAGGTTGTGGCCCGCTGTTCAGGTACTAATACCCAGGCATCAGCTGGCTCCATGGATCAGCGTATCCTGGCCATTGAATGGACTTTAGTGGCCTTGTTAGCAGCTTCGGTTCCGCTTAAGCCTCTGCAATCGGTTCCACAGCCATTGGTCCCAGCATGGGTACCGAATGTATCTGCATCAGCCATTGTACCGCTCTTCACGCTACCACCCATGCCGGCTCTAGAATCAGTGTCCGGCACCGATTCACCCCAATGCCAATTTTGATTGGTACTGTCGACAGGCCAGGCAGGAGTACCGGCCCATAGATACTTTGAGTCTTCCGATTCGTCCGATGAATTGATCGGTACCAGGGAAATGGAGGCTGTTCCAGAAGATCCTTCACCTTCCCCACAACGCTGTATGTCTCCTCCTGAGGACATGTCTTTTCAAGACTTTATATAGGATGTGGCTTGGGGCCTCTCCATTACTGTAACCTCTGAGAAATTCTTCAGTATCCAGCAACCCCAAAGGAGGCTGTTACGTTCCCTATTCACTGGATATTGCATGACGTCATGCTTTGGATGTGGGAGACACACGTAACTATCTCTCCACATTCTCTGAGGCTCGATACCATGTACCGGGTACCTCAATGTCCTGGTTTCCAGAAGATGCAGTTACCCCACCATTCTATGGTAGTGGAATCGGCAATGCTTCAAATTAAAAGTGCCAAGACACATTCCTCAAATCATCAAGGCCTGGAAGCGAGAGCTCTCGATTCTTTCGGTCGTCGATGTTTTCAGGCCTCCATGTTATCGGCCAGAATAAGTAATTACATACTCTATATGGGTATGTTCCTATGGGAGGTTGCTAAGGATTTAGAACTAATGGCTCCTCTTCTCCCTGATGACAAGAGGGCTGATTACCTGACACTTGTAAAACATGCCCAGAATGTTTCCAAATTCATGAACAGGGCAACCTTTGATTGCTTTGAGTGTATTAGCAGGACTTCTGCTATTTGCATCTGTGCAAGTCGGATTGCTTGGTTACAAGCATCTGATCTTGAACAGTGGGTGCAAGATAAGCTGGAGAATATTCCTTGCACAGGGGAAAACCTCTTTGGCAAGGACTGGCAGAACAAGGCTTCTCAGCTAGAGTCCGAGAATACCACTCTCAATAGGCTTTCTAGAACTACTGCCAACCCAGCTAAGGAAAAGGCTATAAAGAAGCCCTTTTTCAACAAGAAAAAGAAGTTTTACCCTTCTTATACCCATGCTGTGCACTGTCCGGTCCATGCTTCCCAGAAGGGACAGCAACAACCGAAGCAACAAAGGAAGGCTCAGGCCCCCAGGGCTAGATCCAACCTCCACAAGGTCTTTGACTCCATTCTAGGGAACGTAGCTCTGGAGATTCCAGAGCCAGTCAATATTCTAGGCTCTCTCCTTAGTAGCAGAGAGGTACAAACTTCACTTACAAAGTATGCCCCCTCCTTCTCCTCCAAGAGACTTCAGCTCTTGGCCTCCTCTCACCACTCTCTTGTTCCAAGAGATTACCCCCCTTCTCACTCAGGGTGCGATAGAGGAGGTGCCTCTCTCTCAGCAAGGCCTGGGCTTCTACTCCCCTTCTTATCCCAAAGAAGACAGGAGGATACAGGCCCATTCTGTATCTCAGAGAATTGATCAAGTATATGCTCCGAGAGAAATTCGAGATGATCTCTCTTGGAACTCTTCTCCCTTACCTCCAGTCAGGACTGTTTTTGTTCTCTAGATCTAAAGGATGCATATACCCATATCCTTATACACACAGAACACAGGTGGTTTCTATGATTCCTCTTTCAAGGACGACATTACCAGTATAGGGTTCTACCCTTTGGCCTGGCCTCTGCCCCAAGAGTCTTTTTGAAATGCATGGCAGTAGTGGCAGCATTCCTAAAATCTCTAGGGATAGTTGTCTTCCCTTACTTAGATGACTGGCTCATCCGAGCAACAACAGCTCTAGAGGCCAGCTCTGCGCTCTCCCGCACAATGCAGGTTCTTCAACACTTGGGATTTGTTATAAATCTTCTAAAATCCAAACTCACCCCTTCTCAAACCTTAGAGTTCATAGGGGCTCTCCTAGGCACAGCAACAGTCAAGGGCTTTTCTACCACAGGCCCTCTGCGCTCGAATCGTTCAGCTAGCTTCTCAGGCAGGTATGAAAACTTTTCTAACTGCTCGAGAAATGCTTCAGTTGCTGGGCTGTATGGCTTCCACTGTCCATGTGGTTCCCTATGCTCGTCTGCATATGTGGGCAGCTAAATGGACCCTGGCTTTGCAGTGGACTCGGACATCAGTTCGTCTGGGAGACAGAATCATGAGCACTGCACGTCTAATTTTGTGTCTCCAATGATGACAATCACCAGAAAACCTTCTCGTAGAGTCACCTTTTCAGATGCCACCACACCAATATACAATGACATATGCGTCCAAATTGGATTGGGGAGCTAATCTGGACAATTTTTCCACTCGGGGTCTTTGGACTCAGCAGGAGGCATGACTTCACATAAATCTGTTGGAACTCAGTCATCCACAGTGCTCTCAAGGTGTTCCAAGACCAACTTTGCTCCCAAACAGTTCTAGTCCAGACGGACAATCAGGTAGCTATGTTCTGTGTGAACAAGCAACGTGGAACAAGTTCTCGGGTAACGTGGAACAAGTTCTCGGACGTTGTGCAAGGAAGCCCTACATCTTTGGTCTTTTGCCATACGCCATCAGATTCACCTACTAGCGGTATATCTCCCTGGCAAACAAAATCTCCAGGCAGACAAACTCAGTCGAGTACTACTGCCACACGAGTGGTCTGTCCATGTGGATCAGATTACACAAATTTTTCAAATCTGGGGAACTCCAGGTATAGATCTGTTTGCAAGTCCTCAGAATGCCAAACTTCCCCGCTTCTGTTCCAGAATACCTGCACAGAATAGTCAGTCGATGGATGCTTTCCAACTCCACTGGGGTCGGGACTTCCTGTATGCCTACCCTCCCATTCCCCTTATCCCTGAGACTCTTTTCAAACTCCAGGCTTTTAGGTAGGAAGTTGAAAACCAGAACTTCTAGGGTAGCGTTCTCCGAAATGCTTCCCGTTCCATGTGCAGGACCCAAAAGGCAAGCAGAGATCTGGAGTCTCAATGCATGGATGAGACGATGGTGCAAGGATGAGGGTTTTGGATTTGTTAGGAACTGGGGAACATTCTGGGGAAAGGAGGGGCTCTTCCGAAGGGATGGGCTTCACGTTAACCGGGATGGAACCAGGCTGCTGGCATTAACCTTTAAAAAGGAGAGAGAGCAACTTTTAAACTAGATAATAGGGGAAAACTGACAGTCTCCCAAGAGTGCATGGTTCCTAAGAATATATCTTTGAAGGATACTATCAAAAGCAGAGAGGTTCCAAAAAAGAGTAAAGTAGCCCAAATGCCCTTGAGTATGGCGCAGACAAAGCTTAAAGATTCCAAACTACCCATGCCTACCAATAGCCAGATTAATATGAATAAAATACAGTCTCTAAAATTCTTGTATGCAAATGCTAGAAGTCTAAAAAATAAGATGGGAGAGTTAGAATATATAGCACTAAATGAGAGGTTAGATATGATTGGAATATCAGAGACATGGTGGAAGGAGGACAACCAGTGGGACACTGTGATACCTGGGTACAAACTATATCGTAATGATAGAGCTAATCAAATTGGTGGAGGGGTGTAGTGCTCTGTTAGAGAGGGCATTGAGTCAGAAAGGATTAAAGTTTTGCAGGAAACAAATTTTGCTGTAGAATCTCTATGGATTGAAATTCCATGTAAAAAGGGGAAGGCAATGGTGGTAGGGGTGTACTATCGACCACCTGGCCTGAATGAACAAATGGATGATGAAATGCTCAAGGAAATCAAGGAAGCTAACAAAGGTACAGCACAGTAATAATGGTGATTTCAAATATCCCGGTATCGACTGGGTCAGTGTCATGGCAGGACATGCTAGGGAGATAAAGTTCCTAGATGAAATAAATGACTGCTTCGTGGAGTAGCTGGTTGATGAACCGATCAGAGGGGAAGCCATTTTGGACTTGGTCCTTAGTGGAACACCAGAACTGGTGCAAGAGATAAGGGTGTTGGGGCCACTTGGCAATAGTGATCATAGCATGATCGCGTTTGATTTAATTAGTAGAGGAGGGATGACTAGGAAATCCACAGTACTAACTTTTTACTTTTGAAAGGGAGACTATGATAAAATGAGGAAAATAGATAAGAAAAAACTAAAAGGAGCAGTTGCAAAGGTTAGACTTACATCAAGTTTGGGTGGTGGTGAAGAATACTATCTTGGAAGCCCAGACCAGCTGTGTTCCACGCTTTAAGAAAAGTGGAAGGAAGTCCAAAAAACTGCCAGCAAGGTTTAAAGGTGAGGTCAGAGAGGCTGTTGGCCAGAAAGCATCTTTCAGGAAATGGAAAAAAGAGCCAAATGACGAAAACTAGAAACAGCACAAGCACTGGCAAGTTAAATGCAAGGCATTGATAAGGCAGGCAAAGGGAGAATTTGAGATGAAGCTTGCTGCGGAAGCAAAAATGTGTAATAAAGACTTTTTCATGTGCATTCATAGCAAAAAATCTGTGAGAGAGTCAGTTGATCCAATAGATGATGGAAGGGTTAAAGGGGCACTAAGAGGCGACAAGGCAATAGCGGAGAGACTGAATGAATTCTTTGCTTTGGTCTTTACTGAGGAAGATTAAGGTCTTTATATGGACCCACATATGTTTGCTGTGTATTACCCCTGCTCTCTCTATCTAATCCCCCAAATATTCTGTCTATGATTTGTGACAAATCCCGTACTTGTAATTGAACCGCTCCTGATCGCTGGAAGGAGCGGTATATAAGTCTTTCCTAAATAAATAATAAATAAATAAAGATGTACTCTCTGGAACTCGCTTCCCCTTGCCCTCCGTCTGGAACATTCTTTTACTGCATTCAGAGCCAAATTAAAAACCCACCTCTTCTGTCCTGCTTACGACCTACCCCCTTCTTCTCCCCCCTCTCCCCGTTGATGTAGTGACCATTGCCCTTTTCTCCAGGACCAAGCAGGAAGTCAGTCCTCACATATGGGTGACGTCGGCGCCGACGGAGCCCTCGCGGAGCAATTTTCCCCCAGCTTTCAAAGAAAGCCTTTGGGAATTGCAGCGCGCATGCGCGGTCCCCTTCCCGCCCAAGGGTGCCATCTTAGCCAGTCTACGTTTTTCCGCGGAGCCCTTCAGACGTGCCCGTCTTGTCCCTGCTGAAAAAGTTGATTTTTTTCGTGTTTAATCGCGTTTTTTCTCTATCGGTTCGACGCCGGTCCTTTTCCTGCCGGACTCGCGACGCCGTTGCGAGTCCTTCTGTTATTTTTCGGTTTTTCTGATTTTCTGTCAGTTTCGTTTTCGGTTTTTCACTGGCAGCCCGGTCCTTTGACCTTGCAGGGGCCCTTTTTCCCCCGATGGCTGCCAGTGGTTTCAAGTGGTGTGTTCAGTGTGACAGAAATATGTCACTCACTGACACACATGATAATTGCCTCCGCTGCCTTGGCCCGGATCACGAGGAACTGATCTGTGGGGCCTGCAGCAAGATGTCCTCCAAAGCGTTAAGGAGTCGGCGGCATCAGCGGGAACGAATCTTCGCTGACCCCGGCCGTACCCGGACCTCGTCGGAGGCCTCGGCGTCCAGAGGTTCCAGCTCTGACCATCGCCGGAGTTCCTCCAACAGGGGTTCTCCCTCCGGGGACCATCGTCGGAAGGTGAAACCCGCAAGGGCGGCGTCAGTGGACGCTCCTGGTTCCGCAAGGGCCAGGTCGCATAGCCCCGATAGCCGTCCCGGGTCTTTGGAGAAGGAGCATCTGCCGAAGCGACCTCGTCTGGAGTCGGAGTTGCCTGCTCGGGTAAGTCCTGTAGTCCTCCTGGACTCGCCTCAGAGGGGTCCGACGTCGGGGCCCGAGTCGGGGGCTGCTGGGTCACCTGAGGTCGGACTCAGGTTGACGGCCTTGGAGAGCAGACTCTCTGCCTTCATGGACCAGCAGCGGGCACTGATCGCTAGCCTCGCTGGCGCCTCTGCCCCGACCGCCGGGACGTCGACGTCTAAGTCGATCCTCGAGTCCATGCGGGCTCGAGTCGATCCTCGGTCGTGGTCACGCTCGGCCTCCCGTTCGGGACCGAGGTCGTCGACGCCGACTCCCTCGGCGTCGGGGCGGCCGACGCCTCCGCCCGCCCGGACCGACCCCACCGATTCCTCCTCGGAGTCGGCCTGGGAGTCTGAAGAGGAAGAGTCACCTGATTCCTTTCGGACTCTGTGTGTCCCCTCGGACTCGCCTGAGTCCGAACCTCGGAAACAGTCCCCTCCGGAGGACGCCCGGTTCTCGGACTTCGTCAGGGATATGGCCAAGGCTTTGGCCTTCCCTGCGGATCCCGAGGAGGAGCCCCGAGCCGAAGAGCTCGATGCCCTTCAGTACGACTCTCCCGCCAGGGAGCACTTTACTGTACCGGTTCCTCCCATGCTGGAACGACTACTCTTCCGCATGTGGGAGAGTCCGGCATCGTCGCCGGTGTTAAGCAAGCGGGTCGATTCCATTTATCGAGTCCGCAAGAGCCCTGGCTTCCAAAAAGCACAGCTACCGCACCATTCCATGGTGGTGGAATCGGCCATGCATAGGCTTAAGAGCCAGAAGATGCACTCCTCGGTGCCTCCTGGCAGGGAGGCCCGCAACCTGGATGGCCTAGGTAAGAAGTGTTTCCAGGGCTCTATGCTTGCTTGTCGGGTCCAGACCTACCAGCTCTACATGGGCATGTATCTCAGAGACCTGGCTAAAGAGATAGCCGGATTCTCCGCTGGGCTGTCCGAGGAACCTTTGCGGAGGTTCCTAGCCTTGACAACTGGTATTCGGGAATGCTCCAAATTTATGTCTCGAGCAGCCTATGATGGCTTTGAAGCATCGGCACGAGTGGCCGCAGCCGGCATCGGTGCCCACCGACAGGCTTGGCTTCAGTCGTCTGACCTTGAACCCTGGGTGCAGGACAAGTTGGTCGATGTCCCCTGCCGAGGTGAGAACCTGTTTGGCAAGCCCATGGCTGAAAAGGCTGCCCAAATCGAGACGGAGACTCTCACCAGAACTAGGCTTTCTAGGAAGACCTCCGCCCCTTCCCAGAAGAAGAAGGGCTCGGGAAAGAAGTCCTTTTACCCGAGAAAGGCGGCTGCCTATAAACACTACCCTCAATATCAGGCCTCCGCGGCTCCCCAACAGGGTCAGCAGGCCAAGGGACGGGGTATCGGGTCCCGTAGGCAGCAAGCCCCCAAGCTTGCACCACCGGCCCCTGCTCAGCAGGGTGGGGGTTTTTGACTTCATCAGCATAGCCTCTCCCCCTCAGCTGGTTCCTCCCAGCACAGGAGGCCGGCTGGTTCACTTTGCCCACAGGTGGTCCAACGTCACCTCAGATGCCTGGGTGCTTCAAGTGGTGAGAGAAGGCTATCTTCTCCACTTCCACCAGATCCCTCCCTCCTATTTCCCGGGAGAACCTCCACGACTCCCTCTGCACAGGGACTTACTCCTTCAGGAGTTAGCAAGTCTTCTTCAGGAACAGGCTGTGGAAACGGTGCCCCACCACCTGCGGGGTCAAGGCTTCTATTCCAGGTATTTCCTAATACCAAAAAGAACGGGAGGCCTCAGACCCATCCTGGACTTGCGCAACCTCAACAAGTTCCTCGTCAGGGAGAAGTTCAAGATGCTTACCCTTGGAATCCTTCTGCCCTACCTCCAGCAGGGAGATTGGCTATGCTCCTTGGATCTAAAGGATGCCTACACGCACATCCTCATCCACCCAAGCCACCGCCAATACCTAAGGTTTGTGGTGGCAGGAAATCATTACCAGTACAGAGTACTGCCCTTTGGCCTATCCTCCGCACCACGAGTCTTCACAAAATGTCTCGCGGTGGTGGCGGCTTATCTCCGGCTTCACGGCCTCTATGTATTTCCGTACCTAGACGACTGGCTCATCAGAGCATCGTCCTCTCCAGAAGTCACAAAAGCCACACACCGCACTGTGACTCTTCTGCAATACTTGGGCTTTGTCATAAACTTCGCAAAGTCCACTTTGCTCCCCTCACAAGATCTCGAGTTCATCGGCGCAAGATTGCACACTCTTCAGGCACGAGCTTTCCTGCCTCTCGACAGGACTCAACGGCTCATGGACCTAGCCGGCCGTTTTCGCAGCCAGTCCCTGGTCTCCGCCAGGCGCTTCCTGAGAGTACTCGGCCATATGGCTTCCACCTCCACGTGACCCCCAACGCCCGCCTGAATATGCGGCCTGCTCAGTGGTGCCTTCGCAAGCAGTGGCAACAGGCCTCGGGTGGCCTAGCCGACTTGGTGCGCATCTCCGGCCCGCTGGCCTCTTCTCTACAGTGGTGGCTTCATCGGCCGAACCTGGTGCTCGGAATGCCTTTTCAGTCTCCTCCGCCGGCTCAAGTGCTGACAACCGATGCTTCTCTCCTGGGATGGGGAGCGCATTGCCAAGGGGCATGTACTCAAGGTCTCTGGACCACGTGGGAGTCTGCGCAGCAGATCAACTTCCTGGAGCTCAGAGCAATCCGTCTGGCTCTCAAGGCTTTCTCCCACCTGACTTCTCACCAGTCCGTCCTTGTCCAGACGGACAATCAAGTTGCCATGTTCTACGTGAACAAACAGGGAGGCACGGGCTCCTTCCTTCTTTGTCGGGAAGCACAGAAGCTCTGTTCTTGGGCCGTCAGCCACGGCATTCTTCTCAAGGCAGTTTATCTCCCAGGCCAAGAGAATTGCCTGGCGGACAAACTCAGCAGAATCCTCCAGCCGCACGAGTGGCGCCTGGATCCCTTGGTAGTTCAGAAACGTTTTCTGAAGTGGGGCCTCCCCACGATGGATCTCTTTGCCAGTCCTCTCAACCGGCAACTTCCTCGCTTCTGCTCTCGGCAGCCGCATCCTCTTCGAATAGCGGCGGATGCTTTTCTGCTCTCCTGGTTGAAAAGCCTTCTGTATGCCTTTCCTCCCATACCGCTAGTCTCCCGAACTCTTTTCAAGGTTCTCCGAGACAAAGCTTCCATGATCCTGATAGCTCCTCGCTGGCCCAGACAGCCGTGGTTTCCACTCCTGCTGCAATTAGCGGTGGAAGATCCGTTCCCTCTGGGGTTTCAACCAGATCTCCTAACACAGGATCAGGGGTCCCTGCTACACCCCAACCTCAGATCTCTACATCTGATGGCCTGGCTGCTGAAAGGGTAGTCCTCGCTCCCCTTCTATTGCCGGCAGAGGTGGAAGAGGTCGTCCTAGCTTCCCGGCGACCTTCTACCCGCAAATGCTATGCTCTTAAATGGCGTCGCTTTTCCGCTTGGTGTGCCCAGCAGTCTCAGGATCCCTTCTCCTGCTCGGTGTCGGTGATCTTGCAGTACTTGCTCTACCTCTCTAATCTGGGACTTAAGTCCAACTCCGTCAAAGTTCACCTCAGTGCTCTCTCAGCACATCATGTGCCCGTGGACGGCAGACCTCTTTCCAGCGACCCTCTCGTGGCGAGGTTTCTCAGAGGTCTCCTTTTACTCAAACCACCTCTGCGCCCGCCAGCACCTGACTGGGATCTAAATGTGGTTTTACAGCGGATCACCTGTCCGCCTTTTGAACGTATGGCTACCTGTTCTCTACGTTTTCTATCTTGGAAAACCTTGTTCCTGATAGCCCTCACTTCCGCTAGACGCGTAAGTGAATTGCAGGCCCTCGTGTCTGATCCCCCTTACACTCGGTTCTACAAGAATAGGGTAGTCCTACGGACTCACCCAAAATTTCTTCCAAAAGTGGTCTCCCCTTTTCACATCAATCAGGAGGTGGTACTTCCGACCTTCTTTCCCAGGCCACACTCCAGCCGAGCTGAAATGGTCCTGCATACCCTGGACTGTAGAAGGGCATTGAACTTCTACCTTGACCGTACGCGGGAGCACCGTAAAGCTGCTCAGCTTTTTGTATCTTTTGACCCCAATAAATTGGGGCTCCCGGTCTCCAAGCGTACTCTGTCCATATGGGTTGCTGACTGTATCGCTTGGGCTTATGGGGCAGCCGGACTCTCCTTAGAAAGTCGAGTCACGGCTCATTGTGTTCGGGCGAAGGCTACGTCAGTGGCTTACCTCCGCTCTGTTCCGTTGGCAGACATCTGCCGGGCCGCTACTTGGTCTTCGAGCCAGACTTTTGCGGTCCATTACTGCCTCGAGAGGGAGTCCCGCAGGGACAGTGCTTTCGGACAGGCAGTCCTCCGAAATCTCTTTGAGGTTTGAGCAACTCCTACCCTCCATCCCGGATGGGGGCTACCGGTGGGTAATAATTCAGCGAAGATTCCTTCCTTCTGTACTGCTGAGCTAGAGGGAGCTCATTTTTGTGCTTAGGGTCTCCGGTAGCCTTAAGGTTGGGAGTCCCATATGTGAGGACTGACTTCCTGCTTGGTCCTGGAGAAAGCGTAGTTACTCACCTGTAACAGGTGTTCTCCAGGAGCAGCAGGAATCAGTCCTCACAACCCTCCCTCCTCCCCTTGGAGTTGCGATTATCTGCTTTAGTTTTTTTTGCAAATTTTTACGCTGTCTTTTAGCTATGTCATCTGACTGGCTAAGATGGCACCCTTGGGCGGGAAGGGGACCGCGCATGCGCGCTGCAATTCCCAAAGGCTTTCTTTGAAAGCTGGGGAAAATTGCTCCGCGAGGGCTCCGTCGGCGCCGACGTCACCCATATGTGAGGACTGATTCCTGCTGCTCCTGGAGAACACCTGTTACAGGTGAGTAACTACGCTTTCCTACCAGAGTACCCCCCGCCCTCCCTGTTGATACTTAATCCTCTTCGCCTTTTTCCTATTCTGCTCTCATATTTTCTGTCTTGCTTCTTTGAATTTATGGCATTCCTTTTTATTTTCCTTTCTTGTAGCATTTTTTTTTTAATTTTAATTTTATATGCTTTTATTGTAAACCGCCCAGATACTTTTTGTTGTTGGGCGGTATATTAAGTTTTAAAATAAACATAAATATAAAGATGTAGGGATGTTACACTGAAGTGGTATTTAAAGGTGCTGAAGAATTGAAGGAAATATCGATACATTGGGAAGATGTATTACAACTATATGATAAACTGAAGAGTAGCAAATCACCAGGACTGGATGATAGACATCCAAGGGTGTTGAAAGAACTGAAATATGAGATTGCAGACCTGCTATTAGTAATCTGTGAATTATTGTTAAAATCATCTGTAATACCTGAAGATTGGAGGATGGCGAGCGTAACGCCAATTTTTAAAAAGCGTGCTAGGCTTGATCCGGGAAACTACAGACCAGTGAGGCTTACGCCAGTACCGGAAAAATGGTAGAAACCATCATAAAGAACAAAATTGCTGAACATATAGATAGTCATGGCCAATGTTCCCTTTAATTTTCTGTAGGCTGTGTGCGCATAAAATATCAGCTGTGTGCAGCTTTTGAAGGAAGGTTAAATTTTTGTGTGCCACATAACGACACTCGGAGTTATATACTTTAAAATTTGACTACACGTCAGAATACAGTATGTACACCACATTGATTTTAATCAAATTAAATGAAAATAGACGATTACTAAATGAAGTGGGAAATTTATTCTCATTGCATTCTCATTCTCATTGCATTACAACCAAGGATCAGAGACTGGCCAGATGACACAAAGAGACGCAGGTTAACTACCACTATTCAAACAACATATACCCACGTGCCTGAAGCTTATATAAAGTATACAACCACACGCGACATATGATACAATTTGTATATATTTACTATGTATATATGTTATAATAGTTTAATAATTTACTGTTTAAACTTTATACTGTTATCTGTACCTAGTTCATCTGTTCTATGTAAAATGACTTGGTATGATACTATCCATACCATATAACATACTGTTCATTGTAAACCGCACTTGATACTTGTGAAAGAGCGGTATAGAAATAATTGTTAAAAAAATAAATAAATAAATAATTACAATCATAACTTTAAAACTTTAAGACGTCTGTGTTTTCTTTCAGAATCAGAGCCGTAATTTTTGTGCGCTCTGTTGTAAAGTATGTGCGCTCGCTCGGTGAGGTACGCGCACACACGCACAGCTTAGAGGGAACAGTGGTCATGGCTTAATGGGAGACAGCCAAGATGGCTTTAGACAAGGAAGATCTTGTCTTACTAATCTGTTATGTTTTTTTGAAGGTGTGAATAAACAGGTAGGCAAAGGTGAGTCGGTTGATATAGTGTATTTGGACTTTCAGAAAGCCTTTGACAAGGTCCCTCATCAGAGACGTTTGGCAAAACTAAATTGTCATGGGATAGGAGGCAGTGCACTATTGTCGATCAGGAACTGGTTGAGATAGAAAGCAGAGGGTAGGGCTAAATGGCCAATTTTCCCAATGGAGAAAGGTGAATAGTGGTGTACCCCAGGGATCTGTGCTGGGTCCGCTGCTTTTTGAGATATTCATAAATGACCTGGAAAAGGGTATAACGAGTGAGGTTATCAAATTTGTAGACGACACAAAACTATTTAAAGTTGTTAAAACCCATGAGGACTGGAAAATTGCAAGAGGATCTTGATAAATTGGAAGACTGGGCATCAAAATGGCAGATGAAATTTAATGTGGACAAGTGCAAAGTTATGCACCTAGGGAAGAACAACCCAAACTATGGTTACACGATGCAAGGTTCCACATTAGGAACCACCACCCTGGAAAAACATTTAGGTGTCATTGTGGATAACATGTTAAAACCCTCCGCCCATTGTGCAGCGGCAGCCAAGAGAGCGAACAGAATGCTAGGTATAAGGAAAGGAATGGAAAATAAAACAAAGGATATTATAATGCCTCTGTATCGTTCCATGGTGCGACCGCACCTTGAATATTGTGTGCAATTCTGGTCACCGTATCTTAAAAAGGATATAGCGTTATTAGAAAAGTTTCAGAGAAGAGCCACCAAAATGATTAAGGGGATTGAAGGATACCGTTATGAAGAAAGCTTAAAAAAGTTAGGGCTCTTTAACCTGGAAAAGAGATGGCTGAGGGCAGATATGATAGAAGTCTATAAATTAATGAATGGAGTGGAATGGGTAAACATAGATCCATTGTTTACGTTATCAGAATATAGAAAGACTAGGGGACATGCAATGAAGCTACAGGGTAAACTATTTAAGACTAATAAAAGAAAATATTTTTTCACTCAACGTGTAATCAAACTCTGGAATTTGTTACCGGAGGATGTAGTAAAGGCTGTTAGTGTAGCTGGGTTTAAAAAAGGTTTGGATAAGTTCCTGGAGTTAAGGTCCATAAACCATTATTAAAAAGGGACCCAGGATATCGCTGCTTGACCCAATACAAGCATTCTGTGGAACCTTTGTCTTTTGGGGAAACTGCTAGGTACGTATGACCTAGATTGGCCACTGTTGTAAACAGGATACTGGTCTTGATGGACCTTGGTCTGACCCAGTATGGCATATATTATCTTCTTATGAGACAGGGGCTACATGATCCTCATAGCCCCACGTTGGCCATGACAAATGTGGTATCCACTGCTTCTATGTCTCTCTCAAGCCAAAGCTCTGGAGTTGTGATGTGTTCTGGATCTCCTATCTCAGGAGAACGGGACGCTTCTGCATCCAAACCCGCAGGTCTTACATCTGACAGCATGGCTGCTGTGAGCTTAGAACTCCAGGACATCAACCTCTCTCAACAGTTTAGAGATATATCCTATTGGCTTCAAGGAAACCTTCCACAAGGCTTTCTTACGCCTTCAAGTGGCGAAGGTTTTCAATCTGGTGTTCAAAAAAGGATCTTAATCCTTTTTCCGTTCCAGTGGAAGCGTTACTTGAGTATCTCCTCCACCTCTTGTCCTCTGGACTCAAAACCAATTCAGTAAGGGTCCACCTGAGTGCGATTGCGGCATCTCACATGCCCTTAGATGGACAACCTGTCTCTTCTCAGCCGCTTGTAGCGCACTTCATGAGGGGCCTACTCTTAACTAAGCCTCCCATAAGGCCTCCTCCGGTAGCATGGGACCTCAGTGTTGTCCTTTGACAGCTTATGAAGCCACCCTTTGAACCCCTTGCCACTACAGCTCTTTAGTTTCTTTCTTGGAAAGTTATCTTCCTAATTGCCCTTACTTCTGCAAGACGCATCACTGAGCTCCAGGTTTTAGTGACTGACCCTCCTTATAGACGGTTTCACCATGATAAAGGTAGTCCTTAGAACGCATCCTCACTTTATGCCAAAGGTGGTTTCGCCTCTTCATTTAAACCAGTCTGTTTACCTTCCTGTTTTCTTCCCTAGACCTCATGCCTCTAGTTCAGAAAGAAGTCTACATTCTCCAGGAACAAGCAGGAAGTCAGTCCTCACATATGGGTGACGTCGGCGCCGACGGAGCCCCGTGTGGAGCAATTCCCCAGCTTTCAAAGAAAGCCTTTGGGATTGCATCACCAATGCGAGGTCCCCTTCCTGCCCAAGGGTGCCATCTTGCTCCGTCTGTCTTTTTCCGTGGAGCCCAACGGACGTGGTCCGAATTCCCTCGCCGAAAAAGTGCGTCAACTCATCAGAAGATTCTTTTCTTCGACCCGGTTTGATGCTGGTTCCTCTCGCTGCCTCGGTTCGGTACACCGGTATCAGATCCGGTCCCTATTTTTCGTTTTTTGCCCTTAATGACTAGCGTTTGCGCCTTTTTTTCTTTTTCACTGGCAGCCCAGTCGTTTGACCTCACAGGGGGCCCTTTTTCCCCCTATAGCTGCCAGCGAGTTTAAAAAGTGTGATCGGTGCAAAAGGTTGATGTCCCTCACCGACACACATGTCTGCTGTCTCCGCTACCTCAGGGCCGACCATGACTTGATGGCCTGTGGCCCGTGCAGCAAGATGTCTTCCAAGGCACTGAGAAGTAGGCAGCAGCAGTGTGAGAGGATTTTCTCTGAGTCCGCATCCACTTGGGTCCGGACCTCATCAGAAGCTTTGACATCTCGGGAGCTGTCTGACTCTGAGGATCGCACACAGTCCAAAGCGTGATAAGGTGGAAAAACACTTTATTTGAAATCTCAGACCTAGCAACCCGACACAGGCCGTGTTTCGGAGACCTTCATCAGGGGTTGTCTACATAGGTACTAAAGACATAGAAACAAACAATATTAAAAAATCAAATAATAATGAAAGAACAAATACTCATAGACATTCAATTAACTCTATTATACAGAAATAGAAATAAATATATAATATAATAAATGATAAAAAATATATATCAAATAGTAAAAAAATAATAAAATTCATAATAATCCTCTCATATAAAAAGTTAAAAAATAAAAAATAAAAAATAATATATAATAGAACTCAAATGCTCGAAACGCGATACCCAAATAAAATATAACTATTAAAATATTAAAATTGTGTGATAGAAAATACAACAAAATAGACCACAACTAAATCCATACAGACACATAAAAATACAGTCCTTATGAAGATGATCAGCATCATACTTGTATTATTACTACCTTATTCGTAGAGACGACATGCAAACCTCTCAGGAGGTACGCAGCTTCTATGTAGAAACGATGGCATACAGTAAATGCAAGGAGTTAAAAAACTAAAATGAAGAAGACATAAGAAAAAGCATTTGTATACCATTGGAGAAAACTTGCATGTATTTTAAGGCATAAATTACTGGGAACTAGAGACTGGAAACACAAACGAAACGCAGCAGGCATTACTCTAGGTCGGATGTGGGAGGAGTACATAACCGAGAGAGACACAAGTACTAATAAGCCATCTATCATAATGGGAAAAAATGGTGGGAAAAAATAGTACTAAATCTCAATTAATTCCAACTTCTGTCCAAAAATATTAATGGAGAATTATATTGTACTTAGAAAAATAATATGGAGTAGGGCCAAGGTTACATCGCAGGATCAGCTAAGCCAAAATCATTAGCAACAAGTATAAATAGTATACGTACAGGAATTTAAACATCAAACTCCTGATAAATTCTTTAAAAAACAGTGGGGCCGGAGGAGGGTCTGGATTCTCAGAAAAACAATTAAAAAGAGATATACTACACTGTTCTTCCTATTTATCGGAGGCTTGTGGTATGTGTGGTATTCAAGAACATAATTTAAGGGAGGTATGCAGAATCGCTACTCTCCTACTTATTACTGTTCCTTAATCAACGGCTCATAGAGACGTATGGACATGTGTAACAAATAAAACAAAAAACACTTTGTAGGTTCTAAAAAACAGTATAGAGAGAAGAGGGTCTAAAATCTCAGGAGAATAATATGCTACATTGTTACTCCCACTTTTATCGGAGGCTCATAGTGTGTTAGATTGTCAAAAACACAATTTAAAAAAAAGGAAGTGTGCAGAATCGCTACTCTCCTGCTTTTTACCCATTAAATCGGAGGCTACTAGAAACATGCAGACATGTGTATACCGTCATCTTAAGCATTATTGGACTTACCTATCTAAACCGCTGGCAGAAACAGAATCTTTCGAACTGTAAGTAAACTGAAAGAAAGTCTTCAGACTGTCACAGCGTGATTTGCTACAAAAAACGCCGACACATGCGCAAGCCTTTTAATGGTCTCAAGAGCGGGAAACAAAGGGGGCGTGGCCAGACCCAAAAAAACTTTAAAGAGCCAATCGTTAAAACTGTTATAATAGCTGTGAGCATTTGCACCAACCTTTAAAAAATAGCGCTATCGTTAAAATCGCACAAAGGAAATGTTTGAAGATAAACAAGAATATTAAGCATCGCATTCTTTAAATGAGGACCTCCAAAGGCATCTGATCGTCAGTGGACACTTGAGTGTGGATATTCAATATAACGATTGGAAACGTATTGGTATTTTGTCCTCATGTTCTTAAAAACTCTAAAACATAAATAATTATTCTTTTCTAAAGGAGACAAATAAAACTAATTGGAAAGGCATTTACAACTTGACCACATAGACCCAACTAAAGAAAAAAGGAAAAATAATTTAATAACAAAGGTTGTAATCTAATCTTTTAAACGAACCTTATAATATTAAATAATAAAACCAAAACATAATAAAATCAAAATAAATTAAATAATAAAATAAATTAATTAAAAACTACATAAAATTTTTTTTTTAAAAATAATACATATGCAATAATATTATAGTAATGGTGGATAAAACTAAAATTCTAATTGGAACTATAATGAAAATATGTAAATGCTCAACTAATAAAATAAACAAGTACAAATCATATTACTTGTTAAAATGAATAAAAAATATATAATATAATATTAAATCAAAATATAAAATATAACTCAACCAATAAATAAAATCAATAATTGAATTTAAAAGCATTAATTAAATAAAAATAAAGATAAATACAAAAGTACATATAAAAATAAAAATAAAAAAAAATTAATAAAAATTAAATAAAAATCATAATAATATTAATAATAATAATAATCATAAAAATGAATATAAAAATAAAAATAATTGTAAAAATAAAAATAATAAAAATAAAAATATATATAATAAAATTATATATATATAAAAATATATATATATAGAAATAATATAATATAATAATAATAATAGTAATAATAATAATAATAAAAACACTAAAAATTAAAATAAAAACCAAAATTAAAAGTAAAAAACTAAAATAAACCCCACTCTGAGGCAAATGGGATGAGGAACAAAAATACAGTATCCATTCGCTATCGAAACTAATAATTGTCTCATGGCTGTGAAGAGTATGGAAATGTTCTGACTATAGGAAAACGGAAAAATCCTGATCTAAATTGAGACCGTTCGGAGCCAGAGTATTTAAGAGAAAAATGTATCTCTGTTCGAGCTGAAGAATGGTCTTATTTACGTCTCCCCCTCGCCAATTGGTTTTGACTTGTTTAATCACAAAGAACTTTAGATCAGTGACTTTATGCTTAAATGTCTGCCAATGGGAAACTAGGGGTTTGTCTTCTACGTTCCTCTTAATGCAGCTCTTGTGCACCATAATCCTAATCTTGATCTTACGGGTAGTTCTTTGTGATTAAACAAGTCAAAACCAATTGGCGAGGGGGAGACGTAAATAAGACCATTCTTCAGCTCGAACAGAGATACATTTTTCTCTTAAATACTCTGGCTCCGAACGGTCTCAATTTAGATCAGGATTTTTCCGTTTTCCTATAGTCAGAACATTTCCATACTCTTCACAGCCATGAGGCAATTATTAGTTTCGATAGCGAATGGATACTGTATTTTTGTTCCTCATCCCATTTGCCTCAGAGTGGGGTTTATTTTAGTTTTTTACTTTTAATTTTGGTGGTTGTTTTAATTTTTAGTGTTATTACTATTATTATTATTATATTATATTATTTTTATATATATATAATTTTATATATATTTTTATTATTTTTACAATTTTTATTTTTATATTTATTTTTATTAATATTATTATTATTATTAATATTTTTATTTAATTGTTATTAATTTTTTTCTTTTCTTTTTATTTTTATATGTACTTTTGTATTTATCTTTATTTTTATTTAATGCTTTTAAATTCAATTATTGATTTTATTTATTGGTTGAGTTATATTTTATATTTTGATTTAATATTATATTATATATTTTTTATTCATTTTAACAAGTAATATGATTTGTATTTGTTTATTTTATTAGTTGAGCATTTACATATTTTCATTATAGTTCCAATTAGAATTTTATTTTTATCTACCATTACTATAATAATATTATTGCATATGTATTTTTAAAAAAATTTTTTTATGTAGTTTTTAATTAATTAATTTTATTTAATTAATTTTGATTTTATTATGTTTTGGTTTTATTATTTAATATTATAAGGTTCGTTTAAAAGATTAGATTACAACCTTTGTTATTAAATTATTTTTCCTTTTTTCTTTAGTTGGGTCTATGTGGCCAAGTTGTAAATGCCTTTCCAATTAGTTTTATTTGTCTCCTTTAGAAAAGAATAATTATTTATGTTTTAGAGTTTTTAAGAACATGAGGACAAAATACCAATACGTTTCCAATCGTTATATTGAATATCCACACTCAAGTGTCCACTGACGATCAGATGCCTTTGGAGGTCCTCATTTAAAGAATGCGATGCTTAATATTCTTGTTTATCTTCAAACATTTCCTTTGTGCGATTTTAACGATAGCGCTATTTTTTAAAGGTTGGTGCAAATGCTCACAGCTATTATAACAGTTTTAACGATTGGCTCTTTAAAGTTTTTTCGGGTCTGGCCACGCCCCCTTTGTTTCCCGCTCTTGAGACCATTAAAAGGCTTGCGCATGTGTCGGCGTTTTTTGTAGCAAATCACGCTGTGACAGTCTGAAGACTTTCTTTCAGTTTACTTACAGTTCGAAAGATTCTGTTTCTGCCAGCGGTTTAGATAGGTAAGTCCAATAATGCTTAAGATGACGGTATACACATGTCTGCATGTTTCTAGTAGCCTCCGATTTAATGGGTAAAAAGCAGGAGAGTAGCGATTCTGCACACTTCCTTCTTTTTAAATTGTGTTTTTGACAATCTAACACACTATGAGCCTCCGATAAAAGTGGGTGTAACAATGTAGCATATTATTCTCCTGAGATTTTAGACCCTCTTCTCTCTATACTGTTTTTTAGAACCTACAAAGTGTTTTTTGTTTTATTTGTTACACATGTCCATACGTCTCTATGAGCCGTTGATTAAGGAACAGTAATAAGTAGGAGAGTAGCGATTCTGCATACCTCCCTTAAATTATGTTCTTGAATACCACACATACCACAAGCCTCCGATAAATAGGAAGAACAGTGTAGTATATCTCTTTTTAATTGTTTTTCTGAGAATCCAGACCCTCCTCCGGCCCCACTGTTTTTTAAAGAATTTATCAGGAGTTTGATGTTTAAATTCCTGTACGTATACTATTTATACTTGTTGCTAATGATTTTGGCTTAGCTGATCCTGCGATGTAACCTTGGCCCTACTCCATATTATTTTTCTAAGTACAATATAATTCTCCATTAATATTTTTGGACAGAAGTTGGAATTAATTGAGATTTAGTACTATTTTTTCCCACCATTTTTTCCCATTATGATAGATGGCTTATTAGTACTTGTGTCTCTCTCGGTTATGTACTCCTCCCACATCCGACCTAGAGTAATGCCTGCTGCGTTTCGTTTGTGTTTCCAGTCTCTAGTTCCCAGTAATTTATGCCTTAAAATACATGCAAGTTTTCTCCAATGGTATACAAATGCTTTTTCTATGTCTTCTTCATTTTAGTTTTTTAACTCCTTGCATTTACTGTATGCCATCGTTTCTACATAGAAGCTGCGTACCTCCTGAGAGGTTTGCATGTCGTCTCTACGAATAAGGTAGTAATAATACAAGTATGATGCTGATCATCTTCATAAGGACTGTATTTTTATGTGTCTGTATGGATTTAGTTGTGGTCTATTTTGTTGTATTTTCTATCACACAATTTTAATATTTTAATAGTTATATTTTATTTGGGTATCGCGTTTCGAGCATTTGAGTTCTATTATATATTATTTATTATTTTTTATTTTTTAACTTTTTATATGAGAGGATTATTATGAATTTTATTATTTTTTACTATTTGATATATATTTTTTATCATTTATTATATTATATATTTATTTCTATTTCTGTATAATAGAGTTAATTGAATGTCTATGAGTATTTGTTCTTTCATTATTATTTGATTTTTTAATATTGTTTGTTTCTATGTCTTTAGTACCTATGTAGACAACCCCTGATGAAGGTCTCCGAAACACAGCCTGTGTCGGGTTGCTAGGTCTGAGATTTCAAATAAAGTGTTTTTCCACCTTATCACGCTTTGGACTGTGTGCCTGTATCACGTGATAATTTGCCCTGTGTTGGACTGACTCTGAGCATCGTCCTGGGTCTTCTGAGTGGGGGTCTTCCTCCCGGGAACACCGGAGGAAGAAGAAGCTCGTGAAGGCGTCATCGTTGGATGCCTCTGATAGACCTGGGTCCTCGTGGGCCAGGTCGCGGAGTCCTGACCACCTCCCCGTGTCCTCGGAGTCTGAGCGGCCTGCCAAGGTACCTTGCATGGAGCCGGAGATGCTGAGGAAGGTAACAGCTGTTGTGCTTGTGGACTCTCCCCCGGGAGAACCGGCATTGGGCCCGACGGTGTCAGGACCCGAGCCGGAGGCTGCAGAGCCTTCTGAGCTCGGTCTCAGAATGGCGGCTTTAGAGCGCAGCATGTCTGCCTTCTTGGAGCAGCAGTGGGCACTGATGGCCGGTCTCACCGGTCCATCTGCCCCGACCACCGGGACTTCGATGTCCTAGTCGACCCGAAGGCCGAGCCGATCCTCGAGACTCTTCGAGCTCGAGTCAATCTTTGGCTGAGGTCTCCCTTGACCTCCCGTCTGGGACCGAGGTCGTTGATGCCAATGCCATCGGTGTCCGGGCGGTTGAGGCCGAAGACCTCGCAACCGGAGCCGATCGATTCCTCCTCGGAGGACTCGGCCTTGGAAATGGAGGATGAAGACTCCCCGGGCACCCACCGGTTCCGGTGCGTCCCATCGGACTCGCCAGGGTCCAGACCTCGGAGAAGGTCTCCTCCGGAGGATACCCGGTTCTCGGAGTTCGTCACGGACATGGCCAAGGCCTTGGCATTCTCGGCAGACGCCGTGGAGGAGCCTCGAGCCGAAGAGCTTGATGCCTTCTAGTATGATTTTCCCCCAAAGAAAGCCCTTACTGTACCGGTTCCTCTGATGTTGGAATGGCTGGTGTTCCGTATGTGGGAATCGCTTGCCTCGATGCCGGTTCTCTGCAGACGGGTCGATTCTATCTATCGAGTCCGCAAGGGCCCAGGGCTAAATTGCTGCACAACTCCATGTTTGTGGAATCGAACATGCAAAGGCTCAAGAGCCAGAAAACACACTCCTCGGTGCTTCCTGGGAGGGAAGCTCGGAACCTGGACGCCCTCGGCAGAAAGTGCTTCCAGGGCTTGATGCTGTCTTGCCGTGTCCAAACATACTAGCTGTACATGGGCATGTACTTACGGGACCTGGCAAAGGAGATTGCCGGGTTTTCAGCTGGTCTCTCCGAGGAACCCTGGCAGAGATTCAAGGCCTTGTCCACGGGGATTCGAGAGTGCTCGAAGTTTGTCTCGAGCAGCCTATGACGGCTTAGAGGCTTCGGCCCGAGTAGCTGCAGCTGGCATCGGTGCCTGACGCCAGGCATGGCTAATGTCGTAGGACCTAGAGTTATGGGTACAGGACAAGTTGGTCGATATCCCCTGCTGAGGTAAGAACCTGTTTGGCAAACCCATGACTGAGAAGGCTGCGGAAATTGAGTCTGAGTACTTGATCAGGACAAGACTCTCCAAAAAGACTTCTGCCCCTTCTAAAAAGAAGGGCTTGGGTAAAAAGCCCTTTTTCCCGAGGAAGGGTACTGCTTATCGCAACTACCCCACTCACCAGGTCTCCCCGGCTCCCCATCAGGAGCAGCAGGCCAAGGGACAGGGGCATGGCCCGCGTAAGCAGAAGACCCCCAGGCACCAGCTCCCTCCCAGCTGGTTGGTGGTTTTTGACGGCCACAGCATGGTCTCTGGGGTGATGATTGGCACAGGAGGAAGGCTGTCCCTGTACGCCCACAGGTGGCTAGCAGTCACCACAGACATCTGGGTCCTGCAAATATGCCAAAAGGGCTATTTGCTCCACTTCAACCAGGTACCCCCCTCCTACTTTCCGGGAGAGCCTCTGCGACCTCCTCTACACAGGAACCTCCTCCTGCAGGAGTTGGCCGGTCTTCTAGAGGATCAGGTGGTGGAGCCAGTACCCCACAGCCTATAAGGGCAAGGCTTCTACTCCAGGTATTTTCTGATACAAAAGAGAACAGGAGGTCTCAGGCCCATCCTCGACCTGCAAAACTTAAACAAGTTCCTGGTGAAGGAAAAGTTCAAGATGCTTTCCCTTGGAATTTTGCTGCCATACCTCCACAGGGAGATTGGCTATGCTCCTTAGACCTGAAGGATGCCTACACGCACATCCTCATACATCCTGACCACAGACAATATCTCAGATTTCTAGTGGGAGGAAACCATTTTCAGTACAGAGTACTTCCATTTGGCCTAGCCTCCGCCCCCAGAGTGTTTACCAAATGTCTGGCGGTGGTGGCAGCTTTTCTCAGAAACCAGGGAATCTTTGTCTTCCCGTACCTGGACGACTGGCTCATCAGGGCCCCGTCGCCTCAGGAGGCCCAACAGGCCACAACTCGAACTATCAATATACTGCAGCATCTAGGCTTTGTCATAGATCAGGCAAAGTCCACCTTGCTCCCCACACAGAACTTAGAGTTCATAGGGGCAAGACTAGACACCCTTCAGGTAAAGGCTTACCTGCCACAGGACAGAGCACAGAGGCTTCTGGAGCTAGTGCGCCAAATCAGCCACAAGTCTCAGATATCAGCAAGGCATTTCCTGTGTCTTTTAGGACACATGGCCTCCACAGTGCATGTGACCCCAAACGCCCGGTTCAACATGAGAACAGCTCAATGGTGTCTCCGGGATCAGTGGAACCAGGCCACAGGACGACTCCGGGACAGGATAAGGGTGTCCAAACGACTGCTAAAGTTGTTGGTCTGGTAGCTTCACCTACCCAACCTGCTCGTCGGAATGCCTTTGCAACCTCCAGCGTACTCAGAGTCCTGACGACAGATGCATCCCTGTTGGGCTGGGGAGCCCATCGCCAGGACTCATGCACTCGGGGCTTGTGGTCTCCTCAAGAGGGGACACAACAAATCAACCTCTTACAGCTCCGAGCGATACGCCTAGCTCTTCAAGCCTTCTGCCATGTTCTCTCACATCAGTCTGTTCTCGTGCAGACAGACAATCAGGTGGCTATGTTCTACGTGAACAAGCAGGGAGGGACAGGGTCCCGTGTCCTGTGCCAGGAGACACTGGACCTATGCTCCTTTGCCATCAGACAGGGTATGTCTCTCAAGACGGTTTACTTGCCAGGCCAAGAGAACTACCTGGCAGGCAAACTAAACAGAATTCTTCGTCCTCACAAATGGCAACTGAATCTGGAAGTAGCCCAGCAGATCTTCCACTGCTGGGGATATCCGTCCATAGACCTCTTTGCCAGTCCGCAGAATCATCAGTTGTCCAAGTTTTGCCCCAGACAGCCACATCCCCCTGGAGGATGGCAGCAGATGCATTTCTAATCTCCTGGTTAGTGGGCCTCCTATATGCGTTTCCTCCCATGCCTCTGGAGGTCCGAACTCTGATCAAAATCCTTCAGAACAAGGCCTCGGTCATTCTGGTAGCCCCCAGATGGCCAAGACAACCTTGGTTCCCGCTTCTCCTCCAGCTGGCAGTGGAGATGACACTCCCTCTGGGGACAAGGCCCGACCTCCTGTCCCAGGAGCAGGGCTCTATCTTAAATCCCAACCTCAGGTCCCTCAACCTGATGGCATGGCTGCTGAAAGGGTAGTACTGGCTCCTCTTCTCCGTCCTAAGAATGTGGAAGAAGTGTTACTGGCCTCAAGAAGGCAGTCCACTAGGAAAACCTATGCCTTCAAGTGGCGTAGATTTGAGGTGTGGTGTAACCAGCACAATGAAAACCCTTTCTCTTGCAGTACCTGCTTCATCTCTCTGAATTAGGCCTCAAATCTAATTCTGTCAGAGTCCACCTGAGTGCTTTGTCAGCACCCCACTCACCAGTGGAAGGACAACATCTTTTGGTTCATCCCTTGGTGTCCAGATTCCTCAGAGGTCTACTTAGACTAAAAACCTCGGTCCGTCCTCCGGCGACCAAGTGGGATCTGAATGTGGTCTTGCAACAGCTTTCTTGCCCACCTTTTGAGCCGATGTCTGCTTGCCATCTGCGCTTCCTCTCCTGGAAGGTACTCTTCCTCTCCTGGAAGGTACTCTTCCTCTCCTGGAAGGTACTCACGTCTGCAAAGCGAGTGAGTAAGCTACAAGCTTTGGTTTCAGAAAGACCGTACACACGGTTTTATAGGAACAGGGTGGTCCTATGCACCCACCCTAATTTCCTCCCGAAGGTAGTCTCTCCATTCCATCCTAACCAAGAGGCAATTCTTCCGACATTCTTTCCCAGACCGCATGCCAGCCGGGCAGAGGCGGTTCTGCATACCCTTGTCTGTAAGAGGGCATTAGCCTTCTATCTGGAGCTTACGAGGGGACATCGAAGAGCTCCTCAGCTCTTTGTCTCTTTTGACCCCAGTAAGTTGGTGCTTCCTGTCTCCAAGCGTACGTTGTCCACCTGGGTGGCAGACTGCATTGCCTGGGCGTACAGGACGGCCGACCTTCCGTTGTAGGGTCGAGTCACGGCCCATCGTGTCAGGGCTAAAGCCGCATCAGTGGCTTACTTCCGCTCTGTTCTGCTGGCAGACATCTAGCAGACAACCTGGTCTTCAAGCCAGACTTTTGCAGCCCATTACTTCTTGGATGGGGAGTCCCGATGAGACAGTGCTTTCGGCCAGGCTGTTCTCCGCAACCTATTTGAGGTTTAGGCAACTTCTACCCTCCGGCCCTCTGGTGTCAGGCTACCGGGGGTGTTGTCTCCGCTGGAGTCCTATCACAGCTGCTGCGGCTCTTCTAGAGAGAGCCATTTTTCAGCTATGGGTTCTCGGGAGCCTATAGCTAGGGAGTCCCATATGTGAGGATTGACTTCCAGCTTGTTCCTGGAGAAAGCGTAGATACTCACCTGTAACAGGTGTTCTCCAGAGACAGCAGGAATCAATCCTCACGACCCTCCCTCTTCCCCTGGAGTTGCAGTCCTATTATTGATTTTATTCTTTTTGCCATCTTTTTAGCTATGTCATTAGACTGAGCAAGATGGCACCCTTGGGCGGGAAGAGGACCGCGCATGCTTGATGCAATCCCAAGAACCTGCACACACCATTCTCCAGGACCAAGCAGGAAGTCAGTCCTCACATATGGGTGTCATCGGCGCCGATGAAGCCCCAGTGGAGCATTTCCCCAGCTTTCTATGAAAGCCTTTGGGAATGCAGGCACGCATGCAGGGTTCCCTTCCCGCTTAAAGGTGACATCTTACCTCAGTCTCTTTTTTTCCGTGAAGCCCACCGGACGTGTGTCCAGTTTTCCCGGTTAAAATTAGATTTTTCAGCAATTTTTTGCTCTTTTTCTACCGGTTCGACACCGGTTCCCCTCCCGCCGGGTTCGGTACACCGGTATCGAGCCCGATTCTTCTTTTTCGGTTTTTGCCCTTTGTGGCTGGCGTTCGCGCCCTTTTTTCTCTTTTTCCCTGGAAGGCCGGTCCTTTGACCTCGTGGGGACTCTTTTTTTTTTTCCCCCGATGGCTTCCAGTGGTTTTAAGAAGTGTGATCGGTGTAAGAAACTAATGTCTCTCACTGACACACGCGACTGCTGCCTTCGGTGCCTCGGCCCCGACCACGATCCTAAGTCGTGCGGGGCCTGTGGAAAAATGTCTTCCAAGGCGCACTATGAAGTTGCCAGCAGCAAAAGGAAAGGCTTTTCTCGGACTCAGCCTCTGGCTGGGCCCGGATCTCGTCTGAGGCCTCGACATCTCGGGATTCTGATCCCGAGCGTCGTCGAAGCTCCTCGGACAGGGGGTCCCCCGACCGGGTACACAAGAGGAAGAAACGGCTCGCGAGGGTGTTGTCGGAAGAGGTCCCTGGCTCCTCGAGGGCCAGGTCTAAGACCCCCGGGCCTGTGGAACCGGAGAAGCCTGCCAGAGTTCCTCGTGTGGAGCCGGAGTCTGCTGGACACGTAAGCCCTGTAGTCCTCGTGGACTCGCCTCCCAGGGAGCCGACGTCAGGCCTGGCACCGCCGGGGCCCGAGTCGGTGGCTGCTGCGTCCCCGAGCTGAGTCTCAGGATGGCAGCCTTGGAGAGCAGAATGTCTGCCTTCATGGAGCAACAGCGGGCACTGATGGCCAGCCTGTCTGGCGCATCTGCCCCGACCACCGGGACATCGACGTCGAAGTCGACCCCGGAAACCGAGCCGATACTCGAGTCCATCGTGGCTCGGAGTCGACCTCGGTCGCAGTCTCCCTCGACCTCCCGTTCGGGACCGAGGGCGTCGACGCCGGTGCTTCCGGCGTCGGGGCGGGTGCTCCAGGGCCCCGCGGGGTCGGACCCCGACTCTTCCTCGGCTTGGGAGACGGAGGACGAGGAGTCTCCTGATACCTTTAAGACTCGGTGCATCCCTTCGGACTCACTGCAGTCTAAGCCCCGGAGTAGGTCCCCCTGGAGGACACCCGGTTCTCGGAGTTCGTCTGGGATATGGCCACTGCCTTGGCTATTCTGGCGGATCCCGAGGAAGAGCCTCGAGCTGAAGAGCTCGAGGCACTGCAGTATGACTCTCTTCCGAAGGAGGTCTTTACTGTCCCGGTTCCTCCGATGCTGGAACGGCTCCTCTTCCGTATGTGGGAGGCACCGGCCTCGGTGCCGGTTCTTAACAAGCAAGTCGATTTGATCTATCGGATTCGAAAGAGCCCTGGCTTTCAGAAGGCACAACTACCACACCATTCCATGGTTGTGGAATCGGCCATGCATCGTCTGAAGTGTCAGAAGATGCACTCCGCGGTGCCTCCGGGCAGGGAGGCCTGAAATCTCGATGGCGTCGGTAGAAAGTACTTTCAGGGCTCGATGCTTGCTTGCCGTGTCCAGTCTTACCAGCTGTACATGGGCATGTACTTGCGAGATCTGGCCAAGGAATTGGCCGGGTTCTCTGCTGGTCTCTCCGGGGAACCCTTGCAGAGATTTAAGTCCTTGTACTCGGGGATTCGGGACTGCTCGAAGTTCATGTCCCGTGCTGCCTACGATGGCTTCAAGGCTTCGGCCCAAGTTGCGGCAGCCGGCATCGCGGCTCGATGCCAGGCATGGCTGCAGTCATCGGACCTCGAGCCATGGGTTCAGGACAAGTTGGTCGATGTCCCTTGCCGAGGTGAAAAACCTTTTGGCAAGCCCATGACCGAGAAGGCCGCTCAGCTCGAGACCGAGCACCTCACTCGGACGAGGCTGTCAAGGAAGACCTCTGCCCCTTCTCATAAAAAGAAGGGCTCGGGTAAAAAGCCCTTTTACCCGAGGAAGGGCACTGCCTACAAACAGTATCCACATTATCAGGCTGCCCAAGCTGCCCCCCAGGGTCAGCAAGCCAAGGGCCAGGGTAATGGGCCCCGTAGGCAGAGGACCCCCAAGCCTCAGGCCCCTGCTACCACTCAGCAGGGTGGGGGCTTTTGACTCCTTGAGCATAGCCTCTCCTCCACTGCTCTCCCAACCCTGCACAGGAGGTCGCCTCGCCCTCTTTGTCCACCAGTGGCCCCTTATCACCGGGGACAGTTGGGTGCTGGAGATAATCCACAAGGGATATGCCCTCCATTTCCACCAACTGCCACCCCCATATTTTCCAGGGGAGCCTCCAAGGCCTCCCCTGCACACAGACCTTCTCCGTCAGAAGCTTCAGGGTCTGTTGGTGGACAGGGCGGTGGAACCTGTGCCTCCCCACTTGCAAGGTCACTGATTCTACTCCAGGTATTTCCTGGTGCCCAAAAGGACCCGGTGGCCTTCGTCCCATTCTGGACCTCAGGAACCTCAAGTTCCTAGTTCAAGATGCTTACTCTTGGAACCCTTCTGCCCTACCTCCAGCAGGGAGATTGGCTATGCGCCTTAGATCTAAAGGATGCATACACTCACATCGTCATTCATCCAGACCACAGGAAGTACCTGAGGTTCATCGTGGGAGGAAACCATTATCAGTACAGAGTGCTGCCTTTCAGCCTCACCTCCGCCCCCAGAGTCTTCACAAAGTGCCTAGCAGTTCTGGCGGCCTACCTGAGAAATCAGGGCATCTTTGTCTTCCCCTATTTGGACGACTGGCTCATCAGGGGTCAGACAGGTCAGGAGGCCAATCAAGCCACCCTCAGGACCGTTGCTCTTCTACAACGCCTGGGGTTTGTCATAAACTTCGCAAAGTCCACTTTGCTCCCTTCCCAGAACTTGGAGTTCATAGTGGCAAGGTTGGACTCTCTCTTGGCATAGGCATTCTTACCAGAAAACAGAGCCCAAAGGTTGATGGCCTTAGCAAGTCAGTTTCTCAGCAGCCCCCTGGTCTCCGCCAGACTCTGCCTGAGGCTTCTAGGCCACATGGCTTCGACAGTACATGTGACTCCCAATGACAGGCTCCATATGAGGCCTGCACAGTGGTGCCTTCGGACTCAGTGGTCACAGGCAGCCTCAGAGATAGGATAAGGGTATCCAGACCATTTCTGCACTCCCTCAACTGGTGGCTGCACCCACCCAATCTACTGAAAGGAGTGCCTTTTCAGATTCCAGTAGTGATGACAACAGATGCCTCCCTGCAAGGCTGGGGAGCTCATTGTCTGGGCAAGTGAACCCAGGGCTTCTGGTCTCCCGAGGAAGCTGCACAGCAGATCAATCTCCTCGAACTCAGAGCTATTCGATTAGCACTCAAAGCTTTCACTCCTACCCTGGCTCACCAGTCTGTCCTGATTCAGACAGACAACCAAGTGGCCATGTTTTATGTGAACAAACAGGGCGGAAATGGGTCCCGGATCCTTTGTCGGGAGGCTCAGGACCTTTGTTCTTTTGCCCTCAAGCACAACATGCTCCTCAAGGCTGTGTACCTTCCAGGCCAGGACAACTACCTGGCAGACAGATTAAGCAGGATACTGCAGCCCCACGAGTGACAGCTGCATCCTTCAGTAGTTGAGAATATCTTCCTGAAATGGGGTCTCCCTTTGATAGATCTCTTTGCCAGCCCCATGAACAAGCTGCTGCCAAAGTTCTGCTCCAGGCAACCACATCCTCTGCGGATAGCAGCGGATGCTTTTCTGATATCTTGGTCTCGGGGCCTCCTCTATGCGTTTCCTCCCACGCCCTTGGTGGCCAGAACCCTGTTCAAGATTCTCCAGGACAAGGCCTCGGTCCTGCTGGTGGCTCCCAGGTGGCCGAAACAGCCTTGGTTTCCTCTTCTGCTTCAACTGGCGGTGGATCCTCCACTGCCTCTGGGGTTGTAACCCGACCTTCTCACACAGGACCAGGGTTCCCTTCTGCACCCCAATCTCAGGTCTCTCAATTTGATGGCCTGGAGGCTGCAAGGGTAGTTTTGGCTCCCTGGGGCCTACCTCGGGAAGTTGAGGAGGTTGTCCTAGCCTCTAGGAAACAGTCCACTAGGAAAACCTATGCTCTCAAGTGGAAGAGGTTTTCTGTGTGGTGTCACCTACGTACAGAGGATCCTTTCTCCTGTACTGTGCCAATAGTGCTTCAGTACTTACTGCACTTATCCAATCAGGGACTTAAGTCCAATTCTGTTCGGGTCCACCTCTCAGCTCTAGCAGCTCACCACTCATTGGTAGAGGGGCAATCTCTATCTGGTCACCCCTTGGTGTCCCGCTTTCTCTGGACTTGCTTTTGCTCAAGCCTCCCGTCCGTCGTCCTGCCCCTGAGTGGGAGCTGAATGTGGTCTTGCAGCAACTGACTCGCCCACCTTTTGAGCCGATGGCTACTTGTCCACTACGCTTCCTCTCCTGGAAGACACTCTTCCTAATAGCCCTTACCTCGGCTAGGCAAGTAAGTGAGCTTCAAGCCCTGGTCTGTGACAGGCCTTACACCATGATTTACAGGAACAGGGTAGTCCTCAGGACTCACCCAAAGTTCCTCCCTAAGGTAGTCTCCTCTTTCCACCTCTATCAGGAGGTGGTTCTTCCAACATTCTTCCCTAGGCCTCATGCTAGCCAGGCTGAAGCAGTCCTGCATACCCTGGACTGTAGGAGGGCCTTATCCTTCTACCTTGACCGTACGCAGGGGCATAGAAGGGCTACTCAGCTTTTCGTATCCTTTGACCCCAATAAGTTAGGGTTAGCTGTGTCCAAGCGTACCTTGTCCATCTGGGTGGTTGACTGTATCACCTGGGCTTACAAGGCGGCTGACCTTCCTTTGCAGGGTAGGGTCACGGCCCATCGTGTCAGGGCGATGGCTGCCGCCGGCTCATCTCCGCTCTGTGCCCTTGGTAGACATCTGCAGGGCTGCAACTTGGTCTTCAAGCCAGACTTTTGCAGCCCATTACTGCCTGGAGAGGGAGTCCGTCAGGGACAGTGCTTTTGGCCAGGCAGTACTCCGGAATCTCTTTGAGGTTTAGGCAACTCCTGCCCTCTGTTGGGCTACCGGTGGAGGTTGTGTCCTTGAAAAGCCTTTCTTTGCTGCTGAGACTAGAGGGAGTTCTTTTGTTCAGCCTGGGTTCCTCAGTATTCCAGAGCTAGGGAGTCACCCATATGTGAGGACTGACTTCCTGCTTGGTCCTGGAGAAAGAGTAGTTACTCACCTGTAACAGGTGTTCTCCAGGTGCAGCAGGAATCAAGTCGTCACAACCCTCCCTCCTCCCCTTGGAGTTGCAGTTGTACATAGTTTACTTTTTCATTTTTGTGTGCTGTTCTTAGCTATGTCATTTGACTGAGGTAAGATGGCACCTTTGGGCGGTAAGGGAACCGTGCATGCATGCCTGCATTCCCAAAGGCTTTCATAGAAAGCTGGGGAAATGCTCCGCTGGGGCTTCATCGGCGCCGATGACACCCATATGTGAGGACTGATTCCTGCTGCTTCTGGAGAACACCTGTTACAGGTGAGTAACTACTCTTACTGGATCATGGGCGATTTCAACCTTCCTGCCCTCCCAGATGCCCACTGCAGAGCGTTCCTTGACACACTTAACGAGCTGGGCTACGATCAAGTAATCAATGCGCCCACTCACTCAAAAAGAAACAAGCTGGACCTGATCTTTGCCCTGTGGGTGACCACAGGCCCGAAACATACGCTTGCCTTATCCATCACGTCAGTCCCATGGTCTGACCACAGCTTACTAAGATTCCAAATGCCCACACATCTGGATCAACAAGCAACCGTACCACAGCCGATGCCTGCCCAACACCAAAAGTATGATTCCGGCCCTTCGACAAGGAAGAGATACTCAGCAAAACCCTACCACTCTTCGACCTCACAGCACCTAACCTTGAGGTAATGCTCTCCGCCTGGAACAATAGTCTCAGCTCCATTGCCCACCAACCAACTGTGGACATACCACCAAGAAGAAGAAAGACTGTTCTGTGGTACTCTCCCGAGCTACGAACATCACTCCGCCACCTAAGGAAGCTTGAAAGAAGATGGCAACGATCACGCTCCTCTGATGACCAGGGCACTTACACCTCCCACCTGAAGAAACACCATGTGGCAGTCACGGAGAGAATGAAACAGTACCATGCAGAAATTCTGCAGCGCTCCCTGAACAAACCGCATGACTTATTCAACCTGGTGAGGACCCTCACAAAAGAACCTTCTCCCACCCAACTAAGCATGCCTCAGCCACAGGAATTTGCGGACTACCTACAGTTGAAAACAATCCAGACTGACAAAACTACACCACTCACCTCTGTGCCCTGATTACGCCACCCAACGCCACTATCCACCTTCTCAACACCATCAGAGAAAGGCATCGAGGACACCATCACTGCCATTAGCACCACTACAGCTCCAAATGATCCCTGCCCAGCGTTCTGGATAAAAACACTGCACAAAGAATTCAGCCCATTCCTGGCCAAACTTGTGGATCTATCCTTCTCAATGGGCTCATTCCCATGAAGCTTGAAGCAAACATCAGTTAGACCACTCCTAAAAAAAAAAAAAAAAACCTGCAAAATTGACCCCCAGAAGGTGGATTCTTACAGACCAATCTCAAATATCCCACTAAAATTGAAAAAGTCGTCCAACGACAAATCCAACACCATATTGAGACCACCGCTCCCCTCGACCCATGCCAACATGGATTCAGGGAATCGCACAGAGTCGAGTCACTCCTAACCACTCTCTTCAGCACACTAATCACAGGATTGGACATCAGATGAGGATACGCCCTAATCTTCCTGGACATTGCTGCAGCATTCAACTCCGTCGACCATGAACTGCTGCTAGGGCGCCTTGCAGAGAAAGGGATCCAGGACGCAGCCTTAAGCTGGTGCAAATCATACCTGACAGAGAGAGATGGCAACATGTACGGACTGGCACAACGACCCCCAAGCCGTTCCAACAGGAACAGGGCGTACCACAGGGCTCCTCTCTCTCAGCACTGTTTTTCAACATATATATGCAGCCCATCTGTGCACTCACCCGCTCCTTCAATATCTCATGCCTCGTATACGTTGATGGTATGCTACTCTACATGCCATTCTCAACCGACCAGCTGGACTTCTCACCACTAACTACCTGCTTTGACGCTGACTGGCTCCACACTCAAAACCTCAGAATAAACTTCAAGAAAACTGAGGCACTATTCATCACCAGGAACCAAGCTTTCGCCCCCCCCCGCCTCACTAAAAGTAAGATGCGCCAAACTCCAAAGCAAGCCCACGATCCGCTACCTAGGGGTCACACTAGACCAACAGTTGGATATGAAAGCCCACATAAACAACACTGTCAATGCAGTATACCACAAAATAGGGACAATCCAGCATCTACGACCCCTACTGGAGCCAGACGACTTCCGGACAATCTACCAAGCCTTGGTAATTCCCCACTTTGACTAAGCTAACTCAATCCTTCTGGGGCTCCCAAAAAATACGCTGAACCTTCTTCAGCTTGCAATGAATGCAGCCGCCAGGATACTACACGAAGCCGACAGGAGGGACCATATAACCCCAATCCTGAAACACCTCCATTCTCCAGGGTCCTGGAGAATTTATTTTATTTTTATTTATTTAGACAGTTTTGTATACCGCCTTATCCTTCAATCAAAGCGGTCACAACACAATTGGGGGATACATTTAACACGCGGGGATATGAGACACATACACTAATACTTACAGGGAACATGGGCAATGGAGGGTTAAGTGGCTTGCCGAAGACCACAAGGAGCATCTGTAGGACTAGAAACCCCAGTCCTTCCGGCCCAAGGTTGCTGTCCTCTAGTGGGATTTGAACCCCCGACCTTCCGGCCTGAAGTACCGTGCCCCAACCACTAGGCTACTCCTCCCTCATGGAACCTGGAGTTCATAGGGGCCAGGCTCGACACTCTTCAAGCAAAGGCTTTTCTGCCTCTGAACAGGGCCCACAGGCTAATGGATCTGGCCAGCCAGTTTCGCAGCAATTCCCTGGTCTCTGCCAGGCAATTCCTGAGGCTACTCGGCCATATGGCTTCCACGGTTCATGTCACCCCCAATGCCCGCCTGCACATGCGGCCTGCTCAGTGGTGCCTTCGCCATCAATGGCTTCAGGCCACAGGGAGCCTGGCGGACTCAATAACGATATCCGACCTACTGGTCTCCTCTCTGCATTGGTGGCTTCATCTTCCGAATCTGGTGCTCGGAGTGGATTTTCAATCCCCTCCACCTTCTCAAGTGCTCACAACAGATGCTTCTTTTCTCGGTTGGGGAGCACATTGCCAAGGGACATGTACTCAGGGTCTCTGGACCCCTTGGGAGGCTTCTCAACAGATAAACTTCCTGGAGCTCCGGGCGATATGCCTAGCTCTGAGAGCCTTCTCCCACCTCGCCTCTCACCATTCTGTACTGGTTCAGACGGACAATCAAGTTGCCATGTTCTATGTGAACAAACAAGGAGGCGCAGGCTCCTTCCTTCTTTGTCAGGAAGCTCAACGGCTGTGCTCTTGGGCTGTCAATCACGGGATCCTTCTCAAGGCTGTCTACCTCCCAAGTCAGGAGAATTACCTGGCAGAAAACTGAGCAGGATCCTGCAACCACACGAATGGAGATTGAACCCATTGGTGGTTCAGCAAATCTTTCTCAGGTGGGGACTCCCCACCTTGGATCTTTTCGCCAGTCCTCTGAACCGGCAACTCCCGAGATTTTGCTCCAGACAACCGCATCCCCTCAGAGTAGCAGCGGATGCGTTTCTGATCTCGTGGTCCACAGGCCTACTGTATGCCTTTCTTCCCACACCTCTCGTGTCCAGAACGCTGTTCAAAGTCCTCAAGGACAGGGCTTCATTGATTCTCATTGCCCCCAAGTGGTCGAGGCAACCGTGGTTTCCGCTTCTGCTACAGCTAGCGGTGGACACCCTTCTGCCTCTGGGGTTTCAACACGATCTCCTGTCTCAAGATCAGGGGACTCTCTTGCACCCCAACCTCCAGTCCCTTCATCTGATGGCCTGGCTGCCGAAAGGGTAGTTCTGGCTCCCCTACTGCTGCCTAGAGAGGTGGAAAATGTCGTCTTAGCTTCTAGACGGCAATCCACCAGGAAATCCTACGCTCTTAAGTGGCGTAGATTCTCCACATGGTGTGCTCAGCACGACGAGAATCCTTTCTCATGCTTGGTAGCGGTGGTATTGCAATATTTGCTTTACCTCTCCAATCTAGGCCTTAAGTCTTACTCTGTCAGAGTTCACCTGAGTGCTCTCTCAGCTCACCACTCGCCGGTAGACAGCAGGCCTCTTTCCAACCACCCTTTGGTGGCTCGTTTCCTCAGAGGCCGCCTCCTGCTTAAGTCTCCTTTGCGTCCACCGGCCCCTGAGTGGGATCTGAATGTGGTATTGTAGCGGCTTACTTGTCCGCCTTTTGAACCTATGAATACCTGCCCTCTCTGTTTTCTCTCCTGGAAAACTTTATTTCTGGTAGCTCTCACCTCTGCTAGGCGGGTGAGTGAACTGCAGGCTCTAGTGTCTGATCTTGACTTTCAAGGCCATCAACAGCCTCACCTCCTCATCCATCACGGACCTCATCCTCCCCACTCCCCCAAACAGAGTCAGAAGGTCAGCTGCTGCCAACACACTGAGTATCCCTAGCAAGATCACAAAGTGCTCTCAAGCAACAGGAAACAGAGCCTTCTTATACTATGCCCCCACATGTTGGAATGCCCTCCCGCCCGACATCCGATCCATCACTGATCTTTCCTAATTCAGGAAGGCTTTGAAACACCACCTTTTCCTCCAGCACTACTCGCACAATGGAGACACACAACATCCAGCCATACGCAACCACCAAGACCCCCCCAAAGCACCCACAACACACAGTCTCAGCCCTGCACACTAGCACTACCAGACACCCTGGTATGCACATGTATATAATCACCCAACCTTGTAAATAGTCGCCAAGCATCACTGTCGCCACTCCACTACTGTTGACCCGACTGCTTAGCCTGTATATAGTTACTTAAACGAGTAGCCAAGCTACTGCATAGCCTGTACATAGTTATCCCAGTTAGCCTAAGTTGCAAAACCTGTTCTTTGTAAGTACAGTACGGGCGCTGCCTGCACTGTACAAATTTGCTGTTGACTGTAAACTGAGCTGATTTTAAAGAGCGCGGTATAGAAAAGACTTTAAATAAATAAATAAATAAAAGCTTGCTTTAAAAGCTGGGGAATTGCTCTGCACAGGGCACCGTCGGCACCGACATCACCCATATGTGAGGACTTATTCCTGCTGTCCCTGGAGAACACCTGTTACAGGTGAGTAACTACGCTTACTCTGGACTGCAAAAGTGCCTTGTCCTTTTATCTACAAAGAACTAGGCAGCACAGGAAAGCTTCACAGCTTTTTGTTGCTTTTGATTCCAGTCACCTAGGTCTACCAGTTTCCAAAAGAACACTCTCCAAATGGATTGCAGACTGTATATCTTTTGCTTATCAGAGTATGGGACTTTCTCTTGAAGGTCATATCACAGCACACAATGTGCGAGCAATGGCTGCCTCAGTGGCAAACGTACGCTCGGTGGCAATTGATGAAATATGCAAAGCAGCAACCTGGTCCTCTGTCCACAGTTTTGCGACCCATTATTGCTTGGACAAGGATTCCCGCCACGACGCCTCATTTGGCCAGGCTTTTCTTCAGCATCTCTTTCAGACTTAGATCAACTCCTACCCTCCGTCCCAGGTTTTGATACCAGACATCCTTGGGAGGATACATTACCCACTTAGATCTGTGTTTCGCGGCTTTCTCTGTGGTCATCTCCCTGGCATCTCCAAGCTAGGGAGTCCCATATCTGAAGACTACATTCCTGCTTGTTCTTGGAGATAATGTAGTTACTCACCTGTAACAGGTGATCTCTGGGAACAGCAGGAATTGTCTCTTCACAGCCCAACCCACCCTCCTCCCCTAGGAGTTGTAGCTCTCTCGCTCTCCTTTTATCTCAGCTATAAACCCATCTGAGGAGGGAGAGTTGGGAAGGCAGCTACACAGGCACAGTGGGATGCTCCCAAAGGTTTTCCTATAGGATGCTGGGGAGCGTTCCTGTGCGGGCTCCATTGGTGCCGACGTCACCCATATGTGAAGATTCAAGTCCTGCTGTTCCCAAAGATCACCTGTTACAGGTGAGTAACTACGCTTTCCTTTGGCATTCCCTCTCCCGCAGTCTCCCCTGTTTTTTCTGGTTCACCTATTTCCCTAGTCTCTTCTTTCTGTTATCTAGGGGTGATTCTTGATTCTGGTTTAACATTTCATGACCACATCTCATCGTTCACACAACATTCTTTCTTTTATCTTTGACAGATTCGGGCCATCCATCCTTTCCTATCCACTACTACTCTGACCACTCTTTTGCTGTCTCTAGTTATGTCCTGTCTTGACTTCTGCAACCTTGCCTTCGTCGGACTTCCTCAGTCTCAATTACTGTTGCCAGACTCCTTTTCCATGCTTCCCTACGTGCTCATATTACCCAGCTACTTATTCGTTTACACTGGCTCCCCATAGATTATTGCATCCATTATAAGGTTCTCACTCTCATCCATCGCGCCATTTATACTCGGACCTGACAGTATCTATCTGACCTGTTGCAATTCACCTGTAGCCTCCGTTCAGCTCATGTCAACCATTTACATCTCCCTTCCCCATCATGTGCTCATCTACAGGCCACCCGTCACTCTGTTTTTTACTTTCTGGGTCCTTCCCTGTGGAATTCCCTTCCCACCACCCTCCACTTGGAAACATTTTTTCCCAAATTCAAAGCATGTTTGAAAACTCATCTCTTCTTTTCCGTCTCTGATCTTCCCCCTTCCTTCCCCTGAGGATCTCTCCCTTCCAGTAACCCCCCTACATGTTATATATATGTCCTTTGTCTCTGTGTCTTCTTCCTATTCTACATTGTAGTTCCTTTTTCATTTTGGCATTAGCCATTTTCTGATTAATTTGTACATTGTACACTGCCCTGTTATGAAGAGCGGTTTATCAAGCAATTGAATAAACGTGTGGAAATATTTCTTTACAGAAAATGTGGTACATGCGTGGAATAGTCTCCCAATGGAAGTGGTGGACAGAGGACAGTATCTGAATTCAAAAAAGCATGAGACAGAGGATTTCTAAAGATAAAAAGGGGACTACTGTAGTTAATATGGAAGGACAGACTAGATAGGCCATGTGGTCTTTTTCTGCCATCATGTTTCTATGTCTAGTCCATTCAAAATAGAAGGCCAGGATTCTATTGTAAGCCAACGTGTACATGGGGTTATTTGATAAAAGCTGGAAGGACTATTGACTGAATTAGATGGAAGGCTGACACAACTTTAGGAAGGAAATTTGGAATGTGTATTCAAAACCGCCCTATTGTCAAACTTTGTATTTAGGGAGGATCCATTACTTAGGGCCTGGAGCTCTCTAAACTATGCATACTGAGGTGACTCACCACCAAAAAAACCCAAAACCTTCCAGATCATAAACTTCAGTCCACAGGTATCCAGTGGTTCAAAAGCAGCTTTCATCGGATGTGATCCCAAGACACTGGGGAAGGTTTGTGGGGAGGCTTCGTAAGAAGCAAGTCTTGCTTGAAGCATAACTAATGACTGTGAAGAGACAGGGTTTACTGTCTTCATGATGGTGATACATGACAACGGCATTGAGGTGTAATTTTACAGAGTTGGTCTTCAGACCAAAAAGACCTGACCCTGGAAAGTGTAGAAAGCATTCAAACAGTTTTTGTGTGGGACATGAGAAATGATCTAAGGCGTTTCCCTCACACCAAACTTCTCATTTAAAACCACATCACCTCCGAGTAGAATCTCTCCTGGAAGCCTAGAGGATATTGGCCATACCAACCAACAAGTTCAGGGAGGACAAGGTTAGCCCCGCAGCATCCAAGCTGTGAGGGCAAGGGACCTGATGTTGGGTTGCAACATCATTCCCCATCTTGCATGATCAGGGTTGGGGAATGGCCCAGATGAACCAATTCATTAATGTAAAGTTTCAGAATCAGAGGGGACCAGGGTGGTTTGGGTCATTAAGGGGCTGGAGGATCATGATGTCTTTGTCTGAGTTTCAAGAGAGAATATACATACAGAAGAACCTCCACTCAATAAGGCATCCAAGTCTAGTTTGCCATGACACCCCATACTAGAGCAGAATTTTGCCAGTTGTCTGTTCTGAGGAGTGGCAAAGAAATATATTGATATGATCCACTCCCAAAAAATACTCTGAGCGATTCCCTTGTCCAGAGTCCATTTATGAAGGATACAACTCAACCTTTCTGCCAGGATATCATCATCACCAACCAGGTAAGTGGTTCAGAGTATCATCCTAAGCAAAATGGCACAGTTCTACATCCTGTCTCCCAATAGTTAACATACAACCTTGTGATTCCCTCCCTCCCCCGGGTAAGTAAACCATTAAAAAAAATAGCATAGAAGGGTTCTGGTGCCATCACAGCCACAACAGCAGCCTAATTTGGGAACTCCTGATAGTGTAGAAGATAACCACCTTTCTCCAGGACCAAGCAGGAAGTCAGTCCTCACATATGGGTGACGTCGGCGCCGACGGAGCCCTCGCGGAGCAATTTTCCCCAGCTTTCAAAGAAAGCCTTTGGGAATTGCAGCGCGCATGCGCGGTCCCCTTCCCGACCAAGGGTGCCATCTTAGCCAGTCTTCTTTTTTCCGCGTTTCTCTTTTTTCTTCGGTTCGACGCCGGTCTCTTTCCTGCCCGGACTCGCGACACCGTTGCGAGTCCTTCTCTTATTTTTCGGTTTTTCTGATTTTTCTTGTCAGTTTTGTTTTTCGGTTTTTCGCTGGCAGCCCGGTCCTTTGACCTTGCAGGGGCCCTTTTTCCCCCGATGCCTGCCAGTGGCTTCAAAAGGTGTGTTCAGTGTGACAGAAATATGTCACTCACTGACACACACGATCATTGCCTCCGCTGCCTTGGCCCAGATCACGAGGAACTGATCTGTGGGGCCTGCAGCAAAATGTCCTCCAAAGCTTTACGGAGTCGGCGGCATCGGCGGGAAAGAATCTTCGCAGATCCCACCCGTACCCGGACCTCATCGGAGGCCTCGGCATCCAGAGGCTCCAGCTCTGAGCATCGCCGGAGTTCCTCCGACAGAGGTTCTCCCTCTGGGGATCATCATCGGAAGGCGAAACCCGCGAGGGCGTCGTCGGTGGACGCTCCTGGCTCCGCGAGGGCCAGGTCGCATAGCCCCGATAGCCGTCCCGGGTCTTTGGAGCAGGAACGTCTCCCGAAGCGACCTCGTTTGGAATCGGAATTGCCTGCTCGGGTAAGTCCTGTAGTCCTCCTGGACTCGCCTCCGAGGGGTCTGACGTCGGGCCCGACGCCGTCGGGGCCCGAGTCGGGGGCTGCTGGGTCACCTGAGGTCGGACTCAGGTTGACGGCCTTGGAGAGCAGACTGTCTGCCTTCATGGACCAGCAGCGGGCACTGATCGCTAGCCTCGCTGGCGCCTCTGCCCCGACCGCCGGGACGTCGACGTCTAAGTCGACCCCGGAGACCGAGCCGATCCTCGAGTCCATGCGGGCTCGAGTCGATCCTCGGTCGAGGTCTCCCTCGGCCTCCCGTTCGGGACCGAGGTCGTCGACGCCGACTCCCTCGGCGTCGGGGCGGCCGACGCCTCCGCCCGCCCGAACCGACCCCACCGATTCCTCCTCGGAGTCGGCCTGGGAATCTGAAGTGGAAGAGTCACCTGATTCTTTTCGGACTCGGTGTGTCCCCTCGGACTCCCCTGAGTCCGAACCTCGGAAACAGTCCCCCCTGGAGGATGCCCGGTTCTCGGACTTCGTCAGGGATATGGCCAAGGCTTTGGCCTTCCCTGCGGATCCCGAGGAGGAGCCTCGAGCCGAAGAGCTCGACGCCCTTCAGTACGACTCTCCAGCAAGGGAGCACTTTACTGTACCGGTTCCTCCCATGCTGGAACGACTACTCTTCCGCATGTGGGAGAGTCCGGCATCGTCGCCGGTATTAAGCAAGCGGGTCGATTCCATCTATCGAGTCCGCAAGAGCCCTGGCTTCCAGAAAGCACAGCTACCGCACCATTCCATGGTGGTGGAATCGGCCATGCATAGGCTCAAGAGCCAGAAGATGCACTCCTCGGTGCCTCCCGGCAGGGAGGCCCGCAACCTGGATGGCCTCGGTAAGAAGTGTTTCCAAGGCTCCATGCTTGCTTGTCGGGTCCAGACCTACCAGCTCTACATGGGCATGTACCTTAGAGACCTGGCTAAAGAGATAGCCGGATTCTCTGCTGGGCTGTCCGAGGAACCTTTGCGGAGGTTCCTAGCCTTGTCCACTGGAATTCGAGAATGCTCCAAATTCATTTCTCGAGCAGCCTATGATGGCTTTGAAGCATCGGCTCGAGTGGCCGCAGCCGGCATCGGTGCCCGCCGACAGGCTTGGCTTCAGTCGTCTGACCTTGAACCCTGGGTGCAGGACAAGTTGGTCGATGTCCCCTGCCGAGGTGAGAACCTCTTTGGCAAGCCCATGGCTGAGAAGGCTGCGCAAATCGAGACGGAGACTCTCACCAGAACTAGGCTCTCCAGGAAGACCTCTGCCCCTTCCCAGAAGAAGAAGGGCTCGGGAAAGAAGTCCTTTTACCCGAGAAAGGCGGCTGCCTATAAACACTACCCTCAATATCAGGCCTCCGCAGCTCCCCAACAGGGTCAGCAGGCCAAGGGACGGGGTAACGGGTCCCGTAGGCAGCAAGCCCCCAAGCCTGCACCACCGGCCCCTGCTCAGCAGGGTGGGGGTTTTTGACTTCATCGGCATAGCCTCTCCCCCTCAGCTGGTTTCTCCCAGCACAGGAGGCCGGCTGGTCCACTTTGCCCACAGGTGGTCCAACATCACATCAGATGCCTGGGTGCTTCATGTTGTGAGAGAAGGCTATCTTCTCCACTTCCACCAGGTCCCTCCCTCCTATTTCCCGGGAGAGCCTCCACGACTCCCTCTGCACAGGGACTTACTCCTTCAGGAGTTAGCAAGTCGTCTTCAGGAACAGGCTGTGGAACCGGTGCCCCACCACCTGAGAGGTCAAGGCTTTTATTCCAGGTATTTCCTAATACCAAAAAGAACAGGAGGCCTCAGACCCATCCTAGACTTGCGCAACCTAAACAAGTTCCTCGTGCGGGAGAAGTTCAAAATGCTTACCCTTGGAATCCTTCTGCCCTACCTCCAGCAGGGAGATTGGCTATGCTCCTTGGATTTAAAGGATGCCTACACGCACATCCTCATCCACCCAAGCCACCGCCAATACCTAAGGTTTGTGGTGGCAGGAAATCATTACCAGTACAGAGTACTGCCCTTTGGCCTATCCTCCGCACCACGCGTCTTCACAAAATGTCTCGCGGTGGTGGCGGCTTATCTCCGGCTTCAGGGCCTCTATGTCTTTCCTTATCTGGACGACTGGCTCATCAGAGCATCGTCCTCTCCAGAAGTCACAAAAGCCACACACCGCACTGTGACTCTTCTCCAGTACTTGGGCTTTGTCATAAACTTCGCAAAGTCCACTTTGCTCCCCTCGCAAGATCTCGAGTTCATCGGCGCAAGATTGCGCACACTTCAGGCGCGAGCTTTCCTGCCTCTCGACAGGGCTCAACGACTCATGGACCTAGCCTGCCGTTTTCGCAGCCAGTCCCTGGTCTCGGCCAGGCGCTTCCTGAGACTACTCGGCCATATGGCTTCCACCGTCCACGTGACCCCCAATGCCCGCCTGAATATGCGGCCTGCTCAGTGGTGCCTTCGCAAGCAGTGGCAACTGGCCACGGGCGGCCTAGCCGACTTAGTGCGGATCTCTGGCCCGCTGGCCTCTTCTCTACAGTGGTGGCTTCATCAGCCGAACCTGGTACTCTGAATGCCTTTTCAGTCTCCTCCGCCTGCTCAAGTACTGACGACCGATGCTTCTCTCCTGGGATGGGGAGCGCATTGCCAAGGGGCATGTACTCAAGGTCTCTGGACCACGTGGGAGTCTGCGCAGCAGATCAACTTCCTGGAGCTCAGAGCAATCCGTCTGGCTCTCAAGGCTTTCTCCCACCTGACTTCTCACCGTTCCGTGCTTGTCCAGACGGACAATCAAGTTGCCATGTTCTACGTGAACAAACAGGGGGGCACGGGCTCCTTCCTTCTCTGTCGAGAAGCACAGAGGCTCTGCTCTTGGGCCGTCAGCCACGGCATTCTTCTCAAGGCAGTTTATCTCCCAGGCCAAGAAAATTGCCTGGCGGACAAACTCAGCAGAATCCTCCAGCCGCACGAGTGGCGACTGGATCCCTTGGTAGTTCAGAAACTTTTTCTGAAGTGGGGCCTCCCCACGATGGATCTCTTTGCCAGTCCTCTCAACCGGCAACTTCCTCGCTTCTGCTCTCGGCAGCCGCATCCCCTTCGAGTAGCGGCGGATGCTTTTCTGCTCTCATGGTCGAAAAGCCTTCTGTATGCCTTTCCTCCCATACCGCTAATCTCTCAAACTCTTTTCAAGGTTCTCCGAGACAAAGCTTCCATGATCCTGATAGCTCCTCGGTGGCCCAGACAGCCGTGGTTTCCACTCCTGCTGCAACTGGCGGTGGAGGCTCCGTTCCCTCTGGGGTTTCAACCAGATCTCCTAACACAGGATCAGGGGTCCCTGCTACACCCCAACCTCAGATCTCTACATCTGATGTAAAATCTGATGGCCTGGCTGCTGAAAGGGTAGTCCTTGCTCCCCTTCTACTGCCGGCAGAGGTGGAAGAGGTCGTCCTAGCTTCCCGGCGACCTTCTACCCGCAAATGCTACGCCCTTAAATGGTGTCGTTTTTCCGTTTGGTGTACCCAGCAGTCTCAGGATCCCTTCTCCTGCTCGGTGTCGGTGATCTTGCAGTACTTGCTCTACCTCTCTAATCTGGGACTTAAGTCCAACTCAGTCAAAGTTCACCTCAGTGCTCTTTCAGCACATCATGTGCCGGTGGACGGCAGACCTCTTTCCAGCGACCCTCTCGTGGCAAGGTTTCTCCGAGGTCTCCTTCTACTTAAACCACCTCTGCGCCCGCCAGCACCTGACTGGGATCTGAATGTGGTTTTACAGCGGATCACCTGTCCGCCTTTTGAACCTATGGCTACCTGTTCTCTCCGTTTTCTTTCTTGGAAAACCTTATTCCTGATAGCCCTCACTTCCGCTAGACGCGTAAGTGAATTGCAGGCCCTCGTGTCTGATCCCCCTTACACTCGGTTCTACAAAAATAGGGTAGTCCTACGGACTCACCCTAAATTTCTTCCAAAAGTGGTCTCCCCTTTTCACATCAATCAGGAGGTGGTACTTCCGACCTTCTTTCCCAGGCCACACTCCAGCCGAGCTGAAATGGTCCTGCATACCCTGGACTGTAGAAGGGCGTTGAACTTCTACCTTGACCGTACGCGGTAGCACTGTAAAGCTGCTCAGCTTTTCGTGTCTTTTGACCCCAATAAATTGGGGCTCCCTGTCTCCAAGCGTACTCTGTCCATCTGGGTTGCTGACTGTATCGCTTGGGCTTATGGGGCAGCCGGACTCTCGCTAGAATGTCGGGTCACGGCTCATTGTGTTCGGGCGAAGGCTACGTCAGTGGCTTACCTCCGCTCTGTTCCATTGGCAGACATCTGCCGGGCCGCTACTTGGTCTTCGAGCCAGACTTTTGCGGACCACTTTTTACTGCCTCGAGAGGGAGTCCCGCAGGGACAGTGCTTTCGGACAGGCAGTCCTCCGAAATCTCTTCGAGGTTTGAGCAACTCCTACCCTCCATCCCGGATGGGGGCTACCGGTGGGTAATAATTCAGTGAAGATTCCTTCCTTCTGTGCTGCTGAGCTAGAGGGAGCTCATTTTTGTGCTGAGGGTCTCCGGTAGCCTTAAGCTTGGGAGTCCCATATGTGAGGACTGACTTCCTGCTTGGTCCTGGAGAAAGCGTAGTTACTCACCTGTAACAGGTGTTCTCCAGGAGCAGCAGGAATCAGTCCTCACAACCCTCCCTCCTCCCCTTGGAGTTGCAATCATCTGCTTTAGTTTTTTTGCAAATTTTTATGCTGTCTTTTAGCTATGTCATCTGACTGGCTAAGATGGCACCCTTGGGCGGGAAGGGGACCGCGCATGCGCGCTGCAATTCCCAAAGGCTTTCTTTGAAAGCTGGGGAAAATTGCTCCGCGAGGGCTCCGTCGGCGCTGACGTCACCCATATGTGAGGACTGATTCCTGCTGCTCCTGGAGAACACCTGTTACAGGTGAGTAACTACGCTGTCTTTACTAGTCTCAATCCCACTGGTGTGAGTTGTAGTGGAACGGTCTACCTAATTGCTAGGAATGGCAAACACAGGGAAAAAACAGCCTGCTGACCTGAAAGCGTTTGTCTACAACAGCGGAGAGGGCAGCACTGGAGGGAAGAATAAGATGGCGGTGGCGGGCCCTCTGTCTGCCGGAAAGGAGCAAGGCCAGAATGGAAGCGGAGTTTATTTATTTATTTATTTAACAGTATTTCTATACTGCCTTATCCTACAATCAAGGCGGTATCACAGCAAGACAATCAAAAGTAGTGGACGTGTAATACATGCAGTAAAAGGATATGTCATGATGTGTGTGTAAGATGTTACAGTGTATTAGATTAGGTTGAACTATGTACATTGTGTGCTATGATACAGCATGTTCTATAATACATTCTTCTATACAATGAGGGTTTTAAGATACTTCGTGGGCCGTTATACAGTTGGAGTTCAGGAGGATATTGCTGCCTTCAGATCTGAGGTCCGGCAGTGGTTCATGGACTTTAAAATGGATGTTGAAGCGCTACAACAGGTCGTCCAAACATGGATGGCTGACATTAAATTGGACATTCATTAACTAGGGAAAAGAGTGGAAGATGCGGAGACACATACCGAAGAGCAAGGTGAGGCCTTGAATGTGCCATGGTGAGGATTGCTGTCCTACAGGAACAACATGAGGAAGGTACTTCTCAATTTTTAGGATATGGAAAATAGAGCCTGGCGCTCCATCTTAAGAATACGGGGAGTTCCTGAGAGTACTATTCAGATGGACTGTCTTGAGGAAGGGAGGATTTCGCAGGCATCATGTCTAGCAGCACTCCAATGAATCCCAATTGATGAGAAGAATGTAAATTGGATTTGGGGTAATTTATAACGAACCCCAATGGTGTTGCACATGGATTCTTGAACTCTTTCGTGGATGGAAATCATGAGCAGCCAATCATCCAAATAGGGAATTGCATGCATTCCCAATTTGCATAGATATGCTATAACAATGGCTAGGCACTTGGGGCCCGAGATTCAAAAGGCATTGACATGGTTTACAGCCTAGTAAACTGAGTAAATGCCTTAAACGGGAATATTCAACGACACCTACACGGTAAGTGCCATTGAATATCCTTGTCTGTCCCCTACTTGCCCTGATGCTATCCGGTTAGCATCGGGGCGTGCTGGGGGTGTTCCGGTGCGGAGTTGAAGCGGGAAGTACCGATAGCTGGGTAGCAGTGATATTGCACCATTACCTGGTTAGCTATCCATGGCTAAAACAAGGCGAGCTTTTGTCTCACCTAGTTTTAGCGGTGGATGCTAACCAGGTAGCGTTGCAATATTGCTGCTACCCAGTTAGCCTCGGCTGCTCCGGGGTTTGTGTGGTGACCCCAAATATTCAATGCTTTCGCTGCGGCATTGAATATCCAGTGTTAGAGGTCAACAGGCAGGGCTATGGGGCAACACATCGCATAGCCTGCCCAAATGAATATCGGATTCTTGGTGAATACCCAAACAGCAGATGCGAGGCCAAAAAAATACGCAATATTAGAAGTGGCATTTGCCTAGAACAAATCTAAAATATTTTCCGTGACTCTGATGTATTTGTATATCTGTACAGGCACCCTGTACGTCTAGAAAACAGCCAATCTCATTTTTGCAGACAAGGGAGTAGGATGCTGAGAAATCAACCTGAACTTTTCTCTTACTAGAAAAGTGTTTAAATCTCTCAGATTTAGTATGGGACAGAATCCACTTGCTTTCTTTTGCATCAGGAAATACCTTGAGTAAAATCAGACCCTTTCTGCTCGGGTAGCACAAGCTCAATGGCATTTGCCATGTGAAGGGCAGAGATTTCCTATAGAAACAGCTCTGATTTTGGGAGACTAGAAAATTATGTCAGAGAAAATTTGGAGGGCTTTCCATTAGACATAATCAATACTTATGAGTGATTAATTTCAGCACCCCACCATCAGAGGCGATTAAGGCCCATCTGTCTCCAAAAATAGTAAGCCTCTCTCCCACCCCCCAACAGGGAGGGCATCCACTTGGGATACAGGTAGATTGGCTATGCTGTCCAGGTAGGTTGGCTGTGCTTTCAAGAAACCAGTCAAAACTCCATCCATAGTTTTGGCTGAGGAGTCAGTTGGGCCTTTTGAGAACCCTGCTGCCTGGGACAGGAGCAAGGGGTCTGTTTCACGTGGGAGGAGCATGGAGGGTAGTACCTTTGCCTGGTCAAAAAAAAATAGGACCACCTCTTTCCTCCACTCTGAAACATCCTGAAAAAGGTTATTGGATCAGTAGTGGGCCAGGAGAGGTTCACAAGGTGTCACTAAGCTGCTTGATCATGGAGGTAGTTTCCTGAACCTTGTCTCTGAAGAGATTCTCTCCACAGTATGGCACATCAGCAAGTTGCTTCTGCACAATAGATTCTAAGTCTGAGACCTGAAGCCAAGAGAGGAGGCGATCAATGCTGTATTGGAAATATCACAAGTGCATACATATATAGAGTAGAACTGGAAGGACACCATGCAGGAGATGAGCATGGTGTTCAGATAAAGGGTTGTTACTCATCTGTAACAGATGATCTCTGGGAACAGCAGGAATCAGTCTTCACATATGAGTGTCATCAGTACTGACGGAGCCTGTATGAGAATGCTCTCCAGTGTCCAATTGGAAAGCTTATGAGAGCAAGCCACTGCGCCTGTGCATCTGCCTTCCCAAGTGCTCTCTTCAATTGAGTTTGTAGCTGAGAGATAGAGGGAAAAAAAGAATTACCTACAATTCCTAGGGGGGGAGGGCGTGTTGTTAAGACTGATTCCTGCTGTTTTGGGAGATCACCTTCTCATGGTGAAACCAGGTGTATGGAGGATCCAACACCAAAGCTTGCAATTCACTGATGCAACGAGCTGAGGTGAAGGCATTGAGGAAAGATTACCTTCCAAGAGGGAAATTTTAAAGAAGTATTTGCTAAAGGCTTAAAAGGAGGCTTTAGAAGTTGCACTAGGACCACGTTGAGATCCCAGACCACCGGTGGTGGTTTATCAGTGGCTTAGATAGTAGGAGACCCCAAATGAATCATTGCATCAAGGGGTGTGAAGAAATAGGATGCCTGTCCTCCAGCCTGTGATAGGCTGAGATGGCACTAAGATGAACTCTGACTGAGGTAGTATTGAGGCCTGCCGAGGACAGGTCGCAATATTGTAAAAGAAATTCCACTGGACAGGCAGAGGGGTCAGTATGTTTCGGGATACACCAGAGGGTCAATCTTTGCCATTTAAAGGCATAGGAACTTTTAGAAGACGACTTGCGTGATGCAAGTAGGATGTCCTTGACCTGTTGAGGAAAATCGAGGCCAGCAATGCCGTGAGACAGAGGGCTTGTGCATTGGGATGGAGAAGTGTCCTATGGTCCTGAGAAAAGAGGTTGGGCACATGTCCCAGCAGAGGAAACCATGGCTGATAGGGCCAGGAAGGGGCTATTAGAATCATGGAGCCCCGATCGGCCTGCAGTTTGAAGAAGGTCTTGGGTATTAAGTGGGTGGGCAGGAATGCATAAAGTAGTCCCTTTTCCCAATGGAGAAGGAAGACATTCGCTGCCTGGCTGTGCTCGGAAGAAAGCCTTGAGCAAAACAGTGGAAGTTGTGCATTCTCCTATGTGGCGAATAGACCTATCCTGCGGTTCTCCCACATGTCGAAGATCCAAGATGCCATTTTCCAATTCAAAGTCCACTTGTGTGGGTGCAGGACATGGCTGAGTCTGTCTGCAAGGAGAGTGAGTTCACCTGGGAGATACACTGCCCTGAGATGGATGCAGTGTGCAATGGGGAAGAACCAGAGATGAAGGGCTTCTTGGCAGAGGAGATAAGATCCCATGCCCCCCTGCTTGTTCACATAGAACATGGCCACTTTGTTGTCCATTCAGACTAAGACCTGTTTGCCCCAAAGGTTGAGGTTGAAAAACCCAAAGGACATTCGTGAGAGCATGAAGCTCAAGGACGTTGATCTGCAAATGAAATTCCTGTTCTGTTCGCTGCCCCTGTGTAGAGAGACTGTCAAGATGTGCTCCCCACCCTAGTTAGGAAGCATCCGTTAGAGTGCATCGAGGTGGAGGAATCTGAAAAGGTGGCCCTCCAAGTAGGTTTTGAGGGGAGCACCATCACAGGAAGGGAGTTGACAAGAGGAGGGGTGATGCAAATCTTGTCTGATACACGCTCGATCACTTGGATCCATTGAGAAGAAAGCATCCATTGGGCTTGCTGCATGTGCAGACGAACATAGGGGATGACATGGATTGTGGAGGTCATGTGTCCAAGAAGGCATAGCTTCTCTTGAGCTGTTACAGCACTGTGACTCCTTATATTGTCGGCCAGTTCAATAAGGCGGGCAGAGCGGTTCTGTGGAAGGAGAGCTCGGACCTGACAAGTGTCCATAAGTGCCCCAATGAATTTGAGTCTCTGGGATGGCACCAGGTGTGATTTGGAAAAGTTTAAGATGAATCCCAGATTTTGGAGCACAGTGATGGTGCGATGAAGATAGTTTTACCTCTTTTGGGGATTCTCCCCTGATTAGCCATAAGTAGGAGAAGGCAAAGATCCCTAAAATATGTAGGTAGATGGCAACCACTGCCATGCATTTTGTGAACTCGGGATGCTGAGGCTAACCCGAAGGGGAGTACTCAATATTGGTAGTGGGTTTGCTGGAACCGAAAACGCAGATACTGTCTGTGTTGAGGATGGATCAGCAAGTGTGTTTGTCTCCTTGAGGTCTAGAGAACTTAGCCAATCGTTTCTCTGAAGGTATAGCAGGTGTACCCAGGAATATCATTTTGAATTTTTCTCAAACGAGGAATTTTTTGAGATTCCCACCAGATGTCACTGTGTATAGTATGTATATTTATGTAAATAGCCCTACCCCTGTACTTTCCAATGCATGCTGTTTATAGTTTAATTGTTTGATGTACTGTTCTTATTTTATGTACACTGCCTTGACCCAGTGAAAGGTGGTATATAAATACAGCTAAATAAATAAATCAATCTAGAATTTTGTTCTTTATCATGGTTTCTGCCATTTTCCCGGTACTGACATCAGGCTCCACCGGTCTGTAGTTTCCCGGATCACCCCTGGAACTCTTTTTAAAAATTGGCATTACATTGGCGATCCTCCAATCTTCAGGTATTACAGATTTTAATGATAGTTCACAGATTACTAATAGCAGGTCTGCAATCTCATATTTCAGTTCTTTCAACACCCTTGGGTGTATACAATCCAGTCCAGGTGATTTGCTACTCTTCAGTTTATCAAATAGTTGTAATACATCTTCCCGGTGTATTGATATTTCTTTCAATTCTTCTGCAGCATCACCTTTAAATAGCACTTCAGTCATGGGTAACATTCCTACATCTTCCTCAGTAAAGACCAAAGCAAAGAATTCATTCAGTTTCTCCGCTATAGCCGTGTCCCCTCTTACTGCCCCTTTTACCCCTCTATCATCTAATAATCCAACTGACTCTCTCACAGGTTTTTTGCTACGAATATACTTGAAAAAGTCTTTATTATGCGTTTTTGCTTCCATAGCAAGTTTCTTCTCAAATTCTCTTTGCCTGCCTTATCAATGCCTTGTATTTAACTTGCCAGTGCTTGTGCTGTTTCCATTTTTAGTCATTTAGCTCTTTTTTATTTTTCCATTTCCTGATAGATGCTTTTTTGGCAACAACAGCCTCTCTGACCTCACCTTTAAATCATGCTGGTAGTTTTTTGGACTTCCTTCCACTTTTCTTAAAGTGTGGAATACAGCTGGTCTGGGCTTCCAAGATAGTATTTTTAAACACCACCCAAGCTTGATGTAAGTCTTTAACCTTTGCAACTGCTCCTTTTAGTTTTCTCTTAACTATTTTCCTCATTTTATCATAGTCTCCCTTTCGAAAGTTAAAAGGTAGTAATGTGGATTTCCTTAACATCCCTCCTCCATTAATTAAATCAAACGCGATCATGAATGATCACTATTGCCAAGTGACCCCAACACCTTTATCTCTTGCACCAGATCTGGTGTTCCACTAAGGACTAAGTCCAAAATGGCTTCCCCTCTGGTCGGTTCTTGAACCAGCTGCTCCTAGAAGCATTTATTTCATCTAGAAACTTTATCTCCCTAGCATGTCCTGCCGTGACACTGACCCAGTCAATGCTGGGGTAATTGAAATCACCCATACCGTTCTGTAACTTTTGTTAGCTTCCCTTATTTCTTTGAGCATTTCATCATCCATTTGTTCATTCTGGACAGGCGGTTGATAGTACACCCCCACTGCCATGGCCTTCCCCTTTTTACCTGGAATTTCAATCCACAGATTCTACAGCGAATTTTGTTTCCTGTAGAACTTTAATGCTTTGTGACTCAATGCCCTCTCTAACATAGAGCGCAACCCCTCCACCAATTTGATCAGCTCTATCATTATGATATAGTTTGTACCCAGGTATCAGTGTCCCACTGGTTGTCTCCTTCCACCATGTCCCTGAGATACCAATCATATCTAACTTCTCATTTAGTGCTATATATTCTCACTCTCCAATCTTATTTTTTAGACTTCTAGCATTTGCATACAAGCATGTTAGAGACTGTATTTTATTCATATTAATCTGTCTGTCTGTAGGCAGGGGTAACTTGGAATCTTTAAGCTCTGTCTGCTCTGTACGCAAGGGCATTTGGGCTACTTTTGTCTTTATTGGAACCTCTCTTCTGATGTATCCTAAATTCATTTTTTTGGTAGTATCCTTCAAGGATACATTGTTCCGAACAATGCGCTCTTGGGTGACTGACTGCTCTCCCCTATTATCTAGTTTAAAAGCTGCTCTATCTCCTTTTTAAAGATTAATGCCAGCAGCCTCATTTCATCCTGGTTAAGGTGAAGCCCATCCCTTCAGAAGAGCCCCTCCTTTCCCCAGAATGTTCCCCAGTTCCTAAGAAATCCAAAACCCTCATCCTTGCACCATTGTCTCATCCTCACATTGAGACTCCAGAGCTCTGCCTGTCTTTTGGATCCTGCATGTGGCACGGGAAGCATTTCAGAGAAGGCTACCCTGGTAGTTCTGGATTTCAGCTTCCTACCTAAAAGCCTAAATTTAGCCTCCAGAACCTCCCTACCACATTTTCCTATGTCATTGGTACCGACATGTACCAAGACAGCAAACTCTTCACCAGCTCTATCTAAGACCTTGTCTAGGTGGCACGTGAGGTCCGATACCTTCGCACCAGGTAGGCATGTTACCAAGCGATCTTCACGTCCACCAGCCACCCAGCTATCTACATGCCTAATGATCGAATCACCAACTATAACTGCTGTCCTAACCCTTCCCTCATGGGCACATGGCCCTGTAGAAACTTCCTCGGTGCGAGAGGGTTTTACATCACTTGGAGGACAGTTCCTAGCTATAGGATCACATCTCCAGGAACAAGCAGGAATGAGTCCTCACATATGGGTACGTCGGTACCGACGGAGCCTGTGCGGGAACGCTCCCCAGCTTCCCAAAAAGGAAAGCTTTTGGGAGCATCCCACAGCGCCTGTGCGCTGCCTTCCCGCCTTTCCTAACCAACTCTCCTCAGTTCTTCTTTTCCGCGGAGCCAGCAGGTCGTGTTCCTGTCACCGCTGAAGAAGTTCTTTATTTTAATTTATTTCTTTCGTTGCGTGTCTGCCTTCCCCGACGCCAGACCAGTACCACCAGTCTTTTCTTTTCTTTCTTTCTAAAAAAAAAAAAATATACCGTATATACTCGAGTATAAGCCGACCCGAATATAAGCCGAGGTACCTAATTTTACCACAAAAAACTGGGCAAAACTATTGACTCGAGTATAAGCCGAGGGTGGGAAATGAGGCACCTACCGTATATACCGTATATTTCAATGCAATTGGCCTGCACCATTAATGGAAAAGCATGAGCTAACACTTAATAAAAACAGGGTTCGTGGTTTGTTCCTTTGGGAAATCTTTTTTCTTTTTAATTGTAAGTCACCCTGCATCACTTCTATTTTATCTTGTGTTTATGTATCACCTATTACCCAATAGCTCATAAAACCTATTCATATTGTGGCACTAGGAAATTATAGACTGCCTAAGATGCATAATAATTGTATCCACTTACACATGCCTCTTAAGTAGATTCTACTCTGCAACACACAGGGTGACCCTCTGAATTCTGCACCTTGATAATTGTATGGAATGTTGTAACCTGCAGCTTCCCACTTGCCAGAATAAAGACAAACTGCAATTTCATCACAAATAAAAGAAAAACCAACAATAGATCCTACCCTCACCCCTTCAGCATTTTTATTGGGCTTACAGGAACATGATAGTTTAAAGATGGTTCAACTTCTTCCACTCTGTTCAAGAATCACAAAAAAATAAAATACCAAGGTAGTACCCACATCTCTAATAGCACACATCTGTGTCCAGCTGAAGACTTGATGGGGGGGTGGGTAAACTGTGCCACGTTTCCTTTCTTCTGCAACATATGTTATCAGCTGTGGAATAAAACATTTCGTTTTAATAAAAAAAAAAGTAATGATTTCCACCAAGGCTTTTGTTTATGCTTTTCCAACTCACTGGAATAGTTATGATACATTTTTTTGCATTAAAAAAAGTTTAAAGAAAATTCACATAATACAATACCCTATATGTATTTGAAGCCAATCCTTAAAAAGATTTCTCTGCAAAAAAAAAAAATAAAATAAAAAATCCACAGGGCACGCCCCGCATTCCCAGCGCACCAATGAGAAAAATCTCCCTCGTGATACATCAAACAGCAGCGCTGGCCCTCAATGCAAGAGATCCCTGCTGTTTACTTATGGGTAAAGCCGTTCTGCTTTCACGCTAGATCAGGAATCCCGCTTACCTTCAGAAAGTACGGTTTGACAAACTCCGCACCCAGCGCCTGCCGCCAGCTGCCTCTGAAGTCCGGGGGCGCGCTGCGGGCTGCCAGTCTCTGCAAAGCTGCCTCTTTGTTCCGCTGGATGCGCTACAGTTGCTCGGGGCTCAGAGGCGGGGAGGCGACCTGCGGCCGGGCTGCTGCGTTCGCTGCTTCTTTTTCATCCTTATCGGCCGATCTAAATTTTTTCAGGGGGGTCGTCTGCGGATCAGCAGTACACAAAGGACGACTTAAGGAAAATAGAAAAGCTTTCCTGCCTGGAGCGCAGCAGCAGCTCTGCCTAAAACACAGCTTACACGCTGCCAAGAGCATCTCCGAATACCGGTAGAAAACGAAGGTAGAGGTAACCATTAAAAACGTGTTTTTTTAAATTTCTTTCTTTAAGATAAAAAGTCATAAAACTGCATTCTGTTTTAAAATGATGCAGTAAATAGAACTGAGCACAAAGTAGCAGACGTTGACTCGAGTATAAGCCGAGGGGGCCGTTTTTCAGCACAAAAAATGTGCTGAAAAACTCGGCTTATACTCGAGTATATACGGTATATATTTTCTCCTCACTTGGTGTATTTTTCTTCTTAGGCCTCCAGGCCCAAAAGAAACTTTTCTCTCATGGAAAAACTAGCCTCCGGGTTCAAAAAATGCACTAAGTGTGGCGGTACAATTTCTGTTACAGATACCCATGAATGGTGTCTTAAGTGCTTGGGTCCTGAACACTCCATTCTGGATTGCCAGTCCTGCTCTTCAATGTCTAAACGAGGGTTACAGAACTGAGCAGCCAAGCTCCATGTGCTGTTTCCCACGGATGCACCGGCAGTGGCATCAACATCTTCCAGGTCTTCCTCTCCCCATGGGTCTCAGGTAACCAAACATAATCCTAGCAGGTCCTTGAAGGGCAAATCTCCCTCTAAGCATCGAGATGCCTCCGGGCTTGCCCTCGAGGATCCTGCCCCAGCCAAACAACCCCGGCAGGAAGCTTCGGCTTCCAAAGCTCCTCCTATGGGGTTACAGGTTGACATCGATGGCATGGCCTCGACCGATCACCTGTTAGACTGCTCTGGGGTACCGGCACAATCTCCCGGTACCGACATCCAGGCAGTCGTGGCGTCCATGGATCACACTGTTCAATCCATGCAGCAGGCTATAATGGCTTTTATTAATGCTGCGATGCCGATGGTACCGCTATGAGTTCCGTTGTCGGTACCGGCACCGGTACCAGCACCGATACCGGTACCGACTGCATCAACATCGGCCAGGATACCGACTCAGGTTCCTTGTCCAGGGCTATTTCTCTGTACCGATCCGGTACCGGGGACGCCCGATGTCGGTACCGATCGATACGCGTATCGATCATTGGAAGGGGACAGACGATACTTCGATTCCTCTGATGATTCTGATTCATCAGATGAGTCTCCCGAAGTATCCATTACCCTTCCTGAGAAGCCTACTTCTCCAAAAAGGAGAATGTCTCCTCCAGAGGATTTGTCCTTTCAAGACTTCATAATAGAAGTGGCTAAAGGACTCTCTATTTCAGTAACCTCTGAAGCAGAGACTAGAGCAAAAAAATTAGATATTTTAGGATACTCTAAGGCTCCCAGAGAGGCAGTCACCTTGCCAATTCATGAAATTCTTCATGAACATATGATTGACTTATGGGAGACTCCTCTCACCCTTTCTCCTCATTCTCGCAGATTGGGCACTATGTACCGTGTCCCTCCTTGTCCTGGATTTCAGAAAACTCAGCTTCCTCACCACTCCATTGTGGTGCAGTCAGCTATGAAAAGGATAAAGAGTACCAAAAGACACTCTTCTGCTCCTCCAGGAAGAGAATGCAGGACCTTGGATGCTTTTGGTAGGAAAATCTTCCAAGCCAGCATGCTTATTGCCAGAATCAACTCATATAGCCTTTATATGGGTATGTTTCTAAAGGAAGTTGCACAAAAGCTGCACAACTATCTCGCTTTTATTCCAGAGGATAGAAGGGATGAGTTCCTCCTTTGGCTTAAGCATACTCAAGACATTTCAAAGTTTTCCAACAGGGCAGCCTTTGACTCCTTTGAAGGTGCCAGCAGAGCCTCAGGCATTGCCATAGCTTCTCGCAGAATTGCTTGGCTCCAGGCTTCTGATCTAGAACCCTGGGTTCAGGATGGCTTAGGAAATCTGCCATGTACAGGTGAAAATCTCTTTGGCAAAGAGTGGCAAATAAAAGCCACTCAAATGGATGCAGAGAATTCTGCTCTGGATAGACTTTCAAAGTCTACCTCCATTCCTGCCAAGAAAAAGACTTTTTTAAAAAGTCTTTTTTCAAAAAGGGCAGGTTTCCTTCCACTTCTGGCCAACAATCTTCTACGGGTCGCTTTACCGCTAAGCGTCAGCAACCTAAGCAGGCCAGGCCTAAATCTACAGGGGCTGCTGCAACTTAGCAGTCCCAACCTCCTCAGGGTTTTTGACTTGATACTAGAGAACTTAACCTTTCTGGCTCTACAACAGCCAGAACCTCTCACCATTCCAGGAAGGTTAGCTCATTTTGCTCCCAGATGGGAGCAAATCACATCAGAGCAGTGGACCCTCTCCATCATAAGAGAGGGCTACAAACTTCATTTCTCAGACCTTCCTCCCTACACCATGGTGAGACACTTCAATTCTCCCACATCTCTCCTCGACCTTCTGGATCAGGAGGTGACTACCCTTCTGGCCCAGAGGGCCATAGAAGAAGTTCCTCTTCTTCAACAGGGGTCAGGGTTTTACTCCCCCTATTTTCTCATTCCAAAGAAAACGGGGGGATACAGACCCATTCTAGATCTCAGAGAATTGAACAAATTCCTATGCAAGGAGAAGTTCAAGATGCTTTCTCTAGGCACTCTCCTTCCATACCTGCAGAGTCAGGATTGGCTTTGTTCTCTAGATCTCAAGGATGCGTACACTCATGTCCTCATCCATCCATCTCACAGAAAATTCCTACGTTTTCTGTTCCAGGGAAAACATTACCAGTACAGAGTACTTCCTTTCGGTCTGGCCTCTGCTTCAAGAGTGTTCACCAAATGCATGGCAATAGTTGCTGCATTTCTACGCACTCTGGGAATATTTGTCTTCCCATATCTGGACGACTGGCTCATCCGAGCTCAAACCCAGTCGGAGGCTCAGATCTCCCTGAACCGCACCAGGCGCGTTCTGCAATACCTGGGACTTGTGGTAAACCTCCCAAAGTCCCAGCTCACCCCTACTCAGTCCCTGGAATTCATAGGGGCCTGGTTGGACACCACTTCTGCAAGGGCCTACCTTCCTCAGGCCCGTTGTCAACGTCTAGTGCAGTTAGCCTCCCAGATTCAGTCAAAGAGCCACTTAACTGGAGGGGAACAGCGGAAGTATGACCACAGCCTACCAGATGATGATAAATAATCTTTATTAAGGACCCAACTTAACAAGTTTCGGCCGCAGCTTTCGTCAGGGGTCTAAAAAACAAAAGTACATAAAGTAAACAAAATTACAAATTTAAAAACGAGGGAATAAGAACATGGTGCTGGTCAAGGTATATTGTAATTTAACAAGTTACTAGGGAACCACACAGATGAGCACGTCTATGTGGTGCAGTAATCACACTTCCCAATCTGTAAAGTATTAAAATGACAAACATAAATACAGGCAAAAGGGGGTAAAAACCATATAGCATAACATTAAAAAATAACCTTAAAAGATATATATAAAAATATATATAAAAAAAAAGTAGAAACCCAAATACACCAGATGCTTGATACATACAGACAACAATAAGCAGATAATATTACAAACTTTTGAATAGAGAAAACAGATATGACATATCACGAAATATACATAGGCAAGAGCCAATTAGAGAACAAAATAGATGCCTAATACATGCAGACAGCAGTGAGCAGCTCATTGTGTGTAAAAAAAACTATAAACTGAATAGGAATGCATGAATGAAAACACAAGTATATGTGGCGAAAAAATGCAAAGGGTAACGTTGAAAAACAATGTAACAGACAAATAAATAGCATAACAGAAAGAAATATTACACATAGCATAATATAAATAGGCAAAAGCCAAACAAAACCAAATAGATGCCTATTACATACAGACAGCAATAAGCGACTCATCATGTATAGCAAACTGTAAATTAAATGAAACAATACATGAATAAAAACACAAGCGTGTATGGAGTGGAAATACAAAGGATAATGTTAAAAAACAATGTAACAGACAAATATGGCATAACAGAAAGAACCAGACCAAAATCAGTGCGTTGCCCAAACAGACATCTAAAAACAGCTGGTAATATTATACAGACCATAGGTTGAATCAAACCAATAAGTAATGAACAAGATAAAAGGTTAGGAACATCTATAGAATAATAATGAATGGGCGCCCGTATATCCTTGTATATGAAAAAAGCTTTTTTAAAAAAACATTGATTGTTAGAAGCAAATTCGAAAAAAACATGTGACATGTAAAAACCACTAAAATGCTCATGGGGGGGCCATCACTCCAAAAACGATGGCAAAGGCTAAAAAGAGCTGGAACATGACAGTGTAGGACAACATCTTAAACATATTGTACCTGAAATGTATAGGGAGAAGAATTGATAATGTTGGGGCCAAAATGAGCATAAAAGATTGTGTATATATACGCAAAAAATGGGGGGGCGGGGGGAAGAAGGTGCTGTCGCATTGGACCCCGTAGGTACTGATGTGCACTTCACTGATACAGCAAATTTATGTAGTGCCAGAGGGGCTAAGTGCGTGCTCTAAGTGGTATGCATAAGATACAACAGCATAGCTGCTGATATTGCTTCTGTATAAAAGATACAGGCGGATGATCCAAAAGAAACGCTATTCTAAAACATTTTTTGGGGAATCAGGAATGGGCCATAAAATAAGGATATAAAAAGGTCTATAAAAAAATTCTATAAAAATGTTGAACCCGATAATGCCAGAGAGGAAATAAAATTGCACACTGACAGACAAACCATGAAACCCTCTAAAATCGCCATGTAACTGTGAGGGAGAGAGACAGAAATGGCGAATGGGAACATATATGCATAACAGATATCAAAAAACTAGCCAATGCAGTGAGTACATCATAAATAGTGAACATGACAAATTATGAAAAAGGGGGGGGGGGGGGGTTAAAGAAATAATTAAGTGACTTGTATGGCTGTAACAGTTGAGAAACCTCCGTAAAAGTCCACCAGAAAAAGGCGGGAAAAATTTGTATTACAATCGCAAAAAAAGAAGCGCTTGCTCAAAACAGCAAACATCAGTGTCTAAAAATAAAAGTAAAATGAAGAAGGAACGTGCAACAAATGGGTAGGCTCTATAAAAACGCGACATTAAAAACTGAACAATAAAAGCACCGTCACAGAACCAGTGCCGGCTGGTTGCCCGATATGTATTATCCAAAGAGGTTGGAGAGAGAAATTTTTATAACTACAACCAGATTTGAAACAAAATAAAAAATGCACGGTAACTTAAAAGTGAATATATCCAAATAGACCAACCGTATGGGAAACAATGCTAGAATCTGTTGGAGAGCATGAACAGAGGAAAGGTTTAAGGAAACGAGTCTTGCTTAGGGATGCAAGAAATGTAAAAATAGGCTGCACAGACCCAAAAGACAGCAATAACATAGGAAAAACCAGAAAAAATCGTGTAGGAATGCCATTACAATGAATAAAAACTTAGTCAAACAATTCGTGTCATATATCAAGAGGACACAGAAGAAAAAAGGGAACCATACCTGCACACTGAGTCAGAAGCGGGAAAACACCACGCAGAAGCACATGAGCACTATTTAAAGGAGTTGATGGACTCCACCTACTGGCATTGAGTACAAAAAACATTACAAAAAAGGAGGCTTTATGTTCTATGTGAAAAGAATACGGGGGGTGGGGGGGGGGAAGGGGAGAAAGGGGAAGGGAGGAGGATGGGGAGGAAGAGGGGGAGGGGAGGGGAAAGGAAAAGGGGGCTCACCCTACTGGCAATCCGTTCTATAATTAAAAATTAAAAAAACTATGACTGAGAGTGACATGCATTGCATCATAAGGGGCTACCAAAAACAATAAAAAGAGGATGAAACTGCATCAGATAAAAAAAGAGGGGAGTCACTGTATGGCAATATAGGGAAATCAGAGGAATATATTGTATTCAATTTCCTTATTTAATCCATTCGGAAAAACGGTATGAAGTGAAAAAATATATCTTTGTTTTCTTGAATGAGCTTATGATTAAGGTCTCCTCCACGTGGGGAGGGAAACATTCTCCTGATAACAAAAAACCTTATGTCATTGATATGGTGCTGGAGTTGAATCCAATGTGATACCAATGGGGCAGTTATAATGCGTCTTTTTACACAGCTCTTATGCTCCTGAATGCGGGTACGGACAGCGCGTATAGTTTTACCAACGTACAAAAGAGGACAAGAGCACATTATGACATATACTACATGAGTGGACAGTATAGGTGTGCAATGGGTATTGAATGTTGGTGGAAGGATGCGTGAAAGAATCCTTCATTTCAATAGCGTGTTTACAGATGGAGCATTTATTACATTTGTAGTGACCCTTTGCTTTTCGATTGGATGTAGAAACTGGAGGCATGAACGAAGATGCTAACATATCACCTAGGTTGCGTTGTCTACTGTAAGCTATTGTGAGATGTAAGTCTGAAAAACAAGGACGTGTTTGTAAAATATGCCAATGAGTTCTTAAGGTTCTTTGTATTTTGGCAGAAAGGTGAGAAAAACAGAGCACGCAAACAAATTTGTCATTGGATTGTTTATCTTTGGGCACAAGTAACTTTGATCTAGAGGTGGAGTGAGCCTGTACAAGGCCCTTTCGGACGCACTCCTTAGGGTAGCCTCGATTATAAAAACGTGCTGCCATATGGGAAGATTTCTCCTTAAAATCATCATTGCTAGAACAGAGATGACGCAGCCCCAAAAATTGTGATAAGGGTAAATTTTTCTTAAGGTGGCTGTTATGGAAGCTCTCAAACCGGAGAAGTTTATTGCGGTCGGTGGGTTTACGGTAAATGGTAGTAATGAACCCATGCTGTGATTTGCCAATGAGGATATCAAGAACTGGGAGTTCGGTAGTACTGAATTGCATCTTGAATTTAAGATTGGTATCTAAGCTATTAAGCCATTCATGAAATTGGTATAACTGGGAAACAGTACCCTTCCATAGCACCAAAATGTCGTCGATATATCTCTTCCAGGAGACAACAGAAGATGCAAAAGGACACTCCTGTAAATGAGACTCTCCAAATTGCACCACATATAAATTAGCTATGTCGGGTGCCATGGTGGCACCCATAGCGGTACCCTTTATTTGCTGAAAAATGCGGCCATCAAATAGAAAGTAATTTTTTGTTAGAGCTATATGGGCCAAATCTACCAAAAAATGAGTCGGAATCCGGACAGGTGAAGTGCGTTGGTTCAAGTATTTGGTGATGACAGCAATAGCACCATCTTGTGGGATATTGGTGTAAAGTGACTCGATGTCGAAGGACACCAGAATGATATCTGTGAAATTGCCATGATGAGTGTTAAGAAAATTAATGATGTCAGCTGAATCTCGGACGTATGTGGCAATGAGTGGTACAAAGGGACACAAAAAAATATCTATGAATTGGGACAAGGGCTCAAGAACTGAACTGATGCCAGAAACTATATGCCTACCAGGGGGGGATTGGAGAGACTTGTGAATTTTTGGTATAGTATAAATGGTGGGAATAGTGGGATGCGAAACTTGTAAAAATGAAAATTCACCTGAGGTCAAGAAGCCGGCATTGAGACCGTACAATAACAGAGAATCAATGTCTTGTTTAATGGTCGGGGTGGGGTCGTGTGATAATATCTGATAAAAATTAGCATCTGTAAGTTGATTGGTGAGCTCTTCTATATAATAGGACCGATCCATTACAACAATGCCACCACCTTTGTCTGCTGGTTTGATAATGATGTCTTGCTGTTTCTTAAGTGAGTGCAAGGCTGACCACTCATCGCGCGTGAGATTATTGTACTGACATAAGAACATAAGAACATAAGATATGCCATACTGGGTCAGACCAAGGTCCATCAAGCCCAGTATTCTGTTTCCAACAGTGGCCAATCTAGGTCATACGTACCTAGCAGTTTCCCCAAGGGACACAGGTTCCACAATGCTTGTATTGATTCAAGCATTGATATCCTGGGTCCCTTCTTAATAATGGTTTATGGACCTTTCCTCCAGGAACTTGTCCAAACCTTTTTTAAACCCAGCTACACTAACAGCCTTTACTACATCCTCCGGTAACAAATTCCAGAGTTTGATTACACGTTGAGTGAAAAAATATTTTCTTTTATTAGTCTTAAATAGTTTACCCTGTAGCTTCATTGCATGTCCCCTAGTCTTTCTATATTCTGATAAGGTAAACAATCGATCTACGTTTACCCGTTCCACTCCGTTCATTAATTTATAGACTTCTATCATATCTCCCCTCAGCCGTCTCTTTTCCAGGTTAAAGAGCCCCAACCTTTTTAGCCTTTCTTCATAGGAGTAGCCTTCCATCCCCTTTACCATTTTGGTGGCTCTTCTCTGAACCTTTTCTAAAATTGCTATATCCTTTCTAAGATATGGCGACCAGAATTGCACACAATATTCAAGGTGCAGTCTCACCATGGAACGATATAGAGGCATTATAATATCTTTTGTTTTATTTTCCATTCCTTTCCTTATCATACCTAGCATTCTATTTGCTCTCTTGGCCGCCGCTGCACACTGGGCCGAGGGTTTTAACATGGTATCCACAAGGACGCCTAAATCTTTTTCTTGGGTGGTGGTTCCTAATGTGGAACCTTGCATCGTGTAACCATAGTTTGGGTTGTTCTTCCCTAGGTGCATAACCTTGCACTTCTCCACATTAAATTTCATCTGCCATTTTGATGCCCAGTCTTCCAATTTATCAAGATCCTCTTGCAATTTTCCACAATCCTCCTGGGTTTTAACAACTTTAAATAGTTTTGTGTCATCAGCAAATTTGATAACCTCACTCGTTATTCCACTTTCCAGGTCATTTATGAATATGTCAAAAAGCAGCGGACCCAGCACAGATCCCTGGGGTACACCACTATTCACCTTTCTCCATTGGGAAAATTGGCCATTTAGCCCTACCCTCTGCTTTCTATCTTTTAACCAGTTCCTGATCCACAGTAGTACACTGCCTCCTATCCCATGACTCTTTAGTTTTGCCAAAAGTCTCTCATGAGGGACCTTGTCAAAGGCTTTCTGAAAGTCCAGATACACAATATCAACCGACTCAACTTTGTCCACCTGTTTATTCACTCCTTCAAAAAAACATAACAGATTAGTAAGACAAGATCTTCCTTGTCTAAAGCCATGTTGGCTGTCTCCCATTAGGTCATGACTATCTATATGCTGAGTAATTTTATTCTTTATGATGGTTTCTACCATTTTTCCCGGTACTGATGTCAGGCTCACCGGTCTGTAGTTTCCCGGATCACCCCTCGAACCCTTTTTAAAAAATTGGTGTTACATTGGCGATCCTCCAATCCTCAGGTATTAGAGATGATTTTAATGATAGTTCACAGATTACTGATAGCAGGTCTGCAATCTCAAATTTCAGTTCTTTCAACACCCTTGGATGTATACCATCTGGCCCAGGTGATTTGCTACTCTTCAGTTTATCTAATAGCTGTAGGACATCTTCCCGATGTATCGATATTTCCTTCAATTCTTCCACACCTTTAAATACCACTTCAGTCGTGGGTAACATCCCTACATCTTCCTCAGTAAAGACCGAAGCAAAGAATTCATTCAGTCTCTCCGCTATCGCCTTGTCACCTCTTAGTGCTCCTTTAACCCCTTTATCATCTAATGGACCAACTGACTCTCTCACGGGTTTTTTGCTACGAATGTACTTGAAAAGGTCTTTATTTCGCGTTTTTGCTTCCGCAGCAAGCTTCTTCTCAAATTCTCTCTTTGCCTGCCTTATCAATGCCTTGCATTTGACTTGCCAGTGCTTGTGCTGTTTCCAGGTTTCATCATTTGGCTCTTTTTTCCATTTCTTGAAAGATGCTTTTTTGGCAACAACAGCCTCTCTGACCTCAGCTTTAAACCATGCTGGCAATTTTTTGGACTTCCTTCCACTTTTCTTAAAGCGTGGAATACAGCTGGTCTGGGCTTCCAAGATAGTATTTTTCAACAACACCCAAGCTTGATGTACGTCTTTAACCTTTGCAACTGCTCCTTTTAGTTTTTTCTTAACTGTTTTCCTCATTCTATCATAGTCTCCCTTTCGAAAGTTAAAGGGTAGTACTGTGGATTTCCTTACTATCCCTCCTCCACTAATTAAATCAAAGGCGATCATGCTATGATCACTATTGCCAAGTGGCCCCAACACCCTTATCTCTTGCACTACATCTGGTGTTCCACTAAGGACTAGGTCTAATATTGCTTCCCCTCTGGTCGGTTCATGAACCAGCTGCTCCAAGAAGCAGTCATTTATTTCATCTAGGAACTTTATCTCCCTAGCATGTCCTGTTGTGACACTGACCCAGTCGATGCCGGGGTAATTGAAATCACCCATTATTATTACTGCACTGTAACTTTTGCTAGCTTCCTTGATTTCTTTGAGCATTTCATCATCCATTTGTTCATTCTGGCCAGGCGGACGATAGTACACCCCCACTGCCATCGCCTTCCCCTTTTTACATGGAATTTCAATCCATAGAGATTCTACAGCAAATTTTGTTTCTTGCAAAACTTTAATCCTTTCTGACTCAATGCCCTCTCTAACATAGAGCGCAACCCCTCCACCAATTTGATCAGCTCTATCATTTCGATATAGTTTGTACCCAGGTATCACAATGTCCCACTGGTTGTCCTCCTTCCACCATGTCTCTGATATTCCAATCATATCTAACCTCTCGTTTAGTGCTATATATTCTAACTCTCCCATCTTGTTTTGTAGACTTCTAGCATTTGCATACAAGCATTTTAGAGACTGTATTTTATTCATATTAATTTGGCTATTGGTAGACATGGGTAATTTGGGATCTTTAAGTTCTGTCTGCTCCATACTCGAGGGCATTTGGGCTACTTTACTCTTTTTTGGAACCTCTCTGCTTTTTGTAGTATCCTTCAAGGATACATTCTTCCGAACCATGCGCTCTTGGGCGACTGTCGGCTTTCCCCTATTATCTAGTTTAAAAGCTGCTCTATCTCCTAGACTTTTGTTCCAGAGACGTAACATCACGGAGAACGCAGTCCATAAAAGATTGCACAGCACTGTCTATGGGCCCAGGCGGGTACCATCGTGATTTATTGCGTATAACCGATGGGTCACTGGTGACAAGAGGGCTTGTCAGAAAAAAACGTTTTAATCCGTAACTTAAGAAAGAACTTGTGGAGGTCAATTCTGGTCTGGAAGGCGTCATATTTAGCAGTGGGAACAAAAGAAAAGCCTTTCTGTAGAAGGGCTAATTCCGATGTGGTAAGAGTAGCCGAGGATAAATTAAAAACTGGGAGATCATTGAGATCGCTGGACTCGTCAGTATGTGAATGATGAGCTAATACTGGTCGTATGAGCGGCTGTAAGGGGGTCGAAAGAAGCTGCCCCTGCCTCTGCCTCTGCCCCTGCCCCTTCCCCTGAACTCCAGATGTTGGAAAGAGGTTTTTTTGGGGGGGCATCGCGCTGATTCTTTCTCCCAAAGATCCTCGATTAAAAAATCTTGTGATGTATTGGGAGACTGAGGGAGAGGGATAGAGGCAGGGGAGGCAAACAATTCCTCAGATTCACTTCTGATGCGTTTGGTGTGCCTTTCATATGTGTCGCTAGTTCTGCGTATTGGTGAAAACTTTTTCTTACGTGTAGCTGCATTGTTGCGCAGAGGAGAGCGATATCCATAAGAAGTGGTAGGATCTTCCTGTCTGATTATGTTAGAATCATGTTGTCTGGATTTATAATTCTCAGGAAGGGTTTCTTTAAAACTCACTTGACGTGAACTGTTGGAGGAAGAGGAGGATTTGAGTACAAATACACATTTCCATTTTTATAATCTAATTCATCACGTCTGTTTATCAAGTTTACCCTTTTTCACTTCCTTGTGGTACTCCTCTAATTTGGTATTATAATCATCTATAAGTCTATTAAAATGTCTGTCATCAGATTTGAGGGAATCCATCTTTCTGTCCGCTTCTTCCTTTATCTTATCGGCCTTCTTCTTGGAAGTTTCAGCCAAAAGGACCATGAGGTCAAGGGAGCATTTGTTGAGAATAGCGCACCATCGGTCCGTGAAAGATTTATCATCACGAAACATGTTAGGTTCTCTAGTCATTCTCAAACCACGTGGAATTCTTTTAACTCTGCAATACTGTAATAGAGTTGCGTAATGAAGTTCATACCGAATCACGGCCTTCCTGGTGCGAATCATATCGATCCATCGGTCTGCAAGGCTAATGTCCTCGGCTGCATCTTCTACAAGGGGAGGCTCCTGCAGGAGACGATTAAGATGGTCTTCAGAATAACAGAAGATATTGTCCCATTTGGTGTAGGCCATGGTGGTCTTCAGGAGAAGAGGGGAAGAAAAAGAAGAGATTCTTCCGCAAACGGACAACCGGAGGGGAACAGCGGAAGTATGACCACAGCCTACCAGATGATGATAAAGGGTCCTTAATAAAGATTATTTATCATCATCTGGTCACTCTCAGTCATAGTTTTTTTTAAATTTTTAATTATAGAACAGATTGCCAGTAGGGTGAGCCCCTTTTCCTTTCCCCTCCCCTCCCCCTCTTCCCCCCCTCCTCCTCCCCCTCCTCCTCCCTTCCCCTTCCCCTTTCCCTTTCTCCCCTTCCCCCCCCCGTATTCTTTTCACATAGAACATAAAGCCTCCTTTTTTGTAATGTTTTTTGTACTCAATGCCAGTAGGGGGAGCCCATCAACTCCTTTAAATAGTGCTCATGTGCTTCTGCGTGGTGTTTTCCCGCTTCTGATTCCGTGTGCAGGTATGGTTCCCTTTTTTCTTCTGTGTCCTCTTGATATATGACACAAATTGCTTGACTAAGTTTTTATTCCTTGTAATGGCATTCCTATACGATTTTTTTCTGGTTTTTCCTAGGTTATTGCTGTCTTTTGGGTCTGTGCAGCCTATTTTTACATTTCTTGTATCCCTAAGCAAGACTCGTTTCCTTAAACCTTTCCTCTGTTCATGCTCTCCAACAGATTCTAGCATTGTTTTCCATACGATTGGTCTATTTGGATATATTCACTTTTAAGTTACCGTGCATTTTTTATTTTGTTTCAAATCTGGTTGTAGTTATAAAAATTTCTCTCCAACCCCTTTGGATAATACATATCGGGCAACCAGCCGGCACTGGTTCTGTGACGGTGCTTTTATTGTTCAGTTTTTAATGTCGCGTTTTTATAGAGCCTACCCATTTGTTGCACGTTCCTCCTTCATTTTACTTTTATTTTTAGACACTGATGTTTGCTGTTTTGAGCAAGCGCTTCTTTTTTTGCGATTGTAATACAAATTTTTCCTGCCTTTTTCTGGTGGACTTTTACGGAGGTTTCTCAACTGTTACAGCCATACAAGTCACTTAATTATTGCTTTAACCCCCCCCCCCCTCTTTTCATAATTTGTCATGTTCACTATTTATGATGTACTCACTGCATTGGCTAGTTTTTTGATATCTGTTATGCATATATGTTCCCATTCGCCATTTCTGTCTCTCTCCCTCACAGTTACATGGCGATTTTAGAGGGTTTCATGGTTTGTCTGTCAGTGTGCAATTTTATTTCCTCTCTGGCATTATCGGGTTCAACATTTTTATAGAATTTTTTTATAGACCTTTTTATATCCTTATTTTATGGCCCATTCCTGATTCCCCAAAAATTTTTTTAGAATAGCGTTTCTTTTGGATCATCCACCTGTATCTTTTATACAGAAGCAATATCAGCAGCTATGCTGTTGTATCTTATGCATACCACTTAGAGCACGCACTTAGCCCCTCTGGCACTACATAAATTTGCTGTATCAGTGAAGTGCACATCAGTACCTACGGGGTCCAATGCGACAGCACCTTCTTCCCCCCCCCCCCCTTTTTTTGCGTATATATACACAATCTTTTATGCTCATTTTGGCCCCAACATTATCAATTCTTCTCCCTATACATTTCAGGTACAATATTTTATTTATTTATTTAAAGTTTCTTTTATACCGCGCTATTCGACATCAGCGCGGTTTACAGTGAACAGAAATTACACTTCACAACATTGATCAGTGCTTACAATGAACAGGGCAATACATTAAACAGGTTTACATTAAACAGGTTTCTTAAACAGCGAACATAATAAACTATGTACAAAAGGCAACTATATACAAAGCCGCTAAGTGCAGCTATATGATTCCTGATGAGAGCGGAAGCAAGGTGAGATTGCAGCTCTTCGTGTTAAGACTATAGAGCGCATGGGTTTAACGTGTTGACCTGGGATGTAGAGGTGGGTTGGTGTGAGACGGTGTCGGAAACATTGTAGTGAAGCAAGAACAGGTGGTGCTTCAGTGCCTTCCTGAACTGAGAAAGGTCACTGATGGTTCTGATGTCTGTTGGTAGGGCATTCCAACATAATGGTGCGAAGTAAGAGAAGGCTCTGGATCTAGTGGCTTGAGAGCACTTCGTGATTGCCTTAGGTAATACAAGGGAGTTAGAGGCAGTTGATCTCCTTGCACGATTAGGGGGTGTAATTGATATCAGGTCGGTGATGGAAGATGCGGAGTTGTTATTAATCGCTTTGTGAGTCAAGGTTAGTATCTTGAAAGAGATCCTGGATTGCATCGGAAGCCAATGTAGCTGTTTCAGTATTGGAGTGATGTGAGTTCTCTTGGAGGCTCCATAAAGGATTCTTGCAGCCGAGTTCATGGCCAATTGTAAGGGGTTAATCGTGCTCTTTGGTAGGCCATGGAGGATAGCATTGGCGTAGTCCAAGTGGGGCATTATTAAGGCTTGAAAGACTGAACGAAAGTCATCAGGTTCGAGCAACTGACGCAAATGACGGAGGGTCCGGATTTTATGATAGATAGATTTCGTTACGTTGCTGATGTGAGCCTTCATATTGAGCTGTTGATCGAGAGTAACCCCTAGGTATCTAACTGTGGTCTTGCAGATGAGCTCAGCGTCACGCACCTTGATGGACTTTGGTGGAGTGAATGCAGGGTTTCTGTTCACAAAGAGGACTTCAGTCTTTTTAAAATTTATCTTAAGCATTTGTGATTTTAACCAGTCTGTAACCGCATCGAAGCACTCGATTAGTGGGGAGAGGTCAAGGAGATCTGTTGAGAATGGCATATACATAAGGACATCATCGGCGTAGACCAGGCAGTTGATGTTAAAAGAGTGGATGAGGTCACAGATAGGCTGCATATAAACATTGAAAAGTAAGGCGGAAAGGGAGGAGCCTTGTGGCACACCTTTGGTTTGCTGGAAGGGGTCAGAGGTTGAAGATCCAGAACGAACATGTTGCCAACGGTCTCTGAGATATGAGGAACACCAGGAGAGGGCGGATCCATGAACTCCCTTCTCTCTAAGACGTGACAGGAGAACTTCATGATCAACAGTGTCGAATGCCGCGGCAATGTCCATGAAGATTAAAGCAAAACCTTGTCTGATATTGTTTAGGCCTATAGTTAGAGTATTGAACAGGGAAGTCAGTAGGGTTTCAACACCGTGTGACTCACGAAAACCGTGCTGACATGGGTGCAAGGGTGAATTGGAGTCAAGATGATCTTGTAGTTGACGTTGGGTAATCTTTTCGATGACTTTCGAAAGGAGAGGAATGCTGGAGATGGGTCTATACGATTCCATCAAGGAGGGGTCCAACCTGCTGTTTTTTAAGAGAGGTCTGATGGAGGTCTGTTTCAGAGCGTGGGGGAAAGTCCCTGTAGCGAACGATACATCCATTATTTTAGCTAGAAATGGGCTAAGATCAGCCCGTAGTGCCTTTATCCAGGAAGCTGGACAGGGGTCGGAGGGAGATGTTGTAGGGTTTATTTTTAAGATGGTATCTTGAATGACTCTGTCATTTGGGGTGGAAAAGGATGAGATAGTGTGTTGGGTCTCGCTAGGTGGGGGTGTAGGGACAGTGTAGGGGGTATTGGCTGAAGTGGGGGGTATAGAGGTTGAATCAAGCTGATTACTTTTGCTTCGTAAGTAGTTGGCGTATTCCTGGGGGTCTAGGTGTGGTGGAGCACCCTGAGAGGGTTCCTTTGATAAGGTTTTCACAATGTGGAAGAGCTCGTGAGGTTTGTTGAGGGAGCGCTGTAGTCTGCCTGCGTAATATTTTTTCATACTGGAGGATACGGATGAGCGATGCCTTGATAATTGTGTTTTGAATGCATCGTGGTTCTCAGTTGTTCTTGAACGTCGCCATCGTCTTTCTAGTTGTCTGAGGAGGAGGAGTGATTTTCTTAACTCTGGAGAGTACCATGGTGCATTCTTTTTCTTATGGGGTGTTTTGATTGAGGTAGGAGAGTGGATCACAGCATCTAGGCAGGAGTTCCAAGAGTCGACCATGTCATCAAGGCTTTTTTCAGGAGAGCAAATTAGATGTTTAAGATGTTGTCCTACACTGTCATGTTCCAGCTCTTTTTAGCCTTTGCCATCGTTTTTGGAGTGATGGCCCCCCCGTGAGCATTTTAGTGGTTTTTACATGTCACATGTTTTTTTCAAATTTGCTTCTAACAATCAATGTTTTTTTAAAAAAGCTTTTTTCATATACAAGGATATACGGGTGCCCATTCATTATTATTCTATAGATGTTCCTAACCTTTTATCTTGTTCATTACTTATTGGTTTGATTCAACCTATGGTCTGTATAATATTACCAGCTGTTTTTAGATGTCTGTTTGGGCAACGCACTGATTTTGGTCTGGTTCTTTCTGTTATGCCATATTTGTCTGCTACATTGTTTTTTAACATTATCCTTTGTATTTCCACTCCATACACGCTTGTGTTTTTATTCATGTATTGTTTCATTTAATTTACAGTTTGCTATACATGATGAGTCGCTTATTGCTGTCTGTATGTAATAGGCATCTATTTGGTTTTGTTTGGCTTTTGCCTATTTATATTATGCTATGTGTAATATTTCTTTCTGTTATGCTATTTATTTGTCTGTTACATTGTTTTTCAACGTTACCCTTTGCATTTTTTCGCCACATATACTTGTGTTTTCATTCATGCATTCCTATTCAGTTTATAGTTTTTTTTACACACAATGAGCTGCTCACTGCTGTCTGCATGTATTAGGCATCTATTTTGTTCTCTAATTGGCTCTTGCCTATGTATATTTCGTGATATGTCATATCTGTTTTCTCTATTCAAAAGTTTGTAATATTATCTGCTTATTGTTGTCTGTATGTATCAAGCATCTGGTGTATTTGGGTTTCTACTGTTTTTTATATATATTTTTTATATATATTTTTATATATATCTTTTAAGGTTATTTTTTAATGTTATGCTATATGCTTTTTACCCCCTTTTGCCTGTATCTGTTTGTCATTTTAATACTTTACAGATTGGGAAGAGTGATTACTGCACCACATAGACGTGCTCATCTGTGTGGTTCCCTGGTAACTTGTTAAATTACAATATACCTTGACCAGCACCATGCTCTTATTCCCTCATTTTTAAATTTGTAATTTTGTTTACTTTATGTACTTTTGTTTTTTAGACCCCTGATGACGGCTGCGGCTGAAACTTGTTAAGTTGGGTCCTTAATAAAGATTATTTATTGTCATCTGGTAGGCTGTGGTCATACTTCCGCTGTTCCCCTCTGGTTGTCCGTTTGCGGAAGAATCTCTTCTTTTTCTTCCCCTCTTCTCCTAAAGAGCCACTTAATTGCCAGGGAGATGCTACAGCTGCTAGGCCATATGGCTTCCACAGTACATGTGGTACCCTTTGCTCGCCTACACATGAGAGCAGCTCAATGGACTTTGTCCACATCAGATGCCTCTCAAACAGGTTGGGGAGCTCATCTACAAGACCTCTCCACCCAAGGCACTTGGTCCCCACAGGAGACCTCTCTTCATATCAACCACTTGGAACTTCGAGCAGTGTTCCTAGCTCTCAAGGTCTTTCATACCCTCCTCAGCTACAAGACAGTCCTCATTCATATGGACAATCAAGTAGCCATGTTTAACATAAACAAGCAAGGAGGAACTGGCTCTCTGTCGCTTTGCAACGAAGCTCTAAGATTGTGGGCCTTCGCCAGAGAGCATCAAATCCATCTCCTGGCAGTATACCTCCCAGGAATCCAAAACCCTTGGGCAGACAGACTCAGTCGAGTTCTGCTTCCACACGAATGGTCCTTGCACATGGATCAGGTACTCAGAATCTTCCAGGAATGGGGAACCCTGGAGATCGACCTCTTTGCAAGTCTGTGGAATGCCAAACGTCCCCGGTTCTGTTCCAGAATTCCGTGTCAGGGAGTTCAGGCCAAGGATGCCTTCCTCCTTCATTGGGGTCAGGGCTTCCTGTATGCCTTTCCACCCATTCCTCTGATTCCCAAGACTCTGTTCAAACTCCAGAGTTATCAAGGATCCATGATCCTCATAGCTCCACGCTGGCCTCTACTTCTGCATCTCTCCCAAGCCCCCCCTCCCTGGACTTGGGAGCTGCGCCAGACCTTCTGTCCCAGGAGGAAGGGACTTTGTGGCATCCAAATCCCAAGTCCCTTCACCTCAGAGCTTGGTTACTGAAGGCCTAGACCTTCAAGACTTCAGTCTTTCTCAGCAAGTGAAGGATATCCTCCATGCTTCCAGAAAACCTTCCACTAGGCATTCCTATGCTTTTAAGTGGAAAAGATTTTCCATTTGGTATGTTCAAAATGGTCTTGACCCTCTAGCACTTCCTCTGAATTCTCTATTGGAATATCTCTTGCATCTCTCCAATGCAGGCCTTAAAACGAATTCAATAAGGGTCCATTTGAGTGCTATTGCAGCATCCCTTAAGCCTCTCAATGGACAACCTATTTCCTCCCATCCTCTTATTGCAAGATTCATGAGAGGCCTAACTTTAACAAAACCTCCCATTCGACCTCCTCCGGTGGCATGGGACTTAAACTTGGTTCTTGGTCAGCTTATGAAGCCACCTTTTGAACCCTTAGCCACTACCTCCTTGAAATTTCTTTCCTGGAAGGTTATTTTCCTCATTGCAGTCACTTCTGCTCGCCGCATCAGTGAACTGCAGGCCTTAGTGGCTAATCCACCTTATACAAGGTTCCATCATGATAAGGTAGTCCTTAGGACAAATCCTCACTTTATGCCTAAAGTGGTCTCACCTTTTCATCTTAATCAAGAGGTATATTTACCTGTCTTTTTTCCAACTCCTCATGCATCCAGTGCAGAGAGGAACCTTCATACTCTAGATTGTAAAAGAGCTCTTGCTTTTTACTTACACAGGACACAGCAACATAGAAAGTCTTCCCAGCTTTTTGTTGCTTTTGATCCTTCTCATTTAGGACTTCCAGTCTCTAAGAGAACACTGTCCAATTGGATTGCTCAGTGTATTTCTTTTGCTTACCAGAGTAAGAACCTTACTCTGGAGGGCCATGTCACAGCTCACAATGTGAGGGCCCTGGCCACCTCTATGGCTCATCTTCATTCTGTGTCCATCGACCAGATCTGTCGAGCAGCCACCTGGGCCTCGGTTCATACTTTCACAGCCCATTACTGTTTGGACAAGGACTCCCGCCGGGATGCCTTGTTTGGTCAGGCTGTCCTCAGACACCTGTTCCATTCTTGAACAACTCCTGCCCTCTTTCCCTGAATGGATGCCTGAGATCCATAGGAAGACGAGGAACCCTTCAGGGTCTCATACCCTTGGGAATCTCCCAGGCATCTTAGCTAGGGGAGTCCCCATATGTGAGGACTCATTCCTGCTTGTTCCTGGAGATAGCACAGTTACTTACCTGTAACAGGTGATCTCTGGGAACAGCAGGAATTAGTCCTCACAACCCTCCCACCTCCCCTAGGAGTTGTATCTCTCTCTGTCTTTCCTTTCCTCTCTCTCTCTATTGTCTCAGCTTTAAACTCGAACTGAGGAGAGTTGGTTAGGAAAGGCGGGAAGGCAGCGCGCAGGTGCTGTGGGATGCTCCCAAAAGCTTTCCTTTTTGGGAAGCTGTGGAGCGTTCCCACGCAGGCTCCGTCGGTACCTACGTAAATATATGTGAGGATTAATTCCTGCTGTTCCCAGAGATCACCTGTTACAGGTAAGTAACTGTGCTTTCCTGCCACACCAGGGTGGTGATCTCCTGTCATGTGACCTTTCTCCTCCATGGTAACAGGGATGCTGCCAGACTGGAGGTGGGACTTCAGGACTATATCCCTGTAGGTCTCGTCTATATACCTCTGTCTTCCTTATGTCTTCCAAGTCTGCTACTCTTGCCTCCAGAGATAAAACTCATTCCCTGAGAGCAAAGAGCTCCTTGTACCTTGTGCACACATAAGACCCCTCACCAATTGGGGAAAATCATACATGTGACACTCGGTGCAAAAGACTGGAAAGCCCCCATCTCGCTGGTGGACTGCTGTCTTCATCTTCATTTTAAGGTTGTGTTTTGATATTTAAGTTCTTTACTTACTAAGAGTTGCTGTGGATACTTATACTAATAAAACTATACCTAATACGTTTAATGTACTTTGTTCACCTGAAATTTAATTAATCTCAGGTCCTTAATGTATGCTGAGAATAAACAGCTGCACCTGAGAGTGAATATGGCACCTCCTTTCCTTTAAGAGGTTTAAGCACCTATAAAGCTACAATTATCCCATGGGTGGGTGTTGGGGAGGGAGGGAGGGAAAAAGACTTATTAAAAGTTGGCTGCTACACAGTATCCTGTCCTTTGCTTCTAAGGTAATCTGTGACCAATCTCCAGGGAGAGTCCCACAGCCCTTGCTTGGATAGAGGGAGTCTTGGGTTCGAAATCTAACCAGAAAGCTCTCCTCTGTGTTTGAAATTTAAATTGAAAACTCTTTGCTGCAACTAGGCCCTGACCAATTTAACAAATATACTGGGTTCCCAGATTAATCGGCTTTAATCTAAAAAAATCCCTTTTCCCCCAAGATTTAGAAAAATTCCCAGAGGTAATACAATTGTAGATCTCTCTCCAGAAGTAGCAGTCCCCTTTTGTAGTCCTTCAAGACTGGAAGTTGAGTTTCTGGTCAAGGATTATGCATAGATATTTGACTTCACTATTTACGTTGATGGTGAAGTCTTTGAGTTCTAAGGATTGTGGGGTGGGGGGGGGGGGAGAAAGATGCATCTGAGAACATGTGTGTGGCCTCTGTCTTTTCTTAATTAATGAGGAGGTTGTGTAATTGGAGCCACTGTCTCACTTTAGTGAAGCATTTGTAAATGTAATTGAAGTCTAGTGCTGAGGTGTTGAATGGTGTGAAAAAACATGATGTCTGTGTAAGTCTGGTACTGCGTCTCTTGTGTTCTTTGAAGATCTGGCATATGGACTGGAGGACGAGGTTAAATGAGAGGGCTGATAGGCTTGATGCTTGAGGTACTTTTTGTTGCTGGATAAATGGACGAGGTTCTGAAGCAGATTCTTACTTGTTGGATCCTATATTTCAGGTAGGAGTGGAGCCATCTTAGTATGGTATCTCAGCAGCCAGTATTGTGTAGTCTTTGTAGGAGTTGGTGGCGTGGTAAGGAGTCAAAGGCAGAAGAGATATCTAAGAATCTTAGGAGGCAGTCTTGGGTGACGTTTTGTGTGTAGGTTAGTACTGAGTCTAGCAGGGATGTGAGCAGTTTCAACTCCATGGTTTTGTTTAATCCCGTGTTGGTAAGGATCAAGGAGGCGTGGTCATCTATATTTGTTGTTTCATTGGAAAAAGCTAAATAGTGGATTACCCCAGGGATCGTTGCTGGACCTGCTTCTTTTTAACATATTCATAAATGAACTGGAAATAGGAATAACGAGTGAGGTGATCAAATTTGCAGATGAGATAAAATTACTCAGAGTTGTTAAGACAGAAGAGGATTGTGATAAATTGCAAGACCGGAAGTCTAAATGGCAGATGTGCTTTAATGTGGACAAGTGCAAAGTTATGCACCTAGGAAAGAACAACTCATACTATGGTTATACACATTAGGAACCACCACCCAGGAAATGTATTTAGGCATTATCATGGATAATACATTGAAACCCTCTGCCCAGTGTGCAGCAGTAGCCAAGAAAGCAGATAGAATGCTAGGAATCATAAGGAAAGGAATGGAGAATAAAACGGAGGATATTATAATGCCTCTGTATCGTTCCATAGTGCAACCACACCCTGAATATCGTGTGCAATTCTGGTCCTCCATATCTTAAAAAGGATGTAGCAGAATTAGAAAAGGTATAGAGAAGAACCACCAAAATGGTAAAGGGGATGGAAAGCTACCCCTATGAGGAAAGGCTTAAAAGGTTAGGGCTCTTCAACTTAGAAAAGAGCACCTCAAGGAAGATGTGATAGAGGTTTATAAATTAATGACTGGAGTGGAATAAGTGAACGTAGATCGGTTATTTATGCTATCAAAAAGTAGAAAGACTAGAGGGACATGCAATGAAGCTACAATATAACTAATTTAAGACTAATAAGAGAGTATTTTTTCACTCAATGTATCTCCAGGAACAAGCAGGAATAAGTCCTCACATATGGGTAAGTCGGAACCGACGGAGCCTGCGCGGGAAAGCTCCCCAGCTTCCCAGAAAGGGAAGCTTTTGGGGCCTCCCACTGCACATGCGCGCTGCCTTCCCGCCTTCCTGACCAGCTCTCCTCAGTTTCTCTTTTTCCGCGGAGCCAGCAGGTCGTGTTCCTGTCACCGCTGAAGAAATTATTGTTTTAGTTTGTTTCTTTAGACCGCGTACCTGCCTTCCCCATACCGAAACCGGTACCGCCGGTCTCTTTCTTTTCTTTAAAAAAAAAAAACAAAACAAAAAACTTTATCTTGCACAACTTGGTGACTTCGGTTAGGCCTCAGGCCTACACAAATTCTCCTCATGGAGAAACCAGCCCCTGGTTTTAAGAAGTGTACCAAGTGTAGCACTGTTATTTCTGTCACAGACACCCATGAATGGTGTCTTAAATGTTTGGGACCTGACCACTCCATTCCGGACTGCCCATCCTGCTCCCAGATGTCTAAACGTGGTTTGCAGAACCGGGCCAACAAATTCCATGTGCTGTTTGCTTCAGATAATCCAGCATCACAGTCATCCAGGTCTTCCTCTCCGGATGGATCTCAGGTAACCAAACCTTCTTCGGGCAGGTCCTCAAAGAGCAAATCTCCTTCAAAGCATCGAGAGGCTCTCACTTTTGAATCTGAGGACCATGCCCCAGCCAAACAACCCCGGCGGGAAGCTCTGGCTTCCAAAGCACCATCTATGGGGTTATAGGTTGACATCGATGGCACGGCCTCGACCGATCACCTGTTAGACTGCTCTGGGGTACCGGCCCATACCGGTACCGATATCCAGGCAGCAGTGGCGTCTATGAGCAATACTGTTCAGACCATGCAGCAGGCCATGCTGGCTTTCATTAATGCTGCGACGCCCTCGGTACCGCATCCAGCGGTTCCGGGTCTGGTTCCGGTACTGTCTTACATACCGGAACCGAGACCATCGTCTTCCAAACGCAGATCGGTTCCGCATGCCGGATCTGGGTTTTCACCCGATACCGATCCCATACCCGGTACGCCCGATGTCGATACCGATCGGTATGCGTATCGTGCGTTGGAAGCAAATAGAGGATACTCTGATTCTTCTGAGGATTTTGACTCCTCTGATGACTCTGATGAGCTGTCTCTAGTTCTTCCTGAAGAGCCTTCTTCCCCAAAGAGGAGAATGTCTCCACCAGAGGATTTGTCCTTTCAAGACTTCATTATAGAAGTAGCTAAAGGACTTTCTATTACTACATCCTCTGAGAAAGAACCTAGATCAAAGAAATTGGATATTTTAGGATACCCTAAAGTTCCTAAAGAGGCAGTCACCCTGCCTATCCATGAAATCCTTCAAGAACACTTGATGGACTTATGGGAGGCTCCTCTAACGTTGTCTCCTTATTCTCATAGGTTGGACACCATGTACCGGGTCCCCCCTCCTGGTTTTCAAAAGACTCAGCTGCCTCACCATTCCATTGTGGTGAAGTCTGCGCTGAAAAAGATTAAGAGTACCAAAAGGCACTCTTCTACCCCTCCAGGGCGAGAATGTAAGACCCTAGACTCTTTTGGTAGGAAAATCTTCCAGGCTAGTATGCTTATAGCCAGGATTAATTCATACAGTCTGTATATGGGCATGTTTCTAAGGGAACTTGCCCTAAAGGTACGGCATTTTGCCTCCTTTATCCCTGAGGATAGAAAGGAGGAGTTCATTTCTCTGGTGAAACAGTTTCTAGATGTTTCTAAGTTCTCCAACAGAGCAGCTTTTGATTCCTTTGAGGGTGCCGGTAGAGCTTCGGGCATTGCTATTGCAGCCCGACGACTTGCTTGGCACCAGGCCTCTGACCTAGAACCCTGGGTCCTGGATGGCTTACGGAATCTGCCCTGTACAGGTGAGAACTTATTTGGTAAGGACTGGCAAATTAAAGCCACTCAAATGGACGCAGAAAATGCTACATTAGATAGACTTTCTAAGTCTACCTCTACTCCTGCCAAGAAAAAGTCTTTCAAGAGGCCTTACTACAAGAAGGCCAGATTTTCCACAAATACTGGCCAACAATCTTCTCAGCCTCGCTTTGCTGCTAAACGTCAGCAACCTAAACAGGCAAGGTCAAAGCCTGCAGCGTCTGCCACTCCTCAGCAGGCTCAACCCCCTCAGGGGTTTTGACTTGCCCCTAGAGAACTTAACCTTTCTGGCTCTAGAACAACCAGAGCCCCTCACCATTCCCGGAAGGTTAGCTCACTTTGCTCCCAGATGGGGGCAAATTACATCAGAGCACTGGACCCTCTCTATCATCAGAGAGGGCTACAAACTTCATTTTTCCAACCTTCCTTCATATACCATGGTGAGGCACTTCAATTCTCCCCCATCTCTCCTGCGCCTGTTGGATCAGGAAGTCTCTTCTCTCCTTGCCCAAGGGGCAATAGAAGAGGTTCCTCTTCTTCAACAAGGGGACAGGATTCTACTCCCCTTATTTTCTCATAACAAAGAAGACAGGGGGATTCAGACCTATCCTAGATCTGAGAGAATTGAACAAATTTCTGTACAAGGAGAAATTCAAAATGCTTTCTCTAGGCATTCTCCTTCCATACCTTCAGAGTCAGGATTGGCTTTGTTCTCTAGATCTCAAGGATGCGTACACACATATACTCATCCACCCATCCCACAGAAAATATCTAAGATTTCTGTTTCAGGGAAAACATTTCCAGTACAGAGTACTTCCCTTCGGTCTAGCCTCTGCTCCAAGAGTGTTCACCAAATGCATGGCAGTTGTTGCCGCATTTCTAAGAGGTCTGGGAATTTTTGTATTCCCATATCTGGACGACTGGCTCATCCGAGCTCCATCTCAGTCAGAGGCCCAGATTTCCCTGGACCGCACAAGGCACATTCTGCAGTATCTGGGACTGGTGATAAACCTTCCCAAGTCTCAACTTATCCCTACTCAGTCTCTGGAATTCATAGGGGCCCAGTTGGACACCACCACTGCAAGGGCCTACCTACCTCAAGTCCGGGGCCAACGTCTGGTGTGCTTGGCCTCCCAAGCTCAGTCCAGCACTCACTTGACAGCCAGAGAAATGCTGCGACTTCTGGGCCACATGGCCTCCACGGTACACGTGGTGCCCTACGCTCGTCTTCATATGAGAGGAGCTCAATGGACCTTGGCCACCCAGTGGACTCAGGCATCAGGAGCGCTCTCCGACCAAATACCTCAAAGCGTCTGTTTTGGTCCCTCCAATGGTGGATGTCCACCGAGAATCTGTTGATGGGGGCCCCCTTCCAACCTTTGTTGCCCCAAACAACCCTCACAACAGATGCCTCCCAAACAGGGTGGGGAGCCCATCTTCAACACCTCTCCACTCAGGGTGCTTGGTCTCCACAAGAGACCACCCTTCACATCAACCTCCTGGAACTGCGAGCAATCTACTTTGCCCTCAAAGTCTTCCATACCCTCCTAGTCAACCTGACCGTCCTAGTCCATACAGACAATCAGGTGGCCATGTTCTACATAAACAAACAAGGAGGGACAGGCTCTCTGTCGCTTTGCAACGAAGCTCTCAGATTATGGGCCTTCGCCAGAGAGCATCATCTTCTGGCAGTGTATCTTCCAGGGGTTCAAAACTCTTGGGCAGACAGACTCAGTCGAGTTCTGCTTCCACACGAATGGTCCCTACATATGGACCAGATAAGCAGAATCTTTCAGGAATGGGGAACCCCGGACATAGACCTCTTTGCAAGTCCGTGGAATGCCAAACTTCCCCGGTTCTGTTCCAGGACTCCGTGTCAGGGAGCTCCGGCCAACGACGCCTTTCTCCTACATTGGGGTCATGAATTCCTATATGCCTTTCCACCCATTCCTTTGATTCCCAAGACTCTGTTCAAACTCCAGAGGGATCACGGATCGATGATCCTCATAGCTCCACGCTGGCCACGCCAAGTGTGGTTCCCTCTACTTCTGCATCTCTCCCAGGGACCCTCCCTGGACCTGGGAGCTGCGCCAGACCTCCTCTCTCAGGAGGAAGGGACTTTGTGGCACCCAAACCCCAAGTCCCTACACCTCAGAGCTTGGTTACTGAAGGCCTAAGCCTTCATGACTTCAGTCTTTCTCAACCAGTGATAGATATCCTTCATGCCTCTAGGAAACCCTCCACGAGGCGTTCCTATGCTTTCAAATGGAAACGCTTTTCCATTTGGTGTGCTCAACAGGGTCTTGACCCTCTAGCACTTCCTTTGAATTCTCTATTAGACTATCTCCTGCATCTTTCCAATGCAGGCCTTAAGACGAATTCAGTAAGAGTCCATTTGAGTGCTATTGCAGCATCTTTACAACCAATAAATGGACAACCTGTCTCCTCTCATCCTCTTATTGCAAGTTTCATGAGAGGCCTGACTCTAACTAAACCTCCCATCCGGCCTCTTCCGGTAGCATGGGATTTGAACCTAGTTCTAGGTCAGCTTATGAAGCCACCTTTTGAACCGTTGGTTTCTACCTCCTTGAAATTTCTTTTCTGGAAGGTCATTTTCCTTATTGCAGTCACTTCGTCTCGCCGCATCAGTGAACTACAGGCCTTAGTGGCTCATCCACCTTATACTAGGTTTCATCATGATAAGGTGGTCCTCAGGACGAATCCCAACTTTATGCCCAAAGTGGTCTCGCCTTTTCATCTTAATCAAGAGGTATATCTACCTGTCTTTTTTCCGGCTCCTCATGCATCCAGTGCATACTTCATACTTAGATTGTAAAAGAGCTCTTGCCTTTTACCTCAACAGGACTCAGCCACATCGAAAGTCTTCCCAACTTTTTGTGGCTTTTGATCCTTCTCATTTGGGACTTCCAGTCTCCAAACGTACACTTTCCAATTGGATTGCTCAGTGTATTTCCTTTGCTTACCAGAGTAAAAACATTTCTCTGGAAGGCCATGTCACAGCTCACAATGTGAGAGCCATGGCCACTTCTATGGCTCATCTTCACTCTGTATCCATAGATCAGATCTGTCGAGCCGCCACCTGGGCCTCGGTTCATACCTTCACAGCCCATTACTGTTTGGACAAGGACTCCCGCCGGGATGCCTTGTTTGGTCAGGCTGTCCTCAAACACCTGTTCCATACTTGAACAACTCCTGCCCACCTTCCCAGGATGGATGCCTGAGATCCATACGAAGATGGCGAACCCTTGGAAGGGGATCTCCCAGGCATCTCAGCTAGGGAGTCCCCATATGTGAGAACTTATTCCTGCTTGTTCCTGGAGATAGCACAGTTACTTACCTGTAACAGGTGATCTCTGGGAACAGCAGGAATTAGTCCTCACAACCCACCCACCTCCCCTAGGAGTTGTATCTTCTATCTATCTTCCTTTCCTCTCTCTATTGTCTCAGCTATAAACTCGAACTGAGGAGAGCTGGTCAGGAAGGCGGGAAGGCAGCACGCATGTGCAGTGGGAGGCCCCAAAAGCTTCCTTTCTGGGAAGCTGGGGAGGTTTCCCGCGCAGGCTCCGTCGGTTCCGACATACCCATATGTGAGGACTAATTCCTGCTGTTCCCAGAGATCACCTGTTACAGGTAAGTAACTGTGCTTTAGTCAAACTCTGCAGTTCGTTTCCGGAGGGTGTCGTAAAGGCTATTAGTTTAGCTGAATTTTAAAAAGATTTGGACAAATTCCTGGAGGAAAGTCTGTAAACAAAAGATGACCCAGGAAAACCACAGCTTATCCCGGGACAAGCATTGTAGAACCTGTGTGTCTTTTTGTGAACCTGCCAGTTACTTGTGACCTGGATTGGCCACTGTTGGAAACAGTATACTGGGCTTGATGGACCTTGTTCTGACCCAGTATGGCAAAACTTATGTTCTTAAAGGGGTACAAGGGCATCTCCAAAGACCTTGGGATTCCTGTCTCTACAGTTCACAATGATGTTATTAAGAGGTTTTCTGCTCATGGAACTGTTAAGATCCTTTCAGGACCTGGTGAGAAGAGGAAAATTAATCCAAGAAGATTTCGAAGATTAGTGCGAACTGTTGGAAAAACACCATGTACAACATCCAAAGAGCTTATGACTGACCTCGAGCAATCTGGAGTGGTGGTTTCAACCCACACCATATGCCACATACTAAACAAAGAAGGACTTCATTGGCAAAAGCGAAGGAGGACCCCACTGCTCAAGGGCAGACATAAAAAGGCATGCCTGATCTTTGCTCAAACCCACCTTGAGAAACCACACTCCTTCTGAGAAAATGTTCTGTGGACAGATGAAACCAAACTTGAATTCTTTGGCAGTGCAGACCAGTGATACATTTACAGGCAAAGAAATGAAACATATAAGGGGGAAAAACCCATCCTTCCTACCGTTAAATATGGTGGAGGTTCCATAATGATGTGGGCTGTTTTGCTACCTCAGGAACTGGAGGCCTGTAACGTATTAAAGGAATCATGAAGTCAAAGGTTACCAAGGAATTTTGGAGTGAAATGTGTGTGCTCTTTAGTGTCAGAAAGCTAGATCTGGGTCAAAGGTCATGGATCCTCCAGCAGGACAATGACCCAAAACATATCTAAAAGTATAAAGGAATGGTTAAATCTCCAGGAACAAGCAGGAATAAGTCCTCACATATGGGTACGTCGGTACCGACGGAGCCCGTGCGGGAAAGCTCCCCAGCTTCTTAGAATAGAAGCTTTTGGGACCTCCCACTGCACATGCGCACTGCCTTCCCGCCTTCCTGAACAGCTCTCCTCAGTTTCTCTTTTTCCGCGGAGCCAGCAGGTCGTGTTCCTGTCACCGCTGAAGAAATTGTTATTTTATTTGTTTCTTTAGACCGCGTACCTGCCTTCCCCATACCGATACCGGTATCGCCGGTCTTTTCTTTCTTTCTTTAAAAATTATAATTCTTTTTTCTTATTTTTTAGCTTTTTGGTCACTTCAGAGAGGCCTCTCGGCCTACTCAATTTCTCCTCATGGAGAAGCCAGCCCCTGGATTTAAGAAGTGTACCAAATGTAATGCTGTTATTTCAGTCACAGACACCCATGAATGGTGTCTGAAATGTTTGGGGCCTGACCATTCCATACCGGACTGCCCATCTTGCTCCCACATGTCTAAACGTGGGCTGCAGAACCGGGCCAACAAATTCCATGTGCTGTTTGCTTCAGAGAATACAGCATCACAGTCATCCAGGTCTTCTTCTCCGGATGGATCTCAGGTAACCAAACCTTCTGTGGGCAAGTCCTCAAAGAGCAAATCTCCTTCAAAGCATCGAGAGGCTCTTAGCTTAGAACTTGAGGACCCTGCCCCAGCCAAACAACCCCGGCGGGAAGTCCAACTTCCAAAAACGCCAATTCAGGGGTCTCAGGTTGATATCGATGCTACGGCCTCGACAGATCACCTGTTAGCCTGCTCTGGGGTACCGGGTCACTCCGGTACCGACATCCAGGCAGCTATGGCGTCCATGGGCGATACTGTACAGTCCATGCAGCAGGCCGTCATGGCTTTCATTAAAGCTGCAACGCCATCGGTTCCGCTTTCAGCGGTTCCGGGCCCGATACCGGTATCGTCCGCCATGCCGGTATCGAGGCCGTCCACCTCTAAACGCAAGTCGGTACCGTATGGGCTTTCGCTCCATACCGGTTCCATACCCGATACGCCCGATATCGATACCGATCGGTACGCGTATCGTGCGTTAGAGGAAAGCACCGATTCCTCTGAGGATTTTCACTCCTCTGATGATTCTGCTGAGTTTTCACTCAACTTACCTGAGGAGCCCTCTTCTCCTAAAAGGAGAATGTCCCCTCCAGAGGATTTGTCCTTCCAGGACTTTGTTTTAGATATGGCTACAGCCCTTTCTATTACCACATCCTCTGAAAAGGAACCCAGATCCAAAAAACTGGATATTTTGGGATACTCAAAGGCCCCTAAGGAGGCAGTTACCCTGCCTATCCATGAAATCCTTCAAGAACAACTGATGGATTTCTGGGAGAATCCTTTGACTTTGTCTCCTTATTCCCGTAGGTTGGACACCATGTATAGGGTCCCTCCTTCTCCTGGTTTCCAAAAGACTCAATTGCCCCACCACTCTATTGTGGTGAAGTCTGCAATGAAGAAGATTAGGAGTACCAAAAGGCACTCTTCCACCCCTCCAGGACGGGAATGTAAGACTTTGGACTCTTTTGGTAGGAAAATTTTCCAGGCTAGTATGCTTATAGCCAGGATTAATTCCTACAGTCTCTATATGGGCATGTTCCTGGAGGAACTTGCCAAAAAGGTGCGGCATTTTGCCCCCTTTATCCCTGAGGATAAAAAGCAGGGATTCCTTTCCCTAGTGAAACAACTCTTAGAGGTTTCTAAGTTCTCTAATAGGGCAGCATATGATTCCTTTGAGGGAGCCAGTAGGGCTTCGGGCATTGCTATTGCAGCCCGACGTCTTGCTTGGCTCCAGGCCTCTGATCTGGAACCTTGGGTTCTAGATGGCTTACGGAATCTGCCCTGTACAGGTGAGAACTTATTTGGGGAAGAGTGGCAAATCAAAGCCACCCAGATGGATGCTGAAAATGCCACCTTGGAAAGACTTTCAAAGTCCACTTCAATTCCTACTAAGAAAAAGTCTTTTAAAAGGCCTTACTATAAGAAGGCCAGAGTTGCTTCAAATACTGGCCAGCAGTCTTCTCAACCTCGCTATACTGCTAAGCGTCAGCAATCCAAACAAGCACGAGCTAAGCCTGCAGCAGCTACTGTAGCTCAGCAGGCTCCAACCCCTCAGGGGTTTTGACTTGCTCCTAGGGAACTTGCCACTTCTGGTTCTAACACAACCAGAACCTCTCACCATACCCGGAAGGTTGGTTCACTTTGCTCCCAGATGGGAACAAATCACAACAGAACAATGGACCCTCTCTATCATTCGAGACGGTTACAAACTTCATTTCTCCAGCCTTCCTCCCCATCATATGGTGAGACCATTCAATTCTCCCCCATCTCTCCTAACCCTGTTGGGTCAAGAGGTTTCCTCTCTTCTTGCCCAAGGGGCCATAGAAGAGGTTCCTCTTCCTCAACAAGGGTCCGGTTTCTACTCCCCTTATTTTCTCATTCCAAAGAAGACAGGGGGATTCAGACCAATCCTAGATCTGAGAGAATTGAACAAATTTCTCTTCAAGGAGAAATTCAAAATGCTGTCTCTTGGCATTCTCCTTCCTTACCTCCAGGGTCAGGACTGGCTTTGTTCTCTAGACCTACAGGATGCGTATACACATATACTCATCCATCCATCCCACAGAAAGTATCTTCGCTTTCTGTTTCAGGGAAAACATTTCCAATACAGAGTACTCCCCTTCGGTCTAGCCTCTGCTCCAAGAGTATTCACAAAATGCATGGCAGTCGTAGCCGCATTTCTAAGAGGCATGGGAATCTTTGTCTTCCCATATCTGGACGACTGGCTCATCCGAGCTCCAACTCAGTCACAGGCCCAGATTTCCCTGGACCACACAAGGAGCCTTTTGCAGTATCTGGGACTGGTAGTAAACCTTCCCAAGTCCCAACTCATCCCTACTCAATCTCTAGAATTCATAGGGGCCCAGTTGGACACCATCACTGCAAGGGCCTACCTTCCACATGTTCGAGGCCAGCGCCTCCTGAGTTTGGCCTCCCAAGCTCAGTCCAGCACTCACTTGACAGCCAGGGAAATGCTACGCCTACTGGGTCATATGGCCTCCACAGTGCATGTGGTGCCCTATGCTCGTCTTCATATGAGAGCAGCTCAATGGACCCTGGCCACTCAGTGGACTCAGGCGTCAGGAGCGCTCTCAGACCAAATACAAACCTCCGATCGTCTGTTTTGGTCCCTCCACTGGTGGACTTCCACCAAGAATCTGTTGTTGGGGGCTCCATTTCAACCATTGCTACCCCAAGCAACCCTCACAACAGATGCCTCCCAAACAGGGTGGGGAGCCCATCTGCAAACTCTCTCCACTCAGGGCACTTGGTCTCTACAGGAGACCACCCTTCATATCAATCTTCTGGAACTGCGAGCAATTTACCTTGCCCTCAAGGTCTTCCACTCCCTCCTAGCCAACCTCACTGTCCTAGTTCAGACGGACAATCAGGTGGCCATGTTTTACATAAACAAACAAGGAGGGACGGGCTCTCTGTCGCTTTGCAACGAAGCTCTAAGACTATGGGCCTTCGCCAGAGAGCATCAGATTCACCTGCTAGCAGTGTATCTCCCAGGAGTTCAAAACTCTCGGGCAGACAGGCTCAGTCGAGTTCTGCTGCCACACGAATGGTCCCTACATTTGGACCAAATAAACCGAATCTTTCAGGAATGGGGGACCCCGGACATAGACCTCTTTGCAAGTCCGTGGAATGCCAAACTTCCCCGGTTCTGTTCCAGAACTCCGTGTCAGGGAGCTCAGGCTACGGACGCCTTTCTCCTGAATTGGAATCAGGCATTCCTATATGCCTTTCCACCCATTCCTTTGATTCCCAAGACTCTGTTCCAACTCCAGAGGGATCATGGAACTATGATCCTCATAGCTCCACGCTGGCCACGCCAAGTGTGGTTCCCTCTACTTCTACAGCTCTCCCAGGGATCCTACTTGGATCTGGGAGCTGCGCCAGACCTCCTGTCTCAGGAGGAGGGGACTTTGTGGCACCCAAACCCCAAATCCCTTCACCTCAGTGCTTGGTTACTGAAGGCTTAAACCTTCAAGACTTTCATCTTTCCCAACCAGTGAAAGATATCCTTTCTGCCTCTAGGAAACCCTCTACCAGGCGTTCCTATGCTTTCAAATGGAAACGTTTTTCCATTTGGTGTGCTCAGCAGGGTCTTGACCCTCTGGCACTTCCTTTGAATTCTCTTCTTGATTATCTCCTGCATCTCTCCAATGCAGGCCTCAAGACGAATTCGGTAAGAGTCCATTTAAGTGCTATTGCAGCATCCTTGAAACATATAAATGGACAACCTATCTCCTCTCATCCTCTTGTTGCAAGATTCATGAGAGGCCTGACTCTCACTAAACCTCCCATCAGACCACCCCCGGTCGCATGGGATTTGAATCTAGTGCTCGGTCAACTTATGAAGCCACCTTTTGAGCCAATGTTTTCCACCTCCTTGAAATTTCTTTCCTGGAAGGTCATCTTCCTCATTGCAGTCACTTCGGCTCGCCGCATCAGTGAGCTGCAGGCTTTAGTGGCTAATCCACCTTACACAAGATTTCATCATGATAAGGTGGTCCTTAGGACGAATCCCCACTTTATGCCTAAAGTGGTCTCGCCTTTTCATCTTAATCAAGAGGTATATCTACCTGTCTTTTTTCCAGCTCCTCATGCATCCAATGCAGAGAGGAACCTTCATACTCTGGATTGTAAAAGAGCTCTCGCTTTTTACCTTAATAGGACTCAGCCACATCGAAAGTCTTCTCAACTTTTTGTGGCCTTTGATCCTTCCCATTTGGGACTTCCAGTCTCCAAGCGTACACTTTCCAATTGGATTGCTCAGTGTATTTCTTTTGCTTACCAGAGCAAAAACATTCCTCTGGAAGGCCATGTCACTGCTCACAATGTGAGGGCCATGGCAACTTCTATGGCTCATCTGCACTCTGTTTCCATAGATCAGATCTGTCGAGCCGCTACCTGGGCCTCGGTTCATACCTTCACAGCCCATTACTGTTTGGACAAGGACTCCCGCCGGGATGCCTTGTTTGGCCAGGCTGTCCTCAAGCACCTGTTCCATTCCTAAACAACTCCTGCCCACCTTCCCAGAATGGATGCCTGAGATCCATACGAAGATGGCGAACCTTTACAGGGGATCCCATGCATCTAAGCTAGGGAGTCCCCATATGTGAGGACTTATTCCTGCTTGTTCCTGGAGATAGCACAGTTACTTACCTGTAACAGGTGATCTCTGGGAACAGCAGGAATTAGTCCTCACAACCCACCCACCTCCCCTAGGAGTTGTATCTTTTATCTATCTATCTTCCTGTCCTCTCTCTGTTGACTCAGCTATAAACTCGAAACTGAGGAGAGCTGTTCAGGAAGGCGGGAAGGCAGTGCGCATGTGCAGTGGGAGGTCCCAAAAGCTTCTATTCTAAGAAGCTGGGGAGCTTTCCCGCACGGGCTCCGTCGGTACCGACGTACCCATATGTGAGGACTAATTCCTGCTGTTCCCAGAGATCACCTGTTACAGGTAAGTAACTGTGCTATACAAAGGAATGGTTAAAAAGGAAAAAATGGACTATGTTAAACTAGACAGCAATGAGTCCTGATCTGAATCGAATCGAGAACCTTTGGAAAGAGCTGAAATCTGCCATTGATAAAAGGAATCCTGGAAACATTCATGAGTTGGAACAAATCACAGTTGAAGAGTGGGAAAAACTACCAGCAGACAGATGTATGAAACTTATAGGTAGCTACAAGAAACGTTTGGAGGTTGTCATCACTGCCAAGGGTTGTGCAACCAAATATTAGCGAAGAGTGCCATTAATCCTGTCACGGTCCTTTTTTTTTTTTTTTTAATTTATGCAATTTCTAAATATAAAACAAGAAGGGCTGAGAACAGAAATATTAGAAATAGAGTAAACATACATTTCAAAAATCAAAACATTACAGATCCATTCCACAAGTCCTCAACACTGAGGGAAAGACGGGTCACTAATCAAAAGAAATCTCTCTCAATATCATACAGGAAAAGAAGGCGACTCTAAGGGGCTACAAATCCAAACATTGCATAGCCCTGCACATCTGTAGGACCACCATCAGGAGGCCCAACGGGGAAGTCTGGGTGACCAGCAGTTTGGAGGAAATAAAGGAAGCCAACTGAGATGGGTCATAAAAAAAAGTTGCTTATACCAGACAACTTTACCAAACATTTGCAGGAAAAACACAAAAATAAAAGCCTCCCCAGTTGAACCACCCAAGGACTAAACAGCAAAAATTGCCTTCTCCATTTCTGGTGGACCCTGGAGGCATCAGGAGAAATCTGGGAATCCAGGAACATTTTATTTGGCATTAGAAAAACACATCTCAAAAAGCCTCCAGTGCCAGGGTGACTGACAAAGTAGCCGTCATCCTGGAATGAGAGGCAAACTTTTCTAAATATGAAGTTAAATCTAGACTCTATCATAGGACAAGGCTGAGGACTGCTCAAAGTTGTCCAAAGCCCTGGCTTTAGTAGTAGGTAGATAGGTGGCAGGGATTCACTGGTCAACAAATTTTTACAAAAGTCATGTTACTGAAATAAAAAGTCATTTCTTATCAATTTTTATATGCTGAACATGAATATGACAGTGAAATTGCAAAGTTGGCTTTAGTTTTTTTGTAATCTACAAGAATTGTTTGCATCACAAAATGCATGTCAATAGTAAATATAATAGGCCTTCGGTTAATACCTGTAAAAAACCAAGTCATAGACTACTTAGATTTTTTCGCCTGTCTCTTGTACAGCTGTTCGGGAGCTTCTCTGGTAAGTGTCCAGCAGTAGTCAGCCAGCATTGTAGTGGACCATTTTCCCTGGTATCTTTGCTCCATCGTTGCGATATCCTGGTGAAAACGTTCGCCCTGTTCATCACTAACCATACCACAGTTGTCAGGAAAGAAATCGAGATGGGAATCAAGGAAATGGATCTTTAGAGACATATTGCAGCCAAGTTTCTGATACTGCATCAGCATGTCTCCTACTAGTTCCTTGTAGTTTTCTACCCTAACATTCCCGAGAAAGTTTGACACTAGGCGAAAAGCATTCCATGCTTGTTTCGCATCACCCTGCAGCAAGTTGTTGAACCGGTCATCTTTGAAGAGCTCTTGAATCTGAGGACCCACAAAAACTTCCTCTTTAATCTTTGCTTCGCTGAGTCGAGGGAATTTTTCATGCAGGTATCGGAAAGCTGGCAAAGTGCAGTCCATGGCTTTCATGAAGTTTTTCATCAAACCTAGTTTGATGTGAAGGAGTGGTAGCAGGATTTTGTGAGCCTCAACCTGAGCTGGGTGCTGGATATTCTTCTCTCCAACTGTTACATTTGGTCTGCGATTCCATTCCTTTCGCAAGTAGTGCCAATCCCTTGCTCGGCTATCCCACTCACATAAGAAACACATGTATTTTATATATCCCTGCTGCAGTCCCATTAAAAGGGCAACTACCTTTAAAGTCACCACCGAGGTGCCAGCTGTACTTGTTATAGTTAATGGAAGTCAGTAGATGCTTTAAGTTATCGTATGTCTCTTTCATGTGGACGGCATGCGCTACTGGAATAGATGGAAGACGGTTTCCATTGTTCAAAAGCACAGCCTTCAGACTCAGTTTCGAAGAGTCTATAAATAGTCTCCAGTCTTGTGGGTCATGAGTGATTTTTAAGGCATTCATGAGGCTTTCAATATCGGAACGGAATACCAGATTACTTTCTTTTCCGACTGCGTACGAGTTACACTGCTGATGTCAGATGGCTGATGTCAGTCTGGCAGTAGTATTGCATTGCATTAGAAAATGATGCAATCAACTCTGGATGATGTTTGCATGCTGATATTATGCAATGTGATGCAATATTACATCATTCAAGGCTTATTTGGGATGTTGATGTCCTACTGGATAAATTTACACGGTGAAACGTCAAAAATGAACTACATGCAATATCTTCAAAACGAGAGCCAATAAAATTTTTTTAATGTTATACTTGTGTTATATGGTGCTGGCGGCGAATACTGTGTATACCATGGACTGCCCGAAGAACAAACCAGTCAGTGCTAGAGGAGATCAAACCTAAGCTTTCTTTAGAAGCTCAGATGACAAGACTTCGACTTTCATACTTTGGACACATCATGCGAAGAGAGAGAGATCATTAGAGAAAGACATTATGCTTGGCAAGATAGAAGGTCAATGCAAAAGAGGAAGGACAGCAATGAGATGGATCGATACAATAACAGCAGCTACGGGTACCAGTCTGTCAACAATGAGCCGCCTGACTGAAGACCGAACACAATTTAGGATAGCTATCCAGAGGGTCACCATGACTCGACTCCGACTCGACGGCACTTAACAACAGCAACATTTGTGTTCAGCTCACCAAAATACTACAGATTAGGGCTTTTTAAAGTCAGTAACGATTTCAATTTTGACCAGTGGATTCAGCCGAAACCTTTAATACAGAAGTCAAATACTACTTAAACAGTTCAAGGGCTGATATAGACAGCTGCTGTTGTTGTTAAGTGCCGTCGAATCGGAGTCGACTCATGGCGACCCTCTGGATAGCTATCCTAAATTGTGTTCGGTCTTCAGTCAGGCGGCTCATTGTTGACAGACTGGTACCCATAGCTGCTGTTATTGTATCGATCCATCTCTTTTACGTTGACCTTCTATCTTGCCAAGCATGATGTCTTTCTCTAATGATCTCTCTCTTCGCATGATGTGTCCAAAGTATGAACGTTGAAGTCTTGTCATCTGAGCTTCTAAAGAAAGCTTAGGTTTGATGATCTCTAGTACCGACTGGTTTGTTCTTCGGGCAGTCCATGGTGTGTACACAGTATTCGCCGCCAGCACCATAATTCAAAGGCATCAATTTTTTTCCTGTCTCTTTTTCACTGTCCAGCTTTCACATCCATGTGATATTGAAAATACCATGGCTTGAACAAGTCGAATCTTTGTATGGAGGGAGACGTCTCTGCTTTTGAGAATCTTATCTAGGTCTTTCATAGCCATTCTGCCAAGAGCAATACGTCGTCTGATTTCTTGACTGCTTGTTGCTTCTTTATTGGTAGTTGATCCAAGTAGGTTAAAGTTGTTCACGATTTGAATTTCTTCTCCTTCAACGATGAACCTGTTGATTATGCCAGTTGTCATGATCTTTGTTGTCTTTACATTAAGGTGCAGGCCCATTTTGAGACTATTTTCTTTGATTGTGAGAAGCAAATGTTTCAGATCATCTTCACTTTCAGCCAGTAATGTGGTATCATCAGCATAGCGAAGGTTGTTGATGAGTCTTCCACCAATCTTCACACCTCTGTTGTCTTCATACAATCCTGCTTCTCTGATGATTTGTTCTGCATATGAATTAAACAGGTAGGGGGAAAGTATGCAGCCTTGTCTTACACCTTTGCATATTTTAAACCATTCTGTTTCTCCTTGTTCCGTTCGAACTGTTGCTTCTTGATCAATATACAGATTGTGCAAGAGTACGATCAGGTGTTCCGATATACCCATGCTTCTTAATGTGACCCAGAGTTTCTCATGGTTTACACAGTCAAAAGCCTTGCTATAGTCGATAAAGCACAAATAGATATCCTTTTGGTATTCTTTATTCTTTTCAAGGATCCATCTCACATCCGCAGTGATGTCTCTCGTACCTCGCCCTTTTCTGAACCCTGCTTGCACTTCAGGTAGTTCTTGTTCCAGGTATGGTTGTAGTCTCTTTTGAATAATCTTCAGTAGAATCTTGCTGGCATGTGGGATCAGAGCGATTGTGCGATAATTTCCACAGTCAGTTGGATCACCTTTCTTTAGTATTGGTATAAACACAGATCTTTTCCAGTCAGTTGGCCATGATGTTTTCCATATTTCTTGGCAGAGCCTTGTAAGTATGGTAACAGCTGCATCAGATTGCTGTAATACTTTTATGAGAATGCTATCGATGCCTGGTGCTTTGTTCTTTGATAAGGTTTTCAATGCTGCTTCAACTTCTTTCATCACCAATGGTTCACGATCATCAGGTACAGGTTGAAACGGCTGTTGGTCCACTTGATCTTTATCATATAAAAACTGTATATTCCTTCCACCTTTTCTTGATCTTCTCAGCATCATTCAACATAGAACCTTGAGCATCTTGTAACATTCCAATTTGAGGCTGGAACTTTTTCTTTAACTCTCGTAGCTTTAGGAAAGCCAATCTTGTTCTTCCTCTAATAGTTTATGCTTCTATTTCCTTGCATGCGTCGTTGTAGTACTTTTCCTTGTCCTGTCTTGCTGCACGTTGGAAATCTCTGAGTTCTGTGATTGTCTTTCTTTCTCCTCTGGCTGTAGCTTCTCTGCGTTTCTGGGTAATTTTCAGTGTTTCTTCCATTTTGGCCGTTTTTTCTTTCACCTTTTGTAGAGACTTCTCGCTTTCTTCCAACACAACTTTCTTGATGTCATTCAACAACTCTTCTGGAGCTCTGTCATTTGTATTTAAAGCAGCAAATCGATTTTGCAGGCAGTCTTTAAATTCCAGTGGTATATTCTCAAGGTCATATTTTGCTGCATTCATGAGTGGTTTGCTCTTTTTCAAGTTTAGCTTGAGTTTGCATACTAGTAGTTGATGATCTGTACCACAGTCAACTCCAGTTTTTGTCTTTGTTGATGTTATAGAGCTTTTCCATCGTTGACTTCCACAGATGTAGTCAATTTATTTGATTTTTATACAATCCATTGGGTGAGGTCCAAGTGTACAGTCGCCGCTTGTGTTGCTGGAAGGTGTTTGAGATGAATAGATTGTTGGTCTTGCAGAATTCTATCAGTCTTTCTCCAGCTTCATTTCTTTTGCCAAGTCCATATTTTCCAACTACTTTGCTTTCTTCTTTGTTACCAACTTTTGCGTTCCAGTCATCCATGACTATCAGGATATCCTGTTTGCATGTTCTGTCAATTTCAGCTTGTACTTGTTCATAGAACTCTTCAATTTCATTCTCTTCTGCAGCTGTTGGGGCATATACTTGAATTATAGTTGTTGATAGGCATTCCTCGTAGACGAATAGAGATTAAGCATTCACTGACTGCATTGTATTTCATTACAGTTGGTGCAAATTTTTCTTTATTATAAATGCAACACCATTTCTTCTTTGTCTTTCATTTCCAGCATAGTAGACCATGTGATCATCTGATGCAAAGTGCCCGATGCCAGTCCATTTCAGTTCGCTGACACCCAACAGATCAAGTTGTACACGTTCCATTTCATTCTTGACCACCTCCAACTTCCCTTGGTTCATGCTTCGTACATTCCATGTTTCAATGTGTAAGACATCTTTACAGCTTCTGACTCTCATTTCATGTGCAGCTACATCAGCAGTCAGACGTCCCGAGGGCTTTGATCCAACCACATCATAAATGCTGGTTTTACTCTGAAAAGTCTTCAGCTCTTCCCCAGTAGCTAGTTGAGTGCCTTCCGACCTGGAGGTCTCATCTTCCAGCACTATAGCACTATTTGTTTTGTTGTAACTATCCATTGGGTTTTCATGGCAAGATACAGAAGTAGATTGCCGGGCCTTTCTTCCGTGCAGTTTAAGTTTGGTGGTGTTGCCGTTGTCACAAAAATGTGATCCTCCGCCGTCAACACTATACCATTCTGCTGCTGCCCAGATGGGTGGTTTGTCTTGGTCTGGCTCCTAAGCTAAGACCTGTCCATCTTGGGAGACCCTGGCAGTAGTTAAACTATCGATAGTTTAGCTCTCAGCATCACTGATGCACCCAAGCCCTCACAGCACGACAAGCTGCAAACCAAGTGAGGGGATATAGATAGCATATTAAGGAAATTAAGAACTCACAGGTTTCAACTTCTAGCTGAATTCTCTAAAAACTCCAACTTCCTATGGATGACCTCAGAATCTCTCACAAAAGTTAGGGGTAGTCTCTTGCACCTGATCCAAGCAACGTTCCAGAAAGTTACTAACTGCTGCCCAAATAATTGCAACTGCTGTGAGGGAGCTTGAAGTTGTGAGGAAATTGATGACTCCATTACTGAAAATGCCTCCCATAAACTTTGCATGGTAAAAGACATAGGTCTCACCAACTTTACTCCGGGACTTTTCATAGGTATTTGCCCTTTGTCAACAGTCTCCAGATCTGAGGGAAACCATGAAGACAGATCCAATTGCTGGGCACTCAATCATTTCTCCTCTGGCTTCCTCCACTCCAGAATGCACTGTTGCTGACCCACTTCCCCAATTTCCTAATCCAGGGCAGGGCCATTGCACATCGAGCTCAGGGACAGAATCCACAACTTCTCATGTGCTCACCTCCGAGCCCTCCTGCAGAGTTTTAATCACTTGCTGTTCTGGTGGAATGTGGTCTCCAGGTTAAGAAAAGTATCGAGCCCAATGGCGGTCAAAGGGCCTCCATCCACCCCTTCTACAACCAAGCAGGCTTCCTGGAGTAACATTGCCCTTCAGAGCGGGTCCATGGGCCCACTTCCCGTTGACTTCTCACCCGACTGGGCCTCCACCATCTGCATCTTCACCTTCCGCTTGTGGCTGGACTGGCATGAATCAAAAGCAGGAAACTTGTAGAGGAAAAAGTAATAGGTAGGAGTACCCTCGGCAAGAAGTCAACGAGTGTATATCTCAGGTGCCATCTTCTTTGTGTTTTTTCTCAGAAATTATTACGATTATGTTGCACAGACATCTATTTTTTTTTTTTTTTTTTGCTGTTGTATACCTTTCAACATACTATTAAAATATTTAGATGACATACAGTTGGAATATTTTCAATTTTTTTTCGAGAGCTGTTTTGTTTATTCCACGTAATCTTTGTTTTTTGGTGCGCTGAATCCGAAAATGACCTCCATTTTGTCACAGGACATCACGTTTCCTGACAATTTAGGTAACTATGTTAAATAAGGCAATACCTCAAAATAAATGGAAATAGACTTATAAAATTAAAGTTTTATTACAATATTTTCATGAAAATCCTTTTTTGAACTGAAATGAGCTCACCTACACACACTAAACGCGATTCTTCTTCCTTGTGAGGCTCCTCTTGGTGCATTTACGCTTGTGAGTAGCATCTGGAATGTCTCTCTGAAGCATCCAACAGTAGTCTGCCATCAATGTAATGCTCCATTTTCCCTGGTATCTCCTTTCCGTCTCTTTAATGTCTTGGTGGAATCGTTCACCTTGTTCCTCACTCACAGCTCCCAAATTTTAGGAAAGTAGTCAAGATGGGACTGGAGGAAATTCACTTTCAAACTCATCAAGCAACCTAAAGCTTGAAATGCTTTCAGCATGGTATTGACAAACTCTTGATCAACTGTAAGCCTTCTAATGTCTGGTCCGACGAACACACCTTCCTTCAATTTTGCCTCCGACAGGCCTGGAAACTTGGTGACCAAGTATTTGAAGCATTCTCCATCTTTTGGAAGTGATTTTACGAATTGCTTCATCAATCCCAATTTTATGTGGAGAGGTGGTAGAAGACCTTTATGGGAAGGTACCAAAGTTTCTCGGAGGACATTTTTTTCACTGATTGTTAGCACCCTCAGCTGCCAACTCTTCTTGGTCCAGTGATTTTGTCGGTCTCGACTGTCCCATAGACACAGAAAACAAGGATATTTGGTATACCCAGCTTGTTGTCTGAGCAGCATGCACAAGACCTTCAAGTCTCCACACACTTGCCAACCATGGTCTTCATGTTTAAGTTTACAAAGAACCAATTCCAAGTTCTCGTAGGTTTCCTTCAAGTGTACAGAATGACCTACAGGTATGGAAGCATAAAAAGCGTTGTGGAGTAAAACTGCTTTGAGACTTCTTTTTGAAGAATGTATAAAAAGATGCCATGGCTCTGAATCATATTGGATTTTAAATTGATCCATCAGACCTTCGACATCGATGCAATAAACCAACTTGTCTTCCTGGGCGAAGTAAGGAACAAACGCCTTTTCACGATGTCTGAATCATGAAGATGACACTCCTGGCAACAATAAATTCCTGCTTTTCAGCCTTGATCCGAGTAACTCAGCGGCATCTTTGGGAAGATTCAAGTCTCTTACCAAATCATTCATCTCCTGAGAAAACAATTTTGGTCTTGTCATCTTCAAAGTCAGAACTTGATTCGTCATCTGGTTCAGGTATGACTTCACCTTCATCGGAGCTAGGTATCTCTTCCAAGGTAGCAGGGGGCGTGGGTACTGGTATATCTGTGCCATGGGGGATGGGACGAATTGCCGAGTGAAGATTGGGGTATGAAATGGAATGCTTCCATTTGGAATTAAACCCTTTCACATTGCATGAACAAAAGTAACAGTCGTCACTGTGGTTCTTTTGCTCTCGCCATACCATAGGAATCCCATAACGGAAAGATTTTTTCTTACCCTTGAACCAGTTTCGGAGGTCCTCAACACACCGTTTGCACACTTTGAGGCTCCCAGACTTTATCTTGATCTCCAATTTTTAGTCCAAAGTATGCAAAGTATACTTTTTTCACAAAGTCTGTAATATTCTGCTGTTGCTTCAACATTGTATATTCACCACAGATGAAACAGAAACTGTCTGGCGAATTAATACACTTCCGCGGAGCCATAACATAACGGTTGAAGAATGACGAGCTAACACGAATTGCGATGAAAAAGTGTGAACAGCCTAGAACTAAGAACCTGATGATGATTCGTTCACAAGTGTGACATGCAGGAGAGAGCAGCTCTGTGTCTGTACAGGAGAGGTCACGGTGCTGGCCACGCCCCCCTGCACTGACTGGAGCTGCTGCTATCTGCCCTGTGTCTCCCTCCCACTGGATTCTTCAGGAAAGATTAACCCCTTCTACCATTAGAAGCACGGACTTAAAACTTGCTTAGCTTATATTGCTGACCATCAGATTTACAGTGCTATATTTTTTTTTTACGTAACTCGGACGACCCCTTTAAGATTTTTTTGACATTTTATATCTTAAATGCACTTATGTTAATTAATTAATAGTAATTTGAAAACATTTGATACATTTGAAGACAATTTTGCATGTTGTGGCAAATCATGACGTCTAGGAGTTTTTTCAATATTTTATTTGTTTTCAGCACACCAAAATACATGGAAATTAGATGAAAATAATCAAACTGCTTTTTAGTCGCAGACCTGTGTTATTTCTCAAGATATTGTACACAACATGCCTAAAATGCAAGGTTAGAACATAAGAACATAAGATATGCCATACTGGGTCAGACCAAGGTCCATCAAGCCCAGTATTCTGTTTCCAACAGTGGCCAATCTAGGTCATATGTACCTAGCAGTTTCCCCAAGGGACACAGGTTCCACAATGCTTGTATTGGTTCAAGCATTGATATCCTGGGTCCCTTCTTAATAATGGCTTATGGACCTTTCCTCCAGGAACTTGTCCAAACCTTTTTTAAACCCAGCTACACTAACAGCCTTTACTACATCCTCCGGTAACAAATTCCAGAGTTTGATTACACGTTGAGTGAAAAAATATTTTCTTTTATTAGTCTTAAATAGTTTACCCTGTAGCTTCATTGCATGTTCCCTAGTCTTTCTATATTCTGATAAGGTAAACAATCGATCTACGTTTACCCGTTCCACTCCGCTCATTAATTTATAGACTTCTATCATATCTCCCCTCAGCCGTCTCTTTTCCAGGTTAAAGAGCCCTAACCTTTTTAGCCTTTCTTCATAGGAGTATCCTTCCATCCCCTTTACCATTTTGGTGGCTCTTCTCTGAACCTTTTCTAATAACTCTATATCCTTTTTAAGATACGGCGACCAGAATTGCACACAATATTCAAGGTGCGGTTGTACCATGGAACGATACAGAGGCATTATAATATCCTTTGTTTTATTTTCCATTCCTTTCCTTATGATACCTAGCATTCTATTTGCTTTCTTGGCCGCTGCTGCACACTGGGTGGAGGGTTTTAACATGTTATCCACGATGACTCCTAAATCTTTTTCCTGGGTGGTTGTTCCCAAAGTGGAACCTTGCATTGTGTAACCATAGTGTGGGCTCTTCTTTCCTAGGTGCATAACTTTGTACTTGTCTACATTAAATTTCTTCTGCCATTTGGTTGCCCAGTCTTCCAATTTATCCAGATCCTCCTGCAGTTTTCCACAGTCCTCTTGGGTTTTAACAGCTTTAAACAGTTTTGTGTTGTCTGCAAATTTGATAACCTCACTGGTTATCCCTTTTCCAGGTCATTTATGAATATGTCAAAAAGTAGCGGACCCAGTACAGATCCCTGGGGTACGCCACTATTCACCTTTTTCCATTGGGAAAATTGGCCATTTAGCCCTACCCTCTGCTTTCTATCTTTTAACCAGTTCCCGATCCACAATAGTACACTGCCTCCTATCCCATGACTTTTTAGTTTTGCCAAACGTCTCTGATGAGGGACCTTGTCAGAGGCTTTCTGAAAGTCCAGATACACAATATCAACCGACTCACCTTTGTCCACCTGATTATTCACTCCTTCAAAAAAACATAACAGATTAGTAAGACAAGATCTTCCTTGTCTAAAGCCATGTTGGCTGTCTCCAATTAGGCCATGACTATCTACATGCTGAGTAATTTTATTCTCTATGATGGTTTCTATCATTTTTCCCGGTATTGACGTCAGGCTCACCGGTCTGTAGTTTCCCGGATCACCCCTGGAACCCTTTTTAAAAATTGGTGTTACATTGGCGATCCTCCAATCTTCAGGTATTACAGATGATTTTAATGAAAGTTCACAGATTACTAATAGCAGGTCTGCAATCTCATATTTCAGTTCTTTCAACAATCTTGGATGTGTACCATCCGGTCCAGGTGATTTGCTGTTATTCAGTTTATCAAATAGTTGTAATACATCTTCCCGGTGTAGCGATATTTCTCTCAATTTCTCTGCAGTATCACCTTTAAATACCACTTCAGTCTTGGGTAACATCCCTACATCTTCCTCAGTAAAGACCGAAGCAAAGACTTCATTTAGTCTCTCCGCTATAGCCTTGTTTCCTCTTACTGCCCCTTTTACCCCTTTATCATCTAATGGACCAACTGACTCTCTCACAGGTTTTTTGCTACGAATGTACTTGAAAAAGTCTTTATTTCATGTTTTTGCTTCCATAGCAAGTTTCTTCTCAAATTCTCGCTTTGCTGCCTTATCAATGCTTTACATTTAACTTGCCAGTGCTTGTGCTGTTTCCAGTTTTCGTTGTTTGGTGCTTTTTTTTTTCTTTTCCTGAAAGATGCTTTTTTGGCAGCAAAAGCCTCTCTGACCTCACCTTTAAACCATGCTGGCAGTTTTTTGGACTTTCTTCCACTTTTCTTAATGCGTGGAATACAGCTGGTCTGGGCTTCCAGGATAGTATTTTTAAACAACACCCAAGCCTGATGTACGTCTTTAACCTTTGCAACCGCTCCTTTTAGTTTTTTCTTGACTGTTTTCCTCATTTTATCATAGTCTCCCTTTCGAAAGTTAAAAGGTAGTACTGTGGATTTCTTTACTATCCCTCCTCCACTAATTAAATCAAACACGATCATGCTATGATCACTTTTGCCAAGTGGTCCCAACACCCTTATTTCTTGAACCAGATCTGGTGTTCCACTAAGGTCTAGGTCCAGTATGGCTTCCCCTCTGGTCGGTTCATGAACCAGCTGCTCCAAGAAGCAGCCATTTATTTCATCTAGAAACTTTATCTTTCTAGCATGTCCTGACGTGACACTGACCCAGTTGATACCGGGGTAGTTGAAATCACCCATTATTATTACTGTGCTGTAACTTTTGTTAGCTTCCTTGATTTCTTTGAGCATTTCATCATCCATTTGGTCATTCTGGCCAGGCGGTCGATAATACACCCCCATTGCCATCACCTTCCCCTTCATACATGGAATTTCAATCCATAGAGATTCTACAGCAAATTTTGTTTCCTGCAAAACTTTAATCCTTTGACTCAATGCCCTCTCTAACATAGAGCAGAACCCCTCCACCATTTTGATCAGTTCTGTCATTACGATATAGTTTGTGTCTAGGTATCCGTGTCCCACTGGTTATCCTCCTTCACCATGTCTCTGAGATTGCAATCATATCTAACCTCTCATTTAGTGATATATATTCTAACTCTCCCATCTTATTGTTTAGACTTCTAGCATTTGCATACAAGCATTTTAGAGACATTTTGGACACCTGCCCAGGGACATCCATGGCGAAAAACCTTGGCCCTGACCCTCCCTCAGGAAGTGCTCATTTTTGCATGATAAAAATGCAGCTACAGGAGCAAAAGCAAATGCTCCCATACCTATATTAACCATTAATACGGCTGCAGAGGTAGATGGCTGGGTGCGAGCGAGTCATTGAGGCAGGCTTTGGGCACCCCTATCCTTGTGTGCCTTGAGCCCGTGCCTTGCTGATTCACCTCTTAAGCCCACCTTGGATCTCAAGTCTCCTGAGAGTATTGTGAGAATTCTTGCATGGTGTTGCTCAACACAGACACATGGTACAGAGAGATGTTCCTGCACCAGAAAAAAAAGAGTATGAAATTAAGATTTCTAGCCATCATGGTGACCTGGCACCTGGGATTTGTTGAGCCTTGTTTTTAAATAAATATATTATTTCTTCCCTTTCATGTAAGTTATGCATGTAGTAGGTTATATTAAAACTTCAGTTTGCATTATGAAACGTGCAATTTGCTTAATAATAAAGGCTGTGTATAGCTTAATGGATGACTTATTTATTCAAAGGAAAATAGGCCTTTTCTGATTAATATTGGGAAAAATATAAAGGGGTATGTATACTACTTTGTCTTGTGCTTGAGACTTTATATGTTTATGTTTATGTTTAATAAAATTTGATTGACCGCCCTTCACAATAAAATCAGAGCGGTTTACAATACATAAAAACCATTAAAAAAATAAGGCACAAAGCCAGTAAAAGAAAAGGAAGTTACATTTTGTAAAAGGGAAAGACGGAAAGGGCAAGAGAGGGTGGGAGGAGAGGAGTAGAGCTATAGAGAGGGGGGAGAAGTGGGGAGGTTAAAGGCTAAGGAAAAGAGGTGGGTTTTTAGCTGCTGTTTAAATGCTGAGTGGGAGGGTTCTAATCGGATAGCAGAGGGGAGGGAATTCCATAGTGCGGGACCTATAAAGAAAAAAGCTGAAGAGCGGGTGGATTGCAAGTGAGCGGCAGAAGGGGGGGGGAAGGATGAGCCGGTTTAGGTGGAATGAGCGGGGGGTATATCTGGGAGTGTGGAAGTGGATTAAGTCAGCTAGATATTGTGGGGAGTTAGTGTGGAGGGCCTTGTGAACCAAAGTAAGTAGTTTATATTGGGAGCGGAAGGGAACAGGTAACCAGTGTAAGTGGATAAGAAGAAGGGTTATATGGTGAGAATGAGATGAGTGAGAGAGAAGGCGAGCTGTGGTATGTTGGATTCTTTGAAGACGGTGTAAATGAGAGGAGGCCAAACCAATAAGAATAGAATTAGCAAAATCAACCCTGGACATAACAAGAGAGAGAAGTAGGGTAGATAAGGCAGAAGATGAAAGAAAAGGGCGGATAGCACGGATTTGACGCAGAAAATAAAAGGAAGTTTTAGTAATGTGTGAGATATGGGCGTGAAAGGAAAGATCTGAATCAAAGAGAACACCAAGATAGCGAAAGGTAGTGACTAAGGATATGGGAGTGTTGGAAAGGGATGGAGCTAAGGAAGGGGGGGGGGGTGACCATAGGGGAACCAGATAGCAGTGGTTTTGGCCAGATTAAGGTGAAGGCAGTTTTGGGTTAACCAGTGGGTGACAGCAGTGAGGCAGTTGTTAAGAGGGGTCAGATCAGGAGAAAGTGCGGAAGTGTGATGAAGAAGAAGGATGTCATCGGCGTAGTAAAAAGCAGAGATCCCAAATTGTTGAATGACAAGTGTGAGGGGTACCAGGAAAAGATTAAAGAGAAGGGGGGCCAGGACAGAACCCTGGGGAACCCCACATGGTAAAGGGAAGGGGGCAGAAGGTAGAAGAGAGGGTGACGTGGCTAGTACAGAGGCAGACCGAGCGTGAAGAAAAGAGTGAAACCATTTAAAGACGGTGCCGTGAACACCAGCTTCGCAGAGACGAGCTAAAAGAAGAGAATGATCGACCAGATCGAAAGCCGCCGAAAGATCAAGTGCTACCGCAACTGAGATATCACCCCGATCGTGAGCTACATGCAAAGAATTTGTGAAGGCAAGAAGAATAGTTTTGACGCTGTGACCTGGCCGGAAACCTGATTGGCGGGGGTGAAGATAGTTGGTGGAGTCTAGATGGTGCGAGAGTTGTGCGAATACAATCTTTTCCAGAAGCTTAGAGAGAAATGGAAGGTGTGAGACGGGCCGATAGTTTAATGGATCGAGAGGGTCAAGGGAAGATTTTTTGAGAATTGGGCGGATTAGGGCGTGCTTCCAAGGAGTGGGGAAGACACCCAAAGATAGACTGTTGTTTAAGATGGAAAGAATAGGGGGAAGAGACGAGAGAGAGGGTGTAAGGAGCCATGATGATGGGATGGGGTCAAGGGAGCAGAAAGTCTTATTAGAAGTAGAGATGAGTTTATGAAGTTCGGCTGAGGAGGTTAGGGCAAAAGTAGACCAAGTATGAGAATGTAAGGATAAAGGGGGGGGGGAAGCTGTAGGGGGGGGAGGAGATGGGTGGGGGGGCAGAATGGCAAGGATGCTCTTAAAGAGCTGACTTTGGAACTGAAGGTGGAAGCTAGCATAGAGGGGGGTGGAGCGGAAGGAGCAGGCATGGAGGTGGGGTTAGGATGAAGGGAAGTGAGGGACCGGAGTGTGGAGTAGAGGTGCCGGGTTTGATTTGGGGCATTGGTGATAGCATTGGAGATAAAGGTACACTTAGCCTGAAGGGTTTGGGAGCGGTAAAAGGCATGATGAGTTCTGAAAGAGGACAAGGCAGGAACGTTCAGCTTTACGGAGTTGGGACCGAAGAAGACGGAGGCCGGAATGGAACCAGGGTTGTGAGAATCGCTGCTTTACGGGACGGGGACGAAGGGGGGCAACAGAGTCAAGGGCAGAAGAGAGGGAAGAAAACCAAAAGGATGCTTGGGCGGTAGGGGATAGGGAAAGGAAATCAGAGGGAAGAAGAGTGGTAACTGGGGGAAAGTTATGAACCGTGTCAGGAGTGAGTAGTCTGGAAAGTCGAGGGGGAGGGGAGTTTGAATAGTTAGGAGCAGAGTACGGAGGGAGTGGAAGGGAACAAGAGACTGTGAGACAGAAATGGTCTGTCCAAGGAAGAGGGGAGGCTACTAGATTAGAAAAGGAGAGCTGGGACGCAGCAGGAGTGATGAGAAGATCAAGGGTGTGGCCAGCCGAGTGTGTGGGGATGGGAACATGTTGAGTGAGGGAAAGATCTTGAAGAAGAGTAAGAAAAGCATGGTCTCTTGAGGAGGAAGGAGAGTCGATGTGGAGATTAAAATCCCCAGCGATGAGAAGGTGCGGGAAGGCTAAGGAGAGATCAGATAGGGTTTTAATAAGAGATTCCCAGAGGTCATATTTATCATGAGTAACTATGGAGTTATGCATAATAGCGAAAATAATCATGCAGTGAACAATTTGTGAGACTCCGCATGTGCACTGTAGGGTGCATGAGATTTTAATATGACATTTACCAAGCAAGATGGCATGTGAAGGGTGCTGCTTATCTTGCACTAAGTGAGGTGTGCACCGACGGGTATGTGGCGCTCTCAGTGGCCTGGCAACTCTGAGATAGTTGACCTAGGGGAAGTCGCTACAGCCTAAGCAGTCCTTTAGGAGTGTGGAAAACAGTGTAGTTGAAGACAAAACTCTGACCTAAGTTAAGCACATGGTATCAAGTGTTTTCATCTGTTGGAGACCTGAGATAGCGGTTGTATGTCACCAAGGAGATGCAGAGGTAATTAAGGCTATGAAAGTCATGCTTGTCCTGTATGTCTGCATCGGATGTTCAGGTTTCTATTTCCATGTGATTTGCCACTAATGTACCATTAAATCTGAACTGCTTTTCTTCCCATAGGTCCTATGGTCGTGCCCCAAAAATGATTCATTTGGAGTCCAACTTTGTTCAGTTTAAAGAGGAGCTGCTACCCAAGGAAGGGAATAAGGCCCTTTTGACCTTTCCCTTTCTCCATATTTATTGGACAGAATGTTGTGTGAGTATTGAAGGAGCGTTAAGTAAGAATCTTTTGAGACATACACCATGTAAGGCATAAATGAAACGGTCTATGGTGTAACATGCAGGGGAAATGTGTAAGGCATGAGTGGTACACTTTAGGATGTACCATGCAGAGGTTAGGATACTAAGAAAGTAATTTTATAAGGCTCACCTAGATTATTGCATGGGTTTATACACAGAAAACACAGTATTTTAGTGGTTTCCATGTGTAAATGGCCATTTACATATGTATAGTGTAACCATTTGTTCTCTAAGCACATGCATTGCACTAACTGATATGCACTTGTACAGGGGTGGAGCTGGAGCACAAAGTTGTGAACATATGTTATAAAATGCTATAATTTGCGCGCATTCTTGAAAAATCTAGGTGCAGGTATTTATACCTGCCACGGGGTCAGGCATAACTGTTCGTGCATAGTTTAACATGCATTTTTGACCTTTGCATGAAAGCGGAAGTAAAGATGAAGTAGGGAACTATCGGCTGGTTAGTCTGAACTCTGTGGTGAATAAATTAATGGAAATGCTGCTAAAACAAAGGATAATGAGGTTTCTGGAATACAGTGGATTTCAGGATCCAAGGCAGCATGGTTTTATTAGAGAACACTATAGATTGGTATATTTATGTTTCAATACAGCTTTTGACACTCTTCCATATAGAGGACTTATACATAGAATGCCCTAGGGATTGATCCTAAAGTGACTGATTGGTTTAGAAACTGGTTGAGTGGGAGGCAACAATGGATACATGTGAATGAATCGCACTCTGAAGAGAAGGCTAATCTCCAGGAACAAGCAGGAATGAGTCTTCACATATGGGTATCGTCGGTACCGACGGAGCCTGCGCGGGAACGCTCCCCAGCGTCCATTAAGAAAGCTTTTGGGAGCATCCCACAGCGCCTGCGTGCTGCCTTCCCGCCTTTCCTAACTGCCTCTCTCCAGTTCTTCTTTTCCGCGGAGCCAGCAGGTCGTGTTCCTGTCACCGCTGAAGAAGTTCTTTATTTCTTTGGTCGCGCGTCTGCCTTCTTCGACGTCGGACCGGTACCGCCGGTCTTTTTTTTCTTTCTTCTCTAAAAAAAAAAACCCAAAAAAGAAACCTACCGTTTTCCCACTTCTGTGCAATTTTGTCTTTTGGGCCTTGGGCCTAGAAGATTTTTCCTCATGGAAAAGCCCGCTTCTGGGTTTAAAAAGTGCACGAAGTGCAGCGGTATTCTTTCTATCACCGACACCCATGACTGGTGTCTAAAATGTTTGGATCCTGACCACTCCATCACCGATTGTGAGTCCTGTTCCATGATGTCTAAAAGAGGTTGACAGAATCGAGCGGCAAAGCTCAGTACCCTGTTTCCCTCTCATGCAGCTTCGGTAGCATCGACATCTTCCAGGGCTTCGTCTTCTTCCCATGGATCTCAGGTAACCAAACATAAGTCCAGCCGGTCCTCGAAGGGTAGATCTCCCTCTAAGTATCGAGATGCCTCCGGGCTTGCCCTCGAGGATCCTGCACCGGCAAAATTACCCCGGTTGGAGGCTCCGGCTTCCAAAGCTTCATCTATGGGGTCACAGGTTGACATCGATGGCGTGGCCTTGACCGATCACCTGCTGCCATGTTCTGGGGTACCGGTGGTCTCCTCTGGTACCGACATCCAGACATTGGTTGCGTCGATGGATCAGAATATTCTGACCATGCAGCGTGCCATCACGGCATTCATACAAGCTGCGATGCCTCTGGTACAGCAACAAACTCAGTTGGCGGTACCGGTTCCAGCACCGGCACCGATTGCATCGACATCGGCTTCGGTGTCGACTGCAGCGGTACCCTGTCCTGTGATGCCCATCGGTACCGATCACTCCCGATGTCGATACCACTCGGTACGCTTATCGGGCTCTGCAAGAGCATCCAGACAGGCGATACTTCGATTCCTCCGAGGACTCTGATGAATCAGAGGCTTCTGTCGAAGCATCGGTACTCCTTCCTCAGGAGCCCTCTTCTCCAAAAAGAAGAATGTCTCCTCCAGAAGACTTGTCTTTTCAGGACTTCATTAGGGAAGTGGCCAGGGGCCTCTCTATTTCAGTGGCCCCTGAACCAGAGCCTAGAGCCAAGAAATTCGTTATTTTACAATATCCTAAGGCTCCTAAAAAGGCAGCTACTTTACCAATTCATGAGATTCTTTATGATCACATGTTGGGCAAATGGGAGACACCTCTTACTACTTCCCCTCATTCTCGCAGGTTGGACACCATGTACCGTGTTCCTCCTTGTCCTGGCTTTCATAAGACTCAGCTTCCTCACCACTCTATTGTGGTGGAGTCTGCTATGAAAAAGATAGAGTGCAAAAAGACACTCATCTAATCCTCCAGGAAGAGAATGCAGAACCTTAGATGCTTTTGGCAGGAGAATTTTCCAGGCCAATATGCTTACTGCCAGAATCAACTCCTATAGTCTCTATATGGGGATGTTTCTAAAAGAAGTTACAGATCATCTGCTAACTTTATCTCCTTTTATCTCAGAAGATAAAAGAGAAGAGTTTCTCACCTGGCTTAAACATGCCCAGGATGTTTCCATATTCTCCAACCGTGCAGCCTTTGACTCTTTTGAGTGTGCCAGCAGAGCCTCGGCTATTGCCATAGGTGCACGCAGACTTTATTTTTATTTTATTATTTATTTATTTTATTACAATTTCTTATATACCGCGCTATTTGGCATCAGCGCGGTTTACATTATAACACAACGACCATCACAACATGCTGTTTGGTTTTACATCGAACAGGGGTCCAAACTTGGATAACAGGGGTAACTATATACATGAGATATTTACATGGTAAAGAGTACTTGGATAACAGGGGTCAATTATATACATGAGATATTTACATGGCAATGAGTAAAAATATCATAATGAACGTGGTGATTGTTTCTAAAGTGGGTCATTTCTTCAGAGGGGATGTCTAGGTGCCATTGGTGGTTGGGTAGCATTGGAGGAAAAGATGGTATTTGAGTGCCTTCCTGAACTGCAATAGGTCAGCAATAGCCCTAATGTCAGAGGGTAGAGCATTCCAGCATTTAGGTATATAGTAACTGTGAACGCCCTTTTTGTGGTTGATATGTTGCACTTGCTTGGTTGCAAGCTTCTGATTTGGAACCCTGGGTCCAGGATGGATTAGGAAATCTTCCTTATACAGGTGAAAACCTTTTTGGTAAGGATTGGCAAGCAAAGGCCACTCAGATGGATGCTGAAAATTCTGCCTTAGATAGACTTTCAAAGTCTACTTCTGCTAGAAAAAGGTTATTCAAAAAGACTTTCTTTCCCAAAAAAGGGAAATATTATCCTGGTTATGGTCTCCAGGCATCTTCTACAGGTCGTTTTGATGCAAAGCGTCAGCAACAACCTAAACAAGCCAAGCCTAAGGCTGCAAGGACTGCTACGGCCCAACAGCCTCAGCCTCCTCAGGGCCTTTGACTTACAACTAGAGAACTTAGCCTTTCTGGCTCTAGAAGAACCAGAGCCTCTCACCATTCCAGGAAGGTTAGCTCATTTTGCTCCTAGATGGGAACAAATCACAGCAGAGCAATGGACCCTCTCCATCATAAGGGAGGGGTACAAGCTTCATTTCTTAAAACCTTCCTCCTCACACTATGGTGAGACAGTTCAATTCTCCAACATCTCTCCTTGACCTTCTGGGTCAGGAGATTGCTACCCTTCTTGCCCAAAGTGCAATAGAAGAAGTACCCCTTCTTCAACAGGTTTCAGGGTTCTACTCCCCCTATTTTCTTATCCCAAAGAAAACAGGGGGCTACAGACCCATATTAGATCTCAGAGAATTGAACAATTTTCTATGCAAGGAGAAATTCAAGATGATTTCTCTCGGTGCTCTCCTTCCATACCTTCAGAGTCAGGATTGGCTTTGTTCTCTAGATCTCAAGGATGCGTACACCCATGTCCTCATCCATCCAACACACAGAAGGTTCCTTCGTTTCCTTTATCAGGGAAAGCACTACCAATACAGAGTGCTTCCTTTCGGTCTGGCCTCTGCTCCAAGAGTGTTCACAAAATGCATGGCAGTAGTAGCTGCATTTCTACACACTCTAGGAATATTTGTATTCCCATATCTGGATGACTGGCTCATCCGAGCACCATCCCAGTCAGAGGCCCAGTCTTCCCTAGCCTGCACAAGGCGTGTTCTTCAGTATCTGGGACTTGTAATAAACATCCAAAAATCACAACTCACCCCTACTCAGTCATTGGAGTTCATAGGGGCCTTGCTAGATACCACAACTGCAAGGGCCTATCTTCCCCAGGCCCGTTGCCTACGCTTGGTGCAGCTAGCCTCTCAAATTCAGTTAAAATCCCATTTAACTGCTCTAGAGATGTTACAACTGTTAGGCCACATGGCATCCACCGTGCATGTGGTTCCTTACGCTCACCTTCACATGAGGGCAGCTCAGTGGACTCTGTCCACCCAATGGACCCAGGCATCAGGTTGCCTGTCAGACAAAATAGCAACCTCCAGTCGCCTCTTTTGGTCCCTCCAGTGGTGGAAGTCCACTCAAAATCTGTTGCTGGGGTCCCCCTTTCAACAGTTGCTACCCCAAGCAATCCTCACAACAGATGCCTCCCCAAAGGGATGGGGAGCTCATCTACAAGATCTCTCCACCCAAGGCATCTGGTCTCCACAGGAGACATCTCTACATATCAACCTCTTAGAGCTCAGAGCAATTCTTCTAGCTCTTAGTCTTCCACACCCTGCTCAGCTACAAGACAGTCCTCATCCATACGGACAACCAAGTAGCCATGTTCTACGTGAACAAGCAGGGCGGGACTGGCTCTCTGTCGCTTTGCAACGAAGCTTTGAGATTATGGGCCTTCGCCAGAGAGCATCAGATTCATCTCATGGCAGTGTATCTTCCAGGGGTTCAAAACTCTTGGGCAGACAGACTCAGTCGAGTTCTGCTCCCACACGAATGGTCCCTCCATGGGGACCAGATAGCCAGGATCTTTCAAATTTGGGGAACCCCAGACATAGACCAGTTTGCAAGTCTGTGGAATGCCAAACTTCCCCGGTTCTGTTCCAGGATTCCGTGTCAAGGAGTTCAGGCCAGGGATGCTTTCCTCCTCCACTGGGGGCAAGACTTCCTCTATGCCTTTCCACCCATTTCCCTAATTTCCAAGACACTGTTCAAGCTTCAGAGAGACAAGGGTTCTATGATCCTCATAGCTCCACGTTGGCCACGCCAAGTGTGGTACCCTCTACTTCTTCATCTCTCTCAAGCTCCCTCCCTGGACTTGGGATCTGCTCCAGACCCACCTGTCCCAGGAGGAGGGAATGTTATGGCACCCAAATCCCCAGTCTCTTCATCTTAGAGCCTAGTTGCTGAAGGCTTAGACCTTCAAGATTGCCATCTTTCTCAGCAAGTGAAGGATATCTTTCATGCTTCCAGAAAGCCTTCCACTAGACGTTCCTATGCTTTTAAATGGAAGAGGTTTACCATTTGGTGTGCAGAGAAGGGTCTTAACCCTCTTGCAATACCTCTGAATTCTTTACTAGAGTATTTGCTGCATTTATCTCATGCAGGCCTTAAAACGAATTCAGTAAGAGTCCATTTGAGTGCTATTGCAGCAAACTTTAAGCCTCTCAATGGACATCCTATTTCCTCTCATCCTCTTATTGCAAGATTCATTAGAGGCCTTTTAACTAAACCTCCCATTAGACCACCTCCAGTGGCATGGGATTTGAATTTGGTTCTTGGCCAGCTTATGAAGCCACCTTTTGAACCCTTAGCCACTACCTCCTTGAAATTCCTTTCCTGGAAGGTTATTTTTCTCATTGCAGTCACCTCAGCTCACCGTATCAGTGAACTGCAAGCCTTGGTGGCTAATCCTCCTTATACAAGGTTCCATCATGACAAGGTAGTCCTCAGGACTAATCCACACTTTATGCCTAAAGTGGTCTCACCTTTTCATCTGAACCAGGAGGTGTATTTACCTGTCTTTTTTCCAGGACCTCATGCATCAAGTGCAGAGAAGAATCTTCATACCCTGGATTGTAAGAGAGCACTGGCTTTCTACTTACAAAGGACACAGCAATCTTTGTTGCTTTTGATCCCTCTCATTTAGGACCTCCAGTTTCTAAGAGAACTCTGTCCAATTGGATTGCTCAGTGTATTTCCTTCGCCTACCAGAGTAAGAACCTTTCTCTGAGGGCCATGTCACAGCTCACAATGTGAGGGCCATGGCAGCCTCTATGGCTCATCTAAACTCTGTGTCCCATCGACCAGATCTGTCGAGCGGCCACCTGGGCCTCGGTTCATACCTTTACAGCCCATTACTGCTTGGACAAGGACTCCCGCCGGGATGCCTTGTTTGGTCAGGCTGTTCTCAAACACCTGTTCCATACCTAATCAACTCCTACCCCCCATCCCTGGTTGGATGCCCGAGATCCATGGGGTGAGGTAGAGCCCTTCTCAGGGACTCACAGCTTTGGAGATCTCCCTGGCATCTCTAGCTGGGGAGTCCCCATATGTGAAGACTCATTCCTGCTTGTTCCTGGAGATAGCACAGTTACTTACCTGTAACAGGTGATCTCTGGGAACAGCAGGAATAAGTCTTCACAACCCACCCACCTCCCCTAGGAGTTGTATCTCTCTATCTATCTTCCTTTCCTCTCTCTCTCTCTTTGTTTCAGCTTTAAAACTCGAACTGGAGAGAGGCGGTTAGGAAAGGCGGGAAGGCAGCGCGCAGGCGCTGTGGGATGCTCCCAAAAGCTTTCTTACTGGACGCTGGGGAGCGTTCCCGCGCAGGCTCCGTCGGTACCGACGATACCCATATGTGAAGACTTATTCCTGCTGTTCCCAGAGATCACCTGTTACTGTAAGTAACTGCTTTACTGATGGTGTACTAAAGGGATCTGTCTTTAGTCTGATTCTTTTTAACATTTTTGTGAGTGATACTACAGAAGGGGATAGTCAGGTAAGGTTTGCTTTTTTGTAGATGATACAAAATTCATCCGTGTCCCTCCAGTCCAGTCCAGACCAGACAAACTGGTTGTGTTCACCCACCAGCAGCTGGAGACTGACTATGCAAATCTTTTCTGATGTCACCCATAAGAGTTGAGGCACTTTCACCTCCGCTCCAGTACGTCAATCTCCAGCAGCTGGTGTACTTCCACAGAGGCTTCTGTCTGGAACTGATTTGAGCTTTTTAGTCACCCGTGTTTGGCTTGAAGTAGTGTAATGTGCTTTAGGTAACAGCAGAACTGTCCATTAAGCAGAAGCTTCAGACTGCATCTTGCCCATATTAAATTAAAAAAAAAAAATACAATTTCTAAACTGACATGGGGGGGGGGGGGGAGGGGGGATTCTTCTGCCTGACACCGTGAGCCGTTGAATTGGCATTGGTGTTCCCCAGCAGCAACGGTAGCACTATGGATCCAGAGAATCTGGCTGGCCGCTTATCTTTGCTTCCGATGTGTTTATTTTCTGTTAGTGTTGTTTCGCATTGGGTGAAGGCTGTTGGTGAATGTTTTGTGTAGCATATAATTCTTTGAGCACGCTTCTTAATGCTCTGACATATTGGTTTAGTGTAAACCCTAAAGCTGGCAAAGACCCCGAGGTGACATCACATCTACTGTTGTAAATGATGAAGCTTTATAGTTCCTTTGATAAACATTTAGGGGAACACCTCTATCTAGTAAAAAAGCTTATTAGATGACATCAGGATGACTTTTGGTCTGGACAAATGTGGAGGAAAATTGAGGACAATTGAAAAATCTCTCTGATAACTGTAAAATAAAAAAATTGGAGCATGAAGGTGTATATAAATACCAAGAAATAGAGAAAGGAACAACAGTTCAGCATTAATTATTGAGAGAAAAGACCAGCAAAGAGTATTAGACACTGGTTGATTCTGAAAAGTGCACTAAGATCAAAAATACTGTGTAAATTAAAAGCAATAAATCAGATTCCCTGTATTCTTGTATAGCTTTGTAATTTTAGATTGGCCGTTGAAATATTTTCAGAAACTAGATGTGCGAAAAAGAAAACTCTTCCTTTCCTACGAGGTAGTTTATAAGAATCCGTGTATTCTGAGCCGAAGAAGGAATGGGCCTCATAAAATTGGATTATACATATAAAGTGACCATCATAGGCCTCTAGCCCTACTTAACAGCATCAATGGATCCGAATGCATGGAAAATGTTGCAATATGAAAGTAAGTGGCCACAGTCTATCTCCCTTATCAAACTAGGATAGGCATTCTGATGATCAAAAGAATATATGAGAATCCACCAGTAAACACAGAGAAAGAAGCAATGGAATTTGCTAAACAAGAGAAGAAACTATTCAAAGAATTAGATCAGCAAACGAGGAACAAGTGGCAAATGCATAAATACAGTGGGAAATACAAAGCATTAGTCTGGGAGCCATTTGTTGATCATGAGTGGTTAAAAAGAGGTGAAAGGAAGTCTAAGGATGGTATTTGCAGCCTAGGACAGTGGATTATGGATGAGATAGTTCACAGCGCACATAGAGAAAATGGACATAGGCAGATTCTGTAAGAAAGAGCTGGAAACAGTTACTCACCTTGTAGCTGGTTGTGAAATTCTGATGACAGAAAATTTCTGTACAGAAAGGCACAATAAGGAGTCACGTCTCATCCATTGGAAACTTTGTAAGCACTACAACATCACTGTATTGGAAGCACCCTGGGATCATGACCCTAAGAGAATTACGGCAAATGAAGAAGCTATGCTAACTTGGGACATTCCCATTCTTACAGATAAGAAACTGGATGCAAAGAAACCCATCATTATGGTAAAGGAGAAAAACATCAGAACGGCATTGATAATAGAGATGTCTGTTCCAAGTGATTATTCTGTGAATCACATGGAGAGGGAGAAGATTAAGTACCAAGAAAAGTAGTCAGAGACCAAAAAAATGAGACAGGACGATACAGAAATATTTCCCATCTTATTGGGAGCCATAGTCCTGATGATGAAGAACTTCCAGTCCCACCTTGACAAATTACACGCACACATATGCAGTGAGAGATGTGCGTGCACATATACGCAGTGAGAGAGATGAGCGTGCACGCACACGCAGTGAGAGAGATGCGCACACCACATTCATGAGCCATGCTCTGCTTGGCTTCTCCGTTTGTTTATTCTTTCCAATCCAACGGAATTTCGGAAGAATTTTGTAAGAGGGATTGAAAATGGCCATTTGTCTGAGGGTAAAATAACTCTGAAATTTTAACCAAACGGGATGAAATTTGGCAGGTGGGAAAAACTGGTAAAAGGAGACATTGAGTTCAAAATGAGCCAAATTGGACTGAGGGTTCCAGAAATGAGCCCCCCCTCCCACAAAAACAAAACTATAGCCCCATATATTTCTATTGGCGAGACGTTTCCACTTCTGTAGCATAGAAGCTTAGATTGAAAAGTTGCAGTTATGGAATTGTTCCTTTCACACTCCCTCTCCCAGTTCTCTACTCTCTCACTCCCCCCTCCCCCCCCCACAAACTGCACCCACCATCAAAAAATATCCTGACCAAATTGCCCCACAATCCTGCATACTGCCCCATCCACTAAAAATGCATTCTTGCAAGTGCCCCACCAACTCGCCAAAAACTATGGGTCCATAATTGTTCCACCCCGAAACACTGCTTACCTCAACCCTAAAAATCTTTCCCTTGCATATGGCTTGTTTATTTATTTATTTATTCTTATATACCGCGCTATTCAAGCTCAGTGCGGTTTACATAAAACAATAACATTTGCATTACATCAGAACAAAGATATCAATGCTTACATTATAACAGTAAAAATAAACTTGGATTGAACTTGATGAGGGTGACAAACAACAATAACAGAGTTAAATTATAAACTATTTACAGAGTTATTTACAGGTCAAAATCGTAATGAGTCGTGTATTAGGATATAGGACAATGAACTGTATCAGGGGAGATTATCAGATATATTTTGGTCATGTATCAGGTTGTGGGGGGGGGGGTTCAAGCTTTGGGTGGAGGGATATATGTGCGATGGGGGGTTGGTCAGATGAGAAAAATGGAGGAGGAATAGGTGATGCTTTAGAGCTTTTCTGAATTGAGGAAGGTCTCTAATTGCTCGGAGGTGGGGGGGGGGGGGGGAGGTTGTTCCAGATTCTCGGGGCGTAAAATGTAAAGGATCTGTTCCTGGTTAGTTGGTTACATTTTGTGGATTCATGAGGAATAATGAGTGTTGGTGGCTGCTGATCTTCTTAGCCTATTGTTGGGTGTGATTGTAAGGAGTGTTGAGATAGGTGGAGGAGATAGACGGTGAATGGCCTTGAAGGTTATGATAAGGGTTTTATAGGTGAGTCTACTGTGTAGTGGTAGCCAGTGCAGCTCGATCAGTATGGGCGTGATGTGCTCGCTCCTGGCATCGCCGTAAAGAGTGCGTGCTGCTGCATTCATGGCCATTAACCACTTAACCCTCCATAGCCCATGTTCCCTGTAAAATAGTTATCTCCAAGTTATAATGCCCTGTTCAATGTAATTTCAGTTTGTTCAATGTAAACCGCACTGATGCAGAATAGCGCGGTATATAAGAGAATGTAAATAAAATAAAATAAATTTGGAGCGGATTGAGGGTGTTCTTAGGGAGACCATGAAGGATAATGTTTGCATAATCGAAATGAGGAATTACTAGTGCTTGGAAGATAGTTCTGAAATCATGTGGGGCTAGTAAAGGTTTAAGATGTCTTAAAGTTAAGATTTTGTTATAGACGGATTTGGCCGTATTCTTTATATGTTCTTTGAAGTTGAAATGGTTGTCTTGTGTAACTCCCAGATAACGTATGGTTGTTTTGCATGGGAGTTCTGCATCTCGTACCTTGAAGGTGGCGGGAGGGGAGAAGTCCTTGTTCCTGGAGATGAATAAGACATCAGTCTTCTTGAAGTTTATCCTTAAATTCTGTGAAAGGAGCCAGTCGGTAATTGAGTTGAAGCAATCAACTAGTTTGGAGATGTCTGGATGCATGATTTTCACTGGAGTGAAGAGCAGGATGTCAGCGTAGATTAGGCTAAAGATATCAAATGCGCGGATGATGTCACAAATCGGCTGAATATAGATATTAAAAAGTAAGGCAGACAGGGAAGAACCTTGGGACTCCCTGATATTCCTGGAAAGGTTCAGATGATAGTAATCCTGTATGGACATATTGCCAACGATTGGATAGATAAGATTTACACCATTCCCAAGCACGCCCGTGTATTCCTTTTTCTTGCAGTCTGGATAAAAGTAGATCATGGTTAACGGAATCAAAAGCCGCGGCAATATCAAGAAAGATTAGAATAAACCCATCCTCAGTGTTATCTATGCCTCTTGATATTGTATTGGTGAGTATGGTGAGTAAAGATTCTACACCGTGCGCCTCGCGGAATCCATGTTGATTAGGGTCGAGAGGGGCTGTTGTATCGATATGTTGTTGCATCTGAATTTGGACCACCTTCTCTATGAGTTTAGCTAGAAGAGGTATGCTTGAGATCGGACGATATGATTCAGACTTAGATGGGTCCAGGCGTTTATTTTTCAGGAGAGGACGGATAGATGTTTGAGCGAGGTAGGGAAGATTCCAGATGTGAACGAAAGCTTCATTATGTGTGCTAGGGTAGGACTTATTTATTTTATTTATTTATTTAACATTTCTTATATACCGCCTTTCATGATATCAAGGCGGTTTACATTGAACAAACTGAAATTACATTGAACAGGGCACTATAACTTTCTTTGCGCAGCGTCCTGATCCAGTAGGCTGGACATGGATCATTAGGTGCAGTGGTAGTGTTGATTGCTGAGATAAGGTCAGAGATGTATTTAACATCTGGGGGAATGAATTCTGTAAGTGTGGATTGCATGGTAGGGACATGGCTAGTCGGGCTCATGACAGCATTTGTTGTAAGAATTTTGGATTGGAGGTAACTTGCAAATGATTGAGGATGTATCGATGTAGATTGAGGCGCAGGTGTGGCTTTGGTAAGTGATTTGACCATGCTGAAGAGGTCCCGTGGTTTGTTGATCGAACAAAGGAGGAGCTCAATGTGGTATTCTCTCCTTTTTTCAGAGATGAGCTCACGGTGGTGCCTAAGGAGGTTATTGTAAGATGCTTGATCATCCGGAGAGCGGGAGCAACGCCATTTTCTTTCATGCTTCCTTAGAAGTTGAAGGGATGACTTTATCTCGGTAGAATACCATGGAGCTTGTTTTTTGTTCTTCGGTGGACAATTGGATGTGGGAGTCACACTTGAGGGGGGGAATTGTGAGTAAGACTTTAGGGTAGAATTCCATAAGTCAATCATATCATCCAGATTTGGAACAGGCTGGCTGAGTGTTGGAAGGACCTTATTAACAAACTCTTCTATGTTCAGGGGTCTGGAGCGGAAAGCCTTTTTTGTAAGGGCTGTTTCTGTGGTGACAGCTGGGGCCCGAAGCTGTAGAGAGGGAATTTGGAATGTGATGAGGTTATGGTCTGACCATGGCACCGGGGTGAGTGAGAGCTTAAGATTGTAGTTCGCCTCGGACTTGGGGGCAAAGATGAGGTCAAGGGTATTACCCTTAAGGTGAGTAGGGGCGTCGACCATCTGCGTGTAGTTAAGGTCAGCCATGGCATCGAGGAAGGTGTTAGCATGGTTTGGTTGCAGGGAGGAGAGGTTAAAGTCTCCAATTAACCAATTAGGTTTCTGAGGACTTTCAGGGTTGCAGGCCATATCTATTATGTTGGATAGGTCTTCAGCAGGGGAAGAAGGGGCTCTATATATGAGGTTAATGGTGACGTGTTTGTTAGATATGGTCAGTGTATCTGTGTGTCTAGAGCTCTTAGAGGAAAGAAGCTGGAATTGGAGATTAGTTCTTGATAAGATAAAAACTCCACCTCCTTTCTGGTTAGCTCTGTGACATACATGTATGGAGAAGTCCGGTGGGGTCAGCTGATTGATAACAATTGTGTCCGTGTCAGAGAACCAAGATTCAGTGACCATTAGGATGTCGAGATTTAGATTTGTAACAAGATCTGCTAAAACTGGCCATTTTTTATGGGCTGAACGTGCATTTATAAGTGCGCATCTTAGACTGTTTTGGTGTAGGTTTATATTTGGTGTTGGTGGGGTTACTAATGGATACATATAATAGGTGTGAATGTCTACTTTGGTGGTGGGTCGGAGTGGTATGGTGTGAGCTAGTGTGATGTCTTCTTCCTATGTTGTATAGAATAGGAATAAAATTATGATTGTTGGCCTGTGAGAAGGCCGATATGTCCTGGATGATATTGGATAGTAGGTACAAACTAGAGATGGTGAGTAGAGAGATGGCCATGTTAGGTCTGGTGAATTTAGGGAAAATTATTGTAATAATGAGTAATAATAGAGCTTAAAAGATCTGATAGTGATGAGAGCAGTTGAATAGTAGATTACTATATTAGCAACAATGATGGTTAAAGCTTGCAACAGTATCCTCACTGAGCAAGAACAATCAACAATAGTAGCCTCACTATACTGGTAGCAGAGATGCAGGTAACTTAGACTCTTCTAAACTAGCAACAAGTACAGATAGTGCTGGTAACAGTAGGCTTACTATACTAGCAGAATTATGAGAGGTGCTGCCAACAGCACTTGAAGTGTGTAAGATACAAAAATATACAAGCTACCCAAAGTTAGCAGCTGACAATAATATTAAGGTTTAAAACATATATTGAAAATGCAGATTGGTACTGGGAGAGCAATAACAAGTGCCAGTGATAGTGAAATATTGGTGGGCTTGCAAGTATGATTACAAAGCTTAATAAATAGGAATGATTACTACAAACAGAAATGCAGAGGTATAGAGATGAGAGTACTTGCTGGTTATAGAGGAGCTAGGCAAGTGTTCAGTTGTTGTTCACTAGTTCGTGATAGCTACCTTCTGACGCTGAGATGTTCACTGGATGAATCTGATTGAGCATGTGATGTTTGGCGTGCGAGCTTGACACGTGGAAGCTCAAGCTACTGGGGATTTATATGCAGGGTCAAAGTAGAAGATGCGTTGCTATTCAAGCAGCTATAGTGAAGGATTCGGTGTGGGCCAGCTGCCTAAGGGCCACGCCAAAGGGCCCTCTGGCGAGGCCCTCAGGCGCGGGCCTGTTGGTTAAATGGCAGGCGCTCTGCCCTGATTGGGCAGCAGCGTGGCTGGGACGTCCAGCTGGAGGATTGCTGAGTCAGACTCCCTCCTGGGAGCTGTGCAGGGCCAGAGAGGACCGGAGATGCTGGCGCGTTGTTGCAACACAAACTGCTCCAACCTCCAATTACTAAACCAGACTAACTCTCTCCAACCCAAAAATCAACTTCTAACTGCTTCTTAACCCTACAAATTGCCCCACCTATAAGAGCTATATCCTGCAACTACCTTGCCCCAATAAATAATCTCCAACAACTGCCCCTACCACCTTGCAACCTATCCCAACCCCAAAATATACCTCTTGCGAACTGCCCCACCACCCTGTCAACCTCGTCACTCCCAAAACTACCTACCCACAAATGCCTAATCCCAATATGAACTGCCCCACTCCAAAAAATGACCATGCCACAACTGCCCCACCAACCTGTACAGTCAAACCTCGGTTTTCGTATGCCCTGGTTTTCGTACGATTCGGTTTTCGTTGATTTTTTTCATCAAGATTGTGTTTCGGTTTTCGTACGTTGTCTCGGTTTTCGTACAGCATTTTACCCCCCCCCCCCCCGTACCTGCCATGGATTAGCGTGAGCCAGCGATCTCCCACGGAGCTTGAGCCAGCGATTCTGCGGGACCTCTGGGGAGCCGAGGAGTTCAACGCTCCAGCGTGGCCTGCCCGAAACTGCTTCCTGCCCCGGACTCTCCCCCGATTGACGTCTGCCTGCTGCCTCTTCCCCTGCACATCCCTTGAACCGGGACAGGAGCTGGTGACCGAATCTGCTTCTCCTTGGCGGCCCAGTCTCCCGCCGGGGCCCCTGCCCTCCCGATTGGATTCTGGGTGTCCTGCAGGCCTGCACACGCGGCCTCTCCTTGAAACCTTGCAGTCTGCAGCTGCAGGCTCCTGCTGGCACAGCCCCACGCTGTTCTCTGACTCTCACCTGTGTCAGGCTGCTACCTTAGGGGGGCCGGAGGCAGCCTAAGACTCTCTGTCCCACTGTTTCTCAACTGCCTGCTGCTTGGCTGACACTGCCTCTCCACCTCTCCCGACACTGTGTATGCCAACAAAAGTCTTCAATAAAGGTAAAAGTGATGTTACATGCTCATTTATCCATTTCATTAGTCATTTATATGTATTTCTCATTGTTTTCTGTATGTAAAAAGATAGTTATTCTCTATAAAATGTATTTTTTGTCAATATTTTTGGGTGTCTGGAACGGATTAATTGAATTTACATTATTTCTTATGGGAAATCTTGCTTCGGTTTTAGTCCGTTTCGGTTATAGTCAGACTTTTTTGAACGGATTAATCATGAAAACCGAGGTTTGACTGTACTGTCCTCTCTTATAAACTTGCTTACAACTGCCCCAGGATCTCACCAACTACCTATTGCAATTCCCCTATTCTTTAAAAGCTGCCTGATCACACAGAATTGGTCTACAGTGCCACAAACTGCCTAACCCCTAAAAAATAGTCCCAAAATTGTCCCTCCACCCTGCAAAATATCCCACCCCCAAAAACTGCTCCCTGCAACTGGCTGACCACCTTACCAAATGCCCCTGCAAATAAGAACATAAGATACGCCATATTGGGTCAGACCAAGGTTCATCAAGCCCAGTACCCTGTTTCCAACAGGCCTTTAGGTCTCCATAGCCTTATCTTCAATCTGAAGACAACTTTTCGAGGCATGGAAAAGCCAACTAGTGTCTTTAAAAAATGTACCACATGTGCTGGTTCCATATCGGTCACTGATAAAAATGACTGGTATCTAAAATGTTTGGGCCCTGAACATCAACCCAGTTCTTATCCTTTGTGCCAGCAAATGACAGAGGCCTAATGAACCGAGCCAGACAATACGGATCATTGTTTGCCTCAGACTCTTTCAGTGGGCTCCTCTTCATCGAGGGTATCGACTTCCTCTCATGGGTCTCTGGTTTCTTCACAGTCCAAACATAAAAGTAAGATTCTCTGGCCGCTCCCAAGTCATCAACATCGAAGACTGATACTGGGACCAGAGGTCAGTCCCAGCATAAGCATCGCGACTCCCTTAGGGGTGCTTCTAATGCAGACTGGCCAGCCAAACAGCCCTGGCGGGAGGATACTTCCTCTAAAGCCCAAGAAGAGTTATGGGATGCTTCTGAGGCATTGACCTCCAGAGAGCTACCGGTTCCATGTTCTGGGATTGTGGCCCAGAGCCCTGTAGGTGATTCCATCCAGACATCAGCCATCTCCCTAGACCCAGCATATGCTGGCTCTCAAGAGAGGTTTGGCGGCACTCCTGGCAGCCTCGGTACTCATAACATCAGGAGCTCCAGCAGTGTGCAGGCTTTGGCACTGAGCCTACAGCCAAGTTTATCTGCCCCGATGCTGGCTCTTGAACCGGCATTGTTGGAACCCCTGGTATCCAGCAAACTCAAACTGTCATGCCTCTCTGTTCCGATGCCTTCGAGCATCGACATCGAACTTTGATGTCCATGCAGCCTTGAGGTCGAACATAAGACTGCCGATATTTTGACTTTTTACCACACTCTGATTCCACTTCTTCAGAATCTGATGAGGGATCACTAGATTTCCTAGAACTTCGAGACATCCCTTTGGACACTTCACTTCTTCAGGAATGGTGTCTGTCCCCTCCAGAAAATATGTACTTTCAGGACTTCATACGTGACATAGCAGCAGAGCTCACCATCACAGTAGCCTTGGAAAAGGAACCGAGGATAGAGGAATTAGAAGTACTCCAATACCTCCCACGCCTAAGCAGGCGGCTACATTACCGGTTTATCGGATCCTGCAGGCTCTTATGCTGCACATGTGGGAGGCCCCGCTCATTGTTCTGCCCGTCAACAAAAGGCTTTATACAATGTACTGAGTACCAGTGTCCAGGCTTCCAAAAACCTTAGCTTCCCCCCCCCCCCCCACTCAATGGTGGTGGAATCGGTGATGCATCGAATAAAGAGCTCTAAGAACTATTCATCTATGCCACCTTGCAGAGACTCAAGACATTCGATACCTTTAGGCATCGGTGCTTCACAGCATGCATGTTGGCCTCCAGAATAAACTCTTACATGCTGTTACATGATGTACATGGACATGTTTATGAAGGATGTCACCAGGGATCTGGACAATTTCACTCCCCTGCTTCCTAAGGATAAGAGGCGTGCATTCCAGACACTCATTAAACAAGGCCAGAATACTTCTACGTTTCTCACCAGGGCCTCTTTTGATGCTTTCGAGTCAACAAGCAGGGCCTCAGCAGTCTGCATTGGGGCTCGCAGAATGGCCTGGTTACAGGCATCATATCTCGAGCGATGGGTCTAGGATAAACTGGCCAATATCTCATGTACTGGAGAAAACCTTGTTGGCAAGGATTGGAGGGAAGAAGCAGAGGAGATTGAGACAGATGATCTCACCCTAAAACGCTTATCTCCAGGAACAAGCAGGAATGTAGTCTTCACATATGGGTATCATCGGTACTGACGGAGCCTGCGCGGGAACGCTCCCCAACGTCCAATTAGAAAGCTTTTGGGAGCATCCCACAGCGCCTGCGTGCTGCCTTCCTGCCTTTCCCAACTGCCTCTCTCCAGTTCTTTGTTTTCCGCGGAGCCAGCAGGTCGTCGTTCCAGTCACCGCAGAAAAGTTTTCCTATTCTCCTTTTTTGTGTGGTCGCGCATGCCTTCCTCGACGCTATACCGGTACGGCCGGTTCATCTTTCTTTATTTTCAGAAAAAAAATTAATTATAGTATTTTTTCCAAACTTTTCTTCCTCAGGTGCACGTGCCATTTTGGGCCTTAGGCCCAAAATTTCCTCTATTATGGAAAAACCCACTTCGGGTTTCAAGAAGTGCACCAAGTGTGGCGGTACCATCTCCGTCACCGACACCCATGAGTGGTGTCTTAAATGTTTAGGTCCTGACCACTCCATCTCGGAGTGTATGGCCTGTGCCATGATGTCCAAGAGGGGTCGACAAAACCGAGCTGCTAAGCTCAGCACCCTTTTTCCCTCCGATGCAGCTTCTGTGGCATCGACGTCTTCCAGGGCTTCGTCTTCCTCCCATGGATCTCAGGTAACTAAACATAAGTCTGGCCGGTCCTCAAAGGGTAGATTTCCTTCCAAGCATCGAGATGCCTCTGGCATTGCCCTTGAGGGTTCTGTACCGGCAAAATTGCCCCGGCGGGAGGTTTCGGCTTCCAAAGCATTATCGTGGCTCCAGGATGTTCTCGAGGCCTCAACGTCGGCAGAACTACTGGTCCCATGCTCTGGGATACCGGCTGCTTTCTCCGGTACCGATGCCCAGGCATCGGCAGCGTCGATAGACCAGAGGTTCCTGGCTATTGAACGCAGTCTGGCGGCTCTCCTTGCGGCATCCACACCCTCAGAACTGCATCAGATAGTTCAACCGGCACCGACATCGGTACAGGTACCGACGGCATCGACATAGGTGTCTGCTTTGCAGGCACCCAGTCATGCTATGCCTTCCGATACCGATACACCGGTACCGATTCCCACTGGCACCGACATCTGTCGGTACGGGTATCATGCTCTACAAGAGCATCTGGACAGAAGGTACTTTGAATCCTCGAAGGAGTCTGAGGATTCTGACAGCTCTGTCGGTACCGGAATACTTCTCCCGGAGGAGCCTACCTCTCCTAAACGTAGGATGTCTCCTCCAGAAGATATCTCCTTTCAGGATTTTATTAGGGAGGTGGCTCAAGGTCTTTCCATTACTGTGGCTCAGGAAACAGAGCCCAGGACAAAGGAGTTGGAGATTCTTCAATATCCCAAATCTCCTAAGGAGGCAGCTACTTTGCCTATCCATGAGATGATCTCATGCTAAGAATGTGGGAAACACCTCTTACCACCTCTCCTCACTCTCGTAGACTGGATACCATGTATCGAGTCCTTCCTTGTCCTGGTTTCCAGAAGACTCAGCTTCCTCACCACTCCATTGTAGTGGAATCAGCTATGAGAAGGATCAGGAGTGCAAAGAGGCATGCCTCTAATCCTCCAGGACGTGAGTGTAGAACTTTGGATGCCTTTGGACGTTGTACTTTCCAGGCTTCCATGCTTTCTGTCAGGATCAGTTCCTATATTTTATATATGGGAATGTTCCTTAAAGAAGTCACAGGAGATTTGGAGATTTTAAGCCCTCTCCTTCTTGATAAGAGGCAGGATTTTCTCACACTGGTTAAACATGCCCAGGATGTTTCTAAGTTTGTCAATCGTGCAGCTTTTGACTATTTTGAATGCATAAGCAGAACCTCTGCCATTGCCATAGGTGCACATGGAATTGCCTGGCTCCAGGCATCTTATTTGGAGCTCTGGGTGCCGGACAAACTGGGCAATATCCCTTGTACAGGTGAGAATCTATTCGGCAAGAATTGGCAAGAGAAAGCCACTGAGTTGGATGCTGACAACTCCACTTTGGATAGATTATCCAAAGCCACAGCTGATCCTGCAAGGAAGAAATCTTTCAGGAAACCATTCTTCTCCAAAAAGAAGAGGTTTTATCCCTCATATTCCTAGCAGAAACGTTTTGCAGGTCAGCCTGCCCGAAAGAGTCAGCAACCACCTAAACAAAGGAAAGCAAAGACTGCTAAGTCTCAACCGTCTCAGCAGTCTCAGCCTCCACAAGGCCTTTGACTTCCATCTAGAGAACTTAGCCTTCCTGGCCCTCAACGGACCAGAGCCTTCCACCATTCCAGGAAAGTTGTGTTACTTTGCCCCCAGATGGGAGCAGATAACAGCAGAACATTGGACTCTCTCCATTATAAAAGAGGGGTACAAGCTTCATTTTCTTTGCATGCCCCCTCTCACAATGGTAAGACAGTTCAATTCTCAGACCTCTCTCATCATCCTGTTAGATCAAGAGGTCACTTTGCTTCTTGCCCAGGGTGCAATAGAAGAGGTACCCATTCCTCAACAGGGTACAGGGTTCTACTCCCCCTATTTCCTTATCCCAAAGAAAACAGGGGGACACAGACCTATTTTAGACCTCAGAGAATTGAACAAATTCCTGTTCAAAGAGAAATTCAAGATGTTCTCTCTGGAAACTCTGCTGCCATACCTTCAGAGTCAGGATTGGCTTTGTTCTCTAGATCTCAAGGATGCATACACTCATCCATCCAAGTCACAGAAAGTTCCTTCGGTTCCTTTTTCAAGGAAAGCACTACCAATACAGGGTGCTTCCTTTTGGCCTGGCCTCAGCACCAAGGGTATTCACGAAATGCATGGCTGTGGTAGCAGCATTTCTTCGCACTCTAGGAATATTCGTCTTCCCCTACTTAGACGACTGGCTCATTCGAGCCCCTTCAGAGCCAGAGGCCAGGACTTCTCTATCTTGCACAATGTGTATCCTTGAGTATTTGTGTCTGGTCATAAACATCCCAAAATCCAGCCTAACTCCCACTCAGTCTCTAGAGTTCATAGGAGCTTTGCTGGATACCAGAAAAGCAAGGGCCTTTCTTCCCCAGACCCGTTGCCTTCGCTTGGTGCAATTAGCTTCTCAACAGTGCTAAAGCCTCATCTCACTGTTCGAGAAATGTTACAACTACTAGGCCACATGGCATCCACCGTGCATGTGGTTCTTTATGCTCGCCTCCATATGAGAGCAGCCCAGTGGACTTTATCCACTCAATGGACCCAGGTATCAGGGTGCCTGTCAGACAAAATAGCAAACACAAATTGCCTTATTTTGTCCCTCCAGTGGTGGCAGTCCACTCAAAACCTTTACCCCAGGCAACTCTCACAACAGATGCTTCACCAATGGGTTGGGGAGCTCATCTGCAAGACCTCTCCAACCAAGGCATTTGGACTCCACAGGAGACTCATCTACACATCAATCTCTTAGAATTCAGAGCAGTCTTCCTTGCTCTTCAAGTGTTCCACACCCTGCTCAGCTACAAGACAGTCCTCATTCATATGGACAATCAAGTAGCCATGTTCTACATGAACAAGCAGGGGGGAACAGGCTCTGTCGCTTTGCAACGAAGCTTTGCGACTATGGGCCCTCGCCAGAGAGCATCAGATTCATCTCCTGGCAGTGTATCTTCCAGGCATCCAAAACTCTTGGGCAGACAGACTCGGTCGACTTCTGCTTCCACACGAATGGTCTCTACATGCAGACCAGGTAGCCAAGATTTTTCGAATTTGGGGAATCCGGGACATAGACCTCTTTGCAAGTCCGTTGAATGCCAAACTTCCCCGGTTCTGTTCCAGAATTCCGGCTCAGGGCTCTCAGTCCAGGGATGCTTTCCTCCTTCATTGGGGTCAAGACTTCCTATATGCCTTTCCTCCCATTCCCCTAATTCCCAAAACCCTGTTCAAGCTTCAGAGAGACAGAGGGCGTATAATTCTCATATCTCCACATTGGCCACGGCAAGTGTGGTACCCTCTGCTTCTACATCTCTCTCAAGCTCCCTCTCTAGAGTTAGGGTCTGCTCCAGATCTCCTGTCTCAGGAGGACTGAATGTTATGGTATCCCAATCCCCAGTCTCTGCACCTCAGGGCTTGGTTGCTGAAGGCCTAGATCTGCATAATCTTAACTTTTCTCATCAGGTAAAGGATATCCTTTATGCTTCCAGAAAACCTTCCACAAGACGCTCTTATGCTTTCAAGTGGAAAAGGTTTACCATATGGTGCTCGCAGAAGGGTCTTAGCCCCTTTGCGATACCTCTGGAATCATTACTGGAGTATCTCCTTCATTTATCCAATGCAGGACTTAAAACTAACTCAGTAAGAGTCCATTTGAGTGCTATTGCAGCTTCTTTCAAGCCTTTCAATGGACAACCTATTTCCTTCCATCCTCTTATAGCAAGATTTATGAGAGGCCGCCTTCTAACTAAGCCTCCCATTAGGCCACCACCAGTTGCATGGGACTTAAACCTGGTTCTTGGCCAGCTTATGAAGCCACCTTTCGAACCCTTAGCTACTACTTCATTGAAGTTCCTTTCCTGGAAGGTTATCTTTCTCATTGCAATCACATGAGCACGTCGTATCAGTGAGTTGCAGGCCCTAGTGGCTGATCCACCTTATACAAGGTTCCATCATGACAAGGTAGTCCTTAGAACTCATCCACACTTTATGCCAAAGGTGGTCTCGCCTTTTCATCTTAACCAAGTGGTCTACCTGCCTGTGTTTTTCCCAAGGACTCATGCATCAAATGCAGAAAGGAATCTTCATACTTTGAACTGTAAAAGAGCTTTAGCCTTTTACTTACAAAGAAGACAGCAACATAGAAAGTCCTCTCAACTCTTTGTTGCTTTTGATCCTTCTCATTTGGGACTTCCAGTCTCCAAGAGAACACTGTCCAACTGGATTGCACAGTGTATTTCTTTTGCCTATCAGAGTAAGAATCTTTCTCTGGAGGGCCATGTCACAGCTCACAGTGTGAGAGCCATGGCAGCTTCAATGGCTCATCTGCACTCTGTGTCTATCGACGATATCTGTTGAGCAGCCACTTGGGTCTCGGTTAATACCTTCACAGCTCATTACTGCTTGGACAAGGACTCCCGCCGGGATGCCTTGTTTGGTCAGGCTGTTCTCCAACACCTGTTCCATACCTAATCAACTCCTACCCACCATCTCTGGTAGGATGCCGGAGATCCATGGGGGGAAGTGTAGCCCTTTCACAGGGACACAACTACTGGGGTTCTCTCCCTGGCATCTAAGCTAGGGAGTCCCCATATGTGAAGACTACATTCCTGCTTGTTCCTGGAGATAGCATAGTTACTCACCTGTAACAGGTGATCTCTGGGAAATAGCAGGAATTTAGTCTTCACAACCCACCCACCTCCTCTAGGAGTTCTAGCTCTCTATCTCTTTCTCTTTCCCTCTCTCTTTCTTTGTCTCAGCTTTAAACTCAACTGGAGAGAGGCAGTTGGGAAAGGCGGGAAGGCAGCACGCAGGCGCTGTGGGATGCTCCCAAAAGCTTTCTAATTGGACTTTGGGGAGCGTTCCCGCGCAGGCTCCGTCGGTACCAACGATACCCATATGTGAAGTCTAAATTCCTGCTGTTCCCAGAGATCACCTGTTAAAGGTGAATAACTATGCTTTCCAGGAAGACAGCCGACCCATCCAAGAGGAAGGTTCTTCCCAAGAAATCTTTCTTTTCTAAAAAGAAGAGATACTATCCTTCTTACCTGCCTTCTGCTACCTATCTACCTCAACATCCTCAGCATAGACAGCAGGGCCCTGGCCAAACCAAGAACCCCAAGGCTCTTAAGCCTCAACCAGCCGCACAGTCACAATCTGTACCTGGTTTTTGACTCCTTCCTGGAGAGCATTGCCAGTCTGCCCCTATAGGGTCCCCAGCCCCTCGACATAGCTGGCAGGCTGTCACTATGCCCACAGATCAGCTTCACTTTGAAAACTTACCCTGCATCAGCTTCACAGGAGATTATCCCATCCAGTCCCTTCAAAGCATTCTCTTAAAAGAAGAGGTGTTCGCCGTATTTTTCCAGAGTACCATAGAAAGAGTTCCTCCTCCTCAAGAAAGGATGGTCTACTACTCTCCATATTTTCTCATTTCAAAGAAAACAGGAGGATTCAGGCCCATCTTGGATCTCAGAGACCTAAACAAGTTCAAGGTCCAAGAAAAATTCAAAATTTTTCTAGGAACTTTTTACCATACCTCCAGAGACACAATTGGCTATGTTCTCTAGACCTAAAAGAGGTATATACGCATTTATTGATCCATGCCTCACACAAAGAGTATCTGCGCTTCATGTTTCAAGGAAACCATTATCAATACTGGGTCTTCACTTTCAATCTAGCCTTTGCCCCAACAATCTTCACAAAATGCACGGCAGTAGTCACTGCCTACCTATGCACCTTGGGGGTATTAGTCTTCCCTTATTTAGATGATTGGCTGATCAGGAGACTCTCCCTTCATCACACCATTACTGTGCTCCAACACCTGGGCTTTGTCATAAACTTCTCAAAGTCTCACCTCGCTCCAACCCATCGTCTGGAGTTCATCAGAGTGCTCTTACACACTCAACAGGCCCAAGCTTTCTACTTCTACTACTGCTACAGCTATCGAGCATTTATATCATGCTACAAGACGTACGCAGCACTGCACAGACACATGTAAAAGACTGTCCCTGCTTATCAGAGTTTACAATCTAGTCAAGACAGACAACGCAGTAGCTGTAGACATGGGACACATCTATGGGGAATGGTAAGGAAACAAGAAGGAGATCAGGTGAGTCACGTTCCAAAAGTGACAGCGAAGAGGTGAATTTTCAGCCTGGATTTGAAAAGGGTCAAAGAAGACGTCTGACGTACAGACTTGGGTAGTTTGTTCCAGGCATAAGAAGTAGCAAAGTGAAAGGAGCGAATTCTGGTGTAAGCAATAGAAGAGAAGGGCACAGAAACTAGCAATTTACCAGAAGAGCGGAGTTCCTGAGGAGGAATATAAGGACAGAGTTTTCCTGCCTCATCAAGCTGGCAAAGGGGGGAGGGTGCAAAAGCAAAGCTGAGTAACAGCTCGAGAGATGCTAAGGCTATTAGGACACATGGCCTCCACGGTCCATGTCGTCCCCTATGCCCAATTACAAATGCAACAAACGTGATGGACTCTGTCTTCTCAATGGACACAAACAAAGGGGCATCTCGGAGACCAGATCCACATCACCCCTCAACTGATCAGGTCCCTTCTGTGGTGATGGTGGTCTCCACAAATCCTACTTGCTGGGTCACCTTTTCAGATGCACACTCCTTGATGCACCCTGACAATGGCGGCTTCCAAGCTGGGTAGGGGTGTGCATCTGAACAACCTGACCACACAGGGAGCTCTGGACACTACTGGAATCTTCTCTGCAGTTCAACTTGTTAGAACTACGAGCACTGACAAATGCTTTTCGAGTTTTTCAACCCCAACTTTTGGGCAACGTGTCCTAGTCAGGACAGACAACCAAGTTGCCATGTTCTGCGTGAACAAACGGGAAGGGACTGTGTCCCATCCCCTCTGCGAGGAAGCGCTTCACCTGTGGTCCTTTGCCATCTCACCTCCTGGGCGAATTCATTGTCCTTGTGGACAAGCTTGTGGACAGTCTTGAAAGACTGGTAAGGGGGACTGTTGCTTCTGGAGGGAGATCTGCAACTGTGAGTATTTACTTCTGGTAATTTTCTAAAAGGAATTCTTTGTATTAAAGCTAATTAATCTGTGATCCACTATTTTTGTTAAATCAGTCAGGGCCTAGTAGCAGCAGTTTAAGTTTACATTTAAAACACAGAGGAGAACTCTCTGGTTACATTTCATACTCAGCAGAGAGCTTGTACTTTAAATTTAATAGTCACTCAGGGCCTAGTAACAGCAAAGTTCTTTTAGCTTAAATTTACAACACAGAAAAGAGCTTTCTGGTTAAATTTAGAACCCAGCAGAGAGCTTGTACTTTAAATTTCATAAGAAGTTAGAGCCTACCAGCAGCTAAGAGCTATAATTTAAATCAAATCAGAATATAACTTACCTCAGCAGCACAAGACAGGGTACTGTGTAGCAGCCCTCTTTTAATAAGTGTTAATTCCCTCCCACCCCTGGGATAATCGTAGCTTTATAGGTACTTACACATCTTAAAAGAAAGGAGGTGCTCTCAGGTGAAGCTCATTACCCAAATCAGTCATACACTAAGGACCTGAGATCAGTTAAGCTTCAGGTGAACAAGGTATATTACACGTATTAGGTTCAGTTTTATTAGTATAAATATCCATAGCAACCCTTAGTAAGTAAAGAACTTAGATCTGAACACAAACTTAAAACTAAGATGCAGACAGCAGTCCAGCAACGGGATGGGGGCTTTCCAGTCTTTTGCATTGAGTGTCACATGTATGATTTTCTCCCAGTTGGTGAGAGGTCTTACGTGTGCACTAGATGCAAGGAGCTCTTTGCTCTCAGGGAACGAGTCCGTTCTCTAGAGGCTAAAGTAGCAGACTTGGAAAGCATAAGACAGACAGAGAGGTACGTAGACGAGACCTACAGGGATATAGTCCTGAAGTCCCACCTCCAGTCTGGCAGCATTCCTGTTGCCATGGAGGAGAGAGGTCACGTGACAGGAGAGCATCACCCTGGTGTGGCAGGAAGTGATCCTGTAACTAGGACCTGTCCTCCAGGTGATGTAAAACCCTCTCGCACCGAGGAAGTTTCTCCAGGGCCATGTGCCCATGAGGGAAGGGTTAGGACAGCCATTATAGTTGGTGATTCAATCATTAGGCATGTAGATAGCTGGGTGGCTGGTGGACGTGAGGATCGCCTGGTAACATGCCTGCCTGGTGCGAAGGTAGCGGACCTCACGCGCCACCTAGATAAGGTCTTAGATAGTGCTGGGGAGGAGTCTGCTGTCTTCGTACATGTTGGTACCAATGACATAGGAAAATGTGGTAGGGAGGTTCTGGAGGCTAAATTTAGGCTTTTAGGTAGGAAGTTGAAATCCAGAACTTCCAGGGTAGCATTCTCCGAAATGCTTCCTGTTCCACGCGCAGGACCCAAAAGGCAGACAGAGCTCCGGAGTCTCAATGCGTGGATGAGACAATGGTGCAGAGATGAGGGGTTTGGATTTGTTAGGAACTGGGGAAAGGAGGGGCTCTTCTGAAGGGATGGGCTTCACCTTAACCGGGATGGAACCAGGCTGCTGGCATTAACCTTTAAAAAGGAGATAGATCAGCTTTTAAACTAGATATTAGGGGAAAGCCGACAATCGCCCAAGAGCAGATGGTTCGGAAGAATGTATCTTTGAAGGATACTACCAAAAGCAGAGAGGTTCCACAAAAGAGTAAAGTAGCCCAAAGGCCCTCAAGTATGGAGCAGACAGAGCTTAAAGATCCCAAATTACTCATGTCTAACAGACAAATTAATATGGATAAAATACATTCTCTAAAATGCTTGTATGCAAATGCTAGAAGTCTAAAAAATAAGATGGGAGAGTTAGAATATATAGCACTAAATGAAAGGTTAGATATGATTGGAATATCAGAGACATGGTGGAAGGACGACAACCAGTGGGACACTGTGATACCTGGGTACAAACTATATCGTAATGATAGAGCTGATCAAATTGGTGGAGGGGTTGCTCTCTGTTAGAGAGGGCATTGAGTTAGAAAGGATTAAAGTTTTGCAGGAAACAAAATCTGCTGTAGAATCTATATGGATTGAAATTCCATGTAAAAGAGGGAAGGCAATGGCAGTGGGGGTGTACTATCGAGCGCCTGGCCAGAATGACCAAATGGATGATGAAATGCTCAAAGAAATCAAGGAAGCTAACAAACGTTACAGCACAGTAATAATAATGGGTGATTTCAACTACCCCGGTATCGACTGGGTCAGTGTCACGTCAGGACATGCTAGGGAGATAAAGTTCCTAGATGAAATAAATGACTGCTTCTTGGAGCAGCTGGTTCATGAACCGACCAGAGGGGAAGCCATATTAGACCTAATCCTTAGTGGAACACCAGATCTAGTGCAAGAGATAAGGTTGTTGGGGCCACTTGGCAATAGTGATCATAGCATGATCGCCTTTGATTTAATTAGTGGAGGAGGGATAGTAAGGAAATCCACAGTACTACCTTTTAACTTTCGAAAGGGAGACTATGATAAAATGAGGAAAACAGTCAAGAAAAAACTAAAAGGAGCAGTTGCAAAGGTTAGACGTACATCAGGCTTGGCTGTTGTTGAAAAATACTATCTTGGAAGCCCAGACCAGCTGTATTCCACGCTTTAAGAAAAGTGGAAAGAAGTCCAAAAAACTGCCAGCATGGTTTAAAGTTGAGGTCAGAGAGGCTGTTGCCAAAAAAGCATCTTTCAGGAAATGGAAAAAAAGAGCCAAACAACGAAACCTGGAAACAGCACAAGCACTGGGAAGTCAAATGCAAGGCATTGATAAGGCAGGCAAAGGGAGAATTTGAGAAGAAGCTTGCTGCAGAAGCAAAAACGCGAAGTAAAGACCTTTTCAAGTACATTCGTAGCAAAAAACCTGTGAGAGAGTCAGTTGGTCCATTAGATGATAAAGGGGTTAAAGGAGCACTAAGAGGCGACAAGGCGATAGCGGAGAGACTGAACGAATTCTTTGCTTCCGTCTTTACTGAGGAAGATGTAGGGATGTTACCCATGACTGAAGTGGTATTTAAAGGTGCAGAAGAATTGAAGGAAATATCGATACATCGAGAAGATGTATTACAACTATTAGATAAGCTGAAAAGTAGCAAATCACCTGGGCCGGATGGTATACATCCAAGGGTATTGAAAGAACTGAAATATGAGATTGCAGACCTGCTATTAGTAATCTGTGAACTATCATTAAAATCATCTCTATTACCTGAAGATTGGAGGATTGCCAATGTAACACCAATTTTTAAAAAGGGTTCCAGGGGTGATCCGGGAAACTATGGACCGGTGAGCCTGACATCAATACCGGGAAAAATGATAGAAACCATCATAAAGAATAAAATTACTCAGCATGTAGATAGTCATGAACTAATGAGAGACAGCCAACATGGCTTTAGACAAGGAAGATCTTGTCTTACTAATCTGTTATGTTTTTTTGAAGGAGTGAATAATCAGGTGGACAAAGGTGAGTCGGTTGATATTGTGTATCTGGACTTTCAGAAAGCCTTTGACAAGGTCCCTCATGAGAGACTTTTGGCAAAACTAAAGAGTCATGGGATAGGAGGCAGTGTACTATTGTGGATCAGGAACTGGTTAAAAGATAGAAAGCAGAGGGTTGGGCTAAATGGCCAATTTTCCCAATGGAGAAAGGTGAATAGTGGTGTACCCCAGGGATCTGTGCTGGGTCCGCTGCTTTTTGACATATTCATAAATGACCTGGAAAGTGGAATAACGAGTGAGGTTATCAAATTTGCAGATGACACAAAACTATTTAAAGTTGTTAAAACCCAAGAGGAATGTGGAAAATTGCAAGAGGATCTTGATAAATTGGAAGACTGGGCATCAAAATGGCAGATGCAATTTAATGTGGACAAGTGCAAGGTTATGCACCTAGGGAAGAACAACCCAAACTATGGTTACACGATGCAAGGTTCCACATTAGGAACCACCACCCAGGAAAAAGATTTAGGCGTCATTGTGGATACCATGTTAAAACCTTCGGCCCAGTGTGCAGCGGCGGCTAAGAGAGCAAATAGAATGCTAGGTATGATAAGGAAAGGAATGGAAAATAAAACAAAGGATATTATAATGCCTCTATATCGTTCCATGGTGAGACCGCACCTTGAATATTGTGTGCAATTCTGGTCGCCATATCTTAAAAAGTATATAGAGTTATTAGAAAAGGTTCAGAGAAGAGCCACCAAAATGGTAAAGGGGATGGAAGGATACTCCTATGAAGAAAGGCTAAAAAGGTTAGGGCTCTTTAACCTGGAAAAGAGACGGCTGAGGGGAGATATGATAGAAGTCTATAAATTAATGAGCGGAGTGGAACGGGTAAACGTAGATCGATTGTTTACCTTATGAGAATATAGAAAGACTAGGGGACATGCAATGAAGCTACAGGGTAAACTATTTAAGACTAATAAAAGAAAATATTTTTTCACTCAACGTGTAATCAAACTCTGGAATTTGTTACCGGAGGATGTAGTAAAGGCTGTTAGTGTAGCTGGGTTTAAAAAAGGTTTGGACAAGTTCCTGGAGGAAAGGTCCATAAGCCATTATTAAGAAGGGACCCAGGATATCAATGCTTGAACCAATACAAGCATTGTGGAACCTGTGTCCCTTGGGGAAACTGCTAGGTACATATGACCTAGATTGGCCACTGTTGGAAACAGAATACTGGGCTTGATGGACCTTGGTCTGACCCAGTATGGCATATCTTATGTTCTTATGTTCAAGCTAAGCTATATCCTGTGTCCACACAAATGGACCTTGCATTGGGCGATGGCTGCTTGGATCTTCCAGACTTGGGGAACTCTACTCATAGATTTTTTTGCAGCTCCGCAAAACACAGTGTCCACTATTTTGCTCCATGTTTCTGTTGCTGCACCAACAGGCCCCGGACGCCTTCCTTCTATATTGGAGACTGCTCTGAGCATTCCCATCCAACCCATTGATACCAAAATGCTTTTCAAACTACAGGCCGACAAGTTCTTGATGATTCTCATAACCCCCTTTTGGCCCCATTAACCATGGATTCCTCTGCTGCTTCGCATTGCGCAGACTTGACCTCTCGGCCTAGGCTGTGCACCTGAACTCCTCTCTCATGACCATGGGATGCTCCTCCATCCCATCTTCACCCCCTATGCCTGACAGCATGGCTTTTGAAGGGCTAGTACTCGCTGACCTCGATCTGCCACAGACGGTCAAAGAAGTCCTCCTTTCATCACATAAAGATTCCATCAGGTGATTTTGTCTTCAAGTGGTGTAGGTTTGCCCTCTGGTGCTCCCCAAAGGACATTGACCCTCTTACTTGCCTGGTGGAGTCCCTTCTACAATATCTCCTCCACTTATTCTTAGCAGGTCTTACAACTAACTCAGTGAGCGTTTATTTTAGTGCCATTGTGGCCTCTCACAGACCACTCGAACAGCCTATCTCCTCACACCCCTTAGCACGCTTCATGTGGGGCTTCCTACTGTCCAAGCTACCCATTAAGCCACTTCCGGTGGCAAGGGATCTGAATGTGGTTCTCGTTCAACTTCTAAAACCTCCTTTTGAGCCGTTAGGCACCACTTCACCGAAGTTTCTATCTTGGAAATAATCTTCCTCATTGCCTTCACTTCAGCTCGCCCCATCAGTGAACTGCAGGCTCTGGTAGCGGATCTACCTTATACTTTGTTTCACCATGACAAGGTAGTTCTGTGTACCTATCCACATTTCCTTCCGAAGGTATTCTCCTCCTTCCATCTAAACCAGTGGGTAATCCTCCCAATTTTCTTCTCTAGACCACATGCGTCTTGGACTGAAGCAGTGCTATGCACCTTAGATTGCAAGTGAGTGCTGGATTACTTCTTGGATAGAATTAAAGATCACAGAAGGTCCTCTCAGTTATTCATCTCCTTTGATCCTAGTCACCTAGGTCTACCGGTGATGAAACGTACTCTATCCAGAAGGATAGCAGATTGCATTTCTTCTGCTTATGCACATGCAGGACTCTCTCTTTGGAGAGTCATTTCACTGCTCATAATGTGCGGGCTATGGCAACCTCTGTAGCCAGTCTCTGTTCAGTATCCATTGAAGAGATCTGTAGGGCATCTACGTGGTCCTCCATTCATACTTTTGTTGCACACTATTGTCTAGACAGAGACTCTCGTTGGGAAGCTGTCTTTGGCCAAGCTTACTCCAGTACCTCTTTGGGACTTAACTCCTACCCTCCATCCCGGACTTCTACAAGAGACCAGACTATCAGGGGGGAGTGTTGCCTCCTGGAATAGAGTCCAGTGGCCTACAACTCTTCCAGACTCTTCGGCTACAAGCTTTTGGCCTCAGGGTTGACTGCTCTCCTCCCCATACCAGTCTGGTTCCAGGGAGCTAGTGAGTCCCATATGTGAAGACTTCATTCCTGCTTGTTCCTCGAGATAGCGTAGTTACTAACCTGTAACGTGATCTCTGGGAACAGCAGGAATCAGTCTTCACAACCCGCCCTCCTCCTCCTCCTCCTAGGAGTTGTAGGGTCCTTTTATTTAATTTTTCTGAGTTACATACTCAACTGAGGAGAGGAGTTGGGAAGGCAGGCAAGCAGGCTCCCAAGAGTGCTCCCAAAGGCTTTCCTATTGGATGTTGAGCGTTCCCGCGCTGACTCAGTTGGTGCTGACATCTCCCATATGTGAGGACTGATTCCTGCTGTTACCGGAGATCGCCTGTTATAGGTGAGTAACTACACTCTAGCTGCGCCTCATCCCCGCCAACACCTGTCAGAAGGCATCCTGTTCATACAGTGCATCTTTATCGGTGTGTAATATCCTCGTACTATAATTTTATATTGCTGTCCTACAATTTGTGGTGAAAGGGAACACCTCCAGACCCCACTAAGCATTTGAGCACACAGTCACTCCTCCAAAGCTTCCTATAACTCTTTATGCAAAGTCTCCTTAAAACCCTCTTTGCCTTCCCAAAAAATAATCTTGCACCGCCTTATACCATTTACTGAACCTTCTTTCAAGTACCCCCCTCTTAGACAAATTTCCCTCACCATAGTCGTTGGTATCCTGGAAAAACCCACGAGAGTTCCTATCCTCAGACTAAGGCTTCTTAGCTGAAAAAAGCAAACAGAGGGAACTGTGAGAGTAGAAATTTCTCCTTAAAGTCCTGTCAAGTGCAAAAAGCTCCCCTCAATAACAGCTGCAAAAAGAATTTCAGCAGGGCGTTCTACTCCATTCATTAATTTATAGGTCTTTATCATATCTCCCCTCAGCTGTCTCTTTTCCAGGTTGAAGAGCCCTAACCTTTTTAGCCTCTCCTCTTATTGGTATCCTTCCATCCCCTTTACTATTTTGGTGGATCTTATCTGTACCTTTGCTAAGAACACTATAGCCTTTTTAAGATACGATGACCAGAATTGCACATAATATTCAAGGTGCGGTCGCACCATGGAACGATATTGAAGCATTATAATATCCTTTGTTTTATTCTCCATTTCTTTCCTTATGATTCCTGGCATTCTACAGTCAAACCTCGGTTTTCGTTTGCCCCGGTTTTCGTCGGTTTCGGTTTTCGACGTCTTTTCTGACTGAGATCTTGTCTCGGTTTTCGTCTATCGCCTCGGTTTTCGTACTGCAATCGCGCTGGTCTGCATACACTGCCTGCCCAGTCCCGGCAGCACTACCCCCCCCCCCCGGACTCACCGATCGCGTGTGCCAGATCTGAAAACCAACAGTACTGCAATACTGTACATACACCTTCGCGCTGGTCTGCATACACTGCCTGCCCAGTCCCGGCAGCACTACCCCCCCGGACTCACCGATCGCGTGTTGAGATGCGAAAGACAGGTGAGCAACATCCTCGAGCCAGAGATGCAAGGATTGCACAGAGGAAGGCCCCGATCTCTCCACCGCCTGCCTGTTCTCTGGAGCGCCCCCTCAGGCTCGGAGGTAGCAGGGTAGCAGGAGATGTTGAATGGGTAAGCAGGAGATGTTAAATGAATGTGGGAGGCAGTTCTTTCTCTTGCGGGGTACGCTGTTGAGACGGAGTCAGCGATCAGATTAGTGTCCTACAGTATCTGTGTGTTTGCTGTGCTGTGGACGATCGGGCAGCTGAGAGAAGTGACAGGAGCTGTTCTACTGCTGGCTGAGACTTCGGGAGCTCGTGCTGCTGCAGCCATTGCCACATGGCTCTGGAAGCATGCTGAGCGGGAGAGTGGTGTTTCCGGTGGCTGTGGCTGGTGCCTTTTTTTTTGTGGATCCTTCTTTTTTGTTTTTCTGTTTTCTTTAAAAATTTCTGGATGTTTTTTTGCTGAAGATTTGCATCTTGACTGTGCTGTTAATCTTTCTCCCTTCTCAGCAGTTTAAACAATTTGTCTGCCAAAAATACCTCTGGAGCACCATCTTGTGGCCAAAAGTGGGATTGACTCTCTTCCTGATTGCAAATTGCTAAAAGTTCTCATTGCGCCTTGACACAGACTTTGAGGGGAGCAGTGATCTGAAAATGGTCTGTATCAAACTCGTCCGCCTGCTCGCGTGACTCGGCCACTCATTTCCCGGAATCGAGCGCCCATACAAAGTGCGTTTGTGATTCAGTCTGCCTTTGTTTCTCGTTGAGTGAGCATCACCCCGCATTCATTGAGTGTGACTGCTAAATAAGCCACCATGGGGCCAAAGAAAGTTCCGAATGCCAACCCTTTGATGATAAAGAAGGTGAGAAACACAATAGAATTCAAGAAAGAAGTCATAGCAAAGTATGAAAGTGGCGTACGCGTGGCCGATCTCGCCAGGATGTACAGGAAGTCTGCATCAACGATCAGTTCCATCCTGCTGAAGAAAAACGAAATTAAGGAAGCTGATGTTGCAAAAGGAGTGAATGCGCTAACGAAACAGAGATCGCAAACAATCGAAGATGTTGAGAAGTTGTTGTTGGTGTGGATCAACGAAAAACAGTTAGCGGGAGATAGTGTTTCAGAGGCGATAATTTGTGAAAAGGCAAGGCTGTTGCATGCAGATCTTGCAAAGAAAATGCCTGGAACGAGTGCTGATGTTACTGAATTTATGGCCAGCAGAGGCTGGTTTGAGAAATTTAAGAAGCGAACTGGCATACACAGTGTGGTAAGGCATGGCAAGGCTGCAAGTTCGGACAAACTTGGGGCCGCAGAATTTGATGAATTCAAGGAGTACGTAGAGGCTGAAGGATTCCTCCCCCAACAAGTCTTCAATTGTGATGAAACAGGCCTCTTTTGGAAGAAAATGCCAAAGAGGACCTACATCATGCAGGAGGAAAAGGCACTGCCAGGACACAAGCCTATGAAGGATAGGCTAACTCTTTTGTTGTGTGGTAATGCTAGTGGGGATTTCAAAGTGAAGCCTTTACTGGTGTATCACTCTGAAAATCCCCGAGTGTTCAAGAAAACAATGTTATCAAGAGTAAATTGTGTGTGATGTGGAGGGCTAACAGTAAGGCATGGGTCACGAGGCTAATTTTCATTGAGTGGGTCAATGAAGTGTTTGGCCCGAGTGTGAAGAAATACCTCCTGGAAAATCAATTGCCACTCAAGTGCCTCCTGCTAATGGACAATGCTCCTGCTCATCCTCCAGGCTTGGAAGACCAATTGTTGGAGGAGTTTAGTTTCATCACAGTGAAGTTCCTGCCCCCTAATACCACTCCTCTCATCCAGCCCATGGATCAGCAGGTCATTTCAAACTTCAAAAAACTCTACACCAAAGCACTGTTTCAAAGGTGCTTTGAAGTGACCTCGGACACTGAATTGACCCTAAGAGAGTTCTGGAGGGATCACTTCAATATCCTCAATTGCATAAGCCTTATAGATAAGGCTTGGCAGGGGGTAACTTCCAGGACGTTGAACTCTGCTTGGAGAAAATTGTGGCCAGAATGTGTCCTCGAAGAATTTTGAAGAAGGGTTTGAGGCTCACCCTGATGACCCTACGCCTGTTGTGCAATCTATTGTGTCTTTGGCGCAGTCCATGGGGTTGGATGTGAGTGGCCAGGATGTGGAAGAGTTGGTGGAGGACCACAGGGAAGAGCTAACCACTGAAGAGCTGCAAGACCCTTCAAGTGGAACAGCAACAGATGGTAGCTGAGGAAATTGCTTCAGAGGAGGAGGAAGAAGAGAGAGAAGAGAAGGTGCCTTCTTCAGTGATTAAGGACATGTGTGCAAAGTGGAGTGAATTGCAAAGTTTTGTGGAGAAATTTCACCCTAACAAAGCTGTTGCAAGCCGTGTCTGCAACATGTTCAATGACAATGCCTTGTTCCATTTTAGGCAAATCTTAAAGAGACGCCAGAAACAGACCTCTCTGGACAGATTTTTTGTGCGACAGGGGTCCAGTGACTCTCAAGCTGGTCCTAGTGCCAGTAAAAGACAAAGAAGGGAAGTAACCCCGGATAGGGCCTTGATACCTGAGGTCCTTATGGAGGGGGATTCCCCTTCCAAACAATAACCTCTCCTCCTCCCTCTCCCCTCAACAAGAGTCTTCAATAAAGTTAAATGTGATGTTAAATGTTCATTTATCCATTTCATTAGTCATTTATATGTATTTCTCATTGTTTTCTGTATGTAAAAATATAGTTATTCTCTATAAAATGTATTTTTTGTCAATATTTTTGGGTGTCTGGAACGGATTAATTGAATTTACATTATTTCTTATGGGAAATCTTGCTTCGGTTTTCATACGTTTCGGTTTTAGTCAGACTTTTTTGAACGGATTAATCATGAAAACCGAGGTTTGACTGTATTTGCTTTCATGGCCGCCGCTGCACACTGGACGGAGGATTTTAACTTGTTATCCACGATGACGCCTAAATCTTTTTCCTGGTTGGTGGCTCCTAATGTGGAACCTTGCATAGTGTATGGGTTGTTCTTTCCTAGGTGCATAACTTTGCATTTGTCCACATTAAATTTCATCTGCCATCTGAATGTCCAGTCTTCCAATTTATAAAGGTCCTCTAGCAAGCCTTCACAATCGTCTCGGGTTTTTAACAACTTTGAATAATTTTGTGTCATCTGCAGATTTGATTACCTCACTTGTTGTTCCCATTTCCAGGTCATTTACAAATACATTAAAAAGCAGAAGACCCAGCACAGATCCCTGGGGTACTCCACTATCCACCTTTCTCCATTGGGAAAATTGGCCATTTAGCCCTACCCTCTGCTTTCTACCTTTTAACCAGTTCTTGATCCATAATAGTACCCTGCCTCCTATCCCATGACTTCTTAATTTCGCCAAGAATCTCTCATGAGGGACCTTGTCAAAGGCTTTCTGGATTTTGACTGACTCAACTTTGTCTACCTGTTTATTCACACCTTCAAACAAACATAACCAATTAGTAAAACAAGACCTTCCTTGGCTAAAGTCATCTTGGCTGTCTCCCATTAAGCCATGACTATTTACATGTTCAGTAATTTTTTCTTTATAATGGTTTCTATCATTTTTCCCGGGAACCCTGTTTAAAAATTGGTGTTACGTTGGCCATCCTCCAACCTTTAGGTATTACAGATGATTTTAATGATAGTTCACAGATTACTAATAGGTCTGCAATCTCATATTTCAGTTCTTTCAACACCCTTGGATGTATACCATCCGGTCCAGGTGATTTGCTGCTGCTTAGTTTATCAAACAGTTTAATAGATCTTCCCGTTGTATCGATATTTCTTTCACTTCTTATGCGGCATCACCTTTAAATACCATTTTAATCTTGGGTAACATCCCTACATCTTCCTCGGTAAAGACCGAAGCAAACAATTCATTCAGTCTCTCTGCTATGGCCATGTCCCCTCTTAATGCTTCTCTTACCCCTCTATTGCCTCATGGTCCAACTGCCACACTCACAGGTTTTTTTGCTACAAATGTATTTGGAAAAGTCTTTATGTGTTTTTGCTTCCATAGCAAGCTTCTTCTCAGATTCTCTCTTTGCCTGCCTTACCAGTGACTTTCATCTAATTTGCCAGTGCTTATGTTTCCAGTTTTCGTCAATAGGCTCCTTTTTCCATTTCCAGAAAGATGCTTTTTTGGCAACAGCCTCTCTGACCTCACCTTTAAACCATGCTGGCAGGTTTTTTAGACTTCCTTCCACTTTTCTTAAAGCATGGAACACAGCTGGTCTGGGCTTCCAAGATAATATTTTTAAACACCCACGCATGCGTGGTGCCCTTCCCGCCCAAGGATGCTGTCTTGTTCAGTCGTCTTTTTTACGTTGAACCCTTCAGATGCCGGTCTGGTGTTTCCCCGGAAAAAGTTGATTTTTTTGACCTGAGTTACATACTCTTCTGCTGTAGTGCACGGGTACTCTTCCTGCCATCTGAACCTGCTGCCCCTGCATCGAGTCTGCGGCGCCTTCGTTCCTTTTTTCCAACTGACAGCACCACGGGTCTTTGACCTCGCTGGGGTACATTTTTTCCTCATGGCTACCAGTGGCTTTAAGAAGTGTGATCGGTATGCCAAAATAATGTCCCTGTCCAACACTCATGACTGCTGCCTTTGCTGCCTGGGGCCAGACCACAACCCCATGGCATGCAGCTTCTATAAAAAGATGTCCACTAAGGCCCTCAAGAACTGCCAGCAGCAGAAGACAATAAGTTTTTCCCAGACTCCCCGCTACCTCCGAAGGCCAGGGCCTCCTCTGAAGCCATGGAATCGCAGGGTAGCCTTATGGACCATGATCGATGCCATGGCTCTTTGGAGAGGGGGTCTCCCTTGAGGGAACTCAAGAGGAAGACCTCTAAGGCTGTGTCCCTGGTTGGCTCAGACAGGCTGAGTAAATCCCGAGCCAGGTCCCACAGTCCTCAAAGCTCACCTGAGGGATCGGAGAAGGAGCAGCCTGCGAAGGTCCCCCGTAACTACTTGACCTTGGACCAGCCTCGGTCGCCAGACAGCATCCTTGTTGAGGACTCCCCCTTGGGGGAACCAGCATCAGGCCTGATTCATTTGGTGCCTGGTGCGATGCTGTGGAGCCTTCTGGACTAGAGTCCAGAATGGTGGCCCTGGAGTGCTGCTTGTCTGCCTTCATGGACCAGCAGCGGGTGTTGTCTGGTACCAGCAGTTCCTCTGCCTAGACCACCGGGCCCTCGACATCAAAGACGTCCCCGGAGACCAAGCCAATCTTTGAGACTCTTCAGCCTTGAGTCTATTCTTGGCTGATGTCTCAATCTGGTTCCTGCTCCATGGGATCGTGATCTTCCCCACCTTGTGCTCTTGGTGCCAGCTGTGGGGCCTTTGAGGGCCGAGGGCCACAGGCGGTGGTCAGGCCTGGAGCCCACGAGCCATCCTTCCCTCGAGTCCTCAACGGACTAGTCTGAGTGGGAGATGGAGGACAAGGAGTCGCCGGATACCCGTCGCCACTGTGACATCCCCTCAGACTCCCCTCCTTCGGAGCTCCAGCGTTAGTCCCCGCCCATGGACAATGGCGTTCCTCGACTTCATCAGGGACATGTCCAAGGCTCTAGCATTCCTAATGGAATCAGAGGAGTATCCTCGGACAATGGAGTTAGAAATCCTCCAATATGAGGCCCCTCTCCCCCCGAGGGAATCACTTACAGTGCCCATCCCACCCATCCTGAAACAGCTAATGCTTCATAAGTTGGAAACACCAGCATCAGTGCCGGGGGTGAGCAAGTGGCTCGATTTGATGTATCGAGTCCGCTGGAGCCCGGACTTCCAGAAGTCACAGCTGCCTCACAACTCCATGGTGGTGGAGTTGGCCATTCATCAGCTGAAGAGTCAAAAGGCGCACTCTTCCGTGCCTCCCTAGCAGAGAGGCACACACCCTGGATGTCCTCAGCAGAAAGTTCTCCCAGGGCTCGATGCTCATCAGCTGGATCCTGGCCTACCAGCTGTACATGAGCATGTGCCTGAGTCACCTGGCAAAGGAACTCACCGGGTTCTTAGCTGGTCTTTCCAAGGAACCCTTGTAGTGGTTCAAGAACTTGGCCAAGGCTGGCTGTGAGTGCTCCAAATTTATGTCTTGGGCAGCCTGTGACGGCTTTGAGTCGGTGGCTTGAGTAGCGGTGGCAGGCATCGGTGTCCAATGCCAGGCTTTGCTACAGTTGTCCGACCTCTAGCAATGTATTCAGGACAAATTGGTCGATGTCCAAAGCCAAGGAAAGAACCTCTTTGGCAAACCCATGACCGACAAGGGTGCCGATCTGGAGACCAAGTTCATGATGAGGACGGGTCTCTAAAAAGACCGCTGCCCCTCCCTGACAGAAGGGCTCGGTTAAAAAACCCTTCTATCTGAGAAAGGGGGCTGCTTACAGAAACTACCCACCTTTTCAGGCCTCCCCAGTTCCCCAGCAGGGTCAGCAGGCCAAGGGACATTGGCAAGGCCCTTGTAAGCAGAAGTCACCTAAGTCCCAGGTGTCGGTCCTGGCCCAGCCAGGAGGGAGCTTTTTACTCCTTGGGCATAGCCTCTGCACCCCAAGGAGGTCAGCAGCCAATGGGACGTCTCATTTCACTATGCCCAAAGGAGGCCAGACATCACACCGAATCTTGGGCACTTCAGGTGGTTAAGGAGGGCTACCTCCTCCATCTCTCTTTCTTCCTGGGAGAGCCCCACAGGTTTCCCCTTCACCAGGACCTTCTACTGAAGGAACTCGCAGGTCTTCTCAAGGACAGAGCAGTAGAACCAGTTCCCCAACATCTCAGGGGCAAGGGGGTTCTACTCCAGATACTCCTTGTATCAGAAAGAACAGGGGGCCTAATGCTCATCCTCGACCTGCGCAATCAACAAATTTATGGTGAGGGAGAAGTTCAAGATGCTCTCCCTTGGAACATTGCTGCTTTACCTCCTGCAGGGAGGTTGACTATACTTCTTGGATCTGAAGGATGCTTACACCCACATTCTCATTCACCCCAACCACAGGCAGAACCTGAGGTTCATGGTGGGGGGTGGCTACTACCAATACAGGGTGTGCTGCCCTTCGGTTTGGCTTCTGTCCCAAGAGTCTTTACCAAGTTCCTGGCAGTCGTGGCTGCCTTACTCCACCTCTAGGAGGTCTTCCCCTACCTGGGCGATTGGCTCATAAAGGGAGGCATGGCCTCAGAAGTGCGGTAGGCAACCACACATACCATCCAGGTCCTGCAGTATCCGTTTGTTTTTTTGATAAATTACCTCAAATCCCACCTCCTCCAGACACATTGTCTGGAGTTCATAAAGGGAAGAATAGACACCCTCCAGGCAAAGGCCTTCCTTCCCGGGGACTGAGCCGACCGTCTCAGTGTAATGGCTCTAGCCACAGCACTGTCCCTCGGTGTCTGCTCGGCTCCTGCTGCACCTACTCACACATGGCCACCACGGTACATGTCATCCCAGATGCTCTCCTTCACAGTGGTACCTTCTGGATCAGTTGACACAGGCCACAGGCTGTGTCCGGGACAGAGTTTGTGACCCACCAGTTGGCAGAATCTCTGACCTGCTGGCAAACCCCCAGTACCTTGAGGCAGGGATGCCCTTCCAAACTCAGAGCCCCTTAAGGGTTCTCACTATGGATGCCTCCCTGCTGGGATGAGGAGCCCACTGCGAGGAACCTCCACACCCAGGGCAGCTGGTCGCAAAATGAGAGCAACCAGCAGATCAACCTCCTGGAGCTGCAGGTGATATATCTAGCCCTCCGAGTTTTTTGCCACCACCTATGGCACCAGCCGGAGTTGATACAAACAGACAATCAGGTGGCAATGTTCTATGTGAACAAGCAGGGGGCTACAGGGTCTTGCACCCTCTGCCGCGAGGCGATGGCCCTCTGCTCCTACTCATTCCAGCAGGGCATACTCTTACAGGCAGTATGCCTTTCAGGCCAGAACAACTCACTGGCGGATAGATTGAGCAGGGACCTCCAACCGCATGAGTGGCAGCTGGACCCCAGAGTGACCAACTGGCTTTTTCCTCTCTGGGGGAAACCATGGATAGACCTGTTTGCCAGCCTGGACAACTACCAGTTGCCCCGCTTCTGCTCCCTGCAAGCCCACCCCTCCCGGGTGGCGGCAGACGCATTTCTGATTTTGTGGTAGGAAGGTCTTATGTACGCCTTCCCACCCACACCACTAATTGCCAAAACGTTACTCAGGACCCTCCGTGACAAGGCCTTTCTGATTCTGATAGCCCCTTGATGGCCCGGGCAGCCGTGCTTCCTGCTATTCCTCCGGCTGTCAGTGGAAACTCCCATCCCATTGGGGAGCTTCCTAGGGCTCTTGTCTCAGGAGGGGGGCTCTCTCTTGCCCCCCAACTTGGGGTCCCTGTCACAGCGTGGCTGCTGAAAGGGTGACCTTGGCTTCTTCCAACCTCTCGGGAGAACGAGGAGATCCAGCTGGCCTCTCATAAGGCTTCCACTAGGAAAGCATACACCTTCAAATGACACAGATTTTCAGTTTGGTCTGTGGAGCACGAAGTTAACCCGTTCTGCTCGATGCAGCTGGTGCTGCAGTACTTTCTCCATGTCTTGCAATCTGGGCTCAAATCATACTCCGTCAGAGTGCACCTCAGTGCCCTAGCAGCACATTGCCATCCGGCAAACCCCTCTCGGTCGCCGCTGGTGACCCACTTCTTGAGGGGACACCAAGACAGCAGACTCCTCCCCAGCACTATCTAAGACCTTGTCTAGGTGGCACATGAGGTCTGCTGCCTTTGCACCAGGCAGGCATGTTACCAGGCGATCCTCACGTCCACCAGCCACCCAGCTATCTACCTGACTAATGATCCAATCACCAACTATAATGGCTGTCCTAACCCTTCCCTCATGGGCACATGGCCCTGGAAAAAAGACCTCAGTGCGAGAGGGTTTTACATCACCTGGTGGAGAGGTCCTAACTACAGGATCACTTCCAGCCACACCACGGTGATGCTTTCTTGTCACGTTGACCTCTCTCCATGTTTTATTTTCTAGGTTAAACTATACTCTGATTTAAATGAAACACTTTCTAGAACAAATTTATTTAAATTTACTCTTATTTTATGTTCTATGCTAAGCTATACTCTGCTTTGACTTAAATACAAAGCTCACTGGTGGTACTAAGACCTGACTGAGTCGGCAAAAACACTGAATTCTAAAATACACAGATTTATCAGCTTTAACCCCAAGAAGTCCCTTTTACCCCAAGATTTAGAGTTTAATTCAGAAGATTATACTTACAAGTGTAGATCGACTTCCAGTTGTAGCAGTCTCTTTTGGTAGTCCTTCAAGACTATGATGGCTTTGAGTCATTGGCCAGGGTGGCCGCAGCCGGTATCGGGGCTTGACGCCAAGCATGGCTTCAGTCATCTTACCTTGAGCAATGGGTACAAGAGAAAACTAATCTATGTCCCCTGCATGGGTGAAAACGTATTCAGGAAGCCCATGGTTAAAGCACTATAGATAGAGTATGTTACGAGAACCAGACTCTTGAAGAAGACCTCAGTGCAACCCCCGAAGAAAACCCAGGGGAAAAAGCCCTTCTTCTCGAGGGGAAAAAGGGGGTTTTGGTAGCACACTGCACTTCCAGGCCGCCTTGACTTCTCAGCAGGGCAACCAACAGAAGGGCCAGAGACGTAGTCCCAGAAAACAGAAAGCCTGAAGCCCCAGACACCAGTTCAGGCCCAGACTGGGGGAAGCTTTTGACTGCCTGGGCATGACCTCCACTCCACCCAGGAGGTTTTCTGCTCCCACAGTGGGGCGCCTAGCCCTGTTTGCCCACAGGTGTATAGCCATCACCACTGATACCTGGGTGTTACAAGTGGTCAAGAAGGGTTACCTTCTTCACCTACATCGGCCACCACCGTCTTACTTCCCAGTAGAATCCACCAGGCCTCTCCTCCACCAAACCCTGCTCCTCACCAAGCTAGCAGGACTACTCCAGGACAGAGCAGTAGAACCAGTGTCACACCCTCTCGGGGGCACCGGCTTCTACTCTAGGTGTTTCCTAGTCTTCAAAAGGACTGGGGGATTCAGGCCCATCCTGGACCTGCGAGAACTCAAGAGGTTTCTGGTCAGGGAGAAATTCAAGATGCTCTCCCTTGGAACACTGCTGCCATTCCTCCAGCAGGGAGATTGGCTCTGCTTCTTAAGGATGCCTACACTCACGTCCTCATTCACCCCAGCCATAGAAAAAACCTTTGTGATGGAGGGACAGCATTACCAATACAGGATGCTGCCCTTTGGTCTGGCCTCATCTTCAAGGGTCTTCACAAAGTGCCTTGTGGTAGTTGCAGCCCACCTCAGGCTTCAAGGGGCCTTAGTCTTCCTTTATCTGGATGACTGGCTCATAAAGGGGGACACAGTTGAAGAGGCACAGTGCACCACCGGACACACCATAAACACCCTGCAGCACCTGAGGTTTGTTATAAACTACCCCAAGCCCCACCTCACTCTGGCTCAGTGCCTAGGGTTCATAGGGGTGCAGCTGGACAACCATCAGGCAAAAGCCTTCCTCCCTCAGGAGAGGTCAGAACGTCTCAGGGAATTAGCTGCAGATGTGCAGCAGCACAGGACACTATCCACTTGACTCTTCCTCCGCCTGCTGGGTCACATGGTCTCCACGGTCCATGTGAGACCAAATGCCCACCTGCACATGAGAGCAGCCCAGTGGTGCCTTTGCTCTGTGGGCCCAAGCCAAAGGCAGACTCAAGGACCGGGTGCAAGCCTAAGCCACAGGTACCCATCCTGCAGAAGGTCCTCACCACTGGCACCTCTCTAATGGGCTGGGGAGTGCATTGCGAGAGTCTCCAAACACAAGGCTTCTGGTCCCAGAGGACATCCGAAATGCAGATCAACCTGCTGGAAGTCAGGATGATATTCCTGCCATCAGAGCCAACTACAGCACCATGCTGTACTGATCCCGACCAACAATCAGGTCATGATATTCTACGTGAGCAGTCAAGAGGGGACAGGGTCGTACCCCATCTTCCAGGAGGTGGTAGCCCTCTGCTCCTATGTTATGCACAGAGGAATGCTCTTAAGGGTAATCTACCTCCTGGGCCAGGATCATGTCTTAGCAGACAAACTGAGCAGAATACTCCAGCCGCACGGGTGGCGCCTAGACCCAGTGGTAGCCTTCCGGCTGTTCCGGCTCTGGGGTGTCCCGGTGATGGACCTGTTTGCCAGCCCAGACAATGCACAGTTGCCCCGTTTCTGCTCCCGCCTACTGCACCCATCTTAAGTAGTGGCGGATGCATTCCTCATCCCATGGACGGAAGGCCTCCTGTACTCCTTCCCTCCAACACCAGAGATAGCCAAGACCCTTTTCAAAGCTCAGTGCGACAGCCCCTCAGTGACCTAGACAGCCCTGGTTCTTGCAGTTCCTCTCCCTATCGACTGTACAGCTGATTCGCCTGGGCTGAGCCTCAGGACTACTCTCACAGGAGCAGGGCACTCTCCTGTACCCCAACCTAGGGTTCCCTCTCGCTCATGGCTTGGCTGCTGAAAGGGTAGCTTTAGCCCCCCTCAGTCTCCCACAAGATGTGGAAGAGATTCTCCTAGCCTCTCGAAAGGCCTCCACGAGAAAGGCAAATGCCTTCAAGTGGCGCTGTTTCTCATTGTGGTGCACAGAAAAGCGGAGGAGCCCGTTCTCCTTCTCGGTGCATGTGGTTCTCCATTACCTGCTCCATCTATCGCAGGCGGGACTGAAGTCCAACTCAGAGTACAACTGAGTGCCATTGCAGCGCATTACCAGGGGATATCCCTCTCAGCTTTGTTACTTGATTTTTGTGAGTCCTGTCTGCCTCTCTCTATATATATCTATTTATTTATTTATATATCATTGTTAGTGTGCTCTTTTACTTCATTTGTACCTTTTACACTGTTATTTAGCTTTTCTCAGCTCTCTTGCTCCTCTCCATAACTGCAACTTTCCTTCTACTATCTGGTCTGTCTGTGGAGGCCAGGTTAACATTTAATTCAATAACTATCCTAACTCTGTCTCCATTGCTGCAGAGTTTAAAACTTTTTCCTGTCTCTGCTCTAATCTACCTGAGTGACTACTCCCTTCCCCCCTGCTGAGGTATTGTATAGCCCATTTTCCTGTCTTCCACATGCTTAACTCTGTTTGCTTTCTCTCCTCTGAGAAAAGAACTGCTCCATTATAAGCTCTGCTGGCACTTTGAATCTGCTTGCTTTTTGTGAGTCCTGTCTGCCTCTCTCTCTGTATTTATTTATTTATCATTGTTAGTGTGCTTTTTTACCTCATTTGCATCTTTGGCATCATTGTTCAGCTTTTCTCAGCTGAATAACTTTTATCCCAGCCCCCCCCTCTACCCAACCACTCCCTGGCACTCAGTCTCTTATAGCTGTCATCTGCTCATTATCTCGCTTATTCACAGGTGCACCTAATCCCCTGTGGTCTCTCTCCCACCTATCCTTATTTCTTCTGGCCTCCTCTCCATCTCTCTTCTATGATGCCTCATCACTTGGTCTTCCTATTCTTCATACTCTCCCTAATTGTCTCCCCTCAAACTTTCACTCCTCCCCTACTTATCTCCTCTTTACCATCCTCACTTCTTTCTCCATCCTATCCTATACCCTGTCATCAGCTCTTCAACTTCACCACTTTCTCCCTCTCAGCCATCTCCTCTCTCTGACAACCTCGCTCTCATTAATGCCATGTTCCTTATCGTCCCTCCAGTCTAGTCCCGAACCTCTAGGTTGTGCTCCTCTTCCAGCAGCTTGGAGACTGAGAAACGTCATCCTTTTGTGATGACATTGGTATATCCTCTGAGGATCCGCCTCCTCCTTCCAGTTACCTCAGTCTCCAAGCAGCTGGAGGATTAGTGAACCTGGAGGTCCAGGTTTACTAGAGAGGCAATTAAGAAGAGATGGATAGTAGTTTGGGAGTTTTTAGTAAAATTTGGACAAGGATTAGGAAGTGAAAGAAGAAAAAGAGAAGTAATCAAGAAAGCTTTAATTGAAGGGGTTTTGTACCTTTAAAAAGGGTGCTGAGGCCTTCTCTCCCCCTCCCCCCCCTCCTCACTTGCTGAGATTTAGGAGGAGGTACAGGTCTCCGAAAGAGCAGTGCTCCGGCTTCCAATCCTGCTTGAGAGGGTAAGGAACCAGAGCTTGAGGCACTCAGCGCACGCTAGCACTGTGGAGAACTCCGGGACAGTCAGATAAGGCAGATCGCTGTCTCTTGCTTTCTCTCACCCTCCGCTGTCCTCCCGACGCTTGAAACACAGCAGATCGGGTGAGAACAGAGCAGGCATCGGCCGGAGGAGAACAGCAGCAGTGACAGCGAATCAGGTAAGGGGGGGCCACATCGCAAGGCACAAGTGAGGAGGTTTGACAAGCGTGGGCTGAGCAGCGGGCCTAGCCGCTTGGCGGCAATGCGGGAAACCGCAGTTCTTTTTTGGGGGCCTTCAGAGGCTTATATCTTTGACGGGAAGCTTTGTTTTTTTATTTTCGGTAGCAGTTTCAAGCTCGGGACATTGAGCTGCAGCTTATACCTTCGTTTTGAAAAAAAAAAAGAAACGGGGAAACTGACATTGTTTACTGACTGGATTGGGTCAGTTTTCAGTCTTAGGTCCCTACATTTCTGAAGCAAGAGCTGACAAGCAGTGTAAACGCTACAGAGAAATGCTCTCTAAGCCGCAGTGCCTACTCTGCGGATCTGAAAGGGGCCCACTGTCGGACACAGGAGTCTGTAGGGGCTGTGTACAGGAAGTGTCTGCTATGGAGATCTCCTTGGAAGGTACAGCTGAGGTTCAAGGTGCCCCAGTAGCGCTGCAGGTGGATTTTCCGCTCCCAGAGCCCGTAGCAGGGCCGTCGTCAGCACCTGATCTCCCATCCTCGCAGGTGTCCTTGCCAGGGGGCCTGGCGGCAATCTTTTCGCAAGAATTTGTTTCGCTTATTCAACAGGCGTTTGGCGGCCAGCAGAAGGGGCGAGCAACAAGTGCCATAAGCGGAGTACTGGGGGACAAGAGACCTGGGACTCCGTTGAGTGTGAAGTCAGCAACTAGTGGGACAGAGAGAGCCAGGATGGAGAAAGACCAGAAGGAACAGTCAGTATTCTCGGAGGGGCTGCATTCCGACGAGGGGGATCCCGACTTTGAAGTTGACGACGAGTTGGAGGAAGGAGAGATCACGGACAAGGAGGACCAAGCTAGAGTGGTCCGAGTGTTCTGGAGAGATGAGTTTCCGGCACTCATTTTTGAAACGCTAAAAGCTCTTAATATGCCCTCGCCGGGACCAGCAGAGGATGCTACTCTAGAGGATCCATTGCTGCAGGTGTTTCAGAAAACTCAGAGGGCCTTTCTGGTACATAGAGCGGTTCGGGAGATGATACAGGAAGAGTGGAACATGCCAGAGGCAACTCTAAAAGGGTCCAGGGTTATGGATCGGCTTTATCCGCTGGTGGACCAGGATCACGAGTTCTTCAAGTCTCCCAAGGTGGATGCCGTTGGCAGTGACGAAGAAGACTACCATTCCTGTAGAGGGAAATACGGCGCTCAGGGATACGCAAGACAGGAAGCTGGATACCTTGTTAAAGCAGGTCTTTGAGGTCAATGCGTTGTCCATTCAAGCAGCTATTTGTGTGGCGTGGGCGGCGAGAGCCTGCCTATGCTGGTCACTACGAATTCAGGGTGAGCTAGGAGAGGATGCCATTGGGGAAACATCCAGACTTGAGTCAGGAACGGCTTATAACGGCTTACAACCTCATTTGGGGTTTATCGAAGAGCATGGCTTCGGTGGTAGCAACCTGTCGGTACCTTTGGCTGTGCAATTGGGCAGCGGTTGGATCTTCCAAGTCCAGGCTAAGCAAGCTTCCTTTCAGAGGGAAGCTTCTGTTTGGAGAAGATTTGGACAAACTGGTAAAGGATCTGGGGGAGTCCAAAGGGGGCAGACTTCCAGAAGACAAGCAAAGGCAGGGATGCTCGACTCCCACACCCAAAGGGTGTTTCGTAGGTTCCATTTCCCTAGGTTCGATCAGTCTCAGAGAAGGCGTTTTCCCGTTAGAAACCAGGGGTTTCGATGCCTCTTCCTCTTCCACTTCTACAAATCCTCGAAAGTCGCAATGAAGTCAGGGGGACTCAGGTAGGTCTGTTCCCCGTAGGAGGTTGGCTATATGATTTTTACCCTGCCTGGGTCCATATAACGTCAGACCAGTGGGTCCTGGAGGTCATTCGAGAAGGTTATGCATTGGGATTTCAGAGACCGGTAAAGGACTCGTTCGTTCAGTCTCCATGCAAAACGCCAGCCAAGTGCGCGACTGTGAGGTAGACGGTACAGAGACTACTCGACCTCAAAGCGATAGTGCCGGTGCCTCCAGACCAATGAGGATGTGGTCGGTACTACATCTACAATACTTTGTAGTTCCAAAAAAGGAAGGAGCGTTTCGGCCTATTCTAGACCTCAAGAGAGTAAATCGTCTATCACACTTTCATATGGAAACCCTGTGTTCGGCAATTGTGGGAGGGAGGAGTAACCTAGTGGTTGGGGCAAGGTACTTCAGGCCGGAAGGTCGGGGGTTCAAATCCCACTAGAGGACAGCAACCTTGGGCCGGAAGGACTGGGGTTTCTAGTCCCACAGATGCTCCTTGTGGTCTTGGGCAAGCCACTTAACCCTCCATTGCCCATGTTCCCTGTAAGTATTAATGTATGTGTCTCATATCCCTGCGTGTTAGATTTATCCTCCAATTGTGTTGTGACTGCTTTGATTGAAGGATAAGGCGGTATACAAAACTGTCTAAATAAATAAATACATTGTAGCAGTAAGAAAATGGGGAGTTTCTTACTTCCCTGGACCTGTCAGAAGCATACCTACACATTCCGATATGGCAGGAGCATCAGAGGTTGCTAAGGTTTTCGGTTCCTCTAGGACATTTCCAGTTCCGGGCCTTGCCGTTTGGGCTAGCTACAGCACTGCAAACATTTACCAAAGTGATGGTCGTGGTAGTGGCAGCGTTGCAAAAGGAGGGCGTTCTTGTGCACCCTTATCTAGACGACTGGTTAATTCGAGCGAAGTCCAGGGCCGAGATCGAATCAGCTACCAACAGAGTGGTAACGGTCTTACAGAGTCTAGGTTGGGTAGTCAATGTGGCAAAGAGCAAGTGGGTTCCCACGCAGCACCTAGAGTATTTGGGAGCTTGGTTCGATACAAACGCGGGGAGAGTCTTTTTGCCGCAGCAAAGAGCAAGCAGTTTGAGGCAACTAGTACAGCAATTTCTAAGCAGGATAGCACCCACGGTGTGGCATTATCTGCAGTTGCTTGGGACCATGGCAGCGACTCTAGAGATGCTTCCGTGGGCAAGAGCCCATATGAGGCCGCTGTAGAGGGCGTTGCTCAGACGATGTTCACATCAGAACAATTCCCTGACACGATCACTGCCTTGTCCAGCAGAAACACGGGAGGCTCTGCAATGGTGGTTGCTCCCGGGATGTCTGGAGAAGGGCATGCCCTTGTAGGCACTGAGTTGGGTACCGCTAACGACAGGCGCCAGTCTTATGGGCTGGGGATCTCATTTTCAAGGACGGTTCGCTCAGGGTCAGTGGACAGATCTGGAGAAGAGCTGGTCCATAAACAGATTGGAATTGAGAGCAGTGACGCTGGCTCTACAAGAGTTTCAGGTTTATCTTCAAGGAAGAGCTATTCGGGTGTTTTCCGACTATGCCACCGCAGTGGCATATATCAATAGACAAGGCGGCACGAGCAGTGTTCTAATGGAAGCCGAGGCTGAAACGTTGTTTGAGTGGGCTAAAATAAATCTTCTAGCGGTGTCGGCGGCACATGTAGCGGGAGTGGACAAAGTGGAGGCCGATTTCTTGAGTCGAGTAAAAGTGGATCCAGGAGAGTGGGTTCTCCATCAGGACGTCTTCGAGATGCTGAGAGGTCGCTGGGGAATGCCCGTAATGGATCTCATGGCAACCTGCCAGTCTGCAAAGGTTGATCAGTTCTTCAGCAGAAGTCGGATGGCCTGGATGCTCTCATACAGGTCTGGCCAGAAGAGCAACTGCTGTATGTGTTTCCTCGGGTGTTAATCGGAAAGGTGGTACAGCGCATCGAGCGGCACAAAGGTCAGGTGATGTTGATAGTGCCAAATTGGCCACGGCGGCCTTGGTATGCGGATGTGATGCAGCTTTTGGTAGAGAAGCCATGGCGTCTCCCTCTGCAGACAGATCTGTTGTCTCAGGGTCCACTGCACATGACTCACGTGGATTGGTTTTCGCTTACGGCTTGGCTATTGAGAGGGCTTGGCTGACGAAGAGAGGTTACGCCGCAGCAGTGATTAGCACTTTGTTGAGAGCAAGAAAGACTTCTACATCGTTAGCGTATGTTCGTATTTGGCGGGTTTTTGAAGCCTGGTGTGAGGGCAGACAGTAGCAGGCGTTGAGAGCATCGATTCCACAGGTACTGGCTTTTTTGCAGGATGGTGTGGAAAAAGGCATCTTCAGGAACAAGCAGGAATGGGTCTTCACATATGGGTACGTCGGTACCGACGGAGCCTGCGCGGGAACGCTCCCCAGCGTCCAAAAAGAAAGCTTTTGGGAGCATCCCACACGCATGCGCGCTGCCTTCCCGCCCGTTCACTTCCCTCTCATCAGTTTTCCGTTTTCCGCGGAGCCGGCAGGACGTATTCCTGTCACCGCAGAAAATTCTTCTTTTTATTCGTAGTTTTTTGTGGTCGTGTCTGCCTTCCCTCAACGCCACCGGTACCGCCGGTGCTTTTCTTTCTTTTTACTAAAGAATTTTTTTTTTTCCTTAGAAATTTTTCTTGTTTAGTGCCTGACGGTTTCTAGGCCACTAGGCCTCTACCCTTCCATTATGGAAAAGCCAGCCACTATCCTTAAGAAATGCTCAAAGTGTGGCGGTACAGATATATTTTCAGACACTCATACTTGGTGTCTAAAATGTTTAGGTCCTGACCATTGCCCACTGGAGTGTCTTTCCTGCTGGAGTTTGTATTTCATGAAGGCCTCCCTCTTTTTCTTCACTTTTTCAGCTACTTCCTTCGGAAACCAAAGTGGTCTTCTTTTCCTTTGGCCTTTATTTACCATTTTAACAAAAAGGTTGGTTGCCCTTAAAAATACCCCCTTTCAGTTTTGCCCACTGTTTTTCTATATCCCCCAGCTGTTTCCATCCCACTAACGACTCCCTGAGGTATTGGCCCATCTTTGCAAAGTTAGTCTTCCTAAAGTCTAAGATCCTCACCTTGGAATGGATTTTAACAGCCCTAGTCCTAATACTGAACCACACCATCTGGTGATCACTGGATGCAAAATGATCTCCCACTACAACATCAGAAACACTTTCACCATTGGTAAGCACCAAGTCCAGTATGGCCCCTACACGTGTGGGGTCTGTTACCAATTGTCTGAATAGTTCTCCCTGTAGAGAATCCAGGATCTCCTTACTTCTAGATGATACTGCAGCAGGAATGTGCCAATCAACATCTGGCATATTGAAATCTCCTATCGGTAACACTTCCCCTCTTCAATCTTTTCAAATATTTCTTTTAAGACAGCTTATCAGAGCATAATTGAGTTTTATCACTTCTAATTATGTCTGTCAGTCCTTTTCCAATCTATAGGACCTAACCTCTTCTGCTGCCTTAATAACATATAATTCCAAGAGAGGTTCCAAAACCTACTTGGACAATTTATCATTGCAGGCAACCAGCCTGTCTACTATTCTTATCTATCTTCAATTCTTTGGCTCCCACAGAATAGATTAAGTTGCACACTGGTAATTAAACAGCCAGATGTCACCTAAGCAACCTACAACATGCTCTCTGCAATTCTACAAAAGCTCTGCAACTATGGGCCTTTGCCAGAGAGCGTCAGAGCCATTCCTGGTGGGTAACTTCCAGATGGTTAAAAGGTTTTGCCCAGTCATGCTCCCACATGACCGTTTTTTTCCTACTCTTACCATCTTCCTTAAAATTTCCTTTTAGGGAAAATGAAACCAGGGCTTAGATCACGTGAAAGCATAAAGAATTGCTTAATTCCCTGAGTGGAACTCTTCCAACAGGATGCATGTCTTTTCACTGCAGTCGGTTCTTGTCTAGTGCATTCCTTCTAATTCTCAATACTTCATTGGAGCTTATGCTGAACAAAGAACGCATTATACTCATATTGCCCTCATAGACGGGCAAATATGGTATTCCCTTTTATTGCGTCTTTTTCTCCACACTGAAGTTATAGAAGGATCCAGACTTGTTGTCTTAAGACTAAGGATTTCTCTGCACCCCTTCACGTAGATCTCCATTTCTGGTTATTCAAAGTCTAGAATTTTTAAAGAAATCTAGACCTATCCTTCTGACTAGGAACATTCCACTGGTTTCCATGTAACCTTCTTCATGGTTCTTCCACGTGTAACCAGTAAGGGGTTCTCTATCCATATTCTCAAGCAGGTCTTACCCCTTCTTGTTATAAAGTGAGTCTCTCTCTCTCTCTCTCTCTCTCTCTATCTATCTATCTATCTATCTATCTATCTATCTATCTATTTTTTTTTGTTTATATAAATACACATATCTCACTCTGAAAGATTTGTTACTGTCCATATTAATGCTGTTCCAGCATGCCATAGGGTTTTAAATGGACTACCAATTTCTATGGTAATTAGAAACTACCTTCTTTTACTGTAACCTCTCTGGTTACGTTACATCTGAAGCTCTCCATGTAAAGTCATCATCCTAAGTGACATCACTTAGGGAAGACATTACTGATCTTCAAGAAATTGGAGGCTACACCGCCTACTACAAATGTTTCTTTCTTTCATTTGGATAGAGGGGTCTCAAAGACCCATCCTTTTTCTGCAAACCAGTCAGATTTATCTCCTCTCTTTCCTAGAGCCTTTTTCTGCTCAAAGGACAAAGAGCTTCAAACTTTGGCCAACAGAAGCTTTAGCTTCTCATCCAAAGTCCAACCTCATTAAATTCCCCCAGTTTTTTCTTCTGGGATTAGTTCTAGCCATTTAGGGTTCTGACCTCTGCCTGTATTGCAAAATTTATTTCCTCTACTTCACAGTGAGGTATTTTCTTTGAGGATAATGTACTGGCTCTTACCACCACACCCATATTAGCCTCAACAAATACTTTCGCAATACTTTTGACTAAGGTCCACATTAGAAAATTGGAATCCAATATTTACTAACATTTATGATCTACACAAGGACTCCCCTATAGACGCCTTGTTTAGTCAAGGTGTTCTACAGCACACCCTTTTTAGTTCAACTCCTACCCTCCATCCCTTGGATGCCTGAGGTTCTGGGAAATAGCATGACCCATCGATTAGATTTGCAACATGCTGGGACCTCCTCTAGGCATCTCTAGCTTGGGAGTCCCCATATGTGAAGACTCATTTCCCTATATATATATGTGTATCTGTTGGGATGCTTTCTTATAGGTAGATATGTATTTACATACTTATCTCTCTAACTGTTTATGTTTATAGAGGTTTTTACCTTCCTGGAGGTTCCAGACAGTGGGCTTGCATATATTCATACTGTCCCTCAGTATGTCTGGGGTATTATGCACACAACCACTACTGTGGTTCTAACAGCTCCTACCCTAACCCTAGGTCTAGCTATCCCTGAAGCTCCATGCTTCGATATCTTTCCTGTCTCTCACCAGCTAGGAAAGACAGGCTGGATCTTCAGTAGATCTGAGGTTTCAGCCCTTCAGACATCTGTCCTCCTTGGGAATACGGGCTTTTTTCCATACCCCTTCTTCCCTCCAGGGCTAGGTTAGTTTGTCCAAATCGGTCAGTCTTCCTCTTTTGCTCCTAAATGTTAATAACTCTGTAGCCAAAAGAGTTTCAGCTTTTTCCATAAAGCTTTCCACTGAAGACCTGCCGTTTTTATACTACCCCAGTTGACACCTGGGTCACCTGAAAATTCCAGACTTGGACCTTCACCTTCACTCCGTGAGGTCACCTTGAAGATTCCTCCACTGGATCTCCAGTAGACTCCATCAGCCTCTCTACTTCCTTCAATCCAGTAGGTGAGGTCCATATTGTGATTATTCTCTCAATATTTTTCATGATAATTATCATACATACCAAGGACTCCTTACCTGTCGTCCTTAGGTTAGCTGTTCTTCTACAGCTCCTCTCTTTTCAACTCCTACCCACCGTCCCTCATGGAATGCCGGAAATGCAGTCCTGTCCCAGAGATATGCAATTTATGGGATCTCTCCCTGGCATCTAAAGATGGGGAGTCCCCATATGTGAAGACTCATTCCTGCTTGTTCCTGGAGATAGCACAATTACTTACCTGTAACAGGTGATCTCTGGGAACAGCAGGAATAAGTCTTCACAACCCACCCACCTCCCCTAGGAGTTGTATCTCTCTATCCATCTTCCTTTCCTCTTTCTCTCTCTTTGTCTCAGCTATAAAACTCAACTGAGGAGAGACAGTTGGAAAGGCGGGAAGGCAGAACGCAGGCGCTGAGGGATGCTCCCAAAAGCTTTCTGATTGGACGCTGGGGAGCGTTCCCGCGCAGGCTCCGTCGGTACCGACGTACCCATATGTGAAGACTTATTCCTGCTGTTCCCAGAGATCACCTGTTACAGGTAAGTAACTGTGCTATCTAGCCGGTCCTCAAAGGGCAAATCTCCTTCTAAGCATCGAGATGCCCCTGGCATTGCCCTCGAGGATTCTGCACCGGCAAAATTACCCCCGCGGGGGGCTTCGGCTTCTAAAGCATCATCATCGGGGTTCCAGGATGATCTAGATGGCGTGGCCTCAACAGATCTCCTGGTGCCATGCTCTGGGGTACCGGTGGCTTCCACCGGTACCGACTTCCAGGCATTGGCGGCGTCGATGGATCAGAGGATTCTGTCCATCGAACGCAGTCTGGCGGCTTTCCTTGTGGCATCGACGCCCGTGGTACCGCAACAGACTACTTCGCCGGTACCGGCTCTGGTATCACCATTGGCACCGATTCCGGTGGTATTGACATCAGCATCGGTGTCAGCTATGCTGGTACTCTGCCCTCGGCAGCCCTCCAGTATCGATACCCCGGTACCGATGATTCCCGATACCGATCCCAGTCGGTACGGGTATCGGGCTTTGCAAGAGCATCCCGACAGATGATACTTCGATTCCTCTGATGACTCTGAGAATTCTGAAAAGTCTGTTGATGCAGCGATGCTTCTTCCACAGGAGGAGTCCTCTCCTAAACGATGGCTGTCTCTTCCAGAGGACTTGTCTTTTCAAGACTTTATCAGAGAGGTGGCTCGGGGCCTCTCTATTACAGTAGCCCCAGAGTCAGAGCCTAGAGCTAAGGAGTTAGGTATTCTACAATATCCTAAAACTCCTAAAGAGGCAGCCATCTTGCCTATTCATGAGATTCTGTATGATCTCATGTTAAGGATGTGGGAAGCACCTCTATTCACCTCTCCTCATTCTCACAGGTTGGACACCATGTATCGTGTCCCTCCTTGTCCTGGTTTCCATAAAACTCAGCTTCCTCACCACTCTATTGTGGTTGAGTCTGCAGTGAGAAAGATTAGAAGTGCCAAGAGACATGCCTCTAATCCTCCAGGACGTGAATGTAGAACCCTGGATGCTTTTGGTAGAAGAGTCTTCCATGCTTCCATGCTTGCTGCGAGAATTAATTCTTATAGTCTCTACATGGGAATGTTCTTAAAAGAAGTCACTGACCATTTGCTGACTTTAAGTCCTTTTATGTTGGACAGTAAAAGGCCAGAATTTCTCTCTGGGCTCAAACATGCCCAGGATATCTCCAAATTCTCCAACCGTGCAGCTTTCGACTCCTTTGCATGCGTAAGCAGAGCCTCAGCTATAGGTGCACGTAGGATTGCTTGGCTTCAAGCATCTGATTTGGAGACCTGGGTCCAAGATGAATTGGGAAATATCCCTTGTACAGGTGAGAATCTGTTTGGTAAAGATTGGCAAGCAAAAGCCAATCAAATGGATGCTGAAAATTCTGCTTTGGATAGACTATCCAAATCTACTGCTGCTCCTGCTAAGAAAAGGTTGTTCAAGAAGACACCTTTTTCTAAAAAGGGAAGATCCTATCCTGCTTATAGTCAGAGAGCATCTTCTGCAGCTCAGTTTCCTTCCAAACGTCAGCAATCCTCCAAACAGACCAAGGCAAAGGCTGCCAGGCCTGCTCCAGCCCAGCAATCTCAGCCCCCTCAGGGCCTTTGACTCTCTGCTAGAGAACTTGGCCTTCCTGGCTCTAGAAGGACCAGAGCCCTCCACCATCCCAGGAAGGTTATGTCACTTTGCTCCCAGATGGAGGCAAATCACAGCAGAGCATTGGACACTCTCCATCATAAGAGAGGGTACAAACTTCATTTTTCAAGCTTGCCCCCTCTCACAAGAGTGCACCAGTTCAATTCTCCAACCTCCCTCCTCAGCCTGTTAGAGCAGGAGGATGCCACTCTTCTAGCCCAAGGGGCAATAGAGGAAGTGCCTTCTCAACAACAAGGCACGGGGTTCTACTCTCCCTATTTTCATATCCCAAAGAAAACAGGGGGCTTCTCCTGGACCAAGCAGGAAGTCAGTCCTCACATATGGGTGACGTCGGCGCCGAGGGAGCCCTCGAGAAGCAATTTTCCCCAGCTTTCAAAGAAAGCCTTTGGGAATTGCAGCGCACATGCGCGGTCCTCTTCCCGCCCAAGGGTGCCATCTTGCTCAGTCTTCTTTTTTCCGCGGAGCCCTGCAGACGTTGTCTGTGAATCCCCGCCGAAAAGTTGATTTTTTTCTCTTTATTTCTCTTTTTTCTTCGGTTCGACGCCGGTTCTTTTCCCGCCCGGACTCGCGACGCCGGTTGCGAGTCCGTTCCTTATTTTTCGGTTTTTCCTTTTTCCCTGGCAGCCCGGTCTTTCGACCTCGCAGGGGCCCTTTTTCCCCCGATGGCTGCCAGCGGCTTTAAAAAGTGTGACCTCTGTAAGAAACTCATGTCTCTTACAGACACTCATGACTTCTGCCTCCGCTGCCTTGGACCCCATCATGACTCCATGATCTGTGGTCCGTGTGGCAAAATGTCCTCAAAAGCTTTGAGGAGTCGGCAGCATCAGCGGGAGCGTATCTTCTCTGACTCCGGCTGGACTCGGACCTCGTCAGAGGCTTCGATGTCTCGGGACTCTGGTCCTGAGCATCGTCGAAGTTCCTCTGAAAGGGGGTCTCCTACCCGGGAACAACATCGGAAGAAGAAACCCGCGAGGGTGGGATCGGTGGACGCTCCTGGTCCCTCGAGGGCCAGGTCGCATAGCCCCGATTCCCGTCCCGGGTCCTCGGAGGTGGAGAGACCGTCAAAACATCCTCGACTCGAGGTGGACTTGCCCGCTCACGTGAGTACTGTTGTCCTCGTTGACCCGCCTCCGAAGGACCCGACGTCGGGCCCGACGCCGTCGGGGCCCAAGTCGGGGGCTGCTGGGTCTCCTGAGCTCGGACTCAGGTTGACGGCCTTGGAGAGCAGTCTGACTGCCTTCATGGACCAGCAGCGGGTATTGATCGCTGGCCTCGCCGGTGTTTCTGCCCTGACCGCCGGGACGTCGACCTCCAAGTCGACCCCGGAGACCGAGCTGATCCTCGAGTCCATGAGGGCTCGAGTCGATCCTCGGTCGAGGTCTCCTTCGGCCTCCCGTTCGGGACCGAGGTCGTTGACGCCGACTCCCTCGGCGTCGGAGCGGATAGCATCGGTGCCCGCCCGACCGGAGCCGCTCGACGACTCCTCCGAGGAGTCGGCCTGGGAATCCGAGGACGAAGAGTCACCTGGTTCCTTTCGGACTCGGTGTGTCCCTTCGGATTCCCCCGAGTCCGAACCTCGGAGACGGTCCCCCCCGGAGGATACCCAGTTCTCGGACTTCGTGAGGGATATGGCCAAGGCTTTGGCCTTCCCCGCGGATCCCGAGGAGGAACCTCGAGTCGAAGAACTCGATGCCCTCCAATATGACTCTCCCCCGAAGGAGGCCTTTATTGTACCGGTTCCTCCGATGCTGGAATGACTTCTCTTCCGCATGTGGGAGAGCCCGGCGTCGTCGCCGGTGTTGAGCAAGCGGGTCGATTCCATTTATCGAGTCCGCAAGAGCCCCGGCTTCCAAAAGGCACAACTACCGCACCATTCCATGGTGGTGGAATCGAAAAATGCACTCCTCGGTGCCCCCTGGTAGGGAGGCCCGAAGCCTGGATGCCCTCGGTAGGAAGTGCTTCCAGGGCTCTATGCTTGCTTGTCGAGTCCAGACCTACCAGCTCTACATGGGCATGTATCTCCGAGACCTGGCTAAAGAAATAGCCGGGTTCTCTGCTGGTCTCTCCGACGAACCTTTGCAGAGGTTCCAAACCTTGTCAACTGGTATTCGAGAGTGCTCCAAGTTTATATCTCGAGCAGCCTATGATGGTTTTGAGGCATCGGCTCGAGTAGCTGCGGCCGGCATCGGTGGACGCCGCCAGGCTTGGCTTCAGACGTCCGACCTCGAGCCCTGGGTGCAGGACAAGTTGGTCGATGTCCCCTGCCGAGGTGATAACCGCTTTGGCAAGCCCATGAATGAGAAGGCTGCACAAATCGAGACGGAGACTCTCACCAGGACTCGTCTCTCAAGGAAGACCTCTGCCCCTTCTCAAAAGAAGAAGGGCTCGGGAAAAAGCCCTTTTACCTGAGGAAGGCGGCTGCCTATAAATACTACCCTCAGTATCAGGCCTCAGCAGCTCCCCCACAGGGAAAGCAGGCCAAGGGACGGGGTAATGGGTCCCGTAGGCAGCAAGCCCCCAAGCCTGCACCACCGGCCCCTGCTCAGCAGGGTGGGGGGTTTTGACTTCATCAGCATAGCCTCTCTCCCCCTCAGCTGGTTTCTCTCAGCACAGGAGGCCGGCTGGTCCACTTTGCCCACAGGTGGGCCAACATCACCACAGATACCTGGGTACTTCACATAGTTCAGAAGGGCTATCTTCTTCACTTTCACCAGGTACCTCCCTCCTTCTTTCCAGGGGAGCCTCCCAGACTCCCTTTGCACAGGGACTTACTACTTCAGGAGTTAGCAAGTCTCGTTCAGGAACAGGCCGTGGAACCGGTGCCCCACCACCTGAAGGGTCAAGGGTTTTACTCCAGGTACTTCCTGATTCCGAAAAGGACAGGAGGCCTCAGACCCATCCTGGACTTGCGAAACCTCAACAAGTTCCTTGCAAAGGAGAAGTTCAAGATGCTTACCCTTGGAATCCTGCTTCCCTACCTCCAGCAGGGAGACTGGCTATGCTCCTTGGATCTAAAGGATGCGTATACTCATATCCTCATTCATCCAGACCACAGACAATATCTCAGATTTGTTGTGGGAGGAAATCATTACCAGTACAGAGTACTGCCCTTTGGCCTATCCTCCGCCCCCAGGGTGTTCACCAAATGCCTAGCAGTGGTGGCGGCCTATCTAAGACTTCAAGGTCTTTTTGTGTTCCCATACCTGGACGACTGGCTCATCAGAGCCCCATCTTCACCAGAGGCCGCTCAGGCCACTCATCGCACTGTGGCTCTGCTCCAGCACTTGGGTTTTGTCATAAACTTCGCAAAGTCCACTTTGCTCCCCTCTCAAAATCTCGAGTTCATAGGCGCCAGGTTGGACACCCTTCAGGCGAGGGCCTTCCTCCCTCTGGACAGGGCCAAGCGGCTCATGGATCTCGCCAGCCACTTTCACAGCAATGCGCTGGTCTCCGCCAGGCACTTTCTGCGACTGCTCGGCCATATGGCTTCCACAGTCCATGTGACCCCCAATGCCCGACTGAATATGCGTCCTGCTCAGTGATGCCTTCGCACTCAATGGCATCAGGCCACGGGGAGCCTTGCGGACTCAGTACAGATCTCTGACCAGCTGGTCTCCTCTCTGCGCTGGTGGCTTCATCTACCAAACCTAGTGCTAGGGGTGGCTTTTCAGCCCACTCTGCATTCTCAGGTCCTGACGACCGATGCTTCCCTCCTGGGTTGGGGAGCACATTGCCAAGGGTCATGTACTCAAGGCCTCTGGAATCCTTGGGAGTCTGCTCAACAGATAAACTTCCTGGAGCTCAGAGCCATCCGCCTAGCTCTCAGAGCCTTCTCTCACCTGGTGTCCCACCAGTCACTACTGATACAGACGGACAACCAGGTTGCCATGTACTACGTAAACAAACAAGGCGGAACAGGCTCCTTCCTCCTCTGTCAGGAGGCGCAACAGCTATGCTCTTGGGCAGTCCGCCACGGCATCCTCCTCAAGGCTGTCTATCTCCCAGGTCAAGAAAATTACCTGGCCGACAAGCTCAGCAGGATCCTCCAGCCACACGAGTGGAGGCTGGATCCGATGGTGGTTCAGCAAATCTTTCTCAAGTGGGGTCTCCCCACCATGGATCTGTTTGCCAGTCCTCTGAACCGGCAGCTGCCCAGGTTCTGCTCTCGACAGCCGCATCCTCTCAGAGTAGCGGCGGATGCTTTTCTGATTCCATGGTCCACCGGCCTCTTGTATGCCTTTCCTCCCATGCCACTGGTGTCTCGGACGCTCTTCAAGGTTCTCCGAGACAAAGCATCGCTGATCCTAGTCGCTCCCCGGTGGCCGAGACAACCTTGGTTCCCGCTTCTAATGCAGCTGGCAGTGGACACTCCTCTTCCTCTGGGGTTTCAGCCCGACCTCCTGTCACAGGATCAGGGGACTCTCCTACACCCCAACCTCCGGTCCCTTCATCTGATGGCCTGGCTGCTGAAAGGGTAGTCCTTGCTCCTCTGCAGCTACCTCCAGATGTGGAGGAGGTCGTCTTGGCCTCCCGGAGGCCCTCCACCCGGAAGTCCTACGCTCTTAAGTGGCGTCGGTTCTCCATCTGGTGTACTCAGCAGTCTCAAGATCCCTTCTCCTGTTCAGCATCAGTGGTCTTGCAGTACTTGCTCTCTCTCTCTAACCTTGGACAAGTCCAACTCGGTCAAGGTCCACCTCAGTGCTCTTTCTGCGCATCACATGCCGGTGGATGGTAGACCTCTTTCCAGCCACCCTCTGGTGGCTCGTTTTCTCAGAGGCCTCCTTCTCCTTAAGCCACCTTTGCGCCCGCCAGCCCCGGACTGGGATCTCAATGTGGTTTTGCAGCGGATTACCTGTCCGCCTTTTGAGCCTATGGCTACCTGTCCACTTCGTTTTCTGTCGTGGAAAACCTTGTTCTTGGTAGCCCTCACTTCTGCTAGACGCGTTAGTGAGTTGCAGGCCCTCGTATCTGATCCTCCTTACACTAGGTTCTACAAGAACCGGGTAGTCCTACGGACTCACCCTAAGTTTCTTCCCAAAGTGGTATCCCCTTTTCACATCAACCAGGAGGTGGTACTTCCGACCTACTTTCCCAGGCCACACTCCAGCCGAGCTGAAATGGTCCTGCATACCCTGGACTGTAGAAGGGCGTTGACCTTCTACCTTGACCGTACGCGGGAGCACCGAAGGACTGTTCAGCTCTTCGTGTCTTATGACCCCAACAAGTTGGGACTCCCTGTCTCCAAGCGTACTCTGTCCATCTGGATTGCTGACTGTATCGCTTGGGCTTACGAGGCAGCCGGCCTCGTGTTGGAAGGTAGAGTCACGGCTCATCGCATTCGGGCGAAGGCTACGTCGGTGGCTTACCTCCGCTCTGTTCCATTGGCAGACATCTGCCGGGCCACTACTTGGTCTTCAAGCCAGACTTTTGCAGCCCATTACTGCCTGGAGAGGGAGTCCCGCAGGGACAGTGCTTTCGGACAGGCAGTCCTCCGTAACCTCTTTGGGGTATAGGCAACTCCTACCCTCCATCCCGGATGTTGGGCTACCGGTTGGAGACATATTCAGAGACGATTCCTTCCTTCTGTGCTACTGAGCTAGAGGGAGCTCATTTTTGTGCTTAGGGTCTCCGGTAGCCTTAAGCTTGGGAGTCCCATATGTGAGGACTGACTTCCTGCTTGGTCCTGGAGAAAGCGTAGTTACTCACCTGTAACAGGTGTTCTCCAGGAGCAGCAGGAATCAGTCCTCACAACCCTCCCTCCTCCCTTTGGAGTTGCAGTTCTATGCTTTCGGTTTTTTGCTAATTTTTTGCTGTCTTTTAGCTATGTCATCTGACTGAGCAAGATGGCACCCTTGGGCGGGAAGAGGACCGTGCATGCGCGCTGCAATTCCCAAAGGCTTTCTTTGAAAGCTGGGGAAAATTGCTCTGCGAGGGCTCCGTCGGCGCCGACGTCACCCATATGTGAGGACTGATTCCTGCTGCTCCTGGAGAACACCTGTTACAGGTGAGTAACTACGCTTTCAGACCCATTTTAGATCTCAGAGAGTTGAACAGATTCCTAGTCAAAGAGAAATTCAAGATGGTTTCTCTAGGAACTCTGCTGCCATACCTTCAGAGTCAGGATTGGCTTTGTTCTCTAGATCTCAAGGATGCGTACACTCATGTTCTCATCCATCCAACTCACAGAAGGTTCCTTCGGTTCCTTTTCCAGGAGAAGCACTATCAATGCAGCGTGCTCCCCTTTGGCCTGGCCTCTGCACCAAGGGTGTTCACGAAATGTATGGCAGTGGTTGCTGCTTTTCTACGCACCTTGGGAATATTTGTCTTCCCTTATCTGAATGACTGGCTCATTCGAGCTGCCACTCAATCAGAGGCCAAGAGTGCTCTAACCTGCACAATGCGTGTCCTTCAATATTTAGGGCTGGTAATAAACATCCCAAAATCCAATTTGATCCCTACTCAGTCCCTGGAATTTACAGGGGCGCTACTGGATACCACAAGGGCAAGGGCCTATTTTCCCCAGGCCCGTTGCCTTTGCTTGATGCAGTTAGCTTCTCAAGCAGAGTCAAAACCCCTTCTAACTGCTCGAGAAATGTTAGTTGCTAGGCCACATGGCATCCACGGTTCATGTGGTACTATATGCTCGCCTTCACATGAGAGCAGCTCAGTGGACTTTGTCCACTCAATGGACCCAGGCATTAGGCTGCCTGTCAGACAAAATAGCAAACACAAGTCGCCTCATTTTGTCCCTCCAGTGGTGGAAGTCCCCTCAGAACCTGTTGCTGGGGTGTCCTTTTCAACAGCCTCTACCGCAGGCAACTCTTACAACAGATGCTTCTCCAATGGGCTGGGGAGCTCATCTTCAGGACCTCTCTACCCAGGGCATCTGACCCCCACAGGAGACTTGTCTACATATCAGTCTCTTGGAACTCAGAGCAATCTTTCTTGCTCTGCGAGTTTTCCACACCCTGCTCAGCCACAAGACAGACCTTGTCCACACGGACAATCAGGTAGCCATGTTCTATATAAACAAGCATGGAGGAACGGGCTCTCTGTCGCTTTGCAACAAAGCTCTGCGACTGTGGGCCCTCGCCAGAGAGCATCACATTCATCTTTTGGCAGTCTATCTTCCAGGTGTTCAAAACTCTTGGGCAGACAGACTCAGTCGAGTTCTGCTTCCACACGAGTGGTCCCTACATATGGACCAGGTAGCCAAGATTTTTCGAATTTGGGGAACCCCGGACATAGACCTCTTTGCAAGTCCGTGGAATGCCAAACTTCCCCGGTTCTGTTCCAGAACTCTGGCTCAGGGGGCTCAGGCAAGGGATGCTTTCCTCCTTCACTGGGGTCAAGACTTCCTGTATGCCTTTCCACCCATTCCCCTAATTCCCCAAACCCTGTTCAAGCTTCAGAGAGACAGAGGCCACATGATTCTCATAGCTCCACATTGGCCACGGCAAGTGTGGTACCCTCTGCTTCTACATCTCTCTCAAGCTCCCTCCCTAGAGTTAGGGTCTGCTCCAGAACTCCTCTCTCAGGAGGACGGAAAGTTGTGGCATCCCAAACCCCAGTCTCTGCATCTCAGGGCTTGGTTGCTGAAGGCCTAGATCTCCAGGATCTTTCTCTTTCTCAACAAGTGAAAGATGTTCTTTATGCTTCCAGAAAACCTTCCACTAGACGTTCTTACGCCTTCAAGTGGAAAAGGTTTACCATCTGGTGTTCTGGAAAGGGTCTTATCCCCCGTTCAATACCTCTGGAATCGTTGCTGGAGTATCTCCTTCATCTGTCTAATGCAGGCCTTAAGACAAATTCAGTAAGAGTCCATCTAAGTGCTATTGCAGCTTCCCTCAAGCCTCTAAATGGACAACCTGTTTCCCCTCATCCCCTTGTAACAAGGTTCATGAGAGGCCTCCTTTTAACAAAGCCTCCCATTAGACCACCTCCGGTGGCATGGGACTTAAATTTGGTTCTTGGTCAGCTTATGAAGCCGCCTTGTGAACCTTTAGCTACTACCTCCTTGAAATACCTTTCTTGGAAGGTTATCTTTCTCATTGCAATCACATCCGCACGCTGCATCAGTGAATTGCAAGCACTAGTAGCCTAATCCACCTTATACAAGGTTCCATCATGACAAGCTGGTCCTTAGGACTAATCCACACTTTATGCCTAAGGTTGTCTCGCCTTTTTACCTCAACCAAGAGGTCTACCTACCTGTCTTTTTTCCAGTGCCTCATGCATCAAGTGCAGAGAGGAATCTTCATACCCTGGACTGTAAAAGAGCTCTAGCTTTTTACTTACAGAGGACACAACAACATAGAAAGTCTTCTCAACTCTTTGTTGCTTTTGATCCTTCTCATTTGGGACAACCAGTTTCCAAGAGAACACTTTCCAACTGGATTGCCCAATGTATTTCTTTCGCCTATCAGAGCAAGAACATTTCTCTGGAGGGCCATGTCACAGCTCACAATGTGAGAGCCATGGCAGCCTCAATGGCTCACCTGAACTCTGTGTCTATCGACGACATCGGTCGAGCAGCCACTTGGGCCTTGGTTCATACCTTCACAGCCCATTACAGTTTGGACAAGGACTCCCGCCGGGATGCCTTGTTTGGTCAGGCTGTTCTCAAACACCTGTTCCATACTTAATCAACTCCTACCCACCATCCCTCAAGGGATGCCAGAGATCCAGGTGGGGAAGTGCAGCCCTGTCCCAGGGACACACAACTTATGGGCTCTCTCCCTGGCATCAAAAGCTAGGGAGTCCCCCATATGTGAAGAGTCATTCCTGCTTGTTCCTGGAGATAGCACCGTTACTTACCTGTAACAGGTGATCTCTGGGAACAGCAGGAATAAGTCTTCACAGCCCACCCACCTCCCCTAGGAGTTGTCTCTCTCTCTCTCTATCTCTCTTCCTTTCCCTCTCTCTCCCTCTTTGTCTCAGCTATAAAACTCAACTGAGGAGAGACAGTTGGAAAGGCGGGAAGGCAGCACGCAGGCGCTGTGGGATGCCCCCAAAAGCTTTCTGATTGGACGCTGGGGAGCGTTCCCGCGCAGGCTCCGTCAGTACCGACATACCCATATGTGAAGACTTATTCCTGCTGTTCCCAGAGATCACCTGTTACAGGTAAGTAACTGTGCTTTACCTGTAACAGGTGATCTCTGGGAACAGCAGGAATAAGTCTTCACAACCCACCCACCTCCCCTAGGAGTTGTTTCTCTCTCTCTCTCTCTAATTTGTCTACTTCCCTCCTTCGGTCTCAGCTACAAACCCAACTGATGAGAGAGAAGTGAATGGGTGGGAAGGCAGCGCACATGCGTGTGGGATGCTCCCAAAAGCTTTCTTTTTGGACGCTGGGGAGCGTTCCCACGCAGGCTCCATCGGTACCGACGTACCCATATGTGAAGACTTATTCCTACTGTTCCCAGAGATCACCTGTTACAGGTAAGTAACTGTGCTTTTGCGGCCACATCCTTGTGGGTGCAAGTAGCCACGTTGTCCTGTTATAGAGGTAAGATAGTGGGAATAGTGCTAGGTGGACATCCGGACGTCCAGTGCTTTTTAAGAGGGGTATCTCTTTTAAGACAAACATACAGACCGCTAGTGCCTAAGTGGAACCTACCTTTCGTATTGGAAGCATTGGGTCTCGAACCGTTTGAACCTTTGTCGAGGGTGTCCTTAAAGGATATAACTCTCAAGGTAGTGTTCTTGGTAGCTATTTGCTCGGCTAGAAGAATCTCAGAGTTGCAGGCGTTGTCCTGTAAGAAGCCTTTTTTGTCTTTTTATGATACTAAGGTGGTTTTGAGGCCAGTGCCGTCCTTTTTGCCTAAAGTGGCCTCCCCATTTCACATGAATCAAGTGGCTTCATTACAGGTGTTCGTGGAGTCGGCGGAGGGTTCCTCCACTGGTAAGCTTCATTCTTTGGACGTGCGTAGGGCACTAAAGAAGTATATCTGGAGGACGGCATCTTTCCGTAAGTCGGATAGGCTGTATCCTGTTTGGAGGGCCAAGAAAAGGAGAGGCAGCGTCAAAAGTTTCCATTGCCAGGTGGAATAAAGAAGCCATTGCGTCTGCATATGTTTTGAAGGGTAAGACGGTACCTGAAGGTCTAAGGGCTCATTCGACTAGAGCGCAAGCATCCTCTTGGGCAGAATTCCGTTTGGTGCCTGCGGTTGATATTTGTAAGGCAGCTACCTGGTCATCACTGAATTCCTTTGTCAAGCCTGTAAAACCTGTTTATTTTTATTTATTTAGCTGTGTTTATATCCCGCTTTTCACCGGGTAAAAAGCGGTGTTATGATTCAACCCATTATTTATTTGAAGCTAAATTCTCATATGTATATAGTTTCCCCAGTTAGCTCCATGTTATAACCCTGTTTTATGTAAACTTAGGACGAAATATGTATGTCCAAGTGTTTAATGTTCGATGTAAACCGCACTGATGAGAAATAGCGCGGTATATAAGAAGTGTTAAATAAATAAATAAAGCATTATCATCTTGATATCCAGGCGGAAAGGGATACCTGTTTTGGATCAGCAGTGCTTCAGGCTGGTCTAGCAAATCCCTCCCGTTGGTTGATTAATTTTACTGCTCTGTTACATCCACAGAGGTTCAGGACTAGACTGGAGGGACGATAAGGAAGGGTAAATTAGACTTACCTGCTAATTGCACAGGTACACTACCAAAAAACTGCCTCCAGTTTTGCAACTGATTCCTATAGATTTTGGGGTGCTGAATCCAGGAAAAATAGCCAAAATGTTCCATCACGTCACGTTTTCTTGCAAAATTAGATTTCTTACCCATATAAGGAATGTTCACATAATTTCTTTTTAGCCGACTGCAGTTTATTTTCTTGGCCCAAAATAGAGGTTGCAATGGTTAACTAACTAGAAACACTCCCTCATGATATTTTAGAGTGTTTTGTATTCATTTTATACATTAACAGGACAATTGGGAGGCGGGGGGCTAAATCCAGTACTTGCGCTGCCGCATGTTCTTTCCTGTTCGCCTCGCCTCGCCTCGTTTGCTCGCTCAAACACGGTGGTTGCGACATGAACATTCCTGTCAAATTTCAGTTTCTTGCAAGTTCATTATTACCTTTTGTTTGCTCAGTCGTAATCCATCTTTATTCCGAAGTGGTTCACTACAGTTGTAGTTTGCAGTGCTGTGTATTTGTGATGGCTCACAGAGCCAGAGGTTGCGTCAACTCTCCGGACAGTTTTTGTTTTATTTGTGGGGAATATACCGTGAAAAAGCGGCAGAGGAACATTTCTGCATTTATTAAAAAAGTATATTTCGCCTATTTCGGTTTGAAGTTAGGCGATCAAGACAAACCGTGGGCTCCTCACAAAGTGTGCAAGACATGTGAGGAAGATCTACGCTTATGGATGAAAGGTAAAAAACAAGCATTTCGTTTCGGAATACCTATGATGTGGCGTGAACAAAGAGACCACAGCAGTGACTGCTATTTTTGCTCTTGCATTGTGAAGGGATACAACTTAAAAAATAAGAACGTAATAAGTTACCCCAACCTTCCCTCAGCAATTAGGCCTATGCCTCATAGCAACGGTGCCTGAACCACCAAAATCTTTGGATCATATTTGTGTGGACGGTTCTGATCATGATGAGACTCATCAGATGGTTTTTCCCGATGAGTCCAGTACTTCCGAGTTTGAAACTGAACCAGATCCGAAACCTGAACTTTTCTCTCAAGCTGAATTGAATGATTTAGTCCGGGATTTAGGACTCCCAAAAGATGCTGCCCAACTGCTAGGTTCTCGGCTTAAACAGAAAAATCTATTGTCACCAGGAACAACTTTTTATTGGTACCGCAACCGCGAGAGACAATTTTTGAAGTATTTCAGCAAAGAGGAAGATTTGGTATTTTGCAACGATATATACGGAGTGATGGAAAAGTTTAAACTCAAGTATGATCCTGCTGAATGGCGGCTGTTCATTGATTCGTCAAAAGACAGCATAAAAGGTGTTCTTCATAATGGCAACACATTCGCTTCAGTTCCTATTGCTCACTCTGTTATTCTCCAAGAAAAATACGAGAATTTGGCCCTGATTCTTCAGAAGATTCGTTATGATGAGCATAAGTGGATGATTTGTGGAGACTTTAAAATTCTATCCATGCTATTAGGGCAGCAATCCGGTTTCACCAAATATCCCTGCTTCCTTTGCTTGTGGGATAGCCGGGCCCGCGACCTACACTGGGGGAAAAAAGACTGGCCAATTCGGGAGTATTTGAGACCCGATGAGAAAAATGTTCTTCATGAGAGCTTGGTACCTCGTGATAAAATTCTATTACCACCTCTCCACATTAAGTTGGGTCTCATTAAGCAATTCATCAAGTCCCTTCCAAAAGATGGTGAGTGCTTTCGGTACCTTTGCTCAAAGTTCCCCCGACTTTCTGAAGCAAAGCTAAAGGAAGGAGTGTTTGTTGGCCCTGATATAAGGAAACTCATTTCAGATGGAGCATTCGCTGAAACGATGTCTGAGAAGGAAAAAGAAGCCTGGGATTCCTTCAAGGATGTTGTTCTCAAATTCTTGGGGAACAGGCGGGATGAGAACTATAAGGATATTGTTGCCAGGATGCTCAATGCCTTCAAAGAACAAGGCTGTAACATGAGCCTGAAAGTCCATTTCTTGCACTCCCATGTGAACTACTTTCCCGAAAACTTGGGGGCGTACAGTGAAGAACAAGGTGAAAGGTTTCACCAGGACATCAAGGACGCAGAGAGAAGGTACCAAGGAAGATGAAACACCACTATGATGGCTGATTTCTGCTGGTTGCTGCTGCGGGAAACCCCAGATGAAAAATACGCCAAGCAGCGCACCAAGAGAAGCATTCGGGGGAAGAAGAAACGGGCCCACCAGGAGATTGATTGACCCAAGAATGACTTTAAAATCTAAACTGTGTTGACAAATATCGTGTTTTTACTAAACTTTGAAATAAAAATTTGCTAGTTATTACCACAGTGTCGGATCTCATTTATTAGAATTTTATTTTCACACCATCGGGTGTTCTTCTTCATGTATTGCAATGGTGCGGTTTGCGTTTTCTATTCTTACATACATACCTGTACAACATTTTTTGCACATTTCTTTGCTTTGCTTTGTGTCTAACCTCGCTCTTATATGCTCAATGTTTGTGCACATGTATGTGGCTGTTTTAAATGCAGACAATTTTGCTACCATCACAGTGTGTTTTGTTGACATTACTCTATTCTTATGTGCTGCCTTGTTACAATTTTCTTTATTCTTATTTGAATAACTACTAAACAATTAGTATAAAGAATTCATCCAAGAAACTTTTATCTCGATTGCACTCAATCTGAAACGTTCACCTCAAACTGCTAACCCAATGTAGCAAAAACTCTGTACGTGATGGAGCAAATTGGTTACCAGATTTGGATTCAGCGCACCAAAAAACGTAAAAATCAATCGAAACAGAGGCAGTTTAAAAAAAAATTTTTTTAGTGTACCTGTGTTGTTGTTCCTTGAGGAAGTCCAGTCTAGTCCCATATCCCTCCTGGACTTAAATCCGTCGCTGAATGTTCGAAGTAACTCTCCTGTGTCGCATATGACAGGTTTGAGTCCTCCGCCCTGGTGGTAGCGGCTGGCATTAGGGCCCAGCATCAGGCATAGGTCCAGTCTTCAGACTTGGAACAGTGGGTCCAAGAGAAGCTCGTTGGATGTCCCTTGCCTTGGCGAACAACTATTCGGTAAACCTATGGAGAATAAGGCCGCTGAGATAGAAACTGAGTTCGTGACTCAAACTCATCTCTTGCGCAAAACCTCCTCCTTCCTTAGGAAGAAGCAGCAGCCCAAAAAAACGTTCTTCCAAAGGAAGGGGTTCCCGTACTGGGGTTACCCGCCTTGCTCCAGGACCAAGCAGGAAGTCATTCCTCACATATGGGTGACATCGACATCGACATCGATGGAGCACCCATGCGGAGTATTTCCCCAGCTTTCTAAGAAAGCCTTTGGGAATACACCCACGCATGCGCGGTCCCCTTCCCGCCCAAAGGTGCCATCTTGCTCAGTCTTTCTTTTTCCGTGGAGCCCAGCGGGCGTCGTTTGTTGTCACCCGGAAAAATTTGGATTTTTTCTGCTATCCTCACGCCTCTTTTTGTCCAGTTCGATGCCGATTCCCCTTCCTGCCCAGGTTCGGTACGCCTGTATCGACCAGATCTCTATTTTTCATTTTTTTGCCCTTCGTGGCACGCGTTCGCGGTCTTTTTTTCTTTTCCCTGGAGGGCCGGTCCTTTGACCTCACGGGTGCCCTTTTTTCCCCGATGGCCTCCAGTGGTTTTAAGAAGTGTGATCGTTGTAAGAAACTCATGTCTCTTACCGACACACACGACTGCTGCCTGCACTGCCTCGGGCCTGACCATGATCCCAAGGTCTGTGTCCCATGTGGCAAAATTTTCACCAGGGCACTCAGGAGCCGGCAGCATCAGAAGGAGAGGATTTTCTCGGACTCGGCCTCCGGACGGGCCCGGACCTCGTCAGAGGCCTCGACGTCTCGGGAGTCGGACCCCGAGCTTCGTCGGGGTTCCTCTGAAAGGGGGGTCCCCCAGTTGGGAGCATAAGAGGAAGAGAAAGCTTGTGAGGGCGGCGTCGGAGGAAGCTTCTGGTTCCTCGAAGGCCAAATCTCAGACTCCTGACCGCCGCCCCGGGCCCTTGGAGCTGGAGAAGCCAACTAAGGTATCCCGGGTAGAGCCGGAGTCTGTCGAGCACGTAAGTCCTGTTGTCCTCAAGGACTCTCCTCCTAGGGAGCCGACGTCGGGCCCGGCGCTGCCGGGGCCCGAGTCGGTGGCTGCTGAGTCTCCTGAGCTTGGACTCAGGCTGACAGCCTCGGAGTGCAGATTGTCTGCCTTCATGGATCATCAGCGGGTGCTGATAGCCAGCCTGACTGGTACATCTGCCCCGACCACCGGGACGTCGACGTCTAAGTTGACCCCGGAGACAGAGCCGGTTCTCGAAGCCATGAAGACCCGAGTCCAGTCTCGGTCACGGTCTCCGTCGACCTCCCGTTCGGGACCGAGGGTGTCGACGCCGATGTTGCCGGAACCCGCATGGTCGGAGCCCCTCGACTCTTCTTCGGATGAGTCTGCATGGGAGACGGAGGACGAGGAGTCCCCTGATACTTTTCAGACTCGGTGTGTCCCTTCGGACTCGCTGCAGTCCGAACCCTGGAGTAGGTCCCCTCCGGAAGATACCCGGTTCTCGGAGTTCATTAAGGACATGGCCAAGGCTTTGGCCTTGAATGTTCCTGCCGACCTCGAGGAGGAACCTTGAGCCGAAGAGCTCGATGCCCTCCAGTATGACTCTCCCCCGAAGGAGGCCTTTACTGTGCCGGTTCCTCCGATGCTGGAACGGCTCCTCTTCCGAATCTGGGAGGCACCGTCCTTGGCGCCGGTATTGAGCAAGCAGATCGATTCCATGTATCGTCCGGAAGAGCCCTGGTTTTCAGAAGGCGCAGCTGCCGCACCATTCTATGGTTGTGGAATCGGCCATGCATCGTCTGAAGAGCCAGAAGATGCACTCTGCGGTGCCCCCTGGCAGGGAGGCCCGAAGCCTAGATGCCATCGGCAGAAAGTGCTTCCAGGGCTCGATGCTTGCTTGCCGTGTCCAAGCCTACCAGCTGTACATGGGCATGTACTTGCGGGACCTGGCTAAAGAGGTAGCCGGGTTCTCGGCTGGTCTCTCTGGGGAACCTTTGCAGAGGTTCCAATCCTTGTCCTCGGGGGTCCGGGAATGTTCTAAATTCATCTCCCGGGCGGCCTACGATGGCTTTGAGGCTTCGGCCTGGGTAGCGGCGGCTGGCATCGCTGCTCGACTCCAGGCTTGGCTACAGTCATTGGACCTCAAGCCATGGGTGCAGGACAAGTTGGTCGATGCCCCATGCCGGGGTGAAAACCTCTTTGGCAAGCCCACGGCCGAAAAGGCCGCTAAGCTCGAGACTGAGACTCTAATGAAGACAAGATTGTCTAGGAAAACTTCTGCTCCTTCTCATAAGAAGAAGGGCTTGGGGAAAAAGACCTTTTACCCGAGGAAGGCGCCTGCCTACAAACCTTTCCCTCATTATCAGGCCTCCCTAGCTCCCCAGAGGGTCAGCAGGCCAAGGGGCAGGGACATGGGCCCCGTAGGCAGAAAGCCCCCAAGCCTCCAGCACCTGCTCCTACTCAGCAGGGAGGGGTTTTTTGATTCCCTCTGCATAGCCTCTCCACCCCTGCTGGCCCACCTCAACACAGGGGGTCGCTTGCTCCTGTTTGCCCACCAGTGGCCACCCATCACAAGGGATGCTTGGGTACTGAGCATAGTCCAACAGGGCTATCTGCTCCATTTCAATCAGGTACCCCCTACCTACTTCCCAGGGGAGCCTCCACGGCCTCCTCTGCATCAGAAACTCCTTCTCCAGGAACTGCTAGGTCTGCTTCAAGACAGGGCGGTAGAGCCTGTACCTCCAAATCTGTGGGGACAGGGCTTCTACTCCCAGTACTTTATTGTGCCAAAGCGGACTGGCAACTGCATCCCAAAAGATTGGCAGCGGATGCCTTCCTGATCTCATGGTCCCAGGGCCTGCTGTATGCGTTCCCTCCCACACTCTTGGTGGCTCGGGCCTTGTTCAAGATTCTGAGGGACAGGGCCTTGGTCATCCTGGTGGCCCCCAGATGGCCCAGGCAACCCTGGTTTCCCCTCCTGTTACAACTGGCGGTGGACACCCCTCTTCCTCTAGGGTTTCAACCAGATCTTCTTTCTCAGGATCAGGGATCCCTTCTGCACCCCAATCTCAAAGCTCTCAATTTGATGGCCTGGAAGCTGCAAGGGTATTGCTGGCTCCCTGGGGCTTGCCTCAGGAAGTCGAAGAGGTTGTCTTAGCTTCAAGGAAGCAATCCACCCGAAAGACCTATGCCCTGAAATGGAGGAGGTTCTCCCTGTGGTGTGATCAGCGCCAGGAAAACCCCGTCTCCTGTCCTGTGCCAGTGGTGCTTCAGTACCTGCTGCACTTGTCTAATCAGGGTCTTAAGTCCAATTCGGTTAGGGTACACCTCTCTGCTCTGGCAGCCCACCACTCATTGGTGGAGGGGCACTCTTTGTTGGTTCACCTCCTGGTGGCCAGATTCCTCAGAGGCTTCTGCTAAAGCCTCCTCTCCGTCCACCTGCCCCTGAGTGGGAGTTGAATGTGGTTTTGCAACAGCTTACTCGCCCACCCTTTGAGCCTATGGCTACGTGCCCTTTTCGCTTCCTTTCTTGGAAGACTCTCTTCCTAGTGGCACTGACTTCGTACAGGCGAGTGAGTGAACTTCAGGCCCTGGTCTGTGACAGGCTATACACTCGTTTCTATAAGAACAGAGTGGTCTTTAGGACTCATCCTAAGTTCCTACCAAAGGTGGTCTCCTCCTTCCAACTCAACCAGGAGGTGGTTCTTCCCACATTCTTCCCTAGGCCCCTTGCAAGCAGGGCTGAGGAAGTCCTCCACACCTTGGACTGTAGGAGGGCCTTGTCTTTCTACCTTGAGCGTACTAAGGGTCATAGAAGGGCTACTCAGCTCTTTGTCTCCTTTGACCCGAACAACTTGGGGGTTCCTGTCTCCAAGCGTACCTTGTCCATATGGGTGGCGGACTGTATCACCTGGGCTTACAGGGCAGCAGACCTTCCCTTGCGGGGTCGAGTTACAGCCCACCGTGTCCGAGCCATGGTTGCATCAGTAGCTCATCTCCGCTCTGTACCGTTGGCAGACATCTGTCGGGCTGCAACTTGGTCCTCAAGCCAGACTTTTGCAGCCCATTACTGCCTGGAGAGGGAGTCCCGTAGGGACAGTGCTTTTTGTCAGGCAGTACTCCGTAATCTCTTTGAGGTTTAGGCAACTCCTACTCTCCTGCCCTCTTGTTGGGCTACCGAGGGAATCTGGTCTCAGTGAAATTCTTTCCTTCATGCTACGGCTTCACAGAGGGAGTTTCTTTTTCAGCCTGGGTTCCTGGTAGCCCAGAACTAGAGAGTCACCCATATGTGAGGACTGACTTCCTGCTTGGTCCTGGAGAAAGAGTAGTTACTCACCTGTAACAGGTGTTCTTCAGGAGCAGCAGGAATCAGTCCTCACAACCCTCCCTCCTCCCCTGGGAGTTGCAGTTGTACATAGTTCATTTGTTTTTTTTGTGCTGTCTTTTAGCTGTCATCTGACTAAGCAAGATGGCACCTTTGGGCAGGAAGGGGACCACGCAAGCTTGGGTGTATTCCCAAAGGCTTTCTTAGAAAGCTGGGGAAATGCTCCGCATGGGGGCTCCATCGACATCGATGTCACCCATATGTGAGGACTGATTCCTGCTGCTCCTGGAGAACACCTGTTACAGGTGAGTAACTACTCTTTCCCGCCCACCTCTGCACCGGCTCCCAGAACGCAGGGCAAGGGAGGTGCACATGGTCACCGTACGCCTAAAGGGCCTAAAACCCAACCCTGGCACTGCCCCAGCCTACACAGGTGTTTTTTTACGCTGTTGGCATAGCCTCTTGCCCCCTGGCAGCTCTTTCGCCGGTGGGAGGATGCCTGTCTCTTTTCACCCCTGAGTGGGCGTTGATCATGTCGGACACTTGGGTCCTCCAGGTAATCCGAGACGGATAGTCTTTGCCTGGACAGGCGCCCTCCTCCCTTCTCCCCAGTGGAGCCTACTTGGCTTCTCACGCACCAGACCTTCTTGCAACAGGAACTGTCCAACCTCCTCGCTCGAGCGGTTGAGAAGGTACTGTAGCACCTTCGATATCAGGGGTTCTACTCCCGCTACTTTCTCGTCCTGAAAAAGGTGGGGTGCCTGTGCCCCATCCTCGACCACAGAAACCTCAACAAGTTCCTGGTGCAGGAGAAGTTCAAAATGTTATTGCTCGGCGTCCTGCTGCCCTTCCTTCAGCAGGGCATTTGGCTATGCTCCTTGGACCTCAAGGATGCTTACGCCCACATCCTAGTTCACCCCCAGCACAGGCAATACCTGCGCTTCAGGGTGCAGGGGGAACACTACCAGTACAGAGTGCTCCCCTTTCGAGCTTGCATTCGCATCACAGGTTTTCACAAAGTGCCTCTCTGTGGCCGCCACCTCCCTCAGTCGGCACGGCATACCAGTCTTCCCTTACCTTGATGAACGGCTCGTCATGGGGTCCTCGATCGGTGAAGCCCGCCTGGTGTTGTCATGCACAATCCTTCTCCTCGAGCGCCTTGGCTTCCTGGTCAACTACTCCAAGTCCTACCTCGAGCCAGTGCAGATCCTGGAGTTCATCGGCACATGCCTCGACACGGTGCGGGTGACCGCCTTCCTTCCTATGGACCGAGCAGACCGACTTCAGGCTGTGACGTCTCAGGTCCAAAACAGGGCTTGTGTTACAGCGTGGGAGATGCTGTGCCTCCTTGGGCACATGACTCCACCATCCATGTGGTCGCCCATGCCCGCATGCACATGGGGACAGATCAGTGGTGCCTCAGGGCACAATGGAGCCAGGCCTTTGGCCGCCTCAGAGACCCTATCTGGGTCTCCCGCAGTCTCCACAGCGCTTCCAGACCCCGCAGCACAAGCTTGTTCAAACGACAGATGCTTCCCTGCTGAGGTGAGGAGCCCACTGCGGCGTATTGTGCACCCAGGGGCAGTGGTCAACCGAGGAGTCTTGGCAGCAGATCAAACTGTACAAGCTCCGGGCAGTCCAATGGCCCCTGCCTTCGAAGACCATCTGAGGGGGAAGTCGGTGCTCATGCAGACCGACAACAGGGTAGCCATGTTTTACATCAACAAGGAGGGGGGAACAGGATCATGCCTCCTCTGCAGAGAGGTGATCTTCCTTCACATCTCGCCGGGTGATGACCCTGCGAGCAGTCTACCTCCCAGGCCAGGAGAATATCCTCGCGGACAAACTCAGCAGGATCCTCCGCCCACACGAGTGGCGCCTGGATCCGGAGGTTGCCAGCGACTTGTTCCATAGGTGGGGGACCACATCCATGGACCTGTTTTCCAGTCCGGCGAATGCACAGCTTCCCCACTTCTGCGGCCCGGTTTCGCACCCGAGCAGGGTGGTTCTGGATGCGTTCCTCTTGAGGTGGACCTCTGGGCTTCTTTACGCGTTCCCTCCCATTCCTCATTGCGAGGACCCTCCACAAGGCTCAGTGGGACCGAGCTTCAGTGATCCTCATGGCTCCGACAGCCTTGGTTCCCGCTTCTACTCCGGCTCATATCCGAGCCCCCAGTCCCCCTGGGCTGCGCCCCAGGACTGTTGACGCAGGAGGAGGGTCGGGTGTTCCACCTGAACCTGGCCTCTCTGTCCCTTGCAGCTTTGCGTCTGAATGGGTCGCCTTAGCTCCTCTGCGTCTCCCGGAGGACATTGAAGATACCTCCTCGTGTCGAGGAAGGACTCAATGAGACGGGCGTATGCCTTTAAGTGGCGATGTTTCTTGACCTGGTGCTCTGAATTTCAGATCGATCTGTTTTCCTGCTCTACCCGGTGGATGCTCCAGTATCTCCTCCAGCTCTTGAAGGCAGGGCTGAAATCCAACTTGGTCAGGGTACACCTGAGCGCCATTTCGGTGAACCACCTCCCCATTAAGGGAAAACCCCTCTCGGGTCAGCCCTTGGTCTCTCGCTTGGTCTACTGATTTCCAAGCCTTCTATTCAGCCTCCGCCGGCAGAGTGGGATCTCAGCATAGTGCTGTTGCAGCTCACGCGGGTGCCCTTCGAGCCTATGGTGACGTGCTCGCTTTGGCATCTCTCCTGGAAGGTGGTCTTCCTGGTGGCTTTGACTTCGGCTCGCTGAGTCAGCGAACTTCAGGCCCTTATGGCTGAGGCTCCATACACCAGGTTTTATGGGAACAGGGTGATCCTCCGCACCCAAGTTCCTACCGAAGGTGGTCTTGGACTTTCATCTCTACCAGGAGATACTTACCGACCTTCTTCCCGAGACCAGGCATCAGCAGTGTTGCATACACTTGACTGCAAGTGGGCTCTTGCCTTCTACCTGCAGTGTACCCAGGGTTATCGCAAGTCTGATCGGCTTTTTGTCACCTATGACCCCAGTCGCCTGGGGCAGGCAGTCACCAAGCACACCATCTCTGTCTGGGTGGCGGACTGCATTGCCTTCGCCTAAGCAAAGGCGGGTGCCCCACTTGATCGATGGGTCACCGCGCACAGCGACCAAGCCAAGGCAGCTTTGGTGGCTTCGCTGCGCTCAGTGCCTCTAACGGACATCTTCCGGGCTGCGACCTGGCCTTCAGTGAACACTTTCGCTCTCCACTACTGCCTGGAGAGAGAGTCCCGCCGGGACAGCGCCTTCGGCCAGGCTGTACTCTGTATTCTGTTTGGTGTATAAGCAGTTCCTGCCCTCCGACCCTTCGGCTACCGAGAGCTTTGCCCTGGGGACCCGAAGACTCTGGGCATCGACGACTTCTCACGGCCTCGCCGAGGCGTTTTGGGCTGCAGGCTCGCTAGCCTGTAGCTGGAGAGTCCCATAAGTGAGGACTGACTTCCTGCTTGTTCCTGGAGAAAGCACAGTTACTCACCTGTAATGGATGTTCTCCAGGGACAGCAGGAATCGGTCCTCACTACCCTCCCACCTCCCCTGAAGGGTTGCTATTTTTGTCCTTCCCTTGCCATCTGCTTAGTAGGGCTCTAGCTAGGGGACCCGACTGAGCAAAATGGCACCTTTGGGCAGGAAGAGAACCACGCATGCATGGCAGCAATCCCAAAGGCTTTCTTTGAAAGCTGGAGAATTGCTCCGGGTGGGCTCCGTTGGTGCCGACGTCACTCATAAGTGTGTACTGATTCCTGCTGTCCCTTGAGATTACCTGTTACAGGTGAGTAACTATGCTTTCACTCCACTACCTCTCCGGGTAGCTGTTATTTATTGACCTCCTAACAAGTCCACTTCTATCTTTCTCATTGACTTTGACTTTTGGCTGTCCTCCTTTCTTGATTCCTCTTCCCCCACTCTTATTCTTGGGGATTTTAACCTTCAGGTTGATAACCCCTCTGATCCTTATGTATTAAAGCTCCTTTCCCTTACCTCCTCATTTGATCTCTAGCTTTGCTCTACTGCCTCCACTCATCAGCATGGCCACTGCCTTGACCTTATATTTTTCTCTAATTGCTTACCCTCAAACCTCTGTACGTCAGTTCTTCCCTTATCCGACCATCATCTGCTATGCTTCACTCTTCATCACCCATCACCTCAACCTTGTCCTTTCTCCTCCAATCTCTTTAGAAATCTTCATGCTGTTGACCCTTTGGCTCTCTCCTCCACTGTTTCATCAGCTCTTCCCTCCACTATGTCATCTGAGTCTGTTGGTGAAGGCAGTAGCTTCCTATAGTGCTGCACTCTCCTCTGTTCTGGATACTCTTGCTCCGCCCATGCCATGTCCTGTGAGGCGTACTATACTCCAGTCCTGGTTTTCTTCCATTATCCGCTATCTATGTTCCTATGCCCATTCAACTGAGCATGCTTGGCTCAAATCCCGCTCCCTTGCAGACATTCTACACTTAAAATCATGTTTGTCGCTTTCCAGTCAGCCATAGCATTTGCCAAACAAGGCTATTATGTCCATCTGACTAACTCTCTTGCCTCTGACCCTTGCCCGTCTCTTTACTACTCTCAACTCTCTCCTCATGGTGCTTCTGCCTCCGACCCCTCTCTCCTTTTCTGCCCAAACCATGGCTGACTAGCTCCCTGACAAAATCCACAGGATCAACCAATTCTCCACAAAGTCAGCTAATTCCCCTCCTCCCTCTCCTCTCTCCCAACTTTCTCCCTCTACCTCTGCTACCCTTTCTTCCTTTTCTATGATCTCTGAGAAGGAAGTCGCACACCTTATTTCCTCTGCTCCTATTCCCACCCATCTCCTAAGCCCCATCTCCTCCACTGTTGTCCCTTCCATCTCTCATATTCTCTATCTATTGCTCTCCACTGCAACTGTCACGGCAGCCTTCAAGCATGCTGTAGTTACACCTCTCCTCAAGAAACCCTCACTTGATCCTACCTGTCCTTCTAACTATCGACCCATCTCCCTTCTCCCCTTTGTTTCTGAACTACTTGAAGGTGCAGTTCACCGCCATTGCCGTGCCTCCACCTGATCTTCGGTCCATATCTTTGCAGCTCGCTACTGCCTGGAAAGGGAGTCTCAACGGGACAGCGCCTTCGGCCAGGATGTACTCCGTAATCTTTTTGGGATGTAGGCAACTCCTGCCCTCCGACCCTTCTGTGTTCAGGCTACCGGACTGCTGGTTTTCACTGGACTCTTGGGTCTTTCGAGAGTCCCTCTTGGGATTCAACCGCTGCTGATCACGGTTCACCTTTGCAGATCGCTGTGGCATTTTCTACAGGTTTTGGTAGCCTGTATCTGAGGAGTGCCATATGTGTGAGGACTGACTTTCTGCTTGTTCCCGGAGAAAGCATATATCTCCAGGAACAAGCAGGAATGAGTCTTCACATATGGGTACGTCAGTACCGACGGAGCCTGTACGGGAATGCTCCCCAGCATCCAATCAGAAAGCTTTTGGGAGCATCCCTCGCGCCTGCGCACTGCCTTCCCGCCTTTTCCACTGCCTCTCCTCAGTTTTCGTTTTTCCGCGGAGCCGGCAGGACGTCCTCCTGTCACCGCAGAAACTTTTTTCTTTAAATTCTTTATTTCTTGTTTTCTTGTGGTCACAGCTGTTTTTCCTGCCGCCACCGGTACCGCCGGTGGGTTTTTCTTAAATTCAGAGAGATTTTTTTCCTCTGTTTCTGTCTTAAATTTTTTGGGCCTACAAGGCCTCTCCATCATGGAGCCGCCTTCTCCTAAGAAGTGCCTTCACTGTGGAAACACAGTTTTCTTTTTAGACTCCAATTCCTGGTGTCTAACCTGTTTGGGTCCTGACCCTTTTTCCCCTGAACAATCAGGCTGCAAATCTGTGAGAGGAACTTCCCTTTTTCAAGTTTCCCTCGATACCGTTTTCCCTCCCGGAGTGAGGGCACCGGCCTTTTCTTCTCTACAGGATCAGGTAACCCACAAACAGTCTGTTAAGACTAGCCAATCCTTGAGTGGTAGGTCTCATGCCAAGCATGATGACGGCTCCGGCCTTGCCCTCAAAACCCCATTGGCACTAAAACCCCGGCAGGAGTCTCCGGGCTCCAAAGCATTTCAGGGGTTTCAGGTTGTTCCTGGGGCTCACCCCTCACAGAACATACCTGAGCCATGCTTGGTGGTGGCATCCGCTTCGAGCGGTACTGATGCATCGGCACCGGTGTTGAGTGCACTCTTCACCAGGGATCGTCATCTGGCATCCTCGGTACCTTCGGGACTGATCGATACAACCCAGATTGACTTTCCTGTATCTGAGCCATGCTCGGTGGTGGCATCCACTTCGAGCGGTACCGATACCCCGGCATCGGCACCGGTGTTGAGTGCACTCTTCACCAGGGATCGTCATCTGGCGTCCTCTGTACCTTCGGGACTGATCGATACGACCCAGATTGACTTTCCTGTATCGGCGCCGATACTACCACCGACGTCGGTACCCTCTAGACATGCATCGATAGACTCGCTCCCTTCGATGCCGAGTCTGGAATCGATATCTAGTCTAGATGACTGGGTACCGACGCGTCTCGGAGCCGACCCATATCGTTTCCGGATACGCAGTACCGAGGATATTCACCAAGCGTTTCTGGTTGCCTCGGTACCGCTTGAGCAGCCTCCGCTGACTGCTTCGATGGCTCCGATTCCGACTCAGCTACCAGTATCGGTATCGATGTCGGTTCCTGCAGTTACACCGGTACCATCGATCCTTTCTATGCCTAGTTTGGAATCGATACCTGGCATGGATGATGCAGTACTGACTGCCCCAAATCGTGGCTACCAATACCACTATCCATCTAGTGGGGTTCTTTTTCGGCACCAGACCAGTACATCCTCTGGTGCTCAGGCTGCTCCTTCAGCCTTACCCTACCCAGGGATAGTTCCCATTGGAGATCCTTCTTTTCAGAAATTTCTCCTTGACATGGCAACCTTTCTTGCTATTCCTATCCCTGGCTATGATCCTACTCGAAGCTCTCCTGCAGAAAAGGAAAATATAATGCTTCCTTTACATCATTCTTTGCAGGATCTTCTTCTGAGAATATGGGAATCACCTTTAAGGGTTCCCTCACCTTCTACAGCAACTGATGTCCTGTATCAGGTGCCCCCCTCTCCAGGGTTTCAAAAAACTCAACTTGCCCATCATTCCCTTGTAGTGGAATCAGCAATGAGGAAGGTAAAAAGCAAGAAGAAGCATTCTTCTTATCCGCCAGGTCGTGCTTCTAAAGCACTTGATGCCTTTGGACGTCAAACCTTCCAAACATCTATGCTGGCATCAAGGATTATCTCTTATATTTTTTATGAGTCTATCTCTCCAGGAGGTCACAAAGAAATTATCTCTTTTGACTCCTTTTCTATCGGAACCTAAGGCTGCAGACTATTCCTTGCTTCTTAGTCATAGCCAGAATATATCTTGGTTTCTTTCTCGTGCTTCTCTAGACTCTTTTGAGTCTGTTAGCAGATCCTCTGCTATTGCCATAGGAGCACGTCGTAGAGCCTGGCTCCAAGCTTCAGACTTGAGCAGATGGGCACAGCACACACTGGGTAATTCTCCTTGTACTGGAGAAAATCTCTTCAATAAGGAGGCTTTATGTCAGGTTGCTCATTGCTCCACTGACTTCCCTGGTTCTAGGAACCATTCTAAGCCTTTTTCTCCCCCAGGAGGTAGGAAATGTCCTACCAAACCTTCTTTCCCTAAGAAAAGAAGGTTTCACTCTTCTCCTGCCCATCATTCAGATGTACCCAAGCAGGGGACACCTCGTCCTGGTCTGAAGAATCCAAACTCTAGCCACTCAGCATACCCAGCAACCATAGGTTCCTGAAGGTTGCAACCTGCAGTTAACTTCTTAGCAGAAGTTTGTTCACTGTTTTCTCTTACAACTCTACACGTGGCTATGCTGTCAGGATATTCTTGTCCATGGGCTACAGATTTCTCCTCTTCTTCCTTCTAAGAAGAGAAGTTAACAACTATTCCTTGATAGTTTCTGTCCCAACATGAACATTTTTTTTTTTCCTTCAGCTGACTCACCATATGGTAGGTCCCCCTTCAGTTACCTGTTGTCTCTACCCTCTCATCCAGGATTTCCCCTGAATGAGTGGTACCTTACTGAACAGCTTCTCTAGCCTTTCATTCCAGTGCAGAGTTTTTTCCTTGAATAAATTCTCTGGACAGCTTATCAGGCAGGGACAGGGATTTTTCCTCTCCCTTTGTCTGTTCTCTCTGTTTTACACAGAACGATTCTCTCTGCTGTCTCTTTCAGCTTCTGTCCATGCAGGAGTTCCAGTGATTAAACTACTGGTACTTTCCTACAAGTTTCCAGTCTGTCTTCCACTACCTTTGTCTAGCCTTAGTAGTGATTCCAAGACAGTCCTCATCTATCTTGGATAACCCTACTCACTTCAGGCTTCTCACATTATCTTCTCCCTGGCCATCTCCATTTCCTGGGATGTGCCAACACACCTGGCCTACAGTCAGTTTTATCTTCTAATTCTCCTGCATAGGGCTCTCTGCAATCTTCAGAGAAGCTTTTTACTATGGGCCCTTGCTAGAGAGCATTGAATTTTGTCTCTGATGGCTATTCTATATAGTACAAAAGGCTTATCAGTCATTTTCCATGACTCTGGGAGTTTTCCACACCCTCTTATCTCCTGTTATAATACAGGATATAAGCTTTTTCTGCGTGAATGTCCAAGGAGTTTCCCAATCCTGCAGGAATATGCTCTTTTTTCCTTACAGCTTGGCTTCATGCTATCCTACTCCTCATGGACAGCACAAAGTCTACTAATAACGCATGATACCCCTGTGTCCCTCCAGTGGGTCATCCCGGTATCTTCTATGCGTTTCTCTGTCCATTTACCATGTCAGAGTTCTACAGAACTCACGACTTGCTCTCTACAGACTGATATTATCCTCTGTTTTTTCACGCAACCATCCTGGTTATTTCACTGGATAGCATTCCTGCACCCTCTTAGCCGGAGGAATAGATTCTCTGTATATCTTTTCAAGTAGGTTCCACCTTCTTGTTATTAGATGAATCTTTCTCCTTCACATCTCTTATGTGAATGTTGTTATGGGGCTTTGTTGCAGACATGTACCTTCAGTCTTACATATTCATGTATGTATAAATCTCCATATATTTCTATATATACATATGTCTGTAAGCTGTGTGTGCTTTGGTTATGCCCCTATATATTTATATATATTCACACACACACCACACACACACACCACACACACACACACACACACACACACACACACACACACACATACACACATATATATATATACACACATATATATATATACACATATATATATATATATACACATATATATATATATACACATATATATATATATACACATATATATATATATACACATATATATATATATACACATACATACATATATATCTATCTATATATCCCTCTATGCTATAAAGGTTTTTACCTTCTTAGACGTTCCAGACAGTGGGCTGGGGTTTCAGCCCTTCTCACATCTGTCCTCTGGGAATGCGGGTTTTTTCTCCATACCCTTCTTCCCTCTAGGACTGGGCTACTTGTCCAAATCGGTCAGTCTTCCTCTTTTACTCCTCAATGTTAATGACTCTGTAGCTGTTTTCAGCTTTTTTTTCCATAAAGCTTTCCACTGAAGACCTGCCGTTCTTTTACTACCCCAGTTGACACCTGGGTCACCTGCCAATTCCAGATTTGGACCTTAACCCTCCCTGCTGTGAGGTCACCTTGAGGACCCTCTACTGAATCTCCAGTAGACTCCATCACGCTCTCTACTTCCTACAATCCAGTAGGTAAGATCCATTTTGTGATTGTTCATTAAATAATTTTAATGGTACTTATCATACATACCAAGGACTCCTCTCCTCTAGTCCTTAGCTTTGCTGTTTTTTCTTACAGCTACCTCTCCTTCAACTCCTACCCCCAATCCCTCATGGGATGCCGGAGATCCATGTGTGGGTACTGCAGTCCTGATCCAGGGACACGCATTTATGGGATCTCCCTGGCATTTATAGCTAGGGAGTCCCCATATGTGAAGACTCATTCCTTCTTGTTCCTGGAGATAGCACAGTTACTTACCTGTAACAGGTGTGATCTCTGGGAACAGCAGGAATAAGTCTTCACAACCCACCCACCTCCCCTAGGAGTTGTATCCATCTATCTATCTTTCTTTCCTCTTTCTCTCCTTTTGTCTCAGCTATGAAACTCAACTGAGGAGAGGCAGTGGAAAAGGCGGGAAGGCAGTGCGCAGGCGCGAGGGATGCTCCCAAAAGCTTTCTGATTGGATGCTGGGGAGCATTCCCGTGCAGGCTCCGTCGGTACCGACATACCCATATGTGAAGACTTATTCCTGCTGTTCCCAGAGATCACCTGTTACAGGTAAGTAACTGTGCTTTACTCACCTGTAACAGGTGTTTTCCGGGAACAGCAGGAATCATTCCTCACAACCCTCCCTCTCCCCCCCCCCTTGGCATTGCTTCTTTACTATCTTTTATTTTTGCCATCTTAGTTATGTCATTTGACTTAGGCCAGATGGCACCCTTGGGGCAGGAAGTGGACCACACGTGTGGTGCATCTCCCAAAGGCTATCTTTGAAAGCTGGGGTGATGCTTCCATATGGGCTCCGTAAGCGCCACCGTCGCCCATATGTGAGGATTGATTCCTGCTGTCCCCAGAGAACTGCCCTGCTTATCATGGAAGGGCGGTATATCAAATGAAATAAACATCAACATAAACATAAACACCTGTTACAGTTTTTAACTTTGCTTTATCAAGCGCCCTCTGACTACGGCTTTCATTCCTTCCCATAACACAACCTCGCCCACCTCGCCCATCATTCTCCTGCCAATATTCACAAATACAGGTCCATACATCCTTTTCTATCTCCATTTGAGGAGGCTTTCATTTAAGCATCAAAACCATATCCCTCCTTTGTGCCTACTATCCCTTATCTCCACCCACACTGGGAGTGTGGGCGAGCCAAATAATGTTCTCCATTTCTGCCTCACAAATCTGAAGTTCCCATCCTTTATCCACCAACATATAATCAATATGGGTGTGGGTGTGAAAAAATGTATAGTCTTTTCTATTCCTATTCCTATTCTGGTCCTGCCAAATATCTACCAGATGGTGTTGCTTCATCAAGCCTTTTAGTATACCTCTGCTCTCTCCCCCTCCCCCCCCCACTCCGTCCTCCTGATGCTGCTTGTCCCTCCTCTGGTCTATTGCCAAATTGAAATCCCCCACCAACAGTAGCTTTCTCTTTGCATAGCGCTCCATCAGCCTACTTACTTCTTTCCAAAATGGGACTTGCCTTTCATTTGGAGCCTACACATTTGTCACTTTCACACTTTCCCCTTGTAGCTCTCCCGCAACAGCAGCACCCTTCTGTCCCCATCTGCACCACCTCCTGAACTTGTAGAGGGCATCCTTTCCTGATCAAGATAGCCAGCCCTCTTTTTCCCCCCTCCCCCTGGGGCCTCCATAAAACTGCTGGGTGTACATTGATCTCTGTAGAAATCCCTCATCCTCCTTCCAGAGGTACGTCTCCTGGACCAATATTATATCCCACCTGAGCTTCTCTATCTCCCTAAAAAAAATTGTTGTCTTTTTAGCGGGGTTATGAGCGAACCTACCCGCACCATCGTTGCCAATTAGTAGGTACAAGCATATTAACTGCGTTTCTTCTCCCCTCCTCCCCTACCATTTCTCCCCCCCCCCCATGAGTGAAGTTGTGGAGTTTACTGCCATCTCCTGGCCTCTGCATCCCTCCCTGACCCTTGTGCCACATCTCCATACCCATTCATACTCCCCACTTCCAGTACAACACACAATATCTCAGAGTTAACATCAATCTTAAATCTGTGTTCACTCGGTCAGAAACATCTTGGGTTTTGATCTGTGTGGTGCAGTTCCTGGAGAATCTCAGCTGTGTGATCAATCCAGGAAAGAGCCGCCTGGAGCCTTCCCAATTGTTGGAATATCTGGGAGTGCAGTTTGACTCTCGGGTAGGCAAGGTCTTCGTAGTCAAGAAGTTGAAGTGGCTGGCCCAGCTGGCTGCCTTCTGAGCTCAGCAGTCTTTCAGGGTTTGGGGTTATCTACAGCTTCTCAGCTTGATGGTGGCATCGATCGAAAAGGTGCCTTGGGCGCAAGTGCTTATGAGGCCTCTACAGAGGTTCTTACTGCCTCGTTGGTATCCAATCTCAGGATTTTGAGGCCAAGCTTCCCGTCCAGCCTGTGGTGTTAGATTCAACCCCAGCATCTGAGGGGAGGAGTATGCCACTGGACGATTACTTGTAGCTTCTCCTGTCAACAGATGCCAGCCTATTTGGCTGGGGGGCTCTTTGTGAGAACCAAAGAGCTCAGAGCTGTTGGAGTAGCCAGGAATTGGCATGGCCCATCAACTGTCTCAAGGCAAGGGCCATTCATCTGGTCCTCTTGCTTTTCTGGACCCTAGTCAAGTGCAGGGTGGTCTGGGTATACTTGGACAGTGCAGCAACAGTGGCATATGTCAATTGGCAAGGAGGCATGAAGAATGCTGAAAGGAACCTCATAGCACTTTTGATGCAGCACATTGCTAGAGTTGACAGTTTGGAGGCAAACGTCCTCAGTCGCAGCTTTCTTGATCCCGAGGAGTGGAAACAGGTGACATTTCAGATATTCTGCACCTCTGGGTTCATACCAAAACGGATCTGATGGCGAACTGGGCCAATGCCAAAGTGCACAGATTCTTTAGTTGCTACAGGGAGGCAGGCTCTGAGGGTGGTGATGCCCTAGTTCAGCACTCTATGGCCACTCGTGGGAGGTTTGCTTTGCCGCATAAAGCAGCATCCGGGCTGGGTTGTCTTGGTAGTGCTGAATTGGCCATGGAGAATGTGGTTTAGGGCTCCTGCAAGAACCTTCTCTGCAACTGCCCCCAGCCTGACTCCTTTCTTGCTTATGGCTTGGCTCTTGAGAGGCGTCGTTTAGTATATAAAGGCTATTTCGCCATGGTTTCCATGCTATTCAGGGAGAGGAGATTCTCTACCAACTGGGCCTTTGTGCACATCTGGTGTCTTTTCGAGCACTGGTGCTCTGAGCATCATGTTAGACCAGTGGTTCTTAACCAGTCCTCCTTGAACCCCTAGGCCAGTCGGGTGTTCAGGATAGCCCTAATGAATATGCATGAGATATATATGCATTAGAGAGATCCTGCCAACCTGACTGGTTTGTGGCCCTCTAGGGCTGGATTCGGAGACCCCTGCCTTACATCTCTGTCATTTAAGAATGTGAGTGGGCAAGGTGAAGATCTCCAAGACATCAAAAGGGTAGATAGAATGTGTCACATGACTCCTCAATTCTCACCACCACCAAAAAGTTGTCTAATAGACAATATTTTGGTGGTGGTGAGAAGCAAAGATCTTCCTTGTCTAAAGCCATGTTGGCTGTCTCCCATTAGGCCATGACTATCTACATGCTGAGTAATTTTATTCTTTATGATGGTTTCTACCATTTTTCCCGGTACTGACGTGAGGCTCACCGGTCTGTAGTTTCCCGGATCACCCCTGGAACCCTTTTTAAAAATTGGCGTTACATTGGCAATTCTCCAGTCTTCAGGTATTACAGATGATTTTAATGAAAATTCACAGATTACTAATAGCAGGTCTGCAATCTCATATTTCAGTTCTTTCAACACCCTTGGATGTATACCATCCGGCCCAGGTGATTTGCTACATAAGAACATAAGACATGCCATACTGGGTCAGACCGAGGTCCATCAAGCCCAGTATCCTGTTTCCAACAGTGGCCAATCTAGGTCATACGTACCTAGCAGTTTCCCCAAAAGACACAAGTTCCACAATGCTTGTACTGGGTCAAGCATTGATATCCTGGGTCCCTTTTTAATAGTGGTTTATGGACCTTTCCTCCAGGAACTTGTCCAAACCTTTTTTAAACCCAGCTATACTAACAGCCCTTACCACATCCTCCGGTAACAGATTCCAGAGTTTGATTACACGTTGAGTGAAAAAATATTTTCTCTTATTTGTCTTAAATAGTTTACCCTGTAGCTTCATTACATGTCCCCTAGTCTTTCTATATTCTGATAGCGTAAACAATTGATCCACGTTTATCTGTTCCACTCCATTCATTAATTTATAGACCTCTATCATATCTCCCCTCAGCCGTCTCTTTTCCAGGCTAAAGAGCCCTAACCTTTTTAGCCTCTCTTCATAGGAGTAGCCTTCCATCCCCTTCACCAATTTGGTGGCTCTTCTCTGTACTTTTTCTAATAACGCTATGTCCTTTTTAAGATACGGTGACCAGAATTGCACACAATATTCAAGGTGCGGTCGTACCATGGAGCGATACAGAGGCATTATAATATCCTTTGTTTTATTCTCCATCCCTTTCCTTATGATACCTAGCATTCTGTTTGCTTTCTTGGCCGCCGCTGCACACTGGGTGGAGGGTTTTAACATGTTATCCACGATGACTCCTAAATCTTTTTCCTGGGTGGTGGCTTCTAATGTGGAGCCTTGCATCGAGTAACTATAGTGTGGGTTGTTCTTTCCTAGGTGCATGACTTTGCACTTGTCCACATTAAATTTCATTTGCCATTTGGATGCCCAGTCTTCCAATTTATCCAGGTCCTCCTGCAGTTTTCCACTTTCCTCTTGGGTTTTAACAGCTTTAAACAGTTTTGTGTCATCTGCAAATTTGATAACCTCACTCGTTATTCCCTTTTCCAGGTCATTTATGAATATGTCAAAAAGCAGCGGACCCAGTACAGATCCCTGGGGTACTCCACTATTCACCTTTTTCCATTGGGAATATTGGCCATTTAGCCCTACTCTCTGCTTTCTATCTTTTAACCAGTTCCCGATCCACAATAGTACACTGCCTCCTATCCCATGACTTTTTAGCTTTGCCAAAAGTCTCTGATGGGGGACCTTGTCAAAAGCTTTCTGAAAATCCAGATACACTATATCAACCGACTCACCTACTCTTCAGTTTATCTAATAGTTGTAATACATCTTCCCAATGTATCGATATTTCCTTCAATTCTTCCGCACCTTTAAATACCACTTCAGTCATGGGTAACATCCCTACATCTTCCTCAGTAAAGACTGAAGCAAAGAATTCATTCAGTCTCTCCGCTATCGCCTTGTCGCCTCTTAGTGCCCCTTTAACTCCTCTATCATCTAATGGACCAACTGACTCTCTCACAGGCTTTTTGCTACGAATGTACTTGAAAAAATCTTTATTTCGCGTTTTTGCTTCCGCAGCAAGCTTTTTCTCAAATTTTCCCTTTGCTTGCTTTATCAGTGCCTTGCATTTGACTTGCCAGTTCTTGTGCTGTTTCCAGGTTTCGTCGTTTGGCTCTTTTTTCCATTTCCTGAAAGATGCTTTTTTGGCAACAGCAGCCTCTCTGACCTCACCTTTAAACTATGCTGGCGGTTTTTTGGACTTCCTTTCTCTTTTCTTAAAGCGTGGAATATAGCTGGTCTGGTCTTCCAAGATAGTATTTTTCAACAACACCCAAGCTTGATGTAAGTCTTTAACCTTTGCAACTGCTCCTTTTAGTTTTTTAACTATTTTCCTCATTTTATCATAGTCTCCCTTTCGAAAGTTAAAAGGTAGTACTGTGGATTTCCTTACTATCCCTCCTCCACTAATTAAATCAAATGTGATCATGCTATGATCACTATTGCCAAGTGGCCCCAACACCCTTGCACTAGATCTGGTGTTACACTAAGGACTAGGTCTAATATGGCTTCCCCTCTGGTCGGTTCATGAACCAGCTGCTCCAAGAAGCAGTCATTTATGTCATCTAGGAACTTTATCTCCTTAGCATGTCCTGCCGTGACACTGACCCAGTCGATACTGGGGTAATTGAAATCACCCATTATTATTACTGCGCTATAACTTTTGTTAGCTTCCTTGATTTCTTTGAGCATTTCATCATCCGTTTGTTCATTCTGGCCAGGTGGTCGATAGTACACCCCCACTGCCATTGCCTTCCCCTTTTTACATGGAATTTCAATCCATAGAGATTCTACAGCAAATTTTGTTTCCTGCAAAACTTTAATCCTTTCTGACTCAATGCCCTCTCTAACATAGAGCGCAACCCCTCCACCAATTTGATCAGCTCTATCATTACGATATAGTTTGTACCCAGGTATCACAGTGTCCCACTGGTTGTCCTCCTTCCACCATGTCTTTGATATTCCAATCATATCTAACCTCTCATTTAGTGCTATATATTCTAACTCTCCCATCTTATTTTTTAGATCTCTAGCATTTGCATACAAGCATTTTAGAGGCTGTATTTTATTCATATTAGTTTGGCTGTTGGTAGACATGGGTAATTTGGGATCTTTAATCTCTGCCTGCTCCATACTCGAGGGCATTTGGTCTACCTTACTCTTTTTTGGAACCTCTCTGCTTTTGGTAGTATCCTTCAAGGATACATTCTTCCGAACGATGCGCTCTTGGGCAACTGTTGGCTTTCCTCTATTATCTAGTTCTGTCTCTACATCTGCTGGTAGGGGAACACTACCCACTTATCTTGACTGCTTTAGCAGGACTCTAGGAAAGCGCTCTATCTGGTAAGTAAAATGTCACCTTTTGACATTAGTTTTCAATAAATATAGAGAAATAATTTAGAAGTCCTAAGTGTGATCAAAACATTTTTTATATAACCTTTATTTTTGTTTTATTAAACTGTTTTTAGTTTTTAGGTTAGTCTGTTTTTTAAAAAATTTTTTTAGCTTTTATCCTTTTATGTATTAGTTGTGTATATTAGTCCTATGTGATTTAGCTTTTTCTGTATTTGTGTGGTTTTTTTTTACCTGGAGAGATCACGTGATGCAGTGAGGGTGAGTAGACGTGTTCTCTGGCTCTCTGAGCCTTCCCTCATTTCTCTTGCACTTCTCAGTGTCTGATGGCCTTTTGATTGAGTGATTTTGCGACACGGCAACCTCCTTCTGGTGCCTCAGATTGTGACACGGATTCCCCGATGGCTTCCAAGTTGGTACGGAAAGACAAAGCGAAGCCACGTGATGGCAAGATAGTGGACTCCTCTCTAGTAGATCTGGGCTCCCCGACAGGTGATGCTGTTACGGAGGAAGTTACAGAAGTATTTGTTTGCACTTTATTGGGGACATTTTAAATTGTTTTTGAAAAGCTCAATTAGATGTCACAGGCGATGGAAGATCTGGGGAAGAAACTGGTGGATCTCAAGCAATGTATGCCACAAGCTGAGGATATGCTTCAGACAGGCCTCCCAGGAGTTGCAGATGTTGAAAGCTACTGTTGCCCAGCAGGCATTGATAATAATTTGCAGTTTCTGGGTATTCCTGAGTTTGTAAAAGAAACAGAGCTGCGGGGATTTCTGGAGACCTGGTTCCCAGTGACTATGGACTTAGGCCAAGACTGCAGTAAGCTTGTGATGGAATGGGATCATTGGCTGGGTGCGCCAGGTTGACAAGATGAGCGCCTGTGGGTGGTCTTAGACTGCTTTCTGGATTACGCCTAGGAGAAGGGTGTATTTCAGGTGGTGCGACAACAGAATATCTTGTACAAGGGGAACTCTGGCCTGTGTCAGCAGCTGTTCAAGGCACATTATAAATTTACTCTGCAGTACCCATGAAATTGCTTCTAATACATAATGGATGGCACCTTCTGTATTCTCACTGAAGTGGAGCAAGCTCGGGTGTTTGTGGATAGGGTGCTCGCTCCTACTGAGGCTTCATGACACAGTGAGTTTGTTCTGGCAGGCCTGTGTCTTTTGGTGGGTTTTTGTGGGCTGGAGTGCTGTTTACTTGTTTGAAAAATATAATAACATTTGTCCCAAGAGAGCCTAAACAAGCTTAAGGCTACAAAGCCAGAATTGTTCCAATGTCGTCATTGGTCCAGAAATGGCCAGTATAGCAACACTGGCAATAATGCAAAACACTTTTATTGCTTTTTATATTATCGTTATCTTATTCTATAGTCATATCTGTGAATACTCAACAGTTCATCAGTTCATTAACAAATGTATTCATTATAAAATCTAGTTTGCCGATTAGCCGGTTCTTGAGAGTACAGAGTATGCTCTACAAATGAGACTTTTGTCTTGATTTACCATTAGGGGATAGCCCCATTTGGCTGTGGTGCAGGCTTTTCCAAGAGCTAAATATGTCCAACGTGATCTCTTTTTACAATACCAGCAACAGCCACCTGATGACTTCTTAGTATGTGTTTTACTGTTTTCTACAGCTTTGAGGTGCATTGCAAGATTTTATGAGGAAGCATAGGGCGATTTTGAGTTTATATCCTGTTTTGACCACTTTTCCGCAGATCACCTATAAATGTGGGCATAACTTAGGGGAAATTGTCACTAGATTTCCTCTGTTAGAAGAGAATTCTTCTCCCCTTTGGGTCATTCCATTTGTGGTCATTGTTATTGGTGTCAAAACAAGTCAATCTTGGACCCATACTAATGGGATATCACACAACCATCGGGAGTCTACAGACTGTAATTCTATTTGGATGGATATACATGATTGCTTTCCCTTGTTTATTGGTTTATGTGAGACGTATAGGAAGATACATCTATTTGAATGAACATAAAAGCTGAATAATTAATACAGTGGAATCTGCCCCTCTGGCTGCTTTCTGGTTTTGATGATAATGCCATCACAGACATTTATGTTTGTTTTATTGTATTTGATAAAAACCGCCTTTCCGGGAACCAAGGCGGTGTACAAGTAAAAACAAAGCAATAAAAGGAGGCCAAGGCCCATGGAAAAGGAAAGGAAATGTACAATCTTTTAAAAGGACAGTAAGAGAGAAGTAGGGAGACAGGACAGGACATAAACAGGGGGACATCATAAAAGGAGGGGCAGAGAGAGGGGGAAATCACACAAAAGGAGAAGGAACATTAAATGCTTGGGAGAATAGGTGGGTCTTTAGATTACGTTTGAATACTGCGTGTTGTGGTTCTAAACGGAGGGAGGGGGAAGGGCATTCCAGACGGCAGGACCAGCAAAAAAGAAAGCAGAAGAACGGGTGGACTGCAGGTGGGCGCGGGAGGGGGAGGGTAAGGTGAGACGGTTAAGGTGAAAAGAGCGAGGGGTGTGTCGGGGAGAGTGAAAGTAGAGGAGATCCGTTAAGTACTGAGGGGTACTGTTATGAAAGGCTTTGTGAACCAGGACTAGGAGTTTGAAGGTGGCACGGAAGGGAACAGGCAACCAATGAAGGTGAAACAGTTGAGGGGTTATGTGGTCTCGAGGGGAGGTGTGTGAGATGAGGTATGCTGCAGTGTTTTGGATCCGTTGAAGGCGAGTTAATTGGTATTTGGGAAGACCGATGAATAGTGAGTTGGAAAAATCTACACGGGACATAACTAGGGATAACACTAGGGTAGTGAGAGCTGAGGGGGAAAGGAAGGGGCGAACAGAGCGAATTTGACGAAGAAAAAAAAAGGATGTTTTGGTGATGTGTGAGATGTGGGTGTGAAAGGAAAGGTCAGAGTCAAAGTGCACACCAAGATAACGGAAAGTGGAGACCAATGGTACAGGAGTGCCGGAAAAAGAAGGAGCTATTGAAGGGGAGGGGCCGTTGTGAGAGAACCAGATAGCAGTAGTCTTAGTGAGATTAAGGTGAAGACAGTTGAGTGTTAACCAATTCGCCACGGCTGAAAGGCAAGAGTCAAGAACTGTAAGATCAGGGGAAGAGGGTGAAGTGTGATGGAGTAAAAGAATGTCGTCGGCATAGAGAAAAACGGATAGACTAAACTGTTGTACTAAGGAAGCGAGGGGGGCCAAGAAGAGGTTAAAGAGGAGCGGGGCAAGAACGGAACCTTGAGGGACCCCGCAAGGAAGATGGTGAGGAACAGAAGGGGGGGTAGAGGAAGAGGAAGAGAGAACTGCACAGGACCGAGAGGAAAGAAAGGAGTGGAACCAGTGATGAACTGTGCTGCATTTGATGGCAGGTGCTTTATCAGTTAGTGTTTACCTGGTGTGGAAGTAAGTGAGGGGAGGTTGTATACTCAGGAACACTTTTGGATTTTTTGATTAAAATCAGTTGAGCCTTTTGGATTGAATCAAACTATAAACTGGATGAACTTGATCTAGTCAACTTTACAGCCTCTGATTGGTGTTGGATTACACGTGACTTCCTGGAACCATTTTTAAATATTCTATTAACTGTGTGATGGACACCATTGGGGTGATCTGCCTTTTGCATAGCTTGTGAGGGTGGGGATCTATTATGGATCTTCGGTGGAGCCTGTTGAGTTCTTGTTCATAAATCCCTGAAGCAGATAGGTTTTTCAAAACACAATATTGTGTCTGATGTGGATACTTAAGGCCATTTAATGTAATGAATACTTCTGTTATTGAATTGTTCAGTATTTACACATGTGTCTATAAAATAAGATAATGATAATATAAAAAGTGATAAAAATGTTTTACATTGTTGTCAGTGTTGCTATATTGGGCATTTCTGGACCGATGATGACATTGGAGAAATTCTGCCTTTGTAGCCTTAAGTTTCTTTAGACTCTCTTGCTGGAAGCTTTATTTGCTCACTATATTTGAGGTCCTTTTTCTATCATAAGAGTATTTTCACTATAAGTATCTTTGGGACATATGTTATGCATTTTATTATTGATATTGGTTTTTCAAATTAATGAGACATTATTTTATGTACTTGTTTGAGGCATGACTATGGAATGGATTTCTGCCACCCCTGTGATGGAGAAGTTTGTTTACTGAAGAAGAGCAACGATTGGACAGAGGGATATTTCTTTTCTGTTGATGGTTTTTCCAAATTTCCAGTTTTCTTTTGGACCTGGTCCTGAGAGACGTCGGGCCAGCTGGTGATTGGATCGAGTGACTGGAATCGTCAAAGTGATTTAGTGGAAATGAGGACTTGGTTGACTGTTATGTGGGAAACCTCAACAGGAAGAGAGCCTTCGCAAAACACAGAGGTCCACAAGGAGCGGAGGAAAATGGCCACACCACAGGTGTAAAATATAAATACGATTATTGGATCACAATAAATACGATTATTGGAAATCAATAAAAACCCACCTTTTCATAGAATACTTTGGAGCTACCCCAGAAGATTCTGATCCCTGATGGAATGGACCACATAACATTGCAGCAGTTTCTTTGTATATAGTTAACAATTGTTAATTGCTTGTAATACCCCAATTAACCTCCAAGTTGTATAGCCCTGTTCCATGTAAAGCTTGTTGCTGTAATTGTTCCATGTGAACCGCTTTGAATGTATGATAAGGCGGTATAGAAGACCTGTTAAATAAATAAATCTACACACGTTTATGTTTTGAAGTGGATAGACAGTGGTGATAGATAAAGCTGGAGATAGACACACGTTTGGACTATTTCTGGTGGACTGTGTTTAAAGACATCCTCCAGATTGAATTTTGGAGTTTCTTCCTTTTGGAATTCTACCCTCCTGGTCGTAGTCTGACTAATCCCTGATGCAGGCTGACTGCCGAAACTTGATCAAGTCAAGTCTTGAACCTTGAAGGTTTTTTTAATAGACTTTTTTATATTTACACCTGTGGTGTGGCCATTTTCCTCTGCTACTTGTAGACCCATGTGACTTTTTGTGACTTGTTTGATGAGGGGCTAAGTTGTTGTTTTTGTGCTTGGACTGAATTCTGTGTGTTTGAGATGATGTTTGGCTGTAAGGGGAAAACAAAGGTTGGGGTGGGTTTGTGCACTTGGAAGTGGGGGGAAATAAATATTCTGTTGGGTGCTGTGAGGGAGAGGATGCATAGCGACTGGTGGTATGTTTGTGGTGGGGGGTCAGTGGGTACTTGTTGAGAAGGCAAGGGGGGGTATGGTTGTGTTTCAGGGAGGTGGGGGATTGGGGGGGGCTAACACATGGTAGTGACTGGTGAGTGGGTGGATACATGAAGGAGCTAAAAGGGAAGGTGTGAGCGGGTTGTTGGGGGTACAGGGGATTGGTATTTTGAGGGTCTGGAGGTGGGAGGGTGTGAAGGGGGACAGGGTTTTATTTCTATGGCCTTCTTTAGTGCAAGCAGGGTGGGTTTGAAGAGTGCAGTTGCAGTAACAAGAGGATGGGACAGGAGATGGGATACTCTAGGCTGGGAGGGTTTCCTATTGCTACCTTGAGATTCTTTGCAAAATGGGTCCCGTATGCAGGGAATTGGATGACAGGGTTATATATCCCATGTTCTCCAAGTTCTATTCCCTGTTATAATGTAAATTCAAACATTCTTCACTGCTTTGAATATTTTTGTTGAATGTAAACTGCACTGATAACAAATAGCGCGGTATATAAGAATTGTTAAATAAATAAATAAAAATATATTCTGGAATGTTTTTGGGCTGGGATCCTCCATGAAGAGGTGCAAGATTCTGTGGACTCTTAGACATCATAAAGCAGCCGTAGCCTTTCTGCAAAAGTCCCATCAGACTACCATTGAGCATAAGTTCAGGAGAGGGAGGGTGGGTCAGATTTTTGGGGTGCCCACTGTGAATAAAAAAGGTGGAGTAGCTATATTAATTGGTAAGGAACTGCACATTGTTCCGGGAGGGGATCTGAATGGGATGCTGGATCTGGATCTGAGGTGCTGGATCCGGAGCTAGACTGCTCTGGCGATTCAGGGGCGGAACACACTTGTGTCGCTCACGCAGTGCAGTGACTGGTGACCCGGCTTCACTTGGTGCAGTAGCATATCACAGCAGTTTGGACATCAAAGCGTTGATTATTGGATTGCACAGCTCAAGTTGTGAAGTGTTAGTACTGCAACATTACCATTAGCTTTGATGGTTGGAAGGTATTGAAAAAAGAGCTTAAACTGAGAGTTTTTGTGAAAACTATTGTTTGATAAGTTGCAGTGCTACGTTTGTTTTGTATTCGTACCACTCTAATGTGTTAGAGGGAGCAGTGATGGCATAAATTGGGTGGTTTGGCATACAGTAGTGGCCAAAAAATTAAGGCAGAGTCCAAAATATCAGAATTTTATTAGAAAAGTACATGTTGTCACTTTCATGGTGAAAAGCTTTAAGAACCAAAAATATATATGTCATTTTCAAAGTTTTATTCAGAAAACAATGTATGTGTCAATATTTGATAGGTTGTCCATGATTTTTCAGCACAGCCTGGATTCTTGTAGGCATACTGTTAACTAGCGTTCTACAGTATGCCGGAGTGATTTTGTTGACCCATACATGCTTGAGAGTGTCCTTTAAATCTGCTTCTGATGTTGGACGGTGTGCTGCCACCTTTTTCTTCATAAGTTTCCAGTAGTTTTCAGTTACATTGAGATCCGGAGAGTTTGATGGCCAACTTGGTAGCAGTTCGATTTTGTTGTCCACGAACCATTTTTTTGACTGTTTTTGCAGTGTGGCATGGTGCTGAGTCCTGCTGAAATATAGTTGTGCCAGAAACATTTATGTGTATTTTAACTTTACTGTTCAGCACGGATATGTATTTTGCAGCATTTACTCTTTCACCTTCCTCAAAAATGTGCAGGCCACATCGTCCATTCGCCGAGATACCACCCCATACCATGACCGACAGTCTTGATCATGTACTTCGGATTTAGTCTCTCGCCTGCTGGTTGTCAGACATAGTTGTAACCACTCTCACGTACTTGTTGAAATGTACTTTCATCTGTGAACATTACCCTCTCCCACCATTCAGCAGATTTGTCTTTCATCTTGCTACAAAACTGTATGAGGGCAGCAGTTTGTTTCCTGGTCATCATAGGCTTCTTGGCAGGTCTTCTGGCCATGAGTTTGAATTCATCCACAAGCCGTCGTCGGACAGATCTGGCACTTAGCTAATGATCGAGGAATAAAGATAACTGAGCCACATGTTGAGATGAAGTATGTGGACTAGATGTAATAATGCTTTTGAGGAATCGGTTATCTCGTCCAGTAGTTATCCGTCTGCTGCCCACATTTCGAACAACGTGTACGGCCACCTAATTTCAGAATATTCTGAACTGCACACCTTGATATATGCAAATGTTTTGCAATAGCACATTGCGAATATCCTTCAGCATGGAGTGTGACAACTTGTCCCTTTACAAAATCATTGCACTTTCTACCCATCTTGATTGTATATTTTATATGTAACTTTCAATCTTTTCCTAGTTGTAAAAATTCAAAACTTCATCCAAGAAACCTACTACAGAGTGTAAGTAAAATAAAATGGATGCCAGACGCATGGTGTGACTAATCGCCATGCTGATTAAATAAGTAAGCACGTGTGACATCTCCACAGTACATTATTTAACAATAAATTGTAGAAAAAGATACCTGCCTTAATATTTTGGCCACTACTGTACATTAGGGGCCTGTAATTCCACCTGTTGAGCTCAGACCACACTCAGAGTTAAGGTATAAAAAAGTATTTGGAATGAATAAGAAGAGTGATCTTCTGATTGAGGCCATTTTAAAGCGTTCATTATTTTGGTTTCTGTTGATTTTTCTTTTGGTACCCTTTTGGGTGGTGGTGATGTTCTAATGCACTTTGTGAGCCAGAAACTAGTGATTAGACCCAGATGGATGGCATGTTATAGTACTTGGTGAGCTCCAAGGACAGCCTGTAATACTGTGTAATGTATATGCGCCTAATGTTAGTGATGTACATTTTTTTGCGCAGGTGACAGCTAAGATAGAGAAGCTTCTGGATCATCACAATGTCCCAGGAGGGGATCTGAATGGGGTGCTGGATCTGGAGCTAGACTGCTCTGGCAATTCAAGGGCGGGACCCTCTTGTGTCACTCTGGCTGTGCAGTGATTGGTGACCTGGCTTTACTTGGTGGATGCTTGGCAGACTCTTCATCCATGGAAAGGGACTATATACACATCTCTCGAGCGCATGGTTCTAGTTTGCAGATTGATTTGTTGCTATCAGCACTACTTTTTGTGAAGGTAGAGAGTGCCGCTATTGCTCTTTGAGCTACCTGACCATGCCTCTGTGTAGATTTTGTTAGATTGCTCTCCCAGTGTTTCGTGACCGGGCAATTTCTGCTAGAGCTGTATCATGATGATTGCTTCATGCCTTACTTGATTGAAGAGCAGGTGGCATGACTTTGTGGCGTTTAATCAGATGCATAAGTATGACCCAGTGCTTTTTTGGGAAGTGGCCAAAGTTGTTTTGCGGGGCGATATAATATCTTATTAAACGAAGCAAAGGTGAGACTTAAACTGCTGGGTTTTGCGGTTAGAAAAAAAGGGACCGCTAGAGCTGGAAAAAGATCTGCACTTGCTAGTCTTTATCTTCTGGAATATACCAGAAATCTTGGGGGAAAAGGGAATTCTTTGGGTTAAAGCTGATAAATTCTAAAATTCAGTATTTTTGCTTAGTCAGGTCTTAGTACCACCAGAGAGTTTTTCATTTAAATCAAATCAGAGTATAGCTTAGCATAGAAAGTAAAATAGAGTAAATAGTCACTGAAATAAATTTGTTTCTAGAGAGCTTTTTATTTAAATCAAATCAGAGTATAGCTTAACATACAAGTAAAATAAATAGTCTCTGAGTAAAAAGAAATTTGTTTCTAGTGACCTTTATAAAGAGGCCTTCAAAGTAGGAGGCAAAAGATCTATGAAGCTGAATAAAATAGGTGTTAAAGCCAAGTGACAGATCAAAGGGACAATTTGAAAGTCTGCCTCTATCAAACCAAGGGCTGTGTGAATCACCCTGGAAATTGGTAAGACTTTATCTTAGAAGCACAGGTCAAGGAACTGTGTAGCAAGCCAGGTTTAGACTTCTTTCTCTCCCACCCACCCCAACACCCATCCACCCCAGGGATACTTAGCTTTATAGTCTCTTAAACCTATTAAAGGGAAGGAGGTGCCCATATACATTTCCAGGTATGGCTGGTTATCCTCATCAGGAATAGATTAATTAAGGACCTGAGATTAATTGATCTTGAGGTGAACAAAGTCCATTAAACATATTAGGTATAGTTGTATAAGTATCCCAGCAAACTTAAGTAAGCAACTTACATACCTAAGCAAAACCTTAAAACTAAGATGCGGACAGTGGTCCAGCAGGGTGATGGGGGCTTTCCAGTCTTTTACATTGAGTGTCATATGTATGGTTTTCTCCCAGTTGGTGAGGGGCCTCATGAGTGCGCTAGGTGCAAGGAGCTCTTTGCTTTCAGGGAACAAGTCTGATCTCTGGAGGCTAGAGTAGCACTCTTGGAGAACATAAGGAAGACAGAGAGGTATATAGACAAGACTCACAGGGACGTAGTACTGTAGTCCTATCTCCAATCTGACAACCTCCCTGTTGCCATGGAGGAGAAGTCACATGACAGGAGCGCATTATCCTGGTGTGGTAGGAAGTGATCCTGTAGCTAGGACCTGTCCTCCAGGTAATATAAAACCCTCTTGCACCAAAGAGGTTTCTCCAGGGCCATTTGCCCATGAGGGAAGGGTTAGGACAGCAGTTATAGTGGGTGATTTGATCATTAGGCATGTAGATAGCTGGGTGACTGGTGGATGTGAGGATCACTTGGTAACATGCTTGCCTGGTGTGAATGCAGCGGACCTCATGCACCACCTAGCTGCTTAGCTGGGGAAAATGTAAAGTAGCCTTCCACCATTTGCCTGGGAAGTTTAGATCAAGATTGTTCCCCAATCACCGCCAGCATCAGCGATCGCTCAGGGCAGTTTGACACCACTGATGGGTCCAGAAAACAGCAGCAAACTTCCCGCCAAAACCGGAGCAGCTTCTCTGGGTCTGTGTGTGACTGAGCTACTACTGTTGTGGTAGGAAGGTACATCATTGTGGGGACACAAGATTGTGTACCATCCTGCCAGAACAGTAGCAGCTCAGCTGCACACAGCTAAGCCAGTTAAGAGGTTAGATAAGGTTTTAGATAGCGCTGGAGAAGAGTCTGCTGTCTCGGTACATGTTGATGCCAGTGACATAGGAAAGTGTGGGAGGGAGGTTCTTGAGGCCAAATTCAGGCTTTTAGGTAGGAAGTTGAAATCCAGAACTCCCAGGGCAGCATTCTCAGACATGCTCACCATTCTATGCACAGGATCCAAGAGGCAGTCGGAGCTCTGGAGTTTCAATGTGTGGATGAGACGATAGTGCAAGGAAGAGAGTTTTGGATTTGTTAGATACTGGCAAAATTCTGGGGTTAAGGAATGGCCTTAACTGGGATGGGACCAGGCTGCTGGCATTAACCTTTAAAAAGGAGATAGAGCAGCTTTAAACTAGATTATAGGAGACAGCAGACAGTCGCCCAAGAGCGCATAGTTAATAAGGATGTATCCTTGAAAGGATACTAGCAAGAGATTGAAGTTAGGGCACATCAACAGAGAGGTTCCAATAGAAATAAATGCCCCTAATTACAGAGCAGACAGAGCTTAAAGATTCCAAATTACCCCTCTCTACCTATAAACAGATGGAGTGGAGGAGTAGCCTAGTGGTTAGAACACTGGCTTGGTAACCAAGCAACCAGGGTTCGATTCCCACTAGCACTCCTTGTGGCCTTGGGCAAGTCACTTAACCCTCCATTGCCTCGGAAGAAAGGCCTGGCAATCTACATCCGGTGACACTGCCAAGAAAACCCAGGAGCTTCTGGGTCGCCAGGAGTCAGGACTGACTCGAAGGCACACATTGCATTTTTACCTATAAACAGGTTAATATGAATAAAATACAACTTCAAAAATGCTTTTATACTATTAAAGCTTTGGAATTACAGAGCTTAAAAGTGAGAGAGGAGGCATTGTGGGTTATATTAGAAAGAGGGAAAGAGAAATCTATTTGCATTGGCGTGATATACAGACCACCCTCAGAAGAGGAAGAGGTGGACAGAGTTAATTGAAGACATACGCAGCATTGCTAGGAAAGGGGAAGTGCTACTAATAGGAGATTTCAATATGCCAGATGTTGATTGGCACATTCCTGCTGCAGTATCATCTAGAAGTAAAGAGATCCTGGATTCTCCACAGGGAGAACTGTTCAAGCAATTTGTAACAGACCCCACACATGAAGGGGCCATACTGGACATGGTGCTTACCAATGGTGAAAGTGTTTCTGATGTTATAGTGGGAGATCATTTTGCATCCAGTGATCACCAGATGGTGTGGTTCAGTATTAGGACTAGGGCTGTTAGAATCCATTCAAAGGTGAGGATCTTAGACTTTAGGAAGACTAACTTTGCCAAGATGGGCCAATACCTCAGGGAGTCGTTAGGGGGATGGGAATAGCTGAGGGATGTAGAAAAACAGTGGGCAAATCTGAAAGGGGATATTTTAAGGGCAACAAACCTTTTTGTTAAAAAGGTAAATAAAGGTAAAAGGAAAAGGAGACCGCTATGGCTTTCAAAAGAAGTAGCTGAAAAATTGAAGAAAGAGGGAGGCCTTCATGAAATACAAGAGATCACAGAGAGAGGAAGACAGGCATCTATATTTGGAAAAACGTAGAGAAGCTAGCAAAGTAGTCAGGAAAGCAAAGATTCAAAAAGAGGAGGAAATAGCCAATGCAATAAAATGGGGGGGGGGGGGGGGGATAAGACATTTTTCAGATATGTTAGTGAGAAGAGGAAGGGCAAAAGTAGTATTGTCAGACTCAAGGGGAGGAATATGTAGAAGCTGATAAGGATAAAGTGGAATTGCTTAACAAATATTTCTGTTCTGTGTTCACAGATGAAGAACCAGGAGCAGGACCTCAGAAAACACCCACAAACAGGAACAGAAGCGAGGGACATCTTGAACAATTTTCAGAAGACTGTGTTCATGAGAAACTAGCTCAACTTAAAGTAGACAAAACGATGGGACCAGATGGGATACACCCTAGAATACTGAGGGAACTTGGGGACGTTCTAGCAGCTCTACTGACTGACCTATTCAATGCCTCATTGCAATCAGGAGTGGTGCCAAAGGACTGGAGAGAGACTCATGTGGTGCCTTTACACAAAAGCGCAAGTGAGGATGTGATTGAAAACTACAGGCCCATTAGTTAAACTTCGGTGGTGAGTAAATTATTGGAAACGCTGCTGAAAGAGAAAATAGTGAGGTTTCTGGAGTCCAGCGGATTACAGGATCCGAGGCAGCATGGATTCACCAGAGGCAGGTCTTGTCAGACAAATCTGATTGATTTCTTTGACTGGGTGACCAGGGAGTTGGACCGAGGGGAGAGCCCTAGATGTGGTGTATTTAGATTTCAGTAAAGCCTTTGACACTGTTCCTCACAGGCGACTTATAAACAAACTGAGCACCCTAGGGATGGACCCTAAAGTTACTGCTTGGGTTAGAAATTGGTTGGGTGGGAGGTGACAAAGAGTACAGGTAAATGGAGCTCACTCTGAGGAGAAGGATGTTTCCAGTGGTGTGCCCCAGGGATCTGTCCTTGGTCCGATTCTTTTTAACATCTTTGTTAGTGATATAGTGGAAGGGCTGTCGGGTAAGGTTTGCCTCTTTGCGGATGATACCAAAATCTGCAATAGAGTAGACACCCAGGAAGGTGTAGATAACATGAGGAGGTATCTAGCTAAGCTTGAAGAATGGTCTAGAATTTGGCAGCTGGGATTTAATGTTAAAAAATGTAAGGTCATGCATTTGGGCTGCGGCAATCCAAGGGAGCAATATAGTATAGGGGGTGAAGTACTTTTGTCCACTAAAGAAGAGCGGGACCTAGGCGTGGTTGTGTCTGATGATCCTAAAGTAGCTAAACAGGTAGAAAAGGCGACGGCAAAAGCTAGAAGCATGCTTGGGTGCATACAGAGAGGAATGGCTAGCAGAAAAAAGGAGGTGATAATGCCTCTGTATAAGTCTTTGGTGCGACCTCATTTGGAGTATAGTGTGCAATTCTGGAGACCGCACCTTCAAAAGGATGTGAACCGAATGGAGTCGGTGCAGAGGGTGTCTACTAAAATGGTTAGTGGTCTTCACTATAAAGCATATGAGGATAGACTTAAGGATCTTAATATGTACACCTTAGAGGAAAGGTGGGATAGAGGTGATATGATTGAGATGTTTAAATACCTCCGTGGCATAAATGTTCAAGGGGAGAGCCGCCTCTTTCAATTGAAAGCAAGTTCTGTCACGGCAGGATATGCTAGGGAGATAAAGTTTCTAGTTGAAATAAATGACCGCTTCTTGGAGCAGCTGGTTCATGAACAGACAAGAGGGGAAGTCATTTTGAACTTAGTTTTTAGTGGAACATAAGATCTGTTGTAAGAGATAAGGGTTTTGGGGCCACTTAGCAATAGTGATCATAGCATCTTCGCATTTGATTTAATAAATGGAGGAGGGACAGTAAAGGAACCCAAAGTATTTACCTTTTCACTTTCAAAAAGGAAACTATGATAAAATGACGGCAGTAGTTAAGAAAAAACTAAAAGGAGCAGTTTTAAAGGTTAAAGATTTAAAACAAGCATGGGTGTCTTTTAAAATTACTATCTTGGAAGCCCAGACAGCTAGCTATATTCCATGTTTTAAGAAAAGTGGAAGAAGTCCAAAAAACTTCCTGAATTGTTTAAAGGTGAAGTCAGAGGGACTATGGTAGCCAGGTTTTAAAAAGGGTTCCAGGGATGATCCAGGAAACTACAGACCGGTGAGCCTGACGTCAGTACCAGGAAAAATGGTAGAAACAATTATAAAGCACAAAATTACTAAACACGTTGATAGTCAGTCAGTATTTAATGGGAGAAAGCCAACATGGCTTTAGCAAAGGAAGGTCTTGTCATAGTAATCTATTATATTTTTTGAAGGTGCGAATAAACAGGTAGACAAAGGTGAGCTGGTCAATATAGTGTATCTGGGTTTTCAGAAAGCCTTTGACAAGGTCCCTCATGAGAGACTCCTGGCAAAATTAAAAAGTCATGGGATAGGAGGCAGTGTACTATTATGGATCAGGAACTGGTTAAAAGATAGAAAGCAGAGGGTAGGGCTAAATGGCTAATTTTTCCAATGGAGAAAGGTGAATAATGGAGTACCCCAGGGATCTGTGCTGGGTCCGCTTCTTTTTAAAATATTTGTAGAGGACCTGGAAATGGGAATAACAAGTGAAGTAATCAAATTTGCAGATGACGCAAAATTATTTGAAGTTGTTAAAAACCCAAGAAGATTGTGAAAAATTGCCAGAGGACCTTGATAAATTGGAAGACTGGACGTTCAAATAGCAGATGAAATTTAATGTGGACAAATGGAAAGTTTTATGCACCTAAGAAAGAACATCCCAAACTGGGGGATGCACAATGTAAGGTTCCGCATTAGGAACCACTACCCAGAAGAAAGATTTAGGTGTCATCGTGGATAACAAATTGAAACCCTCCGCCCAGTGTGCAGCAGTGGCCAAGAAAGCAATTACAATGCTAGGAATCCTAAGGAAAGGAATGAAGAATAAATCAAAGGATGTTACCATGTCTCTCTATCATTCCATGGTGTGACCGCACCTTGAATATTGTTTGAAATTCTGGTCGTTGCATCTTAAAAAGGATTTAGTGGAATTAGAAAAGGTACAGAGAAGATCCACCAAAATGGTAAAAGGGATGGAAGGATACCCCTACGAGGAGAGGCTTAAAAGTTTAGAGCTCTTCAACCTGGAAAAGACGGTTGAGTGGAACAGGTAAACTTAGATTGGTGGTTTAAACCATAAAAAAGTAGAAAGACTAGGGAACATGCAATGAAGCTACAATATGGCACTTTAAAGACTAGTAAGAGAAAATATTTTTTCACTCAACGTGTAATCAAACTCTGGAATTCGTCACTGAAGGATGTAATAAAAGTTGTTGGGCACACTTACCTGCCAGCTTGTGAGTCCTGTGTGTCCATTGGGAAAGTTTTATTTTATCATTTTTAGTGCACTGTTTCTTTATCTGTGCCATTGTTTGTGTGCCACTTATTTATCTGTAAGATGTTCAGTTTTCTCTATTCCAGTCTGTCTCCTACGTTATCCTCATAACTGTGCAACTTTCTAGTCTGTTGAGTCCAAGCTAACATTTAATCCATTACCTATTTCTTCTCTGTCCTGGTGTTCTATCCAGCATTTTCCATTTTCCTCCCCCTGCTCTTATCTCCCCGAGTGACTAATCCCTCCCTTCCCTCCTGAGCTTTGCTTAATTTCCTTTTCCTGTTTTTTTCCCCCCACATGTGCTGATTTCTCTCTGATTCAGCACAGAGAAGCTGCTTACCGGCTTTGCTGTCAATTTGGGCACACTTACCTGTCCACTTGTTAATCCAGTCTGTCCATTGAAATATTTATTTTATCATTGTTAATGTGCGGTTTCTTTATCTGTGCCATTGTTAGCGTGCTACTTATTTATCTGTAAGCTTGTTCAGTCTTCTCCATTCCTACCTGTCTCCTACATTATCCTCATAACTTTTATCCCTGCCATCTTTCTAACCACCCACCCCGTGGCATTCATTCTCTTATAGCCATCTTCTGCTCGTTACCATGGTTATTTACAGGTGCATCTAATCCTCTGTGATCTCTCTTCTAGCTATCTGTATTTCTTCTAACCTCTGTTTCCCTCTCCAACTCTCTCTTCTATGTCTCCTCATCACTTTCTCTTCCTCATACTCTCTAATGGTTGCCCCTCCTTTAATCTTCCCATCTTATCCCCCCTTTTACCATCCTTTCTTCCCCCACAATCTTGTCCTCCACCCTGTCATCAGCTCTTGAGCTTCAAACCTTTCTCCGTCTCATTCAGCCATCTCCCCTCTCTCTACAACAAGCTCACCCTCGTTACCGCCGTTCTGTTTCCTCTCCGCCCCGCACTTTTTTACTACTCTTCCTTCTCTCATCCAGAGATATCAACCCCACCCCTGGCCCCCCTATACTTTTGTCAGATTCCCAGAACAGATCTTCACGCAACACCTCAAATCTTATTCATATTCCTCTACTTTCCCTTCCCTTCCCTCTCTCCCTTTCTCATGTGCCTTGGAACGCACCCTCCATCTCAAATAAACTTACCTTGCTCATGATCTCTTTATATCTAATGCTCTCTATCTTCTTGCTCTGAGACCTGGCTCCTGCCAAGAAGACTCTGCATCAGTCGCTACTCTCTGTCATGGTGGCTATCAGTTCTCCCACATGCCTCGTCCCACTGGCCATGGTGATAGTTTGGGCTCTCCTTCCTGCCAATTTCAACCACTCCTGCTGCCTCAGTCTCATTCCTTTCCCTCCTTTAAATTTCACTTCATCCACCATTTTACTCTACTACCTCTCCGGTTAGCTGTTATTTATCGTCCTCCTGACAAATCCACTTCTACCTTTCTTACTGACTTTGACTCGTGGCTATCCTTCTTTCTGGATTATTTTTCCCCATCTTATTTTTGTGGATTTTAACATTCATGTTGATAACCCCTCTGATCCTTATGCTTTAAAGCAGGGGTCTCAAACACGCGGCCCGCGCGACAACTTTGTGCGGCCCGCGACGGAGGAAAACAAAAAAACCCCAAAACCCTGGCTTCTGCCGTTGCCGCCGTGGCAGCGGCAGAATCAATTGTCAAATTTAAAAAAAAACTGACTTCTGCTGCTCAAGCAGCAAAATCAGCTGTCCTGCGGCCCCTTCCCCTGTGCCCGGAGATCCGAGTCTGCTCTATCAGCGGCGTGCTTTTCAAGCCGCGAAGAGAGTATTCCCCTCTCGCGCGGTTTCAAGCCGCGCGAGAGGGGAATACTCTCCTCGCGGCTTGAAAAGCACGCCGCTGATAGAGCAGACTCGGATCTCCGGGCACAGGGGAAGGGGCCGCAGGACAGCTGATTTTGCTGCTTGAGCAGCAGAAGCCAGGTTTTTTTTTAATTTACCTGGGGGGGGTGTAGGACTGGAAATGGGCTATTGGCAGGGGGGGGGTATGACTGGAAATGGGCTATTGGCAGGGGGGGGGTATGACTGGAAATGGGCTATTGGCAGGGGGGGGGGGGTATGACTGGAAATGGGCTATTGGCAGGGGGGGGTTATGACTGGAGATGGGCTATTGGCAGGGGGGTTATGACTGGTAAAGGGCTATGGTGGGGGCTAGGACTGGAAATGGGCAGGTGGGGGTTAGGACGGACTGGAGGTGGGCTGATGGGGGGAGTTAGGACTGGTAATGAGCTATGGAAGGGCTGACTGAAATGGGGTAATGGGGGTTAGGGCTGGAAGTGGGCTATTGGCAGGGGGGTTATGACTGGTAATGGGCTATGGGGGGGTAAGACTGAAAATGGGGTGATGGGGGGTAAAACTGGAAGTGCGCTATGGGGAGGTTAGGACTGGTAATGGGCTATGGGGGGTCTAGGACTGGTAATGGGCTGGGGGGGGTTGCTAGGACTGGAAATGGGCTGAGTGGAAGGGGGGCTTGAACTGCAAATGGCTGATGGGGAGGGGGCTTGGAATGGAAATGGGCTGTGAGGGGAGGGAGCTAGGATTGGAAATGGGCTGATGGGGGGCTAGGATTGGAAATGGGCTGATGGTGAGGCTACGATAGGACTGGAAATGGACTAATGGGGGGACTAGAAGGGAGCAGATGCTGGGTGGGGCTGGAACTAGAAGGGAGCTGATGTTGGGGGAGGATTAGAATGGGATGGAGCTGGGAAAGTGAAATGGAGAGGGGAAAAATATTTTGTCTGGGAGAGAAGACAAATCTACAATTGGCCAGGTATTGGGAGAGTAAGTGGGGATTGAGGATGGAGGGGTAAAATTTGAGTGGATGAAATAGGAACGAGGAAAGAGAAAAAGGAGAAAGATTAGTATGTTAAAGCAGATGTAGAGAGAGAATGGAAAAAAAACTAGGAGAGAAGAAAGGGCAAATGGACAGCAGACGATGGAGAGTTAGCAGAAGACATGAAGAAACCAGAAGAAAGTGGCTGGAACAATTGCAACTGAAAAAAATGCACAAAAGGTAGAAAAATATCTCTTTATTTTGAATTTATTAACTGGAATATGTCAGCTCTGGGAAATGTGCATCATTAATGTTTGCGCTTTGTTTAGTACAAGAGGAAATTAATTTATAGTTTTATTTCTACAGTGTTGTTGTACATTCCAAGTTTGGCTTTTGGGGTTCCCAGTTTAATTATTGTCTTCTTGTTTCTAAATCTTTTAGTCTTTCTTTATCCATACTCATTAAAGAGGCATGTTTACTAAAAGTTAGTGTATGGTAACATTATGCAAATATTTATGCAAATGAGGCCCCTTATGCAAATGAGGCCCCGCATCTTATGCGGCCCCCGGGTTACTTTACAAGTCCTCATTTGGCCCTCAAAGCAATTTGAGTTTGAGACCCCTGCTTTAAAGCTTCTTTCCCTTACTTCCCTGTTCGACCTCCAGCTTTGTTCTACTGCCCCCACTCACCAGCATGGCCACTGCCTTGACCTTTATTCTTCTCTAATTGCTTACCCTCAAACGTCTGTACCTTAGTTCTTCCCTTATCGGACCATCATCTGCTAAGCTTCACTCTTCATCAACCACCATCTCAACCTCTCCCTGTCTCCATTCAGTTCAAACTTCTCCTGCTGACCTATACGTGCATTCACTCTGCAGCTCCTCACCACCTTTCCTCTCTTTTCTCTCCCTACACCCCTCCTTGGGAGCTGCGCTCTTCTGGCAGATCACTTCTTTCTGTGTTCTTCTCTTCTATTTCTAACTCCAGACTTTGCTCCTTTCACCTTGCTGCTCCTTGTGCCTGGAACAAACTACATGAGTCTGTACGTCATGCGCCTTCTCTGGCCATTTTCAAATCCATGTTGAAAACTCCCCTCTTTGTCGATGCCTTCGGATCTTGATTTACCTGGTCTCTTTTGTGTTTTCTTACCATTTCCCCTATATGTATTCTGTGTCTGCAGTTACTGTGTTGTCTGTCTTGACTAGATTGTAAGCTCCGATGAGGAGGGATTGTCTTTTATGTGTGTCTGTACGGTGCTGCATATGTCTTGTAGCACCATACAAATGCTCAGTAGTAGTAAAAAAAAGATTTGGACAAGTTCCTGGAGGAAAGGTTTATAAACCAGTACTAAAGAGGACCCAGGAAATCTACTACTTTCCCCAATAGAAGCATTTTGGATCCTATATGTCTTTTTGGGAATCTGGTAGGTAATTGTGACCTGGATTGGCCACTTTTGGAAATAGGATACGGAGTTTGACGGACCTTGGTCTGACCCAGTATGGCATATCTTATGTTCTTAAGTATGCCGGGACCACTGTATGTGTATGCATTGCATCATACCACTAGGAAAAGAGCAGCTCGGTTGCACTCCCAAGCAGCTTTAAATATGTTGCTCCACCAGTGCGCAAAAAAGTGGTTGCTTTACTATAAGTACTGCTTGTTTCAGTATGACAATAGAAGTGGGAGATTGGTTGCAAAGTGTCTTAAAGGCGGAACAGAATTTCCAGTATGTGTGAGCTTTGTGTGATGGATAAGGGTGGTTGTAGACTACATTGCAACATATTGGGGAGGTCTTTCGGGAGTATTATTGGAGTCTTTTAAGGGTGAGGCTGCATCTTTGGATACAATTTGGGACTATCTTTCCCAAACAAGCCTTTCTAAACTGAGGGAGCAGCAAATGAAAGATCTAGGGCGGTTGGTTGCGACGGAGGAAGTTCTGGAGAGGAATTTCTTGATCTCAGTGTTGTAAGGCGCCAGGCTCGGATGGGTTTAGTGCTAAGTTCTACAACATATTGCAGGGGAAATTTCCTTTGCCGATGTCTGAAACTTTTAATGCTGTGATGGTACTGGGAAGGTTTCCGTATGATATCAACTGTGCTTATATAATGGTTAGACAGGGAAGGACTCATCAAGGCTGTAGTCATATCAGCCAATTTCTACCTGGGCTAGTCCATGACAGTCAGGCAAAGTTTGTTTGGGATTGATGTGATGGCCAACGTTCACCATATACTGACCTCAATGGAGTGGGTGCAGATGCATGGGCCTTTCGTCTTTGTTAGTTTTTGATGTGGAAAAGGTGTTTGATAGAGTGGGGTGGAAATGTTTGTTTAAGGTTTTGGATGGTTATGGGTTGGATCCTTCTTGCAAGAAAATGGTGCAGTTATTCTACACTTCTCCTAAGGCATCTTGTTTTAGTTATTGGGGAGCTGTACGAGAGCTCTGAGTTAATGAGGGTGACGTGACAGGGTTGTCCGCTCTCACCGTTGTATTATCTTTAGACCCCTTTGTGCAACGGGTTCACCAGAGGAGTGATATTGAGAGGATGAGGATTGGTACTGCAGTTTTTAAGTTAGTGGTCTTGGTGAGTTGAGCCCTCTTAAGTGCTGGTGAATCGGAGTCTGTCTGTGTGCCGTGTGAGGGAGCTGTTCCTGGGAGCGTGCAGTGGAGGACCCACCGGCAGCTGTTTGAACACCTATTCCTCCTCCCCAGATCATCTTGGGGTCCTGTGGGGCTATATCTTCCTGCCCCTAGGCCCTGTGGGTTGTGCCCAAAGGGGCTGGACACACCCCTTTGGCGCCCCTTCGGTGTCCGTCGGTGTGTTTAGATCAGGTTGAATGGCTGTGTGGAAAGAAATGTAGTTCCTCATTGCATGCTCCTATTGGTTTCTGTTTTCTTTGTTTAGTTTTGTAATTGCCTTTTGTGAATTATGGGAAAACAGAAATTTAAGAAGCCAACAGGTGGTGCATGTTTTAATTGTATGGAGGATGGTAAGATCGTTGGTCCCCTGGATAGGCATTTCCTGACCTTACCTGAGATGGGCTCTCTCACGGAAGGGGCATCTCTTAACTCCGTTGAGCGCATGCCTCCTCCCCTTCCAGCCCCTCAGCTGTCCTCTACTTTAGATAGTAATGTGGTTAATAAGTGTGATGTAATTTCCTATTCTCCGGGACCATTGCCTAAACCTACCACTGTCTTAACTAGTACTGAGTTGAATCCTCCACCTGATGACATTACTTTAAAAGATTTGTGATCTGCCATTGCTTCTATTGATACTAAGGTATCTACTTCATTTGAATCTTTGTGTACTTTTACACAAGAGGCTCACCACAAATTTGCTGAGGTAGATAGGCAATTACTTGATATTGCTAGCACTGTTTCTACTTTGAATAAACAGGTAATTCCTTTACAGCAGACTAGTTCTGCATTTATTAAGGATTCATTATCCACTTGCTATAAATTAGAATCATTGGAGAATGGTGCTAGGGCATTGAATCTTCATTTCTTACATTTTCCTAATTCATCTTTGCTTTCTCCTCAGAGTTTATTAGAAAAACATTTCAGTGAAGTTTTGTTGTTTCCTGATAAGATTGCTCTTCAGTCTCTTTATTACCTTCCTGGAGGGAAGCGTCAGTCTGATAAGGCAGTTGATGGTGTAGATGTATTGTCTATAGATGTGGTTAAAGATTTAACTAATTTCTTAGAAGATTCAACTGATTTGATTGCTAAAAGGGCCACGTTGTTGGTTTCCTTTTTTCTCTAATTTAGATAAAATAAAGGTCCTGAAGGCTTATTTTAAAAATAAGGATAAGCCTTTTTGTGGTTATAAATTACATGTATTTCCAGATGTTTCTAAGCCTACTCAGGCCCGTAGGAAAGGCTTTTTCCCTTTAAAACCTAGGGTACTTGAGTTAGGTGCTACTTTTTTTCTTAGATTTCCATGTAAATGTATTATTACTTTTCAAGGATGTACATATGTTTTTCTGATGTTATTCAATTAGAAACTTTTTTATTGGAAAGGAAAGGGAAGTAAGATTGTATTTGCTCATATTTTTGGTGTTTCCCGCTATTCTATGGAGGTAAATTCTTTGCTTCTTGATTTCTTGATTATTTGGTATTTTCAGATATGGACTCTCACTCATCATGATGTGGACCAATACAGAATTTGTTTTCTATCTGTTAGATTATTTGCTCTGTGATTTAAATTCTTGATGTATTATTTTGTTTATGATTGTATTAACTTAAATCTCTCAATAAACATATTGAACAATAAGTTAGCGGTCTTTGTTTATTTATTTTATTTAACAGGATTTATATAACGCTTTATCCTAAAATCAAAGTGGTTTATATTGAAGTTCAAAACTTACAAAAAACAAGGGAAGGAACAAACAGGGATTATTAAATTAACTTATTTACAAAGCCTAAATATAAGAACATAAAAAGGGAAAATAACAAAAAGGTAGAAATAAAAATAATCATGTGATGTCACCAAAATGTTCAGAGTAGAGTGTTTTCAGATTTTTCTTAAAATCCTTAGCATCGGTGATGGCTCTAAGATGATCGGGGAGTAAATTCCAGAGGGAAGGAGCAGCTAATTAAATAGCACGTCTTGAAGTGACTTGCTTGGTTTTTATATAATATTTAGGAATAGATAAAGTGAAAGTGTTGGATAGTCTTCCGGGTCTACTATTTGATTCAATCGTGATAAGAGATTTAAGTATGCCTGCAGTAGAGTCTTGTAATGTTTTAAAAATGAACAAAATAGCCTTATATTTAATGCGGGAAATGATGGGTAGCCAGTGAAGTTGATTCACTTATTACACCTGACAAATCCCTGTCTCGCCTCGGAATGTTTTCTAGAGGAAGTACAGCTTTTTGGATCCTTTGCCAGATTGAAGTTGAACATGGAAAACTCTTGAGTATTTGGACATCACTGGGGAGTAGCAGTAAAAATGGGGAGCAGGCTTCCCCTTCAAACGGGCAGGCGGATGGATAGACTTTTGGTTACCAATAGATTCGAACCAACTTTATGCCCTTAACATTGGGAAGTTGCGGGCGTTTACATGTGAGACGCTACAAGACCGGAGGCCACTGCTGCTGTGTCTACTTCAGAAAGTGGCAGCCTATTGAATGATGCTGTTTCCGAAGTGGTTATTTGTACTGCAGATGTTACTACTGCAATTGCTATGATAAGATATTTTGGCAGTTGAGGGAACTTAAACGATTTCTCTGGAGGGGGATGAGAGCCCAAGTGCTTACTGCATGGCTCCGAGGGGGGTGGAACCAGGGTGGAGTGGGGGCTCCCTGATCTGGTGATTTATTCTTTTGCATGCGGATTGCATTACTTTTGCGATTGGCTGGTTGGTAGATCATGTTTCACATGCTCTGGTGGTTGAGCTGAAATTGGTGAGCCCTTTGAGTTTGGTGTTGCTTCTTTATTTGGCAGCTAAGGAGGTTCCATGGCACTTAAGTGGCAGTGTTCTAGTGCAACTAACCCAGGTAGTGTGGAGGCAGCTTTTTAAGCTGGTAGGAGGTAATCCTCTGTCTCTCTCCCTCTGCTGGGGAATAAGGCCTTTCAACCTGGTCTGGAGATTGGCCCGTTTCACCTGTGAACTAAATCAGGTCATCGCAATTTGGTGCAAGTGGTGGATTCCCAGGGTGCTTGCTATACTTTCTAGCATTTGAAGCCGCGTTGTTGGTTACAGAATAAGTATTTCTATGCATATTTGCAGATGCAACATTATGTAGGCTCTTTGCTGGTTGAAGGTCTTGTGAATGACCAGGCAGAAGGATGGGAGCGGATTTTTGAGTTTGAAGCCAGGGGACTGTGTCGATTTCTTTGTGTTATAAAAAAGCATGGGAGCTCCTTCCAATGATACATTGTGGTGTTCCAGCGGCTCACTTGGGAATGGAGTCTGCTATTACTATGGTGGGGCCGCAGATATTGTAGGTGATAGCCTGGATTCTAGAACTGGTGATCTGTGCCTGCCTCAGGGGGTTGCAGTATAAAGTACTCAGACGGGGGGGGGGGGGGGGTATATCACTCCTTGGAGGGTGTTTTGGGCGGGCTTTTCTGCCTCCAACCAGTGTTTGTATTGTCAGGAGTCCCATACACATATCGATAACCTCTTTTGGGTGTGTTCTAAAATTCAGGAATTCTGGGACCGAGTGGTAACCTATCTCCAGGAACAAGCAGGAATGAGTCTTCACATATGGGTACGTCGGTACCGAAGGAGCCTGTACGGGAATGCTCCCCAGCATCCAATCAGAAAGCTTTTGGGAGCATCCCTCGCGCCTGCGCGCTGACTTCCCGCCTTTCCCACTGCCTCTCCTCAGTTTTCGTTTTTCTGCGGAGCCGACAGGACGTCCTCCTGTCACCACAGAAACTTTTCTCTTTAAAATTCTTATTTCTTGTTTTCTTGTGGTCGTGGCTGTTCTTCCCGCCGATACCGGTACCGTCGGTGCTTTATTCTTTTCTTTTCTAAAATTAGAAACATTTTTTCTCCTCAGTTTTTTGTCTTAACTTTTTGGGCCTACCAGGCCTCTCCAACATGGAGCCGCCTTCTCCTAAGAAGTGCCTTCATTGTGGAAACATAGTTTTCTTTTTAGACTCCAAGGCTTGGTGTCTAACCTGTTTGGGTCCTGACCCTTTTTCCCCTGAACCGTCAGGCTGTACTATTGGGAGAAGACCTTCCCTTTTTCGAGTTTCCCTCGATGCCGTTTTTCCTCCTGAGGTGAGGACACTGGTTTTTTCTTCTCTACAGGATCAGGTAACCCACAAACAGTCTGTTAAGACTAGCCAATTCTTGAAGGGTAAGTCTCATGCACAGCATGATGACGGCTCCGGCCTTGCCCTCAAGATCCCATTGGCAATAAAACCCCGGCGGGAGTCTTCGGGCTCCAAAGCATACACGGGGTTTCAGGTTGTTCCTGGGGCTCACCCCTCACAGAACATACCTGAGCCGTGCCAGGGGGTGGTATCCGCTTCGAGCGGTACTGATAACCCGGCACCGGTGTCAAGTGCTGCACTCTTCACCAGGGATCGTCATCTGGTGTCCTCGGTACCTTCGGGGCTGATCGATGCGACCCAGATTGGCTTTCCTGTTTCTCCGCCATGCTCGGGGTTGGTACCGGCTTCGAGCGGTACCGATACCCCGGCATTGGCATCGGTGTCGAGTGTTCCACTCTTCACCAGGGATCGTCATCTGTACCTTCGGGACCGATCGATACCACCCAGATTGACTTTCCTCTCTCTTCGCCATGTTCGGGGTTGGTATCGGCTTCGAGCGATACCGATACATCGGCATCGGTGTCGAGTATTCCTCTCGTCACCTGGAATTGTCATCAGACATCCTCGGTACCTTCGGTACTGATCGATAACACTCTGCTTGACTTTCCTGTATCGGCATCGCCGATACCACCACTGATGTCGGTACCTTAAAAGCATGCATCGATAGACCTGCTCCCCTCGATGCCCAGTCTGGAATCGCTATCCAGTCTAGATGACTTGGTACCGACGCGTTTGGGAACTGACCCATATCGTTCCCGATTATGCAGTACCGAGGATATTTACCAAGCCTCTCGGGTTACCTCGGTACCGCTTCAGCAGCCTCCGATACCTGCTTCGAGGGCATTACCGTGTCCGATACCGCTATCGGTATTGATGTCGATTCCTGCAGTTCCATCGGTGCCATCGATCCTTTCTATGCCTAGTTTGGAATCGATACCGGGAACCGATGATGCAGTACTAACTGCCTCGAATCAGAACTGTCAGTATCGTTCTCCATCTAGAAGGATTCTTTTTCTGCACCAGTCCAGTATGTCTTCTGGTGCTCAAGCTGCTTCTTCAACCTCAGCCTACCCAGGAATAGTTCCTATTGGAGATCCTTCTTTTCAGAAATTTCTCCTTGACATGGCAACCTTTCTTGCCATTCCTATTCCTGGCTCTACTCTTAACCAAGATCCTGCAGAAAAGGAAAATATAATGCTTCCTTTACATCATTCTTTGCAGGACCTTCTTCTGAGGATTTGGGAATCACCTTTAAGGGTTCCTTCGCCTTCTACAGCCATGGATGTTCTGTATCAGGTGCCTCCCTCTCCGGGCTTTCAGAAAAAAACACTTCCACATCATTCCCTTGTAGTGGAATCAGCAATGCGGAAGGTAAGAAGCAAGAAGAAGCATTCTTCTTATCTGCCAGGTCGTGCATCTAAAGCACTTGATGCCTTTGGACGTCAAACCTTCCAAACTTCTATGCTGGCTTCAAGAATTATTTCATATATTTTTTATATGAGTCTGACACTTCAGGAGGTCACAGAGAAATTATCTCTTTTGTCCCCTTTTTTGTCAGAGCCTAAGGCCACTGACTATTCCTTGCTTCTTAATCATAGCAGGAATATCTCTTGGTTTCTTTCTCGTGCTTCTTTAGACTCTTTTGAGTCTGTTAGCAGATCCTCTGCTATTGCCATTGGAGCACGTCGTACAGCCTGGCTGCAAGCTTCAGACTTGAGCAGATGGGCACAACATACACTGGGTAATTCTCCCTGTACTGGAGAAAATCTCTTCAATAAAGAGGCTTTACGTCAGGTTGCTCATTGCTCCACTGACTTCCCTGGTTCTGGAAACCATCCTAAGCCTTCTTTTAACCCAGGACGTAAGAAACGTCCTGCCAAACCTTCTTTCCCTAAGAAAAGAAAGTTTCACCCTTCTCCTGCCCATCCTCCAGATGTACCCAAGCAAGGGACATCTCATCCTAGTCTGAAGTCTCCAGACTCTAGCCAGTCTAATCATAACCAGCAACCATAGGTTCCTGTATGTTGCAATCTACAGCTAACTTCTTCTTAGCAGAAGTTTATTCTCAAACCCTACACTGGTTTTTTTTCCTTTTCAGTATATTAAGCTGTTAGGATATGTTTGTCCATGGGTTACAGAATTCTCCCCTTCTTACTACTACGAAGGGAGGTTACAACTATCCCATGATAGTTTCTGTCCCCACATGGACATCTTTTCCTTCAGCTAACTTGCCATATGGTAAGTCACTTTCCATCCCCCTCTCTTCCAGGGTTTCCCCTTTTGGTTGGTACCATAGTGAAACACTTCTCTTTCTTCCAGTGTAGATTTTTTGTTATCCTTCAATGCATGCTCTGAACAACTCATCAGACAGGAACGTGAATATCTCCGCTCCCTTTGCCTGTTTTCTCTCTGTTTTATACAGGAGAATCCCCTCTGCTGTTTTGTTCAGCTGCTATGTATGCAGGAGTTCCAGTGATTACTTTAATACTCATTGCAAGCTACTTTCAACTATCTTGCATAGTACTACTCACTGCAGGTTATCTTCTTCTAGCCATATCCTTTCCTAGGATGTGGCAACACACCTGACTTCGGTCAGTATTCTCTTATAATTCTCCTGCACAATGCTCTCTGCAATCTTCAGAGAAGCTTTCTACTATGGGCCCTTGCTACAGAGCATTGAACTTTGTCTCTGTGGGTTTTTTCCATATAGTAGAAAAAGCTTATATAATCATTCCATGGCGTGAATGTCCAAGGAGTTCCCAATCTTGCAGGAATCTACCCCTTTTTTCCTTACAGCTTGGCATTATGCTTTCTGCTCCACTTGGACAACGCATACTCTTTTAGTGTACATGATACCCCTGTGTCCCTTGGCTGGGTCATCCTGGTGTCTTAGTCTATGCGTTTTTTTTTGTCCTTTGGACATGTCAGAGTCCTAAAGTACTCCTGACGTGCTCTTGCCAGACTGCTATTATCCTCTGTTTTTTCACGCAACCATACTGGTTATTCCACTAAACTACATTCCTGCACCGCAGAAATAGATTCTCTATATATCTTCAGGTGGTATTTACCCCCTCATTATTAGATGAATCTTTTCCCATCACATTCCCCATGTGAATGTTTTTGTGGGGCTCAGTTGCAGGCATGTATCCTCAGACTTATATTCATGTATGTATATGTCCTATACATACATATTTTCTGTAGTCTGTGTGGGCATAAGTCATGCCTATATATATCTATATATCTATATCTATATATCTATATCTATATATCTATATCTATATCGATATGTATGTGTCTCCATATATATATATATATATATATATGTGTGTGCCCATTGGGAGATGTCCATAGGACGCTAAGTATTACCTGCTATCTCCCTAACTGTCTGTACTATAAAGTTTTTCCCTTCTTAAGGGGTCCAGACAGCCCACTTGCCTATTCTCATACGGCTCAGTAAGTGGGAGCGGTTATACACACAATTATTGCTGTAATGTCAACAGCTTCTATTTTTGTTATAGATCTCCCTGTCTATGAAGTATTAGACTTCAAGGTCTTCCTATCTCTTACCAGCTAGGAAAGACAGTGTACAACTTCAGTATTTCTGAGTACACTTCTGTTCTCCCTGGGAATAGGGGCTTTTTTCCATACCCCCTCTTCCCTTCAGGACTGGGCTAATTCTCCAGATCGGTCAGACTTCTTCTTTTAGTCCTCAATGTTAATAACTCTGTACCTAAAAGAGTTTTCAGCTTTTTCCCATAAAGCTTTCCATTGAAGACCTGCCGTTCTTCTCCTACCCCAGTTGACACCTGGGTCACCTGCCCATTCCAGATTTGGGACTTCATCCTCACTGCTGTGAAGTTACCTTGAGGATTCCGCTACTGCGTCTACAGTACACTCCATCACAATTCTACTTCCTACAATCCAGTAGGTAAGATCTATATTGTACTAGTTCATTAAATATTTTAATGATACTTGACATACATTCTAAAGACTCTCTTTCTCTGTAGTCTTTAGATTCGCTGTTCCTCTACAGCTCTTCTCTATTCAACTCCTACCCCCCATCCCTCAGGGGATGTCAGGGATCCAGGTTTGGGAAATGCCGTCCTGTTCCAGGGATACGCATTTTATGGGATATCCCCTGGCACCCACAGCTAGGGAGTCCCCATATGTGAAGACTCATTCCTGCTTGTTCCTGGAGATAGCACAGTTACTTACCTGTAACAGGTGATCTCTGGGAACAGCAGGAATTAGTCTTCACAACCCACCCACCTCCCCTAGGAGTTGTATCTATCTCCTTTCCTCTTTCTCTCCTTCTGTCTCAGCTATGAAACTCAACTGAGGAGAGGCAGTGGGAAAGGCGGGAAGTCAGCGCGCAGGCGCGAGGGATGCTCCCATAAGCTTTCTGATTGGATGCTGGGGAGCATTCCCGTGCAGGCTCCGTCGGTACCGACGTTCCCATATGTGAAGACTAATTCCTGCTGTTCCCAGAGATCACCTTTTACAGGTAAGTAACTGTGCTGTCTGGGTGCAGTGTTTTCCTGTCAGTGGTCATAATCTTGGCAGTGGTGGTTCTGGATGATCCAGCTGCCCTTAAGTTAAAGGATAAGGCTCCCAGACTTCTGGTTCAAAAGACCTGCCTAATTGCGAAACAGTATATACTGTGGCACTGGTAAGAGGTTGAGGCTCCCTCTTTTTGGGAGTGGAGGAGCTCTTTCCATGCCCTTATAATAATGGAAAGACTGGTTTCCCAAGATATGGAAGTTTAAGCAGGATAGGTTTGTAGCTTTATGGAGGATGTATATTCATTCCTTTACCCCCAGGATGCATAATGAGCTACTGACATTCTAAGAATCTGGAGAGATGATAGGTTGGAGATTGGGGAGTGGGAGATCCTCTGCCTTTCCCCTGTTGGATTGGGGCCCTGTTGCACTTTTGGTTTGGGGATAGTCGGAGGGGTGGGGGTAAGAGGTTGAAGTTGGTAAGGCGGTTGAGAGAATAGAGGAGGGGTTGGGGTGGAATTGGAGTGAAGGTTAGTTATGGTTTATTTAAAAACTTGATGTATCACCCTTCCCTACATCAAGGCGGTGTACAATAAAATAATCAAAAATAGAAGAAAAGAAAGGAATGCCATAAAATTGATGGGATAGGATAGTAGGGTAAAAACGCAAGGGTTGGAGTAGCAGGGAAGGTGCAGAATCCTGAGGTAGATAGGTTATGGGGGAAACCAAATGCAGGTTAAACTGTCAAAGATCACAAGAGTGGGAGGAGTGGTCTAGTGGTTAAACTGTCAAAGATCACAGGAGTGGTTAAACTGTCAAAGATCACAGGAGGGAGGAGTGGTCTAGTGGTTAGGACAAGGTACTTCAGGCCGGAGGGCCGGGGGTTCAAGTCCCACCTGGGGACAGCAATCTCAGGCCGGAGGGACTGGGATTTCTAGTCCTATAGGCACTCCTTGTGGTCTTGGGCAAGCCACTTAACCCTCCACTGCCCATGTTCCCTGTAAGTATTAGTGTATGTGTCTCATATCCCCTCGTGTTAAATGTATCCCCCAATTGACCGCTTTGACCCAGTGAAAAGCGGGATATAAATACAGCTAAATAAATAAATAAATAAGAGGTAGAGGAGGGGAAACTCAATGCGTTGAAATAAATGAGTATTAAGAGAGGCCTTAAATTTAGAGTAGAAAAGTTGAAAGCGGAGTTCTGTGGGTAGAGAGTTCCAGAGGGAGGGGCCCAGAAAGAAAAGTGCAGTGTGCTGCTTAAATTCTAAGTGGCCTGTGAGGCGGATGGAAGATGAAGGCTATGTGGGTGAATAGATCTGATTCCCAGGTTGGTGCATAGGGAATAAGAAGAGAAGCCAGATAAGCAGGAGAACCAGAATGTAAGGTTTTGTAGATAATTCGAAGCAACTTGTATTGAATATGGTAGGACAGTGGAAGCCAATGAGATTTAATGAGAAGTGGAATGATATGGTCATGTCCGGTGACATGATGGTGAAGATGGACAGCAGTATTTTGTACATATTGAAGGCGCTTGAGTTGATAATGGGGAAGTCCAGAGCAGGTTACATTACAATAGTCAAGTCTTGAGATTATTAGAGCTAAGGAGAAATGACTGAAGAGGAAAGGAGGATAGACTGAACTGAATGTATCTGACGCAAAGTGTGGAAGAACGGCTTTACAACATTAATGATGTGGGAATGGAATGGTTATGTGCTCCTGGAGTGTGTAAGGACTCCCACACACTCTAGGTTGGTTGAAAATCTGTAGGTTGGTTGAAGATCAGTAAAGGAAGGGGGGGGGGTATTGAGGGAGGATTTTAAAAATATGGAAAAACTGTCTTTTCAACTGTCGCTATTATATTGCCAGTGTAGGGTGCGTTTATACACGCTCTGGTGGTGGTGATATCATATTCAATTTATTAATAAAAAAATTTTTGAACTAACTTTATTTTTAACTTTTAGTTTTTCATCTTTTTAATTTTTTTTTAAATCTTTATGATTTTAATGCGCCCCCCCTTTTCTTTTAAGTTTTATTTTTTAAGCTTTTTTGAATAATTTAGGCATGGGCAACCTTTAAACAGTGGCCCTGAAAGTGCCAGGAAGTGTTAATGTCTGTCAGACAAATCTGATTGATTTCTTTGACTTGGGTGACCAGAGAGTTGGACCCAGGGTGACCACTAGATATGGTGTATTTGGATTTCAGCAAAGCCTTTGACACTGTTCTTCACAGGCGACTTATAAACAAACTGAGCACCCTCGCGATGGACCCTAAAGTTACTGCTTGGGTTAGAAATTGGTTGAGTGGGAGGCGACAAAAACTACAGGTAAATGGAGCTCACTCTGAGGAAGAGGTGGTTACCAGTGATGTGCCCCAGGGATCTGTCCTTGGTCTGCTTCTTTTTAACATCTTTGTTAGTGATATCGCGGAAGGGCTGTCAGGTAAGGTTTGCCTCTTTATGGATGATACCAAAATCTGCAATAGAGTAGATACCCAGGAAGGTGTAGATAACATGAGGAGGGACTCTAGCTAAACTTGAAGAATGGTCTAGAATTTGGCAGTTGAGATTAAATGTTAAAAAATGCAAGATCATGCATTTGGGCTGCAGCAATCCAAGGGAGCGATATAGTATAGGGGATGAAGTACTTTTGTCCACTAAAGAAGAGTGGGACCTAGGTGTGATTGTGTCTGATGATCTTAAAGTAGCTAAACAGGTAGAAAAGGCGATGGCAAAAGCTAGAAGGATGTTTGGGTGCATAGGGAGAGGAATGACCAGCAGAAGAAAGGAGGTGATAGTGCCTCTGTATAAGTCTTTGGTGTGACCTCATTTGGAGTATTGTGTGCAATTCTGGAGACCACACCTTCAAAAGGATATAAACAGGCTGGAGTCCGTACAGAGGGTGGCTACTAAAATGGTTAGTGGTCTTCGTTATAAAGCATATGAGGACAGACATAAGGATCTTAATATGTACACCTTAGAGGAAAGGCGGAATAGAGGTGATATGATTGAGACTTTTAAATACCTCCATAGCATAAATGCATAGGAGGAGAGCCTCTTTTGATTGAAAACAAGCTCTGCTATGAGGGGACATGGGATGAGGGTGAAAGGGGATAGATTCAGGAGTGATATGCGGAAATATTTCTTTATAGAAAGAGTGGTGGATCCGTGGAATAGTCTCCCAGTGGAGGTGGTAGAGATGAGGACAGTATCTGAATTCAAAGAAACATGGGACAAACACAGAAGATCTGTAAAGGAAAAAAGGGGACTGTTGTAGTGGTTGATATGGAAGGGTAGACTAGATGGGCCATGTGGTCTTTTTCTGTCTTCATGTTTCTATGTTTCTAAAGCTCTCTGTCTTGGGAATTCAGTTTGACAGTGACTCCTGTGGTATTCCCGTTGTTTTTAATTTCAAAGTACAAGTCAGCAGTAAATACGTTTTTATGCTTCTCTAGTGATTTAGCTTAATTTTGGTCTATTCTTCATTTTTAATCTCATTTTCTCTTTGGATGATTTATTTTGATTTGTTTTTCATTAATGGCTAATGACTGCTTGTACAGTCAGTTATGACGGAGTTTAAGTGTTTTGCCGTGCCTCTAGGTTATGGTTTTTTTCTTTTGATTTAGTTTCAAATCATTTTGTTAGAAAACAGTAACAAAATCTATAACATACTTTCAAGGTACAAACCAATGTACATATTATCCACATACCTATACAACTTTATTTGCAAATCGCCCTCCCCGTCTCCCTTCCCCTTCATTCATATTAGTGTCCACTTAGTCGTAAACAGCAATAAACTGAGCATATATTTACATATGGACATTAAGTGGCCTAGGATTATTATAGAGATACTTCCCAAGTCATACCCATTCCAGACCAGAAACTCCTTTCTCCACACCGATTCCTCCAACTCCAGTATCATTGTTCTGGACCCTGGTCTTTCTGAAGGTCTGATACAGTGTATAAACTGCAAGCTGTAAATAACAAGATTGTGTACCTCATCCAGCCCTTTTTGTATCCTTTTTGTATCCTTATCCTCCCCTTGCCCTCTCCACCCCCCCCCACCCTTGTTACCTCGGAACCTACCACATTCACTTGCTCTCATCCAATACATCATATAGGTCTGTGCTCCAACCATTCAGTTCCTCAATCAAACAATCTTCTTATGTTGAGCACTTTTGCTCTAGCCTCTGGGGTAAATCTGTAATAACTGGGGTCCACATGCACATGAAGTGCTCAAAAGCCTTAAAGCCTAACTGTTCTGTGTTCCATCTCTCTCAACCCTATTAGGGCATCTTCCAGCTGTCATCCTGGGACCTCAGCAGACATCCATCCACAGAGCAGCAGTTTCTTAACTATAAGAAAACCCCAAAGACACAATTGTTTTTCATAAAAACAAGAACACCACTCCATGGAATATTGTGCAAATAAACACAGCTCCGGGGAAGGAGAGACCACAACTCCTATTAGACGCAAGAGCTTTTCACATACCTTCTTCCACAGGCTAAGAACCCTTGGGCAAAGCCAAAATCAATGCAACAACGTGCCTGGCTATTGATTGCATATCCGGCATAATTGAGAATCTCACAGTCCAGCCTTAAAAACCCAGACATCGTGCACATAGGCACACCATGAAAATTTAAATTGTAGTTCTTGTAAATAGATTTTCAGTTAGGACCTCTATATTTCTAAAAGCTATCTGAAGGAACTGTGATATAGCTACCATTAGGCCATCTGCTCTCCAGCTGCTCGAAAGCATCTCTAAATAAGTCTGGTCTGCCAGTAACCGTAATACATTTTTTGTTCCTGACATACCTCCGTGTTCTTCCAAATCTTTAAACATCTTCTACAACTCCCTATTCCCAATCAGATTAGGCTCTATCTATTGTAAGGTTCGTATGTAATGACGAGCCTGTAAGTAATAGAAGAAATCATGCTCTCTTACTCCAAACCTCCTTTGTAAAGTTTCAAAAGATGCCAGTTCTGGCTTATCCTCCATACAGAGATCACCCAGTCTTGTAATGCCCTATTGAGCCCAACAGTGCGGGACGGGATCTAGGTTTGAAGGCCCAGAGGGAAGTCAGGATTGCCTACTAGCAGCAGCAGTCTGGTTATTTTCCAAGATGAGTTGTAGCGTTTACACAGCATGTGCCATGCCACACGCACAGTGTGTAGATGAGCACTGTTGCCACCTCATTGACCTAGAAAGTGAGAAGAATCCATATGTAGTATGTAAAGTCGATGTTGTGGGGTCAGCAGCCAGTCCAAAGCAGGAACAGGGGTGCATATTGATGTGCCCCATGCCCAGTTTTTCATATGCCTCATCACATATCGAAGGTTATATTCACTCATGGATAGCAGATCTAAACTCCCCTCTCCACAAGCCCTTAAGAGGGTCTGAAGTAGTATCCCTAGGGCATCACCCTTGCCAAAGACACCAACCCAAGTCAGATACTAGCTGTCTCAAATGTTTATGCATGATTCAGAGGGGTAGATGTCTAAGAACATAAATCCATCTTTATCTTTATTAGCGTGTTTGATTTACCGCCCCTTTGGGACCATCAGAGTGGTTTACAATGAAGCAAAACAATAGTGGCTGAGGACAGGAACAGAAAAGAACTACATCCTCAGACAGGAAAGCATATAATCACACCAGAGTTAGGGAGAGGAGAAGAAAAGGGAGAAAGTTTGCTCAGAAAAAGGGAGACTATAGCGAGCCAGGAGGGGGAAGGTCATAGGAGCACTGAAAAGGTGGGTCTTAAGAAGTGACTTGAACTTGGGGTATGACTCTTCTTGATGGAGTGAGGCAGGGAGGGAACTCCATAGCGAGGGAGCTAAGAAGAAGAAAGCTGAATGGCGGGTTTGTTCTAAATGAGCACGAGCTGGGGAGGGGAGAGCAAGGCGGTTGACATGTATGGACCAAAGACTGCAGGGTGCCGACTGGAACTGTATGGAGTCGGCCAGGTATTGAGGGGTGTGTGTATAAAGGGCCTTATGAGTCAGAATCAGAAATTTGAAGGTGATAGGATGAGAAACTGGTAGCCAGTGCAGTTGAATGATGGAGGGTGTAATATGACTATAGCGGGTAGTGTAGAAGAGTATCCGGGCAGGGGTATTTTGAATCATCTGTAGGAGGTGGAGTTGATATTGAGGGAGGCCAGCATAAATGATCTTACAGTAGTCAATTTGTGAGATTATCAGAGAAAGAAGGAGAGTTGTGAGAGAGGCCGAGGGACAGAACTGCACTTACAGAATGGATTTGATGAAGGTAGAAATAGGAACGACAGGTAAGGGCAGAAATGTGGGTGTGGAAAGACAGGTCAGGGTCCAGTGTTACACCTAGGTAACGTAGTAAGGACACTACAGGGATTGGCAAGTCAAGGAGAAGAAGGGAGAGTATAGGGTGGGAATTTTAGAAGGTGAACCACATTGCAGACATTTTGGAGGAATTAAGATGGAGGAGGTTCATAGTCAACCAACTGGCGCAAGTGATAGACAAGTGTTGAGGAGTGAGAGATCCGGGTTGGTAGAGAAGATTCTCCAGGACCAAGCAGGAAGTCAGTCCTCACATATGGGTGACGTCGGCGCCGAAGGAGCCCTCGCGGAGCAATTTTCCCCAGCTTTCAAAGAAAGCCTTTGGGAATTGCAGCGCGCATGCGCGGTCGCCTTCCCGCCCAAGGGTGCCATCTTAGCCAGTCTTCTTTTTTCCGCGGAGCCCTACAGACGTACCCGTCGTGTCCCCACTAAAAAAAGTTGATTTTCGTGAGTTTTTCTCTTTTTTCAATTCGGTTCGACGCCGGTCGTTTTCCTGCCCGGACTCGCGACGCCGTTGCGAGTCCTTCTCTTATTTTTCGGTTTTTCTGATTTTTGGTCAGTTTCGTTTTCGATTTTTTCGCTGGCAGCCCGGTCCTTTGACCTTGCAGGGGCCCTTTTTCCCCCGATGGCTGCCAGTGGTTTCAAGCGGTGTGGTCAGTGTGACAGAAATATGTCACTCACTGACACACACGATAATTGCCTCCGCTGCCTGGGCCCGGATCATGAAGAAATGATCTGTGGAGCCTGTGGCAAAATGTCCTCCAAAGCGTTGAGGAGTCGGCGGCATCAGCGGGATAGAATCTTCGCTGACCCCAGCCGTACCCGGACCTCGTCGGAGGCCTCGGCATCCAGAGGCTCCAGCTCTGACCATCGCCGAAGCTCCTCCGACAGGGGTTCTCCCTCCGGAGACCATCAACGGAAGACAAAACCCGCGAGGGCGGCGTCGGTGGACGCTCCTGGCTCCGCGAGGGCCAGGTCGCATAGCCCCGACAGCCGTCCCGGGTCTTTGGAGAAGGAGCACCTCCCGAAGCGACCTCGCCTGGAGTCAGAGTTGCCTGCTCGGGTAAGTCCTGTGGTCCTTCTGGACTCGCCTCCGAGAGGTCCGACGTCGGGCCCGACGCCGTCGGGGCCTGAGTCGGGGGCTGCTGGGTCACCTGAGGTCGGACTCAGGTTGACGGCCTTGGAGAGCAGACTATCTGCCTTCATGGACCAGCAGCGGGCACTGATCGCTAGCCTCGATGGCGCCGCTGCCCCGACCGCCGGGACGTCGACGTCTAAGTCGACCCCGGAGACCGAGCCGATCCTCGAGTCCATGCGAACTCGAGTCGATCCTCGGTCGAGGTCACCCTCGGCCTCCCGTTCGGGACCGAGGTCGTCGCCGCCGACTCCCTCGGCGTCGGGGCGGCCGACGCCTCCGCCTGCCCGAGCCGACCCCACTGATTCCTCCTCGGAGTCGGTCTGGGAGTCTGAAGAGGAGGAGTCACCTGATTCCTTTCGGACTCGGTGTGTCCCCTCGGACTCACCTGAGTCCGAACCTCGGAAACAGTCCCCTCCGGAGGATGCCCGGATCTCGGACTTCGTCAGGGATATGGCCAAGGCTTTGGCCTTCCCTGCGGATCCCGAGGAGGAGCCTCGAGCCGAAGAGCTCGACGTCCTTCAGTACGACTCTCCCGCCCGGGAGCACTTTACTGTACCGGTGCCTCCCATGCTGGAACGACTACTCTTCCGCATGTGGGAGAGTCCGGCCTCGTCGCCGGTATTGAGCAAGCGGGTCGATTCCATCTATCGAGTCCGCAAGAGTCCTGGCTTCCAAAAAGCACAGCTGCCACACCATTCCATGGTAGTGGAATCGGCCATGCATAGGCTTAAGAGCCAAAAAATGCACTCCTCGGTGCCTCCTGGCAGGGAGGCCCGTAACTTGGATGGCCTTGGTAAGAAGTGTTTCCAGGGCTCTATGCTGGCTTGTCGTGTCCAGACCTACCAGCTATACATGGGCATGTATCTCCGAGACCTGGCTAAAGAGCTAGCCGGATTCTCCGCTTGACTGTCCGAGGAACCTTTGCGGAGGTTCCTAGCCTTGACAACTGGTATTCGGGAATGCTCCAAATTCATGTCCCGAGAGGCCTATGATGGCTTTGAAGCATCGGCTCGTGTGGCCGCAGCTGGCATCGGTGCCCGCCGACAGGCTTGGCTTCAGTCGTCTGACCTTGAACCTTGGGTGCAGGACAAGTTGGTCGATGTCCCCTGCAGAGGTGAGAACCTCTTTGGCAAGCCCATGGCTGAAAAGGCTGCACAAATCGAGACGGAGACTCTCACCAGGACCAGGCTTTCTAGGAAGACCTCCGCCCCTTCCCAGAAAAAGAAGGGCTCGGGAAAGAAGTCCTTTTACCCGAGAAAGGCGGCTGCCTATAAACACTACCCCCAATATCAGGCCCCTCCAGCTCCCCAACAGGGTCAGCAGGCCAAGGGACGGGGTAACGGGTCCCGTAGGCAGCAAGCCCCCAAGCCTGCACCACCAGCCCCTGCTCAGCAGGGTGGGGGTTTTTGACTTCCTCAGCATAGCCTCTCCCCCTCAGCTGGTTCCTCCCAGCACCGGAGGCCGGCTGGTTCACTTCGCCCACAGGTGGTCCAACATCACTTCAGATGCCTGGGTGCTTCAAGTCGTGCGAGAAGGATATCTTCTCCACTTCCATCAGGTCCCTCCCTCTTATTTTCCGGGAGAACCTCCTCGACTCCCTCTGCACAGGGACTTACTCCTTCAGGAGTTAGCAAGTCTTCTTCAGGAACAGGCTGTGGAACCGGTGCCCCACCACCTGAGAGGTCAAGGCTTTTATTCCAGGTATTTCCTAATACCAAAACGGACAGGAGGCCTCAGACCCATCCTGGACTTGCGCAACCTCAACAAGTTCCTTGTGCGGGAAAAGTTCAAGATGCTTACCCTTGGAATCCTTCTGCCCTACCTCCAGCAGGGAGATTGGCTATGCTCCTTGGATCTAAAGGATGCCTACACGCACATCCTCATCCACCCAAGCCACCGCCAATACCTAAGGTTTGTGGTGGCAGGAAATCACTACCAGTACAGAGTACTGCCCTTTGGCCTATCCTCCGCACCGCGAGTCTTCACAAAATGTCTCGCGGTGGTGGCGGCCTATCTCAGGCTTCACGGCCTCTATGTCTTTCCGTACCTCGACGACTGGCTCATCAGAGCGTCGTCCTCTCCGGCAGTCGCCAATGCCACACACCGCACGGTGACTCTTCTGCAGTACTTGGGCTTTGTCATAAACTTCGCAAAGTCCACTTTGCTCCCCTCACAGGATCTCGAGTTCATCGGCGCAAGACTGCACACTCCTCAGGCTCGAGCTTTCCTGCCTCTCGACAAGGCTCAACGGCTCATGGACCTAGCCGGCCGTTTTCGCAGCCAGTCCCTGGTCTCCGCCAGGCGCTTCCTGAGACTACTCGGCCATATGGCTTCCACCGTCCACGTGACCCCCAATGCTCGCCTGAATATGCGGCCGGCTCAATGGTGCCTTCGCAAGCAGTGGCAACAAGCCACCGGCGGACTAGCCGACTTAGTGCGCCTCTCCAGACCGCTGGCCTCTTCCCTACAGTGGTGGCTTCATTGGCCGAACCTGGTGCTCGGAATGCCGTTTCAGTCGCCTCAGCCGGCTCAAGTGCTGACGACCGATGCTTCCCTCCTGGGTTGGGGAGCACATTGCCAGGGGGCATGTACTCAAGGTCTCTGGACCGCGTGGGAGTCTGCTCAACAGATCAACTTCCTGGAGCTCAGAGCAATTCGTCTGGCGCTCAAGGCTTTCTCCCACCTGACTTCTCACCAGTCCGTCCTTGTCCAGACGGACAATCAAGTTGCCATGTTCTACGTGAACAAGCAGGGGGGCACGGGCTCCTTCCTTCTCTGCCGAGAAGCTCAGAAGCTCTGCTCTTGGGCCGTCAGTCACGGCATTCTTCTCAAGGCAGTTTATCTCCCAGGCCAAGAAAATTGCCTGGCGGACAAACTCAGCAGGATACTCCAGCCGCACGAGTGGCGTCTGGATCCCTTGGTAGTTCAGAAACTCTTTCTGAAGTGGGGCCTCCCCACGATGGATCTCTTTGCCAGTCCTCTCAACCGGCAACTTCCTCGCTTCTGCTCTCGTCAGCCACATCCCCTTCGGGTAGCGGCAGATGCTTTTCTGCTCTCATGGTCGGAAAGCCTTCTCTATGCTTTTCCTCCCATCCCGCTAGTCTCCCGAACTCTGTTCAAGGTTCTCCGGGACAAAGCGTCCATGATCCTGGTGGCTCCTCGCTGGCCCAGACAGCTGTGGTTCCCACTCCTGTTACAATTAGCGGCAGAGGATCCGTTCCCTCTGGGGTTTCAACCGGATCTCCTAACACAGGATCAGGGGTCTCTGCTACACCCCAACCTCAGATCTCTCAACCTAATGGCCTGGCGGCTGAAAGGGTAGTCCTTGCTCCCCTTCTCCTGCCGGCAGAGGTGGAAGAGGTCGTCCTAGCTTCTCGGCGACCTTCTACCCGCAAATGCTACGCCCTTAAATGGCGTCGCTTTTCCGTTTGGTGTGTACAGCAGTCTCAGGATCCCTTCTCCTGCTCGGTGTCGGTGATCTTGCAGTACCTGCTCTACCTCTCTAATCTGGGACTTAAGTCCAACTCCGTCAAAGTCCACCTCAGTGCTCTTTCAGCACACCATGTGCCGGTGGACGGCAGACCTCTTTCCAGCGACCCTCTCGTAGCACGGTTTCTCCGAGGTCTCCTTCTACTTAAACCACCTCTGCGCCCGCCAGCACCTGACTGGGATTTGAATGTGGTTTTACAGCGGATCACCTGTCCGCCTTTTGAACCGATGGCTACCTGTTCTCTGCGTTTTCTTTCGTGGAAAACCTTATTCCTGATAGCCCTCACTTCCGCTAGACGCGTAAGTGAATTGCAGGCCCTCGTGTCTGATCCTCCCTTCACTCGGTTCTACAAAAATAGGGTAGTCCTACGGACTCACCCAAAATTTCTTCCAAAAGTTGTCTCCCCTTTTCACATCAATCAGGAGGTGGTACTTCCAACCTTCTTTCCCAGGCCTCACTTCAGCCGAGCTGAACGAGTCCTGCATACCCTGGACTGTAGAAGGGCATTGAACTTCTACCTTGACCGTACGCGGGAGCACCGTAAAGCTGCTCAGCTTTTTGTGTCTTTTGACCCCAATAAATTGGGGCTCCCGGTCTCCAAGCGTACTCTGTCCATCTGGGTTGCTGACTGTATCGCTTGGGCTTATGGGGCAGCCGGACTCTCCTTAGAAAGTCGAGTCACGGCTCATTGTGTTCGGGCGAAGGCTACGTCAGTGGCTTACCTCCGCTCTGTTCCACTGGCAGACATCTGCCGGGCCGCTACTTGGTCTTCGAGCCAGACTTTTGCGGTCCATTACTGTCTCGAGAGGGAGTCCCGTAGGGACAGTGCTTTCGGACAGGCAGTCCTCCGAAATCTCTTCGAGGTTTGAGCAACTCCTACCCTCCATCCCAGATGGGGGCTACCGGTGGGTGATAATTCAGTGAAGATTCCTTCCTTCTGTGCCGCTGAGCTAGAGGGAGCTCATTTTTGTGCTTAGGGTCTCCGGTAGCCTTAAGCTTGGGAGTCCCATATGTGAGGACTGACTTCCTGCTTGGTCCTGGAGAAAGCGTAGTTACTCACCTGTAACAGGTGTTCTCCAGGAGCAGCAGGAATCAGTCCTCACAACCCTCCCTCCTCCCCGTGGAGTTGCAATCATCTGCTTACGTTTTTTTTGCAAATTTTTATGCTGTCTTTTAGCTATGTCATCAGACTGGCTAAGATGGCACCCTTGGGCGGGAAGGCGACCGCGCATGCGCGCTGCAATTCCCAAAGGCTTTCTTTGAAAGCTGGGGAAAATTGCTCCGCGAGGGCTCCGTCGGCGCCGACGTCACCCATATGTGAGGACTGATTCCTGCTGCTCCTGGAGAACACCTGTTACAGGTGAGTAACTACACCATATCATCGGCATATGTTGAGATACCAGACTGTTGCTCTAGAAGAGTGAGAGGGGCTAGGAGGACATTAAAGAGGAACGGTGAAAAAACGGAACCCTGGGGTACCCCACAGTGCAAAGGCAGAGATGCCAGAGGGGTGGGAGTCAGAGGCAATGGAAAAAGAGCGAGAGGGAAGGAAAGAGTGAAACCAGCGAAAGACTGTGCCCTGGAGACCAGCATCCCTGAGACGAGAGAGAAGGATAGTGGCCAACAAGATCAAAAGTGGCTGAGAGATCCAGGGAAACGGCTAAAGAGAGATCACCCTGATTGTGGGAGATGTGAAGCTCGTTAAGAAAGGACAACAGAATGGACTCAGTGCTGTGGACAGGGAGAAAACCAGATTGACAAGGGTGCAGGAAGTGAGTGGAGTCCAAGTGGGTAGAGAGCTGAGCGAAGACTGCTTTTTTAAGGATCTTAGAGAAGAACGGAAGGTTAGATGCAGGGCGGTAATGGGCAGGATCACTCGGGTCGAGGGAGGGCTTCTTGATAAGGGAGCGGACTAGTGCATGCTTCCAGGAGGTCGGGAAGATACCAGAAGATAAAGTGGAGTTAAACATTGATAGCAAGATGGGAAGGAGGGTTAGTGAAGGCTCCAGAATCCATTTTGAATGGATATAGGGTCGTGTGCAGGTTGTTTTCTGGGTGGCAGAAATGGACTTGGAGAGTTCCGTTGAGGAAATGTGTTGAAAGGAGGACCAGGTGTGGGACACAGATGGAGAGGAAGGTGAGGAGGGTGTGATTTAAGTGGGGTGCTGCTGACCGGGAGGAAGGAGCGAAGGCATTGAACCTTTGCGGCGAAAAAAGAGGCAAGATCCAAAGGGCTGGGTACTGAGGGAGTTTCCCTTGTTGAGGGGATGTGCAGAGAGGAAAGAGATTTGAGAGATGAGTAAAGTTGGCAAGTGAAATTAGATGCCGAGGAAATGAGGTTAGAGTAGTAGGAGCACTTGGTTTCAGTGATGAGTGAATGATAAAAGAAACCAATGATAAAAGAATACCAATTCCAATTTTTTCTTCAATTTAACTACAATTTAAAGTTGATTTAATAACTATTTGTAAATCCTGTAAATAGAAATATGTAAATAGTTCGAAATATGTAATAGTTCGATTGTTATAGAACAAATGATTTACCATACATAGTTCAATCATGTTTAATGTATTTAGCAAATTTGTACCTAGTTAACTAATGTTTCATGTAAAACAGACCTATTACTCTGTTCATTTTTCGTTCATTGTAAACCGCACCTGATCTGTGGAAGGTAGCGGTATATAAGCAACTGTTAAATAAATAAATAAAAATAAATAAATAAAAGAAACGACAGGAGTTGAAGTGCTGAAGGGATATGGGAGTTTTGTTCTTCCTCCAGAGGCGTTGCTCATGGTGGAGTTGTGCAAAGTCTGGGTGATACCATGGACAGTGGAGGGTAGGTCGAGGCGGGCAGTTCCATCATTTTAAATAAGGCTACCCTGCCCCACAAGGTGAGCAGAAGGCCCTCTCACTGTAACATCCGCGTCAATAAGGAGGGAATATTACAAGCGTATAGCTGAGAAGGGTCCACTGGTAGGTAGATTCCCAGGTATCTTATGGACCCCTCCACCCATGCCAAAGGAAAAGGTCCCTACCATTCTGTCCGTACCTGGTCTCCTATGTCCATCGTCATTGATTTGCTTTGATTAATTCGGAGTCCTGAAAACCGACCAAACTCCTCGATGATCTGAAGCGCTCTCATTAGGGATATTGCTGGTTCCTATTCGCTTCTCCGGGCCAGTCCAGGGACAGGTAGGGTTGTCAATCTTCTATAGCTACTGAGGACTGATCTGAAGTTTTGAGAGGTGAAGCCACTCCCCCAGAGGGTTACCCAGCAGTCTGTCAGTCCTCAGCAGCTACAGAGGATCGATTCTCTGCTTCTCCCTCAGTTTGCTAATTGCTGTTTGTTCTTTTATTGTTTTCTTACTTTATATTGGTTCTAGCAGGGCTGATATATTTCTAAGGTCCTTGGGTGTAAATTGGTAGCGCTGTGCCTTTAACAGCGCGGGAGACGTCGAGTGAGTTTTCATACCGGTGAGAGGCAGAGCCTGTCTCAATTCACCGGCTCCGTCTCCGTCGGCAGAGGAAAGATTTCTGGGAGCCCCAGTTAGTGCCTCTGCCGAAGAATATTCAGTGAGTCTGCCCTTTCCCGCTGGCTGCGGGTCTGCCGGCTTCCTGTCTCATTTACCTCAGTGCGGTGAGTTGTTTTTTTTGTTGTTACTTCATTTCGGCGCTTCTGTCGGCTCTGTCTTCCGGTGCCTCGGGCGGGGGTTCTTCGAGCTGTCCTTCCTTCTCGTCGGGAGTCTTTCTTTTTTCAGTGCTCTCCACGTGTGTTTGAATGGCTGACAAGATGGAGCAGGTTTTAGAGAGCTCTTCGTTGCCAGCGGAGAAGGCGGGAAAATCGGCCATTTTGCCGGTGCCTGTCAGCTCGCAGACAGAGCAGTCCCGACCGCACAAAAGAAAGACAAAGTCCTCTAAAGAGCCTCTGCCAGTTTCTCTGCCTGCAGATGTCTCTGTAAGGGCTCCAGAGGATGTTTCTTCGTTTTTTTCGCCGGAGTTCATTCTGGCTTTGCATAAAGCATTCCTGCTTAGGTCGGCTCAGCCAGACCATGCGACAAGGGGTTACCCTCCTGCGATGGTTCCCAATAAGATACAGGGTGCAGAGGATCCTGGGGAAGGCCCCTCTAAGCCTAAAGAGGGTCTGGCAGATCCTTTGGGCTCTTTTATAACACAGGAATCTCTGCTGACAGGTCAATCTGTCTCAGATGAGGGTGTAGATCTCTCTTTAGATCAAGATCCTGAGGAGTTGGAGGAGGGCGAAATAGCTCCGGGGGAAGATCCAAATCTCTTTAGGGTTTTCCGTAAGGAGGAGCTCGCTGCGCTTATTGCACAATCTTTAGCGGCCCTGCATCTAATTCCTCCTTCCTCCTCTCAGGAACCGTTAGAGGATCCTTTATTGCAAGGTTTTAAGTCTCAGCAGCGCTGTTTTCCCTTGCATCGCGTCATTCGGCAGATGATTGACTCCGAATGGGAGTGTCCTGAAGCTACTCTAAGAGGGGGGCGCGCTCTGTCTCGTTTGTACCCCCTTCCGCAAGCAGACCGGGACTTATTCCGTATGCCTAAAGTGGATGCTTTAGTGTCGGCAGTCACTAAAAAGACTACCATCCCTGTGGAGGGCGCAGCAGCGCTTAAAGATCTGCAGGATAGGAAATTGGAGGTGCTTCTCAAGCAAGCCTTTGAGGCTAGTGCATTGGCTTTACAGGCAGCGGTTTGTGGGGCCTATGTTTCTAGGGCCTCTATTCGCTGGCTGCAGGGGGACGCAGCGGGAGATCCCGCTTCGGAGGTTCCGGATTCCGCGAAGTTGGAATCGGTGGCAGCTTATGCGGCGGATGCATTTTATGATTTGGTTCGCATTTCGGCCAAGACCATGGCCTCTATGGTGGCGGCTAGGCGTTTCCTGTGGTTACGTAACTGGTCTGCGGATGTCTCCTCGAAGGTTCGCCTTAGTAAACTGCCCTTTAGGGGTGGGTTACTTTTTGGCGAGGCCTTAGAGAAGATTGTGAAGGATTTGGGAGACTCCAAGGGCGGGCGTTTGCCGGAGGATCGGCCTAAGACGCTCCGGGCTGTGGGAGTGGGGCGAGGCTCTTCCCGGGAATCCCGCAGATTTCGTGGTGCCCGCTTTGCGCCTTATTCACGGGGGCGCTCAAGTTTTCGTGGTTCGTCCTTTCGCGGAGCCAGAGGTTTCGGCCGATCTTACGGGGCGGCCTCCCAACCGTCCGTTAAGAAATCGCAATGAAGGTCAGCAGGTCCAGCCGTTAGTTCCTGTAGGCGGCCGCTTACAGGGGTTTCTGGCGGCTTGGACCGCCATTACTTCGGACAAGTGGGTCCTCGAAGTCATTCAGAGAGGTTATGCTTTGGACTTCGCTTGCCCGTTGCAACCCGCATTCATACTCTCTCCTTGTGCGCCCGGAAAGAAGATGCACGCCATTTCCGACACGCTCGGGCGTCTGTTACAGCTGCAGGCGATTGTTCCAGTGCCGTTGGACCAGTGCGGCTGCGGTCGATACTCGATCTATTTTGTGGTTCCAAAGAACGAAGATTCTTTTCGTCCCGTACTAGATCTCAAAGGTGTAAACCGTACTTTGCGGGTTCCACACTTTCGCATGGAAACCCTGCGTACAGTGCTTCGGGCGGTGCAACCGGGAGAATTTCTTTCTTCCATAGATCTCACAGAGGCGTATCTTCATATTCCCATCAGACGGTCTCATCAGCGCTATTTACGTTTCGCGCTTCCCATGGGACATTTCCAATTTCGCGCCTTGCCGTTCGGTCTAGCGACGGCTCCGCGTGTCTTCACAAAGCTGATGGTGGTCGTAGCAGCGGCGCTTCGGAAGGAAGGTATTCGAGTACATCCATATCTCGACGATTGGTTGATCCGAGCGGATTCTCGGGAAGCGTCTCTGGTGGCGACGGCGCGAGTAGTCCAACTTCTCGAGCAGCTCGGGTGGGTGATCAATCACGCCAAGAGCCAATTGATCCCGCAACAGCAGTTGACTTATCTCGGAGCCTGCTTCGACACGGAGCGGGGGCACTTTTCGTTGCCCAGTGTGCGGGTGCAAAAGCTTTTGCGACAAATTCAGATCTTCCTGTCGCTTCAAGATCCGTCAGCGTGGACCTATTTACAGGTCTTGGGTTCCATGGCAGCTGCTCTAGATCTGGTGCCCTGGGCCAGAGCACACATGCGCCCATTGCAGCAGGCGCTCCTTTCTCGGTGGTCGCCGCAGCTTCACCCGCTGGGGCAGCGCCTTCCCTGTCCAGATCCCGTCCGGCGCAGTCTTCAGTGGTGGTTGCTTCCCGAACATCTTACGGTAGGGGTTCCATTGGAGGAACCCTCCTGGATCCTGGTTACCACCGATGCCAGTCTGTCCGGCTGGGGAGCACACTGTCTAGATCAGGTCGCTCAGGGGGCATGGTCTCCAGAGGAGAGTTCATGGTCGATCAACCGTCTCGAGCTACGGGCGGCTCGCCTAGCCTTGCTTCGCTTCGAACCGTGGCTCAGGGGCAAGGCGGTAAAAATTTTCTCGGACAATGCGGTGACTGTCGCTTACATCAATCGGCAAGGGGGTACCAAGTCTCCCGCCCTTCTGACCGAATGTCTGGAGCTGATGGAGTGGGCAGAGTCCCATCTCGCAACTATCTCGGCGGCGCATGTGGCTGGCAAGGACAATGTCCAGGCCGATTATCTCAGCCGAAATGTGCTAGATCCCGGGGAATGGGAGCTGAACGCGGCCATTTATCACGATCTGACGCTCCGGTGGGGTTCTCCAGTGATGGACTTGATGGCGACGTTTGCGAATGCCAAAGTGGGCAGATTTTTCAGCAGACGCCGAGAGCGCATGTCGGAAGGTCTCGATGCTCTCGTGCAACCATGGCCGCCAGACTCCCTCTTGTATGTTTTTCCTCCCTGGCCAATGTTGAGTCGGGTCATTCAGCGGATTGCACGTCACCCGGGGTGGGTGATTCTCATAGCGCCGGATTGGCCTCGTCGTCCCTGGTATGCCGATCTCGTTCGGCTACTCATAGCTCCGCCTTGGGCCCTTCCGGCTCGGATCAATTTGTTGCATCAAGGGCCGATTCTCATGCCAAAAGTGGATCGCTTCTTGCTTACAGCTTGGCTCTTGAGAGGTCTCGGTTGAAGCGGCGAGGTTATGCTGATTCAGTTATTGCCACGTTGCTGCACTCAAAAAGGCAAGCAACTTCTCTGGCCTATGTTCGGGTGTGGCGTCTGTTTGAGATGTGGTGTGCTCAACGTCATATTTTTCCAATGTCGTCTACCTTGCCTCAGCTTCTCCTTTTTCTTCAAGATGGCTTCGACAAGGGTCTGGCTCTCAGTACCCTTAAGGTGCAGGTGGCGGCGCTTGCCTGTTTTCGGGGGTACGTTTGCCGTCGGCGTCTTTCGGCGCTTCCGGATGTCCAACGGTTTCTTCGGGCAACGCGGCTTCTCCGTCCGCCACTGCGTCCCTTAGTTCCACCTTGGGATTTGAATGTGGTGGTGGAGGCCTTTTCGCATTCTTCTCTGGCATCTCAAAGTTTTCGTGAGATCCGCGAGTGTTCTTGGAAAACGGCCTTTCTGGTCGCTTTGTGTTCCGCTCGCCGGATTTCCGATCTGCAGGCCTTGTCGTGCAGGGAACCTTATCTTCAGTTTTTGCCAGAACGGGTGCTTCTCCAGACAGTGCCGTCCTATTTGCCTAAGATTGTCTCCGTTTTCCATGTTAATCAAACGGTGGTTTTACCCGTCTTTACGGAGTCGTCCGGTTCGCCCATGGATCGGGCGCTCAAGCGATTAGATCTTGCGCGAGTTTTGCGGACGTATCTTCGGGTTTCAGAGACTTTTCGGAAGACGGATCGGCTATTTGTGCAGTACGCCGGGTCTCGGAAGGGTCAACCAGCCTCCAAATCCACCATAGCGCGGTGGGTTCGCAGTGCTATTGTTGCGGCGTACACGGCTAAAGGAATTTCTCCGCCGCTGGGCTTACGGGCTCACTCGGCTCGGGCTCTCGCCACTTCCTGGGCGGAGTTTGCATTGGTTCCGCCTGTTGATATCTGCCGAGCGGCTACGTGGTCGTCCTTGCATTCTTTTACTAAGCATTACCGCTTAGATCTTCAAGCCCGGGACGATGCGAAAGTGGGGTCTGCGGCTATTGTCGCAGGTCTTGCGGGTCCCTCCCATCATTAGGTACTGCTTTGGTACTGCCCTACCTGTCCCTGGACTGGCCCGGAGAAGCGAATAGGAATAAGAAATTAGTTCTTACCTGCTAATTATCTTTCCTGGAGCTTTCTCCGGGCCAGTCCAGGGCCCCACCTCTATTGGCTTAAGAGATATTTTTCGGTCAGAGGTATTCCTTGGGGCTTTCCGATTTCGCGGTGAAAGAGTGGGAGATTCTATTCTCCTGTAATTTATGTAATTTATGTAATTATTTAAAAAAAAACAAAAAAAACAAAACAAAACCAAATTTGTAGACGTTATTGCTGGTTCCATTTTGGACGCCTTCTTTCATGGCTTCTACTTTGTTCAAGGACTATAGAAAGTTATCAGTATTTTTCAAGGGTTATCTATTTCTTTCAGTTCTTCTTTTTTGTAGTGCTTTGTCACGTGTAGACTGCTGGGTAACCCTCTGGGGGAGTGGCTTCACCTCTCAAAACTTCAGATCAGTCCTCAGTAGCTATAGAAGATTGACAACCCTACCTGTCCCTGGACTGGCCCGGAGAAAGCTCCAGGAAAGATAATTAGCAGGTAAGAACTAATTTCTTATTCTCTTAAATAGAGTAATACATTGCAAACGTGCTCAGCTTCACCACCTCTTTTTCCAAGCGCAGATCCTGAATCGACTGTTCCCTTAATAATTTTACCAACAGGGGTTATGGAGATAACACAAATAGTAATGGTGAAAAGGGGACATCCCTATCGGGTGCCCTGTCTGAGCGTGAAAAGTTCAGATTGACACCTCCCACCAAAACTGCCACCTGTGGCTCTGTTTATAGCATCTTAATCCAATCCAGGAAGGCGCCTGTAAATCCAAATCTGCATAGGGCCGAGAACAGATAAAACCAAGCGACGTGGTCAAATGTTTTCTCAGCATATTCCGTCGCAAGAAGTAAACGTGATATTCTTGGCTGCCCCTCTACCTGCCACAAAACCTACTTGGTGTGGTCCATTCAGATGGGGCAAAATGGTTTTGGGCCTCTTAGCTAAAACAGATGCTAACAGCTTCATATCATAGTTAAGGAGTGAGATCAATCTGTATGAGGCTGGGTCCTTAACCGGCTAAGAAATTATGGTTGTCAGTGCTCTACGCATATCACATGGGAAGACACCAGCTTCAAGTATAAAGGCAAACATATCTACCAGGGCTTGGATATGTTTTTTTGTCTAATATACGACGATATTCCATTCCCAATCCATCTTTGGTCCAGGTGCCTTATGGAGTGCAACCCTGGCTGTGATCTTTTGCACCTCAGGACCCATTATAGGTGCATTTAACTAATCACGATCAACATCTGACAACTGTGATAGCTAACCACCTGCAAAAAAGGTTTCAGCTGAATCTGAACTTTCCCCTTCAGTTGTATATAGCGTTCTATAAAAGTGTTGAAAGACCGCAGCCACGTGGTGTGGTTAGCTTTGAAGTTCACCGTTTCTGTCCCGCATCACCTACACAAAACTGCCCCCCAATCCTTCACCACTTGTGCATAAAGCTTTGCTGATCTGTTTCCAAAACAATGGAAGCGGTGCTTATAATTATTTATTTAGACAGCTTTGTATACCACCTTATCCTTCAATCAAAGTGGTCACAACACAATTGGGGGATACATTTAACACGAGGGGATATGAGACATATACACTAATACTTACAGGGAACATGGGCAATGGAGGGTTAAGTGGCTTGCCCAAGACCACAAGGAGCACCTGTGGGACTAGAAACCCCAGTCCTTCCGGCCTAAGGTTGCTGTCCTCTAGTGGGATTTTAACCACCGACCTTCCGGCCTGTGGTACCTTGCTCCAACCACTAGGCCACTCCTTAATATTTCATATTAAGCACTGCCTGTCTATGGAGTAGTGCATTCAAAGCGGTCTGAGTGGCCACAAACTCTTCTCTACAAGGGACCGGGCACGCGAAGAGCTCTACGTTTCTTCACCTGTAGCTCCCTCGCCAAATAAAGAATGCTCTGATCAAGGTGTTCTCCAGGACCAAGCAGGAAGTCAGTCCTCACATATGGGTGACATTGGCGTCGACGTAGCCCCCATGCGGAGCATTTCCCCAGCTTTCAAAGAAAGCCTTTGGGAATGCAGGCACGCATGCGCGGTCCCCTTCCCGCCCAAAGGTGCCATCTTGCTCAGTCTTTTTTCTGCGGAGCCCTTTGGACGCCTGTACTTGTCACCCGTGAAAAAAGTTGATTTTTCTGCATTGGGTCGAGTTTTTTCTTCGGTTCGATGTCGGTTCCTTTCCTGCCTGGACTCGGTACACCGGTGCCGAGCCCGGATCTCTTTTTTCGGTTTTTGTCCTTAGAGACTGCGTTCGCGCCTTTTTTTCTTTTTCCTGGCAGCCCAGTTTTTGATCTTGCAAGGGCCCTTTTTCCCTCGATGGCTGCCAGTGGCTTTAAGAAGTGTGATCGGTACAAGAAACTGATGTCTCTCACAGACACACATGACTGCTGCCTCCGGTGCCTAGGGCCAGACCATGACTCTACGGTCTGTACCCCTTGTGGCAAAATGTCTTCTAAGGCATTACGGAGCCGTCAGCACCAGCGTGAGAGGATCTTCTCTGAATCTGCCTCTGGACAGGTCCGGACTTGGTCAGAGGCCTTGACATCTCGGGAGTCTGACCCCTAGCATCGTCGGGGCTCCTCTGAAAGGGAGTCCCCCTCGAGGGAGCATTGAAGGAAGAAGAAACCCGCGAGGGCGGCATCGGTGGACGCTCTTGGCTCCTCGAGGGCCAGGTCGCATAGCCCCGATTGCCGTCCCGGGTCTTCGGAGTCAGAGAGGCCTGCAAAGCATCCTCGTGTGGAGTCGGAGGCCCCGCGTCACCTGAGTACTTTAGTCCTCGTGGACTCTCCTCTGGGGGAGCCGACGTCGGGCCCGACGCCGTCGGGGCCCGAGTCAGAGGCTGCTGGGTCTCCTGAGCTCGGACTCAGGTTGACTGCCTTGGAGAGCAGATTGTCTGCCTTCATGGAGCAGCAGCGGGTGCTGATCACCGGTCTCACTGGCGCATCTGCCCGACCACCAGGACATCAAAGTCGACCCCGGAGGCCGAGTCGATCCTCGGCCGAGGTCACCCTCAGCCTCCCGTTCGGGATCGAAGTCGTTGACGCCGATTCCCTCGGCGTCAGGGCGGATGTTGTCGGTGACCGCCCACTTGGAGCCGCTCGATTCCTCCTCGGAGGAATCGGTGTGGGAGATGGAGGAGGAGGAGTTCTCCGACATCTTCCGGACTCGGTGTGTCCCTTCGGACTCACCGGGATCCGAGCCTCGGACAAGGTCCCCCCCGGAGGATACCAGGTTCTCGGATTTCGTAAGGGACATGGCCAAAGCACTGGTTTTCCCTGCGGACCCCGAGGAGGAGCCTCGAGCCGAGGAGCTCGAGGCTTTGCAGTATGACTCTCCTCCCAAGGATGCCTTTACTGTCCTGGTTCCTCCGATGCTGGAGCGGTTGCTCTTCCGCATGTGGGAGGCGCTGGCCTCGATGCCGGTTCTGAGCAAGTGGGTCGATTCCATCTATCGAGTCCGCAAGAGCCCTGGGTTTCAAAAGGCACAGCTACCGCACCACTCCATGGTTGTGGAATCGATCATGCATTGCCGGAAGAGTCAGAAGATGCACTCCTCGGTGTCTCCTGGCAGGGAAGCCCGGAACCTTGATGCCCTCGGTAGAAAGTGCTTCCAGGGCACTATGCTTGCTTGCCGTGTCCAGACCTACCAGCTGTACATGGGCATGTACCTTTGAGACCTGGCAAAGGAGATTGCCGGGTTCTCTGCTGGGTTGTCCAAGGAACCTTTGCAGAGGTTCAAGGCCTTGTCTTCTGGTATTTGAGAGTGCTTGAAATTTATATCTCGAGCAGCCTACGATGGGTTTGAGGCTTCAGCCCGGGTAGCAGGGGCCTGCATCGGTGCACGCCACCAGGCCTGGCTACAATCCTCGGACCTCGAGCCATGGGTACAGGACAAGTTGGTCGATGTCCCTTGCCGGGGTGAAAACCTCTTTGGCAGGCCCATGGCCGAAAAGGCTGCAGAACTCGAGACCGAGACTCTTACCCTGATAAGGCTGTCCAGGAAAATCTCTGCCCCTTCTCAGAAGAAGAAGGGCTCGGGGAAAAAGACCTTTTACCCGAGGAAGACCGCTGCCTACAAAACCTACCCTCACTACCAGGCCTTTGCAGCTCCCCAACAGGGCCAGCAGGCCAAGGGGCAGGGTCATGGGCCCCGTAGGCAGAAGGCTCCCAAGCCTCCTACTCTGGTTCCTGCTCAGCAGGGAGGGAGTTTTTGATTATGCCAGCATAGCCTCTCCTCCTCTCCAGGGCACAGGAGGCCAGCTGACCCTGTACGCGCACAGGAGGAGGTCGGCTGACCCTGTACGCGCACAGGAGGAGGTCGGCTGACCCTGTACGCGCACAGGAGGAGGCCGGCTGACCCTGTACGCGCACAGGAGGAGGCCGGCTGACCCTGTACGCGCACAGGAGGAGGCCGGCTGACCCTGTACGCGCACAGGAGGAGGCCGGCTGACCCTGTACGCGCACAGGAGGAGGCCGGCTGACCCTGTACGCGCACAGGAGGAGGCCGGCTGACCCTGTACGCAGACAGTTGGCCAGCCATCACAGGGGATAATTGGGTGTTAAGCATCATCGAAAGGGGCTATCTGCTCCACTTCACCCAGATACCCCCCTCCTACTTTCCAGGGGATTCTCCAAGACCCTCTCTGCACAGAAACTTACTCCTTCAGGAGTTGGAAGGTCTGCTAAAGGACCAGGCGGTGGAACCGGTGCCTCACCACCTGGAAGGGCAAAGCTTCTACTCAAGGTACTTCCTGGTACCAAAAAGAACAGGAGGCCTCAGACCCATCCTGGACCTGAGAAATCTGAACAAGTTTCTGGAGAAGGAAAAGTTCAAGATGCTTACCCTTGGAATCTTACAGCCCTACCTCCAGCAGGGAGATTGGCTATGCTCCTTAGACCTGAAGGATGCTTCTACTCACATCCTCATCCATCCAAGTCACAGACAATTCCTCAGATTTGTGGTGGGAGGAAGACACTTCCAGTACAGAGTGCTTCCTTTTGGCCTCACCTCCGCCCCCAGGGTTTTTACAAAATGCCTGGCGGTGGTTGCGGCCTACCTCAGGAACCAGGGGATCTTTGTGATCTCCAGGAACAAGCAGGAATGAGTCTTCACATATGGGTATTGTCGGTACCGATGGAGCCTGCGCGGGAACGCTCCCCAGCGTCCAGTAAGAAAGCTTTTGGGAGCATCCCACAGCGCCTGCCTTCCCGCCTTTCCCAACCGCCTCTATCCAGTTCTTCTTTTCCGCAGAGCCAGCAGGTTGTGTTCCTGTCACCGCAGAAGTTCTTTATTTTTTCTTTATTCTTTTGTGTCGCGTCTGCCTTCTTCGATGTCGGACCGGTACCGCCGGTCTTTTCGTTTCTTTCTTTAAAACAAAACAAAACTATACTTTCTTCACTGCATTTTAGTTTTTGGGCCTTAGGCCTAAAACTTTTCTCCTCATGGAGAAGCCCGCCTCCGGGTTTAAAAAGTGCACACAATGTGGCGGTACTATTTCTGTCACCGACACCCATGATTGGTGTCTAAAATGTTTGGGTCCTGACCATTCCATCACGGATTTAATGGGGGGATAAGACATTTTTCAGATATATTAGTGAGAAGAGGAATGGCAAAAGTGGTATTGTCAGACTCAAGGGGGGGGGGGGGGATTATGTAGAAGCTGTTAAGGATAAAGCGGAATTGCTTAACAAATATTTTTGTTCTGTGTTCATAGATGAAGAACCAGGAGCAGGACCTCAGAAAACACCCACAAATAAGAACAGAATCGAGGGATATCTTGAACAATTTTCAGAAGACTGTGTTCGTGAGAAACTAGCTCAACTTAAAGTAGACAAAGCGATGGGACCGGATGGGATACACCCTAGAATACTGAGGGAACTTGGGGACGTTCTAGCAACTCCACTGACTGACCATTTCAATGCCTCGTTGGAGTTGGGAGTGGTGCCAAAGGACTGGAGAGAGGCTCATGTGGTGCCTTTACACAAAAGCGGAAGTAAGGATTTTGGTTGAAAACTACAGGCCGGTTAGTTTAACTTCGGTGGTGAGTAAATTATTGGAAACGCTGCTGAAAGAGAAAATAGTGAGGTTTCTGGAGTCCAGCGGATTACAGGATCCGAGGCAGCATGGATTCACCAGAGGAAGGTCTTGTCAGACAAATCTGATTGATTTCTTTGACTGGGTGACCAGGGAGTTGGACTGAGGGAGAGCTCTAGATGTGGTGTATTTAGATTTCAGTAAAGCCTTTGACACTGTTCCTCACAGGCGACTTATAAACAAACTGAGCACCCTAGGGATGGATCCTAAAGTTACTGCTTGGGTTAGAAATTGGTTGGGTGGGAGGCGACAAAGAGTACAAGTAAATGGAGCTCACTCTGAGGAGAAGGATGTTACCAGTGGTGTGCCCCAGGGATCTGTCCTTGGTCCGATTCTTTTTAACATCTTTGTTAGTGATATAGCGGAAGGGCTGTCGGGTAAGGTTTGCTTCTTTGCAGATGATACCAAAATCTGCCATAGAGTAGACACCCAGGAAGGTGTAGATAACATGAGGAGGGACCTAGCTAAGCTTGAAGAATGGTCTAGAATTTGGCAGCTGGGATTTAATGTTAAAAAATGTAAGGTCATGCATTTGGGCTGCAGCAATCCAACGGAGCAATATGGTATAGGGGGTGAAGTACTTTTGTCCACTAAAGAAGAGCGGGACCTAGGCGTGGTTGTGTCTGATGATCTTAAAGTAGCTAAACAGGTAGAAAAGGCGACGGCAAAAGCTAGAAGGATGCTTGGGTGGGTGCATACGGAGAGGAATGGCTAGCAGAAAAAAGAAGGTGATAATGCCTCTGTATAAGTTTTTGGTGCGACCTCATTTGGAGTATGGTGTGCAATTCTGGAGACCGCACCTTCAAAAGGATGTGAACAGGATGGAGTCGGTGCAGAGGGTTGCTACTAAAATGATTAATGGGCTTCATTATAAAGCATATGAGGACAGACTTAAGGATCTTAATATGTACACCTTAGAGGAAAGGCGGGATAGAGGTGATATGATTGAGATGTTTAAATACCTCCGTGGCATAAATGTTCAGGGAGAGAGCCTCTTTCAATTGAAAGCAAGTTCTGCTACGAGGGGACCTTGATGTCTAAAAGAGGTCGGCAGAACCGAGCAGCCAAGCTCAGTACCCTGTTTCCCTCTGATGCAGCTTCAGTGGCATCGACGTCTTCCAGGGCTGCTTCTTCCTCCCATGGATCTCTGGTAACCAAGCATAAATCTGGCCGATCCTCGAAGGGCAAATCTCCCTCTAAGCATCGAGATGCCTCCGGGCTTGTCCTCGAGGATTCCGCACCGGCAAAGTTACCCCGGCGGGAAGTTCCGGCATACAAAGCATTGTCTATGGGTTCACAGGTTGACATCGATGGCTTGGCCTCGACCGATCACCTGTTGCCGTGTTCTGGGGTATCGGTGGCTCCCACTGGTACTGACATCCAGACTTTGGTGGCGTCGATGGATCAGAATATTCTGATCATGCAGCGTGCCATCACGGCATTCATACAAGCTGCGACGCCTTCGGTACCGCAACAGTCTCCGTTGCCGGTACCGACTCTGGCACCGGTACCGACATCGATTTCGGTGCCGCTACCGATTGCATCGACATCTGCTTCGGTGTCGACTGCAGCGGTACACTGTTCTGTGATGCCCATCGGTACCGATCACTCCCAATGTCGATACCACCCGGTACGCGTATCGGACTCTGCAGGAGCATCCAGACAGGCGATACTTTGATTCCTCTGAAGACTCTGATGAATCAGAGGTCTCTGTCGAAGCATCGGTGATCCATCCTCAGGAGCCCTCTTCTCCAAAAAGGAGAATGTCTCCTCCAGAAGACTTGTCTTTTCAAGACTTCATTAGGGAAGTGGCCAGGGGCCTTTCCATCTCAGTGGCCCCTGAGACAGAGCCTAGAGCCAAAAAATTAGATATTTTACAATATCCTAAGGCTCCTAAAGAGGCAGCCACTTTACCAATACATGAGATTCTTTATGATCACATGTTGGGCATATGGGAGACTCCCCTCATTCTCGCAGGTTGGACACCATGTATCGCGTTCCTCCTTGTCCTGGCTTCCATAAGACTCAGCTTCCTCACCACTCCATTGTGGTGGAGTCTGCTATGAAGAAGATCAAGAGTACAAAAAGGCACTCTTCTGCTCCTCCAGGAAGAGAATGCAGAACCCTAGATGCCTTTGGCAGGAGAATTTTTCCAGGCCAGTATGCTTGTTGCCACAATCAACTCCTATAGTCTCTATATGGGGATGTTTCTAAAAGAAGTTACAGATCACCTGCAAACTTTATCTCCTTTTATTTCAGAAGATAAAAGGGAAGAGTGCCTCACCTGGCTCAAACATGCCCAGGATATTTCCAAGTTTTCCAACCGTGCAGCCTTTGACTCTTTTGAAGGTGCCAGCAGAGCCTCGGCCATTGCCATAGGTGCACGTAGAGTTGCTTGGTTTCAAGATTCTGATTTGGAACCCTGGGTTCAAGATGGACTAGGAAACCTTCCTTGTACAGGTGAAAAGCTTTTTGGCAAGGATTGGCAAGCAAAGGCCACCCAGATGGATGCTGAAAATTCTGCTTTAGATAGACTTTCAAAGTCTACTTCTGCTCCTTTTAAGAAAAGGTTGTTCAAAAAGGGTTTTTTTCCCCAAAAAAGGGAAATATTATTCTGCTTATGGTCAGCAGTCATCTTCTGCAGGTCGTTTTGCTACAAAGAGACAGCAACAACCGAAACAGGCCAAGCCTAAGGCTGCTAGGACTGCTACGGCCCAACAGCCTCAGCCTCCTCAAGGCCTTTGACTTACAACTAGAGAGCTTAGCCTTTCTGGCTCTAGAACATCCAGAGCCTCTCACAATTCCAGGAAGGTTGGCTTACTTTGCTCCCAGGTGGGAACAAATCACAGCAGAGCAATGGACCCTCTCCATCATAAGGGAGGGGTACAAGCTTCATTTCTTAAACCTTCCTCCTCACACCATGGTGAGACAGTTCAATTCTCAGACATCTCTCCTCAACCTTCTGGGTCAGGAGAATGCTACCCTTCTTTCCCAAGGGGCAATAGAAGAAGTACCCCTTCTTCAACAGGGCTCAGGGTTCTACTCCCCCTACTTTCTTATCCCAAAGAAAACAGGGGGCTACAGACCCATATTAGATCTCAGAGAATTGAACAAGTTTCTATGCAAGGAGAAAATCAAGATTTCTCTCGGTACTCTCCTTCCATACCTTCAGAGTCAGGATTGGCTTTGCTCTCTAGACCTCAAGGATGCGTACACCCATGTCCTCATCCATCGAACACACAGAAGGTTCCTTCGGTTCCTTTATCAAGGGAAGCACTACCAATACAGAGTGCTTCCTTTCGGTCTGGCCTCTGCACCAAGGGTGTTCACAAAATGCATGGCAGTAGTAGCTGCATTTCTACGCACTCTAGGGATATTCGTATTCCCATATCTGGACGACTGGCTCATCCGAGCTCCATCCCAGTCAGAGGCCCAGTCTTCTCTAACCTGCACAAGGCATATCCTTCAGTATCTGGGACTTGTAATAAACATCCCAAAATCCCATCTCACCCCTACTCAATCTCTAGAGTTCATAGGGGCCTTGCTGGATGCCACAACTACAAGGGCCTATCTTCCCCAGGCCCGTTGCCTACGCTTGGTGCAGTTAGCCTCACAAATTCAGTTAAAATCCCATTTAACTGCTCGAGAGATGTTACAACTGTTAGGCCACATGGCATCCACTGTGCATGTGGTTCCTTACGCTCGCCTTCACATGAGGGCAGCTCAGTGGACTCTGTCCACCCAATGGACCCAGGCATCAGGTTGCCTTTCAGACAAAATAGCGACCTCCAGTCGCCTCTTTTGGTCCCTCCAGTGGTGGAAGTCCACTCAAAATCTGTTGCTGGGGTCCCCCTTTCAACAGGTGTTACCCCAAGCAACCCTTACAACAGATGCCTCTCCAAGAGGTTGGGGAGCTCATCTTCAAGATCTCTCCACTCAAGGCATCTGATCTTTACAGGAGACATCTCTACATATCAACCTCTTAGAGCTCAGAGCAATTTTTCTAGCTCTCAGACTCTTCCACACCCTGCTCAGCTACAAGACAGTCCTCATCCACACGGACAACCAAGTAGCCATGTTCTACGTGAACAAGCAGGGCGGGACTTGCTCTCTGTCGCTTTGCAGCGAAGCTCTGAGATTGTGGGCCTTCGCCAGAGAGCATCAAATTCATCTCATGGCAGTGTATCTTCCAGGGGTTCAAAACTCTTGGGCAGATAGACTCAGTCGAGTTCTGCTTCCACACGAATGGTCCCTCCATGGGGACCAGATAGCCAGGATCTTCCGAATTTGGGGAACCCCGGACATAGACCTCTTTGCAAGTCCGTGGAATGCCAAACTTCCCCGGTTCTGTTCCAGGATTCCGTGTCAGGGAGTTGAGGCCAGGGATGCCTTCCTCCTTCATTGGGGGCAAGACTTCCTCTATGCCTTTCCACCCATTCCCCTAATTCCCAAGACACTCTTCAAACTTCAGAGAGACAAGGCGTCTATGATCCTCATAGCACCACATTGGCCACGCCAAGTGTGGTAGCCTCTACTTCTGCATCTCTCTCAAGCTCCCTCCCTGGACTTGGGATCTGCTCCAGACCTCCTGTCCCAGGAGGAGGGAACATTGTGGCACCCAAATCCCCAGTCTCTTCACCTCAGAGCCTGGTTGCTGAAGGCCCAGACCTTCAAGATTTGCATCTTTCTCAGCAAGTGAAGGATATCCTTCATGCTTCCAGAAAGCCTTCCACTAGACATTCCTATGCTTTTAAATGGAAAAGATTTACCATTTGGTGTGCAGAGAAGGGTCTTAACCCTCTTATAATACCTCTGAATTCTTTACTAGAGTATTTGCTGCGTTTATCCCATGCAGGCCTTAAAACGAATTCAGTAAGAGTCCATTTGAGTGCTATTGCAGCATCCCTTAAGCCTCTCAATGGACAGCCTATTTCCTCTCATCCTCTTATTGCAAGATTTATGAGAGGCCTTCTTTTAACTAAACCTCCCATTAGACCACCTCCAGCGGTATGGGATTTGAATTTGGTTCTTGGCCAGCTTATAAAGCCACCCTTTGAACCCTTAGCCACTACCTCCTTGAAATTCCTTTTCTGGAAGGTTATTTTTCTCATTGCAGTCACCTCAGCTCGCCATATCAGTGAGCTGCAAGCCTTTCTGGCTAATCCTCCTTGTACAAGGTTCCATCATGACAAGGTAGTCCTCGGGACTAATCCACACTTTATGCCTAAAGTGGTCTCACCTTTTCATCTGAACCAGGAGTTGTATTTACCTGTCTTTTTTCCAGGACCTCATGCATCAACTGCAGAGAGGAATCTTCATACCCTGGATTGTAAGAGAGCACTTGCTTTTTACTTACAAAGGACACAGCAACATAGAATGTCCTCTCAACGATTTGTTGCCTCTCATTTAGGACTTCCAGTCTCTAAGAGAACTCTGTCTAATTGGATTGCTCAGTGTATTTCCTTCGCCTACCAGAGTAAGAACCTTTCTCTGGAAGGCCATGTCACAGCTCACAAAGTGAGGGCCATGGCAGCCTCTATGGCTCATCTAAACTCTGTGTCCATTGACCAAATCTGTCGAGCGGCCACCTGGGCCTCGGTTCATACCTTTACAGCCCATTACTGCTTGGACAAGGACTCCCGCCGGGATGCCTTGTTTGGTCAGGCTGTTCTCAAACACCTGTTCCATACCTAATCAACTCCTACCCCCCATCCCTGGTTGGATGCCCGAGATCCATGGGGGTGAGGTGGAGCCCTTATCAGGGACTCACAACCTTTGGGATCTGTCTGGCATCTCTAGCTGGGGAGTCCCCATATGTGAAGACTCATTCCTGCTTGTTCCTGGAGATAGCACAGTTACTTACCTGTAACGGGTGATCTCTGGGAACAGCAGGAATAAGTCTTCACAACCCACCCACCTCCCCTAGGAATTGTTTCTCTCTATCTTTCCTTTCCTTTCCTTTCTCTCTCTCTCTTTGTCTCAGCTTAAAACTCGAACTGGAGAGAGGCGGTTGGGAAAGGCGGGAAGGCAGCGCTCAGGTGCTGTGGAATGCTCCCAAAAGCTTTCCTTTTGGACGTTGGGGAGCGTTCCCACGCAGGCTCCGTCGGTACCGACGATACCCATATGTGAAGACTTATTCCTGCTGTTCCCAGAGATCACCTGTTACAGGTAAGTAACTGTGCTTTCTCCAGGAGCAGCAGGAATCAGTCCTCATGACCCTCCCTCCTCCCCTTGGAGTTGCAGTTGTATATAGTTCATTTTCTTTTGTGCTGTCTTTTAGCTATGTCATCAGATTAAGCAAGATGGCAGCTTTGGGCGGGAAGGGGACCGCGCATGCGTGCCTGCATTCCCAAAGGCTTTCTTTGAAAGCTGGGGAAATGCTCCGCATGGGGGCTCCTTCGACGCCGACGTCACCCATATGTGAGGACTGATTTCTGCTGCTCCTTGAGAACACCTGTTACAGATGAGTAACTACTCTTTTCCGCCTGCGAGCAGTGTAAGCTATAACCCCCGCCTCTCATGGTCGCCTTACTTGCCTCTCAGAATAATACCAGGGTATCTTTGTGTCCCTCGTTAAACTGTTCATAGTTGTCCCATTGAGTACATAGGTAACCACAAAAGTCTTCATCTTCAAACAAATATACCGGAAAGCGCCAGCTTCTATTTTTTGCCCTCTGACTATCCCACACCATCCATGTTTGTTTTTTGTTTATTTATTAAAACATTTGAAATTCCACCCCCCATTACATCGCGGCGGTTTACAATATAATAAAAAAATCAGAGAGGAAAAGAAATTACAATCAATATAAGAAAAGTAAAGAGGAAAAAAAAGAAAGTGATAGTAAAATTCAGTAGCTAAAAGGGGTGGAGAATTGAGAGATTAGGGGGGAAGATTGAAAGCAGAGGAGAAGAGGTGGGTTTTTAGGAGGGAGCTGAATATGGGGTAAGACTCTTCTAGTCGAAGGGCAGTAGGCAAGGACTACCACAGGGAGGGACCGAGATAAAAGAAAGCTGACTGGTTGACTGAAGATGTGCCTGTGAGGGGGAAGGGAGGTGTAAGCGGTTGATATGGATAGAGCGGAGGCTACGATTGGGTGTATGAAAAGGTAGTAAATCAGCTAGGTACTGGGGTCTGTGAGAGTAAATAGCCTGGTGCAGTAAAATGAGAATCTTAAATTGTATTCAGAAATTCAGTGGGAGCCAATGAAGATGTAAAATTGGAGTAATATGATCACGAGGGAAAGCATGAGTAACCATCCGGGCTGCAGTGTTTTGTAGTAATTGTAATCGACGACACTGATATTGAGGAATGCCGGCAAATATGGAGTTACAGAAATCTAATCTAGTGATGACCAGTGAAAGAAGGAGAGTGATCAAGGCCTGAGGGGATAAAAATGGTTTGATGGCGCGAATGCACCGAGGACAGAAAAAAGAGCGCCTTGAGACTTGGGAGATGTGATCGTTAAATGTGAGGATGCTGTCGAGAGAGACACCTAAATAGCGAAGCTTACATACCAAGGAAATTGGAGTACCCAAGAAAGAGGGAGTAAGTGATGGGCAAGTGGAGCTGTGGGGAAACCAGATAGCGGTGGTTTTAGAGATGTTAAGAACAAGACAATTTGAGGAGAGCCAAATGGAGACCGAAGATAAGCATTCATTGAGAGGAGTGATTTGTGAATGGGAAGAGGGAGGTGTGGTGTAAGAGAAAAATGTCATCGGCATAATAATATCCTGAAATACCTGATTGTTGAATTAGTAATGCCAGAGGGGCCAAGAATACATTAAACAATAATGGAGCTAATACCGAGCCCTGTGGGACACCATAGGTAAGGGGGAAATGGTCTGTGGTGGAAGAGGCAGAGGTCACCGCAAAAGATAGAGTATAGAAAAGAGTGGAACCAGTGATAGACAGTACCCCGAACACCTGTATCCCGCAATCTAGAAAGAAGATGAGTGATCAACCAGATCAAAGGCAGCAGAAAGATCTAAAGACACCGCCACCGATATATCACCACGATCGTGAGAAGAGTGTATTTCATTCATAACAGCAGTGATGATGGATTCGACACTATGGCCTGGCCGAAAACCAGACTGATGGGGGTGAAGGAAATGTGTTGAATCGAGATGATGGGAGAGTTGAGTGAAAACTGCTTTCTCTAGGAGTTTTGAGGCAAATGGTAAGTTTGACACAGGGTGATAGTTCGCTGGAACAGATGAGTCTAAGGTGGGATTCTTTAGGAGGGGGCGAACCAGGGCGTGCTTCCATAGGTGGGGGAAAGACCCGGAGGCAAGACTGGAATTAATGATGGTGAGTAGTGGCATGAATAGACCAAGAGAAGGTTCGGATAACCAGGCAGATGGAATAGGATCTAATGGGCAAGTGGTTTTGTGAGTGGTAGAGAGAAGCTTAAGAAGTTCCGAAGATGTGAGGGGATGGAAATTAGCCCAAGAGTGGGATAATGGAGAAAATGGTGGGGGTGAAATAGGGGAAGGAGGCAGAAGCGCATGAGGACAAAGAGGGAGAGACAGGTGTAAATCATGAACTTTGGAGGAGGAGGAGGCCAGCTGGGTAGGACTGGGAGCTGAACCAGAAGGGATAACATCACGTGAGGGATGAGATTGCAGTCGCGAGAGAGCTTGAAGGGTTGAGAATAGATGTCTAGACCTGTTGGGGGCTGATGCAATTGATTCAGAGTAGTAAGTACGTTTAGCTTGTCGTCCATACCATTGCATGATCCGAGATCACAATTGGTTCTTCACTTTTATGATCCAGCCAAGGCTTCCTGAAGAAACCAGCATTCAGTCTATGAGGAACCAAGAGCTATGTGCTTTTGATAGATGCGTTTAGTCCCTCTCACCCAGATGCGCCACACATCTATCAGACCACCTAGCCGGCATAAGTATCCAATACCTTTAACTGTCCACCCCCGATCTTGGCTTGTCCCCGAACAGTCCAGTGCTGGATTATGGGGACAATTGAAATCTCCCGCTATTATTGGCGCTGACCTGTGTGGTTAATCAATGGAATAGACTCTTTAAAAAAAAGCTGTGACTGTACTCATTTTGGGCATAAACATTGGTTAGGAATACTTCTTCATTGTAGAACTTCACTTTAAGGAAGACAAAACGTCCCTGTGGGTCTGCCTCCCAATCCTGTACTTTTAGGGGCCACCCCCTTTCTCACCAGGACCGCAACCCCTACCTTCTGTGTGCCCAAGGAGGCCCCCATACATTGTTGACACTCGATCTCTCTTCAGTTTCTCATGTTCCCAGACACTCAATTGTCTCCCCTGTATAAATGCTATCTGTGTGCTCTGACACTTCAAGGCTTGTAATATTTTTGTATGCTTAACTTGGGGACATTATACCTCCAACATTCCAAGTAGTGAAACGTATTTGATGTGAGACCATCCTAATTATTCAGGCTTTCACAATAGACTTGCAATCTTGATCTCCCCAAGGCCCGCCCAGCCTCGGACCTCAAGGTATTAAACACATGTGGTAGGTTCAGCATATATTTTGTACATCCACCTTTTCTCACTTGTCTCCCCCTTTCATACCAAACAAACATTCCCAATCTCCAGGAACAAGCAGGAATGAGTCTTCATATATGGGTACGTCAGTACCGATGGAGCCTGCGCGGGAACGCTCCCCAGCGTCCAATCAGAAAGCTTTTGGGAGCATCCCTTAGTGCCTGCGTGCTGCCTTCCCGCCTTTCCAACTGTCTCTCCTCAGTTTTCGTTTTTCCGCGGAGCCTGCAGGACGTCCTCCTGTCACCGCAGAAAATTTTTTCTTTAATTCTCTTTTTTTCTTGTGGTCGCGGCTGTTTTTCCCGCCTCCGCCGGTGGGTTTTTTTCTTTTCTTTTTCTCAAACTCAGGGAGAGTTTTTCCCTCAGTTTTCTGTCTTAAATTTTTAGGCCTGTAAGGCCTCTCCATCATGGAGTCTTCTTCTCCTAAGAAGTGTCTTAACTGTGGAAATAGTTTTCTTTTTAGACGCCAATAGCTGGTGTCTAACCTGTTTGGGTCCTGACCCTTTTCCTCCGGAGCCGTTAGGCTACAATCTTATGAGAAGACATTTTTCATTTCGAGTTACCCTCGATACTGAGTTCCCTTCCAGTGTCAGGGCACTGACCAATTCTTCTCTACAGGATCAGGTAACCCACAAGCAGTCTGTTAAGACTAGCCAGTCCTTGAGTGGTAAGTCTCATGCCAAGCATGATGACGGCTCCGGCCTTGCCCTCAAGACCCTATTGACTTCAAAACCCCGGCGGGAGTCTTCGGGCTCCAAAGCCTTTCAGGGGTTTCAGGTTGTTCCTTGGGCTCACCCCTCACAGAACATACCTGAGCCATGCTTGGTGGTGGCATCCGCTTCGAGCAGTACCGATACCCCGGCATCGGCACTGGTGTTGTGATCCACTCTTCGCCAGGGATCGTCATCTGGCGTTCTCGGTGCCTTCGGGACCGATCGATACGTTCCAGATTGACTTTCCAGTATTGGCAGCATCGCCGATACGACCACCGACGTCGGTACCCTCTAGACATGCATCGATAGACTCGCTTCCTTCGATGCCTAGTCTGGAATCGATATCTAGTCTGGAAGACTGCATACCGACGCGTCTCGGAACCGACGCTTATCGATTCCGGATGCGCAGTACCGAGGATACTCACCAGGGGTTTTTGGTTGCCTCTGTACCGCTTGAGCAGCCTCCGATGACTGCTTCGATGGCGGTATCGCCTTTGATTCCGGCACAGCCGCCGGTGTCGGTATCGATGCCGGTTCCTGCAGTAACATCAGGACCAGCCACTTCCATGCCTTTTTCTCCAGGATCGCTCCTTTCTATACCTAGTTTGGAGTCGATACCTGGCATGGACGATGCAGTACTGACTGTCTCAAGTCGTAACTGGCAGTACCAGTATCCATCTAGTGGGGCTCTTTTTCTGCACTGGACCAGTACTTCCTCCGGTGCCCAGGCTACTACTTCAACTTTAGCCTATCCAGGGATGGTTCCCATTGGAGATCCTTCTTTTCAGAAATTTCTCCTTGACATGGCAACATTCCTTTCTATTCCAATCCCTGGCTGTGATCCCACTCAAGGCTCTCCTGCGGAAAAGGAACATATAATGCTTCCTTTGCATCATTCTTTGCAGGATCTTCTTCTGAAAATCTGGGAAACAACTTTAAGGGTTTCCTCACCTTCTGCAGCAACTGGTGATCTGTATCAGGTGCCCCCCTCTCCAGGGTTTCAAAAGACTCAACTTCCCCATCATTCCATTGTAGTGGAATCAGCAATGAGGAAGGTAAAAAGCAAGAAGCAGCATTCTTCTTATCCGCCAGGTCGTGAATCTAGAACACTTGATGCCTTTGGACGTCAAACCTTCCAAACATCTATGCTGGCAACAAGGATAATCTCTTATATTTTTTATATGAGTCTATCTCTCCAGGAGGTCACAAAGAAATTATCTCTTTTGATTCCTTTTCTATCAGAGCCCAAGGCTGCAGACTATTCCTTACTTCTTAGTCATAGCCAAAATATCTCTTGGTTTCTTTCTCGTGCTTCTCTAGACTCTTTTGAGTCTGTTAGCCGAACCTCTGCTATAGCCATAGGAGCACGACGTAGAGCCTGGCTCCAGGCTTCAGACTTGAACAGATGGGCACAACAAAGACTGGGTAATACTCCTTGTACTGGAGAAAATCTCTTCAATAAGGAGTCTTTACGTCAGGTTGCTCATTGTTCCACTGACTTTCCTGTTTCTGGGGGCTGTCCTAAGCCTTCTCCTTCCCCAGTAGGTAGGAAATGTCCTACAAAACCTTCTTTCCCTAGGAAAATAAGGTTTCACTCTTCTCCTGCCCATTATACAGGTGTTCCCAAGCAAGGGAAACCTCGCCCTGGTCTGAAGAATCCAAACCCAGCAGCCATAGGTTCCTAAAGGTTACACCTACAGTTAACTTCTTAGCAGAAGTTTTTTCACTGTTTTTTCCTTCAAAACTCTACACATGGATTCCTTTCTTCAGGACATCCTTTTCTTTCTACATATGCTGAGCTGTCAGGATATTCATGTCTATGGGTCACAGGTTTCTCCTCTTCTTCCTGCCAAGAAGAGAAGTTAACAACTATCCCATGATAGTTTTTCTGTTCCAACATGAATTTTTCCCTTCCGCAGACTTACCATATGGTAAGTCACCCTTCAGCTCCTGTTTCTCTACCCTCTCATCCAGGGTTCCCCCTGAATGAGTGGTTCCATATCACTGCAGGGCTTCTCGAGCCTTTCATTCCAGTGTAGAGTTTTTTCCCTTGAATAAATTCCCTTCTTTTCTCTGGGCAGCTCATCAGACAGGGAAAGGAATTTCTCCTCTCCTTTTGTCTCTCTTTTACACAGGAAGATTTTCTCTGCTGTCTCATTCAGCAGCTGCCCATGCAGGAGTTCCAGTAATTGGACTACTGGTACTTTTCCACAAGTTTCCAGTCTGTCTTCCACTACTTTCGGTCTGGCCTTAATAGTGATTCCAAGATAGTGCTTTCTTCTATCTTGGATAATCCTAATCACTTCAGGCTTATCACACTATCTTCTTTTCTTGCCATCTCCACTTTCTTGGATTTGGCAGCACAGTTGACCCACAACCAGTTTTATTTTCTAATTCTCCTGCATAATGCTCTCTGCAGTCTTCAGAGAAGCTTTCTACTGTGGGCCCTTGCTAGAGAGCATGGGGTTTTGTCTCTGATGACTATTCTATATGGTTGGGAAAGGCTCTTCAGTCATTTTCCATGACTGTGAGGGTTCTTCACACCCTGTTATCTCCTGTTATAATACAGGATATAAGCCTTTTCTGCGTGAATGTCCAAAGAGTTTCCCAATCCTGCAGGAATATACTCTTTTTTTTTTTTCCTTGCAGCTTGTCCTCATGGTATTCTACTCCTTTATGGACAGCACATATTCTACTAATAACGCATGATACCCCTTGTGTCCCTCCAGTGGGTCACCCTGGTATCTCCTCCTATGCGTTTTCTGTCCATTTACCATGTTAGAGTTCTACAAGACTAAGGACTTGCTGTTTACAGACTGATATTATCCTCTGTTTTTTCATGCAACCATCCTGGTTATTTCACTGGATAGCATTCCTGCACCATTTTAGCCAGAAGGAATAGATTCTCTATATATCTTCTCAAGTAGGTTCCACCTTCTTGTTGTTAAGATGAATCTTTCTCCTTCACATCCCTCATGTGAATGTTCTTATGGGCATATCTCTATCTGCTTAATTGCAGACATGTATCTTCAGACATACATATTCATGTATGTATATATCTCTATATACTTCTATCGATACATATGTCTGTAAGTTGTGTGTGCATATGTTATGCCCCTATATATATATATATATATATATATATATATATATACACACACACACATATCTATCTATATATATATAAATATATCTATATGTGTGTCAAGATGCTTCCTTATAAGTAGATATGTATATCTCCAGGAACAAGCAGGAATGAGTCTTCACATATGGGTACGTCGGTACCGACGGAGCCTGCGCAGGAACGCTCCCCAGCTTCCCAAAAAGGAAAGCTTTTGGGAGCATCCCACAGCGCCTTCCCGCCTTTCCTAACCAACTCTCCTCAATTCTTCTTTGCTGCGGAGCCTGCAGGTCGAGCCCTGTCACCGCTGAAGAAGTTCTTTATTTTATTTTATTTCTTTGGTCACGTGTCTGCCTTCCCCGACTCTGGACCGGTACCACCAGTCTTTTCTTTCTTTCTTTAAAAAAAAAAAAAAAATCGATATTTTTTCCTCACTTGGTGTTCTTTTCTTCTTAAGGCCTCAGGGCCCACAAGAAAATTTCCCTCATGGAAAAACCAACCTCTGGGTTCAAAAAAATGCATTAAGTATTTCGGTACTATTTCTGTTACAGATACCCATGAATGGTGTCTTAAATGTTTGGGTCCTGAACACTCCATTCCGGATTGTCCGTCCTGCTCCCTAATGTCTAAACGGGGGTTACAGAACCGAGCAGCTAAGCTCCATGTCCTGTTTCCCGCTGAGGCACCGGCAGTAGCATCGACATCTTCCAGGTCGTCTTCTCCTGAAGGATCTCAGGTAATTAAACATAAACCTAGCAGGTCCTCGAAGGGTAGATCTCCCTCTAAGCATCGAGATGCCTCCGGGCTTGCCCTCGAGGATCCTGCACCAGCCAAACAACCCCGGCGGGAAGCTCCGGCTTCCAAAGCTCCTCCTATGGGGTTACAGGTTGACATCGATGGCACGGCCTCGACCGATCACCTGTTAGAATGCTCTGGGATACCGGCACAATCTACCGGTACCGACCTCCAGGCATTCATGGCGTCGATGGATCAGAATGTTCTGTCCATGCAGCAGGCTATTTCAGCCTTCATTCAAGCTGCGACGCCGGCGGTACCGCAACGAGCTCAGTTGTTGGTATCGGCTCCGGTACCGGCACCAGCGCCGATGCCGGTACCGACGGCATTGACATCGACCAGGATACCGACTGCTGCGGTTCCTTGTCCAGGGCTACTTCTCGGTACCGATCCGGTACCGGGGACGCCTGATGTCGATACCGCTCGATACGCGTATCGAGCGTTAGAAGAGCACCCTGACAGGCGATACTTCGATTCCTCTGATGATTCTGATACATCAGATGAGTCTCCTGAAGTATCCATAGCCCTTCCTTTCAAGACTTCATAAGAGAAGTAGCTAAAGGACTCTCTATTTCAGTAACCTCTGAATCAGAGCCTAGAGCAAAAAAATTAGATATTTTAGGATTAGGGCTCCTAAAGAGGCAGTCCCCCTTACCAGTTCATGAGATTCTTCATGAACACATAATTGATTTATAGGAGACTCCTCTCACTCTCTCTCTTCATTCTCGCAGGTTGGACACTATGTATCGTGTCCCTCCTTGTCCTGGGTTCCAGAAAACTCAGCTTCCTCACCATTCCATTGTGGTGCAGTCAGCTATGAAGAGGATAAAGAGACACTCTTCTGCTCCTCCAGGAAGAGAATGCAGGACCTTGGATGCTTTTGGTAGGAAAATCTTCCAGGCCCGTATGCTTATTGCCAGAATCAACTCATATAGCCTTCCCTACATCTCCGAGCTTGGTTACTGAAGGCTTAAGTCTTCAAGACTTTAATCTTTCTCAACCTGTGAAAGATATCCTTCATGCCTCTAGGAAACCTTCCACGAGGCGGTCTTATGCTTTCAAATGGAAACGTTTTTCCATTTGGTGTGCTCAGCAGGGCCTTGACCCTCTGGCACTTCCTTTGAATTCCCTCTTAGACTATCTCCTGCATCTTTCCAATGCAGGCCTTAAGACGAATTCTGTAAGAGTCCATTTAAGTGCTATTTCAGCATCCCTGAAACCTATAAATGGACAACCTATCTCCTCTCATCCTCTTGTTGCAAGATTCATGAGAGGCCTGACTCTCACTAAACCTCCCATCAGACCCCCCCCGGTCGCATGGGATTTGAATCTAGTGCTTGGTCAGCTTATGAAGCCACCTTTTGAGCCGTTATTTTCTACCTCCTTGAAATTTCTTTCCTGGAAGGTACTATTCCTAATTGCAGTCACTTCCGCTCGCCGCATCAGCGAACTGCAGGCTCTAGTGGCTAATCCACCTTATACAAGATTTCATCATGACAAGGTGGTCCTTAGGACGAATCCCCACTTTATGCCCAAAGTGGTCTCGCCTTTTCATCTTAATCAAGAGGTATATCTACCTGTCTTTTTTCCGGCTCCTCATGCATCCAGTGCAGAGAGGAACCTTCATACTCTGGATTGTAAAAGAGCTCTAGCCTTTTACCTTAATAGGACTCAGCCACATCGAAAGTCTTCTCAACTTTTCGTGGCTTTTGATCCTTCACATTTGGGACTTCCAGTCTCCAAGCGTACACTTTCCAATTGGATTGCTCAGTGTATTTCCTTTGCTTACCAGAGTAAAAACATTTCTCTGGAAGGCCATGTCACAGCTCACAATGTGAGAGCCATGGCAACTTCTATGGCTCATCTGCACTCTGTTTCTATTGATCAGATCTGTCGAGCCGCTACCTGGGCCTCGGTTCATACCTTTACAGCCCATTACTGTTTGGACAAGGACTCCCGCCGGGATGCCTTGTTTGGCCAGGCTGTCCTCAAACACCTGTTCCATTCTTAGACAACTCCTGCCCACCTTCCCAGGATGGATGCCTGAGATCCATACGAAGATGGCGAACCCTTGGAGGGGGATCTCCCAGGCATCTCAGCTAGGGAGTCCCCATATGTGAGGACTTATTCCTGCTTGTTCCTGGAGATAGCACAGTTACTTACCTGTAACAGGTGATCTCTGGGAACAGCAGGAATTAGTCCTCACAACCCACCCACCTCCCCTAGGAGTTGTATCTTCTATCTATCTGTCTTCCTGTCCTCTCTCTATTGTCTCAGCTATAAACTCGAAACTGAGGAGAGCTGTTCAGGAAGGCGGGAAGGCAGCGCGCATGTGCAGTGGGAGGTCCCAAAAGCTTCCATTCTAGGAAGCTGGGGAGCTTTCCCGCGCAGGCTCCGTCGGTTCCGACGTACCCATATGTGAGGACTAATTCCTGCTGTTCCCAGAGATCACCTGTTACAGGTAAGTAACTGTGCTTTACCGCTAAGCATCAGCAACCTAAGCAGGCCAGGCCTAAGTCTACAGGGGCTGCTGTAACCCAGCAGTCCCAACCCCCTCAGGGTTTTTGACTTGATGCTAGAGAACTTAGCCTTTCTGGCTTTAACAACACCATGGTGAGACACTTCAATTCTCCCACATCTCTTCTCAACCTTTTAGGTCAGGAGATAACTACCATTCTTGCCCAAGGGGCAATAGAAGAAGTTCCTCTTCTTCACAAGGGTCAGGGTTCTACTCCCCCTATTTTCTCATGCCAAAGAAGACAGGGGGATACAGACCCATTCTAGATCTCAGAGAATTGAACAAATTTCTATGCAAGGAGAAGTTCAAGATGCTTTCTCTGGGCACTCTCCTTCCATACCTTCAAAGTCAGTATTGGCTTTGTTCTCTAGATCTCAAGGATGCGTACACACATGTACTCATCCATCCAACTCACAGAAAATTCCTACGTTTTCTTTTCCAGGGAAAACATTACCAATACAGAGTCCTTCCTTTTGGTCTGGCCTCTGCTCCGAGAGTGTTCACCAAATGCATGGCAATAGTTGCTGCATTTCTACGCACTCTGGGAATATTTGTCTTCCCATATCTGGACGACTGGCTCATCTGAGCTCCATCTCAATCAGAGGCCCAGATTTCCCTGGACCGCACAAGGTGCATTCTGCAGTATGTGGGACTGGTAGTAAACCTCCCAAAGTCCCAGCTCATCCCTACTCAGTCCCTGGAATTCATAGGGGCCTGGTTGGATACCACCACTGCAAGGGCCTACCTTCTCCAGGCCCCTTGCCAACGTCTAGTGCAGCTAGCCTCCCAGATTCAGTCAAAGAGCCACTTAACTGCCAGGGAGATGCTACAACTGCTAGGTCACATGGCTTCCACAGTACATGTGGTACCCTATGCTCGCCTACACATGAGAGCAGCTCAATGGACTTTGTCCACCCAGTGGACTCAAGCTTCGGGAGCTCTCTCAGACCAAATAGCAACCTCCAAACGTCTCTTTTGGTCTCTCCAGTGGTGGATGTCCATTCCAAATCTGTTGCTGGGGTCCCCCATCCAACAGTTGTTGCCCCAAGTAACCCTCACAACAGATGCCTCTCAAACAGGTTGGGGAGCTCATCTACAAGACCTCTCCACCCAAGGCACTTGGTCCCCACAGGAGACCTCTCTTCATATCAATCACTTGGAGCTTCGAGAAGTGTTTCTAGCTCTCAAGGTCTTTCATACCCTCCTCAGCTACAAGACAGTCCTTATTCATACGGACAATCAGGTAGCCATGTTTTACACTAAACAAGTAAGGAGGAACTGGCTCTCTGTCGCTTTGCAACGAAGCTCTAAGATTATGGGCCTTCTCCAGAGAGCATCAAATCCATTTCCTAGCAGTATATCTCCCAGGAATCCAAAACTCTTGGGCAGACAGACTCAGTCGAGTTCTGCTTCCACACCAATGGTCCCTGCACATGGATCAGGTACTCAGAATCTTTCAAGAATGGGGAACCCCGGACATAGACTTCTTTGCAAGTCCGTGGAATGCCAAACTTCCCCGGTTCTGTTCCAGAATTCCGTGTCAGGGGTTTCAGGCCAAGGATGCCTTCCTCCTTCATTGGGGTCGGGGCTTCCTGTATGCCTTTCCACCCATTCCCTTGATTCCCAAGACTCTGTTCAAACTCCAGAGAGATCAAGGATCTATGATCTTCATAGCTCCACGCTGGCCACGCCAAGTGTGGTACCCTCTACTTCTGCATCTCTCCCAAGCCCCCTCCCGGGACTTGGGAGCTGCTCCAGACCTTCTGTCTCAAGAGGAAGGGACTTTGTGGCACCCAAACCCCCAAGTCCCTTCACCTCAGAGCTTGGTTACTGAAGGCCTAGACCTTCAAGACTTGAATCTTTCTCAGCAGATGAAGGATATCCTCCATGCTTCCAGGAAACCTTCCACCAGGCGTTCCTATGCTTTTAAGTGGAAAAGATTTTCTATTTGGTGTGCTGAAAAGGGTCTTGACCCTCTAGCACTACCTTTAACTTCTTTGTTAGACTATCTCCTGTATCTCTCCAATGCAGGACTTAAAACAAATTCAGTAAGAGTCCATTTGAGTGCTATTGCAGCATCCCTTAAGCCCATCAATGGACAACCTATCTCCTCTCATCCTCTTATTTCAAGATTCATGAGAGGCCTAACTTTAACTAAACCTCCCATTAGGCCTCCTCCGGTGGCATGGGACTTAAATTTGGTTCTTGGCCAGCTTATGAAGCCACCTTTTGAACCCTTAGCCACTACCTCCTTGAAATTTCTTTCCTGGAAGGTTATTTTCCTCATTGCAGTCACTTCTGCTCGCCGCATCAGTGAACTGCAGGCCTTAGTGGCTAATCCACCTTATACAAGGTTCCATCATGACAAGGTAGTCCTTAGGACAAATCCACACTTTATGCCTAAAGTGGTCTCACCTTTTCATCTTAATCAGGAGGTATATCTACCTGTCTTTTTTCCAGCTCCTCATGCATCCAGTGCAGAGAGGAATCTTCATACTCTGGATTGTAAAAGAGCTCTTGCTTTTTACTTACATAGGACACAGCAACATAGAAAGTCTTCCCAGCTTTTTGTTGCTTTTGATCCTTCTCATTTGGGACTTCCAGTCTCTAAGAGAACACCGTCCAATTGGATTGCTCAGTGTATTTCTTTCGCCTACCAGAGTAAGAACCTTTCTCTGGAGAGCCATGTCACAGCTCATAATATGAGGGCCATGGCCACCTCTATGGCTCATCTAAATTCTGTGTCCATCAACCAGATCTGTCGTGCAGCCACCTGGGCCTCTGTTCATACCTTCACAGCCCATTACTGCTTAGACAAGGATTCCCGCCGGGATGCCTTTTTTGGTTAGGCTGTCCTCAGACAGCTGTTCCATTCTTAAACAACTCCTGCCCTCCTTCCCTGGATGGATGCCTGAGATCCATAGGAGGACGCAGACCCCTTTCAGGGTCTCATATCCTTGGGGATCTCCCAGGCATCTCAGCTAGGGGGTCCCCATATGTGAAGACTCATTCCTGCTTGTTCCTGGAGATAGCACAGTTACTTACCTGTAACAGGTGATCTCTGGGAACAGCAGGAATAAGTCTTCACAACCCACCCACCTCCCCTAGGAGTTGTATCTCTTTTCTATATTTCCTTTCGCCTCTCTCTCTATTGTCTCAGCTTTAAGCTCGAACTGAGGAGAGTTGGTTAGGAAAGGCGGGAAGGCAGCGCGCAGGCGCTGTGGGATGCTCCCAAAAGCTTTCCTTTTTGGGAAACTGGGGAGCGTTCCCGCGCAGGCTCCGTCGGTACCGACGTACCCATATGTGAAGACTTATTCCTGCTGTTCCCAGAGATCACCTGTTACAGGTAAGTAACTGTGCTTTACATACTTATCTCCCTAACTGTCTATGCTATAAAGGTTTTTACCTTCCTAGAGGTTCCAGACAGTGGGCTTGCATATGTTTATACTGTCCCTCAGTATGTCGGGGGTATTATGCACACAACCACTACTGTGGTACTGACAGCTCCCACTTTACTCTAGGTCTCGCTATCCCTGAAGCACCATGCTTCAATATCTTTCCTATCTCTCACCAGCTAGGAAAGACAGCGTAGATCTTCAATAGCTCTGAGGTTTCAGTTCTTCACATATCTCTCCTCCTTGGGAATATGGGTTTTTTTCCCATACCCCTTCTTCCCTCCAGGACTGGGCTAGTTGTCCAAATCGGTCAGTCTTCCTCTTTTACTCGTAAATGTTAATGACTCTGTAGCTAAAAGAGTTTTCAGCTTTTCCCATAAAGCTTTCCAATGAAGACCTGCCGTTTTTATACTACCCCAGTTGACACCTGGGTCACCTGCCAATTCCAGATTGGACTTTCACCTTCACTACCGTGAGGTCACCTTGAGGATTCCTCTACTGAATCTCCAGTAGACTCCATCCTCTCTACTTCCTGCAATCCAGTAGGTAAGGTCCATATTGTGATTGCTCATTCAATATTTTTAATGGTAATTATCATACATACCAAGGACTCCTCTCCGGTAGTCCTTAGGATAGTTGTTTTTCCTACAGCTCCTCTCTTTTCAACTCCTACCCACCATCCCTCATGGGATGCCAGAGATTCATGTGTGGGAAGTGCAGTCCTGTTCCAGGGACACACTTTTTATGGGATCTCCCCCTGGCATCTACAGCTAGGGAGTCCCCATATGTGAAGACTCATTCCTGCTTGTTCCTGGAGATAGCACAGTTACTTACCTGTAACAGGTGATCTCTGGGAACAGCAGGAATAAGTCTTCACAACCCACCCACCTCCCCTATGAGTTGTATCTCTCTATCTTCCTTTCCTCTTTCTCTCCCTTTGTCTCAGCTATGAAACTCAACTGAGGAGAGACAGTTGGAAAGGCGGGAAGGCAGCACGCAGGCGCTGAGGGATTCTCCCAAAAGCTTTCTGATTGGACGCTGGGGAGCGTTCCCGCGCAGGCTCTGTCGGTACCGACGTACCCATATGTGAAGACTTATTCCTGCTGTTCCCAGAGATCACCTGTTACAGGTAAGTAACTGTGCTTTATCCAATAACTCACATTCTGCTCTCTGTTCCACTTTACATTCTTACACGGTCCACCCCCCCCAACCTCCAATCTTCCCTGTCATGATACATCCCCCATCCAGCGGTTACAGTCCCCTACAACACATCAAATCCTAAAAACAAACACATTCACTCTACAAAATTATACCTAATATACCTCATACTGCTCATCCGGAGTTGGCCATGTTCCCTGTAAGTATTAGTGTATGTGTCTCATATCCCCGCATATTAAATGAATCCCCCAATTGTGTTGTGACCGCTTTGATTGAAGGATAAGGCAGTATACAAAACCGTCTAAATAAATAAATAAATCATCTCCACCAGCGCCTCAGGGCTGCCCCGCCTCTCTCCAGATTATTTTGCCTCCCTCCTGTTGATCTCTAGGCATTTTAGGCTTGGATTGGGGCCCAAGGTCTCAAGAATATTCCTCGAGATCCCGGCCTTAAAGATGGATTTTTGTAAGTCTTTAACATTAACCTAAGTAGCCTGTAAAAGGCCCGAATTGAGCCAGTCCATCCCTTTAAATAGGGGAAGCCTTGACAAAAACAAACTCCTTATAAATCTGTCTCATTTCAGTTGGGATCCCCCATTATCAATATACCAAGTGTTTACCTTGCTCTTCCAGAAGTCAGTGCAGCAAGTTCTGTCCATAGCAGCTACACTGTGGAAGAACCTGACAAGGACTCCATGAACTTATATGCTGCTGCCACATATTCAGATGTGTAGGTTGCACCACCATGAAAAATCCGAACTGCCAGGTAGGCCAATGGAACAAGGTGGAACAAACCGTTGCAAAAGCTTTTCGTTTTGCCGCAACTGCACTGTAGTAGTCTTGAAACAGCACAGTAGGATGATTATCCAGAAGACGGTCTCGTTTCTTACGGTATGCTTGCAATAACTCTATTTTATGCTGGAAATTGAGCAATTTCGCAATTACTATTCTTGGGTGTGCTTTCCCCTCTGCTCGCACTCCCAGGTGGTGGGCCCGCTCTATCTGTATCTTGCCCACCGAGTCCAGGCCCAGTTTCTTTGGCAGCCAGGTACCCAATAAGGAAAGCAATTGTTAAGTCCAAGTTTCTGGAATTCCAACCATATGGATGTTCCGCTGTGATCTCTTTTCCAGATTGTCTACCTTTGCAGTCAAAGTGTCTATTTGAGCTTGTTGGGCCTTGCCTTTATGCTCTCTGCATGCTTCAGCGTCCTCGAGAGAAGATATTCCATGTTCCACCTCCTCCACACACTGTCCCACCTTGGCCATAGCCTCACCCATCACATACATTTTATGGAGCAATTGCTTGAAATTTGGGCTGCAGCACCCTAGCCACTTTTGCAAATTCATCTGGTGCCGAGTTTGTGCCGAGCCCCCGGTGATGATGGCACAGTCATATTTGCATCGGCTACTGTCATTTTATTTTCACATCCTGTCTTCTCTTTCTTTCTTTTTGCGGCTGAACGCATCTTTACCCGCTTCCTTGGGTCCCACGGACAGAGCTGTACTCTTCCACCACACAGTTACACACAGTCTCTAGCAGAGGAGAGCATTTTACTGGCTAAATGCAGATTAACAAGCAGGGCAGCCCCGGATCGAGTCTAAGATCATCCTTACCCACTCGTGCTCGCGTGACTCCTCTTTTTTTGGATTTATATGGGAGAGGTGCACCTCCTAAAAACATTTTAAATTGGTTAAGTTTTTAACTTACCTTTAGTAAACATGCCCCTATGTGTAACGCGTGTTAATGAATGATCTCCAGGAACAAGCAGGAATAAGTCCTCACATATGGGTACGTCGGAACCGACGGAGCCTGCGCGGGAAAGCTCCCCAGCTTCCTAGAATGGAAGCTTTTGGGACCTCCCACTGCACATGCGCGCTGCCTTCCCGCCTTCCTGAACAGCTCTCCTCAGTTTCTCTTTTTTCGCGGAGCCAGCAGGTCGTGTATCCTGTCACCGCTGAAGAAATTGTAGTTTTTTGTTTTGTTTCTTTAGACCGCGTACCTGCCTTCCCATACCGATACCGGTATCGCCGGTCTTCCTTTTTCTTTCTTGAAAAATTATTTTCTTTTTCTTTTATTATTTTTCAGCACTTGGTCACTTCAGTTAGGCCTTCAGGCCTACTTGAATTCTCCACATGGAGAAGCCAGCCCCTGGATTTAAGAAGTGTACCAAGTGTACTGCTGTAATATCAGTCACAGACACCCATGAATGGTGTCTTAAATGTTTGGGGCCTGACCACTCCATTCCGGACTGCCCTTCCTGCTCCCAAATGTCTAAGCGTGGGCTGCAGAACCGGGCCAACAAATTCCATGTGCTGTTTGCTTCAGAGAATCCAACATCACAGTCATCCAGGTCATCATCTCCGGATGGATCTCATGTAACCAAACCTTCTGTGGGCAAGTCCTCAAAGGGCAAATCTCCTTCAAAGCATCGAGAGGCTCTTAGTTTTGAGGACCCTGCCCCAGCCAAACAGCCCCGGCGGGAAGCTCTGCCTTCCAAAACGCCAATTCAGGGGCTACAGGTTGACATCGATGGCACGGCCTCGACAGATCACCTGTTGGACTGCTCTGGGGTACCGGCCCATACCGGTACCGACATCCAGGCAGCCGTGGCGTCTATGGGCAATACTGTCCAATCCATGCAGCAGGCCGTCATGGCTTTCATTAAAGCTGCAACGCCATCGGTACCGCTTCCAGCGGTTCCGGGCCCGGTTCCGGTATCGTCCGCCATGCCGGAACCCAGGCCTTCCTCTTCTAAACGCAAATCGGTACCGTATGGGCTTTCGCTCCATACCGCTTCCATACCCAGTACGCCCGATGTCGATACCGATCGGTATGCGTATCGTGCGTTGGAGGAAACTAGAGAATACACCGATTCCTCTGAGGATTTTGGCTCCTCTGATGAGTCTGCAGAGCTCTCCCTTGACCTTCCTGAGGAACCTTCTTCTCCAAAAAGGAGAATGTCTCCTCCAGAGGATTTGTCCTTTCAGGACTTTATTTTAGAAATGGCTAAAGGCCTTTCTATCACTACCTCCTCTGAAAGGGAACCAAGGTCAAAAAGGTTGGATATTTTAGGATACTCTAAGTCTCCTAAAGAAGCAGTTACCCTGCCTATCCATGAAATCCTTCAGGAACAATTGATGGATTTCTGGGAGAACCCTTTAACTCTGTCTCCTTATTCCCGTAGGTTGGACACCATGTATCGGGTCCCTCCTTCTCCTGGTTTTCAGAAAACTCAATTGCCTCACCACTCCATTGTGGTAAAGTCTGCAATGAAAAAGATCAAGAGTACTAAAAGGCACTCTTCTACACCTCCAGGAAGGGAATGTAAGACACTGGACTCTTTTGGTAGGAAAATCTTCCAGGCTAGTATGCTTATAACCAGGATTAATTCCTACAGCCTCTATATGGGCATGTTCCTAGGGGAACTTGCCAAGAAAGTGCGGCATTTTGCCCCCTTTATCCCTGAGGATAAACAGGAGGACTTCCTTTCTGTAGTGAAACAACTTTCAGATGTTTCTAAGTTCTCCAACAGAGCTGCCTTTGATTCCTTCGAGGGAGCCAGCAGAGCTTCTGGCATTGCTATTGCAGCCAGACGTCTGGCTTGGCTCCAGGCTTCTGATCTGGAACCCTGGGTTCTAGATGGCTTACGGAATCTGCCCTGTACAGGTGAGAACTTATTCGGTGCAGAGTGGCAAGTTAAAGCCACTCAAATGGACGCTGAAAATGCCACCTTAGAGAGACTTTCTAAGTCCACTTCTACTCCCACTAAGAAGAAGTCTTTCAAGAGGCCTTATTATAAGAAGGCCAGATATGCTTCCAATACTGGCCAGCAATCTTCTCAACCTCGTTTTGCGGCTAAACGTCAGCAAACGAAACAAGCAAGAGCAAAGCCTGCAGCAGCTACTGCAGCTCAACAGGCTCCACCCCCTCAGGGGTTTTGACTTGCCCCTAGAGAACTTGCCATTCCTGGTTCTGGACCAACCAGAACCTCTCACCATACCTGGAAGGTTAGCTCACTTTGCTCCCAGATGGGAACAAATCACAACAGAGCAATGGACCCTCTCTATCATCCGAGAGGGTTACAAACTTCATTTCTCCAACCTTCCTCCTCATCACATGGTGAGACCCTTCAATTCTCCATCTCCTCTCCTAGCCCTGTTGGATCGGGAGATCTCTTCTCTGCTTGCCCAAGGGGCCATAGAAGAGGTTCCTCTTCATCAACAAGGGTCAGGTTTCTACTCCCCCTATTTTCTCATTCCAAAGAAGACAGGGGGATTCAGACCAATCCTAGATCTGAGAGAATTGAACAAATTTCTGTACAAGGAGAAATTCAAAATGCTCTCTTTGGGCATTCTCCTTCCATACCTTCAGAGTCAGGACTGGCTTTGTTCTCTAGACCTGCAGGATGCGTATACACATCTACTCATCCATCCATCCCACAGAAAATATCTTCGCTTTCTGTTCAGGGGAAGTCATTACCAATACAGAGTACTTCCCTTCGGTCTCGCCTCTGCCCCAAGAGTCTTTACCAAATGCATGGCAGTCGTAGCCGCATTTCTCAGAAGCATGGGGATTTTCGTATTCCCATATCTGGACGACTGGCTCATTCGAGCTCCAACTCAGTCGCAGGCCCAGATTTCCCTAGACCGCACAAGGAGCCTTCTGCAGTATCTGGGACTGGTGGTAAACCTTCCCAAGTCTCAACTCAGCCCTACTCAGTCTCTAGAATTCATAGGGGCCCAGTTGGACACCACCACTGCAAGAGCCTACCTTCCACTGGTTCGGGGTCAGCGTCTGCTGAGCTTGGCCTCCCAAGCCCAGTCCAGTACTCACTTGACAGCCAGGGAAATGCTACGCCTCCTGGGCCATATGGCCTCCACAGTGCTCGTCTTCATATGAGAGCAGCTCAATGGACCCTGGCCACCCAGTGGACTCAGGCGTCGGGAGCACTCTCAGACCAAATACAAACCTCAAACCGTCTGTCTTGGTCCCTCCATTGGTGGATATCCACCAAGAATCTGTTGTTGGGGGCTCCCTTTCAGCCCTTGCTACCCCAAGCAACCCTCACAACAGATGCCTCCCAATTGGGGTGGGGAGCCCATCTGCTAACTCTCTCCACTCAGGGCACTTGGTCTCCACAGGAGGCCACCCTTCATATCAACCTCCTGGAACTGCGAGCAATTTACCTTGCCCTCAAGGTCTTCTATACCCTCCTTGCCAACCTGACTGTCCTGGTTCAGACAGACAATCAGGTGGCCATGTTTTACATAAACAAACAAGGAGGGACGGGCTCTCTGTCGCTTTGCAACGAAGCTCTCAGATTATGGGCCTTCGCCAGAGAGCACCAAATTCATCTGCTAGCAGTGTATCTTCCAGGAGTTCAAAACTCTCGAGCAGACAGGCTCAGTCGAGTTCTGCTGCCACACGAGTGGTCCCTACACGTGGACCAGATAAGCAGAATCTTTCAGGAATGGGGGACCCCGGACATAGACCTCTTTGCAAGTCCGTGGAATGCCAAACTTCCCCGGTTCTGTTCCAGGACTCCGTGTCAGGAAGCTCAGGCCACGGACGCCTTTCTCCTCCATTGGGGTCAGGCGTTCCTATATGCCTTTCCACCCATTCCGCTGATTCCCAAGACTCTATTCAAACTCCAGAGAGATCACGGCTCTATGATCCTCATAGCTCCACGCTGGCCACGCCAAGTGTGGTTCCCTCTGCTTCTACAGCTCTCCCAGGGATCCTCCCTGGACTTAGGAGCTGCACCAGACCTTCTGTCTCAGGAGGAGGGGACTTTGTGGCACCCAAACCCCAAATCCCTACATCTCCGAGCTTGGTTACTGAAGGCTTAAGTCTTCAAGACTTTAATCTTTCTCAACCTGTGAAAGATATCCTTCATGCCTCTAGGAAACCTTCCACGAGGCGGTCTTATGCTTTCAAATGGAAACGTTTTTCCATTTGGTGTGCTCAGCAGGGCCTTGACCCTCTGGCACTTCCTTTGAATTCCCTCTTAGACTATCTCCTGCATCTTTCCAATGCAGGCCTTAAGACGAATTCTGTAAGAGTCCATTTAAGTGCTATTTCAGCATCCCTGAAACCTATAAATGGACAACCTATCTCCTCTCATCCTCTTGTTGCAAGATTCATGAGAGGCCTGACTCTCACTAAACCTCCCATCAGACCCCCCCCGGTCGCATGGGATTTGAATCTAGTGCTTGGTCAGCTTATGAAGCCACCTTTTGAGCCGTTATTTTCTACCTCCTTGAAATTTCTTTCCTGGAAGGTACTATTCCTAATTGCAGTCACTTCCGCTCGCCGCATCAGCGAACTGCAGGCTCTAGTGGCTAATCCACCTTATACAAGATTTCTTCATGACAAGGTGGTCCTTAGGACGAATCCCCACTTTATGCCCAAAGTGGTCTCGCCTTTTCATCTTAATCAAGAGGTATATCTACCTGTCTTTTTTCCGGCTCCTCATGCATCCAGTGCAGAGAGGAACCTTCATACTCTGGATTGTAAAAGAGCTCTAGCCTTTTACCTTAATAGGACTCAGCCACATCGAAAGTCTTCTCAACTTTTCGTGGCTTTTGATCCTTCACATTTGGGACTTCCAGTCTCCAAGCGTACACTTTCCAATTGGATTGCTCAGTGTATTTCCTTTGCTTACCAGAGTAAAAACATTTCTCTGGAAGGCCATGTCACAGCTCACAATGTGAGAGCCATGGCAACTTCTATGGCTCATCTGCACTCTGTTTCTATTGATCAGATCTGTCGAGCCGCTACCTGGGCCTCGGTTCATACCTTTACAGCCCATTACTGTTTGGACAAGGACTCCCGCCGGGATGCCTTGTTTGGCCAGGCTGTCCTCAAACACCTGTTCCATTCTTAGACAACTCCTGCCCACCTTCCCAGGATGGATGCCTGAGATCCATACGAAGATGGCGAACCCTTGGAGGGGGATCTCCCAGGCATCTCAGCTAGGGAGTCCCCATATGTGAGGACTTATTCCTGCTTGTTCCTGGAGATAGCACAGTTACTTACCTGTAACAGGTGATCTCTGGGAACAGCAGGAATTAGTCCTCACAACCCACCCACCTCCCCTAGGAGTTGTATCTTCTATCTATCTGTCTTCCTGTCCTCTCTCTATTGTCTCAGCTATAAACTCGAAACTGAGGAGAGCTGTTCAGGAAGGCGGGAAGGCAGCGCGCATGTGCAGTGGGAGGTCCCAAAAGCTTCCATTCTAGGAAGCTGGGGAGCTTTCCCGCGCAGGCTCCGTCGGTTCCGACGTACCCATATGTGAGGACTAATTCCTGCTGTTCCCAGAGATCACCTGTTACAGGTAAGTAACTGTGCTTTGTCACGTATTAAGTACTATTCATAGGAATAAAAGGGCTGTGGGCACTTGACATGCATTAACTTTCATTGACACGTGCTAAAGCGTTTAGTAAACATGCCCCTTAGTATGTGTAGTGTCGCACTGTTTTTTCTTTTTCTGGTTTTATCCTTTCAGTTTTTTTAGCTTTGTATATTTAAAGATTGGGTGACTTTAATCTACCAGATGAGTATTGGATGCCTTCGAAGAAGCATTGCTTAGGCAACTGGTGATGGAACCAACCAGGGAACATTCAGTGCTGGATTTAGTACTCAACAATGGAGATAGTGTGTCGAATATCTGGGTGGGATCCCGTTTGAGCAGCAGTGATCCACACACAGAGTGTGGTTTGAGGTAAAAGCCAAGGTAAAGTCAATCACAGAAAACTCAGTCCTAGACTTCAAAAACACTGACTTCAGTAAAATGGGAAAGTACCTGAAGTAGAAGTTGTCAGGGTGGGAGGAGATGAGGGAAGTGGAATAAAAGGGGCAACTGATATATATGTAAGGAAAGTAAATAAAAACAAGAGGAAAAGAGAACCTATATGGTTCACCAAAGAAGTGGCTGTACAAATAAAGGCAAAAGCACAGCTTTCACAAAATTCAAAAGATCACAGAGAAACACAAAAAAGAATACAGGATAAAACTAAAAGATACAAAGAGGGAAATAAGGATAGCTAAAGCAAAAGTGAAAGAAAAGATGGCTAAAGATGTGAAACTTCGAGACAAAACATTTTTAAGGTATATTCAGGAGAAGAGGACGATCAGAGGTGGAATTGCAAGACTCAAAAGTGCCGAGGACAGATTTGTAGAAAGTGACACAAAAAGTGAAATTGCTAAACAAATGCTATTCTATTTTCATAATAGAAAATCCTGGAGAAAGACCATTTAAGATTGACAAATATACAAATGAGATTGGAGAGATACCGCACCATTCACAGAAGATGTTTTTGACCAGCTTGCAAAACTGAAAGGGACAAGGCCATGGGACCGGATAGGATACATCCCAGGATACTGAAAGAGAGGTTCTGGCAGGGCCTTTAAATGATGTTTTTAATAGATCTTTGGAGAATGGGAGAGGTTCATGAGGACTGGAGAAGGACTGATGTATGGTACCTCTTCACAAAAGTGGTAATAGGGAAGAGATGACAAACTATAAGCCAGTAAACCTTACTTCAGTGGTGGGAAAAGTAATGGAGGCACTCTTGAAAGAAAGAATAGTAGACTTTCTAGAAACCAATGGATTGCATGATCTGAGGCAATATGGTTTTACGAGGGAAAGATCATGCCACACAAATTTGATTGAGTTCTTTGACTGGGTGACCAGAGAACTAGATCAAGAGCATGCGATGGATGTGATCTACTTAAATTTCAGCAAAGCCTTTGATATACTGTTCCTCACAGGAGGCTTTTCAATAAACTGAGAAACCTGCGGATAGGTTCCAAGGTGGTGAAATGGATTAGAAATTGGTTGACTAACAGATGACAGAAGGTAGTGGTAAATGGAACTCACTCGGAAGAAAGGAAGGTGCCTAGTGGCATGCCTCAAGCATCGGTCCTGGGACAGATACTGTTTAATGTTTTTGTGAGTGATGTTGCAGAAAGACTGAATGGAAAAGTTGGCCTTTTTGCAGATGATACACAAATTTGCCACAGAGTGGGTGTTTCTGAGGGAGTGGACGACATGAGGAAAGATCTACAAACACTGGAAGAATGGTCTAATCCTTAGCAGTTAAGATTTAATGCACAGAAGTTTTAATTTATCTTTTAATGTATTTTACTTTTTATTGTGAACCGCATAGCTTGTTTACAGATCTGCGGTTTATCAAATAAATTATATCCATAACTACTTGGGATGCAGAAGTTCAAAGGAATCATATTTGATAGTGGGGGAGAGGTGTGCACGGTTCAGGAGAGGGACCTCGGAGTGCTATTGTCTGAGGATCTCAAGATGGTGAAAAAATGCATCAAGGCAGTAGCCAAAGCCAGGAGGATGCTGGGCTGCATACAGAGGCATAACCAGCAGAAAGGAGAAGGTGTTAATGCCCCTATACAAGTCATTGATGAGGCCTCACGGAGTATTGTGTTCAGTTTTGGAGACCATATCTCACAAAGGATATAAAAAGACTTGAAACGGTTCAGAGGAAGGCAACCAAAATGATTTGGAGCCTGCATTAGAAAAGGTATGAGAAAAGACTTGAAGACCTAAATATGTATACCCTAGAGGAGAGGAGGGATGGGAGATATGATGCAGGTCTTATAATTAAAGAGTATCATTGAACAAACAAACCTTTTTCAAAGAAAGGGAAGCTGTAAAACTAGAGGGCATACGATGAATCTGCAAGGCGGTAAACTTAAAAGCAAGAGCAGGAAATACTTTCACTGAAAGAGAGTAGTAGATGCTTGGAATGCCCTCCCGATGGAGGTGGTGGGTGCAAATACACTGACAGAATTCAAAGTGGCATTGGACAGACACAGTGGATACCTTTTATAGCAAGAGGATGGAATCAAAACAAACTTAAATATCTTTTTATACCTCAATAAATAGAGGGAGGCTGATCTGCATGGAGTGGCAGGTGCAACTGTAAGCACAGACATAGTGGAGGGTGACCTGCACGAAGCTACATTTACAACCACTCTAGCTACCTTACTGGGCAGACTAGATGGCCCATACTAGTCTTTATCTGCTGTCATATACTATGTTACTATATGTTAATACTAAGTTCTTTCCTTCCTTTATTCCTTTTCTTTTTGCATTTTACAAGGAGCGTTCCCCTTTTATTCCATTGTTGCTGTTTATACTCTTGTGAATCATTTTATATTGTACATGCTCCTGATGCAAACATAGGGGTATGTCTGCTAAGGCATGCTAACAGTTAACCAGTGCTATCTGCAACTAGGTTCCATGTTATTCAATGGGACCTAGTTGCAGATAGCCTGGGTTAACCATTAGCCTGGCTTAGTAAACATACCCCGTAATGTTCAAACATGGTAACATAGTAAATGATGGCAGATAAAGACCAGTATGGTCCATCTAGTCTGCCCAGTAAGATGGCAAGAGTAGGTGCACCTGCCACTCTGTTCAGGCAACCCCTCCCCATGTCTTTGTTTTAATTGATTCTGGATTTGTATTTTTTGTTGTTATTTGTAAATAAAGCTACTTATGTCTTCTGTAATTATTTTATATTCTCTTATTAGCAATTTGTGCCACAAGTCACCTCTTCTCCTTGTTTTTATTGTGCATTCTGCAGTGGATTAGTGCTCTTTTTTTGTGTGTGTTTGGATGGTTATATCACAGAAAGTTTTGCCACAAGCCACTTCATTCACATGCAGGCAGCAGGAAAAATCTGTTGGGCAGCAAAGATAGCCCAGGTCAAGTGTCTGCCACATGAACATTCAATAGCCTCTCCCCCCCTCTCCTGTCCATCTCTTTTTAAGAACTTTCTAGACTTATTTGATGAACTGTTGCATCCAGTAGTCAGCTGTTCTCTTCTCTCAACAGTGGCCCAGCTCTGGAAGGGCTTTTTAACTCTGATTATTGTAGAAGATTTTTGTAAGTATTTATTTAACCAATTATAATTATATACCACCTTATCCTTCAATCAAAGTGTTTTATAGTGTAACTTGTTTGGGGTACATTTAAAGAGGTAGGGGAGAGAGAAAAGAGAGGGGGTGGTGAGGTAAGTAGTTTTCATTAGTATGCTACTTCATCAGTGTATTTTGTGTTTTTTTTTCTTTTGTATTTGTAAACATGGTTTTTCTTTGTTTTTATTCTATAGGAAACATCATTTGGAGTTGGGCTTTGACACAGGAGTGGCAGGAGGATTATCCTCCTGTGTTAGGATAATTTTCCTCCTTTCTTACTAAAGGGGTGAAGAATATCTGTCCATTTGGGAGCAAAGTAACACTCAAAATATAACAGGATGATACTTGGCATGTGGAAAAACAGTTAGACATATTGAATTTGAAAATGGGCCAAATTTGATTGGGAGTTTCAGAAAAACAAGCCCCTCTCCCCTGCAAAAAAAAAAGGTTAAATACATTTCTATGGGAGAAGGAGTTCCAGTTTCTGTAACCTAGAAAATTATATGAGGTACAGTGAAAAATGGCAGTTAAGGAATTCTTTTCAAACTGTTTTCTACTTGCTCCACCCTAAAAACTAGTCCTACCATAATTGCCCCCCCAACCCTGTAAACTGTCCTACCCCTGAAACTAACCCTTCTGCAACTGCACCACCACCCAATAAACTGTCCCTATTGCCAAAAACTATCACCCCACAACTATCTCATCTCCAAAAAAAAATCTCCTGCAGTTGCTCCTCTATCCCAAAAATAGCACATTGCAAGTGCCCCACCACCCTGAAAACTGCCCCACCCCAAATCTAGCTCCTCAATTGCCCAACCCCAAAAATATATCTCCATCCAACTGCTCCACTACTCCATATTGAAAAACTACTCATAACTGCCTCACCCTCCAAAAAACCCCCATAGCCAGGAAGTACCCACTTGCCCCATTACCCTTTAAACAACCTGCTTTTGAAACACCACCTTCAGTAACTAGTATACCCAAAAAACTGCCCCAGTCCTGAAAACTGCCACACCCCAAAAGCTACCACATGCAAATGCCCCACCTCTTAAAAAAGCAAACAAACAAAAAAACCCTCACAACTGTCTCACCATCCCACAAAACTGTTCCCACCCCCAAAACTTCCTCCCACCCCCAAAACGTCCTCCCTGAAACTGCCCCACCCCCACAAAGGGGTTACAAACAATTTCCTAGCTGTGATGGACTGCATTTAAACTTATTTAAATATATATTTTATTTTATTTATTTCTACTGTAAAACTAGCTGCAGTATACAAAGACTAATTCACAGTAACGGTGATTATGGCTTTGCACCTTTCAAACATCCTTCCTCTCTCCTCAATCCATCATAGAGACACAGCCAGTACAGATATAAATACACACACTCTCTAACATACTAACACACTCACTCAAGGAAACATGCACACACACACATACAGTAAACATACATATACTGACACAGAGACATCACAGACATATTTATATAGAAACATACATAGACACAGCTGCCCACAGATGCACACATTTACAACAGGTACACGCATACACACACACACGTGTGTGTGTGTGTATATATATATATATATATATATATATATATATATATATATATATATATATATATATATATATTTTTTTTTTTTAAAAAATAGATATAGACGGAGACCACGTGACGCATGAGCGAGTGAGAAGCTTCTCTACTTGCTCCGCGGCTGTCTCGCCGTTATATTGATTTTTTCGGACTACCCCACCCTGGTAACGACTCCGGCAAAGCCCGTAAGCGAGACAACATAAGAGTCCGGAGGTGGCTGGCGAAAATTCGCACCTTAATATGCCTCTTGCTGCAAAGAAAGAGCGGGAGAAAGCGGCAAAGCTGGGCGCTACTCCGGCGGGAAAGATGGTATCCAATATGGCGCAGCCACATTCACCCGGTGCAGAGAGTATGGAATCCGGATTGGAGAAACTGGCAAAAGAAGTGGCTAAGCTTCTAGAGCCGAAGTTTGACCGGATTCTTACTAAGTTGGATACAGTCGGGGAGACCTTGACAGAGTTCGGCCAGCGCGTTGAGGAAATCGAGCACCGTGTGTCAGCACTTGAAGAGGCCGAGGGGACACAGGCTTGAGAGCAGGCCACACTGCAAAAGACCATTGCGGTATTAGGAGATAAAGTTGACGATCTCGAAAATCGTTCCCGTAGGAACAACTTGCGGATTGTGGGAGTACCTGAGGCTAATACAGAGAGTATGTTATTGCCGATGGTGGAGTCCTGGTTGCCCAGAGAGTTGGGCCTGGAAGACCTCATGGGCGAACTAAAAGTGGAACGAGTACATCGCATTGGGCCTAAGCCGGAGCCTAACCAGCGTCCGAGAGTGGTGATAGCCCGTATACTCAATTTCCATCATAAATGGAGGCTGCTGCAGGCGTATAGGAAGAAGCGGTCATTGACGATGGATAACCACAAGGTCCTGCTATTTCAAGACTACTCTGCATCTGTAGCTGCGAAGCGCAAGGAATTTTCCCCATTCTGCTCCGTGCTGTTTCAAAAACAACTTCGTTTCACGTTAGCGTTTCCTGCGACGCTCCGAGTGCAGCACGAGGGGAAAAACCACATTTTAAACACGGTAGCGGCCGCACGGAAGTTTGTGGAGGCGTTGGAGAGCGCGGAGCAGGCGACTTGAAGAGATGAGTATGGCCCCCTGGACTATCGGCCTCGAGATCCTTGGTAAGTTGGACTGGGGTCTGGAGCTGGACGCTCTCGGGGTTTATCAGTTACATGCCCTGGGGATGGGTTCGCATGGTCTCCCTGAGGCGGTGCGATACCCTGGGGAAGACCATGGGTTTCTCCTTAAGATTTGCTGGGTCTGTGGGGATGTTTATGGCCAAAAGGGACATTGTGTCTGTTCATTATATGTTAGTGTATTTCTTTGCATGTGATGGTATTGTGATCCTGTACTGGGTAGGGTGGGAGAGTGGTACATGGCCCCTCGTGGGGGGAACAGTTTCTATAATAATGGTGCAGTTATGGGCTTGCAGTTCGCCATTGTTGTGGGGATTGGGGAGGTCTGTTTGTTTACCATTATATTACTTAAATCGGCGGGAGGGGCGGGACAGCCCTGTAGCGCACAAATGTGGGCTCTAAGCCTGGCGCAGCTGGCCGGGCATTTTGGAGGGATTGTTTTAGAAGGGGGTTTGGGATGGTGGGTGGAAGGGAGGGGGGGGGAAGGGAAGGGGGGGGTGCGGAGAAGAGAACGGTATGGTGGTGGGTGTTAACTGTTTGGGGCGGTGGGGGGAAAGAAGAGCTTAGAGGGAGGGGGTGTGTGCATGGGGGTGAGCGAATGGCTTGTATGGACACATTAGGCACTGGGAAGTGGGGGTCTGCACGAATTCTTGGACCCAAGGGGCAGTGTAGGCTGGGAGCTGAGGCTGGGCGGCTCACAGCCTGTGGTTCTATGGGGAGGCTTGTTATGGCTCTTCTGGATTGGGATCAGGGCTGAAGGGAACTGATTTACAATTTACCTCCTGGAATGTGGGAGGTATTAACACGCCCATTAAACGAACGAAAGTGTTGCAGTCCCTCAAGAAGCAGGGAACACATGTAGCGTTTCTACAGGAGACACACCTCTCCGATAGTGAACATGCCAAATTGAAGAAAATGTGGGTGGGTGAATTGTATGCTGCAGAGGGAGTTGGGGGGAGAAAGAATAGTGTGGCTATATTGTTCCATCGGCAGTTAAAGGTGGAGGTTATTAGGGAGGAGAAAGATCCCTTGGGGAGGTTCATCTGGTTGCAGGCTAAAGTTAACGGAGAAGAATTACTGTTGGGGAATGTGTATGCGCCCAATGTCTACAGCCATGCGTTTTTTAAGGCCCTGGGGCGGAAATTGGGAAGCACACATAATTTACCTATCATATTAGCAGGCGATTTTAACTGCCCTCATGACCCCGAGTTAGATAAATCTACAGCTACTGCGGGAGGAGGGGGTTGGAAAACCAGAGAGATATCTTACCTCTGTCAGTCTGGAGGGTTGCTGGATGTGTGGAGAGTTTTACATGGGGGAGAGCGAGACTACACACATCTATCTAGAGCGCATCGTACTTGGTCTAGGCTGGATTATATCTTGGTAACGCAGGCGGCTTTGGGCAGAGTAAGCGGGGCAACGATCGGCCCGATACAGGTTTCTGATCATGCAATGGTGAGCATCAGCTGGAAGGGACAGCATCGGTTGGGTGGTAGGTGGACCTTCCCCCGACAGCTTTGGCAGCGGAAAGACTTTAAAGAGTTTGTGCGTGCCAGATGGGGCGAGTATCTAGCTGAGAATGAGGGTAGTGTCACCTCGGTGGCGATGTTATGGGAAGCAGGAAAGGCCGTCATTCGCGGCCAGGTTATTGCATATGTAGCTAAAGAACGGAAGAGGGTGGATGAGGTCTTAGTACAAGATAGCACAAGAGCTGCAGGAGAAGAAGAGAGAATCTCTACGGAACCCCACTAGCGCGATGTTTGAGAACTATTTAACAGTCCAGCGGCAATTAAATAATGTGTTGCAGGAACGAGCATTATTTAGTATGCAATACTGTCGCCATCAGCTGTTCCGGTTTGGTGATCGGTCTGGGACTTTGTTAGCCCGCCTGGTGCGAGATTGGAACGGCTCTACTTTGGTGACTGCGTTGAAGGACCGCGCGGGGGTTAGACTTACGAGGCCGGAGGACATAGTCAAAGAGTTTGAGCGTTACTATAGTACCCTTTACACCCCAGAACTAGAAGACCGGGGGGAGCAGGAGCGTCGTTTCTTGGATAAGGTGACATGGACTCAAGTGACGTCACCCGAAAGGGCAGTGTTGAATAAGCCTATCTCTGGGGCGGAGATCCAAGCGGTTATTAAGGCAGGAAAGACGCACAAGGCGCCTGGACCAGACGGATATGGGGCCGAATTTTACAAAATTCTGGGGGGGCACGTGGTGCCTACCTTAGCAGCCGTCTATGCGGAGGCGCGAGAGTCGGGAAGCTTCCCAAGGGACATGCGAACAGCTTCTATTTCGCTTCTCCATAAGCCTGGAAAAAACCCGGAAGATCCGACGTCATATAGGCCGATCTCGCTCATTAATTTTGATATGAAGATTTTGGCGTCTATCTTGGCGACACGGGCCCAAGACATTTTGGCGCGTATTATTGGGCGATGTCAGGCGGGTTTTGTACGAGGTCGCGCGGCAGCCTGCAACATCACCAAAGTTTTGCTAGGCATGGAGCGCTGCCTCCAGGGGGATGTGCCTCTACTGTTGGCCAGCTTAGACGCGGAAAAGGCTTTTGATCGCGTCTCCTGGGACTATATGTTTGAGGCTCTCCGGCGTTTTGGATTTGCGGGTCACTTTGTGGATTGGATTCGGGCGCTGTATACTGAACCCCGTGCCTATATTGTAATGGGGGGGGGGGGCCTCATCAGCATTTGTCTTACGCCGTGGAACACGTCAGGACTGCCCCCTGTCCCCACTCTTGTTTGTTTTGCAATTAGAACCGTTGCTGCTTACACTGCTGCAGCAGAAGGAGGTATTGGGGATAGTGTGGGGAGGGGAGGAGATCAAAGTTAGCGCTTTCGCGGATGATATGCTGCTTTGCTTGACCAACCCACAAGAGTCATTGGCTAAGGCGCTTCATATTATAGACACCTTTGGGATGTTTTCTGGTCTAAAGATAAATAAAGTTAAATCATTGGGTTTAGACGTGGGGAGACGAAACAAGGTGCTTTGGCGGGGTGTATTCCCACTCCAATGGGCAACAAGACAGATTAGATACTTAGGTATACAAATCCCGGCAGATTTAGCCCAACTCTACGAGGTGAATATCTTGCCTCTTGTTAAGGGGTCTCTGGAGCGCCTGCGGCATTGGCAGACGTTGCCGTTGTCTTTACGGGGCAGAATTGTGCTATTTAACATGGTGGAGTTTCCCAGATGGGCTTATCTACTAAGACACACCCCCGTCTGGGTTCGGCGGAAGGAGATACAATGCTTGTATAAGCATTTGTCTCGTTATTTGTGGCGGGGGCGGCGAGCTCGTATAGCGTTAGATGCATTATTTCAGCCCCGAGATGCTGGGGGAGCTGGTCTACTATCAATACAAGGGTATAATCTGGTTTGTTGGACGCGCATTTTGCGTGATATGGTGGCGGGAGCCTCGGCGGTGGTGCCAATGGAGCTGTTGGATACGATGGCGGCCCCCTGGCATAGATTGGCGGTGCTGCAGGGGAACTGGGGAGCGCTCCCGGAGGGCTGCAAATCCTCGGGCTTTTGGAGGATGCTGCGCCTCGCCTGGCGAAGTTTATGTGGTCGCTATCAGAGGGTTTGGCAGAAAACGAACTATATTCCTTTACTGGGTAATGTGGCTTTTCCCCCGGGGTTGTCAGCCAGAGTCGCTCAGTCGTGAGCTGATAAGGGGTTGTGTTATGTAGGGCAGCTCTGTATAGAAGGGAGTGCAACGCTAGACTCCTTTGAGTCCTTGACTGCGCGATTTGGTTTGGAACACAAGGATTTCTTCTTTTATTTGCAGGCCCGGCATTATGCTTTCTCCCTCCGGAAAGGAAATGAGTCTTTAACTAGAACGTGCGGTATGCTAGAGTTTAATAGCTTAGATGGTAAGATAAATATCCGTGGTTTGATGAGGGCCCTCTATCCGGAGGGTGGTAGTCGACGGCTGGCTGTTTTGGGGGAGAAGTGGAGGAATGATGGGCTGCCTCAGATTACGGAAGAGTGTCTGCAGGGAGCTTTTGCTTCCATTAAGTTGATTTCAGAAACCATCAAGCTACAAGAAATTCAGTATAAGTTCCTATGGCGGGCGTATGTCCACAATGTATGGGCGGCGAGAGCGGGGTTGGTGGAGACAGATGTGTGTAGTCTCTGTAGGGTGGAAATAGGGGGTTTTGCACACCGTTTTTGGTTCTGCATACACATCCAGGGCTTTTGGCGGGGAGTGGGTCTATCTATTGCGCAATGGTTTGGGGAAGTGGTGGACTTGGACCCTAAGTGGTGCTTGTTCGACTGTTATCAGGGGGCGGTTTCTTTGGAGAGGGGGGGGGCGTAGGCTGTGTTCTAAGAGTTTTGCTGTAGCAAAGCAATGTATTCTGCGACACTGGCTGGACGACACTGCCCCCACAGTGGCGGAATGGGTGAGAGCCCTAATGGATCTGCGGGAGATGGAGCGTCGCACGGCGCAGTTGCTGGGACAGCGAGCATGGGATAGCCACCAACGTATATGGGGCTTTGTCTGTATGCCTGAGTGTGGAGGGGATGGAGATGGGCCGGTAGCCACCACCAGTGTCTGATTGTGGAGCTATATTGTTGAGTGGGTGGGAAGGAAGGGGGGAGGGTTGGTCTAAGGGGGGGGGGCGGTTGTGGGAGGGAGCTAAAGGGGGAACCAAAGGGGGCGGGGGGAGAGACTGCCTGCTACGACACAGGTTGGGCAAGTTGCCTGGGTTAGATGAGGTAGATTGGCCAAGGGGAACACATGCTGACATGCTACTATCTTTTGTATTTCTTCTGTGTTCTGTTAATCAAAGTTGTTACTCCTTGGGGTTTGGGGATGATTAATGTCATTAATCTGATTGTTACGATGTAGAAGAGTACCTATATGGAAGGTGCATTTAATCAGCCCTGTACAGCTGTTGAAGTACTCTGAAGTAACTCAATATCATTGCTGATGTATCTAGATGTCTGACTTGTCCTCGATCATGTATATCGATGTTAAATGCTAATAAAAATGATTTCACTAAAAATAGATATAGACAACACACATGCAGTTCAAATACAGATGTGTCAACACACATGCAGTTCAAATACAGATGTGACGATCCTATCTCCTATGACCTAATACCTACGCATGTATATAGTTGTATCAGTTATGTACTGTCTTACGTATATAGATACTACACTTTGTTAGTTAACTGTTCTGCACGGTCCCAGTTAAAAACCCACCTTGTTTATTTTATGTTATGTTAAGATGTTCTATGTAAAAATTAAGATGTTCTATGTAAAACAAACTTAGCTTTGTTAATTGTTGTTATTTGTACACCGCACCTGATCTCTGGAAGATGCGGTATAAAAATGAGTGTTAAATAAATAAATAAATAAATGTGTCTGCAGACACATACGCAGAGGGATTGGAAAGGCTTTCATGAGCCATATTCTGCATTCTTTCCTCATTTGTTCTTTATGTTTTTCATCATGATTTTTTATTTCTTAGAGGTTTATGTCTCATTTTTGGCCTTTGCTTCTGTTTTTATTTCTTTTTCTCCATTTTTTCCTCCTCTTTCTAATTATTACCTCTGACAGATTTAGAAACATAGAAACATGATGACAGAAAAAGACCACATGGCCTATCTAGTCTGTCCTTCCATAACAACTACAACAGTCCACTCTTTACCTTTAGAGATCCTCTGTGTTGGTCCCATGCTTTTTTGAATTCAGTTACTGTCCTCATCTCTACCACCTCCACTGGGAGACTATTCCACGGATCCACTACTCTTTCCGTAAAGAAATATTTCCGCATATCACTCCTGAATCTATCTCCCTTCACCCTCATCCCATGTCCCCTCGTAGGAGAACTTGTTTTCAATTGAAAGAGGCGGCTCTCCCCTTGAACATTTATGCCACAGAGGTATTTAAACATCTCAATCATATCACCTCTATCCCGCCTTTCCTCTAAGGTGTACATATTAAGATCCTTCAGTCTGTCCTCATATGCTTTATAATGAAGACCACTATTCATTTTAGTAGCCACCCTCTGCACCGACTCCATCCTGTTCATATCCTTTTGAAGGTGCGGTCTCCAGAATTGCACACTATATTCCAAATGAAGTCGCACCAAAGACTTATACAGAGGCATTATCACCTCCTTTTTTCTGCTAGCCATTCCTCTCCGTATGCACCCAAGCATCCTTTTAGCTTTTGCCGTCGCCGTTTCTACCTGTTTAGCTACTTTAAGATCATCAGACACAACCACTCCTAGGTCCCGCTCTTCTTTAGTGGACAAAAGTACTTCACCCCCTATACTATATTGCTCCCTTGGAATAGAAACATAGAAAACGGTCATTTATCGACCCCCTCCCGATAAGTCCACTTCTACATTTCTCACTGACTTTGACTCACGTCTTTCCCCTCACTTGTTCATGTCTTAAGGCTCCTTCTCCTTACCACCTCATTTAGTCTCCAGTTACGCTCTACCTACCCTGCTCACCAGCAAGGCCACTATCTCAATCTTGTCTTTAACTGCTTGCCCTCAAGCTTCTGCACCTCAGTTCTTTCCTTATTTGACCATCACCTGCTGTTTTACTCTTAACCCCCCCCCTCACTTCAGTCTCGCTCAGTCTCCTCCAACATCTTTAGGAACTTCGTGCTATCCAACCCATCAGTGCTCTCCACTGCTTTCTCACCATCTCTTTCTTCCACTATATCTAAGTCAGATGAGGCAGTGTCTTCCTCTAACACTGTACTCTCCTGTGCTCTGGCTCCTACAATTTCGCCTCCTATGAAGTGTACTGTACCTCTGTCCTGGCCATCCTCTAAAACCCACCACCTGTGTTCCTGTGCCCTCTTAGCTGAGCACCTTTAGCTCAAATCCTGCATCCTTGCGGACTTCCTGTATTTCAAATTCATGCTAGTCTCTTTCCAGTTTGCCATAGCACTTGCCTAGCAAGAATGCTATGTCCATCTGACTAACTCTGTTGCCTCTAACCCTTGCTGTCTCTTTGCAACTCTCAAAGTGCCTCCACTTCCAATTCCTCCTTCCCTGTCTGCCCAGATTTTGACTACTTTATTTCATTTTTATTTCATTTATTAAAACTTGATATACCGTCCTTAGTGGAGACAACAGAGTGGTTTATATAAAATAAATCAATTTAAAAGCCAGAAAAGCCTTTCAATAGGAAAGAGACAAGATGAGATAACAAACACAAGGAGGGGTAACAGAGGAGTCACAAGGAGGACATTTAGGGTGCCAAGAGGTATGCTGCATCCATGAGAGGCTGTAGGGTGAGATCGGGTGAAGTCCAATGGAAGTTTGAAGGCTGTACAGAACAAATGAGTTTTGAATAATGTCTTAAGGAGTTGGGGTAGGAGATTATTCCATAGGAAAGGGCCGAGGAAATAGAAGGCTGAATGTCACGTGTCTTTGAGATGTGCTTGAGAGGGAGAAGGAAGGAAGAGGCGATTCATATGAAGTGAACGGAGGGAATAGAAACATAGAAATATGATGACAGAAAAAGACCATATGGCTTATCTAGTCTGTCCTTCCATATAAACAACTACAACAGTCCCCCTTTTTTTACCTTTAGAGAGACTCTCTGCTTGTCCCATGCTTTTTTGAATTCAGTTACTGTCCTCATCTCTACCACCTCCACTGGGAGACTATTCCACGGATCCACTACTCTTTCTGTAAATGAATATTTCCGCATATCAATCCTGAATCTATCTCCCTTCACCCTCATCCCATGTCCCCTTGTAGCAGAACTTGCTTTCAATTGAAAGAGGCTCTCTCCCTGAACATTTATGCCACATAGGTATTTAAACATCTCAATCATATCACCTCTATCCCGCCTTTCCTCTAAGGTGTACATATTAAGATCCTTTATAATGAAGACCACTATTCATTTTAGTAGCCACCCTCTGCACCGACTCCATCCTGTTCACATCCTTTTGAAGGTGCGGTCTCCAGAATTGCACACAATACTCCAAATGAGGTCGCACCAAAGACTTATAAAGAGGCATTATCACCTCCTTTTTTCTGCTAGCCATTCCTCTCCCTATGCACCCAAGCATCCTCCTAGCTTTTGCCGTCGCCTTTTCTACCTGTTTAGCTACTTTAAGATCATCAGACACAACCATGCCTAGATCCCGCTCTTCTTTAGTGGGCAAAAGTACTTCACTCCCTATACTATATTGCTCCCTTTGATTGCTGCAGCCCAAATGCATGACTTTACATTTTTTAACATTAAATCCCAGCTTCCAAATTCTAGACCATTCTTCAAGCTTACCTAGATCCCTCCTCATGTTATCTGCACCTCCTGGGTATCTACTGTATTGCAGGTTTTGGTATCATCCACAAAGAGGCAAACCTTACCCGACAGCCTTTCCGCTATATCACTAACAAAGATGTTGAAAAGAATCGGACCAAGGACAGATCCCTGGGGCACACCACTGGTAACATCCTTCTCAGAGTGAGCTCCATTTACCTATTCTCTTTGTCGCCTCCCACCCAATCAATTTCTAACCCAAGCAGTAACTTTAGGGTCCATCCTTAGTGTGCTCAGTTGGTTTACTGAAGGCTTTACTGAAATCTAAATACACCACTTCTAGAGCTCTCCCTCAGTCCAACTCCCTGGTCACCCAGTCAAAAAAATCAATCAGATTTGTCTGATAAGACCTGCTTCTGGTGAATCCATGCTGCCACGGATCCTATAATCCGCTGGACTTCAGAAACCTCACCATTTTCTCTTTCAGCAGTGTTTCCAATAACACAGGTACACTACCAAAAAACTGCCTCCAGTTTTGCAACTGATTCCTATAGATTTTGGGGTGCTGAATCCAGGAAAAATAGCCAAAATGTTCCATCACGTCACGTTTTCTTGCAAAATTAGATTTCTTACCCATATAAGGAATGTTCACATAATTTCTTTTTAGCCGACTGCAGTTTATTTTCTTGGCCCAAAATAGAGGTTGTAATGGTTAACTAACTAGAAACACTCCCTCATGATATTTTAGAGTGTTTTGTATTCATTTTATACATTAACAGGACAATTGGGAGGCGGGAGGCTAAATCCAGTACTCGCGCTGGCGCATGTTCTTTCCTGTTCGCCTCGCCTCGCTCGCTCGCTCGCTCAAACACGGTGGTTGCGACATGAACGTTCCTGTCAAATTTCTGTTTCTTGCAAGTTCATTATTACCTTTTGTTTGCTCAGTCGTAATCCATCTTTATTCCGAAGTGGTTCACTACAGTTGTAGTTTGCAGTGCTGTGTATTTGTGATGGCTCACAGAGCCAGAGGTTGTGTCAACTCTCCGGACAGTTTTTGTTTTATTTGTGGGGAATATACCGTGAAAAAGCGGCAGAGGAACATTTCTGCATTTATTAAAAAAGTATATTTCGCCTATTTCGGTTTGAAGTTAGGCGATCAAGACAAACCGTGGACTCCTCACAAAGTGTGCAAGACATGTGAGGAAGATCTACGCTTATGGATGAAAGGTAAAAAACAAGCATTTCGTTTCGGAATACCTATGATGTGGCGTGAACAAAGAGACCACAGCAGTGACTGCTATTTTTGCTCTTGCATTGTGAAGGGATACAACTTAAAAAATAAGAACGTAATAAGTTACCCCAACCTTCCCTCAGCAATTAGGCCTATGCCTCATAGCAACGAAGTACCTGTGCCTGAACCACCAAAATCTTTGGATCATATTTGTGTGGACGGTTCTGATCATGATGAGACTCATCAGATGGCTTTTCCCGATGAGTCCAGTACTTCCGAGTTTGAAACTGAACCAGATCCGAAACCTGAACTTTTCTCTCAAGCTGAATTGAATGATTTAGTCCGGGATTTAGGACTCCCAAAAGATGCTGCCCAACTGCTAGGTTCTCGGCTTAAACAGAAAAATCTATTGTCACCAGGAACAACTTTTTATTGGTACCGCAACCGCGAGACACAATTTTTGAAGTATTTCAGCAAAGAGGAAGATTTGGTATTTTGCAACGATATATACGGAGTGATGGAAAAGTTTAAACTCAAGTATGATCCTGCTGAATGGCGGCTGTTCATTGATTCGTCAAAAGACAGCATAAAAGGTGTTCTTCTTCATAATGGCAACACATTCGCTTCAGTTCCTATTGCTCACTCTGTTATTCTCCAAGAAAAATACGAGAATTTGGCCCTGATTCTTCAGAAGATTCGTTATGATGAGCATAAGTGGATGATTTGTGGAGACTTTAAAATTCTATCCATGCTATTAGGGCAGCAATCCGGTTTCACCAAATATCCCTGCTTCCTTTGCTTGTGGGATAGCCGGGCCCGCGACCTACACTGGGGGAAAAAAAACTGGCCAATTCCGGGAGTATTTGAGACCCGGTGAGAAAAATGTTCTTCATGAGAGCTTGGTACCTCGTGATAAAATTCTATTACCACCTCTCCACATTAAGTTGGGTCTCATTAAACAGTCCCTTCCAAAAGATGGTGAGTGCTTTCGGTACCTTTGCTCAAAGTTCCCCCGACTTTCTGAAGCAAAGCTAAAGGAAGGAGTGTTTGTTGGCCCTGATATAAGGAAACTCATTTCAGATGGAGCATTCGCTGAAACGATGTCTGAGAAGGAAAAAGAAGCCTGGGATTCCTTCAAGGATGTTGTTCTCAAATTCTTGGGGAACAGGCGGGATGAGAACTATAAGGATATTGTTGCCAGGATGCTCAATGCCTTCAAAGAACAAGGCTGTAACATGAGCCTGAAAGTCCATTTCTTGCACTCCCATGTGAACTACTTTCCCAAAAACTTGGGGGCGTACAGTGAAGAACAAGGTGAAAGGTTTCACCAGGACATCAAGGACGCAGAGAGAAGGTACCAAGGAAGATGGAACACCACTATGATGGCTGATTTCTGCTGGTTGCTGCTGCGGGAAACCCCAGATGAAAAATACGCCAAGCAGCGCACCAAGAGAAGCATTCAGGGGAAGAAGAAACGGGCCCACCAGGAGATTGATTGACCCAAGAATGACTTTAAAATCTAAACTGTGTTGACAAATATCGTGTTTTTACTAAACTTTGAAATAAAAATTTGCTAGTTATTACCACAGTGTCGGATCTCATTTATTAGAATTTTATTTTCACACCATCGGGTGTTTGTCTTCATGTATTGCAATGGTGCGGTTTGCGTTTTCTATTCTTACATACATACCTGTACAACATTTTTTGCACATTTCTTTGCTTTGCTTTGTGTCTAACCTCGCTCTTATATGCTCAATGTTTGTGCACATGTATGTGGCTGTTTTAAGTGCAGACAATTTTGCTACCATCACAGTGTGTTTTGTTGACATTACTCTATTCTTATGTGCTGCCTTGTTACAATTTTCTTTATTCTTATTTGAATAACTACTAAACAATTAGTATAAAGAATTCATCCAAGAAACTTTTATCTCGATCGCACTCAATCTGAAACGTTCACCTCAAACTGCTAACCCAATGTAGCAAAAAATCTGTACGTGATGGAGCAAATTGGTTACCAGATTTGGATTCAGCGCACCAAAAAACGTAAAAATCAATCGAAACATTAGAGGCAGTTTAAAAAAAAATTTTTTTAGTGTACCTGTGTAATTTACTCACCACCGAAGTTAAACTAACCAGCCTGTAGTTCTCAACCACATCCTTACTTCCGCTTTTGTGTAAAGGCACCACATGAGCCTCTCTCCAGTCCTTTGGCACCACTCCCGACTCCAACGAGGCATTGAAAAGGTCAGTCAGTGGAGCTGTTAGAACGTCACCAAGTTCCCTCAGTATTCTAGGGTGTATCCCATCCGATCCCATCGCTTTGTCTACTTTAAGTTGAGCTAGTTTTTCACGAGCACAGTCTTATGAAAATTGTTCAAGGTGTCCCTCGCTTCTGTTCCCATTTGTGGGTGTTTTCTGAGGTCCTGCTCCTGGTTTTTCATCTGTGAACACAGAACAGAAATATTTGTTAAGCAATTTCGCTTTATCCTCATCAGCTTCTACATATTCCTCCCCTGCAGACTTGAGTCTAACAATACCACTTTTGCCCTTCCTCTTCTCACTAATATATCTGAAAAATGTCTTATCCCCACCATTTTATTGCATTGGCTAATTTCCTCCTCCTTTTGACTCTTTGCCTTCCTGACTACTTTGCTAGCTTCTCTAAGATTTTCCAATTATAGATGCCTGTCTTCCTCTCTCTCTGATCTCTTGTAGTTCATGAAGGCCTCCCTCTTTTTCTTCACTTTTTCAGCTACTTCTTTCGAAAGCCATAGCAGTCTCCTTTTCCTTTTACCTTTATTTACCATTTTAACAAAAGCGTTGGTTGCCCTTAAAATATCCCCTTTCAGTTTTGCTCACTGTTTTTCTACATCCCCCAGCTGTTCCCATCCCACTAACGACTCCCTGAGGTATTGGCCCATCTTGGCAAAGTTAGTTTTCCTAAAGTCTAAGATCCTCACCTTTGAATGGATTCTAACAGCCCTAGTCCTAATAATGAACCACACCATCTGGTGATCACTGGATGCAAAATGATCTCCCACTATAACATCAGAAACACTTCCACCATTGGTAAGCACCAAGTCCAGTATGGCCCCTTCACGTGTTACCAATTGCTTGAATAGTTCTCCCTGTAGAGAATTCAGGATCTTCTTACTTCTAGATGATACTGCAGCAGGAATGTGCCAATCAACATCTGGCATATTGAAATCTCCCATCAGTAGCACTTCCCCTTTCCTAGCAATGCTGCGTATGTAACATAGTAACATAGTAAATGATGGCAGATAAAGACCAGTATAGTCCATCTAGTCTTCCCAGCAAGATGGCAAGAGTAGGTGCACCTGCCACTCCATGCAGGTCACCCCTCCCCATGTCTTTGTTTAGGGGTGAACCCACTGCTCCGTGTAGGGCACCCCTTTTTGATGTCTTCAATTAACTCTCTCCACCTCTTCCTCTTGTGAGGGAGGTCTGTATATCACACCAATGCAAATAGATTTCTCTTTCCCTCTTTTTAGTTTAACCCACAATGCCTCCTCTCTCCCTTTTAAGCTCTGTAATTCCAAAGCTTTAATAGTAGCTTTTACATATAGTGCCACTCCTCCTCCTCCCCTTCTTCCTACCCTGTCCTTTCTGAATAAAGTATAGCCAGGTAGTGTTACATCCCAATCATGATTTTTTTGTGAATCATGTTTCTGTAACTTCCACTAAATCCAAGTCAGCCACTCCCACCAAAGCTTCAACATCGGGGATCTTATTTCTCATGCTATGTACATTTATACACACTGCTTTCCATATGTTACCCCTGTTACCCATTTCCATAAAGGTATTTAATGTATCACCTACCTGGGGGCTTTCTTCACCCATCCCCAATGAATCTAGTTTAAAGCCTTCTTCAGTAGATTAGCCAGTCTACTACCGAAGACGCATTGACCTTTCTTGGACAGATGGATGTCATCTCTGTTCTGCAACCCTTGGAACAGCATCCCATGGTCTAGGAAACGAAAACGCTCTCGATGACACCATCCATGCAGCCATGCATTCATCTCCAGGATGCAAGCTCTCTGCCTTAGCCTTTACCCTCAACAGGGAGGATTGAAGAGAATACCACCTATACACCTAACTGCTTCACCCTCTGTCCCAGAGCCATGAAGTCACTTTTGATACATTCCGAGGGATACCTGGCAGTATCATTTGTTCCAACATGGATTAGCAACATTGGGTAATAGTCTGTGGGCTTGATGAGTCTCGGCAAACTCTCCGTGACATCTTTGATTTTGGCACCAGGCAGACAGCATACCTCTCTGGGCGTCAAGTCTGGTCGGCAGATGGACGCCTCAGTACCCCTCAGAAGAGAGTCTCCAACCACCACTACCCTTCGTTTCCTTGTGGTCGCTGATTCTGCAACTTTGGGGTACTTGAGCTCTGATTCTTCCCTTTCCAGAGATGCTTTCACCTCCTCCACTTCCAGGGTAGCATAATGGTTCTTCAGTTCAAGGGCTGGAGAAGTTGGATTGGTGAATCTGCAGGCCGTGGTGACTTGTGTCCAACCATCGACATTCTGTTGGCATCCATCTCCTCTGCTGGAAAGCTTGGTTGCTGCAAGAAGCATTTCATCAATGTGCTTCTCACTGTCTTGAATGCTCCTCAGCCTCACCACCTCCTCTCTGAGTTCCTCCACTTGTTTAATCAGAGCTTCAGCTTGCAGGCACCCTGCACATGGAACCGGTCCTTCAACTGGCATTTGGACCTCTGGACAGAGGCAAAAGCTGTGATGGGGGCAACAGCTTTAGCGATACAGGGCTTACATGTCCAGCAGACTCCGGCTCCAGTCGAGGGACTTTGGAAGGCTTCTCCTGTTCCACAGGCCCGGGGCAACAGTCGGGGGTCTGAGACCTAGCTCTCGAGGAGCCAGGCACCTCTTCCGACGACGCCCTCACAAGCCGCTTCTTCCTCTTGCGTTCCTGGTCCTTCCCTCAACCTCTGTCACCCATTCTTCCTTTTTTACGATCACTGAGGAAGAAACCACACATCATCTCTCCTACTCTAACCCTTTCATGGCTGTTGTTGCCATATGGCAACCTTCAAATTTTCTCCCAAATTTTTCACCGGATTCTATATTTCCAAAAGATCCGCACGCTGTGTGCGAAATGTAATGTGTATCTGTGCTTGACATCTGAAAAAAACTGTTATTTAGACTATCACACCCAGCAGTAAATGAAACTGATGCCAAGACTGTTGTTATTTTTCAGCCATTCAGGACCGTAGTTGCCATATGGCAACAGTAAATATTGTTTCTTACAAAACATTTTTTCAAAAAAACGTTATATTCTGCATCATATAGCTCAAATCTATTAAAAAAAAAACAGAAAAAAAATTTTCAGTTACAAAACAATTATGTGGAAGTGAAAGGGCTAAGCTTACTTACCTGCTCCTCTGATCCCATTCCTACCCATCTACTATGCTCTATCTCTTCCACTGTCATCTCCTTAACGTATCACTTTCTACTGCATCTGTTCCTGTGGCCTTCAAAAATACTGTGGTTACGTCTCTCCACAAGAAATCATCCCTTGAACCCTACCTGTCCTTATAATTATTGACTCATCTCCCTCCTCCCCGTTATTTCTAAACTATTTGAAAGTGAGGTTATTTATTTTATTTATTTAACAGCTCTTCTATACCGCACTCTTTGTTATCAGTGTGGTTTGCATTCAACAATATTACTCTCAGACAGTGGAAGATCTGTCCTAAGTTTACATATAACAGGGAACGTAACATGGATTTGAACTGGGGGAAACTATGTACATTTTACAGTTACAATATTGGTAGTCTATTTACATATTGGCCAGTTAATTTACAGTAAAGTACATCTTGAGTCAGAGATTCACTGCTGCTGTTTTGACTTTTTCTCCTCTCAATCCTAATACTGTTGATCATCTATAAAACACTACAAGGACCATATGCCCATGAGGGAAGGGTTAGGACAGCCTTTATAATTGGTGATTCGTTCATTAGGCATGTAGATAGCTGAGTGGTTGGTTAATGTGAGGATTGCCTGGTAACATGCCTGCCTGGTGCGAAGGTAGTGGACCTCACGTGCCACCTAGACAAAGTCTTAGATAGTGCTGGGGAGGAGTCTGCTCTCTCTTATTTTATTTATTTATTTAACATTTCTTATATACCACCTTTCATGATATCAAGGCGGTTTACATTGAACAAACTGAAATTACATTGAACAGGGCATTATAACTTGGAGATAACTATTTTACAGGGAACATGGGCAATGGAGGGTTAAGTGTCTTGCCCAGGACCACAAGGAGCACCTGTGGGACTAGAAACCCCAGTCCTTCCAGCCCAAAGTTGCTGTCCTCTAGTGGGATTTGAACCCCCGACCTTCCGGCCTGAGGTAACTTGCCCCAACCACTAGGCCACTCCTCACTCCTCCCTCCTCCCTCTCTTGGTGCATGTCGGTACCAATGACATAGGAAAGTGTGGTAGGGGAGGTTCTGGAGGCTAAATTTAGGCTTTTAGGTAGGAAGTTGAAATCCAGAACTTCCAGGGTAGTATTCTCTGAAATGCTTCCTGTTCCACGTGCAGAACCCAAATGGCAGGCAGAGCTATGGAGTGTCTGTGTGGATGAGATGATGGTGCAAGGAAGAGGGTTTTGGCTTTGTTAGGAATTGGAGAACGTTCTGGGGAAAGGAGGGCTTTTCTGGAGGGATGAGCTCCACCTTAACTGGGATGGAACCAGGCTTCTGGCATTAACCTTTAAAAAGGAGAGAGAGAGCAGCTTTTAAAATAGAAAATAGGGGAAAGCCGACAGTTGCCCAAGAGAGCATGGTTTGGAACCAATGTATCCTTGAAGGATACTATCAAAAGATTGAAGTTAGGGTATATCAACAGAGAGGTTCCAATAAAGACAAAAGTAACCCAAATGTCCTTGAGTACCGAGCAGACAGAGTTTAAAGATTGTAAATTACCCCTGCCTACCGATAGCCAGATTAATAAGAATAAAATACAGCCTCTAAAATGCTTGTATGCAAAGGCTAGAAGTCTAAAAAATAAGGTGGGAGAGTTAGAATATATAGCATTAAATGAGAGGTTAGATATGATTGTTATCTTAGAGACATGCTGGAAGGAGAACAACCAGTGGGACACTGATACCTGGGTACAAACTATATCGTAATGATAGAGTAGATCAAAACGGTGGAGGGGTTGCACTCTCTTAGAGTGCAGTGGCGGCCAAGAAAGCAAATAGAATGCTAGGTATCATAAGAAAAGGAATGGAGAATAAAATAAAAGGCTATTATAATGCCTCTGTATCGTTCTATGGTGCGGCCGCACCTCAAATATTGTGTGCAGCTCTAGTTGCCGTATCTCATAAAGGATATAGCATTATTAGAAAACGTGCAAAGAAGAGCCACCAAAATGGTAAAGGGGGTGGAAGGATTACCCATATGAAGAGAGGCTAAAAAGGTTAGGGCTCTTCAACTTGGAAAAGAGACGGCTGAGGGGATATGATAGAGGTCTATAAATTAATGAATGGAGTGGAATGGGCAAACATAGATAGATTGTTTACGTTATCAGAATATTGAGAGACTAGGGGACATGCAATGAAGCTACAGGGTAAACTATTTAAGACTAATAAGAGAAAATATTTTTTCACTCAGCGTGTAATCAAACTCTGGAATTTGTTACTGGAGGATGTAGAAAAAGCTGTTAGTGTAGCTGGGTTTAAAAAAGTTTTGGACAAGTTCCTGGAGGAAAGGTCCATAAACCATTATTAAAGGGGACCCGGGATATCTACTGCTTGCTCCAACACAAGCATTGTGGAACCTGTGTCTTTTGGGGAAACTGCTAGGTACTTGTGACCTAGTTGGCCACTGTTGGAAATAGGATACTTGGCTTGATGGACCTTGGTCTGACCCAGTATGGTATATCTTATGTTAAGGTATACACAACGCTGTACAGCAGCATTTAAGAGACTGTCACATCAAAGCTTACAATGTAGGCAAGTCGAACAACTGAGCAACTGGGGACTAGGATATATCTAGGGCAGTGGTTCCCAACCGAGTCCTTGGGTACCCCAAGGCCAGTCAGTGTTCAGGATATCCATAGTGAATATACATGAGATAAATCTGCATGCATTGCTTCCATTGGGCTGTATTGGGAACCACTGATCTAGGGGAATGGTAAAAGAAACATATAGGAGGTGAACAGGGGACTAAGGGGATCAGGATCCAAAAGCAGTCTCAGAGAGGAGAGAAGCCAGTCATAAGATTTGCTGCTTTCTCTACCAAAGGAAGCCAGGCATCATAAAGTGTTTGCATGTCTGTGTTGGTGTTTTTTTGTCCTTGGCCTCTGATTTCTTTGCTTGGTATTGGAATGTCCTGTTCATTCCAGTGACTATGAATCCTGTTACTGAAGTGTGCCATTGAGTTAATGCTGACTCCTATATTTGACCCCAGAAGCATCTCTGTTCTTCAGAAGTTGAATGTGACATTGTACTGTCTTTCTCAGTCCTTACCTGGTATCTCCGGACTCTGTGAGGATAATTTCTTAACAGGTGCCTAGATTAGGCAGTGGGAAAGGCACCTCTTTTGAGTGTATTTTATAAAGATGAATAGGTACCCACTTGTGTTTATAGAATATTAGTATAAATTTCTGCCTGTTCGAGAACAAGTTAAATATATTTATATATTAGTGTGTAATATGCATGCATTTTTATAAACTGCATATGTAAATCGCAACTCTGCTGCCTCCGTTTAATCTAAACTTCACTTCTGTGCTTGCCTACTATAGAAGTACACACCAGCTTGCACTGCATATACTTTTGTGCCTGAACTAATTATATAAGAGCCTATTTAGGTATGAAAATGGTTTATAAAATTATCCTCTTAATGCTTGATTTGTTAGATGTATTTTCCTGAATTGAAGAAAAGCCTTAGTAAGTTATATCCTATGTGCCCTTGAAATAAGGGGCTATGATTATGTATACAGCAGGACTAAAAGCTGTGTGTAGAGAATGAAGGGAGGCTGTTTTTGCCTTTTCTGTTCATTTTATTTACATGAATGCCTCATGCATTTGTTCTGGTTTAATACTTTTATTTCATCCCTGCAGGACACAGAAGTATACAAAGCTACAGCAAAGGATGACATTACCAAGTGGCAGAACATTTTGAAGGTTCATAGCTCAGCTGATTGGTTAATTGTGATTGTAGAAAGTGAAGCCAAGAAAAAAAACAAGACCAACATTCTTCCCCGCACATCTATTGTGGACAAGATCAGGAATGACTTCTGTAACAAGCAGAGTGACAGGTGAGTGCCTTCTTGACCTTCCTTCTACAGCTAGGTGAGACTCAATATACCTTTGATTACACCACTATTAAATAATAGAGCTTATTCTACATTACATGCTCTGTACACTAGTATCACATTAAATAATTTAAACTGGAATTTTTGGAAGAGGAAGTAACATCACTCGCCTAGATTGTTGCTTGAGCTGTGTGCTCTGTTTAGTCGGCATGATATCGAAACCTGCTTTATTTGGGAAGTTGTGTGTTGGAGTTAGAGCCGGGGTCTCAAACATGTGGCCTGCGGGCTGCCCGCGATGCATTTGGCCCGGCGTGTTAAGCAGCTGGCCGGTAGAGTAAAAAAAAATCCAAACTTGCTGCTGTCGCCACCGCAGTATCAAGCGTCCCGCGGCGCCCCCCCCCTGCCTGGCAGAGTCCTCTGCTCCAAAAGCGGCGGCTTTCAGAGCTCAATTCCCGCCGCTTTTGGAGCTGGAGAGAGAGAGTTTCTCTCTCGCTGCTCTTCAGAGCCGCGAGAGAGAAACTCTCTCTTCACGGCTCTGAAAGCTGCCGCTTTTGGAGCTGATGCTGCAGGAAGGAGAGGACTCTGCCGGGCAGAGGGGCCCGCAGGACGCTTGATACTGCGCGGCGGCAGCAGCAGCAAGTTTAGATTTTTTAAAATCTACCTGGGCTGATGGGGGGAGGGGGGTTAGGACTGGTAATGGCCTATGGGGGGGGGGGGGGGTTAGGACTGGTAATGGCCTATGAGGGGGGTAAGACTGAAAATGGGGTGATGGGGGGGTTAGGACTGGTAATGGACTATGAGGGGTAAGACTGAAAATGGGGTGATGGGTAAGACTGGAAGTGGGCTATGGGGGGTTAGGACTGGTAATGGGCTATGGGGGGGCTAGGACTGGTAATGGGCTGGGGGGGGTTGCTAGGACTGGAAATGGGCTGAGTGGAAGGGGGGGCTTGAACTGCAAATGGCTGATGGGGAGGGGGCTTGGAATGGAAATGGGCTGTGAGGGGAGGGAGCTAGCACTGGAAATGGGCTGATGGGGGGGAGCTAGGATTGGAAATGGGCTGTTGGGGGGCTAGGACTGAAAATGGGCTGATGCAGGGACTAGAAGGGAGCGGGTGCTGTGTGGGGCTGGAACTAGAAGGGAGCTGATGTTGGGGGAGGATTAGAATGGGATGGAGCTGGGAGCGTGAAATGGAGAGGGGAAAATATTTTGTGTGGGAGGGAAGACAAATCTACAATTGGCCAGGTATTGGGAGAGTAAGTGGGGATTGAGGATGGAGGGGTAAAATTTGAGTGGATGAATGAGGAAAGAGCAAAAGGAAAAAGATTAGTATGTTAAAGCAGATGTAGAGGGAGAATGGAAAAAAAAACTAGAAGAGAGAAGAAAGGACAAATGGACAGCAGACGATGGAGAGTTAGCAGAAGGCACGAAGAAACCAGAAGAAAGTGGCTGGAACAATTGTAACTGAAAAAAAATGCACAAAAGGTAGAAAAATATCTCTTTATTTTGAATTTATTAACTGGAATATGTCAGCTCTGGGAAATGTGCATCAATAACGTCTGCGCTTTGTTTAGTACAAGAGGAAATTAATTTATAGTTTTATTTCTACAGTGGTTGTACATTCCAAGTTTGGCTTTTGGGGTTCCCAGTTTAATTATTGTCTTGTTTCTAAATTTTGATTCCTTGTTTGGTGATGGTGTATGTTCTGCATGTGTAACTGAGCTGAGGTATTCTGTTTCTGTAATTCCTATTTGACATTGCCACTTGTTCTCTTTCCCCAGTAGGTCATGTATTGTTCTCTGAAATGTATTGATTTAATATTTGCAGTGTTGCCTTTTGATAGGTAGGGTATGGTGCTTTGTGAGTCCTGGTAGTGCTGTTAGGATATGACGGGTTTGCTATGCGTTCTAAATGGGCAGTGTTTGTTTGTAGTAGTTCCTAATGTGCCTGGCGGTCTCAAACTCAAAGCAATTTGAGTTTGAGACCCCTGAGTTAGAGGCTGTTTGGTGACAAGGAAGAATGCCTTGGATCTTAACGAGTATGCTTATCAGGGCAGTAAGCAGCAAACGCGTGGTGATAGCAACATGGAGGTGGCGATGCTTCGCATGGAGTGAAGCAGTGCAGAGGTGCGGCAATCAGATGGAGAAGGAGGCTGTATCATTGAATGACCTGAGGGAGAGCAATTTTTGACTGGTTTGGTGAACTTAAAAATGAACTGGTGATGGTGAGCGTCAAGAAATGGGGTGGAGTTGAAAGACCTGGGGCAGTGGATGGAGGACTGATGAGCGCGTTTTGTGCTGGAAGATGAATTGAAGGACTGCGGCTGGAGCTAGAGAAGTTGAGAGAGGAATTGGCCCTTAAGATTGAAGTTTTGGAAAATCAGCAAAGGTGTAATAATCTCTGAATTTGGGGAGTACCTGAAGCAAGTGGAGTGGAGGACTGTGTGGACATGGCAACTGAGGTGTGTAAAATGCTATTGGGCATGGGTCGAGTGGCAGCCTGGTTGGGGGACATCAAGTTGGATCGGGCTCATTGCGCCCTAGGGCCACCTTGAGCAAGAGAAGGAGGGATATAGTTATCTGCCTTCATGACCTTTTAAAGGAGAAAATTGCTGCTAAGATGAGGGCTGTCAACTCTTTGAATTAGCAAGGCAGTAAAGTTGCTATTTATGCTTGCACCAGCTTCCCTGCAGCAGAGAAAAGAGTTCCGGAGCATTACAACGCAGCTGTGGTGGGACAATGTGCACTACAAATGGCTGTTTCCATTTGGGATTGCTGTTATCTACAATGGCGTCACAAAGCGTGCAGTGACATTGAGGGAGGTGGTGAAGGTGGTAAAGGAGTTAGGCCTGGGAGATATGGAAATTCTAGAGGAGGATTCGGAAGCCAGAGAAGTCACAAGAGCGAAGTTGCAGATGGTGGAGAAGCAGAAGGGGCCAAGGCCAAGCACGGGAGAGGATGTCAGTTGATACCTGAAGCAGTAAATTGACTGAGTAGACTGTTGGACTGATATGTTGCCTTTATTGTTTGAATGGGTTTTGTTTTGGTTATATGAATTAGATGAGGTGGTTGGACGATTTTGGGATGAGTGGTTGTGTGTGGGGGGGGATGAGTATTGGGAGATTTTTGTGGAGGTGGCAGAAGATGTATGTGAGGGTGTGTGAAGGTGGGGTGCAGGGTGTGAGGGGGATGCACATTAGGAGCGGTGGAAAGAAAAGCTGAGTCTGGGTGGGTGCATTTATTTATTATTTTATTTAGCTGAACTTATGTACCACTTTTCTCCAGGTCAAAGCCGTGTAAAGTGAACAAGAACAATGAATTACATTAAACAGGCGTTAACTTATGTACAACAGACAGGTAGAACTTGTAGTTTAACATATTTACAGGTAAATGGTAGCTCTCCAGGAACCAGCAGGAAGTCAGCCCTCACATATGGGTGACATCAGCACCGACAGAGCCCCCACGGAAGCATCCCCCTTCCTGCCCAAGGTAACCATCTTACTCTCCCTTTTTCCGCGGAGCCCAACAGACGTAATCTTCTTTCCCTGGAAAAAAAAGTTGTTAATTTTGTACATAAACCTTTCCTGCATTCTCCTGTTAGCGCCGATCCCTTTCCTGCCTCCGAGCTCCTTGCCCTGGCATCGAGTCTCGGAACTGTTTTTCATTTTTCTTACAGCGCTGTTTTGTGCCTTTTTCTTACTGCTGGCCACGTCGAGGGTCTTAGACTTTAGATGGGTCCTTTTTGCTCTAATGGCCAGTGAGTTCAAAAAGTGTGATCGGTGTGTAAAGAACATGTCCTTAACCGATATACACAACTGTTGCCTCTGATGTCTAGTTGCCGGCCATGACCTGGAGGCTTGCTCCCTGAGCCAAAAAGATGTCTGCCATGGCCATCCAAAGTTGTTGGCAGAAGTAAGATGACATCTTCCACAGGTCAGATTCTCCCGCAGTATCCCTAGTAGCCTCGTGTTCTAAGGTCCCGCACGGATCCTTGGAGTCTCGTAAAGCCCCCACGGTGCCTGATGGGGCCCGCGGATACTCTGACAAGGGTTCTTCGGAGCGTGAGCGCAAGAAGAAGAAGAAATCTTTAAGTACCTCTTCCTGGGAATCGGACAAGTCCTCTTGACACCCTCTCCTCACCGACACTGGACCCAGTTACCCCAGTGTCTGTGTCGAAGGCTGCAACTCCTGAGTGGGAAGCCAGGATGATGGCATTGGAATGCCATGTCACTGCCTTCCTTGCCTCACAGCAGGCGTTGATGCCCGGTCCCGTCGGTGCTTGCACCAAGACCATAGGGACCTTGATATTGAGGACTCCCCAGGCTGCCGATACGATCCTTGAGAGCCTCGAAACGATTCTCGGCGAGGGTCTCGATCCCACTCCCGTTCCTCAAGAGCGAGATCCTTCCCAGCAAGCACTTATGGCTCCAGCCAAGCAGCCCCTGTGAGTCACTGAGGACCTGACCCAAGTCCGCTGCCACAGGCGCCAACTAGCCTAGAGTCCTTGACGGACTACTTAGACTGGGAGTCAGAGTACAAGGCTTCCCTGGAGATGCTTAAACACAGTGATTTTCTCTCGGACCCTTCTCCCACGGCATTGAGCCGCCAGTCCCCACCCAAGGACACAACGTTCCTCAAGTTTGTCCGAGACATGGAAAAAGCCTTGCCTCTCACCACAGAGTTAGAGGAGGACCCTCACATGGAGGAGCTTGAAATCCTCCATTATGAAGCTCCACCTAAGGAGGCCCTGATGGTCCCCGTACCCACCATCCTCATGCGGCGACTCTTTTGGATGTGGGAGACACCGCCCTCTGTGCCAGTAGTTAGCTGATGCCTTGACACCATGTACCAGGTCCAGCGGGTCCCCGGCTTTCGAAAATTGCAACTCCCTTTCACCTCTATGGTGGTAGTCAACCATGCGCCGGCGGAAAAGCCTGAAGACTCACTCTTCCATTTCCCCGGGCAGGGAGTATCACACCGTCGGGGACAAATGCTACCAGGGTGAAAATGCTGGGTTGCCAAATCCAAGCCTACCAGCTGTATGTCGGCATGTATCTCTGAGACCTAGAAAAAGAGCTCAACAGGTTTCTCATTGATTCCATGCCCTCATGAAGTGCTTCAGGAAGTGCTTGAACTACATGTCTCGAGCCGCCCACGACGTCTTGGAGTTCAATTTGAGGGTGGCAGCTGCAGGCATATGTGTCCAACGCCAGACCTGGCTCCAGGCATCAGACCTCGAGCAATGCGTCCAGGAGAAACTCCTTGACGTCCCCTGTCTCAGTGAAAACCTCTTTGGCAAACCGATGGAGGATAAGATGGCGAAGATCGAGACTGAGTTTGGCACGAGGACTCTGCTCTCCAGGAAGACCTCCACCCTTCCCAAGAAGAAACCATTGGGGAAGAGGCCCCCTTTTCACAGCAAAGGCCAATCTTACTGAGGCTATCCCCAATACCAGGCCCCCCAGACTCCACAGCAGGGTCACCATGGCAAAGGAGTGGGCCAAAGCTAACATAAGCCTCAGGGCTCTAAGCCCCAGACACTGGCTTCTGCCCAGGCCAGGTTAGGGTTTTGAATCCCTGAGCAGAGCCTCTTCTCCTGGAGGAGAGCAGCTGTCAACAAGGGGGCATCTGATCCACTTTGCTCACCGGTGGCCAGCCATAACCACTGACATCTGGGCCCTCCAGGTGATCAGAGAAGGCTACCTCCTTCACTTGGACTGGAGAAGGCTACCTCCTTCACATCCCCTTTCTTTCCAGGAGAGCCCCCTCGGACTACCCTGCACCAGCCCTGCTACTGTAGGAGCTCGCAGGCCTCATCAGGGATGGAGCTATGGAACTGGTACCCCTCCACCTTAGGGGCAAGGGGTTCTATTCCCGTTACTTTCTGGTCCCAAAAAGAATAGGGGGTCTAAGGCCCATTCTGGACTTGCGAATCCTGAACAAGTTCCTGGTGCGGGAGACGTTCAAGATGCTCTCCCTTGGAACATTGCAGCCCTACCTCCAGCAGGGAGATTGGCTATGCTCCTTGGATGCTTACACCCACATCCTTATTCATGCTAGCCACAGGCAGTACTTAAGGTTCGTGGTTGGGGGCGACCAGTACCAGGGTACTACCTTTCGGCTTTGCCTCCGCACCAAGAATCTTCACCAAATGCCTGGCAGTGGTGGTCGCCTACCTCCGCCTCCAAGGGGCCTTCGTCTTTTCATACCTGGATGACTGGCTCATAAAGGGGGACACTGTCACTGAGGTGAAGCAGGCCACCCAAAATCTCACCTCACTCCAACGCAGGACCTGGGGTTCGTAGGAGCTCTTCTGGACACTCTCCAAGCCCAGGACCTTTCTTCCCCTGGACAGGGCAGCTCACCTCAGGGCCTTGGCCACCAAGGTACAACACCATCATGCAGTGTCAGCGCGGTCCATGCTCCACCTACTGGACCACATGGCATCCACAGTCCATGTGGTCCACAAAGCCCACCTCCACATGCAGACGGCTCAGTGGTGTCTGTGCTAGTCCAAACTGACAACTAGTTTGTGATGTTCTAACTGAACAAGTAGGAGGGCACAGGGTCTCAGCGCCTCTGCCAGGAGTCAGTAGCTCTCTGTTCGTATGTGATCGGTCAAGGAATGCTCCTCAGGGTGGTATATCTTACGGGCTAAGACAATGCCCTTGCGGACAGGCTGAGCAGGGTCTTCCAGGCGACTAGACCCCAGGGTGGCACAGTGGCTCTTCCAAATCTGGGGAACCCCCCCATCTGGACTTCTTCGCCGGCCCGACCAGTGCTCAGCTGCCCCACTTCTGCTGTCCCCAATCGCATCTGTCCCAGGTAGTGGCGGACGCCTTCCTTATCTCGTGGTCGGAGAGCCTTCTGTATGCCTTCCCTCCCATGCCATTAATCGCCCAATCTTCAAGGTCCTGCTGGACAAAGGCCTCCATGATCCTGGTGGCCCAGGCAGCCTTGGTTTCCCTTTTGCTCCACCTCTTGACTGAGCTCCCAATCCCTCTGGAGAACACTCTGGGGTCACTGACCCAGGGGGAGGGCTCCCTCCTTCACTCCAACCTGGGGTCCCTGTCATTAACAGCATGGCTGCTGAATGGGTAGCCTTAGCACCCTTCAACCTTCCAAGGGAAGTGGAGGAAGTCCTCTTGGCCTATCATAAAAACTCCACGAGATAGGCCTACACCTTCAAGTGGCACAGTTTCTCAGTATGCTGTGTAGAGCAAAGGGGTGACCTGTTCTCTTGCTGGGTGCACATAGTGCTACAGTACTTGCTTCACCTTTCACAGACTGGACTCAAGTCCAACTCCATCAAAGTGCACCTGAGTGTGTTCTCAGTGCACCATCATTCCATGGAGGGCAAACCTCTTTCTGCGCAGCCCCTTATTACCTGATTTATGCAGGGCCTTCTGCTCTCTAAGCCTGCCATCCGCCCGCCCCCAGCAGAATGGGATCTCAACATGGTTCTCATGCAGCTCACCAAGCTGCCTTTTGAGCCTCTAGCTACCTGCCATTTGTGCTCTCTCTCCTGGAAGGTCGTCTTCCTGGTGGCTCTTACCTCTGCCCGCAGAGTCAGTGAGCTTCAGGCCTTGGTAGCTGAGCCACCTTACACCATGTTTTAGAAGAATAGGGTCATGCTTTGCACCCACCCTAAATTCCTTCCGAAGGTGGCATCCGCTTTCCACCTCAACCAAGAGGTGGTGCTCCCCACCTTCTTCCCACGGCCCCACACAGACAAGGCGGCAGCCGTTCTCCATACTCTGGATTGCAAGAGGGCCCTGTCCTTCTACATGCAACATACCCATACCCAGGGCCACCACAAAGCCTTGCAGCTTTCTGCTTCTTACGACCCCAGTCGACTGGGGGAGGCTGTCACCAAGCGGACCCCGTCTACCTGGGTGGCAGACTGCATTGCCTTTGCCCACGGTCAGGCTGGGCTCTTGGAGTACAGGGTAATGGCGCACAACGTTAGGGCTATGGTGACCTTGGTTACAAGCTTACGCTCTGTCCCTAAGGCAGACATCTGCCTGGCCACCACCCGGACCATTTACCTCTCCTTAAGAAACCTTCTCTTGACCCTAGTTGTCCTTCTAATTATCAACGCATCTCTCTTCTTCCCTTCATTTCTAAACTTCTTGGGTTTGCAGTCCTCCGCACTTGCCAGAGTCTCTATTGACTTGTTCCTGGCTAAATCCAAGGGCCTTTGCAGATGCAGGAGAAAGGACTTGTTTGTGTTAGGGCAGTTTTTGGTGAGAGAGATCTATATGGCCTTTTGGGAAGTTAAGAATGGAATATCAGTTGGAAGGTAAAGACTTTTTCCATTATATTCAGGTGGTGCATCTTCTGGGGAGTCTGCACATCTCGGAGGAGTTTAAGAAAGGACTCTCCCTTTGAGTCTCTCTATGCCAAAGCATTTGGAGGGGGGGGAGGTTATTAGCGGGTGTCTATAAGGCCTTACTTACAGATAGGGAGAATGTTTTTTTTCAGATGTGAGAGAGGGAATTGACGCTAGGATGGGGGGGGGGGGCAGTGGAATAGAAGAGGGGTTGGATGGGGATGATTAAGGCTTCTCTGTTGGCAGCATTTATTAAAAATGGATACAATCTGTCCTTGGTCCGATTCTTTTTAACATCTTTGTTAGTGATATAACGTAAGGGCTGTCGGGTAAGGTTTGCCTCTTTGCAGATGATACCAAAATCTGTAATAGAGTAGACACCCAGGAAGGTGTAGATAACATGAGGAGGGATCTAGCTAAGCTTGAAGAACGGTCTAGAATTTGGCAGCTGGGATTTAATGTTAAAAAATGTAAGGTCATGCATTTGGGCTGCAGCAATCCAAGGGAGCAATACAGTATAGGAGGTGAGGTACTTTTGTCCACTAAAGAAGAGCGGGACCTAGGCGTGGTTGTGTCTGATGATCTTAAAGTAGCTAAACAGGTAGAAAAGGCAATGGCAAAAGCTAGAAGGATGCTTGGGTGCATACGGAGAGGAATGGCTAGCAGAAAAAAGGAGGTGATAATGCCTCTGTATAAGTCTTTGGTGCGACCTCATTTGGAGTATAGTGTGCAATTCTGGAGACCGCACCTTCAAAAGGATGTGAACAGGATGGAGTTGGTGCAGAGGGTGGCTACTAAAATGATTGTATGTGGGAGCCCCAGACGTTGTCCGCTTAATGGGTTGATTGTCTGGTCTGGGAACAGAACTGTTGGCTAATTGTGTGTGTGTGGGGGGGGGGGGGGTGTCTCCCACTGGTTGCCACCTTGTGTTTGTGCTGTGTGTATGCACTACTGGCGCTGGGTTGTCCTATCTGGACAGTATCTGAATTCAAAGCATGGGACAAACACAGAGGATCTCTAAAGGAAATAAAGGGGAATGTTGTAGTGGTTGATATGGAAGGACAGACTAGATAGGCCATGTGGTCTTTCTGTCATTATGTTTCTATGTTTATCCTGTGTTCCATGCTACATGTGTTGGTATGTGTGATATCTGCGCACTTTGAGCGCTACCTCCACAGCACGCAGTAGTTTCACATTACCAATGCATGCCTTCTAAATGTGGCCCTCCACGGGGGGCCTTGGTTGAGCGAAGGAGGACTTGCTATAGGACGTCACTCTTCTTCAGATAGGCACTTGTCTTTTGGGAGGAGATGCTGCCTCACTGGTCTCCCTCTGCAGTCTTGGAACGGAGGATTTTGCTCGACTCTGAGCTATCGTCCTTGCAGTTGGTTGACATGGACCTCCTTCCTCCTTCTCCAGCTCTGCAGGTGGCAGTGGGATCGACTGGAGAGAGAGAGAGTACTCCTGTTCGGGATCCTTCTGCTTGCTCTTTTAAGCTCAGCCTGCTTCAAGCTTCCCAACAGGGTCCTCCAGTGACTGGCCTGCCTTCTGCTAAGGGGATGAAAAAACAAACACAAAAGCAATCAAACCGTCACCGTGTTTATTTGCTCACTACACCTTGCTAGGGTACTTTTTGCCCCAATGGCCACCGGTTTTAAGAAATGTGATTGGTGCTCCAAAAAAATGTCTCTCACTGACACTTATGACTGTTGCTTCTGGTTTCTGGGTGCTGACTACGACCCGGAGGAGTGCCACCTGTGTGAAAAGATGTCTGCCAAGGCCTTCCAGAGTCATTGGCCTAAAGCAAAATGACATCTTCCACAGGGCAGACTCTACCCCGGTTTCCCTGGTAGCCTCACTCTCAAAGGCCCCGCACAGATCCTCTTAGTTGCGTAAGGCCCCCGCAGTTCGAGTGGGCTCGTAGACATTCCGAACAAGGGTTCCCAGAGCAAGAGCGTAAGAAGAAAAAGAAGATCTCGAGAAACTCATCCTGGGAGGCGGACAATCATGGGAAATCCCGTGCACGGTCCCTCAGCCCTCGACGAACTTCTGAAGAGTCAGTGAGAGCAGCCAAGGAAGGTACCTAGGACAGAAGTCGAGGCCTCCGGTGACGGACCCTGGTCTCCCGAGGGCCGTCCCGTTGAGGACTCCGCTCTCTTCTTTGACACCAGACCTGGTAACTGCAGCATCGGTGTTAGTGGCAGCCATCCCAGAGTGGGAAACTCGTATGTTGGCGCTTGAATGAGCATTTCTGCATTCACTCACGCTGAGACCACAGGGACCTTGATGCTGGGGACCCCCAGGCTGCCAAAGTGATCCCCAAGAGCTAGATGCCTCGGGTAGATCCTCGGCGACGGTCTCTATTTCACTCCAGCTCCTCGGGAGCGAGGTCTTTGCAGGCAAGTGCCTCGGACTTCAGCCATGCCGTGGCCTTGAAGACCGGAGCCATCGACACGCCTGGAGCCGTCGGGCCTCGAGTCTTCTTCGGTCTACTTGGCTTGGAAGTCTGATGTCGAGTCATCTCCGCAGACTCAGGCCCACCGAGACCTCCCCTCAGATCCGTCTCCACCAGCGGCTAGGTGCCGATCCCCATCCGAGGACACCTCATTTCTCGAGTTCATCTAGGACATGGCGCAAACCCTCTCCCTCACTATGGAGTCGGAGGAGGACACGCGTACGGAGGAGCTTGACATCCTCCAGTGCAAGGCACTGCCTAAAAGGCCCTGACAGTCCTGATCCCCTCCATCCTCAGCCGGTTCCTTCTCCGGATGTGAGAAGCCCTGGCATTGGTGCCATTGTTAGCCATGCCTGGATACCATGTACCAGGTCCAGCGCGGGCTGGGCTTCTGGAAGACCCAATTCTCTCACATCTCCATGGTGGTGGCTATATGCCAGCAGAAGAGCCCGAAGGTGCCCCCGGGCAGGGAGTCCCGCACTCTTGACACCCTCGGGCGAAAATGCTACCAGGGCTCGATGCTAGCATGCCACATTCAAACTTACCAACTTTACATCGGCATGTTCCTCCGAGACCTGGTGAAAGAACTCTTGAGGCTTTGCGGCTGGCCACAATGAAGACCACCACTTCCAGACACTTATGAAGTCTGTCGGAGAGTGCTCGAAGTATTTATCTCAAGCCGCCTACGACGGCTTTGAATCCATCGCGAGGGTGGCTGCTGCCGGCATCGGCACTTGACGCCAGGCTTGGCTCCAGACACCAGACCTCAAGCAGTGGGTGCAGGAGAAGCTCCTTGACGTTCCAGTCCTCGGGGAGAAGCTCTTCGGCAAGTCCATGGAGGACAAGGCTGCCAAGTTTAAGACAGAGTACGTGACTTGGACTTCGACTCTCGAAGAAGAAGCCTCCTTTCCATAGGAAGAGCCAACCCTATCAAGGCTATCCTCCATACCCAGCCACCCAGACTCCTCAGCAGGGTCACCAGGGCAAGGGAGCGGGACAAGGCCCACGCAAGCCTAAGGGCCCCAAGCACCCCCCAGCTTCCAGCCCCAGCCCAGCCTGGGCCAGGTTATTGATGCCCCCAACATAGCCTCTCTTCCTCTGGAGGATCAGCTGCCAATGGAGGGCACCTGGTCCATTTTGTCCACAGACTCCGACTCATGGGCAGTTCAGGTGGGTCAGGGAGGGTTACCTCCTCCACCTGGAACAGCTGCTTCCATCCTTCTTTCCTGGGGAGTCCCCTTGGTCTCCCCTGCAGTAGGCTCTGCTAATGCAAGAACTTGCAGGGCTTCTCAGGGATGGCTGTGGAGCCTGTTCCACACCACCTGAAAGGAAAGGGATTTTTCTCCAGGAACAAGCAGGAATTCAGTCCTAACTTATGGGTGACGTCGGCACTGACGGACCCGCGCGGAGGAATTCCCCAGCTTTCAAAGAAAGCCTTTGGGATTGCTGCCACGCATGCGTGGTCCTCTTCCTGCCCAAGGGTGCCATTTTGCTCAGTCTCCCTTTTTCCGTGGAGCCCTTCAGACGCATGTCCTCGTCCCTCGGAAAACGTTTTTAGCTTTTGGCCTGCTGGCCTTCTATTTTCCGGTTGCACCGGTCCTCTACCCATCCTTCCCCTGCTCTACCTTTTTAAAGCTGTTAGGGGATAGTTTTCTTCGCCTTTTTTGCCAAGAACGTTGTCACTCACTGAGTGTCGAGGCATGCCCCGATGAACTCTAAGGCCTGCACCAGCTCGAAGTGGGACTTTGGGTAGTTGACCAAGAACCCCAGGCCTTCCAACAGAAACATTATGTGCAACGTCGCTCGCTGGGTTTCCTCGACAGAGGATCCTGTAACAAGCCAGTCATCGAGGTAGGGAAAGACAGGTATACCCCGACACCTGAGACAGGCGGCGACCGCAGAGAGGCATTTCGTGAAAACCCTTGGTGCGGACGCGAGGCCAAAGGGGAGCACCCTGTACTGGAAGTGCTCTCCCCGCACCCTGAAGCGCAGGTACTGCTGGGGGTGAATTAAGATGTGGGTGTAAGCGTCCTTTAGATCCAAGGAGCATAGCCAATCGCCCTGCTGGAGGAAGGGCAGCAGAACGCCAAGGGATATCATCTTGAACTTCTCCCGCGCCAAGAACTTGTTCAACTTTCAGAGGTTGAGGATGGGTTGCAGACCCCCCATCTTCTTGGGGACGAGGAAGTACCGGAAATAGAAGCCCCGACCTTGAAGGTGTGGAGGGACCTTCTCGACTGCCCATTGGGTGAGGAGAGAGAGTAGTTCCCGCTGCAGGAAAACCTGGTGCGTGGAGAGTCGAGGAGACTCCGCCAGGGAGAAAGGAGGTGGGAGTCTGTCGAAGAGAATGTGATAGCCAACTCAGACGACCTGCGAGGTGATGGAAGCCCACAGAGGGACGAAAGAAGTCAGGCGTCCCCCCACTGGCTGCTGCATCGCCGGAAGGCGAGGGGCTATGCCAATGGCATCAAAATCCCTGCACGGGTTGTGGTGGAACCGGGGTTTGGGCTTTTGGCCCTTTCAGCTTGTCGAGTCACCGCACACGGGGTTTGGGCCAAAGCGGCTTCGGTGGCCTCGCTGCGCTCTGTACCTCTTTTGGACATCTGCCGGGTGGCAACCTGGTTTTCCATGAATACCTTCACTGCCCGCTATTGCTTGGAGAGGGAGTCCCGCTGGGACAACGCCTTCGGCCAGGCTGTACTCTGTAATCTGTTCGGGGTATAAGCAGCTCCTGCCCTCCGACCCTTCTTCATGGCTACCGAGGACTCCGCCTCAAGGACCCAAGGACTCTGGCTCCTTCGGGCATCGGCTTCTTCTCACAACCTCGCGGAGGCATTTTTTGGTTACAGGTTCGGTAGCCTGTAGCTGGGGAGTCCCATAAGTGAGGACTTGACTTCCTGTTTGTTCCTGGAGAAAGTGTAGTTACTCTCCTGTAACAGGTGTTCTCCAGGGACAGCAGGAATCAGTTCTCGCTACCCTCCCACCTCCCTTGATGACTTGCTGTATTTTTGTCTTTCCCTTGCCATCTGCTTGGTAGGGCTCGAGCTAAGGGACCTGACTGAGCAAGATGGCACCCTTGGGCAAGAAGAGGACCACACATGCGTGGCAACAATCCCAAAGGCTTTCTTTGAAAGCTGGGGAATTGCTCCGCGCGGGCTCTGTCGGTGCCGACGTCACCCATAAGTGAGGACTGATTTCTGCTGTTCCTGGAGAACACCTGTTACAGGTGAGTAACTACGCTTAGTCCAGGTACTTTCTGGTCCCAAAAAGAACAGGAGGATTAAGGCCCATCCTGGACCTGAGAAACCTGAACAAGTTCCTGGTGCAAGAGCAGTTCAAGATGTTCTCCCTTGGAATATTTCTGCCCTACCTCTAGCAGGGAGATTAGCTATTCTCCTTGGACCTTATCCATCCCAGTCACAGGCAGTACTTAAGATTCATGGTTGGGGATGACCATTACCAGTACAGGGTACTTCCCTTTGGCCTTGTCTCTGCACCCAAGGGTATTCACCAAATGCCTGACAGTGGTGGCTGCTTATCTTCGTCTCCAAGGGGCCTTTGTCTTCCCTTACCTAGACGACTGACTCGTAAACGGGGACACAGCCTTAGAGACCCTGCAGGCCACAGGCCACACCATCAAGGTCCTACAACATCTGGGATTCGTGATAAATCACCCAAAATCCCATCTCATTCCAACTCAAGACTTAGAGTTCATAGGGGCTCGTCTGGACACCTTCGAAGCTGTGGCTTCCCCCCCTGGACAGGGCAGATCGTCTCATGGCCCTGGTGACCGAAGTGCAATACCACTGCACCGTGTTGGCGCGGTCCATGCTTCGCCACCTCGACCACAAGGCTTCCATGTTCCATGTGGTCCCCAATGCCCGCCTCCACATGCAGGCAGCTCAGTGGTGTCTCCGCTCACAGTGGACCCAGGCCATGGGCAGGCTCCAGGACAGAGTCTCGGTATCCCGTCAGCTTGCAGAGTCCCTCAATTGGTGGCAGGATATGCAAAACCTGCAGAAAGGCATGCCCTTTCAATTCCCAAGCCCCCAGACAGATGCTTCCCTGCTGAGCTGGGGTGCCCATTGTGAGGACTTGCACACCCAGGGCGTCTGGTCCTTCGAGGAGAGCCAGCAGCAGATCAACCTTCTGGAGCTCAGGGCCGTCTTCCTTGCACTCAAGGCTTTCCAGCACCGCCTGCAACATCAGTCGGTGCTTGTCCAAATGGACAATCGGGTCACAATGTTCTACCTAAACAAGCAAGGTGGCACAGGCTCCTACAGCCTCTGCCAAGAGGCAGTAGCCCTCTGCTCATATGCGACCAGACAGGGTATGCTCCTCAGGGCGGTATGCCTCCCAGGCCAGGACAATGCCCTGGCAAACAGGTTGAGCAGGGTCCTTCAACCACATGAGTGGCGCCTGGACCTCAGGGTGGAACAGCGGCTCTTTAAGTTGTGGGGTATCCCAAACCTAGACCTCTTTGCCAGCCCGGCCAACGCTTGGCTATTGTGCTTCTGCTGCCGACAGCCTCACCCGGCATGGGTAGCAGCGGATGCCTTGCCTTCCTCATCTTATGGTTGGGTGGGTCTGTTGTATGCCTTCCCCCACACAACACTAATAGCACGGACCCTAATCAAGGTCCAGTGGGACAAGGCTTCCTTGATTCTGGTGGCCCCGAAGTGACCCAGGCAGCCTTGGTTTCTTCTACTGCTTCGTCTCTCGACGGAGTCCCCAGTCCTTCTCGGGAGCTCATTAGGACTTTTGACCCAGGTAGAGAGCTTGATCCTCCACCCTAACCTGGGATCCTTGTCCCTCACAATGTGGCTGCTGAAGGGGTCGTTTTAGCACCCCTCAACCTCCCCATGGAGGTGGAAGTGGAAGAGGTCCTCCTGGCCTCTCGCAAGGACTCCACGAGACAGGCCTATACCTTCAAGTGGCACAGGTTCTTATGTGGTGTGAACCTGTGCCACTTGAAGGCACAGGTGTGAACCTGTGCCACTTGAAGGCACAGGTGTGAACCTGTGCCACTTGAAGGCACAGGTGTGAACCTGTTCTCCTGCCCAGTTGCCCAGTGCATGCAGTGCTGCAATACTTGCTTCACCTTTCACATTCTGGACTTAAGTCCAACTCCGTTAGGATGCACCTGAGCGCACTCTCTGCGAACCATAGAGGGCAAGCCTCCCTCCATGCAGCCCCTCATTACCCTATTCATGTGGAGCTTACCGCTCTCGAAAACTCCCATCCGTCCGCCTCCGGCAGTATGGAATCTGTGTGGTCCTGGCGCAGCTTACCAAGCTGCCCTTTGAACCCTTGGCTACCTGCCACTTGATATACCTGTCCTGGAACGTGGCCTTCCTGGTGGCACTCATTTCTGCACACAAAGTCAGCAAGCTCCAGACCCTGGTGGCCGAGCCACACTACACCAGGTTCTACACAAACAGGATCATTCTCCGCACTCACCCGAAGGTTCTTCCGAAGGTGGTGTCTGATTTCCACCTCAACCAGGAAGTAGTACTCCCCTACCTTTCCACAGCCCCACACCGACAAGGCGTTGGCCGGTCTTCATAATCTCCAGGAACAAGCAGGAATGAGTCTTCACATATGGGTACGTCGGTACCGACGGAGCCTGCACGGGAATGCTCCCCAGCATCCAATCAGAAAGCTTTTGGGAGCATCCCTCACGCCTGCGCGGTGACTTCCTGCCTTTCCCACTGCCTCTCCTCAGTTTTCATTTTTTCGCGGAGCCAACAGGACGTCCTCCTGTCACCGCAGAAACGTTTTACTTTAAAATCCTTATTTTCTTGTTTTCTTGTGGTCGTGGCTGTCTTTCCCGCCGATACCGGTACCGCCGGTGCTTTATTCTTTTCCTTTTCAAACTTAGAGAAATATTTCTCCTCAGTTTTTTGTTTTAACTTTTTTGGGCCTACCAGGCCTTTCCAAGATGGAGCCTTCTTCCCCTAAGAAGTGCCTTCACTGTGGAAACTTAGTTTTCTTTTTAGACTCCAATGCTTGGTGCCTAACCTGTTTGGGTCCTGACCCTTTTTCTCCTGATACTTCAGGCTATATGATTGGAAGAAGACCTTCCCTTTTTCGAGTTTCCCTCGATACCGTTTTTCCTCCTGAGGTGAGGACACCGGTTTATTCTCTCCAGGATCAGGTAACCCACAAACAGTCTGTTAAGACTAGCCAATTCTTGAAGGGTAAGTCTCATGCACAGCATGATGACGGCTCCGGCCTTGCCCTCAAGATCCCATTGGCAATAAAACCCCGGCGGGAGTCTTCGGGCTCCAAAGCATTCACGGGGGTTCAGGTTGTTCCTGGGGCTCACCCCTCACAGAACATACCTGAGCCGTGCCAGGGGGTGATATCCGCTTTGAGCGGTACCGATAACCCGGCACCGGCATCGGTGTCGAGTGCTGCACTCTTCACCAGGGATCGTCATCTGGTATCCTCGGTACCTTCGGGGCCGATCGATACGACCCAGATTGGCTTTCCTGTATCCCAGCCATGCTCGGGGTTGGTACCGGCTTCGAGCGGTACCGATACCCCGGTATCGGCATCGGTATCGAGTGTTCCACTCTTTACCTGGGATCGTCATCTGCTATCCTCGGTACCTTCGGGGCCGATCGATACGACCCAGATCGACTTTCCTATATCTTCACCATGCTCGGGGTTGGTACCGGCTTCGAGCGGTACCGATACCCCGACATCGGTGCCAGTGTCGAGTGTTCCTCTTTTCACCGGGCATCGTCTTCGAACGTCCTCGGTACCTTCGGTGCCGTTCGATGAGATTCCAATTGACTTTCATGTATCGGCATCGCTGATATCACCACCAACGTCGGTACCTTCTAGACATGCATCGATAGACTCGCTCGCTTCGATGCCGAGTCTAGAATCGATATCGAGTCTAGATGACTTGGTACCGACACGTTTCGGAACCGATCCATATCGTTTCCGGCTACGCAGTACCGAGGATATTCACCAAGGCTCTCTGGTTACCTCGGTACCGCTTCAGCAGCCCTCAATTACTGCTTCGATGACATTATCTCCGATACCGGTACCGGTGTCTGGGTCCATTCCTGCAGTTCCATCGGTGCCATCGATCCTTTCTATGCCTAGTTTGGAATCGATACCAGGCACTGACGATGCAGTACTAACTACCTCAAATCAGAACTGTCAGTATCACTGTCCATCGAGCAGGATTCTTTTTCTGCACCAGTCCAGTATATCTTCTGGTGCTCAAGCTGCTCCTTCAACCTCAGCTTGCCCAGGATTAGTTCCTATTGGAAATCCTTCTTTTCAGAAGTTTCTCCTTGACATGGCAGCCTTTCTTGCCATTCCTATTCCTGGTTTTTCTCTTGACCAAGATCCTGCAGAAAAGGAAAATATAATGCTTCCTTTACATCCTTTACAGGATCTTCTTCTGAGGATATGGGAATCACCCTTAAAGTTCCTTTGCCTTCTACAGCAATTAACGTTCTGTATCAGGTACCTCCCTTTCCAGGGTTCCAGAAAAACCAACTTCCACATCATTCCATTGTAGTGGAATCAGCAATGAGGAAGGTAAGAAGCAAGAAGAAGCATTCTTCTTATCCGCCAGGTCGTGCATCTAAAGCACTTGATGCCTTTGGACGTCAAACCTTCCAAACTTCTATGCTGGCTTCAAGAATTATTTCATATATTTTTTTTTTCAAAGAAATGTTTATTAGAAGCACTTAATATAATACAACAGTAAATTTAAAAAGTTGCTTCAATTTTTTACAATATACAGTCGGAAAACATATATCGACATACCCCAGGCAGGGCTGTGTCTTGTCCTCCGCCCCAGGGTGTTACAACAGTACAAAACAAATTTTTCACCTACCAAACCCTCCCCTTCCCCCCCCCCTCTCCCCCCACCCACCCCTCCCTCCCGGGATCTAGGGGACTATCGAGCCATCTCTCCTCTGTTAGCTATAAACCTTCACAAAGCCTACCCCAAGCATAGAATCTCACTACGAATTTTGGGCCCCAAATTTTGAATATATGGTGTCCACACCATAAGAAAGGAGGCCCAGCTTCGGGGGTGTCTTTGTGCACTCCTCCTCTCCAAAAGCATATACTGGTGAAACCCATTGCGCCATTCCCAAAAGGAGGGGGCTGCAGGCTCCAACCACCGCCGCAGCACAGGGCCTTTCCCCACCAGGCATGCCTTCCGTATCAACAGTTTTTGCCACCTACCCTTCGGGTGGAGCGGTCCCAGCTGATCCAGCACTATGAGCCGACCTGTCCAGCATACCTGTTGTTGCAGTAAGCCGCTCAGGAAATTTGCTATTTTTAACCAATAGCGGCGAATATGCGGACAACCCCACCACATATGGCCTAAGTTTGCTAACGGACACGCACATTTCGGGCACCCCCCGTAGTCCGTGAGATGACTACGCAGTGCCTGCCTCGGAGAGAAATGAGCTCGTACAATACTCTTAAACTGGATTTCCCACCATCTAGCTCCCTCCACCAGACGGGCTACCCGACACAATGCCCCCCGTATAGAACCCGGAGCTACCTCACAACTCAGTTCCCGCGCCCAGGAGGCCTCCTCCGCCGAGTAGTCGACCGGCTTCCCGTAGGGTTCCAATGCTTTTTTAAAATGTGTAATAGTGAGTACGGTCCCCGTTTCAAGGGCAAAGAACTCTAAGATCCGCGCGGAATGGTCACTCTGTAGTTCCCGTCTCGCAACAGAGCTCACATAATGTGATAGCTGCAGGTACGGGAACAAAGAAGCCTTGGGGCACAAGTCATATTCTCGATATAACGCTTCCAAAGATTTACACCGCCCGTCCAAATCAACTACATGCCCCAACAACCGTATCCCGACCTGCGCCCATTGACCGAAGGGGGCCGACTCCGATCCCGGTGAAAACTGGGCATTACCTTGCAGCGGCAGCCAGCTCGAAGTCTCTGATGAACTCCCCCATAGTGCATTCAGCCTTTGCCAGATACGCCACGCTGCCTGTATCAATACACTTTTCACTACGTGACTCGGTAAAACCGCATGTGGGAGGTGAAGAACCGCCAGTAATGAGTGTGGTGCTACCAGGGCCTCTTCCAACTCCCTCGGGGTATACACCTCCGTATTACCAAACCAGTCCCCCAGGTGTCTAGCCTGGCAAGCCAAGGCATAGGTCCAGAGATCGGGCACACCAATCCCTCCGGATCTCCAACCCCCCCTCAAACGGCACATCGGTATACGTGCCCTAGCTCCCCGCCAAAGAAACCCACGAAACTCCCGTTCGATACGCAGAAGGTCCCGACGGAGCAGCCACACCGGTAGAGTTTGTAGCCAGTAAAGGATCCGTGGCAGTATCACCATCCCCAGAACTGCCGCCCTGCCTAATAGGGACAAGGGGAGAGGCATCCAGGCCTGGAGCTGCGAGCGAACTCTGGACCAAATACGCTCGAAATTCTGCTTATACAATACCGAGGTATCTTTGGTGAGCTCGATCCCCAAGTAAATAAAGGAGGCATCCGCCCACCGCAACGGGAAGCTCCCTTCCCAATGCCCCTGAAGGCGACCCCCAACATCCAAGGCTTCCGACTTGTCTCGATTTATCTGTAATCCCGCAAAGTCACCATAACGAGAAAACCCGGCAAGTAGACACGGCAGCGAGCGTTGTGGGTCGCACAAATGATCTAAAATATCATCCGCAAAGGCGGCCACTTTAAAACCACAGGGCCCGACAGGGACACCTCGAATCACGTTAGAGCCCGCTATACTCCGCAACAACGGATCTAGTGTCAACACAAACAATAACGGGGAGAGCGGGCAGCCCTGGCGCGTGCCCCGTTCGAGGTTAAAAGGTTCAGACAAGGCCCCATTACACAAAATACTAGCTGTAGGGTTTGCATATAATAACACCACCATTGCAATGAAGGGGTCGCCCAGCACATACCGGGGTAGGAGAAACCTCATATAGTCCCAATTGACCCGGTCGAACGCCTTCTCCGCGTCGAAACTTATCAATAAGGATTGTACCTCTCGCGCACATACCCATTCCATAGAGGCTAGTATCTTCCGCAGGTTCCGCACTGCATGCCGTCCTTGCACAAAACCCACCTGCGACTCGTGCAACAAGCCCCCCAGGACGGCAGCTAAACGATCCGCTAGAACCTTCGCTAACATCTTCAAGTCGAAATTCAATAAAGAAATGGGCCTATAGGAGGCAGCCAGCATAGGGTCCTTACCGGGCTTGGGTATCAAAGTGATAAACGCATGATTCATTCCCCAACCAAACTTCCCCTGCTCCACCCTCCGGCGGTACACCTCGGTCAAAACAGGGGCGACCCGGCCCGCTAGTAGCTTGTAGAACTCTGCCCCAAATCCGTCCGGGCCAGGCGATTTGTAACAGCTAGCCCCCAAAATTACTTTATGGACCTCCTCTTCTGTCACCGGTGCACCCAGCACCGAACGCTGCTCCGCGGTCAACATAGGGAGTCGCAGCCCCTGGAAATAGCTTTCCATTGATGCCAACGACTCTGTATTTCCCTGATATAACTTCAGAAAAAAAACACGAAACACTTGGGCTATTGCCTGGCTATTTTTATGCAGTTGACCCTGATCGTCACTTAATGCCACTATAGAACGGGTCCCTCTACTACCTCGTAGGCATCGCGCCAGGAGTTTCCCTGGTTTGTTCCCAAAACGATGGAGTTGATATCTATAATATAACAAAGATTTTTTTGCCCTCTGATGAAGTAATTCATTGAGGGACGACTACAGTTCCCAAAGCAAGCGTTTATTAACCACTGTAGGATTCCCCGCGTACCTTCGACGGGCCTTTACAACCTGTCTTTCCATTTGAACTATTCTGGACGCAATTAACTTCCGCTTCCGTGCCCCATAGGCAATAATATCACCACGCAGGACCACCTTTGCTGTTTCCCACAGTAGCTCTGGCTCATCCCTGTGCTGCATAGGATTGTCCATAAATTCCCCCCATCTCTGTTCCAAATAGGTATGAAAATCGGCATCCACGTACAGCCCCAAAGGAAACAGCCAAATTCGCTGCAAGGGAGCGGGGTCCCTCCACTGCAATTCCACCCATACTGGCGCATGGTCTGATATTACACCCGGACCAATCTCCGCTTCCCCGACCTGCGCAAATAACCGTTCCGAAAGCAAGACGTAGTCAATCCGCGCACTTGAATTATGGGCTCGCGATTGATGTGTAAAGTCCCATTCCAAAGGATGGAGTAAATGCCACGGGTCCACCAACCCCAAACGGCATCGTAGGCCTTGAAGTGCCCTGGTGGTCGGGACCTGCCAACCCTCCCGTCCTCCTCCTGATGTATCTAAGTCGATATCCATAACCCCATTGCAATCTCCCGCCAGGATCAGAGGGGCATCCGGTAACTGCTCAACCTGCGAGGCTAAACAGGCATATAAAGATTTATCCAAGACATTTGGGGCATATAAGTTACCCAGCACCACCCGCCTCCCCTCCAAGTTGCCATATACCAAAAGATATCTACCTTTGGGATCAACATATTGCTGCTAGAGTTCAAAGCGCACGCGTTTATGAATCAGCAGGACCACTCCACCTTTTTTCCCATGCGCTGGGGCCCCCCAACTCTGCCCTACCCAAGCCCTCTGCAGTTTCGCATGTTCCTCGGCAGTCTGGTGGGTTTCCTGCAGGAAAGCAATATCGCACTGCAGCCGGGCTAGAGCCTGCAGTACCTTATAACGTTTAATAGGGTTGCCTTCTCCACAAATGTTCCAAGAAACAATCTTCAGCTTAAGGCGGGTTATAGCACCACACATAGGCCAGTGTGCTGATCTTCTTTAAGTGAACCCCCCCAGCCTGGGGTCCACCCCTGCGCACTCCCAATTTCTCAGTTTTCTCCCCCCGCATGACCCCGTGATCCCATCGCACCCCCAAACCCTCTCTCCCCTTAACCCTCCCCAACTTCCCCTCCCCTCCCTGGCCTACACCCATTCCCCTCCTCAACCACCCCCCTTCCTCGTGCCCTTTCCCCAACCCCATCTCCCCCGCTCCACTCCCCTAATCCCAGGACCTTCTCCACCTCCCCACTCTAGAGAAGCCCAACCCAGGCCCCTCTGAGTGCGCCCGACCCCCCCCCCCCCACCCGCTGGGCGGTATATTATTGATCCCGCGATCAAATTCGATCGCCGCCCATTTTGCCACTAGCATACACAGAATCCCTCATTACTCAGGCAATCCAACTCCCATATAACCTCAAGCCCCCCAGAACCCCCTGTTTAGGGCCATAGAAACTGCTTGTGGCCAAGCCCCACATGTTGTCAAGCCAGAAAACAAACCATAGGCCCTAGTTGGGAAGGTAGACAAAATCGAACCCAGTTGGATAAAATAGGGAACACCAAACCAGAAAAATATCCAACTCTAAAAGAAGGATCCCCCTAATTACCAGAAAACTTTTTTTGTCGGAGAAAGGTCTGCTAAGTGTCTAAAATCAGTATATCTACCGATTGCTGGCTTGTCCTGACCTGAAGCAGGGTTTTCTACCAAATCTGAAGTAAAGCCCGAAACGCGAGCCACGTCGTCCTTTGAGAGTCTTGGCATTTTGGTGATTTCAGCTAAGTGGACTTTTTGTTCATTTTAAAATTTATTTATTTAAATGGAGTGGTCTCGGCGGTGTCTCTGATATACTGATTTTAGACACTTAGCAGACCTTTCTCCGACAAAAAAAGTTTTCTGGTAATTAGGGGGATCCTTCTTTTAGAGTTGGATATTTTTCTGGTTTGGTGTTCCCTAGTTGGGAAGGGGCTTCGCTGCGGTCTCTGAGCTAATACAATGCAGGTAATAATACACAAGGAACCAATCGAGCCCTAGCAACAACAAAAAACAGAACAGAGAGCCTTAAAGCCATTAATAACAAGTGCATAAGATACAGCCACCAAACCTCTCAATATTAAAAAGCATATATATTAACCCCCCGGGTATGCATTCTACCAGGCTATCCTCCCGCAGCAGCATTGCTCCAATCCCACCAAACATAAAGGAAAAAAGAAGGAGAGAAAAAAAAAAAAGACAAACAAAGTAGAAAGGGACCCAGACTGCAGAAATCAAGTCCCCGGACCCCTCTACCACGCATAAGGAGCAACTAAGGAGGGGGGGGGGATGCACACCCAAGGTATCGCGGTAGAGCACCGCACCCAACACGGTCAATTAGTAGGGCAACCCCGCAAGGGACAAGCACCCCCCCACCCATAGGCAACGGCAGGGTCCCCAGGACTAGCCTACTGGACAGACCTGCATTCCCGGGATAAATTAAAACTATACAATAATAATAAAAGGAGGAAAAAGTAAAACGCCATGCCTCTAAGGCTTCTAACTCCTAAACATACCTACACCTAATATAAGACTCTCCAGAAAAAAGAAAAGAAATAAAGGGAAGGCAAGTGTGAAACACATTCAGTAGGATACATTTCTAAGCAGCTTTTCAGAATCTAGAACAATGTTGCAAGATCACAGCAAGGCAAGTTTGTAGCTAGAATGAAAGTCCAAAGTGCACAATGTTACTCAGCTGGCATTCACTTATACTGGCCTAGCTGGTGCTGAGGCCTTCCTCACATCGTGTTGCCATGTGTTTCACTCCCGAAAAGGAGCCAGGTCGCCACCAAACGGTCAACGCCTTGGATCTCAACGTGGTGATGCTGAGGCTGCCTGTCCCCTGGCAATCAGTTGGTTCACATAACCCTCTGCTTCTGCAGCCGCTGTAAACACATGGTGGGATCTTTCATTCATCACGTGCAATTTAGCCGGGTATTGTACAGTAAACCGGATCCCCGCACCAATACGTTTTTCACAAAGAGGGGCATATTCTCGGCGTTTTCAACTCAGCATAGCTGAGTAATCCTGTGCAACACGAATTTTAGAGTTATTATAGAGGACTTCCCCCTTCTGTCGGGCCGCTCTTAGGATCTTTTCTTTTTGGGGAAAGTATAAAAACTTTACTAGCACAATTCTAGGACGGGTGTCCCGTGTCTGTTTGCTGCCGACACGATGCGCTCGTTCGATTCGAATCTGATCACCACGCACATCATCATCTAGGATCTGCATAAGGAGTGCTTCCAGATAGCCCCGCAAATCCTTATCTGAGACGGTCTCGGGTATACCCATAAACCGAAGGTTGTTGCGCCGTGACCGGTTCTCCAGGTCGTCTAGCTTAGCCTCGTGCGCTCCAAGTTGGTTCTTTAAGCCAGCCACATCCGTCTCCAACGCCTCAATCTTGTCTTCAGCCTGCCCCAGACAGTCTTCAGCCTCCCGAAGTCGATTCCCTAGGCTATCGACAGAGGCACGCAGCCCGTCCATCTTCTCATGGAGTGCATCGAATTGCAGCGAGAGGGTCGCGGCTACTGCCGCTGACATCGCATCCAATGTCTGTTTTAGTCTGCTTTTCTCTGATCAGAGAAGAACGGTGCTTTTTACAGTGCTCTGCTAGAGAAGTGGATATTTGTCTCCTGTGACACCTTGCTGTGAGTTCTAGCTGTTTGTTAATTATTTGTTTGTCTAACTGTTTATTTAATTATTTATTGTTTGTCTTAGTGGTGTGCTAGTTCAGCCTTCTCAGCTATAACTTACCTTGCCTCTCTCAACTAACTGGGCTTTGTGTGGTACCCCCTTCCCCCCTGCTGAGGGTTCAGGACAGGGTACCTTGTAACTGCCCTCTTTAATAGGACTTATCTCCCTCCCTCCCTCCCCAGCACCCACCCACCCCTGGGGTAATTGTAGTTTTATAGGTACTTGCACATCTTAGAGGAAAGGGGCTGCTCTCAGGTGCAGCTCGTTATCCAAATCAGTCATACACAGAGGACCTGAGATTAATTACTTAAGCTTCAGGTACACAAGGTGTATTAGGGGTATTAGATACACTTTTATTGGTATAAGCATCCACATCAATCCTTATTATATACAGAATTTAAAAGACCTAAACACAAGCTTTAAACTAAGATGCAGACAGAAGTCCAGCAACGAGATGGGGGTTCTCCGGTCTTTTGTATTGAGTGTCACATGTATGATTTTCTCCCAGTTGGTGAGAGGTCTTACGTATGCACTAAGTGCAAAGAACTCTTTGCTCTCAGGGAACGAGTCCGTTCTCTAGAGGCTAGAGTAGCAGATCTGGAAGACATAAGAAAGACAGAGAAGTACATGGACGTGACCTACAGGGATATAGTCCTGAAGTCCCACCTCCAGTCTGGCAGCATCCCTGTTGCCATGGAGGAGAGAGGTCATGTGACAGGAGAGCATCACCCTGGTGTGGCAGGAAGTGATCCTATAACTAGGAGCTGTCCTCCAGGTGATGTAAAACCCTCTCGCACCGAGGACGTTTCTCCAGGGCCATGTCCCCATGAGGGGAGGGTCAGGACAGCTGTTATAGTTGGTGATTCAATCATTAGGAATGTAGATAGCTGGGTGGCTGGTGGACGTGAGGATCGCCTGGTAACATGCCTGCCTGGTGCGAAGGTAGTGGACCTCACGCACCGCCTAGATAGGATCATAGATAGTGCTGGGGAGGAGTCTGCTGTCTTGGTACATGTTGGTACCAATGACATAGGAAAATGTGATAGGGAAGTTCTGGAGGCTAAATTTAAGCTTTTAGGTAGGAAGTTGAAATCCAGAACTTCCAGGATAGCGTTCTCCGAAATGCTTCCTGTTCCACGTGCAGGACCCAAAAGACAGGCAGAGCTCCGGAGTCTCAATGCGTGGATGAGACAATGGTGCAAGGATGAGGGTTTTGGATTTGTTAGGAACTGGGGAACATTCTGGGGAAAGGGGGGGCTCTTCCGAAGGGATGGGCTTCACCTTAATCAGGATGGGACCAGACTGCTGGCATTAACCTTTAAAAAAGAGATAGAGAAGCTTTTAAACTAGAAATTAGGGGAAAGCCGACCGTCACCCAGGAGTGCATGGTTCGGACAAAGGTATCCTTGAAGGATACTACCAAAAGCAGTGAGGTTCCAAAAGGGAGTATAGTAGCCCAAATGCCCTTGAGTAAGGAGCAGACAGAGCATAAAGATTCCAAATTACCCCTGCCTACCAATAGCCAGATTAATATGAATAAAATACAGTCTCTAAAATGCTTGTATGCCAATACTAGAAGTCTAAACAATAAGATGGGAGAGTTAGAATATATAGCACTAAATGAGAGGTTAGATATGATTGCACTCTGAGACATGGTGGAAGGAGGATAACCAGTGGGACACTGTGATACCTGGATACACACTATATCATAATGATAGAGCTGATCAAATTGGTGGAGGGGTTGCGCTCTATGTTAGAGAGGGCATTGAGTCAGAAAGGATTAAAGTTTTGCAGGGAACAAAATTTGCTGTAGAATCTCTATGGATTGAAATTCCATTTATGAAGGGGAAGGTGATGGCAGTTGGAGTATACTATCGACCGCCTGGCCAGAATGAACAAATGGATGATGAAATGCTCAAAGAAATCAAGAAAGCTAACAAAAGTCACAACAGAGTAGTAATAATGGGTGATTTCAATTACCCCGGTATCGACTGGGTCAGTGTCACAGCAGGACAAGCTAAAGAGATAGTTTCTAGATGGAATAAATGACTGCTTCTTGGAGCAGCTGGTTCATGAACCGACCAGAGGGGAAGCCATACTGGTCCTAGTCCTTAGTGGAATGCCAGATCTGGTGCAAGAAATAAGGGTGTTGGGACCACTTGGCAATAGTGATCATAGTATGATCATGTTTGATTTAATTAGTGGAGGACAGATAGTAAAGGCATCCACAGTACTACCTTTTAACTTTCAAAAGGGAGACTATGATGGAATGAGGAATATAGTTAGGAAAAAACTAAAAGGAGCGGTTCCAAAGGTTAAAGACTTACAGCAAGCTTGGGTGTTATTTAAAAATACTATCCTTGAAGCCCAGACCAGCTGTATTCCACGCATTAGGAAAAGTGGAAGAAAGTCCAAAAAAACTGCCAGCATGGTTTAAAGGTGAGGTCAGAGAGGCTGTTACTGCCAAAAAAGCAACCTTCAGGAAATGGAAAAAAGAGCCAAATGATGAAAACTGGAAACAGCACAAGCACTGGCAAGTTAAATGCAAAGCATTGATAAGGCAGCAAAGCGGGAATTTGAGAAGAAACTTGCTACGGAAGCAAAAACACAAAATAAAGACTTTTTCAAGTACATTCGTAGCAAAAGGCCTGTGAGAGAGTCAATTGGACCATTAGATGATAGAGGGGTAAAAGGGGCAGTAAGAGGAAACAAGGCTATAGCAGAGAGACTGAATGAATTCTTTGCTTCGGTCTTTACTGAGGAAGATGTAGGAATGTTACCCAAGACTGAAGTGGTATTTAAAGGTGATACTGCAGAGGAATTGAGAGAAATATCGCTACACCAGGAAGATATATTACAACTATTTGATAAACTGAATAGTAGCAAATCACCTGGACCGGATGGTATACATCCCAGAGTGTTGAAAGAACTGAAATATGAGATTGCAGACCTGTTATTGGTAATCTGTGAACTTTCATTAAAATCATCTGTAATACCTGAAGATTGGAGGGTCGCCAACGTAACACCAATTTTTAAAAAGGGTTCTAGGGGTGACCCAGGAAATTACAGACCGGTGAGCATGACGTCAGTACCAGGGAAAATGGTAGAAACCATCATAAAGAACAAAATTACACAGCATGTAGATAGTCATGGCCTAATGGGAGACAGCCAACATGGCTTTAGACAAGGAAGATCTTGCCTTACTAATCTGATATGTTTTTTTGAAGGTGTGCATAAACAGGTAGACAAAGGTGAGTCGGTTGATATAGTGTATCTGGACTTTCAGAAAGCTTTTGACAAAGTCCCCCATCAGAGACTTTTGGCGAAGCTAAAAAGTCATGGGATAGGAGGCAGTGTACTATTGTGGATCGGGAACTGGTTAAAAGATAGAAAGCAGAGGGTAGGGCTAAATGGCCAATATTCCCAATGGAAAAAGGTGAATAGTGGAGTACCCCAGGGATCTGTACTGGGTCCGCTGCTTTTTGACATATTCATAAATGACCTGGAAAAGGGAATAACTAGTGAGGTTATCAAATTTGCAGATGACACAAAACTGTTTAAAGTTGTTAAAACCCAAGAGGATTGTGGAAAACTGCAGGAGGATCTGGATAAATTGGAAGACTGGGCATCCAAATGGCAGATGAAATTTAATGTGGACAAGTGCATAGTTATGCACCTAGGAAAGAACAACCCACACTATAGTTACACGATGCAAGGCTCCACATTAGAAACCACCACCCAGGAAAAAGATTTAGGAGTCATCGTGGATAACATGCTAAAACCCTCCGCCCAGTGTGCAGCGGCGGCCAAGAAAGCAAATAGAATGCTAGGTATCATAAGGAAAGGGATGGAGAATAAAACAAAGGATGTTATAATGCCTCTGTATCGCTCCATGGTACGACCGCACCTTGAATATTGTGTGCAATTCTGGTCACCGTATCTTAAAAAGGACATAGCGTTATTAGAAAAAGTACAGAGAAGAGCCACCAAATTGGTGAAGGGGATGGAAGGCTACTCCTATGAAGAGAGGCTAAGAAGGTTAGGGCTCTTTAGCCTGGAGAAGAGACAGCTGAGGGGAGATATGATAGAGGTCTATAAATTAATGAATGGAGTGGAACGGATAAACGTGGATCAATTGTTTACGCTATCAGAGTATAGAAAGACTAGGGGACATGTAATGAAGCTACAGGGTAAACTATTTAAGACAAATAAGAGAAAATATTTTTTCACTCAACGTGTAATCAAACTCTGGAATCTGTTACCGGAGGATGTAGTAAGGGCTGTTAGTATAGCTGGGTTTAAAAAAGGTTTGAACAAGTTCCTGGAGGAAAGGTCCATAAACCACTATTAAAAAGGGACCCAGGATATCAATGCTTGACCCAGTACAAGCATTGTGGAACCTGTGTCTTTTGGGGATATTGCTAGGTACATATGACCTAGATTGGCCACTGTTGGAAACAGGATACTGGGCTTGATGGACCTCGGTCTGACCCAGTATGGCATGTCTTATGTTCTTATGTTCTTATGAGGCAGGGGATTTAGGTGAACCGGGCGCCAAGGCCAGGTCAGCCATCTTGCTCGTGCCGGCCACCCGTTCCCATTCTCTCCTGGTCACTTTAGGCGCTACCGCCATGCTATCCGTCCGCAATAGCCACACAAAAGGGTTCTATGGGCACTCCAACTCACTCTGAGCACCCTTTCGTCTGTTTTCCGCGGGAGTTACACGGTTCTAAATCGCCGGTTTGGGCAACGGGGTACGGAGCGCTCTCAGGATGCGACCACTACCCTGCCCGCATCACGTGACCTCTCAGTCTTCTATTTCATATATTTTTTATATGAGTCTGACACTTCAGGAGGTCACAGAGAAATTATCTCTTTTGTCTCCTTTTTTGTCAGAACCTAAGGCCTCTGACTATTCCTTGCTTCTTAATCATAGCAGGAATATCTCTAGGTTCCTTTCTCGTGCTTCTCTAGACTCTTTTGAGTCTGTTAGCAGATCCTCTGCTATTGCCATTGGAGCACGTCGTACAGCCTGACTGCAGGCTTCAGACTTGAGCAGATGGGCACAACATACACTGGGTAATTCTCCTTGTACTGGAGAAAATCTCTTCAATAGAGAGGCTTTACGTCAGGTTGCTCATTGCTCCACTGACTTTCCTAGTTCTGGAAACCGTCCTAAGCCTTCTTTTTCCCCAGGGCGTAGGAAATGTCCTACCAAACCTTCTTTCCCTAGGAAAAGAAGGTTTCATCCTTCTGCCCATCCTCCAGATGTACCCAAGCAAGGGACATCTCATCCTCGTCTGAAGTCTCCAGACTGTAACCAGGCTAATCATAGCCAGCAACCATAGGTTCCTGTATGTTGCAATCTACAGTTAACTTCTTACCAGAAGTTATTCTTCAAACCCTACACTGGTTTTTCTTTTCAGTATGCTAAGCTGTTAGGATATTTTTGTCCATGGGTTACAGAATTCTCCCTTTCTTTTTATTATAAAGGGAGATTACAATTATCCCATGATAGTTTCTGTCCCCACAGGGACATTTTTTCCTTCAGCTGACTTACCATATGGTACGTCACCTTCGAAGCCCCTCTCTTCCAGGGTTTCCCCTGCTCGAGTTGGTACCATACTGAAACACTTCTCTTTCTTTCCAGTGTAGACTTTTTGCTATCTTTCAATGCATGCTCTGAACAACTCATCAGACAGGGACGGGAATATCTCCGCTCCCTCTGTCTGTTTTTCTCCCTGTTTTTATACAGGGGTATCCCCTCTGCTCTTTTGTTCAGTTGCTGTACAAGCAGAAGGTCCAGTGCTTACTTTAATGTTTCTTGCAAGTTACTTTCAACTATCTTGCATGATACTACTCACTGCAGGTTATCTTCTTCTTGCCATATTCTTACCTAGGATGTGGCACCACATCTGACTGCTGTCAGTTTATCTCATAATTCTCCTGCACAATGCTCTCTGCAATCTTCAGAGAAGCTTTCTACTATGGGCCCTTGCTGTAGAGCATTGAACTTTGTCTCTGAGGGTTTTCCATATAATAGGAAAAGCTTATATAGTCATTCCATGGCTATATAGGTTCTTTATACCCTCTTGTCTCCTATTGTGATACAGAAGACAAGCTTTTTCTGCGTGAATGTCCAAGGAGTTCCCAATCTGGCAGGAATCGACCCCTTTTTTCCTTACAGCTTGGCATTATCTTTTCTACTCCACTTGGACAGCGCATACTCTTTTACTGTACTTTATACCCCTGAGTCCCTTGGCTGGGTCATCCAGGTGTCTTAGTCTATGCGTTTTCTTGTCCTTTGGACATGTCAGAGTCCTCAAGTACTCCTGACATGCTCTTACCAGACTGCTATTATCCTCTGTTTTTCATGCAGCCATACTGGTTATCCACTGAAATATATTCCTGCACCACGGAAATAGATTCCCTATATATCTTCAGGTGGTTTTCACCCCCTTATTATTAGATGAATCTTTTCCCATCACATTCCCCATGTGAATGTTTTTGTGGGGCTCAGTTGCAGACATGTATCCTCAGACTTATATTCATGTCTGTATATGTCCTATACATACATATTTTTGTAATCTGTATGGGCATAAGCCATGCCCATCTATATCTATACCTCTCTATATATATCACACATATCTGGACATATATGCACATATATATAGACATGTATGTATCTCCATATATATATATATATGTGCCCTTTGGGAGATGTCCATAGGACACTAGGTATTACCTACTATCTCCCTAACTGTCTGTGCTATAAAGGTTTTACCTTCTTAAGGGGTCCAGACAGTCAACTTGCCTATTCTCATACGGCTCAGTAAGTGGGAGCGGTTATACACACAATTACTGCTGTGACGTCAACAGCTTCTGTTTTTGTTATAGATCTCCCTATCCATGAAGTATCAAACTTCATTGTCTTCCTATCTCTTACCAGCTAGGAATGACAGTGTACATCTTCAGTATTTCTGAGTACACTTCTGTTCTCCTTGGGAATAGGGGCTTTTTTCCATACCCCCTCTTCCCTTCCGGACTGGGCTACTTCTCCAGATCGGTCAGTCGTCTTCTTTTAGTCCTCAATGTTAATAACTCTGTACCTAAAAGAGTTTTCAGCTTTTTCCCATAAAGCTTTCCATTGAAGACCTGCCATTCTTCTCCTGCCCCAGTTGACACCTGGGTCACCTGCCCATTCCAGGTTTGGAACGTCATCCTCACTGCTGTGAAGTTACCTTGAAGATTCCGCTACTGCATCTACAGTACACTCCATCACAGTTCTACTTCCTACAATCCAGTAACTAAGCTCTATATTGTACTAGTTCATTAAATATTTTAATGATACTTGACATACATTCTAAAGACTCCTCTCTCCTGTAGTCTTTAGATTTGCTGTTCCTTGCAGCTCTTCTCTGTTCAACTCCTACCCCCATCCCTCAGGGGATGCCGGGGATCCAGGTTTGGAAAATGCCGTCCTGTCCAGGATTACGCATTTTATGGGATCTCCCCTGGCACCCACAGCTAGGGAGTCCCCATATGTGAAGACTCATTCCTGCTTGTTCCTGGAGATAGCACAGTTACTTACCTGTAACAGGTGATCTCTGGGAACAGGAATTAGTCTTCACAACCCACCCACCCACCTCCCCTAGGAGTTGTATCTATCTCCTTTCCTCTTTCTCTCCTTCTGTCTCAGCTATGAAACTCAACTGAGGAGAGGCAGTGGGAAAGGTGGGAAGTCACCACGCAGGCGTGAGGGATGCTCCCAAAAGCTTTCTGATTGGATGCTGGGGAGCATTCCCGTGCAGGCTCCGTCGGTACCGACGTACCCATATGTGAAGACTAATTCCTGCTGTTCCTAGAGATCACCTGTTACAGGTAAGTAACTGTGCTTTCTGGACTGCAGAAGGGCCCTGTCCCCCTGTCCTATTTATTTATTTATTTAACTAACGTCTCTTCTATACCGCGCTCTTTAGAATCAGTGCGGTTTACAGTCAACAAAATTTGTACAGTGCAGGCAAAACCTGCACTGGATTTACAATGAACAGGTGTTACAACTTGGGATTAATGGGGATAACTATGTACAGGCTAAGCGATCAGGTCGCAGGTGACTGGATCGGCTGGCAGCTATTTTCAGGTTATATAACTACATACAGGTTGATCATCTAGATCACAGATGTACAGAATTGCTTGGCGACTATATGCAATATTAGGTGGCTATATACACATTGGCACATTTTTTTCTATCTACAGCATACTCAGGACCCACCACAAAGCCTCACAGCTTTTTGTCTCATATGACTCTAGTCGTCTGGGGGAGGCTGTCACCAAGTGGACCCTGTCCATCTGGGTGACGGACTGCATCACCTTCACCCAAAACCTGGCTGGGCTGCTCCTGGAGCACCAGGTCACGGCGCATAATGTCAGGGCTGTGGCAGTTTCAGTTGTGAGCCTTTGCTCTGTTCCCCTGGTAGACATCTGCCGGACTGCCATCTGGTTTGCGATCCACACTTTTGCAACTCACTACTGCCTAGAGAGGGATTCCCGATAGGACAGTGCCTTTGGCTAGGCCGTACTCTGTAATCTGTTTGGGGTTTAGGCAACACCTGCCCTCTGACCCTTCTTGTTCAGGCTACTGGGGCCATGGTTTCCCTGGACACTGGAGTCCTCAGTCTGTCCTTAGATTCGCTTGTGGCTGCTCATGGCTGGGTCGTGCTTTTTTCTACAGGTTCTCGGTAGCCTGTAGCTAAGGGAGTCCCATATGTGAGGACTGCTTGTTCCTAGAGAAAGTGTAGTTACACACCTGTTACAGGTGTTTTCCAGGGACAGCAGAAATCAGTCCTCACAACCCTTCCTCCTCCCCTTGGAGTTCCTGTAATTTTTGTCATCCCTTTGTCTGTTCTGGCTATGTCATCTGATTGACCAAGATGGCACACTTGGGTGGGAAGGGGACTATGCATGCGTGGTGGCATCTTCCAAAGGCTTTCTTTGAAAGCTGGGGAGATGCTTCTGCAAGGGCTCCGTTGGCGTCAGCATCACCCTTATGTGAAGACTGATTCCTGCTGTCCCTGGAGAACACCTGTTACAGGTGAGTAACTATGCTTTTTCTTTAACAAGCATGGTCTTTCCGACCTGGCAGTTCATATCGAGTGGCTGCATGGCCCTCTTGTTCCTTCTCCTCTCACTCAGAGGAAAGCCTTTTTTCGCAGGGCTGTCAGAGCCCTACACGGGTTCGACCACAGAAGTGTCCTTGGAAGAGGATAGATTTGGGAGCATTAGATCATCTCCCTTATGTTCCTTCCTTGAGTTTTGAGAAATCAGACAATGCCTGCATGTGTGAAGATGGCCAAGATGAGTCCCTCTTTGTCCATTTATTTTGGAAAGTGGATCTGGCAGCACTGTTTGATCACGTTTCCTCTTCCCTGTGGCTGTTGGATGCTGTGTCAGCGGAGCAGGAGCTATAAGTGCATCCCCTTTTGCAGGGGGTTCAAAAACTCTCCAGGGTGTCTCCTTTCCCAAGGGGGGGGGGGGGGTAGGATTGTGAATAGGCTTTTCACTCTCCCTCAGGAGGACCTTGCTGGTTGGATTCAGATACCGTAGGTGTATGCACGCTGCTGACTGCCATTGCTAAACACACTATCCTCCCAGTGGAAGGTGATGCAGTCCTCAAAACCTAGTGGATTGCAAGGTTAAATCTTTCTTGAAGAGCCAGTTTTCAGCTGCCTCCCTTATTCTCCATACTGTGATTTGTGAGGGGCTTGTGGCATGTGCCATTGTCCATTTGATCCAGTCACTGCTTCAGGATGACACTTCGATACTTCTGGAGTCTGCACTAGTTGCCTTGTCAGATGCCATGTATGATCTGGTCTGCCTGGCAGCCAAAGAGATTGCATTTTCCATAATGGCACATTGCATTTTCCATAATGGCACATTGTTGGCGTTGGCGTTGGCTTTGCCAGTGGGCAGCAGACATGGTATCCAAGTTTTGATTATCTAAGCTTTCTTTTAAGGGAAAGCTTGGAGAAGCAGGTGAAGGAACTAGGAGCATCCAAACCACATAGTCTTCTGGAGGATAGACCTAAATGGCCTGGGAAGCATGGCCCCTTCCTCTGTCACATTCTCCTTACTTCCCACTGCCAGGGCTCCCAGGAGTATCACCTGGGGAGGCCATACTTTCCTTCCACAGGCTCTCGCTTCCAGACTTATCTCTTGTGAGGGACTCATGAGCCTCGCAGTGCTGCTTCCTCCTCCTCCAGATTTTATTTATTTAGCAGAGCTTATATACCGCTTTTCACCGGGTCAAAGCAGTTTACATTGAACCAAATTCAAATTACATATAACAGTCAACTATGTACAAAAACTGTGTACATGGAACATTATAACTATATACATGTAAGGAGTAGGTCCGTAGGGTTAGCAGTTTCGGTGTGCACGTTTACTGAGGGTATCAGTATGTTACTGGTTTGGAGTCAGAAGTGTTTTGAGAACAGGAAGGCATTGAGGTGTTTGTGGAAGGAATGGAGGTCAGAGATATTTCTTATATGGTTTGGGAGTGTGTTCCAGAGGGAGAGTGCATATAGTTCGAAGACTCTGTGGCATGTTTGTTCTGTGTGCTTTATTCTGGAGTGTGAGTTTGTGGGTTGTGGAGAGTCTTCGTGGCCTGTTGGGGTTGAGGGGCTTAAGAAGGGTTTGTAGAGGGGTATCAGGGGTGCAGTGGAGAGCCTGGTGTGTTAGTAGCAGGGTTTTGTATGTGATTCTGCAGGGAAGTGGTAGCCAGTGGAATTGTTTGAGTATAGGGGTGATTCTATCGTATTTGGATGGTTCTTGTATGATGTGTGCAGCAGTGTGGAGGGCAGTTTGTAGTGGGAGGAGGGTGGACTATGGGAGACCGTGGTATATTGTATGGTGGACAGAAGTACCTCACCCCCTATACTGTACAGCTCCTTTGGATTTTTGCAGCCCAAATACATGATCCTGCATTTTTTAGCATTAAATTTCAGCTGCCAAATTCTAGACCATTTTTCCAGCTTAGCTAGATTCCTTCTCATATTTCCTAAAGTCTAAGACCCTCGCTTTTGAATGGATTTTATCAGCCCTAATCCTAATACTGAACCATACCATCTGGTGATCACTGGATGTGAGATGATCTCCCATTGTAACATCAGAAACACTTTCCCCATTGCTAAGCACTTTTTCACTGAAAGGGTGGTGGATGCTTGGAATGCCCTCCTAATGGAAGTGGAGGGCAAATACAGTGACAGAATTCAAAATGGCATGGGACAGACGGTGGATCCCTTTACAGCAACAGGATAAAATCAAAATAAACTTAACTTATCTATTTCTCAGCAAATAGTGGTGTCCTACACGGAGCGGTGAGTTCACCCCTAAACAAAGAATTGGGGAGGGGTGGCCTGCATGGAGCGGCAGGTGCACCTACTCTTGCTATCTTACTGGGCAGACTAGATGGACCATACTGGTCTTTATCTGCCATCATTTACTATGTTACTATGTATTATGGCATGAGGAAGGGTTAGGGCTTGGAGGGCTGAAGGGAAATCTTATGAATCGAGGATGGACCATAGGCGTTGCAGAGTCTTGGATTCGTAGGTTGTAGCTGCTATTTGTGTTTTGAAGGTGAGGTTTTGGTCAGTGATGACACTAATTGCTTGAGAGATTATCGGCTGTCAACCAGTGAGAGATGTCAGTAAAGCATTCTTGAATCCTTGTGTATGATGGTTGCTTGGGGTGGAGAGGACTGTAGAACATGATGTCGGCATAGATGTGGAAATCTATGTTGTGTGTTCTCATGATCTTGTAGAGGGATTGGAGGTAAAGGTTAAATAGGAGTGCTGATATAGTGGTTCTCCAGGACCAAGCAGGAAGTCAGTCCTCACATATGGGTGACGTCGGCGCCGACGGAGCCCTCGCGGAGCAATTTTCCCCAGCTTTCAAAGAAAGCCTTTGGGAATTGCAGCGCGCATGCGCGGTCCTCTTCCCGCCTAAGGGTGCCATCTTGCTCAGTCTTCTTTTTTCCGCGGAGCCCTACAGACGTTGTTTGTAATTCCTCGCAGAAAAGTTGATTTTATTTCTCTTTTTTCTCGGTTTCGACGCCGGTTCTTTTCCCGCCCGGACCAGCGACGCCTGTTGCGAGTCCGTTCTTTATTTTTCGGTTTTTTGTTCTTCGTGACAGATTTCGCGCCTTTTTACTTTTTCACTGGCAGCCCGGTCTTTTGACCTCGCAGGGGCCCTTTTTCCCCCGATGGCTGCCAGCGGGTTTAAGAAGTGTGACCTGTGTAAGAAACTCATGTCTCTTACCGACACACACGACTTCTGCCTCCGCTGCCTCGGACCCGATCATGACCCGATGATCTGTGGTCTGTGTGGCAAAATGTCCTCAAAAGCGTTGAGGAGTCGGCAGCATCAGCGGGAACGTATCTTCTCTGACTCCGGCCGGGCTCAGACCTCGTCAGAGGCTTCGACGTCTCGGGACTCTGGTCCTGAGCATCGTCGAAGTTCCTCTGAAAGGGGGTCTCCTACCCGGGAACATCATCGGAAGAAGAAACCCGCGAGGGCGGGATCGGTGGACGCTCCTGGTTCCTAGAGGGCCAGGTCGCATAGCCCCGATTCCCGTCCCGGGTCCTCGGAGGTGGAGAGGCCTTCCAAACATCCTCGTCTCGAGATGGACTTGCCCACTCACGTGAGTACTGTTGTCCTTGTGAACTCGCCTCCGAAGGAGCCGATGTCGGGCCCGATGCCGTCGGGGCCCGAGTCGGGGGCTGCTGGGTCTCCTGAGCTCGGACTCAGGTTGACGGCCTTGGAGTCTGACTACCTTCATGGACCAGCAGCGGGCATTGATCGCTGGCCTCGCCGGTGCTTCTGCCCTGACCGCCGGGACGTCGACCTCCAAGTCGACCCCGGAGACCGAGCCGATCCTCGAGTCCATGAGGGCTCGAGTCGATCCTCGGTCGCGGTCTCCTTCGGCCTCCCGTTCGGGACCGAGGTCGTCGACGCCGACTCCCTCGGCGTCGGGGCGGATGGCATCGATGCCCGCCCGACCGTAGCCGCTCGACTCCTCCTCCGAGGAGTCGGCCTGGGAATCCGAGAACGAAGAGTCACCTGGTTCCTTTTGGACTCGGTGTGTCCCATTGGACTCCCCCGAGTCCGAACCTCGGAGACGGTCCCCCCCGGAGGATACCCAGTTCTTGGACTTCGTGCGGGATATGGCCAAGGCCTTGGCCTTCCCGCGGGATATGGCCAAGGCCTTGGCCTTCCCGCGGATCCCGAGGAGGAGCCTCGAGTCGAAGAGCTCCATGCCCTCCAATATGACTCTCCCCCGAAGGAGGCCTTTATTGTACCGGTTCCTCCGATGCTGGAACGACTTCTCTTCCGCATGTGGGAGAGCCCGGCGGCGTCGCCGGTGTTAAGCAAGCGGGTCGGTTCCATTTATCGAGTCCGCAAGAGCCCCGGCTTCCAAAAGGCACAACTACCGCACCATTCCATGGTGGTGGAATCACCCATGCATAGACTTAAGAGTCAAAAAATGCACTCCTCGGTGCCTCCCGGTCGGGAGGCCCGAAGCCTGGATGCCCTCGGTAGGAAGTGTTTCCAGGGCTCCATGCTTGCTTGTCGGGTCCAGACCTACCAGCTCTACATGGGCATGCATCTCCGAGACCTGGCTAAAGAAATAGCCGGGTTCTCTGCTGGTCTCTCCGACGAACCTTTGCAGAGGTTCCAAACCTTGTCAACTGGTATTCGGGAGTGCTCAAAGTTTATCTCTCGAGCAGCCTACGATGGTTTTGAGGCATCGGCTCGAGTAGCCGCAGCCGGCATCGGTGGCCGCCGCCAGGCTTGGCTTCAGACATCCGACCTCGAGCCATGGGTGCAGGACAAGTTGGTCGATGTCCCCTGCAGAGGTGAAAACCTCTTTGGCAAGCCCATGGATGAGAAGGCTGCACAGATCGAGACCGAGACTCTCACCAGGACTCGTCTCTCAAGGAAGACCTCTGCCCCTTCTCAGAAGAAGAAGGGCTCGGGGAAAAAGCCCTTTTACCCGAGGAAGGCGGCTGCCTATCAAAACTACCCTCATTATCAGGCCTCAGCAGCTCCCCCACAGGGTAAGCAGGCCAAGGGACGGGATAATTGGTCCCGTAGGCAGCAAGCCCCCAAGCCTGCACCACCAGCCCTTGCTCAGCAGGGTGGGGGTTTTTGACTTCATCAGCATAGCCTCTCCCCCTCAGCTGGTTTCTCTCAGCACAGGAGGCCGGCTGGTCCACTTTGCCCACAGGTGGTCCAACATCACCACAGATACCTGGGTGCTTCACATAGTTCAAAAGGGCTATCTTCTTCACTTTCACCACGTACCTCCCTCCTATTTTCCAGGGGAGCCTCTTCGACTCCCTCTGCACAAGGACTTACTCCTTCAGGAGTTAGCAAGTCTCCTTCAGGAACAGGCTGTGGAATCGGTACCCCACCACCTGAAGGGTCAAGGGTTTTACTCCAGGTACTTTCTGATACCAAAAAGAACAGGAGGCCTCAGACCCATCCTGGACTTGCGCATCCTCAACAAGTTCCTTGCAAAGGAAAAGTTCAAGATGCTTACCCTTGGAATGCTGCTACGCTACCTCCAGCAGGGAGACTGGCTATGCTCCTTGGATCTAAAGGATGCGTATACTCATATCCTTATTCATCCAGACCACAGACAATATCTCAGGTTTGTTGTGGGAGGCAATCATTACCAGTACAGAGTACTGCCCTTTGGCCTATCCTCCGCCCCCAGGGTGTTCACCAAATGCCTGGCAGTGGTGGCGGCCTATCTAAGACTTCAAGGCCTTTTTGTGTTTCCCTACCTGGACAACTGGCTCATCAGAGCCCAGTCTTCCCAAGAGGCCACTCAGGCCACTCATCGCACTGTGACTCTACTCCAGCACTTGGGATTTGTCATAAACTTCGCAAAGTCCACTTTGCTCCCCTCTCAAAATCTCGAATTCATCGGTGCCAGGTTGGACACTCTTCAGGCGCGGGCCTTCCTGCCTCTAGACAGGGCCCAGTGGCTCATGGTTCTCGCCAGCCACTTTCACAGCAATTCCCTGGTCTCGGCCAGGCATTTTCTGAGACTGCTCGGCCATATGGCTTCCATGGTCCATGTGACCCCCAATGCCCGCCTGAACATGCGACCTGCTCAATGGTGCCTTCGCACACAATGGCATCAGGCCACTGGGAGCCTAGCGGACTCAGTAAAGGTCTCCGACCCGCTGGTCTCTTCTCTACAATGGTGGCTTCATCTGCCAAACCTAGTACTAGGAGTGGCTTTTCAGCCCCCTCCGCCTTCTCAGGTCCTGACGACCGATGCTTCTCTCCTGGGTTGGGGAGCACATTGCCAAGGGACATGTACTCAAGGTCTCTGGACTCCTTGGGAGTCTGCTCAGCAGATAAACTTCCTGGAGCTCAGAGCCATCCGCCTAGCGCTCAGAGCATTCTCTCACCTGATTTCTCACCAGTCGGTGCTGGTCCAGACAGACAATCAGGTTGTAATGTTCTACGTGAACAAACAAGGCGGAACAGGCTCCTTCCTTCTCTGTCAGGAGGCACAGAAACTGTGCTCTTGGGCCGTCCACCACGGCATCATCCTCAAAGCTGTCTATCTCCCAGGTCAAGAAAATTACCTAGCAGACAAGCTAAGCAGGATCCTCCAGCCACACGAGTGGAGGTTGGATCCGATGGTGGTTCAGCGGATCTTTCTCAAGTGGGGCCTCCCCACCATGGATCTGTTTGCCAGTCCTCTGAACCGGCAACTTCCAAGATTCTGCTCTCGACAACCGCATCCTCTCAGAGTAGCGGCGGATGCTTTCCCATGGTCCACAGGCCTCTTGTATGCCTTTCCTCCCATGCCACTGGTGTCTCGGACACTCTTCAAAGTTCTCAGAGACAAAGCCTCGATGATCTAGTGGCTCCCCGGTGGCCGAGACAACCTTGGTTCCCGCTTCTGATGCAGCTGGCGGTGGACACTCCTCTTCCTCTGGGGTTTCAGCCCGACCTCCTGTCGCAGGATCAGGGGACTCTCCTGCACCCCAACCTCCGGTCCCTTCATCTGATGGCCTGGCTGCTGAAAGGGTAGTCCTTGCTCCCCTCCGGCTGCCTCCAGATGTGGAGGAGGTCGTCTTGGCCTCCAGGCGGCCCTCCACCCGGAAGTCCTACGCTCTTAAGTGGCGTCGGTTCTCCGTCTGGTGTGCTCAGCAGTCTCAAGATCCCTTCTCCTGTTCAGCATCAGTGGTCTTGCAGTACTTGCTTTCCCTCTCCAATCTTGGACTTAAGTCCAACTCGGTCAAGGTCCACCTCAGTGCTCTTTCTGCGCATCACATGCCGGTGGATGGCAGACCTCTTTCCAGCCACCCTCTAGTGGCTCGTTTTCTCAGAGGCCTCCTTCTCCTTAAACCACCTTTGCGCCCACCAGCCCCGGACTGGGATCTCAATGTGGTTTTACTGCGGATTACCTGTCCGCCTTTTGAACCTATGGCTACCTGTCCTCTTCGTTTTCTTTCTTGGAAAACCTTGTTCTTGGTGGTCCTCACTTCTGCTAGACGCGTTAGTGAGCTGCAGGCCCTAGTATCTGATCCTCCTTACACTAGGTTCTACAAGAACCGGGTAGTCCTACGGACTCACCCTAAGTTTCTTCCCAAAGTGGTTTCCCCTTTTCACATCAACCAGGAGGTGGTACTTCCGACCTACTTTCCCAGGCCACACTCCAGCCGAGCTGAAATGGTCCTGCATACCCTGGACTGTAGAAGGGCGTTAACCTTCTACCTTGACCGTACGTGGGAGCACAGAAGGGCTGTTCAGCTCTTCGTCTCTTATGACCTCAATAAGTTGGGGCTCCCTGTCTCCAAGCGTACTCTGTCCATCTGGATTGCTGACTGTATCGCTTGGGCTTATGAGGCAGCCGGCCTCTCGTTGGAAAGTCGAGTCACGGCTCATCGTGTTAGGGCGAAGGCTACGTCAGTGGCTTACCTCCGCTCTGTTCCGTTGGCAGACATCTGCCGGGCCGCTACTTGGTCTTCAAGCCAGACTTTTGCAGCCCGTTACTGCCTGGAGAGGGAGTCCCGCAGGGACAGTGCTTTCGGACAGGCAGTCCTCCGTAACCTCTTTGAGGTATAGGCAACTCCTACCCTTCATCCCGGATGTTGGGCTACCGGTTGGAGACGTATTCAGAGAAGATTCCTTCCTTCTGTGCTACTGAGCTTGAGGGAGCTCCTTTTTGTGCTTAGGGTCTCCGGTAGCCTTAAGCTTGGGAGTCCCATATGTGAGGACTGACTTCCTGCTTGGTCCTGGAGAAAGCGTAGTTACTCACCTGTAACAGGTGTTCTCCAGGAGCAGCAGGAATCAGTCCTCACAACCCTCCATCCTCCCCTTGGAGTTGCAGTTCTATGCTTTCGTTTTTGCTAATTCTTTGCTGTCTTTTAGCTATGTCATCAGACTGAGCAAGATGGCACCCTTGGGCGGGAAGAGGACCGCGCATGCGCGCTGCAATTCCCAAAGGCTTTCTTTGAAAGCTGGGGAAAATTGCTCCGCGAGGGCTCCGTCGGCGCCGACGTCACCCATATGTGAGGACTGATTCCTGCTGCTCCTGGAGAACACCTGTTACAGGTGAGTAACTACGCTATCCTTGGGCGACTCCGTGTTTGTTGGTAAGAGCTGGAGGTTTTTGATCCTTGTTTTATTTGTTGCTCTCTGTTAGGTAAAAGTGGAACCATCTGTATACTGTTTCTTGGATTCCCATTGATTTCAAGCACTGGAGGAGAGTTTTGTGGTCAACAGTGTCAAACACTGCTGAGATGTCGAAAAAGATCAGTAGGTAGCCTTGGTTTGGGTCTTGTATGCCTTTCGTTAGGTTATTGACGAGTGTGGTCATCAGGGTTTCCACTCTATGCAGGGGACAGAATCCATGTGGGTTCAGGAAGGAATTGTCAATATGGTCCTGTAGTTGCAGTTTGATGGTCTTCTCAATGATCTTTGCTAGGAAGGGGAGGATGGATCTGATAGTCAAGGTTGGGTTTCTTCAGGATGGGCCGAATGGAGGAGAGTTTCAGGGCTCAGGTATTTGTCCTTGTTGCAATATTGCTTGGGTTATTCTTGTGAGTATAGAGCTGAGATCCGTCTTTACTACTTTGATCCAGTTGGGAGGGCATGGATCGAGGGGGGAGGTAGTGGTGTTGATTGTAGTTAGGATGGATTCGATGTTCATTGGTGATGGGATGGAAGGCAGTCCAGCAGGTAGGTGAAGGTGTCTCTGGTGATAGTTTAGAGGGCTGATCCATTGGGCGGAGTTGGGGATGGGGGTGGAGTTGCTTGTAGTGGGCTGCCAGTTGATGATTGAGAGCAGGGGCTGTGGTGGGTTGTGGGTGGATTTCTGAGCTGTTTGACAAGATCGAGGTGTTCTCTAGGGCGGTTGATCAATGAGCTGATAAGATATGTATGGTATTGCTACTTAGCTTTGTCTGTGGCTGTATGGGGTCCCATAGCAGATTGCGGTCTTCCTCAAGTGCTGTTCTCTGCCATTTATTCTCAAGCATTTGGAGTTGGGTTTTCAGCTGTCATAGGCCTCTGGTATACCACGGGGCTTTTTGGAGTTTTTTGGTCTGATCTTTGGAGGCTAGAGTGACAGACTTGGAAGACATAAGAAAGACAGAGAGTTATATAGACGAGACCTACAGGGACGTAGTACTGAAGTCCCACCTCCAGTCTGCCAGCCCCTCAGATGTCATGTGAAAAGAGAGCATCACCTTGGTGTCGCAGAAAGTGATCCTGTAGCTAGGACCTGTCCTCCAGGTGATATAAAACGCTCTCACATCGAGGAGATTTCTCCAGGGCCATGTACCCACGTGGGATGGGTTAGGACATTAGTTATAGTTGATGATTTGATCATTAGGCATGTAGATAGCTGGGTGACTAGTGGATGTGAGGATTTCCTGGTGCATGCCTTTCCTGGTGCGAAGGTAGCAGACCTCATGTGCCATCTATACAAGGTTTTAGACAATGCTGGGGAGGAATCTGCTGTCTTGGTAAAGGTTCATACCAATGGCATAGGAAAGTGTGGGAGGGAGGTTCTGGAGGCCAAATTTAGGCTTTTAGGTAGGAAGTTGAACTTTTAGGGTAGCATTCTCCAAAATTCTTCCCATTTCATGCACAGGGCCAAAAAGACAGGCAGAGCTCTGGAGTCTGAATACATGGATGAGATGATGGTGCAAAAAAGAGGATTTTGGATTTGTTAGGAACTTGGCAAAATTCTGGGGAAAGGAGGGGCTTTTCCAAATGGATGGGCTCCACCTTAACCGGGATGGTACCAGGCTGCTGGCATTAACCTTTAAAAAGGAGATAGAGCAGCTTTTTAAACTAGGTAATAAAGGAAAGCCAACAGTCGCCCGAGAGCGCATGGTTTAGAAGGATGTATCCTTGAAGGATACTAGGAAAAGAGGGAGGTTAGGGCATCCCAACAGAGGTTCTAATAAAGATAAAAGTAACCCCATATGTCCTTTAGTACAGAGCTGAAAGATTCCAAATTACCCCTATCAACTGAAAACCAGGTGAATATGAATAAAATGCAACCTCTAAAATGCCTGTATGCAAATACTATGTGTAAAAAAATAAGATGAGAGCTAGAATATATAGCACTAAATGAAAGGTAGATATGATTGGCATCTCAGAGACCTGGTGGAAGGAGGACAATCAATGGGCCACTGTAATACCTGGGTATAAACTATATTATAGTAATAGGATAGATCAAATTGGTGGAATGGTTGTGCACTGTGTTAGGGAGGGCATTGAGTCACACAGGATTAAAGTTTTGCAAGAAATAAAATACACTGTAGAATCTCTATGGATAGAAATCCCGTGTGAAGACAGGAGGGCAATGGCAGTGGGGATGTACGACCGACCGCCTGGCCAGAATGAACAGATGGATGATGAAATGTTAAAAGAAATCAGAGAAACTAACAAAAGTTACAAAATAGGAGTAATGGGTGATTTCAATTATCCCAATATCGACTTGGTCAATTTCACTGTGGGACATGCTAGGGAGATAGTTTCTAGATGAAATAAATGACTGCTTCTTGCAGCAGCTGGTTCATGATCCAACAAGAGGAGAAGCTATTTTGGACCTAGTTCTTAGTGGAACACAAGATCTGGTGCAAGAGAAGGCTGTTGGGGCCACTTGGCAATAGTGATATTAGCATGATCGCTTTTGATTTAATAAATGTAGGAAGGATGTCAAGAAAGCTTTCAAAAGGGAGACTGATAAAATGGGGAAAACTGTTCAGAAAAAGCTAGGAGGAGCAGCTGCAAAGTTTAGAGATTTACATCAAGCATGGGCGTTGCTTAAAAATACTACTTTGGAAGCCCAGCCCAGATGTATTTCACACTTTAAGAAAAGTGGAAGGAAGGCCAAAGCATTGCCAATATGGTTTAAAGTCGAGGTTAGAGAGACTATTGCAAAGAGAGCATCTTTCAGGAAATGGAAAAAGGAGTCAATTGACAAAAACAGGAAACATAAGCACTGGCAAGTTATATGCAAAACATTGATAAGGCAGACGAAGAGAGAATTTGAAAAGAAACTTGCCATGGAAGCAAAAATGTGTTCTAGAATATTTTTCAAGTACATTCAAAGCAAAAAACCTGAGTATCAATTGGACCATCAGATGATAGAGGGATAAAAGGGGAGCTAAGAGAGGATAAGGCCATTGCGGAGAGATTGAATGAAGTCTTTACTGAAGATGCAGGGAAGTTACCCATGTCTGAAATGGTATTTAAAGATGATCTATTGGAAGAATTAAAGAAATATTGATAAACTGGAAGGTGTATTAGAAGTATTTGATAAACTGAAGAGTAGTAAATCACCTGGACTGGATGGTATACATCTGAGGCTGTTGAAAGAACTGAGAGATAAGATTACAGACCTACTATTGGTAATCTGTGAACTATCATTAAAATCGGCTTTAGTACCTTTAGATAGGAGAATGGCCAGTGTAACGCCAGTTTTTAAAAGCGTTCCAGGGATGATCTGGGAAAAGAGAGAATGGTGAGCCTGATGTCAGTACTGGGCAAAATTGAAGAAACCCTTATAAAGAATAAAATTACTGAATATGTAGTCAGTCATGGTTTAATGGGAGAAAGCCAACATGGAGTCGTACTAATCTGTTATATTTTTTTGAAGGTGGGAGTAAACAGGTAGACAAAGGTAAACCGGTCGATATAGTGAATCTGGAGTTATAGAAAGCCTTTGATAAGATTCCTCATGAGAAACTCTTGGCAAAATTAAAAAGTCATGGGATTGGAGGCAGTGTATTATTGTGGATCAGGAACTGGTTAAAAGATACAAAGCAGAGAGAAGGGCTAAATGCCCAGTTTTCTCAATGGAGAAAGCAGAATACTGGAATATCCCAAGTATCTGTGTTGGGCCGGCTTATTTTTAACATATCCATTAATTTATTTTTATTTAACGGGTTTTATATACCGCTTTATCATTTCAATCAAAGCGGTGACCTGGAATAATGAGTGGGTTGATCAAATTTGCAGATGAGACAAAATTATTCAAAGTTGTCAAGATGCAAGAGGACCTTGGTAAATTGTGAGACTGGATGTTCATATGGCAGGTGAAACTTAATGTGGACAAGTGCAAAGTTATTTACCTAAGAAAGAACAACCCAAACTGCGGTTACATGATGCAAGGTTCCACATTAGGGACCACCACGCAGGAAAAAGATTTCGATGTCATCGTGGATATGTTGAATTCTCCAGGACCAAGCAGGAAGTCAGTCCTCACATATGGGTGACGTCGGCGCCGACGGAGCCCCCGCGTGGAGCATTTCCCCAGCTTTCAAAGAAAGCCTTTGGTAATTGCAGCGCGCATGTGTGGTACCGTTCCCGCCCAAGGGTGCCATCTTGCTCAATCCTTTTCCCGCTGGGGCCCGATACGCCGGTATCGAGCCCGCTCTCTATTTTTTGGTTTCTGTCCTTCGTGACTAGCGTTCGCGCCATTTTTCTTTTTTCACTGGCAGCCCTGTCTTTAGACCTCGCAGGGGCCCTTTTTCCCCTGATGGCTGCCAGCAGGTTTAAGAAGTGTGATCGGTGTAAGAAACTTGTCTCTTACCGACACACATGACTGCTGCCTCCGCTGCCTCGGACCCGATCATGACCCGATCTGTGGTCCGTGTGGCAAAATGTCCTCAAAGGCGTTGAGTCGGCAGCACTAAAAGGATCGAATCTTCTCTGACTCCGCGTCCGGACGGGCCCGGACCTCGTCAGAGGCCTCGACTTCTTGGGACTCCGGCCCCGAGCAGCGTCGAGGTTCCTCTGAACGGGGGTCTCCTTCGCGGGAGCAGTGCAGGAAGAAGAAACCCGCGAGGGCGGCGTCGGTGGACGCTCCTGGTTCCTCGAGGGCCAGGTCGCATAGCCCCGATCGCCGTCCCGGGTCTTCGGAGTCGGAGAGGCCTGCCAAACAACCTCGTCTCGAGATGGAGTCTCCTGGGCACATGAGTACTGTAGTCCTCATGGACTCTCCTCCAGGGGAGCCGATGTCGGGCCCGACACCATCGGGGCCCGAGTCGGGGGCTGCTGGGTCTCCTGTGCTCGGACTCACGTTGACGGCCTTGGAGAGCAGCTTCGCTGCCTTCATGGAACAGCAGCGGGCATTGATCGCCAGTCTCAGCGGTGCATCTGCCCCAACCACTGGGCCATCGACGTCCAAGTCGTCCCCGGAGGCCGAGCCGTTCCTCCAGTCCATGCGGGCTCGAGTCGATCCTCGGCCGTGGTCTCCCTCGGCCTCCCGTTCGGGACCGAGGTCGTCGACGCCGGTACCCTCGGCGTCGGGGTGGAGGGCATCGGTGCCCGCCCGACCGGAGCCAGTCGATTCCTCCTCCGAGGAGTCGGGCTGGGAGACGGAGGACGAAGAGTCACCCGACACCTATCGAACTCGGTGTGTCCCATCGGACTCACCAGAGTCCGAACCTCGGAGATGATCCCCACCGGAGGATACCCGGTTCTCGGACTTCGTGCAGGATATGGCCAAGGCCTTGGCCTTCCCCGTGGATCCCGAGGAGGAGCCTCGAGCCGAAGAGCTCGAGGCCCTCCAGTATGACTCTCCCCCGAAGGAGGCCTTTACTGTTCCGGTTCCTCCAATGCTGGAGCTGCTGCTCGTCCGCATATGGGAGACCCCGGCCTCGACGCCGGTGTTAAGCAAGCGGGTCGATTCTAACTATCGAGTCCGCAAGAGCCCCGGGTTCCAAAAGGCACAATTACCGCACCACTCCATGGTTGTGGAATCGGCCATGCATCGACTGAAAAGTCAGAAGATGCACTCCTCGGTGCCTCCCGGCCGGGAGGCCCAGAACCTGGATGCCCTCGGTAAGAAGTGCTTCCAGGGCTCTATGCTTGCTTGCCGTGTCCAGACATACCAGCTCTACATGGGCATGTACCTCCGGGACCTGGCAAAGGAGATTGCCGGGTTCTCTGCTGGTCTCTCCGAGGAATCTTTGCAGAGGTTCCAGGCCTTGTCCACCGGTATTCGAGAGTGCTCGAAGTTTATCTCTCGAGCAGCCTACGATGGCTTCGAGGCTTCGGCCCGAGTAGTCGGGGCCGGCATCGGTGCCTGCCGACAGGCTTGGCTACAGTCATCCGACCTCGAGCCATGGGTACAGGACAAGTTGGTCGATGTCCCCTGCCGAGGTGAAAATCTTTTTGGCAAACCCATGGCTGAAAAGGCTGCTGAACTCAAGACCGAGCCTCTGACCAGGACTAGGCTGTCCAGAAAAACCTCTGCCCCTTCTCAGAAGAAGAAGGGCTTGGGAAAAAAGACCTTTTACCCGAGGAAGACATCTGCCTATAAACAATACCCTCATTATCAGGCCTCTGTAGCTCCCCAACAGGGTCAGCAGGCTAAGGGGCAGGATCATGGGCCCCGTAGGCAGAAGGCCCCCAAGCCACCGACACCGGCCCCGGCCCCTGCTCAGCAGGGTGGGGGTTTTTGACTCAGAAAGCATAGCCTCTTCTCCTCAGCTGGCTCATATCAGCACAGGAGGCCGGCTGGCCCACTTTGCCCACAGGTGGTAAGCTGTCACATCAGATACCTGGGTGCTCCATATAGTCCAAAAGGGCTATCTTCTCCATTTTCACCAGGTACCTCCCTCCTATTTTCCAGGGGAGCCTCCAAGACCCCCTCTGCACAGGGACCTACTCCTTCAGGAGTTAGCAAGTCTGCTAAAGGAACAGGCTGTGGAACCGGTGCCCCACCACCTGAGAGGTCACGGCTTTTACTCCAGGTACTTTCTGGTACCAAAAAGAACAGGAGGCCTCAGACCCATCCTAGACTTGCGCAACCTCAAGTTCCTGGAGAGGGAAAAGTTCAAGATGCTTACCCTTGGAATCCTGCTGCCCTACCTCCAGCAGGGAGACTGGCTATGCTCCTTGGATCTAAAGGATGCTTATACTCACATCCTTATTCATCCAGACCACAGACAATATCTCAGATTTGTTGTGGGAGGAAACCACTACCAGTACAGAGTACTACCCTTTGGCCTAACCTCCCCCCCCAGGGTGTTCATCAAGTGCCTGGCGGTGGTGGCGGCCTACCTGAGGCTTCAAGGTCTTTGTGTTCTCCCATACCTGGACGACTGGCTCATAAGGGGCCAATCTTCCCAGGAGGCCAGTCAAGCCACCCTTCACACTGTGGCTGTGCTTCAGCACTTGGGGTTTGTCATAAACTTCGCAAAGTCTACTTTGCTCCCGTCCCAGAACTTGGAATTCATAGGAGCAAGACTGGACACTCTTCAGGCGAAGGCTTTTCTGCCTGTGGACAGAGCCCACAGATTGATGGATCTAGCCAGACAGTTTCACAGCAATTCCCTGGTCTCCGCCAGGCAATTCCTGAGACTTCTCGGCCATATGGCTTCCACGGTTCATGTAACCACCAATGCCCGCCTGCATATGCGGCCTGCTCAGTGGAGCCTTCGAACTGAGTGGCATCAGGCCACAGGGAGCCTTGCAGACTCAGTAAGAATATCAACACTGCTTGTCTCCTCTCTACAATGGTGGCTTCATCTTCCGAATCTGGTGCTCGGAGTGGTTTTTCAATCCCCTCCGCATTCTCAGGTGCTGACGACAGATGCTTCTCTTCAAGGTTGGGGAGCGCATTGCCAAGGGGCATGTACTCAAGGTATCTGGACCCCTTGGGAGGCTGCTCAGCAGATAAACTTCCTGGAGCTGCGGGCGATAGGCCTAGCTCTGAGGGCCTTCTCCCATCTCACGTCTCACCAGTCTGTACTGATCCAAACGGACAATCAAGTTGCCATGTTTTACGTGAATAAGCAAGGAGGCACAGGCTCCTTCCTTCTATGTCAGGAAGCACAACGGCTGTGCTCCTGGGCCGTCAATCACGGAATTCTTCTCAGGGCAGTCTACCTCCCTGGTCAAGAAAATTACCTGGCGGACAGACTGAGCAGGATCCTGCAACCACACGAATGGCAATTGCATCCCTTGGTGGTTCAGCAGATCTCTCTCAGGTGGGGCCTCCCCACCATGGATCTTTTCGCCAGCCCTCTGAACTGGCAACTCCCGAGATTCTGTTCCAGACAACCGCATCCTCTGAGTAGCAGCGGATGCGTTTCTGATCCCGTGGTCCACAGGCCTCCTGTATGCGTTTCCTCCCACACCACTAGTGTCCAGAACACTGTTCAAAGTCCTCAAGGACGGGGCCTCAATGATTCTGATAGCCCCCAGATGGCCGAGGCAACCGTGGTTCCCACTTCTGCTGCAACTAGCGGTGGACACTCCTATTCCTCTGGGGATTCAACATGATCTCCTGTCTCAGGAACAGGGATCTCTCTTGCACCCCAACCTCCAGTCCCTTCATCTGATGGCCTGGCTGCTGAAAGGGTAGTTCTGGCTCCCCTACTTCTGCCTCGAGAGGTGGAAGACGTAGTCTTAGCCTCTAGACGGCAATCCACCAGGAAATCCCACGCTCTTAAGTGGCGTAGATTCTCCGCATGGTGTACTCAGTGCAGCGAGAATCCCTTCTCGTGCTTGGTAGCGGTTGAATTGCAATATTTGCTTTACCTCTCCAATCTAGGCCTTAAGTCCAATTCTGTCAGGGTTCACCTCAGTGCTCTCTCAGCGCACCACTCGCCGGTGGACGGGAGGCCTCTTTCCAACCACCCTTTGGTGACTCGTTTCCTCAGAGGCCTTCTCCTGCTTAAGCCTCCTTTACGTCCACCGGCCCCTGAGTGAGATTTAAATGTGGTCTTACAGCGGATTACTTGTCCGCCATTTGAGCCAATGGCTACCTGCCCTCTCCGTTTTCTCTCCTGGAAAACCTTGTTTCTGGTAGCTGTTACCTCTGCTAGGCGAGTAAGTGAGCTTCAGGCGCTAGTGTCTGATCCTCCTTATACTAGGTTCTACAAGAATAGGGTAGTCTTACGGACTCACCCTAAGTTTCTCCCTAAAGTTGTCTCCTCTTTCCACCTCAATCAGGAGGTGGTTCTTCCGACCTTCTTTCCCAGGCCGCATGCCAGCTGGGCTGAGATGGTCCTTCATACCCTGGACTGTAGGAGGGCGTTATCCTTCTACCTTGACCGTACGTGGGAGCACCGGAGGGCTGTTCAGCTCTTCATTTCTTTTGACCCCAATAAGTTGGGGTTACCTGTCTCCAAGCGTACGTTGTCCATATAGGTCGCTGACTGTATCGCCTGGGCTTATGGGGCAGCCAGCCTCTCGTTGGAGGGTCGAGTCACGGCTCATCGTGTCAGGGCGAAGGCTGCGTCAGTGGCTCATCTCCGCTCTGTTCCGTTGGTAGACATCTGCCGGGCTGCTACTTGGTCTTCAAGCCAGACTTTTGCGGCTCATTACTGACTTGAGAGGGAGTCCCCCAGGGACAGTGCTTTTGGACAGGCAGTACTCCATAATCTCTTTGGGGTCTAGGCAACTCCTTCCCTCCGGCCCTGATGTTGGGCTACCGGTCGGGGGCGTTCCCAGAGAAGATTCCTTCCTTACATTCTGATGCTGTAGAGGGAGCTAATTTTTTTGGCTTGGGGCCTCCGGTAGCCTTAAGCTGGGGAGTCCCATATGTGAGGACTGACTTCCTGCTTGGTCCTGGAGAAAGAGTAGTTACTCACCTGTAACAGGTGTTCTCCAGGAGCAGCAGGAATCAGTCCTCACAACCCTCCCTCCTCCCCTTGGAGTTGCAGTCATATGATTTATTTTTGCTAATTTTTTTGCTGTCTTTTAGCTATGTCATCAGACTGAGCAAGATGGCACCCTTGGGCGGGAAGGGGACCACGCATGCACGCTGCAATTCCCAAAGGCTTTCTTTGAAAGCTGGGGAAATGCTCCGTGTGGGGGCTCCGTCGGTGCCGACATCACCCTTATGTGAGGACTGATTCCTGCTGCTCCTGGAGAACACCTGTTACAGGTGAGTAACTACTCTTTCCTTCGCCTAGGGTGCAGCGGCAGCCAAGAAAGCAAATAGAATGCTAGGAAATAAATGCATAAGGAAAGGAATGGAAAATAAAACCAAGGATATTATAATGCCTCTATATCGTTCCATGGTGTGACCACACCTTGAATATTGTGGCAGTTCTAGTCACCGTATCTTAAAAAGGATATAGCAGAATTAGAAAAGGTACAGAGCAGAGCCACCAAAATGGTAAAGGGGATGGAAGGATACCACTGTGAGGAAAGACTTAAAATGTTAGGGCTTTTCAACTTGGAAAAGAGGCGGCTGAGGGGAGATGAGATAAATTAATGAATTTTATGGAACGGGTAAACGTACATTGTTTTTTATGCCATCAAAAAGTAGAACGACTAGGGGACACACAATGAAGCTACAACTTAACCCATTTAAGACTAATAAGAGAAAATATTTTTTACTCGACGCATAATCAAACTTTGGAATTCATTACTGAAGGTTGTAGTAAACGTTTTTAGTGTACCTGGGTTTAAAAAAGGTTTGGACAAGTTTCTGGAGGAAAGGTCCATAAACTATTATTAAAGAGAACCCAGGAAATCCATTGCTTGTCTCGGGACGAGCATTGTGGAACCTGTGTACCTTTTTGGGACCCTGCCCGGGTACTTGTGACCTTGATTGACAACTGTTTGAAACAAGATAGTGGGTTTGATGGACCTTGGTCTGACCCAGTACTGCATTTCTTATGGCCTCCCCACTGCACCAAGGACGCCCACCGTTCATGAAGGCGGCACGCAGGCATGTTGGGATGCTTCCAAAAGCGTTCTGATTGGATGCTGGGAAGCGTTCCTGCGCAGACTCCGTCGGTACCGACGTACCCATATGTGAAGACTTAATCTCCAGGAACAAGCAGGAATGAGTCTTCACATATGGGTACGTCGGTACCGATGGAGCCTGCGCGGGAACGCTCCCCAGCTTCCCAAAAAGGAAAGCTTTTGGGAGCATCCCATAGCGCCTGCGCGCTGCCTTCCCGCCTTTCCTAACCAGCTCTCCCCAGTTCTTCTTTGCCGTGGAGCCAGCAGGTCGTGTTCCTGTCACCTCTGAAGAAGTTCTTTGTTTTAGTTTATTTCTTTGATCGCGCGTCTGCCTTCCCCGACGTCGGACCAGTACCGCAGGTCTTTCTTCCTTTTATTATAAAAAAAAAAAAAAAAGAACATATTTTTCCCTCACTTAGTGTGTTTTCCTCTTTTGGGCCTTAGGCCTCACAAAGAATTTTTCCTCATGGAAAAACCAGCCTCCGGGTTTAAAAAACGCACTAAGTGCAGCGGTACTATTTCTGATCTCCAGGAACAAGCAGGAATGAGTCTTCACATATGGGTACGTCGGTACCGACTGAGCCTGCGCGGGAACGCTCCCCAGCTTCCCAAAAAGGAAAGCTTTTGGGAGCATCCCACAGCGCCTGCGCGCTGCCTTCCCACCTTTCCTAACTGCCTCTCCTCAGTTCTTCTTTGCCGCGGAGCCAGCAGGTCGAGCCCTGTCACCACTGAAGAAGTTCTTTATTTTATTTTATTTCTTTGGTCGCGTGTCTGTCTCCCCCGACTCCGGACCGGTACCGCCGGTCTTTTCTTTCTTTCTTTAAAAAAAAAACCAAACAATATATAATTTCCCTCACTTAGTGTATTTTTTCTCTTTGGGCCTTAGGCCTCACAAGAAAATTTTCCTCATGGAAAAACCAGCCTCCGGGTTTAAGAAATGCACTAAGTGCAGCGGTACTATTTCTCTTACAGACACCCATGAATGGTGTCTTAAATGTTGGGGTCCTGAACACTCCATTTCGGATTGTCCGTCCTGCTCTCTGATGTCTAAACGGGGTTTACAGAACCGAGCAGCTAAGCTCCATGTGCTGTTTCCCGCCGATGCAGCTTCGGTAGCATCGACGTCTTCCAGGTCTTCTTCCCCCAATGGATCTCAGGTAACCAAACATAAACCTAGCCGGTCCTCGAAGGGTAAATCTCCCTCTAAGCATCGAGATGCCTCCGGGCTTGCCCTCGAGGATCCTGCACCGGCAAAACAACCCCGGCGGGAAGCTCCGGCTTCCAAAGCTCCTCCTATGGGGTTACAGGTTGACATCGATGGCACGGCCTCGACCGATCACCTGTTAGAATGCTCTGGGGTACCGGCACAATCTTCCGGTACCGAATTCCAGGCATTCATGGCGTCGATGGATCAGAATGTTCTGTCCATGCAGCGGGCTATCAATGCCTTCATTCAAGCTGCGACGCCGTTGATACCACAACAAACTCCGTTGTCGGTATCGACTCGGGTACCGGCACCAGCGCCGGTACCGGTACCGACTGCATCGGCATCGACTAGGATACCGACTGCAGCGGTTTCCTGTCCAGGGCTGCTCCTCGGTATCGAGTCGGTACCGATGACACCCGATGTCGATACTGCTCGATACGCGTACCGAGCATTAGAAGAGCACCCTGACAGATGGTACTTTGATTCCTCTGGTGATTCTGATATATCAGAGGAGTCTGCTGAAGTATCCATAACCCTTCCTGAAGAGCCTTCTTCTCCAAAAAGAAGAATGTCTCCTCCAGAGGACTTGTCCTTTCAAGACTTCATAAGAGAAGTAGCTAAAGGACTTTCTATTTCAGTAACCTCTGAATCAGAGCCTAGAGCAAAAAAATTAGATATTTTGGGTTATTCTAAGGCTCCTAAAGAGGCAGTCACCTTACCAATTCATGAGATTATTTATGAACACATGATTGATTTATGAGAGACTCCTCTCACTAGCTCTCCTCATTCTCGCAGATTGGACACTATGTATCGTGTCCCTCCCTGTCCTGGTTTTCATAAAACACAGCTTCCTCACCATTCCATTGTGGTGCAGTCAGCTATGAAGAGGATAAAGAGTACAAAGAGACACTCTTCTACTCCTCCAGGAAGAGAATGCAGGACCTTGGATGCTTTTGGTAGGAAAATCTTCCAGGCCAGTATGCTCATTGCCAGAATCAACTCATATAGTCTTTACATGGGTATGTTTCTAAAGGAAGTTGCAGATAAACTGCATACTTTCCTCCCTTTTCTTCCAGAGGATAAAAGGGATGAATTCCTCATTTGGCTTAAGCATACTCAAGACATTTCAAAGTTTTCCAACCGAGCAGCCTTTGACTCCTTTGAAGGTGCCAGCAGAGCTGCTGGCTTTGCCATAGCTGCTCGCAGAATTGCTTGGCTCCAGGCTTCTGATTTAGAACCCTGGGTCCAAGATGGCTTAGGAAATCTCCCCTGTACAGGTGAAAACCTGTTTGGCAAAGAATGGCAAATAAAAGCCACTCAAATGGATGCAGAGAATTCTGCTCTGGATAGATTTTCAAAGTCAACCTCCATTCCTGCCAAGATAAAAGCCTTCAAGAAGTCTTTTTTCAAAAAGAGCAGATTCCCTTCTGCTTCTGGCCAGCAATCCTCTACAGGTCGTTTTGCTACTAAGCGTCAGCAACCTAAACAGGCCAGACCTAAGACTACAGGGGCTGCTGCAACTCAGCAGACCCAACCTCCTCAGGGTTTTTGACTTGATGCTAGAGAACGTAGCCTTTCTGGCTTTAAAACAGCCAGAACCTCTCACCATTCCAGGAAGGTTAGCTCATTTTGCTCCCAGATGGGAGCAAATTACATCAGAGCAATGGACCCTCTCCATCATAAGAGAGGGCTACAAACTCCATTTCTCAGACCTTCCTCCCCACACCATGGTGAGACACTTCAATTCTCCCACATCTCTTTTCGACCTTCTGGGTCAAGAAGTAGCTACCCTTCTTGCCCAAGGGGCAATAGAAGAAGTTCCCCTTCTTCAACAGGGGTCAAGGTTTTACTCCCCCTATTTTCTCATTCCAAAGAAGACAGGGGGATACAGACCCATATTAGATCTCAGGGAATTGAACAAATTTCTATGCAAGGAGAAGTTCAAGATGCTTTCTCTGGGCACTCTCCTTCCATACCTTCAAAGTCAGGACTGGCTTTGTTCTCTAGATCTCAAGGATGCGTACACACATGTCCTCATCCATCCATCTCACAGAAGATTCCTCCGTTTTCTTTTTCAAGGAAAACATTATCAGTACAGGGTGCTTCCTTTTGGTCTGGCCTCTGCTCCAAGAGTGTTCACCAAATGCATGGCAACAGTAGCTGTATTTCTACGCACTCTGGGAATTTTTGTATTCCCATACCTGGACGACTGGCTCATCCGAGCTCCATCTCAGTCAGAGGCCCAGATTTCCCTGGACCACACAAGACGCATCCTGCAGTATCTGGGACTTGTGGTAAACCTCCCAAAGTCTCAGCTCACCCCTACTCAGTCCCTAGAATTCATAGGGGCCTGGTTGGACACTACCACTGCAAGGGCCTACCTTCCTCAGGCCCGTTGCCAACGTCTAGTGCAGTTAGCCTCCCAGATTCAGTCAAAGAGCCACTTAACTGCCCGGGAGATGCTACAACTGCTAGGCCACATGGCTTCCACAGTGCATGTGGTACCCTATGCTCGCCTACACATGAGAGCAGCCCAATGGACTTTGTCCACCCAGTGGACTCGAGCATCAGGAGCTCTCTCAGACCAAATAGCAACCTCCAAATGTCTCTTTTGGTCTCTCCAATGGTGGATGTCCACTCAAAATCTGTTAATGGGGTCCCCCTTCCAACAGTTGTTGCCCCAAGCAACCCTCACAACAGATGCCTCCCAAACAGGTTGGGGAGCTCATCTACAATACCTCTCCACTCAAGGCACTTGGTCTCCACAGGAGACCTTTCTTCATATCAACCACTTGGAGCTTTGAGCAGTCTTTCTAGCTCTCAAGGTCTTTTATACCCTGCTCAGCTACAAGACAGTCCTCATTCATACGGACAATCAGGTAACCATGTTTTACATAAGCAAGGAGGAACTGGCTCTCTGTCGCTTTGCAACGAAGCTTTAAGATTGTGGGCCTTCGCCAGAGAGCATCAAATCCATCCCCTGGCCGTATACCTTCCAGGAATCCAAAACTCTTGGGCAGACACTCAGTCGAGTTCTGCTTCCACACGAATGGTCCCTGCACATGGACCAGGTACTCAGGATCTTCGAAGAATGGGGAACCCCGGACATAGACCTCTTTGCAAGTCCGTGGAATGCCAAACTTCCCTGGTTCTGTTCCAGAATTCCATGTCAGGGAGTTCAGGCCAAGGATGCCTTCCTCCTTCACTGGGGTCAAGACTTCCTGTATGCCTTTCCACCCATTCCCTTGATTCCCAAGACTCTGTTCAAGCTCCAGAGGGATCAAGGATCTATGATCCTCATAGCTCCACGCTGGCCACGCCAAGTGTGGTACCCTCTACTTCTGCATCTCTCTCAAACTCCCTCCCTGGACTTGGGAGCTGCTCCAGACCTTCTGTCCCAGGAGGAGGGGACTTTGTGGCACCCAAACCCCAAGTCCCTTCACCTCAGAGCTTGGTTGCTGAAGGCCTAGACCTTCAAGGTTGGAATCTTTCTCAGCAAGTGAAGGATATCCTCCATGCTTCCAGAAAACCACCTACTAGACGTTCCTATGCTTTTAAATGGAAGAAGTTTTCCATTTGGTGTACTGAGAAGGGTCTTGACCCTCTAGCACTACATTTGAATTCTCTATTGGAATATCTCCTGCATCTCTCCAATGCAGGCCTTAAGACGAATTCAGTAAGGGTCCATTTGAGTACTATTGCAGCATCCCTTAAGCCTATCAATGGACAGCCTATTTCCCCTCATCCTCTTATTGCAAGATTCATGAGAGGCCTAACTTTAAGCCTCCCATTAGACCTCCTCCGGTGGCATGGGACTTAAATCTGGTTCCTTATCGTCACTCCAGTCCAGTCCCTTTACTTCAGGGTTACGCAACTCTTCCAGCAGCTTGGAGGCTGAGCCCAACCTTTTTGGAGGTGGAGCGGTATAAGTACCCCTGGGACCACCCACTCACTCCAGTATTCTCAGCCTCCAAGCAGCTGGAGGGTTCCGTAAGCCTGGGCTTACTGGAGTCCTTCTTTTAGATAATACTTTTTATTTAATTTTATTTAATCTTATTTACTTAATTTTATTTAAGTTTATTGGTCTAACTTACTTACATTTCTTTAGCTGATTAAGCTCCTGCGGCTTTAAATTTCTGCCGGCTCCTTCTCCCCCCCCCCTCCCTCCTGTTCGGGCCGGGGAACGGAGGTAAGCGGTGTCCTGCAGCGTCAGGGGAGACTTCCCTCTCTCCTGCTCCGGGCAAGATCAATCGGACCAGAAGACAACCGCCGCCATTCTCTGCCTCGCGCCGAAGCCCCCAGGGTGGCTGAGCGCTGGAGGCAAGACCGCCGGAGGCAAGACCGCCATTCGGGCCTACCGCCAATCACTTCCTAGGCGCACGAAGAGACGCGGCAGCGATAACGGTCTCCCCGGCATCGCGGAAGCAGCGAAAGTGATTGCTGCTGTAAGGGGGGCGCAATTTCACTTCAGGCCTTCTCTCGGAGCACGGCAAACCCGGCGACTACCCTCCCGCAGTCCCGATCTGGCTCCACGTGGTGAGGCCCACCACGTGTAGAGCCTGCGGGCCAGGATAGTCGCGCCGGGGGCAGGATCCAGTACCAGCATCTGAAACGCAAGTACCTCCGGTGGGGGAAAGAACTTCTAAATTTTTGGTTAATGCTTTATTTCAATTTATTTACTTTCTATCCAAATTTTAATCTTTTATCTTAATTTTGTTGCGCTGGTACTGGGTTTAATTTCCTTTGGGGCAAGCATTTTGTCTGTCTCCCCCCAAGAGGAACAAAAAGGGGAGAAGTAAAAAGGTTAAAAAAGGGTAAAAAAGTTAAAAGACTGCATGTTTATTGAATTTTTATTCAAATCTTAGAAACATGGCAACCAAGCCACGCTGTCCCTCCTGCGGAACACGCAGAGGCACCTCCGCAGAGTCAGGAATCTGCAGGAGCTGCGCCGCAGTGGCGGCCTCAATTGAGCAGGAGATTAATCTCGCTGTAGCTCTCCCTCCTCAGGGGGCAGGAGACCTCCTAGGTGGGGAGGGAGGGTCACAGGCACCCCCTCCTACGTCCTCGGACATACCTTCTCCTTCCCTACCCCCTTCCCCCCTCCCTGCGGGGGAAGGAGGGTCCGGGGATTTTTTCTCCCCGGACTTCATACTCTTGCTGCACAAGGCCTATTGCTTACGGAAGCAAGGCTTAGGTGCAGCTGAGGCCGGACCGTCAAAGAAGGACAATTCAGCCTCAGATGCCAGCGTGCCAACGAAGCGCCCCCGGCTGTGTGAGGAGGAGCCCCTGGCGACCCTCTCTCAGGTTACTCCGGAGGAGACGTACTCAGACAAGGACTTGGACGAGGAGGAAGAGGAGCTGGAAGAGGGAGAGATCCCGGAGGAAGACCAATCCAGGATCATCAGAGTCTTTCGTCGGGAGGAGCTCCCGGCACTAATTAATGAATCCCTAAAGGTCCTCAATGTGGCCTCAGATACGCCGGCTGAGGAGGAGGCGCTGGAGGACCCATTGATCCAGGCCATTAGGAGATCCCAGAAGGTCTTTCCGGTCCACAGAGTGGTTCGTCAGATGATCCAGGAAGAATGGGACCAGCTGGAATCTAGCCTGAGGGGGACCCGCCCCATGCTGCGCCTATACCCTCTCCCAGAGGCAGATAAGGAGCTCCTGAAGTCCCCCAGAGTGGATGCAGCGGTATCAGCAGTCACTAAGAAGACTACTATCCCAGTTGAAGGCAGCACGGCCTTAAGGGATTCTCAGGACAGAAAGTTGGACACGCTCCTGAAACAAGCATTTGACGTAAGCGCTCTCGCCCTACAGGCCTCCATCTCAGGAGCTTGGGTTGCTCGGGCCTGCTTAAGGTGGTCGCAGCAACTGCAAGCGGCGGAGTCCACCGCGGGGGACGCCCGGCCCAACGCCGCTAGGTTGGAATCCGGAGCAGCCTACTTAGCGGATAGTCAGTATGACCTCATCAGAAGCCTGGCCAAGAACATGGCCTCAGTAGTGGCAGCCAGGCGTTATTTGTGGTTACGAAATTGGGCGGCGGATGCCTCTTCAAAGGCACGCCTGAGTCGACTCCCCTTTAAGGGCAAGCTGCTCTTCGGGGAGGATTTGGAGAAGCTAGTAAAGGACCATGGCGAGTCCAAGGGAGGCAGGCTACCAGAAGATAGGCCGAAACAAAGTCGCCCTCTGCCTTCGAATCGCCCCCAGTCCAGGGATTCTCGGAGGTTTCGCCCTGCCAGATCCAACCCCCCATCCAGGGGACGCTTCCCCTCCAGGAGCCAAGGTTTCAGGGGGTTTCGAGGGGCAGGCCACGGCTTTGGGGCCTCCTCCTCCTTCTCCTCGGCACCTAGAAAACCACAATGAAGCGACGGGGGACCAGGGGGAAGAGCGGCCAGTGGGAGGCCACCTAAGGCAGTTCCTCCCCGCCTGGTCCCGGGTCACTTCGGACCAATGGGTGCTGGAGGTGATCAGAGAAGGCTACGCTCTCGAATTCGCAAAGCAATTACCTCCAGCATTCGTTCAATCTCCCAGCGGATCCCCGGCAAAGAGGTCGGCGATAGAGACAACCCTCGCGCGGCTAATTGCACTAGGAGCAGTGGTACCGGTACCATCAGACCAGTTAGGATCGGGTCGATACTCGATTTACTTCGTAGTCCCAAAGAAGGAAGGGTTATTCCGGCCAATCCTGGACCTGAAACAGGTCAACCGCTGTCTCAGGGTACCACATTTCCGCATGGAGACCCTACGCTCAGTAATCGCAGCAGTAAGGGCCGGAGAGTTCCTGACATCCCTCGACTTGACGGAAGCCTACCTGCATATTCCAGTCAGGAACTCCCATCAACAGTTCCTAAGGTTCGCGGTGCCGGGGGGCCACTTTCAATTCCAGGCACTTCCCTTCGGACTAGCGACCGCCCCACGGACATTCACCAAGGTGATGGTAGTAGTAGCGGCCTTCCTCCGCAAGGAAGGGATTCTAGTACACCCGTACCTAGACGACTGGCTGATCAGAGCAAAATCACTAGCGGAAAGCCGTTCGGCAACGGACAGAGTTATTCAGGTCCTAGAGGAGTTGGGGTGGGTCATCAACCGAGCAAAAAGCAGGATGGCCCCCTCCCAGGACCTCGAATACCTTGGAGCAAGATTCGACACCGGAAGGGGCAGAGTGTTCCTCTCACGAACGCGATCAAGGGACTTAAGACGGCTAATCGCGCAGTTCCAGAGCAGATGAAACCCCTCAGCATGGCATTATCTTCAGGTGTTGGGCACGATGGCGGCAGCAATAGAGGTTGTGCCTTGGGCCAGGGCCCACATGAGACCATTACAACGCGCGCTATTGTGTCGGTGGTCCCCACAAATCCATCCCCTCACAACACAGTTACCGTGTGCGCCAAGGACCAAACGCTCACTCCTCTGGTGGCAGTGCACAAAGAATCTGGAGCGGGGAATGCCACTCGAGCCTCATCTCTGGGTACTGTTGACAACGGATGCCAGTTTGTCAGGCTGGGGGGCTCACTGCGAGGACCAGTTTGTCCAGGGCCGCTGGTCTCCGCTGGAAGCTCAATGGCCCATCAACAGATTGGAGTTGCGGGCCGTCTCTCTAGCTCTCAGAGCGCTCGAACCTCTGGTACTAAGAAGGGCAATTCGCATTCTCTCCGACAACGTCACCACGGTAGCTTACATCAACCACCAGGGTGGCACCAGCAGCCCCTCCCTGGAGAAGGAGGCGGACATCCTGTTCCAGTGGGCGGAACCCCGCCTGGAAGCTCTTTCGGCGCAACACGTGGCAGGCACGGACAATCTCACGGCCGATTACCTCAGCAGGCACAGGATAGACCACGGAGAGTGGGAGCTGGAGAAGGAGACCTTCGACAAGATTGTGAACCACTGGGGGCTACCAGTAATGGATCTCATGGCAAGCTTCGCGTCAGCCAAGGTGGACAGGTTCTTCAGTCGGCGGAAGGAAAGAATGTCCGAAGGCCTCGATGCCCTGTCTCAGAAGTGGCCGGCGGAGGGCCTCCTCTATGTATTCCCCCCTTGGGTCCTCATCGGAAAGGTCCTTCAACGAGTGGAGTCTCACCAGGGCCTGGTAATCCTCATTGCCCCGGATTGGCCGAGGCGCCCTTGGTATGCAGATCTGGTGAGACTGCTAGCCGACCGGCCTTGGCGGCTCCCCTGCAAAAGGGGTCTGCTCAGGCAGGGCCCAGTCCTGATGCCTCAAGTGGATCGATTCTCGCTTACGGCCTGGCTATTGAAAGGGCGCGGCTCTTAAAGCGAGGTTATTCGGGAGCAGTAATATCAACGCTATTAGATGCGAAGAAACGCTCGACCTGCTTGTCCTATGTTAGGGTATGGCGCATCTTTGAAGCTTGGTGTGCGGAACACCGAAGGAATCCCCTGTCGGCCTCAGTCCCTGAGGTTCTGGAATTCTTGCAAGCTGGGTTCGACAAGGGTCTGGCTCACAGCTCCTTAAGAGTCCAACTAGCGGCCATCGCTTGCTATAGAGGGAAGGTCCGCGGTAAGCCCCTAGGGGCCCATGCGGATGTATCCAGGTTCCTGAGGGCAGTCAGACGACTGCGCCCGCAACGGAGATCTGTGATTCCCCCGTGGGACCTCAATCTGGTGCTAAATGCAATGGTCAGGGAACCCTTTGAGCCAGTAAAGAGGGCCTCCCTGAAGGATTTAACCCTCAAGACAGTTTTCCTGGTCGCTATCTGCTCGGCCAGACGAGTCTCCGAGTTGCAAGCGCTGTCCTCCCAACCTCCTTTCCTTTCCTTTTTCAGGGACAAGGTGGTCCTGCGGACAGTGCCTTCCTTCCTACCCAAGGTCATTTCCCCATTCCATTTGAACCAGACAGTAACCCTCCCGGCCTGGCCGGCCGAAGCCCCGGAAGGCAGGGATAGTAAGCTAAGATTCCTAGACGTCCAGAGGATCTTGAAGCGATACCTCTCCCGCACAGCCCCTTTCCGGAAATCCGAACGTCTGTTCGTCCAGTTCGGAGGCCCGCACAAAGGGGAGGCGGCAGCCAAGGCCTCCATCTCCAGGTGGATTAGAGAAGCGATTGCCTCCGCCTACATCCTAAAAGGGAAGCAGGTCCCAGTGGGACTACGGGCGCACTCTACCCGAGCTCAGGCCACCTCGTGGGCAGAGTACAGTCTAGTTCCCCTTTGGATATTTGCAGAGCGGCAACTTGGTCCTCGCTGCATACCTTCACAAAACACTATAGGCTAGACGTACAGAGCGCAGCGGATGCGCGGTTTGGTCTGGCGGTTCTTCAGTCCGGTGTGCCGGACCCCTCCCGGAGTTGAACTGCTCTGATACATCCCAGAAGTAAAGGGACTGGACTGGAGTGACGATAAGGAAGAAGTAATTAGATCTTACCTGCTAATTATTGTTCCTGAAGGAACGACAGTCCAGTCCCTGATCCCTCCTGGCTCGGCCGGACTTGAAGACCTATCAGACGACGGCGGAGGGTCGACCAAGCGGAGATCCAGGTCGGAGCAAAAGAGTGTGAAGGAAGTCTCCTCTGACAGGGTCGGGCAGCCGCCTCCTCCCGTTGCCCTCCCCCCTCTGTGTTCCTTCTTGTTCCTATCTCCCAGTTTAAAAAAAAAAAAAAAAAAATTTAATCTTTTAGTTTGAGATTTATTCATAGAAATTGCTACAGTTGGCTTTGTCATTCGAATACTGGAGTGAGTGGGTGGTCCCAGGGGTACTTATACCGCTCCACCTCCAAAAAGGTTGGGCTCAGCCTCCAAGCTGCTGGAAGGATTGCGTAACCCTGAAGTAAAGGGACTGGACTGTCGTTCCTTCAGGAACAATAATTAGCAGGTAAGATCTAATTACTTCTTCTTGGTCAGCTTATGAAGCCACCTTTTGAACCCTTAGCCACCACCTCCTTGAAATTTCTTTCCTGGAAGTTTATTTTCCTCATTGCAGTCACCTCAGCTCGCTGCATCAGTGAACTGCAGGCCTTAGTGGCAAATCCACCTTATACAAGGTTCCATCATGATAAGGTAGTCCTTATGACCAATCCACACTTTATGCCTAAAGTGGTCTCACCTTTTCATCTTAATCAAGAGGTGTATTTACCTGTCTTTTTTCCAGGTCCTCATGCATCAAGTGCAGAGAGGAATCTTCATACTCTGGATTGTAAGAGAGCTCTTGCCTTTTACTTACAAAGGACACAGCAACATAGAAAGTCTTCTCAACTCTTTGTTGCTTTTGATCCCTCTCATTTGGGACTTCCAGTCTCTAAGAGGACACTGTCCAATTGGATTGCTCAGTGTATTTCTTTTGCCTACCAGAGTAAGAACCTTTCTCTGGAGGGCCATGCCACAGCTCATAATGTGAGGGCCATGGCCACCTCTATGGCTCATCTACATTCTGTGTCCATCGACCAGATCTGTCGAGCGGCCACCTGGGCCTCGGTTCATACCTTCACAGCCCATTACTGCTTGGACAAGGACTCCCGCCGGGATGCCTTGTTTGGTCAGGCTGTTCTCAAACACCTGTTCCATTCTTAATCAACTCCTGCCCTCCTTCCCGTGATGGATGCCTGAGATCCATAGGAGGAGGTAGAGCCCTTCCCAGGGTCTCATAACCTTGGGGATCTCCCAGGCATCTCTAGCTAGGGAGTCCCCATATGTGAAGACTCATTCCTACTTGTTCCTGGAGATAGCACAGTTACTTACCTGTAACAGGTGATCTCTGGGAACAGCAGGAATAAATCTTCACAACCCACCCACCTCCCCTAGGAATTGTATCTCTCTATCTTTCCTTTCCTCTCTCTCTGTTTGTCTCAGCTTAAAACTCGAACTGGGGAGAGGCGGTTAGGAAAGGCGGGAAAGCAGCACGCAGGCGCTGTTGGATGCTCCCAAAAGCTTTCCTTTTTGGGAAGCTGGGGAGCGTTCCCGCGCAGGCTCCGTCGGTACCGACGTACCCATATGTGAAGACTTATTCCTGCTGTTCCCAGAGATCACCTGTTACAGGTAAGTAACTGTACTTTCTCTGTCCAACACACCAAAGGCCCTAACCAAACTTGCAGTTGACATACTCTCCCTCTTGTCCAAAGCAAACCTTTCCTGGAGTTTAGATTTCAGTTGCTCACCTAAGAACCTCTCGTGCATTGAACATACATAATGTCAAGAGTTATAGGTGGGCAAAAAAGTTTGACTCCTTCAATAAGTATGCATCCCGAAATTCTTGAAACAATGCCATTTCTCCATCCTCCTGCAAGACCCGGTCTTACCCCCTTATCTTCCCACTTCCTAAATATGTCTGAGTCCAGTCTGGGACTTAAAGATGTATTTTCCCAAAGGGTAGAAAAGATGAGACTCAGGATTGATTCAATTCACAACATAGTATTCTCCAAACCTACTATAAATGTAACTTCACCCATGTCCCTCCAGTCCAGAAAGATGGGTTGTGTCCATCCACCAGCAGCTAGAGACTGACTAATGCAAATTTCTAGTGATGACCCACCATCTAGAGAGTGACTGTCTCCCTTTGTCTGCAGTATTGTCAGTTTCCAGCAGCTGGTGAATGTACAGACAGTTCTCTGTCTGAGATTGAGGCCTGTCTAGTGGTATTTATTTTGGTAGTTTAGCTTTTTGTTAAAGAAACTTGACAGTGATAATCCTGACCTGGCAGAGATTAGACTGCAAAAAAAAAAAAAAAAATAGAAAGGAACGACTTTAAGGGGAATGTTAGTGTCCAAAGGAGTGAAGCAGTCTCTTCGGGAACAAGCAGGAAGTCAGTCCTCACATATGGATGACATTGGCGCTGATGGAACCCGCGCAGCTCCAATCCCCAGTTCTCAAAGAAAGCTTTTGGGAGCTACACTGCACATACCTGGTCACTTCTCACCCAAAGGTGCAATCTTACCTCTCTCCTTTTTTCAGCTGAGCCCTGCAGACATGTCTGTGCACCCCGGATAGAGTTGATCATTTCCACTGTTTGTCGGTATTTTCTGCTTTTTTTCTAAGTTTCAATCACCCTTCTGCCACCTGAGTCTATTGTCTCGGTGTTGTGTTTTTCGCTTGGGTACTTCTTTTCTTTTGGTTATTGGCCTGTGGGTTTTTTGCTCGCAGCCTAGCTGGTTGAAACATCTGAGTTGAATTTGCAGGGCTCGTTTTTCCCACTATGTCTTCAACCAGCGGATTTAAGCAATGTGGCAAGTGCAACCGCACTATGTCCCGCATGGACCGCCACAACACCTGGACCTTTCCCAGACATCAAAGGCTTCGCCGAAGTCTAGGTCTGACCTAAGCCTGGGGTGGATGGGTAAGACCTCTAGAACATGGGGGCAGAGTCTTCAACCCGATACTGGTGATGATGGCCGGGAGCGCCCTTCGAAGCAGCCCCGGTGGGAGGTGTCATCCGTAGAGTTGGGGGATCGAGTCAGGTCTCCCAACGCCATTAACATCAGGGACCAGACCTCGGCCTCGAGGCTGGTGCATGCCTCTGAGGAGCCATCCGGCATAGAGGCCCAGATGATAACCCTTGAGCGCAGCTTTGCAGTTTTAATTGAGGCACAGCAGGGCCCAACTCCTGGTCACACCGGGTCATCGGCGCCTGCTATGGGGTCATCCTCAGCCAGGTCCTCCCCAGAGAATGCTCCATCCATCCTCAAGAGGCTGGCTCTGTTGATGTCGACTCCATTGGCAACTGACACGAGGTTCGACACGACATTGGGCACAGCCAACCCCGAGCTCTGACACTGAGCAGATCTGACGACTGCTGTGTGCTCAAGGTCTCCTTTGGCTCTGAGTTGGTGTAAGAGATGGACGAAGAGTCTCCCGATGCCATCCTCCACCAGGACATCCACTCCGACCCATCCCTGCCGCACCATCAGTGGCGGTCACCCCCAGAGGATCTTGCATACCTGGAGTTTGTGCGGGAGATGTCCCAGGCACTCGCCTTCATGGCACTCTGGAGGCACTGACTGTGCTTATGCCCCCCATCCTTGAACATTTGCTGTTCAAGATGTGGGAGACTCTAGTGATGGTGCTAATTGTGAACTGTCAACTTGATTCACAGTATTGGGTAGGCCGGAGCTTAACTTTCAGAAAACACAACTGCCACATAACTCTATGGTGATGGAGTCGGCTATGCATCGCATTAAGAGCCAAAAGATGCACTCCTCTGTGCCCCCCCCTTCTTGCCCAGCAGGGGTGCATGCACCATGGATGCTTTTGGTAGGAAGTGTTTCAAGGGCTCCATGCTCACATCCCGGATCCAGGCATACCAGCTATACATGAGCATGTACCTGCAGGACCTTGCAAAGGAACTCAACAGTTTCTTGGCTGGTTTATCGGGTGAGCCCCTTGAGGGCTTCAGGTTCCTGGTGTTATTCAAGGAATGCTCCAAGTTTCAAACTCAGGTGGCCTTTGATGGCTTAGAGTCAGTGGCTTCAGTAGCTGTGGTGGGCATTAGTGCCTTCTGCCATGCCTGGCTACAGTCCTCCGACTTGGAGCAATGAGTTCAGGACAAGTTAGCCGATGTCCCTTGCTGGGGGAGGAATCTCTTCAGCACGCCTATGATGGAGAAGTCAGACAAGCTGGAGAGAGAATTCATGACCAGAACCAGGCTGTCCAAGAAAGTGTCTGAACCTTCCTGCAGGAAGACTTAAGGGAAAAATCCCTTCCACCCAAAGACCAAGAAGGCTTACAGGAACTTCCCCAAGTTTCAGGCCTATCACGCTCACCCTCAGGGGCAGCAGGCCAAGTGCCAGGGACAATGGCCACCGTAAGCCAAAGGCCCCTAAACAGCACCCCAGCTGCAGCCTGAGGGGAGCTTTTGACTCCTTGGGCATAGCCTCCCTCCCTCAGGAGGTACAAGGCCCAAGGTTCATGAGAGGATGGCTGGTCCACTTCAGACACCTCTGGCCAAGCATCACCACGGATGTCTGGGTGTTGCAGGTGGTCTGGAAAGGCTATCTCCTCCACTTTGCCCAGCTGCCGCCTCCCTTTTTCCCAGGGGAATGGCCCATGGACCCCTTGCACAGGGAGTTTCTGCAAAAGGAACTAGAGTTCTTGCTCGAGGATCAAACGGTAGAGCCTGTCACCAAGCTTCTTCAGGGCTGGGAGTAATACTCCTGCTGCTTCCTGGACCCCAAGAAGACAAGGGGCTTCCAGCCCATCCTGGATCTGTGGGATCTCAACCGCTTCCTAGTCAAGGAAAAGTTCAAAATGGTATCCCTTGGAGCCTTGATGCCTTACCTCCTGCAGGGAGATTGGTTATGCTCCTTGGATCTCGGATGCCTATACACACATCCTGATCCATTCAAGGCACCGTCAGTAACTCAGATTAGTCATCTGCGGATGACATTATCAGTACAGGGTACTGCCCTTCGGCCTAGCCTCGGCTCCCTGGGTATTCACAAAATATCTGGCAGTCATGGTCGCTTGTCTCCAGCTCTTAGGGGTTTTTGCCTTCCCCTACCTGGACGACTGGCTCATATGGGCCGGCTCACTGGATAAGGTGTGCAGTGCGGCACAGCACACCATAGGGCTACTCCAGGACCTGGGTTTTGTGATGAATTTCCCAAAGCTTCACCTACTTGCCCACTCAGTGCTTCGTGTTCATTGGCGCCCTACTGGATTCCACTCAGTAAAGAGCTTTTCTGCCACTGGATCAAGCGCAGCGTCTCTCCGCCTTAGCGCAGTCTGTGTAGGGTGGCTCTGCGGTAACAGACAGATGCTCCTCTCTTGGGGCACATGGCATCCACTGTCCACGTAATCCCCTTTGCTCTTCTCTGTATGCAGCAGGCTCGGTGGACAATCAGCACCCAGTGGACACGAACTTTGGGCAGTTTGGAGGACCGCTTCCAAGTCTCACTGTCCTTAGCGACTTCTCTGGCCTGGTGGCAGGACCCCCTCAACCTCTAAGCCAGCCTCTCCTTCCAGCCTCCACCGATGCAATGCATTCTTACAGCGGACGTATCCAAGTTGGGCTAGGGGGGCCCACTGTGATCACCTGCAGTCGCAAGGCCAACGGTCACCAGAGGGAGAGTACTTCGCATGTCAACCTGCTGGAACTCTGAGCAGTCTGTCATGCCCTACGAGTATTCCAGGATCATCTGGAAGGACAGAAGGTGCAGGTCCAGATGGACAACCAGGTGGCTATGTACTACATCGGCAAGAAAGGGAACATGGACTCGTACCACCATTGCTAGGAGGCGGTGCGCCTCTGGAACTTCATGACAGGGCAAAACATCTCCCTCAAAGCAGTGTACTTACCGGGCCAGGACACCATATTGGCCGACCGTCTGAGCAGAGTCCTCTAGTCACATGAGTGGCAGTTGAACCCAGCCATGCTGGGGGAGGTCTTCCATCGCTGGGGGGGACCCTGTAGATCGACCTCTTTGACAGCCAGAGAAAATGCAGCTGGACTACAAAAGGGGACTGCTACTTCTGGAGAGAGAGCTGCAATTGTAAGTATTTACTTCTGGGAATCTTTTTATCTCCAGGAACAAGCAGGAATGTAGTCTTCACATATGGGTATCGTCGGTACCGACGAAGCCTGCACGGGAACGCTCCCCAGCGTCCAATAGGGAAGCTTTTGGGAGCATCCCACAGCGCCTGTGTGCTGCCTTCCCGCCTTTTCCAACTGTCCCTCTCCAGTTCTTGGTTTTCCGCGGAGCCGAAAGGTCACACATCCTGTCACTGCAGAAAAAATTCCCTTCTTATTCTTCTTTTTTGTGGTCGCGTCTGCCTTTCCTCGACGCTACACCAGTACCGCCGGTGGTTCTTTCCTTTTTTTTTCAAAAAAAAAAAAAAAACCTTACTTTCTGGAGTCTTTTCCAGTAATTTTCTCCTCAGGTGCCACGCGCCATTTTGGGCACTAGGCCCAACTTTTTCCTTCAGAATGGAAAAAGCCGCTTCGAGTTTCAAAAAGTGTTCTAAGTGTGGCGGTACCATCTCCGTCACCGACACCCATGAGTGGTGTCTCAAATGTTTAGGTCCTGACCACTCTATTTCAGAGTGTGTTGCCTGTGGGATGATGTTGAAAAGGGGCCGGCAAAACCGAGCTGCTAAACTTAGCACCCTTTTTCCCTCCGATGCAGCTTCCGTGGAATCGACGTCTTCCAGGGCTTTGTCTTCCTCCCATGGATCTCAGGTAACTAAACATAAATCTAGCCGGTCCTCAAAGGGTAGATCTCCTTCTAAACATCGAGATGCCTCTGGCATTGCCCTTGAGGGACTTTCACCGGCAAAATTGCCCCGGCGGGAGGCTTCGGCTTCCAAAGAACTAACGGGACTCCAGGATGTTCTCGAGGCTTCAACCTCGGCAGAACTACTGATGCCATACTCTGGGGTTCCGGTCGCTTTAACCGGCACCAGTACCCAAGCATCGGCAGCGTCCATAGACCAGAGATTCTTGGCTATTGAACGCAGTCTGGCGGCTCTTCTCATGGCCTCAATGCCCCTGAAACCGCTTCAGGCAATTCAACTGCTACCGGCACCGACTGCATTGACATTGGCAGGTATCCTACCAGGACCGAGTCATGCGTCTCTATCCGGCATCAACAAGTCAGTACCGGACCACTCCGATGCCAACTTCGATCGGTACCAGTACCATGCCTTGCACGATCACCCGGATCGGAGATACTTGGAATCCTCGGATGAGTCTGAAGACTCTGAAAGCTCTGCCGATACCAGAGTACTTCTTCCTGAGGATTCCTCTTCTCCTCAGCGTAGGATGTCTCCATCAGAGGATATGTCCTTTCAGGATTTTATCCGAGATGTGGCCCAAGGTCTTTCCATCACAGTGGCTCCTTAAAAAGAGCCTAGGGCAAAGGAATTAGAAATCCTACAATACCCTAAAGCTCCCAAGGAGGCAGCTACCTTACCTACTCATGAGATCCTGCATGATCTTATGTTAAGGATGTGGGAAACACCTCTAACCACATCTCCTCACTCTGGAAGACTCGACACCATGTATCGAGTTCCTCCTTGTCCTGGGTTTCAGAAGATTCAATTACCACACCATTCCATGGTGGTGGAATCAGCTATGAGACAGAGTGCAAAAAAGCATGCATCTAATCCTCCAAGACGTGAGTGTAGGAATCTTAACGCCTTTGGACGTCGATCCTTCCAGGCTTCCATGCTTTCTGCTAGGATCAGTTCCTATATCTTGTATATGGGAATGTTCCTTAAAGAGGTCACAGGAGATTTAAAGCTTATGAGCCTTCTCCTTCCTGATGATAAAAGGCAAGATTATCTCGCTCTTGTCAAACATGCTCAGGATGTTTCCAAGTTTGTGAATCGTGCGGCCTTTGACTGCTTTGAATGCATAAGCAGAACCTCTGCCATTGCCATAGGTGCACATAGGATTGCCTGGCTCCAGGCATCTGACTTGGAAATTTGGGTACAGGACAAACTAGGGAATATACCTTGCACAGGAGAGCATCTCTTTGGCAAGAATTGGCAGGAAAAAGCTAATGAGATAGATGCTGACAATATCACTTTGGATAGATTGTCTAAATGTACAGCTGATCCTGCGAGGAAAAGATCCTCTAAGAAACCATTCTTCAGCAAGAAGAAAATGTTTTATCCCTCCTATACACAGCAGGGACATGGTTTGGGTCAGTCTGCCCAAAAGGGACAGCAGCAACAACCTAGGCAAAGAAAGACAAAAGCAGCTAAGCCTCAACCGGCTCAGCAGACTCAGTCTCCACAGGGGCTTTGACTCCTATCTAGAGAACTTTGCCTTCCTGGCCCTGAACGGCCCAGAACCCTTCACCATCCCAGGAAGGTTATGTCATTTTGCCCCCAGGTGGGGTCAGATAACATCAGAAAATTGGACTCTGTCTATTGTAAGAGAGGGGTAGAAGCTTCATTTCCTCAGTATGCCCCCTCCTACAATAGTAAGGCAGTTCAATTCTCAGACCTCTCTCAACGACTGGTTAGGTCAAGAGGTCACTGTGCTCCTTGCTCAAGGGGCAATAGAAGAGGTACCCATTCCCCAACGGGGTACAGGGTTATCTCCAGGAACAAGCAGGAATGAGTCTTCACATATGGGTACGTCGGTACTGACGGAGCCTGCACGGGAACGCTGCCCAGCTTCCAATCAGAAAGCTTTTGGCAGCATCCCTCGCGCCTGCGCGCTGACTTCCTGCCTTCTCCAGAGCCTCTCTTCAGTTTTTGTTTTTCCGCGGAGCCGGCAGGACGTCCTCCTGTCACCGCAGAAACTTTTCTTTTTACTTATTTTAATTACTTTAGTTTTTGTTTTCTTGTGGTCGCGGCTGTATTTCCCACTGCCACCGGTACCGCCGGTGGATTTTTGACTAAATTCTGAGAAACGTTTTCTTCAGTTTTTTGCCTTAACTTGTTGGGCCTACCAGGCCTCTTCCTCATGGAGCCTTCTTTTCCTAAGAAGTGCATTCGATGTGGAAACACCTGTTTCCTTTTAGACTCCAATAGTTGGTGTCTCAATTGTGTGGGTCCTGACCCTTTTTCCCCTGACTTGTCAGGGGATACTTTTGTGAGGAAACCTTCAGTTTTTGGAGTTTCCCTCGATACCGTTTTTTATTCGGCAGTGAGGGAACCCGGTTTCTCCTCTTCACAGGATCAGGTAACCCACAAACAGTCTGTTAAGACTAGTCAATGCTTGAGTGGTATGTCCCATGCTCAGCATGGTGACGGCTCCGGCCTTACCCTCAAGAATACATTGGCATTACCCCTGCGGGAGTCTGCGGGCTCCAAAGCATTAAAGGGGTTTCAGGTTGTTCCTGGGGCTCACCCCTCACAGAACATACCTGAGCCATGTCCGGGGGTGGTATCCGCTTCGAGCGGTACCGATCCCCCGGCATTGGCACCGGTGTCGAGTGTTCCACTCTTCACCAGGGATTGCCATCGGGCATCCTCAGTATCTTCGGGACCGATCGATACGCTCCGAATTGACTTCCCTCGATCCCAACCGTGCACGGTGCGGGTATCCGCTTCCAGCGGTACCGATTCCCTGGCATCGGCTTCGGTGTCGAGTGTTTCACTCTTCACCAGGAATCGTCCTCTAGCATCCTCGGCACTTTTGGGGCCGGGTGATACGATACCGATGGACATTTCCATATCTCAGCCATGCTCCGGGACGGTACCGGCTTCGATCGGTTCCGATACCCCAGCATCGGCACCGGTGTGGAATAACGTTCTCCTGGCGAGAGGTTGTCATCGGGCCTCCTCGGTACCTTCGGGACCGATCGATGTAACCCAGGCTGCTTTACCGGTATCGGCATCGCCGATACTACCACCGACGTCGGTACTCTCGAGACATGCATCAATAGACTCGCTTCCTTCGATGCCAAGTCTTGAATCGATATCTAGTCTCGTGGACTGGGTACCGACGCGTTCCGGAACCGACTCCCGTCATCTCCAGATAAGCAGTTCCGAGGATCCTAGCCATAACTCTTGCATGATCTTGGTACCATTGCAGCAGTTCCCGATGACAACTTCAACTGCTGGCCCTGTGTCAGTATCGATGTCGATGCCTGTTCTTGCACTGATGCCTAGTTTAGAACCGATACCTGGAGTTGCTGATGCAGTACTCAGTGCCTCTAAGTTACCATACCAGTATCCTTGTCCATCTACTAGGTTTCTCTCCTCACACCACGGTACGTCCTCTGGTGCTCAGCCTCTTCCTTTAGCCTTACCAGGGAAGGTTCCCATAGGAGATCAGTCTTTTCAGGCTTTTCTCCTGAATATGGCAACCTTTCTTAATATCTCTATCCCTGGTTGTGATGCTATTCCTGGCTCACCGGCACAAATGGAAAATATGATGTTTCCTTTACATCCTGCTCTGCAGGATCTCCTTCTGAGGGTCTGGAAATCACCCTTACGGCTTCCTCTACCTTCTACAGCCACTGAGGTTCGGTACCGGGTGCCTGCCTCCCCAGGATTTCAGAAGCCTCATAGTAACATAGTAACATAGTAAGTGACGGCAGATAAAGACCAGCATGGTCCATCTAGTCTGCCCAGCAAGATGGCAAGAGTTGGTGCACCTGTCGCTCTGTGCAGGCCACCCCTCCCCATGTTTTTGTTTCTGTTTAGGGGTGAACCCACCCCTCCATGTAGGACACCCTTATTTGTTCAGATGCTAGATAGTTCAGAAGTTAGATGGTACTGTTTATTTTGCTTTTATCCTGTTGCTGTAAAGGGATCCACTGTGTTTGTCCCATGCCGTTTTGAATTCCATCACCGTGTTTGCCCTCACCACTTCCATCGGGAGGGCATTCCAAGCATCCACCACCCTTTCAGTGAAGAAATATTTCCTGACATTGCCTTTCAATTTACCACCTTGCAGCTTCATGTTATGCCCTCTAGTTTTACAGCTTCCCCGTCTTTGGAAGAGGTTAAGTATTTAAAGGTCTGAATCATATCTCCTCTGTCCCTCTTCTCCTCCAAATTGTACATATTTAGGTCTTCAAGTCTCTTCTCATAAGGCTTCTGACGCAGGCTCCAAATCATTTTGGTCGCCTTTCTCTGAACAGTTTCCAGTCTTTTTACATCTTTTGCAAGATATGGCCTCCAAAACTGAACACAGTATTCCAAGTGAGGCCTCACCAGTGACTTGTACAGTGGCATAAGTACCTCTTCCTTTCTGCTGGTAATCCCTCTTTGAATGCAGCCCAACATCCTCCTGGCTTTTGCCACCGCCTTGTCGCACTGTTTTGCCACCTTGAGATCATCAGAGATAATCACACCAAGGTCTTTCTCCTGAACCGTGCATACCAACCTCTCACCCCCTATTGTGTACTTTTCCCTTGGATTTCTGCTACCCAAGTGCATGACACTGCACTTTTTCACATTAATTCGTAGTTGCCAAGCATTAGACCAGTCTTCCAGCTTTTGTAGATCTTTCCTCATGTTATCCACTCCCTCTGGGGAGTCCACTCTGTTGCAAATTTTTGTCTCATCTGCAAAAAGACAGACTTTTCCATTCAGTCCTTCAGCAATATCACTCACAAATATATTGAACAGTGCCGGGCCCAGGACCGAACCCTGAGGCACCCCGCTAATCACCTTCCTCTCATCCGAGTGAGCTCCATGTACCATCACCCTCTGTTGTCTGTCAGTCAACCAATTTCTAATCCAGTTTACTATCTTGGGACCCATCCCCAAGCTACTGAGTTTATTGACAAGCCTCCTATGAGGAACAGTATCAAAGGCTTTGCTGAAATCCAGATAGATGACATCCATTGCATGCCCTAGATCTAGTTCCTTGGTCACCCAATCAAAGAACTCAATCAGATTTGTTTGGCAAGACCGTCCTTCGGTAAAACCATCTTGCCTGGGATCTTGCAACCTGTTGGTTTTGAGAAAGTTCACTATTCGCTCTTTCAGGAGCGCCTCCATTACTTTTCCTGCCTCAACTTCCTCATCGTTCCCTTGTAGTGGAATCAGCACTGAGGAAGATTGAGAGCAAGAAGAAGCATTCTTCTTATCCGCCAGGTCGTTCTTCAAGAACACTCGATGCGTTTGGTCGTCAAGCCTTCCAAACATCTATGCTGGCCTCCAGAATTCTTTCATATATTTTCCACATGAGTCTCACACTCCAGGAGGTCACGGAGAGATTGTCTCTTTTGACCCCTTTTATGCCAGAGCCCAAGGCTACTAATTATTCCTTGCTACTCAATCATAGCCGGAATATATCTTGGTTCCTTTCTCGTGCTTCTATAGACTCTTTTGAGTCTGTTAGCAGATCTTCTGCTATTGCCATTGCAGCACGTCGCAGAGCCTGGCTCGAAGCTTCAGACTTGAGCAGATGGGCACAAACTATATTGGCTCATTCTCCTTGTACTGGAGAAGGTCTCTTCAATAAGGAGGCTTTACGTCAGGTTGCTCAATGCTCCGCTGACTCTCCTTCCACTAAGGACCATTCTAAGCCACCTCCTTCTTTGAAAGGTAGGAAATGTCCTACCAAACCTTTCCCTAAGAAAAGAAAGTTTCATTCATCTCCTGCCCATCATTCGGCTGTACCCTAAACAAGGGACACCTCAGAGCCTAGTCTGAAGTCCTCCAGCTCTGGCCAGTCTCAGCATTCCCAGCAACCATAGGGGCTGGGAATTATACTCTACAGTTCACTTCTACCCATTAGAAGTTTATTCACTGTGCTTTTCTTTTTCAGTGTACTAAGCTGTCGGTAAATTTTTGTTCAGGGACTACAGACTTCTCCTCTTCTTACTCTCTAGAAGAGCAGTTGCAACTATCCCTTGATAGTTCTGTCCCAACTGAACATTTTTTCCTTCAGTTGACTTACCCTATGGGTACGTCACCCTCCAATTACTTGCTCTACTCTCTCAACCGGGCTTTTTCCCTAACTGAGGGGTACCACACTGAAAGGCTTCTCTAGCAAGCTAGTTCCTCAGACAGGGAGAAGGGATATCTCCTCTCCTTTCTTGTCTGTTTTTCTTTCTTGGGCACAGGACAATCTCTCTGCTGTTTCCATCAGCAGCTGTGCCTGCAGGAGTTATAGTGCTTGTATTACTGGTACTTTTTACATGTTCCAGTACCTTGTTCAAAATTTTGTCTAGCCTCAGTAGTGATTCCAAGCTACTCGTCAGCTATCTTTTATCCTCCTACTCTTTTAGGCTTTCTCACATTATTCTATCCATCTCCTCTCCTAGGATATGGCAACACACGTGACTTCAGTCAGTTTATCTCATATCTCTCCTGCACAATGCTCTCTGCAGTCTTCAGAGAAGCTTTCTACTATGAGGGCCTTGCTATAGAGCATTGACCTTGTCTCTAAAGCTTCTCTATTAGTAGGGAAAAGCTTATAATCCCTTCCCATGCCTGTGAGGGTTCTCCACACCCTCAGGCCTGGGGTGTTAACATGAAATATAAGTTCTTCTGCGTGAAAATCCAACGCTGATGTTTACGCATGCTACCTCTGGGTCCCTCCAGTATCTTCTGCGTTTCTGCACATCTGCCATGTCAGTGTTCTGTGGAACTCCCGCCTTGTTCCTTACAGATTCATATGATCATCTGTTCCCACGCAAACATCACGGTTATCTCGTTGGATTGCCTTCTTGCATCCCTCAATCCACGGAAATAGATTCTCTATACATATCCCAAGTGGGTTCACCCTCTTGTAGGGCGAAGAATCTTTTTCTTTTATATTCCCCATGTACAATTATGGGGCTGGGTGGTAGACATGTATCTTCAACTTGTTATCTTGTATGTAGCATCTCCATATATGTCTACATACCTATATCATTACCCTGGTGGTGCAAAACCATGCCCCACAAATGTATATATATTTCGGTATATCATATCTATCTATCTATCTATCTATCTATCTATATATATATATTTTTTTTTTGATACATTTCTCCACCCATATCCTAATATACACATATGGACATATGTGTGTGTATATATATATATATATATATTCCATCCACATATATATATGTGTCTGTTGGGGGGCTTCTTAAGGGTTGATATGTCTTACACACTATCACCCTTACTGTCTATACTAAATGTTTTACCTTCTAGAGGTTTTAGACAGTCTATCGCCCTACTTCGCATATCATTTTACGACGCAGAAACTGTCATGCACCTATAACTACTGTGGTGCTAACATCTTCCATTTTTTCTTTAAGTCCTTGAAGCATCAAGCTTCAATATTTTTCCTACCTCTCGCCAGCTAGGAAAAATAGTGTACATATTTATCTTGAGTACACAGCTGTTCTCCTTGGGGATAGGGGTTTTTCCCAGTCCCCCTCTTCCCGCCAGGACTGGGCTAGTTCTCCAACTCCGTCAGTCTTCTTCCTTTAGTCCTCAATGTTAATGACTTTATGCCTAAAGGAGTTTTCAGCTTTTTCCCATAAAGCTTCCATTGAAGACCTGACGTCTAATCCTACCCAGTTGACACCTGGATCGTCTGCTACCTCCAGGTCTGGACCTTCATCCTCACTGCTGGGAGGTCACCTTGAAGATTCCGCCACTGCTTATCCAGTAGACTCCATCATGCTCTCTACTTCCTACAATACAGTAGGTAAGCTGCATATTTTAAGTGTACATTAAAGGTGTTTTAATGCTACTCATCATATATACCAAGGACTCCTGTAGTCTGTAGGGCCCTGTAGTCCTTGGCTATGCTGTTTCTTTCCTCACAGCTCCTTTATTGTCAACTCCTACCCTCCATCCCACTTTGGATGCCGGGGATTCCTGGAGACAAAATGCACCCCTGGTCCAGGCTACTGCATTTTTATGGGATCTCCCCCTGGCATCTCCAGCTCGGGAGTCCCCATATGTGAAGACTCATTCCTGCTTGTTCCTGGAGATAACACAGTTACTTACCTGTAACAGGTGATCTCTGGGAACAGCAGGAATTAGTCTTCACAACCCTCCCACCTCCCCTAGGAGTTGCATCTCTTATCTGCTTCTTCTTTTCCTCTCCTCGCCTTTGTCTCAGCTTTGAAACTCAACTGAAGAGAGGCTCTGGAAAAGGCGGGAAGTCAGCGCGCAGGCGCGAGGGATGCTGCCAAAAGCTTTCTGATTGGAAGCTGGGCAGCATTCCCGTGCAGGCTCCGTCGGTACCGACGTACCCATTTGTGAAGACTAATTCCTGCTGTTCCCAGAGATCACCTGTTACAGGTAAGTGTGCTTTACTCCCCCTATTTCCTTATTCCAAATAAAACAGGACGACACAGACCCATTTTAGACCTCAGAGAATTGAACAAATTCCTGTTCAAAGAGAAGTTCAAAATGATTTCTCTAGGAACTCTGCTGCCATACCTTCAGAGTCAGAATGGCTTGGTTCTCTAGATCTCAAGAATGCGTACACTCATGTTCTCATCCATCCAACTCATCGAAAGTTCCTTCACTGTCTGTTTCAAGGGAAGCTCTACCAATACAGGGTTCTTCTTTTTGGCCTGGCCTCTGCACCAAGGGTGTTCACAAAATGCATGGCTGTTATGGCAGCGAGGCCTTCTTTTAACTAAGCCTCCCATTAAGCCACCACCGGTGGCATGGGACTTAATTCTGGTTCTTGGGCAGCTCATGAAACCGCCCTTTGAACCATTAGCCACTACCTCTTTGAAATTCCTTTCCTGGAAGGTCATCTTTCTTATTGTAATCACATCAGCACGTCGCATCAGTGAATTGCAAGCGTTGGTGGCTGATCCTCCTTATACAAGGTTCCATCATGATAAGGTAGTCCTTAGGACTCATCCACACTTTATGCCAAAGGTGGTCTCACCTTTTCATTTAAACCAAGCGGTTTACCTTCCTGTTTTCTTTCCAAGGCCTCATGCCTCAAATGCAGAAAGGAATCTTCATACTTTGGACTGTAAAAGAGCTTTGGCCTTTTACTTGCAAAGGGCACAGCAACCTAGAAAGTCCTCTCAACTCTTTGTTGCTTTTGATCCCTAGTCATTTGGGACTTCCAGTCTCCAAAAGAACACTGTCCAGCTGGATTGCACAGTGTATATCTTTTCCCTATGAGAGTAAAAACCTTCCTCTTGAAGGCCATGTCAAAGCTCACAATGTGAGAGCCATGGCAGCCTCCATGGCTTATCTTCACTCTGTGTCTATCGACGGCATCTGTCGAGCAGCTACTTGGGCTTCGGTTCATACCTTCGCAGCCCATTACTGCTTAGGCAAGGACTCCCGCCGGGATGCCTTGTTTAGTCAGGCTGTTCTTCAGCACCGGTTTGATACTTAATCAACTCCTACCCACCATCCCTGGTAGGATGCCAGAGATCCTTGGGGGGAAGTGGAGCCCTTTCACAAGGGCACACAACTTCTGGGGCCTTCTCCCTGTCATCCACAGCTAGGGAGTCCCCATATGTGATGACTACATTCCTGCTTGTTCCTGGAGATAGCATAGTTACTTATCTGTAAGAGGTGATCTCCGGGAACGGCAGGAATTTAGTCTTCACAACCCACCCACCTCCCCTAGGGGTTGTATCTCTATCTCTTTTCTCTCTTTCCCTCTCTCTTTTGCCTTAGCTTTAAACTCAACTGGCGAGGGACAGTTGGGGAAGGCAGCAGGCAGACGCTGTGGGATGCTCCCAAAAGCTTTCCTATTGGACGCTGGGGAGCGTTCCCACGCAGGCTCCGTCTGTACCGATGATACGCATATGTGAAGACTAAATTCCTGCTGTTCCTGTAGATCACCTGTTACAGGTGAGTAACTATGCTAAATCTTGGGGAAAAAGGAATTCTTTAGATTAAAGCTGATTAATCTGTGAACCCAGTGTATTTAACTCATTCAGGGCCTAGTAGCAGCAAAGCGCTTTCAGTTTTAATTTAAAACACAGCAGAGAGCTATCTGGTTAAATTTTGACCCCAAGACAAACTATCCAAGCAAGGGCTGTGCGACTCCCCCTGGAAATTGGTCACAGATTACCTTAGAAGCACAGGACACAGGGTACGACATAGCAGGCGGCTTTTCATAGGTCTTCTGAAGGGATCAGCTTCACCTTAGCTGGGATGGAGCCAGGCTCCTGCCATTAACCTTTAAAAAGGAGATAGAGCAGCTTTTAAACTAGATAATAGGGGAGAGCCGATAGTCGCCCAGGAGCGCATGGTTCAGAACAATGTATCCTTGAAAGATACTACCAAAAGAATAAAGTTAGGGTATATCAGCAGAGAGGTTCCAATAAAGACAAAAGTAGCCCAAATGTCCTTGAGTATGGAGCAGACAAAGCTTAAAGATTTGAAATTACCCCTGTCTACCGATAGCCAGATCTATATGAATAAAATACAGCCTCTAAAATGCTTGTATGCAAATGCTAGAAGTCTAAAGATAAGATGGGAGAGTTAAAATATATAGCACTAAATGAGAGGTTAGCTATGATTGGTATCTCAGAGACATGGTGGAAGGACGACAACCAGTGGGACCTGGGTACAAACTATATTGCAATAATAGAACTTGTCAAATTGGTGGAGGGGTTTTGCTCTGTTAGAGAGGGCATTGAGTCAGAAAGGATTAAAGTTTTGCAGGAAACAAAATTTGCTGTAGAATCTCTATGGATTGAAATTTCATGTAAAAAGGGGAAGGCGATGGGAGTGGGGGTATACTATTGACCGCCTAGCCGAATGAACAAATGGATGATGAAATTCTCAAAGAAATCAGGGAAGCTAACAAACGTTACAACACAGAAAATAATAATGGGTGATTTCAGTTACCCTGGTATTGACTGGGTCAGTGTCACGGCAGGACATGCTAGGGAGGTAAAATTTCTAGATGAAATAAATGAATGCTTCTTGGAGCAGCTGGTTCATGAACTCACCAGAGGGGAAGCCATTATGGACCTAGTCCTTAGTGGAACACAAGATCTGGTGCAAGAGATAAGGGTGTTGGGGCCACTTGGCAATAGTGATCATAGCATGATTGTGTTTGATTTAATAAATGGAGTAGGGATGGTAAGGAAATCCACAGTACTCCCTTTTAACTTTTGAAAGGAAGACTATGATAAAATCAGGAAAATAGTTTAGAAAAAAAACTAAAAGGAGCAGTTGCCAATGTTAGACTTACATCAAGCTTGGATGTTTAAAAATACTATCTTGGAAGTCCAGACCAGCTGTATTCCACAATTTAAGAAAAGTGGAAGGAAGTCCAAAAAACTGCCAGCATGGTTTAAAGGTGAGGTCAGAGAGGCTGTACCCAAAAAAGCATGTTCCAGAAAATGGAAAAAAGAGGCAAATGACGAAAACTGGAAACAGCACAAACACTGGCAAGTTAAATGCAAGGCATTGATAAAGCAGGCAAAGAGAATTTGAGAAGAAGCTTGCTGTGGAAGCAAAAATGCGTAACAAAGACTTTTTCAAGTACATTCGTAGGGAAAAAACCTGAGAGATTCAGTTGGACCATTAGATGATAGAGGGGTAAAAGGGGCACTAAGAGGGGATAAGGCAATAGTGGAGAGACTGAATGAATTCTTTGCTTTGGTCTTTACTGAGGCAAATGTAGGGATGTTACCCATGGCTGAATTCGTATTTAAATGTAATATTGCGGAAGAATTGAAAGAAATATCAGTACACCGGGAAGATGTATTACAACTATTTGATAAACTGAAGAGTTGAAAGAACTGAAATAGGAGATTGCTATTAGTAATCTGTGAACTATCATTAAAATCATCTGCAATACCTGAAGATTGGAGGATGGCCAATGTAACGCCAATTTTTAAAAATGTTTCCAGCGGTGATCTGGGAAACTACAGACCGGTGAGCCTGACGTCTGTACCAGGAAAAATGGTAGAAACCATAATAAAGAACAAAATTATTGAACATGTAGAGATAGTCATGGCTTAATGGGAGACAGCCAACATGGCTTTAGACGAGGAAGATCTTGTCTTACTAATCTGTTATGTTTTTTTGAAGGTGTGAATAAACAGGTAGACAAAGGTAAGTGGGTTGATATAGTGTATCTGGATTTTCAGAAAGCCTTTGACAAGGTCCCTCATCAAAGACTTTTGGCAAAACTAAAAAGTCATGGGATAGGAGGCAGTGTACTATTGTTGATCAGGAACTGGTTAAAAGATAGAAAGCAGAGGGTAGGGCTAAATAGCCAATTTTCCCAACGGAGAAGCTGCTTGGTCTGCTGCTTTTTGACATATTAATAAATGACCTGGAAAAGGGAATAACTAGTGAGGTTATCAAATTTGCAGATGACACAAAACTATTTAAATTTGTTAAAACCCATGAGGATTGTGGAAAATTGCATGAGGATCTTGATAATTGGAAGACTGGGCATCCAAATGTCAGATGAAATTTAATGTGGACAAGTGCAAAGTTATGCACCTAGGAAAGAACAACCCAAACTATGGTTACACGATGCAAGGTTCCACATTAGGAACCACCACCCAGGAAAATGATTTAGTTGTCATCATGGATAACATGTTAAAATCCTCCTCCCAGTGTGCAGCGGCAGCCAAGAGAGCAAATAGAATGCTAGGTATCATAAGGAAAGGAATGGAAAATTAAAACAAATGATAATGCCTCTGTATCCTTCCATGGTGCGACCGCACCTTGAGTATTGTGTACAGGGTAATCCTGGTCGCCTTATCTTAAAAAGGATATAGCGTTATTAGAAAAAGTAAAGAGAAGAGCCACCAAAATGGTAAAGGTAATGGAAGGCTACTCCTATGAAGAGAGGCTAAAAAGGTTAGGGCTCTTTAACCTGGAAAAGAGACGGCTGAGGGGAGATATGATAGAGGTCTGTAAATTAATGAATGGAGTGGAAAGGGTAAACGTAGATCGATTGTTTACGTCATCAGAATATAGAAAGACTAGGGGACATGCAATGAAAGCTACAGGGTAAACTATTTAAAACTAATAAGAGAAAATATTTTTTCACTCAACGTGTAATCAAACTCTGGAATTTGTTACCGGAGGATGTAGTAAAAGCTGTTAGTGTAGCTGGGTTTAAAAAAGGTTTGGACAAGATCCTGGAGGAAAGATCCATAAAACATTATTAAAGTGGACCCGGAATATCCACTGCTTGACCCAATACAAGCATTGTGGAACCTGTCTCTTTTGGGGAAACTGCTAGGTACTTATGACCTAGATTGGCCACTGTTGGGTTTGATGGACCTTGGTCTGACGCAGTATGGCATATCTTATGTTCTTATGTTCACATTACTGCTTTCGGAGTTCAGCCCCTGGACGGGGGCAGCAGATGCCTTCCTCCTCCCCTAGTTCCAGGGCTTCCTGTATGTGTTTCCACCTATGCCCCTTGTGCCATGTGCTCTCCTCAAGATCCAAACTGAGGTAATCTTTCACCTTCATTGCGCTCAGGTGGCCCAGGCAGCCCTGGTTCCCCCTGCTCTTGCAGCTGTCCCAGTGGGACCCGTTGCTGCTGGGGAATGCCCCAGACCTGCTGTCACAGGAGGGCGTGATGCTGTTGTATCCCATCCTCGAGTCATTTGCCTTGACTGCCTGGATGCTGAGAGGTTAGCTATAGCGCATCACCGCCTATCCAGGTCAGTTAAAGATGTTCTGCTTGCCTCATGTAAGGACTCTATGTGGAGGGCTTATGCCTTCAGGTGGCGCAGGTTTTCTTACTGGTGTGCTGAGGAAGGTCTGGTTATCTTACGATACCTATTGTACTTGTCGGGGGGCTGGCCTAAAGTCCAACACTGTTAGAGTGCACCTTTCTGCTATCTTGGCTCACCACTATGTGGTGGATGGTCAGGTCATGTCTTTGCACTCTCTGGTGGGCCGCCTCCTTTCCTGGCCCCCGATCCATCTGCCACCAGTGGTGTGGGACCTCAAATGTGGTGCTGGGGAAGCTTTTGGCTCCACCCTTCAAACCACTGGCTACCTGCCATCTCGAGTACTTTTCTTGAAAGGTTCTGTTACTGGTGGCGCTCACCTCAAAAAAAAAAAAAACGTGTGAGCGAGCTGCAAGCACTGATAACACACGCCCTAACCAGGTTCCACAGGAACAGGGTCGTCCTTCAGACACACTCTTAAGTTCTTGCCAAAGGTTGTCTCTGCCTTCCATTTGAAGCAAGAGGTGGTATTGGCCACCTTCTTTCCTAGGCCTCACTCTTCCAGGGTAGAGGCCTCCCTTCACACATTGGACTGCAAGCGTGCATTGTCCTTTTACATCCAGAGGACGCAGCCCCATCGATGCTCTGCACAGCTCTATCTCTTTTGACCCCAGTTGACTGGGGCTTGCAGTCTCCAAGTGCACCCTCTCATATTGGGTGGCCAACTGCATTTCTTTCGCTTATCAACAGGCAGGGCTCTCAGGAGCATTATGCAATGTCTCTCAATGTGCATCCCATGGCAGCCTCAGTAGGAAGTCTTCACTCTGTGCGCTTACTGGACATCTGCTGGGCTACCACCTAGTCTTCTGTGCACACCTTTACTGCACACTATTGTTTGGAAGAGACCTCCCAGAGGGATAGTACCTTCAGCCAGCCAGTACTCCGTTACCTCTTCGGGTTATTGTGCAACTCCTTCCGTCCAGGCTAAAGGAGTGAGAATTGCATCTTTGATGCTGCTGCTGCAGTGTCAGACTTCGAGCTAAACAGCACCCACTGCTGCCCTTTATGGCCCACTTTTTGGGTCGCCCGTGGCTTTTGCAGTTTTTTTTTTGTTAGCCTGTAGCTCGGGAGTCCCATATGTGAGGACTGAGTTTCTGCTTGTTCCCAAGAAAACCTAGTTTCTCATCTGTAGCAGGTTTTCTCCGGGGACAGCAGGAATCAATCTTCACAACCCTCTCCTCCCTGTGGAGTTCTTTTTCTTTTTATACTTGTTTGATCTATGTCATACTGAGGTAAGATGGCACATTTTGGGTAGGAAGGTGACCATGCATGTTTGTATCTCCCAGAGGCTTTCTTTGAAAGCTGGGGATTGGATCCGCACGGGCTCTGTCGGTGCTGACGTTACCCATATGTGATGACTGATTCCTGCTGTGGGTGGCAAGAAACCTCTGCATGACACTGCGAACCATTCAGTCAGCGCTAGCGATCCTGACGGTGGCGGCAGTCTCTGATCAGGTCAGCTTGTTGCGCCGCCCTACAGAGCAGGGCGGAGATTCAGCTCTAACTGTGATTGTGCTGGGTGTTTCGACAGTTGGGGCATTTGTGCAGGAATCAGGCAAGCAGTTTTAAACTGTCCAGTTGTTGAGTTCGACGTGTGTGAGCGATGCTATCAGTGAAGGAAACGTGTGGGGTGTGGTGTGCCGCTGAGTTCCTTCTCACAGGCAGGGTACTGCAAGGCCTGTTAAAGGGAAAGCCAGCTGCTCGAGGAGGACCATTCCAGGGCTTAAGGTAGCTCTACGGGGTCACTAGTTTACCCAGAGGGGCAGGAGTAGCCGGCAGATGCCATTTCACATCAGTGGGAGTTTTGCTGCACTAACTCAATGGTGGCCATTTTGTCTCCAGAGATATCTGCTCCTGCCTGTGATTTAAGTGCACGGGTGGGCGCAGACATGGGGGATGAGCTCTTGGAGGTTCGGAGGGATGGTCGGCTAGAGGACTGTGCCCTGTTTTCTTCGAAGTTCATCCTGTTGCTTAATAGAGCATATAGACTGGACAGAGAGAAGGCTCAGAATCGCGGGCAGGTGGGGGTTGCTTCTCAGGCTTTGGGGACCAAGCGGGTCTCACCAGATCCCGTGTGGAGGATCCCAAAGTGCAGTAGAGTTCAGGAAGATGACTAGAGGGAGCAGCAGCTCTCCAAGGGATCCAAAGAGGCAGAAGATCTGGGAGAGGGACCCTCGGGCCTTCAGGAGGTGCCAGACATGGGGACTCTTGAAGACTTCACTCGGAGGAAGACCCCTCCATAGTCGCCACTCATTGTGAGCTCGCTGGGGGCCTTGAATCTTCTCTTTAGGATGGCAGAGGAGGAAGGTCCTTTGGAGGACTCTCTTCTGCAGGGGACATGGTATCAAAGGATGTGTACAGCATGATGTCGTCTGCATAAATTTTATAGTGGACGTTATGTTTCCGTATGACCTCACAAACTGGCTGAATGTATAGGCTAAATAGCAGGGCTGATATTGCTGACCCCTGTGGGACTCCTTGATTTAGTGTCAAGGGAGAGGACGTGTCTTTCCCACAACTAACATACTGTTGTCTGTCTTGTAAGTATGATTTGAACCATTTTAACATGTTGTAGAGGCCAATCTCGTTTCAGCAGGATGGTGTGTGACACAGAGTCAAAGGCAGCTGATATATTGAGAAATATTAGAATCATGCCCTTTTTTACATTGTCTGTTCCTTCTGATAATGTGGTCAATGAGTGCTTTTAGTAATGTTTCCACCCCATGGTTGGGCTTTATCCATGTTGGTGTGGATCCAATGATGCATGTGAGTTGATATGGTTCTGCAGCTGTAGCTGTACTGTTTTTTCCAGGATTTTCGTCATGAATGGTAAGCTTGATATTGGTCATAATGATGTGGGGTCTGCCTTGTCAGCTTTCTGTTTTTTTTTTTAAGATGGGCCTGATTGATGCCGTTTTAAGAGTCTCAGGCATTTGTGCCTGTGTGAGGAATGTGTGTATTATTTTGTGTATGAAAGGGGTGAGCTGTTTCTTAGCTGACTTTATCCAGGTGGCTGGACAGGGATCATTTGGTAAAGTTGTTGTGTTCATGGTTGTTGTTGTGTCTGCTGTTTGATAGTTTGAATATTGAATGTTCCCCATGTCATGTTGTGGCTAGGTTGGTTTTCAGGTTCAGATAGTTGGCTCTGGCTGGTTTCTGCTGTGTTTCATCATGAGGTAATCTATTTGTTGCTGATTTACTATGTTATGTATGTTGAGTTTTCCTGTGAGGGTTTGCTTGGTAGCTTGTGGACTATTCTAAATAGTTCTCATAGTTTGTTTACTGCCTTCATAACCAGATTTGTGTTCCTGTTTGCACCTATTGATTGTGATGTTGTATCCAATCTGCATAGTTCCGTATTCTTATAGTGTATTTTGGTCCTTTGTTCGTCTCCATTTCCACTCTATTTTCCTAAGGTTCCTTTTAGCTTCTCTGATTTCTTTTGAATATCAAGGAGTTTATCTCTTTTGTATTGTAGCTGTTCTTTGCAGCTTCTGAGATGGCATGGTTCCATTTTTCCCATTATATTTTTAAGGTCGGAATAGGCATTATTGAGCTTGGGTAAAACTTCCTTCAGGAATTGCTCTTTGTTATGTGTCTTGAATCTCCTCCCATAATGTTGCTCCTGGGTGTGAATGTTCGGAGTGGGTGATGTTATGTGGAATGTTGTATAGTGATCAGACCAGGCAGTTGGAATTATCGCTGGGGGAATTGTGGTGTTTCATCATTGTTGATGGGATAAAGATGAGGTCTGGTATGGAACCCTACCTATGTGTGGGCTTGTGTATTGTTTGCATGTGGTTCATGGCCTCCATTGCTCTGAGGAATGACCTAGCTTACTTTTTGGGTTGTTAAGGTTGAAGTCTCCTAGGATCAGCAGAAGTTTGAGTTGAGGTGAAAGAGCATACTGCTTTCAAGATTGATGAGAGCTCTTCAGCTTTGAAGTGGGGAGCTGTATAGGTGAGGCAAAGTGTGATTTATTTTTTATTTTTAATTATCATTGTGTTACATTCATCTGTACTGGTCATTGAGATCATTTTGAATTTGAAGTGAGTCTTGGCAAGTATCGCCACTCCTCTTCCTCTTTTGTCTGTTCGCAGGCACTTAAAGGAGTGTAATTGTGTAGTGTGAGTTGATTCAGTAATACTTGGTCAGTTTCTGAGAGACATGTCTCAGTTATGCACATTATGTCTGTGTTATGGTCCTGAATGAAATCTATTATGGTGTTTATCTTGTTTCTGATAGATCTGGCATTAATTAATGTGCAGCTCACTGTGTCCAGTACTGGGTTCTTGTTATTGGGCTGTGTTAGGTTGGTACATCTAATGGGTATAAGTCTTTGTATGTGGGTGAATATTTAGTCGAATAATGCCATGGAGTATACCACTGTGTGATTGCTGGGAGTGGTATAAACAAAGTATTGCAATGTTCTGGGAGGGCTCCTATCTGATCTGTCAGACACATTATAAACCAGATTATGAGCAGGAGAGTAGCACTGTATTTGGGGCCCATTGTTTCTTCTTGTTGGCTATATGGACCAATGTATTCACCTCACTGTTGTCGCTGTGCAGTGTAGAGTAGGGTTAGATGGGCGTTTTCTTCTCTTCTTGGGCTCTCCTATTATCTATCTTCCATTGCTGCTTGTGTTTCTTCTTGTTAAGCGTTGCCGACTTTGGTGGTTGTGTTGATCAGCTGGTTTTGTGATGTGCCCCTCCTTGGTCCCTGCGAAAAAGCCTTCAGGCGAGGCCCTCGGGCGCAGGCCTGCCAGATGCGGGTGCATCTGAGCCGGCGCATCCTTTAAAAAGTTCTAAAGTCCCTTCCTCTTTGGCCCGATAGCTTTGGTGATGGGGGCAGGGAGGGGTTTCCCTTCCCGCTCCTCTCTCCGATGCTGATCGGGGCTTGGGTGGGCTGCTGCTGACATCATGCTGTACATATCCTTTGATGCCAAAACCCCAGACTATACAACAATAACCCAATGCCTCACCGAAGTCTTAGGATGGCCCAACACCCACAACCTTAGTATAAGCTATAACAAAACAGAAGCACACACAATAACAAGGAATAGGAGATTCACTTCTCCTCGCACTATAGCCCTAATTAACAGACACTTAGCTGTCAAAGGCAAAGTGAAATACTAGGGATTATCTTCTATCAGAACCTAAACCTACAAGCACATACCAACAAAATAACACAGAATGCATACTATAAACTAAAAATCATCCGGAAGCTAAAGCCCCCTCCTAAGTCATAACGACTTCAGAACAGTCCTTCAAGCAATAATCATGCCACTTCTCGACTTTTGCAATTCATTGTACCAAGGCCTAGCAGCTACTACTATCCACTCACTGCAGATGGTACAGAACACTGCAGCTCGCATTCTCACAGCAACAAAGAAATAAGAAAACATAACCCCAACATTGGCTCGGCTACACTGGCTTCCGATAGTCATGCAAGATTAAAGGCAACAATGAACATATTCAAAATACTGCAGAATGAATCAGCTTGAATTACTTGAAGAACTAGTAACAAGATATTCTGAAAGCCACCCAACGAGAACAAACAGCAAAAACACAATAGCTATACCAGTTGAATTCTCCAAAACAAGGAAGACCACCTCTGGCAGGGTTATCTCCAGGAACAAGCAGGAATGTAGTCTTCACATATGGGTATCGTCGGTACCGACGGAGTCTGGGCGGGAACGCTCCCCAGCATCCAATAGGAAAGCTTTTGGGAGCATCCCACAGCTCCTGCGTGCTGCCTTTCCCACCTTTCCCAACTATCCCTCTCCAGTTCTTCGTTTTCCGCGGAGCCGACAGGTCGCATATCCTGTCACCGCAGAAAAAAATCCCTTCTATTCTTTTTTTTTTTGTGGTCACGTCTGCCTTTCCTCGACGCTACACCGGTACCGCTGGTTCTCCTTTCTTTTCTTCTAAAAAGAAAAAAAACCCCAAAAAACACAAAACTTTGTTCTGGAGTCTTTCCAGTAATTTTTTCTTTAGGTGCCATGCGCCATTTTGGGCACTAGGCCCAACTTCTTCCTTCAAAATGGAAAAACCCGCTTCGGGTTTTAAAAACTGTTCTAATTGTGGTGGTACCATCTCCGTCACCGACACACATGAGTGGTGCCTCAAATGTTTAGGTACTGACCACTCTATTTCTGAGTGTGTTGCCTGTGGGATGATGTTGAAAAGGGGCCGACAAAACCGAGCTGCTAAACTTAGCACCCTTTTTCCCTACGATGCAGCTTCCGTGGCATCGATGTCTTCCAGGGCTTCGTCTTCCTCCCATGGATCTCAGGTAACTAAATATAAATCAGCGGGTCCTCAAAGGGTAGATCTCCTTCTAGATGCCTCTGGCGTTGCCCTTGAGGGACTTTCACTGGCAAAACTGCCCTGGCTGGAGGCTTCGGCTTACAAAGCACTAATGGGGCTCCAGGATGTTCTCGAGGCTTCAACCTCGGCAGAACTACTGGTGCCATGCTCTGGGGTACCGGCTGCTTCATCCAGTACTGATACCCAAGCATCGGCAGCGTCGATAGACCAGAGATTCTAGGCTATTGAACGCAGTCTGGCGGCTCTTCTCATGGCCTCGATGCCCCTGAAACCGCTTCAGACAATTCAACCGGTACCGGCTCTGACTCCGGTGCCGGCACCATCGACATCGGCAGGTATTCTACCGGAACCGAGTCATGCGTGTTTATCCGGCATTGACAAGTCGGTACTGGACCACTCCGATGCCGACTTCAATCGGTACCGTGCCTTGCACGATCACCCGGATCGGAGATACTTCGAATCCTCGGATGAGTCTGAAGACTCTGAAAGTTCTGCCGATATCAGAGTACTTCTTCCTAAGGATTCGTCTTCTCAGCGTAGGATGTCTCCACCAGAGGATATGTCCTTTCAGGATTTTATCCGAAATGTGGCCCGAGGTCTTTCCATCACAGTGGCTCCTGAAAAAGAGCCTAGAGCAAAGGAATTAGAAATCCTGCAATACCCTAAAGCTCCCAAGGAGGCAGCTACCTTACCTATTCATGAGATCTTGCATGATCTCATGTTAAGGATATCGGAAACACCTCTAACCACATCTCCTCACTCTTGAACACTCGACACCATGTATCGAGTTGCTCCTTGTCCTGGGTTTCAGAAGACTCAATTACCACACCATTCCATGGTAGTGGAATCGGCTATGAGAAGGATAAAGAGTGCAAAAAGGCATGCATCTAATCCTCCAGGACATGAGTATAGGACTCTTGATGCCTTTGGACGTCGAGCCTTCCAGGCTTCCATGCTTTCTGCTAGGATCAGTTCCTATATCTTATATATAGGAATGTTCCTTAAGGAGGTCACAGGAGATTTGGAGCTTATGAGCCCTCTCCTTCCTGATAAGAGGCAAGATTACCTCGCCCTTGTCAAGCATGCCCAGGATGTTTCCAAGTTTGTGAATCGTGCAGCCTTTGACTGCTTTGAGTGCATAAGCAGAACCTCTGCCTTTGCCATATGTGCACATAGGATTGCCTGGCTCCAGGCATCTGACTTGGAAATTTGGGTACAGGATAAACTAGGGAATATTCCTTGCACAGGAGAGAATCTCTTTGGCAAGACTTGGCAGGAAAAAGCTAATGAGATAGATGCTGACAATATCACTTTGGATAGATTGTCTAAATCTACAGCTGATCCTGCAAGGAAAAAATCCTATAAGAAACCATTCTTCAGTAAGAAGAAGTTTTATCCCTCCTATACCCAGCAGGGGCATCGTTTAGGTCAGTCTGCCCAAAAGGGACATCAACAACAACCTAGACAAAGAAAGACAAAAGCAGCTAAGCCTCAACCGGCTCAGCAGACTCAGCCTCCACAGGGGCTTTGACTCCTATCTAGAGAACTTTGCCTTCCTGGCCCTGAACGGCTCAGAACCCTCCACCATCCCAGGAAGGTTATGTCATTTTGCCCCCAGGTGGGGTCAGATAACATCAGTAAATTGGACTCTGTCTATTGTAAGAGAGGGGGGTACAAGCTTCATTTCCTCAGCATGCCCCCTCCTACAATGGTAAGACAGTTCAATTCTCAGACCTCTCTCAATGACCGGTTAGGTCAACAGGTCACTGGGCTCCTTGCTCAAGGGGCAATAGAAGAGGTACCCATTCCCCAGTGGGGTACAGAGTTTTACTCCCCCTATTTCCTTATTCCAAAGAAAACAGGAGGACACATACCCATTTTAGACCTCAGAGAATTGAACAAATTCCTGTTCAAAGAGAAGTTCAAAATGATTTCTCTAGGAACTCTGCTGCCATACCTTCAGAGTCAGAATGGCTTTATTCTCTAGATCTCAAGGATGCGTACACTCATGTTCTCATCCATCCAACTCACCGAATGTTCCTTCGCTTTCTGTTTCAAGGGAAGCACTACCAATACAGGGTTCTTCCTTTTGGCCTGGCCTCTGCACCAAGGGTGTTCACAAAATGCATGGCTGTGGTGGCAGCATTTCTCCGCACCCTGGGAATATTGGTCTTCTCTTACTTAGATGACTGGCTCATTCGAGCCCCTTCAGAGCCAGAGGCCAGGGTTGCCCTCTCTCGCACAATGCACATCTTTCAGTATTTGGGACTTGTCATAAACTTCCCAAAATCCAACCTTGCTTCCACTCAGTCTCTAGAGTTTATAGGAGCTCTGCTGGATACCAGACAGACAAGGGCCTACCTTCCACAGCCCTGCTGCCTTCGCATTGTGCAGTTAGCTTCCCAAGCAGTGCTAAAACCTCACCTCACTGCTAGGGAAATGTTACAGTTGCTAGGTCACATGGCATCCACCGTGCATGTGGTTCCTTATGCTGGCCTCCATATGAGGGCAGCCCAGTGGACTTTATCCACTCAGTGGACTCAGGCATCAGCTTGCCTGTCAGACAAAATAGCAAATTCAGATTGCCTTATTTTGTCCCTCCAATGGTGGCAATCACTCCAAAACCTTTTGGTGGGGTCTCGTTTTCAGCAACCCCCACCCCAGGCCACTCTAACAACAGATGCTTCACAGGTGGGTTTGGGGAGCCCACCTGCAAGGTCTCTCTACCCAGGGTACCTGGACTTCACAGGAGGCCTATTTACACATCAATTTCCTAGAACTCAGAGCAATTTTCCTTGCTCTTCGAGTATTCCACACCCTGCTCAGCTACAAGACAGCCCTAGTTCATATGGACAATCAAGTAGCCATGTTCTATGTGAACAAGCAGGGTGGAACAGGCTCTCTTTCACTCTGCAATGAAGCTTTGCGACTTTGGGCCTTCACCAGAGAGCATCAGATTCATTTCCTTATGGTGTATCTTCCAGGCATTTAAAACTCTTGGGCAGAAAACTCGGTTGAGTTTTGCTTCCACGTGAATGGTCTCTCCATGCAGACCAGGTGGCCAAAATGTTTAAAATTTGGGGAACCCCGGACATAGACCTCTTTGCAAGTCCGCTGAATGCCAAACTTCTCCAGTTCTTTTCCAGAATTCCGGCTCAGGGTTGTCAGGCCAAGGATGCTTTCCTCCTCCATTGGGGTCAGGACTTCCTGTATGCCTTTCCACCCCTTACCCTAATTCCCAAAACCCTGTTAAAGCGTCAGAGACAGAGGTCATATGATCCTCATAGCTCCACGTTGGCCATGGCAAATGTGGGTACCCTCTGCTCCTACATCTCTCTCAAGCTCCGCCTCTGGAGTTAGGATCTGCTCCAAATCTCCTTTCTCAAGAGGACGGGATGCTGTCCCCAATCCCCAGTCTCTGCATCTCAGGGCTTGGTTGCTGAAGGCCTAGATCTCCATGATCTTAACCTTCCTTAGCAAATAAAGGATATCCTTTCTGCTTCCAGGAAGCCTTCCACAAGACGCTCTTATGCTTTCAAGTGAAAAAGGTTTACCACATGGTGCTCACAGAAGGGTCTTAACCCCATTGCCATACCTCTGGAATCATTACTGGAGTATCTCCTTCATTTATCCAATGCAGGACTTAAGACTAACTCAGTGAGGGTCCATTTGAGTGCTATTGCAGCTTCTTTCAAGCCTCTAAATGGACAACCTATTTCCTCTCATCCTCTCATAGCGAGATTGATGAGTGGCCTTCTTTTAACTAAGCCTCCCATTAAGCCACCACCGGTGGCATGGGACTTAAATCTGGTTCTTGGGCAGCTCATGAAACCGCCTTTTGAACCATTAGCCACTACCTCTTTGAAATTCCTTTCCTGGAAGGTCATCTTTCTTATTGCAATCACATCAGCACATCGCATCAGTGAATTGAAAGCGTTGATGGCTGATCCTCCTTATACAAGGTTCCATCATGATAAGGTAGTCCTTAGGACTCATCCACACTTTATGCCGAAGGTGGTGTCACCTTTTCATTTAAACCAAGCGGTTTATCTTCCTGTATTCTTCCCAAGGCCTCACGTCTCAAATGCAGAAAGGAATCTTCATACTTTAGACTGCAAAAGGGCTTTAGCCTTTTACTTGCAAAGGACACAGCAACATAGAAAGTCCTCTCAACTCTTTGTTGCTTTTGATCCTAGTCATTTGGGACTTCCAGTCTCCAAAAGAACACTGTCAAGCTGGATTGCACAGTGTATATCTTTTGCCTATGAGAATAAAAACCTTCCTCTTGAAGGCCATGTTACAGCTCACAATGTGAGAGCCATGGCAGCCTCAATGGCTCATCTTCACTCTGTGTCTATCGACGACATCTGTCGAGCAACTACTTGGGCTTTGGTTCATACCTTCACAGCCCATTACTGCTTAGACAAGGACTCCTGCCGGGATGCCTTGTTTGATCAGGCTGTTCTTCAGAACCTGTTCCATACTTAAGCAATTCCTACCCACCATCCCGGGTAGGATGCCAGAGATCCATGGGGGGAAGTGGAGCCTTTTCACAAGGGCACACAACTTCTGGGGCCTTCTCCCTGGCATCTGCAGCTAGGGAGTCCCCATATGTGAAGACTACATTCCTGCTTGTTCCTGGAGATAGCATAGTTACTCACCTGTAACAGGTGATCTATGGGAACAGCAGGAATTTAGTCTTCACAACCCACCCACCTCCCCTAGGAGTTGTATCTCTCTGTCTCTCTATCTCTCTCTCTTTCTCTCTTTCCCTCTCTCTTTGTCTCAGCTTTAAACTCAACTGGAGAGGGACAGTTGGGAAAGACGGGAAGGCAGCATGCAGGCGCTGTGGGATGCTCCCAAAAGCTTTCCTATTGGATGCTGGGGAGCGTTCCCGCGCAGGCTCCGTCAGTACCGACGATACCCATATGTGAAGACTAAATTCCTGCTGTTCCCGGAGATCACCTGTTATAGGTGAGTAACTATGCTTTATCACTGTATTCATCAAACCTATGGAACGGCCTCCCGGAGGGTGTCAGAACTACGAAGGACACCAAGGACTTATTTATTTATTTATTTATTTAACAGTTCTTCTATACCGCTCTATTTTAGATCAGAGCGGTTTACATTCAACATCAACCATACAACACAGGAACCCTGAGTTGTATTTACAATAAACAGGAGATCAACTTGGAAGTAACTGGGGGGAACTATGTACATTGTATAACATATCTACATCTTATTCTGATTCCATTTCAGTGGGTATCTTCTGAGCGATCAGTTGATTATCCTTTTTCATGCTGAGTCTGATTGTTTAATTGTAATGAGTGATTGTCTGAGGGGGCATATGTATGATTACTAGTGCTGGATTCAGGGTAGTATGTGGTGAATAGGTGCTGCTTTAATGCCTTCCTGAAGTCAATTAGGTAAGTGATGTTTCGAATAGAGGTGGGGAGAGCGTTCCATGCTCTGGGTGCGTAAATCGTAAAGGCCCTATTTGTCGTTGCTTTTGTGCATTTTGTTATTACTTTTGGGACCTCTAGTGTGTTTTGCATCATGGGTCTTCTGTTTCTGTTCTGTGGTACTTTATGTATCATCTTGCTGAGGGCTGTGGGGGTCAGAGTGTTTGCGGCTTTGAAAGTTAAGGTTAGAACTTTGTGGCGGATTCTTGCTTGAACTGGTAGCCAATGGAGGTTCATCAGTACTGGCGTTATGTGCTCTCTCCGTGAAGCCCCTGTTAGTACTCTTGCCGCAGTGTTCATTGCAAGCTGGAGAGGAGCCAGCGTTGCTTGAGGGAGACCGTGTAGAATTACGTTGGCATAGTCGAAATGTGGTAATATTAATGCCTGATAGATCGAACGGTAGTCGCTGAGGTCAAGCAGCGGTCGGAGATGTTTTAGGGTCCTTATTTTCATGTATACTGTTTTTACTGTGTTTCTTATGTGGGTTTTCAGATCCAGTTGTTGATCCAGTGTAACGCCAAGGTAGCGGATTGTGGGTTTGGTTTTCAGCTCTGTGTTGCCGACCTTTAAAGAGAGTGGAGGGGTGAAGTCCTGGTTCCTTGAGATGAAAAGGACATCTGTTTTACTGTAGTTGATTCTCATGTTTTGTGTGCTGAACCATTCTGCTGTTGCCTCAAAACATCTTGTTAGAGGGGAGAGGTCTGGTTGGTTGGTCCTGAATGGGATGTATAGGAGGATGTCATCTGCGTAGGCTAGACAGTTGACCTTGAATGAACGTGCTAGGGCACATATGGGCTGCATGTAGATGTTAAACATCAATGCAGATAGTGACGAGCCCTGTGGTACACCCTGGTTTTGTAAAAATGGTTCAGAGGTTGTGGAGTCTGACCTTACATGTTGCCATCTATTAGTCAGGTATGACTTGCACCACTTTAGGGCTGTTCCCTGAATTCCTTTCTCGCTGAGGCGTTGTATGAGGATCTCATGGTTCACCGAGTCGAAAGCCGCTGCAATGTCGAGGAATATGAGGGCGAATCCTTGATGCATTTTGTCGGTTCCAGAGACTAGATGGTCAAATAGGTTGGTGAGGAGGGTTTCAACCCCATGTGCTTCTCTGAACCCATGCTGGGAAGGATCCAGTGGGCTTCAGTATCAATATGCTGTTGGATTTGGCGCTGTACCAACTTTTCGATTACTTTGGCAAGCATGGGGATACTTGAAATTGGTCTGTATGATTCCACTTTCGTTGGGTCCAGCTTGTTATTTTTGAGCAGTGGTCTGATTGATGTTTGTTTCAGACTTTGTGGAAACGATCCGGTTGTAAGAGATTGGTTTATTAATTCGCTCAGATATTGGCTTAAGTCACATCGTAACTCCTTTATCCATAAAGCAGGACATGGGTCATTGGGTGCGGTAGTGGGGTTGATTGCAGCGATCGTGTCTTCAATCTCTCTGCGTGATATTTTTTCAAAGTCGGATAGTGGTGATGGTTGGGGCAAGTTGTGCTGAGAGCTGTTTTCCGCGGAGTTCGAGGTTGCACCAGCCTGGGTGACTTCAAGTTGTAGGTAGTTGGTTGCAGATGTAGTAGTCTGGATCATTTTTGACTGTAAGTAGTTGGAGTATGCCTGGGGGTGTGGCATCTGTGACTGGTCTGCAGGAGGTTCTCTTATGAGAGATTTCACTATATTGAAGAGGTCGTGTGGCTTGTTTAGTGACCGCTTCAAGATGTCGGAATGGTATTGTTTCCGCTTTTTTGTTAATTCATCACGGTGTGATTTTAGGTGAGCGATGTAAGTATCTTGTGCTTCAGTAGAGTGAGATCGACGCCATCTTCTCTCGAGCCTGCGCAGGCACTTGAGTGAGTCTCGGAGTTCTCTGGTATACCATGGTGCATGCTCTCGTTTCTTTGTTGTTTTATTTGTGGCTGGTAAACATGCGATGGTCTTGAGGCTCTCATCCCAGGTGGACACCAATGCATCTAGGTCGTGTGGTATGTTGAGGAGTGGGAGGATCTTCTCTCGAAGCTCTTCTTTATTAAAGGGGCGGAAGCACTTCAAAGAGGTTTCGTGGACAGTGCTGTTTTTGTTGGAGTTTTTATTGTGTGTGTTAATAGGTATCTGGAATTGGATCAGGCTGTGGTCAGACCATGGCACAGGCGTTATGGTTGGTGACATTGGTTGGGTGGTATCTTTATCTGTCTGTGGGGCAAAGATCAGGTCAAGTTTGTTTCCCTTCAGGAATGGCTTCAACTTTTACTTCAGGTAAAAGTTGAAGCCATTCCTGTTTATTGAACACTTTGGCAATATCACATAGAATAATACAAACACTTCCTCCACTCAGGCACCAGACAATAAATAAGGACCAATACCATATAAACACAAAGAATCACCCCATTTGTAAATGGAGTGGAGGAGTGGCCCAGTGGTTGGGGCAAGGTACTTCATGCCGGAAGGTCGGGGGTTCAAATCCCACTAGAGGACAGCAACCTTGGGCTGGAAGGGCTGGGGTTTCTAGTCCCACAGGTGCTCCTTGTGGTCTTGGGCAAGCCACTTAACCCTCCATAGCCCATGTTCCCTGTAAAATAGTTATCTCCAAGTTATAATGTCCTGTTCAATGTAATTTCAGTTTGTTCAATGTAAACCGCACTGATGCAGAATAACGCGGTATAAGAATTAAAATAAATAAAGAAATAAAATAAGTTACACTTGTAAATAAACTAAGAATCAAACTGTTAAAAGATTGTTTGTGATCTCCCCTATGTACATTCCTACCCAGACTGTTGCAATGTATACAAGTTAGAGTTGAATATAAATTGTATTGTTACAATGTAAACAACTGAATTCAATATAAACCAACTTGATTTAAGGAAAAGGCGGTATGTAAATACTGTTAAATAAATAAATACAAATAAATGTTATCTCTGCAGACTTCCTTTCTGGTGCATAAAGCAATTATGCAGATGATAGAGACGGAATGGAACATCACTTAGGCTGGTTTCAGGGGTGGTTGGGCCATGGCCCGGCTGTACGCAGTGCCTCCAGCAGAGAAAGAGCTGTTTAAGGATCCGAAGGTGGATGCCTTGTTTACTGCAGTGATGAAGAAGACTGGCCATACCAGTCAAAGGGGGAGCGGGTCTGAAGGATCCACAAGACTGTCTGCTAAAGTCACTCCTAAAGTAGGCTTTTGAGGTTAACGCTTTCTTGCTGCAGGCCTCCATTGAGGGGGGGTGGTATATGTGGTGAGAGCCTGTATAGATTTCTGCTGTGACCTAGTTCGTGCATCTTCTAAGTGCATGACTCTGGTGGTTGTGGCTAGACGCTTCCTGTGGTTGCAAAATTGGTCAGTGGACGTGGTGTCCAAGTTCAGGTTGAGGAAGTTTCCATTCCAAGGGAATGCTCTTGTTTGGAGAAGCTCTGAAAGAGTTTAAGGAGATCGGAGACACCAAAGGGGCCCTACTACCAGAGGACAAGCCACGCGGCAGGGGTCAGCTGAGCAAGGTCACGGAGGAGCATAGATTTTCACCATTTTCGGGCAACGCATTTTTTGCCCCTACGCAGTGGGGTCGTTTTTCCTATAAAGGGCAGTCCTTTCGAGGTAGGAAGACAGTCTGTGGATATTATGTGGGTTCCTTCAACTCTGCAAAAAAGCCACAATGAAATGAGAGGGATCCAGGAGCTGATGGACCCAATCAGAGGAAGGTTGCACAGGTTCTGTAGATCCTTATCCGTATCACCTCTGATTGGTGGGTTCTGGAGGTTGTGCGCAAAGGCTATGCGCTCGAGTTCCACTACCTGTTGGAGGATGCATTTATGGTGTCCCCGTGTTCAGTGCCAGGAAAGGCGGTGGTGGTGCGAGAGATGCTACAGCGCCTATTGGAGCTGCAGGCGGTCATGCTGGTGCCAGCCAACCAGTGTGGGTTAGGTCGACATGCTATGCATTTCGTAGAGCCCAAGAAAGAGGGCACGTTCTGACCCATTCTCGACTTCAGGTACGTCAACAAAGCACTTTGAGTTCTGCACTTTCATATGGGGATGACATGCTCAGTCATAGTTGAGGTGTAAGACGGGGAGTTTCTGATAGCCTTAGATCTCACCAAGGCTTATCTGTCTAACCCGATCATCAGAGGTTCCTGAGGTTTGCATCATCCATGGGGCATTTTCAGTTCTGAGCTCTTCCTTATGGACTAGCCATGGCTCTGCGTACCTTCATCAAAGTCATGATCGTGGCTGCGGCAGCCCTACGAAAGCAGGGGGTCTCATACATCCCTACTGGGATGATTGGCTTATTTGGGCAAAGTCCGTAGAGGAGAGTCACTTGGAACGCTTCCTGCAGGAACTAGGTTGGGTTATCAACCAGGCAAAGAGCAAGCTGTCTCCTATACAGCAACTCATTTATCTAGGAGCACAGTTTGACACATTGAGCGGAAGTGTGTTCCTGCTGGACGACAGGATAGACACGTTGTAGCACTTGCTGCGGCAGTTTTTGTGGATGGCAGCCCCATTGACATGGCATTACTTGCAGGACTGATGGCTGCAGCACTGGATTTAGTTCCCTGGGCCAGAGTGCACATGAGACAGTTGCAGAGGGTGGTGTTGTCCCACTGGTCCCTTCAGTTGCACCCCTTGTCCCGGAGGCTTCAGTGGTCCTACACAACCACCGTCTCAGGTTGACCTTCACTTCCCTTGAACAATCTCAGCTGAGGGGTACCGTTGATGACACCAGTTTGGGTGGTGGTCACGATAGATGCCAGCCTGTATGGCTGGGGAGGACATTGCTTGACTCAGGTGGCTCGGGGGCAATCAGAGAACGGTATTGATGGCTCTGCAACAGTTTGCTTTGATACTGGAAGGCAAAGCGATGAGTGTTCTCAGACAATGCTTCGGCAATTGTGTATCTAAACAGACAAGGGGGCACGGGCAGCATCTTGCCCTCTGGAGGAGGTCGTGCACATACTTCAGTGGGCCGAGAGGCACGTGGTGGCGCTGTCAGCTGCTCACGTGGCAGGCAAAGATAATGTGCAGGCCGATTTCCTCAGCCGACACTGCCCGGACCCAGTGGAGTGGGCGCTAGAGAGCTCGGTGTTCAGGATTGTACGCTGGTGGGGGCAACCAGTGATAGACTTAATGGCCTCCTGGGAACATGACAAGCCCGGTCACTTCTTCAGTCAGCACAGGGAGAGAATGTCGGAAGGGCTGAATGCCCTAGAGCAACCCTGGCCGCAGGGAGGGTCTTTTTTATGTTTTCCCCCCATGGGCATAGGACAGATCCTGCACCAGATAGTGCAGCACAAAGGAAGGGTGATCTTGGTGGTGCTGGATTGGCACCAGAGGCTGTGTTATGTAGATCTTGTCCATCTATCATCAGAATGGCCATTGCATCTTCCGAGGAGATGAGATCCTTTTTCCCAGGGACCAATGCTCATACCACAAGTGGATTGATTCTCGCTTATGGCCTGGCTCTTGAGTGGGCGCGATTGAGAAATTGAGGCTATGCTGCAAGGATCATTGCCACTCTATTGAAGGTGAGAAAGAGGTCAACTTTCCTGTCATATATCTGAGTTTGGAGAATCTTTGAAGGCTGGTGTGCAGAGCGCGCTCTTCACTTCCTGGGAGCGTCTGTGGTGGATATATTGTTGTATTTGCAGGCAGGGTTGGTAAAGGTCCTGACCTTGAATTCCTTCAGGGTGCAGGTGGCAGCTTTGGGCTATTACTGGGGGAAGATATACGGCACGCCTCTGGTGGCTCATTCGAACTTTTGAGGCTTCTTGTGGGCAGTGAAACAGATTTGACTGCTGGTTTTGGCAATGGTTCCATTGTGGGATCTCAACCTCATTCTGTTAGGGTTGACGGCAGCCCCTTTTGAGCTGTTGAGGGCTTCCCTGAAGGATCTGAGACAAAAGGTGGTGTTCTTAGTGGCCATTTGCTTGGCTTGACATATTTCCGAGTTGCAGACTCTTTCATTAGGGAGCCTTATTTGTTGCTGACAAAGGAGGGAGTGGTGCTGCACACCATTCCATCCTTTCATGTCAATCAGGTAGTCTCTCTCCTGTCTTTGGAGGCGAGGGGGCCAGCACTGAGGACTAGCGGCTCCTGAAGCTGGATGTTCACAGGATGCTGGAATGTTATCTCAAGCGCACACAGGCATTCAGGAGATCAGACAGTTTGTTCGTGCTGTTTGAAGGGCTGAGTAAGGGAGAGGTGGCCTTCAAGGCTTCCATTTCTATATGGTTGAAGGAAGCAATTGCTTCTGCGTATCTCCTTAAATGTAGAGTGGTGCCACAAGGTTTGAGAGCATATTCTACCAGGGCTCAGGCAATGTCCTTGGCAGAGGTCATTTTGGTACCTCCGGTGGATATCTGTAGAGCGACAACATGGTCGTTGCATACTTTTACCAGGCATTATAGGTTGGATGTGCAGGCAAGTCAAGAGGCAAGGTTCAGCGATCAAGTTTTGAGGGTGGGGCTCGTGGGACCCTCCCATGTTCTTGCTGCGGTGCATCCTGGAGTGGAGGAGTGGCCTAGTGGTTGGGGCAAGGTACTTCAGGCCGGAAGGTCGGGGGTTCAAATCCCACTAGAGGACAGCAAACTTGGGCCGGAAGGACTGGGGTTTCTAGTCCCACAGGTGCTCCTTGTGGTCTTGGGCAAGCCACTTAACCCTCCATAGCCCATGTTCCCTGTAATATAGTTATCTCCAAGTTATAATGCCCTGTTCAATGTAATTTCAGTTTGTTCAATGTAAACCGCACTGATGCAGAATAGCACGGTATATAAGAGAATGTAAATAAATAAATCCTGTCTTTCTGGACTGAACTTGAGGGACGTGGATGAAGGTGAAATTAGACCTTATCTGCTAATTTTCTTTCATGGAGTCCCTCCAATCCAGTCCAGATCCCTCCTAGTATTTTGTTCTGAACAGATGCAAAGTAGCGTGCCTGCACTACAGGACGAGCCCACAGAGAGCGTCGCCTAGTGAGGTGGTTCTCACTCATAGGTGGAATTACGGATGACGCTTGGAGTGGAGAGGAAAGAAAAAGAAATCTCATTAAATGAAAGAACCTGCAGAGGGAAACAATATCAGGGAAATGGAATAAAGTATCAGACAGCAGTTCTTGAAGGCTGCACTACACAATGGACATCTGACAGGGTCAGTGCTTTATATAGTTGTTGGTTTTTGGTTTAATGTAGTCTAACCTCTCATCGTTAGGAGTGTCTAAACGGCTTTGACAATAGGATGCTGTAGGTAAAGGGGGTGGCGGCCTCTCTCTATAAGGTGGGTCACCACTAGAAATTTGTATAAGTCAGTCTCCAGCTGCTGGTGGGTGGACACAACCCATCTTTCTGGACTGGAATGGAGGGACTCCATAAAAAAAATTAGCAGGTAAGGCTTCACATTATAGCATTATTCTTCAAGTACCTTGGTACCTCCTCCCTAGGTACATCAAGGAGATATATAGTAAATGGAAGGTGAAGTAATCCATACAAATGATCCTTCTGGTGGCCTAGTAAGCAGCTCATATGATACTTCTCCAAGTCAAGCACTCCCATTCCCCCTGCGCCATAAGTCTTGCATGGACCTTAGAGGATCCGTGCCCTACCACCACTTCTCAGGAATTGAATCAGGTATGTGTGTGTACCCTCCTGCATGTCCTTCTTAAGTAATCTCAAGGGCAAAACTTGAAGTAAGTAAAGCCATTTGGGAAATTGTCACAGCTCATTCAAAAGATTGCCGCTAAACTACTGTTTCATGCCTCCCATTTTGACCATGTTACCCCCATATTAATCAACCTCCACTGGCTCCCATTTTACTACCATGTCCAATGTTTTTATTTTTATTATTTTTGTTAAGCAGATTTTGATATACGTTACAAGTAAAACATATTTGAATAGAAAAGTCCAACTTGAAAATAACATTAAACAAAATAAACATTTTCCAGGAAATAACCCATTGCATACAAGATTGAAAAGATAAATTGAAGGAACAATCCTTATAAAGATTCAGGAAAACAAAACCATAAAGCAATTTTAAGGCAACAACACTGAAGCTGACCGAAACTGCAGGCTATCTGTAATTATGGATACAGATATTACATTAAGTGATTACAGAGGTAGAATGCTGAGACCCTACAAAGGAGACTAAAGCTGTGGGCTCAGTAAATACATACTTAGTGGATCTATACTTTATAACACATTTAAAAGGAAACTTAAGAAAAAAAAGGGCATCTAGTTGTGATACAACTGGTCTCAGTAAAAGGAACTATTTCCTACGCCCCTGAGTTTCCTTGGAAACATCAGGAAAAATTCGACTTGTATAGAACAAAAATAAAACATCTCTATGCCGGAAAAAAAAAAGCGCCAAAGCCAATCACGATCCGAAGACGGTGCGAATGTTACAGGCAAATCGCAGGTCTTGCTAGTGCTGAATCTGAACTCTCTAGATCAGCAGAAATATCCAAAATATTCATGGAAGCTGCCTGACCCTGAGGCAGTTCTTGTTGAAACTGTTCTTGACGCACTCTACCTGAAAGCAGGTAATAAATCTTAGAGATTGGAGGGATAGCCTCAGGAGCAACTTTCAAAATCTCCAACAAATATCTCTTTAACATCCCTCATAAGAGCATAAAAAATGCCATACTGGGTCAGACTAAGGTCCATCAAGTCCAATATCTTTTTTCCAATAGTGGCCAATCCAGGTCACAAGTACTGTGGTAAGCAGTGGATTTCCTGGGTCCTGTTTAACAATGGCTTAATAATGGTTTATGGACCTTAGACTGGAGAAGGCAGGATCAGCTGCTTCCTGGGCGGAGCACAATTTGGTGCCCCCCGGCAGACATCTGCTGGGTGGTGACATGGTCGTCACTGCATACCTTTACACGACATTATCTTCTGGATGTTCAGGCTGCGCAGGATGCACATTTTGGGGCGTCAGTGCTCCAAGCTGGACTTGCGGGCCCCTTCTGTTGTTAGACACTGCCCTGGTATGTCCCATGTTTACTGGACTGGCCTTGAGGGACGATTAGGAAGGTGAAATTAGACCTTACCTGCTAATTGTCTTTCCTTGAGTCCTTCCAGGCACTGCCCAAGGGATAGCAGTTCATAGCTCCTGTATTGCGGTGTGAGTCTGCTGGGTTTGGAGATGATTCTGCTACAGTAGGCACAAATTTAGTACCACAAGGGTTCACATTCGGGCACTTTTGGGAGGGGGTGGCTACTGGTTATTGAGAGTTTCTTGGGCGTTCAGCAGGTAGCCTTGTTTCCTCAATATATCTGTAGATAGATGGGTGTTGGTTGCTCAGTTTTTAATAAGCATTCCTTTTTTGTTGCCTATTGTTAAAGCAGGGCTCTTAGAGCCTACAGTTGTGGAGTTGTAAGTATCGGGTGTCTGCTTTGTCTGTGGAAGACTGGGTTCTGGAGCTGAAGAGGGAGCTCTTGTAAGGTGACATCAGAACTTTGTCATAGTCAGTTCCCAACTGCTGGTGGGCAGAGAAAACCCATGCGTACTGGACTGACCTGGAGGGACTCAAGGAAAGACAGCCGGTAAGATCTAATTTTGCCATTTTCTTGTAGAGTACGATCTAGTAAAACATGACAGAAGAAGCTGCCACCAGATTTGAAGTTTCTTCTTAGTCTCCCTAAGTAACATCAAACCATTAAGGGTATATAGCCTTTTCAAATCTGCCAGTAATTGAACCTCACAGTTTTTTAAATGTCCTCGCCTCCTCCTGCAGTGCCAGTGCTTCCAATTTATCTAAATTCAGAGACAATGACTGAGTAAGATGGAAGCATAAGCTGGTAGTTCCCGATGGAATAAGTAAAAGATCCCCAGTTTTAAACACTCAGCTGTTTCCCAGACGAGAAATGTGGGGGTATGTCACTTACCCTCTAACATAGCATTGAAGAAAGGATTAGTTGACTTAAAATTGTTTGTGTTTAAAAGCAGTGATCTTTTGAGTGTTTGGACGAGCAAGATGCTTGACCCCACAGTAAGCAAGGAGAGCGATAAAACTGGTGAAGTGGCCCAGTTCTAGGCAGAGATAAGACAGTTGTTTGCAGATCTAAAAAGCAGCCTAGCATCATTTAAAGAGGAAGCATAGGCCTGGATTGAGGACCTGAGAGCGGATTTAAGCCAGCAGGTGGATAATACAGAAATGAGACTGGAGAAGCACAAGGATGCACTTGGAGACCTAAAAAATAAAGCTACAGAGCTAGCAAAAATAAATTAAGACATTCTACTCAAACTCAAGGATCTGGAGAACTGACCCCAATAGTGCAATATCAGGATTTGGGGACTGCTCCAAACAGAGGACACTGTAACCTGTCGTTGGCTGAGCAAATAAGCAGAGCAGTAGTCAAAATCACGCAGTTGGAATCAGCTGGACTTTGCTTTAAGTTTGAGGGGGAGCCCTTGGGCTGTAGTGTGAAAGAAAGCCATGGGATGTGTTGGCCTGCTTCCATGAGTTTGCTACAAAGAGCTGGTGATGCAAGCAGCACACGTCGGGCAAAATTCAATGGGAAAATGCAGCTACTGAAATTTATGTGGATTTATTTGCTATTACGATGAGAAAGTGGAGATTTTTGTGAAATAACAAAATACCCAAGAGCAGAAAATGTTAAATATCATTGGACATCACTCTTCCATCTCTGGTGTGCTTACCAAGGGAAGAATGTATGAAAAAGCTGTCAATGGAGAGTGAGCTGGACCAACTTGCCTTCTGCATTAATAGCAGAGACTGTGTCGTGCAAGAAGTTTGATCCATCCAGGGCACGACAGCAGTAAGCAAGACAAGGAGGGAAATGATTGCACAGACAGGTAGAGCAACCCACCTCCGAAGAAGAAGATGGTACATGAGAAGAGACTTCCTGGACTATTTGGTTTAAATCATTTGCAAGGATGAATGTTTGAGTAGAGAGAGAGTTCAGAGTGTTATTGATAGGGCAACAATTGTAGACGAGTGTTTGGATAGCAGTTGGGATAGTGTGAAAGTTGAGGGGTTTGCAGAATGATAGGTTTGGATTCCACTGGCTTAGTAAGTTACACCTTGAGGGAAGAGACCATACTTATCGAGGCCTGTTGGATGTGGGGGAGAGGATATGTAAGAGGGGTGTTGTGGGTGGTTGAGCGAAAAGTAGGGGGGGGGGTTACAGGGAAGGGGCTAGGGTGGGGGGGGGTCCTTGAAAAACCTATAAAGACTTGCTCTTACATATCACATAATAATGAGGATCTTCAATATTGGCACATTGCATGTTCATAGGCTGAATTTACCATACAGTTGAAATCTAATGCTTAAAGAGCTAGTCTGCGTGCAGCTGCAAATTGCCTATATATAAGAAACACATTTGTTGAATTTAGAGTTTGTCATAAAAATTTCAAGAATGCATGGTTTGTATCTAATAAGGTAAAAGTGAAAATGGGGAGATTCTTATTGACCAGGTTGCAAGCAAATTGATGGGATTTATGGATGGTCTGCAGAGGGGACTCAATTTGGCTTATAATCCTAATATGGAAACTTACAGAAGTATAGGCACAGATAATGCAAAAACTTATCAACGTTTGAAAGCATTTTCTAAAACAGTTGACATCTCCAGGAACAAGCAGGAATGTAGTCTTCATATATGGATGACACTGTACCGACAGAGCCCTCGCGGAAACGTTCCCCAGCGTCCAATTGGAAAGCTTTTGGAATTCCACTGCGCCTGCGCGACTGTCTTCCTGTCTTCATCTCCCTCTCTTCAGTTCTTTGTTTTCTGCGGAACCAGCAAGAAACTTCTTGCTTTATTTTCTTTAACAAAAAAAAAGCTACTTAGGCATCAATGCTCCTTTTAGGCCTTAAGCCTACTATACTATTCATACTTGAGGGTATGGCGAAACCAACTAGTGGTTTCAAAAAATGTTCTAACTGTGCCAGCACCATTTCGGCAACTGACATAAAAGACTGGTGTTTAAAATGCCTCGGCACAGACCACCAGCCATAAGACTGTCCTCTCTGTCAGAAAATGACACAGAGAGGCCTGCAAAACTAGGCTTCTAAATTTGGAGCACTCTTGCTTCGGATGTGGTATCGATGGCATCCACATCATCGAGGGCTTCAACTTCCTCTCATGGATCTCGGGTATCTTCGAAATTCAAGCATAAGGCCGCATCGAAGTCCAACAATACCTCCAGGAGAAGATCTCGCTCAAGGCATCGAGACCCTTCGGGTGTTCCCTCGGAAGCGGACTGGTCTGCTAAACAGCCCCGGCAGGAGGCCCTGCCCTACATCAGCAAACTCAATAGACCAGCACATACTGGCCATAGAGCAGAGCTTAAGAACATAAGATATGCCATACAGGGTCAGACCAAGGTCCATCAAGCCCAGTATCCTGTTTCCAACAGTGGCCAATCTAGGTCATAAGTACCTAGCAGTCTCCCCAAAAGACACAGGTTCCTCAATGCTTGTATTGGGTCAAGCAGTGATATGCTGGGTCCCTTTTTAATAATGGTTTATGGACATTTCCTCCAGGAACTTGTCCAAACCTTTTTTAAACCCAGCAAAATAACAGCTTTTACCACATCCTCCGGTAACAAATTCCAGAGTTTGATTACATGTTGAGTGAAAAAATATTTTCTTTTATTAGTCTTAAATAGGTTACCCTGTAGCTTCATTGCAAGTCCCCTAGTCTTTCTGTATTCTGATGACATAAACAATCGATCTACATTTACCCATTCCACTCCATTAATTTATAGACCTCTACCATATCTCCTCTTAGCCGTCTCTTTTCTAGGTTGAAGAGCCCTAACCTTTTTAGCTTCTCTTCATAGGAGTATCCTTCCATCCCCTTTACCATTTTGGTGGCTCTTCTCTGTACCTTTTCTAATAACACTATATCCTTTTTAAGATACGGCAACCAGAATTGCACACAATATTCAAGGTGCGGTCGTACCATGGAATGATAGAGACATTATACTATCCTTTGTTTTATTTTCCATTCCTTTCCTTATGATACCTAGCATTCTATTTGCTCTCTTTGCCGCTGCTGCACACTTGGGCGGAGGGTTTCAACATGTTATCCACGATGACGCCTAAATCTTTTTCCTGGGTAGTGGTTCCCAATGTGGAAGCTTGCATCATGTAACCATAGTTTGGGTTGTTCTTTCCTAGTTGCATAACTTTGCACTTGTCCACATTAAATTTCATCTGCCATTTGGATGCCCAGTCTTCCAATTTATCAAGATCCTCTTGCAATTTTTCACAATCCTCTTGGGTTCTAACAACTTTAAATAGTTTTGTCTCATCTGCAAATTTGATAATCTCACTCGTTATTCCCTTTTCCAGGTCATTTATGAATATGTCAAAAAGCAGCGGATCCAGCACAGATCCCTGGGGTACTCCACTATTCACCTTTTTCCATTAGGAAAATTGGCCATTTAGCCCTACCCTCTGCTTTCTATCTTTTAACCAGTTCCCGATCCACAATAGTACACTGCCTCCTATCCCATGACTTTTTAGTTTTGCCAAAAGTCTCTGATGAGGGACCTTGTCAAATGCTTTCTGAAAGTCCAGATACACTAGATCAACCGACTCACCTTTGTCTACCTGTTTGTACACACCTACAAAAAACCATAACAGATTAGTAAGACAAGATCCTCCTTGTCTAAAGCCATGTTGGCTGTCTCTCATTAAGCCATGACTATCTACATGATGAGTAATTTTGTTGTTTATAATGGTTTCTACCATTTTTCCTGGTACTGATGTCAGGCTCACTGGTCTGTAGTTTCCCAGATCACCCCTGGAACCCTTTTTAAAAATTGGCGTTACCTGAAGATTGGTGGATTGCCAATGTATTACAGATGATTTTAATGATAGTTCAGAGATTACTAATAGTGGATCTGCAATCTCATATTTCAGTTCTTTGAACACCCTTGGATGTATACCATCCAGTCCAGGTGATTTGCTACTCTTCAGTTTATCAAATAGTTGTAATACATCATCTCCAGGAACAAGCAGGAATGTAGTCATCACATATTGGTGTCGTCGGTACCGACGGAGCCCATGCGGGAACGCTCCCCAGCGTCCAATCAGAACACATTTGGGAGCATCCCACAGGGCCTGCGTGCTGCCTTCCCGCCTTTCCCAACTGCCTCTCTCCAGTTCTTTTTCCGCGGAGCCAGCAGGTCGTGTTCCTGTCATTGCAGAAGAATTTCTTTTTTCTTTCTTTCTTATTGTAGTCGCATCTGCCTTTGACGCTCTACCAGTACCGCCGGCCTTTCTTTTCTTATTTCTGTAAAAAAAAAAAAAAAAAAAATTCTTTTTTCCTCTTCTTCAGGTGCACACGCCTTTTTTGGGCCTTAGGCCCAAAAACCTTTTCCTTAACATGGAAAAACCTGCCTCAGGTTTTAAAAAGTGCACCAAGTGTGGCGGTACGATTTCCGTCACTGACACCCATAAATGGTGTTTAAAATGTTTAGGTCCTGACCACTCCATCACGGATTGTGTATCCTGTGCCATGATGTCTAAAAGAGGTCGGCAGAACCGAGCTGCCAAGCTCAGTACCCTGTTTCCCTCTGATGCAGCTTCGGTGACATCGACGTCTTCCAGGGCTGCTTCTTCCTCCCGTGGATCTCAGGTAACTAAACATAAATCCAGCAGGTCCTCGAAGGGTAGATCTCCTTCTAAGCATCGAGATGCCTCTGGCATTGCCCTCGAGGATTCTGCACCAGCAAAATTACCCCGGCGGGAGGCTTCGGCTTCTAAAGCATTGTCGGGGTTCCAGGATGTTCTTGATGGCTCGGCCTCGACAGATCTCCTGGTGCCATGCTCTGGGGTACCGGTGGTCTCCACCTGTACCGACATCCAGGCATTGGTGGCGTCCATGGACCAGAGAATTCTGGCTATGGAACGCAGTCTGGCGGCTTTCCTTGCGGCATCGACGCTCTTGGTACTGTGACAGACAACTCCACCGGTACTGGCATCGGTATCGGTACCGATAGCATCGGCATCGGTGTCTGCTCTGCCGGTACCCTGTCCTCCGATGCCCTCCGGTACCGATTCTCCGGTACCGGTTCTCCCCGGTACCGACCTTGGTCGGTACGGGTATCGGGCTCTGCAGGAGCATCCGGACAGACGATACTTCGAGTCCTCAGAAGAATCTGAGGATTCTGAAAGTTCTGTTGATGCAGCAATGCTTCTTCCAGAGGAGTCGTCCTCCCCTAAACGCAGGATGTCTCCTCCAGAGGACATGTCCTTCCAAGACTTCATTAGGGAGGTGGCTCGGGGCCTGTCCATTACTGTGGCCCCTGAAACAGAGCCAAGAGCCAAGGGCCAAGGAGTTGGAAATTTTACAATATCCCAAAACTCCTAAGGAGGCAGCTACCTTACCCATTCATGAGATTCTATATGATCTCATGTTGAGGATGTGGGAAACACCTCTTACCACCTCTCCTCATTCTCGTAGATTGGATACTATGTATCGAGTCCCTCCTTGTCCTGGGTTCCATAAGACTCAGCTTCCTCACCACTCTATTGTGGTGGAGTCAGCTATGAGAAGGATCAGAAGTGCAAAAAAACATGCCTCTAATCCTCCAGGACGTGAGTGCAGAACCCTAGATGCTTTTGGACATAGAACCTTCCAAGCTTCCATGCTTGCTGCAAGAATCAGTTCCTATAGTCTCTACATGGGGGAATGTTCCTAAAGGAGGTCACAGATAATTTACAGACTTTAAGTCCTTTCATTTCTGAGGATAAAAGACAGGACTTTCTCACTTTGGTCAAACATGCCCAAGATGTTTCTAAATTCTCCAACCGTGCAGCCTTTGACTGCTTTGAGTGTATAAGCAGAACCTCGGCTATCGCCATAGGTGCATGTAGAATTGCTTGGCTCCAGGCATCTGATTTAGAGCTCTGGGTACAAGATAAATTGGGAAATATCCCTTGTACTGGTGAGAACCTGTTTGGTAAAGATTGGCAGGAAAAAGCCAATGAAATGGATGCTGAAAATTCCACCTTGGATAGATTATCCAAGTCCACTGCTGATCCTGTTAGAAATAAATTGTTCAAGAAAACATCTTTTTCTAAAAAGAAAAGATTTTATCCTGCTTATGGTCAGCAGGCATCTTCTGCAGGTCAGTTTTCAAGCAAACGTCAGCAACCACCCAAACAGAAGAAAGCAAAGGCTGCTAGGCCTCCACCGGCCCAGCAGCCTCAGCCTCCTCAGGGCCTTTGACTTTCAGCTAGAGAACTTAGCCTTTCTGGTTCTGGAAGGACCAGAACCTTCCACCATTCCAGGAAGGTTATGTCATTTTGCCCCCAGATGGGGGCAAATAACAGCAGAGCATTGGACACTCTCCATCATAAAGGAGGGGTACAAACTTCATTCTTCAAGCATGCCCCCTCACACAATAGTGAAGCAGTTCAATTCTCCGACCTCTCTCATCAACCTGTTAGGTCAGGAGGTTGCCATCCTTCTTGCCCAAGGGGCAATAGAAGAAGTATCTCTTCATCAACAGGGCACAGGTTTCTATTCCCCTTATTTTCTTATTCCAAAGAAAACAGGGCGATACAGACCTATCTTAGATCTCAGAGAATTGAACAAATTCCTTGTCAAGGAGAAATTCAAGATGATTCCTCTTGGAGCTCTGCTACCATACCTTCAGAGTCAGGATTGGCTTTGTTCTCTAGATCTCAAGGATGCGTACACCCATGTCCTCATCCATCCAGCCCACAGAAGGTTCCTTTGGTTCCTTTTTCAAGGAAAGCACTACCAATACAGGGTACTTCCTTTTGGTCTGGCCTCAGCACCAAGGGTGTTCACGAAATGCATGGCTGTGGTAGCAGCATTTCTCCGCAGTCTAGGAATATTCATCTTCACTTACTTGGACGACTGGCTCATTCGAGCTCCAACACAGTCAGAGGCCAAGACTTCTCTATCCTGCACAATGCGTATCCTTCAGTAATTAGGGCTGGTAATAAACATCCCAAAATCCAGTCTAACTCCCACTCAGTCTTTAGAGTTCATCGGAGCTTTCCTGGATACCACAAGGGCGAGGACCTATCTTCCCCAGGCACATTGCCTTCGCTTGGTGCAGTTAGCTTCTCAAGCAGTGCTAAAGCCCCATCTAACTGCTCGAGAAATGTTGCAATTACTAGGCCACATGGCATCCACCATGCATGTGGTTCCGTATGCTCTCCTCCACATGAGGGCAGCTCAGTGGACTTTATCCACCCAATGGACCCAGGCATCAGGGTGCCTGTCAGATAAAATAGCAAACACAAGTCGCCTCATTTTGTCCCTCCAATGGTGGAGGTCCACTCAAAACCTGTTGCTGGGGTGCCCCTTTCAACAACCTTTACCCCAAGCAACTCTCACAACAGATGCCTCTCCAAAGTGTTGGGAGCTCATCTGCAAGACTTTTCCACCCAGGGCACCTGGTCTCTGCAATCTCTTGGAACTCAGAGCAGTTTTCCTGGCTCTGCGAGTGTTCCACTCCCTGCTCAGCTACAAGACAGTCCTCATTCTTACGGACAATCAAGTAGCCATGTTCTATGTGAACAAGCAGGGGGGAACGGGCTCTCTGTCGCTTTGCAACGAAGCTTTGCGACCATGGGCCCTCGCCAGAGAGCATCAGATTCATCTGCTGGCAGTATATCTTCCAGGCATTCAAAACTCTTGGGCAGACAGACTCAGTCGAGTTCTGCTTCCACACGTGTGGTCTCTGCATGCAGGCCATGTGACCAGGATATTTCAACTTTGGGGAAACCCGGACATAGACCTCTTTGCAAGTCTGTGGAATGCCAAACATCCCCGGTTCTGTTCCAGAATTCCGGCTCAGAGGGCTCAGGCCAGGGATGCTTTCCTCCTTTACTGGGGTCAAGACTTCCTGTATGCCTTTCCATCCATTCCCCTAATTCCCAAAACCCTCTTCAAGCTTCAGAGAGACAGAGGCCACATGATTCTCATAGCACCACATTGGCCACAGCAAGTGTGGTACCCTCTGGTTCTACATCTCTCTCAAGCTCCCTCCCTGGAGTTAGGGTCTGCTCCAGATCTCCTATCTCAGGAGAACGGAATGCTATGGCATCCCAATCCCTAGTCTCTGCATCTCAGGGCTTGGTTGCTGAAGGCCTAGATCTCCAAGATCTTAATCTTTCTCAGCAAGTGAAAGATGTTCTTTATGCTTCCAGAAAACCTTCCACTAGACGCTCTTATGCTTTCAAGTGGAAAAGGTTTACTATTTGGTGTTCGGAAAAGGGTCTTAACCCCCTTGCAATACCTCTGGAATCTTTGCTGGAGTATCTCCTCCATTTATCTAATGCAGGCCTTAAGACAAATTCAGTAAGAGTCCATTTGAGTGCTATTGCAGCTTCTCTTAAACCTCTAAATGGACAGCCTATTTCCTCTCATCCTCTTATAGCAAGATTTATGAGAGGCCTCCTTCTAACTAGGCCTCCCATTAGACTACCTCCGGTGGCATGGGACTTAAACCTGGTTCTTAGGCAGCTCATGAAGCCACCTTTCAAACCTTTAGCTACCACCTCCTTAAAATTCCTTTCTTGGAAGTTTATCTTTCTCATTGCAATCACATCAGCACGCCGTATTAGTGAGTTGCAAGCGCTAGTAGCTAATCCATTTTATACAAGGTTTCATCATGACAAGGTAGTCCTTAGGACTCATCCACACTTTATGCCTAAGGTGGTCTCGCCTTTTCATCTGAACCAAGAGGTCTACCTACCTTTCTTTTTTCCAGGACCTCATGCATCAAATGCAGAAAGGAATCTTCATACCTTGGACTGTAAAAGAGCTCTAGCTTTTTACTTACAAAGAACACAGCAACATAGAAAGTCCTCTCAACTCTTTGTTGCTTTTGATCCTTCTCTTTTGGGACTTCCAGTCTCCAAGAGAACACTATCTAACTGGATTGCTCAGTGTATTTCCTTCGCCTATCAGAGTAAGAACCTTTCTCTGGAGGGGCCATGTCACAGCTCACAATGTGAGAGCCATGGCAGCCTCAATGGCTCATCTGCATTCTGTGTCTATTGACGACATCTGTCGAGCAGCCACTTGGGCCTCAGTTCATACCTTCACAGCCCATTACTGCTTGGACAAGTACTCCTGCCGGGATGCCTTGTTTAATCAGGCTGTTCTCAAACACCTGTTCCATACCTAATCAACTCCTGCCCACCATCCCTGGTAGGATGCCAGAGATCCATGTGGGGAAGTTGAGCCCTTTTCAGGGACACACAACTTCTGGGGTCTCTCCCTGGCACCTAAAGCTAGGGAGTCCCCATATGTGATGACTAAATTTCTGCTTGTTCCTGGAGATAGCATAGTTACTCACCTGTAACAGGTGATCTCCGGGAACAGCAGGAATTTAGTCCTCACATCCCACCCACCTTCCCTAGGAGTTGTATCTCTCTATCTCTTTCCTTTCCCTCTCTCTCTCTCTTTGTTTCAGCTTTAAAACTCAACTGGAGAGAGGCAGTTGGGAAAGGCAGCACACAGGCGCTGTGGGATGCTCCCAAAAGCGTTCTGATTGGACGCTGGAGAGCGTTCCTGCGCGGGCTCCGTCGGTACCGACGATACCCATATGTGAGGACTAAATTCCTGCTGTTCCTGGAGATCACCTGTTACAGGTGAGTAGCTATGCTTTCCCAGTGTATCAATATTTCTTTCAATTCCTCTGTAGCATCACCTTTAAATACCACTTCAGTTGTGGGTAACATCCCTAGGTTTTCCTCAGTAAAGACTGAAGCAAAGAATTCATTCGGTCTCTCCACTATAGCCTTGTCCCCTCTTACTGCTCCTTTTACTCCTCTATCATCTAATGGTCCAACTGACTCCCTCACAGGTTTTTTGCTACAAATGTACTTGAAAAAGTCTTTATTACGCTTTTTTGCTTCCACAGCAAGTTTCTTCTCAAATTCTCTCTTTGCCTGCCTGCCTTATCAATGTCTTGCATTTAACTTGCCAGTGCTTGTGGTGTTTCCAGTTTTAGTCATTTGGCAGCCCTCCTTGCAACCTTGGTACCCATAAAAGCCTTGGCTTCAGGTACTGCCCCATCAATACCAGTTATGTTACTGACATAGACACCGGTTCTTGGCACAACATCAGGGCTGCTGCAGATGACATAGATATCATTCTGACCCATGTCCTCCCTTGAAACTCTTACCGGTTCCAAACCCAAGCTGTTTACCAAGGCCGATACCTCAGAGCATTACATAAGAACATAAGACATGCCATACTGGGTCAGACCGAGGTCCATCAAGCCCAGTATCCTGTTTCCAACAGTGGCCAATCTAGGTCATACGTACCTAGCAATATCCCCAAAAGACAGGTTCCACAATCCTTGTACTGGGTCAAGCATTGATATCCTGGGTCCCTTTTTAATAGTGGTTTATGGACCTTTCCTCCAGGAACTTGTCCAAACCTTTTTTAAACCCAGCTATACTAACAGCCCTTACTACATCCTCCGGTAACAGATTCCAGAGTTTGATTACACGTTGAGTGAAAAAATATTTTCTCTTATTTGTCTTAAATAGTTTACCCTGTAGCTTTATTACATGTCCCCTAGTCTTTCTATATTCTGATAGCGTAAACAATTGATCCACGTTTATCCGTTCCACTCCATTCATTAATTTATAGACCTCTATCATATCTCCCCTCAGCCGTCTCTTCTCCAGGCTAAAGAGCCCTAACCTTCTTAGCCTCTCTTCATAGGAGTAGCCTTTCATCCCCTTCACCAATTTGGTGGCTCTTCTCTGTACTTTTTCTAATAACGCTATGTCCTTTTTAAGATACGGTGACCAGAATTGCACACAATATTCAAGGTGCGGTCGTACCATGGAGCGATACAGAGGCATTATAATATCCTTTGTTTTATTCTCCATCCCTTTCCTTATGATACCTAGCTTTCTATTTGCTTTCTTGGCCGCCGCTGCACACTGGGCAGAGGGTTTTAACATGTTATCCACGATGACTCCTAAATCCTTTTCCTGGGTGGTGGTTTCTAATGTGGAGCCTTGCATCGTGTAACTATAGTGTGGGTTGTTCTTTCCTAGGTGCATAACTTTGCATTTGTCCACATTAAATTTCATCTGCCATTTGGATGCCCAGTCTTCCAATTTATCCAGATCCTCCTGCAGTTTTCCACAATCCTCTTGGGTTTTAACAACTTTAAACAGTTTTGTGTCATCTGCAAATTTGATAACCTCACTAGTTATTCCCTTTTCCAGGTCATTTATGAATATGTCAAAAAGTAGCGGACCCAGTACAGATCCCTGGGGTACTCCACTATTCACCTTTTTCCATTGGGAATATTGGCCATTTAGCCCTACCCTCTGCTTTCTATCTTTTAACCAGTTCCCAATCCACAATAGTACACTGCCTCCTATCCCATGACTTTTTAGCTTCGCCAAAAGTCTCTGATGGGGGACCTTGTCAAAAGCTTTCTGGAAGTCCAGATACACTATATCAACCGACTCACCTTTGTCTACCTGTTTATGCACACCTTCAAAAAAACATATCAGATTAGTAAGACAAGATCTTCCTTGTCTAAAGCCATGTTGGTTGTCTCCCATTAGGCCATGACTATCTACATGCTGTGTAATTTTGTTCTTTATGATGGTTTCTACCATTTTCCCTGGTACTGACGTCAGGCTCACCGGTCTGTAATTTCCTGGGTAATTCCTATTAAAGAGGGCAGTTACAAGGTACCCTGTCCTGAACCCTCAGCAGGGGGGAGGGGGGTACCACACAAAGCCCAGTTAGTTGAGAGAGGCAAGGTAAATTACAGCTGAGAAAGCTGAACTAGCACACCACTAAGACAGGAGGCAAAATCCACTTTTCTAGCAGAGCACTGTAAAAAGCACTGCTCCTCTCTGATCAGAGAGAAGCAAACTAAAAACAGACTAAGCACACGTGGAGGAAACAGGAAGAAGGCTACACAATACCTCAGCAAGGGGGGGGGGGGAGGGGAGGATTCACTCAAGCAGGCTAGGGCAGGAAAGAAGTTGAACACACAGCAGGGTCTGGGGAGAGAGATTTAATTTAAAATGAACAGTTAACCTGGCTACCACACAAAGCCCAGTTAGTTGAGAGAGGCAAGGTAAATTACAGCTGAGAAAGCTGAACTAGCACACCACTAAGACAAACAATAAATAGTTAAATAAACAGCTAGAACTCACAGCAAGCTGTCTCAGGAGGCACCATTGGTACCAGCATCTAGCTTCCAGCAAACACTGTACCCATCGATACTTCGAGTCCTCCAATTCCGATTTCCCTGTTTCGGATGTGGAGTCACTCAATTCATGGGGGGCCCCGGGACCTTCTTTTGGACCCCTCCCCACCTCAACAGCGATGCATGTTGCCTCCGGAAGACATGTCCTTCCAGTAATTAATTTGAGACCTAGCCAAAGGTTTCTCTATCACAGTAACATCGGAGAAGGAGCCAAATGCAGAGGAATTAGAGATCCTTCAGTACCCAAGAGCACCCAAGAAGGCAGCCATCTTTCCTGTGCACCTCATCCTTCATGACTTTATGCTCCTTATGTGGAGACTCCTCTTATGGTCTCATTTCAAAGTCGACATCTTGATTCTATGTATCATGTACCGGAGTATCCCTGCTTCCAAAGCCACAGCTTCCCCACCACTCCATGGTGGTTTAATCAGCGATGTGCCGAATCAAAATCTTGAAGACTCCTCTAATTCTCTGAGTAGAGAATCAAGCACTCTCAATGCCTTTGGGCGTTGATGCTTCCAGGGATCTCGAGGCCTTTGCCACTCTCCTCCCAGATGACAAAAGGGCAGATTATCTTGCCTTAGTTAAGCATAGCCAAAATGTTTCAAAGTTTGTCAGTAGGGCCACCTTTGATGCCTTTGAATGCACAAGCAGGGCCTCAACAATATGCATTGGTGCACGTCAAATTGCATGGCTTCAAGCCTCAGATCTTTATCACTGGGTTCAAGATAAGCTGGGCAACATACCTTACACAGGGGAAAACTTCATTGGCAAAGACTGGCAATATATAAGGCCTCTCAATTAGAATCGGAAAATACTATAAAGAGACTGTCCAGAGTAACAGCTGACCCTGCTAGAAAAAAGACACCTGCAAAGAAATCTTTCTACAATAAGAATAAGAAATTCTTCTCTTCTTATCCTCCTGCTTCACAGTACCAGGTTCAGGCCCCACAGAAAAGGCAGCAGCCTCCTAAGCAACAAAAGAAGCCACAAGAGGCTAAATCTAAACCAGGTCCGCTGCTACATCTATGTCTGGGTTTTTTTCTCTTTCCTAGAGAACATTGCCACCCAGCCTCTGGAGTACCCCTCCCCCTCCCTCCACATAGCAAGCAGACAGTGCCACTACGCCCACAGTTGGCACCTCAGTGCAGTGGACTCTCACCATTTTCCATGAAGGGTACAGACTTCATCTACAAACTCTGCCGCCCTCCACTATCACGGAGGAATATCAAATGCAACCTCCACTCACTGTTCTCCTACAGGATGAGGTGTCCTCTCTTCTGTCTCAGGGGCCATAGAAGATGTCCCAACATCCCAATAGGGAATGGGCTTCTACTCTCTGTACTTTCTCATTCCAAAGAAAACTGGATGGTTCAGGCCCATTCTGGACTTCAGAAACCTCAACAAGTTTCTAGTCCATGCAAAGTTCAAGATGATCTCTCTTGGAACTCTTCTCTACCTCCAGAGTCAGGACTGTCTCTGTTCTCTAGATCTAAAAGAAGCATACACACATATCCTCATCCATCCAGGGCACACAAAAAATCTACTCTTCACCTTTCAAGGAAAACAACATCAATACAGAGTCCTTCCCTTCGGACTCGCCTCTGCCCCAAGAGTCTTCACAAAGTGCATGGCAGTCATAGCCACTTATCTAAGAACTTTGGGAATATTCGTCTTCCCTTACTTAGAAGACTGGCTCATAAAAGCAGACTCCTCCCAAGAGGTACTGCTTTCTTTGCATTGTACCATCACAGTACTGCAACACTTGGGATTTGAGATAAACTTCCCAAAATCCCAGCTCATTCCAACCCAAAAACTAGAGTTCATCGGAGCCCTTCTAGACACCCAACAATCCAGGACGTTTTTGCCCCAGCTCCGTTCTGCCTATCTAGTCAAACTAGTGTCCCAGATGCTCCTATGAAACCATCTGACCACCTGAGAGATGCTTTAGCTCCTGGGGCACATGGCCTCTACAGTACATGTCATTCCATAATCCCGACTAAATATGCGGACAGCCCAGTGGACTCTTGCCTCCCAGTGGAAGCAGGCCTTGTGCCGTCTCTGGGACAGGATCCAAGTCACTGCCCGTCTAACCACATCCCTTCAGTGGTGGTGGTCTCCAGAAAATCTGCTTGTAGAGTCACCTTTTCAGATGCCTCCACTTTAATGCATCCTAATGATGGATGCCTCCAAGCTGGGTTAGGGAGCCCATCTGGGCAACCTGACCTACACAGGGGCTCTGGACAGCGCAAGAGTCACAACTCCAGATCAGTCTCCTGGAACTTTGTGCTATCTTGAATGCCTTCCGGGAGTTTCAGCACCACCTCAGAGCACAAGAAGTCCTAGTCAGAATGGAAAATCAGGTTGTCATGTTCTATGTGAGCAAGCAGGGAGGAACAGGCTCTTGGGCCCTCTGCTAGGAGGTGCTACACCTGTGGTCCTTTGCAATTGCTCATCAAATAAACCTCCAGGCAATGTACTTCCCCAGGGAAGTTCAATGTCTTGGCAGACAGACTGAGTTGCATCCTTCTTCCCCATGAATTGTCTTTCCATCCGGACACAATATCCTACATCTTCCAGACCTGGGGAACTCCAGACATAGATCTGTTTGCGACTCCCCAAAATGCCAAGTTTCCTCACTTCTGCACAAGAACTCAGACATCCACCAACCAACAAGTGGATGCCTTCCACCTACACTGAGGTCAGGGTCTGCTTTATGCTTTCCCTCCTATACCCCTCATTCCCAAGATGCTTTTCAAGCTTCAGTCCCACAAGGGCTCCATGATACTCATAGCTCCTCACTGGCTGTGGCAACTGTGGTTTCTACTGCTACTATGTCTGACTCAGACTCATCCTCTGTGATTGGGATCTTCTCCCGATCTCCTCTCCCAGGATGTTGGCTCACTACTCCATCCCAATCCATAGTGTCTATACCTCACAGCTTGGCTGCTGAGAGTATAGCTTTACAAGGCTTTGACCTTACGCCAGAGGTTAAGGAGATCCTTTTGGCTTCCAGAAAGCCCTCCACCAGACATTCATACGCTTTCAAGTGGCTTGGATTCTCTGGTGTTCCCAGAAAAATCTCAGTCCATTTTCTGCTCCAGTGGAGTCACTTATCCAGTATATCTTCCACCTGTCCGTGGCAGGTCTAAAGACAAACGCAATGAAAGTCCACCTCAGTGCCATTGTGGCCTCTCACCATCTGCTGGATGGACAACCCATCTTCATGCAACCGCTAGTAGTGCACTTTATGAGAGGTCTCCTGCTGTCCAAACTGCCCAGTAAGCCACCCCCTGTAGCTTGGGACCTCAGTGTCCTTCTAGTGCAGCTTCTCAAGCCACCCTTTGAACCATTAGCCACAACCTCACTTAAGTTCCTCTCTTGGAAGGTAATCTTTCTAATTGTTTTCAGCTAGATGCATTAGTGAGCTTCAGACTTTGGTGGCGGATCCTCCCTATACCCGCTTCCACCATAACAGAACGGTCCTTCAAACTCACCAATGCCAAAGGTGGTTCCTCCCTTCCATTTAAATCAGTCTATTTACCTGCCAGTTTTCTTTCCTAAACCGCATGCGTATATTGCAGAAGCAACTCTGCACACTCTTGAATGCAAATGTGCCTTGGCTTTCTATCGCCAAAGGATTCGAGATCACCATAAAGCCTTGCAGTTGTTTATCTCATTTCACCCCAGTCACCTAGGATTACCTGTTTCTAAGCATACGTTCACCAGATGGATAGCAAACTGCATTTCATTTGCCTACGACAAAGCAGGAAGGGCATGGCACAGCTCATAATGTTCGCACATGGCCATCTTGATGGCAAACTTATGTTCAGTAGCCATCGACAAAATTTTCAAAGCTGCACCTTGGTCTTCTGTCCATACCTTTGCTGCCCATTATTGTCTGGACAAGGACTCCCATCGGGATGCCATGTTTGGTCAGCACCGCTTTCAGACTTGGGTGCAACTTCTACCCTCCATCCCGGACTTTGAAGATACCAGAAATCCATGTGGGACCTCATCATGCCTACTCCGAGGCAAACCTCATCTGGGAACTAGGGCGTCCCATATGTGAAGACTACATTCCTGCTTGTTCTTGGAGATAGTGTAACAGGTGATCTCTGGGAACAGCAGGAATTTAATCTTCACAACCTGCCCTCCTCCCCTAGGGGTTATAAGGTTTTTTACTCTCTTTTCTCATCTATAAATTCAACTGAAGAGAGGGAGTTGGGAAGGTGGGAAAGCAGTTGCGCAGGCACAGTGGAGTGCTCCCAAAAGCTTTCCAATTGGACGCTGGGGAGTGTTCCCACATGGGCTCACTCGGTACCAATGTCACCTATATGTGAAGACTAAATTCCTGCTGTTCCTGGAGACCACCTGTTACAGTTGAGTAAGTACGCTTTCAACTTACTGAGAAGAATTTTGTGGAGGAGCATATGCCCTCAGATGGCCTTTGGCCTGCTGCGTAAAGCTCCAGGTGATCTTCCCAGGGCAGAAGCGCAGTTCACAGGCATGGAGGCAAGAGGAATTACCCCTGATTGAGATGGTCCAAGGAAAATTGGGCCAAATTTATTGGATGGCAAAGTCGACTTCTAAACGCAAAATAGAGAAAATAAGTTTAAAATGGAAATTGGGCAATGCAGCATGTTCTGATTGTGATTCTGTTGTTTAAGCCTGTATTTCAGGCCTAGTTTAATCATAGTATAGATTTTGTACAATTAATCAGATCTCCTGTTTTTTCTCCACATGCCCCAAACACCCCTCTTCCCCCCCCCAATAATACTCTCTCCCCCCCCCCCCCGTAATACTACCTCCCCCCCCCCCCCCCGTAATACTACTCTTCTCCCATCTTCCCCCCTCCCAATAATACTCTCTTCCATCCCTTGATCACCATAGACATGCCTGGACCCCGACATTGCACTTTGCACATCATACATACCGACAGTTACTCCCTTACCTCTCATATCCCCACTAACACTCCACAAGCAGTCATCCTTCACTGCTCCACAAACCCCCTCCCCAAGACAAAGCAGCAGCTGCAGTCGGGGACACTGCCTCCAGCTAGTCGAGGAGACATTTGATACATTAAAAAATGTACATTGCCAGTAATTGTCCAAGTTATCAATCTGGGTGTCAACACAACACAGCAAAACGATGTGCTAAACTATAACTATGAGTGTGTCAGTGTATGTCTAATATAGGGGCAGGTGCAGAAATGTTAGCATGCTGTCTTTTTAGGCTTCCGCGGCTAGTATCATGATCTTTGCAGTTTTCTGGGTCATGATGCATCTTGGTATGTGGATTCGACGTTTCAGACATCATGCTGTGGCTTTTTTCAGAGTTAAGTGGTTATGCAGTGAATAGTGATTCTCAAAACTGAATTGGTAGGTTTGAAGCAGGAACATACAAGAATTTCAGAATGAAATTCCCATGCATTTTTCATGGGCCAGCCTTGAGTCTTGCTGCTTTTCCCTAGAGGTGGTGGGGGGGAGCAGTAAAGAGAAAATTTTGAATTTTTTTTTTAAGTTAGGGAAAAAATTAAATATATGGCCCCTAACAGGGTTAATTTAGTAAGCCTAGTGTGAACGATATATTACTGCACACTCATGTCTGGTGAGCTCAATTTAAGGAGACAGCATCAGTAGCCGTCTGAAGGAAAGATTAGTTTCTGAGTAAAGAAATCCTTTCGAGGAGGCAGAGCCTGATGTTGAGTGGGATAGATGCTTAGAGCTGAGCTCCAGAGGGACCTGACAATAATCCTGAATAAACGCTGGCAGTTTTGGTGTGGGACAGTTGGATTTGGGAACAGTGACATTGTGAAATGTCCAGGCCTAAGCCGAACTGCTTAGATTTCCCTGCCACGCAGAGCAGCAGCGCAAAATGTTCAAAATTGGAGCCCCTTTCCCCACAAATATGGCGCCCACATGCGACTACCCAGAGGCCTTACAAGAACTCCTAGCGGAGGTGCAGGCGATCAAGGAAATCGTCAGAGCAAACGGCGAATTGCTGACAACAGTGCAGGATGACATCGGTGCATTGAGGAACAGCATGGAGACACTAACCCTGAGGCAGGACAAGATGGAGCAAGTGCTGGCTGTGCATGAAGAGCGGCTGAGATTGGTCAACAAGCAGGCCAAACAAATCAGAGCGTTACAGAGAGATATCGAGGACGGAAACAACCGGGCCCGCAGAAACAACGTGTGAAATGTGGGGGTCCCAGAAGGAGCCAAAGGAAAGGGACATGTTTGCCTTCTTGCACAAGCTGATTCCCACAGTGCTTAAACTCACGTTTGAGCTGCCGTTCAAAATAGAGCAGGCACATTGGATTCCCTCACAGGCTCAGCTTAACAGCAAACGGCCGAGGCCGATCATTTTGAAAATCCTCAGTTTCCAGCAGGTGGCTCAAATCATGGAGGTGGCACGTATACGTTCTCCATTGGAGTTTGAGGGCCATAGGCTGTTTTCTTTTCCCAGATTTTGCTAAGAGTACTGTTGACCGAAGAAGGAGCTTCCTGGCACTGAGGCCTCGGTTACAGCAGCTGCAGGTGTGATTTGGGCTCCTGTACCCAGCTCGGATGAGAGTTACACTACATAATCAGATGAAAACCTTTGATGACCCAGAGGCAAGGAGCTGTCTCAGATGTGGTGAAACTTCCCAGAATGGTGGATGTCTTCTAAGGGTTTTGTTGAGGATGTTCCTCAACTCTGGTTTAGAAAATGTAACTTTATAATTAGTGAAACTGCCTGGGTAGCAGTTGCTGTCTTTATATTGACCATCGAGTAATGTTTACTTTGCGATTAAATTATAAGAAAATAAGTTCTCAGTAGCAATGTAAAGTCTTGCCGCACTTTCTACGGTTGTGGTCAGCAGGAGATATATGTAATACCAACAATGTATTAACAAAGCTATGTTAAATATGGCGGCGGAGTTGATTCTCTTGGTTGGCATTGTCCCTCTATGTCTGTCCTGCCCACTCTGGGCTCACCCAGTAGTTTTGGAAGTTTAAGTATCCCTTTAAGGTCCACCGGTGTAACAACAGATCTTTCTTTTAGTTTGGCAGTGCTAATTGGCATGACGAAGTGCAGCTTGTACAAGCGGGTTTTTATGATGTCCCTTAAGGAAAAACTACAAGTATTTTATTTATTCATTTATTTAAATCTTTTTTTATACCGCACTCTTTGGAATCAGTGCGGTTTACAGGTAACATTAAATTTGTACAATGCAGGCTGAAACATACATTGAACTTTATAGAGAACAGGTATTGCAACTTGGGTTTCAACAGGGGTAACCATATACAGCTATTTACAAACTGAGAAATTGTGTTGCAGTTATGTTTGTTGAGATGAAATGATCTGATAATTATTTACAAGTTAAGTAATTGTATTGGTGGGTGAGGTTTCGTCAATATGACGTGTGTGTGTTGGGCGGTGTCATCCTGATGGGTGGGAGGGTATGCTGTGTTGTCATGTCGCTGGTGTGGGAGTAATGTTGGAGGAAGAGATGGTGCTTTAGAGCCTTCCTGAATTGAGTGTGGTCAGTAATAGCCCTGATAGTGGTTGGGAGGGCATTCCAGAGTGTAGGTGCGTAGAACACACATTTGAACATGGTAAGGGCTTTTGGTGATATGTTTAAATGAAACGGACGCACCCAGATAGTTGGAATGGCTCTCTTTAAAATTCTCTCATTAAATGTGAAAGGCATTAACAATCATATAAAGAGGAAGAAAATAATTCTTTATGGGCATCAAGAAAAAGTAGACATCTTATTCCTACAAGAGACTCATTTAAATATGAAGGAATCCTTGAAACTTAGCATAAAGCCCTTTGCATTAGTTGCCTACTCAGCAGCAGTTCATAAGCGCAATGGGGTGGCCATTTTGGTTAGAAAATCCCTTGCCCCAAAGGTGGTGCAAACCCGTTCAGACAAAGAGGGGAGATGGGTTAAAGTCCTTCTTAAGATGGGAGAGTTAGGCTTGGCCCTTATTAATGTTTATGCCCTTAATTCGGATAGCCCAGAATTGTTTAATTACTTAGCGGAATAAGTACACACAGTTCTTATAATGCCAATAGCCCTAGGGGGGATTTTAATCTTACTCTAGATCCTCTAATTGACAAGAAACCTTGCAAGACTTCTAAACCTCCCAAGGCCCAGTTGGTTCTTTCTTCCATGATGCAAGAGGCCGGGTTGGTGGATATCTGGTGTTTGCAACACCCTGTAGACTGGGAATTTACCTTCTTCTCACCCCCACATCCGTCCTTATCACGAATAGATTTCCTACTGATTTCCAAGACATTGATCTACAGTATAGTAACATCAAGCATACATGCGGCTCACATTTCAGACCATGCGGCCATCTCTGTTTCAATGCAAGTTAAGAGAATAGGTCCCACTCCTATAAGATGTTTTTTTGATAGATCCCTTCTGGATGCTGTGGATTTTCGGTTGAAAATTCAGGCTGCCATTGCTGAATATTTTCAATTTGATTCCCCTCAGGCCACCGCAGGTTGGGTTTGGTGGGAAGGCTTTAAATCCTCTATAAGAGCTACCATAACCAGTTTCAGTATCCACCGGGCAAGAGAGGGTAAGGAGCAACTATCTGCCCTGGAAATACAGATAAAGGCTGGCGAGCGCATTTTAGCCAAGAGTTCTGATCCATGTATCCTACTGCGTTTGCAGCGATTGAGATTTAAATATAACACGCTTCTTTCAAATGAGGCCTCGCAAAATATTAAAGTGCAGAAAGGTGCTTACTACTGGGAAGGTAATAAATCAGGCTGGTTGTTAGCTAATGTGCTGCGGGCTCGTAGGGATGCTGGCCGAATAGCAGCACTGCGCGATCCTCAAGTGCAGAATCTATTAGTGAAGGATTCCGAAATTGCAGAAACTTTTAGATCCTTTTTCGCCCATCTCTATACATCAGAAACAGAATTTTCATGAGATGCGTTTTAAAATCTATTAGCCGAGATACAGAGGCCAACACTGGACAAAGAAACATCCGAAGTGTTAGACATCCCAATTTCCATAACGGAAATACGTCAGGCCATAGATTCCTTGGCCACAGTCAAGGCTGCTGGCCCTGATGGACTCCCTACAGAGTTTTTTAGGTCCTTCTCCAAAGAACTAGGCCCGTATTTACAGCAATACTTTCAATCTCTAGAGCAGCAGGCACCTCCTCAAGTCGGTGCATTCGCTTCAGCAAATGTAATAGTCCTGGAAAAGGCAGGAAGGGATCCTCAAGTGGTAAGCAATTACCGACCAATATCTCTGCTAAATGCGGATTATAAAATTTATGCAACTGTCCTGGCTCGCCGCTTGTCAAAGGTGATTCCTTTCCGTTCTTTCCTTTCATCCCGCACTTTCTCTGTTCACTCAGGCTCCAATACCTCTTCCTCTTTCCCCCTGCAATGTGGTGTTCCCCAAGGTTCCATTCTGGCCCATCTTCTCTTTAATATCTTCCTCGCTCCTCTCGCCGCCCTCATTCAGCAGACCGGTATCTCCTCTTACTTTTATGCCGATGATATTCTCCTTATTTACCACACCAGCTCTACATCTCCGGACCACTCCGCTCTCAATGCCTGTCTGGACCTCATTGCTACTTGGTTTTCTGATAATTTTCTCTGTCTCAACCCTTCTAAGTCCTCTGCTATTTGGTTCTCCTTCTCTGCCACTCCCCCCCACCCTAGCTCCCACAATGTCCTCCCTCCCTATTCCTGTTGTTTCTTCACTCCGTTATCTTGGTGTCACCCTTGATTCCTCTGTCTTTTCACCCACATATTTCCTCCTTAGTTCGTAGTTGTTTTCTTCATCTTCGTCGTATTAGATCCCTCTGGCCCTACCTCTCAGCAAGTTCTCTCACCACTCTGGTTCTTTCTCTTGTAATCTCCCGTTTAGACTATTGTAACTCAATTTTCGCCGGCCTTCCCTCCTACCAGCTCTGTCGACTTCAACTCGTCCAAAACACCGCCGCCCGTCTAGTCACTTACTCTTCCCCTTTTGACCATGTCACTCCTTGCCTTCTCTCTCTTCGTTGGCTTCCTGTTAGATTCATTTACAAGTACCTTATCACTACCCACAAAGTTCTTCATACGGGTACTCCTCGGTATTTGTCTGATCTCATCTACCACCAGCCTGTCCCTCGCCTCCTCCGATCCTCCCACAGCAATCGCCTTTTTCTTCCTTCTCCGTCCCAGGCACATCTTGAACTCACCCGTCACTCTGCATTCTTTTTTCCTGAGCCCTGCCCTATGGAATTCTCTCCCTCATTTGCTCCGCACCGAACCTTCGTTCCCTCGCTTTAAAGTTCTTCTTAAAACTCATCTTTTCACTCAGGCTTTCGACCTTCCAGCTCCCCCGTGACAATTCTAATGCCATACACTACCCCTCTTCCTTCCCTCTGCCCTCCCCCCTCAGCGATCAGCCTGTCTAGTCGTGCAACTTTGTTTCTTTCCTATTTTTCTTCCTTTGTCTCAATAGTGCTTTCCTGTCAATTAATCGGTGTTCCTTTCTTCCTGTACTTCTCTAGTAGCCTCCCCCTTGTTTATTACTGTACACCGCTCTGACACTTCGGTTTGGGCCGTATATCAAGCCTTGCTAATAAATAAATAAATTCCTCTACTGATCCACCCGGATCAATGTGGGTTTGTTAAGGTAGGTCAACAGCTGACAATGCCAGACTCTTATGTCATATATTATTGGGCGCAGAGAACGTGAACAATCCTTTAGTCGGACTATCTTTAGATGCTGAGAAGGCGTTTGACCGTCTGGAATGGTCGTTTGTTCTCTGTCCTTAGCTGGTTTGGCTTTGGGAAGGGCTTTCTTAATTTACTCAAAGTAATGTATATTCGACCCATAGCCAATATCTGTGTAAATGCTACCCAATCTCAGGACATTAAGCTGAGTCGGGGCAACTGCCAAGGCTGCCCTCTCTCCCTGATATTATTTAATCTTGCTTTAGAACCTTTAACCCTTCTACTGCAGCAGAATCTGAAGATTCAGTGGGTGTTGATCGCTGATAAGGAAATTAAACTTTCGGCATATGCCGACGACCTCCTTCTGTTCACTACCCCTGATTCAGTGCCATTTATTCTTCGATAGATAGACCAATACTCCCGGCTGTCGGGATGTAAAATGAATTGGTCAAAGTCTGTAGCCTTCCCGTTAAACTCACAAGCGCATAAAGGGGACATGCTGAAATTTCCATTTTTGTGGGAGTCAAAAATGGTCAAATATTTTGGTGTGCAATACTGTTACCCACTTGAGGAGACAATTAGGTTTAATGCCAGTGCCATGTTATCTGAAGTTTGGATTATGACCACTGAATGGTCTCCTCTGGCTTTATCTTGGTGGGGTCGCTTGGAGACAATCAAAATGACCATTGTCCCAATGATTAATTATATACTAGAAATGTTGCCGTGTTACATGCCAGTACATACCTATCGGCAGATAGAGAGGACATTAATTCAATTCTTACGGAACAACAAACCTCCCAGAATAGCTCTTAGAAAGCTCAAATCCAGCAAGGAGAAAGGAGGGGTAAATTTCCCAGACTCAGTCTTACCATAGTGCTTTTTTATTAAATCAAGGCTCCAGATGGATAGAACAGCTGACAGATCAGAGTCCGGTCTGGTTAGCACTAGAGGAGAAATGAGTGTCCCCCATTCCTATGAAGCTTCTCCCGGAATGCTTCTATCAAGTAGGGGTGCCCCTCAGATGGTGATGGATACACAAAAGGCTTTTTTAACCTTAACACACACTCTTGGTTCTGGGGAAACATTTTCCAGACTTCTCCCTTTGTGTTATAACACCCTCTTTAAGGTTTAACTGAAAATGTTTGCCTGGAGTCAATGGCACTCCAGAGGAATCTGGTCTATTGGGCAACTAATAGAGGGTGGCACTTGGAAAAAATTTGATAGCTTACAACGAGAATTTGGCCTTCCGGGATCACTCTATTTCAAATGGTTACAATTTAGACACTGTGTGGACATTAGGCTTCTATTGGAGGAAGGAGGATTATCCCCATGATTCAGAAGGCTATACAGGCAGCAGGAGTCTCCTACTACTATAAAATAGTGAGCTCTCATCTGCAGATATTCGGTCTATAACGAGTTTGGGAACACGACACAGGGGTCACCCTCCCCCCGCAGAAGTGGGAACATTTTTGGGCTAAACAAATTAGAATATCTAAGTCTGCCTCTATTACTCAGACTCTATTTTTCTTTGCCCACAGAGCTTATTACACCCCAGTAAGGATGGCTAAATGGGATGGAATCGCCAACAACAAATGTTGGTCTTGCCAGAAGAATATAGGTACGCTAGATCATATAGTTTTTAGATGCCCCTGTGTGCAGACTTTCTGGTCTCAGGTGTGGGAACAGATACAAATAATTCTGGGATTTAGGGCTCCTTTTACTTGGGCGATTTTGGGATTTCGCTCAGCAGTTGGCATCCCATCCCTGAGAAGAGAATGCTATTTTTTTACTTGATTTTATGCTAGGGGTAGCCATACATCTATTAGTCCTTAATTGGAAGCATACTTCAGATCTTAATTGGCAAGCATGGTGGAACCAAGTTTGTACATATGGTAAATTCGAGCAAATGCCCAGAAAAGGCACATCGCAAGGTCATTACAACCAACTTAAGTGGAAGGCTTTGACAGATTTTGTGGCTGCAGCACGATGTTATAATATATAAAAGCTGTCAAATATTATCACCCTGCACTCATGATTTATATTTTAACTGCTAGTTACCAGATATATCTGAAGTTACACACGGCAATTACACCGGCGGACTTGGGAGGTGTGATAAGGAAGCTTATCATGGCTCAGGTAGGAGCTATAGAAAAGATGATGTGACTCTGAACAAGCAACCTGTCAGTTCTGGTAGAAGCAAGAAAACAGAGTTTTCACATAAAAGACTACCAGTCCCAGAATGCACCAGGTTTCCAGCAGCCATGAGAGGGGCTGAAGTGAGAGAATGTGTGTGCAATCAAGAGAGCTATGAGGTAATCCCTAAGCACTCATCTCAAAGGGCAGGGCCTGATTCAACACAGCTGCGCTGTGTTAGGGAGCAGCACACATTAGAACAGGATAAGAATAGAGCTTATTCTTCAGATAACAGCTTGAGGGAGAGCTTCAGCAACTGCTACAGAGGGAGGAAGAGATACAGAGACAGCAACGGCTACAAGCACCAGTATCACCTGGAGAAACAGAAGCCAAGCCAAGCAGAGATAGAGAGAGAAGGAAACTCTCTGGAAGGAAGAGAAGAAAGGCCATTGGAAGGTCTGGGAGATTCCAAGGCAGTACTCATACTGGGAGGTATTCCAAAAGCCAGCAGAGTCCATTGGACTGGATTCAGCCAGAGGAATGGAGTGGCAGAGATAGGAATCACCAGTGGCTACCTGGAAGAGAGAAGACTGCATGTGGAAGGGACTTTCAGACCAAGGCCAGAAGGTATGTGAGAGAAGATCCAGTGTCCAGGGATCAAGATTGGAAGGCTGGACATCAGAATTGGATTACATATTGGCCAGGCTATACAGAGAGGAATAATGATAGCAGGAGAGGCTCAGGTATGAACACTGATCCAGACCCTATCTATAATAGAGAATGGCAGCAAGGGAATAAGCATTCTCATGATAGTGCCTTAATGAAAGACTCATCTGTGCCAATGTATGATATTGACCCTATGATTGTTGATGCAGGGGGAAATACAGCAGATGAAACTATTTACATGGACTGTTCTTTATCTAAATGCTATTGCTAGTTTTCTATGAGCAAACACATCAGCCATCACAAAGAAACCTAACTTTGTTCTTTATTTCCACTGCAAACAGCTCTTAAAGCAGGATTTGGGCTCACACAGTTGCAGCCAGCCAGCTAAAGGCTTTCAGCTGGTCCATTGATAGTAATTAGGGCTGCACCTGATTGTGTGTGTGAGCAAGGGAGAATCACTGCTGAGATCTGCGTGGAAAATAAGCAGAAGTTAACCTAACCAGCAAAGTTTGTTTTCCTTGTGCCTTTGTATTTGGTAATTATTTGCTAAGAAAACATTAGCTAATTGCCTGACAAGATGAAGGTTGTTTCTGGTTTACTTTGTGACTTTTTGTTATCCATTTTAAACACTGCAAGCAAGTAACCTCATTTATAGTGCTATCAAGCATACATGTGTTGGGTGAATTAAACCCCATCAATAAAAGAAGTATTTTATTGACCTTACCACTTGGTTTCACAACTCAAATTATTGTCATCAGCTGTGTTTGGGAGTGAATGAACTACAATACCCACAATACCTTGCAAGAATCATATGAATATATGCATCGTCAAGATTGTGTAAGTTCTCACCCTAGGCAGCCGTCTGACAGAGGGTAGGGGGGTGGTTGGGTTTTTCGGGTGTTGTACGTACAATTGTACATCAGTTATGTTTCTTTTTTTGTGCATAAATGTTGAAAAGTTAAATAAAGATATAAAAAAAAAAAGAAATCCTCTTGAGTGGAACATTCTTGAGTGGAACATTCTTCCAATGAAAATAGCATTCTTCGACATACCCAAGGTTTTTATTTATTTATTTAATGGTATTTATCTACCGCCTTATTATTCAATCAAAGCGGTTTCCACGGCAAACAGTCAAGGGGCAAATGTTTTCATGCAGTGTACAGAGTGGTGTGTATGTGTTGGCGGGGATTTGGTTTATCTACATAGTGCGCTATTATACATCATGAGCTATTACAAAGTCTTATATACAGTCTTGGGGTGGAGGGGGGGTTGATGATCTGACTTGTATGCTGGTTCAGGGGGTATGTCCATAGTAATCGATTTAAGTCATGTAGCCTTTCTGATTAGTCTTAATTTGACTAATCAATTTACAGCTGTTCTTCAAATTAAAAGGTTGTTCAGGTGCTGCTGTTTTGCAGCAGAATCTAAGTGTTCATTTGCTAGAGGGTCTCACAAAAATTAACTGCTTGTCTATTCTCCTGGTGTTGTATCAATACTGTTTGCCTTCTGTTTCAACCAGCATCTTATAGTACTTGTGATACAGTCTCTCATACTACTTTGTCTAGTCTCCATATCCATAGTGTTGAACTGCTTTCCTGGTTGATTTTTCGCACAAAGTGCATTGTAACATTGCATATTGCCGCCTCCTATTATGAGTGGTTATATAAGGGTAGGGGGACACTGTAATACTATTTATTTTATTTAATAATACTTCTGTACTGCCTCCTAGACTCAACAGTGTCACTCAAGGAGGTTTACATAGATACTTAATAAAAACAAATCACATATCCATAAAGAAAGTCACTCAAAGCCTGCAGGGAACAAAAAAGAACTGCTTGCAGCCCATTCCACAATAAACTTTTAATGCGTCAGCCAAGTCCCATATCCAGCTGTTCTTAGTACCATATTAAACTTTCATGAACGGAGATCAGTAAATTCTTGGTAGTCCTCTATTTAGGAGTGTTAATGTAAGGGGATGTACTTTGTCTTTCCTAGAACTGCTATTTCTGATTAGTTTCTAAACCGATTTCTTTAGGTGTGTGGTGCTCTTAGACCCGCTGAAGGACTCTTCTCGCTCTCAGGAATCCTGGAATGCCTTTCTGACCAAGCTACGCACACTGCTACTCATGTCCTTCACCAAGAACCTGGGCAAGTTTGAGGATGACATGAGAACCCTGAGAGAAAAGAGAACTGACCCAGGATGGAGTTTCTGTGAATACTTCATGGTACAGGTACTACTTCGAGATTGGGCATTTGGATTACTAAATAATGTATCTACTGCATTCCTGACTATAGAAAGGTGACTAGCAGAATACTGGATAAGTCCATCAGCTAGTCCTCTGGTATTTTCAGAAGTGATGAAATCTGTGGGCTAGTATCGATGATATGTATTATTGTAGGTTACATGTAAGTCTACAACTGTGTGAATAGTTCAGAGAGAGAGACTGAGAAATAACGAGCAATCTAAGAAAACTTGAGTAGTTGAGAATTTGCTAGCTAAGATGTAGTGTTTTCTTTCTTTTTTTTTTAAACTTTCATTTATTTGGAGTTCAGAGACTCGGGGGAGAAATACACAATAGGGGATGAGTTGCTGAGGTTCTCCAGACATGATTTCAAGATAGCAAACCAGTGTGAAAAGATGGTTGCTAGAACCAGAGTAAAGATGACTAAGGAGAAGCATAACCAATAGAAACAGGTAGGGAAAGCATGCAGAGTTGTGGCTTTGAGTATGCTTTCCAGCATAGATTTGTAGAAGGGATTATGGGTGGGGGGTTTACTATGTATGACTGTGGGGTGGGGAGTTATGCATGTGGTAGATGTGGGGCTAGTCATTGTGAGGGAGGGGAGTGGAACAAGTATATTGTACTTCTAGGATATGTGTTAGTGAAATGTGTGGGGCTATATGCATGGAATGGATTGGGTTGACTTTAGCTCATGACTTTCTCAAAAGTTCAAGGCAAGTTATATTCAGATACATTAGATATTCTTCTGTCCCCAGAGGCTTACAATATAAGTTTCTACCTGAGGCAATGGAGGTTTAAATGATTTGCCCAGGATCGCAAAGAGTGAGAGTGGGATTTGAATTAGGTTTCCCTGGCTTTCAGCTCACTGTTCTAACCATTAAGACTACTCCTATGTTTCTATGTATAGAAACAGAGAAAATTACAGCAGATAAAGACAATATGGTCTATCCAGGCTGTCCATTATAACTATTAAGCTCTGCCATTCCTTCCTCTCCTTTACTGATCCTCTGTGCTTGCTTATGCTTTCTTAGTTCACATACAGTTCTTGTCTCAGCAACCTCTGCTGGGAGGCTATTCAATGGCTCTACCACTCTTTCTGTAAAGATATATTTCCTTAAATTACTCCCGAGTATACCCCTTTCACCTTCATCCAGAGACCCTTGTTACAAAGGTTCCTTTCAATTGAAAGGGGACCTGTCTCTTGTGCATTTATGCCATGGAGATATTTAAACATCTGTCATATCTCCCTTCTCCCTTCTTTTTTCCCCAAAGTATTCATAATGAGACGAAGACCACTGGCCATTTTAGTAGCTGCTCTCTGCACAAACTCTTGTTTGTATCTTTATTAGGATTTATTAACCGCATTTATGAAGATGTTCACCGAAGGCTATATACAACAGACAACTCGGAATAGCAAATGACCGACCACCATATTAGCATAATAGACAATTAGAATAATGAGCTAAACTTGGAGGTAGGCAATAATAGATAGCAGTAAGATTCAATGTCCGTAATGTACACCTTAAAACTGTATAGTAGAACTTTCAAAAAACATAAATATGATAGTGTCAGCTGAATACAAATGATATACCTTAATAGGCAGCCTGGTAGAACACTCAAATAACATGGATAGGATATTCACCTTGTCAGCACAATACAAATGATGTAGCAGAGAAGACGCCCTCTCCAGAACTGCACACCATAGTCCAATTGAGGGAGACTTTTATACAGATGTGGGATGTGAATAAATGGTGGAGATACCTTGGAGGCATGAGTGAGGAGAGTGGGGAGGGGTTGTATAGGGGTATCTCCAGGAATAAGCAGGAATGCAGTCTTCACATATAGGTGACAACCCCAACAGAGTCAATGCAGGAATGCTCCCCAGCATCCAATAGGAAAGCTTTTGGGAAAACTCCTCTGTGCCTGTGTGCCTACCTTCCTGCCTCTCCTCAGTTCTTCATTTTCTGCGGAGCCAGTAGGACTCATTGTCCTTTCACTGCTGAAAAACACCTTTTTTTTTGTGCCCTTCTGCGTACATCGTGGTTCTGCCTTCCCCTCAACGCCTGTTGCGTCGAATCAGACACCGGTCCCGATACTTCTTTCTTTTTTCTTTTCTATTGATTCTCATCGCGGTTCTCACCACTAGCCTAGGCCTCCATAATCTTGTCATCAACCTCGAAGACAATTTTTCAGGCGTGACACAGAAATAAGTCGGTCTGTGGCCATTTCCAAATCTTTGGCATCGAAGATGGATTCCGATGCCAGGAAAAAGTCCCAACATAACATCGCAACTTCTCTAGAAGTGCTTCCAATGCAGACTGGTCAGCCAAACAGTCCCAGTGGGAGGATCTATCTTCCAAAGCACAGTGGGGTTCTGGAACGCTCTCGGTTCCTTGTTCTGGGATGATGACATGATTCCACCCAGACATCAGCTATTTCCCTGGACCAGCGTAAGCTAGCTCTCGAGAGGAACTTGACAGCACTCCTGGCGATCTCTGTACCGATAACATAAAGAGCTTCAGAAGTACAGGCTTGAGCTCCAAGCCTGCAGCCAAGCCTATCTGCCCCAATACTGGCCCTTGAACTGATATCATCGAAGCAGCCCGAGGCCAATAACTCATTTGGAACCGGTTGATGTCCCCGGTATCCAACAGACTCAGGCTGCCATTGCTCTCTATTCCGATATCTGTATCAGTATCTATATCGGATGTAGACTAACATGAAGCATCTAGGTTGAACCTAGAACCGCCGATACTTTGATTTCTCTGGGAACAAGCAGGAAGTCAGTCCTCACATATGGGTGACGTCGACACCGACAGAACCCTCGCAGAAGCATCCCCCCAGCTTTAAAAGACAGCTTTTGGAAGATGCCACCATGCATGCGTAATCCCCTTCCCGCCCAAGGGTGTCATCTTGCTTAGTCTCCTTTCTGATGTTGTCTGGTTTTCCCCGGAAAAAGTTGTTTTTTTTTTCTCTCTGAGTTTCACACTCGCCTCCGCTTCCCGCTTACTGACCTCGGTGCCTCGGCATCAGATTCGGTTTACTTTTTGTAGTCTTTCGTTATTTTCTTTTTCTGGCATCTTCGTGCCTTTTTTCTCCCACTGGCAGCCTGGAGAGTCTTAGACCTCACAGGGATACTTTTTAGCCCCATGGCTAGCAGTGGCTTTAAGAAGTGTGATTGGTGCTTTAAAATCCTGTCTTTGACCGACACACACGACTGTTGTCTTAGCTGCCTTGTGCCAGACCACGACCCGGCAGCCTGCGGTTTCTGCAAGAGGATGTCCAGCAAGGCCCTCAAGAGCCACCAGCTGCAGCACGATAAGTTCTTCCCCGAGTCCCTGATGCCTCCAAAAACCAGGGCCTCGTCTGAGGCGGAACCTTCCGAACCCGAGCCTCATCGTGGGCCCTCAGAAAGGGGGTCTCCCTCGAGGGAACCCAGGAAGAAATAGAAACCCTTGAAGATGGCGTCCTTGGATGGTTCCGACCGACCAGGGGCTCCCCGGTCCCGCAGTCTGAGACGCTCGTCCGAGGCATTGGAAAAGGAGCGGCTTGCGAAGCTCCCCTGGAGGGATCTGACCGTGGAACGGCCTCTGTCCCCAGACACCATCCTAGTCGAGGATTCCCCTTCGGGGGAGTAGGCATCGGGCCAGAGTCTCTTGGTGCCTGTGCCGAAGGCTGTGGAGCCTTCTGGTCTGGAGTCCAGAATGGCGGCCCTGGAGCGCAGTTTGTCTTCATGGACCAGCAGCGGGCACTATTGTCTGGCACGACTGGTTTATCCGTCCTGACCACTGGGCCCTTAATATCCAAGACGTCCCTGGAGGCTGAGGTGATCTTCAAGGTCCTCCGGCCTCGAGTCGATTCTCGGCCGAGATCGCATTTTGAGTCCCGCTCGACGGGACTGCGGTCATCCCCAGCAAGTTTGCCGGGTGCCACCCATAGGGTTCGGAGGACCCGAGGCCCGCGGAGCAGCGCTTCTATGAGTCTTTGACGGACTACTCCAAGTGGGAGATGGAGGACAAGGAGTCCCCCGTTGCCACTGCGACGTCCCTTCTGACTCTCCCGTCTCGGAGCCTCGGCGGTGGTCCCCACTCTGACATGGGCTTCCTGGATTTTGTCAAGGACATGTCTAAGGCCCTGGCATTCCTGACCAAGTCAGAGGAGGACCCTCGAGCGGATGAGTTACGAGCCCTCTCGGCGGGAATCGCTCACGGTGCCCATTCCTCCCATTCTGGAACAGCTCGGTGCTGGTGGTGAGCAAATGGCTCGACTCGATGAATCAAGTCTGCCAGAGCCCGGGCTTCCAGAAGTCACAACTGCCGCATAATTCCATGGTGGTGGAGTCAGCCATGCGTCGGCTGAAAAGCCAAAAGATGTACTCCTCGGTGCCCCCCAGCAGGAAGGCCCACAACTTGGACGCCCTTGGAAAAAAGTACTAGTAGGGCTCAATGCTCATCTGCCGCATCCAGGCCTACCAGCTGTTCATGAGCCATGTACCTGTGAGACCTGGCGAAGGAACTCGCTGGGTTCTCATCTGGTCTCTCCGAGGAACCTTTGTAGCGGTTCAAGAATCTGGCCAAGGTAGTCCGTGAATGCTCCAGATTTATGTCTTGAGTGGCCTATGACTGGTTCGAGTTGGCGGCCCGGGTAGCCGTGGAAGGCATCAGTGCAAGCCGCCAAGCTTGGCTTCAGTCGTCAGACCTTGAGCAGTGGGTTCAGGACAAATTGGTTGATGTCCCATGCCAAGGAGAGAACCTCTTTGGCAAACCCATGACCAACAAGGCTGCTGAGCTGGAGACCAAGTTCATGATGAGGACCAGGTTCTCTAAGAAGACCGTTGCCCATCCCCGACGGAAGGGCTTGGGTAAAAAGTCCTTTTACCTGAGGAAGAGTGCTGCTTACCGAAACTACCTACCTTATCAGGCCTCCCCGGCTCCCCAACCGGGTCAGCAGGCCATGGGACATGGGCATGGCCCGTGTAAGCAGAAGGCTCCAAAACCCTAGGCCCCAGTCTAGCCAGGGGGGAGCTTTGACTCCTTGAGCATAGTCTAACTACCCCAAGGAGATCAGTAGCTGAAAGGGGTACGTCTGGCCCTCTATGCCCACAAGTGGATGTCCATCACCACCGATTCCTGGGCACTAAGGGTAGTCATGGAGGGTTACCTCCTCCACCTGACTCAGAGACCACCCCCTTATTTCCCAGGAGAGCCCCTCAGGTCTCCCATCCACCGGGACCACCTTCTGAAGGAGTTGGCAGGTCTTCTAGAGGACAAGCGGTGGAACTGGTGCCCCACCATCTCAAGGGCCAGGGGTTCTACTTCAGGCACTTCCTCATGCCAAAAAGAACAGGGGGCCTAAGGCTTATCCTCAACCTGTGCAACCTTAACAGATTCTTGGTGAGGGAGAAGTTCAAGATGCTCTCCTTTGAAACATTGCTGCCATACCTCCAGCAGGGAGGCTGGCTATGCTTCTTAGACCTCAAGGATGCTTATATCCACATCCTTATCCACCCCAACCACAGGCAGTACCTGCGGTTCGTAGTGGGGGGCAGGCATTTTCAGTACAGGGTGTTCCCCTTCGGCCTAGCCTCTGCCCGAAGAGTTTTCACAAAATGCGTGGCGGTCGTGGCTGCCTTCCTCTGGCTCCAGGGGGTCTTCATCTTTCCCTACCTGGACAACTGACTCATAAAGGGAGGCATGGCCTTAGAGGTGCAGCAGGCCACCACACGCACCATCCAGCTGCTACAGCACTTCGGGATTGTCATAAACTACCCCAAGTCTCACCTCCTTCTGACACAGTGTCTGGAGTTCATTGGAGTGAAGATACACTCTCCAGTTGAAGGCCTTCTTGCCCAGGGACCGAGCCAATCGTCTCGAGGCTCTATCTTAGCACGTACGGTGCCTTCTCTCGGTGCCCACTCGGCTTCTCATGCGCCGCCTCAGGCACATGGCCTCCATGGTCCACGTCACCCCAGAAGCTCACCTCCACATGAGGGTGGCACAGTAGTGACTCCGGGACCTGTGGTATCAGGCCACTGGCTGCCTACGGGACAGGGTTTTCGTGACCCGCCAATTGGCGGATTCTCTGATCTGGTGGCAGTCTCCCCAGCATCTTGAGGTTGGCATGCCCCTCCAGGGTCCTCACCACAGACTCCTCCCTACTCGGCTGGGGAGCCCACTGTGGGGATCTCTGCACTCAGGGCGACTGGTTACCGGATGAGAGCACCCAGCAGATCAATCTCCTATAGCTCCACGCCATATAACTAGCCCTGAAAGTCTTCTGTCACCACCTGCGTCATTAGCTGGTTCTGGTCCAGACGGACAACCAGGTGGCGATGTTCTACGTGAACAAGCAAGGGGGCACGGGTTCTTGTACCCTTTGTCAGGAGGCCCTAGCCCTCTGCTCATACGCAATCTGACAGAGTATCCTGCGGGCAGTGTACCTGTCCAGTAAGGACAACCAGCTGGCCAACAGGCTCAGCAGAGTTCTCCAGCCGCACAAGTGGCAGCTGGACCAAGGGTAGCCAGCCGGCTTTTCTGGCTGTGGGGATAACACGTGATGGATCTGTTCGCCAGCCCGGACAACTTTCAGTTGCCCCACTTCTGCTCCTGGCAGGCGCACCCCTCCATGGTGGCAGCGGACGTGTTCCTAGTCTCATAGTCGGGAGACCTCATGTACGCCTTCCCTCCTACCCCGCTGATCACAAAGACCTTGTTCAGGACCCTCCCCGACAGGGCCTATCTCATCCTGATTGCTCCTCAGTGGCCCAGGCAGCTGTTGTTCCTGCTGCTTCTATAGTTGATGGTGGACACCTCCATCCCCTTGGGGACCGCCCCGGGACCTCTTTTTCAGGAGGGGGGGCTCTCTCCTGCACCCCAATCTGGGGTCCCTGTCGCTGACAGCGTGGCTGCTGAGAGGGTGACTCTGGCCCCCTTCAACCTTCCAGTTGAGGTGGAGGACATCCTATTGGCCTCTCGCAAGGCCTCTACGTGGAAGGGTTACGCCCTCAAGTGACACAGGTTCTCTGTTTGGTGCGCCGATCACTGGGCTGACCCTTTCTCCTGTCTGGTGGCTCTGGTGTTACAGTACCTCTTTCACCTCTCTCAGGCTGGGCTCAAATCAAACTTCCCGATCGTCCCTCCAGTCTAGTCTGGAAATGTCTGGGTTGTCTTCCTCTCACAGGAGCTTGGAGACTGAGAAACATCATCTTTTCATGATGACACTGGTATATCCACTCTGGATCCGCCGCCTCACACCAGTTACCTCAGTCTCCAAGCAGCTGGAGGGTTAGTGAGCCTGGAGGTCCAGGCTCAGTATGGAGCAACAATTAAGGAATTGAGTGTTAGGTTCAGTGAAGATGAGAAAATAGAAAGAGAGTAGGTGGGTATCCCATCTCAGTGATAAAGGGAAGTTTAATTTACGGGGGTGTCTGCCTTTAAGGCTGGGCTGAGGCCTTTCCTCCTCCCCCCCTCCCCCGCATATCTTTCTCTCTCTCTCTCCTGCTTGTGATTGCTGGTTTTTCAGCAGAAGCCTTTCTCAGTGGCAGCAGGGCTTTGGTTCCCAATCCCATGACGAAGGGTGAGGAACCGGAGAGGCAGAGTGTCAGCCGGCGCGTTCAGAAGTATTGCCTGACAGCGCAGTGGAGCACGCAGTGCCGTGCAGGCTGACAGATGCGGATTTCAAGCTCTCTCGTCGTTCCCACTGGTCCCGGTTCCCGGTGCTGGCTTATAGGCAATCCGGTTGAGCGGGTGGAGGGAAGAACGCTGTAAGGTAAGGTCAAGAGATTGGGGGCTGATCACTGCAGAGAGCGGGAGGAAACCAGCAAGAGCCGCATTCGCGGCAGCAGGCCTGACCGCGTGGCAACAGAGCGGGAATCAGCTGTGCTGCCTCGGGCCTGCTAAGTGCTTTGCTGCGTGCGTTGCTTCAGAGGGGGAGCTTTGTTTTAGCAAAGAATTTATATTTTCTGGCTTGGGGCGTTTTTTTCTTCAGTTGTCCTTGGTAAAAAAAAAAAAAAAAAAAGAGAGCCAGGATACAGATTATTGGTTGAGCAGGCGGAATGCCAGCTAGGCCGCAGTGTGTAGTCTGCGGAGCTAGAAGGGGGACTGTGTCTGAAGCAGGGGTCTGCAGAGGCTGCGTCCAAGAGGCAGAGGCCATGGAACAGACCTTGGAAGGGGCTGCGGAGGGGCAGGGGGCCCTAATAGCGCGGCAGGATTCAGTCCCTCAGGATGACACGTCGGGAGCCGGTAGCAGGGCCTTCTTTGGTGCCGGATCTGCCTACACCTCCGCTGTCTTTGCCAGGGGGCCTGGGGGCAATCTTTTCTCCAGAATTTGTGGCCCTTATTCAGCAGGCATTTGGAGGGCGGCAGGAGGGCCTTGCTGCTGGGCCTAAGGTAGGTGGGCTAGGAGATAAAAGACCGGGTACCCCCCTCGGAGTAGGAGCCGCAGGCAGTCTGGCGAAGAGAGCCAGGATAGAAGAGGAGCAGAGGGACCAGTTGGTGGCCTCGGAGGTCCTGCATTATGACGAGGGGGACCCCGATGAGGATCTAGATGATGAGGTGGAGGAAGGAGAGATCATGGACAAGGAAGATCAGGCGAGGGTGGTTCGCCTGTTTCGGAGGGACGAGTTGCCGGCCCTCATTGCAGAGACGCTAAAGGTGCTGAATATGCCGGTGCCAGGTCCTGCAGAAGATACTACCCTAGAGGATCCTTTGCTTCAGGTCTTTCAGAAGAATCAGAGAGCGTTTCCTGTGCACAGAGTGCTGAGGGAGATGATCCAGGATGAGTGGGACATGCCAGAGGTGGCATTGAAGGGATCCAGGGTGATGGGGCGACTTTATCCGCTGGTTGCTCAGGATAAAGAGTTGTTTAAGTCTCCTAAGGTTGATGCTGCCGTGTCGGCGGTTACTAAGAAAACTACTATTCCAGTAGAGGGCAGTGCAGCGCTCAAAGATGTCCAGGACAGGAAGCTAGGTACCTTGTTGAAACAGGTGTTTGACGTTAATGCTCTGTCTATGCAAGCGGCGATCTGTGGAGCATGGGTAGCGAGAGGCTGTCTCCGATGGTCGCAGCAGATTAAGGATGAGCAAGGTGAAGACAGTGGTGGCCCGGCACGATTGGAATCCAGTACAGCTTACCTAGCGGATATACATTATGACCTTATTCGAGTGTTGTCAAAGAGTATGGCATCAGTGGTAGTGGCTCGCAGGTACCTTTGGCTGCGCAACTGGGCGGCGGATGGCTTGTGTAAGGCTCGCCTCAGTAAGCTTCCATTCAGGGGTAAGCTCTTGTTTGGAGAGGATCTGGATAAGCTGGTGAAGGATTTAGGGGAGTCCAAAGGTGGGAGACTTCCAGAGGACAAGCAGGAACAGGGGCGGTTGACTCCCACGGGCAAGGGGCAGCAGAGGGAGTTTCGTCGCTTTTGTTTCCCCTGGATCAATCAGGCGCAGAGGGGGCGTTTTGCCAATAGGAGCCAGGGATTTCGTGGATTTCAAGGAGCGGGAAGAGGTTTTGGAGGCTCCTCCTCCTCCTCCACGAATCTGCGAAAGTCGCAATGAAGTCAGGAAGGGCCCAGGCAGATCTGGTGCCCGTAGGAGGTCGGCTGTGGGATTTTTACACTGCCTGGGTCCAAATTACATCCGATCGGTGGGTGCTGGAGGTCATTCGGGAAGGTTACGCGTTGGAGTTGCAGCGGCCGATAAAAGACTCCTTCGTTCGGTTGCCGTGCAAAGCACCAGCCCAAGTGGGTGGCGGTAAAAGAGACTGTGGAGAGGCTGTTCTCTCTCAATGCAGTAGTTCCGGTACCTCCAGACCAGTGCAGTTTCGGTCGATACTGAATTCATTTTATGGTACCGAAGAAAGAAGGGTCTTTTCGACCAATTTTGGATCTCAAAAGAGTAAATCGCTGCCTGCGAGTGTCCCATTTTCATATGGAAACTCTGAGGTCGGTGATTGTGGCGGTAAGGAAGGGAGAGTTTCTTACTTCCCTTGACCTATCAGAGGCGTACTTGCATGTTCCCATCAGACAGGAACATCAGACGTTTCTCAGATTTGCGATTCCTCAGGGACATTTTCAGTTTCAGGCCCTGCCATTCGGGCTGGCTACGGCTCCGCGGACGTTTACCAAGGTGATGGTCGTGGTGGCAGCGGCATTGCGACAGGAAGGGGTGCTAGTGCACCCTTATTTAGATGATTGGTTAATCAGGGCGAAGTCAAGAGCGGAAAGCGAAGCGGTCACAGCCAGAGTTGTAAGGTTTTTACAGAGTCTTGATTGGGTGGCAAAAAGCAAGTTGAAGCCGTTGCAGCGACTAGAATACTTGAGAGCTCGGTTCGATACGAACGCGGGGAAAGTGTTTCTGCCAGCGCAGCGCGCGTGGGGGTTGCACAGGTTGCTCAGGCAGTTTCTGAACAGAGCAGTGCCCACAGCGTGGCATTATCGCAGTTGCTCAGGACCATGGTGGCGACTCTAGAGATGGTTCCGTGGGCCAGAGCACATATGAGGCCGTTGCAGAGGGCGTTGCTCAGGCGTTGGTCTCATCAGGTCGATCCTCTGTCACGGCGCTTGCCATGTCTGCCGGAGACGTGGGCGGCTCTGCAGTGGTGGTTAAGAGCAGGATGCCTAGAGCAGGGGATGCCGCTGGAAGTGCCGTGTTTGGTTCCACTGACGACGGATGCCAGTCTCGCAGGCTGGGAAGCTCATCTCCAAGGAAGATTCGCTCAGGGTCAGTGGACGGTGGAGGAAAGGGCCTGGTCAGTCAACAGGTTGGAGTTGAGAATGGTGACACTGGCATTGCAGGCGTTTCAACCCTATGTTTGCGACGCGGCGGTTCGCGTGTTTTCTGACAACGCGATGGCAGTGGCTTATATCAATCGCCAAGGAGGGACCAGCAGTGTTCCGATGGAAGCCGAGGCCGAGCACTTATTCGATTGGGCCGAGGGGCATCTGCTGGCATTGTCGGCAGCTCATGTGGCCGGAGTGGACAATGTAGAGGCCGACCTCTTGAGTCGAGTGAGGGTGGACCCGGGGGAGTGGGTCCTGCATCAGGAGGTGTTCAAGATGATGGTGAGACGGTGAGGAACACCGGTAATGGATCTCATGGCAACTTTTCACTCAGCAAAGGCCAGTCGTTTATTCAGCAGAAGAAGGGAACGGATGTTGGAAGGACTGGATGCTCTCATTCAGAGGTGGCCAGAATGACAGCTCCTGTATGTGTTTCCACCTTGGGTACTCATAGGAAGGGTACTGCAACGCATAGAGCGGCACCAGGGGAAAGTGATTCTGATAGCGCCAGATTGGCCAAGGCGGCCATGGTACGCGGATCTGAGGAGACTCTTGGTGGCGAAGCCTTGGCGACTCCCAGTTCGGTCAGACCTCTTGTCTGAGTCCTCTAGTCATGCCGCAAGTGGATCAGTTCTCGCTTACGGCTTGGCTGTTGAGAGGGCTCGGTTGAAAAAGAGGGGCTACTCTTCTTCCGTGATTGATACTTTGTTGAAAGCTCGGAAGAGTTCTACTTCTCTAGCTTACGTTCGCGTCTGGCGAGTATTTGAGGCATGGTGTGTAGGTCGACAGGTTGAAGCGTTAAGAGCGTCAATTCCAGAGGTACTGGCCTTTTTGCAGGATGGGCTAGATAAGGGATTGGCAGCAGCTTCCTTGCGGGTGCAAGTGGCTGCGCTGTCCTGTTATAGAGGTAAGATAGCAGGACAGAGTTTAGGTGGCCATCCGGATGTCAAAAGATTTTTAAGGGCGATTTCGCTTTTGCAGCCGGCACGTAGGCAGGTGGTACCGAAGTGGAACCTCCCTTTTTTGTGCTAGAGGCTTTGCGTAAGGCTCCATTTGAGCCGCTGGAGGGAGCATCATTAAAGGATCTTACTCTGAAGGTAGTGTTCCTGGTAGCTATTTGTTCAGCACGGAGAATCTGAGTTGCAAGCTTTATCGTGTCGTCAGCCTTTCTTAACCTTTTATAGTTCAAAGGTGGTGTTGAGGCCCGTGCCGTGCTTTTTGCCTAAGGTGGTGTCGGAGTTTCACGTAAATCAGGCAGTGACATTGCCGGTTTTCTCCGAGACAGTGAGAGGTACGGTTGACAAACAGATACATCTCCTGGATGTTCGGAGGGCATTGAAGTATATCCAGAGGACGAAAGGTTTCCGCAGGTCCGATAGACTGTTCATCTTGTTTGGGGGATCGAAGAAAGGACAGGCGGTGTCAAAAGCGTCCATTGCCAGGTGGATTAAAGAGGCCATCGCATCCGCTTATGTGTTGAAGGGTAAGGTGGTTCTGGACGGTCTAAGAGAATATTCCACCAGGGCGCAGGCAGCATCCTGGGCTGAGTGTCAGTTCGTGCCAGCGGTGGATATTTGTAAGGCAGCTACCTGGTGTTCCTTAAATTCCTTTGTGCAGCACTACCGCCTAGATGTTCAGGCGGAACGGGATGCCATTTTTGGATCAGCAGTGCTTCAGGCTGGTTTGGCAGGTCCCTCCCGTTGATTTGTTTTCACTGCTCTGTTACATACCCAGAGGTTTCTGGACTAGACTGGAGGGATGATCAGGAAGGTGAAATTAGTCTTACCTGCTAATTGTAGTTCCTGGAGGAACTCCAGTCTAGTCCGGTATCCCTCCCTGATATCTGTGAGCTAGGGTCTGAAGCAAATAAGCGATATTGGGTAAGTAAATATATATAGTTATTTCTGGGTATCTATCTATCTTGGGGTCACTTGCCTCTATGGTGGAGGAGGGTAGGGCCTGAGTTTCAGGTAAAGGTAGTATGGAAAGGGGAGTAGTTTCTCTTTCTTAAAAAAAAAAAAAATATTTGAGTTTTTAATTGACAGTGTGTTTTATTGAGTAGGAGTATGTAGCTACTTAATTGTTGCTCTGGTGAGTCTACTTTGTCAATAGGTGTGAGGAGGCGGATCCAGAGTGGATATACCAGTGTCATCATGAAAAGATGTTTCTCAGTCTCCAAGCTGCTGTGAGAGGAAGACAACCCAGAGGTTTCCGGACTAGACTGGAGTTCCTCCAGGAACTACAATTAGCAGGTAAGACTAATTTCACCGTTGTCCTGGTGCACCCCTCAGTGCCTTGGCAGCCCACCGGTGGATGGTAAGTCCCTCTCGGTTTAGCTGTTAGTGACCTGTTTTCTTCTAAAGCCCCCGAATCACCCTCCGGCAACTGAATGGGACCTCAACATGGTATTGCTTCGAACTTCTGGCTACCTGCCACCTTCGCTACCTTTCTTGGAAGGTGGTTTTCTTGGTTGTACTTACCTCCATTCGCGGAGTTAGTGAGCTCCAGGCCCTTGTGGTAGAGGCGCTCTATACCAGGTTCTACAAGAACAGAGTGGTGCTTCACACGCACATCAAATTCCTGCCAAAGGTGGTGTCACCCTTCCATCTTAACCAGGAAGTGGTGCTACCTACCTTCTTTCCAGACCTCACTCCAGTCGGGCAGAGATGGTCCTTCACACCTTGGACTGTAAGAGGGCTTTGTCCTTTTAGATCCAACACACTCGGGGCCACCGCAAAGCTTCCTAGCTTTTGGTCTCCTATAGCCCCAGTAAGCAGGAGGAGGCGGTGACCAAGCGTACGCTGTCCACATGGGTGGCAGACTGTATCACCCTCGCTTATGAGCAGGCGAGGCTCCCGCTGGAAGGCCGCATCACGGCCATGGTGGCCTTGGTGGCAAACCTGCGCTCTGTCTCGATGGTGGACATCTGCCAGGCCGCCACCTGGTCTTCAGTTCATACCTTCGCAGCCCATTACTGCCTGGAAAGAGAGTCCCGATGGGACAGTGCTTTCGGCCAGGCTGTGCTCCGTAACCTTTTCGGGGTTTAGGCAACTCCTACCCTCCGATCCTTCTGTGTTCAAGCTACTGGAGTGCTGCTTCATTGGACACAGGGGTCTTACTGTGGTCTGTGTATACGGGCTAATTTCTGCTGCTTGCGGTTCCCCATGAGGGAGCCCCTATTTTTTGCTATGGGCTTTCAGTAGCCTTTAGCTGGGGAGTCCTATATGTGAAGACTGACTTTCTGCTTGTTCCTGGAGAAAGCGTAGTTGCTCACCTGTAGCAGGTGTTCTCCGGGGACAGCAGGAATCAATCCTCACATCTCCTTCCTTCCCTTGGAGTTGCTCCTTTACTATCTTTTATTTTTGCTGTCTTTTAGCTTTGTCATCTGACTGAGCAAGATGGCACCCTTGTGTGGGAAGGGGACCACACATGCTTGGTGGTATCTCCCAAAGGCTTTCTTTGAAAGCTGGGGGATGCTTCTGCATGGATTCCGTCTGTGCTGACGTCACCCATATGTGTGGACGGATTCCTGCTGTCCCCGGAGAACACCTGTTACAGGTGAATAACCACGCTTTTTTGCCAGACTGATTCAAGCTCTTCAGAATCTGTCGGGGGGGGGGGTCACTTGATTCCCGAGAACTTCCTGATATCCCTTCGGACCCTTTGGTGCCTCAGGACTGGCGTCGGTCCCCGCCAGAAGATATATCCTTTCAGGACTTCATACATGACATAGCAGCAGGGCTCTCCATCACAGTAACTTCAGAAAAAGAGCAGAGGGCTGACGAATTGGAGATACCCTCCAACGCCCAAGGAGGCGGCGGCTACCTTACCGGTGCATCGTATCCTGCAGGAACTTATGCTCAGCATGTGGGAAGTCCCGCTCAGGGTTCCGCCTGTTAACAAGAGTCTCGATACCATGTACAGAGTGCCAGAGTGCCCAGGCTTCCAAAAACCTCAGCTTCCCCACCACTCAATGGTGATGGAATTGGCGATATGTCGAATAAAGAGCTTAAAGAACCATTCATCCATGCGTCCTGGCAGAGACTCGAGGACACTCGATGCCTTCGGACGTTGATGTTTTCAGGCATGCATGTTGGCCTCCAGAATACAGTATTACATGTTGTACATGCGCATGTTTTTGAAGGATGTCACTAGGGATCTGGAGACTTTTGCCCCCCTGCTTCCAGAGGATAAGCAGGATGCAGTGCTGACCCTCATCAAGCAAGGTCAGAACACTTCTAAGTTTATTACCAGAGCCTCTTTTGATACTTTTGAATCTACCAGCAGAGCTTCAGCAGTCTGCATTGGGACTCGCAGAATGGCCTGGTTACACACATTAGATCTCGCAATGGGTCCAGGATAAACAGGCCAATATCCCATGTACTGGAGAAAACCTTTTTGGTAAGGATTAGAGGGAAAATGCAGGAGAGATCGAAACAGATGATCTCACCCTAAAACACCTTTCCAGGAAGACAGCTGACCCATCCTATGGGAAGGCTGTTAAGAAGAAATCTTTTTATACTTAAAAGAAGAGATACTATCCTCCTTACCCGCCTTATGCTACCTATCAACTTCAGCAGAGGCAGCAGGGTTCTCACCAGCTTAAGAAACCCAAAGCTCCTAAGCCTCAACCAGCTGCACAGGTACAGTTTGCATCTGGTTTTTGACTCCTTCCTAGAGAGCATTGCCATTCTGCCCCTGGAGGGCCCCCAGCCCCTCCACATAGCAGGCAGACTTTGTCACTATACTCACAGGTGGCACCTCATGACATCAGAGCAGTGGACACTCCAGATTATCCAGAGCGGTTATCAGCGTCACTTTGAAACCTTACCTTCCACCTGCTTCACAGGGGTTTATCCCATTTATCCCATTCATTCCTTTCACAGTGTACTCTTAAAAGAAGAGGTGACCACCCTGTTGTCCCAAGGTGTCATAGAAAAAAGCCTTCTTCCTCAAGAAAAGTTGGACTTCTGTTTTCCATACTTTCTCATTCCAAAGAAAACAGGAGGCTTCAGGCCCATCTTGGATCTGAGACCTAAATAAGTTCTTGGTCTGAGAAAAATTCAGCAGGAATTCTCGTGGAACTCTACCATACCTTCAGAGACATGATTGGCTCTGTTCACTCGACCTAAAAAAGGCGTACATGCATTTATTCATACATCCCTTGCACAGACAGTATCTGCACTTCATGTTTCAAGGAAACCATTATCAATGAGTGGAGTTTATTAGAGCACTCTTAGACACTTAACAGGCCCGAGCTTCTTCCCACAGGATCGAGCAGGCAAAAGGGGTACAACATCAAAACTGGTTAACAGCTCGAGAAATGCTATGACTATTTAGGAACAGCCCTAGTAAAATTTTAAGAGTCCATTTTATGAATATAACTCCCAAAGTCTGGAGCATAAACCCTTTAAATATCGTCCTCTAAACTTTAAAATAGTAAAATACAAATTTACATAATTTATTATGCAAATATGAGTATAACAACCTCTTCAGCTTTTTTTCCCCACGTCGGCTTGCTTAATGCTCATTTTTGTCTGTCACCCAGCATCAAAATGACTTTGACACCCCTGAATTGTAGGTCATCAAGTAGGCCTTATTTCCATCTTGCTGTGAACCCTAAACCCCCCGTTAGTCTGGAGTGAATTTTCTTCTTAGCATGCATGGATTTTGTGCACCCTGGCCATGCTCTTAGCTCTCAGGTATAGGATTCACTTCTGTTGATGAATCATATCATGCTCATTCAAGACTGGCTGGCTCCTTCAAATGTCTGGAAAAGATTTCCTCCTTTCCTATGCCACCAGCTCGGAGGGGTCGGGGGGGGGGGGGTGGATGGTGTCCTCCTTGGCAGTGTAGTTACTCACCTGTAACAGGTGAACTCCAGGAACAGCAGGAATTTAGTCTTAACATATTGGTGACGTCTGATACAGATGGAGCTCCGCGCAGGAATGCTGTCCAGCATCCAATAAGAAAGCTTTTGGGGGCACTCCACTTCGCTTGTGCAGTTGCCTTCCCACCTTCCCAACTCCCTCTCTTCAGTTGAGTTTGTAGCTGAGAAAAGAAAGTAAAGAAACCCTATAACTACTAGGGGAGGAGGGCGGATTATGAAGACTAAATTCCGGCTGTTCCTGGAGATCACCTATTACAGTAACTACGCTCTATCCAGGAACAAGCAGTGTTCCACCATTAGGCTACTCCTCCACTGGAGTTGTATACACCCAATCAAAAATGCCTTTGCACCAAACTGCCCAGCCTCAACGCTGCCAGTCATACGGACATGCAAAGTAATTCTGTATAACTTTTCTTTGGAGCTCATTCCTCCTAACAGCTTCTGGTACAGTAGCAGGAAAGCAGATGGGAGGTTTGAGTGGGAGATCAAGATGAATCTCATTTGGCATGTCATGATTTAAAGTGGTGATGTGAAGCATGCAGCACACTGTGACGATGTTCCTAACCTTTTCAGGTGCTTACTATAATGCTTCTCCGAAATGATTCAAACAACAATAGCGACTCCTCAGTACCCAAAGGCATGCTGTATAATTGACCTTGTGGATATGGCCTTTTTGCAGGTGTGGGCAGAGGAGTCAGCAGCTGCAACTTGCACCCATATCCAGCATCTCTTATCTATAAAACAGAAACATGCAAACAGTTAGTATTATATGTATATATCAGATTGATATATGCAGTTCCTCGACCTCCGTGCACAGAAACCCATGACTCTTTTCAGCATTATGTTATCCACCCCTACCACAACCACCGCAATTAATTTTATTTAATTAGTTATTTACAACATTTATAAACCGCCTAATCACAAAAGTTCAAAGCGGTACAGAAAACATATAACTCATGTGCAACACTTAACCAGGAGTCAACCTTCATATTTTCTCTACAAAATTGTGGCCCAGTGCCTGTTTCAACAAGGTGTGAATTATGGCAGCTGCTCAGGAAATTGGAGGCTATGTTTAGAGTCTTCATGTGTGTATCACACACCAACTTAATATTTTAAGGAGTGGAAGTTTTTCCTGTTGTGGAATGCCATCACATTCGGTATATCAACAATATTAAAAAAAAAATTCTGCCTTCATCTCCTGCCACTCTGCCTGCTATTCAGGGTACTTTATTTCAGGATTATATAATTTTTCAAGGCCTACAGAACATGTTGAAAATGTGTGGAAAAAGATGACTGAACCATTCTACAGGCTATTCCTACAATATGTTGTAAAGATCTAGTGCCCAAGAAATTTAACATGTCGAGTAACTTCTCCAGTCCTGGCATGGCACACCTATAAGCTGTGACTGGATCTATATCAGCTTTGATTTTTTTCTTACAAGAACAAAATAGCTCTTGTGAATAAAATGGTAGTTGTGCCCAACGGGCCTCTCTGGTAATCCATCCAGTGCTGCCCTTGCTCAAAATATGGGCACTTTTTGAGCAGTCTTGCCAGTCTGTGGAACCTCATAACGTTTGTTTATGTTTATTTAAAACTTTTTGTACTGCACTACGCCTTCCGGTACCAGCATACTGAAAAAGAAGGCTAAGAGGGGAATAATAAAATTCGGACAGGAAAGAAGAGAAACAAAGTAAAAATGGACTGAGCCTGTGCCTCCTCATCCTCCTCTCTCTTCTTTTCTTCTACTTCATTTGCACCCAGGCAACAACAAAGAGAGCTTTCAGGTTCTGTGCACCCAGATGCTGGAATGCCCTACCACCCACCATCCGGGCAATCCCTGACCCTAACCCAGTTTAGGAAGGCATTGAAGCACCACCTCTTCCTCAAATACTACCCGGAGGACAGCACCCTAACAGCCTCCCCCCCACCTAGTAGAGCCACACCAACATACCTGGCAAGCCATCCATGACTACGATTACCTTCGATATGACTCATTCGTGATGCTTATGTGTAAATAGTTACCCCACTGTTATCCAAGATTTAGTACCTGTTCTTTGTAAACACAGAGCGACTTGCTGCACTGTTGTAAGTTTTCTGTTCCATTTAAACCGCACTGATGTCAAATAGCGCTGTATAAAAGAGACTGTAAATAAATAAAATAAAATAAATAAATTCCCCAGACCTCTATTGTTTTGCTTGTTTGTTCTGTCATTTTTCTGCATCTTTTCTTACATGTTGAGGTTATGGATGCAAACCAAAACCAGCAGCAGGTAATTCCCATCAGAAAGCATGTTTTCTCCTACACATGCTGAATTTTTACATCACATTCAACGATGTGTTCGATCAATGATGCTGCTGAACTCTGTGCTTGGCCTTGGTGATATGTGTACTTCTCTTCAAATCACTTTATTTAACAGTTTTTCTATACCGCCTTTATCCAAGGCGGTTTGCATCGAACAAACTAACAATCATATTAAACAAGGGAATGCAACTTGAAGATAACTATGGGATCAACTATGTAAGGGGATTCCCTATTTTCATGTAGAGGTGATCTTCATTTTATGGGTGAGAATTGACTGGTTTAACTTAACTGACATTCTGTGTGGTATGCTAACGTTTAGATTGTTTTAACATCAGGTCCATAGTATTCTCTGAAGAGATGTGTTTTTAATTGTTTTTTTAGATTGGTAATGGATTTTGCTGCTCTTACATTATTTGGCAGGGAGTTCCGCATTGATGGAGCATTAAAGGAGAATGCTATGTTGCTGGTCTGTTGAGTGGTTCTGGTCCTGAGCAGGTGAATGTTTAGGAGTTTCTGATTGGAAGTTCTTCTTGGTCTTGTTGAGTATGTTGTTGAGATCAGATCAGTGACGCAAGATGCTGAGAGATTGTGAATGATTTTGAAAGTGGTAGTGATTGCTTTGTATTTTGCCCGCTGTGCTATTAGGAGCCAGTGTAGGCTTTTTAGGATTGGAGTTATATGTTGTATAGTAGAACTGGCGGTGAGAATTCTGGCGTCAATATTTTGGACTAGTCGAAGTGGAAATAGAGCATTTTTTGGGAGGCCTTGGTAGATGATGTTTCCATAGTTGAGATGTGGTGTAACTCGCTTGTAATATTGATCTGAAGTCTGTCTCCTGCAATAGATGTCAAAGGGGCTTGATGAGCTTTAGCTTCCAATATGCCATTTTGGATTCATTTTTGATGTGAGCAGCCATGTTGAGGTTGCTATCAATGGTTATATCTAGGTATTTGATGTCTTGTTTTATTGTTATTTCAGCATCCTGTGTTATCTTTTTTGATGGCTTGAAATCTTGGTCTCTGAATATGAGTAGAGCTTCAATTTTACTTTTGTTTACTGTGAGATTTATACTGGCTAGGAAGTTTATCACAGCATTGAAGACATCCGCTATAATTGAGAAGTCTGGGTTGTTGATGTTAAACGGCATATAGAACATGTCATCTGCATAGAGGTGATAATGCATGTTCCATTTCCATAGTAGGTTGCAGATTGGTTGAATATATAAGTTGAATAATAATCTGGAGAGGGCTGAACCTTGAGGGGTACTTTGTGTTGACTTAAAGGGTCTTGAGTTGGAAGTGCCAACCTTTACTTGCATGGTTCTATCAGAGAGGTATGACTTGAACCATTTTAGTATGTCGCTTAGCCTGTTTAGCATGATGGGATGAGACACTGAATCAAAAGCAGCACGTATGTCAAGGAACAGGAGCACAAATCCCTGTTGAGTTTTATCCAGGCCAATGATGAGTCTGTTGAAGAGATCTGTTAGTGTCAATGCCATGTTGTGGGTGAAAACCATGTTGGTGTTGATCTAGTGGTGCATGTGTATCCACATGGTCTTGCAGCTGATATTGTATGGTTTTTTTAAATTATTTTGGCCAGAAATGGAATGCTTGCAATTGGTCGATAGGAACTCGGGATGGCCTTGTCCAATGAGGTCTTTTTTAAGATAGGACGTATAGAGGTCTGTTTGAGTGCAGGGGGTAGGTATCCGTGCATAAGGGAGGAGTGAACCTTCTCCGGGAACAAGCAGGAAGTCAGTTTTCACATATGGCTGTCGTCGGCGCCGACAGAGACCGCGCGGAAGAAATAAGACTTTTTACCCGAGCCCTTCCATCGGGGAGGGGCAGTGGTCTTCTTGGAGAGCCTAGTCCTCATCATGAAATCGGTCTCCAGCTCTGCGGCCTTGTCGGTCATGGGCTTGCCGAAGAGGTTCTCCCCCTGATAAGGAACATCGACCAACTTGTCCTGTACCCATTGCTTGATGTCGGACGACTGGAGCCAAGCTTAGCAGCATGCACCGATGCCTGCTGAGGCTACCCAGGCCGCCGACTCAAAACCATCATAGTCCGCCTGAGACACAAATCTGGAGCACTCACGGACGACTTTGGACAGGCTCTTGAAGCACTGCAAAGGTTCCTCGGAGAGACCAGCTGAGTACCCGGCGAGTTCCTTCACCAGGTTCCTCGGGTACATGCCCATGTACAGCTGGTAGGCCTGGATCTGGCAATTCAGCATCGAGCCCTGGTAGCACTTTCTGACGAGGGCATCCAGTGTGTGGACCTCCCTGCCGGGGGGTCACCGAGGAGTGAGTCTTCTGACTCTTCAGTCGATGCATGGCCGACTCCACATCCATGGAGTTGTGCGGCAGCTGTGACTTCTGAAACCCAGGGCTCCGGTGGACTCGATACATCGAGTCAAGCCACTTGCTGACCACCGACACCGGTGTCTCCCACATGCAGAACATAAGCCGCTCCAGGATGGGAGGAATGGGCACGGTGACCAATTCCCGGGGAGGAGCCTTGTATTGGAAGATCCCGAGCTCGTTGGCCCGAGGATCCTTCTCAGTGGGAAGGGCCAAGGCCTTGGACATGTCTTTGATGAAGTCCAAGAAGCCCATATCTTCCAGTGGGAATCTTTTCTGAGGTTCAGAGACCGGGGAATCAGAAGGGACATCTCGGTGCTGGCGGGTGTCCGGGGACTCCTCGTCCTCGGTCTCCCAATCGGAATACTCTGAGGAGGACTCGTGGTGTTACTCGGACCTCGAGGGCCCCGGCGCCATACGCCCTGAGCTGGGAGACTTATTGGCAATGACCTCGGCCCCGACGAGCAGGAGACCGAGTGTGACCTCGGCCAAGGATCTACTCGGGCCCGCATGGCCTTGAGGATTGGCTCGGCCTCCGGGGATGTCTTTGACATTGAACGCCCGGTGGTCGGGACAGAGGAACCAGATGTGCTGAACATCAGAGCCTGCTGCTGGTCCAAGAAAGCAGTCACACTGTGCTCCAAGGCCGCCATCCTGGAGGCTCCGCAGCCTTCGGCGCGGGCACCAAGGGACTCTGGCCCGATGCTGGCTCCCCAGGGGAATCCTCGACGAGGATTGTGTCTACCTGCCGAGGCTGGTCTGCCACCGGATTCTTCAGAGGGATCCTAGCCGGCCGTTCCCTCTCTGATGACTCGAGTGGACATCCGGGGCTCTGTGACCAGGCCAGGGAGGACCCTGGCCACTCGGAGCCACCCAAGGACATCGCCTTCGAGAGCTTCTAATTCCTTTTTGGTTCCCTCAAGGGAAACCTCCTCTCCGAGGACCCACACCGACGCTCAGGTTCGGAGTGCTTCTCCCGAGGTATCGAGGCCTCAGATGAGGTCCTGGCTCTTTGAGGCATCGGGGAGTCGGAAAATATTTTGTCATGCTGCTGCTGGTGGCTCCTCAAGGCCTTGGTAGACATCTTCTTACAAAGACCACAGACCGCTGGGTTGTGGTTCGGGCCGAGGCACTGGAGGCAGCAGTGATGTGTGTTGGTTAGGGACATAATCTTACCACACCGATCACACTTTTTGAAGCTGCTGATAGCCATGGGGGAGGGGGGGGAAAAGAATCCCAGCAAGGTCAAAGACCCTTTGGGCTGCCAGCGGAGAAAAATGGCGTGAATATGCCCAAAACCCCCCCAAAAAACTGAAAGTAAAAAGAATCGACCCCAATACTGAGGCACCGAGGTTGGGGCAGAAAAGGTACCGGTGCAAGACCGGAGACGAGTAAAACACTAAAAAAAAAAATCAACTTTTTCCAGGGGAAAAACAGATGACGTCTGGGCTCCGCAGAAAAAAAGGAGACTGAGCAAGATTGGCACCCTTGGGCAGGAAGGTGACCATGCATACATGGTAGCAATCCCAAAGGCTTTCTTTGAAAGTTGGGAATTTGCTCCGTGCGGGCTCAGTTGGCGCCGACGTCACCCATATGTGATGACCGATTCCTGCTTGTTCCCAGAGAACACCTGTTAGAGGTAACTACACTTTCTCCGGGAACAAGCAGGAAGTCGGTCCTCACATATGGGTGACGTTGGCGCCAACGCGGAGCAAATCCCCAGCTTTCAAAGAAAGCCTTTGGGATTGCTACCATGCATGCGTGGTCCCCTTCCCGCCCAAGGATGCCACCTTGCTCAGTCAAATGACATAGCTAAAAGACGGCAAAAAAACAAATAAAGATGGTGTGACTGCAACACCAAGGGGAGGAGGGAGAGTTGTGAGGACTGATTCCTGCTGTCCTTGGAGAAAACCTGTTACAGGTGAGTAACTACACTATCTGTAGGATGGTTTGAGCAAATTGGTTGTGTAGAATTTTTAGCCATGTAACAAACAAGACATGGGTCGAGAGGTGAAGTTGTGGTATTTGAATACACATGGCTTATTATAATGTGATTTTAATAGGCACCATGCTACTACTTGTGCAGTTGCTTGTGCGCAGTTAACGCTCGTGCCAGTCCCCCCTCTGCATTATGGCATGATGGTAACGCATAAAGAATATGTGCAGATATTGCGCTAACTATGTGCAAATGGTGCACTTTACTGCATTGGCCCCAAAGGGGGGGGGGGGGGGTGTGCTTCTGCTATTCACTAGTAAATGTGCCCAGCAGCCTTAAAGATTCGTTTCAAAATAACATGTAGGCATATTCTAATGTGTGCATCCAGGCTCCTGTGCATCCAATCGGAATCGGGACGCCCATAGGCAGACCCAATTCTGATCCCTCGGGGTCTAGTCATGCCCCGTGGGATCAGAATCAGGTCTAGAGCCTGTATGTGCAAGCCAGGACCTGATTCTGATTGGCCTGCATGCACATCTGCCTGCATGCACAGCCACATGCCCGGCTACCTCAGGCTCCTGAATGGAGTTGCAGTGCCATGGCATCCTGTTGCTGTGGCACAGCGGCTCCATTCAGGAGCTGCAATCCCCAGCTGCCAACCACAATCTTCTTACCCTGAAGCCCGACCCCCTATCTGGCCTTTCCCTGCACACCTCATCTTTCTGACGCTGTCTGGGCCTGCCATCCCCCGATGTCCAGGGGGACTTATTCCACCTCCGAGGTAGAATAGGTCCCCCGTCCAGTTTGCCAGCCCTGGATATTCAGGGCCAACCTCAGAATCTCCCCATAAAAATGCCTTGTTAATACGGGGGACGACGGGGACGGGCTTTTGACGGGGATGGCATGGGGGAGCACATAGCAGGGATCCCCGCTATTCGTGGGACGGAATAAACCCCTTTCTCCAGGACCAAGCAGGAAGTCAGTCCTCACATATGGGTGTCATTGATGCCGATGAAGCCCCAGCGGAGCATTTCCCCAGCTTTCTATGAAAGCCTTTGGGAATGCATGCACGCATGCGCGGTTCCCTTCCCACCTAAAGGTGCCATCTTACCTCAGTCTCTTTTTTTCCGAGAAGCCCACCGGACGTGTGTCCTGTCATCCCGGATAAAAGTTGATTTTTTTCGGCGATTCTCGCTGTTTTTTTCTCCCGGTTCGATGCCGGTTCCCCTCCAGCCGGGTTCGGTACACCGGTATCGAGCCCGATTCTTCTTTTTCGGTTTTTGCCCTTCGTGGCTGGCGTTCGCGCCCCTTTTCCTTTTTTCCCTGGAAGACCAGTCCTTTGACCTCGCGGGGATTCTTTTTTCCCCGATGGCTTCCAGCGGTTTCAAGAAGTGTGATCGGTGTAAGAAATTAATGTCTCTCACCAACACACACGACTGCTACCTTCGGTGCCTCGGTCCTGATCACGACCCTAAGTCGTGTGGACCATATGGGAAGATGTCTTCCAAGGCACTCCAAAGTCGCCAGCAGCAAAAAGAAAGGCTTTTCTCGGACTCAACCTCTGGCCGGGCCCGGACCTCGTCTGAGGCCTCGACATCTCGGGATTTGGATCCCGAGCACGGTCGAAGCTCCTCGGACAGGGGGTCCCCCGACCGGGAACGCAAGAGGAAGAAGCGGCTCATGAGGGCGTCGTTGGAGGGAGGTCCCTGGCTCCTCGAGGGCCAGATCTAAGACCCCTGACCGTCGCCCCGGGCCCGTGGAACAAGAGAAGCCTGCCAAAGTTCCTCGCATGGAGCCAGAGTCTGCTGGACGCGTAAGTCCCATAGTCCTCGAGGACTCTCCTCCCAGAGAGCCGACGTCGGGCCCGGCGCCGCCGGGGCCCGAGTCAGTGGCTGCTGCGTCTCCCGAGCTGAGTCTCAGGATGACAGCCTTGGAGAGCAGACTGCCTTCATGGAGCAGCAGCGGGCACTGATGGCCAGCCTGTCTGGCGCATCTGCCCCGACCACCGGGACATCGACTTCGAAGTCGACCCCGGAGACCAAGCCGATACTCGAGTCCATCATGGCTCGAAGTCGACCTTGGTCGAGGTCTCCCTCGAACTCCCGTTCGGGACCGAGGGTGTCAACGCCGGTGCCTCCGGCGTCGGGGTGGGTGCTCCAGGGCCCCGCGGGGTCGGATTCTGACTTCTCGTCGGACGAGTCCGCCTGGGAGACGGAGGATGAGGAGTCCCCCGATACGTTCAAGACTCGGTGCATCCCGTCGGACTCACCGCAGTCTGAGCCCCGGAGTAGATCCCCTCTGGAGGATACTTGGTTCTCGGAATTGGTCCGGGATATGGCCACTGCCGTGGCTATTCTGGTGGACCCCGAGGAAGAGCCTCGAGCTGAAGAGCTCGAGGCGCTGAAGTATGACTCTCCTCCGAAGGAGGCCTTTACTGTCCCGGTTCCTCCGATGCTGGAGCGGCTCCTCTTCCGTATGTGGGAGGCACCGGCCTCGGCGCCGGTTTTAAGCAAGCGAGTCGACTCGATCTATCGACTCAGAAAGAGTCCTGGCTTTCAAAAGGCACAGCTACCACACCATTGCATGGTTGTGGAATCGGCCATGCATCGTCTGAAGAGCCAGAAGATGCACTCCGCGGTGCCCCCCGGCAGGGAGGCCCGAAACCTCGATGGCGTCGGTAGAAAGTGCTTCCAGGGCTCGATGCTTGCTTGCCGTGTCCAGTCTTACCAGCTGTACATGGGCATGTACTTGCGGGACCTGGCCAAGAAGTTGGCCGGGTTCTCTGCTGGACTCTCGGGGGAACCCTTGCAGAGATTCAAGTCCTTGTCCTCGGGGATTCGGGACTGCTCGAAGTTCATGTCCCGCGCCGCCTACGATGGCTTCGAGGCTTCGGCCTGAGTTGCGGCAGCCGGCATCGCGGCTCGACGCCAGGCATGGCTGCAGTCATTGGACCTCGAGCCCTGGGTTCAGGACAAGTTGGTCGATGTCCCTTGCCGAGGTGAGAACCTTTTTGGCAAGCCCATGACCGAGAAGGCCGCCCAGCTGGAAACTGAGCACCTTACCTGGACAAGGCTGTCTAGGAAGACCTCTGCCCCTTCTCATAAAAAGAAGGGCTCGGGTAAAAAGCCCTTTTACCCGAGGAAGGGCACTGCCTACAAAGAGTACCCTCAATATCAGGCTGTCCAAGCTGCCCCCCAGGGTCAGCAAGCCAGGGGGCAGGGTAATGGGCCCCTTAGGCAGAGGACCCCCAAGCCTCCGGCCCCTGCTACCACTCTGCAGGGTGGGGGTTTTTGACTCCTTAAGCGTAGCCTCTCCATCCCTGCTCTCCCAACCCTGCACAGGAGGTTGCCTCGCCCTCTTTGCCCACCAGTGGGCCCCTCATCACCGGGGACAGTTGGGTGTTGGACATAGTCCACAGGGGATAGGCACTGCATTTTCACCAACTGCCTCCTCCATACTTTCCAGGGGAGCTCCAAGGCCTCCCCTGCACACAGACCTTCTCCTGCAAGAGCTTCAAGGTCTGTTGGTGGACAGGGCGGTGGAGCCTGTGCCTCCCCACTTGCAAGGTCACGGATTCTAGTCCAGGTATTTCCTGGTGCCCAAAAGAACCGGTGGCTTTCGACCCATTCTGGACCTCAGGAACCTCAACAAGTTCCTAGAGAAAGAAAAGTTCAAGATGCTTACTCTTGGAACACTTCTGCCCTACCTCCAGCAGGGAGATTGGCTATGCTCCTTAGATCTAAAGGATGCGTACACTCACATCTTCATTCATCCAGACCACAGAAAGTACCTCAGGTTCATTGTGGGAGGAAACCATTTTCAGTACAGAGTGCTGCCTTTTGGTCTCACCTCCGCCCCCAGAGTCTTCACAAAGTGCCTGGCAGTGGTGGCGGCCTACCTGAGGAATCAGGGAATCTTTGTCTTCCCCTATCTGGACGACTGCCTCATCAGGGGTCAGACGTGCCAGGAGGCCAGACAGGCCACCCTCAGAACTATTGCTCTTCTTCAAAGCCTGGGGTTTGTCATAAACTTCGCAAAGTCCACTTTGCTCCCCTCCCAGAACTTGGAGTTCATAGGGGCAAGGTTGGACTCTGATGGCAAAGGCTTTCTTGCCAGAAGACAGGGCCAAAAGATTGATAGCCTTGGCAAATCAGTTTCTCAGCCGGTCATTGGTCTCCACAAGACTCTGCCTGAGGCTGCTTGGCCACATGGCTTCGACAGTGCATGTGACCCCAAATGCCAGGCTCCATATGAGGCCTGCACAGTGGTGCCTTCGGACTCAGTGGTCACAGGCCACAGGCAGCCTCAAAGACCGGATAAGGGTGTCCAGACACTTTCTGAACTCCCTCCACTGGTGGCTACACCCACCCAATCTACTGAAAGGGGTGCCTTTTCAGATTCCTGGGTACACGGTGGTACTGACCACAGACGCCTCCCTGCAGGGCTGGGGAGCTCATTGTCTAGGCAAGTGCACCCAGGGCCTGTGGTCTCCTTGGGAAGCTGCACAGCAGATCAATCTCCTCTAACTCAAAGCTTTCTCTCCTCCTACCCTGGTTCATCAATCTGTCCTGGTTCAGACAGACAACCAAGTGGCCATGTTTTATGTGAACAAACAGGGCGGGACTGGGTCCAGACTCCTTTGTCGGGAGGCTCAGGACCTTTGTTCATTTGCCCTCAAGCACAACATGCTCCTCAAGGCTGCGTACCTTCCAGGCCAGGAGAACTACCTGGCCGACAGATTAAGCAGAATTTTGCAGCCCCACGAGTGGCAGCTGCATCCTTCAGTAGTTCAGAAGATCTTCCTAAAATGGGGTCTCCCTTTGATAGATCTCTTTGCCAGCCCCATGAACAAGCAGCTGCCAAAGTTCTACTCCAGGCAACCGCATCCTCTGAGAATAGCAGCAGATGCTTTTCTGATTCCATGGTCTCAGGGCCTCCTGTGTGCATTTCCTCCCACGCCCTTGGTGGCCCTAACTCTCTTCAGAATTCTTCAGGACAAGGCCTCGGTCCTGCTGGTGGCTCCCAGGTGGCCGAGACAGCCTTGGTTTCCACTTCTACTTCAACTGGCGGTGGATCCCCCACTGCCTCTGGGGTTGCAACCCGACCTTCTCTCACAGGAGCAGGGTTCCCTTCTGCACCCCAATCTCAAAGCTCTCAATTTGATGGCCTGGAGGCTGCAAGGGTAGTTTTGGCTCCCTGGGGCCTACCTCAGGAAGTTGAGGAGGTTGTCCTAGCCTCTAGGAAACAGTCCACTAGGAAAACCTATGCTCTCAAATGGAAAAGGTTTTCTGTGTGGTGTCAGCTACGTACAGAGGATCCTTTCTCCTGTACTGTGCCAGTAGTGCTTCAATACTTACTGCACTTATCAAATCAGGGACTTAAGTCCAATTCTGTTCGGGTCCACCTCTGAGCTCTAGCAGCTCACCACTCACTGGTGGAGGGACATTCTCTGTCTGGTCACCCCTTGGTGTCCTGCTTTCTCAGGGGCTTGCTTTTACTCAAGCCTCCAATCTGTGCTCCTGCCCCTGAGTGAAAGTTGAATGTCGTCTTGCAGCAACTGACTCGCCCACCTTTTGAGCCGATGGCTACTTGTCCACTATGCTTCCTATCCTGGAAGACACACTTCCTGATAGCCCTTACCTCGGCTAGGCGAGTGAGTGAGCTTCAGGCCCTGGTCTGTGCTAGGCCTTACACCAGGATTTATAGGAACAGGGTAGTCCTCAGGACTCATGCAAAGTTCCTCCCAAAGGTTGTCTCCTCTTTCCACCTCAATCAGGAGGTGGTTCTTCCAACATTCTTCCCTAGGCCTCATGCAAGCCAGGCTGAAGCAGTCCTGCATACCCTGCACTGTAGGAGGGCCTTATCCTTCTACCTTGACCGTACGCAGGGGCATAGGAGGGCTACTCAGCTCTTCGTATCCTTTGACCCTAATATGTTGGGGTTGGCTGTGTCCAAGCGTACCTTGTCCATCTGGGTGGCTGACTGTATCACCTGGGCTTACAAGGCGGATGACCTTCCTTTGCAGGGTCGGATTACGGCCCACCGTGTCAGGGCAATGGCTGCCTCAGTGGCTCATCTCCGCTCTGTGCCCTTGGTAGACATCTGCAGGGCTGCAACTTGGTCTTCAAGCCAGACATTTGCGGCCCATTACTTTCTGGAGAGGGAGTCCCGTAGGGACAGTGCTTTTGGCCAAGCAGTACTCCGGAATCTCTTTGAGGTTTAGGCAACTCCTGCCCTCCTGCCCTCTGTTGGGCTACTGGTGGAGGTTGTGTCCTTGAAAAGCCTTTCTTTGCTGCTGAGACTAGAGGGAGTTCTCTTGTTCAGCCTAGGTTCCTCGGTAGCCCAGAGCTGGGGAGTCACCCATATGTGAGGACTGACTTCCTGCTTGGTCCTGGAGAAAGAGTAGTTACTCACCTGTAACAGGTGTTCTCCAGGTGCAGCAGGAATCCGTCCTCACAACCTTCCCTCCTCCCCTTGGAGTTGCAGTTGTCCATAGTTTATTTTTCATTTTTGTTTGCTGTTCTTAGCTATGTCATTTGACTGAGGTAAGATGGCACCTTTAGGTAGTAAGGGAACCGCGCATGCGTGCCTGCATTCCCAAAGGCTTTCATAGAAAGCTGGGGAAATGCTCCGCTGGGGCTTCATCGGCGTTGATGACACGCATATGTGAGGACTGATTCCTGCTGCTCCTGGAGAACACCTGTTACAGGTGAGTAACTACTCTTACTCAGTAAAATGCAAATCCTCTTTCCTACTACTACTACTGAACATTTGTATAGTGCTACCAGACGTACACAGTGCTGCACTGACACATGTAAAAGATGATTCCTGCTCATCAGAGCTTACAATCTAGTCAAGACAAACACAGTAGCTGTAGACATGGGATACATCTAGGGGGGGAGTGGTAAGGAAACACAGAGGAGGTTAGGCAAGTCAGGATCTGAAAGTGGCAGTGAAAAGGGTTTTTTTTCAGCCTGAATTTGAAAAGGGCCAGAGAAAGTGCTGACGTATAGATTCAGATAGTTTATTCCAGGCATAAGGAGCAGCAAGGTGAAAGGAGTGAAGTCTAAAGTTAGCAATAGAAGAGAAGGGCACAGATAGAAGTGATTTGCCAGAAGAGTGGAGTTCATGAGGAGGGATATAGGGAAAAATAAGAGATGAAAGGTAGTGAGGAGCTGCAGAGTGAATGCACTTATAGGTCAGCAGGAGAAGTTTGAACTGGATGCGTTAATGGATAGGGAGCCAATGAAGAGACTTGAGAAGGATAATAAGATCATGATGAGGCTGGCAGAAGATTAGTCGTGCAGCAGTGTGTTGAACAGTTTGAAAAGGAGAGAGAGAATTCAGAGGAAGACCAGCAAGGGGTTCAGTAGTCTAGACGGGGGGTGGATAAGTGTCTTAGTAGTGTGTTCAGAAAGAAATGGGCAAATTTTGCTGATGTTATAGAGAAAGAAACGGCAGGTTTTAACTGTCGGATGTGTATGGAGAAGGAGAGAGAGGTGTCAAAGACAAGCCCAAGATTACGAGTTGAGGAAACAGGGAGGAATAGAGAGTTATCCACAGAGACTGAGAAAGGAGGGAAAGGAGAGGAGGGTTTAGGGGGGAAAATAAGCAGTTCAGTGCTAACCATGTTCAAGCGGCGATGAGACCATGTTCAATTTCAAGCAGCAGTATCAGAAAGTCAGGCAGAGATCTGGGCCTGGATTGCTGGAGAGATTTCAGGTGTATTAGTAGATCTGGGCAGAGTCAGCATAAAAATGGTACTGAAAGCCTTGGGAAGAGATGAGTGCATTGGGTAAATAGAGAGAAAAGGAGTGCACCCAAGACAGATCCTTGGGGTACACCAACCGAGAATGGGATAGCAGTAGAGGATGATCCAACAGAACAAACACTGAAAGAGTGATGGGAGAGATAAGAAGAGAACCTGGATAGCAGATAGCCTTTAAAACAAAGCAAGGGCAAGTTATCGAGGAGACGGTTGTGGTCAGTAGTGCAAAAAGCAGAAGAAAGGTCAGGAAGGATGAGGATCGAGTAAAGGCTCTTTGGAGACTTTGGAAAGAGCTGTTTCAGTAGCATGTAAAGGATGAAAGCCAGATTGTAAAGGATCCAGAAGGGCTTCAGAGGAGAGAAAGTCAAGGGAACAGCAGTGAACCGCACATTCAAGTAGTTTAGAAACAAAGGAGAGAAGGGAGATGGGTCCATAGTTAAGACACATAAGGTCTAGTGAGGGTTTCTTGAGGAGAGGTGTGACCACAGCATGCTTAAAGGCTGCAGGGACAGTTTATTTTATTTAAATTTATTTTTAAGAACATAAGTTATGCCATACTGGATCAGACCAAGGTCCATCAAGCCCAGTATCCTGTTTCCAAAAGTGGCCAATCTAGGTCATAACCTAGCAGTTTGCCCAAAGGTCACAGGTTCCACAATGCTTGTACTGGGTCAAGCAGTGATATGCTGGGTCCCTTTTAATAATGGTTTATAGACCTTACCTCCAGGAACTTGTCCAAACCTTTTTTTTAACCCAGCTACACTAACAACAGCTTTTACTACATCCTCTGGTAACAAATTCCAGAGTTTGATTACACGAGTGAAAAAATATTATCTCCAGGAACAAGCAGGAATGAGTCTTCACATATGGGTACGTCGGTACCGACGGAGTCTGCGCGGGAACGCTTCCCAGCGTTCAATCAAAGAGCTTTTGGAAGCATCCCACCATGCCTGCGTGCAGCCTTCCCGCCTTTCCCAACTGCCTCTCCTCAGTTTTCGTTTTCCGCGGAGCCGGCAGGACGTCGTCCTGTCACCGCAGAAAATTCTTGTTTTATTTCTTTAGTTTTCTTGTGGTCACGGCTGTCTTCCCGACGCCACCGGTACCGCCAGTGTTTTCTTTTCTTTTCTTGTAAAATTTTCCTTTCTCACTGGATATTTTTTTCTCCATAGTGTCCCCGTGGTTTCTTAGGCCTTCAGGCCTCTTCTTTTCCTTCTTGGAATCGCCAGCCACTTTCTCCAAGAAATGTTCAGACTGTGGCGGTACAACTTTATTTTTAGACCCTCGAAGTCGGTGTCTAACCTGCTTGGGTCCTGACAACAGTTTGGTGAGAAGAGATCTTCAACATCGAGGTTCCCTCGATACACGGTTTCCCTCCAACTTCGGGACACCGTCCCCTTCTTCTTCCACACAGGATCAGGTAACCCACAAACAGTCTGTTAAGACTAGCCAGCCCTCGAGTGGTAGGTCTCATGCACAGCATGTAGACGGCTCCGGCCTTCCCCTCGAGGGCCCACTGGCTTCAAAACCCCAGCGGGAGTCTTTGGTCTCCAAAGCCTTTCAGGGGTTTCAGGTTGTTCACCCCTCACAGAACATACCTGAGCCGTATCCGGTGGTGGCAGCCGCTTCGAGCGGTACCGATACCCCGGCATCGGCACTGGTGTTGGATGAGACACTCCTCACCATGGATAGTCATCTGGCGTCCTCGGTGCCTTTGGGACCGGTGGATACACTCCAGACTGACTTTCCATTATCGGTACCAGCACCGATACTACCACCGACGTCGGTACCCTCCAGACGTGCATCGATAGCCTCGCTTCTTTCGATGCCGAGTCTCGAATCGATCTCCAGTCTGGAGGACTGCGTACCGACTCGCCTTGGTACCGGCGCTCGGCGGTACCGAAGGCTCGGTTCCGATGATTCGGATCCGCAACTCTCGGTTCCCTCGAGGCCGATTGAGCTGCCCTCGATGCCGAGTTTGGAATCGATCTCTAGTCTGGGCGACTGGGTACCAATACGCTTTGGTACCGACACTGATCGATACCGGTGCCTCGGTACCGAGGATAACGCCTGGAGGTTTTCGGTTACCTCGGTACCGATTGAACGGTCACTGATGAGTGCTCCGATGTCTCTGTCGGGCTAGACTCCGACATCGGTACCGGTATTGGCATCGGTACCGGTATCCACAGTAGCATTGTGGCCAACTCCTGCCATGCTTTTTTCAACAGGATCGCTCCCTTCTATACCAAGCTTGGAGTCGATACCTGGCATGGACAATGTGGTAATGACGGTCGCTGTTCCTGACAGCCAGTACCGGCGACCATCCTTTAAGCATTCCACACTGCACTCTGCAGGATCTTCTATTCCTATATATTTGGATAGCTCTGTCGGTGCTCAGGCTAGTTCTTCAGATCTAACCTGTCCAAGGGAGAGTCCTGTTGGGGATCCCTCTTTTCAGAGTTTCCTCCTGGATATAGCAAGATCTCTTGCCATTCCTATCCCAGGACATGATCCTGCACAAGGCTCTGTTTCTACCAAAGCAAAGGAGAACATAATGCTTCCTTTGCATCATTCCTTGCAGGATCTCCTTCTAGGAATGTGGGAAACACCTTTAAGGGTACCCCCACCTTCCAGAGCAACTGATCTCTTATATCAGGTGCCCCCCTCTCCAGGGTTTCAAAAGACTCAACTTCCTCATCATTCCATAGTAGTGGAATCAGCAATGCGGTGGGTAAAGAGTAAGAAAAAGCACCCTTCTTATCCGCCAGGTAGTGAGTCTAAGACACTAGATGCCTTTGGACGTCAGATCTTCCAGACATCTATGCTTTCTGCAAGAATTCTCTCATATATTTTCTATATGAGTCTATCTCTTGAGGAGGTCACAAAGCAATTACATCTTTTGACTCCTTCCCTTCCAGACTCCAAGAGTGCAGGCTATTCTTCACTGCTCAAGCATCTCCAAAATATCTCTTGGTTTCTTACTCGTGCTTCCCTAGACTCTTTTGAGTCTGTTAGCAGGACTTCTGCTATAACTATTGGGGCACGACGTAGAGCCTGGCTCCAAGCTTCAGACTTGGACAAATGGGCACAGCACAAACTGAGACATACTCCTTGCACTGGAGACCATCTTTTTAACAAGGAGTCTTTACGTCAGGTTACTCAGTTGTCCACTGACTTACCTGTTCCTAGGAGCTGTTCTGCACCTTCTTCTGTCCCAGTAGGTAGGAAATGTCCTGCCAAACTTTCTTCCTATAGGAGAAGAAGGTTTTATGCATCATCTGCCCATCATACAGATGTTCCCAAACAAGGGAAGCATCGTCCTGGTCTGCAGAGTTCAACCTCTCACCAGGCTCAGCAAACCCAGCAACCACAGGGTTTCTGATCAATCCATCAGATGCTTGTGACTCTTGGGATTAGAATCTGCAGTTGCTTCTTCTCAATAGAGGCAATCCACTGCTGTCATTCTAAATCCTAAACATGGATCTCTTCCCAAAAGACATCCATTCTTTCTATGTTCTATGAGCTGTCAGGATGTTCATGCTTCTAGGTCACAGGGTTCTCCTCTTCTTCCTGCTAGGGAAAGAGGTCTATCCACTATCAAACGATAGTTTCCTGTGCCAGCATGTCTTTTCTCCTTTCTATAAACTTACTACTTTGTAAGTTTTCTTCAGCTCCATTCTCTTTACCCTCTTACCAGGTTTTTCCTCTGTAAGAGCGGTATTGCTTCACTGGAGGGCTTTTCTTCAGCCTCTCTAGTTTTCTTACTTTTCCAGTGCGGAGTTCTCTTCTCTGAGTTGACTCCTCTTTTTCAATCTTGCTTTGAAGCAGTTCATCAGACACGTCCAGAGTTTTCTACTCTTGTTTGTCTGTTCTTTCTGTTTTTAAACAGTACCATTCTTTCTGCTGTCTGGCAAGCAGCTGCCAATGCAGGAGCCTTAATGTTTGGACCACTGGTTCTTGTCCACCAGCAACTAGATTTGTCCTCCACTAACATTCTGTCTGGTCTTAGTAGTGGCTCCAAGTCAGTGCTGTCATCTGTCTTGGAAATATTTTTAACTACAAGCTTGTTGGATTGTCTTCTCTTTCTGCCATCTCCATTCCCCTGGGTTTGGCAGCATAGTTCACATAGAACTGGCTGCAGGAGAGCCAGTACCTATCTCCTCATTCTCCTGCATCATGCTCTCTGCAATTCTACAGAGAAGCTCTCCACTATGGGCCCTTGCTAGAGAGCATGGGGGGCTTTTTCTCCAACAGCTATACTAGATGGTTGAAAAAGGCTTTTTCAGTCATGTCTCCCATGACTAGAAAAATTCTCCTTTTAATTGTGGATCAGGAACTGGTTAAAAGATAGAAAGCAGAGGGTAGGGCTAAATGGCCAATTTTCCCAATGGAGAAAGGTGAATAATGGTGTACCCCAGGGATCTGTGCTGGGTCCGCTGCTTTTTGACATATTCATAAATGACCTGGAAAGTGGAATAACGAGTGAGGTTATCAAATTTGCAGATGACACAAAACTATGACAGATGACACAAAACTATTTAAAGTTGTTAAAACCCAAGAGGATCTTGATAAATTGGAAGACTGGGCATCAAAATGGCAGATGAAATTTAATGTGGACAAGTGCAAGGTTATGCACCTAGGGAAGAACAACCCAAACTATGGTTACACGATGCAAGGTTCCACATTAGGAACCACCACCCAGGCGTCGTCGTGGATACCATGTTAAAACCCTCGGCCCAGTGTGCAGCGGCGGCCAAGAGAGCAAATAGAATGCTAGGTATGATAAGGAAAGGAATGGAAAATAAAACAAAAGAAACAGCCTCCCGCCGCTGCTGCGCTGCCCAATCAGGGCAGGCAGCCAGGAGATATAAAGAACAGCGCCGTCCGGCGCTCCTGAGACCTGCTGAGTCCCCAATCGGGGGACGGGACAGAAACAGCCTCCCGCCGCTGCTGCGCTGCCCAATCGCGGCAGGCAGCCAGGAGATATAAAGAACAGCGCCGTCTGGCGCTCCTGAGACCTGCTGAGTCCCCAATCGGGGGACGGGACAGAAACAGCCTCCCGCCGCTGCTGCGCTGCCCAATTGGGGCAGGCAGCCAGGAGATATAAAGAACAGCGCCGTCTGGCGCTCCTGAGACCTGCTGAGTCCCCAATCGGGGGACGGGACAGAAACAGCCTCCCGCCGCTGCTGCGCTGCCCAATCGGGGTAGGCAGCCAGGAGATATAAAGAACAGCGCCTGAGGGCCTCGCCAGAGGGCCCTTTGGCGTGGCCCTTAGGCGGTGGTCCCTCAACACACAGAGCGATGCACTAACCCCACCCCAGGGCCCTACACAACCAGGACTCTTGAACAGCCCCACTCTAGCACCAGCTCCCTGAACAGGTCGAGCCCCGAAATCCGCTCGAAGATCCCAAAATTCTCTGGAACTAGACAGTAGGAAACCCCCAAACCTACTGGCCAAATCGACGACGGAAACGACGGCAGAAGCCTATCAAAGCTTGAGCTCCCGGCACAGGTCGAGCTCGCTGAATCTCCTCTACCCAGCCGACTCCAGCGAACTCAGGTAACATTACCTTTCAAGCCCTGTGTCTTTACACCTCATAAGCCGCCCGGCATACTGAACTGGATCATGGCATGCGAACAATGACCACTCTAATGTATCTGTACCTCTCAACGCTTAGCACAAGATTGTCTCTGTAATGTTCTCCTTGCATAGCCATACCTGTATAATAGCAAACTTACCTAGTCCTGTCTACTAGCAAAATTTCACGGTGCATGTAATCCTATTTTAGCTCTAACCATATTTTTGCCTATTTCCAATATATATAAGCATAACAGCATAATCTTACTGTATGTCTAACCTGCATAAATGTACTGAGTTGTCTAAGGTAAACTGGATGTTTCAGAAAATTGCACTTTTTAGAACTTTGCATCAAAAGCGTACTAGGTGTGTTCCCATCTTAGACCCATACTAAACAAAAACAAAAAAAAAGGGATCCTTTTAACATCTCCGTACTTTTGTTCCTTTGCCTAGCGTTAGCCACATGTATAGGAAACCCCATCCCTCACTACTACTCCCCATATGCTTGGCAACCAATATTTGTATGCAACCCAATACTAGAACCTGCCCTCGCAATGCACAATACTTACATGCCTTCACGCACGCAAGTGACTATACAACTCAGTCAAGGGTCTAACAAAATTTCCAGTAAAAAACAGCGATCCTGCCACAACTCCAAATTAAAAACGGAGCGCCGTCCGAATGAACCAAGAACCACCAAGCAAAGCAAGAACTCGCAGACTGTCTACCCAACGCAGTCCACAATCTCCATTATACTAATCAATGCCAGGTCAATAAGAAATAAAACCCACATAATACATGACCTCATCATGGATATAAAGCCTGATATTCTATGCATCACTGAAACATGGATAACCGAAGCAGACCCAGTAATCATCAATCAAATAAGCAAACCTGGATACACAACTTATAACTGTCCCCGTTCCAAGAAAAGGGGAGGAGGAGTTCTAATTATGACCAAATCAGCCTTATCCTCTGACAAGCACACCACAAAGCATGCTCGACGGCATTGACATACTCAAAATTGAAAACAGAACCATATCCATATGTCTTATCTATAGGCCACCAACATCCCCACATGAATCCTTGGCAGCAGCTCTGCCTATATTCTATATTCTGATGACATAAACAATCGATCTACGTTTACCCGTTCCACTCCATTCATTACTTTATAGACTTCTATCATATCTCCCCTCAGCCGTCTCTTTTCCAGGTTAAAGAGCCCTAAACATTTTAGACTATCTTCATAAGGATATCCTTCCATCCCCTTTACCATTTTGGTGATTCTTCTCTGTACCTTTTCTAAAAACGCTATATCCTTTTTAAGATACAGCGACCAGGATTACACACAGTATTCAAGGTGCGGTTGCACCATGGAACGGTAGAGGCATTATTATATCATTTGTTTAATTTTCCATTCTTTTCCTTATGATACCTAGCATTCTATTTGCTCTCTTGGCCACCGCTGCACACTGGGCGGAGGGTTTTAACATGTTATCCACAATGACGCCTAAATCATTTTCCTGGGTGGTGGTTCCTAATGTGAAATCTTGCATCGTGTAAGCATAGTATGGGTTGTTCTTTCCTAGGTGCATAACTTTGCAATTGTCCACATTAAATTTCATCTGCCATTTGGATGCCAAGTCTTCTAATTTATCAAGATCATCTTGCAATTTTCCACAATCCTCATGAGTTTTAACAATTTTAAATAGTTATCTCCAGGAACAAGCAGGAATGTAGTCTTGACATATGGGTATCGTCAGTACCGACGGAGCCTGCGCGTGAACGCTCCCCAGCGTCCAATAGGAAAGCTTTTGGGAGCATCCCACAGCGCCTGCGTGCTGCCTTCCCGCCTTTCTCAACTGTCCCTCTCCAGTTCTTCGTTTTCTGCGGAGCCGACAGGTTGCTTATCCTGTCACCGCAGAAAAAATTCCCTCCTTATTCTTCTTTTTTGTGGTCGCGTCTGTCTTCCCTCGACGCTACACCGGTACCGCCGGTTCTTCTTTCTTTAAAAAAAAAAAACCAAAAACTTTTTCTGGAGTCTTTTCCAGTAATTTTCTCCTCGGGTGCCGTGCGCCATTTTGGGCACTAGGCCCAACCTTTTCCTTCAGAATAGAAAAACCCGCTTCGGGTTTCAAAAAGTGTTCTAAGTGTGGCAATACCATCTCTGTCACCGACACCCATAAGTGGTGCCTCAAATGTTTACGTCCTGACCACTCTATTTCAGAGTGTGTTGCCTGTGGGATGATGTCGAAAAGGGGCCAGCAAAACCAAGCTGCTAAACCTTTTCTCCCTCCGATGCAGCCTCCGTGGCATCGACGTCTTCCAGGGCTTCGTCTTCCTCCCATGGATCTCAGGTAACTAAACATAAATCTAGCTGGTCCTCAAAGGGTAGATCTCCTTCTAAGTATCGAGATGCCTCTGGCGTTGCCCTTGAGGGACTTTCACCAGCAAAATTGCACCGGCAGGAGGCTTAGGCTTCCAAAGCACTAACAGGGCTCCAGGATGTTCTCAAGGCTTCAACCTCGGCAGAACTAGGTTCCATGCCGCCACTTCATCTGGCACCAATACCCAAGCATCGGCAGCGTCGATAGACCAGAGATTCTTGGCTATTGAATGCAGTCTGGCAGCTCTTCTCTTGGCCTCGATTCCCCTAAAACCGCTTCAAGACAATTCAACCGGTACCGGCACCGACTGCATAGACATCGGCAGGTATTCTACCGGGACCGAGTCATGCATCTCTATCCGGCATCAACAAGTCTGTACTGGACCACTCCGATGCCGACTTCGATCGGTACAGGTACCGGTACCGTGCTTTGCATGATCACCCGGATCGGAGATACTTGGAATTCTCGGATGAGTCTGAAGACTCTGAAAGCTCTGCCGATACTAGAGTACTTCTTCTTGAGGATACCTCTTCTTCTTAGCTTAGGATGTCTCCACCAGAGGATATGTCCTTTCAGGATTTTATCTGAGATGTGGCCCGAGGTCTTTCCATCACAGTGGCTCCTGAAAAAGAGCCTAGGGCAAAGGAATTAGAAATCCTACAATACCCTAAAGCTCCCAAGGAGGCAGCTACCTTACCTATTCATGAGATATTGCATGATCTTATGTTAAGGATGTGGGAAACACCTCTAACCACATCTCCTCACTCTCAAAGACTCGACACCATGTATCGAGTTCCTCCTTGTCCTGGGTTTCAGAAGACTCAATTACCACACCATTCTATGGTGGTGGAATCAGCCATGAGATGGATAAAGAGTGCAAAAAGGACGTGAGTGTAGGAATCTTGGCGCCTTTGGACGTCGATCCTTCCAGGCTTCCATGCTTTCTGCGAGGATCAGTTCCTATTTCTTGTATATGGGAATGTTCCTTAAAGAGGTCACAGGAGATTTAGAGCTTATGAGCCGCCTTCTTCCTGATGATAAAAGGCAAGATTATCTCGCTCTTGTCAAACATGCTCAGGATGTTTCCAAGTTTGTGAATCGTGCGGCCTTTGACTGCTTTGAATGCATAAGCAGAACCTCTGCCATTGCCATAGGTGCATGTAGGATTGCCTGGCTCCAGGCATCTGACTTGGAAATTTTGGTACAGGACAAACGGGAATATGCCTTGCACAGGAGAGAATCTCTTTGGCAAGAATTGGCAGGAAAAAGCTAATGAGATAGATGCTGACAATATCACTTTGGATAGATTGTCTAAATCTACAGCTGATCCTGCGAGGAAAAGATCCTCTAAGAAACCATTCTTCAGCAAGAAGAAAATGTTTTATCCCTCCTATACCTAGCAGGGACATGGTTTGGGTCAGTCTGCCCAAAAGGGACAGCAGCAACAACCTAGGCAAAGTAAGACAAAAGCAGCTAAGCCTCAACCGGCTCAGCAGACTCAGCTTCCACAGAGGCTTTGACTCTTATCTAGAGAACTTTGCCTTCCTGGCCCTGAACGGCCCAGAAGCCTCCACCATCCCAGGAAAGTTTGTCATTTTGCCGCCAGATGGGGTCAGTTAACATCAGAAAATTGGACTCTGTCTATTGTAAGAGAGGGGTACAAGCTTCATTTCCTCAGTATGCCCCCTCCTACAATGGTAAGGCAGTTCAATTCTCAGACCTCTCTCAATGACCGGTTAGGTCAACAGGTCACTGTGCTCCTTGCTCAAGGGGCAATAGAAGAGGTATCCATTCCCCAATGGGGTAAAGGGTTTTTCTCCCCCTATTTCCTTATTCCAAAGAAAACAGGAGGGGACAGACCCATTTTTAGTCCTCAGAGAATTGAACAAATTCCTGTTCAAAGAGAAGTTCAAAATGATTTCTCTAGGAACTCTGCTGCCATACCTTCAGAGTCAGAATTGGCTTTGTTCTCTAGATCTCAAGGATGTGTACACTCATGTTCTCATCCATCCAACTCACCGAAAGTTCCTTCGCTTCCTGTTTCAAGGGAAGCACTACCAATACAGGGTTCTTCCTTTTGGCCTTGTGCAGTTAGTTTCCCAAGCAGTGCTAAAACCTCACCTCACTGCTCGGGAAATGTTACAGTTGCTAGGCCACATGGCATCCACCGTGCATGTGGTTCCTTATGCTCGCCTCCATATGAGGGCAGCCCAGTGGACTTTATCCACTCAGTGGACTCAGGCGTCAGGTTGCCTGTCAGACAAAATAGCAAACTCGGATCGCCTTATTTTGTCCCTCCAATGGTGGCAGTCACCCCAAAACCTTTTGGTGGGGTCTCCTTTTCAGCAACCCCTACCCCAAGCCACTCTAACAGATGCTTCACAGGTGGGTTGGGGAGCCCACCTGCAAGGTCTCTCTACCTAGGGTACCTGGACTCCACAGGAGGCCTATCTCCACATCAATCTCCTGGAACTCAGAGCAATCTTCCTTGCTCTTCGAGTATTCCACACCCAGCTCACCTACAAGACAGTCCTAGTTCAAACGGACAATCAAGTAGCCATGTTCTATGTGAACAAGCAAGGCGGAAAAGGCTCTCTGTCGCTCTGCAATGAAGCTTTGCGACTATGGGCCCTCGCCAGTGAGCATCAGATTCATCTCCTTGCGGTGTATCTTCCAGGCATTCAAAACTCTTGGGCAGACAGACTCAGTCGAGTTCTGCTTTCACACGAATGGTCTCTCCATGCAGACCAGGTGGCCAAAAGTTTTCAAATTTGGGAACCCCGGACATAGACCTTTATGCAAGTCCGCTGAATGCCAAACTTCCCCGGTTCTGTTCCAGAATTCCGGCTCAGGGTTGTCAGGCCAGGGATGCTTTCCTCCTCCATTGGGGTCAGGACTTCCTGTATGCCTTTCCACCCATTCCTCTAATTCCCCAACCCTGTTCAAGCTTCAGAGAGACAGATGTCATATGATCCTGATAGCTCCACATTGGCCACGGCAAATGTGGTACCCTCTGCTCCTACATCTCTCTCAAGCTCCACCTCTGGAGTTAGGATCTGCTCCAGATCTCCTTTCTCAAGAGGGCGGGAGGCTGTGGCATCCCAATCCTTAGTCTCTGCATCTCAGGGCCTGGTTGCTGAAAACCTAGAACTTCAGTCTTAACCTTTCCCATCAGGTAAAGGATATCCTTTATGCTTCCAGGAAGCCTTCCACAAGACGCTCTTATGCATTTAAGTGGAAAAGGTTTGCCATATGGTGCTCGCAGAAGGGTCTTAACCCTCTTGCGATACCTCTGGAATCATTACTGGAGTATCTCCTTCATTTATCAAATGCAGGGCTTAAGACCAATTCAGTGAGAGTTCATTTGAGTGCTATTGCAGCTTCTTTCAAGCCTCTAAATGGACAACCTATTTCCTCTTATCCTCTCATAGCGAGATTTATGAGAGGCCTTCTTTTAACAAAGCCTCCCATTAAGCCACCACCGGTGGCATGGGACTTAAATCTCGTACTTGGGCAGCTCATGAAACCGCCCTTTGAAATTCCTTTCCTGGAAGGTCATCTTTCTTATTACAATCATATCAGCACGTCGCATCAGTGAATTGCTAGCGTTGGTGGCTGGTCCTCCTTATACAAGGTTCCATCATGATAAGGTAGTCCTTAGGACTCATCCACACTTTATGCCAAAGGTGGTGTCACCTTTTCATTTAAACCAAGCGGTTTTCCTTCCTGTATTCTTTCCAAGGCCTCACGCCTCAAATGCAGAAAGGAATCTTCATATTTTGTACTGTAAAAGAGCTTTGGCCTTTTACTTGCAAAGGACACAGCAACATAGAAAGTCCTCTCAACTCTTTTTTGCTTTTGATCCTAGTCATTTGGGACTTCCAGTCTTCAAATGAACACTGTCCAGCTGGATTGCACAGTGTATATCTTTTGCCTATGAGAGTAAAACCCTTCCTTTTGAAGGCCATGTCACAGCTCATAATGTGAGAGCCATGGCAGCCTCCATGACTTATTTTCACTCTGTCTATCGATGACATCTGTCGAGCAGCTACTTGGGCTTCGGTTCATACCTTCACAGCCCATTACTGCTTAGACAAGGACTCCTGTTCCATACTTAATCAACTCCTACCCACCATCCCTGTAGAATTCCAGAGATCCATGGGTGGAAGTGGAGCCCTTTCACAAGGGCACACAACTTCTGGGGCCTTCTCCCTGGCATCCGCAGCTAGGGAGTCCCCAAATGTGAAGACTACCTTCCTGCTTGTTCCTGGAGATAGCATAGTTACTCACCTGTAACAGGTGATCTCCGGGAACAGCAGGTATTTAGTCTTCACAACCCACCCACCTCCCCTAGGAGTTGTATCTCTCTATCTCTCTCTCTTTCTCTCTTGTCTCAGCTTTAAACTCAGCTGGAGAGGGACAGTTGGGAAAGGCGGGAAGGCAGCACGTAGGTGCTGTGGGATGCTCTAAAAAGCTTTCCTATTGGACCCTGGGGAGGGTTCCTGTGCAGGTTCCGTCGGTACCGACGATACCCATATGTCAAGACTAAATTCCTGTTGTTCCCAGAGATCACCTGTTACAGGTGAGTAACTATGCTTTGTGTCATCTACAGATTTGATAACCTCGCTCATTATTCCCTTTTCCAAGTCATTTATGAGTACGTCAAAAAGCAGCAGACCCAGCACAGATCCCTGGAGTACTCCACTATTCACCTTTCTCCATTGTGAAAATTGGCTATTTAGCCCTACCCTCTGTTTTTTTATCTTATAACCAGTTCCTGATCCACAATAGTACACTGCCTCCTATCCCATGACTTTTTAGTTTTGCCAAAAGTCTCTGATGAAGGGACCTTGTCAAAGCCTTTTTGAAAGTTCACATACACTATATCAACCGACTCATCTTTGTCTACCTGTTTATTCACACCTTCAAAAAAACATAACAGATTAGTAAGATATGATCTTCCTTGTCTAAAGCATGTTGGCTGTCTCCCATTAAGCCATGACTATCTGCATGTTCAGTTATTTTGTTCTTTATGATGGTTTCTACCATGTTTCCCAATACTGACATCAGGCTCACCAGTTTTGTAGTTTCCCAGATCGCTCCTGGAACCCTTTTTAAAAATTGGCGTTACATTGGCCATCCTCTAATCTTCAGGAATGACAGATGATTTTAATGATACTGCACAGATTACTAATAGCAGATCTGCAATATCATATTTCAGTTCTTTCAGCACCCTTGAATGTATACCATCTGGTCCAGGTGATTTGCTAATCTTCAGTTTATCAAATAGTTGTAATACATCTTCACGGTGTATTGATATTTCTTTCAATTTTTCCACAGTATCACCTTTAAATGCCACTTTAGTCATGGGTAACATCCCTACATCTTCCTCACTAAAGACCGAAGCAAAGAATTCATTCAGTCTTCCCCTATGGCCTTGTCTCCTCTTAGTGCCCCTTTTAGCCCTCTATGATCTAATGGACCAACTGACTCACAGTTTTTTTGCTACGATTGTACTTCAAAAAAAGTCTTTACTATGTGTTTTTGCTTCCATAGCAAGTTTCTTCTCAAATTCTTTCTTTGCCTGCCTTATCAATGCCTTGCATTTAATTTGCCAGTGCTTGTGCTGTTTCCTGTTTTTGTCATTTGGCTCTTTTGTCCATTTCCTGAAAGATGCTTTTTTGGCAGTAGCCTCTCTGACCTCGCCTTTTAACCATGCTGGCAGTTTTTTGGACTTCCTTCTATTTTTCTTAAAGCGTGGAATAGAGCTGGTCTGGGTTTCCAAGATAGCATTTTTAAACAACACCCGAGCTTGATGTAAGTCTTTAACCTTTGCAACTGCTCCTTTTTGTTTTTTCTTAACTTTTTTTTCAGTTTATCATAGTCTCCCATTCGAAAGTTAAAAGGTAGTACTGTGGATTTCCTTACCATGACCTAGATTGGCCACTGTTGGAAACAGAATACTGGGCTTGATGAACCTTATGTTCTTATGTTCTTATGATCCCTCCTCCAGTAATTAAATCAAACGCGATCATGCTATGATCACTGTTGACAAGTGGCCCTAACACCCTTATCTGTTGCACCATATCTGGTGTTCCACTAAGGACTAGGTCCAAAATGGATTCCCCTCTGTTGGGTTCATGAACCAGCTGTTCCAAGAAGCAGTCATTTATTTCATCTAGAAACCTTATCTCCCTAGCATGTTCTTCCATGACACTGACCCAGTGAATACCGAGGTAATTTAAATCACCCATTATTATTACTGTGCTGTAACTTTTGTTAGCTTCCCTGATTTCTTTGAGCATTTCATCATCCATTTGTTCATTCTGGCTAGGCGGTCGATAGTACACCCCCACTGCCATCGCCTTCCCCTTTTTTCATGGCATTTCAATCCATATAGGTTCTACAGCAAATTTTGTTTCCTGCAAAACTTTAATCCTTTTTGACTCAATACTCACTCTAACATAGAACGCAACCCCTCCACCAATTTGATCAGCTCTATCATTAAGATATAGTTTGTACCCAGCTTTCACAGTGTCCTCTGGTTGTCGTCCTTCCACCATTTCGCTGAGATACCAATCATATCTAACTTCTCATTTAGTGCTATATATTCTAACTCTCCCATCTTATTTTTTAGACTTCTAGCATTTGCATACAAGCATTTTAGGGATTGTATTTTATTTATATTAATCTGGCTATTGGTAAGCATGGGTAATTTGGAATCTTTAATCTCTCTCTGCTCCGTACTCAAGGGCTTTTATTCTAATCTTGTCTTTATTGGAACCTCTCTGCTGATATGCCCTAACTTCATTCTTTTGGTAGTATCCTTCATGGCTGTTCCGAACCATGCACTCTTGGGCAAATGTTTGCCGTCCCCTATTATCTAGTTTAAAAGCTGCTCTATCTCCTTTTTAAAGGTTAATGCCAGCAGCCTGGTTCCATCCCATTTAAGGTGAAGCCCATCCCTTCAGAAGAGCCCCTCCTTTCCCCAGAATGTTTCCCACTTCTTAACAAATCCAAAACCCTCATCCTTGAACCATCGTCTCATCCACTCATTGAGACTCCAGAGCTCTGCCTACCTTTTGGGTCCTGCGTGTGGGAACAGGAAGCATTTCGGAGAATGCTACCCTGGAAGTTATGGATTTGAACTTCCTACCTAAAAGCCTAAATTTAGCCTCCAGAACCTCCCTACCATATTTTCCTATGTCATTGGTACTGACATATACCAAGACAGCAGACTCCTCCCCAGCACTATCTAAGACCTTGCCTCGGTGGCATGTTACCAGGCGATCCTCACATCCACCAGCCACCCAGCTATCTACATGCCTAATGATCGAATCACCAACTATAACGGCTGTCCTAACCCTTCCCTCATGGGCACATGGTCCTAGAGAAATTTCCTTGGTGCGAAAGGGTTTTAGATCATGTGGAGGACAGGTCCTAGCTACGGGATCAGTTCCTGCCACACCAGGGTGATGCTCTCCCTTCATGTGATCTCTCTCCTCCATGGCAACAAGGATGCTGCCAGACTGGAGGTGAGGAGTTCAGGACTGTATCCCTGTAGGTCTCATCTATATACCTTCCTGTCTTCCTTATGTCCTCCATCTGCTACTCTAGCCTGCAGAGATCGGACTCATTCCCTGAGAGCAAAGAGCTCCTTACCCCTAGTGCACACGAAAGACCCCTCACCAACTGGGAGAAAATCATACATGTGCACTCAATGCAAAAGACTGGAAAGCCCCCATCTCGCTGCTGGACTGGTGTCTACATCTTAGTTTTAAGGTTGTGTTTAGATATTTAAGTTCTTTACTTACTTAGGGTTGCTGGGGATACTTATGCTAATAAAACTATATCTAATACATTTAATGTACCTTGTTCACCTGAAGGTTAATTAATTTCAGGTCCTTAATGTATGCCTGATGAGGATAGACAGCTGCACCTGAGAGTGAATATGGCATCTCCTTTTTCATTAAGAGGTGTAAGCACCTATAAAGTTACGACTATCCCTGGGTGGGTGGGTGTCGGGGACGGAGGGATGGAAAGAAGACTTATTAAAAGTTGGCTGCTACACAGTACACTGTCCTGTGCTTCTAAGGTAATCTCTGACTAACTTTCAGGGGAAGTCCCACAGCCCTTGCTTGGATAGAGGTAGTCTTGGGGTCTAAATTTAACCACAAAACACTATTCTGTGTTTTTTTTTTTTTTATTGAAAGACTTCCAAAGAATACAGAAATACAAGAACCACAAAGATCTTCAGAAAGAATGCAACAGTAACAACATAACGCCAGGTCACAATAGTATTCTACAATATGTCTTCATTTTTGCAGTTTTAAGATAAGGAAACAGGGAACAACAACCCCCCCAACCTCCCTTTCTCCCCCCCCCCCAAACTCTCCCTAGTCCAGGGCCCCCCCCAACCCCCCCAACTATGGCTTGCTAATCCTTAAGCGTGGGAAAATGGCGAGCAAAAAGACACACACAAGGAACGAGCTCCCTTGGAGGTTGGTGTATTCCCCCCGATTGTCCAAAACAATCACGCGCCATAACGAGAGACAAAGGGCGCCCACACCAACTCAAAGCGCGCCAAACGCATCCTGCTAACAGCTACCCCCCGCTCCATGGAATACATATCCCACAGTCGTTCCAACCAAACCTGGAAGGAGGGGGCCAAAGCACGCTTCCAAGCTGCCGCAAGGGATAAGCGGGCTGCATTCAGGCCGTGACGGAGTAAAGCAAGCTGCAGAGCCCGGGCCCCCGGCACTGAGGCCCCAAAAAGAAAAATCCCCGGGTCCCAAGGGATACTCAGTCCCAAAAGCAGCTGCAGCCGGAATTGTACACCCCTCCAGAAGGCACGAATGCGGGGACATGCCCACCAAATATGTCCCAGGGTGCCCCGTTGCCCACAGTTACGCCAACATAGGTCCCCAGCCCCGAGGTACATACGAGCGATCCATGCCGGAGTCATATACCAACGGTACAGCAATTTATAGTTCGTTTCACGGGCATTAATCGCTACCGAGCTCTTCCACAGGCGCGTTTCCACCGTCTCCCACTGTTGATCGGTATAGGAAAGATTCAAGTCAGAATTCCAGAGCACCCTGTGTCTTGTAGAGCATGCTTGGGACCCCTGCAAGTGGGCATATAAGGTCGCCACGAGACCCTTTGTGGTAGTGCACCCCTCGCAGTAGCGTTCCAGATCCGTTAGGTCCCGAGCAACCTGGGGCCGAACAAGTCTAGAGCTGACCCAATGCGTCACTTGTTTATAGTGATAGAGATGCCTAACCGGAAGGTCAAATTCGTCTTGTAATGCACGAAAGGATTGTAGCCGACCGTCATCAAAATGTTGTCCGACCCGGCTAAGGCCAAGATGCCCCCACTGCCGAAAGACTACATCACTTAATCCCGGTGGGAAAGAAGCGTTATCAACTATAGGGGCCAAAGGGGATAGATCCATACCACGGGGTCGAAAATGCTGATCCCAGCAACGGAGGGTATGAAGAACATAGGGATTACTGATGCATTTACCGCGCCGAAGCTTTGGACCAAGCCACAGCCAATCCCCTAATCCCGCTCCCCCCGCCAAACTCATTTCCATTTGTACCCATCGCTTAGTGCTATCAGCAATCATCCATTCCACCCCCGCTCGACATTGCGCCGCCGCATAGTACCAATGCAAATTGGGCATGCCCATACCTCCAGAGCGTGTGCGAGCATAGAGAACCTGCCGCACTAAGCGCGGGCGACGATAATGCCATACAAACTTCATAAGCAACTGTTGCCAAGTCGCCAGCGTAGCCCGCGTAATGGAAAGCGGTAGAACCTGAAAAAAAACAAAGGAAGCGGGGGACGACCACCATCTTGACTACGGCTATACGCCCAAACCAGGAAAGGAGCAGGCCATTTCAAACCTCTAAGTCCCGCCGAACCTGACGAAGCAGGGGGTCATAGTTAGCTTTAAAAAGGTCCGCCCGCTCCACGGTTAGGTACACCCCTAAGTATCGCAAGGCTCCTGACACCCAGCGAAGAGGGTAAGCCGCCCGGAGCTCCGCACAAACCGCCCCGGGGACCCCAACATTCAGGATCTCCGATTTAGTGTAATTGATTTTGAAACCGGATACCCGAGAAAAGTTTTCAAACAGCTGCATCGCGGCTGGAAGGGAAGCAGACGTGTCCACCAAGGACAATATGATATCATCTGCAAAAAGCACAATCCGATATTCCGCAGGACCAATGCGGATCCCCTGCAAGCCTGAGTGTTCTCGAAAGCTCTGAGCCAGAGGTTCCATCGCTAAGGCAAAGAGCAGAGGCGAAAGAGGGAAACCCTGTCGCGTGCCTCTCTCCAGAAAGAAGTGTCTCGAGTGCCCCCCATTAATCCGAACGCACGCCTGAGGCTGCTGATACACACTACGAACCCAGCGAATATAGTTAGGGCCAAAGCCCATTATCTCCAGAACACACCATAGATATCCCCAATCAACCCAGTCAAAAGCTTTTTCTGCGTCAATTCCCACTAGCAATGCCGGCTGTGGGTCCCGTTGGGCCACATGAATAATCTGCAACATACGCCGAATGTTATCGGCGGCCTGGCGACCCGGCACAAATCCAACCTGGTCTGGATGAACCAAGCCTGGAAGAACCCGATTCAGGCACGCAGCCAGCACAGAAGCACATATTTTAACGTCAACGTTTAACAAGGAAATGGGGCGATACGACGCCGCATCATGCAATGGTTTACCGGGTTTGGGTATCATCACTATCAATGCCTCACGTTGGGACGAGGGGAGGGAAGCCGCCCCCAAGACCTCATTGAACAAGATGGTCAGGGTTGGTGCTAGCTGCGCCCGAAACTTCTTATAATATTCTGCTGGAAAGCCATCACTACCCGGCGCACTGCCAGTTTTCAGGCGCCGGATTGCATTTTCCACTTCGTCAACCGTAAATTCAGAATCTAACTGAGCTCGGTCAGAGTCAGAAAGACGCGGTAGAGTGGTCCTCTGTAGATAATCCTGCACACGGTCCCGATCAAAGAGCTCTGCTTTATATAGCCGCTCCAAATAGTCAGCAAAAAGAGCACGTATCTCCCGGGAAATAACCCTGTTCCGTCCCCCAGAGTCGCGCAGTTCGCGAACCACTCTCGTGGACTGCTGTTGCCGCAGACGCAAAACCAAGAAGCGGCCAGTTTTGTTCCCATGCTCATAAAAAGTTTGCCTTAGTTTCCGGCGCTTGTTATCTAATTCTCTCTGCATACACGCATCTAAACTGGCTCGAACCGTCCGCCATTGACGTAGGACCTGCCGCGAACCGGTTCGGGCGTGCTCCAAGCCCAGGCGAGTAGATTCCCTCACCAAATGATCGTGGTCACGCGTCCACAGTCTGCGCGTGCGGGCCGCCTCAGCCATGAGTTGACCTCGGGCCGTGGCCTTATAAGCATCCCACACCGTGGGAAGGGGAACATCCCCAGAGTTGTTAAGCTCAAAGAATTCTGTGATGAAGCGGGCATGATCCTGCACTGCACCCTGCCGCCGTAGGAACCTCACATCTAAACGCCAAAGACGGCGGTACTCACTATACAGTCTGGCCGGGAGGGTAAGCCAGCACGGGGCATGGTCTGACCAAGTCAGCGCTCCAAGTCCAGCCTGCACTCTCCCGTCCATCAGGCGCTGATCCAATAGAAAATAATCAATGCGAGTATGAACCTGATGGACCGGAGAGTAGTAAGTATAACCCCTATCCCCCGCATGGGTGTCCCTACATACATCCCGTAAGCCTAAATCAAGCATAAGGCGCTGAAGGGCTCTTGCCGACCCCCCCCACTCCCCCCCCAGCACGACTCGTAGAATCCAAATGGGGCACTAGATGTGTGTTACAATCCCCACCCAAAACAATGGGGCCTTTTGCAAAGTCCGCCAATATGGCTTTCAATCGCGTAAAAAAGGGCCCCTGATCTGTGTTTGGTGCGTAAACATTAGCTAAAGTTAGCAGGTGTCCGTCTAGGTGAATATTCAAAAAAAGCCACCTCCCCAGGGTATCTCGTTTTATCTCTTCAATCTGCAAGGAGAGACTCTGATGAAATAGTAGGGCCACTCCCGCTTCTTCCGGCCCTGTACGTCTGAGGCCACCTGCACCTCAGTGTATGGGGACCGCTTTAGCCAGCCCCGCTTAGAATTCTGAAGATGGGTCTCCTGTAGGTAAACAATGTCCCCCTGCAAAGTGCGCAATTCTGAGAACAGCAGGGACCGCTTCCTTGGGGAATTAAGACCCTTAACATTCAAAGAGATAAAGCGCACCATTAACAATTACAACCTAAACCCTCGCATCCACCAGCTACCCGGAGGCTCCCAGTGGCAGCTCCCCCCCAGCAAACCCAGGAAATTAGTTAGTCGGGCCCACCTATTCCACCCTCCAGGAACAAAAGCCATAGTCCCTCCTCCCAAACCCAAGCACACCCACCAGATCCAAATTGAAAACCCCCCCCTCCCACCCATCTCCCCCCCCTTCCCCCCATCTCCCCCCCCCATCCCGTCAATACCACCTGCCTGTCTAAGTTAATACAGGACACGGTAAATTTATTTTATTTATTTATTTATTTACATCTCTTATATACCGCACTATTTGCGATCAGCGCGGTTTACATAGAACAAACAATATCCGACAATAAACAAGAGTCAGGTCATTACAATGAACAGGAGCAGTAAACTTGGATAACAGGGGAAACTATCTACATGTGTGGAACATTGAACAAGGTAACTGTATATATGAGAGATGGAGTTATTGTGTGTTGCTCATACATGGTGGCTGGGGTTCGGGGGAGGCTGTGAGATATTTAATGAAGAGGAAGTGTTTTAAGGCCTTCCTAAACTGGCTCAAGTTGGGGATAGCTCTGATGTGTGGTGGTAGGGAGTTCCAGAGGCTTGGGGCACTCAGACTGAAGGCTCTGTTTGAAGTTGATATGGCGCATCTTGTCATAACTTTTGGTATTGCTAGCATGTTGGCTGCAGAGGTTCTTCTTATCCTGTTGGGTGTGGGTGGTTGTATGAGGTCACATATTGAAGAGGCGGATAACCCGTTGATGGCTTTGAATGTCATCACTAAGGTCTTGAAGCTAATCCTGGCTTGGATGGGGAGCCAGTGAAGCTGGATCAGGAGGGGTGTGATGTGCTCTCTCCTTGGTGCTCCAAAGAGGATTCGCGCAGCGCAGTTCATGGCAAGTTGTAAGGGATGTAAGGTTGTCTGGGGGAGTCCTTGTAGGATGGCGTTTGCATAGTCAAAATGAGGGATGATGAGGGCTTGGTAGATGGTACGGAAGTCGCTCAGCTCGAGTAGAGGGCGTATGTGTCTGAGGGATCTGATCTTGAAGTATATTGCTCTTACTATTTTTGCTATGTGCTGCTTCATGTTGAGGTTCTGATCCAATGTGACTCCGAGATACCGTATGGCTGATTTTACTTGTAGTTTGGCGTTGTCTACTTCCAGTTGGTTAGGTGGAGTGAATTCTGGATTTCTAGAGATGAACAGGACCTCAGTTTTCTTATGTTGGATACGCAGATTTTGGGAGAGGAGCCATTCTGATATTGCATTGAAGCAGTTGGTTAGTGGGGTGAGGTCCGGGCAATCCAGTGATATTGGCAGGTACAGTAGGATATCGTCTGCGTAAATCATGCAACTCACATTGAAGGATCTGATGATGTTACAGATGGGTTGGATGTAAATGTTAAACATAAGTGACGATAGGGAGGATCCTTGAGGGACTCCTTGACTTTGTAGGAATGGCTCGGATGTGGTTCCGTTTGTTCGTACATGTTGCCATCTTCCAGACAGGTAAGACCTACACCACTCAAGCGCTGTTTCGGTAATGCCTTTCTCTCTTAGTCGAATCAGGAGAATCTCGTGGCGGACTGAGTCAAAGGCTGCCGCAATATCTAGAAAGATAAGTGCGAAACCTGTACGTGAGTTGTCAATGCCTGAGATTATGGTGTTGAAAAGAGTAGTGAGTAGTGTTTCCACTCCGTGTGACTCTCTGAACCCGTGTTGTGATGGATCTAGAGGTGCGTTAGTGTCCACATGATCTTGTAGCTGCCTGTAGACTTTTTTCAACGATTTTGGCGAGCATCGGGATACTGGATATGGGTCTGTAAGACTCGACCTTTTGAGGGTCTAATTTGGTGTCTTTAAGCAGCGGTCTAACGGAGGTCTGTTTGAGCGTGGATGGGAATGACCCGGTGCTGAATGATAATCCTATCATTTTAGCCAAGATTGGGGCAAGGTCGGATCGCAGATCTTTTATCCAGAATGCTGGACATGGATCTGAGTATGAAGTGGAGGTATTTAGGGTAGCAATGGTGTCTTCGATAGTTCTCTTAGACGGAGTGGTAAAAGTGGTTAGAAATTGACCACAAACCCCGTTCCCCCCAAAACCCCACAAAGCGAATTCAACCTAAACATAGAAAAAACATCCCCCCACTACTCCCCCACCCACCCTGGGTCATCAATCTCACCGTGCCTCCCCATCAGAACAATAACATCATCAAAACATTTGCAGATCATCCGCCGCCCCCCATGTATAGTAGAGTGGGGGCCCCGAGCTAATCCTTGCCACCACTTATCCAAAAATCATGAGGCCCACAGAATGAGGCTCCCCTAAAAAAGAAAAAGTAAAAGGAGCTCTGCAATTCCACAAAAAGTCAAGCGGGCTTGCCCACCCGAGACCACCTGGAGTGTTGGGGCTTAGGGGGCGGCGGATGAGGCTGAGCATTATCATCAACTAGACCCGCCTGGCGAAGAGCTCGCCAAGCTTCAGTATAGTCCTTTGCAGAGATCTTTTTGTTGCCCATTAGAAAGTTCATCCTAAATGGAAAGGGCCAAGGGTAGCGAATCCCCTTGCTGTTCAGGACCGCTGAGACTGGTTTCATCTCTCTCCGGCGCGCCAGGGTGAACGTCGAGAGGTCTTGGTAGATGGACACTGTCACGTCCTGGAAGCGGACAGTCTTTTTCTCCCGGCCTCGACGTATAAGAAGCTCAGCATCAGAATAGCGCAGAAATCTCGCAATGACATCACGAGGTTGGTTGTTGGGGGGTTTTCCCAATGTGCGATGAACTCGTTCAATTTCCATTCCAGAAGCGCGTGTAGCCAAATCCTCCGTCGGGAGCAAATCCGCTATCAACAGTTTAAGCACAGTTGGCAAATCTTGTCCGCCCCCCACCGCCTCTGGAATTCCACGGAAATGCACGTTATTACGGCGGGAGCGATTTTCAATGTCATCTATTTTATAAGTCAGCTCCATGGCTTGTGCATGCTGCCGGTCAAGGGCACATTGTAGATCCATCAGAGTCCCATCATGATCAACCACTTTGGTCTCCACGTCCTCTACTCGGGCTCCCAGCTCTTTAACGTCGGTCCGGAGTTCTGCGACGTCTTTCAACAAATCCTCACGTAGTGTGCGAAACTCATTGGCCAACTCCGCAAAGCCCCTACGGAGTTCTTGTTTGAGTTGAGCCGAGGAGAGTTGCTTATGAGGATCCAATTCCTCTTCACTTACAGTCTCATCATCAGTGCCTGATAGGGGAGATTGTTCGCGGGGACTGCTTGGGGCTCCAGACTTGCTCTGCAGTCGCTGGGAGGAGCGCATCCCCTCCCGAGTTTCAGAACATTTAGCTTTAGCAGCCATCCCACAAAGTCACCAATATCACACAGTGTTAGGAGAGAGATATAGCCAATGCCAGCAAGGGTGTAGACACCAGGAAGATGGTGGCGCTCAGAGTCTAACAAGCCCGCAGAGCAGTCACTGCCACACAGTGTCAGGAGATGAGTACAGACAATGTCAGCAAGACGCAAGGCACTGGGTAGACAGCGGAGCAATGGGTAGAAAGCTGCCTCCGGCCTTCCCGAAGAGACAAGCTGTCACAGATGAGGATCAAATTGCTCTGTAGAGCTATGTGGAGATGGGATAGCAAGTGCCCACAGCCGCAGGATGTTAAACCCCAATGAGAGGCCTGGGGTCAGAAGAAACACAAGTGCATTCCAACAGGGCTCCCGGGATCCACACAAAAGAGCAGAGGCCTCGGCGGGACACGAGGCTGCTGAGAAATAGCCCCTGTTACTGGCTCCGGTTGCAAGCCCAAGGGTAGGAGAGGAGAGAATAGGCTCTCAGACTTACCCCCCTCGGGGTGATTCGCGTTAGCGGGAGAAGGTGGTGAACGCCGGCAATTACCACGTGGGCTCCACGCCATCCCCTCAGGCCTCACAAGCAGGTCTTCAGCTCCACGATCAGACGCCTGTGGTACAGATGAATTTTGACTATTTGATTATGCCTCACTATTGATTATGCCTCAGTAGTGAATATGCCTCAACTGTAAATAGGAGCACTTGAACTGTTGAAACAATTTACATAACTACAGATACTGGAAAGGTCAGGGAGGAGACCTTCTCCTAGCAAGCAAATGGAGACCCATTACAGAGAACAAAAGAACACTTCACCTAGGAGCCTTTCTACTAGCAGACAAATTGAAACCCATTAACAGGACAAAACAGGACAATTCACCTTGCCTTGGAAACATTTCTCCTAAGAATTCATCAATTGTAATGTAGACCAGGGGGGTGGGGGGTTCCCTTGAGCATTTTCAAGCACCTGGCCAGTGTCTTGGATGTGCTTAATGGATAACTGACTCTATACTACGTATGTGTCACATGATAGGAAATAACTGGATTGTTCTTGCAACTGGATAAAATGGGTACCTGTTTTCAGCTAGACAGAGAGAGAAATGGATTCATCTAGGAATGGACGCATTGCCTAGAGAAACTCCCGATTGAGAAGTCTCTCTTGTCTGGTTGAATCAGGGATCCATTCAATCGAAGTGTGACAGGGATGAAGTAAATCTCTTTCGGTGAAGTATATTCTTCTTCTGTAATTATCTTTCTAGTTATCTATTCTGTAATTAAGTGCTTTTATTCTAATAGTTTTCCAGATATCTTTTTAACTAATCATAGGTAGATATATGAATTACTTGCCTTTCTAAATAAGTACGAATTAAGAAGTTAAATAAGTGAAATTCAAGTTATCCCTGCTTTGTATTATAAATAAACGCACGTCTTCATTAACAAGGTGTGTTAGCCTTTGTTGAAGTAAGACAACGCCTCAGTCTTGGAATTAGGTGCCCCCCCCCCCCCCCGACAAGCGGGCTGCCGCACGCTCTGCAACTCGGCACAACGGGACCAGCCGCTCAGCCCCGAAGGAGTCCGCTCAGACGTTGTTCAAGCCGCGCAAGGCACAGAAGTTGGCCACAGGGTCAATCAGGCCCGATTCCAGCGACGAAGAGAGGCACCCGGCAGGCCGCGCTCTAGGAGTGGACTCCGTGGCTTCCCAGCCGCCAAAGATCCTGCCGAGCCATCGAACCAGGCTCCGAGGGGGACCGCTTGCCTGTACTGACCCAGGGCAGGTAAAGGAGGGGTAAATTGCGGCAGTTAGCGAATATTTGCAAAAGTTTTTTGGGGTAGTGGGGACGGAGCTCTGTTAAGATGCGGCCATCACGCAGCGGGCTCACGAGCGCCCCCCCCTCTATTCTGTGTTTTAAATTTAAACTAAAAGCTCTTTGCTGCTACTAGGCCCTACTGCCTTTCTACAATTCAAAGTGGTTTATAGTGAACCAACAATTTAACATTATCTGAAAGGAGCACTGTTTTTCAAGTAACTAACAATATAACGCAACATGCTATAGTAAGATAACAATGATTATAATGAACCTTGAACTATTTACAGTGTTGTGAGTGAGAGGTAGTTAGTGTTTCATAGTGGATCATTGTTTAATTTTTTTTATGTGCATGTTGTCGAAATGGAGGATGTTAACTGTTAAAGTTTATGGTGGGTGAGTCTCTAGGTATGAGTCCATATTATCCTCTTCCTTGAGTGATAGATTGAGAATATGAGAGTGGAAGGGGCAACAGTGGAGGAGATGAAGCTCAGGAGACATAGTAACATAGTATATGATGGCAAATAAAAACCAGTATGTTCCATCCAGTCTGCCCAGCAGGGTGGCAAGAGTAGGTACACCAATGTTTTATAAAGTTACTCTCCACAAGCATTTTATGAACCAACTCACATAAGTTCTTATGCTTTTACTTTTGATTACTGGCTATATCTGTATTCTTGCCTTTTAAATTCACATACATATGCGGCTCCGTATTCAAAGACATTTACACTGTTTGCAGATACAAATGCAGCTAAGTGGGATATTCAGCAACACCAACATAGTTAATGCTACTGAGCATCTGTAGGTGCTGCTGCTACTTGCCCTGATGCTAACCATTTAGCATCTGGGTGTTCTGGGGCAACACCAATCACTAACTGGGTGGCGGCAACATTCAGCCATTGCCTGGCTAGTGACAAGCAGCCCAAGTCAGGCACAGGAAAAACTGACCTAACCTTCACTGCAGAAGCAGAAGCCAACCGGGCAGCAGGTAGGGAATAGGATGAGAGGAGCAGTTAGTGAGTTTGGAGGAAGGAAGAAGGTATGTGGTTTCTTTCTCAGAGATCATGGAAAAGGAAGAAAGGGTAGCAGAGGTAGGGAGGGAAAGTTGGGAGTGCAGAGGGGGAGGAGGGGCTGACTTCATGGCGAATTGGAGTTTGATCTTGTGGATTTTGTAATGGAAATAGCCAAGGTTTGGGCAGAAAGGGAAGCAGGGTTCAGAGGCTGAGGCACCTTTAGAGAGTTGAGAGCTGTAAAGAGACGGCGAGGGTCAGAGGCAAGAGAGTTGGTCAGATGGACATAATAGTCTTGTTTGGTGAGTGCTATGGCTGACTGGAAAGAGATCAGCATGAATTTGAAGTGTAGAAAGTTCGCAAGGGTGTGGGATTTGAGCCAAGTGCGCTCAGCTGAATGGGCACAGGAATGTAGATAGGTAGTGGAAGACAGCCAGGACTGGGGTACAGTATGCCTCACAGGACATGGCATGGGTGGAGCAAGAGCATCCAGCACAGAGGAGAGTGCAGCACTCTAGGAAGCTACTGCCTCATCAACAGACTTAGATGACATAGTGGAGGAAAGAAGTGATGAGACAGTGGAGGAGAGAGCCAAATGGTCAATAGCATGAAGATTTCTTAAGAGGTTGGAGGAGACAGGGTGAGGTTGAGGCAGTGGGTGATGAAGAGTGAAGCTTAGCAAGTGATGGCCCAATAAGGGAAGAACTGAGGTACAGAGGTTTGAGGATAAGCCATCAGAGAAGAATACAAGGTTGAAGCAGTGGTCGTGCTGATGAATGGGGGCAGTACTGCAAAGCAGGAGGCCAAATGAGGAGGTAAGGGAAAGGAGCTTTAAAGCATAAGGGTCAGAGGGGTTGTCAAATGAATGTTAGAATCCCTGAGAATAAGGGAGGGGGAAGATGAGTCCAGAAAGAAGGAAAACCATGAGTCTGTCAGTGAGAAAGGTAGAGGTGAACTTGTCAGGAGGCCGATAAATAACAGCTATCCAGAGAGGTAGTGGAGTAAAAAGGCGGATGGAGTGGTCTTCAAAGGAGGGAAAGGAATGAGACTGAAGCAGCAAGAGGGGTTGAAATTGGCAGGAAGAAGAGAGTAGAAGCCCAAAACCACCACCACCACAGCCAGTAGGACGAGGCGTGTTGGAGAACTGATAGCTGCCATGACAGAGAGCAGTGACTGATGCAGTCTCTTCTGGAATGAGCCAGGTCTCAGTTAGAGCAAGAAGATGGAGAACATTAGAAATAAAGAGACTATGAGTAAAGGCAAGTTTATTTGAGATGGAGTGTGCATTCCACAGTGCACATGAGAAAGGGAGAGAGGGAGGGGAAAGTAGAGGGATATGAATAAGATTTCAGCTGTTGTATGAGGATCTATTCTGGGAGTGTCACAAACATCTAGGGGGTGGGGGGCCAGAGTTGTGGTTATCTCCGGAAGAGAAGGAGGAGGAGTAGAAGAGTGTGGGGCAGAGAGAAGACAGCACAGTGGTAACGATGGTGAGATGGTTTCAGAGAGAGAGGAGAAGACTAAATGAAAGGGAGAAAGTGTTGAAGCTCAAGAGCTGATGATAGGGTAGAGGACAAAGATGGTGGGGGAAGTGAGTATGGTAAAGGGGAGGGGGGACCTTGAAGGTGTTGGGAGGAGGGTAGACAATTAGGGAGTATGAGGAATAGGAAGAGAACGTGATCAGGATCCATAAAAAAGAGAGATGGAGAGGAGCACCGGACCATCCAACACCCCAATCGGCGTCGGGCGAGGGAGCGGGAAGGCAAACCCCTCCCCGCTCACTGGTCCAAGACTAATCAGGGCCAAGAGAAGCAGCATTTAAAGGACAGAGTGCCATCAGGTGTGCCCGCGACTGGCGGGCCTGTGCCTGAGGGCCTCGCCAGAAAACCCTATGGCCATGGCCCTTAGGCACGGAACTTAGGCGGCCAAGCAACATCAGATTTTACTCCAGTCAAGACAGATCACCTCAAGAACCGTATGATTCTAAGAAACCACTGACCACAAACGCACAAAGGATTTGGTAATTAACCTGCTTTATATCACTTAAATGTACAGTATCCTTTAACCAAAAACATAAGTCCATAATCTCTGTAACAAAGCCTATACTGTAACAATCTATACTGCTGTAAGTCTGTACTAATTAATTGTAACAGCGTGTAATCCCTCTGTAACTGCATCCCCTTGTCATACATCCCATATATATACCCCTTGTCATACATCCCATATATATACATATGGGATGTACGACAAGTTGTATATGTATGGGATGTATGACAAGGGGATGCAGTTACAGTATAGGCTTTGTTCCAGAGATTATGGACTTATCTCCCTGACTACAATTATCTCCAATATAACGTGAGTTGTCTGTAACTTGCAGTAGAAATTGTAGATAGCTGTAGATAGTTTTCCCCAGTTTGAAATCCAAGTTGTATCACCCGTTCAATGTAAGTGCTTAACAGCTCTCCTGTTCCTCACAAAACTGTTATCTGTAAACCGCACTGATTTCAAAGAGCGCAGTATATAAAACATTAAAATAAATAAATGTGAAACAAACTTTGATCACCAACAACAGTGTTACCTTACTCTCTCCACTAGCCAAATACACCTACTCACCTCAGAAAGCACTGTTAGCCAGCAAGAACGCATAAACAAATATCCTCACCAACAACATAACACAGAATCAACAAAGCTAGTTGCACCACTCCCATCTCACATCAGAAACATGGAAGGGCTCCTAGCTACCCTACTCCTCTTACTACTAACCAGCATCTTAATAAAGCCAGCAGATGCAACGTGCATATGGAATAACCCAATCCTTTACAAAGCCAGGCTACAACTAGCAATCCAACCAGGGTATCCTAACCACCAGAGGAGACGACATCATCATATACCGATACAAGCAAATGAGCCTGCACGAACAGTCCTGCACCCTGAACCTCAAACCACAACAGTCAAATGCTCTCTAATAAATGCATGCTCAGTTCGCAACAAACTACACACCATATCAGACTACATCCAAGACAACGAAATAGACGTCATGTGTATAACAGAATCATGGCTGGCTGACACAGACAACATACTCCTAAATCAACTCACTCCTACAACCATGGACTTCCACCACTGTCCCAGAATTCCACGCAGAGGTGGAGGAGCCCTCATCCTCTCCCAACAAGCAACTAAACATGAAGATCAAACACACAGTCAACCCCCACGCTAGACACTCTAACCCTAGAAAACAAGAACATAACGATAACCCTAATATATAGAGCACCAACCTCTGATCCAAATGACCTCTCTCACATAACAGAGCCTGCCACAAGATACTCTAACAAGGCGAAACAACCAATAATACTAGAGGACCTCAACCTGAACTCCCTAGCCTCTACACATGCCACATCATTCTTAAACGCCTTAAACTCCTTGGACGTCACGCAAGTCATCAACAGCCAAACTCATGACAGCGGAAACACCCTGGACCTAGTGTTCGTCCCCTCCACCACCCATCATCACATCAACTACAATGTTTCCCCAGTATCCTGGTCCGACCATCATATGATCACCTTCAATTTAACTATCAACCCAACTCAACCAAGACAGAACTGCTCCAATAACTCACGACGCTTCAAAGAATTCAACAAAGACAACCCCCTAAAGCAACTCCTTCCAACCCTAGACAACAATTCTACAGACCTCCCAGCACTTATATCTAACTGGAATAAATTCATCGCTTCGGCAGCCCTTACATTACCCAAGAAAAACAAAACTCATAGAAGCAACAATGCTCCCTGGTACTCCTCTGGGATAAGACTGGCAAAACGTACACTACGAAGACTTGAACGTAAATGGCGAAGAACTAAAGATCTGACAGATAAACAAGAATACAGAGCAAAACAACTAGAAAATAACAAATTGATACTGGACCACAAAAAATAACACCATACAAACAACATAATGAAATCACTCAACCGTCCTAGAGAGCTCTTCACAATAGTCAAAGAGCTAACCAGAACACCCCATAACAACAATGCAGAGCTTCTATCCCCTGAGACATGCAACCCATATACAAAGCAAGCTCAATTGCTCACATAGCCCAACGAACCTACCCCCCCTTCCAGTACCACCACTACCAAATCAGGATACATCAACGAAATGGACATCATTCTACTCAATCACCAAAGAATATTGCACCAACCTACTAAAAGCTCTCAATACAACATCACCTCTCGACCCCTGTCCCTACCACATGGATAAAAGTAATCTCACAAGAAATAGCACCAATGCTATGCAAAATAGTAAACCTTTTTCTCGCACAAGGAAATATGCCACCACAACTCAAAACCTCTTCAATATGATCACTCATAAAAAGCATAGCCTCCGATCCAAACTCACCATCTTCATACCGCCCAGTATCAAGCATACCACTCCTCTCCAAGATAATTGAAAAAGCCGTACAGTGCCAGCTCCAGGAACATGTTGACTCAAACTTTCCCCTTGAGCCACAACAGCATGGATTCCGAGAAGCGCACGGAGTAGAAACCCTATTCATATCACTAATGAACACTGTCCTTAAGGGGATCGAAAATACCAAACATGGCTTCTTACTTATTTTCATTGACATTTCCGCCACATTTGACTCAATAATACACTCCTCACTACTGAACAGACTGGCAGAGATTGTAATAAGTGACACCACAATGACTTGGTTTCGTTTCTACTTGACTGAAAAAACAGCACATGTGAAGATAATGAACAGCAAATCAAAACCATTCAATCTTCATCAGGGCCTACCCCAAGGCTTGGCCTTATCTGCTTTACTCTTCAACATATATATTCAACCAGTCTGTAAGATCATACAATAACACAAGATGCACTGCCATCTATACGCAGACGATGTCATGATATACTCCCCAATTGACACCACAGCTCCAGACTTCTCATCCATCTCCGCATGCATGATAGAAGCAATCGAATAGCTATCACAGCGAAATTTAACAATCAACTACAAGAAATCTGAAGCCCTTGTGATCACAAGACACACATCATTCAAACCCCCAAATAGTGTATTGGAAGCTGTCCAATCCCAATTAAGAACGAGGTAAAATACATGGGAATACACCTGGACCACAGGCTCAACTTCCAAACTCATATTAACAAAACAACATCCAAGGTCTACAACAAAATTAAGGTCCTGCAGAACCTAGGATTCATATTGGAACAGAACCACTTCAGAACTGTCTGCCAAGCAATCATCACTCCACAATTAGACTACAGCAACATGATACTCCACGGCCTACCCAAAAGCACAACTCACACTCTGCAACTGGCACAAAATACAGCCGCCAGACTGATTACAGGATAAAAGAAACACGAGCACATCACCCCCGCATTAAAAGACCTCCACTGGCTGCCCATCAGATCCAGAATTGAATACAAAGCCATAATGATGACACATAAGATATTAAATAACCAGTCCGCCGAATGTTTAAATGAGATCATCAGAAGAGTGCCAAACTCACGCTCAAGGAGGAAGTTTCACCAAAATACATTATCCACAGCCTCCATACCACCTAACTCCTCACAAAGAGTTCTTCAGAGAGCATTCAAATATTATACACCATCACTATGGAACTTGCTTCCACACAACCTAAGAGATACTACAGACATCGCCGACTTCAGGAAGTATCTAAAAACATATCTCTTCAACTGACACTACAACTGCATACGAGACACATAACACTACAGCAACATATGAGACCCACAACCACAGGATTGAATTCCCTACACAGTTGTCCCCCCTTAACAAAACGACTCCCAAGCCAGTACTTACACATTGTACATAGTTTTACAGTTGAAAGCAGTTAACTGTTAATTGTGTAAGTTGTTAAATGTTAATTGTAAATAGTTAATTTACTATTCCTTGTAAGAACGTTCTGTTTTCTGTAAACCGCTTTGATAAAATGAAAAGCGGTATATAAAAAATGTTAAGTATATGTTTGTATGTTTATTGTTTTTTGATAAAACCGCCTTTCTCCAATAATCAAAGCGGTGTACAATTAAAAGCAAGGTTAAAATAAGAAAGACCGAGGCCATGGAAAAGGAAAAGAAAGTTACAATTCATTCTTAAAAGATAGTGTAGACAAGAGAAACAAGAAGGGATGGTGAAAGAAACAAGAGGGTAGGCAAGGGGCAGGGGAAATGGGAATTACACAAAAGGGGAGGGCACATCGAAAGCCAAGGAGAAAAGGTGGGTTTTCAGATTGTGTTTAAAGGTGGTATGGTGAGGTTCTAAACGAAGGGAAGAAGGGAGGGAATTCCAGAGGGCGGGACCAACAAAGAAGAAAGCAGAAGCACGGGTGGATTGAAGGTGAGCACGAGAAGGGGAAGGAAGAGTGAGGCGGTTGAGGTGAAAAGAGCGAGGAGTATACCGGGGAGAGTGAAAGGAAAGGAGGTCGGAAAGATATTGCGGGGTGCCTGTGTGGAGAGCTTTGTGAACCAGAGTGAGTAGCTTAAATTGAGAGCGGTAGGGAAAGGGCAACCAGTGAAGGTGAAAGAGCAGAGGGGTAATGTGATCCAGAGGGGAAGCATGACAGACAAGGCGAGCGGCAGTTTTCTGTATCCGTTGCATCAGAGACAACCGAGACTGAGGGAGTCCAATGAGGACAGAGTTGGCGAAATCCACATGGGACATAACCAGGGACAACAGCAGGGTAGAAAGGGCCGAAGGGGATAAAAAAGGACGCACCGCACGGATTTCACGGAGGAAAAAGAAAGATGATTTAGTGATATGGGAGAGGTGGGCCTGAAAAGATAGATCGGAATCAAAGTGAACACCAAGATAACGAAAAGTGGAGACCAGGGGAACAGAGGAGCCAGAAAATGAGGGGGCCAGAAGGGGGGGAGAACAACCGGGAGAGAACCAAATAGCAACAGTTTTGGTGAGATTAAGGTGAAGACAATTAAGAGTCAGCCAATTAGCCGCTTCAGTGAGACAGGAATTGAGCACGGAAAGGTCAGGACAAGAGGGGGAGGTATGATGAAGTAATACAATATCGTCGGCGTAAAGAAAAGCAGAAACTCCAGACTGTTGAATTAAAAGAGCAAGGGGAGCCAGAAAGAGGTTGAAAAGAAGAGGAGCTAAAACAGAACCCTGGGGAACCCCACAAGGGAGAGGAAAAGAGTCTGAAGAAGGGGTGGAAGGGGAGGGGGAAAGAACCGCACAGGATTGGGAAGAGAGGAAAGAATGAAACCAGTGGTGAACAGTACTACAAAGGCCTGCCTCTCGCAAGCGGTGAAGGAGAAGGGAGTGGTCAACCAGATCAAAAGCCGCTGAGAGATCGAGCAACTGCCACCGAAATGTCACCACGGTTGTGAGCCACATGCAGTGCATTAGTAAAAGCAAGAAAAATAGTGTCGACACTGTGACCCTGACGAAACCCAGATTGGCGAGGGTGAAGAAAGTTAATAGAATCCAAGTGATGTGAGAGTTGTGCAAAGACAAATTTCTCTAAAAGCTTAGAAAGGAAAGGAAGATTAGAGACAAGGACGGTAGTGGGCAGGAACCAGGGGATCAAGTGAGGGATTTTTTAGGATAGGGCGAATTAAGGCATGCTTCCAAGAGGAGGGAAAAATTCCTGTGGATAGACTGGAGTTAAACATAGTAAGAATGTAGGGTAGAAGTGCCAAAGAAGAATCTAGAAGCCAGGAAGAGGGAATAGGGTCAAGAGGACAAGATGTCTTCCTGGAAGAGGAAATAAGGTGGTGAAGTTCTGGGGAAGTGATCAAGGAAAAAGAGGCCCAGGAATGGGAAAGTTGAGAGGCGGGAGGGGGAGAGGCAATAGGAGGAGGAGAGCGAATTGGGGGGGACAGGAAGGTAACGATGTTCTTAAGGAGGAAATCTTGGCGCTAAAGAAAGAGGCTAAGAGAGAGGGAGGCAGAGTGGGATGGGTATGAGCAGCTGACACGGAGGGTTGAAGGGATGTTAAGGATTGAAGAGTAGAGTAAAGGTGCCGGGTCTGGTTTGGAGCATTCATGATTGCATTGGAGAAATATGTGCGTTTGGCCTGGTGAACACTGGCACGATAGTGGGAATAGTTAGACTTAAAGAGAGCTGAGGTGGACGGTGTGGGGTCCCTGCGCCAGTTACGCTCTGCCCTACGAAGCTGAGTACGCAAGAGCCGTAGGCCCGCATGGTACCAAGGATGCCTGGACCGATGGTGGGGTGTCCGAGGCCGTAGAGGGGTGATGCAGTTGAAGGCAGCTGAGAGGGATGATGACCAAAGAGCAGCTTGGGAGGTAGGAGAGAGAAGGGAAAAGTTTGAGGGAAGAAGCTCGGTAGCGGGGGGAAATTGCTGGCGGGTAAGGGACGAGAAAGCCGCGGGGGAGGGGGCCCTGCGGAAGGAGAAGCGGGGGAGGAGGACCCTAGAAGATGAGAACAGGAAACTGAAAGACAGACATGGTCCGTCCACGGGAGAGGTATAGAGGAGAGATTAGATACTAAAAGAGAGGAAGAAGAAGACGTCAGAAATAGGTCAAGAGTGTGACCAGCCTGATGGGTAGGAAAGGTAACATGCTGAATAAGAGATCGTGTTGGAGAGAGACGAAGGAGTGATCCCGAGACGAAGAGGGAGAATCCATGTGGAGGTTAAAATCCCCAGTAATAAGCAAGTGAGGGAAAGCTAAGGACAGATCAGTGATGGTCTGAAGAAGAGAATCCCAGAGATCGGGCTGCAGAGCAGGGGGAGAGTAGATAAGAAGCACCTGTGTAGGAGGGGAGGTATGAAGCTGAAGTAGAAGGGATTCAGGATAACGTAAGGACGAAGGAGTGAGCTGAGTGTAGGGAAGGGACGAACGAATCAGGGCCGCCACGCCACCCCCCGATTGGCCAATGCGAGGAGTGGAGACAGCGGAGAAATTAGGGGGAAGGCAGCGGGCCAAAAGAGCGTCCTCACCGTCCCTTAGCCAGGTTTCAGTCAAGAGCGCAAGATCGAAGGAAGACTGAAGAACAAGTTCTTGGATGAGGAGAGTCTTATTCCGTAGAGACGGACAGTTAACCAGGCCAATGGAGAGGGAGGATTGAGGAATAGCAGACGTTACGGGAAACGAAGGGAAGGAAGAGGTCGAGCAGGGGAGGAGATTGGAGGGACATCGAAAACGTGTACCAGGCAGCTTGCCTGGGCGTCTGCCCCAAGATACAGGAATAAGAGACATAGGACAGATGTAAGAAAAGAGAGAAGCAACAGAGCTAAGGGATGAAACGCTTGTCGGAAAAGAAGGAGGGAAAGGACTAGGAGAAAAAGGTCGGGCCAAAGTGAAGGAGGGATCTGTCCCAGACGGCATAGAGGTGCAAAGAGCAAACAACAGAATTGAGAACATCGTGTAGAGAACTAAACCTGCGCTGCCGGGGCGGCCCCAAGGAGCGCACCTAAGGAGCACGTTGTGCTCCTTAGGTGCGCTCCTTTGGTGCGTGCTGCGGCGACGAGCGCCGCAGGCGCTGCGATTTTATAGGAGAGAGGCAGGATACCTTGCAGGATGCGGCCGCGGCGGTTTCGGAAGGGGAGGGCTCAGGAAGAGCAACAGCAATTGGATGGCCCAGGTGAGGAGGGCAGGCTCTGGGGAGACACAACAAAGCAGCAAGAAAACAAGCTAAAATAAAGTAAAATAAACCAAGCACATAGAGAGCAAGAAGCAGTACCAATATGCCGCAGGCGCTGCGATTTTATAGGAGAGAGGCAGGATACCTTGCAGGACGCGGCTGTGGCGGTTCCGGAACGGGAGGGCTCAGGAAGAGCAACAGCAGTTGGATGGCCCAGGTGAGGAGGGCAGGCTCTTTCAGGATAGATAGGTGGGAGAGAGATCACAGGGGATTAGGTACACCTGTGAAAAATCGTGGTATTTATTTGGCTGAGCTTTTATACCGCTTTTCACAGAGGTTAAACTGTGGTACATAAAACCTAAACAGGTTAAACAGTGTTTACATAGAACAAGGTGATGAACATATTACTTGGAGTTTAAAAAGATTAAACGATGTTATAGAGAACAGTAACTTTGTCCTTTATATTTAATAGGGGTAATGAGCATAACATGTCTGTAAGAGACTGCACGCCATGGGGTGGGAGGGAGGGTTAAAAGTTATGAGGATATATAGGAGACAGGTATGACTGGAGAAAACTGAACAAACTTACAGGAGGTTCAGAAATAGCACGCTAACAGTGATAAAGTAAATATTTCAATAGATACACAGTATTCACAGGCTGTCGGGTAATGTGCCGAATCTGGCAGCAAAGCAGGTAAGCAGCTTCTTAGTGCTGAGGCAGAGAGAAATCAGCACACATGGGAAACATAACAGGAAGAAAGGGCTAAGCAAAGCCTCAGGAGGGAGGGGGAGGGTTAGCCACTCAGGGAGATTAAAGCAAGGGGCAGGAAAATAGAAAATGCTGGATAAAACACCAGGACAGAGAAGAAATAGGAAATGGTTTAAATTTTAGCTTGGCCTCAACAGACAGAAACTAGAAAGTTGCAAAACGTTATGAGGATATGTAGGAGCCAGGTACGAGTAAAGAAAACTGAACAAACTTACAGAAGGTACAGAAATAGCACACTAACAATGATAAAATAAATATATCAATAGACATACAAGACTCGCAGGCTGGCAGGTAAATGTGCCCAATTTGGCAGCAAAGCAGGTAAACAGCTTCCAGCAGTGTCCGCATTCTGAGACTTCTCCAAACAAATAACACTAACCCACCATATTACCACTTGATTGACAGTTGTCATAGAGATTAAAGGAGCATCTACAAAGAACTTGTTCATTCAAGCATAAATTGCATTAATCATTCTTATTGTGATGTTTGTTTTAAGAACAAAACATGGTTTGGAGGCGTAGCCTAATGGTTAGAGCAGTGGGCTAAGAACCAGGGAAACCTATTTCAAATCCCACTGCTGCTGCTTGTGACTTGAGCAAATCATTTAACCTCCTGCACAGAGTTCGATTGTAAATGCTTTGGAGACAGGAAAATACCTATTATACCTGAATGTAACTTGCCTTGAATCCTGAAAAAGGCGTTAGCTAAATCCAAATCCATTCCTTAATACTCAGAAATGCTTGTCATTTACAGCCATGATCTTTTTAAATCTACTCAAAAAAGTTCCAATCAAAGTTGATACTATAAACCGAACATATCACAATCGCCCAAAAAAATCCCCCAAAAATACAAACTTTGATACTGTTTTTGTGTCTGAGTGCACCGAGGGAAGACCGTATTTATTAACAGTCCACAACCAGTAGGTGAACTCCTTTTTAATAATTCCTATTAAATATTCTTTTGACAAACATAGTTAAGAATATTTAATAGGAATGATCTTTTTAAAGACATATGCAATATATCTGAGATACAGTTGATTATTATATGAAATTATGTATTTTCAGATAAATCTGAAATAAAAAAAGCATCAAGGTTGCTCAACGAGATGGACCTGTAAGATCCATACCCAGTAGGGTTTCTACCCCCTTTGAACAAAATTGTAATACCAACCTAGCCCATGGACTGGACTCTCACCGTGAGTCGCCCCATAACATAACTGCAAGCGGTCCCAGTAGGAGCTTCCCAAATTTCTTTTTTTTCCTTTTAGTCAATTTTTTATTAAACCAACAATTCAAACACAGCCTTTTGGGCACTGTGGGAACATTTATATAGCACCCAGGGATAACAGAGTATAGTAACTTCACAGACATTTATTTTAAATCCCCCCACCCCCCTTAGCCGTGGTTGGACCTTGCACCCATAGATATACATTCCCAGATACACTTCCTCAGGTTGGAATTTAAGGTGTGAAGAAGTCCCTAAGTCTCCAACCAGTATCATCCTTCTAACTCCCCCTCACAATTCCCCCCCCCCCATTCTCTTTAAAGGGTCAAGAGCTCCATTCCATGCCTGGGATGATAGCGTATTAATATAGCATTCCCAGATTGCCAAAAATGTCTCCCGTTTCTGGCCATTCCCTCTTGCATCCTGATGTTCCATAAGCATTAATTTATGGAAGCAATTCCACCACTCCTAGAAGGACGGTGGACCAGGGCCTCTCCATCGTTTGAGAATGGGTTGCTTAGCCACCTCAGAGGCCTTACAGATTAGTATCCTGGCCCAGCGCCCCCTAGGAATAAGAGAGGTCAGTTGATCAAACACTTCTAGGTTCCCTGTTCAGTTCACTCATTGCCAGATCAGGGAAGCCATATACCCCTGGATGCCCCTCCAATACTTTTGAATATCCCCGCACACCCACCACATATGGCCCAAATCCACCAGTGATGCCAAATACCATGGACAGCCACCAGTTTGTGATATTCTACTGCGCAGTGCACATCGCAGAAAGAAGTGGGCATGACATACCGCCCAAAATTGCATCTCCCCTAGCCTCTCTGCTTGCATTAAGCCCCAAAGGTGAAGTAATGCTCCTGTAACCACACCCAGGGCCACCGATAGCCTTAGTTCTATCTCCCAGTGCCGCTCGACTACCTGGTAATCCACAGTGGTAGACCAGCCCTCCACCCGGCCCACTTACTTGTAGATAGTTGGACAAGATCGTTCCCCCAGATCAAAGAACTTTAAAATCTGTGCAGATGTTTCTGCCTTCAACATTGATCAGGGGAAAGACCCTACATAGTGCCGCAGTTGGCGTTGAGCAGAGAAGTGTGTATTCCCCAGTTCGTATTCCTCCTGTATATCCCAAAATGTTTTACATGTTCCCGACACGTCCACCATATGACCTATGTTCCGCAAACCCTTTACTGCCCACTCTCGAAATGTCTGAGTCTCTGTTCCAGGCAAAAAGGAGATATTCCTTGAAGAGGTAACCAGCTAGAGGCCTTTGGTGGGATCTGCCAGTGGACACAACAAAAGCGCCCACACTCTCCTGATCGGTTTGATCCAGAGACTCTGTTTAATTCTTAGCAGCAGGTCTTTGTTTTCCATATGTAACACAGCTATTCTCCGGGAACAAGCAGGAAGTCAATCCTCACATGTGGGTGACGTCGGCACTGATGGAGCCCTTGCAGAAGCATACCCCCCCAGCTTTCAAAGAAAGCCTTTGGGAGATGCTACTATGCATGCGTGATCCCCTTCCCGCCCAAGGGTGCCATCTTGCTCAGTCTCCTTTTTTTCCGCAGAGCCCTTCAGACGTCCGTCTGGCTTGTCCCCGGAAAAAGTTGATTTTTCTGCCTGAGTTTCATACTCGCCTCCGGTACTGTACTGGTATTCTTCCCACCACCCAACCTTGCTGTCTCGGCATCGAGTTTGGGTCCCTTTTTGTAGTTTTTCATTTTTGGCATCTTCATGCCAACTGGCAGCCCAATGGACCTTCGACCTCACTGGGGCTAGTTTTTCCCTCCATGGCTGCCAGTGGCTTCAAGAAGTGTGATCGGTGTAACAAAATTATGCCTTTGACAGACACACACGACTGCTGCCTTCGCTACCGTGGGCCGGACCATGACCCTACAGCATGCGGTCTCTGCAAAAAGATGTCCAGCAAGGCCCTCAAGAGCCGCCAACAGCAGCACGATAAGTTTTTGTCTGAGTCCCCGGTACATTCGAAGGCCAGGGCCTCTTCTGAAGCTACGGCATCTCGGGTGGATCCCTCCGAACCCGAGCTGCACCGTGGTTCCTCAGAGAGGGGGGGTCTCCCTCGAGTTAACCCCAGAAGAAGAAAAAAACCTCAAAGGCGGCGTCCCTGGATGGATCTGACAGGCCAGGTACGTCCCGAGCCAGGTCCTGCAGTCCGAGACGCTCGTCTGAGGGATCAGAGAGGGAGCAGCCTGCAAAGGTCCCCTGAAATGACTTGACCTCAGACCGGACTCTGTTGCCAAACACCATCCTCATCGAGGACTCCTCTTCTGGGGAACTGGCTTCTGGCCCAAGTCCCTCGGTACCTGCACTGATGGCTGTGGAGCCTTCTGGCCTGGAGTCCAGAATGGTGGCCCTGGAGCGCAGTTTGTCTGCCTTCATGGACCAGCAGCAGGCACTGTTGTGTGGTATTACTGGTTCATCTGCCCCGACCACCAGGCGCTCGATATCAAAGATGTCCCCAAAGACTGAGCTCTTGATGCAGTTCCCACTCGACGGGGCCTCGATCGTCCCCAGCCAGCGCGCTCGGAGGGCCATGGACCAGGATCAGCCCCAGGGCCCGTGGACCATCCTTCCTTCGCATCCCCTCAACTTCCGGCCCATCCTCGTTTTAAGAAATCTCAACCTGGTGCAGGAGAGGTTCAAAATGCTCTCCCTTGGCACATTGCTGCCCTTCCTCCGGCAGGGCGACTGACTATGCTCCTTGGACCTTCGGGATGCGTACGCTCACATCCTGGTCCATCCGCAGCACAGAAAATACTTGCGCTTCAGAGTACACGAGAACCACTACCAATACAGGGTGCTTTCCTTCGGCCTCGTGTCCGCTCTACGAGTATTCACCAAGTGCCTCGCGGTAGCCGCAACCCACCTTTGGTTACAGGGCACCTTTGTCTACCCTTATCTAGATGACTGGCTTATGGGGGAGATGGCCGACAAAGCACAGCGGGCCATAGCCCGCACCGTCCATCTCCTCGAGCACCTCAGCTTTGTGGTGAATTAGTCTCACCTCACTCCAGTCCAATCCTTGGAGTTCATCGGCACGTGCCTCAACAATCTACGAGCGACGGCCTTCCTTCCCCAGGACAGGGCAGACTGCCTCATCATTCTGGCCTCCGCGTTTCAGCGCTGCAATGCAGTTTCAGCTCGAGTGGTGCTCAGTCTTCTCGGCCATATGGCCTCGATGGTCCACGTCGTCCCCGACGCCCGTCTGCACATGCGAACAGTGCAGTGGTCCCTTTGCGCGCAGTGGGCTCAGGCGACAGGCTGTTTCCGGGACGCCATCTCAGTCACTCCCCAGCTGTCCCTTGACTGGTGGCGGGACACCCAGAACCTGCTCAAAGGCATGCCGTTCCAGGCTCCACAGCATGATGTGGTCTTGACCACGGACCCCTCTCTAGCAGGCTGAGGAGCACACTGTGGCGAGCTCCACATGCAAGGGACATGGTCCCTCGAGGAGTCCTGGCTACCGATCAACTTCCTCAAACTCCGAGCGGTCGTCCTCGCTCTCCAGGCGTTCAGGCACCACGTTCTCCAGGCATTCAGGCACCACGTTCATCATTGGGCAGTGTTTGTCCAGACAGACAACCGGCTGGCAATGCTCTATATGAACAAGCAGGGGGGCACCAGCTCTTACAGCCTCTGCCTGGAGGCGGTAGCCTTATGGTCCTTTGCGACCCGCCAAGGTATAGTCCTGCGGGCTACTTATCTCCCGGGTCAGGACAACGTCCTGGCAGACAGACTTGAGTCGAATCCTCCAGCCACATGAGTGGCTTATCTACCCACAGACAGCACAGTGGCTGTTCTGGCGCTGGGGGACTCCAGTGTTGGACCTGTAAGCCAGCCCCGCAAATTTTCTGCTCCCGCGGTTCTGCAGCCTGGTCCCCACCCAAACAGGGTACCTCCGATGCCTTCCTGCTGCTGTGGACACAGCCTCCTGTACGCGTTCCCTCCCACCCCACTCATAGCATAGGCCCTTCTCAAGATTCATCGGGACAGGGCCTCAGTGATCTTCGTGACCCTGCATTGGCCTCGGTAACCCTGGTTCCCGCTTCTGCTTCGCCTCTCATCGGAGCCTCCGGTTCCCCTTTGCAGCACGCTGGGCTTGCTGACACAGGAGAAGGGTCTCCTGCTTCACCCAAACCTGAGGTCTCTGTCACTCATGGCTTGGCAGCTGAACGGGTCACGCTAGCCCCTCTTCGCCTCTTGGTGGAGATCGAGGACATATTGCTGGCCTCGTGCAAGGACTCGACTAGGAGGGCCTATGCCTTTAAGTGGTGCCAGTTCTCTGTGTGGTGCTTGGAGGTACAGGTTGACCAGTTTTCTTTCCTTACCCACCTGGTCCTCCAGTACCTGCTCCATCTCTCACAGGCGGGCCTGAAGTCCAACTCTGTCAGGGTCCATCTGAGCGCGATCTCAGCCAACCACCACCCAGTTGAGGGCGGACCCCTCTCGGGCTAGCCATTGGTTTACTGCTTCATGCGCAGCTACTCCTTTCCAGGCCTCCCATCTGACAGCCTCCTGTGGAGTGGGATCTCATTGTTGTCCTCACGTGACTAACAGTCTCCTTTCGAGCCAATTGCGTCTTGCTCACTCCGGCATCTTTCTTGGAAGGTGTTTTTTCTGGTAGCCCTTACCACGACCCGGAGGGTCAGTGAGCTCCAAGCCCTGATGGCTGATGCTCCCTACACGAGGTTCTATGGGAACCGGGTGGTTCTCCGAACGCACCACAAGTTTCTTCTGAAGGTAGTCTTGGATTTTCACCTCAACCAGGAGATATGCTACCAACCTTCTTTCCGAAGCCTCGTGCCAACTGGGCATCAGCGGTCCTCCACGCCCTCAACTGTAGGAGGGCTCTTTCCTTCTACCTGCAGCACATGCAGGCCCATCGCAGGTCTGAGCGTTCCTTTGTCTCCTACGACTCTGCCCATTTGGGACTCGCGGTCACTAAGCGGATCCTTTCCCTCTGGGTGGCGGATTGCATCGCATTCACTCAGGCTGGGCTACCGCTGGACTGCTGAGTCACGACGCACAGTGTCTATGCGAGGGCAGCGTCGGTGGCACATCTGTGCTCCATGCCCCTGGCGGACATCTGTCGGGCCACAACCTGGTCCTCAGCTAACACCTTTGCGACGCATTACTGCCTGGAGAGGGAGTCACGTTGGGACTGGCCAGGCCGTACTCCATAATCTGTTTGGGGTTTAGGCAACTCTGGGGCCTCCGACCCTCCTTCTGTGGCTACCGGGAGTGTGGTCTTCCGGGGTCTTCGGACTGTCTTTGGTTACCAAGTTCTGCTCACGGTGGCATTTTTCCTGTGGGTCCTCAGTAGCTTGTAGCTGGCGATTCCCATATGTGAGGACTGACTTCCTGCTTGTTCCTGGAGAAAGCGTAGTTACTCACCTATAACAGGTGTTTTCCAGGGACAGCAGGAATCAGTCCTCACAATCCACCCACCTCCACTTGGAGTTACCACTCTTGGTATTTTTTCTCTTTTGCCTGAGTTATGTCATCTGACTGATCAAGATGGCACCCTTGGGCGGGAAAGGGACCATGCATGCATGGTGGCATTCCCAAAGACTTTCTTTGAAAGCTGGGGAAATGCTCCACACTGTTCCTGCTCTTGTACAGAAGCCGCACCCCCACGATATGAAGTTTATTCCTCTGACTTTGATTTTTGAGATTGTCCCATTTTTCAGAATGCCACATCACCAATTGTGACAGCTGCTGGATTTCAGACGTCGTGCTTGGCTTCTGTCTGGGCCAAGCGTTGCTCCACTTCCCTCAGCTGGCTACCAAATGTTTTGAAAGTTTTGTTCATGAGATCTAACTTGCCATTTATTTTGGCAAATTGGACTGTCAAAGCTCCCACTACCATGACAGACACTTCCTCCACCAGTGCAGCTTGATTTGAGGAGCCCGGTGTCGCAGGAGAGTCTACCATCTTTGTGGCAGCATGCGACAGCTTTTCTCTATCTTTCTTCACTGACTTTGTCCTGGCCCAAATTTTCCCTTTTCTCTGGTATGTCGGGGCTCAGAGGCTTTGTTAAGAATTAGTCTAGTTCAGGTCTCTTAGGTCACTATAAAAATACTGTTTTATACAGGTAGGGTCCCTGGAGTAAAAGCAGCCTACACCTCCCCTCCCCAACATATCACGTGACCTCCCCTCCCCCTAATTTCTTTTAAAATTTGACAGACTTTTCAACCCTGAAAACTTCCCCAGCTTTAATGATCTAGTGATTTCCCAAATCTGTTGCATAACTATATCAGCATCCATTCCCCATACCTCCTCTTCCTGCAGAACCACCCAGTGGCACTGACCCCAGATAGCTATCCATTTTCAGCCTTCCTTACCCCTGGTTTGGCTTTGGATGCCTTCCTTCTGGATTGAGGAGAAGGCCACCTATATGGCCTTCCATATGCATTTCTTTTTAGTACCTCTCATAGTAAAAACTCTCAGCTCAAGAGGCTGGGATTCCATGATTCTCATAGTGCCTTTTTGACAGAGGCAGCATTGTTGCTTTTTTACTAGAACTCTCTGAGATGTCTCCAGTAGGGCTAGGCAGTTCACCAACACTCATCACAGCTTGGATTTTGAAGAGTTAGACGTGGCTTTTTTGAACTTGCCGGACAGTGTCTCAAAGGTCATTTTGGTTTTCAGAAAGGTTTCCATGAGAAGATTGTACAACTTTAAGTGGAAGATGTTTGCCTTCTGATGAAAAAACCCTCTTTCTTGTTCTACACCAAAAACTATTTGAATATCTTCTGTTATCTGTCAGTGTCAGATTTGAAAATCAGCTTCTTTAGGGCACATCCTAGTGAGACTGGTGCATACCATCTACCATGTAGAAAGTAAACCCAACTCTGTACAGCCTTTAATTGTACATTTCATGCAACTTGCTTCTGTTGAAGCCTTCCGTCAAACTTCCTTCAGTGTCATGGGACCTTAACATTGTTATAACTCTACTGTTGAAAGCTCCATTCATGTTTTTAAATACCTGTGAATTGAAGCACCAAACCTTGGAAGGTCCTGGTTTTGTTGGCGGTAACTTCAGTGCAGAGTTAGTGAGATCTAGTAATGGTTTCACCCTATACAAAGGTTATTGATAGGGTGGTTCTGCACACACATCCAAAGTTCATTCCTAAGGTGTTGGATTGTCCTGCCAACATTTTTCCCCAGATCTCATGACCGCAAAGGTGAACGTGCATTGCACGTTTTGGAGTACAAGCCTTAGCCTTTTATCCATCTTTTTGTTTGTTTTAACCTAAACAGGCCAGGGACTGCTATCAACAAGCACACATTGTCCATTTGGCTAGTAGACTGCTGCTTCTTCATTTACGTCCAGGCAGTCTTGACTCTGGATGGTCGTGTCTCGGCTCATAATGTCAGCGCTATAGCACTTGAGATCGCCCTCCATGGCAGAGATTTGCATATCTGAAATACATTCATGGACATCTGTCCATAAATTCACAACCCATTTAATGTTTGGAAAGAGACTCCTTACATTACAGTAGGTTTAACCAGCCCATGCTCCAGAATCATTTTGGGACCATTTCCCCAAGGCCTATTTATTTTTATTTCCAAAATGAGAAAGGAAAAAACATGAAAAGGCTAGAAGTCATCAAAAAATAATAGTAAATAATGAAAAGTTTGATTGTCTGCCTTTTTGTAGTGCCTTTCTTGTTCATGGTTTTTCCCTTTTTCTTTTTAAGGCAGCCTAGCCTGTAGCTAGGGATTCCTATATATGAAGACTATCCTGCTTGTCCATGGTGAATTCTAAGGATATGAGTGCTCACAAACCCACCCACTTTCTCAAGTAGTTGTATTCTATGTTCAGCTATCTAAATAGACTGAGGCAGCCCCATGCAACAACGTCAAGTGGAAACAGGTGCACATATGTGATAGTGCTCCAAAATGTTTCAGGTAGAATTTACAGCTGGGAACTACTCCTCTGTCAGGCTCCCTCGGTGACTTCAGCCATTATATGAAGATTAACATCCTGCTGTCTTCATCAAAAGTGAAATCAAGTTTTCCTAAAGCAGTTTTTCACGCTGATTCTAAATATGTAATTAGTATTTCTCCTGCACGTAGGGTTTTAGAGAAATCAATCATAGCTGTAACTGTAAAATGTTACATATTGTAAACATTGAAAATATTAGATGTCATACATGCTACTAACTATATTTGGCATGTTTGCATGTAAGAAACGCACTAAAAGTGTTTTACAGAAGACTTTCTGCTGTAAAGTTTGTCAGAATTGTCACGATAAAACATCCAGCAGTAATCTGCTATCATGCTGTCATCGCAGAATCCTTGGTAATGTTTTTCCATGGTCTGAATGTCTTGGTGAAACCTCTCACCCTGTTCATCAATCACTTCACCCACATTTGGTGGAAAAAATTGAAGTTGTGAGTGCATAAAGTGCATTTTTGATGACATGTGGCAACCAAGTTTATGATATGTGTCAAGTAACCTCTGAACTCCACCAACATAGTCTGGCGATTTGTGATTACCCAGAAGGTTTTCACGGATCCACTTAAAGGCTTGCCATGCTTAAAATTCCAAACCATCAAGGCATTTTTAAAATTCTTCATCCTCCATCATCTGTCTTATTTGTGGTCCCACAAAAATGCCTTTCAGTTTTGCAACAGTGGTCTTTGGAAATTCAGAAACAAGATACTGAAATCCTTCTGAATTTGTTTGCGCCATTCTTTTTAATAAAGGTTTCGTTAACCCCAGCTTTATATGCAGAGAAAGCAAAATGTTTGCTGGATCGACTAATGGAACATGACTAATGCTGCTGATTCCTGGATTATAGGCAGTTTTTAAAGGCCAATCATGAGCATAATGACTTTGACAACGCAACTGTCCCAGGGGCAGAGAAAAAAGCAGTATTTGGTAAATCTACCTTGTATGTCCATCAGCATGCCAATAACCTTAAGATCCCCGCAAATCTTCCACTGGTAATTGTCGTGCAGGCCCTCTGTGCGCCCGGTCGGAACTGGATGCACCAAGGTCATCGAGATTCTGATCCCACGGGGCACATTTAGTCCTGTGGGATCAGAATCGTGAACAGGCCTGTATGTGCAGGCCGGGACCGCGATTCTGCCTGGCCTGCATGTACAGGCCTTGCCTGACTAACTCAGTCAGGGCTTTTAAATGGAACTGCGGCGTCATAGTGTCCAGTTGTCATGGCACCATGGCTCCATTTAAAAGCCGCAATCCCTGGCCGCCGGCCACCAGATTGCTTTCCCTGCAGCCTGACCCCTGATCTGTCCTTCCAGGGCTAGAGTCGGGCTGCGGGGAATGTCCTCTGCCCCCTGCCACTCCCGGGCCCACCGATTCAGCTGAATTGGGGAAGTTACTCCACCTCGGAGGTGGAATAACTTACCCGTTCAAGTCGCTGGCCCTGGACGTACAGGGCCGACATTAGAATTGGCCCTGAACAACTGGTGCCAGCGACTGCCCACAGCCCGCTCTAACACCACCTCCGATCCTCCTCTTTCTTGTCCCCATCTAACTTCCCCATACAACCGGTGGGGAAGTTAGATGCTGGCAGGAAGGGCATGAATAGCGGGGACGGAGGTCCCTTTGGGACGTCCATCACTACTATTCGTGGCTTGGAATGTGCCTGATAGTGTATAGATTGGAGCAATATCTGCAGGTTGTCATATGTCTCCTTAAGGTGAACAGAGTGTGCAGTTGGAATAGACTGCTTTACATTGCCGTTATGAATAAGAACGGTCTTGAGGCTTTTTGTTGAAAAATCAATGAATAAGCGCCATTCCTTACCATCCCTCCAGTCCAGTCCCGCACCTCTGTGTAGTGTACCTCTTCCAGCAGCTTGGAGACTGAGCATGTCATCTTTTTGATGACACTAGTGTACTTAAGCAGCTGGCATCGCTTACCAGCCCCAGTATGCTCAATCTCCAAGCAGCTGGAGGAGGTAGTTAGCCAGGGTGCTGGACTCACTGAAGGGACAACTAAGGGGAGATAGGTTTAGTTAGAGTTTGCTTTTTATTTCCCCTGTTAAAATGAATGCTTTTTTGTTTTTTTTTGACTTGACACTTGATTTTTGTTTTTAAAGGCAGAAAAAAAATCATTAAGAACCCGGGGGACAACAGGGCTGAAGGAAGGATATTCCTTCTCCCCCCCCTACCCCAGGATTTTGGGGGGAGTTCTGTGGGGGCCTTCCTTAGTCCGAGACTTCTGGCGGCTCCTGAACCAATTATCAGGTGAGGAGCCGCCGCAGGGGCAGCAGTTATTTGACGGGAGTGAAAGCCTGCAGCCCCAAGTCGCCCCCCTCATCGCTGAAGCCAGGAAGGAAGGCTGAGCATGAGGAGTAGAAAAGCCATGTGGTAAAGAGGCTCCAAGGTAAGAAGGGGGGGGGGGGGAGGACAGTAGGAACCCCTAGTAACCGCTGGAACTCGAGGAAACAGTGGCCTGTAGTGGCGCTGGAAACTCCCCCCCACTGTGTTTAGGTGTGATTTCTTCTTCTTCAGGCCCACGTGTGTTTTTACCCTCCTCTGTGTTTTGGGCACCTGGGAGAGGCAGCTACCAGAGAATAAAGCAGGACAGAGCAGCTTCTTCCTAGGGGGCCATTTGCAGTTTCCTTTCAATATCCTTTTATTTTATTTTATTTTAGTTCAGGTACTCTAGTGCTCTGTGCCTGAGCCTGTGGAGGTATGCACTGTGCTAGGAATCCTTTTACCTATCCGGGTACAGATTGAGGGCGTTTCTGGGGAGTGCCCGCAGCCCTTCCCACCATGCCAGCCAGACTGTATTGCCTGGTATGGGAGGGTATCAAGGAGGGTGAACCCCACTTCATGCACATCCTTAGGTTTTGAGCTGTATAGCACAAGGAATGCTTATTCAGTGCACAATGACTTGCTGTAGACCTGTGGAAAAAGCCTAACTGCTATTGTCTGTTGTGCCTGGTCAAGTGATGTGACAGTTTGTTGATGTGACTTTCTCTTGAGAAGGGTCAGGCAAAAAGTTAGAGACAGAAATAAGTGAAGCATAAGAAGGAAAGAGTGCTGCATAGATGTTTGTAGTAGCTACAGTTTTGTTCTGTGAAAAACAAGAATTACCTGCATTTAAGAAATGTATATAACTAGAAAGATAGACTCAGTTAGTGGATAGGAGACAAATGAAATCCTTCCATCTGTCTATGGTCATTGAGTAACGTGACATGATCATCCCGTATCGTAGTCCAGATTATGTACCTACTAAATTTGTGATATTTTTTATATACCACCTCTTCCAGAGATCAAGGGTGGTTTACAATGAACATAACACAATTATATTATAACACAGAACTCACTTTTAACGTCTTAATAGCTGTTTAGCAAAATAGCTAAATAACATATTAAAGTAACTTATTTAAAGAGTATTTTGGAATATACTAGCTGTCCCATTTTCAAAGGGTGATATTGCTTGTAAGGGAAGCTGTACTTATAAAAATGTAAACTTTTACTCTGAGAACGTATCAGTCTGATGGGATCAGTGCAAGGTCCATGTCATATCTTTGAGGTACAACATGGCAGTGCAATCTAAAAATCCTCAAGATACGTGGGAGCCAACGGGGAGTGGTCTCGGAGGCAAGCCTCTGCGTAGACTGCACTCAACAGGCTAAGTCATTGGAGCAGGGCCTGCAGGACGAGACAAGGCAGAAGAGTCCCTCCCGGTTGCAAGAGACCCTGGAGGCATGGGGTGCCATGTTACCTTCAAAGAATCCTTCTCCTGGTCCCTGCATGATGCCCGGGCCATCTGTCCCTCAAGCCCAGAGAGCAATATGATTCCCGGGGGAGTTCTCACCAGAGTTTGTCTTTTGCATAAGGCGTTTTGCCTACGTCAACAGGGCTTGACAAGCAGCTCCTCAGCCCCAGAATGCAGGGCTAAGAGGGCGTCGGACGCAAAAGAGCACGAGACAGGGGCAGTGGCGCCTAAGTGGGCTTAGAGGCTCAGAGGAATGGCAGCAATCGCCATTGTTGGAGGGGTTGGATGGGGAAGACCTCGACATGGAGCTAGATCTGCAGGAGGAAGAAGGAGAGATCCCAGAACAGGAGGATCAGGCCCGGATTGTTCGGGTGTTCCACTGGGAGGAGCTGCCGGTGCTCATCTTGGAGTCTCTCAAGGTCCTGAATATGTCTGCTAACCTCCCGGCAGAGGAAGAGGCACCAGAGGATCCGCTGCTCCAGGCAGTGCGGAAATCGCAGAAATTCCTCCTGGTACATGGAGTAGTATGACAGATGTTCCAGGATGAGTGGTATCTGCAGGGGGGGGCCGGTCTTAAAGGGGTGTGAGCCATGATGCGCCTGTATCCGCTGCTGAAGCAAGAACAAGAGCTCCTTCGATCATCCAAAGTGGAGGGCAGGCGGTGTCTGCAGCAGTAGAAGAGACCTTGACTCGTCTCCTGCAGCTAAGAGCCATGGAACCGGTTCGGTGAGACCAGTATGGCTGCGGTTGATACTCTATGTATTTCGTGGTGCCCAAAAAGGAAGGTTCCTTTTGCCCAGTTCTGGACTTCAAGGTCATGAAAGCTTTCTCTGGGTACCGCATTTCCACACGGAAACGCTGGGATCAGTAATAGTGGTGGTAGGAAGCGGAGCATTCTGGACATCCCTCGATCTCATGGAGGCGTATCTGCACATTCCCATCCATCCAGAACATCCGCAGTTTCTCCACTTTGCAGTGCCATGGGGCCATTTCCAGTTTCGAGCATTGCCCTTCAGTCTGGCGACTGCCCCCTGTACCTTCACCAAGGTGTCATGGTGGTTGTGGCAGCAGTTCTCTGCAAGGAAGGGGTTCTCATCCACCCATACCTAGATGATTGGCTGATCTAGGCAAAGTCCAGGGACGCTAGCGAAAGAGCAACAGCGCGGGTGGTAGAGTTCCTTCAAAGTCTTGGTTGGGGGGGGGGGGTCAACCTGGCTAAGAGTCAGTTACAGCCAGCCCAGGAGCTAGAGTATTTGGGAGCATGCTTCAATACCCACGTGGGCATGGTTTTCCTGCCAGATTGCCAGGCACAGGAGCTACGACAGTTGATACGGCAGTTCCTGAAGATGGTGAGACTGTCGGCGTGGCATTATCTGCAGGTTCTGGGGATCATGGTGGCCACTCTCGAGCTAGTCCCATGGGCAAGGGCACACATGCAACCGCTGCAAAGGGCTCTGCTCTGTCGGTGGTCCCATCAGAGTCAGCCCCTGTCCCAAGTACTCCCCTGTCCACGGAGCACCAGGAGAACCCTCAGGTGGTAGCTGCATCCAGGGAGCCTGGAAGGTAGCATGCCACTCGAGTCCCCAGTGTGGATTCCACTGATGACCGATGCCAGTCTGTCAGGTTGGGGAGCCCATTGTGAAGGACACTTTGTTCAGGGACAGTGGAGTCTGTAGGAGGACCTGTGATCAATCAACAGGCTTGAGATGCAAGCAGTGGCCTTGGTGCTAGAAGGTTTCGAGCCATGTTTGCAGTGGAAGGCAGTCAGAGTCCACTCGGACAATGCGACCACGGTGGCTTACATCAACCGGCAAGGAAGCACGGGGAGTGCAGACCGGAGGAGGAGGCCAAAAGGCTGTTCGGATGGGCAGAGATTCGTCTCCAGGCGTTATCAGTGGCGCACGTAGCGGGAGTAGACAGTGGTGATGGTAGACTACCTCAGCCGAGTCTGTGTGGACCCCAGAGAGTGGCAGCTCATCCAGGGAGTGTTCGAGCAGGTGATCTGCCGATGGGGCACACCGGTCATAGACATAATGGCAGCGTTCAAGTCAGCCAAGGTCTGGTGGTTTTTCAGCAGAAGAAGAGAAAGGATATCTGAGGACCTGGATGCTCTAATTCAGCGGTGGCTTGAAAAGGGTCTCTCATATGTTTTCCCCCGTGGGCGCTTATAGGCCAGGTAGTGCAACAGATAGAGGCGCATCGAGGATTAGTAATTCTGGTGGCACTGGACTGGCTGAGGCGCCCCTGGTATGCCGACCTGATTCAGATACTGGCAGATCGACCATGGCGGCTTCTGGGTTGGAAGGACCTCTTTAGAGGGGCCGCTTTGTATGCCCCAGGTGGATAGCTTACGGCATGGCTATTGAAAGGGCAAGGTTGAAGAAGAAAGGATATTCGGGCTCGGTGATAGTGACCTTGCTACAGGCCTAGAGGAAGTCTGTGAACCTGGCATGCATCCGCATAGGGTGCATCTTTGAATCATGGTGCAGAGAGGCAGGCGCGCCCCTTCCACTTCCTCCATCCCGGACATCTTGACGTTCTTGCATTCCGGTTTTGTAAGAGTCTAGCCGCCAGTTCCTTGAGGGTGCAACTTGCGGCGATTTCCTGTTATCTTGGGGAAAGTCCATGGGGTGCCGTTTGATACACACCCAGACATGCTGAGATTTTTAAGGGCAGTGACCCACCTTTGTCTGCCGAGGAGGGTGTTGGTACCCCCTTGGGATCTCAATCTGGTGGTGATGGCGCTGTCTGGGGAACCCTTTGAGCCATTGAGTCAAGCTTCTCTGAAGGCTTGACTCTGAAAATGGTATTCCTGGTGGCGATTTGCACTGCATGCAGGTTTTCAGAGCTTCAGGCCCTGTCGTGCCAGGAGCCATTCTTTTCCTTCTCCAAGGAGAAAGTGGTCCTGCGCCCAGTACCTTCATTTTTGCCCAAGGTGATGTCAGCATTTCATGTAAATTGGGCTGTTTCCTTACCGGCTCTGGCAAGTGTGGATGTGAGCCCTGCCACTCCACAGCTGTGCTGCCTGGATGTTAAAAGAGCCCTGTGAAAGTATGTGAAAAGGGCATTGTCCTTTCAGAGACTGGACCTGTCTGTTCTTTTTGGCAGGCAGGCAGCGCAAAGGTGAGGCGGCAGCTAAGGCCTCCATTCCCAGATGGATCATGGAGACAATCGCGTCGGCATATATCTTGAAGGGTAAAGCAGTGCCAGCAGGGTTGCAGATGCATTCCACGAGGGCACAGACAGCCTCGTGGGCAGAGTATAATTTAGTTACGCCAGTGGAGATTCTGTGGGGCAGCAACGTGGTTGTTGCTGCATACTTTCTCTAAGCATTATTGCCTGGATGTCCAGGCGGCGGGGGATGCTCGTTTCAGATCGGCAGTGCTTCAGGCCTTTTGTGCGGGTCTCTCACGTTAGTTTAAATTGCTCTGATATATCCCAGAGATGCGGGACTGGACTGGAGGGATGATAAGGAAAGAGAAATTAGACTTACCTGCTAATTGTTTCTTGAGGAACTACAGTCCAGTCCTGGAACCCTCCCTGAGTGCTTTCTGTGATAATCTGTTCACACCCTGGTCCTGAAGCGGGCTGCCTTGGTGGAGATAGTGGCCAGGAGGAGCTGGGGAGTGGGATGTAATCAGCGTTTGGGAGGGGCAGATCGTAAGAGCTGTCAGTTGCTTGCTTCTTGCTAGTTGGAGTTGCTCAGGTGCTCATCAGGTAGGCAGAATCATCCTGGAGGGGGGGACGAGGTATCCTTCCTAGGGGATGGAGGGGGTACTAGTTTATTTAGGCATAGAAGTGTTTGTTGCATATTTAGCTACTCATTTGTTGCTCCTCTGTCAGTAGGTACAGGGGTTGGTAGGCGATGCCAACTGCTTAAGTATACTAGTGTCATCAAAAAGATGACATGCTCAGTCTCCAAGCTACTGGAAGAGGTACACTACCCAGAGGTGCGGGACTGGACTGGAGTTCCTCAAGAAACAACAATTAGCAGATAAGTCTAATTTCTTTTTCTGGCGGTCTGTGTACCTGCGAAAGGGCTCTAAAAAGTCGGTTGATATTCTTGCAATAACACAATGGACCGTCTACTTTAAAGAACGTCGCTAAATTAAGATTGCACATTCGATAGTGGCAAATGAGAACATTCTTTTGAAGTAAGTTCTTTTCTTTCAGCCTTGAAGCAAGAAGTTCTGCTTTATCTTTTGAGAGTGCCAAGTCTCGTATAAGATCACTAAGCTCTTCTTGGCTGAATTTCTTTGGGTTGCCATTGCTTTCATCTGGCACATAGTCTGCATCTTCTGACTGTTTAGGTTGGCCGCCACTTGCACCATCTAACTCCGTTTTGTCTGATACAGAAGACAGTCCATCCTGTGAAGGAATTGGAACAGGAAGTGTTCTGTCATGTGCATTTCAGACATAAGATTTGTATACACAGTGTTGAGCTGCTTAATCTCCAGGAACAAGCAGGAATGAGTCTTCACATATGGGTATCGTCGGTACCGACGGAGCCTGCGCGGGAACGCTCCCCAGCGTCCAAAAGGAAAGCTTTTGGGAGCATCCCACAGCACCTGCACGCTGCCTTCCCGCCTTTCCTAACCGCCTCTCTCCAGTTCTTCTTTTCCGCGGAGCCAGCAGGTCGTGTTCCTGTCGCCGCTGAGGAATTTCTTTATTTTATTTCTTTGGTCGCGCGCCTGCCTTCTCGACGCTGGACCGGTACCGCCGGTCTTTTCTTTCTTTCTTCTAAAAAAAAAAAAAAAAAAAAAATACTGTTTTTTCTCACTTCAGTGCATTTTCTTCTTTGGCCTTAGGCCTAGGACATTTTTCCTCATGGAAAAGCCCGCCTCTGGGTTTAAAAAATGCACGAAGTGCAGCGGCACTATTTCTGTCACTGACACCCATGAATGGTGTCTAAAATGTTTAGGTCCTGACCACTCCATTGCGGATTGTGAGTCCTGTTCCATGATGTCTAAAAGGTCTACAGAATCGAGCAGCTAAGCTCAGTACCCTGTTTCCCTTGGATGCAGCTTCGGTTGCATCGACGTCTTCCAGGGCTGCTTCTTCCTCACATGGTTCTCAGGTAACCAAACTTAAATCCAGCCGGTCCTCGAAGGGTAGATCTCCCTCTAAGTATCGAGATGCCTCCGGGCTTGCCCTTGAGGAATCCGCATTGGCAAAATTACCCCGGCGGGAGGCTCCGGCTTCCAAAGCTTTATCTATGGGGTCTCAGGTTGACATCGATGGCTCGGCCTCGACGATCACCTGTTGCCATGTTCTGGGGTACCGGTGGTTCCCACTGGTACCGACATCCAGACATTGGTTGCGTCAATGGATCAGAATATCCTGACCATGCAGCGTTCCATCACAGCATTCATACAAGCTGCGACGCCTTCGGTACCGCAACAAACTCCGTTGCCGGTACCGACTCCGGCACCGGTACCGACATCGGTTCCGGTGCCGGTACAGATTGCATCGACATCCGCTTCGGTGTCAACTGCAGCGGTACACTGTTCTGTGATGCCCATCGGTACCAAATCGGTACCGATCACTCCCGATGTCGATACCACCTGGTACGCGTATCGGGCTCTGCAGGAGCATCCAGACAGGCGATACTTCGATTCCTCTGAAGACTCTGATGAATCAGAGGTGTCTGTCGAAGTATCGGTGATTCATCCTCAGGAGCCCTCTTCTCCAAAAAGGAGAATGTCTCCTCCAGAAGACTTGTCTTTTCAAGACTTCATTAGGGAAGTGGCCAGGGGCCTTTCCATCTCAGTGGCCCCTGAGACAGAGCCTAGAGCCAAAAAATTAGATATTTTACAATATCCTAAAGCTCCTAAAGAGGCAGCCACTTTACCAATACATGAGATTCTTTATGATCACATGTTGGGCATATGGGAGACTCCTCTCACCACTTCCCCTCATTCTCGCAGGTTGGACACCATGTATCGTGTTCCTGCTTGTCCTGGCTTTCATAAGACTCAGCTTCCTCACCACTCCATTGTCGTGGAATCTGCTATGAAGAAGATAGAGTACAAAAAGGCACTCTTCTGCTCCTCCAGCAAGAGAATGCAGAACCTTAGATGCCTTTGGCAGGAGAAGTTTCCAGGCCAGTATGCTTGTTGCCACAATCAACTCCTATAGTCTCTATATGGGGATGTTTCTAAAAGAAGTTACAGATCACCTGCAAACTTTATCTCCTTTTATTTCAGAAGATAAAAGGGAAGAGTTCCTCACCTGGCTCAAACATGCCCAGGATATTTCCAAGTTTTCCAACCGTGCAGCCTTTGACTCTTTTGAAGGTGCCAGAAGAGCCTTGGCCATTGCCATAGGTGCACGCAGAGTTGCTTGGTTACAAGCTTCTGATTTGGAACCTTGAGTTCAAGATGGACTAGGAAACCTTCCTTGTACAGGTGAAAGCCTTTTTGGCAAGGATTGGCAAGCAAAGGCCACCCAAATGGATGCTGAAAATTCTGCTTTAGATAGACTTTCAAAGTCTACTTCTGCCCCTTTTAAGAAAAGGTTGTTCAAAAAGGGATTTTTTCCCAAAAAAGGGAAATATTATTCTGCTTATGGTCAGCAGTCATCTACTGCAGGTCGTTTTGCTACAAAGAGACAGCAACAACGGAAACAGGCCAAGCCTAAGGCTGCTAGGACTGCTACGGCCCAACAGCCTCAGCCTCCTCAAGGCCTTTGACTTACACCTAGAGAGCTTAGCCTTTCTGGCTCTAGAACATCCAGAGCCTCTCCCCATTCCAGGAAGGTTCGCTTACTTTGCTCCCAGATGGGAACAAATCACAGCAGAGCAATGGACCCTCTCCATCATAAGGGAGGGGTACAAGCTTCATTTCTTAAACCTTCCTCCTCACACCATGGTGAAACAGTTCAATTCTCAGACATCTCTCCTCGACCTTCTGGGTCAGGAGATTGCTACCCTTCTTGCCCAAGGGGCAATAGAAGAAGTACCCTTTCTTCAACAGGGCTCAGGGTTCTACTCCCCCTACTTTCTTATCCCAAAGAAAACAGGGGGCTACAGACCCATATTAGATCTCAGAGAATTGAACAGATTTCTATGCAAGGAGAAATTCAAGATGATTTTTCTCGGTACTCTCCTTCCATACCTTCAGAGTCAGGATTGGCTTTGCTCTCTAGACCTCAAGGATGCGTACACCCATGTCCTCATCCATCCAACACACAGAAGGTTCCTTTGGTTCCTTTATCAAGGGAAGCACTATCAATACAGAGTGCTTCCTTTCGGTCTGGCCTCTGCACCAAGGGTGTTCACGAAATGCATGGCAGTAGTAGCTGCATTTCTACGCACTCTAGCGATATTCGTATTCCCATATCTGGACGACTGGCTCATCCGAGCTCCATCCCAGTCAGAGGCTCAGACTTCTCTAACCTGCACAAGCCGTATCCTTCAGTATCTGGGACTTGTAATAAACTTTCCAAAATCCCATCTCACCCCTACTCAGTCTCTAGAGTTCATAGGGGCCTTGCTGGATACCACACTGCAAGGGCCTATCTTCCCCAGGCCCGTTGCTTACGCTTGGTGCAGTTAGCCTCACAAATTCAGTTAAAATCCCATTTAACTGCTTGAGAGATGTTACAACTGTTAGGCCACATGGCATCCACTGTGCATGTGGTTCCTTACGCTCGCCTTCACATGAGGGCAGCTCAGTGGGCTCTGTCCACCCAGTGGACCCAGGCATCAGGTTGCCAGACAAAATAGCAACCTCCAGTCGCCTCTTTTGGTCCCTCCACTGGTGGAAGTCCACTCAAAATCTGTTGCTGGGGTCCCCCTTTCAACAGGTGTTACCCCAAGCAACCCTTACAACAGATGCCTCTCCAAGAGGTTGGGGAGCTCATCTTCAAGATCTCTCCACTCAAGGCATCTGGTCTCTAGAGGAGACATCTCTACATATCAATCTCTTAGAGCTCAGAGCAATTTTTCTAGCTCTGAGTCTTCCACACCCTGCTCAGCTACAAGACAGTCCTCATCCACACGGACAACCAAGTAGCCATGTTCTACGTGAACAAGCAGGGCGGGACTGGCTCTCTGTCGCTTTGCAACGAAGCTCTGAGATTGTGGTCCTTCGCCAGAGAGCATCAAATTCATCTCATGGCAGTGTATCTTCCAGGGGTTCAAAACTCTTGGGCAGACAGACTCAGTCGAGTTCTGCTTCCGCACGAATGGTCCCTCCATGGGGACCAGATAGCCAGGATCTTCCGAATTTGGGAAACCCCGGACATAGACCTCTTTGCAAGTCCGTGGAATGCCAAACTTCCCCGGTTCTGTTCCAGGATTCCGTGTCAGGGAGTTCAGGCCATTGATGCCTTCTTCCTTCATTGGGGGCAAGACTTCCTCTATGCCTTTCCACCCATTCCCCTAATTCCCAAGACACTCTTCAAACTTCAGAGAGACAAGGGGTCTATGATCCTCATAGCACCACATTGGCCACGCCAAGTGTGGTACCCTCTACTTCTGCATCTCTCCCAAGCTCCCTCCCTGGACTTGGGATCTGCTCCAGACCTCCTGTCCCAGGAGGAGGGAACATTGTGGCATCCAAATCCCCAGTCTCTTCACCTCAGAGCCTGGTTGCTGAAGGCCTAGACCTTCAAGATTTGCATCGTTCTCAGCAAGTGAAGGATATCCTTCATGCTTCCAGAAAGCCTTCCACTAGACATTCCTATGCTTTTAAATGGAAAAGTTTTACCATTTGGTGTGCAGAGAAGGGTCTTAACCCTCTTGCAATACCTCTGAATTCTTTACTAGAGTATTTGCTGCATTTATCCCATGCAGGCCCTAAAACAAATTCAGTAAGAGTCCATTTGAGTGCTATTGCAGCATCCCTTAAACCTCTGAATGGACAGCCTATTTCCTCTCATCCTCTTATAGCAAGATTCATGAGAGGCCTTCTTTTGACTAAACCTCCCATCAGACCACCTCCAGTGGCATGGGACTTGAATCTGGTTCTTGGCCAGCTTATGCAGCCACCTTTTGAACCCTTAGCCACTACCTCCTTGAAATTTCTTTCCTGGAAGGTTGTTTTTCTCATTGCAGTCACTTCAGCTCGCCGCATCAGTGAGCTACAAGCCTTGGTGGCTAATCCTCCTTATACAAGGTTCCATCATGACAAGGTAGTCCTCAGGACTAATCCACACTTTATGCCTAAAGTGGTCTCAATTTTTCATCTGAACCAGGAGGTTTATTTACCTGTCTTTTTTTCCAGGACCTCATGCTTCACTTGCAGAGAGGAATCTTCATACCCTGGATTGTAAAAGAGCTCTTGCTTTTTACTTACAAAGAACACAGCAACATAGAAAGTCCTCTCAACTCTTTGTTGCTTTTGGTCCCTCTCATCTAGGACTTCCAGTCTCTAAGAGAACACTGTCCAATTGAATTGCTCAGTGTATTTCTTTCGCCTACCAGAGTAAGAACCTTTCTCTGGAGGGCCATGTCACAGCTCACAATGTGAGGGCCATGGCAGCCTCTATGGCTCATCTAAATTCTGTGTCCATCGACCAGATCTGTCGAGCGGCCACCTGGGCCTCGGTTCATACCTTCACAGCCCATTACTGCTTGGACTAGGACTCCCGCCGGGATGCCTTGTTTGGTCAGGCTGTTCTCAAACACCTGTTCCATACCTAACCAACTCCTACCCTCCATCCCTGCCTGGATGCCTGAGATTCATGAGTGGAGGTAGAGCCCTTCCCAGGGACTCACAACCTGGATGATCTCCCAGGCATCTCTAGCTGGGGAGTCCCCATATGTGAAGACTCATTCCTGCTTGTTCCTGGAGATAGCACAGTTACTTACCTGTAACAAGTGATCTCTGGGAACAGCAGGAATAAGTCTTCACAACCCACCCACCTCCCCTAGGAGTTGTATCTCTCTATCTTTCTTTCCTTTCCTCACTCTCTCTTTGTCTCAGCTTTAAAACTCGAACTGGAGAGAGGCGGTTAGGAAAGGCGGGAAGGCAGCGCGCAGGTGCTGTGGGATGCTCCCAAAAGCTTTCCTTTTGGACGCTGGGTAGCGTTCCCACGCAGGCTCCGTCGGTACTGACGATACCCATATGTGAAGACTTATTCCTGCTGTTCCCAGAGATCACCTGTTACAGGTAAGTAACTGTGCTTTCTTCGCAGAGGAACCCGTGATATTAACCAGACAAAAAAGCAGTAATCATGGTGGTTTCTTGGCTCCCTCCATATCATCGGTACAGCAAATGGCATCACTGTTTTCCTTCCATTTAACAAATCACATATTCCATTTGCACAGGTAGTGCAAATGATGCGAGGCACCCACGGCTTATTCTGGTCACCCATTGGGCATCCAAAATCTTACTTGTACACTTTTACCGAAGGTCTGACATTATGGTACGACATTGAGATACAGTAGCAAATGAACCACAAAAGTAACAAAAAACATCGGAATGATTTCTACACTGTCTTGGCATGATTTTATTTCTGATGATTTCTTCAGTGTTATTACCAAATACATAATCAAAATAATTACCCTGAAAAGCAAAATAAATACCAATCAATATTGGTAGAATAATCACTAACACGGTTTATGTCAATTCGGCTAGTATAGCAAAACATCTGAAACTATCATCTTTCAAACCTGACGTGATACGACAAAAAGAAAGCTAGTTTTGAACATTGTTCATCATAGGTTATTTAATACACATGAAATTTTGTGGTGATTTTTTCATGTTGACCAGTCTTAGATAAGTAACATAAGGCCATGCTTACTAAAGGTTAAGTGTTACCTTGGGCCATTTCATTCGTATGTGCACAGCAGCGCTGAGCGATCCTTTAATGTTAATTAACGTGCATTAATCTTTAGTAAACTTGCCTTAGTTGTCTGTCTGCCTGGATGTTTTCTATTCCTGACAGATACATGACTCCTAAGTTTATCGTTTGAAAAGTGACAAAATCCTTGTTTTGACAACTTCTCGACATAAGAAATAGGAATCTGTGCCTCTTGGATTATTCACTTTGGACATGGCTTTATTTTGTAAACAGACAATATAGGTAGCTGACAGTCACCCAAAAGCGCATGGTTCGGAAGGATGATTCCTTAAAGGATACTAGCAAAAGATTGAAGTTAGGGCACATAAACAGAGAGGTTCCAATAAAGACAAAAGTAACCCAAATGTCCTTGAGTACAGAGCAGACAGAGCTTAAAGATTGCAAATTACCCCTGCCTACCGATAGCCAGATTAATATAAATAAAATACAGCCTCTAAAATGTTTGTATGCAAATGCTAGAAGTCTAAAAAATAAGATGGTAGAGTTAGAATATATAGCATTAAATGAGAAGTTAGATATGATTGGTATCTCAGAGACATGGTGGAAGGAAGACAACCAGTGGGACACTGTGATACCTGGGTACAAATTATATCACAATGATAGAGTAGATCAAATTGGTGGAGGGGTTGCGCTCTGTTAGAAAGGGCATTGAGTCACACAGGATTAAAGTTTTGCAGGAAACAAACTACATGGTAGAATCTCTATGGATTGAAATTCCATGTAAAACGGGGAAGGCTATGGCAGTGGGGGTGTACTATCAACTGCCTGGCCAGAATGAACAGATGGATGATGAAATTCTCAAAAAGCAGGGATGTTAATATTTAGAGCACAGTAATAATAATGGGTGATTTCAATTACCCCGGTATCGACTGGGCCAGTGTCATGGCAGGACATGTTAGGGAGATAATATTTCTAGTTGAAATAAATGACTGCTTCTTGGAGCAGCTGGTTCATGAACCGACCAGAGGGGAAAGCCATCTTGGATCTAGTCCTTAGTGGAACATAAAATCTGGTGCAAGAGATAAGGGTGTTGGAGCCTCTTGGCAATAGTGATCATAGTATGATCGCGTTTGATTTAATAAATGGAGGAAGTACGGTAAGGAAATCTACAGTACTACCTTTTAACTTTCAAAAGGGAGACTATGAAAAAATGAGGAAATCTGTTAAGAAAAAACTAAAAGGAGCCAGCTGCAAAGGTTAAAGATTTACATCAACATGGTGGGGTTTAAAAATACTATCTTGAAAGCCCAGACCACGCTTTAAGCTGGCAGCATGGTTTAAAGGTGAGGTCAGAGAGACTGTTGTAGCCAAAAAAGCAACTTTCAGGAAATGAAAAAAGGAGCCAAATGACAAAAACTGGAAACATAAAAACTGTCAAGTTAGATGCAAGGCATTGATAAGGCAGGCAAAGAGAATCTAAAAAAAAGCTTGCTGAGGAAGCAAAAACGCATAACCTTTTCAAGTACATTTGTGGGAACAAATCTGTGAGAGTCAGTTGGACCATTAGATGATAGAGGGGTAAAGTGGGGCACTAAGATGGGACAAGGCCATAGGTGAGAGACTGAATGAATTCTTTGCTTTGGTCTTTACTGAAGAAGATGTAGGGAAGTTACCCATGCCTGAAATGCTATTTAAAGCTTATGCAGCAGAAGAAAAGAAATGAAATATCGATAAACTGGGAAGATGTATTACAACTATTTGATAAACTGATGAGTAGCAAATCACCTGGACCGGATGGTATACATCCAGGGGTGTTGAAAAAAATTAAATATGAGATTGCAGATCTACTATTACTAATCTGTGAACTATCATTAAAATTATCTGTAATATCTGAAGAGTGAAGGATGGCCATTGTAACACCAATTTTTAAAAAGGGTTCCAGGGATGATCTGGGAAACTACAGACCAGTGAGGCTGATGTCTGTACCTGGAAAAATGGTAGAAACCATTATTAAGAACAACATTTCTAGACATGTAGATAGTCATGGTTTAATTGGGAGACTGCCAACATGGCTTTAGCCAGGGAAGGTCTTGTCTTATTAATCTATTATATATTTTTTGAAGGTGTAAATAAACAGATAGACAAAGGTGAGTCAGTGTATTTGGATTTTCAGAAAGCCTTTGACAAGGACTCTCATGAGAGACTGTTGGCAAAATTAAGAAGTCATGGGATAGGAAACAGTGTACTATTGTGGATCAGGAACTGGTTAAAAGATAGAAGGCTCTTCTTACCGGCACCCCTCGGTATTTGGCTGACACAATCCACCTTCAACCCTATCCGCGTCTTCTTCGTTCAGCTCATGGTAATCGCCTCTTTCTCCCCTCCCCTTCTCAGGCCCATTTGGAACTCACCCGACACTCTGCATTCTTCTTCTTAGGTCCTGCTTTATGGAATTCTCTCCCGCTTTCTCTCCATACTGAATTGTCTCACCCTCGCTTTAAAGCGCTCCTCAAATCTCATCTGTCAGGCCTTCGACCTCCCCCCTCCTGCCGATGGTGCCTTGCCCCCCGGCCGTGCCCTCCATTCCCCTTAACGTCCTCCTGGATGCCCTTCACCTGTCTTTCCCCCAGCCTCCCTCCCTGCTCTCTACCTCCCTCCCTGCTCTCTACCTTCTCTCTTTTTTCACCTGTCCTCACCTGTCCTTCCCCCAGCCTCCCTCCCTGCTCTCTACCTTCTCTCTTTTTTCTGTCCCTCTCTGTCCTATCATTATTGGTATTCATTTCTGACTTTATTTTTCAGTAGCCTTACCTTGTTTGTATTGTACACCGCCCTGACTCCTCGGCTTGGGCGGTTTATCAAATAATGTGAATAAAGATAAAGAAAGCATGAGGGTAGGGCTAAATGGCCAATTTTCCCAATGGAGAAAGGTGAATAATGGGATCTGTGCTGGGTCCGCTGCTTTTTAACATGATTAAATGGTTAGTGGTCTTCTTTATAAAGCATATGAGGACAGACTTAAGGATCTTAATATGTTTGCTTTAGAGGAAAGGTGGGATAGAAGTGATATGATTGAGACGTTTAAATACCTTCGTGGTATAAATGCACAGGAGGAGAGCCTCTTTCATTTGAAAGCAAACTCTGCTACGAGGGGACATAGGATGAAAGCAAAAGCAGATAAACTCAGGAGTAATATGAGGAAATATTTCTTTACAGAAAGAGTGGTAGATGCGTGGAATAGTCTCCCAATGGAGGTGATAGAGCTGAGGACAGTATCTGAATTCAAAAAAGCATGGGACAAACACAGAGGATCTCTAGAGTTAAAAAGGGGACTCTTATAGTGGTTGCTATGGAAGGGTGGACTAGTTAGGGCATGTGGTTTTTTTCTGCTGGAAATGGGAATAACAAGTGAGGTAAACAAACTTGCAGATGACACAAAATTATTCAAAGTTGTTAAAGCCCAAGACGGTTGTGAAAAATTGCAAGAGGATCTTAATAAATTGGAAGACTGGACATTCAAACGGCAGATCAAATTTAATGTGGACAAGTGCAAAGTTATGCACCTAGGAAAGAACAACCCAAGCTATGGTTATATAAGGTTCCACATTAGGAACCACCACCTAGGAAAAAGATTTAGGTGTCATCGTGGATAACACATTGAAACCCTCTGCCCAGTGTGCAGTGACAGCCAAGAAAGCAAATAGAATGCTAAGAATCATAAGGAAAGGAATGGAGAATAAAACAAAGGATATTATAATGCCTCTGTATCGATCCATGGTGAGACCACAACTCGAATATTGTATGCAATTCTGGTCGCTATATCTTTAAAAAGGATATAGCAGAATTAGAAAAGTTAGAGAAGACCCACCAAAATGGTGAAGGGGGGATGGAAAGATATCCTTTCTCGGAAAGGCTTAAAAGTGTAGGGCTCTTCAACTTAGAAAAGAGACGGCTGAGGGGGAGATATGTTAGATGTCTATAAATTAATGAATGGAGTAGAACGGGTAAACGTAGATCTATTGCATCGCCAGAAACAAGCAGAAAGTTGGTCACTCTTCAAACTTCAGGCCGACCAGGGTCAAATGATTCTCATTGCCCCTTACTGGCCCAGACAACTGTGGTTTCCTCTGCTGCTTCAACTTGCTGAAGGACCTCCTCTCAGGCTCTGTTATTCACCAACCCTACTCTCTCAGGAACAGGGGACCCTTCTGCAACCCAGCCTCAAGATGCTCCACTTGACAGCATGGAGCCTGAGTGCTTTGTCCTCTCTCACTTAGATCTCCAAGAGGGCATATTGCAGGTTCTCCTATCTTCAAGAAAAGATTCAACCAGACATTCTTATGCTTTTAAATGGCACAGATTTTCTATCTGGTGTTCTCATAAAACATGTCCCATTCCGGATTTAGTCCATTGCTTGTTCTATTTGTCCTCCTCTGGGCTTAAGACCAAGTCTGTGTGAGTATATTTATCCACCATTATGGCCTCCCAGTATGCTTTAGAGAACAGCCCCATCTCTGCGCACCCCTTAGTAGCATATTCATGCGTGGTCTTCTCCTTTCCAAGCCGCCTTTCCATCCACCTTCTGCATCATGGCATCTAAATGTTACTTCAGCTTGAAGAGTCAGTGAACTGCAAGCTTTGGTGAGCTATGCTCCCTATACCACTTTTCTCCATGACAAAGAGAAAAGTGGTATAGAGAGCATAGCTCAATATACTTATATTCCTGGACATAACATCTGCATTTGATTCTATAAATCACGAAATCCTCATAAACCGTCTAAAACATCTCGGAATAGGTGGCACCATAATTCAGTGGTTCAAATCCTACCTAACCAACCGTATGCAACAAATCAATTTCAATAACACACTCTGCAATCAATTCAACCAAGCCCAAGAGATCCCTCAGGGTTCTGCGTTATCAGCTTTACTATTCAACATCTATATCTAACTAATCTGCAACATAATACATAAACACAATGTGGACTACAGAATCTATGCAGTTGACATTATGCTATTCACAACCTTCAATACAATAAATCCAAACTATGATTATAATAGTCAATTGCTTCAATGATATCTCAAAATGGCTCAATTCAATGAACCTCTCAATTAACCTAAAAACAAAACAAAACAGAAGTCTTGATGATCACCAGGAACAAATTATTCTCATTACCCCAGCAACTCCAAGTAAATGGTATCTCTCTCAAAATCAAAAAAGGTAAAATATCTGGGTATCCTATTTGATTATAACCTCAATATGATAAAACATATCGATATGTTAACTCCATTAATATACAGCAAGACTCAAATGATACAAAACTTACTACCCTTTATTTCTACCGATGACTTCCGCACAATAACCCAAGCTTTTATCTGCCCACACTTTGATTTCAGTAACATCATCTTACAGGGCCTACCCAGACAAACACTAAAACCTCTCCAAATGGCTCAAAACATGGTGGCTCGTACTATAATGAAAGTCTCAAGAACCGAACACATAACCCCAATCCTGTACCAACTACAGTACACTGGTTACCAGTGTCTCAAAGAATAAAATTCAAAGCTATACTGACCACTTTCACGACAATAAACAACCTAACTCCAACATACCTGACTTCTTTAATTTGTGAACAACAAGAAACAAGAAGTAGAAGAAACATGAAGAATCTAATAGCCACCCCAGCTGCTTTGAGAAGTGCAAACTATTCAACCACAAACAGGGCTTTCTCATTACATGCACCGATTCTTTGAAACTCTTTACCTAACAACCTACATCAAATAAAGGACCTAACCTTATTCAGAAAAAAACTCAACTCTCTACTATTCTCTGAAGCCTTCCAGTCAATAATAGACAATCACTCAACAAGGTTATAGAGAATGCTCATTCCACCCAATGTAAGAAACCCTGAAATAGCTCACCCTTCACACAGTAACTCCCTAAATGTATATAGTTGGCTGGTTATAATCCTATAGGCCTGAATATGTTTTAACAGTTTGAGTTTGATGTTACAGATATTGTTCTTGTTCAGTGTTCCTTGTTCACTGTAAACTGCCTAGTGCAATGTGAGTTGAGTTCTCTGTAAACGCCTTGATTATGTGATAAAGCGGTATATAAAACCAATAAATTAATAAATCATCTTCCAGTTGAACCAATCTGTCTCACTACCAACGTTCTTTCCAAGGCCTCGAATCTCCCCGACTGAGGCCAGACTTCATACTCTAGATTGCAAGAAGGCGTTGGTGTTTTATCTAGACAGCACTAAGGACTATCGCCAATCCTCTCAGTTGTTTGTCTCTTTTGACCAGAGTCATTTAGGGGCACCAGTATGCAAAAGAACACTTTTGAACTGGCTAGCAGATTGCATATCCTTTGCTTATTCATAATGTCAGAGCCATTGCTACTACTGTAGTTAATCTCCTGTCTGTCCCTATCTTGGAGATCTGCCAAGCGGCGACATGGTCTTTCCTGCATACCTTCGCAGTGCATTATTGCCTGGACAAAGACTCGCAAGCTGATGCTCAATTTGGACAAGCTGTTCTTCGTGACCTTTTTCAAATTTAGACAAATTGCCCACCGTCCAGCTGACTACCTCACGATGAGTATTCTGAACGGGCTGAGTCTGTCGGATCCCTGCCGCAACCTCTAGCTGCTCCGGGGTTCTTCTCTCATTCGGTTGTCTTAGGTTAGGGAGTCCCATATGTGAAGACTGACTTCCTGCTTGTTCCTGGAGATAACATAGGTACTCACCTGTAACAGGTGATCTCTGGGAACAGCAGGAATCAGTCTTCACAACATGCCCACCTCCCTATCAAGTTGTCCCCTTTTTTCTCATTCCTGGTATACAAAGTTTTTTATTTCTTTGCTATTCACCTGACTGAGGAGACCAGGAGGGAAGGCGGGAAGGCAGCCATGCATGCGTAGAGGAACGCTCCCAAAAGCATTCTTATTGGATGTTGGGAAGTGTTCCCGCGCCGGGCTCTGTCGGTGCCGGCATCACCCATATGCGAAGACTGATTTGTGGTGTTCCCAGAGATCACCTATTGCAGGTGAGTAACTACGCTTTATACTATCAAAATGTAGAAAGACTAGGGGACATGTAATGAAGCTACAGTGTAACCCATTTAAGACTAAGAAGAGAAAATATTTTTTCATTCAACGTGTAATCAGACTCTGGAATTCATTACTGGAGGATGTAGTAGAGGTTGTTAGTGTTAGCTGGGTTTATAAAAGGTTTGGACAAGTTGTTGAAGGAAAGGACAATAAACCATTATTAAAGGGGACCCAGAAAATCCACTGCTTGTCCCAGTACAAGCATTGTGGAACCTGTGTCTTTTGGGGAAACTGCTAGGTACTTGTAACCTAGATTGGCAAGTGTTGGAAACAGGATGCTGGGTTTGATGGACCTTGGTCTAATCCAGTATGGCATATCTTATGTATTTATGTAACCAGTCCTGAAAGATTTAGAGCCTTTGTAATCATGCTCAGTCCTTGAAGGCTGCTAATGAATCAGTTTTTCAAGATATCTCTAATGAATATGCATGCCTGCTACCTTCATTCTATGCAGATTTCTATCATTGATATTTTATCCTGTTGTTGTAAAGGGATCCACTGTGTGTCTCCCATGCCATTTTGAATTCTGTCACTGTATTTGCCCCCACCACTTCCATTGGGAGCGCGTTCCAAGCATCCACTACCCATTCAGTGAGAAAGTATTTCCTGGCATTGCCTTTCAATTTACCACCTTGCAGCTTCATGTTATGCCCTCTAGTTTTACAGCTTCCCCGTCTTTGGAAGAGGTTTGTTCATTATTTCTCTTTAAGTATTTAAAGGTCTGAATGCTTAAAGAGAAATAATGAACAAACAAACCTCTTCCAAAGACGTGGAAGCTGTAAAACTAGAGGGCATAACATGAAGCTGAATTGTTTCTGATGTTGTAGTGGGAGATCATTCCTTGTCGTCTCTCCGGGCCAGTCCGGCACTTGAGGGTTGTAAACCTTCTCCAGCAGCTGAGGACTGAATGCAGAATCTTTTCTGTGAACTAGTATCTGGCTCCCCCTACTGGCTCACCTCAGTCTTTCAGTCCTCAGCAGCTGGAACGGACGTTAGCTTATCTGGCTCCCGGTACTAGGTGTCTTAAAGGCTATTTGGGTTAGCTTATTTTTTGTTCTCTTGGTTTGGAGGTTTTTGGCTCCGAAGTTCACTAGCTTAACAGAACTCTAGCAGGGTTTTGTTTGGGTTTCTGTGCGGCTCTTGGCTCTGCCGGAGCACAGCCTCGTGTACGTGACCTGCTGGGGCAGAGCCTGTCTCATCTGTGGGTGCGGGGGCCGGAGGGTCTGTGCTCGGCGCAGCGGGGAGCCCCCGTCGCCGGTCCGATTCTCTCCGGCTCGATCCAGACCTCCCCCGCTAGCAGCGGGAGCGCAGGTCTGAGGCAGCTGCTCGTTTAAGCGATTTTCTCCGGCGCTTGGCTGCCGCTCTCGCTAGCAGCGAGAGTGCGGTTTTCAGCTGCAGTTTCTGTTCTTTGGCTGGCAGTCTCACGGGGCAGGTTAATCGCATAGGTCTTGGATTTTAGGGACCGCGTGTCTCGACGGTAGTTTGTGGGGCCGCTGGTTGTTTCTCTGCCCGCCCGCCCGCATGGCTGGCAAGCCTGACTCGGGTGCTTCTCTCACAGCTGTTCAGAGCGTGAAGGAAATGGCGGGAACGGCAGCCATTTCTTCTAAGGCGGTCATTTCAGCGGCATCTTTAGAAAAGCCGGCAAAAAAGAAGTGCAAATCAAAAAAGACAGCTGTGGGGGATGACATTCCTTCAGTGCCCGTGGAAGCAGCTCAGAGCAGTTTTCAGTCGGTTTTTTCGGCTGATTTTATTTTGGAAATGCATCGGGCTTACTGTCTAAAGCGGCAGTCTCAGGAGGCAGAGCCTGTCTCTCTTGCTGCCTCGGGCACGGAGAAAGATCCGTGCTCTTGGGACCCGGGGGAAGGCTCTTCCCAATCGGTCCGTGGTACGCCGGGAGATCCCGATAGCTTCGGGTGTTCCTTCCCGGCACCCCCATCCATGGCAGGCGGTGAATTTTTGGCAGACTCCGACCTGGATCACTGGTTGGGGAATTTTGATACTGGTGAGTTGGGCGATTCGGATGATCCGAGTCTTTTTCGAGTATTTAGGAAAGATGAATTGGCGGCTTTAATCACCCAGACGTTGACTGCCTTAAATATTGCACTGCCGGCGGTACAGGACCAGCCCTTGGAGGATCCCCTACTCCAGGGGTTTAAGACGGATCAGACATGCTTTCCAGTGCACAGGGTTATAAAGCAGATGGTGGAGTCTGAGTGGGAGTGCCCGGAGGCCACCTTGCGGGGGGCCAGGGTGCTCGGACGTTTGTACCCTTTGCCGCCAGAAGAGCAGGAATTGCTGAAAATGCCTAAGGTCGATGCCCTGGTCTCAGCAGTAACAAAGAAGACCACTATTCCTGTGGAGGGCGGAGCGGCTCTCAAGGATTTGCAGGATAGGCGACTAGAAGCTCTGCTCAAGCAGACCTTTGAAACGTGCGCCTTGGCGCTCCGTGCGTCTATTTGTGGGTCTTATGTCTCCAGGGCTTCCATCCGGTGGATCCAGGGTGCCTTTCGTGCCTCGGCGGAGGCCGAGGAGGGAGCAAAGCTGGAGTCCGCCACAGCGTACGTGGCAGACACATTCTATGATCTGGTGCGAATGTCGGTGAAGTCCATGGCTTCTGTCATTGCGGCTCGCCGTTTTTTGTGGCTCCGCAATTGGGCGGCAGACGTATCCTCAAAGGCGCGGCTTACCAAGCTGCCGTACAAGGGCGCGCTCCTGTTCGGGGCTGCCTTGGACAAGATTGTTAAAGACCTGGGGGATTCCAAGGGCGGTCGCCTCCCAGAGGATCGCCCTAGGACCCAGAGGCCCGGTGGGGGTCTCCGAGGTCTCTCCAGGGATTCTTGTAGATTTCGAGGTGCGCGGTTTGCTCCTTATGCGCGCGGGAGGTTTGCAGCACGTGGTCAGTCCTTTCGGGGAGCTCGGGGCCTCGGCAGGGGTTATTTCTCCTCCCAGTTGAGTGCGGCCAAAAAGCCACAATGAAGGGCAGTTGGTCCAGATGGAAGTTCCGGTAGGAGGGCGGTTGCAGCGCTTTCTTTCCGTCTGGGCCAACATAACCATGGACCAATGGGTCCTGGAAATTATCCGGGACGGCTACGCTCTCGAGTTTGCCCAACCCTTGGCGGAGTCTTTCGTGGTGTCTCCATGTGGATCGCAGGTCAAGGCTCAGGTGGTGGCGGCGGCGACGCTTCAGCGTTTACTGTGGCTGCAGGCGGTGGTACCTGTCCCGCCCGACCAGTGCAGTTTCGGTCGATACTCGATCTATTTCATGGTTCCCAAAAAGGAAGGGTCTTTCCGTCCCATTTTGGATCTCAAGCACGTGAACCGCTGTCTGCGGGTCCCCCACTTCCGCATGGAGACTCTACGTTCGGTGATTGCGTCCGTGCAGCCGGCCGAGGTCCTTACCTCCATAGATCTCACGGAAGCTTATCTCCACATTCCCGTGCGGCCCGAGCATCAACGATTCTTGCGTTTTGCGGTGCCCATGGGGCACTTCCAGTTCCGAGCCTTGCCGTTTGGACTGGCTACGGCGCCGCGGACGTTCACAAAGGTGATGGTGGTAGTGGCGGCGGCGTTACGACGCGACGGTTTGTTGGTACATCCCTATCTCGACGACTGGCTGATTCGAGCGCCATCGGTGGCCGAGTCGCTCGTGGCTACCGCCAAGGTGGTTTCGTTTCTGGAGAGCCTTGGCTGGGTCATCAACCGGGCCAAGAGTCAGCTGGTGCCGGTGCAGCGGCTGTTGTATTTAGGGGCGCTGTTCGACACGGCTGTCGGCGCAGTTTTTCTTTCAGAAGCTCGTATTCAAAAGATCTGGAGGCAGATCAGGGCCTTTTTAGGTCTCAAGGCTCCAACGGCATGGCGTTACTTGCAGCTGTTCGGTTCCATGGCTGCAACCTTGGAACTGGTTCCATGGGCTCGAGCGCACATGCGTCCCTTGCAACACTCCCTGCTGACTCGCTGGTCTCCACAGCATCACTCGTTGGACAGGAAGTTGGGTCTGTCACCGGAGGTGCGCGACAGCCTGCAGTGGTTGCTGCATCCGCTTCATCTTCGGGCTGGTTTTCCCTTGCGACAGCCGGACTGGCTGCTTCTCACGACGGATGCCAGCCTGGCTGGTTGGGGAGCCCATTGCCAATCTCAGTTCGTGCAAGGAGTGTGGTCCCCGATGGAAGCGACGTGCTCCATCAACCTGTTGGAACTCAAAACCGTTCGTCTGGCGCTATCCGCTTTTGCTTCTCTGGTCGAGCAGAGAGCCGTGCGCGTGTTTTCCGACAATGCGGTCACCGTTTCGTACATCAATCGTCAAGGCGGGACGGGCAGTGCGTCCCTCTTGGAGGAGAGCCTACGGTTGATGGACTGGGCGGAGTCGCACCTGTTGGCTCTGTCGGCGGCGCATGTAGCGGGTCGCGACAATGTGCAGGCCGACTTCCTCAGTCGGCGTGTCGTGGATCCGGGCGAATGGGAATTGAACGCAGAGGTTTTTCGCGAACTGTCCCTGCGGTGGTGTCAGCCGGTGATGGACCTCATGGCGACGTTCGAGAATGCCAAGGCGGGGCAGTTCTACAGCAGACGCCGGGATTTCATGTCGGAAGGCCTAGATGGTCTAGCGCAGCCGTGGCCGGTGGGTGTTCTACTGTATGTGTTCCCACCCTGGCCTCTGATAGGCAGGGTCATTCGGAAGGCGCAGGGTCACAACGGACCACTGATTCTAGTGGCCCCGGATTGGCCCAGGAGAGCTTGGTACGCGGATTTGGTCCGGCTCCTTATCGCCGAGCCTTGGCGGTTGCCGGTCCGAGCGGACCTGTTGAGGCAGGGGCCACTTTTCATGCCGGACGTGGATCGCTTCTCACTTATGGCTTAGCTCTTGAAAGGGACCGGTTGACGAGTCGAGGATATTCGTCTGCGGTGGTTTCCACTCTGTTGCGGGCTAGGAGGCGCTCGACGTCGGTGGCGTATGTTCGCGTTTGGCATGTTTTTGAACACTGGTGCGCGCAGCGGAGTTTACTTCCGATCAATGCTCTCATTCCTGACATTTTGGCCTTTCTCCAGAACGGTCTCGATAAGGGGTTAGCTCTTGCTACTCTTAAGGTACACCTGGCGGCGCTGGCCTGTTTTCGAGGTAAGGTGAAAGGGGTCCTGCTCGCCTCTCACCCGGATGTGGTACGTTTTTTCCGGGCGGTACGGAACATCCGTCCCCCGGTGCGTTCCGTGGTGCCAGCCTGGGACCTTAACCTGGTGCTCGAGGCTTTAGCGAAGCCTCCGTTTGAGCCTTTCAAAGACGTCTCTCTCAGAGATCTCTCCTGGAAGACTGCCTTCCTGGTGGCCTTATGTTCTGCGAGGCGCGTGTCGGATCTTCAGGCGCTGTCTTGCCGCGAACCTTTTCTTCAGTTCTCGACGGAGAAGGTGACTTTGCGGCCGGTTCCCTCTTTTCTTCCTAAAGTGGTCTCCAGTTTTCATGTGAATCAATCCATCTCTCTCCCGACCTTTCCGGAGCGGGAAGGCCAGCCTATTGAGGTGGTGCTCCGGAGTTTATATTTAGGCCGGGTACTCAAGCGCTACTTGCGCCGTACCGCTGAGTTTCGCAAGACGGACAGGCTGTTCGTTCTTTTTGGAGGTCCTCGAAAGGGGGAGGCTGCCTCCAAGGCCTCCATCGCTCGATGGGTGAAACAGGCCGTTGTGGCAGCATATCAAGCCTGTGGACGGACGCTCCCGGAGGGATTCCGGGCACATTCCACGCGTGGTCTGGCGACGTCCTGGGCGGAGTTTGCCTTGATTCCACCCGTTGATATTTGTCGGGCGGCGACGTGGTCTTCGTTGCACACTTTTTCAAGGCATTACAGATTGGATGTTCAAGCACACAAAGATGCTATGGTGGGTGCGTCAGCCATTATTGCCGGGCTAGCGGGTCCCTCCCTGGGATAGATACTGCTTTGGTACTACCCTCAAGTGCCAGACTGGCCCGGAGATACGACAAGGAAGAAGAAATTAGACCTTACCTGCTAATTGTCTTTCCTTAAGTTCTCTCCGGGCCAGTCCGGGACCCTCCCGATTGATGATATTACTGTCTAGGTTCTGATAATTCCGTGGATCGCCGGGCTGGGTGCACTAGTAGAGGACTTAGTCAAGTATGTGTAGACGGGTCCACTCTGTTTTTTTTTGCTCGCTCGGTTCCTGGGATTCTCGGTTAGCGTATGTACCCTTACTATGCAAACAATAATGAATAAAAACAAACAAACAATGACAATGGACATAAAAATCCGATACGATCCTTGTGCTCGGTCGCGAGGCGCTGCGGCTGAGTTGAGGCAGGCTTGGTTCCCTCAGAAGTAGTTTTTATTTGGGGTTTTTTCCTGTTTTTCGGATGTTTGGGTTCTTTGTCCACTGCTTTTTCACGTTTAGACTGAGGTGAGCCAGTAGGGGGAGCCAGATACTAGTTCACAGAAAAGATTCTGCATTCAGTCCTCAGCTGCTGGAGAAGGTTGACAACCCTCAAGTGCCGGACTGGCCCGGAGAGAACTTAAGGAAAGACAATTAGCAAGTAAGGTCTAATTTCTTCTTTTGCATCCAGTGATCACCAGATGGTGTGGTTCAGTATTAGGACTAGGGCTGTTAGAATCCATTCCAAGGTGAGGATCTTAGACTTTAGAAAGACTAACTTTGCAAAGATGGGCCAATACCTCAGGGAGTCGTTAGTGGGATGGGAACAGCTGGGGGATGTAGAAAAACAGTGGGCAAAACTGAAAGGGGATATTTTAAGGGCAACCAACCTTTTTGTTAAAATGGTAAGTAAAGGCAAAAGGAAAAGGAGACCGCTATGGTTTTCGAAGGAAGTAGCTGAAAAAGTGAAGAAAAAGAGGGAGGCCTTCATGAAATACAAGAGATCACAGAGAGAGGAAGACAGGCATCTGTATTTGGAAAAACTTAGAGAAGCTAGCAAAGTAGTCAAGAAGGCAAAGATTCAAAAGGAGGAGGAAATAGCCAATGCAATAAAATGGGGGGATAAGATATTTTTCAGATATATTAGAAGAGGAAGGACAAAAGTGGTATTGTCAGGCTCAAGGGTGCAGGGGGGGAATATGTCAAAGCTGATAAGGATAAAGCGGAATTGCTTAACAGATATTTTTGTTCTGTGTTCACAGATGAAGAACCAGGAGCAGGACCTCAGAAAACACCCACAAATAGGAACAGAAGTGAGGGACATCTTGAACAATTTTCAGAAGACTGTGTTCGTGAGAAACTAGCTCAACTTAAAGTAGACAAAGCGATGGGACCAGATGGGATACACACTAGAATACTGAGGGAACTTGGGGACGTTCTAGCAACTCCACTGACTGACCTTTTCAATGCCTCGTTGGAGTCGGGAGTGGTGCCAAAGGACTAGAGAGAGGTGGTGCCTTTACACAAAAGCGGAAGTAAGGATGTGGTTGAAAACTACAGGCCGGTTAGTTTAACTTTGGTGGTGAGTAAATTATTGGAAACGCTGCTGAAGGAGAAAATAGTGAGGTTTCTGGAGTCCAGCGGATTACAGGATCCGAGGCAGCATGGATTCACCAGAGGCAGGTCTTGTCAGACAAATCTGATTGATTTCTTTGACTGGGTGACCAGGGAGTTGGACCGAGGGAGAGCTTTAGATGTGGTGTATTTAGATTTCAGTAAAGCCTTTGACACTGTTCCTCACAGGCGACTTATAAACAAACTGAGCACCCTAGGGATGGACCCTAAAGTTACTGCTTGGGTTAGAAATTGGTTGGGTGGGAGGCGACAAAGAGTACAAGTAAATGGAGCTCCCTCTGAGGAGAAGGATGTTACCAGTGGTGTGCCCCAGGGATCTGTCCTTGGTCCGATTCTTTTTAACATCTTTGTTAGTGATATAGCGGAAGGGCTGTCAGGTAAGGTTTGCCTCTTTGCGGATGATACCAAAATTTGCAATAGAGTAGACATCCAGGAAGGGGTAGATAACATGAGGAGGGATCTAGCTAAGCTTGAAGAATGGTCTAGAATTTGGCAGCTGGGATTTAATGTTAAAAAATGTAAGGTCATGCATTTGAGCTGCAGCAATCCAAGGGAGCAATACAGTATAGAGGGGTGAAGTACTTTTGTCCACTAAAGAAGAGCGGGACCTAGGCGTAGTTGTGTCTGATGATCTTAAAGTAGCTAAACAGGTAGAAAAGGCGACGGCAAAAGCTAGAAGGATGCTTGGGTGCATACGGAGAGGAATGGCTAGCAGAAAAAAGGATAATGCCTCTGTATAAGTCTTTGGTGCGACTTCATTTGGAGTATAGTGTGCAATTCTGGAGACCGCACCTTCAAAAGGATGTGAACAGGATGGAGTCGGTGCAGAGGGTGGCTACTAAAATGTTTAGTGGTCTTCACTATAAAGTATATGAGGACAGACTTAAGGATCTTAATATGTACACCTTAGAGGAAAGGCGGGATAGAGGTGATATGATTGAGATGTTTAAATACCTCCGTGGCATAAATGTTAAGGGAGAGAGCCTCTTTCAATTGAAAGCAAGTTCTGCTACGAGGGGACATGGGATGAGGGTGAAGGGAGATAGATTCAGGAGTGATATGCGGAAATATTTCTTTACGGAAAGAGTAGTGGATCCATGGAATAGTCTCCCAGTGGAGGTGGTAGAGATGAGGACAGTAACTGAATTCAAAAAAGTATGGGACCAACACAGAGGATCTCTAAAGGTAAAAAGTGGACTGTTGTAGTTGTTGATATGGAAGAACAGACTAGATAGGCCATGTGGTCTTTTTCTGTCATCATGTTTCTATTAGCTCAGGTAAATCTATTTCATGAAGTGTTCTTCTTTTTTTCTTTATTGACCAAAACAAGGAGAATTACAACGCCACACATTGACAAAATTGTAGTAGCATCAGAATATACATCATATAAAGTAGCAACCAGCACACCTTAATCTGCTAAGGTAGTATAAACAGGGACATAATAGTCAAAACTACAACAGAAGGGCTGACCACCACACTAGTGAAGCATCCTTCTTCCCAGTAACCTTAAGCCCCGCTATGCCCCCATCCCCCTCCCCCCCCAAGCCTAGACTCACCATTCAAGTGGGAAGTAGTATGATGAGGAGAGAGCAAAGAAAGGATCTCTCAGTAGTCATGAACTGATACCTTACTGTCTGTCCCATCCTGTAAGCCAACTGGAGAGGCCCCCGAGGCACAGAAGCACACAGGATACACACCTTCAGGAGGAGAATTGGAGATATTGACAGTAGGATCTAAAGAGTGGGCCAGCAGTCATGAAAGGGACAACCCAACTAAAGAAAATAGTGCTAGGACTAGGGTGAAGGATAAGTACAGGTAAATTGCAATCCTCCCGGGAGAGAGTCAAGCCTCCAGGTGCAGAAACATAGACCACAGGCTCGGGCTTACCACTGAGGTCCACCGTAAGTTTCTCCATGCGATAGATGTCTCATACTTTAACCATCCCGCGTGCGAAGGTGGCCAAGCCCTCTTTCAGTAGCGTGCAATAATGCACTGGGCTGCCAAAAGCAGGTAGTTAGAGAGCTGGCATGAACCCTCAGGAAGAAGATCACGGGGATAGATACCCCAACATACACAAATCAATCAAAAGGGGGAATTGCACACTAAGAATTTGGGTAATATGCCCATGCGCTTGGGACCAGAACAACTGCAGTTTAGGGCAAGACCACCACATGTGTTCAAAGTTGCTATGCCTCACACCAAGTCTCCAGCATAGGGGATCATCTTTCCTCCCCCATCGGAAGAGATGAATTGGGACCACTGATATTCACAGTAAAATGCAAAGCTTGATGTTCACTAAGGACCGAGAAATGGAACAAGAGTGAGACTACACCTCCTCCCAAAATTCCTCTGATGCGTCACCATCTGTCGTGCTCCAGCCCACCCTGCAGATGAAAGCACATGCAGGAGTTGGGGAGCCCATAGTGAAAGCTCTGTAGAGATGTGCTAAAAAGGACGTCAGCTGTTTGGTCTCAAAGAGAACGTGATCCTACTGTTTGGGGGGACACAAGTTCCGGAAGTGGGGAGAAGGCCGTGAAGCAATGCCACAGCTGGAAATATTGGAAAGGAGTCAGAGTGGTTCCCCAAAGCTGCTCCAACTGGGCTTTAGAGATAAAGATGGAGTTTTCAAACAATGAGGATATTCCTAAATTACTCCACAGGTTAAGGGCCCTCCTACCGAAGTCTCTCACAAAAACGGAGATCAGAGTGTAGAGTGACCACTGGTGGGGACATATGCCAATTACAAAGAGCATACCAGGCTCTCCATACAGGTCCCAGAAAGGGATGGGAAAGCACTAGGTGCTTTTCAGACTGGCCCTGCAAGAGGAAAATGGCTGTGAGGGGGATCGGGGCCACCCAAGCCTCTTCCAGACTTACCCACTCAGAACTTGAGCTAGTCATCCACAAATAGTTACATAGGCACGAACAACAGTAATACAGCTCCGGGTCAGGGAAGCCAAGTCCTCCAGAGTGTTTTGATCGAACAGTAGTGGGACAGCTGACCCCAGAGTCTTTTACCATGCCAGATGAAGTCAGCAAGAACATGGTGTACCAATTTTAAAAAGTTCTGAGGCACCTGGATAGGAAGTTGTGTAAACAAAAAGATAAGTTAGGGAGGAGGAGCATCTTAACAGTGTTAATGTGGCCAAGCCATGTGACGGAAGTGGCTCTCTGATCTACCCTGAGGAAGCCACCTGCGAATTCTGGAGGGGTTGACGTTGCTGCAGGTATACACAAGAGCAGAGCCGATTTTTGACGGTGAGACCAGAGACCCTAGAAAAACAGTCAAGTGTGTCCACTATTCCTGGAAACTTGGATGCAGAATATTATTGAAGATACAGACCAAGCGTGGATGCTTGATCTCAAAGGTAAATAAGCATTACATCCGCGTATAGAGAAATTGCATACAAATGTTCTTCCAGTTCGATTCCCATTTCCCTCGCACGTTTGCAAATATGTGCAGCAAGTGGCCCTATAGCCAATGCAAAGAGGAGAGGGAGACAAAGGGCAACCTTGCCGAGTGCCACGGCAGAGGTGGAAAGAGTTGGCATGAAAACCATTGACTAGGATTAAGGCCATGGGGTTAGCATGTATGGTCACTATCCAGCCGTGTAGATTAGGACAGAATCCAAACTGCTGCAAGACCTCAATCTTGTCAAAGGCCTTTTTGGCGTCTAGAGAGAGAATCGCATAATGCTCTGATTTTCTTCCTTCGTTTCTGAGGGATACGATGCATTTTTTACAAATTTTACAGAATTATACAGATTTGGTGAAATTGTCGGACGTCTGGCTTGTCACCATGGACATCACATCATTATACACAATTATACCGCAAACAGAAGCACATGAATGCGTGATGGAGGCACTGCAAACTCGAGGAGATCTGTCAGAACAACAACTTCAGTTCTTATCAGAATTGACAACTTTAACCATTACTAAAAAAATGTTTATTTTTAATGAGGTCCTTTACCATCAGGTGTCGGGGGTGGCGATGGGGGCTTCCTGTGCCCCCTCGATAGCTAACTTGCTTATGCATCGCTTTGAGAGCCGTCATATTACAACTTCTACATATCAAAGTCATCTGCATATGTGGGCCCGATATATAGATGATGTATTTATCTTGTGGCGTGGTACTAAGGAACGATTAGATGATTTTCTTGCTTGGGTGAATACCAGAGATCCAAATGTCAAATTTACCTCTAATAGCCATCAGGAAAGCATTACCTTTTTAGATATAGTGATTCACAAAGGTTTAGAAGGGTGGGAGACGTCTTTATATCGTAAAGAGACAGATCGTAATACATTCCTGCACTATACTAGTGCGCACCCGGCACAATTGCGTAATAGTTTGCCCTTGTCGCAGTTCTTTAGATAACGCCGAAATTGCACCACTCTACAGGAATTTAAAAACCATGCAAACATTTTGAAACAAAACTTTTATGCCCGGGGGTATCCGCAATCTGTGGTGTAGTAATCGAGAACTTCTGTTACAAATGAGACAGAAAACCTCTACATCCTCCGACGATGAGGTTTTTGTCAATCTCATAGAGAAAGTCAGCCTGGGAATCCGAGGACGAAGAGTCACCTGGTTCTTTTCGGACTCGGTGTGTCCCATCGGACTCCCCCGAGTCCGAACCTCGGAGAAGGTCCCCCCCGGAGGATACCCGGTTCTCGGACTTCGTGCGGGATATGGCCAAAGCCTTGGCCTTCCCCGCAGATCCCGAGGAGGAGCCTCGAGTCGAAGAGCTCGATGCCCTCCAATATGACTCTCCCCCAAAGGAGGCCTTTATTGTACCGGTTCCTCCGATGCTGGAACGACTTCTCTTCCGCATGTGGGAGAGCCCGGCGTCGTCGCCGGTGTTAAGCAAGCGGGTCGATTCCATTTATCGAGTCCGCAAGAGCTCCGGGTTCCAAAAGGCACAACTACCGCACCATTCCATGGTGGTGGAATCGGCCATGCATAGACTTAAGAGAAGCCTGGATGCCCTCGGTAGGAAGAGTTTCCAGGGCTCTATGCTTGCTTGTCGAGTCCAGACCTACCAGCTCTATATGGGCATGTATCTCCGAGACCTGTCTAAAGAAATAGCCGGGTTCTCTGCTGGTCTCTCCGAGGAACCTTTGCAGAGGTTCCAAGCCTTGTCAACTGGTATTCGGGAGTGCTCAAAGTTTATCTCTCGAGCAGCCTGCGATGGCTTTGAAGCATCGGCTCGAGTAGCCGCAGCCGGCATCGGTGGCCGCCGACAGGCTTGGCTTCAGTCATCCGACCTCGAGCCATGGGTGCAGGACAAGTTGGTCGATGTCCCCTGCAGAGGTGAAAACCTCTTTGGCAAGCCCATGGATGAGAAGGCTGCACAGATCGAGACCGAGACTCTCACCAGGACTCGTCTCTCAAGGAAGACCTCTGCCCCTTCTCAGAAGAAGAAGGGCTTGGGGAAAAAGCCCTTTTACCCGAGTAAGGCGGCTGCCTATCACCACTACCCTCATTATCAGGCCTCGGCAGCTCCCCAGCAGGGTAAGCAAGCCAAGGGACGGGGTAATGGATCACGTAGGCAGCAAGCCCCCAAGCCTGCACCACCGGCCCCTGCTCAGCAGAGTGGGGGTTTTTGACTTCATCAGCATAGCCTCTCCCCCTCAGCTGGTTTCTCTCAGCACGGGAGGCCGGCTGGTCCACTTTGCCCACAGGTGGACCAACATCACTACAGATACCTGGGTACTTCACATAGTCCAAGAGGGCTATCTTCTGCACTTCCACCAGGTACCTCCCTCCTACTTTCCAGGGGAGCCTCTCAGACTCCCTCTGCACAGGGACTTACTCCTTCAGGAGTTAGCAAGTCTTCTTCAGGAACAGGCTGTGGAACCGGTGCCCCACCACCTGAGAGGTCAAGGCTTTTACTCCAGGTACTTTCTGATACCAAAAAGAACGGGAGGCCTCAGACCCATCCTGGACTTGTGGAACCTCAACAAGTTCCTCGTAAAGGAAAAGTTCAAGATGCTTACCCTTGGAATCCTGCTGCCCTACCTCCAGCAGGGAGACTGGCTATGCTCCTTGGATCTAAAGGATGCCTACACTCACATCCTCATCCACCCCAGCCACAGACAATATCTCAGGTTTGTTGTGGGGGGCAATCATTACCAGTACAGAGTACTGCCCTTTGGCCTATCCTCCGCACCAAGGGTATTCACCAAATGTCTGGCAGTGGTGGCGGCTTATCTAAGACTTCAAGGCCTCTTTGTATTTCCATACCTGGACGACTGGCTCATCAGAGCACAGTCTTCCCAAGAGGCCACTCACGCCACGCACCGCACTGTGGCTCTGCTCCAGCACTTGGGCTTTGTCATAAACTTCGCAAAGTCCACTTTGCTCTCCTCTCAGGATCTCGAGTTCATCGGCGCAAGATTAAACACGCTTCAGGCGCGTGCCTTTCTGCCTCTCGACAGGGCAAACAGGCTCATGAATCTTGCCAGCCACTTTCACAGCAATTCCCTGGTCTCTGCCAGGCAATTTCTGAGACTGCTCGGCCATATGGCTTCCACAGTCCATGTGACCCCCAATGCCCGCCTGAACATGCGGCCTGCTCAATGGTGCCTTCGCACACAATGGCATCAGGCCACTGGGAGCCTAGCGGACTCCGTACAGATCTCCGACCCGCTGGTCTCTTCTCTTCAATGGTGGCTTCATCTGCCAAACCTAGTGCTCGGAATGGCTTTTCAGTCTCCTCCGCCTTCTCAGGTCCTGACGACCGATGCTTCTCTCCTGGGTTGGGGAGCACATTGCCAAGGGACATGTACTCATGGCCTCTGGACTCCTTGGGAGTCTGCCCAGCAGATCAACTTCCTGGAACTCAGAGCTATCCGCCTAGCTCTGAGGGCCTTCTCCCACCTCACTTCTCACCAGTCTGTCCAGACGGACAATCAAGTTGCGATGTTCTACGTGAACAAACAAGGGGGCACAGGCTCCTTCCCTCTGTCGGGAAGCACAAAAGCTGTGCTCTTGGGCCGTCAGCCGCGGCATCCTCCTCAAGGCTGTTTATCTCTCGGGTCAAGAAAATTGCCTGGCAGACAAACTGAGCAGAATCCTTCAGCCGCACGAGTGGAGATTGGATCCGTTGGTGCTTCAGCGGATCTTTCTCAAATGGGGCCTACCCACAATGGATCTCTTTGCCAGTCCTCTCAACCGGCAACTTCCCCAATTCTGCTCTCGACAACCGCATCCTCACAGAGTAGCGGCGGATGCTTTTCTTCTCTCCTGGTCCACAGGCCTTCTGTATGCCTTTCTTCCCATGCCACTGGTGTCTCGGACGCTCTTCAAGGTTCTCCGGGACAAAGCCTCAATGATCCTCGTGGCTCCTCGGTGGCCGAGGCAACCTTGGTTCCCGCTTCTAATGCAGCTGGCGGTGGACACTCCTCTTCCTCTGGGGTTTCAGCCCGATCTCCTGACCCAGGATCACGGGACTCTCCTACACCCCAACCTCCGGTCCCTTCATCTGATGGCCTGGCTGCTGAAAGGGTAGTCCTGGCTCCCCTCCTGCTGCCTCCAGATGTGGAAGAAGTCGTCTTGGCCTCCAAGCGGCCCTCCACCCGGAAGTCCTATGCTCTGAAGTGGCGTCGGTTCTCCGTCTGGTGTGCTCAGCAGTCTCATGATCCCTTCTCCTGTTCGATATCAGTGGTCTTGCAATACTTGCTTTGCCTCTCCGACCTTGGACTTAAGTCCAACTCGGTCAGGGTCCACCTCAGTGCTCTTTCTGCACATCACATGCCGGTGGATGGCAGGCCTCTTTCCAGCCACCCTCTAGTGGCTCGTTTCCTCAGAGGCCTCCTTCTCCTTAAACCACCTTTGCGCCCGCCAGCTCCTGACTGGGATCTGAATGTGGTTTTACAGCGGATTACCTGTCCGCCTTTTGAACCTATGGCTACCTGTCATCTTCGTTTTCTTTCTTGGAAAACCTTATTCTTGGTAGCCCTCACTTCTGCTAGACGCGTTAGTGAGCTACAGGCCCTAGTCTCTGATCCTCCTTACACTCGGTTCTACAAGAATAGGGTAGTCCTACGGACTCACCCTAAGTTTCTTCCTAAAGTGGTTTCCCCTTTTCACATCAACCAGGAGGTGGTACTTCCGACCTTCTTTCCCAGGCCACACTCCAGCCGAGCTGAAATGGTCTTGCATACCCTGGACTGTAGAAGGGCGTTAACCTTCTACCTTGACCGTACGCGGGAGCACAGAAGGGCTGTTGAGCTCTTCGTGTCTTATGACCGCAATAAGTTGGGGCTCCCTGTCTCCAAGCGTACTCTGTCCATCTGGATTGCTGACTGTATCGCTTGGGCTTATGAGGCAGCCGGCCTCTCGTTGGAAAGTCGAGTCACGGCTCATCGTGTTAGGGCGAAAGCTGCGTCAGTGGCTTACCTCCGCTCTGTTCCATTGGCAGACATCTGCCGGGCCGCTACTTGGTCTTCAAGCCAGACTTTCGCAGCCCATTACTGCCTGGAGAGGGAGTCCCGCAGGGACAGTGCTTTCGGACAGGCAGTCCTCCGTAATCTCTTTGAGGTATAGGCAACTCCTGCCCTCCGTCCCGGATGTTGGGCTACCGGTTGGGGGCGTACTCAGAGAAGATTCCTTCCTTCTGTGCTACTGAGCTTGAGGGAGCTCCTTTTTTGTGCTTAGGGTCTCCGGTAACCTTAAGCTTGGGAGTCCCATATGTGAGGACTGACTTCCTGCTTGGTCCTGGAGAAAGAGTAGTTACTCACCTGTAACAGGTGTTCTCCAGGAGCAGCAGGAATCAGTCCTCACAACCCTCCCTCCTCCCCTTGGAGTTGCAGTTCTATGATTTCGGTTTTGCTAATTTTTGCTGTCTTTTAGCTATGTCATCAGACTGAGCAAGATGGCACCCTTGGGTGGGAAGAGGACTGCGCATGCGCGCTGCAATTCCCAAAGGCTTTCTTTGAAAGCTGGGGAAAATTGCTCCGCGAGGGCTCCGTCGGCGCCGACGTCACCCATATGTGAGGACTGATTCCTGCTGCTCCTGGAGAACATCTGTTACAGGTGAGTAACTACTCTATTTTTCAGGAGGCCCCTATGAAGAGCCCACATTCAGGGAGGCATCTCAGATGCCCAATCACTCAATTATAGGGAGATAAGTGCATGATCAGAGACTCCCATAGTACCAATATATGTGTCGGATATAGTGGAGAGCAGGTTCTGTGATATGAACCAAAAGTTGATCCTAAAATGGCTCTGATCAGGGGAGAGTAGTATGTATAATCTCTCTCCCACATGGGAAAGCCTCCAGACGTCACAGAGGTCCAACTCGACCAAGAGCTTCTGAAGCTGGTGATGGTTCATAGAGGCCTGGCTCCCTTCCCTGTCCTGTCTATGCTTGACATAACACAATTAAAATCCTTTCACATCATTATCTCACCCCTCTGGTGGGACTTTATGGCCTTGAGGATCTCTGACAGCGTGCCCCAGTCAGCAAGAGGGAGATATAAACATTGACAATTGTAATTGAGGTATCTTTCAAGTCTCAAGAGAGGCTAAGGAACCTACCCCCAGGATCCCTGTACTGCACAGTTAACTGAAAGGAGCAATTTTGGGAGAAGAGGGTCATCACTCTCGTTTTATGAGAGAAATTAGATGCATAGACCTGTGGGAACATACGAGGCTTAAGCCATAGATGATCCTGCCCAGCGAGGTGGGTTTGCTGTAACAGAATTATATCAACTTTCTCTCTTTTTAACTGGTCTATCACCTGCCTGCACTTAATGGGACTGTGGAGACCACGGGTGTTACACGAAACTATCTTAGTCATAAGGGCTTACCACAATTGAACCAGCATGCAGCTCTTGGGAAGAATGTGAGAATGCTGACTGGTTGCCCTGCACACTCCCTCATGGTGTACTTCCCATTCCTCGTCAGTATCTCCCACTTTCTTTTTTTTAAATTAAAAATGTATTTTTAAATTTATCAAAAGTTCCAAAATACAAACAACCGGAGTATGTCACTCTTATACAGTAGCCTTATTGGTATCACATTGTTCCATACATGGAATACTTTGACATACATAGTGATTAATATTCCCTAAGTTAAGATTATATTTTATTATTTATCTTATCGAAAATAAACCTTTTATCTATATTCTTCTGTTTCCAGCTTATTATTCCATTATTTTAATTAACTGAAAACCCTTATTACAATATTTATTTAAAGGTAGACCGCACCTCATTTCTGCTTATATAACAATAACAGAATTTAACTTTCCCACTATCCCCCTCTCCCCTCCCTCTCCCTCCCCATCACCTGTAATGCCTTTCACTTTTATAGCCTCCTCCCTCCCCCTCTCCTCCTATCCCCCACACCCAGAGCCCCAATCAACCCTCCCCCCCCAATTCCTGTTCATGCTTCTATAATCTCTGCCTCCTGTAGGCTGTCATATGTTCCATTATAGCCACTTGTTAAGCTTCGTCTCTCATTGTATGATCTGTGGGGCCCTGGTCTGTTTCCAGTGGGCCACCACTTCACATCTTACCGCACACAGACAGGCTGTGACTGTCGTTTTCATTCCCCCTTTCTGACCCTCACCCACCTGAAAAGGAGGAACATCCCTGATTCCAAACTCAGAGGCACCCCTTTCATTCTGCTCACCCAGTCCTGCATGTACTTCCAAAAGTCCTGTATCACTTGACAACCTCACCATATGTGCCAAAAGGATCCCCGTTCTCAATATCCTCGCCAGCACAGTGGTGAGGTCCCCGGAAACATCTGGTGTAATCTTTCAGGGGTATAGTACCAACGCATCATAATTCTGTAGCAATTTTCCCTTTTATTCATCGCTATCGGGATTCTCTTGATCTGGTATACAATTTGTTTCCATTCTTTTTGTGTAAGCATATAACCCAAGTCTCGTTCTCACTCCTTCATGTAGAGGAGCTGGCAGAAGGCTGTACCCTGAACCACCCTATATAGGGTAGATATCACACCCCATGACCTCCCCTTCCCATACTACACCACCTCTAAATCAGTAAATTCCTGCCTCAATCCCTCTTTCCCTAAAGTCCGCAGCAAAAAGTGATACACCTACCTATATTGAAAGCATTCTCCCTCCTTTAGGTCGTAGGTCTCTTGTAATTCCTCAAAGGAAACAAACTCCCCATCATCCAGGACTTGGTTGAATGTCTGCAGCCCTTTCTTAGCCCATCTGTGATATGCCCCTCCTTCCCATCCCGGTGGGAATTTCGGTACTCCCCCCAAATGAGCCAAAGTCGAAAATCCCCCCCTTCTCCCTCCGCTCCTGTTTCCTCACAACGTCCCAGATCCTAAGAGCTTGCTGCATACTTGGGCTAAGGATATCCCACCTTTCCGTGTTTTTAGTCTGCATCCAAATAGGGCCTCTAGATCTCCTCCTTTAATATAAGTTCCCTCTATCTGTACATAGCGCTTCTTCTCTTCTCCTAATCTCCAATCCATCAAGTATCTGATCTGTCCCACCCAATATTAGGCGCGTACATCTGGCACCCCAAGTCCCCCCCCATTTCCCGGGATTGATAAAGTGTCGCATGGGCAATGCGAGGAAGGGGGAGGGGGGTGGCGCTTCCAGATGTATTGCATGATTTTCCTCTGCAACATCCGTAACGCCCCACTGGTACAGAGACCGGCAGCGCCTGAAAGCAATAGAGCATCCTGGGTAAAATATTCATTTTGACAGCTGCGGTAAAGCCCAAGACATGAGACTTCCATGTTCATCCACCCCCTCCAAGTCCCGGAACAGCCCCTGATGGTTAGCCTGATACAGCTTTCAACCCATGCAGGTATCTTTATCCCTAAGTATTTCAGAGACCCCTTCGCCCATCTAATTGGGAATTGCCTTTTTAGGGCGTTTTCCACCTCAGGAGAGACTGATATGTTCAGTGCCTCTTTCTTTTCTATATTCATCTGAAATCCCGATACTGTGCTGTATTGCCTCAATTCCCCCATCACCTCCGGGAGTGAATGGCCCAGATCTGCCACACAAGAAAAACAAATTGTCTGCAAATAGGGAGATAGTTTGTTGTCCCTCCCTCCCTACACCTTTTATACCTCTATTCTGTCGAATTGCTTGAGCTAGGGGTTCCACTGCCAGGGCATACAAAAGGGGGGGAGGACAGGGGGCATCCCTGTCTCGTCCCTCGGTCCAGCGGGAAACCCTCCGAGTACCACCCATTGTTTTACCCTGGCCCAGGGTTCTTTATATAGCCCCCTTATCCACCCTTCAAAATGCTGTCCTCCTCTCATCTCATGGAGTGGAGGAGTGGCCTAGTGGTTGGGGCAAGGTACTTCAGGCCGGAAGGTCGGGGGTTCAAATCCCACTAGAGGACAGCAACCTTGTGCCGGAAAGACTGGGGTTTCTAGTCCCACAGGTGCTCCTTGTGGTTTGGGCAAGCCACTTAACCCTCCATAGCCCATGTTCCCTGTAAAATAGTTATCTCCAAGTTATAATGCCCTGTTCAATGTAATTTCAGTTTGTTCAATTTAAACCGCACTGATGCAGAATAGCACGGTATATAAGAGAATGTAAATAAATAAATAAAATAAGATAAATCTTATGCATTATCTCAAACAAAAAAGCCCAATGCACCCTATCAAATGCCTTCTCGGCATCTATGGAGAGGAACAGTTCCTCCTCCCCTCCCTGTTGTCCATAAGATTTCTACTACCTTCTTTATATTGTCCGCTGCTTGCCTTCCTAAAATGAACCCTGTCTGCATGGGCATCCAGGGCACCAATCACTCTTCCAAGACTTTAGCCAGGATCTTAGTATCTACGTAAAGCAGGGATATTGTACGGTTAGATATACACTTCATCGGATCTTTGCCCTCTTTGGGTATCATCGAGATCCCTGCCGTAAGCATATCAGATGTCGGTTCCCCCCTTCTTCCAACATCCCATTAAACACTTATCTCTTCCCGAAAGGCTTTATAAGAGGACCCTGGGTGTCCATCCAGGCCAGGTGCCTTGCCCATTGGGAGATTTTTAATGACTACCTCTATTTCCTCACACGCTGTTTCTTGGTCTAACCCCTCCCTGGACTCCTCCCCCAAACTGGGGACCTAAGTCCATCCAGATATTCCTGAATCTCCTCTTGCCGGATGCCTTCCTATCTAGTATATAGTTCCCTGTAGAAATTAGCAAATTGTCCTCAGTGTCCTCTCGTTGTGTTCACCCCTTCCCTGGCCCCTGTATTTTACTAATCGCGGCTTGGGCAATGCATCGCTTCAGGCATCGCACCAATAATTTCCCGGCCTTATCTCCCCATTTGTAATAAACTTGTTTAGTGCACTGCAGGTCAAATATAATTTTCTCTTTCTGGAGGGCCTGTAATTCTGTTGCAGCTGATCCAACCTCTTCCGATCTCGTTGCGCACCCGTGCACTGATATGTTAAGGTGAGGGTTTGAATGTTCCCCAGGAGCTGCTCTTCCCATTGTCACCTTTGCTTCTTTTGCCGTGCCCCCCCACATTATAAACCTCCCCCTGACCACTGCTTTAAGCTCTTTCCATAGAGTGACATCCCATACCTCCTCTGTATCATTCCTTAATAGCGGCCCAGATGTCCTCCACTACCTCTTTAGTTAAAGGAGGTTTTCATTTAGGCGCCAAAATTGGATGCCCCTGGAGGCCCTCACCTCAAGCTCCACCCATGCTGATCCATGATCTGACCACGTTATGGATTCTAATGCCCGCTTCCTGTGTCCCTGTCATCAACAGTTGATCCATCAGGATCATGTCAGTCCTACTAAAGCAATCGTGGGGGCATGAATAAAAAGTATTCTCTTCATAATGGATGGATTTCCTGCCAGGAATCCAGCAACCCCATGTGTTGCATTGCCTGATTTAGGGCCCTCCGATTCCGACCCCCTTCATACTGTGCTCTCAGTGTTTGGTCCCATGGAGGATTAAGGACAACATTGAAATCTCCTCCAATAATCAGCTTCCCTTTTGCTTTATCTTCTACCAATCTCCCTACCCTCCTCCCAAAAACTCCCTTGTCCTCCATTGGGTGCGTACACTGACATCACTGTGAGTTCCTCCTCCCCCCAGGAACCTCTAATCCCCACCACCCATCCCTCCTTATCCTTAGTGTTCCTGTGTGTGGAAACTGTTCTCCCCCCCAGTGGATCTGCTGAAAAGCATTGTTCAGGGTACAGCCCATGCTTCAGTCTCCCCTCCATCCTGGGCTTTAAGATCTGTTTCTTGTAATAAAATAATGTCCCAGGATCCTCCCTCTATTTCCCCGCTGTTTAAGTGGGTATTTAGTCCCTTACATTTAAAGTACCAATACGCAGCATCTCTTTAGCCTTTGGCCCTCCTATCAAGCTGCTGATCTCTCAAGCTTGTATCCCCCCCGACTCTCTCCCCCCCCTCTCCCGACTCTCTCTCCCCCCCAACCTTGCTCCTCTCTCCTGTAGCTTTGCTTCCCATGAGGTCCCCCAGCCTTTTCTGGAGCCTCTCCCCTTCATCCTTTCACATCTATTCATCCTTCCTCCCCTCTCCCCTTTCCCTTAACCTCCCAAGCAACCCTATGAGTCCATTGTCCATACCCATAATGGGCTAATTTCAAGTAGATCCCAACTGGCCTCTCATGGTGTTCAGGTGTCGGTCCCTTCTACTACTTCAGGCTGGCACTGTTCCTGAGAGAGCCTCTTGAGCCGCTTGCCTTTCTCCACTGCTCACTGCCATCGCAGTGCTGCCTTCATCACCACTGATGTTGGTTGTCCTGTGGGCTGCTCCAATGTTCGGTTAGGAAGTCCCTCACATCCCAACTCCTGTAGCGCTTGCCAGGCCTCCTCCACTTTTTGCACTTTTTTGGAGGTACCCTTCACTGTGAAGGACAGTCCAAAGGTTTGCATCCATCTGTATCAAATTCCCATTTTTCGTAGGTAGGACATCACTTTCCACAACTCCCGGCACATAGTCAGGGTCCCCTGAGATGGATCATTGTAAAGTTCCACTAGGCTATCAGGCCAAATTTCCTGGCAATGCTCAAATGTTTCTTCTTAATCGAGAAGGGTGTCACACACACTACAATGTCTCGAGGTTTATTTCCTCTAGGCACTCCCAAACTACGGTGAGCCCTATTTACTCCCACCGGAGCTGGCTCTGCTCTTGCGCCTTCTCCCCCTATGGCTGAAGAGAGGCCTTGCACTCCTTAAAGTCCTCTCCTTCTTGAATGCCTCTTACCCACAGATTGCCCCGTCAGACCCGGTCTTCCAAGTCCTCCATTTTCTCTTGCACCTGCTCTTGCTGCTGCCTTAGGGTTTCCCGGTCTTTACCCAGCTCTTCCAGCTCCATGGTTTGGCGCTCCAAATGGATCCGGCGGCTTCCCAGCTCCCTCATATCCTGCTGCTGACCTGAAATCTCCCCGGAGGGATTTGATGTCATCTTTGAGCGCTCTCCGAAAATCTTGCAGCCAGTTTTTTTAAATCATCATTGGGCCGGGGCTCTTTGCACAGTGATCTCTCCTCCCCCGACTCTCTCGACTCTGCTGAACGCTCTGAACTCCATCCACGGAATGCTGCATGCCTAGCGTAACGGAATTGAAAGGCTGCCAGTTTTTTTCCTCACCAACATCGCTGCCCATTCCCACACCATTAAGTGTGGGTTATTTTGCTTATATTTTCGCTGTTGATGAGGAGGGTTTTTGTGGTCGCATCTGCCTTCCTCGATGCTTTACCGGTACCACCGGTTTTTCTTTATTTATTTCTTTCTTTTCTTTAAAAAAAAAAAATTCGTAGTACTTTCCCATTTTTTCCAGGTGCATGCGCCATTTTGGGCCTTAGGCCCAAGATTTTTTCCATAATGGAAAAACGCTCCTCGGGTTTTAAAAAGTGCACCAAGTGTGGCGGTACCATCTCCATCACCGACACCCATGAGTGGTGTCTGAAATGTTTAGGTCCTGACCATTCCATCTCGGAGTGTATGGCCTGTGCCATGATGTCCAAGAGAGGTCGACAGAACCGAGCCGCCAAGCTCAGTACCCTGTTTCCCTCTGATGCAGCTTCGGTGGCATTGACGTCTTCCCGGGCTTCGCCTTCCTCCCGTGGATCTCAGGTAACTAAACATAAGTCTAGCCGGTCCTCAAAGGGTAGTTCTCCTTCTAAGCATCGAGATGCCTCTGGCGTTGCCCTTGAGGATTCTGCACCGGCAAAATTGCCCCGGCGGGAGGCTTCAGCTTCCAAAGCATTATCGGGACTCCAGGATGTTCTCGAGACCTTGACCTCGGCAGAACTACTGGTGCCATGCTTTGGGGTACCGGCGGTCTTCTCCGGTACCAACATCCAGGCATCGGCAGCGTCGATAGGCCAGAGAGTCCTGGCTATTGAGCGCAGTCTGGCGGCTCTCCTTGCGGCATCGACGCCCTCGGAACCGCATCAGACTTTTCAACCGGTACCAACATGGACACCGGTATTTGTACCGGCACCGACACCGGTATTTGTACCGGCACCGACACCGGTATTTGTACCGGCACCGACACCGGTATTTGTACCGGCACCGACACCGGTATTTGTACCGGCACCGACACCGGTATTTGTACCGGCACCGACACCGGTATTTGTACCGGCACCGACACCGGTATCGGTACCGGTACCAATAGCATCGACATCAGCGTCTGCATTGCCGGCACCCAGTCATCCGATGCCTTCTGGAACCGATACTCCGGTACCGATTACTCCTGGTACCGACTTTGGTCGGTACGGGTATCGGGCTCTTCAAGAGCATCCTGACAGAAGGTACTTCGAGTCCTCAGAGGAATCTGAAGATTCTGACAGTTCTGTCAATGCAGGAATACTTCTCCCAGAGGAGCCTTCCTCCCCTAAACATAGGATGTCTCCTCCAGAGGACATTTCCTTTCAGGATTTCATCAGGGAGGTGGCTCGAGGTCTGTCCATTACTGTGGCACCTGAAACAGAGCCCAGAGCAAAGGAGTTGGAAATTTTACAATATCCTATAACTCCTAAGGAGGCAGCTACCTTGCCCATCCATGAGATCTTGCATGATCTCATGTTAAGAATGTGGGAGACACCTCTTACCACCTCTCCTCATTCTCGTAGACTGGATACTCTGTATCGAGTCCCTCCTTGTCCTGGTTTCCAGAAAACTCAGCTTCCTCACCACTCTATTGTAGTGGAATCAGCTATGAGAAGGAATAAGAGTGCAAAGAGGCATGCCTCTAATCCTCCAGGACGTGAGTGCAGAACTTTGGATGCTTTTGGATGTCGTGTCTTCCAAGCTTCCATGCTTTCTGCCAGGATCAGTTCCTATAGTCTATATGGTTATGGTTATGGTTAGGCATTTGATATACCGCCCTTTACTTACGCATCAGAGCGGTTTTACATGTATATACTAACAGGTACTTTTAAGCTTCAGAGACACAGAGGCCGTATGATTCTCATAGCTCCACATTGGCCATGGCAAGTGTGGTACCCTCTGCTTCTACATCTCCCTCAAGCTCCCTCCCTGGAGTTAGGGTCTGCTCCAGATCTCCTATCTCAGGAGGACGGAATGTTATGGCATCCCAATCCCCAGTCTCTGCGTCCGAGGGCTTGGTTGCTGAAGGCCTAGATCTCCATGGTCTTAACCTCCCTCAGCAAATAAAGGATATCCTTTATGCTTCCAGGAAGCCTTCCACAAGACGCTCTTATGCTTTCAAGTGGAAAAGGTTTACCGTATGGTGTTCGCAGAAGGGTCTTAATCCCATTGCCATACCTCTGGAATCATTACTGGAGTATCTCCTTCATTTATCCAATGCAGGACTTAAGACTAACTCAGTGAGGGTCCATTTGAGTGCTATTACAGCTTCCTTCAAGCCCCTAAATGGACAGCCCATTTCCTCCCATCCTCTTATAGCAAGATTTATGAGAGGCCTTCTGCTAACTAAGCCTCTCATTAAACCACCTCTTGTGGCATGGGACTTAAATTTGGTTCTTGGTCAGCTCATGAAGCCACCTTTCGAACCCTTAGCTACTACCTCCTTGAAATTTCTTTCTTGGAAAGTTATCTTTCTCATTGCAATCACATCAGCACGTCGCATCAGTGAGTTGCAGGCACTAGTAGCTGATCCACCTTATACAAGGTTCCATCATGACAAGGTAGTCCTTAGGACTCATCCACACTTTATGCCAAAGGTGTTCTTTCCTTTTCATCTAAACCAAGCGGTCTACCTACCTGTGTTCTTTCCAAGGCCTCATGCATCAAATGCAGAAAGGAACCGTCATACTTTGGACTGTAAAAGAGCTTTAGCTTTTTACTTACAAAGAACACAGCAACATAGAAAGTCCTCTCAACTCTTTGTTGCTTTTGATCCTTCTCATTTGGGACTTCCAGTCTCCAAGAGAACACTATCTAACTGAATTGCTCAGTGTATTTCCTTTGCCTATCCGAGTAAGAATCTTCCTCTGGAGGGCCATGTCACCGCTCACAATGTGAGAGCCATGGCAGTTTCAATGGCTCATCTGCACTCTGTGTCTATCGACGACATCTGTCGAGCAGCCACCTGGGCCTCGGTTCATACCTTCACAGCCCATTACTGCTTGGACAAGGACTCCCGCCGGGATGCCTTGTTTGGTCAGGCTGTTCTTCAACACCTGTTCTATACCTAATCAACTCCTACCCGCCATCCCTGTTGGATGCCAGAGATCCATGGGGGGAAGTGGAGCCCTGGTTCAGGGACACACAACTTCTGGGGGGTCTCCCTGGCATCTAAAGCTAGGGAGTCCCCATATGTGATGACTACATTCCTGTTTGTTCCTGGAGATAGCATAGTTACTCACCTGTAACAGGTGATCTCCGGGAACAGCAGAAATATAGTCCTCACAACCCACCCACCTCTCGTAGGAGTTGTATCTCTCTATCTATCTCTTTCCCTTTCCCTCTCTCTCTCTTTGTCTCGACTTTAAAACTCAACTGGAGAGAGGCAGTTGGGAAAGGCAGCACGCAGGCGCTGTGGGATGCTCCCAAAAGCTTTCTAATTGGACGCTGGGGAGCGTTCCCGCACAGGCTCCGTCGGTACCGACAATACCCATATGTGAGGACTAAATTCCTGCTGTTCCCAGAGATCACCTGTTTCAGGTGAGTAACTATGCTTCCCCCCCCCCTTTTCCTCTGCGCAGTGCTGTAATATCAGCACACATGCATTGGCCCTATAACGTCACGCATACAAAGCTGATAATCGTGATTCCTCTTTCTGTCCTCTGGCTAGAAATCATTTATTATAATCATACATAACGATTCTCGGATCACAGCTGTGTACTGGTGGTGTGCTGTCCAGTAATGGCCAGTGCACCGCCGCAGTTTTCCCGTCACAGTCTCTTCCTGATCCTCCCTGAATGGCATGGTAGTGTTCCAGCCTCTCTTGACTACCTCGCAACCCTGCTGCTAATCAAGTCCAGCCGCTGGCATTCCAAAAAGAAATAAAGTCAGCAGGTTCAGTGGTGATTTGCCAGCAGCCAAGTCACCTCAGAATTCATGAAAGCAGTCTGTTCACTCTGCATGTGGCCAAACATATGGCATGAGCAGAGTCAGGCCGCCATATCCAGCGGCGCTGTTACAGTAGCATGTGCAGGCAGAGTCGCAAGCCACTGAGACAAGCAAAGGGAGGACGTACCCAGAGTCAGTAGTCTTGGCCGGCAAACCAATTCAGACAGCGGAACAGAAAAACATAATTGGAGGAAAGTTCGCCATGCAGGAGCTACCACATATCACATGGGCAGTCTCATAGTACGTAGCTCCAGTGTCCATCGCGGGCAGGCGGGGTTGGCATTCAGAAAGCACCAATTGTGGAAAGGTGGGTGCTTCTGTGGTCAGGGATCATTTTTACTAGGTACACATACCTGATATGAGTGAGGGGCACCTCTAGTACTGTGGGCTGGATCTAAAGCTGTGAGGGCTTCGCTATTAAGCGGCCGTGCTGTTTGGGCTCACTAGCACCCCCCCCATGAAGTTTTTCTCTGAACCAACCAGAGATCCTATATGTGAAACCTCAGCCCATGTTGAAGGCAGCCACGTTGACAACTATTAGTGGTGGGGAAATTTGGAAGGAGATTTTATTTATTTGTTACACTTTTCTATACTGCCCCTTCCAGAGATCAGTGGTAGTTTACATAGAACAAACAAGTTCTATCCACATTCAGAAAGAAACTCAAAACCTTAATATTCACTGAATCCTACTAGCAATTAATGAACAAAACAGACTTGACTTAATGGACTCTCAACTATACTTACAACCTCACTACTTCACTCCCTCACAAGGACCACCTTGATATAAAATAACTCACTATATGTTAATATCTATAATAATACTCCAGACCTGTAAATAGTTGTCCGCCTATCTCATCCTCAAGGCCGAGTATGTTCAGTTTGTTAAGACTGTTTAATGTATTAATTATTCTGTTCATGTTTGTTGTAACTGTTCATTGTAAACTGCCTGGAGCAGTACTCACTTGTTCTATGTAAACCGCTTTGATTAGGTGATAAAGCGGTTTAAAGGCAAGTAAATAAATAAAATAACTTACATATAGCAGTATACATGTTAAACATGGTGGTTTATTGGATATATTTGATTTGTTCAGGCACCAGGATAAGGGTAACAGGATACTAGGCTTGATGAATCTTTGGTCTGAACCCAGTATGGCATATCTTATCTTATGCTTGCAGTTTTTCCTTTCTGAATTTGTTGATTTGATAGAATTTGTTGATTTGATAATGTCTTCAAAATTCTTAAGCATTCCCTGACCTTTTTGTGTCTGTAATTTGGAGTTTCTATCTTGTAAATTTTGTCAATTTGATAATATTTTGAATCGAGCTATCAGATTATGTTGAAAACAAAAAAAAAATTGCAAAAAAAAAAAATTAAGATCTAGTAAAGGCACCTTGGATTTGGTGAGAAACCAGTTACAGGAGACTTTGGCAAGAACCGTTTCTGTAAAATGGTCAAAGTGAAATTAAGCAACTATCCTTTTGGAAAAATAAGGTCAACTGATGCTACTTTGATGCACAAATATTGATGCAATAAGTGTGGCTGTGACAAAAACAAGAGAACTTAAATACACTACTTTGCCTCCTCTAGGTTTTTCAATGTAAGGAAGGCCATTGAAAATCTTAGGGTTCACTGTGACCACTGGGCTCTCTGAAAAAAGACAAACTGAGGGAAGGCCTCACATGACCATTGTGACATGACATGACATGACATGTAAGATTGCTGTAGAAGATGCTTTTGTCTGGACTCAGATGTCGCTCCTCATTTGAGGGCGGTGTATCCTGCTTGTCCTCAAAGAAAAATCAGTAACAGGATTCCAGAAAGTATAGGATAATTAGAAGTTAGGAAGGTATGGTAAAGTTTGAGATTAAATAAGGTATGCATTATTAGTGGGAAGGCAAAATAGGTAAACAGGATATGCCTATCTGTAGTCTAGTCCAACCATTAGACAAGATTAACCAGTTGCCTAGGGCAGCAGCTTCTAGGTGACAGCAAAGAGCAGCAGCATTCAAAGCAAAACAATAGATTAACTGCCACACAAACTGGATGAGCCGTCAACATGTTCTTATCTCCAGGAACAAGCAGGAATGTAGTCTTCACATATGGGTATCATCGGTACCCACGGAGCCTGCGTGGGAACGCTCCCCAGCGTCCAATAGGAAAGCTTTTGGGAGCATCCAACTGCACCTGCGTCGCTGCCTTCCCAACTCTCCCTCTTCAGTTTTTTGTTTTCCGTGGAGCCGACAGACAGCAAACCCTGTCACCGCAGAAAATCTTAGTTTTGTGGTCGCATCTGCCTTCACTGTCGACGCCTATACCAATACCACCGGTCCTTTCTTTATTTTCTTACTACTTTTCCTTAAAAAGAAAAAAAAATTCTTCTTTTTGGAGGGTCTGTCCCCTCTTTGTGCCAGGCGCCATTTTTGGCACTAGGCCCTCTTTTCTTCCAAAATGGAGAAACCATCTAGTGGTTTCAAAAAATGTTCAAAGTGTAGCGGTACCATCTCTGCTACCGACACCCATGATTGGTATCTCAAATGTTAAGGTCCTGACCATTTACCTTCGGAGTGTCTCCTTTGAAGAAAGATGACCAAGAGAGGCCTGCAGAACAGAGCTGCATAACCCGGCACCCTCTTTGCCTCGGATGCAATGTCTGTTGCATTGACGTCGTCCAGGGCTTCATCTTCCTCCCATGGATCTCAGGTAACCAAACCCAGGTCTTCCAAGACCGGCCATTCTTCAAAGGGTAGATCTCCTTCTAAGCATCGAGATGCTACTAGCGTTGCCCTCGAGGAAAACACACCGGCCAAACAACCCCGGCGGGAGGTTCCGGCCTCCAAAGCATTAACGGGGTTCCAAGATGTTCCCGAAGCTTCCACCTCCGCAGAACTCTAGGTGCCATGTTCTGGTGTCGTGGCCTGCTCTGCCGGTACCGACATCTAGGCATCGGCAGGCGCAATGAATTTTGGCCATCGAGTGCAGTCTTGCAACTTTATTAACAGCCTCGGTACCGCTAAAATCGCTGCAATCGACGCAGTTTGTACCGCTACCGAACGTACCTGCATCAACCGATGCGGTCCTCCCAATGCTTCCTCCCATGCCGGCACTGTAATCGGTCTCTGGCATCGAGGGTCCGATATCGAGGCAGTCCAATGCCGACTTTGATTGATACCGTCGTCAAGCAATAAGAGAGCATCCGGCCCGACAATACTTTGAATCCTCCGATTCTGATGACTCGGTCAGTACCAGGGTGGTTCTTCCGGAGGATCCTTCGCCACAGCGTCTGATGCCTCCCCCAGAGGACATGTCCTTTCAGGACTTTATATGTGATGTAGCACGGGGGGACTCGATCACCGTGACCCCTGAGAAGGAACCGAGAGCTGAAGAGTTGGAAATTCTTCAGTATTTAGCAGCTCCTAAGGAAGCTGCTACCCTTCCCATTCACCGAATTTTGCATGACCTCATGCTTAGGATGTGGGAAACACCCTTGATGGTGTCTCCACATTCCAGAAGACTTGATACAATGTACCGGGTACCGCAATGTCCCGGTTTCCAAAAAACACAATTACCACACCATTCTGTGGTAGTGGAATCGGCAATGCGTAGGATCAAGAGTGCTAAGATGCATTCATCCAATCCTCCAGGTCGTGAATCGAGAACACTCGATGCCTTTGGGCATCGATGCTTTCAGTCTTCGATGCTTTCAGCCAGAATAAGCTCTTACATACTTTATATGGGGTATGTTTGGGAAGTTACCAGAGATTGGAACTTATGGCTCCACTCCTTCCCAATGACAAGAGGGCTGACTTTCTCACTCTGGGCAAACATGCCCAAAATGTATGTAAATTCATGAACCGTGCAACCTTTGATTGCCTTGAATGCATTAGCAGAACCTCTGCTATCTCCATCGGGGCACGTCGCATTGCCTGGTTACAAGCATCTGATTTAGAACAATGGGTGCAAGACAAGCTGGGAAACAGACTGTCCACTGCCCAGTTCATGCTCCCCAAAAGGGGCAACAGCAGCCCAGACAGCAAAGGAAGGCCCAAGTCCCCAGAGCTCAACCAGCTCAGCAGACACAGCCTCTTCAGGGGCTTTGACTCCTTCCTAGAGAACTTAGTCATCCTGACCCTGAAGGGTCCAGAGCCTCTCACCATCCCAGGCAGACTCTGTCATTTCGCCGAAAGATGGCAACTGATAACATCAGAGCACTGGACTCTCTCTATTGTAACAGAGGGGTACAGCCTCCATTTTCACAGTATGCCCCCTCCCACCATCACAAGACAGTTCAATTCTCGGGGCCCTTTCACCACTCTCTTGTGTCAAGAGGTCACCTCACTACTTGCTCAAGGAGCAATAGAAGAGGTTCCCATATCCCAACAAAGCATGGGCTTCTACTCCCCCTACTTCCTCATTCCAAAGAAGACAGGGGGATACAGATCCATACTGGACCTCAGAGAGTTGAACAAGTATCTGTTTCGAGAAAAATTCAAGATGATATTTCTCGGAACACTTCTTCCTTACATTCAGAGTCAGGATTGGCTATGTTCTCTAGATCTAAAGGATGCATATACACATATTCTCATCCATACAGATCACAGAAGGTTTCTTCAATTCCTCTTTCAGGGAAGACATTACCAGTACAGGGTTCTACCCTTTGGACTGGCTTCTGCCCCAAGTGTCTTCACAAAATGCATGGCAGTAGTAGCAGCATTCCTGAGAACTCTGGGGATATTCATCTTCCCCTACTTAGACGACTGGCTCATCCGAGCATCAACAGCTCCAGAAGCCAGCTCCGCTCTCTCCTGTACAATGCAAATCCTGCAGTACCGGGGACTGGTCATAAACCTCCTAAACCAGAGGCAGGTCTTGTCAGACAAATCTGATTGATTTCTTTGACTGGGTGACCAGGGAGTTGGACCGAGGGAGAGCTCTAGATGTGGTGTATTTCGATTTCAGTAAAGCCTTTGACACTGTTCCTCACAGGCGACTTATAAACAAACTGAGCACCCTAGGGATGGACCCTAAAGTTACTGCTTGGGTTAGAAATTGGTTGGGTGGGAGGCGACAAAGAGTACAAGTAAATGGAGCTCACTCTGAGGAGAAGGATGTTACCAGTGGTGTGCCCCAGGGATCTGTCCTTGGTCCGATTCTTTTTAACATCTTTGTTAGTGATATAGCGGAAGGGCTGTCTGGTAAGGTTTGCCTCTTTGCGGATGATACCAAAATCTGCAATAAAGTAGACACCCAGGAAGGTGTAGATAACATGAGGAGGGATCTAGCTAAGCTTGAAGAATGGTCTAGAATTTGGCAGCTGGGATTTAATGTTAAAAAATGTAAGGTCATGCATTTGGGCTGCAGCAATCCAAGGGAGCAATACAGCATAGGAGGTGAAGTACTTTTGTCCACTAAAGAAGAGCGGGACCTAGGCGTAGTTGTGTCCGATGATCTTAAAGTAGCTAAACAGGTAGAAAAGGCGACGGCAAAAGCTAGAAGGATGCTTGGGTGCATACGGAGAGGAATGGCTAGCAGAAAAAAGGAGGTGATAATGCCTCTGTATAAGTCTTTGGTGCGACCTCATTTGGAGTATGGTGTGCAATTCTGGAGACCGCACCTTCAAAAGGATGTGAACAGGATGGAGTCGGTGCAGAGGGTTGCTACTAAGATGATTAGTAGTCTTCATTATAAAGCATATGAGGACAGACTTAAGGATCTTAATATGTACACCTTAGAGGAAAGGCGGGATAGAGGTGATATGATTGAGATGTTTAAATACCTCCGTGGCATAAATGTTCAGGGAGAGAGCCTCTTTCAATTGAAAGCAAGTTCTGCGACGAGGGGACATGGGATGAGGGTGAAGGGAGATAGATTCAGGAGTGATATGCGGAAATATTTCTTTACGGAAAGAGTAGTGGATCCGTGGAATAGTCTCCCAGTGGAGGTGGTAGAGATGAGGACAGTAACTGAATTCAAAAAAGCATGGGACCAACACAGAGGATCTCTAAAGGTAAAAAGTGGACTGTTGTAGTTGTTGTTATGGAAGGACAGACTAGATGGGCCTTGTGGTCTTTTTCTGTCATCATGTTTCTATGTTTCTATGTTTCTAAAGTCTCATCTCACCCCTTCTCAGTCTCTAGAGTTCATAGGGGACTCTTCTAGACACAAGGCAGTCAAAGGCTTTTCTGCCACAACCACGTTGTCTTCGAATACTCCAACTGGCCTCTCAAGCAGCTATGAAAACTTTTCTAACTGCTTGAGAAATGCTTCAGCTTCTGGGGCATATGGCATCCACTGTTCATGTGGTTCCCTATGCTCGCTTACACATGCGAGCAGCCCAGTGGACCCTAGCCTCTCAGTTGACACAGGCATCGGGTCGCCTGGGGGACAAAATCAGAAACTCTACATGCCTCATTTTGTCCTTAACCGTGGTGGCAATCGCTGAAAAATCTCCTAGTAGGGTCTGCTTTTCAGCAGCCACTACACCAAGCCACCTTGACGACAGATGCGTCCAAGTTAGGTTGGGGGGCTCACTTGGACAATCTCTCCACTCAAGGTCTTTGGACCGAGCAGGTGGCTTGTCTTCACATAAACATCCTGGAATTTAGAGACATCTTTTATGCTCTTCAAGTTTTTCAGAACCACCTGAGCTTACAAGATGGTTCTTGTCCAGACCGACAGTCAAGGAGCCATGTTCTGCATGAACAAGCAGGGTGGGATGGGTTCTCAGGCGCTGTGCAACAAAGCTCTACGCCTCTGGGCCTTCGCCAGAGATCTTCAAATCCACCTACTAGCATATCTTCCAGGCACACAGTCAAGTACTGCTGCCACAAGAGTGGTCTCTTCATCCAGAGCAGATTGCTCGAATCTTTCAGATCTGGGGAATTCCAGATATAGACCTCTTTGCAAGTCCTCAGAATCCCCCAGTTCTGTTCCAGAATTCCATCTCAGAACTATCAGGCAAGGGATGCCTTCCATCTCTATTGGGGTCAGGACTTCCTCTATGCCTACCCACCCATTCCCCTCATTCCCAAAACTCTATTCAAGCTTCAGAGAGACAGGGGCCATATGATCCTCATAGCCCCACGCTGGCCACGACAGATGTGGTATCCACTGCTTCTACGTCTCTCTCAAGCCAAGCTCTGGAATTGGGATGTGCTCCAGATCTTCTTTCCCAGGAGAACGGGACGCTACTGCACCTGAATCCTCAGTCTCTAAATCTCAGGGCGTGGCTGCTGAGAGCCTAGAATTCCAGGATATCAACCTTTCTCAACAGGCTAAGAATATCCTTTTAGCTTCAAGAAAGCCTTCCACAAGACGGGCCTACGCCTTTAAGTGGAGAAGGTTCTCTTTCTGGTGTTCAAAAAAGGAACTTAATCCTTTTTCTGTTCCAGTGGAGGCGTTACTGGAATATCTCCTCCATTTATCATCCTCTGTCTTAAGACCAATTTAGTAAGGGTCCACCTTAGTGCCATTGCTGATTTCCACAAGCCCCTCAATGAACAACCTGTCTCCTCTCAACCGCTAGTAGCGCGGTTTATGAGGGGGCTACTCTTAACTAGACCTCCCATTAAGCCACCAGCCGTGGCATGGGATTTGAATCTTGTCCTTGGGCATCTTATGAAACCGCCCTTCGAACCTTTAGCCTATCTCTGAAGTTTCTTTCTTGGAAGGTAATCTTCCTAATTGCCCTCACTTCTTCAAGACGCATCAGTGAGCTACAAGCTTTAGTGGCTGATCCTCCTTATACAAGGTTCCACCATGATAAAGTAGTTCTTAGAACTCACCCACACTTTATGCCAAAGGTGGTTTCACCTTTTCATTTAAACCAGTCGGTTTATCTTCCTGTATTTTTCCCTATGCCTCACGCCTCTAATTCAGAAAGGAATCTTCATACTCTGGATTGTAAAAGAGCTTTAGCATTTTACCTTCAGAGAACTAAGCAACATAGAAAAGCTTCTCAGCTTTTTGTTGCCTTTGACCCCAGTCATCTTGGATTACCAGTTTCCAAGCGAACTTTGTCTAAATTGATTGCAGATTGCATATCTTTTGCCTATGAGAGCAAGGGACTTTCTCTCCAAGGGCATGTCACAGCTCACAATGTGAGAGCAATGGTAGCCTCTATGGCTAACCTTTGCTCAGTGTCCATTGACGACATCTGTAGAGCAGCCACTTGGGCTTTGGTACACACCTTTGCAGCCCACTACTGCTTAGACAAGGACTCCCGTCGGGATGCCTCGTTTGACCAGGCTGTTCTCCAACATCTCTTTTAGACTTAGAACAACTCCTACCCGCCGTCCTGGGGTTCGATGCCAGAGATCCATGGGAGGAAGCATGACCCATCTCAACCTTGGTTTCGCAGCTTTCTGGGGTTGTCTGCCTGGCATCTTTCAGCTGGGGAGTCCCGATATGTGAAGACTACATTCCTGCTTGTTCCTGGAGATAGCATGGTTACTCTCCTTTAACAGGTGATCTCTGGGAACAGCAGGAATTGAGTCTTCACAACCCACCCACCTCCCCTAGGAGTTGTATTTCTCTCTCTCTCTCTCTCTCTCTCTCTCTCTCTCTCTCTCTCTCCTTCGCCTCAGCTATAAACTCAACTGAAGAGGGAGTTTGGAAAGTCGGGAAGGCAGCGACGCAGGCGCAGTGGGATGCTCCCAAAAGCTTTCCTACTGGACGTTCCCTCACAGGCTCCGTCTGTACCGACGATACCCATATGTGAAGACTCAATTCCTGCTGTTCCCGGAGATCACCTGTTACAGGTGAGTAACCACGCTTTACCTGCAGGAAGAGCAGGCACACACATATATATACTGCAAAGTTTATTATTTAAAAGTATGATGTCCAGTTATACATTTTTACAGGATTGTTGTTGGAAGGGTGGTGTTCAGATGATCATGATTGTTGAGTTTATTTATCAAAACTTCAGGGGGGAAGGAGGCGTAAGGGTGAAGATTTGCTTAGGGCACCCAGTACCTTGACTGGCCCTGGGACTAGTCCTCTCTCTGTCACCATATTCTGTCATGATTTGTTTCTTTGCTTACAGGTGACTTATCATCCTTTTTACTTAGCCTTGTCTGTGGCCCAACACTTTGCTTCTCACTTGCTAATTTCTTAAATTACCTCATTCCTCTCCAATCATCTGTTTTCCTGGGTTTTCTTGCCCACTCATTCCCTGCTGCCCTTTTATATCTTTACCTACTCCACTCCCCATCATCTGCTTTTCTGGATTATCCTGTTTCCTCTCTCTTTACCTCCTTGCTTGCTTTTCTGTTTTATGTCTCATTCCTGCCCCTTGCTTCTCTGGTTTCTCTCCTTTTCTCATTAATCTTTTTCTCATTACATGATGCCATTTTGCTGTGTTACGCAGGAGGAACTGGCTTTTGTCTTTGAAATGCTGCAGCAATTTGAAGATGCCCTAGTACAGTACGATGAGCTTGATGCCCTCTTCTCTCAATATGTGGTCAATTTTGGTGCAGGTGGTAAGTGAAGGCATGTTGGAGAACTGTGATAAATTTCTTCTGTGTATGTATGTGGTGCCTCCTACAATTGCAATAAATGAAATGCACTGTGTTTAAGCATCAGCTCTGAACTGTGATCTCAACTCTGCTGATGTCAGAGAACTGTACTGTAGCTTTTAGGTCTTTAAAACTGCAGATGAGGCCTTGGGGCTTTCCCTACCCGGACACCAAGTTTCTTCCTGAGTGGCCACTAGACAGGGCAGGCAGGCAGGGAGTGGGATTTTGAGCCAAATTTGACCATACGCAGTGGAAGCGAGTTCAAAAGCTAGCCCATGTCATCAAAGTCCAGGCTCCTGGGTTCTAACTTCAGACACTAGCATGACCATAGGGGAATAATGGCAGTGCTTTCTGTCCCAGTTCTAGAAACTCATAATCATCCCCAACTCTTGGCTGCTGGGGTTGTTCTGGGAAGTGCTTTATAAAAATGCAGCTTCTCATATCTCATCAGGAGAAAGGCTCCATTCGATTGTGGATTTTTAAAGTTTTCTTTCTGCTTGGAGAGTTCCAGCTGTCTCTTCACTGACTCTACCCACTGCAGCTGTTCTGGATGCTCTGTGAGATAAAAGCAAAGTACTGTTTTTTCACGCATATAATGCACATTTTATATGCTTTTTTACTTTAGACCTGCCCCTCCCCCTGCATGTTATATATGTGAGCACGTTATATATGTAATTATGAACAAAATTTGAAAAGAAACGAGGAGTATTTAATCTATTTTTTTTTATTTCTGAACAGCTGAATTTCAATGAAACTAAATGCAGGTAAATGAGACTAAATTAGACTAGGTTAGTTCCATTTTACTCATCATCTGACTTCTCGAACCCTTCAAAGTCCATTCCCTCCTCGCTGTCGTCATTGAAGTAACTAAGAACCAACTTCAGGCACTTTTTTGTGATTTCTGAAGTAAACATAGAAACATGATGACAGAAAAAGACCCATGGCCTATCTAGTCTGTCTTTCCATAACAACAACTACAACAGTCCACTTTTTACCTTTAGAGATCCTCTGTTGGTCCCATGTTTTTTTGAATTCAGTTACTGTCCTCATCTCTACCACCTCCACTGGGAGACTATTCCATGGATCCACTACTCTTTCCGTAAAGAAATATTTCCGCATATCACTCCTGAATCTATCTCCCTTCACCCTCATCCCATGTCCCCTCGTAGCAGAACTTGCTTTCAATTGAAAGAGGCTCTCTCCCTGAACATTTATGCCACGGAGGTATTTAAACATCTCAATCATATCACTTCTATCCCGCCTTTCCTCTAAGGTGTACATATTAAGATCCTTAAGTCTGTCCTCATATGCTTTATAATGAAGCCCATTAATCATTTTAGTAGCATCCCTCTGCACCGACTCCATCCTGTTCACATCCTTTTGAAGGTGCGGTCTCCAGAATTGCACACCATACTCCAAATGAGGTCGCACCAAAGACTTATATAGAGGCATTATCACCTCCTTTTTTCTGCTAGCCATTCCTCTCCGTATGCACCCAAGCATCCTTCTAGCTTTTGCCGTCGCCTTTTCTACCTGTTTAGCTTCTTTAAGATCATCAGAGACAACCACGCCTAGGTCCCGCTCTTCTTTAGTGGACAAAAGTACTTCACCTCCTATACTGTATTGCTCCCTTGGATTGCTGCAGCCCAAATGCATGACCTTACATTTTTTAACATTAAATCCCAGCTGCCAAATTCTAGACCATTCTTCAAGCTTAGCTAGATCCCCCCTCATGTTATCTACACCTTTCTGGGTGTCTACTCTATTGCAGATTTTGGTATCATCTGCAAAGAGGCAAACCTTACCCGACAGCCCTTCCGCTATATCACTAACAAAGATGTTAAAAAGAATCGGACCGATCCCTGGGGCACACCACTGGTAACATCCTTCTCAGAGTGAGCTCCATTTACTTGTACTCTTTGTCGCCTCCCTCCCAACCAATTTCTAACCCAAGCAGTAACTTTAGGGTCCATCCCTAGGGTGCTCAGTTTGTTTATAAGTCGCCTGTGAGGAACAGTGTCAAAGGCTTTACTGAAATCTAAATACACCACATCTAGAGCTCTCCCTCGGTCCAACTCCCTGGTCACCCAGTCAAAGAAATCAATCAGATTTGTCTGACAAGACCTGCCTCTGGTGAATCCATGCTGCCTCGGATCCTGTAATCCGCTGGACTCCAGAAACCTCACTATTTTCAGCAGCGTTTCCAATAATTTGCTCACCACCGAAGTTAAACTAACCGGCCTGTAGTTTTCAACCACATCCTTACTTCCGCTTTTCTGTAAAGGCACCACATGAGCCTCTCTCCAGTCCTTTGGCACCACTCCCGACTCCAACGAGGCATTGAAAAGGTCAGTCAGTGGAGTTTCTAGAACGTCCCCAAGTTCCCTCAGTATTCTAGGGTGTATCCCATCCGGTCCCATCGCTTTGTCTACTTTAAGTTGAGCTAGTTTCTCACGAACACAGTCTTCTGAAAATTGTTCAAGATGTCCCTCGCTTCTGTTCTTATATGTGGGTGTTTTCTGAGGTCCTGCTCCTGGTTCTTCATCTGTGAACACAGAACAAAAATATTTGTTAAGCAATTCCGCTTTATCCTTAGCAGCTTCTACATATTCCCCCCCCCCCTGCACCCTTGAGTCTGATAATACCACTACTTTACTAGCTTCTCTAAGTTTTTCCAAATACAGATGCCTGTCTTCCTCTCTCTGTGATCTCTTGTATTTCATGAAGGCCTCCCTCTTTTTCTTCACTTTTTCAGCTACTTCCTTCGAAAACCATAGCGGTCTCCTATTCCTTTTGCCTTTATTTACCATTTTAACAAAAAGGTTGGTTGCCCTTAAAATACCCCTTTCAGTTTTGCCCACTGTTTTTCTACATCCCCCAGCTGTTCCCATCCCACTAACGACTCCCTGAGGTATTGGCCCATCTTCGCAAAGTTAGTCTTCCTAAAGTCTAAGATCCTCACCTTGGAATGGATTCTAACAGCCCTAGTCCTAATACTGAACCACACCATCTGGTGATCACTGGATGCAAAATGATCTCCCACTACAACATCAGAAACACTTTCACAATTGGTAAGCACCAAGTCCAGTATGGCCCCTTCACGTGTGGGGTCTGTTACCAATTGCCTGAATAGTTCTCCCTGTAGAGAATCCAGGATCTCCTCACTTCTAAATGATACTGCAGCAGGAATGTGCCAATCAACATCTGGCATATTGAAATCTCCTATCAGTAGCACTTCCCCTTTCCTAGCAATGCTGCGTATGTGTTCAATTAACTCTCTGTCCACCTCTTCCTCTTGTGAGGGAGGTCTGTATATCACACCAATGCAAATAGATTTCTCTTTCCCTCTTTCTAGTTAAACCCACAATGCCTCCTCTCTCCCTTTTAAGCTCTGTAATTCCAAAGCTTTAATAGTAGTTTTTACATATAGTGCCACTCCTCCTCCCCTTCTTCCTACCCTGTCCTTTCTGAATAAAGTATAGCCAGGTATAGTTACATCCCAGTCATGGTTTTCTGTGAACCATGTTTCTGTAACTGCCACTAAATCCAAGTCAGCCACTCCCACCAAAGCTTCAACTTCAGGGATCTTATTTCCCATGCTATGGGCATTAATACTCACTGCTTTCCATATGTTACCCCTGTTACCCATTTCCATAAAGGTATTTAATGTATCACCTACCTGGGGGGCTTTCACTTACCTGGGGGCTTTCTTCACCCATCCCCAACGAATCTAGTTTAAGCCCTCTTCAGTAGATAAGGCAGTCTACTACCGAAGATGCGTTGACCTTTCTTGGACAGATGGATGCCATCTCTGCTCTGCAGCCCTTGGAACAGCATCCCATGTCTAGGAAACCAAGTAATGTCGTTGTTACCGCTATCGGCATCTTCACTTTCATCTTCGGTATCCAAATGTGGCTTATTCTGTTGCCCTGCCCTATAACATTTAATCAACTCATACTTTCATAAGGTCACTGTCCATCCATCCCTTCCTATTGCAATAGATAACCACACCGGTGGGCAGTTTTACGAGGGGCATGATACCCCAATCTCTCAAATCCTTTTTGTTTTTTTGGGCTCACGACATGCACATTTGCGGGGATTCATATTCTCAAACTCCTTTTTCTCCTTTCTCCATTCACGAATGGACATCTCTCCAACCTCAAACTCTCTTGCTGCCACTCTGCTGTTTGTTTGTTCCGCTCTCACAACGTCTTTTAGTTTGAAGTTGGCAGTGTAGGACTTGTGTTTCGTTCCTGGCATGGTCAGCAGCAGAAAGAGCATGCACATACGCGTTATAAGATTCTAGAACAGAACGATGTCACTTCCATGCGTTATACACGTGTGCGCATTATATATGTGGGCACGTTATTTGCAGAAAAATATGGTAATTGCTTTCTTTCCAGCAGAGTGTTTCTGAATTGAGACCCTAGCTTGCTTTGTATTTTTGCTCTTGGACTCCCAGGACAGGGTCACCCAAGTTAGAAATGAATGTACAGCTATGTGTAAAGCATCATAGAGAATTAGAATGGTAAAAATATAATTTAAATATATAATAAAGCACTGCAAATATAACCACATAAATCAAATACAGTACTCATAAAATCCAGTTCAATAAAATGTTTATATTACTGCCCAAAGCTATCTTCATAGTTATATTTATACATTAAACATGCTATTTTGAAACGAACCCTTTGCTCAGTAGGGAGCAAGTACAGTTCTCCGGAAACAAGCAGGAAGTCAGTCCTCACATATAGGTGACGCCGGTGCTGACGTAGCCCTCTTGGTAACCCCAGCTTTCAAAGAAAGCGTTTGGGAGATGTACCATGCATGTGTGGTCCTCTTTCCGCCCAAGAGTGCTATCTTGCCTCTGTCTCCTTTTTTCTGCAGAGCCCATTGGGCATATGCCTGGACCTCCGCCCCGCCCCCCCCTTAGAAAAAGTTTGATTTTTTTTTTGTCTTTCTTTCTTTACTTTTCTCTGGTCACATACTGGTTCTCTCCCGTCTCCCATTCTGCTTGCCTCCGGCATCGCATTTTTCTTCGGGTTCCTTTTCTTCTCCTTCAGGGTTCCTTTTTTCTGGTGCACAGGGTTTCATGATCTTTCTGGCTGGGCTAAGGGAGTTTGAACTTGTGGGGACTGTCTTCCCTGCCATGACCTTGGTCAGTGGCTTCAGGCCTTGCGACCATTGTGTTCACATGTCGTGCATGGACCCATATGAATGTTGCCTTTGGTGCCTTGGGAGTGGAGGAGTGGCCTAGTGGTTGGGGCAAGGTTCTTCGGGCCGGAAGGTCAGGGGTTCAAATCCCAATGGAGGACAGCAACCTTGGGCCGGAAGGACTGGGGTTTCTAGTCCCACAGGTGCTCCTTGTGGTCTTGGGCAAGCCACTTAACCCTCCATAGCCCATGTTCCCTGTAAAAATAGTTATCTGTGTGCTGTGCTTTCCTGTCTAATCAATGTGTTTATACCTCAAAAAAAAAAAAAAAAAAAATTCCTGTCATGATATGACAATTTCCAATTTGTAATCAAACCGCTGCTGATCGCTGGAAGTAGCGGTATACAAATGTATACTAAATAAATAAATAAATAAATCATGATGCCTTTGCATGTGGTCTCTGCCAGCAGATGACCCTCAAGACCCTCTGAGGCCGCCAGAAGCAGTATAAGTCGATTTTCCACAAGATTGACTCGGCCCCAGTGTCGTCCGTGGGACCAGCGCCCTTTCGGGCTACTAGGAGGCTTCTGTCTCACGCGGTGACCGCACTGCCTTGGAGTCTCAAGGTCAAAGTGTCAAGCTGGGGCTTCCTTAAGGAGGGGGACCCCCCCATAAAGAGCCTGACATTGTCAGTGGCATCCTCGGCTTATGAGTCCAGGACTGTGCGAAAAGTCCATAGCACCTGATCTCTGAGCCTTCAACATGAAGTCGAGGACGATAGTTGGGAGCGGCCCTCAAAGCTGCCCCAGTGGGAGAAAAAGCCATCGGCGTTTGGGGATTGGTCTCTGTTCTTCAAGGCCATCCTCGTCAAGGACACCTCCTCAATGGTGCCACATCGGGCCCGAGGTCCTCGGTGCTCACGCTGGTGGCTGTGAAGCCATCTGGTATCGAGACCAGGATGGCGGCCTTAAAATGCAGTTTGTCTTCCTTCATGGCCCAACAGTGGGCTCTGATGCCCGGTTCCTCTAGGTTATCACTCCCAACCACTGGCCCCTCCATAGCAAGGGCTTCCCCGGAGGTGAAGCTGATCCTAGAGCGCCTTCGGCCTCAAAAGGCTCCTCTGGCTCTGTCCCAGTCCTGGTCCTGGTCCCATTCGGGCTGAGGACTTCACCCCCCGGACAAATGAGTCCCTGGATACCCGACTCCACAGAGTTGTGCCCTCTGACCTTTTCCCTCCAGAGGCCTGGCGCTGGTCCCCACCGGAGGACCTGGCCTTCCTGGACTTTGTGAGGGATATGGTGAAGGTCCTTACCTTCACTACTGAGTCAGAGGAGGACCTTGAGATCCTCCAGTTAAAGGCTCCCCCCCAAAGAGGCCCTCACAGTGCATTGAGTTGGCGGCTAGAGTAGCAGTGGTGGGCATTAGTTCCCGCCGCCATGCCTGGTTACAATCATCCGATTTGTAGCAGTTGGTTACAAGATAAGTTGGTCGATGTCCCTTGGGAGCGAATCCCTTTGGCAATCCCATGGCGAGCAAAGCCACCAAGCTAGAGTCAGAGTTCATGACCAAGATCAGGCTTTCTAAGATGTAATCTATTAGCCACTCTGTTCCATGTAAAATGTTGTTAATTGTAAACGGCTTTGATAATAAAAAAATTGTAAAAAAAAAAAATAAGACTGCCGATCCTTCCTGAAGGATGTCTTCAGGTAAAAAGCCCCTATACCTGAAAAAGAGGAAGGCTTACGGAAACTACCCTCAGCATTTAGCCTTCCCAGCTCCCCAACAGGGTCAGCAGACCAAGGGACAAGGGCACAGACCTCGTACGCCTAAGGCCCCCAAGCCGCAGTCCACGCCCCAGATGCAACCTGTGTGTTGGGGGGAGGGTGCTTTTGACTCATAGGGCGTAGCCTCTCTTCCCCCAGAAGGGCTTGCCCCGCAGCATTCCTGGTATTCTTCACCAACTGCTGGTCCGACAGCACCACTGATGCGTGGGACTTGCAGGTGGTGAAGGAGGGGTACCTCCTCCACCTCGAATATACACCCCTACCATTCTTTCCAGGAGAGCTCCTGATGCATCCCCTTCACTGGAACCTACTTCAGCAGGAATTCGCAAAACTTATGGTAGACAGGGCAGTGGAACCCATCTCCCTCCAACACAGGGGGAAAGGGTTCTACTCCCTCTACTTTCTGGTGCCCAAAAGGACACCAGAAAGTAGCCCATCCTAGACTTGCAAGATTTTAACTGGTTCCCTGTGAGGGAGAAATTCAAGATGCTCTCCCTTGGAACATTGATGCCATACCTCCCTTGATCTAAAGAATGCTTGTACACCCATCCTCATCCATTCCCTTCACAGGCAGTACCTCTGCTTCATGGTGGGATGCTGCTACTATCAGTACAGGGTTCTACCTTTTGGTATGGCCTCTGCCCCGAGGGGCTTCACTAAGTGCCTGGCAGTGGTTGCCGCCTTCCTGCGCCTCCAGGAGGTGTTTGTCTTCTGATATTTGAATGATTGTCTCATAAAGGGCGGCACCGCCGCAGAGGCCCATGAGGCAGCAGCCCACACTATCCTCATTCTGGAGCACTTGGAGTTCGTCATAAGAACATAAGATATGCCATACTGGGTCAGACCAAGGTCCATCAAGCCCAGTATTCTGTTTCCAGCAGTGGCCAATCTAGGTCATATGTACCTAGCAGTTTCCCCAAGAGACACAGGTTCCACAATGCTTGTATTGGTTCAAGCATTGATATCCTGGGTCCCTTCTTAATAATGGTTTATGGACCTTTCCTCCAGGAACTTGTCCAAACCTTTTTTAAACCCAGCTACACTAACAGCCTTTACTACATCCTCCGGTAACAAATTCCAGAGTTTGATTACACGTTGAGTGAAAAAATATTTTCTTTTATTAGTCTTAAATAGTTTACCCTGTAGCTTCATTGCATGTCCCCTAGTCTTTCTATATTCTGATAAGGTAAACGTTTACCCGTTCCATTCCATTCATTAATTTATAGACTTCTATCTTATCTCCCCTCAGCCGTCTCTTTTCCAGGTTAAAGAGCCCTAACCTTTTTAGCCTTTCTTCATAGGAGTATCCTTCCATCCCCTTTACCATTTTGGTGGCTCTTCTCTTAACCTTTTCTAAAATCGCTATATCCTTATTAAGATATGGCGACCAGAATTGCACACAATATTCAAGGTGCGGTCTCACCATGGAACGATATAGAGGCATTATAATATATTTTGTTTTATTTTCCATTCCTTTCCTTATGATACCTAGCATTCCATTTGCTCTCTTGGCCGCCGCTGCACACTGGGCCGAGGGTTTTAACATGGTATCCACAATAACGCCTAAATCTTTTTCCTGGGTGGTGGTTCCTAATGTGGAACCTTGCATTGTGTTAGCATAGTTTGGGATGTTCTTCCCTAGGTGCATAACCTTGCACTTGTTCACATTAAATTTCATCTGCCATTTTGATGCCCAGTCTTCCAGTTTATCAAGATCCTCTTGCAATTTTCCACAATCCTCTTGGGTTTTAACAACTTTAAATAGTTTTGTCTCATCTGCAAATTTGATAACCTCACTCGTTATTCCACTTTCCAGGTCATTTATGAATATGTCAAAAAGCAGCGGACCCAGCACAGATCCCTGGGGTACACCACTATTCACCTTTCTCCATTGGGAAAATTGGCCATTTAGCCCTACCCTCTGCTTTCTTTTAACCAGTTCCTGATCCACAATAGTACACTGCCTCCTATCCCATGACTCTTTAGTTTTGCCAAAAGTCTCTGATGAGGGACCTTGTCAAAGGCTTTCTGAAAGTCCAGATACACAATATCAACCGACTCACCTTTGTCCACTTGTTTATTCACGCCTTCAAAAAAACATAACAGATTAGTTAGACAAGATCTTCCTTGTCTAAAGCCATGTTGGCTGTCTCCCATTAGGTCATGACTATCTACATGCTGAGTAATTTTATTCTTTATGATGGCTTCTACCATTTTTCCCGGTACTGATGTCAGGCTCACCGGTCTGTAGTTTCCCGGATCACCCCTGGAGCCCTTTTTAAAAATTGGTGTTACATTGGCGATCCTCCAATCTTCAGGTATTAGAGATGATTTTAATGATAGTTCACAGATTACTAATAGCAGGTCTGCAATCTCATATTTCAGTTCTTTCAACACCCTTGGATGTATACCATCCAGCCCAGGTGATTTGCTACTCTTCAGTTTATCTAATAGTTGTAATACATCTTCCCGATGTATCGATATTTCCTTCAATTCTTCCGTACCTTTAAATACCACTTCAGTCATGGGTAACATCCCTACATCTTCCTCAGTAAAGACCGAAGCAAAGAATTCATTCAGTCTCTCCGCTATCGCCTTGTCGCCTCTTAGTGCTCCTTTAACCCCTCTATCATCTAATAGACCAACTGACTCTCTCACAGGTTTTTTGCTACGAATGTACTTGAAAAGGTCTTTATTTTGCGTTTTTGCTTCCGCAGCAAGCTTCTTCTCAAATTCTCTCTTTGCCTGCCTTATCAATGCTTTGCATTTGACTTGCCAGTGCTTGTGCTGTTTCCAGGTTTCATTGTTTGGCTCTTTTTTCCATTTCCTGAAAGATGCTTTTTTGGCAACAACTGCCTCTCTGACCTCACCTTTAAACCATGCTGGCAGTTTTTTGGACTTCCTTCCACTTTTCTTAAAGCGTGGAATACAGCTGGTCTGGGCTTCCAAGATAGTATTTTTCAACAACACCCAAGCTTGATGCACGTCTTTAACCTTTGCAACTGCTCCTTTTAGTTTTTTCTTAGCTGTTTTCCTCATTTTATCATAGTCTCCTTTCGAAAGTTAAAAGGTAGAACTGTGGATTTCCTTACTATCCCTCCTCCACTAATTAAATCAAAGGCGATCATGCTATGATCACTATTGCCAAGTGGCCCCAACACCCTTATCTCTTGCACTAGATCTGGTGTTCCACTAAGGATTAGGTCTAATATGGCTTCCCCTCTGGTCGGTTCATGAACCAGCTGCTCCAAGAAGCAGTCATTTATTTCATCTAGGAACTTTATCTCCCTAGCATGTCCTGACGTGACACTGACCCAGTCGATACCGGGGTAATTGAAATCACCCATTATTATTACTGCGCTGTAACGTTTGTTAGCTTCCTTGATTAATTTGAGCATTTCATCATCCATTTGGTCATTCTGGCCAGGCGCTCGATAGTACACCCCCACTGCCATTGCTTTCCCCCTTTTACATGGAATTTCAATCCATATAGATTCTACAGCAGATCTTGTTTCCTGCAAAACTTTAATCCTTTCTGACTCAATGCCCTCTCTAACATAGAGAGCAACCTCTCCACCAATTTGATCAGCTCTATCATTACGATATAGTTTGTACCCAGGTATCACAATGTCCCACTGGTTGTCCTCCTTCCACCATGTCTCTGATATTCCAATCATATCTAACCTTTCATTTAGTGCTATATATTCTAACTCCCATCTTATTTTTTAGACTTCTAGCATTTGCATACAATCATTTTAGAGAATGTATTTTATTCATATTAATTTGGCTATTGTTAGACATGGGTAATTTGGGATCTTTAAGCTCTGTCTGCTCCATACCTGAGGGCATTTGGGCTACTTTACTCTTTTGTGGAACCTCTTTGCTTTTGGTACTATCCTTCAAAGATACATTCTTCCGAACCATCCGTTCTTGGGCGACTGTCGGCTTTCCCCTAATATCTAGTTTAAAAGCTGCTCTATCTCCTTTTTAAAGGTTAATGCCAGCAGCCTGGTTCCATCCCGGTTAAGGTGAAGCCCATCCCTTCGGAAGAGCCCCTCCTTTCCCCAGAATGTTCCACAGTTCCTAACAAATCCAAAACCCTCATCTCTGCACCATTGTCTCATCCACGCACTGAGACTCCGGAGCTCTGCCTGCCTTTTGGGTCCTGCGCGTGGAACAGGAAGCATTTCGGAGAATGCTACCCTGGAAGTTCTGGATTTCAATTTCCTACCTAAAAGCCTAAATGTTGCCTCCAGAACCTCCCTACCACATTTTCCTATGTCATTGGTACCGACATGTACCAAGACAGCAGACTCCTCCCCAGCACTATCTAAGACCTTATCTAGGTGGCGCGTGAGGTCCGCTACCTTCGCACCAGGCAGGCATGTTGCCAGGCGATCCTCACGTCTACCAGCCACCCAGCTATCTACATACCTAATGATCGAATCACCAACTATAACGGCTGTCCTAACCCTTCCCTCATGGGCACATGGCCCTGGAGAAACTTCCTCGGTGCAAGAGGGTTTTACATCACCTGGAGGACAGGTACTAGTTACAGGATCACTTCCTGCTACACCAGGGTGATGCTCTCCTGTCACGTGATCTCTCTCCTCCATGGCATCAGGGATGCTGCCAGCCTGGAGGTGGGACTTCAGGGCTATATCCCTGTAGGTCTCGTCTATGTACCTCTCTGTCTGTCTTATGCTTTCCAAGTCTGCTACTCTAGCCTCTAGAGAACGGACTCGTTCCCTGAGAGCAAAGAGCTCCTTGCACCTAGTGCACATGTAAGACCTCTCACCAACTGGGAGAAAATCATACATGTGACACTCAATGCAAAAGACTGATAAGCCCCCATCCCGCTGCTGGACTGCTGTCTGCATCTTAGTTTTAAGTGTGTGTTTAGATCTAAGTTCTTTACTTACTAAGGGTTGCTATGGATATTTATACTAATAAAACTGTACCTAATACGTGTAATATACCTTGTTCACCTGAAGCTTAAGTAATCTCAGGTCCTTAGTGTATGACTGATTTGGGTAATGAGCTTCACCTGAAAGCACTTCCTGTCTTTTAAGATGTGTAAGTACCTATAAAGCTACGATTATCCCAGGGGTGGGTGGGTGTGGGGAGGGAGGGAAATAACACTTAGTAAAAGAGGGCTGCTACACAGTACCCTGTCTTGTGCTGCTGAGGTAAGCCAAATTCTGATCTCTATATTCTTCTTTGATTTAAATTATAGCTCTTAGCTGCTGCTAGGCTCTATCTTCTTATGAAATTTAAACTGCAAGCTCTCTACTGGGTTCTAAATTCAATGAGAAAGCTCTCTTCTGTGTTTTAAATTTAAGCTAAAAGTACTTTTCTGATGCTAGGCTCTGAGTGACTATTAAATGTAAACTACAAGCTCTCTGCTGGGTTCCAAAAGTAACCAGAAAGCTCTCTTCTGTGTTTTAAATTTAAACTAAAAGTACTTTGCTGGTACTAGGCCCTGAGTGACTATTAAATTTAAACTACAAGCTCTCTGCTGGGTATGAAATGTAACCAGAAAGTTCTCCTCTGTGTTTTAAATTTAAACTTAAACTGCTGCTACTAGGCCCTGACTGATTTAACAAAAAATAGTGGGTTCACAGATTAATTAGCTTTAATACAAAGAATTCCTTTTAGAAAATTACCAGAAGTATATGCTCACAGTTGCAGATCTCTCTCCAGAAGTAACAGTCCCTTTTTCTAGTCCTTCAAGACCATAAACTACCCAAAATCCCATCTCCATCCGACACAACGTCTGGAAATGGGACTTCCTCCGGACAGGGCCCAGCACCTCTAGGCGCTTGCGGGCCACATCCTAGGTCGACCCTTTGCCTCCGCCTGCCTCATGCTGTGCCTTCTGGGCCACGTGGCATCTATGGTAGATGTCACCATGGACATCCACCTGCACATGCGGATGACCTAGTGGGCTCTGAGCTCCCAGCGGTTCTAGGTAATGGGATGCCTACGGGAACAGAGTGGTCGTGACCCGCTCTCTGGCTGACTCCTTCAGCTGGAGGCAACAGCTCCAGCACTTGCAGGCTGGGATGCCCTTCCAGTCCCCCACCCCCCAGAGGATCCTCACCACTGATGCCTCCAAACTGAGCTGGGGAGCCCACAGCGACAACCTCCACACTCAGGGCAGCTGGTCACAGGCAGAGAGCCTCCAGCAGACCAATCTCCTAGAGCTCCAGGCAGTAGTGGCTGGACCCCAGTGTGGCCAATCGATTGTTCTGCCTCTGGGGTCTCCCATAGGTGGATCTCTTTGCCAACCTGGCCAATGCTCATCTGGGCCGCTTCTGCTCCAGCCAGTCACATCCCTTGTGGGTGGCAGCAGATGCGTTCCTCATCCTGTGGTCAGAGGGCCTCTTCTATGCCTTCCTGCCCACACCACTGATTGCCGAGATCCTGTTCAAGGTCCAGCGTGACAGAGTCACACTGATACTGGTGGCTCCTTGGTGGGCCAGGCAGCTATGGTTCCTGCTGCTGCTTCTCTGCCTTTCCCAGGCACCCCTGGTCCCTCTGGGGTGCGACCCAGGCCTACTCTCGCAGGAAGATAGCTCCCTCCTGCACCCCAACTTTGGGATTCATGTCCCTGACAGCTTGGCTGCTGAAAAGATTGCCTTGGCCCACTTATCTCTCCAGCGAGGTGGAGGCGGTCCTATTGGCTTCCTGCAAGTCTTCCACCCTCTGAGTCTGTGCCTTCAAGTGTCAAAGGTTAAGAACATAAGATATGCCATACTGGGTCAGACCGAGGTCCATCAAGCCCAGTATCCTGTTTCCAACAGTGGCCAATCTAGGTCATACGTACCTAGCAATATCCCCAAAAGACACAGGTTCCACAGTGCTTGTACTGGGTCAAGCATTGATTATCCTGGGTCCCTTTTTAATAGTGGTTTATGGACCTTTCCTCCAGGAACTTGTCCAAACCTTTTTTAAACCCAGCTACACTAACAGCCCTTACTACATCCTCCGGTAACAAATTCCAGAGTTTGATTACATGTTGAGTGAAAAAATATTTTCTCTTATTTGTCTTAAATAGTTTACCCTGTAGCTTCATTGCATGTCCCCATGTCTTTCTATATTCTGATAGCGTAAACAATTGATCCACGTTTACCCGCTCCACTCCATTCATTAATTTATAGACCTCTATCATATCTCCCCTCAGCCGTCTCTTTTCCAGGTTGAAGAGCCCCAACCTTTGTAGCCTTTCTTCATAGGAGTAGCCTTCCATCCCCTTCACCATTTTGGTGGCTCTTCTCTGTACTTTTTCTAATAATGCTATGTCCTTTTTAAGATACGGTGACCAGAACTGCACACAATATTCAAGGTGCGGTCGTACCATGGAACGATACAGAGGCATTATAATATCCTTTGTTTTATTTTCCATCCCTTTCTTTGTTACCTAGCATTCTATTTGCTTTCTTGGCTGCCGCTGCACACTGGGCAGAGGGTTTTAACATGTTACCCACGATGACTCCTAAATCTTTTTCCTGGGTGGGTGGTTCCCAATGTGGAACCTTGCATTGTGTAACTATAGTGTGGGTTGTTCTTTCTCTATTTTAATGTGTGAAGAGGCGGATTAACCCCTCCTCTTTTTCGGTCCAGCTGGTACTCCACTACCTGCTCCACCTGTCCCAGGCAGGGCTAAAGTCTAACTCAGTCAGAGTTCACCTCTGCTTGCTTTCAGTGCACCATCACCTGGTTGAGGGCAAGCACCTCTCTGCTCAGCCCCTCATAACTCGATTCCTGAGAAACCTACTACTTTCTAAGTCACCCGTCTGCCCCCTGGCGGCAGAATGGCACCTCAATGAAGTCCTTTTAAAACTCACTGTGCCACTGTTCGAGCCTCTTGGCTTGTGCCTCCTCAAGTATCTTTCCTGGAGGATGGTCTTCCTCGTGGTGCTCACCTCAGCTTGCAGGTTCAGTGAACTCCAGGTCCTGGTGGCTCACCCACCTTAATACAAGGTTTTACAATAACAGGGTCATGCTTTTCATGCACCCCAAGTTTCTACAAAGATGGTGTCTCCATTCCATCTCAACCAGGAGGTGATACTTCCCACATTCTTCCCATGGCCCCATGCCAGCAAGACAGAGGTTCGCTCCACACTCTGGACTGCAAGCAGGCCCTGTCCTTCTACCTGGAGTGTACCTGGGCCCACTGCCACTGCGCAGAGCTCTTCATCTCCTATGACCTGAACCAGCTGGGGACAGCGGTCTCTAAGCGTACCCTGTCCACTTGGGTCACAAACTGCATTGCCTTAGCTTACGAATTAGCTGGTTCCTTATCGTTCCTCCAGTTCAGTCCCTCACCTCTGGGTTGTGCACCTCTTCTCGCAGCATGGAGACTGGGCATGTCAGAACTATGACACCACTGTAGATATCCTGCTGGCACCTCCCACCAGCTCCCAGTGTATCCAGTCTCCATGCAGCTGGAGGTAGTGAGCCTAGGTGCTGGGCTCACTAGAGGAGCAGATAAGGAGCTTTAGGAAGCTTAGCTAGGTTTTTAGTTTTTCTTTTCTCCCTATAACGTTTTTTTCTTTTGATCTGTAGCTTTAAAGCTTATTAAAAATTAAAAAAAGCAAGGGCTGAGAGGGGATTGAAAGGGATTTAGAGGTCTCTCTTTTCTCCCTCCCGTTTATTTCTGTCCCCTTTGCCTGCTCTCTCCTCCTTTTTGGCACAGAGGGGAGTTCTTTAGCAGGCTTTTGATCTCCTTACCGGCTCAGTTTTCTGTGCGGTAGATTTCCAGTCAGAAACTATCGTCAGACCTTGTTTCTCAGCTGTGCTGCTCACAGGAAGCCTGTTATATTTATCGGGGTGCAGAGAGGATCCGAAGGTCTCGGAGGATGAGGTGAGTGTTTAAATCTTTGCTGCTAGTGTCCTGTGAGCATTTTTGAGGCCTGCTGCCACGTGTGAAGCAGGTTCTGTGGTTTAACAGAGCTCAGGATCTTGGCGGGCATTTTACCAGCCGTTTTTTCTTCACAGTGCTTTCTTTGCTGACAGCTTTCTTTAATTAATCCTTGTAGTTTTCTGCTTGCTTGGAATTAAGTTTGATTACTTTTAATTTTCAATGTTTTGAAGCTTTTAAAGGGCCAGTCAAGAAAAAAATTAAATAAGAACAGATTCTGCACATTTTTGGTTTGGTTGGCCTTTTTGGTGGTCTGTGGGAGCCATTTCCTTTACTATCCAGTCTCTCGGATCCCGTAATGCTAATGCCTACGCTGCCACAATGCCTAGTTTGTGGCGCCCATAGGGGTTCGGTCTCAGACGCGGAGGTGTGTTGTGGCTGCGCATCTGAGGCGCTTACTATGGAACAAGAAACACAGGATTGGTCTAAAGAAGGCACTGCTCTGGTGGTGCAGGGTGGTGCCACTTCTGCGGAAGGGGAGTCTCTGCGGGAGTCTCTATCCGTAACCTACTTCAAATTTGGCTTTGCCCGGTAATTCCGCCCCTCCCATGGTGTCAGGGGCAGCTTTCAAGGATTTCTCCCTAGGTTTTGTGCTGCTGCTTCATCAGGTTTACTGCTTGCAGCAGCAGGGGGTAGTCGCGGATGCCTCACTTCTTGGGGCGGCAGGAGGCCAAGCGGCCACCAAAAAGGTTCGGTGGTAGTGATGGTAGACCGGTTAAGAGGGCCCTGTCAGTGGAAGATCAGCCTCTTGGTTCAGACTGGCCAGATGCAGAGGACCTTGAGCTTGAGCCGGAAGCCGGGATGGAGGATTTAGAGGAAGGTGAGATTCAGGAACCTGAAGATTAAGCAAGGACTATCCGGGTCTTTCAAAGGGAGGAGCTGACAGCGCTCATTACGGAGTCCCTTCAGGCTCTCAGCCTTTCGTCGGTGGTACCAGCGGAAGATGAAGGTTTGGAGGATCCTCTCATTCAGGCGGTATGAAAGTCCCAGGCAGTTTTTCCTGTTCACCGGGTGGTTAAGCAGATGATTCAGGATGAATTGGATGTGCCGGAGGCAGGCTTGCGTGGTGTAAGGTCCATGAATCGTCTCTATCCTTTGGCAGATCAAGAACGGGAAGTGTTTCATTCTCCGCGTATAAATGCGGCAATTTCAGCGGTCACGAAGAAGACTACCATTCCAGTGGAAGGCAGTGCGACTTTGAAGGACGTACAGGATCAGAAGGTGGACGCCTTATTGAAGCAAGCTTTTGAGGTTAATGCTCTGGCTCTGCAGGCCTCTATTTGTGGAGCTTGGGTTGCAAGAGCATGCCTTCGCTGGTCGCAGCATTTGCAGCAGCCAGTTCAGCAAACGCAGGAGCAGCTAGCTGACGTGACAAGACTAGAGTCAGGTTCCGCATATTTGACCGATGTCCAATGTGATCTTAATCGAGGTTTGGCGAATAGCACATCGCTATCTTTGGCTCAGGAACTGGGCAGCGGACAAGTCTCTTCAATGGTGGCTTCGTCCGCATAATCTCACGATGGGCATGCCTCTCGAACAACTGCAGTGGATGCCAGTGTTAACGGATGCCAGTCTCGCAGGATGGGGAGCTCATTGCGGAGAGCTCTTCGCGCAAGGCGGCTGGACCGAACAGGAAGCCAAATTGTCCATCAATCGGCTGGAGTTGCAGGGGGTAGCTCTAGCGCTTCTGGCCTTCGAATCCACCTTATGGGGTCGAGCGGTTCGAGTGCTTTCGAACAATGCTGTGATGGTTGCGTACCTCAATCGTCAAGGGGGCACGAGACGCGCGGTTCTGAAAATGGAGGCAGAAAGTCTCTTCAATTGGGTAGACCCTCAGCTTCAGGCTCTGTCAGCGGCGCACATTGCGGGAATGGACAACGTGATAGCGGACTTTCTCAGCCAGGTTCAAGTGGATCCCGGAGAATGGGAGCTTCATCCAGAGGTGTTTGCTCAGATTGTCCTCAAGTGGGAATCTCCAGTTTTGGATCTTATGGCGACCTTTCTGTCGGCCAGAGCTAGTCGTTTTTACAGCAGGCGACGAGAATGAATGTCGGAAGGTCTAGATTGCCTTACTTCAACAATGGCCCGCTCACGGTCTCCTCTACGTGTTTCCCCCTTTGGCGCTCATAGGATGGAGTGGTACAGCGCATCGAGGCTCATCAGGGAAGAGTGGAGAAGTGGCCTAGTGGTTGGGACAAGGTACTTCAGGTCGGAAGGTCGGGGGTTCAAATCCCACTAGAGGACAGCAACTTGGGCCGGAAGGACTGGGGTTTCTAGTCCCACAGGTGCTCCTTGTGGTCTTGGGCAAGCCACTTAACCCTCCATAGCCCATGTTCCCTGTAAAATAGTTATCTCCAAGTTATAATGCCCTGTTCAATGTAATTTCAGTTTGTTCAATGTAAACCGCACTGATGCAGAATAGCGCGGTATATAAGAGAATGTAAATAAATAAATAAATAAATAGAGTGGTTCTAGTAGCTCCAGATTGGCCTCGTCATCCGTGGTATGCCGATCTGGTGCATCTGCTTGACGGGGAACCATGATGGATGCTGCTAAGGGAGGATCTGCTGCTTCAGGGTCCTTTACGAATGTCTCAGGTACGTTGGTTCTCGCTTACGGCTTGGCCATTGAAAGGGCTCGCTTAAGGAAGAAGGGCTATTCCAAGACGGTGATTGACACCTTGCTTCTGGCCAGAAAGAGGTCCACTTCCTTAGCATATGTGCGCGTCTGGTGTGTTTTTGAGGACTGGAGTGCTCAACGTCAGTTTGGTCCGGCCTCTGTATCTGTACCGACAGTGTTGAGTTTCTTGCAAGACAGGTTCGATAAGGGATTGGCTGCCAGTTGGTTAAGGGTGCAGTTGGCAGCTATTTCTTGTTACCAAGGAAAGGTGCAAGGGGTTCCTTTGGGGGTACATTCCGATGTTGTCTGTTTCTTGTCTATGTCCTTCGCGCAGGGTGTTTTCTCCTCCGTGGGATCTCATCCTGGTTTTAGGAGCCTTGACAAGGGAGCCTTTTGAGCTTTTGCATCAGGCTTCCCTAAAGGATTTGACTTTGAAGACAGTATTTTTGGTAGCCTTTTGCTCTGCATGTCGAATCTCTGAGTTCCAGGCTTTGTCCTGTTGGGAACCGTTTCTGACTTTCTCTAGGGAAAAAGTGGTGGTGTTTCCCATACTGTCTTTCCTAACAAAGGTAGTTTCGCCATTTCATGTGAATCAGTCGGTCTCTTTGCCCGTTTTGGGTGTTTCGGGGAGACCGTGTCGGACCGTAGTTTGCGTTTGTTAGACATTAAGAGGGTACTTTGGTGATAATTGAAGGTTTTGGAGTCCTTCCGTAAATCTGACCGTTTGTTCTCTTTGGTGGGCCGCGTAAAGGTGAAGCGGCGGCCAAAGCTTTAATTTCCAGATGAGTTTGTGAAACAATAGCGTCAGGTGCCCTTGGGGCTGTGGGCTCATTCTACTAGAGCACAAGCGACTTTGTGGGTGGAGCATAGCGTAGTTCCACCAGTTGAGATTTGCATAGCAGCCACTTGGTCTTCATTGCATACTTTTAGTAAACATTACCGCTTGGATATTCAAGCAGCGGGAGATGCCTGTTTCGAGTCGGGGGTTTTGCGGTCCGGGTGGACAGGTCCCTCCCAATAGTTTACTGCTGTGTTACCTCCCAGAGGTGAGGGACTGAACTAGAGGAACGATAAGGAAAGAGAAATTAGACTTACCTGCTACCGTGTTTCCCCGAAAATAAGACCGGGTCTCATATTTATTTTTTGCTCCAAAAGATGCACTAGGGCTTATTTTCAGGGTAGGGCTTATGTTTTTTTCAGCCAATCAGTGAAGTGTTACCACAGAGCGCACAAAAGGGAAAATGAAAAATAAAAAACCAAACCAAGTGGCCCTCTGGGAGAGCTCTGTGAACCTTGGACTGCTCAACCCCCAACCGGTCAGGCCCCGCCCCCCCCCCCCCCGAAACCACGGCGGTTTAAAATAAAAACTGCGGATTTAAAAGCTGAGCAGGGCCTTTTCCTCGCGCCAAAATGCTCACGCCGAGCCCACAGCAAGCAATGTCGCCTAAAAGAGCTGCCCGGCGCTTTACAACACTCAGCTCCTGTAGCTCAAAATGGCCGCCGCCACTGGAGTGTGCCAGAAACAACGGGCGCCAAAAGCAGTGCAGGATACAAGGCTCGGGGGATGGCTTCCACACATCCGACGCCCAAGAATTTTATAGCCGCCAAACAAAAGACCCGAAATAACCAGCCTTTGCCAAACTTACTGGTCTTCAACGGGCTCTAGCCCGCGGTACTGCTTTAAGCAGAGCAGCACCATCGGCGAGCCTCTCGTCCTTGTGCCCCCACCGTCTGATACTGCCGCGGCTCTTCTCTAGGCAGTAAATGCCCCTGTGATCCGGTTCCAGGGCTCTCCCCCGTACTGTCCAGGGGGAGAGATCTGACAAGAGAGCCTGCAGTCCGAGACAAGACCGGCAGAAAACGGCACTAACACAAAGCTTTGCTGATTCCTTGAGGGCTCTTCCCTAATTAATGATTTTTTTTTTAAAGGGGCAGCCCCAAATGAATTGAAAGGACCTCCACAGCCCCTTGGAGAGAATGCATTCCACTACCTCAAGAACACACACAGGCAGCCCTCCTCTATGATCTGCACTAGGGCTTATTTTCAGGGTAGGGCTTATATTACTGTAAGCACAGGAAAACGTGCTAGGGCTTATTTTCAGGTTAGGGCTTATATTACGGTAAGCACAGGAAAACGTGCTAGGGCTTATTTTCAGGTTAGGGCTTACTTTCGGGGAAACACGGTAATTGTTGTCCCTTGAGGAACTCCAGTTCAGTCCCGATTCCCGCCCAGGGGTCTTTTGGTCAGTTTCCGCAAAGCATGCTTTGTGATGCGCGGTGACTGCAATTCAGTAGGAGAAGTACAGCAAATGTGCTCTCTATTCAGGTAGAGTATACCTTGTATTCTTTCTTCTCTCTCCTTTCTGTCCTATTTCTGCAAACAGGAGAGAGAGAGTTATCCTCTCATTTACGGGGATTTAGTTCAGTGTTAGAGTTAAATTGTATTTAATATTATAGCTACTTATTTGTTGCTCCTTAGAGTCTGCTTTGTCATTAGATCACTGGGAGCTGGTGGGAGGTGCCAGCAGGATATCTACAGTGGTGTCACAGTTCTGACATGCCCAGTCTCCATGCTGCGGGAAGAGGTGCACAACCCAGAGGTGAGGGACTGAACTGGAGTTCCTCAAGGAACAACAATTAGCAGGTAAGTCTAATTTCTCTTTTTTCAAGGCACAGAGCATCTGGGCCATGATGGCCTCTGTGGTAAACCTGCGTTCCGTTCCGTCCCCTCGGTGGAGATCTGCTGGGCTGCCACCTGGTCCTCTGTTCATATCTACACAGCTCATTACTGGATGGAAAGGGAGTCTCACTGGGATGGTGCCCTCATACAGGCAGTACTCCGTCATATGTTTGGGGTGTAAGGCAACTTCTGCCCTCTCGCCCTTTGGTGTGTTCAGGCTACCGGGGAACTGGTTCCTGGCTTGATACTTGGGCTGCTCGTGGGTGTGTTGTTCCTTGGCTCAGCTGCTCCTTCTCATGGTTCAGCTTTTTCTGGTCACCCGTGGCTTTTACAGGTTTTTTTTATGTAGTCTGTAACTGTGGAGCCCCATATGTGAGGACTGACTTCCTGCTTATTCACGGAGAAAGTGTAGTTACTCACCTGTAAAAAGGTGTTCTCTGGAGACAGCAGGAATCAGTCCTCATCTCTCCCTCCCCCCCCATGTACTTTTCTTTTTGCCGTCTTGTGCTGTGTTATAATACTGAGGCAACATGGCACCCTTAGGCAGGAAGGGGACCACGCATGCATGGTACATATCCCAAAGACTTTGAAAGCTGGGGATAGGTTACCACGTGTGCTCAGTCGGCGCCAACGTCACCCATATGTGAGGACCGATTCCTGCTGTCCCTAGAGAACACCTGCTATAGGTGAGTAACTATGCTTTCTTTCAAGCATATTTAATTGCGAGGACCCTGAACTGACCGAAATAAGGTAGTGCTGTTAATCACACTCTGATGAAAGAGCTGGTTTTGATGCATAAGGCCAATAAACATTTGTTAGCAGTGTCACCCTGATAATATCTGTTGTGACTTTCTGCCTAGATGGAGCCAATTGGTTATCATCTTTCTGTCAGCCTGTGCGGAGCTGGGATGGCCTTGTTCTGCGAAAGCCAATTGACATGGAGAAACGGGATCTTATCCAGAAGCAAGAGGCCACACTTTTAGACCTGCGCAGTTATCTTTTCTCCCGCCAGTGCACACTTCTCATCTTTCTACAGAGGCCCTGGGAGGTGGCACAACGTGCCCTCCAATTGCTGCATAATTGTGTACAAGAACTGAAGCTTCTAGAGGTAAGACCACAATTTCTTCCTTCACTTTGTACAATTGAATTCAATACGTATTTCTTTATCTTGCTAGACCAGTCCAGATGAATGGGTTATGCTCCCCAACCAGCAGGTGCAGGCAGACCAGAGCAACTTTCAGTGATGATATCACTTTTATATACACTGGTGCAGCACTGAGAGAAGCCAGGGTTGTCTGCCTTCAGCAGGAGGCAAGGTTTATGGACTAATGCAGAAGTGCAGTTAGGCTGAGATCATGGTTTTGTGGCATGTGTGATTGATCCCTTGACCCAACATATCTCAGAGCTTAGGTACACCCATTGTCTCCTCGAGCTGACAGTTGCTCTATGTCCAGGGTTGTTAAACATGGGTTCCACCACGGGAGAGCAACCAGGAGAACCCCCATGGAGCTCCTGAGGGCAGGTGGAGTTGGTAAGTCTGCTCCAGGTCATTCTTCCCTCTTATTATCCTTTATCTGTTTGTTCTGATCTATTTCTGTTCTTTACTAAGTTTTTATTTTGGTCCTATTTCTTGTTGTCTTCAATGCTGCTTGAATAAAGCAGTTTCAGACTTTAAAAAGAAAAGCTCTGAGGCAGCCGAGGCAGCCAAGCCAGCCTGACAGGTGCAGGGATTTCCTCATGATCAGGGGTTCCTTCTAGCCATAGTTTTGCTTCTCTGTAGGGATTTTTTTCTTCAGTTTTTCTTTTCCTTGGCCATGTTTGAGTTCAGCTGTGATGCCAGCTGCATGCGAGTGTGTGCTGCCTGTGTCTTCTGCTGGGTGAGCTTCATGGCTGGCTCTTTTTGCCCAAAGTGTGATGGAGAAGACTTGGGGCATATTTTATTGGCCATGTTGGGGGCCAGTGCCAATTTTGTTGGCAGTGTCATATCACCTGCAGGAATAGCAGCTATCTTATGGCTGCATGGTTTCGGCAAAAGGGGAGCATTGTGAAGAGGCTTACAGCCTCTGGTTGGCTTTGAGATGCAGCTGGAGAAACAGCTCATGGGCTTTTCTCAGACTTTGGTAACTGCATGGACAGCCTTCCTGACTGGGGCCCAGGGCCCTACTGTCCTTTGTGAAGGACCCATGGCCCCCTGGGATGTCACCCTCTAGTGGCAAGGATAATAAATAACCCATCAGTTAGTTTCATCTGTTCATTCCTCGGAGACCAGCTTTGTCCCCTATGCGGGGGGTGTCTTGGACAACAGGAGGTGTTCAGAGCAAGGGGAGCTTACCCTAGTGAAGGGAGAGAATCTGTCAGTGATTTGTCTTTTCACAAGGAGCATCTCTCTACCCTTATTCAGGGTGCCATGGTGAACTCCCCCGATCGGGGTCGAGCGCCTGAGCAGGGCCGGCAAGCCCTCCCGCTCAGAGACTCCAGCCCAATCGGGGCTGTGTGAAGCGGGGAAAACATGTCAAGGAGACGCCGATGCCAGGCGGGCCCGCGCCTGAGGGCCTCGCCAGAGGGCCCTTTAGCGTAGCCCTTAGGCGCGGACCAAGTAGCGGCCAAAGATCCGCGTCTCTAACCCTCTTCTAAGTTAAGTCTGCTGCCTTACCTTGCCTGGACAATCCATCGCTTGCATAAGTTAATGCTGTTACCTTGCCTGGACAATCCATCACTTGCATAGGTTAATGCTGTTACCTTGCCTGGACAATCCATTGCTTGTAGATTAATTGCATAGAACTTGCTACCCATTTTTGCATGCTTGCTTTGTAAAACAACTCACGCTGCATAAGCCTAATCTCCAGGAACAAGCAGGAATAAGTCCTCACATATGGGTACGTCGGTACCGACGGAGCCTGCGCGGGAAAGCTCCCCAGCCTTTCAGATGAAAGGCTTTTGGGGCCTCCCACTGCACATGCGCGCTGCCTTCCCGCCTTCCTGACCAGCTCTCTTCAGTTTCTCTTTTTCCGCGGAGCCAGCAGGTCGTGTTCCTGTCACCGCTGAAGAAATTGTTAAATTTGTTATTTTTCTTTAGACCGCGTACCTGCCTTCCCCATACCGAAACCGGTACCGCCGGTCTCTCTTTCTTTCTTTATTAAAAAAAAAAAAAAAAGACTTTTTTATTTTCTTCAGCACAGCTTGGTACCTGTTAGGCCTTAAGGCCTACACAAATTCTCCTCATGGAGAAGCCAGTCCCTGGTTTTAAAAAATGTACCAAATGCAGTGCTGTCATTTCTGTCACAGACACCCATGAATGGTGTCTCAAATGTTTGGGACCTGAACACTCCATACCGGACTGCCCATCCTGCACCCAGATATCTAAACGTGGTTTGCAGAACCGGGCCAACAAACTCCATGTGCTGTTTCCTTCAGAAGCATCACAGTCATCCAGGTCTTCCTCTCTGGATGGATCTCAGGTAACCAAAACTTCTGTGGGCAAATCCTCTAAAAGCAAATCTCTTTCTAAAGATCGAGAGGCTCTCAATTTTGAGTTCGAGGATTCTGCCCAGGCCAAAAAACCCCGGCGGGAGGTTCCGGCCTCCAAAGCAATCATGGGGTCACAGGTTGACATCGATGGCACGGCCTCGACCGATCACCTGTTGGACTGCTCTGGAGTACCGGCCCATACCGGTACCGACATCCAGGCAGTAGTGGCGTCTATGGGCAGTACTGTCCAGACCATGCAGCAGGCCGTTCTGGCATTCATAAAGGCTGCGACGCCCTCGGTACCGATTTCATCGGTACCGACCCCGGTTCCGGTATCCACACCGGAACCGAGACCATCGACTTCCAAACGTCGATCGGTTCCGCATGCCGGATTCAGGCTTTCACCTGGTACCGATCCCATGCCCGATACGCCCGATGTCGATACCGATCGGTATGCGTATCGTACATTGGCAGTACAGAGGGAAGACTCAGATTATTCTGATGAATTCAATTCCTCTGATGACTCTGCTGAGCTTACTCTTCCTGAGGAGCCCTCTTCTCCAAAGAGGAGGATGTCTCCTCCAGAGGATTTATCCTTTCAGGATTTCATTGTTGATGTAGCTAAAGCACTTTCTATTGCTACATCTTCTGAAAAAGAACCCAGATCAAAAAAATTGGACATTTTAGGATACTCAAAAGCTCCTAAAGAGGCAGTCATTCTGCCTGTCCATGAAATCCTTCAAGAACACTTGATGGATTTGTGGGAGACTCCTTTAACACTGTCTCCCCATTCCCGTAGGTTGGACACCATGTATCGGGTCCCTCCTTCGCCTGGGTTCCAGAAAACTCAGCTGCCTCACCACTCTATTGTGGTGAAGTCTGCCATGAAGAAAATAAAGAGTCCTAAAAGGCATTCTTCTACCCCTCCAGGGCGAGAATGTAAGACCCTCGACTCTTTTGGAAGAAAGATGTTCCAGGCTAGTATGCTTATAGCCAGGATCAATTCTTATAGCCTTTATATGGGCATGTTTCTTGGGCAACTTGCCCTAAAAATACAGAATTTTGCCCCCTTTATCCCTGATGATCAAAGGGCGGACTTCTTTTCTATGGTGACACAACTTTCAGAGGTCTCCAAGTTCTCCAACAGGGCAGCCTTTGATTCCTTTGAAGTTGCAGGCAGAGCTTCGGGAATTGCTATTGCAGCCCGACTTCTCGCTTGGCTCCAGGCTTCTGACCTAGAACCCTGGGTTGTAGATGGCCTCAGGAATCTGCCCTGTACCGGTGAGAACTTATTTGGGGAAGACTGGCAGATTAAAGCTGCTCAAATGGATGCAGAAAATGCCACTCTAGATAGACTTTCCAAGTCTACTTCTACCCCTGCCAAAAAGAAGTCTTTTAAAAGGCCTTACTATAAAAAGACCAGATTTCCCACAAATACTGGCCAGCAATCTGCTCAGCCTCGCTTTGCGACTAAGCGTCAACAATCTAAGCAGGTAAAGTCAAAGCCTGCAGTGTCTGCTACACCCCAGCAGGCTCAACCCCCTCAGGGGTTTTGACTTGCCTCTAGAGAACTTGCCGTTTCTGGCTCTAGAACAACCAGAGCCCCTCACCATTCCTGGAAGGCTAGCTCATTTTGCTCCCCGATGGGAACAAATCACATCAGAGCAATGGACCCTCTCTATTATTCGGGAGGGCTACAAACTTCATTTCTCCAGCCTTCCTCCCCATACCATGGTGAGGCAATTCAGTTCTCCCCCATCTCTTCTGACCCTGTTGGGTCAGGAAGTCTCTTCTCTTCTTGCCCAAGGGGCAATAGAGGAGGTTCCTCCTCCACAACAGGGGTTAGGTTTCTACTCCCCTTACTTTCTCATAACAAAGAAGACAGGGGGCTTCAGACCTATCCTAGATCTGAGAGAATTGAACAGGTTTCTATTCAAGGAGAAATTCAAAATGCTCTCTCTGGGCCTTCTCCTTCCATACCTTCAGAGTCAGGATTGGCTTTGTTCTCTAGATCTCAAGGATGCGTACACTCATATACTCATCCATCCATCCCACAGAAAATATCTAAGATTTCTGTTCCAGGGAAAACATTTCCAGTACAGAGTACTACCCTTCGGTCTGGCCTCTGCTCCAAGAGTTTTCACAAAATGCATGGCAGTCGTTGCTGCATTTCTCAGAGGCATGGGAATCTTTGTCTTCCCATATCTGGACGACTGGCTCATCCGAGCTCCATCTCAGTCAGAAGCCCAGATGTCTCTGGACCGCACAAGGCGTATTCTTCAATATCTGGGACTTGTGGTAAACATTCCCAAATCCCAACTCATCCCTACTCAGTCTCTGGAATTCATAGGGGCCCAATTGGACTCCACCACTGCAAGGGCCTACCTCCCTCTGGTCCGAGGCCAAAGACTAATAAGCTTGGCCTCCCAGGCTCAGTCCAGAAGTCACTTGTCAGCCAGAGAAATGCTGCAGCTTCTGGGCCACATGGCCTCCACGGTACACGTGGTGCCCTATGCTCGTCTTCATATGAGAGCAGCTCAATGGACCTTGGCCACCCAGTGGTCTCAAGCATCAGGACTGCTCTCAGACCAAATACTCACCTCAAAACGACTGTTTTGGTCTCTCCAGTGGTGGACATCCTCCAAAAATCTGTTGTTGGGGATCCCCTTCCAACCTTCGTTGCCCCAAGCAACCCTCACAACCGATGCTTCCCAAGCAGGGTGGGGAGCTCATCTCCAGCACCTCTCCACTCAGGGCACCTGGTCTCCTCAGGAGACCACCCTTCACATCAACCTTCTGGAACTGCGAGCAATCTTCCTTGCCCTCACAGTCTTCCATACCCTCCTTGTCAACCTGACTGTCCTAGTCCAAACAGACAATCAGGTAGCCATGTTCTATGTCAACAAACAAGGAGGGACGGGCTCTCTGTCGCTTTGCAACGAAGCTCTCAGATTATGGGCCTTCGCCAGAGAGCACCAAATTCATCTTCTGGCAGTATATCTTCCAGGAGTTCAAAACTCTCGGGCAGACAGACTCAGTCGAGTTCTGCTCCCACATGAATGGTCCCTACATATGGACCAGATACGCAGAATCTTTCAGGAATGGGGGACCCCGGACATAGACCTCTTTGCAAGTCCGTGGAATGCCAAACTTCCCCGGTTCTGTTCCAGGACTCCGTGTCAGGGAGCTCAGGCCAACGATGCCTTTCTCCTACATTGGGGTCAGGAATTCCTGTACGCTTTTCCACCCATTCCTTTGATTCCCAAGACTCTGTTCAAACTTCAGAGGGATCACGGATCCATGATCCTCATTGCTCCACGCTGGCCACGCCAAGTGTGGTTCCCTCTCCTTCTACAGCTCTCCCAGGGCTCCTCCCTGGACCTGGGAGCTGCACCAGACCTTCTGTCTCAGGAGCAGGGGACTTTGTGGCATCCAAACACCAAGTCCCTACATCTCCGAGCTTGGTTACTGAAGGCTTAAGCCTTCATGAGTTTAATCTTTCCCAACCAGTGAAAGATATCCTTCATGCCTCTAGGAAACCCTCTACTAGGCGTTCCTATGCTTTCAAATGGAAACGTTTTTCCATTTGGTGTGCGCAACAGGGTCTTGACCCTCTAGCACTTCCTTTGAATTCTCTACTGGACTATCTCCTGCATCTTTCCAATGCAGGCCTCAAGACGAATTCAGTACGAGTCCATTTAAGTGCTATTGCAGCATCCTTAAAACCTATAAATGGACAACCTGTCTCCTCTCATCCTCTTATTGCAAGGTTCATGAGAGGCCTGACCCTCACTAAGCCTCCCATCCGACCTCCTCCGGTAGCATGGGACTTGAATCTAGTTCTGGGTCAACTTATGAAGCCACCTTTTGAACCGTTGGTATCTACCTCCCTGAAATTTCTTTCCTGGAAGGTTCTTTTCCTTATTGCAGTCACTTTGGCTCGCCGCATCAGTGAACTGCAGGCTTTGGTGGCTAATCCACCTTATACCAGATTTCATCATGATAAGGTGGTCCTTAGGACGAATCCCCACTTTATGCCTAAAGTGGTCTCGCCTTTTCATCTTAATCAAGAGGTATATCTACCTGTTTTTTTCCCGGCTCCTCATGCATCCAGTGCAGAGAGGAACCTTCATACTCTTGACTGTAAAAGGGCTCTCGCCTTTTACCTCAACAGGACTCAGCCACATCGAAAGTCTTCCCAACTTTTCGTGGCTTTTGATCCTTCTCATTTGGGACTTCCAGTCACCAAACATACACTTTCCAATTGGATTGCTCAGTGTATTTCTTTTGCTTACCAGAGTAAGAACATTTCTCTGGAAGGCCATGTCACAGCTCACAATGTGAGAGCCATGGCTACTTCTATGGCTCATCTTCACTCTGTGTCCATAGATCAGATCTGTCGAGCAGCCACTTGGGCCTCGGTTCATACCTTCACAGCCCATTACTGCTTGGACAAGGACTCCCGCCGGGATGCCTTGTTTGGTCAGGCTGTCCTCAAACACCTGTTCCATACTTAAACAACTCCTGCCCACCTTCCCTGGATGGATGCCTGAGATCCATACGAAGATGGTTTACCCTTGGAGGGGGATCTCCCAGGCATCTTAGCTAGGGAGTCCCCATATGTGAGGACTTATTCCTGCTTGTTCCTGGAGATAGCACAGTTACTTACCTGTAACAGGTGATCTCTGGGAACAGCAGGAATTAGTCCTCACAACCCTCGAGGTCCCAAAGGCAACAACGAAATGCACAAAAATAACAACAAACAGAGCCTTTACAATTTATGCACCTAGAGCATGGAATGCCCTCCCCACCTATATACGAGATCCATACGAAGATGGTTTACCCTTGGAGGGGGATCTCCCAGGCATCTTAGCTAGGGAGTCCCCATATGTGAGGACTTATTCCTGCTTGTTCCTGGAGATAGCACAGTTACTTACCTGTAACAGGTGATCTCTGGGAACAGCAGGAATTAGTCCTCACAACCCTCGAGGTCCCAAAGGCAACAACGAAATGCACAAAAATAACAACAAACAGAGCCTTTACAATTTATGCACCTAGAGCATGGAATGCCCTCCCCACCTATATACGAAACATCACCCACCTAACCCAATTCAGGAAAGCATTAAAGCACCACCTGTTCACCACATACTACCCCGAATCCAGCCTCAGTATTCATACATGCTGCCCCTCAGACAATCACGCACCACACCTAAACAATCAGACTCAGTATGAAAAAGGCTAACCCACCGATCCTTCAAAAGTAATAAGATGTAGATAGACCCTGCTTGAAAAAAGTAATAGTGTAAATACAATGTAGATAGTCTCCCCAGTTGTTTCCATGTTGATTTCCCTGTTTATTGTAAAGTTTACAACTCAGAATGCCTGTGTTGTATAGTTGACGTTGAATGTAAACCGCACTGATCTGAAAAGCGCGGTATAGAAGAACTGTTAAATAAATAAATAAATAAATAACCCACCCACCTCCCCTAGGAGTTGTATCTCTATCTATCTTCCTTTCCTCTCTCTATTGTCTCAGCTTTAAACTCGAACTGAAGAGAGCTGGTCAGGAAGGCGGGAAGGCAGTGCGCATGTGCAGTGGGAGGCCCCAAAAGCCTTTCATCTGAAAGGCTGGGGAGCTTTCCCGCGCAGGCTCCGTCGGTACCGACGTACCCATATGTGAGGACTAATTCCTGCTGTTCCCAGAGATCACCTGTTACAGGTAAGTAACTGTGCTTTACCTCCATCAATTCAACTACCACCTCATAGCTAATCCGCGAACTAACCACAAGTAACACAACACACAGAGTAAAGATACCGCTACTAATGCTAAACTACACAACTCAAGTCAAGCCAAGGTCAGTAAACCACAAGCCCTATCCCAGGTCAGTAAATACAAGTTACAAAATGCACTCCATTACCCACTACTTCATGGCCTGCCTCACACTCCTCCACATGTTTTTGCATACTGCACACATAGCATCAGACTCAACGAACGTATCCCCTTGATAAACCCACATACCACCCAACTCAGATGCACACCAGTATCACACATATCCAAAGAACGCCAACAGTCAAAGAATACAGCCCACAAACCATACAATGCCACACGTAATACACCCTCTCACCACACAAATAATGAACACACAAACCCAATCATATCAACAAACATCAGGTGTGCTCTACTAAATGCCAGATCTATCAGGAACAAACCAAATACTATCCTTGACCTAATCCATAACAAGAAGCTTGATATAATATGCATCACCGAGACTTGGCTAGATGACTCAGACCAGGTCATATTAAATCAAGTAACCTCAACAGGATACTCGGCATTTCACTGCATCAGAGCACAAAAGAGAGGAGGAGGAGTACTAATACTTACTAGAAAGGAATACAGATTCAAAACAATCGCCACCACGAACACAATCGAATCCAACACACTCACTGTAGCCAACAAGTACCTAACCATCTCCCTCACATACAGACCACCTGGAACTACAACCGAACACCTATCCACAGTAATTGAAACGCACATAACAGAAGACACAAACCCCTCGTTGCACTAGGAGACTACAACCTAACATCCGCACCCTCCAGAGAAGCCGCGACGTTCTTAAAAGCCATGTAGTCACTAAAATACTGCCAGACAATTAATGCCCCAATGCACCAACATGGTACAACTCCGGACATGGTCTTCATGCCAATACAACTAGTGGAACAGAACAAAACCACAAAACCAACAATCACCCCAGTCCCTTGGTCAGACCACCATGTAATTGAATTCACCATGACCCTGAATAACTTCGCCCAGCGCAAAGAAGATGAAAGAATAACTAAACTGTTCAAAGCATTTAACAGAGATTCATTCATAAACAAAATCACCCCACAACTTCAACAGGAACATGACACCCTGGATCTTAACATAGAAGAATGGAACACAATAATATCCAACGCAGCATCTGTCCCAGCCATCAAAGAAACACAAACAAACAAGATATCCACCTCCCCATGGTATTCACACGAAATCAGAGTTGCAATGCGCACACTCAGAAGACTGGAAAGTAAATGAAGACGGGACAAATCACACAACCTCCTAACACAATACAAACAACTGGAATATAACAATCTAATAAATGAGCGTAAACAGCAACACCCATACCAACATAATCATGAAATCTACTAATAGACCAAGAGAACTTTTTAGCATTGTCCAAAAGCTCACCAAGGACGACACGCAACAAAGCACCCACCATCTTGACCCACAAAAATATGCAGACTACATGAAGTCAAAAAACACCAAACAAACACACTCTGCTTCACCACAAACAAACTATCACACGATAAAAAAGCAACATCAAGCATGGGAGAGCTTCAACATACCAACAAAACAGCAAGTAGAAGACATTATATCTGGACTAAACACAACAACTTCACCATCAGACCCATGCCCAGTGTCTTGGATCAAAGCCACAAAAAGCCAGCGCTCTCATCACATTCAAACAATCGTCAAAGATTCACTCCAACAAGGATACATGCCACAACCCCTAAAGCATGCAATGATACGACCAATACTTAAAAGTAGCAATCTGAGCCCATCCGAACCAAAATCGTACCGTCCCATCTCCATTCTGCCATTCCTTGCTAAAATCGTGGAAAAAGCAGTCCAAAGGCAACTTCAGGGCCATATAGATATCAATGCCCCACTGGACATACATCAACATGGATTTAAGCCCCAACACGGCGTGGAAACACTACTCACCTCCCTCTTTGACAATCTCCTAAGAGGCATGGACAACATAAAAAACAGTTTCCTGCTAGTGTTCATGGACATCTCGGCGGCCTTCGACACTGTGTCACACCCTAAGCTATTGCAATGCTTACAACAGATAGGACTATGCAAGAATACCCTGAAGTGGTTTACATCATACCTGGAAGGGCGAACGCAACAAGTTAAATGCGACCAAAAGAAATCACTACAATTCCCCATCACGCAGGGAATACCCCAAGGCTCAGCCCTATCTTCAATGCTCTTTAACATCTACATACAGCCCATATGCAACATCATCAAGCACCACAAACTACACTACCACATTTATGCTGATGACATCATGGTGTACGCTCCAATCAACCTACTAGCACTAAACACTACAACAATAACAAAATGCCTCGAAGACATGAATGACTGGCTCATAGCCAACAACTTAACAGACAACTATGACAAAACTGAGGCAATGTTCATCACCACCAACCCCACCTTCATACCTCCACAAACTATCAGCATCCTAGACAAACACATAGTAGTCAAAGAAGAAGTTAAGTATCTGGGCATAACACTAGACAGAGCTCTGAACCTAAAATCCCACATCACCAAAACCGCAAACAAGGCATATCATCGATTGAAAACAGTCAGACAAATCAAACCATTGCTCCGTCAAGACCACTTCCGCACAATGTGTCAAGCACTCATTACACCACTGCTTGATTATGGAAACTAACTATATCAAGGCCTTCCTCAGCAAACACTCCACCCACTACAGATGGTACAAAACACCACAGCACAGCACACATCATTACAGACACCCCAAGGACCGAGCACATCACTCCCATCCTACAACAACTACACTGGCTCCCAATGGTGGCAAGAGCTAAATACAAAACAATTTATAACAAGGGACATCAGCAATAGACCAAGAAGAACCAATAACATTATCGGCACACCTGCAGGCTATCACAAAACCAAACAAACAACTTCAAAAACAGCACCATCACTACTGGCATCCACACTATGGAACTCCCTACCAATGAGCCTGAGAGCTTTGGATGACCTCACAGACTTCCACAAAGACCTCAAAACATTGTTATTTATAGAAACCTATGAGCATTCAGGCAACATCCCCTACCCAAACAGTAACACTAATACCTCCGCCTACTAAACACACACCCATCCCATCCCATCCACACACACAAATCCATCATACCACGTTATTAAATACCTTTATGTTAAATGTTACATCAATTGTACTGTCTAAATACTGTTAAGTAACTGTACTGTCTAAATGTTTACACGTACCCTAATGTTAAATGTGACCACCTTGATTGAAGGAAAAGGTGGCATACAACTGTCTAAATAAATAAATAAATAAACTTGCACATTGCTGAGCCCCCTCTGGTGGAAGTTTCACAAGTGGACCCTATTCTGTAAGGTTGCAACTTCCTGACTTCTTTCCCTCCTTGAGCCCTTGTGGCAGCTCATGTCCTCTCAGTGGGATACATCCAAGCTATACCTGTAAACCGCTCTGATGCATAAGTAAAGGGCGGTATATCAAATGCCTAAACCATAAACCATAGGGCAGAGGGGCATGAAAGGGCCAGCCTGGTTCTATCCTTTATTCCAATTGCTCCCTAATGTGGATGCACTGGTCACATCAGTGACGAAACATGTGATCATTCCAGTGGAATGAGTGCTGTACCAAAGGAGGTGAGTGGAAACCCTTCTCAGCGTGTCCTCATGGCTTCAGTCTTCTGCACTCAGGCAATGACTTAGGGGGGCATGGTGGCCTGACTGTTTTTAGGCGGCATACAGCAATTACCAGAGAACCCTAAGATGGCATGTTTGGAATCTGGAGTGTTGTTTTGTGGTTGATGCCTTGTACATCTTAATCAAGATCTTCACTTCCATATGGAGACCCTCGGGTTAGTCATTGCATCGGTTCATCAAGAAGCATTTCAAACCTCCTTGGACCTATCCAAGGCCTCCTTCCATATTCCTATCCTAGAGCAGCCTCAGTGATTCCTCTTCTGTATCCTGGGCTGCTATTTTCAGTTTTGTGCCCTGCCATTTGGGCAGACCACGGCACCTTGCACCTTCTTGAAGATCATGATAGCAGCGGTGATGGCATTTTTCTGCAAGCAGGGAGTCTGGGTTCACCCATACCTAGATGACTGGCTGAGTTATTCTGTCTCATAAGAACATAAGAACATAAGATATGCCATACTGGGTCAGACCAAGGTCCATCAAGCCCAGTATTCTGTTTCCAACAGTGGCCAATCTAGGTCATACGTACCTAGCAGTTTCCCCAAGGGACACAGGTTCCACAATGCTTGTATTGGTTCAAGCATTGATATCCTGGGTCCCTTCTTAATAATGGTTTATGGACCTTTCCTCCAGGAACTTGTCCAAACCTTTTTTAAACCCAGCTACACTAACAGCCTTTACTACATCCTCCGGTAACAAATTCCAGAGTTTGATTACACGTTGAGTGAAAAAATATTATCTCCAGGAACAAGCAGGAATGTAGTCTTCACATATGGGTATCGTTGGTACCGACGGAGCCTGCGCAGGAACGCTCCCCAGCATCCAATAGGAACGCTTTTGGGAGCATCCCTCAGCACATGTGCGCTGCCTTCCCGCCTTTCCAACTGTCCCTCGTTTTCCGTGGAGCCGACAGGACACATACCCTGTCACCGCAGAAAATGTCTTCTTTAATCTTGTTTTCTTGTGGTCGTGTTTGCCTCCACACGACGCCTACTGGTACCACCGGTTCTTTTCTTTTCTTTTAAAAAAAAAATAATTCTGAATTATTTCTCTTCAGAAACTTTTCTTTTTCAGTGCTAGGCGCCATTTTGGGCATTAGGCCCCATTTTTCCTTAAAAATGGAAAAACCAGCTAGTGGTTTTAAAAAATGCACTAAGTGTGTTGGTACCATTTCCGTCACAGACACCCATGACTGGTGTCTTAAATGTTTAGGCCCTGACCATTCTCCATCTGAGTGTCTCTCTTGTTTGGGAATGACCAAAAGAGGAAGGCAGAACCGGGCTGCAAAGCTCGGTACCCTCTTTTCTTCAGATGCCAGGTCCATTGCGTCGACGTGTTGAAGAGCCTCCTCTTCCTCCCATGGATCTCAGGTAACTAAACATAAAAGCCGGTCCTCAAAGGGTAGCTCTCCTGCAAAGTATCGAGAGGCCATTAGCATTGCCCTTGAGGGAACCACACCGGCAAAACAGCCCCGGCGGGAGGCTTCAGCCTCCAAAGCATCAACGGGGTTCCAGGATGTTCTCGAAGCCTCGGCCTCGACAGAACTACTGATGCCATGCTCAGTGGTCCCGGCTGCCTTCACCGGTACAGATACCCAGGCATCGGCAGCGTTCGCTATTAAGCGCAGTATTACAGCTCTCCTTACAGCTGCAGTACCGTTGACAGCGATGGTTCAACGGGCACTGGTACCGATACCAGTACCGACACCGGTTCCGACACCGATGCCGGTACCAGCACCGACGGTACCGGCCCCGGTGGGAATTCTTCCCATGCCATCTCTGGCTGGCTTCGAAAGATTGGTACCGGATCAACTCGGTACCGACTTCGATTGATACCGGGACCGTGCTTTACATGAACATCATGATGAGAGATACTTTGAATCCACCGATTCCGATGACTCTGATCATTTTGCTGGTACCAGAGTGTTTCTCCCGGAAGACTCTTTTCCCCAACGCAGAATGTCGCCTCCGGAGGACATGTCTTTTCAGGATTTTATTTGTGATGTTGCCAAAGGCCTTTTCAATCACGGTAGCTCCTGAAAAGGAACCTAGAGCAAAGGAATTGGAAATTCTCCAATATCCTAAGGCTCCAAAGGAGGCAGCCGCTCTGCCCATTCATGAAAATCTTCATGATTTGATGCTCAGAATGTAGGAGACACCTTTGACCACATCTCCTCATTCTATGAGACTTGATACCATGTATCGAGTTCCACCATCTCCTGGATTTCAAAAGACTCAGCTGCCACACCATTCAATGGTAGTGGAGTCAGCCATGCATAGGATGAAAAGTGCAAAGAGACATGCATCCAAACTTCCAGGTCGTGAATGCAGGAATCTTGATGCTTTTGGGCGTCTCACCTTTCAGGCTTCCATGCTTTCAGCTAGGATCAGCTCATATATTTTATATATGGGAATGTTCCTCAAAGAGGTCACAGGAGATTTGGAGCTTTTGAGCCCACTTCTCCCAGATGACAGATGACAAGACTTCCTTACTCTTGTCAGGCATGCTCAAGATGTCTCCAATTTTGTGAATCGTGCAGCCTTTGACTGCTTTGAATGCATCAGCAGAACCTCTGCTATTGCCATTGGTGCACGACGGATTGCCTGGCTTCAGGCATCAGACTTGGAGATTTGGGTACAGGATAAGTTAGGCACCATCCCTTGCACAGGAGAAAGCCTCTTTGGCAAGAATTGGCAGGAAAAGGCTAATGAGATAGATGCTGACAACATCACCTTAGATAGATTGTCAAAATCTACAGCCACTCCTGCCAAAAAAACCCTATAAAAAACCCTCTTTCAGCAAAAAGAGGAAGTTTTATCCATCCTACACCCAGCAAACCCAAGCTCACGGTCAAATTGCCCAAAGGGGACAACAACAGCAATTCAAACAGCAGAAGAAGCCAAAAGGCCCGAGAGCTCAACCAGCTCTGTAGGTTCAGCCCCCTCAAGGGCTTTGACTCCTTCCTTAGAGAGCTTAGCCTTCCTGCCTCTAAGGGGTCCAGAACCCCTAAATATTCCAGGCAGGCTGTGTCATTTTGCCAACAGATGGCACCAAATAACAGCAGAAAATTGGACTCTGTCCATTGTAGGAGAGGGGTACAAGCTTCATTTTCACAGCATGCCCCCTCCTACAATCCTAAGGCAGTTCGATTCCCAGACCATTGCAGACAATTTGCTGGATCACGAGGTCTCAACACTTGTTGCCCAAGAGGCAATAGAGGACGTACCCATTCTCCAGCAGGGTACAGGGTTCTACTCCCCCTATTTTCTTTTTCCAAAGAAAACAGGGGGACACAGACCCATTCTAGGCCTCAGAGAATTGAACAAATACCTGTTCCGAGAGAAGTTCAAAATGATATCTCTAGGAACTCTTCTGCCATATCTTCAAAGTCAGGATTGGCTTTGCTCTCTAGACTTAAAGGATGTATATACTCACATTCTGATCCATCCAGATCACAGGAAATTCTTACGATTCCTTTTCAAGGGAAAACACTTCCAATACAGGGTTCTTCCCTTTGGTCTGGATTCCGCACCAAGAGTATTCACGAAATGCATGGCAGTAGTAGCTGCATTCCTGCGAACCCTAGGGATATTCATCTTCCCTTACTTGGACGACTGGCTCATTCGAGCCCCCACGGTTGCAGAAGCCAGCTCTGCACTGTTTTGCACAATGCGAATCCTCCAATATTTGGGATTGGTAATAAACTTCCCAAAATCCCAACTTGTTCCTTCCCAGTCTCTGGAGTTCATAGGAGCCTCTTTAGATACCAGACAGTCAAGGGCTTTCCTTCCACAGGCCCGGTGTCTTCGTGTAGTGCAACTAGCTTCTCAAGCAGCGGGAAAATCCTCCCTAACTGCTCAGGAACTGCTACAGTTACTGGGACACATGGCATCCACAGTTCATGTAGTTCCCTATGCTCGCCTCCACATGCGAGCAGCCAAGTGGACCCTATCCACATAGTGGACACAGGCCACAGGACGTCTGTCAGACAAGATATCAAACTCTCATTGACCGATCTTGTCCAATGGTGGCAATCTCTGGAGAATCATTTAGTGGGGTCTCCTTTCCAACAACCCCTATTCCAGGCCACCCTAACAACAGATGCATCACAGGTGGGTTTGGGAGCACACCTGCATCATCTCTCTACCCAGTGCACCTGGACTCCACAATAGGCTTGTCTTCACATAAACCTCCTAGAATTAAGAGCAATCTATCTAGCTCTTTGAGTATTCCATGCCTAGCTCAGCTACAAGACAGTCCTAGTCCATACGGACAATCAAGTAGCCATGTTCTATGTGAACGAGCAGGGCGGAATAGGCTCTCTGTCATTATGCAACGAAGCTTTACGACTTTGGGCCCTCGCCAGAGAGCATCAAATCCACCTTCTTGTGGTATATCTTCCAGGCATTCAAAACCTTTGGGCAGACAAGCTCAGCAGAGTACTGCTGCCTCACGAATGGTCTCTCCACCTAGACCAGGTGACGAGGATATTTCACATCTGGGGGACTCCAGACATAGACCTCTTTGCAAGTCCACTGAATGCAAACTTCCCCGGTTCTGTTCTAGGATTCCGGTTCACAATTGCCAGACAAGGGATGCCTTCCTCCTTCACTGTGGTCAGGACTTCCTCTATGCCTTCCCACCCATTCCCCTCATCCCCAAAACCCTCTTCAAGCTTCAGAGAGACAGGGGTCGTATGATCCTCATAGCGCCACGGTGGCCATGCCAAATGTGGTATCCCCTGCTTCTACATCTCTCTCAAGCTGCACCTCTGGAGTTAGGGTGTGCTCCAGATCTCCTTTCCCAAGAGAGCAGGACGCTAAGGCACCCGAATCCCCAGTCCCTGCATCTCACGGCCTGGTTGCTGAGAGCTTAAATCTTCAGGATCACAACCTTTCCCAACAGGTAAAGGATATCCTTCAGGCTTCTAGAAAACCTTCCACAAGACGATCTTAACGCCTTCAAGTGGAAACGTTTCACTATATGGTGTTCCCAGAAGGGGTTAAACCCCCTGGTGATACCTTTGGAATCGATACTAGAGTATCTACTTCATTTATCAAATTCTGGTCTAAAGACCAATTCAGTAAGAGCAAAACAAAAAACAAGAGAGTGGCAGGTTCACACACACAAAACCTTTATTAACCAAATAATAGGTGGCCTAAACCCAACACAGGACCGTGTTTCGTGGTATACTTCATCAGGGGTTTTCAGGGCACACTAAAAAACATGTAAATAAATAATATAATTACAAATTATTCTAAAAGGACACGGATGAAACAGTATTTTAAAATAGAAAACTAAAAACAATATATATAAATACATTAAACAGGGCAAAAACAACATGCTATTCCAATAAAAAGCTTTGGTCTCAGATGAAACACAAAACATATATAATCTCTGATGTATCCCATAAGCACTTTATGGTGCTTAAAGAATAACTAAAAATATTATTAAAAGTACAGTCAAAATTATAATTCAAACAAACAACAAAATCTGTACATGTACATTGCCAGTATCAATTGTACTGCATGCTATAAATATGGAACACAAAAAAAATTAAAAGTACAATAAAAATGTAATTGAAAATATAATGAAAGATACTCAATGATACAGTGAGCTTTAAAAAGAAGGATCAGAATGTGATGATAAGAATAAATGATCAGAAATATATGCTTAAAAATAACCCATAAAAAGAAAATCACATATAAAACGGAAAAAACAAAAGGGATGAGGAGGACAAAATAAAGAGAAGGAGATGGGGATGTTTAAACAAAATTACTAATACAAATCAAATTTCGTATTACCTGATTGGTGTGTGATGGTTACAGATTACCCAATACACTAAATTGTGTAATTGAAGTCACTAATACCATACAACAAAAACTCTTCTGTAAAAAAGAACATAAATTTAGAGGACATGCGTTTAAAAGTCAAACTAAAAAAGAGAGAATGCGGCCCAGAACAGATATTTTGTCCATTGTACAAAAGAGAGAATACCAAACCAAGGGGGTGGAATACTAAACTATCTGCTATTACTATGTACCATGAACAATAACGAAATGATTTAATGTGTCCAGAGGGACAAAAAGGGATCTAATCTACATCTTTTTATATAATAATAAATCCCATGAGATCCACAAAACCACCAAGGAAGGTTAAACGTACCGAGTATTGAAAAATGTTACAGGGGCTAGATAAAACTTATTCTGAAAGGTCAATAGATTTGACAGTAAACAACGTTTTTATTTTATAGTAAATAATGAACATAGTCAACTGGCTTTAAATCAATAAACAGCCGACGAATATAATGCCAAAAGGTAAATGCAAAAACCATGGCGTTCAATAAAACTATAAAATTGATGTTCAATGTATAAAAAATAGATAAAGATGACCAATGCGGGAGACACCCCTAGGGCATGTTACCTTTAAACGAACACCCAAAGGCACTCTTGTATCATTTGCGGGAATACGAGGAAGCATAGATTAAAACTTGTTCTAAGACCTAGTTCTGAAATGTTTATTTTTAAAATTTACAAAGATTTTGGGAATCACTTCTATTGATTCTAGAGAGGCCAAGGAATAACTATCAACGTATTACCTCTTCTCCACAACGAAAGGGTACGCCGGTTCAATAATCTAAAACAATACATATGCAAAACTTAAAAACATCGCCGTTCTAGAATACATGAAAATTCTTTTCATTAAAAACCGGTGCAATATCGAGGCGGAGCCTAGCGGTGAAGCGGGATGGACGCATAGGCGCTCAGCTCTTGCAGACCCTTTGAAATACCCCTGATTTCGTCGCTAACCGCCTGCATATTTTGGGGTGATTTATTGTCGGTTAGCAGCCGCAAAGGAAAATCTGGTGGATGGCGTCGGGAAAGCAATCTAAATTAGACTTTGCCTCGAGTGGGAACACGGGCTCTAAACGAGCCAAGCAAGATCCTCCTTCCCCTGTTAAGATGGCGGCAGGGCGAGATGCTGACGACGGGAGGAGCGAAATTCTGGCCGAACTGCGGGCGGTGAGAGCATTGGTATCGGCCAACGGAGATACCCTGCTGCAAATGCAGGCGGACATGCAAGAATTTAAAGAGAGAACGCAGGGGTTAGCAGCGAGAGTAGAACAAATTGACAGTGTGGTGACTGTGCACGAGGACCGCCTGCAGAAGTTATCCAGGGCCTTGAAAAAGGTGAGCCTGCTGGAGGCGAATTTGGAGGATTTATCGAACCGATCCTGCAGGAATAATGTCAGACTATTGGGGGTCCCTGAAGGAGCGGAGGGAGCGGATACCATTGGTTTCCTAGAAAGAGTCCTTCCTAGTATCTTAAAAATAAATTTCAGTAAACCGCTGGAGGTGGAGCGGGCACATAGAATACCCATGCATACGGGGGACGCAGCCCGAGACCCAGACCTCTAATTTTCTGTCTGTTGCGGCATCAGCAAGCCATGCGCATTATGTCTGCGGCACGAGCATTATCACCGGTGACATTTGAAGGACATAGAGTCTCCTTCTTTCCAGACCTGTGCAAGGCAACGATGGATAAATGAAAGAAGTTTCTAGATCTGCGACCCCGCCTTCAACAGCTACAGGCGAAGTATGGACTCTTTTATTCAGCGCGCTTTAAAGTGACCCTGGATAATCAAACTAAATCTTTTGAGGATCCAGAGGGGGGCTATTGCTGTTTATAGAAGAACAGGAAGCTTTGAAAATGCACATGGACAGCGGTTCCTAACTCCTTTGATGTGGAAGGACTTTTTCTCTCTATCTTCTATTCTTACAAGTATTAGGCTCTGACTCCAATTGGAGTGCTGTGTATCTTGGCATTGCAGGAAGGTACTAATGTTGGTTTGTTATGTAAAGTTGGCATCTGGGGGCTACAAGGGGAGGGGAAATAGTCTTTAATAGTCTTTATTAATAGTCATATTAGGGTATAGCTTTATGCCATATTACATAGGATCTCTGCTAATCATATCACTGTATGGTAATATACTGTTCAGGTGCACTTGTCTTGAGTTATCTGGGCGGTTTTAGCTTATGGGTCTTGCTTTTGTTGTTGTGCTGCTCTATCTTGCATTCACGCTGTCTCACCCATTGATGCTGTTCCTCATTGGGGGAGATAGGTGGAGGCGCTGCAGACAAGTGAGGTGTTTATTTATACCATGGGGTAATATGCGGGTTCAAAAGATGATCTTGACCATGGAGAGGTTTGCATACCATATTCAGCATTTTGATGTCAGTACCTCCCCTTAAAGTCTTATCTCTGAATGTGAAGGGTATCCAGCACCCTGCAAAACGGAGGAAGATGTTGGCTTACACTCAGAAGCAAAAAGCTGATATTATTCTCCTTCAAGAAACCCACTTGTCCTCTAAGGAATCTCTGAAGTTGGGCTCGAGTCATTATAAGCTGATCGCTCACTCTCCTGCTCTGGGAAAGAAAAACGGGGTTGCAGTGCTAGCCAGAGGAAGGATTCCACTCCAGGTATTGGCCACGAGGGCAGACAAGGAGGGGCGTTGGGTCAAAGTGCATGTATCTCTGGGAGCCAGACATTTGGTCATCATTAATATTTATGCCCCCAACGGTGATCAACCTACGTTCTTCCTTTTTCTTGCAGAAGTGATACAGGAAGATGCTTCTCATCCGCTCATCCTTGGGGGTGATTTTAATCTGGTGCTGGACCCCTTGTTAGACTGCAACCCAAGCCGGGCAAGAAGCAGGAGAGCACAGGTAGCGCTCCGGTCACTTATGCAGGAGCTTGGGCTTGTGGACGTCTGGAGAGTCCTGTTTCCGAGAGAGAGGGATTATACTTTTTTCTCCTGTCCGCACGGCTCATATTCCAGGATAGATTTTTTCCTGATTTCTAGACCATTGATTCCAGTAGTCCGTGGAGCCAGCATTCTTAGTACCCACATATCTGATCATGCGGCAATAACACTAGAGTTAACTCAGGAGGGAGATCCACTCAGACAACAGTTTTGGTCCTTCAACAGAACCCTGCTTGGTGATGTGGAATTTCAGGATACCATAAGACAAGCTATTGAGGAGTATTTTACCCATAATAGACAGGAAGATTCTTCAAACTGGGCTTGGTGGGAAGCCTTTAAAGCATCTATCAGGGCGCGCATAACCAGCTTTAGTATTGCCAAGGCCAAGGTGGCCCGGACTAAACTTCAAGATCTCGACCGACAAATCAGGACAGGTGAACGACTGCTTCAGAGAAGTCCTAATGCTACCGTTCTGAACCGGATACAGAAGCTGAGGTATCAATATAATATGATAATAAGCGCAGAAGTGGAGCAGAGTATGTTTGCAAGTCAGGCTCGATATTATACGGAAAAGAATAAAGCGGGCAAGTTGTTGGCTGCTGGCCTGAAAGCCCGCCGCAATAGGGCGTATATTACGCGTATTGTAGATGCGCAGAAGAACTCTTTGGCCACTAGTTGTGAGATTGCAGCCGCCTTTCGGACATTTTACGAGCAACTCTACACTTCCGAAGTACTGTTTGATGTTAAGGCTTGTGAAGATCTTCTAGCTAAGGTTGAAAGGCCTCATCTTCAGGAGCATCAGAAGTCTGCCCTAAGGGAGCCCTTGTCTATAGGGGAGCTGTGGGAGGCATTGACTGCTATGAAGACCGGTAAGGCCGCAGGCCCTGATTTGTTGCCGGTTGAATTTTATCGAATGTTCGCAGATGTACTACTCCCGCAGGTATTAAATTACTACCGTGAATTTTTGTCTGTGGAGCAGAAGACCGGTGCCTTTGCGGAAGCAACTATTGTAGTGCTTGAAAAACCAGGGAGGGATCCAACTGCGGTTGGGAACTACAGGCCCATCTCCCTTCTTAACGCCGATTACATGTTGTTCTCCTGTATGTTGGCCAGGCGGCTGAACAGTGTGCTGCCTTGGCTGATTCACCCTGACCAATGTGGCTTTGTCTCCGGACGATCAACAGCCGATAACGGTCGCTTACTCTGTGATGTGCTGGAATGGACCTACAACGTCGAAGACCCAGTGTTGGGTCTCTCCATAGATGCGGAAAAGGCCTTTGATAGGCTCGACTGGCCCTTTCTATATCATGTACTGGAGTGGTTTGGATTGCCCAAAGAGTTTGTTGCCATGGTGCGGATCCTGTATGATAATCCCACTGCGCGAATATTGGTCAATGGTATCCTTTCTCAGCCCTTTCCTCTACGTCGTGGCACAAGACAGGGATGTGCTCGCTCTCCACTTCTGTTTAATCTTGCCCTGGAGCCGTTGGCTTTGCTAATACGTCAATCGGAAGAGATTCATGGTGTTGAGATTGCTGATCTTCATGTTAAACTGTCAGCTTATGCAGACGACCTGCTGGTCTTCCTCCGGCCAGACTCAGTGTCGGCGCTTCTGCATCTGATCTCCCAATATTCACAGCTATCCGGCTATAAAGTGAACTGGGCGAAAACCGTGGCATTCCCGATGAACAAGTGGGCGGCTCCTTCCTTGGTGGACGGCTTCCCCTTTCGGTGGGAACCAGGGGTTATAAAATACCTAGGAGTGCTGTACTCTGCGTCCACAGAAGATACTATACGGGTGAACGCTGAGAAGTTGCTGGACATAGCCCGTTCTTACACTCTGTCATGGTCCCCGCTCCACCTTACCTGGTGGGGTCAGATGGAGGCCATTAAAATGTCTCTGGTTCCCAAGCTAAACTATATTCTGAGTATGCTCCCCTTTCTGCTCCCATCTGCAACATATAAAACTCTGGAACGCATCATGAGTGTCTTCCTCTGGGCTGGGAAAACTCCTAGAATTGCACTAAAGAAGTTAAAGGCTGCCAAGGCAGCTGCTGGAATATACTTTCCGGATTTCTTTTGGTATCACAAAGCCTTTCTGCTGAAGCAGGGATCGATGTGGGCCCTGAGTGAAACTGTGGAACATAGACCCACATGGCTCAAGCTGGAAGAACGTCTGGTCGCCCCCTGCCCAATTGAACTTATGGGAATGGTGCACCCAGAGACTTCTGGCGTTGGGAGAGTGATAGTTTCAACTCAACTAGTCTTTCGATCTTTCCTCCCTATTATTGCACAACGCAACCCTCCTTCAAGGTCGGTACTTATCTGGTTTAACCCGGAGCTGAAGATTAACGGGAAGGTCTGCAATTGGGTGAAATGGCAACAACGAGGAGTGTGGACTGTTGGGCAGTTAATGGAAGGATCAGCATGGAAGTCCTTCAGCACTATGCAGCAAGAATTTGACTTGCCGGCTAGCTGTTACTTTCAATGGTTGCAGCTACGGCATTGTATCGGCAAGGTGCTCCCACCCCTGACAGGCGTATTTTTCTCCTGGGGACTGCGGAGTGTCGTTGAAGAAATTAGTGCTGAGAGAGGGGCAGCCTCACGCTTTTATGCTATGTTTGTAGATCACTTTGCCCCAGCCAATGCCGGACTGCGACGTATCTGGGAAGAAGAGGCACAGATTGCTTTGTCGCCGGCAGATTGGGAGAAATTTTGGGGTCTCTCGATCCGAGCATCGAAATCTGCGGCCCTCACTCAGTCTATGTTCTTTTTGGCGCACAGGGCATACGTCACCCCTAATGTCTTGAGTAAATGGAATAAGAGCGAAAGTGGGACATGTTGGGCTTGTCACGGGGAGGTGGGCACGCTAAGACATATGCTGATGGATTGCCCTCACATTCAGAGTTTCTGGTCGAAGGTTTGGGGTCAGATTCAGCGAATACTGCAGTTCAAGGCTGCCTTGTCCTGGCAAATTATTGCTTTTAGGAACATGACGCAGATTCAGGAGTTGGATAAAGGCAATCACTTTCTCCTTAACTTTATGATAATGGTGGCACTGAAGCTTCTGCTAGCTCGCTGGAAGAACCCCAATAAACCCACATATCAGGAATGGTGGAACCAACTGTGTCTGTATGCCAAGTACGAGAAAGCCACTGACAAAAGTCGGTGTATAAGGGGTAGGGTGCCAAATCTCTCCAAATGGTCGGCGTTAGATCATTTTACCTGTGTACTTTGATTTAGCAGCATATGCTGCTTATGTGATCGCTGCTGTAATTCAGCTACATCAGCTTTAGACCTCAGGTAGTTTCTCTGTCGTCTGCAGCGCCTCGGGGGGTTGGGGGGTGGGAGTTGTTTCTGGTTATCTTGATTATGTTGTATGAGTCTTTTAGATGTGGGTATGATGTTATTGTTTTGTTGTTCACGGCTGTGAAAATATTGGGTATAGTCTGTGGGCACACTGTTGCTTGCATATTACCTGAGCTGTATTCTGTTTGGCTTGTAACACTGTATGCTCGTCCTATGCTCCTTTTGTGGTGTGTTGTGACATACTCAATAAAAAATAATGTTTAAAAAAAAAAACAAAATGGTGCAATATCAACTAAAACTTGTTACCTGTGCGAGCAATTCCCAGAGACAACTGCGAACGCGTGTTGCTCCTTCAAGTGCTTTAAAAAAAACTTCATCTGAGACCAAAGCTTTTTATTGGAATAGCATGTTGTTTTTGCCCTGTTTAATGTTTTTATATATATATTGTTTTTAGTTTTCTATTTTAAAATACTGTTTCATCCGTGTCCTTTTATAATAATTTGTAATTATATTATTTATTTACATGTTTTTTAGTGTGCCCTGAAAACCCCTGATGAAGTATACCACGAAACACGGTCCTGTGTTGGGTTTAGGCCACCTATTATTTGGTTAATAAAGGTTTTGTGTGTGTGAACCTGCCACTCTCTTGTTTTTTGTTTTGCTCAGCCCTGGGTGGCTAGTGCTGTTTTTCTTGCTGGTTTCGTGTGTTTCAACAGCATGTTCTCACCGTGGAAAAACACTCTCAGCTTTGGAGACGACGCTTTGGATAAGTTTATCAATCAAGATTCCACTATGGATCCTAGTGAAGATGAAGATGATGATGTCTACATTAAATGGGATGAAGCAGTAAGATTAACTAAACAGATGATCAAAGAGGAATTACACTCGTCCTATCTCCTGGAATGCTGTAGATCAAAGATCATTCCCCGTGGCCTTAGGGTCAACAAGGCTCCTGGACTATATCAAAACGAACAGGGCTTTGTGTCTTGTTGGAATGCAATTTTAAATAAATGTTCACTCGACTTAATGATTTTACTCATATCAACAGCTCATAAAAAGTCAGAATTACATAAGATTGAATTAGATGAGAAATTGAAGGATCTCAAGAAATGTGATAAGACTTTTGACAAAATGCGTATGGAATATAATGACAATATGATACAATATAAGAAAGAAATTAAGGATAAAAAAAGAGAGAAATTTGTAAGGGATGAGGAGGACTATAAGAGTAGGTTATGTCTATCACTGGTCCAAGCAAATGGATAGTGATAGACTATGGGTCAAAAGAAGGTCCGCCTTCTTTGACCGACGGGAAAGCAACATAGAAGAGCCAGTACCTGATCTTTCAAATATGGAACAAAAAAAGAAAAGAAGTAGAAGTGAGTCCACTGAAAATAATGAAGGCTCAGCTCCGATTTTTCTGACACAAAAGGACAATGCGGAACTTACTAAGCAACAGGGTAATAAAAAGAAATTTTTTTTAAACATGCACAGTCTTTGGAAAGGTGGGGGACGGAGTTCCTCCAGAACCTACCCACAGCAACAACAGCCTCCTTTTTCAGACAAAGCACGGAATTCAAAAATGGAGAACAATCAGACCTATCAGAACCCCTACCCACAAAGGGGCCGGGGTCGGGGGAGGGGAGGATGGGGGAGAGACGTCTCCTACGAGAGGAGATATTAAATTCAGACAATGTAATCAATATTTCAAATTGTCCTTACAACTGATGAAGTTTCAGTCCTCGCCAAAGGGTTATCCTTTGTACCAGTGCATAAATTTGATCCATTTGAGACTGAAATCGACTTATATAAATTTTTCCGCAGAATTAGGGTTCAATGTTTTTTTAAGGATCATGCGGCTCCAACAGATACTTTATCCATCATCAGTAAGGCTTCCACATGGCTTCCTCCTCCCCACACAGACCCTCTGATAGAGTCTTTTGAGAGACTTGTATTAAAACTAGTACATGATATTAAAACAAATACCCGGTTGCCATTTAATAATCTAACGTCTGGGGAAAGAATAGCCATTAGATCTTTACAAACTAACTCTAATATTATAAAACCAGCGGATAAGGGTGGTGCAGTTGTTTTGGACAAGGGCAAGTATATTGCAGAAATAAACAGACAGTTACATGATAAAAAGTTTTATTTGAGATTAGATCAAGATCCCACCAGCACCCTTAAGAGCAATATTGATAATTTGGTCCTCACTGCCTATGAAACAGGTCACTTAACAAAAAAGGAGAGAGATTTTCTTACGGTAAAAAATCCTGTTATGCCCACTATCTATGTGATACCGAAAATTCACAAATCATTGGACAACCCCCCTGGGAGACCCATTGTATCCGCCATAGGGTCGCTATTAGAACCGGTCTCTAAGTTTTTAGATGTTATTCTTAGACCCTTTGTCTTGGAGATGTGGTCATATGTTAGAGACTCGGCCCATGTGATAGAGATCCTCTCCTCTTTTAAAAATTTGCACTCTAACATTATCATGGTCACCTTGGATGTTGAATCACTGTACACCAATGTGCCGCAGCGGGAGGCCTTACATATTGCTGAAGAGTGGTTTTTGGGTAGAACAACTCACCAGCGTATTCCCACCGCCTTGTTGTTTGCATTCGCGGAAATTGCACTTTGTAAAAACTACTTTTGTTTTCGTGATTTGTTCTATCAGCAAATCAAGGGGGTGGCTATGGGGTCTTCATTTGCACCGGATATCGCGAATCTTTATATGTATAGATTTGAAGAGCACTTTTTGAAAGATCACTTATATAAAGAGAATATCCGGTTGTGGATACGATACATAGATGACATATTGATCATATGGGACGGTTCGGTAGAATTATTATCAGATTTCAATGTATGGATCAATGAGTTGGATGATCATCTACGATTTCAAGTTACGTATGACAAAGAAAAGATTTCATATCTGGATTTACTTATAAAGCGAGAGGGCTCAGGTTTTAGCACCACGTTATACCGGAAACCAACTGACCGTAACACTTTGCTCCACCACTCGAGTTTTCATAACCCTTCCTTTAAAAATAATTTACCAGTGGGGCAATTTCTTCGAGCCAGGAGGATTTGCACCTTAGATGAAGATTTTGAACTTCAATCTACTGTGCTTCAAGGAAGGTTTCAGGCGCGTCAGTACCCGCCTTGTGCCATCAAAAAAGCCTATAATAGAGCACGAGATTCCTCAAGGGCTGTCCTTCTTAAGCCACGTGGCAAAAGGGACTTTCAGAACAAAATGTCCATTAAAGTATTCTTTAGAATCCAATAGAATTATTGAAATTTTGAGAAAGGAATGGCATTTGATTCAAGCGATTCCAGGGTTTGAAAAGTTGAAGTTAATGATAGCACATAAAAGGAATGTTAATCTTCGGGATCTCCTTGTTCCATCAGCTCTTACTGAGAGGAAACCCCTTTCTACGCACAAAGGGCAGTATCAGTGTGGCCACTGCTCTGTATGCATACATACACTTCCAATTCGTAAGTTTTTTACACATCCCATCACTAACAAAAAGTATTATGTCCACGATTTTTCTAATTGTGAGACAGCAAATGTTATTTACATTATCACATGCCCTTGCAAGATGTTATATATTGGAAAAACTAAACAAAAAATACGTGTTAGAATAGTTGAACACAAGAGCAGCATAAGGAGAAAATTAGAAGATAAATCGTTGGTCCAACATTGGATTGACAAGGACCATAAAATTTCAGATCTACAGTTCTTTGTTATCAAAAAGGTGATACCTAATTGGAGGGGTGGAGACAACGATAGAACGTTGTTAAGATTAGAGCAGAAGTATATTTTTTTGATGGATACTTTATCACCTCATGGTTTAAATTTGGAAAAAGACCTGTCGGTTTTTCTTTGAAGGCCCCCCTTTTTCAAGCGTGACTTTATATTTCCTCACTATTTTATCTTGCTCTCATCGTTTTAAGACCCATGGCAGAAGTTTGAGTTACTTTATCCCTTTGTGTCCTATCAGTGGTTTCTACAGTTCCTGTTTTATACATCGGGCCAATATGGCTTTTTATTAATGCTTGATGTTTCTATATTAGTTTTTATTTATTTATTCCTCATCTGGCTTTTTAACAAATTTTAACAGTTTATAATATTATTTATTATATTGATCATCATATTTATTATTGTATGGCTTCATTAACTTATCCTAAAGTCCACAGCAGAAGAAAGAATTGCAACTTAGTTTTTCTTTTTCTTTAGTTCCTTTCTTTTGTGTATAATGGGTTTTCCATGACCTCCTTGATCAATATTAAGTTAATTAATATCTACTGTTTTTGGACTAATATTTGTTTTCACCATTAGAACCCTTTCCCTCATTTTTTGTGGACATATGTTCAATTTCCTATATTTCCACTATTATCTGATCTTATGATTCAAACATTTTTAGATGTGACTACGTTGGTGTATCTATATATATTTTTTGTTGCACCTTTCGTTTATCATTTACCTACTTTCGTCACACATGTTTTGATGCAAATAACGATCAATCGATCTTAAGTTTTTATTAACTTTTAAAAGGTCTTCTCTTATGGTGTTTTATGTAAATATTTTTTGTAATCGTTTTTAAGGGGGCAATTGGTTTTCAACTTTTAATCACGTACCATTGACGAGACTCATGAGGTATGCGATATTATAATGCGATGTAGGCTTTAAGAGGCACATTTGCATTAATATAGGGTCGCATATACCTTGACTTAAGAGTGAGACCTCTTTTTGGAAATGGTGTAATTAATGGCGATAGATCCGAGTATGTTGTTATATTGAGTTTTCAATTTATGATACTTCCGGGCTCTGTAATTCTTTTAATACGCATGCGTTAGCATTTTTTGGAGTTTAAGTGCTTGAAGGAGTAACATTTTTTAATGAAAGGAATCTCTATATGTCCTAGAATGGCAATGTTTTCAAGTTTTGTCTATATGTATTGCCCTCTTTTTGGACTATTGAATGATAGATCTAAGCACGTTATTGTATTGAGTTTTAAGTTTGGGTTACTTCCGGGCTCTGTAACTCTTTTAATACGCATGCGCCAGCGTTTTTTTGAAGTTTTTTTTAAAGCACTTGAAGGAGCAACACGCGTTCGCAGTTGTCTCTGGGAATTGCTCGCACAGGTAACAAGTTTTAGTTGATATTGCACCGGTTTTTAATGAAAAGAATTTTCATGTATTCTAGAACGGCGATGTTTTTAAGTTTTGCATATGTATTGTTCTCTTTTTAGACTATTGAACCGGCGTACCCTTTCGTTGTGGAGAAGAGGTAATACGTTGATAGTTGTTCCTTGGCCTCTCTAGAATCAATAGAAGTGATTCCCAAAATCTTTGTAAATTTTAAAAATATTTCAGAACTAGGTCTTAGAACAAGTTTTAATCTATGCTTCCTCGTATTCCCGCAAATGATGCAAGAGTGCCTTTGGGTGTTCGTTTAAAGGTAACATGCCCTAGGGGTGTCTCCCGCATTGGTCATCTTTATCTATTTTCTATACATTGAACATCAATTTTATAGTTTTATTGAACGCCATGGTTTTTGCATTTACCTTTTGGCATTATATTCGTCGGCTGTTTATTGATTTAAAGCCGGTTGACTATGTTCATTTTTTACTATAAAATAAAAACGTCGTTTACTGTCAAATCTATTGACCTTTCAGAATAAGTTTTATCTAGCCCCTGTAACATTTTTCAATACTCGGTAGGTTTAACCATCCTTGGTGGTTTTGTGGATCTCATGGGATTTATTATTATATAAAAAGATGTAGATTAGATCCCTTTTTGTCCCTCTGGACACATTAAATCATTTCGTTATTGTTCATGGTACATAGTAATAGCAGATAGTTTAGTATTCCACCCCCTTGGTTTGGTATTCTCTCTTTTGTACAATGGACAAAATATCTGTTCTGGGCCGCATTCTCTCTTTTTTAGTTTGACTTTTAAAAGCATGTCCTCTAAATTTATGTTCTTTTTTACAGAAGAGTTTTTGTTGTATGGTATTAGTGACTTCAATTACACAATTTAGTGTATTGGGTAATCTGTAACCATCACACAACAATCAGGTAATACGAAATTTGATTTGTATTAGTAATTTTGTTTAAACATCCCCATCTCCTTCTCTTTATTTTGTCCTCCTCATCCCTTTTGTTTTTTCCGTTTTATATGTGATTTTCTTTTTATGGGTTATTTTTAAGCATATATTTCTGATCATTTATTCTTATTATCACATTCTGATCCTTCTTTTTAAAGCTCACTGTATCGTTGAGTATCTTTCATTATATTTTCATTTACATTTTTATTGTACTTTTAATTTTTTTTTGTGTTCCATATTTATAGCATGCAGTACAATTGATACTGGCAATGTACATGTACAGATTTTGTTTGTTTGAATTATAATTTTGACTGTACTTTTAATTATATTTTTAGTTATTCTTTAAGCACCATAAAGTGCTTATGGGATACATCAGAGATTATATATGTTTTGTGTTTCATCTGAGACCAAAGCTTTTTATTGGAATAGCATGTTGTTTTTGCCCTGTTTAATGTTTTTATATATATTGTTTTTAGTTTTCTATTTTAAAATACTGTTTCATCCGTGTCCTTTTAGAATAATTTGTAATTATATTATTTATTTACATGTTTTTTAGTGTGCCCTGAAAACCCCTGATGAAGTATACCACGAAACACGGTCCTGTGTTGGGTTTAGGCCACCTATTATTTGGTTAATAAAGGTTTTGTGTGTGTGAACCTGCCACTCTCTTGTTTTTTGTTTTGCTTTGGGTGGCTAGTGCTGTTTTTCTTGCTGGTTTCATGCAATTCAGTAAGAATCCATCTTAGCGCAATTACAGCTTCCTATAAGCCTCTAAATGGACAACCAATTTCCTCTCATCCTCTCATATCCAGATTTATGAGAGGTCTTCTATTAACAAAACCTCCCATCAAACCACCACCGGTGGCATGGGATTTAAATCTAGTTCTCGGGCAGCTCATGAAACCGCCTTCTGAACCTTTAGCCACTACTACCTTGACGTTTTTGTCCTGGAAGGTCATCTTCCTAATTGCAATCACCTCTGCACGTCGCATTAGCTAATTGCAAGCGTTAGTGGCTGATCCTCCTTCCACTAGTTTTCACCATGATCAGGTTGTCCTCAGAACTTATCCACACTTTATGCCAAAGGTGGTTTCGCCTTTTCATTTAAATCAATCGATTTATCTTCCTATATTCTTTCCGAGGCCTCATGCCTCTAATGCAGAGAAGAACCTTCACACTTTGGACTGTAAAAGAGCCTTAGCTTTTTACCTACAAAACACAGCAACATAGAAAGTCTTCTCAACTTTTTATTGCTTTTGATTCTAGTCATTTGGGACTTTCAGTCTCCAAAAGAACTTTATCCAAATGGATTGCACAATGCATATCCTTTGCTTATGAGAGTAAGAATCTTCCTTTCCAAGGCCATGTCACAGCTCATGTGAGAGCCATGTCAGCCTCTATGGTTAACCTTCACTCTGTGTCTATTGATGACATTTGTCGAGCAGCCACCTGGGCTTCGGTACACACCTTTACAGCCCACTGCTGCCTAGATAAAGCCTCCCGTCGGGATGCCTTCTTTGGCCAGGCTGTTCTTCAAAATATTTTTCAAACTTAACACAACTCCTACCCACCAACCCTGGTAGGATGCCAGAGATCCATGGGAGGAAGCATGGCCCACCTCACTATAGGTGGCAGCTTCCTGGGGTCATCTCCCTGGCATTTTCAGCTAATATGTGAAGACTACATTCCTTCTTGTTCCTGGAGATAGCGTAGTTACTCACCTGTAACAGGTGATCTCCGGGAACAGCAGGAATTTAGTCTTCACAACCCACCCACCTCCCCTAGGAGTTGTCTGTCTATCTCTCTGTCTCTTTCCTCTCTCCGTCTATTCTTTCACTCAGCTACAAACTTAACTGAAGAGGGACAGTTGGTAAGGCGGGAAGGCAGCGCGCATGTGCTGAGGGATGCTCCCAAAAGTGTTCCTATTGGACACTGGGGAGCGTTCCAGCGCAGGCTCCGTCGGTACTGACGATACCCATATGTGAAGACTAAATTTCTGCTGTTCCCGGAGATCACATGTTACAGGTGAGTAACTACGCTTTCTCTTATTTGTCTGAAATAGTTTACCCTGTAGCTTTATTGCATGTCCCCTAGTCTTTCTATATTCTGGTAACGTAAACAATCGATCGACGTTTACCCGTTCCACTCCATTCATTAATTTATAGACTTCTATCATATCTCCCCTCAGCCGTCTCTTTTCCAGGTTAAAGAGCCCTAACCTTTATAGCCTTTCTTCATAGGGGTATCCTTCCATCCTCTTTACCGTTTTGGTGTTTCTTCTCTGAACCTTTTCTAATAACGCTATATCCTTTTTAAGATACGGCGACCAGAATTGCACACAGTATTCAAGGTGTGGTCGCACTATGGAACGATACAGAGGCATTATAATTTCCTTTGTTTTATTTTCCATTCCTTTCCTTATGATACCTAGCATTGTATTTGCTCTGCTCTCTTGGCTGCCGCTGCACACTGGGCGGAGGGTTTTAACATGTTATCCACAATGATGCGTAAATCTTTTTCCTGGGTGGTAGTTCCTAATGTGGAACCTTGCATCGTGTAACCATAGTTTGGGTTGTTCTTCCCTAGGTGCATAACTTTGCACTTGTCCACATTAAATTTCATCTGCCATTTTGATGCCCAGTCTTTCAATTTATCAAGATCCTCTTGCAGTTTTCCACAATCCTCACGGGTTTTAAAAACTTTAAATAGTTTTGTGTCATCTGCAAATTTGATAACCTCACTCATTATTCCCTTTTCCAGGTCATTTATGAATGTCAAAAAACAGTGGACCCAGCACAGATCCCTGGGGTACACCACTATTCAGCTTTCTCCATTGGGAAAATTGGCCATTTAGCCCTACCCTCTGCTTTCTATCTTATAACCAGTTCCTGATCCACAATAGTACACTGCCTCCTATCCCATGACTCTTTAGTTTTGCCAAAAGTCTCTGATGAGGGACCTTGTCAAAGGCTTTCTGAAAGTCCAGATATACTATATCAACCGACTCACCTTTGTCTACCTGTTTATTCACACCTTCAAAAAAAATAACAGATTAGTAAGACAAGATCTTCCTTGTCTAAAGCCATGTTGGCTGTCTCCCATTAAGCCATGGCTATCTACATGTTCAGCAATTTTGTTCTTTATGATGGTTTCTACCATTTTTCCTGGTACTAACGTCAGGTTCACCAGTCTTTACTTTCCCGGATCACCCCTGGAATCTTTTTTAAAAATTGGCGTTACATTGGCCATCCTCCGATCTTCAGGTATTACAGATGATTTTAATGATAGTTCACAGATTACTAATAGCAGGTCTGCAATCTCATATTTCAGTTCTTTCAACACCCTTGGATATATATCATCCGGTCCAGGTGATTTGCTACTCTTCAGTTTTTCAAATAGTTGTAATACATCTTTCCGATGTATTGATATTTCCTTCAATTCTTCCGCACCTTTAAATACCACTTCAGTCTTGGATAACATCCCTACATCTTCCTCAGTAAAGACCAAAGCAAAGAATTCATTCAGTCTCTCCGCTATCGCCTTGTTGCCTCTTAGTGCCCCTTTAACCCCTCTATCATCTAATGGACCAACTGACTCTCTCACAGGTTTTTTGCTACGAATGTAGTTGAAAAAGTCTTTATTACACGTTTTTGCTTCTGCAACAAGCTACTTCTCAAATTCTCCCTTTGCCTGCCTTATCAATGCCTTGCATTTAACTTGCCAGTGCTTGTGCTGTTTCCAGTTTTCATCATTTGGCTCTTTTTTTCCATTTCCTGAAAGATGCTTTTTTGGCAACAGCCTCTCTGACCTCACCTTTAAACCATGCTGACAGTTTTTTGGACTTCCTTCCACTTTTTTTAAAGTGTGGAATACAGTCGGTCTGGGCTTCCAAGATAGTATTTTTCAACAACACCCAAGCTTGATGTAAGTCTTTATCCTTTGGAACTGCTCCTTTTAGTTTTTTTTAAACTATTTTCCTCATTTTATCATAGTCTCCCTTTTGAAAGTTAAAAGGTAGTGCTGTGGATTTCCTTACCATCCCTCCTCACACCATGTTTCTCACCATGGGAAGGCTAGACAAATAACTTCTGCAGCTCAGGATGGGCAGCTCCCAGGGCTTGGGACTTTCTGTAGCTCCTGGGTTCTATGTCGTCAGCTTTAGTACTGGAACCTTCAGCCAAGGCACACATATATCCCCCCCCTCTCCCCCACAGAGCCACTTTCTAATTCACTGGTCTCCTTGCTCCCACCTGTTCAAATAGTGCCTGCCTCTATCTCATCCCCAGAGGATCAAGGGGGGAACTGGCCTGTTGGCTACAGACTTGCCCCTGCTGGACAAAGATGCCTCTGGGGGTACTGGATTGAGTGATTATCTCTGCAGAGGCTAGCCTTTTGGACTGTGGAGCACATTGTCTGGCTCATTTTATACAGGGCTCTTGGTTGATCAACAAGTTAAGGGCCAGGCAAGTCACCTTGCTCTGGAGAGGTTTCAAATCCTCCTGGAGGGCAGGGTGGTTAGAAGGTTCTCAGTGTCTTTTGTCAACAAGCTAGATGGCACGCAGCACTACAGTAATCTTGGAGGTGGCAGAGCTCTACCATTGGGCAGAAGCTCATCTGGTGGCTCAGTGGACAGTCCATATAGCAGAAATTAACAATGTGCAGATTGACTTCTTCAGTAGAAACACTATGAATCCTGACGAGTGGGATCCTTAATCTGCATGCATTTGACCTAATTGTGTGAAGTTGGGGCTTGTCAGTATTTAGTCTGTTGGCTATCCAGGAGAATGTCAAGGTGAGGAACATTTTCAGCCACAGGAAGGATCCACAGGGTGGTGGGCTTGGATGTAGTTCTTCAGGGGCCTCTCCTATATGCCTTTCTCCATAGCCATTAGTCAGCCATCTCCAGCACAGGATTCAGTCTCACCAGGACTTCGTCATTCTAGTGGCACCTGTTTTGGCTGTGCAGGTCCTGGTATGCAGATCTTTTAAGCCTGTTGGTAGGGTCTCCTCCATTGTTAACTCAGAAGAGGGAACTTCTGAAGCAGGATATATTCTAGTCATGGAGGATCCCATTCCCTTCTTGCTTACGGCCTGGCCCTTGAGAGGCATAAGCTGTCAAAGAAAGGGTACTCTGGAGTAGCATTTGACTACTTTCTAAAAGCTCAAGGTTCTCTACTTCCTTGTTCTGGAGGCCAGAAAGGCAGGCATTCTTGCCATTTTTGCCTTTTTACAGTCGAGGTTGAACCAGGGCTGAACTCTGAACTCTTTCAAGGTTCAGGTGGTGCCCTGCTAGGGGCAGATTCAGGGCATGTCCCTAGCGGTACAGCCCAGTGTTCATGCTTCTTCTAAGGGATAAAAGCAGATTTGTCTGCATTGTGGTCGGTGGTTCCACAGTAGAGTCTCTGTTCTTGAAGGCACTAATAGGTCTCCCCCTTTGAGCCCTTTCAGAAGACCTCTCTCAAGGATTTGACGCTGAAGGTGTGGGGTTCCTTGTGGCTATTGCATTTGCCAGATGGGTGTCAGAGCTATAAGCCATGCCCTGTAGGGAGCCTTTCTTGATCATCTGGACAGGCCAGCCTCCTTGAGGATTGTTCCTTTCTTTCTCCCAAAAGTTCCATCTGTCTTTTATGTTAATCAGACGGTGGTTCTGCCCTCCTTGGAGGACTTTCAGGTATTGGTGAAATATCTGGACGTTACTAATCTTTTCTGTCATTCAAACCATCTCTTTGCCCTATCCAGTGGTCCGAGGAGCGGACAGTCAGTGACAAGTCCTCAATTGCTCACTGGCTTTAGGAGGCTATTAGTTCAGCCTATATTCTGTGTGGGGAAACAGGTGCTGGGAGAGATCAGAGCTCACTCTGCTAGGACATAAACCTCCTCTTGGATTGAGTCTGTTTTGGTGTCTCCAGAAGGCATCTGTAGGGAAGCTACCCGTTCTTCCTTTAGACACCTTGAGAAGTAATACAGGCTGCATTTGGGAGCTGGAGTGGATGGTGCCCTTTGGCAGAACAATTCTGTCCAATGCATAGTCTTCCTCCCTCCCTCCCTAGATCCTGACTGCTTGGGAATGTCCTACTCATCTGGACTTGTCTAGGAACAAAGTATCTATGCCTGCTTTCTTTCCTTGAATCCTGCTAGACCAATCCAAAACCCACCTGGTAAGATTACTCTTAGAGACTGGAAAGCCATGATGCCTTTTCTCTGTGGTGGTGTGTGTGGGTTTTTTTTTTTATCATCAGTGTCTGATGCACAGCCAGGGCACAGCCAGGTATGGTAAGAGTCAAAAATTTTAGATAAAGTTATTGTTGATTAATACTCTGGGTTTTCTGAAATGTTAAGTCTTGCTTCTGCTTGGGAAGTATTGTATTGGCTTCTCTCAATGATGCACCATTGTATATTCAAGCAATGACATCACTGAAAGTTGCTTTGGTCTGCCTCCACCTACTTGCTGGGGAGCATAACCTGGCTCATCTGGATTGGTGTAGCAGAATTTGAGGAAAGAAAACAGGCATGGAAATGTCTCTATACCACCTTTCCAGAAGTGATTTACAAACAAATGCAAAATAATCATTTATGAATAAGGTATAAATAATGCCTATATTATAAACATATCTATATTCTCTTTTAAATGTATACCACAGAGGACTAGCATATGTATAAGAATTTTAGACATATTTGGGCATGATGCCAGTGCATGCTGGATATATGGGAAGCTTTCCAACTTATAGATGTTAATAGAGCTTTTTGTGCACCTCTGATCTTGATATAGTGAAAGGAAACCAAGTGATCAGTATTAGTATAAGTAGTATTTAGCCAATTCCTTTCCAGTAGTAGTTCAAGACGAGTTACATTCAGGTACAGTAGTTACTTCTCTGTCCCTGGAGGGCTTGCAGTATAAATTTTTACTCAAGGCAGTGGAGGGTTTACTGACTTTCCCAAGGCCACAAGGAGTGTCAGTGGGATTTGAACCCTGGTCTTTCTGGTCCCAGCATGCTGCCCTAACCACTAGGCGTATTTCCCACTTTATTTATTTAACATTTTTTTATATACCGTCTTTACTTTTGTCTGAATGTATTTTATCTCCACTAAGTCTCTACCCTCTTTTGTTTTCAGGTATAAAGGATGAGATGGTTTGTTTGGTTCTTTTTTTTCTTTTCTTTATCCTGGTCAACAAATTTTTACAAAAGTCATGTTACTGAAATAAAAATAGTCGTTTCTTATCAATTTTTATATGCTGAACACGAATATGACAGTGAAATTGCAAAGTTGGCTCTAGTTTTTTTTGTAATCTACAAGAATTAATGTTTACATCACGGAATGCATGTCAATAGTAAATATAATAGGCCTTCGGTTAATACCTGTAAAAAACCAAGTCATAGACTACTACTTAGATTTTTTCGCCTGTCTCTTGTACAGCTGTTCGGGAACTTCTCTGGGAAGTGTCCAGCAGTAGTCAGCCAGCATTGTAGTGGACCATTTTCCCTGGTATCTTTGCTCCATTGTTGCGATATCCTGGTGAAAACGTTCACCCTGTTCATCACTAACCATACCACAGTTGTCAGGAAAGAAATCGAGATGGGAATCAAGGAAATGGATCTTTAGAGACATATTGCAGCCAAGTTTCTGATACTGCATCAGCATGTCTTCTTCCTTGTAGTTTTCTGCCCTAACATTCCCGAGAAAGTTTGTTGATACTAGGCGAAAAGCATTCCATGCTTGTTTCGCATCACCCTGCAGCAAGTTGTTGAACCGGTCATCTTTGAAGAGCTCTCGAATCTGAGGACCCACAAAAACTCCCTCTTTAATCTTTGCTTCGCTGAGTCGAGGGAATTTTTCATGCAGGTATCGGAAAGCTGGCGAAGTACGGTCCATGGCTTTCACAAAGTTTTTCATCAAACCTAGTTTGATGTGAAGGGGTGGTAGCAGGATTTTGTGAGCCTCAACCAGAGCTGGGTGCTAGATATTCTTCTCTCCAACTGTTACATTTTGTCTGCGATTCCATTCCTTCCACAAGTAGTGCCAATCCCTTGCTCGGCTATCCCACTCACATAAGAAACACATGTATTTTATATATCCCTGCTGCAGTCCCATTAAAAGGGCAAGTACCTTCAAGTCACCACAGAGGTGTCAGCTGTACTTGTTATAGTTAATGGAAGTCAGTAGATGCTTTAAGTTATCGTATGTCTCTTTCATGTGGACGGCATGCGCTACTGGAATAGATGGAAGACGGTTTCCATTGTTCAAAAGCACAGCCTTCAGACTCAGTTTCGAAGAGTCTATAAATAGTCTCCAGTCTTGTGGGTCATGAGTGATTTTTAAGGCATTCATGAGGCTTTCAATATCGGAACAGAATACCAGATTACTTTCCTTTCTGAAGAAAGGCTCCAACTACTGGTGGCGCTTTCGATATGAAGTAATGTTGACTTCTTCTAGAAGATTCCATTGTTGGAGTCTTGATCCTAGCAATTCTGCCTTGTTCTTGGATAAGTCCAAATCACAAACCCAGATCATTTAGTTCTTCCTGTGTTATTCTGTGTGGAGTTGATATGCATCCCAGTGAAAATCTGGGTCACTGCATGCTGACGGACCAGGAGAAGAACAGGTCGGCTCACCCTTGTCCTCATCAGATGAATCAAGAGAATATTCTGATGGAGGTTCTGGAATAAGAAGTCCCTCACCATGTGGAACTTGTCTCAATGCAGACGGAATGTTTGGGTAGACTATGCTTGACTTCTTTTGCTTCGTTATTCTGCTGGAAAGAGGAGGAACCAAGCAGAAGTAGCAGTCATTTATGTGGTTGCTTGGCTCTCTCCACACCATGGGGACTGCAAACGGCATTGATGGTCTTTTGCAATTCAACCACTGTGAAAGCTGTGTTCTTTATCGTCCCTCCAGTCTAGTCCCGAAATCAGGAGTTGTCAACCTCTCACAGCAGCTTGGAGACTGAGAAACTTCATTTTTGTGATGTCACGGGTACATAAGTACAGGCCCCTTCTTCCCATTCCAGTTCTCTCAGTCTCCAAGCAGCTGGAGATTTCGTGAGCCTGGTAAGGGGCTCACTGGAGGAGCAATTAAGGAAGATTAGATTAGATTTCTTTAAGTTGGTTTGGTTACCTTAATTTTCTTTATTTAAAAAAAAAAAAAAGAATAGAATCAATTGGCTCTTCCCTTATTGCTGGGGGTTTTCTGCCTAATTGTTAGTTGAGGCTGAGTCCCTCCCCCTCTTCGCCTCTCTCCTTCTGCTTGAGACTTCGGGGGGGTGCAGGGATCAAGGTATTGGGGAAAGCAGTTCCCTCGAATGGCAAGAGCCTGTGTGGGAGCAGAAGAGCCAGTGGTGAGTGCGGCCCGTAGCAAGTGCAAAAGTTCTGCCTGCCAGTGCTGTCGGGCCGCGGAGGTCAGCGGGCTGACAGTCTGTTGGGCAGAGCTGCTCATCTCAGAGTTCGACGGCGTGCAGGGCTCCCGATTAGCCCAAAGCGGCTGCTCTCTCTTAGCGATAGAGCGCCGCAGCTGAAGGGCTACCCGCTGAAGGTATGCTTAAATTTTGAGCGGGAAGCAGGGCAGGAGCCAGGGGCGCAACGAGATATGGCTGGGAAGTGCAGGCCGTGCTGCGTGTCGGGTGCGCGGGAAACTGCCGGGTTTTGCAGCGGCTCATTCTCTGGTGTTTTTTGCTTACGGGGAAGCTCGTTTTCACTCCCCTTTGCCAGGGGGGGGGGCATTAGGGGGAGGCCCCTTGTCGGTGGAGTGAGTGTCAAAAAAAAAAAAAAAAAGGCCACCTAATTTTTGTTTGCTTGCTGATCCGGGCTTTCCTGGCAGCTCTCTAACACGGGCCCAGACACCCGCGGGAGTAAAGATGCCTTCTAAGATGCTCTGTTTGCTGTGCGGAGCAAAGCGGAGCACGGTGTCAGAGGCTGGGGTATGCAGTGCTGGGCCTGAGTGCAGACGGGGGGACGGACATTCCAAGGGGAGGACCGGCAGCCATGGGGGATCCGGGGTCTCCTCGTCCTCCATCTCCAGAACCCATACCGGGCACTTCTTCCTCAGCTCGAGATGGTAGTGGGCCACAGCCCCCGTTGGCGGGGGGTTTGGCGGCCATTTTTCCCCAGAGTTTGTGGCGGTTATCCAGCGAGCGTTCGGATCGGCCGCAGGGGTGGCTGCTCCAGAGGTTACGGAGTCTTCACTAGGAGGAAAGAGGCCGGGAACTCCTCTGACCGCGGGAGGGTCTGCTTTGGTGGCGAAGAGACCCAGAGCAGAGAGAGATTCCATTATCTCGGAAGGGGACAGATCGGAGGAGCCTGACCTGGATTTAGAGGAAGAATTGGAGGAAGGCGAGATTACGGATCAGGAAGATCAAGCCAGAGTGGTTCGCGTATTTCGCAGAGAGGAGTTGCCCATGCTCATTTCGGAGACTCTCAAGGCTCTTAATATGCCCTCTGGGGTTTGTTTGTTTGTTTATGTTTATTACTTGTTATACTGCTCAATACCGTAGGCATCTGAGCGGTTTACAATAGATAAAATCAGGCAAGTTAGTTAAAACAAGCGCTCGGCTGTAGAAAAAGAAAAAGGAAAAGAACGCCATTGTGAGAAAAGGATGAGGAGAGAAAGAAAAGAAAAGCTGAGAACAGAGTGGAAGTTTAAGACAGGGAAGAGCATTACATGCATACTATCAAGGAAGAGAGGGAAGGGGGAGCAGACTTTCATGAGAAACATGGAGGAAAAGGAGGGGGGGAGGGTAGGCTAGGGAGGAGGATCAAACGCAAGGCAGAAAAGGTGGGTTTTGAGCTGGGTTTTAAATGAGGGGTTCAGGCGGAGGAGTCAGCCCTGGAGGACCCTTTGCTGCAGGCCTTCCGGAGGACTCAATGGGCTTTCCCCGTGCACAGGGTGATCCGGGAGATGATTCAGGAGGAGTGGAACTTCCCCAAGACGGCTCTCAAAGGGTCCCGAGTTATGGCGCGGCTGTACCCTCTTCTGGATCAGGATAGGGAGTTGTTTAAATCTCCGAGGGTTGACGCAGCGGTATTGGCGGTCACCAAGAAGACTACTATTCCGGTTGAGGGGAGTGTGGCTCTCAAGGTGGTCAGGACTGGAAAATGGAGACCTTGTTGAAGCAGGTCTTTGAGGTGAATGTGCTGTCGTTGCAAGCATCCATTTGTGGGGCGTGGGTGGCGAGAGCATGTCTTCGCTGGGTGCAGTGTATTCAAGTAGATCAGGCGGACGGTACGGCCGAGGAGGCGGCGAGATTGGAGTCTGGAGCTGCCTATCTGGCGGATATTCATTATCACCTTATTAGAGGTCTGTCCAAGAGTAAGTCCTCGGCGGTGGCGGCTAGACGTAATCTTTGACTGCGTAATTGGGCAGCGGACAGTTCGTCTATTGCTCGCCTTAGTAAGCTTCCTTTCCGGGGGAAGCTTCTGTTTGGAGAAGATTTGGATAAGATTGTAAAGGATTTAGGGGAGTCCAAGGGCGGTAGGCTCCCGGAGGACCGGCAAAAACAAGGGAGAACGCCTTCACTGCCTAAGGGGCAGCAGAGGGAGTTTCGACGCTTTCGTTCCCCAAGGTTTGGGCAGAGTCAGAGGGCGCATTTTCCCTATAGAAACAAGGGTTTCGAGGCTTTCAAGGAGCAGGGAGAGGTTTTGCGGCGTCCTCTACCTCGGTTACTTCCTCCAAGAGTATCCGTAAGGCCCAATGAGGTCAGGGGGGCACGGGCGTTGTGCGTTCCCGTAGGGGGTCGTTTACGGGATTTTTATCCTGCCTGGGTCCGAGTTACCTCAGATCGTTGGTTCTGGAGGTTATTCAAGAGGGTTATGCCTTAGAGTTGCGGTGCCCAGTGACGGACTCATTTGTACAGTCTCCTTGCAACGCCTGGTTCAAGCGCAGGGCTGTGGGGGACACTGTACAAAGGTTGTTGGCTCTCAAGGCCATAGTGCCGGTGCCTCCAGACCAATTAGGCTGCAGTCGGTATTCCATTTATTTCATAGTGCCAAAGAAGGAAGGGGCCTGTCGGTCAATTTTAGACCTCAAAAAGGTGAATCGCTGTCTCCACGTGTCTCATTTTTGGATGGAGACTCTGCGGTCCGTCATCATGGCGGTACGGAAGGGGGAGTTTCTTACGTCCCTGGATCTCGCGGAAGCGTATCTTCACATTCCGATACGGCAGCAGCATCAGAGGTTTCTCAGATTCGCACTCCCGATGGGCCATTTTCAGTTTGAAGCATTGCCGTTAGGTCTAGCTACAGCGCCCCGGGAGTTCACCAAGATCATGGTGGTAGTGGTGGCAGCCTTGCGAAAGGAGGGTGTGTTGGTACATCCTTATCTGGACGATTGGTTGATCAAAGCAAAGTCCAGGGAAGAGAGCGAAGTGGCTACGGCCACGATGGTAGCGTTTCTGGAAGGTCTCGGTTGGGTAGTCAACAGGGTAAAGAGCAAGTTAACTCCGTCTCAAAGTCTGCAGTATCTAGGAGCGCACTTCGACACCAAGACAGGGAGAGTTCTGCTTCCGTGGGAGCGGGCATTAGCATTGCGCAATCTAGTCTGCGAGTTTCTTCGCAGGAGGCGTCCCACAGCGTGGCATTATTTACAGTTGCTCGGAACGATGGCAGCGACTCTCGAGTTGGTCCCCTGGGCGTGAGCTCACATGAGACCACTGTAGAGAGCGTTGTTGAGGAGGTGGTCTCACCAAGCTGACCCCTTGTCAAGATATCTCCCGTGTCCCCAGGAGGCATGCGAGGCTCTAAAATGGTGGTTGCGTCACGAATGTCTCGGAAAGGGGATGCCATTGGAGACGCCAGAGTGGCAGTCGCTGCGACGGACGCCAGTCTGTACGGCTGGGGGGCCCACTTTCAAGGAAGGTTCGCTCAAGGGCAGTGGACCGACCTGGAGAAGAGTTGGTCCATCAACAGGTTAGAGTTAAGAGCGGTAGCTCTAGCGCTTCGCGATTTTCAGCCTTATCTCCAAGGAAAAGCCATTTGAGTGTTCTCCGACAACGGAACTGCGGTAGCGTACATCAACTGTCAGGGCGGAATGAGCAGTGTACAGCTCGAGACGGAAGCACAGAGTTTGTTCGAGTGGGCCGAGGAAAATTTGGAAGCGTTGTCGCAGCACATGTTGCGGGGGTAGACAATGTGCAGGCCGACTTCTTGAGCCGGGTAAAGGTGGACCCGGGGGAGTGGGTGCTGCATCCGGAGGTATTTGCGATGCTGGTGCGGTGCTGGGGAACGCCGCTCATGGATCTGATGGAAACTTTCCAGTTGGCGCAGGTAGATCGTTTCTTCAGCAGAAGGAAGGAGCGGATGTCGGAAGGCCTGGATGCGCTCATTCAGTTGTGGCGGGAAGGGCATCTCTTGTACGTGTTCCCTCCATGGGTGCTGATCGGCCGCGTGTTGCAGCACGTAGAAAGGCACAAGGGCCTAGTGGTCTTGATTGCGCCGGATTGGCCAAGGAGGCCGTGGTATGCAGACCTCATGAAGCTGGTGGTCGACGACCCGTGGCAGCTTTCCCTGCGGGACGATCTGCTGTCGCAGGGCCCCTTGCTCATGCCTCAGGTGGCTCGATTCTCGCTTACAGCTTGGCTCTTGAAAGGGCGAGGATGACGGCGAAAGGTTACACAGGTACACTACCAAAAAACTGCCTCCAGTTTTGCAACTGATTCCTATAGATTTTGGGGTGCTGAATCCAGGAAAAATAGCCAAAATGTTCCATCACGTCACGTTTTCTTGCAAAATTAGATTTCTTACCCATATAAGGAATGTTCACATAATTTCTTTTTAGCCGACTGCAGTTTATTTTCTTGGCCCAAAATAGAGGTTGTAATGGTTAACTAACTAGAAACACTCCCTCATGATATTTTAGAGTGTTTTGTATTCATTTTATACATTAACAGGACAATTGGGAGGCGGGGGGCTAAATCCAGTACTCGCGCTGGCGCATGTTCTTTCCTGTTCGCCTCGCCTCGCCTCGTTCGCTCGCTCAAACACGGTGGTTGCGACATGAACGTTCCTGTCAAATTTCAGTTTCTTGCAAGTTCATTATTACCTTTTGTTTGCTCAGTCGTAATCCAGCTTTATTCCGAAGTGGTTCACTACAGTTGTAGTTTGCAGTGCTGTGTATTTGTGATGGCTCACAGAGCCAGAGGTTGCGTCAACTCTCCAGACAGTTTTTGTTTTATTTGTGGGGAATATACCGTGAAAAAGCGGCAGAGGAACATTTCTGCATTTATTAAAGTATATTTCGCCTATTTCGGTTTGAAGTTAGGCGATCAAGACAAACCGTGGGCTCCTCACAAAGTGTGCAAGACATGTGAGGAAGATCTACGCTTATGGATGAAAGGTAAAAAACAAGCATTTCGTTTCGGAATACCTATGATGTGGCGTGAACAAAGAGACCACAGCAGTGACTGCTATTTTTGCTCTTGCATTGTGAAGGGATACAACTTAAAAAATAAGAACGTAATAAGTTACCCCAACCTTCCCTCAGCAATTAGGCCTATGCCTCATAGCAACGAAGTACCTGTGCCTGAACCACCAAAATCTTTGGATCATATTTGTGTGGACGGTTCTGATCATGATGAGACTCATCAGATGGCTTTTCCCGATGAGTCCAGTACTTCCGAGTTTGAAACTGAACCAGATCCGAAACCTGAACTTTTCTCTCAAGCTGAATTGAATGATTTAGTCCGGGATTTAGGACTCCCAAAAGATGCTGCCCAACTGCTAGGTTCTCGGCTTAAACAGAAAAATCTATTGTCACCAGGAACAACTTTTTATTGGTACCTCAACCGCGAGACACAATTTTTGAAGTATTTCAGCAAAGAGGAAGATTTGGTATTTTGCAACGATATATACGGAGTGATGGAAAAGTTTAAACTCAAGTATGATACTGCTGAATGGCGGCTGTTCATTGATTCGTCAAAAGACAGCATAAAAGGTGTTCTTCATAATGGCAACACATTCGCTTCAGTTCCTATTGCTCACTCTGTTATTCTCCAAGAAAAATACGAGAATTTGGCCCTGATTCTTCAGAAGATTTGTTATGATGAGCATAAGTGGATGATTTGTGGAGACTTTAAAATTCTATCCATGCTATTAGGGCAGCAATCCGGTTTCACCAAATATCCCTGCTTCCTTTGCTTGTGGGATAGCCGGGCCCGCGACCTACACTGGGGGAAAAAAGACTGGCCAATTTTGGGAGTATTTGAGACCCGGTGAGAAAAATGTTCTTCATGAGAGCTTGGTACCTCGTGATAAAATTCTATTACCACCTCTCCACATTAAGTTGGGTCTCATTAAGCAATTCATCAAGTCCCTTCCAAAAGATGGTGAGTGCTTTCGGTACCTTTGCTCAAAGTTCCCCCGACTTTCTGAAGCAAAGCTAAAGGAAGGAGTGTTTGTTGGCCCTGATATAAGGAAACTCATTTCAGATGGAGCATTCGCTGAAACGATGTCTGAGAAGGAAAAAGAAGCCTGGGATTCCTTCAAGGATGTTGTTCTCAAATTCTTGGAACAGGCGGGATGAGAACTATAAGGATATTGTTGCCAGGATGCTCAATGCCTTCAAAGAACAAGGCTGTAACATGAGCCTGAAAGTCCATTTCTTGCACTCCCATGTGAACTACTTTCCCGAAAACTTGGGGGCATACAATGAAGAACAAGGTGAAAGGTTTCACCAGGACATCAAGGACGCAGAGAGAAGGTACCAAGGAAGATGGAACACCACTATGATGGCTGATTTCTGCTGGTTGCTGCTGCGGGAAACCCCAGATGAAAAATACGCCAAGCAGCGCACCAAGAGAAGCATTCGGGGGAAGAAGAAACGGGCCCACCAGGAGATTGATTGACCCAAGAATGACTTTAAAATCTAAACTGTGTTGACAAATATCGTGTTTTTACTAAACTTTGAAATAAAAATTTGCTAGTTATTACCACAGTGTCGGATCTCATTTATTAGAATTTTATTTTCACACCATCGGGTGTTTGTCTTCATGTATTGCAATGGTGCTGTTTGCGTTTTCTATTCTTACATACATACCTGTACAACATTTTTTGCACATTTCTTTGCTTTGCTTTGTGTCTAACCTCGCTCTTATATGCTCAATGTTTGTGCACATGTATGTGGCTGTTTTAAGTGCAGACAATTTTGCTACCATCACAGTGTGTTTTGTTGACATTACTCTATTCTTATGTGCTGCCTTGTTACAATTTTCTTTATTCTTATTTGAATAACTACTAAACAATTAGTATAAAGAATTCATCCAAGAAACTTTTATCTCGATCGCACTCAATCTGAAACATTCACCTCAAACTGCTAACCCAATGTAGAAAAAAATCTGTACGTGATGGAGCAAATTGGCTACCAGATTTGGATTCAGCGCACAAAAAAACGTAAAAATCAATCGAAACATTAGAGGCAGTTGAAAAAAAATTTTTTTTAGTGTACCTGTGTTATTTGGCGGCGGTGATTTCCACCTTGCTGAAGGCTCGTCGCAGGTTGACTTCGTTGGCTTATATTCGAGTTTGGCGGATTTTTGAGGAGAGGTGTAGAAGTAGGCAAATTGTGGCACTAAAGGTGTCTCTCCCGCAGGTGTTGTCTTTCTTGCAGGAAGGTTTTCAAAAGGGCCTGGCAACTTCGTCCTTGCGAGTGCAGTTAGCAGCGTTGTCCTGTTATAGGGGCAAGATTCGAGGGGTAGCACTTGGGGGGGCATCCGGATATAAAGCGTTTTTTGAGAGCGGTGTCTCTCTTGCGGCCCCCGCGCTCGCAGATGTTACCAGCTTGGGATCTTACTTTGGTCTTGCAGTCGCTGGTTAAAGAGCTCTTTGAGCCACTGTCCAGGGCGTCTTTGAAGGATCTTACCCTTACAGTGGTTTTCTTAGTGGCTGTTTGTTCGGCTAGGCGAATTTCAGAATTGCAAGCTTTATCCTGTCGGAGGCCCTTTCTATACTTTCTGGTTTTGAGGACCGTGCCGTCCTTCTTGCCGAAGGTGGTCTCGGCATTTCATGTGAATCAGGTGCTTTCTTTGCCGGTGTTTAGGGCTGGCAGGGCTGAACCGCCTGCTGATCGGTTGCATCTCTTGGACGTGGGTCGAGCGTTAAAGAGCTATTTGAGTCAGACAGCTCGTTTCCGTAAGTAGGATAGGTTGGTTGTTCTTTTTGCATGGTCTCGTAAAGGGGAAGCAGCGTCAAAGTCCTCCATTGCCCGATGGGTGAAGGAGGCCATAGCGTCGGCTTATCTTCTGAGAGACAAAATGATGTCAGAAGGTCTTAGAGCACACTCTACCAGGGCTCAGGCGGCTTCTTGGGCAGAGAGTTGTTTGGTACCGGCGGCGGAGATCTGTAAGGCAGCTACTTGGTCTTCGCTCAATTCCTTTGTTAAGCATTACCGTCTGGATATTCAGACGGGCAGGGATGCCTGTTTTAGATTGGCGGTGCTTCAGGCTGGTCTACAGGGTTCCCCCCCAATAAGGGCTTTCACTGCTCTGCTACGTCTCCTGATTTCGGGACTAGACTTGAGGGACGATAAGGAAGGTGAAATTAGACTTACCTGCTAATTGTTGTTCCTTGAGGAACTCCAGTCTAGTCCCGTATCCCACCCTGGGAGGTCCGGTAGATGATAGCCTGAAGTGTAGGAGTTTTACAGGTAAGCTACTGGTATTGCATGGGAATATCATGGTTTCTCTCGGTAGGGTGGGATCGGGGGAACGTGGGGAAGAGGTCCTGGGTCCTTCAGTCAGGGAGGGTTCGGGCCTCGGTGTCTGTTAACCATTATAAATAATGGAAGAGTTGAGTGTACATATGGTTCCTTAGTTTAAATTTAGTATGTTTGATACAAAGTGTTGGATTGCTTAATTGTTGCTCCGGGGAGCCTGCTTTGTCAATAGGTTACTGGAGTGGGAAGAAGGGGTCTGTACTTATTGTCACGCCCCAGCCCTCTTCCTAAGGCTTAGAGGGGTAGGGTTGCCATTAACTTCTCTTATGAAAGGTTGAATAAACTATTTTTCTCCAGTGAAGCATGCTGGGAGTTGTAGTTTTGGCTTTCAAAGATGAAGTGTAGTCATGAAACCAAAAGTAAAGGCAAATGACAAAATGTATTCCCCAAACACAAACAAAGTCCATGTAGACTGTAACAAGATATTTCTCCATTCATTCGCTCAAGGTTATTTACAACTTAGGCTGGATGAGCTTCACAGTCATTAATTATATGCAGCTGCTTATCAATATAACGGATAAAGAAAACACAGCTTCTTCATTGAACAAAGTAAAAATATCTTCTTTTTACCTTTGTCTTCATTAAGCATTCAAATGTACATGCAACAGGTATCTTCCCATTAAAAAGAGCAAGTTCCTACCTTCAGTCCAGGCTAGGTTTCAGTACTCTACTTTTCAGGAGACTTTATCTTTTCAGCTATTCTTTAGCAAAGAGACTCAATGCTAACAGCTTGACATAGAGTACAGTCCATGAGTACTTCTGGAGGCAATAAATCCTGCTCAATAGGCTCAACCTGCATTTCCTCTGGCTCCGGTAATGCAGTGCCCTGCTCTGAGCTTTTAACGTATGTCTCAGGGCATACTCTCTCTGAGGATCCCTGTGTCTCTCTTGAGCACAGCTCCACCCGGTAAGGATAAATTGTACCTGAAGCTGTGGACCCTTCTCCCTGGCTGTGTTCACCAGTCTCCCTCCAGCTTCTGGGAAACAGTCCCTGGTTCACTTCTCTGAGCTCCTTCCTGGAGCTCTGCCACGGCTCCCTGTTCCAGGCTTGGTTCCTTTGACTCCTGTGCTGAGTCCTGGGCTCCCACCTCTGAACTCTCTGAACCTTCTGATCAGGAACTGGGGTTTGAAGCCTTCTCTGCTCTCTCCTTCCGTGCTCTCTCCCTCCGGGCTCTCCCCTCTGCTTTCTCTCTAGCCAAGGTTTATATCCTTGCTTCCCGGGCAGTGTCTCTCCCTCTCTGGACAGGTGCTTGCAATTATCTTCCAAGCTTGCAACTACGTCAGCAGAGCTTGGGTGTGGCAGCCTAGGTTTGGTTTCTCTCTGCTTGCTTTCTTTATGCCAACGCTGAAACCTGTGCACTGCAGGGATGTCACTTTTCTTAAAAGCAAAATCATTAGTTTCTCCCATTTCCATAGGCTCACTACAAGCTTCCTTATCACATTATGTACCCGTGACATCACAGAAATGAAGTTTCTCAGTCTCCAAGCTGCTGTGAGAGGTTGACAACTCCTGATTTCGGGACTAGACTGGAATTCCTCAAGGAACAACAATTAGCAGGTAAGTCTAATTTCACCTTGTACATGTAGCACAGCATATATGCGGGGCCCAAGGCTTGTCTTGGTCACCAATCTTGCATCCGAAGTAAAGATGATATGTCTTCTTCAGTTGAGAAGTGATACTTTTCTTCTGGTTGGCAAATGTCACTTCCCCACAAATGTAGCAGAAATTATCAACGGTATTAACGCACTTTCACGGCATTACTGTTCTGTATTGTACCTAAATGGCTAAAATTATATGATTAATAAAAGTTATATGTAACAGTAGCTTAAACTGTCTCGCACACAGTCTGAAATATTTTAAATGCTCAACCATTCCGACTGCGTATATTACACTGCTGATGTCAGATGGCTTCAGCAGCCGTCTGGCAGTAGCATTACATCAGAAAATGACACAATCAACTCTGGATGATGTGTGCATGCTGGTATTATGCAATGTGATGCAATATTACATCGTTCAAGGCTTATTTGGGATGTTGTTGATGTCCTGCTGGATAAATTTACACGGTGAAACGTCAAAAATGAACTACATGCAATATCTTCAAAACGAGAGCCAATAAAATTTTTTTAATGTTATATTCGTGTTCATCTCACCAAGATACTGCAGATTAGGGCCTTTTAAAGTCAGTAACGATTTCAATGTTGACCAGTGTAATTAAACTATTTGTTTAGTGTATTTTCTCTCATTCTTCTTTATGTTACTATAACAAGTGGAACTTGTATATATTTGTTTAAATGATATATAGGATTTAACAACACAATACAAGTGACAGATTAAGCATCCATTCCAGCATAAGTAATATCATACAGGTGAAAAAGACAAAGTAGTATTTGTTTTTTAATGTTTATTATTATATTATCAGTCTTTATTTGTGAGCCACTTAGAACCAAGAATGGACGACATCTAAATGTTTTAAAGCAAACTAACCTACCAAACAAATAAATGTACAGTTCAGTTATCTGAAAGGATATGTTCAGCAGACAAATCTGTCATTAAATTTCATCTTAAGTCTTTGTTTCAAATAAATAACAGAAGCAGATCCGATATCATGCAGGAAAAAAATAGAGCAAGATTGAGAATAAGAAAAATGGGTGATTTACCCTCTCCTTCTCTAACCTCATTCTCTCCCTCTTCCCAATTACTGATATAGTATTTAATTACTTTGCCATCTGCCTTGGGTTCAACTTTGGTTTAAGGAAGGTAGTATATAAGTATAACATAATACAATCAATAAAAGAAATGAAAGATTCTGACAAATGTGTCAACATAGGTGCATGACTGCTAAACCTTGGCGCGAAAGCTGCAAAAGGCTTGAGGGAGATCCAAAAGCTCTGCGGTATCTGCAGGGGGCATTCCCAGCTTTCCCACAGCAGATACCATGACTGTTTTGGACTTACTGCGGAGACCCATGATACCTGCATCAGCAGGCACTGTAGGACTTTCCACGCTACCTGCTGATAAGTATCCATGGTAAGTGCAAGCATGCTCCTGCCCCCTGTGGTCACTAGACCACCATGGATTAAAGGTATTGCCTTGTGGATGGAGGGGCCTCTACTAGGTCCACTGGCTAGCTGGGAGTTAATCTTTTGGAGGGGTCGGGGGTCTGACTGGCTTGCTGGGAGTATTTCTTCTAGATTGGGGGAATGGGAGGAAGGGAGGGATGCCCGACTGACTAGCTGGGCTTTAAACTTTGTCAGGGGTAAATCCCTCCTTCCTGGATAGTTCCCGATGGGAATCGGGAGCTGTCGGGGGAGGGGGGAGATCGGTGCTGAAGAGGGGTGGTTGGTCACTTTGTTTTACTTGTCTGTGCCATAGGATCTACAGCACTGACAATGATCTTAGGTTGGGAGGGGGGGGTGGTGACCGGGCATTTGGGTAGTGATCCCGGTCACAAAGAAACCCACAGCAGAGTCTGCTGCAGTTAACTCCATTTCTTGAGTTGATATTACCTGCAGCTGCAATTGAGCCATTACTAGCAGCCATCGCATGAATTAGTTTTGCACGGTGCCTGCCAAAAATCAGAATGACTGTTCTGCCCCGATCCTGCCTCCTGGGTCCACCATGCAAAATGCAGATACTGCCAAAAAGTGCCTGCGATACCTGCATTTCTCTGGGAACAAGCAGGAAGTCAGCCCTCACATATGGGTGACATTGGCACTGACGGAGCCCTCGTGGAAGCATCCCCCCAACTTTCAAAGAAAGCCTTTGGGAGATGCCATCACGCATGTGTGGTCCCCTTCCCGCCCAAGGGTGCCATCTTTCTCAGTCTCCTTTTTTCCGTGGAACCCTTCAGATGTTTGTCTGGCTTGTCCCCGGAAAAAGTTGATTTTTCTCTCAGTTTCATACTCACCTCTGATATTGCACCGGTACTCTAACCGCCTACTGACCTTATTGCCTCGTGTTGAGTTTGGTCTCTTTTTGTATTTTTTCTTTTCTTTTCCTGGCATCTTCGTGCCTTTTTTTCTCCACTGGCAGCCCGGAGAGTCTTCGACCTCGCAGGGGTACTTTTCCCCCCATGGCTACCAGTGGCTTTAAGAAGTGTGATCGGTGCTCTAAAATTATGTCGTTGACAGACACACATGACTCTGCTGTCTCTGCTGCCTTGGGCCAGACCACAACCCGGCAGCCTGTGGTCTCTGCAAGAGGATGACCAGTAAGGCCCTCAAGAGCCACCAGCTGCAGCACGATAAGTTTTTCCCCAAGTCCCCAGTGCCTCTGAAGGCCAGGGCCTCGTCTGAGGCCCCAACATCTCGGGCAGAACCTTCCGAGCCCGAGCCTCGTCGTGAGTCCTCAGAAAGGGGTCTCCCATGAGGGAAACTTGGAAGAAAAAGAAACCCTCGAAGGCGGTGTCATTGGTGTCAGCCCCTGCCACCATCAGCAGCTCTCCCCAGTCCGGGGATAGAGCCTCCGGCAGCAGGAGGAGCAGCGGCACCGTCAGCAGCCAATCGGGGCACTCCAGCAGGCCTTAAAAGGTCGCACCATCGGGCGCGTGGTCCTCTCAGCCCCTGCCACAATCAGCAGCTCTCCCCAGTCCGGGGATAGAGCCTCCGGCAGCAGGAGGAGCAGCGGCACCGGCAGCAGCCAATCGGGGCACTCCAGCAGGCCTTAAAAGGTCGCGCCATTGGGCGCGTGGTCCTTTCAGCCCCTGCCACCATCAGCAGCTCTCCCCAGTCTGGGGATAGAGCCTCCGGCAGCAGGAGGAGCAGCGGCACCGTCAGCAGCCAATCGGGGCACTCCAGCAGGCCTTAAAAGGTTGTGCCATCGGGCGCGTGGTCCTCTCAGCCCCTGCCACCATCAGCAGCTCTCCCCAGTCCGGGGATAGAGCCTCCGGCAGTAGGAGGAGCAGCGGCACCGTCAGCAGCCATTCAGGGCACTCCAGCAGGCCTTAAAAGGTCGCGCCATCGGGCGCGCCCGCTAGAAAATAGCCTTGCCGCACCATGTCAGCACTAATAGAGAATAACCTATCCTAGGTTTTTCAACTAATCTCAAGAGTAACTCAAGCAACCTGTTTAATCCACCCGGACCCAAATCTATTCTAACCAGCTTTCACAGGTGAAGAATTAATACTCAATGTGCAACCTTTTGTAAACCTTAATGTGTAACCTTTCTCATTTGTATATCTCACTTTAAGCAAAATGTGTTAACACAATTAGGATTGATCAGATAATCTGTATCTGTGCAAATACTATTGCTCTCTCATTTAGTAGGATTCTAATAACTGACAACTCCTTGTAATATTTGCCAATCAACTTTAATCCAGACTGTTTTTCTCTCAACATATAAATTCCATGCGAATATCTGTCTATGCTATGCTAGATAATTACTTTTCTATAGAATTTTGCTCCTCATTAAGCAAATTTCTTGTAACATTTATCCATGCTTGACTAAATACTATATAATTGTCTTTGCCTGGCTAGATAAGAAGTACCTTCCTACAGAATTTTGTTTTCTCATTAAGCAAGCTTTTGCTAACATCTTTTCATGCTTGGCTAAACACTAGACAACTTCTTACTAGCGTTATACAAAACAACTCTCCAATTTCCTGCTATAAATTCCCCCTTCCCTAGCAGTATTCTTCTCCACATTAATATAGGCCGAGAATGGCCCTCCACATCAAGATAACATTAGGCCTATACCTCTTTCTCATAGGTCTGCTACCAAACATTCTAGCTCTAATCTCTTCACACAATTATATACCCATCCTACACAACAACTGGAGAAAATGGTCAGGCACTAGTCAACACAATACAAACTGGGCCCACCGATCTCATCACCATTATCTATTACATATACCTCTTCAACACACTACAAATTTAAATTTAGAAAACCACAATCGACCCCGCACTCTAAAATGTGCCCTCATTAATGCTCGCTCACTTCGTAAAAAATGGCCAGTTGTCACAGACATAATAACATCTCACAACCTAGACATCCTTATGGTCACCGAAACATGGTTGTCTCCCGAAGATAACATAATTCTCAATCAGCTCCTCCCCAATAACTTCGTAGTTTTCACCAGCAGCAGACAAAATAGAAGAGGAGGAGGGGTGCTAATCCTCGCCAAGACAGAACTCCAGTTCAAAATGGACGACTCTACTAGCAACAACCACCTGGAAACCGTCTCTATCTCTAATAACCTCTGTTCTATAAACTTACTATACAGAGCTCCATCATCCTCCCCAGATGAATTGTCAGCTATTATAAACCTCGCCTCCAACACACTAAACCCTAATAGACCCAACTGGATTCTAGGAGACTTTAATTTACCATCCCTACAAGACAACCAATCATACGCCTTCATAGATGCCCTGGAAATCCTAGGATACAAGCAAGTAGTACAACAATCCACGCACGTAAAAGGCAATATTCTGGACCTCATATTTGTCCCACAATCAGTACATAATCAACTTCAAAACATACTTTTATCAATTACAGCGGTCCCATGGTCAGACCATAAGCTCATTATGTTCCAGATTCCCACTCAAAACAAACAACATTTAAAGGACACTGACCTAAGCAAATACACAAACACTACTGCCAGATTCTTCCAACCTTTTAATAGGGAACGTATCCTGGCCGAAACTGATGCACTCTTCAAAGACTCCACCCTAAACTTGGAAGAGATTATCACCTCTTGGAACAACAGACTCAACTTCATTGCATCACGCCCACCTAGGAATAGTTCCTCAAGGAAAAAAGCGACAGCACCATGGTTCACATCAGAGCTGAAAGAATCTTTAAAATTACTACGAAAGCTTGAGAAGAGATGGAGGAGGTCACACACCAACAGCAACCAAACTGCATACATGCAACATCTTGACGCTCACCGCAAATCCATTTCAGAAAAAATGAAACAGTACCACACAGACACCCTGAGACGTGCTCTAAATAAACCCCACGACCTATTTAGTCTAGTCAAGAAACTAGCCAAGGAACCGTCACCTGAGCACCAGTGTGAAATCAACCCGCAAGAATACGCTACTTACATACAATCTAAGATGTGCCGCACCAATAAAATTGCAGTACCCTCTGCCCCAATTATTCAAGGGCACCCATCTCCTTTAGTATCATTCACTACTCCCTCTTTGAAGCTGATTGAAGACATTATCTCATCTCTCAACTTGTCCACAGCTCACACTGATCCTTGTCCAGCCTTCTGGATAAAGGATCTTCGTAAAGATTTCGCTCCAATAATATCCAAGATTATAAGGCTATCATTTGACACCGGCTCATTCCCTGCTGCTCTCAAACAGACATCTATCAGACCATTACTGAAAAACCTCAAGTTAGATTCACAAAAAACAGACTCATACAGACCCATTTCCAGCATACCTACGCTTGCAAAAATATTTGAAAAAATAGTCTACAGGCAGCTGCAAGACCACATTGATGCTGAAGCCCCGTTGGATACTTGTCAACATGGATTCAGAGAATCTCATGGGGTCGAAACGCTCCTTACCACCCTCCTCAATAGCCTAAACTCTGGTATTGACAACATCCGACAGGGTTTTGTTCTCATCTTCTTGGATATTGCGGCTGCTTTTGATTCGGTTTGTCATGAGCTTCTTATTATCTGCCTAAAAGAGAAGGGCCTCTGTGGAAACGCACTCGAATGGTGTAACTCATACCTCTCAGGTAGATGGCAGCATGTGCGATCAAATGGAGAAACATCAGATCCGTTTCATCAAGGACAAGGAGTCCCGCAAAGATCCTCTCTATCATCATTACTATTTAACATATACATGCAACCTATATGTAACATCAGATCTTTTAATGTCAACTGTATGATATATGCTGATGACATGTTATTATACATGCCGTTCTGCATAGATAAGATGAACCTCTCCCCCCTAACCAACTGTTTTAATTCCATATCAAATTGGCTACTGTCTCAAAATCTTAGAATACAGCATAAAAAGATGGACGTTCTCTTTATCTCAAGGAACACGAATTTCATACCACCTACATTCCTGGATGTTCAAGATGCCAAGCTTCAAGTAAAATCCCATATCCGATACCTAGGAGTGACTCTGGATCAAAATCTGGACATGAAGACTCACATATCCAACACAGTAAGGGCAGTTTATTTCAAGATCCGCTCCCTCAGACATCTCCGGCAACTGATTGATCCGGACGATTTCCGTACTGTCTACCAGGCTCTAATCATTCCCCATTTTGACTACGCAAACTCCATACTACAAGGGCTTCCTCAATCTACCTTAAACCCTCTTCAACTCGCCTTGAACAGTGCAGCAAGAGTGCTTTTTGGAGTACCCAAAAGAGAACATGTAACACCCCTTCTAAAACAACTACATTGGCTTCCTATTCAAGCGAGAATCACTTTCAAGACTCTGCTCCTGGCCTTTAAAGCTTACAAAGGTCTCGCCCCCACCTCATTATCTGAGATGATCCAACCAATCACACCTAACAGACTAAGAAGAACCACGGAACTAAATATGCTAATAGTACCAAAGGAAACTTTAAGATACAACTCTACAACAGTAAGCCGAGCCTTCAGTTTATGTGCTCCAAAACTTTGGAACACCCTTCCAGCACACATTAGGGCCATCTCTGATCTCATCCAGTTCAAGAAGGCCCTGAAACATCACCTTTTCCTCAAAATTTTCCCAGAGGACAAAGAAATACAGTTACACCCAAATAGCAATAATTAACTTCTGACTACATAATCTTCCCTGACTCAAAAATACATTTCACTAGTTTACCAGATTAACAATACACTTTTCAGACAATATGACACTTGTATGTAAATAGTTGCTCTTGTTTTGTTGTAAATAATTGACCCGGTTATCCAAGTTAATGTTCCTGTTATATGTAATAACCCAGATAAATGTAACTTGTCTGAAGTTTTCTTGTTCCATGTAAACCGCGCTGATAATGAATAGTGCGGTATATAAAAAATGTTAATAAATAAATAAATAATAAATAATACTTGTGAGCAGGCGAGGCTTCCGCTGGAAGGCCGCATCACGGTGGCTTCGGTGGCAAGCTTGCATTCTGTCCCGATGGCAGACATCTGCCAGACCACCACCTGGTCTTCAGTCCATATCTTCATAACCCATTACTGCCTGGAAAGAGAGTCCCGACAGGACAGTGCCTTCGGCCAGGCTGTGCTAACTCCTACCCTCTGACCCTTCTGTGTTCAGGCTACCGGAGTGCTGGTTTCATCGGACACAGGGGTCCTACTGTGGTCTGTAGACACAGACCCATTTGCTGCTGCTTACAGCTCCCCGTGAGTGGGACCCCTATTTTTGTTATGGGTTTTCGGTAGCCTGTAGCTGGGGAGTCCCATATGTGAGGACTGACTTCCTGCTTGTTCCCGGATAAAGCATAGTTACTCACCTGTAGCAGGTGTTCTCGGGGGACAGCAGGAATCAGTCCTCACAAACCTCCCTCCTCCCCTTGGAGTAATCTTTTATTATTGCTGTCTTTTAGCTATGTCATCTGACTGCGCAAGATGGCACCCTTGGGCGGGAAGGGGACCACGCATGTGTGGTGGCATCTCCCAAAGGCTTTCTTTGAAGGCTGGGGGGATGCTTCCACGAGGGCTCCGTCGGTGTCGACGTCACCCATATGTGAGGACCGATTCCTGCTGTCTCCAGAGAACACCTGTTACAGGTGAGTAACTACGCTTTCTCCTGCATTAGTTGCAACCCCCAGGTGATAAATCTTCATTAGCTCCTAGACATGCTCTGGTAGTGTTTATCACCAGGTTTTAGCTACATGTTTGCTAAAGGAGATAATAGAAAAACCTCACAAAATAAAAATTACACATACCTGGTTTATTGTATATAATCACAGCTACTCCAAACAGCAGCAAAAATGAAAACCTTTCATTTTGTGACACAGTTCAAAAAGAGTCCAGAAATTTCCTAGTTTTTTCTTTCTATCCCTAGAGAGTTTTCACTATAATGACTGTGTCTTACGTTTTGCAACCAGTTAAGTTGAGTAGTAAGGGAAAATGTTTTCCAATATCTTGTTAACATGCTCATGGCAACTAGCACAAGGCACTGTATTAAGAAGTTAGAGTTTATAGGCTGTACTCACCGACAGTCTCATCCCCAAATAAGAATTGAGATATAATAAGTAGAATTTCAGAGTTACTAATTCATGTGATTAAGAGATATGTTAAGTGCTGTCGAGTTGGTATCAACTCATGGCAACCCTCTGGATAGTAGTCCTAAACTGTGTTTGGTCTTCAGTCAGGCAGCTCATTGTTGATAGGGTGGCACCCATAGCTGCTGCTGTTGTATTGATCCATCTCATTGCTGGCCTTCCTCTCTTGCGTTGACCTTCTACCTTGCCAAATATGATGTCTTTCTCTAAAGATCTCTCTCTACACATGATGTGTCCAAAGTATGAAAGTCAAAGTCGTCATCTGAACTTCTAAAGAAAGTTTAGGTTTGATCTCCTCTAGAAGTGACTGGTTTGTTCATCGGGCATTCCATAGTATTCATCACCAGCACTATAATTCAAAGGCATCGATTTTCTTCCTGTTTATCTTTTTCACTGTCCAACCTTCGCATCCATATGATGTTATTAAAAATATTATGGCTTGTGTCACTGACTAAGATGGTAGCTGTAGTGTGAAGCTCCCGATGTCGGGAAGACAATATCCCCCAAAATAGTGTGAACTCCCGGAAAAAAGTACTGAAAGGAGTCGGTGAGCCCCGGTGGAGTGCTCAAGCAGGAAATGGCACAAAAAAAACTAGCCCGGACATGAAAACCTTCAGGTTTAAGGCGACCCCAGGGGCAAAGGGAACCAGAGCAAAGATGGCGCCGAATGGTACTGTGGGGGAAGAGAAGAAAAATTTGCTGCCTGGTGCCCATGGGCTGGTGGATAGTGACTTAAACACTCTCAAAGAGGAGCTGAAAGAGTGGTTTTGGACTATTCGCCAGGATTTGGCCAACTTTAAGGCAGAAGCAAAGTCATGGATCAGAGAGTTAAGTGATGATATTCATGAGCTTGGACAGCGAATAGAAACAATGGAACAGAAAGTAGTGGATCATGAGGAGCTGCTTCAGATTATAAAAGAGGGCAGCAAACTTGCTAAAATGGAGATTGAGGAATTATGGACAAAGTTGGAGGATCTGGAAAATAGAATGCGACACTCTAACATATGCCTGAGAGGTATTCCAGAGAAAGAGGCGACCCAGAACTACAAAACACTGATAGAACAATTATGCAAGGCCATCCTGAGACAAGCTGAAACACCAGTGGATAATTTGTGTTTTGACATAGACAGAGCACATAGGGCGTTGGGCCCGAGGCGTGATGGCCAGCCAAGAGATAATTGTGGCATGCTTCCATGATTTCACTACAAAGAGGCGGTCGTGCACGCTGTGCGGAAAGTGGGCAAAGTGCATTGGGAGGATCAACCAGTGGAACTGTACACTGACATTTCTGAAATAACCATCAGAAGGAGGAGAGCATTCAAGGATATCACCTCAAGGCTGAGAGAAAAACGGAACCGCTACAAGTGGCTCTTTCCCTTTTTCCTGCAATTTAACATTATGGGGAAAATTACCATTGCACGCAACATAGAGGAGGCCATTAAAGAAATGGAGGCAGCAGTATGGTCGGATCTGCCGGAGGTCCCCGTGGGGAAAACAAAAGTGAGCAGAAGAGTCTGGGACATGTGAGCATGATGTGGCAGTGAGCGACGCAGGGAAGCCGGCGCCTGAGATGCCAGAAATCCAAAAATGTCAAGCACCCGGATGAAACATGGATAAGGACAATGCAGACTTGTAATAATATGGTGCTTGTTTGGAGTAATAGAACAGGGAAGTTCCTGGATTTGTGAGGAGTATAAAAGAAGAAAAAGAAAAGGGGGGGGGGAGGTGTAAAATAATATCTTGGCAGTGTCCCACACCTCATGCACGGAGAGGGGTGCATTTTGTTGTAAAAGGAAGGGAAGGTTGGGGTGGGGAGGAGGGGTGAGAGAGAAGGGGTGGGGCGAGGGGGGAAGGGAGTGAGACCTTACAGGCTGGAGATAAGGTTCTACCCGAAGGAATATGGTAGATAGTATAAGACATGATTTTCGAATTATATCCTTGAATGTAAGGGGCCTAAACTCATATAGGAAATGGCAGTTGTGCTGCAAAGGAGCTATTAGGTTAAACGGTGATATAATTTTATTACAAGAAACACACCTAACGTGTGGGGGGAGAGGAGAATGATAAATCGAAAATTCCCAAATCAGTGGTTTGCGTCTAATCTCCAGGAAAAGAAGAAAGGGGAAGTGGGCATATTAAGTGCGAGAATTCAGTACCAATGTCTGGGGCTTAAAAAAGGTAAGGGAGGCAGATATTTACTACTAAAAATTAAATATAGGGAATAGGTATATACAATAGTGAATTTATATGGGCCCAACTATGCCCAAGGGGACTTTTATGAAGAACTGAAATCTGCAATAATTAACTTCACTGAAGGTCATCTAATAGTTGGGGGGTGATTTCATTCTAACAGTAAATCCAGAATCAGTTTTCTCACGGGGACAGTCGGGGGGGGGGGGGTACAGCGAAACAGAGGAAAAAATTAAAAAACCTTTGAGAGACCTGGGATTAATTGATGTATGGAGGGATATGCATGGGCGGGAAAAAGACTACACATGGGTCCTACAGTAGGATCGATATGTTATTGGTTCACAAGGGATTAATGGCTTGGGTAGTAGGGAATGCAATTGGCGATAGTTCATTGTCGGACCATGCGCCAGTGTGGGGAGACTTCCGGGATCCTGCGGCTCGGAGAGGGAAGAGACAATGGATGTTGAATGAGGCACTTTTAGAAGAGCCTTGGATTGTCCAACAGGTTACTGACTCCATTTAGGAGTATTTGCATATAATGATAATGGTCAATGTTCTCTGGGTGTGGTTTGGGACTGTTTGAAAGCAGTGGTTAGAGGAAAGCTTATTGCAATAGGAACCCATGTTAAGAAAGAAAAAGAGGCTAAAAAAGATTAACTGGGAAATTTTAAGCATGTGGGAGAGGAGGCAAAAACAGGGAAACCTATGTAAAGAACACAAAAAGTCATCAAGCATCAGGCAACAGTTAAACGAGCTGGAGCTGGGGGAAATAAAGTTTGCGCAAGAGAAACTCCGATAAACGCACTTTGAATTTGGGAATAAGCCCAGTCGATTGTTGGCGTATCAACTTAAAAAACTTCAAGTGCGGAACTGTATCCACAAAATAAGAGATAGATATGGTGAGGAGATTAAAGCTAGATTTGTGGAGTTTTATAGGGAACTATATGCGCCTGAAGAGACAGTGCCCCAGGAGAGGGTTCAAAAATATCTATCTAGATGGGGTTCAGTTACCTAAAATAGGGGAGGAGGAGAGCTTAGCTATGTCTAGGCCTATCACATCCCAGGAAGTGCTTGGGGGTCATCAAGGAGCTACCATTGCACAAGGCTCCTGGAAGGGATGGGTTCCTTAACAGATTCTACAAGGTTTTTGCCCCAGTATTGACTGACCACCTAATTCAATTATATAAGGCAATTGGATCGGAGGAGCCCTTGCCCCAGTCGATGAGAATGGCAGGAGTAACTTTAATATCAAAAGAGGGTAAAGATCCTACTCAATGTGGTTCGTACCGCCCAATTTCCCTACAGGGATCGGACTTAAAAATCTTCTCTAGAGTACTGGCCAATAGACTGCTCTCACATATGCCGCAGTTGATAAATATGGACCAATCTGGGTTTATTCCTGGAAGACAGGCATCAGATAATTTAAGAAGGGTCTTGAATGTAGTCTGGAAAGGTAAGAGTAGGAAAGATGAGTTACTGTTGCTGGCGATAGATGCAGAGAAAGCTTTTGACAGCGTGCACTGGCCCTTTTTGATCCAGACCTTGGCAGTAGTGGGTATTGAAGGCAAGTATTTAGAGTGGGTTGGATCCCTTTACAAGAAACCCCTAGCGGCCTTACGAATAAATGGAGGGTATACGGAAGCCTTTGGACATGAGAGGGACTAGGCAGGGCTGCCCACTGTCCCCCTTACTATTCGTCTTATCGATGGAGCCCCTAGCACAGAGAGTGAGAGCAGTAGAAGAGATTCAGGGGTTGAAATGGGAACAGGGGGAGTGTAAGGTGTCGTCATAAGAACATAAGATATGCCATACTGGGTCAGACCGAGGTCCATCAAGCCCAGTATCCTGTTTCCAACAGTGGCCAATCTAGGTCATACGTACCTAGCAATATCCCCAAAAGACACAGGTTCCACAATGCTTGTACTGGGTCAAGCATTGATTATCCTGGGTCCCTTTTTAATAGTGGTTTATGGACCTTTCCTCCAGGAACTTGTCCAAACCTTTTTTAAACCCAGCTACACTAACAGCCCTTACTACATCCTCCGGTAACAAATTCCAGAGTTTGATTACACGTTGAGTGAAAAAATATTTTCTCTTATTTGTCTTAAATAGTTTACCCTGTAGCTTCATTGCATGTCCCCTAGTCTTTCTATATTCTGATAGTCTAAACAATTGCTCCACGTTTACCCGCTCCACTCCATTCATTAATTTATAGACCTCTATCATCTCTCCCCTCAGCCGTCTCTTTTCCAGGTTGAAGAGCCCCAACCTTTGTAGCCTCTCTTCATAGGAGTAACCTTCCACCCCCTTCACCATTTTGGTGGCTCTTCTCTGTACTTTTTCTAATAATGCTATTATTTCGTCGTTTGCTGATGACTTGTTGTTTATAATTACATCTCCTGAGCACCCTGATGAGAGAGTAGAGAGTTTTGGGAAAGTATCTGGCTTTAAGATAAACACATCCAAATCAGAGATTTTAAATATCTCAATCCCAGAAAAAATAAGCGAAAGGTTGATGAGCCTATTTCCTTTTAAATGGGCTAAGAGAAGTATTTGATATTTGGGAGTCCAGCTAACTCCATTGATCTCAGATCTCTTTCGAGCGAATTATATCCCATTGGAGGAAAGGATTAGGAGAGACCTAGAAGGTTGGGAAAGGGTGAAGTTAACATGGTCAGGAAGAATAGCAGCGGTGAAAATGATGATTCTGCCCGGGCTATTATTTTTATTTAGTACGTTGCCTGGTGCTGTCCCAGGGGGATATTTGAAAAAGATACAAAGGTGGTTGTGTAAATTTGTTTGGGAGGAAAAGAGAGCAAGAGTCCCTAAAAATATCTTGACAAGGAGCAAAGCAAATGGGGGGATGGCTGTCCCAGACTTAATAAAATATTATAGTAAGGCCAAGTTGAGGGCTGTTTTTGAGTGGGGGGTACATGAAAGTCAAGACTGAGTCCAAATGGAGAAAGCAGCTTTGGGAGTTCCGTCATTGAAAGAAGCCCTGTGGGTGCCTAGGGGGAATAGAATGTTAGCAAAGTGTTCTAAAACTACAGGAGAAGAAGGTATCCGCAGGAGACAAGCCAAACCAAAAGCGGAACACCAAGGACCAGGCCTACACGCTGAAGTAGTATTGTGCAGAAACTCTTTATTAAAAGACCCAACTTTATAAGTTTCGGCCTGAGGCCTTCATCAGGGGTCAAATTACCACATAGAAGGTGTGTGTACCACGCCCATGCGGTAGAGTAGCCACTTTTCCCAATTGCTCTTAGTCTTCTCACCCACCACCACTAGGAGTGTACCTGCTCATTTCATACTCTCCTGCTCTCTCCTACCATCCGCTTACATGAGAAATGTGCGGTACTTCTGCAAACCATCAACGTCAAGCCAAACCAAAAGCGGAACACCAAGGTGCTGTTTCCAAGTTTCATCGTTTGGCTCTTTTTTCCATTTCCTGAAAGATGCTTTCTTAGCAACAACAGCCTCTCTGACCTCACCTTTAAACCATGCTGGCAGTTTTTTGGACTTCCTTCCACTTTTCTTAAAGCGTGGAATACAGCTGGTCTGGGCTTCCAAGATAGTATTTTTCAAAACACCCAAGCTTGATGTAAGTCTTTAACCTTTGCAACTGCTCCTTTTAGTTTTTTCTTAACTATTTTCTGCATTTTATCATAGTCTCCCTTTCGAAAGTTAAAAGGTAGTACTGTGGATTTCCTTACTATCCCTCCTCCACTAATTAAATCAAAGGCGATCATGCTATGATCACTATTGCCAAGTGGCCCCAACACCCTTATCTCTTGCACTAGATCTGGTGTTCCACTAAGGACTAGGTCTAATATGGCTTTCCCTCTCGTCGGTTCATGGACCAGCTGCTCCAAGCAGTCATTTATGTCATCTAGGAACTTAATCTCCCTAGCATGTACTGCTGTGACACTGACCCAGTCGATACCGGGGTAATTGAAATCACCCATTATTATTACCGCGCTGTAACTTTTGTTAGCTTCCTTGATTTCTTTAAGCATTTCATCATCCATTTGTTCATTTTGGCCAGGCGGTCGATAGTACACCCCCACCGCCATCGCCTTCCCCTTTTTACATGGAATTTCAATCCATAGAGATTCTACAGCAAATTTTGTTTACTGCAAAACTTTAATCCTTTCTGACTCAATGCCCTCTCTAACATAGAGTGCAACCCCTCCACCAATTTGATCAGCTCTATCATTACGATATAGTTTGTACCCAGGTATCACAGTGTCCCACTGGTTGTCCTCCTTCCACCATGTCTCTGATATTCCAATCACATCTGACCTCTCATTTAGTGCTATGTATTCTAACTCTCCCATCTTATTTTTTAGACTTCTAGCATTTGCATACAAGCATTTTAGAGACTGTATTTTATTCATATTAATTTGGCTATTGTTAGACATGGGTAATTTGGGATCTTTAAGCTCTGTCTGCTCCATACTCGAGGGCATTTGGGCTACTTTACTCTTTTGTGCAACCTCTCTGCTTTTGGTAGTATCCTTCAAGGATACATTCTTCCGAACCATCAGCTCTTGGGCGACTGTCGACTTTCCCCTATTATCTAGTTTAAAAGCTGCTCTTTCTCCTTTTTAAAGGTTAATGCCAGCAGCCTGGTTCCATCCCGGTTAAGGTGAAGCCCATCCCTTCTGAAGAGCCCCTCCTTTCCCTAGAATGTACCCCAGTTCCTAACAAATCCAAACCCCTCATCTCTGCACCATTGTTTCATCCACACATTGAGACTCCGGAGCTCTGCCTTCCTTTTGGGTCCTGCACGTGGAACGGGAAGCATTTCAGAGAACGCTGCCCTGGAAGTTCTGGATTTCAACTTTCTACCTAAAAGCCTAAATTTAGCCTCCAGAACCTCCCTACCACATTTTCCTATGTTATTGGTACCGACATGTACCAAGACAGCAGACTCCTCCCCAGCACTATCTACCTTATCTAGGTGGCGCGTGAGGTCCACTACCTTCGCACCAGGCAGGCATGTTACCAGACGATCCTCACGTCCACCAGCCACCCAGCTATCTACATGCCTAATGATCGAATCACCAACTATAACGGCTGTCATAACCCTTTCCTCATGGGCACATGGCCCTGGAGAAACCTCCTCGGTGCGAGAGGGTTTTACATCACCTGGAGGACAGGTCCTAGTTACAGGATCACTTCCTGCCACACCAGGATGATGCTCTCCTGTCACTTGACCTCTCTCCTCCATGGCAACAAGGGATGCTGCCAGACTGGAGGTGGGACTTCAGGTCTATATCCCTGTAGGTCTCGTCTATGTACCTCTCTGTGTTTCTTAGGTTTTCCAAGTCTGCTACTCTAGCCTCTAGAGAACGGACTCGTTCCCTGAGAGTTAAGAGCTCCTTGCACCTAGTGCACACGTAAGACCTCTCACCAACTGGGAGAAAATCATACATGTGACACTCAATGCAAAAGACTGGAAAGCCCCCATCCCGCTGCTGGACTGCTGTCTGCATCTTAGTTTTAAGTTTTTGTTTAGATCTTTAAGTTCTTTACTTACTAAGTGTTGCTATGGATATTTATACAAATAAAACTGTACATAATACGTTTAATATACCTTGTTCACCTACAAATAAAACTGTACATAATACGTTTAATATACCTTGTTCACCTGAAGCTTATGTCTGATTTGGGTAGCAAGCTTCACCTGAGAGCAACTCCTGTCTTTTAAGATGTGTAAGTACCTATAAAGCTACGACTATCCCAGGGGTGGTGGGTGGGTGTGGGGAGGGAGGGAGGGAAATAACACTTATTAAAAGAGGGCTGCTACACAGTACCCTGTCCTGTGCTGCTGAGGTAAGCTATATTCTTATTTGATTTAAATTATAGTTCTTTGCTGCTGCTGGGCTCTATCTTATTATGAAATTTTAAACTACAAGCTCTCTTCTGGGTTCTAAATTTAACCAGAAAGCTCTCTTCTGTGTGTTAAATTTAAACTAAAAGTACTTTGCTGATGCTAGGCCCTGACTGATTTAACAAAAAATAGTGGGTTCACAGATTAAATAGCTTTAATAGAAAGAATTCATTTCAGAAAATTCCCGGAAGTATATTATGCTTCCAGGAAACCTTCCACAAGACGTTCTTATGCTTTCAAGTAGAAAAGGTTTACCATATGGTGTTCGCAAAAGGGTCTTAACCCCCTTGCGATACCTCTGGAATCATTGCTGGAATATCTCCTTCATTTATCCAATGCAGGACTTAAGACTAACTCAGTAAGAGTCCATTTGAGTGCTATTGCAGCTTCCTTTAAGCCTCTAAATGGACATTCTATTTCTTCTCATCCTCTTATAGCAAGATTTATGAGAGGCCGCCTTCTAACTAAGCCTCCCATTAGGCCACCACCGGTGGCATGGGACTTAAACCTGGTTCTTGGGCAGCTCATGAAGCCACCTTTCGAACCTTTAGCTACTACCTCCTTGAAGTTCCTTTCTTGGAAGGTTATCTTTCTCATTGCAATCACATCAGCACGTCGCATCAGTGAGTTGCAAGCGCTAGTAGCTAATCCACCTTATACAAGGTTCCATCATGACAAGGCTCCAGTGCCTTGCCCTGTTGAGGCTTTCCTAACCAGGGCTCTACAGATCAACAAACAGTAAGGATTTGAGGGTTTGTTTGTTTGTACTTATTATATTACATTGCTAGCTCTCTGACTGGGAGCTCTTAAAAGGGTTTTTTGTATATTTTTTAAAGCAAGGTTACTTTATTTTTGGTGCTTTAGGGGAACTTTTGCTGAACTCTAGTAACCTCCTCAGGTTTAGAAACTGCTAACATCTAATCAGGTGTTAGTTCCCTCCCTACCCACCCCGACTCCCACCCACCCCTAGTGAGCAGTCTTGCTTTATAGGGCAACTCCCCCTTTAGCAAATCACAGAGAATTGGACCAGCACATTTTGAATATAATTAAAGAGATTTAACTGCTTTTTCTCTGAAAGGACAGCTACGAAACCGGCTGGTACTTGGTAGATCTCTCTCTTTTGCTTTAACAGATACCTAAGCTCCACGAACAGAACAATGGCTGGGAAAAATCGTATTGCTAAAGCTGTTGCCCCCGTTACAGCTTCTGCCTCAGTCTAGACAGAAGTCCTAATGCCAGTTGAAGTACCAATTCCATGTGCAGGGTGCCTGCATGCTGAAGCTCTGAGGAAACAAGTGGAGGAACTCAGAGAGGAGGTGGCGAGGCTGAGGAGCATTCAAGACAGTGAGAAGTACATTGATGAGATGCTTCTTGCAGCAACCAAGCTCTCCAGCACAGGAGAAGATGGGTGCCAACAGAATGTCGATGGTTGTACACAAGTCACCAGGGCCTGCAAAATCACCAATCCAACTTCTCCAGCCCTTGAATTGAACAACCATTATGCTGCCCTGGAAGTGGAGGAGGTGAAAGCATCCCTGGAAAGGGAAGAACCAGAGTTAAAGTACCCCAAAGTTGCAGAATCAGTGAACAGAAGGAAACGAAGGGTAGTGGTGGTTGGAAACTCTCTTCTGAGGGGTACTGAGGCGTCCATCTGTCGACCAGACTTGATGTCCAGAGAGGTATGCTGTCTGCCTGGTGCCAAAATCCAAGATGTTATGGAGAGTTTGCCGAGACTCATCAAGCCCACTGACTATTACCCAATGTTGCTAATCCATGTTGGAACAAATGATACTGCCAGGTATACCTCGGAACGTATCAAAAATGACTTCATGGCTCTGGGACAGAGGGTGAAGCAGTTAGGTGCACAGGTGGTGTTCTCTTCAATCCTCCCTGTTGAGGGTAAAGGCCAAGGCAGAGAGGCTCGCATCCTGGAGATGAATGCATGGCTGCGTGGATGGTGTCATCGAGAGCGTTTTGGTTTCCTAGACCATGGGATGCTGTTCCAAGGGTTGCAGAGCAGAGATGGCATCCATCTGTCCAAGAAAGGTCAACGCATCTTCGGTAGTAGACTGGCTAATCTACTGAAGAGGGCTTTAAACTAGATTCGTTGGGGATAGGTGAAGAAAGCCCCCAGGTAAGTGAAAGCCCCCAGGCAGGTGATACATTAAATACCTTTATGGAAATGGGTAACAGGTAACATATGGAAAGCAGTGTGTATAAATGCCTGTAGCATGGGAAATAAGATCCCTGATGATGAAGCTTTGGTGGGAGTGGCTGACTTGGATTTAGTGGCAGTTACAGAAACATGCTTCACAGAAAACCATGACTGGGATGTAACTATACCTGGCTATACTTTATTCAGAAAGGACAGGGTAGGAAGAAGGGGAGGAGGAGTGGCACTATATGTAAAAACTACTATTAAAGCTTTGGAATTACAGAGCTTAAAAGGGAGAGAAGAGGCATTGTGGGTTAAACTAGAAAGAGGGAAAGAGAAATCTATTTGCATTGGTGTGATATACAGACCTCCCTCACAAGAGGAAGAGGTGGACAGAGAGTTAATTGAAGACATACGCAGCATTGCTAGGAAAGGGGAAGTGCTACTGATAGGAGATTTCAATATGCCAGATGTTGATTGGCACATTCCTGCTGCAGTATCATTTAGAAGTGAGGAGATCCTGGATTCTCTACAGGGAGAACTATTCAGGCAATTGGTAACAGACCCCACACGTGAAGGGGCCATACTGGACTTGGTGCTTACCAATTGTGAAAGTGTTTCTGATGTTGTAGTGGGAGATCATTTTGCATCTAGTGATCACCAGATGGTGTGGTTCAGTATTAGGACTAGGGCTGTTAGAATCCATTCCAAGGTGAGGATCTTAGACTTTAGGAAGACTAACTTTGCAAAGATGGGCCAATACCTCAGGGAGTCGTTAGTGGGATGGGAACAGCTGGGGGATGTAGAAAAACAGTGGGCAAAACTGAAAGGGGATATTTTAAGGGCAACCAACCTTTTTGTTAAAATGGTAAATAAAGGCAAAAGGAAAAGGAGACCGCTATGGTTTTCGAAGGAAGTAGCTGAAAAAGTGAAGAAAAAGAGGGAGACCTTCATGAAATACAAGAGATCACAGAGAGACCGAGAGCCAGCGTTACCTTCCTACCTGGACCCGGTGTGCTGCCCGTACCATCGGCGATTGGCTGCAGTTGGAGCTCCTCCCTCTTAACAGCGCTCCTGCAGTATTTAGACGCCGGCAGGGGAGACTCGGTGAGAGCCAGCGTTACCTTCCTACCTGGACCCGGTGTGCTGCCCGTACCATCGGCGATTGGCTGCAGTTGGAGCTCCTCCCTCTTAACAGCGCTCCTGCAGTATTTAGACGCCGGCAGGGGAGACTCGGTGAGAGCCAGCGTTACCTTCCTACCTGGACCCGGTGTGCTGCCCGTACCATCGGCGATTGGCTGCAGTTGGAGCTCCTCCCTCTTAACAGCGCTCCTGCAGTATTTAGACGCCGGCAGCCTTTCGCGGCCGCGGTCGCGTGCCCGAAGGGGGCGTGACCAAAGGGGGAACGCCCCTTTGGTGCCCCTTCGGTGCCACTTTGGGGCCTCGGCCCTAGTCGCTGGAAGAATGCCCAGGGGTCATGCGAAGCGGAAGAATAAATCATCTAAGTCGGATGTGCTGCCTGAGAAAGCCATTACAGCTAATTCTTCTTCTTCTGCAATCAGGGGTCCTATGGATCAGCATGTGATTGTTTTGCCTTCGGCTTCCCTTTCTGCACAGGACATTTCGCTTTCTACCTCTGGAGCTTCCTTAAGTTCGATCGATAGGACTCCTCCTCCTAATCCCGGACCCTCTCAAAGTACTGCTACGGATGGATCCTCCTCTTCAGAGTCGTCAGGTACTGGAGAGGAAGAAGAGTTGCCACTGGCTGTTTTGCATTTATCATCCAGTGAGGTACCCTTGACTGACTCTATTTTGGCAGTTAGTCCCCAAGGTTTAACATCTTTACCTGTGGTTGCTAATGTTGATAATGTTTCTTTGTCTGATGTGTGGAAACTAGTTTCAGCTACGCATTCACTGCTGTCCCGGTTTATGGATCAAACTGCTCTTTTTTCTCGTCAGGTAATTGACCGGGTACATGTAGTGGATGGTACTGTTAAAAATTTGTCCTCGCGTTTGACCCAAGTGGAGACGCTCGTTGGTCCGCTTCAGACTACGAGTGAATCCATGGTTAGAGATACCTTAACGCTATTTCAGCAAGTAGAGTCTTTGGAGAATAGTTTTCGAGCAAAAAATATTCGTATTTTGAATTTTCCTAGAATTCGTTTAATGTCGTCGATTTCCTTGTTTAAACAGTATTGTATTGATGTATTGCAATTACCTGACGTCGATTCTATCTTGGTGGCTCATTCTTTTTATGTAGCTGCTCGGGGGGCCTCCGGGGAAAGTGGCACTGTGGTGGAAGAGGTTCAGGATTCCCTTAATCTGACTGATTTTTTAGAAAACTCGCAAATTCCTGTTTCCACCCGTGCCACTTTAGTGGTAACCTTGGTCAATATTGCTGATAAGGCCTTGATTATGAAGGCCTTTTTCAAGAAAAAGGATTTTCCTTTTTATGGGCACAAGGTTTCCATCTTCCCGGATGTCTCCCGACACACACAGGCTCGGAGACGGTCCTTCCTCCAGCTGAAGCCTAGAGTTTTGGCTGGGGGAGGTACCTTTTTTCTCCGTTTTCCTTGTAAATGTCTGATTACTATGCAGGGAAATAGTTATGTTTTTACTGATAGTTCGCAGCTAGAGGCTCTCTTAGACTCTTTAGCAGGTTGAGTGGGGTGGTTTGTTTGATCATGATTTTGTTTAATTATATAGTTCCTTCATCTGGGTAAGGGGTTGTAGCCTTTAAAATTTTGTTCAGGTTCAATGTTATGCTGTGCTCTTCATGATGTGGATTAATATGGCAATTTGATATGGTTTATAATTTTGTATATCCATTTTCTTATGTAATATCTTATTTGGATTGCCTAATTATGTGATATTTGTGTTTGGATCGCATTAAATAAAATTTAATAAAAAAAAAAAAAAAAAAAGAGATCACAGAGAGAGGAAGACAGGCATCTGTATTTGGAAAAACTTAGAGAAGCTAGCAAAGTATTCAAGAAGGCAAAGATTCAAAAGGAGGAGGAAATAGCCAATGCAATAAAATGGGGGGATAAGACATTTTTCAGATATATTAGTGAGAAGAGGAAGGGCAAAAGTGGTATTGTCAGACTCAAGGGTGTAGGGGGGAATATGTAGCAGCTGATAAGGATAAAGCGGAATTACTTAAATATTTTTGTTCTGTGTTCACAGATGAAGAACCAGGAGCAGGACCTCAGAAAACACCCACAAATAGGAACAGAAGCGAGGGACATCTTGAACAATTTTCAGAAGACTGTGTTCGTGAGAAACTAGCTCAACTTAAAGTAGACAAAGCGATGGGACTGGATGGGATACACCCTAGAATACTGAGGGAACTTGGGGACGTTCTAGCAACTCCACTGACTGACCTTTTCAATGCCTCATTGGAGTCGGGAGTGGTGCCAAAGGACTGGAGAGAGGCTCATGTGGTGCCTTTACACTAAAGCGGAAGTAAGGATGTGGTTGAAAACTACAGGCCGGTTAGTTTAACTTCGGTGGTGAGTAAATTATTGGAAACGCTGCTGAAAGAGAAAATAGTGAGGTTTCTGGAGTCCAGCGGATTACAGGATCCGAGGCAGCATGGATTCACCAGAGGCAGGTCTTGTCAGACAAATCTGATTGATTTCTTTGACTGGGTGACCAGGGAGTTGGACCGAGGGAGAGCTCTAGATGTAGTGTATTTAGATTTCAGTAAAGCCTTTGACACTGTTCCTCACAGGCGACTTATAAACAATCTGAGCACCCTAGGGATGGACCCTAAAGTTACTGCTTGGGTTAGAAATTGGTTGGGTGGGAGGCGACAAAGAGTACAAGTAAATGGAGCTCCCTCTGAGGAGAAGGATGTTATCAGTGGTGTGCCCCAGGGATCTGTCCTTAGTCCGATTCTTTTTAACATCTTTGTTAGTGATATGGCAGAAGGGCTGTCGGGTAAGGTTCGCCTCTTTGCAGATCATACCAAAATCTGCAATAGAGTAGACACCCAGGAAGGTGTAGATAACATGAGGAGGGATCTAGCTAAGCTTGAAGAATGGTCTAGAATTTGGCAGCTGGGATGTAATGTTAAAAAATGTAAGGTCATGCATTTGGGCTGCAGCAATGCAAGGGAGCAATACAGTATAGGTGGTGAAGTACTTTTGCCCACTAAAGAAGAGTGGGACCTAGGCGTGGTTGTGTCTGATGATCTTAAAGTGAGCTAAACAGGTAGAAAAGGCGACGGCAAAAGCTAGAAGTATGCTTGGGTGCATACGGAGAGGAATGGCTAGCAGAAAAAAGGAGGTGATAATGCCTCTGTATAAGTCTTTGGTGCGACCTCATTTGGAGTATAGTGTGCAATTCTGGAGACCGCACCTTCAAAAGGATGTGAACAGGATGGAGTCGGTGCAGAGGGTGGCTACTATAATGATTAGTGGGCTTCATTATAAAGCATATGAGGACAGATTTAAGGATCTTAATATGTACACCTTAGAGGAAAGGCGGGATAGAGGTGATATGATTGAGATGTTTAAATACCTCCATGGCATAAAATTTTCAGGGAGAGAGCCTCTTTCAATTGAAAGCAAGTTCTGCTACGAGGGGACATGGGATGAGGGTGAAGGGAGATAGATTCCAGAGTGATTTGCGGAAATATTTCTTTACGGAAAAAGTAGTGGATCCGTGGAATAGTCTCAGTGGAGGTGTTAGAGATGAGGACAGTAACTGAATTCCAAAAAGCATGGGACCAACACAGAGGATCTCTAAGGTAAAAAGTGGACTGTTGTAGTTGTTGATATGGAAGGACAGACTAGATAGGCCATGTGGTCTTTTTCTGTCATCATGTTTCTATGTTTCTAAGGTAGTCCTTAGGACTCATCCACACTTTATGCCAAAGGTGGTTTCGCCTTTTCATCTGAACCAAGCAGTCTACCTTCCTGTGTTTTTTCCAAGGCCTTATGCATCAAATGCAGAGAGGAATCTTCATACCTTGGACTGTAAAAGAGCTTTAGCTTTTTACTTACAAAGAACACAGCAACATAGAAAGTCCTCTCAACTCTTTGTTGCTTTTGATCCTTCTCATTTGGGACTTCCAGTCTCCAAGAGAACACTATCTAACTGGATTGCTCAGTGTATTTCCTTCGCCTATCAGAGTAAGAACCTTTCTCTGGAGGGCCATGTCACAGCTCACAATGTGAGAGCCTTGGCAGCCTCAATGGCTCATCTGCACTCTGTGTCTATCGACGACATCTGTCGAGCAGCCACCTGGGCCTCGCTTCATATCTTCACAGCCCATTACTGCTTGGATAAGGACTCCTGCCGGGATGCCTTGTTTTGGTCAGGCTGTTCTCCAACACCTGTTCCATACCTAATCAACTCTTACCCACCATCCCTGGTAGGATGCCAGAGATCCATGGGGGGAAGTGGAGCCCTTCTCAGAGACACACAACGTCTGGGGCCTCTCCCTGGCATCTAAAGCTAGGGAGTCCCCATATGTGATGACTACATTCCTGCTTGTTCCTGGAGATAGCATGGTTACTCACCTGTAACAGGTGATCTCCGGGAACAGCAGGAATTTAGTCCTCACATCCCACCCACCTCCCCAAGGAGTTGTATCTCTCTATCTATCTCTTTCCCTTTCCCTCTCTCTCTCTGTCTTTGTCTCAGCTTAAAACTCAACTGGAGAGAGGCAGTTGGGAAAGGCGGGAAGGCAGCACACAGGCGCTGTGGGATGCTCCCAAAAGCTTTCTAATTGGACACTGGGGAGCGTTCCCACGCAGGCTCCTTCGGTACCGACGATACCCATATGTGAGGACTAAATTCCTGCTGTTCCCGGAGATCACCTGTTACAGGTGAGTAACCATGCTTTCTCTACACATTGTGTGTGTCACATACAACAGAAATACTGTGGCTGAGCTACATCATTATGATGACCTGTTTGTATGTGAAGGGAATGAGGGAGATGGGCTGATAATTGGAAGGACGGGTAGGGTCTATTTAAGTTTTTTTTCGAGGAGAGATATGATTATAACTTGTTTGATCGCTGCAGTAACAGTTGCAGTGTAGAGTGACAGGTTGAGGATATGACAGAGGGGAAGGTACAATAGCAGGAGAGAGAGAGCTTAGTAAATGGATAGGAATGGGATCAGAGGGGCAGGTGGTACGTTTGGGAGAGAAGAGATGTGCAGTTGCGACCTTGGTGATTTTAGAGAAAGAAAAGGATGGTAGAGGTCAAAGGAAGGATTTCAGAGTAAAGAGGGGAGGGGGAGATGGAAATGTCCCTGTTGATGTCTTTCTCTAATGATCATTTTCTTTGCTAATGTCCAAAGTATGAAAGTCAGTCTTGTCATTCGTGCTTCCAAGGAAAGCTTAGGTTTGATGATCTTTGTTACCAATTGATGATTGTTTTTTTAAATCTTTATATACCGCCCTTACAAAAGTACCTTGGCGGTTTACAATCAACAATAAAATTTGGGAGTTTAAAAAGGGTGCTGCAGAAAAGGGAAATGAACGCCAATAAAAACCTCTAAAGGAAGGAAAGAAGTAGAAACAGTGGATAGAGGAGAAAAGAAGGAACAATAGGTAACAGTTACAATAGGTAAGGATCAACAATAGGAAGGGGGGATAAGGAGGAACAATAGGAAAGGGGATGTGAAGGAAGCTAGGAAACAATTATTTATTTTACAACTTGGGAGAAGAGAGGGGGAGGGAGATCGAAAGCTGCGCAGAAAAGGTTAGTTTTCAATTGTGTTTTGAAAGATTTAAAAGAGGGATCCAGTCGAAGGGGGGGGGGGGGGAGGGGGGACAGAGTTCCAGAGTCTTGGGTCAAGGAAGAAAAAAGCTGAGGACCGAGTGGATTTTAGGTGAGCTTGGGATGGGGAGGGGAGGAACATGCTATTAATGTGGATTGAGTGAAGTGAACGGTGGGGGGTGTGGAGGCGGACCTGATCGGCAAGATAAAGGGGAATGCCAGTGTGGATGGCTTTGTGTACAAAGATGAGGATTTTAAACTGCATTTGGTAGGTGATGGGGAGCCAGTGGTGGTGCAGATGGAGGGGTGTGACATGATCGAAGCGGGATGCGTGAGTGAGGATACGGATGGTGGTGTTTTGAACGCGTTTGTGACGAGAAAGCTGGGACTGGGGGAGACCGGCCAGAGAAACATTACAGTAATCAAGACGTGAAATAACCAGAGAGAGAAGCAGTGGCGTCATCGAGGAGGAAGAGAGAACAGGACGAACAGCACGAAGTTGTTTTAGAGCGAGGAAAGAACATTAAACAACAGTAGAAATGTGACCTTTAAAGGAGAGAGCAGAATCAAGGGTGACACCCAGGTATCTGAGAGAAGAAACTATGGGGATAGGTGTAGAGGAAAGCAAAGGTATAAGAGGAGGAGGGGTAACCAAAAGTGAACCAAATTGCTGAGGTTTTGGTGAGATTGATGTGGAGAAAATTAGAAGAAATCCATGAGGCAACGAAGGAAAGACAGTCATTGAGAGGGGTGATGTCCAGAGCAGAGGAATCGGTGTGATGAAGAAGAAAGATATCACCAGCATAATAATAAGCAGAAATACCGTGCTGTTGGATTAACAGAGTGAGAGGGGCCAGAAAAACATTGAAAAGAAGGGGTGTAAGGATGGAGCCTTGGGGGACACCGCAAGGGAGGGGTGTGGAGGGATAGAAAGTAGAGCCAGAAAGGACTGAAAAAGAATGACAAGAAAGAAAGGAGTGAAACCATTGCAAGACCAGACCGGAGAGGCCGGCATCCTGAAGACGACCCAGAAGTGTGTGATGATCCACCAATTGATTTGCTCTTTGCACAGTTGATGGTATACGCTGTATTCTTCATTAGCACATAATTGGAAGGTATTGATTTTCTAATTCTTTCTTCTTCACTGTCCAACTTTCACATCAGTATGGTTGCTCTGTGCATTGCCAGTAACTAAACTATGATTGCTGAAGTACTGCCAACTAATGGTGGTGAAGCAAAGCAATACTTTTGTTTTGGTATAGTGGCATTCTATGGCTAAAATGTAAAATCTTTCCTTTGAAATCTGTTGACAGTGACTTGGTTAGAAATATTATCACGCTTGGGTTTTATTGTATTATTTTTTTCCAAACTAATGGAATGTTTGGTAACAGTTCCATTTAGACCTCCTCTCCCTTCCTGGTCAGAGAGACAGACACAAGCAACACAGATAACAAACGTATGTGAACAGACATGTGCACATATAAATGCACACAGAGGGATTGGAAAGAATTTCATGAGCCATGCTTCACATGCTTTTCCCACTTCTTGGAAATTTATTTTATGCATATAAAATCAGATTAGGCTCCCCCTGTCCAGAATACATTTTGTTTTATGTGACCAAATTTAGGCAACCGAAAAGCTGTTTCAGTGGATAAAGTCAGTCTACGCGTATCAATCTTTACTTTATGCCTGAACCCATCTAAATTTTTGGAAATATACCCCTTATTGTACTGATGAAAATAGTAATGACTGTAGTCATTTTCTTGTATGCTTGTGTAGAATTATGGAGGCCTATATGGATATAATGGTGGGAGTTGGGAAGATGCATTGAGAGAATGAACATGCGGTAGCACTGCTATGCCATGTCTACTTTTCTGGACTTTATTTTCATTCATTTTGTTAATCCTTCCCATTTGCAGGTCTTAGTTCCTCCAGGAGCTCTCGATTGCTGGGTGTTCTTGAGCTGTCTGGAGGTCCTACAGAGGCTTGAAGGCTGCTGCGAACGGGCACAGATTGAAGCTAACATGTCCCACATGGTTGGGTTATGGAGCTATGCAACTGAAAAGGTAGGTTCATGGCATTCTTCTCCAAAATTGTCTTATGCCTGTACAGCTAACAGTTGCACAATATAATTCTCTGTTCTAATCAAGTGGTCAGAGTTGCAAATGTTTTGATCCACACCCAAATTCTATGATGACTTGCAGGTTTCCTTTGAAATCTGTATCATCTGCCTGTGGTATTTTGTTTACTACTGTGCCATGTGGCTATTCACTTAGAGGAGCCAATAGCTAGGTGCGCCCTTTTTAACTTCTTTTTATTGAATTTGTTGCTCTTACATAAGTAGATCTGTGGGATTCTCCTCACCTAGATAGTGAGACCAACTTTGTAGGCTGAAGATTGGGTTTCTGCTCTTGGATGGCTGCAAAGGGCTTTCACATGGCTTCTGTACTATGGATCCAAGATAGTGAACAAATCAACTAGGTTCACATATAAACTTGAATACCTAATGTTTTGAATGGTTCAAGTCATGGAAGAGTTGTTATCTTTAATAAAGCCTGTCTTAATTTTGTAATAACAAGACTCACCATCTGCCATGACATTGCCATGCTCCAGAGGGGGTGGGGAATCTTAGTATATGCTGATTCGTTGGCTTCACAGAACCCACAGTTTTCCTTCTGTGCCTGAAGATACTGTCTTGATATTATCTAGTCTTATAAATATGAAATCTTCAGATGCCATTGGTTCCACTTATGTGATAAATCACCAGGCAGCTCATCATCCCACTTGATACGAGTACCTCTCTTCCATGCTTCTGACAAAGGCAATTTACACAAACAACAAATGGATCCAGTGGGGTCGATGATATGTGCCAGTAATTGCAGAACAAAATGTTGATATTTCTTCCCATCATACATTCTATGAGAGTGTGGAGCTCCAAGCCAAATCCATATTTAAGCTACGACTTCCAACAGCTTGCCATCTATCACCTGGACTTATTCTGCCAGCCTGCTATGAGTTCTCTGAAATTAGCCTGCCATTTTTGGAGGTCTCTTCCTGCTGTCAAGAGGATTTATTTTAGCCTTCTGATAAATGTAGAATGCCCACATCATTGGTTTCAGATATAAAATAGTTTCTCCGGGAACAAGCAGGAAGCCCATTCTTGCATATGGGTGACGTCTGCACCAATGAAGCACGCATGGTATCCACTCCCCAGCTTTCATAGAAAGCGTTTGGGAATAATACTGCACATGCGTGGTCACCTTCCCATCCAAAGGTGCCATCTTACCTCAGTCTTCATTTTTCCACGGAGCCCATTGGATGTATAGTCTGTGTCCCTGGAAAAAGTTCAGATTTGTGAGGTGATTTTTTTCGCAGTTCCTCTTTTCTCTGGTCGTGTACCGTCACCTTCTCAGTTCCCCGATCAGTCACCTCGGCGTCGTGGTTTTTTCAGTTCCCTCCTTTTCTTTTTTTCTTCTCCTTCAGTGCACATGTTTTTCTCGTGCCCTCCTGATGAAGACATCAGCATTTGGCCTCAGGGTGCCTTCTTCACTGCTATATCTTTGGTCAGTGGCTTTAAGCAGTGCAATTGTTGTAACTGTACTATGTCTTGCACAGACAGTCATGACTGTTGCCTGCAGTGCCATAACTATTCTTCCTGTCTACTCTGTCTCCAGATGATGAGCAAGGACTAGAAGAATCGTGAAAGACAACGGGAGTCGCCATTTGGCCCTAAGACTCCCGTTCGGCCCAGCTTCACCCGGGGAATCGGTGCCCTCAAGGGCTACAGAGAGGCCTCAGACTCTCCCTCTGCCTCGTGTGCAGACCATGCTCGCTCTGAGCCCCGAGGTTGCAGGGCATCGAACCAGGGATCGGCTGCAGAAAAGACCATCCCTGGAAGGATCAGATCCTGTCAGTCTGATTCCGATGCCAAGGATTAAGTCTCATGGTCACCGGCATCAGAACCCCCAGGCCGGGAGCAGCCTTCCAATCTGCCCCAGTGGGAGAAGACTCCCAAAGCCTCGGGATCGGCAACGGTCCTCCAAGGTAATCCTCCTTGAGGAAACCTCCACGTCAGGCCTGATTCCCTCGGTGCCCATGCTGGTGCCTGCGGAGCCTACTTGCCTGGAGGTCAGGATGGCCACCTTGGAGCACAGCCTCACTGTCCTGGCACTGCAGCAGGCCCGATGACCAATAGCTCCGTTTTCTCGGGACTGGCGACCAGATCCTCCACCTGCGGGAGTGTCGCCCACAGAGGTTCAGTCTGCACTGGAGTGGTTCCAACCCGGCTCCGATTCCAGGTATCTGTCCACCTCCCCTGCAATTGTCCGGACCTCCCCACCTAGTGCCTCGGGTTCAGATCACCAGGAGCCTTTGGCCCCAGTGGCTCTCCCCATTAGGCAACAGACCAATGCCTGCTGGATACTGGAGGTATCTTCTGATACCAATTCTGAGTGATGATGAGTTTGCAGATACTCGTCGGCACTGGGACATTTCCCTCTGACTCGTCCCCACTGCAGGAGCTTCGGCGATCCCCGCCCAAGGACATCACCTTCCAGGAGTTTGTATGGGACATGGCTAAGGTCTTGGCTTTCACCTTAGAGGACGAGTCTTGAGCGGAGGACCTAGAGATCTTCCAGTATGAGGCTCCCCTGAAGGAGGCACTCATGGTGCCCATTCTTCCCATCCTGTAAAGACTGCACTTCAGGATGTGGGAGACACTGGTTACGGTGCCAATAATGAGAAAGTGGCTCGATTCCATGTATCGGGTCTGCAAGAGTCCTGGCTTCCATAATACATAGCTACCACACAACTCCATGATGGTGGAGTCGACCATCTTTCAAATCAAGAGCCAGAAGAGACACTCTTGGGTACCCCTGGGCAGGGAGTCCTGCACCATGGATGCCTATGGTAGGAAGTGTTACCAGGGCTCAATGCTCGTGGTCCGTATCCAGGCCTACCAGCTAAACATGGACATGTACTTGAGAGACCTGTCAAAGGGGCTTGCTGGGTTCTCAGCTGGCCTGCCTGATAAACCTCTTCAGTTCAGCTCATTACCCAAATCAGTCATACACTAAGGACCTGAGATTAGTTAAGCTTCAGGTGAACAAGGTATATTACACGTATTGGGTACAGTTTTATTAGTATAAATATCCATAGCAACCCTTAGTAAGTAAAGAACTTAGATCTAAACACAAACTTAAAACTAAGATGCAGACAGCAGTCCAGCAGCGGGATGGGGGCTTTCCAGTCTTTTGCATTGAGTGTCATATGTACGATTTTCTCCCAGTTGGTGAGAGGTCTTATGTGTGCACTAAGTGCAAGGAGCTCTTTGCTCTCAGGGAACGAGTCCGTTCTCTAGAGGTTAAAGTAGCAGACTTGGAAAGCATAAGACAGACAGAGAGGTACATAGACGAGACCTACAGGGATATAGTCCTGAAGTCCCACCTCCAGTCTGGCAGCATCCCTGTTGCCATGGAAGAGAGAGGTCACGTGACAGGAGAGCATCACCCTGGTGTGGCAGGAAGTGATCCTGTAACTAGGACCTGTCCTCCAGGTGATGTAAAACCCTCTCGCACCGAGGAAGTTTCTCCAGGGCCATGTGCCCATGAGGGAAGGGTTAGGACAGCCGTTATAGTTGGTGATTCGATCATTAGGCATGTGGATAGCTGGGTGGCTGGTGGACGTGAGGATCGCCTGGTAACATGCCTGCCAGGTGCGAAGGTAGCGGACCTCACGCGCCACCTAGATAAGGTCTTAGATAGTGCTGGGGAGGAGTCTGCTGTCTTGGTACATGTCGGTACCAATGACATAGGAAAATGTGGTAGGGAAGTTCTGGAGGCTAAATTTAGGCTTTTAGGTAGGAAGTTGAAATCCAGAACTTCCAGGGTAGCATTCTCCGAAATGCTTCCTGTTCCACGCGCAGGACCCAAAAGGCAGGCAGAGCTCAGGAGTCTCAATGCGTGGAAGAGACAATGGTGCAGAGATGAGGGTTTTGGATTTGTTAGGAACTGGGGAACATTCTGGGGAAAGGAGGGGCTCTTCCAAAGGGATGGGCTTCACCTTAACCGGGATGGAACCAGGCTGCTGGCATTAACCTTTAAAAAGGAGATAGAGCAGCTTTTAAACTAGATATTAGGGGAAAGCCGACAGTCGCCCAAGAGCGGATGGTTCGGAAGAATGTATCTTTGAAGGATACTACCAAAAGCAGAGAGGTTCCACAAAAGAGTAAAGTAGCCCAAATGCCCTCAAGTATGGAGCAGACAGAGCTTAAAGATCCCAAATTACCCATGTCTAACAATAGCCAAATTAATATGAATAAAATACATTCTCTAAAATGCTTGTATGCAAATGCTAGAAGTCTAAAAAATAAGATGGGAGAGTTAGAATATATAGCACTAAATGAAAGGTTAGATATGATTGGAATATCAGAGACATGGTGGAAGGAGGACAACCAGTGGGACACTGTGATACCTGGGTACAAACTATATCGTAATGATAGAGCTGATCAAATTGGTGGAGGGGTTGCTCTCTGTTAGAGAGGGCATTGAATCAGAAAGGATTAATGTTTTGCAGGAAACAAAATCTGCTGTAGAATCTATATGGATTGAAATTCCATGTAAAAGGGGGAAGGCAATGGCAGTGGGGGTGTACTATCGAGCGCCTGGCCAGAATGACCAAATGGATGATGAAATGCTCAAAGAAATCAAGGAAGCTAACAAAAGTTACAGCGCAGTAATAATAATGGGTGATTTCAACTACCCCGGTATCGACTGGGTCAGTGTCACGTCAGGACATGCTAGGGAAATAAAGTTCCTAGATGAAATAAATGACTGGTTCTTGGAGCAGCTGGTTCATGAACCGACCAGAGGGGAAGCCATATTAGACCTAGTCCTTAGTGGAACACCAGATCTAGTGCAAGAGATAAGGTTGTTGGGGCCACTTGGCAATAGTGATCATAGCATGATTGCCTTTGATTTAATTAGTGCAGGAGGGATAGTAAGGAAATCCACAGTACTACCTTTTAACTTTCGAAAGGGGAGACTATGATAAAATGAGGAAAACAGTTAAGAAAAAACTAAAAGGAGCAGGTTGCAAAGGTTAGAGACGTACATCAGGCTTGGCTGTTGTTGAAAAATACTATCTTGGAAGCCCAGACCAGCTGTATTCCATGCTTTAAGAAAAGTGGAAGGAAGTCCAAAAAACTGCCAGCATGGTTTAAAGGTGAGGTCAGAGAGGCTGTTGTTGCTAAGAAAGCATCTTTCAGGAAATGGAAAAAAGAGCCAAACGATGAAACTTGGAAACAGAACAAGCACTAGCAGGTCAAATGCAAGGCATTGATAAAGAAGGCAAAGAGAGAATTTGAGAAGAAGCTTGCTGCGGAAGCAAAAACGCGAAGTAAAGACCTTTTCAAGTACATTCGTAGCAAAAAACCTGTGAGAGAGTCAGTTGGTCCGTTAGATGATGAAGGGGGTTAAAGGAGCACTAAGAGGCGACAAGGCAATAGCAGAGAGACTGAATGAATTCTTTGCTTCAGTCTTTACTGAGGAAGATGTAGGGATGTTACCCATGACTGAAGTGGTATTTAAAGGTACGGAAGAATTGAAGGAAATATCGATACATCAGGAAGATGTATTACAACTATTAGATAAACTGAAGAGTAGCATATCACCTGGGCCGGATGGTATACATCCAAGGATGTTAAAAGAACTGAAATATGAGATTGCAGACCTGCTATTAGTAATCTGTGAACTATCATTAAAATCATCTCTAATACCTGAAGATTGGAGGATCGCCAATGTAACACCAATTTTTAAAAAGGCTTCCAGGGATGATCCGGGAAACTACAGACCGGTGAGCCTGACGTCAGTACCGGGAAAAATAGTAGAAACCATCATAAAGAATAAAATTACTCAGCATGTAGATAGTCATGACCTAATGGGAGACGGTCAACATGGCTTTAGACAAGGAAGATCTTGTCTTGCAAAATGCAATGTGTGCCTTCGAGTCAGTCCTGACTCCTGGCGACCCAGAAGCTCCTGGGTTTTCTTGGCAGTGTCACCGGAAGTAGATTGCCAGGCCTTTCTTCCAAGGCAATGGAGGGTTAAGTGACTTACCCAAGGCCCCAAGGAGTGCTAGTGGGACTCGAACCCTGGTTGCTTGGTTACCAAGCCAGTGTTCTAACCACTAGGCTACTCCTCCACTCCTAGTGAATAATCAGGTGGACAAAGGTGAGTCGGTTGATATTGTGTATCTGGACTTTCAGAAAGCCTTTGACAAGGTCCCTCATGAGAGACTTTTGGCCAAACTAAAGAGTCATGGGATAGGAGGCAGTGTACTATTGTGGATCAGGAACTGGTTAAAAGATAGAAAGCAGAGGGTAGGGCTAAATGGCCAATTTTCCTAATGGAAAAAGGTGAATAGTGGAGTACCCCAGGGATCTGTGCTGGATCCGCTGCTTTTTGACATATTCATAAATGACCTGGAAAGTGGAATAATGAGTGAGGTTATCAAATTTGCAGATGACACAAAACTATTTAAAGTTGTTAAAACCCAAGAGGATTGTGGAAAATTGCAAGAGGATCTTGATAAATTGGAAGACTGGGCATCAAAATGGCAGATGAAATTTAATGTGGACAAGTGCCAGGTTATGCACCTAGGGAAGAACAACCCAAACTATGGTTACACGATGCAAGGTTCTACATTTGGAACTACCACCCAGGAAAAAGATTTAGGCATCATTGTGGATACCATGTTAAAACCCTCGGCCCAGTGTGCAGTAGCGGCCAAGAGAGCAAATAGAATGCTAGGTATGATAAGGAAAGGAATGGAAAATAAAACAAAAGATATTATAATGCCTCTATGTCGTTCCATGGTGAGACCGCACCTTGAATATTGTGTGCAATTCTGGTTGCCGTATCTTAAAAAGGATATAGCGATTTTAGAAAAGGTTCAGAGAAGAGCCACCAAAATGGTAAAGGGGGTGGAAGGATTACTCCTATGAAGAAAGGCTAAAAAGGTTAGGGCTCTTTAACCTGGAAAAGAGACGGCTGAGGGGAGATATGATAGAAGTCTATAAATTAATGAACGGAGTGGAACGGGTAAACGTAGATCGATTGTTTACCTTATCAGAATATAGAAAGACTAGGGGACATGCAATGAAGCTACAGGGTAAACTATTTAAGACTAATAAAAGAAAATATTTTTTCACTCAACGTGTAATCAAACTCTGGAATTTGTTACCGGAGGATGTAGTAAAGGCTGTTAGTGTAGCTGGGTTTAAAAAAGGTTTGGACAAGTTCCTGGAGGAAAGGTCCATAAACCATTATTAAGAAGGGACCCAGGATATCAATGCTTGAACCAATACAAGCATTGTGGAACCTGTGCCCTTTGGGGAAACTGCTAGGTACATATGACCTAGATTGGCCACTGTTGGAAACAGAATACTGGGCTTGATGGACCTTGGTCTGACCCAGTATGGCATATTTTATGTTTTTAGTGGTTCCAGACCCTGGTATCGGTGGTCAAGGAGTGCTCCAAATATATCACTCGGGTGGCCTATGACGGCTTTGACTGCATGGCTAGAGTGGCTGTGGTGGACATTGGTGCTTGGTGCCTGGCATTGCTACAGTCCTCAGACCTGGAGCTGTGAGTTCAGGGCAATTTGGTCGATGTCCCATGCCACAGAGTTGGAGTCAGAGTTCATGACCAGAGCCAGGCTCCCTGGGAATACTGCGGACCCTTCCTGATGGAAAGCATAGGGAACATACCCCCAATTTCCGGCCTATCCAGTTCCCCAACAGGGACAGCAGACCAAGGGTCAGGGGCATGGCCCTCATAATCCTAAAAACCCCAAGCTACAGCACCTCCGTCACAGACTGGGGGGAGGGGGGCATTTGACTCCTTGGGCATAGCTGCTCTTCCTCTTCTGGGACAGGAGCCCCAACATACAAGGGGATGGGGGACGTCTGGTCTTCTTTGCTCACTGGTGGCCCAGCATCACCCCTGACGCTTGGGCTCTGCAGATTGTCAGAGAGGGTTACCTCTTCCACTTTGAACAGATGCTACCTCTGTTCTTCCCTGGAGAACGTCCTACGACTCCTCTTCATCGAGGGCTTCTGAAGCAAGAACTTGTGGGCCTGCTTGCAGCCAAGGCAGTGGAGCTCGTTTCCCCCCCCCCCCCCCCTGCTCAGAGGGGACAGGGTTCTACTCTGCTATTTCCTGATTCCAAAAAGAAAATGAGGGTTTCAGCACATCTTGGATCTGCGAAACCGCAAACATTTTTTTGTGAGCAAGAAGTTCAAAATGGTTTCTCGGAATGTTTCTGCCCACTGTCCTTGGATCTCAGAGATGCCTATGCCCTCATCCTGATCCATCATCTGCACCGGCAGAATCTCCACTTCGTCATCTTAGGACAGCACTTACCTGTACAGCGTTCTGCTGTTTGGGCTGGTGTCTGCCCCCCAGGTGTTCACGAAGTGCTTGGCGGTGGTCACCGCTGACCTGCACCTCCAGGGGGTGTTCATGTTCCCTTACCTGGACGACTGGCTCATAAGGGGCAGCTCCACCAACAAGATCCATCAGGCGGGACGCTGCACCATCCTTGACCTGGAACACTTGGAGTTTGTCATCAACTATCCCAAGTTGCACCTGCAGTCTGCTCAGCGCCTGGAGTTCATTGGGATACTCCTGGACACAATTCAAGCCAAGGCCTAGATTCCCGTAGATAGCTCGGCGCCTGGTGGCCCTGGCACAGGACCTGCAGGGTTGCATGGCAGCCCCGGCTCGCCTGATGTTGCGCCTTCTGGGACACATGGCCTTGACCATGCATGTCATGCCTGATGCCTTCCTCCACATGTATCCAGCCCAGTGGATTCTCAGCTCCCAATGAACCCAGGTGATGGGCTGCCTCCACAATTGAGTCTGGGTGACCCCGTCACTGGTGGCGTCCCTTGATTGGTGGCAGAACCACAACACCTCCTGGCGGGGAAGCCTTTTCAGTCTCCTTCCCGTCAGGCGACCCTCACGACAGACGCCTCCAAGCTGGGCTGGGAGGCCCACTGCGATGGACTGTGGACCCAGGGCGTCTGGTCAGCAGAGGAGTGTCTCCATCAGATCAACTTCCTTGAACCCAGAGCAATTGCATATGCGCTGTGGGCTTTCTAGCACCACTTATCTAACCAGGTCATGCTAGTTTAGACTGGCAATTAAGTGGCGATGTTTTATTTCAACAAACAGGAAGACACTGGGTCATACCTCTTGTGCTAGGAGGCAGTTCGTCTCTGGAACTTCGCCCGGGAGAAGGGTATGCTCCTTCAGGTGGGTTATCTTTCAGGACAGGAGAATGTCCTCAGTTGGGTTCTGCGGCCCCACAAGTGGAAGCTGAACTCTCAAGTGGCACGCCGCCGGTTCCTGATGTGAGGCTCTCCAACACTTGACCTCTTCGCCAGTCCCAGCAATGCCCAGTTGCTGTGCTTCTGTTTCAGGATCCCAGTCCCACATCGACTAACAGCCAATGCATTCCTTCTGTCATAGAGCGAGGGGCTGCTGTATGCATGCCCTCAGACCCCTCTGGTCTCCAAGAACCTTCTCAAGTTTCAGCAGAATCGAGCCTCTGTGATCCGCATGGCTCCCAGGTGGGCCCGGCAGCCGTGGCTTCCCCTGCTGCTCCGTCTCTCTCGGGTGCTGCCGATTGCCCTGGGCTGCACCCTGGACCTGCTGTTGCAAGAGAATGGCTCCCCCCTTCACCCCAAACTCAGGTCACTTGCCTTTGATGGCCTGGTTGCTTAAAGGATAGTCTTTGGCCAGTTTCATCTGCCCAGGGATGTTGAAGATGTTCTCCTGGCACATTTTTCTCGAGCTGGCTTGAAATCGAACTCTGTGAGTTGCACCTCAGTGCATTAGCAGCACACCATTTGATGGATGGGCAACCCCGGTCCTTCTATCTGCTTGTGGGCCGCATTATGTGGGGTCTTTTGCTTACATGACCTCCCATTCATCCCCCTGTGACGGCCTAGGACCTGAATGTGATTCTTGGTAAGCTCATGGTTCTGCCCTTCGAGCCACTGGCCTCGTGTCTCCTCAAGTACCTCTCTTGGAAAGTGGTCTTACTGATGGCGCTCACCTCTGCCTGCAGGGTTAGTGAGCTACAGGCATTGTTGGCATATGCTCCCCTACACCAGATTTCACAGGAATAGGGTGGTCTTGCGCACGCATCCCTGGTTTCTGCCTAAAGTGGTTTCCCCCTTTCATCTGAACCAAGAGGTGGTCCTTCATACCTTTTCTCCCCAACTTCATGCTAGTCCGGCGGAGGTTGCGCTCCACACTCTGGATTGTAAGAGGGTGTCGGCCTTCTATCTCAAATGGACAAAAGACCATCACTGCTTCTTGCAGCTCTTCATCTCCTTTGACCCCCCAACAGGCTGGGGTTCGTGGTCTCTAAGCATACCCTGTCCATCTGGGTGGCAGACTGCATCTCCTTCGCCTTTGCACAGGCTGGTCTCTCCCTGGAGAGGCATGCCACTGCTCACAACGTGCAAGTGATAGCAGCCTCAGTGTTTAACTTGCGCTCCGTCTCCATGTTGGAGAATGGCTGGGCGGCTACCTGGACCTCTGTCCACACCTTCGCAGCACATCAAGGTTGGAGGAGGAGTCCCGCCATGACCGCCTTTGGCCAGGCAATACTCCGTCATTTGTTTGGGGAATAATGCAACTCCTTCCTTCTGTGAGTCCAGGCTACCATAGATCCGGCTTCCTGGTCAATGCTTGGATCATGTCTGAGGTCTTGGGGCCAATGTGCGTTCTCTGCTGGCATTCACGGTTTGATTTTTTGATCATCCGTAGCCGTTTTACAGGGTTTTTTTCGGTAGCTTTTAACTTGGGAGTCCCATTTGTGAGAACAGACTTCCTGCTTGTTATCAGAGAAAGCGTAGTTACCCGTAGCAAGTGTTCTCTAGGAACAGCAGGAATCAGTCCTCATAACCCTCCCTCCTCCCAGTGGAGTTGTTTTTCTTTATTATGCTTCTTTAAGCTATGTTATCATACTGAGGTAAGATGGCACCTTTGGGTGGGAAGGTGACCATACATGCGTGGTAAAACTCCCAAAGGCTTTCTATGAAAGCTGGGTAGCGGATACCACATGGGCTTCATCGGTGCCAACGCCACAAGTGACGGGGCAGAGGACTGACTTCCTGCTTGTTCCCGGAGAAACTATTTTATATCAGAAACTAATGATGTGGATGAAACATCCTTTGTATATCAGAAGGCTATGTGAGGATTGATTCCTGCTGTTCCTGGAGAACAGCTGCTACAAGTGAGAAACTATGCTTTACATAAAGACATTCATTTCACTTGTACTGCTAACTCTCGACTTCGCCCTTTTCACCTTGCTGCACCCTATGCCTGTAACAGCTTACCTGTGTCTATACGCCAGGCACCTTCCCTAGCCCTCTTCAAATCCAGGTTAAAAACCCACCTCTTCACTGTCGCGTTCAGATCCTGACTTCTATCCTTCATCTTAACCTAACCCCCATCATTTTCATGACCGAACTGTAAAACCCATCAAATTGACTAATGTTTTGTATCGAATTGACTAATGTTTTGTATATCTTGACTAGATTGTAAGCTCGGACAAGCAGGTACTCTCTCTGATAGTTTTGGTTGTACAGCGCTGCGTGTGTGGCGCTTTACAAGTGTTTAATAGTAGTAAAGTAGCTCAGTGGTTTTCAACCCAGTCCTCCGGGACTCCCTAGTCCTGTTGGTTTTTCAGGGTTTCCACAATGAATATGCATGAGATAGATGTGCATGCACTGCTTCCTTGGTATGCAGATCTATCTCATGCATATTCATTGTGGATATCCTGAAAATCTGAATGGCCTTGGGGGTCCCAGAGGACTGGGTTGAGAACCACTGATGTGGCACACAATGGGATGGTCCCTTTTATTTTGTTTTAAGAAATGTTTTATTCTTTCTGCAAGCAAGAAAAGGCTGGACAAGGCACTAAATACTCTTGTCATTCTCAAGGTTCTCTTGGGGGCAATTTCTCCAAATGGGTGAGTTCTGCGCATACCAGGACAGTCATGAACCTCTCTTCTAAGTCAGGCTATGTGGAGTATGATCTCTTATGCCAAAGAGAGCCCTTCTCTGGAGTTCGTAAGATGTTAAGTGTATGGGTAATTTATCAAGATGTGCTTGGAAATACCTCTTAATTAAGCCTGTGGCACCCAACATAATGGGAAATAATTTTGTATCTTTCTGCCACATTTTCTTGGTCTCCGACTGCTTTTCTTGGTATTTAAAGATTTTCTACCCCTCAACGCGATTCACAGAGTAGTTGCTTGCAACTGACACCTCTATATGCCATTCTGGTGTTTTTCTCCTTTACCACTATATCTGGCTTCCTCTCATCCAGCTGTTTGTTCTGAATTGTGGGATGATATATCGGATACAACTCTCAGCTTTGTCTTCTCTGATGATGGCATTATGAGGTAGTAGGTCACCCCATCTCGTGTGGGTGTACTATCTTAGATCACTTCAACTATACCTCCCTGCAAGTGTTTTGAGATGACAGCATTATTAAGCTCGTGTAGTGTTGTGTCTTTTCTTAATTTCTTGTTTGGGTGCCAGTTATTATCTTGTATAGTAGATTAGGATTCCAGGGAAATCTCACTTCATATCTTGGATTTATAATATTTATAGAAGCTTGAAACACTTGGGGGTATGTTTACCAATGGTTAACGCGCGTTAAGTGCCACTGTATCCATAGAAATAAAAGAGCTGTGAGTACCTAATATGCATTAAAACCTTTAGTAAACATGTCCCTTGGAGTGATGCTTTCTTGGGTGTTTCTTATATTCTAGTGATCCCATACCCACATAGTTATGAAACAAATGTATTTTCATCTTCTGTTGCTGTGCTACCAAAAAGCAATTCATCAAATTTGTAAATAAGCATAATTTATTTATTTGTGTTTCTTATATACCGCGCTATTATAATCAGTGCAGTGTACAGTTGAACAAACCATACCACAATGCCACAGGAACATTGAGTTTACAATGAACAGGGTAGTAAAACATGGAAGTAACAGGGGGAACTAATTACAAATATAGTACACTTTTATGTAAGGATATTTACATTACAGTCTTTAACTCTGTGTTCTAGAGTCAGTGAAGGTTACTGTTGAATTTTGTTTTGCCCATCCAAAGATATTTTCAGTTGCTATCCGTAATTATCTTTTTAAATTTTGCTTTGTGTGTGTGTGTTTGTATGTATGTCTGTGTGAGCTTTTGTTAAATGTTAATGCATTGTGTGAGTAAGGGATGTGTGGACTTTAGTACCCAATTTATTTTATTTTAATTTTCTCTGTTAATGGATCTATGTGTTTCTAATTGTGAAATGCAACAATGGCCTTTGGTATGAATGGTGGTCTAGCAAATCTAATGTATATGTAAAAAAACGAATTCTCCAGGAACAAGCAGGAAGTCAGTCCTCACACATATAGGTGATGTTGACGCCATCGGAGCCCACGCTTTCACAGAAAGCCTTTGGGAATGCTACCACGCATGCTTGCTCACCTTCCCGCCCAACGGTGCCATCTTATTCAGCCTCCTTTTTTCTGTGGAAAAATCCTCTAAAAATTATCTTTGCGTACCGGTTCCTCTTCCTGCCTCGAGCCAGTGCCGTCCCCGGCTCTTCCCCTCTTTTTTGACGAGACTTGGCCTCGACCAACGTTCATGCCTTTTTTGCTTGGGGGTCGTTGACCCCGGCCGGGTGTGTCTCACCATGTCTTCCGGTAGGTTCAAAAAGTGCAGTCAAGCCATGTCTGTTACAGACACCCACAACTGCTGTTTGCGCTGCCTCGGTCCTGACCACAACAGTACCACCTGCGACTTGTGCCAGGCCATGACTCCGAAAACCAACAAGGAAAGGTCGGAGTTGCAGGAGATGATGTTCCCACGGTCCGACTCAGCCCCAGCTTCCCTGACGCTGAGCCCCAAGCCGAGCACTTCCCAAGAGGCCCAGGCGTCTTCGGAGTCCCGCAGCAACTGCTCCTACATAAAGACCACGGACCCCGGAAAGAAACAGAAAAAAATACTTGAGACCGGTCGAGGTTTCACCGGTGAAACCCCCGGTAAGGTCCTGTGGTGGGACTCAAGCGACTCAGTGCAGCACCCCCTTAAGGTATCTAAGAAGGAGTCCTTGACCAGCGGTGACACTTTGAGGCTCCTCGAGGCCATGGTCCTTGTCAAAGATGCACTCACGAGAGTGCCGGCATCGGGCCTGAGGCCCTCTGTGCCCGTGCTGACAGCTGCGGAGCCTCTGGCATTGAATCCAGAATGGCAGCCCTTGAGTAGAATATTTTTGTAATCCTGGCCTTGCATTAGGCAATGTCAGGTTCATCTGCATCATCTGCCCCGACAACCGGGCCACTGACTGCAGGGGGAGTCCCTGGGCATCGAGTCAAGCACTGAGTGCCACTGGCCTCAGGCGAGCCCTCTGCACCGATCGAGGTCCTGGTCACGATCTTCGGGTGTCTGGTCTTCCCTGGCCAATTTCCAGGAGTCTGACCGAAGATCCACCGGGGGACCCCAGTTCCTCAGGGCCAGCCTCAAGGCACGGGAGTCCCGAGCCTTGGAGTCCTCGATGCTCTCCGGCTCTGATTTTGGAGACCAATGTCGAGGCCTCCCCCGAGACCTCTCGACACCAAGACGTCCCTTTGGAGCCATCTTACCCCGGAGCCCTGGCACCATTCCTCTCCCGAGGATGTGACTTTTCACAACCTCATCCAAGACATGGCCCGGACCCTTTCCATCACGACCGAATCAGAGGAGGACCCACGCATTGAACTGGAGATCCTCCAGTATGAGTCCCTGCCAAAGGAGACTCTCACAGTGCCGGTACAGCCCATCCTCGAGCAACTTTTCCTCCGGATGTGGGAGTCCCTGGCCACTGTGCCTGTGGTCAGATGATGCCTCAACGAAATCTACCATGTAAAGAAGTGCCCAGGTTCCAAAAGTCCCAACTTCCGCATAACTCCATAGTTGTGAAGTCCACTATGCAAAAGCTTAAAAGCCAGAAGAATTACTCTTCTGTTCCCCAGGACAGAGAGACCTGAACCCTCGACGCCCTCAAGCACAGGTGTTTCCAGGGATCCATCCTGGGTTGTCGGATACAGGCCTATGAGTTGTAAATAGGCATGTACTTCAAGGGCTTCTCTGCAGGCCTCGCTGGAGAACCCCTCCAGATGTTCCAAGCCCCGACAGCCAGGATCCGGGACTGTTCAAAGTTCCTATCCCGCGCCACCTACGATGGCTTTGAATCCGCAGCCCGGATAGCAGCAGGCATTGGAGCCTGGCGCCAGGCCTGATTGCAGACCTCCGACCTCGAGCAATGGATGCAAAAGAAATTGTTGAATGTCCGCTGTACCGGGAAAACTTGTTTGACAAGCCCATGGCCGACAAGGCAGTCGAGATAGAAGCCGAGGTCATGACCAGGCAAAAGCTCTCTAGGAAAACCTTGACCCTTCCCTGAAAGAAATCATCGGAGAAAAGACCACTTTTCCCGAGGAAAAAGGGGTCTTTTCACTGGGGCCATTACCAATCCTACTCGGGGCAATAGCAACAGGGCCCGCAGTCCAAGAACGAGGGTCATGGGTAGAGGAAGCCAAAGGCTCAGAAGCCTCAGCCACCAACTCCCACCTAGCCAGGAGGGAGCTTTGATTCCCCAGGCAGGGCCTCCTCTCCCCCAGGAGATCCTCCCCAGCCCACAGGGAGCTGCTGGTGCTCTTCGCCCACAGGTGGGCTGGGATCACCACAGCCCAGTCGGTCCTACAGTTGGTAAAGAAGGGTTGTTTCCTCAAGTTCCAGCAAACACCCCCAGGGTTCTTCCCAGGAGAGCCAGTGCGGCCTCTTCTTCACCAGATCTTGCTTCTCTCAGAGCTCGCAGGTTTGCTCAAGGTATGAGGCACTACCCAAGCATTTGTTGGGAAAAGGTTTCGACCCGTCATGTTGCTTTTGTGGGGAAAAGGTTTCGACCCGTCATGTTGCTTTTGTGGGGAAAAGGTTTTGACCCGTCATGCTGCTTTTTTCTTCTTGAGTCCTGCCCTCTGGAACTCTCTGCCCCACCTTCATCCTTTTCCCGGTTCAAGGCCCTTCTCAAGACCCAGCTCTACTGCCAGGCCTACAATCTCCCTATTCCTCCCGATTTCCATTCACCAAGATGCCACTGAACTACTCTCCTTTGCAATATCGCCTTACATTTGCTGGTATTCAGGTTACAGCCCCTCTCATCCCCCACCAGTCCAGTCTACCACCTCTTGTCTTGGTCTTTATTTGTAGCGTCCTTTGTCTTTATTTATAGCATCCCCCTGGGTCTACCGCTGTCCTTACTATCCTTCTCTCTTCTTTTCTATTGGCTCACTTATCATACCTATGGCGTTCCTTCTTCCTCCTTTACTTTTAACAGTTGCACTTGGTTATTATTGTACACCGCTTTGACGCTCCGGTAATGGGCGGTATATCAAATGTTTCGAATAAAGATAAAGAAGACTCCAAGTATTTCCTTGTCCCCAAAAGAACTAGGGGGCCTCAAGCCCATACTAGACCTGCGAAACCTGAACAAGTTTCCGGTGAGGGAGAGGTTCAAGATGCTCTCCCTTGGAACTCTGCTGCCATACCTTCACCAGGGAGATTGGCTGTGCTCCTAAAGGATGCATATACTCACATCCTGATCCACCCTTCCCACAAATAGTATCTAAGGTTTGTGGTAGGAGGAGAGCACTACCAGTATAGGGTACTTCCATTTGACCTGGTCTCCTCACCAAGAGTCTTTACAAAGTGCCTGGTGGTTGTGGCTGCCCACATGTGCCTACAAGGGACCTTCGTCTTCACCTGTCTGGACGACTGGCTCATCAGAGACAGCACAGCCCCCAAGGCCAGCCAGGCCGCAGGGCAAACTATCCGCTCCTGCAGCACCTAGGGTTCGTCATCAACTACTCCAAATCCCAGCTCAAAACCTGGAGTTTGTAGGTGCCAAGCTGGACACGTTACAGGTCAAAGCATTCCTCCCAAAGGAAAGGGCACATCGCCTTGTGCAGCTGGCGGGAGAGGTGCAGACTCACCGGTTGGTATCGGCTCGCTGCTTCTTCAATCTACTGAGCTTGCATATGTGGGCAACCCAGTGTTGCCTCCGTTCTCAGTGGACTCGGGCCATGGACAGATTGCGCGACAGGGTCAGGGTCACCCACCAACTGTCAAGACTCCCTCAACCGGTGGCAGTTCTTACGCCACCTTCAAGCAGGGATGCTCTTCCCAGCACCTGCACCACAGAGGGTCCTGACCACGGACGCCTCCCTCATGGGTTGGGGTCGCACTGTGGAAACCTTGCACTCGAGGCAGCTGGTTGCAGGAGGAGTCGCTCCTGCAGATCAATCTCCTGGAACTCAGGCCATCTTCCTGGCCTTGCGAGCATTCCGCCACCTCCTGTGCAACTGTGCTGTGCTGATCTAGATGGACAACCAGGTCGCCATGTTTTATGTAAACAAGCAGGGGGGCACAGGTTCGTACTCCCTCTGCCAGGAAACGGTGACTCCCTCCTTTGCAGTGCGCCATGGAATGCTCCTACAAGCAGTATACCTTCCAGGTCAGGACAATTGCTTAGCGGACAAACTCAGCAGAGTCCTGTGGCCACACGAATGGCGTCTCAACCCTAGGGTGGTTCAAAGACACTGGGGCAGGCCTGTGATGGACCTGTTCACCTCCCCAGACAACATGCAGCTGCCCCGCTTCTGTTCATGCCAGCCACACCCGTGGAGGGTGGTAGCGGATGCCTTCCTGATCCTGTAGTCTGAGGGCCGCCTCTGTGCCTTCCCATCGACCCTGCTGGTGGCCAATACCCTCTTCAAGTTCCAGAGCAAGTAGGCATCAGTGATTCTGATCGCCCCCAGATGAGCTTGGCAACCCTTGTTCCCTCTGCTGTTCTCCTTGTCTGTGGCACTCCCAGTCCCACTGGGTTGGGATCCAGACCCTCCTGTCTCCAGAGGAGAACTCCCTCGTGCACCCCAACTTGGGGTCACTAGCGTTGATGGCATGGCTGCTGAAAGGGTAGCCTTGGCTCCTTTCAGTCTCCCGGGAGAAGTCGAGGAGATCCTGCTGGCCTCCTGAAAACCCTCCACCAGACGAGCGTACACCTTCAAATGGAGAAGATTCTCCATCTGGTATGCAGAGAAAGAAGAGAACCCTTTCACCTGCTGCGTGCAACTAGTACTGCAGTACTTACTGCACCTCTTGTGCGCCAGCCAGACGTCTAATTCATTGCATGCACACCTGAGTTCCATAGCTGCTCACCATCACCTATAGAGAGGAAAACCCTCTCAAACCAGCCCTTGGTCTGCAGGTTCTTCCGGGGCCTCTTGCTATCAAAGCCCCCTCTCCGCCCTCCAGTGGCAGAGAGGGACCTTTAATGTGATGCTCTCCCAACTCACCAGACTGCCGTTTCAGCCTCTGGCCACCTGCCATTTGAGATACCTCTCCTGAAAAGTGGTTTTTCTGGTGGCCATCCCGTCAGTTCGGAGAGTGGCCAAACCAGGCCTTTGTGGCATATCTGCCATATACAAGGTTCTCTAAGAACAGGGTAGTGCTCCGCACATACCCCAAATTCCTCCCCAAGGTGGTATCTCTCTTCCACCTCAACCAGGGGGGTGATCCTTCTCATCTTTTTCCCATAGCCCCATACTGGCAGGGAGGAACTCATATTGCATACACTAGACTGTCCTACATGCAGAAGACCCAGGCCCATCGCAAAGCTCCTCAGCTTTTTGTGTCATATGACCCCAATAGACTGGGGCTCCCAGTAACAAAGCGAATTCTGTCCACTTGAGTGGCGGACTGCATTGCTCTCGCCTATGAGCGAGTGGGCCTCTCCTTTTAGCACTGGATCACTGCACATCGTGTGCAGGCTATGGCCATGTTGGTAGCCAACCTCTGCTCAGTGGCGGTGACGGAATTCTGCAGGGTCGCCACATGGTCTTTCATTCAGAGACAGTGCCTTCAGGCAGACAGTACACTCTATAAAGTTTTTGGGGTGTAGGCAACTCCTGGCCTCTGACCCTTCTGTATTCAGACTACCGGAGTGATAGTGTCACTGGATGCTAGGGTCTTTGCAGAGTCTCAGTGGGGACTCATCTTCTATCTGATGGGTTGCTGGTAGTGCTGTCGTGGTTCGGTCCTCGGCAGCCTGGAGCTATGGAGTCCCATATGTGAGGACTGATTTCATGCTTGTTCCTGGAAAAAGCGTAGTTACTCACCTTTTACAGGCCTTCTTCAGGGACAGAAGTAATCAGTCCTCACAACCTTCCGTCCCTCTCCTTGGAGTTGCCTCCCTACATTGTTTTATCTTTTTTCACTATGTCATATAACTGAACAAGATGGCACTCTTTGGCAGAAAGGGGACCACGCATGTGTGGTAGCATTCCCAAAGGCTTTCTGTGAAAGCTGGGGAAATGCTCTGTGCGGACTCCATCGACGTCGCCTGTATGAGAGGACTGATTCCTGCTGTCTCTGCAGAACACCTTCTACAGGTGAGTAACTACGCTATCTCAGCAGTAGCACTCAACAGTTACCCTTTCCAGTAGTAGTCTCCTCCTGTTGGACATGCCAGCTGTGGCATCAGCAATTTTTGGTAGCCTTTGTGCTTTTAATTCTTGGCATAGGCTGTGTTCAAGGAACATAGTCTTAAGATGGGTCTGCACCTTAACATTAAGAAGACAAAGATCCTGACAACTGGCAAAATCAATAAGTTCATCACTGATGGAGAAGAATTTGAAATAGTTGACATCTTTAACTTAATTGGATCAGCAATCAATAAAGAAAGGACTAGCAGTCAAGAAATCCAACGACATATTGCTCTTGGTAGAATGGCTATGAAAGACCTAGACAAGATTTTCAAGAGCAGAGATGTCTCTCTCCATACAAAGATTCAACTTGTTCAGGCCATGGTATTTTCAATAACATCATATGGATGCGAAAGTTGGACAGTGAAAAAGATACAGGAAGAAAATTAATGCCTTTGAATATGATGCTGGTGACGAATACTGTGTATATCATAGACTGTCCGAACAACAAACCAGTCAGTACTAGAGGAGATCAATCAAAACTAAGCTTTCCTTAGAAGCTCAGATGACAAGACTTCGACTTCTATACTTTGGACACATCATGTAAAGAGAGAGATCATTGGAGAAAGATATCATGCTTGGGAAGGCAGAAGGTCAACGTAAAAGAGGAAGGCCATTAATGAGATGGATCGATACAACAGCAGCTATGGATACCACCCTATCAACAATGAGCTACTTGGCTGAAGACTGAACAAAGTTTAGGTCAACTATCCAGAGGGTCGCCAGGAGTCTACACTGACTCGATGGCACACAACAACAACAAAAGGCTGTGTTCAGGTATTCGTACCTGAGTAGCAAAACTTGTGGTATCTCTAAGGCTTCAAGAACAATGGTTACTGGGCACCCTATCAGGGCCAGTCACAGAGTTGGTTCCAAATATTGGCACTGTAGGCAAACCTGAAGTCTTACTCCCTTTCTGGCTGTCAGAATCCATTTGTTTTTTAATGTCCTGCTTTTAGCCACTCCCTAGAAGCTGACAGTCTAGGCAACCATCTAGTTTTCCAGTGGTTGAGCCAGCTCTGACAGGGATTTAAAGTAAACTTGACCCTGCATTTTTTTACTGCTTTGAATTTTTCACTCCAAGGAATGAATATTTCAGAGTATCTTCTCTCACATTGGGAAGATTCAAGCCTCTTGAAACATTTTCCATTATTAAGGTTCTTTGTTCAGATCTTTTGGTGGTTAGTTTCACAACATGCCTATTTGATTTATTTATGTGTACTTAGCTTATATCTTTCCATTAGTAGTTTAGGCGAATTAAATTCAAGTACTGTAGATATTTTCCTGTCTTTAGAGGGCTTACACTGTTTGTGCCTGAGGCAATGGAGGGTTAATTGACTTGCCCAAGGCCACAAAGCGCATCAGTGGTATTAAACTCTGCCTTAGTTGCTTCCCAGCCAACTGTTCTTATCACTAATCCTCCACTCTACTTGTTTGAATGGATCACCTGATGATATGCCTGCCTGGTGCGAAGGGAGCGGACCTCCCTTGCCACCTACACACGGTTTTAGATAGTGCTGGGGAGGAGTCTGCTGTCTTGATACGTGTTGGTACCAATGACATAAGAAAATGTGGGAGGGAGGTGGTGGTGGTTGTTAAGTGCGGTCAAGTCGGTGTCTACTCTTGACAACTCTCTGGATAGTTGTCCTAAATTGTGTTTGATCTTCAGTCAAACATTGTTGACAGACTGGCACCCATAGCTGCTGTTATTGCATCAATCTCATCTCATTGCTAGCCTTCCTCTCTTGCGATGACCTTCTACCTTGCCAAGCATGATGTCTTTCTCTAATGATCTCTCTCTTCGCATGATGTGTTCAAAGTATGAAAGTCGAAGACTTGTCATCTGAGCTTCTAAAGAAAGCTTAGCTTTTTTCTCCTCTAGTACTGACTGATTTGTTCTTCAGGAAGTCCGTGGTATATACAGTATTTGTAGCCAGCACCATAATTCAAAGGCATCAGTTTTCTTCCTGTCTATCTTTTTCACTATCCAACTTTCACATCCATATGATGATATTGAAAATGCCATGGCTTAAACGAGTCGAATCTTTGTACGGAGAGATACATCTCTGCTCTTGAGAATCTTGTCTAGGTCCTTCATAGTCATTCTGCCAAGAGCAATGGGTCATCGGATTTCTTGACTGCTTGTTGCTTCTTTATTGATAGTTGATCCAAGTAGGTTAAGGTTGTCAACTATTTCAATTTCTTCTCCATCAACGATTAATTTATTCATTTTGCCAGTTGTCAGGATCTTAGTCGTCTTAACATTAAGGTGCAGACCCATTTTAAGACTATATTCCTTGATTTTGAGAAGCAAATGTTTCAAATTGTCTTCACTTTCAGCCAGTAATGTGGTGGTATCAGCACTGCAAAGGTTCTTGATGAATCTTCCACCAATCTTTGCACCTCTGTTGTCTTCATAGACTCCTGCTTCTCTGATGATTTGTTCTGCATATAAATTAGAGGTAGGGGGAATGCAGCCTTGTCGTACACCTTTGCTGATTTTAAACCATTCTGTTTCTCCTAGTTCCTTTTGAACAATTGCTTCTTGATCAGTGTAAAGATTGTACAAGAGAACGATGGGGTGTTCTGGTATACCCATGCTTCTTAATGTGGCCCAGAGTTTCTCATGGTTTACATAGTCAAAAGTCTTGCTGTAGTCAATAAAACACATATAGATATCCTTTTGGTATTCCTTTGTCTTTTCAAGGATCCATCTCACATTCCGATAATGTCTCTCGTTCCTCTCCCTTTCCTGAACCCTGCTTACACTTCAGGCAGTTCTTGTTCAAGGTATGGTTGTAGTCTTTGCTGGATGATCTTGAGTAGAATCTTGCAGGCATGTGGGATCAGAGCGATTGTGCTATAATTTCCACAGTCAGTCGGGTCACCTTTCTTCAGTATTGGTATAAACACACATCTTTTCTAGTCAGTTGGCCATGAATTTGTCTTCCAAATTTCTTGGCAGAGCCTTATAAGTATGGTAACAGCTTCACCTGATTGCTGCTGTTCTAACTCAATCGGAATGCTGTCAATGCCCAGTGCTTTGTTCTTTGATAAGGTTTTCAATGCTGCTTCAACTTCTTTCATCACCAATGGTTCGTGATCATAAGGTATAGGTTGAAACAACTGTTGGTCCACTTGATCTTTATGATATAATGACTATATTCTTTCCACCTTTTCTTGATCTTCTCAGCATCATTCAACATGGATCCTTGAGTATCTTCTAGCATTCCAATTTGAGGCTGGAATTTTTCTTTAACTCTTGTAACTTTAGAAAAGCTGATCTTGTTCTTCCTTTAATAGCTTCTGATTCTATTTCCTTGCATGCGTCATTGTGTACTACTTGTTTTGCTGCACGTTGGAAATCTATGTTGAGTTCTGCAATTGCCTCTCTTTCTCCTCTGGCTTTAGCTTCTGTGCGTTTCTTGGCAATTTTCAGTTTCCTCAGTCATCCATGTTGGCAGTTTTTGCTTTTTCACCTTATGCAGAGACTTATCGCTTTCTTCCAATGCAACCTTCTTGATGTCATCCCATAACTCTTCTGGAGCCCTGTCATTTGTATCTAAAGCAGCAAATCGATTTCTCAGGCAGTCTTTAAATTCCAGTGGTATATTCTCAATATCATATTTTGCTACATTCATGAATGGTTTTTCCCTTTTCAACTTTAGCTTGAGTTTGCATACTAGCATTTGGTGATCTGTACCACAGTCAGCTCCAGGTTTTGTCTTTGTTGATGTTATCGAGCTTTTCCATCATTGTCTTCCATGGAAGTAGTCAATTTGATTTCTGTTCAATCTATTGGATGAAGTCCATGTGTAAAGTCTGTGCTTGTGTTGCTGGAAGAAGGTGTTTGAGATGAATAGATCATTGGTCTTGCAGAATTCTATCAGTCTTTCTCCAGCTTCGTTTCTGTTGCCGAGTCCATATTTTCCAACCACTTTGCCTTCTTCCTTTTTGCCAACTTTTGCGTTCCAGTCACCCATGACTATCAGGATATCCTGTTTGTATGTTCTGTCAATTTCAGCTTGTACTTGTTCATAGAACTCATCAACATTTTCCTCTTCTGCAGCTGCTGTTGGGGCATATACCCAAATTATAGTTGTGTTGATGGGCTTTCCTCATAGACGAATAGAAATTAAGCGTTCTCTGACTGCATTGTATTTCATTACAGTTCTTGCAAGTTTCTTCTTAACTATAAATGCTTCATCATTTCTTTTTTGTCTTTCATTTCCATCATAGTAAACCATATGATCATCAGATGCAAAGTGCCCAAAGCCAGTCCATTTCAGTTCACTGACACCCAACAGATCGAGTTGTACACATTCCATTTCATTCTTGTCCACCTCCAACTTCCCTTGGTTCATGCTTTGTACGTTCCATGTCCCAAATATAAGATACCTTTGCAACTTCTGACTCTTTTTTCATGCACAGCTACATCAGCAGATCCAACCACATCATAAATTCTGGCTTTACTCTGAGAAGTCTTCAGTTCATCCCCAGTAGCCATTTGAGTGCCTTCCAACTTGGGGGTCTCATCTTCCAGCATTATAGTGCAATTTGTTTTGTGACTATCCATTGGGTTTTCGAGGCAAGATACAGACGTAATTTGCCAAGCCTTTCTTCCGCGCAGTTAATTCCAGTGTTGCATTTGTCACAGAAATATGATCCTCCGCTTACAACACCATCCCATTCTGCTGCTGTCCAGATGGGAGGGAGGTTCTGGAGGTCAAATTTAGGTTTTTAAGTAGGAAGTTGAAATTCCAGAATTTCCAGGGTAGCATTCTCTGAAATGCATCCCGTTCCACACGCAGGACCCAAAAGGCAGGCGAAGGTCCGGAATTTCAATGCATGGATGAGATGATGGTGCAAAGAGGAGGGATTTGGATTGGTTAGGAACTGGGCAACATTCTGGGGAAGGGGAGAGGCTTTTCCGAAAGGATGGGCTGCACCTTAACTGGATGGAACCAGACCACTTGCATTAACCTTTAAAAAGGAGACAGAGCTGCTTTTAAACTAGATAATAGGGGAAGTCAACAGTTGCTCAAGAGCACATGTTTCGGAACAATATATTCTTGAAGGATACTAGCAAAAGAGGGAAGTTAGGACATCCAGACAGAGAGGTTCCAGTAAAGATAAAAGTAACTCAGATGCCCTTAAGTGCAGAGCTGAAAGATTCCAAATTATTTATTTTATTTTATTTATTTATTTACATTCTCTTATATACCGCGCTATTCTGCATCAGTGCGGTTTACATTGAACAAACTGAAATTACATTGAACAGGGTATTATAACTTGGAGATAACTATTTTACAGGGAACATGGGCTATGGAGGGTTAAGTGGCTTGCCCAAGACCACAAGGAGCACCTGTGGGACTAGAAACCCCAGTCCTTCCGGCCCAAGGTTGCTGTCCTCTAGTGGGATTTGAACCCCCGACCTTCCGGCCTGAAGTACCTTGCCCCAACCAGTAGGCCACTCCTCCACTTCCTATCAAATTACCCCTATCAACTGATAACCAGATTAACGGGAATAAAATACAGCCTCTAAAATGCCTGTATGCAAATGCTAGAATTCTAAAAAATAAGATTGGAGATCTAGAATATATATAGCACTAAATGAAAGTTTAGTATTGACCGGTTCATTGTCACGGTAGGACAGGATGGGGGGAGAACGTTTCTGGATGAAATAAAGGACAACTTCTTGGAGGAGCTGGCTCATGAACAAACAAGAGGGGAAGCCATTTTGGAGCTAGTCCTTAATGGAACACAGGATCCTGGTGCAAGAGATAAGGCTGTTGGGCCACTTGGCAATAGTGAACATAGCATGATCACATTTGATTTAATAAATGGAAGAAGGATGGCAAGGAAATCCACAGTACTACCTTTTAACTTTCAAAAGGGAGACTGATAAAATGAGGTAATTAGCTAAAAAAAAAAAAAAAACTAAACTAAAAGGAGTAGCTGCAAAGATTAAAGATTTATATCAAGCGTGAGCATTGTTTAAACATGCTATCTTGGAAGCCCAGACCAGATACATTTCGTACTTTAAAAAATGTGGAAGGCAGATCAAAAAACTGCCAGCATGGTTTAAAGGTGAATTCAGAGAGACTAGTATCAAAAAAGCATCTTTCAGGAAATAGAAAAAGGAGCCAAATGATGAAAATGGGAACAAAGTTAAACACTAGTAAGTTAAAGGCAAGGTATTGATAAGGCAGACAAAGCAAGAATTTGAAAAAAACTTGCCAAGGAAGCAAAAACACGTAACAAAAACCTTCAAGTACATTCGTAGCAAAAACCTCTAAGAGTCAGTTGGACCACCGGATGATAGAGGGGTAAAAGGGAGGCCAGGGCCATAGTGGAGAGACTGAATGAGTTCTTTGCTTTGGTCTTTTCTGAAGATGATGTAGGGAAATTTCCTATGCTTGAAATGGTATATAAAGGGAATGTATCAGAAGAATTGAAAGAAATATCAATAAATCAGGAAGATATATTACAACTATTTGATAAACTGAAGAGTAGCAAATCATCTGGACCTGATGGTATACATCCGAGGGTATTGAATGAACTGAAATATGAAATTGCAGACCTACTATTAGTAATCTGTGAACTACCATTAAAATCAGCTGTAGTATCTGAAGATTGAAGAATGGCCAATGTAACACCAATTTTTAAAAAGGGTTCCAGGGGTGATCGGGAACATAAGAATGTAAATGCCATACTGGGTCAGACCAAGGTCCATCAAGCCCAGTATTCTGTTTCCAACAGTGGTTAATTCAGGTCACAAATATCTGGCAGGTACCCAAAGTCCACAGTGCTCATCCTGGGGTAATACTGGAGTTCCCGGGTCCTCTTTTATAATGGTTTATGGACCTTTCCTCCAAGAACTTCTCCAAACCTTTTTTAAATCCAGCTACACTAACAGCTTTTACTACATCATCCGGTAACGAATTCCAGAGTTTGATTATGCGTTGAGTGAAAAAATATTTTCTCTTATTAGTCTTAAATGGGTTACATTGTAGCTTCTTTGCATGTTCTCTAATCTTTCTACTTTTTGATGGCGTAAACAACCGATCTACGTTAACCCGTTCCACTCCATTCATTAATTTATTGACTTCTGTCTTAACTCCCTTCAGCCTTCTCTTTTCCAAGTTGAAGAGCCCTAACGTTTTAAGCCTTCCCTCATAGGGGCATCCTTCCAACCCCTTTACTATTTTGGTGGCTCTTCTCTGTACCTTGTCTAAATCCGCTATATCTTTTTTAAGATATGGCGACTGGAATTGCACACACTATTCAAGGTGCAGTTGAACCATGGAACAATACAGAGGCATTATAATATCCTTGCCGCCCTTTTTTCTTCGCTGGCAGTCCGAAGGGTCTTTGACCATGGCTACCAGTGGGTTCAAAAAGTGTGATTGGTGTGTGAAGATTATGTCCCTAACCGACACACATGACTGCTGCCTCCAGTGCCTTGGCCCCTGTGGTCTGTGGCCTATGTAAGAAAATGTCTTCCAAGGCCTTGAGGAGCCGCCAGCAGCAGCATGATAAAAGTTTTCCCGATTCCCTTATGCCTCCGAGAGCCAGGAGCTCGTCTGAGGCCTCGACACCTCGGGAGGAGCACTCCGAACCCGAGCGTCGTCGTAGGTCCTTGGAGAGGGGGGATCTCCCTTGAGAGAACCAAAGAGGAGGAAGAAGCCCTCGAAGGCGGCATCTTTGGATGGCTCCGATCGGCCGGGATCCTACCGGGCCCTGTCGTGGAGCCCTGAGCGTCTGCTCGAGACATCGGAGAGGGAGCGGCCAGCCAAAATTCCCCAGAAGGATCTGGTCGTGGATTGGCCTAGGCAAGTACACACTGTCCTCTTAGGGAGCCGGTGTCGGGCCCGAGTGCATCGGTGCCCGCCACGGGGACTGGAGTCCAGGATGGCGGCCTTGGAGCGCATTGTCACTGCCTTCTTGGACCAGCAGCAGGCACTGATGTCCGGCACGTCCGGTTCCTCCGCCCCGACCACTGGGGGTTCGATGTCAAAGATGTCCCCGGAGGCCGAGCCAATCTCGAGGCCATGCAGGCCCGGATAGATCCTCAGCCGTCGTGCTCAGTCTCCTGCTCGTCGGGGCTGATCTCGGGGCATGCGGTGCCGGGGCCCTCGAGGCCCAAGGAACACCGTGAGGAGTCCTTGGAGTATTCCGACTGGGAGACCGAGGATGAGGAGTCTCCAGAAACCCGTTGGCACCAAGATGTCTCTTCCGATTCCCCGGTCTCTGAACCTCAGAGAAGGTCCCCACCGGAGGATATGGGCTTCTTGGACTTCGTGGACTTCGTCAGGGACATGTCCAAGGCCTTGGTTTTCCCTACTGAGTCCGAGGAGGATCCTCGGGCTGACAAGCTCGAGATCCTCCAATATGAGGCTCCTCCCCGGGAAACCCTAACGGTGCCCATTCCTCCCATCCTGAAATGGCTTATGCTTTGCATGTGGGAGATGCTGGCATAGACGTCGGTGGTCAGCAAGCGGCTCGACTCGATGTATCAAGTCCGCTGGAGCCCTGGGTTTCAAAAGTCACAGCTGCCGCACATCTCCATGGTTGTGGAGTCAGCCATGCGTCAACTGAAGAGTTAGAAGATGCACTTTGGTGCCTCCCGGCAGGGAGACTCGCACCTTGGATGCCCTCGGCAGAAAGTGCTAGCAGGGCTCGATGCTAAACTGCCAGATCCATGCCTACCAGCTGTACATGGGCATGTACCTGAGGGATCTGGCGAAGGAGCTCGCCGGGTTCTCGGCTGATCTCTCCGAGGAGCCTTTGCAGTGCTTCAAGAGCCTGTCCAAAGCCGTCCGTGAGTGCTCCAGGTTTGTCTCGGGAGGCTGTGCCGATTTTGAGTCGGCGGCCCGGGTAACCGTGGCGGGTATCGGTGCATGCCGCCAAGCTTTACTCCAGTCGGCCAACCTCGAGCAGTGGGTACAGGACAAGTTGGTTGATGTCCCGTGTCAAGGGGAAAACCTCTTTGGCAAACCCATCACCAACAAGGCAGCAGAGCTGGAGACAGAGTTCATGACGAGGACTATGCTCACCAAGAAGACCACTACCACTCTCCGGAGGAAGGGTTCTGGTAAAAAGACCTTTAACCCGAGGAAGTCCACTGCTTACCGAAACTACACACCTTACCAGGCCTCCCCAGCTCCCCATCAAGGGCAGCAGGCCAAGGGACCGGGGTACAGCCCGCATAAGCAGAACGCTCTCCGGCTCCAGCCCAGCCTGGAGGGGGCTTTTGACTCCTGCAGCATGGCACATCTCCCACACGGAGGTCAGCAGCCTGCAGGAGGTCACCTCACCCTTTATGCCTACAGGTGGGGAGCTATCACCGCCAATTTCTGTGCATTAAAGGTGGTCAGGGAGGGTTACCACCTCCATCTGAGCCAAGTACCTCAACACTACTTCCCAGGAGAGCCCCTCAGGTCTCCCCTTCACCGGGACCTTCTTCTGAAGGAGTTGGCAGGCCTTCTCGATGACCAAGCGATGGAACCCGGTGCTCCATCACCTCAAGGGCAAGGGATTCTATTCCAGGTACTTCCTCGTGCCAAAGAGGACAGGGGTCTAAGGCAACTTGCACAACCTCAACAAATTCCTGGTGAGGGAGAAGTTCAAGATGCTCTCCCTTGGGACATTGCTACCTTACCTCCGCCAGGGAGTCTGGCTATGCTCCTTAGACCTTAAAGAATGCCTATATTCACATCCTAATCCACCCAAGCCAAAGGCAATACCTACGCTTTGTGGTGGGCAGCAATCATTTCCAATATAGGCTGCTTCCCTTCAGCCTAGCCTCGGCCCCCATGGTATTCACAAAGTGTCTGGCAGTGGTCACCGCGTTTCTCAGGCTCCAGGGGATATTTGTCTTCCCCTATCTTGATGGCTGCCTTAGCAAGTGCGCTACAGCCCCTGAAGTGCAGCAGACCACGCACAACCCAGGTCCTGCAACACTTGGTTTTCATTATAAACTACCCAAGTCGAACCTTTGCTCATCGCAAGGGCTGGAGTTCATTGGGGCAAGAATAGACACCATTTGGTCAAAGGCCTTCCTGCCCGCAGACAGGGCAGCCAGGCTCATGGCGCTACACAGAGATATGCAGCACCGCCCCTCGGTACTAGCCAGGTATCTTCTGCGCCTTCTTGGGCACATGGCCTCCATGGTGCATGTCACTCCAGATGCCCTCCTCCATATGCGAACAGGACAGTGGTGCCTCAGGGACCAATGGTCCCAGGCCACAGGACACCTCCAGGACAGAGTCCGAATGACCCGCCAGCTGGTAAAGTCCCTGATCTGGTGGCTGTCGCCCCAGCACTTGGAGGCGGGGATGCCTTTCCAGACCCCCAATCGCTCAAGGGTCCTCACCACAGATGCCTCCCTGCTGGGCTGGGAAGCCCATTGTGAGGGCTACCGCACCCAGGGCACTTGGTCCCCGGGTGAGAGCGCTCAGCAGATCAACCTCCTGGAGCTGCAGGCCATTCATCTCGCACTGAAGACCTTTCATCATCGCCTAGGCCACCGGTTGGTTCTAGTTCAGACGGACAACCAGGTGGCCATGTTCACTGTGAACAAGCAGGGAGTCACGGGGTCCCGTGCCCTCTGCCAGGAAGCCATGAATCTGTGCTCTTATGCAGTCCATCAGGGCATCCGCCTTAGAGCAGTATACCTGCCGGGCCAAGACAACTTGCTTGCTGACAGACTCAGCAGGATTCTCCAGCCGCACAAGTGGCAGCTTGGACCCAGAGGGTAATCAGCAGTTTTTTCGAGGCCTGGGGGGAACCGGTGATGGACCTGTTTGCAAGCCTGGACAATCACCAGTTACCCTGCCTTTGCTCCCGGCAACCGTGCCAGGGTGGCTGCCGATGCCTTCCTGGTCTCATGGTCAGAGGGACTTCTGTATATTTTCCCTCCGACACCACTGATCACCAGGACTCTGTTCAAGATTCTCCACTACAGGGCCTCGATCATCTTGGTAGCTCCAAGATGGCCCAGACAACCGTGGTTTCCACTGCTTCTGCAGCTGGTGGTGGAGGACCCCATACCCCTGGGGTCTGCCCCCCCGGCTCCTTTCTCAGGAGGGGGGCTCTCTCCTACATCCCAACCTCGGCTCCCTCGCGCTGATGGCATGACTGCTGAGAGGGTGACTTTAGGCCCGCTCCACCTTCTAAAGAGGTGGAGGATGTTCTGCTAGTCTCACGCAAGGCGTCTCTACCAGACAGGCCCACGCCTTTAAGTGGAGTAGATTCGCACTTTGGTGCACTGAGTGGGGGCCGACCCCTTCTCTTGTCCGGTGGTCATGGTGTTGCAATACCTGCTCCACCTCTCTCATGCAGGGCTCAAGTCTAACTCTGTTAGGGTACACCTCAGTGCCCTAGCGGCGAACCATCATCAGGTGGATGGGAAGCCCCTCTCTGCCCACCCAGTGATGTCCTGCTTCCTAAGGGGTCTACTCCCATCTAAGTCCCCGGTTTTCCCCCTGACGGCTGAATGGGATCTCAATGTGGTGTTGGGGCAGCTCACCCTGCCACCATTCCAGCCCCTGACTACATGCTACCTTCGCTATCTCTCTTGGAAAGTGGTTTTCCTGGTTGCACTCACTTCTGCCCGTAGGGTAAGCGAGCTCCAGGCCCTCGTGGCTGAGGCGCCTTACACCAGGTTTTACAAGAATAGAATGGTGCTTTGCACGCATCCCAAATTCCTTCCAAAGGTGTTGTACTCTTTCCACCTCAACCAGGAGGTGGTCCTCCCTATCTTCTTTCCCAGACCGCATGCCAGTCGGGCAGAAATGGTCCTCCACACTTTGGACTGTAAGAGGGCCTTGTCCTTCTATATCCAACGCACTCAAGGCCACCAAAAAGTCTCTCAGCTTTTCGTTTTCTACGACCCCCGTTAAGCTGGGGGAGGCGGTGTCCAAGCGTGTGGTGTCCACATGGGTAGCGGACTGTATTGCCTGGGTCTGTGAGGAGGCAAGGCTTCCATTGGAAGGCCTGGTCAGGGCTATGGCGACCTCAGTAGCCAATCTGCGTTTGGTCCCGCTGGCAGATATCTGCCAGGCCACCACCTGGACTTCAGTCCATACCTTCACATCTCATTACTGCCTGGATAGAGAGTACCAATGGGACAGTGCCTTCTGCCAGGCCGTGCTCTGTAACCTTTCTGGGGTTTAGGCAACTCCTACCCTCTGACCCTTCTGTGTTCAGGCTATCGGAGTGCTAGCTTCTTTGGACAGAGGGGTCCTCTTTGGTCTGTGTATATGGACTTCATTGCTGCTGCTTGTGGCTCTCCACGAGGGAGCCCTTTTTTGGCTAGATAGGCCATGTGGTCTTTTTCTGTCGTCATTTTTCTATGCTTCTATAGGTTCTTGGTAGCCTATAGCTGGGGAGTCCCATATGTGAGGACTGACTTCCTGCTTGTTCCCGGAGAAAGCGTAGTTACTCACCTGTAACAGGTGTTCTCTGGGGACAGCAGGAATCAGTCCTCCTCCCCTTGGAGTTGCAGTTGTATCATCTTTATTTGTTTTTGCCATCTTTTAGCTATGTCATCTGACTGATCAAGATGGCAACCTTGGGCGGGAAGGGACCACGCATGCATGATAGCAATCCCAAAGGCTTTCTTTGAAAGCTGGGGATTTGCTCCGCGCGGGCGCCGACGTCACCCATATGTGAGGACTGATTTCTACTGTCCCCGGAAAACACCTGTTACAGGTAAGTAACTGCTTTCTTTTCCAAGACTGCACAGAGGCTGCCATATTGAAGTTTTGAATGCTCTGCTGTCTCCCTGAAGGCCTTCTTGCCAGGCAGGTCCTCACCTGATATCCACTATATCACCCAGGCTCTGAATTATGTACTGCCAAGATCTGGTAGCTAGCAGTATTGGAAATTTTTTTTCATCGGAAGTTCAAGGCAAATTACATTCAAAAAGAGTAGGTATTTTTTCTTTCCACAGAGGATTTAGTTTGTACCTGAGGCAGCAGAGTTAAGTGATTTGCCCAAGATCACAAGGAGCCAGCAGTGAGATTTCAACCTGACTTCCCTGATTCTCCACCCACTTCTCTAACCATTAGGCTGCTACTCCACAGAAGGTGAAGCCTTAACATCCCTGGACCCTGGGAGTGCCATTTCCCATGGAGAGCTTCTCTTTGAATTTCAGCTATTTGCTATGTTTGCACCCTTCTTACTTTTTTCATTTCCTTTTATTCATTGGATATTTCACCTGCTTTTTCAAATAGCCCAAGGCAGGTTACAATAAAACATACATAATCATTCATACATATAATATACAAAACAATGACAAAATTTATGTAACAATGGATATAACACAACCCTCCAACTATCAATATTGAAAAAAAAAGTAGATTTAGATATTCTGTTGGAAACGAGTAGGCTTTAAGTGCCTTTCTAAAACCCAAAAGATCTATAAAACAGTTTTATAAGTAAAGCATGCTATAAGAATGGAAGGGAACTAGATATCGCCCTATCCCTTCCTGGTGAGATCTATTGTATCAAGCTGTTGGCAGTATGGATCCCAGTGAACTAGTTTATGTGCAAGGAAAACCTCTGTGGGAAACTAAATCAGCACATGGGACAGATGAACCAGTATTTGATTTAGCAGCAAGTGCAGAGTGAGATGCTGTGCCAGACTATCCAGTCCATGCAAGCATGACCTGCAAGAATTTGCTCTTCCATCTTCCTTGCCTGAAGCATTACTAGTCCTGCCTCATAAAGAACCCATGGTTGAGACTTCCCTATGCGTTTTTTGAGATTCAAACACTTTTTTTTGGCATTTTGGACCAGTGTTCCATTGCATTTATGCTACAACGCTCTCATTTTCCAGACCATCAATCTATTGTGGTGAGGAAAGCACTGCTGAACATAGAGATACACAGGGAAATGAGTCCTATCACTTTAATTCAGAAAGTATCAAGGGTTTCCCTAGTAACCAAGAGTCTCTGACTCAGAACCTAGTCATCCCTAAGCCCCGCCCACAGCAGCACGTCAGGGAGAAGCCTGACCCTAATCACATGTGCTGGGAGCAAGGTGTGGCTCAGGAAGAAGGAAAGTTTAAAAAGCTGACTTTCAGAAACACAGATAGAGAAGGAGAAGGAGAAGGAGAAAGTGAAGCAGCAAGAACAAGGAACGCAAAGAGGGAAGCGAGAGCAAGTGAGAGAGTGCTTGCAGAGCATGAAAGACAGTGTGAAGGAAACACTGGAAGCCGAAGAGAGAGAACTGATGAGAGATTGCCAAGCACAGCTGAGAGAGCAAGGAAAGAGAAGCTGCTGCAAGCAAACGAAGCTGCTGCAAACGGAAGACAGCATGACTGGCTTGCAGGGCAGAGAGAGATTCTGAATACCTCTGAAACCAGGCAAGTGTGTCCTTCTCAGTTCTTAACCAGTAAAAGTTTGAGAGAATTAGCTTTAGAGTTAAAAGCTGATTCCAGCAATAAGCCAAACCCCAAGATAAAAAGAGACTGTTTATCTAAGTATCAAGTAGCTCATATAGCAGACGAGCTAGTGCAGAAACAAGCCCTGCTTAAGAAATTGAGTGAACTGATTAAGAAAGAGAATAGCAAGCTCTCCCCTCAGATGTCTTTGGATGTGTGTGAGAATGATAGCGTTGAAGATATGGAGATAACAGATATGGAAGACAGTTCCTTTGAAATGCAATGTGCTGTATGTCAAGCCTCTGACGTAGAAGAGAGCTGAGCCAGAAAGCCATTGAATGTATGCCTGCTTAGGAAGCAGCCTGAATTGTGAAGATGTCACAACCGAAGAAAACAGCTGAGTGCTAAGTTCAACTGATAAGGTTGAAAGCTGGTACTAAATGTTCAAGGGGCATTTAAAGAGTTGTTTTGCTGCAAGAGTTTTGTTCTTGTAAAGAAGAGAAACATTTAAGAATTTAAAAGTTTTGGAATAAGTGGCATTTTGATTTACAAGCAAAGTTGTTCCTATTTCTTTTGAAGCTGTAGCGTGGGATTAAAAATCCTATAATTGATTTTTCCACTTGTGTCCTGTGTATGAAGGAACCCCTGATTACATTAAATAAATTTTCTCTGTCTTATGCCTAACCACCGGATCACAACTCCTTTGCTTTAAGATAGGACTACAATTCCCAGCAGCCCTCCTGGCAGCCATTTTGAGGGAAACTTATTTTAAAGCCAAAAAGGCGACCTCACCTGGTATCAGTTATCTACCTGGCCAGGCGGGGGCGACACTATATTATTTTACTGTTGATGGGGAATACTGGCCTGGGCCTTTCCACTGTGGGATGCAATTGTCGTGAATTAGAGTGCTTTTATTTCACACTTTTAAGAAGGGAAATGAAATTGGATTTAGCTTACACATTTTCTCAGAGTTCAAGGCATGTTACGTTCAGATACAATAGATATTTTCCTGTCCCTGGAGGGCTTACAATCTAAGTTTGTACCTGAGGCAGTGGAGGGTAAGATCACAAGGGGCAGTAGTGGGATCTAAATCCTGGCTTTCCTGATTCTAGCCCACTGCTCTAACCATTAGGCTTTAAAAATAGCCCAAGGCGCAGAAGACAATAAACACACACAGTCAGTCATACATATAATACACAAAACAATGACAAAATTATGTAAGAACAGACACAACCCAAGCCTACAACTTCAGTATTAAAATTCTGCCTAACTTCTGCTCTCTCTGCACACTTTTGTATGAAATAGTGAGCTCATACTGTTAACCAATATGTAGTAGAGTTCAGCATTATGGAGAAGGTTTAGAATAAGGCGGTCTTAGTAGCTTTCTGTAACATAAGAATATAAACATAATTGCCATACTGAGTCAAACCAAAGATCCATCAAGCCCAGTATCCTTTTTCACAGGTACCTGGCAGGATTACCAAAACGTAGCTAGTTGCCATGCTGCTTACCCCCCTGGAATAAGCAGTGGCTTTTCTCAGGTTTACGAAATCTACTGACTTTCTCCAGGAGCTTGTCCAGACCTATTTTTAAACCCTGTTATACTGACTGCTTTTATTTAAACCACATCCTCCAACAATGAGTTCCAAAGCTTAACTATGCATTGAATGAAAAAAATATTTTCTCCTGTTTTGTTTTAAATGTATTATTTAATGGTGTGTCTCCTAGTCTTTGTTCTTTTTGAAAGAGTAAACAATCAGTTTCTCTATACCAGTTCTACTAATACTACTACTTCTTATCATTTGTATAGCGCTACAAGGTGTACACAGCACTGCACATATAGGTGCAAGACACAGTCCCTACTCATCAGAACTTGCAGTCTAATCAAGATGATGAACATCACAAAACTAGGAACTAGAGTATTGTAAGATACACATAAATAGTGAACAAAAATGAGGAGCACCAGGATCCAAAAGAAACCTCGAAGAGGTGTGTTTTTAGCCTGGGCTTGAATAGAGCTAGAGAAGGAGTTTGATGTACTGACTCAGGTAGTTTGTTCTAGGCATATGGAGCAGCAAGATGGAATGAACAAAGTCTGCAGTTGGCAGTGGCAGAGAAGGGCACAAATAAAAGGGATCTGCCAGAGGAACAGAGTTCCCAAGGAAGAGTGTAAAATGAGATAAGAGAGGAAAAGTAGTGAGGAGCTGCAGAATGAATGCGCTTGTAGGTCAGTAGGAGAAGTCTGAACTGGATGCATAAATGGATAGGAAGCTAGTGAAGTGACTTTAGAAGGGGGGTTATATGAGCATAGAGACACTGGCGGAAGATAAGCTGTGCAGCCGAGTTTTGTACAGACTGAAGGGGGGGAGAGTTGATTGAGGGAGACCAGCAAGGCAGGAGGTGACTAGAGAGTGGATAAGGGTCTTAGTAGTGTCCAGAAAGGAAGGGGCGAATTTTACTGACAATAGAGAAAGAAGCGACAGGTTCCACTCCACTCAGGATTTTATAGACCTCTATCATATCTCCCCTCATCTGTCTCTTCTCCAGGCTGAATAGCCCTAACCTCTTCAGTATTTCCTAATTAGAGAGCATTCCATCCTCTCTCTTTTTTTTGATCACCCTCCTCTATACCGTTTTTAACAGCCTCTTTGACCTTCCTTCTTCTTTTTTATCCTGACTTATTTTGTTTATACCTTTTTTGGGGGGGAAAGGAATATGTGTAATACATTTCATGCAAGAATAGCTATGATTGAATTTCAGTACATTGTTATAGACCTAATTATGTTGTAAACTGGTAGAGTACTCCTAATCTTTTTGTTTCTCTTTATGTTCTGTCCTTGGTCTTTTTATCATTGATTTAGAGAGAATTGTTGTTGTTTGCTTTTTAATTATGTCCTTATAATTTTTACTGCAAACCGTTTGGTGTATTATTTATGAAGGATGGAATATCAACAAGTTATGGATTTGAACCTAAGGTTGTGAACTTTGTACTCGGAGACCATCTTTTTTCTTTATTTAAAAGTTATGTACTGATAGCCAGGGACAGATGAAGTCCATACAAATTTTAGCAGAGGAATTTACACTACTGAAGTGGCACTTATTTACCTATTTACTGTTAAGGCATGTGTTGAGCCTTCCCGCAAGTGAGTTGACGGAAGAAAACACTGAGACCCTAGTTAAAAGCATTATGTTTGGAGAGTGAAAAAGGGGTATGCCTCGTGATCTTGCACCAGTCGTTGCAAACCCTACAGTCTGATGGTGTTTTTGGGGCCATAGAAGGAAAATGAACAGCAGAATGAGGGGAAGAGATACAGGCAAACATGGTACTACAGAGTGTTAAAGATGCTGTTTGATAGTATAGTGCTGTAGGAGCAGCAATATACATTTTTGGTAGAAGCCTGTTTATCCCCACGCTATGCTTGGTGAGGGAACATCAGTGATACTGACCAATATGTGAAGTGTGGAGCAGCTGGAGCCACGTTGAGTCATCTGTTCTGGCAGCGTCTCTGGATTGGTTCATCTTGGGAAGCGGTGGTGTACTATCTTTCTGATATCTTGCAGGTGGATTTCCCTTTGTCTAGTCAAGTAGTGTTATTTGATGCTAAGGTCCCCTCTTATTATGGGGAGGCTTTTTTTTGCATGCAAGATCTTTCTCCTTGGATGTAAATATATTCTGCCAAATTGGAGAGGTGCGAGGCCTCCTACTCTGAGCCAGTGGTGCATCCAGCTATTTCAGATAATGGTGTTTTAGAAAGTAGTAGTGTCAAAGCAAGGCCAAGCAACTGGAGGGCCTTCCATTGGGTTTAGGACCCTTCTGGACCACTTTGTCAAATAGGGCAGGAAGTGCTTTATTGAATATTTAATTACCTGTATGCTTTAGGTAGAATATGTATGTGTGTGTTTATTGCAAACTTGCTATACCACCCTTTGCAAGCATCAAGGCCCTTGGTTTACAGTAAAATTAAAACACACAAAACTTTATAACATAGAAATAAATGATACAAACAGTTTACATAAAAGCAAGAAAAAAAGAAAAGAAATCAATACAATGCATTTTATCTGACTAGAAAGAAGCAAAGAAAAAAAAAGAACCATAGCAATCCTCTAGGAGTCACGCTACACCCGAATACAAAACAAATTTAACTTCCTGAAAAGCAGTAGTAAAGTAATAGGTTTTAAGAGTATTTTAAATTTAGTGAGTGAATTCTCAAGACTAATATATAATGGCAGGTTATCCTAAAGATGAGGAGCTAAATTTACCAAGCATTGGTACTCCCACATTTCGACTACGCCAACATCATTTTATACGGGCTCCCGAAGGCAACTCTACACCCACTCCAACTGGCAATGAACACTGCAGCAAGAGTGCTAGTCGGGGTACCACGAACGAACCACATCACCCCAATTCTGATGAATCTACACTGGCTGCCCATTCATGCCAGACTCCTATACAAGATTTTAGTTACAACCTTCAAAGCCCTAAACAATCACTCTCCCACATCCATTAAAGAGCTGATCCATCATATACACCCAAATAAAAGCAGACGATCAGTAACGATCAACACGTTGACGATTCCTAAAGAAACGACCACGTGCACAATGGCAACCTCCAACAGGGCTTTCTCGATCTACGCACCCACGGCCTGGAATGCCCTCCCCGCAGACATGCGTGCCATTACTAGCCAATCCCAATTCAGGAAGGCCCTCAAGCATTTCGTATTTGTGAGACACTACCCTGAATCCAACAATAGAAGCCAACTAACACTCAACCACACTAAACATTCAGATCATCCCAGTGTAGAAGGGAATAGCTGACTCAAGCTGGCCCATACTGGATAACATAGGACCTCAACCCGGAAGCACAAACTGTACTGTAAATAATGTGTAGATATGTTACCCCAGTTGAATCCAAGTTTTAACCCTCGTTCAATGTAAATGCTCTGTGGCTCGTCCGCATAGTAACGTGTTTTGTTTATTGTAAACCGCACTGATATTGTAATAGCGCGGTATATAAAAGAAGTTAAATAAATAAAAATGTAGAATGCAGAGTGGCGAGTAGACTCGAGCCTTTCCCGACTGGATCTGGGTAAGATGAGAACATTCTGGTCCTTTGATCCAAGAATACTGATGATACTGTACATATGGACGAAGAAGATAAATAACTGCCTTGCGGTGGTTATTTAACCAAATGGAAAAATCTGCCTTGTGATAGAAATTCATTTTAGAGTATGACTAAAGGGGGGGGGGGGGCTGACTTTTAGGGGATGTTTAAACAAACAAAACTTGGTTTCCTAAGCCTCTTGTGTTTACTGTCTTTGAGATTGCTTTGGGCTTAGTATACAAAAAGAGCACTTGTAGGCTAGGCATGCTATTTGTTCTGTTAGAGCTGTGGCGATAAAGAGATGTAAATTAAAAAAGTGCTGCTAGTAACGACGATGATTTGTTCTCTTTGATTTATAATAACGATCATATTAAAAACAAAATAACATAAAATCAGTGTTGACAGACTTTTAAAACATCAACAATCATTCCTAATAAATAGCAGATTACACCAGTAGTTGCTGACCTATCTCTTCCCTGGCTAAATCAGTGCTGATTTCCACCCCTTAAACTGGGAATAGCCAAGTTTTAAGTGGTTTTCAACATTTTTCTTATGTCTTTTTTTGTCAGTCATCGATGCATCACCCTGCACTATCTTTTTGGGACTACCTTGGTGACAAGGAAATACTGTTTTCTGGGCTCCTTTTTGTTTTTCCTCCTGTTTCTGATCCCAGGCCCATGGATCCTATCCTGATAAACTTGTCGTCTTGCTCTTCTTGCAAAATTCCACTCATTTGCCAAGCTTTTCAGCAAGAAGCAAGCCCCAACGCATTGTAAATATGATCATGCCGTTGAGCTGCTGCCTTGGATGATACCACCTTATGGTATATGTATCCTTTATCTGGACCTGAATCTAAAGCCATCTGAGAATATATCAAGGAAAACTTTGCGCTGGGCTTTATCTGCCCTTCTAAATCCCTGGCCAGAGCAGGTTTTTTCCTGAAAATTATAATTGGTCCCTTGGTCTCTGCATCAATTATAAAGATCTTAATAAAATAACTATAAAAGACAGGTATCCCCTGCCATTGAAACTGTTTGACAGGCTCCGAGGTGCCAATATAGTCTCAAAGCTGCGTCTGTGCGGGGCCTATAATATCATTTAGATAAAACAGAATGTTGAGTAGAAGACTATCTTCAATACAAGGGATAGTGATCATAAGTATACCATGATGCCATTAGACTTCTGTAATGCCTTGGCTATCTTTCAAGCCATTGTCAATAGTATTTTTTTTCTTGTGTAGTAATTGGTGGCCTACTTTGTTTTTCTCCGGAAACGAGCAGAAAGTTAGTCCTCACATATGGGTGATGTCAGCACCGACGGAGTCTGCTCAGAAGCATCTCCCCAGCTTTCAAAGGAAGCCTTTGGGAGATGCACCATGCATGCGTGGTCCCTTTCCGGCCGAACGGTACCATCTTGCCTCAGTCTTCTTTTTATCTGCGGAGCCCTCTGGACATCTGTCCATTTTCCCCTGTCAAAAGTGTGTTTTTTGATACCTTTCTGTCCAGTTTATATACCGTTGCCTTTCCTGCCTCGGTGTTGCTCCTCGGGATCGTTCCTTTGTTTTTTGTTTTTTCTTTGAGGTATCCCTCAACTGGTGCCTTTTTTTGGCCGAAGGCCTCTAACCCTTACTGGGTGGCAGGACCCTCTTTTTCCCGATGGCCTCCAGCGGCTTCAAGAAATGCAATCGGTGCAGCAAGATGATGTCCCTCACCGATCCACATGACTGCTCCCTCTGGTGTCTTGGCCCGGAATACGATGACTTGGACTGCAAGCTTTGCAGGACCATGACCCTAACGGCCCTTAAGAGCCGTCAGCAGCAGCAGGAAAAGTTTTTCCAAAAGTCCAACTCTGTGCCAGAATGCCAGCGATACCCCTTTCTAGGGCCCCCTCTGGTACCTCAGTGCCCCACGAAGCATGGACTGCTTCGGAGTCCCGTGGCCATGGTTCCTCAGAGAGGAAATCCCCGGAAATGGAACACAAGAAGTCAAATTCCTTGAAGACCTCCTCAGAGACTGGGTCCGGGAAGACGAGAAAATCCCACTCCAGGCCCCACAGTGCCTGGCGTGAATCGGAGGAGTCTGAGCAGGAGCAGCCTCACAAGCTGCCCTGAAAGGAGTCGTCGGTACCCACCAGCCACTCTCAAAATACCAGAGGCCATCATTGTCGAGGACTCCCCCTCAACGGAACAGACATTGGACCTGAAACCCTTGGCATCCATGTCAAAGGCTGCGGAGCCAACTAGCATGGAGACCAGGATGGCAGCCTTAGAGCGCAGTATCTCTTCCCTCATGGCGCAGCAGCAGGCATTCTTGTCTGGTTCATCCGGCTCATCCACCCCGACAATGGGACCCTTGATATCGCGGGCCTCCCTGGACATCGAGCTGATCCTCGAGTGTCAGCAGCCTCAAGAGACTCATTGACATGCGATGAGGGTCCCGATCCCATTCCTGATGTCACCGGTCCTCTCTGGCAAGCACACATGGCTCAGGACCGCAGGTCCTCTGGAGGCCCTAGGCTCCTTGGCTTGGACCTCGACTGCAGTGACTGTGAAGCCTCTGAATCAACCTCGGACTTCCAGTCTGATTGGGAGACCGAGGACAAAGAGTCCCTGGACACTCGGCACCACTGAGACGTACCTTCAGACCCATCTCTCCCCCCCCCCCCCCCGGGTGTCCCGACCCCTTTCCCCACTAGAGGATGTTGTCGTCTTCAACTTTGTGCGAGACATGGCTAGGGCACTCTCCATCGAGACCGAGGTGGAGGAGGACCCTTGCAAGGAGGAACTGGAAATTCTCCAGTATGAGGCCCCTCTGAAGGAGGCCCTAACAGTACCTGTTCCGCTAATCCTACAATGCTGCCTTCTCTACATGTGGGAGACACTGGCATCAGTTCCCATTGTCAGCAGGCAACTCAACTCCATGTATCAAGTCCACCAAGGCCCTGGGTTCCAAAAGACCCATGCGTAGAATCAAGAGCCAAAAGACCCATTCCTTTGTTCCCTCCGGCATGGAGGCCCAAACCTTCAACAGCCTTGGCCGGAAGGCTTTTCAGGACTCGATGCTGACATGCCGGGTCCAGTCCTAACAGCTCTACATCGGCATGTACCTCAAAGAGTTGTTGAAGGAGCTTGGTGGGTTCTCAGCAGACCTTGACAGGGAAACCCTTCCAGAGGTTCAAGTCACTGGCCTCTGCGGTCAAGGAGTACTCGAAGTTCCTGTTTTGAGCAGCTTATGACGGCTTTGAGTCATCAGCCAAGATGGCTGCCGCCAGCATCTCAGCCTGACACCAGGCATGACTGCAGTCGTCTGACCTCGAACAATGGGTTCAGGACAAACTTATTGATGTCCCCTGCATTGGAGAGAACCTCTTCATGAAATCCATGGCAAACAAAGCAGCAAAGATCAAGACTGAGTTCGTAACAAGGACCAGACTCTCAAAAAAGATCTCTGCAGCCTTGTAAGAAGGCTCCGGGAAAGAAGTCTCACAGTCCCAGGCCTTCTCAACCCCACAGCTCAGCCAACAGCATAAGGGGCAGGGGCATGGCCCCTGTAAGCAAAAGACCCCCAAGTCTCAGGTGCCAGCCTCAGTTCAGCCGGGGGGGGGGGGGCCTTTTGATTCCCTGGGCGTGACTTCCTCTCCACCAGGAGGTCCCCTATAGCCCACAGGGGGGGGGGGGTGGCTGGTCCTGTTTGCCCACAGGTAGCCCATCATCACCACTGATACCTGGGTCCTACAACGGTCAAGGAGGGCTACCTCCTGCACCTATGGCAGATGCCACCCTCATACTTTCCAGGAGAGCCCGTAAGACCTCTCCTCCACCAGACTCTGCTCCTCACTGAGCTTGCAGGACTTCTCAAAGGCAAGGCAGTAGAGCCAATGCTGAAACATCTTTAGGACCCTGACTTCTACTCCAGGTATTTCCTCATCCCCAAGAGAACAGGGGCCCTCAGATCCATCCTGGATCCTGCGGGATCAGAACAGGTTTCTAGTAAAGGAAAAGTTCAAAATGTCTCCCTTGGAACATTGGCATTCCTCCAGCAGGAAGATTGGTTATGCTTGTTAGATCTAAAGGATGCCTACACACACATCCTAATCCAATCCAGCCACAGAAAATACCTCCGGTTTGTGGTGGGAGGAAAGCACTACCAATATAGGGTGCTATCCTTCGGGCTGGCCTCATCGCCTAGGGTCTTCGCAAAGTGCCTCGCAGTGGTCGCAACCCATCGTCGTCTCAAAGGTGCCTTCGTCTTCCCTTACCTGGACCACTGGCTCATAAGGGGAGGCACAGCTGCAGAGGTGAAATATGCCACAGCATGCACCATCAACGCTCTGCAGCATCTGGGGTTCATCATCAACTACCCCAAATCCCACCTCTCTGGCTCAAAACCTGGAGTTTATAGGGACTCAGCTAGACACCCTCCAGGCCCAGCCTTCCTCCCTCAGGAGAAGTCTGAACGCCTTGGGGGAAAGTCGCAGAGGTGCAGTGACTCCAGTCACTACCCACCCAGCCTCTCCTCTGCCTGCTGGGCTACATGACCTCCACGGTTCATGTGATACTATACACCTGACTGCACATGAGAGTGGCCGAGTGGTGCCTCCATTCTCCAGGAACAAGCAGGAATTCAGTCCTCACATATGGGTGACAGCGCTGATAGAGCCCGTGCAGAAGCATCTCCCCAGCTTTCAAAGAAAGCCTTTGGGAGATGCACTATGCATGCGTGGTCCACTTTCTGCCCAAGGGTGCCATCTTGCCTCAGTCTCCTTTTTTCCCACGCCCATTGGAGGTAGTACAGTATTCCCTGGAAAAAGTCTTATTTTTATTATTGAGATTTGTCCTGTTTGTGCACTGGTTCTTTCCCGCCTCTGAGCCAGCTTGCCCCAGCATCGCTCCTCGGGTTCATCTATTAGTTTTTCTCATTTTTTCATCGAGGTGTTCCTCGATTGGTATTCGTGCCCTTTTTCAGCCAAAGGCCTCTGACCCCTGCTGGGAGGTGGGAATCCCCTTTTTCCGATGGCCTCCAGTGGTTTCAAAAAGTGACCGGTGTGGCAAAATGATGTCACTTGCCAACCCTTACGATTGCTGCCTCCGATGCCTCAGTCTGGAGCACGACGACTCCCACTGCAAGCTCTGCAGAACCATGACCTTAAAAGACTTGAAGAGCCGCCATCAGCAGTAGAAAAGTTGTTTTGTTTTGTTTTTTTCAGAAGTCCAACTCCCTGCCAAATTCTCCGGTGATACCATGCTTCAAAGCACCCTCCGATACCTCGGTGCCTGCGAAGCCAGAGCCTCCTTGGAGTCCCACGGCCGTGATGCCTCAGAGCCGAAATCCCCGGAGGTGAAGCACAAGAAGAAGAAACCCTGGAAGACTGCCTCTGAGGACGGATCCAGGAATAAGGAGAAATCCCATCCCAAGATCTGCAGTCCAAGGCATGAGTCTGAGGATTAGGGGCAAGAGTGGCCTGTCAGACTGCCCTATAAGGAGTTGTCAGAACCCACCAACTGGCCTCGAACCTCCAAGGCCATCCTCATCGAGGATTCCCCCTCGACAGTACCAATGCCAGGCCTGAAATCCTCTGTGCCTGCATTGAAGGTTGCGGAGCCAACTGGTATGGAGACCAAAATGGCAGCCCTAGAGAGCAATATATCTGCCCTAGTGGTCATGCAGCGGGCATTCATGTCTGGCTCATTTGGTTCATCCGCCCTGACGACAGGACCCTCGACATCGAGGGCTTCCCCGGACATCGAACCAGTCCTCAAGCACCACCAGACTCAAGAGAAGCCCCACCCCAGATGAGGTCACAATCCTATTCCTTGGGACGCCGGTCATCTCCGAGAACACCTGCAGCTTGGACCGCAGATCCTCTGGAGATCACGGACCGCCAAGAGCGGTCCTCGACTGAGATGATCACGTGGCATCAGACTCGTACTCTGACTTTGAGTCCGAATGGGAGAACCAGGACGAAGAGTCCCCGGACATGAAAGGCGACACAATGATGTGTCCTCAGACCCATTTCCCCTAGTGAGCCGATACCGTTCCCTGGCCGAGGATGTTGTGTTCCTCGATTTTGTGCGGGACATAGCCAAGGTTCTCACTATCAAGACCAAGGCTGAGGAGGACCCGTGCACCAAGGAATTGGAGACATTGCAATATGAGGCACCCCTGAAGGAAATCCTTATGGTACCGGTGCTCCCAATCCTCTACTGCCACCACCTCTAGATGTGTGAAAGACCAGCACCTGTTCCATTCGTTAGTAGGCACCTTAACGCCATCTACTGGGTATACCGAAGCCCTGGGTTTCAAAAGACCCAGCTTCCCCACAGCTCCATGGTTGTAGAGTTGACAGTGCGCCTGCTTAAGAGCCAAAACACTCATTCGTCGATGCCACCCGGCAGGGAGGCCTGAACCCTCTACGCCTGTTGCCGCGTCCAGTCCTACCAGCTGTACATCGGCATGCACCTGAAGGAACTTTCGAAGGAGCTCAGGGGATTCTCAGCAGGCCTCGAAGGGGGACCCCCTACAGAGGTTCAAGACCCTGACCTCAGCAGTAAAAGAATGCTCGAAGTTTTTGTCCCAGGCAGCCTAAGATGGCTTTGAGTCATTGCTATGGTGGCTGCCGCAGGCGTCGGGGCATGACGCCAGACATGGCTGCAGTCATCCTACCTGGAACAATGGGTTCAGGACAAACTGATAGATGTCTCCTGCATAGGAGAAAACCTATTCGGGAAGCCCATGGGGGATAAGGCAGCGGAGATAAAGACTGAGTACATGACGAGAACAGGATCTCAAAGAAGATCTTTGTGCAACCCCAGAAGAAAGCTCTGGGGAAAAAGTCCCTCCTTCCTGAGGAAGAAAGATGACTTTAGCGGTGCCTTGCACTTCCAGGCCTTCTTGGCCCCTCAACAGGGCCAGCAACAAAAAGGCCAGGGACATGGTCCCAGAAAACAAAAGACCACGAAGTCCCAGGCACTGGCTCTGATCCAGCCTGGGGGTAGCATTTGACTATCTGGGTGTGACCTCCCTACCCCCAGCGGGTCCTCTGCTGCCCACAGGTGGACAGCCATCACCACAGACACCTGGGTGCTACAGATGGTCAAAGGAGGGCTACCTCCTCCACCTACAACGGGTGCCACCCTTGTACTTCCCAAGAAAACCCACCAGACCTCTCCTTCACCAGACCCTGCTCCTCACCGAGCTAGCAAGCCTAATCAATGACAAGGCAGTGGAGTCACTGCCGAAACACATCTGGGGCACAGGCTTCTACTCCAGGTATTTCCTCTTCGCCAAGAGGACAGGAGGCCTCGGGCCCATCCTGGACCTGTGAAATCTCAACAGGTTTCTGGTCAGGGAGACGTTCAAGTTGCTCTCCCTTGGGACACTACTGCCATTCCTCCAGCAGAGAGATTGGCTATGCTCTTTAGACCTAAAGGATGCCTACAATCGCATCCTAATTCATCCCAGCCACAGAAAATACCTCCGGTTTGTGGTGAAGGGACAGCACTACCAATAGAGGGTGCTGCCCTTCGGTCTGGCCTCATTGCAAGTTTCTTCAGAAAGTATCTCGCGGTGGTTGCAGCCCACCTCCAGCTCCAAGGGGCCTTCATCTTCCCTTATCTGGACGACTGGCTCATAAAAGGGGACACTGTGGCAGTGGCACAATGCACCACCATGCGCATCATCAACGTCCTGCAGCACCTGGGGTTTGTCAAACTACTCCAAGTCCCACCTCACTCCCAGCTCCTAGAGTTCATAGGGGTGCAACTAGACACCCTCCAGGCAAAATCCTTCCTCCCTCGGGAGAGATCAGAATGCCTCAGGGAGTTAGCCTCAGAGGTACACCGATGCCGGATGCTACCTGCCCGGCTCCTACTCTGCCTGTTGGGACACATGGCCTCCATGCTTCATGTGACCCCATATGCCCGCCTGCACATGAGGGCAGCTCAGTGGTTCCTCCACTCTCAGTGGATACAAGCCACAGGCAGGCTCAGAGTCAGAGTGAAAGTGACACGTCAGCTGGCAGTCTCCCTCGGATGGTGGAAGATCCCACGTCACCTTCAGGCCAGGATGCCTTTCCAGGCACGCAACACACAGAAAGTCCTCACCACGGATACCTCTCCAATGGGCCACGGAGCGCATTGCGAGAGCCTCTAGATGCAAGGTGGCTGCTGGTCCCAGAGGGAATCCCAGATGCAAATCAACCTGCTAGAGCTTGAGGCAATATACCTAGCTTTCTGAGCCTTCCACCGCCAGCTCCAGCAACATTCGGTGCTGATACAGACAGACAATCAGGTTGCAATGTTCTACGTGAACAAACAGGGGAGAACAGGGTTGTACCCCCTCTGCAAGAAGACGGTAGCCCTCTGCTCCTATGCTACACACAGAGGGATGCTCCTAAGGGTGGTGTACCTCCCAGGCCAGGACACTGCCCTGGCGGACAGACTGGGAAGTGTCCTCCAGCTGCATGAGTGGCGCCTGAATCCAGTGGTAGCCTCATGGCTGTTTTGTTTCTGGGGCATCCCCTCATTGGACCTGTTCGCTAGCCTGGACAACACGCAGTTGCCCCAATTTTGCTCCAGCCAGCCGCACCCATACATGGTAGCAGTGGATGGTTCCTCATCCCGTGGACGGAAGATCTCCTGTACGCCTTCCCACCGACACTGCTGGTAGCCAAGACATTCAAGATTCAGCGCAACAGAGCATCTCTAATGCTGATAGTCCCTCAGTGGCCCAGGCAATCCTGATTCCCACTGCTCCTCTCCCTATCGTCAGCATCGCGGAGTCCCCTGGACTGATCTCCAGGGCTACTCTCACAGGCTGTCTCCTACCCTCAACCTGGTGTCCTTCTCACGCACAGGTTGGCTGCTGAAAGGGTAGTGTTTTAGCTCACTTCAATCTCCCACAGGATGTGGAAGAGATTCTACTGGCCTCTTGTAAGGCCTCCACAGGAAGGACATACGCCTTTAAGTGGCACTAATTCTTGGTGTGGTGTGTGGAAAGGCAGGTGAACCCGTTTTCCTGCTCAGTACAAGTGTACGCCAATACCTGCTTCACCTATTGCAGGTGGGACTGAAGTCCAGTTCGGTCAAAGTACGGCTGAGTGCCATCGCAGCACATCACCATTCCATTGAGGGAAAAATGCTCTTGGCTCAGCCCTTTGTGTCCTGATTCCTGCGGGGCCTCATGTTAGCCAAACCCCCCTCCCCTCATCCGCCCTCCAGCAGCAGGGTAGGATCTCAATGTGGTGCTCTCACAGCTCACTAAGCCTCCGTTTGAGCCTCTGGCTACCTGCCATCTCTGGTAACTGTCCTGGAAGGTGACCTTCCTGATAGCACTCACATCAGCATGCAGAGACAGTGAACTCCAGGCTCTGATGGCAGAACTGCCCTACACGAGGTTCTACAAGAACAGGATGGTGCTCTGCACACCCCCCAAATTTCTGCCGAAGGTGGTATCCCTATTCTACCTTAACCAGGAGATGGTACTCCCCACCTTCTTTCTGAGGCCTCGTGCTAGTAGGGTGGAGACTGTTCTCCACAATCTGGATTGTAAGAGAGTCTTGACCTTTTACCTGCAACAGACTCGGGGCCACCGCAAAGCACCACAGCTTTTTGTATCCTATGACCCTCAACTGTTTGGGGCTCCCAATGACTAAGCAAACTCTGTCCAATTGGGTAGTGGATTGCTTTACCCTTGCCTACGAGCAAGCAGGGATCTCACTGGACCAGAGGGTCATGGCTCACCATGTCAGGACCACTGCCATTTCCGTGGCAAATATGCATTCTGTCCCGTGACGGAGATCTGTCAGGCTGCCTCCTGATCTTCGGTCCATACCTTCGCAGCTCACTACTGCCTGGAGAGGGAGTCCTGACCGGACAGCATCTTTAGCCAGGCTGTTCTCCATAATTTCTTAGGGGTGTAGGCAACTCCTGCCCTTCGACCCTGCTGTGTTCAGGTTACTGGAGTGCTAGTTCTCTGCCGGACACTTGGGTCTTGCGAGACTCTCTCAGTAGGGACTCAACTGCTGCTGATCACAGCTTACCCTTTGCAGGTCGCTGTGGCTTTTTCACAGGTTCTCAGTAGCCTGTTACTGTGGAATCCCATGTGAAGACTGACTTCCTGCTTGTTCCTGGAGAAAGTGTAGTTACTCACCTGTAACAGGTGTTCTCCAGGGACAGCAGGAATCAGTCCTCACAACCCTCTCTCCTCACCTTGAAGTTGCTCCTTTACCGTATTTTATTTTTTTCCTTGGCTGTCTCATGTCATTAGACTGAGGCAAGATGGCACTCTTGGGGGGACTTCCGGTGATGTCACAGAGCTAATGGCAGCTTAGAAGCCTAGCTCCGTCCGATTCCCGAGTGTGGAGAGACAATAAAGCGACCCCAGGTGAAAAAGTGGAAGGGAGGCGAGCACCCAGCATTGCGATGGCGGCGAGGAAAAAATTGCCGGGTTTCCAATCCCCGTACATGTGCCGGGAGCTGATGGCGAAGGCGGAGACGGCCGGCTCAGAAGAGGGAGCCGGGGCAGGGAGCTCAGAGGAGGAGGATGGAACGGATATGGAGGGGCTGGAGGAGGTGTCGTTGAAAAAGTGGCTGCAGGCGTTTAAAGTGGAAATGAGAGGAGAGATTAAGGCAATGAGGAAAAAGGTGAAGGAAACCCTGATGACGATCCAGAACGAGGTGGGCTGTTTGGGACAGCGCGTGGAGGACCTAGAAGGCCACGTGGAGCAATGTGAGGAGGAGGTGAGAGACATGGCGTCGATGCAGAATAAACTCAAGGCCCAGCAGGAGGAGTTACAGGAGAAAATAGAGGAGATTGAAGACAGAGCGAGAAGGAACAACTTGCGTATTCGGGGTGTGCCGGAGGAGGCATCCTCCAGAGACTGTGTACAGGTAGTGTAGAGGTTGTGCAGCCATATTTTGCAGCTGGGAGAGGACGCCAGACCGCGAGTGGAGCTAATTGGAGTTGAAAGGGCACATAGAAGTCTGGGTCCGAGGCGGGAGAAGCAGGCAAGAGACATTGTAGCCTGTTTGAGCAGTTTTCCCCTGAAAGAACAAATATTGAATGCGGCAAGGAAGTTTGGAAGGATTGCATGGGAAGGAAGTGAAATAGAAGTGTATAATGACCTGTCAAAAGGAACACTCGAAAGGAGGAGATCTATGAAAGAGGTCAAAGCATACTTGAGGGGGAAAGGCATGCGCTACCGATGGATGTTTCCATTTGGCATCTTGATGTCTGTGAATGGAGTGAACAGTAAGGTGAAAACGGTGGAGGAGGCATGGTCCACACTGAGAGAGATGGGGTGTGAGGATCTACCCCAAGCGGTGGAGAGGGAACAGCGGCGGGAAACTAAAGCAGCGATTGGTAAACAGCAAACGAGCTCGCAGTGGCAGAGAGCGGGAGAGAAGGGAAAGAGGTTGAAGCGGATGACTCGGGAGCGGAGGATGGAGGCAACGGAGGAAGACACCTGAGAGGAGAGACTGGAGAGATGATGCCTGGATGCAAGTACGGAGTATGAGTAGGGGGTGATAGAGCTCTGTTACTCATGGAACTCGGACACTGGACTTATAAGGCTGAGAGGGAGAGGGGAGGCTATTGGGATGGGGGGGTGTGGGGGTTAGTAACGATAAGGGATGGTAAGGGCAGAGCGGGGGAGCAAATGTCAGGGGAAGTGGCGGATGTGATGGTGTGGGTGGGGTTGAAAGCGGTGGTAAGAGGGAGGTTTATAATGTGGGGGGCTAGGAAAAAAAGGGATCGGGAAAGGAAGGAAGGGGAGTTAGGGAAGGAGTTAAGGGAGGCGGAGGAGAAGTATCAGGGGACAGGGGCAAAGAGGGATAGAGTGGAGATGGAGAGGGTGAAAGAGGAGTTACATGCCATTCAAACGGAACAAGTAGCCTTTGCTTTACAGAGAGCTAAGCAGGTCTACTACGAATTTGAAGATAAAGCAGGCAGATTGCTGGCTCGAAGATTAAGGCAGCAAAAGGGGGCAGCAATGATATACCAGATAGAAGGGAAGGATGGCAGGATTTGTAGAGGGGAGGAGGAGATAAGGGAACAGTTTAAGGCGTTATATAAGGAAATGGAGGGGGTGGGTGAGGGGGATATAGTAAGTTATTTGGATGGGGTAAAGTTAGCAGAGCTACCAGAGGAGGCCAAAAGGGACTTAGAGGCAGGAATCTCGGGGGAGGAAATTGGGAGGGTAGTGAGGGGGATGGAGGGGGGGAAGGCCCCAGGGTTAGATGGGTTGACCGGGAGTTTTTACAAGGTTTTTTTGGGGGAGATAGGGGTCATACTAGGAAAGGTATTTAATGGGGTTTTAAATGAAGAGGGGGAGCTGTCAAAGGGAATGTTGATGGCGGGGATAACTGTTTTGTTGAAACCAGGGAAAGACCCATTACGTTGTAGCTCGTATAGGCCTATTTCCCTTCTTAACGTGGATGTTAAGCTTTTGGCCAAACTTTTGGCGGGGAGACTGGCAGGGTGGCTACCAGGGATAATCAAAGTGGACCAAGCAGGGTTTATTATGGGAAGGCAAGCAGCGGATAATATAAAGAGAGCGATAGGGGTGACATGGGAGGCCCGGCAGGAGCGTGAGGAACTTATATTGATGTCAATAGATGCGGAGAAAGCATTTGACAGGGTGCACTGGGGATTTCTAATGAAGGTGCTGGAGAAGGTGGGGTGTGGGCCAAATTTTCTGAAATGGGTGAAATGACTTTATAGGGGGCCAAGGGCAAGGGTTAAAATTAACGGGAGGTACTCCAGGGATTTTGGTTTAGGGCGAGGGACTCGTCAGGGGTGTCCGCTGTCTCCGTTGCTGTTTGTAATGGTAGTGGAGCCGTTAGCGGAATGCATAAGGGGAATGGAAGGATAGCGGGCCTAGAAAGAGGGGGGCAGAATCATAAGATTTCATTATATGCGGATGACATTCTGTTATACATTAGCAGGCCACAGGAGTCGTTACCGGAGGTGATGAGGGAGGTGGAAAGGTATGAGGCGGTGTCACGGTTTAAAATAAATATAGATAAAACGGAAGTGATGAGGGTGCAGCTGAGTAGGGAGACTGAGGAGAGGTTGAAACGGTTGTATCCTTGAGGTGGGTTAGTCGGTCTTTGGGATATTTGGGGGTTAAACTCACGGTTAAGTATGAGAATCTGTATCAAGCTAATTACCCGAGACTTATTAGAAATATTAGTAGGGATTTGGAGGGGTGGATTTGGATAGAGATTTCCTGGTTGGACAGAATAGCTGCGATTAAAATGAATGTTTAACCTAGACTGCTATACTTGTTCCATGCTTTGCCGGTGGAGGTACCGGAAAGGGCGATGAGGGCGCTGCAAAGGTGGGTGTTTAGCTACATATGGAAGAGGAAGCCACCAAGGGTTGCAAGGGAGGTGATGTTCGCAGCTAAGGAGGAGGGGGGGGGGCTTGGGGTACCTAATCTGAGGGCTTACTATAGGGTGGCACAGTTAACACATGTATTGGGTTGGAGAGAGGGAGGGGAGGAGAGGCTTTGGGTGAGCTTGGAAAAATTGAGGGGGGGGGGGCATTTGGCAGCATGGGTATGGGCCCCGCGGGCGGAGAGAGAGGAGTTAGGGAGGGGTACCCCGGTGATGAGACAGGTGGTGAAGATATGGGATAAAGTCAGGGGGCCAGAAATAGCCAGCAGGGGGACAGTGTTTTCTGTGATGACACCTTGGAGGGGGCGGAGGGCCTTTAAACCAGGTTGGGAGGGAGGACGTTTTGATGTCTGGAAAGGAAAAGGGTTGGTGTGTAGTTTTCAGCTGTTGGAGGAGTGGGAGATGAAGAGCTTTGAGGAGGTGAAGGAGGAGTTTAGCCTGGAAGCAGGGGATAGATTTGTGTATGTGCAGGTGTGCTCGTTTCTTCAGAGGGGTACTGGGGAAGGAGGGGATAGGAAGGGAGGTTTCTAGTTTGGAGGTTATTTGGTACAGGAAGAGAGGGTCAAAGGGGATGATATCGGGATTATATAAAGAGGTTAAGGAGGAGGGAGTGGGGAAACACAAATATATGGTAGAGTGGGAAAGGGATCTGGGGAAGACAATGTCATTTATAGAGTGGAAAAGGGTGTGGGATCAGATAAAGAGGGGGCCCTGCTCGAGTAGGACCAAAGAAAATTGTTATAAAGTAATGCTGCACTGGTATTATACACCTGAGAGATTACACAGGATATATCCGGGGGTGTCTCCTTTATGCTGGTGGGAGTGTGGGGAAGAGGGGACCTTCTGGCATGTGTGGTGGAGCTGCGCAAAGGCTCAGGGATATTGGAGGCGGATTCGGGGGTGGATTCAGGAGAAGTTAGGGGTAGGGGTGGATCTAAAGCCAAATATCTTTCTACTATCGTGGTGGGAGGAGGGCCAGGAGCGACGGGGGGGGGGGGGGGGTAGGATGGTGTTGGCGTGCCTTAGTGCAGCCCGCTGTGAGGTGGCAGCAGCCTGGAAACATAAAGAAATGCCCTCGGTGGAGCAATATGAGAGGAGGCTTAGGCACTTGGTGCGTATGGAGAAACTAACAGCGACAAGGAGGTAGAAGGTGGTTCGGTTTGAGGAAGAGTGGGGTAAGCTGTGTTGTGTTCTTGGGGTGGGGTAGTCCCTGGGAGGGGGAGGGGTGAGGGGAAGGGTAAAGGAAGGGTGGAGGAAGAGGGGGAGGGCAAGAGGGGGGGAAGGGGAAAAGGGGTAGAGTATGCTCTGGATTTAGGGGACTAATCCTGACTCAATAAGGGTAGAGGCACGGAGAATTCATAAAAGGGGGGAAGGGGAAGGGGGTGGGTTCAGAAAGGGGAGTAGGGGGGAAGGGGGTTGTAAATAAGGGTATTAATAGGGGATACAGGTGGGAAGTATTGGCACATAAAATAAAAAATGTTACAGATGCAATGTTAAGTTACACAAAAGGTGGGGTAAGGATTAATAAAAGGATAAGGGGCTATCAGGGTGTGAAGGGCGCTGTGGCAGTGATATATATTACGATGGATACCTGTTGTACATGGGCTAAAACAATACTGAAGAGGGGATGGTTAAGTAGAATGTCATTTCCCATTAATTTATGGGATAAAGTGTTATTGATGGGGGTAAGGGTATTCAGAATGTTTGGTACCTATTGTTTAAGGAATAAGGTGATATGATTGCATGTATCTGGCTATGTTAAAGAAATGACGTTAATAAAATATTTAAAGAGAAAAAAAAAAAAAGATGGCACTCTTGGGCAGGAAGTGGATCACGCATGCATGGTGCATTTCCGAAAGGCTTTCTTTGAAAGCTGGGGCGATTCTTCCGCGCGGGTTCAATTGGCACCGATGTCACCCATATGTGAGAACTGGTTCCTGCTGTCCCTGGAGAACACCTTTTACAAGTGAGTAACTACGCTCTCTCAATGGACCTAAGCCATAGGCAGGCTCCGGGACAGAATGAGAGTGACCCGCCAACTGACGGACTCACTTGGATGGTGGCAGATCCCTAGTCACCTTCACGCCGGGATGCCCTTCCAGGCACCTACCCCACAGAGGGTCCTCACTCCGGACGCATCCTTACTGGGCTGGGAAATGCATTGCGAGGGCCTCCAGACGCAAGGCAGCTAGTTCCAGATGGAATCCCAGATGCAAATCAGTCTGCTGGAGCTCTGGGCGATATTTCTGGCTCTCTGATTCTTCCGCCACTGGCTGCAGCACCAGTTGGTGCTGGTCCAGATCGACCACCAAGTCACAATATTCTAGAATATAAGATATGCCATACTGGGTCAGACTAAGGTCCATCAAGCCCCAATATCCTGTTTCCAACAGTGGCCAATCTAGGTCATACGTACCTAGCAGTTTCCCCAAAAGAGACAGGTTCAAAAATGCTTGTATTGGCTCAAGCATTGATATCCTGGGTCCCTTTTTAATAATGGTTTATGGACCTTTACTCCAGGAACTTGTCCAAGACTTTTTTAAACCCAGCTACGCTAACGGCCTTTACTACATCCTCCGGTAACAAATTCCAGAGTTTGATTACACGTTGAATGAAAATATATTTTCTCTTATTTTTCTTAAATAGTTTACCCTGTAGCTCCATTGTATGTCCCCTAGTCTTTCTATATTCTGATAACGTAAACAATCGATCTACATTTACCCGTTCCACTCCGTTCATTAATTTATAGACTTCTGTCATATCTCCCCTCAGATGTCTCTTTTCCAGGTTAGAGCCCTAACATTTTAGCCTTTCTTCATAGGGGTATCCTTCCATCCACTTTACCATTTTGGTGGCTCTTCTCTGTACCTTTTCTAATAACGCTATATCCTTTTTAAGATACGGCTACCAGAATTGCACACAATATTCAAGGTGCGGTCGCACCATGGAACGATACAGAGGCATTATAATATCCTTTGTTTTATTTTCCATTCCTTTCTTTGATACCTAGCATTCTATGTGCTCTCTTGGCTGCCGCTGCACACTGGGCAGAGAGTTTTAACATGTTATCCACAATGACGCCTAAATCTTTTTCCTGTAACCATGGTTTGGGTTGTTCTTCCCTAGGTGCATAACCTTGCACTTGTCCACATTAAATTTCATCTGCCATTTTGATGCCCAGTCTTCTAATTTTTCAAGATCCTCTTGCAATTTTCCACAATCCTCTTGGGTTTTAACAACTTTAAATAGTTTTCTGTCATCTGCAAATTTGATAACCTTACTCGTTATTCCCTTTTCCAGGTCATTTATGAATATGTCAAAAAGTAGTGGACCCAGCACAGATCCCTGGGGTACACCACTATTCACCTTTCTCCATTGGGAAAATTAGCCATTTAGCCCTACCTTCTGCTTTCTATCTTTTAACCAGTTCCTGATCCACAATAGTACACTGTCTTCTATCCCATGACTCTTCAGTTTTGCCAAAAGTCTCTGATGAGGGACCTTGTCAAAGGCTTTCTGAAAGTCCAAATACAATATATCAACCGACTCACCTTTGTCTACCTGTTTATTCACACCTTCAAAAAAACATAACAGATTAGTAAGACAAGATCTTCCTTGTCTAAAGCCATGTTGGCTGTCTCCCATTAAGCCATGACTATCTACATGTTCAGCAATTTTGTTCTTTATGATGGTTTCTACCACTTTTCCCGGTACTGACATCAGGCTCACTGGTCTGTAGTTTCCCGGATCACCCCTGGAACCCTTTTTAAAAATTGGCGTTACTTTGGCCATTGTCCAATCTTCAGGTATTACAGATGATTTTAATGATAGTTCATAGATTACTAATAGCAGGTCTGTAATCTCATATTTCAGTTCTTTCAACACCCTTGGATGTATATCATCTTGTCCAGGTGGTTTGCTACTCTTCAGTTTATCAAATAGTTGTAATACATCTTCCCGATGTATCGATATTTCCTTCAATTGTTCCGCACCTTTAAATACCACTTCAGTCATGGGTAACATCCCTACATCTTCCTCAGTAAAGACCAAAGCAAAGAATTCATTCAGTCTCTCCACTGTCGCTTTGTCGCCTCTTAGTGCCCCTTTAACCTCTCTATCATCTAATGGACCAACTGACTCTCACAGGTTTTTTGCTATGAATGTACTTGAAAAGTCTTTATTACGCATTTTTGCTTTCACAGCAAGCTTCTTCTCAAATTCTCCCTTTGCCTGCCTTATCAATGCCTTGCATTTAACTTGCCAGTTCTTGTGCTGTTTCCAGTTTTCATCATTTGGCTCTTTTTTCCATTTCCTGAAAGATGCTTTTTTGGCAACAGCCGCCTCTTTGACCTCACCTTTAAACCATGCTGGCAGTTTTTTGGACTTCCTTCCACTTTTCTTAAAGCGTGGAATACAGCTGGTCTGGGCTTCCAAGATAGTATTTTTCTACATGAACAAACAAGGGGGCACGGGGTCATGCTCCCTCTGCCAGGAGGCGGTAGCCCTCTGCTCCTATGCGACACACAGAGGGATGCTCCTAAGAGCGATCTACCTCATGAGCCAAAACAGTGACCTGATTGACGAGCTCAGCAGAGTCCTTCAACCACACGAGTGGTGCCTGGATCCCGAAGTGGCCTCCTGGCTGTTTCGATTCTGGGGTGTCCCCCTGGTGGGCCTGTTCACCAGCCTGGACAACATGCAGTTGCCCTGCTTCTGCTCCCGATAGCTGCACCCTTCCCAGGTGGCAGCGGATGCGTTCTGTTCCTCGTTCCATGGACGGAAGGCCTCCATTATGCCTTCCCATCTAGACCACTGGTCACTAAGATCCTCTTCAAGGTCCAGCGTGACAGGGCATCACTAATATTGATAGCTCTCTGGTGACCCAGGCAACCTTGGTTCCCACTGCTCCTCTTCCTGTCGGTGGCGTCGCCAATTCCCCTGGGCCGAGTCCCAGAACTATTCTCACAGGAGCAGGGCTCTCTCCTACACCCCAATCTGGGGTCCCTGTCACTCACGGCTTGGCTGCTGAAAGGGAAGTTCTGGCTCCCTTCAGCCTCCCACAGGATGTGGAAGAGGTGCTCCTGGCCTCTCATAAGGCTTCCAGAAGAAGGGCATACGCCTTCAAGTGGTGCCAGTTCCCGGTGTGGTGCGCTGAAAGACAGGCGAACCCATTCACCTGCTCGATGCAAGTGGTACTCCAGTACCTGCTCCACCTGTCGCAGGTGGGACTGAATTCAGCTCTGTCAGAGTGCACATGAGTGCTATCGCAGTGCATCCCCATTCCGTTGAGGGCAATCCCCTCTCGGCTCAGCCCTTTGTATCTCAGTTATCGAAAAAAAACCATCCGCCCTCCAGTGGCAGAGTGGAATCTCAACTTGGTGTTCTCGCAGCTCACTAAGCCGCCGTTTGAGTCCCTGGCTACCTGCCACTTGAGGTACCTCTTCTGGAAGGTTGTCTTCCTTGTGGCTCTCGCAGCAGCGAGTTCCAGACTCTGATAGCAGTGCCTTCCTACACGAGGTTCTACAAGAACAGGGTTGTTTTTGCACACAAACCCCAAGTTTCTGCCGAAGGTGTTGTCCCCGTTCTACATCAGTCAGGATTTGGTGCTCCCCACCTTCTTTCTGAGGCTTCACACCGACAGGGCTGAGACCATTCTAAATACTCTGGGTTGTAAAAGGGCTCTGTCCTATATACAACGGACTCGGGGCCACCTCAAAGCATCTCAGCTTTTCGTATCCTATGACTCCAGTTGTCTGGGGCTCCTAGTGACTAAGCGAACTCTGTCTGCTTGGGTAGTGGACTGTATTGCCTTCGCCTGTGAGCAGGCGGGGATCTCACTGGACAAGAGGGTGACAGCGCACCATGTCAGGGACATGGCCACCTCCGTGGCAAACCTGCGTACTGTTCGTATGATGGAAATCTGCCGGGCTGCCACCTGGTCTTCGGTTCATACCTTCATAGCTCATTACTGCCTGAAGAGGGAGTCCCGACAGGGACAGTGCCTTCATCCAGGCTGTACTCCGTAATCTAGTTGGGGTGTAGGCTATTCCTGCCCTCTGATCCTTCTGTGTTCAGGCTACCGGAATGCTGGTTCTCTGCAGGACACTTGGATCTTGCAAGAGTCTCTCAGTAGGGACTCCTGCTGCTGCTCACAGCTCACTCTTTGCATATCACCATGGTGTTTTTTTTTACAGGCTCCCGGTAGCCTGTAGCTGGAGAACCCCATGTGTAAGGACTGGCTTCCTGCTTGTCCCTGGAGAAAGTGTAGTTACTCACCTGTAACAGGTGTTCTCCAGGATCAGCAGGAATCGGTCCTCACAACACTCCGTCCTCCCATTGAAATTGCTCCTTTACCGTATTTTATTTCTTTTTGCTGTCTTAGCTTAGTCATTAGACTGAGACAAGATAGCATCCTTGGGTGGGAAGGGGACCAAACATGCGTGGTGCATCTCCCAAAGGCTTTCTTTGAAAACTGGGGAGATGATTCCGTGTGGGCTTCATCGGTGCCGACATCGCCCATATGTGAGGACTGATTTCTGCTGTCTCCAGAGAACACCTGTTAGAGATGAGTAGCTATGCTTTATCTTCGGACCTGACTATCTATAGGAAGTGTGTTCAAGAAGTCCTTTCCTAGCTATGCCAGCACCAGCTTTTCTCTATAATTGAGAAATATGTGTTCAAACAAACAGGTCTGATTTCTAGGATATGTAAGCTTGGATAAAGATTTTGAGATGGATCCCAGCAAAGTTGCTTCTGTGCTCATGTGGTCTGATCCTGTGAGCTTTAAGGCTCTTCCGTGCTTGTTGGGCTTCACTAGTTGTTACAGGTTATCCAACTGTCTTGAAAAGAAATCCCTATGAATTCTTGGAATTCTGAAGCTCAGGAGGCTTTTGAGAAAATGAGACATTTTTCTGCCTGAGCCTTTGCTGTGCCATTCAGACCTGTCCAAGTCATTTGTCCTGGAGGTGGAGGCATCAAACTGGGCATCTAAATGGCAGTTGAAATTTTAATATGGACAAGTGCAAAGTAATATATATATATAGATATAGATATAGATAGATAGATAGAGAAAAAAATAATACCAGCTAGAAGTACAAAATACTGTGTTCTTAGAAGTCACCACCAAAGAAAAAAATATTGGAATCATTGTGGACCGTACATTACATTTTCATCTAATGTTCCATAGCTGCCAGAAATGCAAAAGTAATATTAGAGATTACACTGGTCTGCAATTTTTTTTTTAAAGTTGTCTGCTTCAGAGACCAAATCTGCCAATTATGAATTTTGATGTGCTGAATTCAAAAATGACAAAAATGCTACTTGGCTACTGTTTCTAAGATATCTAAGCTTTTCCATTTTATGCGTATATATAGCATGTTGCTAGTGTGGTATATAAAATCAAGGGAATGCGGGGCATGACTAAGATGGCTGCGTGAGGCTGAGCGCGTTTCAGTGGCGTTTACATTTCCTTAACTTTTTACCTCTGTATTGCGCCTAAGAAGAAGGGGAAGGGGGCGGCCAAGCAAGGCAAAGCTACCCCGGAGGTCTCCAAGTTACCATTGATTCTTGCTCAGCTCCAAAATATCCCAGTTGACCAGAAAGCTTCGAGTGAAGCCTCTGCTGCAGGTTCAGATAGTGGTACACATTCGCTGCTTGGAGGCATAACCAGCTCGGCACTGCAGCTAAACTCGTCTCCGCTGGCCCATCGCTCTCTGGTTGTTACATCAGCTACGTTGGCGGTCCTGATGCCCCTTCTTTCCTCCATAGGGGGGAGTTTGAAGGATATAGCGGATGGTTCTGCACAATCCTCTTGCCAGGAGGAGATGTTGCCAGTAAATAGAGTCTGCTGGTGGGGAGCCATCAACTTCTATACCATTGCAGTCCATGGCTTTGTCTCCTGGATCGCTAGGGGACCAAGGTTGTTCTCAAGTACCTAGGCCTTATTTATTTTATTCATTTAAAACTGTTTCCTATACCGCCCCTTCCAGTGATCAGGGGCAGTTTACATTGTAACAAAGTTTTTACATGGAACATTAGAACAGGTATATGACAATTAACTATTTACGTTCAACTATATACATTAGTATACCTTTCCAGGGATTGTTTTGCGCATGAATTATCAGTTGCGGGCTGGTTATGATTATAGGTTGGAAGAGAGAGGTAGAGGAAGGGAATGGGGTTATATGTTAGTAGTGATAGTAGTAGCTTGTGTGCTGGAAGGGTTGTGATTGCCGTAGTGTTCTATGAATAAAAATGTTTTTAGCTCTCTATGGAATGTTTGCAGGTCTTTCATTGTTCTTAGAGAGTTAGGGAGGGCATTCCAAAGGGTGAGGGCTATATATGTGAAGACCCTGTGGTGGTAATTTGTTTAGTCTTGTGGGTTGATGATTGATTGAACTGCGAGTGAGTTCTTCACCTTCGGAGGCCTCGCTGACTTTGATTTAGAACTTGTTGCTGCAACTTCAGGAAACTGTTTCTAAGAGTGTGGCTGTATTGGTTTAAACTGTGGGTTTAGTTGCTCAGAAGCAAGAATCTTTACACCAGGAAATATCTACAAAAGTTTCTGAATTGGATAAGAGGGTTACAGAGCTGTAATTCATAGAAAATTGGAAGTGTATGAGAACTGGATGAGACAATTAAATCTACAGATTTTGAATTTCCCTCGTGTAGATTATATGTTATTGATAATGTATTTAAAAAATATCTGTTTGATGTTTTGAAGATCTTGGAGGCAGCTATTCTTCCTTTAAATAAGGTATATTTTTTGCCGATAGGCAAAGCTAGTGTAAATATTGATGTACAACAATCTATGGATGTTTCTGCGATTCTAGAAATTTCTAGTTCTGAATGTAAAGAAAGGGCAGCTATTTGTGTTTTGTTTGTTTTGAGCAGGATTTGAATTTAATTTTGCATCTTTATTTTAAGAAAATGAGCGAACCATACTTTGGTCAGCCTGTTAGAATATTCCCTGATGTGGCACGGTCCACACAGGAAAAGCGGAGAGCCTTTTTAGCTAGGAGATCTGAAACATTATGCCTGTTTGCCTCCTTAAGCTTTGATATCCTTGTAAATATATAGTCAGCTATCTGAATGTGAAGTATGTGTTCTTATTATCTGATCAGTTATGAGCTTTTTTTTTTATCTTAAGAAAATTGCGACTCCTGCCAGTACCAGCTTGAGTTTCGAATAGATGGTCAATGGATGCTCGCTTATGGCCATGTTTCCGTAATATATCTTACATCTTTGTTCCACTATATTCATCTTTTCCTCTGGTTTTTATTGTGTGCTAATAGAGTGCTGGTGATTTTGATTTGCGAGGTCTTCTATGTGAGATCTCGATTATCTTGCTGTATTTTGTAATTTCCTTGTATACTTTGGGAATCCACTGGTATACATATTTCTTTTTATGATTGTATGCTTATGTTCTTTTTTAAAAATAAATAAAAAATCAAATAAATAAATAGAGTTTTAATCACAAATTATTATAAACCTAGGTCTTTTCATGTGTTTATGGTTGCCATATATATGACCTTGATAATATTTTCCCTGTCGTCTTTGTTTAAAAGGTTTAAAAATCAGCCAAAGGGTTATTTAAATACAGTTTATTTAAAAAGTTAGGATGAAACAGAAAGCAAGATCTTATTCATGTCTACTCATTGTTTCTTGGCTTGTATTCTGTAAATGGAGTATCTCTTGTCACTTTCCAGCAGTAGTCTGCAAGCATTGACGGGCTCCATTTGCCTTGATATCTTTTCTCTATCGCTGCAATGTCCTGATGAAATCGCTCGCTATGCTCACTGCTCCGAAATTTGTTGGAAAAAAATCAAAATGAGAGTGAAAAAAAATGTATCTTTAGTGGCATGTTGCAGCCAAGACCTTTGTATGCATTGAGGGGTTTTTACACCAACTCCTTCTAGTTATCTGCCTTGTTTCCAAGAAAACTTGTTGCCACTAACTGGAAGGCTTTCACCATCCTTTCTTTGCCATGTAGTGCACAGTTACATGCATCTTGAAGTTCTCGAATCTAAGGACCAACAAAGACACCTTCCTTTATCTTAGCTTCACTTAGTCTTGGAAATTTCCCTTTGAGATACTTGAAAGCTGGTTTTGTTTTGTCCATGGCCTTGACAAAATTTTTCATTAGACCCAGCTTAATGTGTAAGGGTGGTAACAAAATCTTCCTTGATTCAACAAGTGGTGGATGATGCACACTTTTCTTTCAAGGCTCCAATGACTGTTTGAGTGGCCACTCTCTCTTGATGTAGTGGGGATCTTCTGCATGACTGTCCAATTCACAGAGAAAACAGCAGTACTTTGTGTATCCAATCTGCAGACTGAGAAACAGAGCAACAACTTTCAAATACCACAAAGCTGCCACTGATGTTAGTCATAATTTATGCATCTCAATAGCTGTTTTATATTCTCATAGGTTTCCTTCATATGGACTGCATGACCGACTGGAATCCATGGCAAAACATTGCCATTGTGCAGCAAAACAATTTTGACATGTCTTTGATGAACTTATGAATGGTCTCTACTCATCTGGATGAAGGATGATGTTGAGGGCTGCCATCAGACCATCGATGTTGCAGGCTACAAGATACCCTTCCATGAAGAAGAATGTAACACGATCCTTCTGACATTCATGGAACATGGAAACCGTCAATGTCACCAGACAGGAGATTCCACTGCTACAGTCTGGAGCCCGACAGCTCTGCGTTATTCTTAGGTAGTTCCAAATCCCTGACAAGATCATTTGGTTCACCTTGTGTTATGAGGTATGGTTCAGAGGAGGGGGAGAAGGATGGGAGAAAATCTGGGTCATATGACATTGATGGTTTGGGACCAGAAATTTCATCCCCCTTCCTCTTCCTTGTCTAATTCGAGTGAGAATGATTCTGGGGCATCAGGAACTGACAGCCCTTCTCTGAGGGGTATTGGCATATAGCTGATGGAATGTTTGGATACTGCACAGTCCACTTTTCCTTCTTTGACAAACCTTTCCCAACAGGAGGCACCATGCAGAAGTAACAATTGCTGATATGATCTGTCATTTCTCTCCAAATCATTGGCGCTGCAAAAGGCATGGATTTCTTTTTTTCTATTCAACCACTGGTGAAGATTTATCGCACAAGTGCTGTAGCATATGTGTGGGGGCCCAACTCTTGTCCTGATCTCCACTTTTGCAGCCGAAGTAAAGGTGGTAGGCTTTCTTAATCAAAGCGGTTATACTATGTTTTTGTGATGCAATAGTCACTTTACCACAAATGTAGCAGAAGTGATCTGCATTGTTTAAACAATTATGAGGCATCTCTCACTTTGGTTAAATGGAAAAAAATCAAACACTGAGAAGACTGGCCTATAGCCAAAATACTACTGACACATGTTCATTAAAAAATGTTGTGCAATTTGTTCTGCAGAGTGATGTAATTAAGCTGAGTTAAGATTGCATCATCTATGACTTCTAGGAATAACATGATGCAATTCATATCATGTATGATGCATCATTCATTAATTGTTTTGCCTGAAAAGCAAGTACTGTCCAAACAAAACAAAAACAAAGATTTATCACAAATCCAGTCAAAGATGTGCATGTATTTTAGTAATTTTATGGTTTAAATTGAGATCTCTTCCATTATAACTTTTGCATATCCTTGACACCTCCGAAGTCGAGGTCGTATGTACTGGCCCAGTAGTGTAAATTGAAAACTAGAGCCAGTGAACAATTTTAAGGATCATTTTCATTCTCAGCAACCCAGACCGAAATTAATTTGGAAGCATTTTGGCTGTAGAACGGTGTTTGAAAAAGAATGGAGAACAAAGCTGAAAATATCATGACTTTGTAGAGATACGGTATGATTTTGCCTTGAATATTGTTTGCAATTCTGTTTACCTTGTCTCAAAAAGAATACAACAGAACTAGAAAATCTTTAGAAAAATACAACAAAACTGATAAAGGGGATGAATATCTTTTTCTTTTTTTTTTTTTTACAAAGAGAGGCTAAACAGGTTAGGGCTCTTCAGCTTGGAGGAGACAAGTGAGAGAGGATTTGATAGAAGTTTATGAAGCCAAGAGTGGAGTAGAGCGTTTTCATTGGAAGATTAAGCAACCATTCCCTAACAACACTAAAACAAAAGGAATGTCCATGAAACTAATGACCAGAAGATTTGAAAATAAATCAAAGAAAGTATTTTTTCACATAGCGCACAATTAAGCTGTGGAATATATTACAAGAAGGCTTGGTCAAGTTGACCAACATAGTAGGGTTCAAAAGAGGCTTGAACACATTTCTGGAGGACAAGTAATTCAACAACAGGTAGACTTGGGAGATCCATTGCTTATCCCTGAATATAACCAATGAGAAAGAGAACTACTTTTTGGAATCTTCCAGGTACTTGTGACCCAAACTAGTCAGACTAAGACAAGATGCTGGGCTTTGATGATCCTTTGTCTGACTTAGCATGGCTTTTCTTATGTTCTTATGTCCAACGACCTGTCTGTCTTCCCTCTTCTAATATAGCCATGGAAGCTTAGCAGCTGGTGACATGTTTTGGCATTTCTAGTCTGGAGAGAGCCATGGCACAACAAAAGGAGTTTGCATACAGACTCTGCAGGCCAGAATTTCAGTTCAGTATGAGAAATAAAGTTTGGCTGTCCAAGAAGAAAATGCCTCTAAAGGTCTCATGTACTAAACTGGGTCACTTGATTGCTAGCCAGGACTATACTCAGACATGATACAGAGTATGAGAAATATTAAAGTTGCAATGATGGATCTGAGGACTAATTTTATTAAGAAGATCACGAGGGCCATTTTATTTTATTTTGGAGTAGGAGGATAAGCCCAGAGCATAAATGCTGGACATTCTCCCATTTGTCAACCCTCTAAGGAAATTGTCAGTGCCTGTCAACATATCAAAATATGGGATTACCTCCCTTTGTGAGCCTGAGAATAAGAAGGTGGACTCCATCCAGAGTCCAGAAAGCTTCCAGGTTTGAGAAGTGGCAACTTACATGAGTCAATAGTAGTCGAATCTACTTTCAAGAGGACTCAGAGGAGAAAGACCTGCTCCTTAGTGCCTGTGGGAGAGATGCTTATTCCTTGGACTTTCTTGGTAGGAAAGTTTACCAAAATCCTAGGTTCATTTTCTACAGAGCATCAGGCTAGCTCTTCATGGGCCAGTGCATGTGAGACATACTGGAAAAGGCAGGGGGGACATGTTTGTGTCCCTCAGGACTCTAATGGACATGAGGAAGGAATATGGGAAATACAAGATCAAATTAACATGTGATTTTTTTAGATGGCTTCAAGAGTTACTGTGATGGTTATTGGTGTACATAGACTCTCATGGCTATGTCCTCAGACCTGAAGTTTCATGTGGAAGAAAAGCTTGCTAACATACTCAGCAAGTCCCCCATTAATAAGTCTATTACATTCAAGAGTATTTAATTCAATTATCCAGCACTGCTCCCACTGCATCAAAATTCTCCCGCGGTCACCACCATGCACATAGTCTCTCACATAGTCCACAACCGTACAACGTAACTTGGTAAACTCATGTCTAAGTTGTACACAATGCTGAACCAAAGGTGCCGCCTCTTTCTGTTTATGCAAACAATATTATGCTCTGCCAACCTTGTTCGTAACTGCTGGGTAGTCTTGCCAACATACAGTTTTTGACATGGGCACTTGATGACATATACCACATGGGAGGATACACACTATGTGTCATACCTTGTTAGACCAAATGAATTTATCCCCTTTCTCAGAAATTTTGCAAATCTGACATTGGCCACACTTATGGTGATCAATGGGACTGTCCACAAAAACTGATCCCAGTACAGCAGAAGAAAGAACCTAACTCTTAGGTTCTTCCCTCTCCTATACACCATCCTTATTTTTCACAAGCATAAACAGGGATGCACTTGCAGTGCACTCCATCGCCATTTTATAATGGAAGCTATCCATCTAGACAGAGAACAGTGTACTGCAACACACAAATTACTGTATTATCTTCCTCCTTCAACAGACTCTTCTCATTCTGAGGCTGTTCCAGCAGCTATGCCTGATGATTATAATAGGGTCTTCTATATGCTCGTGCAACTATTTTGGGTAGTCTCTCTCCTGAAACTTCCTTCTTAAAGCCTTTGCCTATACATGATATTCAGCTGTTGTTGAACAGATGCCGTTATAGACGAAAAATAGGGAAAGCTTTCATTTAGATGAACTGGATGGAAACTACTATACTTCAAAAAGCCCTACTAAAAGCCCCTGACGCAGCTAATGGTGAGACAAGGATCTTTGTTGGACCTTGAGAAGAACTGAAGACTGTTTACAAGGACTTACAGATAAGTGAAATCCCTGAGTGCAGGTTTTTGATATGGAATTGATGTGAATGCTTGTTCCAGTAAAGTCTGAGACTACATAAATGCTTTTGGCTCTGTAATGAGCTACTGGGGGTTTTTTTCAGCCCTATTTAACGTATGTAAAAAAGATACTAAGAAAGTACGAGTAAAGAGAAGAAAAAAATATATGAATGTTTCTACATATTATGCAATAGAAAGTACATGAGGAGATTTTTCTTAACCAGTGATGTTGGTGTGAAAGACCATATCCTCTGTGGCATGGATATTGTCCTGAGCCTAACAGAAGGACAGGTAACAATACTGTCCTTCTATCGAATGTTAATGCATTGTTATCGTTACTTGAGTTGACTTCAATTAATTTCAAGATGTAAAAAGTTACTACAATTTGATACTGTTCATGAAAGGTTAATTGTATATGGTTAAAACGCTGTTCCATGTAAAAACCTTTGTTTAATATTTGTTATATGTAAACCGCCTTTGATCTCTGGAAAAGGCGGTATAGAAGAATAGCATAAATAAATAAATAAATAAATACTGAGGTCTTTTTCTCCTTGTACTTATAAGATATTGTATACCCATGTAAGAGCCTTTGGTTATCTGTTGAGAACGTGTAGGGAGTTTTTTTGCTATGTGGGTATTTGGTCCCTAAGTAATCGTGTTTGCATTTTAGCTAAAGGTTGCCATTTTGTTCTAAATACAGAATTTATCTCCTCTGCTTTGTGTTCTGTTAACTATAGCAAACCAGAATCAAGACATAGTATAAAATAGATGTTATTTGAATATAGAAATTGTAGTAACACTAGAAGAAAATAAGCAAAGATAATGATGAAACGAAAATGCAAAGGGTTTGCAGTCTTAGTGAAAGACAAGCTGAAAGAGTAGATGACAAATTAATTGAAGATGATATTTAGTAGTATTTACCTCACGCCTTTTCAGTAGCAGTTCAGGGTGAGTTACAATGAGTTACGGTAGCTGTTTCCCTGTCCCCAGAGAGCTTAGAATCTAAGTTTGTATCTGAGGCAAAGGAGGGTTAAATGACTTGCCCAAGGTCACAAGGAGTGGCTGTTGGATTCAAACCATGTTCTCTTTGGTCAGAGAGAACTGCATTAACCACTAGGCTGCTACTCCACTCAATTCCATTGAAGAAAATCATTCTGGGCAGTCTTTGGATCCTAATCCCCATGGTCTCCTGTTCACCTCTTATGTGTTTCCTCACCATTCCCCTAGAGATAACCTAGTACCCAGTTGTGTTGTCTGTCTTGACTAGATTGTAAGCTCTTGGTGTCTCTTATATGTCTCTGTACAGCGCTGCATACACCTTGTAGCACTGTACAAATGGTAAGTGGTAGTACAGCATTCAACCTGTACATTTACATACATGTTTAAAAGCCTGTCCTTAAAGCCAGTGCTTGCTTTGTGCTGGAACGGAGTTCTGGCACTTCTTGAGGAGGCCCATCTTACCTCTTCCCCACACAAACACACCCACAATTGCAGTCAGCAGAGAATAAGACCCTTTCTGTCTCACATGGGCAGGCAAAAGAGTTCTTTGCCTCAACCGTGGCTCTCTTCTGCTCGTGGGAGATTGGATCTCTGTGGGCAAAGGAGGAGGAGAAAGCTGTGATTGCAGTAAAAGGCCCTCCTGTCAGCCCACGAAAGATAGATCCCCACAGGCAGGACATGCAGCTCGGAAGCAGCAGGCTACCTGTGGGGATCCCATCCCCCATCGGCAGAAGAGGAGGAGGAATTGCTGCAAAAGCCCCTCCTGTCTGCCCAAAGGAAATCGATCCCCGCGTGCAGGTCAGGAGGGCAAGACTGGGAGGCAGCAGGCTGCCCGCAGGGATCCCATCTCCTCTGGGCAGGAGGGATTGTGGAAAAAGTCCCTTCTGTCTGCTCACGAGAGATTGATCCTCATCGGCAGGACATGTGGCTTGGAGGCAGAAGACTTCCCGCTAGTATCCCATCTCCCATAGGCAGAAGAGGAGGAGGAATTGCGGCAAAAGCCCTTCCTTTCTGCCTGCGGGAGATCGATCCCCTCGGGCAGGGCAGGAGGGTGAGGCTGGGGGGGCAGCAGGCTGCCCGTGGGGATCCCATCTCCTGTGAGCAGAAGAGGAGGAGGGATCGTGGCAAAAGCCCCTCCTGTCCTGCCCACGAGAGATCGCTCTCCCATGGGCAGAAGAGGAGGAGAAAGCTGAAATCCCAGCAAAGGATCCCTCTGTCTACCTGAGCAAGATCGATTCCCACGGGTAGGACAGGAGGGGAATGCCTGGAAGGCCTCAGGCTGCCAGCAGGCACAGGACAGGCAGATCCCAGGGCCTGATGGAAAAAAATAAAAGTCAGAGGGGAGGGTGGGGGGGGAGTGAGGCAGCAAACATTTAAAGGGACAGTAGATTAAAAAAACAAAAACAAAAAAGGGAGGATGGCGTAATGGTGGGCGGGGAGTGGAAGGGGAACAGAGTATGGGGAGAAGTTGGATGGGGGAGGAAAGAGTGTGAGATGTTGAAGACTAAAAGGATAAATACAGGGACAAAAGGGTACAATGTGTCTATATATGCCCAAAATACACCTCTCTCACACAAGCACCCCACCCCCATACAACAGAGGCGCACACATAGGCACCTCACCTCCACACCACACAGTACTCACACATACACACACACACACACGGGCACCCCACCTCCACACTACAGACATGCACCCACACACTCATACTCGCACACACATAGTCACCTTACCTCCACACAACACAGTACTGACATACACACACCCAGGCCACCCTACCTCTGCACAGAACGGCAGCACATGCACACATGCACTGCTATTACTAAACATTTGTATAGTGCTACAAAACATGCGCAGTGCTGCACAGACATGTAAAAGACACTCCCTGCTCATCAGAACTTACAATCTAGTCAAGACAGACAACACAGTAGCTATAGACATGGGATACATTTAGGGGGAATGGTTAGGAAACACAAAGGGGATCAGGTGAGTTAAGATCTGAAAGCGGCAGCAAAGAGGTGAGTTTTCAGCCTGGATTTGAAAAGGGTCAGAGAAGGCATCTGACGTACAGACTCGGGTAGTTTGTTCCATAAGAAGCAGCAGAGTGAAAGGAGCGGTCTGGAGTTAGCAGTAGAAGAGAAGGGCACATATAGAAGCGATTTGCCAGAAGAATGGAGTTCCCGAGAATGAGTGTGGGGAGAGATAAGAGAGGAAAGGTAGTGAGGAGCTGCAGAGTGAATGCACTTATAGATCAGCAGGAGAAGTTTGAACTAGATGCGGAAACGGATAGGGAGCCAATGAAGTGACTTGAGAAGAGGGGTAATATGAGCATGATGAGGCTGGCGGAAGATTAGCCGCGAAGCAGTGTTGAACAGCAGATTGAAGGGGAGAGAGATGATTCAGAAGGAGACTGCAGCCCTGCACCCCACCCCACCCACTACCATTAATGATGCAGCAATATCCCATTTCCTCATACATTTATGCAGATGATATTGTTCTTCTTTTCCACGCTTCACCCCTATCTCCAGATATTTCCCAGCTTAATCTTTGCCTTACTCACGTCGCTTCATGGCTCTCGGAGAATTTCCTTCACCTTAAACCTGCAAAGTCTTCAGCAATGTGGGTGTCACTGAGTGGTGTATGCCCTACTCTAGCTCCCTCCATCAGCTGAACTGCTATCCATCCCCCTAACGTCATCCTTCCGCTATTTGGGTGTTCTTCTGGATCCGTCCCTTTCCTTTCAAGAGCATATCGCGACAATCTCCCGTCGCTCCTTTGCCGCCCTACGACAAATTCGGACCGTTCGCTCTGTGTTACCCCCTAGTTCACTAATTACCCTCGTACTTGCACTGGTTATCAGTCGGCTGGACTACTGTAACGTTTTCCTGGCTAACCTCCCCAATTATCAGCTCCAAAGAGTGCAACGGATTCAAAATACGGCGGCGCGCCTTGTCACATTTTCTAGTCGTTTCGATCACATTACTCCCATCCTCATCCGGTTACATTGGCTACCTCTGCGCTTTCGCTTTCACTACAAGTTTCTGATTTTGATCCATCGAGCCATTTATACTGGCAATCCTCTTTACTTAGCAGACTGCATTTCTTTACATTCACCTCACCGTCAACTTCGCTCAATCCATGCCAATCGTCTCTCTCTTCCCTCACCTTCCCAGGCCCATTTAGAACAGACCCACCATTCTGCTTTTTTCTTCTTTGGACCCCTCCTATGGAACATGCTACCCACTCCCCTTCGGTTAGAATCTTCTTATCCTCAGTTTAAGTCATTACTTAAGACCTACCTATTTCAGAAAGCATACGACCTTCCCCCAGAGGCCCCTCCCTGATTGCCTTGTTTTGTCTTTGTCTTTTTTTTATGCCGTCACTTGTTTGTCCCCTGTTCGTTTGTCTATGTTGCCCGATCGGGTTATGTCTGTCTTATGATTTGGTAATAATGTGATGTTACTGCACTGTCCTGCCTCTTTCTTTCCTATTTTATTATTGGCGTTCCTTTTCTTGGTTTGCAGTGTGAAATCCTTCCTTTTTATTGTACACCGCTTAATGTTTTTTACAATAGCGGTTTATCAAATGTGAATAAAGATAAAGATAGAAAAGCATCCACTACCACATCACTTGCACAGATGGGCAAACCACCATTACACCATACAAGCACATACAGACACTGCATATTTCTGTCTAAAGATGCCTCACACAGCCCCTACTACCATAGTAAAGTACACTTTATCATCTCTCTTCAAACTCTTCCACTCTCTCCAGACATGTACATAAGAAAATAAGATATGCCATACTGGGTCAGACCAAGGTCCATCAAGCCCAGTATCCCGTTTCCAACAGTGGCCAATCTAGGTCATACGTACCTAGCAGTTTCCCCAAAAGACACAGGTTCTGCAGTGCTTGTACTAGGTCAAGCATTGATATCCTGGGTCCCTTCTTAATAATGGTTTATGGACCTTTCCTCCAGGAACTTGTCCAAACCTTTTTTAAACCCAGCTACACTAACAGCCTTTACTACATCCTCCGGTAACAAATTCCAGAGTTTGATTACACGTTGAGTGAAAAAATATTTTCTTTTATTAGTCTTAAATAGTTTACCCTGTAGCTTCATTGCATGTCCCCTAGTCTTTCGATATTCTGATAACATAAACAGTCGATCTACGTTTACCGTTCCACTCCGTTCATTAATTTATAGACTTCTATCATATCTCCCCTCAGCCGTCTCTTTTCCAGGTTAAAGAGCTCTAACCTTTTTAGCCTTTCTTCATAGGAGTATCCTTCCATCCCCTTTACCATTTTGGTGGCTCTTCTCTGAACCTTTTCTAATAAGGCTATATCCTTTTTAAGATACGGCGACCAGAATTGCACACAATATTCAAGGTGCGGTTTCACCATGGAACGGTATAGAGGCATTATAATATCTTTTGTTTTATTTTCCATTCCTTTCCTTATGATACCTAGCATTCTATTTGCTCTCTTGGCTGCCGCTGCACACTGGGCCGAGGGTTTTAACATGTTATCCACAATGATGTCTAAATCGTTTTCCTGGTGGTGGTTCCTAATGTGGAACCTTGCATCGTGTAACCATAGTTTGGGTTGTTCTTCCCTGGGTGCATAACTTTGCACTTGTCCACATTAAATTTCATCTGCCATTTTGATGTCCAGTCTTCCAATTTATCAAGATCCTCTTGCAATTTTCACAATCCTCTTGGGTTTTAACAACTTTAAATAGTTTTGTGTCATCTGCAAATTTGATAACCTCACTCGTTATTCCACTTTCCAGGTCATTTATGAATATGTCAAAAAGCAGCGGACCCAGCACAGATCCCTGGGGTACCCCACTATTCACCTTTCTCCATTGAGAAAATTGGCCATTTAGCCCAACCCTCTGCTTTCTATCTTTTAACGAGTTCCTGATCCACAGTAGTACACTGCCTCCTATCCCATGACTCTTTAGTTTTGCCAAAAGTCTCTGATGAGGGACCTTGTCAAAGGCTTTCTGAAAGTCCAGATACACTATATCAACCGACTCACCTTTGTCCACCTGTTTAGTCACACTTTCAAAAAAAACATAACAGATTAGTAAGACAAGATCTTCCTTGTCTAAAGCCATGTTGGCTGTCTCCCATTAGGCCATGACTATCTACATGCTGAGTAATTTTATTCTTTATGATGGTTTCTACCATTTTTACCAGTACTGACGTGAGGCTCACCGGTCTGTAGTTTCCCGGATCACCCCTCGAACCTTTTTAAAAATTGGTGTTACATTGGCGATCCGCCAATCTTCAGGTATTAGAGATGATTTTAATGATAGTTCACAGATTACTAATAGCAGGTCTGCAGTCTCATATTTCAGTTCTTTCAACACCCTTGGATGTACCATCCGGCCCAGGTGATTTGCTACTCTTCAGTTTATCTAATAGTTGTAATACATCTTCCCGATGTATCGATATTTCCTTCAATTCTTCCGCACCTTTAAATACCACTTCAGTCATGGGTAACATCCCTACATTTTCCTCCGTAAAGACCGAAGCAAAGAATTCATTCAGTCTCTCCGCTATCGCCTTGTCGCCTCTTAGTGCCCCTTTAACTCCTCTATCATCTAATGGTCCAACTGACTCTCTCAAGTTTTTTGCTACGAATGTACTTGAAAAAATCTTGAGTTTGCAAATGGAGGCATGTCAATGGAAGATGTAGGCAGTTGGGGGAGGGGGGGGGGCAGAGGAAACCACAGCCACTAGCTTATAAGAATTTGGACTGGCTCCTCAATACAAATAAAATTTGTCAAGTCTGCGTGGAAATATAGATTTCGTCATCCCACCTCCTTCCACTGCTCTGTACTGCCATGGCCGTATTAACACAACACAACTGCAGGAACATTTTTGTATGCCCCCGGGGCTGTGCTGTACTGAAGCCTCCTGGCCATGGCATTTTTTGTAAAGCAAAAGAAGCACTTTCTGCTTTATTAAAAATGCTGTGGCTGGGCTGCTTCAGTTTAGCTCAGCCCCGGGAGCAAACAAAAATGCTCCTGTGGCTCTATTAAGTGTTAATATGGCTGTGGCAGTACTGAACAGGGAGAAGAGGAGAAAAGGTAGCCATGGCCATATTAACACTTAACACAGCTGCAGAAGCTCTCACTGCTGTGCTGTACTGTACTGAAGCAGTCCGGCTGTGGCATTTTTAGTAAAGCAGGAAGTCTTATTTTGCTTTACTTAAAATGCCACAGCCAAGCTGCTTCAGTACAGCACAGTCATGGGAGCAAACAAAAATGCTCCCATGACTGTGTTAACTTTGGAACAGGTAGGGAGAGGTAGAGAGGAGGAAGCTGGCTGCAAGTGATGAGGGGGGGGGGGGTGTAAGAGATGGCTAAAGGAGAGATTTGACTGGGTGGGAGCTTGAGACTAGGGGGCTGATGTATTATGAGGAAGGGAGAGACTGGAAAAGGATCTGAGGCACTAGAATGGTGGTTGAGAGGCTGGTACTGGAAGAGAGGCAGTGCTGGGTTGGGGGGGTGCTGTGACTGGAAATAGGCTGATACTGGGTTTGTGGGAAGACTGAAAATGGGCTGATACTGGGACTGGGGGAAACTGGGAATGGAAATAGACTGATAATGGGATGGGGGAACTTGAGACTGGAAATTGGCTGATACTGGTGCTAAGGGGTGACTAAGCCTGGAAATGGGCTAATACTGTGCCTGAGGGGGACTGGGATCAGAAATAGGCTGATACTGGTGCTGGGAGTATTGAGAATGGAAATTGATTGATACTGAGTCTGGGGGGTGGGGGGGACTAGAAATGTGCTGATGCTGGGACCAAAAATGGACTGGTACTGGGTCTTGGGAGGGGACTGTGACCGGAAATGGGCTGATACTGGGGCTGGGGGAGGCTAAGACTGGAAATGGACTTATAGTGGGGCAGAGGGATGGGACTGGAACTGGAAATGGGCTTATGCTGCAGGGGGACAGGGAATGGGACTGAAAGGGGAGACAAGGTGAGGGGATTCTGTTAACATGTTCATTCTGTGAAGGAATGTCTAATAGTTTGGCTTGTTCTCTTTTTCCAACTAGAGGTTACTGATGTAATAGAATATTTGCAGTGCTGATTTTTCATGGGTAGGGTTGAGTTCTTAGAGATGGTGCTGGGGTTGAGTATCCATTTGCATGGGTTTGTGTTATGACGCACAGTGTTTGATAGTAGAGGGCGTTGGTGGTATTGTCACTGATTTGAGACCAGAATTTGAATGGAATCTTTTTTTGTATGTTGAGTTGTAAAGTGAAAAACCCTACTTCTGCTGTGCATTTGTTGTTGGGAGAGTTTTATTGGTGAATCTAGGAGTTCTATATAAATGAATAATTATACCCTATCAAACAAATGAATACATGTGCCCCATTCAAAGGCAATTACGCGTTTGCTGGCAAATGCATAATTAGCCTATGTCTTTTCAAAAAATATACAAATAATATCAGGCTAAATGGCCAGATATTTTCCATATATTTGTGTGCCATATTAGAAGAGGAGCAAGGGTAGGCTAGACAATTATCCAGACAGTGGCAATAGTAAGCCACTATTTAGATAAATTACATGTTTAGGCCTGCCAAATAGCAGGCCTAGCTTAAGCAGATAGTATATTCACCAATGCTGTTACAAAAATATGCAAACATTTCTGGCCCTGGCCCCACCCCCACCCCCACAGGTCACTTCTGGCTCTGCCCACAGTTTTGCTTCTTTTTTTTCTACAAATTAAGCCCTGCTTAACGTTCTTTCATTTCAGGTGGCATTTACCCTAGTTATGATATAGAGGGGTGAGACATCCCCAATATTTTCATCTCCTTGTATGCACATTCCAGAATGTTCCTTTCTTTGCACTAATCATCTCACTGTCTGTTTCACTCAGCTGAAGTCACTAGGCTACTTGTGTGGACTTGTGTCAGAGAATGCCCCCAATTCGGAAGACCTCAATAGAACTGTTGATCTTCTGGCAGGCCTTGGGGCTGAGCGTCCTGAGACAGGTACTATTGTAAATTAAAAATATTTGTTGGGAAGGGGTAGAAATGAAAATATAGTGAGTGGCATGCAGACCAAAATATCACAAAACCTGACACACTAATCATGGATATATCACAGTCCATGTTATAGCATTTTATATTTGTTTCCTGTCTTTTTAAAGCCAGCACTGCTCAGAGCCCCTACAAGAAGCTGAAGGAAGCTCTGTCTTCTGTGGAAGCGTTTGAGAAGCACTATTTAGTAAGTATGGCAGATTACTGCCCCCTCCCCATAGTGTGCAAACGTGTACTAAAAGATACTTATAAATATTAATCTCCAGGAACAAGCAGGAATGAGTCTTCACATATGGGTATCGTCGGTACCGACGGAGCCTGCGCGGGGACGCTCCCCAGCGTCCAGTAAGAAAGCCTTTGGGAGCATCCCACAGCGCCTGCGCGCTGCCTTCCCGCCTTTCCCAACCGCCTCTCTCCAGTTCTTCTTTTCCGCGGAGCCAGCAGGTCGTGTTCCTGTCACCGCAGAAGAAGTTCTTTATTTTTTTCTTTATTTTTCTGTGTCGCGTCTGCCTTCTTAGACGTCAGACTGGTACCGCCGGTCTTTTCTTTTCTTTCTTTAAAAAAAAAAAAAAAAAAAAAGCTATTCTTTCTTTAACTGTGCATTTTCAGTTTGGGCCTTAGGCCTGAATATTTTTCTCCTCATGGAGAAGCCCGCTCCGGGTTCAAAAAGTGCACAAAATGTGGCGGTACTATTTCTGTCACCGACACCCATGATTGGTGTCTAAAATGTTTGGGTCCTGACCATTCCATCACGGATTGTGTGTCCTGTACCATGATGTCTAAAAGAGGTCGGCAGAACCGAGCAGCCAAGCTCAGTACCCTGTTTCCCTCTGATGCAGCCTCGGTGGCATCAACATCTTCCAGGGCTGCTTCTTCCTCCCATGGATCTCAGGTAACCAAACATAAATCCAGCCGGTCCTCGAAGGGCAAATCTCCCTCTAAGCATCGAGATGCCTCCGGGCTTGTCCTCGAGGATCCCGCACTGGCAAAATTACCCCGGCGGGAAGTTCCGGCTTCCAAAGCATTGTCTATGGGGTCACAGGTTGACATCGATGGCTCAGCCTCGACCGATCACCTGTTGCCGTGTTCTGGGGTACCGGTGGCCTCCACTGGTACCGACATCCAGACTCTGGTGGCGTCGATGGATCAGAAGATTCTGTCCATGCAGCGCACCCTAATGGCATTTATGCAGGCTGCGACACCTCCGGTACCGCAACAACCTCTGTTGCTGGTACCGGCTCCGGCACCGGCATCGTTCCCGGTGCCTGTTCCGATTGCATCGACATCGGCTTCAGTGTCGACTGCAACAGTACCCTGTCCTATGATGCCCGTCGGTACCGAACCGGTACCGCTTACTCCTGATGTCGATCCCACTCGGTACGCATATCGGGCTTTACAGGAGCATCCAGACAGGCGATACTTCGATTCCTCCGAAGAATCTGATGAGTCGGAGGCTTCTGTCGAGGCATCGGTACTTCTTCCCCAGGAGTCTGCTAATCCAAAACGAAGAATGTCTCCTCCAGAAGACTTGTCTTTTCAAGACTTCATTAGGGAAGTGGCTAGGGGCCTTTCCATTACAGTGGCCCCTGAGTCAGAGCCTAGAGCCAAGCAATTAGATATTTTGCAATATCCTAAGGCTCCTAAAGAAGCAGCTACCTTACCTATTCATGAGATTCTCTATGATCTCATGTTGAGCATGTGGGAGACTCCTCTTACCACCTCTCCTCATTCTCGTAGGTTAGACACCATGTACCATGTCCCTCCTTGTCCTGGCTTTCATAAGAATCAGCTTCCTCACCACTCTATTGTGGTAGAGTCTGCCATGAGGAAAATAAAGAGTGCAAAGAGACACTCATCTAATCCTCCAGGACGTGAATGCAGGACCTTAGATGCTTTTGGCCGAAGGGGATTCCAAGCTAATATGCTTGCTGCCAGAATCAACTCCTATAGTCTCTATATGGGGATTTTTCTAAAAGAAGTCACAGATCATCTGCAGACTTTAACTCCTTTTATTTCAGAAGATAAAAGGCAGGAATTTCTCACTTGGCTCAAACATGCCCAGGATGTTTCCAAATTTTCCAACCGTGCAGCCTTTGACTCTTTTGAGTGTGTAAGCACAGCCTCGGCTATTACCATAGGTGCACGCAGAATTGCTTGGTTACAAGCCTCTGATTTGGAACTCTGGGTCCAAGATGAATTGGGAAATCTTCCTTGTACAGGTGAAAACCTTTTTGGCAAGGATTGGCAAGCAAAGGCCACTCAGATGGATGCTGAGAACTCTGCTTTGGATCGACTTTCAAAGTCTACCTCTGCTCCTGTTAAGAAAAGATTGTTCAAAAAGACATCTTTTTCTAAAAATGGAAGATATTATCCTGCTTATGGTCAGCAGGCATCTTCTGCAGGTCGTTTTGCTGCAAAGCGTCAGCAACCACCTAAACAGGCCAAGTCAAAGGCTGCCAGGCCTGCCACGGCCCAGCAGCCTCAGCCTCCTCAGGGCCTTTGACTTGCAACTAGAGAACTTAGCCTTTCTAGCTGTGGAAGAACCAGAGCCCCTCACCATTCCAGGAAGGTTGGCTTACTTTGCTCCCAGATGGGAGCAAATCACAGCAGAGCAATGGACCCTCTCCATCATAAGGGAAGGGTACAAGCTTCATTTCTTAAGCCTTCCTCCTCACACCATGGTGAAACAGTTCAATTCTCCAACATCTCTCCTCAACCTTCTGGGTCAGGAGATTGCTACCCTTCTTGCCCAAGGGGCAATAGAAGAAGTACCTCTAATTCAACAGGGCTCAGGGTTCTACTCCCCTTATTTTCTTATTCCAAAGAAAACGGGGGGCTACAGACCCATATTAGATCTCAGAGAATTGAACAAGTTTCTATTCAAGGAGAAATTCAAGATGATTTCTCTCCGTGCTCTGCTTCCATACCTTCAGAGTCAGGATTGGCTTTGTTCTCTAGATCTCAAGGATGCGTACACCCATGTCCTCATCCATCCAACACACAGAAGGTTCCTTCGGTTCCTTTTTCAAGGAAAACACTACCAATACAGGGTGCTTCCTTTCGGTCTGGCCTCTGCACCAAGGGTGTTCACGAAATGCATGGCAGTAGTAGCTGCATTTCTGCGCACTCTAGGAATATTCGTATTCCCATATCTGGACGACTGGCTCATTCGAGCTCCATCCCAGTCAGAGGCCCAGACTTGTCTAACCTGCACGATTCGTGTCCTTCAGTATTTGGGACTGGTAATAAACATCCCAAAATCCAATCTCACCCCTACTCAGTCTCTGGAGTTTATAGGGGCCTTGCTGGATACCACAACTGCAAGGGCCTATCTTCCTCAGGCCCGTTGCCTACGCTTGGTGCAGTTAGCCTCCCAGATACAGTTAAAGTCCCATTTAACTGCTCGAGAGATGTTACAACTATTAGGCCACATGGCATCCACCCTGCATGTGGTTCCATATGCTCGCCTTCACATGAGGGCAGCTCAATGGACCTTGTCCACCCAATGGACTCAGGCATCAGGTTGCCTGTAAGACAAAATAGCAAACTCCAGTTGCCTCTTTTGGTCTCTCCAGTGGTGGAAGTCCTCTCCAAATCTGTTGCTGGGGACCCCTTTTCAGCAGTCGCTACCCCAAGCAACTCTTACAACAGATGCTTCTCCAGTGGGTTGGGGAGCTCATCTGCAGGATCTCTCCACCCAGGGCATCTGGTCTCCACAGGAGACTTCTCTGCATATCAATCTTTTGGAACTCAGAGCAATATTCTTAGCTCTGAGTGTTCCATTCCCTGCTCAGCTACAGGACAGTCCTCATCCATACGGACAACCAAGTAGCCATGTTCTATGTAAACAAGCAGGGCGGGACTGGCTCTCTATCGCTTTGCAACGAAGCTTTTCGACTGTGGGCCTTCGCCAGAGAGCATCACATCCATCTTCTGGCAGTATATCTTCCAGGTGTTCAAAACTCTTGGGCGGACAGACTCAGTCGAGTTCTGCTTCCCCACAAGTGGTCCCTCCACATGGATCAGGTAGCCAGGATTTTTTGAATTTAGGGAACCCCGGACATAGACCTCTTTGCAAGTCCGTGGAATGCCAAACATCCCCGGTTCTGTTCCAGAATTCCGTGTCACGGAGTTCAGGCCAAGGATGCCTTCCTCCTTCACTGGGGTCAAGACTTCCTTTATGCCTTTCCACCCATTCCCCTAATTCCCAAAACACTATTCAAGCTTCAGAGAGATCGAGGGACCATGATCCTCATAGCACCACATTGGCCACGCCAAGTGTGGTACCCTCTACTACTGCATCTCTCTCAAGCTCCTTCCATGGACTTGGGCTCTGCACCAGACCTTCTATCCCAGGAAGAAGGAACATTGTGGCACCCAAACCCCCAGTCTCTCCATCTCAGGGCTTGGTTGCTGAGGGCCTAGACCTTCAAGATTTTCATCTCTCTCAGCAAGTCAGAGATGTTATTCATGCCTATAGAAAGCCTTCTACTAGACGTTCCTATGCTTTCAAATGGAAAAGATTTACCATTTGGTGTTCAGGGAAGGGTCTTAACCCTCTTGCAATACCTTTGAATTCTTTACTAGAGTATCTCCTGCATCTATCCCATGCAGGTCTGAAAACAAATTCAGTAAGAGTCCATTTGAGTGCTATTGCAGCGTCCCTCAAGCCTCTCAATGGACAGCCTATTTCCTCTCATCCTCTTATAGCAAGATTCATGAGAGGCCTTCTTCTAACTAAACCTCCCATTAGATCACCTCCAGTGGCATGGGACTTAAACCTGGTTCTTGGCCAGCTTATGAAGCCACACTTTGAACCTTCAGCCACCGCCTCCTTGAAATTTCTTTCTTGGAAAGTTATTTTTCTCATAGCAGTCACCTCAGCACGTTGCATCAGTGAGTTGCAAGCTTTGGTGGCTAATCCACCTTATACAAGGTTCCATCATGATAAGGTAGTCCTCAGGACCAATCCACACTTTATGCTCAAAGTGGTCTCGCCTTTTCATCTGAACCAAGAGGTATATTTACCTGTCTTTTTTCCAGGACCTCATGCATCAAGTGCAGAGAGGAATCTTCATACCTTGGATTGTAAGAGAGCTCTCGCTTTTTACTTACAAAGAACACAGCAACATAGACAGTCTTCTCAACTCTTTGTTGCTTTTGATCCTTCTCATTTAGGACTTCCAGTCTCTAAGAGAACACTGCCCAACTGGATTGCTCAGTGTATTTCTTTCGCCTACCAGAGTAGGAACATTTCTCTGGAGGGCCATGTCACAGCTCACAATGTGAGAGCCATGGCAGCCTCAATGGCTCATCTAAACTCTGTGTCCATCGACCAGATCTGTCGAGCGGCCACCTGGGCCTCGGTTCATACCTTTACAGCCCATTACTGTTTGGAGAAGGACTCCAGCCGGGATGCCTCGTTTGGTCAGGCTGTTCTCAAACACCTGTTCCATTCCTAATCAACTCCTACCCACCTACCCTGGTCGGATGCCAGACATCCATGGGGGGAGGTAGAGTCCTTTTCAAGGACACACAACCTGGGGTTTCTCCCTGGCATCTGCAGCTAGGGAGTCCCCATATGTGAAGACTCATTCCTGCTTCTTCCTGGAGATAGCACAGTTACTTACCTGTAACAGGTGATCTCTGGGAACAGCAGGAATAAGTCTTCACAACCCACCCACCTCCCCTAGGAGTTGTATCTCTCTATCTATCTTTCCTTTCCTCTCTCTTTCTTTGTCTCAGCTCTAAAACTCGAACTGGAGAGAGGCGGTTGGGAAAGGAGGGAAGGCAGCGTGCAGGCGCTGTGGAATGCTCCCAAAAGCTTTCTTACTGGACGCTGGGGAGCGTTGCCACACAGGCTCCGTCGGTACCGACGATACCCATATGTGAAGATTTATTCCTGCTGTTCCCAGAGATCACCTGTTACAAGTAAGTAACTGTGCTTTCTCCAGGAACAAGCAGGAATGTAGTCATCACATATGGGTATCGTCGGTACCGACGGACCCTGCGCGGGAACGCTCCCCAGCGTCCAATCAGAAAGCTTTTGGGGGCATCCCACAGTGCCTATGTGCTGCCTTCCCGCCTTTCCCAACTGCCTCTCTCCAGTTCTTCTTTTTCCGCGGAGCCAGCAGGTCGTGTTCCTGTCACCGCAGAAGAATTCCTTTTTTCTTTATTTCTTTTTGTGGTCACGTCTGCCTTCCTCGACGCTCTACCGGTACCGCCGGTCTTTCTTTTCTTATTTCTGTAAAGAAAAAAAAGAAATCATCTTTTTTTCTCTTCTTCAGGTGCACGCGCCTTTTTGGGCCTTAGGCCCAAAAAGTTTTCCTTAACATGGAAAAAACTGCCTCAGATTTTAAAAAGTGCACCAAGTGTAGCGGTACCATCTCTGTCACCGACACCCATGAATGGTGTTTAAATGTTTAGGTCCTGACCACTCCATCACGTACTGTGTGTCCTGTGCCATGATGTCTAAAAGAGGTCGGCAGAACTGAGCTGCCAGGCTCAGTACCCTGTTTCCCTCTGATGCAGCTTCGGTGGCATCGACGTCTTCCAGGGCTGCTTCTTCCTCCCGTGGATCTCAGGTAACTAAACATAAATCCAGCCGGTCCTCGAAGGGTACATAAGAACATAAGATATGCCATACTGGGTCAGACCAAGGTCCTTCAAGCCCAGTATTCTGTTTCCAACAGTGGCCAATCTAGGTCATACGTACCTAGCAGTTTCCCCAAGAGACACAGGTTCCACAATGCTTGTATTGGTTCAAGCATTGATATCCTTGGGTCCCTTCTTAATAATGGTTTATGGACCTTTCCTCCAGGAACTTGTCCAAACCTTTTTTAAACCCAGCTACACTAACAGCCTTTACTACATCCTCTGGTAACAAATTCCAGAGTTTGATTACACGTTGAGTGAAAAAATATTTTCTTTTATTAGTCTTAAATAGTTTACCCTGCAGCTTCATTGCATGTCCCCTAGATCTCCTTCTAAGCATCGAGATGCCTCTGGCGTTGCCCTCGAGGATTCTGCACCGGCAAAATTACCCCGGCGGGAGGCTTTGGCTTCCAAAGCATTATCAGGGCTCCAGGATGTTCTCGATGGCTCGGCCTCGACAGATCTCCTGGTGCCATGCTCTGGGGTACCGGTGGTCTCCTCCGGTACCGACATCCAGGCATTGGTGGCGTCGATAGACCAGAGAGTTCTGGCTATGGAACGCAGTCTGGCAGCTCTCTTTGCGGCATCGACGCCCTTGGTACCGCGACAGACAACTCTACCGGTACTGGCATCGGTATCGGTACCGGTACCGATGGCATCGGTGTCTGCTCTGCCGGTACCCTGTCCTCCGGTACCGGTTATTCCCGGTACCAGCCTTGGTCGGTACGGGTATTGGGCTCTGCAAGAGCATCCGGACAGACAATACTTCGAGTCCTCAGAAGAATCTGAGTATTCTGAAAGTTCTGTCGATGCAGCGATGCTTCTTCCAGAGGAGTCGTCCTCCCCTAAACGCAGGATGTCTCCTCCAGAGGATATGTCCTTCCAAGACTTCATCAGGGAGGTGGCTCGGGGCCTGTCCATTACTGTGGCCCCTGAAACAGAGCCAAGGGCCAAGGAGTTGGAAATTCCCAAAACTCCTAAGGAGGCAGCTACCTTACCCATTCATGAGATTTTATATGATCTCATGTTGAGGATGTGGGAAACACCTCTTAGCACCTCTCCTCATTCTCATAGATTGGATACTATGTATCGAGTCCCTCCTTGTCCTGGATTTCATAAGACTCCGCTTCCTCACCACTCTATTGTGGTGGAGTCGGCTATGAGAAGGATCAGAAGTGCAAAAAGGCATGCCTCTAATCCTCCAGGACGTGAGTGCAGAACCCTGGATGCTTTTAGACGTAGAGTCTTCCAAGCTTCCATGCTTTCTGCCAGGATCAGTTCCTATAGTCTCTACATGGGAATGTTCCTAAAGGAGGTCACAGATAATTTACAGACTTTAAGTCCTTTCATTTCTGAGGATAAAAGACAGGACTTTCTCACTTGGGTCAAACATGCCCAAGATGTTTCTAAATTTTCCAACTGTGCAGCCTTTGACTGCTTTGAGTGTATAAGCAGAACCTCGGCTATCACCATAGGTGCACGTAGAATTTCTTGGCTCCAGGCATCTGATCTAGAGCTCTGGGTACAAGACAAATTGGGAAATATCCCTTGTACTGGTGAGAACCTGTTTGGTAAAGATTGGCAGGAAAAAAGCCAATGAAATGGATGCTGAAAATTCCACCTTGGATAGACTATCCAAGTCCACTGCTGATCCTGTTAGAAAGAAATTGTTCAAGAAACCATCTTTTTCTAAAAAGAAAAGATTTTATCCTGCTTATGTTCAGCAGGCATCTTCTGCAGGTCAGCTTTCAAGGAAACGTCAGCAACCACCCAAACAGAAGAAAGCAAAGGCTGCTAGGCCTCCACCGGCCCAGCAGCCTCAGCCTCCTCAGGGCCTTTGACTTTCAGCTAGAGAACTTAGCCTTTCTGGTTATGGAGGGACCAGAACCTTCCACCATTCCAGGAAGGTTATGTCATTTTGCCCCCAGATGGGGGCAAATAACAGCAGAGCATTGGACACACTCCATCATAAAGGAGGGGTACAAGCTTCATTTTTCAAGCATGCCCCCTAACACAATAGTGAAGCAGTTCAATTCTCCGACCTCTTTCATCAACCTGTTAGGTCAGGAGGTGGCTATCCTTCTTGCCCAAGGGGCAGTAGAAGAAGTATCTCTTCATCAACAGGGCACAGGGTTCTATTCCCCTTATTTTCTTATTCCAAAGAAAACAGGTGGTTACAGGCCTATTTTAGATCTCAGAGAATTGAACAAATTTCTTGTCAAGGAGAAATTCAAGATGATTTCTCTCGGAGCTCTGCTACCATACCTTCAGAGTCAGGATTGGCTTTGTTCTCTAGATCTCAAGGATGCGTACACCCATGTCCTCATCCATCCAACCCACAGAAGGTTCCTTCGGTTCCTTTTTCAAGGAAAGCACTACCAATACAGGTTGCTTCCTTTTGGCCTGGCCTCAGCACCAAGGGTGTTCACGAAATGCATGGCTGTTGTAGCAGCATTTCTCCGCACTCTAGGGTATTTGTCTTCCCTTACTTGGATGACTGACTCATCCGAGCTCCAACACAGTCAGAGGCCAGGACTTCTCTATCCTGCACAATGCATATCCTTCAGTATTTAGGGCTCTTGATAAACATCCCAAAATCCAGTCTAACTCCCACTCAGTCTTTAGAGTTCATAGGAGCTTTCCTGGATACCACAAGGGCAAGGGCCTATCTCCCCCAGGCCCGTTGCCTTCTCTTGGTGCAGTTAGCTTCTCAAGCAGTGCTAAAGCCTCATTTAACTGCTTGAGAAATGTTGCAACTACTAGTCCACATGGCATCCACCGTGCAAGTGGTGCCCTATGCTCGCCTCCATATGAGGGCAGCCCAGTGGACTTTATACACTCAATGGACCCAGGCATCAGGATGCCTGTCAGACAAAATAGCAAACACAAGTCGCCTCATTTTGTCCCTCCAGTGGTGGAAGTCCACTCAAAACCTGTTGCTGGGGTCCCCCTTTCAGCAACCCTTACCCCAAGCAACTCTCACAACAGATGGTTCTCCAATGGGTTGGGGAGCTCATCTGCAAGACCTCTCCACTCAGGGCATCTGGTCTCCACAAGAGAGTTGTCTACATATCAATCTCTTGGAACTCAGAGCAATCTTCCTTGCTCTGCGAGTGTTCCACTCCCTGCTCAGCTACAAGACAGTCCTCATTCATACGGACAATCAAGTAGCCATGTTCTGTTTGAACAAGCAGGGGGGAACGGGCTCTCTGTCGCTTTGCAACGAAGCTTTGCGACTATGGGCCCTCGCCAGAGAGCATCAGATTCATCTTCTGGCAGTGCATCTTCCAGGCGGACAGACTCAGTCGAGTTCTGTTTCCACACGAGTGGTCTCTGCATGCAGACCAGGTGACCAGGATATTTCAACTTTGGGGAACCCCGGACATAGACCTCTTTGCAATTCCATGGAATGCCAAACTTCCCCGGTTCTGTTCCAGAACTCCGGCTCAGGGGGCTCGGGCCAGGGATGCTTTCCTCCTTTACTGGGGTCAAGACTTCCTGTATTCCTTTCCACCCATTCCCCTAATTCCCCAAAGCATGTTCAAGCTCCAGAGAGACAGAGGCCATATGATTCTCATAGCACTACATTGGCCATGGCAAATGTGGTACCCTCTGCTTCTACATCTCTCTCAAGCTCCCTCCCTGGAGTTAGGGTCTGCTCCATATCTCCTATCTTAGGAGGACGGAATGTTATGGCATCCCATTCCCCAGTCTCTGCATCTCAGGGCTTGGTTGCTGAAGGCCTAGATCTCCAAGTTCTTAATCTTTCTCAGCAAGTGAAAGATGTTCTTTATGCTTCCAGAAAACTTTTCACTAGACGCTCTTATGCTTTCAAGTGGAAAAGGTTTACTGTTTGGTGTTTGGAAAAGGGTCTTAAACCTCTTGCGATACCTCTGGAATCTTTGCTGGAGTATCTCCTTCATTTATCTAATGCAGGCCTTAAGACAAATTCAGTAAGAGTCCATTTGAGTGCTATTGCAGCTTCCCTTAACCCTCTAAATGGACAGCCTTTTCCTCTCATCCTCTTAAGCAAGATTTATGAGAGGCCTTCTTCTAACTAAGCCTCCCATTAGGCCACCACCGGTGGCATGGGACTTAAAACTGGTTCTCGGGCAGCTCATGAAGCCACCTTTCGAACCTTTAGCTACCACCTCCTTGAAATTCCTTTCTTGGAAGGTTATCTTTCTCATTGCAATCACATCAGCACGCCGCATTAGTGAGTTGCAAGCGCTAGTAGCTAATCCACCTTATACAAGGTTCCATCATGACAAGGTAGTCCTTAGGACTCATCCACACTTTATGCCTAAGGTGGTCTCGCCTTTTCATCTGAACCAAGCGGTCTACCTACCTGTGTTTTTTCCAAGGCCCCATGCATCAAATGCAGAGAGGAATCTTCATACCTTGGACTGTAAAAGAGCTCTAGCTTTTGACTTACAAAGAACACAGCAACATAGAAAGTCCTCTCAACTCTTTGTTGCTTTTGATCCTTCTCATTTGGGACTTCCAGTTTCCAAGAGAACACTGTCTAACTGGATTGCTCAGTGTATTTCCTTCGCCTATCAGAGTAAGAACCTTTCTCTGGAGGGCCATGTCACAGCTCACAATGTGAGAGCCATGGCAGCCTCAATGGCTCATCTGCACTCTGTGCCTATCGACGACATCTGTCAAGCAGCCACTTAGGCCTCGGTTCATACCTTTACAGCCCATTACTGCTTGGACAAGGACTCCCGCCGGGATGCCTTGTTTGGTCAGGTTGTTCTCAAACACCTGTTCCATACCTAATCAACTCCTACCCACCATCCCTGGTAGGATGCCAGAGATCCATGGGGGGAGGTGGAGCCCTCTTCAGGGACACACAACTTCTGGGGTCTCTCCCTGGCATCTAAAGCTAGGGAGTCCCCATATGTGATGACTATATTCCTGCTTGTTCCTGGAGATAGCATAGTTACTCACCTGTGCAGGTGATCTCCGGGAACAGCAGGAATTTAGTCCTCATAACCCACCCACCTCCCCTAGGAGTTGTATCTCTCTATCTCTTTCCTTTCCCTCTCTCTCTTTGTCTCAGCTTTAAAACTCAACTGGAGAGAGGCAGTTGGGAAAGGCGGGAAGGCAGCACGCAGGTGCTGTGGGATGCTCCCAAAAGCTTTCTGATTGGACGCTGGGGAGCATTCCCGCGCAGGCTCCGTCGGTACCAACGATACCCATATGTGAGGACTAAATTCCTGCTGTTCCCGGAGATCACCTGTTACAGGTGAGTAACTATGCTTTCTCCAGGAACAAGCAGGAAGTCAGTCCTCACATATGGGTGATGTTGGCGGCGACGGAGCCCTCATGCGGAGCAATTCCCCAGCTTTCAAAGAAATCCTTTGGGATTGCATTGCTCATGTGTGGTCCCCTTCCCACCCAAGGGTGCCATCTTGCTCAGTCACCCTTTTTCCACGGAGCCCAACGGACGTGGTCCCTAATTCCTCACGGAAAAAGTGTGTCAAAACGTCAGAAGAATTTCTCTCTTCAACCTGTTCGACGCCGGTTCCCCTTCCTGCCTATGGCTCGGTACACTGGTATCGAGTCCGGTCAATTTTTTGCGTTTTGTCCTTAGTGACTAGTGTTCGAGCTCTTTTTTTTTTTTTTTCACTGCCAGCCCGGTCCTTCGACCTTACAAAGGCCCTTTTTCCCCCAATGGCTGCTGGTGGGTTTAAAAAGTGTGATTGGTTTAAGAAATTAATGTCCCTCACCAACACACATGACTGCTGTCTCCGATGCCTCGGGCCCGACCATGACCCAGAGGACTGTGGCCTCTGTGGGAAGATGTTTTCTAAGGCACTTCGAAGTAAACAGCTGCAGCGTGAATAGATTTTCTTGGCATCCGCATCCCCCCCCCCCCCCCGATCCGGACCTCATCAGAAGCCTCGACGTCTCGGGAGCTGTCCGAACCCTAGCACTGTCGGGGTTCTTCTGAGTGGGGGTCTCCCTCCCGGGAACACCGGAGGAGGAAGAAACCCGTGAGGGCGGCATCATTGGATGCCTCCGATTTTCCTGGGCCCTCGAAGGCTAGGTCGCAGAGTCCTGACTGCCGCTCCGGGTCTTTGGAGTCGGAGAGGCCTGCAAAGATACCTCGCACGGAGCCGGAGACGCTGAGGAGGGTAAGCACTGTTGTCCTTGTGGATTCCCCTCCAGGGGAGCCGGTATCGGGCCTGAGCCAGAGGCTGCGGAGTCTTCTGAGCCCAGTCTCAGGATGACGGCCCTGGAGCGCAGCATGTCTGCCTTCATGGAGCAGCAGCGGACGCTGATAGCCGGTCTCACCGGTCCATCCGCTCCAACCACCAGGACCTCGACATTCAAGTTGACCCCGGAGGCCGAGCTGATCCTTGAGATTCTTCAGACTCGAGTCGATCCTTGGCCAAGGTCTCCCTCGACCTTCCGCTCAGAGCCGAGGTCCTCAATGCCGGTGCTCTCGGCGTCGGGGTGGTCGGTGCCGAAGACCTTGCGGCCAGAACCGCTCGATTCCTCCTCGGAGGGATCGGCATGGGAGACAGAAGCTGAAGAGTCCCCAGACACCCATTGGACCTGGTATGTCCCATCGGACTCACCGGGTTCGGAGCCTTGGAGAAGGTCCCCTCCGGAGGATACCCGGTACTCTGACTTCATCAGGGACATGGCAAGGCTTTGGCATTCCCGGCGGATACCAAGGAGGAGCCTCGAGCTGAAGAGCTCGAGGCCCTCCAGTATGACTTTCCCCTGAGGGAAGCCCTTACTGTGCCAGTTCCTCCGATGCTGGAATGGCTGATGCTTCGCATGTGGGAGTCGCCGGCCTCGATGTTGTTGCTCAGCAAGCAGGTCGATTCCATCTATCGAGTCTGCAAGAGCCCTGGGTTCCAGAAGCACAGCTGCCGCACAACTCCATGGTTGTAGAATCGGCCATGCATAGGCTCAAGAGCCAAAAAACACACTCCTTGGTGCCTCCTGGCTGGGATGCCCGGAACCTGGACGCCCTTGGCTGAAAATGCTTCCAGGGCTCGATGCTGTCATGCCGTGTCCAAACCTACCAGCTATACATGGGCATGTACTTGAGGGACATGGCAAAGGAGATTGCCGGGTTCTCAGCTGGCCTCTCTGAGGCACCCTTGCACCGCTTCAATGCCTTGTCCACTGGGATTCAGGAGTGCTCGAAGTTCATTTCTCGAGCAGCCTATGATGACTTCGAGGCTTCGGCCCGAGTAGCTGCGGCTGGCATCGGTGCATGCCTCCATGCCTGGCTAATGTCATCGGATCTGGAGCCATGGGTTCAGGACAAGTTGGTCGATGTCCCTTGCCAAGTTGACAACCTCTTTGGCAAACCCATGACTGAGAAGGCTGCTGAGCTCTAGTCCGAGTACTTGACCCGGACAAGACTCTCAAAGAAGACTTCTGCCCCTTCTAAGAAGAAGGGCTCGGGTGAAAAGCCCTTTTTCCTGAGGAAGGGTACTGCTTACCGCAACTACCCCACTTACCAGGCCACCCCAGCTCCCCAACAGGGGCTCAGGCCAAGGGACAGAGGCATGGCCCGCGTAAGAAGAAGACCCCCAAGCCCCAGGCCCTGGCTCCTACCCAGCCGGGAGGGGATTTTTGACTCCCAAGGCATAGTCTCTCTTCTGCCAGTGGTAAGGCTTTGCACAGGAGGCAGGCTAACCCTGTACGCCCACAGGTGGCCAGCTATCACCTCGGATATCTGGGTCCTGCAAATAGTCCACTGGGGCTATTTGTTTCAGCCAGATACCACCCTCCTTTTTTCTAGGAGAGCCTCTCAGACACCTCTTCACAGGGACCTCCTCTTGCAGGAGTTGGCAGGACTTCTAGAGGATCACACGGTGGAACCGGTGCCCCACCACCTGCAGGGCAAAGGCTTCTACTCGAGGTATTTTCTCATACCAAAGAGAACAGGAGGCCTCAGACCCATCCTCGACCAAGTTCCTGGTGAGGGTAAAGTTCAAGATGCTTTTAATTTAATTTAATTATCAGTTTCTTATATACCGCACCTTCCAGTGATCAAGTGCGGTTTACATAGAACAACATGGAACAGGCCAATGGCTGTTTTTACAGTGAACATCTTAAAACTATAACAGCTCATTACATGAAACAACTGGGAACTATGTACAGAGATCAACCTTAGAACTATTTACAGTTGTAAGTAAGTCGTACATGAATCATAATGTATACGTTTTAGTGTCTCACATACTTGTCATATCCAATTTAGAATAGGCAAACTGACATTGTGTTATCTTTTTCTGGTTGGGAAGGTGAATTTGTTAATGGCCCGTAGTGTGCTGTGAACAGGTGGAATGTTGTTGCCTTACCTCCACCAGGGAGATTGGCTATGCTCCTTAGACCTGAAGGATGCCTGTACACACATTCTCATACATCCAGCCCAAGGACAATATCTGAGATTTGTAGTCGGAGGAAAACATTTCCAATACAGAGTTCTACCCTTTGGCCTAGACTGCTCCCAGAGTGTTTACAAAATGCCTGGCTGTAGTGGCAGCCTTCCTCAGAAGTCAAGGAATTTTTGTCTTCCCTTACCTGGACGACTGGCTCATCAGGGGCCAGTCGCCTCAGGAGGCCCAACAGGCCACTTCTCGCACTATCAACATGTTGCAACGTCTAGGTTTTGTCATAAACTACGCAAAGTCTACTTTGCTCCCCACTCAAAACTTAGAGTTCATAGGAGCAAGACTGGACACCTTTCAGGCGAAGGCTTACCTGCCGGAGGACAGGGCACAGAGGCTGCTAGCACTGGCACAACAGTTCAGGCACAGGTCTCAGGTCTCAGTGAGATACTTCTTACGCCTCCTAGGCCGCATGGCCTCCATGGTGCATGTGACCCCAAATGCCCGTCTTCACATGAGAACAGCTCAGTGGTGCCTCAGAGATCAGTGGACACAAGCCACCGGCAGCCTCAGGGACAGGATAACAGTATCCAAACGACTGGTGAAATCGTTGCAGTGGTGGCGTCAGCCACCCAACCTGCTCGAGGGAGTGCCTTTTCAGACTCTCTCGCACACAGGAATGCTAACGACAGATGCCTCCTTGCTGGGCTGGGGAGCTCATTGCCAAGGATCATGCACTCAGGGGTTGTGGTCTCCTCAGGAGTCTGCACACCAAATCAACCTCTTAGAGCTGCGGGCGATTCGCCTAGCTGTTCAAACCTTTTGTCATGTCCTCTCACATCAGTCTGTATTGATACAGACGGACAACCAGATAGCAATGTTCTATGTGAACAAGCAGGGAGGTACAGGGTCTCGTATCCTATGTCGGGAGACACTGGACCTCTGCTCCTTTGCCATCAGGCAGGGTATGTCTCTCAAAGCAGTGTACCTGCCTGGTCAGGAGAACTGCCTAGCAGACAAACTAAGCAGGATTCTCCAACTGCATGAATGGCAACTGAATCCAGTGGTGGCCCAGCGGATTTTCCACCGCTGTGGGCATCCATCCATAGATCTCTTTGCCAGTCCACAAAATCACCAGCTGCCCAGATTTTGCTCCAGACAGCCACATCCTTTGAGGGTGGCTGCAGATGCTTTTCTGATCACCTAGTCAGGGTGCCTCCTATATGCGTTTCCTCCCACGCCTCTGGTGGCCCGAACTCTGTTCAAAATACTTTGGGACAAAGCCTCGGTCATTCTAGTAGCCCCCAGATGGCTGAGGCAACCTTGGTTTCCGCTTCTCCAGCTGGCAGTGGAAGCCCCACTCCCACTGGGGACACAGCCCGATCTCCTGTCCCAGAAGCAGGGCTCTCTCTTGCACCCCAACCTCAGGACCCTCAACCTGATGGCATGGCTGCTGAAAGGGTAGTACTGGCTCCTCTCCTCCTACCTAGGAATGTAGAAGAAGTGTTACTGGCCTCAAGGAGGCAGTCCACTAGGAAATCCTATGCCTTCAAGTGGCGTAGGTTTGAGGTGTGGTGTAACCAGCACAACGAAGACCCTTTCTCTTGCCTGGTCCCAGCGGTGTTGCAGTACTTGCTTCACCTCTTGGAATTAGGTCTCAAGTCTAACTCTGTCAGGGTCCACCTGAGTGCTTTGTCAGCAAACCACTCGCCAGTGGAGGGACAACCTCTTTTGGCTCACCCCCTGGTGTCCAGATTCCTCAGAGGTATGCTTCTGCTGAAACCCCCAGTTCATCCTCTGGCAACTGAGTGGGATTTGAATGTGGTCTTACAGCAGCTTACTCGCCCACCTTTTGAGCCGATGTCCACTTGCCATCTGCGCTTCCTCTCCTGGAAGGTGCTCTTCCTGGTGGCACTCACATCAGCTAGACGTGTGAGTGAGCTGCAAGCTCTCGTAGCTGATAAACACGGTTTTATAGGAACAGGGTGGTCCTCTGCACTCACCCCAAGTTCCTTCCGAAAGTGGTCTCTTCTTTCCACCTCAACCAAGAGGTGGTTCTTCCAACCTTCTTTCCCAGGCCGCATTGCAGTTGGGCAGAGGCAGTCCTGCATACCCTGGATTGTAAGAGGGCATTGTCCTTCTACCTGGAGCGTACGCGGGGACATCAAAGGGCTACTCAGCTCTTCGTCTCTTATGACCCCCAGTAAGCTGGGTCTACCTGTCTCCAAGCGCATGCTGTCTACCTGGGTGGCAGACTGCATTCCCTGGGCGTACAGGGGGGCTGACCTCCCGTTGCAGGGTCGACTTATGGCCCACAGTGTCAGGGCTAAGGCCGCATCAGTGGCTCACTTCTGCTCTGTTCCACTGGCAGACATCTGCCGGGCCGCAACTTGGTCTTCAAGCCAGATCTTTGCGGCCCATTACTGCCTGGATAGAGAGTCCCGACGGGACAGTGCTTTTGGCCAGGCGGTACTCCGTAACCTATTTGAGGTTTAGGCAACTCCAACCCTCTGACCCTTTGGTGTCTGGCTACTGGGGGGGGGGGGTGCGTTCTCGGCTGAATTCCTATTGCAGCTGCTGCGGCTCTTCTAGAGGGAGCTATTTTTCAGCTATGGGTTCTCGGTAGCCTATAGCTAGGGAGTCCCATATGTGAGGACTGACTTCCTGCTTGTTCCTGGAGAAAGCATAGTTACTCATCTGTAACAGGTGTTCTCCAGGGACAGCAAGAATCAGTCCTCATGACCCTCCCTCCTCCCTTTGAGTTGCAGTCCTGTTATTAATTTTTTCTATTCTTGCCGTCTTGTTAGCTATGTCATTTGAGAAAGATGGCACCCTTGGGCGGGAAGGGGACCGCGCATGTGCGATGCAATCCCAAAGGCTTTCTTTGAAAGCTGGAGAATTGCTCCGTATGAGGGCTCCGTCGGCGCCAACGTCACCCATATGTGAGGACTGATTCCTGCTGTCCCTGGAGAACACCTGTTACAGGTGAGTAACTACGCTAACTCGGTTGACTCAGGGACAGTGCTGTCAAGTAGGAGACCCAGGTTTGTTTAATGGGGCTGAGAATGCTGCAGAAACAACTTTTACAGCACATTTGGTGAGGATTCTTTGTCATCACTGAACAGAGATTCCTAGAGTCCATGCTTTGGGCGTACATAGGTACTAGGTTTGATGCAGGTAGATGTGGAGTCTGTGATCCCTGATTAAAGATTGTTAATGCAATAACTGAACTAGTTGTGGGAAAGTTTTAAATACAGGACTTCGTTCCCTCCTCCCAGGCAGTTGATTATGAAGACTTATGAGCCATTGCTTATTACTGTAGAGGCCTCATCTGATTGAACTGCAAGATGAGAGGAGGAAACTATCAAGACAGTGATAGATAAGATAAAACGTTTGATATAACATCTATATAAACCCATAACCAGTTTGAAGTCTCACATGAACAATGCAATTTTTCATGGAAGATAGAATAAGAGGACAACTGTTCAGTATGTTTATAAGTTGTTCTGGATAGTATTTTGCATAAGAATTTGCTTGTGGTGGTGTTCTGTCACCAGGAAGTAACAGTTTAGTCCCCTGGGAGGCAGATAAAGGATGGGAGGTAGAAGCTGTACTGGATGTGTTCTAGAGCAAGCTCTCTCCTCATCTACAGTAGTGGTTCGACATTCTGTTAAGTGCATTAGAATAATGTGTTAAAAAGAGAATCTGCAAATATTGGATAATAACTGATAGCTCTGTGATGAAATTTGGAAGGATGAGGATAGTCAGATGGAAAGGTGTTCAGAGCGTATATGATAACTCCCTAATAGGGGTTAAATGGGAAGAAGCAAGTTACTGACATCTATTTTCAATTTGCATAAACCCTGAATAGAGTTGCAGGCTGTGTGTTGTAGTCCATTTACATGTGTATGGGGGGGCAGCTTGCAGTTTACAGGTTTCTATACAATTGGTATAGAAGCAGGGTGTAAGGAGATAAAGGCTGTGGGTTATGGATCGATGTACAGTTATTATAGGAGCATGGAGTTCAGGTGTTGAAGTTTGCAGGTTCCAAGTTATGGGTCTCTATACTGTTTTTGTACAGAAGCAGGGATTAGAAAATCCCTATACAGTTCGTATAGGAGCAGAAATCTGTATGCTTTGTTCTTTCAGTTTGTTTCTTTTCATTTCTGCAGGACCTGTCACATGCCACCATTGAGATGTACACTTCCATTGGAAGGATTCGATCTGCTAAGCTTGTTGGCAAAGACCTGGCAGAGTTTTACATGTAAATTGAATAACTTGTACTCTTCTCTCTCTCTCTTCTTGTTTGTGCTGGGTTTGGATCATAAATGGTAACACTGCTGAAATCCCTAGACAGCTAGTTCCTCCCCTTTAACCTATCTGTCACATCCGTAGGATATGCATAGACCTCTTACAAAGCCAAATTGAAGTGTAACTGGGTTATCTCAAGGTCCCTCTCACAATAGGCTGATTATGTTTGTTTATTACATTTGATATACCGCTCAAGCCAAAGCATCAGAGCGGTTTACAATATTACATAAAAGTTACAGAAAATATGAAAAGAACGCCATTAATTAGATAGGACAGAATAAGAGATACAGTGATTATCCACCCTATGTAATACTTTGTGAGAGAAAAGAAAGTTACAAGGCAGTCCTTTATGTAGCAGAGTTGCTTTTTCTGAGATGCCCGAATGTTGTTGAAGCCATGCTAGTATTCTTTAAGTTCTTTGGTTGCTGTATTCAACATTTACCAGTTTTAGGACCATATTTGTGATTTTGCTCATTTCTGTGCAAGATCCTTTATATCTTTGGCTTAGACATCATTGAATCGACCTTTATCTGATCCTAAAATTGTCCCGGTCTGGTTATGAGAGACCTATGCTGAGACCTTGAAGGACCTCAGCTTTGATGTCTGTCACACCAGTGTCCATCTCCAGTACATCAGGGGAGGAGATGTCATTGGAGGTCATCGGTGTTGTGACACTTTCATTCAAAGCCCATTCACACTGTAGTGTGGAGGTCAAACCAGGCAGAGACCAGACATATTCCTTGGAGTATTTTTCAGGATCTGAATCTATGCACTTCTGGGATTCTTCTGCGAACCATCTAGATGCTATAAAGAAGAGGAGTTGACTGGTTTGTCCTCAAATCCATCGTCACCACACAAAAGAAGAAAGTCCTCATCTGAAGAACTCTCCTTTATTGACTTTATTAAGGAAATGGCAGAAGTCGTTCCATCTAAGTTAGAGGTGAAGGAAAAACCCAGAACAGAAACTTGGACATTCTCCAATTCCTCGACCAACCCAAGGAAGCTATGACCATGCCCATTCACAGAATCCTCAAGGATGTTCAGATGAGAATGTGGGAGATTCCCCTCGCTGTTCAGCCTATTAATATGAAGGTTGACTCTATGTACAAAGTTCAGAAGACTAACAGATTGGAGAAATAGCAGCTTCCTCGCCATTCCATGATGGTCAAATCCACTGTCAATAGAGTCAAAAGCTCCAAGCTCTTCAATGTCCCAGGAAGGGAGGCTCAGCATTGTAGTCTTTTGGGAAGAATTCTTGCAAAATTTTATGCTTCCTTCCTGCATAGCTTCTTATTTAACTCTTCATGAGCAAGTGCATGCAAAACATTGTGGGCAAACGCTCAGTATGGAGACCCATCTAAGGTCATTAAACAGAACAGTATTCTACAATCTAAGAATTTTACAACCGCTACAAAACCTCATTGAGCTGTCTGGCTTCAGAACAGTAGTTCAAGCGCTTATAATGCCGCACTTGGACTACTGCAATGGCCTACTACAAGGAATTCCTAAAAAAACACCAAGCATACTTCAATTGGCACAGAATGTAACGGCGAGAATCATAATGAAATCACGGTTCTCAGATCATATCACACCCATTTTTTTTTTTTTTTTTTTAACATTTTTAACATTTTTTATATACCGCCTTTCATGATATCAAGGCGGTTTACACCCATCCTAATGGTGCTCCACTGGCTCCCCATCCAAGCTCGAGTACAATACAAGATAATAATGACGACATTCAAATTAATATATAATATAGCCCCATCGTACCTTTCCACACTCATCGAAATTCAACCCCCTAATAGAAACAGAAGAACCCCTAACCAAAACATACTAAAGGTATCACAAACTATATGCAACACCAAAAAATCTACGAGCAACAGAGCATTCACATACATGGCACCCCCTCCACTGGAGCAACCTTCCGGATACACTAAGAGGAAACAAGGACCTTCAATTATTCCGCAAGGGTCTAAAAACGCACCTATTTCGAGAATATTACAATAATACCTAGAACACTCTCCCATTTCTCCACCTTCTGTCCTCACCCCTTCCCTTCTATGTTATCCCCTTTCCTTCTATGCCTCCCCCACTCAACTAATTTGCTAGTTGATGGTTGTACTGATTAGCTGTCGCCAGTAAGAACACTACTGTAAATTCTCTCTGTAAATAGTTTCAGCGGTCTTTCATGTACTGCTGCATGTAAATAGTTTCAAGGCATTCCCTCACTTAATCTGTTCTATGTGTATAAAGTTCTAAACCTTGTTATATGTAACTGTTGTTAAAGTTCATTGTTATAAAATTTGTACTTTGCCTCGGAAGAAAGGCCTGGCAATCTACTTCTGGTGACACTGCCAAGAAAACCCAGGAGCTTCTGGGTTGCCAGGAGTCAGGACTGACTTGAAGGCACACATTGCATTTGCATTGTTAAAGTTCATTGTTATAATGTAAACCGCCCCTGATCTCTGGAAGGGGCGGTATAAAAATGTAAGCAAATAAATAAATACATAAAGATGGAGGAGTTTGCAAACACTCCTTCAAGAGAAGGCTGGTGGACAAAGGGAAAGAGTATGGCAAACACAAGATCTGAGCAACATAATGTTTTTGAAACTGCATCAAGGACTTCTGCAATGGGTATTAGGACTTGAAGACTCCATGGCTCCCAGCCTTGCAGGAAAAGCTTGCAGACCTGCCTTGCTGAGGAGATAATCTCTTTGGAGATTGTATCTCTATCAAAAGAGCACAGCGATACCCTTAATTCTTATCCAGGCCCACTTCCAACCTGACCGCCACAATTTCTAAGAAAGTTCTATAGTGGAGAGCAAAGGAGATCCTATTACTCTCATAGGCATAGGTATCTTCCTCCCTCTTGCTCTTTTTAGGCTCATCAAGGATCTTGCTTTCATCAGAGACAGCAGAGCACTTGGAAGATCCTACTGACTGCACCCAAAACCAGGGACAGGGTTTTAATAGGAATATAACCAGTGTTGCAGGCTCCCTGCCAGGCAGTCTTCCAGTCGGAAAAAGGATGGAGATTTTCACAAACTGCTGGCCTCAGATAATCTCAGACTATTGGGCTCGGAAAATTGTTTGTATTGGCTACCGTCTTCATCTATTGGAATTCTTTCAAAATGCCCTCTGAAAGAATCATGGTCAAACTCATCATGTCATGAGGTACTTAATAAGGAGCACTTTCCCTCTTAGGGGCCAGTGATGTCAAGTCCATTCCACCAGAGAAAAGAAGGCAGGGATTACAGAGAAAATGGGAGGATTCTGCCCCATCCTAGACCTAAAGGCCTTGAACAAGCTTCTAATTGGAGAGAACTTCAAGAACGGTTTCCCTGGGCATTCACATTCCCTGCTTTTAGAAAGGAGACTGGTTATGTCTTCTGACTTGAAGTGTGCTTACACCAATATAAAGCATTTCAGTCACAGTTGTATCTCAGATTCGTAATAGGGAAATATCAATATTAGTATTACGTCCTGCCTTTGGCCTCACTTCAGCTTCTCACATATTTACAAAGTGTTTTTCTGTGGTAGCAGTGTATCTATGCATAGTGAAAGTTCACTCTACATGATTAACTGATCAAGAGCACATCTCAGGAAGGATCCCAAGGATCATTGTGTACAATCTTCCAGGTACTGGAATCACTAGGATTTGTTGTAAATTATTCCAAATCCCTATTAAACCCATCAGTCCAATTGGAATTCATAGGAGCTCTGCAGAGGCCCTTCTTTTAGTGGAAAGGATTATCACTCCATTGTGAAAGGAATTCAGATGAGTCAGCAGACTTCAGATTGCAGCATGTTAAAGATTTTGGGCCACATGGCCTCAACTGTGCACAAGGCCCTTGATGTGTCTCAAAATGAGACAAGCTTGGACCTTGAGCCCACAGTGGCCTCGGGCCACTTAAAAACTCTGGGACATCATCTATATCACCAGTCCTCTACGGGACTCCCTGTCCTGGTAGACAAATCAATCCAATTTGGCGAAAGGCGTTTCTTTCCAAATTCCTCCCATACAAATTATTCTTCCATATCGTCCTGCTAGACCAAACCAGACAAGTAGATTGTGTTCTCCTATCGGCAGATGTGGAGACAGAAAATTTTCCAGAGGCTTCTTATGACATCACCATGTCATTATCAGCCTGAGCCACTAGGGGTGAAAATAACAATGTTTAACAGAACAGGAAACATAAATATGTACAGGATCAGCTTCAATAGAAAGCTTGTCAGAAGGTGATAGGCCTTCAAGGCCAACAACTGAGAGTACAGCGGACCAGTATGGGTTTCAGGGGCAGTTCCTGGACTGGTCTAGCAGGACTCAAGGAAAAGGATGTTATCTGGTAAGTAAAATGTCACCTTTCATATTGTCCTGCTAGACCAGTCCACATACCAAATCTAAGCCTGCACTGAACAGGTAGAAGAAACAGCAGTTTTTTAAAGTCCTCTGGGCCAAAGGCCATGTCTGCCCGAGCATGGACATCCAAGCGGTAATGCTTGACAAAGGTGAATGTCTGAGGGGACTATCTAGCTATGCTTGGCCCATGAGGATGTTTGCACTCAAATGGCATGCACAAGCAACCCCTCTGGAACCAGCTGGTTCCACAACATATACGCTGAGGCAGTGGCGTACATTCCATCTGAGCAGCCCCCACAATGCAGGGAGGCCCTGGCAGAAAGGGGGCCCACACAGCAGCAGGAATTCATCACGGCAAACTTACTTCATCCAGCTTGTTGTTCTGCCTCTGCTTTTCTAAATTTGCAGTGGGCTCTGTGTTTGTTTCTTGCCAGGCCGAAGTCTCTGAATAACCGCCACACTGCAAAATATCAGCCTGGTGAGGAACAGCCACTGTGCCTGCAGCAAACTTAGAAGAGCGGAGCGAGCGCAGCAAACAGAATGAAGTAAGTTTGTAGCTGCTGCCACATGGGGGGGCCATGGGCGGCTGCCACATGGGGGGGCCGCGGGCGGCTGCCACATGGGGGGGCCGCGGGCGGCTGCCACATGGGGGGGCCGCGGGCGGCTGCCACATGGGGGGGCCGCGGGCGGCTGCCACATGGGGGGGCCGCGGGCGGCTGCCACATGGGGGGGCCGCGGGCGGCTGCCACATGGGGGGGCCGCGGGCGGCTGCCACATGGGGGGGCCGCGGGCGGCTGCCTCATGGGGCGGCCGCGGGCGGCTGCCTCATGGGGGGGCCGCGGGCGGCTGCCTCATGGGGGGGCCGCGGGCGGCTGCCTCATGGGGGGGCCGCGGGCCGTTGCCACATGGGGGGCCGCAGGGGATGCCTCAACAATGGAGGGCCGCAGGGGATGCCTCAACAATGGAGGGCCCTTGGAACATACGTCACTGCACTGAGGCAATGACTTCCTTGGTCCAGTGCACCAAAGTAGACTTAGCTACTGTCTCACCTTTACGCAGACCCACAAACACCACAAAAAGATGGTCTGGCTTGCAAAAAAGTTAATAACCTTCAATTACCAGAGAAGCACATTCCAAACATCCACTAGGTGAAGGTCCTTATCCTTCCCATGGCACTGCTTCTTTATAAAAGGAGGGCAGACAAACCACTTGATTCAAATGGAAGGAAGATACTACCTTGAGCAAAAAGGAAGGAACAGACCGAATACATAGAGCCTCCCCCTCGGAGGATAAATAAGGATCCCTGCATGATGATGTGTGTAGCTCAGAAAAATGTCTTGCTGAGCAGATTACAACTGGGAAGACAGTAGCCCACTTCAAGGGCTCAAAGGGCTCCGACATCAAGGCCCAAAACACTAGCAGAGATCCCACGAGGGACTGACTGAACACAGGGGAGGACGCAAGTGTCAAACACCTGAAGGAAACAGGAAACATCTGGGTGCAAGGCTATGAACTGTCCTGCTATTGGTCCTCTGAAGCAGGATAAATGCTGCAACCAAAAACTTTCAGGGAACTAAGGGAAAAAGCTTTGTTCAAGCCATCCTGAAGGAAGGCAAGCAAGGATGACAAATGTATCAGCCCTTGTAGGATGCACATGGCACCAGTCTTGAAAAGACATCATACATGTATGTAGACCAGACTGGTAGAATTCTAGCCTTGAGAAATGTGGAAACCACATCAGGAGAATAGCTTTTCTCCAGGAACAAGCAGGGAGTCGGTCCTCACATATGGGTGTCGTCGGCGCTGATGCAGCCTGCATGGATCCACTCCCCCAGCTTTCAAAGAGAACATTTGGAAGCTACACCGCGCATGCACAGTCACCTTCCCGCTCAAATCTGCCATCTTGCCTCGGTCTGTCTTTTTCCACAGAGCCCTGCAGACATCCCATCTGTGCACCCTGGTAAAAGTAGATTTTTTTTGACCCTTTACTCGTTTTTCCTTTTCCATCGAGTGCTTGAATTGATCACCTTCCATGCCTGAGTCTTCACCTCAGCGTCTAGATTTTTGCTCAGGTATTTTTTTTCTTTAATTTTTTTTCATCTTTTGGTGCGCGGGATTTTTCTCTTGTTGCCTACCTGGTTGAGACATCTGAGTTGGGTCTCGTTTTTCCCACTATGTCCTTGACCAGTGGTTTTAAGCAGCGTGGCAAGTGCAATCACACTATGTCCTATATGGACCACAACAGCACCTGCATTAAGTGTCTCGGGGCAGACCACGATGGGTTTTCCTGCCCGCTTTGCCGCCTCATGTCGACTAAAACCCAGAGGGAATGTGAAAGGCGGCAGGGGGAGCTGTTTGGTATGTCTGGCTCTGGTTCAGCATCGGGGCAGAATCCCTTCCTTCGATGCCAATGCTGGACGACTCTGCGTCACATGCCCGGGCTCGTTCTGAGCCCAGGAGTCATCGGAGTCGTCCTTTGAGGACCTTCCCGAGTGTGTCAGTGACTCCCTTGAAGTCGATGCCGAGGACCGACCTGGTGTTGAGTAGTAGGTCCACCTCAACTCTGCCTTGGAGCCCTCGGTGCAACTAAGTGATGACGTATGGGAGCGCCCTTCAAAGCAGCCCCAAAGGGACTTGTTATCTGCAGCATTGAAGGAGCAGCAAGCCACCCCTGACTCCATCAAGATGCGGGACTCCCCGGCCAGGGAGTTGGCTCTGGCTCCGGCACCGTCTGGGTCCAGACCAGCTGCAGAGCCCTCTGGCATCGAGGCCCGCATGGCTGCCCGAGTCCCAGTCCCTCTGGGTCATCAGCACCCCACTTGGGGACCTCCTCACCGAGGACTTTCCTAGAGGAAGCTCCACCCATCCTAGAGTGCCTCGCTAGGTCGGTGTCGAGACCTTCAACCGACATGACTCAGTCGGACCACTGGTGTTGGGAGTCATCAGTGCTGAGTCGGTCCAGGGACCGGAGGGCACTCGTAGACTCCTCGGGCTCTTGAGTCAGATTGGGAAACCGATGAGGAGTCCCCTGACACCATGCTCCACTGAGACGTCCCCTCCAACCTTTCTCCACCACACAATCAGTGAAGGTCCCCTCTGGTGGACTTTGCCTTCCTTGAATTTGTGAGGGAGATGTCCCAGGAACTCGCCTTCGTGGCAGTGCCTCAGGATGAGCCTTGTGTTGAGGATCTTGAAATCCTCCAGTATGACTGACACTGTGCTCCCCATCTTGGAACGTCTGCTGTTCAGGATGTGGGAGAACCAGTTACGGTGCCAGTTGTGAACCATTGACTCGATTCTCAGTATCGAGCTAACAAGAGCCTAGGATTCCTAAAAGCACAACTTCCACACAGTTCCATGGTGGAGGAGTCAGCTACGTGTCGAATCAAGAACCAGAAGATGCTCTCCTCAGTACCCCCTGGCAGGGAGGCCCATATCATGGATATGTTTGGTAGGAAGTATTTCCAGGGCTCGATGCTCACAGCCCGGATCCAGGCCTACCAGCTGTACATGGGCATGTATCTGAGAGACCTGTTGAAGGAGCTCACTGGGTTCTTAACTGGTCTATCTGGAGCCCCTTGAATGCTTTCGAACCTTGGTTTCCTCGGTCAAGGAATGCTCCAAATTTTAGACTCAAGCAGCCTTCGACGGCTTTGAGTCGATGGTTCATGTGGCCACGATGGGCATTAGTGCCCGCCACCCTGTCTGGCCACAGTCCTCTGACTTGGAGCAATGGATGCAAGACAAGCTAACCAATGTCCCATGCTGGGTAGATAACCTCTTCGGCAAGCCCATGGACCAACAAGGCTGACCAGTTGGAGAAGGAATTCATGACCAGGACCAGTCTGTCTAAGAAAGTGTCAGACCCTTCATGCTGGAAGGCTTCGGGGAAAAAATCCCTTTCACCCGAAGACCAAGAAGGTTTACAGAAACTACCCTAAGTTCCAGGCCTAACCAGCTCCTCCTCAAGGGCAGTAGGCCAAAGGTCAAAGGCACGGCCCCCCGTAAGCCCAAAGCTCCTAAGCCCTAAACTGTGGCTCAGCCACAGCTTGGGGGAGGTTTTGACTCCTTGGGCATAGCCTCCCTCCCTCAGGAGGTAACAGGTCCAAGGTTCACAGGGGACGGCTCATCCACTTTGCACTCAGGTAGCCCTCTATTATAGCGGATACTTGGGTGCTGCGGGAGGTTGAGGAAGGCTACTTCCTTCACTTTTCTAACTGTCTCCCCCCTCATTCACAGGGGTATTACCCATGGACCCCTTGCAAAGGGAGCTGCTCCAGAACGAGTTTGAGTCACTACTCAAGGATCAGGCGGTTGAGCCCATTCCACCTCATCTGCAGGGATAGGGGTTCTACTTCCGCTACTTCCTGGTCCCCAAGCAAACAGGGGACTTCAGGCCCATTCTGGACCTTTTGGACCTCAGTGGCTTCCATGGTCAAGGAAAACTTCAAAATGGTATCCCTTGGAACCTTGCTGTCTTACCTCCTCCAGGGAGATTGGCTAGGTTTCTTGGATCTCAAAGATGCTTACACCCACATCTTGATTTAAGGCACCGTCAGTACCTCAGGTTCGTGGTGGGAGGTCATCGCTATCAGTACAGGGTACTTACCATCGGCCTTGCTTCCACCCCACGGGTATTCACAAAATGCCTGGCGGCAGTGGCTGCTCGTCTCCGGGTCCTTGGAGTCTTTGTGTTCCCTTACTTGGACAACTGGCTTGTGCGGGTCAGTGCCCCAGCGAAGTGCGCAGTGTGACTCTGTGAATGTTGGGGCTGCTGCAGCAACTAGGGTTCGTGGTGAACTTTCCAAAGTCTCACCTTGTCCCGACACGATGCACATTCATCGGGGCCCTGTTTGACTCCACTCGGGCAAAGACCTTCCTCCCTGGGACAGCCTCAGTGCCTCGCTGTCCAGAGCAAGAGGTGCAGGGGGGCGCTGCAGTGACTGCCCAACAGATGCGCCGCCACCTGGGGCACATGGTGTCCACCATCTAAGTGACCCCTTTTGCCCACCTGCGCATGTGGCAGATTCAATGGACACTCAATGCTCAGTGGGTGCAGGCGAAGGGCCACCTGGAAGACTGTGTCCAGGTCACTCTTGCCTTGGCCGCCGAAGTTACCCCAATGAGAGGAGTTGCCTCCCAAGGCCTAGGGGGGGCTGTCGGGGGACTACCAATACCGTGACCATCATGGAATCTTCGATAGGGGAGCCAGCACCGGAAACTGTGGTTGCTGCCCTGGTTCCTACCACTTCGGACACCGCGATTCTCACCAAGCGCATGCAGGCCCTCAAACACCTGGCTGCGTTCCTGACCTCGCAGGCTGCCCAAGACCCAATACCCTCAGGTTCCTTTGTGCCAAGGTAGCCCCGTCCACAGTGATGGCCTCCCCATCAGAGGTGCAGCCCATCCTGGAGGCCCAAGCTCTCCTCTGATGCCCAAGCACCATCGGGACATACCCTCAGATCTGTTTCCCCCTTACGAGCACTGGAAGTCCCCACCTGAGGATATTTCCTTCCATGAGTTTGTGAGGGACATGTCTGAGGCCTTGCCTTTTACCATCGAGGCCAAGGAGGATTCCAGAGTGGAGGAGTTGGAGATTCTTCAATATCCCTCCCCTCCGTGTGCATAAGATCTTGGAACAGCTGCTGTTCCATGGAGTAGGAGCTTGGACTCCATGTATGGAGTCCACAATAGCCCTGGCTTCGACAAACCACAACTCCCCCACAGTTCCTTTGTCATGGAGTTGGCCATGTGGAGGATTAAGAGCACAAAAACCCACTCCTCTGTGCCTAGATGGCATCAGGAGTAAGTGCTACCAGGACTCCTTGTTAGTAGCCTGCATCCAGGCCGACCAACTCTACATGGGCATGCATCTTAGGGATCTAGCGGAGGAACTGGCCAATTCCTCAGCTATCCTTGTTGATGAGTGGCTTGAGCATTACTGTGGTCTTGTTCTCAAAATTAAAGAGTGTTCCAAGTATATGGCCTATGATGGCTTTGAATCAGTGGCCCGGGTAGCTGCAGTGGGCATCAGGGCTTGCTGTTTGGCTTGACTGTAGTCATCTGATTTAGAATAGTGAGTGCAGGACAAGCTGCTATATATCCCCTGCCAGGGGGAGAACCTATTTGGCAAGCTGATGGAAATAAGGCTGGAGAGCTTGAACTTGAACTGATGATTACCCTACTCTTCCATAAGATGAGTGATACCTCTAAGAAGTCCTTGGGGGAAAAAATCCTTCTATTCCAGCAAGAGGAAATGCTACCCTTGCTACCCACCATATCAACCCTATCATGGCTCCCAGCAGGGGCACCAGCAGAAGGGGGAAGGCCAGCATTAGCAGCGCCGTCCCAAGCCCTAAAAGTCCCAACCTGTGCCCCAGATGTAGCCTGGAGGAGGATTTTGACTCCTTCCTGAGGAGCATGGCATCCCTTCCCATTCCAAGCAGTTCCAACTCAGGAGGAAGGTTGATCCATTTTGCCCACAGATGGCCTATAACAACATCAGATTCTTGGGCCCTCCGAATAGTCCAGGGTGAGTACCTGTTGCATTTTGATCAACTGCCTCCCCCTGTTTATCCAGGAGAGTTCCCCTTTGATCCTTCCCACTTAAAGCTCCTCAGCAGGAGGTTCAGGCCGTTGAACTGGTCCCCCCTCCTCAGATCGGAAAAGGGTTTTACTCCTGTTACTTTCTGGTTCCTGAGAAAACGTGCGGCTTCCGTCCCATATTGGATCTCCAGAAACTGCTCTGGATCCCGCTGAAGGAAAAATTCAAAATGATCTCCCTGGGAATGTTGTTACAGTTGTGGTCAGCATTATTGGCACCCTTTCATTTTAGGTATGTTGTGTATAATATCTTGAGAAATAATTGCAAATAGTTCAACTGTATATCATCATAATATTTTAATAGTATGTTAAAAGTTATGCAACATAAAAAAAGATGTCTATGCATCTTAGACGTAGTCATTTCTCAGAAAAAAAACAAAATATGACCTGAACAGGATTAATGGCACCCTTCACTAAAATTTGGTTGCATAACCCTTGGCAGTGATGACAGCCTCCAAACGTTTCTTGTAGCCACTTATAAGTTTCGTACATCTCTCTGCTGGTAGTTTTTCCCACTCCTCAACTGCTATTTGTTCCAGCTCATGAATGTTTCCAGGATTCCTTTTACCATTGGTAGATTTCAACCCTTTCCAAAGGTTCTTGATTGGATTGAGATAGGACTCATTGCTGACTAGTTTAAAACAATTAGTTCATTTGTTCCTTTTTAACCATTCTTTTGTACTTTTGGATGTATGTTTTGGGTCATTGTCCTCCTGGAGGACCCATGATCTTCGACCCAGACCTTGCTTACTGACACTAGATAACACATTTCACTCCATAATACCTTGGTGTAATTCTCTGACTTCATGATTTCTTTAATATGCTCCAGGCCTCCAATTCCTGAGGCAGCAAAACAGTCCCACAGCATTATGGAACCTCCACCATATTTAACTTTAGGAAGGGTGTTTTTCCTTATAAGCTTCATTTCTTCACCTATAAATGTATCACTGCTCTGAATTGCCGAAGAGCTCAAGTTTCGTTTCATCTATCCACAGAAATCTTCCCAGAAGAATTGATGTTTCTCAAGGTGGGTTTGGGCAAAGATCAGGCTGGTCTTTTTGTCTGTCTTAGAGCAATGGGGGGAGGGGGGATCCTCCTTGGCATTTGCCCATGAAGTCCTCCTTTGTTTTGTGTGTGGCGTATGTTGCAGGTTGAAACCATTACTCCAGATTGCTCCAGGTCAGCCTTAAGCTCTTTGGATGCTGTATGTGGTGGTTTTCCAACTGTTCACACTAACCTACTTGGATTAATTTTCCTCTTCCCACAACGCCCTGGGAGGTTATTGACAGTTCCATGAGTAGAAAACGCCTTAATAATATTGCAAACTGTAGATACAGGAATCCATGGATCTTTGGAGATACCTTGTACCCCATTGAAGTTTGATGTTTCGTGATATTGGCTTTTCTGAAGATATCAGGAAGCTCTGTTGTCTTCACCATTGTTGAACTGGAACAGGGAATGAATGTGACCATTTTAAACATTAGAGGCATCATTCATTGGTTGATTCAAGGCATGTAAGTACAGAGAATTGATCACAAGTATATCTAATAATCTCCAGGAACAAGCAGGAATGTAGTCATCACATATAGGTATCGTCGGCACCGATGGAGCCCGCGTGGGAACGCTCCCCAGCATCCATTTAGAAAGCCTTTGGGAGCATCCCACAGCGCCCGCGTGCTGCTTTCCCACCTTTCCCAACTGCCTCTCTCCAGTTCTTCGTTTTCCGCGGAGCCAGCAGGTCGTCGTTCCTGTCACCGCAGAAAATTTTCCTCCTTTTTGTGGTCGCGTCTGCCTTCCTCGACGCTTTACCGGTACCGCCGTTTTTTTCTTTCTTTCTTTTCTAAAAAAAAAAAAAAAAATTTCTTAGTACTTTTTTTTTCCCCATTTTTTCCAGCTGCACGCGCCATTTTGGGCCTTAGGCCCAAGACTTTTTCCACAATGGAAGAACCCTCTTCGGGTTTTAAAAAGTGCACCAAGTGTGGTGGTACCATCTCCATCACCGACACCCATGAGTGGTGTCTGAAATGTTTAGGTCCTGACCATTCCATCTGTGCCATGATGTCCAAGAGAGGTCGACAGAACCAAGCTCAGTACCCGGTTTCCCTCTGATGCAGCTTCGGTGGCATCGACGTCTTCCAGGGCTTCGTCTTCCTCCCGTGGATCTCAGGTAACTAAACATAAGTCTAGCCGGTCCTCAAAGGGTAGATCTCCTTCTAAGCCTCGAGATGCCTCTGGCGTTGCCCTTGAGGGTTCTGCACTGGCAAAATTTCCCCGGTGGGAGGCTTCGGCTTCCAAAGCATTATCAGGGCTCCAGGATGTTCTCGAGGCCTCGACCTCGGCAGAACTACTGGTGCCATGCTCTGGGGTACCGGCGATCTTCTCTGGTACTGTCATCCAGGCATCGGCAGCGTCGATAGACCAGAGTGTCCTGGCTATTGAACACAGTCTGGCGGCTCTCCTTGCGGCATCGACACCCTCGGAATCGCGTCAGACAGTTCAACTGGTACCGGTATTGGTACCGGTACCGACAGCATCGGCATTGGCGTCCGCATTGCCGGCACCCAGTCATGCGATGCCTTCCGATACCATTATACCGGTACCGATTCCTCTTGATACCGACTTCGATCGATACGGGTATCGGGCTCTTCAAGAGCATCCCGATAGAAGGTACTTCGAGTCCTCAGAGGAATCTGAGGATTCTGACAGTTCTGTTGATGCGGGAATACTTCTCCTGGAGGAGCCTTCCTCCCCTAAACACAGGATGTCTCCTCCAGAGGACATTTCCTTTCAGGATTTCATCAGGGAGGTGGCTCGGGGTCTGTCCATTACTGTGGCCCCTGAAACAGAGCCCAGAGCAAAGGAGTTGGAAATGTTACAATATCCTAAAACTCCTAAGGAGGCAGCTACCTTGCCCATCCATGAGATCTTGCATGATCTCATGCTAAGAATGTGGGAGACGCCTCTTACCACCTCTCCTCACTCTCGTAGACTGGATACTCTGTATCGAGTCCCTCCTTCTCCTGGTTTCCAGAAAACTCAGCTTCCTCACCACTCTATTGTAGTGGAATCAGCTATGAGAAGGATCAAGAGTGCAAAGAGAAATGCCTCTAATCCTCCAGGACGTGAGTGCAGAACTTTGGATGCTTTTGGATGTCGTGTCTTCCAAGCTTCCATGCTTTCTGCCAGGATCAGTTCCTATAGTCTATATAAGGGAATGTTCCTGAAGGAAGTCTCAGGAGATTTAGAGGCTTTGAGCCCTCTTCTTCCTGAGGATAGAAGACAGGATTTTCTCACATTGGTCAAACATGCCCAGGATGTTTCTAAATTTGTCAACCATGCAGCTTTTGACACTTTTGAGTGCATAAGCAGAACCTCTACTATTGCCATAGGTGCACGTAGAATTGCTTGGCTCCAGGCACCTGATATGGAGCTCTGGGTACAAGACAAACTCAGAAATATTCCTTGTACTGGTGAGAACCTGTTTGGTAAAGATTGGCAGGAAAAGGCCAATGAGTTGGATGCTGACAACTCCAACTTGGATAGATTATCCAAGTCCACAGCTGATCCTGCAAGAAATCACCACTGTCTAAAACCATACAAACACATGATCAGCCTACAAATTGTATATATTGTATATATTGTGGTTGTACATAGTTACCCTGTTAGCCAAGTTGAATATCCTGTTCATATGTAAACACAAAGTACTATTGGAAATGTGTATGTTCACTGTTTATTGTAAACCGCGCTGATGCTGAATAGCGCGGTATAGAAGAGACTTTAAATAAATAAATAAATAAATAAACCATTCTTTTCTAAAAAGAAAAGATTTTATCCTGCTTATTCTCAGCAGGTACGTTCTGCAGGTGAACCTGTCTGGAAGGGTCAGCAATCACCCAAACAAAGGAAAGCAAAGACTGCTAAGCCTCAGCTGTCTCAGCCTCCACAGGGCCTTTGACTTTCAACTAGAGAACTTACCCTTCCTGGCTCTCAATGGACCAGAGTCTTCCACCATTCCAGGAAGGTTGTGCCATTTTGCCCCCAGATGGGGACAGATAACAGCAGAGCATTGGACACTCTCCATCATAAAAGAGGGGTGCAAGCTTCATTTTTTGAGCATGCCCCCTCCCACAATGATAAGGCAGTTCAATTCTCCAACCTCTCTTATCAACCTGTTAGGTCAGGAGGTCACTATGCTTCTTGCCCAAGGGGCAATAGAAGAAGTACCCATCCATCAGCAGGGTACAGGGATTTACTCCCCCTATTTCCTTATCTCAAAGAAAACAGGGAGATACAGACCTATCTTGGACCTCAGAGAATTGAACAAATTCTTGTTCAAAGAGAAATTCAAGATGATTTCTCTCGGAACTCTGCTGCCATACCTTCAGAGTCAGGATTGGCTTTGTTCTCTAGATCTCAAGGATGCGTACACCCATGTCCTCATCCATCCAACCCACAGAAGGTTCCTTCGGTTCCTTTTTCAAGGAAAGCACTACCAATACAGGGTGCTTCCTTTTGGCCTGGCCTCAGCGCCAAGGGTGTTCACGAAATGCAAGGCTGTGATAGCAGCATTTCTCCGCACTCTAGGGATATTCGTCTTCCCCTACTTAGACGACTGGCTCATTCGAGCCCCAACAGAGTCAGAGGCCAGGACTTCTCTATCCTGCACAATGCGTATCCTTCAGTATTTGGGTCTCGTAATAAACATCCCAAAATCCAGTCTAACTCCCACTCAGTCTTTGGAGTTCATAGGAGCTTTGCTGGATAACAGAAAGGCAAGGGCCTACCTCCCCCTGGCCCGTTGTCTTCGCATGGTGCAGTTAGCTTCTCAAGCAGTGCTAAAGTCTCATCTCACTGCTTGAGAGATGTTACAACTACTAGGCCACATGGCATCCACCGTGCATGTGGTGCCCTATGCTCGCCTCCATATGAGGGCAGCCCAGTGGACTTTATACACTCAATGGACCCAGGCATCAGGATGCCTGTCAGACAAAATAGCAAACACAAGTCGCCTTATTTTGTCCCTCCAGTGGTGGAAGTCCACTCAAAACCTGTTGCTGGGGCCCCCTTTTCAACAACCCTTACCCCAGGCAACTCTCACAACAGATGCTTCTACGATGGGTTGGGGAGCTCATCTGCAAGACCTCTCCACCCAAGGCACCTGGTCTCCACAAGAGACTCATTTACATATCAGTCTCTTGGAGCTCAGAGCAATCTTCCTTATTTATTTATTTATTTCTCTTATATACCGCGCTCTTCAACATCAGTGCGGTTTACATAGAACATTAGGTTTTACGGTGGCGTTAACCGTAAAAATACAGATAACAGGTAGCTCAACTTGGATAGTCAAAATTAAAATTAACTATTTACACATATTTGATACATAGTAGTATTTACATATCCTTGCTCTTCAAGTGTTCCATACCCTGCTCAGCTACAAGACAGTCCTCATTCATACGGACAATCAAGTAGCCATGTTCTATGTGAACAAGCAGGGGGGAACAGGCTCTCTGTCGCTTTGCAACAAAGCTTTGCGACTATGAGCCCTCGCCAGAGAGCATCAGATTCATCTCCTGGCAGTGTATCTTCCAGGCATCCAAAACTCTTGGGCAGACAGACTCAGTCGAGTTCTGCTTCCACACAAGTGGTCTCTGCATGCAGACCAGGTAGCTAACATTTTTCAAATTTGGGGAACCCCGGACATAGACCTCTTTGCAAGTCCGTGGAATGCCAAACTTCCCCGGTTCTGTTCCAGAACCCCAGCTCAGGGGGCTCAGGCCAGGGATGCTTTCCTCCTTTCCTGTGGTCAAGACTTCCTTTATGCCTTTCCACCCATTCCCCTAATTCCCAAAACCCTGTTCAAGCTTCAGAGAGACAGAGGCCATATGATTCTCATAGCTCCACATTGGCCACAGCAAGAGTGGTACCCTCTGCTTCTACATCTCTCTCAAGCTCCCTCCCTGGAGTTAGGGTCTGCTCCAGATCTCCTATCTCAGGAGGACGGAATGTTATGGCATCCCAATCCCCAGTCTCTGCATCTCAGGGCTTGGTTGCTGAAGGCCTAGATCTCCATGATCTTAACCTTCCTCAGCAAATAAAGGATATCCTTTCTGCTTCCAGGAAGCCTTCCACAAGGCGCTCTTATGCTTTCAAGTGAAAAAGGTTTACCATATGGTGCTCACAGAAGGGTCTTAACCCCATTGCCATACCTCTGGAATCATTACTGGAGTATCTCCTTCATTTATCCAATGCAGGACTTAAGACTAACTCAGTGAGGTTCCATTTGAGTGCTATTGCAGCTTCCTTCAAGCCCCTAAATGGACAACCTATCTCCTCCCATCCTCTTATAGCACGATTTATGAGAGGCCTTCTGCTAACTAAGCCTCCCATGAAGCCACCACCTGTGGCATGGGTCTTAAATTTGGTTTTTGGTCAGCTCATGAAGCCACCTTTCGAACCCTTAGCTACTACCTCCTTGAAATTTCTTTCTTGGAAGGTTATCTTTCTCATTGCAATCACATCAGTACGTTGCATCAGTGAGTTGCAAGCACTAGTAGCTGATCCACCTTATACAAGGTTCCATCATGACAAGGTAGCCCTTAGGACTCATCCACGCTTTATGCCAAAGGTGGTCTCGCCTTTTCATCTAAACCAAGCGGTCTACTTACCTGTGTTCTTTCCAAGGCCTCATGCATCAAATGCAGAAAGGAACCTTCATACTTTGGACTGTAAAAGAGCTTTAGCCTTTTACTTACAAAGAACACAGCAACATAGAAAGTCCTCTCAACTCTTTGTTGCTTTTGATCCTTCTCATTTGGGACTTCCAGTCTCCAAGAGAACACTATCTAACTGGATTGCTCCGTGTATATCCTTTGCCTATCAGAGTAAGAATCTTCCTCTGGAGGGCCATGTCACAGCTCACAATGTGAGAGCCATGGCAGCTTCTATGGCTCATCTGCACTCTGTGTCTATCGACAACATCTGTCGAGCAGCCACCTGGGCCTCGGTTCATACCTTCACAGCCCATTACTGCTTGGACAAGGACTCCCACCGGGATGCCTTGTTTGGTCAGGCTGTTCTCCAATACCTGTTCCATACCTAATCAACTCCTACCCACCATCCCTGGTAGGATGCCAGAGATCCATGGGGGGAAGTGGAGCCCTTCTCAGGGACACACAACTTCTAGGGTCTCTTCCTGGCATCTAAAGCTAGGGAGTCCCCATATGTGAAGACTATATTCATGCTTGTTCCTGGAGATAGCATAGTTACTCACCTGTAACAGGTGATCTCCGGGAACAGCAGGAATTTAGTCCTCACAACCCACCCACCTCCCCTAGGAGTTGTATCTCTCTATCTATCTCTTTCCCTTTCCCTCTCTCTCTCTTTGTCTCAGCTTTAAAACTCAACTGGAGAGAGGCAGTTGGGAAAGGCGGGAAGGCAGCACGCGGGCGCTGTGGGATGCTCCCAAAGGCTTTCTAATTGGACGCTGGGGAGCGTTCCCGCGCGGGCTCCGTTGGTACTGACGATACCCATATGTGAGGACTAAATTCCTGCTGGTCCCGGAGATCACCTGTTACAGGTTAGTAACTATGCTTTACTGCAGTGGGAATATGGTTCTTCTGTTCACACTAATTTGAATTGTTTATAAGGGTGCCAATAATCATGTCCTGCAAAAGATAAGGCCAGAATATATAGAAACACAGATAGAGCTACCACATTTCAAAAAGATAGTGAACTCCTTTTTTGTTGGAATCTTTGTTGCATGAGGAGTGGGTAGCTTCTCAAGAAAACGTTTCCTATTTATTTTTTATATATATAATGACGCCAATAGACGTCAAATTGTGAGAACACCACAGAGTGAACCACAGACAGACAACACTGTGAACACTGCACTTAGCTCTTTAATCACCGAAAACCCATCCCTCAAAAGTTTATTCAGCAATGGCAGTGGTGTTCTCACAGTTTGACGTCTATTGGTATCTTTATATATAAAAGAATAAATTGGAAATTTTGTTGTGTGAGGAGCGTGTAACTTGAGACAAAGATTCCAACAAAACATGGGTTCACTATCATTTTGAAATGTGGTAGCTCTATCTGTGTTTCTTTATATTCTGGCTTTATCTTTTGTGGGATTTATGTTGCAAGCTGGAATTTCTAATAATCATGTCCTGACAATGTCCCAATTATTATATAATTTCCTACTATTTCGTTTTTTAATTTTAATTGGTCTTGTTTTATTTGATTATTTTGTGTGTGAAATATGTTTGCATATATAATCCAAAGTCATTTCACTGGCCACTTTTTTTTGGAGATATTGGATATTAAGGGGTTGAACTGCAAGGGTGCCAGTAATGTTGACCACAACTGTACCTTATCTCCAACGAGAAGACCAGCTGTGCTCCTTAGATCTCAAAAGTGCCTATACTCACATTCCCATTCACCTCCTTCATCAGTAGTATCTCTGATTCATCCTCTATGGAAAGCATTATCAATACCAACGGGTGCTACCCTTCGGCCTAGCCTCCGCCCCAAGGTTCTTCAGGAAGTGTTTGGCAGTGGTTGCCACCTTCCTCTGGACACTGGGGATCTTTGTCTTCTCCTACCTAGACAACTAATTGATCAGGGGACGAACGCTGGACGAGGTCCTACAGTCAGCGATAGTCAGTATTCAGCTGCTGGGGCATCTGGGCTTTATCATCAAATACCCAAAATCTCACGGCCTGCTCAGCATCTAGACTTCAATGGGGACCCTACTAGATACCACCATTGCTCGGGCCTGCCTACCTGAAGATAGAGCCTGATGGCTTGTCATCTTAGCCGGAGAATTGCAGGACAGTCCAGTCTCCACAGCCAGGCAGTTACTGTGCCTTCTTGGTCACATGGCCTCTACGGTTCTCGTCACTTTGCTAACCAGTCTACAGATGAGACAAGCTCAGTGGATAACTCAGCAAACAATGGCGTCAGGCCACGGGTCACCTCCGGGACAAGGTGGTTGTCACTCACTCACTCAAGCAGTCCTTTATCCTGGTGGCTACAACCACAAAATCTGCTCAAAGGGCTTCCATTTCAAGCCCTTCCTCATCAGTGGGTTTGACTACAGGTGCCTCCAAAATGTGCTGGAGCGCCCATCTTGACGGTCTATGCACACAGAGCCTCTGGCTGGCTGGGGAAAGCCATCACCAGATCAACTTCCTCGAGCTCCGTGCAATTTCCAGTGCACTCAGGACTTTTCGGGAGCAGTTCGCCAACCATGTTGTTCTCATCCAGACCGACAACCAAGTGGCGATGTTCTACATCAACAAACAGGGGAGGGCATGGGATTGTACCTCCTCTGCTGAGAGACACACTGTCTCTGGGAGTTCGTCATCTCACATGGTATGCTTCTCTGAGCGGTGTACCTACCAAGGGAGCTCAATGTTTTCGTGGATCGACTCAGCAGAGTCCTTCAACCTCAAAAGTGGACCCTCAACAGACAAGTTGTCAACCACATCTTTCAGGTGTGGGGCACACCGAGCATAGACCTCTTTGTGTCGCTGGTCAACACCCAAGTACCGCAGTTCTGTTCCAAGGTTCCATGCAGCAGTCTGATAGCTACCAATACTTTTCTGTTTGACTGGAGCGAGAACCTGCTTTATGCATATGCACACCTTTAGTGGCCAGGACCCTCTTCAAGCACCAGGAGGACAGGGCTAACATGATCTTCATTGCTCCACACTGGACCAGACAGCCCTGGTTCCCTCTTCTCCTCTGTTTGTTTCGGCAGCAGTGCTCTGGCTCGGGTCAAACCCAAATCTGATCTTCCAGGATGAGGGAACGCTCCTTCACCCCCACCATCTGCTGTCTAGCTCTCACGGCGGGGAGTCCTTGTGGAACTCCACCTACCTATCAATGTGGAGAATGTCCTCCTCGTTTCATGCAAGGACTGCACATGACGTTCCTACACTTTTAAATGGTGCAGATTCTGTTTGTAGTTCGCAGACAAGACACTGAACCCCTTTTCTTGCTCGGTGTTAGCGTTGCTGATTTACATGCTCCACCTGTCCAATCTGGGCCTTAAATCAAACTCTGTAAGGGTTCATCTCAATGTAGTGGCCACCTACCATCATGGGGTGGATGGTAAGCCTGTCTCTGCGTTTCCCCTTGTGAGTCGTTTTATGAGAGGTCTCTTGCTCTCTCAGCCTCCAATAAAATCCCCACCTGTGGCGTGAGACCTTAACGTAGTGCTCGGGCAGCTTCCTTCTGCCCCTTTTGAGCCAGTCTGCTCCTCCCCGCTCAAATATCTCACCAGGACAGTTATCTTTTTAGTGTCAGTTAACTCTGCACGTAGATTTAGTGAGCTTCAAACGTTAGTGGTTCATTCTCCCTACATGAGCTTTCATCAAAATAGGGCGGTCCTCCGGACTCACCCTAAGTTTCTCCCTAAGGTAGTCTCTGTCTTTCACTTCAGTCAGTCAGTGGTATTTCCCACCTTCTTTCCCAGACCTCACACCACCAAGGGCTGAGACTTCCTTACATATCCTAGTTTGCAGGAGAGCACTGACTTTCTACCTAGACAGGACGAAAGCCCACAACCGCTTTTCTCAGCTTTTTGTCTCCTTTGACCCCAATAGACTGGGGGTCATGCACCCCAAGCATACCCTTTCACTCTGGGTTGTGGACTGCATCTCATGGCTCATACCGTCCAAGCTATGGCCACTTCTGTAGCGAACTTGCGCTCGGTCTCCATGGTGGAAATCTGTCAGGCTTCAATGTGGTCCTCTGTCCACACTTTCACGGCCCATTACTGTCTGGATGGAGATTCCCGGCGTGATAGCAGCTTCGGTCAAGCTGTACTGTAGCACCTCTTTGGGAATTAGCTCAACTCCCCCCTCCGGCCCTTCTGTCTGTCCAGGCTACTGTAGATTTGTACTGCTATTGATGTCCAAGCTGGACGTTGATTCTCGGAACCTTACAGCAAGAGTCATGCTACTTTTTCAGTTTGTTTTTTCTGGTTGGCTCATTGGGCTTTTTACAGGTTTTTTTCAGTAACCTGTAGCATGGGAGTTCCATATATGAGGACTTTCTTCCCGCTTGGTCCCTGAGAAAGCATAGGTACTCAACTGTTGTAGATGTTCTCCGAGAACAGAAGGAATAAGTCTTAACTACCCTCCCTCCTCCCCATGGAGCTGTAAGGTTCCGAGAATCAACATCCAGCTTGGACATCAAAAGCAGTACAAAACTACAGTAGCCTGGACAGACAGAAGGGCCGGAGGGGGGATTTGAGCTAATTCCCAAAGAGGTGCTACAGTACAGCTTGACCGAAGCTGCTGTCAAGCCGGGAATCTCCATCCAGACAGTAATGGGCCGTGAAAGTGTGGACAGAGGACCACATTGCAGCCTGACAGATCTCCACCATGGAGCGTATGAGATGCAGTCCACAACCCAGAGCGAAAGGGTATGCTTGGGGTGCACGACCCCCAGTCTATTGGGGTCAAAGTAGACAAAAAACTGAGAAAAGCGGTTGTGGGCTTTCTTCCTGTCTAGGTAGAAAGCCAGTGCTCCTCTTTTTACTTGATTAAGCTATGTTGTCATACTGAGGTAAAATGGATCCTATGGAGCAGGAAGACGAGCATGCATGCACAATGGTCCTCCCAAAAGCTTCCTATGGAAGCTGGAGAGCGTTCCCACGTGGGTTCCTTCAGTGACATCACCCATATGTGAGGACTTATTCCCGGAGAACTCCTGCTACGGGTGTGTAACTACGCTTTTCTTCATAGTCATCTTTAGAAATGCAATGTGTGCCTTAGTCAGTTCTGACTCCTGGCAACCCAGCAGCTCCTGGGGTTTCTCAGCAGTGTGACCAGAAGTAGATTGCCAGGATTTTTTCCGAGGCAGTGGAGGGTTAAGTGACTAGCCCAAGACCACAGGGAGTGCCAGTGAGAATCAAACACTGGTCTCTTGGTTACCAAGCCAGTGCTGTAACCCTTGTAGCCTTGGACTAGTCACTTAACCCTCTATTGCCTCAGAAGAAAGGCCTGGCAATCTACTTCTGGTCACACTGCCATGAAAACCTAGTAGCTGATGGGTTGCCAGGAGTCAGCATTGATTCAAAGGCACACATTGCATTTTTGCAGTCATCTTTAGACATGGAAGAATTTTCTACAGGAATACCTTTGGATCCATCCCCACTTCTGGTTAAAAATGAGTCTCTTTGTGAAGGTATCCTTTACCCAATTTGTTCAGTATATGTCAAGGGAGGTATCCTTCCCACTACGATAAGAAGTGAAACCATGGATGGATGCTTTCAGCCTTCTAAAGTTCATAAAGTCCCCAAAAGCAACCATGAAAGTACCATTTTATGAATTATACTAAGACTACCAATCACAGATGCAGCAAACTCCACTCACCATACAGCCTGTTTCCAAGAAAGTGGATGTGAAGTATAAGGTCCAATTGATACCAGGTTTTAATAGAGTCCAGATTTTGAATTCCTCTCACGGTGTTAGTTTATAGAGCGTTTTGATACTTCAGGCAAAGATCCAGAGCTCTTGGACCCTCTGGGCAAGAAGGTCTTCTAGGAGGCCATACATTGGAGTTCATCAGCTTTGTGATAAAATATCCTTACACTATTTTTCTACAGTGCAAGTATTTTCATCCAATGGTCTCAGGCTCAACTAGCAGCCATATTAGCAGAGGCTGCTGAGTATGGAACACATCTTCATATGTACAGCATATTAGACACTTTCTCCTCATTTCCCACTTTGCTTATTGCTGCCAGGCATCCAATTTGCTTGCGTTCTTCCAGTTTGCATGAAGACATCTACACCAAGTTGGCAAACTCTCTCCTTTTACTGGAGACTCCTTATTTGGAGAGAAGGTGAAGGAGACAGTAGACATCATAAAAGATCACTTCTCTACTTTACAAGAGTTTTCTGCTGTTTCACCAACAAGTAGCAATCTAGACATATCAGCTCATCTTAATGCTGCCAAAGCTGCTATTATCATAGGGCAACCTTTTTATCCTACTAGAGACAAACTCAGCAGGTGTAACATCCTGTGTTTGTTAAACCCTAACAATGAGACGGAGCACAAACAAAGCAGACTATGCACACTCAACCTAAACGACCACCTTTGGACTGTTGCCCATAGTATCAACCCATGTCTCTTCAGAGTACATATCCTGCCCTACCAGTAGGGGGCAGATTTACTTCTTCCTTTGGTACTTGGAACAAATCACCATATATTCTTGGTTAGAACAGGTTATTGGCTGAAATTCCTCACCCATCTACCAGATTGGTCTCTGCCAGGCCCATGCTCACTTGCTTAAGGAAAAAAGTCAGTCTCCTATTTCACTTAAATGCCAGTAGAGCCAGTCCCACCACAGGAGAGGAAACCAAGGCTGCTTCTTCAGATACTTCCTGATTTCCAAAAAGAATGAAGATTTGAGCCCCATATTGGACCTCTGAGCTCTCAACCTTGTTCTTTGTAAAGAGAAATTCAAGATGAATATACTCCTCCTCTAGTCTGCCATTCATCAAGAAGGAAGACTAGTTGTATACACTGAATCTAAAAGATGCTTACACAAATATCCCAGTCCATCTTCCTTGCAAAAAATATTGCCGTTTCTTCTATCAAGCAAGCCACTATCAATACAGGGTCCTCTTTTGGCCTGCCTTTGCCCCCCAGGATTTTTTTCAAATGCCTGTTGTGGAAGTTATCTATCTCCACAAAAGAGGTAATCTAGTTTTTCCCTACCTCAACAACTGGCTGCAGTCAGCTTCCTTGGAAAGCCTACCTTTAGCCCTCGGCATGTAACAGTTCACGTCATAGTTTAGGCTTCATCATCAACTTCCAGAAGTCAGCCTTACATCCTCCGAACAGGATTTCATTCATAGGGAAAGTTTTGGATACAATACAAGCCTAAGCTTTTCTGCTGATGGACAGATTATCTCTGAAGATTCATGTCTATAACATTTAAACATGGATGATAATCAAGTTAGGACCTACTTACAAATACTTGACCCTATGACTGTTGCTATCCATATAGTAGCTCTTGCTCAACTGAAAACATGAAGACCTCAATGGTATATAGCAAGTTCCAACAAAACCAACTTACTAAACCTCTCTCTACCATTATTCAGCCCTTGTGGAGCTGCAAATCATATTGCAGTGGTGGTCATCAATACTTACCCTGACCGCAGGTATCCCTTTCGCTCTGGAATATCATTCTGTCCTGAGAACACATGATTTTATCATTAAGGAGAGTGCTCACCTAGACTCTCATCTCAGCCAGAGCATATGATCAAAGCCTGGAAGGCTTCTTCACATCGGTCATCTCAAGCTTCCAGCAATATTTTATACCCTTTGAGTTTCATCCATCTTCTTCGAGACACATCAGTCTTAATTCAAATGGACAACCAAATTGCCATGTTTTATGTCAACAAAGAGGGAGGCATAGGACCCTTTTGCCTCTGCCAGGAAACAGCGAAGATTTGGGACTTTGCAATTACCAATTACAGCTAAATATGTTTATCTCCTAGGCATTCAAATCCAAATAGTGGAGATGTTCATCAGAATTATTCAATCACACAAATGGTCCTTGGATTGGAGAATCCTGAAGAACAATTTTTCAGGTGTGGAGGACTCCTCAAACAAACTTACTCATCAGCAATTAAAATTCAAAGCTACTGCTCTATTGCTCCATACTCCCATCTACATAAAATATCAAATGGCAAGGGATGCTGTAGCAAACCTACAAATTTGGTTCCAACTCTTTGCATATCCTCCCCCCCCCCCTCCTCAGCTGCCCCACAGCCTATTCATAGCAAGGACTGTGATAAGTGCTAGCAGTAAATTTGAGGGGTTGAGCACTTACTCTACATACCCCGGCTTAGGAGTGAGGTTCATTACCGTCATGGTATGTGCAAAACTAGCCTATTTGGTGGCATTGCCCACAAAGATCCAGGGCCAGCAACATGATTCTTGTAACGCTATTAATGACTTCATCAGAACTGGTTTCTTTTGCTAAAATGGCTCAGAATTCTGCCCCTGTGCAGTGCTTCCACTGTTAGTCACTCAAAGCAAGGACTACCTTCTCCATCCCACTTTTAGATAGCTCTCAGAGCATGAAAATTTAATAGCATTATCTCCAGGAACAAGCAGGAATGTAGTCATCACATATGGGTATCGTCCGTACCGACGGAGCCTGCGCGGGAACGCTCCCCAGCATCCAATTAGAAAGCTTTTGGGAGCATCCCACAGCGCCTACGTGCTGCCTTCCCGCCTTTCCCAACTGCCTCTCTCCAGTTCTTCTTTTTCCGCGTAGCCAGCAGGTCGTCGTTCCTGTCACCGCAGAAGAATTCTTTATTTCTTTCTTTTTTGTGGTCGTGTCTGCCTTCCTCGACGCTTTACCGGTACCGCCGTTTTTTTCTTCTTATTTTCTGTCTTTAAAAAAAAAATATATATATATATACTAGGATTTTTCCTATTTTTCCTTCAGGTGCACGCTCCGTTTTGGGCCTTAGGCCCAAAAACCTTTTCTTACAATGGAGAAACCTGCCTCAGGTTTCAAAAAGTGCACCAAGTGTGGCGGTACCATTTCCGTCACCGACACCCATGAATGGTGTCTAAAATGTTTAGGTCCTGACCACTCCATCACGGATTGTATGTCCTGCGCCATGATGTCTAAAAGAGGTCGGCAGAGCCGAGCTGCTAAGCTCAGTACCCTGTTTCCCTCTGATGCAGCTTCGGTGGCATCGACGTCTTCCAGGGCTTCCTCTTCCTCCCGTGGATCTCAGGTAACTAAACATAAGTCCAGCCAGTCCTCAAAGGGTAGATCTCCTTCTAAGCATCGAGATGCCTCTGGCGTTGCCCTTGAAGATTCTGCACCGGCAAAATTACCCCGGCGGGAGGCTTCGGCTTCCAAAGCATTATCAGGGCTCCAGGATGTTCTCGAGGCTTCGACCTTGGCAGAACTACTGGTGCCATGCTCTGGGGTACCGGCGGTCTTCTCCAGTACCGACATCCAGGCATCGGCAGCGTCGATAGACCAGAGATTCCTAGCTATTGAGCGCAGTCTGGCGACTCTCCTTGCGGCATCGACGCCCTCGGAACCGCGACAGACAATCCGGTTGGTTCCGGCACTGGTATCGGTACCGGTACTGATAGCATTGACATCGGCATCAGTGTCTGCTTTGCCGGTATCCCAGTCATCCGAAGCTCTCGGGTACCGATACCCCGGTTCCAATTACTCCCGGTACCGACTTCGGTCGGTACGGGTATCGGGCTCTTCAGGAGCATCCGGACAAGACGGTACTTCGAGTCCTCAGAAGAATCTGAGGATTATGATAGTTCTGTCGATGCAGGAATACTTCTCCCAGAGGAGCCCTCCTCCCCTAAGCACAGGATGTCTCCTCCAGAGGATATTTCCTTCCAGGATTTTATCAGGGAGGTGGCCCGGGGTCTCTCCATTACTGTGACCCCTGAAACAGAGCCCAGAGCTAAGGAGTTGGAAATTTTACAATATCCCAAAACTCCTAAGGAGGCAGCTACCTTGCCCATTCATGAGATTTTATATGATCTCATGTTAAGGATGTGGGAGACACCTCTTACCTCCTCTCCTCATTCTCGCAGACTGGATACTCTGTATCGAGTCCCTCCTTGTCCTGGTTTCCAAAAGACTCAGCTTCCTTACCACTCTATTGTAGTGGAATCAGCTATGAGAAGGATCAAGAGTGCAAAGAGGCATGCCTCTAATCCTCCAGGACGTGAGTGCAGAACCCTGGATGCTTTTGGACGTCGTGTCTTCCAAGCTTCCATGCTGTCTGCCAGGATCAGTTCCTATAGTCTCTACATGGGAATGTTCCTGAAGGAGGTCACAGATGATTTAGAAGCTTTAAGTCCTATTCTTCCTGAGGATAGTAGACAGGATTTTCTCACTTTGGTCAAACATGCCCAAGATGTTTCTAAATTTGTCAACCGTGCAGCCTTTGACTGCTTTGAGTGCATAAGCAGAACCTCTGCCGTTGCCGTAGGTGCACGTAGAATTGCTTGGCTCCAGGCATCCGATCTGGAGCTCTGGGTACAAGACAAATTGGGAAATATCCCGTGAGAACCTGTTTAGTAAAGATTGGCAGGAAAAGGCCAATGAGATGGATGCTGACAACTCCACCTTGGATAAGTTATCCAAGTCCACAGCTGATCCTGCTAGAAAGAAATCATTCAAGAAACCATTCTTTTCTAAGAAAAAAAGATATTATCCTGCTTATGCTCAGCAGGGACGTTCTGCAGGTCAGCTTGTCAGGAAAGGTCAGCAACCACCCAAGCAGAGAAAAGCAAAGACTGCTAATCCTCAAAGACTGCTAATCCTCAGACGTCTCAGCAGTCTCAGCCTCCACAAGGCCTTTGACTTTCAGCTAGAGAACTTAGCCTTTCTGCTTCTCGTGGGACCAGAGCCTTCCACCATTCCAGGAAGGTTATGTTACTTTGCCCCTAGATGGGGGCAGATAACAGCAAGAGCACTGGACACTTTCCATCATAAAGGAGGGGTACAGGCAAAGACAGACAGGAAGAAAATTGATGCCTTTGAATTATGGTGCTGGAGGCGAATACTGTGTATACCATGGACTGCCCGAAGAATAAACCAGTCGGTACTAGGAGATCAAACCTAAGCTTTCTTTAGAAGCTCAGATGACAAGAATTCGACTTTCATACTTTGGACACATCATGCGAAGAGAGAGATCATTAGAGAAAGACATCATGCTTGGCAAGATAGAAGGTCAACGCAAAAGAGGAAGGCCAGCAATGAGATGGATCGATACAATTACAGCAGCTACAGGTACCAGTCTGTCAACAATGAGCCGCCTGACTGAAGACCGAACACAATTTAGGATAGCTATCCGGAGGGTCGCCATGAGTCGACTCCGACTTGACGGCACTTAACAACAACAACAACAGGCTTCATTTTTCAAGCATGCCCCCTCCCACAATAATAAGGCAGTTCAATTCTCCGACCTCTCTCATCAACCTGTTAGGTCAGGAGGTCGCTATCCTTCTTGCCCAAGGGGCACTATAGAAGAAGTACCCATTCATCAGCAGGGTACAGGGTTCTATTCTCCTTATTTTGTTATCTCAAAGAAAACAGGGGGTTACAGGCCTATCCTAGACCTCAGAGAATTGAACAAATTCCTTGTCAAGGAGAAATTCAAGATGATTTCTCTCGGATCTCTGCTGCCATACCTTCAGAGTCAGGATTGGCTTTGTTCTCTAGATCTCAAGGATGCGTACACTCATGTCCTCATCCATCCAACCCACAGAAGGTTCCTTCAGTTCCTTTTTCAGGGAAAGCACTACCAATACAGGGTGTTTCCCTTTGGCCTGGCCTCAGCACCAAGGGTGTTCATGAAATGCATGGATGTTGTAGCAGCATTTCTCCGCATTCTAGGGATATTCGTCTTCCCCTACATAGACTGGCTCATTCGAGCCCCAACAGAGTCAGAGGCTAGGACATCTCTATCCTGCACAATGCGTATCCTTCAGTATTTGGGTCGCGTAATAAACATCCCAAAATCCAGCCTAAATCCCACTCAGTCTTTGGAGTTCATAGGAGCTTTGCTGGATAACAGAAAGGCAAGGGCCTACCTCCCCCAGGCCCATTGTCTTCGCATGGTGTAGTTAGCTTCTCAAGCAGTGCTAAAGTCTCATCTCACTGCTCGAGAGATGTTACAACTACTAGGCCACATGGCATCCACCGTACATGTCGTGCCCTATGCTCGCCTCCATATGAGGTCAGCCCAGTGGACTTTATACACTCAATGGACCCAGGCATCAGGATGCCTGTCAGACAAAATAGCAAACACAAGTCGTCTTATTTTGTCCCTCCAGTGGTGGAAGTCCACTCAAATCCTGTTGCTGGGGTCCCCTTTTCAACAACCTTTACCCCAAGCAACTCTCACAACAGATGCTTCTCCGATGGGTTGGGGAGCTCATCTGCAAGACCTCTCCACCCAAGGCACCTGGTCTCCACAAGAGACTCATCTACATATCAATCGCTTGGAACTCAGAGCAATCTTCCTTACTTTTCGAGTGTTCCATACCCTGCTCAGCTACAAGACAGTCCTCATTCATACGGACAATCAAGTAGCCATGTTCTATGTGAACAAGCAGGGGGGAACGGGCTCTCTGTCGCTTTGCAACTATGGGCCCTCGCCAGAGAGCATCAGATTCATCTCCTGGCAGTGTATCTTCCAGGCATACAAAACTCTTGGGCAGACAGACTCAGTCGATTTCTGCTTCCACACGAGTGGTCTCTGCATGCAGACCAGGTGACCAAGATTTTTCAAATTTGGGGAACCCCGGACATAGACCTCTTTGCAAGTCCGTGGAATGCCAAACTTCCCCGGTTCTGTTCCATTATTCCGGCTCAGGGGGCTCAGGCCAGGGATGCTTTCCTCCTTTACTGGGGTCAAGACTTCCTGAATGCCTTTCCACACATTCCCCTAATTCCCAAAACCCTGTTCAAGCTTCAGAGAGACAGAGGCCATATGATTCTCATAGCTCCACATTGGCCACGGCAAGTGTGGTACCCTCTGCTTCTACATCTCTCTCAAGCTCCCTCCCTGGAGTTAGGGTCTGCTCCAGATTTCCTATCTCAGGAGGACGGAATGTTATGGCATCCCAATCCCCAGTCTCTACATCTCAGGGCTTGGTTGCTGAAGGCCTAGATCTCCATGATCTTAATCTCCCTCAGCAAGTAAAAGATTCTTTTTGCTTCCAGGAAACCTTCCACAAGATGCTCTTATGCTTTCAAGTGAAAAGGTTTACCATATGGTGTTCGCAAAAGGGTCTTAACCCCCTTGCGATACCTCTGGAATCCTTGCTGGAATGTCTCCTTCATTTATCCAATGCAGGACTTAAGACTAACTCAGTAAGGGTCCATTTTAGTGCTATTACAGCTTCCTTTAAGCCTCTAAATGGACAGTCTATTTCCTCTCATCCTCTTATAGCAAGATTTATGAGAGGCCTTCTTCTAACTAAGCCTCCCATTAGGCCACCACCGGTGGCATGGGACTTAAACCTGGTTCTTGGGGAGCTCATGAAGCCACCCTTCAAACCTTTAGCTACTATCTCCTTGAAATTCCTTTCTTGGAAGGTTATCTTTCTTATTGCAATCACATCAGCACGTCACATTAGTGAGTTGCAAGCGCTAGTAGCTAATCCACCTTATACAAGGTTCCATCATGACAAGGTAGTCCTTAGGACTCATCCACACTTTATGCCTAAGGTGGTCTCGCCTTTTCATCTGAACCAAGCGGTCTACCTACCTGTGTTTTTTCCAAGGCCTCATGCATCAAATGCAGAGAGTAATCTTCATACCTTGGACTGTAAAAGAGCTTTAGCCTTTTACTTACAAAGAACACAGCAACATAGAAAGTCCTCTCAACTCTTTGTTGCTTTTGATCCTTCTCATTTGGGACTTCCAGTCTCCAAGAGAACACTATCTAACTGGATTTCCCAGTGTATTTCCTTCACCTATCAGAGTAAGAACCTTTCTCTGGAGGGCCATGTCACAGCTCACAATGTGAGAGCCATGGCAGCCTCAATGGCTCATCTGCACTCTGTGTCTATCGACGACATCTGTCGAGCAGCCACCTGGGCCTCAGTTCATACCTTCACAGCCCATTACTGCTTGGACAAGGACACCCACCGGGATGCCTTGTTTGGTCAGGCTGTTCTCCAACACCTGTTCCATACCTAATCAACTCCTACCCACCATCCCTGGTAGGATGCCAGAGATCCATTGGGGGGAAGTTGAGCCCTTCTCAGGGACACACAACCTCTGGGGTCTCTCCCTGGCATCTAAAGCTAGGGAGTCCCCATTTGTGATGACTACATTCCTGCTTGTTCCTGGAGATAGCATAGTTACTCACCTGTAACAGGTGATCTCCGGGAACAGCAGGAATTTAGTCCTCACAACCCACCCACCTCCCCTAGGAGTTGTATCTCTCTATCTATCTCTTTCCCTTTCCCTCTCTCTCTCTCTCTTTGTCTCAGCTTTAAAACTCAACTGCAGAGAGGCAGTTGGGAAAGGCGGGAAGGCAGCATGCAGGCGCTGTGGGATGCTCCCAAAAGCTTTCTTATTGGACACTGGAGAACGTTCCCACGCAGGCTCCGTCGGTACCGACGATACCCATATGTGAGGACTAAATTCCTGCCATTCCCGGAGATCACCTGTTACAGGTGAGTAACTATGCTTAATCTCCTACAGTGGTGTGCAGAAGTCTGGAATCACTTGTAAATTTGACGTTTTTTCAACTTTGTGACCTTATATCTTTAATTTAATTTAATTAACAGTCGCTTATATACCGCACCTTCCAAAGATCAAGCGCGGTTTACATTTAACAACAAAATAACAGTTGTCTGTTTTACAATGAACGTCTAAGAACAGTGGAAATTATACAATTGCAAAAAACAGAATGAGAACTATATACAATATTAGGATATGTGTGCCTTATATGATGCATGTAAGGACCTTGTTTAATGATGAACTTATGTACATAATGTGTGAGTCTATTCGATAAGCTGGCCTAGGTCATATCAATTTTGCATCTTTGCTATCAGGTAATGTTATTATCCATTCTCTTGTTGTGAGGGAGAGTTTGTTAGTAGACCATAGTGTGCCATAAACAAATGTGTTTTTAGGTTCTTACGGAGCTCTTTAATCTCAGTTATTGATCTAATTTCCTCTGGAAGGTCATCCCAAATAATGGGGGCCACATGGAAGAATGCTTTTTTGTTTGTTGTCTTTTTGGTTTTTATATATTCTTTTGTGGTCCTTAATTTGTTTGTTTGGTTTCTCCTGTGTTGGTTATTAGTTGGTTCTTTAGATATGAGATTGTTTAGGGTAGGTGGGGCCATGTTGTTTAGAGCCTTAAAGGTTGTTATTAGTGTTTTATATATTATTCTGCTTTGTATTGGTAGCCAATGAAGATTTGCTAGTATAGGTGTTATGTGATGAGATGGAGGGACCTTCATGATAGTTCTGGCTGCTGCATTCTGTGCTAGTTGGAATCTTTTTATGTTTTGTTTAGTTACCCCTAGTAGAGTTAGGTTGGCAAAGTAAAAGTGAGGAGTTATTATTGCATGTATTATTCTCTTGAAGTCTTGTATGTGAATTAGAGGGCGTAGCTGCTTTAAGATTTTGAGCTTGAAGTATATTTTCTTTGTTGTGTTTCTAATGTGCGTATTCATGCTGAGATGTGTGTCCAGTATAATGCCTAAATATCGTACTTCATTTTTTAGTTTGATTTCATGGTCCTGAAGTATGATGTGTGATGGGGGAGAGTATGATTGATTTTTGGTTACAATTAGGGCTTCAGTTTTGGAGTGATTGATAATGAGGTTATTGTTATTTAGCCAGTTATTTCATTGAAGCATGCTGTAAGTAATTGGAGTGGTAGATTAGGGATCATGAAAGGGATATGCATCATTATGTCGTCTGCATACAAGTGATAGTATACATTGAATTTTTAAAATATGTTACAGACCTGTTTTATATAGATGTTAAATAGGAGGGCTGATAGAGCAGAACCTTGAGGTAGGCCAATTTCTTATTTGTATGTGTTAGATGTATTGTTGCCTATTCTTACTGTTTGGGTTCTATTGCTTAAATATAAGGTGAACCATTTTAGCACTGTTGATTTTATTCCTATTTGTTTAAGGTTATTGAGCATTGTAGTATGGTGTACACTTTCTAATGCTGCAGAGATGTCAATGAATAGGAGTATAAACGCTTGCTTGGGGTTATCAATCCCTCTTACGAGTGTGTCTATTAGAACAGTTAGAAGTGTCTCTACTCCATGGCGAGGACGAAAACCGTATTGTTGATCATCCAGGGGGGTTGAGTTGTCTATATATTCCTGTGTTTGAATTTGTACAGCCTTTTCAATTAGTTTTGCCATGAATGGTATGCTTGAAATAGGTCTGTAGGAGCTAGGTGATGTTTTGTCAAGAGTGCTGTTTTTAAGAATTGGGCAAATCTGTACACGTTTTAGTGATGGTGATAGATACCCGTTTGTTAAGGATAGGTTGATTATTGGAAGAATGAATGGGGATAGAATTGGGAGGGAATTCTTTATCCAGGTTACTGGACAAGGATCAAGGTAAGACGTAGTGGTATTCAAGTTTAGTATTATGTTCTTGAGTATGTCTGTGGTTATAGGGTAGAAGTTAGACCAGTTATCTAGGTGATTGTGTTGGGTTGAGTTTGTAGTTTTTGGCAAGATTGGATGGTGCTTTGTTTTATTTATGTAGTGATTTGCCAAGGTCTGGGGGAAAATTTCCGTGATATCCTTGCAAGAGTTATGTTTGTTCGTTAGATTTTGCACAATAGAGAATAATTCCCTGGGTCTGTTTAGCGAATTAGCTAGGATTGTTGCATGGTAATTTTTCTTAGAACTGTCTATTGCATCCTTGTACTTTTTAAGTTGGTTGTGATAGGACTCATAGGATGTGGTATCTTTGAGTTTCCACCATTTAAGTTCCGTTTTCCTTAATTCTTTTTTCATTTGTTTTAATGTGTTATTAAACCATGGCACATTTCCGGTTCTGGGGTGAAAGTTCTTTTTGTTAGATTTTTTGTTAGTTGCGGCATTATGGATTGTTTTATGCCAGTTTGTGATCGCTTCATCCAGATCCGAAGGCGATGATGATAGGTGTGGAATTATTAAGTCTAGAAATTCTTCTTCATTATATTTTTTAAATCTATGGTTTATATCTTTTAATGGGCCACTGTTTTCTTTTGTATCATTGATGATGAGTTTAAATTTAATAAGATGGTGGTCTGACCATGGGATTGGGATGCTTTCAAGTGAATCAGGGTTGAACGGCTTGTGTAGTACTTCAGGAAGAAAGATCATGTCAAGAATGCCTCCTTTGATGTGTGTTTTTGTGGATATTATTTGTTGGAATTCCATATCCGTTACTGATTCTAGAAAGAGGGTTGACTGTGATATTGGTAGGGAAGGGAGATTAAAGTCACCAAGCAATATTATAGGTTGTTGGTCAGTAGATGAGCTTAGCAGCTCAATTAGGGTGTCCATGTTTTCGGATTGGTGGTCAGGTGGTCTATAAATTAAGCAAATTCTAAGATTACCAATTTTAATAATAAGAGTGTCAATATTAGAGGATAGGTTTGTGGGCTGTGGTTTTGCATTTAAGACTTTTTTTGTCATGAGTACACCTCCTCCCTTTTTGTTGTTTCTATGAGTATATGATATATCATAATCGTCGTTATTTAGCTGGTTTATGTAAACTGTATCAGTGTCAGCTAGCCATGTCTCGGTGACACATAGTATGTCAGGTTTTAGTTCGTTTAGCATGTCTGTAAAAATGGGGAGTTTGTTTTTCATAGATCTGGCATTTATTAATATGCATGATAAAGTTTTTGGGTTTTTAGTGATGTGCTGGTTACTTGGTTGAGGTAGTTGGGTATAGTTTATGTGAATTAGTCTGTGATGGTTTGTTTTGGGGTGGGGTCCTATGTTTGTATGACCAGAGGGAGGGTTGTTTTGGGGTAATCTACGTATGATTGGAATGTTTTTATAGTTTTTGTCGTTAAAGCTGTGGGTGAGGGCAATTAATGTTGTTATTATGTTACTTATGTACAGTATTCTTAAGTAGAGGTTGTTTGTGAGGGACATTTTGGCTGTGAGATTTTAGAGTGGCTTTCTTATAAATTATTGCATGTACTTTTGCTTTAGGATGTGAGTGTATAATGTGTTCAATTTTCTGTAAGTATTTGAGAATGGTGTGGTTTGCTTGAGTTTCACTGTCTCTGGTTGTGATGTATGTATAAATTGTTACTACATACAGATTTAAACAGTTCAGTACTTACTGCTTAGTAAACTTATGAATCTTTGTATATGAAGGTAACAGTATACAATTTATGGTATTTAAAGGTAACAGTTACAGTTTGTCTATACTGGTAACAGTTGCAGTCAGTGATAGTTATGAAGACAGGGAGTAGGTTATGTTAAGAGGCTAGGTAGGTGAAACTTTCTGCGTAGTTAACTAAGCAAGCATAGTAAGTACAGGTTCAATACAACATATAATATGAGATGCATGTATACAATAATCTTTACTATACTTTTGAGGTTTAACTCCTTAGTTTGAGCTTTGCAAAGTTTCATAGGATGGAAATGCCAATCTCCAGGAACAAGTAGGAATGAGTCTTCACATATGGGTACGTCGGTACCGACGGAGCCTGCGCGGGAACGCTCCCCAGCTTCCCAAAAAGGAAAGCTTTTGGGAGCATCCCACAGCGCCTGCGCGCTGCCTTCCTGCCTTTCCTAACCAGCTCTCCTCAGTTCTTCTTTGCCGCGGAGCCAGCAGGTCGAGCCCTGTCACCGCTGAAGAAGTTCTTTATTTTATTTTATTTCTTTGGTCGCGTGTCTGCCTTCCCCGACTCCGGACCAGTACCGCCGGTCTTTTCTTTCTTTTTAAAAAAAATAAATAAATAAATAATTTCTATATTTCCTCACTTAGTGTATTTCTCTTCTAGGCCTCAGGGCCCAAAAGGAAATTTCCTTCATGGAAAAACCAGCCTCCGGCTTCAAAAAATGCACTAAGTGTAGTGGTACTATTTCTGTTACAGACACCCATGAATGGTGTCTTAAATGTTTGGGTCCTGAACACTCCATCCCGGATTGTCCGTCCTGCTCTCTAATGTCTAAACGGGGTTTACAGAACCGAGCAGCTAAGCTCCATGTGCTGTTTCCCGCTGATGCAGCGTCAGTAGCATCGACATCTTCCAGGTCTTCTTCTCCCGATGGATCTCAGGTAATCAAACATAAGTCTAGCAGGTCCTCGAAGGGTAGATCTCCCTCTAAGCATCGAGATGCCTCCGGGCTTGCCCTCGAGGATCCTGCACCAGCAAAACAACCCCGGCGGGAAGCTCCGGCTTCCAAAGCTCCTCCTATGGGGTTACAGGTTGACATCGATGGCACGGCCTCGACCGATCACCTGTTAGAATGCTCTGGGGTACCGGCACAATCTCCCGGTACCGAACTCCAGGCATTCATGGCGTCGATGGATCAGAATGTTCTGTCCATGCAGCGGGCTATTACAGCCTTCATTCAAGCTGCGACGCCGTCGGTACCACAACAGGCTCCGTTGTCGGTATCGGCTCCGGTACAGGCACCAGCGCCGATACCGGTACCGACTGCATCGACATCGACTAGGATACCGGCTGCAGCAGTTCCTTGTCCAGGGCTATTTCTCGGTACCGATCCAGTTCCGAGGACGCCCGATGTCGATACCGCTCGATACGCGTATCAAGCTTTGGAAGAGCACCCTGACAGGCGGTACTTCGATTCCTCTGGTGATTCTGATTCATCAGATGAATCTCCTGAAGTATCCATAGCCCTTCCTGAAGAGCCCTCTTCTCCAAAAAGAAGAATGTCTCCTCCAGAGGACTTGTCCTATCAAGACTTCATAAGAGAAGTAGCTAAAGGACTTTCTATCTCAGTAACCTCTGAATCAGAGCCTACAGCAAAAAAATTAGATATTTTAGGATACCCTAAGGCTCCTAGAGAGGCAGTCACCTTACCAATTCATGAGATTCTTTATGAACACATGATTGATTTATGGGAGACTCCTCTCACTCTCTCTTCTCATTCTCGCAGGTTGGACACTATGTATCGTGTCCCTCCCTGTCCTGGATTTCAAAAAACTCAGCTTCCTCACCATTCCATTGTGGTGCAGTCAGCTATGAAGAGGATAAAGAGTACAAAGAGACACTCTTCTGCTCCTCCAGGAAGAGAATGCAGAACCCTGGATGCTTTTGGTAGGAAAATCTTCCAGGCCAGTATGCTTATTGCCAGAATCAACTCATATAGCCTTTACATGGGTATGTTTCTAAAAGAAGTTGTAGAAAAGCTGCACACTTTCCTCCCTTTTATTCCAGAGGATAAAAGGGAAGAATTTCTCATATGGCTTAAGCATACTCAAGACATCTCAAAGTTTTCCAACAGGGCAGCCTTTGACTCCTTTAAAGGTGCCAGCAGAGCCTCAGGCATTGCCATAGCTGCTCGCAGAATTGCTTGGCTCCAGGCTTCTGATTTAGAACCCTGGGTTCAAGATGGCTTAGGAAATCTGCCCTGTACAGGTGAAAATCTATTTGGTAAAGAGTGGCAAATAAAAGCCACTCAAATGGATGCAGAGAATTCTGCTCTGGATAGACTTTCAAAGTCCACCTCCATTCCTGCCAAGAAAAAGACTTTTAAAAAGTCTTTTTTCAAAAAGGGCAGGTTTCCTTCCACTTCTGGCCAACAATCTTCTACAGGTCGCTTTACCACTAAGCGTCAGCAACCTAAGCAGGCCAGGCCTAAGTCTACAGGGGCTGCTGCAACCCAGCAGTCCCAACCTCCTCAGGGTTTTTGACTTGATGCTAGAGAACTTAGCCTTTCTGGCTTTAAAACAGCCAGAACCTCTCACCATTCCAGAAAGATTAGCTCATTTTGCTCCCAGATGGGAGCAGATCACATCAGAGCAGTGGACCCTCTCCATCATAAGAGAGGGGCTACAAGCTTCATTTCTCAGACCTTCCTCCCCACACCATGGTGAGACAGTTCAATTCCCCCACATCTCTTCTCGACCTTCTGGGTCAGGAGGTGACTACCCTTCTTGCCCAAGGGGCAATAGAAGAAGTTCCTCTTCTTCAACAAGGGTTAGGGTTCTACTCCCCCTATTTTCTCATTCCAAAGAAAACAGGGGGATACAGACCCATCTTAGATCTCAGGGAATTGAACAAATTTCTATGCAAGGAGAAGTTCAAGATGCTTTCTCTGGGCACTCTCCTTCCATACCTTCAAAGTCAGGATTGGCTTTGTTCTCTAGATCTCAAGGATGCGTACACACATGTTCTCATCCATCCATCTCACAGAAGATTCCTACGTTTTCTTTTCCAAGGAAAACATTACCAATACAGAGTGCTTCCTTTCGGTCTGGCCTCTGCTCCAAGAGTGTTCACCAAATGCATGGCAGTAGTAGCTGCATTTCTACGCACTCTGGGAATATTTGTCTTCCCATACCTGGACGACTGGCTCATCCGAGCCCCATCTCAGTCAGAGGCCCAGATTTCCTTGGACCGCACAAGGCGCATTCTGCAGTATCTGGGACTTGTGATAAACCTCCCAAAGTCTCAGCTCACCCCTACTCAGTCACTAGAATTCATAGGGGCCTGGTTGGATACCACTACTGCAAGGGCCTACCTTCCTCAGGCCCGTTGCCAGCGTCTAGTGCAGTTAGCCTCCCAGATTCAGTCAAAGAGCCACTTAACTGCCCGGGAGATGCTACAACTACTAGGCCACATGGCTTCCACAGTGCATGTGGTACCTTATGCTCGCCTACACATGAGAGCAGCTCAATGGACTTTGTCCACCCAGTGGACTCAAGTTTCAGGAGCTCTCTCAGACCAAATAGCAACCTCCAAACGTCTCTTTTGGTCTCTCCAATGGTGGATGTCCACCCAAAATTTGATGCTGGGGTCCCCCTTCCAACAGTTGTTGCCCCAAGCAACCATTATAACAGATGCCTCCCAAACAGGTTGGGGAGCCCATCTACAGGACCTCTCCACTCAAGGCACCTGGTCCCCACAGGAGACCTCTCTTCATATCAACCACTTGGAGCTTCGAGCAGTTTTTCTAGCTCTCAAAGTTTTTCATACCCTCCTCAGCTACAAGACAGTCCTCATTCATACGGACAATCAAGTAGCCATGTTTTACATAAACAAACAAGGAGGAACTGGCTCTCTGTCGCTTTGCAACGAAGCTTTAAGATTGTGGGCCTTCGCCAGAGAGCATCAAATCCATCTCCTGGCAGTATACCTCCCAGGAGTCCAAAACTCTTGAGCAGACAGACTCAGTCGAGTTCTGCTTCCATACGAATGGTCCCTGCACATGGATCAGGTACTCAGAATCTTCCAAGAATGGGGAACCCCGGACATAGACCTCTTTGCAAGTCCGTGGAATGCCAAACTTCCCCAGTTCTGTTCCAGAATTCCGTGTCAGGGAGTTCAGGCCAAGGATGCCTTCCTCCTTCACTGGGGTCAGGGCTTCCTGTATGCCTTTCCACCCATTCCCTTGATTCCCAAGACTCTGTTCAAACTCCAGAGGGATCAAGGATTTATGATCCTCATAGCTCCACGCTGGCCACGCCAAGTGTGGTACCCTCTACTTCTACATCTCTCCCAAGCCCCCTCCCTGGACTTGGGAGCTGCTCCAGACCTTCTGTCCCAAGAGGAAGGGACTTTGTTGCACCCAAACCCCAAGTCCCTTCACCTCAGAGCTTGGTTACTGAAGGCCTAGACCTTCAGGGGTTGAATCTTTCTCAGCAAGTGAAGGATATCCCCCATGCTTCCAGAAAACCTTCCACCAGGCGTTCCTATGCTTTTAAATGGAAAAGATTTTCCATTTGTTGTGCTGGAAAAGGTCTTGACCCTCTAGCACTACCTTTAAATTCTCTGTTAGACTATCTCCTGCATCTTTCTGATGCAGAACTTAAGACAAATTCAGTAAGAGTCCATTTGAGTGCTATTGCAGCATCCCTTAAGCCCATCAATGGACAACCTATTTCCTCTCATCCTCTCATTGGAAGATTCATGAGAGGCCTAACTTTAACTAAACCTCCCATTAAGCCTCCTCCGGTGGCATGGGACTTAAATTTGGTTCTTGGTCAGCTTATGAAGCCTCCTTTTGAACCCTTAGCCACTACCTCCCTGAAATTTCTTTCCTGGAAGGTTATTTTCCTTATTGCAGTCACTTCAGCTCGCCGCATTAGTGAACTGCAGGCCTTAGTGGCTAATCCACCTTATACAAGGTTCCATCATGATAAGGTAGTCCTTAGGACAAATCCGCACTTTATGCCTAAAGTGGTCTCTCCTTTTCATCTTAATCAGGAGGTTTATTTACCTGTCTTTTTTCCAGCTCCTCATGCATCCAGTGCAGAGAAGAGTCTTCATACTCTGGATTGTAAAAGAGCTCTTGCTTTTTACTTACAAAGGATACAGCAACATAGAAAGTCTTCCCAGCTTTTTGTTGCTTTTGATCCTTCTCATTTGGGACTTCCAGTCTCCAAGAGAACACTGTCCAATTGGATTGCTCAGTGTATTTCTTTCGCCTACCAGAGTAAGAACCTTTCTCTGGAGAGCCATGTCACAGCTCATAATGTGAGGGCCATGGCCACCTCTATGGCTCATCTAAATTCTGTGTCCATCGACCAGATCTGTCGAGCAGCCACCTGGGCCTCGGTTCATACCTTCACAGCCCATTACTGCTTGGACAAGGACTCCTGCCGGGATGCCTTGTTTGGTCAGGCTGTTCTCAAACACCTGTTCCACTCTTAAACAACTCCTACCCTCCTTCCCTAGATGGATGCCTGAGATCCATAGGAGGACGTAGACCCCTTCCAGGGTCTCATATCCTTGGGGATCTCCCAGGCATCTTAGCTAGGGAGTCCCCATATGTGAAGACTCATTCCTGCTTGTTCCTGGAGATAGCACAGTTACTTACCTTTAACAGGTGATCTTTGGGAACAGCAGGAATAAGTCTTCACAACCCTCCCACCTCCCCTAGGAGTTGTATCTCTTTTCTATCTTTCCTTTCCTCTCTCTCTCTATTGTCTCAGCTTTAAACTCGAACTGAGGAGAGCTGGTTAGGAAAGGCGGGAAGGCAGCGCGCATGCGCTGTGGGATGCTCCCAAAAGCTTTCCTTTTTGGGAAGCTGGGGAGCGTTCCCACGCAGGCTCCGTCGGTACCGACGTACCTATATGTGAAGACTTATTCCTGCTGTTCCCTGAGATCACCTGTTACAGGTAAGTAACTGTGCTTTACTCTTAATTCACTGTGAGGTTAAATACTTACACGTGCACACATATGTAGGGAAAGTTCTAATTCCTCAAATTAGTCGTCTGGTTATATTTGGAACCAGACGACTTTTTCTGTGTATCTCTTGATAAGTGATAGATTTGTCTATTAGGGCCAACTTTTAGTATTGGTTTGACCCTTATTTTCTGAGTTTGTTCCCCATAGTTGTCCTGATGATAGATTGTCTGTGAAAATCGCGTAATGTACATCGTTGGCCAACGATATATTATTGTAAGTATGCTTTAAAATATTATGGACTCACGCCAGGTTTCCTTCAAATTAATGTATGTGGCCTTGAAAAAGGCCGTTTTTATGTGTCAGTGATGGCTCAGTATTTGATGGGCCACCCTTTGTTCTTGATCACCTGACTGCACCTTGTCGGCATTGAATGAACCAGTCTGACAATGTGATCGTTGGTGACAATGCGATTCCAAGCTGCAATGAGTGACTCAATCAGCTCACACTTTGATGTCTGATGCCTCTTGGATATTTCCAAGGCCACTTTGTACCACAGGTTCTCATTTGGATTCAGATCTGGAGACTGGGCAGGCCAGTCCATTGACTTGATGTTGTTCCGGTTGCTTCCAGCTGATCACCTGTCTGGAGCGATGGCAGGGTGCATTGTCATCTTGGAACACGAACTGGCCAGGAAACAGCTGGTGTGCTGATGGCACTATGCACTTTTGCAGTATGGTGATGTACTTGGCCCCGTTGACCATTCCATCAACGATGTGAAGACGTCCAACTCCACTGGCAGCCATGCAGCCCCAGACCATGACCTTCAAAGGATGCTTCACAGTGAGGTTGAGACACTCGGGCTTGAATTCCTCTCCCGGAAATCTCCTCACATAGGTGTTGGCCTGGTTACCAAACAGGCAGAAGGTGCTTTCATCGCTGAATAGCACCTTTTCCCACATTTCAGTTGACTAGATTGAGTGCTTTCTCTCCCACATGATCCGGTTGCGCCTTTGTATGTCAGTCATTAGTGGCTTATTCCGTGCTTTGCAGCCCCGGAGACCAAACTGCAGGCACTTGCAACGAACTGTTGATGAGCTGACACTGATCTCACTCTTGTCTGACCACTCTCGAAGTAGCTGAGGAGAGGTCAACTTACGATTAGTCAGTGAAATGCGTCGTATTGCTCGGTCCTGGCGTGATGTTGATGCACGTGGATGACCTGAATGAGGCTTGTCCACCACTGAACCTGTTTCTTTCTTTTTTCTGTACAATCTTAACAACAGTGCTCTGACTGCAGCCAACTTTCCTGGCTATCTGATGACTTCAAAATCCTTCCTTGCTCATAAAGGACACACGAACACGCTCCTCCAACGTCAGGGTCCAAGTCATCTTCATGGTCGATCCAGAAAGCGTATGAAATTCAAAAATTCCGCATGTTTTTATAGCTGCACTGTTGGCTAGATATCTGCATTGTGATTGGTTAGTGAAACCAACCTCCTGATTGGTCAGAAATAACGTGTGCATATTGAATAATCTTGATCCAGTTTTGACGCAGGATCCACAAAAATCGCAGTAGCTATCTCCCAGTGTCTGTAAAGTATTTAAATTGGAAGCAATGAATGCAAAAAAGTCAACTCTAATAGCCAAATGTATCCCTTTTAATGTGGTAGAAAGATGAATATGCTGGGCTAACGCAAAATTTTAAAAAATTGTTAGAAAGTACGAAAAATGCAAAACTCACAAGTGATTCCAGACTTTTGCACACCACTGTATCTAGGAATATCAGAGCCTATTTAGGATATATTAATTGCTGCAAGAAACCTGTCTATCCCCAGATGCTGCTATGCTTTTAAGTGGATAAGTTTTTTCCTATGGTGTTTCACGAATGGCCAAGATCACATTTGCTGTCGAATTCATGCCATCTTATGCTACATGTATCATTTCTTTGTATCAGTGTTCATCTTAGCGATCTCTCAGCCTCTCACACTCCAGTTGATAGGCTTCTAGCTTCCCAATATCCTATAATTTTTCAGTTTCTAACTGGGCTTCTTCATGTAGATCCATCACCACAGAAGCCTCCTCAGCATCTTCCTGACTTCACTTATGAAGCTGCCATTGTGTGCAGGTATCCTTGTGTTAAAGATAGATACACCATGAGATAGCAACTACTTAATGTGCTCTGTGCATAGACATTCCTGGGGGTATGGTTTGGGCAGAGCTGGCAGAGTTGTGACATTTGTGTGGAATTTGTAAAGTACATGTAAGTACATAGAGTACATGCACAAATTTACACCTTCAGAGCAGGTGTAAATTTGTGTGTTCCTTATCGTCCCTCCAGTCTAGTCCCGAACCTCTGGGGTTTAAGCACCTCCTCCCGCAGCTTGGAGACTGAGCACGTCACTCTTTTGGTAACACGGGTATAAATACTCCAGAGACCGCCTCCTTGTCTTAATATTCTCAGTCTCCAAGCAGCTGGAGGAGTTGTGAGCCCATGAGGTTTAGGGCTCAGTGGAGCAATCATTAAGGAGGTGATAGGATAGTTAGTTGAGTTGGTAAGGTTAATTGGAGTAAAAAAAAGAAAAAGAAAAAGGAAAACCCTTCAAAAGGATCAGTGCTGTCTGCTCTGCATCTTGGTGGCTGCTGACAGCAAAGGCTGCCCTCCCCTCTCCCCGGAAGCCAAGGTGCACCTCCAGGGAAGAGTGAGGGAGTAGCTCGTTGAGTCTCCGGTTCCCGAACCTGCTGTCCGGTGAGGAGCTGTGGAGTCGCATCAGGAGACGAGTGGGCAGCGGCAAGTCCCTCAACCACGGTGGCGTTCGCGGCAGCGGGGGCTTTGGAGGCAGCTCGCACTCCGACGCTGCAGCCCGTTAAACAAACAGCTGTGCGCAGTGAACCATAGCGGAAATTTGAAGACGGCGAGAGCGAGGTAAGTGCCATCTCACGAAGCAGGCAGTCAGTTGTCAGTGAGCGCAAGACAGGGGGCAGGCGTTTCGGAGGTGTTGGGCCCACACCTCGTGGCGTCAGCACGGGAAACCGAGCTACCCTGCTGCTTCTCTTCGCGGGAAGGCAGAGACAGTGTAGTTTACCCTGAAAGAAGCTAGTTAGGGGAAAGAAGCCTAAGACTGCAATTCAGGATTGATTTGTTGAAAGAAAAAAAACAAACAACAAAGACAAATTGAAGCTTTAGGAGCTGGTTGTGCTTAGGTCATCATGCCTTCTAGACCTCTATGCTTATTGTGTGGGGCCAGAAGAGGGTCTGTCTCAGAGGAAGGGGTGTGTAGGAGCTGTGCCCTGGAAGGGGTGTTGGTGGAGATGGCGGAGGACAGCAGCGTGGAGGTGCAAAAGGGAGCTTTTTCTGGCTCTCCAGTTCCCCTTTCTCCGGCTGTGTCACCCCAAGAGCCATTGCCGGGGCCTTCCACGGCGCCAGATATCCCCACTTCTCAGCCGTTATTACAAGAGGGATTGGCGGCAATATTCTCACAGGACTTTGATGCTGCTCCAGCAGGCCATCAGGGGGTCTGGACCGGGGGTCTGCAGTGGCGGCGGTAGACAGGGAGCTGGGCATGAAGCAGCCTGGGACTCTAGTTGTGGGAGTGGGTGGCACTCCACTTAAAAAGCCTAGGATGGTGAGAGATAGGGCGGAGCAGGCCTTACACTCGGAAGATCAGTCAGAGAATGTGGAGGATTCAGAGGTAGAACAAGACCTGGAAGAAGGTGAAATTGCTGAGCAAGAGGACCAGGCAAGAGTGGTCTGGGTGTTCAGGCGAGAGGAGTTGTCAGCGCTTATCACAGAGACTCTGAAAGCACTGAACATGCCGGCAGCGGATCAGTCGGAGGATTCTACCTTGGAGGATCCGTTGTTGCAGGCGGTGCGAAAGTCCCAGAGAGCGTTCCCAATACATATAGAGTATTTAAGGAGATGATTCAGGAAGAATGGGACACGCCAGAGGCAGGGCTGAAAGGCTCCAGGGTAATGGCTCGACTTTATCCTTAAGAGGAGCCGGATAAGGATCTTTTTAAGTCTCCAAAGGTCGATGCAGTAGTTTCGGCCATTATTAAGAAAACGACAAGTCCGGTGGAAGGAAGTGCCGCCCTTAAGGATGCCCAGGATAGGAGGCTGGGCTCTTTGCTGAAGCAAGTCTTTGATGTCAATGCGCTGTCCTTGCATGCTTCCATTTGTGGGGCGTGGGTGGCAAGGGCTTGTCTTAGATGGTCCCAAAGAATCAAGGGGCTGCAGGTTGAGGATGCGGTCGAGGAAGCATCCAGGATGGAGTTGGGGCAGCTTATTTGGTGGATATTCAGTATGATCTTATCCGAGGTCTATCGAAAAGTATGGCGTTGGTAGTGGCGGCGCGAAGATATTTGTGGCTGCGTAATTGGGCGGCAGATGGAGCCTCTAAGGCAAGACTAGGTAAGCTCCCGTTTCAGGGTAAGCTCCTCTTTGGAGAGGATTTAGATAAGCTGGTCAAAGACCTCCGAGAGTTGAAAGGCAGAAGGTTGCCACAAGACAAACAAAAGCAGATTCATCCCCTAGCGCCATCTAAGAGTCAACAGCGGGGGTTTTGGTCAGTTTCAAAGAAGACGTTTTCAGTATAGATCTCAGGGGTTTTGGAGCCTCCTCTTCCCTGAACCTTAAGAAGTTGCAATGATGCGAGGGGGGGGGGGGTCCAGGCAGTATTAGTGCCCATGGGGGGCCGATTGAGGGATTTCTGTCCTGCCTGGGCCCAAATCATGTCGGATCAGTGGGTGTTGGAGGTCATTCAGAGAGGTTATGCTCTCGATTTCCAACGGCCAGTGAATGACGCCTTCGTTCAATCCCCTTGTAGGGGGAGGTCAAAGCTGTCTGCGGTGCGAGAAACGTTAGAGAGGTTGCTGGCACTGAGGACAGTGGTGCCAGTCCTAGCAGACCAGTATGGATGCGGTCGATACTCCATATATTTTGTGGTGCCAAAAAAGGAGGGAACCTGGAGGCCGAGTCTGGATTTCAAAGGGGTAAACGGGTGTCTCAGGGTATCGCATTTTCGGATGGAAAAGCTGGGATCAGTCATAGTGTCGGTGTGGCAGGGAGAATATCTCACGTCGTTAGATCTGCACATACCGATTCGGTTAGAGCATCAGCGGTTTCTTCAGTTTGCGGTCCCCATGGGACATTTTCCATTCCAAGCGTTGCCGTTTGGATTGGCAACAGTGCCGCGTACTTTCACCAAGGTGATGGTGGTGGTGGCAGCGGCACTGTGCAGGGAAGGGGTATGGGTACACCCTTACTTGGACGACTGGTTGATTCGAGCAAAGTCAAAGGGCGAAAGCGAAGTAGCTACCTGCCGAGTAGTTATTTATTATTTATTTATTTATTATTTACATTCTCTTATATACCGCACTATTCGGCATCAGCGCGGTTCACATAGAACAAAAAGTCTCAGTACAATAACATGCATGAGTTTACAGATAACAAGGGAAGGAACTTGGATAACAGGGGAAACTATTTACAGTCTATTTACAGATATAATACTACAGCATGGCTACAAGTTATTAGGAACAGGTGCTAATAATATGTTCAATAAACAAAGCGATTCGTCCTATTTCTGTTATTGATTTTTACAAAGCCTGGGGTGGGTAGTAAATGTAGCAAAGAGCAATTTGATATCGTCACAGGAGCTGGAGTACTTGGGGGCCCGTTTCGACATGAAAGGCAGCAGAGTGTTTCTTCTGCACCTCAGAGTCCAGCGGCTGAGGCAGCTCGTCAGAGTTCTTGGGGAGAAAGGCTCCCTCGGCGTGGCATTATTTACAGCTGTTGGGAACAATGACTGCCACGCTCGAGTTGGTGCCATGGGCCAGGGCCCACATGAGGCCGTTGCAAAGAGCTCTACTCAGGCGATGGTCGCATCAGACTGACCAATTATCGCAGAGGTTGCCCTCGGGAGACAAGGCAGTCTCTACATTGGTGGCTAGATCCTGGGTGTCTAGAAAAAGGAATGCCTCTGGAAGCGCCAGGCTGGAGGCTGTTGGCGACAGATGCAAGTCTGTTCGGCTGGGGGGCGCACTTCGAAGGACATTTGGTCCAAGGTCAATGGACAGACCGGGAAAAGAGTTGGTCAGTCAACAAGTTAGAGTTGAGGGCAGTCACTCTAGCACTGAGAGCATTTTGGCAGCATCTGCTAGGGAAGGCGGTTCGGGTGCTGTCAGACAATGCCACAGCGGTAGCTTATATCATTCGCCAAGGGGGCACCAGCAGCGTGGCTCTCGAGGAAGAGGCGGAGGAGCTACTAAGTGTGTCTGGAGGCGTTATCGGCGGCACATATAGTAGGGGTGGACAATGTGACAGCCGATTTTTTAAGTCTGGTCAAGGTGGACCCTAGAGAATGGGGTCTCCATCAAGAGGTTTTCGATTTACTGGTTCGTCGATGGGGACAGCCGGTGATGGATCTCAGGGCGACGTTCGTGTCGGCAAAGACAGAAAGATTTTACAGCAGAATGAGAGAGAGAATGTCGGAAGGTTTAGATGCTTTAATACAAAGGTGGCCAGAGGATCAACTTCTATACATATTTCCACCTTGGGTGTTAATAGGTAGCGTGTTGCAGCGCATAGAGAGTCACAAAGGTCGGGTAATTCTAATTGTGCCAGATTGGCCAAGGAGGCCATGGTATGCAGACCTAATACCTCTGCATCCCCGAAGCTCTCCCAGGAGGGATTGAGCTCTCCACCAGGACAGCGCCGCCCAGCAGAGTGTTGCCTGACCAATCGGGTCCCTCCCAGGCTCCATAAAAGAGCGCGGCTGAATCGAGGACTCCCTCTGCATCCCCGAAGCTCTCCCAGGAGGGATTGAGCTCTCCACCAGGACAGCGCCGCCCAGCAGAGTGTTGCCTGACCAATCGGGTCCCTCCCAGGCTCCATAAAAGAGCGCGGCTGAATCGAGGACTCCCTCTGCATCCCCGAAGCTCTCCCAGGAGGGATTGAGCTCTCCACCAGGACAGCGCCGCCCAGCAGAGTGTTGCCTGACCAATCGGGGCACTCCCAGGCTCCATAAAAGAGCGCGGCTGAATCGAGGACTCCCTCTGCATCCCCGAAGCTCTCCCAGGAGGGATTGAGCTCTCCACCAGGACAGCGCCGCCCAGCAGAGTGTTGCCTGACCAATCGGGGCACTCCCAGGCTCCATAAAAGAGCGCGGCTGAATCGAGGACTCCCTCTGCATCCCCGAAGCTCTCCCAGGAGGGATTGAGCTCTCCACCAGGACAGCGCCGCCCAGCAGAGTGTTGCCTGACCAATCGGGTCCCTCCCAGGCTCCATAAAAGAGCGCGGCTGAATCGAGGACTCCCTCTGCATCCCCGAAGCTCTCCCAGGAGGGATTGAGCTCTCCACCAGGACAGCGCTGCCCAGCAGAGTGTTGCCTGACCAATCGGGGCACTCCCAGGATCATTTAGAGGAGTGTACCTTACAGGCGTGCCTGCGCCGGCGTGCCTGCACCGGAGGGTCTCGCCAGAGGGCCCTTTGGCGTGGCCCTTAGGCGGTGGCACGTTGAAGAACACCAAGAACAACAAGAAATACTTCTAATTTGGACCCATTTCCACGCTGTTGTGATCCCTTTTCCTGAACCGCAAGTATTACCAATCGCCATAAGATTTGTAATATCTAACCAGTAAATTTGTTGTCTGTTGATTATCACACATTCACTAGTACTAACGCGGACAGTCATTACCAAGCGTCACATCTAAAGTAATCACCATCGTGAGAAATATATACCTTAGAGTTTATTATTGTTGCCAATACTCCATTCACATACATCAGTGCTAATTGTATACTATTGCTAGTATCACTTAACTGCTATCACTTAACTGCTAGATATTACTTCTGTTACCAACAATACATTTTCATGTAGCAGCGCTAATCCTATTACCATTGTTAGTATTTTACATTTACTTCTATCAATGTATTTTACATTTACATGTATTTTACATTGCTAGATTTTACATTTACATGTAACAGTTCTAATTGTATACTATTGCTAGTATCACTTAACTACTAGAGTCTATCTTGTTGTCAAAAACCCATTCTTCATGCATCAGTGATAATCTTATTACTGACAACTGTGTCATACCTCATTACTGTTGGCAGAATTTCACCCTTACCCAAAAGTGTTAACTTATTATTACTGTTGGCAGTATATTATTCTGTTTCGTTCCTTGCTGAATGTTACATTGTCTCATATTCTGCTGACAACTGTTACATTGTCTCATTTTCCACTGACTGACACATTGCCTCATTGTTTGCTCGATGCTGTACTGTTCCTGTCTTATATGCTGCCACATTGTTCCAAATACATACTCATCGCCAGACAGTAAGTTTATACACTGCCGATAGCTAGCACAATAGTCAAGCCAGCACAATAGTCAATACCGGTCCCACTAATTACCCAGCAACAAACAGTTCACATACTATTTCACAAAGACATCACAAAATGCACCCATTCCTAGCCTTGGCATGTCTACACCTAGCCTCCTGGCTCCCCCTTACATCCCACGCCTTTCACACAAGCACTAACCACATCCCAATACTCCGCAGTGACGGGAAAAGATGGACGGAGAATCACCAACACCCCCTAAGAGAACCCAAGGACGCGCATCACTCACATTTATTACACATCCCACTTCAACATCTCAAGAAGTCACATCTGGACCGTCAGCAACACCATCAAGCCCTGAAGTGTGCACTCATCAACGCAAGGTCAATACGTACAAAATGGCCAATAATTACCGATCTGGTCACGACCCATGATCTTGATATCATCATGATCACAGAAACTTGGCTATCAGAATGTGACAACGCAATCATCAACCAGATGTTACCCACAGGTTTCTCAGTCCACACATGCCATAGAACCAATCAGAGAGGAGGAGGAACACTCATCCTTGTCAAAACTTGCCTAGGCTTCCAGATGTGCAACTCAACCAGCACAGCCCACCTGGACTCCCTCACCATAACAAATGACACCTGCACGATCAACCTACTCTACCGGGCACCAACACCATCCTCAGAGGATCTTGCAACGATAATGGGCCTCGCCTGCAACTCAAACAGACCACGATCCCAGAACTGGATCCTAGGTGATTTCAACTTGCCTACGCTACAGGAATCGCAAGCCTCTGCTTTCCTAGAAGCGTTACAAGAACTAGGCTACGATCAGCTAGTCAATAATCCCACCCACGTCAAGGGAAACAAACTTGACCTGATCTTTGCCCCACAGACAGATAAGGATACCACCCAACCAATGCCACCAACCATAACGCCTGTGCCATGGTCTGACCACAGCCTGATCCAATTCCAGATACCTATTAACACACAATAAAAACTCCAACAAAAACAACACTGTCCACGAAACCTCTTTGAAGCGCTTCCGCCCCTTTAATAAAGAAGAGCTTCGAGAGAAGATCCTCCCACTCCTCAACAACATACCACACGACCTAGATGCATTGGTGTCCACCTGGGATGAGAGCCTCAAGACCATCGCATGTTTACCAGCCACAAATAAAACAACAACAAAGAAACGAGAGCACGCACCATGGTATACCAGAGAACTCCGAGATTCACTCAAGTGCCTGCGCAGGCTCGAGAGAAGATGGCGTCGATCTCACTCTACTGAAGCACAAGGTACTTACATCGCTCACCTAAGATCACACCGTGATGAATTAACAAAAAAGCGGAAACAATATCATTCCGACATCTTGAAGCGGTCACTAAACAAGCCACACGACCTCTTCAATATAGTGAAATCTCTCATAAGAGAACCTCCCGCAGACCAGTCACAGATGCCACACCCCTAGGCATACTCCAACTACTTACAGTCAAAAATGATCCAGACTACTACATCTGCAACCAACTACCTACAACTTGAAGTCACCCAGGCTGGTGCAACCTCGAACTCCGCGGAAAACAGCTCTCAGCACAACTTGCCCCAACCATCACCACTATCCGACTTTGAAAAAATATCACGCAGAGAGATTGAAGACACGATCGCTGCAATCAACCCCACTACCGCACCCAATGACCCATGCCCTGCTTTATGGATAAAGGAGTTACGATGTGACTTAAGCCAATATCTGAGCGAATTAATAAACCAATCTCTTACAACCGGATCGTTTCCACAAAGTCTGAAACAAACATCAATCAGACCACTGCTCAAAAATAACAAGCTGGACCCAACGAAAGTGGAATCATACAGACCAATTTCAAGTATCCCCATGCTTGCCAAAGTAATCGAAAAGTTAGTACAGCGCCAAATCCAACAGCATATTGATACTGAAGCCCCACTGGATCCTTCCCAGCATGGGTTCAGAGAAGCACATGGGGTTGAAACCCTCCTCACCAACCTATTTGACCATCTAGTCTCTGGAACCGACAAAATGCATCAAGGATTCGCCCTCATATTCCTCGACATTGCAGCGGCTTTCGACTCGGTGAACCATGAGATCCTCATACAACGCCTCAGCGAGAAAGGAATTCAGGGAACAGCCCTAAAGTGGTGCAAGTCATACCTGACTAATAGATGGCAACATGTAAGGTCAGGCTCCACAACCTCTGAACCATTTTTACAAAACCAGGGTGTACCACAGGGCTCGTCACTATCTGCATTGATGTTTAACATCTACATGCAGCCCATATGTGCCCTAGCACGTTCATTCAAGGTCAACTGTCTAGCCTACGCAGATGACATCCTCCTATACATCCCATTCAGGACCAACCAACCAGACCTCTCCCCTCTAACAAGATGTTTTGAGGCAACAGCAGAATGGTTCAGCACACAGAACATGAGAATCAACTACAGTAAAACAGATGTCCTCTTCATCTCAAGGAACCAGGACTTCACCCCTCCACTCTCTTTAAAAATCGGCAACACAGAACTGAAAAACAAACCCACAATCCGCTACCTTGGCGTTACACTGGATCAACAACTGGATCTGAAAACCCACATAAGAAACACAGTAAAAACAGTATACATGAAAATAAGGACCCTAAAACATCTCCGACCGCTGCTTGACTTCAGCGACTACCGATCGATCTATCAGGCATTAATATTACCACATTTTGACTATGCCAACGTAATTCTACACGGTCTCCCTCAAGCAACGCTAGCTCCTCTCCAGCTTGCAATGAACACTGCGGCAAGAGTACTAACAGGGGCTTCACGGAGAGAGCACATAACGCCAGTACTGATGAACCTCCATTGGCTACCAGTTCAAGCAAGAACCCTCCACAAAGTTCTAACCTTAACCTTCAAAGCCGCAAACACTCTGACCCCCACAGCCCTCAGCAAGATGATACATAAAGTACCACAGAACAGAAACAGAAGACCCATGATGCAAAACACCCTAGAGGTCCCAAAAGTAATAACAAAATGCACAAAAGCAACGACAAATTGGGCCTTTACGATTTACGCACCCAGAGCATGGAACGCTCTCCCCACCTCTATTCGAAACATCACTTACCTAATTGACTTCAGGAAGGCATTAAAGCAGCACCTATTCACCACATACTACCCTGAATCCAGCATTAGTAATCATACATATGCCCCCTCAGACAATCACTCATTACAATTAAACAATCAGACTCAGCATGAAAAAGGATAATCAACTGATCGCTCAGAAGGTACCCACTGAAATGGAATCAGGACCCCCAGTGTAAATAAGATGTAGATATGTTATACAATGTACATAGTTCCCCCCAGTTACTTCCAAGTTGATCTCCTGTTTATTGTAAATACAACTCAGGGTCCCTGTGTTGTATGGTTGATGTTGAATGTAAACCGCTCTGATCTAAAATAGAGCGGTATAGAAGAACTGTTAAATAAATAAAATAAATAATACATCTGCTGGTGGAGCGCCCGTGGAAACTGCCAGTCAGGAGAGATCTGCTAGTGCAGGGTCCATTGAATATGCCTCAGGTGGATCATTTCTCACTTACGGCTTGGCTCTTGAAAGGGCAAGGTTAATGGCCAAGGGATACTCAACTGTGGTAATTTTTATCTTATTGAGGTCCAGGCATAAATCTACGTCGATGGCGTATAAGAGTTTGGTGGCTGTTTGAGGCATGTTGTGAGGGTAGACACGTAAGGGCGTTAAGAGCCTCGGTGCCACAGATTCTGTCCTTTTTGCAGGCTGGTTTTGAGAAAGGTCTAGCAGCAGCATCACTAAGAGTTCAGTTGGCGGCGCGCTCATGTTATCGCGGGAAAGTGCAGGGGATGGTGCTTGGGTCACATCCGGATATTAGGAGGTTTTTACGAGCAGTGTCTCTGCTGAGGCCGCCATGCAGATCTTCGATTCCGGTATGGGATCTCAATTTGGTGCTCGACGAGTTGGTACAGGAACTTTTGAACCGTTGGCTAAGGCAACGTTAAAGGACCTTATGCTGAAGGTGGTGTTTTTGGTAGCGATTTCTTCGGCGAGAAGAATTTCGGAGTTGCAGATGGTGTTGTGTAGGGAGCCCTTTTTGTCATTTTATGACAGGAAAGTAGTTTTGAGGACAGTTCCTTCATTCTTACCTAAGGTAGTATCCAGTGTTTCATGTGAACCAGGTGGTGTCTTTGCCGGTATTTGAAAAAGAAGGCAAGGATAATTCCAAAAGGCGACTACATAAGTTGGATGTTCGGCGAGTATTAAGTATTTGCAGAGAACGGCTTTCCTCTGCAAGACGGATAGATTGTTTGTCTTGTTTGGGGGGCAGAAACAAGGTGAGCCGGCATCTAAGTCGTCCATTGCACGGTGGCTTAAGGAGGCTATTGCGTCGGCATACATTTTAAAGGGCAAGGTGGTTCCAAAGGGCTTGAGAGCTCATTTGACTAGGGCACAGGCGGCGTCCTGGGCGGAATTCAGTTTAGTGCCACCAGTGGAAATCTGTAAGGCGGCAACTTGGTCATCATTGAATTCCTTTGTCAAGCATTACAGAATTGACATTCAGGCAGGGGAGGATACTAGGTTTGGATCAGCAGTGCTTCAGGCTGGTCTGGCAGGTCCCTCCCGTTAAAGTTTCACTGCTCTGTTAAATCCCCAGAGGTTCGGGACTAGACTGGAGGGACGATAAGGAAGGTGAAATTAGACTTACCTGCTAATTGTTGTTCCTTGAGGAACTCCAGTCTAGTCTCACATCCCTCCCTGGTGTAGTGTTTTGGACAGTAGCCTGAAGCAGATTAAGTGATATAAATTGGCTGCGGAGGCTACGGTGAATGCAGGGAGTGAGGGTGAACAATTAGCAGTAATGTTAATGGCGACTCGGGGGTTCCCGAGAGAGGGCGAAGCAAGACTAAGCAGTAGAACAGATGGCAGTTGCCTGTTAAGTTCCATGTTAACTTGTTTAGTTAGGTCAGGGTTATTATACAAGGATACAGTTATACAATTATGCAAGGATAAAGTTCTAAAGTGTTAATATCTACTTACTTATTGCTCTGGTGAGTCTGCTTTGTCAATAGGTTACTGAGACAAGGAGGCGGTCCCTGGAGTATTTATTACTGGTATCACCAAAAGAGTGACGTGCTCAGTCTCCAAGCTGCAGGAGGAGGTGCTTAAACCCAAGAGGTTCGGGGCTAGACTGGAGTTCCTCAAGGAACAACAATTAGAAGGTAAGTCTAATTTCACCTTAGTGGAGGTCAGTGTGTGAGCCTATTTTATAAAAGCACATAAGCGCCTTTCGAGCATTTCACCTAGGCAACTAGTTATGAAACTTCTCTCTAAATTGTTAGCTCTGAAAATGGATTAAGCTGAGCTCCTAAATTTTGGAACCTATTTTCACTAAGTATTAGGTTCTAGGCTAATGGATCAGGCTGAATTAAAGTAGAACAGGTATGTGGAAACATGGTTTGGGTGCTCCAACACACAGAGACTATCACTGACTTAGCCCTTGTGCTAATTATGTCACCTTACCCCTTTCACTGAAACACTTGTTACAAGGGACCTTTTCTGAGAAAAGTTTAGTATCTATATAGGTCCTATAAGTGCAGGTCAACATGGAACAGGGAAAAGACAAATGGCAGTGCTTGTTGGAAGCCACCGTGACAGTGGTGGGTACCCACCAGTATGGGCTATACTACTCTGCTGAAGTACTCACTGTAGAATTGCTTTTAGTCCTGTGGCTATCCAACCCTCCTAGGGAAACCCTACACTTCATCATCACTGATTCCACATATGTTTGCAAAGCCAAAGCAAGAGGCCTATGCTTTTGCGTAGACAAAGGACTAGTGAGGGGACTATTTGCAAATGAAAAAGGCTTCACACTTACAGGGCGAGCTCATGGGGCCTCTTGGCATGAAATTGTTCATTCTTTATTTAAATCTAGGAAAAAGAATTGCAGGCCTAAATCTGGCACCAAGTTTTATACACCTACATTTGCGAAAATGTTCTCAAGGGGAGTAATTTTATAATGAGTCTCCTAGGTTGAGAGGCAAGAAATTGCTTGTTTCTAGCCTACATTCCTTATCGTTCAGTTCAGTCCAAACACATGGGTTGTGCCCTTTGACGAGCAGATGGAGACTAAGAACCACAGAATTTTCAATGATGTCATAATATAAGGGCTCTGTGCCAGTCCTCACAGTCAGTATTTCCAGCAGATGGTAAGGTGCTTCTGTGTAGTCTGGACTCCACTGAGATGACATATAAAAGCAGATTTCAAGGTTTTTGTTGAAATTTAGCATTGCCGGTGAGGTTTCCCAGTCATTGTTTGTAGAACTGCTTCAGGAGGTGAGAGAAAGTAAATTTAAAATTTACCTCAGAGGGTCCTCTTGGTTTTGTTTCTCCATGGCGGGAGCGCACATGGCCTGCACTGTTTGTGGGGTTTGTCGCGGTTTGGATTCCTCAGGGGAGCTCTGTAAATCCTGTGTAGATGAGGGCAGGCTGTTAGAGAGCACATCGGGCACTTTTAAGGAGCTTTTTCTTTGGCATGGTCTGCTTTGGAATGTTGATTTACCTGTATCGCAACCATCTCTTTAGCTGCGGGCTATTGCATTTTCTGCATGAAATGCGGCCATGTTATCTCAGGAGGCAAGGGAGCCATTGGGGCCTCATTTAAACGCCACAGAGGCCTTGGAGGTGCAACCTTTGGCTGTGAGGGGGGGCAGGGGACTGCCTTGTTAGTTTCAGCTTTGCCCTTTACACTCAAATTTGTGGTTCTCCTCCATCAGGCCTACTGTTTGAAACAGGGACAGGTGCAGAGCTCTCCACCAGCTTCTTTTCATAAGACTACCAGCCTGGCACCTCTTTTGACAGCTACAGAGGGGCTTCAATCTTAGGCCTAGCACTGTAGGATTGATGCAGAAGTGTGTGAAGATCAGGGGTTGGTCCTTTCGGTGCCTTTGAGGATCTTTAGAAAGGCCTCTTGGATTTGTGGGCTGATTCCGCTGAGAATGAACTAGAAGAGGATGAAATCCCTCCAGGGAAAGATTCGAATATTAGGGGTTTTCGTAGAGAGGAGCTGTCAGTTTTAATTGTTCAATCCTTGTGAGCACTTATCATTCTGCACGCCTGTCCAGGAAAGGACGAGGACCTAGAAGAATCCTTTCTTACAGGGTATACATAATTCTCCAGGAACAAGCAGGAATGTAGTCTTCACATATGGGTATCGTCTGTACCAACGAAGCCCGTGCGGGAACGCTTCCCAGCATCCAATAGGAAAGCCTTTGGGAGCATCCCACAGCACCTGCTTGCTGCCTTCCCACCTTTCCTAACTGTCCCTCTCCAGTTCTTTGTTTTCCACGGAGCCGACAGGTCGCATATCCTGTCACTGCAGAAAAAAAAATCCCTTCTATTCTTCTTTTTTGTGCTCGCGTCTGCCTTCCCTCGACGTTACACCGGTACCGCCGGTGGTTCTTTCTTTACTTTAAAAAAACAAAACAAAAAAACTTTCTTCTGGAGTCTTTCTAGTAATTTTCTCCTGAGGTGCCACGCACCATTTTGGGCACTAGGCCCAACTTTTTCCTTCAAAATGGAAAAACCCGCTTCGGGTTTTTAAAAGTGTTCTAAGTGTGGCAGTACCATCTCCATCACTGACACCCATGAGTGGTGCCTCAAATGTTTAGGTCCTGACCACTCTATTTCAGAGTGTGTTGCCTGTGGGATGATGTTGAAAAGGGGTCCGCAAAAGCGAGTTGCTAAACTTAGCACCCTTTTTCTCTCCGATGCAGCCTCCGTGGCATCGACATCTTCCAAGGCTTCGTCTTCCTCCCATGGATCTCAGGTAACTAAACCTAAATCTAGCTGGTCCTCAAAGGGTAGATCTCCTTCTAAACATCGAGATGCCTCTGGCATTGCCCTTGAGGGACTTTCACCGGCAAAATTGCCCCGGCGGGAGGCTTCGGCTTCCAAAGCACTAACGGGGCTCCAGGATGTTCTCGAGGCTTCAACCTTGGCAGAACTACTGGTGCCATGCTCTGGGGTTCCGGTCGCTTTAACCGGCACCGATAACTCAAGCATCGTCAGCGTCAATAGACCAGAGATTCTTTGCTATTGAACGCAGTCTGGCGGCTTTTCTCATGGCCTCGATGCCCCTGAAACCGCTTCAGACAATTCAGCCGGTGCCGGCACCAACTGCTTCGACATTGACAGGTATTCATGCGTGTCTATCTGGCATCGACAAGTCGCTACCGGACCACTCCGATGCCGACTTTGATCGGTAGCGGTACCGTGCATTGCGCGATCACCCGGATCGGAGATACTTTGAATCCTCGGATGAGACTCTGAAAGCTCTGCCAATACCAGAGTACCTCTTCCTGAGGATTCCTCTTCTCCTCAGCGTAGGATGTCTCCACCAGAGGATATGTCCTTTCAGGATTTTATCCGAGATGTGGCCCGAGGTCTTTCCATCACAGTGGCTCCTGAAAAACAGCCTAGGGCAAAGGAATTAGAACTCCTACAATACCCTAAAGCTCCCAAGGAGGCAGCCACCTTTTCTATTCATGAGATCTTGCATGATCTCATGTTAAGGATGTGGGGAAAAAACCTCTAACCACATCTCCTTACTCTCGAAGACTCAACACCATGTATCGAGTTCCTCCTTGTCCTGGCTTTCAGAAAACTCAATTACCACACCATTCCATGGTAGTGGAATCAGCTATGAGAAGGATAAAGAGTGCAAAAAGGCATGCATCTAATCCTCCAGGACGTGAGTTTAGGACTCTTGATGCCTTTGGATGTTGAACCTTCCAGGCTTCCATGCTTTCTGCAAGGATCAGTTCCAATATCTTATATATGGGAATGTTCCTTAAGGAGGTCACAGGAGATTTGGAGCTTATGAGCCCTCTCCTTCCTGATGATAAGAGGCAAGATTACCTCGCCCTTGTCAAACATACCCAGGATGTTTCCAAGTTTGTGAATCATGCAGCCTTTGACTGCTTTGAGTGCATAAACAGAACCTCTGCCATTTCCATAGGTGCACGTAGGATTGCCTGGCTCCAGGCATCTGACTTGGAAATTTGGGTACAGATAAACTAGGGAATATTCCTTGCACAGGAGAGAATCTCTTTGGCAAGAATTGGCAGGAAAACGCTAATGAGATAGATGCTGACAATATCACTTTGGATAGATTATCTAAATCTACAGGTGATCCTGCGAGGAAAAAATCCTATAAGAAACCATTCTTCAGTAAGAAGTAGTTTTATCCCTCCTATAACAAGCAGGGGCATCGTTTAGGTCAGTCTGCCCAAAAGGGACAGCAGCAACAACCTAGACAAAGAAAGACAAAAGCAGCTAAACCTCAACCGGCTCAGCAGACTCAGCCTCCACAGGGGCTTTGACTCCTATCTAGAGAACTTTTCCTTCCTGACCCTGAACGTCCCGGAACCCTCCACCATCCCAGGAAGATTGTCATTTTGCCCCCAGATGGGGTCAGATAACAGCAGAAAATTGGACTCTGTCTATTGTAAGAGAGGGGTACAAGTTTCATTTCCTCAGCATGCCCCCTCCTACAATGGTAAGACAGTTCAATTCTCAGACCTCTCTCAACGACCAGTTAGGTCAAGAGGTCACTGTGCTCCTTGCTCAAGGGGCAATAGAAGAGGTACCCATTCCCCAACGGGGTAGAGGATTTTACTCCCCCTATTTCCTTATTCCAAAGAAAACAGGAGGACACAGACCCATTTTAGACCTTAGAGAATTGAACAAATTCCTGTTCAAAGAGAAGTTCAAAATGATTTCTCTAGGAACTCTGCTGCCATACCTTCAGAGTGAGGATTGGCTTTGTTCTCTAGATCTCAAGGATGCGTACACTCATGTTCTCATCCATCCAACACACCGAAAGTTCCTTCGCTTTCTGTTTCAAGGGAAGCACTACCAATACAGAGTTCTTACCTTTGGCCTGGCCTCTGCACCAAGGGTGTTCACAAAATGCATGGCTGTGGTGGCAGCATTTCTCTGCACCCTGGGAATATTCGTCTTTCCTTACTTAGACGACTGGCTCATTCGAGCCCCTTCAGAGCCAGAGGCCAGGCTTGCCCTCTCTCACACAATGCGCATCCTTCAGTATTTGGGACTTGTCATAAATTTCCCAAAATCCAACCTTGCTCCCATTCAGTCCCTAGAGTTTATAGGAGCTCTGCTGGATATCAGACAGACAAGGGTCTACCTTCCACAGCTCCGCTGCCTTCGCATTGTGCAGTTAGCTTCCCAAGCAGTGCTAAAACCTCACCTCACTGCTCGGGAAATGTTAAAGTTGCTAGGCCACGTGGCATCCACCGTGCGTGTGGTTCCTTATGCTCGCCTCCATATGAGGGCAGCCCAGTGGACTTTATCCACTCAGTGGACTCAAGCGTCAGGTTGCCTGTCAGACAAAATAACAAACTCAGATTGACTTATTTTGTCCCTCCAATGGTGGCAGTCACCCCAAAACCTTTTGGTGCGGTTTCCTTTTCAGCAACCCCCACCCCAGGCCACTCTAACAACAGATGCTTCACAGGTGGATTGGGGAGCCCACCTGCAAGGCCTCTCTACCCAGGGTACCTGGACCCCACAGGAGGCCTATCTACACATCAATCTCCTGGAACTCAGAGCAATTTTCCCTGCTCTTTGGGTATTCCACACCCAGCTCAGATACAAGGCAGTCCTAATTCAAACGGACAATCAAGTAGATATGTACTATGTGAACAAGCAGGGCGAAACAGGCTCCTTGTTGCTCTGCAATGAAGCTTTGCGACTATGGGCCCTCGCCAGAGAGCATCAGATTTATCTCCTTGCGGTGTATCTTCCAGGCATTCAAAACTCTTGGGCAGACAGACTCAGTCGAGTTCTGCTTCCACACGAATGGTCTCTCCATGCAGATCAGGTGGCCAAAATTTTTCAAATTTGGGGAACCCCGGACATAGACCTCTTTGCAAGTCCACTGAATGCCAAACCTCCCCGGTTCTGTTCCAGAATTCTGGCACAGGGTTATCAGGCCAGGGATGCTTTCCTCCTCCATTGGGGTCAGGACTTCCTGTATGCCTTTCCACCCATTCCTCTAATTCCCAAAACCCTGTTTAAGCTTTAGAGAGACAGAGGTCATATGATTCTCATAGCTCCACATTGGCCACGGCAAACATGGTACTCTCTGCTCCTACATCTCTCTCAAGCTCTGCCTCTGGAGTTAGGATCTGCTCCAAATCTCCTTTCTCAAGAGGACGGGATGCTGTGGCATCCCAATCCCCAGTCTCTGCATCTCAGGGCCTGGTTGCTGAAAGCCTAGAACACCATGGTCTTAACCTTTCCCAGCAGGTAAAGGATATCCTTTATGCTTCCAGAAAGCCTTCCACAAGACGCTCTTATGCATTTAAGTGGAAAAGGTTTACCATATGGTGCTCTTAGAAGGGTCTTAACCCTCTTGCGATACCGCTGGAATCATTACTGGAATATCTCCTTTATTTATCAAATGCAGGGCTTAAGACCAATTCAGTGAGAGTTCATTTGAGTGCTATTGCAGCTTCTTTCAAGCCTCTAAATGGACAACCTATTTCCTCTCATCCTCTCATAGCGAGATTTATGAGAGGCCTTCTTTTAATTAAGCCTCCCATTAAGCCTCCACCGGTGGCATGGGACTTGAATCTGGTTCTTGGGCAGCTCATGAAACCGCCTTTTGAACCATTAGCCACTACCTCTTTGAAATTCCTTTCTTGGAAGGTCATCTTTCTTATTGCAATCACATCAGCACATCGCATCAGTGAATTGATCTCGTTGGTGGCTGATCCTCCTTATATAAGGTTCCATCATGATAAGGTAGTCCTTAGGACTCATCCACACTTTATGCCAAAGGTGGTGTCACCTTTTCATTTAAATCAAGCGGTTTACCTTCCTGTATTCTTCCCAAGGCCTCACGCCTCAAATGCAGAAAGGAATCTTCATACTTTGGACTGCAAAAGGGCTTTGGCCTTTTACTTGCAAAGGACACAGCAACATAGAAATTCCTCTCAACTCTTTGTTGCTTTTGATCCTAGTCCCTTAGGACTTCCAGTCTCCAAAGGAACACTGTCCAGCTGGATTACACAGTGTATATCTTTTGCCTGTGAGAGTAAAAACCACCTTCTTGAAGGCCATGTCACAGCTCACAATGTGAGAGCCATGGCAGCTTCTATGGCTCATCTTCACTCTTGAGTCTATCAGCGACATCTGTCTAGCAGCTACTTGGGCATCGGTTCATACCTTCGCAGCCCATTACTGCTTAGACAAGGATTCCCGCCGGGATGCCTTGTTTGGTCAGGCTGTTCTTCAACACCTGTTCCATACTGTCAGACGGCTGCCTAGGGTGAGAACTTACACAATCTTGACGATGCATATATTCATATGAGTCTTGCAAGGTATTGTGGGTAATGTAGTTCTTTCACTCCCAAACACAGCTGAAGACAATAATTGAGTTGTGATACCAGTGGTAAGGCAAATAAAATACTTCTTTTATTGATGGGGTTTAATTCACCCAGCACAAGTATGCTTGTTAGCAATATAAATGAGGTTACTTGCTTGCAGTGTTTAAATGGATAACATAAAGTCACAAAGCAAACCAAAAAACAACCTTCAGCTGGTCAGGCAATTAGCTAATGTTTTCTTAGCAAATAATTACCAAATAAAAAGGCACAAAGAAATGAATAAACTTTGCTTGTTAGGTTAACTACTGCTTATTTTCCACGCAGATCCCAGCAGCGATTCTCCCTTGCTCACACACACAATCAGGTGCAGCTTTAATTACTATCAATTGACCAGCTGAAACCCTTTAGCTGGCTGGCTGCTACTGTGTGAACCCAAATCCTGCTTTAAGAGCTGTTTGCAGTGGAAATAAAGAACAAAGTTAGATTTCTTTGTGATGGCTGATGTGTTTGCTCACAGAAAACTAGCAATAGCATTTAGATAGAGAACAGTCCATGTAATGAATAGTTTCATCTGCTGTATCTCCCCCTTCATCAATCAGCATAGGGTCACTATCATACATTGGCACAGACGAGTCTTTCCATAAGGCACTATCATGAGAATGCTTATTCCCTTGCTGCCATTCACTATTATAGATAGGGTCTGGATCAGTGTTCATATCTGAGCCTCTCCTGCTATCATAATTCCTCTCTGTATATCCTGGCCAGTATGTAATCCAGTTCTGATGTCCAGCCTTCCAATCTTGATCCCTGGACACTGGATCTTCCCTCACATACCTTTTGGCATAGGTCTGAAAGTCCTTTCCACGTGCAGTCTTCTCTCTTCCAGGTAGCCACTGGTGATTCCTATCTCTGCCATTCCATTCCTCTGGCTGACTCCAGTCCAATGGTCTCTGCTGGCACTTGGAATACCTCCCAGTATGGGTACTGCCTTGGACTCTCCCAGACCATCCAATGGGCTTTTTTCTCTTCCTTCCAGAGAGTTTCCTTCTTTCTCTATCCGCTTGGCTTGGCTTCTGTTTCTCCAGGTGATACTGGTGCTTGAGCTTGAAGTTGTTGCTGTCTCCTTTCCTGAAGCTGTTTCTGTAGCTGTTATCTGTAGAATAAGCTCTATTCTTATTCTGTCCTAATGTGTGCTCCTCCCTAACACAGCGCAGCTGTGTTGAATCAGGCCCTGCCCTTTGAGATGAGTGCTTAGGGATTACCTCATAGCTCTCTTGATTGCACACACGTTTTCTCACTTCAGCCCCTCTCATGGCTGCTGGAAACCTGGTGCATTCTGGGACTGGTAGTCTTTTATGTGAAAACTCTGTTTTCTTACTTCTACCAGAACTGACAGGTTGCTTGTTCAGAGTCACATCATCTTTTCTATAGCTCCTACCTGAGCTATGATAAGCTTCCTTATCACAATACTTAATCAACTCCTACCCACCATCCCTGGTAGGATGCCAGAGATCCGTGAGGGGAAGTGGAGCCCTTTCACAAGGGCACAGAACTTCTGGGGCTTTCTCCCTGGCATCTGCAGCTAGGGAATCCCCATATGTGAAGACTACATTCCTGCTTGTTCCTGGAGATAGCATAGTTACTCACCTGTAACAGGTGATTTCCGGGAACAGCAGGAATTTAGTCTTCACAACCCACCCACCTCCCCTAGGAGTTGTATCTCTCTATTTCTCTCTCTTTGTCTCAGCTTTAAACTCAACTGTAGAGGGACAGTTTGGAAAGGCGGGAAGGCAGCACGCAGGCGCTTTGGGGTGCTCCCAAAGGCTTTCCTATTGGACGCTGGGGAGCGTTCCCGCGCGGGCTCCGTCGGTACCAACGTTACCCATATGTGAAGACTAAATTCCTGTTGTTATGGAGATCATCTGTTACAGGTGAGTAACTATGCTGCCTCAAAGATAGTTTCAGTTGCATAAGGCTATAAAAGGAATCCCAGAGTCTGGCTTGCAAGGAGCTGTTTATGGCTAGGTTATACCCTGTTCTTCCAAAAGAAAAAGAGTTGATTAAGTTGCCGAAAGTCGACACACTAGCTACTGCATTTATTAAGAAGATAACTATTCCTGTAGAAGGAGGTGCCACATTAAAGGATGCCCAGGATAGGAAACTGGAGACACCGTTGAAACTGTTATTTGAGATCAATGTGATGGCATTGCAGGTGCCTGTCTGTGCTGTTTGTGGCACGAGCCTCTTTAAGATGGGTGCAGAGTTTTCTTGAATCGGCCATAGGTCCTCAGAGCACTGTGTCGGAGGCGGCCAAGCTGGAATCGGAATCAGTTTATCTCGCAGATGTCTGGTATGATTTAGTCAGAGCTTCCGCCAAGTCTACGGCTTTGGTGGTCTCAGCCAGAAGGCTGCTTTGGTTGTGTAATTGGTTAACAGTTGTTTCGTCCAAGACAAGGCTTAGTAAACTGCTTTTCAAGGGAAAAGTCCTTTTTGGTGAGTCATTAAACTAACTGATGAAGGACTTGGGCAAGGGTATGGTGCCCAGTCTTCCGGAGGATAAGCCCAAAGTGGGAAGGATGTCTCTGCCTTCTCGAGGTCAGTTCAGAGATTTCAGAAGATTTTGTTCAGCGTGCTTTGCCTCTTTTCAAATATATTTTTATTTTTTTCAGGAGTCATCCGGAAAGACCATATCTCACCTATTCTAAAACATCTTCATTGGCTCCCAATTCAAAGTAGACTCACTTTCAAAATTTTACTAATTACATTCAAAGCCTTCAAAGAACTCTCATCTTCATCAATATCAGACTTGATCCAAACACCACCCCTCAATAGAGACAGAAGGTCAGTAACACTCAATACTCTGTTAGTCCCTAAATCAATATCACAGTGTACCAAAACTACTTCAGACAGGGCCTTTTTATTCTGTGCACCAAGGTGTTGGAATAGCCTCCCTCAAAACATCCGAGCAATACCAGACCTTTTGCAGTTTCGCAAAGCTTTGAAACACTACCTCTTCCTTTTATCTTATCCAGTAAACAATAAAGACATCTCAACCAACCCACAGACCTTCCACTCATACACATACAATACAGATACCCCACAGACCACATACACACAAAACTGAAGCCATGATGATATTATGACTATGTTTATTAATTATATACCCTGTTATCCGAGTTATATTCTCCTGTTTTCTGTAAACACAAAGTACTGTTGAATTGTGTATCTCACTGTTTTTTGTGAACCGCGCTGATGCCTAATAGTGCGGTATATAAGAGTCTATAAATAAAATAAATAAAATAAAATTCCTTTCACAATGGTAGAGGACAGTCTAGAGGTGGTTATTCTGGCAGGGCTGGAGGGACCAAGAAGCAACAGTGGTCCAAATAACAACCAAGCAGTGAGTACTGGAAAGTAGTTCAAGAAAGTTACGCCCTAGAACTGTCCAGATCCCTCTCTAATGTTTTTGTTGTCACCTTGCAAAGCTCAAATCAAGGCTCAGGCAGTAGCAGAAACCATGGAGAGGCTGGTTCAGCTGCAAGAGTTAGTCGAAGTACCGGCCAGTCAGTTAAAGCAGAGCCAATACTCTGTTTACTTTCTGTACCCAAAAATGAAGGATCCCTTCTCCCGATGTTGGATCTAAAGCAGGTATATTGAGCCTTGCGAGTGCCTCACTTCCATATGGAAACGCTGTGCTCACTTATAGTGGGGTAGGATGAGGAGAGTACTTGACATCTCTAGATCTAACCGAAGCATACTTACATATCCTCATTCAGCCAGACCATCAGAAGTATCTTCAGTTTGCAGTGCCCGGAGGCATTTCCAATTCCGCACTTTGGTCTGGCCATGGCTTTACAAAGGTGATGGTTGTGGTAGCAGCAGCACATATCGGCAGAAAGGGAGTTTAGTACATCCATACTTGGATGACTGGTTAATCAGAGCAAAATCTATACAGAACAGTCAAAGCGCTACCTGTCCTGTGGTCGCCTTTCTTTGGAATTTTAGTTGGGTCAACAAATTCAACAAGAGCAATATAATACAAACCCAAGATTTGATTTATTTGGGAGCCTGCTTCGAGAAGAACATGGGACAAGTGTTCCTCCCTTCCAAAAGATCCAGGAAGCTGCAGATCCAGATCTGAAAATTTTCTCAAATACAGTCTGACAGCTTGGCATTCTCTGTAATCAAGCAAGAAGTCACGCCTTGCATATGGGTGATGTTTCAAAGAAAGCCTTTGGGAGATACACCACACGTGCGTGGTCACCTTCCTGGCCAAGGGTGCTATCTTATCTAAGTCTTCTTTTTTCCATGGAGCCTAGCAGATGTCCTGTCTGTTCACTTGCTAAAAAATTGTGTTTTTTCTGCCTTTTTCTGGTGTGTTTTGCTCCTTTTTTACCGGTTTGTATTCCAATCACCTTCCCTTCAACCGAGATCGTCCTTGCCTCAGCATTGTGTTTTTCTTGGGTCCATTTTTTTTTCTTTCATTTTTCTTGGTATGCGGGACTTTCCTCATGCCCACATTGACCATGATGTTGGAATTTGACTTTTCAGGAGCAGTCTTCCCCGCTATGTCTACAGACAGCTGCAAGCAGTGTGGCAAGTGCACCCACACCATGTCCATCATGGACTGCCATAGCTAGTGCCTCTGTGCTGATCACGATAACTCCACCTGCCCGCTCTGCCTGCAGATGTCGAGGAAGAGTCATGCAAAACAGTGGGAATCGATCTTCGGCCAGATGTTCTCGATTTCAGCCCCAGCATCGAGCTTGGAATCACTGCCCTCAGGGACCGCGTCCAATGACTCATCATCGCGCGGCCAAGCTCGCTCTGAGCCCCGAGGTTGCGGAGGCTCGGATTGGGGATCGTCCTCAGAGGACCTCCACACGAGTAGATATCGAGGTCCTCCAGCCACCGTCACCGAAGTCCTCTGCGCAATGCTGAGGGCAATGGCCGGGAACAGCCTCCAAAGCTGACTCGGTGGGAGGACGAGCCCATCACCATTGGTGATTCCCCATCAAGAAAGCCAGCTCCGGGCCTCATTCCATCGGTGCCCAAACCAGTGACTGCAGTGCCACCTGGCCTGGAGGCCAGGATGGTGTCCCTAGAGCGCAACCTGGTGCCTTCCTGGAGTCCCAACGCAGACCGATGCCCGGTTCCTCTAGGTTGTCGGTGCAGACTTTGGGATCCTCCTCCATGAGGGCTTCCCTGGACGATGCCTAGCCAGTGCTCGAGAAGCATGCGTTCCGAGCCGAGCCATGGTACTCCTCTTCACCCCTGAAGCCTTGGGTCTCGCCCCCGAGCGCCTCTGAGTCGAGACGTTGGGCTCCTCTGCCTTGATGCCTCCATCCTGGCATCGAGCCGATGCCCATTGAGCTCTCGAGGCACTCTCCAACTCAGAACAGGATACCAAGGGCAAGTCGCCTGATACCTGGATGCATAGGAATGACCTGTTGTATCCCTCCCTGCTGCAAGAGTGGAGGCAGTCCCCACCCAAGGACCTTGCTTTCCTAGACAGGGATGTCCAAGGCCCTGTCCTTTGTGGCTGAGGCAGAGGATGAGACTTGTGCTGAGGACCTCAGAATTCTCCAGTATGGCGCCCCTCCGAGGGAGTTTCTGACTCTGCCAGTTCTGCCCATACTAGAGTACTTGCTCTGCAGGATATGGGAAGCCTCGGTGCCTATTCTGAACAATCGGCTCAATTCCCAGTATCAAGTCCGCAGGGGCCTATGGTTTGAAAAGCCACAGCTGCCACACAACTCCATGGTGGTGGAGTCGGCCATGCGTTGAATCAAAATCCAGAAGAGAGACACCTCAATGCCACTGGGCAGGGAGGTCCACACCATTGATGGGTTTGATAAGAAGTGCTACCAGGGCTTGATTCTTGTGTTCCGCGTCCAGACTTACCAGCTGAACGTGGTCATGTACCTGAAGGACCTGGCAAAGGAGCTCGCCAGGTTCTCAGCTAGTCTGACCGATGAACCTCTGACTGCTCCAGGTTTATGACTTGGGCGGCCTATGATGGCTTTGAGTCCGTGACTGGGTAGCTGCTGTGGGCATTAGTGCCCGCCGCCTGGCCTGGCTACAGTCTTCAGACCTAAAGCAATGGGTTCAGGACAAATTGGTCAATGTCCCATGCCGAGGGGACAACCTATTTGGCAAGCTCATGACAGGCAAGACCACAGAGTTGGAATTTGAATATACGACCAAAACCAGGCTCTCCAGGAAGACTGCTAGCCCTTCCTGGCAGAAGGCTTCGGGGAAAAAGTCGTCCTACCTGGAGAAGAAAAAAAAACGTACAGAACTTACCATGGTTTCTAGCCTGTCAAGCTCCCCAACAGGGTCAGCAGGCCAAAGGCCAGGGTCACGGCTCTCATAAGTCTAAGGCTCCCGAGCCCCAGACAGCACCCCCACTGCAACCTTGGGGGGAGGGCTTTTGACTCCCTGGGTATAGTCCCTCTCCCATCCAAGGGTCAAGACCCAAGGCACATGGGAGGAAGTCTTGTTTGCTTTTCCCACCTCTGGTCAGGCATTACCACCGACACCTGGGTTCTGTAGATGTTGTGGGAGGGTTATCTCCTCCATTTCGAGCAGACACTCCCTCCGTTCTTTCCAGGGGAGCCCTCTTCACTGAGACCTCCTGCAGAAGGAGCTCGGGATCCTCCTCACTGACCAGGCAGTAGAACCCATTCCCCAACATCTCTTGGCCAAGAACTTCTACTCCTACGACTTCCTTATCCCCAGAAAGACAGGAGGGTTTCATCCCAACCTAAATCTGTGGACCTCAACCGCTTTCTGGTCAGGAAGAAGTTCAAAATGCTCTCTCTTGGAATGTTGCTGCCCAACCTCCAGCAGGAAGACTGGATATGCTCCTTGGATCTAAATGGTGCCTATACCCACATCCTGATTCACCCCCAGCACATCAGTTCCTCGGCTGTGTCGTAGGTGGGTACCACTATTAGTACAGGGTTCTACCCTTCAACCTCTTGGTCACCCCAAGGGGTATTCACCAAGTACTTAACGGTACTTGCCACCTATTTCCGACTGAAGGTTTTCCCATATCTGGACGATTGGTTCATAAGGGGAGGCTCGCTGTACCCTCCTGCTGTTGCAATGTCTGGGTTTTGTCATCAACTACCCCAAATCCCATCTGCAGCCCATGCAACATCTAGAGTTCATAATGGCCCTCCTAGATATGACCCAGGCCAGGGCCTTCCTCCCTCTGGACAGGGCTCAATGGCTAGCGTCTCTGATAACCGAAGTGCAGGGTCACATGACTGCATCAGCCCGTCTCATGGTGTGCCTCTTGGGGCACATGGCTTTGATGGTTCACGCGACTCCATATGCCTGTCTGCAGATGCAGCAGGCACAGTGTTCCTCAGCATTCAATAATCGCAGGCTGCGGGCCACCTAGATGATCGCATGCAGGTCACCAGACCCCTTGCAAACTCCCTCGCCTGGAGGGCTGCACCCGCCGAACCTCTTGGTAGGCCTGCCTTTCCAGGCCTTGCCGGTCCAGTTCGTCCTTACCCACGGACGCCTCCAAGCTCGGATCCCAGGGCATTTGGACTCAGGAGGAGAGCCTGCACCATAGTAACTTAGTATATTATGGCAGATAAAGAACAGCATGGTCCTTCTAGTCTGTCCAGCAAGGTGGTAAGAGTAGTGCACTGCCGCTCCATGCAGGTCACCCCTCCCCCCGCCTCTGTCTAGGGGTGTCCCACCGCTCCATGCAGGTCATCCCTATTCGTGAGATATAAGAGATAGTTAAGTTTATTTTGATTTTGTCCTGTTGCTATAAAGCGATCCACTGTGCCAGTCCCATGCCATTTTGAATTCCGTCTCTGTATTTGCTCCCACCGCTTCCATCGGCAGGGTATTCCAAGCATCCACCACCCTTTCAATTGAAAAGTATTTCCTGACGTTGCCTTTCAGTTTTACACCCTTGCAGCTTATGACCTCTAGTTTTACAGCTTCTCTGTCTTTGAAAAAGGTTTGTTTGTTCTTTAATACTTTTTAAGTATTTAAAGTTCTTTATCATATCTCCCCTGTCCCTCTCCACTAGCATTCACTTCCTCGAACTCCAGGCAGTGGCAAACATCCTTCAAGTATTCCAGAACCAGCTGTTGCACCAGGTGGTCCTGATCTAAATGGACAACCAGGTCGCAATGTTCTACCTCAACAAGCAGGGCAGCACGGGCTTGTACCTCCTTTGTTGGGAGGCGGTCTATATATGGACCTTTGCTGCAGCAAGTGGCATGCTCCTTTGGGCAGCCTACCTTCTTGGACACGAATGTCCTGGCGGACAGACTCAGCAGGGTCCTTCAGCCGCACAATTGTGTCTGAATCTGACCCTAGCCCACTCTTTTTTCCAATGTTGGGCGACTCCGAATGATAGACCTCTTTGCCAGCCCTAGCAACTGTGGTATCCACTGCTGTTGCAGCTTTCTTGAGTGGCCCTGATTTCTCTGGGCTATGCTCCGGACTTGATATCGCAGGAAGACGGTTCTCTCCTGCATCCCAACCTCCAGTCCCTAGCACTGATGACCTGGCTGCTGAAAGGATAGCTCTGGCCCCCATCCATCTTTCCACGGAGATAGAGGATGTTCTGTTGGCTTCCCTCAAGAATTCCACCAGGTGGTTGTATGCCTCTAAGTGGCGTCATTTTTCACTATGGTGTGCAGATGTGGGCCTAAGCCCTTTTTCCGGTCCCGTGCAGTCGATACTCCAGTACCTGCTGCATCTTTCTAATGCTGGCCTAAAGTCCAACTCCATCAGGGTGCACATAACCATCGGTTGGATGGACAATCCATCTCTGTCCACCCTCTCGTGGGCTGCTTCAAGAGGGGTCTCCTCCTCTTGCGGCCCCAGTCCAGCTGTCCCTGGTAGCATGGGAACTGAATGTGATTCTTGGGAAACTCATAAGAACATAAGATATGCCATACTGGGTCAGACCAAGGTCCATCAAGCACAGTATCCTGTTTCCAACAGTGGCCAATCTAGGTCATACGTACCTAGCAGTTTCCCCAAAAGACACAGGTTCCACAATGCTTGTACTGGGTCAAGCATTGATATCCTGGGTCCCTTTTTAATAATGGTTTATGGACCTTTCCTCCAGGAACTTGTCCAAACCTTTTTTAAACCCAGCTACACTAACAGCCTTTACTACATCCTCCGGTAACAAATTCCAGAGTTTGATTACATGTTGAGTGAAAAATATTTTCTTTTATTAGTCTTAAATAGTTTACCCTGTAGCTTCATTGCATGTCCCCTAGTCTTTCTATATTCTGATAACGTAAACAATCGATCTACTTTTACCTGTTCCACTCCGTTCATTAATTTATAGACTTCTATCATATCTCCCCTTAGCAGTCTCTTCTCCAGGTTAATGAGCCCTAACCTTTTTAGCCTTTCTTCATAGGAGTATCCTTCCCTCCCATTTCCCATTTTGGTGGCTCTTCTCTTTTCGTTTTAAACTTTTATTTTCATTTTGCAACAAACAAAAGAAACAACACACCAAAAGAGACAAAACAAGTATACAATAAGGAAAAGTAAACCCATTACCCCCCACCCCGGTGCTTCTTCTCTACCCGTTTGTATCAGCATGTGAGCGCTTCCAATTAACAGTGATTATACATCAAACGATCAAAAAAGTATCCACAATACAGCATGATCATGAGACAGAGATATATACAAAGTTAGACAGTCAGATGAGAGCATTTAGCAAAATGTACATATTCATTGAGCATCTTCCATTGAGACCAATGAGAAGGAGTCTGAACGGAGGAAGCGAACAGACGAGGTATTTGTTCATATTTACTGTAGAGACAGGCATGATTCCACCATTCATTGAGGCTCAGATGGGAACTAATTTCCCAGTATTACTTAATTAGGGAAATAGCAATGCCAAGCATAAAGTTCAAAAGGAGATAAGCCATTTTTGGGAGAGAGGGGATCCCCGCAACTGGGCGAAGTCCCACTATCCTCCAAGAAAGGGACTCCTGAGAGTGCGATATAGACTAAATACGACCCCAGACCCGACGCCAGTAATACTGTAGTGCGGGATATTCATGCATAACATGAAGTAATAAACCAATGGCCGCAGGACGTGTCCAGCAACCATTACCCTGAGTAGTGTTCCATTTGTCTAATCTGTGAGGAGTGTAAAAACACCGGTGGGCTAGAAAGAAGAGGGTCTGAGTGAGTGAGGCGGGTCGGGAACCCGTGTCCCTCTGCTCCAGATAAGGCTCCATTGCTCCGAGGTTGAAGTCACATGCAATTCTCTCTCCCATACTTTCTGCGCTATAGAGGTATCTCTAGTGATAGCATTACATAAGGTTTAGTAAAATTGGATGCTACACCCGGTGAACTACCGAGAGATCGGAAGTCTCCAATCAACCTTATGCAGAGAGTGCCGATGGCGGGAGTACTCTAGTGCTCCGAATGCAATGCTGAAGTTGCACTGACCAGAGTCGGGAGTCGAAAGGTTGCATAAGAGTATTAAAGGCACCTAAAGTGTCGAAAAGCATTGGTGGATAGTGGGAGTCTAATGGGAGAGTCATACCAGGGAGTAAGGTAAGAGGAATCGGTGAGCAAAGGCCCGCTACTATATCTAGCCACACAGGTCTGCTCGGTACTGGATCTTCCAACCAACGAGCACCTTGTATGAGAAGAAAAGATTGAGGGAACACTTGAGTAAAATCGCCACCAAGTATTAATGGAGCATTGGCGGAGGCCGAGGCCAACTGCGCAAAACTTGCATAGTAAGCAGGGTTGTCCACATTCGGGGCATAGTGCAAATACATGTGAATTCACTATCTCCAACCTCAAGGTGTACACGGGCCCATCTACCCTCCATGTCAGCGCTAATATCAGGTACAGTAGCGTGCAAAGACTTCTTAACCAGAATGGTTATCCCGTACCATTTGGAAACGGTGGGAGAATAGGCAGCTACGATGTGAGGCCTAGCATTGAGTTTCAGTGTTTCAGCAGAGTGTAATGCGTTTCCTGAAGAAACACCAAATCAACATGCTCGTGGCTAAGATAGCTAAGGATTTTCTTTCCTTTGAGTGGACCAGTAATGCCTTTGACGATGAATAATAAGATTTTACATAAGGCCATTCAGAAAAGTTAAAATTCTGAGCATGATAGCACACATAATTTCACTGTGTCCCTCAAACTGACTGTATCTGGCTGTACACATGACATAGGAAAAATAAGCTAATATAATACAATGAAGCGCCCCACATTAACAAAGAAAACCGCAGTACGGTAGAGGAGAAGCAAAACCCCAAAATTACTGGCGACCATGTGTCTGCGGGGAGAAACCCCAGAGAAGGCCGAAATTGAAAAAACATATAACCTGTAGGACTGTGCGTGCTCCGAATCCGACCGAGGCACACATCATGAAGGGATAGGAGACCAAAGACAAAAGTCATACAGAGAAAGAAAGAAAGTCCAGGCTATTTCTGTGCTGGGCTATGACCGCCGCATCGGGCCCTTCAAAATGGCGGACAGAGCCGGCAGATAAGAGTCCAAGATTTGGGATTAGCGCATCTGCTCTGCTTCTTTGGAGTCCAAAAATGTTGATAGTAGATCAGGATCCTCGAACGTCCTGGTCTGGTTGTGGAGAGTCACTCGGAGCTTCGCTGGATACAACAGGCCAAAGCGAGCCTGTAGCTGTTGAAGTCGAGGGCGAAGAGCAAGGAGTTTCTTCCGATGGTCAACGGTAGGCTTTGCCAAATCAGGAAAGAAGGAGACCTTACGACCTTCAAATTCCAAATGATGATTCGCTCGGGCAGCATGTAAAATTTGTTCCACTTGTTGATATCGTAGCAAGCTAAAGATAATAGGCCGGGGGGTCGTGCGGTTGAGCGCCATGCGGGCAGGAACACGGTGTGCTCGATCGATTTCCAGTTCTCTGTGAAAGGTGATCTTCAGCAAGGAGGGAAGAGTTTTGAGCAAGAATTCTCTTATATCTCCTGCTTCCACCCCCTCCGGCATTCCGAGGAGCCTCACATTGTTGCGACGGGCTCGATTATTGCTATCTTCCAACTCCTTTTGAAGATTCTGTATCTGGCGCTCAGCCTTGTCCAGTTTGCCCAAGCGCACCTCGTGCGAGTCGAGGACCCCCGCCATATTGTCCTGCCGTAATGAAAGACCTTCAAGTCGGTCCTGGAGCACTCCAAAGTCTTCTCGCATGGCTCGGAGCGCTTCTCCATTGGACTGCACCAATTCCTTCACGCCGCGTATTTCCTCCAAAATCTCCAGGTGCACTGCGGGGTTTTCACGAAATGGAACCATCTTCTGTGGGGAGGACACCTCTGTTTTGGAGCGTTTTCCGTGAGAAGAAGAAGGAGACCCGAAGTCCAAGCGCGCTGGTTTATGGGCCGCCATCCCCCCCGAGGTGCCCCGGTCAGCTCGGAGCGAAATAGTAAATTTATATAGGTATTAAGTCAGGATTCTGAGTAGGCCTCTCGGGAGCTTCAACGCAAAGCGTCCTACCCGCTGGACATCAGGCTCCGCCCCCCCTTGGTGGCTCTTCTCTGAACCTTTTCTAATAACGCTATATCCTTTTTAAGATATGGCGACCAGAATTGCACACAATATTCAAGGTGCGGTCTCACCATGGAACGATATAGAGGCATTAAAAGAGGGCTGCTACACAGTACCCTGTCCTGTGCTGCTGAGGTAAGCTATATTCTGATTTGATTTAAATTATAGCTCTTTGCTGCTGCTAGGCTCTAACATTATGAAATTTAAACTACAAGCTCTCTGCTGGGTTCTAAATTTAACCAGAAAACTCTCTTCTATGTGTTAAATTTAAACTAAAAGTATTTAAACTCATGGCTCCTCGCTTTGAACCACTTGCTTCTGCTCACCTCAAATTCCTTTCCTGGAAAGTTATCTTTCTCATCGCTCTCACTTCTGCTCAGTGAGTCAGTGAGCTTCAGGGGTTGGTGGTTTATGCCCCATATACCACATTTCACAGTAATAGGGTGGTCCTACACACCCATCCCAAGTTTCTACCAAAGATGGTATCTATGTTTCATCTCAACTAGGAGGTAGTTCTCCCCATCTTTTTCCCTAGACCTCATGCATCTCGGATGGAGGCCTCCCTCGACTCTTAAGAGGACGCTGGCCTTCTACGTCGAGTGGATGAAGGCTCCCACAGCTCATCGCAACTGTTCATTTCCTATGACCCGAACAGGCTTGGCATTGATGTCTCTAAGTGCACCCTGTCCACCTGGGTGATGAACTGCATCTCCTTTGCTTATCAGCTGGCTGGACTCTCCCTGCAGCATCATGTCACCCTCTACAGTGTGTGCACCATGGCATATCTGCACTCTGTCCCTCTGCAAGACATATGCCGAGTTGCCACCTGGACCTCAGTCCATACCTTCACGGCTCATTACTACCTGGAGGCGAGCTCGCTGCATGGCAATGCCTTAGGCCAGGCGGTACTCCATCATCTCTTTGGGGATTAATGCAACTCCTTTCCTCCGGCCCTTATGTCCAGGTTACTGGAGAGGGGATTCCTTCCTTACTATGGGGGATGCATCACAGGACTTAAGGTCGTTCATCGCTCCCTGGTCAGCCGTGGCTTTTTGCAGGTTTTTCGATAACCTGTAGCTGGGGAGTCCCATATGTGAGGACTCACTTCCTGCTTATTCCTGGAGAAAGCATAGTTACTCACCTGTAACAGGTGCTCTCCACCGACAACAGGAATCGGTCCTCACAACCCTCCCTCCTCCCCGTAGAGGAGTTTTCTTTTTTTTATGCTTGATTAAGTTATGTCATCAAACTGAGGTAAGATGGCACCCTTGGGCGGGAAGATGACTATGCATGCGTGGTGTAGCTCCCAAAGATTGACTTTGAAAGCTGTGGAGTGATCACCACATGGGTTCAGTCGGTGTCTGTCACCCATGTGTAAGGATTGATTCCTGATGTCCCTGGAGAGCACCTGTTACAGGTGAGTAACTAGACTTTACCTGCAGATTCTGGGTTCCATGGTGGCAACCTTGGATCTAGTACCCTGGGTCAGGGCTCACATGAGGCCTCTGCAGAGGGCCGCCTTCTCTCGATTGGTCACCACAGAGACACCCTCTCTCGAAGAGACTACCTTGTCCACAACCAGCAAGGCTAAATTTGTGATGATGGCTCAATCTGACCAAGCTAGCAAAAGATATTCCCTTGGAACCGCCAGAATGGCTAATGGTGACAACTGACTTCAGTCTATCAGGTTGGGAAGCGCATTGCCTCTCACAGATGGCACAAAGTCACTGGTCTCAGAAAGAGAACACTTGATTTATCAACAGGTTGGAGATGCAAGCAGTTTTTCTGGCTCTCAAGGCTTTCCTTCCCCAATTCTGGCTCAAGCGGTGAAAGTATTCTCCAACAGCATGACCACGGTGGTTTACATCAATTGCCAGGGCGGCACAGGAAGTGCTCTGCAGGCGAGTGAGCTATCTCCTCTGCTTCACTGGGCAGACACTAATCTGATGATGCTGTCAGCAACTCACATCGCAGGAAAAGAAAACACAAAGGGTGACTTGTCAGTTATCAACTGGATCCTGACGAGTGGATGCTAGAAGATTCAGTTTTCAAAGCATAGTGAAGCGCTTGGGTCTGCCAATAATGGATATAATGGCGTCTGCAGCTAGTGTCAAAGTTCAGCTCTTTTTCAGCCACAGAGGAGAACACATGTCCAAAGGTCTCAATGTGCTAACTCAGCGATGGCCAAAGGAAGTTCTCCTCTGTTTTTCTGGCCTGGGCCCTGATCAGTTGAGTAGTTCAGAGGATAGAGGTGCATCAGGGGCTGTTAATCCTAATTGCTCCAGACTGGCCTCAGAGACTGTGGTTTGCAGATCTCGTCAGGCTGATAGTCATTTGATTCTCGCTTACTGCCTGGCTATTGAGAGAGCTAAGTTGAGGAAGAAAGATGTTCAACTCTGGCTACTTTGTTCTAAGCTCGTAAGCATTCAACATCCTTGTCCTATATACGCATCTGGCACATATTGGAGCATTGGTGTGAAGAAAAGGGCCTTCGAGCTCTCTCAGCATCATTGCCAGATATATTGGGCTTTTTGCAGATTGGCTTGGATAACAGGCTCACGTTCAGTTCTTTGCGAGTGCAGGTAGCGGCGTTAACCTGTTATCGGGGGACGATCCAAGGGTATTTTCTTGCTTCTCATCCGGATGTATGCTATTATCTCAGAACTGTTAAGCAACTTTGTCTTCCTAGGCATCCTGCAGTTTCTCCATGGGATTTGAATTTGGTTCTGTCTGCTCTTTCAGGTTCTCCTTTGGAACCTGTTGATCTAAATAGTAAGATCAACTGGGTTTGGGTTTTTTTTGTAATTTGCGTATTCTGCATTGTCTTTCTGTGCGGCTTCAAAATGTGCCCTTCCAATCAAAAAGCCCGCAGTCTTTGAGTTCCAATTGGATTGGTTCTCCTCTCTGGTTGAGTTTCCTTTAAGTTCGGTATTGTCTGACGCCTTCCTTATGCACGGAATTTGTTCAGGCTCAGTTTTTTACCCCTGCGGAAGCCTATATGGGTGAAACAAAGATCTTTGTTGGGTGGAAAAAGAGAATTGTCAGCTATCAGGCAGTGGGTTGCCGTGATAGTTATCAGCACAGTGGGATTGTGATTTGGCAGCTTCAGTTGTTGAATGGAAGGAGCCCTTGGTGGTCGACCAGCAGTCAGCAGTTTTAAGATAAGTAAACTGGTTGGGATTATGCGGGAATGTTTTTTAAACTCCGCTAATCCTTTCTGCTGTGTTTGCAGGGATATGCCTTTGCCAGGGTTTTGCTTGATTTATGGTTGAGTTCACTTTAATGATATATAGTAGTATAGTTTAAAGTAACACTTTGGTTATTAGCTTTGGATGAGTTTTGTCTGAATAGTAGGGTATTATTAAAGTGCTTTTCTAATATCATACCAAATTAGCTGTTTAGTTTTTTAAAAAAGGGGAGTTTTTTGAGCCGATGAAGTTGAATTCATGGTTTCCCATACGGCTTTGATTTACTGCATAGCAGGATGAGACACTATCCTGAGGCTTTTTCTCCCTGATCTGGTGATAAAGCCATTGTCCCTGTGGTTAGTTTTTCTTAAGGGCTTTGATAATTTGGACTTTTTTGGTCATTATGAGTTTGTTGTTTATTAAGTAGAGTTTGTATTTATTTATTTATTTAATAATTTTTATATACCGCACTATTTGTTATCAGTGCGGTTTACATTTAACAAAGTTTTCAGATCAGAGAAGACTGATTGAAATTACATTATAACAAGGAATAAAACTTGGAGAACATGGGAAACTATTTACATATTGACATGTATCAGGATGGTTGAGGAATACATGAAACTATATACATAAAGATAAGGCATAATAGTTGATACTTGATCATAAAGTCCATAGATTGCTTCAGAACTAACAGGAGTGTGCTTGGGACTTAAGCTTTATGTTGTGTAGGGGTCTTTAGTAGGAGAAGGGGGATGGTTTCTTAGAGTCGGGGTGGCGGTTTGGGCAAAATGGAGCAGAAAGAGGTGGTGTTTTATTGCTTTCCTGAATTGTAGAAGATCCCGGATTGCTCTGATTTCTGGAGGGAGGTCGTTCCAACATTTTGGTGCATAGTAGGCAAAGGTTCTTCTCCTGGTTGTTTGGGAGCATTTTATTGATTCTTTGGGAATAGTCAAAGTGTTGTCTGTTGTTGACCTTCTAATTCTAGATTTAGGAGTAGGTGAGATAAGTTCCTTGAGAGAGTTGGGGGCGATGTTGTTGATAATCTTGAATGTTATTAGAAGAACCTTATATGTTAGCCTGGAGTATATCGGTAACCAATGGAGCTCCTTGAGTATTGGTGTGATGTGGTCTGATCTGGCTAGACCACAGAGGACACGTGCAGCGGCATTCATGGCTTGTTGGAGGGGAATGAGGGAGTTCTTTGGTAGGCCGTACAAGATTAGGTTTGCATAATCTAGGTGTGGTAGTATGAGGGCCTGGAAGATGGTTCGGAAGTTGTCAGCAGGTAGCATAGGTTTGAGAAGTCTCAGTGTCCTGATTTTGTTGTAGATGGACCTGGTGATGTTTTTTATATGTTCCTTGAAATCCATGTGTTGGTCAAGAGTGATGCTGAGGTAGTGTATAGCATTACGGCTTGGGAGCTCCGCATCTCTTACTCTTAGGCTGGAGGGGGGAGAGAAGTTTTTATTCCTTGACATGAAAAGTACCTCTGTTTTCTTGAAGTTAATGTGGAGGTTTTGGGTGGTTAGCCAATCTGTAATTGCGTTAAAACAATTAACAAGGTTGGTGAATTCCGGTTGTTTGACTTTGAACGGGGTGAATAGCAGAACATCGTCCGCATAGATTAGGGCAGAAATATTGAAGGATCGGATGATGTTGCATATCGGCTGCATATAGATATTGAACATGAGCGCCGATAAGGAGGAACCTTGTGGGACACCTTGTTGCTGGTGGAAAGGTGTCGAAGTTTCAGAACCAACACGAACTTGTTGCCAGCGATCTGACAGGTAGGATTTACACCACTCCCAGGCAAGGCTGTGGATGCCTTTTTCCAGGAGGCGGGTAAGTAGCTGGTTGTGGTTGACGGAATCGAAGGCTGCTGAGATATCCAGGAAGATGAGGGCGAAACCATTTTCAGTGTTGTCAATTCCTCTATTGAGAGTGTTGGTGAGGGAGGTGAGCAGTGTTTCTATTCCATGCGATTCTCTAAAGCCATGTTGGCATGGGTCAAGGGGGGCTGCTATGTCTATATGTTGTTGGATTTGTCTGTAGACGACCTTCTCGATTATTTTAGCAAGTAGAGGAATGCTAGCGATAGGCCTGTAGGATTCTGTTTTTGATGGGTCGAGTCTGCTGTTCTTTAGGAGGGGTCTTATTGAGGTTCGTTTGAGTAAAGAGGAGAATGAGCCAGTAGCAAAGGAGAGACGGATGATGTTTAGTAGAATTGGGCTGAGTTCAACTCGGAGGGTCCGGATCCAGTGTGCTGGACAGGGGTCGTTTGGAGCTGTTGAGGTGTTGATGCTGACAATGAGGTCTTGGAGACTCCTCACATCAGGAGGGGTAAAATGTGTGAGTGATGTTTGTGAGGTGGGAGTTTGGTAAAGGGGAGGGCGGTATTGCTATTGGTTGATTACTTGCTGTTAGTGATTTGGATTGGAGGAAGTCAGCATATGACTGGGGGGGAATTGGGGCTAGTTGGATGGGGGAGGGTTCCTTGATTAGGGATTTTGCCAGGTTGAATAGGTCTCTTGGTTTGTTGATTGAACGTTGAAGGAGCTGGGTGTGGTATTCCCTCATTCTGAGATAGATCTTCTCGCGGTGAGACTTCAGGAGTCCGAGGTAGGTTGATTTGTGGAACTGGGATTGGGAGCGTCTCCACTTCCTCTCGTGCTTCCTGAGTTCGATGAGGGAGGCACGTAGTTCTGCTGAGAACCATGGAGCGTGCTGTCGTCTCCTTTTACATCTGTTGTGGGTTTCTGAGCTAGTGGAGGATGTTGGATGGGCAAATTCCTTCAATGTGGTGTTCCAGATGGAGATTGCTTCTTCTAGGTTGGTAGATTTCTGTTGTAGGGATGGGAGGACTCTTTTGGAGAACTCTTCATAACAAGAGGTCAGGAGCGTGGTGTGGCTGAGGGTCTAGTTGCTTCATTCTGTGGTGCTGGAACATGATGTGATGGTATTTGGAAAGTGCTTTGGGTATGGGAGTATTTTTGGTGGTGGTAGTATTGAATATGCATGAGAGAAATTTGCATACAGTTGAGGTAGTATGCATACAAATCTAAATCATACATATTCATTAGGGGTATCCTAAAGACCCAGTTTGGTTTAGACCTTCGGAGTCCATCAGTGAATTCCATTGATCTATGTTTTAGCGGATGTCATCGGAGGGAGTGAGCGGGAGCTCCTCCTCACCTCCATTGCCTGCCAATCAGCAACCCTTTCCAACGGCTCAAAAACCGCCGCTTCTGAGGCGCATATTAGATCGGGGTGAGCAGCGGATGTCATCGGAGGGAGTGAGCAGGAGCTCCTCCTCACCTCCATTGCCTGCCAATCAGCAGCCTTTTCCAACGGCTCAAAAACCGCCGCTTCTGAGGCGCATATTGGATCGGGGTGGGCAGCAGATGTCATCGGGGGAGGTGAGCAGGAGCTCCTCCTCACCTCCATTGCCTGCCAATCGGCAGCCCTTTCCAACGGCTCAAAAACCGTCGCTTCTGCGGCTGGCCCGCAGCCATTAAGCGTGGGTCCGGGGTGTGTGAGTAAAATTTACATTATAACTTTGGGCTTAACTGTCATGCTGCTATATCATGGTTGTAACCTGCTGTTTTCCTTCCTTCTTGTCTCTTCTATTCTTTTAACTATCACTGTATCTCTTACTCTGTCCTATCTCATAAATGGCGTTCTTTTCGTATTTTCTGTAATATTTATATTGTATTGTAAACTGCTCTGATGCTTTGGCCTGAGCGGTATATCAAATGTAATTAAACATTAAACATTAGCTGTCGGACATTTTGATAATTTCTGATGTCTCCTTTGCTAAAGAAAGAAACCTTCAAAAAATGTTGTAATTTTATGAAAAGACAGCTTTTTCAGTTTCCAATTTCTTCAGGCTTCCATGATGCGTTGCTGGTGGTGATATCCTAATGCTTGGAGATGGAAGATGCATGTTGACACACTGGAGGCCATTTACTAACAATTATTTGCCGTAGGGCCCATAGCATAAAAATGCACGTATAACATGCATTAACTGTTACATCAGATGGTGTGGGGAATCATTTACTATGTTCTGTTCAATTTTTACCTAACCTTATCAAACTAATAGTTTGCCCAAGGAGGCTCACCACAGAATTATAGGATACACTTAGGGTATGTTTACTAAAGATTTTAATGTGAGCTAAATTATCCACAGCCCTTCTATTTCTTTGGGCACAGTTACACTTAATGTGCGTTAATGAAATTAATATGCATTAACATTTAGTAAACATGTGCCTAATTGTTGAGGTGCGGTACTGTTTTTAGTAGTAGTCTAAAACTGTAACCTAGCGTTTTAGGTTTATAAACAACTGAAAGTGCATTCTTGCAGCATTTTATAAAAGCATATTTCAATTCCCGCAAGTTCATGTCTGTCTGTGTATCTGTATAACTATTGTGAACACATTCTATGGACGGAGAACAGAAACCTCAGTAACATTTATCCATGAAGAGGGCTCCCAATGCACACAAAGGGATAGATACAGTAATAACAATAGGTGCTTTCCACTGATGAGACACACATAAGAAGTGCTGATACAGAAATTCATACCATCACAATTGTGTATTATAGAATTAGCAAAGGTGAAAAGCAGAACTATGTCTAAGGACTTTCATCAGTTCAATCAGGTATAGGCAAGCAATAAATCTGCCGTTCTTTAACACCAAATATCCTGCTATATTAGTATGTAGTGTGTGAATGTTTCCAGCAGCACTAACAGGAATGTACAGAACCAATAGCACAATATTCTAGAGGTCCTTGGGTTCACTGTTCAGTCTAATAAGTCAAGGTGTAAGTAACCTGCATATGTTTCTTTTGAGGAGGAAGAAAGATCCACAGAAGGCCGAAACATATCTTCAGGAGGCTCTGAAGACATATTTGGCGGAGGGCTGGGCACTACCAATCGTACATACCAGGAAGCAGCTGGCAGCATGTCAGAAACAATTGGGACAAACAGAAAAGTATCCTCTATGGGTAGGGATAACCTAAATATTAAAACAGAAGGGTTTGTGATGGTGAAGAAGAGCGCAGGTATAACCAGGGTCTCTGGTCTCCTGAGATCCATGACTGCAGGAAAGTCTGCTAAATTCAGCTCTTCCTGCAGAATTCTCTCTCTTGCAGAACTGCTGCAGGGTAGGGCAAAGCAGCATCAGTGGTGGTGATGGTCCTATTTATCTCCCCTTTCTCCTTCCTCTATGTCAATCCTGGAGAACCTGGTTGTGCACAGTGGCATCTGAGTGCTCCAGGCTGCATCCTTAGAAACATAGAAAGGGAGAGCAAAAAAAACCAATATAGTCTGTCTGGTTGTCCATCCAAACCAACATTCCAGTCTATCTAAGCTCTTCTCTCTGAGATCATCGGTGCTTGTCCCATACGTTTTTGAATTCTGATATTGTTCTCTACACCATCTCCACTGGAAGACTGTTCCATACATCCACTCCCCTTTCTGTAGAGAAATATTTCCTTAGATGAATCCTCCCAGACTGCCAGGTATTTGTAACCTTAAAGACTTGAAATGTCTCTATCATATTTCCAATAATCCCACCTATCCTCCGGGGTATACATATTTACATCTTTAAGTCTGTCCCCAGTCAAAATTGTCATCCATCTTAATATCCACCTTTTGGACCCAGGGGCAGCCTGAGGGTGATGCAGAAGCTCATTGTGGGGACTAAGTTCCATAAATATTTATATATACATTGGGCCTCGTTTGCATAAATTTAATTTTGTTTACTTTAAAATGTATATGCCACCTATCTAAAATCCTAGATGACTTCCAAACATATATATGTAATATATTAAAATAGATCTTACAATAAAATAAACAACAATCATTAATCAAATTTAACTTAAAACCACTTTCCCACACCCCCAAAATCAAACCATTATAAATATCTGCATGCTGGATTTATTTTGCTATGACCAAATTATTGATTAGGAAGAAAGATATAAAATGAGAAACTAATCATGGTGCGCATGAATTCAAGATCATATTGCCTAGGCTGGATTGGAACGTGCTAGCGCTGGAAAAGCCCAGAAATCAATATCAGACTACTAAATAAAATTTAACTGAGACGTTCCCTTAAAATTTGAGATTTCCTTGAACCTGAACTGACAAAATATTTTAAATTTCAGTCTGGCAGCATCAAGAAAACAAAAGTGCAAATCTCGGACAATCCATATTCCAGTACCGCCCCCCCCTACTGACATCCTACAGTTGACTACACACCAAGAACCCACAGTACAGGATCTGCAGAGCAAATCTACCATTTCATAACTGCACTAACTTCCAAAACTCACACAAGAAGCATACTCAGAAAAGGACGGCACCATAAATACTGCAGTGGAACCTAGAACATCCATACACCTACTGGAAAAACTGAACAAATCAGATTCCTACATACTAACAATACTAGCCTCTGTCACACATTTAGCAGTATGTTTACTAAGCTGGGCTAACAGCCTGTGCTATTTGCAACTAGGTCCCATTGAATAACATGGGGCCTATTTGAAAACAACATGGGTTAACTGTTAGCCCATCTTAGTATTCATACCCCTTAGAATGTAGATAAACCCTCACCAAGTACAGAATAAGTGGCCAGAAACTAAAAATAGAAATATGTTGATAAAAATTAAACTGAGATGCTAAGAAGTCACACTCTGCATGTAGTACAACACCAGAGAAATAGAAAAATGCATATAAAGCATATGTAAATTACAAAAACTGATATATTCCAATCACTAAGAGGCCTGTTTACTAAGCTGGGCTAATGATTAGCATGCACTATTTCTAACTAGGTTCCATATTTTTCAGTGGGATTTATTTATTTATTTAGCTGTATTTATATCCCGCTTTTCACCGGGTCATAGCGGTGGAACATTGAATGAGGGGGGGGGGGGGAGACAATAATCACTTTTAAGGGTATGGGCTGTCACCAGGCGGTCAACATTTATGATTTTAACAAATATTTGGGACATAAACATAGACGGTGAGCTGCAGTCTCATTGTGGGTGTCTGTTTGTTTCAGGTTCGAGGTATTCCTGGAATATTGTGGTTTTTAGTTGTTTCCTGAACGATATGGGGTCTTTGTTTCTGATGTGGTTCGGTAGAGAGTTCCAAATGGTTGGTGCATATAGTTTGAAGGCTCTGTTGCAGTTTTGTTGATTGCATTTTGTCCTTTTGTGGGGATGGTGAGGGAGTTGTTGGTGGTTTGTCTGGTTGCTTTGTTGTGGGCTGGTCGGGTCAGTAGTGTGCGGAGTTGGGAGGTTTGGGTTTGGTTGAGTGCTTTGTGGGTGAGTAGGGCGGATTTGTACTTGATTCGTGCTTCTAGAGGTCTCTCAGGATTGGGGTGATGTGGTCTTGTCGTTTTGCTGATTGGATGATTCTTGCTGTGGTGTTTAAGGCAGTCCGGAGTGGGTTGGTATGGGTGGCGGGAGTCCATGGTAGATTATATTGCAGTAATCCAGGTGGGGGAGTGTCAAGACCTGCATCACTGTTCTGAAGTCTTGTGGTTCGAGGAGAGGTTTGAGGCGTTGCACTGTTTTAGCCTTGTGAAGTATTGTAGCGGCGTGTTTTTTTATTTGTTGTTCAAGTGTGAGTGCTTGGTCTATGATGATTCCCAGGTATCTTATCTGCGGTTGTATTTGTATTTGAGTGGTCCCGATGTTAAGGTGTGAGGGTGGCGTGAGATCCGGGTCTTTCGTTACTATGAGGGCCTCTGTTTTCTTTATGTTGATGGATAAGTTGTTTTTTTGTAGCCAGTTGGATACTGCTGTGAAGCATTCTGTTAAGTGTTTGTTTGATGGGTTGGAGGTTGTAATTCGGGCATAGAGCATTATGTCGTCTGCATAGATGTGGTAGTGAATGTTGTTTGCCTGTATGATTGAGCAGAGTGGTTGCAGATAGATGTTGAAGAGCATGGCTGATAGTGTGGATCCATGGGGTACTCCTTGGTGTTGCTGGAAGGGGGGGGAAGTTGATGCGTTTGTGCGGATCAGTTGATGCGGATCAGGGATCGAGTTACAAATAGTGCATGCTGTTAGCCCATCTTAGTAAACATGCCCCTAAATTGAAAATGAAATAGTTATTTCTACCTTTGTTGTCTGGCCATTTTATTTTTCTAATCATATTGGTTCTAGTCTTTGGTTTCTGCTTTCCTGCATCTTCTCTTAATTTTTTCCAGGTCTCGTCCATCTGCTACTTCTTCCCTCTACATCCATCTCTGATACTGATCTTTTTCTTTTCATCTTTCTTGCATGTATTTTTTCTCTCCTTTTTACCATCTTGTCCTCTGTCTGCTACTGCTCTTCAACCTTAACCACAACCCTCCCATTCCCCATCTCTCTTTCCTCAGTCTCTTATTCTCCAGTCCCCCCTTTCTTCATTCCCTGATGTGTCCAATATCTCTCCTCTTCCTCTATCCCCACAGTCCAACATTTTTCCATTCAATATTTGCCCTCTCTCTCCCCATCTAGCATCTCCACCTCTTTTACTCCATATCCCCTAATGTATCCAAAATATCTCCTATCTCCCTGTGTCTATCCAGAGCTGGTGCTAGGGTCTCTGGCGTCCCCCTCCCTCATTAGTATTGATAGGCTGCACCCCCTCCTTCCCAAAACTCCTTTATGAACTCTGTTCATGTGATGCTTGTATTTCTCCTTCAAATCAAATGTTGTAACAAGAAAATTGCAGTGAAGGGGAAAATGCTTACGTGGAATAAAAATAAGTAGCGAGGAATAAATATTTAACATATGAACAGGCTGTGATAATCAAAGGGTTAATGTGAGTGAAGCAAATAAAATCAATATATCTATTTAACTAAAAAAAATGTACAAAGTTTACAGCCAATGAGCTTTTCATGTCTTTTTTTTCTTGCCTACTGCTATTAGTACAGATACTACCGCTGCTCTATCTCTGTAAGCATGGTTGCACAGCTCTTTTATAAATCCGACAAATGAGGTGATAAAAGCAGTTAGCGTGACTGGGTTTAAAGAACGTTTGGACATGTCCCTGGAGAAAAAGTCAACATATTGTCATTAAGACAGACCTGGGGAAAGCAACTGCTGTCCCTGGGTGTAAGCAGCGTGGAAGCAGAATTGAGCACTAAGAGGCAGGACTCAATCCCCATGTTGATGTTGACAGTACCAACAGTCGGCAGTGGCAGTATCAATGTGAAAATCACCACCTGGCTGGACTTTGTGATTTCTTTGAGAGCTGCTGCAGTTGTGAAACATGCAGAGACTTTGCTGGCATAACAAAAGTGGAAAGATCACTCCGCAGCCTCCCATGAGAGCCAGCTGTGGTGCTGCTTGTATTGGATAGGCAGTGATGCTAGCCATAAGCTTCAAGCCCTGTGCTATGGCAGATGTGTATCTCACTCTGACAGACCAACTCACTACACTGGATACTCCCCCGACTCCCTCTATTCTCTGTGGCTTGCTGCCTGGTAAATATTACCCTAGCAGCATGCTGCAAGAGGGAAGGAGGGAGGTCTGATATGTTTGGTGCCCTGCAGCAAAACTGAAAGAAGCTGAAGAGTGCATACTTTACAGTGCGACACAATGGCGCATTTCCCTCATTTACAGGATGACATTTGGCGGCTTCATCTGTGTGTGTCATAGAAAGTGTTGGGGAGTCCGTGTATGTGTGTGTTTTTCCATGTGTCATGGAGACTGTCAGAGTGCTGTCGGGACTTTCCGGTGTCTGTGTGTGCATGCATGTGTCATGATGCCTTTTGGTGGCTACATGCATGTCTATGCCATGAGGAGTGTCTGAGGCTGCATGCAAGGCTATGTGTGCATATGAAAACAGCACATTTATGGTGTGACCAAGCGATGCATGTCTCCATCTGCAAAATCATACATATCTGGTGTGTGTGTGAAGGAAGAGTTCAAAGAGAGATGATAAAGTGTGTCTCATGGTAGCAGGAGTTGTAGAAGGAACCTTTATAACGTATTATCTGTCTATATCTATCTATATATGTCTCTCTTCAGAGAGTGGATATGTGTTACACGAATGTGGCTGTGTGTGAATGCATGTATGGGGAATGGGGTGCTGTGTGTGTGTATGCTGTGTGTGGGCCAGGTGTGTGTGTGAGATGTGGGGATGGGATGCCTCTGTGTATGTTTGTATGCTGCAGGAATGCTCCTTTCTAACCTCTCTTTAACCTCAATCCCTTGCACTCTTACATCCTTCCATGTAGACCCTCTCCTGCTGCCTCCCCCCACTCCAGTGGCATACCAATGACTACCTCCACTCCAGGCCTGTGCTGTTTCCTCTCCCAAAGTCTCATGATAACACCACAAGACTTTACCTGGGAAGTAGCAGCCTCCAGGGACAGGCCTGGAGTTGAGGCAATGGCTTGCTGTGTGGCAAGCAAGTAAGTTTGCCCATGGGGGAGGGACCTGTTCTGGGTGCCAAACAGGCTCAGTATACCACTGCCCCCAATCTGTTACCTTCCCAGCCTCTGTCCCTTTCTCCCTACCCTTGTATTCTCACACCATGCCCTCCATTCCCGTTTTTCCCATCTTTTTTTATTTCTCAAACACACTGCCCCTTTAAATTTAATTTTGCCTCTTGTGTGTCTCTGGCCCCATTTCATTTTTCTATAGCAGGCTTCTCTTGCTCTTCAGGCTGCAGAAGCTACTACCCGCAGTACCGACTGATCTGCATGGTTGGTGCGCTCTGGCCACAAAGCATGAACTCTAACAAAGTGCTATGTTCGGCTGAGGCGATAAGAGCATGAGCAGCATGTGGAGAGCCTAGTGCACCATGCTCAGGTCCCACAATCTATGCCAGAGCACAGGCACCCACTCCTTCCTGGACACCATGCACAGGGGTAAGGTGCACCTGGCATGCTTCATGAATGTGCATGCCACTCAAGTAAACTGCCTATGCTTCATGTGCCTGGAGAAGAGTGCAGGCAATGAATGGGGCCACATCAAACGCAGCCATCTGGATGCTCAAGCTGCTGGTGCAATTCAACACCAACCTGGAGATCCCTGATTGCACCGTCAACGGACCCTTTTTGTATACCACCTCAACCAGCCATAGGCTGTGCTAGAGTTCCTGCTCTGCGCCTTCAAGGGGGGACACAGTGAGTGCGTGCAGGCGGATGCTGAGTGGCAGGGCCCAGAGTGGGGGTGGGGCATCCCCGGAGCCGCCGAGTCCTCAGCCCAGGAGCTGTTCAGGTCCCACAAGCTGCTGCTACAATCCGGGAAGAAATGTGTCAAGGAGCAGTCTGATGGCGCCTGAGGTGGGGTGCGGAGCAGATGGAGGCTGCGATTATTGCCAGCAGTGATGGTGTGGGCCTGCGGGACAGGTTGTTCCCGTGGGCAACAGCACCAAGGCTGGCCAGCACCCTTGAACACCAGTGCCTCCCTGCAATACTTACCTCGCTTACCAGGTAGCGCTGGCCCTGGGTCCAGCATTCCTGCCCTTCTCCCTATTGCCTCACATATCTAGCATCCACTCCATCTCCCTATATCTTGTCAAGTTCAGTTCTCCCCACTGTAGTTCTATGCCCTCTCCCCCGTGTCCAGCTTCTCACCCCTCCCACTGTCCAGTATCTCTTATCCATTTCTCTATACCTACCTCCCTTGTGTCCAACATCATTCTCTTCTCTATTTCCCACCCTCCTCATGTCCGTCTCTGTATAATCCACTCCCCATGTCCAGCATCTCTTCTCCATTTCCCTATTCCCCTTCCCCTGTGTCCAGTATCCCCCTCCCTCTGCCTATGACTTCCCCTGTGCCCTCCTCCATATTCCTCCCACCTCTGTGTACTTTAGCTGAGCCTCCAATAGCTCTTCCTTTCCCATGCCATATAGCCCTGTGTGTCCCTTTCAACCTAACCTACCCTCTCGTGCAGCACTTTCCGTGCATATCATAACTTCATGGGAGTCCAGAGGGCCTTAATACTTAAAAAAAAACCCAAAAAAAACCATTGACTAACATTAGCCAACATTAGGGCTTTGTTAGTGTTGGACCAAAAGCGACTCCACTGTTCCTCAGCTAATTTACAATTGAGGTCAGCGGTCCAGGTCCCCCTTCCAACCCTTTATTTGCTGAAGAGGACTGGTTTCACAGCCACCACTACAAAATGGAGGCTACATATTCCATGGATAACATCTGCTTCGGAAACCTACATGGTGTTGGTGTCGGTGTCTCAGTGAGCTTAGCGGGGACATTATTATTTTGAATCAGACAGTGCCTCAATTGCATCCGTTGGAAATATTAATTTGGAAGGACACTGAACCTCCCCACCAGAGCCATTTTGCTCCATTGCTGTAGTTTTAATTGTATTAGGTCCTTGGCCAGGGTGGACATCCTTCTGGGGCTCACTGATGGAGGAGATGTCAAGTTATCTAGTTCCAAGAGGGAGATTTGAGGTCAGCCCTGGATTTCTGCATTATGGGACCTGCAACACTGATTTTGATCGCTAGAGTCAGAAACTACAAACGCCATACTGTTTTGGGATATAAATTCAAAACCAGGAATGGTCAAAAAAATCACCGTTCTGGAAATGAATATCTTGATAGCTCTGGAAGTTACAGGCCTTCCCACCCCTCCACCATTGCCGCTACCGGATCCTTCCATATTACAGGGTTCCCCCTCATCTTGCCTCTGTGCCACAGCGACAGCAACACTTCTATAAATAACATTACTGCAAGCCTTCCTGAGATTGCCTCTGACAGACCCTATTGTATTCCTCCCTTTCCTCTAGCACTTGCTTCTCTTCACCATGGAAACTCATGTAAGGGGCATTGAGGAGTGATTTTTGGCACAATGATGTGAGGTCCAGACTAAAGCATGGCAATGCAGCAACTTTCCAGTGCTTATCAAAATTTGGCACTGCAGTTATGTGCCTATACTTAAATCTGAGTCTTCTCCGAAGGGAGGTGGAGATGAACAAAACCCTGTATTGAAATATGAAAAAGCGCAGAATCATACTAAACTAGAAAGGCACCCTGAGCGACCTGCGAACCTGTCACCCCCTTCCACCAGCTATGTGCGGTGACCTCTTGTTGGGCTTCCTGGAAACCCAGTGATGATATCAGCGCCCCTTCAAAAAAAACATGAGAATTACAGAAGGCCTTAGTAATGGGGAAGTGAGTGAGACTAAAGTCTGATACGATGTAAGGTTTGTGGCAGGGACAGAATTTTATGTTTAGAGGAGGTCAGGACTTCAAGTAATGTTTGTTTCACTTACTTACCCAACAAGTAGTAGTATTTTAACTGAGAGTCCAGGTGATCTCTCTCAAATCATTCTTTATCTATCTTTTTGCTTGTTTTCTATCTTTCTTCTTCACTCCACTTGTCCTTGCTCCTTTCCCTGGAAGCTACCACACCTTTATTCTCCTTTTCACTTCTGTACCCTGTAAGCTGTCTCCCTTTTTCATTTATCCTCTTTTTTTATTTTTATGGAGCCCTATTCTCTCAAATGGCATAAGTTGCTCTCTCCAGAATTCTTGTCCACAGGGGGAAACGCATATTTCAAGGTCTTACTGGTAAGAAGCAAACAATAGTTCTCTTCCTCTTTAAAAAGTTTACATGCAGGTTATATGATTCCCAAAATATATTTTTGCTTTCAAAAGCTTACAACAGAGGATAGCGTTCTTCAAACAAAACCACCATCTCTTAGAATCCTTTCAAAATAATAGACACAATTCTCCAGGAACAAGCAAGAAGTCAGTCCTCACTTATGGGTGACGTTGGCACCGATGGGAGCCCACGCGGAGCAATTCCCCAACTTTCAAAGAAAGCCTTTGGGATTGCTACCACGCATGCATGGTCCTCTTCCCGCCCAAAGGTGCCATCTTGCTCAGTCTTCCTTTTTCCGCGGAGCCCTTCCTACGCACGTCTTCGTCCCTCAGAAAAAGTTTTCGTTTTTCGCCTTAACAGGCTATATCTCTTTTTTTCCAGTTGCACCGGTCCTCTACCCATCCTCCCCTTGCTCCCTTTTGGAGCTTGTGGGTATACTTTTCCTGATTTTTTTTCTTCCCGGGCTTCCAACCGCTGGCTGCGTGGGTCTTTGACCTCGCAGGGGCCGTTTTCGCCCCCATGGTCACCGGGTTTAAAAAATGTGATAGATGCTCTAGGAATATGTCGCTTACGGACACTCATGACTGCTGTCTAAGGTGTCTGGGAGCTGACCATGACCCAGAGCTCTGTTCGGTCTGTAAGAAAATGTTCTCTAAGACCCTGCTCAGCTGTAAGCAGAAGTCCGAAGACATTTTTCGAAAGACTGCCTTGGAGTCCCCGGTGGCACCCTCGATCATCTCCCCTCCAGTGGGTTCTTCCCCTGCAGCACTGCGTTCCAGGTGGCATTCAGACCAGGGGTCCCCCGAGGTGGAACAGCGCAAAAAGAAGGCATCCTTGAAGTCGCTGTCTGGGGCCCCCGAGAAGTGCGAGCGCTCCCACGCCCGATCGCTTAGCCCCATTCGGCGTTCCCGAGAGTCGGACAAGGAGCGGCCCCGCAAGGTACCTCGCAGAGAAACGGAGGCCTCCAGCGAAGGCGCCCAGTCTCCTGAGGGCCATCCCATTGAGGACCTACTCTCCTCCTCGACGCCCGATCCAGTGACCCCAGTATCGGCATCCCAGGGCCCCATGCCCACGTGGGAGTCCTGTATGCTGGCGCTAGAATGCAGCGTTTCTGCATTCATTGCTTCCCAGCAGGCGCTCATGGCCAGCTTCGCTGATTTGTGCCCAGAGACCATGGGTCTCTCGTGTGGGACACCCCAGTCCGTCCAGGAAATCCCTGAGAGCCACGGGCCTCGTGAGTGTCCTCGACATCGTTCTTGCTCGCTCTCCTGTTCCTCAAGGGCGAGATCGTCCAGGGCCTCCGGCTCCAGTCTGCCGGCCATCGGACAGAGCGAACCGCCCGGCTCAGATCCCCCAACTGATTTCTTGGACTGGGAATCTCATGGGGACACATCCCCGGAGACCCGCACCCACCAGGATCTTCCTTCGGACCCCTCGCTGCCTGGTCTCCGGTGGCGTTCACCACCCGAGGACACCTCCTTTCTGGTGTTTATTCGGGACATGGCTCGGGCCCTCAACCTGATCACCCAGGTCGAGGAAGACCCTCGTGCCGAAGAACTCGATATCCTTCAGTACAAGGCCCTGCCCAGGGAATCCCTCACTGTGCCGGTGCCGCCTATCCTCTCCCGACTATTGCTCCGCATGTCCCCATCGTGAGCAAGCACCTTGACACATTGTACAAAGTGCAGCGGGGGCCAGGCTTTTGTAAGACTCAGCTTCCATACACCTCGATGGTGGTGGAATCAACCATGAGGAAGCAGAAAAGCCCAAAGTCACACCCCTTGATCCCACTGGGTCGAGAGTCCAGAGCCCTTGATGCCCTGTGCCACAAGGTCTATCAAGGTTCCATGCTCTCCTGTTGCATCCACGCATACTAATTATATATGGGTATGTTCCTCTGCGACTTGGCAAAAGAACTTAGAGGTTTCTCCAGGACCAAGCAGGAAGCCAGTCCTCACATATGGGTGATGTCAGTGCCGAAGGAGCCCCCGTGTGGAGCATTTCCCCAGTTTTCAAAGAAAGCCTTTGAGAATGCAGTGCGCCTGCGCGGTCCCCTTCCCGCCCAAGGGTGCCATCTTACTCAGTCTTTCTTTTTCCACGGAACCCGACGGACGTGTGTTCGTGTCACCCGGGGAAAGTTGATTTTTTTCTGCGATTTTCGCGTTGTCTTATCCGGTTCGACGCTGGTTCCCCTTCCCGTCTGGGCTCGGTACACCGGTATCGAGTCCGGAGTTTTGATTTTCATTTTTTGTCCTTTGTGACTAGCGTTCGCGCTGTTTTTGTGTTTCACTGGCAGCCCGGTCTTTTGACCTTGCAGGGGCCCTTTTTCCCCCGATGGCTGCCAGCGGGTTCAAAAAGTGTGATCAGTGCAAGAAACGTATGTCTCTCACCGACACACATGACTGCTGCCTCCGCTGCCTCGGGCCCGACCATGACCCGCTGGCCTATGGCCCATGTGGCAAAATGTCGTTGAAGGCGCTTCGGAGCCGTCAGCATCAACGTGAGAGAATTTTCTCTGACTCAGCGTCCAGCCGGGCCAGGACTTCGTCAGAGGCCTCGACATCTCGGGAGTCTGACCCCGAGCGCCATCGGGGCTCCTCTGAAAGGGAGTCTCCCACCCGGGAGCACAGAAGGAAGAAAAAGCTCGTGAGGGTGGCGTCAGTGGAGGCACCTGGTTCCTCGAGGGCCAGGTCGCGTAGCCCTGAACGCTGCCCCGGGCTCTCAGAGTCAGAGAGGCCTTCCAAGCCACCTCGTGTGGAGCTGGAGTCCCCGAGTCACGTAAGTGCAGTTGTCCTCGTGGACTTTCCTCCGGGGGAGCCGACGCCGTCGGGGCCCGAGTCGGGGGCTGATGAGTCTCCTGAGCTTGGGCTCAGGTTGACAGCCTTGGAGAGCAGCTTGGCTGCCTTAATGGAACAGTAGCGGGTGCTGATCGCCAGTCTGACCGGTGCATCTGCCCCAATCACTGGGACCTCGACGTCTAAGTCGACCCCGGAGACCGAGCTGATCCTCGAGTCGATCCTCGGTCAAGATCCCCCTTGACCTCCCATGTGGGGCTGAGGTTGTCGACGCTGATACCCTCGGCGTCGGGGCGGGTGGCACCAAGGCCCACATGGCCGGAGCCGCTCGATTCCTCCTCGGAGGAGTCGGAGTGGGAGACGGAGGAGTCCCCGGACAACGTCTTGACCCGGATCGGAGTCTGAGCATCGGAGACCGTCCCCCCCGGAGGATACCCGGTTCTCGGACTTCATGAGGGACATGGCCAAAGCCTTGGCCTTCCCTGTGGACGCTGAGGAGGAGCCTCGAGCCGAGGAGCTCAATCCCCTCCAGTATGATTTTCCTCCAAAGGAAGCCTTTACTGTACCAGTTCCTCCGATGCTGGAACAGCTGCTCTTCCGTATGTGGGAGGCACCGGCCTCGATGCCGGTTCTTAGCAAACGGGTCAATTCCATTTATCGAGTCCGTAAGAGCCCTGGGTTCCAAAAGGCACAGCTACCGCACCACTCCATGGTTGTGGAATCAGCCATGCACCGTCTGAAGAGTCAGAAGATGCACTCCTTGGTGCCCCCCGGCCGGGAGGCCGGGAATCTGGATGCCCTCAGTAGAAAGTGCTTCCAGGGCTCTATGTTATCTTGCCGTGTCTAGACCTACCAGCTGTACATGGGCATGTACCTACGAGACCTGGCAAAGGAGATTGCCGGGTTCTCAACTGGCCTTTCCGAGGAACCTTTGCAGGGGTTCAAGGCTTTGTCAACAGGGATTCGAGAGTGCTCGAAGTTTATCTCTCAAACAGCCTAAGATGGCTTAGAAGCTTCGGCCTGGGTAGCCGCGGCCGGCATTGGTGCACGCCGTCAGGCATGGCTACAGTCATCGGACCTGGAGCCATGGGTGCAGGACAAGTTGGTCAATATCCCCTGCCGAGGTGAAAACCTTTTCGGTAAGCCCATGACTGAAAAGGCTGCAGAAATCGAGACTGAGACTCTCACCAGGACAAGGCTGTCCAGGAAGACTTCTGCCCCTTTTCAGAAAAAGAAGGGCTCGGAAAAGAAGCCCTTTTTCCCGAGGAAGGTTGCTGCCTACAAATCCTACCCTCAATACCAGGCCTCTCCAGCTCCACAACAGGGCCAGCAGGCCAAGTGGCAGGGGCATGGGCCCCGTAGGCAGAAAACCCCCAAGCCGCCAGCTCTGGCTCCTGCACAGCAGGGAGTGGGGTTTTGACTCCCACAACATAGCCTCTTCTCCGCAGCTGGCTCCACGCAGCACAGGAGGTCGGCTGACCCTGTACACCTGCAGGTGGCCAGCCATCAGGGTACTGAGCATAGTCCAGAAGGCTACTTGCTCCACTTCCACCAGCTACCCCCCTCCTACTATCCAGGGGAGCCTCCAAGACTCTCTCTACACAAGAACCTCCTCCTTCAGGAGTTGGCAAGTCTTCTAAAGGAACAGGCGGTGGAACCGGTGCCTCACCACCTGAAAGGGCAAGGCTTCTACTCCAGGTACTTCCTGGTACCAAAAAGGACAGGAGGGAAAAGTTCAAGATGCTCACCCTTGGGATACTGCTGCCCTACCTCCAGCAGGGAGATTGGCTATGCTCCTTAGATCTAAAGGATGCTTATACTCACATCCTCATCCATCCAGACCACAGACAATATCTCAGATTTGTGGTGGGAGTAAACCATTTCCAGTACAGAGTACTTCCCTTTGGCCTAATTTCCGCCCCCAGGGTTTTCACCAAATGCCTGGCGATGGTGGCAGCCTATCTCAGGAATCAGGGAATTTTCGTCTTCCCATACCTGGACGACTGGCTCATCAGGGGCCAGTCTCTCCAGGAGGCCAGACAAGCCACTCTTCACACTGTCTCTCTTCTTCAGCATCTGGGCTTTGTCATAAACAACGCAAAGTCCACTTTGCTCCCCTCACAAAACCTAGAGTTTATAGGAGCAAGATTAGACACCCTGCAGGCAAGAGCTTACTTGCTCAAGGACAGGGCCCACAGACTGAGGGACTTGGCCAACCAGTTCCAAAGCAATTCTCAGATCTCCGCCAGGCACTTCCTGCGGCTCCTGGGCCACATGGCATCCATGGTACATGTGACTCCGAATGCCCATCTGCACATGCGGACTGCTCAGTGGTGCCTCAGAGCTCAGTGGACACAGGCCATAGGCGACCTCCAAGACAGAGTAAAGGTGTCCAAACCACTTTTGGACTCCTTGCAGTGGTGGCTACATCTCCTAAACCTTCTCAGGGGGGTGCCTTTTCAGGCCCCAGCACACACAAGGGTGCTGACGAGTGGTGCTTCCTTAAAGGGCTGGGGTGCACATTGCCAGTGCACGTGCACTCAAGGCCTCTGGTCTCTTCGGGAGGCCACACAGCAGATCAATCTGTTGGAGCTGTGAGCAATCCGCTTGGCTCTCCAGACTTTTTCTCATGCCCTCTCTCACCAGTCTGTCTTAGTTCAGACAGACAATCAGGAAGCAATGTTCTATGTGAACAAGCAAGGGGGCACAGGGTCCAGACTCCTATGTCAGGAGGCTCAGGCCCTTTGCTCCTTTGCAGTCAAACATGGCATGTTTCTCAAAGCAGTTTATCTACCTGGTCAGGAGAACTGCTTGGCAGACAAACTAAGCAGGATTCTCCAGCCTCACGAATGGCAGTTGAATCCACTGGTGGTCCAGCAGATCTTCCTACGATAGGGAATTCCATGAATCGATCTCTTTGCAAGTCCACTGAACCGTCAGCTGCCCAGGTTTTGCTCCAGACAGCCGCATCCCCTGAAAATGGCAGCAGATGTGTTTCCGATCTCTTGGTCTACGGGCCTCCTGTATGCGTTTCCTCCCATGCCCCTGGTGGTCCGAACTCTGTTCAAGATTCTACGGGACAAGGCCTCAGTGATTCTGGTAGCCCACAGATGGCTGAGGCAACCGTGGTTTCCACTTCTTCTGCAGTTGGCGGTGGAAACTCCATTCCCTCTGGGGTTGCAACCCAATCTCCTGTCTCAGGATCAGGGTTCCCTTCTGCACCTCAATCTGATGGCCTGGCTGCTGAAAGGATAGTCCTAGCTCCCTTACTTCTACCTAGGGAAGTTAAGGAGGTGGTCTTGGCCTCTAGGAGGCAGTCCACCAGAAAGTCCTATGCCCTCAAGTGGTGTAGGTTCTCAATATGGTGTGCTCAGCGCAATGAAGATCCTTTCTCCTGCCTTATGCCAGTAGTACTACAATACCTACTTCACCTGTCAGACCTAAACCTTAAATCCAACTCTGTTCGGGTCCACCTCAGTGCTCTATCAGCACACCACTCACCGGTGGAGGGTTAGTCTCTGACGGTTCACCCCTTGGTGTCCCGCCTCCTCAGAGGCCTGCTTCTGCTCAAGCCTCCGATTCGTCCACCAGCCACTGAGTGGGATTTGAACATGGTCTTGCAGCAACTTACTCGCCCACCGTTTGAGCCGATGGCTACTTGCCATTTACGCTTCCTTTCTTGGAAGGCGCTCTTCCTGGTAGCTCTTACCTCGGCCAGATGTGTGAGTGAACTAAAAGCTCTGGTTTCTGATAGATCGTACACACGGTTCTATAGGAACAGGGTGGTCCTACGGACCCATCCGAAGTTCCTTCCAAAAGTTGTCTCCTCCTTCCACCTCAACCAGTAGGTGGTTCTTCCGACATTCTTTCCCAGGCAGCATACCAGCCGGGCTGAAACAGTCTTGCATACCCTGGACTGTAAGAGGGCGTTGTCCTTTTACATAGAATGTACGCGGGGGCACCAAAGGGCTACTCAGCTCTTAGTCTCCTTTGACCCTAATAAACTGGGTTTGCCTGTCTCCCAGCGTACATTGTCCACTTGGGTAGCAGATTGTATTGCCTGTGCGTACAAGGCAGCCGGCCTCTCCTTGCAGGGTCGAGTCACGGCCCACCGTGTCAGGGCGAAAGCCGCATCAGTAGCTCATCTCTGCTCTGTTCCGTTGGCAGACATCTGCCGGGCCGCTACTTGGTCTTCAAGCCAGACGTTTGCGGCCCACTGCTGCCTCGAGAGAGAGTCCTGAAGGGACAGTGCTTTCAGACAGGCGGTATTCCGTAATCTCTTTGAGGTTTAGGCAACTCCTGCCCTCTGGCCCTTGTGTTGGGCTACTGTATGGGGGCGTTCTCAGAGGATATTCTTATCATGGATGCTGAGGCTCTGTAGAGGAAGCCATTTTTTTTCAGCTTTGGGTACACGGTAGCCTAGAGCTGGGGAGTCCCATATGTGAGGATTGACTTCCTGCTTGGTCCTGGAGAAAGAGTAGTTACTCACCTGTAACAGGTGTTCTCCAGGAGCAGCAGGAATCAGTCCTCACGACCCTTCCTCCTCCCCTGGAGTTGCAGTCATATACTTTTTTTTTTGGGGGGGGGGTTTGCTGTCTTTTAGTTATGTCATCAGACTGAGCAAGATGGCACCCTTGGGCGGGAAGGGGACCGCGCAGGTGCGCTGCATTCCCAAAGGCTTTCTTTGAAAGCTGTGAAAATGCTCCGCACGGGGGCTCCGTCTGTGCTGACGTCACCCATATGTGAGGACTGATTCCTGCTGCTCCTGGAGAACACCTGTTACAGGTGAGTAACTACACTATCTCCACCACCAATTAATTGTTTAAGATTTCTTAAGAGTGAACTTCTTGTTGTCTATTAAGTGCCACTGTACAAACTAATGAAATCAAAACTGACCAAAAGCAATTCAAAAAGAAACCCATTGGGTGCAGATGACCCTTAGAAAACAAGAGCCTATCAATGTCTATTTAGCCTATCAATGCATCTTTTACAGTTAAACATAAAAGAGCAAAATGCAGTCTTCTTATCGATGAGAAAATTGATGTAGTAGCCCTCTAGCAAAGCAATACTGAGGGAACAGTTTGCGTAACTACTTAATGTTTTTAAATAGATATAGCTCATTTTGACCTCTCCCTTCGCCACCGCCACTGACTCTTCCCCGCTGAGAATCCTCTCAATATCATTGCTGCGGCTGACTAAATGCAGCCACGGGTTGGGATTTTTTGTGCAGTTTCCAGCAGCATGAGGCTTGCGGCAGCTCGGGGCCTGCACATGCCTAGGACTAACCCTGCCTTCTCCCCAGCAAGGACCAGCAGAAAGAACAGCTCTCCTTGAGAGAGGACCCCAGTATCAATGCAGCAGCTAACTAAATGCAGCCATAGGTCGTGTTTTTTCCTTTGTAAAGCTACTGGCGGCGTGGGGCCATGGATGAGCAACATACCTGCCCATGCCTAGGGCCGGCCCTGTCTGTTCCATCTTTATCCAATTTTATATCTTTTTGAAAGTACAGTTCCAGAATTGCACACAGTATTCTAGATAAGGTCTCCCCAGAGACATATAGAAACACTATAATTTCTTTTCTCCTGTTGGGAATTCCTATCCTTATTTGCCCAAGCATTCTTCTGGTTTTTCCTATCACATTATCTAGCTGATAATCATATATGATCACCCCAGATCCTCCTCCTCTTTTGTGTATCCCCTGAACTGTACTGCTACTTGCGTTTTTGCAGCCCAAATATATGACCCTTTATGTTTTGACATTAAATCTAAGTTGCCAGCACTAGATCATTTCTCAAGCTTTACTAGATTCTTCCACATGTTTTCCACACCTTCCAAGGTGTCTACCCTATTGCAGATTGTGGTGTTATCAGAAAGAAGGCAAACCTTTCCCAACAGACATCTCCTCCACAATGTCACTAACAAAAAGTATTCAAAAGAACTGGACTAAGGGCATATAATTGTAGGACACCAATGCCCTTTCCTCAGTGTGAACTCCATTTACCACTACCATTTGTTGCCTCCCACTCAACCTGTTTCTGAGCCATTCACTTTTAGGCCCATAATTTTGAGCTCAATTTGTTGCCTTTGGGGAGCAATGTCAAAGGCTTTCCTAAACGCAAAGTACCACCTCACATCTAGAGCTCTCCCTGATCCAGCTCTTGAGATTATCCAGTGAAAGAAATAGATAAGATTTGTCTAAGACCTACCTCTGGTAAAACCACGTTGCTTCCTATCTTGTAACTCATTGGATTTCAGAAATTGCACTATCCTTTATTTTAGAAGTGATTCCATTCATTTAATTATAGTTGAGGCCAGACTAAACTGCTTATAGTACCTAGCCTAGAACAAAGAACAAAGCACCAGGCATTGATGGCATTTCCATAAAAGTATTACAACAATCTGATGCAGCTGTTATCATACTTACAAGGCTCTGCCAGGAAATTTGGGAAAACAGCATCATGGCCAACTGACTGTAAAAGATCTGTGTTTATACCAATACTAAAGAAAGGTGATCCAACTGACTCTGGAAATTATTGCAGAATCGCTCTGATCCCACATGCCAGCAAGATTCTACTGAAGATTACTCAACAAAGATTACAACCATGCCCGGAACAAGAACTACCTGAAGTGCATCAGGGTTTAGGAAAGGGCGAGGAATGAGAGACATCATCGCGGATGTGAGATGGATCCCTGAAAAGACTAAAGAATACCAAAAGGATATCTATTTGTGCTTTATTGACTACAGCAAAGCTTTTGACTATGTAAACCATGAGAAACTCTGGGCCACATTAAGAAGTATGGATATACCAGAGCACCTGATCATTCTCTTGCATAATCTGTACATTGATCAAGAAGCAACAGTTCAAACGGAACAAGGAGAAACAGAATGGTTTAAAATCAGCAAAGGTGTGCGACAAGGCTGCATACCTTACCCCTACCTGTTTCATTTATATGCAGAACAATCATCAGAAAAAGCAGGATTGTATGAAGACAACAGAGGTGTGAAGATTGGTGGAAGACTCAACAACCTTCGCTATGCTGATGATATCTCATTACTGACTGAAAGTGAAGATGATCTGAAACATTTGCTTCTCAAACAGCCTACAACTCCCACCTGCAGACACACCGGGGCTTAATATCAACAAAAATGAAAGAACATCACTCCGAACTCCTAAGCCGATCTCTGAACAATCCCCACAAGTTGTTCAATATAGTGAAGACCCTAACAAAGGAACCCTCATCCTCCCAACCAGCCATGATACACCCCCAGGACTACGCAGACTTCCTGCTGGCCAAAATAAAAATCTTTAGCAAAGCCATGCTGTCCAGCCCCACTAACAACCCACCCAAGCCACTCACCTCTCTCACACCACCATCGGCTACAAGTAGTGAGGATATCATTGCTGTCATCAACGCCACCACTGCTCCAAACAACCCTTGTCTAGCATTCTGGGTAAGGTCACTACGTAAGAAAATCAGCCCTATAATAGCCAAGATCATTGACTTATCCGTCTCTACAGGGCAATTCCCACTATGTCTCAAGCAGACGTCTATCCGGCCCCTTCTGAAGAACACCAAACTAAACTCCCAGAAGGTGGAATCATACCGACCAATATCGAGCATCCCGCTGCTAGCAAAGATAATTGAGACGGTTGTACAATGTCAAATACAGGATCACATTGACTCTACAGCTCCCCTTGACTCTACAGCTCCCCTTGACCGATGCCAACATGGCTTTAGGGAATCGCACGGCGTTGAAACGCTCCTTGCCACGCTCATCGCCACGCTTATCACGGGGATTGACAACATCAAACAAGGATATGCTTTAATTTTCCTAGACATTGCTGCCGCGTTTGACTCCGTAAACCATGAGCAACTCCTGATACGGCTTCAGAATAAGGGAATTAACGGCTCAGCATGGAGTTGGTGCAAATCCTATCTAACGGACAGATGGCAGCAGATATGGTCAGGATCCACAACCTCTGAGCCTTTCCAACAAAAACATGGTGTACTTCAAGGTTCCTCACTCTCCGCCCTCTTATTCAATATATACATGCAACCCATATGTGAAATAATCCACTCATTTAACATATCATGCCTGATCTACGCAGATGATGTTCTACTCTTCACCCCATTCATGATCGATCATCCGGACTTCTCCCCACTAGTAAAATGCATCGAGGCCGTAACCGACTGGCTCCACTCACAGAGCCTCAAGATAAACTTCAGCAAGACGGATGTACTGTTCATTACTAGAAATCAATCTTTCTCACCACCGCCGACTTTAAAGACAAGAGATGCTGAATTCCCAAGTAGACCCAGCATCCGCTATCTGGGCGTTACATTAGACCAGCAGCTTGAATTCAAAATGCACATCAGCAACACCATCAAACAAATTTATCACAAAATACGAACTTTGCAACATCTCTGACACCTGCTGCAACCAGATGATTTCAGAACAGTTTTTCAGGCACTGGTGACTCCCCACTTGGACTACGCCAATGTGATCCTGCATGGCCTACCCAAAAACATGCTAAACCCATTACAGCTGGCAATGAACGCAGCTGCACGCTTCCTACATGGAGCTGCTAGAAGAGATCACATCACCCCAATCCTTAAAGACCTACACTGGCTACCAATCTACTGCTGGCTCACCTATAAAGTAGTCCTGATGACCTTCAAGACCATCAACAAAATATCCTCCACCTCCCTAACGGACCTTCTCCACCCCACTCCAGTGAACACAGCAAGGAGAACATTAGCCGCCAATACATTACAGACCCCCAATGAAATAACAAAATGCACCCAGGCAACAAAGAACCGAACCTTCAAGTTCTATGCTCCCAACTGCTGGAATGCACTCCCAACCTCCGTCCGGGCCATCACAGATCTTGCCCAATTCAGAAAAGCACTAAAGCACCACCTCTTTCTCCTACACTACTTTCAACCCAGTAACTTAAAACCCTTTCCAGGCCGAGCCCAAAACTCTCGGGATCCAAAGTTTTGACTAAATATTCCTATCAAATGGTATATAATACATGACCATAGCAGAAGGAAAATCACTATTAGAACATATTGAATAAGACGGGTACAATTTTCCTGAAATATGCAAAAATTAACCCGGCTGCAGAATGTGGATTAAAAATTTAAAGTAGGCCTTCAAAGAGTTAACTTCTCCCACCATACACCCTGCTAGGAAATTGTAAGTTACAGACAACTCATGTTAATATTGTAGATAACTGTAGATAGCTGTAGATAGTTCCCCCATTGAAACCCAAGTTATATCTCCAGTTCATTGTAAGTGCTTAATAGTGCGCCTGTTCTGCACAAAAATGTTATCTGTAAACCGCACTGATTTTAAAGAGCGCAGTATATAAAAACAATAAAATAAATAAAAATAAATAAATAAAATCTAGGAACATAGTCTTAAAATGGTCCTGTACCTTAATGTAAAGAAGACAAAGATCATGACAACTGGCAAAATCAATAGGTTCATCATTGATGGAGAAGAAATTGAAATCGTGGACAACTTTAACCTACTTGGATCAACTATCAATAAAGAAGCAGCAAGCAATCAAAAAAATCTGACGACACATTGCTCTTGGCAGAATGGGTATGAAGGACTTAGACAAGCTTCTTAAGAGCAGAGATGTCTCTCTCCATACAGAGATTTGACTCGTTCAAGCCATGGTATTTTCAATAACATATGGATGCAAAAGTTGGACAGTGAAAAATATAGATAGGAAGAAAATTGTTGCCTTTGAATTATGGTGCTGGCGGCGAATACTATGTATACCATGAACTGCCCGAAGAACAAACCAGTCAGTATTAGAGGAGATCAAACCTAAGCTTTCTTTAGAAGCTCAGATAATAAGACTTCGTCTTTCATGCTTTGGATACATCATGCGAAGAGAGAGATCATTAGAGAAAGACATCATGCTTGGCAAGATAGAAGGTCAGCGAAAAAGAGGAAGGCCAGCAATGAGATGGATCATACAATAACAACATTTAAGAGTGCCAGTCTGTCAACAATGAGCCGACTAACTGAAGACAAAACACAATTTAGGACAACTATCCAGAGGGTTGCCATGAGTCGATACTGACGCAAAGGCACTTAACAGCAGCAGCAGTACCTAGCCTTCGCCTTAATTCCGCTTATATGGAAAAGAACGATCTTCGCCTAGCTGCAGCACAGCAACAGGAAGTTCAGTTTAATTCCAAATCTTATATTCTGCTACATACCAATAAAGGTTCAAAGCAGATTACATAATACAGCATAAAGGCAACATAATTCATACAATCAAAAACACTCTTGCATGGGAATATTTTTTATTTATAAAAGACCAACAAATATACTTATCGAGAGCAATATATGTACAGAGCACCACTCACATTGATGATATCATTGGTCCCAATTGTTTGTTCTGTTATATGTCCATAACTCCATTATATATACCCAAATGTATATAAGCACTTTCTCCAGGAACAAGCAAGAAGTCAGTCCTCACATATGGGTGACGTCGACGCTGACAGAGCCCTTGTGGAAGCATCTCTCCAGCTTTCAAAGAAAGCCTTTGGGAGATACCACCATGCATGCGTGATCCCCTTCCCTCCCAAGGGTGCTATCTTACTCAGTCTCCCTTTTTCCACAGAGCCCTACAGATGTTCATCTTTCTTCCTTGGAAAAAAGTTGATTTCCTCGTGCACTTCTGTGTACTATCCGGTTAGCACTGGTCCCTTTCCCATCTCCGAGCCCTGTCGCCTTGGCTTCAGAACTCGGAACCTGTTTAGTTAGGTTTTTTTCATTCAGCGCAATATCACACCTTTTTTTAACCGCTGGCTGTCTCAAAGGTCTTTGACCTCGCTGGGGCCTTAATTGCCCCAAAGGCCACCAGAGTTAAAAAGTGTGATCGGTGCTTCAAGAACATGTCCCTTACCGACACACAGGACTGTTGCCTCAGGTGTCTAGGTGCTGACCATGACCCAGAGGCGTGCTCCCTGTGCAAAACGATGTCCGCTATGGCCATCCAGAGTTGCCAGCAGAAGCAGGATGACATCTTCCACAGGTCAGACTCAGCCGCAGCATCCCCGGTAGCTGCATACTTTAAGGCCCCTCACAGATCTTCGGATTCATGTAAAGCCCCTGTGTTGCCCGGGCAGGCATGTGGACACTCCAATAAGGGTTCCCTGGAGTGAGAGCGTAAGAAAAAGAAGAAATCTTTGAGGACCCCTCCCTGGGAAGGGGACCCGCCTGGTTGCTATGTACCACTTCCAGCGAGGTCCCAGCTTCAGGAAGGTGCAACTCCCTCACACCTCCACATGGTCGAGTTGGCCATGTGTCTACAAAAAAGCCCAAAGACTCAATATTAAAAACATTAACCAAAACCAATAACACTGAACCTAAACAACAAGCAATAAATATACAAACACTAGCAAAACATTTTGCAGAAAAACTAAAAAACAAGACCACTACCCCGACTCCTTTATTACCAAACACGAAAACCACACATGAATGGACAAGTTTCCAGTTGGTAGAACAAAAGCAACTCCTCAAAATCATAACAATGATAAACACCACCACCTCCCCACTAGATCCATGCCCTGTATCATGGATTAAGTGTGCGAAAGATGAACTGGCGGTAAATCTACTACACATAGTTAACCAATCCCTTTCACAGGGCATCATGCCTGACGCCCTAAAACTCACAGCACTCAGACCAATAATAAAGAATAATAAGCTCGACTCTAAAGACCCGAACTCACACAGACCCATAGCCAGCATTCCATTCATAGCCAAAATTATAGAGAAAACAATTCAAATTCAGTTACAAGAACACATCGATGAACACAAACCACTTGACTCACACCAATTTGGTTTCCGCCCATCCCACGGAGTAGAAACCCTCCTAATCACCCTAATGGACTTCCTCATCAGGGGCACAGATGACAAACACCAAGGCTTCTTACTCCTATTTATAGATATCTCTGCCGCCTTCGATAACATCAATCATCTGACACTGATCAACAGATTAGAAAACCTAGGAATAGGCGGGACTGTCCTCAACTGGTTCAAATCCTACATTTCACATAGATTAATACGCGTCCAAATTGACCAACAAGCATCAGAAACATTCCCCCAAGGACAGGGAATACCCCAAGGATCAGCCCTTTCAGCCCTCCTATTTAACTTGTACCTGCAACCGATAACAAACATATTTAAAAAACACAGGATTAACCATTTTATATATGCCGATGACATCATGCTAGCTATCCCCATAACCATTAAAAACCCTACATATGACTCGCTATCCAAATGCATGGCTGAGACATCCTCCTGGATGGAATCTAACCACCTCAGCATCAACCTCAAAAAAACTGAGGCAATGTTTGTAACAAGATCATCTATAACTGAGAACACATACCCGGAAACAATCACAATCAACAAAACCTCCATACCTGTTAGAAAACAGGTAAAATACTTAGGAGTAATAATAGACCACACTCTCACCATGCTACCGCACATAAAACAAACAGTAAAAACCATTTTCTATAAACTCAAAACTATTCAGCACCTAAGGCCACACTCCTCGAAACACAAGACTTTAGATCCGTAGTAAGTACACTGATCACCCCTCACTTCGACTACTGCAATAGTCTCCTAATAGGCCTTCCTCAAAAAAGCACATACCTTCTACAAAGAGCACAAAACATCTGTGCAAAAGTAATTGCCAAAGCTCGCCTAACAGACCACGTAACCCCAATACTGCTGGAACTCCACTGGCTCCCTATAAACAGCCGAATCAAATATAAAATTATCCTAACAACCTATAAACTCATAAATGACATAACCCCCTCACACTTATCCACACTACTGCACTCTCCAACATCGACAAGGGCCCTCAGACAAAACGCAGCCCACTCCCTTATCATACCAAAAGCCATCCGGAAAACTAAGAATACCACTAGCTCCAGAGCATTCTCATTCACTGCTCCTACACTCTGGAACGACCTCCCTATTGAACTTCGCACCATTAGAGACCTCATCCAATTCAGGAAAGAATTAAAGACCTACCTGTTCACTGAACACTTCAAAATCCCCTACTCCCCCAAAGCCAGCTCCACAACAAACGTGGTTACACACGCACAAGCTCCTTTAACCCCAACAATGTAACCACAAGCCTGCCCCCCCCTCATACACGCCCCAAAGACGACAAAAAAGGAATTAAATTCCAGCACCTACACCAATATCTGCCCCATACACCACACACACCACACGCTGTAAATACACATTTGTATAAAGTTTGATGTTTTGCTTTAATACCTACAAAGTTTAAATTTATTGTTCAATGTAATTAGTTGATTTCTATTGTTCTATGTAAAATGTATACACATGTGTACAAGACTGTTAATCTGTTATATGTAAACCGCCCTTGATCTCTGGAAGGGGCGGTATAAAAGAAATAGTTAAATAAATAAAAATAAATAAATATTCGATGCTCCCAGGCAGGAAGTCTCGCTTTCTTGATGCCCTCGGGCATAAATGTTACCAAGGCTCGTTGCTAGCATTCTGTATACAAGCATATCATCTATATATTAGCATGTACCTGCGAGACCTAACCAATGAACTCGGGAGGGGGTTCTCAGCGGGGACCATCTCCAATGCTTCCAGACCCTCAAAGTATTTGTTTCAGGCGGTCTATGACGGCTTTGAGTCCAATGTGAGGGTGGCCGCCACAGGCATCGGTACTTGACGTCAGGCCTAGCTCCAGGCATCAGACCTCAAGCAATTGGTCCAGGAAAAACACCTTGACATCCCTTGCTTCGCTGAAAACCTCTTTGGCAAGCTGATGGAGGACAAGGCAGCGGAGATCGAGTGAGAGTATGTCACCAGGACTCAACTCTCGAAGAAGACCTCCACTCTTCCCAGGAAGAAACTATTGGGGGAAAAAGCCTCCCTTCCACCGGAAAGGCCAGCCTTACCAAGGTTATTCCCCATATCAGTCCCCCCAGACCCCTCAGCAGGGTCATCAGGGGAAGGGAGCAGGCCAGGGCACACTTAAGCCTAAGGGGCCCAAGCCCCAGACACTAGCTCCAGCCCAAACTGGGTTTTGACTCCCAGGGCATAGTTTCTCCTCCCATGGGGGATGAGCTACCGACGAGGGGCGCCTGATTCATTTTGCCTACCAGTGTACTGCCATTACCACTGACCCCTGGGCACTTCAGGTGGTCAGGGAAGGTTACCACCGCCATCTGCATCAGATGCCTCCCCCTTTCTTTCCAGGAGAGCCCCCTCGGATGCCCCTGCACCAGGTCCTCTACTGCAGGAACTTGCAGGCCTTCTCAGGGACAGGGCTGTGAAGCCCATACCACACCACCTAAAAGTGAAGGGATCCCAAAAAGAACAGGAGGCGTAAGGCCCATCCTGGACTTGAGAAACCTGAACAAATTCCTAGTGTGGGAGACGTTCAAAATGCTCTCCCTTGGAATCTTGTTGCCCTACCTCCAGCAGGGAGATTCGCTATGCTACTTGGACCTAAAGGATGCTTATACCCACATCCTTATTCATCCCAGTTACAGGGCAGTGCCTAAGGTTCATGTTCAGGGACGACCTTTACCAGTACAGGGTACTACCCTTCGGCCTAGCCTCCGCACCAAGAGTTTTCACCAAATGCCTGGCAGTGGTGGCCGCCTACCTTTATCTCCAAGGGGCATCTTCCCATATCTGGATGACTGAATAGTAAAGGAAGACTCCGCCTCAGAGGTGCAACAGGCTTCAGCCCGCACCATCAAGGTCCTACAATATCTGGAGTTCATGATAAACCACCCCCAAATCCCACATCACTCCAACACGGGATCTGGAGTTCATGGGGGCTCGCCTGTACAACCCCTAGCCATGTCCTTCCTCCCCTTGGACAGGGCAGATCGACTTAGGGCCCTGGCAGCTGAGGTGCAGCACCATCATGCCGTGCTGACACGGTCCATGCTTTGCCTGCTCGGCCACATGGCTTTCACAGTCCATGTGGTCCCCAACGCCCACCTCCACTTGTGAGCAGCTCAGTGATGCCTCCGCTCACAGTGGACTCAAGCCACAGACAGGCTCCAGAACAGGATCTCGGTGTCCCATCAACTAGTGCAGTCACTCAATTCGTGGCAGGATGCACAGCAACTGTGGAAGGGCATGCCCTTTCAACACCCAAACCCCCAGAGGGTCCTTACTACAGACCTCTCTAATGGGCTAGGGTGCCCACTGCGAGGAACTGCGCATGCAGGGTAACTGGTCTCTCGAAGAGCCAGCAGCAGATCAACCTGCTGAAGCTCAGAGCCATTTTTCTTGCGATCAGGACCTTCCAACATTGCCTGCAGCATCAGTCAGTGCTGATCTAAACGGACAACCATGTCGCAATGCTCTACCTGAGCAAACAGGGGGCACAGAATGTCACCACCTCTGCCAGGAATCAGTGGCCCTCTTCTCATATGCGATCAGTCAGGGAATGCTCCTCAGGGCGGTATACCTTCTGGGCCAGGACAATGTCCTAGCGGATAGACTGAGCAGGGTTCTCCAGCCGCATGAGTGGTGCCTAGACCCCAGAGTGGTACAGTGGCTATTCTGAGTATGGGGAACTCCAAATCTGGAGCTCTTTGCCAGACCAGCCAATGCTCAGCTGCCCCGCTTCTGCTGTCCCCAACTACATCTGTCCTTGAATAGAGGTAGACGCCTTCCACATCTCGTGGTCAGAGGGCCTGTTGTATACCTTCCCTCCCACACCACTAATCGCGCGGACCTACATCCAGGTACAGCGGGACAAGGCTTCCATGATCCTGGTGGCACTGCGGTGGCCCAGACAGCCTTGATTTCCTCTGTTACTCCGCCTCTTGAAGGAGCTCTCGGTCTCTCTGGGGAATTCCCTAGGAGAAGGGCTCAATTCTCCACCCCAACCTGGCGTTCCTGTCACTCACAGCATGGCTGCAGAATAAGTCGCCCTAGCGCACCTCAACCTTCCCAAGGAGGTGGAAGAAGTCCTGGCCTCTTGTAAGAACTTCACGAGACAAGCCTATGCCTTCAAGTGGTGCAGATTCTTGGTATGGTGTATAGAGCAATGGGTAGATCCATTCTCCTGCCCAGTGCATACAGATTCTACAAGAATAGGGTCGTGCTTCGCACCCAACCAAAATTCCTCCCAAAGGTGTGGAGTATCTGCCTTTCACCTCAACAAAGAGGTCGTGCTCCTTACCTTCTTTCCAGGGTCCCTCGCCGACAAGGCAGCGGCCGTTCTCTATATCCTGGACTGCGAAGGTTTCCCTTTCTTCTACCTGCAACATACTTGGGGCCACCGCAAAGCCTCACAGCTTTTCATTTCATACGACCCCGGTCGACTGAGGGAGGCTGTTACCAAGCAAACCCTGTCCGCCTGGGTGGCAGACTGCATCGCCTTTGCCCATGATCAGGCTGGGCTATCATTGGAGTGCCGGGTCACAACACACAACATCAGGGCTTTGGCAATCTCAGTTGCGAGCCTATGCTCTGTCTCTATGGCAGATATCTGCCAGGCCACCTTCTGGTACTCAGTCCACACTTTTGCGGCTCAGTGCCTGGAGAGGGAGTCCTGACGGGACAGTGCTTTTGGCCAGGCCATTCTCCATAATCTGTTCGGGGTTTAGGTAATTCCTGCTCTCCGACCCTTCTTGTTCAGGCTACCAGAGCCATGGTTCTCCCTGGAGGCTGGGGTCCTCAAATCTGCAGCTGCTCATGGCTGGGCTGTGTTTTTTCTACAGGTTCTCGGTAGCTTGTAGCTAGGGAGTCCCATATGTGAGGACTGACTTCCTGCTTATTCCTGGAGAAAGAGTAATTACTCACCTGTAAAAGGTGTTCTCCAGGGACAGCAGGAATCAGTCCTCACAGCCCTCCTTCTTCCCCTTGGAGTTGCTGTACTATTTTTTGCCATTTCCTTTTGTTGGCTCTAGCTATGTCATCTACTGAACAGGATGGCACCCATGGGCAGGCAGGGGACCATACTTCCGAAGTGGAATCTCCCAAAGGCTTTCTTTCAAAGCTTGGGAGATGCTTCTGCAAGAGCTCCGTCGGCGTCGTCGTCACCCATATGTGAGGACTGATTCCTGCTGTCCTTGGAGAACACCTGTTACAGATGAGTAGTTAAGCTTTAAAACCAGGGTTAACCACACCTTCGGGGATTCAGTTAGTCAGTTCTTTTTCTTAAACCCCATTCGTGTGAAAATAAACCTCCTCAATATCACAGTCCATCAATGATTGCAGTTATAATATTATCACGTATCTTGCATGAAGTTCTGTCAAAACATGGATTGATATTTTCACAGAGAGTCATGCAACATAAGTGATTGCATTATAGCTGAAATTTTGAGGTAGCTTATTCCATATCTGCTTGGTAAGAAGACAGCCTGTCCAAAGTCCTTTTATAATGAAAACCTCTGATAGAAGAATATGGTAGCTGTAAATTACTTCTAAAACGTGGAGATCTCTTATTTTCTGTGAAAACTACCAACTTAATCATGTATCCTGGAACTAATCCATGTAAGATTTTAAAAACAAAACAGCAATTTAAAAAGAATCTGAGCTTTCATGGTTTGACAATTTCTGTATTAAAGGAGGCAAGATGTAGCAGAGTCTTCACAAGCCCATGGTCTCAAAGACCCCCCACTTTCTGCGATGGGCTAAAGGCAGTTGTTAGGGGTAAGTTCCTTAAGTGGTGGGCTTTGAGAAAGAAGAAAGTTAGTTCTAAGTAGTGAGCTTATATAGTGTCATGTTATTTCAAGACTTGAGAAGAGGGATAAGCAGAGACCGTTTTGAGTTACCCAGGTGAAATTGATTGCAGTGAGGGGCAAGTTAAGCCCAGTATATTGAAGAAATTAATTTTAATACGAAGCAGTTCTTTGAACAAGGATATGAGGCTAGCAAGCTACAGACTTCAAAGCTTAGAAAACCTTTGACGAGGTCCCTCATGAGAGACTCTTGGCAAAATTAAAAAGTCATGGGGTAGGAGGCAGTGTACTATTGTGGATCAAGAACTGGTAAAAGATAGAAAACAGAGAGAAGCATTAAATGGCCAATTTTCTCAATGGAGAAAGGTGAATAGTGGAGTATTCCAAGGATCTGTGCTGAGCCCATTGCTTTTTAATATATTCATAAATGACCTAGAAATGGGAATAACTAGTAAGGTGTTCAAATTTGCAGATAAAACAAAATTATTCAGAGGATTGTGAAAAATTTCAAGAGGACTCAATAAACTGGTAGACTGGACGTTCAAATGGCAGATGTAGGTGTCATTGTGGTTAATAAATTGAAACCATGTCCCCAGTATGCAGCTGCAGTCAAAAATGCAAATAAAATGCTAGGAATCATTAGGAAAGGAATGGGGAATAAAACAAAGGTTGTTATAATGCCTCTGCATTGTTCCATGATGTGAACATGCCTTGAATATTGCTTTCAATTCTGGTCACCATATCTTAGAAAGTATATAGTAAAATTAGAAAAGGTACAGAGAAGAGATTCAAAAATGGTAAAGGGGATGGAAGTATGAGGACAGGCTTAAAAAGTTAGGGCTCTCACTTTTCAACTTGGCAAAAAGATGGATGAATGGAGTGGCACGAGAAAATGTAGATCAGTTCACTCCTTCAAAAAGTAGAAAGACTAGGGGACACTCAATGAATCTACTGTGTAGCCCATTTAAGATTAGTAGGAGAGAATATTTTTTCACTCAACACGTAATCAAACTCTGGAATTCGTTATTGGAGAATGTAGTGAAAGCTGTTAGTGTAGCTGGATTTAAGAAAAGTTTGGACGAATTCCTGGAGGAAAAGTCCATAAACCATTATTAAAGAGGAACAAGGATATCCACTGCTTATCCTAGGATAAGTAACGTGAGATCTGTGTACCTTTTTGGAAACCTGACAGGTACTTGTGACCTTGATTGGCTGCTACTGGAACCGGTATACTGTGCTTGATGGAACTTGATCTGACGGTACTTGTGACCTGGATCGGCCACTATTGGAAACAGAATTTTGGGTTCGATGGAACTTGGTCTGATCCAATATGGCCGTTCTTATATTCAGGGATAGGGCAGCTGTAATTGAGGAGAGTGGTAGGAGAGCTTAGTGGACTCTGAGGCAATTAGTGCAAGATTTGCTGAATACTGTTAGGAGCTTTATACTTTGGAGGCAAAAGGGGGGGCTTTTTAATGAAGGATTAGTTAGCGGGGATACTCCACCTTCGGGTTAATGGGGACGATTTTGACTATATGGAAGTGGGTGTTACAGAGGAGGAGGTGGTGTTAAGGGCCATTAGATTTCTGAACTTTGAGATGTCCCTGGGTTTAGATGTCTTTAAGCTCAAATTTTATAAGAAATTTGCTGGGGTAGTTGCTCCCCTTATTGACTTGTTGAAGGAGAGGGGGTCTAATGGATATTATGGGTATAGCCTATATCACAGTAATCAATAAGGTACATAAGGAGATTTCTTTGTGTGGGTCTTGTAGATTTATATCATTACTAAACATTGACATCAAATTCCTGGTGAAATTACTATCTGTAGAAGTTGAATAACTTCCGTACCAAATTAATATCAGATGATAAGGCTGAATGAATTCCAGACAGGCAAACCTCTAACAATGTCAAGCATCTAGTTAACTTGATATGTGGGGTGAATCAACATAACCCTGTTCCTATGTGGATCCCTTCTGTGGATGCCAAGAAGGCGTTTGATAGCCTAGAGTGGGCTTATATGTTTCACACATCAGATTTGGTTTTGGCCCACATTTTATGGCGTGGGTGCAGGCCAGGGAAAGAGTCGGTATTAATGAGGGCTATTTAAGAGTTTTTCTTTTAGGAGGAGATACTAGATAGGTGTGACCTCTTCCCCCCCTCATGTTTGCCCTAGCTATTGAGCCACTAACTGAGAAAACAGAATCTATTGCATTGTCAAGGGTTTGGAGGTGTGGGGGAGAGTTAAAGATCAACTTGTTTGCTCTCATATGACGCTTACCTTAAGTTATACAGTCGTCACGAAGGAATTGGAGGACGCTGGGAAACTCTGTTTTCAAAGTTAACATGTTCAGATCTGAAATTCTCTCTTATCCTGTCAGTGGAGTAACAAGAGCTAGTGCACAGTAATTTTGTCTTTGAGTGCTAGTAATAGTATTTCTTACTTGGAGGTCCAATTGTCAGCTGATGCCACTTAGTAAGATTCTAAATTTTATACCCCCGTATGAGAGTGTTGAGGGATTTGTCTAAATGGTCCAAGCTTAATAACCCTAGATGAGTTAGATTGTATGTATAAAAATGATAACCTTGCTGTTCTGTCTTTGTTAAAGTGGTGTGATTGCCATGTTAGTCTGTTTTTATGAAGATTAAAAAAAAGGAAAATAAGATGCTTCCTTTTTATTGGACTAACATAATATACTATTAGACTAGCTTTTGAAGGTTAAAACCACCACCTTCAGGTCTTTGGAATGCTTTTGTGATTCACTTATATATTATGGTATTGACATCTGTTGCTCATACTGTCTTGACCTGAAGAAGGTTCTAACCTTCAAAAGTAGTTGAATAGTGTCTTAACCCTTTGAAGGCCTACTTTAAATTTTTAATCCACATTCTGCAGCCGGGTTAATTTTTGCATATTATGGAAAATTGTACCCGTCTTATTCAATATGTTCTAATAGTGATTTTCCTCCTGCTGTGGTCATGTATTATATACCATTTGATAGAAATATTTAGTCAGAATTTTGGATCCCAAGAGTTTTGGGCTCGGCCTGGAAAGGGTTAAGTTAATCCAATAAAAAAGTGTCACCTTATTTTCCTTTTTTGTTTTATTCTTTTTTTTGAATGTCAAAGCCATTCTCCTAAATTCTGGGTTGGGAATGAACCAGCTTTAGGTGATAATGTTCTGTTTACTGAAGGATATTAGAGGGACACTTTGGATGAAGGATAAGGGGGGTAGGGTTAAAACAACATAGGGTGGTCATTCAGATTATATGTAGAAAATTGAAATAGTTTATTAAATGGAAAGACATTCTCTAGGTTGATGATTTTATTTATTTATTTGACTATTCTTTTAAACAACTAGGGTTATATCGAACAGGATACTACAGTACAATTGGAATTACAATCAATAAGCAGTGAGACTGCGTTACCTATCTCCAATTCTCCAGGACTAAGCAGGAAGTCAGTCCTCACATATGGGTGACGTCGGCGCCGACGGAGCCCTCGCGGAGCAATTTTCCCCAGCTTTCAAAGAAAGCCTTTGGGAATTGCAGCGCGCATGCGCGGTCCCCTTCCCGCCCAAGGGTGCCATCTTAGCCAGTCTTCTTTTTTCCGCGGAGCCCTTCACACGTGCCCGTCTTGTCCCCGCTGAAAAAGTTGATTTTTTCGTGTTTAATCGCGTTTTTCTCTATCGGTTCGACGCCGGTCCTTTTCCTGCCCGGACTCGCGACGCCGTTGCGAGTCCTTCAGTTATTTTTCGGTTTTTCTGATTTTCTGTCAGTTTCGTTTTCGGTTTTTCACTGGCAGCACGGTCCTTTGACCTTGCAGGGGCCCTTTTTCCCCCGATGGCTGCCAGTGGTTTCAAGCGGTGTGTTCAGTGTGACAGAAATATGTCACTCACTGACACACATGATAATTGCCTCCGCTGCCTTGGCCCGGATCACGAGGAACTGATCTGTGGGGCCTGCAGCAAGATGTCCTCCAAAGCGTTAAGGAGTCGGCGGCATCAGCGGGGACGAATCTTCGCTGACCCCGGCCGTACCCGGACCTCGTCGGAGGCCTCGGCGTCCAGAGGTTCCAGCTCTGACCATCGCCGGAGTTCCTCCGACAGGGGTTCTCTCTCCGGGGACCATCGTCGGAAGGTGAAACCCGCGAGGGCGGCGTCGGTGGACACTCCTGGTTCCGCAAGGGCCAGGTCGCATAGCCCCGATAGCCGTCCCGGGTCTTTGGAGAAGGAGCATCTGCCGAAGCGACCTCGTCTGGAGTCGGAGTTGCCTGCTCGGGTAAGTCCTGTAGTCCTCCTGGACTCGCCTCAGAGGGGTCCGACGTCGGGCCCGACGCCGTCGGGGCCCGAGTCGGGGGCTGCTGGGTCACCTGAGGTCGGACTCAGGTTGACGGCCTTGGAGAGCAGACTCTCTGCCTTCATGGACCAGCAGCGGGCACTGATCGCTAGCCTCGCTGGCGCCTCTGCCCCAACCGCTGGGACGTCGACCCCGGAGACCGAACCGATCCTCGAGTCCATGCGGGCTCGAGTCGATCCTCGGTCGAGGTCACCCTTGGCCTCCCGTTCGGGACCGAGGTCGTCGATGCCGACTCCCTCGGCGTCGGGGCGGCCGACGCCTCCGCCCGCCCGGACTGACTCCACCGATTCCTCCTCGGAGTCGGCCTGGGAGTCTGAAGAGGAAGAGTCACCTGATTCCTTTCGGACTCGGTGTGTCCCCTCGGACTCGCCTGAGTCCGAACCTCGGAAACAGTCCCCTCCGGAGGACGCCCGGTTCTCGGACTTCGTCAGGGATATGGCCAAGGCTTTGGCCTTCCCTGCGGATCCCGAGGAGGAGCCCCGAGCCGAAGAGCTCGATGCCCTTCAGTACGACTCTCCCGCCAGGGAGCACTTTACTGTACCGGTTCCTCCCATGCTGGAACGACTACTCTTCCGCATGTGGGAGAGTCCGGCATCGTCGCCGGTGTTAAGCAAGCGGGTCGATTCCATTTATCGAGTCCGCAAGAGCCCTGGCTTCCAAAAAGCACAGCTACCGCACCATTCCATGGTGGTGGAATCGGCCATGCATAGGCTTAAGAGCCAGAAGATGCACTCCTCGGTGCCTCCTGGCAGGGAGGCCCGCAACCTGGATGGCCTAGGTAAGAAGTGTTTCCAGGGCTCTATGCCTGCTTGTCGGGTCCAGACCTACCAGCTCTACATGGGCATGTATCTCAGACCTGGCTAAAGAGATAGCCGGATTCTCCGCTGGGCTGTCCGAGGAACCTTTGCGGAGGTTCCTAGCCTTGACAACTGGTATTCGGGAATGCTCCAAATTTATGTCTCGAGCAGCCTATGATGGCTTTGAAGCATCGGCACGAGTGGCCGCAGCCGGCATCGGTGCCCGCCGACAGGCTTGGCTTCAGTCGTCTGACCTTGAACCCTGGGTGCAGGACAAGTTGGTCGATGTCCCCTGCCGAGGTGAGAACCTCTTTGGCAAGCCCATGGCTGAAAAGGCTGCCCAAATCGAGACGGAGACTCTCACCAGAACTAGGCTTTCTAGGAAGACCTCTGCCCCTTCCCAGAAGAAGAAGGGCTCGGGAAAGAAGTCCTTTTACCCGAGAAAGGCGGCTGCCTATAAACACTACCCTCAATATCAGGCCTCCGCGGCTCCCCAACAGGGTCAGCAGGTCAAGGGACGGGGTAACGGGTCCCGTAGGCAGCAAGCCCCCAAGCCTGCACCACCGGCCCCTGCTCAGCAGGGTGGGGGTTTTTGACTTCATCAGCATAGCCTCTCCCCCTCAGCTGGTTCCTCCCAGCACAGGAGGCCGGCTGGTTCACTTTGCCCACAGGTGGTCCAACGTCACCTCAGATGCCTGGGTGCTTCAAGTGGTGAGAGAAGGCTATCTTCTCCACTTCCACCAGATCCCTCCCTCCTATTTCCCGGGAGAACCTCCACGATTCCCTCTGCACAGGGACTTACTCCTTCAGGAGTTAGCAAGTCTTCTTCAGGAACAGGCTGTGGAACCGGTGCCCCACCACCTACGGGGTCAAGGCTTCTATTCCAGGTATTTCCTAATACCAAAAAGAACGGGAGGCCTCAGACCCATCCTGGACTTGCGCAACCTCAACAAGTTCCTCGTCAGGGAGAAGTTCAAGATGCTTACCCTTGGAATCCTTCTGCCCTACCTCCAGCAGGGAGATTGGCTATGCTCCTTGGATCTAAAGGATGCCTACACGCACATCCTCATCCACCCAAGCCACCGCCAATACCTAAGGTTTGTGGTGGCAGGAAATCATTACCAGTACAGAGTACTGCCCTTTGGCCTATCCTCCGCACCACGAGTCTTCACAAAATGTCTCGCGGTGGTGGCGGCTTATCTCCGGCTTCACGGCCTCTATGTATTTCCGTACCTAGACGACTGGCTCATCAGAGCATCGTCCTCTCCAGAAGTCAACAAAGCCACACACCGCACTGTGACTCTTCTGCAATACTTGGGCTTTGTCATAAACTTCGCAAAGTCCACTTTGCTCCCCTCACAAGATCTCGAGTTCATCGGCGCAAGATTGCACACTCTTCAGGCACGAGCTTTCCTGCCTCTCGACAGGGCTCAACGGCTCATGGACCTAGCCGGCCGTTTTCGCAGCCAGTCCCTGGTCTCCGCCAGGCGCTTCCTGAGACTACTCGGCCATATGGCTTCCACCGTCCACGTGACACCCAATGCCCGCCTGAATATGCGGCCTGCTCAGTGGTGCCTTCGCAAGCAGTGGCAACAGGCCTCGGGTGGCCTAGCCGACTTGGTGCGCATCTCCGGCCCGCTGGCCTCTTCTCTACAGTGGTGGCTTCATCGGCCGAACTTGGTGCTCGGAATGCCTTTTCAGTCTCCTCCGCCGGCTCAAGTGCTGACAACCGATGCTTCTCTCCTGGGATGGGGAGCGCATTGCCAAGGGGCATGTACTCAAGGTCTCTGGACCACGTGGGAGTCTGCGCAGCAGATCAACTTCCTGGAGCTCAGAGCAATCCGTCTGGCTCTCAAGGCTTTCTCCCACCTGACTTCTCACCAGTCCGTCCTTGTCCAGACGGACAATCAAGTTGCCATGTTCTACGTGAACAAACAGGGAGGCACGGGCTCCTTCCTTCTCTGTCGGGAAGCACAGAAGCTCTGTTCTTGGGCCGTCAGCCACGGCATTCTTCTCAAGGCAGTTTATCTCCCAGGCCAAGAGAATTGCCTGGCGGACAAACTCAGCAGAATCCTCCAGCCGCACGAGTGGCGCCTGGATCCCTTGGTAGTTCAGAAACGTTTTCTGAAGTGGGGCCTCCCCACGATGGATCTCTTTGCCAGTCCTCTCAACCGGCAACTTCCTCGCTTCTGCTCTCGGCAGCCGCATCCCCTTCGAATAGCGGCGGATGCTTTTCTGCTCTCCTGGTCGAAAAGCCTTCTGTATGCCTTTCCTCCCATACCGCTAGTCTCCCAAACTCTTTTCAAGGTTCTCCGAGACAAAGCTTCCATGATCCTGATAGCTCCTCGCTGGCCCAGACAGCCGTGGTTTCCACTCCTGCTGCAATTAGCGGTGGAAGATCCGTTCCCTCTGGGGTTTCAACCAGATCTCCTAACACAGGATCAGGGGTCCCTGCTACACCCCAACCTCAGATCTCTACATCTGATGGCCTGGCTGCTGAAAGGGTAGTCCTCGCTCCCCTTCTATTGCCGGCTGAGGTGGAAGAGGTCGTCCTAGCTTCCCGGCGACCTTCTACCCGCAAATGCTACGCCCTTAAATGGCGTCGCTTTTCCGCTTGGTGTGCCCAGCAGTCTCAGGATCCCTTCTCCTGCTCGGTGTCGGTGATCTTGCAGTACTTGCTCTACCTCTCTAATCTGGGACTTAAGTCCAACTCCGTCAAAGTTCACCTCAGTGCTCTCTCAGCACATCATGTGCCCGTGGACGGCAGACCTCTTTCCAGCGACCCTCTCGTGGCGAGGTTTCTCCGAGGTCTCCTTTTACTCAAACCACCTCTGCGCCCGCCAGCACCTGACTGGGATCTAAATGTGGTTTTACAGCGGATCACCTCTCCGCCTTTTGAACCTATGGCTACCTGTTCTCTACGTTTTCTATCTTGGAAAACCTTGTTCCTGATAGCCCTCACTTCCGCTAGACGCGTAAGTGAATTGCAGGCCCTCGTGTCTGATCCCCCTTACACTCGGTTCTACAAGAATAGGGTAGTCCTACGGACTCAACCAAAATTTCTTCCAAAAGTGGTCTCCCCTTTTCACATCAATCAGGAGGTGGTACTTCCGACCTTCTTTCCCAGGCCACACTCCAGCCGAGCTGAAATGGTCCTGCATACCCTGGACTGTAGAAGGGCATTGAACTTCTACCTTGACCGTACGCGGGAGCACCGTAAAGCTGCTCAGCTTTTTGTATCTTTTGACCCCAATAAATTGGTGCTCCCGGTCTCCAAGCGTACTCTGTCCATATGGGTTGCTGACTGTATCGCTTGGGCTTATGGGGCAGCCGGACTCTCCTTAGAAAGTCGAGTCACGGCTCATTGTTTTCGGGCGAAGGCTACGTCAGTGGCTTACCTCCGCTCTGTTCCGTTGGCAGACATCTGCCGGGCCGCTACTTGGTCTTCGAGCCAGACTTTTGCGGTCCATTACTGCCTCGAGAGGGAGTCCCGCAGGGACAGTGCTTTCGGACAGGCAGTCCTCCGAAATCTCTTTGAGGTTTGAGCAACTCCTACCCTACATCCCGGATGGGGGCTACCGGTGGGTAATAATTCAGCGAAGATTCCTTCCTTCTGTACTGCTGAGCTAGAGGGAGCTCATTTTTGTGCTTAGGGTCTCCGGTAGCCTTAAGCTTGGGAGTCCCATATGTGAGGACTGACTTCCTGCTTGGTCCTGGAGAAAGCGTAGTTACTCACCTGTAACAGGTGTTCTCCAGGAGCAGCAGGAATCAGTCCTCACAACCCTCCCTCCTCCCCTTGGAGTTGCGATTATCTGCTTTAGTTTTTTTGCAAATTTTTACGCTGTCTTTTAGCTATGTCATCTGACTGGCTAAGATGGCACCCTTGGGTGGGAAGGGGACCGCGCATGCGCGCTGCAATTCCCAAAGGCTTTCTTTGAAAGCTGGGGAAAATTGCTCCGCGAGGGCTCCGTTGGCGCCGACGTCATCCATATGTGAGGACTGATTCCTGCTGCTCCTGGAGAACACCTGTTACAGGTGAGTAACTACGCTTTAAAGGAAAAAGGCTACATTAACTATGTACAAACAATATGTAAAAATGTACAATATATGTTTGAGTATCGAGTGAGACTGTGACTGTCTACAGACTAGCTTAGGTGTGATATATTATTGGATATGTTGGTATAGCAATTGTGGAAATGTTCATATTGAGGTATGTTGTGATTGTCGGAAATCCTTATGATTATTGTCAGCAGTCCAATTCTTTATGTATTGTCCCCATAATCGTTTATGAACATATGTGTTTTTAGATCCTTACGGAATGCTGATAAGTCTGAGTTGTTCCGTATCTTGTCTAGTAGTACATTCCACAATCCAGGACCGTATAAGGTGAAGGCTCTCGTGCAAGCGAATTGATTGCCCCTAGTTCTTTGTTTTGGGACGGTTAGCATGTTCTTTGTCGCCTTCCTCTTTCTTGTTTTTTCCTTGGATGTTGAAGTAGTTGCTCTAGTTAGATGGCAGATAAATTGTGAGTGATTTTGAATGTCATTAAGGCTTTTTATTGAATTCTGCCCTTTATAGGTAGCCAGTGCAGATGTTTTAATATTGGGTAATGTGGTCGGTTCTTTATCTTCAGAGTATAATTCGTGCAGCTGTTTTGTAGGTAATCTGCAGTGCACATAGCGATTGATTGGGTATTCCATATAGTAAGATCTCAAAGTCAAGGTATGGGAAGATTGTTGCCTGGAATACTTATCTAAAGTCGTAGGGGTCTAGTAATGGGCAGAGGTTACCTAGAGATCTAATTTTGTTATAAATTGTTTTGAGTATTTTATTGATGTGGGTTTATGTTTAGCCTATGATCGAACGTAGTTCCTAAGTAGAGTACTTCCTGTTTTATTTCTAAGTCAGCATTCTTTACCTTCAGCGTGGGAGGAGGTATGAAGGCCTTGTTTCTTGTAATGCAGAGTACTTCGGTCTTTTTGTAATTTAATAAGAGGTGATGGTTTGTCAGCCATTGTGTCACCGCATTGAAATAAGTTATGAGATCCGTGAATTGTGTGTCAAACTGAGCATACAGCATAATATTGTTGGCATAGATATGATATTTTACCTTGTGGGATTATATTGTTGTGCATATATATATGTTGAAAAGCAGTGCAGATAGGGTTGATTTTTATCTGCTCTTTATGTTCAGGTATGAGTGGAACCATTTAAGTGTTTTGTCCTTGAGTCCAATTTCTTGGAGGTGTGATAGAAGTGCATTGTAACATATTGAAACGAATGCTGATGATATATCGAGAAATATTAATATTTATCTTTGGGTCGGTTTTTGGAGGCCTCTTATCAGAGTGTCTATAAGAGATAGTAGTAGTGTTTCTACCCTGTGATTTGCACTGAATCCATGCTGTTGTGTATCAAGCAGGGCGTGGGTTTCACTTGTTGCTGTAGTACCTTTTCTATTATTTTGCCTAAACAAGGTGGACTTGAAATTGATCAGTAGGATGTTGGGTCCATTTTGTCCAGTAGCGGGTTTTTAAATATAAGTCGCACTGAGGCCATCTTTAGACATGGTGGCATGTATCCTTGTTTAAAATTTCTAATTATTTTTTCTAAATTGTCTGTAGTTACTGAGTGGAAGTTCTGCCAGGTGGTGTGTGTTGGAGGACTTTGCTGTATTGTTGTTTGTGTGATAGGTTGTGTTGCTAGCAATCTTTGCATATGTTTTGTCATCATCTCTGGAGGTAGAGAGCTGGGTTCTGTTTTGTTGTTGGCGTTGCACTAGCGATTTAACAGTGGTTGTATGGGCTGTGGCTGCTACATTTATGTTTTCATTCCAGTTCATTATAATTAGGTCCAGATTGTGTCTAAATTCACTTTCAACGTGATTTCTTCTATAAATGCATTCCTGTCAAAGCGTTTAAACCTTCTAATTGGGATTGGTTTGTGGTTGGTCCTGGTATGGATTTCCTCAGTTGGAATTTGGAAATCTATTATTGAATGGTCAGAACAGGGAACAGCTGTCAGTTGGAATGGTATGCTCTTTCTTTGTTCTTTCATTTTATTGGGTGTAAATATTAGGTCGAGTATAACGCCTTTTTCATGTATGGGAGCATTAATAATCTGGGTGTATCCTAATGATGTCTTCACCTCCATGAATGCTTTACTGTCTTTCGGGGATGCAGAGATTCATTCTTTTCCCTTCTTCCCACTGGAGAGGGCTTCCTTGGATTTTAAGAATTTGAAATTCAAGGGCTTAGCACTACTGGGGCAACTAATGTCTGAGGATGGAGTAATTACATTTGAATGCCCTCAAAGATTATTTGGTTTATCGATTTTTTGGGGTATGTGCAACTGAGTCATTTTTTTAAGACAGAGCACTGTAAATGGGGTTCAAATTCAGGTGTTATCCCTCTTTGAAATGTTGGAGAATGTGGCTAAGAACAAGGGTTTCTTATCCAAAGTTTATAGAATCTTAAATTCAGCACATAGCACTAAGTTCTATACTCAAATGGGAACAGGGGTTTGAGATGGTCTTGATAGAAAGACAATAGCTAGCTGTTTTTCGATCAGTGGCTAGGGTGGCCATTTCAACAAATATGATGCAAAATCCCTATAAGATTCTTCACTGGTGCTATCTCACACCTGCCTCCAGGCAGTGTTGGGGCTGTGGATATGAAGGTTTTTTCATACATATACGGTGGAGCTGTTTATTTATTTATTTAGCAAACATTTATATACCGCCACTTCCAGCGATCAGTTCAATTTTTTGGTCTAAATTTATAGAGGTCCATTTTCAAAAGCCCACAGAAGTTATCTAGATTAAGGCAATGAAGGAGATACTGAGGATAGTATCTGAATTGTGCCACTGAATGTCTCCATGGACTGTCCTTGGACTATCTGGAAAGTTCTGGGGTAGTCCATGGGCAGAGCGAGGGCAAAGCATCTTCTGTCCAGATAATTGCCATACATATTTGAATTGTGGCGATTTTTGGCAGCTATCTGGGTGAGTTATTCATAATACAGTAGCTTAGGCCACAGAAAAATCAGCCCTAACTTGCAACTGAATATCGACATTTTCCAGATAAGGTAGTTGGCCACATGGCATGACTATTCAGCAGTAGCCATTATCTGGATATTGTCGTTGAATATCTGGAGGATAGCTAAACAACATGCTGACCACCTTGACGTTTAAAAATTGAGAGATCTGAATATCGGTCCCATGGGTTTTTTATGAAGGATCCTTGAATATTTATTTTACAGTGTGAGTTTCCAGTTTTAGACAGGGTGCTAAATAGGCTGCTTGCATGTTGTGCAATGACTTTCAGGTGTGAGATAGTACAGTCATGGAGGCAGCCTATACTCCTCCCTATTGAGGCAGTTCACGTCAGAATGTGGAATGTTTAGTGATGAAATTGACTGGGCTTAGACAAGGCAGACTAGAATCCTTTGATAAAATGTGGACCTTGTTTATCCAGTGGGCAAGATCAAGGTGCATAAAGATATTGGTGGTCATTTTTCTGCCCTTTTGAGAGGTGGGGGCAGTCACATTCTCTACAGATTTAAGCTTGGGATTTGATAAGGTTGGGCTAGTCAGTCTGGGCATAGAAACAAAGGGCTTCCCTTGCTTGTGGGCTATAATTTGAAGGTGACAATGGTTTTATCTTATTATTCCAATATAATTTTGATGTTACTTCGTACTGTTTGTAGGTGTATTAGTCCAGTGGTTGTAATCAGTGGAGTAAAGGGAGGAGGACTTTGGGGTGTGGAGGGGTGGTGGTGCTGTATGCCTATAAAAGTTCAATAAAAATTATATCACATAAGAAAAAGAGAAGATAGAGGAAAGCAGACAACATAGACTGGGGAAAGATCAATGTCAGAGATAGATGTAGGGCTGGGCCTGAAGAAGATAGTAAGAGAGAAAAAAGACAAATAGACAGGAGACCTAGGAAAGAGTTAAGAGAAGACAGAAGAATGCAGAAACCAAAGATTGGGACCAACACAACAGAAAAATAAAATGGCCAGGCAACAAAGACATAAAACATTTTATTTTTAATTTAGTGATTGGAATTTGTCAGTTTTTGAAATGTACACCTGCTATCTTTATATTTTACATAGTACAGCGAGAAGTGCATCTTTTCTATTTCTCTGGTGTTGAACTGCATGCAGAGTCTTGCTTCTGGGGTTTCAGTTTAATTTTTGTCTATAAATGTTTATTTTCAGTTGGTGGTTACTTATTCTAAATTTGCTGAAAATCTGTCTGTGTATTAAATGTGTGATTGAAGTCAGGTATTCTTCCCATGGAGTTCCTGTGTAAGGACCTGTAGTAATCTGGCATGTTCAGTTTTCCCAACATGTTCTAGGACCCACTGCAGTATTTACTGTGCTGCCTTTCCCTACATACTCTTATTCTATGAGTTTTCAAATGGTTAGGGACATAAGTAATGCCATACTGGGTCAGACAAAAGGTCCATCGAGCCCAGTATCTTGTTTCCAACAGCAGCCAGTCCAGGTTACAAGTACCTTTCAGGTTCCCAAAAGATAGAAATATTCCATGTTCCTGATCGTGTCCCAGTCTAGTCCCGAGACCTCTGGGTTCCCCATCTTATCCATCAGCTTGGAGACTGAGAAACTCCTCTTTTTATGACATCATCAGTATATCTCTCCGGTGCCCGCCTCATGCCATCCAGTTGCCTCAGTCTCCAAGCAGCTGGATAGATGGGAGCCCGAGGGTCTCGGGCTCATTTGAGAAACAATTAAGGACCTAAGCTACTTTAAATTCCTTTATTTGGGGGTTATGAGCAGTATTTTCCTTTTGTTTTGTTTTTTCTAGGGTCCTGGATTTTTAAGGATTGCAGCACAGTTTATTTTCCCCCTCCTCCTCCTGTGCCTGATTCAGAACGCAGCCTGCCTCAGACGTTTGCCTGTTCCGGCAGCACTGCTGTTCAGCCGAGAGGCTTCATTAAAGTTCGGAGAGTGAGGGGAGGTCAGCCGGCGCCACGCATAGTGACCTGCCTGCTAGTGCGCTTGGCCTTTCTCCCGCCGCGTGATCCTCTGCCCCAGGGGGTTGGCTTCAGCAGACGGCGATTTCACTGCCCGGTCCCGGGTTTATAATCTCGAGGGCAGTCTCCGTTGCACGAACAGGTGCGATTTCTCGAGAGGGCAGCTCCTAAAGGTAAGAGCTTGGGTCCGGCAGCTCACTTTTGGGGCGGCGCGCACTTTGGCGTGCTTTTTGTTCCCGGGCCTAGCTGCATGGCGGCGGTGCGGTTGCACTGCCTATTTGGCGGTTCCGTGCATTGTGAAGATAGGGGGGCCCTTTATCTAGAGCACACCCGCATGGCCCTAGGTTTATTTCTTGGTGCCAGGAAGATCAGGCGTTTGTGGAGGAGGCTCCCTCTTTCTGGCCTGCTGGACGGCGAAAATAGCATTCTCGGGGGGACTTGACTGTCCTCGGCGGTTTTTTGTTTTTATTTTCCTCAGTAAACGCTGATCCGCGGTGGTGCCTCCTGCCACGTTTCCTCAGACAAAGCAATTGTTTAGCCATAATGCCCTCCAAGCCCCTCTGCGTGGTGTGTGGGGCCAGGAAGGTTTCTGTTGCCGGGGTCTGTAAGGCCTGTGTGGGTGAAGCTGGGGATTCCGAGCAGCCTTTCGCCCACACAGACCAGGCCTCGGGGACTGGACCTGAGACTGCAGCTGCTCCCTTAACAGTTTTGGAGCAGGACGAGCCTGTGGCTGGCCCATCTTCCGGTACTAGTGGTCCATCCGCTCAGGTGAGCTTCCCCAGGGAGCTGTCAGCCATTTTTTCGCAGCAGTTTGTGGCCCTGCTGCAGCAGTCTGCGTTCACCAATGTGCTGCAGCAGCAGTTAGCAGCAGGGACCGAGGGCGACAGAAAGCGCCCGGCGTCTCCACAAATTCCGCCTCCCGCGGCGTATGGCAAGAAGCCCCGTGGCGACAGGGAGTTGGCAGAGCCTATGGGAGGTTCGGAGGATCCTTTCTCAGAGGAGGATAGTCCCAGTATGGCTTTGGAAGATGATTTAGAAGAGGGTGAGATCCCTGAGAGTGAAGATCAGGCCAGGGTGGTGCGAGTCTTCTGAAAAGAGGAGTTGCCAACTCTCATTGCCAACTCTCATTGCCGAGTCTCTTAAGGCGCTCAACATGCCAGTGCCAGGGGACGCAGGAGATGAAACGCTAGAGGACCCCTTGCTTCAGGTGTTCAGACGGACTCAGAGAGCCTTTCCAGTCCATAGAGTTTTTACGGAAATGATTCAGGAAGAGTGGAACGTTCCGGAGGGCCCATTGAAGGGCTCTCGGGTTATGAGTCGGTTGTATCCCTTATTGGACAAGGACAAAGAGGTCTTTAAGTCGCCCAAAGTGGATGCGGCCGTTTCGGCTGTGACCAAGAGGACGACCATCCCGGTTGAAGGGAGTGCTGCCCTCAAGGATGTTCAGGACAGGAAATTGGATGTGCTCCTGCAACAGGTTTTTGATATTAATGCCATCTCTTTACAAGCGACTATCTGCGGTGCTTGGGTGGCTAGAGCCTGTCTCCGTTGGGTTCAGCAGGTACAGGAGGGGCACACGAGCCCTTTAGCGGCGGAGGCTTCGCGGCTAGAATCGGGGGCGGCCTATTTGGCAGACGTGCAATATGACCTTATGAGAGGGCTCTCCAAGAGTATGGCATCGGCGGTGATGGCCCGGCGATACTTGTGGTTGCACAATTGGGCGGCAGATAGCTCCTCTAAGACTAGGTTAAGTAAACTGCCTTGTAAGGGCTGTCTGCTGTTCGGTGAGGATTTAGACAAGCTTGTTAAAGATCTCGGGGAGTCCAAAGGCGGGCGACTACCGGAGGACAAGCCCAAGCCATCTCGGAGGGTCCCAAGTGGTCGAGGTCAGTTTCAGGACTTCCGCCGATTTCGTTCGCAAAGGTTCGCATCAGGTCACAGGGGGCGTTTTCCCTATAGAAGCCAGAGGTTTCGAGGGTTCAGGGGAGCCGGGAAAAGGTTTTGGTTCCGCTCCTGCCGCCTCCTCCCTTAACTTCAAGAAATCACAATGAGATGAGGGCTCAGCCGCCCCTCGTTCCCATGGGGGGGCACTTGCAGGAATTCCTGTCTGCCTGGGCCCAAATTACTTCAGATCAATGGGTGCTCGAAGTCATTCGGGAGGGTTACGCCCTGGAGTTCTTGCATCCCGTACGAGAGGCTTTTGTGCAGTCCCCCGGGCGGTCCGTTGCAAAGTGTACGGCGCTGCGGGAGATGTTTCAAAAGTTGTTGGACCTCAGGGCGATGGCTCCCGTTCCCCCAGACCAGTACGGCTGCAGTCGATACTCCATCTATTTCGTGGTGCCAAAGAAAGACGGGGGAGTTCGGCCCATCCTCGATCTCCAAGGGGTCAATCGGTGCCTACGAGTGTCTCATTTTCACATGGAGACCCTCCGTTCCGTCATAGTAGCGGTGCGGCAGGGGGAGTATCTCACCTCTCTGGACTTGACGGAGGCGTATCTACATATTCCAGTGAGACCGGATCACCACTAGTTTCTCAGGTTCGCGGTGCCCTTCGGTCATTTTCAGTTCCAAGCCTTGCCGTTCGGGCTAGCAACTGCCCCAAGAGTCTTCACCAAGGTCATGGTGGTGGTGGCTGCGGCGCTTTGCAAAGAGGGCATTCTCGTTCACCCTTATCTGGACGATTGGCTCATCAGGGCCAAGTCGCGGGACGAGAGCAAGAGGGTCACGGCTAGAGTGGTGGAATTCTTACAAAGTCTCGGGTGGATTGTCAACAGGACAAAAAGTCACCTGCAGCCTTCCCAGGATCTGGAGTACCTGGGAGCGCGCTTCAACCACGAGCATTGGAAGGGTGTTCCTACCGGAGCAGCGCTCACAGAGCTTGTGGCATATGATAGAGAGGTTCCTACGGCTCAAGGCCCCCTCGGTGTGGCAGTACCTGCAGTTGCTGGGCACCATGGTGGCTTCCATAGAGACGGTGCCATGGGCCAGGGCTCACATGAGGCCCTTGCAGAGGGCGTTGCTTCGCCACTGGTCGCCTCAGCTACATCCCCTGACCCGGAGGTTGGTCTGCCCGGAGGAGACCCGTCGGGCTCTGCTCTGGTGGTTGGTTCCCGGCTCTCTGGAGCGGGGGAAGGCCCTGGAAGCACCCGAGTGGGTAGCAGTGATGACAGATGCTAGCTTGCTGGGCTGGGGGGCACATTGTCAAGGCAGTTTTGCTCAGGGGGTTTGGAGTTCGCAGGAGAATCAGTGGTCCATCAGTCGCCTAGAATTGAGAGCGGTGCTCCTAGCTCTGAGGGAGTTTCAGCAGATGCTTGTGGGAAAGGCGGTGAGAGTGCTGTCGGACAACGCGACGGCGGTGGCCTTTGTCAACCGCCAGGGGGCACCAGCAGCGTAGCCCTTGAAGCCAAAGCCGAGGTCCTGTGCGGCTGGGCGGAGGCGAATCTCTTAGATCTGTCGGCGGCTCATGTAGCAGGGGTAGACAATGTGGAGGCCGATTTTCTCAGTCGGGTGCGCGTAGACCCAGGGGAGTGGGTTTTACATCCCGAGGTGTTCGAAATGCTTGCCCGCCGCTGGGGGACACCAGTCATGGATCTCATGGTGACTCTCATCTCCACCAAGTGCAGCTGCTTCTTCAGCAGGCGCAGGGAGTGGATGTCCGAAGGATTGGATACTCTCCTTCAACCCTGGCCGGAGGGGCAGCTGCTTTATGTTTTTCCCCCTTGGGTGCTGATAGGAAGGGTCCTGCAAAGGGTGGAAAGATTCAGCGGTCACGTGATTCTGATAGCGCCGGACTGGCCCCGTCGGCCCTGGTATGGAGACCTGATGAGGCTGCTGGTGGCGAAGCCCTGGCGCCTTCCCTGCCAGCCGGACTTGCTGTCTCAAGGTCCCCTCTTCATGCCTCACGTGGATCGGTTCTCGCTTATGGCCTGGCTCTTGAGAGGGCGCGACTGAGCTCTCGTGGGTACTCGTCGGCGGTCATCTCTACCTTGTTGAAGTCTAGGTGGCGTTCTACTTCTATGGCGTATGTGCGGGTCTGGAGAATCTTTGAGGCGTGGTGCGCGTAGAGGGAGCTGGAGGCTTTGAGGGCTTCTCTTCCACAGATCCTGGAGTTCTTGCAGGATGGCTTCGATAAGGGCCTGGCGGCTGCCTCCTTGCGTGTTCAGGTAGCCACCTTGTCTTGTTACAGGGGCAGGATGGCTGGTCAGTCGATCGGCGAGCAGTGGGATGTGAAGCGGTTCCTGAGGGCGGTGTCATTTGCTAGGCCTCCGTCTCGTCCGGTCTTCCCCAAATGGCATTTGCCCTTTGTATTGGAGGCTTTGGAGCGGGAACCGTTTGAACCTCTGACGCGCGCGTCGCTTAAGGACCTTACGTTGAAAGTGGTCTTTTTGGTGGCTGTCTGCTCGGCAAGACGAGTGTCGGAATTGCAAGCACTCTCCTGTAGGGAGCCATTTCTGTCTTTCCTGGCCTCTAAGGTCGTTTTGAGGCCGGTTCCGGCTTTTCTCCCGAAGGTGCTCTCGCCTTTTCATGTCAATCAGAAAATTTCTTTGCCAGTCTTTGGGGGGGCTCGGATTCCCCTTCTTCGAGGAAGTTGCATCTCTTGGATGTCCGGCGGGCATTGAAGAAGTATCTCAAGCGGACGGCGAGTTTTTGGCAGTCTGATAGGCTCTTTGTTCTGTTCACGGGGCCGCGGAAGGGGCACGCAGCGTCCAGGGCTTCCATTGCACGCTGGATTAAGGAAGCTACTGCGTCGGCTTATGTGCTGCGCGGTAAGGTAGTTCCGGAAGGTTTGAGGGCACATTCCATGAGGGCGCAGGCTGCTTCCTGGACGGAAGTGCGTTTGGTGTCGCCAGCGGAGATTTGTCGGGCGGTGACATGGTCGTCTTTGAACTCTTTTGTGAAGCACTATCGGCTGGATGTGCAAAGGGCGGAGGAGACTTCCTTTGGTTCCGCAGTTTTGCAAGGTGGTTTGCCGGGACCCGCCCGTATTTAACAGTTTTTACACTGCTCTGGTAAGGACCCAGAGGTCTCGGGACTAGACTGGGACACGATCAGGAAAATGAAATTAGACTTACCTGCTAATTATTGTTCCTGGAGTGGAACCTGTCTAGTCCCGTATCCCTCCCAGCGTCCCTTGGCAAACGAGGGTCTGGACTTGGTCTGTAATGCACAGGTAAGACAATTCTCCTTAGGGGTGTTCTCTTTTGTGGGCCATGTTAAAAAAAAAAAAAAAAGGAAGGATGATACTGAAAGCACAGACACCCTAGAAGGTGAAAGGGACTTTGAATGGGAGGGGTGAGTTAGGGCTATTGGCTACGACTACTCGCAGCAGGTGTTCGGGTTGGCTAACCTCTCTTGGGGTTGATAGGGGGCCTGGCCTGTTTCCATTTTCTTTCTAGGCACAGTTAGGTCTTTAGTTTATTGGCTTGATACTTGCTTGTTTCTCTGGTGAGTCTGCTTTGTCAATAGGTCACTGGTTGGCATGAGGTGGGCACCGGAGAGATATACTGATGATGTCATAAAAAGAGGAGTTTCTCAGTCTCCAAGCTGCTGGATAAGATGGGGAACCCAGAGGTCTCGGGACTAGACTGGTTCCACTCCAGGAACAACAATTAGCAGGTAAGTCTAATTTCATTTTGCTTACCCTAGGGATAAGCAGTGGATTTCGCCAGTCCAATTTAATAATGGTTTATGGACTTTTCCTCCAAAACTCATCCAAACCTCTCTTAAATCCAGTTACACTAACAGCTTTTACTGCATTCTCTGGTAACAAATTCCAGAGCTGATTTGTTCTATAGATCCTAACTGACTTTTGTGGGGGGGGTTTGTTACTTCACAATGGTACTGGAGAGAGTTTGTAGCTATTACTGCGATAACATCAGAATCGGACAGCATAATGGAGAAATGACCTAGTTTTTGCTTTGCTCCATTGTTGGGGGGAGGGGCTAGGAGTTTCTGTGAATGTAGAATGCATGTTTATAGTTGACTCCATGAAGGTGCAGTGTCAGGGGTCATCATTTTTTTTATATTAAAGTCCAAGACTACATATTAAACTGCTACAATTTTTGTTGCGTATAACCAGCACTTCAAAGTTTTGACTTTTTTGTTGTTGTTCTGATTGAGAGGATCCCCTAGCCCTCCTCATATTCCTAACCAGAACTCTAAGGAGACACCCCCCCCCCCCTCATTTTTGGGTGCTTAAGGGGCTGCCATGTCATCTCTTTACTCAGACAGCAGATTGCTTTGAGCTGCCCTGTTTGAAACTAATCTTGACTCTTAAGAAGCCATAGAAAAGATTAGAAAGCAGTCTTTAAAACTTTCCTTAGTTCCCTTTATATTCTCAGATGTTTCCCATCCAGTCCCATTGCTTTGTCAACTTTCAGGGGCCTTTTTACTAAAGGGTACCATGGTGTTGCATCGCTCTTTGCACAACCTCTGTATAAAGCTCATGATGTAAATAGCGCACTCTAATCATCACGCCCACACACACACACACACACACATATACATCACTGTACATTTATGCACACCTTAAACCCAAATACAATTCAATTGCTTGTTTGCTGTGTAACCGCCTTGATTAAAGGAAAAGGCGGGATAGAAATACCATTAAATAAATGCACTCATAGCACGCAAATCCGTAGTGCGTTAGGGAAACACCAGAGCCGCTGCAAGAAATGTGGAAAGCATGTTCCTGGCAGGTACTGAAGTTACTGGCATTACAATAGCATGAGTACACTCCACACCACCTGTGGAGGTGGCGATGAGTGCACTGCTTGGTGCTCACCCCACCCACTCTCCAACCCTAACCTTCCCACTAGCAACCCTAACACGCCTTCGACAGTTAGTGCCACAATCTAGTGGCACTAGCTGTCAACACAGGTCCAACATGTGCCAGACCCGTGCTGACAGCTTGTGCCCTTTAGTAAAAGACCCCCTTAATTTAGCTAGCTACTTGTGAATGCAGTCTTCTGAAACAGGCTTGTTCATTTTCTGCGGTCTCACACGTGGCCTTCTTACAGAGAACAGTGTCATCCTTACAGATCAACTTGTTGGAACTCCAGGCAATCACGAATGCCTTGCAGGTGTTTCAACGTCACCTCTTGAACAGCCAGGTGCTCGTCAGGACAGACAACTAGGTGACAATGTTCTATGTGAAACAAGCAAGGCGGGACAATTTCACTTCCCTTCTGCGAGGAGGCCTGTCGCTTGTGGAACTTCATCTCTCACCATATACACCTTTGTGCACTGTATATTTCCGGCAATCGGAATCACCTTATGGACAAGCTCAGTCGGATCCTCCACCCACACGAGTGGCGTCTAGACTCTCGCACAGTGACACAGATCTTCAAAGCCTGGGGAACACCAGTCATCAACTTCTTTACCGCTCTACAGAACAGAAAATTCCTGCAGTTCTGTTCCAGAGTTTTGCCCAAGCTAAGCCAAGCAAACTATGTTTTTCACCTATATTCGGGTCAGGGACTGCTTATGCATTTTCCCCCCACACCCCTAATATCGAAGACCCTCTTCCAGCTCCAGTACTCATAGCCCCCTTCTGGCCCCATCAATCCTGGTTTCCCCTTCTACTTCGGCTGCAACAGGCGCAACCAATCTGTCTGGGCTGCAATCCGGATCTTCTATCCCAGGACGACAGAACAGTCCTACATCCCAATCTGGATCTCTCCGTCTGACTGCATGGTTGCTGAGGGAGTGATGCTCCAGCATCTCCACCATCTTCAATAAGTAAAAGATAATCTCCAGGAACAAGCAGGAATGAGTCTTCACATATGGGTACGTCGGTACTGCCGGAGCCTGCGCGGGAACGCTCCCCAGCGTCCAAAAAGAAAGCTTTTGGGAGCATCCCACGCGCATGCGCGCTGCCTTCTTGCCCATTTACTTCCCTCTCATCAGTTTTTCGTTTTCCGCGGAGCCGGCAGGACGTACTCCTGTCACTGCAGAAAATTCTTCTTTTTATTCTTAGTTTTTTGTGGTCGCGTCTGCCTTCCCTCGACGCCACCGGTACCGCCGGTGCTTTTCTTTCTTTTTACTGAAGAATTTCTTCTTTACTTAGAAATTTTTTCCTGTTTAGTGCCTGATGGTTTCTAGGCCACTAGGCCTCTATCCTTCCATTATGGAAAAGCCATCCACTATCCTTAAGAAATGCTCAAAGTGTGGCGGTACAGATATATTTTCAGACACTCATACTTGGTGTCTAAAATGTTTAGGTCCTGACCATTGCCCTCTGGAGTGTCTCTCCTGCTGGAGCTCAAACAGAAGAAGTCTTCAGGATCGAGCACAACTTGATACCCGGTTCACATCGCACTCGATGTCATCAGCTAGAATATCTTCTTCTTCACAGGATCAGGTAACCAAACAAAAGTCTGTAAAGACTAGCCAGTCCTCGAGTGGTAGATCTCCTTCTCAGCATCGAGATGGCTCCGGCCTTGCCCCTCAAGGACATTTTGGCAATAAAGCCCCGGCGGGAGTCTTCAGGCTCCAAAGCATTAACGGGGCTCCAGGTTGTTCCCGGGGTTATTACCTCGATGAACACACCTGGGCCATGCTCAGTGGTTGTGGCCGCTTCGAGCGGTACCGATGCCCCGGCATCGGCTATGGTGATGGATGAAACACTCCTCACCGATGAACGTAGTCTAGCGCTCTCGGCTACTTCGGTACCGCTAGAGTTGCTGCAGACCGTTCCTCGAGTATCGGTATCGGCTTCGGTACCGGTATCGACATCGGTGTCTGTACCGTCCATGCTTGCTTCAACAGACTCACTTCCTTCGATGCCGAGCCTGGAATCGATCTCTAGCATGGAGGATTCGGTACCGACCTCGGGCGTTACCGAAAACATCGCTTTAAAGAAAATCCGATGCTTCATCCTTTCAAGTCTTCCGATCTCGATGACTGGGATGAATCCATCGGTACCAAGGCTGATTTTTCAACAAGTCTAGCCTTTACTCCTCATTTTAGAGGGTCCTCCTCGGGGGAGATTTCTTTTCAAGCTTTCTGCTTGATATGGCAAAGTTACTTGCCATTTCTATACCTGGTAAAGAATCCCTACCGGGGGATTCAGAGACACTGCAATTCCCCTGGATTCCAAAGGAGGTGATCATGCTTCCTTTGCATCAGATCTTACAAGATCTACTATTAAAAAATGTGGGAAACTCCTTTAACGGTATCCCCACATTCTAAGACACTTGACACTATGTACAAGGTGCCACCTTCTCCAGGTTTTCAAAAGACTCAACTTCCTCATCATTCTATTGTAGTAAAATCAGCAGTGAGGCATATTAAGAGTGCAAAGAAGCACTCTTCTTATCCGCCAGGTCGTGAGTCTAGGACTTTAGATGCCTTTGGACGTCGATGCTTCCAGGCATCCATGCTTTCAGTAAGAATTATCTCATATTTTCTATATGGAATTATCTCTTGAAGAGGTCACAAAGAACTTAAAGTTTTTGAACCCTTTTCTTCCAGAGCATCAAAGAGCAGACTATTTCTTATTAGTCAATCATGCTCAAAATATCTCTAGGTTCCTTAATCATGCTTCCCTGGACTGTTTTGAATCTATTAGCAGAACTTCTGCTATAGCCATAGGAGCACGACGCATAGCCTGGCTCCAAGCTTCACACTTGGCCAGATGGGTTCAGGAAAGGCTGGGAAATACTCCTTGTATTGGTGAAAATCTCTTCAACAAGGAGGCTTTATTTCAAGCTAATCAGTTAAGCACTGATGCTGTTGCTTTCAGAGGATTGTCAAAACTTTCCTCTATCCCAGCTAATAATAAATCTCCTAAAAAGCTTTTTTCCCCTAGGGGAAAAAAAGTTTTATCCATCTTCTACCCATTATGCAGATGTTTCCAAAGATGAACAACATCACACCAGGCTAAGAGAATCAAAACCTCAACAGGCTCAGCAAACCCAGCAATCGCAGGGTTTCTGATATTTTATTCACTTTTTCTGTGTGAGGTTTAGAACTTTTGAGCCGCCTACTTTTCAACAGAAGCATCTAAAATTCATCTCATCCATGCTGACATATCAGTCATGCATTGACTCAATCCTCGACTCTGGGCATGAATCTCTTGCTACAAGAGAAATCTATCCTTCTAGCTCTAAGACCTATTAGGGACTATCATAACCCAGAGATAACAGGTTTCTCCTTTTAAAACAAAAGGAGGACTAACAACAACAGGGTGAGCTATACCCTTCACCTTGTCAGTTTCCTGTACGAGGATATCTCATATTTTTAACTGCAAGGGGACCCTATCTCTTCAAAGACTTTCCAAATTGTAAGTCTTCTCAACTCTGTATTACTTTCTATCCCTCTTAGCCCAGACATTCAGTCTCTAAGAGTACTGCTAATCAACTGGAGGGCTTATTCTCTAAGCCATAGGATTTTCTTCAATACCTACTCCAGTAAGTAGTTTCCATACAGAGTTTTCTCCCCCTTTGCGGTTCATCTTCTTCTCAGATATTTTTTTAAGGCAGCTTTTCGGACAGAAGTTGGGTATCACTACTCCAAATTGTGTCTGTCGGTCCTCTCCAATCTATAGGACCTAACATTTTATGCTGCCTTAATAACAGATAATTCCAAAAGAGGTCCAGAACTCATTTGGACTATTTATTGTTGCAGGCATCAGGCCTGTCTACTATTCTTAGCCACCTTCAATTCTCTTTGGCTCCAACAGAATAGATTAGGTTGCACACTGGCAATTCAACAGCCAGATCTAAGCAACCTACAACATGCTCTCTGCAATTCTACAACAAAGCTTTGCAACTGAGGGCCTTTGCCAGAGAGCCTCAGAGCTACTCCTAATAAGTAGCGGCCAGATAGTTAAGAAGGGCTTCAGCTGGTAGACTCTGCCAGTCATGCTCCTACATGACTGTTTTTTTTCCTACTCTTACCATATTCCTTAAAATTTCCTTTTAAGAAAAGGTAACCAGGGTTTAGACCACGTGAAAGCGTAGAAAATTGCACAATTCCCTGGTTTGTTCCACATCTCACTGGAACTTCCACAACAGGGATGCATTTTTTTCACTGCAGTTGGTCCTTATTCACTACTTTCCTTCTAATTCCTATACTTCATGGTAGCTTATGTTGAACAAGAAAACACATGATACTCATATTGCCCTCATAAAGAGGCAAACATGGTATCCCCTTATATTGCGTCTTTTTCTCCAGCTACTATTTGAAATTATAGAAGGATCCAGACTTGCTGTCTTAAGACTAAGGATCTCCTCTGCACTCATTCACGTATGTCTCGAGACCTGGTTATTTCAGGGGCTAGATCTTTTCAAGAAATCTAGTCCTATCCCTGTAAGTGAAGAACATACCAGTTTCCACGAAACTTTCTCTATAGTTCTTCCATATTTAACCAGACAGAGATTCTCCATCAATATTCTCAAGTAGGTCTTAATCCTTCTTGTTATTGCGTCAATATCTGTACAACATCTGACTTTGAAAGATCTTCAGAATGTTGGAGGCTCAATGCCTAGTACAAATGTCTTTGTCTTTCATTGGAATAAAGGGGGTCTTAAAGACCTATCCCCTTTTTTCTGCAAAGGGTATTTCTGCCTTTTCATCCAAACCAGTCAGATTATCTCCACTCTTTCTTAGGACCTTATTCTGCTCCAAGGACAAGAAGTTCAATTTTTTGGACTTTACAGAAGCTTTAGCTATTTCTCAAAAGTCCAACCTCATTGAACTCCCCCAGTACTTCTTCTGGGGTTAGTTCTGGCCATAAGGGCTTCTCATCTCTTCCTGTATTGCAAAATTTATTTTTTTCTCTCCACTTCACATTGAGGGAATTTCTTTGAGGATAATGTACTGGCTCTCAACCACAGACCCATATTACCCTCAAGTATTTTTGCAATATTTTTGAGTGAGATCCACATTAGAAAATTGGGACTCAATATTTTTCTAATATTTATGATTTACACAAGGACTCCCCTCTGGATACCTTGTTTAGTCAAGCTGTTCCACAGCATCTCTTTTTTCTTTTCTAGTTCAACTCCTACCCTCCATCCCTTGGATGCCTGAGGTTTTGAGGGATAAGCATGGCCCATCTTTAGATTTGCAACATGCTGGGGCCTCTCCAGGCATCTTAGCTTGGGAGTCCCCATATGTGAAGACTCATTCCTGCTGCACAGTTACTTACCTGTAACCAGTACAAAAACGTAGGCAGGTGTAAGCTCTCACCAACACTTTATTAATCCATATATGTAAAAGGGAGACCTGACCCGACACAGGCCGTGTTTCGATAAATTCTTCTTCAGGGGTTGGCTCACCTTATACCAAAAACACATCATAAATAAATTAATACACAAGCATAAAAACAAACAAATAAATAAAATCTATAATGTATAAAAACTGTAAGAACACGATAATGCATAAATGACATGTATAAAAAGTATAAAAAGCAAAAATTGCTGTTCATAAACCCATAAATATAAACCTATATTAATATATATCACACTAAGGTATGTAAAAATAAAACGTATAAACTATCAAATGCTAAAACAAAGCTCCCTTTTAAAAACTAAATTAACACAATGTGTATATAAAACAATAGTGATAAAAACAAAATGTAAGGCAAGAACTAATAAATAAAAACAATAAACTAATAAAAACACTTATTGTGAATACTGTTATTATCACATAAATAAAAGCAATGGTAAAAATCAACATGTCAATACAACATGGAGAAAAACAAAAGAGATGGAGGACATGGAGCAGGAGTGATAAAAAACATTACCTTAAAAACGTAATAGGGATACGCCGATAAGGTAAAATTGTTGCACTGAAAGTAAAACAACCTTCTGTAACTGCAAAAGAGATGGACAAAGGAAAATTATGTATTGAAAACCTTATTACATTCCAAAAAGTCATCAATCTGTTTATAACTTGAAAATGTCATCAGTAAAAGACGTGTCAGGCCGTCCTGAGATGAAAAAACCGAACGTGACAAAGTAGTGTCATGTTGAACGAAAAAAATCCGTCGGATTGTAAAATGTAATTTATCATTAACAGTGTGTGGTAATATCTTAAAACTTAAGAATCCAGACGTGCTGCAATCTTTCAAAATTAAACTTATATATACTGGAGGGGTCACGTGACACATGAGCAAGTGAAGACGCGTTTTCACTAGCTCCGGGGCTGCCTCGGCGTCTTTGCTATAAAATCAACGTTTTAAGTGCCTGGTGGTGGATGCCGGTAGCGGGATTGCTTGCCCCAACATTGTGCTACACTTTGGTGGTGTCCTGTGCTTTGAATGCCGCCCCCGGTTCGTCGGGAGAAGGAGAAGGAGAAGGCGCCAAAACTGAGGGCCTCAGCCTCGGCACCGATGCAACCCTCGTCTCCAGGAGCGGAGAGTGGGGATTCCGCCACGGAAGAACTAGCGAAAGAGGTGGCCAGACATCTTGACCCCAAGCTCGACCGGATCTTATCTAAGCTGGAGGTGATGGGGGAAACGCTGGCAGCCCAAGGACAACGGATCGATGAGTTAGAGCACCGCGTGTCTGCCATAGAGGATGCGAAGGGATGGCAGGAGAGATTGCATGATGACACATGTGCGCAGCTTGCGCTCCTACAAAGTAAGCTGGATGATTTGAAGAATCGATCCCGCCGAAATAATATTCGGCTGGTGGGCATTCCGGAGTCGATGAATGATCAGCAACTCTTACCCCTCATTGAGAAATGGCTCCCGGAGGAACTGGGGCTCCCCACTTTGGTGGGCGAGCTCAAGGTGGAGAGGGCCCACCGGATTGGGCCGCGGCAAGAAAACCGCCCAAGGCCTCGAGTAGTGATCGCCTGTATATTGAACTTTGCGCATAAGGAACGACTGCTGAGAGCGTACCGACAGCACGAGGGTCTTTTGCTGGAAAACGCCAAAATCCTCCTCTTCCAGGATTACTCTACGGTAGTGTCAGCAAAACGAAAGGAGTTCTCGCAGGTCTGTACGGTCCTGTTTCAAAAGAAGATCCGCTTCACCCTTGCCTTCCCAGCGACGCTACGCGTTCACCACTTGGGGAAAAACCTGGTGTTTCCCACGGCTGGAGAGGCTAAGGCTTACATTGAGCGGTTAAACGAGGGTCTGCCATTGCGAGTGGATGAGAAGACCGATACTGTGGTGTCGTAATTGAGACCGACCTCACCCTGCCAGGACTTCGGCGATATAAGTGTAATGAGGCCACAGGCGTGTTGAATCTCTCCCGGTATGCTGAGGGGGCTGTCCAAGTAAGACTTGCAGGCCTCACAAAGGACCTTGTGCAGACCAGTGGTGCAGTTGGAGGGACTGACCTTGGCCCTCTGGGGACAATTACTCTATCATTTGTATGCTGACAGTGTTCTTTGTTAGAACTTCCCTGTGGCAGGGACCTTGCCGCTGATATATGACTTTAGAATGTTGTATGATTTTATAAGGTAATAAGTGGCACTCATCACCTTCTCTGTGGGGCTCGGTGCTATGCTCTTCTTTTCTTGAATTCTTTTATTTTCTTTTATTTTCTGTATTTCTCTCTCCCCTGTCATGACTGCCTGGGCATCTTGGTGGAGTATAATCTGCCCATCGATGTACTGCTATATTGCGGATTTGGCTGGGGGGGAGGGGATAATGGGGGGGGGGCCGGTGGGGTGGGCATTTTCGTTGTTGGGGGCTGCGATCCCGGGGGGGCATGGGTATGGGCACGGACTGGGTGTGAGGCCGGGGTAGCCCCGAGGTGCACATTAGTGACTTCTGCTCAGCTTTTTGGCTGAGGTGGGATGTGTGTTTTTATAGGGGTTGGGAGGCAGAGGGGGGCGGGGGGCAGGGGGGAAGGGAGGGGGGGTGGCAGGGGGGTAGGATTTCCTGGGGGGAGGGGGCGGGGTGGAGAGGGGGAGGGAAGGGGGGGATAGATAGCATGAAGATGCCCAAGGATCTAGGAACCCCAAGATTAGCTGGAGGACAGGGTCGACTCTCTCCTAGGGGCCGAGGCTGGGCGGCTCCGGGAGTGCATTGGGGAGTTTCTGCAGTGGAGGGTCATAACGTTCGAGTGCCTTAGTCAGAAGGTTAAATTGATTTCTTGGAATGTGGGCGGCATTAACTCTCCCGTTAAGCGCACTAAAATTTTGCAGGCGCTCAAGCGGAAGGGTGCCCACTTAGCCCTGCTGCAGGAAACCCACTTGAGTGCGCAGGAACATCAGAAACTGGTGCGGGATTGGGTGGCAGGCATGTATGGGGCCTCCGCCGGGGGGAAAAAGGCGGGAGTGGTGATACTGGTGAAAAAGGGTGTCCCCTTCGAGGTGACACGTGTTGACTCGGACCCGCAAGGGCGATACGTGTTTCTCCAAGCGAAACTTTATAACGAGGAAATATGGCTTGGCAATGTGTATGCCCCCAACGTTTACGACCATGCTTTCTTTAAGGATCTGTTGGGTTTTGTGCAGAAGGTGGGGGACAGCAAATTAGTGTTGGCCGGAGATTTCAACTGCCCTAGTGATCCCCGCCTGGATAAATCGGGGACCAGTACACAGGGGGCGTGGACTAACAAAGGAGTGGGTTATTTATGTAGAGTGGGGGGCCTCGTGGATGTGTGGCGTATGTTACACCCGGGAGAGCGTATGTACACTCATCAATCGAGGGCCCATCTCACTTGGTCCCGGATAGATTACATCTTGGTGGGTGAGCGGGCGATCTCCAGGGTGGAACGGGCGGATATAGAGCCCATAGCCATATCAGACCATGGAATGGTGTGGATAACTTGGGAATGTCAGGGGATAGGAAAGGGGGGATGGCGTTTTCCGGCCCACTTGTGGGAAGACTCTGATTTCCGGTGTTGCTTAGAGAAGCAGTGGGAGGAGTATGTGCTTTTCAATGACACCCCTGATTGTTCCCCTCTATTATTTTGGGAGGCCAGTAAAGCGGTTATGAGAGGTGTCATCATTGAATATACTGCTCGCAGGCAGCGCCATCTCGACCGTAGTATTGTGGTCATGGAGCGCAACCTTCGGGCCTTGCAGTCCACACTAGCTACCTTGCATGGCAGAGGAGCTAGAATTAAGCAGCAGGATTTTGCTAAGGCCCAGTTGGCTCTCAATGAGCTCCTTCAGAGAAGAGCGCGGATGTCCCTACAATACTATCAACACAAGTTATATCGGTATGGTAACCGGTCTGGTAAGCTCCTCGCGCGGTTGGTTCGGGACCCGGGCGGGGCGTGTTTTGTTCCGGTCCTTCGTGATGCCCAGGGACAGTTTCAGCACCAGCCTCAGCAGATTGCGGACATTTTTCGTGCGTACTACGCCCACCTCTATACGGAGGAAGATCGTGCAGCGGCTTCAAGTAGGGCGTTTCTGGATGGGGTAGCACTGCCACAAATCACGGCGGAGGCCTTGGAGGCGTTAAACGCCCCTCTGACGGGATTGGAAATCCAAGCTGCCATAAAGCGGGGGAAACCGCATAAAGCCCCGGGCCCGGATGGGTTTGGTGGGGAATATTATAAGATGCTGTCCCCTCGGTTGGTCCCTAGTATGATAGCTATGTACGAGGAGGCATTGCAAAGGGGCGGCTTTCCAAGAGATATGCGATGTGCCAACATCACGGTTATTCCGTAGCCGGGTAAAGACCCGCTCGACCCTGCGTCTTTTCGGCCTATCTCCTTAATCAACACTGATGCTAAGATTTTGGCCTCGGTGCTTGCCCAGCGCTTAAATCCCTTACTTCCATCTCTGATAGGGGATAGACAAGTGGGCTTTGTCATGGGAAGGGATGCCACTAAGAACATTGCTAAGCTCCTCCTGGGCATGGAATACTGTCTTGGAATGGATTCTCCCTTGCTTCTCGTGAGTCTGGATGCCGAAAAGGCGTTTGATAGGGTTGCTTGGGAGTATCTTTGGGAGGCGTTAACTCGTTTTGGGATTCGCGGTGAGTTTGCCCAGTGGATTCAGGTTCTATATCAGCTCCCGGCGGCGAAGGTGGGGGTGAATGGGATCTACTCGGCCCCCTTTATTCTAGAACGGGGTACGCGTCAGGGCTGCCCGCTGTCACCCCTATTGTTTGTGTTAGCGTTGGAACCCCTCCTACAAGCTATTCAGCAAGACCCCCGTGTGGTAGGAGTTTGGATGGGGGGGGAGGAAATGAAAATAAGTGCCTTTGCGGATGACATGCTCCTTTGCTTGGCTGACCCACAGGAATCCTTGCAGAGGGTTTTGCTCCTTATACAGGAGTTTGGCAGTTTCTCAGGATTGAAGATCAATATGTCTAAGTCTATGGCGTTGGATGTGGGTGGGAAGGTGCGGTCGGCGTGGCGGGGGGTATTCCCTTTGGCGTGGGCCGTTGATTCTATCAAATATTTGGGTATCCAACTGCCGGCAGATCCGGGGCGCTTATATCAAGCGAATATACCGGGTATGCTTGGAAGGGCGCAGCTTATGTTTCAGCGTTGGCGGGCCTTTCCGCTGTCTCTTCATGGCCGTATCGCATTATTCACTATGGTGGAATTTCCTAGATGGCTGTACCTGCTTCGTCTGTTGCCGATATGGGTGCGCGCGAGGGACTGGAAATTATTCGACAAATATTTGACTGGTTTTCTATGGGGGGGCCGTCGTCCTCGGATACCCCTTCGCGCTCTGCGACGCAGACACGAGGAGGGAGGGTTGGAGCTTCCCTCGTTACCCCACTACAATCTCCGCTATTTGGCGAGGCATATTTGGGGTTTACTGGGGGTTGAGGGGGGTTGTGCCCCTGTTAAGCAGATCGGGGAATTTTCTCCCCCCGTACACAGTCTGTTCCTCCTACATAGTGTTCGTAGCCACCGCCGGGGGACAGGGAGGGTCCCAACTTACTTGCGGACTTTGCGGTTGGCCTGGCGGGAGGTTTGTCAGAGAGTTGGGTGGGATCCGGCGTGTTCCCTGCTATTACCCTGGGTGGGGAACCCGGATTTTGTACCGGGATGCACGGAGTCCTCGCTCTTCCATGTTTGGCAACAGAAAGGGATAGTGTGCTTGGGGGATCTCGGCAGAACAGAAGGGGGCGCTCTGGAGAGCTTCCAAACCCTGAGCCTTACTTATCACTTGGGCCCAAGGGATTTTTATGGCTACCTTCAAATTCGCCATTATATTGGTCAGTTGCGGAAAAGCACCCCTAACCTTTTACTTACGAAGGACCCGCGTACATTGCTTGGGGGTTGGGTAGAGAAAGATCTTCTTGACCGGGAGGAGAGGAAGCAGCTGCTCTGCCCCCGGGTTGATTCTGTGTACCTTCAGATTCTCACCCACCGATGGATCGCGGATGGTTTGTCCGATCTGACCATAGAGCTCATGCTTTTGATTGGATCCCTAGGGGGGCAGTGTGGATCTACTTGCAGGAGATGCAGTTTAAATTTCTTTGGAGGGCTTATGCTAGCGATAAATGGGCGCATCGGGTGGGGTTGCGAGATACCTCTCTCTGTGGCTGGTGCCAGCGAGCTGAGGGGACCCTGCTCCACAAGTTTTGGGTTTGCCCTGCCGTTCAATGTTTATGGAAGCGAGTGCAGGCCACCTTGGGTGGGTGGTTGAGTGTGGGGGATTTGGGGCACTGGCAACTTTGCCTTTTTCATTGTTGGGGGGGGTCGAGATTTTGCCCCTAGCGCCACAGCGGGCTCTGCTTGATCGGAGTGTTCTGTTGGTCAAGAGGGTGTTGCTGGAGGGGTGGCTCTCGAGCTCCCCTCCGCCATTTGTGGTTTGGAGGCGGGCCATGCTGAACTTGATGTATATGGAAAAGCTCACGGCTAAGCAGGTAGGGGGGTCTGGATGGGATCGTTTCCTCGAAATCTGGCTGCCACTTATCAACACGTTAACACCTCAGGAGCGCAGCGCCGTGGTGAATATCTAATCTGTTGGCCCATGTTCGTTACCTCCCTGCTTGGGCTACTTGGGGGGGTAGGAGGTAGGGGGAGAATTCCCTGGATCTCATGCCGCAGCATGTCGTGGTGGTTGAGGTTTTGGGCATTGGGGTGGGTAGTGGGGGGGGAGGGGATGGGGGGGGGAGTGGGGGTAAGTATGGGACTATGTGAAGAGGGAGGTACATGTTTTTCTCGCTATATGTCTCAGCGGTTGCTAGCATGTTGCGGTGTGTGTTTTTCACCTCCTGGCTTCCTCCGACCACTGCTCAACTTTGGGGGTTCTTTCCCCAAATTCGTTTGAGACTGTGTATGCCGGGGGGGGGGGGGGCTCCCTAACTTCCTATATCTGCACTTCTATTTGCTACACACTATCTTGTACATATGTCTTAACGTTAAAGGCGTTACCGCAGTACTGTCCTGCGACAGCTGTTTGTATGCTGTTCTCCTATGTAAGCTGTACTCATTGCCTGTTTGTGTTCCTGTGCTTGCAGCAATAGTTGACTTCGTCTGTTTGTATATATGATTACTACTAATAATAATAAACACTATTTTGAAGTAAACTTATATATACTGACAAAGGGTAGGTCAGGGAGTATTGTAATGGAAAACCTTTTTGCCTTTAAAAAAACTTTGATCTATGCAACTTTAAAATATCATTTAGTAAAAACATATGCCCGGATGTAAGAAAACAAAACCTGAGTAAAAGTATCGTTTGAAAAAAGGAGAGGATCCGTCTGGATACGGAATTCAAAGCATAATCGATTACTAGCAGTATAAAGCGATCATAATCCTTATATACCTAAGAGGCACGGCCACGTAGACACCGTTCAAAAATGATCCTGTATATGTAGACTAAAAAACAGATAACCAACATATTTATAATTAAAGGGACAACGTGTTCTCTATCGTGTGGATCTCTCTACAAATTAAAAACCACCATGCGCGCTGTTATCTTGGATATACGGATCTTTTCCAATAGAATGAAATAGATTGATAACTTAAAATATCGGCATGTGAACTTGTCAAACAAACCACCGGAACCAAGTGAATTATTGTATAAAACATTTTCACCAATATATAAAAAAACTGTCTTTTATGGAATTGGCAAACTGAGGGTAACAAACATGAGGCGCAACTGTATCCCTCCGTGAAATTTTCTGCCAAAGTATTTTACTACTTAAAACGAGTAAATACGTCCGAGAGATTTCAAACCAATCGCATAGGTGTCAACACGGAACTGCCTGATAATAAATATAAATATAACAGAAGATAAGAGAACATCCAACCGCAAGACTGCTAGTTCTTCTGAAATCAAGAAGGCAGCATCAAACTCTCAGCGGCAGCGCGCCGAATAAAATGGACGCTAGCGCACGCGCATAGGTCTCAAAAAAGCGCAGGCAAGTCTTACAAAAGAAAATATATGTAAATGTAATAACACTTAGTGTGAAGAAAATATTATGTACTCTAGTTTATATAAATGTTATCAACAACGTAAAAAGAGGAATTAAAACCGGACGATAGTTAAAAGCAGCACAAATGTAAAAAATGTTACCAACTAAAAATGAAACAGACCTTCGGTATAGGATAAAACCCTTATACTACGAAAAATAAAAAATCGTGTTTCTAAAGAATGATACTGTCATAGTCATTATTAGTATAACAAAAGCAATACTATAAATTACAACAAGATAGCCTTGTTATTTGTGAATACAAATACAAACAGATCGTATGTACATTAATCCTATAATCAATGAACAAACTGAGCACACAATAGTAAAACCACCCGACCTCATGTGAACCAGCACCATGAAACAAATGTAAACCATGTGTGTCAATCAATAAATAAATAAATAACACAACCAATAAAACAGATAATTATATGTAAAACCACATCATAAGGATAAAAAACAAACCTGACTCTAAAAATATCCTAGTGACAAAAACCCCTGAAGAAGAATTTATCAGCCAACCCCTGAAGAAGAATTTATCGAAACATGGCCTGTGTCGGGTCAGGTCTCCCTTTTACATATATGGATTAATAAAGTGTTGGTGAGAGCTTACACCTGCCTACATTTTTGTACTGGTTGCTGTTTGCCCGCGTGACAGTGTGCTGCTCTTGTTTGGCAGTTACTTACCTGTAACAGGTGATCTCTGGGAACAGCAGGAATAAGTCTTCACAACCCACCCACCGGGTTGTTTTCTCTCGCTCTCTCTTTTTTATTTATTTATTTATATTTATTTAATACTCTTATATACCGCGCTATTCGACATCAGTGCGGTTTACATGGAACATCAAAGAAGTTTTACGGTGGGGTTACACCGTAAATTACAGATAACAGGGAGATTAACTTGGATAACATGTTAACTATTTACACAAAAGGCATAAGGTGATTACCCTATGTACATCACATTGTGGAATGGTTACCGGGTGGTTAAGGATCTGTGTTGCGTGCAGGGCACTTTGGCGTACCTACTTCAGGGTAGTACTTGAGGAAGAGGTGATGCTTCAGGGCCTTCCTGAATTTAGTTATCTCTGTGATTGCTCGTATGCTGGGTGGCAGGGCATTCCAGCTTCTAGGTGCACAGAGACTGAAAGCTCTGTTTGCGGTTGACTGTGTGCAATGGGTTATTGTTTTGGGGATTACTATAGTATTTATTGCTGTGCGTCGTCTGGCTCTGGTGGGGGGAGTCATGAAAGTAAGGCTTGCAAAGGATGAGGGGGAGAGTCCGTTGATGGCCTTGAATGTTAGTAGTAAGATCTTGAAGGTGATCCTACCGTGAATTGGGAGCCAGTGGAGACTTTTGAGGATCGGTGTTATATGGGCACGTCTTGAGGCCCCATTTAGAACTCTGGCTGCTGAGTTTATGGCGAGTTGGAGTGGAGTTAGGGTGGATTGAGGTAACCCTTGCAGTATCGCGTTTGCATAGTCGAGATGTGGAATAGTTAATGCCTGAAAGATCGTTCTGAAATCATCCAGTTGCAGCAGGGGGCGTAGATGTCTGAGTGTTTTGATTTTTAGATATGCTGATTTGACCATGTTGCCAATATGGGTCTTCATGTCCAGTTTTTGGTCCAGTGTTACACCCAGGTAACGGATTGTGGACTTGGTTTGAAGTTCTACCTCTCCGACTCTTAGGTTGGCAGGTGGGCAGAAGTTAGGGTTTCTGGTAATGAACAGCACTTCAGTCTTTTTGTGTTGTATCCGGAGATTCTGATTTTGGAGCCAGTTTTCCACTGCAATGAAACAGTTCGTTAGTGATGAGAGATCGATCTGGTCAGTCTTGAAGGGTGTGTATAGCAGTACGTCGTCTGCATATATCATGCAGTCAATGTTGAATGAACGTATGAGATCGCAGATGGGCTGCATGTAGATGTTAAACAGTAGGGCTGATAGGGAGGATCCCTACGGAACGCCTTGTTTCTGGTGGAACGGTTCGGATGTTGAGGTCTCTGTTCGCACATGCTGCCATCTATCAGATAGGTATGATTTACACCATGTTAGAGCTAAATCGCAGATGCCTTTCTCTTCTAGCCGTCTCAGGAGGGTCATGTGGCACACTGAGTCGAAGGCTGCTGCTATATCCAAAAATATAAGAGCCATGCCGTGATGAATGTTGTCTATTGTGTTGAGAATGTTGTTGAAGAGGGAGGTGAGTAGTGTCTCCACACCATGGGCCGCTCTGAAGCCATGTTGACAGTGGTCTAGGGGTGCGGTATCGTTGACGTGTTGTATCTGGCATTGGACCTTTTTTTCTATTATCTTGGCCAGGAGTGGAATACTGGCAATTGGTCTGTATGACTCCACTTTCTGAGGGTCAAGTTTGCTGTTTTTCAACAGGGGTCTGATGGATGTTTGTTTGAGATTTAGGGGAAAAACTCCTGAGCTGAATGATGTGTCAAAGAGTCTGGTTATGAATGGGCTAAACTCAGTTTTTAGTTCCTTTATCCAAAAGGCTGGACAAGGATCAGAGTGCGCCGTAGAGGTGTTGATTGTGGAGATGGTGTCAGCAATTTGTTTAAGTGATGGAGTGGAGAAGGTTGTTAGTTTCCTTGCATTGCTTTGCACTTTGTTGGAGGCGGGTGCTTCGAGCTTGCTGGTTTGGAATAGCTTTGATTGAAGGAAGTCAGCGTAGTCTTGTGCGCGGATCTCAGTTTTCTGCACCGGTCCTGGTTCACTCATGAGGTTCTTGCTAGGTTGAATAAGTCGTGTGGTTTCTTTAGTGATCGTCGTAGAGTGTCTGTGTGTGCTTGTCTTATTTTCTCTGTTATCGCCTTACGGTGAGATGCTAGTTGGAGGTTATAGACTTCTTGGTCTTCTGTGGATCGTGAACGCCTCCATCGCCTTTCAGGTTTTCTGAGTTTGAGGAGGGAATCCCGTAGTTCTTTTGAGTACCAGGGCGCGGCAGCTCTTTTCCTTGGGGCTTTGTTGTGCACCATGCGTAGTGCAATGGAGCTAAGGCTATCGTTCCAGCTGGAGACTAGTTTATCAAGGTTAGTTGATGTCGTGCTGAGGAGTGGCTGTGTGTGATTCATAATGGTTTCCATGTTGAAAGGATGGAAACTTTGTGGGGGTATTCTTGTGGCGTTTGTTTTGTTACCATGGGGCTTCCTGGGGTGGTTTTCCATGGGGATTAGGAACATGATTAGCTTATGGTCTGACCAAGGAACTTCAATGTAGGTTGTTGAGGAGTAGGGGGCTGCGTTGTGGACGGTTAAAGGAGCGAAGATTAAGTCCAGTGTGTTCCCTTTTGTGTGGGTTGGTTCGTTGATTAACTGCTGATATCCTAGGTCTGTCAGTGCATCAAGGAATGCTGTCGCTTGAGAGTCATGCAGGGATGGCAGGTTGAGGTCTCCCAGTATCCAGTTCGGGGTACGCAAGTTTGGAGTATTGCAGGCTAGCTCAATTATTGTGGCCAGGTCTTCATGGGAATGAGTTGGGGCCCTGTACAGCAGATTGATGGAGGAGTGATTATTTGCTATGGTTGCTATGTCAAGGTTGGATGTGTTGGTACTGTTGGAGAGATGGAAATTGAGGTCAGTTTTGGCGAGTATGAGTACTCCACCGCCTCTTTTGTCGCCTCTATGACAACAGTGTATTGTAAAGTTGGGGGGTAGCAGGTGGTTGAGGACGGTGTCAGTATTTGTTAGCGAGGTTTCTGTGATGAGGAGTAAGTCAAGGTTGTGGAGGGCAATTAAGTCGGTGATGATTGGCCATTTGTTGCGGACTGAGCGTGCATTTATGAGGGCAGCCTTTAAATCTTGTGGAGGTAGGTTAACCTTTTTTACATTTGTGGTGTGCTGAATTGCGATGTGTAGTAGGTGTTGGTATGTAGGATGCGTGTCGTTTACTGACTTGTGGGGGGTGTCTCTTGACCATCTCCTCCCATATCCCTGTAGAGTAGGTATCTGGTTGTGAGTGCCTGTTAGGGCTAAAGTGCTACTGACCAGCCTTAAGAGAAGGTAGCTACATATTAGTGTTGTCGTGAAGTGATCCATTCCATATGATTGAGCTGCCTTGAGATTATAGAGCCTTAATGAGTGAGTAGGACGCAGAGTTGAGCGGCTTCAGGAGTATGCAGGTGATGTCTTTGGCTTTTTTTCTCTCTAATTTGTCTACTTCCCTCCTTCGGTCTCAGCTACAAACCCAACTGATGAGAGGGAAGTAAATGGGTGGGAAGGCAGCGCGCATGTGCGTGGGATGCTCCCAAAAGCTTTCTTTTTGGACGCTGGAGAGCATTCCCGCGCAGGCTCCGTCAGTACCGATGTACCCATCTGTGAAGACTTATTCCTGCTGTTCCCAGAGATCACCTGTTACAGGTAAGTAACTGTGCTTTCTCCTGGCTTCCAGGATACCCTCCAAAAGACGGGCCTGCTCATTCAAATGGTACAGATTTGAATCATGGTTCTCAAGAGATAATCTCAATCCCTTAGACACAACAGTATCTGAACATAAGATATGCCATACTGGGTCAGACCAAGGTCCATCAAGCCCAGTATCCTGTTTCCAGCAGTGGCCAAACTAGGTCACAAGTACCTAGCAGTTTCCCCAAAATACACAGGTTCCACAGTGCTTGTATTAGGTCAAGCAATGATATTCTGGGTCCACTTTAATAATGGTTTATGGACCTTTCCTCCAGGAACTTGTCCAAACCATTTTAAACCCAGCAACACTAACAGCTATTGCTAAATCTTCAAGTAGCAAATTCCAGAGTTTGATTACATGTTGAGTGAAAATATATTTTCTCTTATTAGTCTTTAAATAGGTTACCCTGTAGCTTCATTGCATGCTCCCTAGTCTTTCCATATTTTGATGGTGTAAATAATCGATCTACATTTACCTGTTCCATTCCATTCACTATTTATAGACCTCTATCATATCTCCCCTCAGCCATCTCTTTTCCAGGTTGAAGAGCCCTAACCTTTTTAGCCTCTCTTCCATCCCCTTTGCCATTTTTGTGGCTCTTCTACTGTACCCTTTCTAATAATGCTATATCCTTTTTAAGATACGGCGACAAGAATTGCACACAATATTCAAGGTGCGGTCGCACCATGGAACAATACAGAGGCATTATAATATCCTTTGTTTTATTCTCCATTCCTTTCCTTATGATACCTAGCATTCTATTTGCTCTCTTGGCAGCCGCTGCACACTGGGTGGAGGTTTTTAACATGTTGTTCACGATGACGCCTAAATATTTATCTCCAGGAACAAGCAGGAATGAGTCTTCACATATGGGTACGTCGGTACCGACGGAGCCTGCGCGGGAACGCTCCCCATCGTCCAATCAGAAAGCCTTTGGAAGCATCTCACAGCGCCTGTGTGCTGCCTTCCCACCTTTCCCAACTGTCTCTCCTCAGTTCTTCTTTTTCTGCGGAGCCAGCAGGTCGTGTTCCTGTCACCGCAGAAGAATTTCCTTATTTTTTCTTTATTTCTTTTGTGTCGCGTCTGCCTTCTTCGACGCTGTACTGGTACCGCCGGTCTTTGTTCTTTTCTTCTTGTAAAAAAAAAACAAAAAAAAAAACAAAACCTTTTTTCCGTTCTTTTTCTTCAGGTGCACTTGAGTGCTTGAGTTTTGGGCCTTAGGCCCAAAACTTTTTTTCCTTAAATATGGAAAAGCCTGCCTCAGGATTTAAAAAGTGCACAAAATGTGGCGGTACTATTTCCGTCACCGACACCCATGACTGGTGTCTAAAATGTTTAGGTTCTGACCATTCCATAACAGATTGTGTGTCCTGTTCCATGATGTCTAAAAGAGGTCGGGAGAACCGAGCTGCCAAGCTCAGTACCTTGTTTCCCTCTGATGCGGCTTTGGTGGCATTGACGTCTTCCAGGGCTGCTTCTTCCTCACATGGATCTCAAGTAACTAAACATAAATCCAGCCGGTCCTCGAAGGGTAGATCTCCTTCTAAGCATCGAGATGCCTCTGGCCTTGCCCTCGAGGATTCTGCACCGGCAAAATTACCCCGGCGGGAGGCTTCGGCCTCCAAAGCATCATCATCGGGGTTCCAGGATGATCTCGATGGCGTGGCCTCAACAGATCTCCTGGTGCCATGCTCTGGGGTACCGGTGGCTTCCACCAGTACCGATTTCCAGGCATTGGCGGCATCGATGGATCAGAGGATTCTGTCCATAGAACGCAGTCTGGCAGCTTTCCTTGTGGCATCGACGCCCGTGGTACCGCAACAGACTACTCCGCCGGTACCGGCTCTAGCATCGCCATCGGTACCGATTCCGGTACCGGTGACATCGACATCGGCATCGGTGTCCGCTATGCCGGTACTATGTCCTCTGAAGCCCTCTGGTACCAATACCCCGGTACCGGTTATTCCCGATACCGATCCCGGTCGGTACAGGTATCGGGCTTTGCAAGAGCATCTGGACAGACGATACTTCGATTCCTCTGAGGACTCTGAGGCTTCTGAAGTGTCGGTCGATGCAGTGATGCTTCTTCCACAGGAGGAGTCCTCTCCTAAACGAAGGATGTCTCCTCCAGAGGATTTGTCTTTTCAAGACTTTATCAGAGAGGTGGCTCGGGGACTCTCTATTACAGTGGCACCTGAGACAGAGCCCAGAGCCAAGGAGTTAGATATTTTACAATATCCTAAGACTCCTAAGGAGGCATCTACCTTACCTATTCATGAGATTCTGTATGATCTCATGTTGAGGATGTGGGAAGCACCTCTAACCACCTCTCCTCATTCTCGCAGGTTGCATACCATGTATCGTGTCCCTCCTTGTCCTGGTTTCCATAAAACTCAGCTTCCTCACCACTCTATTGTGGTTGAGTCTGCAATGAGAAAGATTAGAAGTGCCAAAAGACATGCCTCTAATCCTCCAGGACGTGAATGTAGAACCCTGGATGCTTTTGGAAGAAGAGTCTTCCAAGCTTCCATGCTTGCTGCGAGAATTAATAATTAGTCTCTACATGGGAATGTTCTTAAAAGAAGTCACTGACCATTTGCAGACTTTAAGTCCTTTTATGTCTGAAGATAAAAGGCAAGAATTTCTCACTGGGCTCGAACATGCCCAGGATATCTCCATATTCTCCAACCGTGCAGCTTTCGACTCCTTTGAATGTGTAAGCAGAGCCTCAGCTATTGCCATAGGTGCACGTAGGATTGCTTGGCTTCAAGCATCTGATTTGAAGATCTGGGTTCAAGATGAATTGGGGAATATCCCTTGTACAGGTGAGAACCTGTTTGGTAAGGATTGGCAAGCAAAAGCCAATCAGATGGATGCTGAAAATTCTGCTTTGGATAGACTATCCAAATCCACAGCTGCTCCTGCTAAGAAAAGGTTGTTCAAGAAAACACCTTTTTCTAAAAAGGGAAGATTCTATCCTGCTTATGGTCAGCGGGCATCTTCTGCAGCTCAGTTCCCTTCCAAACGTCAGCAATCCTCCAAACAGAGCAAAGCAAAGGCTGTGAAGCCTGCTCCAGCCCAGCAACCTCAGCCCCCTCAGGGCCTTTGACTTTCTGCTAGAGAACTTAGCCTTCCTGGCTCTAGAAGGACCAGAGTCCTCCACCATTCCAGGAAGGTTATGTCACTTTGCATTGGACACTCTCCATCATAAGAGAGGGGTACAAACTTCATTTTTCAAGCTTGCCCCCTCTCACAAGAGTGCACCAGTTCAATTCTCCAACCTCCCTCCTCAGCCTGTTGGAGCGGGAGATTGCCACTCTTCTCGCCCAGGGGGCAATAGAGGAGGTGCCTTTTCAACAACAGGGCACAGGGTTCTACTCCCCCTATTTTCTTATTCCAAAGAAAACAGGGGGCTTCAGACCCATCTTAGATCTCAGAGAGTTGAACAGATTCCTAGTAGCGAAACCGCAAATCCAGGAAAAATAAGGTCAAAGCTTTCTATCAACTTGGCTTGATACAATTTGCCTTTCAAGTTTTTATACAATACAATATAACATTTCTTCAGTTACATAGTACTTTGCAGTGGCTACCTCATGACGATTCTACGTTTGTTCAAAGTATAACATGTAGGTTGCACTCCACGGTTCTTGTGGCACAAGTGTATGCTTGACACCCTAACCTTATGCAAATACGTCATAGGAGTAACTACGTCCTCTTACGCCTAGTATTTAAAGCCCCAAGTTAGCTCGTCACTTCCTTAGAAGCTTTGACCTTATTTTTCCTGGATTTGCGGTTTCGCTACGATTGAGGTAAGCCTTTGCAGCGATGTATCAGTTGACTCACTGGATTGATCACATATTTCTTGTTTGACTTTTACCGCAAAGTTTGTACTGTGCTTGCCAGATTTGGTTTTTTCGCTCAGACAGTATGTTTAGATGTGGAGGTTCTAACGCGAGTTCTTAAAAGCTGGTTTATATCTTGCATCTTCAGTAGGTGCGCGCTGGTTTACACTTGACCGTTGTAGAGCCACATTATTATTATATATATATCAGTGAGTTTTATTTTTTATTTTTTGTTTTTATTACAATTATAATATACATCCTGGATTGTTTTTCCACTATTTGAAATAATATGTAAATATTTTGGCGCGCATTCTTAGCGTTTTTTCAAATGTCTTCCCCTAATAATTTCTTTTGCAATATCTCATTCCCATGTAATCATGGTTCTACTGGCATCCTGTCCCGATCTCATGTACAACCCTCTTTTCATTATTTTATGAAAATGTATCAACATTTTAGTACAATTAGTTCACACTAAATTTTAAACGTATATTTCTGCACGTATTCTTTACACAAGTAAGCTTTGGGTGAACGACATTTTTTAGGAGGATCTCTGTTACTGGATTCAGGAACACTTTAGAAACGTATGGACAATTTTTACTATTATTAATATCTACAATAAGATCAGTATGTTTTATTCATCTTATAGTCTGTCACTACATTATTAACAAAAGTTTGTTTTTAATACACAGCGTTGATTCATCACAATTGATCAAGTGCAGGTATTATTTTTAAATAATATATGTTTTTTAAATAATACATAGTCTATAATTTTGGTGTCTTAGACATAAGTTCATTATTGCAAAAAAATTTTTTTCAGATTTCCTTTATTTCATCCTCAAAGGTTGTTCTTTGTTTTCGTGTACAATATTCATTATTATTTTCATTTTTATCATTACATTTTATTATCATTATCATTATTATTATTGTTATTAGTATTTTTCTTCAATTTTACATCTGTGTTTATCCATTGTTTTTTAATGTCAGTATTACAATAGGTATCAGTTCATAGGCCAAATTGAACCCTCTCTCCAGCAGTGCCTTGTGAGTACTTCTTATACACTATCTTCATTAGTTTTTTTAAATAGTGTCCACTATCTGCCCTGTGTTTTTAGTTTTTTAGTTTGTGGTTTATTGATCCATGGTGATTTTATGATTTTATTTAATTTATTCATCATTATTTATATTGTTTTATATTTATATATTTATATAATGTAATTATTTGTTTTTATTTCTTTTTTAAGGTTTTATTTTATTAGTATAATTATTTTATCTATATTTTATGTTCATAATATGGTATTTGTATTGATGTTTAATATATGTTACATGCCTGGTTTGCCTTAGTTTTATTTTAATGTGTTTATCTACGTTTATTGTTATTTTTACATATATTGTTTGTTTTTTAAGTGTATCCCCCTGAGGAAGGCTTCGGCCGTAACGCGTAGGGGACCACCAATAAAGGCACCTGTGTTCATCCAATCTCTTGCCTCACTGTTTCCTGTTGGATCAGCAAGAGCTCTCTGCTCTCCTTGTGCCTGCCCTCGCCAGAGAGCATCACATTCATCTTCTGGCAGTTTATCTTCCAGGTGTTCAAAACTCTTGGGTGGACAGACTCAGTCGAGTTCTGCTTCCACACGGGTGGTCCCTACATATGGACCAGGTATCCAAGATTTTTCGAATTTGGGGAACCCCGGACATAGACCTCTTTGCAAGTCCGTGGAATGCCAAACTTCCCCGGTTCTGTTCCAGAACTCCTGCTCAGGGGGCTCAGGCAAAGGATGCTTTCCTCCTTCACTGGGGTACAGACTTCCTGTATGCCTTTCCACCCATTCCCCTAATTCCCAAAACCCTGTTCAAGCTTCAGAGAGACAGAGGCCACATGATTCTCATAGCTCCACATTGGCCACGGCAAGTGTGGTACCCTCTGCTTCTACATCTCTCTCAAGCTCCCTCCCTAGAGTTAGGGTCTGCTCCAGACCTCCTCTCTCATGAGGACGGAAGGTTATGGCATCCCAATCCCCAGTCTCTGCATCTCAGGGCTTGGTTGCTGAAGGCCTAGATCTCCAGGATCTTCATCTTTCTCAACATTATGCTCCAGGAAACCTTCCACTAGACGTTCTTACGCTTTTAAGTGGAAGAGGTTTACCATCTGGTGTTCTGAGAAGGGTCGTAACCCCCGTGCCATACCTCTGGAATCGTTGCTAGAGTATCTCCTTCATCTATCTAATGCAGGCCTTAAGACAAATTCAGTAAGGGTCCATTTGAGTGCTATTGCAGCTTCCCTTAAGCCTCTAAATGGACAACCTATTGACTCTCATCCTCTTGTAGCAAGATTCATGAGAGGCCTCCTTTTAACAAAGCCTCCCATCAGACCACCCCCGGTGGCATGGGACTTAAACTTGGTTCTTGGTCAGCTTATGAAGCCGCCTTTTGAACCTTTAGCTACCACCTCCTTGAAATACCTTTCTTGGAAGGTTATCTTTCTCATTGAAATCACATCAGCACGCCGCATTAGTGAATTGCAAGCACTCGTAGCTAATCCGCCTTATACAAGGTTCCATCATGACAAGGTGGTCCTTAGGACTAATCCACACTTTATGCCTAAGGTGGTCTCGCCTTTTCACCTCAACCAGGAGATCTACCTACCTGTCTTTTTTCCAGGGCCTCATGCATCAAGTGTAGAGAGGAATCTTCATACCCTGGACTGTAAAAGAGCTCTGGCTTTTTACTTACAAAGGACACAGCAACATAGAAAGTCTTCCCAACTCTTTGTTGCCTTTGATCCTTCTCATCTCGGATAACCAGTCTCCAAGAGAACACTTTCTAACTGGATTGCCCAGTGCATTTCTTTCGCCTATCAGAGCAAGAACCTTTCTCTGGAGGGCCATGTCACAGCTCACAATGTGAGAGCCATGGCAACCTCAATGGCTCATCTGAACTCTGTGTCTATCGACGACATCTGTCGAGCAGGCACTTGGGCCTCGGTTCATACCTTCACAGCCTATTACTGCTTGGACAAGGACTCCCGCCGGGATGCCTTGTTTGGTCAGGCTGTTCTTAAACACCTGTTCCATACTTAATCAACTCCTACCCACCATCCCTCATGGGATGCCAGAGATCCATGTGGGGAAGTGCAGCCCTGTTCTGGGATCTCTCCCTGACATCTAAAGCTAGGGAATCCCCATATGTGAAGACTCATTTCTGCTTGTTTCTGGAGATAGCACAGTTACTTACCTGTAACAGGTGATCTCTGGAAACAGCAGGAATAAGTCTTCACAACCCACCCACCTCCCCTAGGAGTTGTATCTCTCTATCTGTTTCCTTTCCCTCTCTCTCCCTCTCTCTTTGTCTCAGCTTAAAACTCAACTGAGGAGAGACAGTTGGGAAAGGCGGGAAGGCAGCACGCAGGCGCTGTGGGATGCTCCCAAAGGCTTTCTGATTGGACGCTGGGGAGCGTTCCCGCGCAGGCTCTGTCGGTACCAACGTACCCATATGTGAAGACTTATTCCTGCTGTTCCCAGAGAAAACCTGATACAGATAAGTAACTGTGCTTTCTTGGGTGATGGTTGCTACTGTGGAACCTTGCATCATGTAACCATAGTTTGGGTTTTTCTTTCCTGGGTGCATAACTTTAGACTTGTCCATTAAATTTCATCTTCCATTTGGATGCCCAGTCTTCCAATTTATCAAGATCCTCTTGTAATTTTCCATTATCCTTGTGGGTTTTAACAACTTTGAATAGTTTTGTGTCATCTGCAAATTTGATAACCTCACTCATTATTCCCATTTCCAGGTCATTTATGAATATGTTAAAAAGCAGCGGACCCAGCACAGATACATGGGGTGCTCAACTATTCACCTTTCTTCATTGGGAAAACTGGCCATTTAGCCCTACCCTCTTTCTATCTTTTAACCAATTCCTGATCCTCAATAGTACACTGCCTCCTATCCCATGACTTTTTAATTTTGCCAGAAGTCTCTGATGAGGGACCTTGTCAGAGGCTTTCTGAAAGACCAAATACAATATATCAACCGACTGACTTTTGTCTATCTGTTTATTCACACCTTCAAAAAAAATATAACAGATTAGTAAGACAAGACCTTGCTTGGCTAAAGCCATGTTGACTGTCTCCCATTAAACCATGACTATGTACATGTACAGTAATTTTGTTCTTTATGATGGTTTCTATCATTTTTCCCGGTACTGACGTCAGGCTCACTGGTCTGTAGTTTCCCAGATCACCCCTGGAACCCTTTTTAAAAATTGGCGTTAACATTGGCCATCCTCCAATCTTCAGGTATTACAGATGATTTTAATGATAGTTCACAGATTACTAATAGCAGGTCTGCAATCTTATATTTCAGTTCTTTCAACACCCTTTGATGTATACCATCTCATCCAGGTGATTTGCTACTCTTCAGTTTATCAAATAGTTGTAATACATCTTTCCGGTGTATCAATATTTCTTTCAGTTCTTCCGCAACATCTCCTTTAAATACCATTTCAGTCATGGGAAACATTCCTACATCTTCCTCAGTAAAGACTGAAGCAAATAATTCATTCACTCTTTCCACTATGGCCTTGTCCCCTCTTAGTGCCACTTTTACCCCTCTATCATCTAATGGTCCAACTGACCCTCTCACAAGTACTTTTTGGTATGAATGTACTTGAAAAAGTCTTTATTATGCGTTTTTGCTTCCACAGCAAGTTTCTCAAATTCTCTCTTTGCCTGCCTTATCAGTGCCTTGTATTGTATCTAACTTGCCAGTGCTTGTGGTGTTTCCAGTTTTCGTCATTTGGCTCCTTTTCCCATTTCCTGAAAGATGCCTTTTTGGCAACAGCAGCCTCTCTGACCCCACCTTTAAACCATACTAGCAGTGTTTTGGACTTCCTTCCACTTTTCTTAAAGCGTGGAATACAGCTGGTCTGGGCTTCCAAGATAGCATTTTTAAACACCTAAGCTTGATGTAAATCTTTAACCTTTGCAAATGCTCCTTTTAGTTTTCTCTTAACTATTTTCCTCATTTTATCATAGTCTCCCTTTTGAAAATTAAAAGGTAGTACCGTGGATTTCCTTAGCTTCCCTCCTCCATTTCTTAAATCAAACACGATCATGCTATGATCACTATTGACAAGTGGCCCCAACACCCTTATCTCTTGTACCAGAGCTTGTGTTCCACTAAGGACTAGGTCCAACATGGCTTCTCCTCTGGTCTGTTCAGGAACCAGCTGCTCCAAGAAGCAGTCATTTATTTCATCTAGAAACTTTATCTCCCTAGTATGTCCTGCCGTGACACTGACTCAATCGATACCGGGGTAATTGAAATCACCCATTATTATTACTGTGTTGTATCTTTTGTTAGCTTCCTTGATTTCTTTGAGCATTTCATCATCCATTTGTTTATTCTGGCCAGGCAGTCGATAAGAGTCCAACCAAAAGGTAAGTACCCAAGAAACCAGTCTGTGCGTGGTATAGAAATAGTTTTATTAAAGGATTCATGCGCCAGGAGCACACAGGAGACACACTAGACGAACACCCTACACAGGCCGTGTTTCGGCAATGTCTTCCTCAGGGGTATTTTGGCATGAAGCAAACTACAAACAATAACATAAAAACACAAACAGATTAAATAAAATTGCACCAATAAAATCAATAAACTAAAAACATAATAAAAACAATATTTAAAATACGCATTGTGGGACGCCATCGTAAACTACCAATTAGGAACAATATAAAAGAGTAAAATGTCTCTGTGAACTACGCCATTGTGGGCATTGTTCAGTGTGTGTTCATGTAGCACCAATGAGAGACTCTTTTGTACATCCAACCACTGGACAAAAGTTCTACATTGATGACTTTTCCAATTGAGATGCAAGTAATGTCATTTACATCATTCAGTGTCCATGTAATAAGTTGTATGTGAGAAAGACGATTAGGAGTATACGCTTAGGATTATTGAACACAGAAGTTGTATCAAAAGAGGTCTTACTGGCAAACCTCTGGTTGCCCATTGGTTAGAACAGAAGCATAAAATTTCAGATCTTCGGTTTTTGTTTTGAAAAAGGTCAAGAACAATTAGAGAGGAGGTGACCTCCACAAAACAAATATGCACGTAGAGCAACGACATATTTTTCTATTAGATACCTTGTTCCCCGTGGGCCTTAACTTAGATAGAGGCTTGTCTGTTTTCTTGTGTTTTTTGAGCAATGGGGTTTTTTTCGGTTGTTTTATAGTTATATGTCTTTTGGTGCATTTTCATGGTCATTTTCGTTTACTCATTATTTGGTTTTTAATTACTTGTAGGTGCAGGTTTTTCCGTGTTTTCCTTTTCCTTTCCTCCCCCCTTTTTCCTTTCCTCCCCTCCCCTTCCCCCTCTCCCTTTCTTTCTCTTTCCCTTCCCCCTCTCCTTTCTTCCCCCTCTTTTTCTCTCTTTCTCTTTCTCTCTCTCCCCTCTTCCCCTCCCCATCCTTTTTCCATCCCCTTTTCTCTCTCCTAAAATCCCTCTCTTCCCACCACCCTATTCCTTTGCCCTTTCCCCAATACAACACACACCCCACTCCCCTCCCTTACCCCTCCCCCCTTCTCTCCTTCCCCTTCCCCCCCCTTCCTCTTCCCCCCTGTTTTCTTTTTCCCCTTCACCTCCCCCCTTTTCCCCTTCCCCTCCCCATTTCTCCTTCCACTCCCCATTTCTCCTTCCCCTCCCCCTGCCCTACTACTACTACTATTTGTCACTTATAGAGTGCCACGCATACAGCGCTGTACCGCTAATCAACAAGAGTTAGCCAGAATACAAGAGACAGTCCCTGCCCATCAGAGTCATGCTCATCGAAGCGTACAATCTAGTCAGAATATTACAGAGCATTGGTCGGGTTAGTGCAAGGCACAGTAGGGTCAATACAGTATGGTCATGAGAGTTGACGGGGTAAAGATAAGATAAGGATAGAAGTCAGGATCTGAACGCGACAGTGAAGAAGTGAGTCTTCAACCTGGATTTGAAAAGGGCCAGGAAGGGTGCCTGGCGTATAGACACAGGTAGGCTGTTCCAGGCGTGAGGTGCAGCAAGGTGAAAGGAGCGAAGTCGGGAGTTAGCGGTGCGGGTGAATGGCATAGATAGAAGTGATTTGCTAGCGGAGCGCAGGTTCCGATAGGGGATGTAGGGAGATATAAGAGATGAGAGATATTGAGGGGCCGCCGAGTGAGTGCATTTATAGGTCAGTAGGAGAAGTGTGACTTGGATGCGGAACTGGACAGGGAGCCAGTGAAGCGACTTGAGAAGAGGAGTAATGTGGGTGTGGCGAGGCTGGCTGAAGATTATTCGAGCAGCGTGATTTTGTATAGATTGAAGGGGAAGGATGTGGCTGATGAGGAGACCAGCAAGGAGTCGGTTGCAATAATCGAGGCAAGATGAGATTAAGGAGTGGATAAGCGTTTTGGTGCTGTGTTCAGAGAGGAAGGGGCGGATTTTGCCAATGTTGTAGAGGAAGAAATGGCAGGTCTTAGCTACATGCTGGATATGTGCGGAGAAGGACAGAGAGGTGTCAAAGATAACCCCTAGGTTGCGGGCCGAAGGAACTGGAAGGATGATAGCTCCATCCACATAGACTGAGAAAGGGGGAAGAGGAGGGGAGGAATTGGGGGGAAAAACAAGGAGTTCAGTCTTAGCCATGTTCAGTTTCAATCGTTGAAGAGACATCCAGGCAGCGATGTCGGAGATGCAGGCAAAGATCTTGGACTGGGTTGCTGGAGAGATATTAGGTGTAGAGAGGTAGATTTGGGAGTCATCGGCATAAAGATGGTACTGGAAGCCGTGGGAGGAGATAAGTGTGCTAAGGGCTTGGGTGTAGAGAGAGAAAAGGAGGGGGCCCAAGACGGATCCCTCTGGTACACCTACATGGAGCGGGGTAGGGGAGGAGTAGGAGCCGCCAGAGCATACACTGAATGAGCGATGGGGGAGGTAGGAGGAGAACCAGGACAGTACCTGGTCCTTGAAGCCAAAGGAGGAGAGGGTGGTGAGGAGAAGATTGTGGTCAAAGGCAGTGGAGAGGTCAAGAAGAATGAAGATAGAGTAGAGGCCCTTAGATTTAGCCAGGAATAGGTCATTGGAAACTCTTGCGAGAGCCATTTCAGTGGAATGTAAGGGACGGAATCCAGATTGAAGTGGGTCCAGGAGGGCCTGGGAGGTGAGGAAATCGAGGCAGCGGCGGTGGACTGCACATTCTAGTAGTTTGAATATGAAGGGAAGGAGGGAGATGGGTCGATAATTAGAAGGGCATGTGGGATCGAGTGAGGGTTTCCTGAGGAGAGGTGTGACAACAGCATGTTTGAAGTCAACAGGGACATTCGCAGTAGAGAGTGAGAGGTTGAGGATATGAGAGATTGGTGGGTGCAATGGTGGAGGAGATGGGTGGGGATAGGGTCAGATGAACATGTGGGTTTGGAGGAGATAAGAAGGAGTGTGGTTTCTTCTTCAGAGATCGGAGGGAAGGAGGAGAGGGTTGCAGAGGAAGTACGGATGGGGGGGAGAATTGGGAAGGAGGGGAGGTAGATGAGGGGGTGGGGAGTTGAAGGGTAATCCTGTGGATTTTGTCATGGAAGTAGTCGGCTAGGGTTTGGGCAGAAAGGGAGGGCGGAACCGGGGTCGGGGGGACTTTGAGGAGAGAATTGAGGGTATTAAAGAGACGGGGAGGATCAGAGGCAAGGGAGTTGGTCAGGTGGATGTAGTAGTCTTGTTTGGCAAGTGCTATGGCTGACTGGAAGGAGCCAAGCATGAATTTGAAGTGTAGAAGGTCCTCTGGGGAGCGGGATTTGGACCAAGCACGCTCAGCGGAACGTGCGCAGGTGCGTAGATAATGGGTTGTGGGCGAAAGCCAGGGCTGGGGAGTAGATCATTTGACTGGACGTGGGGTGGGTGGGGCAAGAGCGTCGAGAGCTGAGGAGTGTATAGCATTGTAGGAAGATAGTGCCTCATCGACGGACTTTGAGGATATAATGGAGGAGAGAGATGGAGACATGGTGGAGGAGAGAGTCAGGGGATCAATATTATGGAGGTTTCTAAATAGGTCGGATGAGACAGGACGAGGTTGAGATGGCGGAAGCTGAAGAGTAAAGATTAAAAGGTGATGGTCAGATGAGGTAAGGATTGAGTTGTGGAAGTTTGAGGGAGAGGAATTGGAGAAGAGTATTAGGTCAAGGCAGTGGCCGTGTATGTGGGTGGGGGCGGTGAAGCAGAGTTGGAAGTCGTACGAGGAGATGAGGGGAAGGAATTTTGAGGCATGGGGGTCAGAGGGGTTGTCGACGTGAATAAGAGTGGGGGAAGAGGGATCAAGAAAGGCAGAGAGCCAGGAATTGAAGTCGGTGAGGAAGGTTGATTGGGATTTGTTGGGTGGGCGATAAATAACAGCAACGTGGAGGGGAAGTGGTAGGAGGAGGTGAATGGAGTGGACTTCAAAGGAGAGGGGGGAGGGTGACTGAGGTAGCAGGAGAGATTGGAATTGACAGGAAGGAGAAAGTAGGAGACCAACACCACCACCGCGACCAGTAGATTGAGGTGTATGGGAGAACTGGTAACCCTCATAGCAGAGAGAAGCAATGGATATGGTGTCATCTGGGGGGATCCAGGTCTCAGTCAGGGCGAGAAGGTGTAGGGCATTAGAGATAAAGAGATCGTGGGTAAAAGGAAGTTTGTTAGTGACTGAGCATGCATTCCATAGGGCACATGAGAACGGAAGAGCGGAGGGAGGAAGGAGAGGGATATGGATAAGGTTAGATAAGTTACATGAGGATTTTTTATCAGAGTAACGTGAAGCTTTATTCCTAGAGAAGTGCAGAGATTTAGAGGGAATAGGGTGTGGGTGGTTATGTCTGGATGTGTGTGGCCTCCAAGAGGGAATTGAGAGAATGGAAGTAAGGGGCGAGTGAGGGGTGATATTGCTGGTATCAGTTAGGTTGTGTGAGGATTTCTTTTTGGAGATAAGGTTGGGGTTGATATCTCTGTATAAGAGATTGGGGGATGAGTGAGAGAGGGTGGAAGGGGGGAGGAGTGGGATGTGGATGAGATTAGATAAGGTACGTGAGGAACTCTTTTTTTTTTTTTTTTTTTTCTTTTTTCTATCTTTTCTTCCTCTCTCCCCCTTCCCTGTTGTCTCCTTCCTTTATATTTTATATTTTATATTTTAGCCAGTTTTTGGTTTCACAGTTAGTCCCATATGGGTTGGAATTAATATTTATTACATACACATTTTTTAGTCTACTCCAGTTTTTATTGTTTTTAAGGTTATTTATTGTCCGTAGTTGAAGATTCCTTTTATTTATTTTATCTCTTCTCCTAAATAATCAACTGTCCACCCTGTTTTTAACTTTTATTTTTTCTATGGGCTTCATCAGAACCCATGGTTGACACATTCAGAGAAGGACTTATTATGTTCTGTTCGAGTGGTATCTCCAGGAACAAGCAGGAATGAGTCTTCACATATGGGTACGTCTGTTCCGACGGAGTCTGTGCGGGAACGCTTCCCAGCGTCCAATCAAAGAGCTTTTGGAAGCATCCCACCACGCCTGCGTGCTGCCTTCCCGCCTTTCCCAACTGCCTCTCCTCAGTTTTCATTTTTCCGTGGAGCTGGCAGGACGTTCTCCTGTCACCGCAGAAAATTCTTGTTTTATTTCTTTAGTTTTCTTGTGGTCGCGGCTGTCTTCCCGACGCCACCGGTACCGCCGGTGTTTTCTTTTCTTTTCTTGTAAAATCTTCCTTTTTCAGGGAATATTTTTTCTTCATAGTGTCCCACGGTGTCTGAGGCTTTTTAGGCCTCTTCTTTTTCCTTCATGGAACCGCCAGCCACTTTCTCCAAGAAATGTTCAAACTGTGGCGGTACAACTTTATTTTTAGACCCTCGAAGTCGGTGTCTAACCTGCTTGGGTCCTGACAACAGTTTGGTGAGAAGAGGTCTTCAATATCGAGGTTCCCTCGATACACGGTTTCCCTCCAGCTTCGGGGCACCGTCCCCTTCTTCTACACAGGATCAGGTAACCCACAAACAGTCTGTTAAGACTAGCCATCCCTCGAGTGGTAGGTCTCATGCACAGCATGTAGACGGCTCCGGCCTTGCCCTCGAGGGCCTACTGGCTTCAAAACCCCGGCGGGAGTCTTCGGTCTCAAAAGCCTTTCAGGGGTTTCAGATTGTTCCTGGGGTTCACCCCTCACAGAACATACCTGAGCCGTGTCCGGTGGTGGCATCCGCTTCGAGCGGTACCGATATCCCGACATCGGCACTGGTGTTGGATGAAACACTCCTCACCAGGGATGGTCATCTGGCGTCCTCGGTGCCTTCGGGACCGGTGGATACACTCCAGATTGACCTTTCATTATCGGTACCAGCACCGATACTACCACCGACGTCGGTACCCTCCAGACGTGCATCGATAGCCTCTCTTCCTTCGATGCCGAGTCTGGAATCGATCTCCAGTCTGGAGGACTGGGTACCGACTCGCCTTGGTACAGGCTCTCAGCGGTACCGAAGGCTCGGTTCCAATGATTCGGATCCGCAACTCTCGGTTCCCCCAAGGCCGATTGAGTTGCTACTAGCTGACCTTCATTCACCGGTATCAGACACGGTACCAAAGTCGGTACCGATGTCCTCATTACCCTTACGGTCGGTGCCTTCCATGCTTCGCTTATCGATGCCGAGTTTAGAATCGCTCTCTAGTCTGGAAGACTCGGTACCAATACACTTTGGTACCGACACCGATCGATACCGGTGGCTCGGTACCGAGGATGGTACCCGGAGGTTTTCGGTTACCTCGGTACCGATTGAACTGTCACCGATGACTGCTCCGATGTCTTTGTCGGGCTCGACTCTGACATCAGTACCGATATTGGCATCGGTACCGGTATCCATAGTAGCATCGTGGCCAACTCTTACCATGCCTTTTTCAACAGGATCGCTCCCTTCTATGCCAAGCTTGGAGTCGATACCTGGCATGGACAATGTGGTAATGACAGTCGCTGCTCCTGACAGCCAGTACCGGCGACCATCCTTTAAGCATTCCACACTGCACTGTGCAGGATTTTCTATTCCTATATATCTGGATAGCTCTGTTGGTGCTCAGGCTAGTTCTTCAGATCTAACCTGTCCAAGGGAAATTCCTGTTGGGGAACCCTCTTTTCAGAGTTTCCTCCTGGATATAGCAAGATCTCTTGCCATTCCTATCCCAGGACATGATCCTGCACAGAGCTCTCTTTCTACCAAAGCAAAGGAGAACATAATGCTTCCTTTGCATCATTCCTTGCAGGATCTCCTTCTAGGAATGTAGGAAACACCTTTAAGGGTACCCCCACCTTCTGGAGCAACTGATCTCTTATATCAGGTGCCCCCCTCTCCAGGGTTTCAAAAGACTCAACTTCCTCATCATTCCATAGTTGTGGAATCAGCAATGAGGCGGGTAAAGAGCAAGAAAAAGCACTCTTCTTATCCGCCAGGTCGTGAGTCTAAGACACTTGCTGCCTTTGGGCGTCAAATCTTCCAGACATCTATGCTTTCTGCAAGAATTCTCTCATATATTTTCTATATGAGTCTATCTCTTGAGGAGGTCTCAAAGCAATTACATCTTTTGACTCCTTCCCTTCCAGAGTCCAAGAGTGCAGACTATTCTTCACTGCTCAAGCACCTCCAGAATATCTCTTGTTTTCTTACTCGTGCTTCCCTAGACTCTTTTGAGTCTGTTAGCAGGACTTCTGCTATAACTATAGGGGCACGACGTAGAGCCTGGCTCCAAGCTTCAGACTTGGACAAATGGGAAAAGCACAGACTGGGACATACTCCTTCACTGGAGACAATCTTTTCAACAAGGAGTCTTTACGTCAGGTTACTCAGTTCTCCACTGACTTACCTGTTCCTAAGGGCTGTTCTGCACCTTCTTCTGTCCCAGTAGGTAGGAAATGTTCTGCCAAACTTTCTTCCCATAGGAGAAGAAGGTTTTATGCATCATCTGCCCATCATACAGATGTTCCCAAACAGGGGAAGCATCGTCCTGGTCTGCAGAGTTCAACCTCTCACCAGGATCAGCAAACCCAGCAACCACAGGGTTTCTGATCAATCCATCAGATGCTTGTGAATCTTGGGATTAGAATCTGCAGTTGCTTCTTCTCAATAGAGGCAATCCACTGCTGTCATTCTAAATCCTAAATATGGATCTCTTCCCGAAAGACATCCATTCTTTCTATGTTCTGTGAGCTGTCAGGATGTTCATGCTTCTAGGTCACAGGGTTCTCCTCTTTTTCCTGCTAGGGAAAGAGGTCTATCCACTATCAAACGATAGTTTCCTGTGCCAGCATATCTTTTTTCCTTTCTATAAACTTACTACTTTGTAAGTTTTCTTCAGCTCCATTCTCTTTACCCTCTTACCAGGTTTTTCCTCTGTAAGAACGGTATTGCTTCACTGGAGGGCTTTTTCTTCAGCCTCTCTAGTTTTCTTACTTTTCCAGTGCGGAGTTCTCTTCTCTGCGTTGACTCCTCTTTTTCAATCTTGCTTTGAAGCAGTTCATCAGACACGTCCAGAGTTTTCTACTCTTGTTTTGTCTGTTCTTTCTGTTTTTAAACGGGTACCATTCTTCTGCTGTCTGGCAAGCAGCTGCCAATGCAGGAGCCTTAATGTTTGGACCACTGCTTCTTGTCCACCAGCAACCAGATTTGTCTTCCACTAACATTCTGTCTGGTCTTAGTAGTGGCTCCAAGTCAGTGCTGTCATCTGTCTTGAAAATTTTTTCACTACAAGCTTGTTGGATTGTCTTCTCTTTCTGCCATCTCCATTCCCCTGGGTTTGGCAGCATAGTTGACATAGGTACTGGCTCTCCTGCAGCCAGTTCTATCCCCTCATTCTCCTGCATCATGCTCTCTGCAATTCTACAGAGAAGCTCTCCACTATGGGCCCTTGCTAGAGAGCATGGGGGGCTTTTTCTCCAACAGCTATACTAGATGGTTGAAAAAGGCTTTTTCAGTCATGTCTCCCATGACTAGAAAAGTTCTCCTTTTTAATATAAAGGACATAGGCCTCCTCTTACGTGAAAGCTTAAGGAGTTGCTAATTCCCTGCTTTGGTCCATAGTATTTCCAATAGGGAATATGTTTTCTCCTTCCAGCTCGTCCTCATGGTAAGAACACATGATACCTTTTTGCCCTTTAGCAGGTCAGCATGGTATCTCATTCCTATGCGTCTTCTGTTCACTTACCATGCTAGAGTTCTAGAATACTCAGGACTTGCTGGCTGCAGACTGATATCATCCTCTGCTTTTCACGTAACCATCCTGGTTATTTATTTATTTATTTATTTATCTATTTCTTCTATACCGCCCCTTCCAGAGATCAGGGGCGGTTTACATGGAACAAGTAAACAAATTTGTATACTAATGTATACATTACATGGAACAGAGATTTTTTTTAACTTTATACAGATAATAGTTATTATATTACACGGAACAGAGATTTATAACATTGTAACTTTATACAAATAACTGTGCATTAATTGTCGGAACTATTTACATTTTATATACATTAATAAGTTTCTGTATCGTAGTGTTGATCAGAATTTTTCTACCTTTTCTACCTTTTTACACCTAGCATCCCTGTAGCCATAACCAGTGGGAATTGATTCTCTATATATCTTCTCAAGTAGGTTCCACCTTCTTGTTATTAGATGAATCTTTCCTCTCCACATGTTCCTATGTGAATACCTTTTTGTAGGCATATCTCTGTCTGCTTCATTGCAGACTTCCATATAGAGGCCTATATATTCATACCTATAGCACACATCTTAAAGATGTCTATGTCTATCATTTGTGTGTATTTTATGCCCTTCATATCTCACTATAGATATATTCTCATATATCTATGTGTTATATATATATATATATATATATCTAGGTATATCTATATCTATATATCTAGGTATATCTATATCTATATATATATCTATATGTATCTGTCAAGATATTTTACTATCGGTAGATATGTATTCTGGTTTATCTACCTGACTGTCGAGGCTCATATAGCTATATGATTCTGACAGATGGGCTTTACCCATACTTATGCTATCCAGCATGTTTTGGGGTCCTACACTCACAACCACTTTGGTGGTAGTTAACACCTACCATAACCTTAAGGTTAGGTACCTCTGAAGCTCTCCATGTTCCAATATCTCTCCCAGCTGACTTCAGTTAGGAGAGACATTGCGGATCTTCAGCTAATCACAGGCTCTAACGCCTCCGGCGTTTGTCCTTTCTTTTGGGATACAAGGGGTTCCCATACCCTTTCTCCCCACAAGGACTGGGCCTGTTTGTCCAAATCGGTTAGCCTTTCTCTTTTTGTTCCTAAGAGTGAGCCACTCTGCCGCCAAAAGAGTTCGGCTTTTATCATAAAGCCTTCCGCTGAAGGCCCACCGTTTTTGTACTACCCCAGTTTTTCCTACTGAGGTTACCTGTTACCTTTCAGGATTTTGACCTCCATTGCTTTTCCTACAGGTTTACTACCTCCACTTACAGTGAGGTCCTTCTCGAGGTTCCTCTATTGGGTTCCCCAGTAGAACCCATGAACCTCCATACTTCTCTGAAGTCCTGTTAGGGGAGGTCCATATTGCAGTATTTTTTCTTTGCAATATCATTGATGACAATTATCATCCACACATGGACTCCTTGTCTGCAATCCTATGCTGGGTTAACTGTTCCACAGTACCTTTTCTCTCTTCAACTCCTACCCTCCATCCTCAGGATGCCTGGTTTTGTGGGGGATAGCATGTTCCAACCTATGACATGCTGGGACTCCAGGCATCTCAGCTTGGGAGTCCCCATATGTGAAGGCTCATTCCTGCTTGTTCCTGGAGATAGCACAGTTACTTATCTGTAACAGGTGATCTCTGGGAACAGCAGGAATAAGTCTTCACAACCCACCCACCTCCCCAGGAGTTGTATCTCTATCTTTCCTTTCCTCTCTCTCTCTTTGTCTCAGCTTAAAACTTAACTGAGGAGAGGCAGTTGGGAAAGGTGGGAAGGCAGCACGCAGGCGTGGTGGGATGCTTCTAAAAGCTCTTTGATTGGATGCTGGGAAGCGTTCCCGCGCAGACTCCATCGGTACCGACGTACCCATATGTGAAGACTTATTCCTGCTGTTCCCAGAGATCACCTGTTACAGGTAAGTAACTGTGCTTTCCTGTTGGTTTCTTTTACACATTCTGAATTAAATTGGCCACAGTTCAATGCTTGAACTGCACAAATCTAGGTTTGGCAGAATTCTTTTTCAGTTCTGTTTTTAGGTTATCAGTAGCCCCTGTATTGGCAAAGTGATCATGTGATTTAATTCGTGCCAAAATAAAAGTTTGGTTTCAGCGCAGCTGCGGGCATTTTTTCAATAGTCAGAACAGTTGGAAGGCTCACAGATATCGCCGTACAAGGGTAACTGATGGCTTAACCTCTTATATTTATATTTACATATTAGATTCATATAAGAAATTTCAACATTAATGAGGGATTTTGCCCAGACTCGAAAGCACCCTGATGGTATTTTTAGCTATATGTTTTGTTTTATCATATGTATATAGATTAAAGGCCTTCTGTAGATAAGGGTTCGGGTGGGTGATACATGTGCCTTTCTTATTTCCATTTGTGGTTTTAAAGTTCACTTTGTAGGTTTTAGAGGTAAAAAAAAAAATTCTGAGTAGGCAACACTATGGCTATTTTTTAGAGGTTTCACTCCAACCCTTAAGCAGGTTGTACAGTTGTTTTTATTGGATACGGATGTCTTTTTCACCTGGTCCATTTAGGAGGGTCTTTAATATTCAGGTTATGTTTTTTACTCACAGGTGATTAGAATAGGGATCCCTACCCCTTTCACGAGTAGATGTCTTTTTGCCCTCATTTTAGGAGTGATTGTTAATCTATTTGTGTCTACTATTCCATTGTTATAGCATAGGGGGGGATTCATAATAAGTTCCGTGTTCAAGTTCTTTTTTATGCCGACTTCCCTGTTTCTTTCCTTCTCTGTAGTAGATGCACCACCTCCATGGTTTTATTCATTCTGATATTATTTGTTTTCCTCTCCCTGTAGTTTTATCAGATACCACAGGAGGATTGTCTATAGAGGGAGGTCTCCGTGACGATTTGTGCATGTTCCTTTCATGTAGTTTTTAACACATGTTTACAATTCTTGCTTCTATGTCTATTTATTAATTTTATACATGGTAGTTATTCATTTTAAGTTTGTATTATATAGATAATGAGTTTTCATTATTTATCTATTTATAATTTTATAAACATGTCCTATGTAATTTTATGGATACGTTTTATGTAGTCACTTTCCTTTTTATACATGCATTTACAGTTGGTTTACCATGTATATATGTTTTTTGTGTTTGTTTAATGAGTGTCTAACATTCAGTTTATATTTATTTATTTATTGGCGTAATTTACATAGAGACATTTACTCTTTTATATTGTTCCTAATTGGTCGTTTACGATGGCTTCCCACAATGTGTATTTTAAATATTGTTTTTTTAATGTATTTAGTTTATTGATTTTATTGGTGCAATTTTATTTAATTTGTGTTTTTATGTTATTTGTAGTTTGCTTCACGCTGAAATACCCGAGGAAGGCATTTCTGAAACACGGCCTGTGTAGAGTGTTTCGGCTAGTGTGTCTCCTGTGTACCACTGGTGCACGAATCCTTTAATAAAACTATTTCTATACCATGCACGGACTGGTTTCTCGGGCAGTCGATAGCACACCCCCACTGTCATCTTTTCCTTTCCCCTTTTTACATGGAATTTCAATCCATAGAGATTCTACAGTGAATTTTGTTTCCTGCAAAACTTTAATCCTTTGTGACTCAATGCCCTCTCTAATAGAGTGCAACCCCTCCACCAATTTGATCTGCTCTGTCATTACGATATAGTTTGTACCCAGGTATCAGTGTCCCACTGGTTGTCCTCCTTCCACCATGTGTCTGATCATATCTAACCTCTCATTTAGTGCTATATATTTTAACTCTCCCATCTTATTTTTAGACTTCTATCATTTGCATACAAGCATTTTAGAGGCTGTATTTTATTCATATTAATCTGGCTATTGGTAGGTAGGGGTAATTGAGAATCTTTAAGCTCTGTCTGCTCTGTACTCAAGGGCATTTGGGCTACTTTTGTCTTTATTGCACTTGTCCTCTTCAGGACTAAAGACCAATTCAGTTCAAGTTCACCTCGGTGCCGTTGTGGCTTTTCACAAGCCAATCGATGGTCAGTCCATCTCTCTGCATCCCCTAGTGGCGCATTTCATGAGAGGCTGCCGCCTCCTCTCTAAGCCACTTCTTTGACCACCTCCGATGGCATGGGAACTCAACGTGGTCTTGGCTCAGCTTCTCAAACCCCCGTTTGAACTCCTAGCAACCGCTCACCTGCGGTACTTGTCTTGGAAGGTCATATTCCTAGTTGCACTGACCTCGGCCAGGTGCATTAGTGAATTACAGGCTTTAGTGGCCCATCACCATACACCAGATTCCATCATGACAAGGTTGTCCTACAGACACACCCTCACTTTCTACCAAAAGTGGTATCACCCTTCCACACCAATCAATCTGTAATACTTCTGGTCTTCTTCCCAAGACCTCACACTTCCCGTGCAGAAGCAACCCTGCACACCCTTGATTGCAAATGAACCCTGGACTTCTATTTGCAGAGGACTCAGTATCTCTGAAAATACTCACAATTTTCATTTCCTTTGACCCACTCACTTGGGGCTTCCTGTAACAAAGCATACCCTCTCCAGATGGACAGCAGACTGCATTGCTTATGATAGGACAGGAATCACCCTCATAGGGCACATCACTGCTCAGAAAGTCCAAGCCATGGCAACTTCGGTAGCCAACCTATGTTCAGTTCCTATTGACAAAATATGCCGGGCAGTAACCTGGTCCTCCATCCACACCTTTGCTGCCCACTACTGCTTGGACAAGGACTCCCGCCAGGATGTAGCCTTTCCAGGCAGTCCTCCAACATCTCTTTGGAATATAGCTACTCTCCCTGCTCACACTGTTTATTCCACATCTCCATGGCGAGGATGTCTATGTCCAACTGAACCCAATCCAACCACTCTGACCTGCTTTCCAACTTTCCTGAAGGTCTGGGAGCTAGGGAGTCCCATATGTGAAGACTACATTCCTGCTTGTTCCTGGAGATATCATAGTTACTCATCTGTAACAGGTGATCTCCGGGAAAGAGCAGGAATTTAGTCTTCACAACCCACCCTCCTCCACATGGAGTTGTAGGGTCATTTTCACTCTTCTTTCTCAGCTACAAACCCTACTGAGGAGAGAGAGTTAGAAGAACAGGAAGTCAGTCACGCAGGTGCAGTGGCGTGCTCCCAAAGGCTTTCCTATTGAATGCTGAGGAGCATTCCTGCGTGGGCTCTGTCGATACAGACATCACCCATATGTGAAGACTAAACTCCTGCAGTTCCTGGAGATCACTTGTTATAGGTGAGTAACTATGCCATATTCCTTCCCCCCTCCACACGCACTTTTGAGTTTCACAATTCCACGTTTGCACTTTCTCTTGTCATTAACACACCTAACAAAATGTGTTGTCCTCTGTTTTCCCATTTAGCTCTTTTTTTCTATTTTGCTCTCCTGATTACTTACTCAATTTCTCTTACCTTTACCAGATATTGCTGTCTTATTTCAAAAACCATAGTGATCTCCTTTTCCTATTACCATTTTTCACTTTCCTAACAAAAAGGTTTTATTGCTTTAACAATATTATCTTTCAGTTTTGCCCACTGTTCTTCTCCTATTTCCAGATTTTCCCATCCAGTTAATGACTATGAAGTACTTCCCCCCCAACTTTAGGCCCTTCCCTTTAGAGTGAACCATCTCTACTTGTGCTCTAATTCTGAACCATCCAGTGATCACTGGATCCCAGATGAATATGCACTATGAATTCGATCCAGTATTGTCCCTTCCATGTGGGTTCCTTTACAAGATGCAGAGAGCTTATCCAGGATTTGAACCTGGGATCTCTTCTCCACAAGTGAGAATCGTAGCCCTAGACCTTCTCAGTCTGCTGCCAGACCTAAAGTGTCGTACTTTGAATAGTGCAGCACTCTGGTGTCCCATATGATTGACGTAAGACTGTTGCCCCAGGCAACAAAAGATAACACTGCATGAGGAATCAAATTATTACTGTCTTCCTAAAAAGCCAGGATAGGAACATGAATGACGGATCAGAGATGGGGATGGGGGGTGTATTGGGGTTTGATTGATAGGATCAGAGGTGCGGGATGGGAGTAGGGCAGATTGAGGAAATCAGAGTGGGTATGAGGTGAGAAAGTGAATTAAGGAATCTGAGGGGCTGTGGAGCTTGAGCAGATCCAGGACCCATGCTCTTGCTCCCTTCCCCCTTTTCCCTTTCTCTCTCCTTCCTCCGATTTCTCCATTTCTTCTACTCCCTCTGCCCTTCGTGCTAGGGATTATTTCCTTTCACTTTTCTGAGATCCTTTCTTCTTTCCCAGCACTGATCACCAAGATCCCTTGTTTTCTAAAAAGGACCAAATAAATTAACTGGGCACGCAAGAAATATTTAAAAAGTAATTAATTTTTACAAAGTAAAATATAAAATTTTGCTTTAATGTGCTCATGCTTGCAATTGTGCCACTTGATTCAGAATTTATGAAATTTTGCCAGTTTTCTAGCAACAGAATCTGTCTTTGAGCTGTAGCAAGAAACTGGGGGTTGTGGATATATAACCTACTTAATTGAAGGAGGCCTGCTGATATTGAGAGGAGAGGTGTAACCTCGGTGACTGCCAAGGGGACAAGTATAAGCTGAATGATTGTTTAAGGTTGCACCTCAACATCAGCAGGAGATATCATGCTGCTAAAGGGGCAGCTATAAGCCGAGTGATTGTAGTGAGTTTCATGGGATTGAGCATGCTGAAGAAGCTTTTATAAGTACCTATTTTTTCATTTTGCTTAAGAAAGACTTGAATTACAAAGTCCTGAACGGGCCCTCCTGGGCATACTGGGCCGGGCTCAGTGGACTAGTGTTCAAAATGTTATATAGCCAGCAGCAGGTGCGAGCCAGTTTAATATCCTAGGTAATGCATAACATTTGATCATATGTGTGTCTTATGGCCAGAAGCTATGTGGTTTAAATTTGAGTAGAAGCAAAACTTATTACAGATGGTAGCCTATATTCAGCCACGCACAATTGACAGGTATAACTTTTATAATGGATTGTATAAAGCTACACACTTACATTAAGTGGTAGCACATATGAGAATACAAGAAATGCCATACTGTGTCAGACCAAGGTCCATCAAGCCCAGTATCCTGTTTCCAACAGTGGCCAATCCAGGTCACAAGTACCTGGCAGGTTCCCAAAACAGCACACAGGTTCCACAATGCTCATCCAGGGGTAAGCAGTGGATTTCCTGGGTCCTTAATAATGGTTTATGGACTTTTCCTCCAGGAACTTGCCCAAATGTTTTTTAAAACCAGTTACACTAACAGTTTTTGCCACATCCTCTGGTAACGAATTCCAGAGTTTGATTACACGTTGAGCGAAAAAAATATTTTCTCTTATTAGTCTTAAATGGGTTACATTGTAGCAGGGGTCTCAAACTCAAATTGCTTTGAGGGCCAAATGAGGACTTGTAAAATAACCCGGGGGCCGCATAAGATGCGGAACCTCATTTGCATAAGGGGCCTCATTTGCATAAATATTTGCATACCGTTACCATACCCTAACTTTTAGTAAACATGCCTCTTCATGAGTGTATGGATAAAGAAAGACTAAAAGATTTCTACATTACTATAATCCAGTGCCAACCGCCAGGCACATTAGGAACTACTACAAACAAACACTGCCCATTTAGAACACATAGCAAACCCGCCATATCCTAACAGCACTACCAGGACTCACAAAGCACCATACCCTACCTATCAAAAGGCAACACTGCAAATATTAAGCCAATACATTTCAGAGAATAACAATACATGACCTACTGGGGAAAGAGAACAAGTAGCAATGTCAAATAGGAATTACATAAACAGAATACCTCAGCTCAGTTACACATGCAGAACATACACCATCACCAAACAAGGAATCAAAATTTAGAAACAAGAAGACAATAATTAAACTGGGAACCCCAAAAGCCAAACTTGGAATGTACAACAACACTGTAGAAATAAAACTATAAATTAATTTCCTCTTGTACTAAACAAAGCGCAGACGTTATTGATGCACATTTCCCAAAGCTGACATATTCCAGTTAATAAATTCAAAATAAAGAGATATTTTTCTACCTTTTTTGCATTTTTTCTCAGTTGCAATTGTTCCAGCCACTTTCTTCTGGTTTCTTCGTGCCTTCTGCTAACTCTCCATCGTCTGCTGTCCATTTGTCCTTTCTTCTCTCTTCTAGTTTTTTCCATTCTCCCTCTACATCTGCTTTAACATACTAATCTTTCTCCTTTTGCTCCTTTCTCATTCCTATTTCATCCACTCAAATTTTACCCCTCCATCCTCAATCACCACTCCCAATACCCGGCCAATTGCAGATTTTTCTTCCCTCCCACACAAAATATTTTTCCATTTCACTTTCCCAGCCCCATACCATTCTAATCCTCCCCCAACATTAGCTCCCTTCTAGTTCCAGCCCCACCCAGCATCCGCTCCCTTCTAGTCCCCACACCAGCCCATTTCCAGTCCTATCCTAGCCCCACCATCAGCCCATTTCCTGTCCTAGCTCCCCCCCACTAAGCCCATTTCCACGGCTGCAGCAGCAGAAGCCAGGTTTTTTTTTTTTTAATTGACAGTTGATTCTGCCACTGCGGCAGCAGCAGAAGCCAGGGGTTTTTTTTTTTTTTTGTTTCCCTCTGTCGCGGGCCGCACAAAGTTCTCTCGCGGGCCGCATGTTTGAGATCCTGGCATTGTAGCTTCATTGCGTATCCCGTAGTCTTCCTGCTTTTTGATGGAGTAAACAACTGATCTATGTTTACCCGTTCCACTCCATTCATTAACTTATAAACCTCTGTAATATCTCCTCTCAGCCGCCTTTTTAAGAAGAGCTTCCAGGCACACATTGATAAATTACCCATACATGTTACATCTTCCTTACTCCAGAAGGAGGCTCTCTTTGGCATGATGCAGTACACTACTCTCCCCATCTATAAGGAGGTGTCTATTTTATGCCTTACAGTGGGCGCCTATGTAGACACTATTTTATAAAGAAATATAGATGCTTGCTGGTTTTTTTAATAAAATACTAGCATATGTGGTTGAAAATGAACATTAAAGCACAATCACTTACATCAGCCCTAAAACTCCACTATGCACAAGCCCACAATGAAATGGTTAAGAAGAAGTGAACTGAAACCAAAAGATGAGAGATTGTTAGTTGCAGCCCTGGACAGCGGATTACAGACAAGATTGTTTTTCAGTGAGTGTTGAAAAAACTGGCAGAAGAGATATGTAGATTTTGTAAGAAAGAGCTGGAAACAATGACTCGCCTCATAGCTGGTTGTGAAGTTCTAATGGCAGAAAAGTTCTATACAGACAGGCAAAATAAAGTAGCACGCCTCATCCATTGGAAACTCTGTAAACACAACATCACTGTGCCTGAAAAGCACTGGGATCATGACTCGGAGAATTACAGAGAATGAAGAGGTTATGATCATCTAGGATACTCCCATTCCAACCGATAAAAAGCTAGATGCAAGGAAGCCGGAAAATAGTGGTAAAGGAGAAGAACTCCAAAACGACATTGATTGTAGAGATGTTGGTCCCAAGTGACTCTTCTGTGAATCAGGCTGAGAGGGAGAAGTAAGTATCAAGAAATGCAGTCAGAGACCAAGAAAATGTGGAAGAAAGATAGTTATTTTCCCTGGCACACATTGATAAATTACCCATATATATTACATTTTACAACTCCAGAAGGAGGCTCTCTTTGGCACAATGCAAGTACTACGCTGAGCATTAGCAATAAATTTGAGAGACTGAGACCATACTCCACATACCCTGGCTTAGAAGTGAGGTTCTTGCCTATCATAATATGTGCAAAACTAGCCCATTTGGAGAAATTGTCCCAAACGTATGTGCCATTGGGCTAAAACATGTAACTTATAAAATTATAATCGGCTTAAATATGCATATAAATTCCCATTTATATGTATAAATCACTAAACTATTATAATTTATATGCATAGATGGCATGTGCTGTAATTTAAAGCTTGTAAATTAAGCCTTTTTTTCAAACAGACAAGTAGGTGCCTACTTATCTTTATAAAATACTAGTGTAAGTGATAGAGAACATGTTGCAGGTAAGCAACTATGCTTCACCATAGACAAGCAAGGCAATGCAGACAGTGTGGACCCATCTTTCCCAGTGGTTACAAGTTCATTTGAATGTAGCAGAAGTTGATGCAATCCAATAAATAGACAAACAGGGATCACTTTGAGACTGGTTTGCCAGAGTCATTCAGACTTTAGGTGACAAAAGTTGAGATGTTTTTCTCACATCTTTCATTGCATGAAGGTAGTAAAGATGTGCCCATCTAAAGTCTACAATCATCATTTCTCCTGAAGTTATGTTGGTAAAGAATATTGGAAACACTATGGATTGGTTTGTGTGGAACTCCTGCATTACTTTTGGAAGGAACTTGGGGTGAGTCTTAAGCACAACCCAACTATGGTAGAATCGAGTATATGGAGGGTAAAGAACCAGGGCTTATAACTTGCTGTTCCTTTTCACTAAGGTTATGTCTACAAGGAAATGGTTTTGCAGGTGGGGTATTTTAATGAATCAAGCCCTAAGGACTTGAACAGGCTCTTCATAAAACAGGCAAAAACAATGTTGAGATTCCAAACGGGAAATGCTGGCTTCAAGGGAGACATGGTGTTCATCAGGCCTATCATGAATCTGGAGACTAAGGGATGTGTTGAGAGAGACTTTTTTTCAATGTGGTCAGCCTATGGCCTCAAGTGGATTCTGACTGAAATCTTGAGGCTAGACTCTGATAGATGGAAATGATATGACAAAATTTGTCCTATCAGCTCTTACCCATTGGCACAATTCCTACCTAAATTCAATCTCAGTACCTTGGTCTGATCATCTCCTGATCCTATTCCAGATGCCAATATGCTCCGGCTCTTCCAAGGCATTACCAGTAGATGAACCTACCCCAGAACACTTGAGGCGCTTTCACCCTTTTAACAGAGAGGACATCCTAAAGAGGACTCAGAACCTACTTTGCCCTCCTGAAAAAAGCCTTGAGGACATGGTCGATTCTTGGAACTCTTGCCTAGATGCTGTGATCCACTCTCCTACCTCAATCAAGGTACCTCATAAGAAAAAGAATGCACCATGGTACTCACCAGAGCTACGGAAATCACTCCTCTTCCTCAGACAGCTAGAAAGACTGTGGCGACGATCAAGAACAGCCGAAAATCATGATGCATTCATAGCACAATTAAGAAGACATCGCTCATCCGTATCTTCTAGTATGAAACAATATTACGCAAGCAGACTACAGCGCTCCCTCAACAAACCTCACGAGCTCTTCCACATTGTGAAAACCTTAGCAAAGGAACCTTCTCAGGGTACCCTGCCCCACCTAGACCCTCAAGAATATGCCAACTACTTACGAAGCAAAAGTAACCAGCTCGCTCTGACCTCTAAGCCCCCCACTCCAGCTAACACTCCCTTCACCGTCCCTCCACCTTCACCTAGCCAATTCTCATGTGAGACTCAACACACTCTTTCATCCTTCTCCACCCCAACTGACAGAGTCATTCAAGACACTATCTTAAAAATAAACACCACAACATCACCTTCTGACCCCTGTCCAGCTTCCTGGATAAAGTCACTACGGGCGGATCTCAGCCCATTTCTAGCTAAAATGATAGATGTATCGTTCTCTACTGGGACTTTCCCTCACCCTCTGAAGCAGACCTCCATCAGACCTCTCCTAAAAAACAGCAGGTTGGACCCCTCCTTGATGGAATCCTACAAGACCCATCTCCAGCATTCCTCTCCTATCGAAAATCATTCAAAAGATTACCCAACGCCAATTACAAGATCATATAGATACCAATGCACCCTTGCATCCCTGTCAGCACGGATTTCGTGAATCACATGGTGTTGAAACACTACTGACATCCCTGTTTAATGCCCTAACCATAGGCTTGGACATCAGACAAGGTTTTGCTTTAATTTTCATGGACATTGCCGCTGCCTTCGACACTGTCGATCATGAAATACTCCTGTCACGACTTAGAGAGAAGGGAGTTCACGGATCAGCTCTGTCTTGGTGCGCTTCATACCTCAGAGACCGTTGGCAACATGTCCGTTCTGGACCTTCCACCTCTGACCCCTTCCCTCAAACTAAAGGTGTGCCACAAGGCTCCTCCCTTTCCGCCTTACTGTTCAACGTCTATATGCAGCATATCTGTGACCTTATCCACTCTTTTAACATCAACTGCCTGGTCTATGCTGATGACGTCTTGATGTATATGCCATTCTCGACAGAACACCTGGACCTCTCCCCACTAATCAAGTGCTTTGACGTAGTCACCGACTGGCTAAATGCACAAATGCTTAAGATAAACTTCAAAAAGACAGAAGTCCTCTTCGTCACCAGGAACCCTGCATTTACCCCACCAACGTCCATCAAGGTGCGTGACGCAGAACTCCTCTGCAAGACTACAGTGAGATACCTGGGGGTTACGCTCGATCAGCAACTCAATATGAAGGCTCATATCAGCAACATAGTGAAATCTGTCTATCATAAAATCCGGACCCTTTGTTATCTGCGTCAGCTGCTAGAGCCAGATTACTTCCGATCTGTCTTTCAGGCCCTAATAATGCCTCACCTTGACTACGCCAATGCGATTCTACATGGCCTACCAAAGAGCACGATTAACCCCTTACAACTGGCAATGAACTCAGCTGCAAGAATCCTTCATGGAGCCTCCAAGAGAACCCACATCACTCCAATACTGAAACAGTTACATTGGCTGCCTATACAATCTAGGATCTCTTTCAAGATCCTAACTATGACTCATAAAGCGATCAATAACTACTACTCCGCGTCTGCTATCACTGACCTGATATCAATTACACCCCCTAATCGAGCAAGGAGATCGACCGCCTCCAACTCTCTCGTATTACCGAAGGCAATCACGAAATGCTCTCAAGTCACTAGATCCAGAGCCTTCTCCTACTTTGCACCATCATGTTGGAACGCCCTACCATCAGGCATCAGAACCATCAGTGACCTCTCCCAGTTCAGGAAGGCACTGAAGCATCACCTGTTCCTGCAGCACTATGATGTTTTGGACACCCCCCCATACCAACCCACCACCACACTCCAGGCCAACACATTAAACCCATGCACCTCACAGTCTTAATCTGCAGAACTGCAATCTCACCTTGCACCTCCTCTTACCAAGAACATTTACCTAGTTTCATGTAACTCTACATATAGCTGCATTTAGTTGCTTTGTACATAGTTTCCATGTTCACTGTTTCACTGTTCATGAAACCTGTTTAATGTATACCCAAGTTTTATTTTACCTGTTCATTGTAAGCACAGATCAATTATGTGAGACGTGTGGTTTTTATGTTCATTGTAAACCGCACTGATGTCGAATAGCGCAGTATAAAAGAAACTGTAAGTAAATAAATAAAATAAATAAAATTAGCCTGTTGAGTAGAACAAAGCCATTTGATTTGATAAGATTTCTGGGTTGAAGGTAGTCTAGAGGCCATAAGGATATTCTTTACTTCATGAGATACTGGAAGATGGTAAATTTAATTGTCATCCAACTTGCATGCCATTAGAGACATACTTTTGTGATTTGGATGAAATGGCCATTCTTTTGCTGAGGAGTTTTGGATGTTGTCCCAGTATCATCGTTGTCCCAGTTGTCCCAGTATCATCGTTGTTCTATGGAATGGCATAGGCATCATGTACTTTCTGGACTGGGCCAGATGGAGAAACTAATGAATAGATCCACAACTGACTCCCCATGTCTGAAAAATTTTGTATGACTTTCTGGTTGAGAGACCACTCGATAGGGTCTAGTTGGAGGCTTAGAGTGGAGGAGTAGCCTAATGGTTAAGAACACTGGCTTGGGAACCCAGAGACCAGGATTCGATTCCTACTAGCACTCCTTGTGGCCTTGGGCAAGTCACTTAACCCTCCATTGCCTCAGAAAAATCCAAGTTATCAATGTCCCTGTTTAATGTACATTACCAAGTTTAAGTTTCAATGTAAACCGCTTTGATTGAAATGATAAAGCGGTATATAAAACCTGTTAAATAAATAAATTAGAGAATCCGCTAGTTAATTTTCCTGCTAAACTGCCCTGGAGTGTGATTTGCAGGGAACAAGCCAGATGCCAAATTTTTGAAACTTCTAGGAAGAAAGGCAGGGACCACAAGCCACCTGGTTGGTGGTTTTGACCATGATTGCTTTCCCTCATAGTCACAAACCGTATTGCATTGAAGATGATTCTGCATTCCAAAAGGTTGACATATTGGGTCTTGTTGAATCTGTTCCACAAACCCTATGTGCTTATGTGGGAGAGGTGTGCTTCCAAGCCTTGGGTAGATGCAGCTGTGGTTGTCCCACCAAAGGGCTGTTGAGGTTCATTCACCAATGTAGAGAATGATGGTTTGATCTCTGTGCAGTTATTTTCTTGTTGAGGGAATGATAGCACGTATTCCAGTGCATTTCAAGGTGCCATATTAATGTTTGCCTGGGCTAATCCTGACCAGGCTCACCAACCTCGGCTCTTTTATCTTTAATTCTCTAAATTCAAGCAAGGACTGAAATCACACATACAAAGAGAATTATATCAATAACAGTACTACTTAAGGCCTTAAGGGAGAGACTCAGAAGCCTGCATACTTGAGCAGTTTCCTGTAAATCCCCCACCTTAGCTAGGAGATAGCATTTTGTTTATTAGGAAAAAACTTCTGCATTCTATAATTTTGTCTTATCGCTCTGTCATGCTTCTGATTACATGTTTCAGGTCAAATTAGGCATAGATATTGCTCATACATAATCAGGACAAACAAAAACATCCTGTCTCCATAAGAATTCTCTCTCACAAAAACAATTTCATCTGCAAAATACGCCTTCACTTCTATACACATACACTGCCAAGCTGCTAAAGATCAAGCTTCAGGCTATCAGCAAAATTCCAAGCCATTCTCCGTATTAACCCATTCAGAGGGCCCAGTACCCCACTTCGAGCCCCTCCCTACAGTCCCTTCTCTGAATCTGGACAGAGTCACTACAAAAGAATGGTATCTCTAACATGTCCAAGTCCAAAATAAATCCCCACAGTGAGGAACACCTTTCACTTCACTTTGCTCCAGAGTCCTAGGCACATCTGGTCCATAGGTGAATGTCATCTTGCTTGTTGGAATAGGTCTTTATACATACACTTTATTTGACAATATAGGAAAAGGATTATAATCATCCTGCAAAGTAACCAAAGCCATGTGATACTGTTTGTCTTTGCTAGATCTCAATAAGAATGTGTACCGAGAGAAAGGCTTTACCAGTTATTCTTGCAAGCACTGTCTGCTGACTGTGGCCAACTGCCCTTCATAGATCTTTCAGTATTTCAGAATTTTGCACCCACATTCACATCATGACACTGGTCGCAACTCCAAATTCTTCAGCAGCATCTCTTTTCACTCTGGGCTGCGCTATACACATCTTGGACAGAGTTTCAGTGGCTGTACACCCAGGCTTCATGGCTGCATATACATGAGTAATCATGCTGGAATCGCTGATCTTGCTCCTGTTCAATTTTCATTAGCATTGCAGACTTCATTTTGTTTGCTGTAGTCATCATTTTCGTCCCATAGGATTCAGTGCATGCAATATATAATTTGCAGAACCAAAACTCACCACAACACCCCTCTATTTCCTCACAATTGCAGACAAGCACATCTACTAATACCTAATGGCAATATAGAATTGTTGAACAGAATTATCTTATCTAATGCTAATTAATTACAATATGTCCGATATTCAAAAGGCAATTACACTGTTTAGAGACCTGTAAACGAGATATTCAGTGGCACTAACATGGTTAGTGCTGCTGAATATCCCCTCTCTTCTCCCTTACGCACCCTGATGTTAACCGCTTAGCATTGGGGCATGTTGGGGACGTTCCAGGGAGGAGCGGAGGCGGTGACAGTTCCTAATCAGGCAGCAGTGATATTGCATGCTGCCCGGTTAGGGACCTGTGGCTAAAAGATAGACAAGGAAAACTCTCGCCTATATTTAAACCACAGGAACTAACCAGGCAGCATGCAATATCATTGCTTCCCACATTAGCTACTGCAGCTTCCGTGCATGTGCAGCAAGATCTGCATATGACCCCAGCATTGAATATCCAGGGTTAAAGGTTGACAGGTATGGCTGTGCGCTGTAGCGGCATATAGCCTGCCCAAATGAATATCTGACCCAGTACATCTACTGCTAGCACTAAGTTATCCCAAATTATTTGACTATATATAGACCAAGCTAACTTGTAGTATACTTCTATCTTGCATCTATATTCCTTAATTTATTCTCTTATCTACCAAATTAGATGTTAGGCCACATGCTAATAGACACACCTCTCTTATCAGGTGCACAATTTACAAGGTGTTTTTGGGGGGGGGGGGTTGTTTTTTAATGCTGTCAAGTCAGTGCTGACTCCTGGGGATCCAGCAGTCTCTGGGTTTTCTTAGCAATGTATCACCGGAAATAGATTGCCAGGCCTTTTCTTCCGAGGCAGTGGAGGGTAGAATGACTTGTCCAAGGTCACAAGGGGTGCCAGTGGGAATTGAACCCTTGATCATCTGGGTATTAGGCAGTTGCTCTAACCACTAGGCGGCTAATCCACTCCAAGGTATAGTTAATCTTATTACTTAAGGGGTAACAAACATTAAAATATAGCTAACGGTTTATGTCAAATAAACTAAACTCGTTTCAATTGTTTATGAAAAATTCTAAGGTAGGCTCTCATATCTTAGGTAATGGTTTAATTCACATTACTTTTACTGAACAACAAATTTGTTCAAAAGTTTTGCTTCCTGAAAAATTTTGGGTAATTTTAATAAACTGTTTCAAGCTGAACACAAATGTAATTTCAGATTGACTGTATCACGTAGGAGTTTGGTGAAACATAAAATTAAATTTTGATTGAATTTAGCATGTTTAATCGCACAATGATGCTGACCTTTTGCACTCGTTCACCTGAGCTAAAAATGTTTTGCTCCTGATTTTCGTTTGTACTCGGCATCTGATGCTTCTCGTCTCAGTGTCCAACAATAGTTAGCCAGCTTTGATGGATTCCAGTTGCCCTGATACCACTTTTCCATCGTCGCAATGTCCTGGTGAAACCTTTCACCATGTTCATCGCTGACTGCATCAAGATTAGCAGGGAAGAAGTCCAAGTGTGAATGCAGAAAATGAATCTTCAGCGACACATTGCACCTCATGGTTTTGTATGCTTGAAGCATGTTGTCAACCAGCTGGACATAGTTTGGTGCCCTGTAATTGCCAAGAAAATTCTCAACATCCCTGAATACCTTCCATGCGATTTTCTCAGGCCCCACTAGCAGATCTTCGAACCACTTGTCATTTTTGATGATCTGTCTTGTGGACGCACAAAAATGCTTTCCTTAATCTTGGCATAAGTTCTTCTTGGAAATATCTGTCTCAAATATCGAAATCCTTCACCTTCCTTGTTCATCACTTTCATGAAGTTTGAACATAAGAACATAAGATATGCCATACTGGGTCAGACCAAGGTCCATCAAGCCCAGTATCCTGTTTCCAACAGTGGTCAATCTAGGTCATACGTACCTAGCAGTTTCCCCAAAAGACACAGGTTCCGCAATGCTTGTACTGGGTCAAGCATTGATATCCTGGGTCCCTTAATAATGGTTTATGGAACTTTCCTCCAGGAATTTGTCCAAACCTTTTTTAAACCCAGCTACACTAACAGCCTTTACTATATCCTCCGGTAACAAATTCCAGAGTTTGATTACACGTTGAGTGAAGAAATATTTTCTTTTATTAGTCTTAAATAGTTTACCCTGTAGCTTCATTGCATGTCCTCTAGTCTTTCTATATTCTGATAATGTAAACATTCGATCTACGTTTACCCGTTCCACTCCGTTCATTATAGACTTCTATCATATCTCCCCTCAGCCGTCTGTTTTCCAGGTTAAAGAGCCCTAACCTTTTTAGCCTTTCTTCATGTAGTATGTTTTGTAAATAGTTACCCCGGTTATCCAAGTTATTTATACCCTGTTACCTGTAAACTCATACGTGTTAAATGTACTGAGCATTTTGTTCCATGTGAACCGCGCTGATGCTGAATAGTGCGGTATATAAGAGACTGTAAATAAATAAATAAATAAATATCCTTCCATCCCCTTTACCATTTTGGTGGCTCTTCTCTGAACCTTTTCTAATAACGCTATATGCTTTTTAAGATACGGCGACCAGAATTGCACACAATTTTCAAGGTGCGGTCTCACCATGGAACGATATAGAGGCATTATAATATCTTTTATTTTTATTTATTTATTTACATTCTCTTATATACCACGTTATTCTGCATCAGTGCGGTTTACATTGAACAAACTGAAATTACATTGAACAGGGCATTATAACTTGGAGATAACTAGTTTACAGGGAACAATGGCTATGGAGGGTTAAGTGGCTTGCCCAAGACCACAAGGAGCACCTGTGGGACTAGAAACCCCAGTCCTTCCGGCCCAAGATTGCTGTCCTCTAGTGGGATTTGAACCCCCGACCTTCCGGCCTGAAGTACCTTGCCCCAACCACTAGGCCACTTCTCCACTCCATTCCTTTCCTTATGATACCTAGCATTCTATTTGCTCTCTTGGCTGCCACAGCACACTGGGCCGAGGGTTTTAACATGTTATCCACAATGACTCCTAAATCTTTTTCCTGGGTGGTGGTTCCTAATGTGGAACCTTGCATCGTGTAACCATAGTTTGGTTTGTTCTTCCCTAGGTGCATAAACTTTGCACTTGTCCACATTAAATTTCATCTGCCATTTTGATGCTCATTCTTCCAATTTATCAAGATCCTCTTGCAATTTTCCACAATCCTCTTGGGTTTTAACAACTTTAAATAGTTTTGTGTCCTCTGCAAATTTGATCTCACTCGTTATTCCACTTTCCAGGTCATTTATGAATATGTCAAAAAGCAGTGGACCCAGCACAGATCCCTGGGGTACACAACTATTCACCTTTCTCCATTGGGAAAATTGGCCATTTAGCCCAACCCTCTGCTTTCTATCTTTTAACCAGTTCCTGATCCACAGCAGTACACTGCCTCCTATCCCATGACTCTTTAGTTTTGCCAAACGTCTCTGATGAGGGACCTTGTCAAAGGCTTTCTGAAAGTCCAGATACACTATATTAACCGACTCACCTTTGTCCACCTGTTTATTCACACCTTCAAAAAACCATAACAGATTAGTAAGACAAGATCTTCCTTGTCTAAAGCCATGTTGGCTGTCTCCCATTAGGCCATGACTATCTACATGCTGAGTAATTTTATTCTTTATGATGGTTTCTACCATTTTTCCCGGTACTGACGTGAGGCTCATCGGTCTGTAGTTTCCCGCATCACCCCTGGAACCCTTTTTAAAAATTGGCGTTACATTGGCAATCCTCCAATCTTCAGGTATTAGAGATGATTTTAATAATAGTTCACAGATTACTAATAGCAGGTTTGCAATCTCATATTACAGTTCTTTCAACACCCTTGGATGTATACCATCCGGCCCAGGTGATTTGCTACTCTTCAGTTTATCTAATAGTTGTAATAAACCTTCCCGATGTATTGCTATTTCCTTCAATTCTTCCGCACCTTTAAATACCACTTCAGTCATGGGTAACATCCCTACATCTTCCTCAGTAAAGACCGAAGCAAAGAATTCATTCAGTCTCTCCGCTGTCGCCTCTTAGTAGCCCTTTAACTCCTCTATCATCTAATGGACCAAATGACTCTCTCACAGGTTTTTTGCTACGAATGTACTTAAAAAAATCTTTTTCGCGTTTTTGCTTCCGCAGCAAGCTTCTTCTCAAATTCTCCCTTTGCCTGCTTTATCAATACCTTGCATTTGACTTGCCAGTGCTTGTGCTGTTTCGTCGTTTGGCTCTTTTTTCCATTTCCTGAAAGATGCTTTTTTGGCTACAACAGCCTCTCTGACCTCACCTTTAAACCATGCTGGCAGTTTTTTGGACTTCCTTCCACTTAAAGTGTGGAATACAGCTGGTCTGGGTTTCCAAGATAGTATTTTTCAACAACACCCAAGCTTGATGTAAGTCTTTAACCTTTGCAACTGCTGCTTTTAGTTTTTTCTTAACTATTTTCCTCATTTTATCATAGTCTCCCCTTTGAAAGTTAAAAGGTAGTACTGTGGATTTCCTTACTATCCCTCCTCCACTAATTAAATCAAAGGCGATCATGCTATGATCACTATTGCCAAGTGGCCCAAACACCCTTATCTCTTGCACTAGATCTGGTGTTCCACTAAGGACTAGGTATAATATGGCTTTCCCTCTGGTCGGTTCATGAACCAGCTACTCCAAGAAGCAGTCATTTATGTCATTTAGGAACTTTATCTCCCTAGCATGTCCTGCCGTGACACTGACCAAGTCGATACCAGGGTAATTGAAATCACCCATTATTATTACTGCGCTGTAACTTTTGTTAGTTTCCTTGATTTCTTTGAGCATTTCATCATCCATTTGTTCATTCTGGCCAGGCGGTCGATAGTACACCCCCACTGTTATCAGTCTGAGTTTTATATGAAGAGGCGGCAAACATATATTATTTGTGTTAAGTGGTTCATGTGCCACATTTTTCTGTCCTGCAACCAAATGCTTATGGAGCGGCTAGTTCTTTTTAATTTAATAAGACTCTCTAGCATGGGAGTCCCATTTGCAAATCAAACAACAGTACCTGATATACCCGAGTTGCATCACTATAGATGTTTCAGTTGTAGTTATTGTATTCAACAGCAATTCCATGTTTTCGTAGATTTCTTTCATGTGTGCTGCATAGACAATAGTTGTTGAAGTGTGAACGTTGCCATTGTGTAACAAGACAGCTTTCAGGCTTAATGGTGACAAATTGCTAAAAAGTTGCCATTGTTGTGGGTCATGCTCACAACTCAAAGCCATGAAGAACCCATCAATGTCCGTGCAGAAACAGGTCATCAACCTGCACAACTAAATTTTTCATATATTCTTGGTGGGTTGGAAAGATAGAAATTTTCGTACCTAGTGACAGCAAACCCCATCCTTGCGATCTTGAACCAAGTAGTTCAGCTTTTGTTTTTGACAAACTTAAGTCCCACAACAGGTCATTCAATTCAAACTGTGTTTTCAGATGAGGCACACTGGACTTAAACAGTTCAAAATCTGGATCCATGTCGTTTTCCACGTCTGTCCTGTGTATTGTAGCATCTTTGTCTGCCTCATCTATTTATTTATTTAACCTGTTTTCTATACTGCCTTATCCTTCAATCAAAGCGGTTTACATTATGTAATTACTACAAATGGGTACTGGATATATTCCCTCGTCCCCAAAGGGCTCACAGTCTGTTTGTACCTGAGGCAACAGGAGGGTTAAGTAGCTTGCCCAGGGCCTAAGATTGCTGTCTCCAGATGGGACTTGAACCTCCGGCCTGAGGTACCATGTCCTAACCACTAGGCTACTCCTCCCCCTAGGCTCCATGTCTCTGGTGGCTTCGGTACTGGCATACTTTCGTCATGCAGCACTGGTCTCGTGGCTGAAAGCAGACTGGGTTATTCAATAGATTTCTTATTTTTAGCAGAGAAGCCGGATACATTGGTCAGACAGAGTAACATTCCATCACGTGATTCTTCCGTTCTTGCCATATCATCGGGACTGCAAACAGCATTGACGTTCGAGTACCTCTGAGCCAAACTCAGAGGTAGACAGCACATGTTGCACAACAAATGTGAAGTGCTCAGAATTTGTCTTGATTGCCAACTTTACAACCAAAGTAGAGTTTATATGCTTTCTTAATAAGTACAGTCATGCTGCATCTTTGATGAGGCTTAAGCGTATACTCACCACAAATTTAACAGAATGTATTGCAGCTGTTACAGCATTGATGAGAGATTTCTGCTGTAATGAATCATCATTTAGACAAGAGGCTTGCATGTAAAAGCTGTTAAGTACACAAATTGATATCAACGTTGTGCATAGCATCTGCTTTTATAGCTTGTACTGCCAGCATCCATGCCCACGCTTCCTGAGCAGTAGCATTTCCATTGCATGTTGTGAGACTACACGGAGTTCAAATCCAGGCATATCTGGACTAAACAAAAGGGCTTACTTTCTAGGCAACATATGAGTAGATTTAAAATATGCGAAGAAATTACAAAAATAGGCGATTGCTAAAAGATGGTGCATGATTTTTGTGATCAGAACCCAAAATCCATTAGATACACCCCAAAGTGTTCAGGAAGCAAAATCTTTGTTGTCCGGTGATAGTGTCAGTAATATTACTATCTGATTAACAATAGACATCTCAGCTCACAAAGGGGCCGATGCGGAAAGCCAGTGCGGGCTTTACGAGCCTCTAACGCCATGTTTAAGCACTTAACAATTCTGCAAATGCAGGAAAGAGACACAAATGCTGATGGAAAAACTAGCGCCCAACTAACACCACATGTATTTAAATGAACTTGAATTATTTAATCTATTATAATCAGCTGGCTGGTATGCAAATCATAGCTACTCCCGATGCAGAGACAGGCGTAGAGGATTTTGCAAACAGCCACAGCACCAACATTGTTATTTCAGGGTCTGAGTAGAAGTAAACCTCTAACACTTGCCCCTGGCAGTATTTTGATGGCACCAGGTACTTTCCCCGATGCCTAGATCATCTCCTCCTCAGATGATCGGACATTGGGAAAAGTCCCCGAAACCATGAAAATACTGTCGGGGGCCGTGTCCAACAATAAAATTATCCCTGAAGGTCCAGTGGAAGGCTCCCGGTGCCATCAAAATATTGTCCGGGGGCCGTGCCTGACAGGAAAATGATCCTTGGTGGTCCAGCGGCCCGATTCTACCCCTGACACCTGACACCTGACAGTGTTTTGATGGCATTGGGAAAGGCCCAAATGCCATCAGAATACTGTCAGGGGCCGTGCCTGACAATAAAAGAATTCCTGGTGGTCTAGCGGCCCCTTCCCCCCCCCCACCCGCCATTAAATTAAAAAAAAAAGAACCTGGTGGTCTAGTGGCCCCTTCCCCCCATTCCCCATTCAAAAAAAAAAAGGTCTAGCGCTCCTGCTCTGCATCAGCCATCTTGCAAGATGGTGGTGTCTGGCTCCTTGAGGTGCGTCCTGCACCAGGTGAGGTCAGATTGCCATATAAGGCATAATCTACCTTATATGGCAGTCTGACCTCACCCAGTGCATCCCAGGATGCACTGCGTGGGGCTAGGCACACCCATTAAATAAAAAAAGAACCTGATGGTCTAGCAGCCCCTTCCCCCCCACCCTCCGGAGGGCTGTCTACTTCTCAAGTTATTACTGCAGTTACAGTATATTCCACTTCCCAATCCATCAACTTAGAGAATCCATCTCATACTACAGTACAAACCCATACAGATAGCAGGAGAAAAAAAACTCTTTAATTGTGCAAGCATGTTACTGCTGCAAATCAATCATAGAGTCTCATCTCCCTTTATATGTTCATTAAACTGATATATCACTTCACATCATTAGATCACCTTCACCAGTTTACTGTCCATCAAAAATCCTATTTATAATTCTCCAGGACCAAGCAGGAAGTCAGTCCTCACTTATGGGGTGACGTCGGCGCCGACGGAGCCCTCGCGGAGCAATTTTCCCCAGCTTTCAAAGAAAGCCTTTGGGAATTGCAGCGCACATGCGCGGTCGTCTTCCCGCCCGAGGGTGCCATCTTAGCCAGTCTTCTTTTTTCCGCGGAGCCCTACAGACGTCCCCGTCTTGTCCCCGCGAAAAAGTCGATTTTCTTCATTATTTTATTCTTATTTCCTTCGGTTCGACGCTGATCTTTTTCCCGCCCGGACTCGCGACGCCGGTCACGAGTCCTCTTACTTTTTTTTCGGTTTTTCTGACTTTGTCAGCTTTCGTTTTCGATTTTTCCCTGGCAGCCCGGTCCTTTGACCTCGCAGGGGCCCTTTTTCCCCCGATGGCTGCCAGTGGGTTTAAGCGGTGTGGTCAGTGTGACCGAAATATGTCACTAACTGACACACACGACTTTTGCCTCCGCTGCCTGGGCCCGGATCATGAGGAACTGATCTGTGGGCCCTGCGGCAAAATGTCCTCAAAAGCGTTGAGAAGTCGGCGGCATCAGCGTGATCGAATCTTCGCTGACCCCAGCCGTACCCGGACCTCGTCGGAGGCCTCCGCGTCAAAAGGCTCCAGCTCGGACCGTCGCCGGAGTTCCTCCGACCGGGGTTCTCCCTCCGGGGACCATCGTCGGAAGGTGAAACCCGCGAGGGCGGCGTCGGTGGACGCTCCTGGTTCCGCGAGGGCCAGGTCGCATAGCCCCGACAGCCGCCCCGGGTCCTTGGAGAAGGAGCACCTCACGAAGCGACCTCGCCTGGAGTCGGAGACGCCTGCTCGGGTAAGTCCTGTGGTCCTTCTGGACTCGCCTCCGCGACAGCCGACGTCGGGCCCGACGCCGTCGGGGCCGGAGTCGGGGACTGCTGGGTCACCTGAGCTCGGACTCAGGTTGACGGCCTTGGAGAGCAGACTGTCTGCCTTCATGGACCAGCAGAGGGCACTGCTCGCTGGCCTCGCTGGCGCCGCTGCCCCGACCGCCGGGACGTCGACGTCCAAGTCGACCCCGGAGACCGAGCCGATCCTCGAGTCGATGAGAGCTCGAGTCGATCCTCGGTCGAGGTCACCCTCGGCCTCCCGTTCGGGACCGAGGTTGCCGACGCCGACTCCCTCGGCATCGGGGCGGCAGACGCCGCGCCCTGCCCGGGCCGACCCCACCGAGTCCTCGTCGGAGTCGGTCTGGGAGTCTGAGGAGGAAGAGTCGCCTGATTCTTTCCGGACTCGGTGTGTCCCCTCGGACTCACCGGAGTCCGAGCCTCGGAAGCAGTCCCCCCCGGAGGATGCCCGGTTCTCGGACTTCGTTAGGGATATGGCCAAGGCTTTGGCCTTCCCTGCGGATCCCGAGGAGGAGCCTCGAGCCGAAGAGCTCGACGCCCTCCAGTATGACTCTCCCGCGAGGGAACACTTTACTGTACCGGTTCCTCCTATGCTGGAACGACTACTCTTCCGCATGTGGGAGAGTCCGGCCTCCTCGCCGGTCCTGAGCAAGCGGGTCGATTCTATCTATCGAGTCCGCAAGAGCCCTGGCTTTCAAAAGGCACAGCTACCACACCATTCCATGGTAGTGGAATCGGCCATGCATCGTCTTAAGAGCCAGAAGATGCACTCCTCGGTGCCTCCTGGCAGGGAGGCCCGTAACCTGGATGGCCTTGGTAAGAAGTGTTTCCAGGGCTCTATGCTCGCATGTCGTGTCCAGACTTACCAGCTATACATGGGCATGTATCTCCGGGATCTGGCTAAAGAACTAGCCGGATTCTCCGCTGGTTTGTCCGAGGAACCCTTGCGGAGGTTCCTGGCCTTGTCCACTGGCATTCGGGAATGCTCAAAGTTCATGTCCCGGGCAGCCTATGATGGCTTTGAAGCATCGGCTCGAGTGGCTGCAGCCGGCATCGGTGCCCGCCGACAGGCTTGGCTTCAGTCGTCAGACCTTGAGCCCTGGGTGCAGGACAAGTTGGTCGATGTCCCCTGCCGAGGCGAAAACCTCTTTGGCAAGCCCATGGTGGAAAAGGCTGCGCAAATTGAGACTGAGACTCTCACCAGGACCAGGCTTTCTAGGAAGACCTCTGCCCCTTCCCAGAAAAAGAAGGGCTCGGGGAAAAAGTCCTTTTACCCGAGGAAGGCGGCTGCCTACAAACAATACCCCCATTATCAGGCCCCTGCAGCTCCCCAACAGGGCCAGCAGGCCAAGGGACGGGGTAACGGGTCCCGTAGGCAGCAAGCCCCCAAGCCTGCACCACCAGCCCCTGCTCAGCAGGGTGGGGGTTTTTGACTCACAATGCATAGCCTCTCCCCCCCCCCCGCTGGTTTCTCCCAGCACCGGAGGCCGGCTGGTTCACTTCGCCCACAGGTGGTCCAGCATCACCACAGATACCTGGGTGCTTCAAGTCGTGCGGGAAGGCTATCTTCTCCACTTCCACCAGGTCCCTCCCTCCTATTTTCCGGGAGAACCTCCACGACCCCCTCTGCACAGGGAATTACTCCTTCAGGAGTTAGCAGGTCTTCTACAGGAACAGGCGGTGGAACCGGTGCCACACCACCTGAGAGGTCAAGGCTTTTATTCCAGGTATTTTCTAATACCAAAGAGAACAGGGGGCCTCAGACCCATCCTGGACTTGCGCAACCTCAACAAGTTCCTTGTGCGGGAGAAGTTCAAAATGCTTACCCTTGGAATCCTTCTGCCCTACCTCCAGCAGGGAGATTGGCTATGCTCCTTGGATCTAAAGGATGCCTACACGCACATCCTCATCCACCCAAGCCACCGCCAATACCTAAGGTTTGTGGTGGCAGGAAATCATTACCAGTACAGAGTACTGCCCTTTGGCCTGTCCTCCGTGCCGCGAGTCTTCACAAAATGTCTCGCGGTGGTGGCGGCCCATCTCCGGCTTCACGGCCTCTATGTCTTTCCGTACCTCGACGACTGGCTCATCAGAGCAGCGTCCGCTCGAGAGGTCACCAACGCCACGCGCCGCACGGTGACTCTTCTGCAACACTTGGGCTTTGTTATAAACTTCGCAAAGTCCACTTTGCTCCCCTCACAGGATCTCGAGTTCATCGGCGCAAGGCTGCACACTCCTCAGGCGCGAGCATACCTACCGCTCGACAGGGCTCGACGGCTCATGGGCCTAGCCGACCGCTTTCGCAGCCAGCCCCTGGTTTCCGCCAGGCGCTTCCTGAGACTGCTCGGCCATATGGCTTCCACCGTCCATGTGACCCCCAATGCCCGCCTGAATATGCGGCCTGCTCAATGGTGTCTCCGCCAGCAGTGGCGGCAAGCCACAGGCGGCCTAGCGGACCTAGTGCGCGTCTCCGAACCGCTGATCTCGTCTCTCCGGTGGTGGCTTCGGCAGCCGAACCTGATATTCGGAATGCCTTTCCAGCCACCTCAGCCGACCCGGGTGCTGACCACGGATGCGTCCCTCCTGGGCTGGGGAGCACATTGCCAAGGGGCACGTACTCAGGGCCTCTGGACCACGTGGGAGTCTGCTCAGCAGATCAACTTCCTGGAGCTCAGGGCGATCCGTCTGGCTCTCAAGGCGTTCTCCCACCTAACTTCCCACCAGTCCGTCCTTGTCCAGACGGACAATCAAGTTGCCATGTTCTACGTGAACAAGCAGGGGGGCACGGGCTCCTTCCTCCTTTGCAGGGAGGCACAGAAGCTCTGCTCTTGGGCCGTCACTCGCGGCATTCTCCTCAAGGCGGTTTATCTCCCGGGCCAAGAGAATTGTCTGGCGGACAAACTCAGCAGGATCCTCCAGCCGCACGAGTGGCGTCTGGATCCCTTGGTAGTCCAGAAGCTCTTCCTAAAGTGGGGCCTCCCCACGGTGGATCTCTTTGCCAGTCCTCACAACCGGCAGCTTCCTCGCTTCTTGCTCTCGTCAGCCACACCACCTTCGGGGTGGCGGCGGACGCTTTTCTAATTTCGTGGTTGGGGAGCCTTCTGTACGCTTTCCCTCCCATCCCGCTAGTCTCTCGGACTCTTTTCAAGGTTCTCCGAGACAAAGCCTTCATGATCCTGGTGGCCCCTCGCTGGCCCAGACAGCCGTGGTTTCCGCTTCTACTGCAATTAGCGGTGGAGGATCCATTCCCTCTGGGGGTGCAACCGGATCTCCTCACTCAGGATCAGGGGTCTCTTCTACACCCCAACCTCAGGTCTCTCAACCTCATGGCCTGGCTGCTGAGAGGGTAGTCCTTGCTCCCCTTCTTCTGCCGGCAGAGGTGGAGGAGGTCGTCTTGGCTTCGCGACGGCCTTCTACCCGCAAATGCTACGCCCTTAAATGGCGTCGCTTTGCCGTCTGGTGTACCCAACAGTCTCAGGATCCCTTCTCCTGCCCGGTGTCGGTGATCTTGCAATACTTTCTACACCTCTCTAATCTGGGACTTAAGTCCAACTCCGTCAAAGTTCACCTCAGTGCTCTTTCGGCACATCATGTGCCGGTGGACGGTAGACCTCTCTCCAGCGACCCTCTCGTAGCGAGGTTTCTCCGAGGTCTCCTTCTACTTAAACCACCTCTGCGCCCGCCAGCGCCTGACTGGGACCTGAATGTGGTTTTGCAGCGGATCACCTGTCCGCCTTTTGAACCTATGGCTACCTGTTCTCTCCGTTTTCTGTCTTGGAAAACACTGTTCTTGATAGCCCTCACTTCCGCTAGACGCGTAAGTGAATTGCAGGCCCTCGTGTCTGATCCCCCTTACACTCGGTTCTACAAAAATAGGGTAGTCCTACGGACTCACCCAAAATTTCTTCCAAAAGTGGTCTCCCCTTTTCCACATCAATCAGGAGGTGGTACTTCCAACCTTCTTTCCCAGACCACACTCCAGCCGAGCTGAAACGGTCCTCCATACCCTGGACTGTAGAAGGGCTTTGAACTTCTACCTTGACCGTACGCGGGAGCACCGTAAAGCTGCTCAGCTTTTTGTGTCTTTTGACCCCAATAAATTGGGGCTCCCGGTCTCCAAGCGTACTCTGTCCATCTGGGTTGCGGACTGTATCTCTTGGGCTTATGGGGCAGCCGGACTCTCCTTGGAAAGTCGAGTCACGGCTCATTGCGTTCGGGCAAAGGCTATGTCAGTGGCTTACCTCCGCTCTGTTCCGCTGGCAGACATCTGCCGGGCCGCTACTTGGTCTTCGAGCCAGACTTTTGCGGTCCATTACTGTCTCGAGAGGGAGTCCCGCAGGGACAGTGCTTTCGGACAGGCAGTCCTCCGTAATCTCTTTGAGGTCTGAGCAACTCCTACCCTCCATCCCGGATGTGGGCTACCGGTGGGTGATAATTCAGCGAAGATTCTGTCCTTCTGTGCTGCTGAGCTAGAGGGAGCTCATTTTTGTGCTTAGGGTCTCCGGTAGCCTTGAGCTTGGGAGTCCCATAAGTGAGGACTGACTTCCTGCTTGGTCCTGGAGAAAGCGTAGTTACTCACCTGTAACAGGTGTTCTCCAGGAGCAGCAGGAATCAGTCCTCACTACCCTCCCTCCTCCCCTTGGAGTTGCAATCGTCTGCTTATGTTCTTTTTGCAAATTTTTATGCTGTCTTTTTTAGCTATGTCATCTGACTGGCTAAGATGGCACCCTCGGGCGGGAAGACGACCGCGCATGCGCGCTGCAATTCCCAAAGGCTTTCTTTGAAAGCTGGGGAAAATTGCTCCGCGAGGGCTCCGTCGGCGCAGACGTCACCCCATAAGTGAGGACTGATTCCTGCTGCTCCTGGAGAACACCTGTTACAGGTGAGTAACTACGCTTTATCATATCTCACTTCACGCAATACCTTCTAATCACTTGCATCATACCACCAACTACATACGGCCTCATAGACTTTCATACTATACTAATCCTTATAGACTAAAACTTCTAGAAACACTATTAAAATGTACTGCTACTTTTAAGTGAACTGCAGGTAGAAGATACAAATTTATTTCTGCTTATTCCAAATAACTTTCTAGTTATGTCCTAATTAGTATTAGACATTCATTATAACTAAAGTCCTTATGACATGAAAATTATTCCTTCAAAACATTTCATAACACGCATACCCTGAGTCATATCTAAAGTCTACACACTAACTAAGGGTGCAAGAAGGGCAATTTCAACAGATTAAATACTAAATAATAATATCAGGTAACAGAGCACTTTCCATAACTTCAGGAGGAGTACCTGAGCTGGAAAGAAACCAATTTGAATCTGCTACATAAAGGAAAATCACAATATTGAAATAATTACCTAAACTGAGGATTACTATTTTATTTATTTAGCTGTATTTGTATCCCGCTTTTCACCGGGTCAAAGCGGCGTTACATAAAAGGGTGGGGAAATTAAGTAAGGGCGGGGCCATCACTGGGGAGGCAACACTGATGATTTTGACATAGGACAGACTTTGGACATGGGATAGACTTTGGACATGGGCAGGTTAATGTAGCTTTGAGTCAGAGGTTCATGGCGGACGAGATCAGAGGTTAGTGCGCTTTTTGGTGGGGTTCGTGTTGAGGTATTCTTGGAACAGGATGGTTTTCAGCTGTTTTCTGAAAGATGGTAGATCGGCATTGTTTCTGAGACAACTCGGTAGAGAGTTCCATAGTGATGGAGCATAAAGTTCAAAGGCTCGATTGCAGGTCCGTTGCAAGCATTTGGTTCTTTTGTGAGGGATAGTGAGGGAATTGCTGGAGGTTTGTCTGGTAGTTCTGCCGTGGGCTGGACGAGACAGTAGGGTGCGAAGCTGGGTGTTCTGTGTTTGATGGATGGTTTTGTGGGTGAGTAGGATGGCTTTGTATTTTGACCTTGCTTCGAGGGGAAGTATGTGTAGGTCTTTCAGAATTGGGGTGATGCGGTCGGTTTTCTTTGCACTCTGAATGATTCTTGCTGTCGTGTTCAGAGCTGTTCGGAGGGGGTTGGTCTGTGTGGCTGGAAGGCCATGGTAGATTATGTTGCAGTAGTCCAGATGTGGGAACGTCATGGCTTGCATTACAGTTCGGAAGTCTTGGTGTTCAAGAAGGGGTCTAAGACGTTGCACTGTTCTTGCCTTGTGGAATATAGTTCCGGAGGTTTTGGTGATTTGCTGCTTTAAGGTGAGGGCTTGGTCAATAATAATGCCCAGGTATCTTATTTGTGGTTGTATTTGAATTCTTGTGGATCCTATGTTGAGGTGTGTAGGTGGAGTGAAATCTGGGTCTCTTGTGACTATGAGGACTTCAGTTTTCTTTATGTTGATGGATAGGTTGTTTGCTTGTAACCAGTCGGACACCTCGGAGAAGCATGCGGATAGATGGGTGTTTGTTGGGTTCGTGGTTGTAATGGGGGCGTAGAGCATGATATCGTCAGCATATATGTGGAAGTTGATGTTGTGGGTGCGTATGACTGAGCAGAGTGGTTGAAGGTAAATGTTGAAGAGGATGGCTGACAGTGTGGATCCTTGGAGCACTCCTTGGTGTTGCTGGAATGGGGGGGATGTCAAGGTGCTGGTACGGATTAATTGTTCTCTGTTAGGTAGGATTGGAACCACTTTAGTACGGTGTCTTTGATCCCAATTGTGCGTAGTTTGTGTATGAGGATGTTGTGGGAGATGGTGTCAAAAGCTGCAGATATATCAAGGAAGATCATGGCATATCCAGAGTGTTTTTCTTGTGTTCCTATGAGGAGAGTGTTCATCAGTGTGGTCATGAGGGTCTCAACCCCATGTAGGGGGCGGAAGCCATGTTGTTGCGGGTCCAGTATGTTGTTGATGTCCAGGTGTTCCTGTAGTTGCTGCTGGACGATCTTCTCGATTATCTTGGCAGTGAAAGGTAGGCTTGCTATGGGTCTGTAGGATGCTGGATCAAGGGGATCCAGGTTTTGCTTTTTTAAGGATGGTCGGATAATTGTAGTTTTGAGGGCATCTGGCATGTGTCCTTGGGAGAAAGATTCATTGACGATATGGGCTAATGGCGTGCTCAGTTCATTTTTGGATTTCTTTATCCAGTCAGTGGGGCAGGGGTCTAGTGGGGAGGTGGTGGTGTTGAGGCAGGAGATGGTGGTTGATATTTCGTCTGGTGAAGTTTCTTTGAATGCGGTCCAGTCACTGTGTAAGTTAGGGTGAAGGTCTGTTATAGTGGTCCCTACGTTTAGCTAGGAGTTCTGCGGTCGTTGTAGTTGTTTGTATTGACGGGCCAGTAGCTCTGATGGGATCTTCGGTAATTGGTCAGAGTTCTGGGGTGCCTTTGTCAGTTTTTTGACAATCTGAAAGAGTTCACGAGGTTTGTTTATGGAGGTATTTATGATTTTCATGTGGTAGATTTTCTTTGCTTTGTCGGTCTCATAGTGATATGCATTGAGTTCATATAGGTATTTTGTTTTGTCATTTTCGCCTTTGGTTTTTCTCCATTTTCTTTCAGATCTTCTAAGTTTTGTTTTTAGCTTCCAGAGACTGGGAGTAAACCATCTGGCCTTTGTGGAAGGAGGTCTGGTGATGGCTTTGTTTGTTGATGCTTCAGATGCAGTGGAGATCGTGGTATTCCAGTTCTGTATTAGATCATTGATGTTACTGGAGTTTGCTTGTAGATTGGGTAGAATTTGTGCTAAGAAGTCTTCTTTGTTAAAGGTTTTAAATCTTCTTATGTGGTGTCCCTCTTCCTTGTTGGTCTTATGTTGGTAGGTGTAGGATATGGTGATGAGGTGGTGGTCATATCGGCGATATTTGTGGATTCTTTCCAGAGGCGGCGGTTGTGGAGTTTAGGAATATGAGGTCTAGAGTGTTGCCTTTGTCATGAGTGGGTTCCTGTATGATCTGTATCAGATCCATCGCAGACATAGCGGTGTGGAAGGTTTTTGCTTGTTGTTCTTGCAGCGATAGGAGGTTGAAGTCTCCTAGGATGATTTGTTCCTTTGTCGAGCTGGTGCTTTCTGATATGAATTGGAGTATCCTCGGTAGGTTAGTGGTCGTGGTAGGTGCATGGTAGATTAGACATACTGAGAGGTGCTTATTGGTGATGGTGAGGAGGTCAGCTTCATTGGTGGTTTCTGATGAAAGGATCCTGAGGTGGAGGTCTGTTTTCGCGATGATAGCGACACCCCCTCCTTTGTTGTGTGCTCGGGAGCAGTGATGGAGGGTATATCCTTCTGGGGTTAGTTGGTTCATTAGTACCGTGTCAGTATCAGTCAGCCAGGTTTCTGTTATACATAGGAGGTCTATCTGCTCATTTGTGATTAGGTCTTGGAGCATGTGGTATTTATTTCTAACAGAGCGTGCGTTGATAAGTGAGATGGTGATGTGGTGATGGGTTGGGGGTGTGGGTTTGCGTGTGCTGAGTGTGGAAGTGGTTTTGTTTTGGTTTGTAGGTGTGTGTGGGTTGTGCTGCTGGGAGAGTGGGCCAAAGTAGGTTATTGTGTGTGCATGGAGGGGGGGAGGTAGAAGGTCAGGAGGGGGGTGAGGAGGTAGATGGGGGCTGAGAAAGGTGGCATGATCAGTGAGAGTACTTGGTATTTGGGGACCAAGCTGGGCTTCGGCGTTGTTGGTTGCTGTTTTTGTATCTTTGCTGCTGCAGCGGGTCGTAGTGTTATCTTGTTGCGGCTGTTGCTGCAATGTTCCTTTCTCCGGTTTTAGCTGTGGAGTCCCGGTTGAGTTAGGGACTGGTTGTTCGGTTTGGTTTTTTGTAGGCGCCTCTGCGCCGCGCCTAAGGGCCACGCCAAAGGGCCCTCTGGCGAGGCCCTCAGACGCGGGTCCGCCCTGCAGGGACACTGCTTTTAAGCCCTGCTGAAGCCGGCTCCCACTGCCCCGATTGGGCAGGAGCTAATCCGGCGCCCACTGCCCCGATTGGGCAGGAGCTAGGAGGGGAGGTGAAATGTCCCGGCAGCGGCGTCTCTGCGAGCAGGGACGCTGCTTTTAAGCCCTGCTGAAGCTGGCTCCCACTGTCCCGATTGGGCAGGAGCTAATCCGGCTCCCACTGCCCCGATTGGGCAGGAGCTAGGAGGGGAGGTGAAATGTCCCGGCAGCAGCGTCTCTGCGAGCAGGGGCGCTGCTTTTAAGCCCTGCTGAAGCCGGCTCCCACTGCCCCGATTGGGCAGGAGCTAATCCGGCTCCCACTGCCCCGATTGGGCAGGAGCTAGGAGGGGAGGTGAAATGTCCCGGCAAAACAAAAATCAGCATGTACAAAAATCACAGTGCTACAATATTTGTCTGTTTTTTTGTACTTAAACTGAGATAAGGAAAACTTTCAAAACAAAATGCACCTCTTATCTGAAAACCAAAATGCATAACTCATCCAGGTACAGAAAAACAATTGAAATTACTTTAAGACCCAAGAGCAAAACAAACAAAACAAATCTGCATAGTCTACATGTTACCGACTAACCATGATAAGAAAACAGACATTTCAAATATAAACTTACAAGTCTGGTAAAACATGGCTCTGACTTACTAAAGAAGAAAATCAGCATATAAAATAACAATTACCAATTAAAGCCAGGCTGTTCAAATCTTTTACAACCAGAAAATATTATCTCTTTTAGACACAACTTCAGAAAAGCAAACAAATGAATCATCATACACTTTCTCTTCTAATAAAAACAACTTATTTATTTATTTATTTTATTTATTTAACATTTTTTATATACCGCACTATTTTCACTATTTTCTTGAGACTTTTTACTTAATACTCACAATCCTTCATACTTCCTTTCCTTGAATGAAGAGAAAAGGAGACCCATCCAGCACAGCACCAACTGTTTGTCTGGGCTAATCCTGATTGAACTCACCACCCTCTGCTCTTTTATCTTCAATTCTCTAAATTCAAGCAAGGAATGGAATCACACATACACAGAGAATTATATCAGTAACAGTACTACTTAAGACCTTAAAGGAGAGACTCACAGGCTTGCAAACATGAGTCGTTTCCTGTAAACCCACTACCTTAGCTAGACCATAGCACTTCATTTATTAGGAAAAAACGGCTACATTCTAGAATTTTGTCTTATCGCTCTTCGTTATGCTTCTGACTACATCTTTCAGGTTAAACTAGGCACAGACATTGCTCTTACATAATGAGGACAAACAAAAACATCTTGTCTTCATAAGAATTCTCTCTTACAAAACAATTTAATCTGCAAAATACGACCTTGGTTTCTATATACATACACTGCTAAGCTGCTACAGATCAAGCAGGCAGCAAAATTCCAAGCCGTTCTCCATATTAACCCTTTTAGAGGGCCCAGTACCCCACTTCGAGTCCGTCTGTGCAATTAGTGGTAGCATACGAAGTCTTGCTTAGGAATAAGACATTAATTCCAAATGACATGAGACACTAAAGCTTGAGGAAAAAGCATGCCATTACAATACAAAATTGGCTGTAAAGCAAGCTGAGCTGCTTAATGATGGTTGCCCTATCTCTGGGGAAGAATGCATTTGCTTGCTTTGTGTAGATTTGAGCACCGATAAATAGACTGTTGGTTCTAGGTTTGATTTCTCTATGTTGATTAGGAAGCCCAGTTGCTTGAGGAGATGAACAGTCTCTTCTACCATACGAGCATAAAAGCATAAGATATGCCATACTGGGTCAGACTGTCAGCCCAGTATCCTGTTTCCAGCAGTGGCCAATCCAGGTCACAAGTACCTGTCAGATTCCCAAAAGGTAAACAGATTCCATGCTGTTAATCCCGCATGATATCCCTTTTCTCTTTTGGCACCAGATAAAGGCCTGGCAATCTACTTCCGGTGACACTGCCAAGAAAACCCAGGAGCTTCTGGGTCGCCAGGAGTCAGGACTGACTCGAAGGCACACATTGCATTTTACAAGTCAATCATCCAGGTAGAGAAAAACATAATGTTACCTTCATGTGGAGTAGAACCGCTACTATTGCCAGTCATTTTGTGAAGAGACTGAGCTGATGAGAGGCTAAAAGGAAACTTTGTACTGAAAATACTGTTCTCAAAATGTGAAGTGTAGGAATTGCCTACAACCTGCATGTATGATTGTGTGAATAGGCATCTTTTGGATCCAGAGAGGCAAGCCAGTCTTTTTTTTTTTTTTTTTTTTTTGCAAGAGTGGTAATATGTTAAAGAATTCATTTAGAATGTTTCTCTTTTTACATTGAGGTTCTGTCTGTCCAGAATCAGTCTCAGACCTCCAGATTTCTTGGGGATGAGTTAAAACCTGGAGTTAGAAGCCTTGGCTTTCTGGAATTCTTCAACTTCCTCAATTACTTTGTTGCATACAAATTCTGCAATCTCTTTGGGGCAATTTCTCTAAATGGGTTAGTTTTGCTTATAAACTCAAAAACAACAACCGCCTAAGGGGAAACTAACACAACCTACCAAAAAAACCCTTAGTAATCTCCAATATCACATTAATTTATAAGTATCGATAAAAAATACACATAACCTACTCACAATAACTCAAATAGCTCAAAAGGACCTCAGGTTATGCTCACCCCTACATTTGGCGAACTTCATCACCACAGGGAAATGGCAGACACTCATATCATGGATCCTGCAGCTTTTATATCTCCCTTCATTTTATAGTGAACATTAAGTTATTCAAATAACTACAGCTATCCCAATCCAAAAAAGTACTTTTTGATTCTCCAGAACCAAGCAGGAAGTCAGTCCTCACATATGGGTGTCATCGACGCCGATGAAGCCCCAGCGGAGCATTTCCCCAGCTTTCCATGAAAGCCTTTGGGAATACAGGCACGCATGCGCAGTTTCCTTCCCGCCTAAAGGTGCCATCTTACCTCAGTCTCTCTTTTTCCGAGAAGCCCACCGGACGTGTGTCCTGTCATCCCGGATAAAAGTTTGATTTTTTCGGCAATTCTCACTATTTTTTCTTCCCAGTTCGACGCCGGTTCCCCTCCCGCCGGGTTCGGTACACCGGTATCGAGTCCGTTTCTTCTTTTTCGTTTTTTGCCCTTCGTGGCTGGCGTTCGCGCCCTTTTTCGCTTTTTCCCTGGAAGCCCGGGCCTTTGACCTCGCGGGGACTCTTTTTTCCCCGATGGCTTCCAGCGGTTTTAAAAAGTGTGATCAGTGTAAGAAGTTGATGTCTCTCACCGACACACACGACTGTTGCCTTCGGTGCCTTGGTCCTGATCACGACTCTAAGACGTGTGGACCATGTGGGAAGATGTCTTCCAAGGCACTGCGAAGTCGCCAGCAGCAGAAAGAGAGGTTTTTTTCTGACTCAGCCTCCGGCCAGGCCCGGACCTCGTCTGAGGCCTCGACATCTCGGGATTCGGATCCCGAGCACCGTCGTGGCTCCTCAGACAGGGGGTCCCCCGACCGGGAACGCAAGAGGAAGAAGCAGCTCGTGAGGGCGTCGTCGGAAGAGGTCCCTGGCTCCTTGAGGGCCAGGTCTAAGACCCCCGACCGTTGCCCCGGGCCCGTGGAACAAGAAAAGCCTGCCAAAGTTCCTCGAGTACTGCCTTTTGGCCTCACCTCCGCTCCCAGGGTCTTTACCAAGTGCCTGGCAGTGGTGGTGGCCTACCTGAGGGATCAGGGTATCTTTTTCTTCCCCTATCTGGATGATTGGCTCATCAGGGGTCAGACGTGCCAGGAGGCCAGACAAGCCATCCTCAGAACTATTGCTCTTCTACAAAGCCTGGGGTTTGTCATAAACTTCACAAAGTCCACTTTGCTCCCCTCCCAGAACTTGGAGTTCATAGGGGCAAGGTTGGACTCTATCCTGGCAAAGGCATTCTTGCCAGCAAACAGGGCCCAAAGACTGATGGACTTGGCCAGCATGTTTCTCAGCGGGTCAGTGGTCTCCGCCAGACTCTGCCTGAGGCTGCTCGGCCACATGGCTTCGATAGTTCACGTAACCCCCAATGCCAGGCTCCATATGAGGCCTGCACAGTGGTGCCTTTGGCGTCAGTGGTCACAGGCCACAGGCAGCCTCAGAGACAGGATAAGGTTGTCCAGACCTTTCCTGGACTCCCTCAACTGGTGGCTGCACCCACCCAATCTACTAAAGGGGTGCCTTTTCAAATTCCTGGGTACACAGTGGTACTGACCACAGACGCCTCCCTGCAGGGCTGGGGGGCTCATTGTCTGAACTAGTGCACCCAGGGCCTGTGGTCTCCCTGGGAGGCCGCACAGCAGATCAATCTATTGGAACTAAGGGCTATTCGATTAGCACTCAAAGCTTTCTCTCCTGCCCTGGCTCATCAGTCTGTCCTGGTTCAGACAGACAACCAGGTAGCCTAGTTTTATGTGAACAAGCAAGGCGGGACTGGGTCCAGGCTTCCTTGTTAGGAGGCACAGGACCTTTGCTCGTTTGCCCTCAAGCACAACATGCTCCTCAAGGCTGTGTACCTTCCAGGCCAGGAGAACCATCTGGCCGACAGGTTGAGCAGAATTCTGCAGCCCCAAGAGTGGCAGCTGCATCCTTTGGTAGTTCAGAAGATTTTCCTGAAATGGGGGCTTCCCTCCATAGATCTGTTTGCCAGTCCTCTGAACAAACAGCTGCCAAAGTTCTGCTCCAGACAACCGCATCCTCTGTGACTAGCAGCAGATGCTTTTCTGATTCCCTGGTCTCAGGGCCTCCTGTATGCGTTTCCTCCCACGCCTTTGGTGGCCTGAACTCTGTTCAAGATTCTTCAGGACAAGGCCTCAGTCCTGCTGGTGGCTCCCAGGTGGCCGAGACAGCCTTGGTTTCCACTTCTCCTTCAACTGGCGGTGGATCCCCCACTGCCTCTGGGGTTGCAACCCGACCTTCTCTCCCAGGATCAGGGTTCCCTTCTGCACCCCAATCTCAAAGCTCTCAATTTGATGGCCTGGAGGCTGCAAGGGTAGTTTTGGCTCCCTGGGGCCTACCTCAGGAAGTTGAGGAGGTTGTCCTAGCCTCTAGGAAACAGTCCACTTGGAAAACCTATGCTCTTAAAAGGAAAAGGTTTTCTGTGTGGTGTCAGCTACGTACAGAGGATCCTTTCTCCTGTACTGTGCCAGTTGTACTTCAGTACTTACTGCACTTGTCCAATCAGGGACTTAAGTCCAATTCTGTTCGGGTCCACCTCTGAGCTCTAGCAGCTCACCACTCACTGGTGGAAAGACATTCTCTGTTAGTTCACCCCTTGGTGTCCCGTTTTCTCAGGGGCTTGCTTTTGCTCAAGCCTCCAATCCGTCGTCCTGCTCCTGAGTGGGAGTTGAATGTGGTCTTGCAACAACTGACTCGCCCACCTTTTGAGCCAATGGCTACTTGCTCTCTGTGCTTCCTGTCCTGGAAGACCACCTTCTTGGTAGCGCTAACCTCGGCCAGGCGAGTGAGTGAGCTTCAGGCCCTAGTCTGTGACAGGCCTTACACTCGCTTCTATAGGAACAGGGTAGTCCTTAGGACTCATCCAAAGTTCCTCCCTAAAGTTGTCTCCTCTTTCCACCTCAACCAGGAGGTGGTTCTTCCAACATTCTTCCCTAGGCCTCATGCAAGTCAGGCTGAAGCAGTTCTGCATACCCTGGACTGTAGAAGGGCCTTATCCTTCTACCTTGACCATACGCAAGGCCATAGAAGGGCTACTCAGCTCTTCGTGTCTTTTGACCCTAATAAGTTGGGGTTGGCTGTGTCCAAGCGCACCTTGTCCATCTGGGTAGCTGACTGTATCACCTGGGCTTACAGGGCGGCTGACCTTCCTTTGCAGGGTCGGGTCACGGCCCACCGTGTCAGGGCAATGGCTGCCTCAGTGGCTCATCTCCGCTCTGTACCATTGGTAGACATCTGCAGGGCTGTAACTTGGTCTTCAAGCCAGACTTTTGCAGCCCATTACTGTCTGGAGGGGGAGTCCCATAGGGACAGTGCTTTTGGCCAGGCAGTACTCCGGAATCTCTTTGAGGTTTAGGCAACTCCTGCCCTCTGTTGGGCTACCGGTGGAGGTTGTGTCAGTGAAAATCCTTTCTTTGATGCTGGGACTAGAGGGAGTTCTGCTGTTCAGCCTGGGTTCCCCGGTAGCCCAGAGCTAGGGAGTCACCCATATGTGAGGACTGACTTCCTGCTTGGTCCTGGAGAAAGAGTAGTTACTCACCTGTAACAGGTGTTCTCCAGGAGCAGCAGGAATCAGTCCTCACAACCCTCCCTCCTCCCCTGGGAGTTGCAGTTGTATATAGTTTATTTTTTTCATTTTTGTGTGCTGTTCTTAGCTATGTCATTTGACTGAGGTAAGATGGCACCTTTAGGCGGGAAGGGAACCGCGCATGCGTGCCTGCATTCCCAAAGGCTTTCATGGAAAGCTGGAGAAATGCTCTGCTGGGGCTTCATCGGCGTCGATGACACTCATATGTGAGGACTGATTCCTGCTGCTCCTGGAGAACACCTGTTACAGGTGAGTAACTACTCTGATTCATACCACATATAAAACATATAAAATAATACACCAAATTACAAGTACTATAAAAGAAAAGTGTGTGCTCTACTTTATTTTTCAGTAGCGCCTAAACTGCTTCAACGCAACTGAACATGCATGTAGTATTATTTTCTTCATCAATGCAAACGGGATAGTTTCACACTCCAAATGCACATGCAGATGCAACTGTTAAAACGTCACACATCAGTTTCCAGACTCCTGTAAGAAACGAAATTACACTCTCAAAAACAAGTAGCACTGCATAACATTCAGAGAGCAATCCGGCATTTATATGTAGAAGATCAGACGTCGACACAGCCAGGCAGCCAACGGCAGTCTGCTATTGTACCACCTCTTTATTACAGAATCTGCATATGTCTGTTTTGCCTGTTTTCTCTATGCTTTCTGTGAACCAGTTCATCCGTAATCCACTGTCCTGGGCTGTAACTATCAATCTCTCATCCTTAAGGTTTCAGTTCACATCTTCTTACCCACTTATGTATCCTTGTTTGATCAACAAATGGCTCCTGGAGTAATGCTTTGTATTTCCCACTGTATTTATGAATTTGCCACTTCTTTTTTCTGCAATCTCTTCCATGAGAGTAGACGGGTGTTCTTGGAGGATGTTGACGGATTGGATGGGTGATTTATTGGGTGGATATTTGGAAAACCTTATTTTGTAGCTCAGGATGACAATTGAGAGAACCCACTATTCGCTTGTGATGAATCTCCAAGCCTTCCTGAACTGAAGGATTTGTCTTCCTTCCTGGAGGGTAGCCAAAAACTGGGGTTTCTTCCCAGAGGAGATCAAGATATTTGCTTATTTGCATTCTCATGGATGTTGATGCTGATTGTACGTCTGGGTGTTGTATGTTGTGGCAGTGCCCTGGAATATGGCTGAAACGTTTCCTTGGGTAAAATTGCTGAAAATATCTGTAATGGTAAGGTCTCACTCAATGCATAATCAAACTTTGGAATTCGTTGCCAGAGGATGCAGTAAAAGCTGTTAGTTTTGCTGGGTTTAAAAAATGTTTGGGCAAGTTCCTGGAGAAAGTCCATAAAGCATTATTAAAGACGACCCAAGAAATCCACTGCTTGCCCCTGGACAAGCATTGTGGAACCTGCTAAGTGCTTGTGACCTGGATTGGCCACTGTTGGAAACAGGATACTGGGCTTGATGGACCTTGATCTGACCCAGTATGGCATATCTTATGTTTGCTGTTGACTTTTCTGATAGTGAGATGAGCATTCAATAGATGAAAGTTCTTTCACCGCTGTGCTATCATCCTTAATCTGGGAAATCATTTTCTTTACTTTGTTACCAAAAACGTCCCATAAGCAGCAAGCATATGCAAGCTTGTCATGCAAATCTTCATTTAGACCTGATGATTTGAATCACGCTGTTCAATGTGCTGGGATGGCAGTGGCTGCTGCTCAAGCTGTTAGGTCGGGTATGCATCATACTTGGAGCTAAAAAGATAACAGGTAGATTTTCAAAGACTGAAGTGTAATTTATTTATTTATTTTAAATCTCTTTTTTATACCGTGCTCTTTAGAATCAGTGCGGTTTACAAATAACATAAATTTGTACAATGTAGGCTGAAACATACATTGAGCTTTACAAGGTAATACAACATCTCCAGGAACAAGCAGGAATGAGTCTTCACATATGGGTACATCGGTACCGACAGAGCCTGCGCGGGAACGCTCCCCAGCTTCCCAAAAAGGAAAGCTTTTGGGAGCATCCCACAGCGCCTGTGCGCTGCCTTCCCGCCTTTCCTAACTGCTCAGTTCTTCTTTGCCGCGGAGCCAGCAGGTCGAGCCCTGTCACCGCTGAAGAAGTTCTTTATTTTATTTTATTTCTTTGGTCCCGTGTCTGCCTTCCCCGACTCCGGACCGGTACCGCTGGTCTTTAAAAAAAAAAAATAATAATAATGTATACTTTTCCTCACTTAGTGTATTTTTTCTCTTTGGGCCTCAGGGCCCACAAGAAAATTTCCCTCATGGAAAAACCAGCCTCCGGGTTCAAGAAATGCACTAAGTGTAGCGGTACTATTTCTGTTACAGACACCCATGAATGGTGCCTTAAATGTTTGGGTCCTGAACACTCCATTCCGGATTGTCCGTCCTGCTCTCTAATATCTAAACGGGGTTTACAAAACCGAGCAGCTAAGCTCCATGTGCTGTTTCCCGCTGATGCAGCTTCGGTAGCATCGACATCTTCCAGGTCTTCTTCTCCTAATGGATCTCTGGTAACCAAACATAAATCTAGCAGGTCCTCGAAGTGTAGATCTCCCTCTAAGCATCGAGATGCCTCCGGGCTTGCCCTCTAGGATCCTGCACCAGCTAAACAACCCCGGCGGGAAGCTCCGGCTTCCAAAGCTCCTCCTATGGGGTTACAGGTTGACATCAATGGCACGGCCTCGACCGATCACCTGTTAGAATGCTCTGGGGTACCGGCACAATCTCCCGGTACCGATTTCCAGGCATTCATGGCGTCGATGGATCAGAATGTTCTGTCCATGCAGTGGGCTATCACGGCCTTCATTCAAGCTGCGACGCCGCTGGCACCACAACAAACTCCGTTGTCTGTATCGGCTCCGGTACCGACTGCATCAGCATCGACCAGGATACCGACTGCAGCGGTTCCTTGTCCAGGGCTGCTTATGGGTACCGATCCGTTACCGAGGACGCCCGATGTCGATACTGCTCGATACGCGTATCGAGCATTAGAAGAGCACCCTGACAGACGGTCCTTTGATTCCTCTGGTGATTCTGATACATCAGAGGAGTCTCCTGAAGTATCCATAACCCTTCCTGAAGAGCCTTCTTCTCCAAAAAGAAGAATGTCTCCTCCAGAGGACTTGTCCTTTCAAGACTTCATAAGAGAAGTAGCTAAAGGACTTTCTATTTCAGTAACCTCTGAATCAGAGCCTAGAGCAAAACAATTTGATATTTTAGGTTATTCTAAGGCTCCTAGAGAGGCAGTCACCTTACCAGTTCATGAGATTCTTTATGAACACATGATTGATTTATGGGAGACTCCTCTCACTCTCTCTCCTCATTCTCGCAGATTGGACACTATGTATCGTGTCCCTCCCTGTCCTGGGTTTCATAAAACTCAGCTTCCTCATAGCTCCACACTGGCCACGCCAAGTGTGGTACCCTCTACTTCTGCATCTCTCCCAAGCCCCCTCCCTGGACTTGGGAGCTGCTCCAGATCTTCTGTCCCAGGAGGAAGGGACTTTGTGGCACCCAAACCCCAAGTCCCTTCACCTCAGAGCTTGGTTACTGAAGGCCTAGACCTTCAGGGGTTGAATCTTTCTCAGCAAGTGAAGGATATCCTCCATGCTTCCAGAAAACCTTCCACTAGGCGTTCCTATGCTTTTAAATGGAAAAGATTTTCCATTTGGTGTGCTGAAAAGGGTCTTGACCCTCTAGCACTACCTTTAAATTCTCTGTTAGACTATCTCCTGCATCTTTCCAATGCAGGACTTAAGACGAATTCAGTAAGAGTCCATTTGAGTGCTATTGCAGCATCCCTGAAGCCTATCAATGGACAACCTATTTCCTCTCATCCTCTCATTGCAAGATTCAAGAGAGGCCTAACTTGAACTAAACCTCCCATTAAGCCTCCTCCGGTGGCATGGGACTTAAATTTAGTTCTTGGTCAGCTTATGAAGCCACCTTTTGAACCCTTAGCCACTACCCTCTTGAAATTTCTTTCCTGGAAGGTTATTTTCCTCATTGCAGTCACTTCAGCTCGCCGCATCAGTGAACTGCAGGCCTTAGTGGCTAATCCACCTTATACAAGGTTCCATCATGATAAGGTAGTCCTTAGGACTAATCCACACTTTATGCCTAAAGTGGTCTCACCTTTTCATCTTAATCAAGAGGTATATTTACCTGTCTTTTTTCCAGCTCCTCATGCATCCAATGCAGAGAAGAATCTTCATACTCTGGATTGTAAAAGAGCTCTTGCCTTTTACTTACAAAGGACACAGCAGCATAGAAAGTCTTCCCAGCTTTTTGTTGCTTTTGATCCTTCTCATTTGGGACTTCCAGTCTCTAAGAGGACACTGTCCAATTGGATTGCTCAGTGTATTTCTTTCGCCTACCAGAGTAAGAACCTTTCTCTGGAGAGCCATGTCACAGCTCATAATGTGAGGGCCATGGCCACCTCTATGGCTCATCTAAATTCTGTGTCCATCGACCAGATCTGTCGAGCAGCCACCTGGGCCTCGGTTCATACCTTCACAGCCCATTACTGCTTGGACAAGGACTCCCGCAGGGATGCCTTGTTTGGTCAGGCTGTCCTCAAACACCTGTTCCATTCTTAAACAACTCCTACCCTCCTTCCCTGAATGGATGCCTGAGATCCATAGAAGGACGTAGAACCCTTCCCAGGGTCTCATATCCTTGGGGATCTCCCAGGCATCTTAGCTAGGGAGCCCCCATATGTGAAGACTCATTCCTGCTTGTTCCTGGAGATAGCACAGTTATTTACTGTAACAGGTGATCTCTGGGAACAGCAGGAATAAGTCTTCACAACCCTCCCACCTCCCCTAGGAGTTTTATCTCTCTCTCTCTATCTTTCCTTTCCTCTCTCTCTCTATTGTCTCAGCTTTAAACTCGAACTGAGGAGAGGCAGTTAGGAAAGGCGGGAAGGCAGCACGCAGGCGCTGTGGGATGCTCCCTAAAGCTTTCCTTTTTTGGGAAGCTGGGGAGCGTTCCCGCGCAGGCTCCGTCGGTACCGACGTACCCATATGTGAAGACTTATTCCTGCTGTTCCCAGAGATCACCTGTTACAGGTAAGTAACTGTGCTTTGGGTTTCAACAGGGATAACTATATACAAGTCAAGTAATTGTATCAACAGATATGGTTATGTCAACATGACAGATAGGAAGGGTGTGTTGGGTTATGTCATCGTGACGGATAAGGAGCGTAATTCATCCTCAAGCTGACGTGATAATACGTGATGGTAATACAAGATCTGGAGCTGATGCCCTACAATTTTCAGAGCGAGCTTGGTGCTCTGGTATACTTTCTTCCCCATCGCATTGAGGAGTCTATGATCTTTGCTTTGAGGAACTTGGGACTGTAGCCTAGGATACTTAAGTTTGACAGCTGCCTCCCTAACCATTGACTGATGGAGGAGCTATGAGTAATCATGACCTGGCGCTGAGAGGACTTTATCCTTAAATTCTAGTCTCTGTGAAATTGGCTGAATGGAAGATGGAACTGTTATTCAGACGGACAGCTGAATTGAACTTAGGGAGAGAGCCTTGGATATCCTTTGTAAAAATTTAGGATAAGAGTAGTCGTCATTGGATTCCTAAGTGACAGATTGTTCCTGCAGCTGGTGTAAATGCTCTGAAACAGAAGCAATTGATTCTTCTGGGATAGGTTCCCACTAATGGCAGTCCACACCTACAGGTGGCAGGCATTCATCATTAATATCAGATGTGTGATTGGTGTCAGGAGATCAATCTCAGTGAGACTGCTTAGACAGTTTTGGAGAGAAGTCTGATGGGTGAAGGTGTTAGGTTCTTGGAGAATGGCAAGTTGGAACTGGTTGAGAAGATGGCACAGAATCTTACAAACTTCCCGGGCATTGCAGTATAGAAGCAGTGTCTTGGGTTGGAACAAAGCGGTTTTGGAGTCAGGAAAAGGAGCTTCTGTTTGAAGATGTGTTCCTTATGAAAGGACTAGCATGTCAGTGCCTAAGACAGTAGATGATAAATCACAGGTTTTCTTTTTTTATATGTCCTGTTTGTGGGGCTTTTTGATCTCAGGACTGTGGGGAGATGCCCCAGAATGTTTCCTTTTCTGTTTTTGCTCAAAATTGCTTCCTTCACTTTCTGCCTAAGGCAGGACAGACTTGGAAGGATCAGATTTCATAAGAACATAAGATATTCCATACTGGGTCAGACCAAGGGCTCATCGAGCCCAGTATCCTGTTTCCAACAGTGGCCGATCCAATTCACAAGCATCTGTCAGGTTCCCAAAACGTATACAGATTCCATGTTGCTTGTCCTGTGAGTAAGCAGTGGAATTCCCCAGTCCTCTTTAATAATGATTATGGACTTTTCCTCCAGGAACTTGCCAAAACCTCTCTTAAACCTACCTGCACTAACAGCGCTTACTGCATCGTCTGGTAATGAATTCCAGATTTTGATTACGCTTTCAGTGAAAAAATATCTCCAGGAACAAGCAGGAATGTAGTCTTCACATATACGTATCGTCGGTACCGACGGAGCCTGCATGGGAACGCTCCCCAGCGTCCAATAGGAAAGCTTTTGGGAGCATCCCACAGCGCCTGCGTGCTGCCCTCCCGCCTTTCCAACTGTCCCTCTCCAGTTCTTCATTCTCCGTGGAGCCGACAGGTCGCATGCCCTGTCACCGCAGAAACATTTCATCTTTAATCTTTGTTTTTGTGGTCGCGTCTGCCTTCCTTTGACGCCATATCAGTACCGCCAATTCTTTCTTCTTTCTTTAAAAAAAATAAATAAATTATAGTTTCTGAGGTGTTTTACTTCAGAAACTTTTTTTTCCTTGGTGCTAGGCTCCGTTTTGGGCACTAGGCCCAATTTTTTCCTTAAAAATGGAAAAACCTACTTCAGATTTTAAGAAATGTTCTAAATGTGGCTGTACTATTTCCGTCACAGACACCCATGATTGATGTCTCAAATGTTTAGGTCCTGACCACTCTATTTCAGAGTGCCACTCCTGTGGAATGATGTCAAAAAGGGGCCGGCAGAACCGAGCTGCTAAACTTAGCACCCTTTTTCCCTCAGACGGTGGCGTCTGTTGCATTGACGTCCTCCAGGGCCTCATCTTCCTCCCATGGATCTCACGTAACTAAATCTAGCCGGTCCTCAAAGGGTAGATCTCCTTCTAAGTATTGAGATGCCCCTGGCGTTGCCCTTGAGGAATTTCCACTGGCAAAACTGCCCCAGCGGGAGGCTTCGGCTTCCAAAGCACTAACGGGGCTCCAGGATGTTCTCGAGGCCTCAACCTCGGCAGAACTACTGACGCCATGCTCTGAGGTTCCGGCCGCTTCTATCAGAACTGACACCGAAGCATCGGCAGTGTCGATGGACCAGAGATTCCTTGCTATCGAACGCAGTCTAGCGACTCTTCTCACGGCTTCAGTACCATTGAAACCACTTCAGACACCTCAACCGATACCGATACCGACACCGGAGCCGGTACCGACTGCATTAGCAACAGCGGATATGACACCCGTACCGAGTCAAGCGTATGTCTCCGGCATCGACAGATCGGTACCGGTACAACCCAATACCGACTTCAATCGATACTGGTACCGTGCTTTGCACGATCACCGGGATCGGAGGTATTTTTAATCCTCTGATGAGTCTGAAGACTCCGAAGACTCTGCCGATTCAAGAGTACTTCTCCCCGAGGATTCCTCTTCTCCTCAGCGCAGAATGTCTCCGCCAGAGGAATATGTCCTTTCAGGATTTTATCCGTGATGTGGCCTGAGGCCTTTCCATCACAGTAGCTCCTGAAAAAGAGCCTAGGGCAAAGGAATTAGAAATTTTCCAATACCCTAAGGCTCCCAAAGAGGCAGCTACTCTGTCTATTCATGAGATTTTACATGATCTTATGCTAAGGATGTGGGAAACACCTTTAACCACATCTCCTCATTCTCGAAGACTCGATACCATGTATCGAGTTCCTCCTTGTCCTGGCCTTCAAAAAACCTCAATTACCACACCATTCAATGGTGGTGGAATCAGCCATGAGAAGGATGAAAAGTGCAAAGAGACATGCATCCAATCCTCCAGGTAGTGAATGTAGGACTCTCGATGCCTTTGGGCGTCGATGCTTCCAAGCTTCCATGCTCTCAGCTAGGATCAGTTCCTATATCTTGTATATGGGAATGTTCCTTAAAGAGAGGACACAGGAGACTTGGAGCTTATGAGCCCCCTCCTTCCTGATGATAAAAGGCAAGACTATCTTACTCTAGTCAAACATGCTCAGGATGTTTCCAAGTTTGTAAATCGTGCAGCCTTTGACTGTTTTGAGTGCATAAGCAGAACCTCTGCTATTGCCATTGGTGCACGTCGGATAGCCTGGCTTCAGGCATCTGACTTGGAAATTTGGGTACAGGATAAATTAGGAAACATTCCTTGCACAGGAAAAAATCTCTTTGGCAAGAATTGGCAGGAGAAGGCTAATGAAATAGATGCTGACAATATCACTTTGGATAGATTGTCCAAATCTACAGCTGATCCTACAAGGGAAAACTCCTCCAAGAAACCATTTTTCAATAAGAAAAAGAAGTTTTATCCTTCCTATACCCAACAGGGACACCGTCCAGGTCAGACTGCCCAAAAGGGACAACAGCAACAACCTAGACAACAAAAGAAGCCAAAAGCTGCAAAACCTCAGCCACCTCAGCAGGCTCAGCCTCCTCAGGGGCTTTGACTCCTCTCTAGAGAACTTTGCCTTCCTGCCTCTGAACGGTCCAGAACCCTCGACCATCCCAGGCAGGTTATGTCATTTTGCCCACAGATGGTACCAAATAACAGCAGAAAATTGGACTCTGTCCATTGTATGAGAGGGATACAAGCTTCATTTTCACAGCCTACCCCCTCCTACAATTGTAAGACAGTTCAATTCTCAGACCTCTCTCGACAGTCTCTTAGGTCAAGAAGTCACAATGCTCCTTGCTCAAGGAGCAATAGAGGAAGTACCCATTCCTCATCAGGGTACAGGGTTCTACTCCCCCTATTTCCTTATTCCAAAGAAAACAGGGGGGACACAGACCCATTTTAGACCTCAGAGAATTGAACAAATATTTGTTTCGAGAGAAGTTCAAAATGGTCTCTCTAGGAACTCTGCTGCCATACCTTCAAAGTCAGGATTGGCTTTGTTCTCTAGATCTCAAGGATGCGTATACCCATATTCTCATCCATCCAAATCACAGGAGTTTCCTCCGATTCTTGTTTCAAGGAAAGCACTACCAATACAAGGTTCTTCCCTTTGGCCTGGCTTCTGTGCCAAGAGTGTTCACAAAATGCATGGCGGTGGTAGCATTTCTCCGCACTCTGGGAATATTCGTCTTCCCTTACTTAGACGACTGGCTCATTTGAGCCCCTACAGTGCCAGAAGCCAGCTCTGCTCTGTTTCGCACAATGTGAATCCTTCAGTATTTGGGACTGGTCATAAACCTCCCAAAATACAATCTTGCTCCCACTCAGTCCCTAGAGTTCATAGGAGCTCATTTGGATACCAGACAGACAAGGACTTTCCTTCCGCAGCCCCACTGTTTTCGCATAGTACAACTAGCTTCCCAGGCAGTACTCAAACCTTGTCGCACTGCTCGGGAAATGCTACAATTGCTAGGCCACAAGGCATCCACCATGCATGTGGTTCCTTATGCTTGCCTCCATATGCAAGCAGCGCAGTGGACTTTATCCACTCAGTGGACACAGGCCTCAGGCTGCCTGTCAGACAAAATAACAAACTCAAATCGTATTATTTCGTCCCTCCAATGGTGGCAATCACCCAGAAACCTTCTGCTGGGGTCTCCTTTCCAGCAACCCCTATCCCAAGCCCCCTAACAGATGCATCACAGGTGGGATGGGGAGCCCACCTGCACGATCTCTCTACCCAGGGTACCTGGACTCCATAGGAGGCCTGTCTTCACATCAACCTCAGGGAGCTCAGAGCAATCTTCTTTGCTCTTCGAGTATTTCACGCCCAGCTCAGCTACAAGACAGTCCTACTTCAAACGGACAATCAGATAGCTATGTTCTATGTGAACAAGCAGGGCGGAACAGGCTCTCTGTCGCTATGCAATGAAGCTTTGCGACTATGGGCCCTCACCAGAGAGCATCAGATTTATCTCCTTGCAGTGTATCTTCCAGGTATCCAAAACTCTTGGGCAGACAAAATCAGAATTCCTGCTCAATGTTGTCAGGCAAGGGACGCCTTCCTCCTCCACTGGGGTCAGGACTTCCTATGTGCCTTCCCACCCATTCCCCTCATCCCCAAAACCCTATTCATGCTTCAGAGAGACAGAGGTCATATGATCTTCATAGCTCCACATTGGCCACGGCAACGTGGTACCCTCTGCTCCTACATCTCTCTCAAGCTCCGCCTCTGGAGTTGGGATCAGCTCCAGATCTTCTCTCCCAAGAGGACGGGATGCTCTAGCATCCGAATCCCGTCTATGCATCTCAGAGCCTGGTTGCTGAAAGCCTAGAACTTCAGGATCTTAACCTTTCCCAACAGGTAAAGGATATCTTTCATGCTTCCAGGAAACCCTCCACAAGATGCTCGTATGCCTTTTAAGTGGAAAAGGTTTACCATATGGTGCTCGCAGAAGGGTCTTAACTCTCTTGCGATACCTCTGGAATCGATACTGGAGTATCTCCTTCATTTGTCAAATGTGGGTCTCAAGACAAATTCAGTAAGAGTCCATCTTAGTGCTATTGCAGCTTCTTACAAGCCTCTAAGTGGACAACCTATTTCCTCTCATAGCGAGATTTATGGGAGGCCTTCTTTTAACAAAGCCTCCCATTAAGCCACCACCGGTGGCATGGGACTTAAATCTGGTGCTCGGGCAGCTCATGAAACCGCCCTTTGAACCATTAGCCACTACATCTTTGAAATTCCTTTCTTGGAAAGTCATCTTCCTCGGTGCAATCACATCAGCACGTCGCATCAGTGAATTGCAAGTGTTAGTGGCTGATCCTCCTTATACAAGGTTCCACCATATTAAGGTAGTTCTTAGGACTCATCCACACTTTATGCCAAAGGTGGTTTCACCTTTCCATTTAAACCAAGCACTTTACCCTCCTGTATTCTTTCCGAGGCCTCATGCCTCCAGTGCAGAAAGGAACCTTCATACCTTGGACTGTAAAAGAGCTTTGGCCTTTTACTTGCAAAGGATACAGCAACATAGAAAATCTTCTCAACTCTTTGTTGCTTTTGATGCTAGTCATTTGGGACTTCCAGTTTCCAAAAGAACTCTATCTAACTCAATTGCTCATTGCATATCTTTTGCCTATGAGAGTAAGAACCTTCCTCTTGAAGGCCATGTCACAGCTCACAATGTGAGAGCCATGGCAGCCTCAATGGCTCATCTTCACTCTGTGTCTATCGACGACATCTTTCGAGCAGCTACTTGGGCTTCAGTACATACCTTCACAGCCCACTGCTGCTTAGACAAGGACTTCCACCGGGATGCCTTGTTTGGCCAGGCTGTTCTTCAACACCTTTTTTCAGACTTAATCAACTCCTACCCACCGTCCCTGGTAGGATGCCAGAGATCCATGGGGGGAAGTATGGCCCTTTCACAAGACCTAACAACTTCCTGGGGCCATCTCCCTGGCATCTGCAGCTAGGGAGTCCCCATATGTGAAGACTATATTCCTGCTTGTTCCTGGAGATAGCATAGTTACTCACCTGTAGCAGGTGATCTCCGGGAACTGCAGGAATTTAGTCTTCACAACCCGCCCACCTCCCCTAGGAGTTGTATCTCTCTCTCTTTCTCTCTCCCTCTCTCTCTTGTCTCAGCTATAAACTCAACTGGAGAGGGACAGTTGGAAAGGCGGGAAGGCAGCATGCAAGCGCTGTGGGATGCTCCCAAAAGCTTTCCTATTGGACGCTGGGGAGCGTTCCCACACAGGTTCCGTCGGTACCGACGATATCCATATGTAAAGACTAAATTCCTGCTGTTCCCTGATATCACCTGTTACAGGTGAGTAACTACGCTTTCTCCGGTAACAAGCAGGAAGTCAGTCCTCACATATGGGTGGTGTCTGCGCTGACAGAGCCCGCAAGGAGGCATCACCCCAGTTTTCAAAGAAAGCCTTCGGGAGATGCACTATGCATGCGCATTCCCCTTCCCACCCAAAGGTGCCATCTTGCCTTAGTCTCCTTTTTTCCTTGAAGCCCTTGGGACTTTGTCCAGTTTCCCCCAGAAAAAGCGTGATTTTTGTTAAGGTTTTTGTCTGGTTTGCGTACCGGTTCCTTCCCGCCCCCGAGTCAGTTCGCTTCTGCGTCACTCCTCGAGTTCACTCATTTACTAATTTTTCATCGAGGTGTCACTCGAAGTGGCATTCGCTTCCTTTTGTAGCTGAACACCTCAGACTCCTGCCGGATGGTGAGGGGACACTTTTTCTGATGGCCTCCAGTGGCTTCAAGAAGTGCGACCGGTGTGGTCAAACGATGTCTCTCACCGACTCACATGACTGTTGCTTCCGGTGTCTCATCCCGGAGCATAACAACTCCGACTGCAAACTCTGCAGAACCATGAACCCAAAGGCCCTAAGAGCTGCCGTCAGCAGCAGGAAATTTTTTTCAGAAGTCTGACTCCATGCCAGACTCTCCGCTTCATGGCCCTCTCCGATATCTCAGTGCCCTGCAAAGCCCGAGCCTCTTTGGAGTCCCGCGGCCACGGTTCTCCAGATGTGGAGCACAAAAAGAAGAAACCCTCTAAGACTGTCTCGGAGGACGGATCCTGGAAGAAGATGAAATCCGACTCTAGCTTCCGCAGTCCCAGGCATGAGTCAGAGGAGTCTGAGTGGGAACGGCTATCTAAGCTGCCCCCGTAAGGAATCTATACCCACCGACCGACCTCAGACCTCTAAGCCATCCTCATCAAGGACTCTCCCTCGACAGTACCAACGCCGAGCTCAAAACTCTCGATGCCTGCATCGAAGGCCGCAGAGCTATCTGGTATGGAGACCAGGATGGTGGTCTTGGAGAGGAGTATATCTGCTCTCATGGCCATGCAGAGGGTGTTTGTCCAGCTTGTCTGGTTCATCTGCCCCCAACGATGGTACCCTCGACATCAAGGGCTTCCATGGACATTAAGCCGGTCCGCAAGTGCCACCGGACTCTCGAGAGCACCAGGTGAGGTCCCAGTCCAGTTCCCGTTCCTCAGGGCACCGGTCCTCCCCGGTGAGCATCCTGAATTTGAGTCCGAATGGGAGATCGAGGACGAAGTCTTCCCTGACACGAGGCGACACAGAGATGTGCCCTCGGACCTCTTTTCCCCAATGCCGTTTCCCACCCGAGAACAACACCTTCCTTTATTTTGTGTGGGACATGGCCAAGGCTCTCACTATCGAGATAGAGGCCATGGAGGACCCGTGCACCAAGGAATTGGAGATATTCCAACATGAGACACCCCCTAATGAGACCCTTATGGTACTGGTATCCCCAATCCTCGACTGCCTACTCCTCTGGATGTGGGAAACACCGGCGTTGGTACCAGTTGTCAGTAGGCGCCTCGACACCAAGTACCGGGTATGCCGAAGCCCTGGATTCCAAAAGACCCAACTTCCCCGCAACTCAATGGTCATGAGTCAACCATGTGCCTGCTCAAAAGCCAAAAAACTCATTCATCGGTGCCACCCGTTAGGGAGGCCCGAACCCTCAATGCCCTTGGCCTGAAGGCCTTTCAGGGCTCAATGCTAACTTGCCAGATCCAGTCCTACCAGCTCTCTATTGGCATGTACCTTAAGGAACTGTCGAAGGAGCTTGAAGGGATTTTGGGTAGGCCTCGATGGGGTACCTCTACCGAGGTTTAAGATCCTGACCTCAGAAGTAAAAGAGTGCTCAAAGTTTTTGTCTGGAGCAGCCTACGATGGCTTAGAGTCTTTGGCCAGGGTGGGCACCGCAGGCATCTGGGCATGATGCCAAGAATGGCTGCAGTCATCTGACCTGGAGAAGTGGATGCAGGACAATGATCGATGTCCCCTGCATAGGTGAGAGCCTATTCGGGAAACCCATGCAGACAAGGTTTTGGAGATAGAAACAGAGTTCCTGATGAGAACTAGGCTCCCAAAAAAAGACCTCGGTGCAACTTTGGAAGAAAACCTAGGGAAAGAAACCCTTCTTCCCAAGGAAGAAGGGGAGCTTCGGTGGTACACCACATTTCCAGGCCTTTTCAGACCCTCAACAGGACTAGCAACAAAAGGCCAGGGACATGGTCCCCAAAAGCAAAAAGACCCGAAGTCCCAGGCCCTGGACTGCCAGGACGCGACCTAACAACCCCTAGGGGATCCTCTGCAGCCCACAGGGGAGCGCCTAGTCCTATCACCACCGAAACCTGAGAACTCAGACTATGACTGTGAGCCTCCATTAACACAGTGCTGCAGTATCTGGTGGTACCAATGCTAACACTGTGTTTCAGTGCAGTGAATGTCTGTTTATTTTTATTTTATTTTTTATTTGATTGCTTTTTCCCTGTGAGATGAGTAAGGATGTGACAAGGAGGGCCCATCTGCACTCTACCATAGACAAAAAAGAACTAATTTGACAGGATCCCAAAGGGGAGCAGGAAACGGACATACAGGCACTGAGAAATCAAAAAGACTTCATTGCTGGAGGAAGGCTTTGGGCACACTGGCACCATCGGTCATGTCACTACAGAGAACGCGACTTATATCATCCCTAGAGCTGGTGTAAATAACCACTCCTAACGTGAGTACATGCATAAATTATTGTATTATATAATCAATGTACTTGCTGACACTGTCCATTCTCCCACCCAAACTCTGCCCCTGTGCACATAAATAGTGAAGAATTCCACCATGTAATTACCGCATGTACTTTCATGTTGATTGGTATCTTATAAGAGGTGCTTTAAGCGCATGTGGCCACATGCAAGTAAATGACTGAAATACCAGCATATAGAAACATAGAAAAATGATGACAGAAAAAGACCACATGGCCTATCTAGTCTGTCCTTCCATATCAGCAACTACAACAGTCTCCTTTTTTCCTTTAGAAATCCTCTGTGTTTGTCCCATGCTTTTTTGAATTCAGATACTGTCCTCATCTCTACCACCTCTACTGGGAGACTATGCCACGGATCCACCACTCTTTCCATAAAGAAATATTTCCGCATATCACTCCTGAATCTATCCGCTTTCACCCTCATCCCATGTCCCCTCGTAGCAGTACTTGCTTTCAATCAAAAGAGGTTCTCCCCCTGTGCATTTATGCCACGGAGGTATTTAAACGTCTCAATAATATCACCTCTATCCCGCCTTTCCTCTGATGTGTACATATTAAGATCCTTAAGTCTGTCCACATATGCTTTATAATGAAGACCACTAACCAATTTAGTAGCCACCCTCTGTACTGACTCCATCCTGTTTATATCCTTTTGAAGGTGTGGTCTCCAGAATTGCACATAATACTCCAAATGAGGCCACACCAAAGACTTATACAGAGGCACTATCACCTCTTTTTCTGCTAGCCATTCCTCTCCATATGCACCCAAGCATCCTTCTAGCTTTTGCTGTCGCCTTTTCTACCTGTTTAGCTACTTTAAGATCATCAGACACAACCATGCCTAGGTCCCGCTCTTCTTTAGAAGACAAAAGTACTTCACCCCATATACTATATTGTTCCCTTGGATTGCTGCAGCCCAAATGCATGACCTTGCATTTTTTAACATTAAATCCCAGCTGCCAAATTCTAGACCATTTTTCAAGTTTAGCTAAATCCCTCCTCATGTTATCTACACCTTCGTGGGTGTCTACTGTATTGCAGATTTTGGTGTCATCCACAAAGAGGAAAACCTTACCCGACAGCCCTTTTGCTATATCACTAACAAAGATGTTAAAAAGAATCGGACCAAGGACAGATCCCTGAGGCACACCACTGGTAACTTCCTTCTCAGAGTGAGCTCCATTTACCTGTACCCTTTGTCGCCTTCCACTCAACTAATTTCTAACCCAAACAGTAACTTTAGGATCCATCCTTAGGGTGCTCAGTTTGTTTGTAAGACGCCTGTGAGGAACGGTATCAAAGGCTTTACTGAAATCTAAATACACTACATCTAGGGCTCTCCCTCAGTCCAACTCCCTGGTAACCCAGTCAAAGAAATCAATCAGATTTGTCTGACATGAGCTGCCTCTAGTGAATTCATGCTGCCTCGGATCCTGTCAACTGCTGGACTCCAGAAACCTCACTATTTTCTTTTTCAGCAGAGTTTCCAATAATTTACTCACCACCGAAGTTAAACTAATCACCACCGAAGTTAAACTAACTGGCCTGTAGTTTTCAACCACATCCTTACTTCTGCTTTTGTGTAAAGACACCACATGAGCCCCTCTCCAGTCCTTTGGCACCACTCCCGACTCCAACGAGGCATTGAAAAGGTCAGTCAGTTGAGCCTCTAGAACGTCCCCAAGTTCCCTCAGTATTCTAGGGTGTATCCCATCCGGTCCCATCGCTTTGTCTACTTTAGGTTTAGCTAGTTTCTCATGAACACAGTCTTCTGAAAATTGTTCAAGACGCCCCCTTGCTTCTATTCCTGTTTGTGGGTGTTTTCTGAGGTCCTGTTCCTGGTTCTTCATCTGTGAACACAGAACAGAAATATTTGTTCAGCAATTCCGCTTTATTTTCATCATCTTCTACATATTCCTCCCCTTCACCCTTGAGTCTGACAATACCACTTTTGCCCTTCCTCTTCTCACTAACATATCTGAAAAATGTCTTATCCCCCCATTTTTATTGCAATGGCTATTTCCTCCTCTTTTTGAATCTTTGCTTTCCTGACTACTTTGCTAGCTTCTCTAGGTTTTTCCAAGTATAGTTGCCTATCTTCCTCGCTCTGTGATCTCTTGTATTTCATGAAGGCCTCCCTCTTTTTCTTCACCTTTTCAGCTACTTCTTTCGAACGCCATAGCGGTCTCCTTTTCCTTTTACCTTTATTTACCATTTTAACAAAAAGGTTGGTTGCCCTTAAAATATCCCCTTTCAGTTTTGCCCACTGTTTTTCTACATCCCCCAGCTGTTTCCATCCCGCTAACGACTCCCTGAGGTATTAGCCCATCTTGGCAAAGTTAGTTTTCCTAAAGTCTAAGACCCTTGCTTTTGAATGGATTCTAACAGCCCTAGTCCTAATACTGAACCACACCATCTGGTGATCACTGGATGCAAAATGATCTCCCACTATAACATAAGAAACCCTTTCACCATCGGTAAGCACCAAGTCCAGTATGGCCTCTTCACATGTGGGGTCTCTTACCAATTGCCTGAATAGTTCTCCCTGTAGAGAATCCAGGATCTCCTTACTTCTAGATGATACTTCAGCAGGAATGTGCCAGTCAACATCTGCCATATTGAAATCCCCTATCAGTAGCATGTCCCCTTTCCTAGCAATACTGCATATGTCTTCAATTAACTCTGTCCACCTCTTTCTCTTGTTAGGGAGGTCTGTTTATCACGCCAATGCAAATAGATTTCTCTTTCCCTCTTTCTAGTTTAACCCACAATGCCTCTTCTCTCCCTTTTAAGCTCTGTAATTCCAAAGCTTTAATATTTATTTTTTACATATAGTGCCACTCCTCCTCCCCTTCTTCCTTCCCTGTGCTTTCTGAATAAAGTATAGCCTGGTATAGTTACATCCCTGTCATGTTTTTTTGTGAATCATGTTTCTGTAACTGCCACTAAATCCAAGTCAGCCACTCCCATCAAAGCTTCAACGTCAGGGATCTTATTCACCCATGCTACGGGCATTTATACACACTGCTTTCCATATGTTACCCATTTTCATAAAGGTATTTAATGTTTCACTTACCTGGAGGCTTTCACTTACATTTATGCATGTTAGCACTTAAAAATAGGCACCTCCTTATAATTTTGCCCTATATTGCCATTAAATATACATATAACTTTTTATGGCTATCCTCCCACTAAAAATTTATCTTTGTATATGTAATGTCTTTGAGGGTACCACTGGAAATATCACCTTTTATGAGGAATGAGACCAACATGTTTAAGTAAATGAAAAGAGTACTTCCATATCATCCTGCTAGACCAGTCCAGACAAATGGGTTGTGTCCCTCTTTCAGCAAAGGTGGAAAGAGAACAGCTTCCAGAGTTTCTTATGACCTCATCCACCTATACCAGTAAATGCATCTGAGGGCACATCTCATTATTTCTCTGTCTCCAGCAGATGGTTGATGCATCAATGCAGCTAAGGTGAAACTTTTAGGAAAGATTTGATTTATCTTGTGGCTAACCACCTTTAGGGGTGACTTCCTCTCTGAAGCTCTATGCTGGAGGCTCCTCTAGTGTCACCCTTCCAATTCCTCTCCTTTGGTTTTAAGGGTGACACTAGAGGAGCCTCCAGCAGTTCCTCATTCTTATCTTGTTTAGGGCCAGTCGAGCAGCCAGAAGTTTGGAAAAAGATTCTTCACCTTGCACAGCCTCAGTGCCCCCCTCCCTTCTCCTCCCTCCCCCCTCCCCGGCTCTCCCACAACATTAGAAGAAGGTTCCTTAGACGAAAGTGCCTGTAGGCTCTGGCAGTACAGCAGTAGCATTGAGCTTGGCATAGTCTTCCTGCTTTGTGCTTCCTGGGATGAGTAACAAAAACATAGTAACATAGTAAATGATGGCAGATAAGGACCAGTATGGTCCATCTAGTCTGCCCAGTAAGATGGCAAGAGTAGGTGCATCTGCTGCTCCATGCTGGTCACCCCTCCCCATGTTTTGTCTGACTTGTTTTTGGTTCAGGACCACCTGACCTTGTCCGCTGGGCGGTGCATCCATCAGGTTCTGGGCCAATTGGGATGACTTCGGTGAGGTATGTCTCACCCCCTCCCCCCACCCACCCCAGTTCCCACCTCATTGTGCTGTCTGCACATGTTAATTGTACTATGCACACCAAGTATGCACTTTACTTCACGTTAGTTTTGCATGCCTTGGATCTGTGTGTGGCTGTAGTCCGTGGTAGTATTGCCCATGTAACCGAAGTATGCATTGCAGCACGCCTCTTTGATGCATCTTGAGCTTCCACTCTGTAGGCCACTTTTCTTCTCTTAGGGTCTGGCAGCAAGTCTGCCCCTGCTGCTGGTGGGGCTAATCCTACAGGGAGCTCCCATTCTCTGGGTGGTCCTCCCTAGAATTATTTTCATTTCTTTAGCAAGCTTGGTCTTTCTGGTGAGGCAATTCAGAATGGGCATCTGGGTCCTCATGCTCTCTTTCCTCTTGGTCAGAGGAGGGCTTGCAACAGCGATTTCATTGGAGATTGTAGTCCAGAGGTTCAGACAGTCTCTTCTTTGCCTGATGTCTGGAGTCACATTCCAACACCTGCTGAGGACATCATTTGGGAGGACAAAATGTCCGCATCTTCAGAGGATCAGGACAATTCCCGGATCATCCACCTGTTCAAGGAGAAGGAGCTGGCACAATTGATTGCTCAGGTGTCTTCCACTCTGTGGCTGACTGATCTTCCAGTGGCAGAATAGATGTTGCAGATACATCCCCTCATAGGAGGTTCGCAAGCCTACTAGAGCCAGAGCCTTTCCCTTTCCTGAGGTTATCAAGAGCATGGGTTGCTCGGACTGGGACCTGCACGATTGTCCATTGAAAGAGTCAGGGACATGAAGCTCTACGCCCTGCCATTTGGGGATTGCACTGCATGGTTCGGTATGTCTCAAGTGGACACACATGTGACTATGGTCATAAAGTGGACCACCATCCTGGTTGGGGGTGGTGCGACCCTAAAAAGCCTCTCGGATCGCAAGATGGAAGCTGTCCTGTAGGGTCTGTTTTTGACTTCTGCTATTATTCTCCAGTTACTGGTGTGTGCGGGTCTGACAACTCGAGCTCTTCTTCAGTGGATTCAGTAGCTCTCTTTGGATGATACCTCTGTTCTCTTGGAATCAGCAGCAGCCTTTCTGTTAGATGTTATGGATGATCTAGTCTGCTTGATAGTAGCACGATGCCGACTGAGTCTTCACCACTGGGCAGCGGACTCTGCCTCCGAATCTCAGTTGTCCCAGCTTGCCCTTAAAATGAAGCTGCGGTTTGTGGAGGACTTGAAGAAGCTGGTTAGGGATTTCAGAGAGTTCAAACCTCACTGCCTCAAGAAGATAGGCCCAAAGATCCCCGAAGTTCCTGGGATTCCTGTCAGTATCAACCTGGAAAGCTCACCTTTTCTTCTTCAGGTTTTCAGTACCGGACATGGTCCTTTCATGGGGCTCATGGACCCAGGGAGCCTGTCACCTTCAGAACTTCCTCTTTTTGTCCAGGATAATGATAGACTAGGCGCCCATTCCAGGGTGCTTTCAGTGGATGGCAGGCTATACTTTTTCTACCAGGAGTAAGCCTAGGTCACCGAGAATTGCTGAGTGCTAGACACCATACAGCATGGCTCTATTCTGAAATGCGGACGTCTTCATCATCTCCCCATGTGGCTCTGCAGTCAAGAGGGCTGCTGTTCAGGGTATGCTGGAAAGCTTAGTCAATCTACAGGTAGTTGCCCTAGTCCCTTCTGCCAAGTGGGGCATGGGCTCGAGTGGTACAGTTCTCAGAGAGTCTCAACTGGGTGATCAAACGAAGGAAGAGTTAAGTGCAGCCTTCCAAATTACTAGAATACCTGGGAGAGCAGTTTGACACTTGTGTAGGCAGGGCCTTCCTACCTGAGGAGAGAATAAGAAAGCTGTTGTCTCAACTGGCAGACTTCCAGGCTCAGCAGGCTCCCAGATTTTGGGATTACCTACAGATTCTCGGTTTCATGGCAGCATCAAGCGATATGGTTCCTTGAGCGTGAGGTTATATGAGGTCTTTGCTGTCTGCTTGTCTCCTGGATTCCTCAGAAAAAGGCAGAGGTGCGGGTTGATTGTAGATGGACACGGGAAGGAGAGGGGAGGTGAAGACTATTTATGTGCATTGACCGGAGAGTACGACTAGGAATATGAAACTGAATGAGATCTGCCAGATATTGTGGGGTATGAGTGCGAATAACCTGATGGACCATGGTGAGGAATTTAAAGCGAATGCGATAGTCTGTGGGGAGCCTGTGAAGGTGAATGAAAAGGGGGGTTATGTGCTCCTGACGAGTAGAGTGGGAAATAATGCGTGCTGCCATATTTTGAATACGTTGTAGTCTATGCATCTGGGACTGTGGAATACCGGCAAGGGCAGAGTTAAAAAAGTCAAGACATGACATAAGGGACAACATAAGAGTGGTAAAGGTCTGTGGAGTAAGAAAGGGGCGAATAGTGCGGATCTGACAGAGAAAGAAGAAAGAGGTTCTGGTGATATGGGAGATGTGATCCCAAAAAGAGAGTTTGGGGTCAAGGAAAACACCGAGGTAACGAAAACAGGACACCAAGGGGATGGGTGAGCCAGAGAAGGATGGGGCTGCCTGAGGACAAGGACTATCATGAGTGAACCAAATAGCAAGTGTCTTAGACAAGTTTAAGTGCAGACAGTTAGTGGTTAGTCATTCAGTGACAGAGAGGAGACTGGAGTCAATGGAGGAGAGATCTGGGTGAAGGGGGGAAGTGTGGTGTAGAAGAACAAGGTCAGCATAGTAGAAAGCAGATATTTCAAACTGTTGCACCAGAAGAGCAAGAGGTGCCAAAAAGATATTAAATAGGAGAGGTGCTAGCACCGAGCCTTTGGGTACACCACAGTCAAAGGAATAGGGTCAGAGGAGACAGCTGGAGTGAAATGAGAGAGTACAGCACAAGACTGGGAGAAGAGATAAGAATGAAACCACCCATAGACAGTGCCACGAAGACCAGCCTCACGCAAACGGGAAAGAAGAAGGGAGTGATCAACGAGATCCAAGGAAACCGCCACCGAAATGTCATCACGGTCGTGAGCAACGTGTATTTCATTAAGGAAAGCAAGGAGAACTGTTTCAACACTATGGCCTGGACGAAAACCGGATTGACGGGGGTGGAGAAAGCGGGTGGTGTCCAAGTGATGGGATAATTGAGCAAAGACAGCTTTTTCGAGTATTTTGGAAAGAAAGGGGAGGTTAGAAATGGGACGATAGTGAGCAGGAACGAGATTCAAGTGAGGGCTTTTTTGAGAATAGGGTGAATGAGGGCATGCTTCCAGGGATGAGGAAAAGTACCAGTGGAGAGACTAGCATTAATCATGGTAAGGATTGAGGGAAGGAGGAGAGCAAAAGAGGGTGAGAGAAGCCATGATGATGGTAGGGGGTCAAGGGAACATGTGGTCTTGTTGGAGGAAGATATAGATTTAATAAGCTCGGAAATTGTAAGCGGGTGGAATGAGACCCAGATGTGTGAAAGCAGAGAAACGGGGGGGGGGGGGGGGGAGAAGAGGGGAGGAGATAGGAGGGGGCAGTATGGCAGTGATGCCCTAAAGTCAAGGATCTTTGTGTTGAAGAAAGAGGCCAGTTGCAAAGGGGAAGGAGTCATCTGTGACTCCCCCCTCGATCCTGGGGAGTGGCAATTGAGCCTGTCAGCATTTTGGTGGATTCTGGGCCTCTGCAGTCACCCCTAGATGGATCTGATGGCAGCCCGGTCCATTGCCAAAGTAACAGGTTCTTCAGTTTCTTCAAGGAGGCAAGTTCTGAAGGCATTGACATGCTGTTTCAGCCCTGGCCAAAGCAAGATCTGTTGTATGTGTTTGCTTTGGGCCACACGTGGGGCATGTATTTCACTGCATAGAGCAGCATCCAGACTGCATTGTCCTGGTGACACCATATTGATTATGGAGGCTGTGGTTCAGGAACCTGATGTAGTTCCTGCGAGAACCTCATTGGTGATTTCCTATAGCTGTTGCAGCAGGGGCCAGTCCTGGACAACCAGGCTCACTTCTTGATCTTGAGAAGCTGCATTTAACATGTAAGGGCTATTCTCCTGCCATGGTTTCAACACTCCTAATAATGAGGAGAGGTTCTACTAGCCTTGCTTGTATGCATCTGATGCTTGTTTGAGCAGGTTGATCCTAGTATGATGTAATTGCCTTCTTTGCTGGCCTTTCTTTAGGATGGCCTTGACAAGGGCATCCTTAGTTCCCTGAAGGTTCAAGTGGAAACCTTGTCATGCTTTAGGGAACAAGTGGCAGGGCAGTTATAGCCTCGCACCCAGATGTCTCATTTTCCTTTAGGAGATACAATACTTGGGTCTGCCCATGTGTTCAGTCATTCTCTTGGTATCTTGGTTTGTGTAATTTTTATTGAAACATGATTTTATTACTAATGTATATGCTTCCCTACACCTCCCTATTACCTTTCTTTGCTTTTACCCTATAATTGTATACCCTGTTTTGTGTAAACCACTTTGATTGAAGGAAAATGTGGTATATAAGACCGGTTAAATAGATAAATAAATCTCTGCTTAGTTCTCAGGCTTTGATATCAGAACTCTTTGAGTCCATGAAACGAGCCACACTTAGATTCTTCCCTTAAGACTGTCTTCTTGGTCACGATCTGCTCGGCAAGACGTATCTCTAAGTTGGAGGCATTGCCATGCAGGGATCATTACTTGTTGGTCTCTGAGGAGGCTGTATACATTCAGCCCTTCCTCTTCTTCTTGCCCAAAGTGGTATCATCCTTTCACATTAATCATGTGGTCTGTCTGCCCTCCTTTTCTAAGGAACAGTGCCAAAGGAAGGATGAGGACCTTTGCCTTGTGGATGTAAGGAGAGTGCTTCTCTGGTATCTCAAGGTCACCAACTCCTTTCACAAGTCAAACCGTCTATTTGTGCTGTTTGCAGGTCTGCGTAAGGGTGATGCCACCACCAAGTCTCCCATAAGGCACTGGATCAAGGAGGACATTGTCTCAGCATATCTGTTGCAGACTCAGCTGTTTTCAGAGGTTTGCATGCGCACTCCACAAGCATAGGAATCCCTTGAGCGGAGCAGAGCTCGGTTGCCATATCAGACATTTGATGGGCGACAACGTGGGCATCGCTTCCTATTTTTGTCAAACATTGCTGCTTACATGTCCACGCTCGGGCAGACACGATCTGTGCCTCGTAAGTCTTGAAAGCTGCCGTGTCTCTTCTCACCCAGTGGAGTCATAACTTTGATATGTCCCACTTGTCTGGACTGGTCTAGCAGGACAGTATGGCAGATGGCATTTTACTTAGCAGATAATGTCCTTTCTTTGGGTTATGCTAGACCAGTCCAGGTCCCTCCCTATAATCTGTTATGGCCTGCTGTGTTTCTTAGCGATTGGCCTTGTGGGCCCATATCACCTTGATAGGCCTTGTGTCTGAAGATGATCCTTTACATAGTTATGGTTCTTTGTTCTGTTGAATCTTGTTATCCTCACTGTGGATGTGTGCGATCAGAGATTCCTGACCATTTGCTTGAGTATGAATACTGATGTGTGCCCCTAGCTGCATCGACTGACATAGCAGGATGAGGTCATAAGAAACCTAGAATTTTTTTTCTCTGTCTCCACCTCTGCTGTTAGGGGGACACAACCCAATTGTCTGGAATAGTCTAGCAGGACTCAAGGAAAGGACATCTGGTAAGTAGAATGTCACCTTTCTAAAAATCAATGTCACTTAGATGTGTTTAAGTCTGTTTGCTGTCCTTCAGTTTCTTTAACATACTATTATAGTTATCTCCAGACAAGCAGCCTGTTAGCTGGAGATACTCATCTCGCAGAAGAGGAGCGCAGACACTTCTGCCAAGAAATCCTGAGATTTGCTAACCAGCAAACAGACAGCCAAGGTAAGAATGCATAGAGAGCTTACCGTGACGCTCTGGATTGTCTCAACCGAAACAGTAAGATTGAGTAGACAAGAGCTCTGTTAGTAGAACTGTGATGTTTCTAGGAGTATGCAATAAGAGGTTGACAGTTGAGGACCTTTTTTGTCTGCCCAGTTTGCCCTTTTATAGCTCTCCACTATGTTTTCATAGGTCTTACGTCATCTGAACTGTTCTATCTCATTTTTCTTGCTGCTGCTGCTATCTCTTTTATTACTAACCCACCAATGCTTGCATTCTGTCACTGTTTTGGCAGCGTATACATTAGGAATAGTCTGGAAACTGGTCTTCTGCCCTCCAGGATTGCAATCTGAGATCCCTGCTACATAGTACGTCTTTAGCTCCTTTGGTTTCAGTATATATAACTTCAGTATGATGGCTCTTCTTTGAACTGCTTCTGATATAGCAATGTCCTGTTGTAGCTATGGTCTCCAGAATTGTATACACTTGCATAGTGTGTATATGCATCTTTAATAAGTAGGAATGATGCCTTTGGAGGATGTTTTATGCAGTGGTTTTATCTTTTCAGCAATATAGCTTTTCTTTCTCTTAGGTGTGAATATGTTGTTCCATATCATCCTGCTAGACCAGTCCAGACAAGTGGTTTGTGTTCACTTGCCAGCAGATTGGTGGAACCAAAGAACCAATGAAAAGTCCAGGTTTCAGTGACATTACTTCCATACCTCTGTCCGCCTCAGTCACCAGAGATCTCTTCAGTATTCCTTTGTCTCCAACAGATGGATGGATTTTTCCCCCTCTGAAGAAAATCTGAAGAACTGAGAGGACAAGATTGATTTAAATGCTTCTGAATGACCAACTTGAGGGTGACTCTTTCACTTGAGCGTGATGTAAGAGGCTCCACTAGACTGCAATTTTTTTGGTAGCCATAAGAAGAGGGAAAATTGGATCAGCTCCACGCTCTTACCTTGATAAGGGCCTGTTCGGTAGCCAGAAAAATGGAAGGATTGGAAGGATTTGGAAAAGTTCAGAAGCCTCACACAGCCTCAACACCACCTCCCCCCTCCTCCTCTGTCCCCCCCTGCTCGCTCCCCAAGATTGCAGAAAACTCTCAGAGGAATCTGTCTGCCAGCCACCTTAAACGCAGTGCCTGCAAAGCAAAAAAACTATTTGAGGAATAGAGCTGATCCCGGTACAAGGCCTGACATTGTCATTGTCCTTGTTGGGGGCTCCCAATTCCCTCCATTTGGTGAGGACCGCTGGCGACTGTTGGCATGGTATGGGAGTTTCCTGCTATTTTCTGCACGCTTTACTAGTGCTTTTTACTCGCGTGATTCTACCGCACATTCTGTTTGAGCGACTCCAAAGCGCATTCCTACCCAAGTGCCTGTTTGTGCATTGTTGTACAAGCCCTGCTATCGCACTTGCATTAACTCTGTGTCGTCTTCCAGGAAATGTTGTTTCACCTGTAGCAAGTGAGGTATGCCTTCTGGACTCTGCTGTTCTTGCATGGCAGTTTCTGAAGAGCCCTTTTCCCCGCTTTCAGCAGGGGGATGCAGTTGGTTCAGTCTTGCTTGTCGCTGTGGGTAAGGATGATCAGCTGGCCAGAGGTTCCAGAGACCGTGCTGTGGACTGCATCTTTTTTCCCTTTTGTTGGGGGGGTCATTTCCAAGAGGAGAGCTTCTGGATTATATTCCCCAGAATTATTTTCCTTTTTACAACAGGCCTGGTCATCTGGCATGAAAAATTCAGACTGAGCACAGTCTCATGAGAGGCAGGCTGAGAGTGGAAGCCCTATTTGATTGCCGATGACAGCATTCCTGGCGATAGGCACCCCCTGAAGATGGGAATGAACTGTGACTTGAATTCAGGTGTCTTGGTTCTGGGCTCTGGTGTGGATGAAATACTCTCGCCTTTATAGGATTGTAAAGAGGCTGGTATTTGCTTGTTCTGGAAGGAGGAATTGATGGCGTTGTGCCAGGGTCTCATCCACCTTGAGCTTGGCGGATGCTGCAGGCACGGAGTAAGAATCAAAGGTGCATCCACTCTTGCTTAAAGGTGTGGAAATCCCCTCCTGTCTTCCTGTTCCCGGAGGTGCTCAAGGACATGATCTAGTCGGAGTGGGAGTCCCCTAACTCCCCGCCTAAGGGTGTATAAGAAGATGTACGATTTCCCAGAGAAGGAGTGCATTGTGTGGTTTGATATTCCCAAGGTGGATGCGCAGGTTATGGCGGTTACCAGATGGACCACCATTCCTGGGAAAAGCAATCTGCATTAAAGGATACTCTGGGCCAATTTTCCCGCTAAGCTGCGCCAAGTCCTCCGCTGGCATTCCTGCTGGTGGGCAGAGGTGCAGAGCGATTGCGCTTAGGATCGCACAGCATTGGCAGGCCCTCGGGACCTGCCTATGCTGTGCGATTCTAAGTGTGATCGCTTTCACGATCGCTTTGCATCTCCCCCCACTGACAGGAATGCCGGCAGAGGACTCAGCGCAACCTAGTGGGAACATTGCTCTGGACTGAAAGGTAGATTTGTTGGTGAGGAACCAGTTTGCCGTGGTATGTGCAGGTCTGACATCTCAAGCCCTGCTCCAGTGGATTCAGTCTCTTCCACCTGGTGAGAATACCCCTCTTTTAGAGTTGGCTATGGCCTTCCTTGCTGATGCCATGTATGTATTTTAATTATTTATTTAACAGTTTTTCTATACAGCCTTCTCATTAAATCAAAGCGGTTTACATTATAACTCACACGTTTACAAGGAACTTATTATGAAACTCACATTTACAAATAACTTATGAGGCTCAGGGGGGAGGGTAACATGCGAGAGATGCACTAAGGCATAGCTTATTTACAGAGAACATATATACATAAAGTATTTGGTGGAACATAAAGTATTTGGTGACAGTTCAACTTTTCAAGAGTTAGGTGGGTTTATTGAATTGGTCAGCAAAGAGGAAGGTCTTTAGCTGTTTTCTGAAGTCCTTCATGTCAGTAGCGGACTTCAATATCCCAGGGAGAGTGTTCCAGATAGCAGATACAGCAAACGAGAATGCTCTCCTTGTGGTTGATTCTCTTGCTCCTTTGTATGCAGAGGGTGTGGGAATGGTGTCTATCGTGCTTTGTCTCTTAGGCCTGTTGTGATTGGTACAGAGCATCTCTTTTAGGATTCCCACTGACATGGTGTTTCTTATTTTGAACACAGCCAGGGCAGATTTGTATCTAGCACGTGCCATAATTGGAAGCCAATGGAGTTGTTGTAAGAGGAGTGTTATGTGATCTTGCTTATTTGAGTCAGTGATGATTGTGGCGGCGGTGTTTTGAACTAGTTATAGAGATCTTGTAGCTTGCTTAGGTAGACCCTGATAAATGGCGTTGCAATAGTCCAGGATAGGGGTTATAATTGCTTGACAAACTGATCTGAAGTGTTCCTGGTTGAGGAGGGGCTTGAGTCTACGTATGGTGACAAGCTTGTTTAATGCATTCTTAGTGATTCTATTGATGTGAGGTTGTAGGCTTAGATGACGGTCAAGAGTTACTCCAAGGTATCGAACTTCATCCTTAATTGGGATGATAGAGTCTGCCACAGTTATTGAAGTAGGGCGGGTGGACTCGGTAATCCGTGTGATGATTAATGCCTCAGTCTTTTTCATATTTATGTTTAGGTTATTGTTGGAAAGCCAGATGGATAGCTCTTGTAGACAATCTGTCATGGAGGAGTGGTCTGGGGAGTCTAGAGTGATAGGGGTGTATGTTATGATGTCAGCATAGATAACTTATTGTAACTTGTGCTTTTTGAAGATATTGCAGACTGGCCGTATGTAAATGTTAAAAAGAAGGGCAGAGAGGAAAGATCCTTGGGGGACTCTGTTGTGTGAAATGGATCAGAGTTGTGTGATCCTACTTTGATCTTCTGTTGTCTGGCACTGAGGTATGATTGGAACCATTTGTGGGTGGTGTTGCATAGGCCAATGTCTGGTACATTTAGTGGCCTGGCATAGTGCCCTGTTGACAGTGACACGGCATTGGATTTGGCTCCTACACTGGGCGGCAGACACGTTTCCAAAGCCTGGTTGATCCAGCTGACCTTTAAAAGGAAGCTTCTTTTTGGGGCCTAATTGTGGAAGCTAGTGAAGGACCTGGGCGAGATGAAATCTTGCCACCTTTCAGAGGACATGTCCAATGAGCATGTGAAGTGGACAGGAGCCCCTTTCCTGTAAGCCTCTGACCGCTCCCTGCCTGCAGGCTAGTCTGACTCTCGGAGCTCTCGGAATGCCCATCTCTGCAGCCTGGAAAGCCTTTCTCCTCCTCTGCCTTGGGACTTTTGGACTCGTTCTCCATCCTTTCCTGGAGTGGGTGGGCCCAGGGATTCTGTCCCATCTAGAGAAGGACCCTCCCAGGCTGCGCACTGATGTTTTGAGAGCCCATTCTCTAGTTTCTCTGGTTGGGAACAGGCTTCAGGGTCACCAAGGATCGCTGGGTGCTAGACACCATTCAGTACAGCTGTGTTCTGGAGTGCAAAGAGCTGATCACAGACACTTTTGTCATCTCTCCTTGTGAGTCTGTGATCAAAAGGGCTACTGTGTAGTCCACCTTGGACAAGTGGCTGTTTCTGAAGGCAGTGGTGCCCATTCCCCCAGCTGTTCAGGCAAGGGCAGGATTTACATCTATTTTGTAGTACCAAAAAAGGACTGATCCTTCGGGCCTATTCTGGACCTCAAGGGTGTCAACAAGTACTTGCGCTTCCGAATGGAAACCTTGTAATCTGTGATTCAAGCTGTGCATTGAAGGGAGTTCCTGGCATCTCTGGATTTGACTGAGATGTGTTTTCATATCCCGATCCGGGAGGATCTGCAAAGTATCTGTGTGTAGCTGTGCTTGGCTCTCGCTTTCAGTTCACTGCCCCCCCCCCCCCCCCCATTCAGACTCTCCACTGCCCCATGGATTTCTCCAAGGTCTGTGGTGCTGGAGTGATAAGGGATTTGTGTACACCTATATCTGGTTGATTGGCTCATCCGAGCCTGTTCTCTTTCAGAGAGATCTGGGGAAGCGACCAGAGTGATGTCTTTTTTGGAAAGCTTCAGCTAGGTGATCAATTGAGGAAAGAATCAGTTTTTGCCTTCAGTTCCTGGGAGCACGTTTTGATACTTGGGTGGGCAGAGTCTTCCTGCCAGAGGAGAAAGTCAAAATGTTCCTGGATTGCCTGGGGCATTTCTGTTTGCAGCAGGCTTCCAGATTCTGGGATTATCTTCAACTCCTCGGATTGATGGCAGAGACAATTAAGATGGTGCTATGGGCACATGCGCTTATATGTCACTGCTCTAATCATACTTGCTGGTCTCTTTCTCAGGAGTTCGAGCTCAGGATCCCACTATCGATGATGGTGAAGGCCAGCCTGCGGTGGTGGCAGCAGCCCTGTCATCTGAGGAAGGACGTTGCTGCTAGACAATTTCTCATGGATCCTTCTGACGATGGGTACCAGTCTCTCGGCCTGGGAAGCCCATTGCCATGACCAGATAGCCCAGAGCCGTTGGAACCGCAGGGAAGCGATGTGGTCCATCAGCCACCTTAAGACAAGGACGCTCAGGTTGACCTTTCTGTGTTTCTAGCCCCTGGTCGAGGGCTGGGCAATTTGAGCGTTTTCAGACAACGCCATGGTGGTGACTTATGTCAATCAGCAAGGCGGCACGAGGAGTGCCGGGGTAGTCCTGGAGATGGGCAGAGAAAAATCACCTAGCTTTGTCGGCTCAGCACATTGATATGATGGACAATGCGACAGCAGCTTTCTCAGCCAGCATAATCTGGATCCAGGAGACTAGGAGTTGAGTCAGGTGGAGTTTTAGTTGATTTTGTACCACTGGAGTCACTCCAAGATGGATCTGCTGGCGACCTGCTCCATTGCCAAAGTGTGCTGTTGCTTCAGGTGCCGCATGGAGACAGTCCAAGGACGTCGACACCCTGGCTCAGCCTTGTCCAAGTCAGCACCTTCTGTATGTGTTTCCTCTGTGGCCCCTGGTTGGGGCATGTGATTTGCTGTATAGAGCATCTTCCGGGAAGGATTATTCTGGTGGCATCGGATTGCCTGAGCAGAGCATGGTTCAGCGATCTGATGCAGCTCCTGCAAGTGCCACCTCTTTCTTTGCCTCAGTCTCGGGGCCTATTGTGTCAGGGACTAATCATCCTGGAGGACCCAGTTTCCTTCTCACTTACGGCTTGGCTCTTTATCTTTATCTTTATCCTTTGCTTTATATACTGCCCACACCGAGGCTTCAGGGCGGTTTACAGTATACAAACATTTAAATTGGCTGCAGAAAAGGAAACAGAACTCCATTGGTACAATAGGAAAGGGATAGACTCGAAGATAAAGAAAAGGCGAGAGATAAGCATGAAATTCAGAGAACGGACTAACAGGGGAAGACAGATTACTCAGGAAGCTAAGGGGGGGGGTCTGGAGGGGAAGAGGAAGGAGGGGACAGGTCAAAGGCAGCACAGAAGAGATGAGTCTTCAGACCAGCTTTAAATTTGGGAAAGGAAGGGTTCAAGGCGGAGGGCAGGGGGCAGCGAATTCCGGAGCTTGGGGCCAAGGAAAAAAAAGGCAGCAGAGCGAGTGGATTCTAAGCGGGCAGAGGAGGGGGAGGGGAGGAACATGCGGTTGCCGTGAATGGATCTGAGAGAGCGTTGGGAGGTATGAAGGTTGTAAACGGGGGCGCTGGTCGTGAAAATCCACAGTCTTAGCAAAGTCAAAATATTATTATGACTTGCAAAGGATTGTGGGGGTTGTAGTTCATTCGTACCAGAATCAGCCGTTCACAAAATAATGAGTTGTGATGCTCGAGTGTAAGCAAAGAAAACAGATTTTATTCATGGGGTTAATTCTCCCACACAGATTTACTTGGTAACACAAAAGGATTGCTTCAAGTATTGTACTCAGGAAAAACAAAACATGATATAAGGTAATTGAACTTCTTAAGCAATAAATCAATAAAGACCTTGATGGGAAACAGAAAAATCTTTTTGATGGCTCCTGCTAATGACCTTAGCAGTGCTCCAAAAGGCAAAAACAAAACCCAAAAGTAACAAAAAAACCTGTTCTTTATCAAGGATAACTTTCTTCTATTTACACACAAAAAAAAAGACGTTTCCTTCCAGAGCTCACGTGTACTTGTGCCTGGCTCAATTACCAATAATTAGCCAGCTGCAAACCCCTTTGCTGGTTCACTCTCTCTACGTGGCTCAATCCTACCCTAAAGCTTTCTTGCAGAGACTTTTCTGGGTAGATAAAAGAACAAGTTACAGTTCCTTTTGGTGGTTGTTGTATTAGTGAGAAAGTACTTTAAAACAGCAGCCTAGACAGAGAACAGTCCATGTATTCTAACTGATCATTTGAAATATCTCCTTCTTCCTCAAATATCATAGAATCAATATCATGGTCTGGCTCAGAGGAATTCCTTAATTGATCACTCTCAGGATAATATTTGTTTCCCTGCTGTCTTCCTGGAGAAGAGCTAGGGCATAGATCAAAGTTCATACCCGAGCTTCCTTTGCTGTTAGGTTTCCTCTCCAGGTATCCTGGCCAGTAAGTAGTCCAGCTTTTATGTCCAGCCTTCCAATCAAGATCCCTGGACACTGGATCTCTCTTCACATACCTTCGTGCACCGGTTTTAGGGCCCCTTCCAAATGCAGCCGTCTCCTTCAAAGGTGCCGTCTGGGAATTCCTGGCTTTATAACCCCACTCCTCTGGCTTCCTCCAGTCCAATGGCGTATGCTTGCCTCTGGAATCACTCCTAACACACATACTGCTGTGGGCTCCTTCTTTAGACCTCCAAGATGTCTTTCTCTTCTTCCTTCCACGTTGCTTCTGCTGTTGTAGTCCTCTCTCTTCTTTCTCCAATGGCTTCTGCTTCTGTCTCTCCTTGTTCTCCTGGTTCTGCCTGTTCTGTCTCTGTGTAGAATATCCTTTACTTTTAACGTGCTTAGAGGGACACTCCACCCTAGCACAGCCCAGGTGTGCTGAATCAAGCCCTGCCCTTGGAGATGAGTGATTGGGGATTACCTCATAGCTCTCCTGATTGAACACACGTTTCCCCACTTCAGCCTTTCTAGAGGCTGTTTGAAACCTGGTGCATTCTGGGACTGGTAGTCTTTTATGAAAACATTCTGTTTTAGTATTTCTACCAGCAAAGACAGGTTGCTTGTTCAGAGCCAATTCACCTCTATTATAGCTCCTTCCTGAACTATGATAAGCTTCCTTATCACAAGGTGAATCAGGCAGAGAGGTAGTGAGGGACACCAGTGTGGATGACTTTATGGACGAAGGTGAGTATTTTGAACTGGATTCGAAAGGGCGCAGGAAGATTGATGTGAAGAGGAGTGATATGATTGAAATGGGTCGCGTGTGTAAGGATCTGAGCAGCAGTGTTTTGGATGAGCTGAAGCCTGCGCAATTGGTACTGAGGGAGTCTGTCAAAAGAGATGTTACAATAGTCCAGGCAAGACAAAACAAGGGAAATGAGCAAAGTGGTCAGGGAGGAAACAGGGGGAAAAGGACGGGCAGCGCGGATTTGTCTTAGGGAGATGAAAGAACGCTGGACCATGGAGGAGATGTGTTCATGAAATGATAATGCAGAGTACAGGATGATGCCAAGGTAGCGAAGGGAGGGAACGACTGGGATGAAGGAGGAGGAAAGCAGGGGAGAGGCAGAGGGAATGGGGCCACCGAAAGTGAACCAAATGGCCATAGTTTTGGATAAGTTAAGGTGAAGAAAGTTGGTGGACATCCAGGATTCGATGGTGGAGAGACAGGAATTAAGTGGGGAGAGATCTGGTGAGATAAGAGTTAGTGTGATGGAGGAGGAAAACATCGTCTGCATAATAGTAGGCGGAAATACCAAATTGTTGAACCAGGAGAGTGAGTGGAGCTAGAAAAACATTGAACAGGAGGGGGACTAAGACAGAACCCTGAGGAACACCACAGGTGAGCAGGAGAGGACGAGGAGCCAGAGAGCACTGAAAAAGACCTGTTGGTCATGGAGACAAGTGAGGAGAGTGTGTTGCTCAACGAGATCGAAAGCAGAGGACAGGTCGAGGGAGGAGACTGCGATAGAGATGGAACCATGATCATGTGCAGTGGAGTTCATTCAGGATAGATAGGAGAATAGATTCTGTGCTATGGCCTGGGCAAAAACCAGATTGACAGGGATGAAAGGAGAGAGTGGCATCAAGGTGAGAGGAAAGTTGAGAGAATACTAGTTTTTCTAGGAGCTTGGAGAGAAAAGGGAGGTTGGATATAGGATTCCAATTAGCAAGGACAGAGGGATCCAGGGAGGCCTTCTTGAGGATAGTTCAGATTACAGCATGTTTCCACAGAGAGGGGATGGAGCCAGAAAGAAGACTAGAATTGAACATAGGAAAAGAGGAACAAGGGCCAGTGAGGAGCCAGAGAGCCAGGTGGAAGGAATAGGGTCAGAGGGACATGTTGTTTTGCGGATGGATGCTAGAGCCTTAGATACTTCTGGGAGTGTAATGGGGTGGAAGGAGGACCAGAAGTGGGGGAATATGGGGCCTACAAGATCAGAGGAAGAGGGATGGGGGTGTGGGGCAGGAGAGAGAGGAGGGGGCAGAAGGGAAAGGATGAGCATAGGGTAAGGACCTTGTTGGTGAAGTGCGTGGACAATAAAGCTGGTCAGGGGTGGACGGAGGTGGAGCTGGGGAGGCAGAGGAGCAAGGGACAGAAAGGGAGTGCTAGCTCGTAGGGGCTTGTCTCCAGTGTGTGGTTTCCACTCTACTTGGATATGGAGGAGGTCTACTAACCTGGCATACATTCAGGTCTAGTGCCTCTTTAGGTGATTGTGTGGCGCATGGCAGCAGGCTCCTGAGGCGGCCAAGGTGCCGTCCCTGTTGGTCTTTCTGCACGGTGGTCTAGATAAGGGCTTTTCTTTTAGCTCTCTGAAGACTCAGGTGGCAGCTTTGGCCTGTTTCAGAGGTCCAGTGGCTGGTAAGTCCCTAGACTTACACCCAGATGTTTTGCGCTTTCTTCAGGGGCCTTGGCACCTGCATCCTCCCCTCTGGTCTCTTCCTGGGATCTGTGTCTGGTGCTCAGGATCCTGTTGTCAAAACTCTTTGAGCCATTGAAGCACGCTACTCTGAAGGATTTGATGCTCAATATGGTCATCTTGGTTGCGATTTGTTCCGCAAGGTGGATTTCTGAGCTGCAGGCTCTGTCTTTCCGAGATCCTTATCTATCTTTTTCTCAGGAGGCCGTTTCCATTCAACCTATACCTTCCTTCTTGCCTAAGGTGAATTCTCCCTTTCAGGTTAACTAGGTGGTTTGCCTGCTCTCCTTTTCTAAGAAACAGTGTCAGGGGAAGGATAAAGATCTTCGCTTTGTGGATGTCCGGATGGTGCTTCTCTGGTACTGGAAGGTTACAAATTATTTTCGTAAGTCAGACCATCTTTTTGTGCTGTTTGCTGGCCCACGCACAGGTGACAGAGCAGCTAAGTCTACATTGGTGTGCTGGATTAAGGAGGCCATTGCCTTGGCGTATCTGCTGTGGAACTGGCTGGTTGCAAAGGGTTTCCACGTCCATTTTACTTGAGTGCAGGCATCCTTATGGGCGAAGTGGAGCTCGGTAGCCCCTGCTGACATTTGCCCAGGTGGCAATGTGGGCATAATGTTTCACTTTTGTCAAGCACTGCCTCTTGGATGTCCATACGTGGGCGGACACTGCCTTTGGCTCTAAAGTTTAGCAAGCTGCTGTGTCATTCTTCCTGCGCAGTGGAGTTGTAGTGGATCCTGTTCTGCTTAGTCTCCTATGTGTCTCCTTTCCTTTCCCTAGGTGTATCCTTATCCTTGGCTATTGTATCGTCTGTCTTGACCAGACTGTAAGCTCTGATAAGCAGTAATAGTAGTAGTATGTCCAACTTGTCTGGACTTGTCTAGCAGGATGATATGGAAGGTGACATTTTGCTTATCAGATAATGTCCTTTCCTTGAGTTCTGCTATACCAGTCGATGGCCTGCCCCTGGAACTATATTTGCTCTGTTCTTCTACGGCGATATCCTTGGGTCCACTATAATTTGTATACTTGGTTCTGCGGGTCCATCTTCTATGGACAGTCTTCTGTTTCTGCTTTCCTGCACATAGTTCTCTACTGTTGATTATTCACTGTTGCCCAATTTGAGGTTGTGTGAAGCTTGCCATGCTCCGCCATATGCTTTGGGACAGATACTGAAGAGAACTCTGATGGCTGAGGTGGATAGAGGATGATGGTGACGTCATTGAACCCTGGGCTTTTCATTTATTCTTTGTCTCCACCATGCTGCTGGTAGGTGAACACAACCCACTCGTCTGGAACTGGTATAGCAGGATTCAAGGAAAGGACATTATCTGGTAAGTAAAATGTCACCTTTAGAAGTCCTCGGGATGGTGCATTTAATTTAATTTATTTTATTTTATTTAAATTATTTATATTCTGTCTAAGCAAATCACAAGTGAAGATATCCAAGGATTTAGAATCACAGATAGCAAAGCAATACTTTACAATCATAGAAGCATAGAAACATGATGGCAAATACTTCCGCAAATTACTCGTGAATCTATTCCCTTTCATCTTCTTCCTATGCTGCTTCGTTGCAGAAATTTCTTTCAATTGAAAAAGGCCACCCTCCTGTGTATTTATGCCATGGAGGTATTCAAACATCTCTATCATATCTCCCCTCTCCTGTCTGTCTTCCAGTCTTTACATATTGAGATCTTTGTCTGTCCTCCATATACCTTATGACAAAGCCCACTGACCATTTTGGTAGCCACCCTCTGCACCAATTCCACCCTGTTTATATCCTTTTGAAAGTGTGGTCTCCAGAATGACACACAATATTTCAAATGAGGTCTCAACAAAGACTTATACAGAGGCACTATCACCACCACCTTCCTGCTGGCCATTTCTCTCCCTATGCACCTAAGCATCTTTCTGATTGTCACCATCGCCTTAAAATTATCAGAAACAATGACCCCTAGGTCCCGCTCTTCTTTCTTGACAGAAGTACTTCACCCCCTATACTGTGGGATTTTTGCAGCCCAAATGCATGACCTGCATTTTTGCGTTAAATCCCTGCTGCCAAATTCTCAAGTATTCTACAAGCTTTGCTAAGCCCCTTCTCATTTTATTTACACCTTCCTGAGTGTCTGCTCTATTGCAGATTTTGATATCTTCCACAAAGAGGCAAACTTTACCCAAAAGCTCTTACTTAATTTCACTTACAAAGGGAGTCACGTGATGCAATGAGCTGAGGCGGCAGCATTTCCTCGGCTCCGGGACAATCTGCTTGAAAAATAGTGAAAACTCTCTTCCCTGGAAATTAAAACGTATCAGACCAAACTGGAGAACATTGGTGAAGCCTTATGCCTCGAGGCTTTGGCACAGCGGAATACCGAGAAACGCAATAGATGACTACCAAAGCACTGCGGCAGGAAAAGCCCCAGCCTAGAAGCTCAAAGATGGCGGAACCCAGCTCTTCGAGTCTGCCTGCCACACAAAGTGAGGACACAGCTGGCTTAGTAGAAGAGGTCACAATGGCGGTAGTAAGAGCGTTAGATGAAAGGCTCCTTACTATTACCGCGCAGCTCTCCCAGGTGGTGCAGGGAGTGGCAGATTTCTGTGGGTGGCTGGAGGGTGCGGAACACCGGATCTCAGAGGCGGAGGACAAGATCAATACAATGGCGGCGCACGTGTAGCGTATTCAGAGTTTACTCCAACAACAGGGCAAAAAACTTGAGGATCTGGAGTATAGAGGGAGAAGGAAAAACTTACGTATTGTGGGAGTAGCGGAGTCTGTTGCAGACAATGAGTTACAGGGCTTTTTGGATTCCTGGTTCAGACGTCACCTCCCGCTAAATAAGCAGATGAGAAACAACCTTGGAGCGGGCACATCAACTGGGTCAGCGGTGAGAAGAGAACAGGCCACATGGGGTGATAGCACGCTTCTTAAGTTTCGTGCAGAAAGAGGCAGTGCTTCGGGCGGCTAGGGCTTGCCGAAATACGGACCCCTGGAACTTGGGACTTTCTCATCTTTCAGGACTACTCAGTGGCGGTGAGCAGGAAGCACAGGGAATATGCTGCAGTCTGTAAAGACCTGAGTGAAAAGGGCATCTGATTCTCTCTCCTATACCCTGCCAAGCTCCGCATTGATCATCAGGGACTCAAAAGTACTTTGGCACTCTAGCGGAGGCGACTGGCTTCCTAAACACCTTACTGGGCTGATGTAAGACACTGACCCTCTTATGGCATTTTTAGATGCAGTGGCAGCAGCCGGAGACTAACGAAAGGAAGCGATATAAAGTTTACCTGAATGACCAACACCCTGACTTGGTGGAGAAGATTGGTTTATTTATTTATTTATTTTTATTTATTTAACATTTCTTATATACCGCGCTATTAAGATCAGTGCGGTGTACATTGAACAAAATATACAACAATGTATGCAAGTAACATTGAGTTTACATAGAACATGGGAATATATAACATGGATTAACAGGGAAAACTATGTACAGTCAACATCATATATGTATATGTTTTTACTAAATAAATATGTTAGCTCAAGTGGATATTATCTGCGTAATTTATGTAGGAGGCGGGAATCAACAGAGGATGTGGAGCTATCGTGGAGCTTAACCATTTTCTGGTTGAATTAAGGTAATATGGTGTTTAGTGCACGTTGGAGGTCTGTTGTTTGAGTGAACATGCGGGGTCACTTCTGGGTAGAATTTTGTGAATAAGTGATGCTTCACGGCTTTCCTGAATTGTAAAAGGTTTTTGATACAACGAATTTCATGAGGAAGTAAATTCCAGTTCAGGGGTGCAAATAAAGAGAAAGCTCTGTTCGATGTAGCTTTAGTACAAGATGTCATCATCTTGGGAACTATTAAGGTATTCATAGCAGTGGTCCTTCTGTTTCTATTTTCGAGGGTGTTATGTATTAGTTTGCTAATTGGTGTCGGAGGGTAGTTATTCCTGGCCTTGAAGGTCAGAACTAGAGACTTATATGTAAGTCTGGCTTGTAATGGTAACCAGTGTAGGTCCTTCATGATCGGCGTTATGTGAGCAGCTCTTGGTGACCCAGAGAGGACTCTTGCAGCTGCGTTCATAGCCAGACGAAGTGGATTTAAGGTTGATTGAGAGAGGCCATGGAGGATGATATTCGCAAAATCTAGGTGAGGGATGACTAGAGCCTGGAATATTGAGCGATAATCAGTATAGTCAAGTAGTGGTCGGAGGTGGCGTAGCGTTCTGATCTTATGATATATCCTCTTTGTCACATTCTTCACATGCGTTGTCATATCTAGGTGTTGATCCAATGTGATGCCGAGGTATCGGATAGTGGGTTTTGACGTCAGTTCTATGTTGTGTGGACATTCCAGCTGATTGCTGCCATGTGGTTTGTGATATGTTTGTTAGGTTGTCTGTTAAACGCTGCTAAAGTTAGCTGCTTGATGAGATGTTCTGATTGTGAATACTGAGAACAAGTAACAGTCTTTTTTTCTGTAGACTTCTGACCCCTACTTTCTCCTTTATCTTTTCTTTTTGACCTGGGCTCTCGGCCCTTTCGCTTCTAACCCCCCCCCCCCCCTCTTATTCCCTCCTGGCTTTTCTTGGTCTTTTCTTTCTCTTTCCCTCCCCTCTGGCTTTCTTTGCTGAGCTCTCTGGATGGATGGTATTTTTGTGAGGGTAGGAATGGAGCGACAGCCCTCGAGGCTTGGAAGGAGTGAGAGCAACTCGTGCATTAGAAGATGTGGCCAAGATTTCATTTAAGTGGAATTCATGTTTTAACCTCATTCTAAGATATGATTGGGCTGCTAGAGGGGGGAGTGGGGTGGGGGATAGCTGTGGGGGGAGGGAGGGCCAGGTTGGAGGGAGTAGGAGGTCTGAGGGGTTGATGGGGAGAGGAGGCTGAATTAATAGCTGATGATGGGAACAAGTTTCAGTCCCCCTCATCAGTTAGGAGGATGGTACATGGGGAGGGCTTGAGTAGAGGGGAGAGACATAGAGGGTGAAGCAGAAAGAATAACAGCGGGCCCGTAATGCGTCAAGACTCTGAAGTATGCTCCAGCATGGAGCAGCAGATGGTGTAAGAGGGAGGAGATGGGGAGGGGAGAGGCGGGGGGACTGGGAGAGGAGGAGAACTAATCGAAGGAAGAGTAGATCCGGAACAAGGTGGGATTGGGGGGGGGAGGAGGGGGCACCCAGGTGGGATAATTGGATTGAGAATGGAAGCTCACAGGATGATAGGAATGTGAATCAGGAAGGAGGCCCTGGGCTGTGGAACAAGGATGGTGGCGATGGACCCCAGACCCGGCCCTAGGATGGGGAGGCTTGACCCATGACAGCAACTTGAAGTTCATAATTTCGCTGAGTCTGCATTGGAAGAATGGGTAAAGAGCTGAATGTGGCTTTATGGAATGTATGTGGGGTGGGAGTGCCTATCAATGATATAAATTGTTGCAGCAGCTGAAAACGTGACACATAGACATTGCATGTCTTCAGAAAACTCATCAATTGGAAATTGAACATGCAAAAGGGAAGCGGAGCTGGATGGGACAGGTATATGGTGCTGTGGCGGTAGGAAAGAAAGCAGGGGTCACTATTCTAATCGCCAAGGGTGTGGATTTTGAGATGAAGATGCATACGGATCCAGCGGGCAGATATGTGCTGATAGAGGGGCAACCTATGGGTATGGGGGTGGTGCTGAGATCTGTCTATGCCCCAAACACTTATGAAGCTTCCTTTTATCATGCTTTTGAGGAGTGCCTATGAGCACTAGGAGACAAGCCTTTGCTCTTAGCAGGAGACTTCAGTTGCGCCTTAGACCGAGCAATGGACAGATCACAGGCCACCGGAGCGCAAGACTAGTGCCAAGCACGCAGAATTCTAGGAATCAGTGAAACTCATAGCTTGCTAGATATCTGGCAGATATGCCATCCGAGTAAACGCGATTTCACACACTTGTTGCGGGCGCACAGCACTTGGTCCTGTATTGATTATTTTCTCATTTCGGCTGGTTTATTCGAACGGATCACCAAAGCGGAAATAGGACCGATTATTATATCTGACCATGCTAAAATATCCTTGGGAGTGAGATGGGGAGAGCAAAGGGGCGCACACCCATGGCGCCTCTCTCTGGAGGTGACGGAAGATCCTGGCTTTGGGCCTTTTCTCCAGGTGAAATGGGAAGACTATGCTCTGAACAATGCTCAGCATGTCACAGAACCTTCTTTATTCTGGGAGGCTGGCAAAGCAGTCATGCAGAGGAAATAACGGGGTATGTGGTGGCTAGGCAGAAACGGATGAATAGCCGCATATTACAGCTGGAACGTACACTTAGAGAGTTAAGACGGAAGCTGATAACACATCCTCAGAGTATCGTAAGGCGCTCCATGATGTCCAGGCAGAATTGAACTCACTTATTCACCGGAGCACAAAGAAATCTTAACTTTATTATAGATTTCAATTTGGTAATAAAACGGGTAAGCTCCTCTCATTGCCGATAGGGACAAAGGATGGGCCAAGATATGTGGGAGCCATGAGTAATGGCGGAGGGAACTTACAACACTCCGTGGCAGGAGTAGAAAAAGTCTTCAGAGAATTTTATTATTCTCTGTACCAAGAAGAGGAACACCCCGGACCTGATGGGAAGAGGTTTTTGGAGGAATGTGGACTCTCTCAGTTGACAGAGAAGCAAATAGCTGACCTTAATGGTCCCATAACTCCACTGAAAGTGCAACGGGTTATTAAAAGTTTGAAAAGGGGATGGGCCCCAGAGCCAGATGGGCTCCGAAGTGAATTCTATAGGACTTTGGCTGGCAAAATAGAAAAGCCACTAACAAATTACTATTCGGACTTGATTGCCAGAGGGGGTTTTCCCTTTGAGGCCAATATGGCACTGATCACAGTTTTATCTAAGCCAGGTAGGGACCCTCTGCTGCCGGGGTCGTATAGACCAATCTCACTACTAAATGTGGACATAAAGATATTGGCGGCTAGACTAGCGGCACACCTGCCTGCACTAATACATGAGAATCAAGTTGGCTTTGTGCAGGGCAGAAGCATAATGGTTGGAGTCAGAAGGGTACTCAGTTCCATGTATGTTAGTCTCCAAGAGTCCCGGTCTTCCATGATGATCAGCTTTGATGCCGAAAAGGCATTTGACAAGGTCAATTGGGGGTTCATGTATCAAGTTTTGGAAAAAGCCTGGATCAGGGGTTTTTTTTTTTTGCTGCAGCGATTAGACTATGTACTCTAACCCCCGTGGCATGGTGCTGATTAATGGCCAGTTGACAGAGGACTTCCCTTTAAGGAGGGGCACCCGGCATGGGTGTCCCCTCTCACCACTGTTGTTTGTTCTGACCCTGGAGCCATTGTTGAGCCATCTTTGTTCAGCCCCAAACATTAAAGGCATTTGTAGGGGACCTGAGGAATTTCGTGTAGCAGCCTTCGCAGATGATCTTTTGGTACACCTTGGGAATCCAGAGCAAGACCTACCGACATTACTAGATCTCGTACACACTTATGATAGATTATCGGGATTTAAGTTAAATCTTGACAAATCTGAAGCGCTCCCCTTGTATTCCTCCCTTCCAGGTCGATGGAAGGGCTCTTTCCCACTTAAATGGGCTGAGGGGTGCTTTAAATATTTAGGAATCTATCTCCCTATTAAGTTAGATGACCTTTATAGTGTCAATATAGCAAACCTTTTGGAAGATCTTCAAAAGAGAGTGCAGTAGTGGCGAGACCTCCTGTTATCATTGGGAGGCTGGATAGCCCTCTATAAAATGGTCATCTTCCCAAAGTGGCTATATAAGTAAGGTTCCACTGACCATTATATAGTAAGGTTCCAATGACCATTAATTACATTTCATTTGTGCTATAATTTAAAGATGTCAATAGTTTTCCTTGCAATCCAAGTTTAATGTCCTGTTATTTGTAATTACCTTGTTATCCAAGTTTTATGACCTTGTTTACTGTAACTCAGACACATGTTTTTGTGCTGAATTTTGTGTTCGATGTAAACCGCGCTGATGTCAAATAGTGCGGTATATAAGAAATGTAAATAAATATACACTTCAGATGCTACTGTTGATATTGAAACAGAGGGATCTAAAACAGCTGGAGAGGCAGGTTCTATGGCAGGTACACAGGCCACAAGTGAAGCTGGCGGTCTTGCAAAGACCGTGGTCACAAGGAGGAATGGGGTTTCCAAATAAGCGAAGATATAATATGTTGTGCGCTCTGAGGCATGTGAGGGATTGGTTATGGGATCTAGCAGATTATACTCCATTGGGATGGGATCAGGCCATAGTGACTTCGTACCACCTGCGGTATATATGGTATGAAGACAGCCACACTAAGCTTCCTCCAATACAAAAGAATGTAATTTTTCAGTCGACCTGGGAGGGACCTGTGTGTAGACTAATACAGTGCAATTCCTCTAGCTTGCCGTACCTGCCATTGCATGGGAATGCTGCATTCCCACCTGGAATTGGAAGATCAGTTTTTGAGAAGTGGCGTAGGTTGGGACTATCAAACATTGAGCAGATGGTAGAGGATTCGGGAGCTCCACTTTCCTTTACTGAACTAAGGAAGTGTTATGGGTTATTGGGCGACCATATTTTTCCCTATTTACAGGACAGAAGTTATATACATACTCTACTGAGGACGGCACTGGAACTGAGTGTATGCTCTTGGATGGAGGAGGTGCTCATGGGTAGGGATAGTGTAGTCCGTATTGTGCATTTTCATAGGGCTCTGGCAGAATTGATGCTGGGAGCAGAGGGGAGGGGGGGGAGACTGGCGGAGGCCTGGACGGCTGATTTAGGAGAGCAGGTAATAGGTGAAGATTTTTTTTAAGGCACTAGGAGATAGTCCCCATTGTATGACGTCTGTAACCCTTCGGGACATGCAGTATAAGTTGGTGCGAAGGCTGTACTATACTCCACACTGGGCATGGAAGGCAGGGTTGATAAAGGTGGATGTATGCCCTAGATGTGAAGCCCCTTTGGTAACTTTGGGACATATGCAATGGCATTGTGTGGTGGTTAAGAAATTTTGGACGATGGTGCTGAATGCTGTTTGAAGAGTTTTGAATGGGGGGGGGGAAACAGTTGGCCCCCTCTCGGCCTTATTGGATATTTGGCCGGCAGAGAAGAGTCTGAAAGAGGGGAGGCTTAGGTGGAGAAAGCAGGCATGTCTGGCTCGCAAAGCAATAATGCGAATGTGGTTGATAAAGGAAGGGCCATCCTATACATACTGGGTGAACAACCTCTATGACTTATTGCTTATGGAGTGGGAGAAGGCAAAGGGGCACGCCAAGAGGTGGGCGGAATTCATGAGTGTGTGGGAGCCATATGTCCAGACTCTGCAGCCCAGGGCACGGAGTAGAGTGCTAAATCACTCTGAATGAGTGGAAGTAAGGTATAATAAGGGAGCCTGGGGTGCCTGGGGGGGGGGGGGGATGTAGAGGGAACTAGGAGGGGAGGTAGGGAGTGGGGGAGGAGGGTGAGAACTATCTTAAGGAATAGTAACCAATTTTTAGACATTAAGAATGGAACAGAGGGTAGTTTCAGGAGGAACATGGCTAAACCCACAGACTTGGTAAGAATGCCTGGGTGTTTCATAGCAATGGTCACTAACCAACTACAGTTGGATCTAACCAAGAAGGGGGTAGAGGACCATTGGCAGCTAGAAGATTGACTATTCTATTCCCTGGGGGTTTAAGAGTCCCACTTCCAAGGTGGAAGGAGTCTATGGGGCTAGGATGGGGGGAGGGGCGATGGAAGAAGTGGGGAGGGGGAGGAAAGAAAGGAAAGAAAATGTATGTTAATTTGTATGCTATAAGTTTGTAAAGTTCGGAATGTTACTGTAACTAATGGATATGTGCCATGTTATATTTTTATGGTTTAATAAACAATTGAAACATAATATCACTTACAAAAACATTAAAAAGTATCAGACAAAGGACAGATCTCTGTTGCACAACATTTACCTGTTCCTTCTGTCACCTCCCACTGAATCATTTTCTAACCCAGTCAATCACTTTAGTGTCCATCCCTAGGACACTAAATTTATTTATAAGTTGCCTGTGCGTAACAGTGTCAAAGGCTTTACTGAAACCTAAGTACACCACATCTCGAGCTCTCCATTGATCCAACTCTGTTCGCCCAGTCAAAGAAATTGAGATTTGCTGACAAGACTTGCTTCTAGTAAAACCATGCTGCCTCAGATCCTGTAATCCATTGTATTCCAGAAACCTCCCTATGCTCCATTTTAGCAGTATTTCCATTAGTTTGCTCATCACAGAGGTCAGACTCACTGGCCTGTAGTTTCCAACCTCATCCTTGCTTCCACTTTTGTGTAAGGGACTACATGCGCCCTTCTCTAGTCCTCTGGGACCACTCCCGACTCTAAAGAAGCATTGAAAAGATCAGACAGTGGAGCCGCTAGAACTTCTCTAAGTTCCTTTAATATTTTCTGATGTATCCCATCTGGCCCTATTGCTCTGTCTACTTTTAGTTAGCTAGCTCCTTGCAAACAGTCTTCTGTAAATTGTTCAAAATCCGCCTTACTTCTTTTCCTATTTTTCAGAAACATTTGTTAAGCAATTTCACTTTATCCTCATCAGCTACTACATATTTTATCCCTTCACCCTTCATTCTGACAATACCACTTTTGCACATTCTTCTCTCACTAACCTATTTGAAAAACGTGTTGTCCCCCATTTTACCTGTTGGCTATTTTTTCTTCCATTGTATCTTTGCCTCAGGGATTTCTTTGCGCCTCTGGATTTAGCTGAAGCTTATTTTTTCAGTCCTATCCTAGAGGATCAACAGCAATTTCTCCATTTTGCCATGCTTGGCTCTTATTTTCAGTTTGCTGCTCTTCCCTTTGGTCTCTCCACTGCCCCAAGAGGCACTAGGAGATCTGTGTTTATCCATACCTAGATGATTGGCTCATCCAGGTCAGGTCACAATCCGAAGTGTTTCAGGTTTGGCCCAGGTAGTACAGTTTCTGGGGAGTCTCAGCTGGGTGATCAGTCAACAAAATATCTATTTGGAGCCTTCCCAGTCACTGGGGTAGGCAGGGTCTTCTTGCCCAAAGAGTGTGAAAATTTGGTTGGCCCAGCTTGCAGCTTTACGATCTCAGCAGGCTCTCAGGATTTGGGATTATCTACAGCTTCTCGATTTGATGGCGGCAGCGAACATTATGGTGCCATGGGCACTAGCCCACATGAGGCTGCTTCAGAGGACTTTGCTGACTCTGTGGTCTCCAAGCTCTCAGAGTTCGAGGTCAGGCTTCTCCAACTGAAGGTAATGGCAGCAGCCACAGCATCTGAGGAAGAGCATGCCACTGGATGATCACTTGTGACGTCTGCCGTTGACGGATGCTAGCCTGTTTCGCTATGGAGCCCATTGTGAACATCAAAACAGCTAGGGCCATTGTAGCATTCGGGGGGCAGCGTGACCTATCAGCCATCTGGAGGCAAGGGCCAGTTGTCTAGCCCTTTTGCACTTCTGGATTCTGGTCAAGGGCAGAGTGATCTGGGTATGCTCAGGCAATGTCACAGCAGAAATATGTCAGTCAGCAGGAGGACATGAATGCCAGAGTGGCTGTGGAGTTGATCCTCAAGTGAAGAGGAACCTCTTAGCTCTATCAGCATAACACATCGAAATAGAAAAGTGAGGCAGACTTCCTCAGTCGCCACTCCCTCAATCCTGGGGAATGGGAGCTAAGTCAGATGGTATTCCAGCAAATTCTGATTTGATTATGGGTAGGAAGGTTTGAGATTGAGCGATCGGGGCAGAGAATTCCAAAGAGTGGGAACACAGAAAAAGAAGGCTGAACAACGGTAGATACAAGTCATGCTTTGTTGGGGGGCGGGATATGAAGTCTATTATCCTGAAGGGAGCGAAGGGCCCAAATGGGGTATAGAATGTAAGATAGGAGAACAGGTAAGCAAAGGAACTAGTATAGAGGACATTGAAACTGCCTTGATTCGGCAGTTTCTCAATGTAATCCTACCCGCTTCTGATCGCTGGAAGGAGCGGGATACAAATGCTTGCTAAATAAAAATAAAAAAAAAATTGTGTGCTAAAATCAGTAGTTTGTATTGGATCGGGCTGAGACTGCAACCAGTGGTGGGATTTCAGGAGTGGCGTAACATGGTCAAATTTTCCCAAATATGATAATATATGAATGGCTGTGTTTTGGACCGCTTGAAGGTGCTTTAGTGAGGAGAGAGAGAGAGACCAGCATATATGGAGTGTCTGGTAACTTTTCAAGCATTGGTGCCGTGGACATCAGATGAGGCCTTCTTTGCTTGCCTTCCTTCAGGAAGCAAACACAGGTTTTAAATGTTTCCTGATTGTGAAATAGTTATTGGTGCCACGCGGCTAACAAAGTAGAGAACCTGAGGACCTGAACACTCTGTTCTGAGTTGCTGACAGATTAATCTCAATGGTGATAACCAAAGGAGTGGAGGAGTAGCCTAATGGTTAGAGCAGTGGGCTAGAACCAGAGCAGCCAGAGTTCAAGGCCCACTGTGGCTCCTTGTGATCTTGGGCAACTCACATAACCCTCCATTGCCTCTGATACAAACTTAGATTGTACGCCCTCCAGGGACAGAAAATACCCATTGTACTTGAATATAACTCCTCTTGAATTTCTGAGAAAAGGCATGAGCTAAATCCAAAGCGAGGCACTCTGAGAAGAACACAGAAGCCGAACAGTGTAATCTTTCAAACGATTTGACAGATATAGGGGAAAACCCTATATACTACTTAGTACAAGTTGCATAGAATTTTGAAGGAAATTCTAACCAAAATGGAAAGCCACTGCAGCTCAGCAAGTTTGGGGATAATGTGATCAAACATTTGTTCCGGTAATCAGTCTTGCAGTTGTGCTCTGAGCAAGCTTCAGTTTATCCAAACCACAAACATCTACAACCCCTCCTCACATGGGACAACACCCACACACCAAGCACTCCAATCCACATCCACAACCCCCCCGAACTGCAGCTCCCTCTCCATTTCATTGATAAATGCTCATTCAGTCAGAAACAAATACCACATGCTCCATGACCTGATAACAACCCAAAAGATTGACATCCTATGCATAACAGAAACTTGGCTAACAGACACTGACACGGTGCTCATGAACCAACTAGCACCAAAAGGATACAGCCTTCAACATTGCTCCCGAACACACACCAGAGGAGGCGGCGTAGCCACCATAGCGAAAGCCAACCTCCACCTTCGGAACCATGCATCAGAAACGACCAACGAAGCTGACATACTCACCCTCACCAATAAGCACCTCTCATTATGCCTAGTCTACCGAGCACCCACCCCAAACACCGACCTACCAAGGATATTACAACACATATCTGAAAGCGCCATCTCCGCAAAAGAGCAAATAATCCTAGGAGACTTCAACCTCCCATCACTCCAAGACAATCAAGCAGAAACCTTCATCGATGCCATGGAAGCAATGAACCTAACACAGATCATACACGAACCAACGCACGAAAAAGGAAATACATTGGACCTCATATTCCTAAATTCCCAAACCGCCATCTCATACAAGAATCCAGAAATCACACCTGTACCATCGTCTGACCATTACTTCATCAGCATATCTCACACCCACCAGCACATGAACAGCAAGGAGAACAAACAGCTTATAAGACGATTTAAAACTTTCATCAAAGAAGATTTCCTGGCACAAACTCTACCTAAACTCCAAACGAGCTCCAACAATATCAATAGCCTAATCCACAATTGGAACACCACAATCTCCTCCGCATCCAGTACAACAACAAACAAGACTAAAACCAAACACACCTCCACAAAAGCCAGATGGTTCACCCCCAACCTCAGGAAACTAAAAACCAAACTCAGAAGAGCTGAAAGAAAATGGAGAAAAACCAAAACAGAGGACGACAAAACAAACTATATGTACGAACTAGATGCATACCACACAGAAACAGACAAAGCAAAAAAGGCCTTCCATTCGAAGATCATAAACACAAACCACGAGAACTCTTCGAGATTGTCAAAAAACTGACAAAAACGCCCAACCATTCCGACCAACTGCCAAACATCCCACTGGAATTACTAGCACAACAATACAAGCAGCTTCAATAACCACAAAATCCACAATTGAACACAGAGACAACAACAACAAACCACCCCACCACCATAGACAGAGACTGGAGCACTTTCAAAGCAATCACGAAAGAAGAAATATCATCCACCATCTCCCGCCTGAATACCACCACCTCTCCGCTAGACCCCTGCCCCACAGAATGGATAAAGAAAACCAAAGAAGACCTGAGCACACCATTAACCCGCATTGTTAATGAATCCCTCAGCCAAGGACGTATGCCAGACCTCCTCAAAACTTCAATCATCCGTACAACCCTAAAAAAACACAACCTGGATCCCCTCGACCCCACCTCCTACAGACCTATAGCAAGCCTCCCGTTCACCGCCAAAATCATTGAGAAGGTAGTCCAGCAACAGCTCCAAGAATATTTAGATACCAACAACATACTGGACCCGCAACAACATGGCTTCCGTCCACTCTTCGGAGTCGAGACCCTCATAACATCACTAATGAACACCCTCATCATAGGAACCCAAGCCAAACACTCTGGATATGCCATGATCTTCCTAGACATATCAGCAGCCTTCGACACCATCTCCCACGACATCCTCATACACAGACTACAAGCAATTGGCATCAAAGATACCATACTTCAATGGTTCCACTCCTACCTAACCAATAGACAACAACTGATCCGCACAAACATATCAACCTCACCCTCCTTCCAGCAACACCAAGTAGTACCCCAAGGATCCACACTATCTGCCATGCTCTTCAACATCTATCTGCAACCACTCTGCACAATCATACACGCCCACAACATCAACTATCACATCTATGCAGATGACATAATGCTCTATGCACCAATCACAACCTCTAACCCAACAAATAAACACCTATCAGAATGCTTTACAGAGGTATCCGGCTGGCTGCAAAAGAACAACCTATCCATCAACATAAAGAAAACAGAAGCCCTCATAGTAACAAAGGACCCAGACTTCACTCCACCTTCGCACCTCAACATTGGAACCACAAAAATACAAATACAACCGCACATAAAGTATCTAGGAATCATCATAGACCAAGCACTCACTCAAGCAACAAATCAAAAAAACCACCGGAACAATATTCCACAAAGCCAAAACAGTACAACGCCTCAGACCTCTCCTTGAACCACAGGACTTCAGAACAGTGATGCAAGCCATGACACTCCCCCACCTGGACTACTGCAATATAATCTACCACGGACTCCCAGCCACCCACACCAACCCACTCCGAACTGCCTTAAATACCACAGCAAGGATTATCCAGAAAGCAAAAAAACGAGACCACATCACCCCAGTCCTGAGGGAGCTACACATACTCCCCGTTGAAGCAAGAATCAAATACAAAGCCGCCCTACTTACTCATAAAGCTCTCTACCAAACTCAGACTTCCCAGCTCCGCACACTGCTGCCCCGACCAGCCCACAACAGAACAACATGGCTTCTGTAAAGTAAACCGCAGCTGATCGTAGGAAGCAGCGGTATATAAATGTTTGCTAAATAAATAAAATAAATAAATAAAATAACAACCAGACAAACCATGAACAACTCCCTCACCATCCCCCACAAACGAACCAAATGCAATCAACGGACCTGCAACAGAGCCTTCGAACTATATGCACCAACCCTCTGGAACTCTCTACTAAGTCACATCAGAAGCAATGGAGATCCCTCATCATTCAGGAAACAACTAAAAACCATCCTATTCCAGGAATACCTCTGACCAGAAACAAACACCCACCACTGACTACCCCCCAACCCCCCTATTTCACCCGCTGAACATATGCTCTAAGAGATTGTAACACAACGTCTATGTCTATGTCCCAATTATTTGTTAAAATCATTAATGTTGGCCACCTGGTGATGACCCCCAAACCTAGAAATTGATTATTGTCCACCCCCCCCCCCCCCCTCAATGTTGCACCGCTTTGACTCGGAGAAAAGTGGGATATAAATACAGTTAAATAAATAAATAAAATAAATGAAGATCATTTTTTGAAAGGTTCTTGTACATTGAATTGCAGTGGTTCATGTGACTGGTAATAGTTGCATGGACTACTTTTACCAAATTTGCATGATCAAAAAAAGGTCACAGTTGGGGAATGGTTTGAAATACATAAAAACGAGTGGCCTGAGAAGAAAGAGAGAAATCCTTATTAGAGAGAACATCTAAACTTATGCCCTCCTCACTGAGCTGAATATGGTAACCAATTGAAACTGGCTTAACTATCAATGGATTATCATTTCTATAAATCCACGTCAGCTAATTTTAATGAATTCAGTACCAAGTGTGATGATTACACCATTGCTCATCTCTGTCCAAACATTGTTTTCATCTACATTAGCTTCTTGCTAGTCATTCTACACATAATAGACTAACTAAATGCCATCAGAAATTATTTATTTATTTAGCTATTTTTATATATAGTTTATCTCCGCTTCAAAGCAGTTTACAATAAACTGATCAACAAATTGATACGTGCAAACTGGGGCCTGAACTTGGAAGACTATAAGATTATTCTATGCGTTGAACTTTAACTTTCTTACAGCAGAGGGGCAAAGGAATAAGTACCGGTGAGCCTGACGTCAGTACCAGGATAAATGGTAGAAACCATTATAAAAAACAAAATTACTGAACATGTAGATAGTCATAGCTTAATAGGAGACAGCCAACATGGCTTTAGACAAGGAAGATCTTGTCTTACTAATCTGTTATGGTTTTTTGAAGGTGTGAATAAACAGGTAGCCAAAGGTGAGTCAGTAGATTTTCAGAAAGCCTTTGACAAGGTCCCTCATTGGAGACTTTTGGCAAAACTAAAGAGTCATTGGATAGGAGGCAGTGTACTATTATGGATCAGGAACTGGTTAAAAGATAGAAAGCAGAGGGTAGGGCTAAATGGCCAATTTTCCCAATAGAGAAAAGTGAATAGTGGAGTACCCCAGGGATCTGTGCTGGGTCCGCTGCTTTTTAACATATTCGTAAATGACCTGGAAAAGGGAATAATGAGTGAGTTTATCAAATTTGCAGATGAGACAAAACTATTTAAAGTTGTTAAAACCCAAGAGGATTGTAGAAAATTGCAAGAGGATCTTGATAAATTGGAAGACTGGTCATCCAAATGGCAGATGAAATTTAATGTGGACAAGTGTAAAGTTATGCACCTAGGAAAGAAGAACCCAAATTATGGTTACATGATGCAAGGTTCCTCATTAGGAACCACCACTCAGGAAAAATATTTAGGCATCATCGTGGATAAAATGTTAAAACCCTCTGCCCAGTGTGCAATGGCGGCCAAGAGAGCAAATAGAATGCTAGGTATCATAAGGAAAGGAATGGAAAATAAAACAAAGGATATTATGTCTCTGTATCGTTCCATTGTGCGACCGCACCTTGAATATTGTGTGCAATTCTGGTTGCTGTATCTTAAAAAGGGTATAGCGCTATTAGAAGAGGTACAGAGAAGAGCCACCAACATTGTAAAGGGGATGGAAGTATACCCCTATGAAGAGATGCTAAAAAGGTTAAGGCTCTTCAACTTGGAAAAGAGACAGCTGAGGGGAGATATGATAGAGGTCTATAAATTAATGAATGGAGTGGAACAGGTAAACGTAGATCAATTGTTTACGTCATCAGAATATAGAAAGACTAAGGGGCATGCAATGAAGCTACAGGGTAACCTATTTAAGACTAATAAGAGAATATATTTTTTCACTCAACATGTAATTAAACTCTGGAATTTGTTACCAGAGGATGTAGTAAAAGCTGTTAGTGTAGCTGGGTTTAAAAAAGGTTTGGACAAGTTCCTGGAGGAAAGGTCCATAAACCTTATTAAAAGGGACCCAGAATATCACTGCTTGACCCAGTACAAGCATTGTGGAACCCTGTGTCTTTTGGGGAAACTGCTAGGTACTTATGACCTAGATTAGCCACTGTTGGAAACAGGATACTGGGCTTGATGGACCTTGGTCTGACCCAGTAAAGCATATCTTATGTTCTTTGGTTCCACAGATCAGATTCAGCCCCGGTATCCCTGAAAGCCATGCGTTCTAAGGCCATGCATGGATCCTCGGGGTCTCGGAAAGCCCCTGCGGTACCTGAGCAGGCACGCGAACAGTCTGATAAGGGTTCACCGGATCGAGAGCGCAAGAAAAAGAAGAAATCCTTAAGGACCTCTTCCTGGGAAGCGGACACGCACGGCAAGTCCCGTGCGAGGTCCCACAGCCTCCAGAGTGTATCCAAGGAGCAGGAGCGGCTGGCAAAGATACCCAGAACAGACATCGAGGCCTCCGGCAATGGATCTCGGACTCTAGGCCCATCCTTTCAAAGATTCCCTTTCCTTACTTACACCCGACCCGGTCACCCCAGCGTCTGTGTCGAAGGCTACAACTCCTGAGTGAGAAGCCAGGATAATGGTGTTGGAACGCAGTGTTTCTGCCTTCCTTGCCTCGCAGCAAGCATTGATGCCTGGCCCTGGTGGCACATGCGCTAAAACTGCAGGGACCTCGATGCCGAGGACTCACCGGGCTGCCGAAGAGATCCTCAAGAGCACCATGCCTCGAGCTGATCCTTGGCAAGGGCCTCGATCCCACTCCCGGTGCTCCAGAGTGAGATCCTCCCTGTCAAGCGCTTCTCTCTCAGGCCAAGCAACAGCCGTGGTTCACCTGAATTCCCAACCTGATGATGCCCCTAGAGCCATCGGGCCTGGAGTCCTTGACGGATTATTTGGACTGGGAATCAGAGGACAAGGCTTCCCAAGAGACATGAGCACACCGTGATTTCCCCTCTGATCCTTCTCCGTGATGTCAAGGTGCTGGTCTCCGCCCGAGGACACCTCGTTCCTCGAGTTTGTCCGGGACATGGCAAAGGCATTGTCCCTCACCATGGAGTCTGAGGAGGACCCTCGCACGGAGGAACTTGAAATCCTCCATTATGAGGCCCCAACTAAGGAGGCCCTTATGTCCCCGTCCCCACTATCCTCGGTCGCCTCCTTCTCTGGATGTGGGAAATACCACCATCGGTGTCAATTGTTAGCCGGCGCCTGGACACTATGTATCTGGTCCAGCACGGCCCTGGCTTCAAGAAGGCACATCTCCCTCACACCTCCATGGTGGTTAGTTTGACCATGCGTCGACAGAAAAGCCCAAAGACTCACTCTTCAATGTCCCCGAGCAGGGAGTTCTGTGCCCTTGGCACCCTCAATGCCCTCAGATGAAAATGTAAGTAGGGCTCGATGCTGGCTTGCCGAATACAAGCATATCAACTGTATATTGGCGTGTATCTCTGAGACCTAGCTTAGGAACTCGGAGGTTTCTCGGCGGGTCTCAGAGGGGATCACCTCCAGCGATTCCAAACCCTCACAGTGTCCATTGGGGAATGCTCAAAGTACTTGTCTCGAGCAGCCTATGACAGCTTAGAGTCTAACGTGAGGATGGTCCCTGCAGGCATCGGTGTCCAACGCCAGGTCTAGCTCCAGGCATTGGACCTCGAGCAATGGGTCCAGGAGAAACTCTTCAACGTCCCTTGTCTCTGTGAAAACCTCTTCAGCAAGCCGATGGAGGATAAGGCAGCGGAGATTGAGACAGAGTATGTCACCAAGCTCTCCAGGAAGGAACCACTGGGGAAAAAGTCTCCCTTCCACTGGAAAGGCCAACCTTATCGAGGCTATCCGCATACCAAGCCCCCCAAACTCCTCCCCCAGTAGGGTCATCAGGGCAAGGGAGCAGGCCAGAACCCATGCAAGCCTAAGGTCCCCAAGCCTCAGACACCAGCTCCAGCCTAGACAGGATCAGGATTTGGCTCCCAGAGCATAGCCTCTCTACCCATGGGGGACCAGCTGTCAACAGGGGGGCTTCTGGTTCATTTTGCCCACCAGTGGTCTGTCATCACTACCCACTCCTGGGCAATTCAGGTGGTCAGGAAAGGTTACCTCCTTCACCTGGACCAGGCGCCTCCCCCTTTCTTTCAAGGAGAGCTTCCTTTGACTCCCCTGCACCAGGCCCTACTACCACAGGGACTTGCAGGCCTTCTTCAGGGACAGGGCTTTGGAGCCCATAACACTTCATCTAAAAGGAAAGGGAGTCTACTCCAGGTACTTTCTGGTCCCAAAAAGAACAATGTGAAAACACTGTATCTTGTCAAATATCAAATCCTGATGTAACCTATTCAATGTATATATAATTATGTAGATAGTTATCCCCAGTTCACACCCAGTTTATCTTCCCTGTTATCTGTAAACCTAGATCAGTCATGTATTGACAGGTATATTGTTGTTTATTGTAAACCGCACTGATGATGAATAGTGCGGTATATAAAAAATGTTAAATAAAATAAATACAATAAAAACAAGATGCCTAAGGCCCAACATGAACTTGAGAAACCTTGTGCGGGAGAAGTTCAAAATGCTCTTCCTTGGAATATTGCTGCCCTACCTCCAGCAGGGAGATTTGCTATGCTCCTTGGACTTAAAGGATGCTTATACCTACATCCTTATCCACCCCAGTCATAGGCAGTACCTAAGGTTCATGGCCAGGAGCAACCACTAACAGTACAAGGTACTACCTTTCGGCCTCACCTCTGCACCAAGAATCTTCATCAAATGCCTGGCGGTGGTGGTGGCCTGCCTTCATCTTCCCATTCCTGGACGACTGGATAGTAAAAAGGGAAAGAGCCTCAGAGGTGCAACAGGCCACGGCCCACACCATCAAGGTCCTACAACATCTGAGGTTCATGATAAACCACCCCAAATCCCACCTCACTCCAACAGAGGACCTGGAGTTCATAAGGGCCCTCCAGGACAGGGCTTTCCTCCCCCTGAACAGGGCAGATTATCTCAGGGCCCTCGTGACCGAGGTGCCAGCGCCATCATGCTGTATCGGCTCAGTCTCCAATGCCTGCCTCCGCATGCGGACAGCTCAGTAGTGCCTCCACTCACAGTGGACTCAAGCCACGGGCAGGCTCCGGGACAAGGTCTCAGTGTCCTGTCAACTAGCAGAGTCACTCGATTGGTGGCAGGACGCGCAGCACCTAAAGACGGGCATGCCCTTTCAACACCCCAAACCTCCAGAGGGTCCTCACTATGGACGTGTCCCTACTGGGCTGGGGTGCCCACTCTGAGGAACTGTACATGCAGGGCAACTGGTCTCCCGAGGAGAGCAAGAATCAGATCAACCTGCTGGAGCTCAGGGCCATTTTTCTTGCGATCAAGGCCTTTCACCACCGCCTGCGGAACCAGTCAGTGCTAGTCCAAATGGACAACCAGGTTGCCATGTTCTGTCTGAACAAGCAGGGCGTCCCGGCTTCTTTGCCAGGAGGTAATAGCTCTCTGCTCGTACGTGACCAGCCAGGAAATGCTCCTCAGGGCAGCATAACTTCCGGGCCAAGACAGTGCACTGGCGGACAGGCTAAGCAGGGTCCTCCAGCTGCATAAGTGACACCTAGACCCCAGGGTGACGCAGCAGCTATTTTGGCTATGGAGAACCCCAAGTTTGGACCTCTTTGCCAGCCCAGCCATTGCCCAGCTTCTACTGTCCCCAACTGCACCCATCCCCAGATAGCAGCAGACAACTTCCTCATCTCGTGGTTGGAGGGCCTGTTGTATGTCTTCCCTCCCACACCACTAATCACCTGTACCCTTTTCAAGATCCTGCGGGACAAGGTGTCCATGATCCTTGTGGCCCCACGGTGGCCCAGACAGCCCTGTTGATCCGCCTCTCGATGGAGTTCCTGATCCCTCTAGGGAGTGCCTCAGGACTACTGACCAAGGACAAGGGCTCGCTTCTCCACCCCAACCTGGGTTCCCTGTTGTTAACAGCATGGCTGCTGAACACGTTACCCTAGTGCCCTTCATCCTCCCTAGGGAGGTGGAAGAGGTCCTCCTGTCCTCTCGAAAGAACTCCACGAGATGAGCCTATGCCTTCAAATGGTGCAGATTCTCAGTATGGTGTGCGGAGCAACGGGTTGACCCATTCTCCTGCTAGGTACACACGAAGCTGTAGTACTTGCTCCACCTCTCGCAGACCGGACTAAAGTCCAACTCCATCAGGGTGCATCTGAGCACGCTCTCTGCGCATCATCACTTCATAGAGGGCAAACCTCTATCTGTGCAGCTCCTCATTACCCGATTCATGCGGGGCTTGCTTCTCTCTAAGCCTCCCATCTGGCCGCCTCCAGCGAAATGGGATCTCAACGTGGTTCTGACGCATCTTACCAAGCCGTCTTTCGAACCTTTGGCTACCTGCCATTTGCGTAACCTATCTTGGAATGTTGTCTTCCTGGTGACACTCACCTCTGCCCGCAGAATCAGCGAGCTTCCAGCCTTGGTGGCCGAGCCACCTTACACTAGGTTCTACAAGAAGAGGGTCGTTTTTCGCACCCACCCAAAATTCCTTCCGAAGGTGGTATCCGCCTTCCACCTCAACCAAGAGGTGGTGCTTCCTATCTTCTTTCCCCAGCTCACGCCAACAGGGCAGCAGTCATTCTCCATACTCTGGACTGAAAAAGGGCCATGTCCTTCCATCTGCAGTGTACCCAGGGCCTCCACAAAGCCTCACGGCTTTTCGTTTCATACAACCCCAGTCGACTGGGGAAGGCTATGACCAAGTGGACCCTGTCCACTTGGGTGGTAGACTGCATCGTCTGTGACCACAATCAGGCTGGGCTATTGTTGGAGCGCTGGGTCACAGCGCACAATGTCAGGGCTATGGCGACCTCATTTGCAAGTCTATGCTCTGTCCCTATGATAGACATCTGCCAGGTCACCACCTGGTCCTCATTTCACACCTTTGCAGATCACTAATGCCTGGAAAGGGTCCCAATGAGACAGTGCCTTCGGCCAGGCCATATTCCGTAATCTGTTTAGGGTTTAGGCTAATCCTACCCTCCGACCCTTCTTGTTCAGACTACCGAAGCCATGATTCTCTCTGGACACTAGGGTCTTCAGAATCTTTCCTCAAATTGGCTTGTAGCTGCTCGCTGCTGGGCCATGTTTTTTCTACGGGTCCTCAATAGCCTGTAGCTAGGGAGTCCCATATTCTCCTCTCAAGGACATAGCCTTCCATGAATTCGTCAGGGATATGGCCAAGGCTCTCTCTGTGCAAACTGAGGTGGAGGAGGACCTGCACACGGAGATTCTCCAATATGAGACTCCACTTAGAGAAACCCTCATCATGCCCATACAGCTGATCCTCAAGAGGCTGCTCCTCCAAATGTGGGAGGCATCGTCGTCTGTGCCTATAGTCAACCATCTACTCGATGCTATGTACTGCATCAGGAAAGAGCTGGGGTTTCACAAGCCCCAGCTCCCACATAACTCCATGGTCATCAAATCGTCCATGCAGAAGCTCAAGAACCTAAAAACCCACTCTTCCGTCCCTCCCGGCAGGGAGGCCCGGGCCCTCGATGCCCTCGGTTGCAAATGCTATCACAGTTCGATACTGGATTGCCAGATCCAGGCCTATGTATTCTTCATGTGATGTACCTAAAGGCCAAAGAGCTGTCGGGGTTTGCAGCAAGCCTCATCGGGGAACCCCTTCAGTGGTTCCAGACTCTGACCTCAGGAGTGAGGTACTGCTCCAAGTTCCTCACCCGGGCTGCCTATGATGGTTTCGAGTCAGTGTCTCGAGTTCTGGTGCTAGGCCTGGCTGCAATCCTCTGACCTCAAGCAATGGGTCCAGGACAAACTGCTCGATATCCCCTGTACTAGTGAGAACCCCTTCGGTAAACATATGGCCATCAAAGCTGCTGAGAAGGAGGCAGAATTTGTGACCCATCAGAGGCTCTCTAAGAAGGCCTCATCCCATCCCCATAAACAAAAAAAACTTTGGGAAAATTTCCCGAGGAAAAAGGGTGCCTTTGCACAGGGTCATCAGTACCAGCCCCACTCTGGCCATCAGCAGGGTTCTCACCAAGAGGCAGGGACATGGGGCTCAGAAGGCAAAAGAAAACATAAGCCCAGGCTCCGGCTCCCACCTAGCCTGGGGGGAGCTTTTGACAACCTGGCAGGAGCTTTTAACTCCCAGGGCAGGGCCTCCCCTCCCCCAGGAGACCATTATCAGCCCACAGGGGGGCATCTGGCACTCTTCACCCACAGATGGGCCTCAATCATCTCGGACGTTTGGGTACTGCAGATAGTCATGGAGGGATATCTCCTCCACCTGCAGCAGATTCCACTCAGATTCTTTCCCTAAGAGCCGGTCTGACCCCTCCTTCACCAGACCCTGCTGGTCACAGAGCTTGCAGGTCTTCTCAGGGACTAGGCAGTAGAACTTGTACCCAGACACCTGTGGTGCAAAGGCTTCTACTCCAGGTACTTTCTTGTCCAAAAGAGGACTGCGTGCCTCAGGCCCATCCTAGACCTGCGAAACCTAAACAGATTTCCGGTGAGGAAGTTCAAGATGATCTCCCTTGGAATACTGCTGCCCTACCTCCTTGGACCTAATGGATGCTTACACACACATCCTGTTTTCCCCCCCCCCCCCCCCCCACGAGCAGTACCTAAGGTTCATGGTAGGAGGGGGACACTACCAGTACAGGGTGCTACCCTTCGGGCTTGGCCTCCTTGCCAAGGGTATTCACAAAGTGCCTAGCAGTGGTCCGTGCCCACGTACGCCTGCAATGGACCTTTGTCTTTCCATATCTCATCAGGGGCAGCACAACTGTAGAGGCCCATCAGGCCAAAGGGCGCACAACCCTCCTGCTGCAGCATATGGGGTTTTTCATCAACTACCCCATATCTCATCTCACTCCAGCCAAGAGCCATGGAATTCATAGGTACTCAGCTGGACACCCTGCAGGCCAAGGCCTTTCTTGCCAGGGAAAGGGCAGACTGCTCAGGGAGCTAGTGGCAAAGCTGCAGCACCATCATGCTCTGTATCAGCCAGTCTCCTCTTCCGCCTTCTGGGCCACATGGCCTCTATGGTCCACGTGACCCCGCTAGTCCACCTACACATGCGGGCATCTCAGTTGTGTCTCTGCTCCCAGTGGAAGCAAGCCACGGGCAGAGTGTGGGATAGAATCAGGGTAACCCACCAGCTGGCAGAGTCCCTCGGCTGGTGGCAACGTCTCCACCACTTCCATGCCGGGATGCCTTTCCAGGCACCCACGGCTCAGAGGGTCCTTACCATGGACGCCTCCCTCCTCAGTTGGGGGACACATTGCGAGGACCGTTGCACATAGGGCAGCTGGTCCCAGATGGAATCCCTGCTATGGATCAATCTTCTGGAACTCAGGGTGATTTTCCTCCCCCAGCCAGTGCTGATACAAACAGGCAACCAAGTCGCCATGTTCTACGTCGTCAAGCAGGGGGGGGGCACGGGCTCATACTCCCTCTGCCAGGAGGCAGTGGCCTTTCTTTCTTTTGCAGCTCGCAACATGATGTTCCTGTGGGCAGTCTGCCTCCTGGGCCAGGACAACATCCTGGTGGACCGACTCAGCAGGGTGCTCCAAACGCAAGAGTGGCGCCTGAACCCGAATGGCCTCATGGCTCTTCCACCTCTGGGGGATGCCCGTGATGGACCTCTTTGCCACCCCGGACAATGTGCAGCTGCCCCCCAGCAAGAGTGGCAGCGGATGCTTTCCTGATTCTGTGGACGGAAGGCCGCCACTATGCCTTTCCGACGATGCCCCCTCTCCTGGTCACCAAGATCTTCTCAAGATTCAGCATGAGGGGGCAGCACTTATACTAATTGCCTTCAGGTGGCCCAGACAACCTTGGTTCCCACTGCTGCTCTTCCTGTTGGCAAAACACTCAATCCCCCTGGGCCATGCCCCGGACCTCCTGTCTCAAGAGGAGGGATCTCTCCTGCACCCCAATCTGTGGTCACTAACGCTAACTGTGTGGCTACTGAAAGGGTAGCTTTGGCCCCTTTCAACCTCCCACGAGAAGTCGAGGAGGTCCTGTTGGCCATCTGCAAGCCCTCCATGAGGCAAGCTTGCGCCTTTAATTGGTGAAGATTCTCGGTATGGTGTGCGGAGAGGCGGGAGAACCCATTTTCCTGCCCGGTACAACTAGTGCTCTAGTATCTACTGCATCTGTTGTATGCTGGATTAAAGTCAAACTCAGTGAGGGTGCACTGAGTGTGATTCTGCACATCAGCACCCTATCAAGGGGAAGCCCTTCTCGGGTCAGCCCCTAGTCTCTCTGTTCCTCCAGGGCCTCCTGTTATCCCGATGGCAGAATGGGACTTCAACGTGGTGCTCTCACAGCTCACCAGGCCGCCATTCAAGCCTTTAGCTACTTGGCATCTGTGGTATCTTTAATGGAAGATTGCTTCCTGGTAGCTCTCGCATCAGAGTAAGAAAGCCAGACACTGGTGGCAGAGCCGCCAAATACAAGATTCTAAAAGAACAGGGTGGTGATCTGCACTCGCCGCAAATTCCTCCCAAAGGTGGTATCTCCTTTCCACCTCAACCAGGAGGTGGTCCTTCCCACCTTTTTCCTGTGGCCTCACACCGTTCGGGAGGAAACTCCATAAACTGAACTGCAAATGGGCCCTGACCTTCTACCTACATTGGACTCAAGGCCATCGCAAAGCTCCTCAACTTTTTGTTTCTTATGAACCCAGCAGGCTGTGATTTCCTGTGGCTAAACGAACTTTGTCCACTTGGGTGGCTGGGCTCTCCCTGCATCAGCGGATCACAACACATCACGTGAGAGCAATGGCCACATCAGTGGCAGACCTGTGCTCAGTACCGGTGACTGAGATCTGCAAAGCTGCCACATGGTCTTCAGTTCATACGTTCACAACTCACTACTGCCTGGAGAGCGAGTCCCGTCAGGACAGTTCCGTCGGCCATAATCTTTTTGGGGTGTAGGCAACTCCTGCACTCTGACCCTTCTGTTTTCAGGCCGCTGGATGCTAGGGTCTCGCAGAGTCTCTCAGTTGGGGACTCACCTTCTGCAACTCACGGCTACCCAACTTGGTCACCATTGGTGCTGTTGTGGTTCGGTCCTCTGCAACCTGGAACTAGAGAGTCCCATATTGATTGATTTTATTTATTTCATTTAACGGGTTTTTATACCGCTTTATCATTTCAATCAAAGCGGTTTACATTGTAACTTAAACTTGGTAAATGTACATTAAACAGGGACATTGATAACTTGGATTTTTATGAGCAATGCCCAAGGCCACAAGGAGTGCTAGTGGGAATCAAACCCTGGTCTCTTGGCTCCCAAGCCAGTGCTCTAACCACTAGGCTGCTACTCCACTCCATATGTGAGGACTGACTTCCTGCTTGTTTCTGGAAAAAGTGTAGTTTCTCACCTGTAACAGGTGTTCTCCAGGGACAGCAGGAATCAGTCCTCATAACCCTTCCTGGGAGTTGCCTCCCTACCTAGTTTTATATTTACTACCGTCCTAGCTATGTCATCTGACTGAGCAAGATGGCAACCTTGGGCAGGAAGGGTACCATGTATGCATGATGCCATCTCCCAAAGGCTTTCTTTGAAAGTTGGGGAGATGCTTCCGCGCTTGCTCAGTCAGTGCCGACATCACCCATATGTGAGGACTGATTCCTGCTGTCCCTGGAGAACACGTGTTACAGTGAGTAGTTATGATTTCTTCATGTTTACTTCTTTTCACTCCACCCATTATTTTATAGACCTCTATCATATCTCCCTTTATCCATCTCTTCTCCAAGTTGAAGAGCCCCTAACCTTTTATGCCTTTGCTCATAGGGGTATCCATCTATCTCCCTTTAACATTTTGGTAGCCCTTCTCTCTACCTTTTCCAATTCCGCTATCTCTCGCTTTTTTTTTTTTTTTTTTTTTTTTAAATATATGGATGTTACCATAACTGCATGCATTAATCAAGGTGCATTACTTCATGGACCGACAAAGGCATTATGATATCATTTGTTGTATTCTCCATTCCTTTCCTTATAATCCCTAGCATTCCATTAGTTTTCTTGGCTACCACTACATGCTGACCTTAGAAACTCTTCTTAATCAAGCCTGTGGCATCCAATATGATGGGAAATAACTCTAGCTTTTTGCCACATTTTCTTGGTCTCTGACTGCATTTTTTGGTACTTGAAGATCTTCTCTCACTCAATGCAATTCACAGAATATTCGCTTGGGACTGACATCTCTATAAATTAATGCTGTTCTAGTGTTCTCCTTTACCACTATTTCTAGCTTCCTTGCATTCAGCATTTTATCGGTCAGAATGGAGTATTCCAGGTGATGATAACCTCTTCATTCTCAGTAATTCTCTTAGGGTCATGATCTCAGCGCTTTTCAGGCACAGTGATGTTATAGTGTTTGCAGAGTTTTCAATGATTGAGGCATGCTACCTTACTCTGCCTTTCTGTATACAAATTTTCTACCATAAGAACTTCACAACTATAAGATGAGTCACTGTTTCTAGCTCTTTCTTACAGAATCAATATACTGTATGGTTTTATAGTGTATTAGGAACTCTCTATACCGCCCTTCAAACATCAGAGTGGTTTACAAATAAAAACAATAGTAAGAGAAATGGAAAAGAACTCCAATTAAAATAAAGCAAGTAGGACTTCCAGTGGCATGGTGGACTAAGGAAGACGAGTGTTCCTTAGCTCCGGAGCCCTTCTCCCTCCCCGGGCACTTAAAATATACTCGGTAGTGGATTTTTTCAGAGATGTGGTGTTGCGCACAGTTGGGGAGTGAGAGAGGAGGATCAGAAGCCTGGCAAAATAAAACAAAGGCTTATGGCAACGAAAACGGCAAGTTGCGAAAAACCCAGAGTGGCAGAGACTAAAATGGCGGAAAGCAGAGTGGATAGCCCAAGCGTGGAATCAGCGGGAGCAATGGTGGCCGAGGTATCCAAGACAGTGGTGCAAGCCCTGGAGGACAGGCTAAGTGTCTAGCAACTCAGATGATGGCTGTGGTGCAAGCAGTGTCAGACTTTACTGGAAGGGTGGAGCAGGCTGAGCAGCGCATTAGTTCTCTGGAGGATGTGCAGGCCCAGGCCAAAACAAGGCTCAAAAGTGTGGAGGTAGCCATACAACAACAGCTGGAGAAATTGGAGGACTTAGAGAATCGTGGAAGGAGAAAAAATCTCCGGTTCATAGGGCTCGAGGAATCGGTTGTGGAGAGAGTTAAAAAAGTATTTGGAGAAATGGATACCCGCTAACTTGAGCCTGGAGGAAGGAGTTGGTGAAATTACAATAGAAAGAGCTCACAGGCTGGGGCAGCGCTGAGTAACAGATAACCACCCAAGAGCTGTGATAGCTCGGTTTTTTAATGCATATCAAAAAGACTGTCTTATGAGCAGCACGCAAGCAGCGGAGGGGAGATGGAAACGCAGCAAAACTCCTCATCTTCCAGGATTATTCAGCAGGAGTCTGCGCGGTGAAGGGTCTACAAGGAGGTCTGTGGTATTCTGGTGGAGCATGAAACACGATTCGTGCTTGCATATCCAGCCAAGCTATGTGTAGAGTACGAGGGCCATCAGCATGTGTTCCTTACACCGGGAGAGGCTATGTCATTCGGCCAAAAACGATGGTCTACAAAATCTTCATGTGCTGAGTAGCTGCTTAAGAGAATGGCTTTGGTGGGACATGGAATGGTGGGGAGAAGCCACGACAAGCTGACTTAGGTCAGGATATATATGAATAAGCCACTATGTAGTCTTATAGCAGGCTTTGCAAGAAGCTATAATGGTAGCCTGCTGGAGGCAGGGATAGTGTGAAGGAGTTTGCCTCACTCCGGGGATGACAAAAACATATGGGAAATATGTATATAATGTTACTTAAGTTACCCTGAAGCAAGTCTTTATAATAGTAATTAAGTTATTTTTGTTAAAGAGATCACATGGAAAATGTATATTTAGTTGGGTAATGGGACTGCGGGAGGAGGGTTGGGGTAGTATATGTTAAGTCTGTCAAGAGTATAATGTGAGGGAAAGAAAGGGGAGTTATGATTTTTATTGGATCCCCACAGGTAAAATATGCTTAATCACTCTCAAACGCACAAATTAATAGTCAGACATAGTATGGGGATATTATGATGTAAAGGGGGTGGGTTGAGTGCCAAATGGCAGTGGCAAATGATTGGAATGTTACAAGTTATGGGTGGTGGGGGTTGTGGGTGGCATTATAAGGCTGTTAATGGGCCTGAAGGTATATGTTAAGGGTAATTGGGACGGGGTTTATTATTTCTTTTATATCTGTAGGTATTTCTATGATTATAGGATAAAGGAGATCTCGGTCCAATATGGGTTAATAAAAAGGATAAGCCTGAATATTGTTTCTGAACTGGGGAGGGGAATAAAGATAAGATAAGATGGGATTGTGGGGAGGGTAGGTAAAGATTGTGTGGGAGTGAATTGGTGGAAGGTGTAGTGTCTGGGGAGGGAGGGGCTTTTCATGACACAGGAGTAATGGGGGCCCTAAGGGGCGCGGTGTAGGTGCAAAGGGATAGTGGGAGAGGATTCAGAGTTTGGGGGGTACTAGTGGGGAAAAGGGGAGGAAATGTGGATCAACTAATCGGGATAGTAGGGAAGGTAAAGGGGATAGGGGGTGGGTGAGAGGGAAGAGGAACCTAGATTCTTTAGGCAGGTGGATATATTGAGTAGGATGGGGCTGGTCAGGAGCTGAAGAAACGCTGCTATGGAGGTGCAGGCTCTAGACTAGGGGGGGGGGGTTTGCACCAGATTATAGGGGATAACGATACTTGCATAGCTATGCTGGGGAAGATGGAAAATGGGTAAAATCATGAAGATAGTGTCCTGGAATGTGTGTGGACTGGGTTCTCCAATAAAGAGATATAAAGTGCTGCAGCAGTTACGATTGAGGTGTACTGAAGTGGCGATGCTGCAAGAAACACATCAAATGTTAGCAGAACACGACAAATTAAGTAAGGGCCAGTTTAGTAAAGTGGTTATTTTGATAGCTAAAAATTTGGGATGGTCAGAGGAGCAGGTGGAAACAGATCTAGAGGGACAGTATGTCTTTGTATGGGGGGTCCTGAATGGAATACAAGTAGTGTTGGGGTCTATCTATGCACCGAATGTGTACGAAGCCCGCTTTTATAAACAGGTGACAAGATTAGTGTCACAGGTAGGTGAATATCAATTGATCCTAGGTGGGAACTTTAACTCCGTCCTGGATGAGAAGTTGGATAGATCAGGATCGGGTAGATTCAAAGATCAACGGGGCACGCATTGCATAGGGGGTCTCAATGAAGTGTTTGGTCTGGTGGATGTGTGGAGGATTTTACACCCAGGCGATAGAGATTATACACATCTGTCGAGGGCTCACGGGACATGGTCTAGAATTGATTTTCTTATTTCAGGAGACCTGTTTAGTTTGGTTTCCTAAGCTGAAATTGGCCCATCAATTGTTTCGGATCATGCTGTGGTGACGGTGCAGATAAGGCAGAGAGACCAGGGGAGACGAGGGATATGGCGATATCCATTAGAGTTAGTTAGGGACATGAGATTTGAGAAGTACATACGGAATAAATGGGAAGAATATGTCGCACATAATGCTCAACATATGGATAATCCGGTGGTGTTCTAGGAGGCTGGTACGGCTGTGATGCGGGGTGAAATTATGTTATAGTAACCAGAAGCGTAAGCGGATGAATAGTAGGATATTGCAATTAGAAAAGGAATTGGCAAAAGCGCATCGGCGACATGCTGCTCTCAAGAATGGGGAGTCTAGGATTAGATTGAACAAGTTGCAAAATGAACTGGGGATATTAATGCATCAAAGGGCCACAAAATCATTAATGTATTACAGATATCAGCTGTATGGACATGGGAATCGTGCAGGGAAGTTGTTATCCACCCTGGTACGTTCTGACGGTGGTCCTTGACAGGTAGGAGTATTAAGACATAGAGATGGAACATTATGGACGGAGGCAGCAGAAGTTGAACCGGTGTGTTGTGATTTTTTTTCAACAGTTATATGGGGTAGAAGGGGAGGAGGCTGGAGGAGGGAGTGAGTTTTTGCAAGGTTGTGTTCTCCCGAGGTTGACAGAAGATCAGGTGCTGGCCTTGAACATGCCCATATCTCCGCAAGAGGTTCAGAAGGGTATTAAGAACTTAAAAAGAGGGAGAGCTCCAGGAATAGATGGACTCTGTGGAGAATTCTGTAAAGTGATGGGGGAAAAGGTGGCTATCCCTTTGGCAAAGTACTTTGCGGATCTGGTCCACAAAGGAAAGTTTCCATATGAAGTAAATAAGGCGCTTGTTACTGTGTTGCTTAAGCCTGGTAGGGATCCAGTCCTCCCGAGTTCTTATAGACCAATATCGCTCCTGAATGTAGACATAAAACTAATGGTGAAAATAATGGCGGATCGGGTGGCAGAATACTTGCCAGATCTAGTACTGTGGTGAAGACTCCCCTCCAGAGGAAATGGAGATAGGGGAAAATCCTGATAGAAGGGATGAAACACACAGGATTTCCAAAACTGACTTGGAAAAAACACAGTTATTGGCTGAGCTGAAGACAAGCCCCAGCCCAGGGGAGGAGTTAGGCTTCAGCACTGATTGGGCACGCCCAGGGGAACGACAGGGAGTGCCGGGAAATGAAGCCCTTTTTAAATCCTCAGACAGGATTGGCAAAGGAGGCAGCAAGGCTGGCAAAGGAGGCAGCAAGGCTGACAAGGAGAGCAGCAAGAAACAAAGCAAACGAGAAGCATCTTCCAGTGCACGTTGGTCTTCAGGAGGAACTTGGAATCAAAGGGGAAAAACGCTAGAACCCTGGGAGAAGGCAGAACCCTGGAGCAGTAAGCCTTGGAGCCCAATATACTCTCAAGGAGATCCTTACTACACGGTAGAGCCTAGACGTGGGAAGGCTAGCAAACCCAGCTCTTGGAGAAAAGGTATTTTGTCTGGTGGCAGGTAGTGCTATAAAAGCCAGGAACCAAAACAGGAAAGAAGTTTTTCTGAGAGAAATTCTCCTAGCAGAAGAACTAGCCATAAAACTCCTGAGTTTCTAAAGAGGAGAGAGTCCTGGAAGAAAGGTGCCTGTTCTTATGCCAACATCTCTGATAAAGGTAAAGCTGAATTTCCTAATTTTAATGCCTTGCTGGAGAAACCCTTTTATTGTGCTGACCTCCCTAAGCCAAACTCTGCAACAGGAGCAGATAGTGAGTGGGGGAAGGGTGTGACCCTTACCGGAGACTATCAAGCAGCTAAAGAGCAGCTACAGGCTGAATTGCTTCTAAAAGAGTTTCAGCAATTTCTGGAGCTAGTCAGGGAAACATAAGAAACCTGATGAAGAGAACAATTGCCTTAGCCCAGATGAATGTATGCAGATAAATAATGATGTGCCTACCTTGAGTTATGATCCTTGTGCAATGGATTGCTCTTTGTTTTAGAGAGTAGCAGTGTAAAGAAGCATCTGGAGTTTGTATGAGAAGAATACAAAACGTTTGCTATACCTGTTGCCTAGCCATGAAAGTTCACAAATTGTTTTCACCTGTTTCTGTAAAGCCACGCTGTGAGAACAGCTGTTACTGTGAGGCTGCAATAATCCCAAGCAACCACACGAGGCAAAGCTGAGTAGAAGCTACCCTGACTGTGTAAAGCTAAGTTAAAGTTATTTGATTTCAGTTGTTTTCCTGACCTCCTGATTTCACCTTTATGTTGAAAGTTGCACCTTTACGTTATGCACCTTTGAATTGTAATGCGTTGGAAATATCCCCACAACAAATAAATTTCTTGCAAGCCTTATCACTCGAGTCACAACTACAACTTTCATCCCTAAAGGAAAAAAACAAGTGTACTACGAATCCCAGCATTCAGAGGGATCAGTACCACCTTTATTCACAAGGGACATTATATAAGGCCACTCCTGCCTGTAAGCTCTAGGGCCCAGGCAGGAGCGTCGCAAGTGGCATCGTCTAGAGGATACTGCGCATGCGCAAAAGGGTGGCAACACCAGAAGGTCCACAGGAATTAACTGCCCAGGAGGAGCCCAGCTGTAGAACATCTGAAAGGGGAAGATTCGCAGTACCAGAGGGCTACTGGCAGCACTGTTGCTGATAAGCGTGAAGCATCACCTGACCAAGGAATTCCAGCATGTCTCTTGAACCGCAAGAGATTTTTAAGTGGATGGCAGCACAGTTGGAAGGAGACTTGGCTCTAGAGGCACAAGAGAGGAACGCGGCGAGCATCCAGGCTCAACAAAAGCCTTTGCTGGACATGTTGCAGATATGGCTGTCTGAACAAAAGAAGCAGCCGGAGCCACCAGCTGTTCCACCAGGTTTTCCCGCGCCAGCCTCTCTTAGCTTGCATGCTGGGACCATGTTTAACTTTGGACAGCTTAGAGACACCGTTGATATCGATGATTTCATCGAAAGCTTTGAAAGAGTGGTTCACCTAAGTGCTTGACGTACAACACTGGGAAGCAGTAGTCACGCAGAACTAAGAACAAACCAACCTGAGGCGTGAGTAGATGGAAAGACAGAGTCCTTTATTAAACCTTTGTCCGCCCGACACAGGCCGTGTTTCATCACCCTTCGTCAGGGGCTAGCCAGGCACAAAAACTAAAATCATAAATAACAACCATTAAAACATAAAGGAACAGATCAACGAACTCATAACACAACATCATACATATTACTACCTAGTAACATTAAAAATATCAAAAAACTAACAATATATAATCAAACAAGATTAATAAATAATATGAAATAAATAGAAGATAAAAAGTGCTCGAAGGCTCAAAAACATAAAATCATATAAATACATAAAAATAAAATAATATACCAACCTCTGTTGTAGGCTCTAAAAAATATTACACCACACTTATGTAGAAACGTCTAGAGAAACATTGTTACTAAAAGACAAAAACAGAGTAATTAAAAAACAAAGTAATTAAAATTTGAATTGATATCCTTCAAAAACTATACAGAAAAAGAAGGTGGAATAAAGAGTGAGGAGAAAAGGACAGGATATGGGATGACTACAAAGTCTAGTAGAAAGCTGCACTGAAATATGCGCTTAAAGAATAACAGTAGCAGGAGTGAGCCAGAGGCCCACCAGCAATAGTACAATAGGGATGCTTAAAGGACAATACAGGTTCATCTGTACAAATTTAACACATGTGAAAAAAAAACAGAAAATGTGTTTAAAACCGGCCATATAGGCCTACAATGGCATTATTTTGTTCCTATATAGCAAGGAGATTACTCTTCCGAAATACCTCCATCAGAGATATAGCCATAATTATAAACCAAATTTCAAAATTGTCTCCAAAGGGGGCATAAAAATATTACTTGTAAAAGAACCGGGGGAAAAAAGGAATCAAGAGTTTACAGGAAACTTTAGGAGGGACGTAAAGGTAGTAAAATAATGATAAAATGAGCACTAAAAATGTCAGATAATCAAGCCATCACATTACAATCTTATAATAAAAAATACCTTAAAGCCAAACTGCCGTCCAGACCTTTGGACATGCAGCTATACAAAGAAAGACGCCGGCACATGCGCTAATCAACAGAAAGAAGGGGGCGGAGTCAACAACTTGGCGGGTTGGTTACGTGCATACCAAACCCGAGAAACATAATGACTGCATCATGAATATGAAAAATGAGAAATTTAACCTAAAAAAAGATACAAAATGCTACTAATAAAAAGCCAGGCGTTACCATATATAGAAAAAAGATAAAACATTAGTCATGAATGTAATATTTAAAACGAACGGTCACAGTATAAAGGAAATGCTGCCGGGGGGGGGCAAATTGCCGAACATTGTAAAATAACACTAATAACAGGGGTATTATATCCTAGAGCAGCGATGGCGAACCTATGGCACGCGTGCCAGCTGTGGCACGCGAAGGCCTTGCAGCTGGCACGCGGGAAGGTCCGCAAAAAAAGAAAAAGCTGGCTCTGACTGCTGCCGCGGACGCGGCAAGGGCAGAATGCAGCGTCCCGCGGGGCCCCCTCCGCCCGCTAAGCCCCTCTGCAAGAGCTTTCAGATTCGCGAGGGAGAGCGTCTCCCTCGCGTCTCTGTTAAGCCCGCAGGGGCTAATGGGAAATTTCCCATCAGCCCCTTTAGACGCGAGGGACTGATGGGAAATTTCCCATTAGCCCCTGCGGGCTTAACAGAGACGCGAGGGAGATGCTCTCCCTCGCGAATCTGAAAGCCCTTGCAGAGGGGCTTAGCGGGCGGAGGGGGCCCCGCGGGACATTGCAATCTGCCGCAGCAGCAGCCAGAGCCTGCTTTTTTTTTTTTAAAATTTGCCGGGGGGGGGTTAGGACTGCTAATGGGCAGGGAGGGGGGGGTTAGGAATGCTAATGGGCAGGGAGGAGGAGGAGGGGGGGGTTAGGACTGCTAATGGGCAGGGAGGAGGAGGGGGGGTTAGGACTGCTAATGGGCAGGGAGGGGGGGGTTAGGACTGCTAATGGGCAGGGAGGGAGGGAGGGAGGGGGTTAGGACTGCTAATGGGCAGGGAGGGAGGGGGGTTAGGACTGCTAATGGGCAGGCAGGGAGGGAGGGAGGGAGGGGGGGGGGTTAGGACTGCTAATGGGCAGGCAGGGAGGGAGGGAGGGGGGGGTTAGGACTGCTAATGGGCAGGGAGGGAGGGAGGGGGGGGTTAGGACTGCTAATGGGCAGGGAGGGAGGGAGGGGGGAGGTTAGGACTGCTAATGGGCAGGGAGGGGGGGTTAGGACTGCTAATGGGCAGGGAGGGAGGGAGGGGGGGTTAGGACTGCTAATGGGCAGGGAGGGAGGGGGGGTTAGGACTGCTAATGGGCAGGGAGGGAGGGGGGCGGGCGGGCGGGGGGGGTAGGACTGCTAATGGGCTGGGGGGGTTAGGACTGCTAATGGGCGGGCGGGGGGGGGGTAGGACTGCTAATGGGCTGTGGGCTGATGGGGGCTGTCTGGAAATGGGGTGATGGGGGTTAGGACTGGTAATGGGTTATAGGGGGGGCTTAAACTGAAAATGGGGTGATGGGGGTTTAGGACTGGAAGTGGGTTGATGGGGGGGGCTAGGACTGGTATTGGGTTGGGGGGTTGCTAGGACTGGAAATGGGCTGATGGGGGGCTAGGACTGGAAATGGGCTGATGCAGGGACTAGAAGGGAATGGATGCTGGGTGAGGCTGGAACTAGAAGGGAGCTGATGTTGGGGGAGGATTAGAATGGGATGGGGCTGGGAGAGTAAAATGGAGAGGGGAAAAATATTTTGTGTGGGAGGGATAAAAAATCTACAATTGGCCGGGTATTGGGAGAGTAAGTGGGGATTGAGGATGGAGGGGTAAAATTTGAGTGGATGAAATAGGAATGAGGAAAGAGCAAAAGGAGAAAGATTATTATGTTAAAGCGGATGTAGAGAGAGAGAATGGAAAAAAAAACTAGGAGAGAAGAAAGGACAAATGGACAGCAGATGATGGAGAGTTAGCAGAAAACATGAAGAAACCAGAAGAAAGTGGCTGGAGCAATTGCAACTGTGTAACTGAGCTGAGGTATTCTGTTTATGTAATTCCTTTTTGACATTGCCACTTGTTCTCTTTCCCCAGTAGGTCATGTATTGTTATTGTCTGAAATGTATTGGTTTAATATTTGCAGTGTTGCCTTTTGATAGGTATGGTGTGGTGCTTTGTGAGTCCTGGTAGTGCTGTTAGGATACGGCGGGTTTGCTATTGGTTCTAAATGGGCAGTGTTTGTAGTAGTTCCTAATGTGCCTGGCGGTTGGCACTGGATTATAGTAATGTAGAAATCTTTTAGTCTGTCTTTATCCATACACTCATTAAGAGACATGTTTACTAAAAGTTAGTGTATGTTAGCATTATGCAAATATTTATGCAAATTGACGTGCTGGCACTTTGAGGAAATTCTTTGGTTTTGTGCGGCAGTTTGGGCACTCGGGCTCAAAAAGGTTAGCCATCACTGTCCTAGAGTGTGTAAAATAAATAGTCCAACAGTATACACTCCAAATATATCACCGGTCTTGTTTAAGAAATTAATCTTCCACTTCAAGTTGGTGCTGTAGCATGTATCTATGCACTCATATAACTAATATACAGGTCTCAGCTCAGGGGAAAGTGTGGCCAAAAATGACCAGTGTTATTCCCAAGGTAACATCAACGACCTGATTTATACATTTAAAGTGACTTAGTGCATAGATCCCATTTCTTTTGCCCACACGAAGCTACTTCTCCAGCTTCACTTAATCTTCTTTTCTCATAATCACTAAAAAACCTTAATGTCCAAAACTTGTGATTAAATGTGATTAAGTGTGGTTAAATCAGATTGGCTAAAGCTCTCATGTAATGCAAGTTTGCAACTCTTTCAAACAACAGCTTCTAATTGTATATGGTGCAAACTTGTTGATCACCCAACGCAGTTCATAGACACTGTCATCGCGTTTCTCCTCACGGTTCTTCAGGGGTAATATTTGGCTAGTGAAATATTACCCCTGAAGAACCGTGAGGAGAAACGCGATGACAGTGTCTATGAACTGCGTTGGGTGATCAACAAGTTTGCACCATATACAATTAGAAGCTGTTGTTTGAAAGAGTTGCAAACTTGCATTACATGAGAGCTTTAGCCAATCTGATTTAACCACACTTATTTAATCACAGGTTTTGGACATTAAGGTTTTTTAGTGATTATGAGAAAAGAGGATTAAGTGAAGCTGGAGAAGTAGCTTCGTGTGGGCAAAAGAAATGGGATCTATGCACTAAGTCACTTTAAATGTATAAATCAGGTCGTTGATGTTACCTTGGGAATAACACTGGTCATTTTTGGCCACACTTTCCCCTGAGCTGAGACCTGTATATTAGTTATATGAGTGCATAGATACATGCTACAGCACCAACTTGAAGTGGAAGATTAATTTCTTAAACAAGACCGGTGATATATTTGGAGTGTATACTGTTGAACATTGTAAAATAACAATAAGAGGACCAATAAAGTGTCAAAAAATCAAACCATCGCGTTACCACCTTATAGACACATAATAAAATAAAAGGATGTATGCATAAAGTGAAAAATAAAAAGGCAAACTACCTTAGAGAGACTGCTGTCCGGACCTTTGGACATGCAGCCATGCAGAGAAAAACGCCGGCACATGCGCTAATAACAAGAGGAAGGGGGCGGAGTCAACTGCTTGGCGGGATAGTGACGTTCATATCAAAACCAAAGAAATAATAACTTCATCATGGGAATAAAACTACAATGAATAGTTTAAAAGAATACCTAAAAGGGATGCAAGATACTACTGATAAAAAAGCCAGACGTATCCATATGTAAATAAACCGTTAAAACATCAATCACAGACATAGTATTCAAAACGAACAGTCATAGTATAAATTTGAATAGCTGAAAAAGGCAGCAAATAAATAAATAAATATAATAAAACTTAATTAAAACACGAGGGTTACTGAAAACAAACTGTACAAAACCCATAAAACCGCAAAAAATAGGAGGCAAAACTGCCAGCTCTATTCCATATATTAAAAGGTGCCGTCTGAACGGAGTGACTCACTGGGATCGCTTATAAAAAACACCTATATAAATGTAACAACCTAAAATAAACTGTACAAAAAACATAAATCTACACCAACCCAGCAGGTAAAAGTAACTCACTGGGTTACTTAAGAAAACACTGACATACCTTAAATAAATAAATAAATAAATAGATAAAACTATACAAAGTAATACCAATACATGAGAGGTAACGTCCAAGAATTCCTCTTATAAAATCGCACAACCATTACAATAAAAAACTAAAATTAAAAAAAAAAGAGACCATGCTAGCAGACTTGGAAACAAGGAAGGAGAAAGAAAAAGGCCACGATTGAGGCAATGAATTTAAACAAACTGAACATTTACCAGCAGGTCTTCTCGAGGAGTATCTCTGTGAGAACTTTTTTTGTTTCAGAGATTTGTTTTACAAACAGGTCAAGGGTGTTGCTATGGGGTCTTCTATGGCCCCAGATGTAGCAAATTTGTATGTGTTTAATTTTGAGGAGTCTTTTTTAACATCTCATCCTTTCCTATCTCACATTGGTCTATGGATACATTATATTGACGATATCCTTATCCTCTGGAAAGGTTCTCTAGATACATTTTCAGAGTTTCATTCATGGATCAACCAATTAAATGAAAATTTACGTTTTCAAATGACGTATGATTGTAACCAGATTTCTTATTTAGATTTACTAATTAAGAAAGAACGGGATTCTTTCTCTACTACTTTGTTCAGAAAACCAACGGATAGGAATACTTTATTACATTATCAAAGTTTCCACAATCCATCACTCAAAAATAATCTACCCATAAGTAAGTTCTTGAGAACTAAACGTATCTGTACTAAAACTCAAGATTTTGAGAAACAGGCCTATGATATGAGAGAGAGATTCCTGGCTAGGAATTATCCGGTTCATCAACTCCACAAAGCTTATGCTAGGGCCAGAGATACTCCTCGAGAAGACCTGCTGAAGGTTAAGACACGTGATGAAGATATGGGTATGGTTTGCCCTCTTATATATTCTTCTTATTCTAAATACATTATTAAGATTTTGAAAAAAGAGTGGCATTTGGTACAAACACTTCCAGCCTTTCAAGATATGAAACTTACCGTGGCACACAAACGTAATATTAACTTGCAAAATCTTTTAGTGCCTTCTGCTCTTACAGAGAAGAAGCTGTTATCGAAATTTAAAGGACAATACCAATGTGGTAAATGTTCAGTTTGTTTAAATTCATTGCCAATACGGTACTCCTTCATCCATCCCTTTACCAATAAGACATTTTATATTGATGATTTCTCGAATTGTGAAACCAAAAATGTTGTTTATGTTGTTCAGTGTCCCTGCAAAAAATTAAATGTAGGGAAAACCACACGCATGATAAGAACAAGGATAGTGGAACACAAAAGTTGCATAAAATTTCAACTGGTTGATAAACCCTTAGTTCAACATTGGTTAGACGCTTCTCACAACATTATGGATCTTAAGTTTTTTGTCATCAAAAAAGTAAAGGTCAATTGGAGGGGAGGAGATATTAATAAAACCATTATGAGACTTGAGCAAAAGTTCATTTTTCATTTAAACTCTATGACTCCGAATGGTTTAAACCTTGATCAAGATTTGTCAGTTTTTCTCTAATCTCTCACAAATCCTGACCTCAATCATGGCCTTTTTCTTTCTCCTTCCTTGTTTCCAAGTCTGCTAGCATGGTCCCTGTTTTTTTAAACATTTTTTAGTTGTTTTTTATTGTAATGGTTGTGCGATTTTATAAGAGGAATTCTTGGACGTTACCTCTCATGTATTGGTATTACTTTGTATAGTTTTATCTATTTATTTATTTATTTATTTAAGGTATGTCAGTGTTTTCTTAAGTAACCCAGTGAGTTACTTTTACCTGCTGGGTTGGTGTAGATTTATGTTTTTTGTACAGTTTATTTTAGGTTGTTACATTTATATAGGTGTTTTTTATAAGCGATCCCAGTGAGTCACTCCGTTCAGACGGCACCTTTTAATATATGGAATAGAGCTGGCAGTTTTGCCTCCTATTTTTTGCGGTTTTATGGGTTTTGTACAGTTTGTTTTCAGTAACCCTCGTGTTTTAATTAAGTTTTATTATATTTATTTATTTATTTGCTGCCTTTTTCAGCTATTCAAATTTATACTATGACTGTTCGTTTTGAATACTATGTCTGTGATTGATGTTTTAACGGTTTATTTACATATGGATACGTCTGGCTTTTTTATCAGTAGTATCTTGCATCCCTTTTAGGTATTCTTTTAAACTATTCATTGTAGTTTTATTCCCATGATGAAGTTATTATTTCTTTGGTTTTGATATGAAGGTCACTATCCCGCCAAGCAGTTGACTCCGCCCCCTTCCTCTTGTTATTAGCGCATGTGCCAGCGTTTTTCTCTGCATGGCTGCATGTCCAAAGGTCCGGACAGCAGTCTCTCTAAGGTAGTTTGCCTTTTTATTTTTCACTTTATGCATACATCCTTTTATTTTATTATTATTTATTTATTTATTTATTTACATTCTCTTATATACCGCGCTATTCTGCATCAGTGCGGTTTACATTGAACAAACTGAAATTACATTGAACAGGGTATTATAACTTGGAGATAACTATTTTTACAGGGAACATGGGCTATGGAGGGTTAAGTGGGTTGCCCAAGACCACAAGGAGCACCTGTGGGACTAGAAACCCCAGTCCTTCCGGCCCAAGGTTGCTAAGGTGGTAACGCGATGGTTTGATTTTTTGACACTTTATTGGTCCTCTTATTGTTATTTTACAATGTTCGGCAATTTGTCCCCCGGCAGCTTTTCCTTTATACTGTGACCGTTCGTTTTAAATATTACATTCATGACTAATGTTTTTTCTTTTCTCTATATATGGTAATGCCTGGCCTTTTATTAGTAGCATTTTGTATCTTTTTTTAGGTTAAATTTCTCATTTTTCATATTCATGATGCAGTCATTATGTTTCTCGGGTTTGGTATGCACGTAACCAACCCACCAAGTTGTTGACTCCGCCCCCTTCTTTCTGTTGATTAGCGCATGTGCCGGCGTCTTTCTTTGTATAGCTGCATGTCCAAAGGTCTGGACGGCAGTTTGGCTTTAAGGTATTTTTTATTATAAGGTGGTAATGTGATGGCTTGATTATCTGACATTTTTAGTGCTCATTTTATCATTATTTTACTACCTTTACGTCCCTCCTAAAGTTTCCTGTAAACTCTTGATTCCTTTTTTTCCCTGGTTCTTTTACAAGTAATATTTTTATGCCCCCTTTGGAGACAATTTTGAAATTTGGTTTATAATTATGGCTATATCTCTGATGGAGGTATTACGGAAGAGTAATCTCCTTGCTATATAGGAACAAAATAATGCCATTGTAGGCCTATATGGCCGGTTTTAAATACATTTTCTGTTTTTTTTTCACATGTGTTAAATTTGTACAGATGAACCAGTATTGTCCTTTAAGCATCCCTATTGTACTATTGCTGGTGGGCCTCTGGCTCACTCCTGCTACTGTTATTCTTTAAGCGCATATTTCAGTGCAGCTTTCTACTAGACTTTGTAGTCATCCCATATCCTGTCCTTTTCTCCTCACTCCTTATTCCACCTTCTTTTTCTGTATAGTTTTTGAAGGATATCAATTCAAATTTTAATTACTTTGTTTTTTAATTACTCTGTTTTTGTCTTTTAGTAACAATGTTTCTCTAGACTTTTCTACATAAGTGTGGTGTAATACTTTTTAGAGCCTACAAAAGGTTGGTATATTATTTTATTTTTATGTATTTATATGATTTTATGTTTTTGAGCCTTCGAGCACTTTTTATCTTCTATTTATTTCATATTATTTATTAATCTTGTTTGATTATATATTAGTTTTTTGATGTTTTTAATGTTACTAGGTAGTAATATGTATGATGTTGTGTTATGAGTTCGTTGATCTGTTCCTTTATGTTTTAATGGTTGTTATTTATGATTTTAGTTTTTGTGCCTGGCTAGCCCCTGACGAAGGGTGACGAAACACGGCCTGTGTCGGGCGGCCAAAGGTTTAATAAAGGACTCTGTCTTTCCATCTACTCACGCCTCAGGTTGGTTTGTTCACCTAAGTGCTTGGCCACAGGAGCACTGGGCCATGCATTTTGCGGCGTCCCTTATGGGGGAAGCCATGGCCGCTTATAGAGCAATGCCACCCACGCTCACAGGAAACTATGATGAAATCACGAAAGCGGTCAGGGAGAGACTAGGTCTCACACCGCTGGTCTATCATAATCTCCTGCGAGCTGTGAAGCTAAGACCAAGTGAGACCCCAAAAGCCCTGTGTCATCGGATACGCACTTTAGTGAACAAGTGGCTTAATCCGGGGGAAAGGTCTAAGGAGTCTATTATAGACAGTCTCATACTAGAGCAATATATAATTGCTTTGCCCACCGAGATACGCTCCTTCCTGATTTTACAGAGCTGTAAAACCCCGCAAGAGGCTATTAACCTCACCGAACGCTTCATGGAAGCAAAGTTAATGGCCCATGAAGGCGGCAGTGCTTCTAAGGGGACAGCAGTAAGAGAATCAGAAAGGAGATGGGGGCTAAATGAGGAGTCCATAAGGATGTGCATGCCAACAATGAAACGTCCGGTAACCCGTAGAAAATGTTTTAAATGCGGTAGAGAGGGCCATGTACAAAAGAGTTGTTATGTGAAAATGGCTTTGGTAGCAGTGAAGGCTCAGAATGCTAGAGAGGGTTTTATGCTTGATGTTGAGGTGCAAGGAATTGCTACCACAGCGCTATTGGACTCAGGCGCAGAGCAAACGATGTTGTCTAAAGCGCTATGGCAGTAGATAGAGATCACAGGGGTAGCAATTCAGCCTGTACGCACTGTGAAAATTCGCTGCATTCACGGGGGCACTTCACTATACCCTGTATATAATCTCCAAGTGATAGGGTTAGGGGCCAATAGGAAAATCCCCATAGCGGTAGTACCCTAGGCTGCCCCACAGTATAGTTTTGGGAAGAGACTGGCCACACTTTCACTAAGGTATGGAACAGGGACTATGCTCTAAAGAGGCTATGGTGTCCACAAGGGCCCAGGCTAAGGCCCTAGAAAACGACGGAGAGCCGCCAGAAGAACCCCTAGGAAGTCTCCCCTCTCACGAGGACCTGATAGCCACCCCGGGGGATAAAGTGAAAAAAAGCAAAGGAGAGAAACGTAGGGAGAGACACACTCGCTCCCAGCACAGGGCGGACGTGCAAGCTGGCCAAAAATTGCCGTGGGTGCCTGAGGAATTGAGAAGTTCCCTACATTCCCCAACGAGCAACGAACAGATCCCGCTCTAAGTCGAGCGTTTAAGTGGGCCCAGAGTGACCGGGATACCCTACCAAAATTTCTCCTCGACACAGGGATACTTTATAGGGAAAGCAAAGATCCCTATACTGGCGATATCCGTAAACAGTTGGTGGTGCCAGCAACCTTTAAGAATTTAGTTTTGAGGTTGGCCCACGACTATCCTGTAGGGGGACACAAGGGCATCCAAGGGACCCTAGATCAGATCTTGGCAAGGTTCTATTGGCCAGTTGTTTTTAAAGAAACTGCCAAGTTCTGCGAAGCCTGTCCGGCATGCCAGCGGGTTTCTGCGGCCCATCCTAGGGAGGTGCCTATGATACCTTCCCCGGTAATTACCGAACCAATTCACAGAATAGCCATGGACATTGTAGGTCCTTTAATAAAAACTCCCCGTGGGTTTCAATATATTTTAGTGGTTATTGACCACGCCACAAGGTTTACTTGGGCCGTGCTGCTCCGCACCATATCAGCGAGGATGGTGGTGGGTGAGCTCATAAAATTATTTTGTGAAGTTGGTTTTCCTCGCGAAGTTCTCACAGACCGAGGAAGCAACTTCCTCTCAAAGTATTTAGCGCAGGTTTGGGATGCGTTCGGCATCCACCATATTAAGACCTCAGCATACCATCCCCAAACGAATGTTCTTGTAGAGAGGCAAAATCAGACTATCAAAAGAATGTTGCGCCGTAGTCTGGAAGGAGATATGGCTAGCTGGGACACAATGCTCCCATTTATCCTCTACGCATGCAGGGAGAGAAAACAATCATCCCTAGGGACAGCACCATACAAATTGATGTATGGCCGGTCACCCCGTGGCGTATTAGTTATCCTGAGAGAACAGTGGGTAGAACCTGACATAAAAGAGGTAGGAGTACCTGAGTTCTTAAAAGACTTAAAAGGCCGGTTACAGCTCACCTCACAGGTCGCGGAAGTTAACTTAAGGGGCAGTCAAACAAAGCAAAAGTCATATTATGACCGTGGCACAAAGCCGCGCCACTTGGATGTGGGTGAAAAAGTGGTAGTGATGGTAGCGGTGCCAGATCCTAAGTTCGAGAGCCAATGGAAAGGACCTTTATAGGATAGTGCGGCCCGTGGGACCTGTTTCCTATCTCGTGGAAAATAAAAAAAAGGACGCCAACAACTCTACCACATCAATGTTTTGAAGCCCTGGCATGATAGGGTAGCTTTGGCCCATCTAGCCACCATAATCCCCAGGATTGGAATGGTAGAAAAGACTCAACCCATTGCGGAATCCTTTGGTCGTATCACGTGCTGTGCCTCGGAGTCGAAGCCAGCCCGTGATATCTTAAGGGGGGGGGATCTGTGGTGAAGACTCCCCTCCAGAGGAAATGGAGATAGGGGAAAATCCTGATAGAAGGGATGACACACACAGGATTTCCAAAACTGACTTGGAAAAAACACAGTTATCGGCTGAGCTGAAGACAAGCCCCAGCCCAGGGGAGGAGTTAAGCTTCAGCACTGATTGGGCACGCCCAGGGGTACGATAGGGAGTGCTGGGAAATGAAGCCCTTTTTAAATCCTCAGACAGGATTGGCAAAGAAGGCAGCAAGGCCGGCAAAGGAGGCAGCAAGGCTGGCAAGGCAAGCAGCAAGGCTGACAAGGAGAGCAGCAAGAAACAAAGCAGACGAGAAGCATCTTCCAGTGCACGTTGGTCTTCAGGAGGAACTTGGAATCAAAGGGGAAAAACGCTAGAACCCTGGGAGAAGGCAGAACCCTGGAGCAGTAAGCCTTGGAGCCCAATATACTCTCAAGGAGATCCTTACTACACGGTAGAGCCTAGACGTGGGAAGGCTAGCAAACCCAGCTCTTGGAGAAAAGGTATTTTGTCTGGTGGCGAGCAGTGCTATAAAAGCCAGGAACCAAAACAGGAAAGAAGTTTTTCTGAGAGAAATTCTCCTAGCAGAAGAACTAGCCATAAAACTCCTGAGTTTCTAAAGAGGAGAGTCCTGGAAGAAAGGTGCATGTTCTTATGCCAACGTCTCTGATAAAGGTAAAACTGAATTTCCTAATTTTAATGCCTTGCTGGAGAAACCCTTTTATTGTGCTGACCTCCCTAAGCCAAACTCTGAAACAGGAGCAGATAGTGAGTGGGGGAAGGGTGTGACCCTTACCGGAGACTATCAAGCAGCTAAAGAGCAGCTACAGGCTGAATTGCTTCTAAAAGAGTTTCAGCAATTTCTGGAGCTAAAGTCAGGGAAACATAAGAAACCTGATGAAGAGAACAATTGTCTTAGCCCAGATGAATGTATGCAGATAGATAATGATGTGCCTACCTTGAGTTATGATCCTTGTGCAATGGATTGCTCTTTATGTTTTAGAGAGTAGCAGTGTAAAGAAGCATCCGGAGTTTGTATGAGAAGAATACAAAACGTTTGCTATACCTGTTGCCTAGCCATGAAAGTTCACAAATTGTTTTCACCTGTTTCTGTAAAGCCACGCTGTGAGGAGAACAGCTGTTACTGTGAGGCTGCAATAATCCCAAGCAACCACACGAGGCAAAGCTGAGTAGAAGCTACCGTGACTGTGTAAAGCTGAGTTAAAGCTATTTGATTTCAGTTGTTTTCCTGACCACCTGATTTCACCTTTATGTTGAAAGTTGCACCTTTACGTTATGCACCTTTGAATTGTAATGCGTTGGAAATATCCCCACAACAAATAAATTTCTTGCAAGCCTTATCACTCGAGTCACAACTACAACTTTCATCCCTAAAGGAAAAAAACAAGTGTACTACGAATCCCAGCATTCAGAGGGATCAGTACCACCTTTATTCACAAGGGACATTATATAAGGCCACTCCTGCCTGTAAGCTCTAGGGCCCAGGCAGGAGCGTCACAGTACATAGGGATCAGGTGGGGTTTATTGGGGTAGGCATGTGGCATATAGTGTGCATTGTATTTTGGCTTCCATGTGTGCTAGTCGAATAGAGCGCAAGTTGTCCGTTAATTGGTTTTGATGCCGAGAAGGCATTCGATAGAGTGAACTGGGCGTTTATGTATCAGGTGTTAGGAGTGATGAGGTTTGAAGGCCTATTTGTAGATAAGGTGTGTCTCTTGTATGCGGATCCCAGAGGGGCTATTATGGTTAATGGTAACATGTCTTCAGAATTTAAGATTCAAAAGGGAACTCGTCAGGGATGTCCCCTGTCCCCACTGTTGTTTGTCCTGACATTGGAGCCATTACTGAGTAAGATCAGGGCATCAAAGGACATTCGGGGTATTCAAGTGGGAAGGGATGAATTCAGGGTGGCAGCATTTGCTGACGACTTATTGGTTCATATTGAAGGCCCTCTAGAAGGGTTGCCAGCATTGTTGCAGTTATTTAAGGACTTTGGTAAGCCATCAGGATTAAGATTGAATCTCGATAAATCTGAGGCCCTCCCATTAAACCCGCAAATACCCCAAATGTGGAAGGGAACATTCTTGTTGAAGTGGGCTGTGGGAAACTTTAAATACTTAGGGATATATCTGCCAGTCAATTTGATGGAGTTATACAGAATTAATGTTTCGAACCTATTAACAGACTTAAGTGTGAGGGTGCAGAAGTGGAGGGATCTCCCTCTCTCTCTTGGGGGTAGGATTGCTTTATATAAAATGATCCTATTCCCCAAATGGCTATATATGCTTCAGATGCTGCCGTTAATGTTAAAATGGAAAGATATTCTAAAGATGGAAAAGCAGATACATTTTTTGTTATGGAGGGGCCGGCGACCTTGAGTACGCATGGCAGTGTTGAGGCAGCCTTGGTTTTATGGGGGAATGAGTTTCCCGGATGTTGGGAAGGTACAATATGGCGTGTCTGATTCGACATGTCCGAAACTAGATTTGGGAAGTTGGGGAATATACGCTGATAGACATGGTTAGTGCTTTGGTTAGGCCACTTCATGTAAGATATGTGCTGCACACAAAGTCCCTAGAAGGAATTGATCTAATGACACGGAAAGTGTTGGTGATTCCGATTAGGCTTGCATGGAGATATCTGTGTGATAAGATGGGAAGGCTGGCCTATAGCTCGCCTTTCCTTCCGGTGTGGGAACAGAGACTTCTTGCCGGGAATGATGGAAAGGAATTATTTGCGCTGGGCAAGGGTGGGGATAATTAACTTAGAACATTTGGTATCGGAAGAAGGGACTTTAGAGACTTTTGCCAAGTTGTGCGAACAATATGCCTTGGCAGGGATGGACTTGTTCCCATATGCCCAGGTGCAGAGTTATATTAGAAGTTTGCCGATTAATTCTTTACGAGGGGAAGTTTGCTCGTGAATTGAGGAACTAATGATGGGCGCAGATCAGGAGGTAAGGGTGACTCGGCTACATAAGGCTTTGTTTGACCTTGAATCAAGGGCATCAGAAGAGGACCTAGCTTGCGCTTGGATGCGAGATCTCGGGGAACAGGTAGAAGGGGAATGGATAATGCAGGCTATAGTTAATATCCCTAAGTTGAGTGCGGCAGTAGAACATAGAGACATGCAATATAAGTTGATTCGTCGGCTCTACTTTGCCCCATGTAGGGCGTGGCGGGCTGGAATAACGAAATCCAACTGTTGCCCAAGATGTGGGCCAATGGAGGTCACTCTGGGGCATATGTTCTGGCACTGCCCGAAAGTATCAGCATTTTGGTTGAAAATTCAGGGACATTTAGAGGAATGTCTGGGGAGAACGTTAAAAGTTTTGTCGGCGAGTATAGTACTGGATATCTGGCAGGAGAATATGATGACTGGTATGGGACAACTAGGACAAATAGAATGGGCATGGGTGCAGCTAGTGTTGGTGATTGGTCGAGTGACAATACTGCACAAATGGGTATTTGCACGTGTCCGAGTGGAGAATCCGTCTGCATAACTTATTAATGATGGAAAGATGAAAGGCAAGGGAACTTCAGATGTGATGGGAAGAATTCTTAATGGGGTGGGGCCTGCACCTCCAGTCCTTACCTGCCTGGGTAAGAAGTAGGATTCTTGGTGGTGATACTTAACAGATACATATGGAAGGGTAGCAAAGACAATACTTTGGGTTAGCCTGCGAGGTTCCTTGGGGAGGAGGGGGAGGGATGGGGTGGGGGAGATAAATTGAGTTTGTAGAAGACATAAAGCAGGTGTTGGGCAGCTTGAGGAGAAGAAACCACCCCTGGGCTCGCCGGCCCCCACCATGGAATATGATGTAGACGGAACGAGGGGGAAGGGGAGGAGAAGGGGAGGTGGGGAAATTACAAAACAAAAAAATTAGAACATTGTACTGTTAATTAGTCCTGTGTATTAGATAGTATATTGGTTAATTAGTCCTAATTGTGTATTAGACAGTATATATTATCCACATAATTAGACTTATGTGGATAATATACAGCAGAAGGTGTTTGATTGCTGTTTGGTAAAGATAAGTGGTATATGCTTGATAAGGATGTTACATTCTGCAGTATATGATTTGGACTATGTAAGATATTTGGTTGATGAATAAACAAATTTAAACAAAAAATAAAGCAAGTAGGTCCAAGTCTACACAGAGCAAATGTATATGTGTTTTTAGATCTTTCTTGAATTTGTAATATGATAATTCACGGCAGAGGTCAGATGGGAGAGGGTTCCAAAGAGCTGGGGTACGATAGTAGAATGCTGACACTCTAGTTGAATCATACCAAGCTTTGGAGACTGGGGTCATAAAAAGTCAATAATTATGAATGGAACAAAGTCCCACTCAGAGTGTGAAATAATGAGGGAGGAGAAATAGGAAGGAATACCAATGTGAAGAGTCCTGTGCGTTATAGTCAAAATTTTACATTGAATCCAAGAAGCCAGAGGTAAAGGAGTGACATGATCAAATCTTGAGGCATGAGCAAGTTATATGATAGCGATATTTTGGAAAGTCTGTAACCTTTTCACCTGTTAATTGGGAGATCAGCATAAATAATATTACAGTACTCTAATTTAGAGATAACGAGAGTGGTTAATGAGGGAGGACTGAGAAAGGAACAGAGGGATCGAATCTGATGCAAAGAATAAAATGAACTTTTGATAACTGAGCGGATTTGTTCATGGAATGTGAGGCCAGAGTCAAGTACCACACCCAAATATTTAAAAGAAGGGGAAAGTGGAAGGAGAACGCCATCCAAAGTGGGAGAAATGGTTGGGATAGTGGAGTTTTTCGTGAACCATGAAACAGAGGTCTTAGAAATGTTAAGCTGTCCTGGGCTGCAACTATCAATCTCTCATCCTTCAATTTCAGTTCACCTCTCCTTAAACCATTCATGTGTCCTTTCTTGATTGACAAAGGGTTCCTGGAGTAAAATTCTCTATTTCCCACTGTATTTGTATATTTGCCACTTGTTTTTTTCGTTTGCTGATTTAATTCTTTGAAGAGATTTTTCTTTTGTTTTTTCTTTATTTATTTTTATTTAGAAGCTTTTCTATACCGCCCCTTCTAAAGATCAACAGTGGTTTACATTGAACATGAATGTTACATTAAACGTTTTGCAACTTTTGCAAATTCTGTTGCTTCCTTCCCTGTGTGTGTTTATGGATTGTCATTCATTCCTTCTAATCATCGTAATCCTTGTCCAAGTTTGATGATGGAGACAGATTCTGGACATTTACTTCATATCTCGGCGCTTTTTGTGTATTTGGATCCAGTGAGGCTGTTAGGTAGGCCTATGATAGTAGTTCTGTATGTGTAATCAATCTCTGGAGGGAAAATGTCAGGCTCAGGTATGAAAGGTACATAGGAGACCCATGCAACAAACAAAGGAGGGTATAACTGAAGAAAGCTACGATTTACCTCAGTTACTTGTATGAGGACTTGTTCAAGGAACTGTGCAGTGATGATATGGGCTTTCAAGCAGAAATCCGTACCTGGGTGGAGGAAGTTAAAAATGGACTTGAAGGAGATTGGGAACCGGGTAGAGACAGTTGAAGGGAAGGTGAAAGAGCAGGAGGAAACTCTGCTACAGCTACATAAAAAAGAGGAACTTAGGGAAAAAAATAGAAGATATGGAAAATCAAGCCAGAAGTAGCAACCTCCACCAATCAGCCCCACATTTCCCTGTCCCCAATGGGCTAATATAGTCTAACCAATTGCTCAAGACCCATATCCATAATGGACACACATAGATAGTACCTCCAGTGCTTAGGACCTGATCACAAGCACTGATCTTGTCTACATATGACAAAATGAGGGCTCAAAAGTCGAGAGAAACAGCACAACAAGATTTTTGGTGCTTCTAAATCTGATTCATCGATATCAGCATTGGCAGCATTGATCTCGGTGGTTTCCAAGGCTGCACTGGGTGCTGGTGGTGTATTAGTATCAAGGAGTTCTCAAGCCCACTGGGAACAGAACACCTGTAGACCTCCAGAACATTGGTCATCCATCATTGTTCTCCCAAGGACGAGGAAGGATTTGACTTTGTTGTCTTTGCCATCCAAGAGCGTGGAAGTAAACATTGGGCAGAGATCCAGGTGCATTGACTTCTGAGTTCTCATAAACATGGTGCTGATAGCATTGGGTTCGCATGAGCACCTCTCCAAGCAACCCCAAAGAGACAAAGGCTCAGATTCACTGTTTGGGGTGGGGCAGCCGAGATCAGCCAACCGGCCCCACTAATACACCCAGCGAGCAATGAGGCAGTCATACCGAACGCTGCCAAGGCAAACTATGTATACCATGTAAATAGCAGAATGTATATAGTCAGCACTTCTGTAAATAGTCTCTTCCCAATGATATGCCCACCTGGGCCGGGGTCTCGACCCCCAGCGTGTATATAGTTTCCTGATTTTGTCCAAGTTAGATCACCTGTTCTATTGTAAATACAGCGCAGCCTAGGCCGCAATGTATATGATGTTGTTGTATGTAAACCGCGCTGATTTTAAATAGCCCTGTATAAAAGAGACATTAAATAAATAAAATAAATAAATAAAATAACCAATGACTCCCTTCAGATTCCGGGAACATTGGCTGAACTGCTGTTCCCCCTCTGCCTTTGGAGATGGCAGGTTTGGAGACTAGTCTTCTGAAGACTGTCAAGGAAAGATTCACGATGCTCTTAGCCATGCAGCATGTCAAAGCCTTGATGAATGTTGCCATGCCACCTCAAGTCAAGCACAACTGGTTTGTGGTAGAGGTATCTGCATTAGGGCATCAAAGAATCCCAACGCCAATACCTGACCAACTGATGTCGCTCTCCAGTGCATCTGGGACTGAAGCACCCCTAGGAAATCGTTGGTGCATTGATGCTTCTAGAGGAGCTCCAAATCCCCAAAGGGCAGGAGAGTCAACCAGGCAGAGGTGTCTCTGAGTCTGAGTCAGAAGGCTGGATCGCAGATGAGTTTTTCAGAGGCTATATCGCCCAGAGCTTCCCACTGATCCTTCTCCTCCTTATGAGAGACATAAATCTCCTCCTGAACATAAGGCGTTCCAAGATTTTGTAAGGGATATGACTGAGGCCATAGCATTTTCTTTTGAGATAAAGGAGGAACCAAGGGCAGAACAGTTGGAAATCTTCTAATGCTCCACAGTCCCTATGGAAAGCTCTACATGGGCATGAATTTAAAGGACATCATGCACAACTTTGATATGTCCATGTTTCTTCCTCCAGAGAAAGTCAAACACTATTGTTACTTGGTGAGTCACAGCAAAGACTGCTAAAAGTACATGGTCTGAGTGACCTATAATATTTTCAATACGGTATCCAGAGCTTCTGCTATAGGAATTGGTGCCTGGAGCCTGGCCTGTCTCCAGGTTTCAGACCTTATTTATTTATTTACATTTCTTTTATACCGCGCTATTCAACATCAGTGCGGTTTACATGAAAACTGAAATATACACAGAACATCAAGCTGTTATGTGCTAACAGAGAACAGGAATAGAAACATGGATAACATGGGGGTAAATATTTACATACAGGCATCGAGACAGTACATGTTAAACATTACTCGATGGTCATGGATAGCTTGCTGGGAATGTTGGTATAGCTATATTCTCTAGGGGAAGCGGCTTGCCGCATTGTTTTCTGGGTAGTATTTGAGGAAGAGGTGATGCTTTAGTGCCCTCCTAAACTGAGTTAAGTCGGTGATTGCCCGGATACCGGGTGGAAGTGTGTTCCAGTATCATGGAGTGCAGAATCTAAAGGCTTTGTTTGCTGCTGTTTGGATGCATTGGGTTAATGCCTTTGGGCTTACTAGTGTATTAATTGCCGCCGATCTTCTGGATCTATTTGGGAAAATGGTGTGGATGAGGTCTGTTAGCGAGGAGGAGGAGAGCCCATTGATGGCCTTGAAAGTCAGCAGTAAGGTCTTGAAAGCGAGCCTGCCATTTTTAGGGAGCCAGTGGAGTGGTTTCAGGATGGGTGTCACATGGTCGCTCCTCGAGGCCCCGTGTAGCACTCACTGCGGCGTTCATCGCGAGCTGTAGAGGGTTCAGGGTGGATTGTGGGAGGCCTTGTAAAATAGCGTTCGCATAATCGAAGTGCGGTATGACCAATGCCTGGTAAATTGACCGGAAGTCCTCCGGCTCTAGCAGGGTGCGTAAATGTCTGAGTTTCCGGATCTTTTTTTTTAAGACTTTATTTAATAACCAGCAATACAAAACACGAAGTCAACACAATACTACAACTCCGTACAAAAAAAAAAAAGGAAACCTCCGGCAGGGTGTACTCTTATCCCCGCCCTGAGGCAAAACGTCCAATACATTCATGTGACAAGTATGAACCCGTTTCCACAATTTTCCTGATTAATTGCTGAAATATGTATGTATGTAATCCCCCTCCCCCCCAACCACCCCCCACCCCTCATCGCAATCACTGAACCCCAGTACCATATGAAGGAATACACTTTAACCAAGACCAACTCACCCTCTGCCCACCACCTCCCCCTTCCAGACAGCCCTACTGGCTCTACATCCCCACATTTAATACTTCGCTCCTACAAGAAGGTCCTAAGCTTTGGATATAGGGTTCCCAAATTAACATAAAAATAGACCACCACTTAACATTTCCCTTAGCTTTCCATCATTCCGCTAGCATCAACTGATGGGAAATTATTGCGCCACTCCATGAACGTTGGCGGAATCAGATCTCTCCATCTAGCTAGAACAGGGCCTTTGCCCACTAGACAGGCCTTTCACACCAGCAACCTATCCCCTCTCCCCCTGGGAAGGGTAGGGTTCAGTTGATCCAGTACTACTAAAGAGCCAGTCCAGGGGAACCTTTGCTGTATCATCCCCATTATGCAATGGTGAATCTTGGTCCAATATGGGCGAATACCCTTACAGGCCCACCACATATGGGTCAAGTCCGCCAGTGGCATAGAGCATCGAGGACAGCTCCCATCTTTGGTAATGTGATTTCATAAAGCCCACCTGGGCGAAAAGTGCACCCGCGCTATCGATTTATATTGTAGTTCCCTCCACCGGGCACCCTCAACAATTCACTTATCCGCCCCAGGGCCTGCTTAACAGATCCCGGCAATACCTCCCGACCCAATTCCAACCCCCATGCCCTTTCCACACCGCCATAATCTGCGGCCACACCATATTGTTCTAATCTTGCCTTTAAACCCGCTATGGAAGGGGGGGGCCTCTCCCCCGATATCAAAGAATTTGAGAAGCTGCGCCGATCTATCAACACTAAGCTCCGCTTTAGGTAAAACAGCCACATAATGAGAAAGTTGCAAATAGGCGAACCATTGGGAAGGTCTCAAATCATATTCCGCACACAATGAGGAAAATGACTTACAGTTGCCAGAAAGATCCACCACATGTCCTACATTCCGAAGCCCCTTCTCACCCCACAGCTGGAAGACACGCGTTTCAGAACCTGGTGTAAAATTCACGTTCCCATGTAAAGGTAGCCAACTCGATACCCTCCAATCCCGACCCCAATAGCGATTCAGCTGATGCCAAGTGCGCCTCATAGAGATGAACATACTATTCCGTTTGACTCGACGCGGTAATTGAACAGATACCGCATGCAGCACTGCCATCAACGAATGGGGGGCTGACCATGCCTCTTCTAGGGCCCTCGGCGTATATGTTTCCGTCCCCCCCAACCAATAGACCAAATGTCGGGCTTGGAAAGCCAGCGCATAAAGCCCAAAGTCCGGAACCCCAATACCTCCCTTACCCCATGCTCCTATCATGCGGCTCATTGGGATACGGGCTCGAGCCCCCTTCCACAAAAAACACCGTAGTTCTTTTTCTAACCGATGCACATCCCGGCGCAATAGCCACACCGGTAGGGTCTGCATCCAATATAGAATACGCGGTAAAACTACCATTTTAACCGCCGCCACCCTTCCTAACAGAGACAATGGGAGAGGATTCCACGCTGTAAACTGAAGCCGCATTCTGGACAAAATGCGCTCAAAATTTACTTTATACAAGTCTTGTGGCAGTTTGGTTAATACAATTCCCAAGTAAATAAAGTTATTAACTGCACATTTTAAGGGGAATTCTCCTCCCCAATGCCCCTGTAATTGCCCCGAAATATCAAGCGCTTCTGATTTATCTTTATTCACCCGGAAGCCCGCGAAACTACCAAAGACCACAAACTCCTCCAACAGCCGAGGAAGAGATTCCCTAGGGGAAAGCAGATGAACCAATAGATCATCTGCAAAGGCCGAAATCTTAAATCCATGTCCACCAACCCCCCCCCCCCCCCCCGGATGCTTCTATCTAGTTCTATTCTGCGGATTAAAGGGTCGAGAGATAAAACAAACAATAATGGAGACAAGGGACACCCCTGCCTAGTACCTCGATAGAGAAAAAATTGGTCTGAAAGAGCCCCATTACAAAGTACCCGTGCCGTCGGGTGATCATAAAGGCACTGTACCATCTTACAAAAGGAGTCGCCCAGGCCGTATCGGGGCAACAAACCTTGAAGATACTGCCAATTAACCCTATCAAACGCTTTTTCTGCGTCGAAACTCACTAAAAGCGAGTGCATATGGTGCTCCTGCACCCACTCCAAAGAGGTTAAGATTTTACACGTTACGCACCGTGTAACGGCCACGCATGAAGCCAACCTGTGACTCATGAATCAAACCTCCCAACAGCTCCGCCAGGCGATCCGCCAGTACCTTGGCCAGTATCTTCACTTCAAAATTCAATAAAGATATGGGCCGGTACGAAGCCGCCTGAACTGGATCTTTACCCGGTTTAGGGATTAGTGTAATATATGCCTGGTTGCCCCCCCATCGTATGGTACCACTCTCCGTCCATTGGCGATATGTAGCTGTTAATAGAGGACCTACCAATATGGACAACAGTTTGTAGAATTCTGCGCCAAACCCGTCGGGCCCTGGGGCCTTGTAGCAGCTGGCTTGCGAAATCACCCGTTGTATCTCCTGCTCAGTTATTGGGCAGCCTAACTGGACCTGTTGTTCAGCACTCAGTCGAGGCAAATCGAGTCCCCGCAAATATTCGTCCATTCTAGAAGGAGAGATGTCTTCTGCGGCATATAACGTCTGGTAAAAGTTCCTAAAAACGCCAGCAATTGCCTCTCTGGTTCGCTGGAGCTCGCCCTTGCCATCCCGGAGCGCCGCCACTAACCGTGTCCCGTGCTGTGTCCCTTCAGGCATCGCCCCAAAAGCTTGCCTGCCTTATCCCCGTAACAATACAATTTGTACTTATAGTACATTAATGTTTTCTTAGCCCTCTGGTGTAATAACTCATTCAAGGCCACCTGAGTCTCCCATAATCTCTTCCGATTTTGTATCGAAGGAAACCGCCCACAGGTACGCCTCGCCTGAGTCACCTGCCGTTCAAGTAAAATAATTCGTTATGCTATCAATCTGCATTTCCGTATCGCGAAACCGATGATATCCCCTCTCAACACTACTTTAGCAGTCTCCCACACCAGCTCGGGCTCTTCCACGTGGTTCTCCTCAAATTCCCGCCAACGTTGGCGTAGGAAGTGGTGAAACTGAATATCGTTGTAAAGTTCTAAAGGGAACCTCCACAAGCGATGCTGTCGCGATCCGCTGCCCCATTGCAACTCAAGCCAAATGAATGCATGGTCAGAAATCTCTACTGGTCCGATCTGCGCCTCCCCTACATGGACAAATAAACTTTCCGATATCAGCAAGTAGTCAATACGCGCACTAGTCCCATGTGCTCTAGACTGATGTGTGAAATTCCGCTCTGAGGGATGGAGCAGTCTCCATGGGTCTACCAACCCTGACCGAGTTCGGAGCCTCCGCAGCGCCTCAGCAGTTTGCCGCCGTTCCCGCGTCCCACTCCCTGTCTGAGTGTCAAGTGCCACGTCAAACACTCCATTAAAATCGCCCCCTAAGATCAATGGAACGTCCGGTAACTGTTCTACTTTGGCTGCCAAATGATAGTATAAGGCAGGGTCCAAGACATTTGGGCTATACAAATTCCCTAATATTATCTCCTTATCTTCTAAGATGCCGTGTAACAACAGAAAACGCCCGCTGGGATCAATCCACTCATGTTTACTGGTAAAACGCACCTTTTTATGAAACAAAATCGCTACACCACCTTTTTTACCCGTTGCTGGAGCTCCCCATACTTGACCCACCCAATATCTACAAAGCTTGATGTGTTCTGCTGCCGTCTGGTGGGTTTCTTGCAGTAACGCAATATCACACTGCTGTCTCGCCAAAGCTTTCAGGATTTTATAACGCTTAATTGGGCTACCCATCCCACAGACATTCCAGGAAATTATCTTCAGGGTATCATAATAGTTCCTGATGCAACCATCCCGGGAAATCGTACCTTCACAGGAGGAGCCCTCCCAGCCTGGAACTCCCCCAAAAAACCTCCCTGTAGTTTCCTTCGCTGTCGTTCTCGAGGATGTAAATATAGATTGCGATTGAGATTACCCCCCTCCCATAATCCCTGCCCCCCCCAAATCCCCCACAACTCCCCATCTTCCCACCCCCTTATCCCCCCTCCCCCTTCCCTCTCTCCCTTCCCTATCCTACCCACCCTTCTTCCCCCTCCCAACCCCCCCCTGCAGTCAGTAACCCTCCTCTAACCACCCAACCACGTTTGATGTGTCCGGACTCCCCAGCTCCCCATGACTAGCGCCACATCCCCCCTCCCACCTTTCATATTATACACAAAAATCACACATCCCAACACTCTTATTACAGCTAAATAGTGCCTCATAAACTTCCAACCATTAAACATTAAACAGCATATCCTATTACATTCTCTTTATACATTCCAGCACTTTACAGTTGATGCAGTCACTGTAGACTATGGCCAGCAAGATCTTTAACTGTCATTAACAGCACCAATCCAACAGAAAAGACGGTGGACCGCCTCTTGTGAGAGAGTTGCCTTCACTGTCTCTGGAGTGAAACTGTATTCTGTTGACACAGCATATCCGCCTTTAGTCTCCATGCCCTGCAATGCTGCATTGTAGGGCTAACCAGGAGTAATTGCTTGAGATCCCACTAAGTCCTCGAGTAGGCCCAATAGCCTCACCAGCATACTCGCTCCTATCGCCCATACTGTCCAGGGCTAACTCAGGGTGACCCGGGCTGATCCGCTTTCTGGCTGTTGTGCAGTGTCTCCAGTTGCGTTACATATGCCAAAGCCTCAGTTGCCGAATTGAAAACCTGATGCCTCCCGGCGTTCACAACATGGAGGCGTGCCGGGTATTGTACTGTAAACCGGATATTGGCTGCAATCAGTTTCTGGCAAATAGGCGCATAGGCCTTGCACCGTTGACTTAGGGCAGCAGAATAGTCTTGTGCAATTCGGATATTTACGTTGCCCGCTGCCACGGTACACCTTTTGCGTGCCTCTCGTAGCGCAGCTTCTTTCTGTCCAAATTGCAAAAACTTGGCCAGAACGATCCTAGGACGCAGGTCCCTTGACGTCTTAGGGCCTATTCTATGGGCACGCTCTATGATAACTTGGGCCCGCTCACCATTAGTTCCGATCAGTTCACTCACCAATGATTCCAAGTAAGACCTCAGTTCTTTATCTCCTACGGACTCAGGGATGCCCATAAATCGTAAATTATTTCGTCGCGAGCGATTCTCGAGATCATCTAATTTACTCTCATGCGCTCTCAACGTGTCCTGCACTTGCACCATCTCCTGGGATAGCCTCTGGACGTCCTCCTCTGTCTGCACGATCCGTTCCTCCGCATGCTGCATTCTAGCTCCAAATACATCCACGGAGCTCTGCAGCGCATCGAGCTTACTTCTGATCAGATCAAATTGTGTGGATAGTGCACTCGCAACCGCCGCTGTGATCTCTTCCACAGAAATTCCTGCAGCCCCTGAAGGTGTCTGGCAAGGCTTCGGTGGTGAGTCCGCCATTTTATGCTGCCCCAGGCCGCGATCTTTCTCTCTTCTGCCAGCTTTAACGGCTGCAGCCATGCTCCGTTTCTCCTCTCTGATGTGCTCTCCGTCTCCGCGGTATCGGGGAGGGATGTTGGGCAAGCTTACGCTTCCGAAAAATGGCAAGATTGGCCGGTAAGGAGCCGAGGAGTCCGGAGCTCAAGGCAAAGGCGACCACCTGAGCTCACCACATCACGTGGTCCTGAGTTTCCGGATCTTATGGTAGACTGCCCTTACTGTGTTGCTTATTTGCACTTTCATGTCCAGGCATTGGTCTAATGTTACGCCAAGGTATCGGATTGTGGATTTTGTTTGTAGCTCTGCTTCCTTAACCTTTAAGTGGGGTGGCGGGGTGAAATTTTGGTTCCTTGTAATGAAGAGTACCTCCGTTTTTTTGTGTTGAATTCGTAGGTTTTGGGACTGGAGCCAGTCGGATACTGCATTGAAGCAGTCTGTAAGTGGGGAGAGGTCTAGTTGCTCTGTAGAGAATGGCATGTAGAGCAGCACATCATCAGCATATATTAAGCAGTTGACATTGAAAGATCGGATGATATTACAGATGGACTGCATGTAAATGTTGAACATCAGGACTGAGAGGGAGGACCCTTGTGGAATGCCCTGCCTCTGGTGGAACGGTTCTGATGTTGATGCTCCGGATCGTACGTGCTGCCACCTTTCAGACAGATAAGATTTGCACCATTCTAGTGCCGTGTTACAGATACCCTTCTCCTTTAGCCGCCCAAGGAGAAGCTCGTGACAAGCTCACTAAGGTATCATACCGTGGAAAGAATCTCTTAAGAAATAAAGTTGAAGAAACTGTGAACTTCATAGAGAAGACATCTGTTGGATTTTGAAATCTCTTCAGGCGCACATCTGAGCTGATCGCCTAACCTCAGGAGGTTTCAGAATGGCAGTCAGAGGAAAACCTATAACTCTCTCAAAGGTATAGGCATTTCCCTAGCTTCTGCTACTCCCAGTCCAAGCAAACTCCTCATGCTCATCCTAAGCAGGTGAAGTCTCAAAGGCCCCAGCCCCCAATCCCCAGTCAAAACAAGGAACAGGCTGTCCCTAATAAATATGCATGAGATGCATTCGCATGCATTGCCCCATTGTATTCAAATGTATCTCATGCATATTCATTAGGGACAGCCTAAAAACCTGAATGGTGTTTGGCCCCCCAGGACTGGAGTTGGGAACCTCTGCTGTAGAGTGTAGCCTCTCTACCTGTAGCTTTGGAGGAGAGCTCACCTGCCAGTGGGAGGCTCATTCTTTGCTCAGAGATGGCCCCTTATAACCTTCGACACATGGGTTTTACAAATTATCCATCTATTCAACTTTACTCCAGATTCCCCTGGCGGGTTCATTCTCTAAACCCTCAGCATCGGGAACTGGTGCTTTGGGAAATTTCTTTCCTTCAGGACGAATCTGCGATCGAGCCTGGTCTCCAGGAACAAGCAGGAATGTAGTCTTCACATATGGGTATCGTCGGTACTGACGGAGCCTGTGCGGGAACGCTCCCCAGCATCCAATTAGAAAGCTTTTGGGAGCATCCCATAGCGCCTGCGTGCTGCCTTCCCACCTTTCCCAACTGCCTCTCTCCAGTTCTTCATTTTCCACGGAGCCAGCAGGTGGTTGTTCCTGTCACTGCAGAAAATCTTTTCCTTATTCTTTCTTTATATACCGGTACCGCCAGTTCTCTTTTCTTTCTTTCTTTCGTTTAAAAAAATAATAATTCTATATTTTTTCCATACTTTTTTTCCCAGGTGCACGCGCCTTTTTGGGCCTTAGGCCCAAAATTTCCTCCACTATAGAAAAACCCGCCTCGGGTTTCAAAAAGTGCACCAAGTGTGGCGGTACCATTCCGTCACAGACACCCATGAGTGGTGTCTCAAATGTTTAGGTCCTGACCACTCCATCGCCGAGTGTATGGCTTGTGCCATGATGTCCAAGAGGGGTCGACAAAACAGAGCTGCTAAGCTCAGCGCCCTTTTTCCCTCCGATGCAGCTTTTGTGGCATCGAAGTCTTCCAGGGCTTCATCTTCCTCCATGGATCTCAGGTAACTAAACATAAGTCTAGCCAGTCCTCAAAGGGTAGATCTCCTTCCAGGCATCGAGATGCCTCTGCCGTTGCCCTTGAGGGTTCTGTATCAGCAAAATTGCCCCGACGGAAGGCTTCGGCTTCCAAAGCATTATCGGGGCTCCAGGATGTTCTCGAGGCCTCGACCTCGGCAGAACTACTGGTGCCATGCTCTGGGGTACCGGCTGCTTCCGGTACCGATACCCAGGCATTGGCAGCGTCGATAGACCAGAGGTTCCTGGCTATTGAACGCAGTCTGGCGGCTCTCCTTGCGGCATCGACACCCTCGGAACCGCGTCAGACAGTTCAACCGGTATTGGTACCGATAGCATCGACATCGGTGTCGGCTTTGCCAGCACCCAGTCATGCAATGCCTTCCGGTGCCGATACACCGGTACCAATTCCCCCCAGTACCGACTTCGGTCGGTACGGGTATCGGGCTCTTCAAGAGCATCCGGACAGGCGGTACTTCAAATCCTCGGAGGACTCCGTGGATTCTGACAGCTCTGCCGGTACCAGTATACTTCTCCCTGAGGAGCCTTCCTCTCCTAAACGTAGGATGTCTCCTCCAGAAGATATCTCCTTTCAGAATTTCATCAGGGAGGTGGCTCGAGGTCTGTCCATCACTGTGGCTCCTGAAACAGAGCCCAGGGCTAAGGAGTTGGAGATTTTACAATATCCTAAAGCTCCTAAGGAGGCAGCTACTCTGCCTGTCCATGAGATTTTACATGATCTCATGTTGAGAATGTGGGAGACACCTCTTGACACCTCTCCTCAGTTTCACAGACTGGGATACCATGTATCGAGTCTCTCCTTGTCCTGGTTTCCAGAAAACTCAGCTTCCTCACCACTCTATTGTAGTGGAATCAGCTATGAGAAAGATCAGGAGTGCAAAGAGGCATGCCTCTAATCCTCCAGGACGTGAGTGTAGAACTTTGGATGCCTTTGGACGTCATAATTTCCAGGCTTCCATGCTCTCTGCCAGGATCAATTCCTATATTTTATATATGGGAATGTTCCTTAAAGAAGTCACAGGAGACTTGGAGATTTTAAGCCCTCTCCTTCCTGAGGACAAGAGGCAGGATTTTCTCACACTGGTTAAACATGCCCAGGATGTTTCTAAGTTTGTCAATCGTGCAGCTTTTGACTGTTTTGAGTGTTTAAGCAGAACCTCTGCCATTGCCATAGGTGCACGTAGAATTGCCTGGCTCCAGGCATCCGATTGGGAGCTCTGGGTGCAGGACAAAGTGGGAAATATCCCTTGTACAGGTGAAAACATATTCAGCAAAAATTGGCAAGAAAAAGCCAATGAGTTGGATGCTGACAACTCCACTTTGGATAGGTTATCCAAAGCCACAGCTGATTCTGCAAGAAAGAAATCTTTCAAGAAACCTTTCTTCTCAAAAAAGAAAAGGTTTTATCCCTCTTATTCTCAGCAGGGACGTTCTGCAGGTCAGCCTGCCCGGAAAAGTCAGCAACCACCTAAACAAAGGAAAGCAAAGACTGCCAAGCCTCAACCGTCTCAGTAGTCTCAGCCTCCACAAGGCCTTTGACTTTCATCTAGAGAACCTAGCCTTCCTGGCCCTCAATGGTCCAGAGCCTTCCACCATTCCAGGAAGGTTGTGTCACTTTGCCCCCAGATGGGGGCAGATAACAGCAGAACATTGGACATTCTCCATTATAAGAGGGGTACAAGCTTCACTTTCTGTGCATGTCCCCTCCCACAATGGTAAGACAGTTCAATTCTCAGACCTCTCTCATCAACCTGTTAGATAAAGAGGTCACTATGCTTCTTGCCCAAGGGGCAATAGAAGAAGTACCCATTCAACAGGGTAAGGGGTTTTACTCCCCCTATTTCCTTCTCCCAAAGAAAACAGGGGGACACAGACCTATTTTAGACCTCAGAGAATTGAACAGATTCCTGTTCAAAGAGAAATTCAAGATGGTTTCTCTGGGAATTCTGCTGCCATACCTTAAGAGTCAGGATTGGCTTTGTTCTCTAGATCTCAAGGATGCGTACACTCATGTTCTCATCCATCCAACTCACAGAAAGTTCCTTCGGTTCCTTTTTCAAGGAAAGCACTACCAATACAGGGTGCTTCCTTTTGGCCTGGCCTTAGCACCAAGAGTGTTCACGAAATACATGGCTGTGGTAGCAGCATTTCTCCGTACTCTAGGGATATTCGTCTTCCCCTACTTAGACGACTGGCTCATTCAAGCCCCATCAGAGTCAGAGGCCAGGACTTCCCTATCTTGCACAATGCGTATCCTTCAGTATTTGGGTCTGGTCATAAACATCCCAAAATCCAGTCTAACTCCCACTCAGTCTCTAGAGTTCATAGGAGCTTTGCTGGATACCAGAAAAGCGAGGGCCTATCTTCCCCAGGTCCATTGCCTTTGCATGGTGCAGTTAGCTTCTCAAGCAGTGCTAAAACCTCATCTCAGTGCCCGAGAAATGTTACAACTACTAGGCCACATGGCATCTACAGTGCATGTGGTCCTTTATGCTCTCCTCCATATGAGAGCAGCCCAGTGAACCTTATCCACTCAATGGACCCAGGCATCAGGGTGCCTGTCAGACAAAATAGCAAATACAAATCGTCTTATTCTGTCTTTCGCAATGGTGGCAGTCCACTCAGAACCTGTTGCTGGAGTCCCCTTTTCAACAGCCTTTACCCCAGGCAACTCTCACAACAGATGCTTCACCAATGGGTTGGGGAGCTCATCTGCAAGACCTCTCCACCCAGGGCACTTGGACTTCACAGGAGACTCATCTGCATATCAATCTCTTAGAGCTCAGAGCAATCTTCCTTGCTCTTCGAGTGTTCCACACCCTGCTCAGCTACAAGACAGTCCTCATTCATACGGACAATCAAGTAGCCATGTTCTACGTGAACAAGCAGGGAGGAACAGGCTCTCTGTCGCTTTGCAATGAAGCTTTGTGTTTATGGGCCCTCGCCAGAGAGCATCAGATTCATCTCCTGGCAGTGTATCTTCCAGGCATACAAAACTCTTGGGCAGACAGACTCAGTCAAATTCTGTTTCCACACGAATGGTCTCTACATGCAGACCAGGTGGCCAAGATTTTTCAAATTTGGGGAACCCCAGACATAGACCTCTTTGCAAGTCTGTTGAATGCCAAACTTCCCCGGTTCTGTTCCAGAATTCCAGCTCAGGGTTCACAGGCCAGGGATGCCTTCCTCCTTCACTGGGGTCAAGACTGACTTTATGCCTTTCCACCCATTCCCCTAATTTCCAATTTCCCCTGTTCAAGTTTCAGAGAGACATAGCGCGTATGATTTTCATAGCTCCACATTGGCCACGGCAAGTGTGGTACCCACTGCTTCTACATCTCTCTCAAGCCCCCTCCCTGGAGTTAGGATCTGCTCCAGATCTCCTGTCACAGGAGGACGGAATGTTATGGCATCCCAATCTCCAGTCTCTGCATCTCAGAGTTTGGTTGCTGAAGGCCTAGACCTTCATGATCTTAATCTCCCTAAGCAAGTAAAGGATGTCCTTTATGCTTCCAGGAAGCCTTCCACAAGACGCTCTTATGCTTTTAAGTGGAAGAGGTTTACCATATGGTGTTTGCAGAAGGGTCTTAACCCCCTTGCGATACCTCTGGAATCATTACTTGAGTATCTCCTTCATTTATCCAATGCAGGACTTAAAACTAACTCAGTAAGAGTCCATTTGAGTGCTATTGCAGCTTCTTTCAAGCCTCTAAATGGACAACCTATTTCCTCCCATCTTCTTATAGCAAGATTTATGAGAGGCCTTCTTCTAACTAAACCTCCCATTAGGCCACCACCGGTGGCATGGGACTTGAACCTGGTTCTTGGTCAGCTCATGAAGCCACCTTTCGAACCCTTAGCTTCTACCTCATTGAAATTCCTTTCTTGGAAAGTTATCTTTCTCATTGCAATCACATCATGTCGCATCAGTGAGTTGCAGGCACTAGTGGCTGATCCAAGATTCCATCATGACAAGATAGTCCTTAGGACTCATCCACACTTTATGCCGAAGGTGGTCTCGCCTTTTCATCTTAACCAAGCGGTCTACCTGCCTGTGTTCTTTCCAAGACCTCATGCATCAAATGCAGAAAGGAATCTTTATGCTTTGGACTGTAAAAGAGCTTTAGCCTTTTACTTGCAATGAACACAGCAACATAGAAAGTCTTCTCAACTCCTTGTTGCTTTTGATCCTTCTCATTTGGAACTTCCAGTCTCCAGGAGAACACTGTCCAGCTGGATTGCACAGTGTATTTCCTTTCCCTATCAGAGTAAGAATCTTCCTCTGGAGGGCCATGTCACAGCTCACAATGTGAGGGCCTTGGCAGCTTCAATGGCTCATCTGCACTCTGTGTCTATCAACAATATCTGTCGAGCAGCCACTTGGGCCTCGGTTCATACCTTCATAGCCCATTATTGCTTAGACAAGGATTCCCGCCAGGATGCCTTGTTTGATCAGGCTGTTCTCCAACACCTGTTCCATACCTAATCAACTCCTACCCACCATCCCTGGTTGGATGCCAGAGATCCGTGGGGGGGAAGTGGAGCCCTTTCACAGGGACACACAACTTCTGGGGTCTCTCCCTGGCATCTAAAGCTAGGGAGTCCCCATATGTGAAGACTACATTCCTGCTTGTTCCTGGAGATAGCATAGTTACTCACCTGTAACAGATGATCTCCAGGAACTGCAGGAATTTAGTCTTCACAACCCACCCATCTCCCCTAGGAGTTGTATCTCTCTATCTTTCTCTCTCCCTCTCTCTCTCTTTGTCTCAGCTTTAAACTTAATTGGAGAGAGGCAGTTGGGAAAGTCGAGAAGGCAGCACGCAGGCACTGTGGGATGCTCCCAAAAGCTTTCTAATTGGACGCTGGGGAGCGTTCCCATGCAGGCTCCGTCGGTACCGACGATACCCATTAGTGAAGACTAAATTCCTGCTGTTCCCGGAGATCACCTGTTACAGGTGAGTAACTATGCTTTCCACTAGGGCAGGAAGGTTAGGGATTTTACTCAATGTACTCCCTGATCATCGGAAAGATGATGGGGAATACTGTCCCATCCTAGATATAAGAGATCAGAACAAATATTTGGTCAGAATGATTTCTCTGGGCACTCTACTTCCCTACCTTCAAAAAGGAGATTGGCTATGCTCTCTGGATCTCAAGGATGCATATGCCCACATCCATATACATCGCATTCACAGAAGGTATCTCAGATTCATTGTAGGAAAGCTTCACTTCCAGTACCATGTGCTGCCTTTTGGCCTCACATCAGCTTCTCTGGTATTGACAAAATGCCTTGCCATGGTAGCAGTATTTCTACACAGGCTAGGAGTGCATGTTTTTTTCTACTTGGGCGATTGACTGTTCAAGGAACAGCACTCCATAAGGAACTCTGGGATCCATGCAGATCACCATTTGGGTGCTGGTACTGCTAGGATTCATTATTATCAGAAATTCCACTTTCATCCCTCCCAGCAATTGGAATTTATCAGAGCTGTGCTGGACATGATTCAGGTGAAGGCTTTCCTCCCGCTCAACGGGCTTTCCAGGTTGATAGCGATAGTGCAGGAGGTTCAGATGAGTCAGCAGATGTCGGCGCACACAATGATGCGACTACTAGGCCACATGGCCTCAACTGTTTATAGAACACCCTCAGCACACTTCATATGAGATGGGCTTAATGGACCTAGCATACTCAGTGGAATCAAGCCATGGGAAGGCTCAACGATGTTCTTTCTATCACTTGCCCATTGATTCAGTCTCATCCACAAAAATATGTCCAAAGGTCTGCCCTTCCAAATTCCTTCCCATCAGAAACTTCTAATAACCAATGTATCCAAACTGGGATGGCCTCAAAGGGTTCAACGTTTAAATATATGGTCCCTCCAAGAAAGTGTCCATCAGATCAACTTCTTGGAATTAAGAGAAATAACGAACACTCTAAGAGCTTTCAAAGATCTGTTGTCCCACTAAATTCTTCTACTTCAAATTGACAACCAGGTCGCCATGTTCTACATAAACAAGCAGGGAAGAGCTGGGTCATACCTCCCTGTGTTGGGAAATTGTCAGACTGTGGAATTTTGCCATCTCTCTCAGGATGGAATTGAGAGCCACTTAGCTACCCGACAAACAAAAAACTCTGGCAGACAGGCTGAGCTGAGTTCTTCAACCTCAGGAGTGGACCCTGGACAAGGGAGGTGGCCTTCCAAATCGTTTGGAAGTGGTGCACTCTCTCAATAGACTTTTTTGTCTCTCCTCAGTTCTGCACAGGGTGGGTTCACACAGCAAACCAGTCTCAGATGCTTTCCTCCTCGATTGGGGGAGAGAGTCTTCTATATGCATATCCTCCAATATCTCTCATTGCCAAGATCTTCCTGAAACTCAAAAGTGACAGAGATACGATGATTCTCATTGCTCCTTAATGGCCCAAAGAGCCATGGTTCTCTCTGCTTCTAGTACTTTCCATTCGGGAGCCAATACATCTACATGAAGTACCAAATCTGATATCGCAAGAGAATGGCGTAACGTTGCATCACATAATAAAGTTCCTAGCCCTCACAACTTGGATGTTGAGCGGTTATAACTTTGTCTCCATTTGGTCTGTCAAATGGTGTAACCAATGACCTTTTGGTGTCCAGGAGGGCCTCAACGAGAAGTTCTTCCATTTTGAAGTGGAAGAGGTTTGCTCTCTGGTGTGGGGAATTGTCCATATCAGACAGCAGACTGCCGGTCCCACGCAAACACTACTTGAATACCTTCTACACATGTCTGAGTCGGGACTCAAGTCCAGCCCCATAAGGGTTCACCTCAGTGCAACTGGAGCTTATCATTGTAATGTAGAAGGTAAACCCATCTCTGTAAAGCCCTTGGTTGTTCACTTCATGCAGGGTTTGCTTCTTCTCAAACCTCCCTATGTCACCTGCAGTGTTTGGAATCTCAATGTGGTTCCTGCACAGCTGATGAAAGCTCCTTTTGAGCCACTCGATGCCTGTCCTCTGAAAGTTTTGACCTGAACGATTTTATTTCTGGTGGTGTTCACTTCCACACATAGTGAGCGAGCTTTCAGGCTCTAGTAGTACATCCAGCTTAGACTAAATTCGTTCATAACAGAATGGTGCATTGCACGCACCCCAAGTTCCTTCCCAAAGTGATGTCTGACTTCCATATTAATGAGACAATCATTCTTTTTTCTGAAACCCCATTCTCATAAAGGGGAAGCTGCGCTGCACATGTTGGACTGTGAAAGAGCCTTATCTTTCTACTTGGAGTGGATGAAAGCCTATAGAAAGTTCATACAGATTTTTGTTTCATTTGACCCCAGTAAACTAGGCTGTGCCATTTCTAAACACACTTTGTCAATTTGGCTTGTAGACATAGAAACATGACGACAGAAAAAAAGACCACATGGCCTATCTAGTCTGTCCTTCCATATCAACCACTACAACCTTTTTTCCTTTAGAGATCCTCTGTGTTTGTCCCATGCTGCTTTGAATTCAGATACTGTCGTCCTCTCTACCACCTCCACTGGGAGACTATTCCATGGATCCACCACTCTTTCCATAAAGAAATATTTCCGTATATCACTCCTGAATCTATCCCCTTTCACCCTCATTCCATGTCCCCTCGTAGCAGAGCTTGCTTTCAATCGAAAGAGGCTCTCCTCCTGTGCATTTATGCCACAGAGGTATTTAAACGTCTCAATCATATCACCTCTATTTATTTATTTATTTATTTAACAAATATTTCTATACCACCCTTTCCCAAGTATCAAGTGCGGTTTACAAGGAACAGTAAGTTATATGGTCTTTTGCATTGAGTGTCACATGTATGATTTTCTCCCAGCTGGTGAGAGGTCTTACGTGTGCACTAGGTGCAAGGAGCTCTCTGCTCTCAGGGAACGAGTCCGTTCTCTAGAGGCTAGAGTAGCAGACTTGGAAAACATAAGACAGACAGAGAGGTACATAGACGAGACCTACAGGGATATAGTCCTGAAGTCCCACCTCCAGTCTGGCAGCATCCCTGTTGCCATGGAGGAGAGAGGTCACGTGACAGGAGAGCATCACCCTGGTGTGGCAGGAAGTGATCCTGTAACTAGGACCTGTCCTCCAGGTGATGTAAACCCCTCTCGCACCGAGGAGGTTTCTCCAGGGCCAAGTGCCCATGAGGGAAGGGTTAGGACAGCAGTTATAGTTGGTGATTCGATCATTAGGCATGTAGATAGCTGGGTGGCTGGTGGACGTGAGGATCGCCTGGTAACATGCCTGCCTGGTGCGAAGGTAGCGGACCTCACACGCCACCTAGATAAGGTCTTAGATAGTGCTGGGGAGGAGTCAGCTGTCTTGGTACATGTCGGTACCAATGACGTAGGAAAATGTGGTAGGGAGGTTCTGGAAGCTAAATTTAGGCTTTTAGGTAGGAAGTTGAAATCCAGAACTTCCAGGGTAGCGTTGTCTGAAATGCTTCACGTTCCACGCGCAGGACCCAAAAGGCAGGCAGAGCTCCGGAGTCTCAATGCGTGGATGAGACAATGGTGCAGAGATGAGGGGTTCGGATTTGTTAGGAACTGGGGAACATTTTGGGGAAAGGAGGGGCTCTTCCGAAGGGATGGGCTTCACCTTAACCGGGTTGGAACCAGGCTGCTGGCATTAACCTTTAAAAAGGAGATAGAGCAGCTTTTAAACTAGATAATAGGGGTAAGCCGACAGTCGCCCAAGAGCGCATGGTTCGGAAGAATGTATCCTTGAAGGATACTACAAAAAGCAGAGAAGTTCCAAAAAGAGTAAAGTAGCCCAAATGCCCTCGAGTATGGAGCAGACAGAGCTTAAAGATCCCAAATTACCCATATCTACCAATAGCCAAATTAATATGAATAAAATACAGTCTCTAAAATGCTTGTATGCAAATGCTAGAAGTCTACAAAACAAGATGGGAGAGTTAGAATATATAGCACTAAACGAGAAGTTAGATATGATTGGAATATCAGAGACATGGTGGAAGGAGGACAACCAGTGGGACACTGTGATACCTGGGTACAAACTATATCGTAATGATAGAGCTGATCAAATTGGTGGAGGGTTGCGCTCTATGTTAGAGAGGGCATTGAGTCAGAAAGGATTAAAGTTTTGCAAGAAACAAAATTTGCTGTAGAATCTCTATGGATTGAAATTCCATGTAAAAAGGGGAAGGCGATGGCAGTGGGGGTGTACTATCGTCCGCCTGGCCAGAATGAACAAACGGATGATGAAATGCTCAAAGAAATCAAGGAAGCTAGCAAAAGTTACAGTGCAGTAATAATAATGGGTGATTTCAATTACCCCGGCATCGACTGGGTCAGTGTCACAACAGGACATGCTAGGGAGATAAAGTTCCTAGATGAAATAAATGACTGCTTCTTGGAGCAGCTGGTTCATGAACCGACCAGAGGGGAAGCAATATTAGACCTAGTCCTTAGTGGAACACCAGATGTAGTGCAAGAGATAAGGGTGTTGGGGCCACTTGGCAATAGTGATCATAGCATGATCACCTTTGATTTAATTAGTGGAGGAGGGATAGTAAGGAAATCCACAGTACTACCCTTTAACTTTCGAAAGGGAGACTATGATAAAATGAGGAAAACAGTTAAGAAAAAACTAAAAGGAGCAGTTGCAAAGGTTAAAGACGTACATCAAGCTTGGGTGTTGTTGAAAAATACTATCTTGGAAGCCCAGACCAGCTGTATTCCACGCTTTAAGAAAAGTGGAAGGAAGTCCAAAAAACTGCCAGCCTGGTTTAAAGGTGAGGTCAGAGAGACTGCTGTTGCCAAAAAAGCATCTTTCAGGAAATGGAAAAAAGAGCCAAACGATGAAACCTGGAAACAGCACAAGCACTGGCAAGTCAAATGCAAGGCATTGATAAGGCAGGCAAAGAGAGAATTTGAGAAGAAGCTTGCTGCGGAAGCAAAAACGCGAAATAAAGACCTTTTCAAGTACATTCGTAGCAAAAAACCTGTGAGAGAGTCAGTTGGTCCATTCGATGATAAAGGGGTTAAAGGAGCACTAAGAGGCGACAAGGCGATAGCGGAGAGACTGAATGAATTCTTTGCTTCGGTCTTTACTGAGGAAGATGTAGGGATGTTACCCATGACTGAAGTGGTATTTAAAGGTGTGGAAGAATTGAAGGAAATATCCATACATCGGGAAGATGTCTTACAACTATTAGATAAACTGAAGAGTAGCAAATCACCTGGGCCGGATGGTATACATCCAAGGGTGTTGAAAGAACTGAAATTTGAGATTGCAGACCTGCTATCAGTAATCTGTGAACTATCATTAAAATCATCTCTAATACCTGAGGATTGGAGGATCGCCAATGTAACACCAATTTTTAAAAAGGGTTCGAGGGGTGATCCGGGAAACCACAGACCGGTGAGCCTGACATCAGTACCGGGAAAAATGGTAGAAACCATCATAAAGAATAAAATTACTCAGCATGTAGATAGTCACGACCTAATGGGAGACAGCCAACATGGCTTTAGACAAGGAAGATCTTGTCTTACTAATCTGTTATGTTTTTTTGAAGGAGTGAATAAACAGGTGGACAAAGGTGAGTCGGTTGATATTGTGTATCTGGACTTTCAGAAAGCCTTTGACAAGGTCCCTCATGAGAGACTTTTGGCAAAACTAAAGAGTCATCGTATAGGAGGCAGTGTACTATTGTGGATCAGGAACTGGTTAAAAGATAGAAAGCAGAGGGTAGGGCTAAATGGCCAATTTTCCCAATGGAGAAAGGTGAATAGTGGTGTACCCCAGGGATCTGTGCTGGGTCCGCTGCTTTTTGACATATTCATAAATGACCTGGAAAGTGGAATAACGAGTGAGGTTATCAAATTTGCAGATGACACAAAACTATTTAAAGTTGTTAAAACCCAAGAGGATTGTGGAAAATTGCAAGAGGATCTTGATAAATTGGAAGACTGGGCATCAAAATGGCAGATGAAATTTAATGTGGAGAAGTGCAAGGTTATGCACCTAGGGAAGAACAACCCAAACTATGGTTACACGATGCAAGGTTCCACATTAGGAACCACCATCCAGGAAAAAGATTTAGGCGTCATTGTGGATACCATGTTAAAACCCTCGGCCCAGTGTGCAGCGGCGGCCAAGAGAGCAAATAGAATGCTAGGTATGATAAGGAAAGGAATGGAAAATAAAACAAAAGATATTATAATGCCTCTATATCGTTCCATGGTGAGACTGCACCTTGAATATTGTGTGCAATTCTGGTCGCCGTATCTTAAAAAGGATATAGCGATTTTAGAAAAGGTTCAGAGAAGAGCCACCAAAATGGTAAAGGGGATGGAAGGCTACTCCTATGAAGAAAGGCTAAAAAGGTTGGGGCTCTTTAACCTGGAAAAGAGACGGCTGAGGGGAGATATGATAGAAGTCTATAAATTAATGAACGAAGTGGAACGGGTAAACGTAGATCGATTGTTTACCTTATCAGAATATAGAAAGACTAGGGAACATGCAATGAAGCTACAGGGTAAACTATTTAAGACTAATAAAAGAAAATATTTTTTCACTCAACGTGTAATCAAACTCTGGAATTTGTTACCGGAGGATGTAGTAAAGGCTGTTAGTGTAGCTGGGTTTAAAAAAGGTTTGGATAAGTTCCTGGAGGAAAGGTCCATAAACCATTATTAAGAAGGGGACCCAGGATATCAATGCTTGAACCAATACAAGCATTGTGGAACCTGTGTCCCTTGGGGAAACTGCTAGGTACGTATGACCTAGATTGGCCACTGTTGGAAACAGAATACTGGGCTTGATGGACCTTGGTCTGACCCAGTATGGCATATCTTATGTTCTTATGTGAAAGCGCATACCTAGTCGTTTTACATAGAACAGGTGGAACTATTTACAAGTAACAATATAACATTTGAACGGTAAAAAGTTAGAACGTATTTACATTATGGGTACTTACAAATTATATCATGGAACAAAATTGTGATGCATAAAAATATTTTGTGTTATGTAGTATTGTAGTATGGTTGTTAACCTGTGTCTCTTTGTGTATTCTGATTAGGTAGTGTATTGTAGTGTAGAGAGAATAAATGGGTTTTTAGTTTTTTTCTAAATTCCTTTATGTCTGATAGTTGGCGAATGTTGTCAGGCAGATTATTCCATAGGATAGGTGCCGAATGGGAGACGGCCCTCTTGTTGGTTTGTTTTCTAGCTTTTGTGTAATCTTTTGGAACTGCTATAGTGTTTGTGTATCTGCTCCTTTGTGATCGTTTATCTAATTCTACGTTAATGAGTGTATTGAGTACAGATGGTGCTAAGTTATTTATTAGTTTAAATGTGGTTAAAATAATTTTGTATTTTATTCTGCAGTAAATGGGTAGCCAATGAAGTTCAGCCAGGATCGGTGTGATATGTTCTGTTGAGTTTATATTCATTATTATCCTTGCTGCTATGTTCTGAGTTAGTTGTATCTTTTTCATATTTTGCTTTGTGATGCCATTAAGGATTATATTTGCGAAATCAAAGTGTGGGGTTATGATGGCTTGAATTATAGTTATGAAGTCTTGTAAGTGAATCAATGGTCTTAATTGTCTCAATGTCTTGAGTTTGTAATGTATGTTTTTTGTTAGATATTTTATGTGTGAATCCGCCAGGAGTCAGGGCTGACTCGAAGGCACACATTGCATTTGCCATGTTAAGTTTATTGTCAAGTATCACACCTAGGTATTTTATTTCTTTTTTTATGTTGATCTCATCATGGTTGTCTAGTGTGATGGTGCTTGGAGGTGTGTATGTTTGGTTTTTAGTGATATATAGTATATCAGTTTTTGAGAAATTGATGTTTAGGTTCTGATCCTTAAGCCATATTGTTAGTTCTTTAAAACATTCTGTTATTTGTTGTAGTGGAGGGTGCGGTATTTTAAATGGGAGGTAGAACATTATGTCATCGGCGTAAATATGGTAATAGACGCCATGACGTTTAAAGATGCTACAGACTGGTTGTAGGTAAATGTTAAATAGTAGTGCTGATAGCGCGGATCCCTGTGGAAGGCCTTGTGTTTGATTAAAAGTAGTAGATGTTTGGTTGAGGATTCTCACTGTTTGGGTTCTGTTTGATAGGTAGGATTTGAACCAGTTATAAACAGTAGATGTTATTCCAATTTGTTGAAGTCTGTTTAACATAGTTAAGTGATTGACACTGTCAAAAGCTGCAGAGATGTCGAGGAATACTAGGATGAATGCTTGTTTAGTGTCATCAGTTCCCCTTAATAAAGTGTCATAAAGGACTGTTAGTAATGTTTCTACCCCATGGAATGGCCGGAAGCCATATTGGTGTTCGTCAAGGAGGTTCAATGTATCAATGAATTCCTGTAGTTGAGTTTGGACTATTTTTTCTATAAGTTTGGCCATGAAAGGAATACTCGATATGGGTCTGTATGATTTTGATGATAATTTGTCTAATGTGTTATTTTTAAGTATTGGTCGTATTTGAACATGTTTGAGAGATGGGGGTAAGTATCCTTTTTCTAGTGATAGGTTGACCATAGGGAGGATGAAAGAAGAGAGTATTGAGAATGTCTTTTTTATCCAATCCACTGGGCATGGATCAAGATATGATGTAGTTGTGTTGATGTTAGATATAGTAGTTTTGAGAGTGGCCTTTGAGGTTAGAATGAAGTTGGACCAGTTATCTAGTGTAGTGTGCGTCATTTCAATGTGTGTTATTGGGGGGGTCATTTGTAGTTTTGTTTTATTAATATAATATTGTGCTAATTCTTGTGGAGAAATATCTTTGAAAATTTCGTCTGAGTTGTATGTTTTGTTTGTTAGGTTCTTTATTATGCAGATCAATTCCCTTGGTCGGTTAATGGAATTATTGAGTATGTTAGAGTAATAGTTTATCTTAGTATTGTCTGTTGTTTCCTTATATATATGTAGGGTATTTATCCCGCCTTTCCTCTAAGATGTACATATTAAGATCCTTAAGTCTGTCCTCAGTTGCTTTATAATGAAGACCACTAACCATTTTAGTAGCCACCCTCTGTACTGACTCCATCCTGTTTATATCCTTTTGAAGGTGCGTTCTCCAGAATTGCACACAATACTCCAAATAAGGTTGCACCAAAGACTTATACAGAGGCACTATCGCCTCCTTTCTTCTGCTGGCCATTCCTCTCCCTATTCACCCAAGCATCCTTCTAGCTTTTGCCATCGCCTTTTCTACCTATTTAGCTACTTTAAGATCATCAGACACAATCATGCCTAGGTCCCGCTCTTCTTTAGTGGACTAAAGTACTTCACCCCCTATACTAGCTCCCTTGGATTGCTGCAGCTCAGATGCATGACCTTGCATTTTTTAACATTAAATCTCAGCTGCCAAATTCTAGACCATTCTTCAAGCTTAGCTAGATCCCTCATCATGTTATCTCCACCTTCCTGGGTATCTACTCTATTGCAGATTTTGGTATCATCCGCAAAGGGGCAAACCTTACCCGACAGCCCTTCTGCTATATCACTAACAAAGATGTTAAAAAGAATCGGACCAAGGACAGATCCCTGGGGCACACCACTGGTAAACCACCTCCTCAGAGTGAGCTCCATTTACCTGTACCCTTTGTTGCCTCCCACGCAACCAATTTCTAACCCAAGCAGTAACTTTAGGGTCCATTCCTAGGGTGTGCAGTTTGTTTATAAGTCGCCTGTGAGGAACGGTGTCAAAAGCTTTACTGAAATCTAAATACATCACATCTAGGGCTCTCCCTCGATCCAACTCCCTGGTCACCCAGTCAAAGAAATCTATCAAGTTTGTCTGACAAGACCTGCCTCTGGTGAATCCATGCTGCCTCGGTTCCTGTAATCCGCTGGACTCCGGAAACCTCACTATTTTCTTTTTCAGCAGCTCTTCCAATAATTTACTCACCACTGAAGTTAAACTAACTGGCCTGTAGTTTTCAATCACATCCTTACTTCTGTTTTTGTGCATCTTTCATTTATGCCCAGCCCTTAAGGGTCATGTCAGAGCCATGGCTGTGTCGGTAGCCCACTTAATGCTCAGTTTCCATGGAAGATATATGCAAAGCTGCAACCTGGACTTATGTCCTCGCTTTCAAGTCCTACAACTGTCTGGATGGGGGGATTCCTGATGAGACAAGAGATTTGGCTAATCTGTTCTGCAGAATCTTTTTGGGGAATAGAATCCAACTCCACTCCCAGACCCATTTCTTTCAGTTAGGCTGCCTTAAAAAAAAAAAAAAGTTAAAAGGCCAACAAAAATATTACATGTTGGCCCCAGTTTGGCGTATTATTCCCCCCTTTTTTTTGGTTCAAGGCAGCTTATGGCTAGGAATCCCCATATGTGAGGACTCTCTTCCTGCTTGTGCATGGAGAAAGCATAGTTACTCGCCCTGTAGCAGGTGTTGTGTGTGGACAGCAGGAAAAATCCTCACAACCCTTTCTCCTGCCCTTGCAGTTGAATTCTCCTCATCTACTCATATAACTGAAGATAAGATGGTGCTGTGATAGCAGGCAGGAAAGCTGAGCTTCTAGAAAGAACTGGGAATGCTCCCATGCGGGGCTCAGTCAGATGACATCACCGATATGTGAGGACTTTTCCTGCTCTCCACAGAGAACACTTTCTACACGTGAGTAACAACGCTTAATAGGTATACTGGAGGAGGATGACAGATTGGATTATTGTGGCCTAGTTCAAAAACATGAGTGTGGCAGTTCTACATTGGATTATTGTGGCCTAGTTCAAAAACATGAGTGTGGCAGTTCTACATGTGGGAGTCTTGACTGCTTTGGATTATTGCTTAAAAGCTGAGCGGACACACAGGGTACTAGGCTTGTGCCAGGACGGGCCTTACATCCTCAAAACCTCCGTCATTCTTCCAACCCTAAAAAAAACCCAACCTGGACCCCCTCGACCCCACCTCCTTCAGGCTTATAGCAAGCCTCCCTTTCACCACCAAAGGCATCAAGAAGATAATCCAACAACAACTTCAAGACCACCTGGACACCAACAACATACTAGACCCACAACAACATGGATTCCGCCCACTACATGGAGTCGAGACCCTCATGACATCATTACTGAACACCCTCATCAAAGGTACACAGACTAAACACTCTGGATATGCCATGCTCTTCTTAGACATATCCGCAGCCTTCGATACCATCTCACACAACACCCTCCTACACAGACTCCAGGAAATTGGCATCAAAGACATTGTAGTTCAGTGGTTCCGCTCCTACCTGACCAATAGACAACAGCAGATCCGCACAAACATGGGAACTTCCTCCCCCCCCCCCCTTTTGTCAGCACCAAGGAGTACCTCAAGGCTCCACACTATTCGCCATGCTCTTCACTATCTACCTGCAGCCACTCTGCGCGATAATACGTGCTCATTACATCAACTACCACATCTACGCAGATGACATAATGCTATATGCTCTCATCACAATCACCAACCCAACAAATAGTCACCTATCAGACTGCTTCATTAATGTCTCCAGCAGGCTACAAGAGAAAAACCTATCCATCAACATCAAAAAAACAGAAGCCCTCATAGTGGCCAAGGACCCTAACTTCACCCCACCACCACATCTCATACTAGGAGCCACCCAAATACAAATTCAACCCCACATAAAACATCTGGGGGGAATCATCGATCAAGCGCTTACATGCAATCAACAGATAAAAAAGACTACCAGAACAGTATTCCACAAAACAGACGGTACAACGGCTCAGACCACTCATCGACCCAAAGGACTTCAGAACAGTCATGCAAGCCTTGACACTCCCCCACCTTGGAGTACTGTAATACAATTTATCATGGCCTACCCTCCACCCACATCAACCCCCTACGAACAGCCTTAAACACCACAGCAAGAATTATCCAGAAAGCGAAAAAACATGATCACATCACTCCAATCCTAAGAGAACTTCATATCCTTCCTCTCGAAGCAAGGATTAAATACAAATCTATCCTACTCATCCACAAAGCCCTCCATCAAACGCAGACTTCCCAACTCCAGACTCTACTACCCCAGCCTGCCCCCAATAGACAAACCCGTCAGAGCACCAGCAACACACTCACCATCCCCCACGAACAAACTAAGTTCAATCAGCAGACCTGCAACAGAGCATTCAAACTGTATGCGCCTTCCCTCTGGAACTCACTCCCGAACCCGATCCAGAACAACAGAGACATCACCACATTCTGGAAACAACTAAAAACCATCCTATTTCAAGAATATCTTGAACCAGAAAAAGACTTTTCTCACTGACTCCACTTCCAGCCCCCTGACCTACCCTCTCCACAACCAACTAAGAGACTAACGTCCTATGTCTAATTTGTTACTTTTTGTTAGAATCATCAATGTTGGCCCTCTTGATGATGGCCCCCCTTTTTTTCTGTCGACTTGATTATGTCCCCCCCCCCCCTTTTTTGTCAAACCGCTTTGACCTGGTGAAAAGCGAGATATAAATGTAGCTAAATAAAAATAAATAAAATAAATAGTGTTTCTTTTCCATAAACATGCTACTAGGGAAGTAGTTTTAATTGTCAATGAGGAAGCTTGATCAAATAAAATGGGAGGACTGCATGTTAGAAATATATTTGGGCCAGTCTGCTTTAACATGGAGAGACAGACAGGATATTACAAAACACGTTCAGAGAACATTTGATAATAAATAGTTGCACCCCTTTGGTATACCGTACACCATTTCAGAGATCTCCAGGAACAAGCAGGAATAAGTCCTCACATATGGGTACGTCGGTACCGACGGAGCCTGAGCGGGAAAGCTCCCCAGCTTCCCAGAAGGAAGCCTTTGGGGCCTCCCACTGCACATGCGCGCTGCCTTCCCGCCTTCCTGACCAGTTCTCCTCAGTTTCTCTTTTTCCGCGGAGCCAGCAGGTCGTGTTCCTGTCACCGCTGAAGAAATTCTTATTTTAGTTTGTTTCTTTAGACCGCGTACCTGCCTTCCCCATACCAAAACCGGTACCGCCGGTCTCTCTTTTCTTTTCTTTAAAAAAAACAAAAAAAACCTTTTATTTAGCAACTTGGTGACTTCGGTTAGGCCTCAGGCCTACACAAATTCTCCTCATGGAGAAACCAGCCCCTGGTTTCAAGAAGTGTACCAAGTGTAGTGCTGTTATTTCTGTCACAAACACCCATGACTGGTGTCTTAAATGTTTGGGACCTGACCACTCCATTCCGGACTGCCCATCCTGCTCCCAGATGTCTAAACGTGGTTTGCAGAACCGGGCCAACAAATTCCATGTGCTGTTTGCTTCAGATAATCCAGCATCACAGTCATCCAGGTCTTCCTCTCCGGATGGATCTCAGGTAACCAAACCTTCTTCGGGCAGGTCCTCAAAGAGCAAATCTCCTTCAAAGTATCGAGAGGCTCTCACTTTTGAATCTGAGGATCCTGCCCCAGCCAAACAACCCCGGCAGGAAGCTCTGGCTTCCAAAGCACCATCTATGGGGTTACAGGTTGACATCGATGGCACGGCCTCGACCGATCACCTGTTAGACTGCTCTGGGGTACCGGCCCATGCCGGTACCGACATCCAGGCAGCAGTGACGTCTATGGGCAATACTGTCCAGACCATGCAGCAGGCCGTTCTGGCTTTCATTAAAGCTGCGACGCCCTCGGTACCGCATCTAGCGGTTCCGGTTCCGGTACTGTCTTCCATACCGGAACCGAGACCATCATCTTCCAAACGCAGATCGGTTCCGCATGCCGGATCCGGGTTTTCACCCGATACCGATCCCATACCCGGTACGCCTGATGTCGATACCGATCGGTATGCGTATCGTGCGTTGGAAGCAAATAGAGGATTCTCTGATTCTTCTGAGGATTTTGACTCCTCTGATGACTCTGATGAGCTGTCTCTGGTTCTTCCTGAAGAGCCTTCTTCCCCAAAGAGGAGAATGTCTCCACCAGAGGATTTGTCCTTTCAAGACTTCATTATAGAAGTAGCTAAAGGACTTTCTATTACTACATCCTCTGAAAAAGAACCTAGATCAAAGAAATTGCATATTTTAGGATACCCTAAGGTTCCTAAAGAGGCAGTCACCCTGCCTATCCATGAAATCCTTCAAGAACACTTGATGGACTTATGGGAGGCTCCTCTAACGTTGTCTCCTCATTCTCGTAGGTTGGACACCATGTACCGGGGTCCCTCCTTCTCCTGGTTTTCAAAAACTCAGCTGCCTCACCATTCCATTGTGGTGAAGTCTGCGCTGAAAAAGATTAAGAGTACCAAAAGGCACTCTTCTACCCCTCCAGGGCGAGAATGTAAGACCCTAGACTCTTTTGGTAGGAAAATCTTCCAGGCTAGTATGCTTATAGCCAGGATTAATTCATACAGTCAGTATATGGGCATGTTTCTAAGGGAACTTGCCCTAAAGGTACGGCATTTTACCTCATTTATCCCTGAGGATAGAAAGGAGGAGTTCATTTCTCTGGTGAAACAGCTTCTAGATGTTTCTAAGTTCTCCAACAGAGCAGCCTTTGATTCCTTTGAAGGTGCCGGTAGAGCTTCGGGCATTGCCATTGCAGCCCGACGACTTGCTTGGCTCCAGGACTCTGACCTAGAACCCTGGGTCCTGGATGGCTTACGGAATCTGCCCTGTACAGGTGAGAACTTATTTGGTAAAGACTGGCAAATTAAAGCCACTCAAATGGACGCAGAAAATGCTACATTAGATAGACTTTCTAAGTCTACCTCTACTCCTGCCAAGAAAAAGTCTTTCAAGAGGCCTTACTACAAGAAGGCCAGATTTTCCACAAATACTGGCCAACAATCTTCTCAGCCTCGCTTTGCTGCTAAACGTCAGCAGCCTAAACAGGCAAGGTCAAAGCCTGCAGTGTCTGCCACTCCTCAGCAGGCTCAACCCCCTCAGGGGTTTTGACTTGCCCCTAGAGAACTTAACCTTTCTGGCTCTAGAACAACCAGAGCCCCTCACCATTCCCGGACGGTTAGCTCACTTTGCTCCCAGATGGGGGCAAATTACATCAGAGCAATGGACCCTCTCTATCATCAGAGAGGGCTACAAACTTCATTTTTCCAACCTTCCTCCATATACCATGGTGAGGCACTTCAATTCTCCCCCATCTCTCCTGGGCCTGTTGAGTCAGGAAATCTCTTCTCTCCTTGCCCAAGGGGCAATAGAAGAGGTTCCTCTTCTTCAACAAGGGAAAGGATTCTACTCCCCTTATTTTCTCATACCAAAGAAGACAGGGGGATTCAGACCTATCCTAGATCTGAGAGAATTGAACAGATTTCTGTACAAGGAGAAATTCAAAATACTTTCTCTAGGCATTCTCCTTCCATACCTTCAGAGTCAGGATTGGCTTTGTTCTCTAGATCTCAAGGATGCGTACACACATATACTCATCCACCCATCCCACAGAAAATATCTAAGATTTCTGTTTCAGGGAAAACATTTCCAGTACAGAGTACTTCCCTTCGGTCTAGCGTCTGCTCCAAGAGTGTTCACCAAATGCATGGCAGTTGTTGCCGCATTTCTAAGAGGTCTGGGAATTTTTGTATTCCCATATCTGGACGACTGGCTCATCCGAGCTCCATCTCAGTCAGAGGCCCAGATTTCCCTGGACCACACAAGGCACATTCTGCAGTATCTGGGACTGGTGATAAACCTTCCCAAGTCTCAACTTATCCCTACTCAGTCTCTGGAATTCATAGGGGCCCAGTTGGACACCACCACTGCAAGGGCCTACCTACCTCAAGTCCGGGGCCAACGTCTGGTGTGCTTGGCCTCCCAAGCTCAGTCCAGCACTCACTTGACAGCCAGAGAAATGCTGCGACTTCTGGGCCACATGGCCTCCACGGTGCACGTGGTGCCCTACGCTCGTCTTCATATGAGAGCAGCTCAAAGGACCTTGGCCACCCAGTGGATTCAGGCATCAGGAGCGCTCTCCGACCAAATACTCACCTCAAAGCGTCTGTTTTGGTCCCTCCAATGGTGGATGTCCACCAAGAATCTGTTGTTGGGGGCCCCCTTCCAACCTTTGTTGCCCCAAGCAACCTCACAACAGATGCCTCCCAAACAGGGTGGGGAGCCCATCTACAACACCTCTCCGCTCAGGGTACTTGGTCTCCACAGGAGACCACCCTTCACATCAACCTCCTGGAACTGCGAGCAATCTTCTTTGCCCTCAAAGTCTTCCATACCCTCCTTGTCAACCTGACCGTCCTAGTTCAAACAGACAATCAGGTGGCCATGTTCTACGTAAACAAACAAGGAGGGACAGGCTCTCTGTCGCTTTGCAACGAAGCTCTCAGATTATGGGCCTTCGCCAGAGAGCATCAAATTCATCTTCTGGCAGTGTATCTTCCAGGGGTTCAAAACTCTTGGGCAGACAGACTCAGTCGAGTTCTGCTTCCACACGAATGGTCCTTGCATATGGACCAGATACGCAGAATCTTTCAGGAATGGGGAACCCCGGACATAGACCTCTTTGCAAGTCCGTGCAATGCCAAACTTCCCCGGTTCTGTTCCAGGACTCCGTGTCAGAGAGCTCAGGCCAACGACGCCTTTCTCCTACATTGGGGTCAGGACTTCCTATATGCCTTTCCACCCATTCCTTTGATTCCCAAGACTCTGTTCAAACTCCAGAGGGATCACGGATCGATGATCCTCATAGCTCCATGCTGGCCACGCCAAGTGTGGTTCCCTCTACTTCTGCATCTTTCCCAGGGACCCTCCCTGGACCTGGGAGCTGCGCCAGACCTGTCTCAAGAGGAGGGGACTTTGTGGCACCCAAACCCCAAGTCCCTACACCTCAGAGCTTGGTTACTGAAGGCCTAAGCCTTCATGACTTCAATCTTTCTCAACCAGTGAAAGATATCCTTCATGCCTCTAGGAAACCCTCCACGAGGCGTTCCTATGCTTTCAAATGGAAACGCTTTTCCATTTGGTGTGCTCAACAGGGTCTTGACCCTCTGGCACTTCCCTTGAATTCTCTACTAGACTATCTCCTGCATCTTTCTAATGCAGGCCTTAAGACGAATTTGACTGAGTCCATTTAAGTGCTATTGCAGCATCCTTAAAACCTATAAATGGACAACCTGTCTCCTCTCATCCTCTTATTGCAAGGTTCATGAGAGGCCTGACTCTAACTAAGCCTCCCATCCGACCTCCTCCGGTAGCATGGGATTTGAACCTAGTTCTAGGTCAGCTTATGAAGCCACCTTTTGAACCGTTGGTTTCTACCTCCTTGAAATTTCTTTCCTGGAAGGTCCTTTTCCTTATTGCAGTCACTTCGGCTCGCCGCATCAGTGAACTTACAGGCCTTAGTGGCTCATCCATCTTATACTAGGTTTCATCATGATAAGGTGGTCCTCAGGACGAATCCCCACTTTATGCCCAAAGTGGTCTCGCCTTTTCATCTTAATCAAGAGGTATATCTACCTGTCTTTTTTCCGGCTCCTCATGCATCCAGTGCAGAGAGGAACCTTCATTCTCTAGATTGTAAAAGAGCTCTCGCCTTTTACCTCAACAGGACTCAGCCACATCGAAAGTCTTCCCAACTTTTTGTGGCTTTTGATCCTTCTCATTTGGGACTTCCAGTCTCCAAACGTACACTTTCCAATTGGATTGCTAAGTGTATTTCCTTTGCTTACCAGAGTAAAAACATTTCTCTGGAAGGCCATGTCACAGCTCACAATGTGAGAGCCATGGCCACTTCTATGGCTCATCTTCACTCTGTATCCATAGATCAGATCTGTCGAGCCGCCACCTGGGCCTCGGTTCATACCTTCACAGCCCATTACTGTTTGGACAAGGACTCCCGCCGGGATGCCTTGTTTGGTCAGGCTGTCCTCAAACACCTGTTCCATACTTGAACAACTCCTGCCCACCTTCCCAGGATGGATGCCTGAGATCCATACGAAGATGGCGAACCCTTGGAAGGGGATCTCCCAGGCATCTTAGCTAGGGAGTCCCCATATGTGAGGACTTATTCCTGCTTGTTCCTGGAGATAGTACAGTTACTTACCCTGTAACAGGTGATCTCTGGGAACAGCAGGAATTAGTCCTCACAACCCACCCACCTCCCCTAGGAGTTGTATCTTCTATCTATCTTCCTTTCCTCTCTCTATTGTCTCAGCTATAAACTCGAACTGAGGAGAACTGGTCAGGAAGGCGGGAAGGCAGCGCGCATGTGCAGTGGGAGGCCCCAAAGGCTTCCTTCTGGGAAGCTGGGGAGCTTTCCCGCTCAGGCTCCGTCGGTACCGACGTACCCATATGTGAGGACTAATTCCTGCTGTTCCCAGAGATCACCTGTTACAGGTAAGTAACTGTGCTGTACCTACCAGAGCAAAAAACTTGGAGGAGGCCCTAATGAGACTGAAGAAGACAGGGTGGGAGAATCTGCTCAAGAAGCCAATGAAAGAGGAAGATTCAAGCAGTAAACAATACACTAGGCCCATATGGCAGAGGTTGAGATGAGGAGGAAAGAGGCTGAGACAATGGAGGAGGATATCTCGGAAGGAGGAGGAGGAGGAGAATGGCTTTGGTTGAGACTCTGAAGAGCTTAGTACTATTCCTTGACTGGCAGATTGTTAAGATACTGAGCTTGTGACTTATTGGTGCAGGGTTACATTAAGCGTTGGGAAAATGACTAGAGGTTATGTCTGAATGGAGTAGAGAGTGGGGAAAGGGCTTGTGTATGCACTGAGATTAATCTTGCGGACAGGACATAGGAAGGTTAGATACGTATATGACTTTGAGTGGGGTTGGGGAAGGAGGGGGAGATGGTTGGGGGTGTTAGGGAGAGGGAGGGGGTAGTAGAAAAGGGATGAGAACAGAGGAAGGATGGGCCATGAGTAGGGGGATAGCAGAGTAGGGAGAACTAAGAGCTTTTCACTAGCTAGTCTAAAAGTAGCTTCTTTGAATATAAAAGAGCTGAATTGATATCACAAGTGTCAATTTATATTCAAACAGCTTTTGAGATTGCAGGTTGGGATAGGCGATAAACCTGCTAAAGAAGGATGAACCATAGGTATAGCATCCCAGATTCACAGAGGTTTGGTGTATGGTCAGTGCAAAAATGAGGATTCCAAATACATCCTGCTAGACCAGTCCAGACTAATGGGTTGTGTCCCCCTGCCAGCAGATGATGAGACAGAGGAAAATTCTGGAAGCTTTGTGACATCACCCTTGATATAAAAACCCATCCCCCAAGGGGAGCTTCAGTATTTTTTCTGTCTCAGCAGATGGTGGACTTCTAGCTCCTGGCATTCTCTGCAAAGAGATTTGGTGTCAGTGTAGCTGTCTTTGGCAGTTGTGCATGCTGTGGTGCCCCTTCTTTGCCGACAGATTTCCTTTCTTTACTTTCCAGAGCTGCTCCCGGTCAAGAGGACCAGTAGAGCACCTCTGAAGAGAAGTGCTCCTGCTCATGAGGAGCAATTGCAGTCTTCTGTTCTGACTGTTCTGCAAGCAAGACTTCTATCAGCAAAGTTGGCAGTCACCTTTTGTTATTTTTCTAATTCCTTAAAGTTTGTTTTTAAAAAAAGCACCTTATTCAAGGACCCGGTTGCTGAGGAAATTGTCGTGCAGTTTTTTTCTTCTCCAGACCCTTCCTTCATCTGTTTTATGCTTCTTTGAGAGCAGAGAGTGTTTTATTTCTTTCGCGGTTCTCTTTTAAAGCCGTGTCTTGATCTGTTTTTCGGTGGTATCTTGTTCTTCTGACTGCGGGCACCTCCCTTCTTTTTACGGTGTGCTCCATTTTCTCCAGTTGCCTTTTTTCTGCTTCTCTTCATGCGGTCAGTCAGCGACTACTTCCTGGCTCTGTTTTTGCTGTTTCCCGCCATAATTTTTGTGCTGCTACTGCCATTCATTCTTCAGAGTCTGTTGATTTTTGGCTCTCCGGCTCTTCCTGTGATTTTTTCTTTTCTCCTGTTGTGAAAATGCCTTCTTCCCTACAGCACTGCTTGGGCTGTGTGGGAAGAAATTAAATGACTTTAACAGGTAGTTTGTGTTCCTCCTGTGGTTCTGATCAAGTGGGTCCTTCTGCGTCTGCATGTCCTGGTTCTGGTAGTCCTTCCAGGTCTCTTGCTTTAGCTCCCTTTGGGTTACCTCAGGGCGATGCTAGATCTCAAGATGCCTTCCTCCAGTTTTGTTGCCTGAGCAGCCTGCTCACCCTCTACAACTTTCTATTCAGCCTATGCAGATTTCAGCTGACAGTTCTGATCTCCAATTTATGCAGCTTTTCCATCAGACCTGGGATATGTGGCACTCGGAGACTTTGGCTACTCCGACTGCCGCTGATCCTCCATCTAGAAAGCATGCCTGCCGAAGTTTGACTGGAGCTTCTTTAGATCTGGCCAAAGTTACCTTTTTTTGTCCAGGGGACGGGCACCCTGCAGGGGGAAGATGGTGTCTGTCCTTCAGATGAACATTCTATCACTTCTGAGGCTGGCCAGGAAGAAAGAGAGCTCTCACCATTGGAAGGCAACCAGGAGCCTTGAAGACGGTCAGGATTGCTCAAATTGCTCTCATTGCTCAAATTACGGAGGCTCTGCACCTCTCGAACTCTCAAGTGCAACAGTCTTTGGATTCCTCTAAACCTCAGGCAGACCCCATCACCGTGGACATCAGGAAACCTAAGACTTTTCCTTTTCCCCTTGAACTACAACAGATGGTCTCCTTAGAGTGGGATTCTCCTGATGTGTGACTACGCTCCGCTCGTCACTTGGGACGTGCCTGTTTGGTCTTAGGATGATCTTGACAAGTGGTTGCGTCTTCATAAAGTAGATGCCTTGGTCACTGCAGTCACTAAACGCACAACCATTCCTGTGGAGAGTGGCACTGCCCTCCCTGATCAGACGGATTGCAAGGTGGAGGGCCTCTTAAAAAACACTTTCTAATCATTGACCTTGGCATTGCAAGCTTCTGTTTGCAGAGATCTCGCTGCACGCGCTCTGCTCTGATGCCTTCAGTCACTTCCGGATGATCTGGCTTTGCCTTATTTAGAGTTGGTCACTGCCTTTCTTGCAGATGCCTTTTATGATCTGCGCTTATCTGCTTGGTCTGTGGCTGCTGCTACAGTGGCTTGGCATTGGCTGTGGCTCCGTTATTGGAATGCAGATGCTGCTTCCAAGTCCCGTCTCGCCAAGCTTACTTTCAAGAGCTGCCTTCTTTTTGGTGAGGATTTCAAAAAGCTTGTGAAGGATTTGGGGGACATCAAGCCTCAATGTTTGCCGGAGGATAAGCCCAAATCCAATTTTCATCATCTTGCCATGACGTCATCCGCGTTCTCATCTTATAGAGTCCACTACAGAAACATTCGTTGCTACTGGCCTGGCAAATTGGTTGTTCTTCGAATAGGGCTGGTTCTAGGCCTCAGTCCTTTTGGATATCCATCACAACCGGAACCATTTCTCCTCATCCAACAAGTTTTCTGGTTCTGCCACATCTTCCCATTGATGGTTTCCGGGTCCATTCCGGGGTGTCTCCTGTGGATGGACGCTTACGGTATTTTTCCCGCGATCGGATCCAGGTAACCTCCGACTGGTGGGTATTCAAGGTTGTAACACAGGGTTATGCTCTCATATTCACTGAGCCTGTGCCAAGTGCCTTCCTCATCTTTCCCTCATCTCTCCATCTGGTTCCGCAGCCAAGGCAGCGACTATATGCCTGATTCTCCACCACCTCCTTCAGCTCAATGTGGTATGCCCAGCTCTTCCCTCAGAAAGAGGTTCTGGTCATTATTCCATTAACTTTGTCATTTCCAAGGATGGCTCCTTCCGTCTTATCCTGGACCTCAAGGGAGTCTATCACTGCCTCAGGTGTCATGGTTCCTGATGGAAACCCTCAGGACAGTCATTCAAGCTGTTTGGCCAGTCAAACCTTTCGCATCCCTGGACCCTGGTGAAAGCATATTTTCACATTCCAATCCACCAAGATCATCATCAGTATTTACATTTCACGGTCCTCGGTCAACATTATCAGTTTCATGCCCTGCCTTTTGGTCTTGTAACAAATTCTTGCACTTTCTCCAAGTAGAACAGTAATGGAAGCTCCCTGCGGCACCAAGGTATTTGGGTTCATCCTTATCAAGATGATTGGTTGATCAGAGCATTGAGTTTCGAGGAGGCTACTTCTGCGGTCTCTCGGGTCCTCTCCTTTCTGGACCGTCTCGGCTGGGTGATCAATTATGCCTAAAGCAATTTGCGCTGTTCAGTCTCTGGAATTCCTCAGCACCCACTTTGACTTGAGAGTGGGTTGCAGCTTCCTCTCTTACGACAGATGCAAACTCTGCATTCAGATCCATGCCTTTCGGCGCCTGGCAGCTCCCACTGCCAGAGATTACCTACAACTCCTCAGCACCATGGCTTCTGCTCTCGATATAATCCCCTGGGCCCATGCTCACATAAATCCGCTTCAGTACTGTCTCCTGTCATGCTGGTCCCCATCCACCCAGGACTATCAGATTCGTCTATCCCTTTCTTCAGTGGTTTACCGCAGTCTTTGCTGGTGGCTTTGTCCTCATCACTTGTTGAAAGGTGTTCCCTTGGAAATTCTGCGTTGGATGGTGGTCACCACAGATGCCAGCCTTGCAGATTGGGGAGCGCACTGCCAGGGACAGGCAGCACGGGGATCTTGGTCCATTCATGAAGCCTCTTGGACCATCAATTGCCTTGAAGCCTGGGCTTGTTCGTCTGGCTCTACTCATCTTTCAGAATATAGAAAGACTAGGGGACATGCAATGAAGCTACAGGGTAAACTATTTAAGACTAATAAAAGAAAATATTTTTTCACTCAACGTGTAATCAAACTCTGGTATTTGTTACCGGAGGATGTAGTAAAGGCTGTTAGTGTAGCTGGGTTTAAAAAAGGTTTGGACAAGTTCCTGGAGGAAAGGTCCATAAACCATTATTAAGAAGTGACCGAAGATATCAATGCTTGACCCAGTACAAGCATTGTGGAACTTGTGTCTCTTGGGGAAACTGCTAAGTATATATGACCTAGATTGGCCACTGTTGGAAACAGAATACTGGGCTTGATGGACCTTGGTCTGACCCAGTATGGCATATCTTATGTTCTTATGTTCTTTCAATCCGACCTCCAGGGTCGAGCAGTCTGAGTACTTTCCGACAATTCCACCACTGTGACTTAGCTCAACAGACAGGGTGGGACCAAATGTCCTGGAGTGGCCCTGGAATTGAGTCTTCTATTTTCCTGGGCAGAATCCATCCTCCTGGCTCTTTCTGTGCAGCACATTGCAGGAATAGAGAACATTCAAGCGGATTTCCTGAGTCGTCATATCCTGGACCCCTGTGAGTGGGAACTAGTTCCTTGGGCGATTGCGAACATTGTTGTCAGTGGGGTCATCCACCTCTAGACCTAATGGCCACTTCTTCCAATGCCAAGATGTCAATCTTTTTCAGTCGTCGAAAGGGACCTAACTCTCACAGCCTTAAATGCTCTGCTTCAGACCTGGCCTGCGAACCAGCTTCTCTAGAAGAACCAGTATGCAGCCCTGGAAGTGGAGGAGGTGGAAGCATCCGAGGAAAGGGAAGAACCACAGCTTGAGCACCCCAAACTTAAATAATCAGTCAACATAACAAAGCAAAGGGTAGTAGTGGTTGGTATACTGAGGTGTCTATCTGCCGACCAGATTTGATGTCCAGAGAAATGTGCTGTCTGCCAGGTACCAAAATCTGAGATGTTATGGAGAGTTTGCCAAGACTCTTCAGCCTACTGACTATTATCCTATGTTGCACATTCATGTTGGCACAAATGATACTGCTAGGTATCCCTCCGAGCATATCAAACATGACTTCACGACTCTGAGACAGAGGGTGAAGCAAATAGGTGCACAGATGGTATAATAGGTGCACAGATGGTATTCTCTTCAATCCTCTCTGTTGAGGGTAAAGGCCGAGGCAGAGAAGCTCGCATCCTGGAGATAAATGCATGGCTGCGTGGATGGTGACATCGAGAGTGTTTTAGTTTCCTGGACCATGGGATGATGATCCAAGGGCTGCAGAGCGGAGATAGTGTCCATCTGCCCAAGAAGGATTGCGATGTTTTCAGCAGCAGACTAGCTACTCTACTGTAGAAAGCTTTAAACTAGATTCAATGGGGATGGGTGAAGAGAGCCCCCAGGTAACTGGTGAAAGCCCCCACGTAAATGAAACATTAAATAACTTTGTAGAAATGGATAATAGGGGCTGAAGAGCTTACTTAACCCTCTCCTCACCAGCAACCTACTGGGTTCTTGAAGCTACAGAAAACTACATTCAAAACAATGGGAAGGTTATCAAAAGACAACAATAAAATACAACATAGTTCTATAGAAAATGCACCAAAGCTTTGTGGAGAGAAACAAACAGAACCAAAGTTCTCCTTGTTTACTCTAACTTACTAGCCATGGTTCACTTTATTTATAAGGCTCTTTTAGATGATACAGCATAATTTCACTTTATTACTATACGTCAAATATGACGTATTTATCATATCGTAGGTCAACTTTATTCAGTGTGGGTCAGTGTGCGGAGACATACATGAAGTCCAAGACATAACTGTTTACTGCTACATAGGTCGGTATGAGGAGACATACACATAACTGTTTACTGCTGACTGCTTGATATCTAATAACCCTGAGTACTGCTTGATATCTACTAACCCTGAGAGTATTTTAGCTAATAACCCTGAGACAGAGAGGCTAGAGTACAACCTGCCCTTTTCTTTATTTATGTAAACCTTGTCAAACTTTCACCCACTCCCCAACCTTGTGGGTTAAGGAGGGATAGGCCATGTGTAGTTGTGGGGGCCAATGAATATGCGGTGACAAGAAATTTATTTGTTTTCAAGGATTTTTATTTCCCCGCTCCGTGAGAGAGACAGGAACAGAAAAGGTTAGTAAATCAGGAATTATGCAAACAGAGGCTTTCAGTATTGTGCTTCAAACTTCTCATATGGAGAAACACATTGCTTCATGTGTTTTCTCCGTGCAATATATATACAGGTGCTCAGGTAAGAAGTATAATTGTTTCTTTTAGCAATTAGGTCACAGTCCAGCATACATTCAATGCAAAATAGGCTTTCCTTTCAAATTGTTTCAAACACTACTTTTCCAGGTACCTTTTCTCAGCGATTCTGGACTAGCATAACCAGAATAAAAGTCAGGTATAATCATTCAAGCTTCTGTCTCATTGGTTTTCTCTATTAATCCTATAGAGCAATCCATCGGCTGACTGACGTCCAACATGGGAACTTGAGCTTGAGGAATAATCTTTTCTTCAGGATTATTTACTGCTGGAAGAATAGCTTGTTGTGAAATAATTCTTTCATTCAGGAATTGTCTAAGGTCTGTTAAGAGTTGTTCTGCCTGTCCCCTAACAGGAGTCAAGGGTAAAGCTCCTGCTTGTTTAAGCAGGTGATTATCTGCCTCTGATGAGCAAACACGGCTTTCCCTATTCAGACAGTCTGTGCTCGAGGTGGAAATTCCCTTCCCCCACTTCTCTCTGTTAATGAATGGAGGAATTTCCCTTTCGTTCTCAGCAGCTCTACTTCTCAGGAAGGCTTCAAAGGTAGGATCTTTTATATCAGGATATCCTAATCCCTTTGTAAACAGTTGTGCTGCGTTTCTTTCCTCAGCTTGTTTGTTAGGAACAGGTATTACTGACTGAGTAAAACCTGGCTTGTATAGAGAGTTTTCAGGGTAAAACAATCTTCCTTCATACTCCCTAAAACTATCCTGTCCTCTACAAACAGGAGTCTCTCTTCTTGGCATATAACATTTATCAGAAGGATTAAAAATAGCAGGTACCTTCAAATGAGACTGCTCAGGAATTATCTGGCCAGCATGCTTTTCTCCCCCGGGATAAAAACTGCTTCTCCACAACGTGGGCTCTTTTCCTTGTGTTGGATTAGCTTCCCTTCTGTTGCAGCTGGGCACAGCTTCTGTAATCAGGTCAAAGGGTTCTGCAGACAATGTAACTTCCTGCCTTCCCAATACCTTTGGCTTTCTTTCTTGTGGATTTAAAGCAAACTCTCTTCTCAATCCACTAGCAGAGCTTATTCCTTCATTCCTTCTTGACAGCCTCTGGCTTGGTCCTGTTCCTCCATTCGTTCTAGTCCTTCTGCTCCTCTCTACTGAGTGTTCCCTCTCTCTGTTTAAGAAGGATCCCTTACTCTGGGATGCCCGCCTCCTCCTAGGGCGTGCCCAATCCATAGCTCTGCTTCTCTCCTCCTCTGAGGTGAGCTGATTGGCTGCCTGTAGGCTATGCTGAGAGTGGGAATTTCTTCTTTTCCCTGCAGTACTGGACTCTACCAGGGGGTCAGTGTCGGTCTCCATGGCTTCCGCGCCTAGCGCTGCGTCACAACCTTCACTTAGTAAGCAAATATATGAAGTTTTATTTCTAGGCAAGGTTCTGAACAGAATTAACTCTTTCTCAGGTTTAGTCAGTCTAATAGTGTATGGTACCCTGTAACGACATACATGCTTTCAGGGGCAATATCTGAAAAAGGCAGTGTATAAATGCCCATAGCATGGGAAATAAGACTATACTATATGTTAAAAATCATAATAAAGCTATAGAATTGCAGGGTTTAAAAGGAAGAGAGGAGGCACTTTGGGTTAAACTAGAAAGAGGGAAAGGGAAATCCATTTGAATTGGAGTTATATACAGATCCCCCTCACAGGGCGTAAAAGTGGACTAAGATTTAATAGAAAACATGCACAGTATTGCCATGAAAGGAGAAGTGCTACTGATAGTTCATTTCAATATGCCAGATGTGGATTGGCATATCCCTGCTGCGGTGTCATCTAGAAGTAAGGAGATCCTGGATTCTCTACAGGGAGAACTATTCAGGCAATTGGTAACAGGACCCACACGTGATGGGGCCATACTGGACTTAGTGTTTACCAATGGGGAAAGTGTTACAGTGGGAGATCAACTCACATCCAGTGATCACCACATGGCATGGTTCAGTATTAGGACTAGGGCTGATAAAATTCATTCAAAAGCGAGGGTCTTAGACTTTTGGAAAACTAACTTTACAAAGATGGGACAATACCACAGAAAGTCGTTAGCGGGATGGAACAACTGGGATATGTAGATAAACAGTGGACAAAATTGAAAGGGAATATTTAAAAGGCAACAAACCTTTTTCTTAGAAAGGTAAATAAATGTAAAGGAAAAGGAGGCTACTATGGTTCTCAAAAGAAGTAGTTGAGAAGTTGAAGAAAAAGAGAGGCCTTCAGGAAAAACAAGAGATCACAAAGAGAGGAAGACAGGCATCTATATTTGGAGAAACTTAGAGGAGCTGGTAAACCGCCCTGATCCGTTGGAAGAGGCGGTATAAAAAAGTGTCCAAATAAATAAATAAAGTAGTCAGGAAAGCAAAGGCACAAAAAGAAAAATAATTAGTCAATGCAATAAAATGCGGGGATAAGACCTTTTCAGATGTTAGTGAGAGGAGGAAGGGCAAAAGTGGTATTATCAGACTTAAGGGTGCAGGGGAGGAATACAGAGATGAAGGGCCTGGAGCAGGACCTCAGAAAATACGCACAAATGGCAACAGAAGCAATGGGAATCTTGAACGATTTTCAGAAGACTGTGTTAGAGAGGAACTAGCTAAACTAAAATTAGACAAAGCCATGGATCCAGATGGGATACATCCAAGAATACTGGGGGACGTTCTAGCGGCTCCACTGTCTGACCTTTTCAATGATTCTTTGGAGTCAGGAGTGGTCCCAGAAGACTGGAAAGAGGCACATGTTGTCCCTTTACACAAAAGGATGACGTTGAAAACTACAGGCCATTTATTCTAATCTCTATGGTTAGTAAATTATTGGAAAGGCTAATAAAGGAGAGAATAGTGAGTTTTCTAGAGTCCAATGGATTGCAGGATCCAAGGCAGGATGGATTCACTAGAGGGCAGGTCTTGTCAGACAAATCTGATAGATTTCTTTGACTGGGTGACCAGGGAGTTGGACCGAGGGAGAGCCCTAGATGTAGTGTATTTAGATTTCAGTAAAGCCTTTGACACAGTTCCACACAGGCGAACTAAAGTTACTGTTTGGGTTAGAAATTGGTTGAGTGGGAGGCGACCAAGGGTACTGGTAAATGGAGCTTACTCTGAGGAGGAGATTACCAGAGGTGTGCCGCAGGGATCTGTCCTTGGTCCAATTCTGTTTAACATCTTCGTTAGTGATACTGCGGAAGTATTGTCAGGTAAGATTTGCTTGTTTGCAGACAATACCAAAATCTGCAATAGAGTAGACACACAGAAAGGAGTTGACAATATGAGGAGGGATCTAGCTAAACATGAAGGGTGGTCTAGAATATGGCAGCTGAAATTTAATGCTAAAAAATGCAGGGTCATGCAATTAGGCTGCAAAAATCCAAAGGAGCTATATAGTGTATTGGGTGAGGTACTTCTGTCCACAGAAAAAGAGCGGGACGGGGGGCGGAGCCTGATGTCCAGCGGGTAAGACGCTTCGCGCTGAAGCTCCCGAGAGGCCTACTTAGAATCCTGACTTAATACCTATACAAACTTACTATTTCGCTCCGGGCTGACCGGGGTACCTCGGGGGGGATGGCGGCCCATAAACCAGCGCGCTTGGACTTCGGGTCTCCTTCTTCTCACGGAAAACGCTCCAAAACAGAGGTGTCCTCCCCACAGAAGATGGTTCCATTTCGGGAAAACCCCGAAATGCACCTGGAGATTTTAGAGGAAATACGCGGCGTGAAGGAATTGGTGCAGTCCAATGGAGAAGCGCTTAGAGCCATGCGAGAAGACTTTGGAGTGCTCCAGGACCGACTTGAAAGTCTCTCATTACGGCAGGACAATATGGCGGGGGTCCTCGACTCGCACGCGGTGCGCTTGGGCACACTGGACAAGGCTGAGCGCCAGATACAGACTCTTCAAAAGGAGTTAGAAGATAGCAATAATCGAGCCCGTCGCAACAATGTGAGGCTCATTGGAATACCGGAGGGGGTGGAAGCGGGAGATATGAGAGAATTCCTGCTCAAAACTCTTCCCTCCTTGCTGAAGATCACCTTTCATAAAGAACTGGAAATCGATCGTGCACACCGTGTTCCTACCCACATGGCGCTCAACCGAACGACCCCCAGGCCTATTATCTTTCGCTTGCTACGATATCAACAAGTGGAACAAATTTTAAATGCTGCCCGGGCGAACCATCATTTGGAATTTGAAGGTCACAAAGTCTCCTTCTTCCCTGATTTGGCAAAGCCTACCGTTGACCGACGGAAGAAACTCCTTGCTTTTCGCCCTCGACTTCAACAGCTACAGGCTCGCTTTGGCCTGTTGTATCCCGCGAAGCTCCGAGTGACTCTCCACAACCAAACCAGGACATTCGAAGATCCTGATCTACTATCAACATTTTTAGACTCCAAAGAAGCAGAGCAGATGCGCTAATCCAACGACTTGGACTTTTTTTGCCGGCTCTGTCCGCCATTTTGAAGGGCCCGATGCGGCGGTCATAGTCAAGCACAGAGACTACCTGGACTTTCTTTCTTTCTTTCTATGACTTTTGTTTTGTGGTCTCCTATCCCTCCATGATGTGTGCCTCGGTCGGATTCGGAGCATGCACAGTCCTACAGGTTATGTGTTTTTTCAATTTCGGCCTTCTCTGGGGCTTCTCCCCGCAGACACATGGTCGCCAGTAATTTTTGGGGTTCTGCTTCTTCTCTACCGCGCTGCGGTTTTTCTTTTTTAATGTGGGGCGCTTCATTGTATTATCTAAGCTTATTTTCTTTTATGCCATATGTACAGCCAGATACAGTCAATATGAGGGACATTGTGAAATTATGTGCGCTATCATGCTCAGAATTTTTAACTTGTCTGAATGGCTTTATGTAAAATCTTATCACTCAACGTCAAGGGCATTAATAGTCCAATCAAAAGAAAGAAAATCCTTAGCTATCTTAGCCATGAGCATGCTGATTTAGCGTTTCTTCAGGAAACGCATTTAAACTCTGCTGAAACACTGAAACTCAATGTTAAGCCTTACATGGTGGCTGCCTATTCTCCCGCCGTTTCCAAACGGTGCGGGGTAGCCATTCTGGTTAAGAAATCTTTGCAAGCTACTGTAATTGATACTAGCGCTGACAAGGAGGGTAGATGGGCCCGAGTACATCTTAAGGTTGGAGATAGTGAATTTACATGTATTTGCATTTATGCCCCGAATGTGGACAACCCTGCTTACTATGCAAGTATTGCGCAGTTGGCACAGGCCTCTGCCAATACTCCATTGATACTTGGTGGTGACTTTAATCAAGTGTTAGACCCTCTGATAGATAGACAGCCGCCTAGAACGAGTAGTCCACCCAAGAGTCTTGCTACCCTTACAGCTCTGATGCAAGACCTTGCGCTGGTAGATATATGGAGGCTGCTTCACCCCTCCGACTTAGAGTTCACTTTCTTTTCTGCCCCCCATCACTCCCAATCTAGAATAGATTTCTTTCTCATTTCCAAAGCACTGATTTCTCAAGTAGACACGACTAGGACTCATCCTCTCCATATTTCAGATCATGCTGCCATATCTTTATCATTACGTGTCACTGCGCGAGACGATTCTCCCCGAGCTTGGTTTTTTGATAGATCCCTACTGGGTCAAAAAGATTTTCAGGTTGATATAAAGGCCGCTATCCAAGATTATTTTCATTTTAACTCACCCCATGACACAGCGAGCTGGGCTTGGTGGGAGGGTTTTAAAGCATCTATCCGCGCCACTATAACTAGCTATCAAATTCGGCAGGGGAAACAAAGAAAGCAGCATTTACTGATTCTAGAGCAGCAGATACAAGCTGGGGAGCGTCTCCTCACGTCCCGTACTGACCCATGTATTTTACTCCGTTTACAACGCTTGCGTTTTCAATACAATCAGCTTTTGTACACTGCTGCTGTTAAAAATATTGAATCACAACAAGGGCTATATTATCGGGAAAATAATCGTGCTGGCAAATTATTAGCAAATGCCCTAAAAGGTCAAAAAGAAGCCAAGCGTGTTACTGCCCTCCGTAATCCGTCGGGGGGGGGCTTGGTCACTAAAGATACCGAAATCTTAGAACTCTTTCATGATTTTTATACTCGGCTTTATCAATCTGAATGTGATTTTGAGCCAGATGTATTTGAACGCTTACTTTCAGGGGTACAAAGACCGACCCTATCTGACGAAGATAGAGTGGCCTTGGACACACCATTTACTGTCTCAGAAATTCATTCTGCTATCAAGAAATGTGCCTCAGGTCGAGCCGCAGGCCCAGACGGTCTCCCTGCTGAATTCTACAAAACCTTTCACGCTGACTTAGCTCCAGTTTTGAAAATTTATTTTTCTGCTCTGGCCGAGGAGGGTTCTCCTTCTGGGTCCTTTTCAATGGCAAATGTAGTAGTTTTTGAGAAAGAGGGGAGAGACCCGCAACTAACAGCTAATTATCGTCCAATTTCCCTCCTAAACGCGGACTATAAAATATTTGCCACCATTCTCTCTACCCGGCTCTCGGATAGGATGCCTACCTTAATACACCCAGATCAATGCGGTTTCATTCCTGGTAGATCAACTGCTGACAATGCTCGGACTCTATGCCATGTACTGACTACCGCAGTTAATCTTGATCGCCCATTTGTTGGCCTCTCACTTGATGCTGAGAAGGCCTTTGATCGCTTAGAGTGGCCCTTCCTGTTTGCAGTCCTCCGCTGGTACGGATTCGGGGAAGGTTTTCTCCGTTGTCTTCGCACCATGTATGCACAGCCTACAGCCAGTATATGTGCCAATGCTTTAAAGTCTCAGCCTTTTCCCCTTCAACGCGGCACTCGCCAGGGATGCCCACTGTCTCCACTTCTCTTCGATCTTGCACTCGAACCCTTGGCTTTACTAATCCGGCAATCGGAGGAGATTCATGGAGTCCCCTTTACCCATAGGGAAATCAAAATTTCAGCGTATGCTGATGATCTTATGCTTTTTGTCTCTATAGACTCAGTACCGGCTGTCCTAGAGCAAATTGGTAAATACTCACAACTGTCCGGTTATAAGATAAATTGGACCAAGTCGGTAGCCTTTCCATTAAATCCTTTGCTTCATCAGGCAGATATGCAACCCTTCCCCTTTTTATGGCAACCTCGCATGGTCAAATACCTTGGGGTTCACTATTGTTCTCCTTTGGAAGACACTATCTCCTTCAATGCCAAAGACTTAACCTCTAAAGTCCGGGCGCTTACTCACCGCTGGACTCCTTTAACACTTACCTGGTGGGGTCGATTAGAAACCATAAAAATGATGATTGTTCCGAAAGTGAATTATATCTTAGAAATGTTGCCCTGTCTCTTCCCTCGACGTATATATAAAGATATAGAGGGCCTTCTGACTAGATACTTGTGGCAAAATAAGACACCTAGGATAGCGAAACATAAGCTGCAAGCAGATAAGGAAAATGGGGGTGTCAGATTCCCTGATTTCCTGAAGTATCATCAATCTTTTCTTCTCAAACAAGGCGCTCGTTGGCTGGAAGATCCAGTACCGAGTAGACCTGTGTGGCTAGACATAGAAGAGGACCTTTGCAAACCGATTCCTCTTACTTTTCTCCCTGGTATGACTCTCCCATCAGACTCCCACTTTCCACCAATGCTTTTAGACACCTTAGGTGCCTTTAATAATCTCATGCAATCTTTAGACTCCCGACTCTGTCCGTTAGACAAGCGCCCACTTTGGTACAACACTCGATTTCGAATACAAAATAAGCCGATGGCGTGGAGCCCCTGGTACACTAGGGGCATTTGGATTCCTAGTCAGTTGTTCCATGAAGGTCGCTGGAAAACTTTTAGTGAATTGCAAATTGAATTTGGTCTCCCAGCGAAACATTACTTTCAGTTGGTGCAACTTCAGCATTGCCTTCGGAGTGCTAAGGTGCTCCCGCCATCGGCCTCCCCTACACAAGGTTGGTTGGAGACTATCCGATCTATCGGTAGTTCACCGGGTGTAGCATCCAATTTTTACAAAACCTTATGTAATGCTATAACTAGGGATACCCCTATAGCGCAGAAAGCATGGGAGAGAGAATTGCATGTGACTTTGACCCCGGAGCAATGGAGCCTTGTCTGGAGTAGAGTGACACGGGTCTCCCGATCCGCCTCACTCACTCAGACACTCTTCTTTCTAGCCCACCGGTGTTTTTACACTCCTGACAGATTAGCCAAATGGAACACTACTCAGGGCAATAGTTGTTGGACATGTCATGCGGCCATTGGTTCACTACCTCATGTTATGTATGAATGTCCCGCACTACAGTATTACTGGCGTCGGGTCTGGGGTCGTATCCAGTCTATTTTGCACTTTCAAGAGCCCCTTTCTTGGAGGATAGTGGGACTTCGCTCAGCTGCGGGGATCCCCTCTCTTCCAAAAACGGCTTACTTCCTTTTGGACTTTATGCTTGGCATTGCTATTTCCCTAATTACGAAATACTGGAAAAATAGCTCCCAGCTGAGCCCCAATGAATGGTGGAATCATGTCTGTCTCTACAGTAAATATGAACAAATACCTCGTATGTTTGCTTCCCCCATTCAGACTCCTCATCATCGGTCTAAATGGAAGATGCTCAATGACTATGTACATTCTGCTCAATGCTCTCATCTGACTGTCTAAATTTGTATATATCTTTGTCCCATGATTATTCTGTATCGCAGATACTCTTTTGATTGTTTTGATGTATAATCACTGTTGTTTGGAAGCGCTCACATGCTGACATAATCAGCTAGAGAAGAAGCGTGGGGGTGGGGGTAATTGGGTTTACTTTTCTTTATTGTATACTTGTTTTGTCTCCTTTGGTGTGTTGTTTCTTTTGTTTGTTGCAAAATGAAAATAAAAGTTTAAAAAAAAAAGAAAAAGAGCGGGACCTAGGCATAATTGTGTCTGACTATTTTAAAGTAGCTAAATGGGTAGAAAAGGCGACTGGGAAATCCAGAAGGATATTTGGGTGTATAGGGAGAGGAATGGCCAGCAAAAAAGAGGAGGTGATAATGCCTCTATATAAGTCTCTGGTATGACCTCATTTGGAGTATTGTGTGCCGTTCTGGAGACTGCATCTTTAGAAGGATATGGGTAGATTGGAGTCAGTGCAAAGAATGGCTGCTAAAATGGTTAGTGGTCTTTGGTATGAAGCATATGAGGACAGACTTAAAGATCTTAATATGTATATTTTATAGGAAAGGTGGGATAGGAGTGATATGATAGAGACATTTAAATATCTCCGTGGCATAAATGCACAGGAGGGTCTCTTTCATTTGAAGGCAAGCTCTGCTATGAGGGGACATAGGATGAAAGTGAAAGGCGATAGACTTATGAGTAATACGCGGAAATATTTCTTTACAGTAAAAGTGGTAGATGCGTGGAATAGTGGACACGAGGACAGTATCTAAATTCAAAAAAGCATGGGACAAATACTGAGGATCTCTAAAGGTAAAAAGCGGGGTATCGTAGTTGATATGGAAGGGCAGACTAGATAGGCCATGTGGTCATTTTCTGCCGCCATGTTTCTATGTTTCTACATCTTTTCTCTTTGGCCACTAATTAGCCGTGTACTCCGCAGAATAGAGTCACATTCTGGACGGGTAGTGCTAGAGGCCCCGGATTGGCCTTGGCGTCCATGGTATGCTGATCTCCTCTGCCTCCTGCAGGAAGCACCCCTACCCCTCGGTGTCTGGACAGGTCTCCTGTTTCAGGGGCTGGTTATCATGAGCCACCCCACTCTTTACTTGCTTACGACTTGGCTATTGAGTGGTGTCGCTTGCATCACAAAGGTTATTCGCTGCAAGTAGTGGCCACTGTACTGTGGGCTCGATGGTTTTCTACCTTACGTGCCTATGCTCGAATCTGCCGTCCTTTTGTCTTCTAAGAGATCCCTCTCCCTTTGGTGAGTTGATATTCCAGACATTCTTTTCTTCCTTCAGGATGGATTTAATAGGGGTCTTGCTCTTAATTCTTAAAGATGCATTTTGCGGCCTTGACATGCTTTCAGGGGCCTCTCCATGGGCAATTTCTTGCTTCTCATCTAGACCTTCAGGGTGCGTTCACTCCCTGAGGCACCCACTTGTTCAATTTTCCCTTCTTGGGACCTGTACTTAGTACTTTGCGTGCTCACCCGTGTCCTGTTTGAGCCTCTCTGTAGGGCATCTCTCAAAGATTTGAGACTCAAAATTCTTTTGGCATGGCGCCTTTCAGAGCGCCAGGCAGTTTCTTGTCGGGATCCTTCTCTGTCTTTTTCCCCAGAGAGGGTTAGCATTTGAACAGTGCCCTCTTATCTGCCTAAGATCCTTTTGGATTTTCATGTCAACCAATCGGTTGTACTTACTTTCTTTTTTAAGGAGCAGTCTTCGGGTGAGGAGTCCTTCACCTGTTGGATGTTGGTAGGTGTTAAGCTGTTACCTCAAACTCACTAATAGTTTAGTCTCTCCGATCGCCTATTTGTCCTGGCTTTTGGTCCATGAAAAGGAGCGACCGCTTCCAAAGCGACCATTGCGTGCTGGATCAAGCAGACCATTGAGTCAGCTTATATTTTATTGAACAAATCTGTGCCCATAGGTCTTTGAACGCATTCTATGCAGGCCCAGGCTACCTCCTGGGCAGAATGCTCACTGGTAGCTCTGCTAGATATTTGCAGGGCGGCCACCTGGTCCTTCCTTTCTACTTTTGCACGTCACTATCGCTTGGATGTCCAAGTTTGAGAAGCAGCTTGCTTCGGAGCTTCTGTCTTGGCTGCAGCTGTTTCTTCCCTCCCTGGAGTGGTTTAACTATGGTACTCCCCACTAGTCTGGACTGATCTAACAGGATGTATTTGGAAGGAGAAATTTTACTTACCAAAAATTTCCTTTCCTGGAATCCTGCTAGACCAGTCCAGGACCCACCCCTTTAAACTGTTTAATCTGTCGCCTAGCTAAGACTCTCATTACGTATCCGTGACATTGCTGTACCTCGCCATGTATTTACTTCCTTGGCCAGTGGGTCCTGTTTCACATTATTCAATTTAGCTTGTTATAAGAGTTATTCATTTATGAGCTCATTTTTGGTCTGGTTTTGTGCTTCCTTGGCTGTTTGAACTTCTGCTGCTTGTTATGGTTATACTGAAGCTCCTCTTGGGGATGGGGTTTTTATACGTAGGGTGATGTCACAAAGCTTCAGAATTTTTCTATGTCTCACCATCTGCTGGCAGGGGGACACAACCCACTAGTATGGACTGGTCTAGCAGGATTCTAGGAAAAGAAATTATTGGTAAGTAAAATTTCAGTGTAAGGGGTGTGTGTTGACAGTTAAAGCAACTGATTTATTATTTAATACTATGCAAATTTGAGCCTGACATCGGTACTGGGCAAAATGTAAGAAAACATTATAAAGAATAAATTAACTGAACATGTAGATAGTCATGGTTTAATGGAAAAAAGCTAACATGGATTTAGCTGAGGAAAGTCTTGTCTTACTAATCTGTTATATATTTTGAAGGTATGAATAAACAGGCAAATGAGCGAGTTGATATAGCTTTTGACAAGGTCCTTCATGAGAGACTCTTGGTCAAATTAAAAAGTCATACGATAAGAGACATTGTACTATTGTGGATTCAGAACTAGTTAAAATAAAGCAAAGAGTAGGGCTAAACTGTCAATTTTCTCAATGGAGAAAGGTGAATAGTGGAGTACCCCAGAGATCTGTGTTGGGCCCGCTGCTTCTTAACATATGTATAAATAACCTGGAAAGGGGAATAACAAGTATTATGGTCAAATTTGCAGATGATGCAAAACTATTCAAAGCTGTTAAAACACAAGAGGATTGTGAAAAATTGCAAGAGGATCCTGATAAATTGGAAGACTGGACATCCCAAAAGGCAGATGAAATTTAATGTGGACAAGTGCCAAGTTATGCACATAGGAAAGAACAACTCAAACTTTGGTTCCACAATGCAAGATTCCACATTAGAAACTACCACCCAGGAAAGGATTTAGGAGTTATCGTGGATAATACGTTGAAACCCTCCGCCCACTGTGCAGCGGTGGCCAAGAAAGCAAATAGAATGCTAGGAATCATAAGGAAAGGAATGGAGAATAAAACTAAGGATCTTATAATCTCCAGGAACAAGCAGGAATAAGTCCTCACATATGGGTACGTCGGTACCGACGGAGCCCGTGCGGGAAAGCTCCCCAGCTTCTTAGAATAGAAGCTTTTGGGACCTCCCACTGCACATGCGCACTGCCTTCCCGCCTTCCTGAACAGCTCTCCTCAGTTTCTCTTTTTCCGCGGAGCCAGCAGGTCGTGTTCCTGTCACCGCTGAAGAAATTGTTATTTTATTTGTTTCTTTAGACCGCGTACCTGCCTTCCCCATACCGATACCGGTATCGCCGGTCTTTTCTTTCTTTCTTTAAAAAATTATAATTCTTTTTTCTTATTTTTTAGCTTTTTGGTCACTTCAGAGAGGCCTCTCGGCCTACTCAATTTCTCCTCATGGAGAAGCCAGCCCCTGGATTTAAGAAGTGTACCAAATGTAATGCTGTTATTTCAGTCACAGACACCCATGAATGGTGTCTGAAATGTTTGGGGCCTGACCATTCCATACCGGACTGCCCATCTTGCTCCCACATGTCTAAACGTGGGCTGCAGAACCGGGCCAACAAATTCCATGTGCTGTTTGCTTCAGAGAATACAGCATCACAGTCATCCAGGTCTTCTTCTCCGGATGGATCTCAGGTAACCAAACCTTCTGTGGGCAAGTCCTCAAAGAGCAAATCTCCTTCAAAGCATCGAGAGGCTCTTAGCTTAGAACTTGAGGACCCTGCCCCAGCCAAACAACCCCGGCGGGAAGTCCAACTTCCAAAAACGCCAATTCAGGGGTCTCAGGTTGATATCGATGCTACGGCCTCGACAGATCACCTGTTAGCCTGCTCTGGGGTACCGGGTCACTCCGGTACCGACATCCAGGCAGCTATGGCGTCCATGGGCGATACTGTACAGTCCATGCAGCAGGCCGTCATGGCTTTCATTAAAGCTGCAACGCCATCGGTTCCGCTTTCAGCGGTTCCGGGCCCGATACCGGTATCGTCCGCCATGCCGGTATCGAGGCCGTCCACCTCTAAACGCAAGTCGGTACCGTATGGGCTTTCGCTCCATACCGGTTCCATACCCGATACGCCCGATATCGATACCGATCGGTACGCGTATCGTGCGTTAGAGGAAAGCACCGATTCCTCTGAGGATTTTCACTCCTCTGATGATTCTGCTGAGTTTTCACTCAACTTACCTGAGGAGCCCTCTTCTCCTAAAAGGAGAATGTCCCCTCCAGAGGATTTGTCCTTCCAGGACTTTGTTTTAGATATGGCTACAGCCCTTTCTATTACCACATCCTCTGAAAAGGAACCCAGATCCAAAAAACTGGATATTTTGGGATACTCAAAGGCCCCTAAGGAGGCAGTTACCCTGCCTATCCATGAAATCCTTCAAGAACAACTGATGGATTTCTGGGAAAATCCTTTGACTTTGTCTCCTTATTCCCGTAGGTTGGACACCATGTATAGGGTCCCTCCTTCTCCTGGTTTCCAAAAGACTCAATTGCCCCACCACTCTATTGTGGTGAAGTCTGCAATGAAGAAGATTAGGAGTACCAAAAGGCACTCTTCCACCCCTCCAGGACGGGAATGTAAGACTTTGGACTCTTTTGGTAGGAAAATTTTCCAGGCTAGTATGCTTATAGCCAGGATTAATTCCTACAGTCTCTATATGGGCATGTTCCTGGAGGAACTTGCCAAAAAGGTGCGGCATTTTGCCCCCTTTATCCCTGAGGATAAAAAGCAGGGATTCCTTTCCCTAGTGAAACAACTCTTAGAGGTTTCTAAGTTCTCTAATAGGGCAGCATATGATTCCTTTGAGGGAGCCAGTAGGGCTTCGGGCATTGCTATTGCAGCCCGACGTCTTGCTTGGCTCCAGGCCTCTGATCTGGAACCTTGGGTTCTAGATGGCTTACGGAATCTGCCCTGTACAGGTGAGAACTTATTTGGGGAAGAGTGGCAAATCAAAGCCACCCAGATGGATGCTGAAAATGCCACCTTGGAAAGACTTTCAAAGTCCACTTCAATTCCTACTAAGAAAAAGTCTTTTAAAAGGCCTTACTATAAGAAGGCCAGAGTTGCTTCAAATACTGGCCAGCAGTCTTCTCAACCTCGCTATACTGCTAAGCGTCAGCAATCCAAACAAGCACGAGCTAAGCCTGCAGCAGCTACTGTAGCTCAGCAGGCTCCAACCCCTCAGGGGTTTTGACTTGCTCCTAGGGAACTTGCCACTTCTGGTTCTAACACAACCAGAACCTCTCACCATACCCGGAAGGTTGGTTCACTTTGCTCCCAGATGGGAACAAATCACAACAGAACAATGGACCCTCTCTATCATTCGAGAGGGTTACAAACTTCATTTCTCCAGCCTTCCTCCCCATCATATGGTGAGACCATTCAATTCTCCCCCATCTCTCCTAACCCTGTTGGGTCAAGAGGTTTCCTCTCTTCTTGCCCAAGGGGCCATAGAAGAGGTTCCTCTTCCTCAACAAGGGTCCGGTTTCTACTCCCCTTATTTTCTCATTCCAAAGAAGACAGGGGGATTCAGACCAATCCTAGATCTGAGAGAATTGAACAAATTTCTCTTCAAGGAGAAATTCAAAATGCTGTCTCTCGGCATTCTCCTTCCTTACCTCCAGGGTCAGGACTGGCTTTGTTCTCTAGACCTACAGGATGCGTATACACATATACTCATCCATCCATCCCACAGAAAGTATCTTCGCTTTCTGTTTCAGGGAAAACATTTCCAATACAGAGTACTCCCCTTCGGTCTAGCCTCTGCTCCAAGAGTATTCACAAAATGCATGGCAGTCGTAGCCGCATTTCTAAGAGGCATGGGAATCTTTGTCTTCCCATATCTGGACGACTGGCTCATCCGAGCTCCAACTCAGTCACAGGCCCAGATTTCCCTGGACCACACAAGGAGCCTTTTGCAGTATCTGGGACTGGTAGTAAACCTTCCCAAGTCCCAACTCATCCCTACTCAATCTCTAGAATTCATAGGGGCCCAGTTGGACACCATCACTGCAAGGGCCTACCTTCCACATGTTCGAGGCCAGCGCCTCCTGAGTTTGGCCTCCCAAGCTCAGTCCAGCACTCACTTGACAGCCAGGGAAATGCTACGCCTACTGGGTCATATGGCCTCCACAGTGCATGTGGTGCCCTATGCTCGTCTTCATATGAGAGCAGCTCAATGGACCCTGGCCACTCAGTGGACTCAGGCGTCAGGAGCGCTCTCAGACCAAATACAAACCTCCGATCGTCTGTTTTGGTCCCTCCACTGGTGGACTTCCACCAAGAATCTGTTGTTGGGGGCTCCATTTCAACCATTGCTACCCCAAGCAACCCTCACAACAGATGCCTCCCAAACAGGGTGGGGAGCCCATCTGCAAACTCTCTCCACTCAGGGCACTTGGTCTCTACAGGAGACCACCCTTCATATCAATCTTCTGGAACTGCGAGCAATTTACCTTGCCCTCAAGGTCTTCCACTCCCTCCTAGCCAACCTCACTGTCCTAGTTCAGACGGACAATCAGGTGGCCATGTTTTACATAAACAAACAAGGAGGGACGGGCTCTCTGTCGCTTTGCAACGAAGCTCTAAGACTATGGGCCTTCGCCAGAGAGCATCAGATTCACCTGCTAGCAGTGTATCTCCCAGGAGTTCAAAACTCTCGGGCAGACAGGCTCAGTCGAGTTCTGCTGCCACACGAATGGTCCCTACATTTGGACCAAATAAACCGAATCTTTCAGGAATGGGGGACCCCGGACATAGACCTCTTTGCAAGTCCGTGGAATGCCAAACTTCCCCGGTTCTGTTCCAGAACTCCGTGTCAGGGAGCTCAGGCTACGGACGCCTTTCTCCTGAATTGGAGTCAGGCATTCCTATATGCCTTTCCACCCATTCCTTTGATTCCCAAGACTCTGTTCAAACTCCAGAGGGATCATGGAACTATGATCCTCATAGCTCCACGCTGGCCACGCCAAGTGTGGTTCCCTCTACTTCTACAGCTCTCCCAGGGATCCTACTTGGATCTGGGAGCTGCGCCAGACCTCCTGTCTCAGGAGGAGGGGACTTTGTGGCACCCAAACCCCAAATCCCTTCACCTCAGTGCTTGGTTACTGAAGGCTTAAGCCTTCAAGACTTTCATCTTTCCCAACCAGTGAAAGATATCCTTTCTGCCTCTAGGAAACCCTCTACCAGGCGTTCCTATGCTTTCAAATGGAAACGTTTTTCCATTTGGTGTGCTCAGCAGGGTCTTGACCCTCTGGCACTTCCTTTGAATTCTCTTCTTGATTATCTCCTGCATCTATCCAATGCAGGCCTCAAGACGAATTCGGTAAGAGTCCATTTAAGTGCTATTGCAGCATCCTTGCAACATATAAATGGACAACCTATCTCCTCTCATCCTCTTGTTGCAAGATTCATGAGAGGCCTGACTCTCACTAAACCTCCCATCAGACCACCCCCGGTCGCATGGGATTTGAATCTAGTGCTCGGTCAACTTATGAAGCCACCTTTTGAGCCAATGTTTTCCACCTCCTTGAAATTTCTTTCCTGGAAGGTCATCTTCCTCATTGCAGTCACTTCGGCTCGCCGCATCAGTGAGCTGCAGGCTTTAGTGGCTAATCCACCTTACACAAGATTTCATCATGATAAGGTGGTCCTTAGGACGAATCCCCACTTTATGCCTAAAGTGGTCTCTCGCCTTTTCATCTTAATCAAGAGGTATATCTACCTGTCTTTTTTCCAGCTCCTCATGCATCCAATGCAGAGAGGAACCTTCATACTCTGGATTGTAAAAGAGCTCTCGCTTTTTACCTTAATAGGACTCAGCCACATCGAAAGTCTTCTCAACTTTTTGTGGCCTTTGATCCTTCCCATTTGGGACTTCCAGTCTCCAAGCGTACACTTTCCAATTGGATTGCTCAGTGTATTTCTTTTGCTTACCAGAGCAAAAACATTTCTCTGGAAGGCCATGTCACTGCTCACAATGTGAGGGCCATGGCAACTTCTATGGCTCATCTGCACTCTGTTTCCATAGATCAGATCTGTCGAGCCGCTACCTGGGCCTCGGTTCATACCTTCACAGCCCATTACTGTTTGGACAAGGACTCCCGCCGGGATGCCTTGTTTGGCCAGGCTGTCCTCAAGCACCTGTTCCATTCCTAAACAACTCCTGCCCACCTTCCCAGAATGGATGCCTGAGATCCATACGAAGATGGCGAACCTTTACAGGGGATCCCATGCATCTAAGCTAGGGAGTCCCCATATGTGAGGACTTATTCCTGCTTGTTCCTGGAGATAGCACAGTTACTTACCTGTAACAGGTGATCTCTGGGAACAGCAGGAATTAGTCCTCACAACCCACCCACCTCCCCTAGGAGTTGTATCTTTTATCTATCTATCTTCCTGTCCTCTCTCTGTTGACTCAGCTATAAACTCGAAACTGAGGAGAGCTGTTCAGGAAGGCGGGAAGGCAGTGCGCATGTGCAGTGGGAGGTCCCAAAAGCTTCTATTCTAAGAAGCTGGGGAGCTTTCCCGCACGGGCTCCGTCGGTACCGACGTACCCATATGTGAGGACTAATTCCTGCTGTTCCCAGAGATCACCTGTTACAGGTAAGTAACTGTGCTATGCCTCTGTATCGTTCCATGGTGTGACTGCACGTTGAATATTGTGTGCAATTCTGGTCTCCATATCTTAAAAAGGATATGGCAGAATTAGAAAAGGTGCAGAGAAGAGGATGGAAGGATAAATCTGTGAGGAAAGGCTTAAAAGGTTGGGGCTCTTCAACTTGGAAAAGAGACAGATGAGGTGAGATACGATAGAGGTCTATAAATTAATGAATGGAGTGGACCAGGTAAACTTAGATTGATTGTTTACGCGATCAAAAAGTAGAAAAACTAGGGGACACACGATGAAGCTACAATGTATTTTATTTATTTATTATTTATTTGGTGGTTCTATACCGCCCCTTCCAGAGATCAGGGGTGGTTTACAGATAACAAAACTTCATACAAAGAACTGTAATTGAACTATATACATAGATACATGTTATAAATATTGTGTAGTTAAACTTCTACATGTACTCTGTAGTCTATAGATGGAAAATTAAACAGGAATAAATTAAACAGGAATAAATTAAACGGGAATAAAGTAAAACTATATACAAACCAAACGAGGTTTGAGTTTGGTTGTGTAGAGGGTATTGCGCAAGTAGGCGAAATGTGGGTGAGTCAGAGAGAGATTATTGGGTGTGCTGAATGTCTCTTTGCGATGCGGGGTTTTCATTTTTAGTTCTATAGCAATTAATGAATAGGTGCATCTTAAGTTCCCTTCTAAATAACTGGAGGTCTTTAATCGCGCATATTGGTAATGGTAGTGAATTCCAAAGATGAGGGGCAGTGAATGTGAAGGCTCTGGAGCTCGTAATCTGTTTCGTCCTTCAAATAGATTGTGGTACTGCAAGTGAGTGGATTGTGTTTTGCCTTCAGGATCTTGAGTTTGGTGGTGTTTGGATAAGTGTAGATAGGTGTGACAGGGAGATGTTATTGATTAATTTGAAGGTTGTTATCATAATCTTGTATTTTATCCAGCTCAATATTGGGAGCCAGTGGAGGTTATAGAAGATTGGAGTTATAGGTACAGTTAGCTGGGCTTTGTACACTATTCTAGCAGTTATGTTTTGGAGGGAGGCGTGACTCAGTGGTTGGGACAGGTTACCTCAGGCCGGAGGGCCGGGGGTTCAATTCCCCCATGGGGACAAGAAACCTCAGGCCAGAGGGACTGGGGTCTCTAGTCCCATGGCTGCTCCTTGTGGCCTTGGGCAAGCCACTTAACCCTCCATTGCCTCAGGTACACTTAGATTCCCTTTGGGGACAAGGGAATAAAAAGTACCTGTTAGCATATACATGTAACCGCTCTGATGCGTAAGTAAAGGGTGGTATATCAAATGCTTAAACCATAAACCATATTAAATAGAAGCTGTCCCAGATGCTGAGGTTTGTTGTGAGTTCAGGTATGGGGAGGGGGTATGGAAGTTGTTTTTATTTTTTAATTTATCTGCGAAGTGAGTAGCAAGGATATCTCCAGGAACAAGCAGGAATGAGTCTTCACATATGGGTACGTCGGTACCAACGGAGTCTGCGTGGGAACGCTTCCCAGCGTCCAATCAGAAAGCTTTTGGAAGCATCCCAACACGCCTGCGTGCTGCCTTCCCGCCTTCCCAACTGCCTCTCCTCAGTTTTCGTTTTTCCGCGGAGCCGGCAGGACGTCCTCCTGTCACCGCAGAAAATTCTTCTTTTATTTTTTAGTTTTCTTGTGGTCGCGGCTGCCTTCCCCGACGCCACCGGTACCGCCGGTGTTTCTTTTTTCTTTTCTTGTAAAATTTTTTCCTTTTTAAGGAATATTTATTTTTCTTCCTTAGTGTCTCACGGTTCTCAGGCCTTCTAGGCCTCTCCATTTTCCTTCATGGAACCGCCAACCACTTTCCCCAAGAAATGTACAAACTGTGGCGGTACAACTTTATTTTTAGACACTCACAATTGGTGTCTAACCTGCTTGGGTCCTGACCATTTTCCTCCGGAGCCCTCGGGCAATAGTATGGTGAGAAGAAGTTTTCAACATCGAGTTCCCCTCGACACGTGGTCCCCCTCCAACTTCAGGGCACCGACCATATCTTCTTCTACACAGGATCAGGTAACCCAAAAACAGTCTGTTAAGACTAGCCAGTCTTCGAGCAGCAGTTCTCATGCACAGCGCAGAGATGCCTACAGCCTTGTCCTCGAGAATCTAATGGCTTCAAAACCCTGGTGGGCGACTTCGGCCTCCAAAGCCTGTGTGGGGTTTCAGGTTGTTCCTGAGGTTCACCCCTCACAGAACATACCTGAGCCATGCCCGGTGGTGGCATCCGCTTCGAGCGGTACCGATACCCCGGCATCGGCACTGGTGTTGGATGAAACATTCCTCACCAAGGATCGTCGTCTGGCGTCCTTGGTACCTGCAGGGCTGGTGGATACGCTCCAGATCGACCTTCCAGTATCGGTACCGACACCGATACTAGTACCGACGTCGGTACCCTCCAGACGTGCTGGAATCGATCTCCAGTCTGGAGGACTGGGTACCAACTTGCCTTGGTACTGACAGCTCGGTTCCGATAATTCGGATCCGCAACTCTCGGTTCCTCCGATACCGTTAGAGTTGCCACCGGCTGGTCTTCATCCACCAGTATCAGATTCGGTACCGAGGTCGGTACCGATATCCACAGTACCATTGCTGTCGGTACCTTCCATGCTTCTCTCGTCAGGCTCGCTTCCCTTGATGCCGAGTTTGGAATCAATCCCTAGCATGGACGATCTGTTACCAACTGTCGCTGGTTCTGACCTGCAGTACCAGCGACCACCATCTAAGGATCCCATACTGCACCATTCAGGATCTTCTATTCCTATATACTTGAATAGATCTCTCGGTGCCAACGCTAGTTCTTCATCAGATCTAGCCTATCCAAGGGAAGTTCCCTCTGGGGATCCTTCTTTCCAGACTTTCCTCCTGGATATGGCAAAATCACTTGCCATTCCTATTCCTGGACAAGTTCCTACTCAAGGGAATACAGAATACCTCTCTGTTCCTAGCAAAGCAAAGGAGAACATAATGCTTCCTTTGCATCATTCTTTGCAGGATCTCCTTCTACGAATGTGGGAAGCTCCTTTAAAGGTACCCCCACCTTCCAGAGCAACTGATCTCCTATATCAGGTGCCCCCCTCTCCAGGGTTTCAAAAGACTCAACTTCCTCATCATTCCATTGTGGTAGAATCAGCAATGAGGCGAGTGAAGAGTAATAAAAAGCACTCTTCTTTGGACGTCAAACCTTCCAGACATCCATGCTTTCAGCAAGAATTCTCTCATATCTTTTTTATATGGGTCTATCTCTTGAGGAGGTCACAAAGAAATTACATCTTTTGACTCCTTTTCTTCAAGAGCCCAGGAGTAAAGACTATTCCTCACTGGTTAGTCATACTCAAAATATCTCTAGGTTTCTTACTCGTGCTACCCTAGACTCCTTTGAGTCTGTTAGCAGGACTTCTGCTATAGCTATAGGGGCACGACGTAGAGCCTGGCTTCAAGCTTCAGACTTGGACAAATGGGCACAAGAAAGACTGGGAAATACTCCTTGCACTGGAGAAAATCTCTTCAACAAGGAGTCTTTACTCCAGGTTACTCAGTTATCCACTGACTTTCCTTTTTCCAGAGGCTGTTCTACGCCTTCTTCTTTCGCAGTAGGTAGGAAATGTCCTACCAAACCTTCTTCCCCTAAGGGGAGAAGGTTTTACCCATCATCTGCCCATCATACAGATGTTCCCAAACAGGGGAAACATCGCCCTGGTCTGAAGAATCCACAACCTCAACAGGGTCAACAACCCAGCAGTCGCAGGGTTTCAAATAGATTATTGTCCCTCTTGGTTGGTGGTTAGGGTGGCAGTCTGCTTCTTTTCACTGGCAGTATCTGCACTAAATTTATCCTAACATACCTAGATATATCTTCATGAGACATCTTTTTTCTAAGAGTCTTTATGATGATCATGCCCATACTTAAGTTTCCTCTTCCTCTTGAAGGAAAGAGAGGTAACAACTATCAATGGACAGTTGTTTCCCCGTAATGGCATGTATCATCTCACCTGTCAGAGACTTCCTCCATAGTCGGTCTCTTGCAACTCTGTCTTACCTCCCTCTTACTACAACATTTGGTTGTAAGAGTGGTTCTTTTACACCAGTAAGCTCCTATAGTCCTCTACCTGTTCTACTGGGGGATTCTCCCTCCTGGAGTTGTTTTTCCCACTTGTTACCTTAGGGCAGCTCATGAGACAATAGGAAGTCCTATCAGGACTGTTGTTTCTTTTTCCCAATCTAAAAAAAGGAAGAGGGAAAATAAATTTTTCTATGCTGCCCTGGTAGTTGCTGCAGATACAGCAATTCCTAGTGGTTAAGCCACTGGTTGTGTTCACTACGCAACCAGGACTTCCCCTCCACTAGCAATCCTCCTAGCCTCAGTGCTAAGTCCCAAACAGGTTATTAACCTTGTTTGGGAAACCCTGTTATCACAGTCTGGTTGGTTAACTTCTATTCTTTGCCTTGGCAGAATAGCTGGTCACCTGCTGGCTTTCCACTGTCAGCTTTTTCTTCTAACCAACCTGCAGCATGCTCTCTGCATCTCTACAGAGTAGCTTTGCACTATGGGCCCTTGCTAGAGAGCATCAGTATCTTGCCTAGCAGATAACCCCAGATGGTTAGGGGGAGGGGGTTCCCCCAGTCATGTCTGGCGGGTATTCCCTGCCCTTTCCATCTTATTGTAAATCTCTTTTGAGGCATAAGCCTCAGGCCTTTCATTACGTGAAAGCCTAAAGGAGGGCCAATTCCCTGGCTTGGCCCATATCTCCTTGAGTCTTCTCGTCAGAGATAAATTTCTCCAATGGCAGCTAGAGGACGCCTAATACCCATCTTGCCCTCATAGGCGGATCACTAGGGTATCTTCCTCCAGAGGCCTCCTCTGTCCAATCTCCATACTGCAATTCTGGAGATATCTGGACTTCCTGTCTGCAGACTGACCTTATCTTCTGCAATTTTCACGTAGGCCATCCTGGTTATTCAAGAGCTCAAATTCTGCAAAGAATTCAGCCGCCTTCTTGTCAGGGAGACCTTTCCTCTGACTCTGCCAGTCATAACCAGGAAAAGAGGATTCTCTATTTACCTATTCAAGCAGGTATCAACCTTCTTGCTGTCAGATGAATCTTCCTCTCTCCCTATATCCCTAGAGGGGATGGGGTTCTATGGACATCTCTCCATCCATATGCCTGGAGACATGTGTCTATATGCCTACCTATTTCGTCTAGGTATATATAGATATATATATAGATACATATATATACTTATCTATATCTATCTGAGTGTCTTCTGCCCATACATCTCTCTTTATAGATATATGCATATATACCCTATATGTGTATATATTTCAATATATATATATATATATATATATATACACATATATATTTATAGATATGAGATATATTTTTAAATAGATCTGTATCCATCTATTTATCTATCTGTCTGTTAGGTTCAGATATCCTTGCATTCCTATATGATCCTGACAGATGGGCACTACCCCTATCAATGCTGTGCCAGCATACTTAGGAGGCTACACCTATAACCACTCCCTGTGGTAATTAACAAACTTTTTCCTTACCATAACCTTTTCAGGTTAGGTACTCCTGAAGCTCTCCATGTACCTTTTTTCTTTCCTAATTGACCCCATTTAGGAAAGACATTGCGGAGCTTCAGTTGCTCTAAAGCTTAGCGCTCCTGAGTCTGTCCTTACTTTCTTATCGGATACAAGGGTCTCCATACCCTTTCTTCCCTACATGGACTGATTCCAACCCCAGTCCAGTTGGGTCAGACTCATTTTTTCTCTTGGTCCTAGATTTGTACTGTTTTTGGACCAAAACAGCTTAAGCTTTCTTTAATAGTACCTTCTGCATCTCTGCTGAAGCTCTACCTCTTATACTACTCCAGTTTTCCCCTGGGGCTATTTCTCACCCTGAAGGGTTCTGACCTCCACTTGTTTTTATTCTACTTTATTACCTCTACTTCTCAGTGAGGTACCCCTTGAGCACATTCACTGGCTCTTCTATCAGATCCATATGTAGCTCAGTGCACTTGTGCAATGCCAACAAGGGAGGCCCAGATTACAATATTTCACTACTAAATGCCCTCGATATAGGGTCTTCCCCTTTTGAAGCCCTGTTCTAGCCAGCTGTTCCACAGCTCCTTTTCTATATTCAACTCCTACCCTCCATCCCCAGGATGCCTGAGGTCCTGAGGAATAGCATGGCTCGTTCTAGACTTGCAACATGCTAGGACTCCCTCCGGGCATCTGAGCTTGGGAGTCCCCATATGTGAAGACTCATTCCGGCTTGTTCCTGGAGATAGCACAGTTACTTACCTGTAACAGGTGATCTCTGGGAACAGCAGGAATAAGTCTTCACAACCCACCCACCTCCCCTAGGAGTTGCATTTCTCTATCTCTATCTTTCCCTTCCTTTCTCTCTCTCTCTCTTTGTCTCAGCTTTAAAACTTAACTGAGGAGAGGCAGTTGGGAAGGCGGGAAGGCAGCACGCAGGCGTGTTGGGATGCTTCCAAAAGCTTTCCGATTGGACGCTGGGAAGCGTTCCCGCGCAGACTCCGTCGGTACTGACGTACCCATATGTGAAGACTTATTCCTGCTGTTCCCAGAGATCACCTCTTACAGGTAAGTAACTGTGCTTTGTGGGTTTATTTTACACATTTCTTCTTCTGCTCGACTTGTCTTAGTTAGTGATCTAAATGTAAAATAAGTAGACAATCCCTCAAAGCCAAAAACTCCGGCTATGATCTATTTCCACGTTAGTAACTAATGATTTTTTGAATTATTTAAGAACAGGTCTCAGACTTTAACTAGGCACTCTCCTGCAGACTATGTCCATGGATGTGTGCCATTTTTGCATCAATGACCTGTTTTCTCCCTTGATATTATTATGATCTTAGACAGGCAAGCTGACATTCCATGTTAAAAATAAACAGATTAATTTTCCTTATCTTGTGAGTCCCCGACGCCGCCTTTCGGCTGCCGTTTCGCGTTTCACAAGCTGATTAGTTTCTTCAGGGGGTTAAGCTTGAAACCTCTGTTGAATCTCAGCATATCCTCCTTGAAATTGTTGTATGTGTCCCAAAACTGGCACTGTCAATATAAACAGTTACTGTAAAGTGAAATTTCATGCCGTGTGCAAAAAGAACTAGTCTAGGAGAAAACATCCACAGAAATAGCGTTCTAAAAATCAGAAAAGAACCTTATTGTTAACTCACCGATGATATTTTTAAGTCCTGATGCCTGGCGTATTAACTTGGAGCCTGTCGGCTTCTTCAAAAAACGCCGCGCATGCGGGCTTGTTAAAAAAGGAGGTTCTTAACTAATGAATAAGTTTGGAACTACGAATGACGCAAAGGTCATCTAGCCAATGGGATGCCCAGGATAACCCTATGCAGTGAGGAAGAACCTTTTGATCTATGTTGTTAAAACTAAACTCATATTTGGTGGATCGTGTGAACGAGTCACAGGCATGCAGCCCAATCAATCCCAGCGTTCATGCCTTGTGGATGAACTATTTGTAGAGTATGAATCCAGCGTTCTTCACGAATAATTAGTGTTTGTTCTCTGGTTTTACTATTTTGTCCAACTTGCACCATATCAAGACAAAAACATTTAAGTTGTTCAAAAGCATGTTGTTTTGAGAGACAATGTGCTACCATGGGTGCTTCCAACACTTTACATTTAAGTCTGCTACGGTGTTCATTGATACGGATCCGAAACGGTCTTTCTGTCTTGCCTATATATAATAAGTCGCATGGGTATCTGATGCAATAAACAACATAACTGGACGTGCACGTTGTTGATTGTTTTTTAGAGTATAGTTTGTGCCCTTATATTGAAATTCTTTTAACGTCTCTGAAAGTTCACAGATGTTACATGTTCCACATATATTATGTCCCTGTAATTCTGTTTGAAAAGAGTCCATTGTCGATCTCAATACTGTTTGACTGAGTCTCTGAGACAAATTGATAAACAAGAAAGAATGGAAGTACATGAACCCATTGAACCCAACTATAGCAAAACTATATTTAGTGCTTAAAATTCATAAAAATTGGTCAATCCGCCAGGTAGACCTATAGTTTCTACCAGGGGCTCTATTTTGGAACCCCTTTCGACCTATATTGATTCATTTTTGCGTCCACTATTACTCAACATTCCGGCATATCTGAAGGACACGTCTCATTTTCTACAAATATTGTCTGATCATACACAATGGGCATCTCATTCTGAAATATTGTTAGTTACTTTAGACGTAACAGCTCTCCACACGAGTATCCCTCAAATGGCAGCCCAAGACACAATTTTGTCAGCCTTACGAGGCAGAGGAGATTTAACCCTCACTCATCTACAGTTTTTGGAACGATTGACAGATTTAACGATATTTCATAATTATTTTGAATTTGAACATCAAATTTTTCAACAAATATCAGGAGTGGCCATGGGGGCCTGTTCTTCTTCCGTGCCCAACCTTTTCATTGGTACTTATGAGCACAAATGGATGTCCATATCTCCCTATAGCGAACACATCGTCATGTGGCGTTGCTACATAGACGACGTGTTCATGTTATGGAAAGGTTCCGCCTGTCAGCTAGATGAATTTACAAACTGGTTGAATACGCAGGATGCACACATTCAGTTTACACATACTTTTCACAATAACAAGATAGTTTTTTTAGATGTTATGGTAGAGAAAAGCACTACAGGTTGGATTACTTCAATCTTTAAGAAACCAACAGATCGCAATACGTTTCTCCACTACAGCAGTGGCCACCCACGACAATTAAAGGACAGCTTACCCTTTTCGCAGTTCCTCCGTTACCGAAGGAATTGTTCAGATGTACGAACTTTTAAGACACAATCCAAGAGATTGATGATGGACTTTAAACTTAGAGGGTATCCAAACCATATTCTTAAGACAGCATACAAAAGAGCTTTATATAATAACCGAGCATTACTTCTTCAAACTAAGAATAAGACGCCACTAGATGATCATACAGTTAACTTCATTACTAAGTTTTCTCCTTATAGTACACATATTAAACGTACCCTCAAGAAACATATGAATGTGATCAGCACTCTCCCAGGCTTAACACAGAAACAGATCAGATGCGTTTGGACACGTCACAAGAACCTGAAGGAGAGACTCAGTCCAACAGTATTGAGATCGACAATGGACTCTTTTCAAACAGAATTACAGGGACATAATATATGTGGAACATGTAACATCTGTGAACTTTCAGAGACGTTAAAAGAATTTCAATATAAGGGCACAAACTATACTCTAAAACAATCAACAACGTGCACGTCCAGTTATGTTGTTTATTGCATCAGATGCCCATGCGACTTATTATATATAGGCAAGACAGAAAGACCGTTTTGGATCCGTATCAATGAACACCGTAGCAGACTTAAATGTAAAGTGTTGGAAGCACCCATGGTAGCACATTGTCTCTCAAAACAACATGCTTTTGAACAACTTAAATGTTTTTGTCTTGATATGGTGCAAGTTGGACAAAATAGTAAAACCAGAGAACAAACACTAATTATTCGTGAAGAACGCTGGATTCATACTCTACAAACAGTTCATCCACAAGGCATGAACGCTGGGATTGATTGGGCTGCATGCCTGTGACTCGTTCACACGATCCACCAAATATGAGTTTAGTTTTAACAACATAGATCAAAAGGTTCTTCCTCACTGCATAGGGTTATCCTGGGCATCCCATTGGCTAGATGACCTTTGCTTCATTCGTAGTTCCAAACTTATTCATTAGATAAGAACCTCCTTTTTTAACAAGCCCGCATGTGCGGGGTTTTTTGAAGAAGCCGACAGGCTCCAAGTTAATACGCCAGGCATCAGGACTTAAAAATATCATCGGTGAGTTAACAATAAGGTTCTTTTCTGATTTTTAGAACGCTATTTTTGTGGATGTTTTCTCCTAGACTAGTTCTTTTTGCACACGGAATGAAATTTCGCTTTACAGTAACTGTTTATATTGACAGTGCCAGTTTCGGGACACATACAACAATTTCAAGGAGGATATGCTGAGATTCAACAGAGGTTTCAAGCTTAACCCCCTGAAGAAACTAATCAGCTTGTGAAACGCGAAACGGCAGCCGAAAGAAGGCGTCGGGGACTCACAAGATAAGGAATATTAATCTGTTTATTTTTAACATGGAATGTCAGCTTGCCTGTCTAAGATCATAATAATATCATGGGAGAAAACAGGTCATTGATGCAAAAATGGCACACATCCATGGACATAGTCTGCAGGAGAGTGCCTAGTTAAAAGTCTGAGACCTGTTCTTAAAATAATTCAAAAAATCATTAGTTACTAACGTGGAAATAGATCATAGCCGGAGTTTTTGGCTTTGAGGGATTGTCTACTTATTTTACATTTATATGTTCACCCTCTATAACATGACCTAATAATCTGAGTGATTAGTTAGTGATCTGACAATTGTGAATAACTCTCTAGGTCGGTTAAGAGAAGAGTTTAAGATCTTTATGTGATAATCCCTTTTTGTTTTGTTGATTGTGTTTTTGTAGGTAGTGAGTAGGTTAAGGTAGTGTTTATTTTCTTGTGTTTCCGTTAGTCTCCACTTTTTTCTTGCTTTTTTTTTTTTTTATTTAGAATTTGTAAACCAAGCAAACAGACTACATCACTCATTATCCAACGTTATACATTATCTAAACAACAATGCCAACAGCCTCAAACCAGCATTCCTGAACAGGCTACACAATGCTTCAATAATTTTCCCCCCCCCCCCTTTTCCCCCGCACACCCACCCCCCTACTCCCCCACCCCTCCCCCCCTTTCCCCCACCCCCCTCCCTCCCCTCACCCCCACCCCCTCACCCCCCCTTCTGCTCCCCCCTCCTCACCCCCCTTCTGCTCCCCCCTCCTGCTCCCCCCTCACCCCCCCCTTCTACTCCCCCCTCACCCCCCCTTCTACTCCCCCCTCCCACTCCCCCCTCCCCCTCCCCGTCCCCTCCCCCTCTCCCACCTCTCCCCCTCCTCCCCCCCCCGCCTACCCAGATCACTTCTTTGAATCTGCTCGAAGGTACGCCAGCACCTTGCTCCATTGCTTCTCAAACCGGTCAATCTTTTGTCTCCTCGCAGCTGTTAACTTTTCCATTAAATATACCTGCCTCAACCGCTCCACACAATGGGCCACTTGTGGGGCTGCCTTCTGCTTCCATCTATAGGCCACCTCACAGCGGGCAGCACTAAGGCAGGCCACTATCTGCCTCTTCTCCTGTTCCGGCCCCCCCTCGCTCCACCACCCCATCAAATACCCACTGGGGTCGAGGGTCACCTCTCCGCCGCCCACCACCTCCTGAATCCATTTCTGAATCTCCCCCCAAAAGCCCTGTATCTTTGGGTAACTCCACCATATGTGGAAGAAGGTCCCCTCCCCCCCACAGTCCCTCCAACATCCATTAGACACGCTTGGGAACATCTTATTCAAACGCGTGGGCATATAGTACCTTTGCATCACCACCTTGTACCAATTCTCCCTGATGGCCACCGACAGGGGCAGGTACCACAACTGGTCCAGGAGACTTCTCCACTGCCCCTCCTCCAGCTCCCTCCCTAAGTCCCTTTCCCACTCACACATGTACCTATGCTTACCTGCCCCTGCCCCTGGCCCCTGTATCGCCCGGTATAACGCCGAGGTGAGGCCCGCCGAAAGCTTCTTCCCATACCACACTACCTCCAGTGGTGTATAGTCGCAGTCCAGCCCATCCCGCCCTAATTTCTTCCGAAGAAAATGCACCACCTGCCCATAATAGAACCTATCTGCTTCGGGCAGGCCATACGCCTCTCTCAAATCTGCAAAAGGGACCCACTCCCCCCCATCAACAAACTGATAAAAATACTTCAGTCCCCCCCGCGCCCACCTGCAATATCCCCCCCCCCTCCCGCCCCGGGCAGAACTCTGCTGTGTGGCACAACTCCCTCATCAGTGAAAACGAAGCCCCTTCCGCTCTTGGCCCCTAATTTTATCCCACTCCCGTAAGACATGCAAGACGTAGGGACTATCCCCCTCCGTTAGTCCCCGCTCCCCCTTCTCCATCCAAGGGAAGCAGGCCAGCCGCTGCCCTGGTCCACTCCCCTTTTTCATTTCCATGTAGTTCTTCTGCTCCCACCCTTCCCTCCAGTCCATCACATGGCGAGCCTGCGCCGCCCAATAGGTACCCCTGTAGGCTCGGCACACCCAGCCCCCCTTCCTCCCTACGCCTATACATCACTGCCCGCGCTATCCGGGGCGGTCTCTTCCTCCAAATATACTGATTAACCTTCCGCTGTATCCCTCGTAGATGTGCCCCCGGGATGGACACAGGCAAAGCCTGAAAGTAGTACAGCAATCTAGGGAGCACATTCATTTTAATCGCCGCTATTCTGCCCAGCCATGAAATCTCCATTCGCTCCCAACGTTGCAGGTCCCGCTCTACCTCCCTCCATAGGGCACTATAATTTGCCTCGTACAACCCCCATGGCGTAGCCGTAATATTGACCCCCAGGTACCGAATAGCTTTCCCAGCCCATTTAAAGGGGTATCATGCCCGCAGTCTCTCCGCCATCGGCGTAGACAGGCTAATACCCAAGGCTTCCGTCTTATCGGGGTTCACTTTGAACCCGGAAACTGCTCCATACCTTCCCAGCTGTGCCATAATCTCCGGTAGGGACTCCTCTGGCTTTGTCACAACCAGCAGGACATCGTCCGCAAATAAAGAGATCTTATGGTGAAGCCCCCCCCCCCCCTCCGCAACCCCCATATCTTCCCATCATTCCGGATGGCCTGGGCTAGGGGCTCAATAGCTATAGCAAACAGCAACGGCGACAGGGGGCACCCCTGACGTGTTCCCCTCTCCAGCTCCAGGGCCGCCGTATACCGCCCGTTAATCCGCACCCGCGCTTGGGGTCCCTGGTATAAGGCTTGCACCCATCGCAGGTACCTTGGACCCACCCCCATTTTCCTCATTACCCCAAACAGGAACCCCCAGTCCACCCTATCAAACGCTTTCTCAGCGTCGATAGAAAGCAGCATAGCCGGCTCCCTCTGCTCCCTCGCTCCCCAGATGGCCTCCAGCACCCTTTTAATGTTATCAGATGCCTGCCACCCCATGATGAATCCGGTTTGATCCAGCCCTATCAACCCCGGGAGCAGTCCAGCCAGTCGCCTGGCCAACACCTTCGCTATAATCTTCACATCTACATTCAGCAATGAAATTGGGCGATAGGATCCACACTGCATCGGGTCCCGCCCCCCCCCCCCTTCAATATAACAGTAATCCCTGCTGTCAGCATTTCCGAGGACAGATGCCCCCCCTCCTGCTGTATCCCATTGGCTACATTCACCAGCCCGTCTAACACTTCTTCCCGGAACGTTTTATAAAATGCTCCCGTTAGGCCTTCAAGACCCGGAGCCTTCCCCTGCGGAAGCTCCCCCAAGGCCTGCTCCACCTCGGCCCTAGTGATATTCCCCTCCAAACCCTGGATGTCTGCCTCCCCCAACCGAGCCAACTCAATCCCTTCCAAATAATCCTCCCCCCGCTCTGTCCCCCCTCCCTCCTTCTGGTATAGCTTCCGGTAGAATCTACAAAATTGCTCCCCTATATCCTTTTCTGCCTGTAATATCTCCCCCTTATCCCCTTTTATCCCATCGATGGCCATCTGCATCTCCCTTTTCCGTAGTTTGTTGGCCAGCATTCTGCCTGCTCGATCCCCCCACTCATAGTAGCACTGCTTTTACCCTCTCTAGCTTGAACCCTATCTCCTCAACCTGCAATTTGTGCAGCTCCATCCGGAGCTGCTGTAGCTGCTTAAAATCCTGTCGATTGCCACGGGCCTGGTATCTCTCCACCACCTGCTTAATCTCCCTCTGCAGGGCCTCCTCTCGAGCCTGGCGCTGTTTTTTATATCTGGCCGCCCACATCACCAGCCGCCCCCTCACCCACTGCCTTTATCCCTCCCCAAAGTCCCACGCTGCCCACTTCTCCGTTATTGATTGCCCAGTATTATTGGAGGCAGCACTTAACATCCTTCACCACCTCCTCCTTCCTCAATAGGCTTTCGTTAAGCCGCCAAAATCGCACTCCCCCCTCCCCCCGACCATGTCTGATGGTCACCCACGTTGGTGCGTGGTCGGACCAGGTAATATTCCCAATCGCTACCTCCTGGACCTGGCTGCTCCACCGGCCATCCATCAAGAAATAATCAATTCTACTGAAACTATCATGGGGGTATGAGTAGAAAGTATACTCCCGGCTCCCCTCATGATACTGCCGCCACACATCTCTCAGGTTATATCTCTGCATGATGCGCTGCAGCACTCCACGGGCCTGGTTCCTACCATCTCCCCCCTGGGCCTGTCTGTCCCACTTCGGGTCGAGGGCCAGATTGAAATTGCCCCCGAGAAGAATTCTCCCTTGGGCATGCTGAGCCAATAGGGCACTCACCCCCTTCCAAAACTGGGCCTGTCCCACATTGGGCGCATACACGTTAACCAAAGTAACGGGTTCCCCCTCCCATTCTCCCCCAACAACAACACCCTGCCATCCTGGTCCCTTGCTTCAACTCTCACCCTAAAGGAACTGCCCCGTCGCACCAGTATAGCAACCCCCCCCCTTTCTTGCTCGCCTCTGCCCCCCTTATGCCCCCAAAGTACTGTTGCGGGTACAATGCATGGCGTAGCAACCCCTCATTTTTCCTCCGCAAATGAGTCTCCTGCACCAGCACGATCTCCCAGCCCAATCTCGTAACCTCCCGGTACAATTGGTGCCGTTTGCGGGGTTCGTTCAGCCCCTTTGCATTGATTGACCCTACTGTTCCCCTACCCCCCATAGCAGTCCCCGTTCCCCCCCTCCCTATCTGCAAGGTGCCGGGCTTCTCCCTTCCCCCTCTCCCCCCCCCCCTCTCCGGAGCCTTCCCCAATGCTCCCGGTGACTCTCTCCGTGGCATTCGCTCATGGCACCCCACCCTCTCACGCCCCCCCCTCCCCCCCACTCACCCCCCTCCCCCTGTACCCCCTATAACGTGTAGCAGCAACACTCCTGCCTGCCCAACTCCTTCCCACACTTTACCAATCCCCGTCCCCAGCCTCCCTTCAAGTATCCCCCCCCTCCTTCCCCATTCCCACCTAGCCCCCCCTTAGACATGCCTGCACAGTCCCACTCATACAACCCAACAGCAAACAGATACTCAAACAAACCAGTCCCAAGGACCAAGGAGCCTTAAACAGGTTCCTCCAAACACAGTAAATTCCTCCCGCAGGTCTCCTCTCCCCTCAGTCCCCCGCAGCCTCTTCCACCGCTCTCGGCGAAGCCTGCTCTCTGGACAGTCTAGTGAGCCGCCTGCTCTTGCTCTCCACACGTTGTCACTTCGTCCCCTCACTCCTGTGCTGGGCTCTCTGCTCCCGCGGCTGCCCTCGCAGCTGGCTGTCCGGGATGTTCTTCACTCCCAACTCTTTCAGCACCTGCCAGGCCCCCTCTGCCTTCTGAATTTTGCGCGAGATGCCCTGCACTGTCACCATTAGTCCAAAGGGATACAGCCATTTGTACCGCCATCCTTCTCTGCGAAGCAGTGCTGTGATCCCTCTCAGCTCCCACCGCCACTGCAGCGTGACTGCAGACAGATCCTGATACAGTTCAATCGTGGCACCCTTCCACTTAAAGGGCCCTGCCTTCCGTGCTGCTGCCATTAGCTTCTCCTTTGCCTTGAAGGAGCTCAGACAGGCAATGATGTCTCTGGGTTTATTGTCCCGAGCGGGGCCAAGGCTTCGGTGGGCCCCCTCTATGCTCAGCTGCAATCTCTCCCCCTCTCCCGCTGGCTCCACTGCCTGCAGGAGGGCTCCAAAAAGCTGTAGTAAGGTCTCCTCACAGTTCTTGAATCGTTGTTCCTCTGGCACTCCTCTCACACGCACATTATTCCGCCGCGATCTGTCCTCCAGGTCCTCAGCCTTTGCCTTCAGGAGTTCTTGTGCTTGGGCCAGCTCAGCCCATCCCGCTCGCAAATCTCCCAGCGTGGCCGCATGGTGATCTAGCGTCTCCTCAGCCCCTTCCACTCTGGCCCCCAGCTCCTTCACCTCCTGTCGCAATGGGCCCAGAGTCTCCTTCAGCTCCTTCTGGTACCGACTCATTTCGGCCTTCAGCTCCTCCTTAAAGTCAGTCAGCCATGCTTTCAGGCCTCCTAGAGAAGCTGGGTCCAGGCTCTGCTCGCCCTCCGAGTCGGAGCGCTCTCCTCCCTCCTCCGCCATCTTGCCAGCATGGTCTGCACTCTCCGTATCCCCCGACATCGCGTAGGGGGAACGGTATTCCACAAGGCGCTGCTTCACCGACTTGCGCTCCGACGCCTTGGTCATCTGCCTTCTCCGCCCGTCTCACAGTACCAGGTTAGGGTCGCTTTATTTTTAGCTTTCGCTCCGAACGCCGCGGAGCTAGCTCAGAAAGCCGCCATCCTGCTTCCTGACGTCACCGGAAGCTTTTCTTGCTTTCTTAATTGCCTTTTTAGCTTTGTGAGCTCATGGGTGAAACATCTTCCAGATCTTTTTGGTAGCTGCCTGTGGGGTTTGAAAGGAGGAGAGGCAGCATTTTGTGTGGCATGGTTCTATATATCTAAAGCTGTGTTAATGTCTGGGGAGTCAGTTGTTAGGTGGGGGAGTATGTTGTCTAGGAAGATATATTTTTTGGAATAGGCAAATTTCCTAGCATGTAGTTTTGTGTTTGGGTGAACGTATGGGTGATAAGTGTGAGTATATAGAAGGTCACTAGATGGTGATCTGACCAAGGGAACTCAGTTATTGAGGGGGGAGTGTGCGTGTAGTGATTCATAGTTAGAGTTGGAAGGAAGACTAAATCAAGAGAGTTTCCTTTTGTGTGTGTGGATGATTGAATAATTTGTTGGAAACCCATCTCACTTATTGATTCCAAAAAGTGGGAGGTGTGGGAGGGGTTAAGGGACGGGAGATTCAGGTCTCCTAGGATTATGTGAAGTTTATTAAGTGATGCTGAGCATGCTGATTTGAGGATTGGGTTTAGGTTATTGTGGTCAGATGAGAGAGGTCTGTAGATGAGACAAAGCGAGATGTTCCTACTTTCTGCCTTGAGAATATCCATCCCATCTAGGATGGTAGCAGTGGAAATGGTAATTTTGAGGTTTTTTTGCTCAATGTAGCACATTTAAAGCTAATCGGAGAAAATATTTTTTCACCCAATGCATAATCAAACTGTGGAATTCATTACCGGAGGATGTAGTAAAAGCTGTTAGTGTAGCTGGTTTAAAAAAGAAGTTTGGACAAGTTCCTAGAGGAAAGGTCTATAAACCATTAGAGGGCCAAGGAAATCTACTGCTTACCCCAAGACAAGCATTGTAGAACCTGTGTACCTTTTTGGGAACTTGACACATACTTGTTACCTTTATTAGCCACTATTGAAAACAGGATACTAGGCTTGATGTACCTTTGTCTGACCCAGTATGGCATTTCTTATGTTCTTATGTAGTGGGATCCTGAGGAGCGTATTGTAATGGCAGAAGGGGAATATTATAACTGGTTAATATCTATGTCTCAAATGAAATTCAGGGTGCCTTTTATGATAAAGTGGCTGATATGATTCAGACCTTTAAATATTTAGAGTATTAATGAACAAGCAAACCTCTTCCAGACAGGGAAGCTGTAAAACTAGAGGGCATAACATTAAGCTGCAAGGGGGTAAACTGAAAGGCAATGTCAGGAAATACTTTTTTCAATGAAAGGGTGGTGGATGCTTGGAATGCCCTCCCGATGGAAGTGGTGGGGGCAAATACAGTGACAGAATTCAAAATGGCATGGGACAGACACAGTGGATCCCTTTTATAACAGGATAAAATCAAAATAAACATAACTATCTCTTATATCTCAGCAAATAGGAGTGACCTACATGGAGTGGTGAGTACACCCCTAAACAAAGGCATGGGGAGGGGTGAACTGCACGGAGCAGCAGGTATATCTACTCTTGCTGCCTTGCTGGGCAGACTAAATGGTCCATACTGGTCTATCTCCAGGAACAAGCAGGAATGTAGTCTTCATATATGGGTATCGCCGGTACAGACGGAGCCTGCGCGGGAACGCTCCCCAGCGTCCAATTAGAAAGCTTTTGGGAGCATCCTACAGCGCCTGCGTGCTGCCTTCCCGCCTTTCCCAACTGCCTCTCTCCAATTCTTTGTTGCCCGCGGAGCCAGCAGGTCGTTGTTTCTGTCACCGCAGAAAACCTTTTCCTTATTCTTTATTTTTTGTGGTCGCGTCTGCCTTCCTCGACGCTATACTGGTACCACCGGTTCTCTTTTCTTTCTTTCTTTCGTTTTAAAAATATATATATTCTATATTTTTTTCCAAACTTTTCTTCCCAGGTGCACGCGCCATTTTGGGCCTTAGGCCCAAAACTTTCTCCACTATGGAAAAACCCGCTTTGGGTTTCAAAAAGTGCACCAAGTGTGGCGGTACCATCTCCGTCATCGACACCCCTGAGTGGTGTCTTAAATGTTTAGGTCCTGACCACTCCATCGCCGAGTGTATGGCTTGTGCCATGATGTCCAAGAGGGGTCGACAAAATTGAGCTGCTAAACTCAGCGCCCTTTTTCCCTCCGATGCAGCTTCTGTGGCATCGACATCTTCCAGGGCTTCGTCTTCCTTCCATGGATCTCAGGTAACTAAACATAAGTCAAGCTAGTCCTCAAAGGGTAGATCTCCTTCCAAGCATCGAGATGCCTCTGGCGTTAACCTTGAGGGTTCTGTACCGGCAAAATTGCCCCGGCAGGAAGCTTCAGCTTCCAAAGCATTATCGGGGCTCCAGGATGTTCTCGAGGCCTCGACCTCGACAGAACTACTGGTGCCATGCTCTGGGGTACCGGCTGCTTCCGGTACCGATACCCAGGCATTGGCAGCGTCGATAGACCAGAGGTTCCTGGCTATTGAACGCAGTCTGGCGGCTCTCCTTGCGGCATCGACACCCTCGGAACTGCGTCAGACAGTTCAACCAGTACCAGTACCAATAGCATCGACATTGGTGTCAGCTTTGCCGGCATCCAGTCATGCGATGCTTCCGGTGCCGATACACTGGTATCGATTCCCCCCGGTACCGACTTCGGTCGGTACGGGTACCGTGCTCTGCAAGAGCATCCGGACAGACGGTACTTCGAATCCTCGGAGGACTCCGAGGATTCTGACAGCTCTGCCGGTACCGGTATACTTTTCCCGGAGGAGCCTTCCTCTCCTAAACGTAGGATGTCTCCTCCAGAAGATATCTCCTTTCAGGATTTCATCAGGGAGGTGGCTCGAGGTCTGTCCATTACTGTGGCTCGTGAAACAGAGCCCAGGGTTAAGGAGTTGGAGATTTTACAATATCCCAAAGCTCCTAAGGATGCAGCTACTCTGCCTAGCCATGAGATTTTACATGATCTCATGTTGAGACACCTCTTACCACCTCTCCTCACTCTCGCAGACTGGATACCATGTATCGAGTCCCTCCTTGTCCTGGTTTCCAGAGAACTCAGCTTCCTCACCACTCTGTTGTAGTGGAATCAGCTATGAGAAGGATCAAGAGTGCAAAGAGGCATGCCTCTAATCCTCCAGGACGTGAGTGTAGAACTTTGGATGCCTTTGGACGTCGTACTTTCCAGGCTTCCATGCTTTCTGCCAGGATCAGTTCCTATATTTTATATATGGGAATGTTCCTTAAAGAAGTCACAGGAGACTTGGAGGTTTTAAGCCCTCTCTTTCCTGAGGACAAAAGGCAGGATTTTCTCACACTAGTTAAACATGCCCAGGATGTTTCTAAGTTTGTCAATCGTGCAGCTTTTGACTGTTTTGAGTGCGTAAGCAGGACCTCTGCCATTGCCATAGGTGCACATAGAATTGCCTGGCTCCAGGCATCCGATTTGGAGCTCTGGGTGCAGGACAAACTGGGAAATATCCCTTGTACAGGTGAGAATCTATTCGGCAAAAATTGGCAAGAAAAAGCCAATGAGTTGGATGCTGACAACTCCACTTTGGATAGGTTATCCAAAGCCACAGCTGATCCTGCAAGAAAGAAATCTTTCAAGAAACCTTTCTTCTCAAGAAAGAAGAAGTTTTATCCCTCTTATTCTCAGCAGGGACGTTCTGCAGGTCAGTCTGTCCGGAAAGGTCAGCAACCACCTAAACAAAGGAAAGCAAAGACTGCCAAGCCTCAACCCTCTCAGCAGTCTCAGCCTCCACAAGGCCTTTGAATTTCATCTAGAGAACTTAGCCTTCCTGGCCCTCAATGCTTCAGAGCCTTCCACCATTCCAGGAAGGTTGTGTCACTTTACCCCCAGATGGGGACAGATAACAGCAGAACATTGGACACTCTCCATTATAAAAGAGGGGTACAAGCTTCACTTTCTGTGCATGCCCCCTCCCACAATGGTAAGACAGTTCAATTCTCAGACCTCTCTCATCAACCTGTTAGATCAAGAGGTCACTATGCTTATTGCCCAAGGGGCAATAGAAGATTTGTTCTCTAGATCTCAAGGATGCGTACACCCATGTCCTCATCCATCCAACCCACAGAAAGTTCCTTCGGTTCCTTTTTCAAGGAAAGCACTACCAATACAGGGTGCTTCCTTTTGGCCTGGCCTCAGCACCAAGGGTGTTCATGAAATGCATGGCTGTGGTAGCAGCATTTCTCCGCGCTCTAGGGATATTTGTCTTCCCCTACTTGCCCATGTTCCCTGTAAGTATTAGTGTATGAGTCTCATATCCCCACGTGTTAAATGTATCCCCCAATTGTGTTGTGACCGCTTTGATTGAAGGATAAGGCAGTATACAAAACTGTCTAAATAAATAAATAGACGACTAGCTCATTTGAGCCCCATCAGATTCAGAGGCCAGGACTTCCCTATCTTGCACAATGCGTATCTTTCAATATTTGGGTCTGGTCATAAACATCCCAAAATCCAGTCTAACTCCCACTCAGTCTCTAGAGTTCATAGGAGCTTTGCTGGATACCAGGAAAGCAAGGGCCTATCTTTCCCAGGCCTGTTGCCTTCGCATGGTGCAGTTAGCTTCTCAAGCAGCGCTAAAATCTCATCTCTCTGCCTGAGAAATGTTACAATGACTAGGCCACATGGCATCTACAGTGCATGTGGTTCCTTATGCTCTCCTCCATATGAGCAATTTAACAAAAATCCTCTCATGGGGCAAGAAAACTATACATAAAAAAAACAGGTACTACCCCAATCAATATGACCCAAACAAACAAAACCAAAACCATAAATATGCTCAAAAAATATATGCTCAAAAAATATATGCTCAAAAAATATATATGCACAAAAAAAGGCTCAGGACTAGCCGTTCACTGATATAGGAGGAAAAAAGACCTCAGTATCTCCCCGCACAAAAGTGACAGGAATCAAGTCTGTCAACAGACGCCAAACGTCTAAGGAAACTGAACAGACTGGAAATTACATCAACGGTCATAAAAAAACCTCCAACCAGCAGGCTTCCGAGCACAGAAATGCTAACGTCACACAACATTAACAAAAATAGCTCCGGACACTTATCTTTAGATGATAACAGTCACTTAATGATGATGATGATGAAAAAAATAAATATAGTTGTGAAGATGTTGAATCAAACAGCGATGAACTGAAGACCACGTCGAAGTATGCTTCTACAATGTTGTACTTCAGGTGATAAGGAACTCCGACATCAGATGTTTCGCTTCAATGGCTTCTTCAGGGAGCAAAAAATCACTCGTCACCGTGCAATCATGTGACTCTATAAAACGAAGCACCGGAGCAAGAAAAGCTGAAAATAACAAGAAAAAGAAAAATGACTAATACAACAAAACAAAACAAAAACTGGAGTCAACCCCCCTAAAACGAACCAGGCCAGCAAAATAAGTTTGTATACCCTGTATGCTGGATTTGAGAAACAGAGCATAAAAATGCAAAAGATAGCAGCCAAACGGATTCCTCAATGGTCCATTTCATTACCAAGTACAATCCTTTAAGTTACCAGGTTTCTAAAATTCTCCAGCGACATTCTCATGTGCTGCGCTTGACTCCTGGTCTTCATCACCATAATATTCGTTCAGTATACACTAAGGGCTCTAATTTAAAGGACATTCTTTGTCCATCAGCTTTTTCAAGTGTTTTACCAGCACCTTTGGAACCAGGGCGACATCGTAGCTGTGGTCATTGTTCGGTGTGCTCCGTGATGGACTCCTGTACCAGTTTCTTTTATCAATGCCGTTGGGTCAAGCTGCGATTCTCTACATCTTGTGACAGTACCAATGTTATTTATTTTCTTCGTTGCCCTTGTGGTCTTGGTTATGTAGGGAAACCAGTCGGGCTTTGCGTACTCGCCTGATCGAGCATCGCAGTCGTCTTCGCCGTTTGGTTGAGGGTGCCCCCCTGGTTCATCATTTTCAAACTATGGGGCATGTTTTTGAAGATCTGAAATGTGTAGTAATCACACAATGCACTCCGTCAGTTTATGGGGGTGACATGCAACGGCAGCTATCTCGTCTAGAGCAACGCTGGATTTTTTCCCTTCATACTGTGGCTCCTGGTGGATTGAATGATTCCATTGAATGGAAAAGCTGTTTATGATTGATTTCTTCCATTGAAACATTCGATTTTTTCTGTTTAAACATTTTCTAGCAGGGAGGGTGGGTTTTTTGGTGGTTTTTTGGAATTTCCCTGTTTTTTGTTTAAAGATTGTCAGGACTGACGCTTAGGTCTGTCATGACAACCGGCTGTCTGTAATTGGCCCCCTTATTCTAACCCCGCCTTTATGTATTTTTGCTTTGCGCATGAGTCGGCGTTTGGGAAGGTGAGCCAGCAGCCGGTTTTCTCACTAGCGTCCGTTTGGCTGCTATCTTTTGCATTTTTATGCTCTGTTTCTCAAATCCAGCATACAGGGTATACAAACTTATTTTGCTGGCCTGGTTCGTTTTAGGGGGGTTGACTCCAGTTTTTGTTTTGTTTTGTTGTATTATTCATTTTTCTTTTTCTTGTTATTTTCAGCTTTTCTTGCTCCGGTGCTTCGTTTTATAGAGTCACATGATTGCACAGTGACGAGTGATTTTTTGCTCCCTGAAGAAGCCATTGAAGCGAAACATCTGATGTCGGAGTTCCTTATCACCTGAAGTACAACATTGTAGAAGCATACTTCGACGTGGTCTTCAGTTCATCGCTGTTTGATTCAACATCTTCACAACTATATTTTTTTCATCATCATCATCATTAAGTGACTGTTATCATCTAAAGATAAGTGTCCGGAGCTATTTTTGTTAATGTTGTGTGACGTTAGCATTTCTGTGCTCGGAAGCCTGCTGGTTGGAGGTTTTTTTATGACCGTTGATGTAATTTCCAGTCTGTTCAGTTTCCTTAGACGTTTGGCGTCTGTTGACAGACTTGATTCCTGTCACTTTTGTGCGGGGAGATACTGAGGTCTTTTTTCCTCCTATATCAGTGAACGGCTAGTCCTGAGCCTTTTTTTGTGCATATATATTTTTTGAGCATATATTTTTTGAGCATATTTATGGTTTTGGTTTTGTTTGTTTGGGTCATATTGATTGGGGTAGTACCTGTTTTTTTTTTTTTTTATGTATAGACTCCTCCATATGAGAGCAGCCCAGTGGACTTTATCCACTCAATGGACCCAGGCATCAGGGTGCCTGTCAGACAAAATAGCAAACACAAATCGCCTTATTTTGTCTGTCCAATGGTGGCAGTCCCCATTTCAACAACCTTTACCCCAGGCAACTCTCACGACAGATGCTTCACCAATAGGTTGGGGAGCTCATCTGCAGGACCTCTCCACCCAAGGCACTTGGACTCCACAGGAGACTCATCTACATATCAATCTCTTAGAGCTCAGGGCAATCTTCCTTGCTCTTCGAGTGTTCCACACCCTGCTCAGCTACAGGACAGTCCTCATTCATACGGACAATCAAATAGCCATGTTCTACATGAACAAGCAGGGGGGAACAGGCTCTCTGTCGCTTTGCAACGAAGCTTTGCGACTATGGGCCCTCGCCAGAGAGTATCAAAATCATCTCCTGGCAGTGTATCTTCCAGGCATACAAAACTCTTGGGCAGGCAGACTCAGTCGAGTTCTGTTTCCACACGAATGGTCTCTACATGCAGACCAGGTGGCCAAGAGTTTTCAAATTTGGGGAACCCTGGACATAGACCTCTTTGCAAGTCCGTTGAATGCCAAACTTCCCCGGTTCTGTTCCAGAATTCCGGCTCAGGGTTCTCAGACCAGGGATGCCTTCCTCCTTCACTGGGGTCAAGACTTCCTTTATTTTTATTTTATTTATTTATTTACAGTTTCTTTTATACCGCACTATTCGACATCAGCGCGGTTTACAATGAGCAGAAACTACACTTACCAAATATTGATCAGTGCTTACAATGAACAGCTGGGTATACATTAAACAGGTTTACATTCAACAGGTTTCATAAACAGAGGAACATAATAACTATGTACAAAAAGCAACTATGTACAGAACAACTAGGCGCAGCTATATGTTTCTTGATGAGGGAAGAAGCAAGGTGAGATTGCAGCTCTTCGCGTTAAGACTAAGGAGAGCATGGAGAGCAAGGAGTTCTTTATGCCTTTCCACCCATTCCCCTAATTCCCAAAACCCTGTTCAAGCTTCAGAGAGACAGAGGGCGTATGAGTCTCATAGCTTCACATTGGCCACGGCAAGTGTGGTACCCTCTGCTTCTATATTTCTCTCAAGCCCCCTCCCTGGAGTTAGGATCTGCTCCAGATCTCCTGTCACAGGAGGACAGAATGTTATGGCATCCCAATCCCCAGTCTCTGCATCTCAGAGCTTGGTTGCTGAAGGCCTAGATCTTCATGATCTTAACCTCACTCAGCAAGTAAAGGATGTCCTTTATGCTTCCAGGAAGTCTTCCACAAGACGCTCTTATGCTTTTAAGTGGAAGAAGTTTACCATATGGTGTTCGCAGAAGGGTCTTAACCCCCTTGCGATGCCTCTGGAATCATTACTGGAGTATCTCCTTCATTTATCCAGTGCAGGACTTAAGACTAACTCAGTAAGAGTCCATTTGAGTGCTTTTGCAGCTTCTTTCAAGCCTCTAAATGGACAACCTTTTTCCTCCCATCCTCTTATAGAAAGATTTATGAGAGGCCTTCTTCTAGCTAAGCCTCCCATTAGGCCACCACCAGTGGCATGGGACGTAAACCTGGCTCTTGGTCAGCTCATGAAGCCACCTTTCGAACCCTTAGCTACTACCTCATTGAAATTCCTTTCTTGGAAAGTTATCTTTCTCATTACAATCACTTCAGCACGTCGCATCAGTGAGTTGCAGGCACTAGTGACTGATCCACCTTATACAAGGTTCCATCATGACAAGGTAGTCCTTAGGACTCATCCACACTTTATGCCGAAGCTGGTCTTGCCTTTTCGTCTTAACCAAACGGTCTACCTGCCTGTGTTCTTTCCAAGACCTCATGCATCAAATGCAGAAAGGAATCTTCATACTTTGGACTGTAAAAGAGCTTTAGCCTTTTGATCCTTCTCATTTGGGACTTCCAGTCTCCAAGAGAACACTGTCCAGCTGGATTGCACAGTGTATTTCCTTTCCCTATCAGAGTAAGAACCTTCCTCTGGAGGACCATGTCACAGCTCACAACGTGAGAGCCATGGTAGCTTCAATGGCTCATCTGCACTCTGTCTCTATCGACGACATCTATCGAGCAGCCACCTGGGCCTCTGTTCATACCTTCACAGCCCATTACTGCTTGGACAAGGACTCCAGCCGGGATGCCTTGTTTGGTCAGGCTGTTCTCCAACACCTGTTCCATACCTAATCAACTCCTACCCGCCATTCCTGGTTGGATGCCAGAGATCCATGGGGGGAAGTGGAGCCCTTTCACAGGGACACACAACTTCTGGGGTCTCTCCCTGGCATCTAAAGCTAGGGAGTCCCCATATGTGAAGACTACTTTCCTGCTTGGTCCTGGAGATAGCATAGTTACTCACCTGTAACAGGTGATCTCCAGGAACAGCAGGAATTTAGTCTTCACAACCCACCCACCTCCCCTAGGAGTTGTATCTCTCTATCTTTTTCTCTTTCCCTCTCTCTCTCTTTGTCTCAGCTTTAAACTTAACTGGAGCGAGGCATTTGGGAAAGGCGGGAAGGCAGCACGCAGGCACTTTGGGATGCTCCCAAAAGCTTTCTAATTGGACGCTGGGGAGCATTCCCACTCAGGCTCCATCGGTACCGACGATACCCATATGTGAAGACTAAATTCCTGCTGTTCCCGGAGATCACCTGTTACAGGTGAGTAACTATGCTTTATCTGCCATCATCTATTATGTTACTATAGAAGTCCAAGATTTCATGGAGGGCACTTTGATATAAGAGGGAATTTCAATATGATGGTTCATCCAATTTTGGATAACTCATTGGGGTGGTCAAAAATCTCTAAAGCAGGTAGGAAAACATTGGGTGCATTCATAGAGAACCTGAATTTGGTGGATAATTGAAGGGATAGGAACCCAAAGGGACGAGACTTTACTTCTTATTCTGATGTCCATGATTTGTACTCCCACACTGATTATAGTTTGTGGAAAAAAGTTACCTCCCTATGATCAAAGATTGTGGAAAAAGTCTATCACTTGGTCTGATCATGCTCCCATATGGTGTAGTCTTGAAATGGGTCTTGGGAAAAGGGGTTTTCAGTTCTGGAAATTGATTGACTCTCCTTTGGATCACCCCAATATAAGGAAACAGGTCAGGAGGGAAATTAAGAACTGTTTAGACCAAAATGATGAGGAAGGTATGCTTCTGGGAACTCTTTGGGAATGCTTGAAAGCAGTGATTAGAGGAAAATTCATAGCCCCAGAAAATTATAAGAAAAAACAGAAAGGTGGATCTAAGGGCTTTTATATTTGGGCTGGAGGAGAAAAGTAAGAGGGAGGCCTACTGGCGAAGGAGGTGAGGGATGAACTAGGAGAACCTCGTACCCAATTGCAGGCTTTGCTCACAGAGGAGATAAATTTTGCATTGGAACAACTTAAACAATTATAATTTGAACAGGGGAATAAGGCTTCAAAATTAAAAGTTGCAAAATTTTAAAAACTAATTGACCTATAATGCTATTTTTAAGATAAAGAACAAAGAGGGCAAGGGCCTAAGGGAGTGCTTCCTAAAATCTTTTATAGGGAACTGTATATGCACCCTAATATTGGACTTCAGATGAGGAACATCAGCAGCATTTAGATGGATTGAAACCCCCAAAGGTTAGGGAAGAAGACACAATCTTTTGGACATGCCTTTTATCTGTGCATGAGGTACTATTAGCGATTAAGTTACTGCTGGCAGTGGGGGGGGGGGGGAGGTGTAAGGCCCCAGGGTTGGATGGGTTCACTGCAAAATTCTATAAAAATTTATGCTCATCAGTTAGTTGACATTTTGATTCAGATGTTCAATAGAATACTGGAGAATGGCCTGTCTTACTGGATCACTGTTGGAGGCTGGGGTGACGATACTAAATAAAGAAGATAAGGATCCTACTCAGTGAATCATATAGTCCTATTTTTTTGCTGGGTATAGATCAGGGATGGCGAACTCCAGTTCTGGACTGACACAGTCCAGTCTGTTTTTCTAGGATGTCCCTAATGAATATTCATGAGATGAATTTGCATACAGTGGGGCAGTGTATGCAAATATATCATGAATATTCATTAGGGGCATCCTGAAAACCAGGTTGGATTTGTGGCACTCCAGGAATGGAGTTCACCATCTCTTGTATAGATTTTAAATTGCTTACAAAGATCCTGGCAACTAGATTGATGCCACGGCTATCCGTTTTGATTCACCCGATCTAGTCAGGCTTTGTACCAGGGAGGCAGACATTGGATAATGTGAGAAGAACATTAAATCTGATTTAGGCCTTGTAGCTCTATAAAAATGATTAGTAGTAGTAGAAAGTAAGACAGTCCAGAATACTGGGTTTTGTGCTTACTGTAGATGCTGAAAAAGCCTTGATAGTCTATAGTGGCTTTATGTTCAAGGTCCTTGAGAAAAAGGGTATGGGTGGTAACCTTTTGGGATGGGATAAGACAATCTATAATGGATTGTAATTGCAAGGTCAAGACCGAAAATCAATTCCTGCTATACAGAAGCCTTTAAATTGTCTAGGGGAGCCTTTCAGGGGTATGTCATTTCCCTTTTGTTATTTGTGTTAACCATGGAACCAGTAGCACACAGATAAGGGAGAATCAAAGGGCAGGGGGAATCCTTTCAAAAGATTTCATTATTTGCAGATATTTTATTATTTGTAACAAATCCAGAAGAATTGCTAGGAAAATTGTTTGGGTTTAAAGTAAATACCTCTAACTCAGAGATTTTGAATCTTTCATATTCTGAATCCCCGGTAAAAAGACCAAAACGAGAATTTCCTTTTAGATGGACAAAGGGTCAAATTAGATATCTATGGGTCAATTTGATAGCTGAGGGGAGAGGCTATTTAAAAATGGTAGGTAACCTGGAAAGATGGACAAAACCGCACCTTTCTTGGGTGGGGTGGATAATGGGAATAAAAATGATGATTCTTCCCCAATTTATTTATTTCTTCGGGAATCTTCCTGTAGAGATCCTGGATGCTTTCTTCAGGAAACTTAACTTGACTACCTTTATGTACATATAGGAAGGAAAGAAACCCCGGGTGGCATAGCAGGTCTGCCTCTTTGCAAATGATAACAAAATCTGCAATAGAGTAGACACCCAGGAAGGTGTAGATAACATGAGGAGGGATCTAGCTAAGCTTTAAGAATGGCCTAGAATTTGGCAGTTGGGATTTATGTTTAAATCTTTTTATTCATTTTAAATAGCATAGCATACAAATTAAAACATTGTAAGCAGCTTACATATTGAAACATTGTAAGCAGCTTACATATTGAAACATTGTAAGCAGCTTACATAATGAAACATTGTAAATAGCAAACATATTGAAACATTGTAAGTAGCATACATATTGAAACAATGTTAACAACATACATATTAAACAATATTAAACAACAATATTCTATACAACAATATTCTATCCCACTACGGGGAATAATTTTTACTTTTTCTACCCCCCCCCCCCATCAGTATTCCATTCCACAAAAGGATATAATTAATACATTTTTATTTTCCCCCACTTCCTTCCTTCACCTTCACCCTTTTGCACCTCCCCCTTCCAGTCCCCACCATCCTCACCAACCTCTTTTTCAATCCCCACCCCTCCCCTTATCTTATCCTAACTAAGCCAAGTTAAATTGTTAAAATGTCATTCTCCAGGACCAAGCAGGAAGTCAGTCCTCACATATGGGTGACGTCGGCGCCGACGGAGCCCTCGCGGAGCAATTTTCCCCAGCTTTCACAGAAAGCCTTTGGGAATTGCAGCGCGCATGCGCGGTCGCCTTCCCGCCCAAGGGAGCCATCTTAGCCAGTCTTCTTTTTTCCGCGGAGCCCTACAGACGTACCCGTCGTGTCCCCGCTAAAAAAGTTGATTTTCGTGAGTTTTACTCGTTTTTCAATTCGGTTCGACGCCGGTCGTTTTCCTGCCCGGACTCGCGACGCCGTTGCGAGTCCTTCCCTTATTTTTCGGTTTTTCTGATTTTAGTCAGTTTCATTTTCGATTTTTCCCTGGCAGCCCGGTCCTTTGACCTTGCAGGGGCCCTTTTTTCCCCCGATGGCTGCCAGTGGTTTCAAGCGGTGTGGTCAGTGTGACAGAAATATGTCACTCACTGACACACACGATAATTGCCTCCGCTGCCTGGGCCCGGATCATGAAGAAATGATCTGTGGAGCCTGTGGCAAAATGTCCTCCAAAGCGTTGAGTCGGCGGCATCAGCGGGATAGGATCTTCGCTGACCCCAGCCGTACCCGGACCTCGTCGGAAGCCTCGGCATCCAGAGGCTCCAGCTCTGAACATCGCCGAAGCTCCTCCGACAGGGGTTCTCCCTCCGGAGACCATAGACGGAAGACAAAACCCGCGAGGGCGGCGTCGGTGGACGCTCCTGGCTCCGCGAGGGCCAGGTCGCATAGCCCCGACGGCCGTCCCGGGTCTTTGGAGAAGGAGCACCTCCCGAAGCGACCTCGCCTGGAGTCGGAGTTGCCTGCTCGGGTAAGTCCTGTGGTCCTTCTGGACTCGCCTCCGAGAGGTCCGACGTCGGGCCCAACGCCGTCGGGGCCCGAGTCGGGGACTGCTGGGTCACCTGAGGTCGGACTCAGGTTGACGGCCTTGGAGAGCAGACTATCTGCCTTCATGGACCAGCAGTGGGCACTGATCGCTAGCCTCGCTGGCGCCGCTGCCCCCGACCGCCGGGACGTCGACGTCTAAGTCGACCCCGGAGACCGAGCCGATCCTCGAGTCCATGCGAACTCGAGTCGATCCTCGGTCGAGGTCACCCTCGGCCTCCCGTTCGGGACCGAGGTCGTCGCCGCCGACTCCCTTGGCGTCGGGGCGGCCGACGCCTCCGCCTGCCCGAGCCGACCCCACTGATTCCTCCTCGGAGTCGGTCTGGGAGTCTGAAGAGGAGGAGTCACCTGATTCCTTTCGGACTCGGTGTGTCCCCTCGGACTCACCTGAGTCAGAACCTCGGAAACAGTCCCCTCCGGAGGATGCCCGGTTCTCGGACTTCGTCAGGGATATGGCCAAGGCTTTGGCCTTCCCGGCGGATCCCGAGGAGGAGCCTCGAGCCGAAGAGCTCGACGCCCTTCAGTACGACTCTCCCGCCTGGGAGCACTTTACTGTACCGGTGCCTCCCATGCTGGAACGACTACTCTTCCGCATGTGGGAGAGTCCGGCCTCGTCGCCGGTATTGAGCAAGCGGGTCGATTCCATCTATCGAGTCCGCAAGAGTCCTGGCTTCCAAAAAGCACAGCTACCACACCATTCCATGGTAGTGGAATCGGCCATGCATCGGCTGAAGAGCCAGAAAATGCACTCCTCGGTGCCCCCTGGCAGGGAGGCCCGTAACTTGGATGGCCTTGGTAAGAAGTGTTTTCAGGGCTCTATGCTGGCTTGTCGTGTCCAGACCTACCAGCTATACATGGGCATGTATCTCCGAGACCTGGCTAAAGAGCTAGCCGGATTCTCTGCTGGACTGTCGAGGAACCTTTGCGGAGGTTCCTAGCCTTAACATCTGGTATTCGGGAATGCTCCAAATTCATGTCCCGAGCAGCCTATGATGGCTTTGAAGCGTCGGCTCGTGTGGCCGCAGCCGGCATCGGTGCCCGCCGACAGGCTTGGCTTCAGTCGTCTGACCTTGAGCCTTGGGTGCAGGACAAGTTGGTCGATGTCCCCTGCAGAGGTGAAAACCTCTTTGGCAAGCCCATGGCTGAAAAGGCTGCACAAATCGAGACGGAGACTCTCACCAGGACCAGGCTTTCCAGGAAGACCTCCGCCCCTTCCCAGAAAAAGAAGGGCTCGGGAAAAAAGTCCTTTTACCCGAGAAAGGCGGCTGCCTACAAACACTACCCCCAATATCAGGCCCCTCCAGCTCCCCAACAGGGTCAGCAGGCCAAGGGACGGGGTAACGGGTCCCGTAGGCAGCAAGCCCCCCAAGCCTGCACCACCAGCCCCTGCTCAGCAGGGTGGGGGTTTTTGACTTCCTCAGCATAGCCTCTCCCCCTCAGCTGGTCCCTCCCAGCACCGGAGGCCGGCTGGTTCACTTCGCCCACAGGTGGGCCAACATCACTTCAGATGCATGGGTGCTTCAAGTCGTGCGAGAAGGATATCTTCTCCACTTCCATCAGGTCCCTCCCTCTTATTTTCCGGGAGAACCTCCGCGACTCCCTCTGCACAGGGACTTACTCCTTCAGGAGTTAGCAAGTCTTCTTCAGGACCAGGCTGTGGAACCGGTGCCCCACCACCTGAGAGATCAAGGCTTTTATTCCAGGTATTTCCTAATACCAAAAAGGACAGGAGGCCTAAGACCCATCCTAGACTTGCGCAACCTCAACAAGTTCCTTGTGCGGGAAAAGTTCAAGATGCTTACCCTTGGAATCCTTCTGCCCTACCTCCAGCAGGGAGATTGGCTATGCTCCTTGGATCTAAAGAATGCCTACACACACATCCTCATCCACCCAAGCCACCGCCAATACCTAAGGTTTGTGGTGGCCGGAAATCACTACCAGTACAGAGTACTGCCCTTTGGCCTGTCCTCCGCACCGCGAGTCTTCACAAAATGTCTCGCGGTGGTGGCGGCCTATCTCAGGCTTCACGGCCTCTATGTTTTTCCGTACCTCGACGACTGGCTCATAAGAGCGTCGTCCCCTCCGGCAGTCACCAATGCCACACACCGCACGGTGACTCTTCTGCAGTACTTGGGCTTTGTCATAAACTTCGCAAAGTCCTCTTTGCTCCCCTCACAGGATCTCGAGTTCATCGGCGCAAGACTGCACACTCCTCAGGCTCGAGCTTTCCTGCCTCTCGACAGGGCTCAACGGCTCATGGACCTAGCCGGCCGTTTTCGCAGCCAGTCCCTGGTCTCCGCCAGGCGCTTCCTGAGATTGCTCGGCCACATGGCTTCCACCGTCCACGTGACCCCCAATGCTCGCCTGAATATGCGGCCGGCTCAATGGTGCCTTCGCAAACAGTGGCAACAAGCCACCGGCGGCCTAGCCGACTTAGTGCGCCTCTCCAGTCCGCTGACCTCTTCCCTACAGTGGTGGCTTCATCGGCCGAACCTAGTGCTCGGAATGCCTTTTCAGTCGCCTCAGCCGACTCAAGTGCTGACGACCGATGCTTCCCTCCTGGGCTGGGGAGCTCACTGCCAGGGGGCATGTACTCAAGGTCTCTGGACCGCGTGGGAATCTGCTCAACAGATCAACTTCCTGGAGCTCAGTGCTATTCGTCTGGCGCTCAAGGCTTTCTCCCACCTGACTTCTCACCAGTCCGTCCTTGTCCAGACGGACAATCAAGTTGCCATGTTCTACGTGAACAAACAGGGCGGCACGGGCTCCTTCCTTCTCTGCCGAGAAGCTCAAAAGCTCTGCTCTTGGGCCGTCAGTCACGGCATTCTTCTCAAAGCAGTTTATCTCCCAGGCCAGGAGAATTGCCTGGCGGACAAACTCAGCAGGATACTCCAGCCGCACGAGTGGCGTCTGGATCCCTTGGTAGTCCAGAAACTCTTTCTGAAGTGGGGCCTCCCCACGATGGATCTCTTTGCCAGTCCTCTCAACCGGCAACTTCCTCGCTTCTGCTCGCGTCAGCCACATCCCCTTCGGGTAGCGGCAGATGCATTTCTGCTCTCATGGTCGGAAAACCTTCTCTATGCTTTTCCTCCCATCCCGCTGGTCTCCCGAACTCTGTTCAAGGTTCTCCGGGACAAAGCGTCCATGATCCTGGTGGCTCCTCGCTGGCCCAGACAGCCATGGTTTCCACTCCTGTTGCAATTAGCGGTAGCGGATCCGTTTCCTCTGGGGTTTCAACCGGATCTCCTAACACAGGATCAGGGGTCTCTGCTACACCCCAACCTCAGATCTCTCAATCTAATGGCCTGGCGGCTGAAAGGGTAGTCCTTGCTCCCCTTCTCCTGCCGGCAGAGGTGGAAGAGGTCGTCCTAGCTTCTCGGCGACCTTCTACCCGCAAATGCTACGCCCTTAAATGGCGTCGCTTTTCCGTTTGGTGTGTACAGCAGTCTCAGGATCCCTTCTGCTCGGTGTCGGTGATCTTGCAGTACCTGCTCTACCTCTCTAATCTGGGACTTAAGTCCAACTCCGTCAAGGTCCACCTCAGTGCTCTTTCAGCACACCATGTGCCGGTGGATGGCAGACCTCTTTCCAGCGACCCTCTTGTAGCACGGTTTCTCCGAGGTCTCCTTCTACTAAAACCACCTCTGCGCCCGCCAGCACCTGACTGGGATCTGAATGTGGTTTTACAGCGGATCACCTGTCCGCCTTTTGAACCGATGGCTACCTGTTCTCTGCGTTTTCTTTCGTGGAAAACCTTATTCCTGATAGCCCTCACTTCCGCTAGACGCGTAAGTGAATTGCAGGCCCTCGTGTCTGATCCTCCCTTCACTCGGTTCTACAAAAATAGGGTAGTCCTACGGACTCACCCAAAATTTCTTCCAAAAGTGGTCTCCCCTTTTCACATCAATCAGGAGGTGGTACTTCCAACCTTCTTTCCCAGCCGAGCTGAACGAGTCCTGCATACCCTGGACTGTAGAAGGGCATTGAACTTCTACCTTTACCGTACGCAGGAGCACCGTAAAGCTGCTCAGCTTTTTGTGTCTTTTGACCCCAATAAATTGGGGCTCCCGGTCTCCAAGCGTACCCTGTCCATCTGGGTTGCTGACTGTATCGCTTGGGCTTATGGGGCAGCCGGACTCTCCTTAGAAAGTCGAATCACGGCTCATTGTGTTCGGGCGAAGGCTACGTCAGTGGCTTACCTCCGCTCTGTTCCGCTGGCAGACATCTGCCGGGCTGCTACTTGGTCTTCGAGCCAGACTTTTGCGGTCCATTACTGTCTCGAGAGGGAGTCCCGCAGGGACAGTGCTTTCGGACAGGCAGTCCTCCGCAATCTCTTCGAGGTTTGAGCAACTCCTACCCTCCATCCCGGATGTTGGGCTACCGGTGGGTAATAATTCAGTGAAGATTCCTTCCTTCTGTGCTGCTGAGCTAGAGGGAGCTCATTTTTGTGCTTAGGGTCTCCGGTAGCCTTAAGCTTGGGAGTCCCATATGTGAGGACTGACTTCCTGCTTGGTCCTGGAGAAAGCGTAGTTACTCACCTGTAACAGGTGTTCTCCAGGAGCAGCAGGAATCAGTCCTCACAACCCTCCCTCCTCCCCGTGGAGTTGCAATCATCTGCTTAAGTTTTTTTTGCAAATTTTTATGCTGTCTTTTAGCTATGTCATCAGACTGGCTAAGATGGCTCCCTTGGGCGGGAAGGCGACCGCGCATGCGCGCTGCAATTCCCAAAGGCTTTCTGTGAAAGCTGGGGAAAATTGCTCCGCGAGGGCTCCGTCGGCGCCGACGTCACCCATATGTGAGGACTGATTCCTGCTGCTCCTGGAGAACACCTGTTACAGGTGAGTAACTACGCTTTCCTTGCCCTTGCTGAAACCCCATCAAGATAAGGAGACCAAACCTTTAAAAAATAAGCTCTTTTACGCATATGTCTTCTAGCGGATACTCCTTCCCATAATATCAATTGGTGTAATACATTTCTCCACTCCCAATATTCTGGACCTTTAGGATCTCTCCAACTCCGAAGTATACAGTGTTTAGCAAGCAGACAACATTTCCTCACTAAGAGTCTACTCCCTAATAAGGAAAGTCCCATTAAATCAGGAACATCAAGAATAGCAAACCCTGAAGTCAGAATTAAAGTTTGCCTCAATATACCACTTAAAAATTTTTGAATTTTATTCCAAAATTTCTTTACACGTATACAGGACCAGAACATATTCCCCAAATGAGCCTTTTCCATTTCACACCATGGGCATTCACTATGTTGTGCAAAGCCCCCCCTCCATGCTCTATATGGCGATATGTAAGCACGTTCTATTATTTTAAATTGCATGTCACGTAATTTTGCCACAACTATTTGTCTAGGGATACGCCCAATGGCCTTTTCCCAGGCAAACATTTTAAGATTAACTTCTAACTCCCTTTTCCATTGAAAACTCAAATGATCATAGCTCTTAACTTGAGCTAAATTAAGTAAAGCCTTATTATATTCTGCTACAGTTATCCTCTCTTTGTCCTTTAACGCAAACCACTCTTCTAACTTCTTAAAATTTTCTGATCTCAAACCATATCTCCCATCTATTATGGTAATTTTGTATATTTTACAATTAATTCCATTGTGGCTCTTAAGGCAAGATGTGCAGAAATTAGAGAGATTATTGCAGGGATTTTTTTGGAGAGGAAAACATCCTAGATTAAGAATTGATTGATTGTATGGGCCATGGCAACAAGGTGGTATGGGGTTGCCTTGTTTAGAAATATATAATATGGGATGTTTACTTCGTCATGTACGTGATTGGCTAGGTGGCACTTCGGTATACACTCCTTACGATTTTGAGTCTGCATTAGTTTCTCCTTATTCCCTTCGGTCAGTGTTACATGTGTCGAGAGTGAAGTTGCCTAAAGAATTTAGAAATAATATTTTATGGCATGGGGTTCGTTGCAGTTGGCAGAAGCTTTGTGAAAAATTGGATGTTCCAAGTGAAATTTCAGGATTTTTGCCGCTGCAAGGTAATATAGCTTTGCAACAAAGTATAAAGTCAATTTTATTCAAAGGTTGGGAGAAAAAAGGTCTTCATCTGTTGTGTCAAGTAACTAATGGAGAAGGTGTACTTAAACCATTTATAGAGTTAAAAAGATGTTATGGTTTGTCTCAGAGACATTTTTATGCATATCTACATTTGGCAGTTGGGATTTAATGTTAAAAAATGTAAGGTCATGCATTTGGGCTGCAGCAATCCAAGGGAGCAATATAGTATAGGGGGTGAAGTACTTTAGTCCACTAAAGAAGAGCATGATTGTGTCTGATGATCTTAAAGTAGCTAAACAGGTAGAAAAGGCGACGGCAAAACCTAGAAGGATGCTTGGGTGCATACGGAGAGGAATGGCTAGCAGAAAAAAGGAGGTGATAGTGCCTCTGTATAAGTCTTTGGTGCGACCTCATTTGGAATATAGTGTGCAATTCTGGAGACTGCACCTTCAAAAGGATATAAACAAGATGGCGTCAGTACAGAGGGTGGCTACTAAAATGATTAGTGGTCTTCATTATAAAGCGTATGTGGACAGACTAAAGGATCTTAATATATACACCTTAGAGGAAAGGCTGGATAGAGGTGATATGATTGAGACATTTAAATACCTCCGTGGCGCAAATGCACAGGGGGAGAGCCTCTTTCTATTGAAAGCAAGTTCTGCTACAAGGAGACATGGGATGAGGGTGAAAGGGGATAGATTCAGGAGTGATATGCGGAAATATTTCTTTACGGAATGAGTGGTGGATCCGTGAATTAGTCTCCCAGTGGAGGTGGTAGAGATGAGGACAGTATCTGAATTCAAAACAGCATGGGACAAACACAGAGGATTTCTAAAGGAAAAAAGGGGGCTGTTATAGTTGTTGATATGGAAGGACAGACTAAATAGGCCATGTGGTCGTCTTCTGTCGTCATGTTTCTACGAGTCCCACTGTCTGAAACTGAACATGGCCAAGATGGAGCACATTATCTTTGCCCCTAAACTACCCTCCTTTCTCTGCTTCTGTAGAAAACACTATCATCTTCCCTGTTTCCTCGGCTCACAACCTTGGGTCATCTTTGACTCTTCTTCCTCTCTCTGCACACATCCAACAGATAGCTAAAACCTGTCATTTCTTTCTCTATAACATCAGCAAAATTCATCCCTCCCTTTATGAGCACACTGCTTAAGACCTTTTTCCACTCTCTAATCACCTCCCATCTGCTGCTTGCTTCTCCCTCTCTCTGAATCGTCTGTCTCCCCTTCCATCTGTTCAAAACTCAGCTGCATAGGTAATCTTCTGCTAGCATTGCTATGCTCAGATAAACCTTTTTCTCAAGTCACTTCATTTGCTCCCTATGCTTTTCCGCATCCAGTTCGAGCTTCTCTTACTGACCTATAAGTGCATTCATTTTGTAGCTCCTCACTATGTTTCTTCTTATCTTTCCCTAGACCCCTCCTCAGAAACTCTGCTCTTCTGGCAGATCCCTTTAATCTGCGCCCTTCTCTGCCACTGCCAACTCCAGATTTCATTCATTCCACCTTGCTGCTCCATATGCCTGGAACAAGCCACCCGAGTCTGTATGTCAGGCTCCATCTCTGACCCTATTCAAATCCAGGCTAAAAAAACCCACCTCTTTGAGGCTGCTTTTGGATCCTGATCTCCTTATTTTCCTGTTCACCACCTATGTCTATCTTTACTATTCCCCTAGATTTACCCTAGTTCCACAGTTGTTGTGTTATCTATCTTGATTAAATTGCATGCTCTGATAAGCAGGGACTGTCTCTTACCTGTATATGTACAGCGTATGCCTTGTGGCACTATACAAATGATAAATAGTAGTAGTTAAGAGGTATTATGAAGTAGCATTGTTGAAAGCCTTATTGAAGTGGAAAGCGGAGGAACAGCAGGAAATGGGGAATATGCCTTTATGGGCCAAGATTTGGCAGCCGGAGGTGAAAGTCTCACTTTTGTATGGGGATGTGAGGAATCCGCATATAGCCCTTATTCTCCAGGAACAAGCAGAAAGTCAGTCCTCACATATGAATGACAGTGGCGCTGACGGAGTCCGTGCGGAGCATTTCCCCAGCTTTCAAAGAAAGCCTTTGGGATATGCTACCACGCATGTGTGGTCCCCTTCCCGGCCAAGGGTACCATCTTGCTCCGTCTCCTTTTTTCCACAGAGCCCAACAGACGTCTCTCCTGTTTCCCTGGAAAAATCCTTGCTAAATCCTTTAAAGTTGTGTTTTTCTCCAGTTGCGTACCGGTTCCTATTCCTGCATCGAGACGGCATCGGCCCCAACGCCGCTCTCGGTGCCCTCCCACTTTTTTGATTGAGGCTTGCCTCTACTGGCGTTCGCACCCTTTTTAGCCCGAGGGTTGTCGACGCCATCTGGGTGCCTCCCACCATGTCTCCGGTGGGTTCAAAAAATGCGACCAGTGCAGTCAAACTATGTCAGTTACTGACATCCATGACTGCTGTCTTCGCTGTCTGGGACTGGACCATGATAGCACCTCTTGCAACTGTGCCAAGCCATGGCTTCAAAGACCAACAAAAAGAGGTCAGAGTTGCAGGAGAAACTGTTCCCAAGGTCCGACTCGGCACCAGCCTCCCTGACACCAATCTCCAAGCCCAGCAGTTCACTTGAGGCCCTGGCGCCTCGGAGTCCCGCAGTGATGGCTCCTCCGAGAAGACCCCGGACACTGAGAGAAAAAAGAAAAAGCCCTCGAAGTTCATTGAGACGCCTCTGGAGAACCCGGAAAAACCCCTCTGAGGAACTCGGCCGGCTCCAAGCAGCGCCCTACCAAGGTCCTCAAAAATAATTCCTTAGCCGGCGGAGCCCATGCGAGGTTCCTTGAGGCCGTGGTCCTCGTCGAGGACACACTCTTGAGAGTGCTGGCACCGGGTCAGAGATGCTCTGTGCCCACGCCGAAAGCTGCGGAGCCTTCTGGCTTGGAAACCAGAATGGTGGCCCTGGAGCAGAATGTCTCTGCTATACTTGGCCCTGCAGCAGTCAGTGATGGCTGGTTCGTCCACATCATCTGCCCCGACAACTGGACCCCCAACTGTGGGGGAGTCTCTGTGCGTCGAGCTGAGCTTTGAGCATCATCGGCCTCGGGTAAACGCTCGGCGTCAGTCAAGGTCTCAGTCCCATTCCTCAGGCATCCGATCCTCACTGGCCAGTTTCCGGGACCCCAGTCTTACGGAGGCCCCTCGCCCCGGGCCTCAAAGCAAAGAGTCGCAGGGCCTCGGACTCATTGTCACCCCTTGACCCCGAGTGGAAGACCGATGGCGAAGCCTCCTGGAAACTAGCAGGCACCGAGACATCCCCTCGGAGCCCTCTCCCCCGGCGTCCTGATGCCACTCTCCTCCAAAGGACGTGGCCTTCCATGACTTTGTCAGGGATATGACCTGAGCCCTCTCGGTACAAACAGAGGCGGAGGAAGACCCGCGAACCGAAGAACTGGAAATCCTCCATTGTGAGTCCTCACTCAAGGAGACTCTCACGGTGCCGATGTGGCCAATTCTTGAGCGGCTGCTACTTAGGATGTGGGAGGCCCGGCATCGGTGCCGGTGGTCAGCTGACGCCTCAGCACTATGTACTGCATCAGGAAAGGTCCTGGGTTCCATAAACGCCCAACTCCCACACAACTTCATGGTTGTCGAGTCAACCATGCAAAAATTGAAGAGTCCAGATGACCTACTCTTCTGTCCCCCCTGGTAGAGGGGCTAGAGTCCTTGACACCTCGGACGAAAGTGCTACTAGGGCTCGATGCTGGGGTGTGTCTGATACAGGCCTATGAACTGTACACAGGCATGTATCTCAAGGCCCTGACCCAGGAGTTGTCCAGGTTTTCAGCAGGGCTCGCTGGGGAACCTATCCAACGGTTCCAATCCTTGCCCTCAGGGAACAAGGACTGCTCCAAGTTCCTGTCTTGGGCGGCCTATGATGGCTTTGAGTCAGCGGCTTGAGTAGTAGCAGCAGGCATAGGGTCCTGGCGCCAGGCCTGGCTGCAGACCTCGAGCAATGGGTCCAGGAAAAGCTGCCACGTCCCCAGCACTGGGGTGAACCTTGTTCGGCAAACCCATGGCCAACAAGGCGACCAAGATAGAGGCGTACATGGTGACTCGGCAGAGGCTCTCCAAGAAGACCTCATCCCTTCCCCGAAAGAAACCCTCGTGGAAAAGACCCCTTTTTCTTTGGGAACAGGGGTTCTTTCATCAGAGTCACCACTACCAGCCCTTCTTGGGCCAGCAGCAGGATTCTCACCTCAAAAGCCAGGGCCAAGGAGCCCAGAAGCCAAAGGCACAGAAACTACAGGCCCCAGCTCCCACTCAGGTCAGGGAGCTTTTGACTCCTGGGCAGGGCCTCTCCATCCCCGGAGAGACCCTTATCAGCCCACAGGTGGGCCGGAGTCACCTCAGACCAGTGGGTACTGCAGGTGGTAAGAGAAGGGTGTCTCCTCCACCTACAACAGGAACCACCCAGGTATTTTCCAGGAGAGCTGGTGCGACCTCTCCTTCATCAGACCCTCCTGCTCTCAGAGCTTGCAGGTCTACTCCAGGACCACAAGAGTGGAGCCTGTACCCAAACACCTTTGGGGAAAGGGCTTCTACTCCAAATATTTCCTGGTCCCAAAGAGAACTGGGGGCCTCCGGCCCATATTAGACCTGAGAAACTTAAACAAGTTTCTGGTGAGGGAGAAGTTCAAGATGCTCTCCCTTGGAACACTGCTGCCTTACCTCCACTAGGGAGATTGGTTGTGCTCCTTGAACCGAAAAGATACATACACACACATCCTTATCCATCCCTCCTATATGCAGTACCTATAGTTTATTGTGGGAGGAGGGCACTACTAGTACAAGGTGCTTCCCTTTGGCCTGGCTTCCTTGCCAAGGGTCTTTACCAAGTGCCTGGCGGTAGTAGCCACCCACCTGTGCCTACAAGAGGCCTTCATCTTCTCCTACGTGAATGATTGGCTCATCAGAGGCAGCACTGCTTCAGAGGCCAGCCAGGCCGCAGACTGGGCAATCCTTCTCCTGCAGCACCTGGGGTTCGTCATCAACTACTCCAAATCTCATCTCTCTCCAGCTCAAAGTCTGGAGTTCATAGGTGCTCAGTTGGACACGCTGCAAGCCAAGGCAGAATGCCTCAAGCAACTGGCGGGAGAGGTACAATGCTGCTGGTCAGTTCCAGCTTGCTGCCTCCTCTGCCTGCTGGACTATATGGCATCGACGATCCACGTCACGCCCTTAGCCTGCCTGCACATGCGGACAGCCCACTGGTGCCTCTGCTCACAGTGGACCCAAACCATGGCAGGCTGCGGGACAGGGTCAGAGTTACCCTCCAACCGGCGGAATACCTCAACTTGTGGCAAAACCTGCACGACCTTCAAGCGAAAATGTCCTTCCAGATACCCGCACAACAAAGGACCCTGACCACAGACACTCCCTCCTGTATTGGGGGCGCATTGCGGGGACCGCCGCACACAGGGCAGCTGGTCTCAGGAAGAGTCATTCCTGCAGATAAGTCTCATGGAGCTCAGGGCAATCTTCTTGGCCCTACGAGCATTCTGCCACCACCTACAATGCCGGTCGGTGCTGATCCAGATGGACAACCAGTTTGCCATGTTTTATGTCAATAAGCAGGGGAGCACGGGCTTGTACTCCCTCTGCCAGGAGGTGATAGCCATCCTCTCCTTCGCAGCATACAATGGCATGCTTCTACGAGCGATGTATCTCCCAGGCCAAAACAACTGCCTAGTGGACAGGCTGAGCAGAGTCCTTCGCCCACACGAATGGCGCTTAAACTCTTCCACTGCTGGGGCAGGCCCATGATGGACCTATTTGTCTTCCCAGACAACGCACAGCTGCCTCACTTCTGTTCACGGCAGCCACACCCGTGGAGAGTGGCGGTGGATGCCTTCCTGATCTCGTGGTCAAAGGGTCTATTCTATGCGTTTCCACAGATTCTCCCCCCTCCCCCGTTGCCAAGACTCCTTCAAGGTTCAGAGCGAGAAGATGTCAGTTATACTGATCGCCCCTAGTTGGCCCAGGCAACCCTGGTTCCCTCTGTTGCTTTCCCTATCAGTGGAACTCCCAGTCCCACTGGACCCCAGGCCCCAGACTTCCAGTCCCAGGGGGGAGGGCTCCTTCCTGCACCCCATCCTAGGGTCGCTAAAGCTAACTGTGTGGCTGCTGAAAGAGTAGGGTTGGCCCCTTTCAGTCTTCCAGGGGAAGTCTAATGGCCTCCCAGAAATCCTCCACCAGATGGGCTTTCGCCTTTAAGTGAAGAATGTTTTCCACCTGGTGTGCGGAGAGGGAAGAGAATCCCTTCTCCTGCCATGTCCAACTGGTTCTTCAGTACCTACTGCACCTGTCACATGCCAGGCTGAAATCCAACTCTGTGAGGGTGCATCTGAGCGCCATAGCCGCGCACTACCACCCTACCGAGAGAAAACCCCTCTCAAGCTATTCCCTGTTCTCCGGGTCCTCCTATTATCCAAGCCCCCCTCCGGCGGCAGAGTGGGACCTCAACATGGTGCTCTCTCAGCTCACTAAGCCACCATTCAAGCTCCTAGCCACTTGCCACCTGAGATACATGTCTTGGAAAGTGGCCTTTCTGGTGGCCCTCACGTCCGCTCGTAGGGTGAGTGAACTCTAGGCCCTGGTGGCCGATCCATCATATATGAGATTTTATAAAAATAGGGTGGTGCTCCACCCACATCCCAAATTCCTACCGAAGGTGTTATCTCCTTTGGTCCTTCCCACCACCTTTCCGCGGCCTCACGCCAGCAGGGGGTAATAATACTTCATACACTAGATTGCAGGCGGGCCCTGTCCTACTTGCAGTGGACTCAGGCCCATCAAAAAGATCCTCAGCTTTTCATGTTTTATGACCCCAGTAGACTGGGGCTCCCCGTGACTAAGCATACTCTTTGCACTTGTGTGGCAGACTGTATTGCCCTCGCCTATGAGCGAGCTGGCCCCTTGAGCACCGGATCACAGCGCATCATGTGAGGGTGATAGCCATGTTGGTGACCAACCTCCACTCAGTGCCGGTAGCAGAGATCTGCAAAGCTGCCACATGGTCTTCAATTCATACGTTCGCAGCTTACTACTGTCTGGAGAGCGAGTCCCACAGGGAACAGTACCTTTGGCCAGGCAGTACTCCGTAATATTCTCAGGGTGTAGGCAACTCCTGTCCTCTGATCTTTCTGTGTTCAGGCTACCGGAGTGATAGTGTCGCTAGACGCTAAGGTCTTGCAGAGTGTCTCAGTGGGAACTCACCTTCTGCAACTCAGGGCTACCTGGATGGTTGCCACTGGTGCTATCGTGGTTCGGTCCTCTGCAGCCTGTAGCTAGGGAGCCCCATATGTGAGGACTGACTTCCACTTGTTCCTGGAGAGAATGTAGTTACTCACCTGTAACAGGTGTTCTCTGGGAACAGCAGGAATTAGTCCTCACAGCCCTCCCTTTTCCCCTGGGAGTTGCCTCCCTACCTTGTTTTAGTTTTTACTGCCGTCCTAGCTGTGTCAACTGACTGAGCAAGATGGCACCCTTGGGTGGGAAGCCATGTAGCATATCCCAAAGGCTTTCTTTGAAAGCTGGGGAAATGCTCTGCGTGGGCTCCATCAGTGCCGATGTCACTCATATGTGAGGACTGATTCCTGCTGTTCCCAGCGAATATATGTTACAAGTGAGTAACTACACTTTCTCAAGATCGGGGAGAAATGGAGGAGCCTGTTCTTGGAGAAAAGGGGGACATTCAAGATTTATTATGTTGGGGTGTACTAAGAGGATGGGGCATTTGTTAGGTGGGAAAGTTTAGGGTTAACTAGTATTTGGGAGAAGAGGGCATCAGTTTTGAACTATTAAAATCCCAATATGAGAAGTGATATTAGAGACATTTAAATACCGCTGTGGAATAAATACATAGGAGGTGGCTCTTTACCAATTGAAAGGAAGCTCTGGAATGAGGGTGTATAAGATGAAGTTGGGATAGACTCAGAGTAATCTAAGGAATTATTTTTTTTACGGAAAAGGTGGTGGATGTGTGGAACAGCCTCCCAGTGGGTGGAAGAGGTAAAAACTAAAATGATATCTGAATTCCAAAAAGCATGAGACAAATACAGAGGATCTCTGAGGGAGAGGAAGGGATTGTGGAACTCAGTAGTTCTTATAGATGGGCAGACTGACTAGGTTGTATGATCTTTATCTGCCATAGTTTGTTTCTATGTAACCAGTTCCCAGTCCACAAAAGGACACAGCCTCCTAGCCCATGGTTTTTTTAAATTTCCTCAAGAGTCTCTTGTGAGGGACCTTGTCAAAGGCTTTCTGAAAATTCAGATTTACTATATCCACCAACTCATCTTTATCTATATCTATATGTTTATTCACACCTTCAAAAAAAATGTAGCTGATTAGTGAGGCACGACTTCCCTTGGTTTAATCTATGTTGGCTTTGGCTGCACTCCTATTTGCGGCTGTTGGCTTTCCCCCAAATATGGTTTAAAAGCTGCTTTATCTCCTTTTTAAATGTTAGTGCCTGGTTCTATCCTGGTTAGGATGGAGCCCATCCTTCTGGAAAAGGCCCCCTCTTCCCCAGAATGTTGCCCAGTTCCTGACAAATCTATAGCTCTCTCCCCTGCACCATTATCTCATCCACACATTGAGACTAAGGAGCTCTGCCTATCTCTTGGGTCTTGCACATGGAACAGGGAACAATTCTGAGGATGCTATCCGGGAGGTCCTGGATTTCACCTTTCAACCTAAAAGTCTAAATATGGCTTCCAGAACCTCCATCCTACACTTTTGTATGCTGTTGGTGCCCACATGTACCAAGGCGGCTGGCGCCTCCCCAGTACCGTCTAGAATCCTATCTAGGTGACACATGAGGTCTGCCACTTTCACATCAGGCAAGCAGGTGACCAAGCAATCTTCACATCGACCAGTCACCCTGCTGTCTTCATGTCTAATGATGACATTTCCAATTAAAATAGCCATCCTTACCCTTCCTTCTTGGGCAGAAACCCCTGGAGAGCCATTTTCAGTATGAAAAATTATTGCATCCCTTGGAGGGCAGGTCCTAGCTGCAGATCATTTTCTGCTACACCAAGCTGATGCTCTCCTTCCTAATGACCTCTGTCCTCCAAGCAGCACAGAGGCTTCCAGACTAGAGGTGGGACTTTTCTACTATGTCTCTGTAGGTCTCCTCTGTAAAGCTCTGTCTCAGCTTCTAAAAGTCTACTATTCTAGCTTCCAGAAATCAAGCTTGTTCTGAGAGCCAGGAGCTCCTTGCACCAAACGCACACATATCACCTCTTAACAATTTGGAGATAATCATACATTTGGCACTCAATGCAGAAGACTGGATGACTTCATCTTACTGCTGGACTGCTATCTGCATCATTGTATTAGTCAATTTAGTTGTTTAGAATTATTGAGGGGGTAGGGGTACCAAAACTAATAGGTTTATTAGTAACCTTTAGGTTTATTTGCATGGATATAGTTTCCGGGGGGGGGGGGGGGGTGAGGGAGCATTGCCACCCCCCCCCCCTCCAAACAACCTGCTGCGACATAGTCTGCCTGTGGGGATCCGATCTCCCATAGGCATAAGAGAAGGCGATGGCCATGATTGTGGCAAAGTCCCCTTCTATCTGCCCTTGGTAGATCGCATCCCCTGTGGGCAGAAGAAAAGGGGGAGGCCATGATTCCCCTTCCATCTGACTGCGGGAGATCAGATCCTCTGTGGGCAGAAGAGAAGGAGATGGCCACGAAGTCCCCTTCACTTTGCTTGCGGGAGATTAGAACCCCCGCAGGAAGATGAGAAGAGGCTGCAGAGGCCAGCAGTCTGCCATGGGGGATCCAAGCCCCATGGGCAGAAGAGAATAGGGAGGCTCTGTCACGGTAACACAACAGGCTGTGTGTGTGGTGGGAAGGGAGGAGCCTCTAGTGAGGTAGAGAAGCCTAGGACTATCTAAAGTGGAGTGGAGGAGTGGCCTAGTGGAGTGGCCTAGTGGAGTGGAGGAGTGGCCTAGTGGTTGGGGCAAGGTACTTCGGGCCGGAAGGTCGGGGGTTCAAATCCCACTAGAGGACAGCAACCTTGGGCCGGAAGGACTGGGGTTTCTAGTCCCACAGGTGCTCCTTGTGGTCTTGGGCAAGCCACTTAACCCTCCATAGCCCATGTTCCCTGTAAAATAGTTCTCTGTGTGCTGTGCTTTCCTGTCTAATCAATGTGTTTATACCTCAAAAATTTCCTGTCATGATTTGACAATTTCCAATCTGTAATCAAACCGCTGCTGATCGCTGGAAGTAGCGGTATACAAATGTATACTAAATAAAAAAAAAAATAAAAAAAAAATAAAGGGGTGATTACCTATTTTAAAAAAGAAGAATGAAGTATTTTAGGACAGAGAATAGTGAGGTTTCTGGAGTCCAGTGGATTGCAGGATCTGAGGCAGCATGGGTTTACCAAAGGCAGGTCTTGTCAGACAAATCTGATTCATTTCTTTGATTGGGTGACCAGGGAGTTGAACGGAGGGAGAGCCCTAGATGTGGTGTGCTTAGATTTCAGTAAAGCCTTTGACACTGTTCCTCACGGACGACTTATTAACAAATTGAGCACCCTAGGGATGGACCCTAAAGTGACTGACTGGGTTAGAAATGGGTTGAGTTGAAGGTGACAAGGGTACAGGTAAATGGAGCTCACTCTGAGGAGAAGGAGGTTACTAGTGGTGTGCCGCAGGTATCTGATTCTTTTTAACATCTTTGATAAGATTATAAAAGGCATAAAGAACCTTAAACAAGGATTCATTCTCATTTTCCTTGTTATAAATTCGGTGTTTGATTCAGTATCCCGCAAGTTACTGGTAACACATTTACAAGCCATAGGAGTGCAGAGTTCTGTCCTGAAATGGGTTCCATTCATATCTAACTGGACATCATCAGCATATGAAAATAGGACCTACCGAATCAGTCCCATACAAGCTTAGGCAGGGAATTGCCCAAGGTTCAGCGCTTTCCTTGTTTCTATTTAACATATATTTACAGCCAGTCTGCAACATGATCAGGCTCACGACATCCTATATCACGTATATGCTGATGATATGACTTACGCTCTTTTTTTCCATAGCAACAGCCTGCTACACTCATATGCTAGATTGTTTTCATGCAATCTCTGACTGGTTATTACAGCACCAGCTTAGAATAAACTTTAAAAAAACAGAAGTACTTTTTATTACCAGGAATCAAGAATTCTCCCCATGACAGTTTTGAAAGTCAATAATGCAGAGCTAGACATTGCGGAATAACTCTTGATCAGCGGCTAACTCTACAATCTCACATCAATAGAACCGCCAGAATGATTTACCAAAAGATCAAAACTTTCCAACAATTACACCCTCTAATTGAAACAGATGATTTTGGAACAGTTTTCTAAGCAATGATATTCCTGCACTTTGACTTCTGTAGTATTATTTACCAGGGCGTCCCCATCCACTACAAATGGTCCAGGATGCTGCAGCGAGAGTCCTGAAGGGTGCCTTCAGAACAGACCATACTCACCCCTATTTTCAAACAGCTGCACTTGCTCCCCCTCCAATGCCATGTCAAATACAAAATACTTATAACCACTTTCAAAATTGTACACAATATCTCTGCAGATTACCTACAGTCCATGCATAAAAAGCCACCAGAAAATAGACTCGGGGGAGCTTGTACTGAGAACACACTCAGCGTGCCTGATGAAAAACTAAGATTCAACCAAGCAACTTACTTACAAGCTTTCTCTCTGTATACATCAAGCCTCTGGAATAACCTTCCTACAAAACTTAGAAGCATAGACAACCTCACACATTTCTGAAAGGAAATAAAGACACTTCTCTTTAAAGACCATTTTGATGAAAAAACATAGCATGATTAAGGTTGCAATATTACAACAGCTTATAATCTCTCCCAACCTCCTCACACATATAATAATGCTGTACTGTACAATCTTCATGTAGCTTACCTCAGGCCTATCGTTAAAACAAGCCTGCCATTAAATATATTATCTGTCCATGTACAACATAACTTAATTATTATTATGTATAGTAAGTTAAATCCTAAATTTTTTACTGTTCAATGTTATACCTTCCCTGTTAGTTGTTTTTATGCACATGAGACTAACATAAGAAACAATGGGGGTCGGTGGGTGGGTGCAAGGAGGTCACAAGCACTAGCTCTTAAGTTTTTGGCCTGGTTCCTAAATCCACACAAAATTTGTTGAGGCCTGCAATAGAAGCACAACATGTTTGGAATTTTGGCGTCAGCTACAGGCTGCATAAATAAAGTCCCGTCACCATGTGTACCTCTCTGCTAGATGCTGTTTTTAAGTTTGCTGAGTAGTAACATGAGGCATGGTTCTCTCTGATCCCAAATGCACGCAACAGTGCCTCTCCCCGTGGCCTGCCTCTTCCCTCAATCCTAGTGATTCTTGTTCAGAGATGAGCTGTGGGGAGATCCAGCACTGCACCGAATCATCGACATGGTCACCTCTGAGCAAGTGGCACTGAGATCGGCAGAGGGGGAAGACTATGGGAAGAGGCTGCGCCGCTTGCATGTGAGATCAGAGAGGCCTGTGCATCTCCTGCTAGTGCTCAGCAAAGGTGAGGAAAATTGTCACCTTCTGCCTCTATTTCTTATGTTACACTGCATACAGAGCCTGGCTTGTTGGGGTTTCAATTTAATTTTATCTATATATTTCTACTTTGAGTTTATTTAATGTGAAGAAGTGCAGTGTCATGCACTTGGGAAGCAGAAATCCAGGGGAAATCTACACAATAGGGGGCAAGAGGTTGGTGTGCACGGACCAGGAGAAGGACCTTGGTGTGATTATTTCTGAGGAGCTCAAGGTAGCAAAACAGTGCGACAAGGCAGTGGCAAAAGCCAGGAGGATGTTGGGTTGGATACAAAGAGGAATTACCGGCAGAATTACCTGATATGCAACTGTATATAGTACACAACCTAGTATAGAGCACACAATCCTGTATACGAGCACACAAGCTTGTAAATAGCCACCAAGCAGTCATGTCCCCACCCTCCATCGCTGACCCGACTGTTTTGCCTGTGTATATAGTTATTAACTGAGTAGCCTGCTACTAAGTAGCCTGTACCTAATTACCCCAGAGCCAAGTTGTAAACCCTGTTCCTTGTAAGTACAGTGCGGACGCCGCCTGCACTATACAAATTTGTTCTAACTGTAAATCGAGCTGATTTTAAAGAGCGCAGTATAGAAAAACCTAAAATAAATAAATAAAAATAAAGGAAGAAGTACTAATGCTACTGTATAAGTCACTGGTGAGGAAACCCAGTCTGAATACATGGTAGGGAAAGAACGTTTTTTTATTATACCAAAAACTTGAGAACTTCGCCAAAAAGACCTGACACAGGCTGTGTTTCGTTAACCTTCTTCAGGGATAATATGGCGCACTGGGGTAATAAATATATAAACAAACATATAAGTTATTAAAAATTATAATACAAACAATAAATGAAACATAATAAACAATATGATTAAAATTGATTAAAAACAGATGCATGTAAACATATGAATAAATGTCAGACCACATAAATAGCCTTAAATACAATAATATAAAATACAATAGAAAAATTATTATTAAAATCATGATAAATGAAATAATAATTAAAACCATATATCTGCATATAATTATGGATAAATGCCATAACTGAAAAGTATGAGATAGATATCACGAACGGCACTGTTAACACAATAGACATTGATAAAACAAACAGTAATAGTAACCGTAAGTATATCAAAACAACATAAATATAAAGAGCCAATAAATAAAAAATGAAATTATTACTAAAAATACTACATTATCAGAAAATATATAGTTATATATCTGTGTAAAGGGTGTGACATTGATTAAAAATTAAATAAATGTTTAAGTACCTCAGTATCTAGGTAATCCCAAAATGATATTCTTATGCTGAGGAGGAAGATAAGATAGGGAAAATAAACTAAAGAAGCAAAACAGGAGTGAGTCATTAGAACTAAAAATAAAAAGAGATTTAAATTAAGGGTATACTTATACTTAATCTATAACTTTAAAACCATACAACCATTGTAAATAAAGTCAAAGGTTTATTTGAAAAAAATCTATTGAAAAAATTGATAATTTGTTTAAAAAAATATATATAAATTAGGAATTCTAAAAATACAAATATGGGAACCAATGAACTTATTCTAATATAAAAGAAGAGGAAGAGAAATACAGGTTTTTTAAAAAAAAAAGAATGGTGCTATACAATTATCTACTCTTAAAACTATATGTAAAGATTATATATAGAAAGAAAATTATATTATAACCTGTCCACCTTGACGTGAACCGTTAATTTGAATGAATTTGTGACGGTAAAACTGAAAGAAACTAAATGATTGTAACTGTTCCATGTAAACTCGAAGACATCCGCCTTTACTAATAATGCCGTTTATTTAATTTAAAAAGATAAATCAAAAATTATATTGTTTCTCTAAATGAGAGAAAACCACCTCCATTTATGAGGAATGTGGAATACCGATGAAAAGAATGTTGCAAAACCCTAGTTTATTTGACCGCAGAATTAGTATATGTTGTATCTAAAACACTATTCATATGAAAATAAAAAAACTACAAATAAATGTTTAAAAAACGTTGTTTTCATTTATCATGATTTTTATAATAATTTTTCTGTTGTATTTTATATTATTGTATGATTATATAAGGCTATATCTCCAGGAACAAGCAGGAATGAGTCTTCACAAGTGGGAGACGTCGCCGACGGAGCCCGCACGGGAATGCTCCCCAGCATCCAATCAGAAAGCCTTTGGGAGCATCCCCCCCGCCTGCGCGGTGGCTTCCCGCCCTTCCTACTGCCTCTCCCCAGTTTTTCGTTTTCCGCGGAGCAGGCAGGACGTCCCTCCTGCCACCGCAGACATTTTTTCCTTTGTTCTTGTTTCTGTAGTCGCGGCTTTTTCCCGCCGACGGTGGCACCTCCGTGCCCCTTTCTTTCTTTCTTTTCAATTAATTTTCATTTAAATTTCATTTATTTTTGGTCGCCTGGAAGGACCCTCCCCTCTGGGCGCCGAGGCCTACTGGGCTTACAGCATGGAGCCTTCTTCTCCCCAGCAGTGCCCTCACTGCGGGGACCTAATTTTCCAATTGGACTCCAATGCCTGGTGCCTCTCCTGTTTGGGGCCTGACCCTTCTTTCCCGGATCCCCCGGGCTACAGTGTCGGGAGAAGACCCTCCCTTTTTCGGATATCCCTCGACGACGTCTTCGTGCCCAACGCGCGGTCGTTGGGTTGTTCTTCTCTCCAGGATCAGGTATCCACACAACAGTCTGTTAAGACTAGCCGAGTCTTGAGGGGCGAGTCTCATGCGCGGCATGGCGACAGCTCCAGCCGACCCCTCAAGTCCCCCTTGGCTAATACACCCCGGCGGGAGTCCTCGGGCTCCAAAGCATTTACGGGGTTTCGGGATGTTCCTGAGGTTCGCTCCTCACAGAACATTCCCGAGCCATGCCCGAGGGAGGTACCCGCTTCGAGCGGTGCCAATTCCCCGGCGTCGGCGTAGAGTGTTCCACTCTTCGCCAGGGATCGTCAGCTGGTGTCCTCGGCGCCTTCGGGGCCGATTGACTCGACCGGGTCTGACCTCCCTACATCCCAGCCATGCTCGGGTGTGGTACCCGCTCCGGGCGGTACTGAGAACCCAGCGTCGGTGTCGAGCGTTCCGCTCCTCACCGAGGATCGTCGGCTGCTGTCCTCGGCGCCTCCGGGGCCGATCGACTCGGTCCAGCCGGGCGTTCCTCCATCACTGCCATGCGCGGGGGTGGTACCCCGCTACGAGCGGTACCGACCCCTCGACGTCGGCGCCGGTGTCGAGCGTCCCGCTCCTCACCGGGGATTGGCGGCTGCGGTCCTCGGCGCCTCCGGGGCTGACCGACTTGCGCCGGTATGGCGTCCCTACGGGGGTAGTATCCGTTTCGGGCGGTGCCGACCCGTGGGCGTCGAGTGACCCGCTCCCCACCGGGGATCGCCAGCCGCTGCCCTCGGCACCTCTGGGGCCGATCGGCTCGACACAGCCTGGCCATGCGCGGAGGCGGTACCCGCTTCGAGCGCGCCAGCGTCGATGGTTCCACCCCTCGCCGGGGATGATCTCCTGGCCTCACTCCCCTCGGAGCCACTCGCTTCGACCCGAGCTGGGTCGTCAGTACCCCAGCCCTGCGCAAGGGTGGTACCGGTTTTGAGCGGCGCCACTCCGCCGGCGACGGCAGGGGCTTCGAGCTCAAGGAACCGCCATCAACCTTCCCCGGGGACCTCGGGGCGTGTCGACCAGCACATGGGCGACCCCCTGGCATCGACGCGGCTGTCGAGGGCCCCGCTCTTTCCTAGAAAAGGGGCCTCGGGGTCTTCGATCGCCTCGATCCCACCGCAGGGGCCTTGCACTTCCCCCCCCGCAGGGACTCGTCGTCGGGTGACCTGGCTCCCCTCGGGGATGGGCCGTATGCCCCGGCAGTTTTTCCCTCCGGGTAGGACGGGTTTGAGAGGGGGCCCGGCATTGGGCAGCGCCCGCCGATCGACATCGGCGCCGGCGTCAGATGACCCCCTCTCCACCGAGCACCGTTCTCGGGGGCCCTTGATGCTCGCGCTCCGGGATCTCCACCACCGGCGCGGTCGCTCCCACCGGTGTCCTCGAGGAAGGAGTCGATCTCCTCGCTCGGTTCGATGCCCAGCCTGGAGTCGTTGTCCAGCCTTGAAAGCCTGGCCACGGCACGTCTCGGGATCGGCCCCTGTCCCCCCCCCCCGCAGCGCAGAGCAGAGACCGCTGGCCCCTGCCCCTCCGGTGGCCGCGGATTCGCTCCAGTCACGGGGGGAAGCGCTGCCCCCGGGTTCGGGGCCGAGGCCGATTCCTGAGGTGCCGTCGGTGCCATCGACCCCTTCGATGCCTAGCTTGGAATCAATTCCAGGAGCCGACGACGCCATGTTGACTGCCCCGATCCGGGTCGGTTGGTCCCCTCCTCTGCCCAGCGGGCATCGGCCCGAGCGGCCTCTTAGTGCCCTGGCGGCCTCTCCCGCCCTAACTGCTCCGGCAGAGCCGCCTTTTCAGGATTTCCTTCTTGACATGGCGGACTTGCTGGCCATCCCTATCCCGGACCCGAGCCCAGGCCCTGCGAAACAGGCAGCCGTGATGCTTCCTCTGCATCCCTCCCTGCAGGATCTCCTGCTGGGGGCTTGGCGGTCGCCTTTGAGGGTTCCGGTGCCGTCGACTGCGATGCAGGCTCTGTACCGGGTGCCTCTGTCCCCGGGGTTTCGGCAGCACCAGCTTCCATATCTGTCCATTGTGGTGGAATCGGCGCTGAGCAAGGCCGGAAGCAAGGAGAAGCATGCTTCTCGCCATCCAGGCCGCGCCTCGAAGACGCTAGATACTCTAGGACGTCAAGCCTTCCAAACGTCTATGCTGGCGGCCAGAATTATTTCATATATATTTTATATGAGTCTGTCGCTTCGAGAGGTCACCGAGATGTTCTCTCGGTTATCCACCTTCGTATCTGCAACCAAGGCCTTTGAACATTCCCTGCTTCTTTATCACCGCAGGAATATCTCCGGGTTCCTTTCTCGTGCTTCGCTGGACTCCTTCCGGTCGGTCAGCAGAGCCTCTGCTGTTGCCATTAGAGCACGCCGTACAGCATGGTTGCAGGCGTCCGAGTTGTGTAGACGGGCACAGCACAACCTGGGTAATTCTCCCTGCGACGGAGATCACCTCTTCAATAGCGAAGCCTTACGTCAGGTCGCACAGTGCTTCGCTAACCTTCCCAGAGTTAGAAGCCAGCCTAGGGCCCGGCTCCCCCCCGGCGGTGGTAGACGCCTCTCCAGACCCCCCTTCCCTAGGAAGAAGAAATGTCAGCCCTCCGCCCACCCTCCAGGCACCCCTGGTTGATGTCCCCGGGCCCGTGCCAGGACTCTCATACTAAGCATTTTTAGGCTCAGGTGGGCGGCTGCCTGCACTTAACCTCCTTACCAGAAGTTTAGAATAGAGCTCTACTCTGGGGCTCGTTCAGTTGGAAAATGGTTCGGGGACTTATCTAGGGGTTCAGGTCTTCTCCTCCGTGGGAAAGGGAGACCACCTTATGCCATGATAGCTATGGCCCACGGTCACCCTACTTACTCTTCGGTACATCCCCGAACCCCTCTCAGCCAGTATTCTCTTGCTGATTGCTTCCGTACCGGAATTCCCCTTCCAGCCGCTATAGTCCCCCAGTACTCACCAGGGACTATACCCTCATGTCCCCCGATTGTGCGGGGGACAAGTTCTGCATGCAGGTCCTGGGGACACATATAGGGCCTCCAACCCCTGCGGCGTTCTACCGGACTGATGCTATCCTCCGTCCCCCACGCTACCGCGCTCTTAGCTCGCCGATCTGCCCTTGCCCTCCGGAAAAGATCCCTCCCCTGACGGATCTTGAGGCCACCTCTCCAGGTGGACGTTCTGGGGATCGATGGCAGATCCGCCTTACCAGGGTGCTGCTCATGGAGGTAGGCCCCCCGGCGTACCTGCGTTAGTACCGGAGGGGACGTCCCCATGTCCACAGGCTTAGATATACTAGATATCACCTGCTTGGCAGGCGCCTATTGGGGGATGCCCACAGTACCTGTGTTTTACCGCCTTTTTCCCCCTATGGCCGGTACTCACCCCCCCCGGGGGTCCGGCCAGTCCGCCTGCCTATTCACGTTCGGCCCGCGGACTGGTGGTACCCTACTGCTGTGAAGTCAACAGCTCCTTTTTTCAGTTAGGTCCTCCTCCCGGAGGTCCGGACCCTTGTCTCCCTATCTCTCGCTAGGGCAGACTGTGTACCCCTTCTGCTCCGGGGTACACCTCTACTCTTCTCCGGGATAGGCTCTCTAGTTTGGCCTGTCTTCCACTGTTAATCCTCTGAGTTATGGACTCTACTCCTAAGGGAGTGCTCAGTTTGCCGTGAGCCCCCTAGAAGACCTGCCGTCCTTCTCCTGACCCAGCTGACGCCTGGATCTCATGGCCTTCCGGATTTGGAACTTCCTCCTCGCTGCGGTGAAGTTTCCTTGATGACCTCGCTACTGCGTCTACAGTGCCTTCATCACAGGACTACTTCCGACAACCCGGTGGGTAAGCTGTGCAGGGTTCTAAACCATTAATTCATTAAAACTTAATGGCCGGTGAGCTCTATATGGTACTAGGTCATTTACTCATTAAATGCTTAATGATTCTATTCATGCACCCCCCTGACTACTCCCGTAGTCTGGGGTTTTTTTTGCTGTACCTTCATGGTACCTGTTCTGCACTCTAAAGACTTTCCTCCGTAGTCTTTAGATTCGCTGTTCCTCTATTCAACTCCTGCCCTCCATCCCTCAGGGGATGCCGGGGATTCAGGTTGGGCAAATGCCATCCTGTCCTGGGCTGCGCTTATGGGATCTCCCCAGGCATCCTTAGCTAGAAAGTCCCCACGTGTGAAGACTCATTCCTGCTTGTTCCTGGAGATAGCACAGTTACTTACCTGTAACAGGTGATCTCCGGAACAGCAGGAATTAGTCTTCACAACCCGCCCACCTCCCCTAGGAGTTGTATCTCTTTTTTCTCTATTCCTTCTGGCTCAGCTATGAAACTCAACTGGGGAGAGGCAGGAAGGGCGGGAAGCCACCGCGCAGGCGCGGGGGATGCTCCCAAAGGCTTTCTGATTGGATGCTGGGGAGCATTCCCGTGCGGGCTCCGTCGGCGACGTCTCCCACGTGTGAAGACTAATTCCTGCTGTTCCGGAGATCACCTGTTACAGGTAAGTAACTGTGCTTTATGTGGTCCAACCCCTCACTTGGTTTGCAGTTTGTCGTGCTGTGAGGGCTTGTGTGCATCAGTGATGCTGAGAGCTAAACTATTGGTAGTTTAACTACTGGCAGGGTCTCCCAAGATGGACAGGTCTCAGCTGAGGTGCCAGACCAAGACAAACCACCCATCTGGGCAGCAGCAGAATGGGATAGTGTTGACGGTGGAGGATCACATTTCTGTGACAACGGCAACAACACCAAACTTAAACTGCGCGGAAGAAAGGCCCGGCAATCTACTTCTGTATCTTGCCATGAAAACCCAGTGGATAGTTACAACAAAACAAATTGTGCTATAGTGCTGGAAGATGAGACCCCCAGGTCAGAAGGCACTCAACTAGCTACTGGGGAAGAGCTGAAGAGTTCTCAGAGTAAAGCCAGCATTTATGATGTGGTTGGATCAAAGCCCTCGGGACGTCTGACTGCTGATGTAGCTGCGCATGAAATGAGAGTCCGAAGCTGTAAAGATATCTTGCGCATTGGAACATGGAACGTACGAAGCATGAACCAAGGGAAGTTGGAGGTGGTCAAGAATGAAATGGAACGTCTACAACTTGATCTGTTGGGTGTCAGTGAACTGAAATGGACTGGCATCGGGCACTTTGCATCAGATGATCACACAGTCTACTATGCTGGAAATGAAAGACAAAGAAGAAATGGTGCTGCATTTATAATAAAGAAGAAACTTTCAAGAACTGTAATGAAATACAATGCAGTCAGCGAACGCTTAATCTCTATTCGTCTACGAGGAATGCCTATCAACACAACTATAATTCAAGTATATGCCCCAACAACAGCTGCAGAAGAGAATGAAATTGAAGAGTTCTATGAACAAGTGCAAGCTGAAATTGACAGAACATGCAAACAGGATATCCTGATAGTCATGGGTGACTGGAACGCAAACGTTGGCAACAAAGAAGAAGGCAAAGTAGTTGGAAAATATGGACTTGGCAACAGAAATGAAGCTGGAGAAAGACTGATAGAATTCTGCAAGACCAACGATCTATTCATCTCAAACACCTTCTTCCAGCAACACAAGCGGCGACTGTACACATGGACTTCACCCAATGGATTGTATAAAAATCAAATTGACAACATCTGTGGAAGTCAACGATGGTAAAGTTCTATAACATCAACAAAGACAAAAACTGGAGCTGACTCTGGTACAGATCATCAACTACTAGTATGCAAACTCAAGCTAAAGTTGAAAAAGAGCAAACCACTCATGAATGCAGCAAAATATGACCTTGAGAATATACCACTGGAATTTAAAGACTGCCTGCAAAATTGATTTGCTGCTTTAGATACAAATGACAGAGCTCCAGAAGAATTATGGAATGACATCAAGAAGGTTGTGTTGGAAGAAAGCAAGAAGTCTCTACAAAAGGTGAAAAAGCAAAAACGGCCAAAATGGATGACGGAAGAAACTCTGAAAATTGCCCAGAAACACAGAGAAGCTAAAGCCAGAGGAGAAAAAGAAAGACAATAACAGAACTCAACAGAGATTTCCAACGTGCAGCAAGACAGGACAAGGAAAAGTACTACAACGATGCATGCAAGGAAATAGAAGCAGAAACTATTAGAGGAAGAACAAGATCGGCTTTTCTAAAGCTACGAGAGTTAAAGAAAAAGTTCCAGCCTCAAATTGGAATGTTACAAGATGCTCAAGGTTCTATGTTGAATGATACTGAGAAGATCAAGAAAAGGTGGAAGGAATATACAGAGTTTTTATATGATAAAGATCAAGAGGACCAACAGCCGTTTCAACCTGTACCTTATGATCGGGAACCATTGGTGATGAAGAAGTTAAAGCAGCATTGAAAGCCTTATCAAAGAACAAAGCACTAGGCATTGATAGCATTCCCATAGAAGTATTGCAGCAATCTTATGCAGCTGTTACCATACTTACAAGGCTCTGCCAAGAAATATGGAAGACAACATCATGGCCAACTGACTGGAAAAGATCTGTGTTTATACCAATACTAAAGAAAGGTGATCCAACTGACTGTGGAAATTATCGCACAATCGCTCTGATCCCACATGCCAGCAAGATTCTACTGAAGATTATTCAAAAGAGACTACAGCCATACCTGGAACAAGAACTACCTAAAGTGCAAGCAGGGTTCAGGAAAAGGCGAGGAACGAGAGACATCATTGCAGATGTGAGATGGATCCTTGAAAAGACTAAAGAATACCAAAAGGATATCTATTTGTGCTTTGTCGACTATAGCAAGGCTTTTGACTGTGTAAATCATGAGAAACTCTGGGCCACATTAAGAAGCATGGGTATACCAGAACATCTGGTCGTACTCTTGCATAATCTGTACATTGATCAAGAAGCAGCAGTTCGAACGGAACAAGGAGAAACAGAATGGTTTAAAATAAGCAAAGGTGTAAGACAAGGCTGCATACTTCCCCCTACCTGTTTAATTTATATGCAGAACAAATCATCCGAGAAGCAGAATTGTATGAAGACAACAGAGGTGTGGAGATTGGTGGAAGACTCATCAACAACCTTCGCTATGCTGATGATACCACGTTACTGGCTGAAAGTGAAGATGATCTGAAACATTTGCTTCTCACAATTAAATAACATAGTCTCAAAATGGGCCTGCACCTTAATGTAAAGAAGACAAAGATCATGACAACTGGCATAATCAACAGGTTCATCGTTGAAGGAGAAGAAATTGAAATCGTGAACAACTTTAACCTACTTGGATCAACTATCAATAAAGAAGCAACAAGCAGTCAAGAAATCAGACGATGCATTGCTCTTGGCAGAATGGCTATGAAAGACCTAGATAAGATCCTCAAGAGCAGAGATGTCTCCCTGCATACAAAGATTCGACTTGTTCAAGCCATGGTATTTTCAATAACATCATATGGATGTGAAAGCTGGACAGTGAAAAAGATAGACACTGTCTCAGCAGCAGTGATCTCTCTTACACCCCAATCTCCAGTCCCTCAATCTGATGGCCTGGCTGCTGAAAGGGTAGTTCTAGCACCCTTACTGCTGCCTAGGGAAGTGGAGGACGTGGTCTTGGCCTCTAGGAGGCAGTCCACTCGGATGTCATATGCTCTTAAGTGGCGTAGGTTCTCATGCCTGGTACCAGTGGTGCTGCAGTATTTGCTGCACATGTCCAATCTAGGCCTTAAATCCAGCTCTGTTAGGGTCCACCTCAGTGCTCTCTCAGCGCACCATTTACCGGTGGAGGGTCAGTTTCTCTCAAGCCACCCCTTGGTAGCTCGCTTCCTCAGAGGCCTGCTTTTGCTTAAGCCTCCAGTTTGTCCACCTGCCCCTGAGTAGGATTTGAATGTGGTCTTGCAACAACTTACTTGCCCACCATTTGAGCCTATGGCTACTTGCCCTTTGCACTTTCTTTTTGGAAAGCGTTGTTTTTGGTAGCTCTTACATTCACAAGGCGAGTAAGTGAGCTTCAAGCCCTGGTGTCAGAGGAACCATACACTAGGTTCTATAGGAACAGAGTAGTCTTACGGACTCACCCTAGTTCCTTCCAAAGGTTGTCTCCTCCTTCCACCTCAATTAGGAGGTGGTTCTTCCTACTTTCTTTCCCAGGCCGCATGCCGGCCGGGCTGAGATGGTCTTGCATACCCTGGACTGTAGGAGGGCATTGTCCTTCTACCTTGACAGTACGCAGGGGCACCGAAGGGCTGTTCAGCTCTTCGTTTCTTTTGACCCTAATAAGTTGGGGTTACCTGTCTCCAAGCGTACCCTGTCCATTTGGATAGCAGACTGTATTGCCTGGGCGTACAGGGCAGCTGGCCTCTCCTTGCAGGGTCGAATCATGGCTCACCGTGTCAGGGCGAAGGCTGCGTCAGTGGCTCATCTCCACTCTGTTCCATTGACAGACATCTGCCGGGCCGCTACTTGGTCTTCAAGCCAGACTTTTGCGGCCCACTACTGCCTCGAGAGAGAGTCCCACAGGGACAGTGCTTTCGGACAGGCGGTACTCCGTAATCTCTTTGAGGTATAGGCAACTACCCTCCGGCCCTGGTGTTGGGCTACCGTTCGGGGGCATTCTCAGAGAAGATTCTTTTCACACATGCTGAGGCTCTAGAGGGAGCTCATTTTTTCAGCTTTGGGTCCCCAGTAGCCTTAAGCTGGGGAGTCCCCATATGTGAGGACTGACTTCCTGCTTGGTCCTGGAGAAAGCGTAGTTACTCACCTGTAACAGGTGTTCTCCAGGAGCAGCAGGAATCAGTCCTCACAACCCTCCCTCCTCCCTTTGGAGTTGCAGTCATATGATTTATTTTGTTTTTGCTGTCTTTTAGCTATGTTATCAGACTGAGCAAGATGGCACCCTTGGGCGGGAAGGGGACCGTGCATGTGTGCTGCATTGCCAAAGGCTTACTTTGAAAGCTGGGGAAGTGCTCCGCATGGGGTGTCCGTCGGCGCCGACGTTACCCATATGTGAGGACTGATTTCTGCTGCTCCTGGAGAACACCTGTTACAGGTGAGTAACTACGCTTTCTCTCTTTCTAGTTTAACCCACGGTGCCTCCTCTCTTCCTTTTAAGCCCTGCAATTCTATAGCTTTAATATTATTTTTTACATGTAGTTCAACTCCACCTCCCTACCCTGTCCTTCCTGAATAAAGTATAGCTCAGTATAATTACATCGCAGTCATGGTTTTCTGTGAACCATGTCTCTGTAACCGCCACTAAATCCAAGTCAGCCTCTTCCATTAAAACTTCAGCATCTGAGATCTTATTTCCCATGCTATGGGCATTTATACACACCACTTTCCAGATGTTGCACCTTTTACCCATTTCTACAGAGATATTTAATGTTTCTCTTACCTGGGGACTTTCTTCACTCATCCCCAATGAATCTAATTTAAAGTTCTCTTCAGTAGGTTAGCCAGTCTGCTGCTGAAGATATTTTGACCCTTCTTCGAAAGATGGACACCATCTCTGCTCAGCAGCCCTTGGAACATCATCACCATGGTCCAGGAAACCAAAACGCTCTCGATGACCCCATCCACGCCGCCATGCATTCATCTCCAGGATGCGAGCTTCTCTCCCTCAGCCTTTACCCTCAACAAGGAGGATTGAAGAGAACACTACCTGCACATCGATCTGCTTCACCCTCTGTCCCAGAGCCATGAAGTCACTTCTAATATGCTCAGAGGGATACCTAGCAGTATCATTTGTGCTGACATGGATGAGCAACATTGGATAATAGTAGGTAGGCTAGATGAGTCTTGGCAAACTCTCTGTAAAATCTCGGATTTTGGCACCTGGCAGACAGTACACCTCTCTGGATATCAAATCTGGTCAGCAAATGGATGCCTCAGTTCCCCTCAGAAGAGAGTCACCAGCCACTACTACCCTTCACTTACTTGTGGTGACTGATTCTGCAACTTTGGGGTTCTCGAACTATGGTTCTTCCCTATCCTCGAATGCTTCCACCTCCTCCTTCCAGGGCTGCATATTAGTTCTTCAATTCAAGGGCTAAAGGAGTTGGTGTTAATACTGCTCTGGTGACTTTTGTCCAACCCTCTTCCTTCTGTATCCTCCCATCTTCACCTCTGTCGGAGATATTGGATGTTTTTGGAAGCATCTCATCAATGTACTTCACTGTCTCAAATGCTTCTCGGCCTCACCACCTCTTCCCTGAGCTCCTCCATCTCTTTCCTGAGAACCTCAGCATTCAGGCATCCTGCACATGGAGCCGGTCCTTCAACTGGCATTGGGATCTCTGTCTGAACAGAGGCACCCCCACCCTTTGCCTCCCCCTCCAAATGAAGTAGTCAAGCTATGCCCATCATTATTTGGTAGATTTGTTGCTATTAGTTTTGTTTGCTTCCTGTTGAACTGCTGGTTATCTGTTAAGGGTTAATTGTTAATGAAAAAAGACCATGGTATCCAAGTTCACTCTCTTAATTAAGGGATGTGCCTAGGATAGTTGGGAAAAAGACTAACTTACCTGTCTGTTTTATTTTAAAGCCATACGGACTTACCTAAATCTAACAGAGATTCAATTAAAACCTCTAAAGTAAGCCGAGAATTAATTTAGCTTTTCTAATGAAATCAGAAAAACAGACGTTTCCAAATAAAACCACAATCTCTCCTCTATCCCTAGCTTTAAGACACCAAGTTTGCCAGCAGAGTAAAGATGATCACTTATCCACAAAAGCTTCATCAGTTCTCAGCTTTCCCTACAGTAAAAGTGTATGCATTCATACCACCATGCGTACTTCTAAGGTTAATATTATAAGAGCTATTTTGTGGGCATACAGTTGTGGTCAATATTATTGCCACTCTTGCAGTTCAACCCCTTAATGTCCAATATCTCAAAAAAAGTGGCCAGTAAAATGGCTTTGGGCTATATATGCACACTTATTTGACACATAAGAATCAAATAAAACAGGGACAATTAAAAAGAAGAAATAGTAGAAAATAGTATAAAAACTGGGACATTGTTAGGACATAATTATTGGCATCCTTATAAATGATTCAAATCAGTTTGAACAGAAAAGCCATATTCCCATTGCAATAAAATTAGATGCATCTATGATCAATTGTCAGTACTCGCATGACTTAAATCAATAAATGTTTAAAATGGCCACATTTACTCCCTGTTCCATTTTCACAATGGTGAAGACAAAGAAAGCTGCCTGAGACCGCCAGAAACACCATTATCTCCACACTTCAAAGGTCTTCTCCAAAGACCTTGGGATTCCTGTGTCCACAATTCGCAATGTTAAGAGGTTTTCTGCTGATGGAACTGTGAAGAACCTCTCAGGATGTCATGGGAAGAAGAAAATGAATCTAAGAAGTCTTCGAAGGTTAATGCGAGCTGTTGGAAAAACACTGTGTACAACATCCAAAGAGCTTAAGACTGATCTGGAGTGGTATTCAACCTGCACCATATGCCACACTAAACAAAGAAGGACCTCATGGGCGAATGCCAAGGAGGACCCCATTGCTCAAAGACAGACATAAAAAGGCACACTTGATCTTTGCCCAAACCCACCTTGAGAAACCACAATCCTTCTGGGAAAATGTTCTGAGGACAAATGAAACCAAATTTTAGCTCTTTGGCAATGCACACCAGCGATACATTTACAGGCGAAGAAATAAAGCTCATAAGGAAAAAAACACCTTTCCTACAGTTAAATATGGTGGAGGTGCCATAATGTTGTGGGGCTGTTTTGCTGCCTTAGGAACTGGAGGCCTGGAGCGTATTAAAGGAATTGTGAAGTCAGAAGACTACTAAGGTGTATTGGAGTGAAATGTGCTATGTAGCACGGTCTGGGTCAAAGGTCATGGGTCCTCCAGCAGGACAGTGACTCAAAACATACATTCAAAAGTACAAAAGAATGGTTAAAAAGGAACAAATTGACTTTTTTAAACTGCAATGAGTACTGATCTCAGCATAACTGAGAATTTTGGAAAGAGCAATGAGTACTGATCTCAGCATAACTGAGAATTTTGGAAAGAGCCGAAATCTGCCATTGGTAAAATCAATCCTGGAAACATTCATGAAATGGAACAAATCACAGTTGAAGAGTGGGAGAAACTACAAGCAGACAGATGTGGGAAACTTCTAGATGGCTACAAGAAATGTTTGGAGGCTGTCATCACTGCCAAGGGTTGTGCAACCAAATATTAGTGAAGGGTGCTATTAATCCTGTCCAGGACATATTTAGTTTTCTTCTCAGAAATTACATCTAAGTTGCACAGATATCTTTTTTGTTGTATACCTTAGAACATACTATTAAAATATTATGATGACATACAGTTGGAATATTTCCAATTATTTCTCAATATATTGTGTACAACATAGCTAACATGCAAGGGTGCCAATAATATTGACGACAACTGTATATTATCACATACATGCTAAGATGACTTTATAAAATTACCCCCTAGAAAGTAAATGCCTTGCTTATGGTCACATAGTAGTGACTGGTGCAGGTGAAAGATTGGGGTCCAATGGCCAATCCAATGAAAAAAACAATCAGTGAACTAGCTGACACCAACCTATGGAACTCATTCTCTCTAAGTAGCCCTGAAAAGATTGAGCAATGTATCAAATCTGTCAGCACAACATCCCACCGTGACCCTTGCCCAGTAAGCTGGGTTAAAAATTAGAGCTGAATTAACCCCTTTCATCCAAAGAATAGTCAATCTCTTGCTATCTCAAGGGCTCATGCCAAAAGCTCTCAAAGAAGCAACTATCCGCCCCATCCTAAAACACGTCTCACTTGATAAGCACGATCCAGGCTCATATAGAACGATATTGAGTATTCCGTTCATCTCCAGAATAACTGAAAAGTCAATCCAGAAGCAACTACAAGATCATCTGGATACATATGCGACGCTCGATCCACACCAGTATGGATTCCAACCATATCATGGTGTGTAAACACTCCTCATTTCACTACTCGACAAAATCATCCAAGGAATTGAAAACACTAAGCAATCCTTCGTACTTATATTCCTAGATATAGCATCAGCATTTGATTCCATCAGCCATGACATACTTATCACTTGATTTTAGCAGCTTGGCATTGGGGCACTATAATTCAATGGTTTTATTTCTCCAGGACCAAGCAGGAAGTCAATCCTCACATATGGGTGACGTCAGCGTCGACGGAGCCCCCATGTGGAGCATTTCCCCAGCTTTCAAAGAAAGCCTTTGGGAATGCAGGCACACATTCGCGGTCCCCTTCCCGCCCAAAGGTGCCATCTTGCTCAGTCTTCTTTTTTCCGCGGAGCCCTTCAGATGCCTGTCCTTTCACCCGTGAAAAAAGTTGATTTTTCTGCATTGGGTTGAGTTTTTTCTTCGGTTCGACGTCTGCTCCTTTCCCGCCTCGACTCGGTACACCGGTGCCGAGCCTGGATCTCTCTTCGGTTTTTGTCATTAGAGACTGTGTTCGCACTTTTTTTTCTTTTCCCTGGCAGCCCAATTTTTTGATCTTGCAGGGGCCCTTTTTCCCCCAATGGCTGCCAGTGGCTTTAAGAAGTGTGATCGGTGCAAGAAACTGATGTCTCTCACCGACACACACGACTGCTGCCTCCAGTGCCTAGGGCCAGACCATGACTCTACGGTCTGTAGCCCTTGTGGCAAAATGTCTTCTAAGGCATTACGGAGCCGTCAGCACCAGCATGAGAGGATCTTCTCCAAATCTGCCTCTGGACGGGTCCGGACTTCGTCAGAGGCCTCGACGTCTCGGGAGTCTGACCCCAAGCATCGTTGGGGCTCCTCTGAAAGGGAGTCCCCCTCGAGGGAGCATCGAACGAAGAAGAAACCCGCGAGGGCGGCATCGGTGGATGCTCTTGGCTCCTCGAGGGCCAGGTCGCATAGCCCCGGTCGCCGTCCCGGGTCTTCGGAGTCGGAGAGGCCTGCAAAGCATCCTCGTGTGGAGACGGAGGCCCCGAGTCACGTGAGTACTGTAGTCCTCGTGGACTCTCCTCCGGGGGAGCCGACGTCGGGCCCGATGCCGTTGGGGCCCGAGTCGGAGGCTGCTGGGTCTCCTGAGCTTGGACTCAGGTTGACGGCCTTGGAGAGCAGATTGTCTGCCTTCATGGAGCAGCAGCGGGTGCTGATCGCCAGTCTCACTGGCGCATCTGCCCCAACCACCAGGACATCAACGTCCAAGTCGACCCCGGAGGCTGAGCCGATCCTCGAGACCATGCGAACTCGAGTCGATCCTCAGCCAAGGTCACCCTCGGCCTCCCGTTGAGGACCGAGGTCGTCGACGCCGGTTCCCTCAGCGTCGAGGCGGATGGCGTCGGTGCCCGCCCACTCGGAGATGCTCGATTCCTCCTCGAAGGAATCGGCATGGGAGACGGAGGAGGAGGAGTCCCCTGACACCTTCTGGACTCGGAGCATCCCTTCGGACTCACCGGGATCCGAGCCTCGGACAAGGTTCCCCCCCGGAGGATACCAGGTTCTCGGATTTCGTAAGGGATATGGCCAAAGCACTGGCTTTACCTGCGGACCCCGAGGAGGAGCCTCGAGCCGAGGAGCTCGAGGCTCTGCAGTATGACTCTCCTCCCAAGGAGGCCTTTACTGTCCCCGTTCCTCCGATGCTGGAGCAGTTGCTCTTCCGCATGTGGGAGGTGCCGGCCTCGATGCCATTTCTAAGCAAGCGGGTCGATTACATATATCGAGTCCGCAAGAGCCCCGGGTTTCAAAAGGCACAGCTACCGCACCACTCCATGGTTGTGGAATCGGCCATGCATCGCCTGAAGAGTCAGAAGATGCACTCCTCGGTGCCTCCTGGCAGGGAAGCCCAGAACCTGGATGCCCTCGGTAGAAAGTGCTTCCAGGGCTCTATGCTTGCTTGCCATGTCCAGACCTACCAGCTGTACATGGGCATGTACCTTCGAGACCTGGCAAAGGAGATTGCCGGGTTCTCTGCTGGGTTGTCCGAGGAACCTTTGCAGAGGTTCAAGGCCTTGTCTTCTGGTATAAGAGAGTGCTCGAAATTTATATCTCGAGCAGCCTACGATGGATTTGAGGCTTCGGCCCGGGTAGCAGGGGCCGGCATAGGTGCATGCCGCCAGGCATGGCTACAATCCTCAGACCTCGAGCCATGGGTACAGGACAAGTTGGTCGATGTCCCTTGCTGGGGTGAAAACCTCTTTGGCAAGCCCATGGCTGAAAAGGCTGCAGAACTCGAGACCGAGACTCTTACCCGGATAAGGCTGTCCAGGAAAACCTCTGCCCCTTCTCAGAAGAAGAAGGGCTCGGGGAAAAAGACCTTTTACCCGAGGAAGACCGCTGCCTACAAAACCTACCCTCACTACCAGGCCTCTGCAGCTCCCCAACAGGGCAGCAGGCCAAGGGGCAGGGTCATGGGCCCCATAGGCAGAAGGCTCCCAAGCCTCCTTTTCCGGCTCCTGCTGAGCAGGGAGGGAGTTTTTGACTATGCCAGCATAGCCTCTTCTCCTCTCCAGGGCACAGGAGGCCGGCTTACCCTGTACGCAGACAGGTGGCCAGCCATCACAGGGGATACTTGGGTGTTAAGCATCATCGAAAGGGGCTATCTGCTCCACTTCACCCAGATACCCCCCTCCTACTTTCCAGGGGAGCCTCCAAGACCCCCTCTGCGCAGAAACGTACTCTTTCAGGAGTTGGAAGGTCTGCTAAGGGACCAGGCGGTGGAACCGGTGCCTCACCACCTGGAAGGGCAAGGCTTCTACTCGAGGTACTTCCTGGTACCAAAGGCCTCAGAGCCATCCTGGACCTGAGAAATCTGAATATGTTTCTGGAGAGGGAAAAGTTCAAGATGCTTACCCTTGGAATCTTACTGCCCTACCTCCAGCAGGGAGATTGGCTATGCTCCTTAGACCTAAAGGATGCTTATACTCACATCCTCATCCATCCAAGTCACAGACAATTCCTCAGTTTTGTGGTGGGAGGAAGACACTTCCAGTACAGAGTGCTTTCCTTTTGGCCTCACCTCCGCCTCCAGGGTTTTTACAAAATGCCTGGCGGTGGTTGCGGCCTACCTCAGGAACCAGGGGATCTTTGTGTTCCCTTACCTGGACGATTGGCTTATCAGGGGCCATTCTCCACAAGAGGCCAGGCAGGCCACCTCCAGAACCATATCCCTGCTTCAGCACCTGGGGTTCTTGATAAACTTCCCCAAGTCCACTTTAGTCCCCTTGCAGGACGTGGAGTTAATAGGGGCGAGATTGGATACCATCCATGCAAAGGCCTATTTGCCTGTGGACAGAGCTCACAGGCTGATAAAGTTGGCCGGCCAGTTTCGGGTGAACTCTCTGGTCTCCGTCAGACACTTCTTCCGGCTCTTAGGTCACATGGCTTCCACGGTGCATGTCACCCCAAATGCCCATCTGCACATGAGGTCGGCTCAGTGGTACCTCAGGGCACAGTGGCTACAGGCCACAGGGAAACTATTAGACAAGATAAAGGTGTCCAAACTCTTGGTGGGTTCCTTACGCTGGTGGAGGCATCTCCCAAATTTGGTCGGGGTGTTCCTTTTCAGGCCTCCCCACACACTCAGGTACTGACAACCGATGCTTCTCTGCAGGGCTGGGGGGCACACTGCCAGGGGTCCTGCACCCAAGGCCTATGGTCTCCATGGGAGGCCGCCCAACAGATCAACCTGTTGGAATTGAGAGCCATTCCACTAGCCTTACGGACTTTCTCTCAGATCCTGTCTCACCAGTCTGTCCTAGTTCAGACGGACAACCAAGTGGCTATGTTCTCCGTCAACAAGCAGGGAGGCACAGGATCCAGACTCCTGTGCCTGGAGGCACAAGCTCTCTGCTCCTGGGCTGTCAAGCAGGACATGACCCTCAGGGCGGTCTACCTCCCAGGCCAGGAAAACTGCCTGGCGGACAGGCTAAGCAGACTCCTGCAACCTCACGAGTGGCAGTTGGATCCTCTGGTAGTTCAGCATATCTTTCTGAAGTGGGGACTTCCGACCATGGATCTTTTTGCCAGTCCGCTGAACAGGCAGCTACCCAAGTTCTGTTCCAGACAACCGCACCCTCTGCGGACGGCGGCAGATGCATTCCTGATCCCCTGATCAGAAGGCCTGCTGTATGCTTTTCCTCCCACACCTCTGGTGGCCCGGACTCTCTTCAAAATACAGCAGGACCGGGCCACGGTGATCCTGATAGCCCTCAGGTGGCCCAGGCAGCCGTGGTTCCCTCTTTTTCTGCAGTTGGCAGTGGATACTCCACTTCCTCTGGGGCTGCAACTCGACCTTCTGACTCAGGATCAGGGGTCCCTCTTGCATCCCAACCTCAAATCCCTCAATTTGATGGCCTGGCTGCTGAAAGGGTAGTCCTTGCTCCCTTGCTCCTACCAAAGGAGGTTGAAGAGGTAGTGTTGGCTTCCAGGAAGCATTCCACTAGGAAGACCTATGCTCTAAAATGGCGTAGGTTCTCTACTTGGTGTTCTCAACAGCAAGAGGACCCTTTCTCCTGCTCGGTCCAGGTGGTGCTACAATACCTGCTCCACCTTTCCAACCTAGGCCTTCAGTCCAACTCTGTCCGGTTTCACCTCAGTGCCCTCTCAGCTCACCACTCGCCGGTGGATGGGCAGTCTCTCTCAGGCCACCCTCTGGTGTCTCGTTTTCTCAGAGGCCTGCTTTTGCTTAAGCCTCCTATTCATCCACCGGCCACTGAGTGGGATCTCAATGTGGTCTTGCAGCAGCTGACTCGCCCACCTTTTGAGCCGATGGCAACCTGACATTTATGTTTCCTCTCCTGGAAGGTGTTGTTCCTTGTGGCACTCACCTCGGCTAGGCGGGTGAGTGAGCTTCAGACCCTGGTCTCGGATAGGCCGTATACCAGGTTCTATAAGAACAGGGTAGTCTTGAGGACTCATCCTAAGTTCCTTCCCAAGGTAGTGTCCTCCTTTCACCTCAACCAGGAGGTGGTACCTCCGACGTTCTTTCCCAGGCCACACGCCAGTAGGGCAGAGACTGTCTTGCATACCCTGGATTGTAGAAGGGCGCTGTCCTTTTACCTTGAATGTACGCAGGGGCATAGAAGATCTTCCCAGCTCTTCATTTCCTTTGACCCTAATAAATTGGGGTTGCCTGTCACTAAGCATACATTGTCCATCTGGGTGGCAGACTGTATCGCCTGGGCGTACCTGGAGGGTCGAGTCCGTTCCATTGGGTCAGGGAGAAGGCCGCATCAGTAGCTCCCTTCCATTCTGTTCCATTGGCAGACATCTGCCGGGCTGCTACTTGGTCTTCAAGCCAGACTTTTGCGAACCACTACTGCCTTGAGAGGGAGTCCCGTAGGGACAGTGATTTTGGGCAAGTGGTACTCCGTAATCTCTTTGAGGTTTAGGCAACTCCTACCCTCCGGACCTGGTGTTGGGCTACCGTTCAGGTGTGGTCTCAGAGAAGATTCTCTCACTGTTGCTGAGGCTCTAGAGGGAGCTCTATTTTTTCAGCCTGGGTTCCTGGTAGCCCAGAGCTAGGGAGTCACCCATATGTGAGGACTGACTTCCTGCTTGGTCCTGGAGAAAGAGTAGTTACTCGCCTGTAACAGGTGTTCTCCAGGAGCAGCAGGAATCAGTCCTCATGAACCTCCCTCCTCCCTTTGGAGTTGCTGTTGTATATAGTTCATTTTCTTTTGTACTGTCTTTTAGCTATGTCATCAGACTGAGCAAGATGGCACCTTTGGGCAGGAAGGGGACTGCGCATGCGTGCCTACATTCCCAAAGGCTTTCTTTGAAAGCTGGGGAAATGCTCCGCATGGGGGCTTCGTCAACGCCAACATCACCCATATGTGAGGACTGATTCCTGCTGCTCCTGGAGAACACCTGTTACAGGTGAGTAACTACTCTATCCTACCTCTCTGCACACAAAAGGTGAAATTTGGTTATTCTCCAGGACCAAGCAGGAAATCAGTCCTCACATTTGGGTGACGTCGGTGCCGACGGAGCCCTCGTGCGGAGCATTTCACCAACTTTCAAAGAAAGCCTTTGGAAATGCAGCGTGCTTGCGCGGTCCCCTTCCCGCCCAAGGGTACAATCTTGCTCAGTCTTCTTTTTTCCACGGAGCCCGACGGACGTGTGTCTTAGTTACCCGGTTAAAAGTTGACTTTTCCTTTGAAGATTCATGGTTTTTTGCCGGTTCAACACCGGTTCCCCTTCCCGCCTGGGCACGGCACACCAGTATCCAGCCCGGAGCTACTTTTTCGGTTTTTGTCCTTTGAGACTAGCGTTCGCGCTTTTTTTCTTTTTCACTGGCAGCCCGGTCTTTTGACCTTACTGGGGCCCTTTTTCCCCCGATGGCTGCCAGCGGGTTCAAGAAGTGTGATCGGTATAAGAAACTAATTTCTCTCACCGACACACACAACTGCTGCCTCCAGTGCCTCAGGCCCGATCATGACCCGATGATCTGTGGTCCATGCGGCAAAATGTCCTCTAAGGCGCTGAGGAGCCGTCAACATCAACGAGAAAGGATCTTCTCTGACTCCTCATCCATCCGGGCCCGGACTTCGTCAGAGGCCTCGACGTCTCGGGAGTCCAACCCCGAGCATCGTCGGGGCTCCTCTGAGCAGGGGTCTCGCTCACGGGAACACAAAAGGAAGAAAAAACACGCGAGGGCGGTGTCGGTGGACGCTCTTGGTCCCTCGAGGGCCAGATCGCACAGCCCCGACTGCCGTCCCGGGTCCTCGTAGTCAGAGAGGCCTGCCAAATGCCTCGTGTGGAGCCGGAGTCCCCGAGTCACTTGAGTGCTGTTGTCCTCGTGGACTCTCCTCCGGGAGAACTGACGTCTGCTCCGACGCCGTCAGGGGCCGAGTCGGGGGCTGCTGAGTCTCCTGAGCTCGGACTTAGGTTGATGGCCTTGGAGAGCAGCTTGGCTGCCTTCTTGGAACAGCAGCGGTTGCTGATTGCCGGTCTGACCGTTGCATCTGCCCCGACCACTGGGACCTCGACGTCCAAGTTGACCCCAGAGGCCGAGCCGATCCTCGAGTCAATGCAGTCTCGAGTCGATCCTCAGCCTCCTGTATGGGGCCGAGGTCGTCGATGCCGGTACCCTTGGCATCGGGGCGGATGGCATCGGTGCCCACCCAACCGGAGCCACTCGATTCCTCCTCGGAGGGGTCGGGGTGGGAGACGGGGGACGAGGAGTCCCCGGACACTTTCCGGACCCGGTGCGTCCCATCGGACTCACCGGAGTCTGAGCCTCAGAGAAGGTCCCCCCCCCCCCCCCGGAGGATACCCGCTTCTCTGAATTCGTGAGGGTCATGGCCAAGGCCTTGGCATTCTCCGCGGATCCCGAGGAGGAGCCTCGAGCCAAGTAGCTCAAGGCCCTCCAGTATGACTCTCCACCGAAGGAGGCCTTTACTGTACCGGTTCCTCCAATGCTGGAACGGCTGCTCTTCCGCATGTGAGAGGCACCGGCCTTGGCGCTGGTTCTCAGCAAACGGGTCGATTCCATTTATCAAGTCCGTAAGAGCCCTGGGTTCCAGAAGGCACAGCTACCGCACCACTCCATGGTTGTGGAATCGGCCATGCATCGTCTGAAGAGTCAGAAGATGCACTCCTTGGTGCCCCCCGGCCGGGAGGCCTGGAACCTGGATGCCCTCTGTAGAAAGTGCTTCCAGGGCTCTATGCTGGCTTGCCGTGTCCAGACTTACCAGCTGTCACTGTTCCCTCTAAGCTGTGCACGTGTGCGCGCGCACACACCTCGCCGAGCGAGCGCACATACTTTACAACAGAGCGCACAAAAATTACGGCTCTGATTCTGATAGAAAACAACACAGACGTCTTAAAATTTAAGTTATGATTGTAATTACCGTATTTTTCGCACCATAAGACGCACCGGACCATAAGACGCACCTGGTTTTTCAGAGGGGAAAATAGGAAAAAAAATATTCTGTTTTGATTGCCTTATGCATCCTACGGAAAATAGGAAAAAAAATATTCTGTTTTGATTGCCTTATGCATCCTACCTATTTGCTGTGAAAGTGCTTATTATTGCTAGTAATATTGATGTTAGAATACCCCCAAGAGCCTCTAATTTTTAACCCTAGCATATGAAGTCAGGAAACTGGGCTGGAAAAAGAGAAACGATGATTTCCAAGTCTTCCCCAATCCCTGCCAGAAGCCACTTACAGGAAGCTGTGTTCTGCTCAAGTGTAGCTATCGTACGTCCTGCTCTCCTATTACCTCATGATATCAGTGGCTTCTGGCAATCTGGGAAGCGCTGGCACCACCACAGAAGATCTCCTCCTTAGACACTCACCGACTCCTTCTTCTGCAGCCGCGGCTCCCTACCTCTTAGGGAACCGCGGCTGTGCTTTTAAAATCATCTCGGAGCCCTTCCTGTCTTGACGGGCTCCGTGCAGCATTGTCCCGCCTCTAAAGGAAGTTTACCACTTCCTTTGGAGGCGGGACAATGCTGCACGGAGCCCGTCAATACAGGAAGGGCTCCGAGATGATTTTAAAAGCACAGCCGCGGTTCCCTAAGAGGCAGGGAGCTGCGGCTGCAGAAGAAGGAGTCGGTGAGTGTCTAAGGAGGAGATCTTCTGTGGTGGTGGCTGGCACTGGTAAGCCTGAACACGGGGCGGGGGAGTGATGATGCAGTCCCCAAGGACACGGAAGGTCCCGGGGGACCCGCTGCCGCTCTGCAACTTCTTATATTCGCACCATAAGACGCAGGCACTTTTCCTCCCACTTTTTGGTGAAGAAAAAGTGCGTCTTATGGTGCGAAAAATACGGTACTAGAAATTTCCCGCTTCATTTAGTAATCGTCTATTTTCATTTAATTTGATTAAAATCAATGTGGTGTACATACTGTATTCTAACATGTAGTCAAATTTTAAAGTATATAACTCCAAGTGTCGTTATGTGGTGCACAAAAATTTAACTTTCCTTCAAAAGCTGCACACAGCTGATATTTTATGCGCACACAGCCTACGGAAAATTAGAGGGAACATTGCCAGCTGTACATGGGCATGTACCTCCAAGACCTGGCAAAGGAGATTGCCGGGTTCTCTGCTGGTTCAAGGCTTTGTCATCGTGGATTCGAGAGTGCTCAAAGTTTATATCTCGAGCAGCCTATGATGGCTTCGAGGCTTTGGCCTGAGTAGCAGCGGCCGGCATCGGTGCACGCCGTCAGGCCTGGCTACAGTCATCTGACCTCGAGCCATGGGTCCAGGACAAGTTGGTCGATGTCTCTTGCTGAGGTGAGAACCTCTTTGGCAAACCCATGGCTGAAAAGGCTTCAGAAATCGAGACTGAGACTCTCACCAGCACAATGCTGTCCAGGAAGACGTCTGCCCCTTCTCAGAAGAAGAAGGGCTCGGGGAAAAAGTCCTTTTACCTGAGGAAGGCCTCTGCCTACAAATCCCCTACCCTCAATTCCAGGCCTCTGCAGCTCCCCAACAGGGTCAGCAGGCCAAGGGGCAGGGACATGGGCCCCGTAGGTAGAAAACCCCCTAGCCGCCAGCTCCGGCTCCTGCACAGCAGAGAGCAGGGTTTTGACTCCAGTGGCATAGCCTCTCATCCTCAGCTGGCCCCTCTCCGCACAGGAGGCCGGCTGACCCTGTATGCCCACAGGTGGTCAGCCTTGACAAGGGATACCTGGGTGCTGAGCATAGTCCAGAAAAGCTATCTCCTTCACTTCCACCAGGTACCTCCCTCCTATTTTCCAGGGGAGCCTCCAAGACTCCCTCTGCACAGGAACCTCCTCCTTCAGGAGTTGGCAAGTCTTCTACAGGAGCAGGCGGTGGAACCAGTGCCTCACCACCTGATAGGACGAGGCTTCTATTCCAGGTACTTTCTGGTACCAAAAAGGACAGGAGGCCTCAGGCCCATCCTAGACTTGCGAAATCTCAACAAGTTCCTGGAGAGGGAAAGGTTCAAGATGCTTACCTTTGGAATACTGCTGCCCTACCTCCAGCAGGGAGATTGGCTATGCTCCTTAGACCTAAAGGATGCTTATACTCACATCCTCATTCATCCAGACCACAGACAATATCTCAGATTTGTAGTGGGAGGAAATCATCAGTACAAAGTACTTCCATTTGGCCTAACTTCAGCACCCAGGGTTTTCACCAAATGCCTGGCGGTGGTGGCGGCCTATCTCAGAAACCAGGGCATCTTTGTCTTTCCAAGCCTGGACGACTGGCTTATCAGGGGTCAGTCTCCACAGGAGGCCAGACAAGCCACACTGTCTCTCTTCTCCAGCACCTGGGCTTCGTCATAAACTTCACAAAGTCCACTTTGCTCCCCTCACAGGACGTAGAGTTCATAGGGGCAAGGTTGGATACCTTACAAGCAATGGCTTATTTGCCCGGGAACAGGGCTCACAGACTGATGGCTCTGGCCCAGCAGTTTCGCAGTGGATCTCTTGTCTCTGCCAGACATTTCCTGAGGCTTTTGGGCCACATGGCCTCCACGGTCCATGTAACTCCAAATGCTCGTCTGCATATGCAGCCTGCTCAATGGTGCCTCAGAGCTCAGTGGACACAGGCCACAGGGGACTTAAGAGACAGAGTAAGAGTGTCCAAACCACTAGCGGCCTCCTTGCAGTGGTGGCTGCATCTCCCGAACCTGATCAAAGGGGTGCCTTTGCAGGCGCCACCACACATACAGGTGCTGACGACCGATGCTTCTCTTCAGGGTTGAGGTGCACATTGCCAGAGGGCATGCACTCAGGGCCTCTGGTCCCCTTGGGAAGCCACACAGCAGATCAATCTGTTGGAGTTGCGAGCTATTCGATTAGCTTTACAAACTTTCTCTCAGGCCCTCTCTCACCAGTCTGTCCTGATTCAGACTGACAACCAAGTAGCAGTGTTCTTTGTGAACAAACAAGGAGGCACGGGATCCAGGCTTCTGTGTCAGGAAGCACAGGCCCTGTGCGCCTTTGCACTCCAGCATGGCATGTTTCTCAAGGCAGTTTATCTACCTGGCCAAGAAAATTACCTGGCACACAAGTTGAGCAGGATTCTACAGCCTCACGAATGGCATTTGAATCCCCTAGTGGTCCAACAGATCTTCCTAAAATGGGGTCTTCCAACCATCGATCTCTTTGCCAGTCCAGTGAACCGTCAGCTGCCTAGGTTCTGTTCCAGACAACCGCATCCTCTGCGAATGGCAGCAGATGCCTTCCTAATCTCTTGGTCTATGGGCCTGCTGTATGCGTTTCCTCCAACGCCTCTAGTGGCTCGAACCCTATTCAAGGTTCTTCGGGACAGGGCCTCGCTGATCCTGGTAGCCCCCAGATGGCCGAGGCAACCATGGTTTCCACTCCTTCTGCAATTGGCGGTAGACACTCCACTCCCTCTGGGGATGCAACCTGATCTCCTCTCTCAGGATCAGGGATCTCTTCTGCACCCCAACCTCCAGTCTCTCCATTTGATGGCCTGGTTGCTGAAAGGGTAGTTCTAGCCCCCTTACTTCTACCTAGGGAAGTGGAGGAGGTGGTTTTAGCCTCTAGGAGACAATCCACCTGGAAATCTTATGCCCTCAAGTGGCGTAGGTTCTCCACCTGGTGTGCTCAGCACCAAGAGGATCCGTTTTCGTGCCTTGTACCAGGGGTGCTGCAGTATCTGCTTCACCTGTCGGACCTAGACCTTAAATCCAACTCTGTTCGGGTCCACCTCAGTGCTCTGTCAGTGCACCACTCGCCGGTGGATGGCCAGTCTCTGTCGGTCCACCCCTTAGTGGCCCGCTTTTGCTCAAGCCTCTGATTCGTCCACCAGCCCCTGAGTGGGATTTGAATGTGGTCTTGCAACAGTTTACTCGCCCCCTGTTTGAGCCGATGGCTACCTATCATTTACGCTTCCTTTCCTGGAAGGCATTGTTCCTGGTGGCTCTTACCTCGGCCAGGCGTGTGAGTGATCTACAGGCTCTGGTTTCTGGTAGACCGTACACACGCTTCTATAGGAACAGGGTGGTCTTACAAGACTCATCCTAAGTTTCTTCCAAAGGTTGTCTCCTCCTTCCAGAGGTGGTTCTTCCGACCTTCTTTCCCAGGCCGCATGCCAGCTAGGCTGAGATGGTCTTGCATACCCTGCACTGTAGGAGGGTGTTGTCTTTCTACATTGACCGTACGCAGGGGCATCGAAGGGCTGTTCACCTCTTTGTATCTTTTGACCCTAATAAGCTGGGGTTACCTGTGTCCAAGTGTACCCTGTCCATTTGGGTAGCAGACTGTATTGCCTGGGCGTACAGGGCAGCCAGCCTGTCCTTGCAGGGTCGAGTCACGACCCATCGTGTCAGGGCGAAGGCTGCGTCAGTAGCTCATCTCCACTCTGTTCCGTTGGCAGACATCTGCCGGGCCGCTACTTGGTCTTCAAGCCAGACTTTTGCGGCCCATTACTGCTTCGAGAGGGAGTCCCGTAGGGACAGTGCTTTCGGACAGGCGGTACTCCGTAATCTCTTTGAGGTTTAGGCAACTCCTACCCTCCGGCCCTTGTGTTGGGCTACCGTTCGGGGGCGTTCTCAGGGAAGATGCATGCATGCATGCTGAGGCTCTAGAGGGAGCTTATTTTTCAGCTTTGGGTTCTCGGTAGCCTAGAGCTGGGGAGTCCCATATGTGAGGACTGACTTCCTGCTTGGTCCTGGAGAAAGAGTAGTTACTCATCTGTAACAGGTGTTCTCCAGGAGCAGCAGGAATCAGTCCTCACGACCCTCCCTCCTCCCCTTGGAGTTGCAGTCATATGATTAATTTTGTTATTTTGCTGTCTTTTAGCTATGTCATCAGACTGAGCAAGATGGCACCCTTGGGCGGGAAGGAGACCGCGCATGTGCTCTGCATTCCCAAAGGCTTTCTTTGAAAGCTGGGGAAATGCTCCGCACGACGGCTCCGTCGGCGCCGACGTCACCTATATGTGAGGACTGATTCCTGCTGCTCCTGGAGAACACCTGTTACAGGTGAGTAACTACTCTTTTCCTCTCAAGATCATTCAACCAGACTCAAGGAATACCTCAGGGTTCAGCATTATCCGCCTTACTCTTTAACATCTACCTACAGCCAATCTGCAACATAATCAGAGCACAAAAGGTTGATTATAGAATATATGCAGATGACAAATGATTTTCAAGACATTCAAAACATCAGAGCCAAACTGTCAGCAAATAGTCGAATGCTTCAACGACCTATCACACTGGCTCAACTCCGTCAACCTTATAATAAACCTTAAAAAGACCAAAGTCCTTATAGTTTCGAGGAATAAAGAATTCTCAACACCCCAGCAATTGAAATCAAATACCTGAGAATCTTATTGGACCAGAACCTAAACTTCATAAAGCACATCAACAGGACAACTTGAATAATTTACAATAAAACACAAATGATGCAAAACCTAAGACCTTTCTTTCAACAGATAACTTCCGCTCTTTGTCATAAGCAATGATATGCCCACACTTTGATTTTGAAGATGAAACTCGAAAACCTAATCTAGTGAATACAATTATGAATCCAGAATGCCAAATTCACCATGAAAAACCCTATATGTAAAGCTTAGATTTTTTTAAGATGTTGAACATCTTAAATTCATCTTAAATTCAGATAAGTGAAGTTTTCAAAAAACGCTCTTTAAGGTGGTGAACCTGTTTGAATAAAAGCAGCCTGCCATCAGGTGTGGGTTGGCTATTTCAGTACCAGCCCTCCCCCGGCTCACTCCGACAAAAAAATCTAAGCTTTACATATAGGGTTTTTCATGGTGAATTTGGCATTCTGGACACACTTTGATTTTGGCAACAGCATCCTTCAAGGCCTCCCCAAACAAGCCGAGAGCCTCTTACAGATGGAACAGAACACTGTTGTATGTACCATCATGAAGGTAGCCATCCTACACCAGCTAAATTGACTGCTGGTCACATACACAATCAGATACAAAACACTAATGACCACATTCACGACAATAAAGAATATAACATATAAATATAACATATATAATATAACATATATAATGCATAATATAACATATATACATATATATATATAATATATACGTTGGTACCTCAACTCGTTCATACAAATGCAGCGGAGACAAGACAAAGAAGATAATGTACACAGAACTCACTAACCAGTCCCTAAAGCATTCAGGAAAACTAACACAGGTCTGCGACTAAAAAGCTGTTTGATTATTTTCATCTAATTTCCATGTATTTTGGTGTGCTGAAAACAAATAAAATATTGAAAAAACTCCTAGACGTCATGATTTGCCACAACATGCAAAATTGTCTTTAAATTTTTTCAAATTACTATTAATTAATTCAAATTACTATTAATTAATTCAAATTACTATTAATTCACATAAATGCATTTAATATATAAAATGCCAAAAAATCTTTAAAGGGGTTGTCCGAGTTATGTAAAAAAAAATATAGCACTGTAAATCTGATGGTCAGCAATATATACATTAGCTAAGCAAGTTTTAAGTCCGTGCTTCTAATGGTAGAAGGGGTTAATCTTTCCTGAAGAATCCAGTGGGAGGGAGACACAGGGCAGCTAGCAGCAGCTCCAGTCAGTGCAGGGGGGCATTGCCAGCACTGTGACTTCTCGTGTACAGACACAGAACTGCTCTCTCCTGCATGCCACACTTGTGCACAAATCATCATCAGGTTCTTGATTCTAGGCTGTTCACACTTTTTCATCACAATTTGTGTTAGCTCGTCATTCTTCAACTGTTATGTTATGGCTCCGCGAAAGTGTATTAATTTGCCAGACAGTTTCTGTTTCATCTGTGGTGAATATACAGTGTTGAAGCAACAGCAGAATATTACAGACTTTGTGAAAAAAGTATACTTTGCATACTTTGGACTAAAAATTGGAGATCAAGATAGTCTGGGCGCCTCATAAAGTGTGCAACCGGTGTGTTGAGGACCTCCGAAACTGGTTCAAGGGTAAGAAAAAATCTTTCCGTTATGGAATTCCTATAGTATGGCGAGAGCAAAAGAACCATAGTGACGACTGTTACTTTTGTTCATGCGATGTGAAGGGGTTTAATTCCAAATGGAAGCATTCCATTTTATACCCCAATCTTCACTCGGCAATTCGTCCCATCCCCCATGGCACAGATATACCAGTACCCAAGCCCCCTGCTACCTTGGAAGAGATACCTAGCTCTGATGAAGGTGAAGTCATACCTGAACCAGATGACGAATCAAGTTCTGACTTTGAAGATGATACAAGACCAAAATTGTTTTCTCAGGAGGAGATGAATGATTTGGTAAGAGACTTAAATCTTCCCAAAGATGCCGCTGAGTTACTCTGATCAAGGCTGAAAAGCAGGAATTTATTGTTGCCAGGAGTGTCATCTTCATGGTTCAGACATCGTGAAAAGGAGTTCACTCCTTACTTCGCCCAGGAAGACAAGTTGGTTTATTGCATCGATGTTGAAGGTCTGATGGGTCAATTTAAAATCCAATATGATTCAGAGCAATGGCGTCTTTTTATAGATCCTTCAAAAAGAAGTCTCAAAGCAGTTTTACTCCACAATGGCTTTTACGCTTCCATACCTGTAGGTCATTCCGTACACTTGAAGGAAACCTACGAGAACTTGGAATTGGTTCTTCGTAAACTTAAATATGAGGACCATGGTTGGCAAGTGTGTGGGGACTTGAAGGTCTTGTGCATGCTGTTTGGGCAACAAGCTGGGTATACCAATCCTTGTTTTCTGTGTCTATGGGACAGTCAAGACCAACAAAATTACTGGACCAAGAAGAGTTGGCAGCCAAGGGTGCTAACAGTCGGTGAAAAAAATGTCCTCCGAGAAACTTTGGTACCTTCCCATAAAGTTCTTCTACCACCTCTCCACATAAAATTGGGATTGATGAAGCAATTCGTAAAATCACTTCCAAGAGATGGAGAATGCTTCAAATACTTGGTCACCAAGTTTCCAGGCCTGTCTGAGGCAAAATTGAAGGAAGGTGTGTTCGTCGGACCAGACATTAGAAGGCCTATAGTTGATCAAGAGTTTGTCAATACCATGACGGATCCTCAAAAAGAAGGGTGGATTGCATTTAAAGAAGTCGTACAGAAATTTTTAGGCAATAACAAAGATCCTCACTACAAAAAGATCGTCGGACGAATACTGACAGCATTTCAAGCTTTAGGTTGTCTGATGAGTTTGAAAGTGCATTTCCTCCAGTCCCACCTTGACTACTTTCCTGAAAATTTGGGAGCTGTGAGTGAGGAACAAGGTGAAAGAGTCCACCAAGACACTAAAGAGATGGAAAGGAGATACGAGGGAAATGGAGCATTACAATGATGGCAGACTACTGTTGGATGCTTCAGAGAGACATTCCAGATGCTACTCACAAGCGTAAATGCACCAAGAGGAGCCTCAGAAGGAAGAAGAATTGAGTTTAGTGTGTGTAGGTGAGCTCATTTCAGTTCAAAAAAGGATTTTCATGAAAATATTGTAATAAAACTTTAATTTTATAAGTCTATTTCCATTTATTTTGAGGTATTGCCTTATTTAACATAATTACCTAAATTGTCAGGAAACGTGATGTCCTATGACAAAATGGAGGTCATTTTCGGATTCAGTGCACCAAAAAACATAAAGATTATGTGGAATAACCAAAACAGCTCTCGAAAAAAAATTTTTTTGCAGACAATCAATCAACAGCCAACAGAGCATTTACCTTCAACTCCCCAGACCTCTGGAACTCCCTCCCATACAGTCTAAGGGAAATAAATGATCTGACCACATTCAGAAAAAAAGCTCAAGGCGTACCTTTTTACTGAATATTACCAAAACAGAACTGAAGCCTGAACCTGTACCCCACATAAATCCTGAATCAGCCACAATCTGTACCTCCTCCCACTGGTATAACCCACATAAGACATGAATCGCCCATACCGATATACCTCATTACACTGTAAGAACCATAACTCAGAACTGTCCAATGTACATAGTTGATTTTAAAAAGTTCAGCCTAACATCTCTGTATTCTAAAGGCCTGCATGAAATGTTTGAAATGTTAATTTCAAAGATGTTCACTATAATAGTACATTGAGTTCCTTGAAAACCACCTTGATTCAGTGTATAAAGCAGTATAGAAAACCCAGAAATAAAAAATAAAATATCACACCTGAGAGAGTTGTCCCACTTGATGAACAGATTTCCAAGTATTGCTCTATCAAAGGCACTGTCCTGACTGGGGACTGGTCCAGGCAATACTGGAAAAAATTTCAAGAGATCCATGGCAGCAGCAGTGGCTCTGATCTGTTGAGGTTTGACACTGTTGGGCAAGGGAATACCGGGTTCATCATAATAGAATTGAAAACATGACTTTAGCCAGTTATCTAATATACTCTTTACTAAAGGAGTGTACCTTTCATGACTAAGTAACTTCCCTGACAGCATGCTTTCATTTTGCTGAGAGTTTTTTCAGCTAATTATTTCTTCTTAAGCATTACATTCTAAATTAGAATAACTTCTAGGCTACTCAGAGGCTTTTTAATGTTCTTGTTAATAATGAGATCCTGAATGCTGGGTGGCTAATAGCCCTGTGTTGTCCTCTTATCTCACAGGTACCAAAGTTCTGCTTGCTCTAGATTGCCTTGCACTGCTGAAGAACATACACTTTGAGCCTCCAGCTGCTGTGGTTCATGTAGGAGGCACTCTCTCTGTGGAGATGACATTCTGGAGCCAAATGCCAGTTGCAGTGTGTGTGGATCAGATCAGCCTTAATGTGCACTTCAACATTGAGAAAAACAGCTACCGCAAGACAGCAGAGTGGCTCACCAAGCACAAGATCTCCAATGGCATCATCAGTTTCCAGAGCGAGGTGTTGGGATTGGCCATGGCACGGCAGAATATGCCTGCAGTTGAGTTGTATGAGATGCATGAGAGAAACCCAGCAGACAACTCTCTTACCACCAGTGGTGTCATCTGTAAGAACACACACATGTTGCTGCGCTTGCAGGAGAGCAGCACATCCCTAGAGACACCCACACCGCTCTCCCTCGATGACAGTGCCAACACCATGAAACGCAGCAGTGTGACCCTGCAGCCTGGGCTGAACACAGTCACCTTTAGCACCAAGGTATGGGCACCACAGGGATGTTTCTGGGAGAGTAGCAGACCTTTAACCCTGGAATCTAATATTTCTCTTTCTTGTGGTCTGTTATGCTCTTTACTGACTGTCACTTTGGATTGTTATATGACCCTTGATGTCAGTCCCCCTTCTTTTTTATCCCTGGACAATGGCTCTAGCAATGCAAGGAAAGGAAGTTTCTTATAATGCTAAGCTCTTGATTGCTTTTCCCCTGCAAGAGAGATTGTGAAAAGGGAATAGCTATGCAATGTAATTATTGGGGAAATAGGCAAGAAATGAAACATTGCCAAAGCTCCCAGCATTAGTAATAGAAGAACGTGTAAGGTGATGGGATATAAGATGGTAGTGTGATGCAGTCGCTGTGTTGCAGGATAGGAAATTGATATGATGTTCCTGCTTTGTGGTGAGAAAGAAATGTGATGTGATGAGATGAACTCACTGCATGGTGGGATAGGAAGGCAGAGCAAGTCTGCTTTGTGGCAGAAAAGGATGCCAGTGTGATGAACCCACTACTTGGTAGGAATATATGGATGCTATGATTAGCTCTCTGCATGGAGGGGGTAGGAATGCAGCTAATGATGCCCCTGTGTAGATTTTCATGCCTCCATGATCCTTTTAAGGATCAGGCTGGATAGGAGAATGGCATATTTTATTTTTGTCTCTCTTGTTTTAAATTTTTTTATTTTATTTATTTATTTAACATCTTTTATATACCGCGCTATTTGTTATCAGCGCAGTTTACATTCAACAAAGGTTGCTCAATTCAGTCGAAACTGTTTTGCGCTTACATTGTAACAGGGGATAAAACTTGGAGCAAATACAGGGTAACTATATACATACTGACATAGAACATAATGTAAGAGCTTGGCTGGTTAAGTCGTGACATATTAATGGGCAGTGTTATTATTAATTCTGTCCCATTTGTCTATTTAGTGTATGAGGAGTTTGTGGGGGTTGGGGGAGTTAAACGGTGCGGGGTGGGTGCTTGTGAGAAGTGGAGGAGGAAGATGTATTGTTTAATTGCCTTCCGGAACTGAATGAGGTCTTTGAAAAGAGAACCATTGTCTGATATTTAAACAACATGGTTGGCACTTTAATTCTTTCCAACCCTACGGAAGTTTATTTATTTAACTTTTCTTATATACCGCCTTTCAATGTTATGAAAGCAGTTTACATTTAACTCAACAATTTTACATGGAACTGTTATAGGTATAACTAGGAATTGACTGTTACGTCAACAGCGGCAGCTATTTACATTTAATGTTCATTGTTGACATTAAGGTTAGGGGTGATAAGTTGAATTTATTTACAGTCTGAATGTGAGAAGTATTTGAGTATTAGAGTTGCAGTTAGGTATTGAATGCTGATTTGTTGTATTCGGCAGAGAGGTGAGTTTTCAGCATTTTCCAAAAATCAAGTGTGTCATTGATTGCTCTCTTTTTTATTTTTTTTTTAAATTTCAAAAATTACTTTATTTAAACAATAAAGAAAGTCAATACAACAAAGTCCCTGTCAAGAGAGAGACCAACCACATAGTAAGAAAATAATCTAAAGGAAAATGCCCAATAATAAACAAATTATTAACCCAATTTAACTGACCAGAAGGAAAAGAAGAAAGAATCATAAATAACTATACTGGCTTCTTCCCAGGGAGGAAAACTTCTAACTGAAGAGGGTCATTAAAGATAAATTTCTCTTCCTGAAACATAATCACATATGGGTACTTTAGGAAGAAAGTAGCCCCTAAGGCCAGGACCTGCAGTTTGAGCTTCAAAAACACCTTCGTACGGGCCTGGGTACTCTTACAAACATCTGGAAATAGCTGCACAGTGCCACCATAAAATTAAGCATTCTTATTTATTTATTTATTATTTATTTATTACAATTTCTTATATACCGCACTATTGTCAGCGCGGTTTACATACAACAAAATGACCATAACAAACTGCTTGGCTTCACATAGAACAGGAGTAACAATAGGCTTCACATAGAACAGGAGTAACAACTTGGATAACATGTTTTGCTTTACTTTAGAAAAATATAACTTCAAAATCATCAAGTGAAAGAAAAGAAGCAACTAAACTGACACGAGTAGGTACTACATCAGCAGACGAATCAAGAAAATCCAAAATGTCCAGAGTCTCAACAGATGCTAAAGTAACGAGACAGTCTTCAACTCTAATCTCGGTCCTGACCCCCTGAGGAACATAATGCAAAGATGAAAATTTAATAGCTTCGACATTAGTAATTGCAAGAACCTCTTTAAAATATTTCTGTAATAAAATAGTCGCGGAAAGATAATGAGTTTTAGGAAAATTAAGAACATTCTTAGCACAGGTTGCATTCTCCAAAGACTCCAAACAACGGTGTATAACAGAATTATCCCGAACAGTCAAGGATAATGCATCCTGGGCAAGAGATAATTGACCCCCAATCTGCGATATTTCCCCAGAACATTTAGCAATATGACTATCATGATCTAAAAACTTAGAAACAACTTCCGAAGAAAACTAGAAACCTGCATTAAGGAGGCATTTAAAGATGTCACCATACGAACTACAACCTCCCAAATATCTCGAAGAGAAATCTCCTGAGGAGCAACCACGGTTCCCCCTGAAGGAGAAAACTGCAGAGGTTCAGGAAATTTAACATAATTAGAAGCACACAAAACTGTATCCAAAGTAGAGGTGCCCTCCTTAGGAAGAAAAGGGGAAACAATGCCATTCCCTCTCCCCATCACAGCGGCATCAGTTCCCAAAGTTTCTTCCTGGTTGGGCTGGGTAAAACCCTTATGTGAAGAGGAGGATAAGTCGAAGGTGGTGCTGTCAAAATCATCCAAGACATCCAAGTTAGGAGTAGAGGAATCTACCAAAAGCGAATATATAAGACGTTCCCTGGGCCTGGATTTTTTTTTTTTTAACAGATTTCGCTACAACCAAGGTCTGGGCCCGCTTTTTCCTCTTACCCATATATCAATAACAGACAGCTCTTCCGGATCCTTCAGGCTCCAAAGGGGCAGAACCTGCCCCTTTGGTTATGCCCCTTCGGTCAGACGACCACGGTCGCATCCCGCAGTGTGCCAGCGATCTTATACTGGCCTGGGGTGACATCAGCAAGACGACGACAACTCCAACCATGGCAGGCAGAGTCCCAGAGAAGCAAATTAAGCAGGTAAAGTCTCTCCATCTGTCCCGCGATGTGCCAGCAATCTTATACTGGCCTGGGATGACATCAGCAAAACGGCTTCTCCAACCACGTCAGGCAGAGTCCCAGAGTAGCAAATTAAGCAGGTAAATTCTCTCCATCGTTGAATGCTCTTAAGTGATGTGGTAGTGCGTTCCAGAGAGTCGGACCGAAGATTGTAAAGGCTCTCTGTCAGGTTGTTTAAGAGCTACTGGTCTTGATTTGTGGTGTTGAGAGAATATTTTGATGTTGTTTCCTCCTTGTCCAAGACTCAGAGACCCTCCGGATTAATGGTTGTAAGGAGTTGGCAGTTTGTGTATCGTCTTGTGTGTCGTCATGATTGCTTTGTACTTTATACAGGAATGTATTGGTAACCAGTGAAGGGATTGAATGATTGGCGTGATGTGTTCTTGTTGTTTGGATCCAGTGATTAATCGAGCTGCAATATTTTGAGAAAGCTGTATTGCCTGGATGGTGTGGATGGGGAGTCTTTGAAGTAGTAGGTTGGAATTGTCTAGGTGTGGAGTAACTATTGCCTGACATACGGTGCGAAAGTGACTATGCTGTAGTAGAGGTCTTAGATTTTGTAGCAGCTTCATTTTGTAGTATGCATTGGCCATCATCATCTTGATATGCGTTTGTTGTTGTTATGTTAAGTGCCGTCGAGTCGGAGTCAACTCATGGCGACCCTCTGGATAGCTATCCTAAATTGTGTTCGGTCTTGAGTCAGGCGGCTCATTGTTGACAGACTGGTACCCGTAGCTGCTGTTATTGTATCGATCCATCTCATTGCTGGCCTTCCTCTTTTGCATTGACCTTCTATCTTGCCAAGCATGATGTCTTTCTCTAATGATCTCTCTCTTCGCATGATGTGTCCAAAGTATGAAAGTCAAAGTCTTGTCATCTGAGCTTCTAAAGAAAGCTTAGGTTTGATCTCCTCTAGTACTGACTGGTTTGTTCTTCGGGCAGTCCATGGTATACACAGTATTCGCCGCCAGCACCATAATTCAAAGGCATCAATTTTCTTCCTGTCTATCTTTTTCACTGTCCAGCTTTCACATCCATATGATGTTATTGAAAATACCATGGCTTGAACAAGTCGAATCTTTGTATGGAGAGAGACATCTCTGCTCTTGAGAATCTTATCTAGGTTATTCATAGCCATTCTGCCAAGAGCAATGCGTCGTCTGATTTCTTGACTGCTTGTTGCTTCTTTATTGATAGTTGATTCAAGTAAGTTAAAGTTGTTCACGATTTCAATTTCTTCTCCTTCAACGATGAACCTGTTGATTATGCCAGTTGTCATGATCTTTGTCTCCTTTACATTAAGGTGCAGGCCCATTTTGAGACTATGTTCTTTGATTGTGAGAAGCAAATGTTTCAGATCATCTTCACTTTCAGCCAGTAATGTAGTATCATCAGCATAGCGAAGGTTGTTGATGAGTCTTCCACCATCTTCACACCTCTGTTGTCTTCATACAATCCTGCTTCTCTGATGATTTGTTCTGCATATAAATTAAACAGGTAGGGGGAAAGTATGCAGCCTTGTCGTACACCTTTGCTTATTTTAAACCATTCTGTTTCTCCTTGTTCCGTTCGAACTGTTGCTTCTTGATCAATGTACAGATTGTGCAAGAGTACGATCAGGTGTTCTGGTATACCCATGCTTCTTAATGTGGCCCAGAGCTTCTCATGGTTTACACAGTCAAAAGCCTTGCTATAGTCAATAAAGCACAAATAGATATCCTTTTGGTATTCTTTAGTCTTTTCAAGGATTCATCTCACATCTGCAATGATGTCTCTCGTTCCTCGCCCTTTCCTGAACCCTGCTTGCACTTCAGGGAGGTCTTGTTCCAGGTATAGTTGTAGTCTCTTTTGAATAATCTTCAGTAGAATCTTGCTGGCATGTGGGATCAGAGCGATTGTTCGATAATTTCCAGTCAGTTGGATCACCTTTCTTTAGTATTGGTATAAACACAGATCTTTTCCATTCAGTTGGCCATGATGTTGTCTTCCATATTTCTTGGCAGAGCCTTGTAAGTACGGTAACAGCTGCATCAGATTGCTGTAATACTTCTATGGGAATGCTATCAATGCCTAGTGCTTTGTTCTTTGATAAGGCTTTCAATGCTGCTTCAACTTCTTTTTTCATCACCAATGGTTCCCGATCATAAGGTACAGGTTGAAACGGCTGTTGGTCCACTTGATCTTTATCATATAAAAACTCTGTATATTCCTTCCACCTTTTCTTGATCTTCTCAGCATCATTCAACATAGAACCTTGAGCATCTTGTAACATTCCAATTCGAGGCTGGAACTTTTTCTTTAACTCTCGTAGCTTTAGGAAAGCCGATCTTGTTCTTCCTCTAATAGTTTCTACTTCTATTTCCTTGCATGTGTCGTTGTAGTACTTTTCCTTGTCCTGTCTTGCTGCACGTTGGAAATCTCTGTTGAGTTCTGTTATTGTCTGTCTTTCTCCTCTGGCTTTAGCTTCTCTGCGTTTCTGGGCAATTTTCAGCGTTTCTTCTGTCATCCATTTTGGCCGTTTTTGCTTTTTCACCTTTTGTAGAGACTTCTCGCTTTCTTCCAACACAATCTTCTTGATGTCATTCCATAACTCTTCTGGAGCTCTGTCATTTGTATCTAAAGCAGCAAATCGATTTTGTAGGCAGTCTTTAAATTCCAGTGGTATATTCTCAAGGTCATATTTTGCTGCATTCATGAGTGGTTTGCTCTTTTTCAACTTCAGCTTGAGTTTGCATACTAGTAGTTGATGATCTGTACCACAGTCAGCTCCAGGTTTTGTCTTTGTTGATGTTATAGAACTTTTCCATCGTTGACTTCCACAGATGTAGTCAATTTGATTTTTATACAATCCACTGGGTGACGTCCATGTGTACAGTCGCCACTTGTGTTGATGGAAGAAGGTGTTTGAGATGAATAGATCGTTGGTCTTGCAGAATTCTGTCAGTCTTTCTCCAGCTTCATTTCTGTTGCCAAGTCCATATTTTCCAACTACTTTGCCGCCTTCTTTGTTGCCAACTTTTGCGTTCCAGTCACCCATGACTATCAGGATATTCTGTCTGCATGTTCTGTCAATTTCAGCTTGCACTTGTTCATAGAACTCTTCAATTTCATTCTCTTCTGCAGCTGTCGTTGGGGCATATTCTTGAATTATAGTTGTGTTGATAGGCATTCCTCGTAGACGAATAGAGATTAAGCGTTCGCTGACTGCATTGTATTTCATTACAGTTCTTGCAAGTTTCTTCTTTATTATAAATGCAACACCATTTCTTCTTTGTCTTTCATTTCCAGCATAGTAGACCATGTGATCATCTGATGCAAAGTGCCCGATGCCAGTCCATTTCAGTTCACTGACACCCAACAGATCAAGTTGTACACGTTCCATTTCATGCGTTTGTAAGTTAAGATATTTTACTGCTTTTTCACTGGGATGGAGAAGTTGTCGATTTTGATTGTATCTGGTGGGACCTCGCATGAATGTAAGAATCTCTGATTTGATATAGTTGATTTTGAGGTTGTGAAGGTGAAGCCAATTTGTGACTGATTTCATACAAGATATTAAGGTGTAGTAGTCAAGTTTGCAGGATTCAAATGGGGCATAAAGCATCAGATCATCTGCATAGAGGTGATAGTATAGGTTTTGTTCTTGTATGATTTTGCAGACTGGTTGTATATATAGGTTGAATAGGATGGCAGATAGTGAGGATCCCTGGGGTATTCCTTGATGAAATTTAATTGGCTTAGAGCTTCTGTTCTTTATCTTGACCTAGGAGTGATGGTCAGATAGGTAAGACTGAAACCAAGAAAGGGTTACGCCGCTGATTCCATTCTCCATAGTCTGTTTATGAGCATGGTGTGGTTAGTGAGTCAAATGTAGATGCTGTTTGGGGTTCTTGATTCCTTTAGTTAGTGTATTGGCCAGGGAGGTTAATAATGTTTCTACCCCATGATTTTTTCTGAACCCATGCTGTTGTAGGTTTAGAGGAGCAAGTAGCATCAATGTGGTCCTGTAGTTGTATCTGTACTGTTTTTTCTATTATCTTTGCTAGGAAAGGTATGCTGGATATAGGTCGGTTGGGGTCAGGTGCATTACCTTTTAGTTGAGTTCTTATAGAAGTAGTTTTTAATATGGTAGGCATGTATCCTTGTGATAGATATTTATTATTCTACAGAGTATGGGTGTGAGGTCTTGTTTGGACTTATTTATCCTAAAGGTGGGGCAAGGATGAAGAGGTGATGTAGTTGTGTTCAGGTTAGTGAGGATTTTACTGTACAGCAGTGATCTTCTGTAATTGGGTAGAAGGAGGACAAGTATTTGGTTTATCTTTGTCAGTCCTAGCGCAGAGTTTGTGATCGGTGTATAATTTGTACAGAGGAATTTATTCTGTAAGTATGCTGCAAAAGATTCTGGAGTCGGGGTAGAGTTGTCCTGATTCTGAGGAGATCGTGTGAGAGATTTTACTATCTAGAACAGTTCTCTGAGGCAGTTTAGGGATTTCAAGATGGTATTTGTGTGGTATTCCTTTTTGTGTGTGATAAGATTGTTATATTCTCTCTGTTTTGTCATGTATTCAAGGAGATGTGTTTGGTTTTTGGTTCTTCTCCATCGTCTTTCAAGCTGTCTTAGCTTGAGTTTGGCTTGCTTTTTATGTCTGATGAGTGCTTTGGTTTCTTGTTTGATCGTATAAATGTTTTTTTCTGAGGGGCGAGTGCTATTGATGTAATGATGTCATTCCAATTTGTTATTACTGCATTGAGGTCTGTCGAGATGGTGTTTAGTTTTGATAGAATGGAGCCGATTATAGTGTCCTTATCAAATCCCCTGAAGCATTGTCTGTGGACTTTGTTGGTTTAGTCCAGGTTAATTAAGCTGGGATCTCGAATGAGATCAAGTGGTGATCAGACCAGGGAATTGGGGTTATCCAGTATGGAATGCGAGTTGTGTTAGAGTAATATCTCTCAGGTACGAATATCAGGTCAAGTGTGTTTCCACCTGTGTGTTGGTCCTTTTAGGATTTGGATCAGGTCCATCGTGTTTAGGGCATCAAGGAAGGCAGAGGATTGTGTCGCGGAGACCGAAGTCAGATTGAAGGCGTCTAGCATGATAAAGGGTTTGCTTTTACTAGAATAAGTGTATGCCAGTTCTATTATGGATGAGATGTTTTCGGAATCAGCAGTTGGAGATCTGTATATTAGGTATAAAGACATTTGTGTGTTTTCTGTTAGTATGCAGTTTAGAGTGCATGTTGATATTGTGGTGATCGGTTTGAGGTTCGGTCGCTTGCTTGATAGAATGAATATTCCGCCTCCTATTCAATTGTGTCTTGAGCAGTTGTATATGTCCATAGTTGATGAGGTGAGTTGGTTCATTAGGACAGTATCGGTGTGTGTTAGCCAACATTCTGTAATGCACAATATATCGACTTTCTGGTCTCGTACGTAATCTGATATAATGTGGATCTTATTACGGACAGAGTGAACATTGACTAGAGAACATTTGATTTGTTGAGATTGCTATGGATTTATGTGAGGAGGATGTGGAGTTGATGTGTATATAGTTATCAACCGCTGTGGTCTCCTATGTGTGTTTGGATGAGGTGGAAAGAATTATATGAAAGAAGTCAAAAATATCTGTCGATCCATTTGTCTTTGAGTCTTTGTGGGGCCAAAATTACTCTTTCAAAATTTAATAGAATGGGATGAAACTGTATATAGGGAAAACAAGTAGAAAAATACACTTAGTTCGAAAATGATGCATATTGGACTGGGGGTTCCATAGAAATCAGCCACCAAATTTAGCCTAATGTATTTCTATGGGAGAAGGAATTCCAGCTTCTATAGCCAAACTTAACAGTTAAGGAAATTGCTCCTTTCAAACTCCCTCTTGGTTCTCTATTCTCCCAACCCCCCAAAATGCCTTCACCACTAAAAGCTATCCCACCCCCCCACAATTGTACACACTGTCCATATCCCATGAACATGACACACATACGAACACTAGCACAGAAACACACTACATACACAAATGCTTGCATACAAACACATGGACAGTGCATGCGCACACAACGCATGTGCATGCATAGAAACATAGCGTGCATGCGCACGCTCACATATAAACACATAGACAGCACACACACGTGCGTGTGCATACAAACTCATGCGCACATGCGTACAAGTACCTGGACAGCATGTATGCGCCCGCTCATGCACAGCACACGCGCGTGTATGCGAACTCGTGCACAGCACACGCGCATGTGCGCGCGAACTCGTGCACAGCACACGCGCATGTGCGCGCGAACTCGTGCACAGCACACGCGCATGTGCGCGCGAACTCGTGCACAGCACACGCGCATGTGCGCGCGAACTCGTGCACTGCACGCAAACTCATCCACAGCATGCACAAAGGGGTTGGAAATAATTCCATGAGCCATGCTCTGCATTCTTTTCTCACTTGTTAAAACAAAAACCCTGGATATTCAATGCTTGTATCCGAATTGTAGCTGACACTGAATATCCAGATAGAGTAGCAATATTCAGACTACTATCCAGTTAACTTTTTGTTGTCCTAAAGTTATCTCCAGGAACAAGCAGGAATGAGTCTTCACATATGGGTATCGTCGGTACCGACGGAGCCTGCACGGGAACGCTCCCCAGCGTCCAAAAAGAAAGCTTTTGGGAGCATCCCACAGTGCCTGCGCGCTGCCTTCCCACCTTTCCCAACCGCCTCTCTCCAGTTCTTCTTTTCCGCGGAGCCAACAGGTCGTATTCCTGTCACCGCTGAAGAATTTCTTTATTTTCGTTTATTTCTTTGGTCGCGTGTCTGCCTTCTCGACGCCGGACCGGTACCGCCGGTCCTTTCTTTCTTTATTCTAAAAAAAATAAAATAAAATAACTACTGTTTTTCTCACTTCAGCGCATTTTTCTTTCTTTGGCCTTAGGCCTACGAAAATTTTTCCTCATGGAAAAGCCTGCCTCCGGGTTTAAAAAGTGCACGAAGTGCAGCGGCACTATTTCTGTCACAGACACCCATGAATGGTGTCTAAAATGTTTAGGTCCTGACCACTCCATTACGGATTGTGAGTCCTGTTCCATGATGTCTAAAAGAGGTCTACAGAATCGAGCAGCCAAGCTCAGTACCCTGTTTCCCTCTGATGCAGCTTCGGTGGCATTGACATCTTCCAGGGCTGCTTCTTCCTCCCATGGATCTCAGGTAACCAAACTTAAGTCCAGCCGGTCCTCGAAGGGTAGATCTCCCTCTAAGTATCGAGATGCCTCCGGGCTTGCTCTCGAGGAATCCTCACCGGCAAAGTTACTCCGGCACGAGGCTCCGGCTTCCAAAGCTTTATCTATGGGGTCACAGGTTGACATCGATGGCTCGGCCTCGACCGATCACCTGTTGCCATGTTCTGGGGTACCGGTGGTTCCCACTAGTACCGACATCCAGACATTGGTGGCGTCGATGGATCAGAATATTCTGACCATGCAGCGTGCCATCATGGCATTCATACAAGCTGTGACGCCTTCGGTACCGCAACAAATTCCGTTGTCGGTACCGACTCCGGCACCGGTACCGATATCGGTTCCGGTGCCGGTACCGATTGCATCGACATCGGCTTCGGTGTCGACTGCAGCGGTACTGATCACTCCGGATGTCGATACCACCCGGTACGCGTATCGGGCTCTGCAGGATCATCCAGATCGGCGATACTTCGATTCCTCTGAAGACTCTGATGAATCAGAGGCCTCTATCGAAGCATCGGTGATCCTTCCTCAGGAGCCCTCTTCTCCAAAAAGGAGAATGTCTCCTCCAGAAGACTTGTCTTTTCAAGACTTCATAATGAAGTGGCCAGGGGCCTTTCCATCTCAGTGGCCCCTGAGACAGAGCCTAGAGCCAAAAAATTAGATATTTTACAATAACCTAAGGCTCCTAAAGAGGCAGCCACTTTACCAATATATGAGATTCTTTATGATCACATGTTGGGCATATGGGAGACTCCTCTCACTACCTCCCCTCATTCTCGTAGGTTGGACACCATGTATCGTGTTCCTCCTTGTCCTGGTTTTCATAAGACTCAGCTTCCTCACCACTCCATTGTGGTGGAGTCTGCTATGAAGAAGATCAAGAGTACAAAAAGGCACTTTTCTACTCCTCCAGGAAGAGAATGCAGAACCTTAGATGGCTTTGGCAGGAGAATTTTCCAGGCCAATATGCTTGTTGCCAGAATCAACTCCTATAGTCTCTATATGGGGATGTTTCTAAAAGAAGTTACAGATCATCTGCAAACTTTGTCTCCTTTTATTTCAGAAGATAAAAGGGAAGAGTTTCTCACCTGGCTCAAACATGCCCAGGATGTTTCCAAGTTTTCCAACCGTGCAGCCTTTGACTCTTTTGAAGGTGCCAGCAGAGCCTCAGCTATTGCCATAGGTGCACGCAAAGTTGCTTGGTTACAAGCTTCTGATTTGGAACCCTGGGTTCAGGATGGACTAGGAAAACTTCCTTGTACAGGTGAAAACCTTTTTGGCAAAGATTGGCAAGCAAAGGCCACCCAGATGGATGCTGAAAATTCTGCTTTAGATAGACTTTCAAAGTCTACTTCTGTTCCTTTTAAGAAAAGGTTGTTCAAAAAGGGATTTTTTTCCCAAAAAAGGGAAATATTATTCTGCTTATGGTCAGCAGGCATCTTCTGCAGGTCGTTTTTCTTCAAAGAGACAGCAACAACCTAAACAGGCCCAGCCTAAGGCTGCTAGGACTGCTACGGCCCAACAGCCTCAGCCTCCTCAGGGCCTTTGACTTACAACTAGAGAACTTAGCCTTTCTGGCTCTAGAACATCCAGAGCCTCTCACCATTCCAGGAAGGTTAGCTCACTTTGCTCCCAGATGGGAACAAATCACAGCAGAGCAATGGACCCTCTCCATCATAAAGGAAGGGTACAAGCTTCATTTCTTAAACCTTCCCCCTCACACCATGGTGAGACAGTTCAATTCTCCAACATCTCTCCTCGACCTTCTGGGTCAGGAGATTGCTACCCTTCTTGCCCAAGGGGCAATAGAAGAAGTACCCCTTCTTCAACAGGGCTCAGGGTTCTACTCCCCCTACTTTCTCATCCCAAAGAAAACAGGGGGCTACAGACCCATATTAGATCTGAGAGAATTGAACAAGTTTCTATGCAAGGAGAAGTTCAAGATGACTTCTCTCGGTACTCTCCTTCCATATCTCCAGAGTCAGGACTGGCTTTGTTCTCTAGATCTCAAGGATGCGTACACCCATGTCCTCATCCATCCAACACACAGAAGGTTCCTTCGGTTCCTTTTCCAAGGAAAGCACTAACAATACAGAGTGCTTCCCGTCGGTCTGGCCTCTGCACCAAGGGAGTTCACAAAATGCATGGCAGTAGTAGCTGCATTTCTACACATCTAGGAATATTTGTCTTCCCATATCTGGACGACTGGCTCATTCGAGCTCCATCCCAGTCAGAGGCCCAGGCTTCCCTGGCCTGCACAAGGCGTATTCTTCAGTATCTGGGACGTGTAATAAACATCCCAAAATCCCATCTCACCCCTACTCAATCTCTGGAGTTCATAGGGGCCTTACTGGATACCATCACTGCAAGAGCCTATCTTCCCCAGGCCCGTTGCCTACGCTTGGTGCAGTTAGCCTCCCAGGTTCAGTTAAAGTCCCATTTAACTGCTCGAGAGATGTTACAACTGTTAGGCCACATGGCATCCACCGTGCATGTGGTCCCCTATGCTCGCCTTCACATGAGGGCAGCTCAATGGACTTTGTCCACCGAATGGACCCAGGCATCAGGGTGCCTGTCAGACAAAATAGCAACCTCCAGTCTCCTTTTTTGCTCTCTCCAATGGTGGAGGTCCACCCAAAATCTGTTGCTGGGGTCCCCCTTTCAACAGGTGTTACCCCAGGCAACCCTTACAACAGATCCCTCCCCAAAGGGTTGGGGGGCTCATCTACAAGATCTCTCCACCCAGGGCATCTGGTCTCCACAGGAGACATCTCTACATATCAACCTCTTAGAGCTCAGAGCAATTTTTCTAGCTCTCAGAGTCTTCCACACCCTGCTCAGCTACAAGACAGTCCTCATCCACACGGACAACCAAGTAGCCATGTTCTACGTGAACAAGCAGGGAGGGACTGGCTCTCTATCGCTTTGCAACGAAGCTCTGAGACTGTGGGCCTTCGCCAGAGAGCATCAAATTTATCTCATGGCAGTGTATCTTCCAGGGGTTCAAAACTCTTGGGCAGACAGACTCAGTCGAGTTCTGTTTCCACACGAATGGTCCCTCCATGGGGACCAGATAGCCAGGATCTTTCAAATTTGGGGAACCCCAGACATAGACCTGTTTGCAAGTCCGTGGAATGCCAAACGTCCCTGGTTCTGTTCCAGGATTCCGTGTCAGGGAGTTCAGGCCAGGGATGCCTTCCTCCTTCATTGGGGGCAAGACTTCCTCTATGCCTTTCCACCCATTCCCCTAATTCCCAAGACACTGTTCAAGCTTCAGAGAGACAAGGGGTCTATGATCCTCATAGCATCACGTTGGCCACGCCAAGTGTGGTACCCTCTACTTCTGCATCTCTCTCAAGCTCCCTCCCTGGACTTGGGATCTGCTCCAGACCTCCTGTCCCAGGAGGAGGGAACGTTATGGCATCCAAATCCTCAGTCTCTTCATCTCAGAGCCTGGTTGCTGAAGGCTTAGACCTTCAAGATTGGCATCTTTCTCAGCAAGTGAAAGATATCCTTCATGCTTCCAGAAAGCCTTCCACCAGACGTTCCTATGCTTTTAAATGGAAAAGGTTTACCATTTGGTGTGCAGAGAAGGGTCTTAACCCTCTTGCAATACCTCTGAATTTTTTACTAGAGTATTTGCTGCATTTATCTCATGCAGGCCTTAAAACGAATTCAGTAAGAGTCCATTTGAGTGCTATTGCAGCATCCCTTAAGCCTCTCAATGGACAGCCTATTTCCTCTCATCGTCTTATAGCAAGATTCATGAGAGGCCTTCTTTTGACTAAACCTCCCATTAGACCACCTCCAGTGGCATGGGACTTGAATCTGGTTTTTGGCCAGCTTATGAAGCCGCCCTTTGAACCCTTAGCCACTACCTCCTTGAAATTTCTTTCCTGGAAGGTTATTTTTCTCATTGCAGTCACTTCAGCTCACCGCATCAGTGAGCTGCAAGCCTTGGTGGCTAATCCTCCTTATACAAGGTTCCATCATGACAAGGTAGTCCTCAGGACTAATCCACACTTTATGCCTAAAGTGGTTTCACATTTTCATCTGAATCAAGAGGTGTATTTACCTGTCTTTTTTCCAGGACTTCATGCATCAAGTGCAGAGAGGAATCTCCATACCCTGGATTGTAAGAGCGCTCGCTTTTTACTTACAAAGGACACAGCAACATAGAAAGTCCTCTCAACTCTTTGTTGCTTTTGATCCCTCTCATTTAGGACTTCCAGTCTCTAAGAGAACTCTGTCCAATTGGATTGCTCAGTGTATTTCTTTCGCCTACCAGAGTAAGAACCTTTCTCTGGAGGGCCATGTCACAGCTCACAATGTGAGGGCCATGGCAGCCTCAATGGCTCATCTAAACTCTGTGTCCATCGACCAAATCTGTCGAGCGGCCACTTGGGCCTCGGTTCATACCTTTACAGCCCATTACTGCTTGGACAAGGACTCCCGCCGGAATGCCTTGTTTGGTCAGGCTGTTCTCAAACACCTGTTCCATACTTAAACAACTCCTACCCCCCATCCCTGGTTGGATGCCCGAGATCCATGGAGGGAGGTAGAGCCCTTCTCAGGGACTCACAACCTTGGGGATCTCCCTGGCATCTCTAGCTGGGGAGTCCCCTTATGTGAAGACTCATTCCTGCTTGTTCCTGGAGATAGCACAGTTACTTACCTGTAACAGTTGATCTCTGGGAACAGCAGGAATAAGTCTTCACAACCCACCCACCTCCCCTAGGAGTTGTATTTCTCTATCTTTCCTTTCCTCTCTCTCTCTCTTTGTCTCAGCTTAAAACTCGAACTGGAGAGAGGCTGTTGGGAAAGGCGGGAAGGCAGCGCGCAGGCGCTGTGGGATGCTCCCAAAAGCTTTCCTTTTGGACGCTGGGGAGCGTTCCCGCGCAGGCTCCGTCGGTACCGACGATACCCATATGTGAAGACTTATTCCTGCTGTTCCCAGAGATCACCTGTTACAGGTAAGTAACTGTGCTATCTTGACAGCAGTCTAAATATTGCTGCACTCTAGAGTATTTTTGGATCCGTTCACATTCTGTCTGTTGTGCTGTAGAGATAGTGCCAGGGCAGTCATTGATGATTTCAAGTGTAACTATCCAGAAAGTGCCAGTGAAAATCGCCAGATATCCCCATGCAGTGGCATTTATCTGGATAGCATCTGCTGCTGTCTGGATAAGTGTGTTTAAGTATTGGTCTGCTACTATCTCCAGCTGAATTTGGGTCTTTCTTCAGAAATGTTTTCTGTCCTTACTAAAATTCTGATATACACTGCCTTGTGAAAGTATTCATCCCCTCGGTGTTTGTCCTGTTTTGTGCATTACAACCTGGAATTAAAATGGTGATTTGGGGGTTAGCACCATGTGATTTACACAACATGGCTACCACCTTGAAGGTGCAAAATATCTTCTCTTGTGACACAGTAAGTAAGACAAAAAACCCAGAAATTTAGAGCCACCTTTTGCTGCAATTACAGCTGCAAGTCTGTTGGGGTATGTTTCTATTAGCTAAGCACATTTAGCCACTGGGATTTTCACCCATTCCTCAAGGCAAAACTGCTCCAACTCCAAATTAGATGGGTTGCGTTCATGTACAGCAGTCTTAGTCATGCTACTGATTCTCAGTTGGATTGAGATCTGACTTTGACTAGGCCATTCCAAGACGTTTAAATTTTCCCTTTAAACCACTCCAGTTTAGCTTTAGGAGTATGTTTAGGATCATTGTCCTGCTGGAAGGTAAACCTTATCTGGCAGACTGAAACAGGTTTTCCTCAAGAATTGCCCTATATTTAGTGCCATCCACCATTCCTTCAATCCTGACCAGTTTTTCTGTCCCTGTCAATGAAAAACATCCCCAGAGCATGATACTGCCACCACCATGTTTCACTGTGGGAATGGTGTTCTCTGGGTGATGGGAAGTGTTGGATTTGTGCCACACATGGTGTTTCCCATGATGGCCAAGAAGTTCAATTTTCATCTAATCTGACCAGAAGCCACTTTCCATGCTGTTGTGCAAACTCCAAACATGTTTTCTTATTTCTTTCTTTAAGCAATGGCTTTTTTTCTGGCCACTCTGCCATAAAGCCCCGCTCTGTGGATTGTACGGCTTAAAGGATCCTATGGACAGATACTCCCATCTCTGCTGTGGATCTTTGCAGCTCCTTCAGTGTTATCCTTGCTGTCTCTGATTAATGCCCTACTTGCCCGGTCTGTGAGTTTTGGTGGGTGGCCTTCTCTTATCAGGTTTGTAGTGGTGCCATATTCTTTCCATTTTGTTATAATGGATTTAATGGTGCTCCGTGGGATAATCAGAATTTGTGATATTTTTTTATAGCCCAACCCTGATTTATACTTCTCCACAACTTTGTCTCTGACCTGTTTGGAGTGCTCCTTGGACTTCATGTTCCTTACTGGTGTTGCAGACCCAGGGGCCGTTCAGAATAGGTATTTCTCCAGGAACAAGCAGGAAGTCAGTTCTCACATATGGATGATGTCGGCACCAACAGAGCCCTCGCGTAAGCATCCCCCAGCTTTCAAAGAAAGCCTTTGTGAGATGCCACCACGCATCCATGGTCCCCTTTCCGCCCAAGGGTGCCATCTTGCTCAGTCTCCTTTTTTCTGCGGAGCCCTTCAGATGTTGTCTGGCTTGTCCCTGGAAAAAGTTAATTTTTGAGATCACGTGATGTTTTGAGAGGGAGCGAACATGTGAGCTCTCACTCCGGAGGGGCCCTCTCCCTTAAACTCATAAAGAACCCTGACTGCAGTGCAACCGATCGGCAAACTCAACAGGGAGAGAGGCCAACCTGCAGGGCACTGACTGAGACGGACGGAGAGCAAACGGGAATGAAATAAGCCCGGTAAGGAAGTGAGAAGCCAAGACCGTGGAGCGCCAAAATGGCAGAACAGCCACCTTTCCTGACGGCTTTGGTCCTGGCGACCTTAGTGGAAGAGGTAACTGCAGCAGTAGTGGGAGCATTGTCACAGCAGCTGAGCATCATCGTGAGCAGAATCGAGGCCATTAATAAAACCTTTGAGTCGTTCGTGGGTCGGCTACAGGAAGCAGAGCAATGAGTGGGGAAAGTGGAGGAGGTGACGGATTCGCCTGCTGCAGGCGCAGGCAGAGTTGCAAGCTGCAAAAATTGATGACCTGGAGCAGATGGCGAGTTGAAGGGGTATTTGGAAACGCTGCTGCCTTCGGTCCTGACACTTGGAGGGGATTGTGGGACCCCATAATTGAGCGAGCACATCGAGTGGGCCCAATGCGACAGGAAGATCGCAGACTGCGCCTGGTTATAGCCCGCTTTCTAACCTATGCCCAGAAGGACTCTATACTGCGGGCATCAAAGAGCAAGGGCCCACTTAAAAACGGAGACCTTCACTTAAGGATATTTCAGGACTATTCGGCAGAATTAGGTTGGCGACGCAGAGCCTATGTTGCAGTGTGCCAAAAACTAGTGGAGTGGAAAGTGAAATTTGTGGTTCTTTATCCCGCCCGTCTCAAAGTCTATCTCCAGGAAGAAGCAGGAATGTAGTCTTCACATATGGGTATTGTCGGTACCGACGGAGCCTGCGTGGGAACGCTCCCCAGCGTCCAATAGGAACGCTTTTGGGAGCATCCGTAAGCACATGCGCGCTGCCTTTCCCGCCTTTCCAACTGTGTCCCTCTTCAGTTCTTTGTTTTCCGCGGAGCCAACAGGATCCATACTCTGTCACCGCAGAAAATACCGTCTTTAAAATTGTTTTCTTTCGGTCGCGTTTGCCTGCCTCACGACGCTTACCAGTACTGCTGGTTCTTTTCTTTAACAAAAAAAACACCCCAACCTTTAAGCTGTTTCTCTGCAGAAACTTTTCTGTTTTGGTGCTAGGCGCCATTTTGGGCACTAGGCCCCCATATTCCTAAAACATGGAAAAACCAACTAGTGGCCGTACTATTTCTGTCACTGACACCCATGATTGGTGTCTTAAATGTTTAGGGCCTGAACATTCTCCATCTGAATGTCTCTCCTGTATGGTGGTAACTAAAAGAGGAAGACAGAACCGGGCTACAAAGCTCGGTACCCTCTTTTCTTCAGATGCTAGATCCATTGCATCGACATCTTCAAGGGCCTCCTCTTCCTCCCATGGATCTCAGGTAACTAAACACAAAAGCCGGTCCTCAAAGGGTAGCTTTCTTGCTAAGCATCAAGAGGCCATTGGCATTGCCCTTGAGGGAACCACACCGGCAAAGCAGCCCCGGCGGGAGGCTTCAGCTTCCAAAGCATCAATGGGGCTCCAGGATGTTCTCGAGGCCCCGACCTCGCAAGAACTACCTGTGCCATGCTTAAGGGTTCCAGCCGTTTTCACTGATACCGATACCCAGCCATCGGCAGCGTCAATAGACCAGAGGGTCCTCGCTATCGAACGCAGCATCGCAGCTCTTCTCTCAGCTGCGGTACCGTTGGTCCAACGGGCACCGGTACCGACATCGACATTGATGCTGGTACCTACACTGGTACAGACACCGGTACCAACGGTACCGGTCCCGGTGGGAATTCTTCCCATGCCATCTTTGGCTGGAATCGACAGATCAACTCGGTACCGACTTCGATCGATACCGGGACCGTGCTTTGCATCAGCATCGTGGTCAGGAATACTTTGAATCCTCCGATTCCGAAGACTCAGACAATTCTGCGGGTACTAGAGGGTTTCTCCCAGAGGATCCCTCTTCTCCCCAACGCAGAATATCACCTCCAGAGGATATGTCTTTTCAGGATTTTATTCGTGATATGGCCAAAAGCCTTTCAATCACTGTGGCTCTTGAACAGGAACCCAGAGCAAAGGAATTGGAAATTCTCCAATGTCCTAAAGCTCCAAAGGAGGCAGCCACTCTGCCCATCCATGAAATTCTGCATAACTTGATGCTCAGAATGTGGGAGACACCTCTGACTACATCTCTTCACTCTAGGAGACTTGATACTATGTATCGAGTTACGCCATGTCCTGGATTTCAAAAGACTCAGCTGCCACACCATTCAATGATGGTGGAGTCAGCCATGCATAGGATGAAAAGTGCAAAGATGCGTGCATCCAATCCTCCAGGTTGTGAATGCAGGACTCTGGACGCTTTTGGGCACCAAACGTTTCAGGCTTCCATGCTTTCAGCTAGGATCAGTTCATATATACTGTATATGGGAATGTTCCTCAAGGAAGTTACAGGAGATTTGGAGCTTATGAACCCATTTCTCCCAGATGACAAGACTTTCTTGCTCTAGTTAAGCATGCTCAAGATGTCTCCAAGTTTGTAAATCGTGCAGCCTTTGACTGCTTTGAATGCATCAGCAGAACCTCTGCTATTGCCATTGGCGCACGACGGATTGCCTGGTTTCAGGCATCAGGCTTGGAGACTTGGGTACAGGACAAGTTAGGCAAGATTCCTTGCACGGGAGAGAATCTCTTTGGCAAGAACTGGCAGCAAAAGGTTAATGAGTTAGATGCTGTCAGTACTACTCTTGATAGATTGTCGAAATCTACAGCCACTCCAGCCAAGAAGAAGTTTTATAAAAAACCCTCATTCAGCAAAAAGAGGAAATTTTATCCTTCCTATGCCAAGCAGACTCAATCTCAGGGTCAGGTTGCCCAAAAGGGACAAACTATACAGCAAAAGAAGCCAAAAGGCCCCAGAGCCCAACCAGCTCTGCAGGTTCAGCCCCCTCAAGGACTTTGACTCCTTCCTAGAGAGCTTAGCCTTCCTGCCTCTGAGGGGTCCCCAACCCCCCAATATCCCAACAGACTGCATCAGATAACAGCAGAAGATTGAACTTTGTCCATTGTAGGAGAAGGGGTACAAGCTTCATTTTCACAGCATGTCCCCTCCTACAATTCTAAAGCAATTCAATTCTCAAACCTCCACAAACAATCTGTTAGATCACGAGGTCTCAACACTTCTTTCCCAAGGGGCAATAGAGGAGGTACCCATTCTTCAACGGGGTGCAGGGTTCTACTCCCCCTATTTTCTTATTCCAAAGAAAACAGGAGGACACGGACCCGTTTTAGACCTCAGAGAATTGAACAAATACCTGTTTCGAGAGACGTTCAAAATGATTTCTCTAGGAACTCTTCTGCCATACCTTCAAAGCCAGGATTGGCTTTGCTCTCTAGACTTAAAGGATGCATACACTCACATTCTGATCCATCCAGATCACAGGAAATTGTTACGATTCCTTTTCAGGGGAAAACATTTCCTGTACAGGGTTCTTCCCTTTGGTCTAGCTTCAGCACCAAGGGTATTCACGAAATGCATGGCAGTAGTAGCTGCTTTTCTACGAACCCTGGGGATATTAGCCTTCCCTTACTTAGACGACTGGCTCATTCGAGCCCCTACAGTTGCAGAGGTCAGCATGCACTGTCTTCGCACAATGCAAATCCTCCAATACTTGGGGTTGGTAATAAACTTCCCAAAATCCCAATTTGTTCCTTCCCAATGCCTGGAATTCATAGGAGCCTGTCTAGATACCAGACAGACAAGGGCTTTCTTTCCACAGGCCCGGTGTCTTCGCATAATGAAACTAGCTTCTCAAGCAGCAGGGAAATCCTCCCTAACTGCTGGAGAGCTACTAAGTTGCTGGGACATATGGCATCTGCGGTTCATGTAGTCCCATATGCTCACCTCTACATGCGAGCAGCTCAGTGGACCCTTTCCACACAGTGGACACAGGCCACAGGTCATTTATCGGACAAAATAATAAACTCTCAATGACTAATTTTGTCCCTCCAATGGTGGCAATTCCTAGAAAATCTGACAATGGGGTCTCCTTTTCATCAACCCCTTTTTCAGGCCACCCTAACAACAGATGCATCGCAGGTGGGTTGGGGAGCACACCTGAATCATCTCTCTACCCAGGGAACCTGGACTCCACTGGAGGCTGGTCTGCACATAAACCTCCTGGAATTAAGAGCAATCTATTTAGCTCTTCGAGTATTCCACGCCCGGCTCAGCTACAAGACAGTCCTAGTCCAGACGGACAATCAAGTAGCAATGTTCTATGTGAACAAGCAAGGCGAGACAGGCTCTCTGTCGTTATGCAATGAAGCTTTACGACTGTGGGCCCTCGCCAGAGAGTGTCAAATTCACTTTCTAGTGGTATATCTTCCAGGCATTCAAAACCTTTGTGCAGACAAACTCAGTCGAGTACAGCTGCCTCACGAGTGGTCCCTCCACCTGGACCAGGTGGCAAAGATATTTCATTTGTGGGACACTCCAGACATAGACCTCTTTGCAAGTCCACTGAATGCCAAACTTCCCCGGTTCTGTTCCAGGATTCCGGCTCACAATTGTCAGACAAGGGATGCCTTCCTCCTTCACTGGGATCAGGGCTTCCTTTATGCCTTCCCACCCATTTCCCTCATCCCCAAAACATTCTTCAAGCTTCAGAGAGACAGGGGTCGCATGATTCTCATAGTGCCACGATGGCCATACCAAGCGTGGTATCCCCTGCTTCTACATCTCTCTCAAGCTGCACCTCTGGAGTTAGGCATGCTCCAGATCTTATTTCCCAAGAGAACGGGATGCTGTGGCACCCGAATCCCCAGTCCCTGCATCTCACAGCCTGGTTGTTGAAGGCTTAGACCTCCAGGATTTCAACCTGTCCCAGCAAGTAAAGGATATCCTTCAGGCTTCTAGGAAACTTTCCACAAGAAGATCTTATGTCTTCAAGTGGAAATGTTTTACTATATGGTGCTCCAAGAAGGGATTGAACCCCCTTGGCATACCCTTAGAATCGATACTAGAGTATCTCCTTCACTTATCGAATTGTGGTCTAAAGACCAATTCGGTAAGAGTCCATCTTAGTGCAATTGCAGCTTCTTATAAGCCTCTGAATGGACAACCAATTTCCTCTCATCCACTCATATCCAGATTTATGAGAGGTCTTCTATTAACCAAACCTCCCATTAAGCCACCACTGGTGGCATGGGATCTAAATCTAGTTCTCGGACAGCTCATGAAGCTGCCTTTTGAGCCTTTAGCCACTACAACCCTTAGGTTTTTGACCTGGAAGGTCATCTTCCTAATTGCAATCACCTCTGCACATCACATTAGTGAACTGCAAGCTTTAGTGGCTAATCCTTCTTATACTAGGTTTCACCATAATAAGGTTGTTCTTAGAACTCATCCACACTTTATGCCAAAGGTGGTTTCGCCTTTTCATTTAAATCAATCAATTTATCTTCCTGTATTTTTTCCGAGGACTCACGCCTCTAATGCAGAAAGAAACCTTCATACTTTGGATTGTAAAAGAGCCTTAGCCTTTTACCTTCAGAGAACACAGCAACATAGAAAGTCCTCGCAACGTTTTATAGCTTTTGACCCTAGTCATTTGGGATAACAGGTCTCCAAAAGTACTTTATCCAAATGGATTGCCCAATGCATATCCTTTACTTATGAGAGTAAGGGTCTTCCTCTTCAGGACCATGTCACAGCTCATAACGTGAGAGCCATGGCAACTTCCATGGCTAATCTCCACTCTGTGTCTATCGATGACATTTGTCGAGCAGCCACCTGGGCTTCGGTACACACCTTCACAGCCCATTACTGCCTGGATAAAGCCTGCAATTGGGATGCCTTCTTTGGCCAAGCTGGTCTTCAAAATCTCTTTCAGACTTAATTCAACTCCTACCCACCAACCCTGGTGGAATGTCAGAGATCCATGGGAGGAAGGATTCCCACCTTTCTAGGGTGGCACCTTCCTAGGGCTATCTCCCTGGCATCTTCAGCTAGGGAGTCCCCCATATGTGAAGACTACATTCCTGCTTGTTTCTGGAGATAGCGTAGTTACTCACCTGTAACAGGTGATCTCCGGGAACAGCAGGAATTTAGTCTTCACAACCCACCCACCTCCCCTAGGAGTTGTCTCTCTATCTCTTTGTCTCTTTCCTCTCTCCCTATATCCTTTAACTCAGCTACAAACCTAACTGAAGAGGGACAGTTGGAAAGGCGGGAAGGCAACGCGCATGTGCTGAGGGATGCTCCCAAAAGCGTTCCTATTGGACGCTGGGGAGCGTTCCCGCGCAGGCTCCGTCGGTACCGATGATACCCATATGTAAAGACTAAATTCCTGCTGTTCCTGGAGATCACCTGTTACAGGTGAGTAACTACGCTTTACCAACGGTGCAGTGAGACTTTTTGAATCAGCAGAGGAGGCCTCAAAACACTTGTCAGAGTTGCGGCCAGCATCGGTGGGGGAGACCTCCTAGAGTGTTCATGAAATGGTGGAAGTAGGAGGGAGGGCATTGATCTGAATACTCGGGTTTTTGCATCAAGCTTTTGCATGAATTAATATGAGGGGCCATGTTGGCTCACTGAAGAATATCTGACAAGGGTAGTGGGTACAAAGTAGAGGAGAGATAAGGTGGCTGCGCTAAAAAGTGAACTTTTGATCTCTGAATCTTCACAGATGGGCCTATCCCAGCACAATGATGGATGAGGCCGCAGAGACAGCAGACTGAGATAAGCCGCGGCAGGAAAACTGTTGACATTTATGGAGGGAGGTGGGGGGGGCCCTCCGGGAACATCTCAGCGTGATCCTCTTGAGAAGTGAGAAGAGTGAGAAATGGGGTCTGAAGGAGCAGGGGGAAGAGGGAGGAGAGGGGGACAGGGACGACTCAGGGATTTGTACGGGCGGGTTGGGGGCGGGGAGAGTCGCTTTATTAGCCACTAATGCAGTAGAGAGGGAGATGGTCACAGTTTCACAGAATAGGATGGGAAAGCAAAGGGAGGGGGGCCCTAGACTGGGAGGGCACCTGGACCACAAAAGTAGAAGAGCAATACGATATAACAGGGTTAAGAACGGGTATAGGCTGAGGATCCACTTGTGGAATGTATGTGGTATAGGCACCCCAATCAAGAGGCATAAAATTTTGAAGGCACTCGCACGTCATCATTGTGATGTAGCACTCCTTCAAAAGACACATAAGTCAACTATAGTACATAATAAACTTAAAAGGGATTGGGTGGGGCAGACATTTGGAGCGCCTGCACAGGGTAGGAAGGGTGGAGTAGCGATACTGATGCGCAAGAAAGTACAGTTTGAATGTAAATGGGAAATTGCACACCCCCATGGTACTTTATTAAACTACATGGGGTCTTAGAAGGCCAACCTATAATTTTGAGTAATATATATGGCCAGCCAGTTCAGAATTGTCCTTTTAAGCACAGATAGCTTCCCAGCTGGAACAATTACCCGTCACAACTATGGTAGTGGGGGGGGGGGGGATTTGAACGGGATACTGGACCCACTGATGGATACGTCCAGAACAGACCCGAGTTCTAGGGCACAGCTATCTCGCGTGTTGCAGTGATTTTTGCGACGACTCCACTTAGTGGACCCATGGCGACTGTTACACCCGCAGGAGAGGGACTATACCCATTTATCGCGGGCGCACGGAACGAGCGCCCACATAGACTATCTCCTGGTTTTGGATAGTCTGTTTACAAGGGTGGATGGGGCTCAGATTGGGCCGGGGGAAATCTTGGACCTCGCAGTGATTTGGCTGGAACTGGCATGGCGTTCAGAGAGCGAGTATACATGGCTCTGGCGCTTTCCACAGGAGCTTAGTAACGATGGGAAGTTCCAGGTGTTCCTGAAGGATAGATGGCACGAGTATCAAACACACAATCAGCAGCATCAGGACACTCCTGAACTGTACTTGGAAGCGGCCAAGGCAGTATTAAGAGAGAATATCATGTGATATGTATCTCGGAGGAGATGCCTCCTGAATGCACGGGTGCTTAGATTGGAAAAGCAGGTAGTGAAGGTGCGTAAGCTGCATGCTGCTCATCCCCTCGGGCATTATCGTACACGGTTGTTGGAACTCCAGGCTGCTTTAAATGAGGTCTTGCATCAGAGAGCAAAAAAGTCTCATCTGTATTATAGATTTCAGTTACAGGAGTATAGGGACAAAACAGGGAAGCTGTTGGTCCGATGTCTTCGAGGGGCTAGAGGATCTAATAGGGTAGTGGCCTTGCAGGGGGATGGGGGAGGGATTTGTAGAGATAACAGGGGGATAGCCAAGCTGTTTCGAGAGTTCTGCAAGAAATTGTATGAGGTGGAGAAGTGCTCCCCCGATAGACTGGAGGCCTATAGTCAACAGTGTCCCCCCCCCCCCCTCAGATATCTAAACAGCAGGCCCAGGAGTTGGGAGCACCACCAACATTGGAGGAGGTTCTGAGAGATATAGCCAAGGCACAGGGTGGCAAATCACTAGGTCCAATCGGGTGTACAGCTAAATTTTATAAGATGCTGCAGGGGGAGGTAGGGCCCTCACTGGTGGCATTGTACCAAGACAGAATAGGAACTGGTACATCTACATGGGTGAGAAATCAAGCCCATATCATGCTAATTCCCAAACCGGGGAAAGATAAGATGGAGGCAAGTTGTTACAGACCCATTTTGTTGATTAATTTTGATAGCAAACTGTGGGCTAAGATCTTGGCGGACCGGCTGGCGGAGCTTCTGCCCCACTTGATACAAGTCCCAGATAGGCTTTGTGAAGGGGAGATGCACAGTAAAAAAAAAAAAAAAAAAATATGCGGCGTATCATGGCCTCCTTGGAGTGGGTGCGTGAGAAGCGGATCCCCTCACTCTTGAATAGTTTTGACGCTGAAAAGGCCTTTGACAGAGTCCAGTGGGATTACCTTTTTCAAGTACTACCCAGATACGGGTTAGGAGAGACTTTTTTACAACAGGTCCGGACTCTCTATGCGAAGCCAGCAGTCTCAGTATTGGTAAATGGTATCTTATTGGCTTCTTTTCCCCTGGAGAAAGGAACCAGACAGAGGTGTCCATTATCACCACTGCTTTTTGTCTTATCGTTGGACCCCCTCATTCGATTCCTAGAGGAGTGTAAGGCGATCCCAGGAGTCATGATGGGTCAATATCAGTTTAAGGTGGCAGCTTTTGCAGACGTCCTGCTGGTTCATATTACAAACCCGAGGGTGGCCTTGCCTAGATTATTGTTGCCAATTGACTCCTATGGTAGGTTGGCGAGCCTTAAGCTGAACCAAGATAAATCCGAAGTGCTGGATGTCCTTGGCACAGTAAGTGGACGGTGGGGAGGGCTGTTTCCTCTGCAGTGGGCGGATAGTGAGTTCCAGTACTTAGGCGTGTGTTTGCCAAGGGACCCACTTCAGCTTTATAGGAGGAATTGGGATAAAGGTATGGAGCATGTCCTTAGCAAGATGGATTGTACCCCATTGCCGCTGTCGATGATGGGGAGAGTGGTGGCATTTAAGATGGTTCTGTTGTACGTTTTGCAGTCTCTGCCCATGTACCTCCTTCGTCAAGACATGGAATGCCTAGAGCGAGGGATCCGGAGATTTTTATGGAAGGAGGGTCGGGCCTGGGTTCCATATGCCCGGCTCAGAGGCTCATGTGCCCAGGGAGAGGTGGGGATCCCTGATATTCTAAGTTACGCAAAGGTCCCTTAGACACCTGAGGGATTGGATAGGGCAGACGGAGCAATTCACCCCAAGGGAGCTAGAAGAGGAATTTGTGAAACTCATTCGCTGATGGCAATTTTGCACATGAAAAGAGCCAGAAGTGCCACAGAGGCTCCACCGAAGTCAGTTAATAGAACCAGTACGGAAGGCTTGGAGGTTCCTGTGTGCCAAGTGGAACACATCAGCACAGTCCTCAAGCTTTTTACCAATATGTGGTAATCCTGATTTCTGGCCGGGGATGGATAGCCAGATTTTTCAGGAGTGGAAAGGGAGGGGAATCCGATGTGTGTGGGTCATGTGCTAACCCTTGAGGGTTCAATGAAATCTCTCTCAGAGCTATGTAGAGAGTTTGAACTGGGGAAGCCCCAATATTTTGCTTATTATCAGCTACGACATATCTGTTCTCTCCCTGGGGATAGTGTGAAGTTTGAGCAGACTGCAAGGATCTTAGAGTTCTTTGATATAGGGATACGCTCTCTTGACCTCCTATCTAGCTTGGCTAAGAAATTGGGGCAGTGGCTGCCCTGGAAGGATTATGCAGGGCTAAGTGTAAGATGGGGGATTGAGATGGGGAGTGAGGTGACAGAGGGGAGTATAAAGGAAGCGCTGGGGCGGGTTCCGAGGGAGGTCATAGCATCTCGACTCAGAGAACGGCAGATGCGAGTGATCCATCGAGCCCAGTTCTCGCTAATGCCACAGTGAGTTACATCCGAATGGGGATTGCCCGTAGTGTGGGATGGCGGAAGCAAACCTAGGGCGCATGTGGTGGAGCTGCACAAGGATGCAACATTATTGGTATCGAACTCAATGTTACATGTGTGACTTGATAGGGTAAGTGGTGCAGTGGACGGCAGATTTAGTGGTGAGTAATCACCTTCCCGTGGCGTCCCCTAAGGGGCGATGAGAGCGTATATTGATACGCAAAGCATGCATTACAGGGAAGCTGCCCATAGTCCGAAATTGGAGACAAGATTCAGGGCCTTCATACTGGGAATGGAGACATGTATTCCATCAACTTATGACCCAGGAGTTGATGGCTTCCAGAGAACACCCAGAAAAGAGAGCTCAGTGCTTATTGATATGGGGGGGTTATCTGGACAAGCTTAACCCGCTGGTGAGGAATGAACTGTTGACCTTATAATGGAGGGGGTGTTAAGAGGAGGCAAAGTGGCCTTAAAAATGAGGGCTGGGGGTGTTGGGAGGGGGGGGTAGGAGGGCAAGAGATCTCCAAGTAAGTATGGAGGACTCCGCCTGAGGGGAGGGGGCCTGATGTTGGGAAATGGGCAGGAGGAGAGGGGGGAGGGACAGAGATAGGATGGGGGTAGAAGTGGTAGTTGGGGAAGGTATAATAAGAAGTGAGACGCCATTGGGCTGTTAATGGGAGGGAGGAGGGGGAGGGGGGAGGAAGCGGGGGGGGGGAACAGGACGTTGGAGAGAGGTGGTTAGTATAAATGAATGTGAACTGAACGTAAGTCTAGGTGGGTCAAGGTAATGCACATAGAATTGTTGAAAATGGACTACCAGTTGGCACCTTACCTACCTGAATGACTACTTAATATTTATTAAGTGTACTGGAAGGGGGAGGAGAAGGGAAGGACAGAGAGGGTAAGAGGTTTGGTGGTGGGGAATAAGAAAGTGGAATTGGACATGTGGAAAGGTATGGAATGTAACAAAGTTCAATTGTGTGCCTTAATGTTTGTTTTTTTTATCATGTATCATGATTGTTCTAATTCCTTGAATAAACAGTTTGAATATTTTAAAAAAAAAAAAAAAAAGTTAATTTTTTTCTCTCCGAGTTTCACACTCGTCTCCAGTATTGCACCGGTACTCTTCCCGCCTACCGACCTTGGTGTCTCAGCGACTGGTTCGGCTTATTTTTATTTCTATCTTGTTTTTTTTTCTTTTCAGCGTCTAAGCGCCTTTTTTCTCCCACTGGCAGCCTGGAGAGTCTTCGACCTCACAGGGGTACTTTTTTCCCCCATCTCTACCAGTGGCTTTAAGAAGTGTGATCGGTGCTCTCAAATCATGTCTCTAACTGACACACATGACTGCTGTTCTCGCTGCCTTGGGTCGGACCACGACCAGGCAGCCTGCTGTCTCTGCATGAGGATATCCAGCAAGACCCTCAAGAGCCGCCAGCAACAGCATGACAAGCTTTTCCCTGAGTCCCTGATGCCTCCAAAGGCCAGGGCCTCGTCTGAGGCCCCAACATCTTGGGCAGAACCCTCCGAACCCAAGCCTCATCGTGGGTCCTCAGAAAGGGGGTCTCCCTCGAGGGAACCCAGGAAAAAGAAAAAACCCTCAAAGGTGGCATCCTTGGATGGTTCCGACCGACCAGGGGCTCCCCCGGTCCCGCAGTCCGAGATGCTCATCCGAGGCGACGGAGAAGGAGCGGCCTGTGAAGGTCCCCTAGAAGGATTCGACTGCGGACCAGCTTCGGTTCCCAGACACTATCCTCGACGAGGATTCCCCCATATCTTAAAATGGATATAGCAGAATTAGAAAAGGTACACAGAAGAGCCACCAAAATGGTAAAGGGGATGGGAGGATATCCCTGTGAGGAAAGGCTTAAAAGGTTAGGGCTTTTCAACTTGGAAAAGAGATGGCTGAGAGGAGATATGATAGAGGTCTATAAATTAATGAATGGAATGGAACGGAACGGGTAAATGTAGATCGGTTGTTTACTCCATCAAAAAGTAGAGAGACTAGGGGACATGCAATATAGCTACAACATAACCCATTTAAGACTAATAAGAAAAATATTTTTTCACTCAATGCACAATCAAACTCTGAAATTAGTTACTGGAGAATGTAGTAAGAACTGTTAGTGTAGCTGGGTTTAAAAAAAGTTTGGACAAGTTCCCGGAGGAAAGATTTATAAACCATTATTTAAAAAGACCCGGGAAATCCACTGCTTGCCCTGGGACAAGCATTGTGGAACCTTTGTGCCTTTTTCAGGACCTGTCAAGTACTTGTGAGCTGGATTGGCCACTGTTGGAAACAGGATACTGGGCTTGATGGTCCTTGGTCTGACCCAGTATGTCACTTCTTATGTTCTTATGTGGGTTGGCTATCTGGATAGTAGCTAAACATTGCCACTATTTGGATAGCTGCTGTCACTGACCACAAAATCTAGATATTCAGTGGCAACCACTATCCTGATACTGCTGCTGAATATTTGGATTTTTTTTTACCCATGGCAGCCAGTGTTCATAGAAAAAAGAACCCCAAACAAATAAAACAAAACTGACCACAGCAGGCTCCGTATTATCCTCTGCTTTTTCCCGTCATATCACAGTATACTGGCAGTCTCCAAGCATGTCTATTCTAGAGCTGCCCTGTTAGGGTGACCTAGGAAAGAAACATCACCTTAAGGCTATCATCAATACAGCTTGGCAGCATTCAGAAGTTCCACCTGCATAAACATTTTTTTTCAATTTAAAGTTTTTATTAAGGTGAGATAATAGTACACATCAACCAAATGCCCCCATAGAGTCCTGCACCTGCGTTAAAACAGAAAAGCAGGTGCAGACGTTTGTTCACCATACATGTAAAGGTTAAATGAGCAAGAGATAATTGAAACAATAAATAAAAGCAATAAATACATGAAACCCCCCTCTTCTCCCCTTCGTCCCTCTTACCAGTATACTAGAGGTCTGCAATTTCCTCACATAAAAAAATATGCACACTTCTTATACTATTAAACCATAGTTCCTTAAGCTTGAAGCTTTAGCTCACTGCACTTTCATGAGCCAACCAGCATTTGAAAGGACCCCAAATGATTTGGAATTTCTTCAACCCCTTCTGCTGCATGGCTATTAACGTTGCCATTTAAAAAATATATTTAGCTCAGCATCAGCCCTTTTCCAATGCTGAGCTAAAGCTAATCTTGCAAAAATAAATACATATTGGGCCAAATGTTACTAAATAAGAACGTGTGGTTTAGGATTTAACAAATTACATTAAGGCCTCATTAGGGGTATGCTCTTTCTTCAGCACATTCAGTAAAAATAAAAATAAAAAAACCCTCTCAAAAAATCTTAGATTTTGGGCACTCTCACCATATATGGAAGAAGTTACTTTTCAAACCATATGGCCTCCAGCAAAGGCCATCCCCCAAACCTAAAACCTTTCAAACTCTCACAGGGGTATAATACCATCTATAATAGATTTTATATTTATTCTCTATTTAATATACTGCATGCAGAACTTTACGAAGCCATCCAATCATGGATTCCTAGTCCTGCTCCTCCCATGACACCCCTAGTTCTTTCTCCCATCGCTTATGATGTTTAGGTTTCTCAGACAATTTCTCATACAATGCCTTATAGAGTGTAGAGATGCACCTCTTAATTGTACTCACCATAAAGACCACCTCCAAGGTTGTTGGCTCCTTCCTCCACCAGTTCCTCCCCTCTTGTCTTATAAAATGACAGGTTTGAGTATATTGGAACCTATACCATTCACTGAGCCCATAGTCTTCCTGCAGCTCCTCAAAAGTTAAGAGTTTGCCCTCACCAAGGAACTGTCCAACTGTTTTCAGGCCTTGATTTTCCCATTTAATATATGCCTTATCTTTTATGTCCGGAGGAAACCCTTCATTGAAACACAAAGAGGTAAACCTGACCAGACTACTAGCCCCAAAGGCCTTTTGTTTATATATTCTCCTACATTTTACATGTGAGGAGAACCCAGGGATTATCTATCTTCAAACTTCAAGGCATCTTCCCACCCTTCCATAGCAGATATGGGACAGGCTCCCACATCTACCTGCTCCAGTTTATTTATTTAACGTTATTTATATACCGCCTTATCATTCTTTCAAGGTGGTTTCCACGGCAAACAATCAAATGGGGGGCGAGTGTCTACATGCAGTGGAGAGAGTGGAGTGTAGGTGTGGGGGGGGGGTAGATTAGAGTTGGATTTTCTACATGGTGCGCTATAGTACAGTATAGTTGTACCCATTCCTTCCACTCACACATAATACGCCATGTTCCATTCAAGTGATAATACCTACTCCATGTAAAATTGTTCCATGTAATGTTGAAGTTCACTTCTTTGTAAACTGCATCCATCCTTGGAAACACGTATATAAGAAGAAATAAATAAATAAACCATTCCACAACTGCCTGCCAACTGGGCTGCTTCATAATAAGCCATCAGGGTCAGAATAGCTAGCCCACATTCATCTCCTGAGCAGCTCAAGACCATCCAGGCCACACTTGGTCTTTTATAAGCCCAGATAAATTTTGATAGGGACCTCTGTCACCATAGCAAAACGCTGTCCGGCCCCTGCACCAGTAACAAATGGTATAAATATAAAAACTTAGAGCGCACCATCATTTTAACACTATTTCCACATCGTCCTGCTAGACCAGTCCAGACAAATGGGTTGTGTTCCCCTACCAGCAGATTGGTGGAGACAGAGAACCAATGAAATGCTCAGGTTTCAATGACATCGCTCCCATGTCTCTATCAACCTGAGCCACACAAGGGCAACTCAGTACTTTTCTATCTCAAGCAGATGTGGTGGTTGGATTTTCTCAGCTCTTATAAAATCTGTACAAATGAAGAATTGATCGAGGTATCAACGGAGCCTGCGTGGGAAGCTCCCCAGCTACCAATAGGAAAGCCTTTGGGAGCATTCCACTGCGTCTGTGCTGCTGCCTTCCCGCTCTCCCAACTACCTCTCCTCAGTTCTTCTTTTTTCACGGAGCCAACGGGTCAAAACCCTTTCACGGAGAAAAGAACTTAACATCTTTTTTCTAAAACCGCTTCTGCCTCTCTGCACCGGTATCGCTCGATCCTGGTATAATTTTTTTAATTTTTTCTCTAAAATTCCTTTTCTTTAAAAAAAAAAAAAAAATTCACCTCAGGGCCTTGTGGCCATCGGGCCTTGCCCACCACAATGGAAAAGCCTTCCAGTGGGTTCAAAAAATGCACCATGTGCTCCAGCACCATTTTGGTGAAAGACAAACACTATTGGTGTCTGAGATGCCTTGGTCCCGACCATATACCCCAAGATTGCCCCCTCTGTAAACAGATGACGAAGAGGGGGGAATAGGGAACTGGGCCAAAATGTTTGGAGAACTCTTGATGTCGGTGGCCTCAACTTCCTCTAGAGTATCCTCATGCTCTCACAGTTCCAAGCACTCTAAGGAGTCCACTCACTCAGAGAAGAGGACTAAAAAACTTGCATCTCCTTCAAAAACCTCCAAGGACAAGTTAAAGCTTCAAGAACCCTCAGAAGTTGAAGGAACCAAAGGAAAGGTCATAGGATTCCTCAGGCAAGTCTCGGGAATTGAAGGAAAGAGCCTGCTGAAAGCACTGGGACTCTTTCAGGACCTCTTCCAACTCTGGTCATCGGCCCAGGCATCCAGAAGTAAAAGCTTGGCGTATAATGCTCTGGGGGAAGGGCTGAATGAACAACTGTTGTTAACATCCCGTGATTGAGCTTCGTATCGGGAAGGACAGCACATTTGAATGATTGCGTCTCCTTGCTTATCCAGATGAGTAGCCAAGTTTTACAAAAGGGTCAATATGCGATGTGTCTAGACGCACAATGAATGATTTAGCTGCAGTAAGCAGCCTTTAATATACATTGTTGGTGTGAAGGCTGGTTTTGGGAAACCTGTAGCCTTTAGCACAAAGACCTTCGGGTCATTTTTTAACAAATGATTTTAAAAAAAGGACAGCCTGCTTCCTGAGAGTGATTCGTCACCCTCATGCCAGGCAATCCGACAAAAATTGTTTTCTTGATAAATTCCTGTTCAACAAGTTCATCAGGATTAGGAAGGTTTTTTCATATTTGGTACTATACACCTTCCAAGCGGTACTGGCACATAGCCAAAATGTGTCAAAGTTTGTGAAAAGAGCGGCATTTGATGCCTTTGTGTCCACCAGTAGAGCCTCATCCATTGCCATCTGTGCATGACGGTTAGCTTGACTTCAGACCTAGAACAATGGGTCCAAGACAAACTGGGCAATATCCCCTGCACTAGAGAGAACCTCTTCAGTAAGAACTCAGGGAGAAGGCTGGAGAGCTTGAAACGGATGACACAACCCTTAAATGGCTTTCTAGAAAAACTGTTCACCACAAGAAGAAAAGGGCAGCAGCCAAAAAACCCTTCTTCTCTAAGAAGATAAGATTCTATCCCTCCTATTCCCAACCAGCTTATCAGCCCCAGCAGAAACAACAGAGTCCTAAGCATGCAAAATGTCCAGACTGGCCAAGCCACAACCAGCCACCCAAACACAGGCAGCACCCAGTTTTTGACTCCCACATAGGGAGCACAGCCAGTCTTCCCCCTACATTTTTAGGAACTCACCACTGTTCCAGGTAGACTTCGCATTTTGCACATCGATGGCACTGCATCACCACAGAACAGTGGGCCTTGTCCATAGTTCTAAAGGGTTACCAGTTAGATTTTCAGAAACTCCCCCTTCACCACTTCAGGGGAGATTTCCCTACCCAGCCTCACCTTGACCCCCTGCTCAAGCAGGAAGTCAACATCCTCCTTTCCCATGGAGCCATAGAAGCAGTTCCTCCAAATCAGCTGCTAAAAGGCTTCTACTACCTCTGCTTCCTCATTCCAAAGAAGTCCTTGTAGAAGAGAAAGTCAAAATGATCTTTCTAGGAACCCTACCTACAGGAACACAACTGGCTATGTTCCCTAGACCTCAAAGAGGCCTACACCCACATTCTGATTTATCCAGATTACCAGTCAGGGCACCCATTATCAATACAGGGTCCTTTCCTTCGGTCTTGCGTCTTCACCAAGGGTCTTCACAAAGTGCATGGCCTTAGTGGCAGCATATCTTCAAAACAACAAAGTCGTTGTCTTCCCTTACTTAGATGACTGTCTAATAAAGGCAGACTGTCCTGAAGCACTCTGCTCATCTCATCAACAAACTCATGCACTATCTCGGATTTGTAATAAACTTCCCAAAATCCCAGCTTGTTCCAACCCAAAGATTAGAATTTATAGAAGTACTGACGCTCAGCAATCCAGAGCCTTCCTCCCCATGGAATGCATTTGCAGGTTGGTGGGTCTAGCCACTCTCATGCATCAACAACAGACTGCCATGGCTCAAGATTTTCTGTGCCTCTTGGGCCACATGGCATCCACAGTGCATGTCCTCTCTTATGTGACACTACACATGAGGCTAACTCAATGGACTCTCTCAACCCAGTGGACCCAAACCACAGGGAATCTGTGGGATATCATGCATTTAACGTGCCCTCTGACAGAATCACTCCTTTGGTGGTGCACCTCAACAAATCTTCTCGTAGGGTCACCTTTTTGGATGCCCCAACCTCAACATACCCTGACTACAGGTGCGTAAGAGCTTGGTTAAGGAGCCCATCTGGATTCCCTCTCCACACAAGGCCTCTGAAGCTCAGAAATCCCTCAAACAAATCAACCTCCTCGAGCTTTGAGCATATGAATGCTCTTTGAGTTTTCCAGCACCTCCTTGTCAATAGCCAGATACTGATCAGGATAGACAATCAGATGGCAATGTTTTACATAAACAAACAAGGGGGGACAGGTTCTCTCCCTCTCTGCAAAGAAGCCCGCCGCCTATGGAATTTTGCCATTCTCCATCACATGCACCTTCTTGCAGTTTATATTCCAGGAGAGTCCAATCTCTTGGCAGACAGACGGAGTCAGGTCTTACAGCCTCACGAATGGACCCTGGATCCACAGACAGTGGCAAAAGTCTTTCAAACCTGGGGAACCCCACTGATAAATCTCTTTGGCACGCCACAGAACTCACAACTTCCACAGTTCTGCTTCAGGAATACCATCCATCAGATGCCTTCATGATTTACTGGGGTCAAGGATTACTTTATGCCTTCCCCCCATACCCCTGATCCTGAAGACCCTCCTCAAACTTCAAGCAGACAAGGGATCTATGATCCTTATAGCCCCTTGCTGGCCCCATCAGCCTTGGTTTCCCCTCCTCCGGCTGACACAGATTCCTCTGATTCCACTAGGATCCAAGCCGGGTCTTCTGTCCCAGGACAATTCCATTCTGCAGTCTCTATGACTGTGGATGCTGAGAGCATGGTGATTCTAAATGTTCCTCTATCGACAGCTGTAAAAAAGGTCCTCCTTTGCTCCAGGAAGCCCTCTACCCGGAAAACATACTCTTTCAAATGGTGTAGATACGCAACGTGGTGCTCCCAAAACAATCACAATCCCTTTGAAGCATCAGTACCCACACTTCTTCAATACCTGTTACACTTGTCCTCCCTAGGAATCAAAACTAATTCAGTACGGGTGCACCTCGGTGCTATTTCAGCATTTCACCAACCTGTAGATGTTTGACCCATCGCCACAATACCCCTAGTGGCGCATTTCATGAGAGGTCTCCTCCTCACCAAGCCACCCATCGACCACCCCCAGTAGCATGGGATCTTAATATGGTTTTAGCTCAACTCCTCAAGCCTCCGTTTGAGCCCCTAGCAACCACACACCTGCGGTACTTATCATGGCAAGTTTTATTCCTCATCACCTTGACCTCAGCCAGGCACATCAGTGAGCTGCAGACCTTAATGGCACATCCACCGTATACTAGATTTCATCATGACAGAGTTATCCTTCACACTGATCCCCACTTTCTGCCATTGGCTGCTGGTCCACTGCAGACTTACCTTCAAAATACTATTGATGACTTTCAAGGCCATCAACAAGTGCTCCTCAACTCCCTCACAGACCTCATCCGCTCCACCCCCCCCCCCCCCCCAACAGAGCCAGGAGATCAATTGCTGCCAACACTCTGATAATCCCAAAGGCAATAACAAAATGTTCACAAGCAGCTAGAAACAGCCTTTGTATTCTACACACCCACATGCTGGAAAGCCCTTCCACCCGCCATCCGGGCCATCACTGACCTCGCCCAATTTAGGAAGTCACTGAAGCATCATCTCTTCCTCTAGCACTACTTCCATACAACTGACATATCACAACCAGCCACACGCAACATCCAGGACATCACCCCTAGCGCACCCAAACCACATTACTGCAGCCCCACCCTCTAGCTCAACGATACATCCAGTATGCTGAATCTGTATATAATGACCTAATACTGTAATTGTTACCAATGGGTAACAGACACCAACGTGTATATAGCCACCTGACACCGCATATAGTCACTGTGCGACCAAGCTGTACATAATGAGACAACCTGTAAATAGTTGTAAGCCAACCCGGTCAGATGTGACTGATCGCTTAGTCTGTACATAGTTACCCTCGTTAGTACCAAGTTGTAACACCTGTTCATTGTAAGTCCAGTGTAGGTCCTGCCTGCACTGTACAAATTTTGTTGACTGTAAACCGCACTGATTCCAAAGAGCGCAGTATATAAAAGACATTAAATAAATAATTAAAAGTGGTGTCACCTTTCCACATTAATCAGTCAGTGAGCCTTCCGGTCTTTTTCCCAGGACTTCATGCATCTTTTGCAGAGGCAGCCCTGCACACACTTGACTACAAGAAGGCTCTAGCATTCTATCTCCAAAGAACACAGGATATTAGGAAATCCTCTCAATTTTGTCCTTTGATCTTAATCGTCTGGGTCTTCCAATAACAAAATGCATGTTCTCTGGATGGATAGCAGATTGTATCTCACTGGCTTACAACAAAGCAGGACTTACCTTTACTGGACATGTTATTGCTCATAATGTCCATGCTATGGCAACATCGGTGGCAAACCTATGTTCAGCAGCCTTTAACGAGATCTGCCTGGCTACAACATGATCCTCCATCCATATTTTTGCCGCCCATTACTGCTTGGACAAAGACTCTTGCCGGGATGCAGCCTTTGGCCAAGCGGTCTTTCAACATCTCTTTGGAACATAGGGACAACTCCTACCCGCCCCACTATTCTTGCCAGATCTCCTTGGCGGGGAAGTCTAGGTTCAAATCACCTTGTCTGACTTTCTGACCCGGTCCAACTCTAAAGAGATCTGGGAGCTGGGACGTACCATATGTGAATACTATATTCCTGCCTGTTCCTGGAGATAACAACATTACTCACCTGTAACAGGTGATCTCCGGGAACAGCAGGAATTTAGTCTTCACAACCCACTCTCCTCCCCTTGGAGTTGTAGAGGGGTTTTTTTTCACTCCTCCTGTTCAGCTACATACTCAACTGAGGAGAGGGAGTTGGGAGAGCGGGTAGGCAATAGCACAGGCACAGTGGAATGCTCCCAAAGGCCTTCCTATTGGTAGCTGGGGAGCTTCCTGCGCGGGCTCCAATATCTGATGTCATACATATGTTACAGATGAGTAACTATGCTTTACACGCCTTGCATCCTAGCAGTCCTGAGCAGCTCCAGTGCATGCTTCTACCCAAGCACCAGTAGTTTCTGCTCTGCTCGAGCCCAGTGAGGCCTTATCAGCCTGGCATATGTGCAAGTCCGGTACCTCTTTGCGCATGGGTGCAGTGCATGGCAGCTTGGTACTAAGGCTGTCAAGGTGCTGGCTCTGTTGGCCTTTCAGCAGGACATTCTGGAAAAGGGGCCTTCCTTTAACTCCCTGAATGTCCAGGTGGCAGCTTTGTCCTGTTTCAGGAGTCCAGTGGCTGGAAAGTCTGTCGCCTTGCTCCTGGATTTTTCACATTTTTTTCTTCAAGGAGCTTGACGTCTGCATCCTCCCCTCCAGTCATTTATCCCTTCCTGGGATCTCTGTCGGATGCTCAGGGCCCTGTTGTCGGAGCTCTTTGATCCTTGAAGCGTGCAACTCTGAAGGACTGACCCCAAAGGCTGTTTTCTTATTTGCAATTGTTCAGCAAGGTGGATTTCTGAACTGTATGCTCTGGCTTGCCAGGATTCCCTATCTGTCTTTCTAGGAGATGGCTGTCTCCATTCGGCCTGTGCCTTCCTTTGCCCCAAGGCGTTATCTCCCTTTCATATGAATCAAGTGGTTGGCCTGCTTCCCAATGAGCAGCGTCAAGGGAAAGATAAAGATCTTCACCTGGTGGCATCCGGAGGGTGCTTCTCTTAGAGTTTACAAATTTCTTCATAAATTGGATGATCATCTGTGCTGTTTGCTGTCCTGCGCAAGGGTTTCATGGCAACGAAGTCTACATTGGGGTGATGGATTAAGGCAGCTCTTGCCTCCGCGTATCTGTTTTGGAATTGGTCAGTTCTGGGCGGTTTGTGCATCCATTCTATTCGAGCACAAGCATCCTCACAGGCATAGCTCGGTAGCCTCTTCAGACATTTTCAGGCGGCAATGTAAGCATCTCCTTCCACTTTTGGCAAGTATTGCCATTTGAATGTCCAGCTGGGACAGATACAGCTTTTGGCTTTGAAGATTTGTGAGCTGCTGTGTCGTCTTCCCGCCCAGTGAAGGTGGGCGTGGTTTTGGTACATCCCACTTATCTGGACTGTTCTAGCAGGATGATAGGGAAGATGACATTTTACTTACCAGATAAATATCCTTTGCTTGAGTCCTGCTAGACCAGTCTAGAACCTGCCCCTGGAACTGTTTTTGGTATGTTATGTTGCGGCAGTACCTTTGGATCCACTATGATCTACCTGCTTGGCTTTGCAGACTCCTATCCTACTGACAGACCTCTGTTCAATTTCTCCTGTACATTTATACCGTTTTCATGCTATCAAAGCAGTTTAAAATGAACATTAATTTCAGTGGTTACAGTGAACGTAAATAGGGAGGAATGGAGCAAACATTAAAACTTATGATACAAGATAACTTATAATACATAATAGTCATTCAGTTAAAATAGATTATTGCTGGTAACCGGAGCATACTTGTGTTGGGTGGAATTGGTGGTTGTTGGGGTTCAGAGAGGATGGGTCTGCGGGGGTGGGGGGAAGTTTGTGGTAGCTTGGGGGAGGGAGGCCTTTATTGTTTCTGTACTGTAGATTATTGATGCCCTCGTTGAGGTTGGCCAGGCTTTCCCATATGCTTTGGAATGAATACGAAGTCGCCCTCTAGTGACTCAGGCTGATAGAGGCATGGGAGTGATGTCATTGAAGCCTGGCATTTCATTGGTTCTCTGTTTCCACTAATTTGCTGGTAGGAGAACACAATCCACTTGTCTGTACTAGTCTAGCAGGACGCAAGGAAAGGATATTATCTGGTAAGTGAAATGTCACTTTATCCTTCCAAACCAAGACAAATTTAATTTCCATTGCTGGAAGTATACACATACCTTCCTCCATGGGGGGGTCATAATTAATTTCAAAACGTTTACCAAAATGTGCTGATATATTAATTCCCAAATATCTTACATATTTTTAGCCCACTTAAAAGGGAACAATCCCTTTAAATGTCCCCACTCCTCAGCTAAGTGATATATCTAAAATTTCTGATTTTGAGGCATTCATTTTAAACCCAACATCCCCTCCAAAAGACTCCAGTTCCTCAACCACCCGAGGCAGTGACTTCACCAGATCTACCAGAGAGAAGAGATCATCATCTATGAACATAGTTTATATTGTTTCTTGGCTACCAAGATTACCTCAATTCCTTCCCTAGCCCGAATTTTCTGTGCCAGCAGTTCCCTCGCTAAACAAATAGTAGGGGGGATAGAGGGTACCCTTATCTCATCCTGCTTTTCAAATCAAAAACCTACACTTAGGTAGAATTAATCTTTAAGCATGCCATTGGCTTTGTATACAGTACTTAAATCATTTTCAAAAAGGTTCCTCCCAATCCAAGAGTTTCTAAGACTTGAAATAAGTAAGGGTAGTAGACCCTGTCAAATGCTTTCTCTGCATCAGCAGTTAGTAGCAACGCAGACTCCACCCCCTCCCCCTTCTTAGCTTTCCCCATAAAATTCAATTTTTTTTTAATGTTATCCAACCCCTGCCTGCCAGGCATAAACCCCGATTGATTGAGATGCACAAGCTTTGTCAGTAAGGGCTGCAAACAATTGGCTAACACCTTGGCAAAAATCTTTTAGTCTATCCCAAGGGGGGAGAGAGGGTGGTAAGAACAACACAAGCATAGGTCTTCCCCTCCTTAGGCAGGATAGTCACCCCTACCATCCGTATTGATACTGATATGCTCATATCCTTCAGAAAACTATTATATACTCTAAACCAGTGGTCACCAACCTCCAGAGGGCCGCGGGCCGCACAGCCGACTTCCGGGAGCCTCGCGGGCCGCACCCCCCTTCTCCCCGCCCCATTAGTAAAAGGATCCCTTCGTTTCAAGCAGAATAATATTTAAAGGAGGATAGGTACACTGTATCTTTAAGCGTGCCATAAGAAATCACAGCACAGCTCTCTCCTCGCCAGACTCATCTGTCCCCAGGATGCACTCACCCCCATTAACAGTATCAACCAGGTATCCATCCCCGTGTCTCAGCCACGGCTAACCCCGAATTCATGCCAGGACCTTCCTTTCTGGTGTGCACTGGGCAAGGGATGTAGGGAATGTGCCGCAACAAGCTCTTAAAAGGAGTAAGGTGTAAATCTTTAAAATACCACCTCTGTGAGCATAGTCTTGTAATCGCAGCCTACGGAAGACTGTGATTATGGAAACTGCCTCTTCAAAATAAGTCTATTTGGATTTAACTCATACCTTTACTGTAGTAGATCAAGGCGAGTCACATGCAGGTACGCTAGGTATTTCGCTTTAGATGAAAGTACTTTTTAATATCAGGGCTCTGACTTCCGGCGTTAATTGCGCCTACAATACATGCGGTGTAAATTCCTTGGCGGGCCGCACCGGGGTAGAGCCTCGCGGGCCGCACGAAGGGACCTCGCGGGCCGCAGGTTGGTGACCCCTGCTCTAAACAATGGATCCATAATTTGATCTCAAAATCTTTTAGAATCTACTGTATTCTTTACCAATCTAATTCAGGTGGTTTCATGTGTGGTAATTGCTGCTTCATCATAAAAACCTCCACAGAAGATATAGGCCTACCCAAATTCTCTTTCCTCTACTGCAAACCATACCTCCATAATATAACTCTCCACCTGATCCCCACTTGCTGAGAATTCTGGGGTATACAAATCCTTTTGAATTACCTCCTGATCCAGAATATCTTTCCTCAATTTATCCTTTATTTTCCAAATCAAATTTCCTGATTGTAATTTCTTTAATCTAAGTGCCAATAATCTGCCATATTCAAAATGTGATTGTCCCAGCAGATCCAAAGAATCTCCAGGAACAAGCAGGGATGTAGTCTTTACATATGGGTGACGTCTCTACCAGCGGAGCCCATGCGGGAACACTCCCCAGCATCCAATAGGAAAGCTTTTGGGAGCATCCCACTGCACCTGCATCACTGCCTTCCTAACTCTCCCTCCTCAGTTCTTCTTTTTCCGCAGAGCTAGCAGGAAGCAAATCCTGTCACCGCAGAAAATTTTTAAAATTTTATTTCTTTTGGTTTTTGTGGTCATGTCTGACTTCCCATCAACGCCGGAACAGACTACTGTCAGTTCTTTTTTCTTCTCTTCTTTTCTTTTCTTCTTTTCTAAAAAATGAATTAGAACTTTCTTGGGCGCATCAACGCATTAGACCGTAAGCCTACCATTTGCTTCACCATAATGAATCGGCCACCAAGTAAGGAACGGCAAGGCTTTCTCCTCCCTGATCCCCAGCTAAACAACCAATCAGGGGTTGTCGCAGGAACATTTAAATTCTCTTCCTCATTGGGCGCATGGATTTATAGCGGCTTGCACTGTCTTAATACCAACTGCCCTTGAATCGGCCATCAAGTAAGGAACGGCAAGGCTTTCTCCTCCCCAATCCCCGGCTAAACAACCGGGCTGCAGCGAAAACATTTAAATTCTCTTCATCGGGCATGCCCCCGCGCCTGAGGGCCTCACCAGAGGGCCCTTTGGTGTAGCCCTTAGGTGGGGCACTGAGGCACACATAGTCTGCTATTACCTCCAAAAAATAATACATCATACAATCTGCTACAACTAAGAAGCAACAGTTCCCTCAATCTACTATCAAAACATCCTAATAAACCTGCATGGTGCCAAGCTACTAAAGAAATCCAAATAGGACCCAAAGGAAGGTAACGCTCACTTTTCCGCTCACCACAACTATTCAGTTGGCAACGAATACTATTCCTCTAATATAACCCAACATGGCCACCCTACACTACCTATTTGTAGCTACAATTCTACTTCTCCTCTCCCTTAAATACATTCTAGCCACTCACCCTTACACTAAGTACTATTTTTACACTAATAATTCCATACAATCACATCACTACCAGCCTATAATGTATCTCTATAAGTCCCCATGGCATTCATCAAACAAACGCTATAACAGAAAACACTTAATCTTCATTCAAACCAACACCTTGAAGCAACCACACACAGTACACATACATACATACCTCACCTCAATATCAAATAAACATTGAATTAATTAATGTCAGATCTATTAGAAATAAAATCAGCATCATAGCAGACCACCTCCAATCTCAACAAACTGATGTCTTATGTATTACTGAAACCTGGCTATCTGGGTCAGACCAAGGTCCATCAAGCCCAGTATCCAGTTTCCAACAGTGGCCAATCTAGGACATACATACTGTGGGGGCCCCTAACCCAGGCCACGGCCTATAGGTGTAGGGGTGCCACTGTTAGTCTTTGAATAAAGAATTATTTGTCGTCGTCCAGAGCTTGGGGCTGCTGGGACTTGTAGTTGTGCTACCACTTAAAAACAACAACAGTATTGAGAACCGAGGTTTTTTTTTTTTCAAAAGAGACACAGGAATTTATTTCCTTCTTTTCACAAGCATATAGCTCAAACAAAACAACAGGATTCTTCTCCTAAACAAATGATCTTCAGGAAAATCACACAAAAACCCAACAGTGAAATTGCTTTCGCTGGCCTTTACAACATACGTAGCTGTTTCTCAAACATACAGCAACAAACACAGTTTCTTTTCTTCAAATCAAAGTAAATGTCTTTTCTTCTTTCAGCAGGGTACTTAGCAATTCAGGCTAGAATCATTCTCCCTGTCTTACTCACTGCTTTTGGTGGTTTTCAGGTACAGACTTTTTTCTTTAACCAGCATCTTCTATTCTGCCTTTTTGTACCATGAACAGTCCATTAATAAATCCTCTGAGTCAGAATCAGGTTCAACAGATTCTACCTGCATTTCCTCCGGGTTTTCAACCGGTATGTCTGGCTCTAAGCCTTCATGCAATGCTTCTTGCTTGAAACTCTCTAAGAGCTCCTGAATTCTCCTCCAGTGGGGCTTCTTACTAGGAAAAGGGTTTTCACCTGGAGTGAGAAGGTTCTTCTCCTGACTCAAACGCCAGAGTGCCTCTAACTGGCTTAGGTCACTCTTAGATATATTTTTATCCACCCACCTTCTAGGAACTTGAATCTTTTTAGCTGGTCCACGTACTGGAGGAACTGCACCTTGCCCCTTGTCTGCAATTCTTTCACCTACAGCTCTACTGGCTTCAGAACCAATTGCAGTTTCCCTACAAGCCTGGCTCTCTTTCTGGGTGCTGCTTTCACCTCTGAAATCCCCCTGGAAATCTCCACCGTTCTCCTCTTCGGTGAGTTCTCTGGGTCTTTCCCTGGTGCTTCTCCCTCCACGGAAGTCTGCAGTGCTCTCTCTAGTCAGCTCTCTCGTGTGCTGCTCTCTCCCCGAGTACTGCTCTCTCGTGGAATCCTCTCTCCAGCCGGTGCTGGTCCTGGTGCTGGTGCTGGGGCCGGTGCTACTCTCACGTGTTTCTCTGGGTTTATAAGGCTGCCTTTTCCCTAACTTGCACTGTCCCTTACCCAGGTGTCTCTCATTATCCTCCAAGCCTGCCCTTAGATCAGCAGAGCTTGGGTGTGGCTTAGCTTCAGCAAGTGCGTGTTTTTTCCCTTTGCCTGCACCCTGAAAGCCACAGATACCTTGCCTGTCTCCTTCCTTAAAGGTAGATTTACAATTTTCCTCTGTTTGCATGGGCTCAGCCATGCTCTTCTCATCACAGTACCTAGCAGTTTCCCCAAAAGACACAGGTTACCCTGCAGCCGTAGCCGCCGGCCCAGCCGGAGCTCTCCCAGGAGGGATTGAGCCGCTGGACCGGAGCAAGCCGCATCCTTCTCCCATGGCTGAACTGCCAGATTGGGGCCAACAGAGCAGCAACTCTTGACGATGCATGGACCAGACAAGCCCGACGACTCCTGAGATAGCCACGTAAAGTAAGCATTGACGTGGTGCCAACCACACCAGACCTTTATCAAAAACTCACTACCTCATTGCGCATAAGGGTAGCGCTATAACGTGTTTAGGGGAATTGAATTGAATATCAGGAGCTCATGGTGCAGAAATTAAATGCATCCAAGCTAAATAAGTCTATACTGCCACTATCATAGTAAGTTGCCTGTCTGTTATAAATGTACCCACCTTGCCCCCTGCAATTACGCTTATAATATTAGGGGGTGTAACCTGCGATATTACTCTTATGATATAAGGGGTGTACCTGTGATATTACTTTTATGATACTGGGGGGTGTACTTGTGATGTTACTCTCATGATATTAGGGAGTATACCTGTGATATTGTACCCACTGAAACACTAAGAGCCCATAGTGATCCTTAACAGCAGAGCAGACCACCCACAGCACATATGGCACCCTACCTACTAGCATTCACATGCTGCTACCGCCTCACAAACCTAATCGGTAACACCCTTGCCCTTACCACCTCCCAAATCCAGATCCCAATCCTTCTAGGCCAAGGTAAAAAACACTCATGGAACCACCGCCAACCGCCCCCAGAAGCCAAGCACAATCTACATCCACACCTCGTACACATACCAATCCAACACATCACAAGGGCCAAGGCAGAGAAGAACTGGAAGCCACACAACCTAAGATGTGCCCTCATAAACACTCGCTCTGTCCGCAGGAAATGGCCAACCATCTCGGATTTTATCACCCTCCACGGGTTGGATATGCTATTAGTCACGGAATCATGGCTCTCCGACTCGGATTCAGTCATCCTCAATCAGTTCATCCCTCCTGACTTCTCCATCCACACGTGCCACAGAACTAGCCGCGGAGGCGCCTTCATTCTAATAAAGACAACTCCATTTCCAGCTGCTGTCCTCCAGTAGCACAGCCAGCATGGAAGCAATCAACCATAGCAAACAAACTCTCCACCATCAACCTAATATACAGATCACCATCCCCCTCCCCCGACGACTTGTCGACAATAATCGACCTAGCCTACAACCCCCAAGAACCTACGCTTACCAAACTGGGCAATGGGGGACCTTAACCTGCCAGCTCTCCAAAACACCCAGGCTGAAGCCTTCCTCGAAGCGTTCAAGGAGCTGGGATACAAGCAGTTAATAGATGCACCCACCCACACAAAAGGAAGCATACTGAACCTTATCTTCGTGCCAACACCTCCTCTAACCCCAGGCTACGACATTGATCTATCCATCACGCCGGTACCATGGTACAACCACAGACTAATTAAATTTCAGATGCCCATGAACCAAGGCAACCATCCTTGCAGGAAAGAACAGACTCCCTTAACATCCAAAAGGTGTTTCCAACTCTTTGGCAAAGAAGAAATCAGCAAAAATGTTCTAACTTGCCTTAGCCTGCCATCACCCAGCCTCTATGAAATGATATCCAAATGGAACGAGAGCCTAAGCTCAGCAGCACACCTACCTGCCTCAGACATACTACCAAAGAGAAGGAAAGCGGCATAATGGTATTCCGCCGAGATTCGATCTTCCCTACTCCGCCTTAGAAAGCTCGAGAGATGATGGAGGCGTTCCCGATCCATAGACGACCTGGAAGCCTACACCTCCTACTTAGACATACACCGAGAAACTATCTCAAAAAAACGGAAAGAACATCATGCTGAACTCCTGCGACGATCCCTAAATAAACCCCATGACCTGACAAAGGAACCTGCTCCCCCCCAACCAGGCCTATTACACCCCCAGGAATTCGCTGACTACCTACAAGCCAAGTCCAGCCGAACCAACACCCCCACAACCCAAGTTCCAGAACCCAAGCAGCACCACCCTACACCGTTGACAGCATTCACACCTCCGTCCACCAGTAAAATGGAAGAGACCATCACATCTATAAACTCCACCACAGCCCCCAACGACCCCTGTGCAGCATTCTGGATAAAATCATTGCTCACTGAGTTAACTCCATACCTAACCAAGATCATGGACCTATCCTCCTCAACAGGGGTGCTCCCACCGGCCCTGAAACAGACTTCCATCCGACCCCTCCTTAAAAACAACAAGCTCGACCCCAAGAAAGCAGAATCCTACCGTCCAATCTCCAGCATTCCCCTGCTGGCCAAGATAATAGAGAAGGACGTGCAACGTCAAATACAACACCACATTGATAGTACTGCCCCACTGGACCCGTGTTAACATGGATTTCAAGAATCCCATGGCGCTGAGACTCTTCTTACCACGCTACTCAGGACCCTAATCTCAGGGATCGATAACAGCAGTAAAGGATACGCCTTAATCTTCATGGATATTGCTGCCGCTTTTGACTCGGTCAACCACAAGATGCTTCTGTCAAGGCTACAAGAGAGGGGAATCCACGGCTCAGCCTTGAATTGGTGCAAGTCATACCTGACAGATAGATGGCAGCAGGTAAGAACTGATTCAGGGACCTCCAAGCCGTTTGAACAAACACAAGGGGTCCTCCAAGGATCATCACTCTCAGACCTCCTTTTCAACATATACATGCAACCCATTTGCGCAATCATCCGTTCCTTCAAGGTCTCCTACCTAGTGTACGCCGATGATGTGCTACTCTTCGCTCCATTCTCAATCAACCAACCCGATTTCTCGACCCTGACAAAATGCTTCGAGGCTGTCACAGATTGGTTCCACACGCAGAGCCTCAAAATTAATTTCAAGAAAACCAATGTCCTCTTCATCACGAAGAATCACTCCTTCATCCCCCCAACATCAATAAGAGTAAGAGATGCGGAGCTCTTGACCAAGCCCACCATCCGCTACCTGGAGATCACCCTCGACCAGCATCTGGACATGAGGGCACACATAAGCAATACAGTCAGAGCAATCTATAATAAGATGCAAACCATCCACCACCTGTGACCCCTATTGGAACCCGATGATTTTCGGACAATCTTTCAAGCATTGGTAACCCCGCACTTTGATTATGCCAACGCTATCCTACAGGGACTCCCCAAGAACACACTGAACCTCCTCCAGCTGGTCATGAATGCAGCCGCCCGAGTCCTTCATGGAGCCTCCAGAAGGGACCACATCTCCCTGGTCCTAAAACACTTCACTGGTTGCCGATCCACTGTAGACTCACTCTCAAAGTCTTACTAATGACTTTCAAAGCCATCAACAACCTATTCTCCTCTTCTCTAACAGACCTTATCCTCCCCGTACCTGCAAACAGAGCCAGAAGGTCATTCGCTATAAACACCCTTGTAATACCTAGAGAAATAACTAAATGCTCCCAGGCAGCAAGGAACAGAGCATTCAGATTCTATGCACCTACGCTCTGGAGTGCCCTCCCTACCCCCATCTGGGCAATACCTGACCTCACCCAATTTCGAAAGGCGCTGAAGCACCATTTGTTCCTCCTAAATTACTCCCTGCCCAGTGGAACAACACAACCAAGTTTACCCTCCCCCCCCCCCCGCCAACATCAAGGACACCACCGATACACCCAGGGCATGATAACATACCCACATTCTGAACGCGACTGCCCAAACTTGTATATAAATATGTGAATAGTTTCAGTGAGCGTTCATGTGCTCCGTAGAAGTAGAACAGATCAGTTGTACATAGTGTATATAGTTACCCCTGTTAACCCAAGTTGTAAAACCTGTTATATGTAATGTACACCGCATGCTCCGCTGCTTTGTGCAATTGGTTATTAAATGTAAACCACTCTGATTTTAAAGAGTGCGGTAGAGAAATAATATAAATAAATAAATGAAACCCTCCTATACCGAAACCAAGACCTTAAAGATCTTGATGACCTTATAGCGAACTGGAATGCAACCATCTTAGCTACAGCAAGACCAGTCGACCACAAAAGCTCAAAACCCCCACGTAAAAACACCAGATCAGCCCCATGGTATACAGAAGAAGAAAGAAGCTATCAAGAAAACTTGAAAGGTCCTGGAGGAAATCTAAATCCCAAAGAACTAAACTTCTCTACAACCAGAAACAACAAGAGTACAACACCCTCATCCACCAGCACAAACAGGAATACCACACAAACCTTATACTTAAATCACTCAACTAACCCAGAGAACTATTTCAAATAGTCCAGACACTCACTAAAGATCCTGACCTCAAAGATCAAGCAACGATACACTCACAAACATTTGCAGATTTCCTCCAGTCAAAGAATAGATCTTCTCCTCATACAACCACCATTACTATCCACATTAAATCCAGACAAATTGAGCACACCTGGGACCAATTCAGCATCCCTTCCATCAAACAGATCGCACATACTATCACATCATTGAACACAAGCACTGCTGTAACAGACCCTTGTCCCGTAACTTGGATAAAAGCAACAAAAGACAATTTCTGCCCTTTCATACATAACATATTACATTTATCATTATCCCAAGGATATATGCCTGATACACTCAAAACTGCCATCATTCGTCCTATACCTAAACAAAAATGACCCAGCTGCATATCGCCCCATATCATCACTTCCCTTCCTCACCAAGATCATAGAAAAAGTAGTACAACTTCAACTACAAGACCATCTTGACTCACATGCCCCTCTTGACCCACACCAGCATGGCTTTAGACCTAATCATAGTGTTGAAACACTCCTCATATACTTGTTTGACAACCTTAGAAAAGGAATAGACAATATAAAGAATGGATTCAATATAAAGAATGGATTCCTCCTAATCTTCTTAGACATATCCTCAGCTTTCGACACGGTATCACACAACATTCTACTGAGCAGACTAAAGGACATAGGACTTCTTGGAAATACAATCAAATGGTTCTACTCCTTCCTCAATAACAGGCACCTACTCGTAAAATCTTGAAATCATACCTCGTCACCATTCCTAGCTACTCAAGGTGTCCCACAAGGATCTTCACTGTCAGCACTTCTATTTAATATTTACCTTCAACCTATTTGCAATATCATCAAAAAACACAAAATCCTCTACAATCTATATGCAGATGATATTATGATCTACACTTCTATAAACCTCGATAACCCAGACTACACAGTAATTACTACATGCCTGGAAGACATAACTGCCTGGTTATCGGAAAACAACCTAAATATTAACTACAACAAGACTGAAGCTCTCTTTGTAACATTACCATACCCATTACATCTGAGGTAAAATATCTTAGAATCATGCTGGACAGTAATTTACGCTCCCATATCAACAAAACAGCCAAATCAACCTACTACAAAATGTGTATCCTCAGAAGACTAAAACCACTGCTTAACTATGATCATTTCCGTTTTCCGTTCTGTTTTTCAGATGATTATCACTCCACTATTCACTACTGTAATCCTGTCTTCCTTGGATTACCCAAACAAACAATCCGCCCTCTGCAAATGGTACAGAATACTGCAGCTCCCATCTTAACTGGTATATCCAAAGTGGACCACATCACCCCCCTACTGAACCAACTTCACTGGCTGCCCATCATCTACCACATTACATATAAAGCTATTTTAATTATCTTTAAAATCATACAAGACACTTCTGCAGGCATTCTTGAAACCCTCATCACCGCTGAATCAAATAACAGACCCAGACGACAAACCAACAGTTGCACCTTAGCTATCCCTAAAGACTATATAAAAGCCAAACAAGTAACAACAGGAAGAGCTATCTCATTAGCCGCTCCTTCCCTTTGGAATTTACTCCCCGACCATCTCAGAGCCATCACCGATGCTAAGGATTTTAAAAAAATCTGAAAACAACCCTCTACTCCGAACACTTTGGCGACATCACATGATTATCAATGATTTTCCTATCCTTGTTTTTTCCCTTCTGTCCCCTATTATGTTCATATATTTAGCCTTTGTAAATAAGTTTAGTTAAATTAATCCCTGCTTGTTCCTTTCCCCGTTTTTTTTTGTAAAATTTGAGTTTTTTGTAAACCGCTTTGATTTTAAAGCGGTATATAAATCCTGTTAAATAAATAAATAAATAATGGAAAAGACAGCTAGTGGTTTTAAGAAATGTTCTAAGTTTGGCATTACCATCTTGACTACCGATGCCTACGACTGGTGTCTCAAATGCCTTGGGCCCAACCACCAGCCTTCAGAGTGTCTTTTATGTAGGAAAATGATAAAGAGAGGCCTGCAGAATTGAGCTGCAAAGTTAGGAAAACTCTTTGCCTCAGATGCAATGTCTTTAGCATCAAGGGCATCGTCTTTCTTTCATGCATCTCGGGTATTAAAACATAAGTCTTTGAAGACACACTGATCCCCCAAGTGTAGATTTTTTTTTAAGAATCTAGATGCCTTGAGCATTGCCCTAGAGGTAGATTGGCCAGCCAAACTACCCCGGCAGGAGGACCTTTCCTCCAAAGCCATCGAAGGGTCTCAAGATGCTCCAGAGGCCCTCCAACTCTGGAGAGCTCCTGGTGCCATGCTCTGGGATGGTAGCCCACATGTCTGGTACTGATACCCAAGCATCGGCAGGCTCTATGGATCAGCATATTCTCGCCATCGAGCACAGCTTGGTGACCCTACTAGCGATGTCTGTTCCAATCAAACCCATACCGATGGTACCGCCTACTGGCACTGTCCACGGTACTGATGCAGTTCGCATCAGGGTTTTTACCGATTGAACCGCTACCACCCATGCCTGCCCTCGAGTCCATCCCTGGTACCGGTGGCTCTTCAGACAACCTCCCGATCTGATACAGATTTTGATCAATACCAGGCCTTAGCAGAGTGTGGACATCGTTCTCGTTGATACTTTGAATCTTCCAATTCTGATTCATCCGATGAGGAATCGATCGATACCCGAGCGATTCAGAGTATACCGGAGGATCCATCTCCCTCTCCTGAGGACATGTCTTTTCAGGAATTTATTCGGGACCTAGCCAGGGGCCTGTCCATTACAGTAACATCTGAAAAAGGCTGAGGAATTAGAAATCCTCCAATGCTGTACGGCTCCTAAAGAGGCTGCCACCCTTCTGGTTCACCATATCCTCCAAGACCTCATGCTCCGGATGTGGGAGACGCCCTTTACCATCTTTCCTCATACTCGACTCAGTACCATGTATCGAGTACCGGAGTCTCCTGGATTCCAAAAGACTCAGTTGCCTCATCACTCAATGATGGTGGAATCGGCAATGCATCGAATTAAAAGTTCAAAGAGACATTCTTCAAACCCTCCTGGTAGAGAAGCGAGGACTCTCGATGCTTTCGGGCCTCCATGCTTTCAGCCAAGATAAGTTTCTGGGTATATTCCTTGAAGTTACTAGAGATCTTGAGTCAATGACTCCTCTTCTCCCTGATGATAAGAGAGCTGACTATTTCACATTGGTCAAACATGCCCAAAACGTCTCAAAGTTTGTAAATAGGGTTATTTTTGACTGCTTTGAGTGTACCAGTAGGGCCACCTCAATCTGCATTGGAGCATGCAGGATAGCTTGGCTTCAAGTGTCAGATCTTGAACAATGGGTTCAAGATAAACTGGGTAATCCTTGCACAGGTGAAAGCCTTTTTGGCAAAGATTGGCAAGGCGTCTCAGTTGGAGTCTGAGAATACTACCCTAAATAGGCTTTCTAGAACCACTGCCAACCCGGCTAAGAAGAAAGCAGCTGCAAAGAAGACTTTATTCAGTAAGAAGAAGAAATTTTGCCTTTCTTACACCCCTGCTTCGCAGTACCAACCTCGGGGTACTCAAAAGAGGCAACAGCCTCCCAAGCAGCAGAAGAAGCCACAGACTCCTAAAAACCAACCAGCTCCGCAGCTTCACCTTGCACCTGGTTTTTGACTTTTTCCTAGAGAACATAGCCACGCTGCCTCTGGAGACTCCCCCCCCCCCCCCCAACATTGCTGGCAGACTCTGTCACTATGCCTACAGGTGGCATCTAATCACTTCAGAGCACTGGACCCTGACCATAGAGGTGGAGGGGTACAGACTTCACCTACAGACTCTGCCCTCCTCCACAATGGTGAGGGAATATCCTTCTCAACCTCCTCTCATTGCTCTTTTGCTACAAGAGGTCACCTCTCTGCTTTCAGGAGATGCCATAGAGGAGGTCCCAACATCCCAACAGGGAGTGGGTTTCTACTCTTTGTACTTCCTCATGCCAAAGAAAACCAGGGGATACAGACCCATCCTGGACCTCAGAAACCTAAACAAGTTTTTTGTCTGAGAAGTTCAAGGTGGTCTCTCTAGGGACCCTCCTACCCTATCTCCAGAGTCAGGACTCGCTCGGTTCTCTAGATGTAAAGGAAGCATACACACATATTCTGATTCATCTAGAACACAGGAAATATCTATGCTCCATGTTTCAAGGAATACGATATCTGTACAGCCTCCTGCCATTCGGACTCGCCTCTGCCCCAAGAGTATTCACAAAGTACATGGTGGTCATGGCCGCATTTCTAAGATATCTAGGGATATTTGTCTTCCCTTACTTAGACGACTGACTCATAAAGGCAGGAATCTCCCAAGAGGTTTACCTGTCTCTCTCTCGTACCATGCAGGTACTTCAACACTTTGGATTTGTGATAAATCTTCCAAAGTCCCATCTCGCTTTTACTCAAACACTAGAGTTCATAGGAACTCTCTTAAATACCCAACGGTCAAGGGCGTTTCTACCTTAGCCCCGCTGTTCTCATCTCATTCAGCTGGCATCTCAGATCCATGTCAGAGATCATCTCACTGCCCAAGGGATGCTACAGCTTCTAGGTCATATGGCTTCAACAGTACATGTAGTACCACATGCACACCTGCATATGCGCACAGCCCAATGGGCTTTGGCTTCCCAATGGACACAGGCCTCAGACCATCTCTCAGACAAAAATATCAGTATCTGCCCCTCTGGGCACCTTTTCAGATGCCTCCACATCAATGTATCCTGACAACGAATGCTTCCAAACAGGGGAGTGGTCCATCTAGGGTCCCTCTCCTCTTAGGGCCTCTGGACGGAGGAGGAGTCCAAGCTCCAGATAAGTTTGCTGGAACTTTGGGCAATCTACAATGCCCTCAAAGTCTTTCAGGGACATCTAAGTTCTCAGAGGGTCCTGGTCCAAACGGACAATCAGTTAGCCATGTTCTTTGGAAACAGACAAGGGGGAACAGGATCTTGGCCCCTCTGAAAAGAGGCTCTCCATCTCTGGTCCTTTGCAATTACTCATCAGATACACCTCAAGCGGTATATCTCCCAAGGGAGCAAAGTGTCTTAGCAGACAGATTGAGTTGGATCCTCCTTCCCCATGAATGGTCCACATCGAGACAGCATCCTTCATTTTTCAGACCTGAGGACTCCAGGGATAGACCTGTTTGCCACTCCGTAGAATGCCAAACTTCCCCACTTCTGCACCATGACTCCCATGTCGGGCAACCAGGAGGTGGATGCTCTTCACCTCCACTGGGGTCGAGAGTTCCTGTATGCTTTTCCTCCCATTCCTCTGATTCCCAAGACGTTTTTCAAGTTCCAGGTAGACAAGGGCCTCATGATACTTGTAGCCCCACATTGGCCACGTCAACTGTGGTTTCCTCTCTCATGTCCCTTAGATCTCGGATCTGCCCCAGATATTCTTTCTCAAGAAGAAGGGACGCTGCTCCATCCCAATCCGCAGTCTTTTCACCTCAAGGCATGGCTGCTGAAAGCTTAGTATTACAGTATCTTAAACTTACTCAGGAAGTTAAGGAGATCTTCTTAGCTTCTAGAAAGCCATCCACCAGATGTTCTTATGCTTTCAAGTGGCGTCGATTTTCCGTCTGGTGTTCCCAGAAGTTCTGTAATCCCTTCTCGGCTCCAGTGGAGGTGCTCTTCCAGTATCTCCTTCATCTCTCTTCCGGTCTCAAGACCAACTCGGTAAGAGTTCACCCGAGTGCAATCGCAGCCTTTCACCATCTCCTGGATGGACAACCAATTTCCTCACAGCCACTTGTGATGCGCTTCATGAGAGGTCTCTTGCTCACCAAACCTCCCATAAGACCACCACCAGTGGCCTGGGATCTCAATGTTGTTCTAGGGCAACTTCTCAAGTCGCCCTTTGAACCCTTAGCCACTACCTCGCTAAAGTTTCTAACATGAAAGGTCATCTTTCTTATTGCACTCACTTCAGCTAGATGCATTAATGAGCTACAAGCTTTGGTGGCAGACCCACCTTACACACGGTTCCACCATGACAAGGTTGTCCTAAGTATTCACCCCCATTTCATGCCAAGCAGCAGACCCAGACGAACCCAAGGTAGCAATAGACTCCTCACCCCAGCCGGATACCACGAAACGAAGCAATCAAAATCCAGAAGAGCCATTTCGCTCTCAGCGCCGGACCTATGGAACTCCCTCCCTATGGAACTAAGAGCACAAAAGGACCTCAAGGACTTCAGAAAAGCCCTCAAACCCCACCTGTTCAGGGCCTCATATGAACAAGGACCTTAACTCCCACCCTTGCCAATACAGCCACCAAGCACCATCATCTCAGACCTGGGGCACAACCCCCCAGAAATATATGTATGTCTTGTCACCTCTGTTGAATGTAGACCCCTCAGTCATCCGACCTCGAGCCATGGGTACAGGACAAGTTGGTCGATGTCCCCTGCAGAGGTGAAAACCTCTTTGGCAAGCCCATGGCTGAAAAGGCTGCACAGATCGAGACAGAGACTCTGACCAGGACTCGACTGTCCAGAAAAACCTCTGCCCCTTCTCAGAAGAAGGGCTCGGGGAAAAAGCCCTTTTACCCAAGGAAGGCGGCTGCCTATAAACACCACCCTCATTATCAGGCCTCAGCAGCTCCCCAACAGGGTCAGCAGACCAAGGGACGGGGTAATGGGTCCCGTAGGCAGCAAGCCCCCAAGCCCACAACACCGGCCCCTGCTCAGCAGGATGGGGGTTTTTGACTCCATCAGCATAGCCTCTTCCCCTCTGCTGGTTTCTCTCAGCACAGGAGGCCGGCTGGTCCACTTTGCCCACAGGTGGTCAGCCATCACATCAGATACCTGGGTGCTTCACATAGTTCAAAAAGGCTATCTTCTTCACTTTCACCAGGTACCTCCCTCCTACTTTCCAGGGGAGCCTCCAAGACTCCCTCTGCACAGGGACTTACTCCTTCAAGAGTTGGCAAGTCGTCTTCAGGAACAGGCTGTGGAACCGGTGCCCCACCACCTGAGAGGTCAAGGCTTTTATTCCAGGTACTTTCTGATACCATAAAAGAACAGGAGGCCTCAGACCCATCCTGGACTTGCGAAACCTCAACAAGTTCCTGACCAGGGAAAAGTTCAAGATGCTTACCCTTGGAATCCTACTGCCCTACCTCCAGCAGGGAGACTGGCTATGCTCTTTAGATCTCAAGGATGCCTATACTCACATCCTTATTCATCCAGACCACAGACAATATCTCAGGTTTGTTGTGGGAGGAAATCATTACCAGTACAGAGTACTGCCCTTTGGCCTATCCTCCGCCCCCAGGGTGTTCACCAAATGCCTAGCAGTGGTGGCGGCCTATCTAAGACTTCAGGGCCTCTTTGTATTTCCATATCTGGACGACTGGCTCATCAGGACCCAGTCTTCCCAAGAGGCCACTCATCGCACTGTGACTCTGCTCCAGCACTTGGGTTTTGTCATAAACTTCGCAAAGTCCACTTTGCTCCCCTCTCAAAATCTCGAATTCATCGGCGCACGATTGAACACACTTCAGGTGCGGGCCTTCCTGCCTCTAGACAGGGCACACAGGCTCATGGATCTAGCCAGCCGCTTTCGCAGCAATTCCCTAGTCTCTGCCAGGCAATTTCTGAGACTGCTCAGCCATATGGCTTCCACGGTCCATGTAACCCCCAATGCCTGCCTGAACATGCGATCTGCTCAATGGTGCCTTCGCACTCAATGGCATCAGGCCACGGGAAGCCTGGCGGACTCAGTTCAGGTATCGAACCTGCTAGTCTCTTCTCTGCGATGGTGGCTTCATCTACCAAACCTGGTACTGGGAGTGGATTTCCAATCTCCTCCGCCTTCTCAGGTGCTGACAACCGATGCTTCTCTCCTAGGTTGGGGAGCACATTGCCAAGGGACATGTACTCAAAGCCTCTGGACTGCTTGGGAGTCTGCTCAGCAGATAAACTTCCTGGAGCTCAGAGCCATCCGCTTAGCTCTGAAAGCCTTCTCCCACCTCATTTCTCACCAGTCTGTGCTGGTCCAGACGGACAATCAAGTTGCAATGTTCTACGTGAACAAACAGGGAGGTACAGGCTCCTTCCTTCTCTGTCAGGAGGCGCGGAGACTGTGCTCCTGGGCCTTCCTTCACGGCATCCTGCTCAAAGCTGTCTATCTCCCAGGTCAAGAAAATTACCTGGCAGACAGGCTAGGCAGGATCCTCCAACCTCACGAGTGGAGATTGAATCCGTTAGTGGTTCAGCAGATCTTTCTCAAGTGGGGCCTCCCCACCATGGATCTATTTGCCAGTCCCCTGAACCGGCAGCTTCCCAAATTCTGCTCTCGACAACCGCATCCTCTCAGAGTGGCAGCGGATGCTTTCCTGATTCCATGGTCCACAGGCCTCTTGTATGCCTTTCCTCCCATGCCTCTGGTATCTCGGACGCTCTTCAAAGTTCTCAGAGACAGAGCCTCGATGATCCTAGTAGCTCCCCGGTGGCCGAGACAACCCTGGTTCCCGCTTCTGATGCAGCTGGCGGTGGACACTCCTCTTCCTCTGGGGTTTCAACCCAATCTCCTGTCATAAGATCAGGGGACTCTCCTACACCCCAACCTCCGGTCCCTTCATCTGATGGCCTGGCTGCTGAAAGGGTAGTCCTTGCTCCCCTCCTGCTGCCTCGTGAGGTGGAAGAGGTCGTCTTGGCCTCCAGGCGGCCCTCCACCCGGAAGTCCTACGCTCTTAAGTGGCGTAGGTTCTCCGTGTGGTGTGCTCAGCAGTCTGAGAATCCCTTCTCCTGCTTGGTGGCAGTGGTCTTGCAATATTTGCTTTACCTCTCCAATCTGGGCCTTAAGTCCAACTCTGTCAGAGTCCATCTCGGTGCTCTCTCTGCGCATCACGCACCGGTGGATGGCAGGCCTCTTTCCAACCACCCTTTGGTGGCTCGTTTTCTCCGAGGCCTCCTTCTCCTTAAACCACCTTTGCGCCCACCAGCCCGATTGGGATCTGAATGTGGTTTTGCAGCGGATTACCTGTCCGCCCTTTGAACCTATGGCTACCTGCCCTCTTCGTTTTCTTTCCTGGAAAACCTTGTTTTTGGTAGCCCTTACCTCTGCTAGGCGCGTTAGTGAACTGCAGGCCCTAGTGTCTGATCCTCCTTACACTAGATTCTACAGAAATCGTGTAGTCTTACGGACTCACCCTAAGTTTCTTCCAAACGTGGTTTCTCCTTTTCATCTCAACCAGGAGGTGGTTCTTCTGACCTTCTTTCCTAGGCCGCACACCAGCCAGGCTGAAATGGTCCTGCATACCCTGGACTGTAGGAGAGCCTTGTCCTTCTACCTTGATCGTACGCGGGAGCATAGGAGGGCTGTTCAGCTATTCGTTTCTTTTGACCCCAATAAGTTGGGGCTACCTGTCTCCAAGTGTACTTTGTCCATATGGGTTGCTGACTGTATCGCTTGGGCTTATGGGGCGGCCGGCCTCTCGTTGGAAGGTCGAGTCACGGCTCATCGTGTCAGGGCGAAGGCTGCGTCAGTGGCTCATCTCCGCTCTGTTCCGTTTGCAGACATTTGCCGGGCCGCTACTTGGTCTTCAAGCCAGACTTTTGCGGCCCATTACTGCCTCGAGAGGGAGTCCCACAGGGACAGTGCTTTCGGTCAGGCGGTCCTCCATAATCTTTTTGAGGTTTAGGCAACTCCTACCCTCTGGCCCTGGTGTTGGGCTACCGATCGGGGGCGTTTTCAGAGAAGATTCCTTCCTTCTGTGCTATTGAGCTAGAGGGAGCTCATTTTTCCGCTTGAGGTCTCCGGTAGCCTTAAGCTAGGGAGTCCCATATGTGAGGACTGACTTCCTGCTTGGTCCTGGAGAAAGAGTAGTTACTCACCTATAACAGGTGTTCTCCAGGAGCAGCAGGAATCAGTCCTCACAACCCTCCCTCCTCCCCTTGGAGTTGCAGTCATATGATTTCTTTTGCTAATTTTTTGCTGTCTTTTAGCTATGTCATCAGACTGAGCAAGATGGCATCCTTGGGCGGGAAGGGGACCGCACATGCGCGCTGCAATTCCCAAAGGCTTTCTTTGAAAGCTGGGGAAATTGCTCCGCGAGGGCTCCGTCGGCGCCGACGTCACCCATATGTGAGGACTGATTCCTGCTGCTCCTGGAGAACACCTGTTACAGGTGAGTAACTACTCTTTTGCACTCAGTGCCGGACCTATGGAACTCCTTCCCTACGGAACTAAGAGCACAAAAGGACCTCAAGGACTTCAGAAAAGCCCTCAAAACCCACCTGTTCAGGGCCTCATATGAACAAGGACCTTAACTCCCACCCTTGGCAATACATCCACCAAGTACCATCATCTCAGACCTGGGGCACAACCCCCCAGAAATATATGTATGTCTTGTCACCTCTGTTGAATGTAGACCCCTCGTTCCATCCCTAACCACTAGGATAAGGTGGTATACAAAACTGGCTAAATAAATAAATAAATAAAATAAAAGGTGTTATCTCTTTCCATTTGAATCAGTCATTCTACCTTCCTGTCTTTGTTCCTAGACCACATTCGTCTAGGGCAGGGGCAACCCTTCATACCCTTGACTGCAAATGTGCCTTGGTATTCTATCTTTGAAGGACAGCTGAGCACCGTAAAGTCTCTCTTTTGATCCCAGTCACTTGGGGTTGCCAGTATCCAAACGTACTCTTTTTTTTTTTTTAACTTTTATTTATGAAGATACCTTTTTACATGGTTATAATATGAAGCAGTTACAACCAAGAAACAAAAGAAAATCAAAAAAGGAAAATTACATACAAATAATACATCAAAACTAATCAGTCCACATCTCGGGGAGACATTAAACTAAACAAACAAAACAAAATATATCCATAGAAAACAAGGCAAGACCCAAAAACAAGGGTCAATAGCCAACTAATCAGCCGGAAGAGTCCCCTCGCTGCCCACTCTTAACCAATCATGAAATATTGCGTGCCTTTTCCCGATCCACAATCCACTTTTCTAGCTCAGATGAAGAGAAAAAGACAAACTTATCATAATGCAATGAAATGCAACATTTACAAGGGTATTTTAGAAAAAATGTAGCCTCTAAAGCAAGTACTCTAGGTTTCAACAACAGAAACAACTTCCTACGAAGTTGTGTAGAACGAGAAACATCAGGGAATATAGATACTCTATCACCACAAAATTGGAACTCCTTCCTTTTGAAATAAGACTTCAAAATAGAAATCTTATCATCCTCTAAGGATAGAGTAACCAATAAGGTGGCCCTGGTAGTAATCACATCTTGAGTTTCTTCTAAAAAGGCAGTTAAATTGAAATCATCCTTATCTGATAGAGAGGCACCTCATCCTTATCCCCAAGGCCGGAGGAAATTTTAGAAGGAAGGTAATAACATTTAGTAACTAAACAAGACTCAGCCTGTGGGAAAAGGAGGGTATCCTTCAAATATTTCCTAAAGAGTACTAAAGGAGACAACAACGGACAGGTAGGAAAATTTAATAATCGAAGATTCTTACTACGACCTAAGTTTTCCAGATTCTCCAGCTTCTGATGCAAAAGAAAACTGTCTTTAGCATGAGTTGCTGTAAAATCTGCAAACTTTTTAACTTGAGGCTCCAATTTCACCAGAGCAGAGCTACAAGCCCCAATCTGGGAATCAAGAGACTGAAACGTTTACACAGAGTCCCTTGTAAATTGACATAACTTATGAACAGTCTCAGCAAGCATTTATTCTGTACGCGAGACCACATCCCAAACATCCGAAAGAGAAACAGTGGAAGCAGATGGTTTAGCTGACAAAGGAGAAGGACGACTCCATGAAACCTCTTTAAGGACCACATTCGAGGATACCAAAACAGGAGACGATTCCCCAGACAATTCAAGAAAACCCTGGGGAAGCGGGGGTGTTCGCTCAAAAGAGCTTAAACTCGCACCATCGGTTACAGGATCAAAGGGCACAGTACCTGGAATGGCGACTCGCGGCGTGGAGATTAGATGTTTCTCAATCATCCCGGCTTGAGAATCTTCAGCAAGGGGTTTCTTCTTATGCTTGCCTCCCGGCATAACTCACCTACTCACACCACACAGCTCCAAAATGGCTCCAAAGGGGCTCTCAAGGGGCAAAAAAAACCCCTTTAAAACGCGCCTCTTAGAAGACGCGCCGACGGTTGAGCGCCGTATAGAAGCAAATTATAATGGGACCTGGAGATGACGTCAGCAGGCTACCTGCTCAGTCGCCAGCCACGAAACCAGCCGCCTCTCCTCCAATGGAACCGGACAGCAGATGAAAACGCTCCCGAAGAGAGCAGCAAGGCAGGAGCTTTAACCAGGACCTGGAGATGACATCAGCAGGCTACCCGCTCAGTCACCAGCCACGAAACCAGTCTCCTCCAATGGAACCGGACAGCAGATGAACACGCTCCCCCAAACATACTCTTTTTAAATAGATAGCAGATTGCATCTCATTTGCTTATGATAAAGTAGGACTATCCCTTGAAGGTCATGTCACTGCCCATAATGTTCATACCGTAGCTACTTCGATGGCAAATCTACACTCTGTAGCCATTGATGAAATCTGCAAAGCAGCAACTTGGTCTTCAGTACATATCTTTGTGGCTCAGTACTTTCTAGACAAGGACTCCCATCAGGATGCCATGTTTGGTCAAGTTGTGCCTCCAGCACCTTTTTCACACTTAAGGGCAACTCCTACCCTCCGTCCCAGATCCAAACGATACCAGACATCCATGAACTCTGCCCTGATGCAAACCTACTGGTTTTGAGGTCATTCCCTCTGGCATCTGGGAGCTAAGGAGTCCCATATGTGAAGACTACATTCCTGCTTGTTCCTGGAGATAACATAGTTACTCACCTGTAATAGATGATCTCCGGGAACAGCAGGAATTTAGTCTTCACAACCCCCCTCCCCCCCCCTAGAAGTTGTAGGTTTCTTCTCTCTTTTTCTCTCCGCTACAAACTCAACTGAGGAGGGAGAGTTGGGAATGCAGCAACACAGGTGATGTGGGATGCTCCCAAAAGCTTTCCTATTGGATGCTGTGGAGCATTCCTACGCGGGCTTCGTTGGTACCAACGTCACCCATATGTTAGGACTACATTCCTGCTGTTCCCAGAGATCACTTATTACAGGTGAGTAACTAAGCTGTACCTAAAATCCCTAATTTGATGTTCCTGAGGTCACTTCCTCAAAAGACTCAGCTGTTTATGGGTCTTAGAACTCTCTGACTCCTCCTTGAGTTGCTCCTCCAAACATGACAGATCCTTCCTAATCTTTAGCAGATCTTTTTCTTCCTCATGCTTCTTATGTGTTCTAAATGCAATCAATTGCCCTTTTAGGACCAATTTGAGACAATCCCAGATAATACCAGGAGTCACTCACCATTATCATTAAATTCCAAATATTCTTTGATTACCTTTGCCAACTTCCCGTGGTCCTGTGGATCAACCAGAAGGGATTTAGCCTTCAATACTGGACACCTTTTTTTCCCATGGCCAAATCGCATCCCTCCCTCCCCCAGACAGGTTCTGGATATGACCATGTTCTCATTTCTGTGCTGCACTGGTAAATATCACATGTTAGTTTCTTCCCCACTCAAAGGTAGTCTGTGCAAGTTTATTATTATGAGCCTCTGAGTAAAATGAGTAATCCCGTTCACTCTGGTTTTCCCTCCATATATCCACCAAATCAAACATTTTCACCAATGCCCTCAAACTCTGGTGGTTCCTTGTGTAACCCTTTCCAGAGCCCCTATATGTATACATCTTAAGATTAATAGCGATGTTAAAGTTGCCTCCCAACAATAAATGGCCCTCAGTAAAACAACCCAACATGCCTGCTAGAAAATCAAAAAATTCCCCTTGCCCAGTGTCGGGGGCATAACTACAAACCATTGTAAATTTCTGTCTCAACATTTCCAGTTTAAATAACAGAAACCTTCCATGCTTGTCTTTATATATATATATATATATATATATATATATATATATATATATATATATATATCCAGCAGTTGAAACTGCAAGTCACTTGCTATGCATCCACTTTGCTCTCCATTTTGTTCGAGGCAAGCCAGGCATTTCTTATAATGTTCATGAGCTAGTCTGAACTCATCTTTCACCAGAAAATGTGTCTCCTAAATACAGGCCACCTGTAATTTCAAATGAGTCAGTTCCTTGAACTGCAACTAACGTTTACAGGGCGAATACAGAACGCACACCTTAAATGTGCCCATCTATATATTTCCTTCATCCACCCAAACACCCTCTCCCCACCCCCTCAAACAGCATACACATAAAACTTATCCTGAGGTCCACTACCCATCCAGAACACCCCCTCCCCCCGCCTTTACTCCACCATCAACCCCAACTTACCTTATCAATCAGCCTTATGTTTCAAATTCTCCATTCACCCTCCATATTCCTATGCCGTTTTTACACGCCACCTTAGTCCCCAACAAGAATTAAGAACAATGTCCTCTTATGAAAAGGAAGAGTCCCTCATGTTGCAGCCATGTCCTCCCATTCTTGACGCTGTCCTTGTCTACAAAGCCTTTTCCCTCCTTGACGGGAATTCTCCCATTTTGGCTTCAGTGGATTCACTTTCTTTGGGCCTGTTTCCCTTTCCATCTCTACCACAGGCAGATTTGTCCATCCTGCCACCTCCATACCCTTGAGGTCTTCCTCTACAGAATGTGCCTTGAAAGTCTGGCCTGAGATAGAAAACGGAATCCCAAAAGGAAAAGTCAATTTGTAGGGCACATTCTCCACTTCAGAGCCTTTGGGTAATGGACGAAACTACCTTCGCTTTCTCATAGTGATTGCTGAAAGATCAGCCTAGATTTCAGTGGTAGTCTTGTTCCATTTGAATTTTCCTAACTTGCAGGCTGCCTGCATTATCACATCCTTGGTGGCATACTCATACATACAGACTAGTACATCTGGAGCCTCCCCTCTCTTTGTGGCCCTAGAGCTCGATGAGCCCTCTACGTTAACGTACAGGGCTTCAGAGTCCAGCTGGGCCACCTGTATTACAGCTCTGAAAATCTGTTCAGCTTTGTGAATATAATTCACAGATTCATCACTTTCTGGAGTCCTCTACTGTGAATATTGTACCTGAGAGAATGATTTTCCTGATCCTCCAATTTAGAGAGAATCTCTTGTGCTGCCACAGAATTTGCCATGCTACTACTCACCAGCCAGAAGCTTATCGCACACTTCCAGCCGCGTCTCATTTTCATCGACCCGCTGGCCTAAGTCGCTCAAGTCTGAGCTGAAATTCGCCATCCATGTCTGAACTTCCTATTTCAGCTCTCTTCTCATCTTTCAGCTTAGAAAACCACTGCCTTATTTCAGCCCTTGCAGGTTATAGTCTGTTTCTTCTTAAACGGTTAACTCCAGCCCTTAGTATTGGCAGTTTTTCACCGCCGCGCTTCTGTGTGCGGGCCTCCTGGGTGGGTTTTACAGTGTTCTCAATCAGTGCCGTCTTGCTCTGGCCACTGCTTGGTGGATCACCACTCTTAAAATCAAGCGCATTCAGGTCCACAGCCACTTTCTTTGCTGCCGTTGCCATCAGAGTGGTAGATATATTCTTCCCATGCCTTTTTATGGAGCAGAGACACTTGATATCTTTACACAAAGAGGGTTTTGCTACTGCCCAAATGGGAGCTCTCGGCTTAGGCAGCCATCTTGGATGCTGATGCCATCTACATCTGCACAAACATTTTTTATCTGTTAACAAGTAGGATTGAGTCAGGCACAGAAGGACATGATATTATCTGATGACACCAGGACAGAACAGTCTCCTTTTGTGTTTTCCAACACTGGTCATTGTGTACAAAAATAAGTTTTCCTGTCACTTTAATTTCTTTTTCATTTATTTGACTTAATTCTCATTTGAAATGTCTCAGACGAAGTTGGTGTTTTGTTCCTGCCTGTGATGTAGAAGAAAGAGCTAGACTTCCGTATGAAACTGAAAACATTCCAATAAACAAACCATTTGGGAAACATCACAGCCTAGAACTTTAACACACACTTAAAATATCTAATCTGGACTTAGACCACAACCATACTGACTTCAGGCATTGTGGGCAGATATCTTCATGAGTCCAAAAGATCATGTGAATTGGCTCCACAGTCACTTTGAAGAAGAAAAGAGACCTCTGCCCAGCAAGATGAGAGAAAGATGTTACCTGTGCAGAAAGAGGCACATTTTAGATGTCACCTGTGCAGAGAGAGGCACATTCTAGCAGAGCCTGTTCAATAGAAATGCCATCTAACTCCCTACACGGTTGTACCAAGGAGCAGCATCAAAATTCTTCCAAGCTGGATAAAAGTCCATTCCAAATGACAATGGTCCCTTAACTGCAGACATCACAAGTCAGCTTTGGAGTGATGTGGTCTCCAGGTGCATATTGTCCACACTCCTAGCATCATTTTCTACATTTATTTATTTAACCTGTTTTTTATACTGTCTTATCCTTCAATCAAAGCGATTTACACTGTACTTGACCGTATACAATAAACATTGAACAGATGGGGGGGAGGGAGCGAATGGGCATGCAGGACAGGATAACATGTTAACTTATGTACAGTGCAAATTATAAGGCATAACATATGTACAACTTAGGTCTGTGGCGTTGGGTAGTCGTCGTTTGTTAGTGGCCTGGAGTTGTCAGGGGGTACAGAGACTTTCCTTGGATGAGAGGCTGTGATGTTTTCCAAATGGTTTGTTTATTGGAATGTTTTCAGTTTCATACGGAAGTCTTTGAGGTCTGTCATGACTCGCATAGTTTAAATTTAATACTCACTCAGGGCCTAGTTGCAGCAAAATGTTTTTAGTTTAAATTTAAAACACAGAAGAGAGCTTTCTGGTTAAATTTAGAGAGCTTCTAGTTTAACTTTCATAATAAGTCAGAGCCTAGCAGCAGCAAAGAGCTTTAATTTAAATCGAATCAGAATATAACTTAGCATAAAAGGCAAAACAGGGTCAGTATTCTTTGAGCAATAAATAAAGTCTTCTAGAGACCTTTACAAAGAGGCCTTCTACCTAGGGGACAAGAGACCGGTGAAACTTTTTAAATAGGTGTTAAACCCAGATGGCAGGTCAAAAGGCCATTTTGAAAGACTCCTATCCAAGCAAGGACTGTTAATCACCGAGGAGGTTGGTCACAGCTTTCCTTAGAAGCACAGGACAGGGTACTGTGTAGCAGCCTTCTTTTAATAAGTCTTATTTCCCTCCCTCCCTTCCCAACACCCACCCACCCCTGGGATAATCGTAGCTTTATAGGTACTTACACATCTTAAAGGAAAGGAGCTGCTCTCAGGTGCAGCTCTTTATCCAAATCAGTCATACATTAAGGACCTGAGATTAATTAAGCTTCAGGTGAACAAGGTATATTAAACGTATTAGGTACACTTTTATTGGTATAAGTATCCACAGCAACCCTTAGTAAGTAAAGAACTTAAAGATCTAAACACAAGCTAAAACTAATATGCAGACAGCAGTCCAGCAGCGAAATGGGGGCTTTCCAGTCTTTTGCATTGAGTGTCACATGTATGATTTTCTCCCAGTTGGTAAGAGGGTCTTACGTGTGCACTAGGTGCAAGGAGCTCTTTGCTCTCTGGAAACAAGTCCGTTCTCTAGAGGCTAGAGTAGCAGACTTGGAAGATATAAGAAAGACAGAGAGGTACATATACGAGACCTACAGGGATATAGTCCTGAAGTCCCACCTTCAGTCTGGCAGCATCCCTATTGCCATGGAGGAGAGAGGTCACATGACAGGAGAGCATCACCCTGGTGTGGCAGGAACTGATCCTCTAACTACGACCTGTCCTACAGGTGATGTAAAACTCTCTCGCACCAAGGAAGTTTCTCCAGGGCCATGTGCCCATGAGGGAAGGGTTAGGACAGCCGTTATAATTGGTGATTCTATCATTAGGCATGTAGATAGTTGGGTGGCTGGTGGATGTGAGGATCTCCTGGTAACATGCCTACCTGGTGTGGGTAGCGGACCTCACGCGCCACCTAGATAAGGTCTTAGATAGTGCTGGGGAGGAGTCTGCTGTCTTGGTACTGTGATGGCGCAGCTGAGAGAGAGCATAAGAAAAGAGGGAAAAATCAGTCATTTTCCCCAGAGAAAGGAACCAAATCCAGGAGTTTAGGGGTTAAAACTCCTGGTTCAGAAAAAAACTCCCTGCAGAAAGTTTGTAGTGAAGAGACACGCCCTAGCTCCATAGTTACCAGCCCTGCTCACGAGGGACAGCTGGGGGAGTGGCTAGGAGGCAGAAAGGGAAATCACAGATATAAACGGCAGGAACTTGGAGAAAGGCAGAGGGGTTTTGAAAGGCTAAAGAGGCTAGAGGGCCTAGAGAGCCTTGGAGAGAACCGAGGAGGGTTAGAGAACCCAGGAAGGCTAAAGAGGCTAGAGGGCCTAGAGAGCCTGGAGAGGAAGTGTATTGGGAGACAGACTGCCAGAGAAGGTGAAACTTTCATTGAGAGAGGAAGGACAAGGAGGAGTCCTAGCTCTGATTCTGGAACCGGTTGGAATAGGACAGAAGGTCCCAGAAGGGGAGGAGGCCCTAGGAGCTCCAGAGCATTAACCAAGGAAGGAACACGGAGAGTCAGGAAAACTTCACCAGAGACCTCTTGGAGGAAGGCAAGGCCAGCCAGAGGTATTGAAGTTAGCCCAGTGACCTATAAGAGAGACAGGAGAACTCCGTTTAGAGGGAAAGCTTACCCAGGGGAAATTGCAAGCCATGTGAGTAGCAGAAAGCATTCTCCTGAAACTTATATGGAAACAGAGCTTACAGCAGAAAAGCCTGCCAGAAGCTTACTTCCACAAACTAAGGTGAGCCGTTTAAAATCCTCTACTAATTTTTTGAAAGTTAAGAAACCTCCTAATTGTAAAAGCACTCCTCAGAAGAGAGAAGAGTCTGCATTAAGCAGAGTGTTGGAAATCCTAGAGAGGTTAAAGCACTATAGGTCTGAGATTGAATCCAATGCTTCTCTAACAGAGTCAGATGTGGAAAGCATGGATTTAGGAGCCCCGGTGATAAATGAAGCAAGCTCAGACATAGAAATGGATTGCTGTCTAGTTTATAAGAAATAAGGAAAGCTAGACGGTTTCTAGATACTCTGAAAACCTAGCAGCTGCTTTCAAGAAGAGCACGGCTGAGCAGAATATGCAAATGAGGTTGCTGAGATTCTAAGCTCTGTGTGTTTCAAGAAGAGCACGGCTGAGCAGAATATGCAAATGAGGTTGCTGAGATTCTAAGCTCTGACTGTGTGTTTAAAGGACTGTTAGCTAACAAGTATAGGGTCTGAAATACAGCAAATAGAGAAACTAAGTGATTGTGAGAAGAAGGAAACAGTCTGCAATAGAGTTTGTACAATACTGGAGAGTTGCAAACTGTACCTGTTTTAAAGCCACGTGGGAAGCTGGGTTTTTTTGTCTGCACAAGAGTTTCACTGCTGTTTTTGTATGAAGAAATACTTTCTGTTGATTTGTTTGGCAAGCTGAATATAAAAGCACTTTATTTTTGTTGGTTACTCTGGGAAAAACACCCGCACTTATGTTTGATATATTGAACTATAAATAAGAAGTTCATTTGGCTGAAGAAAAAAATAATAAAAATCCTACGAGCCTATAAACCACCTCAGCTGAGTCATTTCAACCGCACAACTACAATTATAGGCAGTCATCGAGGGAAACATATAAAAGTTCACGTCTCCAGCCCCCTAGGCGACAGCCTAGCCGACAGAGGCGCGACAGTACATGTCGGTATCAAGGACATAGGAAAATGTGGTAGGGAGGTTCTGGAGGCTAAATTTAGGCTTTTAGGTAGGAAGTTGAAATCCATAACTTCCAGGGTAGCGTTCTCCGAAATGCTGTCTGTTCCACGCGCAGGACCCAAAAGGCAGGCAGAGCTCCGGAGTCTCAATGCGTGTATGAGACGATGGTGCAAAGATGAGGATTTTGAATTTGTTAGGAACTGGGGAACATTGTAGGAAAAGGAGGGACTCTTCCGAAGGGATGGGCTTCACCTTAACCGGGATGGAACCAGGCTGCTGGCATTAACCTTTAAAAAGGAGATAGAGCAGCTTTTAAATTAGATAATAGGGGAAAGCCGACAGTCGCCCAAGAGCACATGGTTCGGAAAAATGTATCCTTGAAGGATACTACCAAAAGCAGATAGGTTCCAAAAATGAGTAAAGTAGCCCAAATGCCCTTGAGTATGGAGCAGACAGAGCTTAAAGATTCCAAATTACCCATGCCTACCAATAGCCAGATTAATATCAATAAAATACGGTCTCTAAAATTCTTGTATGCAAATGCTAGAAGTCTAAAAAATAAGATGGGAGAGTTAGAATATATAGCACTAAATGAGAGGTTAGATATGATTGGAATATCAGAGACATGGTGGAAGGAGGACAACCAGTGGGACACTGATACCTGGGTACAAACTATATCGTAATAATAGAGCTGATCAAATTGGTGGAGGGGTTGCGCTTTATGTTAGAGAGAGCATTGAGTCAGAAAGGATTAAAGTTTTGCAGGAAACAAAATTTGCTTTAGAATCTCTATGGATTGAACTTCTTCCATGTAAAAAGGGGAAGGCGATGGCAGTGGGGGTGTTCTATCGACCACCTGGCCAGAATGAACAAATGGATGATGAAATGCTCAAAGAAATCAAGGAAGCTAACAAAAGTTACAGCACAGTAATAATAATGGGTGATTTCAATTACCCCGGTATCGACTGGGTCAATGTCACGGCAGGATATGCTAGGGAGATAAAGTTCCTAGATGAAATAAATGACTGCTTCTTGGAGCAGCTAGTTCATGAACCGACCAGAGGGGAAGCCATATTGGACCTAGTCCTTAGTGGAACACCAGATCTGGTGCAAGAGATAAGGGTGTTGGGGCTACTAGGCAATAGTGATCATAGCATGATCGCGTTTGATTTAATTAGTGGAGGTGGGATGATAAGGAAATCCACAGTAATACCTTTTAACTTTCAAAAGGGAGACTATGATTAAAATGAGGAAAATAGTTAAGAAAAAACTTAGAGGAGCAGTTGCAAAGGTTAAAGACTTACATCAAGCTTGGGTGGTGTTGAAAAATACTATCTTGGAAGCCCAGCTGTATTCTACACTTAAGAAAAGTGGAAGGAAGTCCAAAAAACTGCCAGCATGGTTTAAAGGTGAGGTCAGAGAGGCTGTTGCCAAAAAAGCATCTTTCAGGAAATGGAAAAAAGAGCCAATTGACAAACTGGAAACAGCACAAGCACTGCCAATTTAAATGGAAGGCATTGATAAGGCAGGCAAAGGGAGAATTTGAGAAGAAGCTTGCTGTAGAAGCAAAAATGCATAATAAAGACTTTTTCAAGTACATTTGTAGCAAAAAACCTGTTAGAAGAGTCAGTTGGTCCATTAGATGAGAGAGGGATTAAAGAGGCGACAAGGCGATAGCAGAGAGACTGAATGAATTCTTTGCTTCGGTATTTACTGAGGAAGATGTAGGGAATGTTACCTATGACTGAAGTGGTCTTTAAAGGTGTGGAAGAATTGAAGGAAATATCGATACATCAGGAAGATGTATTACAACAATTTGATAAAGTGAAGAGTAGCAAATCACCTGGACCAGATGATATACATCCAAGGGTCTTGAAAGAACTGAAATATGAGATTGCAGACCTGCTATTAGTAATCTGTGAACTATCATTAAAATCATCTGTAATACCTGAAGATTGGAGAATGGCGAACGTAATGCCAATTTCTAAAAGGAGTTCCAGTGGTGATCCGGGAAACTACAGACCGGTGAGCCTGACGTCTGTACCGGGAAAAATGGTAGAAACCATCATAAAGAACAAAATTGCTGAACATGTAGATAGTCGTGGCTTAATGGGAGACAGCTAACATGGCTTTAGACAAGGAAGATCTTGTCATACTAATCTCTTATGTTTTTTTGAAGGTGTGAATAAACAGGTAGACAAAGGTGAGTCGGTTGATATAGTGTATTTGGACTTTCAGAAAGCCTTTGACAAGGTCCCTCATCAGAGACTTTTGGCAAAACTAAAGAGTCATGGGATAGGAGGCAGTGTACTGGTTAAAAGTTAACCAGTTAAATGTTCCCTGTAAAATAGTTATCTCCAAGTTATAATGCCCTGTTCAATGTAATTTCAGTTTGTTCAATGTAAACTGCACTGATGCAGAATAGCGCGGTATATAAGAGAATGTAAATAAATAAATAAAAGATAGAAAGCAGAGAGTAGGGCTAAATGGCCGATTTTCCCAGTGGAGAAAGGTGAATGGTGGTGTACTCCAGGGATCTGTGCTATGTCCGCTGCTTCTTGACATATTCATAAATGACCTGGAAAAGGGAATAACGAGCGAGGTTATCAAATTTGCAGACACAAAACTATTTAAAGTTGTTAAAACCCATGAGGATTGTAGAAGATTGCAAGAGGATCTTGATAAATTAGAAGACTGGGCATCAAAATGGCAGATGAAATTTAATGTGGACAAGTGCAAAGTTATGCACCTAGGGAAGAACAACCCAAACTATGATTACACGATGCAAGGTTCCACATTAGGAACCACCACCCAGGAAAAAGATTTAGGCGTCATTGTAGATAACATGTTAAAACCCTCGGCCCAGTGTGCAGCGGCGGCCAAGAGAGCAAATAGAATACTAGGTATCATAAGAAAAGGAATAGAAAATAAAACAAAGGATATTATAATGCCTCTGTATCGTTCCATGGTGAGACCGCACCTTGAATATTGTGTGCAATTCTGGTCGCTGTATCTTAAAAAGGATATAGCTTTATTAGAAAAGGTTCCGAGAAGAGCTACCAAAATGGTAAAGGGGATGAAAGGATACCCCTATGAAAAAAGGCTAAAAAGGTTAGGGCTCTTTAACCTGGAAAAGAGACGGCTAAGGGGAGATATGATAGAAGTCTATAAATTGATGAACGGAGTGGAACGGGTAAACGTAGATCGATTGTTTGCATTATCAGAATATAGAAAGACTAGGGGTCATGTAATGAAGCTACAGGGCTAACTATTTAAGACAAATAAGAGAAAACATTTTTTCACTCAACATGTAATCAAACTCTGGAATTTGTTACCGGAGGATGTAGTAAAGTTTGTTAGTGTAGCTGGGTTTAAAAAAGGTTTGGACAAGTTCCTGGAGGAAAGGTCCATAAACCATTATTAAAAAGGGACCCAGGATATCAATGCTTGACCCAATACAAGCATTGTGGAACCTGTGTCTTTTGGAGAAACTGCTAGGTACATATGACCTAGATTGGCCACTGTTGGAAACAGGATACTTGGCTTGATGGACCTTGGTCTGACCCAGTTAGCATATCTTATGATGTTATGTTCTTCTCCAAGCTGAAGATCCATGATCTATTCATTCTTACTTTATAAGGATGTTCCATTTCCTTTATCATTTTTGTTGCTTTCTCTATACTTTTTCCCACTTCTACTATTCTCTTCTTGAGATAGGAGGACCAGGTGCACAGTATTCAAGATGTGGTCACACAATGGATCTGAATATAGATAAAGGCATTATAATATCCTTTCATATTCTTTTCAACCCAATGGAAGTTGGAAAAAAGAATGTCCATCTTTCTGTCTAGAGATAAAATAACTCTGAAAATTTAATATAATGGAATGAGACTTGGCATGTGGGAAAAACCAGTAAAAAAAATACCTCTGGTTCAAAAATGAGTCATATGAGATGGTGTTTCCAGAAAAATAAGCCCCACTCCCCCCTCCCCCCCCAAGAAATGGTCCAATGCATTTCTATGACAGAGATATAGTTTATGTACTATTGAAACTACATGCATTTAAATATAGCAATTAGGAAATTCCTCCTTTCCAACTGACTCTACCTGTTCTCTACTGTCCTAGACAGACAAACCATTTTGTCCCACAAAACTACTCCCCTTCAAAACTGTCTCCCACCCCCAAAATAAATATCTTCCTGTGACTGAACAAGCACTCTACAAACTCCATTTGCCCCCAAAATATGCCTTCCTCACAATTATCCTTCCATCAAAAAAAGAATCCTTTGCAACTACTCCAACTTCCATCCCAAAAAGTAACCCTTGCAACTTTACCTCTATTTTGCAAACTGCCCCACCACCAAAAAACTGATCCCAGCACCTACCCCACAACCCAGCTAACTGCCCACCCCCTTAAAGTATCTTCCACAACTGCCCCACCATCCTGCAAAATGTACTCACCCCAAAATATCCCCCACAGCCTCATAAACTAACCCCTCAAGATACTCCCTGCAACTGCCCCATATCCCAGAACTACACCCCATAACTGCCCCAACCTCTAGAAACTACCCCACCCCTACCTTCAAAAATTATACCTCCACAACAGCTTCTCTACCCACAAACTACCTCATGCCAAAAAAATGCTTTCTTGCAGCTACTCTTCACCCAACAAATACCCTACCCCCAAAAAACTACCCTCACAACTGTACCAACACCCTTCAAACTGCACCCACTCCCAGAACTACCACCTGCAAATGCCCCACCTCTCCTCAAACTGTCCCACCTCCAAAAAACTACTGTCCTTCAGTTGCCTTACTACCACCACACACACTGCCTCTTCACCAAAATCTTTCCCCCCCCCCAAAAAAAACTGTCCCACTCACAAAAACAGCTCTCCTGCGACTTCCCCACTAACCCGAAAACTGTTGCAATTCCAAAAGCCTACCGTCTGCCAAGAAGGTGGTGATCGATTCTAACCGCTCCAGTGAGGGATCCTCCGGTAGCAACTGGATCCATCACAACAAGGTATGCATCGCCAGGCCCCCACACATGGATGTTTGCAAGGTGAAGGATGAAGAGGTGAAGGGCATTTTCAAAAGACCTTCCACCTTGCAGACAAGCTGATCCTTCAGCGCCATGCCACCCTCCACTGGGGTAGTCGTATGCTTCGTGACCGATGTTACAAGAACATCCATCTTAAGAAACCGAAGCCACTTGTTGATATCTCATGGGGCCCAGGCATATATACAGCCAAGCCGGCAAGCAGAGCATAGAGAGGCATCTGGGGAGTCCCACTCCATGGACACCATTTGCAGGAGCTCCATAGGGAATGTAAAGCCCTTTGAGGGCTTGCGAATACCCATTATAATGGGATCTAGCTGAGAATTGTTTGGGCCCGGAGTAGGCGTGTCTGGTGAGTCAGCAAGATGCGGAGATTCCACAATTTGTGAGATCAAGGCAGGAAACTTATCCTTCCTGAACAAACGCACATCCTGCCCCTCGTCCTGGTTATCATGGTCACCTTCCAGAGGGGACAACTTGCCCTTCTCTTGTTTAGATGCCCTGTTGATGCTTAGTGAGTCTCTGAGAGGTTGTCGTGACTCTCGTTGGGTAGAGACCAGTCCCCCACAGAAGACAGCCATCCCTGTGGCCCTGAATTAGGCCTGGGACACTTTCTGCCCTGTGAACCGTGCTTACCTGCCAGCCCTGAAGCCTTCTCCAGGAGATTGGGGTTCCCTGAGCACCACAAGTGAGAATAAGGTCATGAATTGAGCATCCAACTCTAGCTGCATGCAGGAAGCACCTGCTGGTGCCCCAGGCAATCCCTATTCAGGCAAGAGAACCTGTGGATTTGAGTCTGCCACACAGACTCCAATTCCTGGCATTGAATTTAAGGGAGAGCTCACTCCCCCTTCAATGTGGTCAGCTTTTTTCCCTGCAGCCTCAGTGCACTTAGTTCCCGAAGTAGCCCACTTGATCTGTCTCACAGGAAGCATATAACTGGTCCTTAATGTGACGCCACTTATAGCTGCAGCCGAGGCAGCGTGTTAAAGTTGAGGACATGCTGCATTGTAAAATGGTGCGCCAGACACACGAAGCCTATAACATAATGGCACGTCCCCCTCTGAGCAAAATCTTGGTGGGAAACCACAGCCATGCGAAGAGGAATTGAGATATGAATGCAAGCAGGAGCCACGGCGAACAGGAGTTGCTTCCTAAAATTGAAAGCAGGAGCTGTAAGAATCCCTGCAGTCAAAGTTAGTAAGTAAGATGCCGAGAGTGCAGTGAGCAATCGCGCTGCAAAGACCAGCAGATGAGAGTGGAGAGCTTCCCCGTGACACACAGGCCTCAGCCTAATTACAAGTCCTTCCGTGCAGAGTGCAGTCAAGAGGAAAGGGGAGGGGGCGAGTAGAACGCCGTCAATTGACCCAGGCACTCTGTGCTGCAATGGAGAGCCAGTAACCGACAAAGAGAGGGAGGCTGAAGCCAGAACAACTCACTGCGAAGTTCCTGATGGTCTGCCTTGAACAGGTTTATTCGATGCCCAACTAAGGTTTTTTTTGGGGGGGTGGTGTTCAACTTAATATAAAATAAAGAAAGACTATCAGAGCTATTGAGGCAGGAAAGACATGCTTCTCAGGCTAACCGCTCCGCTTGAGCCGGGATGCTGCTCCTCCTTTCCTTTGAGATGCCCTGATCCTCTTGATCAGGAGCAGAGACCTCAGGAAAATTACAGGTAATTCCAGGATGCCACCTCTTGTATATCCTGGAGACGTCCGCTAAAAAAGTGCCTACACAGACAGGGCCTTCTCCAAGGGCCTGTCAGGAGTTAAGAATTTTGACATCCATCAACTGCTGTAAATGGACAAAACTGAAGCTGTCCCCTAGGCGTGATGGGTTACAGCCAAAGAGGGGGAGTAGCCAAAGCTTCTGATTGGTTCTTTGTCTCCATCTTCTGCTGTCAGGGGGCAAAACCCACTAGTCTGGGCTAGTCTAGTAGGAAGAGCTGCAATTACGAGTAGAAATGTCTGTGGAAAAACTAAATTGGAAACCCCAAGAAGCTTAACTAGCACACCACTGAAGAAATTGAAAGAGAACTACTTTTCTTCCTCTATGAGAAAGCAGCTTGCAAATACCACATCAGGCTCTATTACACCAATACATTTCCTACTGAGAAAACACAATAAGCATGATTGCTACAGATTCTCTGTACCGCTCTCCCAGGAGGGAGAGGAGCTGCTCAGCACAGTCCGCCGCAGCACCGTCCCGCCTCGTGCTACCCAATCGGGGCAGCCCACCGCTGATTTAAAAAAGAGTGCCACAGGCGCACCTGCGCCTGGCGAGCCTGTGCCTGAGGGCCTCGCCAGAGGGTCCTTTGGCATGGCCCTTAGGCAGTGGCCCACATCAAGATAGCAGAGCAACCTCCAGAGGATCTGCGTACATTCTGCAAACCTCCCAGCAGCTTGAGCTCCCTCAGGGTTGAGCTCACTCCCACCGTCAATGCATCCATCCTTATAACCACAGCAAGTAAAAACCACCTAAACGGACCATTACCAGTAGCACTCTAGAACTGTTTCTACTTTTACTACTCTTACTGTTACCCGTAACCTGCCATAACCACTGCTTCTCTGACCACTTTCTACTGTTGCCAGTAGCCTGCTATAACTGTGCTATTTTGACCACTTTGACCGTTACCAGTAGCCTGCTATATCTATGCTATTTTGACCACTTGTACTGCTACCAGTAACCTGCTATAACTGTGCTATTTTGACCACTTTGACTGTTACCAGTTGCCTGCTATAACTATGCTATTTTGACCACTCGTACTGCTACCAGTAACCTGCTGTAACTGCTATTTTGACCACTTGTACTGCTACCAGTAACCTGCTATAACTGTGCTATTTTGACCACTTTGACTGTTACCAGTAGCCCATCCCCAATACCCACCTGCCTATATACGTACGGCAGATCAAACTCAAAATGGCTCATACCACTACAATAATAATTTGTAGCTACCTTCTCTTGGAGTTGATCAGCAGCTCCTTAGCCCTAACTAACTTCCACAAACACATACCTATTCTACACGGTTGTGGGAGGAGATGGTCAAGACACCCCACCCACAAGCCAGTAGAAGACACACAACCAACCTATCAGCACCTACTACACATTGCAATCCAGCACACCACAAGGGTAAAAAAGGATAACCTATCTCCCCAAGACTTAAAAGCCGCCCTCATAAACGTGCGTTCAATCCGCAATAAATGGCCTGTCATCACCGACCTACTAACTCTCCACAATCTAGACATACTCCTCATCACAGAGACCTGGTTATCGAACAACGGCATAGTCCTCATCAACCACCTTCTACTCCCCAACTTTACAATACATAGTTGCCATAGAACCAACAAAAGGGGCAGAGGAGTTCTCATACTCACAAAAACCGACCTCAAGTTCCATCTCTCCAACAGCACCAACACAACCAACCTCGACATTGTAGTCATAGCGAATGATCAATGCTCCATCAACCTAGTATACAGAGCCCTGTCATCATCCTCTGACGACCTAGCTATGATAATCGAGCTAGCCTGCAACCCCCCAAACCTGCGCACCCCAAACTGGATACTAGGCGACTTCAATCTACCAACACTACATGACTCCCAAGCATCAGCACTTCATGATGCACTCAAGGATCTAGGTTATCTGCAATTAATCAGTGAACCAACTCTCACAAAGGGAAACATGCTGGATCTGATTTTCTCCCCTCTAACTGCCCACGACGCCACCCACCCCACCCTACCTATCTACACCGCAGTACCATGGTCCGATCATAAACTAATTATATTTCAAATTCCCTTAGATAATTTGCCCAGGAAACCCCCCGGAAACAAGTCAAACCCCACAAGAATACCCCCACAAAGATTCTCAACCTTTTAACAAGGAAACTATCCTGAACATCACACAACCTCTCCTTAGCACGACAGCAACTAGCCCAGATACGCTAGTCTCCAGTTGGAATGACAGCCTTAGTACCATTGCGCTACGCACAGTCCACAAGAAAGCCCCAAGGAAAAAAGCGCCCGCTCCCTGGTACTCCAACGAACTACGGACCTCTCTCCCCAAACTTAGAAAACTCGAAAGACGATGGAGGCGATCACGATCCACAGAAAATCAGGTAGCCTATAACATCCAGCTGTCAATACACCGCAAGGCAATAACTGAGAAAATGAGACAAACATACACAGACACCCTAATGCATTCTCTACGAAAACCACACGACTTATTTAACCTCGTCAGGAACCTAACGAAAGAACCAGGTCCTGAGCAAAAACCTGAGATACACGCCCAAGACTACGCTGACCTCCTTCAATCAAAATTATGCCAGACAGACAAGACTGGCCTGCCCTCTTTCACCATGGAACCATCAAACACATCAACATTAGCAATATTCACCACCCCATCCAATGAGCAAATCATTGACATCATCTCCACAATCAACACCACTACCGCTCAGACCGACCCTTGTCCTGCCTTCTGGATAAAGGAACCCACGGTCAGAATTTAGCCCATTCATAGCTAGACTCTTTGACACATCTTTCACGTCAGGCTCTTTCCCCCTGAATCTCAAGCACACATCCATCAGACCTCTGCTAAAGAACAGCAAGCTAGACCCCCAGAAAGTGGAATCATATAGACCAATTGCCAGCATTCCACTGCTGGCAAAGATAATCGAAAAAGAAGTCCTATACCAGATTCAACAACACATCAACAATACTTCACCGCTAGACCACTGTCAACACGGATTCAGAGAATCCCATGGTGTCGAAACGCTACTTACCACCCTCTTCAACAATATACTCAATGCAATAGATAACATCCACCATGGGGTGGCCCTTATATTCCTGGATATAGCTGCAGCGTTTGACTCAGTATGCCACGAAACCCTCCTGAGGCTACTCAAAGAGAAGGGCATCTGCGACCTAGCACTAACCTGGTGTAAGTCATACCTATCCAATAGATGGCAACATGTGCAGACGGAGTCCTCCACCTCTGAACCGTTCCACCAGAAACAAGGCGTGCCGCAAGGTTCTGCCCTTTCAGCCTTAATGTTCAACATCTATATGCAGCCGATTTGTGACCTCATTCGATCATTCAACGTCAAATGCATGATTTATGCTGACGATGTTCTCATTTACATGCCATTCCAGATTGACCTCATACTACTAACCAACTGTTTTAGCACAGTAGAAAAATGGCTTCTAAACCAGAATCTCCGAATACAACACAGAAAGACGGAAGTGCTGTTCATCTCCAGAAACCCCAATTTTTCCCCCCAGCCTGCCTAAAAATCGGAGAGATTATACTGCAAACTAAACCCTCAATCCGCTACCTGGGTGTCATACTAGATCAAAAACTGGATATGAAGACACACATTGGCAACATGGTAAAATCAACATACCATAAGATCAAGACACTCAAACATCTACGCCCCCTACTACAACCGGATGATTTCAGAACAATCTTTCAGGCACTAACCATCCCGCATCTTGACTATGCCAACGCAATCCTTCAAGGGCTTCCACAATCCACCCTGAGCCCGCTCCAACTCGCCATGAACGCTGCAGCCAGAGTTCTAAATAGTGCCTCAAGGAGAGACCATATAACACCCATCCTCAAAAGTCTCCACTGGCTCCCAATCCACAGTAGAATCACCTTCAAGATTTTGCTACTAACATTCAAGACCATCAACGGGATTGCCCCCTCCTCTCTCGCTGACCTCACGCACATTACCCCCCAAATAGAGCCAGACGACTTACTGCAATAAACACCTTGGTAATCCCCAAAGCAATGACCCATTGTACACAAACAACCTTAAACAGGGCTTTCAGTCTCTGTGCACCCAGATGCTGGAACGCTCTACCACCCAATATACGAGCAATCCCGGACCTAACTAAATTCAGGAGAGCATTGAAGCACTATCTCTTCCTCAAATGCTACCCGGAGGAAGGTACACCAACTCCCCCACCTCCCCCACTCTCAACAAAGCTACACGACCACATGTACATCCCTGTTACATTCCCAAGTTACAGACCCTGTTACAATGTATGCAAAAGATCCTGTTCTGATGCAAGTTTCTGTTATTTGTAAACCGCACTGATACCAAATAGCGCGGTATATAAGAACTGTAAATAAATAAATAAAATAAAAATGTAATCACCCTCAATGTATTGTATATATATGTAAATATCTTTCTGTTATCCTTACAAATGTAAATAGTTAATACTGTTATCCAAGCTGAGCTAACATAAGAACATAAGAACATAAGATATGCCATACTGGGTCAGACCATCAAGCCCAGTATTCTGTTTCCAACAGTGGCCAATCTAGGTCAACAGCGGCCATCTAGCAGTTTCCCCAAGGGACACAGGTTCCACAATGCTTGTATTGGTTCAAGCATTGATATCCTGGGTCCCTTCTTAATAATGGTTTATGGACCTTTCCTCCAGGAACTTGTCCAAACCTTTTTTAAACCCAGCTACACTAACAGCCTTTACTACATCCTCCGGTAACAAATTCCAGAGTTTGTTACCTGTTATATGTAATTACGGTGTTATCCCCCACCGTAAAATACCTCATTGTTCTATGTAAACCGCACTGATACCGAAGAGCGCGGTATATAAGCGACTTAAATAAATAAATAAATAAATTCTTTCTTAGAAATCACATGCTTGCAGAATCACTCACATTAGTCATACATGCAAAAACTCTCACCAAATAGAGAACAAAGAACCACAAACTAGAAGTAGAAATATGCAGACCGTAATCTAACTGAAAACCTAAAGAGATGCATGTTTTCCAAAGCTGTCATAGCCCAAAATTTATATGTGAAAGTCCTTATTTGATTCATCGGTGTCTGGATGTGATTCGGACAACCATTATTCTACACTCACTCAACTTAAATCTCTGCGCAAACAGGGGATCCGAGCGCAACTTCATGGGGCGGCCATGCTCCAATATCTAAAGACACGTACCATTCCCCGAGGCCTTCGGATGCCGCGGGCTCCTAAACTATTTACCTCGGATTTGGATTTTGTTTCTAAATGGAACTGCATTTTAAATAAATGTAGTTTCGATTTAATAGCCCTCATTATTGATCGGACTACTGTGGAGGAAGATGCCATTTCTCAAGAAGTTTCGAAATTAAAACAGTCCCTTCAGAAATCCTTGGGGGCTGAAACGTTCACTCTCCGACTGGAAGACATGGATCGCCAACTTCAAAGCTTTTTTGATAATCTAAGAGCCTTCAAATCTAAAAAGTTTTTACGCGATCAAGGAGATTATGAGATGGAACGTGTCTACTATTGGATGTATGAAAAATCAGAATTAGAATCCTCTGAAAGCTCGGATCCTTCTACCGACAAACGGGTCACCTTTGCTGAATCGTCGGAAGACACCGATTCTAGTGACGGCTCTCGGAGTACTAAGAAAGCTTCCTCGTCTACTAGAGACTTGCGGGGTTTTCGGGGGGGCCGGCGGGGAGGAGGTCGTTCTCGCCGGCCTTACACCAACGATCATTGGGAGCCCCCTACTACGAGACAACGGGCCCGCCGCTAACAGCAATCTTGAACCTTTCAGGCTTATCCCTTACCCCGACACAGCGGGAAGCTTTGGATTTAGGCCTATCGTTTATTCCCACGGTTCCATATGACCCTTTTGGAATGCGCATCGCCTTGTTTCGGTTTTTCCGAAAATTACGTATTCTCCATTATTTTCATGATCGCGCTGTCCCTCAAGAAGGTTCCCTATTTCGTCCCCCTTCCCGGTGGGTCCCTCTGGGACAATTGGATCCCGCTATACAAGTCTACCAATCCTTGGTACTACAAACGCTCTCAGATTGAACATGCTTTCACTGCTCGTTTTTCTAACATTTCTAATGGTCATAGAGCAGCTCTGAAGGAATTGAGCACTAATTCTGAATTAATAGTACGAGGGTGTCTTACTTCAACAAAGGCTAACACACCTTGGTAATGAAGACGTGCAGTTTATTTATAATACAAAGCAGGGATAACTTGAATTTCACCCATTCAACCTCTTAATTTGTACTTATTTAGAAAGGCAAGTAATTCACATATCCACCCATGATTAGTCAAAAAGATATCTGGAAAACTGTTAGAATAAAAGCACTTAATTACAGAATAGATAACTAGAAAGATAATCACAGAAGAAGAATATACCTCACCAAAAGAGCTCCACTTCATCTCCCGTCACACCTCGATTGAATGGATCCCTGATTCAACCAGACAAGAGAGACTTCTCAATCGGGAGTCTCCCTAGGCAATGCGTCCATTCCTAGATGAATCCATCTCTCTCTGTCTAGCTGAAAACAGGTACCCATTTTATCCAGTTGCAAGAACAATCCAGTTATTTCCTATCATGTGACACATACGTAGTATAGAGTCAGTTATCCATTAAGCACATCCAAGACACTGGCCAGGTGCTTGAAAATGCTCAAGGGAACCCCCCCCCCGGTCTACATTACAATTGATGAATTCTTAGGAGAAATGTTTCCAAGGCAAGGTGAATTGTCCTGTTTTGTCCTGTTAATGGGTTTCAATTTGTCTGCTAGTAGAAAGGCTCCTAGGTGAAGTGTTCTTTTGTTCTCTGTAATGGGTCTCCATTTGCTTGCTAGGAGAAGGTCTCCTCCCTGATCTTTCCAGTATCTGTAGTTATGTAAATTGTTTCAACAGTTTCAAGTGCCCCTATTTACAGTTGAGGCATATTCACTACTGAGGCATAATCAATAGTCAAAATTCATCTGTACCACATTCGGTCCTTTGACTATTGATTGTGCCTATAAGATACTGGTAACATTGTGGGGACTTTGGGTGGATGAAATATAGTAATTAAACTGGGTATGCATTGAATAAAACAACATATCATAATTAATAAACAAATACAAATAATAATTCCCCCAATGATTTGTCTGAGGCTACCCATACTGGGCAGCCATCCAAATACCCAATCCCACCAATTAACATTAATATCTTGTTTAATATCTTTGGCTAGTTCTTGCAAAGCTTGAATATGAGACTGAATGGAAGTAGCATGGTCAGTTAAATTAAAGCAACACATGCCTTCAAAATGTTCAAATCCATAATTGTGTTTTAAAAGTAAATAATCTATTGCTACTCGATTTTGCAAGACTGCCTTCCTAGTACTACTTAAGTCAATAAATAATTCTTGTAAAGCAACTGAAGTATGATTAGACTTTTTACCATGGTGCAAGCTAAAGCATTAATTGTGCGAGTGTTATATAGGGCTAAACCAGGCACTCCCAGAAGGGAAACGGCTGCACTGGTATATTCTACTTTAGAAAGTAAAGTGACTTTTGAATCACAATCTGCGGGTATCATAGCTGTTATTGTTCTTCTCTTTCTAATTTTAGTTTTAGGAGAGGGTGGCATAATAAGTCCTAATCGACTAAGAGTGCAAGGCCCCCCTGTGAGATTTCCTGGAATATATGTATAAGTGGTATTACCACAAGACAATAACCACCCTATTGGCAGTTTAACATTTCTACCATAACTAGCTTGTACTATTGTATTATTACAATTCATAGTATTAGTTACATTTCTACATTTCCTAGTTGCATCACATAAAAGTATTATATCAATGTCCTTGGCAATTTCTTGTTGCATCTTTAGTTGTTGGCATTTCGGTATTTCATCAGGATTATATGTCATGTTATAACATACATCGCCTGGGGCGATATTATGGGTGATTATTTGAGTCATGTTATCCCAAAAATTGAAAATAGTGGGACAATCTCTGCAATATTCGTATAGCATGGGGTGTGTCCTTATATCTTCTTCATTTGCCCAACTGTCATTTTGTGTAGCTTTAAAATAGTACAAAAAAACTCGAGCTGGTGTGGGTATTGCAATCAAACATGTAGTTAACAGATCCACTGGATTATGCATGTCCGAAAGGCAAAAGTTAAAATGTTTAAAACTTTTCGGGCTAAATAAGTCCAGATATTCTGAGGTGGTTCTATCGCATCTGCTAAACGCTTGGGCAAGTGTAATTCGGGTTGGGTTACCACTTGCACTCTCCAGTAATAGACTTTCCATGTACCAAAGATCAGGCTAGTAATGAGTGCCCATGTCACTACATGGCATATGAAGGCTTGCTGGAACCGATCCCGGTCCTTGATAGAAATATGCTGGTTCATTGGTTCAGAAGGTGTAGATATAAGCCAAATGGCTTGTAGGTCTCAGCTATCTTTATCAGTTCCCCATGCAGTGGGGGACTCATTTCACCTGCACATTCAGAACTTTTTCCCACTGTACATCTGCCCCATAGACTCTAATAACTAAAATCTGGGGAACAGGTGACATAAGCAATTGGGCACATGATGTTCAGCAGAAAAAATCTGAGATACTAAAATTACAGTTACTTTCCAAGGAAACAATAACAATACATAAGAAAAAAAAATCATTCACAAAAGTCCAATAGTCCTTTTCCTATTTTCAGATAATTTGGCCTGCTTCTCAGCAGTTTTTTCAGGACTCCGTAGCGTCATTTTCACCTTTCTCTGAAGTTTAAACTTGGCCTCTCTCACAGTTGAACCTCTCAGTCTCGTAGGTGGACATCTTGGCCTTTCTTTCATTGCGACACATTGAAGTAGATAGGGACTTCCTCACACGTTTCTGTGGTGTGTAGTCCAGATCTCTCGGGATGGTCTGCTCCATCTGGACTCTGGTCAATTCCCTCCGCTAGACTCTCCGGCTTGCAGTTGGTGACATGGCTCCAGGCCTCATTCAGAAGAGCAGCGCCAATATTAAATGAAAAGACTAAAAAATTCTAGGTTAGACTTCACAATAAGACAAACTTAATTTCATCTATATTTACTAAGATCATATCCTACAGATAATAAATATTGCTTTTATAAACTTTCAGTGATCTACTAGTAACTATCTCGTATGGTGTCAATCTTATCTCGCAGTTTGATTAACTCCTTGTCTCTCTATCACTGGAAATTCATTTTGCTTGTAGGAAATATTCCATTTTGCCCTTGAATGACCTTTACATGTTTCAGATCAGACAAGCTGCACATACGTGTTCTGCAATTTTGACAAGTTTTAGAATTATACCCAATTGTGTGAGAATTTGTCATCAAATCATCCCCCTTTGCCTCTGCATGCCTGGCCAGGACATACAGAGGAAAAGTGAGGCACAAAGCATCCGGAAGTACCACATGGCCAGTGTGGGTTTTCCAGAGCTCATCAGGGTGCAAGGTGCACCTAGCCTATCTCCAAATATCTATTTCTTCCAATTGTTGAATATGACTTCCTGAATTGAAGCTTCTGGAGACGGCACAGTCAAATAAAGTGCTCATAATTTTTTGTTTACATATTCATTAGGAAAATACATCACTTCAAATTACCTTCATCAGTTTATTGTCTATCACAGTTTCTCCTTTAATATTCCACTTCATCCCTCCATAACACAACACTTTTTCATCACCTGCATCATTCCACCAACTACTTACATAGGTCCTTTTCCTGTTTCTTTTATACCACACTAATGTATCCTTATTTGGCAAGGCTGCTAAGAATATCAAACAATGGTTAACTTAAATTTAGATTCCTCAATGGGATAACAGTATGAGTAAACAGTGTCCCTTTCCCATCAACTTAATTGGTCCAATGTTAAGTGGACATATGCTCATTCTAAAATAGGAACAATTTGGGTAAAATCCTTACAATATAAAATTATCATTTTGCAGCATTCTATAACATCAACCCCAATAGAAAGAAATATGGCTCATCTCTCACGTATAACTAGAATCTGTCATATACACTGTTCTCAGTGAGAGTGCTGTTAGACTGATTTTAAAATTGCAGTGTTCACAAGGATTTGTATAAGCTACTCATTAATTACGGTGTCAAAAAGAGATCCTTTTGAGGTGAGAGATCCGAGAGGGTACAAGGCATTGGTGGCTAGGCCTCATCTTCAGGTTCTTCTTGGATTGCAAGGCATTCATGACTATCCTCGGGTTCTTCTCGGCCTATGCTCCCCCTGCCTATTTATGTCTCTTCAGAGGCATAAATATGCAAGGTTCCTGTTCTTCAGGCCTTGTGGGTCCTCAAGGAGTCTTAGAGCTTGGTAGCCCAGATCATCACACTGGAAGCAGCACATTTAGCCTAGGCTGTGGCCTCACCTTTCTGCCTCTCTCTCTCTCTCTCTTATTCTTTTTCTCAAACCTCTCCTGGATCATTGCTGACAAGCAAGATTTGGTTTTATCCAATCAACTCAAGTTCTCATTATTTTCTGGGAACTCAGTTCCATCTTTAATCTATATTTGTTCTATATAGCTTGAGAACAGAGTAATTTCATATCAGCCTCTGTCTAAAATTTCATCAAACTTATTAATATTTTAATTGCTGTGTGTGTACTGGACCTCTGCGTAATGTACTATTACCATAAGTGTCATAAGTGCAAGTGTATAAACTACCAACTTAATATCTCACAATGCTGCAACATATATGTGTTTTATATCTATTTTCTCAGGAACTGTACTGAAAATGAAATATAAACTTTTAGAACAAAGTACACTTTTTCTCTAAAATTCAAATACAGGAAAACAGGTGTCCCCCAGTCGCCAGCACAAAGCCCAAAGCAATCATCTTGAACCTCACAGTTCAGGCTCAAGTGAGGTGAAACTTCTAAAAGGTGTTACCTTTCTTGGTTACATTTAAATCAACATGTTATCCTCAACACAGCCAGTAGAACGAACCATTGTCTTGTGTCCTTCATGCAAATGTGGCTAAACAATTAACCTATAGTTATAGCTGTTTATGTTTAACTATGCCCCCTGGGGTGCCCCCCACAGTTTAAAAAAAAATCCTCCTTTAACTTTTAAGTTTGTTTGGTAGCATATACAGTCAAAGACAAAGAATAGATGCATAACATATTAATGATAAAGATTACCCTCTCACTTACTCAGGATTCAATGCCCCACCGTCCTGTCAGGATTCTCAACCTCCACTTTGGAGGCAAAAAAAAAACAGTTTCATGCCTCGTTCGTTTGATCTAGTCACCTCAGCATTCAGGGACCACAAAATCCACTGGAGTAGCCAGCAATGAAAGAAAAACAGTTCTTCACTACAAACATTTGAATACAGAACAAATCAAAGCTTACAAGTGCTTTATACCTAACAGCTTATCTGATCAGAGTTTCTCTTAACCAGGGACCTTAAAAAAAAGGTCTTCACTTCTTCATAATCTTATAAGGATTTTCCATAACAATTAATACTAACTGTACAGGATAGGCATTTTGTTCAAAGCACTGAATTAAACATCTTTGCAGCACAAGGTTACATATTTTCCTAAACAAAACTGATCTTGTATCAGTGGGTCAGAACTAATCAAACAGAATTTCTTATCACCATGATCTATCATTAATCTCTTGTTGATTAAAATCCTCTACAGTATCTTCTAGATTAACTCCTCCAGGATTTTGGGGAGTACTCAGCACTTTCCTCCTATAAATTGGTTAGCAATAGCCGTGCATTTTCTTTTTCTTTCTTTTTCCCCGTCTCCTACGGTATTTATACTGAGCCACCCTCTCAGCAACTTGCTGATAAATGTCTATTTTATCTGTCCATGCAATCAAATCTAATTTGCTAGAATTTGTCTGATGCATCTTACAATATGCAGACAACAAAAGCAATCTTCTTCTCCCTAAGGTACTCAATTCTGTTCCTTTTTAAGCAGGTATTTTTTTTTTTGCAAGCATGTAAGGGCATTTACAGGTTCTGCATCTTTTAAAACAGATTCCCAATTCTCACTTAGTCCTGAACCGCAAGACCATTCTCTAGCTAACATTTCATAAGGCGCCTGATCCCATCCGGGGATATTTACAAAATCTTTATCTTCCTTTACAGTCTTTGTACTATTTACATTTTTTACTCTTCTTTTCAACATTGCTATAGCCTTTCTTTTTATCGCACCCCACTTCTGGTACCAAATGTCTTACTTCAACAAAGGCTAACACACCTTGGTAATGAAGACGTGCAGTTTATTTATAATACAAAGCAGGGATAACTTGAATTTCACCCATTCAACCTCTTAATTTGTACTTATTTAGAAAGGCAAGTAATTCACATATCCACCCATGATTAGTCAAAAAGATATCTGGAAAACTGTTAGAATAAAAGAACTTAATTACAGAATAGATAACTAGAAAGATAATCACAGAAGAAGAATATTTTTATTTATTTATTTTTATTTAACAGTTGCTTATATACCGCTACCTTCCACAGATCAGGTGCGGTTTACAGTGAACAAGGAATGAACAGATTAACAGGTCTGTTTTACATGAAACATTAATTAACTAGGTACAATTTTGCTAAATACATGAAACATTAATTAACTAGGTACAATTTTGCTAAATACATTAAACATGATTGGACTAAATATGGTAAATAATTTGTTAAATAACGAACTATTTACATATTTTGAACTATTTACATATATCTATTTACAGGATTTACAAATAGTTATTTAATCGACTTTAATTGTAGTTAGATAGAGTAATTGGAGTTGGTGTACCCTGAGGTCGCTATTAACCATTTCCTGTTAGTGGTAAGGTATTTTCTAGTTTGCCGAAATGGGAGATGAATAAATATGTTTTTAATTTCTTGCGGAGTTCCTTTGCATCATTTAGTGCTCTTATTTCTTCGGGGAGGGAGTTCCATAGGGTGGGAGCTACATGAGAAAACGCCTTTTTATTAGTTGTTTTTTTGGTAGTTGTGAAATCTTTCGGGATCCTAATTTTATTCGTGTGGCCTCTCCGTAGCACAGTTTGGGATGTGTCTTTAATGATAAGTTTTGTTAAAGAGACTGGGGCCATTGTATTTAATGTCTTAAATGTAGTGATAATCAATTTGTGATTTATTCTGGATTGAATTGGGAGCCAGTGAAGGTTTGCTAGTATAGGGGTAATGTGTTCAAATGGTGGAACCTTCATTACAATTCTTGCTGCTGCATTTTGGGCAAGTTGGAGTCTTTTAATGTTTTGTTGTTCCTAGTAGGGTAAGATTTGCGAAATCAAAGTGTGGTGTGATGATAGCCTGGATAATGCTCAGAAAATCATGTAGGAGTACAAGAGGACGTAATTGTTTTAAAATTTTGAGTTTAAAGTAGATTTTCTTAGTGATGTTTCTAATATGTGTGTCCATACTAAGGTGTGAGTCAAGGGTGACACCTAGGTATTTTACTTCATTTTTTATAGTAATGTTGTGATTTTGGAGAGTGATTTGTGTTGGAGGTATGTAGGATTGATTTTTAGTTACTATTAATATATCTGTTTTAGAATGATTGATATGGAGATTGTGGTCTTTTAGCCAGATTGTTAATTCAGAGAAGCATTCTGTTAACAGTTGTAATGGGAGTATTGGGATTGTGAATGGTATGTACATCATCATATCGTCTGCATATATGTGATAGTGGACTTTAAATTTCTTGAAAATGTTGCAGACTGGTTGAATATATATATTAAATAGGAGGGCAGAGAGGGCGGAGCCTTGTGGGAGACCAATTTCCTGTTTATATGTTTTAGATGTTTCTGTGTTAGTTCGGACGGTTTGGGTTCGATCAGTTAGATATGAGGTGAACCAGTTATGTACAGTTGAGTGTATTCCTATTTGTTTTAGTCTGTCAAGCATTACAGCATGGTGTACACTGTCAAACGCTGCAGAGATGTCTAGAAAGAGGAAAATGAAAGCTTGTTTAGGGTTATCAATACCTCGTGTTAAGGTATCGAGGAGTACTGTTAATAGAGTGTCTACTCCATGATAGGGGCGAAAGCCATATTGTTGGTCATCAAGGGGGGCTGAGGTTTCGATGTGATCTTGTGTTTGAGTTTGAACGACCTTTTCAATCAGTTTAGCCATAAATGGAATGCTAGAGATAGGCCTGTAGGAATTGGGTGATGTTTTGTCGAGGGTGTTATTTTTGATTATCGGTCGGATTTGTGCATGTTTGAGGGAAGGTGGTAAACCTCACCGAAAGAGCTCCACTTCATCTCCCGTCACACCTCGATTGAATGGATCCCTGATTCAACCAGACAAGAGAGACTTCTCAATCGGGAGTCTCCCTAGGCAATGCGTCCATTCCTAGATGAATCCATCTCTCTCTGTCTAGCTGAAAACAGGTACCCATTTTATCCAGTTGCAAGAACAATCCAGTTATTTCCTATCATGTGACACATACGTAGTATAGAGTCAGTTATCCATTAAGCACATCCAAGACACTGGCCAGGTGCTTGAAAATGCTCAAGGGAACCCCCCCCCCCCCCCGGTCTACATTACAATTGATGAATTCTTAGGAGAAATGTTTCCAAGGCAAGGTGAATTGTCCTGTTTTGTCCTGTTAATGGGTTTCAATTTGTCTGCTACTAGAAAGGCTCCTAGGTGAAGTGTTCTTTTGTTCTCTGTAATGGGTCTCCATTTGCTTGCTAGGAGAAGGTCTCCTCCCTGATCTTTCCAGTATCTGTAGTTATGTAAATTGTTTCAACAGTTTCAAGTGCCCCTATTTACAGTTGAGGCATATTCACTACTGAGGCATAATCAATAGTCAAAATTCATCTGTACCACAGAGGGGCGGACAAAGGTGGGGCGGTGGTATTGCAATCTCGCACCGCCTATATCCAGGAAGCTTTGTCCCAGTTGTCGGATGTGAAATATTATAAGCCCTTACCGACTGATCCTACACCTCAGCTACAATTGCAGATTAAAGTGCTGGTGGATCAGGGGCTTCTTGAGGGCTGGATCACCAAGCGCGAGGCAGCGTTTCTCCAACCACGCCATCCTCGTATTCCGGTATTTTATACGGTTCCCAAAGTTCATAAATCTCTTACAGCTCCCCCGGGACGCCCCATTGTTTCTTGTCGGGGTTCCATCTTGGAGCCGCTGTCTCAGTTTTGTGACTCTTTTTTGAAACAGGAGGCATGTCAAGTTAAATCTTTTCTTCGGGATACGTCACATTTTTTGACCCTTCTGTCTTCCATTTCAGGATCTTTGGGTGACTATCTACTGGTATCCTTGGACATTGTTGCTTTGTATACTAACATCTGTCAAGAGGAGGCCCTATCCTTACTAGCGGTGGCCTTCACGAAAGCGCCCTCCCGGATTCCTAAAGCCTTTCTTTTGGATTTGATTCGCTTTGTGCTGACTAGGAACTATTTCGTCTTTCAGGATCAATTTTATCAACAATGCCATGGAGTAGCGATGGGAGCGACTGTAGCTCCTTCTATAGCCACTTTGTATCTCGCTGACATGGAGGAACGGTTCATCTATTCATCCACGGCGTTTCAGCATGTTCGTCTCTGGCTCCGGTTTTTAGATGATGTTTTCTTCCTCTGGTCCTCTTTGGTGGATCAATTGGAGTTGTTTGTTCAGTGGCTGAATTCCATCAAGCCTAATATCCAGTTTACCTCTCGGGTGGACGCCCAACGGCTGGAATTTCTGGACGTTTTGGTAGTCAAACAAGGGGACCAGCTGGTCACATCTCTATTTCGAAAGCCTAGCCAGAAGAATAATCTTCTCTGTTACCATAGCCATCACCCTTCCTCTCTATGTCAAGGTCTCCCTGTGGGCCAATTCTTGAGGCTGCGTTGGATCTGCTCTTCCTTATAGGACTTCAAGGTTCAAGCCAAGGATTTGCGGAAGCGCCTTTTAGATCGGGGATATCCCACAAATGTGATTCGTCTGGCTTATACTCGGGCCCGCTTTTCTCATCGGGAATGGTTGTTGGGGGAAGACACTTCTCAATTAAACCGCCCTCAGCCCCCTTCTCAACTGGATGATATGACTGAGATAACGGGGATTCTTCCTTTTACGCAACACACTGCTTCTGTGACAGCCCTGTTGAAACAACATTGGGGAGTTTTGAGCGTACATCCTTGCTTTCGGAAACCCCTCCGATTAGCTTATACCCGGGGTCGAAATATTCGGGACCGATTGGTACATGCCGCCCTTGGCTCTCCCTCGTTACCAATATTAGACCATGGGGTGGGTCATTGGCCATGCAAGCGCTGCAAATTCTGTGCCAATACCGAGATTGGAGTTTGTTGGACATATGCGGCTACTGGAGACTCCTTTTCTTTTAAAGGCAGTTCGACCTGTCTGACTTCTTATGTGGTTTATATTATCACTTGCCCTTGTAACCTTTCATATGTGGGACGAACTATTCGCCCTGTCCGAGTTAGATTGGGAGAACATGCTTCTCGTTTAGCCACCAAGATTCTTTCTGCCCCCATTGTGGATCACTGCCTCCAACATCAACACACTTTCGCGGATCTCCAATGGAGAGTCATTGATTGGATCCTTGGGGACCCCCGTGGAGGGGATCGGGAGCAACATCTGCAGTGCCGTGAACAACGCTGGATTTTTCAGCTTAACACTGTGACCCCTGCGGGACTTAATTTAGAGTGCGATTGGTGGAGCTTGCTTTGATCGAGTGCGATGATCTTGTTCAGTTTTCAGTTTCTATTTTTGTTTCTTTCATTTTTTCATCAGAATGGGACTTTCTGGCTTTTAAGATTTTGCACCTCCTCTTTGAATGACGTCATTCATGACGTTCGATGACGCTGGTCACAACAGCCATACAGTTTCTTCTTTGGAGATTTTAAAGGCCTGGGTTTTCAGCGTTCTCCAGGGCGCGTACATTTTCAAAAAACAGCTTGATACAGGGCCTTTTGGGGCTCGAAACATGCATGTCGCTGCTTGGATTTTTGCGGCCCGTTCACCAAGTTATCAGATAAGTGATTTACACTATTCATATTCTGTTTTTGGTATTTAATATAAAAGGTCTCTACTGTTGCTGAGTGGGGAGCTTTTCCTCCTCCCCATCTCTTGCCGGTGGCTTCCGACAATAAAATAAAATAAATTACCTTTTGTGTATTTTTGGTTTTTGAGTTTTGTTTTGGGTTTTTGGATTGCTGCTTCCTGGGCCACCGTTTCATGTTTTGACTTTTTACTATTGATGTCATTTGGTGTCATTACATTTTTGAAGGTTTTGATTGGCATTTTCTGCCTTTGACTGGTCATTTTATTTTTCCAGTCATGTTAGTCTTTATCTTTATCTTTATTGAAGAAAACCCGTGATCTGGCCACAATACCACGGCTCTTTCAGTCTCTGGTCCCTCAAGCACTGAGAAACAAGCAGAGAGTAACACAGAACACAATCACACACAAAGTGCTACTTTTCTTTGAACTCAAAGGGAAAACAACAGAAGGTCCATAGACACAGCAGAGTTCCACCTCAGTTGAATTCAAAGAATTCCTCCCTTGGAGCTCTTTTTATTAAAGAAAAAGGGGAAGTAACACAGTCATTAATCATAACACAAGGTGTCGCTAGAATTCTTTTTACAGAGTAAGAGCTGATTGCAATGTATTAGATGAAATTTACTTGATTATGACAGAATTATTTATAATTGCAGAGTTGCAGAAATTACGCTGTGCCAGCAGAGACCTATAGTTGACTGTACAATGAACTATGGTTGCGCAGTTCATAGCCTATGTTTACTCTTTATGCTTGCATTAACAATGTTCTCAAACTATTTTTAAAGACAGTTACACAGAACTCATGATCATGATATCCCACTCCACCTAAGAGGGAAGTAGGTGAAAGGACAAACTCATGAGTGACAGTCATTGTTAAAAAGTTCTTCTATCACAGGGGTCACCAACCTGCGGCCCGCGAGACTCTACCCCGGTGCGGCCCGCCAAGGCAAACTCACGGATTCCTTCATGTCAGCTCTCTCCCTTCTTCTGCAGCCGCGGCTCCCTGCCTCTTAGGGAACCGCGGCTGTGCTTGTAAAATCATCGCGGCTCCGTGCAGCATTGTCCCGCCTCTAAAGGAAGTTACCACTGCACGGAGCCGCGATGATTTTACAAGCACAGCCGCGGTTCCCTAAGAGGCAGGGAGCCGCGGCTGCAGAAGAAGGGAGGGAGCTGACATAAAATATAGGTATGAGCAGGTTTTTTGGGGGGGGGGGGTTTCGCGCGGGGGGGGGTGCGGCCCGCGGGTCTGCCGGTAGTCGGCTGTGCGGCCCGCGGCCCTCTGGAGGTTGGTGACCCCTGTTCTATCAGCACATTTTAGAGATCTGTATCAAGAAATTTGTCTATCTTTAATTACCTATTGGGGATTCTGGTATCCCCTTTACCTGTCCATTCCTACATTTATTACATATTTAATATACTGCTCATACTACGGGTTTCAGAGCGGTTTACAATACAAAATTTGAGACTGCTTCAGAAAAAGAAAGGAACGCCAATTAAGAGACAGGAAAGAGATAACAGAGGCAAAAGGTAAGACAAAGCACTCAATTCATGTTAATAGTAAGGGAGAGCACATGGAGGGTTAACGAGGGGGTGGAAATAATACGGTAGGAGGGAGGAGTAGGTCAAATGTGGTGCAAAATAGGGGCTGCCAATTTTCAAGATGGCGGAGCAAGAGCAGCAGTGTGTGGGCAGCAGTCCCGCTCATTTCTGAAGGTACCGGAAGGGAGATTCGGGGCCACCAGAGTTTATTTTTACTTTGGCAACTGTGGGGTTCGGCGCCGCTGGTCCACCAAGGTTTATTTTTACTTTGGCAGCTGGAGGGTTCGGAGATGCTGGGCCACCACAGTTTATTTTTACTTTGGTGGCTGCGGGGTTTGGTGCTGCTAGGCCACCAAGGTTTATTTTTACTTTGGCAGCTGGAGGGTTCGGAGATGCTGGGCCACCAGGGTTTATTTTTACTTGGGCAGCTGGGAGGATCGGGGCTACTGGGTACCATGAATTATTTTACTTGGGTGGGTGGGGGGGGATCAGGGTAGTTGAGCCACCAGGGAGTCGCTTTCTGTCAGGGGCACCAGCCCCCGACAGTATTTTCATGGCATCAGGGGCTTTCCCCAGTGCTTGGATCATCTGATGGGAGTTTGACATTTCCCCTTAGATGATCCAGGCACAGGAGAAAGCCCCGGATGCCATCAAAATACTGTTGAGGTTCCTATGCAAAATTAGCCACACAGTGCCCATTTCTCTGGGAGAGCATGCCAAACTTTCACCAATGTCTTCTGCACATGTGTTTGGCTTGCTCTCGCAGTTTTTTGTTTTTGTTTTTTTTATTTATTAAATTTTTACAATATGCCAAAGACGACCTTGGAAAAGGGAACACACACTCCATTATCACATAATTTAAAAGGAATATAATCAATCCAATTGAACCATTGACAAAAAGATAAACAGAATGCACATTTAGTCCACAACTGAGGAGGAATTCAAGATTAATAACACCAGTGGGTAGACAGCAAAAAGAATAAAAGATACATGGTACAGTAGTAGGAAATACTGGCAAAGCATACATTAATTAGCCCAAACTAATCTCCCAGAATTATCTTTGCAGCTTATGAGTATCTAGAAAGAAACTAATTGAGAAGGCTCAAATAAATCTTACAAGGAAATCTCAAATGGAACTTTGCACCTAAGGCTAAAGCCTCGACATGAAGCTCCAAAAATGTATTCCTCCTAACCTGTGTCCACTTGGACACATCTAGGAAGATCTATATTCTACTACCCATAAAGGAAACATCAGATTTCTTAAGAAATAAACGCAATAACACTTCCTTATCTTGGAGAAATACAAAAGACACCAAAATTGTAGCTCTAGCCTCAGCCACCTCGGTTGATTGCTCCAAAAGTTCAGACAGGTTTCCCAAGTCTAAAGAATCTGAAGAAGTATCCGCCAAGGAGGCATTGGTTTTCAGTGGAATGTTCTTAAACAAAGCAGGGAGAAGAAAAATTATCATCTGGAGAGGAGGAAATCCAGACTCTGGGTAACCAAAAACTTCCTTATGGAGCCTGTTAAACAGGTCCCTTATTGCAGTAACAGATAACCGTGGGAAATTTAAAACCCACAGGTTTAAAGTCCTTTGATATTTCTCCAAATTTTCAGTTTTGCGCTAAAACAGAATCCTGTCCTGAGTCAAAACCCTTTGTTGCTCCTGCATCTGTTGAAATTTAACTTCAAGTCTGGAAACAAGAGTCTGTTGGGCCACCATGCTCTTCTCCACGCTCTCCACCCATGGTGAGAGTGAATCCAAGACCTAGAAGGCCCCTGTGCATACCTGGTATATGGACTGCTGGGCATTCCAGATCAAATACAGAGTCACCTCTTGAGGACAAGATAAAGGAGGAAATACAAACTTTGAAGAAGCCGAAGACTCTGGTAAATCCACACACACTCCCAAAGAAAATGCAACCGCCTGGACGCTGGAACAAAACCCCATCAGGCCATGACGCTGAAAACGCCAAGGAAGATGTTGCTAGGAGAGGAGAGCTTCGTCAGCCTTCACGTCAGACTCCTCACTCTGCATGCCAAGTGTGGGAGGGGTAGTAGAGCTTACTGGGCTGGGCGAGACGTTGCTGCCCAAGCCGGGGCACTCCCAAGCCACGGTAGCTGGATCGTCTGTCAGCTTTACCGTGGCGTAGGTGTTCATGATGTGCTAGCCCACTTCAACAGCAGCGGGAAGGCCCCCCTTGCCCTTCGCCTTATGGTTAGGCATAAGGGAGACAAAAGCAGAAGAAAAAATCAGGAGCAGCCGTCAAACGCGTCCTATTCTGACACCATCTTGAATCCTGGGAGCATTCCCAGTTTAATGCTGCCATTTTGCACACAGTTTAACGCTTGACTAATTTGCATTTATTTAACTTTTATTGAGTAATTTGTGTTAAATTTAGGTCGAGTATTGATCCAGGCTGAGCTTGCACAATCTTTAATATTTCGCTCTTGCTCATTAGTGAGACGTCTGAGCCTGCATTTCATCCACCAGCTTTTTGAAGTTGGGTGAATATTGCATAAGGGCCAGTCTCAGGGAATCCTGGAGATGTACATCTGTCATGTTGGAACGTTGTGTACTCTGTCATTTTCAGATGGGAAAACGCAGAATCACACAAATAAGCTGAACCGAAACAGGAGTGTACAGCTTCACTGCATCTTCTCAAGTTGGGAAATTTGTCTCTAGGCACTAGCTTCCAAAACAATTCTTGCTCAGCACAGGTCTTGAGAAAAATGTCATTTTTAAGGGTTAATATTTAGTTTTCAAGAGATGGCTTGTTCAATGAGTAATTCCTTATCGTTCCTCCAGTTTAGTCCTCAACCTCTGGGTAGTGAACAACCTCCTGCAGCTTGGAGACTGGGCATGTCAAAAACTCATGACATCACTGGTTATAGCTTACTGGTCTCTCCCATCAGCCCCCATTGTGTGCAGTCTCCATGCAGCAGGAGGACATAGTGAGCCTAGCTTCTGGGCTCACTTGGGGGGACAGATAAGGAGCATTTAGTGTGACAAATTCTATTCTGATTTTACTTTTGATTTTTACCTTTAATTTTACTTTTAATTCAGTTACCTTTGGTTAATTGGCAATCAGGGATTAGTTCCCTTTAGTTGTTAGGAGCAAATTTCCTTATTTACAGTCATTTTAAATTTGAGCCTGGCTCTTTAAATTAGTAGCAGCTCTTGCCTTCCCCCCTCCTCAGTTATTTTCACTTGCTGCAGGCATTTGCCGGTGCGGATGTCTCTCCCTGGACGGTACAGGAGAGCGCTCTGGGACCCGTACAGCCACACTGAAGCTGTGTGAGATGAAGCCTCTCCGTTGCTGCAGGATTTTAATTTTACTCTGTGGAACCGGCTGAGCGGTCCTCGCCGTGACTGCCAGGCGTGGCAGCGCGGCTTGAGGATCGGATGAATTCAAGGTGGTAGGAGCAGGCTGTGTGGCTTTCGGCCCTGCAGGTAAGGCCTTTGGGCTCTGTCGGTCTGCTGAGGCCTCCTTTTTGCAGCAACTGTTGTTCTTGGTGCCAAAATTCATTGGCAAAAGGGCAGCCATTTTCTCTCTAGGTATTTGGACCACATGGCGAGAGTTGCAGTGAGCTGCCTGTGTGAGGAAGACGAAAGGCAGGATAGCTAGACTTTTAGGTCTAGTGTTTCTTTCTTTTGTTTGTAGGTTTTTTGAGACTCGGGGGGGTTCCTCAGCCTTAAGGGGGCTGTTGTCAGACCTCTTTATTTTTAAGTTTATTCTTAGTTTTATAGGACAGCAGTTTTGGCATTGATCTCTGATGCCACATGTTCTCTCCCTCCTAATCATGTCTCTGAGGAGCATCTGTTAAGTCCCAGGATATTAGGCAAATTGCCAGCTTTTAGGTTCTTCAAGAGCAGAGCCCTAACTTGTAGGTGGAAGGAGGGACAGGCTGGAAGTGTGCTTTTGTGTATTGTCACCAACCTCCCCCTGGTGGCCGGTGGCTGAATGGGGAGGTTGGGCATATAGTTAATTTTAGGAGAGGAGGGTTTTTTAAGGCCAGGTGCAGCCTAGTCTATGTAGTCCTGCTCCTGGTGCAAATAAGTCATGTAAGCCAAATGGAGGGAGAATAAGGCTTTTATTTCCCTTTTCACAAAAAGATTCGTTGTGCTACAAAAATTAAAGAAAGTCCTTCTTTTCAGGCACAAACCAAACTCAAGGTATAAAGTAAACTGTTATAATCTTCACAGTTGTAGAAAGGAAATTAACCAAGGATTCTTTCAACATTGGAGTAAATTACATGTCTGAACATTCTTCTTTCATTCAGCACAAATATGAAAACTTCTTAAGGTAATATTTGTATGGCTCACAGTTCCGGCAGTGATTCCAAATCACCCCCAACACACATGGGACAATCCATCAATTCCTCCTGAGATGAGGAAATAGGGTCTATAAGCTCCACTTGCATCGGTTCTAAATCACTATTATCTTCTTCTGAGCTGGGGCTTTCTCTGGCTGTTATCACTGGCCAGTCCCTATTTCTGTTCCCTTGTTTTCCATACAGTTGTTCTAAGGTTCTTAAATGAGCATGGCCTGTTTTATTGCCTCTATATCTTGGCTGGTGAAAACTCTGGCCTGCTTTCTCTTCCTTTAAACTGGGCATCTATTTTGTACGGGCTTCTAGCAGCTGAGCCTTTCTTCATGAATAAAGAATCATCATACCTTGGTTTCCTGTAATAGGCATAGCTGGAAGTGTCCTCCTCAGGTATTTCCCTTAGGACCCAGTCTCTCCGGCAATCTTTCTCTTGAAAGCTTCTGGTACCTTTCAATCTGGTCTCCGGGCTTTCTGGCAAGCGTAGGCCTCTCTCCAAGCCTGGCTTCTTAGCTCTTTACCTCTAGAGTTTCTGGCTACCACGACCCACGACTTCCACAGGACTGACTCTCCTCCGTCTGTCTTTCTCTGGGAACTCTGGTTCTCTTCCAGTTCCTGCAGCCGTGCCACTAGTCCTGGTTCCACTGCTCCTTTTCTCAGCAGTGCTCTCCTTTCCGGTGCTACTCTGCCTTCTGTCTCCAGCCTCTCGCTTATAAAGGTCTGCCTTTGAGCTTCCCGGGCTAGTTCTCAGGTGCTGCTGATTAGCTAGGTGTGTCCACTCAACCTCTGTAAGTGCACGCCTGCTCCCTCTAGCTATTTTGCTAGGCAATTGCATTCTCTGCACCTCATTTGTTTTGGGACAGACAGCTTCTTTTCCTATGTCCTCACTTTTATTAGCTCCCGCTCTATGACAGTATTCTATAGTGAAAGTTGCCCAAATGCCTGTGGTTTCACAGAGACAGGTTTAGGAAACCTTAGGATATAAAAAAATATATATATAATAATAATGACAGTTAAACTGTCAACCAAGAAGTGCCTGTGCTACGGTCTATGGCCACCAGAGGGGAGCTGGTACACTCAATAGTGCCTTTCTGTGACCGTGTGTATTCAGCCATCATCATCAGATTGATCTCTGCATGTCAGGGAAGAAATAACCACAGGGCCACCTCATGGGCACTCAGGGGTTAGTGACTGTAATGTTCTGCAAATCAAGATTATATGACCAAGATTTAAAGCTCTTAACTTCTGTATCGTTTGTCGGGCTCTGGTGCCCTTAAGGCCACCGGATGGCAGTGCCGCTCATGAATCACATATAGTATTCAGTGTCCCCATCCCTGGGGGGGGTGGTAAAATATGAAATCGTATTCATCAGGTTCACACAGGCAGCAACCTCTAAGACCTCCACTTGCAAGGTTGTCGGTGTATCCTACTGCTATTTCTCTGACTGCAGGAAGGTGGGGGGGAGTACCTGTGTTTCATAGCTCCACTTAGCATGCCCTTCCCAGGAAATTCTCATCTATTTCTAGAGCCTGTGCTGTCAGAGCAGGGCTTTAAGCACTTAGCAGGGGCAATGACCCATCTGTGCCATCTTGTTAAAGGGCCCGTGCTGAGGGTGAAGAGAAGGACGTCTAGGTAGCACAGTCTGGGGCTTAGTGCTCCAGGGCACTGGAAGGTTTCATAGAGGAAGTCAATACTCTGTGTATGCTCCATGCATTCAGCCTATGTTCATAGAAACATGATGACAGAAAAAGACCACATGGCCTATCTAGTCTGTCCTTCCATAACAACAACTACAACAGTCCACTGTCCTTCCATAACAACAACTACAACAGTCCACTGCTCACTGCACTGTGTTTGGGTGACAGTTGCTGGGTCACCCGTATATGTAGATGTGCATTTTGTATGTCTCAAAATTTATTTATTTACAATTGCTTAGGCATGATTTTTGGGTGAACTCTTTCCAGAGTGAGACTGCATTTCTTTGCTCAGACTGTATTATCAGACTAAGGTAATTTCTCCAGTAATGGGGGGATGTCGATTGTAATAAAGTGCGTGAGGTCCTCATGGTGTTACATGGGGTTGGAGATGCAGTTGTGGGATCTGCTGTGGAGTGAGCCGTCCGGAGGAGCTACAGTGTCACAGTCACCAGTTTCCCTTTCTCTTTGGGCTTTGCTCCCAGATCCTAGCCCCTCTTTCTCTCTGATGTCCAGGACGCAAGGTTCCCGGCCCACTGGACAGTCTATTCTCAGCCTTTTCTCAATGCTGGCAGAAGGACTGAGAGAGCAAGAAAGGAAGACCAGGAACCAGCACCAGCTCTGATGTCTCTCTACTGCCAGTGTTTGCTACCGTCACATATTCCCAGTCAGCTATTTATTTGAGTATACTGATTGCCTACAGGTCAGGGTGGCATACAGTCGATTACAGTATTTCTATTTCCCTTGTCCCTGAAGGGCTCACAATTTATGTTTTGATACCTGAGGCAGAGGGTTAAGTCGCTTAACGAAAGCCAGAAGGACCACCTGTGGGACCAGAACCCCCAGTTTTTATGGCCTAAGGTTGGTGGTCTCGATTGGAATTCAAACCCTTGGTCCTCTGGCAACTTGCCTCAACCACTAGACCGCACTGGTCCGTGTGAGCTAGCCATAGGGCCAGGCACAGCCTGTTACTTCCAATGCAGAGACCTTGGGGAGGTTCAATTCATAAGGATACGAGAAATGCCATACTGGGTCAGACCAAGCTCTTTCAGGTCCAGTATCCTGTTTCCTAGGGTAGCCAATCCAGGTCTTAAGGACCTGGCTGGTTTCCAAAAAGACGAATAGGCTACTCATTGCTTGAATCGGGGCAAGCAGTGGATTCATGTATGCTCATATTTTAAGGGTTCCGTTGCATGTACAACAGATGTGATGCTCTGTTGGGTTGTGTGCCTTGTAGAACATCTTGAATTGGTGAAAGTTGGTATAAAAAAAATAAAATAAATAAATATATATACATATATATATATATATATATATATATATATAATATAATTTTCCAGCTTCTCTCTAATAAAAGGTTATGGACCTTTCCTCCGGGAGCTTGGCCAAAACTTTGTTAAACTCTGCTACGTTCGGAGATCATTTCGCGCAAGGCTCTTGGAGTACACAGGAGAGACCCAGTGGTCAATCAACCGACTGGAAATGCGAGCGATACGCCGGGCATTGCAGGCGTTCAAAACTACGGTGACAGGTCGAGCGATGCGAGTACTGTCTGACAACTTCGCGGCGGTGGCCTACATCAATCGGCAGGGCAGAACCGGAAGTGTGGCCATAGAGGCCGCGGCAGAGGGTCTGTGTGTGTGGATAGAGCTTTGGCTGCCAGCGTTTTCGGTGGCGCATGTTGCGGATAAGGACATTGTGACGGCGGATTTCCTCAGCTGGGTCCGAGTAGATGCCAGAGAATAGGAGTGGCATCCAGAGGTGTTCGCACAAATCGGTCGCATATAGGGACAGCCAGTAATGGACCTCATGGCGGCGTTTTCACTCTGTATAAACGAGTCGCTTCTTCAGCAGACGATGCGAAAGGAGGTCGGAAGTCCTCGGCGCACTGTTTCAACGGCGGCCGTCGTCCGGTCTTCTCTGTCTTTCCACCGGGGGCACTCATGGGTCAAGTGGTTCTGCGTATCGAAGCGCTTCAGGGAAACGTGTGGTTGGGGGTCTCGGGCTGGTCGAGGTGCCTGTGGTATGCCTGCCTCATACAGTTGCTCGACGGGAATCCATGGAGGTTTCCGACATTGGAGATTCCTTTGCTACGGAGTTCTCTTCGAATGCTTCAGGTGCATCGTTTTTTGCTTACGAGGTGGCCATTGAAAGGGCAAGCTTAAGGAAAAAGAGGTGCTCGACAGCAGTCTTTGCCACCTTGCCACAAAAAAAAAAGTCTACGTCCCTTGCATTTGTGCGTATATGGCGCATCTTTGAGGACGGGTGCTCGCGGAGGCACGCTCGTGCGACAACAGTGTCGGTTCCCTTGGTATTAAGTTTTCAGCAGGATGGATTTGGTAAAGGCAGGTCCTGGAGAGTTCAGTTAGCAGCTCTGTCTTGCTACAGGGGCAAAGGACAGGGAGTGGCTGTCATGCACAGGTCAATGTGGTACGCTTTCTCAGCCAGTTACCAGACTGTAGCCCTGTCGTAGGAAATTAATTCCACCGGGGAATCTCAAGTTGGTTTTAGGAGCGTTAGCTAGCACGCCATTAGTGCCCTTGCATAGGTTAAGGGTTTTGCCTTGAAGACGGTATCTGGTGGTCATCTGTTCAGCGAGGCAATTTTTGGAGTTGCAGGCATTGACCTGTCAGGAATCATTTTTTGTCTGTCTCCAGACAGAAGGTGGCCTGGCGGCTGGTTCCATCATTGTTGCCAAAGGTGGTTTCTACGTTCACCTAACTAAAATGGTCTCTCTTCCAGCGTTAGGTGTGGCGGAGGGGAACGTATTGAACCATAGCTTGCACTGTTTGGATGTCAAGAGAGCGCTGCAGCAGTGTTTAAAGTTTTCAGAAACTTTCGCAAGGCGGATCGTCTCTCTTCGGGGTGTTCGGAGGCCTCCGCAAAGGGAAGCAGCGGCGAAGGAGTTCATTTCTGGATGGATTGGAGTGGCAAATGCGTCGGCTTCTCTTCTACGGGACCGTACAGTCCCAGGGAGCTTATGAGCTCACTCTACCAGAGTGCAAGCGTCTTCTTGGACGAAGCACAGTTTGGTTCCACCAGTGGACATCTGTAGGGAGGCCTCTTGGTTGTCTCTCCATACTTTCAGTAAGCACTACCGCCTAGTAGTTCTGGCGGCTAAGGATGCCGTTTTCAGGGAGGCGGTGTTGAGATCCGGCTGGAAAGGTCCCTCCCAATGATTACCGCTCTGATACATCCCAGAGGTTGAGGACTAAACTGGAGGAACGATAAGGAAATAGGAATTACACTTACCTGGTAATTGTGGTTCCTTGAGTGACTCCAGTTTAGTCCTCATTCCCACCCGGGGATGGGGTCTTAGCAGTGGTTTTTCTGTTGGGGGAAGTGCAAGGTTAAAAGTGGATATAGGCCTTCAATGGTGTTCAGTCGTTTTGATGCTTCCATTTGTTTTGCGCTATATTGTTATATTATTATATTATGATATTGTTATATATATTGCTATATTGCTCTGGATTGTTTAGGGCTAGGCATTCGATGGAAAGGAGAGCATGCAGGAAGCAGTACCTTTCCTTCTGGAAGGGGAGTAGTAGGTAGATAGGTTATATGTTCTGCGTGCCCTTGAATATAATAAGTTTAAAATTTTTTTTTAAAAAGTTACTGATTTTTTGCTCCTTTGAGTCTGCTTTGTCAATAGTTCACTGGGGGCTGATGGGAGAGACCAGCAGGCTATATCCAGTGATGTCATGAGTTTTTGACATGCCCAGTCTCCAAGCTGCAGGAGGAGGTTCACTACCCAGAGGTTGAGGACTAAACTGGAGTCACTCAAAGAACCACAATTACCAGGTAAGTGTAATTCCTATTTTTTACTGATAGCAGCTGCAGTTTCTTTAATGTCCACATCTACTTTGAATGGGTATGACAAGTACTCCCAAAAAATTGGAACAGTTGTGAAGTCACAGAATCTATTTTCGAATTCCTGGATAACAGAACAGATTTCTGTCACATACTTCTCGTTCTGAAAAACAAAATTTGGATATTGTCCCAGATGGTCCTGCGTATTAGGAAAATGATCAAAAGTGTTGTTTGCAAGGTCAGTCGCCATTAGCTCAAATTTGCTCTTGTAGGATGAAACTGTACTCATCTCGCCAATGCATTTGTTTTTACCTTGTAGTTCAAGGTTCATATCACTTAGTTCGCCTGTAAAGTCAGCGAGAAATGCCATATCACATAACCACTCCTCATCTTCCAACTCTGCCTGGTCATCCCCCTCTCCTTCAAAAAACGTCTTATTTCATTCAGCAAATCACAAAATCTTTGCAAAACTTTCTGCCTACTTAGCCACCTTACATCTGTGTGCAAAATGATTTTCGCTGCCCCTTCATCAAGAGTAAGATTGAAAAGCCGTCTTTGAAGTGATCTTCCACGAACTGAATTTACAATTTTGAAAGTGATGTCCATGACAGTCTTTGTATTGAGTCTCTTGCTTGCCAAAACTTGCTGGTGAATGATGCAGTGCTAAGAAAGGAAATCTGGGAAGTCGTCATGCTGTCTACAGAGAACTTTAAAACCGTTAACCTCATCTGTCATTGCTCTTGCTCCATCAGTAGTGATGGAAACAAGTCTATGCAATGGAAGATTACACTTTGTCACAAAAGAATGGAAAGAACTGAATATTTCCTGACTGGTAGTTCTCCCTTTTAAAGTAATCATTCCAAGTAGTTCTTCACTGAAGTCTTCAAAAACCATCCGGATAAAGACTAGTAACTGGGCTATGTCTCTTATGTCTGTAGATTCATCCAGTTGCAGTGAGAAAGCAACACAGTTTGAAACATCCTCCAACAATTGCTCAGTTGTGTCTCCACACATCTTTTCTAGTCGCTGCACGACGGTGTTTCTTGACAATTGTACATTTTGAATAGCAGCTATGATCTCTTTCTTATTTTTAAATCCTTCAAAAAGATTGTCAGCTGCTTCAAGAAAACAATCTTTTACAAATTCCCCTTCAGTGAAAGGTTTGCATTTCTTAGCGATCAGGTTGCTGACCTTGAAGGATGCTATGGTTGCATTGACCGAATGTGACCTTGGCTTCGCCATCAACTGTTCCTGAGTAGCCAATTTCGATTTACGTTCTTTGAGCTTTAGTTTACGAATTTCACTTTTAGGTGGAAAATCAGCATCAAACTTATTGCTATGCAGAGTCTTATAATGACGTTCCATATTACCCTTTTTGGGTAATGGTACTGGGGCATTACAAATTAGACAACAACACTTGTCTTTCACCATGATGAAGAAGTAGTCCATTTCCCATTCATCATGAAAGTGGTAGGTTTTGCTCTTCTTTGGAACACTCATCTTCGTTATACTGGGGTGGCTGGATGTAAGAAGGCCAAATCTGCTAAGTTAGTATAAACACTGGCTGAATCTGGTCCAAAACTGTCACTGTCCCAAAGTATTAAAGATCAACAGGAACTGAAGACCTCTGGATGATGTGCAATACAAGGACTGGAGATGCCAAAACCACACATGCAGTTCTAAAAGTAAAAATAAGAATTAATTCATACTGGCACCAATAATCAAATACCACCAGATAATCATCATCAAAACTCAAACACCTGTCCAGCAAACCAGATAAAATCAAATACCGCCAAACAATTTCAAATACCACCACACGCGATTTAATAAATTGTCCAGGACCAAGCAGGAAGTCAGTCCTCACATATGGGTGACATCGGCGCCGACGGAGCCCTCGTGTGGAGCATTTTCCCAGCTTTCAAAGAAAACCTTTGGGAATGCAGCGCGCATGTGCGGTCCCCTCCCCCCCCCCCCCCCCAGGGTGCCATCTTGCTCAGTCTTTCTTTTTCCGCGGAGCTCAATGGATGTAGTTCGTGTCACCCAAGAAAAGTAGATTTTTTTTCTGCGATTTTTTTTGCGTTTCTTTATCCAGACGCCGGTTCCCCTCCTGCCTCGGCTCGGTACACCGGTATCGAGTCCGGAATTTCTTTTTCGGTTTTTGTCCTTTGTGACTGGCGTTAGCGCTTTTTCTGTTATTTTCACTGGCAGCCCTGTCTTTTGATCTTGCAAGGGCCCTTTTTCCCCCAATGGCTGCCAGCGGGTTCAAAAAATGTGATCGGTGCAAGAAACTTATGTCTCTCACTGACACACACGACTGATGCCTCCGATGTCTCGGGCCCGACCATGACCCGCTGGTCTGTGACCCGTGCGGCAAGATGTCGTCGAAGGCACTTCGGAGCCGTTAGCATCAACGTGAAAGAATTTTCTCGGAGTCCGCATCCGGCCGGGCCCGGACTTCATCAGAGGCCTCAACATCTCGGGAGTCTAACCCCGAGCGCCATCGTGGGTCCTCTGAGAGGGGCTCTCCCACCCGGGAGCACAAAAGGAAGAAAAAACTCAGGAGGACGGTGTCAGTGGAAGCCCTTGGGTCCTCGAGGGCCAGGTCGTGAAGCCCTGACCGCCGTCCCGGGCTCTCGGAGTCGGAGCGGCCGACCAAACTACCTCGCATAGAGCCGGAGTCCCCGAGTCATGTAAGTTCTGTTGTCCTCGTTAGCTCTCCTCCGGGAGAACCGACATTGGGCCCGATGCCGTCGGGGCCCGAGTCGGGGGCTGCGGAGTCTCCTGAGCTTGGTCTCAGGTTGACGGCCCTGGAGAGCAGCCTGGCTGCCCTCATGGAGCAGCAGCGGGTACTGATCGCCAGTTTGGCCGGTGCATCTGCCCCGACCACCGGGACCTCGACATCTAAGTCGACCCCAGAGGCCAAGCCGATCCTCAAGTCCATCAAGTCGACCTTCGGCCAAGGTCTCCCTCGACCTCCCGTGTGGGGCCGAGGTCGTCGGCGTCGGGGCAGATGGCATCGAGGCCCACATGGACGGAACCGCTCGATGACCCCTTGGAGGAGTCTGCATGGGAGACGGAGGACATGGAGTCTCCCGACACCTTCCGGACCCAGTGCATCCCATCGGACTCACTGGAGTCCGAGCCTCAGAGAAGGTCCCCCCCCCCCCCTGGAGGATACCCGGTTCTCGGATTTTGTCAGGGACATGGCCAAGGCTTTTGGCATTCCCAGCGGATGCCGAGGAGGAGCCTTGAGCCGAGGAGCTTGATGCCCTCCAGAATGATTTTCCTCTGAAGGAAGCTTTTACTGTACCCGGTTCCTCCGATGCTGGAACGGCTGCTTTTCCGAATGTGGGAAGCACCGGCCTCGGCGCCAGTTCTTAGCAAGCGTGTTGATTCTATCTATCGAGTCCGCAAGAGCCCTGGGTTCCGAAAGGCGCAGCTGCCGCACAACTCCATGGTTGTGGAATCGGCCATGCACAGGCTGAAAAGCCAAAAATGCACTCCTTGGTGCCTCCCGGCCGGGAGGCCCAGAACCTGGATGCCCTCGGTAGAAAGTGCTTCCAGGGCTCGATGCTGTCTTGCTGTGTCCAGACTTACCAGCTGTACATGGGCATGTACTTACGAGACCTGACAAAGGAGGTTGCCGTGTTCTCGGCTGGCCTCTCCAAGGAACCCTTGCAGAGATTCAAAGCCTTGTCTACAGGGATCCGAAAGTGCTCGAAGTTTATTTCTCGAGCAGCCTATGACTGCTTCGGCCCGGGTAGCTGCAGCCAGCAACGGTGCACGTCGTCAGGCCTGGCTACAGTCATCGGACCTGGAGTCATGGGTGCAGGATAAGTTGGTCGATGTCCCGTGCCGAGGTGACAACCTGTTCAGCAAGCCCATGACTGAGAAGGCTGCAGAGACCGAGACTCTCACCAGAACAAGGCTGTCTAGAAAGACTTCTGCCCCTTCTCACAAAAAGTAGGGCTCGGGGAAGAAGCCCTTTTTCCCGAGGAAGGGTACTGCCTACAAAACCTACCCTCAATATCAGGCTTCTCCAGCTCCCCAACAGGGCCAGCAGGCCAAAGGGCAGGGGCTTGGGCCTCGTAGGCAGAAAACCCCCAAGCCTCCAGCCCTGGCTCCTGCACAGCATGGAGGGGTTTTTTGACTCCCAGGGCATAGCCTGTCCTTCGCCGGTGGCCCCACTCAGCACAGGAGGTCGGCTAACCCTGTACGCCTACAGGTGGTCAGCCATCACAGGGAATACCTGAGTGCTGAGCATAGTCCAGAAGGGCTGTCTTCTCCATTTCCACCAGCTACCCCCTCCTACTATCCAGTGGCGCCTCCAAGACTCCTTCTACACAGGAACCTCCTCCTACAGGTGTTGGCAAGTCTTCTGAAGGAACAGGTGGTGGAACCAGTGCCACACCACCTGAAAGAGCAAGGGCTTCTACTCCAGGTACTTCCTAGTACCAAAGAGAACAGGAGGCCTAAGACCTATCCTAGACTTGTGAAATCTGAACAAGTTTCTGGAGAGGGAAAATTTCAAGATGCTTACCCTTGGGATACTGCTGCCCTACCTCCAGCAGGGAGACTAGCTATGCTCCTTATACTCACATCCTCATCCATCCAGACCATAGACAATATCTCAGATTTGTGGTGGGAGGAAACCACTTTCAGTACAGAGTGCTTCCTTTTGGCCTTACCTCTGCCCCAGAGTTTTCATAAAATGCTTGGCGGTTGTGGTGGCTTTTCTCAGAAATCAGGGGATTTTTGTCTACCCATACCTGGACGACTGGCTAACCAGGGGCCAGTCATTCCAGGAGGCCGACAGGCCACTCTTCGCACTGTCTCTCTTCTTCAGCATCTGGGCTTTGTCATAAACTACGCAAAGTCTACTTTGCTCCCCTCTCAGAACCTAGAGTTTATAGGGACCAGGTTGGACACCCTTCAGGCAAGAGCTTACTTGCCCGGGGACAGGGCCCACAGACTTATGGATTTGGTCAACAAGATCCAACGCAATACTCATGTTTCCGCCAGTCATTTCCTGCGTCTCCTGGGCCACATGGTATCCACTGTACATGTGACCCCGAATGCCCGTCTGCACATGTGGACGGCTCAATGGTGCCTCAGAGATCAGTGGACACAAGCCACCGGTGACCTCCGAGACAGAGTAAAGGTGTCCAGACGGCTTCTGAACTTCTTGTAGTGGTGGCTACATTCACCAAACCTCCTCAGGGGTGTACCTTTTCAAGCTCCAGCACACACAAGGGTGCTGACGGCGGATGCTTCCTTAAGAGGCTGGGGTGCACATTGCCAGGGCTCATGCACCCAAGGCCTGTGGTCCCCTCAGGAGACCACACAACAAATCAACCTTTTAGAGCTGCGAGCAGTTCACTTAGCTCTGCAAACTTTGTCATGCCCTCTCTCAACAGTCTGTCCTAGTTCAGACGGACAATCAGGTGACAATGTTCTACATGAACAAGCAAGGGGGCACAGGGTCCTGGCTCCTATGTCAGGAGGCACTGGTCCTTTGCTCCTTTGCAGTCAGGCAGGTTATGTTTCTCAAAGCAGTCTACCTACCAGGTCAAGAAAACTTCCTAGCAGACAAGCTAAGCAGGATTCTCCAGCCTCACGAATGGCAGTTGAATCCATTGGTAGTCCAGCAGATCTTCCTCCGCTGGTGACTTCCATCCATCGATCTCTTTGCAAGTCAGCTAAACTGTCAGCTACCCAGGTTTTGCTCCAGACAGCCGCATCCCCTGAGGATGGCAGCGGATGCTTTTCTGATCTCTTGGTCTATGGGCCTCCTGTATGCGTTTCCTCCCATGCCTCTGGTGGCCAGAACTCTGTTCAAAATCCTTCAGGACAAGGCCTCGGTGATTCTGGTAGCCCCCAGATGGCCGAGGCAGCCTTGGTTTCCACTTCTTCTGCAGTTGGCGGTGGAAGCTCCATTCCCTCTGGGGCTGCAACATGATCTCCTGTCTCAAGAGCAGGGTTCCCTTCTGCACCCCAACCTTAGGTCCCTCAATCTGATGGCCTGGCTGCTGAAAGGGTAGTGCTAGCTCCCTTATTTCTACCTAAGGAGGTTGAGGAGGTGGTATTGGCCTCGAGGAGGCCGTCCACCAGAAAGTCCTATGCTCTCAAGTGGCATAGGTTTACGGTGTGGTGTGCTCAGCGCAATGAAGATCCTTTCTCTTGCCTTTTGCTGGTAGTACTGCAGTATCTACTTCACCTTTCAGACCTAGGCCTTAAGTCTAATTCTGTTCGGGTCAACCTCAGTGCTCTGTCAGCGCACCACTCACCGGTGGAAGGACAGTCTCTCTCAGTTCACCCCTTGGTGTCCAGATTTCTTAGAGGTCTGCTTCTACGCAAGCATCCGGTTCGTCCACCGGTGACTGAGTGGGATTTGAACGTGGTCTTGCACGAATTTACTTGCCCACCATTTGAGCCGATGGCTACTTGCCATTTGTGTTTCCTCTCTTGGAAAGCGCTCTTCCTGGTGGCTCTTACATCGGCCAGATGTGTCAGTGAGCTTCAAGCTCTGGTTTCTGATAGACCGTACACGCGGTTCTATAGGAACAGGGTGGTCCTATGGACCCATCCCAAATTCCTCCCAAAAGTGGTCTCCTCTTTCCACCTCAATCAGGAGGTGGTTCTTCCAACCTTTTTTCCCAGGCCGCATGCCAGCCGGGCTGAAACAGTCTTGCATACCCTGGACTGTAAGAGGGCATTGTCCTCTTACATAGAACATACGTGGGAGCATCGAAGGACTGCTCAGCTCTTCGTCTCATTTGACCCTAATAGGATGGGGTTACCTGTCTCCAAGCGTACATTGTCCACTTGGGTAGCAGATTGCATCGCCTGGGCATACAGGGCAGCTGACCTCCCCTTGCAGGGTTGGGTCACGGCCCACCGTGTCAGGGCAAAAGCCGCGTCAGTAGCTCATCTCCGCTCTGTTCCGTTGGCAGACATCTGCCGGGCCACAACATGATCTTCAAGCCAGACTTTTGCAGCCCATTACTGCCTGGAGAGAGAGTCCCGGCGGGACAGTGTTTTCGGCCAGGCGGTACTTCGTAATCTCTTTGAGGTTTAGGCAACTCCTACCCTCCGGCTCTTGTGTTGGGCTACCATACGGGGTGCATTCTCAAAGAAAATTCTTGTCACGGATGCTGTGACTCTTGAGAGGGAGCCATTTTTTCAGCTTTGGGTACACGGTAGCCTAGAGCTGGGGAGTCCCATATGTGAGGACTGACTTTCCTGCTTGGTCCTGGAGAAAGCGTAGTTACTCACCTGTAACAGGTGTTCTCCAGGAGCAGCAGGAATCAGTCCTCAGGACCCTCCCTCCTCCCCTGGAGTTGCAGTCATATCCTTCATTTTGATTTTTGCTGTCTTTTAGCTATGTCACCAGACTGAGCAAGATGGCACCCTTGGGTGGGAAGGGGACCGTGCATGCGCGCTGCATTCCCAAAGGCTTTCTTTGAAAGCTGGGGAAATGCTCCGCACGAGGGCTCCGTTGGTGCCGACGTCACCGATATATGAGAACTGATTCCTACTGCTCCTGGAGAACACCTGTTACAGGTGAGTAACTATGAACATAAGAACATAAGATATGCCATACTGGGTCAGACCAAAGTCCATCAAGCCCACTATCCTGTTTCCAACAGTGGCAAATCTAGGTCATACATACCTAGCAGTGTCCCCAAGAGACACAGGTTCCACAATGCTTGTATTGGGTCAAGCATTGATATCCTGGGTCCCTTTTTAATAATGGTTTATGGACCTTTCCTCCAGGAACTTGTCCAAACCTTTTTTAAACCCAGCTACACTAACAGCTCTTACTACATCCTCCGGTAACAAATTCCAGAGTTTGATTACACGTTGAGTGAAAAAATATTTTCTCTTATTTGTCTTAAATAGTTTACCCTGTAGCTTCATTACATGTCCCCTAGTCTTTCTATATTCTGATAGCGTAAACAATTGATCTACGTTCACCCGTTCCTCTCCATTCATTAATTTATAGACCTCTATCATATCTCCCCTCAGCCGTCTCTTTTCCAGGTTGAAGAGCCCTAACCTTTGTAGCCTCTCTTCATAGGAGTAGCCTTCCATCCCCTTTACCATTTTGGTGGCTCTTCTCTGTACCTTTTCTAATAAAGCTATATCCTTTTTAAGATACGGCGACCAGAATTGCACACAATATTCAAGGTGCGGTCGTACCATGGAATGATACAGAGGCATTATAATATCCTTTGTTTTATGTTTTATAACTATGCTTTCTGCACACAGTGTAGAATCAACACAAAGGCAAGGCAAAATAAAATTACAGTGTAGAATCAACGCAAAGGCTAGGCAAAATAAAATTGCAGAGGCAAGCAAACGTCACAATGGTTTGAACCAATTCGAAGGCAAGGCATAGGCAAGTTAGAACAAAATCGGAAAAGCCTGTCAAAATCACCAAATTCTTGACACTTTGTTGTGTCTGCCCGAAAACGTTTAATGAAAGCGAACTATAAAGTGACCAACAACCAGCACACGACACAACTAATATGGTAAGTGTATTCAGGTAAAGCCCGGGCGAATGGATATCGCCCGGTATATAACACACTTCTAAGGGGTGTTGGGGCGGGGGCAGGAATGGGTGATTCTGAGAGGCAGGAGACTAGGTATGGTGCCGGGCCTGTGGCGTCTCGTCGCATGGCGCGGGCGGTGGCCCTCTGGGGTACCCACAAACTATTGGCACGAAAACAACAAGCGCCCACAATGCACCCATAGGCAGGGAAAAAAGACAGGCAAAGGATCTGCAGTGGCAGCAAGCCCTCGGCAGACAACCTTCCAGCACGAGCTCTCTCCTTGCAACGGGGCGAGCTGCTGGAGAGATGGAGCCAAGTGGTGCTGGCGATCTACGTCTGACCCCTCCGCAATCTACAGGTAGATCGCGATCTACCTGTTGGACATGCCTGAACTATAGTATTATATTAGGAAAGATCGCGATCTACCTGTTGGACATGCCTGACCTATAGTATTATATTAGGAAAATTCTGCTGATGGTAACTGGCTATTGTAATGAAAATTTTGTGTGCTGAGGTGCAAGTAATATTATCCTTTAGTTATGAAAACTATAATGAGCATTGAGGTAATGGCACAGGGGGGTTGTTATGGGGACATTTGGAATCCTAAGAATAAATAATGTTAAAGAACAAGAAGATTGTAGTTGTTGATATGAAAGGACAGACTAGATAGGCCATGTGGTCTTTTTCTGTCATTATGTTTCTATGTTTCTAAGTTTCACAGGGCAGACATAGACATCAGCAATTAAAACCCCTGCTTTCGCCACACCATTATTAAGCTTTTACTTGAAATCGATAATATTAAACTGATGTTTGTAAAAAGGAAATTAGGAAATCTCTTCAGTCTTTTGCATCCATCCTAAATTCATCCATATAGCCTCTGCTTCTTTTCTAATAATTAGCACAAATAGTCTCAGTGAATCAGAGTTCCAATAATCCACAATATTATTATTATTATTATTACAAGCTCTTATATACCGCACTATTTACAATCAGCACGGTTTACATAACACAAGCTGTTTGGTTTTACATAGAACAGGAAAATCAACTTGGAAAACATAGGGAAATAAAAACTTGAACAATTAACATATGTACAGTAAGCTTTGTACTAAGAATTAGGATACTATTTTAAAAGGTAGGCTAATGTCGAAAGGTGTGGTTAAGTTGGGGTCTGGCTAATCTAAGGTTTGTACTAAGGATTAGGATACTATCTTAGATGATCGGCTAATAATATAACCAATCCCCTGAAAAACTATGATATATATATAATAAAAGGATCTCAAATAGTATGAGCTAGTAAAGCTTCTATCACAAGAGCCAAAAGAAACTTAAGGCCACATAGCTAGAAATGCTCAGATGTTGTCATTAGTCCAATAAGCCCAATGCTTGGTCTTTATCTGCTGTCATGTTTTTATGTAAAATGTTTTTTTTAAGTGTTTTTTATATAGATATTAAACATTCATGCAATATACTTTTTCATAAGTAAATCTGACACATTATTGTTTCAAAACTTACCTGCGTCAAAGATTCATCATCTACCAAACATATAACAGGTTCTACCAAAGGTCCATAAACGCTGCTCCTCCCATTGGCTGTAAGCAGACACTGAGCCTACAGGATACTAGGCAGTCTATTAGTTATATAGTGACTCCAAACAATCATGTGCAGCCTCTACCAGTCAGAAGCAGCTTCAAAGAAAGCAGCACACCAAAATCAAACTAGCATCATTGGCCTGATTTAATCCAGATCGTTCAATAATTTGTAAACGGAACATCCAAAAAATGCTCATGGATATTCAACCTTCTCTCTCTCTATTACCCCCATGCCATGTCAGAAGTATGTGGTCAAGCACTTGTTGCCTAAAAAAAGTGATCAAGAGCTGATACTTGAGCCAATGAGTCACAAGGGGAGCTGTTTCTACTTCAGTATGGATTCAACTTGTATACTCATTTAAATGCAAGCGTATTTTCCTCTTAGTACACCCCATGTATATCAATGAGCATGGGCACACAATCATATAAACCACCGAGGATGTATCAGTCTGTAGAACTCCTAGAAGTATAAGAAGTCCCATCTGGATGGTTCTATGATGGACCTGTCTATGCAAATTGACACCAGTAACAATGACCACAAATAAAGTGACCTACCAGTGTTATCAGAAGCTGACACAGGTAATGAAAATTTATGGAATGCAGGCTCAAAATAGCCCAGTGTTTATGCATAGATTTCGCAATGCATCGCGATGCCATTGAGTGTGGTAACACTAAAGAGTCATCAGGTGATTGCTGTTTATATTGCAGAAGAAGATCCCGCTGGGCATACTTTGCTCAGCGATATGCTGGTATCACCGTTGAACGGGGATATCCCCTGGTGATGAATCGCTGGGTCAAAAGATCAGATTCAGCTTTAAAAGACCCTCAGTAGGGCATACTGTCCATGTACGTAGAAACTGATTAATTGGTAAACTAGATTTAAGGGAGTGAGGTGAAAACTGTTAAACTGCACATAGGTATTGCAATTAACAACTTTCCTAAAGAGCTGGAAGCCCTCAATATCCTTCTCAACCAGCACATCCAAAAAATTCCATAGTAGAGTGATGATTCATAGTAAATTTCAGATTTGTATCCAAGGAATTCAACCATTGATGAAATTATATCAATTCAGTTGTAGAGCCCAACCAAAGAATGGACACATCATCTAGATTACGTTTCCATAAACTAGTGAGGGGGAGGAACACAGAACCAGAAAGAAATGTTCCTCAAAATGAGCCACATAGAGACGCCACAGGTGGCGCTAACATAGTTCCCATTGCCACTCCATGGCATTGTTGATTTAAAAAAACAAAACAAAAAGAACCCCTCATACCAGAAATAATTATGGTTTAACACCAAAGATGCAAGTTCGTAAAAAAAAACAACAAAAAAAACAAAGAGATACAGCCAGCATGATCCAAACCACTCAGTGTGCAAAATGATGTCCAAAGCCTTGCCTTGTGTACAAGGCTGAAATGTCCATAGAAACCAACAATGACACAGATGAAAGATCAGTAAAATCTTGTAATGGGTACAAAAAATGCACCATATCTTGGACATAGCAAGGACTCAGTGATTCGTCACCGGGGTTTATCCCCATTCAACAGTGATTCGTGAATATCGCCGAGCGAAGTATACCCAGAGGGATCTTCTGCAATATAAACAGCAGTCACCTGATGACTCTTTAGTATGTGTGTTACCATACTCAACGGCATCAAGATTCATTGTGAAATCTATGTGTAAACATTGGACTATTTTGAATCTGCATTCCGTGGCCTTAGGTTTCTTTTGGCTCTCATGCTAGAAGCTTTACTAGTTCACACTATTTTGAGGTCCTTTTAATATATATAATACCTTTTATAATAACTTGGATGCCCCTGCTATATATACATCATTTTCGCAACATTGGTCACGTAAAAAATCTGTATGGGTAGGCCTGCCTGCTACAGAATGAATATGAGGTAATATTTAACAAAATCTGTGAATGTTTTCCAAAATTGTGACTTTATTTCCACGAAATAGCTCTGCAATGGTTCATTATAATGTGTGCCATCTAGTTAAGTGTAAAAACCTTTTTTGCTTAGTCTTAAGTGGGCTGCATTCCACAGTTAGGCAGGCTGCACACTGGACATCCCTGATATATAGTGTGTCATTTAGCAAATAACACAACAAATGTCGTCTGTGTACATTTCTCAAGATGTTAACTTTGTACATGTGTGTGCACTGTCTCCCCTGTAAACAGGAGAACATGATTAGGTGAAATAGTGGAAATTCCCACTCTGCATATGTGATGGGTCTCCTGGGAATAGCTGGAACAGTAGGAGTGTCTGCTGGGTGTATGCGTTGTCCCCTATGAACAGATAGAATTAGCTGCTAACTTTCCTTGTGTATCTGGGTTCCAATTATACAGTATAACTTATTGAGGGGTTGTGGGTATTTGCAGCAAATGACAATTTTTATAGCTGGTAGTTCAAATTGCTCAAGCTCTGAACCTTGTCAAATAAAAATCTGGGAAAAGAAGCCCTGTCGGTGACTTATCTTCTCTGAAAGCTCTTTCCTTCAGCTGTGGCCATCTCATATCAATTGTGGATAGTTAACTGGAGTTCCTGCCCCTCCATCTCACGACTTCTTAGGTGTTATCAGGCTGGCCAGTCCACTAGGCAGACCACTAGGCAGTCCACCTGGCCACCTAGGGTGGCAGACCTCTGTGGGTGGCACAGCACCCATGGCAGGCCATGTGCTTTAGCACACATGGCCTGCTGCTGCTTAGCCTCCTCCGACAAGAAGTTGTGTCGGGGGGGGGGGGGGTGTCAGTAGTGGCAGGCCATGTGTGCTGAAGCATATGGCCTGGTGCCGCACTGAGCTGCTCCATCATTCCCCCCCCCCCCAACCCCGCTGACAGAATCGGCAGCAGCTGGGGGGGCAGCACAGTTGGGGCTTCTGTTTGGGGCAGCAGAAACCCTTGGGCTAGCTCTGTGTGTTATATATCAGAACTAATTCTGTGGGTTTCGTTAGAGTAAATGACTGCATCAAACAAAAAATTACTCCAATGCTTACCTAAAAATACTATTTACTTTCTTTTTTTACTTGCGATCAAAAAAATTTTCTTTTTCATGGGAACGGGTCTCAGACTTGTTCATATGGGGTGGGACCCAGGAGGTATACCTCTGCTGTGGTACCTCAACCCCTGCTTTGCATCAAGGACCCTTATGTTCCATTTTTTTCAAAAGGCTTGTGATGATAATATCAAAAATCAATACTTATAAACTTTGTGACATCTAGTAGACCACAATGCTTTCTTGTTGTGAACTACTCAGTCCTTCAATTATCAATTGTCACTCTGACTTGTGGTCTCTAGTATAAAACAATTCCTCAATGCTGACATGATGAAATTCGGCACAAACTACAAGAACTTATCTGTGCTCCCAACGCCAACCCGGCGCGCTCATGCGGCGCGGCGTTTTGTTTGAAGATAATGGAGTCGTGTGCCTGAATGTATTGAATTTTGGGCAGCAAATGTTGCGCGGAAAAGTTCAGAGGCTGCATGAAGATGGTTTCATCTGGTACAACTGTTGAAGATCCCTTGAGGAAACTGCTTATGCAGTGAAACGCATGAGCGCGCCGGGTTGGCGTTGGGAGCACAGATAAGTTCTTGTAGTTTGTGCCGAATTTCATCATGTCAGCATTGAGGAATTGTTTTATACTAGAGACCACAAGTCAGAGTGACAATTGATAATTGAAGGACTGAGTAGTTCACAACAAGAAAGCATTGTGGTCTACTAGATGTCACAAAGTTTATAAGTATTGATTTTTGATATTATCATCACAAGCCTTTTGAAAAAAAGGGAACATAAGGGTCCTTGATGCAAAGCAGGGGTTGAGGTACCACAGCAGAGGTATACCTCCTGGGTCCCACCCCATATGAACAAGTCTGAGACCCGTTCCCATGAAAAAGAAAAATTTTGTGATCGCAAGTAAAAAAAAGAAAGTAAATAGTATTTTTAGGTAAGCATTGGAGTAATTTTTTGTTTATATATCAGAACAGCAAGGCAATAGACTACTCAGGTAGTCTACTACTACTATTAAACATTTATAAAGCGCTACAAGGCATACACAGCGCTGTACAAACAAAAATAGAGACAGCCCTTACTAAGGTGGTCAGAGCTTACAATCTAATCAAGACAGACAAGACAAAAGATAAGAATAAGGATAGAATAGGGAAGGGTAAAGAGACACAAGGAAACAAGGTATCAGGTTCCAAAAGCAGCCTCAAAGAGGTGAGCCTTTAGCATAGATTTGAAAAGGGGCAGAGATGAAGCCTGACTACAGACTCAGGAAGCTTGTTCCAGGCAAAAGGAGCAGCAAGGTACAAGGACCAGTCTGTATGCCTTGAATAGACTACCTGAGTTGGTATGTCAGGCTCCATCTCTGGTCCTATTCAAATCCTAACTAATAGCTTATCTCTTCAAGGCTGCTTTTGGATCCTGACCCCCTTATTCCCCTGTCAGCACCCAAGTGTGATTTAATCATTTCCTGTAAGAATTCTCTAATCCCCAGTTTGTTCTGTTTATCTATTTTAGCAGACTAAGATCTGTGGAGCAGGGATTGTCTTATCTCCAGGAACAAGCAGGAATGTAGTCTTCACATAGGGGTATCATCGGTAGGAACGCTTTTGGGAGCATCCCTCAGCACATGCGCGCTGCCTTCCCGCCTTTCCAACTGTCCCTCCTCAGTTCTTTGTTTTCCGCAGAGCCGACAGGATCCATACCCTGGCACCGCAGAAGATTCCATCTTTAAAATTGTTTTCTTGTGGTCGCGTTTGCCTGCCACATGACACTTACCGGTACCGCCGGTTCTTTTCTTTTCCAAAAAAAAACAATTTATGCTTTAAGCTGTTTCTCTTCAGAAACTTTTGTTCTTTGGTGCTAGGCACCATTTTGGGCACTAGGCCCCATATTCCTAAAACATGGAAAAACCAACTAGTGGTTTTAAAAAATGTACTTAGTGTGGTGGTACTATTTCTGTCACTGACACCCATGATTGGTGTCTTAAATGAACATTCTCCATCTGAATATGTCTTCTGTATGGAGATGACTAAAAGAGGAAGACAGAACCGGGCTGCAAAGCTCGGTACCTTCTTTTCTTCGGATACCAGATCCATTGCATCCACATCTTCAAGGGCCTCCTCTTCCTCCCATGGATCTCAGGTAACTAAACATAAAAGCTGGTCCTCAAAGGGTAGCTCTCCTGCTAAGCATCGAGAGGCCATTGGCATAGTCCTTGAGGGAACCACACCGGCAAAGCAGCCCAGGCAGGAGGCTTCGGCTTCCAAAGCATAAATGGGGCTCCAGGATGTTCTCGAGGCCCTGACCTTGCAAAAACTACCTGTGCCATGCTCAGGGGTTCCGGCCGTTTTCACCGGTACCGAAACCCAGGCATCGGCAGCATCGATAGACCAGAGGTTCCTTGCTATCGAACGCAGCATCGCAGCTCTTCTCTCAGCTGCGGTACCGTTGGTCCAACGGGCACCGATGCCGTTACCTACACCGGTACCGACACCGGTGAAAATTCTTCCCACGCCATCTTTGGCTGCAATCGACAAATCGGTACCGGATCAACTCGGTACCGACTTAGATCGATACCGGGACCGTGCTTTGCATGAGCATCGTGGTCAGCAATACTTTGAATCCTCCGATTCCGAAGACTCTGACAATTCTGCTGGTACTAGAGGGTTTCTCCCAGAGGATCCCTCTTCTCCCCAACGCAGAATGTCACCTCCAGAGGACATGTCTCTTCAGGATTTTATTCGTGATATGGCCAAGGGCCTTTCAATCACAGTGGCTCCTGAAGAGGAACCCAGAGCAAAGGAATTGGAAATTCTCCAATATCCTAAAGCGCCAAAGGAGGCAGCCACTCTGCCCATCCATGAAATTCTGCATAACGTGATGCTCAGAATGTGGGAGACACCTCTGACTACATCTCCTCACTCTAGGAGACTTGATACTATGTATCGAGTTCCGCCATGTCCTGGATTTCAAAAGACTCAGCTGCCACACCATTCAATGGTGGTGGAGTCTGCCATGCATAGGATGAAAAGTGCAAAGAGGCATGCATCCAATCCTCCAGGTCGTGAATGCAGGACTCGGGATGCTTTTGGGCGCCGAACCTTTCAGGCTTCCATGCTTTCAGCTAGGATTAGTTCATATATACTGTATATGGGAATGTTCCTCAAGGAAGTTACAGGAGATTTGGAGCTTATGAGCCCATTTCTCCCAGATGACAAGAGACAAGACTTTCTTGCTCTAGTTAAGCATGCTCAAGATGTCTCCAAGTTTGTAAATCGTGCAGCCTTTGACTGCTTTGAATGCATCAGCAGAACCTCGACTGTTGCCATTGGTGCACGACGGATTGCCTGGCTTCAGGCATCAGACTTGGGTACAGGATAAGTTAGGCAACATTCCTTGCACGGGAGAGAATCTCTTCGGCAAGAACTGGCAGAAAAAGGCTAATGAGTTATATGCTAACAATACTACTCTTGATAGATTGTCGAAATCTACAGCCACTCCAGCCAAAAATAAGTCTTATAAAAAACCCTCTTTCAGGAAAAAGAGGAAATTTTATCCTTCCTATACCCAGCAGAGTCAATCTCAGGGTCAGGTTGCCCAAAAGGGACAAACTATACAGCAAAAGAAGCCAAAAGGCCCCAGAGCTCAACCAGCTCTGCAGGTTCAGCCCCCTCAAGGGCTTTGACTTCTTCCTAAAGAGCTTAGCCTTTCTGCCTCTGAGGGGTCCCCAACCCCCCAATATCCCAGGCAGGTTATGCCACTTTGCCAACAGATGGCATCAGATAACAGCAGAAGATTGGACTTTGTCCATTGTAGGAGAAGGGTACAAGCTTCATTTTCACAGCATGCCCCCTCCTACATTTCTAAAGCAATTCAATTCTCAAACCTCCGCAAACAATCTGTTAGATCACAAGGTCTCAACACTTCTTGCCCAAGGGGCAATAGAGGAGGTACCCATTCTTCAACGGGGTGCAGGGTTCTTCTCCCCCTATTTTCTTATTCCAAAGAAAACAGGAGGACACAGACCCATTTTAGACCTCAGAGAATTGAACAAATACCTGTTTCGAGAGAAGTTCAAAATGATTTCTCTAGGAACTCTTCTGCCATACCTTCAAAGCCAGGATTGGCTGTGCTCTCTAGACTTAAAGGATGCATACACTCACATTCTGATCCATCCAGATCACAGGAAATTCTTACGATTCCTTTTCAGGGGAAAACATTTCCAGTACAGGGTTCTTCCCTTTGGTCTAGCTTCAGCACTAAGGGTATTCACGAAATGCATGGCAGTAGTAGCTGCATTTCTACGAACCCTGGGGATATTCATCTTCCCTTACTTAGACGACTGGCTCATTCGAGCCCCTACAGTTGCAGAGGCCAGCACTGCACTGTCTCGCACAATGCGAATCCTCCAATACCTGGGTTTGGTAATAAACTTCCCAAAATCCCAACTTGTTCCTTCCCAGTGCCTGGAATTCATAGGAGCCTGTCTAGATACCAGACAGGCAAGGGCTTTCCTTCCACAGGCCTGGTGTCTTCGCATAATGCAACTAGCTTCTCAAGCAGCAGGGAAATCCTCCCTAACTGCTCGAGAGCTACTGCAGTTGCTGGGACATATGGCATCTGCAGTTCATGTAGTCCCATATGCTCGCCTCCATATGCGATCAGCTCAGTGGACCCTTTCCACACAGTGGACACAGGCCACAGGTCATTTATCAGACAAAATAATAAACTCTCAATGACTAATTTTGTCCCTCCAATGGTGGCAATCCCTAGAAAATCTGACAATGGGGTCTCCTTTTCATCAACCCCTTTTTCAGGCCACCCTAACAACAGATGCATCGCAGGTGAGTTGGGGAGCACACCTGAATCATCTCTCTACCCAGGGAACCTGGACTCCACTGGAGGCTGGTCTGCACATAAACCTCCTGGAATTAAGAGCAATCTATTTAGCTCTTCGAGTATTCCCCGCCCAGCTCAGCTACAAGACAGTCCTAGTCCAGACAGACAGTCAAGTAGCAATGTTCTGTGTGAACAAGCAAGGCGGGACAGGCTCTCTGTCGTTATGCAACAAAGTTTTATGACTGTGGGCCTTAGCCAGAGAGTATCAAATTCACCTTTTAGTGGTATATCTTCCAGGCTTTCAAAACCTTTGGGCAGACAAACTCAGTCGAGTACTGCTGCCTCACGAATGGTCCCTCCTCCTGGACCAGGTGGCAAAGATATTTCATCTCTGGGGCACTGTTCCCTCTAAGCTTTGTGCGTGTGCGCGCGCACACACCTCGCCGAGCAAGCGCACATACTTTACAACAGAGCGCACAAAAATTACGGCTCTGATTCTGATAGAAAACAACACAGACGTCTTAAAAGTTAAAAGTTATGATTGTAATTACTAGAAATTTCCTGCTTCATTTAGTAATCATCTGTTTTCATTTAATTTGATTAAAATCAATGTGGTGTACATACTGTATTCTGACGTGTAGTCAAATTTTAAAGTATATAACTCCGAGTGTCGTTATGTGGCGCACAAAAATTTAACCTTCCTTCAAAAGCTGCACACAGCTGATATTTTATGCGCACACAGCCTACAGAAAATTAGAGGGAACATTGCTCTGGGGCACTCCAGACATAGACCTCTTTGCAAGTCCACTGAATGCCAAACTTCCCCTGTTCTGTTCCGGGATTCCAGCTCACAATTGTCAGACAAGGGATGCCTTCCTCCTTCACTAGGGTCAGGGCTTCCTTTATGCCTTCCCACCCATTTCCCTCATCCCCAAAACATTCTTCAAGCTTCAGAGAGACAGGGGTCGCATGATTCTCATAGCGCCACGATGGCCACGCCAAGCGTGGTATCCCCTGCTTCTACATCTCTCTCATGCTGCACCTCTGAAGTTAGGGCATGCTCCAGATCTCCTTTCCCAAGAGAACGGGATGCTATGGCACCCGAATCCCCAGTCCCTGCATCTCACGGCCTGGTTGTTGAAGGCTTAGACCTCCAGGATTTCAACCTGTCCCAACAGGTAAAGGATGTTTGTTTATTTCACTTGATATACTGCCCTTCTGGGGAAGCAAAGCGGTTCACAAAATACAAATAGTTAAAGAAAGTACTAGGTTAGAGGGAAGGAAAAGGAAGTTACAATCTTTGAGAGGAAAGCGAGAGAAAGAAGGGATATGACACGAGACTTAGAGATTATAATCACACAAAAGGGGAGGGAAGGCCAGGGAGAAGAGGTGGGTTTTTAGATCACGCTTAAAGGAGGGGAGATGGGGCTTGAGTCGGAGGGAGGTGGGGAGGGAATTCCAAAGGGCGGGGCCTGCAAAGAAAAAGGCTGAGGAGCGGGTGGACTGTAGATGAGCAAGAGAGGGGGAAGGGAGAGTGAGACGGTTAAGATGGAATGAACGAGGTGTGTGTCTAGGGGTATGAAAGGTGATGAGGTCTGCCAGGTATTGCGGGGTGCTGATGTGGATGGCTCGGTGGACAAGAGTAAGTAGTTTAAACTGGGAGCGGAAGGGAATTGGTAGCCAGTGAAGTTGAAGAAGGAGGGGTGAGACATGATCATGCTGGGAAGAGTGAGTGACAATACGAGCAGCAGTATTTTGGATCCTTTGTAATCTGTTGAGTTGGGATTTAGGGAGACCGGTGAAGATGGAGTTAGAGAAACCAACGCGAGTTAGGACTAGAGACAAAAGTAATGTGGTAAGAGCGGACGGAGTGAGAAAAGGGTGAATTGCACGAATTCGACGTAGGAAGAAGGAGGTTTTAGTGATATGTGAGACGTGGGATCGAAAGGAGAGATTGGAGTCGAAGAGTACACCTAGGTAGCGGAAGGTAGAAACCAGGGGTATGGGAGAGTCTGAGAAAGATGGGGCTAGCGGATTGCCATGGGAGAACCAGATTGTGATAGTTTTAGTGAGGTTAAGGTGAAGGCAGTTTTGGGTTAGCCAGTTTGCATCTGTGGAAAGACACGAGTTGAGTGGGGAGAGATCGGGATGAGAGGGGGAGGTGTGATGAAGGAGGACAATATCATCTGCATAATAGAAAGCGTAAATCCCAGTTTGTTGTATCAGCAGAGCAAGTGGAGCCAGAAAGAGGTTGAAGAGGAGAGGTGCAAGCACAGAGCCTTGAGGGACCCCCACAGAGTAAAGGGAAGGGGTCAGAGGTGGGGATAGAAGGTGAAGAAAAAACTGCACAGGACTGTGAAGAAAGAAAAGAATGAAACCAGCGAAAAACAGTGCTACAAAGGCCTGCTTCAAGTAAGCGAAGAAGGAGGGAGTGATCAACTAAGTCAAAAGCAGCAGAGAGATCCAGGGCTACGCCACCGAGATGTCACCGCGATCGTGAGCCACATGCAGTGCATTAGTGAAAGCAAGCAAAACAGTTTCGACGCTATGACCTTGACAGAAGCCTGACTGACAGGGATGGAAGAAGTTAGTGGCATCGAGATGATGAGAGAGTTGTGCAAACACAATCTTTTCAAGGAGTTTAGACAGGAAAGGAAGATTGGAGACTGGGCGGTAGAGAGATGGAATCAGGGTGTCAAGAGAGGGTTTTTTGAGGATAGGACGAATCAGACTTCTAGGAAACGTTCCACAAGAAGATCTTATGCCTTCAAGTGGAAACATTTTACTATATGGTGCTCCAAGAAGGGATTAAACCCCCTTGGCATACCCTTAGATTCGATACTAGAGTATCTACATAAGAACATAAGATATGCCATACTGGGTCAGACCAAGGTCCATCAAGCCCAGTATTCTGTTTCCAACAGTGGCCAATCTAGGTCATATGTACCTAGCAGTTTCCCCAAGGGACACAGGTTCCACAATGCTTGTATTGGTTCAAGCATTGATATCCTGGGTCCCTTCTTAATAATGGCTTATGGACCTTTCCTCCAGGAACTTGTCCAAACCTTTTTTAAACCCAGCTACACTAACAGCCTTTACTACATCCTCCGGTAACAAATTCCAGAGTTTGATTACACGTTGAGTGAAAAAATATTTTCTTTTATTAGTCTTAAATAGTTTACCCTGTAGCTTCATTGCATGTCCCCTAGTCTTTCTATATTCTGATAAGGTAAACAATCGATCTACGTTTACCCGTTCCACTCCGCTCATTAATTTATAGACTTCTATTATATCTCACCTCAGACGTCTCTTTTCCAGGTTAAAGAGCCCTAACCTTTTTAGCCTTTCTTCATAGGAGTATCCTTCCATCCCCTTTACCATTTTGGTGGCTCTTCTCTGAACCTTTTCTAATAACTCTATATCCTTTTTAAGATACGGCGACCAGAATTGCACACAATATTCAAGGTGCGGTCTCACCATGGAACGATATAGAGGCATTATAATATCCTTTGTTTTATTTTCCATGCCTTTCCTTATCATACCTAGCATTCTATTTGCTCTCTTGGCCGCCGCTGCACACTGGGCCAAGGGTTTTAACATGGTATCCACAATGACGCCTAAATCTTTTTCCTGGGTGGTGGTTCCTAATGTGGAACCTTGCATCGTGTAACCATAGTTTGGGTTGTTCTTCCTTAGGTGCATAACCTTGCACTTGTCCACATTAAATTTCATCTGCCATTTTGATGCCCAGTCTTCCAATTTATCAAGATCCTCTTGCAATTTTCCACAATCCTCTTGGGTTTTAACAACTTTAAATAGTTTTGTGTCATCTGCAAATTTGATAACCTCACTCGTTATTCCACTTTCCAGGTCATTTATGAATATGTCAAAAAGCAGCGGACCCAGCACAGATCCCTGGGGTACACCGCTATTCACCTTTCTCCATTGGGAAAATTGGCCATTTAGCCCTACCCTCTGCTTTCTATCTTTTAACCAGTTCCTGATCCACAATAGTACACTGCCTCCTATCCCATGACTCTTTAGTTTTGCCAAAAGTCTCTCATGAGGGACCTTGTCAAAGGCTTTCTGAAAGTCCAGATACACAATATCAACCGACTCACCTTTGTCCACCTGATTATTCACTCCTTCAGAAAAACATAACAGATTAGTAAGACAAGATCTTCCTTGTCTAAAGCCATGTTGGCTGTCTCTCATTAGTTCATGACTATCTACATGCTGAGTAATTTTATTCTTTATGATGGTTTCTATCATTTTTCCCGGTATTGACGTCAGGCTCACCGGTCTGTAGTTTCCCGGATCACCCCTGGAACCCTTTTTAAAAATTGGTGTTACATTGGCGATCCTCCAATCTTCAGGTATTAGAGATGATTTTAATGATAGTTCACAGATTACTAATAGCAGGTCTGCAATCTCATATTTCAGTTCCTTCACTTATCGAAGTCTGATCTAAAGACCAATTCGGTAAGAGTCCATCTTAGTGCAATTGCAGCTTCTTATAAGCCTCTGAATGGACAACCAATTTCCTCTCATCCACTCATATCCAGATTTATGAGAGGTCTTCTATTAACCAAACCTCCCATTAAGCCACCACCGGTGGCATGGGATCTAAATCTAGTTCTCAGGCAGTTCATGAAGCTGCCTTTTGAGCCTTTAGCCACTACAACCCTTAGATTTTTGACCTGGAAGGTCATCTTCCTAATTGCAATCACCTCTGCACGTCGCATTAGTGAACTGCAAGCTTTAGTGGCTAATCCTCCTTATACTAGGTTTCACCATGTTAAGGTTGTTCTTATTACTCTTCCACACTTTATGCGAAAGGTGGTTTCGCCTTTTCATTTAAATCAATCAATTTATCTTCCTGTATTTTTTCCGAGGCCTCACGCCTCTAGTGCAGAAAGAAACCTTCATACTTTGGATTGTAAAAGAGCCTTAGCCTTTTACCTACAGAGAACACAGCAACATAGAAAGTCCTCGCAACTTTTTATAGCTTTTGACCATAGTCATTTGGGACAACCGGTCTCCAAAAGAACTTTATCTAAATGGATTGCCCAATGCATATCCTTTACTTATGAGAGTAAAGGTCTTCCTCTTCAGGACCATGTCACAGCTCATAACGTGAGAACCATGGCAACTTCCATGGCTAATCTCCACTCTGTATCTATCGATGACATTTGTCGAGCTGCCATCTGGGCTTTGGTGCACACCTTTACAGCCCACTACTGCCTGGATAAAGCCTCCCGTCGGGATGCCTTCTTTGGCCAAGCTGTTCTTCAAAATCTCTTTCAGACCTAATTCAACTCCTGCCCACCAACCCTGTTGGAATGCCAGATATCCATGGGAGGAAGGATTCCCACCTTTCTAGGGTGGCACCTTCCTGGGGCTATCTCCCTGGCATCTTCAGCTAGGGAGTCCCCATATGTGAAGACTACATTCCTGCTTCTTCCTGGAGATAGCGTAGTTACTCACCTGTAACAGGTGATCTCCGGGAAAGAAGGAATTTAGTCTTCACAACCCACCCACCTCCCCTAGGAGTTGTCTATCTCTTTGTCTCTTTCCTCTCTCCCTCTATCCTTTCACTCAGCTACAAACTTAACTGAGGAGGGACAGTTGGAAAGGCGGGAAGGCAGCGCGCATGTGCTGAGGGATGCTCCCAAAAGCGTTCCTGTTGGACGCTGGGGAGCATTCCCGCACAGGCTCCGTCGGTACCAACGATACCCATATGTGAAGACTAAATTCCTGCTGTTCCCGGAGATCACCTGTTACAGGTGAGTAACTACACTTTATGTGTATGTATACAGCGTTGTGTATGCTTAGTAGCACTATATAAATGATACATAGGAAGAGGAAGAGAGGGGTCTGATGTGAGAAAATGTAATATAGGAACATCACATATTGATATTTCTCATGAGTCTCAAAGGCATAATCTTTCAAAGTCAAGTGTCTGGCTGTTAAAGAGATCATGGCCAGAAGGTTAATTTCTTTGCCCTCTGGCACACGATTATTCAATGGCTCACATTGCAGGATCATAACCCTAAGAGAATTACAGAGTATGAAGAGGTTATGATCACCTGGGACATTCCCCTTCTGATGGATAAGAAACTGGATGCAAAGAAACCTGACATAGTAGTAAAGGAGAAAAACACCATAACAGCATTGATAAATATACCATCCCAAGTGCTTAATCTGTGAATTGCATAGAGATGGAGAAGATCCTGAAGTACTAAGAATTGCAGTCAGAGACCAAGAAAATGTGGCAGAAAGATACAGAAATATTTCCAATCATATTGGGAGCCATAGGCTTGATAAAGAAGAATTTTCAAGCACATCTTGACAAACTCCCCATACATGTTACATCTTACGAACTCCAAAAGGAAGCTCTCTTTAGCACGATGCAAGTACAACGCCGAGCATTAGCAGTAAATTTGAGAGACTGAGATCATACTCCACATACCTTGTCATGGTATGTGCAAAACTAATACCAATATCCAAATACACAAAACACTCTCAGTAAACCACTAGTTATTCCAACTTCAAGCCACAAACTAGAATAAGAGTATAAAGTCTTCACTACAAATCTAAACAATGGGCTCTCGCCGGACCTCAGGACTTATACACCCCCCATGTGGCGAATTTATCACCATAGGGTTATGGTGGACACTTACATCATAGGTCCCGAGCCTCACCAATTATATAATTATAACACCAAATAACCTTACACAATAAACCATTCACAAACTTTCCCAATATTAGAACTACACAGGGATCCACCAGTCATTCAAATCAGTATACCAAAAATCCCAGTCATACACAATCATTCACATACACAAACCACACACATTATAAAAAAGTGTCCAGTAACGCTCTAGAAAGCAGAAAGCAACAGCAGCAAAATACCCTCTGGGTTAAATCCGAATTCTATTCATACAAAAGATGTAAAGGGGATATACTCAGTATCTATGTCCGCAATAGAATGCTGTATTTGGATATTGGTATTAGTTTTACCTCTCAGGCGGTTTTTTCTTGTTTGTACATGTGCAAAACTAACACATTTGGAGAAGCTGCTCCAGGATTCATTGACATGCTGCTTCTGACAGTATATGCCTTGCTGTGCTCTCTGTCTTTAAAGTTGATTTTCTTTTTGTCTTCCCTTCCAGGCAAAGGAAGCTGGCACATACACACTCAGGCAGCTGGCAGCCTCCGTGGGAACACTGCAATTCACGCTCGCTCACATCTATCCCATTGTTCAGTATGATGTGTATTCTCAGGAACCTCAACTCAAGGTGCAACCGCTGACAGGTGAGAGTGTGCTTTCTGAGGAGCAACCCTTCTTCACTGAAATGGCAAACCAGTAATTGCTAGAAAAATGCATATAACTGTTAATCTAAGCAGTTTTTTTCTCTGTTGTGCATACTCCCATTTCTCTACTGTAATCTGATCCCAGGACCTGGTATTGTGAAAGCATGTGGGAAGGGTTGAGCCCCATCAGCTTGATCTCTTGAAGCTTTTGCTGTTTTCCTGTCTGAACCTGATACAGCTGCAACCTCCTTTGACCAAAAGAAGGCAGCATAAGTCTAGAACCATTAGTTTTAAGGAGTGGAGAAGAGTTGCCTAATGGTTAGGGCTGAAATTAGAGAAGCAAAGTTCAAATCTCACTGCTGCTTCTTGTGATCTTGGGCAAGTCACTTAGCCCTCCATGCGCCAGGTACAAACTTAGATTATAAGCCTTCTGAGGATAGGAAAATACCTGCTATTCTTGAATGTAACTCACCTTGAATGTCTGAAAAAGGCGAGAACTAAATCCAGTTCCCTTTCCCTTTTATGTGCTACCATATAGCCGGGCCTCTCATAGTCTGGGGGTGTCAATGTGCTGTTCTGAGTTTAGGTCAGGCCTTAACAAATTTTGTGCGGATTTAGGAGCCAAGTCAAAATCTTAGGAGCCAGTGCTTCTGACCACCTCATGCTCCCCCCACCCCATCCCCAGTTGTCTCTCACACTGGTCTCATGTTGTCAAGTTTCGTGAGACCAGCACCAGTGTTGCTACACCGCGCATCATCTTTAGATAACAGTTATAGCTTCAGATAGCAAGTGTCCGTGTGGTGCAATGGTGGTGTGCCTGTCTGTGCATGGGATGTGGTGGTGGATGCCTTTATATGGGTAGGGTGCAGTGCTGTGATGCATGTGCGCGTGTGCTGCAGTGCCTATGTATGTTTAATATTTAATTTACTATACCACCTTTTGCCAAGTGTACAAAGTGATTTACAAAATATAATAAAAAGAATGAAAGATACAAGGAACTACAACCAAAATTGACAGGACAGTGCAGACAGGAAAAAAGGGAGACCATTCAGCAAGAGCAACTGTCAGAAGAGCATTCAGATGACAGAGCCAGTCACATTCAAGAGGCCTTCCTGGCAGGAAGCAACCCATGACACTCCCACACAGCATACTTGGTTATCCATAAAGATCAAATGCCTGCTGAAAAGGTGAGTTTTCAGATCGTCCTTGAAGTGATTTAGGGAAGATTGAAGGCAGAGATTGGTAGGAAGTGTGTTCCACAACGATGAGGCAAGAAAGAAAAAAGCAGAGTGCCCAGTAACCTCAAACCTAGCTCGGGTTGGTGAGGACAGGCAGAGCATGTTATAATGCATAGATCAGAGAGAACGAACTAGACAATAGGAAATTACTAGGGATGATATGTACTCTGGGTTCATTTGGTATAGAGCTTCATAGGTGAGAAGAAGAATCTTGTATTGGACACAGAATTTTACTGTCAACCAGTGATGCTGAAAGAGCAGAGGAGTTGCGTGGCCATACTTATGGGCCTGAGTGAGCATATGGCTAGCTGTATTCTTTGCTGTTTAAAGTCTCCTAAAGCCGGCAGAGGGCAGTCTAGCAAATGTAGAATTGCAGTAATCGTCTGGAGATTATTGTGCTGAGAATGATGATGAAGTACGGTGAGATCTCTAGGGAAGGTTGGGAAGGGAAGGTTGAATAGCTCGAAAGTGGCGCATAGCATTGAAGGAGGATTTAGCTACTTGTCTATCATGATGGGTGAAAGCCGAATTGAGGAGACCACCAAGATACCTAAAGGATGATGCTAGAGCAATAGGAAGACCCTGAATCATTGGGGCAAGAGCTGGAGCGGTCTCTGTTATCAGAGTTGCTATGGATTTTTCAGGATTTAGTTGAAGGCAGTAGGTTGTCAGCCTATCTGAGATCATATGCAGGCAATGATTAATTGCGGCTAAATTAGTAGTGACACTGTCAGTAAAGGAGACAAGAAGAATGTCATCCGCATAGACACATCTGGTCAACCCCATGCCTTGAATTCACTGTAAGTAAAGGACTTAGGAAAATATTGAATAAGATGGGGGGGGTGAGAATGGAAACCTCATAGTGGAGGAGGAAGGAAGAAGAGTCGTCGCCAGAGATTTGCACAGAGAAGGAGTGGCCTGATAGGCCATCGATAAACATTTTCACGAATGTCAATGAAGTAAAGACATGAGAGCAGAAGAGTGTGGTTAAAAAGATCAAAGGCACATGTAAGATCTAGAGACACCACCAAGATCAGATTACCAGAATCAAGAGTGCTGCAAAGGTCACTTAAAAGAGCTGAAATGATGGGAGATTACCTGTTGCCTGTTACACAGGTTTCCTCATTGGTTCTACCCCTAGACCTGTGTTCCTGGCATCTGAAGGGCTATTTAAACATTGCCCCATCGTGGGCATGTGCCCATGGACACGTGTCCAAAGGGGCTGGCGCTGCCCCTTCAGGGTCCCTTCAGAGCATGTGAGGAGCAGAGAAGCTGAGACTACACCCTATTATGGGGAAGCAGCAGAAGAAGGCTACGCAACCCGTAAGTTTCAAGGTGACTACGGTTGTCAACCTCATGGACTCGCATGTTAAGGTTTTGTCTACGATGGATTTGTTGGGACAGGCACCTGACTCTGATGTTTATGACTTAACCGTGAGTATGTCTTCAGACTCTCCATCGCCTCTTGTTTTGGGTTCATCAACCCCACCCAGCCAATGTTTAGATCTTGCTGCCAAGACTTCCTCACCAGAGAGGGTTGTATGTGGAGATCCTGTCGGCATCCTCTCCTCAGTTGGGACTCTCCCTAGCAATGATGGTTTGATTCCTTTGTGTGGGTAGATCTGCCCCTTTACCAGTTCCTTTTGAATATGCTGGGGCATCTGTAGATAGACCTGCCCCTCCTAAAGAGATTTCAGTGCGTGATATTGTTTTGCAGACAGAATTATCTTTACAATCATCCTTGAAACAAATCTCTGACTTTTCGAAAGAGGCCGTTCTAAAATTGCAGAACATGAGACTGTTATCTTTTGTTGAATCTCAATCTGTTAAAATTGAATCGCAGATCTCTTTCCTGCAGGCAGCATGCTCCTCTTCCTTTCAAGACTCACTATTATTACACTGTCAATGTGAATTATTAGAAAATGCACATTGTGTTAAGAATCTATGGTTATTACATTTTCCCTGGACGCATTATCTATCACAGCAGATTTTATTTTATAAATACGTGAAAGAGGTTTGCTGCTTCCGGATCCGGAATCGGTTAAATTATCTAAGCTTTATTATATTCCTAGTGGCACAAAGTCTGTGGTGATGGATAATGGGGGATTGGGAGGGGAAATGGATCAACTGACCCTTGGCGCAAGTTTAGATTTGTCGGCTTTTCTTGAGTCCTCCTTTGAGGAAATTTCCTTACGGGCAACTTTAATTGTTGCCTTTATTTTTTATTCTGATAAAGATAGCATACTTTATTTTATTTATTTATTTAAGTTTTTTTATACCGTCTTTCTACGATTCAAGACGGTTTACAGAGAACATAACAATGCAGTGTGTTTCAACTGCTCACATTGAAAATGGATATATAACGGTATAACAGAACTTTTTACAAAGACCAACTATTTACATGGATTTGCATTTTTATAGTATCAACTTTTAACATAGATTTCTACAGGTTACAGAGGGGCTGGTAAAAGGTGAGGGGGTAGGAAAGGGGGGGGGTTGGATACTAGAAGCGGGTTGTCGGGTGTGGGTTATGGTGGTAGGGAAACAATACTTAATTTATATTTCTTTAAAAAAAATAAATAAATAAATAAATTTTGTGGGCAGGCCATACAGACTTTTCCCAGACATGTCGAAATCTACACACAAGCGTAGGAAAGCCCTGTTGAAGTTTGGAGCTTAGACTTCTGGTCCTGGCCTTAGGTGCCTCTTTCTTTTTAAAGTACCCATGTAAATGTTTCTTAGTATACCAGGGTGTTGGATATATATTCTTTGATTTAGACCAGCTAGATCAGTTCCTTAGAGGGAAAGAGTGATGTTTATTCTTTTTCTTTATTTTATATGTTTCATTTAAGTTCCCATGGGCTTTATGTATTTTTTGATTGGTATCCTCCTTGACGTGGGCTTGGAATGTATTGTTACATTTTCTTTGTATTACTCATATTGAAACAACAACAACAATTAGAAAAAAAAGAGCTGAAATGATGATCTCTGTACTGTGACATAAGAACATAAGATATGCCATACTGGGTCAGACCAAGGTCCATCAAGCCCAGTATCCTGTTTCCAACAGTGGCCAATCTAGGTCATACGTACCTAGCAGTATCCCCAAGAGACACAGGTTCCACAATGCTTGTATTGGGTCAAGCATTGATATCCTGGGTCCCTTTTTAATAATGGTTTATGGACCTTTCCTCCAGGAACTTGTCCAAACCTTTTTTAAACCCAGCTACACTAACAGCCCTTACTACATCCTCCGGTAACAAATTCCAGAGTTTGATTACACGAGTGAAAAAATATTTTCTCTTATTTGTCTTAAATAGTTTACCCTGTAGCTTTATTACATGTCCCCTAGTCTTTCTATATTCTGATAGCGTAAACAATCGATCTACGTTTACCCGTTCCACTCCACACCTTCCCAAACCCCCGATTGTTGGGGCTGCAAGGCATTGGTATGCTCAATATGGCTGGAGAGCTGATTGAACACGATGCGTTCCATTAGTTTTGAGAGAAATGGGAGTTTAGAGATGGGCCGGTAACTAGCAGGATCCTGAGGGTTCAGATTACATTTCTTCAATACAGCCTTTTCGGGGCATGTTTCCATTTGAGAGGGTCTTTACTGGTCAAAAGGCTACTGCTAATGATCGTACGTGCAATGGAAAGGAGGCCCAGAGAACTTTCCCTGACCCAAACAGGAAATCTGGTCTGAGGGACAGGTGGTTTTCCAGATGGACGAGAGCATTCAGTAGCATGCAGTCTTTTTACCTCTGCAAAGTGGGACTAGATATGGACTGGGACTGGAGATGGGAAACACATGGCCTAAGGAGGTAGGGATGAGTCTGGATCAGGGAGCTGAAGGTGATACTTCTGTACTTTATCCAGAAAAAACTGGCCAGAATGTCAAGGGGTGGGCCGGCCCAGATCCGGTACTGGTGGGGTGTTGTAATTAAATTAGATACAGTTGAGAAGAGAACCTTGGAAGAACAAGCTGCAATAGAGAGACTCCTTGAGAAGAAGGCTTTTTTCGAAAAAATGACTGCAAACTATAGTAGGCATGAAGATTTTTGTAAGCTGCTGTTGGACATTAAGGGGACCCTGCGCAAGGACCTCTCAGCCTTATGTAGCTGTTGCTTTGTTCAAGGTAAGGCCAGAGTAATACCAGGGATGCTGACCCTTCATACGAGGAGTATGTAGCAACAACCCTAGGGGCGTCAGAGTCCAGAGCTTGCAAAAACACTTCATCCCAGAGCAGTCTGCCACTCCATAGGGAGGAGAGAGACAGCGGCTGGGAGATGTGACAAAATGTGAGGCGTCAACCTTCGGCAGTACAGAGAATGAGGTACCAATGTTTGTGTGAGTGTGTGTGTGTGCATTGCAGAGGTGAGGTGTCTATATGTGTGCTTGCATACATGCGTAGTGTGGAGCCAGGATGCATGACTGTCCTATGGAGACAGGATACCTGTGTGTTTATGTGGTGTGGGATGCTTGTGTGTATGTTCTGAGGGAGGAAAAATGCACCTTTTGTCAAATAGTCATTGTGTCCTTTCGACCCCATGCATTCATCCCTTTAACATCCAACAGCCCAAGGATTTCTGCCACTCTAGGCAAACCCGCTCCGTGCTGCTTCCCCTCCTCAATCTACTGTGCTGCTCCCCCCACCTCAACCTATTGTGCTGCTGTGCCTGCACCCACTTCCTAGCCCGCTGACAGAATGTCCTGCCACTGCCACAGCTGTGCCACCTCCTCCCCCCCTCCCCCAGAATCCATCTTTTCACCTGGGGGAGGAGGGTGGCATGTCAAATCTTCTCTCCCTTGTTGAAGCGAGCCTTAAGGCAGCTGTACATGTGCTCACAGCCTGCCACTCCTATCCCCCTCTAACAGGAAGTTGTGTCAGGGGGGCAAGAGTGGCAGGCCATGGCCACATTCATGTGCGCTACAACTTTAAGGCCCCCTGTAGCACTGAAGCAGCGGTTGTGCTGCACTTTGAAGGAGGGGAGTGATCAGCATGTCGGCTACCAGGGTCTGACACCCTAGGTGATTGCCTAGTTTGCCTAGTGGAGAGGCCAGCCCTACCAACACCTTGCACTCTTCCTTCCCCTCCAACTTGTCCTCCCCTCTTTTCCTCTTCCAGAGATTGTCTCTCCCTCCCCTCTAGCACGCCTACCCTTCTGCTTTCCATTCCCTCCCATCCTCTTTATTTTGTTAATTAAATTACTGGCCCTTTAAGTTCCCCCACCCTCCCATCTAACTCTCTTTATTTTTTTTATTGCCAGACTTCCCCTCTTGTTTCTGCCCATGGGGATCTGATCTCCTGCAGGCAGAAGAGAAGGTGAAGACTGTGATCATGACCCAAATACAAGCTGTCTGCCCATAGGGATCCCATCTCCCGTGGGCAGACAGCTTGCATCTGGACTGCAATCACAGCTATCTCCTGCCTACAGCAGATGGGATCTCCGTGGACAGAAGAGAAGGGGAATTGTGGCCCAGAAGCAATCTGTCTGCACACAGGAGATGGGTCCCTATGGGCAGAAAGAAGGGTTCTTCGTTGTGATTGTGGCTATCTTTTGTGCCATGATTGTGATTTTGAGGGAGGGGGCACAACTAAATCCCAGGCGCCGGGTGCAATTTTCTGGTCACCATGGTGATCTGCTGCCTAGGAATTGTCGAGCCCTTTCTTTGGTTGTTTCTATAAAGCGTTATACTCTGCTCTGAGTAATTTCTATACTAGATGTGTTTACCACTAGTAATATCCTAAACTTAGTCTGTTTGTTGGCATGGATGCCAAGAGGTTTGGTGTTTATTTCTTCTTCCTGTGATGCTCTGAGATTGGGGGTTGTTTCTCTTTCTGCTTTAATGCCTATTTTACTGATGGCTGTCTTTTCCTTTTCTCTATAGATAGTCTTTTGGCTGGTATTCCTCAGAAGGTTAAATTTACAATAACCACAGGTCATTATACCATTAAAAATGGGGATACATTACAACTGAGCAATGCTGATGCAATGCCTATCGTGCGGCCCTCAAGAGTTACAGCCACCATTTATTCGAATAGCCGAGGTAAGCATAGTGCCAGAGGGAGAACCTTGACTCAGGACTTTAATTTGATTAGTATTGCTGAAGGATATAAGATATTTTGCTACATCACTAGGGTCCCAGTGCAGTAAACTATGCTATCCTTTAGAATAGCGGTTCACTCAGGATTTTCTCATGCTAATCTTACTCCTGAAACGGTAAGATATTTTAATGTGGCAAAATCTATATAAAACCACTGCTCTAAAAGGTAACTCAGTGGGCATGCAAAACACATACAAATCGCTGAAGAAAAATTGTGCAAAAATCTAGTGTGAATTTTAACTCTTCTTGTGCTGAATCTTTGCGCCAGCTCAGTGCTGAATCTTCGTAAGAGGAGAAGGGTGATCTGAGGAAGAGGTAAGAACTACGTACACTTCAAATCACTCATGATTGCTCGTAACCAAGTGAGGCCCCCAATTTGACCCCACAAAAACAGTCCCAGGTGGACCTCCAGCCTATCCGACTCTCAGCCCCACAAAAAAACACCTTGTTGGTTCAAGTAGACCCCTTCTCTGAGCCCCAAACCCCCCGTCCATCTCCAAATGTTGAGGGAGAGGAGCAGAGTGCCTTTCATCTTTGGAGGGTGGAGGGATATTGGGGAGGGGGCATAGACTACTACTGTAGGCTCCCCTGGTCAAGGTCCTCCCTGTCCCAGGCCACCTGGAGGGAGATCAAAAGTGTCAGGGGGTCTGGGGTCTATTGGGCTACTGGGGAAATTCTGCAGGATGGGAGAGGGAAACAAGCCTGTGCTTCTGCTAATGTCTGTCTTCCTGTCAGAGTGTGAGCCAATCCTTGCTAATGCACTGACTGGAAAGAAGACGTTTTACTCAAGATGCAGGGAATGGCTGCATATCACCGCAGCAGTGTGTGCTATGTGTTCTAACAGTGAATGGCAGTTTGCATGCCATTAGTTCAGGGCAGGTACAAGAATGAGGCTTTCTAGGTGAACCTCATTCCCAGTGCTGCTGCTGCCCCCCCTCTCCTCTCTGGGATGTGCAGCAGCAGTAATACATTTCAAAAGGCACTGTGGCACTGGAGTTGCCTTCAATTCCAGCGCCATTTGTGCTTCTGCCCCCCTCCAATTCCACTTCCTTTCTGTTCAAGGAAGTGAAATTGGAGGGGGCCAGAAATGCGAGTGGCACTGGAACAAAAATGAACTCCAGTGCTGTGGTGCCTTTTTAACACTAGAAGCCCCAAAAAGGCATTTTACCTAGAAATCCCAAAGTGCGTCAATTGACGCATTATCACGACTGCATTGAGCATGAAATGCAGATGTGAATTAATTTGAAGTTACTTATTTGTTTACTATGTGCAGTATGTGACATCATTACATAACTGACATGGTTCTAGCAGTGGCGCTGGTATAAACCTTCGAAGATGCATTTGCGTCAATTGACACACTTTGGGGCTTCTAGTGTTAAATGTATTGCTACTGCTGCATGCCCTAGAGAGGAGCGGCAGCAGTGGCACTGGGTGCCCCATGACCATTGGCACTCAAGGCCAACTACCTAGTTTGACTGATGGTTGTGCTGGCCTGAGTTCACTGCTTAAAGAGTAAAAATATATTCCTTATCGTCCCTCGAGTCCAGTCCCGAAACCTCTGGGTTGAGCACCTCCTCCAGCAGCTTGGAGACTGAGCATGTCATCTTTTGATGACTCCCATATAAATACCCGAGGAACCGCCCACAGGTTCCAGTTTACTCAGTCTCCAAGCACCTGGAGGAGGTGGTGAAGCCAGGGTGCTGGACTCACTTGAGGGACAGATAAGGAAGTTTAGTTCTTAGGTTAATTTGGACGTAGTTTTTTGTTTTTAAATTGGTGCCTGTCAGTCTGAAGCCCTGTGTAGGAGGGGTTAGACTTGGAGAGCTTCCCCCCTTTTCCTCCCTCCACTCTCTCCTTCTGGTGGAACAGGTTTGAGGTGCAGAGGCTCCTTTGGGCCCTGGGGCTGATCGAGCTGGCTCCCAAACCCCCGGATTGGGTGAGGAGCCGATGGAGATTTGTGGAGTGGCAGCAGGTGAAGCAGGTGCATCTAGAGTTGTCCCCCCGACGCCGAAGCCGCAATTACGGCGGAGCGCGGGAGGGCAAGACAGACTGCAGAATCGAGAGCAGAGAAAGCAGCATTTTCGGTGGTAAAATTCATTTCTGGGGGAGGCTTTTGGCTGAGCGGGAGCAGCAGCGGAGGCCATTGCAGACCGTCGGGTGAAGGGTGCGATTAGCTAGTGCAGGCCCTACCGCGTGGCAGCAGCGCGGGAAGTTCAACGGAGCAGTTTACCTTTCTTTCCCCGGTTATCCTCGGCTGGTTTAGCTTCCCCTAGGCATCCAATAGCTGCAAGTTAAGTGTTTCTCTTTGGGATTCTGGCTGGCAGACAGTCTAAATACAGGGGTACTCCTTGGGGAAAAAAAAAACAGGTTTTACTTGGTAGGAGGACCATTGATTAAATCAGTCAGGACAAGGCCCTGCAGGGCTGGTGACAGTTACTCCCTGTCTGTTGGTGGAGTATGCCTTCCAGACCCCAGTGCCTGGTGTGTGGTACTCGGCGAGGGGCTGTGTCTGAGGCAGGCATTTGTAGGGGATGTGCTCAGGAGGCAGCCTCTATGGAGCAAGCCCTAGGGGACAGTTTGGAGCGGCTGAAGGTGGCTGCTCTGTTGGGGGAACAACGGAATTCACTGTCCTCACTCTTGCCAACGCAGAAAGCGGTACCTTGCTCCTCGGCCAGTCCCGATCTTTCCCTCCTGCAGACCCTGGATCAGGTGGGGGCACCGGGAAGTTTCTTGCCAGAGTTTGTACTGATGCTCCTCCAAGCTTTTTGTCTGCATCAGCAGGATCATGGCGCTACTTCTGCAGGGGCAGACCACAGATAGAAGCGAGCGGGTGCACCTGTGGGGTGGAGGCAGGTGTAGTCCCCGTGAAGAAGCACAGACCCTATGAGAGGGTTCGGAGCATTCCCTGGCTTGTTCTCCACTACCAGAGGTTTTGGAGGGAGAGGACCTCGACACAGAGTTGGATGTCGCGGAGGACCTGGAGGATGGTGAGCGAGAAGAGCAGGCGAGTGAGGTCCGGGTGTATCTCCAGGAACAAGCAGGAATGAGTCTTCACATATGGGTACGTCGGTACCGACGGAGCCTGCACGGGAATGCTCCCCAGCATCCAATCAGAAAGCTTTTGGGAGCATCCCTCGCGCCTGCGCACTGACTTCCCGCCTTTCCCACTGCCTCTCCTCAGTTTTCGTTTTTACGCAGAGCCAACAGGACGTCCTCCTGTCACCGCAGAAACTTTTTTCTTTAAAATTCTTATTTTCCTTGTTTTCTTGTGGTCACGGCTGTATTTCCCGCCGATACCGGTACCGCCGGTGCTTTATTCTTTTCTTTTCTAAACTTGGAGAATTTTTTCTCCTCAGTTTTTGTTTTAACTTTTTGGGCCTACCAGGCCTCTCCAACATGGAGCCTTCTTCCCCGAAGAAGTGCCTTCACTGTGGAAACATAGTTTTCTTTTTAGACTCCAATGCTTGGTGTCTAACCTGTTTGGGTCCTGACCCTTTTTGCCCTGATCCATCAGGCTGTATTATTGGGAGAAGACCTTCCCTTTTTCGAGTTTCCCTCGATGCCGTTTTTCCTCCTGAGGTGAGGACACCGGTTTGTTGTTCTCTCCAGGATCAGGTAACCCACAAACAGTCTGTTAAGACTAGCCAATTCTTGAAGGATAAGTCTCATGCTCAGCATGATGATGACTCCGGCCTTACCCTCAAGACCCCATTGGCAATAAAACCCCGGCGGGAGTCTTCAGGCTCCAAAGCATTTACGGGGTTTCAGGTTGTTCCTGGGGCTCACCCCTCACAGAACATACCTGAGCCGTGCTCGGGAGTGGTATCCGCTTCGAGCGGTACCGATAACCCAGCACCGGCACTGGTGTCGAGTGTTCCACTCTTCACCAGGGATCGTCATCTGGTATCCTCGGTACCTTCGGGGCCGATCGATACCAACCAGATTGACTTTACTGTATCTTCACCATGCTCGGGGTTGGTATCGGCTTCGAGTGATACCGATACCCCGACATCGGCGCCGGTGTCGAGTATTCCTCTCTTCACCAGGCATCGTCTTCGGACGTCCTCGGTACCTTCGGAACCGATCGATACGATTCCGATTGACTTTCCTGTATCGGCATTGCCGATACCACCACCAACGTCGGTACCTTCTAGACATGCATCGATAGACTCGCTCCCTTCGATGCCGAGTCTAGAATCGATCTCCAGTTTAGATGATTTGGTACCGACGCGTTTCGGAACCGTTCCATATCGTTCCCGATTACGCAGTACTGAGGATATTCACCAGGGTTCTCTGGCTATCTCGGTACCGCTTCAGCAGCCCCCGATTACTGCTTCGATGACATTATCGTCTCCGATACCGGTATCGGTATCAATGTCGATTCCTGCAGTTCCATCGGTGCCATCGATCCTTTCTATGCCTAGCTTGGAATCGATACCGGGCTCTGACGATGCCTCGAATCAGACCTGTCAGTATCACTGTCCATCTAGCAGGATTCTTTTTCTGCACCAGTCCACTATGTCTTCTGGTGCTCAAACTGCTCCTTCAACCTCAGCCTACCCAGGAATAGTTCCTATTGGAGATCCTTCTTTTCAGAAATTTCTCCTTGACATGGCAACCTTTCTTGCCATTCCTATTCCTGGCTCTACTCTTGGCCAAGATCCTGCAGAAAAGGAAAATATAATGCTTCCTTTACATCATTCTTTGCAGGATCTTCTTCTGAGGATGTGGGAATCACCTTTAAAGGTTCCTTCGCCTTCTACAGCCATTAATGTTCTGTATCAGGTGCCTCCCTCTCCGGGATTTCAGAAAAACCAACTTCCACATCATTCCATTGTAGTGGAATCAGCAATGAGGAAAGTAAGAAGCAAGAAGAAGCATTCTTCTTATCCGCCAGGTCGTGCATCTAAAGCACTTGATGCCTTTGGACGTCAAACCTTCCAAACTTCTATGCTGGCTTCAAGAATTATTTCATATATTTTTTATATGAGTCTGACACTTCAGGAGGTCACAGAGAAATTATCTCTTTTGTCCCCTTTTTTGTCAGAACCTAAGGCCACTGACTATTCCTTGTTTCTTAATCATAGCAGGAATATCAATTGGTTTCTTTCTCGTGCTTCTCTAGACTCTTTTGAGTCTGTTAGCAGATCCTCTGCTATTGCCATTGGAGCACGTCGTACAGCCTGGCTGCAAGCTTCAGACTTGAGCAGATGGGCACAACATACACTGGGTAATTCTCCCTGTACTGGAGAAAATCTCTTCAATAAAGAGGCTTTACGTCAGGTTGCTCATTGCTCCACTGACTTCCCTGGTTCTGGAAACCATCCAAAGCCTTCTTTTAACCCAGGACGTAGAAAATGTCCTGCCAAACCTTCTTTCCCTAAGAGAAGAAGGTTTCACCCTTCTCCTGCCCATCCTCCAGATGTACCCAAGCAAGGGACATTTCATCCTAGTCTGAAGTCTCCAGACTCTCTAGCCAGTCTAATCATAACCAGCAACCATAGGTTCCTGTATGTTGCAATCTACAGTTAACTTCTTCTTAGCAGAAGTTTATTCTCAAACCCTACACTGTTTTTTTTCTTTTTCAGTATGCTAAGCTGTTAGGATACTTTTGTCCATGGGTTACAGAATTCTCCCCTTCTTACTACTACGAAGGGAGGTTACAACTATCCCATGATAGTTTCTGTCCCCACATGGACATCTTTCCTTCAGCTGACTTACCATATGGTAAGTCACTTTCCAACCCCCTCTCTTCCAGGGTTTCCCCTGCTTGGGTTGGTACCATACTGAAACACTTCTCTTTCTTCCAGTGTAGACTTTTTGTTATCCTTCAATGCATGCTCTGAACAACTCATCAGACAGGGACGGGAATATCTCCGCTCCCTTTGTCTGTTTTCTCTGTTTTTATACAGGAGAATCCCCTCTGCTGTTTTGTTCAGTTGCTGTGTATGCAGGAGTTCCAGTGATTACGTTAATACTCATTGCAAGCTACTTTCAACTATCTTGCATAATACTACTCACTGCAGGTTATCTTCTTCTAGCCATATCCTTTCCTAGGATGTGGCAACACACCTGACTTCTGTCAGTATTATCTTATAATTCTCCTGCACAATGCTCTCTGCAATCTTCAGAGAAGCTTTCTACTATGGGCCCTTGCTACAGAGCATTGAACTTTGTCTCTGAGGGTTTTTCCCATATAGTAGAAAACGTTTATATAATCATTCCATGGCGTGAATGTCCAAGGAGTTCCCAATCTTGCAGGAATCTACCCCTTTTTTCCTTGGAGCTTGGCATTATGCTTTTCTGCTCCACTTGGACAACGCATTCTCCTTTAGTGTACATGATACCCCTGTGTCCCTTGGCTGGGTCATCCTGGTATCTTAGTCTATGCGTTTTTTTGTCCTTTGGACATGTCAGAGTCCTAAAGTACTCCTGACGTGCTCTTGCCAGACTGCTATTACCCTCTGTTTTTTTCACACAACCATACTGGTTATTCCACTGAACTACATTCCTGCACCACAGAAATAGATTCTTTATATATCTTCAGGTGGTTTTTACCCCCTCATTATTAGATGAATCTTTTCCCCTCACATTCCCCATGTGAATGTTTTTGTGGGGCTCAGTTGCAGGCATGTATCCTCAGACTTATATTCATGTATGTATATGTCTTATACATACATATTTCTATAGTCTGTGTGGGCATAAGTCATGCCCATCTATATATCTATCTATCTATCTATCTATATATATATATGTCTATATATATCACACATATCTAGACATATATGCACATATATATAGCTAGGTATGTCTCTCCAGATATAAATATATATATATATATATATATATATATATATATATGCCCATTGGGAGATGTCCATAGGACGCTAAGTATTACCTGCTATCTCCCTAACTGTCTGTGCTATAAAGTTTTTCCCTTCTTAAGGGGTCCAGACAGTCCACTTGCCTACTCCCATATGGTTTAGTAAGTGGAAGTACAATTATTGCTGTGATTTCAACAGCTTCTATTTTTGTTATAGATCTCCCTATCTATGAAGTATCAAACTTCAATGTCTTCCTATCTCTTACCAGCTAGGAAAGACAGTGTACATCTTCAGTATTTCTGAGTACACTTCTGTTCTCCTTGGGAATAGGGGCTTTTTTCCACACACCCTCTTCCCTTCAGGACTGGGCTACTTCTCCAGATCGGTCAGTCTTCTTCTTTTAGTCCTCAATGTTAATAACTCTGTACCTAAAAGAGTTTTCAGCTTTTTCCCATAAAGCTTTCCATTGAAGACCTGCCGTTCTTCTCCTACCCCAGTTGACACCTGGGTCACCTGCCCATTCCAGGTTTGGAACTTCATCCTCACTACTGTGACGTTCCCTTGAGGATTCCGCTACTGCATCTACAGTACACTCCATCACAGTTCTACGTCCTACAATCCAGTAGGTAAGCTCTATATTGTACTAGTTCATTAAATATTTTAATGATACTTGACATACATTCTAAAGACTCTTTTTCTCTGTAGTCTTTAGATTCGCTGTTCCTCTACAGCTCTTCTCTATTCAACTCCTACCCCCCATCCCTCAGGGGATGCCGGGGATCCAGGTTTGGGAAATGCCGTCCTGTTCCAGGGATACGCATTTTATGGGATCCCCCCTGGCACCCATAGCTAGGGAGTCCCCATATGTGAAGACTCATTCCTGCTTGTTCCTGGAGATAGCACACTTACTTACCTGTAACAGGTGATCTCTGGGAACAGCAGGAATTAGTCTTCACAAACCACCCACCTCCCCTAGGAGTTGTATCTATCTATCTCCTTTCCTCTTTCTCTCCTTCTGTCTCAGCTATGAAACTCAACTGAGGAGAGGCAGTGGGAAAGGCGGGAAGTCAGCATGCAGGCGCGAGGGATGCTCCGAAAAGCTTTCTGATTGGATGCTGGGGAGCATTCCCGTGCAGGCTCCGTACCCATATGTGAAGACTAATTCCTGCTGTTCCCAGAGATCACCTGTTACAGGTAAGTAACTGTGCTTTTCCTAACTGGAGTTCCCAAAGCTGTTTTTTCCTAACAGCAGTTCCCAAAGCTGAGGAGCTTACTAGAGTTCAACAACCTACTCTGCTCAAGGAAATTTCTACTAAAGCACTAAAAAGAAAGTAACTTTGCTTTAAAAATATACAAAAAACCCTTTTAAGAGCTCCCAGTCAGAGCTAGCAATTTAATAAAAATAAACCCTCCAATCCTTACTGTTGCTTGATCTGTGGAGCCCTTGTTAGGAAAGCCTCAACAGGGCAGGGCACTGCAGCCTTTTATGTAGGCCTCAGCTGCTCTCAGGTAATCAAGCCCACTAACTCCTGATTAGGTGTCAGCAGTTCCCAAAGCTGAGGAGGTTACTAGAGTTAAACAACCTACTTTTCTCAAGGAAATTTCTACTAAAGCACCAAAAAGAAAGTAACTTTGCTTTAAAAATATACAAAAAACCTTTTAAGAGCTCCCAGTCAGAGAACTAGCAATTTAATAAAAATAAACCCTCAAATCCTTACTATTGGTTGATCTGTAGAGCCCCTGTTAGGAAAGCCTCCTCAGCTTTGGGAACTGCTGACACCTAATCAGGTGTTAGGTCCCTCCCTACCCACCCTGACTCCCACCCACCCCTAGTGAGCAGTCTTGCTTTATAGGGCACCTCCCCATTTAACAAAGCACAGAGACTTGGACCAGCACATTTTGAATATAATTAAAGAGATTTAACTGCTTTTTCTCTGAAAGGACAGCTGGGAAACCGGCTGGTACTTGGTAGATCTCTCTCTTTTGCTTTAACAGATACCTAAGCTCCATGAACAGAACAATGGCTGGAAAAAATCGTATCGCTAAAGCTGTTGCCCCCATTACAGCTTCTGCCTCTATCCAGACAGAGGACCTAATGCCAGTTGAAGGACCAGTTCCATGTGCAGGGTGCCTGCATGCTGAAGCTCTGAGGAAACAAGTGGAGGAACAGAGGAGGTGGCGAGTCTGAGGAGCATTCAAGACAGTGAAAAGTACATTGATGAGATGCTTTTTGCAGCAACCAAGCTCTCCAGCAGAGGAGAAGATGGGTGCCAAAAGAATGTAGATGGTTGGACACAAGTCACCAGGGCCTGCAAAATCACCAATCCAACTTCTCCAGCCCTTGAATTGAAGAACCATTATGCAGCCCTGGAAGTGGAGGAGGTGAAAGCATCCCTGGAAAGGGAAGAACCAGAGCTCAAGTACCCCAAAGTTGCAGAATCAGTGACCACAAAGAAACGAAGTGTAGTGGTGGTTGGAGACTCTCTTCTGGGAGGTACTGAGGTGTCCATCTGCCGACCAGACTTGATGTCCAGAGAGGTATACTGTCTGTGTGGTGCCAAAATCCAAGATGTTACAGAGAGTTTGCCGAGACTCATCAAGCCCACTGACTATTACCCAATGTTGCTAATCCATGTTGGAACAAATGATACTGCCAGGTATATCTCGGAACGTATCAAAAGTGACTTCATGGCTCTGGGACAGAGGGTGAAGCAGTTAGGTGCACAGGTGGTGTTCTCTTCAATCCTCCCTGTTGAGGGTACAGGCCAAGGCAGAGAGGCTCGCATCCTGGAGATGAATGCATGGCTGCGTGGATGGTGTCATCGAGAGTGTTTTGGTTTCCTAGACCAAGGGATGCAGTTCCAAGGGTTGCAGAGCAGGGATGGCATCCATCTGTCCAAGAAAGGTCAGCGCGTGTTCAGTAGTAGACTGGCTAATCTACTGAAGAGGGCTTTTAAACTAGATTCGTTGGGGATGGGTGAAGAAAGCCCCCAGGTAGGTGATACATTAAATACCTTTATGGAAATGGGTAATACTGGTAATACATGGAAAGCAGTGTGTATAAATGCCCGTAGCATGGGAAATAAGATCCCTGATGTTGAAGCTTTGGTGGAAGTGGCTGACTTGGATTTAGTGGCAGTTACAGAAACATGGTTCACAGAAAACCATGATTGGGATGTAACTACAATACCTGGATATACTTTATTCAGAAAGGACAGGGTAGGAAGAAGGGGAGGAGGAGTGGCACTATATGTAAGAACTTCTATTAAAGCTTTGGAATTACAGAGCTTAAAAGGGAGAGAGGGAGGCATTGTGGGTTAAATTAGAAAGAGGGAAAGAGAAATGTATTTGCATTGGTGTGATATACAGACCTCTCTCACAAGAGGAAGAGATGGACAGAGAGTTAATTGAAGACATACGCAGCATTGCTAGGAAAGGGGAAGTGCTACTGATAGGAGATTTCAATATGCCAGATGTTGATTGGCACATTCCTGCTGCAGTATCATCTAGAAGTAAGGAGATCGTGGATTCTCTACAGGGAGAACTATTCAGGCAATTGGTAACAGACCCCACACATGAAGGGGCCATACTGGATTTGGTGCTTACCAGTGATGAAAGTGTTTCTGATGTTGTAGTGGGAGATGATTTTGCATCCAGTGATCACCAGATGGTGTGGTTCAGTATTAGGACTAGGGCTGTTAGAATCCATTCGAAGGTAAGGATCTTAGACTTTAGGAAGACTAATTTTGCCAAGATGGGCCAATACCTTAGGGAGTCGTTAGTGGGATGGGAACAGCTAGGGGATGTAGAAAAACAGTGGGCAAAACTAAAAGGGAATATTTTAAAGGCAACCAACCTATTTGTTAAAATGGTAAATAAAGGTAAAAGGAAAAGGAGACTGCTATGGCTTTCGAAAGAAGTAGCTGAAAAAGTGAAGAAAAAGAGGGAGGCCTTCATGAAATACAAGACATCACAGAGAGAGGAAGACAGGCATCTGTATTTGGAAAAAGTTAGAGAAGCTAGCAAAGTAGTCAGGAAGGCAAAGATCCAAAAGGAGGAGGAAATAGCCAATGCAATAAAATGGGGGATAGGACATTTTTCAGCTATGTTAGTGAGAAGAGGAAGGGCAAAAGTGGTATTGTCAGACTCAAGGGTGCAGGGGAGGAATATGTAGAAGCTGATAAGGATAAAGCGGAATTGCTTAAAAATATTTCTGTTCTGTGTTCACAGATGAAGAACCAGGAGCAGGACCTCAGAAAGCACCCACAAACAGGAACAGAAGCGATGGACATCTTGAACAATTTTCAGAAGACTGTGTTCATGAGAAACTAGCTCAACTTAAAGTAGACAAAGCGATGGGATACACCCTAGAATACTGAGGGAACTTGGGGACGTTCTAGCAGCTCCACTGACTGACCTTTTCAGTGCCTCGTTGGAGTCGGGAGTGGTGCCAAAGGACTGGAGAGAGGCTCATGTGGTGCCTTTACACAAAAGCGGAAGTAAGGATGTGGTTGAAAACTACAAGCCGGTTAGTTTAACTTCGGTGGTGAGTAAATTATTGGAAACACTGCTGAAAGAGAAAATAGTGAGGTTTCTGGAGTCCAGCGGATTACAGGATCCGAGGCAGCATGGATTCGCCAGAGGCAGGTCTTGTCAGACAAATCTGATTGATTTCTTTGACTGGGTGACCAGGGAGTTGGACCGAGGGAGAGCCCTAGATGTGGTGTATTTGGATTTCAGTAAAGCCTTTGACACTGTTCCTCACAGGCGACTTATAAACAAACTGAGCACCCTAGGGATGGACCCTAAAGTTACTGGTTGGGTTAGAAATTGGTTGGGTGGGAGGCGACAAAGAGTACAGGTAAATGGGGCTCACTCTGAGGAGAAGGATGTTACCAGTGGTGTGCCCCAGGGATCTGTCCTTGGTCCGATTCTTTTTAACATCTTGTTAGTGATATAGCGGAAGGGCTGTCTGGTAAGGTTTGCCTCTTTGCGGATGATACCAAAATCTGCAATAGAGTAGACACCCAGGAAGGTGTAGATAACGTGAGGAGGGATCTAGCTAAGCTTGAAGAATGGTCTAGAATTTGGCAGCTGGGATTTAATGTTAAAAAATGTAAGGTCATGCATTTGGGCTGCAGCAATCCAAGGGAGCAATATAATATAGGGAGTGAAATACTTTTGTCCACTAAAGAAGAGCGGGACCTAGGCGTGGTTGTGTCTGATGTCCTTAAAGTAGCTAAACAGGTAGAAAAGGCGACGGAAAAAGCTAGAAGGATGCTTGGGTGCATACGGAGAGGAATGGCTAGCAGAAAAAAAGAGGTGATAATGCATCTGTATAAGTCTTTGGTGCGACCTCATTTGAAGTATAGTGTGCAATTCTGGAGACCGCACCTTCAAAAGGATGTGAACAGGATGGAGTCGGTGCAGAGGGTGGCTACTAAAATGATTAGTGGTCTTATTTATTTATTTATTTATTTATTTAACAGTCTTTTCTATACCGCCCCTTCCAGAGATCAGGGGCGGTTTACATTGAACATTAAACAGAACAATTGTATACTTCTGTCTTCATTATAAAGCATATGAGGACAGACTTAAGGATCTTAATATGTACACCTTAGAGGAAAGGCGGGATAGAGGTGATATGATTGAGATGTTCAAATACCTCCGTGGCATAAATGTTCAGGGAGAGAGCCTCTTTCAATTGAAAGCAAGTTCTGCTACGAGGGGACATGGGATGAGGGTGAAGAGAGATAGATTCAGGAGTGATACGCGGAAATATTTCTTTACGGAAAAAGTAGTGGATCCGTGGAATAGTCTCCCAGTGGAGGTGGTAGAGATGAGGACAGTAACTGAATTCAAAAAAGCATGGGACAAACACAGAGGATCTCTAAAGGTAAAAAGGGGACTGTTGTAGTTGTTGATATGGAAGGACAGACTAGATAAGCCATGTGCTCTTTTTCTGTCGTCATATTTCTATGTTTTGCCGGGAGGCGTTACCAGCGCTCATCTCAGAATCCCTCAAGGCTCTTAATCTGCCCGCTGCGCCTCTGGCGGAGGACGACACGCTGGAGAATCCCTTGATTCAGGCTGTGCGTAAAATGCAAAGAGTGTTTCCAATTCATAGAGTGATCTGGCAGATGATCCAGGAGGAATGGGATATGCCGGAAGCAGACGTCAGTGGCTCTAGGATGACGGCTTGGATCTATCCCTTGTCCGATCAGGACTGCAAACCCTTTTGGCCACCCAAGGTGGATGCGGTGATTTCAGCGGTCACCAAGAAGACAACGGTTCCAATGGAAGGCAGTGCAGCGCTTAAGGACATCCAAGATCGAAAGTTGGATACTTTGTTGAAGCAAGTCTTTGATATGAATGCCCTTTTCTTCAGGCTTCCATTTGTGGGGCCTGGGTCACTAGAGCCTGCCTCAGATGGTCTCAGTGGTTACAGCAGGAGGAGCCGCCTATGGAACAGGCTGGGGAAGCAACCAGGCTGGAATCGGGGGCGGCGTATTTGGCGGATGTCCCCTACAATCTGATTAGTATGGCTTTGGTGGTAGCAGCTCGTTGCTATCTGTGGTTGCGTAACTGGGTCTGTGTCAGCATGGTCAAGGCGGATAGTTCCTCCAAGGCTCAGTTGAGCAAACTCCCCTTTCGGGGAAAGCTACTCTTTGAGGAAGACTTGTAAAAATTGGTAAAGGACTTGGGCGAGTCCAAAGGGGGTCGCCTGCCAGAGGATAAGCAAAGGCAAAGTTCTCCCTCTTCCTCATCCGCTTCCGAGGGGCAACAGCAATGGGACTTTAGGCGCTTCCATCCCACGAGGTTTACCCAGTTCCAGAGAGGAAGGTTTCCTTCCAGAGGCCCAGGGTTTCGGGGAGCCAGCAGAGGTTTTGCAGCTGTCGTGCCCTCTGGACTCAAGAAATCACAATGAAGCGAGGGGGGCCCAGGTGGGGGTACTGTCTGTGGGGGGTCGTCTGCGGGATTTTTACGCTGTCTGGTCCCAAATTACGTCCGACTAATGGGTGCTCAAAGTCATTCAGGAGGGTTGCGCTCTGGCATTCGAGCACCCATTGGCCGATTCATTCATTCAGTCTCCTTGCAAGGCACCGGCCAAGCAGGTAGTGGTGGGGGATACCTTGCAGTGGCTGTTGGAGCTCAGGGCTGTGGTTCCGGTTCCTCTGGATCAGTACAGCAGCGGTCGATACTCCATTTATTTTGTGGTGCCAAAGAATAAATGATCCTTTTGCCCGATTCTAGATCTCAAGCGGGTAAACTGCTGTCTGAGGGTGTTGCATTTTCACATGAAGACGTTGTGGTCCGTCATAGTGGTGAGATCTGCATATCCTGATTCGGCAGGAGCACCAGCAGTTCCTTCGGTTTGCGGTACTGATGGGACATTTCCAGTTTCGGGCCCTACTCTTTGGGCTGGCCACGGCGTCGCGCACCTTCACCAAGGTGATGGTTGCAGCTGCTCTTCGCAGGGAAGGTATACTAGTGCATCCCTACCTCGACGATTAGTTCATCCAGGCGAAGCAAGAAAGCGAACGGGCCACAACCTGGGTGGTTCAGTTTCTGCAAAGCTTAGGCTGGCTGGTCAATATGTCCAAAACCCGGCTCAGATATTTGGGAGAACCTCGAAAATTTGGGAGCATGGTTCAATACACAGGAAGAGAAAGTGCTTTTCCCAGGGTTTCAGGTGCAGGGGCTCCACGGGTTGGTGTGCCAGTTTCTGACCAGGACCTCTCCCACAGCCTGGCACTTTCTTCAGTTCCTGGGGACCATGGCAGCCATGCTTGAGTTGGTGCCATGGGCAAGGGCACATTTGAGACCATTGCAGAGGGCCTTGTTACGGAGGTGGTCTCACCAGACCCATCCCCTTCCACCGAGGCTCGCCTGTCCGCAAAAGACCAAGCAGGCCCTTCGATGGTGACTTTGCCCGGGGAACCTGAAGAACGGATGCCAGCCTGTCGGGGCCCACTACGAGGAGCGCTATGGCCAGGGGCAGTGGAATGCTCGGGAATGGAGCTGGTTGATAAACACTCTTGAAGGACTAGAAAAAGGGACTGTTAATTCTGGAGAGAGATTTGCAATTGTGAGTATAAACTTCTGAGAATTTTCTGAAAGGAATTCTTTCTATTAAAGCTATTTAATCTGTGAACCCACTATTTTTTGTTAAATCAGTCAGGGCGTAGTAGCAGCACTTTAAGTTTACATTTAAAACACAGAAGAGAGCTTTCTGGTTAAATTTAGAACCCAGCAGAGGGCTTGTAGTTTAAATTTCATAATAAGTTAGAGCCTAGCAGCATCAAAGAGCTATAATTTAAATCAAGTAAGAATATAGCTTACCTCAGCAGCACAGGACAGGGTACTGTGTAGCAACCCTCTTTTAATAAATGTTATTTCCCTCCCTCCCCACACCCACCCATCCCCTGGATAATCGTAGCTTTATAGGTACTTACACATCTTAAAAGACAGGAGGTGCTCTCAGGTGAAGCTTGTTACCCAAATCAGACATACACTAAGGACCTGAGATTAATTAAGCTTCAGGTGAGCCAGGTATATTAAACATATTAGGTACAGTTTTATTGGTATAAATATCCATAGCAACCCTTAGTAAGTAAAGAACTTAAAGATCTAAACAAAAACTTAAAACTAAGATGCAGACAGCAGTCCAGCAGCGGGATGGGGGCTTTCCAGTCTTTTGCATTGAGTGTCACATGTATGATTTTCTCCCAGTTGGTGAGAGGTCTTACGTGTGCACTAGGTGCAAGGAGCTCTTTGCTCTCAGGGAACGAGTTCGTTCTCTAGAGGCTAGAGTAGCAGACTTGGAAAACCTAAGAAAGACAGAGAGGTATATAGACGAGACCTACAGGGATATAGTCCTGAAGTCCCACCTCCAGTCTGGCAGCATCCCTGTTGCCATGGAGGAGAGAGGTCACGTGACAGGAGAGCATCACCCTGGTGTGGCAGGAAGTAATCCTGTAACTAGGACCTGTCCTCCAGGTGATGTAAAACCCTCTCGCACCGAGGAAGTTTCTCCAGGGCCATGTGCCCATGAGGGAAGGGTTAGGATAGCCGTTATAGTTGGTGATTCGATCATTAGGCATGTAGATAGCTGGGTGGCTGGTGGACGTGAGGATCGCTTGGTAACATACCTGCCTGGTGCAAAGGTAGCGGACCTCACGCGCCACCTAGATAAGGTCTTAGATAATGCTGGGGAGGAGTCTGCTGTCTTGGTACATGTCGGTACCAAGGACATAGGAAAATGTGGTAGGGAGGTTCTGGAGGCTAAATTTAGGCTTTTAGGTAGGAAGTTGAAATCCAGAACTTCCAGGGTAGCGTTCTCCGAAATGCTTCCCGTTCCACGTGCAGGACCCAAAAGGCAGGCAGAACTCCAGAGTCTCAATGCGTGGATGAGACAATGGTGCAGAGATGAAGGGTTTGGATTAGTTAGGAACTGGGGTACATTCTGGGGAAAGGAGGGGCTCTTCCAAAGGGATGGGCTTCACCTTAACCGGGATGGAACCAGGCTGCTGGCATTAACCTTTAAAAAGAAGATAGAGCAGCTTTTAAACTAGATAATAGGGGAAAGCCAACAGTCGCCCAAGAGCAGATGGTTCGGAAGAATGTATTCTTGAAGGATACTACCAAAAGCAGAGAGGTTCCAAAAAAGAGTAAAGTAGCCCAAATGCCCTCGAGTATGGAGCAAACAGAGCTTAAAGATCCCAAATTACCCATGTCTACCAATAGCCAAATTAATATGAATAAAATACAGTCTCTAAAATGCTTGTATGCAAATGCTAGAAGTCTAAAAAATAAGATGGGAGAGTTAGAATATATAGCACTAAATGAGAGTTTAGATGTGATTGGAATATCAGAGACATGGTGGAACGAGGACAACCAGTGGGACACTGTGATACCTGGGTACAAACTGTATCGTAATGATAGAGCTGTTCAAATTGGTGGAGGGGTTGCGCTCTATGTTAGAGAGGGCATTGAGTCAGAAAGGATTAAAGTTTTGCAGGAAACAAAATTTGTTGTAGAATCTCTATGGATTGAAATTCCATGTAAAAAGGGGAAGGCGATGGCAGTGGGGGTGTACTATCGACCGCCTGGCCAGAATGAACAAATGGATGATGAAATGCTCAAAGAAATCAAGGAAGCTAACAAAAGTTACAGCGCAGTAATAATAATGGGTGATTTCAATTACCCTGGTATCGACTGGGTCAGTATCATGGCAGTACATGCTAGGGAGATAAAGTTCCTAGATGACATAAATGACTGCTTCTTGGAGCAGCTGGTCCATGAACTGACAAGAGGGGAAGCCATATTAGACCTAGTCCTTAGTGTGGAACACCAGATCTAGTGCAAGAGATAAGGGTGTTGGGGCCACTTGGCAATAGTGATCATAGCATGATCGCCTTTGATTTAATTAGTGGAGGAGGGATAGTAAGGAAATCCACAGTACTACCTTTTAACTTTCGAAAGGGAGACTATGATAAAATGCGGAAAATAGTTAAGAAAAAACTAAAAGGAGCAGTTGCAAAGGTTAAAGACTTACATCAAGCTTGGGTGTTGTTGAAAAATACTATCTTGGAAGCCCAGACCAGCTGTATTCCACGCTTTAAGAAAAGTGGAAGAAAGTCCAAAAAACTGCCAGCATGGTTTAAAGGTGAGGTCAGAGAGGCTGCTATTGCCAAGAAAGCATCTTTCAGGAAATGGAAAAAAGAGCCAAACGATAAAACCTGGAAACAGCACAAGCACTGGCAGGTCAAATGCAAGGCATTGATAAAGAAGGCAAAGAGAGAATTTGAGAAGAAGCTTGCTGCGGAAGCAAAAAAGCGAAATAAAGATTTTTTCAAGTACATTCGTAGCAAAAAACTTGTGAGTCAGTCAGTTGGACCATTAGATGATAGAGGAGTTAAAGGGGCACTAAGAGGCGACAAGGCGATAGCGGAGAGACTGAATGAATTCTTTGCTTTGGTCTTTACTGAGGAAGATGTAGGGATGTTACCCATGACTGAAGTGGTATTTAAAGGTGCGGAAGAATTGAAGGAAATATCGATACATCGGGAAGATGTATTACAACTATTAGATAAACTGAAGAGTAGCATATCAGCTGGGCTGGATGGTATACATCCAAGGGTGTTGAAAGAACTGAAATATGAGATTGCAGACCTGCTATTAGTAATCTGTGAACTATCCTTAAAATCATCTCTAATACCTGAAGATTGGCGGATCGCCAATGTAACACCAATTTTTAAAAAGGGTTCGAGGGGTGATCCGGGAAACTACAGACCGGTGAGCCTCACGTCAGTACCGGGAAAAATGGTAGAAACCATCATAAAGAATAAAATTACTCAGCATGTAGATAGTCACAACCTAATGGGAGACAGCCAACATGGCTTTAGACAAGGAAGATCTCGTCTTACTAATTTGTTATGTTTTTTTGAAAGTGTGAATAAACAGGTGGACAAAGGTGAGTCGGTTGATATAGTGTATCTGGATTTTCAGAAAGCCTTTGACAAGGTCCCTCTTCAGAGACCTTTGGCAAAACTAAAGAGTCATGGGATATGAGGCAGTGTACTACTGTGGATCAAGAACTGGTTAAAAGATAGAAAGCAGAGGGTTGGGCTAAATGGACAGTTTTCCCAGTGGAGAAAGGTGAATAGTGGTGTACCCCGGGGATCTGTGCTGGGTCCGCTGCTTTTTGACATATTCATAAATGACCTGGAATATGGAATAACGAGTGAGGTTATCAAATTTGCAGATGACACAAAACTATTTAAAGTTGTTAAAACCCAAGAGGATTGTGGAAAATTGCAAGAGGATCTTGATAAATTGGAAGACTGGGCATGAAAATGGCAGATGAAATGTAATGTGGACAAGTGCAAAGTTATGCACCTAGGGAAGGAACAACCCAAACTATGGCTACACGATGCAAGGTTCCACATTAGGAACCACCACCCAGGAAAAAGATTTAGGCGTCATTGTGGATAACATGTTAAAACCCTCGGCCCAGTGTGCAGCGGCAGCCAAGAGAGCAAATAGAATGCTGGGTGTATCATAAGGAAAGGAATGGAAAATAAAACAAAAAATATTATAATGCCTCTATACCGTTCCATGGTGAGACTGCACCTTGAATATTGTGTGCAATTCTGGTCGCCGTATCTTAAAAAGGATATAGCGTTATTAGAAAAGGTTCAGAGAAGAGCCACCAAAATGGTAAAGGGGATGGAAGGATACTCCTATGAAGAAAGGCTAAAAAGGTTAGGGCTCTTTAACCTGGAAAAGAGACGGCTGAGGGGAGATATGATAGAAGTCTATAAATTAATGAACGGAGTGGAACGGGTAAACGTAGATTGACTGTTCACGTTATCAGAATATAGGAAGACTAGGGGACATGCAATGAAGCTACAGGGTAAACTATTTAAGACTAATAAAAGAAAATATTTTTTCACTCAACGTGTAATCAAACTCTGGAATTTGTTACTGGAGGATGTAGTAAAGGTTGTTAGTGTAGCTGGGTTTAAAAAAGGTTTGGACAAGTTCCTGGAGGAAAGGTCCATAAACCATTATTATTTTTTTTTTTTGAAAATTATTTATTAGAAGCACATGAAACAATACAATACCACACAACAGCCATTACAACATTGCTTCAAATTTTTCAGTACAGAATCGGGTTTAAATACCGGTAGGTGCCCCGGGCTGGGTTGACTCTTCCCCGGCCTCGGGGCATTGTCACTATACAATTCCATAAACCATTATTAAGAAGGGACCCAGGATATCAATGCTTGACCTAGTACAAGCATTGCAGAACCTGTGTCTTTTGGGGAAACTGCTAGGTACGTATGACCTAGATTGGCCACTGTTGGAAACAGGATACTGGGCTTGATGGACCTTGGTCTGACCCAGTATGGCATATCTTATGTTCTTATGTTCTAAATGAGGGCTGTTTTCCTTGCACTCCCGAAGTTCCAACAGTGGTTGCATGGGAAGGCAGTGCGAGTGTTGTCGGACAATGCAACCAGGGTGGCCTACATCAATTGTCGGGGGCACAAGCAGCGTGCTCTTGCAGGAGGAGTGCGATCGGCTGTTAGGTTGGGCCGAGGTACACCTCCAAGCAATGTCAGCGGCGTACGTGGCAGGGATAGACAACGTGATGGCGGACTGTCTCAGTCGAGTACAGGTGGATCCTGGAGAATGGGTACTCAACCGGGAGGTGTTCTCCGTGGTGGTGCACCACTAGGGCGTGCTGTTCATGGATCTGATGGCAACCTTCAAGTCTGCCAAGGCCAGTCACTTCTTTAGCAGACGGCGGGAGAGTTTGTCGGAAGGCCTCAACGCCCTGATGCATCGGTGGCCTGAGGAAGGGCTGCTATACATATTCCCACCGTGGGCTCTAATAGGGCGGATAGTGCAGCGGATAGAGGCCCATCGGGATCTAGGGATTCTTATAGCTCCGGACTGGCCAAGGCGGCTGTGGTACGCAGATCTCATTCGGCTTCTGGAGGGTCATCCATGGCGACTTCCGGGCCGGTGCGCATGCCGCAAAGGGATCAATACTCATGGCTTGGCTTTTGAGACAGCGTGGCTGACAAATAAGGGATATTCGGACATGGTTGTCTCCACCTTGTTAAAGGCTAGGCGTAGATCCACTTCTCTGGCTTATGTTTGCGTTTGGCTCATCTGCGAAGCTTGGGGGCGGAACGTTAAGTTTGACTGACCAAGGCTTCAGTATTCGACGCTTTAGCGTTTCTGCAGGATGGTTTTGATAAGGGTCTGGCAGCTAGTTCCTTAAAGGTTCAGCTGGCTGCTATTTCCTGTTGTTGAGGTAAGATCCAGGGAGTGGCCTTAGGGACGCACCCTGATGTGGGAAGGTTCTTAAGGGCGGTGACACTGCTTCGTCCAGCGAGAAGGGTAATGATACCAATGTGGTATCTCAATTTGGTGCTGGAGGCATTGGTATGGGAACCTTTTGAGCCACTGGGCAGAGCCTCGCTCAAGGATCTGACTCTTACGACAGTTTTCCTCATGGCTATCTGTTCCGCGCGTAGAATTTCGAAGCTGCAGGTGTTGTCCTGCCAGGAGCCATTTCTATTGTTTTTCAAGGAGAAGATGGTGTTGAGGCCGTTCCCCTCCTTTTTTTCCAAGGTGTTCTCTAGTTTCCATGTCAACCAAGCTGTCATTCTGCCGGTTTTCAGCAGTGGCGAGAAGGGGACAGTAGGTAATCGTTTATGGCTTCTAGACATACCTCAGGTCCTGAAGAGATATCTGAAAAGTACAGCACCTTTCCGCAAGTCGGATCATCTGTTTGTGGTATTTAGCGGACCACGGAAGAGAGAAACGGTGGCAGAGGTGTCGATTTCCCGGTATATTAGGGAATCTGTCGTGTCAGCGTACCTGGTGAGCGGTAAGACTGTCCCGGTTGGTCTGCGGGCTCATTCCACGAGGGATCAGGCGGCCTCGTGGGCTGAATTTAGCTTGGTGTCTCCGGTGGAGATTTGTAAGGAGGCCACCTGGTTGTCACTACATTTGTTTGACAAGCATTATCGTCTGGATATCCAGGCGACAAGGGATGCCTGTTTTGGATCGGCTGTGCTTCAGGCCGGTTTGGCAGGTCCCTCCCATTGAAATTTACTGCTCTGTTACATCCCCAGAAGTTTCAGGACTGGACTGGAGGGACGATAAGGAAGAGTAAATTAGACTTACCTGCTAATTGTTGTTCCTTGAAGAACTCCAGTAAAGTCCCGGATCCCGCCCTACATATCAGTTGTTTGTTCCGGACCTGAAGCCGAACTCAGAGCTTAGTAAGGGCAGGATAGGTCTCGGATCACGTTTGTGGGGTGCAGGAGTTGGGGGTGAGGACACGGAGGATGTTTGTTCCATGCTGCCTGAAGGGTGTTGGCTGGCGCCTGGAGGAGTTTCTGGTAAGTTCCCACAGTTCGGAGAAAAGGGGGGAGTTCTTTCTCCATGTGGGGTTTTCATAGGAGAAGTTCACGTAGGTGGTAGGTTTTCTGAGTTTTGTTGCAAGTTAACTACTTATTTGTTGCTCCGGTGAGTCTACTTTGTCAATAGGTTACTGGATCCTGTGGGCGGTCCCTTGGGTATTTATACTGGAGTCATCAAAAGATGACATGGTCAGTCTCCAAGCTGCTGGAGGAGGTGCTCAACCCAGAGGCTTCGGGACTGGACTGGAGTTCCTCAAGGAACAACAATTAGCAGGTAAGTCTAATTTTGTCTTTTTATTGTGTGCCTTATAATGCTGCACTAAGCTTCAGTATACAGCCTTCTAAGGCAGCACTAACTAATTTAATTTAATTTTATATTTCACCTCTTTCAGTTTTTCAACTGTACAGAACTGATTACAATATTCATCCCTTTTTCTTTACTGATGTGTTCTATGCTGAAGGTTTAAGTATATTTTCCTCTCTGGGAACAAGCAGGAAGTCAGTTCTCACATACAGGTGATGTCGATGCCTACGCAGCCCGCACGGAAGCATCCCCCACAGCTTTTTAAAAAAGCCTTTGGGAGATGCACCACGCATGTGTGGTCCCGTTCCCACCCAAGGGTTCCATCTTGCCTCTGTCTTCTTTTTTCCACGGATCCCATTGGACGTGTGTCCTGTTTCCCCGGAAAAGTTATCTCTCTTTTGCCTTAAAAATTTTCTTTTCCAGTACGCATACTGGTTCCTCTTCCTGCCCCTGAGCCAGCTCGCCTCGGTGTCGCTCCTTGGGTTTGTCTTCCTTGGTTTTTGTCGAGGTGTCCTTTGACTGGCGCTTCATTCCCTTTTTGGTCAGTAGGCCTCTGACCCGTTTTTCCCCATGGCCTCCAGTGGCTTCAAGAAGTGTGATTAGTGCAGTAAGATGTCCCTCACCGATCCACATGACTGCTGCCTCAGTTGCCTTGCGCTGGACTACGACAACTCTGGCTGCGACCTTTACAAGTCCATGTCTGCAAAGCCACCAACTGCAGCAGGAAAAGTCATTCCATAGATCCGACTCTTTGCCGGAGTCCCTGGCAACACTACACTCCAGGGCCCCCTCTGGTACCTCAGTGCCCCACAATGCCCAGGCTATCTGAGTTCCTTGGCCGCAGTTTCTCTGAGAGGAACTCCCAGAGGTGGAATGCAAGAAGAGCTTTAAGCCCTCGAAGAATGCCTTGGAGGACGGGTCTGGAAAAGTGAATAAATCCCAAACCAGGTCCTGCAGTCTCGGGTGTGAGTCCGAGGAGTTGGAGTGGGAGCAGCCTGTCAAGCTGCCCCAGAAGGAGAAGTCAGCGTCTGGTGACCGGCTGCGGACTCCTCTTCAACGGAACAGAATGGAAACCAGAATGGCGGCCTTTGAACTCAGTGTCTCTGCATTCCTGGCACAGCAGCAGGTGCTGATGTCCAGTTCCTCCGGTTCATCTGCCCCGACGACTGGACCCTCAACCTCAAGGGCATCGCCAGTCGTCGAGCCGATGCTCGAGCATCACCCACCTCCAGAGACCCATTGGCACTGACTGAGGACCCAGTCCCATTCTTCGGGACACTGGTCCTCTCTGGCAAGTGCACGCAGCTCAGATCGCAGGTCCCCCGGGGGTTGCGGGCCTTTGGGCTCAGGAGCCAAAGAGCCTTGGATTCTTCCTCTGACTTCAAATCAGACTGGGAGACCAAGGACAAGGAATCCCCAGACATCTAGCGACACCAAGACCTGCCCTCGGACCAGTCTCCACCAGTGTTCCGGCACCATTCCTCACCCAAGGACGTTGCCTTCCTCGACCTTGCACGGGATATGGCAAAAGACACTCACATTCGAGACAGAGGTTGAGGAGGACCTTCACATGGATGAACTTGAGATTCTCCAGTACGAGGCCCCTCCGACGGAGGCTCTCATGCTGCCCGTCCCTCCATGGGAAATATCAGCATCTTCACCCGTGGTGAGCAGACTGCTCGACTCTATGTAACAAGTCCACTGAGGCATGGTGTTCCAAAACACCCAGCTCCCTCACAATTCTATGGCGGTCGAGTTGTCCATGTGGTGACTCAAGAGCCAAAAGACTCATTCCTCGGTGACCCTGGGTAGGGAGCCCCGGACCTTGGATTCCCTCAGCCGAAAATGCTTCCAGAACTCGATACTGGTTTGCAGAGTCCAATCCTACTGGTTGTATATTGATATGTAGCGAAAAGAGCTCGCCAGTTTCTCTGCAGGCCTCACTGGGGAACCTCTTCAGCAGTTCAAGTCTCTGGCCTCGGCAGTCAAGGAGTGCTCAAAGTTTCTGTCTCGAGCTGCATATGATGGCTTTGAATCCTCAGCCAGAGTGGCCGCTGCAGGCATCGGAGCCCAACTCCAGGTATTGCTGACCTCCAGCAGTGGGTCCAGGACAAACTCATTGATGTCCCTCACACCGGAGAGAAACTCTTCAGGAAATTCATGTCAAACAAGGCTGCTGAGATAGAGACTGAATTCCTGACCAGGACCAGATTCTCAAAAAAGACCTTGGTACCCTCCCGTAAGAAGGCCGAGGGAAGAAGCCTTTCTTCCTGAGAAAGAAAGGGGTCTTTGGTAATGCCTGACAGTACCAGGCCTTCTCTGCCCCAAAGCAGGGGCAACAGTCTAAATGTCAAGAGCGTGGCCCCCCCGCAAGCCTAAGACCCAGGCATAGTTATCGGCCCCAGCCTGGAGGGAGTTTTTGACTCCTTGGGTATGGCCTCCTGTCCCCCAGGAGGCCCTCAGAGAGGTATCTAACCCTGTTTGCCCACAGGTGGGCCTCCATCACCACCGATTACTGGGTGCTGCCAAGTAGTCCAGGAGGAATACCTCCTCCACCTGCAACAGATGCCACCCCCGTTCTTCCCAGGAGTACCCATAAGGCCTCACCTTCACCAGACTCTGCTCCTCACTGTGCTTGCAGGCCTCCTCATGGACAAGGCGGTTGAGCCAGTGCACAAACATCTCTGGGGCAAAGGCTTCTGCTCCAAGCAAACAGGAGGCCTCAGGCCCATCCTTAACCTACGGGACCTGAACAGATTTCTGGTGAGGGAGAAGTTCAAGATGTTCTCCCTTGGAACACTGCTGCTTTACTTCCAGCAGGGAGACTGGCTATGCTCCTTAGAATTGAAGAATGCTTATACACATATCCTGATCCATCCCAACCACCGACAGTACCTTCGGTTCATGGTGGGAGGTCACTACCAGTACAGGGTGCTACCCTTCGGGCTGGCGTCATCTCCAAGGGTCTTCACCACGTGCCTAACAGTGGTCGCAGCCTACCTTCGTCTCCAAGGGGCCTTTGTCTTTCTCCAGGACCAAGCAGGAAGTCAGTCCTCACATATGGGTGACATCGGCGCCGACGGAGCCCTCGCGGAGCAATTTCCCCAGCTTTCAAAGAAAGCCTTTGGGAATTGCAGCGCGCATGCGCGGTCCCCTTCCCGCCCAAGGGTGCCATCTTGCTCAGTCTTCTTTTTTCCGCGGAGCCCTACAGACGCTGTTTGTGATCGTCGCTGAAAAAGTTGATTTTATTTACTATTCTTTTCTCGGTTCAACGCCGAATCCTTTTCCCGCCCGGACCCGATACACCGGTATCGAGACCGTTCGTTATTTTTTCGGTTTTTGTCCTTCGTGACTAGCGTTCGTGCCATTTTTTCTTTTTTCACTGGCAGCCCTGTCTTTTGACCTCGCAGGGGCCCTTTTTCCCCCGATGGCTGCCAGCAGGTTTAAAAAGTGTGATCGGTGTAAGAAACTTATGTCTCTTACCGACACACACGACTGCTGCCTCCGCTGCCTCGGACCCGATCATGACCGATGATCTGTGGTCCGTGTGGCAAGATGTCCTCAAAAGTGTTGAGGAGTCGGCAGCAACAAAAAGAAAGAATCTTCTCTGACTCCGCGTCCGGCCGGGCCTGGACCTCGTCAGAGGCTTCGACGTCCCGGGACTCCGGTCCTGAGCATCGTCGGAGTTCCTCTGACAGGGGGTCTCCTGCCCGGGAACATCATAGGAAGAAGAAACCTGCGAGGGCGGCGTCGGTGGACGCTCCTGGTTCCTCGAGGGCCAGGTCGCATAGCCCCGATAGCCGTCCCGGGTCCTCGGAGTCGGAGAGGCCTTTGAAACATCCTCGTCTCGAGATGGAGTCTCCTGGACACGTGAGTACTGTAGTCCTCGTGGACTCATCTCCGAAGGAGCCGACGCCGTCGGGGCCCGAGTCGGGGGCTGCTGGGTCTCCTGAGCTCGGACTCAGGTTGACGGCCTTGGAGAGCAGTTTGGCTGCCTTCATGGACCAGCAGCGGGCATTGATCGCTGGCCTCGCCGGTGCATCTGCCCCGGCCACCGGGACGTCGATGTCCAAGTTGACCCCGGAGACCGAGCCGATCCTCGAGTCCATGCGAGCTCGAATCGATCCTCGGTCACGGTCTCCCTCGGCCTCCTGTTCGGGACCGAGGTCGTCGACGCTGACACCCTCGGCAACGGGGCGGAGGGCATCGGTGCCCGCCCGACCGGAGCCGCTCGATTCCTCCTCCAAGGAGTCAGCCTGGGAAACAGAGGACGAAGAGTCACCTGGTACTTTTTGGACTCGGTGCGTCCCATCGGACTCGCCCGAGTCCGAACCTCGGAGACGGTCCCCCCCGGAGGACACCCGGTTCTCGGACTTCGTGCGGGATATGGCCAAGGCCTTGGCATTCCCCGCGGATCCCGAGGAGGAGCCTCGAGCCGAAGAGCTCGATGCCCTCCAGTATGACTCTCCCCCGAAGGAGGCCTTTACTGTACCGGTTCCTCCGATGCTGGAGCGACTTCTCTTCTGCATGTGGGAGAGCCCGGCATCGGCGCCGGTGTTAAGCAAGCGGGTCGATTCCATTTATCGAGTCCGCAAGAGCCCCGGGTTCCAAAAGGCACAACTACCTCACCATTCCATGGTGGTTGAATCGGCCATGCATCAACTCAAGAGTCAGAAGATGCACTCCTTGGTGCCTCCCGGCCGGGAGGCCCAGAACCTGGATGCCCTCGGTAGGAAGTGCTTCCAGGGCTCTATGCTTGCTTGTAGAGTCCAGACCTACCAGCTCTATATGGGCATGTATCTCCGAGACCTGGCAAAAGAAATTGACGGGTTCTCTTCTGGTCTCTCCGAGGAACCTTTGCAGAGGTTCCAGGCCTTGTCCACTGGCATTTGAGAGTGCTCGAAGTTTATCTCTCGAGCAGCCTACGATGGCTTCGAAGCATCGGCTCGAGTAGCCGGAGCCCGGCATCAGTGCCCGCCGACAGGCTTGGCTTCAGTCATCCGACCTCGAGCCATGGGTACAGGACAAGTTGGTCGATGTCCCCTGCAGAGGTGAAAACCTCTTTGGCAAGCCCATGGCTGAAAAGGCTGCACAGATCGAGAACGAGACTCTGACCAGGACTAGGCTGTCCAGAAAAACCTCTGCCCCTTCTCAGAAGAAGAAGGGCTCGGGGAAAAAGCCCTATTACCCGAGGAAGGTATAAACAGTACCCTCATTATCAGGCCTCAGCAGCTCCCCAACAGGGTCAGTAGGCCAAGGGACGGGGTAATGGGTCCCGTAGGCAGCAGGCCCCCAAGCCCACAACACCGGCCCCTGCTCAGCAGGGTGGGGGTTTTTGACTCCATCAGCATAGCCTCTTCCCCTCCACTGGTTTCTCTCAGCACAGGAGGCCGGCTGGTCCACTTTGCCAACAGGTGGTCAGCCATCACATCAGATACCTGGGTGCTTCATATAGTTCAAAAAGGCTATCTTCTACACTTTCACCAGGTACCTCCCTCCTACTTTCCAGGGGAGCCTCCAAGACTCCCTCTGCACAGGGACTTACTCCTTCAGGAGTTGGCAAGTCTTCTTCAGGAACAGGCTGTGGAACCGGTGCCCCACCACCTGAGAGATCAAGGCTTTTATTCCAGGTACTTTCTGATACCGAAACGAACAGGAGGCTTCAGACCCATCCTGGACTTGCGAAACCTCAACAAGTTCCTGGCAAGGGAAAAGTTCAAGATGCTTACCCTTGGAATCCTGCTGCCCTACTTCCAACAGGGAGACTGGCTATGCTCCTTAGATCTAAAGGATGCCTATACTCACATCCTTATTCATCCAGACCACAGACAATATCTCAGATTTGTTGTGGGAGGAAATCATTACCAGTACAGAGTACTGCCCTTTGGCCTATCCTCCGCCCCCAGGGTGTTCACCAAATGCCTAGCAGTGGTGGCGGCCTATCTAAGACTTCAAGGCCTTTTTGTATTTCCATATCTGGACGACTGGCTCATCAGGGCCCAGTCTTCCCAAGAGGCCACTCAGGCCACACATCGCACTGTGACTCTGCTCCAGCACTTGGGGTTTGTCATAAACTTCGCAAAGTCCACTTTGCTCCCCTCTCAAAATCTCGAATTCATCGGCGCAAGGTTGAACACACTTCAAGCGCGGGCCTTCCTGCCTCTAGACAGGGCACACAGGCTCATGGATCTCGCCAGCCACTTTCGCAGCAATTCTCTGGTCTCTGCCAGGCAATTTCTGAGACTGCTCGGCCATATGGCTTCCACGGTCCATGTGACCCCCAATGCCCGCCTGAACATGCGACCTGCTCAGTGGTGCCTTCGCACTCAATGGCATCAGGCCACGGGGAGCCTGGCGGACTCAGTACAGGTATCCAACCTGCTGGTATCTTCTCTGCGGTGGTGGCTTCATCTACCAAACCTGGTGCTGGGAGTGGATTTTCAATCTCCTCCGCCTTTTCAGGTGCTGACAATCGATGCTTCTCTCCTGGGTTGGGGAGCACATTGCCAAGGGACATGTACTCAAGGCCTCTGGACTCCTTGGGAGTCTGCTCAGCAGATAAACTTCCTGGAGCTCAGAGCCATCCGCCTAGCTCTGAGAGCCTTCTCCCACCTCACTTCTCACCAGTCTGTGCTGGTCCAGACGGACAATCAAGTTGCAATGTTCTACGTGAACAAACAAGGAGGCACAGGCTCCTTCCTTCTCTGTCAGGAGGTACGAAGACTGTGCTTTTGGGCCGTCCTTCACGGCATCCTCCTCAAAGCTGTCTATCTCCCCGGTCAAGAAAATTACCTGGCAGACAGGCTGAGCAGGATCCTCCAACCTCACGAGTGGAGATTGGATCCGTTGGTGGTTCAGCAGATCTTTCTCAAGTGGGGCCTCCCCACCATGGATCTATTTGCCAGTCCCCTGAACCGGCAGCTTCCCAGATTCTGCTCTCGACAACCGCATCCTCTCAGAGTAGCGGCGGATGCTTTTCTGATTCCATGGTCCACAGGCCTCTTGTATACCTTTCCTCCCATGCCACTGGTGTCTCAGACGCTCTTCAAGGTTCTCAGAGACAGAGCCTCCATGATCCTAGTGGCTCCCCGGTGGCCGAGACAACCCTGGTTCCCGCTTCTAATGCAGCTGGCGGTGGACACTTCTCTTCCTCTGGGGTTTCAACCCGATCTCCTGTCACAGGATCAGGGGACTCTCCTACACCCCAATCTCCGGTCCCTTCATCTGATGGCCTGGCTGCTGAAAGGGTAGTCCTTGCTCCCCTCCTGCTGCCTCGGGAGGTGGAAGAGGTCGTCTTGGCCTCCAGGCGACCCTCCACCTGGAAGTCCTGCGCTCTTAAGTGGCGTCGGTTCTCCGTGTGGTGTGCTCGGCAGTCTGAGAATCCCTTCTCCTGCTTGGTGGCAGTGGTCTTGCAATATTTGCTTTACCTCTCCAATCTGGGCCTTAAGTCCAACTCAGTCAGGGTCCACCTCAGTGCTCTCTCTGCGCATCATGCACCGGTGGATGGCAGGCCTCTTTCCAACCACCCTTTGGTGGCTCATTTTCTCCAAGGCCTCCTTCTCCTTAAGCCTCCTTTGCGCCCACCAGCCGCTGAATGGGATCTGAATGTGGTCTTGCAGCGAATTACCTTTCCGCCCTTTGAACCTATGGCTACCTGCCCTCTTTGATTTCTTTCCTGGAAAACCTTGTTCTTGGTAGCCCTTACCTCTGCTAGGCGTGTTAGTGAACTGCAGGCCCTAGTGTCTGATCCTCCTTACACTAGGTTCTACAGGAATAGGGTAGTCTTACGGACTCACCCTAAGTTTCTTCCAAAAGTGGTTTCTCCTTTTCATCTCAACCAGGAGGTGGTTCTACCGACCTTTCCCAGGCCGCACGCCAGCCGGGCTGAAATGGTCCTGCATACCCTGAACTGTAGGAAGGCCTTATCCTTCTACCTTGACCGTACGCGGGAGCATCGAAGGGCTGTTCAGCTCTTCGTTTCTTTTGACCCCAATAAGTTGGGGCTGCCTGTCTCCAAGCGTACTTTGTCCATATGGGTCGCTGACTGTATCGCCTGGGCTTATGGGGCGGCCGGCCTCTCGTTGGAGGGTCGAGTCACAGCTCATCGTGTCAGGGCGAAGGCTGCGTCAGTGGCTCATCTCCGCTCTGTTCCGTTGGCAGACATCTACCGGGCCGCTACTTGGTCTTCAAGCCAGACTTTTGCGGCCCATTACTGCCTGGAGAGGGAGTCCCGCAGGGACAGTGCTTTCTGTCAGGCAGTCCTCCATAATCTCTTTGAGGTTTAGGCAACTCCTACCCTCCTGCCCTGATGTTGGGCTACCGGTCAGGGGTGTTTTCAGAGAAGATTCCTTCCTTCTGTGCTACTGAGCTAGAGGGAGCTCATTTTTCCGCTTGAGGTCCGGTAGCCTTAGCTAGGGAGTCCCATATGTGAGGACTGACTTCCTGCTTGGTCCTGGAGAAAGAGTAGTTACTCACCTGTAACAGGTGTTCTCCAGGAGCAGCAGGAATCAGTCCTCACAACCCTCCCTCCTCCCCTCGGAGTTGCAGTCCTATCATTTCGTTTTTGCAAAAGTTTTTGCTGTCTTTTAGCTATGTCATCAGACTGAGCAAGATGGCACCCTTTGAAAGCTGGGGAAATTGCTCCGCAAGGGCTCCGTCGGCGCCGACGTCACCCATATGTGAGGACTGATTCCTGCTGCTCCTGGAGAACACCTGTTACAGGTGAGTAACTACTCTTTCCCTACCTGGATGACTGACTCATAAGGGGAGGCACAGCTGCAGAGGTGCACTATGCTACATTGTGCAGCATCTGGGGTTTGTCATCAACCATCTCAAGTCCCCACTTTTCTCCGCGCAGTGCCTGAAATTTATAGGGGCCCAGCAGGACACCCTCCAGCCCAAGTCCTTCCTCCCTCCAGAGAAGACAGAGCACCTCAGGGCACTAGCTGCAGAAGTGCAACACTGCCGGTCGGTACCCACTCGCCTTCTCCTCTGCCTGCTGGGCCACATGGCCCCCACAGTCCATGTATCCCCATATGCCTGCCTGCATATGAGGGCGGCTCAGTGGTGCCTTCGCTATCAGTAGACACAAGCCACGGACAGGCTTTGAGACATGGTCAAAGTGACCTGCCAACTGGTGGACTCCCTTGACTGATGGCAGATCTCCCACCACCTTCAGACCGGGATGCCTTTCCATACCCACCCCCCAGAGGGTCCTTACTATGGATGCCTCCTTATGAGGATGGGGAGCTTATTGCGAGGACCTCATCAGTCAAGGCATGTGTTCTCTGCCAGCTGCAGATCAATCTCCTGGAGTTCCGGGCGATATTGCTGGTTGCATCACCAGTTGGTGCTAGTCCAGAGAGACAACTACGTGGCAATATTCTTTCTCAACAAACAAGGAGGCACGGGGTCGTACTCCCTCTGCCAGGAGGTAGTCGCCCTCTCCTCATATGCGACATGCAATGGGATGCTCCTGCGGGAGGACTAGCCTGGACAATGCCCTAGCGGACAAGTTGAGCAGAATCCTTCAGCCGCACCAGTGGCACCTCTACTCCAGAATCGCCTCCCGGATTATCCGACTCTGGTACGTCCTTCTAGTGGACCTGTTTGCCAGCCTGGACAACACGAAGTTGCCCCCGTTCTACTCCCACCAGCAGCACCCATTCCGGGCAGTGGCGGCGGATGCGTTCCTCATCCCTCCTTTATGTCTTCCTGCCCACACTGCTGGTTGCCAAGACTCTTTTCAAGGTCCAGCTCCACAGGGCATCACTGGTTCCAGGAGTCCCCGGGTGGCCCAGACAACCTTGGTTCCTATTGCTTCTCTGTTAGTCGGTGGTGCCTCCAATTCCACTGGGCTGTGTCCCAGGACTACTTTACATAGAAACATGACCTTATGGCCTATCTAGTCTACCCTTCCATATCAGCTACTGCAACAGTCCCCTTTTTTCCTTTAGAGATCCTCTGTGTTTGTCCCATGTTTTTTTGAATTCAGATACTGTCCTCATCTCTACCACCTCCACTGGGAGTCTATTCTATGCATCTGCCACTCTTTCATAAAGAAATATTTCCGCATATTACTCCTGAGTCTGTCCCCTTTTCACCCTCATCCTATGTCCCCTCGTAGCAGAGCTTGCTTTTGAACAAAAGCGGCTCTCCTCCTATGCTTTTATGCTATGGAGGTATTTAAACGTCTCAATCATATCACCTCTATCCTGCCTCTCCTTTAAAGTATACATATTAAGATCCTTAAATCTGTCCTCATATGCTTTATAACGAAGACCACTAACCATTTTAGTAGACACCCTCTGCACCGATTCCAACCTGTTTATATCCTTTTGAAGGTGCGGTCTCCAAAATTGCACACAATGCTCCAAATGAGGTCGCACCAAAGACTTATACAGAGCACTATCACCTCCTTTTTTTCTGCTAGCCATTCCTCTCCCTATGCACCCAAGCATCTTTCTAGCTTTGGCTGTCACCTTTTCTACCTATTTAGCTACTTTAAGATCATCAGACACAAACACGCTTAGGTCCCGCTCTTCTTTTGTGGACAGAAGTACTTCACCCCCCTATACCATATCACTCCCTTGGATTGCTGCAGCCCAAATACATGACCTTAAATTTTTTAACATTAAATCTCAGCTGCCAAATTCTAGACCATTAGTAAAGTTAGCTAAATCCCTCCTCATGTTATCTACACCTTCCTGGGTGTCTACTCTATTGCAATTTTGGTATCATCCACAAAGAGGCAAACCTTACCCGACAGCCTTTACTCAATATCGCTTACAAAGATGTTAAAAAGAATCGGACCAATACCGGATCCCTGCGGCACATGACAGGTAACCTCCTTCTCCTCAGAGTGAGCTCCATTTACCTGTACCCTTTGTTGCCTCCCACTCAACCAATTTCTAACCCACACACTAACTTTAGGGTCCATCTCTAGGGTGCTCAGTTTGTTTATAAGTCATCTGTGCAGAACGGTGTCAAAGGCTTTACTGAAATCCAAATACACCACATCTAGGGCTCTCCCTCGGTCCAACTCCCTGGTCACCCAGTCAAAGAAATCAATCAGATTTTCAAGACGCCTCTGGTGAATCCATGCTGCCTCAGATCCGGTAATTTGTTGGACTCCAGAAATCTCACTATTTTCTCTTTCAGTAGCACTTCCAATAATTTACTTGCCACCGAAGTTAAAATAACCAGCCTGTAGTTTTCAACCCCATCCTTACTTCCACTTTTGTGTAAAGGGACCACATATGCCTCTCTCCAGTCTTCTGGCACCACTCCCAGCTCTAAAGAGGCATTAAAAAGGGCAGTCGGTGGAGCCACTAGTACGTCCTCAGGTTCCCTCAGTAGTCTGTGGTGTATCCCATCCATTCCCATTGCTTTATCTACTTTTAGTTTAGCTAGTTCCTCACGAACACAGTCTTCTGAAAATTGATCAAGACGCCCCTTGCTTCTGTTCCGATTTGTTGTTGGTTTCTGAGGTCCTGCTCCTGGTCCTTCATCTGTGAACAGAACAGAAATATTATTAAGCAATTCCACTTTATCCTCATCAGCTAATATATATTCCTCTCCTTCACCCCTGAGTCTGACAATACCACTTTTGTCCTTCATCCTTGCACTAACATATCTGAAAAATGTCTTATCCACCCTTTTTATTGCATTGGCTATTTCCTCCTCTCTTTATTTTTATTATTTTGATTGATTTTTATACCGCCATTTCGGGTAATCATAGCGGTTTACCTACCAAACATCTGAAATACATTGAACATTTTAACAATTTAACAAGTGAATGTATATAATCAATCAATCATATTTACATGATTCTTATCAATTTTAACTATTTACAGTTTTGGTGAATATAGAAATCTTAGGAATAAATAAATCTTAGGAATCTTAGGAATATAGAAATCTTATGAATCTTAGGAGAGTTAAGAGGGAGGAGTAGCATCTAGTGCAAGTGATGAGGGACTGTATGTTGAGGTTGGGAATGTTTAAGATTGGGGTTTTTTTTTGCTATGTTGGGTCAACATTTGGAGTTGGCTCCTTTTGTCCAAAATGTTTATTAATAGGAAGGTTTTAAGTTGGGTGCGGAATGTGGCTGTCTGTCATGCTTCTAAGTCTTTCTGGAAGGAAATTCCAGAGCATGGGAGATAGGTACTCAAATGCTCTGTTGCTAGTATGTTTTGATTTTTGGAAGTCAGGTGGGACTGAAAGAGTATTAATCATCTGTCTTCTTCTTTGGTGATCATTAAGTGTGACCTTAGCTGAGGTAGAGTTGTGGGTGCTATGTTCCTGATGATTCTTAACGTTATCATTAGTAGCTTGTACTTTATTCTGCTCTGTACTTGTAGCCAATGCAGGGCATAAAGTTTGGGAGTCATATGGTCCATAAGGAAAACGTTACAGTGTCACCGTATGTTGCTTCATTAAAAGGGGGTGAAGCGATTATTTCGGTAGGCCATGAAGAAGACAGTTGCAATAGTCAATGTGAGGGATTACCATGTGTCACCCCTCGCCCGCCAACCCCAGTATGGAGGCAGTAGGAGAGGGGGCACAGTTAAAGTCACTCTGTTAATGCTGTTATCTGGATATGCTTGTGTAGTTGTAGCCCAGTGATGACAGCCAAAGTAGGTTAAGGGTAAACAATATTTTTATTGTTTGCACAGGGTTTCTTCCCCCAAGAACAGAGGTTAAATGATAACATAAGCGTAACAGAAAAAGTCCTGGATAACAGCTCTCCTGATACTTCTCAGGGCGTCATAAGCAATCAACCATCAGCTTCTCTTACTTCTTTCAATATTCCAAAACATCAATGTTCTTCATAACAGCAATACTTTTCCAACATAAGCTTTCAATAAATAAACTTTCAATGTTGTGGTTTTTCTTGTCCACGTGTGCTTAAGATAATTCCTCCTAGCCTCTAAGGATAACAGATGCTTCTTCCATAAGCCTGATCATTCTTCTGTGTAAACTTCTCCCAGAAGAATTCTATGTGCTCTTGAAGCTATCCCTTAGAGCTGGGTATTTAACTTGTGTTGGCAGTGAGACAAAACTCCTGTCTGCATCCAATCTCCAAAGTTAGACTTTTACAACAGCCTTAAAATATGGAATATGTTTAAGCTGTATTTTAAACTTCCCTTTGACAGATACCACATTCCATTTCTGAACTGCTACTATAAGACAATGGATTATCTGTCTGCATTGGTTCACCTTCACTATCTTGAGCTTCCTGGTTATAAGGCTCACTCGAGTCTAGTGATCTCAGGTGCTTGAGAAGGGTTTGTAACTGCTTCTCTTCCCTCTCTTTATGTATCCGAGGCCCTTGGAGGGATACCTGTTTATTAAGGTTCTTAAGGAGCTGAGAGTAGGGATTTCTCTCTCCCTTGGGTTGCCCCGGTCTTACTCTCTGGTGAGGAGGTATGTATTTCTTCAGAGAATGTTTTACAGGCTCTTTTAATATCTCCTGGTCATCAGAGTCTGTATCTAGGTTTGTGTCCCGGTGCTGCCAATTAGCAACGTGCTGAGGTGCAGCTGTGCTAGACTCTAACCTGCAGCTTCTGACACTTCCTCTGCAGTAAGGCAACGCTTGTCTTTCACACACTGGGAATTCCCTTCCACCCAGTTTCTCTCTTGTCTGTCTGGTCCCAGGGAAACTATCTGCAGAATTGCTTCTGTCCCTTTCAGACAAGGATTCCAAACTTTGCTTAAAAGGTTTATAAAAGTTTCTAACCTGCTTTGGCTTTGCTTGAGGGCTACTCCTTCCTGGCAGCACTTCCAACTGCCTTCCTCGAGACGTGGCTTTCTCTGAGCAAGGTGGCTGGCAACCGTCCATGTACTCGGTTCCCACCTGGTTCCACTTGCCTCCAGCTCTGTCTCCTCGGGATCTCCGGTCTCTGCCTGGACCTGGTTTCTTTATCCCTCTGGGAAGAATCTCTGACTCTAAGGCTGCATCTGATCCTTCTGAGTCCCTTTCTCCCGGCTGTGCCAAAGGTAAGCCTCTGCGTTGCTTTCCTCTCATTACTCCATCTCCTCTCCGTTCCTCCTTCTCTTCCTCCTCTTCCTTCCTTTCCTCCCCTGAAATTACCACTTCCTGGTTATGAGGAGTGCTTTGTCCAACCAGGCGTGAGTCCACCCCTTTCCCTGATAGGCTAGCTCTCCCTGTCAGCCTAGAGCTAGGGTGTGGCTCCCTTTCTCGTCTCTCCTGCACTGAACCTTTGAGTGCTGAGCTTTTAACCCTTTCTTGACGTGTATCTCTGGCAGGTTCAGAGGAAAAAGTGTGTTTAAAGCCCTTTTTCTTGTGCTCTGACAGCTCTGCCTTGTCACACATTGCATGCATCAATGTTCTAAAGTCGTTGTAATGAAGAAGAGGCTTCATGTGTTGAAGTAGTCTGATTTTGTTAAATATTGCCTTTGTTGTGTTTTTAATATGGATTTTGAATGAGAGATTTTTGTCAAGTGTAACTCCGAGGTATTTTATCTCCTCTTTGACTTCAAGATTGAAATCATGATAAATTATGTAACGGGGTGGAATGTATTTTTGATTTCTAGTGATTACTAGTACTTCAGTCTTTTTATAGTTGAGATATAGTCCACAGTTTTTGAGCCATGAAGCTAAATCTTTGAAATATGAGATTATGGGTTCAAGGTTGTGTGTGTTTATGTTGAGGGGCATATACAGCATTATGTTGTCTGCATATATGGCATAATCAATGTTGAATTCTTTTATTAAATGACAAATAGGTTGTAGGTAAATATTGAAAAGAAGGGTTGAGAATGACAATCCTTGAGGGAGGCCAGTTGTTTGATGGTATTTATTGAATCTTTGCTTTCCTGACTACTTTGCTAGCTTTTCTACGTTTCTCCAAATATAAATGCCTGTCTTCCTCTCTCTGTGATCTCTTGTATTTCATGAAGGCCTCCCTCTTTTTCTTCAGCTACTTCTTTTCAAAAACCATAGCGGCCTCCTTTTCTGTTTACTTTTATTTACCATTTTAACAAAAATGTTGTTTGCCCTTAAAATATCCCCTTTCAGGTTTGCCCACTGTTTTTCTATATCCCCCAGCTGTTCCCATCCCGCTAACAACTCTCTGAGGTCCCATCTTGGCAAAGTTAGCTTTCCTAAAGTCTAAGACCCTCGCTTTTGAATGGATTTTATCAGGCCTAGTCCTAATACTGAACCACACCATCTGGTGATCACCGGATGCGACATGATCTCCCATTATAACATCAGAAACACTTTCACCATTGGTAAGCACCAAGTCCAGTATGGCCCTTTCATACGTGGGTTTTCTTACCAGTTGCCTGAATAGTTCTCCCTGTAGAGAATCCAGGATCTCCTTACTTCTAGATGATATTGCAGCATATTGAAATCCCCTATTAGTAGCACTTACCCTTTCCTGACAATGCTGCATATGTCTTTATTAACTCTCCGTCCACCTCTTCTCCCTGTGAGGGAGGTCTGTATATCACGCCAATGCAAATAGATTTCTCTTTCCCTCTTTCTAGTTTAACCCACAGTGCCTCCTCTCTCCCTTTTAAGCCTTGTATTTCCATAGGTTTAATATTATTTTTTATATATACTGACACTCCTCCTCCCCTTCTTCCTACCCCGTCCTTTCTGAATAAACTATAGCCTGGTATAGTTACATCCCAGTTATGGTTGTCTGTGAACCATGTCTCTGTTACCGCCACTAAATCAAAGTCAGCCTCTCCCATTAAAGCCTCAACATCTGGGATCTTATTTCCCATGCTACGGGCATTTATGCACACTACTTTCCATACATTGCCCCTTTTACTCATTTTCATAAAGGTATTAAATGTTTCACTTACCTGGTGGCTTTCTTCACCCATCTCCAGTGAATCTAGTTTAATGCCTTCTTCAGTAGGTTAGCCAGTCTGCTACTTTCACAGGAGGAGGGCTCTCTCCTGCACCCCAACCTGGAGTCGTTATCGCTCACGGCTTGGCTGCTGAAAGGGTAGCTCTAGCTTCCTTCAGCCGCCTCCATGATGTGGAGGAGGTCCTTCTGGTCTCCCACAAGGCCTCTACAAGAAGGGCGTATGCTTCAAGTGGCGTAGATGTTCAGTGTGGTGCGCTGAGAGACAGGCAAAATTGTTCTGCTCAGTGCAGCTAGTGCTCCAGTATCTACTCCACCTGTCCCAGGTGGGACTGAAGTCCAACTTATTCTGCACCTGAGTGCTATTGCAACACACCACTATGCTGTCAAGGGTAAGCCCCTGTCAGCTAAGCCCCTTATCTTGCATTTCCTGTGGGGCCTTATGTTGTTCAAACCCCCCGTCCGCCTACCAACGGCGGAGTGTGATCTCAATTTGATGCTCTCGCAATTCACTAAGCCGCAATTTGAGCCCCTGGCTACTTGCCATCTGCGGTACCTCTCCTGGAAGGTTGTCTTTCTCGTGGCATTCACGTCTGCTCACAGGGTCAGTGAGCTCCAGGCAACAAGAACAAGGTGGTGCTCCACACCCACCCTACGTTTTTGACAAAGGTGGTATCCCTCTTCCACCTCAGACAGGATGTGGTGCTCCCCACTTCCTTCCCGAGGCCTGATGCCGGCAAGGCAGAGACCGTTCATCATATTCTGGATACTTCATACTTCTATCTGCAGCGGACTCAGGGCCACCACAAGGCACCTCAGCTCTTTGTCTCCTATGACCCCAGTCGACTGGGGCTTCCAGTAACCAAACTCTGTGCACTTGGCTGGCAGACTGCATGGCCCTCATCTTTGAGTAGGTTGGGAATTCGCTGCACCACTGGGTCACGGCGCACCGCGTCAGAGCCATGGCTACCTCTGTAGCAAATCTGCATTCTATACCTGTGGCAGAAATCTGCCAGGCCACCACCTGGTCTTCAGTCCATACCTTCACAATTCACTACTTCCTGAAAAGGGAGTCCCGATGGGACATTGCCTTCGGCCAGGCTGTGCTCGGTAATCTCTTCGGGGTGTAGGCAACTTCTGCCCTCCGACCCTTCTGTGTTCCAGGTACCGGAGTGCTGGTTCCCTGCTGGACATTTGGGTCTTGCGAGAGTCTCTCAGTTGGGACTCAACTGCTGCAGCTTATAGTTCACCCATGGCATTTTGTACAGGTTTTCGGTAGCCTGTAGCTGGGGACTCCCATATGTGAGAACTGACTTCCTGCTTGTTCGTGGAGAAAGTGTAGTTACTCGCCTGTAACAGGTGTTCTCTTGGGACAGCAGGAATCAGTCCTCACAACCCTCCCTCCTCCCCATGGAGTTGCTTCTTTACCGTATTTTATTTTTGCCATCTTAGCTATGTCATTAGGCTGAGGCAAGATGGCACCCTTGGGCGGGAAAGGGACCACACATGTGGTGCATCTCCCAAAGGCTTTGAAAGCTGGGGAGATGCTTCTGCACGGGTTCCGTCTGCGCCGACATCACCCATATGTGAGGACTGATTCCTGCTGTCCCTGGAGAACACCTGTTAGAGGTGAGTAACTACGCATTTTGGTATCTGAAAGGAATTGGAGCTCATAGCTATGCTGGATTTTGAAGAAGAATCCACGAGAATAGAAATTGTTTGCTAAGTGATTCTAAATTATATTTTCTTGTTTGAGGACTGGACATAAATCTTCCATTTCCTAAACAATGCAGAACTTAAAATCTCCAGGAACAAGCAGGAATGAGTCTTCACATATGGGTATCGTCGGTACCGACGGAGCCTACGCGGGAACGCTCCCCAGCATCCAATAAGAAAGCTTTTGGGAGCATCCCACAGCGCCTGCACGCTGCCTTCCCGCCTTTTCCAACCGCCTCTCTCCAGTTCTTCTTTTCCGAGGAGCCAGCAGGTCGTGTTCCTGTCACCGCAGTGCCTGCGCGCTGCCTTCCCGCCTTTCCCAACCGCCTCTCTCCAGTTCTTCTTTTCCACGGAGCCAGCAGGTCGTGTTCCTGTCACCGCAGAAGAAGTTCTTTATTTTATTTTTTTCTTTATTTTTCTGTGTCGCGTCTGCCGCCTTTGACGTCAGACCGGTACCGCCGCTCTTTTCTTTTCTTCAAAAAAAAAAACAAAAAAACTTCTTCAACTGTGCATTTTCAGTTTGGGCCTTAGGCCTGAATATTTTTCTCCTCATGGAGAAGCCCGCTTCCGGGTTCACAAAGTGCACAAAATGTGGCGGTACTATTTCTGTCACCGACACCCATGATTGGTGTCTAAAATGTTTGGATCCTGACCATTCCATCACGGATTGTGTGTCCTGTACCATGATGTCTAAAAGAGGTCGGCAGAACCGAGCAGCCAAGCTCAGTACCCTGTTTCCCTCTGATGCAGCCTCGGTGGCATCGACGTCTTCCAAGGCTGCTTCTTCCTCCCATGGATCTCAGGTAACCAAACATAAATCTAGCCGGTCCTCGAAGGGCAAATCTCCCTCTAAGCATCGAGATGCCTTCGGGCTTGTCCTCGAGGATTCCGCACCGGCAAAATTACCCCGGCGGGAAGTTCCGGCTTCCAAAGCATTGTCTATGGGGTCACAGGTTGACATCGATGGCTCGGCCTCGACCGATCACCTGTTGCCGTGTTCTGGGGTACCGGTGGCCTCCACTCGTACCGACATCCAAACTCTGGTGGCATCGATGGATCAGAAGATTCTGTCCATGCAGCGCACCCTAACGGCATTTATGCAGGCCTCGATGCCTCCGGTACCGCAACAATTCCCGTTGCCGGTACCGACTCCGGCACCGGCATCGTTCCCGGTGCCGGTACCGATTGCATAGACATCGGCTCCGGTGTCGATTGCAACGGTGCCCTGTCCTATGATGCCCATTGGTACCGAACCGGTACCGCTTACTCCCGATGTCGATCCCACTCGGTACGCGTATCGGGCTTTACAGGAGCATCCAGACAGGCGATACTTCGATTCCTCTGAAGACTCTGATGAGTCGGAGGCTTCTGTCGAGGCACCGGTACTTCTTCCTCAGGAGTCTGCTTCTCCAAAACGAAGAATGTCTCCTCCAGAAGACTTGTCTTTTTAAGACTTCATTAGGGAAGTGTCTAGGGGCCTCTCCATTACAGTGGCCCCTGAGTCAGAGCCTAGAGCCAAGCAATTAGATATTTTGCAATATCCTAAGGCTCCTAAAGAAGCAGCTACCTTACCTATTCATGAGATACTCTATGATCTCATGTTGGGCATGTGGGAGACTCCTCTCACCACCTCTCCTCATTCTCGTAGGTTAGACACCATGTACCGTGTCCCTCCTTGTCCTGGCTTTCATAAGACTCAGCTTCCTCACCACTCTATTGTGGTAGAGTCTGCCATTAGAAAAATAAAGAGTGCAAAGAGACACTCATCTAATCCTCCAGGACGTGAATGTAGGACCCTAGATGCTTTTGGCCGAAGGGTTTTCCAAGGTAATATGCTTGCTGCCAGAATCAACTCCTATAGTCTCTATATGGGGATCTTTCTAAAAGAAGTCACAGATCATCTGCAGACTTTAGCTCCTTTTATTACAGAAGATAAAAGGCAGGAATTTCTCACTTGGCTCAAACATGCCCAAGATGTTTCCAAATTTTCCAACCGTGCAGTCTTTGACTCTTTTGAGTGTGTAAGCAGAGCCTCGGCTATTGCCATAGGTGCACGCAGAATTGCTTGGTTACAAGCCTCTGATTTGGAACTCTGGGTCCAAGATGAATTGGGAAATCTTCCTTGTACAGGTGAAAATCTTTTTGGCAAGGATTGGCAAGCAAAGGCCACTCAGATGGATGCTGAGAACTCTGCTTTGGATAGACTTTCAAAGTCTACCTCTGCTCCTGTTAAGAAAAGATTGTTCAAAAAGACATCTTTTTCTAAAAAGGGAAGATATTATCCTGCTTATGGTCAGCAGGCATCTTCTGCAGGTCGTTTTGCTGCAAAGCGTCAGCAGCCACCTAAACAGGCCAAGTCAAAGGCTGCCAGGCCTCCCACGACCCAGCAGCCTCAGCCTCCTCAGGGCCTTTGACTTGCAACTAGAGAACTTAGCCTTTCTAGCTGTGGAAGAACCAGAGCCCCTCACCATTCCAGGAAGGTTGGCTTATTTGCTCCCAGATGGGAGCAAATCACAGCAGAGCAATGGACCCTCTCCATCATAAGGGAAGGGTACAAGCTTCATTTCTCAAGCCTTCCTCCTCACACCATGGTGAAACAGTTAAATTCTCCAACATCTCTCCTCTATCTTCTGGGTCAGGAGATTGCTACCCTTCTTGCCCAAGGGGCAATAGAAGAAGTACCTCTTCTTCAACAGGGCTCAGGGTTCTACTCCCCTTATTTTCTTATTCCAAAGAAAACTGGGGGCTACAGACCCATATTAGATCTCAGAGAATTGAACAAGTTTCTATTCAAGGAGAAATTCAAGATGATTTCTCTCCGTGCTCTGCTTCCATACCTTCAGAGTCAGGATTGGCTTTGTTCTCTAGATCTCAAGGATGCGTACACCCATGTCCTCATCCATCCAACACACAGAAGGTTCCTTCGGTTCCTTTTTCAAGGAAAGCACTACCAATACAGGGTGCTTCCTTTCGGTCTGGCCTCTGCACCAAGGGTGTTCACGAAATGCATGGCAGTGGTAGTTGCATTTCTGCGCACTCTAGGAATATTCGTATTCCCATATCTGGATGATTGGCTCATTCGAGCTCTATCCCAGTCAGAGGCCCAGATTTGTCTAACCTGCACAATGTGTGTCCTTCAGTATGGGACTGGTAATAAACATCCCAAAATCCAATCTCACCCCTACTCAGTCTCTGGAGTTTATAGGGGGCATTGCTGGATATCACAACTGCAAGAGCCTATCTTCCTCAGGCCCGTTGCCTACGCTTGGTGCAATTAGCCTCCCAGATACAGTTAAAGTCCCATTTAGCTGCTCGAGAGATGTTACAACTATTAGGCCACATGGCATCCACCGTGCATATGGTTCCATATGCTCGCCTTCACATGAGGGCAGCTCAATGGACTTTGTCCACTCAATGGACTCAGGCATCAGGTTGCCTGTCAGACAAAATAGCAAACTCCAGTCGCCTTTTTTGGTCTCTCCAGTGGTGGAAGTCCTCTCTAAATCTGTTACTGGGGTCCCCTTTTCAGCAGTCGCTACCCCAAGCAACTCTTACAACAGATGCTTCTCCAATGGGTTGGGGAGCTCATCTTCAGGATCTCTCCATACAGGGCATCTGGTCTCCACAGGAGACTTCTCTGCATATCAATCTATTGGAACTCAGAGCAATATTCTTAGCTCTCAGAGTGTTCCATACCCTGCTCAGCTACAGGACAGTCCTCATCCATACGGACAACCAAGTAGCCATGTTCTATGTAAACAAGCAGGGCGGGACTGGCTCTCTGTTGCTTTGCAACGAAGCTTTGCGACTGTGGGCCTTAGCCAGAGAGCATCACATCCATCTTCTGGCAGTATATCTTCCAGGAGTTCAAAACTCTTGGGCGGACAGACTCAGTCAAGTAATGCTTCCTCACGAGTAGTCCCTCCACATGGACCAGGTAGCCAGGATTTTTCGAATTTGGGGAACCCCGGACATAGACCTCTTTGCAAGTCCGTGGAATGCCAAACTTCCCCAGTTCTGTTCCGGAATTCCGTGTCAGGGAGTTCAGGCCAAGGATGCCTTCCTCCTTCACTGGGGTCAAGACTTCCTTTATGCCTTTCCACCAATTCCCCTAATTCCCAAAACACTATTCAAGCTTCAGAGAGGTCGAGGGACCATGTTCCTCATAGCACCACATTGGCCACGCCAAGTGTGGTACCCTCTACTTCTGCATCTCTCTCAAGCTCCTTCCCTGGACTTGGGCTCTGCACCAGACCTTCTATCCCAGGAAGAAGGAACGTTGTGGCACCCAAACCATCAGTCTCTCCATCTCAGGGCTTGGTTGCTGAGGGCCTAGACCTTCAAGATTTTCATCTCTCTCAGCAAGTCAGAGATGTTATTCATGCCTCTAGAAAGCTTTCTACTAGACGTTCCTATGCTTTCAAATGGAAAAGATTTACCATTTGGTGTTCAGGGAAGGGTCTAAACCCTCTTGCAATACCTCTGAATTCTCTACTAGAGTATCTCCTGCATCTGTCCCATGCAGGTCTGAAAACGAATTCAGTAAGAGTCCATTTGAGTGCTATTGCAGCGTTCCTCAAGCCTCTCAATGGACAACCTATTTCCTCTCATCCTCTTATAGCAAGATTCATGAGAGGCTTTCTTTTAACTAAACCTCCCATTAGACCACCTCCAGTGGCATGGGACTTAAACCTGGTTCTTGGCCAGCTTATGAAGCCACCCTTTGAACCTTTAGCCACCACCTCCTTGAAATTTCTTTCTTGGAAAGTTATTTTTCTCATTGCAGTCACCTCAGCACGCCGCATCAGTGAGTTGCAAGCTTTGGTGGCTAATCCACCTTATACAAGGTTCCATCATGATAAGGTAGTCCTCAGGACCAATCTACACTTTATGCCTAAAGTGGTCTCGCCTTTTCATCTGAACCAAGAGGTATATTTACCTGTCTTTTTTCCAGGACCTCATGCATCAAGTGCAGAGAGGAATCTTCATACCTTGGATTGTAAGAGAGCTCTCGCTTTTTACTTAAAAATAACACAGCAACATAGAAAGTCTTCTCAACTCTTTGTTGCTTTTGATCCTTCTCATTTAGGACTTCCAGTCTCTAAGAGAACACTGTCCAACTGGATTGCTCAGTGTATTTCTTTCGCCTACCAGAGTAGGCACATTTCTCTGGAGGGCCATGTCACAGCTCACAATGTGAGAGCCATGGCAGCCTCAATGGCTCATCTAAACTCTGTGTCCATCAACCAAATCTGTCGAGCGGCCACCTGGGCCTCGGTTCATACCTTCACAGCCCATTACTGTTTGGACAAGGACTCCCGCCGGGATGCCTCGTTTGGTCAGGCTGCTCTCAAACACCTGTTCCACTCCTAATCAACTCCTACCCACCTACCCTGGTTGGATGCCAGAGATCCATGGGGGGAGGTAGAGTCCTTTTCAAGGACACACAACCTGGGGTCTTCCCCTGGCATCTGCAGCTAGGGAGTCCCCATATGACTCATTCCTGCTTGTTCCTGGAGATAGCACAGTTACTTACCTGTAACAGGTGATCTCTGGGAACAGCAGGAATAAGTCTTCACAACCCACCCACCTCCCCTAGGAGTTGTATCTCTCTATCTATCTTTCCTTTCCTCTCCCTCTCTTTGTCTCAGCTTTAAAACTCGAACTGGAGAGAGGCGGTTGGGAAAGGCGGGAAGGCAGCGCGCAGGCGCTGTGGGATGCTCCCAAAAGCTTTCTTATTGGACGCTGGGGAGCGTTCCCGCGCAGGCTCCGTCGGTACCGACGATACCCATATGTGAAGACTTATTCATGCTGTTCCCAGAGATCACCTGTTACAGGTAAGTAACTGTGCTATCCCACCTGCCCAATTTCCAAAATTGTCTTTGAATGGATCACTACATTACATCTCTAGCAATAATCTCCTAACATAATCTCTAGGGACACTTAGTTTGAATTTAAATTTAAGCATGTCCCATTCTCCAGGACCAAGCAGGAAGTCAGTCCTCACATATGGGTGACGTCGGCGCCGACGGAGCCCCCATGCGGAGCATTTCCCCAGCTTTCAAAGAAAGCCTTTGGGAATGCAGTGCGCATGCGCGGTCCCCTTCCCACCCAAGGGTGCCAGTCTTCTTTTTTCCGCGGAGCCCAACAGACGTGTTTCATTTTCACCCGAGGAAAAAGTGGATTTTGTTCTGTGTTTGAACCTCGTGTGGAGATGGAGTCCCCGGGTCACGTGAGTACTGTAGTCCTCGTGGACTCTCCTCCAGGGGAGCCAACATCGGGCCCGACGCCGTCGGGGCCCGAGTCGGGGGCTGCTGAGTCTCCTGAGCTCGGACTCAGGTTGACGGCCTTGGAGAGCAGCTTGGCTGCCTTCATGGAACAGCAGCAGGCACTGATCGCCGGTCTCACTGGTGCATTTGCCCCGACCACCAGGACATTGACGTCCAAGTAGACCCCGGAGGCCGAGCCGATCCTCGAGTCCATGCGCGCTCGAGTTGATCCTTGGCCAAGGTCCCCCTCGGCCTCCCGCTTGGGACCGAGGTCGGCGTCGGGGCGGATGGCATCGGTGCCTGCCCGACCGGAGCTGCTTGATTCCTCTTCCGAGGAGTCCGGCTGGGAAACGGAGGATGAGGAGTCCCCCGACACCTTTCGGACTCGGTGTGTCCCATCGGACTCACCGGAGTCCGAGCCTCGGAGACAGTCCCCACCAGAGGATACCCGGTTCTTGGACTTTGTGCAGGATATGGCCAAGGCCTTGGCCTTCCCCACGGATCCTGAGGAGGAGCCTCGAGCCGAGGAGCTCGAGGCCCTGCAGTATGACTCTCCCCCAAAGGAGGCCTTTACTGTACCGGTTCCTCCAATGCTGGAACGGCTGCTCTTCCGCATGTGGGAGGCGCCGGCCTCGATGCCGGTTTTGAGCAAGCGGATAGATTCCATCTATCGAGTCCGCAAGAGCCCCGGGTTCCAAAAGGCACAATTACTGCACCACTCCATGGTTGTGGAATCGGCCATGCATCGTCTGAAGAGTCAGAAGATGCACTCCTCAGTGCCTCCCGGCTGGGAGGCTCTCGGTAAGAAGTGCTTCCAGGGCTCTATGCTTGCTTGCCGTGTCCAGACCACCTAGCTGTACATGGGCATGACCTGGCAAAGGAGATTACCGGGTTCTCTGCTGGTCTCTCCAAGGAACCTTTTCAAAGGTTCAATGCTCTGTCCTCTGGTATTTGTGAGTGCTCGAAGTTTATCTCTCGAGCAGCCTATGATGGCTTTGAGGCTTCGGCCCGGGTAGCCGCGACCAGCATCGGTGCACGCCGTCAGGCCTGGCTACAGTCATTGGATCTCGAGCCATGGGTGCAGGACAAGTTGGTCGATGTTCCCTGCCGAGGTGAAAACCTCTTTGGCAAGCCCATGGCTGACAAGGCTGCAGAACTCGAGACCGAGACTCTTACCAGGACAAGGCTGTCCAGAAAAACCTCTGCCCCTTCTCAGAAGAAGAAGGGCTCGGGGAAAAAGACCTTTTACCCGAGGAAGTCATCTGCCTATAAACAGTACCCTCATTTTCAGGCCTCTGTAGCTCCCCAACAGGGTCAGCAGGCCAAGGGGCAGGGACATGGGCCCCGTAGGCAGAAAGCCCCCAAGCCACCAGCTCCGGCTCCTGCACCGCAGGGAGCAGGGTTTTGACTCCAGTGGCATTGCCTCTCCTCCTCAGCTGGCCCCTATCCGCACTGGAGGCCGGCTGGCCCTGTACGCCCACAGGTGGTCAGCCATCACAAGGGATACCTGGGGTACTAAGTATAGTCCAGAAGGGCTATCTCCTCCATTTCCACCAGGTACCCCTCTCCTATTTTCCAGGGGAGCCTCCCAGACTTCCTCTGCACAGGGACTTACTCCTGCAGGAGTTGGCAAGTCTTCTAAAGGAACAGGCAGTGGAACCGGTGCCTCACCACCTGAGAGGTCAAGGCTTCTATTCCAGGTACTTCCTGGTACCAAAAAGAACAGGAGGCCTCAGGCCCATTCTAGACTTGCGAAATCTGAACAAGTTCCTGGAGAGGTAAAAGTTCAAGATGCTTACCCTTGGAATACTGCTGCCCTACCTCCAGCAGGGAGATTGGCTATGCTTCTTAGACCTAAAGGATGCTTATACTCACATCCTCATTCATCCAACCCACAGACAATATCTCAGATTTGTAGTGGGAGGAAACTACTATCAGTACAGAGTACTGCCTTTGGCCTTACATCCACCCCCAGGGTATTCACCAAGTGCCTGGCGGTGGTAGCGGCCTACCTCAGGGTTCAAGGCCTCTTTGTCTTTCCATACCTGGACGATTGGCTCATCAGGGGTCAATCCCCGCAAGAGGCCAATCAAGCCACCCTTTGCACTGTCGCTCTGCTTCAGCACCTGGGGTTTGTTATAAATTTCGCAAAGTCCAGTTTGCACCCCTCCCAGAACATGGAGTTCATAGGAGCTCGACTGGACACCTTTCAGGCAAAGGCCTTTCTACCAGTGGACAGGGCCCACAGATTGATGGATCTAGCCAGGCTATTCCACAGCAATTCTCTGGTCTCCGCCAGACAATTCCTGAGGCTCTTAGGCCACATGGCATCCACGGTCCATGTAACTCCAAATGCCCATCTACAAATGAGGCCAGCTCAATGGGGACTCAGTGGCACCAAGCCACAGGAAGCCTCACGGACAAAGTGATGGTGTCCAACCTACTAGAGTCTTCTCTGCAGTGGTGGCTTCATCTTCCGAATCTCGTGCAAGGGGTGCCTTTTCAAGCACCTCCGCACTCTCAGGTGCTGACAACCGATGCTTCTCTTCAAGGTTGGGGTGCACATTGCCAAGGAGCATGTACTCAAGGCCTGTGGTCTCCTTGGGAGGCCACACAGCAGATCAATCTCTTAGAACCGAGAGCTATCCACTTAGCCCTGAGAACTTTCTTCCATCTCATCTCTCGCCAGTCCGTCTTGGTTCAGTCGGACAATCAAGTTGCTATGTTCTATGTGAACAAACGAGGGGGCACAGGGTCCCGCCTTCTATGTCAGGAAGCGCATAAACTGTGCTCCTGGGCAGTCGATCACGGCATTCTTCTCAAAGCGGTCTATCTCCCAGGTCAGGAAAATTACCTGGCGGACAGAATGAGCAGGATCCTGCAGCCTCACGACTGAAAGTTGAATCTTCTAGTGGTTCAACAGATCTTCCTGAGAATGGGGTCTTCCAACCATGGATCTCTTTGCCAGTCCTCTGAACCGTCAACTTCCCAGGTTCTGCTCCAGGCAACCGCATCCTCTCAGAGTTGCAGCGGATGCGTTTCTCATTCCATGGTCTACAGGCCTTCTATATGCGTTTCTTCCCACACCTCTAGGGTCCAAGACACTATTCAAGGTGATCAGGGACAAGGCCTCGCTGATCCTGGTGGCCCCCAGGTAGCCAAGGCGACTCTGGTTCCCACTTCTTTTGCAACTAGCAGTGGACACTCCTCTTCCTCTGAGGATACAACCCGATCTCCTGTCTCAGGAGCAGGGATCTCTCTTACACCCCAATCTCCAGTCCCTCAATTTGATGGCCTGGCTGCTGAAAGGGTAGTTCTAGTGCCTTTACTATTGCCTAGGGAAGTGGAGGACGTAGTCTTGGCCTCTAGGAGGCAGTCCACCAGAAAGTCTTATGCCCTTAAGTGGCGTAGATTCTCTACCTGGCGTACTCAACACAACGAGAACTCTTTCTCGTGTCTGGTACCAGTGGTGCTGCAATATTTGCTTCACTTGTCCAACTTAGGCCTTAAGTCCAATTCTGTGAGAGTTCATCTTAGTGCTCTTTCAGCACACCACTCCCCAGTGGAGGGGCAATCTCTCTCAAGCCATCCTTTGGTGGCTCGCTTCTTCAGAGGCCTGCTTTTGCTTAAGCCTCCAGTGCATCCACCTGCCCCTGAATGGGATCTAAATGTGGTTTTGCAACGGCTTACTTGCCCACCATTTGAACCTATGGCTACTTGCCCTCTGCATTTTCTCTCCTGGAAAGCGTTGTTTCTGGTAGCCCTTACCTCAGCGAGGTGAATGAGTGAGCTTCAGGCCCTAGTATCAGATGCACCTTATACTAGGTTCTATAGGAACAGGGTAGTCTTACGGACTCACCCTAAGTTCCTTCCTAAGGTTGTCTCCTCCTTCCACCTCAATCAGGAGGTGGTTCTTCCGACTTTCTTTCCCAGGCCGCATGCCAGCCGGGCTGAGATGGTCTTGCATACCCTGGACTGTAGGAGGGCGTTGTCCTTCTACCTTGACCGTACGCAGGAACACCGGAGGGCTGTTCAGCGCTTCGTCTCTTTTGACCCCCAATAAGTTGGGGTTGGCTGTCTCCAAGCGTACTTGGTCCATTTGGGTAGCTGACTGTATCGCCTGGGCTTACAGGGCAGCCAGCCTCTCGTTACAGGGTCAAGTTACGACTCACCGTGTCAGGGCGAAGGCTGCGTCAGTGGCTCATCTCCGCTCTGTTCCATTGGCAGACATTTGCCAGGCTGCTACTTGACTTTTGCGGCCCACTACTGCCTTGAGAGGGAATCCCGCAGGGATAGTGCTTTTGGGCAGGCGGTACTCCATAATCTCTTTGGGGTTTAGGCAACTCCTACCCTCCGGCCCTGGTGTTGGGCTACCATTTGGGGGCGTTCTCAGAGAAGATTCTTTTCTTGCATGCTGGGGCTCTAGAGGGAGCTCATTTTTCAGCTTGGGGTCTCCGGTAGCCTTAAGCTTATGTGAGGACTGACTTCCTTCTTGGTCCTGGAGAAAGAGTAGTTACTCACCTGTAACAGGTTTTCTAGAGGAACAGCAGGAATGAGTCCTCACAACCCTTCCTCCTCCCCTTGGAGTTTCAGTCCTATGATTTATTTTGTTATTTTTGCTGTCTTTTAGCTATGTCATCAGACTGAGCAAGATGGCACCCTTGGGCGGGAAGGGGACCGTGCATGTGCGCTGCATTCCCAAAGGCTTTCTTTGAAAGCTGGGGAAATGCTCCGCACGGGGGCTCCGTCGGCACCCATATGTGAGGACTGATTCCTACTGCTCCTGGAGAACACCTGTTACAGGTGAGTAACTACTTTTTATCCAGCATCCATGGAGGGTGAATGGTACAGGTTAATCAAATATGCTTCTGCTTCTTCTTGCTTCACTTGAAGGGAATGAGAGGGAAGGTTGATGCACAGAGCAAAGCTACTCTGCTTCCTGATCCAGAGCCTCCCTTCCTGTTAATTAAAGGGAACAGGAAGGGAGTATGACATTGTAGAGCAGAAAGAAGCTACTTTGCCTCCTAATCCACCCCCTCCCCTCCAGTCATTCCTCTTCACATTCTTCACTGAAAGTACTGTCTAGGAAAAAGGCAGGTTACTTGAGTGTTCCCAGTAGTTGAGAGCTGGATAATGGGGATTTTACTGTATATAGTAAAGATGTATATAATAGTCCAACAATAAGGGAAAGTCCATTAAGTCTTTTGCACTGAGCATTGCATGAACAGTTATCTGTCTGTTGTGGAGAGGTTACATATATATACCCAGTACAGAGAGTGCTAAGCATTCAAAACAGAGAAAAACTCTCCTATGAAGACAGACTCAACAGGTTAGGGTCTTAGCTTGGAGGAGAGTTGGCAACAGTGGCAAAAAAGCTACAGGAAAAAGGAGACTTATTTCCCAAGTAAAGCCTCAAGCCTCTTCCCCTGGTGAGTTAGAATGCCAGCAGCCCAGTGCACATCAAAACAAATACTTGGAGGAGATGGGGTGGTGTTTGGCATAGACAGTTAGTCATTCAGCTGTTTGGGGAGGCTAAAATGGAGCAGGACTAGGGCGGACAAGTTAAAAATCCTTGAAATGGGTGGTAACACCTCAGCAATAAAAAGACAGTGGGGCAATTTTGAATACAGCAGGAAAGTACCCCTTCAATGTGTGGCTTTGATGCAGCTGCACCTCCGCCCCCCCCCCCCCCATATACACCTGTTACTGATGGTAGTATGCACACTGAATAAATTCCACGGAAATATGCTAAAAAATACAAATTATTCACCAAAATAATACAACATATTAAACAGAATAGTATTAGCAGTGATCTTCAGGAACAAGCAGGAATGCAGTCTTCACATATGGTGACATCGGTACCGACGGAACCCATGTGGGAATGCTCCCCAGCGTCCAAAAGGAACGCTTTGGAAGCACTCCACTGCACCTGCGTGCCTGCCTTCCCAACTTCTCTCCTCGGTTCTTCGTTTTCCATGGAACTAGCAAGACGTGTCATCTTGTCACCACCGAAAAACCTCTCTTTTTGGTGTGCTGATCCCTTCCCATCGACACCGGTTCAGATAATTCTTTTTTATTTGACATTTTTCTATTTTTTTTTCTTTAACACAGTTTTCACCGCTAAACTAGGTCTTTGGGCCTCCATAGCCTTTATCTTCAATCTCAAAGACAACTTTTTTGAGGCATGGAAAAGCCAACTAGTGGTTTTAAAAAATGTACCAAGTGTGCTGGTACCATATCATTCACTGATAAACATGACTGGTGTTTAAAATGTTTGGGGCTTGAACATCAACCCAATTCTTGTCCTTTGTATCAGCAAATGACAGAGAAGTCTAAAGAACCAAGCCAGACATTGTTCGCCTCGGACTCGGTGTCAGTGGCTTCCACTTCAAGGGCATAAACTTCCTCTCATGGGTCTCGGGTTTCTTCAAAGTCCAAACATAAAAGTACATCAGTCTCTTCCCGCTCCAAAGTCATCAGCATCAAAGACCGATACCGAGACCAGAGAGAAGTCCCAGTATAAGCATCATGACTCCCCTAGGGGTGCCTCCGATGCAGACCAGCCAGCCAAACAGCCCCAGTGGGAGGATCTGTCCTCCAAAGCACAAGAGGGGCTCCAGAATGCTCCTGACGAATCAACCTCCGGAAAACTATCGGTTCCATGTTTTGGGACAGTGGCTCAGAGCCCCATCTCCCTGGATCAGCGCATTCTGGCTCTCAAGACGAGTTTGGTGGCACTGCTGCCAGCCTTAGGACCAATAACATCGAGAGCTTCAGGAGTGCAGGTGTCTGCACCGAGCCTACAGCCAGGTGTATCGGCCCCGATGCCTGCCCTTGAACTGGCATTACGAATCAATGTGACTCAACCTCCAAAGATTACTTTCTTGAACTGGCATTGGCAGAACCCTCAAGGGCCATTATGCCGTTGGAATTGAGAGATCCCCAGTATCCAATAGACTCAAATTGACATGGCTCTCTGTTCCGATACCTCCATTCATGCTTTTGCTGCACACTATTGTCTGGACTGACTCCAGCACCTCTTTGGAACTTAAACTCAACTCCTATCCTCCGCCCCGGACTTCTACAAGAAACCAGACTAACATTGGGGGAGTATCACCTCCTGGAATAGAGTCCAATGGCCCACAACTCTTCCAGGCTCTCCAGCTACAAGCTTTTAGCCTCAGGGATCACACTGCTTCCCCTTCCTCCCCCATACCAGTCTTGTACCTGGGAGCTAGTGAGTCCCATATGTGAAGACTCTATTCCTGCTTGTTTCTGGAGATAGCGTAATTACTTACCTATTACAGATGATCTCCGGTAACAGCATAAATCAGTCTTCACAACCCACTGCTTCGTTTATTTTTCCTCTTCCTCTCAGTTACAAACTCAACTGAGGGAGAGGAGTTGGGAAAGCAAGCACGCAGGCACAGTGGAGTACTTACAAAGATTTTCCTGTTGGACGCTGGGGAGCATTCCCACACGGGCTCTGTCAGTACCGACGGCACCATATGTGAAGACTGAGTCCTGCTGTTTCCGAAGATCACCTGTTACAGGTGAGTAACTATGCTTTCTGGTAATATATGCAGGTACTTTAACACTTTGCTCCATCAACTCCCAAATGGCCACTAGGCTTCAGATCTGCAGGCCTTTAGTTTACTTTTGAGTTAGAAAACATGTTTGGAATATGCATCATCTGTACTAACTATACTAATCCTTATTAGCATAAACCCTCTCCACTATTAAACATATAGTGAAGTTATACAAAAGCCTACAAAAGTCATTCAGGACTTATTGAGCAATTCTACCATACCAAACCATAACAGCACTAACTTCCAGGAGTCTCGAAACATGGGACTACCTAGGAAAAAGCAACTCCCTTAAACATTGTATTGGACACTAGAACATCAATACACCAATTGGGAGAACAAAACAAGCAGGATGAATACAGATTGATCCCAGATTATCCCAGGGTGATCTTCCTACCGCCGACCGTTTTGCCCACACTTTTTCCAAGAAAATCTCCGACCCTACATATTGACGTTTCCCCACTCTCCCTTGGAGACAACACCTATAAGACCTTAGCTTCTACTCTTCCCCCATCCCAAGCCCTCCTGGGCTGAATTCAACCCCATCTCGCTTGAGCCTCTCACCAAAGCCCTTACCTCTGTCAAAAAAACTATATGCACTTCTGATGCCTTTCCCTCATCCTGGATTCCTTTTTTACTCCCTGGCTCTTCCTCCACACAGCCTCCAGAACTGTCCCCATTCCCTGGAAGTCTGCCATAGTGTAACCTATCTTGAAGAACCCTTCCTTAGATGCAGCCACCCCTGTTCACTATTGTTCAAGTTCCAATTTGCCTTTTCTCTCCAAAATCCTGGAAAGACTAGACTTCATACAACTCCACTGTTCTTCACCTGCGTCAATCAGGATTTCGCCCTGGTCATAACACTGAAATCATCTTGCTCTCCCTCCTCAGCAAAACCCGTGAATCCCTTGATAAAGGTAATATCTCACTGGCTGCCTCACTCAGTCTCTTCTCTGCTTTTGACTTGGTGAATCATACTATACTTCTCTCTCGTCTGCAGGACATTGGGCTATATGGCACTGTTCTTCAGTGGTTTCGCTCTTTTTCTCGCTGGCCACATGTATTCCATTAGCTTTGCCTCTTCTATGTTCTCTACTTTCCCCCTTACTTGTGGTGTACCTGAGGGTTCAGTTGTTGCCCCTTTTCTCTTCAGCATCTTCCTAGCCCCATTGACTGTTCTTATTCTACAATCTGGTGTCTCTGCATGTTACTTTTCAGATGACATCCTATTACTTTTCCATGCACATCTGGCTGCTCCTGATCTATCTAGCACTCTCTCTCAGGTTACCCTCTAGCTGAAACTTAACCACCTTAAAGTTAACACTTAACCAAGATGTCAAATCCTTTCACTCAGCAAACGGGAGTACCTCAGGGCTCAAGCCTCTCGGCCCTACTTTTCAATATCTTTTTTTTTTTTTTTTTAGTGCCATCAAGTCAGTGTTGACTCATAGCGACCCAGCTACCTCTAGGTTTTCTTGGCAATGTATTACCGGAAGTAGATTGCCAGCCTTTTCTTCCGAGGCAATGGAGGGTAAAGTGGCTTGCCCAAGGTCACAAGGAGTGCCAGTGGGAATCGAACCCTTGATCTTCTGGGTACTAGGCAGTTGCTCTAACCATTAGGCTACTCCTCCACTCAATATCTATATCCAACCACTATGTCAAATATTGAGAATGTACAAGATACAATATCAAATCTACGCTGACAAGATATTTTTCACGCCCATCAACCTCCTCTCCCCTGACCTCACCAGCCTACAGAAGTGCTTTACAGAAGTAAACAGATGGCTTAGTCTACACAAGCTGCTCATCAATAAAGAGAAGGCTGAAGTCACCACCAACCCAAACGTCTCCCCACCATCTTTGCAGAGACTCGATGATATAATAATCAAAGTCAAAACTGAAATAAAATATCTAGGCATAACAATAGACCAACAGCTGAACTTCCATTCACACACAAAAAGAACAAGCGCCTCTGTCTACCACACACTAAGAGCACTAAAACATCTCCACCCCCTACTCACTCTAGAATTATTTCAAACCGTCTGCCAGGCCATGATTACACTTGTGCTGGACTACTGTAATATCTACCAGGGCCTCCCTAAAAATATCCTCCACACTCTACAGATTGCCCAGAACATAGCAGCATGAATAATCTCTAGAGCCCCCACCAAGCTCACATCACTCCATACTAATACAGCTACATTGGCTTTCCATCACAATATTTAAAATCCTCCATAAGGAATCTGCTAACAGTCTCCAGACTCTCATCTCAAACCCCTGGAATAATCGGTCATGAAGAAGCACCATTCTCAGCCTACAGCCTACTAGCGATCCCAACCCAGAAGACCAAGAACAAACAATCCATCTGAAATCGAGCATTCACCCTATTTGCTCCCACATTATGGAGCTCCTTACTCCCAACACTAAGAGGATACTCTGACATGGCTGAATTCCAGAAAAAACTAAAAACTTATCTTTTACAAGAGGAATACAGTACATATTTTGAAACAGGAGTAGTTCCTCAGGACTGGAGAAGGGCGGATGTGGTACCTCTTCACAAAAGTGGTGACAAACTACAGGCCCGTGAGCCTTACCTTACCTCAAAGTAATGGAGGTGCTTCTGAAAGAGCGAATAGTGGACTTTCTCATAACCAACAGGTTGCATGATCTGAGGCAACATGGTTTTACCAAAGGACGATCTTGCCAAACAAATCTGATCGAGTTCTTTGACTGGGTGACCAGAGAACTAGATCAGGGTCATGCGATGGATGTCATCTACCTGGATTTCAGCAAAGCCTTTGATACTGTTTCTCATAGGAGGCTTATCAATAAACTCAGTAGTTTGGGGATGGTTCCCAAGGGATGAACTGGATCAGAAATTGGTTGATTGACAGACGACAGAAGGTGATGGTAAATGGAGCTCACTCGGATGAAAGGAGGGTGATTAGCGGGTTGCCCCAGGGTTCGGTCCTGGGCCCGCACTGTTCAATGTATTTGTGAGTGATATTGCTGAAGGACTGCATGGAAAAGTCTGTCTTTTTGCAGATGACACGAAAATTTGCAACAGATTGGACTCTCCTTAGGGAGTAGATAACATGAGGAACGATCTACAAAAGCTGGAAGAATGGTCTAATGCTTGGCAGCTAAGATTTAATGCAAAGAAGTGCAGTGTCATGCTCTTGGGAAGTAGAAATCCTGGGGAAATGTACGCGATAGGGGGTGAGAGGTTGGTGTGTTTATTTCTGAGGATCTCAAGGTGGCAAAACAGTGCGACAAGGCGGTGGCAAAAGCCAGGAGGATGTTGGGTTGCATACAAAGAGGAATTACCAGCAGAAAGGAAGAGGTACTAATGCCACTGTATAAGTCACTGGTGAGGCCTCACTTGGAATACTGTGTTCAGTTTTGGAGACCATATCTTGCAAAGGATGTAAAAAGACTGAAAACTGTTCAGAGGAAGGTGACCAAAATGATTTGGAGCCTGCGTCAGAAGCCTTATGAGAAGAGACTTGAAGGCCTAAATATGTACACTCTGGAGGAGAGGAAGGACAAGGGAGATATGATTGAGACCTTTAAATACTTAGAGAAATAATGAACAAACAAACCTCTTCCACAGAGGGGGAAGCTGTTAAACTAGAGGGCATAACATGAAGCTGCAAGGGGTAAATTGAAAGGCAATGTCAGGAAATACTTTTTCACTGAAAGGGTGGTGGATGCTTGAAATGCCCTCCCGATGGAAGGGTTGGGGGCAAATACAGTGACAGAATTCAAAATGGCATGGGACAGACACACTGGATCTCTTTACAGCAACAGGATAAAATCAAAATAAACTTAACTAATTTCTCAACATACAAGGGTGTCCTACACGGAGCGGTGGTTTCACCCCTAAAACAAAGACATGGGGAGGGGTGGCCTGCACAGAGCGACAGGTGCACCTACTCTTGCCATCTTACTGGGCAGACTACATGGACTGTACCAGTCTATCTCCAGGAACAAGCAGGAATGAGTCTTCACATATGGGTACGTCGGTACCGACGGAGTCTGCGCGGGAACGCTTCCCAGCATCCAATCAAGAGCTTTTGGAAGCATCCCAGCACGCCTGCGTGCTGCCTTCCCGCCTTTCCCAACTGCCTCTCCTCAGTTTTCGTTTTTCCGTGGAGCCGGCAGGACGTCGTCCTGTCACCGCAGAAAATTCTTGTTTTTATTTTTTAGTTTTCTTGTGGTCGCGGCTGTCTTCCCGACGCCACCGGTACCGCCGGTGTTTTCTTTTCTTTTCTTGAAAAAATGTCCTTTTTCACGGGATATTTTTTCTTCAAAGTGTCCCATGGTCTATTAGGCCTTTTAGGCCTCTTTCCTTCATGGAACCGCCAGCCACTTTCTCCAAGAAATGTTCACACTGTGGCGGTACAACTTTATTTTTAGACCCTCAAAGTCGGTGTCTAACCTGCTTGGGTCCTGACAACAGTTTGGTGAGAAGAGGTCTTCAACATCGAGGTTCCCTCGATACACGGTTGCCCTCCAACTTTGGGGCACCGTCCCCTCCTTCTTCCATACAGGATCAGGTAACCCACAAACAGTCTGTTAAGACTAGCCAGTCCTCGAGTGGTAGGTCTCATGCACAGCATGAAGACGGCTCCGGCCTTGCCCTCGAGGGCCCACTGGCTCCAAAACCCCAGCGGGAGTCTTCGGTCTCCAAAGCAGATAAGGGGTTTCAGGTTGTTCCTGAGGTTCACACCTCACAGAACATACCTCAGCCATGTCCGGCGGTGGCATCCGCTTCGAGCGGTACCGGTACCCCGGCATCGGCACTGGTGTTGGATGAAACACTCCTCACCAGGGATCGTCATCTGGCATCCTCGGTGCCTTCGGGACCGGTGGATACACTCCAGACTGACTTTCCATTATCGGTACCAGCACCGATACTACCACCGCCGTCGGTACCCTCCAGACGTGCATCGATAGACTCGCTTCCTTCGATGCCGAGTCTGGAATCGATCTCCAGTCTGGAGGACTGGGTACCGACTCGCCTTGGTACCGGCTCTCGGCGGTACCGAAGGCTCGGTTCCGATGATTCGGATCCACAACTTTCGGTTCCCCCGAGGCCGATTGAGTTGCCACTGGTTGACCTTCCTTCACCGGTGTCGGACACGGTACCGAAATCGGTACCGACGTCCTCATTACCTTTGCGGTCGATGCCTTCCATGCTTCGCTTATCAGGCTCTCTGCCCTCGATGCCAAGTTTGGAATCGATCTCTAGTCTAGAAGACTCGGTACCAATACATTTTGGTACTGCCATCGATCGATACCGGTGCTTCGGTACCGAGGATAGTGGCCGGAGGTTTTCGGTCACCTCGGTACCGATTGAACTGTCACCGATGACTGCTCCGATGTCTTTGTCGGGCTCGACTCCGACATCGGTACCAGTATTAACATCAGTACCGGTATCCACAGTAGCATCGTGGCCAACTCCTGCCATGCTTTTTTCAACAGGATCGCTCCATTCTATACCAAGCTTGGAGTCGATACCTGGCATGGACAATGTGGTAAGGACGGTTGCTGCTCCTGATACCCAGTACCGGCAACCATCCCTTACGCATTCCACACTGCACTGTGCAGGATCTTCTATTCCTATATATTTGAATACCTCTGTGGGTGCTCAGGCTAGTTCTTTAAATCTAACCTGTCCAAGAGAGATTCCTGTTAAGGATCCCTCCTTTCAGAGTTTCCTCCTGGATATAGCAAGATCTCTTGCCATTCCTATCCCAGGACATGATCCTGCACAAGGCTCTCTTTCTACCAAAGCAAAGGAGAACATAATGCTTCCTTTGCATCCTTCCTTGCAGGATCTTCTTCTGGGAATGTGGGAATACCTTTCAGGGTACCCCCACCTCCCAGGGCAACTGATCTGTTATATCAGGTGCCCCCCTCTCCAGGGTTTCAAAAGACTCAACTTCCTCATCATTCCATAGTAGTGGAATCAGCAATGAGGCGGGTAAAGAGTAAGAAAAAGCACTCTTCCTATCCGCCAGGTCGTGAATCTAAAACACTAGATGACTTTGGACGTCAAACCTTCCAGACATCTATGCTTTCTGCAAGAATTCTCTCATATATTTTTTATATGAGTCTTTCTCTGGAGGAGGTCACAAAGCAATTACATCTTTTGTCTCTTTTCCTTTCAGATTCCTGGAGTACAGACTATTCCTCACTGCTTCAGCATATCCAGAATATCTCTTGGTTTCTTTCTCGTGCTTCCCTAGACTCTTTTGAGTCTGTTAGCAGGACTTCTGCTATAGCTATAGGGGCACGACATAGAGACTGGCTCCAAGCTTCAGACTTGGACAAATGGGCACAACAAAGGCTGGGACATACTCCTTGCACTGGAGAAAATCTTTTCAACAAGGAGTCTTTACGTCAGGTTACTCAGTTGTCCACTGATTTACCTGTTCCTAAGGGTTGTTCTACCCCTTCCTCTGTCCCAATACGTAGGAAATGTCCTACCAAACTTTCTTCTCACAGGAGAAGAAGGTTTTATTCATCACTTGCCCATCATACAGATGTTCCCCAACAGGGGAAGCATCGTCCTGGTCTGAAGAATCCAACCTCTCACCAGGCTCAGCAAACCCAGCACCTGCAGGGTTTCTGATCATTCATCATCAGATGCTTGTGACTCTTGGGGTTAGAATCTACAGTTGCTTCTTCTCAATAGAGGCAATCCACTGTTTTATTCTAACCCTAGGAGTGGGGGAGTGGCCTAGTGGTTGGGGCAAGGTACTTCAGGCCGGAAGGTCGGGGGTTCAAATCCCACTAGAGGACAGCAACCTTGGGCTGGAAGGACTGGGGTTTCTAGTCCCACAGGTGCTCCTTGTGGTCTTGGGCAAGCCACTTAACCCTCCATAGCCCATGTTCCCTGTAAAATAGTTATCTCCAAGTTATAATGCCCTGTTCAATGTAATTTCAGTTTGTTCAATGTAAACCGCACTGATGCAGAATAGCGCGGTATATAAGAGAATGTAAATAAATAAATAAAATAATCCTTACACAGGGATCTCTTTTCAAAAGATATCCATTTTTTCTATATTTTTATGAGCTGTCAGGATGTTCATGCCTATAAGTCGCAGGTTTCTCCTCTTTTTCCTGCTAGGGAAAGAGGTCTAACCACTATCAGATGATACATGCTGGCACAGGAACTATTTTTCCTTTCTATAGACTTACTACTTCGTAAGTCTTCTTCAGCTCCATTCTCTTCACCCTCTTACCAAGTTTTCCTCTGTAAGAGCGGAATTACTTACTGGGAGGCTTTCTCTTCAGCCTCTCTAGTTTTCTCACTTTCCAGTGCAGAGTTTTCCTCTGAGTTACCTCCTCTGTTTCAATCTTGCTTTGGGGGCAGCTTATCAGACATGTCCAGGGTTTCCTACTCCTGTTCTGTCTGTTCTTTCTGTTTGGAACAGTAAGATTATTCTGCTTTCTTGCTAGCAGCTGCCTATGCAGGAGCCTTAATGTTTGGACCACTGGTTCTGTCCACAAACAACCAGATTTGTCCTCCACTAACATTCTGTCTAGTCTTAGTAGTGGCTCCAAGTCAGTGCTTCATCTCTCTTGGAGACTATCTCACTACAAGCTTTCTACATTGTCTTCTATTTCTGCCATCTCCATTTTCCTGGGTTTGGCAGCATAGTTGGCAGAGATACTGGCTCTCTTGCAGCCAATTCTATCTCCTCATTCTCCTGCATCATGCTCTCTGCAATCTACAGAGAAGCTTTCCACTATGGGCCCTTGCTAGAGAGCATTGGGGGGGGGGGGGGTTTCTCCAACAGCTATCCTAGCTGATTAGAAAAGGCTTTTCAGTCATGTCTCTCATGACTAGAAGGTTCTCCCTTCTTTTACTATCTCCTTTTTTGATATAAAGGACATAGGCCGCCTTTTACGTGAGAGCTCAAGGACTTGCCACTTCCTTGCTTTGGTCCATAGTATTCCCAGTCGGGGATATGCTCGTCCTTATGGTAAGAACGCATGATACTTTTGCCCTTAAGTAGGTCAATATGGTATATTATCTTCTGTTTTTCACTTAACAGTCCTGGTTATTTTTCACTAGCTAGCATTCTTGCAGATCATGACCAGGAGGAATAGATTCTCTACATGTCTTCTCAAGTAGGTTCCACCTCCTTGTTGTTAGATGAATCTTTCCTCTCCACATATCCTATGTGATCACTGTGCTGTAGGCATATCTCTGTCTGTTTAATTGCAGACACCCATATGTAGGCCTACATATCCATATTTATTTTTTGTGTGTATTTTATGCCCTTCCATATCTCACTATAGATATATTCTTATATGTCTATCTATGCATCTATCTATCTATCTATCTATCTATATATATATATATATATATATATATATATCTGTCGAGATATTTTATTATAGATAGATATGTATCCACATACTTATCTATCTCACTGTCTATCCTCATATAGCTATATGATCCTGACAGAGGGGCTTTACCCATACCTATGCTATCTAGCAGGTTTGGGGTTCTACACACACAACCACTCCTGTGGTAATCAACCATTTTTATACCATAACCTAAGGGTTTAGGTACCTCTGAAGCTCTTCGTGCCCAATATCTCTCCTAGCTTACCCCAGTTCGGAGAGACATTGTGGATCTTCAGTTAATCACAGGCTTAACGCCTCAGGCATTTGTCCTCTCTTTTGGGATATAAGGGGTTCCCATACCCTTTCTCCCCACAAGGACTGTTCCTGTTTGTCCAAATCGGTTAGCCTTTCTCTTTTTGCTCCTAAGAGTGAGCCACTCTCCTGCCAAAAGAGTTAGGTTTTTGTCATAAAGCCTTCCTCTGAAGGCCTACCGTTTTTGTACTACCCCAGTTTTTCCTACTGGGGTTACCTATTCTAGATTCTGACCTCCACTGTTTTCCTACAGGTTTATTACCTCCACTTTACAGTGAGGTCCTTTTCAAGGTTCCTCTACTGGGTTCCCAGTAGATCCATGAACCTCCATACTTCTGTGAAATCCTGTCAAGGGAGGTCCATATTGCAATATCCTTTGCAATATTATTGATGACCATCATCATCCACACATGGACTCCATCTCTGCAGTCCTATGCTAGGTTAGCTGTTCCACAGCATCCTTCTTTCTTCAACTCCTACCCTCCATCCTCAGGATGCCTGGTGTTCTGGGAGATAGCATGTTCCAGCCTATGACATGCTGGGACTCCAGGCATCTCAGCTTGGGAGTCCCCATATGTGAAGACTCACTCCTGCTTGTTCCTGGAGATAGCACAGTTACTTACCTGTAACAGGTGATCTCTGGGAACAGCAGGAATAAGTCTTCACAACCCTCCCACCTCCCCAGGAGTTGTATCTCTATCTTTCCTTTCCTCTCTCTTTGTCTCAGCTTTAAAACTTAACTGAGGAGAGGCAGTTGGGAAAGGCGGGAAGGCAGCACGCAGGCGTGCTGGGATGCTTCCAAAAGCTCTTGATTGGACGCTGGGAAGCGTTCCCGCGCAGACTCCGTCGGTACCGACGTACCCATATGTGAAGACTTATTCCTGCTGTTCCCAGAGATCACCTGTTACAGGTAAGTAACTGTGCTTTATCTGCCGTCATTTACTATGTTACTATATTTAGACCCACAGACACAACCACCCTAGAAACAAACAATCACCAGTTTGTTTGCAGAATTATATAAATGAGGAAATGTTGAATCAACTAACTGACACCTAGACTAACACTGTAAATAGTTCAGAGTCCGTTGCATGTTATTGTTTTATTCTATTGTTACACTGTTTTCTTTCCCTGTACAACTCTGTCTTCTATGGCCCTGTTAAATTTTCAGTTAACTGTAAACTGCCTTGAATGGTAAAAAGTTCTAAAGTTCTAAAACCTCTGCTCCCCTCTCCTTGGTAGTGTCACTATCTCTCTACAGCCTTCCCTTAACTACCTCGGGGTTACCTTGGACTCTGCCCTTAACCTTTCATGACCATATGAGCTCAGTGGTGAAATGCTCTTTCTTTACATCATCTCAGAGCCATCTGTTCTTTTCTCTCTGTCTCCTCCTTCACCACACTACTTGTCTCTTTGTCCTTTCTCACCTGAACTCACCAACCAATGTTGTCTCTGCTGGTCTCCCCAACTTTCAACCGCTGTCTTCAAACTGTTAAGAATTCTGCTGTACAATTATTAGCACATGCATCCAAGTTCGATCACCTCACTCCGCTGTTTCTCTGCTTTCACTGGTTACCTGTCCAATGCTGCATTCAGTTTGAGATCCTCACTTTGATTCATAAAACTCTGCACTCTGGATTACCCCCTATCTTTATTTTTCTATTATCCCCACACACCTCTGCAACTTCTGCATTCTTTTCATGGCGATCATCTCTATCTCCCCCCTATCTCTCTTGCATGGTATGAATTTACTTGTCACTCCACTTTGTACTTTCTTGGCACTAGTCTATGGAACTCACTCCCGTCTGATCTTCACCTTGAACTGTCCTTTGCTAGATTTAAAACCCTTCTTAATTCCGTCTTGCTTTCGACCTGGGCCCTCAGTGATATAGGGTCCTACATACCTCGCCTTTCCTAGCCTGTGATACTTTCCTTTGTCCTATCCCTCCTTTCCCTTTGTTCCTAATGTAGTTTTTTGTATTCTGTCTGTATCTCCTCTTTCCTGTCTCAACTTTGGAGTTCTTTTCTTTTCTCACAATTTCAGTTTTGGAGTCTATCCTCCTATAGATTTTATTGTAAACTGCTCTGCCGACTCGAAGGGCGATATAGTAAATTTTAGTAAACTATAATCTATCCTGCACATTCAAGGCTAACAGTACCTGACACAAATAGACCTTGGCCAAGTAAAAAAAATTAGTAACCACAAATTACAAACAGAAATATGTGGACAAAAATTAAACTGAAACTCCAACAAAGCTAGATTCTGCAGAGATAATCAATGATGCGTCTCCCCTTGTACTGTGCAAAATATAGAGAGCAGATGTAAATTTCAAAAACTGCCATATTCCAATCACCGTATTTAAAATAAAATGTTTTCTGTTGCCTGGCCATTTTATTTTTCTAATTTTTTTTTATTACTTTTTATTGAAGCTTTTTTTCAAATACAAGCCCACCAATTTTAACCAAACAATTCCCCTTGCAGTGGTTGGGCATTACAGAATCTCAAGCTAATACAATAAGGACTCTGCAGCTCTCCCTCTACCAACCTACCCTCACCCCCCCTCCTCCCTGAACCTGTTTCTACCCTACCGCCTCCACCTCCACTGTAACACATAAAACACAACCTCTAATGCAGCCCAAACCCTCCTCAACTCCAAAACTCCAAGCTCCCTTAAGACTCCAACTTTAATTTCTCAATGTAGAATGCACACTTCATAGCTCCCATCCCTGTTCCGGCAACCCCCTCCACCTCCCTAACATGCATGTCCAGAGAATGAACTTACATAGAAATCTCACCGATCATTCATTGTGGTGAGAAATGTTCCTGTCTCCACACCATATAAGGTTTCCACGCTTAAAAAACTTGCCACACAGTGTTTCCTTAAGCAGCAATTTCACTCATTTGAAACACAAAATCCAATCTTTTAATAACCATATTCCTTGTGTGCAAGTCCGTTTGCTTCCAAAACAAAACTACCTCCATCTGGGCTGCAAACACACAAATCCCTATCAGTCTACTTATCTCCTCCTCGCATCTTTCCATTTATTTGTTTAACAAAGCTTGCTCCAGTTTAAGCTGCATCCTAATACCTGTGATTGCTGTAAATGCCTTTGCAATCATACTCCAGAACTCCTGCACCTTCCTACAACCCCATATCAAATGCCAAAAGTTCCCATAAAGCCCACATCCCCCTCCAACACAGGGGACTGTAAGCACTCTTCACCCGGTGCAAACAAACTGGTGACCAATACATATGATACAACACTTTCAGACTGTGTTCAAGTAAGGCTGTTCCTGGCACTGACTTTGTCCCACTGACATAAATGTTGACCAGTCTATTCCCACCCCACTCCCTAAGTCTGTCTTCTTCCCATTGCTTAATATGCCATTTTATTTATTTATTTACATTCTCTTATATACCGCGCTATTCTGCATCAGCACGGTTTACATTGAACAAACTGAAATTACATTGAACAGGGTATTATAACTTGGAGAAAACTATTTTACAGGGAACATGGGCTATGGAGGGTTAAGTGGCTTGCTCAAGACCACAAGGAGCACCTGTGGGACTAGAAACCCCAGTCCTTCCAGCCCAAGGTTGCTGTCCTCTAGTGGGATTTGAACCCCCGACCTTCCGGCCTGAAGTACCTTGCCCCAACCACTAGGCTACTCCTCCACTCCATGGCTTTAATTTCAGCTTGAGCACCAACAATAGATAGTTTTGTCAGTAATCCCCTGGAATAAATATTCTTCTCCCACAACTCCTCAAACAGAGTTGCCAGTGAACCCAACTCCTGATGTACTTCCTCCCTCCTATATAATTGCTTGACTGCAAATAATAGAACCTGTCCCCCATCCTATAAACCAGATTTCTTCCTCACCTCCTCAAAGCCCTTTAGACCTCCACCAGCCTCCAGTGCTTGTTCCAACCTCACCAACCCCTTTTTTGTCCACTTTCTGAACCTGCTATAGAGGATACTTGGCTGGAAACCCTCATTTGCGCATATGAACGAAAGCCAGGAGATTTTCTTTCCCCCCACCAATCACTCGTGACATGATTCACACACCCTGGGAAAAGTACTGGGAAAAGTGATAGAAACCATTATAAAGAACAAAATTACTGAACATGTAGATAGTCATGGTTTACTGGGAGAAAGCCAACATGGCTTTAGCCAAGGAAGGTCTTGTCTTACTAATCTGTTATATTTTTTTGAAGGTGTGAATAAACAGTAAGACAAAGGTGAGACAGTTGATATAGTTTATCTGGATTTTCAGAAAGCCTTTGACCAGATCCCTCATGAGAGACTCTTGGCGAAGTTAAAAAGATATGGAAAAGGAGGCAATGTACTATTGTGGATCAGGAACTGGTTGAAATATAGAAGGCAAATGGTAGGGCTGAATGACCAATTTTCCCAATGGAGAAAGGTGAATAGTGGAGTACCCCAGGGATTTTGCTGGGTCTGCTGCTTTTTAACATATTCGTAAATGACCTGGAAATGGGAATAACAAGTGAGGTAGTCAAATTTGCAGATGACACAAAATTATTCAAAGTTGTTAAAACCCAAGAGGATTGTGAAAAATATAGCCAAGCACACCCACATAACTCACAAACTTGCATGTTCCCCCAGCCTTCCCCAGTCCTCTATTTTTTTCTTTGCTCCATTCTTTGTCCACTGCCCATGCTTCACCGCTGTCTTTGTGGGCCATGTAGACTGGAATAACTTTTCGTTGTCCATCTCAGCGTTTTTCAATGTCTCCAATGTTTCTCTCATTGTATGTGCACACCATGGTCTGCCTTGCTTCGTGAAGGCTAATCCAAAGGGGGGTTAGAGTTACCTATATCTCACTTGTTCCTGTCTTGATTTAGCAGTTATTCTACCAGATTCCTCCTCCTTTGCAGTCACTAGATCTGCGAAGATAGCCACCTAATAGCCCTGCCATTCAAATCTTGATAGGGGGGCACTTTTTAGCTGCAGTCCTTTAATACAAAATTGTGTGCCACATCACATACCTTGCGGCAGGTTGCTTCTGGCAGCACCCAAGGCTCAGTGGACTCTATCCACTTTTATATCCTTTGGTATCTCCTCCATACCTGTTTTTTTTTTTTTCAACAGTTCCATGCAGATCGCACTAGCTGTCTTTCTGCAGTAATGGAATTCTGGTTCTTCCAGCACTTCCCTCCCCCCTAATCTGAAGATTATTTCTTCTGGATCTGTTTCCATATCATCTATCTTTAGAAGAAGTGTTTCCTTTGCCTCCTCCCATGGCTCAAATCTCACCATCATGTTCATCCCAGCAGCGCTCAGTTCCTCCAGTTGTTTCTCATGCTTTGTAACACTACAAGCGAGCTCAGCTACCTCTGCTTTTATTTCATTCATCTTACCACTCAACTCCTCTTTTGCAGCTGATACTTCAGCCTTCACCTCCTGGAATTCAACTCTTTAACTCATCTTTAGAAATTTGCATCATCGTAGCCAACGCCTCAATCTGTTTTGCTCCGCTTTCCCCCACCTCCACTTCCACATTCACACCCAGTTCTCACGTGGCACCACCCGACATCTTGCCCTCTACATGATGCTCCTATCTTGCACTGGTGAAGGCAAACTCCTTTAGGTCCACAGTTTTTCACCATGTTGCCATCCTGATACCCCAGATGTGCTCTGGAACATTTTGCCTGCACTATGTAGCACTGACAGGACTGCCAAGGAGTGTCGGATAGGCACCAAATGGGAGATGTTTTGCTGGAGCTATCTACTCAAGTTGCCATAGAATAGGGTGATGCCATTTATTCCCTTTTTAAATGTTTTATTTATCATTATTTTAAAATCTTTACAATCGAAAAATAAATAAAAAATTCTTATTATCCATTTTATACAAGATAAACATAGAAACATGACAGCAAGAGAAAAAGACCACATGGCCTATCTAGTCTGCCCTTCCATTTCAACTACAATAGTACCCTTTTTTCCTTTAGAGAACTTCTGTGTTTGTCCCATGCTTTCTTGAATTCAGATACTGTCCTCATCTCTACTACCTCAACTTGGAGACTATTCCATGCATCTACCACTCTTTTCATAAAGAAATATTTCTACATATTACTCCCAAGTCTATCCCCTTTTCCCCTCATAGCAGAGCTTGTGCATGTATGCCATGGAGGTATTTGTATTTATCATATCTCCTCTGTCCCGCCTATAAGGCAAATAAAATAAGCACAACCGAAACTCATGGACTTGAGAAATGTAGCCCACTTCAAGGAAAGAGGAGTTGAAAATAAAGAAACCATAAAGTAATCATAGGATAATAAAATCCAACAAACAGGCAGGAATTATAACTCTTACTCCTATCAATCATACCTCCAAACTTTCAACAATATTATGGTCCAACATAAACTTTTCCAAATGTGATTGTTTCATAAAAATATAACAGTTCCCTTTAAGTGAAACAAGGCACATACAAGGGAACCTAAGAAAGAAAGTAAGTACCCCCCCACCGCCACTTCGCATAAGTGAGAAACATTTTCCTCCTAACTTGAATGGCACAAGCCACATCAGCAAACAAATAAGTTTTGACCACACAAGACAAAATCCTTCTTCTCTGGGAACAAGCAGGAAGTCAGTCCTCACATATGGGTGACATTGCCGCCGACACAGCCTGTACAGTAGCTTTTCCCCAGCTTTCAAAGAAGGCCTTTGGGAGATGCACCGTGCATACGTGGTCCCCTTCCCACCCATGGGTGCCATCTTGCCTCAGTCTCCTTTTTTTCTGCGGAGCCCACCGGATGTGTGTCCGTTTTCCCCTGAAGAAGTGTTAGTTTTTTCTCTTGAATTTTTCTTTCTCCATTGACGGACTGGTTCCCTATCCTGCTCCCGAACTTGCTTGCCTCAGCATCGCATCTTGGGTCTGTTTTTGTTCTTTTTTTTTTTTCTCTAGAGTTTCTGAACCAGCTTTGTGACCTTTTTCCCTGGCTAAGCCTGAGGCTTTCAGCCTCGCAGGGTCTGTCTTCCCCACCATGGCCTCTGACAATAGTTTTAAACACCATGACTGATGTACCCATACCGTGTCGCGCACCGATACACATGATTGCTGCATCCACTGCCTTGGGCTGGATGATGACCCCTTGGATTGTGCAAGAAGATGACCTCCAAGGACATCAAGATCCACCAGCAGCAGCGGGAGTCGTCCTTTCACAAGACGGATGCACTGGAGTCTCCTCTCTGGAACCACGAGGAGACCATGCTGTCTCAGAGCCCCAATGCCGTGGGTCCTCCAGCCGGAACACCCTGGAGGAAGAACCCAAGAAGAGCTGGAAACCCTCAAATACAGTGTCGGCTGATGAGTCTGGGAGAGTGGGCAAGTCCCATGGGCCCCAGACCCACAGCCCCCATTGCGAGTCCAAGGAGAATGATTGTGAGTGGCCGACCAAGATACCCCGACGGGAATGGTCAGCATCCGGTGACTGGCCTCAGACGAGGCCATCCTGATCGAGGATTCCCTCTTGACAGAGCTGGTGTCGGGCCTGAGTCCCTTGCTGCCCGCACCAAAGGCTGTGGAGTCATCTGGCCTCACAACCAGGATGGCGGCTTTGGAGCGCAGTTTGTCTTTCTTCATGGCCTAGCAGTGGGCTCTGATGCCTGGTTCCACCGGGTCATCACTCCCAGCTACCGGGCCCTCGACTTAAAGGAATTCCCCGGATGTCGAGCCAATCCTTCAGCACCACCAGCCTCGAGATGTTCCTCAACATTGTTCCCAGTCCTCGGGACCAAGGTCATCACCGGTGAGTGCCCGCGGCTCTGCCACAGGGCCTCTGGGAGGCAGGGGCCATCGGGCTCAGGGCCTGACACTGGAGCCCGGACCGCTCTTGACACCTCTACTGACTATGAGTCAGACTAGGAGACCAAGGATGAGGAATTCCCGGATACCTGTCATCACCAGGATGTGCCTTCCAACCCATCTCCCCCCGAGACTCGGCGTCTGCCCCCCCCCCCCCCCCCCGAGGATACAGCTTTCCTCGACTTTGTGTGGGACATGGCCAAGGCACTAGCTTTCAACACAGAATCGGAAGAGGACCTCGGAACTCGATGTTCTCCAGTACGAGGCCACTCCAAAAGAGGCACCCACAGTGCCTGTTCCCCCGATCCTGGAATGGCTGCTCCTCCAAATGTGGGAGACCCCTGCATTCGTGCCCATAGTGAGCAGATGACTGGACTCAATGTACCGAGTCCTCTAGAGCCCTAGCTTCCAAAAAGCACAGCTGCCACACAATTCCAGGGTGGTGGAGTCGGCCATGGGCATATAATTGAGGGACCTGGCGAAGGAACTTGACAGGTTCTCGGCTGTTCCCTCCAAGGAACCCCTCCAGTGGTTCTATACCCTGACCTCAGGTATCAGAGTGCGCTCCAAGTTTGACTCAGGCAGCCTATGACTGTTTAGAGTCGACGGCTAGAGTAGCTGTGGCAGGCATTGGCCCCCGTCGCCAGGTTTAACTACAGTTCTTTGACCTGGAGCAAAGGGTTCAGGACCATCAGATCGATATCCCTTGCCAGGGAGAAAATCTCTTCGGCAAACCCATGACTGACGAGGACCAGGCTCTCCCAGAAGACCGCTGACCCTTTCCAATGGAAGCCTTTGGGTAAAAAGTCCTTCTACCCGAAGAAGAGGAAGGCTTATGGAAGCTACCCTCAGTACCAGACCTTCCCAGCTCCCCAACAGGGGCAGCAGGCCAAGGGACAAGGGCATGGCCCTCGTAGACCTAAGGCTCCCAAACCCCAGACACTGGCTCCAGCCCAGCCTGGTGGAGTTTTTTGACTCCTTGGGCATAGCCTCTCTTCCCCTAGGAGGCCCAGCAACTCACAGGGGGGCATCTAGTTCTCTATGCCCACCTGTGGCCATCCATCACCACTGACTCCTGGACACTGCAGGTGGTGAGGGAGAGTTACCTCCTCCATTCTTTTTGAGAGAGCCCCCCCAGGACTCCCCTCCACCAGACTTTAATACTGCAGGAGCTTGCAGGCCTTCTTGAAGACAGGGTGGTGGAACCGGTGCCTGCACACCTCAGGGGCAAAGGGTTCTACTCCCGGTACTTCCTCTTACCCAGTAGAACCAGAGGCTTCCGTCCCATTCTGGACCTGCTGGATCTAAACAGGTTCCTGGTGAAGGAGAAGTTCAAAATGCTGTCCCTTGGAACACTGCTGCCATACCTTCAGTGGGGAGGCTGGCTATGCTTCTTGGACCTAAAGGAAGCGTACACACACATCCTCATCCATCCCAACCACAGGAAATACATCATATTTGTGGTGGGAGGTGGCCACTACCAGTACAGGGTACCACCCTTCAGATTAGCCTCCACACCAAGGGTATTCACCAAGTGCCTGATGATAGTCACGGCCTACCTTCATCTTCGTGGGGGACTTTTTCTTCCCCTGTCTGGACGACTGGCTCATAAGAGGCCACACAGCTGCAGAGGTGCAACATGCAACAGCGTGCACCATCCTCATCCTTTAGCACTTGACATTCATAATAAACCACTCAAAACTGGAGTTTATAAGGGCATGGCTAGACACCATTCAGGCCAAAGCCTTTCTTCCTCGAGACAGGGCCAATTGCCTCAGGGCATTGGCTGCAGCCATGTAGCGCCAACACTCTGTGTCCGCCCACCTACTGCTCCACCTGTTGGCATCCACAATTTGTTACTCTGGACACTGGCCTTCACATGAGGGTGACTCAATGGAGCCTCTGCTCCCAGTGGATCCAGGCCACAGGCCAACTGCGGAACATGGTGGTGGTGACCCGCCAACTGAACGACTCAGCTCTTCCAGTTCGGGGGATGGACCTTTTCACCAGTCCAGCCAACACCCAGCTGCCCTGCTTCTGCTCCAGGCATCTACCCCTATCCTGGGTAGCAGCAGATGCATTTCTCATCCCCTGGATGGGAGGGTCTTCTCTACACCTTCCCACCCACGCTGCTGCTTGCCAAGACCTTGTTCAAGGTTCAACACTACAGGGCATCCTCAGAGACTCGGGCAATCGTGGTTCCTTTGCTTATCCATGGTGGCTCCAGTCCCCCTGGGGAGTGCCCCAGAGCAGCTGCTGCAGGAGGAGGGCTCCCTCCTACACCCCAACTTGGGGTCTCTGATGCCAACGGCTTGGCTGCTGAAAGGGTAGCCTTGGCCCCTTCCAACCTTTCAGGAGAGAAGGAGGTCCTCATGACCTGCCATAGGACCTCCACAAGATGGGCTTATGCCTTCAAATGGTGCAGATTCTCAGTGTAGTGCATAGAGCGACAGGTCAACCCGTTCTCATGCTCTGTGCACCTTTGTCAGGCAGGACTGAAGTCCAACTCTGTCAGAGTGCACCTGAGTGCACTCGGGTGCACCTGAGTGCACTCGGGTGCACCACCACCTTATCGAGGGCAAGTCTCTCCGTCCAACCTTTCATGACCAACTTCCTGCGGGGACTCTTGTTGTCCAAGCCGCCTGTCTCTCCGCCGGTGGTGGAGTGGGACCTCAGTGTGGTGCTGTTGCAACTCACTGGCCCATCGTTTGAGCCCCTGGCTACCTGCCACCTGGAAGGTCATGTTCTTGGTGGCACTTACGTCTGCTCGCAGGGTAAGTAAGTTCCAGGCGTTGGTGGCGGATCCACCCTACACGAAGTTCTATAAGAACAGGGTCGTGTTCTGAACACACCCCAAGTTCCTTCCCAAGGTCGTGTCCCCTTTCCACCTCAATCAGGAGGTGGTGCTCCCCACCTCTTTTCTGCGGGTTCACGCCAGCAGGGTGGAGACCGTCCTTCATACTGTGGACTGTAAGAGGGCCCTGTCTTTCTACCTCCAATGTACCCAGGGCCACCACAAAGCCTCACAGCTTTTTGTTTCCTATGACCCCAGTCAGCTGGAGGCAGCGGTGACCAAGCATACTCTGTCCACCTGGACTGCATTGCTCTCGCTGGAGTGTTGGGTCATGAGCAGAGCATCAGAGTCATGGCGGTATCCATAGCAAACCTGCATTCCGTTCCTCTGTCAGAAATCTGCTATGCCAGCACATGGTCCTCAGTCCATACCTTTGCAGCTCATTACTGCCTGGAGAGGGAGTTCCATAGGGATGGTGCCTTTTGCCAGGCAGTACTCCGTCATCTATTCGGGGGTGTAGGCATCTCCTGCCCCCTCCGGCCCTTGTGTGTTCAGGCTACCACAGTGCTGGTTTCTCGCTGGGCCATTCGGGAGTCTGTCTTTTCAGACTCATTGCTGCTGCTCACAGTTCACCTTTTTTACAGGTTTTTCAGTAGCCTGTAGCTAGGGAGTCCCCTATGTGAGGACTGACTTCCTGCTTGTTCCCGGAGAAAGTGTAGTTACTTACCTGTAATAGGTGTTCTCCGGGGACAGCAGGAATCAGTAATCATAACCCTACCTCCTCCCCATGGAGTTGCTTTTTGTTTCATTTTTTGCCTTTGAGCTATATCATCCTACTGAGGCAAGATGGCACCCTTAGGCAGGAAAGGGACCATGCATGCATGGTGCATCTCCCAAAACTTTCTTTGAAAGCTGGGGAGAAGCTACTGTGCAGGCTCCGTTGGCACCGACATCACCTGTATGTGAGGACTGATTACTGTTGTCCTTGGAGAACACCTGTTATAAGTGAGTAACTACGCTTTTTTAAAGAAATGTTTCAGGATCATATTCTTATCTTTTTCATTAACAAAGGAAACTAAAAGAGTTGCTCGAGAGGCAGTTTCTCCTTGGTGTCCTCCAAAAACTGTGTTAAATTAACAGAAGAATTGAAACCAACTTATTCATCTCTCCTTCCACCTCATTAACAGGTCTTATGAGGAACATAATACATATTAGATATCAATATCTCATCAGAATTGGATATATCCAGACCTTCCTTAAAATATTTCTTTATTAGAATCTCTGCAGATAACAAATGGGGCACTGGAAAATTTAAAAATGCACAAATATTTGCTGCTATTCAAGTTCTTCAGTGTCTTCACAGCTGAAACACCTGCTGATTAAGAGACCAGCAACTGTGGTTCCAATTTAGCAATCTGTGACCATGAGTCTGTGGATTTTCAAATGATGTCCAAACCAGAACATCTGAAAAAAAAGTATGCATGTCCAAGCTCAGGCACCATTTCGCAAACATCTATATAGATGTCCCCAGAATAATATTCCAGACCATAGACTTTTAGGAATAGCCTAATGGTTAGAGTAGTAGACTAGGACCACTAGAACTGTGATTGTGCAGAGTATTGGGAATGGTGGAGTACCATCTTCTCTATACCCTCTAGATGTTTTTCAGCCAAAACGAGCACTTTCCTGCTGCTTATTCATGCCTAGAGCATATACGAGTATAAATAACTTTCTCCAGGACCAAGCAGGAAGTCAGTCCTCACATATGGGTGACGGCGCCAACGGAGCCCTCGTGCGGAGCATTTCCCCAGCTTTCAAAGAAAGCCTTTGGGAATGCAGCGCGCATGAACGGTCCCCTTCCCGCCCAAGGGTGCCATCTTGCTCAGTCTTCTTTTTTCCGCGGTGCCCGATGGACGTGTGTCGTCACCCGGTAAAAAGTTGATTTTCCTTGCGTGGATTCGTGTTTTTGCCCAGTTCGACGCTGGTTCCCCTTCCCGCCTGGGCCTGGTACACCGGTATCGTGCCCGGAGCTAAGTTTTTTTCGGTTTTTGTCCTTCGTGACTAGCTTTCCCGCTTTCTTTTTTTTTTCACTGGCAGTCCGGTCTTTTGACCTTGCAGGGGTCCTTTTTCCCCCCATGGCTGCCAGCGGGTTCAAGAAGTGTGATCGGTGTAAGAAGCTGATGTCTCTCACCGACACACATGACTGCTGCATCCGGTGCCTCGGGCCCGACCATGACCCGGTGGTCTGTGTCCCGTGCGGCAAAATGTCCTCAAAGGCACTGAGGAGCCGTCAACATCAGCGTGAAAGACTCTTTTCTGACTCCGTGTCCGGTCGGGCCGGACTTCGTCAGAGGTCTTGACATCTCGGGAGTCCGACCCTGAGTGCCGTCGAGGCTCCTCTGAAAGGGGGTCTCCTTCGAGGGAACACAGAAGGAAGAAGAAACCCGTGAGGGTGGCGTTCGTGGATGCTCTTGGCTCCTCGAGGGCCAGGTCGCATAGCCCTGACCACCGTCCCGGGTCCTCAGAGTCGGAGAGGCCTGCCAAGTTGCCTCAAGTGGAGCCGGAGTCCCCGAGTCATGTGAGAGCTGTTGTCCTCGTAGACTCCCCTCCGGGGGAGCCGACGTCAGGCCCGACTATGTCGGGGCTCGAGTCGGGGGCTGCTGAGTCTCAGGTTGACGGCCTTGGAGAGCAGCTTGGCTGCCTTCATGGAGCAGCAGCTGATACTGATCGCCGGTTTGACCGGTGCATCTGCCCCGACCACCGGGACCTCGACGTCCAAGTCGACCCCAGAGGCTGAGCCGATCCTCGAGTTGATGCGGTCTCGAGTCGATCCTCGGCCAAGGTCCCCCTCGGGGCCGAGATTGTCGACGCCGGTGCCCTCGGCATCGGGGCGGATAGCATCGGTGCCCGCCTGGCCGGAGCTGCTCGATTCCTCTTCGGAGGGGTCAGAGTGGGAGACAGAGGACGAGGAGTCCCCGGATACTTTCCGGACCCGGTGTGTCCCATCGGACTCACTGGAGTCCGAGCCTCGGAGACCGTCCCCACCGGAGGACACCCGGTTCTTGGATTTTGTGCGGGACATGGCCAAAGCCTTGGCCTTCCCTGCAGATCCCGAGGAGGAGCCTCGAGCCGAAGAGCTCAAGGCCCTCCAGTATGACTCTCCGCCTAAGGAGGCCTTTACTGTACCGGTTCCTCCGATGCTGGAACCGGCTGCTCTTCCACATGTGGGAGACACCGGCCTCGGCGCCGGTTCTCAGCAGACGGGTCGATTCCATTTATCGAGTCCATAAGAGCCCTGGGTTCCAAAAGGCACAGCTACCGCACCACTCCATGATTGTGGAATCTGCCATGCATTGTCTGAAGAGTCAGAAGATGCACTCCTCGGTGCCCCCCGGCCGGGAGGCCCGGAACCTGGATGCCCTCGGTAGAAAGTGCTTCCAGGGCTCTATGCTGGCGTGCCGTGTCCAGACTTACCAGCTGTACATGGGCATGTACCTTCGGGACCTGGCAAAGGAGATTGCCGGGTTCTCAGCTGGCCTCTCCGAGGAACCTTTGCAAAGGTTTAAGTCTTTGTCATCTGGGATTTGAGAGTGCTCAAAGTTTATCTCTCGAGCAGCCTGTGATGGCTTCGAGGCTTCGGCCCGAGTAGCCGCGGCCGGTATCGGTGCACGCCGTCAGGCCTGGCTACAGTCATCAGACCTCGCGTCATGGGTACAGGACAAGTTGGTCGATGTCCCCTGCCGAGGTGAGAACCTTTTTGGCAAACCCATGACTGAAAAGGCTGCAGAACTCGAGTCTGAGACTCTCACCAGGACAAGGCTGTCCAGGAAAACTTCTGCCCCTTCTCAGAAGAAGAAGGGCTCGGGGAAAAAGCCCTTTTACCTGAGGAAGGCTACTGCCTACAAATCCTACCCTCATTTTCAGGCCTCTGCAGCTCCCCATCAGGGTCAGCAGGCCAAGGGGCAGGGACATGGGCCCCGTAGGCAGAAAACCCCCAAGCCATCAGCTCTGGCTCCTGCAGAGCAGGGAGCAGGGTTTTGACTCCCATTGCATAGCCTCGCCTCCTCAGCTGGCTCCTCTCAGCACAGGAGGCCGGCTGACACTGTATGCCCACAGGTGGTCAACCATAACAGGGGATGCCTCGGTGCTGAGCATAGTCCAAAATGGCTATTTGCTCCACTTCAACCAGTTACCCCCCTCCTATTTTCCAGGGGAGCCTCCAAGACTCCCTCTTCACAGGAACCTCCTCCTTCAGGAGTTGGCAAGTCTTCTAAAGGAGCAGGCAGTGGAACCGGTGCCTCACCACCTGAGAGGCCAAGGCTTCTATTCAAGGTACTTTCTGGTACCAAAAAGGACAGGAGGCCTCAGGCCCATCCTAGACTTGCGAAATCTCAACAAGTTCCTGGAGAGGGAAACGTTCAAGATGCTTACCCTTGGGATACTGCTGCCCTACCTCCAGCAGGGAGATTGGCTATGCTCCTTAGACCTAAAAGATGCTTATACTCACATCCTCATTCATCCAGACCACAGATAATATCTCAGATTTCTAGTGGGAGGAAATCATTTTCAGTACAGGGTACTTCCCTTTGGCCTAACCTCCGCTCCCAGGGTTTTCACCAAGTGCCTGGCGGTGGTAGTGGCCTATCTCAGAAACCAGGGCATCTTTGTCTTCCCATACCTGGACGACTGGCTCATCAGGGGTCAGTCTCCACAGGAGACCAGACAAGCCACCCTTTGCACTGTATCTCTCCTCCAGCATATAGGCTTTGTCATAAACTTTGCAAAGTCCACTTTGCTCCCCTCACAGAACATAGAGTTCATAGGGGCAAGACTAGATTCCCTTCAGGCAAAGGCTTATTTGCCAGAGGACAGGGCCCACAGACTGATAGCATTGGCCAATCAGTTCCAGAGCGGTTATCTGGTTTCCGCCAGAAACTTCCTAAAGCTCTTGGGCCACATGGCATCCACGGTCCATGTAACTTTAAATGCCCGCCTGCACATGCGACCTGCTCAGTGGTGCCTCAGAGCTCAGTGGGCGCAAGCCACAGGCGACTTGAAAGACAAGATAAGGGTGTCCAAACTGCTGACAGCCTCCCTACGGTGGTGGCTGCATCTCCCAAACCTGGTCCAGGGGGTGCCTTTTCAGGCGCCTCCCGACACACTGGTGCTGACAACTGATGCTTCCCTTCAGAGCTGGGGTGCACATTGCCAGGGGGCTTGCACTCAGGGCCTCTGGTCTCCTGGGGAGTCCACACAGCAGATCAATCTATTGGAGTTGTGAGCTATCCGCTTAGCTCTACAAACTTTCTCTCATGTCCTCTCTCACCAGTCTGTCTTAGTTCAGATAGACAATCAAGTGGCGATGTTCTACGTGAACAAGCAAGGAGGCACAAGCTCCAAGCTTCTGTGTCGGGAGGCACAGGCCCTGTGCTCCTTGGCAATCCAACACAACATGTTTCTCAAGGCAGTTTACCTGCCTGGCCAGGAAAATTGCCTGGCAGACAGATTGAGCAGGATTCTACAGCCTCACGAATGGCAGTGTTGAATCCTCTGGTGGTCCAAGGGATCTTTCTAAGATGGGGTCTTCCAACCATTGATCTCTTTGCGAGTCCACTGAACCGTCAGCTACCCAGGTTCTGTTCCAGACAACCGCATCCTCTGCGAATAGCAGCAGATGCGTTTCTAATCTCTTGGTCTACGGGCCTACTGTATGCGTTTCCTCCCACGCCTCTAGTGGCCCGAACCTTGTTCAAGGTTCTTCAGGACAAGGCCTCGGTGATTCTGGTAGCCCCCAGATGGCCGAGGCAGCCGTGGTTTCCACTCCTTCTGCAGTTGGCGGTGGACACTCCACTCCCTCTGGGGGTGCATCATGACCTCCTGTCTCAGGACCAGGGATCTCTCCAGCACCCCAACCTCAAATCCCTCAACCTGATGGCCTGGCTGCTGAAAGGGTAGTTCTAGCCCCCTTACTTCTGCCTAAGGAGGTGGAAGAGGTGGTTTGGGCCTCTAGGAGGCAATCCACCCGGAAATCTTATGCCCTCAAGTGACGTAGGTTCTCCACCTGGTGTGCTCAGCGCCAGGAGGATCCTTTTTCATGCCTGGTTCCAGTGGTGCTGTAGTGCCTGCTCCACCTTTCAGACCTAGGCCTTAAATCCAACTCTGGGTCCACCTCAGTGCTCTATCAGCAAACCACTCACAGGTAGAGGGCCAATCTCTGTCGGGCCACCCCTTGGTGTCCCATTTCCTTAGAGGCCTGCTTCTGCTCAAACCTCCGATCCGTCCACCAGCCCCTGAGTGGGATTTAAATGTGGTCTTGCAACAACTTACTTGCCCACCGTTTGAGCCGATGGCTACCTGTCCTTTACGCTTCCTTTCCTGGAAGGCCTTGTTCTTGGTGGCTCTTACCTCGGCCAGGCGTGTGAGTGAACTACAAGCTCTGGTTTCTGATAGACCGTACACATGGTTCTGTAAGAACAGGGTTGTCTTGTGGACTCACCCTAAGTTCCTTCCGAAGGTTTATTGTTTATTGTTTGTTGTTTATTCACATTTGATATACGCTCCCCATAACATCGAAGCGGTTTACAAAAATTAAAATAATTTGTTGAAAAGGAAAAAGGAAAGGAAATTACAATAACTGGTAGAGAGGGAGAAAAAAGAGACAAAAGCAGAAAAAGCATGCAAAGCAACAGAGAGAGGACAAGGAGAGGAAACATCAAGGGGGGAAAGCTAGAGAAAATAGATGAGTTTTTAGGAGAGAGCGGAACCTTGGATAGGATTCTTCTGTATGGAGGTTGGTGGGAAGGGAGTTCCAGAGAGAAGGCCCTAAATAGTAGAATGCTGATTTTCTGGTGGATTGTAGATGAGCTCTGGAGGGTGCTGGAAGATGGAGGCGGTTGATGTGAATGGACCGGAGACTGCGTGTAGGAGTATGGTAAGAGAGCAGATCTGAGAGATAGGCAGGTGTAGAGAGAGAAATGGCTTTGTGGTTGTCTCCTCCTTCCACCTCAATCAGGAGGTGGTTCTTCCAGCATTCTTCCCCAGGCCGCATGCCAGCCGGGCTGAAACAGTCCTGCATACCCTGGACTGTAGAAGGACGTTGTCCTTTTACATAGACCGTATGCAGGGGCATCGAAGGGCTGCTCAGCTTTTCGTATCTTTTGACCCTAATAAACTGGGGTTGCCTGTCTCCAAGCGTACGTTGTCCGTTTGGGTAGCGGATTGTATCGCCTGGGCATACAGGGCAGTTGGCCTCTCCTTGCACGGTCGAGTCATGGCCCACCGTGTCTGGGCGAAGGCCGCGTCAATAGCCCACCTCTGCTCTGTTCCATTGGCAGACATCTGCCGGGCCGCTACCTGGTCTTCAAGCCAGACTTTTGCGGCTCACTACTGCCTCGAGAGGGAGTCCCATAGGGATAGTGCTTTCGGACAGTCAGTACTCCGTAATCTCTTTGAGGTTTAAGCAACTCCCACTCTCCGGCCCTTGTGTTGGGCTACCGTACGGGGGCGATCTCAGAAAGGATTCTTTCACGGATGCTGATGCTCTAGAGGGAGATTATTTTTCAGCTTGGGTTCCCAGTAGCCTTTAGCTGGGGAGTCCCATATGTGAGGACTGACTTCCTGCTTGGTCCTGGAGAAAGAGTAGTTAGTCACCTGTAACAGGTGTTCTCCAGGAGCAGCAGGAATCAGTCCTCATGACCCTCCCTCTTCCCCTTGGAGTTGCAGTCATATGATTCATTTTGTTATTTTTGCTGTCTTTTAGCTATGTCATCAGACTGAGCAAGATGACACCCTTGGGCGGGAAGGGGACCCGCGCATGCGCGCTGCATTCCCAAAGGCTTTCTTTGAAAGCTGGGGAAATGCTCCGCACGAGGGTTCTGTCGGCACCGACGTCACCCATATGTGAGGACTGATTCCTGCTGCTACTGGAGAACACCTGTTACAGGTGAGTAACTACTCTTTAGACACAACTCTGGATGTCCAGGATTTATCTGAGGTTGGGAAGTGACATCCAGGTTCATAGGAACACCCTGTCCTCGCCTCTACCATGTCCCCATTCAGACTTGGACATCCCCATGCTGAGGACATTCACAGACCCAGCTTCTAAAATGCCTCTGGAGATGTCTCCATGCTTTGAACATCTATGTTTACAGAAGTCCAAAGCACAAATAGGGCTTCTAAAATAAGCCCCTTAATGTTCCATCGACCCCCATCATCCGATCAAAATAACCTCACCCCCATCCTAGAACACGCTTGCACAGCGTCTCAAAGCAAACCACTCATATTCCTTAGTGACCTGAACCTTCCATCACTGACCAATTCACAATCAAATAACTTCATAGAAGCTATGACACAAATGGGATATACACAAATAATACAAGCCCCCACACACAATAAAGGTAACATACTCGACCTAATCTTCCTTCCCACTATGCTCTACAGTCACCAGCCACACACCACTCCAACCATAACCGAAGTACCTTGGTCCGACCACTACCTTATTACAACCTACCTATCAATACAAGCTCCAAAAAACTCCACAAACAAACCTACATACACTACACGATTCGCACACTTTAATAAGAATACATTCCTCAATGAAGTATTACCCAAACTCAACACAAACTCATCAGACATCAATTCAACCATAACATATTGGAATTCAACCATCCAAAATGCAGCTGTCCCCACACAAGTCATACATAGACAAACAAAAAAGACTGAAAAGTGGTTCACGAAAGAGCTAGCAAAACTAAAAAAGCAGCTAAGGAAACAAGAAAAAAGATGGCGGAAAACAAAATCGGATGAAAACAAATCCCAATACATGCTATTACTTGATACAAAAATGCAATCAACAAATCAAAAAGAGACTACCACTCTAAAGTACTAAACTCAGCCATCAACCGCCCGAGAGAACTATTTGCGATAGTGAAAACACTAACTAAAACTAATAACAATGAGCCTAAACAACCAGCAATAAATGTACAAACACTAGCAACACACTTTGCAGCGAAACTAAAAAACAAAACTACCACTCTAACACCAATATTTACTAGCACTAAACTCATAAACGAATGGACAAACTTCCACATAATAGATCGGAAACAACTCCTTAAAATCGTAACAATAATCAACACAACAACCTCCCCACTAGACCCATGCCCTGTATCATGGATTAAATGTGCGAAGGAGGAACTGGCAGAAAATCTACAACACATAGTGAACCAATCCCTCTTGCAAGGCATAATGCCTGATGCCTTAAAACTCACAACACTTAGACCAATATTAAAGAACAACAAGCTTGACTCAAAAGACCCAAACTCATACAGACCCATAGCCAGCATCCCATTTATAGCTAAAATAATAGAAAAAACTATTCAAATACAGTTACAAGAACACATTGATGAACATAAACCACTTGACCCACACCAATTTGGGTTTCGCCCATTCCACGGAGTAGAAACTCTATTAATCACCCTAATGGATTTCCTCATCAGAGGTACAGATGACAACAACCAAGGCTTCCTACTTCTATTCATAGATATTTCTGCCACTTTTGACAATATTAACCACTCCATACTGATCAACAGACTACAAAGCTTAGGTATAGGCGGGACTGTCCTTGATTGGTTTAAGTCCTACATATCAAACAGACTAATACGCGTACAAATCGACCAAGAAGCATCTGAACCATTCCCTCAAGGCCAAGGAATACCCCAAGGATCAGCCCTCTCCGCCCTCCTATTTAACCTGTATCTACAACCAATAACAGACATATTTAAAAAACACAGGATTAACCACTTTATATACGCCGACGACATCATGCTCACTATCCCTATAACCGCTAAAAACCCCTCATATGACACACTATCTGAATGTATGTCTGAAACCTCCTCCTGGTTAGAATCTAACTACCTCAGCATCAACCTCAAAAAAACGGAAGCAATGTTCGTAACAAGGTCATCAATCACAGAGAACACCTTCCCAGAAACAATCACAATTAACAGAACGTCCATACCTGTTAGAAAAGAAGTAAAATATTTAGGTGTGATAATAGATCACACACTCACCATGCTACCCCACATAAAACAAACCGTAAAAACCATCTACTACAAACTAAAAACTATACAGCACCTAAGGCCACTCCTAGAAACTCAAGATTTTAGATCTGTAGTAAATACACTAATCACCCCCCACTTCGACTACTGCAATAGTCTATTAATAGGCCTCCCTCAAAAATACACATACCTTCTTCAAAGAGCTCAGAACATCTGTGCAAAAGTAACAGCCAAAGCACGTATAACAGACCACGTAACCCCAATACTGCTAGAACTACACTGGCTCCCAATCAACAGCCGAATCAGATACAAAACTATCCTAACAACCTTTAAACTCATAAAAGACATAGCCCCCTCACACCTTTCCACACTTCTACAATCACCAAACAAAACTAGATCACACAGACAAAACGAAGCCCACTCTCTTATCACACCAAAAGCCTTCAGGAAGACAAAGAAAACTACCAGCTCCAGAGCATTCACATTCACTGCCCCTACGCTCTGGAACGACCTCCCAATAGACCTTCGTGTCATAAATGACCTCCATCAGTTCAGGAAAGAGCTAAAAACTTACCTCTTTACTGAACACTTTGAAATCCCATATTCCCCAAAACACCTCCATAACCATGGTAATACACACATGAACCCCCTTACTCAAAACTAAATAACTCCCCCCCTGTCTGAAACCCCAAACACACCCCCGATTTACGTCAAAAAAAGGAAATAAATTCCAAAACATACACAACCACTGTAAATATCCAATGTAAATAAGTTAATGGATGTTTGTATTATTAATACACCTTGAAGTTGAAGTTTTGTTTAATGTAAATAGTTATACTCAACCGTTCATTGTAAATAGTTAAATCTAATTGTTCAATGTAAATGTATACATCTGTGTACAGTTGTTAAAATGTTCCTTGTAAACCGCCCTTGATCGCTGGAAGGGGCGGTATAGAAATATATACATAAATAAATAAATAAATATGTTGAAATCTTTGGCTGAGTTTTGTTTAAAAGAACATAATCGTGAAATAGTCCCATTTAACAAAGACTTGGTTCTTGATACTATTTTCCAATTATCCATCAAAGATATATTTGAGGAAGAAGGCTCAATAGAAGAGGCAGTAGTAGGTAACTCAGGCAGACTAGCAGCTTGAGGAATTTTCACAAGTACTGCGACGCCCCTGCCCCGCCTTAGGGCTAAAAGACAGGAGCGGCCTATTGCTTCGTGAGGAATGGAGTTAAAAACTGTTCCCTGGTAATGCTGGGTAATGTAGTTCTTGTGCTCCTTTCACTCCGAAATAAGTGTAGTTGTGCGCCAGAGACGGTAAGGCTTGTTTGCAAGTATTTTATTGCTGTTAGGGAGATTCTTCCAGCGCATCACAAATTCATACACATGAACAAAACTGGTGCTTTAACATGAACAGAATAAACTTAGGAATAAAGTCAACTAAAGTAGAATTCAGCTTTAACTTCAGCTTTACTTCTAGGAAGTTTGACTCAGCTCTGCCCCAAGAGGTGATTCCATTTAATGCAGCCTCTTTACATGCACTGTTACGTTCACAGTGGGAGCTTAATTCAGGTGCAAGCAATTAAGGTTCTCAAAGCATGGCAGAAGAAACAGCTCCGTTGTATTCCACTCATACACGGCACAGCAAACTTCTTTACTCTGGTATTTCCATACAACACAATGAACAATCCATACTATTACAGTCAGGTAAGTCAGAATCAGTTTGCATTAATTCTTCAGACTGTATAGAATTAGTATCTTCATTCAGTACTGGTTGTCTGCCTGCTTGTTCTAAAAACTCTTTAAAGCTTTGGAGAAGCAATTCAGCCTGTTGGTTGCTAGATAAGCAATTGTCAGCAGCTATTAAGCTTCTCTCTTGGTCAGTAATGTTTCCCTTCTCCCCTCTCGGGCTAAATAAGTCAGGATAACATTTAGGCTCTCTTAGTAAGGCTTCAAACATAGGAGAATTCAGTTTACCTTCACTCTTGTAACTCCTAGGAAAACTGCTTACTTTTTGCCAAGCCCCTCTCGTCCTAGGTGGCTCAGACGTCTTCCAGCTGTGAGGGTTCCTGTGTCTCTCTGGTCTCAACTGTATTCCAAAGAATGAGTTTTCTTTCTCATTTGCCTGCCGTGGAGGCTTCCTCTTCCAGGGCTCTGCCTTCTTCCAGGAGTCTAATCCAGGGCTACGTCCACTTTCCTCAGGACTTTCATTCACAGCCCTTGAAAAGATCCTTGCAGGTCTTCTTGTATTACCAGGGTCAAACGTACTGCCACACTGCTTCCTGGTCTTCCATTCACTCTCTGACTCACTCTCAGCTGACGTACCAAACGTCCTTCCACAGCTCGTCCTCTCACAGGTCCTTTGCTCTGAAGTCCTCTGCTCAGAGTTCCTTGTGCAACTCTGTGCACTGCTCCCTTTGCTCCCTTTGCTCTCCTTAGCAGGGTCATTCTCAGGTTTAAAACGAGGTTCTCTTCCAGGCACGCCCCTTCCAACCACTGGGTGTGCCCAATTAGGACTACTCAACTCCTCCCCTGGGCTGGTATCCATTCTTAGCTCAGCAGAAAGGAGTTTTTCTTTCCTTCCAATATTGTCAATCTGGCGTAAATCCTGTTGCCCTTCAGGATTTTCTTTGGTCTTCATTGCCTCAGGAGGGCGCTCTTCACCACAGTACTAAATTTGAAGAAACATTCATTGTAGAACCGTTCACTGATTCTACAGAATAAGCATGTCTTAAATCAGTCAGAGGTTCTGGAAGAGTCTATCAGAAGTACTCGATGAAAGTCTTTCTAAGGTGGAAATTAGAATTCTCTCTACCCTAAGAACATAAGATATGCCATATTGGGTCAGACCATCAAGCCCAGTATCCTGTTTCCCAAAGTGGTCAGTCTAGGTCACAAGTACCTAGCAGTTTCCCCAAAAGACACAGGTTCCACAATGCTTGTATTGGGTCAAGCAGTAGATATCCTGGGTCCATAATCCTTATGTTCCTCATAAGGTTTATTGACCTTTCCTCCAGGAACTTGTCCAAACCTTTTTTAAACCCAGCTACACATTCAATATCGCCACCCCTTGCATTCAGCATCCCCGTTCTCACATCCCCCCCCCCCCACCCTTCCATCTGGCATATCATCTTCTCTCTGTCTCCCTATCCAGAATCTCCCCTCTATTTTCCTACTGCCTCCCCCCCCCCCCACCCATATTCAGAATTTCCCCTCTCTCTTTTTCAGGACTATACCAAGTTAGAAATGTGCCCAGTGCAACCTAGTGTCTCAAACCCCCACCCAGATGTTCGAAGGAACATCTCTTGCAGGGCTCCCTGGACTTCCCTCTTCTGTACTTGCATCCTTTGCGACCGTACCACTTCAACTCTCTTGATATGGTCCTGGTCTGCCTTGATTCCCTGCCCTCCCCAGTGTCCAGCATCTCTCCTGTCTCCCATTCAACTCCCCTGTCTAGCATCTCTCCTGTCTCCCCTTCACCTCTTCTTGTCCAGCGTCTCCCCTATCGCCATTCACCTCTTCTTGTCCAGTGTCTCCCCTATCGCCCATTCACCTCTTCTTGTCCAGCGTCTCCCCTATCGCCCATTCACCTTCCCCTGTCTAGGATTTCCCCTGTTGCCCATTCACCTTTCCCTGTCTAGGATTTCTCCTGATGCCCTGTCACCTCCCCTGTCGCCCATTCATCTCCCTGTGCAGAAAAAGGGGCAGAAGCCCTGGGCCCCTGCACAATGGGGGCCCCTGCTGCCCATAGGTAGAAGCAACCATCTGGAGAGAAGATGATGATTGTGCAGTTGTAGCTCAAGTCCGGGAGCCACCAGCAGAGGCGGGGCCGGCGCAACCCACTGTGCAAACCCTGCACTCGCATGAGTTGGCAGCCTCAGCAACACAGCACAATCTGCACAGTGAGCCGCCCCCCCCCCCCCCAATATGCCACATGTGTAGAACATAAGATATGCCATACTGGGTTAGACCAAGGTCCATCAAGCCCAGTATTATCATCTTAGGTCATAAGTACCTAGCAGTTTCCCCAAAATGCACAAGTTCCACAATGCTTGTATTGGGGCAAGCAGTGATATCCTGGGTCCCTTTTAATAATGGTTTATGGACCTTTCCTCCAGGAACTTGTCCAAATCTTTTTTAAACCCATCTACACTAATAGCTTTTATTACATCCTCTGGTAACAAATTCCAGAGTTTGATTACACGTTGAATGAAAAAATATTTTCTCTTATTAGTCTTAAATAGGTTACCCTATAGCGTCATTGCATGACCCCTAGTCTTTCTATATTCTGATGACGTAAACAATCTATCTGCGTTTACCCGTTCAACTTCATTCATTAATTTATAGACCTCTATCATATCTCCCCTCAGCTGTTTCTTTTCCAGGTTGAAGAGCCCCCTAACCTTTTTAGCCTCTTTTCATAGGGGTATCCTTCCATCCCCTTTATCATTTTGGTGGCTCTTCTTTGTACCTTTTCTAATAACGCTATATCCTTTTTAAGATACGGCGACCAGAACTGCACATCATATTCAAGGTGCGGTCGCACCATGGAACGATACAGAGGCATTATAATATCCTTTGTTTTATTTCCATTCCTTTCCTTATGATACCTAGCATTCTATTTGCTCTCTTGGCCACCACTGCACACTGGACGGAGGATTTTAACATGTTATCCACGATGACGCCTAAATCTTTTTCCTGGGTGATGGTTCCTAATGTGTAATCTTGCATCATGTAGCCATAGTTTGGGTTGTTCTTTCCTAGGTGCATAACTTTGCACTTGTCCACATTAAATGTCATCTGCCATTTGGATGCCCAGTCTTCCAATTTATCAAGATCCTCTTGCAATTTTCTACAATCCTCATGGGTTTTAACAACTTTAAATGGTTTTATGTCATCTGCAAATTTGATAACCTCACTCATTATACCCATTTCCAGGTCATTATGAATATATTAAAAAGCAGCAGACCCGGCTTCCAGTTATGGCGGAGGAAGGGAGTGAACATGCCTGAGTATTGCTCTCTCTCCCCTCCCCCCCCCACAGAAATCACCAAAATAAACCCACTCTCTTACATTTGTTGCTGCTGGGAGATTGAACAATTCAATGGTAATGCCCAAACCTGTGAAAATAAAGCCGGTGGTGACAATAAGAGATTGTACCGCGTTAAGAGGAAGCCTGCTCAGGCTGAGCGCATGGCTGGAGAGACGCCTGAACGCAAGCTGCTGCAAGGGTCTACTGTAGAGAGTGCTGTGGCGTATAATAGTCTAGAAACAGACTCGGGACTCTCCATAGTATTGAAGGAGATGAGGACCGCCAAGAAGGAGATTATGGTCTCAATGATTGCTAAAATCGATGAGAAATTTGGCGCAATGGGGGCTCGGTTAGAAGAGGCCGAGACAAGACTTTGAACGGTGGAGGATGAACAACAACAGATTTGGCGGGGAACAGGTGCACTTACAGAAAAAAGTGTTCTGGCTGGGGGAAACGCTGGAAGACCACGAGAATAGGGACCGGACATCGAATGTCAGAATTTTTGGAATACCGGAGGGAGCAGAAGGTGTGGACCCTATGGGCTTTGTGGGTACCATGCTAAAAGACTGTTTCCCCAGCGACCCGGCAGTGAGGGGATACGAGCTAGAGCGCACTCACCAGGAATTGCACCCGAGGCCAGAAGGAGAAGAGAAACTGTGAGCCTTTATAGTGAAGCTTCTCCACTTCCCAGAAAGAGAGCACATCATATGAGAGGCGCGGAAAACAGGGCATGTGGAGTATAAGGGCTGGCGGGTAGCCGTCTATCCTGACTTGGCTGCGGAAACTGTAAAGCGCCGCAAATAACTGCTGCAGTGCAGGGCAAAGCTAGCGCAATTGGGCATAAAGGCGGCAATAAGGTACCCTGCTAAGCTCATTTTTGTGGCAAATGGAGTTTGAAAGGTTTTTGTAACATCGGAGGCAATGGAGAAGTAGTTGGCGAACCCAGAGGCGCCTCCTTGCCCAGAGTGAGCAACTGGGTAGGCCAAGAAGGGGAGGAGACTCCTAAGTCAGCAGGAGCAGCCACACGTCGAAGGGAGAGAGCGTGGAGCTGTGGTGGAGCAAGTGCAGGTGGAGGATCATGGAGACGCTATAGCTGCTGGGGGGGGGGGCATGTTGGAGAGCAGGAATGGAAGCGGGATGGAAGGCTCATAACCGTCTTAAAGGCAGGCCACTCGGAGGAGTTCGATCGAGCAGGTGATGAACGACTATAATGTTTGGTCCATATCACAAGCTCAACATGGCATTGTGAAGAAGGGGACTTTTTGCTGGAAAAAGTTGCAGTAAGGTTAAGGGAGGTGGGACAGAGTTTGGTAAACTGTGATAAACAGGACTGGGGAGGACATAGCTGAAACACCGAAGGGGAGTGAAGAGTGTGAACTGTGTATGGACTATGAGGTGGGAGGGGGGGAATGGGATAATGGATGTATAATTCAATTAGTTATTGGGGGGGGTAGGTGTTTGGGAACACACTTGCCAGTGGAAGTCTGACATAATAAAAAATGTGTATGATGCAGGCTCAGGGGGAATTGGGGGGGGGGGAGTGGTGGGGATTGCTGCTGCTGCATTGTGGGTCCACTGAGGAGGAAGGAGGGGAAAAAAAACTAAGGAGTGGGAAGAGAATAAGGAAAAGAAGAAAGGCAGGGTCTAAGGTTGAGGTAGTGGGATATAGTATCGCTACACTCAATGTCCGGGGGATAAATTTGCCTATAAAGAGGAAAAGAGTGCTGGCAACTGCGCTGAAAGCACGGATTGATATTCTGTGTTGCAGGAGAAACACTTAACAGCTTATAAGCACGAGAAGCTAAAATTCAAGGGATATGATCGCCTATACTGGTCAGCTTACAATTTTAAAAAAAGGGGTGTGGCGATACAAATTCATAAGCTGGTTCCCTTTGTGTTGACTGGTTCGGGAAAAGAGACACAAGATAGGGTGGTTTGGATCACAGGGAGAGTGGAGAATGTGGAGCTCTCCATCCTTAATTGTTATGTCCCAAATGGGCCGAAAGGCTCTTTCTATGCAGAATGGCTAGTGGTGTTTCAAAAGGTAACAATGGGGGATTAGGTGGTAGGAGGGGACATGAATGGAGCCATAGGGGCCATGAATAGAACAAACTATAATAAAAAAAGCTCATGAAGGGGAGAGCAAGGCCCTAAGGAAAATACAAACATGGGATTTAATTGACTTGTGGTGTGCTCACAATGGGAATAGTAAAGAATACACCTGTTACTCGCCCGGTAATAATACTTACTCCCGAATAGATTATCTTTTCACACGCAAGGGGCAAACTGGGAGGTTTGGGGAGACAATTATCCACCTGATTGTATTGGCAGACCATGGGATAGTGGAAACGAGATGGGTTCCACAAGGGCAGCAAGAAGGGAGGAAACTAAGCCCGTGGAGATTGTATGTGCCACTTTTACAGCGGGAGGAAGTGCTCCGCAAGATTAAAGAGGAGTGGACAGAATACCTCAAAAATAACGATAATGGGGAGGTGGAGGAGGGAATATTGTGGGACGTGGGGAAAGCAGTCATTCGTGGCTCCCTGATACAGATTGCTGCCCGGAGGCGTAAGGAAAAAGAAAGGCAACGTAATCAATTAGTAGCATGTATAGAACAACTGCAACAAGAGCACATAAGGATGGGAACGCATAAAGGGGCAAAGGAATTGGGGATAGCCTGGGCAAAATTGCAGGCCTTGGAAACAGATCAGATAGTGAATCTGCTTCGTATGACTAAAAGGAATTACCCGGAGCAGGGGAATAGGGCAGGGCGACTACTGGCGAGGCAGCTTAGGAGGCAAGGAGCAGAACGTTTGGTGGGGGAAATTAAATCAAAAGGTGGGGCAGCGGATTTGTACAGGGGTAGGAATCAGTAGGGAATTTAAGAATTTCTATGAGACCCTATATTCTTCGGAGACTAGTGGTGAAGATAGGGGGATGAGAGCTTATTTGAGTACCCTGTCCCTAGATTGGGGGATGAAGAGACAGAGGAGCTAGGCTGCCCGATTACAGTAGCAGAAGTAAAGTTGACTATTAAATCACTGCGCAAAAATAAGGCAGCTGGGAAGGAAGGATATCCATCGGAATTCTATCACCTGTTGTGAGATGAAGTCGCTCCCTTGCTGGCCCAGGTGTATTAGAATGCACTGATGGGGCACTCCCTTCCTGCGTCCATGTCCCTTGCCAATATTATTTTGCTTCATAAAGAAGGGAAGCCTAAAGAGAAGTGCGTTAGTTACATATAGGCCCATAGCTGTAATAAATGGTGACGCCAAGCTCTTTGTGAAAATATTGGCCAGCAGGTTGGAGCACATATTACCATGCCTAATACACCCACACAAGACTGATTTTATCCAAGGGTGGGCTATAGCTGATAATGTAAGGAAAGCTGTTAACTTGCTGCACCTGATCAAAGCTAGGCAAGACCCGGCGTTATGCGTGACCTTAGATGCTGAGAAAGCATTTGATAGAGTGGAGTGGCGGTTCCTCTTTGCAATGTTAGAGAAGATGAATATAGGCAGAGGTTTTACGCAGGGGGTAAGAGCCTTGTACGAGAGGCCCAAAGCTAGAATATTGGCTAATGGGGAAAGCTCGGACGTTTTTCCTATATCTTGAGGGACGAGGCAGGGATGTCCACTCTCGCCGTTGCTATTTGCCATGAGGATTGAGATGTTCTCGGAGCATATTTGCCAAAACCCAAACATCAGGCCAGTCCAGGTGGGCAGGGAGGAACACAAAATACTGTTGTATGCGGATGACACATTGGTGTTTATGACGAGACCAGAGGAATCTCTCCCAAATTTACTAGAAGAAATAATGTCTTTTCGGGTTTGTCAGGATTTCGCATTAATTTGGGGAAGACAGAAGCCATGAACTTAGGTGGATTAGGGCAAAACGAGATGACAAATTTTCCGTTCTGATGGGTGAAAGGGAAGATAAAGTATTTGGGAGTATATCTGTCGCCAAATCCAGCAGAACTCTATAGATTAAATTTTGCAGCACTGCTGCAGGAAATAGAGTTGGACCTGGCAAAGTGGAAGGAGTTGCATCTGAGTTGGCTAGGGAGGGTCACGGCCCTCAAGATGACTATCGTTCCCCGGTTCCTGTTCATGTTTGGGCAACTACCTATAGTAATACCACAAGCCCAGTTATTCCGATGGGAAAAAAGGTTAGTCAAATTTGACTGGGGCAGAAAGAGGAGAAGAATAGGAGTACGTCATTTGATCCATGGCAAGGAGGAAGGTGGTATAAATTTTCCTGACCTCCGCAGATATTATAAAGCTACAGTACTTAAAGCGTTGCGGAGGTACTGTGGTCTGGCGGAAGGAGTTTACTGATTAGGGATGGAAAAGCTTGTGTTGCGGCCACAGTCAATTTTTGAATGGATTGAGGGGGAGAAGGTGCAGGAAGAGGGGGATGGTGGACAGGACATGGGGGTGGAAAGAGCATCCATTTCTGTGACCCTTGATTAAGTTCAGGAGAATATGTGTTCAGGAGGGTTGGCTTCCACAGGGGTTAGCAAGGTGGTCTTTGCTTCATGACTTTTACCCTTTTTCTACCCCTAGCTTCAAGCGATTTGTGGAATTGGTGAGAAAGAAAGGAAATGGGGCAAGTGGAGGCATGGATAGCTCCAGGGGGTTTGTATGGCAATGAATGTACTGGAGAATAAACTGGGGAAAGAGTCCTGTTCTTTCAGTATTTTCAAGCTTGTCATTTTCTGCTGACGAAGGGCCTGGGGAAAATAAAGCACCGAACATTGTTGGGTCTAGAAAGGGAGCTGTTTCAGAAAAGAGTGGAGAAGGGTCTAATGTCCCGGGTTTATAAAAGTTTAGGACAGGATCAGAAAAAGTACACCCCATCTCATATTGCTGGCTAGCATACCTGGAGCAAGCAGCGGCTGGAAGACAGTGAGTGGAGGCATATACATGAAGGGGTCTATAGATGATCATTAGTGACTTCCTGGCACCAATCTCAACTGCAATTAATACATAGAGCCTACCTCACCCCACAACAACTGGACAGAGCTGGGGGTCAAGGCAGTGGGAGATGTTGGAGGGGCTGCGGGGGATTAGGTACATTCTATCATTTATGGTGGGAGTGTCAGCAGGCTCAGAGTTAATGGACAGAGGTACAGTGAGATGGTGGGGGAGGCAGTCTTACATGACCCTCTGCTGGTTCTTCTAGGCTATCAGGGAAAACAGGAGGGGGAGGGAAGTAACAAATATAAAATAGAGTTCCATCATAAAATGCTGTTAGCAGCAAGGGTGGCATTGGCTTGGAGGTGGAAAAGTACCGCAGGGCCAACTGTGGGTGATTAGAGGCTTAAAGTGGGAGAAGCATATAAGTTTGATACCTATTACATACAAGTTGCAAGGTAAGGAGTGGAAAGCAGAAAAGGTATGGGCCCCATATATTGCACTGGGCCTTTGGTCATAGCAATATTGACAGGAGAAAGAACGGAGGGGGGGGGTGTCAGGCGGAGAAAGAAGAGGGGGATAGAGTGGTAAGTAGGCAGACGGGGACTGGGTAGGAGCAAAACAGCAGCAGGGTGGGGGTGGGGGGGAGGGGGGAACGGGTATACAATGTTTTGTTTGATAAAGTAGGAGATATTTTAACTACGTTATATATCATCATATGTTATATTATGTTAGCATACTGGAATGTGTTAAGTTATAATGGGGAGTACTGCAAGGGACGTGACTGGAGACAATTGAAGTTGCGTTTGGAGGGGGTATGACTACAAGGAGGACAGTGAAGACTCAAAAAAGGGACATGGTTTAAGGAAGTATATGGACTATGGGGTGGAAGGGGTGATATGTAATCTAACGCAAGTTGGTTGATATGTCTGTTACACGACTAATAAAAAAAAATAAATTAAAAAAAAAAAAGGGCAGCGGACCCAGCACAGATCCCTGGGGTACTCCACTATTCACCTTTCTCCATTGGGGAAAATTGGCCATTTAGCCCTGTCCTCTGCTTTCTGTCTTTTAACCAGTTCCTGATCCAAAATAGTGCACTGCCTCCTATCCCATGACTTTTTAGTTTTGCCAGAAGTCTCTGATGAGGGACCTTGTCAAAGGCTTTCTGAAAGTCCAGATACACTATATCAACCGACTCACCTATGTCTACCTGTTTATTCACACCTTCAAAAAAACATAACAGATTAGTAAGACAAGATCTTCCTTGTCTAAAGCCATGTTGGCTGTCTCCAATTAAGCCATGACTATCTACTTTATGATGGTTTCTATCATTTTTCCCGGTACTGACGTCAGGCTCACTGGTCTGTAGTTTCCTGGATCACCCCTAGAATCCTTTTTAAAAATTGGAGTTACATTGGCCATCCTCCATTCTTCAGGTATTAAAGATGACTTCAATGATAGTTCACAGATTACTAATAGCAGGTCTGCAATCTCATATTTCAATTCTTTCAACACCCTTGTATATATACCATCCGGTCCAGATGATTTGCTACTCTTCAATTTATCAAATAGTTGTAATACATCTTCCTGGTTTATCAATATTTCTTTCAGTTCTTCTGTGGCATCACCTTTAAATACCACTTCAGTCATGGATAGCATCCGTACATCTTCCTCAGTAAAGACCAAAGCAAAAAATTAATTCAGTCTCTCCGCTATGGCCTAGTCCCCTCTTAGTGCCCCTTTTACCCCTTTATTATCTAATGGTCCAACTGAGTCTCAGGTTTTTTGCTACAAATATACTTGAAAAAGTCTTTATTACATGATTTTGCTTCCACAGCAAGCTTCTTCTCAAATTCTCTTTGCCTGCTTTATCAATGACTTGCATCTAACTTGCCAGTGCTTGTGCAGTTTCCAGTTTTTGTCATTTGGCTCTTTTTTCCATTTCCTGAAAGATACTTTTTTGGCGATGACAGTCTCTGTGACCTCACCTTTAAACTATGCTGGCAGTTTTTTGGACTTCCTTCCACTTTTCTTAAAGCATGGAATACAGATGGTCTGTGCTTCCAAGATAGTATTTTTAAACAACACCCAAGCTTGATGTAAGTCTTTAACCTTTGCAACTTCTCCTTTTAGTTTTTTCTGAACTGTTTGCCTCATTTTATCATAGTCTCCCTTTCAAAAATTAAAAGGTAGTACTGTGGATTTCCTTACCATCCCTCCTCCACTAATTAAATCAAACGCAATCATGCTATGATCACTATTGCCAAGTGATCCCAACACTCTTATCTCTTGCACCAGATCTGGTGTTTCACTAAGGACTAGGTCCAAAATGGCTTACCCTCTGATTGGTTCATGAACCAGCTGCTCCAAGAAGCAGTCATTTATTTCATCTAGAAACGTTATCTCCCCAGCATGTCCTGCCGTGACACCAACCCAGTCAATACCCAGTCATCAGGAGTGGAGGAGTAGCCTTATGGTTAAGAACACTGGCTTGGGAACCCAGAGACCAGGGTTCGATTCCCACTAGCACTCCTTGTGGCCTTGGGCAAATCACTTAACCCTCCATTGCCTCAGAAAAATCCAAGTTATCAATGTCCCAGTTTAATGTACATTACCAAGTTTAAGTTACACTGTAAACCGCTTTGATTGAAATGATAAAGCGGTTTATTAAAAAAAAAAACCTGTTAAATACCGGGGTTATTGAAATCACCCATTATTATTAATGTGCTGTAACTTTTGTAAGCTTCCTTGACTTCTTTGAGCATTTCATCATCCATTTGTTCATTCTGGCCGGGTGGTCGATAGTATACCCCCACTCCCATCGCCTTCCCCTTTCTACATGGAATTTCAATCCATAGAGATTCTACAGCAAATTTTGTTTCCTGCAAAACTTTAATCCTTTGTGACTGAATGCCCTCTCTAACATAGAGTGCAACCCCTCCACCAATTTGATCAGTTCTATCATTACAATATAGTTTGTACCCAGGTATCACAGGGGTATGTTTACTAAACTGCGGTAATGTCACTCGTGTTAGGTTCCGCGGTAAAGGTACAGATGCCCATATAAAGGCGGGGCATCATTATGGCAAGCCGTGTCAGATAACGCGCGTTATAAGGCACGTTACAAGGCACCTTATTAGGCACAGTACAAGGCATGGTCACTACTCGGTCAGAGTGAGAGTGACCCCCCAGCGTGACATGCTGTGGCCACCCTGTCCATGCAGGTGATGGTCGAGCACTACAGCATCCCAGCCATTGCCCTCCACCCTGTGCAGATGTATCCTGGCCAATCTGCCCTGTCTGGGCCATACCCACAATACCTTGCTCCTCATTATGCACATTTGCAGGCTAACGCTGGAAGCAGTGTGAGCAATGTGGGCTCAGTGAGGTGTTGGCAGACACAAAACAATGGAGAGACATACGCACACTCCCACACCTATCTCAGCATTGTGCAGAGATGGAGGTGGTTGACAACCCTACGCGCCGCACTGGTCCTGATCACAGTGCCGACATTGCTAGTCTGTGCAGGGGGTAGTAGTAGTGCTCTGGTGATAACTGCAGCTCTGTGCTGGGGCCAACAGCCTGACACTCCATGAAGCTGTGGATAGTGGAGCCCTTGTGATTGGGTGTCCATACCCCTGTGCACCGCTGCGTTAGGGTTTGCCCATGTTGTTGTTGTGGCTGCATTGTGGGCTAAAACTATGGGGAGATGCTCTGAAGGATCTACAGATGGACCTGAACCTCTGACCCTCTGCTCCTGGTTATGCTGGCTGAGTGTACTGCACCACACTATTGCCACAGCAGCATAGCGGTCCCTGGGGCTACCCTTACGTTCCTCGGCCAGACCTCGTCTGTTGCACTGCACACCACATACTGGTAAAGGGCATGGCCTAGGTCCACTGCAGGCGGGTGCCACTGCTCCCTCCAGCACAATCACCCACCCCCTCTGCCATGCCGCCATGACCATATGCTGTCGGTGCCGCTGGTGCGCCATCCCAGGCCATCCATGGGGCAGGTAGGCGGCTGCCTAAGGTGTGGGTTCTGGGGTAGGGGTGTCTACATAGATGTCCACGCTTCCCCTGGCACTGCCTGTCAATGTTATGTGCCCCTTGGGGTAGCTGCTGGGTAATGTCCCCTGGATGGGACACTGTGGAATACAGACTCATGGGCATGTTTGACCCTGGTCAGTTGCTGTCTTGCTGGTTTCCACTTTCTGCGTTCCTATGTGCCACCTAGGCATCTGCCTAGTCCACCCTGTGCCCCAGTTGCCCCCACTGCATGTCCCACCTGCAGCCCCCATGCCCCATTTGCGCCATCACCATAGTGGCCTTTCATACCTGGGCACTATGCTGTTGCTGCAAATGGAGCACTACTATCACCTTTCTTGGGCTCCTGCCTATGCTGTACATTGCTGACACTGAAATGGTTTCTCTCTCTTGCAAATGTGTGCTAACGCCAGGTTTTCAGTTGCGTTAGGATTCAGCCCTTCATTTCCCCACGTTAGTGTGGAAGGGGCCTCTCCCCGCCCATTGACCCCTTCTCTCCGCCCTCTCTCCACCCTCTGCGGGACTTACCGTAGCTGGGAATTTTAAGGCACATTATGTAACATTAAGGCACATTATGTTACATTAACGCGCTTTAATGTAGCCACTGCTACGTTATCGCAGTTTAGTAAACATGCCCCACAGTGTCCCACTGATTGTCCTCCTTCCACCATGTCACTGAGATACCATTCATATCTAACCTCTCATTTAGTGCTATATATTCTAACTCTCCCATCTTATTTTTTAGACTTCTAGCATTTGCATACAAGCATTTTAGAGACTGTATTGTTTTCATATTAATCTGGCTATCGGTAGACATGGGTACTTTGGAATTTTTAAGCTCTGTCTGCTTCGTACTCAAGGGCGTTTGGGCTACTTATGTCTTTATTGGAACCTCTCTGCTGATATGCCCTAACTTCATTCTTTTGGTAGTATCCTTCAAGGATACATTGTTCTGAACCATACGCTACAGAAGGTGAAACAACTTCTGCTGTATAAACAAGTTAGGCTAGTTTCTTGGGGAACTTTTTTCTCTGGAACCCCCAGTCCGATTTTTTTTTGCGAGTTTTTCCCACATGCCAAGTTTCATCCTATTCTGTTAAATTTTCGCAGTTATTTTGCACCGAGATAGACAAATAGACATTGTCTATTTCTCCTATATAATTCTTCCATCTGAAATGTATAAAAAGCAGAATTTCCCCTGCTGCAGTGTCCCACGATCAAAAGGAAGTGACGTTACAGGGGACGGGCACTGCAACAAGGGGTTTCATAGAGCCAGAGTGCTCCGCACAGGTTTTCTTTTGTTTTTTAATTAGCTTTATTGCAGCCGCTGCTCTGTAAGAAGCAGGAGCAGTGGCTGCAAGGGGAAGGTGAGGCTGCACTGGAGGCCGGGGAACGCAAATAAAAAGCCATTTTGCTGTTCTGGCCACTCAGGTCTTGCAGCCAGAGCCAAAAAGCAGCTTTTCAAGGGCCAGCAGCCAGCCTGGCACAGAAAAACCAGCCAGGCTGGCTTAAAACCGGCCGGTTGGCAACCCTACTTGTACCATCATTGAAAATTGAGAAGATAAAGAATGGATTGAGATGATAAATCGAATGCAACAAAAACCAGGCATTCTTATAGCATTAAAAATCAGAAAATGTGGATGGACAGACCATCCTGCACCAGACCTTATTTGGAGTATTGTTTGTTTTAGAAAGTATACCTTATAAAGGATATAAAAACACTTGAAATGGTTCAGAGGAAGGCAGGCCTTGTGCAAGGATTGGAGGTGCCCTAGATAAAGAAGGGCTCAAGGGCCTTGAAAAGCAGCATGAGTCCCTCTTCGGGCCTTCAGACTCTGCATCCTTGGCACCGGCATCGACACCTTCAGTGGTTCCACCGAGCACTTGGCATTGCACAGTGCCCATGCTTATTTGGTGCCGAGGGGCTGTAACAGAATGGACTGGAGGTGCTCCATCAACATCCCGTCAGAGCCTCGGAAGGACTCGTCATCTGCCCCATCGATGTGAAAGAGGGCAGCCAGAAACTTTGCAAAGTACAGGCATTGACACTGGAGCCTTTTTCAGCACAACAGCAGGGGCGATGGCTGGGAGTGTCCTGAAAAGGTGCCCCAGCAGATGTAATAAACTCCCAGGGCCCTGGAGGGCCACTGGCAATCTCACGATGTGCTTTCCAACGTGGTATCCCTGGGACGGGTGCTGGACTTGGTAGCCAAGATCAGTGTACCAGCTCTGACACCTCCTGAGACCACGGCCCTTACCGAGCATCTCTGGGCCCTCGAGGTGCATACAGTGGTTTTTCTTGGCTGCATGGACTCCGATGACCCCAGTGCCCTCAGTGGCATAACCACCAGCCAAGCAGTCTATCCTCAAGCCCCATGCCCTCCTCGCCCAGCCATGCACATTGGGTCGGCGGTTTGGGTTCACCCAAGGGCCCGACCAAAGTCTGACTCTCTAGCGTCTCCAGTTCTGATGCCTCTGTGCCTTTGCGCTCAGGGGAGGACTGCCAGAAGACCTGCAGGAGGCTGTCGCATCTGTCTGGGTGGGGTCAATGCCAGTGGGACGCCAGGAGGTACTTTGACTTTCTCTCTTAGTCAGACTCCGATAGCTGGGAGACGGAAGAGTTGTTGCCGGTCACCGAGATGGAGTCCCCTGGACATGCCCTCAGAACCATCCCTGCTGTACAAATGGCAGAAGTCACCCCTGGAGAACATGGCCTTCCAGGACTTCGTCCAGGATATGACTAAGGTGATTTTCTTTTCCCTGGAGGCCGAGGACGAGCCAAGGGCAGAAGAGCTGAAGATCTTCCAGTACACTTTGGCTCCGAAGGAGGCTGTCACAGTGCTGGTGCACCAGATTCTCCAATGGCTCCTGCTCTACAGGAAAACCCGATGCCTGTACCAGGTATCAGCCAACAGCTGGACTCGATGTACTGGGTGCAGAAGCCCCCCACATTTGAGAAGCCTCAATTGCTGCACCATTCCATGGTAGTGAAGTCTGCCATACAGTGCGTCAAGAGTTGCACGACCCACTCATCGGTGCCCCCCAGCAAGGAGCAGAGGACTCTCGATGGGTTTGGAAGGCGCTGCTTCCAGGGCTTTATGCTCGTTGCCTGGGTACTGTCATATCGGCTGTATATGGAGATGTAAATCCAAGTTCTCAATGTCCCTGTTTAATGTACATTAACAGGTTTGTTACAATGTAAACCATTTAGACTGAAATGAAAAGCAGTATTAAAAAACCTGTTAAATAAATGTTCTTGAAGGACCTGGCAGAGCTTGGCACTCTCATCCCAGCCAAGCGCCTGGAGGATTTCGGTACCTTGGTTGGCCACAGCAAGAACATGTGCAAATATATGGTGCAAGCCATCTACAATGCCTTTGAGTTGGTGGGTAGGATGGTTGCAGTGGGCGTCAGTGCCTGCTGGCTGACCTGGCTCCAGTCTTCCGACCTGGAGCAGTGGGTCCAGGACAAGCTGGTGGATGTACTGTGCACCAGTGAATACCTCTTCGACAAGCCCATGCAGGAGATGGTGGCCAAAATGGAGACAGAGCACGTGACCATTTCCCACCTAGCATGTAAGACAGTGGAGCCTGCCAAAAAAAAAGCATCAGGGGAAGAAGATTTTTTACAGGCCAAAGTGCTGGTACTACAGAGCCCACAGGGTGCTCATCCCAAGGCACAGACCCAGGGGCAGCCACGCTGAGTCAAGCCGCAGAAGGCCAAACTCGCACCCCAGCCACAGCTGGGGAAGGGGTTTTGACACCTTCCTCAAGAGCATAGCCAGTCACTCGACCACCGAAGGGGTGCCCCCTCAGGTGGACAGTTGACTCGTTCACACACAGGTGGCCTCTTCTCACCTCGGACACCTGGGTGCTGCAGATTGTATGTGCTGCATTTTGCCCAGCTTCCACCTCCCTTTTTCCCAGGGGGCTTGTCCCTAGACCCTCACCATTGTGGTCTGCTCCAAGTGAAGATCAACGCTCTGTTGGCCAAACTGGCCATCGAGCCGGTGTCTACTCCTGGTACTTCCTTGTCCCAAAGAAGATGGGGGGAGGGGGGTTCCAACCCATCCTGGAACTCGGGGCCCTGAACTGGTTTCTGGTTTGGGAAAAGTTCAAGATGGTCTCCCTGGGAACTTTGCTTTCATACTTCCTCAAGGGCGATTGGCTATGCTTCTTGGATCTGAAGAATGCGTACACACACATCCCAATCTACCCCTTACACAGAACATGGACGGCCAGCCTTTTCAGTACCGGGTGCTGCGCTTTGGGCTGGCATCAGCCTCCAGGGTCTTCATAAAGTGCCTAACAGTCATCGCCACTTACCTCCAGACCCTGGGGGTCTTTTTCTTCCCCTACTTAAATGACTGGCTGATAAAGGCCTCCATGGCATGCAGCACTCAGCGCATCTGACAATACAAATGCTCGAGCAACTCGGGTTTGTGTTCAACTATCCAAAATCCCAACTGCAGCCCTTACAGCAACTCAAATTCATTGGGGCTCTCTTGAATACCACGCAGACCCGCAACTTTCTACAAGGGACCGTGTACAGAGGCTCGGAGGTGGTTTCCACCGTCCATCAGAAGCGGCACACAACGGCTCAAGAGATGCTGGCTCAGAATGAGTCAGGCTCAGTGGACATTGTGCACCCAGTGGAAGCAAGCCACAGGTCACCCTCGGGACTGGGTGACCATTACTTCCCCCCTTAATGAGTCTCTTTCGTAGTGGCTGAAGCCCCAACACCTGCTCCAAGTATTTCCCTTTCAGCTAATCCCACCCCAGCAGAGGCTCACCACGATGTGTCCAAACTGGGCTGGGGCATGAACTTGGATGGCTTGCAGACGCAGGGCCTCTGGTTGGAGCATGAGAGCCTGCACCAGATCAATTTCCTGGAACTACAGGAGATTGCAAGCACCCTCAGGGCCTTCCAGCCACACCTGGAAAACCGAGTTGTCCTCATTCAGACAACCAGGTAGCAATGTTCTATGTCAACAAGCAGGGAGGCACGGGCTCGTACCTCCTGTGCTGGGAGGTGGTGAGCCTCTGGAAGTTCGCAGTAACCCATGGCATGGAGCTCCAGGCGATCTACCTGCCCGGATAGCTCAACACAGTGGTAGACCATCTCAGCTAGATCCTCCAGTTCCAACAGGAGGGTGATGGAGTGGGGCAGGTGGACTATTTCTGCTCCAACATGGCTGTGAAGGGGCAGGCTGTCGCCCGATGCCTTCCTTCTGGACTGGGGGGTGGGGCTGCTCTACGCTTGTGTCCCCCTCCCCCCCCCCCCCGATTACACTAGTGGTGAAGACACTTCTCAAACTCCAGGCAGACTGGGGGACCATGATTGTCATAGCCCCATACTGGCCTTGGCAGCCGTTGTTTTCACTGCTGCTCCAGTTCTCTTGTCAGGAGCCTCTCTGACTGGGCTCTGACCCCCAACCTCGTTTCTCAGGAGAGTGGGACCTTACTACGCCCGAATGTCCAGTCCCTGGCCCTCACGGCATGGATGCTGAATGGGTAGTCCTGTCTAAGCTCAACTTCTCCAAGGAGGTGATGGCTGTCTTCCTGGCTTCCCTCAGAGATTCCACCCACTGCGCCTATTTCTTCAAGTGGCGCAGGTTCTACCTCTGGTGTGCTGACAGGGCGTTTGATGCTTTCTCTTTCTCAGTGGAGGCCTTGCTGGAAGACCTTCTGCATTTCTCTAATTCGGTCTTCAAGTCCAACTCTGTTTGAGTGCATCTGAGTGTGATAAGGGCCTACCATCGGGGCTTGGAAGGGAACCCCATTTCTACTCAATCGCTGGTGCTCTACTTCATGCGGGGTCTGCTCTTGTCAAAGCCTTCAATTAGACTCCCTATACTGTATTGCTTCCTTGGATTTTGCAGTCCAATTGCATAACCCCCTGCAGCTTTGGCATTAAATCTTAGTTGCCAAATTCTCAACCATTCTTCAAGCTTTGCTAGAACCCTCCTCATGTCTACCCTGTTGCAGATTTTGGTATAATCCACAAAGAGGCATATTTTCTTGACAGAGTTCCCACAACATCACTTACAAAAATGTAAAAAAAAACCAGGACCAAAGATTAATCCCTGAGGCACGCCACTGGTAATATCTCCCTATCTTAAGCGTGAACTCCTTTTACTATTATCTTCAGGAATGTCCCACTCAAAACAGTTGCTTGCCCAGTGAGACTTCTGAGTTTGTTAGCAGTACCCTTAAGGTGGAGTTCCTATCCCAGTTTTCAACATGTTACATTGTTTCATTTTTCTTACTTTTCCAGTTTTTGCTTGAACTGGCCCTTGTGTACTTTTTCAACTGCAATCCCTCCCGCTTGCTATCAATTGGCTTATTGGATAACATCTAGTAATTTTTTTTTTTTTTTTTTTTTAGTGCCATCGGGTCAGTGTTGACTCATAGCGACCCAGCTACCTCTGGGTTTTCTTGGCAATGTATCAACGGAAGTAGATTGCCAGCCTTTTCTTCCGAGGCCATGGAGGATAAAGTGACTCGCCCAAAGTCACAAGGAGTGCCAGTGGGAATCAAACCCTTGATCTTCTGGGTACTAGGCAGTTGCTCTAACCACTAGGCGGCTACTCCATTCCATAATAATAATAATCTAGTAATTATTCCTATTTAAATTACCGGTTATTCACAATAGTATGCCTGCTGAGTATAGTTTATCAGTGAGGGTAATTTTTCCATGGATTTATATAGGTTACAGGATATTTAATCAGGCTTCTGTTCTCTTCTACATAGTAACATAGTAAATGATGGCAGATAAAGACCAGTATGGTCCATCTAGTCTGCCCAGTAAGATGGCAAGAGTTCGGTGCACCTGCCGCTCCGTGCAGGCCACCCCTCCCCCCCCCCCCATGTTTTTGTTTAGGGGTGAATCCACCGCTCTGTGTAGGCCACCCCTATTTGTTGAGAATTTAGATAGTTACGTTTATTTTGATTTTATCTTAAAGGGATCCACTGTGTCTGTCCCATGTCATTTTGAATTCTGTCACTGTATTTGCCTCCACCACTTCCATCGAGAGGGCATTCCAAGTATCCACCTCCCTTTCAGTGAAAAAGTATTTCCTGACATTGCCTTTCAATTTACCCCCTTGCAGCTTCATGTTATGCCCTCTAGTTTTACAAATTCCCCGTCTTTGGAAGAGGTTTGTTTGTTCGTTATTTCTCTAAGTATTTAAAGGTCTGAATCATATCTCCCCTATCCCTCCTCTCCTCAAGAGTGTACATATTTAGGTCTTCAAGTCTCTTCTCATAAGGCTTCTGACGCAGGCTCCAAATCATTTTGGTCACCTTCCTCTGAACAGTTTTCAGTCTTTTTACATCCTTTGCAAGATATGGTCTCCAAAACTGAACACAGTATTCCAAGTGAGGCCTCACCAGTGACTTATACAGTGGCATTAGTACCTCTTCCTTTCTGCTAGTAATTCCTCTTTGTATGCAAACCAACATCTTCCTGGCTTTTGCCAGTGCCTTGTCGCACTGTTTTGCCACCTTGAGATCCTCAGAAATAATCACACCTAGGTCCTTCTCCTGGTCCGTGCACACCAACCTCTCACCCCCTATCGCATACATTTCCCTTGAATTTCTGCTTCCCAAGTGCATGACACTGCACTTCACATTAAATCTTAACTGCCAAGCATTAGACCATTTTTCCAGCTTTTCTAGATATTTCCTCATGTTATCCACTCCCTCAGGGGAGTCCACTCTGTTGCAAATTTTCGTGTCATCTGCAAAAAGACAGACTTTTCCATTCAGTCCTTCAGCAATATCACTCACAAATACATTGAACAGTGCCGGGCCCAGGACCGAACCCTGGGGCACCCCGCTAATCACCCTCCTTTCATCCGAGTGAGCTCTATTTGCTATCACCTTCTGTCGTCTGTCAGTCAACCAATTTCTGATCCAGTTCACCACCTTGGGACCCATCCCCAAACTACTGAGTTTATTGGTAAGCCTCCTATAAGGAACAGTATCAAAGGCTTTGCTGAAATCCAGGTAGATCCATCCATCCATCCATCCATCGCATGCCCCTAATCTAGTTCTCAGGTCACCAATCAGATTTGTTTGGCAAGATCGACCTTTGGTAAAACCATATTGCCTCGGATCATGCAACCTGTTGGTTTTGAGAGAGTCCACTATTCGCTTTTTCAGGAGCACTTCCATTACTTTTCCCACCACCGAGGTGAGGCTCACGGGCCTGTAGTTTGTCACTTCTTCCCTCTCACCACTTTAGTGAATTAATACCACATCAGCCCTTTTCCAGTCCTGAGGAGCTTCTCCTGTTTCCAAGGATCTGTTGAAAACATCCTTTAACGGCCCTGCAAGAACCTCTCAGCTCTTTCAGTATCCTGGGATGTATCCCATCCAGTCCCATGGCCTTGTCCACTTTTAGTTTTGCAAGTTGTTCTAACACATCATCTTCTGTGAATGGTGTGGTATCTGCTTCATTCCCATTTGTATATTTGGGAGTCACAGGCGGTCTGTCTCCAGGATTTTCTGTTGTTCAGAGGCACCCTTCTGAGACTATTAACTTTTATCATTAGGCAGTACTTCTTTCTCAAGCTCTGCTTCTTGATTGATTGATTTAGCTATTTTTATATAGCGCTCTATCTAAAAGTCAAAGCAGGTTTCAGTTAACCAAATTTCAAGTTACTACATTGAACAAGGAGAGTTTAATTTGGAGGCAGGGAATTATACAAAGAACTAGGAAATTCTTAGAACAGGCAGCAAATTATGTATATTAGAGTAGGGGGAGGCTAGAAAAAATAATATGAACGTGAACCACGGTAAAAATGAGGAATAATGTACTTAGCGGGGTCGGATTTAAGATTTTGATGCTCATAGGCAAGACCAGAAAGCAGATAACAGAGGAGAAGGGATGTCAGGGATCTCAAAGATTGGACAGCCAGGAAGGAGGGATAGAGAATCCACATAGGGGTTGCCAACTGCCTCCAGATTCACCAGACAGGCTTGATCCAGTTCTGGGTTTACCCTATTGCATGCAGGGACATGTATTCTGATTTCTCCATTGCACTCTATAAGAAAAGCAAGACTACATGTCCCTGCATGCAATAGGGTAAACACAGAACGGGATCAAATCTGTCGGGTGCATTGGGAGCCGATTGGCAACCTTACATGCACATCAGGCCTGGTCCCCAGGAATGAGCAATATCTACAGGGTAATAGCTTCACTAATGGCATTTAAAAGAAGGCATTAAGGTGCAAAGTAGCACTTCCTCTTGCCATGTTGTCTACTCCTAGACCCCTCTTCCAGGCCTATATTCTTGGCCCAAGAGTTTGCTTCAGGCTGGGAAAGTTCCTCTCTGTAATTGACTTCTCTATGAGAAACGGAACCTATCTCAGTACAGCTCCCTTCCTGACCAGTTCAAAGACCCAGTGCTGTTCTGCAGCCTCCTGAGCAGAAGTTTCCACAAGTTTTTAAATCTCTGACTCTGCTGGTTGGGCATAACCTCTTCCATGGCTTTTCAGGCACCTGTACAAGTTATCGATTTTAAGAACATAAGAAATGCCACATTGGGTCAGACCAAAGGTCCATTGAGCAAGTATGTAATTTCTAACCATAGCCAATCCAGGTCACAAGTACCCAATTGAGAGAGTAGTCTATTTCTCATTACTTATACCTAGGGGTAAGCAGCAGATTTCTCAAGTCTATCTGGCTAATAATGGTTATGAACATTTCTCCAGGAATTTGTGTAAACTCTTTTTAAACATATCTTCTAACAGATCTCACAGGTTGTCTATTAAGTGAAAAATTGCTTCCTATGGTTAGTTTTCTAAGTGCTACCAGTTGATTTCATGGAGTGTCCCTTTGTATTAGTACTATTTGAAGGTATAAACAACCATTCCCTATTTACCTTTTCCATACACCTCAGGATTTATAGACCTTATCATATTTCCTCGCAGTCATCTTTTCTCCAAACTGAAGAGCCCTAACCACTTTATCCTTTCTCCATAGGGAGTCATTCCTTTCTCTTTATAATTTTTGTCACCCTTCTCTGAATCTTTTCTAGTTCAACTATATCCTTTTTTCAAATGAGATGAGCATAGTTTACTCCTGGGAGCACAGAATTTGTGCAGAATCCCCCACCTGCGCAGAATCCTGCACTTGCTATGCAGAATTCTGTGCAGATACCAGCATCCGCAAGCAGTGAGGCAAGCTCGGAGTGCACAAGCTTTAAGTAGGGTTGTCAACCGGCCGGTTTTCAGCCGGCCTGGCCGGTTTTCCTGTGGCCGGGCCGGCTGCCGGCAGAGAACCGAAACCGGCCATTGAAAAGCCGGTTTTTTGCTCTGGCCGCGAGATCGGGAGCGGCCAGAGCAGAAAACTGGCTTTGCGATTGCGATTGCGATCACAGTCCTGGCCCCCTTGCAGCCGCTGCTTCTGCTTCTTACAGAGCAGCGGCTGCAATAAAGTTAATTTAAAAGTAGGGAAACCTGTGAGGGGCCTTCCAGCCCTAAGAAACTCCTTCTGCAGTGCCCGCCCCTCTGATGTCACTTCCTTTTCAGCCAGGGACCCTGCAGAAGGAGTTTCATAATAGCGGAGGGCTCCTCCTCACAGGTTTCCTTACTTTTAAATTAACTTTATTGCAGCCGCTGCTCAGTAAGAAGCAGGAGCAGCGGCTGCACGGGGGGGGGGGGTAGTTAAGCTGCACGGGGGGGGGAGTTAAGCTGCACAGAGGGGTAAGCTGCACAGGGGGGGGGAGTTTAAGCAGCACGGGGTGGGGAGTTTAAGCAGCACGGGGTGGGGGGTTTAAGCAGCACGGGGTGGGGGGTTTAAGCTCCATGGTGAGGTTAAGTTCCATGGGGTGGGGGCTTAAGCTGAATGGCGGGGTTTAAGCTTCACAGGGGGGTGTTAAGCTGCATGGGAAGGTTAGGCTCCAAGGGGGAGGTTAAGTTGCACGGAGGGGGGTGTTAAGCTGCATGGGGGGGTTTGAGCTGCATGGGGTGGTTAAGCTCCATGGGGGGGGGGGGTTAAGCTGCATGGCAGAGGTTAAGCTGAACAGGGGGGTTAAGCTGCACTGAGGAGGGGGTTAAGTGCACTGGGGGGAGGAGGTGAAGGTGTTCTGGGGGGGTGAAGATGCACTGGGGGGGGGAGGTGAAGCTGTACTAGGGGGGTGAAGCTGCACTGGGGAGGGAAAATGAAGCTGTAATGGGGGGGGGGGATAAGGCTCCACAAAGGTTTAAATTTATTTTTATCTTAACTTTATTGCAGCCGCTGCCCTGTAAGAAGCAGGAGCGGCGGCTGCAAGGGGAAAGAGGTGGCAAAAGAGACTGACAGGTGGAAAGTGAGGGCTGGAAGAGAGCTGAAAGGTGGGGAGGAGGTGGCTGGAATAGGGTTGTCAACCGGCCGGTTTTTCCATGGCCAGGCCGGCTGCCGGCAGAGATGTAAAACCGGCCATGGAAAAGCCGGTTTTTTGCTCTGGCCGCAAGATCGGGAGTGGCCAGAGCAAAAAAACGGCTTTTCTCCCGACTCCCGAAGTCCGCGGGGGAGGGAGCCGGGGAAGCCTGTGCAAGACCCCGGCTCCCTCTGTACAATCGCCAGCGTGAAGATCTTTTTCCTTCACGCTAGTGGCTGTTTCTGTGAAGCCGTGATTGCTGGGAAAGGTTAAAGGCAATAACGTGCCTTGTACTGTGCCTTATAACGCACTCACAGAAACAACCGCCAGCGTGAAGGAAAAGGATCTTCATGCTGTCATTAGAATGTAACAGAGCCACGAGAGCAAAGGTAAACTCTCCCAAGAATGTTTTTAAAATGCCACTGCAGCAATCGGGCAATCCAGGCTTGGATCTCTGCCTGCATATCTGGATGTTTCGCTGCCGTTTGAAACTGAACATGGCCAAAACAGAACTTTTTATTTTTCCCCCTAAACCCACCTCCCCCCTTTCTCTTTTCTCAATCTCTGTGGATAATATTCTACTCCTCCCTATTTCCTCGGCTTGCAACCTTGGTGTCATCTTTGACTCCTCCTTCTCCTTCTCCACACTTATCCAACTGATAGCTATAACCTGTCGTTTCTTTCTTAATAACATCAGCAAAATGCATCCCTTCCTTTCAGAACACACTACTAAGACACTTATACACTCTTTAGTCACCTCCCTTCTAAACTATTGCAACCTCCTCCTTTCTGGTCTCCCTCAGAATCATCTCTCTCCCCTTCAGTATGTTCAAAACTTGGCTGCACGGCTAATCTTCTGCCAACCTTGATATGCTTATATAACTCCTCTTCTGAAGTTGCTTCATTGGCTCCCTATCCACTTCCGTATCCAGTTCAAACGTCTCCTATTTACCTATAAGTGTATTCATTCTGCGGCTCCTCACTATCTTTCCTCTTATCTCTCCCTACACCCGTCCTCAGGAACTTGTCTTCTGGCAGATCCCTTCTGTTTGTGCCCTTCTCTTCTACTGCCAGCTCCAGATTTTGATCCTTCCATCTTGCTGCTCCTTATGCCTGGAACAAACTACCTGAGTCTGTATGTCAGGCTTCAACTTTGGCTCTTTTCAAATCCAGGCCGGAAACTCACCTTTTTGAGGCCGCTTTTGGATCCTGATCCGTTTAGTCTCCTAAGTGTTTTCTTACCATTCCCCTAGATGTATCCTTGTCCTCAGCTGTTGTGTTGTCTGTCTTGACCAGATTGTAAGCTCTGACAAGCAGGGACAGTCTTTTACATGTGTCTTACAGTGCTACATATGCCTTGTAGCGCTGTACAGAGGTAAGTGACTGGGGGCCGGAGATGGGCCAGTGGTGAGCTAGGGGAGGGCTGGTAAGAGGAGATGGGCCAGTGATGAGTTAGGGGAGTGCTGGGGGCCAGAGACCGACTAATGGTGAGCTGGGAGAGGATGATTGCAGGAGATAGGCCTGTAGTGAGCTAGGGAAAGACTGGGGCCGGAGAGGGCCTAATGGTGAGTTGGGGAGGGCTGGTGGCCGGAGATGGGCTGATGACGAGTCAGAGGGAGTGACTGGGGAACTGGAGAGGACTGATGGTGAGTTGGGGGGAAGTGATTGGGGGCTGGAGAGGATTGATGGTAAGTTGGGGGTGGCGGGGAGCTGGAAATGGGCTGAGTCTAGGGGGTTGGCTGGGTGCTGGAGATGGTTGTATGCCTGGCGGATGCAAAGAAAGGAGGAGAGGTATAGGAGAGATAAGGGTAGGTGCATGGGGGAGGGGAGAAAGGGAGATAAGGTTTGGGGGTATGTACATTAGGGGTAGACCTTATGGACAGACAGCAGTAGGAATCTTCCTAGAAGTTAGAGGGAGAGAGAAGGGGGAGCAGGGAAATCTTGGGTGTTGGGGAGAGAGCTGTGATTGGAGCCAGAGAGCTGAGGGAAAAGGCAGTGGGAATTTCTGGTCTAGATGTGGAGTTAGACTTTATGATGGGAGAATTCTGCACAAACATGTACAAATAAACATGCAGAGTTTTGCAGAATTTTAAAATACGCAGAATTTTCAAACTTTTTGCACAGAATTTTTTTTGCAGAGAATTCCCCCAGGTGTAGTAGTTGCACTGCGGATCAATACAGAGGCATTATGATACTCTGTTTTTATTTCCATTCTTTTCCTAATAATACTTAGCATATTGTTTGCTTTATTTTGACTGCTGTGGTACACTGAGTCAAGCTTTTCAAAGTGTTGACCACAATGATGCACAGCATTGTGTACCTATAGTTGTGGTCAACATTATTGGCACCTTGCATTGTAGGTATGTTCAAAGGTATACAACAAAAAAAAAAGATGTCTGTGCAACATAGATATAATTTTTGAGAAAAAAATTAAATAGGACCTGGACAGGATTAATGGCACTCTTCACTAATATTTGGTTGCACAACCCTTGGCAGCGATGACAGCCTCCAAACATTTCTTGTAGTCATCTATGAGTTTCAAACATCTGACTGCTGGCAGTTTCTCCCACTCTTCAACTGAGATTTGTTCCAGCACATAAATGTTTCCAGGATTCCTTTTACAGATGGCAGATTTCAGCTCTTTCCAAAGGTTCTTGATTAGATTGAAATCAGGACTCATTGCTGGCCAGTTTAAAACAGTCCATTTGTTTAACCATTCCTTTATACTGTTGGATTTATGTTTCGGGTCATTGTCCTGCTGGAGGACCTTTGACCCAGAACTAGATTTCCGACACTAGGAAGCACATTTCGCTCCAAAATATCTTGGGTAGTCCTCCGATTTCATGATTCCTTTAATATGTTCCAGGCCTCCTGTTCCTAAGGCAGCAAACAGTCCCACAACATTATGGAGACTCCACCATATTTAACTGTAGGAAGGGTGTTTTTTTCCTTATAAACTTCATTTCTTTGTCTATAAATGAATCACAGGTCTGCATTGGCAAAGAGCTCAAGTTTGGTTTCATATATCCACAGAACGTTTTCCCAGAAGGACTCTCTCTCTCTCAAGATGGGTTTGGGCAAATATCAGGTGGGCCTTTTTACATCTGTCTTTGAACAGTGGAGTCCTCCTTAGGCTTCACCCATGAAGTCCTGCATTGTTTAATGCACGGCGTATGGTTCGGGTTGAAACCACCACTCTAGATTGCTCCAGGTCAACTTTAAACTCTTTGGATGTTGTATGTGGTATTTTTCCAACAGTTCGCACTAACCTTCGAAGACGACTTGGATTAATTTTCCTCTTTCCACCACATCCTGGGAAGTTCTTGACAGTTCCATGAGCAGAAAATGTCTTAATAACATTGTGAACTGTAGACACGGGAATCACAAGGTCTTTGGAAATAAGTCTGATGTTTGGTGGTGATTGCTTTTCTGGTGGTCTCAGGCAGCTCTCTTGTCTTCACCATTGTGAAACTGGAACAGCGAGTGAATGTGGCCATTTTAAACATTAGAGCCATCATTCATTGGTTGATTCAAGTCATGTGAGTACTGACGATCACATGCGTGTCTAATTGTACTGCAATGGGAATGTGGTTCTGTTCAAACTGATTTGAATTGTTTATAAGGGTGCCATTAATCATGGGTGTATAATAGTGACAATAGCATACTAGATAGGGTCGATATTATGTATATTTATGGTATATGATTATTTATGGGAGTTTTTTGGATCATTGATGTTAAGGTGTTGATCTGTGGCCAAGATTTACAAGCCAGGATCAAAAGACCCAGTGGTATTGAGATCCTTTTTCTCCGCTTTAATAAGTTGAAATAATGATGTTTCTGATATAGTTTAATTGGATAGGATGAAGTTTTAGTTTTTTATAATAATCATGTCCTGGCAATGTCTTGGTTTTTATATTATTTCCTACTATTTACTTTTTTAATTGGTCTTGTTTTATTTGATTCTTTTGTGTATCAGATATGGGTGTGTATATAGTCCAAAGCCATTTCGCTGGTCACTTTTTTTTAGGAGATATTGGATATTAAGAGGTTGAACTGCAAGGGTACCAATAATGTTGACCACAACTGTATAGTGTGGATTGTTTTTCCTATGTGCATGCCTCTGAACCTGTCCACATTAAATTTAATCTGCTGTCTACTGTAGAAGCTCAGTCCTTCCATCTCATTGGGTTCTCCTGTAATTCTTCACAATTCTTCATATTTGAAGAAACATGACCCAGTCAATGGATGGGGAGTAGACTTTAGTGCCAGTTGGCTTCCTTTTTTTTTCTCCTTCCTAATTTATTTTGTGTGTTGATTGTAAACTATATTTGGCTCTGGCTCAAAATGCAGTACAGAAAGTCATAAAATAAATAGCTTTGAACAGTTTAGGTTCATTTGTAAATTTCACCACCTCATTTGTCTTTTCTTTTTCAGATCATTTAAAGATGTTAAAAAGCATTGGTTCCACTACAGATTCCTGGGGCACACCAATATTCAGCTTTCTCCTTTGAGAGAACTGACCATTTAGTCTTCCTCTCTGTTTCCTATCTTTTAACCATTTAGCAGTCCGCAGTAAGACATGGTCTCCCATCCCTTAACTTCTTAATTTTCGTGGGAGCCTTACATTATAAGGACTCTATGAAAATCCAGATACACTCCAATAACTGACTCACCCAAATCTAACAGAGTGGTATGGCAGGCCTTGACAAATTTTCTTGGAATCTTGGAACCAGCCTTAAACACTTAGGAGCTAGCTGCTGACATCTTGATCTCATTGCCCCCTCAGCCTCCCAAAAGGGGTTTCGCAGCTCCTTCAAGGGCCTGATTTACTGTTTTCAATTTCTATGGCAAAAGAAAGCTTAATCTGGCCCTTAATTTGCCATTACATGGTGCTAACAGAAGGCAGCAACCTTTCTCCTCTTCCCCCTCTCACGAACCCCAATGAGTATGTTGTCGGCAGTATATTGATGACCCTTTATAGCTGCACCTGAGAACCTGAGACAGCTTCCATTTTTGCTTCGCATATTACCATGGCCTGGTAATATGCAAAGCAAAAAAAAAACCTCTCATAGCTCCTGCACGCTTCCTTCACCCACTCCCTTTCTCTCATGACTCCCCTCCCCCATCCCCTACTCACTCTTAGCGCCCCCTCCCCAGCCATCACTAGGTATGTCTCTCTCTAATTGTCCACCCAATATCTTCCTCATTGCCCTATCTTTCCCCAGTCATCATGTGATGTATCTTTCCATTTCTTCAGTATTGCTGCACTCCTCAACCGCAATCAACTCTCTGCATGTAGCTTGAGCCACATGGTAGAGGAAGTTTGTTGATCTTGCAGTTTCAAGTCTCTGTAAGAGATATTGTGTGATGGTTGAGTGTTGGTGGGGCAGTGAAATCCAACACCAACTAAGATGCAGACAGCAGTCCAGCAGCGGGATGGGAGCTTTCCAGTCTTTTGCATTGAGTGTCACATGTATGATTTTCTCCCAGTTGGTGAGAGGTCTTACGTGTGCACTAGGTGCAAGGAGCTCTTTTCTCTCAGGGAACAAGTCCGTTCTCTAGAGGCTAAAGTAGCAGACTTGGAAAACATAAGACAGACAGAGAGGTATATAGACGAGACCTACAGGGATATAGTCCTGAAATCCCACATCCAGTCTGGCAGCACCCCTGTTGCCATGGAAGAGAGAGGTCACGTGACAGGAGAGCATCACCCTGGTGTGGCAGGAAGTGATCCTGTAACTAGGACCTGTCCTCCAGGTGATGTAAAACCCTCTCGCACCGAGGAAGTATCTCCAGGGCCATCTGCCCATGAGGGAAGGGTTAGGACAGCCGTTATAGTTGGTGATTCGATCATTCTGCATGTAGATAGCTGGGTGGCTGGTGGACGTGAGGATCGCCTGGTAACATGCCTGCCTGGTGCGAAGGTAGCGGACCTCACGCGCCACCTAGATAAGGTCTTAGATAGTGCTGGTGAGGAGTCTGCTGTCTTGGTACATGTCGGTACCAATGACATAGGAAAATGTGGTAGGGAGGTTCTGGAGGCAACATTTAGGCTTTTAGGTAGGAAGTTGAAATCCAGAACTTCCAGGGTAGCATTCTCCGAAATGCTTCCTGTTCCACGCGCAGGACCCAAAAGGCAGGCAGAGCTCCGGAGTCTCAATGCATGGATGAGACAATGGTGCAGAGATGAGGGTTTTGGATTTGTTAGGAACTGGGGAACATTCTGGGGAAAGGAGGGGCTCTTCCGAAGGGATGGGCTTCACCTTAACCGGGATGGAACCAGGCTGCTGGCATTAACCTTTAAAAAGGAGATAGAGCAGCTTTTAAACTAGATATTAGGGGAAAGCCGACAGTCGCCCAAGAGCGGATGGTTCGGAAGAATGTATCCTTGAAGGATACTACCAAAAGCAGAGAGGTTCCACAAAAGAGTAAAGTAGCCCAAATGCCCTCAAGTATGGAGCAGACAGAGCTTAAAGATCCCAATTTACCCATGTCTAACAATAGCCAAATTAACATGAATAAAATACATTCTCTAAAATGCTTGTATGCAAATGCTAGAAGTCTAAAGAATAAGATGGGAGAGTTAGAATATATAGCACTAAATGAAAGGTTAGATATGATTGGAATATCAGAGAAATGGTGGAAGAAGGACAACCAGTGGGACACTGATACCTGGGTACAAACTATATCGTAATGATAGAGCTGATCAAATAGGTGGAGGGGTTGCGCTCTATGTTAGAGAGGGCATTGACTCAGAAAGGATTAAAGTTTTGCAGGAAACAAAATCTGCTGTAGAATCTATATGGATTGAAATTCCATATAAAAGGGGGAAGGCGATGGCAGTGGGGGTGTACTATCGAGCACCTGGCCAGAATGACCAAATGGATGATGAAATGCTCAAAGAAATCATGTAAGCTAACAAAAGTTACAGCGCAGTAATAATAATGGGTGATTTCAATTACCCCGGTATCGACTGGGTCAGTGTCACGTCAGGACATGCTAGGGAGATAAAGTTCCTAGATGAAATAAATGACTGCTTCTTGGAGCAGCTGGTTCATGAACCGACCAGAGGGGAAGCCATATTAGACCTAGTCCTTAGTGGAACACCAGATCTAGTGCAAGAGATAAGGGTGTTGGGGCCACTTGGCAATAGTGATCATAGCATGATCGCCTTTGATTTAATTAGTGGAGGAGGGATAGTAAGAAATCCACAGTACTACCTTTTAACTTTTGAAAGGGAGACTATGATAAAATGAGGAAAACAGTTAAGAAAAAGCTAAAAGGAGCAGTTGCGAAGGTTAAAGACGTACATCAAGCTTGGGTGGTGTTGAAAAATACTATCTTGGAAGCCCAGACCAGCTGTATTCCACGCTTTAAGAAAAGTGGAAGGAAGTCCAAAAAACTGCCAGCATGGTTTAAAGGTGAGGTCAGAGAGGCTGTTGTTGCCAAAAAAGCATCTTTCAGGAAATGGAAAAAAGAACCAAACGACGAAACCTGGAAACAGCACAAGCACTGGCAAGTCAAATGCAAGGCATTGATAAGGCAGGCAAAGAGAGAATTTGAGAGGAAGCTTGCTGCGGAAGCAAAAACGCGAAATAAAGACCTTTTCAAGTACATTCGTAGCAAAAAACCTGTGAGAGAGTCAGTTGGTCCATTAGATGATAAAGGGGTTAAAGGAGCACTAAGAGGCGACAAGGCGATAGCGGAGAGACTGAATGAATTCTTTGCTTCAGTCTTTACTGAGGAAGATGTAGGGATGTTACCCATGACTGAAGTGGTATTTGAAGGTGCGGAAGAATTGAAGGAAATATCGATACATCGGGAAGATGTCTTACAACTATTAGATAAACTGAAGAGTAGCAAATCACCTGGGCCGGATGGTATACATCCAAGGGTGTTGAAAGAACTGAAATATGAGATTGCAGAACTGCTATCAGTAATCTGTGAACTATCATTAAAATCATCTCTAATACCTGAAGATTGGAGGATCGCCAATGTAACACCAATTTTTAAAAAGGGTTCCAGGAGTGATCCGGGAAACTACAGACCAGTGAGCCTAACGTCAGTACCAGGAAAAATGGTAGAAACCATCATAAAGAATAAAATTACTCAGCATGTAGATAGTCACAACCTAATGGGAGACAGCCAACATGGCTTTAGACAAGGAAGATCTTGTCTTACTAATCTGTTATGTTTTTTTGAAGGAGTGAATAAACAGGTGGACAAAGGTGAGTCGGTTGATATTGTGTATCTGGACTTTCAGAAAGCCTTTGACAAGGTCCCTCATCAGAGACTTTTGGCAAAACTAAAGAGTCATGGGATAGGAGGCAGTGTACTATTGTGGATCAGGAACTGGTTAAAAGATAGAAAGCAGAGGGCTAAATGGCCAATTTTCCCAATGGAGAAAGGTGAATAGTGGTGTACCCCAGGGATCTGTGCTGGGTCCGCTGCTTTTTGACATATTCATAAATGACCTGGAAAGTGGAATAACGAGTGAGGTTATCAAATTTGCAGATGACACAAAACTATTTAAAGTTGTTAAAACCCAAGAGGATTGTGAAAAATTGCAAGAGGATCTTGATAAATTGGAAGACTGGGCATCAAAATGGCAGATGAAATTTAATGTGGACAAGTGCAAGGTTATGCACCTAGGGAAGAACAACCCAAACTATGGTTACACGATGCAAGGTTCCACATTAGGAACCACCACCCAGGAAAAAGATTTAGGCGTCATTGTGGATACCATGTTAAAACCCTCGGCCCAGTGTGCAGCGGCGGCCAAGAGAGCAAATAGAATGCTAGGTATGATAAGGAAAGGAATAGAAAATAAAACAAAAGATATTATAATGCCTCTATATCGTTCCATGGTGAGACCGCACCTTGAATATTATGTGCAGTTCTGGTCGCCGTATCTTAAAAAGGATATAGCGATTTTAGAAAAGGTACAGAGAAGAGCCACCAAAATGGTAAAGGGGATGGAAGGATACTCCTATGAAGAAAGGTTAGGGCTCTTTAACCTGGAAAAGAGACGGCTGAGGGGAGATATGATAGAAGTCTATAAATTAATGAACGGAGTGGAACGGGTAAACGTAGATCGATTGTTTACCTTATCAGAATATAGAAAGACTAGGGGACATGCAATGAAGCTACAGGGTAAACTATTTAAGACTAATAAAAGAAAATATTTTTTCACTCAACGTGTAATCAAACTCTGGAATTTGTTACTGGAGGATGTAGTAAAGGCTGTTAGTGTAGCTGGGTTTAAAAAAGGTTTGGACAAGTTCCTGGAGGAAAGGTCCATAAACCATTATTAAGAAGTGACCGAAGATATCAATGCTTGACCCAGTACAAGCATTGTGGAACTTGTGTCTCTTGGGGAAACTGCTAGGTACATATGACCTAGATTGGCCACTGTTGGAAACAGAATACTGGGCTTGATGGACCTTGGTCTGACCCAGTATGGCATATCTTATGTTCTTATGGGTGCCAGGCTGCAATTTATAGTAACAATGATGACCTGGTCCCTGCGATTTGTCGAGTCCTATGCTGAATTTATGTTGGCTCTGACCCATTTAGAAATGTCTATCCATATATTTAGTAACTTTGATTTTCAGAATAGCTTCTACCATTTCACTCAGTGCTGACATCAGATTCACTGGTCTATACTTTTCTGAGTCCCGCCAGAGGCCTTTTTAAGGTTAAAATTACACTGGCCACCCTCTAGTTCTTGAGTAACTTAACTGATTTTAATGATAGCTTGCAGACTGCAATTTCATTTCTGAGTTCTTGAAGAACCATAGGAATGTGTACCATCCAGTCCAGGTGATTTCCTACTATTTAGTTTGTCAATTTGCTCTGTTACATCTTCCAAGTTCACTGTGATTTCTTTCATTTCCTCCAAATAGCTGTTGTCAAAGATGGTTTCCAGCATCAATATCTCCCCAACAGCTTCCTTGAAAAATACTGAAGTAAAAATGCATTTAGCTTTTCCACTATGGGCTTATTCTCACTGAGTGCCCTTATACCTCTTGGTCACTTAATGGTCCAGCTGATTCCCAGATCTAATGCTTTACCAACCTCTGTCACTTTTTGACACATTACTCTAGCCTTTCAGCTTTCACTGCAGTTCCTTACAGAGGCTGCAGATTTTTCAGCAAGGAATAATCGCCCTTTTTTTTTTAATAAACAGATTCTGATTTCATCTCAAAGCACAATAATATTTGGGGTTGATAAAACCAATTTTAAAGTATTGGGAGAAAAAACAATTTTTGATCAGTGAACACATTTCTTTTTTCAAGGGTTGCTTTTAATTTTGAAAATGATGTAATGAGATTAAAACATCAGACTGATCAATGGATACATTCTTTTCCCAGTTCATGCTACTTGTGTGATTTGGTTAAGGGGTGTACTTTGCAGCCATTATTCAGGTAGTCTGCTATGACTTTCTTTCTGAGCGTGAAGTCCTGATAAGAAAATAATCATTGTGCTAAACAAAACACATGCCTCTCCCAACTTCAGCATCATCACCACTTTGATCACTATCTCTCATTAGCAACTGGATTAGAGCTGTCTGTAGACTGAAGTGGAGCCTGGTGTAGTAATGAATTACAGAGATCTCCAGGAACAAGTAGGAATGCAGTCTTCACATATGGGTGAAGACATCGATGGAGCCTGGTGCAGGAGCACTCCCCAGCATCCGATAGGAATGCTTTAGGGAGCATCGTTTCATGAAGGCATGTCTGCCTTCCCAGTAACTCTCCTCAGTCGTCTTTTTTTTCCATGGAGCCATCAGGACCTTGTCTTAATCCCAACGTGAAGAGACTTCTTCAAACTTTTTTGGGGCTTGCTGTTTGCCTTCCCATTATCCAGAGCGGTCCAGCATCGTTCCAGTATCCTTTACTTTTTTCTTTTTCTATTTTTTTTACTTTTTTCTTCGGGTTTTTCATGTTGGGCCACCATTACCCAATTTGATTTGGGCTCCATCATTTTTTCGAAGATGGAGAAACCCCACAGTGGGTTAAAAAAATGTACTAAGTGCCGTAGTATCATCTCGGCCACCAATTAGCACGACTGGTGTTTAATATGTCTAGGCCCCAACCATGACATTCCTTCATGTGCCCATTGCAAACACATGATGGCACGGGGGCTTAAGAACTGAGAACAGCAGCAGTTTAAGCTGTTTTGGTCAGACTCAGCCTCTTCGGCACACTCCTTGGGTGCTTCCACGCAGACAGTCATCGCATCCTTCACATTCATCTTCCACTTTTAAACATAGCATGAAGTATCAATCGGATAAGGTATCAAAGGCCTCTGCATCAAAAGGCTCCTGTTGCTCAACATCTGCCTCGGACTCCGATGCTGAACTCATCTGCAGATCCAGACTTAGGCTTACCCGACAAACAGCCCTGGCGAGAGGATACCCCCTCCAAAGCCGCAGAGGAGCTCAGGGTTGCTCCCAAGACCATGTCCTCGGTAGAGTCCCCGATACCTTGCTTGGGGACGGTAGCTTAGGACTCCAGGCCCGAACTCACCCAGTCCTCTCCATTCACTCTCGATGAGCGTGTGCAAGCCATCGAGCAGAGTCTGACCATGATCCTGGCAGCCCTTGTTTCACCTCTAAGCTCACTGCTCCAACACCATCCTTTGACATTGATGCACCTGGTGCTTCTGGAGGTCTGCTCGATGCACTGGTCCTGCCACGCTTGGAACCTCCAGCAACCCTGATTTATTTGGGAGCATCGCGCATTCTGGTTCTGATGCTGCATTCCATGGACATCGACCTTCAACGTCAGGGATGGAGCATCGTCGGTACCAGGGTACCGATAGGCATTATTTCGATTTTCCTCCTGAATCGGATTTGGTTTCCTCCGATTCTGAACTGAAGTCTATTGAGTCTGAGCCCCTCAGAGACATTCCGTTGGATCCATCTCCGTCACATGAGAGGCATCAGTCTCCACCCGAAAACATGTCCTTTCTGGACTTCATCAAGGGCATGGCTGCAGCCCTCTCAATCTCTGACAGCAGAGGTAGAACCAAGGGCGGAGGAGTTAGATATCCTACAATCTCCAGGAACAAGCAGGAATGTAGTCATCATATATGGGGTATCATCGGTACCGACGGAACCTGCGCGGTAACGCTCCCCAGCGTCCAATTAGAAAGCTTTTGGGAGCATCCCACAGCGCCTGCGTGCTGCCTTCCCGCCTTTCCCAGCTGCCTCTCTCCAGCTCTTCGTTTTCCGCGGAGCCAGCAGGTCGTGTTCCTGTCACTGCAGAAAATTTTCCTTCTTTTTTGTGGTCACATCTGCCTTCCTCGACGCTTTACTGGTACCGCCGGTTTTTCTTTCTTTCTTTCTTTTCTTTAAAAAAAATAAAAATTTCTTAGTACTTTTTCCTATTTTTTTTTTTGCCAGATGCACGCACCATTTTGGGCCTTAGGCCCAAGATATTTTCCACAATGGAAAACCCTATTCGTGTTTTAAAAAGTGCACCAAGTGTGGCGGTACCATCTCCGTCACCGACACCCATGAGTGGTGTCTTAAATGTTTAGGTCCTGACCATTCCATCCCGGAATGTATGGCCTGTGCCATGATGTCCAAGAGAGGTCGACAGAACCGAGCCTCCAAGCTCAGTACCCTGTTTCCCTCTGATGCAGCTTCGGTGGCATCGACGTCTTCCAGGGCTTCGTCTTCCTCCCGTGGATCTCAGGTAACTAAACATAAGTCTAGCCTGTCCTCAAAGGGTAGATCTCCCTCTAAGCATTGAGATGCCTCTGGCGTTGCCCTTGAGGATTCTGCACCGGCAAAATTGCCCCAGCGGGAGGCTTCGGCTTCCAAAGCATTATCGGGGCTCCAGGACGTTCTCGAGGCCTCGACCTCGGCAGAACTACTGGTGCCATGCTCTGGGATACTGGCGGTCTTCTCCGGTACCGACATCCAGGCATCGGCAGCGTCGATAGACCAGAGAGTCCTGGCTATTGAATGCAGTCTGGCGGCTCTCCTTGCGGCATCAACACCCTCGGAACCGTGTCAGACAGTTCAACCGGTACCTGCACCGACAGCATCCGCATCGACATCGGTGTCCGCATTGCCGGCACCCAGTCATGCGATGCCTTCCGGTACCGTTACACAGGTACCGATTCCCCTCAATACCGACTTCGGTCGGTACGGGTATCGGGCTCTTCTGACAGTTCTGTCGATGCGGGAATACTTCTCCCGGAGGAGCCTTCCTCCCCTAAATGCAGGATGTCTCCTCCAGAGGACATTTCCTTTCAGGATTTCATTAGGGAGGTGGCTCGGGGTCTGTCCATTACTGTGGCCCCTGAAACAGAGCCCAGAGCAAGGGAGTTGGAAATTTTACAATATCCTAAAACTCCTAAGGAGGCAGCTACCTTGCCCATCCATGAGATCTTGCATGATCTCATGCTAAGACTGTGGGAAACACCTCTTACCTCCTCTCCTCACTCTCGTAGACTGGATACTCTGTATCGAGTCCCTCCTTGTCCTGGTTTCCAGAAAACTCAGCTTCCTCACCACTGTATTGTGGTGGAATCAGCTATGAGAAGGATCAAGAATGCAAAGCGACATGCCTCTAATCCTCCAGGGCGCGAGTGCAGAACTTTGGATGCTTTGGACGTCGTGTCTTCCAGGCTTCCATGCTCTCTGCCAGGATCAGTTCCTATAGTCTATATATGGGAATGTTCCTGAAGGAAGTCACAGGAGATTTAGAGGCTTTGAGCCCTCTTCTTCCTGAGTATAGAAGGCAGGATTTTCTCACATTGGTCAAACATGCCCAGGATGTTTCTAAATTTGTCAACCGTGCAGCTTTTGACTGTTTTGAGTGCATAAACAGAACCTCTGCCATTGCCATAGGTCCAAGTAGAATTGCTTGGCTTCAGGCATCTGATCTGGAGCTCTGGGTACAAGACAAACTGGGAAATATTCCTTGTACTGGTGAGAACCTGTTTGATAAAGATTGGCAGGAAAAGGCCAATGAGTTGGATGCTGACAGCTCCACCTTGGATAGATTATCCAAGTCCACAGCTGATCCTGCAAGAAAGAAATCTTTCAAGAAACCATTCTTTTCTAAGAAGAAGAGATTTTATCCTGCTTATTCTCAGCAGGGACGTTCTGCAGGTCAACCTGTCCAGAAGGGTCAGCAACCACCCAAACAAAGGAAAGCAAAGACTGCTAAGCCTCAACCGTCTCAGCAGTCTCAGCCTCCACAAGGCCTTTGACTTTCAACTAGAGAACTTAGCCTTCCTGGCTCTCAATGGACCAGAGCCTTCCACCATTCCAGGAAGGTTGTGCCATTTTGCCCCCAGATGGGGACAAATAACAGCAGAGCATTGGACACTCTCCATCATAAAAGAGGGGTACAAGCTTCATCTTTTGAGCATATGCCCCCTCCCACAATGGTAAGACAGTTCAATACTCAAACCTCTCTCATCAACCTGTTAGATCAAGAGGTCCCTATGCTTCTTGCCCAAGGGGCAATAGAAGAAGTACCCATTCATCAACAGGGTACAGGGTTTTACTCCCCCTATTTCCTTATCCCAAAGAAAATAGGGGGACACAGACCTATTTTAGACTTCAGAGAATTGAACAAATTCCTGTTCAAAGAGAAATTCAAGATGATTTTTCTGGGAACTCTGCTGCCATACCTTCAGAGTCAGGATTGGCTTTGTTCTCTAGATCTGAAGGATGCGTACACTCATGTTCTCATCCATCCAACTCATAGAAAGTTCCTTCGGTTCCTTTTCCAAGGAAAGCACTACCAATACAGGGTGCTTCCTTTTGGCCTGGCCTCAGCACCAAGAGTGTTCACGAAATGCATGGCTGTGGTAGCAGCATTTCTCTGCACTCTAGGGATATTCGTCTTCCCCTACTTAGACGACTGGCTGATTCGAGCCCCATCAGAGTCAGAGGCCAGGACTTCCCTATCTTGCACAATGCGTATCCTTCAGTATTTGGGTCTGGTCATAAACATCCCAAAATCCAGTCTAACTCCCACTCAGTCTCTAGAGTTCATAGGAGCTTTGCTGGATACCAAAACAGAAAGGGCCTATCTGCCCCAGGCCAGTTGCCTTCACATGGTGCAGTTAGTTTCTCAAGCAGTGCTAAAACCTCATCTCACTGCCCGAGAAATGTTACAACTATTAGGCCACAAGGCATCTACAGTGCATGTGGTTCCTTATGCTCACCTCCATATGAGAGCAGCCCAGTGGACTTTATCCACGCCATGGACCCAGGCATCAGGGTGCCTATCAGACAAAATAGCAAACACGAATCACCTTATTTTGTCTCTCCAATGGTGGCAGTCCACTCAGAACCTGTTGCTGGGGTCCCCATTTCAACAACCTTTAACCCAGGCAACTCTCACAACAGATGCTTCACCAATGGGTTGGGGAGCTCATTTGCAAGACCTCTCCACCCAAGAGGACTCCACAGGAGACTCATCTACATATCAATCTCTTAGAGCTCAGAGCAATCTTCCTTGCTCTTCGAGTGTTCCACACCCTGCTCAGCTACAAGACAGTCCTCATTCATACGGACAATCAAGTAGCCATGTTCTACATGAACAAGCGACTATGGGCCCTCGCCAGAGAGCATCAGATTCATCTCCTGGCAGTGTATCTTCCAGGCATACAAAACTCTTTGGCAGACAGACTCAGTCGAGTTCTGCTTCCACACGAATGGTCTCTACATGCAGACCAAGTAGCCAAGATTTTTCAAATTTGGGGAACCCCGGACATAGACCTCTTTGCAAGTCCTTTGAATGCCAAACTTCCCCGGTTCTGTTCCAGAATTCCGGCTCAGGGCTCTCAGGCCAGGGATGCTTTCCTCCTTCACTGGGTGCAAGACTTCCTTTATGCCTTTCCTCCCATTCCTCTAATTCCCAAAACCCTGTTCAAGCTTCAGAGAGACAGAGGGCGTATGATTCTCATAGCTCCACATTGGCAGCGGCAAGTGTGGTACCCTCTGCTTCTACATCTCTCTCAAGCTCCCTCCCTGGAGTTAGGATCTGCTCCAGATCTCTTGTCACAGGAGGACAGAATGTTATGGCATCCCAATCCCCAGTCTCTGTATCTCAGAGCCTGGTTGCTGAAGGCCTAGATCTTCATGATCTTAACCTCTCTCAGCAAGTAAAGGATGTCCTTTATGCTTCCAGGAAGCCTTCCACAAGACGCTCTTATGCTTTTAAGTGGAAGAGGTTTACCATATGGTGTTCGCAGAAGGGTCTTAACCCCCTTGCGATACCTCTGGAATCATTACTGGAGTATCTCCTTCATTTATCCAATGCAGGACTTAAATGGACTCTTACTGAGTTAGTTTTAAGTGCTATTGCAGCTTCCTTCAAGCCTCTAAATGGACAACCTATCTCCTCTCATCCTCTTATAGCAAGATTTATGAGAGGCTTTCTTTTAACTAAGCCTCCCATTACGCTACTGCCGGTGGCATGGGACTTAAACCTGGTTCTTGGGCAGCTCATGAAGCCACCTTTTGAACCCTTAGCTACTACCTCCTTGAAATTCCTTTCTTGGAAAGTTATCTTTCTCATTGCAATCACATTAGCACGTCGCAGTAGTAGCTAATCCACCTTATACAAGGTTCCATCATGACAAGGTAGTCCTTAGGACTCATACACACTTTATGCCAAAGGTGGTCTCGCCTTTTCATCTAAACCAAGCGGTCTACCTACCTGTGTTTTTTCCAAGGCCTCATGCATCAAATGCAGAAAGGAATCTTCATACTTTGGACTGTAAAAGAGCTTTAGCTTTTTACTTACAAAGAACACAGCAGCATAGAAAGTCCTCTCAGCTCTTTGTTGCTTTTGATCCTTCTCATTTGGGACTTCCAGTCTCCAAGAGAACACTGTCTAACTGGATTGCCCAGTGTATTGCCTTCGCCTATCAGAGCAAGAATCTTCCTCTGGAGGGCCATGTCACAGCTCACAATGTGAGAGCCATGGCAACTTCAATGGCTCATCTGCACTCTGTGTTTATCGACAACATTTTCTATTTTTTATATTCTCCAGGACCAAGCAGGAAGTCAGTCCTCACATATGGGTGACGTCGGCGCCGACGGAGCCCTCGTGTGGAGCATTTCCCCAGCTTTCAAAGAAAGCCTTTGGGAATTGCAGCGTGCATGCACGGTTCCCTTCCCGCCCAAGGGTGCCATCTTGCTCAGTCATCTTTTTTCCGCGGAGCCCGACGGACATAGTTCGTTTTTCCCCGAGGAAAAAGTTGATTTTCTCTATTTTTCTATTTTTTTCTCCGGTTCGACTCCGGATCCTTTTCCCGCTCGGACCGATATGCCGGTATCGAGTCCTTTCTCTCTTTTTTCGGTTTTTGTCCTTTGTGACTGGCGTTCGCGCCTTTTTTCTTTTTCCCTTGCAGACCGGTCTTTTGACCTAGCAGGGGCCCTTTTTCCCCCGATGGCTGCCAGCGGGTTTAAGAAATGTGATCGGTGTAAGAAACTTATGTCTCTTACCGACACACATGACTGCTGCCTCCGTTGCCTCGGACCCGATCACGACCCGATGATCTGTGGTCCGTGTGGCAAAATGTCCTCAAAGGCCTTGAGGAATTGGCAGCACCAGAGGGATAGAATTTTTTCTGACTCCGCGTCCAGCCGGGCCCGGACCTCATCAGAGGCCTTGACGTCTCGGGACTCCGGCCCCGAGCAGCATCGGGGTTCCTCTGAGCGGGGGTCTCCTTCGCGGGAACATTGCAGGAAGAATAAACTCGCGAGGGCGGCTTCGGTGGACGCTCCTGGTTCCTCGAGGGCCAGGTCGCATAGCCCCGATAGCCGTCCCGGGTCTTCAGAGTCGGCCTGCGAAGCATCTTCGTGTTGAGATGGAGTCTCCTGGACACGTAAGTGCTGTTGTCCTCGTTGACTCTCCTCCGAGGGAGCCGACGGGCCCGACGCCGTCGGGGCCTGAGTCGGGGCTGCTGGGTCTCCTGAGCTCGGACTCAGGTTGACGGCCTTGGAGAGCAGCTTCGCTGCCTTCATGGAACAGCAGCGGGCATTGATCGCCGGTCTCACCGGTGCATCTGCCCCGACCACCGGGACCTCAACGTCCAAGTCGACCCTGGAGGCCGAGCCGATCCTCGAGTCCATGTGGGCTCGAGTCGATCCTCGGCCACGGTCTCCCTTGACCTCCCGTTCGGGGCCGAGGTCATCGATGCCGATACCCTCGACGTCGGGGCGGAGGGCATCAGTGCCCGCCCGGCCGGAGCCGCTCGATTCCTCCTCCGAGGAGTCGGGCTGGGAGACGGAGGACGAAGAGTCACCTGACACCCATCGGACTCGGTGTGTCCCCTCGGACTCACCCGAGTCCGAACCTCGGAGACGATCCCCACCGGAGGATACCCGGTTCTCGGACTTCGTGCGGGATATGGCCAAGGCCTTGGCCTTCCCCGCGGATCCCGAGGAGGAGCCTTGAGCCGAGGAGCTTGAGGCCCTCCAGTATGACTCTCCCCCGAAGGAGGCCTTTACTGTTCCGGTTCCTCCGATGCTGGAGCGGCTACTCTTCCGCATGTGGGAGACCCCCGGCTTCGACGCCGGTGTTAAGCAAGCGGGTCGATTCCATTTATCGAGTCCGCAAGAGCCCCGGGTTCCAAAAGGCACAATTACCGCTCCACTCCATGGTTGTGGAATCGGCCATGCATCGACTGAAAAGTCAGAAGGTGCACTCCTTGGTGCCTCCCGGATGCCCTCGGTAAGAAGTGCTTCCAGGGCTCTATGCTTGCTTGCCGTGTCCAGACTTAACAGCTCTACATGGGCATGTACCTTCGAGACCTGGCAAAGGAGATTGCCGGGTTCTCTGCTGGTCTCTCCGAGGAACCTTTGCAGAGGTTCCAGGCCTTGTCCACCGGTATTCGAGAGTGCTCGAAGTTTATCTCTCGAGCAGCCTACGATGGCTTCGAGGCTTCGGCCCGAGTAGCTGGGGCCGGCATCGGTGCCCGCCGACAGGCTTGGCTACAGTCATCCGACCTCGAGCCATGGGTCCAGGACAAGTTGGTCAATGTCCCCTGCCGAGTTGAAAACCTCTTTTGCAAGCCCATGGCTGAAAAGGCTGCAGAACTCGAGACCGAGACTCTGACCCGGACTAGGCTTTCCAGGAAAACCTCTGCCCCTTCTCAGAAAAAGAAGGGCTCGGGAAAAAAGACCTTTTACCCGAGGAAGTCATCGGCCTACAAACAGTACCCTCATTATCAGGCCTCTGCAGCTCCCCAACAGGGTCAGCAGGCCAAGGGGCAGGGTCAAGGGCCCCGTAGGCCGAAGACCCCCAAGCCACCAACACCGGCCCCTTCTCAGCAGGGTGGGGTTTTTTGACTCAAACAGCATAGCCTCTTCTCCTCAGCTGGCTTCTCTCAGCACAGGAAGCCGGCTGGCCCACTTTGCCCACAGGTGGTCAGCCGTCACATCAGATACCTGGGTTCTTCATATAGTCCAAAAGGGCTATCTTCTCCATTTTCACCAGGTACCTCCCTCCTATTTTCCAGGGGAGCCTCCAAGACCCCCTCTGCACAGGGACCTACTCCTTCAGGAGTTAGCCAAGTCTTCTAAAGGATCAGGCTGTGGAACCGGTGCCCCACCACCTGAAAGGTCAAGGCTTTTATTCCAGGTACTTTCTGGTACCAAAAAGAACAGGAGGCCTCAGACCCATCCTAGACTTGCGAAACCTCAACAAGTTCCTGGAGAGGGAAAAGTTCAAGATGCTTACCCTTGGAATCCTGCTGCCCTACCTCCAGCAGGGAGACTGGCTATGCTCCTTAGATCTAAAGGATGCGTATACTCACATCCTTATCCATCCAGACCACAGACAATATCTCAGGTTTGTTGTGGGAGGAAACCACTATCAGTACAGAGTACTACCCTTTGGCCTGTCCTCCGCTCCCAGGGTGTTCACCAAGTGCCTGGCAGTGGTGGCGGCCTACCTGAGGCTTCAGGGTCTCTTTGTGTTTCCGTACCTGGACGACTGGCTCATAAGGGGCCAATCTTCCCAAGAGGCCAGCCAGGCTACCCTTCGCACTGTGGCTCTGCTTCAGCACTTTGGGTTTGTCATAAACTTCGCAAAGTCCACTTTGCTCCCGTCCCCGAACTTAGGGTTCATAGGGGCCAAACTAGACACTCTTCAAGCAAAGGCTTTTCTGCCTCTGGACAGGGCCCACAGGCTAATGGATCTGGCCAGCCAGTTTTGCAGCAATTCCCTGTTCTCTGCCAGGCAATTCCTGAGACTACTCGGCCATATGGCTTCCACGGTTCATGTCACCCCCAATGCCCCCCTGCACATGCGACCTGCTCAGTGGAGCCTTCGCACTCAGTGGCATCAAGCCACAGGGGGCCTAGCGGACTCAGTGAGAATCTCCGACCTCCTGGTCTCCTCTCTGCAATGGTGGCTTCATCTTCTGAATCTGGTGCTCGGAGTGGTTTTTCAATCCCCTCCGCATACTCAGGTGCTGACAACCGATGCCTCTCTTCTCGGTTGGGGAGCACATTGCCAAGGGATATGTACTCAGGGTCTCTGGACCCCTTGGGAGGCTACTCAATAGATAAACCTCCTGGAGCTACGGGCGATACGCCTAGCTCTGAGAGCCTTCTCCCACCTCGCCTCTCACCAGTCTGTACTGGTCCAGACGGACAATCAAGTTGCCATGTTCTATGTGAACAAACAAGGAGGCACAGTCTCCTTCCTTCTTTGTCAAGAGGCACAACGACTGTGCTCTTCGGCTGTCAATCACGGAATCCTTCTCAAAGCTGTCTACCTCCCAGGTCAGGAAAATTGCCTGGCAGACAGACTGAGTCGGATCCTGCAACCACACGAATGGAGATTGAACCCCTTGGTGGTTCAGCAGGTCTTTCTCAAGTGGGGGCTCCCCACCATAGACCTTTTTGCCAGTCCTCTGAACCGGCAACTCCCGAGATTTTGCTCCAGACAACCGCATCCTCTCAGAGTAGCAGCGGATGCGTTTCTGATCTCATGGTCCACAGGCCTGTTGTATGCGTTTCCTCCCACACCACTAGTGTCCAGAACGCTGTTCAAAGTCCTCAGGGACGGGGATTCATTGATTCTCATAGCCCCCAGGTGGCCGAGGCAACCATGGTTCCCGCTTCTGCTACAGCTGGTGGTGGACACACCTCTTCCTCTGGGGTTTCAACACGATCTCCTGTCTCAGGATCAGGGACTCTCTTGCACCCCAACCTCCAGTCCCTTCATCTGATGGCCTGGCTGCTGAAAGGGTAGTCCTAGCTCCCCTACTACTACCTCGAGAGGTGGAAGATGTATTCTTGGCCTCTCGGCGTCAATCCACCAGGAAATCCTACGCTCTTAAGTGGCGTAGATTCTCCGCATGGTGTGCTCAGCACAGTGAGAATCCCTTCTCGTGCTTGGTAGCGGTAGTGTTGCAATATTTGCTCTACATCTCCAATCTGGGCCTTAAGTCTAACTCTGTCCGAGTTCACCTTAGTGCTCTCTCAGCACACCACTCGCCGGTGGACGGCAGGCCTCTTTCCAACCACCCTTTGGTGGTTCGTTTCCTCAGAGGCCTTCTTCTGCTTAAGCCTCCTTTGCGTCCACCGGCCACTTAGTGGGATCTGAATGTGGTCTTACAGCGGCTTACTTGTCCGCCTTTTGAACCTATGGCTACCTGCCCTCTCCGTTTTCTCTCCTGGAAAACTTTATTTCTGGTAGCTCTCACCTCTGCTAGGCGAGTGAGTGAACTGCAGGCACTAGTGTCTGATCCTCCTTACACTAGGTTCTACAGGAATAGGGTAGTCCTGCGGACTCACCCTAAGTTTCTTCCTAAAGTTGTCTCCCCTTTTCACCTCAATCAGGAGGTGGTTCTTCCGACCTTCTTTCCCAGGCCGCATGCCAACCCGGCTGAGATGGTCTTGCATACCCTGGACTGTAGGAGGGCGTTATCCTTCTACCTTGACTGTACGCGGGAGCATCGGAAGGCTGTTCAGCTTTTTGTTTCTTTTGACCCCAATAAGTTGGGGCTCCCTGTCTCCAAGCGTACGTTGTCCATATGGGTCGCTGACTGTATCACCTGGGCTTATGGGGCAGCCGGACTCTCGTTGGAGGGTCGAGTCACAGCTCATCGTGTCAGGGCGAAGGCTGCGTCAGTGGCTCATCTCCGCTCTGTTCCGTTAGCAGACATCTGCCGGGCCGCTACTTGGTCTTCAAGCCAGACTTTTGCGGCCCCTTACTGCCTTGAGAGGCAGTCCCGCAGGGACAGTGCTCTCGGACAGGCAGTACTCCATAATCTCTTTGGGGTTTAGGCAACTCCGGCCCTGGTGTTGGGCTACCGGTCGGGGGCGTTCTCAGAGAAGATTCCTTCCTTTTGTGCTGACGAGCTAGAGGGAGCTCTTTTTTCCGCTTGGGGTCTCCAGTAGCCTTAAGCTGGGGAGTCCCATATGTGAGGACTGACTTCCTGCTTGGTCCTGGAGAAAGAGTAGTTACTCACCTGTAACAGGTGTTCTCCAGGAGCAGCAGGAATCAGTCCTCACAACCCTCCCTCCTCCCCTTGGAGTTGCAGTCATATGATTTATTTTGCTAATTATTTGCTGTCTTTTAGCTATATCATCAGACTGAGCAAGATTGCACCCTTGGGCGGGAAGGGGACCGCGCATGCGCGCTGCAATTCCCAAAGGCTTTCTTTGAAAGCTGGGGAAATGCTCCGCACGAGGGCTCCGTCGGCGCCGACGTCACCCATATGTGAGGACTGATTCCTGCTGCTCCTGGAGAACACCTGTTACAGGTGAGTAACTACTCTTACCACGCTATTCTGCATCAGTGCGGTTTACATTGAACAAACTGAAATTACATTGAACAGGGCATTATAACTTGGAGATAACTATTTTACAGGGAACATGAGCTATGGAGGGTTAAGTGACTTGCCCAAGACCACAAGGAGTACCTGTGGGACTAGAAACCCCAGTCCTTCCAGCCCAAGGTTGCTGTCCTCTAGTGGGATTTGAACCCCTGACCTTCCGGCCTGAAGTACCTTGCCCCAACCACTAGGCTGCTACTCCACTCCACATCTGTCGAGCAGCCACCTGGGCCTTGGTTCATACCTTCATAGCCCATTACTGCTTGGACAAGGACTCCTGCCGGGATGCCTTGTTTGGTCAGGCTGTTCTCCAACACCTGTTCCATACTTAATCAACTCCTACCCTCCATCCCTGGTAGGATGCCAGAGATCCATGGGGGGAAGTGGAGCCCTTCTCAGGGACACACAATTTCTGGGGTTTCTCCCTGGCATCTAAAGCTAGGGAGTCCCCATATGTGATGACTACCTTCCTGCTTGTTCCTGGAGATAGCATAGTTACTTACCTGTAACAGGTGATCTCCGGGAACAGCAGGAATTTAGTCCTCACAACCCACTCACCTCCCCTAGGAGTTGTATCTCTCTATCTCTTTCCATTTCCCTCACTCTCTCTTTGTCTCAGCTTTAAAACTCAACTGGAGAGAGGCAGTTGGGAAAGGCTGGAAAGCAGCACGCAGGCGCTGTGGGATGCTCCCAAAAGCTTTCTAATTGGACGCTAGGGAGCATTCCCGCGCAGGCTCCGTCGGTACCGACGATACCCCATATGTGAGGACTAAATTCCTGCTGTTCCCGGAGATCACCTGTTACAGGTGAGTAACTATGCTGTATCCCTCGGCACCAAAAGAAGTGGCTACCCTTCCCATCCATAACCTCCTGGAAAAATTGATTCGGATGTGAGAAGCACCACTCTCAATTCCCGCCATCAGCAAGAGGTTGGATACGCTTTATCGGGTTCCTCCTTGCCCAGGCTTTCAAAAATCACAACTACCATACCACTCTGTGGTAGTGGAATCAGCCATGAGGAGGATTAAAAGTACCAGGAGCTGTTCATCTGTTCCTCCAGGCAAGGATGCTAGAATCCTCATTGCTTTTGGCAGGAAAGCATTCCAGGCTGTCATGTTGGGGTCCAGGATCAATTCCTACATGCTCTATATGGGCATGTTTTTAGGAGATATCGCCAGAGATTTTAAGTGAATTCAGCTCTCTCCTCCCATCAGATAAGCAGGCCCCTCATGAGGCTCTTGTTGTTCATGCACAAAACACCTCCAAGTTTCTTACTAAGCTTTTGATGCTTTTGAGGCTACCAGCAGGACAGCAGCAGCCTATATTGGAGCAAGGAGGGCAACATGGCCTCTGATGTTTAGCAGTGGGTGCAAGATACTCGTAAGCTTATTAACATCACTTGCAATGAAGAAAACCTCTTTGGGAATGGTTGGCATGAAAAGGCAATTGGGATCGAAACAGACTATCTCACCATGAAGCACTTGTCTAGAAAGGCAGCTGATCAAACCAAAAAAGAAGGCTTATGCAAAAGAAGCCTTTCTACCCCAAAAAAGAGGAGGTAGTATCCATATTACCCTTCCTATTCTTCATGTCACGCTCAGCAGTCCAGCAAAAGCAACAGGGTACTTGTCAGCCCAGAAAGCCTAAAGCTCCTAAGGCCCAGCCAACTCCATGGCCTCAGCCTCCGGTGAGATTTTGACTCCTTCCTGGAGGGCATAGCCAGTCAGCCTCTCAAACCTCCCTTCCCCTCACACATTCCAGGAAGATTGACTCTTTGCCTACAGATGGTCCCTCATAACTTCAGAACCCTAGACCTTTCAATTGGTCAGTGTGGGCTATCAATTCAATTTCAAGGCTGTACCCCCCACTTTCTTTGTGGGCAAGGTCCACATGGATCTCCAAAACTTCTCTCTACTACAGCAGGAGATCGTGAGTCTTGCATCTCAAGCAGCTGTCGAGGAAGTTCTTCCACTTCAGCAAGGCCTAGGGTTCTATTCATGTTACTTCCTCATTCCAAAAAGAACAGGAGGATTCAGGCCTATCCTTGACCTGAGAAATCTCAGCAAATTCCTAGTGAGGAGAAGTTCAAAATGATTTCCCTTGGCACGCTTCTCTACCTTCAAGAAAAAGACTGGCAGAGGCTCTATGGATCTCAAGAATGCTTACACACACATCCTGATCCACCCCTTGTAGAGAAAATATCTCAAGTTTGTCTTCAAAGGGCACCACTATCAATATCATGTTCTCCAGGAACAAGCAGGAAGTCAGAAAGGGGATCTCCCTTGAGGGAACCCAGGAAGAAGAAGAAACCCGTGAAGGCGGCATCCTTGGACAGTTCCGACCGGCCGGGTGCTCCCCTGCCCTGGTCCCGCAGTCCGAGATGTTCGTCCAAGGCATCGAAGAAGGAGCGGCCTGCGAAGGTCCCCCGGAAGGATCTGACCTCGGTCCCCAGACACCATCCTCGTTGAGGGATTCCCCTTTGGGGGAGCCGGCGTCGGGCCTGAGTTCCTCGGTACCCACGCCAAAGGCTGTGGAGCTTTCTGGTCTGGAGTCCAGAATGGTGGCCGTGGAACGTAGTTTGTCTGCCTTCGTGGACCAGCAGTGGGCACTGTTGTCCAGCATGACCTGTTCATCTGCCCTGACCACCTGGCCCTCAACATCCAAGACTTCCCCGGAGGCCGAGCCAATCCTCGGTCGAGGTTGCGATCTGAGTCCCGCTCGACGGGACAGCAGTCCTCCCCGGCAAGTGTGCTGGGTGCTGGCCGCCCGCAGAGCAGCCTTCCTTCGAGTCCTTAAAGGACAACTCCGAGTGGGAGACGGAGAAGGAGGAGTCCCCCGATACCCGTCGCCACTGTGACATCACATCTGACTCTCCCATCTTAGAGATAAAGATGGTCTTCTTATAGAGGGTAGTAACTAAACTAAAAGGTATCTGGGAATGTCCCTCCAATCAAATAAGCTTCAGTCCAGTGTTCAATAATACGATGGTGTACTCACAAACATGTATCACATTTTTCTCTTATATACATAAAAATACTCTTAGAATAAGAACCTATGGTCTCAGACTACAACTTGCACTGCTCCGGATGAATCTCTCATGAGCTATGTGCCACAATAGCATCAACGACCATATTAACTCAGGTTCTTGAAGATGTTGTATACCAAACTTTATGATTCTCAAAAATCGGACTTATCTTAAGTCTTGATCCAGTTTCAAATCGTGCCAATATTGCAATTGCCCCAACGCCACCTCATCGGTACCCGTTCCACGTTTCAATTCTTCTTCAGGGGGTATGCAATCTGTAAATTAGCACTATGAGTAAAGAAATGCAGAAACGTTACTATATGAACCATATTGCTTGAAAATCATTTGTTGGATGTATGTTCAAAAGATGATGATCATACCTTAACTGGATTAGAAGATTTCAAAGAATAGGCTTATGCGAGCTACATTGCGTTGGCTATGGCTATCCAGCCCTCTCAAAAAAACGCCGCGCATCTGGGTTTGAAGTGAACACAAGATAATTAAATAGTTGTACGAGCATGACGTCACACTCACTACCTGCGGTATATAGATGGCTTCACAAAACTAACCTCCGAATCACTATTGGGACTAACAATTAAATTTCATAGGCAAGCTCTCCATTCGATCATACTGTTGAGCCCTCCAGGGAAAACCGATTGCAATTCATATATCCATTTTTGTTCTCGTAACAAAAGGGTTTGAGCTCGGGATCTGCCAGAACTACCACCCAGCACCCGATCCAGTCCAAAACATCGCAAATCTTGAAATCTATGGTCATATTGTAAACAATGAGCCACTAAGGGGGCCTCAATCAATTTACAATGAATTCGACTACGATGTTCCCCCAGGCGGACTTTTAGTTGACGAGTAGTCTGCCCGATGTATAGCAACCCGCAAGGACATCTAATGCCATAAATTATGTAGTCCGTAGCACAGGAAGTTTGATGCCGCAGGACATAATGTTTCCCATGATAAATGAAATCATCAATATCTTCAGTTATACTGCAAATGGTGCATTGACCACACTTATTTATTTATTTATTTATTTATTTTATTTATTTAACACTTATTTATATACCGCATCTTCCAGCGATCAGTTGCGGTGTACAATTAACAACAGTTAACAATGCAGAGCTTGTTTTACATAGAACAATATAACTTTTTACATGGAACATCTTAACATGCACACATAGGGTTTAAAAACTAAGCAGAATAATTCAACTAACACAGATTGTGTAACAATTTAAACAAAAGTACTGACTCTACCGCATAGGCGGATCATATCAGTTGCAACTATATACATTTTTGGTGGCCACTTTTGGTGGCCACCACCAGCACCACTTATCTGCTGAGCTCCTCGTAATTTGGCGGGGCTTAGCTTCTCTTTCAAATTTTGCGAACGTGTCCAAACACAGCGAATATGCTTATTTTGTAAACCAGGAAGTGTAGTCAATACATTCTTATGTTTCTTCAAAATGCGTTTAATGGACCCACTCAAAGGGTAATATCGGGTAATCAAATTAATGTTGTTCTCATCCATCTCCTCACTGATGTTAGCCCTACGGGGTTGTAATAATAACCCCCTATTGTTATAAAGCGCTCTTTTATAAGCAGTTTGTACCACTGAAATCGGGTAACCCCGCGATTGAAAATTCTGGGTTAACATCTTTGCTTGTGTTTTATAATCTTCTAATCGAGAGCAGTTACGACGATATCTAATGAATTGTGATAGAGGCAGGCTATCTTTTAACTGTTTCGGATGCTGACTGGTGTAGTGGAAGATCGTATTCCTGTCTGTTGGATTTTTATGAACCCAGGTTATCCAACTCTGCGCACTCTTCTGAACTTCAACATCCAAAAAGGTTACCTTTTGAGCATGGTAGGTGTGAGTAAATGTTATATGAGGATCTACTCCATTAAGCCAAGTAATAAATTCCAATAACTCTGTAGCTGTTCCCCTCCATAAGGCAAACACATCGATAAACCGTTTCCATAATATGAGCTGATGTTTGTAGGGTGAAATGGTGAGCCAGCGTTGTTCAAAGTCCTGCATGTACAAATTTGCCACTGATGGAGCGCATGTGGCCCCCATGGCCACTCCAGCTACCTGTTGATAAATAGTTCCTTCAAAATCAAAATAATTCTGAAAAATGGTTAGTTGTGCCAACTGAGATAAAAAATGTACCTGCTCACCCGATAAATCACCCCGCATCTGTAAGGAGGAAATGATGATGTCAAACGCTGCCTGTTGGGGGATGTTGGTGTACAGGGCGGAAACATCCAATGTGACTAAAAGTATATTTGTCTGAGAAGCCCACGCATCATATTCCAACAAAATGTTTAGAAAATGCGCTGAATCTTTGATATATGAAGGAATGTCCATCAACAATGGTCTCAAAAAAGAATCAATATAAATGGAGAGTGGCTCTAAAACCGAACCTCTAGTGGAGACAATGGGTCTTCCTGGTGGATACTGTGTGTTCTTATGTATTTTTGGCACAAGGTATAACCGGGCCATGGTTGGTGAGGACTCATTTAGGAATTTCCATTCCTCCTGTGTTTTCTTGCGATAATTGACGTTCAGCCTCTTCCATGTAATATGCTCTATTCATCACCACAATAGCCCCTCCCTTATCCGCTCGTCTGATAACAATGTCGGCCCGTGTTTGTAAATCTTTTAAAGCATTTCGTTCTACCAAAGTAAGGGTTTTATGTGTGAGTTTTCTTTCATTTTCCAATTTTGTCACATCCTTTAAAACTAAATCTTTAAACAGATTCAGGACGGGATGTGTTGGCCCGGGGGGCATCCAGGTCGATTTGATCGGTAAAGGGATCCAGCGGCTATTTGCCGGAACGGATGAAGTATCTTCGCAGGGGGTCTGAGAAGCAAAATAAATTTTAAGTTGCAACTTCCGTAAAAGACTTTCCATATCTACTCGAAACTGGAAAGAATCATGAGAGATTTCCGGTACAAACGACATGCCCTTGCTTAAAACATTTACATGTTCTTTAGTTAAAGGCATGGAAGATATATTCACCACTAAAGATGCAAGCTGACCAACTGTCTTCCCCGGAACTCCCACCGCTGATTTAGAATGCATTAACCTTGCTGCTTGGTCGTTCCTCGACCACGCTGCCTTCCCCGGCCCCCATTTTTCTTTTTGGTTTTTGAACTTCCCTCGTCCGTAAAATCCTCCCTTAACTTTTTGCTGGAGGTGGACGTGCTGGAGTCCTCAGAAGCAGTGTCGAAATCTACTTTTTTTTTAGATTTTTTAGTTTTCTGTTTCGGATTCATCCAGGGGTATTTCTTTACTCATAGTGCTAATTTACAGATTGCATACCCCCTGAAGAAGAATTGAAACGTGGAACGGGTACCGATGAGGTGGCGTTGGGGCAATTGCAATATTGGCACGATTTGAAACTGGATCAAGACTTAAGTCCGATTTTTGAGAATCATAACGTTTGGTATACAACATCTTCAAGAACCTGAGTTAATATGGTCGTTGATGCTATTGTGGCATGTAGCTCATGAGAGATTCAGCCGGAGCAGTGCAAGTTGTAGTCTGAGACCATAGGTTCTTATTCTAAGAGTCTCCCATCTTAGAGCCTTGACAGCGGTCCCCACCTGAGGATATGGGTTTCCTTGATTTCGTTCCCAACCGAATCAGAGGAGGTCCCTCGGGCGGATGAGTTGGAAATCCTCCAGTACGAGGCTCCTCCGCAGGAATCACTCACGGTGCCCATCCCTCCCATCCTGGAAAGGCTGATGCTCTGAATGTGGGAGACACCGGCTTTGTGAGCAAGTGGTGAGCAAGTGGCTCGACTTGATGTGTCGAGTCCACTAGAGCCCAGACTTCCAAAAGTCACAGCTGCCGCATGACTCCATGGTGGAGGAATCAGCCATGCGTTGGCTGGAGTTAGAAGATGCACTCCTCGGTGCCCCCCCTCCCCGCCCCCTGGCAGGGAGGCCCGTATCCTTGATGCTTTGGGCAGAAAGTGCTACCAGTGCTCAATGCTCATCGGCCACATCCAGGCCTACCAGTTGTACATGGGCATTGTAAACGGGGGTGCTGGGTGTGAATGTCCACAGTCTTGGCAAAGGCAAAATACTATTATGACTTGCAAAGGATTGTGGGGGATGTAGTCCATTCATACCAGAATCAGCCGTTCACAAAATAATGAGTTGTGTTGCTCGAGTGTAAGCAAAGAAAAATATATTTTATTTATGGGGTTAATTCTCCCACACAGATTTACTTGGTAACACAAAAGGACACTTGCTTTCAGTATTGTACTAAGGAAAAACAAATCATGATATCAGCAACTGAACTTCTTAAACAATCAAACAACAAAGACCTTGATGGGACACAGAAAAGGTCTTTTTGAGGGCTCCTGCTAATAACTTTTAGCAGTGCTCCAAAAGCAAAAACAAAACCCAAAAAAGTAACCAAAAACTGTTCTTTTTCAAGGATAACTTTCTTCTATTTTCACACACAAACAGTAGTTTCCTTTCAGAGCTCATGTGCAACTGTGCATGGCTTAATTACCACTAATTAGCCAGCTGCAAACCCCTTTGCTGGTTCACTTTCTCTACGTGGCTCAAATCCTACCCTAAAGCTTTCTTGCAGGCTTTTCTGGGTAGATAAAGAACAAGTTATAGTTCCTTTTGATGGTTGTTGTATTTATGAAAGTATTTTACCCCAGCAACCTAGTCAGAGAGCAATCCATGTATTCATTCTGATCATTTAAAATATCTCCTTCTTCTTCAAATATCATAGAATCAATATCATGGTCTGGCTCAGAGGAATTCCTTAATGGATCACTCTCAGGGTAATACTTGTTTCCCTGCTGTCTTCCAAATGAAGAGCTAGGGCATAGATCAGTGTTCATACCTGAGCTTCCTTTGCTGTTAGGTTTCCTCTCCAGATATCCTGGCCAGTAAGTAGTCCAGCTTTTATGTCCAGCCTTCCAATCAAGATCCCTGGACACTGGGTCTCTCTTCACATACCTTCTTGCACTGGTCTTAGGGCCCCTTCCAAATGCAGCCGTCTCCCTCAAAGGTGCTGTCTGGGAATTCCTGGCTCTGTAACCCCACTCCTCTGGCTTCCTCCAGTCCAATGGTGTATGCTTGCCTCGGGAATGACTCCCAACACACGTACTGCTGTGGGCTCCTTCTTTAGACCTCCAAGATGTCTTTCTCTTCTTTCTTCCACGTTGCTGCTGTTTCTTGCTCTCTCTGTCCTTGAGCTTTGAGTTCCTCATCTGCTTCTGTGTAGAATATGTTTTACTTTTAACTTGTTTAGAGGGATACTCCACCCTAGCACCGCTCAGCTGTGCTGAATCAAGCCCTGCCCTTGGAGATGAGTGATTGGGGATTACCTCATAGTTCTCCTGATTGAACACACGTTTCCCCACTTCAGCTCTTCTAGAGGCTGTTTGAAACCTGGTGCATTCTGGGACTGGTAGTCTTTTATGAGAACATTCTGTTTTAGTATTTCTACCAGCTAAGACAGGTTGCTTGTTCAGTGCCAATTCACCTCTATTATAGCTCCTTCCTGAACTATGATAAGCTTCCTTATCACAGCATGTACCTGAGAGACCCGGCGAAGGAACTCACCTGGTTCTCAGCTGGTCTCTCCGAGGAACTCTTGCAGCGGATCAAGAATCTGGCCAAGTCTGTGAGTGCTCCAAATTCATGTCTCGAGCAGCCTATGACTGGTTCGAGTCAGCAACTCAAGTAGCGGTGGCGGGCATTGGTGCACCCTCCAAGCTTGGCTGCGCTCATCTGACGTCGAGCAGTGGGTTCAGGACAAATTGGCAAACCCATGACCAACAAGGCTGCTGAGCTGGAGACCGAGTTCATGATGAGGACCAGGCTCTCCAAAAACACCGCTGCCCCTCCCCGACGGAAGGGCTCGGGTAAAAGGTCATTTTACCCGAGCAAGGGAGCTGCTTACAGAAACTACCCACCTTTTCAGGCCTCGGTGGATTCCCAGCAGGGTCAGCAGGCCAAGGGACATGGGCATGGCCCTTGTAAGCAGAAGACTTCAAAACCCATGGCACTGGCTCCTGCCCTGGCCCAGGCAAGGGGGAGTTTTTGACTCCTTGAGCATAGCCTATCTACCCCAAGGAGATCAGCAGCCCACAGGGGGACGTCTGGCCCTCTATGCCCAGAGGTGGTTGACCATCACCACCGACTCCTGAGCACTTCAGGTAGTCAGGGAGGGTTACTTCCTCCACCTGACTCAGACACCTCCCCCTTATTTCCCGGGACAGCCTCTCAGGTCTCCCCTCCACCAGACCTTCTACTGAAAGAGTTGGCAGGTCTTCTCAAGGACAAAGTGGAATCGGTGCCCCACCGTCTCAAGGGCAAGGGGTTCTACTCCAGGTACTTCCTTGTGCCAAAAAGGACAGGGGGCCTAAGGCCCATCTTCGACCTGCGCAATCTCAACAAATTCTTGGTGAGGGAGAAGTTCAAGATGCTTTCCCTTGGAACATTGCTGCCATACCTCCAGCAAGGAGATTGGCTAAGGTCGTTAGACCTCAAGGATGCTTATACCCACATCCTCATTCATCCCAAACACAGGCAGTACCTGCAGTTCGTAGTGAGGGGAGGCAGGCGTTTTCAGTATAGGGTGCTCCCTTTTGGCTTGGCCTCTGCCCCAAGAGTATTCACAAAATGCCTGGCAATCATGGCTGCCTTCCTCTGCCTCCAGGGGGTCTTCATCTTTCCCTATCTGGATGACCGGCTCATAAATGGAGGTGCAGCAGGCCACCGCACACACCATCCAGATTCTGCATGTTCTCCTGGTCCTAGTCTCCGGTGTTTGTTGTATAAGGTTTGAGAGCGAGGTTGCAGACATTCTATGCAGGGCTTTAAAAGTGAGTAGCAGTGCTTTGTAGGTCAGGCAACTTGCTATGGGGTGCCAATGAAGCTGAATCAGGAGAGGAGTGATGTGGTCGTATCTGGATGCAGATAGGATTGTGCGGGCAGCTGTGTTCATAGCGAGTTGTAGCGGCTGGAGAGTGTGCTTCAACATACCATGAAAGATGATGTTGGAATAGTCCAGATGAGGGAGGATGAGAGCTTGAGCAACTGAGCAGAAGTCTGAGGACTCGAGGAGAGGACGTAGGTGCCGGAAGGTTCTCAGTTTATGGTAGACTGTTTTGGAGATATTTTGAATATGGGTCTCCCAGCACAGGCATTGGTCAATTGTTATTCCCAGACAACGGACTTCTTGTTTGGTTATGAGGTCAAAGTCTTTCACTTTGAGAGAGGGCGGTGGGGTAAATGTGGGGTCTTTGGATATGAATAAGACCTCAGTCTTATTGGTGTTGACCATCAGGTTGTGTGTCATGAGCCAATCTGAGACTGTTGAAGCATTCAACTATGGACGAGTAGTCTGGCTTGTCAATGAGGAATGGAGTGTACAGTCATTTACAATTGGAGAGGAGACATGATTCTCATTGCCCCATTCTGGCCCCATCTGCCATAGTTTCCCCTACTTCTTGGTCTGACTCTATCTCACCAATTAGGCTGTGCACCCAACCTGCTCTTGCAGGACCACGGGACACTACTTCATCCCACCCTCAAGACCTTATGCTTGACGGCATGTTTGCTGAACACTTCATCCTTTCTGACCTTAAGCTGCCAGAGGACGTGACACAAGTCTTACTGACTTCCAGAAAGGATTCTTATAGATGTACTATGCCTTTAAATGTGCAGAATTTCCCTCTGGTGCTCGCAGAGAGCTCTCAATCCATTTACTTGTACAGTGGAGCACTTGCTGCAGTACCTTCTCTTTTTTTTCTTCATCTGGATTGAAAACTAATTCTGTCCGAATCCACTTGAGTGCGATCTCGGCTTCTCACTGCCCAATTGGGGATCACCCAATTTCCTCTCATCCACTCATTTATTTATTTTATTTTATTTATAAAAAAAATTTATAACGCATTTTTCCATTCAATCAAAAGCGGTATACATATAACAAAAGGTTGAATAGTACTGTAACAGGTACTTATGCAGTTATATTAAACGTATTAGAATTATATACATTAACATTGATTATAGGTGTTATAAACAGTGATTGATTAACATAAAACTATATACATTCTGGATGATATGTAAGGGGGTGAATGTTGTTTGGAGTTTTATTAGGAGGGTGTAGAATGGAGTCTGAGCTATTGTGTTCGGCTTGCATTCCAAAATGAAGAGTAAATAGATGAGTTTTAAGGGTTTTTTCTGAATGTGATGAGATCATTTATTTCTCTTAGATGGGCTGGAAGGGCATTCCAAAGAATGGGGGCGATGTGGGAAAATGCTTTGTTGGTTGTCTTTATTGATTTCCTGTAATCCATAGGTATTGTAAGTTTATTTTTGTTCAGGTCTCGTTGTGTGCAGTTTTGGTCTCCCTTTGTAATGAGGGTGAATAGGTAAGAGGGGGCTATATTATTGATTAATTTGAAGGTTGTAAGAATTATTTTGTAATTTATGCAGCTCTGGGTGGGGAGCCAATGGAAGTTGTACAGTGTTGGGGTGATGTGTTCCGTTGAGTTGATGTGCATTGTTATCTTTGTTACAACGTTTTGTGCTAGTTGGAGTTGTCTTAAGGCCTGTTTTGTGGTGCCTTGTAGAATAGTGTTGGCAAAGTCAAAGTGTGGAGTAATGATTGAATGGATTACTGATTTAAAATCATATTGGTGAAGTAGTGGGCGGATTTGTTTTAGCATTTTGAGCTTATAGTATATCTTTTTAATTGTTTGGTTAATATGTGATGCCATGTTGAGGGTGCGGTCAATGATTATCCCGAGGTATTTTACTTCGCTTTGACTGAAATGTTTGTTTTGCAGGGTGATGGTTATTGGGGGTGAGAAGTTATGGTTTCTAGTTACATGGCTTCCGTTTTTTTTTAAGTTGATCATGAGATTGTGATTTTCAAGCCAAGCAATTATTTCTGAAAAGCAATCGGTAAGTTGTTGGCTTGATGGGTTTGATGTGTTAAACAGGAAGATATAACATTATATCATCCGCATACATATGAAAATTTACTTGAATTTTTTAAAATATGGAGCATATAGGCTGGAGATAAATGTTAGAGTAGTGCTGATAGGGCAGAGCCTTGTGGTAGGCCTTGTTCTTGTTTGTAGGGTTCGGATATTTGCTGTTCAGTTCTTACCTGTTGTATTCTATCAGATAAATATGACGAGAACCAACTTAGAACTAAATCCTTGATACCTATTTGCTGGAACCTGTTGAGCATGATCTGATGGTTTATGCTGTTGAAGGCTGCAGTAATGTCCAGGAATAAAAGAAGAAAAACCTGTTTAGAGTTGTCAATCCCTCATGTGAGTCTGTCGAATAGTACTGTGAGTAGGGTCTCAACTACATGGAATGGCCAAAAGCCATATTGATGTTCATCTAGGGGGGCAAAGGATTTGATATGATCCTGTAGCTGGATTTGAACTATTTTTTCTATTAGTTTTGTCATGAAAGGGAGACTTGAAATAGTTCTGTATGATGATGGTGAGGTTTTATCCATAGATTTGTTTTTTTAAAATTGGGCGGATGAGTGCGTGTTAAGAGAAGGTGGTAAATGGCTATTCTGTAGTGAGAGGTTGATAAATGGGTAAGATAAATGATGAAAGTTACAATTTTGTTTCTTTTATCCAGTTTTTACAGGACAAGGATCAAGGTAAGAAGTAGTAATATTTAGTTTAGAGATGATATTTCTGAGTGTGTCCTTAGTAGTAGGGTAGAGAGTTGACCAGGAGGCGTTTTGTGTGGTGTAGTCTGTGTTCTGGTTGATTGTGGTTGTTACTTGTTTTAGTTTATCCTTGTAGTAGTTGGCTAGAGTCTGGGGTGCTATTGCTAGATCAGTTGAGTCTTTATTGGCAGTATTATTAGTTAAGTATTTTACTATTTTGAATAATTCCCTTGGGCAATTTAAGGACTTAGATAGTAAGTTGGTGTACTGGCCTTTTTTGGTGGTATTAATGGTTTGTCTATAGAGTTTGAGTGCATTTGGATATTGAGATTGGTGTATATTAAATTTTGTCTGGCGCCATTTGCGCTCACTTTTTCGTAGGTCTGCTTTCAGCTGTTTTAAATTGGGATTGTACCATTGAGCATTTTGTCTTTTTATGGAATGAGTGTGATGTGTGTGTAGTCTAGCTGCTTTTGAAATTGTCTCATTCCACAATGTCACTGCTTCTTCAAGATTTGTAGCAGTTTCGATAAGGTGTTGCATGGTTTGATTCAAGAATTCATCTTTGTTAAATTTCTTAAATCTTTTGGGTCTGTGTTTATATGGGAGTTTGAGTTGCGTATTGTAGCCATATGGGAATTGAAATTTTATTAGATGGTGGTCTGGCTATGGTATGGGTTGTACTTCTAATGATTTTTGATCATATGTATTGAGTAGAGGTCCTGGCAGAAACACAAGGTCTAGCGGGGTTCATGTAGAAGCTCCTTTTAACAAAGCTACCAATATGCGTCCCTGCCATAGCATAGGACCTTAACGTTGTCCTTGCACAATTTTAAGACCCCCCCCCCCCCTTGAGCCTTTAACATGGCTCCCCTCAAATTTCTAATCTGGAAGGTTTTTTTCATTGCTCTAACCTTTGCCCCTAGAGTCAGCAAGTTACAAGCTCTGGTGGACTACGCCCCCTACACTTGTTTCCACCATGGTAAGATAGTCCTCAGGACTCGCCCTAAATTCCTTCCAAAGGTGGTTACTCCTTTCCATCTTAACCAAACCATTTCTCTTCTGACCTTTTTTCCTAGACCTCACTCTTCTAAGGTGGAAGCAAGATTGCATATTCTCGATTGCAAAAGAGCACTTGTATTTTATCTTGATCGCACTAAAGGTCATCGCCAATCCTCACAACTTTTTGTGTCTTTTGACCCTAGTCACCTTGGACTCCTAGTTTCCAAAAGGACCCTTTCCAACTGGATTGCTGACTGCATATCTTTCGCATGTACCCAAGCCGGTCTCTCCCTACAAGTACATGTTACAATGCACAGTGTCCGGGCTATGGCTGCTATGGTAGCCAACCTTCGTTCTGTCTCTATTTCTGAGATTTGCCAAGCAGCCACATGTTCTTCTGTACATACCATTGCTGCCCATTATTGCCTTGACAGGGACTCCGGTCAAGAGGCACAATTCGGACAAGCTGTCTTAAGGCACCTTTTTCAGGTTTAGAGCAACTACCCCAAGAGGAGTGTGCCCAAAGGGCTGAGTCTGACGGATATTTATTTATTTATTTATTTATTTACAGTCTCTTATATACCGCACTATTCAGCATCAGCGCGGTTTACATGGAACAGAAATGCTCAGTACAGTTAACATGTATGAGTTTACAGATAACAGGGCAAGTAACTTGGATAACAGGGGTAAACTATTTACAGAACTTGCTACATAAACTTGGATACCGGTGGTAAACTATTTACAAATATTGCTACATAAAGTCGTATGATCAAGAATTCCATAGAAACCTAGATCCCTGCTTTACCCAGTTTGTAGTTCTGGTCTCCTCCCTTCTGCTGAGCTAGGGAGTCCCATATGTGTAGACTGCCTTCCTGCTTATTCCTGGAGCAAGCATAGTTACTCACCTGTAACAAGTGATCTCCGGGAACAGCAGGAATCAGTCCTCACAACCCGCCCACCTCCCGTCGGAGTTGTCCATACACTTTGTTCTTTACCTTTTTCTCTTATGAGAGTTTTTATTTATTTATCTATTTATTTAGCTGTATTTGTATCCCGCTTTTCACCGGGTCAAAGCGGCGTTACATAAAAGGGGGGGGGGGGAATTTACGTATAAGGGCGGGGCCATCACCAGGGAGGCTACATTGATGATTTCAACATAAGACATAGGACAGACTTTGGACTTGGACAGATTTTGGACATGGTCGAGTTAGTATAGTTTGAGTTAGGTGGTCATGGTGGGTGAGATCAGAGGTTATTGCGCTTTTTTGGTGGGGGTTATGTTGAGGTATTCCTGAAATAGGATGGTTTTCAGCTGTTTTCTAAAAGATAGTAGATCAGTGTTGTTTCGGAGACAGCTCGGTAGAGAGTTCCATAAGGATGGAGCATACAGTTCAAAGGCTCGATTGCAGGTCCGTTGCGAGCATTTGGTTCTTTTGTGAGGGATGGTGAGGGAGTTGCTGGAGGCTTGTCTGGTAGTTCTGCCATGAGCTGGTCGAGAGAGTAGGGTGTGAAGTTGGGAGTTCTGTGTTTGATGTATGGCTTTGTGGGTGAGTAGGATGACTTTGTATTTAGTCCTTGCTTCGAGGGGAAGTATGTGTAGGTCTTTCAAAATTGGGGTGATGTGGTCAGTCTTCTTTGCTCTCTGAATGATTCTCGCTGTGGTGTTCAATGCTGTTCGGAGGGGGTTCGTCTGTGTGGCTGGAAGTCCATGGTATAATATGTTACAGTAGTCTAGATGTGGGAGCGTCATGGCTTGCATTACAGTTCGGAAGTCTTGATGTTCAAGAAAGGGTCTGAGACGTTGGACTGTTCTTGCCTAGTGGAATATAGTTCCGGAGGTTTTGGTGATTTGTTGCTTTAAGGTGAGTGCTTGGTCAATAATGATGCCCAGGTATCTTATTTGTGGTTGTATTTGGATGCTTGTGGTACCTATGTTGAGGTGTGTAGGTGGTGTAAAGTCCGGGTCTTTTGTGACTATGAGGGCTTCTGTTTTCTTTATGTTGATGGATAGGTTGTTTGCTTGTAACCAGTTGGACACCTCGGTGAATCATGTTGATAGTTGGGTGTTTGTTGGGTTCGTGGTTGTAATGGGGGCATAGAGCATGATATCATCAGCGTAGATGTGAAAGCTGATGTTGTGAGTGCGTATGACTGAGCAGAGTGGTTGAAGGTAAATGTTGAAAAGCATGGCTGATAGTGTGGATCCTTGGGGAACTCCTTGGTGTTGCTGGAATGGGGGGGATGTCGAGTTGCTGGTGCGGATTAGTTGCTCTCTGTTAGTTAGGTAGGATTGGAACCACTGTAGTACGGTGTCTTTGATCCCGATTGTCCGTAGTCTGTGTATGAGGATGTTGTGAGAGATGGTGTCAAAAGCTGCAGATATGTTGAGGAAGATCATGGCATATCCAGAGTGGTTTTTTTGCGTTCCTATGAGGAACGTGTTCATCAGTGTGGTCATGAGGGTCTCAACTCCATGTAGCAGGCGGAAGCCGTGTTGTTGTGGATCCAGTATGTTGTTGAGATCGAGATGTTCCTGTAGTTGCATCTGGACGATCTTCTCGATTATCTTGGCAGTGAAGGGTAGGCTTGCTATGGGTCTGTAAGATGCTGGGTCTAGGGGGTCCAGGTTTTGTTTTTTTAATGATGGTCGGATGATTGTGGTTTTGAGGGCATCTGGCATGCGTCCTTGGGAGAAGGATTCCTTGACGATACGAGCTAATGGCATGCTCAGTTTGTTTCTAGTTTTCTTTATCCAGTCAGTGGGGCACGGGTCTAGCGGAGAGGTGGTGATGTTGAGGCATGCGATGGTGGCTGATGATTCGTCTGGTGAGGTTTCTTTGAATGTGGTCCAGTCGTTGTGTAGGTTAGGATGGAGGTCTGTTGTGGTTGTCTCACCGTTTAGCTGCGAGTTCTGTTGTGAGTTCTGTGGAGGTTGTAGTTGTTTGTATTGTCGGGCCAGTAGCTCTGGTGGAATCTTCGGTAGTTGGTCCGAGTTCTGGGGTGCTTTTGTCAGTTGTTTGACAATCCGAAAAAGTTCACGAGGTTTGTTTATGGAGGTATTTATGATTTTCATGTGGTAAATTTTCTTTGCTTTGTCGGTCTCGTAGTGATACGCATTGAGTTCATTTAAGTATTTTGTTTTGTCATTTTCGTCTTTGGTTTTTCTCCATTTTCTTTCAGTTCTTCTGAGTTTTGTTTTTAGCTTCCGAAGACTGGGGGTGAACCATCTGGCTTTTGTGGAAGGAGGTCTGGTGGGGGATTTGTTGGCTGATGCTTTGGATGCTGCGGAGATCGTGGTATTCCAGTTGTGTATTAGCTCGTTGATGTTACTGGAGTTTGCTTGTAGATTGGGAAGAGTTTGTGCTAAGAAGTCCTCTTTGTTAAATGTTTTAAATCTTCTTATGTGGCTACCGTCTTCCTTGTTGGTCTTATGTTGGTGTGTATATGATATGGTGATGAGGTGGTGGTCAGACCAGGGTACTGGTGAGATCTGTGGTTTGTTTCCTGGGGTGGCGGTCATGGAGCTTAGAAATATGAGGTCTAGAGTGTTGCCTTTTTCATGGGTGGGTTCCTGTACGATCTGAACTAGACCCATCGCAGTCATGGCGGTGTGGAAGGTTGTTACTTGTTCATCATACAGCGATGGGAGGTTGAAGTCTCCTAGGATGATTTGTTCCTTTGCTGAACAGGTGCTTTCTGATATTAATTGTAGTATCCTTGGTAGGTTAGTGGTCTTGGTAGGTGCCCGATAGATTAGGCATACTGAGAGGTGCTTATTGGTGAGAGTGAGGAGGTCAGCTTCATTCGTGGATTCTGCAGAAAGGATTCTGAGGTGGAGGTCGGTTTTAGCGATGATGGCAACACCCCCTCCTTTGGTGTGTGCCCGGGAGCAGTGATGGAAGGTATAGCCTTCTGGGGTTAGTTGGTTCATTAGTACCATGTCAGTGTCTGTCAGCCAGGTTTCTGTCACACATAGGAGGTATTTCTGCTATATATCTGACTGAGGAGAATTACTGGGAAGGCGGTAAGGCAGACACGCATGCATGGAGCAATAATCCCAAAAGCATTCCTATTGAATGTTGGGGAGTGTTCCCATGCCGGTGCTGACATCACCTATATGTGAAAACTGATTCCTGCTGTTTCCGGAGATCACCTATTGCAGGTGAGTAACTACGCTTTCCATTACTGCACCAACTATATTTTCACACTACCTCGCTTTTCTAGCTTTCACACCATCTCTCACCAATTTTGATTCTCACGTCTCTTTTTTTTTTCTTTTTAATCATGGGAGTGGAAGAAAGCACTTCCAATCTTCTGATTCCATTGTTTCCTACCTCTGTTGGCTGATTATTTCTTATGAACTTAGTGAATCAATCTGCTACAGGAAGCAGGGAAGAAACAGCAGCTCACAGTATGTCCTGCAACTGCTTTGGTCCTGCCCAAAATTATTGGCCCAAAGGGGAGACAACTGTGCCATGAGGGAGAAGAGGGGCACAGTCCCGGATCCTCTCATGATTCCTGGGGGCGGGGGTGGGGCAACTCTTGCTGTTTTCTGTCTTTGCTGGCTACATTGGAGCTGATTCTATTGCTCCTTTTCTGCCAGCAGCCCACTTGGGCGCTGGCTTTGCTTCCTCCTTTTTTTGCTGGTGGCTCCAGGTGAAAATATGCTCTGCCCATTATCCTTTGCCAGCAGCTCCACGAGGAAGCCAGTGCTGTTGCTACTACTCACACTGATCCATTTTTAGGATTGTATGGACATGGCAGTTGGGCACAAAGCGGTCACACCATTTACATGAGCGTGCATCCAACCTTAGAGTGGTTGAAACATGGCACACAATCACTCACATGGTACTCTATGGATGGAGAGATGATAGACATCTTTAGGAGTGTCTCAGGGCATCTAGGACAAATTATACAGATGTTAAGGAAACTGCAAAAGGAATGAAAACAGGCTTCTTCAAGATTACTAACTTTTGTCCTCTATCTTTTCTTCTAGAAAAAAGTTTACAAAGCACCTTGACAATCCAATCTTCAGAAAAAGTAACCAGCATCGTGCTGCCTCTGGCACCAGCCTATCATGTTATTGAGTTTGAATTGGAAGTCATCTGCCATTTACCTACAGCCACAGGAGAGGAAATAGAGTTGGTCAATGGAGAGCTGCCAAGGAGCAGAGACCGGCAGAGAAATGAGAGCTGCATGGCTACCAGTGACCAAAAGGTACAGCCTGGAACAGATGATGCTGGTACTGGTACCAAGTCCTGATCCAATTAAGGAAAACCTTGTTTAGGAAAAAAAACACTGCATGCACATCTGTAGTTCAGTTCATGGTCCCTGGGTTTCCCTTGCAGGTGCAGCAGGTATAATTTGTTCATTTGTACTTTGCTGTAAGAAATAGTTGCTCAGGACAGACAGCGGCTTTCTCTTTTTCCTTCTCTGCTTTTAACATAAATTGTGAGTTTTCTTCTCAGTTTTCATGAGTAATTTTTAATGATCTCCCTGTTCTTTGAGTTTCAGTCCTTTTCAATTGCTGCTGTCCATTTCAGAGTGAAATGCTTTGCTGTGAAGCCTGAGCTAAATATATACAGGCTTCTGTTCAAAAGTATTTGAGAGGAATTGAGTTTGGATTTCTGCGGTGAGAGGAGGATGGCACATATTAAACTCAGATTGTAATGGCTGTACTCTTTTGGAAAGGGCAAACCAGGAAATTATCTTAGTGAAAGGATACCTAGAAGGAGAACTCTAGAAGAAATGGCATGGGGCCCAAAGGAAGTAGACGTGGGAATAACATAGTGAAATATTTCTTCACAGAAAGAGTGGGGGAGGGGGAGATACATGAAACAACTTCCTAGTGGAAAGGAAGAAGGTAAAAACAGTTTTGAATTCAGTTAAGAATGTGATGGTCACAGAAGTCCTTTAGCTGCAGGGAAGCAAAGGTGAAGGCAGAAATTATTTAGTAACTGCTATATTGCAACAGGAAGAGACAATGAATGAGCCTTCGAATTTCTAAGTGCCATCATTTTCTCTGTTTCCCTGTTAAAGGGGGCTTATAAGAGCTCTGTATGTGGCACCCTTTTGGACTTAACATACTTATCTGCTGCTGCTTTATAAGATCTAAAATTGCAAGACTTTGTTATTAAGCAGGGAGCTGGAGAAGTGCTGGCCTGCCCTGCAGGCAGACTTTTGCATTTATTTTCCTGCATTTCTTAAAGCTGTGCTGTTATAATGTTCCCTGAGGATATGAAGTGTTACTTTTTCATAAATGATACATAACATATCTTTGTCAGAAAGGAAAATTAGCTAGTGTTGTAAATGCTTAACACTCTGAGTGAAGTGTTTTTCTTCTCTTTTCAGATTTCCATTGATTGTCCCTGGTCCATTTATTCCACCATTACTGTATTAACATTCAGTATCCCATTTAAGGCGCAGCATTCGCTGCTATCAGCTGGAAGACGGTAATGTATTAAATTTTTTTTTTTTTTTTTTTGTCGGTCCAGAACCAGTTTTTATTTATTTGAGTGTTTTTTATACCGCTATTTCGTGTAATCAAAACGGTTTACATACTGAACAACTGTGGTGCATTTTCAACTCTGGTCCTTCTTAATGCCTTGTTTACTTATGAAATTAGAAGGCTGTGTACAAGTGAGGAAGGGTTGGGAAGAGATATAAGACAGGAAGCCCTCCATTCCATTTTCTGCAGTCCTGTGTGTTTGCTTCTGTCTCATTTGCTAATGTTATCTCTGTTTAGTTTAGTTTATTCATAGACTTTGATATACCACCTGGTGAGTCTAGTAGCTGAGGGATTTGACAAGTCTCACTTAATATACAAGAGCATGACGGTCTAATTGATTCTGAAAGGAGCTAGGAAGTCTGTATCCTGAGATTGGTATAATCAAGATGTGACTCAGATTCTGAATCTCTTTGAGAGAATGATGGATAAAGAGCAATAGGAGTACAAATGAAGGTGAAAACTTAATATGAAAGGAAAAGTAATAAAGAAAAATTTTAAATACTGTACTGTTATTGCCAAAGTGTAGTACTGTACATATTGTCACATTCCTGAGACAATTTTGACATGCTGTACTGTACACAATAACTGTAAATACTGTAAAGAAAATTCAAAGTTAGTGGCTTTTGGAAGAAAAATGAATCCAGAACTCAGCTTTATCTTTATCTTTATCTTTTTTTAGCTTTCAGTAACAGTCACAAAATAGTATTTTTCTTTAATGGAAATGCAAAACTTCTTTTTGCAGTGGGAGTAGTTGGGTAGAGTTCTACCAAACTGCCAGGCTTAAAAAAAGCATCCAAAGTTATCTGGAGCTTAGATGAATATTGTCTCTTGATGATTAATTCCCTCAGATCACATAGTGGTGTGTAGAACCTTTTTGCCTCCAAATCATCCAAATAGTCTGTGTTCCAAATAGTCTCTCTTTCAGGGAGATTATTATCTCCAGGAACAAGCAGGAATGAGTTTTCACATATGGGTATCGTCGGTACCGACGGAGCCTGCGTGGGAACGCTCCCCAGCGTCCAAAAGGAAAGCTTTTGGGAGCATCCCACAGCGCCTGCGCGCTGCCTTCCCGCCTTTCCTAACCGCCTCTCTCCAGTTCTTCTTATCTCCAAGAACAAGCAGGAATGAGTCTTCACATATGGGTACGTCGGTACCGACGGAGCCTGCACGGGAATGCTCCCCAGCATCCAATCAGAAAGCTTTTGGGAGCATCCCTCGCGCCTGTGCACTGCCTTCACGCCTTTTCCACTGCCTCTCCTCAGTTTTCGTTTTTTCGCGGAGCCGGCAGGACGTCCTCCTGTCACCGCAGAAACCTTTAATTCTTTATTTCTTGTTTTCTTGTGGTCGCGGCTATTTCTCCCGCCGCCACTGGTACCGCCGGTGGGTTTTTCTTTTCTTTTCTTGAACTCAGGGAAATTTTTCCCTCAGTTTCTGCCTTAAATATTTCGGGCCTGCAAGGCCTCTCCATCATGGAGCCGCCTTCCCCTAAGAAGTGCCTTCACTGTGGAAACACAGTTTTCTTTTTAAACTCCAGTACTTGGTGTCTAACCTGTTTGGGTCCTGACCCTTTTTCCCCTGAACAATCAGGCTGTGGAACTGTGAGAAGAACTTCCCTCTTTCGAGTTTCCCTCGATACTGTTTTCCCTCCCGGAGTGAGGGCACCGGCCTTTTCTTCTCTACAGGATCAGGTAACCCACAAACAGTCTGTTAAGACTAGCCAATCCTTGAGTGGTAGGTCTCATGCCAAGCATGATGACGGCTCCGGCCTTGCCCTCAAGACTCCATTGGCATTAAAACCCCGGCGGGAGTCTCCGGGCTCCAAAGCATTTCAGGGGTTTCAGGTTGTTCCTGGGGCTCACCCCTCACAGAGCATACCTGAGCCATGCTTGGTGGTGGCATCCGCTTCGAGCGGTACCGATACCCCAGCATCGGCACCGGTGTTGAGTGATCCACTCTTCACCAGGGATCGTCATCTGGCGTCCTCGGTACCTTCGGGACCGATCGATACGTTCCAGATTGACTTTCCTGTATCTGAGCCATGCTCGGTGGTGGCATCCGCTTCGAGCGGTACCGATACCCCGGCATCGGCACCGGTGTTGAGTGATCCACTCTTCACCAGGGATCGTCATCTGGCGTCCTCGGTACCTTCGGGACCGATCGATACAACCCAGATTGACTTTCCTGTATCGACAACATCGCCGATACCACCACCGACGTCGGTACCCTCTAGACATGCATCGATAGACTCGCTCCCTTCGATGCCGAGTCTGGAATCGATATCTAGTCTAGATGACTGGGTACCGACGCGTCTCGGAACCGACCCATATCGTTTCCGGATACGCAGTACCGAGGATATTCACCAAGCATTTCTGGTTGCCTCGGTACCGCTTGAGCAGCCTCCGATGACTGCTTCGATGGCGTTACCGTCTCCAATTCCGACTCAGCTACCGGTATCGGTATCGATGTCGGTTCCTGCAGTTACACCGATACCATCGATCCTTTCTATGCCTAGTTTGGAATCGATACCTGGCATAGACGATGCAGTACTGACTGCCTCAAATCGTGACTGCCAGTACCACTATCCATCTAGTGGGGTTCTTTTTCGACACCAGACCAGTACATCCTCTGGTGATCAGGCTGCTCCTTCAACCTTATCCCTACCCAGGGATAGTTCCCATTGGAGATCCTTCTTTTCAGAAATTTCTCCTTGACATGGCAACCTTTCTTGCTATTCCTATCCCTGGCTGTGATCCTACTCGAGGCTCTCCTGCAGAAAAGGAAAATATAATGCTTCCTTTACATCACTCTTTGCATGATCTTCTTCTGAGAATATGGGAATCACCTTTAAGGGTTCCCTCACCTTCTACAGTAACTGATGTTCTGTATCAGGTGCCCCCCTCTCCAGGGTTTCAAAAAACTCAACTTCCCCATCATTCCATTGTAGTGGAATCAGCAGTGAGGAAGGTAAAAAGCAAGAAGAAGCATTCTTCTTTTCCGCCAGGTCGTGCTTCTAAAGCACTTGATGCCTTTGGACGTCAAACCTTCCAAACATCTATGCTGGCATCAAGGATTATCTCTTATATTTTTATATGAGTCTATCTCTCCAGGAGGTCACAAGGAAATTATCTCTTTTGACTCCTTTTCTATCAGAGCCTAAGGCTGCAGACTATTCCTTGCTTCTTAGTCATAGCCAGAATATCTCTTGGTTTCTTTCTCGTGCTTCTCTAGACTCTTTTGAGTCTGTCAGCAGATCCTCTGCTATTGCCATAGGAGCACGTCGTAGAGCCTGGCTCCAAGCTTCAGACTTGAGCAGATGGGCACAACACACACTGGGTAATTCTCCTTGTACTGGAGAAAATCTCTTCAATAAGGAGGCTTTACGTCAGGTTGCTCATTGCTCCACTGACTTCCCTGGTTCTAGGGACCATCCTAAGCCGCCTTCTTCCCCAGGAGGTAGGAAATGTCCTACCAAACCTTCTTTCCCTAAGAAAAGAAGGTTTCACTCTTCTCCTGCCCATCATTCAGAGGTACCCAAGCAGGGGACACCTCGTCCTGGTCTGAAGAATCCAAACTCTAGCCAGTCTCAGCATACCCAGCAACCATAGGTTCCTGAAGGTTGCAACCTGCAGTTAACTTCTTCTTACCAGAAGTTTGTTCACTGTTTTTTCTTTAAAGCTCTACACGTGGCTAAGCTGTCAGGATATTCTTGTCCATGGGTTACAGATTTCTCCTCTTCTTCCTTCCAAGAAGAGAAGTTAACAACTATCCCATGATAGTTTCTGTCCCAACATGAACATTTTTTCCTTCAACTGACTCACCACATGGTAAGTCATCCTTCTGTTACCTGTTGTCTCTACCCTCTCATCCAGGGTTCCCCTGAATGGGTGGCACCATACTGAACAGCTTCTCTGGCCTTTCATTCCAGTGTAGAGTTTTTTCCTTGAATACATTTTCTGGACAGCTTATCAGACAGGGACAGGAATTTTTTCCTCTCCCTTTGTCTGTTCTCTCTGTTTTACACAGAAAGGTTCTCTCTGCTGTCTCTTTTAGCTTTTGTTCATGCAGGAGTTCCAGTGATTAAACTACTGGTACTTCTTACAAGTTCCAGTCCGTCTTCCACTACTTTTGTCTAGCCTTAGTAGTGATCCAAGACAGTCCTCATCTATCTTGGATAACCCTACTCACTTCAGGCTTCTCACATTATCTTCTTCCTGGCCATCTCCATTTCCTGGGATGTGGCAACACACCAGACCTACAGTCAGTTTTATCTCCTAATTCTCCTGCATACTGCTCTCTGCAATCCTCAGTGAAGCTTTCTACTATGGGCCCTTGCTAGAGAGCATTGAACTTTGTCTCTGATGGCTGTTCTATAGTAGAAAAAGCTTATCAGTCATTTTCCATGACTGTGAGGGTTCTCCACACCCTCTTGTCTCCTGTTATAATACAGGATATAAGCTTTTTCTGTGTGAATGTCCAAGGAGTTTCCCAATCCTGCAGGAATATGCTCTTTTTTCCTTACAGCTTGGCCTCATGCTATCCTACTCCTCATGGACAGCACATATTCTACTAGTAACGCATGATACCCTGTGTCCCTCCAATGGGTCATCCTGGTATCTCCTTCTCTGCGTTTTCTGTCCATTTACCATGTCAGAGTTCTACAGAACTCACGACTTGCTCTCTACAGACTGATATCCTCTGTTTTTTCATGCAACCATCCTGGTTATTTCACTGGATAGCATTCCTGCACCCTCTTAGCCCGGAGGATTAGATTCTCTATATATCTTTTCAAGTAGGTTCCACCTTCTTGTAAATAGATGTATCTTTCTCCTTCACATCTCTCATGTGAATGTTCTTATGGGGCTTAGTTGCAGACATGTATCTTCAGACTTACATATTCATGTATGTATATATCTCTATATATTCTATACATACATATGTCTGTGAGCTGTGTGTGCATAGGTTATGCCCTATATATATATATATATATATATATAAATAAATATATATATATATATCCCTATATATATATATATCTGTCTGCTTTTTATAGGTAGATATGTATTACATACTATCTCCCTAACTGTCTTTGCTATAAAGGTTTTTACCTTCTTAAAGGTTCCAGACAGTGGGCTGGCATATCTTCATACTGTCCCTCGGTATGTGGGGGCTGTTATGCACACAACCACTACTGTGGTACTAACAGCTCCACTTTACTCTAGGTCTCGCTATCCCTGAAGCATCATGCTTCAATATCTTTCCTATCTCTCACCAGCTAGGAAAAACAGTGTAGATCTTCAGTAGTTCTGAAGTTTCAGCCCTTCACACATCTGTCCTCCTTGGGAATGCGAGCTTTTTTCCATACCCCTTCTTCCCTCCAGGACTAGGCTACTTGTCCAAATCGGTCAGTCTTCCTCTTTTACTCCTCAATGTTAATGACTCTGTAGCTAAACGAGTTTTCAGCTTTTTTCCATAAAGCTTTCCACTGAAGACCTGCCGTTCTTATACTACCCCAGTTGACACCTGGGTCACCTGCCAATTCCAGATTTGGACCTTCACCCTCACTACTGTGAGGTCACCTTGAGGATCCTCTACTGAATCTCCAGTAGACTCCATCACGCTCTCTACCTCCTATAATCCAGTAGGTAAGATCCATTTTGTGATTGTTCATTAAATAATTTTAATGGTACTTATCATACATGCCAAGGACTCCTCTCCTGTAGTCCTTAGCTTTGCTGTTTGCTTACAGCTCCTCTCCTTCAACTCCTACCCACCATCCCTCATGGGATGCCGGAGATCCATGTGTGGAAAATGCAGTCCTGATCCAGGGACACACATTTTATGGGATCTCCCCCTGGCATCTCTAGCTAGGGAGTCCCCATATGTGAAGACTCATTCCTGCTTGTTCCTGGAGATAGCACAGTTACTTACCTGTAACAGATGATCTCTGGGAACAGCAGGAATAAGTCTTCACAACCCACCCACCTCCCCTAGGAGTTGTATCTATCTATCTTCCTTTCCTCTTTCTCTCCTTTTGTCTCAGCTATGAAACCCAACTGAGGAGAGGCAGTGGAAAAGGCGGGAAGGCAGTGCGCAGGCGTGAGGGATGCTCCCAAAAGCTTTCTGATTGGATGCTGGAGAGCATTCCCGTGCAGGCTCCATCAGTACCGACGTACCCATATGTGAAGACATATTCCTGCTGTTCCCAGAGATCACCTGTTACAGGTAAGTAACTGTGCTTTCCGTGGAGCCAGCAGGTCATGTTCCTGTCACCGCTGAAGAATTTTTTTATTTTATTTTATTTTCTTTGGTCGCGTGTCTGCCTTCTCAACGCTGGACCGGTACCGCCGGTCTTTTCTTTCTTTATTCTAAAAAAAAAAAAAAAAAAGACTGTTTTTTCTCACTTCAGTGCATTTTCTTCTTTGGCCTTAGGCCTACGACATTTATCCTCATCGAAAAGCCCGCCTCTGGGTTTAAAACATGCACGAAGTGCAGCGGCACTAGTTCTGTCACTGACACCCATGAATGGTGTCTAAAATGTTTAGGTCCTGACCACTCCATTGCGGATTGTGAGTAATGCTCCATGATGTCTAAAAGAGGTCTACAGAATCGAGCAGCTAAGCTCAGTACCCTGTTTCCCTCGGACGCAGCTTCGGTTGCATCGACGTCTTCCAGGGCTGCTTCTTCCTCACATGGATCTCAGGTAACCAAACTTAAATCCAGCCGGTCCTCGAAGGGTAGATCTTCCTCTAAGTATCGAGATGCCTCCGGGCTTGCCCTCGAGGAATCCGCACCGGCAAAATTACCCCGGCGGGAGGCTCCGGCTTCCAAAGCTTTATCTATGGAGTCACAGGTTGACATCGATGGCTCGGCCTCGACCGATCACCTGTTGCCATGTTCTGGGGTACCGGTGGTTCCCACTGGTACCGACATCCAGACATTGGTAACGTCAATGGATCAGAATATCCTGACCATGCAGCGTGCCATCACGGCATTCATACAAGCTGCGACGCCTTTGGTACTGCAACAAATTCCGTTGCCGGTACCGACATCGGTTCCGGTGCCGGTACCGATTAAATCGACATCCGCTTCGGTGTCGACTGCAGCGGTACACTGTTCTGTGATGCCCATCGGTACCGAATCGGTACCGATCACTCCCGATGTCGATACCACCCGGTACGCGTATCGGGCTCTGCAGGAGCATCCAGACAGGCGATACTTCGATTCCTCTGAAGACTCTGATGAATCAGAGGTCTCTGTCAAAGCATCGGTGATTCATCCTCAGGAGCCCTCTTCTCCAAAAAGAAGAATGTCTCCTCCAGAAGACTTGTCTTTTCAAGACTTCATTAGGGAAGTGGCCAGGGGCCTTTCCATCTCAGTGGCCCCTGAGACAGAGCCTAGAGCCAAAAAATTAGATATTTTACAATATCCTAAAGCTCCTAAAGAGGCAGCCACTTTACCAATACATGAGATTCTTTATGATCACATGTTGGGCATATGGGAGACTCCTCTCACCACTTCCCCTCATTCTCGCAGGTTGGACACCATGTATCGTGTTCCTCCTTGTCCTGGCTTTCATAAGACTCAGCTTCCTCACCACTCCATTGTGGTGGAATCTGCTATGAAGAAGATAAAGAGTACAAAAAGGCACTTTTCTTCTCCTCCAGGAAGAGAATGCAGAACCTTAGATGCCTTTGGCAGGAGAATTTTCCAGGCCAGTATGCTTGTTGCCAGAATCAACTCCTATAGTCTCTATATGGGGATGTTTCTAAAAGAAATTACAGATCACCTGCAAACTTTATCTCCTTTTATTTCAGAAGATAAAAGGGAGGAGTTCCTCACCTGGCTCAAACATGCCCAGGATATTTCCAAGTTTTCCAACCGTGCAGCCTTTGACTCTTTTGAAGGTGCCAGGAGAGCCTCGGCCATTGCCATAGGTGCACGCAGAGTTGCATGGTTACAAGCTTCTGATTTGGAACCTTGGTTCAAGATGGACTAGGAAACCTTCCTTGTACAGGTGAAAACCTTTATGGCAAAGATTGGCAAGCAAAGGCAACCCAAATGGATGCTGAGAATTCTGCTTTAGATAGACTTTCAAAGTCTACTTCTGCTCCTTTTAAGAAAAGGTGGTTCAAAAAGGGGTTTTTTTTCCCAAAAAAGGGAAATATTATTCTGCTTATGGTCAGCAGTCATCTACTGCAGGTCGTTTAGCTACAAAGAGACAGCAACAACCGAAACAGGCCAAGCTTAAGGCTGCTAGGACTGCTACAGCCCAACAGCCTCAGCCTCCTCAGGGCCTTTGACTTACAACTAGAGAGCTTAGCCTTTCTGGCTCTAGAACATCCAGAGCCTCTCACCATTCCAGGAAGGTTGGCTTACTTTGCTCCCAGATGGGAACAAATCACAGCAGAGCAATGGACCCTCTCCATCATAAGGGAGGGGGTACAAGCTTCATTTCTTAAACCTTCCTCCTCACACCATGGTGAGACAGTTCAATTCTCAGACATCTCTCCTCAACCTTCTGGGTCAGGAGATTGCTACCCTTCTTGCCCAAGGGGCAATAGAAGAAGTACCCCTTCTTCAACAGGGCTCAGGGTTCTACTCCCCCTACTTTCTTATCCCAAAGAAAACAGGGGGCTACAGACCCATATTAGATCTCAGAGAATTGAACAAATTTCTATGCCAGGAGAAATTCAAGATGATTTCTCTCGGTACTCTCCTTCCATACCTTCAGAGTCAGGATTGGCTTTGCTCTCTAGACCTCAAGGATGCGTACACCCATGTCCTCATCCATCCAACACACAGAAGGTTCCTTCGCTTCCTTTATCAAGGGAGGCACTATCAATACAGAGTGCTTCCTTTTGGTCTGGCCTCTGCACCAAGGGTGTTCACGAAATGCATGGCAGTAGTAGCTGCATTTCTACGCACTCTAGGGATATTCGTATTCCCATATCTGGACGACTGGCTCATCCGAGCTCCATCCCAGTCAGAGGCCCAGACTTCTCTAACCTGCACAAGCCGTATCCTTCAGTATCTGGGACTTGTAATAAACTTTCCAAAATCCCATCTCACCCCTACTCAGTCTCTAGAGTTCATAGGGGCCTTGCTGGATACCACAACTGCAAGGGCCTATCTTCCCCAGGCCCGTTGCTTACGCTTGGTGCAGTTAGCCTCACAAATTCAGTTAAAATCCCATTTAACTGCTCGAGAGATGTTACAACTGTTAGGCCACATGGCATCTACTGTGCATGTGGTTCCTTACGCTCGCCTTCACATGAGGGCAGCTCAGTGGACTCTGTTCACCCAATGGACCCAGGCATCAGGTTGCCTCTCAGACAAAATAGCAACCTCCAGTCGCCTCTTTTGGTCCCTCCACTGGTGGAAGTCCACTCAAAATCTGTTGCTGGGGTCCCCCTTTCAACAGGTGTTACCCCAAGCAACCCTTACAACAGATGCCTCTCCAAGAGGTTGGGGAGCTCATCTTCAAGATCTCTCCACTCAAGGCATCTGGTCTCTGGAGGAGACATCTCTACATATCAACCTTAGAGCTCAGAGCAATTTTTCTAGCTCTGAGTCTTCCACACCCTGCTCAGCTACAAGACAGGCCTCATCCACACGGACAACCAAGTAGCCATGTTCAACGTGAACAAGCAGGGCGGGACTGGCTCTCTGTCGCTTTGCAACGAAGCTCTGAGATTGTGGGCCTTCGCCAGAGAGCATCAAATTCATCTCATGGCAGTGTATCTTCCAGGGGTTCAAAACTCTTGGGCAGACAGATTCAGTCGAGTTCTGCTTCCACACGAATGGTCCCTCCTTGGGGACCAGATAGCCAGGATCTTCCGAATTTGGGGAACCCCGGACATAGACCTCTTTGCAAGTCCGTGGAATGCCAAACTTCCCCGGTTCTGTTCCAGGATTCCGTGTCAGGGAGTTCAGGCCAGGGATGCCTTCCTCCTTCATTGGGGGCAAGACTTCCTCTATGCCTTTCCACCCATTCCCCTAATTCCCAAGACACTCTTCAAACTTCAGAGAGACAAGGGGTCTGTGATCCTCATAGCACCACATTGGCCACGCCAAGTGTGGTACCCTCTACTTCTGCATCTCTCCCAAGCTCCCTCCCTGGACTTGGGATCTGCTCCAGACCTCCTGTCCCAGGAGGAGGGAACGTGTGGCACCCAAATCCCCAGTCTCTTCACCTCAGAGCCTGGTTGCTGAAGGCCTAGACCTTCAAGATTTGCATCTTTCTCAGCAAGTGAAGGATATCCTTCATGCTTCCAGAAAGCCTTCCACTAGACGTTCCTATGCTTTTAAATGAAAAAGGTTTACCATTTGGTGTGCAGAGAAGGGTCTTAACCCTCTTATAATACCTCTGAATTCTTTACTAGAGTATTTGCTGCATTTATCCCATGCAGGCCTTAAAACAAATTCAGTAAGAGTCCATTTGAGTGCTATTGCAGCATCCCTTAAACCTCTCAATGGACAGCCTATTTCCTCTCATCCTCTTACAGCAAGATTCATGAGAGGCCTTCTTTTGACTAAACCTCCCATCAGACCACCTCCAGTGGCATGGGACTTGAATCTGGTTCTTGGCCAGCTTATGCAGCCACCTTTTGAACCCTTAGCCACTACCTCCTTGAAATTTCTTTCCTGGAAGGTTATTTTTCTCATTGCAGTCACTTCAGCTCGCTGCATCAGTGAGCTGCAAGCCTTGGTGGCTAATCCTCCTTATACAAGGTTCCATCATGACAAGGTAGTCCTCAGGACTAATCCACACTTTATGCCTAAAGTGGTCTCACCTTTTCATCTGAACCAGGAGGTTTATTTACCTGTCGTTTTCCAGGACCTCATGCTTCAAGTGCAGAGAGGAATCTTCATACCCTGGATTGTAAAAGAGCTCTCGCTTTTTACTTACAAAGGACACAGCAACATAGAAAGTCCTCTCAACTCTTTGTTGCTTTTGATCCCTCTCATTTAGGACTTCCAGTCTCTAAGAGAACTCTGTCCAATTGGATTGCTCAGTGTATTTCTTTCGCCTACCAGAGTAAGAACCTTTCTCTGGAGGGCCATGTCACAGCTCACAATGTGAGGGCCATGGCAGCCTCTATGGCTCATCTAAATTCTGTGTCCATCGACCAGATCTGTCGAGCGGCCACCTGGGCCTCGGTTCATACCTTCACAGCCCATTACTGCTTGGACAAGGACTCCTGCCGGGATGCCTTGTTTGCTCAGGCTGTTCTCAAACACCTGTTCCATACCTAACCAACTCCTACCCTCCATTCCTGCCTGGATGCCTGAGATTCATGGGTGGAGGTAGAGCCCTTCCCAGGGACTCACAACCTGGGTGATCTCCCAGGCATCTCTAGCTGGGGAGTCCCCATATGTGAAGACTCATTCCTGCTTGTTCTTGGAGATAGCACAGTTACTTACCTGTAACAGGTGATCTCTGGGAACAGCAGGAATAAGTCTTCACAACCCACCCACCTCCCCTAGGAGTTGTATCTCTCTATCTTTCTTTCCTTTCCTCACTCTCTCTTTGTCTCAACTTTAAAACTCGAACTGGAGAGAGGCGGTTAGGAAAGGCGGGAAGGCAGCGCGCAGGCGCTGTGGGATGCTCCCAAAAGCTTTCCTTTTGGACGCTGGGGAGCGTTCCCACGCAGGCTCCGTCGGTACCGATGATACCCATATGTGAAGACTTATTCCTGCTGTTCCCAGAGATCACCTGTTACAGGTAAGTAACTGTGCTTTCCTTGTGTGCTTTACTGCACTTTTCTCATTGCTATTCCATGCTTTGGGAGACATTGTGAAAAAGCTGTGAAGCACATACAAACAGCAGCTTGCTTGCACTATGGGCCTTCACATCTGGCGGCACAAGATGGTACAATTGGGTCACGCACTAGGCTTGTGAAACACACGCAAATAGTTTGCTTGCACAGCAGGTATTTCTATTCGATGGCACAAGCTGATATGCCCAGGTCATGTGCTAGGCTTGCTTGTTAAGCATGCTTTGTTTGGACAGTGTCTATTGGCACCTATCTGTTGTTCCCGGTGTCTGCTGCACAGAGGATGCACTGTACTGCCTGAAAAAAAGCTGTAACTTCACCAAGAGACATCAAAATACAATAAAATAAAAGCACAATGGCAAAGCATAGTATATGTCTTTAACAGTCACTTCTTTGTTTTAAAAAAATATATAATTACAAGAAATTCAAGGCAGGCCTTAAGACTTGGATTTTCAAGCATGCTTTACCGTTAACACAGAACTCCCTGCCATGAGCTCCCTGTTTTTCTCATCTCTCTTTCTCTCCTCATGTTTCTTAGTTATATGTTTTTTTTTTGTCTCTGGTTGATATTGTTGACCAGTAACATCTCATTTTCCTTATGTCTCTCTTAGTTCTTGTCTTAATTGTAGCCATAGTTCTCATTTGTTCACATCCGGTATGCCCTTTCTGTGGATTGTAAACCACTATGAAGATGTGTACCACTAGTGGTATATAAAATCTGCAAATAAATAAATTAACGAATACAGAATATAAAATACTTAATTGTGGAGTGATGTGGATTAATAATTTATTTTTTTATTTAACAAGATTCTAGCCCACTTGTCTAAAGGTCTAAACGGGTTACAACTGACATACAAAATCTCACATAAATTCAATAAGACATAACTTACTAAAATTACAAACATAAAATCAAACTTTAAAACATAAGCAATAAAGTAAGACACCATCTAAGTTTCCTAATTTAAATGTTCAAACAGTTCTCTACAGCTGATAAAGTAAATGTCTGGATACCTATAAAATATCCAGCTAAAATAAACTCAGACTTGTACTCATGCCAGTGAAAAAACTTGCTTAGACTGATATACCTTTAACTGCTTTCTTAAAGTGGTAACATGACTCACTGATCTCAATTCCAAAGGCAGGGAGTTCACAGAGAGGTCTGCCACCAAAAAGACCTGAGTTAGGGTCTCTCTTAAATAAACATACTGAAATGAATGAATATCCAAGTGACATTGTCCCTCCAATCTCAACATATGAGTGAGGTTTGCTGGAATTATCAATTTAAGGCACCAAGATATGACATAGTAAAGGGGAATAAAATATACAGTATTTCAAACAAGGCTAGAAAAAGAGCATGAGGTCAATGAAAGCAGTGAAACTCCTGACAGACCAATATTCATCAGAAGTATATAATATATTTCTAATGTCATGATATAATTCACTCAGAATGGCATATGTAGTGGACTGTACATTTTATATAAATGTGTACTCACTAGTCCAATATGTCCCCTCCCCTCGGTAATAGGATGTTGCATCAGAGTGGGCAGAGACACATCAGACCTTGTGTGTACAGAGCCTTAAGGATCCTACGGGCCACGCAACTTAGCTTTTACTTTCGCTGAAGTGCAGTGGCAGTGATGGCAAAGGATGGGGGCGGGGGGGAGGTAAGAAAGAGAAGGAGAGTTGTTGTTTACCGAGAGGAGGAGATGTTGGTCGTCAAGAAGTCCTTAGTATGGAGGGAAGAACCAAGATGCTAGAAGAAAGGGGAGAGCTTGGATTGTAGAGAAGACGGAGAAAGAAGAGGCATTGAGATACTGGACCAGGGGGCTAAAGGAAAAGGAAGGGAAAGAGCGAGAGAGATGCTGGACTGTTGGGGGTGGGGGAGAAAAGGGAGGTACTGGAAGGGAGGGAATAGAGAGGGGAGGTGATGGAATGCATGTTAAATTAGAGAGAAGGAACAGGGAGGTGCTGGGAGATACTGGATTGCAGGAAAAGGGAGAGAGGGGAGATACTGGAGGAGGTGGAGAAAGGGAAACTGTTGGCCTGGAAGGGAGGGAGAAGAGACAGATGCCGGAGCATAGAAATGTAGAAATGGGGAAAGATGCTGTACTATGGGGGGATCATGGAGATGCAGACCATCTGGGTGGAGGGGATAAGCAGATACTGTACTGTGTGAGAGAAAGGAGAATAGAAAGAAAAAGGATGCTGAATGGGAGGGGAAGGGGTAGAAACTGTGAAGGTGGAACCATATGGGGAGAGGCCATGAAGAATAGGCAAGGAGATGAATGAGAGAGATGGGCAGACGTAGAGCTGGTGAGGTCGTAAAACGACGTAATCAGAGATTGAGACTGGAGGCAGGGAAAGGGGGTGACTGACAGGGAAAGAGCTGAAGCTAGAGACAGTAGGTGAGGGCTGGGGGGTGGTTAGAACAGAGAGTGTAAATGTAATTGGGAGAATTGGAAAGAGAGATACAGAAGAGAAGAAGAAGCTGAGGGAAGGAGTAAGACAAAATGGGACAGTTAGAGGAGATAGGTTGAGCAGGAAGTAAAGGAAGGAGATAGAAAGCTGATAGGTAGTTGAAAAAAAAAAGAGAGACTGAGGCATGGAGAGTGAAGAGGGTGAAATTTGACTGCATAGAGGGGCAGAAAAGAAAGATGTTGAATGAGTTAAAAGGAAAAGATCAATAGGTTAGAGATAGATGTAGAGCAGGAATGGAAAAAGACAAGAGAGGGGAAATAGCAAGAGACAACAGACCCTGGAAAGAGAAGATGGAAAGCAGAAGAGAGATACTGGGACCAGCATGATCGCTGGAAAAATAAAATGCCCAGAGAACAAAGGTAGAAAATTTTTTATTTTAAATGTATTAACTGGAAGTTAGTTTTCATAAATATATATCTCTGTCTTTGTGTTTTGTTCAGTACAAAACTGCATTTCTGTTTTATTTCTCCAATGGTGCAGTATATGGCGAGTCTGACTTTTGGGGGATCCCAGTTAAATTTTTGTCTTCATATTTCCATTATGTGTGAGCCCCTGCTCTGTATTTGGTGAGGGTATGTCTGGTTTGCATGTAAGACCAAGGAGCGGTTTTCTGTTAGGGTATTCTTTCTGTGTAGCGATCGCTTGTTCTGTGTTCTCTAATATTAGTGTATGGCTGGGGTCACCAACCTCCAGAGGGCCGCGGGCCGCACAGCCGACTACCGGGAGCCTCGCGGGCCGCACCCCCCTTCTCCCCGCCCCCGCAAAAAAAAACAACAAACGCAAAATGATGAAAACAATGGCTGATCACCTTTATTGAATTTAATGAGATGGCTGATGATTCATGCTAGCAGACAAACGCTTAAAGTCCGGCTTCACAGATGACACTGACAGGAGAAGGGACGCTTGCAGGTGGTCGTCGGTGAGCTGCTTGCGCGTGGATACAATGGCGGGAATCCTTGGCGGGCCGCACGTAAGGTTAACCGGGGTAGAGCCTCGCGGGCCGCACAAAGGGACCTCGTGGGCCGCATGCGGCCCGCGGGCCGCAGGTTGGTGACCCCTGGTGTATGGGGTGTTCTAAGGGATGGTATAGTAATTGTAGTGTGAGTCTTGGCATTGGTTATTATGATATGGCAAGTTTGCTATAGACTCCTAAATGGTTCTTTTTTTGCAAGGGTTTGTAGTACTTCCTAATGGTATCTAGTGACTGGCACTTGAGAGAAGTCATGTAGAAACCTGGTAGCCTTACTCTAATTCTACTTCATGTGTAAACTATAATCTCCAGGAACAAGCAGGAATGTAGTCTTCACATATGGGTATCGTCGGTACCGACGGAGCCTGCGCGGGAACGCTCCCCAGCGTCCAATTAGAAAGCTTTTGGGAGCATCCCACAGCGCCTGCGTGCTGCCTTCCCGCCTTTCCCAACTGCCTCTCTCCAGTTCTTCGTTTTCCGCGGAGCCAGCAGGTCGTCGTTCCTGTCACCGCAGAAAATTTTTTCCTTATTCTTTCTTTTTTGTGGTCGCGTCTGCCTTCCTCGACGCTATACCGGTACCACCGGTTCTTCCTTCTTTCTTTAAAAAAAAAAATATATATATATTTTTCCAAAATTTTCTCCACTATGGATAAAACCCCCTTCGGGTTTCAAAAAGTGCACCAAGTGTGGCGGTACCATTTCCGTCACCGACACCCATGAGTGGTGTCTTAAATGTTTAGGTCCTGACCACTCCATCTCCAAGTGTATGGCTTGTGCATGATGTCCAAGAGGGGTCGACAAAACCGAGCTGCTAAGCTCAGCGCCCTTTTTCCTTCCAATGCAGCTTCGGTGGCATCAACGTCTTCCAGGGCTTCGTCTTCCTCCCATGGATCTCAGGTAACTAAACATAAGTCTGGTCGGTCCTCAAAGGGTAGATCTCCTTCCAAGCATCGAGATGCCTCTGGCGTTGCCCTTGAGGGTTCTGTACCGGCAAAATTGACCCGGCGGGAGGCTTTGGCTTCCAAAGCATTATCGGGGCTCCAGGATGTTTTCGAGGCCTCGACCTCGGCAGAACTACTGGTGCCATGCTCTGGGGTACTGGCTGCTTCCTCTGGTACCGATACCCAGGCATCGGCAGTGTCGATAGACCAGAGGTTCCTGGCTATTGAACGCTGTCTGGCAGCTCTCCTTGCGGCATCGACACCCTCAAAACTGCGTCAGACAGTTCAACCGGTACCGACAGCATCAATATCGGTGTCCACTTTGCCGGCTCCCAGTCATGCGATGCCTTCTCATACCGATACACCGGTACCGATTCCCCCCGGTACCGACTTCGGTCGGTACCGGTATCGGGCTCTTCAAGAGCATCCGGACAGAAGATACTTCGAATCCTCGGAGGAGTCCGAGGATTCTGACAGCTCTGTCGGTACCGGAATACTTCTCCCGGAGGAGCCTTCCTCTCCTAAACGTAGGATGTCTCCTCCAGAAGATATCTCCTTTCAGGATTTCATCAGGGAGGTGGCTCGAGGTCTGTCCATTACTGTGACTCCTGAAACAGAGCCCACAGCTAAGGAGTTGGAGATTTTATAATATCCCAAAGCTCCTAAGGAGGCAGCTACCTTGCCTATCCATGAGATTTTACATGATCTCATGTTGAGAATGTGGGAGACACCTCTTACCACCTCTCCTCACTCTCGCAGACTGGATACCATGTATTGAGTCCCTCCTTGTCCTGGTTTCCAGAAACCTCAGCTTCCTCACCACTCTATTGTATTGGAGTCAGCTATGAGAAGGATCAGGAGTGCAAAGAAGCATGCCTCTAATCCCCCAGGACATGAGTGTAGAACTTTGGATGCCTTTGGACGTCATACTTTCCAGGCTTCCATGCTTTCTGCCAGGATCAGTTACTATATTTTATATATGGGAATGTTCCTTAAAGAAGTCACAGGAGACTTGGAGATTTTAAGCCCTCTCCTTCCTGATGACAAGAGGCAGGATTTTCTCACACTGGTTAAACATGCCCAGGATGTTTCTAAGTTTGTCAATCGTGCAGCTTTTGACTGTTTTGAGTGCATAAGCAGAACCTCTGCCATTGCCATAGGTGCACATAGAATTGCCTGGCTCCAGGCATCCGATTTGGAGCTCTGGGTGCACGACAAACTGGGCAATATCCCTTGTACAGGTGAGAATCTGTTCGGCAAGAATTGACAAGAGAAAGCCAATGAGTTGGATGCTGACAGCTCCACTTTGGATAGGTTATCCAAAGCCACAGCTGATCCTGCAAGAAAGAAATCTTTCAAGAAACCATTCTTCTCAAAAAAGAAGAGGTTTTATCCCTCTTATTCCCAGCAGGGACGTTCTGCAGGTCAGCCTGCCCGAAAGAGTCAGCAGCCACCTAAACAAAGGAAAGCAAAGACTGCTAAGCCTCAACCGTCTCAGCAGTCTCAGCCTCCACAAGGCCTTTGACTTTCATCTAGAGAACCTAGCCTTCCTGGCCCTCAATGGACCAGAGCCTTCTACCATTCCAGGAAGGTTGTGTCACTTTGCCTCCAGATGGAGGCAGATAACAGCAGAACATTGGACACTCTCCATTATAAAAGAGGGGTACAAGCTTCACTTTCTGTGCATGCCCCCTCCCACAATGGTAAGACAGTTCAATTCTCAGACCTCTCTCATCAACCTGTTAGATCAAGAGGTCACTATGCTTCTTGCCCAAGGGGCAATAGAAGAAGTACCCATTCATCAACAGGGTACAGGGTTTTACTCCCCCTTTTTCCTTATCCCAAAGAAAACAGGGGGACACAGACCTATTTTAGACCTCAGAGAATTGAACAAATTCCTGTTCAAAGAGAAATTCAAGATGATTTCTCTGGGAACTCTGCTGCCCTACCTTCAGAGTCAGGATTGGCTTTGTTCTCTAGATCTCAAGGATGCGTACACTCATGTGCTCATCCATCCAACTCACAGAAAGTTCCTTTGGTTCCTTTTTCAAAGAAAGCACTATCAATACAGGGTGCTTCCTTTTGGCCTGGCTCAGCACCAAGAGTGTTCACGAAATGCATGGCTGTGGTAGCAGCATTTCTTCACACTCTAGGGATATTCATCTTCCCCTACTTAGATGACTGGCTCATTCGAGCCCCATCAGAGTCAGAGGCCAGGCTTTCTCTATCTTGCACAATGCGTATCCTTCAGTATTTGGGTCTGGTCATAAACATCCCAAAATCCAGTCTAACTCCCACTCAGTCTTTAGAGTTCATAGGAGCTTTGATGGATACCAGAAAAGCAAGGGCCTATCTTCCTCAGACCCGTTGCCTTCGCATGGTGCAGTTAGCTTCTCAAGCAGTGCTAAAGCCTCACTTCACTGCCCGAGAAATGTTACAACTACTAGGCCACATGGCATCTACAGTGCATGTGGTTCCTTATGCTCGCCTCCATATGAGAGCAGCCTAGTGGACTTTATCCACTCAATGGACCCAGGCATCAGGGTGCCTGTCAGACAAAATAGCAAACACAAATCGCCTTATTTTGTCTCTCCATGGTGGCAGTCCACTCAGAACCTGTTGCTGGGGTCCCCATTTCAACAACCTTTACCCCAGGCAACTCTCACAACAGATGCTTCACCAATGAGTTGGGGAGCTCATCTGCAAGACCTCTCCACCCAAGGCACTTGGACTCCACAGGAGACTCATCTATATATCAGTTTCTTAGAGCTCAGAGCAATCTTCCTTGCTCTTCGAGTGTTCCACACCCTGCTCAGCTACAAGACAGTCCTCATTCATACGGACAATCAAGTAGCCATGTTCTATATGAACAAGCAGGGAGGAACAGGCTCTCTGTCGCTTTGCAACAAAGCTTTGCGACTATGGGCCCTCGCCAGAGAGCATCAGATTCATCTCCTGGCAGTGTATCTTCCAGGCATACAAAACTCTTGGGCAGACAGATTCAGTCGAGTTCTGCTTCCACACGAACGGTCTCTACATGCAGACCAGGTGGCCAAGATTTTTCAAATTTGGGGAACCCCGGACATAGACCTCTTTGCAAGTCCGTTGAATGCCAAACTTCCCCGGTTCTGTTCCAGAATTCCGGCTCAGGGCTCTCAGGCCAGGGATGCTTTCCTCCTTCACTGGGGTCAAGACTTCCTTTATGCCTTTCCACTCATTCCCCTAATTCCCAAAACCCTGTTCAAGCTTCAGAGAGACAGAGGCCATATGATTCTCATAGCTCCATATTGGCCACGGCAAGTGTGGTACCCTCTGCTTCTACATCTCTCTCAAGCTCCCTCCCTGGAGTTAGGGTCTGCTCCAGATCTCCTATCTCAGGAGGACGGAATGTTATGGCATCCCAATCCCCAGTCTCTGCATCTCAGGGCTTGGTTGCTGAAGGCCTAGATATTCATGACCTTAACCTCCCTCAGCAAGTAAAGGATATCCTTTATGCTTCCAGGAAGCCTTCCACAAGACGCTCTTTTGCTTTCAAGTGGAAAAGGTTTACCATATGGTGTTCGCAGAAGGGTCTTAACCCCCTTGCGATACCTCTGGAATCATTACTGGATTATCTCCTTCATTTATCCAATGCAGGACTTAAAACTAACTCAGTAAGAGTCCATTTGAGTGCTATTGCAGCTTCTTTCAAGCCTCTAAATGGACAACCTATTTCCTCTCATCCTCTTATAGCAAGATTTATGAGAGGTCTTCTTCTAACTAAACCTCCCATTAGGCCACCACCGGTGGCATGGGACTTAAACCTGGTTCTTGGTCAGCTCATGAAGCCACCTTTTGAACCCTTAGCTACTACCTCATTGAAATTCCTTTCTTGGAAGGTTATCTTTCTCATTGCAATCACATCAGCACACCGCATCAATGAGTTGCAGGCACTAGTAGCTGATCCACCTTATACAAGGTTCCATCATGACAAGGTAGTCCGTAGGACTCATCCACACTTTATGCCGAAGGTGGTCTCGCCTTTTCATTTAAACCAGGAGGTCTACCTGCCTGTTTTTTTTCCAAGGTCTCATGCATCTAATGCAGAAAGGAATCTTCATACTTTGGACTGTAAAAGAGCTTTAGCCTTTTACTTGCAAAGAACACAGCAACATAGGAAGTCCTCCCAAATCTTTGTTGCTTTTGATCCTTCTCATTTGGGAGTTCCAGTCTCCAAAAGAACACTGTCCAGCTGGATTGTTCAGTGTATTTCCTTTGCCTATCAGAATCTTCCTCTGGAGGGCCATGTCACAGCTCACAATGTGAGAGCCATGGCAGCTTCAGTGGCTCATCTGCACTCTGTATCTATCGATGACATCTTTCGAGCAGCCACTTGGGCCTCGGTTCATACCTTCACAGCCCATTACTGCTTGGACAAGGACTCCCGCCGGGATGCCTTGTTTGGTCAGGCTGTTCTTCAACACCTGTTCCATACCTAATCAACTCCTACCCGCCATCCCTGGTTGGAAGCCAGAGATCCATGGGGGGGAAGTGGAGCCCTTTCACAGGGACACACATCTTCTGGGGTCTCTCCCTGGCATCTAAAGCTAGGGAGTCCCCATATGTGAAGACTACATTCCTGCTTGTTCCTGGAGATAACATAGTTACTCACCAGTAACAGGTGATCTCCGCGAACAGCAGGATTTTAGTCTTCACAACCCACCCACCTCCCCTAGGAGTTGTATCTCTCTATCTTTCTCTTTCCCTTTCTCTCTCTTTGTCTCAGCTTTAAACTCAACTGGAGAGAAGCAGTTGGGAAAGGCGGGAAGGCAGCACGCAGGCACTGTGGGATGCTCCCAAAAGTTTTCTAATTGGATGCTGGGGAGTGTTCCCGCGCAGGCTCCGTCGGTACCGACGATACCCATATGTGAAGACTAAATTCTTGCTGTTCCCGGAGATCACCTGTTACAGGTGAGTAACTATGCTTTCTTCAGGAACAAGCAGGAAGTCAGTCCTCCCTAATCGGTGACGTCAGCATCGACGGAGCCTGCGTGGAGCAATTCCCCAACTTTCAAAGAAAGCCTTTGGGATTGCTGCCACGCATGCGTAGTCCTCTTCCCTCCCAAAGTTGCCATCTTGCTCAGTCTCCCTTTTTCCTCGGAGTCCTTCGGATGCACATCCTTGTCCCTCGGAAAAAGTGTTTCGTTTTCAGCCTCTAGCCTGTGTTTCTTCCGGTAGCACCGGTTCTCTACCCGTCCTTCCCCTGCTCTCCTTTTCTCTTGAGTGAGGGGACGTCCTTTTCATGTGAAAGTTTCCTTTTGTGGGCTTTGCGTCCTTTTTTTCCCTCAACCGCTGGTCACAAAGGTCTTCGACCTAGCAGGGGCCCTTTTTACCTCAGTGGCCACCGATTTTAAAAAATGTGACAGATGCTCCAAAAACATGTCACTCATGGACACCCATGACTGCTGTCTGCGGTGTCTTGGGGCCGACCATGACCTGGAGCTCTGCTGTCTTTGCAAGAAAATGTCCTCCAAAGCCCTGCTAAGTCGTAAGCAGACGTCCGATGACATTTTCCAGAAGGTAGCCCCGAAATCCCCGGCGGCACCCTCGGTCGTCCCTCTGCTGGTGGGATCCCCCACTTCGGCCCCACATTCAAGGCAGCACTCGGACCAGGGGTCCCCTGAAGTGGAGAGGCGTAAAAAGAAGACGACCGCAAAGTTGCTGTCAGGGGCTCCAGACAAGCGTGAGTGCTCCTGCGCTCAATCGCTCAGCCCCTCCCCCTCTCCCGGCGTTCCCGAGAGTCTGACAAGGAGCGACCTCAAAAGATATCTCATACAGACACGGAGGCCCCTGGCGGTCTCCTGAGGGTCATCCCAGTGGGGATCCCCTCTCCTCCTCCACGCCAGACCCGATAACCCCGGTGTCAGCGTCGCAGGAACCCACTTCCACATCGGAGTCCCGAATGCTGGCACTAGAGCGCACCGTTTGTCGTCTTAGCTGCCCAGGAGGTGCTCATGCCCAGCACGGCTGGCTCGTACCTCAAGACTGAGGTTCCCTCGAGAGGGACCCCCAAATCCGTCCTGGAAACACCCAAGAGCCATTGGCCTCGTGAGGATCCTCGGCGTAAGTCTCGCTCACCTTCCCGTTCCTCGGCCTCTGGGCAGGGCAACCAACCTGAGTCGGACTCCTTCTCTGACCTCTTTGGCTGTGAATCGGGCAGGGATACCTCCCCGGAGACCCATGCCCACAGAGACCTCCCTTCGGACCCATCCCCGCCCACCTCTCAGAGGCATTCGCCGCCTGAAGACACATCCTTTCTAGTATTCGTGTGGGACATGGCACGGGCTCTCAACCTGGCTACACAGGCTGAAGAGGAGCCATGAGTGGAGGAGCTCGACACCTTACAGTATGAAGCCTTGCTTCAGGAGTCTCTTACTGTCCCATTTCCTCCCATTTTGTCCAGGCTACTCCTCCGCATGTGGGAAACACCTGCTTCGATCCCTATTGTGAGCAAGCTCCTCGATGCCATGTACAGGGTCCTATGCGGCCCGCATTTTCGGAAGACCCAGCTTCCGCACACCTCCATGGTAGTGGAATAAGCGATGCGGAAGCAAAAGAGCCCAAAGTCACACACTTCGGTCACCCCAGGCAGAGAGTCTAGAGCCCTCGACACCCTTGGCCGCAAAGACTTTCAAGGATCCATGCTCACATTCCACATCCAGACATACCAATTATATATGGGCATGTTCCTGCGCGACCTCGCCAAGGAGCTCAGCGGTTTCTCCACAGGTCTCAGGGGTGAACTTCTCAGGTTCCAAACCCTCCTGAGGTCCATCGCCGAGTGCTCGAAGTACCTCTCCCGTGCCACGTATGACGGATTTGAGTCCTCCGCCCGAGTGACAGCAGCTAGCATCGGGGTCCGACGCCAGGTGTGACTCCAGTCCTTGGACCTGGAGCATTGGGTCCAGGAGAAGCTCCTGGATGTCCCCTGCCTCGGCGAACAACTGTTTGGTAAGCTCATGGAGGATAAGGCTGCTGAGATAGAAACAGAGTTTGTGACTTGGACCCGCCTCTCACGTAAGACCTCCTCTCTCCCTCGGAAGAAGCAGCAACTCAAGAAGCCATTCTTCCAAAGAAAGGGGCTCCCCTACTGGGGTTACCCACCCTTCCCGTCCACCCCTGCCCCAGCTTCTGGCACGCAAGGGAAGGGAGGAGCACATGGCCACCGCAAGCCTAAAGGACCCAAGGCCCAACCACCGGTGCCACCCCAACCCACTCAGGGCTTTTGACACCAATGGCATAGCCTCTCGCCCTCCGGCAGCACGTCTTCCGGTGGGGGGGGGGACGCCTGTCCCTTTTCGCCCCGCAGTGGACATCGATCACATCTGACACCTGGGTCCTCCGGGTGGTCTGAGGCAGATATCGTCTTCATCTGGACATTCTCCCTCCTCCCTTCTCCTCAGCGGAGCCTATTCAGCTTCCCTCACACCAGATTTACTTGCAGCGGGAGCTGTCCAACTCCTTTCCCAGCAGGCGATCGAGAAGGTACCACCACACCTTCAAGGCTATGGATTCTACTCCTGTTACTTCCTCATTCCGAAAAAGACGGGAGGCCTACGCCCCATCTTCGACCTCAGGAACCTAAACAAGTTTCTGGTGTGGTAGAAGTTCAAAATGTTATCACTTGGCATCCTGTTGTCCTTCCTTCAGCAGGGCAATTGGCTATGCTCCTTGGATCTCAGGGACGCTTACTCCCACATCCTAGTCCATCCCCAACACAGGCAATATCTGTGCTTCGGGTGCAGGAGGAGCACTACCAATACAGGGTGCTCCCCTTGCAGGCTCGCGTCTGTGCCACAGGTTTTCACAAAGTATCTCTCCTTGGCCGCTGCCTTTCTCAGGCGGCAGGGCATACCCATCTTTCCCCTACCTCGATGATTGGCTTGTCACTGGGACATTTATTTATTTATTTAATTTTCTTATATACCGCGCTATTTGTCATCAGTGCGGTTTACATTGAAACAATACAACAATTGGTCGGATATAACAGACCTATTACAAGTAACAGGAAAATTAACATGGAAGTAAACAGGGAACATTGGCCGGCAAAGCCCGCTTGGCAGCATTACGCACGATCCTTCTCCTCGAATGCCTTGGCTTCTTGGTCGACTACCCCAAGTCCCACCTCGAACCAGTGCAGACCTTGGAGTTCATCGGTGCACGCCTCGACACGGAGCAGGCGACCGCCTTCCTGCCCGCAGTATGTGCGGACCGACTCCGAGCCATGGCAACCCAGGTCCAGAACAGGGCTCTGATCATGGCACGGGCCATGCTGCGCCTCCCTAGGACACATGGCCTCCACCATCCATGTGGTCCTCCACGCCCGCATGCACATGCCACCTCAGAGACCCTATCCGGGTCTCCCGCAGTCTCCACAGCTCCCTGGATTGGTGGCGGGACCCCCAAAGCCTCCTTCAGGGAATGCCCTTCCAGACCTCACAGCGCGAGCTCGTCCTGACGACGGATGCTTCCCTGCTGGGTTGGGGAGCCCACTGCGGCGCATTGTGCACCCAGGGGCAGTGGTCGCTCGAAGAGTCTCAGCAGCAGATCAACCTGCTCGAGCTTCGGGCAGTCCAGTGGGCCCTGAGGGCCTTCGAGAGCTGTCTGAGGGGAAAGTCTGCGCTCGTGCAGACCGATAACCCAGTAGCCATGTTCTACATAAACACGGAGGGGGGAACAGGATCCTGCCTCCTCTGCCGGGAGGCGATCCTCCTTTGCGTTTCGCCAGGGGATGATCCTGCGAGCGGTCTACCTCCCAGGCCAGGAGAATGTCCTCGCGGACAAACTCAGCAGGATCCTCCGCCCACACGAGTGGCACCTGGATCCGGAGGTGGCCATCCTCTTGTTCCATCGGCGGTGGACCCCATCCATGGACCTGTTCGCCTGCCCAGTGAACGCACAGCTTCCCCGCTTCTGCAGCCCGGTTCCGCACCCGAGCAGGGTTGCCCCGGATGCGTTCCTCTTGAGCTGGACCTCTGGGCTTCTTTCTGCTTTCCCGCCCACTCCTCTCATTGCGAGGACCCCCCACGAGGTTCAGCAGGAACAAGCTTAAATGATCCTCGTGTCTCCTTCATGGCCTCGACAGCCTTGGTTCCCACTTCTGCTCTGGCTCTCGTCCGAGCCTCCAGTCCCCCTGGGCTGTGCCCTGGACCTGTTAAAGCAGGAGGAGGGTCGGGTGCTCCACCCGAACCTGGCCTCACTATCCCTTACAGTCTTACAGCTGAATGGGTCTCCTTAGCCCTGCTGCACCTCCCAGAGGAGGTCGAGGAGGTTCTCCTTGCGTCGAGGAAGGACTCGACAAGATGGGCATATGCCTTTAAGTGGCGACGCTTCTCGGTCTGGTGCTCCGAGCTCCAGATCGACCTGTTCTCCTGCTTTACCCGATGGGTTCTCCAATACCTCCTCCGCCTCTCAAAAGCAGGGTTGAAATCCAGCTCGATCAGGATACACCTGAGCGCCATTTCAGCAAAGTACCTCCCCGTTGAGGGGAAACCTCTCTCGGGGCAGCCCTTGGTCTCCCGCTTCATGCGAGGCCTCTTACTTTCCAAGCCTCCCATTCGGCCTTCTCCGGCGGAGTGGGACCTCAACGTGGTGCTTTTGCAGCTTACACAATCGCCCTTTGAGCCGCTGGCGACGTGCTCGCTTCGGCACCTCTCCTGGAAGTTGGTCTTCCTGGTGACTTTGACTTCGGCTCGCTGAGTCAGCGAACTTCAGGCCTTCATGGCTGAGGCTCCCTACACCAGGTTCTATGGGAGCAGGGTGATCCTCCGCAGCCACCCCAAGTTCCTACCGAAGGTTGTCTCGGATTTCCATCTAAATCAGGAGATAGTCTTACCAACCTTCTTCCCGAGGCCTCATACCGATCAGGCATCGTCAGAATTACATACAGTCGACTGCAAGTGGGCTTTTGCCTTCCACCTCCAATGCAAGTCTGGTTGGCTTTTTGTTGCCTACGATCCCAATCGCCTGGGGCAGGCAGTCACCAAATGCACCCTCTCCATCTGGGTGGCGGACTGCATCGCCTTCGCCCAGGTGAAGGCGGGTGCCCCATTGGATCGGAGAGTCACCGCACACGGTGTCCAGGCCAAGGTGGCTTCAGTGGCTTCGCTGCACTCAGTGCCCCTGTCTGACATCTGCCATGCTGCAGCCTGGTCTTCAGTGTACATTTTCGCTGTGCACTGCTGCCTGGAGAGGGAGTCCCACCGGGACAGCGCCTTCAGCCAGGCTGTTCTCCGTAATCTGTTCAGGGTATAAGCAACTCCTGCCCTCCAACCCTTCTTCAGCTACCGAGAGCTTTGCCCCGGGGACCCGACGATTCTGGCTCTTTCGGGCATCGACTTCTGCCCACGGCCTCGCGGAGGCGTTTTTGGGTTACAGGTTCAGTATCCTGTAGCTGGGGAGTCCCATAAGTGAGGACTGACTTCCTGCTTGTTCCTGGAGAAAGTGTAGTTACTCACCTGTAATGGGTGTTCTCCAGGGACAGCAGGAATCAGTCCTCACTACCCTCCCACCTCTCCTAAAGAGTTGCATTTTTGTCCTTCCCTTGCCATCTGCTTTGTAGGGCTCTAGCTAGGGGACCTGACTGAGCAAGATGGCACCTTTGGGCGGGAAGAGGACCACGCATGCATGGCAGCAATCCCAAAGGCTTTCTTTGAAAGCTGGGGAATTGCTTCGCGAGGGCTCCGTCGGTGCCGATGTTACCCATAAGTGAGGACTGATTCCTGCTGTCCCTGGAGAACACCTGTTACAGGTGAGTAACTACGCTTTCAGATCCTCATATTCAGTGTCTACAGAAGAGAAGCTCGTGAAGAGATCCACTGGAATCCATAGGGCAGGGTGGGGCAAGGACAGGGGGGTAGCACAGTATTCATTCGCACAGGGCAGCAAAATAGGTAGCACTGGCCCTGTACCTAGGGCAGGGGTGGGCAATTCCGGTCCTGGAGGGCCGCAGACCAGTCAGGTTTTCATGATGTCCCTAATGAAGATTCATGGATCTATTTCCATACAATGGAAGGCAGTGGATGCAAATAGATCTCATGAATATTTATTAGGGACATCATGAAAACCTGACTGGTCTGTGGCCCTCCAGGACTGGAATTGCCCACCCCTGACCTAGGGCATCAGAATCCCTTCAGCCATTCATTGTTACTCTCCTCCTGGTTTGTTTGTTTTTTCTAAGTATTCTACTGATACAGTACTTATGTTAGCCATCCTTCTAGTGTCCAAATATTAACATGTTAGGACATTTTTCAGAGATTATCTCTATCTGCACTTCCATAATCCTCCCCACCATGAGTGAGCCTGACCGTCCAGCGTAACTAGCAGCAGAGACCAGTGGGTAGAATCCAGCCAATGGGAAAGGCTATGGGACAGGACGCAGGAATGCTCTTCTAGTTAGAGAAAGGAAGAATGTGAATTGAGAGAAGTTCCCATGAATATCTCTATAAACTGCTCTGGCACTATCCAGTTAGTGCAAAGGTGGTGTCAGCACAGTCTGGATAAGTGCTGACTTTATCTGGATAGCATCATTTTTCCTTTGGCACTTATCCAGATGGCTTAGGCCACATGAAAAACAGATATAAGTTGCTATCCCAATAAGTGCCAACTGAAAATCAACATTCCTTGGATAAGTTCGGCACTTAACTGGATAGCGCCGTTCAGTCTGGATATTCAGTGGTAGCTACTTTCTGGATACTGCTGCTGACTATCCCACCAAATATGTGCCATGGCTGACCACTGTGGCATTTGAATATTGGGTGTTTTGAAAACCATTAAATCAGGCCCCATGAGCATACTTTCCCAACAATATTTTCACCATTTTCCTCATTTTATTATAGTCTATCTTTTGAAAGTTAAATGTTGCTGCAGTAGACTTGCTTAGGGGGTCTTTTACTAACAGACACTAGCTGCCAGCACATGTTCTGGCATGCGCTGAAGGTGCGCTTGGACGTGTTTCAAGCTAGTGCGGGGCCATGACAGCGCTGGACGATTCCTGTGATAACTCTGCAACCCACATTAAGGTTGTGAGTGGGTTGGTTAGAAGCGAGAGTGGGTGTGGTAAGCTCAGTACAGTTAGCGATGGGTTCACACTTTGTGCTAACTGCATTAGCATGGGTTCACTTAACTCCACCTCAATAGGTGGAGTTTCGTGCACCCGCACTAATGTGGTCTGCTTTAGGAGACAGCTCTACACATTAACTGTCTGGAAAATGCAATCTACACCCCACAACAGTTATTGTAGTGGTATTGCACATAACGTGCCATAATTTTGGCACTATTGGAGCATTAGGTCAATACCTTAGTGCTCTTTAATAAAAGACCCCCTTAGTGTTATCTTAACAGTTATGTCAAATTGACTTATGAGCACTGTTGCTAGGTGGCTCTGATATCATTCTTTCTCACACTAAATCTTGCATTTCACTAAGGACTTGTTCTAAAATAGGTCCTCCTCTTGTCGGTTCCTGAACCAGCTGCTCTATGAAGCCTTCACTTATTTTATCTATGAACATTACCTAGACATTTCAAAATAATTTTGTTTTATTTATAACTTGCTTCGCAGTTGTCGGGGATAATTTTCAATCTTTATCTACTCTTTACTCAAAGGCACCTAGCTTTCTTTGCCTTTATTACAGCCTCTGTACTGGAATGCCCTAACTTCCCTGTTTCGATAGTATCCTTTAGAGATACCTCGCTCCAGAGCATGTACTCCCAGATGACTATTGTCTTTCCTTTTTTAGTTCAAATCATTTTTATTAAATTTTCCACATAACAGAACCCCACCAGCGTGGGAGGGGGAAAAAACCACAGCTATGTGAACTAAACCAAACAAACAGGTCCCAGGGCACAGGCCATGGCATTACTAACCAATAACAATCAGAAGTAGAACATTACTAACACGTAGACAGTCAGAAGCCAACCAAGTCCACCTTGAACAGTGAGTTACATAAGAAACATGGAGATAAAAGAAAAGAAAAGAAGAATAGCAGACTAGGAGGAGGCAAAGGGGGCCCCCAAATAAAATAACTCCAGGGAGAGTGAAAACATTGCCCTATCCTCCTGAGAGGGGCACCCCCAATGTCCAGTAGGATTGCCACCCCGGCCCAGGGGTCCCTAAGCGCAGTGAGGCCTCCCCCCCCACCCACCCACCCCATCCCAAACTCCCCCCCCCCCACCCACCCCATCCCAAACTCCCCCCCCCCACCCACCCCCCTACCCACCCCCACACTCCGTTCGGGGACTCAAACAGAGAGCATAGGCAGAAGCAAGTGCAACCGCAGGGTTAGCGTACCTCCACAGTCCACCTCTACAAAGAGCTAGGTCTCAGCAAAATACAAAGTAAAGATACATTGAACAGCCGTTAGGCAACCAGCACCATCGTCATACAATAATCATACATTAATCACCATGCTGCAATCCCTCGCAGGCAGCCGGGCCAGGAGTGGCGCCCATATTTCCAGGTAGGAGTCCCAAGCCCCCCCACCCCGCTGTTTAGCAGTTAGTTTCTCCATGAAAAGCAAGTCTCCCATGGCCGTCTCCCAGGTTCGAACTCCTGGGGGAGCCGAAGCAACCCAAGAGCTCAGCAAAACTTTTTTCACTATCAGTAAGCCCCTGGTCAGTAGGAGCCCCTGCGGTGGTGTAAGAGCTTTATTCGCAGGCCCCCAGCGATGGAACAAGCAAACCTCGGCATTCCACGTCAGGGAAAAACCAAACCATTGGTCAAAGACCTCTAATACTTGGGTCCACAATCGTTGGATCTTAGGGCAGCTCCAAAATTTATGAAAAAACGTACCGGTGTCCGAGAGACACCAGCCACATGTAGGGGAGTCCCGTAGCCCCACCCGAAAGGCCCACGCATTTGTGTTATACGCGCGCCAAAGAAACTTAAATTGCAACTCCTGCAAATAGATCCAAAATTCGCCTCGCGGTATCCCTGCAAAAGCCTCGCGTAGGTCAGACACCTTCAAATCTATCATACCATCTTTAACCCAGCGAGCTACCAAATCCTGGAGACAGGCCTCATCCCCTGCTGGGTGCAGGAGCTCCCATCGCTCCGGTCCCCCTCGCGATCCAAGGTCGAGTTTCTCCAGCCACGATCGGACCGGGACCACCGACCAGATGGGGTTAGCACCTGCTCCACGTAAACCCTCTACATAGTGACGAGCCTGAAGATAGCCGTAGAAATCCTGTCGGGCGAGTCGGTACTTACCCTGCAGTACACTAAAGGCTTCGAGGTGCAACCCGTCGGGCGTGAAAAGGTCACCGAGACAGAGGATTCCCCTCCGGGCCCAGTCCTGGAAAATACTGGACCTCAAGAGACCCGGGGGAAAAGCTGGGTTCCCAATCAAAGGGAGTAACGCCGAACACTGCCAATCCCATCCCATCCACGAGCAAATCGCCCTCCACGCCACCCTAAGAGTCGTCATATATGTCCATTCACCCGCAGGGGTCCGGCCTCCAGGCGAATGCAATAGCACGAGACCATGGTACGGTTTACAACAAGCATTGAGCTGTAGAACTGGAGCACAGCCACCCGTCCCATCCACCAAGGACAAAAGATGTCTAAGTAGGTAGCGAAGGTTATAATTACGGAGGTCCGGAAGCTGCAGACCTCCCTCCTCCCGCCGTCTCATCAAGACCCGGAGGGGAATACGCGCGCGCCTACCTCCCCAGAGATGGCCACGCAAGGATTTCTCAAAGCAACGCCAGTCCCTCTCCCGCACCCAGAGGGGGAGAAGACGTAAGGTGTACAGCCAGCGGGGCATCTCCACCATAGTGTACAAGGCCATTCTGCCCCTAAGTGAGAGGGGCAGCCCTCGCCACTTCGCAAAGGTTCTACGGGCCCTCTCCAGCATACCTGGAACATTCGCATGGTACAAATTCCGAGGACTATCCGGGAGCTGGATGCCTAAATACTTAATGGCGCCGTCCGCCCATACCAGCGGAAAAGCACCCCTCCACAACGACCGCCCCCGCTTCCCAACATCTAAAACCACAGACTTGGAGATATTGATTCGAAGGCCCGAAAACGCACCATATTCCTGGATTAACTGTAGAACTTGTTCCAACGACGGCTGCGGATCTGTCAAGCACAATAACATGTCATCAGCAAAGGCGCTAACTTTCATCTCCACGCCCCCTAAGGTGATGCCATGTATGGCCGGGTGATTCTGAATAGCCTGCAGCAGCGGCTCCAGCGATAACACAAAGAGCAGGGGAGAAAGCGGACACCCCTGTCGCGTTCCCCGTTCCAACTCAAAGGGATCCGAACTAGTTCCCCCCAACACCACTCGTGCCATTGGGCGATGATAAAGTGCGCGGACCCACTGCACAAAATTGCCCGTCACCCCAAACCTGTCCAAGACATCCCACAGGTATTGCCATGCCACCCTATCAAACGCCTTTTCTGCATCCAGACTCACCAAAAAAAGAGCTTCTTCCTCGCGCACACAGTACTCCATACCAAGCAGCAGCCGGGAATGTTTTGACTCGCGTCCCTTCCCTGCACAAAATCTACCTGCCTAGGAGCAATTAGAGAGGGCAGGATACCATTCAGGCGTCCCGCTAAGACAGACGCCAAGATTTTCATATCACAATTGATGAGTGAGATAGGTCGGTATGAGGCGGGTTCCAGCGGATCTTTCCCCGGTTTAGGGATCACTGTAATGTCCGCACATCTCATATCCCGAGGGAGACCCCCCTTCTCCCGTATAGCGTCAAACATCACTACCATAGAGGGAGCCAGGCGAGACCGCAATAATTTATAATACTCAGGGCTAAAGCCATCTGGCCCGGGCGCCTTACGAGACTTCCCCCGCGCAATCACAGCCAAGACTTCCCGCACCGTCAGGGGCGCATTCAATAGCTGTAGCTGCTCTGGCGTTACCCGCGGCAAGGAGATGCTGCGCAAAAATGTACAACCCGATCCAAAGTCTCTCTCCTCCTCACTATATAGTTTCGCATAGAAAGCCCGAAAGATATGTGCAAGCTCCCTAGGCTGATGATGTAGGCCGCCCTGGTCATCCCGAAGTACCGGGATAAATCGAGATCCTCCCGGGTCGCGCACCAATCTCGCCAGGAGTCGACCGGTGCGATTACCAAACCGATGAAGCTGGTGTCGGTAATACAACATAGAAACAACCGCACGGCGTTGAAGCAACTCATTCAAAGCTAATTGAGAACGGGCAAACTCACGTTGCAGTACTCCATCCGCCCTCCGCCCCAGTAGCCGCTGCAGCTCCCGCACGCGGCGCTCCAGCACCAATATGCTACGGTCCATGTGCCGTCGTCGTTGAAGGGTATATGAGATGATAGCACCCCGCATAACGGCCTTGCTAGCTTCCCAAAACAGGAGCGGGGAGCAGTCCGGGGTATCATTAAAAGCGACATACTCGTCCCACTGTTTCTCCAAGAAGTCCTGAAAGTCGCGGTCCTGCGCGAGGTAAGCCGGGAATCGCCAGCTGCGTTGCCCCATAGCCCTACAGTCCCAAGACACCCATACCATGCCATGATCGGACACCAAGATCGGATCGATTCCAGCCTGCGTTACCATCGAAAGCCCTCCCTCGTTTACCAAGATATTGTCGATGCGGGACCAAGTGTGGTGAGCCCTGGATTGGTGCGTATATTCCCGAACACCCGGGTGAAGCAAGCGCCACACGTCCACCAGGTCGCCCATGCGGCAGAGATAAGCTATACCTCTGCGCGCCCAGGAGGCCGCCACATCAACCTTAGATTTATCTAGCACAGGATCATGTGGACAATTGAAGTCACCAGCCATAAGAATCTTATGCGCCCCCGCCGTCTTCACAAAGCGTAGCAACTTCTTAAAGAACTCATGATCATATACATTGGGTGCGTATACATTCGCTATCCAAATCATCTCATTGTATAGCTTAGCTGTAAGCAAAATATAACGGCCTTGGGGATCAGCCTGCATCTCAACCACCTCAAAGGGGACTCCCCGTCTCACCAGGAGCGCCACCCCTGCCCTTTTAGTACCTGAGGACGCTCCATAGACTGCCCCTACCCAATCTCGTTTAAGTTTGGTATGTTCCAGAGAGCTCAAGTGGGTTTCCTGCAATAGCGCTATATGCGTCCCTTTCCTTTTCAACAATTGTAGGATCTTGGTGCGTTTAATCGGGGACCCAATACCTCCCACATTCCAGAAGACAATCTTAGCGTTCAGCATAGCAGTGGTACAGGAGGGATCACAGCAAGGCGTAGCAAAATACAAACCCCCCAGAGGCGCCCAGAGGCGCCCAGCCTCACCTCCGGGCTTCCCACAAACAATACAGTAAAGAACAGACCTCTTGGAAAGGAGCCAAACCCCCTGCCATTGCGGAAACATAAACATTACATTACAAACCCCAAACAGAGCCACCCCTAAATGTATCCCCTCACCCCACCCCCTGTGAACACCCCCCACCCATCCCCTCCCTCCCCTCCCCACCAACCTCCCCCTCCTACCCCCCTTCCACACACTCATCCCCCCCCTGCTTCCCATCCCCACCCCCACCTCCAACAGACGTTCTCCACAGCCATCCCACCACACACACTCATTCAGCCACTCACCCCCCTTCCCCAACTTCCAATCTATTAAACTTCCACACACTCCTTCATTCATACCCCACACTTCCCCACACACTTCTAACACACTTCTAAAAGATAACCCTACTCGTAGGGTACCCCCCGAGGGGAGTTAGACCACCAGCAGTGCCCCTCCGGGCCGTCTGCAAATACACCCAGATTAAATCAAATGGCACCCCGCCAATCTCAGAAGATCCTCCCGCCTCAAAAGGGAAATCAAAAAATTGAACACATAATTAAGTCCAATTTCAGCATCCTCCGTAGAATCTCACAACCGGTCATGCAGGATCCAGCAGCTCACGCCGGTGTGCTGTCCCCACGCTGCTCCGCCGGATCAATCAGCGCGGCCACATATTTCCGCGCCGCCGCAGCTTGTTCAAAGGTTTTGGTGCTGCCCTTGTAATAAACCTTCAAAGTGGCTGGATATATAAGTGCAAATTTTACTCCGCACTTGATGAGCTCGCTACAGATGGGGGCAAATTCCTTGCGTCGCGCTGCCAAAGAAGCAGAGTAGTCTGAGAAAAGCAGGACTGGGGCATTTTCGAGGCGCAGATCCCGATGCTTCCGATAGGCTTGGAGCAGCTGCGCCTTGTGCTGAAAATTCAAAAGCTTTGCCAGGACTGGCCGCGGGCGGCTCTGGCCCTCTCGCAGTGATCCAAGGCGGTGAGCACGTTCCACGTGGATGTTGCCCCGGAGGGTGTCAAGGCCCAAGGCCTGCGGCAGCCACTCTTCAAATAATTTAAACAGCTGTTGCCCCGTCCAAGATTCGGGCACTCCCACCAACCTTAAATTGTTTCTTCTCGAACGATTTTCGAGATCATCAACCTTCAGCACAAGGTCAGCTAGTTGTTTTTGGTGTTTAGCTGTGACATTTTCCATCGCCAACTCGCCCTCCTCTAACACAGTCACTCGATGCTCCAGCTCATCTAGTCTTTTGGTGTACTCCCCCAGTTGCTCGCCCATCTCGTCTAGTTTGCTCATAACCGAGTCAAACTTCGGTTCCAGCAGCTTGACTACCTCCTGCGCCGTCTCTTCAGGGCCTGATTCGATGCTCTCCTTTCCCGGGGATGTTGGTATTTGGCCCGTCTTGCTCGCTGCCGCCATTTTTGAGTCCCTGGCCCCCGCGGTTTTCTCCCGCTTATGTGCCGCTCTCATTTGCTCTGCGCAAGGTCCAAGCCTCCCGAACTTGTCAGCACAGGACTTGCCAAGATGTTAGGGACACTGCAGGCAATATTTGACCGGGGTTGCCGATTATTTCGCTGAATTTCTCACAGACGGCCCGGGAGCGCGATGAGTGAGCTCCTCACCCGCTCATGAACACACGTGATCCTCAACTCTTATTGTCTTTCCTTTTTAATTGCTAGACTTAGTGGTAAAAGGATAAACAATGGGACGTGGTGATGCGATAGTCCAAAACTTATTAAAATAACAGGGCAAATCAAATTTGGGGGTGGGGGAGAGCTGACACTAGAACGTAAGAGCTTAAGAATTGCCATACTGGGTCAGATCAGAGATGACCTGTTTCCAACAATGCAATATTAGAGGCAAGGTGAAAAGAGAACACACACAAGGTGAATTGGATGTATGAAGATTAATTAGGCATTCTTGAAATGCACCCTACACGGCTATGTTTTGGCATGCGTCTTTGTCAGCGGTAAAACCACAAACACAAAAACATGAAAATACGATTTAGCCATGCACAATCTAATGCTAAAAAACATATAGGGCCTGATATTCTAAAGCAGTTACATGGTTTACAGACCCATAAATTGTGTAACTGCCTCTAAGAGGGATATTCAGCAGCCCTAACAAGGTTAGTGCTGCTGAATATTCCCAGGTACTGCCGCTATATGCCCCAATACTATATGGCTAGCATTGGGGCGTTCCGGGGGCAATACCTGGGGATAACCGGTCAGTGGTGATATTCAGGTGCTGCCCAGTTATACCTCAGTGGTGAAAGTTAGGTGCAGCAGAACCAGTCCTAACTTGTGCCACCAAAACTAACGGGCAGCGGCTGAATATTGCCATTGCCTGGTTAGCTTCTGGCTTCCATGGCTAATCTGGATATTCTCTGGGAACAAGCAGGAAGTCAGTCCTCACATATAGGTGATTTTGGCACCGAAGAAGCCGTCACGGAAGCACCTCCCCAGCTTTCAAAGAAAACCTTTGGGAGATACCACCACGCATGCGTAGTGTCTTCCCACCCAAGGGTGCCATCTTGCTCAGTCTCCTTTTTTATTTATTTATTTAACAAGTTTTATATACTGCTTTATCATTTCAATCAAAGCGGTTTACATTGAAACTTAAACTTGGTAATGTACATTAAACAGGGACATTGATAACTTGGATTTTTCTGAGGCAATGGAGGGTTAAGTGACTTGCCCAAGGCCACAAGGAGTGCTAGTGGGAATCGAACCCTGATCTCTGGGTTCCCAAGCCAGTGTTCTTAACCATTAGGCTGTTCCTCCACTCCTTCAGACATCTGTCTGCTTTTCTCTGGAAAAAGCTGATTTATTTGAGCCTGAGTTTCATACTCTGGTACTCTTCCCACCACCTGAATGCTGCCTCGGCATCGAGTCTCAGGTCCAGAGATATTTTTTCCTCTTGGTGCCTTCGCACCTTTGTTTTTTTCCAACTGGCAGCACCACGGGTCTTTGACCTTACTGTGGTGCTTTTTTCCCCCATGGCTACAACAAATGTGATCGGTGAGCAAAAGCCATGTCCCTTTCCAATACACACGACTGCTACCTACACTGTCTAGGGCCGGACCTCGACCCTGCGTACTGTGGTCTATGTAAGAAGATGTCTAACAAGACCCTCAAAAACCACAAGCAGCAGCATGATAAGTTCTTCCCATAGTGGCTGATGCCTCCGAAAGCCAAGGCCCCTTCTGAAGCAACGGACGGACCCCGATCGATGGCGCAGATCTTTCAGAAAGGGTATCTCCCTCAAGGGAACACAAGAAGAAGAAACCCTTGAAGGCAGCATCCATGGACGGTTCCAACAGATCGGGTAAGCCCCGAGCCAATTTCCGTAGTCCACGACATTCATCTGAGGGCTCAGAGCGGGAGCAGCCCATCAAGGTTGCCCAGAAGGAATTGCCTAAAGATTGGCTTCGGACCCCCGAGGCCATCCTTGTAGAGGACTGCCCTTTGGGGGAACTGGCATCGGATCTGAGTTCTTTGGTGCCCGCACAATAGCTGCGGAGCCTTCTGGAATAGAAATCAGAATGGTGGCCCTGGAGCACAGCCTGCTACCTTCGTGGACCAGCAGCGGGCACAGCTGGTTCCTCCACCCAGACCACCGGGCCCTCAACGTCGAGGACTTCCCCGGAAGCCGAGCCGATCCTCGAGACCATTTGGCCTCGAGTCGATCCTCGGCCAAGGTCTAGATCCGAGTCCTGTTAGATGGGACTGAGGTCTTCCCCAGCTAGCGCACATAGCACCAGCTGCAGGGCCTCTGAGGGATGCGGACAGGGCTCAGGCCCAAAGCCCATGGCCCCCGCCCCGAGTCTTCCACCGACTACTCAGACTGGGAGACAGAGGACAAGGAGTCCCCAGGCACCCGTTGCTACCGCGACGTCCCCTCGCACTCTCCACCTTCCGAGCTACGGCATAGGTCCCCTCCCGAGGACATGGCATTCCTCGACTTTGTGTGGGACATCTCAAACGCTCTAGCATTCCCAACAGAATCGGAGGAGGACCCTCAGACAGAGGAGCTAGAAATCCTCCAATACAAGGCCCCACCGAAGAAATCGCTCACGGTACCCATCCCCTCTCATCCTGGAACGGCTAATGCTCCATATGTGGGAAACACCAGCATCGGTGCCAGTCGTGAGCAAGCGGCTCGACTCAGTGTATCGCGTCCACCAGAGCCCTGGCCTTCCAAAAGGTGGAGTCGGCCATGCGCCAGCTGAAAAGTCAGAAGATGCACTCCTCGGTGCCCCCGGGTAGGGAGGCCTACACCCTCGATGCCCTCAGCAGAAAGTGCTACCAGGGCTTATCGGCCACATCCAAGCCTACCAACTGTACATGGGCATGTACCTTATAGACTTGATGAAGGAGTTCACCGGGTTCTCAGCTGGTCTCTCCGAGGAACCTCTGCAGCAGTTCAAGAACCTGGCAAAAGTCATCCGTGAGTGCTCCAAATTCATGACTCAAGCAGCCAATGACGGCTTTGAGTCAGTGACTAGAGTAGCCACAGCAGGCATCAGTGCCTGACGCCTGGCGTGGCTACAGTCTTCCAACCTCGAGCAACGGCTTCAGGACAAATTGATCGATGCCCCATGCCTAGGGGAGAACCTCTTTGGCAAACCCATGATGGAAAAGGCCGTCGAGTTGGAGATCGAGTTCATGATGAGGACCAGGCTCTCCAAAACAACCGCTGGCCCTCCCCAATGGAAGGGCTTGGGTAAAAAGCCCTTTCACCCGAGGAAAGAGGCTGCTTACAAAACCTCCCCACATTTTCAGGCCTCCCCAGCAGGGTCAGCAGGCTAAGAGACAGGGGCATGGCCCTCGAAAGCAGAAGGCTCCCAAGTCATGGGTGTCGGCTCCAGCCTAGCCTAGGGGGAAGCTTTTGACTCCCTGGGCATAGCCTCTCTACCCCAAGGAGGATAGCAGTCCACAGGAGGACATCTCATCCACTATGCCCATAGCTGGCCAGCCATCACCACCGATTCCTGGGCACTTCAGGTGGTCAAGGAGGGCTACCTCCTCCACTTGGCACAGACACCTCCCCCTTTCTTTCTTGGAAAGCCCCCCGGGTCTCCCCTTCATCGGGACCACCTGCTGCAGGAACTTGCAGGCCTTCTTGAGGACAAAGCAGTGTAATCAGTACCCCAACAGTACTCCAAGTATTTCTTCATGCCAAAAAGGGCAGGGGACCTAAGGCCCATCCTAGACCTGCAGAACCTGAACAAGATCCTGGTGAGGGAGAAGTTCAAGATGCTCTCTCTTGGAACATTGCTGCCTTACCTCCAGCAGGGAGATTGGCTATGCTTCTTGGATCTGAAGGATGCTTATACCCACAACCTCATTAACCCCAGCTACAGGCAGTACCTTTGCTTCATGGTGGGGTGAGGCCACTACCAGTACAGGGTACTACCCTTTGGCCTGGCCTCCACCCCCAGGGTGTCTTTGCCAAATGCTTGGCAGTAGTGGCTGCCTACCTCTGCCTCCAGTGGGTCTTCATCTTCCCTTACCTGGACGACTGGCTCATAAAGGGAGGCACGGCCTCAGAGGTACAGCAAGTTACGGCACACACCATCCATGTCCTCAACATCTAGAGGCCCATCTCCTCTTGACATAATCTCTGGAGTTCATAGGGGCAAAGCTGGATACCATTCAGGCAAAGGCCTTCCTCCCCCTGGACTGAGCTGACCATCTCAGGACACTAGCCGCAGACGTACAACACTGTCCCTCAGTGTCTGCTTGGCTCCTGCTGTGCCTGCTTGGGCTCATGGCCTCCACGGTCATGTCATCCCAGACGTCTGCACATGAGGGTCACTCAGTGATACCTTCGAGACCAGTGGACACAGGCTGTGGGCCGACTCCAAGACAGCGTCTCAGTGACCTACCAGTTGGCAGAATCTCTGACTTGGTGGCAAAATCTGCATCACCTCCAAACTCCAAGTCCCCGAAGGGTCCTCACAACAGATTTATTTATTTATTTAGTATACATTTGTATACCGCTACTTCCAGCGATCAGCAGCGGTTTTGATTACAGATTGGAAATTGTCAAATCATGACAGGAAATTTTTGAGGTATAAACACATTGATTAGACAGGAAAGCACAGCACACAGAGAACTATTTTACAGGGAACCTGGGCTGTGGAGGGTTAAGTGGCTTGCCCAAGACCACAAGGAGCACCTGTGGGACTAGAAACCCCAGTCCTTCCGGCCCAAGGTTGCTGTCCTCTAGTGGGATTTGAACCCCTGACCTTCCGGCCTGAAGTATCTTGCCCCAACCACTAGGCCACTCCTCCACTCCCTGCTGGGATGGGGAGCCCAGTGTGATTAACTTCACACACAGCACAGTTAGTCTCAAGCCGAAGGCAACCAATAGATCAACCTCCTGGAGCTTCGGGCAATATATCTAGCCCTCCAAGCATTTTGTCCCCGCCTGAGGCACCAGTCAGTGCTGATCCAAATGGACAATCAAGTGGCAAACAAGTATGGGGTCTCACACTCTCTGCCATGAAGCGATGACACACCTGCTATGGAATCTGTCAGGGAATACTCCTATGGGCTGTATACCTACCAGGCCAGGACAGCACCCTGGTGGAAAACTGAGCAGGGTCCTCAAACCGCTCAAGTGGCAGCTGGACCCCAGAATAGCAACCCAGCAATTCCAACTCTGGGGGACCCCATAGGTGGACCTTTTCGGCAGCATGGACAACCACCAGTTGCCCCTCTTCTGCTCCCACAAAATTACTTGCTCTATTTCTGAATGCTTGGCACTTAACTATAATAGCATTAATCGCCCATTGTTATCCTCTTCTGCTCCCGGCAACCCCACCTCTCTCGGGTGGTGGCAGATGCGCTTCTCATTTCGTGGTCAGAAGGCCTCATGTACACCTTCCGACCCATGCCGTTGATTGCCAAGACCCTCTTCAAGGCTCTTCGCGACAAAGCGTCGCTGATCATGGTGGCCCCATGGTAGTCCAGGCAACTGTGGTTCCCGCTGCTCCTCTGATTGTCAGTGGAGGCTCCAATCCCCCTGAGGAGTCTCCCAGGGCTCTTTACTCAGGAGGAGGGCTCTCTCTTGCACCTCAACCTGGGCCCTATCACTGATGGCATGGCTGCTGAAAGGGGTAACCTTAGCCCCTTTCAGTCTCTCGGGAGAAGTGGAAGAGATCCTGCTGGCTTCCTGCAAGACCTCCACCAAGAAGGCTTATGCCTTCAAATGGTGCAGGTTCTCGGTGTGGTGCGCAGAGCAACAGGTAAACCCTTTCTCCTGCCCAGTGCAGATGGTGTTGCAGTACCTTCTTCATCTCTCACAATCCAGGCTCAAATCAAACTCCGTTAGGGTACACCTCCGTGCCCTAGTGGCACACAACCACCTGGTTGAGGGCAAGTCCCTCTTGGTCCAGCCTCTGGTGACCTGCTTCCTGAAACCCCCCCCCCCCGTCCGCCCTCCGGCGACAGAGTTGGGACCTCAGCGTAATATTGGCGCAGCTCACCCACCTGCCATTTGAGCTCCTGGCTACTTGTCTCCTGAGGTATCTCTTGTGGAAGGTTGTGTTCCTGGAGGTGCTCGCAGGGTCAACGAGCTCCAAGCGCTAGTGGCAGAGGTGCCATATATCGATTCTACAAGAACAAGGTTGTGCTACGCACGCACCCCAAATTCCTTCCAAAGGTCTTATCTTTCTTTCACCTCAACCAGGAGGTGGTGCTACCCACATTCTTGCCAAGGCCTCACTTCAGCAGGGTGGAGACCATCCTCCACACTTTGGACTATAAGAGGGCCCTGTCCTTCTACATTCAGTGTATCCCGGGCCACCGCAAAGCTGCTCAGCTCTTGGTTTCCTATGACCTCAGTCACCTGGGGGAAGCGGTGACCAAGTGAACACTGGCCACCTTGGTGGTGGACTACATCACACTTGCCTATGAGCAGGCTGGGCTCATGCTGGATGGCCGGATCAATGCACACAATGTCAGGGCCATGGCAGCCTCTGTGGCAAACCTGCGCGCCATCCTGATGTTGGACATCTGCCAGGCCACCAGCTGGTCTTCAATCCATACCTTCACAGCTCACTACTGCTTGGAGAATCCCAACAGGACAGCGCCTTTGGCCAGGCCGTGCTCCACAATCTCTTCGGGGTCTAGGCAACTCCTACCCCTCTGTATTCAGGCTACTAGAGCGTTGGTTCAATCGGAGACACGGGTCCTACTGCAGTCTGTTTCTACGGGCTCAATTGCTGTTGCTAATGGCTTTTCTTGAGGCAACCGTGTTTTTTCCTTATGGACTTTAGATAGCCTGTAGCTAGGGAGTCCATATGTAAAGACTGACTTCCTGCTTGTTCCCAGGGAAAGCGTAGTTACTCACCTGTAACAGGTGTTCTCCAGGGACAGCAGAATCAGTCCTCACAACCCTCCCTCCTCCCCTTGGAGTTGCTCTTTACCTTTTCTTTTTTGCCATCTTTAAAGCTATGTCATCTGACTGAGCAAGATGGCTCCATGCATGTGTGGTGGCATCTCCCATAGGCTTTCTTTGAAAGCTGGGGAAATGCTTCCACAAGGTCTCTGTCGGTGCTGACATCACCCATATGTGAGGCCTGATTCCTGTTGTCCCTGGAGAACACCTGTTACAGGTGAGTAACTACGCTTTCAATACCAGTGGCCGGATATGGTCCCGACATGAAATGTTGCAGCGAAGTGCACGCAATGAATAAAACCAGGAGTCAGTTCGAAGATCCAAGCTAATTTATTGTGCACAAGTCTCAGGCAAATGTCACATTCAAAATGGTCTGAGCAATGGAGTCCAGCAAACAACACCTTTTATACCTTTCTTCTTCAGTTTAATACAGGCAAACTTTCTATTGGTCCTACTGACCCTTGCACCCATCCAATTGGGATCTCTCTGTGGGCCTAGTACTCTGTTCCCCCTGCTCAGAATTCTCTAACAAAGGCACAGTTCTAAGACTTTGATACTTTTCTCCTACAAGGTCACTGCTAGCTTAGAAAATGTGTGAATACAGAGCACTGGAATATGTCTGTCATCAGCATAGAAGACTTCCACAAAGGATTTATACATCCTTATCAAAAAGCAGTTTAAAGCAGTTTAGAACAGTTTCTCTAATTCTTACTGACTTTGGTTTTTCATCATTCTTATTCTCAGGTGGGGGCTGGGACTCAGGCCTAGCTTACAGGCCTCTCATACATTTACAGGCTATTCTAGGCCATAGCCTGCCACATTCCCCCCTTTGATTATTCTCACCCGCAAGTAAGGAAGGGTGAGAATCAAATCACACATCACACAGGGTCCTCCGCATCATGTTGGGGTATAGAGGAATATTGCCACATAGCTAACACTCTTGTAGCTGCTTTACGTTCAACAACACTATCAATGGTTGAGTTCAGCATGCGTAAGCATAAGGGTAGGAAACATGGGAGAAACAAGCAGATAGCCAATATGAATAAAACAATGAACACAAATGTTTTCAGGCCGCCCATTCCTGAAAACAGAGAACCAAACCATCCATCGAGTTGCAAGCCATGCCAGGTTTGGACTGGTACATAGGTCTGCTTTCTCATATGATTGGCAATATCTTCTACAACTTGTCCTTCATTGTCGATTTGCAAACAACAGTTAGTTAAATTCAGTTTTCCACATACTCCTCCTTCAGCAGCAAGTAAATAATCTAATACTAAACGATTCTGATAAATGTCTGTACACATCTGCGTAGCTTGCTTAGCCAACAAGGTTAGTGCTCTACTAGTTTCATTAGTTATTATTTCTACAACAGCTTGCAAACATATAATTCAATTTAACATATACACAGGGGTGCGGTAACTCCAAGAGCCATCTTGTGCCCAGGTAGCAGGTCCATAGTAGGACACAATTCTCTCCGGTGGCCATTCTTCAGATGTCGCATCCCATTTGTCCCATTGGCCTATCTTCAGGACCTCTCGCTTCTGTCGACTCTTATATACAGGGAATCCTAGCTGTTCTCCGTGGGAAACGGGCAAGAGGAAGAAAGAAGGTCTTATGGTCCCCAGAACACACGCACCTCCCCAGTTGGCAGGGAGTCTAGCATATGCTCGAGTTCCGCAGATCCAATATAGTCCAGGTGGAGCTTGCCAGTTATTGTGAGAAAACAGATTTGTCCATAATTTGGCAAGGTTAGGAAAGATAATCAGAGGATTGGAGGGTTCCGGGGCATTGGTTCCTGACCACCAGGATGTCGTCTTGGTGGTAGCATTATAGTACTTCTGGTTCAAACAGACCAATTGCCCCACTAACATAGTCAATTGTGGTCCAGTTCGAGCAAAACACAGGTTTCCAACAATGGGGCTAGCTAGAACCCATTCGCTGGTGGCTGCATGCAGATCAGTTTGGTTATAGAGTACAGAATAGTTCAGTTCTCGCGCCTCCCAAGGCCACTGGTCACCCATCTGAGTTCCGCCACAGAAAAGACAGTCAGAGACATGAAGGCTCGATGCTACAGCTCCAGCTAGTTCAATGAACAAATTTTGAGAAGCGTGGGGGACTACAAATTCTGCTTTCATGGCCTCATAGAAGGTATGATGTATTCGGTAGGGTGAAGAAACATGAGTTTTCGTGTTAAGCTGGAGATACACAAAAGTTCCAGGATCAGATCCACTTCCCGCTATACGTAGGCCGAATCGGAATCCTTGCTTCCCCTGGCTTGGGTCGAGGATGAGAAGCCATAAAGGATTACAGGCACCTTTCTTGCACTTCTTAGGTTCCAGTAGGGGCAGTCTTTCCAAATTGGCCTTGCGATTATCTCCATCTTGTCCAGTAGGGCTACCAGACCAAGTAGCATAGTACACACAGCCCCACTTCGGACAGAAATAGTCATCTTTGGACGGTTTACCATAAGTAGATGGAGAATGTATCCCAGTGCATATTCCCCATCTGTATGCACCTTCGGGACACATATACTTGTCGTCATAGTAGTAAGCTTGTTCCCATGACCCGCACCTATAATAATCATTTCTGTTTATCAGATCACAAGCATCAAAGTACAGGGGTACAGGTTGGGTGGGATCAGAGAGTTGACTTGTAGCATTTATGAGGGCTCCATCTTCATCATTCCATCGTAGTTCCATGACATAGTAAGAAGGATTCTGTCAGGGTTTAAAACAAATACGAGTCTTTCCATTCGTACAAACATTCAGTTCTGTCCCATTATACATGCACTGACTGACTTTACCAGTGCAAGTGTAGTAAGGGTGATAAAGTAAAGTCTGAGTGATTTTCATCCCAGTTCGGGTAGTGGTTATACAAGCTGCACAAGGGGGCAGGGCAAATGTTGTCCTAAGGGGTCCCAGGGTTACCGCAAAAATGAAACAGTAGTAGGTAATCATCATGATCATAGTCTCTTGATGATGGATAAACTGAAAGGTTGATAATTCAGAGCTTGAAAACTTCACGAGGATGGTTGTGTTCTTCGCAATGTAAGTCGCAATGGTGATGCAGGATCCGCGGTCGAGGTCCAAGGACAACCTTCAGGAACTGCTGCTGGTTTCACTCGACTGTGGTGGATCCAGGAGTCAATTTCTGCCACTTTAACTGCTGTGGGTGTTGACAGTAGAACAACATATGGTCCCTTCCAATGAGGTGCCAACGGTGTCTTCTTCCACTCTTTGACCCACACTGAGGCTCTGGACTTGAAAGGATGCAGAGGCTCTGTCAGATTGATAGGCAACTGGTCTTGCACCCAGGTATGGAGGTCCTGCAAGACAGAACTTAGAGCCAACAATTCTTGTCTAGTGATTTCCGATCCAATCTGACTCATATCCCCCCTTATTCCCTGAACTATGGGCGGGGGTCTCCCATACAAAACCTCAAATGGGGAAACTCCTAATGACTTAGTGGGGACTGAGCGTACTCTGAGAAGGGCTATGGGGAGAGCTTGGGGCCACTTCAGGTGAGCTTCCTGACAGAGCTTGGACAATTGAGACTTCAGGGTTCGGTTCATTCTCTCTACTTTCCCTGAACTCTGGGGTCTATAAGCTGTATGTAACTTCCACTGTATTTGTCAAGCAAGGGCTAGCTGCTGAGTTACTTGTGACACAAAGGAGGGCCCATTGTCCGACCCTATGGTCAAGGGTATTCCAAATCGAGGAATGATTTCATGGAGCAGAGCCTTAGTGACTTCTCTAGCTTTCTCAGTCCTGGTGGGGAAAGCCTCCACCCACCCAGAGAAGGTACAAACTAGAACCAGTAGGTAATGATATCCATTTGCTCGTGGCATTTCTGCAAAGTCTATTTGGATATTTCCCATGGGGGTAACTCCCACTGATTGAACTCTTGGAGGTAGGACAGAACCCTGTCGGGCATTATTCTTTGCACAGATTACACATTTTCGGGCTATTGAGGCAGTTAAGGGTCCCAATAATGAGATACAGAAATAAGGTTTCAGGGCTTTTTCCATTGCAGTTTTCCCATAGTGTGTAGCTTGATAAAAAGCATGGACAAAGGCTGGACCCAGGGCTTCAGGGATCACAGTCATACCAGGGGGTGCGCCTCCCTCGGGTGGTGGTAACACTATCCATCCAGCCGCTGATAGCTGCCCCCCCTCATTCTGACAATAGTAGTCCAGCTCAGTCGGGGTATATCGGGGTGTCCAAGCACTGAGAGGAACTGGAAATATGGCTGCTTGAACTGTAATACTGGGGGTACAGATTTTTCCATTGATTGCTGCTTCTCGGGCTGAGGCATCGGCAAGTCTGTTCCCTTGGGATACTTCTCCATCCCCAGTCTGGTGACCTCGGCAGTGCATTACAGCAACTTGTTTGGGGGCCCATACTGCTTCCAATAAAGTCAATATTTCTGGGCCATACTTGACAGACTTGCCTCCCGAGGTTATCAATCCACGTTCTTTGTACAAAGCTCCATGGGCATGTAGTGTTGTAAAGGCATACTTGGAATCTGTGTATACATTCAGACGAATCCCAGTCCCTATTTTCAGTGCTCGAGTGAGGGCTATTAATTCGGCCTTCTGTGCTGAAGATCCTGGAGCCAAAGCTGATGATTCTATTACCATGTCCAGGGTCACCACTGCATAACCGGCTCATCGTTGTCCATTAATTACAAGACTGCTTCCATCCACAAAGAAAGTTCTTTCTGGGTTGTTCAAGGGGATGTCTGTTAGGTCTGGGCGGCTTGAGTATACAGTGTCCATTACTTCTAGACAATCATGGTCAGGAGGGCCTGGACTGGTCGGCAGTAGGGTAGCAGGGTTCAAGGTTTGACTGACACTCAATTGCAGTTGGGGATTTTCACACAGCATACTTTGATATTTCAACATTCGTGCGTTGGTGAACCAGTAGTTCTCTTTGTGTTCCATTAGGGTTAAAACAGAATGCGGTACAGTGACTTGAAGATTTTGTCCCAAAGTGAGCTTGTCAGCTTCAATCACTAAGAGGGCTGTGGCTGCTACGGCTCTTAGGCAAGGTGGCCATCCTTTTGCAACAGGGTCCAATTGTTTTGATAGATAGGCTACAGGTCGTTGCCAGGATCCAAGGGGCTAAGTCAGGACTCCCAGCGCATTTCCACATGACTCATGGACATAAAGACGAAATGGTTTCTGCACATCTGGTAAGCCCAAGGCTGGTGATGATATCAATGCTGCTTTCAGCGATTTGAACGCTTTATCCTGTTCTGGGCCCCATTCCATGAGTGATCATTCCACTCCCTTCGTAGCTTGGTACAAGGGTTTTGCCAAGAGTGCAAAATTGGGTATCCATATCCGGCAGTAGCCTGCAGCTCCCAAGAAGGGCCCGCACCTGTTTTCTGGTGGTGGGGGTTGGGATGCGGCATACTGCTTCCTTTCGCTCAAGTCTCAATTTCCGGATTCCTCTGGACAGATGGAACCCTAGGTATTTCACTTCTGTTTGGCACAACTGCGCTTTGGCTCTTGAGACCTTGTATCCGGCATCATTCAGGAGGTGCAAGAGATCGCTGGTGGCTTGCACACATTCAGTCTTGGAGTTGGTGGCTATAAGCAGATCATCTACATACTGAAGTAGGATTCTTCTTCCTGGGGTCACAGAGTAGTTTTAAAGATCTTGGTTAAGAGCTGCACTGAAGATGGTGGGTGAATTCTTGAATCCTTGAGGCAAGCGAGTCCAAGTGAGTTGGCCCCGTCTTCCTGTAGTAGGGTTCTCCCATTCAAACGCGAACAAGAGTTGGCTGGCAGATGCCAGGCAGATACAGAAAAAGGCATCTTTTAAATCCAGAACGGTGAAATGAGTAGCTTCTGATGGAATCAGTCCCAGGAGGGTATAAGGATTTGGTACTACTGGATGTATGGTTTCAACTGCATTGTTCACTCATCGCAAATCCTGCACTGGGCGGTAGTCACCTGTCCCAGGCTTCTTGACTGGGAGGAGGGGGGTGTTCCAGGGCGATTGGCATTCTTTGAGGAGTCCATACTGTAGTAATTTCTTTAGGTGACCATGGATGCCTTCAATTGCTGGTCGTGGGAGAGGATATTGTCGCACATGCACTGGTTCTGCTCCTGGTTTAAGGGTGACAAGCACAGGAGCTATATTCTTTGCTAGGCCAGGAGGATTATACTCCGCCCACACTTCAGGCGGAGCTAAGATGTTGGTGGGTATACGGGGGCTAGCTGCCTTGGATGAAGGTGGACTATAGAACCGCCATTCTTCTTCTCGGGGGACTGTCAGCACCATCAGGCCAGCAGATTCCGAGTTCACAGTCATCTCCATTTTTCCTCCTTTGACAAAGGATATCTGCGCCTGGAGCTTAGCAAGCATGTCTCGGCCCAAAAGAGGAACTGGGCATTCAGGTATGTACAGGAACTGATGCGTTATCTTCCGTCCCCCTAATTCACAGGCACGGTTCTGCAGGAAAGGTCTTGTGGTTCTAGTTCCAGTAGCGCCAACAATGGTGACAGATCGGGAAGACAAGGGAGCCACTGGCTTAGCCACTACTGAATGTTCGGCCCCCGTATCCACCATAAAGCCCATGTACTGGTCCCCAATCTTTAAGTTGACCTAGGCTCCTGAGGACCCAGGGAAAACTTTGAGCCAGGTCTGGCCTAGTCCTCATCCACATAGTCGTCTTCAGTGGTCGCTATTCCTTCCACAGCAGCGGCTTCTTCCTGCTGAAACTGAAACTGTGCACGCTGCATTCCCCCTCGCTGCTGGAATCGCCCCCCCCCCCCCGCTCTCGCTCTCATAGCGCTCCCTCCTCCCCTCCAGGGGGTGGAGCCACTATTCGGGCATTCATTCTTCCAATGTCCTTCTTCCTTACAATAGGCGCACTGATTTGCACCTAAGGGGGACCGAGCGCTCCCTCGGCCCCTTCCCCATCCTCATCCTCGAGTCCTTCTGTTTGGGTATCCTCCACGTCCTTCAACTAGAGCTGCAGCAAGCAGATCGGCTTTCTTCTTCATCTTTCTTTCTCTTTCCCTTTTACTTTCTTGGTCACGATTCACAAATACCTTCTGGGCAACTTCCATTAGCTGTGCTGTATTCATGCCCGCAAATCCTTCCAACTTTTTCAGTTTACGTTTTATGTCTCCCTGGGACTGACTCACAAAAGCAGCGTTCACCATACGCAAATTCTCCTGGGCTGCTGGATCATATGGGGTATAAAGTCTATAGGCTTCAGTTAATCATTCATAGAAGGCAACTGGACTTTCATCTGGGCGCTGAAGAACGTCTGCTACCTTCCCAACATTCATGGCTTTCTGGCCTCCCCTCCTCAGGCCTTGCAGTAGGGCCTGGCGGAAACGGGTGAGGGCCCTCTCTCCCTCTGCACTATTTGGATCCCATCTCGGATCTTCATTCGGGAAATCTACGGCCGCTGCCTGTCGGGGATCTAGGTCTCTCCTGTCTACAGGGTTCTCTTCCAGCCATCAGGTAGTTGCTTGTACTATTCGCGCCCGCTCTTCAGTAGTAAAAAGGGTAGACAAGAGCTGGCGGCAGTCAGACCAGGTAGGCTGGTGGGTCTGCATGATACTAGACATTAATTCTGTCAAATCTTGGGGGTTTTCAGTATAAGAAGCATAGTGCGTTTTCCAGTTTAGTAAATCTGTGGTAGAAAAAGGGCACATAAACGAGACTAGTTGGCCCAACTATAACCTGACCGTCGTCATTGAGAATGGGTAATCCAGGGACCTGGCGTAATGGCATCTGACGAACTTCCTTCGTCTCCCTGCTTCGGAGGGCGTAACGTATATTTGCGCGCCCAGCGGTGGCTCTTCTGCTGGGACCTGGACTGATGAGTGACCCTGGGCTGGCAGTTGATCCCCCTCTGGCAGTTCCTTCAGGAGATCATGACCCCGCCGGGGAACTTTGTTCGGGACTGGGACTCCTGCTCCGGGAAGGGGGTTGCTCTCCTTCGGGCGATTAATGTGGCTGATGGGGTGGAGGCACATCAGCTGGGGGAACTCTCTCTTCCTCTGGCTCTGCTCGGGGTAATGGTGGAGCTGATGGGACTGGCTTATACAGGAATTGGGGTGGATAATTTAGAATTTCTGCAGGTTCTGGGGCTGAGTAAATAGGGGGCCTTTCTTTCTTACTCCCGGGGACTCCTTTCGTAGTTGCTAACATTATTCTACACTGCTCTTCACGGCAACGCTTCATCCAAGAGGGCTGCCTTTCACAGATATCTTGCCAGGAGTCTACATAGGGAAACTGGTCAGGGTAATTCCTACGCACTATCCCATGCACTCGGGACACAATTCTAACATCAAAAGTACCATCTGGTGGCCACGCGGTGTCCAGCACTGGCCACTCCCTACCACATAATTTTTCTAATCGGGACGGCGACATTTTTGTCCCATAGTCACCGCTAAATCCCTTCTTAAAATTCGTGATCATACAGTTCAGCAGAGTTTGCACAGACCCCGACCCTCCCATTATGACGTACAAGACAACAGACAAAGAGGGCGGGTAGTATGGCTTCAGGTAAGGGATCTGTACAGCCCACAGAACAACAAGGGAGACAAACACCAAACGCTTCCTCCTTTTCGCGACCTGGGCGCGGTCGCCCGGCCAGGAACTGCGCTACTCAGGAGTCAGCTCTCGCTTGGTCTGTATTTCAAGACCTCTCATTCATTCAAACAAACAGGCATGCCACCGAGTTCCCAAAATTCCATAAAGGCCTACCTTACTTTTCCGTGAGGGTGGGGGTTTCGTCCTTGCGCATACTCGTGCAAGGAGTACTCGGCCACACCCTGAGAGGTGATCAGGCTCTCGTTACCTTAAACCATATTAGTCTCGCGCATGCGGGACTTTCCCATAGCTAACTGACTAAAAACCAGACAAATTGCTGCTCACCGGATCCGGCCACTAATGCGCTGCGCAACCAGTCCCTCCTTGGGTTGAATCCTGGACTCCCCTCGGGTTCAGAGGTGTTGGCCGGTCGGACCCGGCAGGCCGCCGAGGCAGGGCAGAACCCTCTCCGATGCAATGGGACTGGCGGCGCCTGGGGTCCTCTCCGCTGTCAGTCGGCCGCGGTCCCGACCGGACCAAACCTGGAGGCGGTAATACGTGGTATATTCACTTGCGCACCATTCACGTACTCCACCTTCCCGGCCAATGCACCAGGAATATGTTGCAGCGAAGAGCACGCAATGAATAAAACCAGGAGTCAGTTCGAAGATCCAAGCCAATTTATTGTGCACAAGTCTCAGGCAAATGTCACATTCAAAATGGTCTGAGCAATGGAGTCCAGCAAACAACACCTTTTATACCTTTCTTCTTCAGTTTAATACAGGCAAACTTTCTATTGGTCCTACTGACCCTTGCACCCATCCAATTGGGATCTCTCTGTAGGCCTAGTACTCTGTTCCCCCTACTCAGAATTCTCTAACAAAGGCACAGTTCTAAGACTTTGATACTTTTCTCCTAAGAGGTCACTGCTAGCTTAGAAAATGTGTGAATACAGAGCACTGGAATATGTCTGTCATCAGCATAGAAGACTTCCACAAAGGATTTATACATCCTTATCAAAAGCAGTTTAGAGCAGTTTCTCTAATTCTTACTGACTTTGGTTTTTCTCAGCATTCTTAAGAACATAAGAACATAAGAGATGCCATACTGGGTCAGACCAAGGTCCATCAAGCCCAGTATCCTGTTTCCAACAGTAGCAAATCTAGGTCATACGTACCTAGCAGTTTCCCCAAAAGACACAGGTTCCGCAATGTTTGTACTGGGTCAAGCATCGATATCCTGGGTCCCTTCTTAATAATGGTTTATGGACCTTTCCTCCAGGAACTTGTCCAAACCTTTTTTAAACCCAGCTACACTAACAGCCTTTACTACATCCTCCGGTAACAAATTCCAGAGTTTGATTACACGTTGAGTGAAGAAATCGATTACTGCAACGCAATTCTACAAGGCCTTCCAAAAAAAACCCTAAGCATACTCCAGTTGGCACAAAACGTCGCAGCCAGAATCATCACTAAAACAGGTGTGGCAGAGCACATCACACCTGTGCTAATTGAACTCCACTGGCTCCCCATCATAGCTCGTATAAAATACAAAACCCTAGTGACCACATTTAAAATCATCCACAACCTGGCACCAACTTTCCTCACTAACCTAATCAACTTACAACCTGCAAACAGAAATAGGAGAACCACCACCATAAACAACCTGCAGGTACCAATAAGTATAAGATCAGTTAAAGTAGCCACAAGCAACAGGGCATACTCCTACACTGCCCCTTCACTTTGGAACCACCTCCCGACTGAGTTGCGCTCAACCAATGACCTTATGGTCTTCAGAAAAAAACTGAACACATACTTATTTCAACAAGCCTACAATGTGTCCTGAACATCAATACTTTCTTAGCATCAGCTGCTTCATCAAAATGTAGCCAATACAAAAATGTATTTCTTCCACAAAAATGAAACAAGTGTAAAATTGTACATATGTAAATTCTCTCTCTCTCTCCCCCCCCCCCTAACTGTGTGTTGTGCTTATCCTATTGAATCAAACTATATACATTATTGAAAATGACTGGCTTTGTACTGATATCTTATAACCTTGTAAATCACACTGTAATTTCTTGAAATTTTGTCTATGATCAGACACTCCTTGTAAATCTCACTGTAACTTCTTGAAATTTGTCAACGATCAGACACTCCTTTTTACTTAATCAAACCGCTCCTGATCGCTGGAAGTAGCGGTATACAAATATATGCTAAATAAATAAATAAATAAATATTTTCTTTTATTACTCTTAAATAGTTTACCCTGTAGCTTTATTGCATGTCCCCTAGTCTTTCTATATTCTGATAATGTAAACAATCGATCTACGTTTACCCGTTCCACTCCGTTCATTAATTTATAGACTTCTATCATATCTCCCCTCAGCCGTCTCTTTTCCATGTTAAAGAGCCCTAACCTTTTTAGCCTTTCTTCATAGGTGTATCCTTCCATCCCCTTTACCATTTTGGTGGCTCTTCTCTGAACCTTTTCTAATAACGTTATATCCTTTTTAAGATATGGCGACCAGAATTGCACACAGTATTCAAGGTGCGGTCTCACCATGGAACAATATAGAGGCATTATAATATCTTTTGTTTTATTTTCCATTCCTTTCCTTATGATACCTAGCATTCTATTTGCTCTCTTGTCCTCCGCTGCACACTGGGCCGAGGGTTTTAACATGTTACCCACAATGACACCTAAATCTTTTTCCTGGGTGGTGATTCCTAATGTGGAACCTTGCATCTTGTAACCATAGTTTGGGTTGTTCTTCCCTAGGTGCATAACTTTGCACTTGTCCACATTAAATTCCATCTGCCATTTTGATGCCCAGTCTTCCAATTTATCAAGATACTCTTGCAATTTTCCACAATCCTCTTGGGTTTTAACAACTTTAAATAGTTTTGTGTCATCTGCAAATTTGATAACCTCACTTGTTATTCCCTTTTCCAGGTCATTTATGAATATGTCAAAAAGCAGCGGACCCAGCACAGATCCCTGGGGTACACCACTATTCACCTTTCTCCATTGGGAAAATTGGCCATTTAGTCCTACCCTCTGCTTTCTATCTTTTAACCAGTTCCTGATCCACAATAGTACACTGCCTCCTATCGCATGACTCTTTTTAGTTTTGCCAAAAGTCTCTAATGAGGGACCTTATTTATTTATTTTATTTATTTAACGTTTTTCTATACCGCACTATTCGGCATCAGCGCGGTTTACAATGAACAAGTTTGTACAATGTGGAACAGCCATACATTGAACTTACATAAAACAGGGAATTTAAACATGGATAACAGGTGAACTTTATACATAATATACAAAAGGGGAATTTAAACATGGATAACAGGTGAACTTTACACATTATATACAAAAGGGGATTGCATCATAGCTGAGTTTATGATACAGGCCCTAAAGGGGATGGTTGGATGAGGTGGAAAGTTATCCTTGTCAAAGGCTTTCTGAAAGTCCAGATACACTATATCAACCGAATCACCTTTGTCCACCTGTTTATTCACACCTTCAAAAAAACATAACAGATTAGTAAGACAAGATCATCCTTGTCTAAAGCCATGTTGGCTGTCTCCCATTAGACCATGACTATCTACATGCTGAGTAATTTTGTTCTTTATGATGGTTTCTACCATTTTTCCCGGGACTGACGTCAGGCTCACCAGTCTGTAGCTTCCCGGATCAACCCTGGAACCCTTTTTAAAAATTGGCGTTACATTGGCGATCCTCCAATCTTCAGGTATTACAGATGATTTTAATGATAGATCACAGATTACTAATAGCAGGTCTGCAGTCTCATATTTCAGTTCTTTCAACACCCTTAGATGTATACCATCCGGCCCAGGTGATTTGCTACTCTTCAGTTTATCTAATAGTTGTAATACATCTTCTCGATGTATCAATATTTCCTTCAATTCTTCCACACCTTTAAATACCACTTCAGTCATGGGTAACATCCCTACATCTTCCTCAGTAAAGACCGAAGCAAAGAATTCATTCAGTCTCTCCGCTATCGCCTTGTCGCCTCTTAGTGCCCCTTTAACCCCTCTATCATCTAATGGACTAACTGACTCTCTCACAGGTTTTTTGCTACGAATGTACTTGAAAAAGTCTTTATTTTGTGTGTTTGTTTCCGCAGCAGGCTTCTTCTCAAATTCTCCCTTTGCCTGTCTTATCAATGCCTTGCATTTGACTTGCCAGTGCTTGTGCTGTTTCCAGGTTTCATCGTTTGGCTCTTTTTTCAGTTTCCTGAAAGATGCTTTTTTGCAACAGCCTCTCTGATCTCACTTTTAAACCATGCTGGCAGTTTTTTGGACTTCCTTCCACTTTTCTTAAAGCATGGAATACAGCTGGCCTGGGCTTCCAAGATAGTACTTTTCAACAACACCCAAGCTTGTTTGTAAGTCTTTAACCTTTGCAACTGCTCCTTTTAGTTTTTTCTTAACTGTTTTCCTCATTTTATCAGTCTCCCTTTCGAAAGTTAAAAGGTAGTAGTGTGGATTTCCTTACTATCCCTCCTCCACTAAATAAATCAGACGCGATCATGCTATGATCACTATTACCAAGTGGCCCCAACACCCTTATCTCTTGCACCAGATCTGGTGTTCCACTAAGGACTAGGTCCAATATGGCTTCCCCTCTGGTCAGTTCATGAACCAGCTGCTCCAAGAAGCAGTCATTTATTTCATCTAGAAACTTTATCTCCCAAACATGTCCTGCCATGACACTGACCCAGTCAATACCGGGTAATTGAAATCACCCATTACACGGGTCTGCAAAAAATGTTTTTTCAAGAGCTGTTTTGGTTATTCCACATAATCTTTATGTTTTTTGGTGCGCGGAATCCGAAAATGGCCTCCATTTTGTCATAGGACATCACGTTTCCTGACAATTTAGGTTACTATGTTAAATAAGGCAATACCTCAAAATAAATGGAAATAGACTTATAAAATTAAAGTTTTATTACAATATTTTCATGAAAATCCTTTTTTGAACTGAAATGAGCTCACCTATACACACTAAACTCGATTCTTCTTCCTTGTGAGGCTCCTCTTGGTGCATTTACGCTTGTGAGTAGCATCTGGAATGTCTCTCTGAAGCATCCAACAGTAGTCTGCCATCATTGTAATGCTCCATTTTCCCTGGTGTCTCCTTTCCATCTCTTTAATGTCTTGGTGGAATCGTTCACCTTGTTCCTCACTCACAGCTCCCAAATTTTCAGGAAAGTAGTCAAGGTGGGACTGGAGGAAATGCACTTTCAAACTCATCAGGCAACCTAAAGCTTGAAATGCTTTCAGCATTCTTCTGACGATCTTTTTGTAGTGAGGATCTTTGTTATTGCCTAAAATTTTCTGTACGACTTCTTTAAATGCAATCCACCCTTCTTTTTGAGGATCCGTCATGGTATTGACAAACTCTTGATCAACTATAAGCCTTCTAATGTCTGGTCCGACGAACACACCTTCCTTCAATTTTGCCTCCGACAGGCCTGGAAACTTGGTGACCAAGTATTTGAAGCATTCTCCATCTCTTGGAAGTGATTTTATGAATTGCTTCATCAATCCCAATTTTATGTGGAGAGGTGGTAGAAGAACTTTATGGGAAGGTACCAAAGTTTCTTTGAGGACATTTTTTTCACCGACTGTTAGCACCCTCGGCTGCCAACTCTTCTTGGTCCAGTGATTTTGTCGGTCTCGACTGTCCCATAGACACAGAAAACAAGGATATTTGGTATACCCAGCTTGTTGCCCAAGCAGCATGCACAAGACCTTCAAGTCCCCACACACTTGCCAACCATGGTCTTCATATTTAAGTTTACGAAGAACCAATTCCAAGTTCTTGTAGGTTTCCTTCAAGTGTACGGAATGACCTACAGGTATGGAAGCGTAAAAACCGTTGTGGAGTAGAACTGCTTTGAGACTTCTTTTTGAAAAATCTATAAAAAGATGCTATTGCTCTGAATCATATTGGATTTTAAATTGACCCATCAGACCTTCGACATCGATGCAATAAACCAACTTGTCTTCCTGGGCGAAGTAAGGAACGAACTCCTTTGCACGATGTCTGAACCATGAAGATGACACTCCTGGCAACAATAAATTCCTGCTTTTCAGCCTTGATCCGAGTAACTCAGCGGCATCTTTGGGAAGATTCAGGTCTCTTACCAAATCATTCATCTCCTCCTGAGAAAACAATTTTGGTCTTGTATCATCTTCAAAGTCAGAACTTGATTCGTTATCTGGTTCAGGTATGACTTCACCTTCATCGGAGCTAGGTATCTCTTCCAAGGTAGCAGGGGGCTTGGGTACTGGTATATCTGTGCCATGGGGGATGGGATGAATTGCCGAGTGAAGATTGGGGTATGAAATGGAATGCTTCCATTTGGAATTAAACCCTTTCACATCGCATGAACAAAAGTAACAGTCGTCACTATGGTTCTTTTGCTCTCGCCATACCATAGGAATCCCATAACGGAAAGATTTTTTCTTACCCTTGAACCAGTTTCGGAGGTCCTCAACACACCGTTTGCACACTTTATGAGGCGTCTCCAATTTTTAGTCCAAAGTATGCAAAATATACTTTTTTCACAAAGTCTGTAATATTCTGCTGTTGCTTCAACACTGTATATTCACCACAGATGAAACAGAAACTGGCGAATTAATACACTTTCGCGGAGCCATAACATAACGGTTGAAGAATGACGAGCTAACACGAATTGCGATGAAAAAGTGTGAACAGCCTAGAACCAAGAACCTGATGATGATTCGTGCACAAGTGTGGCATGCAGGAGAGCAGCAGCTCTGTGTCTGTACACGAGACGTCACAGTGCTGGCCACGCCCCCCTGCACTGACCGGAGCTGCTGCTATCTGCCCTGTGTCTCCCTCCCACTGGATTCTTCAGGAAAGATTAGCCCCTTCTACCATTAGAAGCACGGACTTAAAACTTGGTTAGCTTATGTATATTTATTTATTTATTTATTTAACAGTTTTTATATACCGTCTTTCTACAATTCAAGACGGTATATATTGCTGACCATCAGATTTACAGTGCTATATGTTTTTTTACATAACTCGGACAACCCCTTTAAGGTTTTTTTGGCATTTTATATCTTAAATGCACTTATGTGAATTAATTAATAGTAATTTGAATTAATTAATAGTAATTTGAAAAAATTTTGATAAATTTGAAGACAGTTTTGCATGTTGCGGCAAATCATGATGTCTAGGAGTTTTTTCAATATTTTATTTGTTTTCAGCACACAAAAATACATGGAAATTAGATGAAAATAATCAAACAGCTTTTTAGTCGCAGACCTGTTGTTATTACAGTGTTGTAACTTTTGTTAGCTTCCCTGATTTCTTTGAGCATTTCATTATCCATTTGTTCATTCTGGCCAGGTGGTCGATAGTACACCCCCACTGCCATCGCCTTCCCCTTTTTACATGGAATTTCAATCCATAGAGATTCTACAGCAAATTTTGTTTCCTGCAAAAATGTAATCCTTTCTGACTCAATGCCCTCTCTAACATAGAGCGCAACCCTTCCACCAATTTGATCAGCTGTATCATTACGATATAGTTTGTACCCAGGTATCACAGTGTCCCACTGGTTGTCCTCCTTCCACCATGTCTCTGATATTCCAATCATATCTAACCTCTCATTTAGTGCTATATATTCTAACTTTCATCTTATTTTTTAGACTTCTAGCATTTGCATACAAGCATTTTAGAGACTGTATTTTATTCATATTAATTTGGCTATTGGTAGACATGGGTAATTTGGGATCTTAAAGCTGTGTCTGCTCCATACTTGAGGGCATTTGGGCTACTTTACTCTTTTTTTGTAACCTCTCTGCTTTTGGTAGTATCCTTCAAGGATACATTCTTCCGAACCATGCGCTCTTGGGCAACTGTAGGCTTTCCCCTATTATCTATTTTAAAAGCTGCTCTATCTCCTTTTTAAAGGTTAATGCCAGTAGCCTGGTTCCATCCCGGTTAAGGTGAAGCCCATCCCTCTGGAAGAGCACCTCCTTTCCCCAGAATGTTCCCCAGTTCCTAACAAATCCAAAACCCTCATCTCTGCACCATTGTCTCATCCACGCATTGAGACTCCGGAGCTCTGCCTGCCTTTTGGATCCTGCGCGTGGAACGGGAAGCATTTCGGAGAACGCTACCCTGGAAGTTCTGGATTTCAACTTCCTACCTAAAAGTCTAAATTTAGCCTCCAGAACCTCCCTACCACATTTTCCTATGTCATTGGTACCGACATGTACCAAGACAGCAGACTCCTCCCCAGCACTATCTAAGACCTTATCTAGATGGCGCGTGAGGTCCGCTACCTTTGCACCAGGCAGGCATGTTACCAGGTGATCCTCATGTCCACCAGCCACCAAGCTATCTACATGCCTAATGATCAAATCACAAACTATAACGGCTATCCTAACCCTTCCCTCATGGGCACATGGCCCTGGAGAAACTTCCTCTGGGCGAGAATGTTTTACATCACCTGGAGGACAGGTCCTAGTTACAGGATCACTTCCTGCCACACCAGGGTGGTGATCTCCTGTCACGTGACCTCTCTCCTCCGTGGCAACAGGGATGCTGCCAGACTGGAGGTGGGACTTCAGGACTATATCCCTGTAGGTCTCGTCTATGTACTTCTCTGTCTTTGTTATGTTTTCCAAGTCTGCTACTCTAGCCTCTAGAGAACGGACTTGTTCCCTGAGAGCAAAAAGCTCCTTGCACCTAGTGCACATGTAAGACCTCTCACCAACTGGGAGAAAATCATACATGTGACACTAAATGCAAAAGACTGGAAAGCCCCCATCTCGCTGCTGGACTGCTGTCTGCATCTTAGTTTTAAGCTTGTGTTTAGATCTAAGTTCTCCCATCCTGCGCTGCTCCCATCCAGCCAGTAACCTCAGTCTCTAGCAGATGGGACATAACTCTGTGTAGTCTGGGCTACACTGAGGGAAGCAGAAGATTTAATTTCTTTGAAAAAAGAAAAAAATTGGAAACCAATTAAATTCCCCTGTACAGGGCTCAGTATTCCTTTGCTAAAGGTTTTCTGGCTTAGTTCCTTGTTTGGCAAATTCTGTGGTGACCTGGTCTGCCCTGAGAATACCGATGCCGTTCAGTCGGCTGTAGGATTCCCCGGGAGAAGCAAGGGTCTGGTGTTCCAGGTTCCCTCTATAGTTGAAACCAAATTCCTATTGCCTCTGCACCCTAACAAGTCCTTGGTGAGCTTCAATATGCTGAACTAAGTGCCCTATTTGTGGCCGCAGTGGAAAGGTATAAAGGAAACTCACTCTCTCGACCACTTTTGGGCTAACGGGGTCAAGCCCTTCTGACATGCATTCTCTGTGGAGGCTGAAAAACTGGGACACTTTGGCATTCTCCGCTGATGCCATCAAATCCATGACTGGCATGCCCCAGTGACTGGTCAGACTGCAGAACACCGACTCTTCCAGGGACCACTTCCCTGAATCCAGTTGATTGGCCTTCAGAAACCGTGGTATGCTGACCTGGTGCGGCTAGCAGTGGACAAGCTGTGGTGTCTGCCTGCCAGAATCTCTTATCTTGATTCCTCAGTTGGTTCGATTTTCGCTTATGGCCTGGCTTTTGAGAAGGCACCTGCCGAAACGCGTTGGGGTTGTTCATTAATAAAGTGCTAGTGATCTCTTATCCTGCTCGCTCTTTTGTTTGTCCTGGCTTTTGAAAGGGCTCACTTGAGATGGAGAGGTTATTCAGTACAAGTCATAGCCACATTCTTTAAAGGCATGGTGGCGGTCGACATCACTGGCCTATATGCACGTATGGCACATTTTCGAGGCCTAGTGTGTGGTGCAAGAGTTCTGTCCCTTAAACGTTTCTATCCCAGATGCTTTAGTTTTCTTGCAAAGCGGCTTGGACAAGGGTTTAGCCCTTACTTCCCTTCATGTGCAAATCGCCACTCTTGGTTGTTACTGTGGTCGTGTGCAAGGGGTTTTGTTGCCATCTCATCCTGATATGGGACACTTTCCCATGGTGGTCAAACACTTGCGTTCTTCCTTACAACCCACTGTGCCAACCTGGTCTTGATGGCCTTGACTGTGGCTCCCTTTGAGACTATGGCTATGGCTTTGGTGAAGGACCTCATATTGAAAGCAGTTTTTCTAGTAGCGATCTGCTCGGCTCACTGGATTTCCGAGCTGTAGGTGTTGTCTTTTAAGGAGCCCTATCTCATCTTGTCAAGAAACAAGGTGGTTTTACAAACTGTGCCCTCCTTCCTGCCAAAAATGCTGTCGTCATTTCATCTGAATCAGACCATAGTCTTGCCAGGGTTTCCCGAGGACAATGATAGACAACTCCATCACTTGGATGTTGTCACAGCCCCTCCTAGTGGCAGCGTGCAGAAAGGAGAGGGCGGACACTTATTGTTGGTTGAAGAAGGAAAAACTTTTCTAGACCAGGTGCATCATGGTCTTTGTAGTCCCACTTCATAAAGAAATAGTTGTGAGCCTTGTGCAGGGTTCACCTTAAGCGGTTTTTATTCCCTTTGTTGCACAAAGGTTCTCCAGGAAGACAACAACAGATGTACCTTACTTCAGGGTTTATGCCAAAATATTTACAAAGTCAGTAACTGTTACAGGCGCTTCACAGTTCTTTGCATTCAAACATCTTTTCAACACCAAGAGGAAAAACAAATACAAAGCTTCTTCTTTCAGCTTAGCAAAAGCAAAAAGATATGTTAAAGCATGTCCTGCCGGTTACAATTCTGTGAGAGACTCTAGACTCTTGGAAACACAGAGTGAGCAGTCCATCGGGTGCTCTAACTGCAACGGCTCTGGCTCTATCACCTCTATTTGCATAGGTTCCTGTTCAGCCGTGTTGTCAGCTAGTCCTGAGCTTTCCCTGGATAAGGCAGGTTGTAGTTCAATAGATCTCTCCAATATTCCCCAGCCTTGCTGGTCTTGGTTTGGCAAATAACTGTTATGGCTTTTTACTATGCCTCTCTGTAAAGGTTTCACAAGCCCTTCCCAGCTTTGTTTCCTATCAGTACGGTTCTCTAGGTTATAAGCTTTTCTAGGAGCTGGCTCACATCTTGGAAAGGAAATATAACTGTACCTTGGATCTTTGAGACGTGCTCTGCTGGTATTTGCTCTACCCGGCAGTCTCCTTCTATCACCGTCTTCCCTGAAGACTGGCTCCTGGAGCTTTCTGGAACGGGCTTGTCCTCCCTGGAACTTAGCTCTTCCTTGTAAGTACTCCAAGCTTCTCTGCCTTTCAGTATGTGAGGTTTCTCTCTCAGGTCCCCTCTTGGTTCCTCTCTGAACTTGTGTTCCTCTCCAAACTTGTGGTCCTCTCTGAGCTTGAGGTCCTCTCTGAGCTTGAGGTCCTCTCTCAGCTCCTCTCTGAACTCGAGATCCTCTCCCAGTTCCTCTCTGAACTCGAGATCCTCTCTGCTTTCTTCCTTCTGATCACTGTTTATAAAGCCGTTTCTCCACTGAGCTTCCTGGCTCTCTACTCAGGTGTACCTGATTAGCTCCTGCATTCTCAAAACCTGGGTGTGTCAGCTTAGCTTCTGCAGCCTCGTGCCTGCTCCCTCTAGCTGCTCTTTTAGGTAACTGCACCCTCTGTGAGTCAGTTGCTTTATAATAAACAGTGTTTTTTCCTAAGTCTATAGCTTCAATGGCTTCAGCTTCATCACAATGTACGCAGGATACTTCACCGCTATCTGAAGCAAGTGGCTCCGTTTCGCAATATGGATTGTCTCTTCATCTTGTTTGGAGGCCCTTTTAAAAGTGAGGCGACTTCTAAGGCGTCCATTGTCAGGTGGTTAAAGGAGGCGATAGGTTCAGCCTACCTGTTGTGTGGGAAGCCTATTCTGGTGGGGCTTGTGCTCACTTGACCAGGGCACAGGTGTCATCGTGGGTGGAGTGCGGTTTGGTCCCGCCGGTGGATATTTGCAGAGCAGCAACTTGGTCGTCTTTGCATACATTTGTCCAGCATTATAAGTTGGGTCTGCAGGCGCGTTCGGACATGCAGTTTGGCACTCGGGTGTTGCAGAATGTGCTTTCCGGTCCTGCCTGGGTCCGAGTACTGCTCGGGTACATCCCAGGATGGACTGAACTGGAGGGATGCTATGGAAGGTGAAATTAGACTTTACCTACTGATTTTCTTTCCTTTAGTCCCTCCAGTCCAGTCCAGTCCAGAACCCACCCATTTCTGTAGTGGTGTAGCAAGCCCGGTTCAGATTGTCAGCATATGTTTGAATTGTGATCTTGTCCTCTGGTGTTGGCGAAGAGGTCGGTTCCAGGACTTAAATATTTGGTTCTGGGGTGTTCTGGAGCTGGCTGCGGCCTTGGTCTTCTTGGGCTGCATTTCAGTTACTACATGTCTTTCAAAGCAGGGGTGTAAATAGTGTGAATAGTTGTTCTAGGGATGTAGCTTCTCTGTTCGACTAGTGTTCTTTATCTGCTTTGACATTGGAATACTGGCTTGATGGGAGAAGTACAGGCTCCTTATACTATGTTGTCACCAAAAGCTAGAAGGCTCAGTCTCCATCTGCTGGAAGGAGGACAGAGCCCAGGAGTCTGGACTAGACTGGAAGGGACTAAAGGAAAGAAAATTAGCAGATAGTCTAATTTCACCATATCCTAAAGAACAAGTCCCAGTACCTAAAATTTAACCATGGTATAAAATGAGTGAAGTACCAAAGAAAACAGTCTATATAGTAAATCAGTGTGGATGAGAGGAAACCAGACTTACAATATGGTAATGTTGAAAGCCCACAAGGTGACCAATTGTGGGTTATACAGATGTCAAGACTTCAGACACTGTAGGAGTTATAGACAGGAAAAAAAAATATGTATATATGTTTGTTATAGTGATGCTAACAAACGGATGGTATATGGTTCATCAAATCTATTTGTTGTGAAATACTGTATGTAGGTAAAGCAATCGGACATTTAAACCAAACTAGGAGTGAGAAAACTATGTATGTAGTATCCCCAAGTGTTAACTACTGAGTTCTTTCTTAGGTATGTATTAACACAATAGTAGTAACAAATTGTCTTACTTCAACAAAGGCTAACACCTTGCAATGAAGACGTGCAGTTTATTTACAAACAAAGTAAGGAAACATTTAGAAAGACAAGTAATTCTCTTAGTTACACATGAGTAGTTAGAAAAGATAACCAGAATGCAATTAAAATAATAACTAATGCACTTAATTACAGCACTGAAAGAATTATGAGAGAATGCAGCTATTTACAGAGAATATACTTCACCAAACTTGTCATAAGCCCTTTACACATCAGCTGGGAGCGCTCAGCGAGAGGAACTGATGACAGTCTAGGATACTTCATGCTTGGCCAAGCATATCTACGCTCTGTCTGTTATGGATTTTCTCTGTACTTATATAGGCACAAATGTGTTGCAGCCAGCTCTCACCCATGAGCTTCTCTCCACCCCATCCACCTTTTTTGCTTTGGTTTCTGGGTGGGCTTCTGACCACCTGTTAGAAGCTCAAACTTACACAATCAGACATGGTCAGATATCTGAGAATGCTCAAAGGACACATCCTCCATGGCCTACATTCCAAGGCTAGATGAAGTGTTCTTTTGTTATCATTAATGGGTCTCTGTCAAGGGAGACACCCAAAAGCATCTCAAAGCTTTTACATTATAATTGATGAATTCTTATCCTGTCTACATTGGCTAGGCAAATGTTTCTATATTGGCCAAGAGAATTGTTCAAAGGCCAAGGGAAGAATTCTGTCTCCCTCTCTGGCCTCTTAACACTCCCCAGGCTAGATGTGTAAAGATCTCTCATCTCTGGAGCAAGTTGGCTCAGATAAAGTACAATATCCTTTGCTGATCCAAAAATCCATATAAATCTTTAATTAGTAGTACATTCCACCCTTGGATCAACAAGGATATTGTACGTAAGCAATGGCTGAATCGCATTTGTAATTCATTTAGAAATACAATAATAACAACATGGGCTTAAACATAGTGGATAGCATTAAGGCAAACGCTGGAGGGGACAAGCCTCAGTGTAATTTGGGTGATATTTTCCCATTCCCCCCCCCCTCAGCATTACAATTGTCAAAGCCAAATGGCTTGTAGGTCTCAGCTATCTTTATCAGTTCCCCATGCAGTGGGGGACTCATTTCACCTGCACATTCAGAACTTTTTCCCACTGTACATCTGCCCCATAGACTCTAATAACTAAAATCTGGGGAACAGGTGACATAAGCAATTGGGCACATGATGTTCAGCAGAAAAAAAATCTGAGATACTAAAATTACAGTTCCTTATCGGTCCTACAGTTCAGTCCTCCACCACTGGGTAGTGCACCTCCTCCTGCAACATGGAGACTGGACAAGTCAAACTTGTGACATCACCGGGTATATCCTGCTGATCTTCTCCCATGATCCCCCAGGGTGTCCAGTCTCCATGCAGCATGAGGACGTAGTGAGCCTAGGTGCTGGGCTCACTTGAGAAGCAGTTTAGGAGCAGTCAGGATTTGATTTACCTTGCATTTCTTTTGCCCTTCTTTAGGTGTAATCCTGTAAATTGAATTCATTTTCATTTAATTTCATTTACTTTATTTATTTTCACCTAGTCTGCCTTAGTGTAAAGGGGGGGTTCTGTCCCTTTTCAAAGTTCACGCTGCCAGCTAGCCTCTCTGCTTGGGATTCTTCGGTCTCTGTGCCCGGTGATGATCTCTCCCCCAGGACTGTACGGGGGAGAGCTCTGGAACACCTGCATTTTGGCAGTGTCCATGCGGCAGATTCCCATCGCGGCGGGAGCCTCAGGCCGTTCGAGGTTCTTTAGCCAGTGGGCCGGGGCTCGCAGCGTCTGCTACTTCTGGTGGCGCGAGGCAGCAGCGTGTCTGGACAGCTCTTCACCCCGCAGCTACAGCGGGGTAACTGCTGCATCCCGACGCCACAAGGGAGTCTCTCGAGTCCGCATGGAGGGGCTCTGAGCTCTTGCCGCCTCTGTGGTGTTTGGCGCCAAACGGGCCTGCTTCGGATTGGCGCCATTTTCTCGGCAGGGCTGAGGCCTCGTGGCGGAGAGCGGAGCAGCCCCGCGTTTGAGCAGATGACGCTGTTCCACGCGGCTACACCCAGATAAGGACTTCCTTTTGCTGTTACTTTTAATTTTAATTCTAATTTTAATTTCCTTTTAATTTTAATTTCCTTTTAATTTCATGATAGTTTATAGTTCTTTGAATGCAATGTGATTGGTTTGGGCTTTACTTCTTGGGGGGTGCCTTTACCTTTCTCTGCATTCTGGCAGTTAGCGATGTCTGTCAGCAGCAGGTTTCCGTGCTAGGATTTGGCCATTCAGGGTCATCGGTGGCACAACCACCTACAAATTGAGCCCTTTCTGAAATTGTCATTTACATAAGGATGCTATTTCCATGTTTATACGCTTGGAAATTGTGCAGACAGCCTCTAAATGTCGTTATGCAATCTGCAAATTTGATCGCCATGCTTGCTGATCTCTTTTCCAGATCATTTCAGTGCAGTAGATGTTACCAGATGCCAGTTCCGGTGCAGATCCTGAGACATTCCACTATTTACGGGTCTCCTGTGAGAAAACTGGCCATTTAGTCCTATTGTGTTCCTGTTTTTGATCCATTTCCCATTCTATAATAGCACATCATCTCCTTCCTCAGGAGAAGTTCATAGGGGGCTTTGTCAAGTACCTTCTAAAACATCCAGATACATATCATTTGGCTTACTCACATGTTTATTAACCCTTTGAAAAGACAGCTTGGTGCTGCTTTTCAGAACAAGTTCTATCATTTAACTGGCACTGAACTCAGATTCATTGGTCTGTAGTTTCCAAGATCGCCTTTGAAGCTCTTTAAAAAAAAAAAAAACCAAAAAAACCCCAATTAGTGTTACATTAGTAACTCTTCAATCTTTAGAGATCATTAATACTAATGTTATGATTGAGCCTGGCTGATATTATGAATGATCACTATTAGACAAAAATTAGCTAGGTTAAGACACTTTGATTTGGTTTTCTGCACTATGTTATCAGAGCACAGCTTGCCCATTTGGCGGGAACATTGCCCATCTGGGCCATCTGGGGAAAGGTCCCTGCTGGGGATCGTGAGAAGTGTTGCTGGATGGCACAGTCCGGGGCTTAGTGTTCCAGGGTCCTGGAAGGGTTGATAGCGGCAGTCAGGCCTCCCTGTCTTTGCTATGATGGTCACCTAGGTTCAAGCGTCCTGTGTTTTGGGTGACAGGAGTGGGACACCTGGACATGTGGTGCTGGATGTTGGATAGGCTCATACTTCTTAGGTGCACTCTCCTTGAGTGCGTCTGCATGTCCGTGTTCCGTCTGTGATCTCATGCTCAGGTGATTGTTGCAGCAATGACAGAGATCGCTTGGGATATCGTGAGCGGGGTTGTCATGGGGTTGCATGGGGTTGCCAATGCAAGACGGGGCCATCCTGAGGAGTTTGGGCCTCAGTCATCAGCTTTCCCTTCGGTGGCCCGGCTGTCCAGGAGGCACCCCTCCAGATCCGCCAGTCCAGTTCTTCTCTGCCTCTTCTCAATGTGGGCAGGGGGGCTGGCAGATCTGGAAATTCACGTCCACTGCACGTTCTACTGTTTTACCCTCTGTCTTGGGGTTCTGAGGTCATATATTCCCAATCATTTGTTTGGTGGGGTGCTGCTGTCTGTTGTGCAAGACAAGGTGGTCAACAGTTGGAGGCTGTCGTCTATTCCCCTTACCCCTGAAGGTGCTCACAATTTAAGTTTTTTGTACCTGCGGAGGTGTATGTTAAAGGCTAGCAGGTGCACCTGTGGGACCAGAATCCTCGGTTCTTCCGACCTTCCGTTGAGGTGCGCGTGTGGGGTTTACTCCCTTGGTCGGCTAGCAACTTGCTTCACCCATTGGGCCTTCCCTTTCCTCAAGGCATCGTTGCGTCCCACTTCTTCGTGGAGGCTCGCCGCAGGGCCTGGAGTTATGCTCAGCCGGTTCCAGCCAGGGCTGAGTCCTTGGGGGGAGGCTCTGATCCTAACGATACAGGGAGTGCTGGGATCCGTTCAACCAGGTTCCTTCGGGCCCAGCGTACGTCGTCTTTTGCGGGCCGGTTTAGGTCTTCGGGTTGTGGCGGTGCTCCGAGAAGACCAGTAGGCTGCACAGTGCTTGTCTTGGAGCAAGCGCGGGATATCTGTAGGTTCATATTCAAAGCCGTCTGGTTACATGTCACTCCATTGTGGAATGCTGTACTAGTAGGCATACTTCTTATGCTGGGCTTACAAGTTGGCTTCCGTGCTGCTCGGCATCAGCCAAGGTGACTGCCGGTTTAGGCTGTGGAGTCAGCCTGGAGGAGGGGCCTTGCGTTCTCTGGACAATGCCCTGTTCGGTTGTGTGCCTTGTGGCCCTTATGGAGTTGTAAAAAGGGAAGAAAAAAAAAAAAAAAAAAGAATAATCAAACAGGAAAGCCTTCCTAATTGTCCCTACTTCTTTTTTATAAGGTTCTGTCCCTTTCTTCCGGGAGCTTGGCCGGAGCGTGGTTAGACTCAGCTACATTTTGGGGATCCTTTATGTACAAGGCGTTTTAGTGTACGCAGCACGCCCAGTGTTCCATCGTCTGACTGGAACGGTACGCGGTACATCAGCCGTGGCAGGTGTTCACGGACACGGTAGCGGATCGAGCGCTGTAGGTGCTGTCTGAGATCTCCGGGATGGTGGCCTATTTCGATCGGCAGGGTGGAGTCGGTCGGGTGGTCAGGGTGGCCCGAGCGAAGGGACAGCGGCGCGGTTGAAGCCTTGGCGGCCTGCGTTTCGGTGGGGACACTGTGGTGGCGAATGTCCTTAGCGGTGTCCGAGTGTTTGCCGGAGGAGTGAGATTGCATCAGGCGGTGTGCGCGCCGCGTGTGCTCAGATGCGGTCAGCCCATATTGGACCTCATGGCTACCTGTCAGTCTGCGGCGATGGGTCGATGTTTAGCAGAGGACATATGAGGCTACTGGATAGCGTCGACGCATTGGTACGGGGCCGTGGCCCGGTCCATTCTATGCCTTTCAGAGGTCATAGTGAAAATGGCCGACTGGGTCTGGTTGCTAAGATATGTGCTCTTCATTAGTCAGTGGGGACCATTACTAGTGTATTCTGCAACATTTGCGTGAGCTTGCATAATCTTTACTTGCAACCAATCGAAATAACTGTCCAAAACCAGTTGATGCAGTCACTACTTAAATTTGCCTCGCTTGACAGTAAAAAAAAAAAAAAAAAAGACATATTTATTTTATACCGATAGGTCACTCACAGCATATTTGGCGATTCCTCGTCCTGGTGTTAATCATGCAGATAATTTCTGCTCTTGTTGTGGTGATGTGACTTTTACATCACAAAAATGGCATATGACTGTGGCGGTTCAGAAAGCCTACAATTTATATTTTGGCTGCAGAATAAAAGATCAGGATAAAAGCTAGGCGCCACACATATGCTGCAATACATGTGTAGCAGATCTCAGGCTGTGGATGGATGGGAAAAGACCATCAAAGTCTTTTGCGGTTCCAATGATCTGGAGAGGGCCCATGGATCAAGTTGGCGATTGCTACTTCTGCATGGTTCCTCCAATTCCGGAGGGCATATCCAGGTGATGTAAGCGGTTGGCCTACTGGCATTGCGTCGTGGGCGTGGCTACCAGAGTCTCCTTTCTTTTTTGTCACACCATGTAAGACTCCACATCTTCTGGAAAAACGCTGGACTCTGGGGCACTTGACACCCTCTTATATGCCCTTGGTGGATCACGCTTGGTTTATTGCAACATTGCTTAGCTGCATTCCACATTCTCAATTAAAAAGACTCCAACTGGTCCAGGACATAGCTGTAGAGCTACTTTGTGTTGCAAAGAATAAAGCCCTTAAGAGGTGTGACAAATAGGGTGTTTGACGCTGGTGGTTTTTTCCATTTCCCTCATTTTGCTTCCCACCTCTGTCTGGATGGACCTCGGTTCTGTTCTCCCTCGTGGAATCCGGCTGTGCTTGTTTAGTTGTCGGTTTGGGACTTACGCAAGAACACTTTGCTTGTAACCTGCGTTCCTTGGACCTTAGGTGAGGTTCCGTCGCTTTCTGGGAGGTCTTTTCGCTGCCTGTCCCTCCGTGGAGGCGGGTTCTTCGGGAGAGCAGCGGTTGCTAACACTTGACACCCTGGTGGGGTCGAGAGCCAAGGGGGAGCTCAAGCGGATTTTTCCGGCGGAGCTCCGGTAGCCTTCTCAGTAGGTCTGTTTCTAGGGCGTTCAATGTGTTTGCGATGGCGAGTTTGTCTTTCTGAAGCACTAGCGCTGCTTGGGGCAGAGGTCTGTGCTGTTTTCACCAGTGAAGAGAATCCAAGTGGGCTCTCGGTCGTGTCTTCCTGGTTGGCTTACCGCCTGTTGACGTGAGGAGCGGGCTGGGGTCGGTGCCTGCTCTGTTCGTTTAGGGGCCGAGCTGACTAGATAGGTCCCTCCAAATTATTACTGCTCTGGTACATCCCAGTGGTGGAGGACTGAACTGTAGGACCGATAAGGAAATGGAAATTACACTTACCTGGTAATTGATGTTCCTTGAGGGAGTACAGTTCAGTCCTCATTCCCGCCCGGGGATGGATGTTTCAGACGCGAGGCGTCAGTTCCGAGTATGCTTTCGGATCCTAGAGTCGGCAACGGGCTCTGATTGGCAGGTAATCGCGCGAGAGCAACCTTTTCTGCCTATACTCTTCCTTAGTTCTCCTTCCTTCTAGCTCTCTGTCTTCCGCTGTTTGGTGCGCAGGGGGACAGGGGCACGGAGGAGGGTGTTTTCGGCCTTTCTTTTTGGGGCCCTGTGATTTTAAAGTTGAAGTTTGAGCATAGCTTTGTATTTAGTACTTTAACTGGTTGTTTGTTTGCTCCTTTGAGTCTGCTTTGACAGTAGGTCACTGGGGGATCATGGGAGAAGATCAGCAGGATATACCCGGTGATGTCACAAGTTTGACTTGTCCAGTCTCCATGTTGCAGGAGGAGGTGCACTACCCAGTGGTGGAGGACTGAACTGTACTCCCTCAAGGAACATCAATTACCAGGTAAGTGTAATTTCCATTTACTTTCCAAGGAAACAATAACAATACATAAGAAAAAAAAAAATCATTCACAAAAGTCCAATAGTCCTTTCCTTATCGTCTCTCCGGGCCTGTCCAGGAACAAGTGGGTGATCAACCTTCTCCAGCAACTGAGGACTGAAATCTCAAACTTTGAAGAGCTGGCATCTGGCTCCCTCTGCTGGCCACTGTCAGTCTTTTCAGTCCTCAGCAGCTGAAGGACGTGTTCCTGGCTGGCTCCCCCCTTCAGATGTTTAAGACTTCGCAAATTTTATTTCTTTGGTTTTCTTTTTGGTGTTTGCAGCAGCGGGGATCCTAGCAGGGTTCCTTCCAGTAGCGATTGCTGCCGACAGCTGTTTTGCGGCGCTCAGAGCCACGGAGCTGAAGAGGCAGAGCCTGTCTCAGTTTTCAGCTCTGTATCGTAGAGCAGAGAGCAGAGCGGTGCTGGGGGCCCCAGATACCTGCCTGCTGCCTCCGGTGCTCAGCTTCCTTCCCCACTAGCAGTGGGTGCCCAGAGCTGAAGGAGGAGATTCCTGTTTTCTTAAGGTTGGTCCTTTGGTTTTTTTTTCAGCTTGTTAGTAGTTTTGGTGTGTCGGCGGCCATTTTCTTTCTTCTCAGTTGTCTTTGGTTTTTCCCGCGGTGCGTCTGAGAGGCCGGTTTTATGATGGTGGTTGTTCATCCTCCGATTTTGCTGGGTATTAAAGTTGGATTGCGTTGCTTCACTTGGCATAAGGGCCTCTCGGGCATAGCGCCGACCTTCGCAGCAGGCCGTCGCAGCGGTTCGTTTTTGGCGGGAACGGCAGCCCGGGCTGCTGCGGCGCCAATAGCCTGGTCTCTTCAGGTTAGATAACAGCGGACATGAGGAACGGGGCGAAGGCTCTCATGTTCCTGGGTAAAGGGAGGAAATCTTTACCTCTAGAGCCCGTTTATCTGTCCTAGCAGGGCAGTTGAAACACTACATAAGTAAATAAATAAATGAAAACAGGGCACGGATTACCCTTATCATAAGGCTAACCGTTGGCGCTTAAAGGGCAGCGTTATTGCTGTACACCTCCGGCGCGGTAACCGTTTTGCTCCTTTTACTTTCTGTAGGCAGAGCCTGCCTCACAAGAGATTTAGTCTCCGGAGCAGAAGGCTCATCCCTGGGAGTCCCAGCGGCCTGCTATTTCCCCTCATGTATAACTCAGGGTCATTTATTCCATGCGCTCGGTTTTTTATTTATAGGTGTTAACCACTGTATCTGCCTTTAACTTCTTTGGTTTCTGCCTCTGGCTTGTTTTCCAATTGGATTTCTATGCTTACTTCCCTCCTCCCTTGTTGGTGGGAAATGGTTCTTTAAATGACTCTCTAAATGGCTCTCGACTTGGACATAACATTATTTCAAATGAACCTGACGCTTTCAGTGTTTCCGTGGGATCAAATACTACATTTCATAGTTTTTAGTTTTTATATGCAAGTTCTCACTTCCATTATGGTATTTTGTGTTGCATTCAGTGGCACTTCTCTTGGCCACGTTTGCTGTCTCCGTTAGGCATTCACAGTTGCCTAGGTCAACCCGGAGTCTTTTACTCTCAGCTAGCTTCTGTGCACAGGATATTGCATTTTTTTTGTTTGAATTTTTACTTTGTGTGTTCTTCATGCGTATATTCGACTACCTATTTCTTTAGGTGTGTGTTCTTATCAGGATGTGTGACTGTTGTTTAGATTCCAATACACTTTTTGGCCTTGGTTCATTACATTATTGCTTGGTCTAGGTGGTTTATTGCTTTCATTCCCTTTCTGGGCATATTTCCACGGTTTTGTGTACTTTTAATATTGACCTTTCTCTGGTCCAGTTATGTATCGGGGGGGGGTCAATTGTGTTGTTCCCTGCTGGGGTTGACTATTAATGGCCCTTACTAGATACAGGAGTCTAGTCCGAACCCCATGGACCTGAGGGTTCACCGGGCCCAAAAGCCATATACATAGATGCCAATAGGTGAACTTAAACCACAGGGCAGGTTTCTCAATACTTTGTTTTTGTTGGACCAATGCTTCCCGCACCAAAGCTACCGTCAGTAGACGCTAGGGTAACGGGGAGTCCAAGTCCTTTTTATTCATACGGCAGTGAAAATTCATAACTGCCAGACATTCATCTGGTCAGGGAACCTTTTACTTAATTGCAATGTTTTGGCACGAAACTGCTGGACTAGTTTATCTCGTTTCTGGCCTTCCTAGTGTCCGCAAATGGGTCTTTAGAGGATTCGCTTCTTCAAGGCTTCCGGTCGGATCGCAGGTGCTTCCTGTGCACAGGATGAAGCGACAGCTGGTCATGTCGGGATCGGAATGCCCGGAGGCTTCCTTGCGTGGGACACGGATTATGGGTCGCTTATTTCCACTGCCGCAAGGGGAGCTCGACTCTTTTGCGCTTCCCTACGGTGGATGTATTCGTAGCGGCCGTACCTAAGTAAATCGCTAGGTAGCAGGGGGTGCCGCTCTACAGGTCCTGCGGGATAGTAGATTGCAGTCTTGCTTGAAACAGGCGTTTGAGTCTTGGGTTCTGTCGTGGTGGCGGCGGTCTATGCGGCTTCTGTTTCCAAAGGCTCTCTTCAGTGGGTTCGTGGGGCTTCACGTCCCCGCTCTGGGCCGGCGGCTAGGGCTTCACTTGAGTCAGCGGCGGCGTAGGTGGCTGATCACTTCTACGCTCTAGTGCGTTTGTTCGCGACGTCCTTACCGACGGTATTCGAGTTCCATGTCGGGATACTTTTCCGGCCGGCTAATCAACGAGTTGAGCTCTGGTCATCGATGCGGCTCCTCTTGCTTCTTCGTGCGTCGACTGCGTGGCACTATCCGCGGCTCCTCGATTCCATGGCGACGCACTTCGTCCGCGTGCTATGGGCTAGGATCCACCTACGGGTGTTACAGCGAGCGTTGTTCTCGCGCTGGAATCCTCAAGCCTTCCCCTGGCATGCCGGTTGCCCCGGTTGAACGCCGTTTCCGGCAGTCTCCAGGGGTGCCTGGCTCCGGTTCCTCTAAGTGTGACTTTCCCTTACGTCAGCCCGACTAGGGGATGGTTATGGCTGATGCCAGTCTCGTTCGTTGCGGGGGAAGTGAAGGAGTACCCTAGAGGTTACAACAACTGCCTCATTCCCGAAAGATCAAGGGTTCAATTCCCACTGGCGCTCGTTGTGAACTTGTTTAAAATTACTTTAGAGCTCCTTGGCTGGCTGCCTTAGCTCAGGGATCTTGGCAGTCCGGGCTCTGTAGTTCTTCCTTACCTCTGGTAGGATTCCGGGCAGTGTTCTGACGCTGCAGCATTTTTCTTCCCCTGATACCAGTCAAAGCGGGAGTGTTGTTTCTTGGAGTTGGCCGTAGCTTAGTATGCCTGTGCTTGAGAGTTCTTTCTACTTCATATTGTTGGCACGGTCGGAGAGTTTCTTAAATTATCCTGAAGGCATTTTTGGTTTAGAGGGGTCTTTGCAGGAAGAGCTGCACCACCATCTATTTTCCCATCTTGCGATAAAGAAGATTGCTAGGGCTCTGTTCCATACAATGAGTCCGCACCCCGTCTGACTGCACAAAGATGGCTTTTTATATTTTGCGTTCAACTAGCACCTGGTGATATGAAATACAGCTCTCCTTCCGCAAATGGCAATTGAGTCAGCAATAACGAAGCTGAGACACTGCAGACAAGTTCCCATTATACCACCTGGTACAGGCTCCATTTTTAGGCCACTTAAGCAGAAAAAAAAAAAAAGTATGCAAGCGTGCCTTGTGTCCTGCCAGCAGCTGATCGAATTGCAGTGCTTTACTGTCGGCAGGGCATTTTCCAGAGAACGCAAGGCTCCTCATCCAGGCTGATTCCACAGGCACGGTCTACACTGGCAGTCACCTTGGCTGATGCCGTTCAGCGCGGAAGCCATCTTGGAAGCCCAGCATATGAAGTATGCGTACTGGAGTTTGAGCCGCTGCTAGTGAACTAGCCTGACTGCGTATTTCTGGCTCCCATTAAGGCATTCGCTGAACACTAGCAGAGCCTATCCGTACTGGAGACCTGTGGATAAATGCACGGGGAGCATAGATAGCTTCGAAAGCCGGAGTTCGATTTTCAAACCCCTCTCCGCTGAGCTGCTTTTTCCATACGAAAAATTATTCCACATATCGCCACAATTAAGACATTACAAATCTTCCGTTAAGTCTTTCTACCAGTTCAGTAATTCGTTTCCCTCTTCACGGTGTGGTTACGCCGTGCCTTGGAATTGCGGCTTGAGGCGTTGCGCGACCTCTTTTTCGCCCAAATAGCGATATCTCACTCGGGGGACTTCTTGGGAAATGCCATTCTAGGGGGTCTTGTGTCCCTAGCCCTATTGGGTAGGGCTCCCTGTCTGCATTTGTCGGTCGACAGGGTACTGTTGCGGACGGTTCCCTCCTTATTCCGCAACTCTTCTCTGTATTCTATGTCGCTCAGTCTGTCTCTCCCCTCTTTTTGGATAGCGGGCGATCCTTCCAGGGCCGCCGTTCTCCGCTTGCTCCGGACGTACCTCCGGAAGACTGCGTCTTTCCGGAAGTCGGGCCGGTTGTTTTCTTTGCCGGGCCTAGGACGGACGCAGCCGCTTCTCCGTCGTCCCTGACTTGTTCTGAGAAGCAAGCAATGGTGGTGTCCTTTTTAGAACGCAGAGACGGTCCCTCCGGGGGGTCTTCGTACTTCTACGCGCGGTCACGCGACATCTTGGGCGGCGTCTCCTTGTGTAACGCCGGTGCTTTTTCTCAGGCGGCTACGTGGTCGTCGCGTCTCACGTTTGCGGAACATTGCAGGCTAGAGGTTTTGGCCAGGGGTCATGCCTATGTGGAGGCGTTGGCCGTCATAGCGGGCCTGTTTGGTCCCTCCCGTGGTTAGGTACTGCTCTGGTACTTCCCACTTGTTCCTGGACGGGCCCGGAGAGACGATAAGGAAACAGAAATTAGACCTTACCTGCTAATTATCTTTCCTTGAGCTCTCTTCGGGCCCGTCCAGGACCCACCCAGGTTTTTTGTCCAATTTCAGTGTGGCACGGAAACTTACGGATACTCTGTTTATGGAGATGGAGTCCGTGCCACAGTTTCTAGAGTGTGGTTTCTCTTCTCGTTCAGGGGTTGCCTTTTAACTCGTTGGTTGTTCTGTACTAGAAAAAAAAAAAAAAAAAAAGAGCGAACTTGAGGGTTTTGCCACTTAAGTCATATAGCAGCGGTGCTGCTGTGGGTTCGTTCTTTCTATCAGCCTCACGAAAAGCTACTGTTTTTTGTTATATTCCCTATTTTCTTTTGGTTGCTGGGCACTACTCTTCATCTGCTTTGTTAAGGTTAGACTGACAGTGGCCAGCAGAGGGAGCCAGATGCCAGCTCTTCAAAGTTTGAGATTTCAGTCCTCAGTTGCTGGAGAAGGTTGATCACCCACTTGTTCCTGGACGGGCCCGGAGAGAGCTCAAGGAAAGATAATTAGCAGGTAAGGTCTAATTTCTGTTTTCCTATTTTCAGATAATTTGGCCTGCTTCTCAGCAATTTTTCAGGACTCCGTAGCGTCATTTTCACCTTTCTCTGAAGTTTAAACTTGGCCTCTCTCAACAGTTGAACCTCTCATTCTCGTAGGTGGACATCTTGGCCTTTCTTTCATTGCGACACATTGAAGTAGATAGGGACTTCCTCACACGTTTCTGCGGTGTGTAGTCCAGATCTCTCGGGATGGTCTGCTCCATCTGGACTCTGGTCAATTCCCTCCGCTAGACTCTCCGGCTTGCAGTTGGTGACATGGCTCCAGGCCTCATTCAGAAGAGCAGCGCCAATATTAAATGAAAAGACTAAAAAATTCTAGGTTAGACTTTACAATAAGACAAACTTAATTTCATCTATATTTACTAAGATCATATCCTACAGATAATAAATATTGCTTTTATAAACTTTCAGTGATCTATTAGTAACTATCTCGTATGGTGTCAATCTTATCTCACAGTTTGATTAACTCCTTGTCTCTCTATCACTGGAAATTCATTTTGCTTGTAGGAAATATTCCATTTTGCCCTTGAATGACCTTTACATGTTTCAGATCAGACAAGCTGCACATACGTGTTCTGCAATTTTGACAAGTTTTAGAATTATACCCAATTGTGTGAGAATTTGTCATCAAATCATCCCCCTTTGCCTCTGCATGCCTGGCCAGGACATACAGAGGAAAAGTGAGGCACAAAGCATCCAGAAGTACCACATGGCCAGTGTGGGTTTTCCAAAGCTCATCAGGGTGCAAGGTGCACCTAGCCTGTCTCCAAATATCTATTTCTTTCAATTGTTGAGTATGACTTCCTGAATTGAAGCTTCTGGAGACGGCATAGTTGAATAAAGTGCTCATAATTTTTTTTTGTTTACATATTCATTAGGCAGATACATCACTTCAAATTACCTTCATCAGTTTCTTGTCTATCACAGTTTCCCCTTTAATATTCCACTTCATCCCTCATAACACAACACTTTTTCATCACCTGCATCATTCCACCAACTACTTACATAGGTCCTTTTCCTGTTTCTTTTATACCACACTAATGTATCCTTATTTGGCAAGGCTGCTAAGAATATCAAACAATTGTTAATAACTTAAATTTAGATTCTTCTCAATAAGATAACAGTATGAGTAAACAGTGTCCCTTTCCCATCAACTTAATTGGTCCAGTGCTAAGTAGACATATACTCATTCTAAAATAGGAACAATCTGGGTAAAATCCTTACAATATAAAACTATTATTTTGCAGCATTCTATAACATCAACCCCAATAGAAAGAAATATGGCTCACCTCTCACGTATAACTAGAATCTATCGTATACCCTGTCCTCAGTGAGAGTGCTGTTAGACTGATTTTAAAATTGCAGTGTTCACAAGGATTTGTATAAGCTACTCATTAATTATGGTGTCAAAAAGAGATCCTTTTGAGGTGAGAGATCCGAGAGGGTACAAGGCATTGGTGGCTAGGCCTCATCTTCAGGTCCTTCTTGGATTGCAAGGCATTCATGACTATCCTCGGGTTCTTCTCGGCCTATGCTCCCCCTGCCTATTTATGTCTCTTCAGAGGCATAAATATGCAAGGTTCCTGTTCTTCAGGCCTTGTGGGTCCTCAAGGAGTCTTAGAGCTTGGTAGCCCAGATCATCACACTGGAAGCAGCACATTTAGCCTAGGCTGTGGCCTCACCTTTCTGCCTCTCTCTCTCTCTCTTATTCTTTTTCTCAAACCTCTCCTGGATCATTGCTGACAAGCAAGATTTGGTTTTATCCAATCAACTCAAGTTCTCATTTTCTGGGAACTCAGTTCCATCTTTAATCTATATTTGTTCTATATAGCTTGAGAACAGAGCAATTTCATATCAGCCTCTGTCTAAAATTTCATCAAACTTATTAATATTTTAATTGCTGTGTGTGTACTGGACCTCTGCGTAATGTACTATTACCACAAGTGTCATAAGTGCAAGTGTATAAACTACCAACTTAATATCTCACAATGCTGCAACATATATCTGTTTTATATCTATTTTCTCAGGAACTGTACTGAAAATGAAATATAAACTTTTAGAACAAAGTACACTTTTTCTCTAAAATTCAAATACAGGAAAACAGGTGTCCCTCAGTCGTTAGCACAAAGCTTAAAGTAATTATCTTGAACCTCACAGTTCAGGCTCAAGTGAGGTGAAACTTCTAAGAGGTGAAAATTGTTCTTGGTTACATTTAAATTAACATGTTATCTTCAACACAGCCAGTAGAACAAACCATTGTCTTTTGTCCTTCTGGCAGATGTGACTGAACAATTAACCTATAGTTATAGCTGTTTATGTTTAACTATGCCCCCTGGGGTGCTTGCCACAATTAAAAAAAAAATCCTCCTTTAACTTTTAGGTTTGCCTGGTAGCATATACAGTCAAAGACAAAGAACAGATGCATAACATATTAATGATAAAGATCACCCTCTCACTTACTCAGGATTCAATGCCCCACCGTCCTGTCAGGAATCTCAACCTCCACTTTGGAGGAAAAAAGTTTGCCTTGTTTATTTGAGCTAGTCACTTCAGCATTCAGGGACTATAAAATCTACTGGAATAGCCAGTAATGAAAGAAAAACAGTTTTTTTACTACAAACATTTGAATACAGAACAAATCAAAGCTTACAAGTGCTTTATACCTAACAGCTTATCTGATCAGAGTTTCTCTTAACCAGGGACCTTAAAAAAAAAGGTCTTCACTTCTTCATAATCTTATAAGGATTTTCCATAACAATTAATACTAACTGTACAGGATAGGCATTTTGTTCAAAGCACTGAATTAAACATCTTTGCAGCACAAGGTTACATATTTTCCTAAACAAAACTGATCTTGTATCAGTGGGTCAGAACTAATCATACAGAACAAATCAAAGCTTACAAGTGCATTATACCTGATCTTGATCAGTGGGTCAGAACTAATCAAACAGAATTTCTTATCACCATGATCTATCATTAATCTCTTGTTGATTAAAATCCTCCACAGTATCTTCTAGATTAACTCCTCCAGGATTTTGGGGAGTACTCAGCACTTTCCTCCTATAAATTGGTTAGCAATAGACGTGCATTTTCTTTTTCTTTCTTTTTCCCCGTCTCCTACGGTATTTATACTGAGCCACCCTCTCAGCAACTTGCTGATAAATGTCTATTTTATCTGTCCATGTAATCAAATCTAATTTGCTAGAATTTGTCTGATGCATCTTACAATATGCAGACAACAAAAGCAATCTTCTTCTCCCTAAGGTACTCAATTCTGTTCCTTTTTCAGCAGGTATTTTTTTTTTGCAAGCATGTAAGGGCATTTACAGGTTCCGCATCTTTTAAAACAGATTTCCAATTCTCACTTAGTCCTGAACCGCAAGACCATTCTCTAGCTAACATTTCATAAGGCGCCTGATACCCGCTATGAATATTTACAATATTCACAGTATTTACACTATTTTCTTTTCTTTTCAACATTGTCCAAGCCTTTTTTCCGTACCCCACTTCTGGTACCAAATGTCTTACTTCAACAAAGGCTAACACCTTGTAATGAAGACGTGCAGTTTATTTACAAACAAAGTAAGGAAACATTTAGAAAGACAAGTAATTCTCTTAGTTACACATGAGTAGTTAGAAAAGATAACCAGAATGCAATTAAAATAATAACTAATGCACTTAATTACAGCACTGAAAGAATTATGAGAGAATGCAGCTATTTACAGAGAAATATACTTCACCAAACTTGTCATAAGCCCTTTACACATCAGCTGGGAGCGCTCAGCGAGAGGAACTGATGACAGTCTAGGATACTTCATGCTTGGCCAAGCATATCTACGCTCTGTCTGTTATGGATTTTCTCTGTACTTATATAGGCACAAATGTGTTGCAGCCAGCTCTCACCCATGAGCTTCTCTCCACCCCATCCACCTTTTTTTGCTTTGGTTTCTGGGTGGGCTTCTGACCACCTGTTAGAAGCTCAAACTTACACAATCAGACATGGTCAGATATCTGAGAATGCTCAAAGGACACATCCTCCATGGCCTACATTCCAAGGCTAGATGAAGTGTTCTTTTGTTATCATTAATGGGTCTCTGTCAAGGGAGACACCCAAAAGCATCTCAAAGCTTTTACATTATAATTGATGAATTCTTATCCTGTCTACATTGGCTAGGCAAATGTTTCTATATTGGCCAAGAGAATTGTTCAAAGGCCAAGGGAAGAATTCTGTCTCCCTCTCTGGCCTCTTAACACTCCCCAGGCTAGATGTGTAAAGATCTCTCATCTCTGGAGCAAGTTGGCTCAGATAAAGTACAATATCCTTTGCTGATCCAAAAATCCATATAAATCTTTAATTAGTAATACACAAATACAAACTACTGGACATAGTTTTGGATAACTGAGGGGGCATTAGGAGACCAAACAAACACAGGACAGATGGAGGGTGTAAACAACAGCGTCAAAATACATTCTCTAGTGTCCCTAAGATGGCACAATGTAAGTTTCACCAAAGGAAGCACTATGCCACGTTGCTAGAAGACACCCAACCCAAATACGTGGTTTAGAAGGAAGGAGTACTTTATTTAATATTAATTGATTCTTTGCACTAAAAAGCCCAAAAGAGCCCGACACAGGCCGTGTTTCGAATTCATTTCATCAGGGGAATTCAGGCGTACTACATTTATAAACACACAAAAACAAAGCGCCAATTACATAAATATATCATTCACATCTATACATAAAAACTAAGAAATTAAAAATCATTAGAACATATATATAAAAAATATCATATGAACAATAAAAAGGAGAACTACAACCATTAAAACAAACATATGCCTTGAAAATAAATAGTTATAACCATAAAACATATCATTAATTTACGTTTGCATACATTAATAATGAATAAATAAATAATACTTAAACAAATATAATGAGCATGACATTGAAAGGGTGAGTAACCATATATTCTTTGTATCAATTCCTTTATTGTTAAGTTTCTGCCCAAATGTTAAACAGTAGATTTTGATGGTGTTTTGAACTGCACGGACTTTTAAATCTTGGCATTACTCATGATAAGGTAACGTTTCTATGGTCCTTATATGTTTTATTCCAGTTTTACCTGTTCCTCATACTATTTTAAGTTCTGTTTAACTGAATCTGCCTTCTTTGGAAGATTGTAAAGATTTTATTTTTTCAAAAATATATATACCAACTCACATTGCCCCCTGGAGGAGAATAGATGAGTCCTTGATTTGCCCCTCTCATACAAGGAAATCTCTGCTGCTTTCTAGGCTTTGAATGTGCAGATGGGCCCCATGGCCAAGATTTTTTAATCTGTTGACTCAGTTTTTACTCACAAGCTACAGGATCTGTATCAGGATTTTATGGATAAAGGGCAAACGGCGGGGTCATTAACAGAGGTGCTTATTGTTTTACGTAAGCCTGGCCAGGACCCTTTGTAGACACATGTACGGGAAGTTTAGAAGATCCATCCAAGTACAATCTGGGGCGACTAAACCAGAACGTCTGAAAAAAATGCAGGCACGTCCAGGTGCAGACATGATTTCACAAACCTGGACGTGCCCGATAGGGACGTCTGCAGGGGTATCTATTTAAACATCCCTAGAAATGTATTTCAGAACCTGGGTGTCTCAGATAGCAAAATGGTTAGAGTAATGGGTTAGGAACTGAGCAGCCAGGTCCAAATTTCGCTGCTGCTATAGTTGAAATTGTGCTGAGTACTGGGGATGAGTGCTTTCTTCACTACATCCTCTAGATGTTTTTCAGCTAAAATAAGCACTTTCAGATGCTTGTTCATCGATGTGTGTGCATCGGAGCAGGTCTAAGGTTAGACATGATGGACGTCCATGACATTTCTGTGATTAGGCAGGGATGTCCTAGTTCCTGGGAACGCCTTAACCATGCCTCCAGGTTCCCAGGAACGCCCCGTCCATGTCTCCTCCATGCTCCTGTTCAGATTCGGACGTCCTCATGCTGGGGACATCCCACAGTCAGCTTCTAAATTGGCTCTGGAGACAGTCTGTGCACTTTGGATGTGTCTGTGCCCAATTTTGTACATCCAAAGCATGAATAGAGCTGCTAAAATGATCTCCATCGTGGATAATTCCATAAAGTGGGCATCCAAGTTATATGCCAGCCGCGTGCATAAGTCAGTATTCTAGTATCTTCCATGTACATCAGCTGACCGCTATTCTTTAAGTACATGCATATGTGCCATCACACATACCTGTCTGTGTGCACGGGGCAGCACTAGAGCGGAGCACAGTCATACGCTAGTAGGTTATAGAATTGGCATTGGGTGCCATTTACACCCTATTCTATAAAGTAAAACACATTTGTGCTTTTCTTCATATCGCTTATCAAAGTTGACTTAAAGATACATGCCAAAGTACTTACTTCCTGTCTCAATATAATTTTGGACAAACTATAATCTCCAGGAAGAAGCAGGAATATAGTCATCACATATGGGTATTGTTGGTACCGACGGAGCCCGCGCGGGAACGCTCCCCAGCGTCCAATCAGAACGCTTTTGGGAGCATCCCACAGCACCTGCGTGCTGCCTTCCCACCTTTCCCAACTGCCTCTTTCCAGTTCTTCTTTTTCCGTGGAGCCAGCAGGTCATGTTTCCTGTCACCGCAGAAGAATTTATTTTTTCTTTATTTCTTTTTGTGGTCGTGTCTGCCTTCTTCGACGCTGTACCGGTACCGCCGGTCTTTCTTTTCTTATTTCTGTAAAAAAAAAAAAAAATTCTTTTTACCTTTTCTTCAGGTGCACGTGCCTTTTTTGGGCTTTAGGCCCAAAAACCTTTTCCTTAACATGGAAAAACCTGCTTCAGGTTTTAAAAAGTGCACCAAGTGTGGCGGTACTGTTTCCGTCACCGACACCCATGAATGTTGTTTAAAATGTCTAGGTCTTGACCACTCCATCACGGATTGTGTGTCCTGTGCTATGATTTCTAAAAGAGGTCGGCAGAACCGAGCTGCCAAGCTCAGTACCCTGTTTCCCTCTGATGCGGCTTCGGTGGCATCGACGTCTTCCAGGACTGCTTCTTCCTCCCGTGGATCTCAGGTAACTAAACATAAATCCAGCCAGTCCTCGAAGGATAGATCTCCTTCTAAGCATCGAGATGCCTCTGGCGTTGCCCTCGAGGATTCTGCACCGCAAAATTACCCCGGCGGGAGGCTTCGGCTTCCAAAGCATTATCGGGGTTCCAGGATGTTTTCAATGGCTCGGCCTCGACAGATCTCCTGGTGCCATGCTCTGGGGTACCGGTGGTCTCCACCGGTACCGACATCCAGGCATTGGCGGCGTCCATGGACCAGAGAATTCTGACTATGGAACGCAGTCTGGCGGCTTTCCTTGCGGCATCGATGCCCTTGGTACCACAACAGACAACTCCACCGGTACCGGCACCGGCATCGGTACCGGCATCGGTATCGGTACCGGTACCGGCATCGGTATCGGTACCGGTACCGATGGCATCGGTGTCTGCTCTGCCGGTACCCTGTCCTCTGATGCCCTCCGTACCGATTCTCCGGTACTGGTTATTCCCAGTACCGACCTTGGTTGGTACGGGTATCGGGCTCTACAGGAGCATCCGGACAAACGATACTTCGAGTCCTCAGAAGAATCTGAGGATTCTGAAAGTTCTGCCGATGCAACAATGATTCTTCCAGAGGAGTCCTCCTCCCCTAAACGCAGGATGTCTCCTTCAGAGGATATGTCCTTCCAAGACTTCATCAGGGAGGTGGCTCGGGGCCTGTCCATTACTGTGGCCCCTGAAACAGAGCCAAGGGCCAAGGAGTTGGAAATTTTACAATATCCCAAAACTCCTAAGGAGGCAGCTACCTTACCCATTTATGAGATTCTATATGATCTCATGTTGAGGATGTGGGAAACATCTCTTACCACCTCTCCTCATTCTCATAGATTGGATACTATGTATCGAGTCCCTCCTTGTCCTGGGTTCCATAAGACTCAACTTCCTCACCACTCTATTGTGGTGGAGTCAGCTATGAGAAGGATCAGAAGTGCAAAAAGACATGCCTCTAATCCTCCAGGACGTGAGTGCAGAACCCTGGATGCTTTTGGACGTAGAGTCTTCCAAGCTTCCATGCTTGCTGCAAGAATCAGTTCCTATAGTCTCTACATGGGAATGTTCCTAAAGGAGGTCACAGATAATTTACAGACTTTAAGTCCTTTCATTTCTGAGGATAAAAGACAGGACTTTCTCACTTGGGTCAAACATGCCCAAGATGTCTCTAAATTTTCCAACCATGCAGCCTTTGACTGCTTTGAGTGTATAAGCAGAACCTCGGCTATGCCATAGGTGCACGCAGAATTGCTTGGCTCCAGGCATCTGATTTAGAGCTCTGGGTACAAAATAAATTGGGAAATATCCCTTGTACTGGTGAGAACCTGTTTGGTAAAGATTGGCAGGAAAAAGCCAGTGAAATGGATGCTGAAAATTCCACATTGGATAGACTATCCAAGTCCACTGCTGATCCTGTTAGAAAGAAGTTGTTCAAGAAAACATCTTTTTCTAAAAAGAAAAGATTTTATCCTGCTTATAGTCAGCAGGCATCTTCTGCAGGTCAGTTTTCAAGCAAACGTCAGCAACCACCCAAACAGAAGAAAGCAAAGGCTGCTAGGCCTCCACCGGCTCAGCAGCCTCAGCCTCCTCAGGGCCTTTGACTTTCAGCTAGAGAACTTAGCCTTTCTGGTTCTGGAAGGACCAGAACCGTCCACCATTCCAGGAAGGTTATGTCATTTTGCCCCTAGATGGGGGCAAATAACTGCAGAGCATTGGACACTCTCCATCATAAAGGAGGGGTACAAACTTCATTTTTCAAGCATGCCCCCTCGCACAATAGTGAAGCAGTTCAATTCTCCAACCTCTCTCATCGACCTGTTAGGTCAGGAGGTTGCCATCCTTCTTGCCCAAGGGGCAATAGAAGAAATACCTCTTCATCAACAGGGCATAGGGTTCTATTCCCCTTATTTTCTTATTCCAAAGAAAACAGGGGGTTACAGACCTATCTTAGATCTCAGAGAATTGAACAAATTCCTTGTCAAGGAGAAACTCAAGATGATTTCTCTCGGAGCTCTGCTACCATACCTTCAGAGTCAGGATTGGCTTTGTTCTCTACATCTCAAGGATGCGTACACCCATGTCCTCATCCATCCAACTCACAGAAGGTTCCTTCGGTTCTTTTTCAAGGAAAGCACTACCAATACAGGGTACTTCCTTTTGGTCTGGCCTCAGCACCAAGAGTGTTCACGAAATGCATGGCTGTGGTAGCAGCATTTCTCCGCACTCTAGGAATATTTGTCTTCCCTTACTTGGACGACTGGCTCATTCGAGCTCCAACACAGTCAGAGTCCAAGACTTCTCTATCCTGCACAATGTGTTTCCTTCAGTATTTAGGGCTGGTAATAAACATCCCAAATTCCAGTCTAACTCCCACTCAGTCTTTAGAGTTCATAGGAGCTTTCCTGGATACCACAAGGGCAAGGGCCTATCTTCCCCAGGCCCGTTGCCTTCGCTTGGTGCAGTTAGCTTCTCAAGCAGTGCTAAAGCCCCATCTAACTGCTCAAGAAATGTTGCAATTATTAGGCCACATGGCATCCACCGTGCATGTGGTTCCATATGCTCGCCTCCACATGAGGGGAGCTCAGTGGACTTTATCCACCCAATGGACCCAGGCATCAGGGTGCCTGTCAGACAAAATAGCAAACACAAGTCGCCTCATTTTGTCTCTCCAATGGTGGAGGTCTACTCAAAACCTGTTGCTGGGGTGCCCCTTTCAACAACCCTTACCCCAAGCAACTCTCACAACAGATGCTTCTTCAAAGGGTTGGGGAGCTCATCTGCAAAACTTCTCCACCCAGGGCACCTGGTCTCCGCAAGAGAGTTGTCTACATATCAATCTCTTGGAGCTCAGAGCAATTTTCCTGGCTCTGCGAGTGTTCCACTCCCTGCTCAGCTACAAGATAGTCCTCATTCATACGGACAATCAAGTAGAAATGTTCTGTGTGAACAAGCAGGTGGGAACGGGCTCTCTGTCGCTTTGCAATGAAGCTTTGCGACTATGGGCCCTCGCCAGAGAGCATCAGAGTCATCTGCTGGCAGTATATCTTCCAGGCATTCAAAACTCTTGGGCGGACAGACTCAGTCGAGTTCTGCTTCCACACAAGTGGTCTCTGCATGCAGACCAGGTGACCAGGATTTCTCCAGGACCAAGCAGGAAGTCAGTCCTCACATAGTTTCCCCCAGTTACTTCCAAGTTGATCTCCCTGTTTATTGTAAATACAACTCAAAGTTCCTTGTGTTGTATAGTTGATGTTAAATGTAAACCGCTCTGATCTAAAATAGAGCGGTATAGAAGAACTGTTAAATAAATAAATAAATAAATATGGGGTGACGTCGGCGCCGACGGAGCCCTCGCGGAGCAATTTTCCCCAGCTTTCAAAGAAAGCCTTTGGGAATTGCAGCGCGCATGCGCGGTCCTCTTCCCACCCAAGGGTGCCATCTTGCTCAGTCTTCTTTTTTCCGAGGAGCCCTTCAGACGTTGTCTGTGAATCCACGCCGAAAAGTTGATTTTTTCTCTATTTTTCTCTTTTTTCTTCGGTTCGACGCCGGTTCTTTTCCCACCCGGACTCGCGACGCCGGTTGCGAGTCCGTTCCTTATTTTTCGGGTTTTTGTCCTTCGTGACAGATTTCGCGCCTTTTTCCCTGGCAGCCCGGTCATTCGACCTCGCAGGGGCCCTTTTTCCCCCGATGGCTGCCAGCGGCTTTAAAAAGTGTGACCTCTGTAAGAAACTAATGTCTCTTACAGACATTCATGACTTCTGCCTCCGCTGCCTCGGACCCGATCATGACTCCATGATCTGTAGCCCATGCGGCAAAATGTCCTCAAAAGCGTTGAGGAGTCGGCAGCATCAGCGGGAGCGTATCTTCTCTGACTCCGGCCGGGCTCGGACCTCGTCAGAGGCTTCGACGTCTCGGGATTCTGGTCCTGAGCATCGTCGAAGTTCCTCTGAAAGGGGGTCTCCTACCCGGGAACATCATCGGAAGAAGAAGCCCGCGAGGGCAGGATCGGTGGACGCTCCTGGTTCCTCGAGAGCCAGGTCGCATAGCCTCGATTCCCGTCCCGGGTCCTCGGAGATGGAGAGGCCGTCAAAACATCCTCGACGAGGTGGACTTGCCCGCTCACGTGAGTACTATTGTCCTCGTTGACTCGCCTCCGAAGGACCCGACGTCGGGCCCGACGCCGTCGGGGCCCGAGTCAGGGGCTGCTGGGTCTCCTGAGCTCGGACTCAGGTTTACGGCCTTGGAGAGCAGTCTGACTGCCTTCATGGACCAGCAGGGGGTATTGATCGCTGGCCTCGCCGGTGTTTCTGCCCTGACCGCCGGGACGTCGACCTCCAAATCGACCCCGGAGACCGAGCCGATCCTCGAGTCCATGAGGGCTCGAGTCGATCCTCGGTCGAGGTCTCCTTCGGCCTCCCGTTCGGGACCGAGGTCGTCGAAGCCGACTCCTTCGGCGTCGGAGCGGATAGCATCGGTGCCCGCCCGACCGGAGCCGCTCGACTCCTCCTCCGAGGAGTCGGCCTGGGAATCTGAGGACGAATAGTCACCTGGTTCCTTTCAGACTCGGTGTGTCCCTTCGGACTCCCCTGAGTCCGAACCTCGGAGACGGTCCCCCCCGGAGGACACCCGGTTCTCGGACTTCGTGAGGGATATGGCCAAGGCCTTGGCCTTCCCCGCGGATCCCGAGGAGGAGCCTCGAGTCGAAGAACTCGATGCTCTCCAATATGACTCTCCCCCGAAGGAGGCCTTTATTGTACCGGTTCCTCCGATGCTGGAACGACTTCTCTTCCGCATGTGGGAGAGCCCGGTGTCGTCGCCGGTGTTAAGCAAGCGGGTCGATAACATTTATCGAGTCCGCAAGAGCCCCGGCTTCCAAAAGGCACAACTACCGCACCATTCCATGGTGGTGGAATCGGCCATGCATAGATTTAAGAGTCAAAAAATGCACTCCTCGGTGCCCCCTGGTAGGGAATCCCGAAGCCTGGATGCCCTCGGTAGGAAGTGCTTCCAGGGCTCTATGCTTGCTTGTCGAGTCCAGACTTACCAGCTCTACATGGGCATGTATCTCCGAGACCTGGCTAAAGAAATAGCCGGGTTCTCTGCTGGTCTCTCCGACGAACCTTTGCAGAGGTTCCAAACCTTGTCTACTGGTATTCGAGAGTGCTCCAAGTTTATATCTCGAGCAGCCTATGATAGTTTTGAGGCTTCGGCTCGAGTAGCTGCAGCCGGCATCGGTGGACGCCGCCAGGCTTGGCTTCAGACGTCCGACCTCGAGCCCTGGGTACAGGACAAGTTGGTCGATGTCCCCTGCTGAGGTGATAACCTCTTTGGCAAGCCCATGGATGAGAAGGCTGCACAAATCGAGACGGAGACTCTCACCAGGACTCGTCTCTCAAGGAAGACCTCTGTCCCTTCTCAAAAGAAGAAGGCCTCGGGGAAAAAGCCCTTTTACCCGAGGAAAGGTACTGCCTATAAATACTACCCTCAGTATCAGGCCTCAGCAGCTCCCCCACAGGGGAAGCAGGCCAAGGGACGGGGTAATGGGTCCCGTAGGCAGCAAGCCCCCAAGCCTGCACCACCAGCCCCTGCTCAGCAGGGTGGGGGTTTTTGACTTCCTCAGCATAGCCTCTCCCCCTCAGCTGGTTTCTCTCAGCACAGGAGGCCGGCTGGTCCACTTTGCCCACAGGTGGTCCAACATCACCACAGATACCTGGGTACTGCACATAGTTCAAAAGGGCTATCTTCTTCACTTTCACCAGGTACCTCCCTCCTACTTTCCGAGGGAGCCTCCCAGACTACCTTTGCACAGGGACTTACTCCTTCAGGAGTTAGCAAGTCTTGTTCAGGAGCACGCCGTGGAACCGGTGCCCCACCACCTGAGGGGGCCAAGGGTTTTACTCCAGGTACTTCCTGATTCCAAAAAGAACAGGAGGCCTCAGACCCATCCTGGACTTGCGAAACCTCAACAAGTTCCTTGCAAAGGAAAAGTTCAAGATGCTTACCCTTGGAATTCTGCTGCCCTACCTCCAGCAGGGAGACTGGCTATGCTCCTTGGATCTGAAAGATGCGTATACTCATATCCTCATTCATCCGGACCACAGACAATATCTCAGATTTGTTGTGGGAGGAAATCATTACCAGTACAGAGTGCTGCCCTTTGGCCTATCCTCCGCACCCAGGGTGTTCACCAAATGCCTCGTAGTGGTGGCGGCCTATCTGAGACTTCAAGGTCTGTTTGTGTTCCCATACCTGGACGACTGGCTCATCAGAGCCCCATCTTCAACAGAGGCCGCTCAAGCCACTCATCGCACTGTGGCTCTGCTCCAGCACTTGGGTTTTGTCATAAACTTTGCAAAGTCCACTTTGCTCCCCTCTCAAAATCTCGAGTTCATCGGCGCCAGGTTGGACACACTTCAGGCGCGGGCCTTCCTCCCTCTGGACAGGGCCAGGCGGCTCATGGATCTCACCGGCCACTTTCACAGCAATGCGCTGGTCTCAGCCAGGCACTTTCTGTGACTGCTCGGCCATATGGCTTCCACAGTCCATGTGACCCCCAATGCCCGACTGAACATGCGTCCTGCTCAGTGGTGCCTTCTCAATCAATGGCATCAGGCCACGGGGAGCCTAGCGGACTCTGTGCAGATCTCCGACCAGCTGGTCTCATCTCTGCGATGGTGGCTTCATCTGCCCAACCTCGTGCTGGGAGTGGCTTTTCAGCCCCCTCCGCATTCTCAGGTCCTGACGACCGATGCTTCACTCCTGGGTTGGGGAGCACATTGCCAGGGGTCATGTACTCAAGGACTCTGGACTCCTTGGGAGTCTGCTCAACAGATAAACTTTCTGGAGCTCAGAGCCATCCGACTAGCTCTCAGAGCCTTCTCTCACCTGGTGTCCCACCAGTCGCTGCTGATACAGACGGACAACCAGGTTGCCATGTTCTACGTAAACAAACAAGGCGGAACAGGCTCCTTCCTCCTCTGTCAGGAGGCGCAACGGCTATGTTCTTGGGCAGTCCTTCAGGGCATCCTCCTCAGGGCTGTCTATCTCCCAGGTCAAGAAAATTACCTGGCCGACAAGCTCAGCAGGATCCTCCAGCCACATGAGTGGAGGCTGGATCCGATGGTGGTTCAGCAAATCTTTCTCAAGTGGGGTCTCCCCACCATGGATCTGTTTGCCAGTCCTCTGAACCGGCAGCTGCCCAGATTCTGCTCTCGACAGCCGCATCCTCTCAGGGTAGCGGCGGATGCTTTTCTAATTCCCTGGTCCTCCGGCCTCTTGTATGCCTTTCCTCCCATGCCACTGGCGTCTCGGACGCTCTTCAAGGTTCTCAGAGACAAAGCATCGATGATCCTAGTGGCTCCCCGGTGGCCGAGACAACCTTGGTTCCCGCTTCTGATGGAGCTAGCGGTAGACACTCTTCTTCCACTGGGTTTTCAGCCCGACCTCCTGTCGCAGGATCAGGGGACTCTCCTACACCCCAATCTCCGGTCCCTTCATCTGATGGCCTGGCTGCTGAAAGGGTAGTCCTTGCTCCTCTGCAGCTACCTCCAGATGTGGAGGAGGTCGTCTTGGCTTCCAGGAGGCCCTCCACCCGAAAGGCCTACGCTCTCAAGTGGCGTTGGTTCTCCGTCTGGTGTGCTCAGCAGTCTCAAAATCCTTTCTCCTGTTCAGCATCAGTGGTCTTGCAATACTTGCTCTCCCTCTCTAACCTTGGACTTAAGTCCAAATCGGTCAAGGTCCACCTCAGTGCTCTTTCTGCGCATCACATGTCGGTGGATGGTAGACCTCTTTCCAGCCACCCTCTGGTGGCTCGGTTTCTCAGAGGCCGCCTCCTCCTTAAACCACCTTTGCGCCCGCCAGCCCCGGACTGGGATCTTAATGTGGTTTTGCAGCGGATTACCTGTCCGCCTTTTGAGCCTATGGCTACTTGTCCACTACGTTTTCTTTCATGGAAAACCTTGTTCTTGGTAGCCCTCACTTCTGCTAGACGCGTTAGTGACCTGCAGGCCCTGGTTTCTGATCCTCCTTACACTAGGTTCTACAAGAACCGGGTAGTCCTACGGACGCACCCTAAGTTTCTTCCCAAAGTGGTTTCCCCTTTTCACATCAACCAGGAGGTGGTACTTCCGACCTACTTTCCCAGGCCACACTCCAGCCGAGCTGAAATGGTCCTGCATACCCTGGACTGTAGAAGGGCGTTGTTCTTCTACCTTGACCGTACGCGGGAGCACCGAAGGACTGTTCTGCTCTTCGTGTCTTATGACCCCAACAAGTTGGGGCTCCCTGTCTCCAAGCTTCTTCTTTTCATCTGGATTGCGGACTGTATCGCTTGGGCTTACGAGGCAGCCGGCCTCGTGCTGGAAGGTAGAGTCACAGCTCATCGTGTTCGGGCGAAGGCTACGTCGGTGGCTTACCTCCGCTCTGTTCCATTGGCAGACATCTGCCGGGCCGCTACTTGGTCTTCAAGCCAGACTTTTGCAGCCCATTACTGCCTGGAGAGAGAGTCCCGCAGGGACAGTGCTTTCGGACAGGCAGTCCTCCGTAACCTCTAAGAGGTATAGGCAACTCCTGCCCTCCGTCCCGGATGTTGGGCTACCGGTTGGAGACGTATTCAGAGAAGATTCCTTCCTTCTGAGCTACTGACCTTGAGGGAGCTCATTTTTGTGCTTAGGGTCTCCGGTAGCCTTAAGCTTGGGAGTCCCATATGTGAGGACTGACTTCCTGCTTGGTCCTGGAGAAAGCGTAGTTACTCACCTGTAACAGGTGTTCTCCAGGAGCAGCAGGAATCAGTCCTCACAACCCTCCCCCCTCCCCTTGGAGTTGCAGTTTTATGCTTTCGTTTTTTGCTAATTTTTGCTGTCTTTTAGCTATGTCATCTGACTGAGCAAAATGGCACCATTGGGCGGGAAGAGGACCGCGCATGCGTGCTGCAATTCCCAAAGGCTTTCTTTGAAAGCTGGGGAAAATTGCTCCGCGAGGGCTCCGTCGGCGCCGACGTCACCCCATATGTGAGGACTGATTCCTGCTGCTCCTGGAGAACACCTGTTACAGGTGAGTAACTACGCTATTTCAACTTTGGGGAACCCCGGACATAGACCTCCTTGCAAGTCCGTGGAATGCCAATCTTCCCCGGTTCTGTTCCAGAATTCCGGCTCAGGGGGCTCAGGCCAGGGATGCTTTCCTCCTTTACTGGGGTCAAGACTTCCTGTATGCCTTTCCACCCATTCCCCTAATTCCCAAAACCCTTTTCAAGCTTCAGAGAGACAGAGGCCACATGATTCTCATAGCACCACATTGGCCACGGCAAAGGTGGTACCCTCTGCTTCTACATCTCTCTCAAGCTCCCTCCCTGGAGTTAGTGTCTGCTCCAGATCTCCTATATCAGGAGAACGGAATGTTATGGCATCCCAATCCCCAATCTCTGCATCTCAAGGCTTGGTTGCTGAAGGCCTAGATCTCCAAGATCTTAATCTTTCTCAGCAAGTGAAAGATGTTCTTTATGCTTCCAGAAAACCTCCACTAGATGCTCTTATGCTTTCAAGTGGAAAAGGTTTACTATTTGGTGTTCGGAAAAGGGTCTTAACCCTTAACCTCTGCAATCTTTGCTGGAGTATCTCCTCCATTTATCTAATGCAGGCCTTAAGACAAATTCAGTAAGAGTCCATTTGAGTGCTATTGCAGCTTCTCTTAAACCTCTAAATGGACAGCCTATTTCCTCTCATCCTCTCATAGCAAGATTTATGAGAGGCCTCCTTCTAACTAAGCCTCCCATTAGACTACCTCCGGTGGCATGGGACTTAAACCTGGTACTTGGGCAGCTCATGAAGCCACCTTTCGAACCTTTAGCTACCACCTCCTTAAAATTCCTTTCTTGGAAGGTTATCTTTCTCATTGTAATCACATCAGCACGCTGCATTAGTGAGTTGCAAGCGCTAGTAGCTAATCCACCTTATACACCTTTTTCCGCCCCAGCAGTCCTCCCAGAAGGGAGAGGCCCACCGCCAGCATCGAGGCCGCATCCGGCACCCCCAGCCTGCTCCTGCTGCCCAATCGGGGCAGCCCGGGGCTGATTTAAGGAGCGCCGGCTCCCACCAACGGCCTTTCCGCCCCAGCAGCCCTCCCAGGAGGGAGAGGCCCACCGCCAGCATCGAGGCTGCATCCGGCACCCCCAGCCTGCTCCTGCTGCCCAATCGGGGCAGCCCGGGGCTGATTTAAGGAGCGCCGGCTCCCACCAATGGCCTTTCCGCCCCAGCAGCCCTCCCAGGAGGGAGAGGCCCACCGCCAGCATTGAGGCTGCATCCGGCACCCCCAGTCTGCTCCTGCTGCCCAATTGGGGCAGTCCGGGGCTGATTTAAGGAGCGCCGGCTCCCACCAACGGCCTTTCTGCCCCAGCAGCCCTCCCAGGAGGGAGAGGCCCACCGCCAGCATCGAGACCGCATCCGGCACCCCCAGCCTGCTCCTGCTGCCCAATCGGGGCAGCCCGGGGCTGATTTAAGGAGCACCGGCTCCCACCAACGGCCTTTCTGCCCCAGCAGCCCTCCCAGGAGGGAGAGGCCCACTGCCAGCATCGAGACCGCATCCGGCACCCCCAGCCTGCTCCTGCTGCCCAATCGGGGCAGCCCGGGGCTGATTTAAGGAGCACCGGCTCCCACCAACGGCCTTTCTGCCCCAGCAGCCCTCCCAGGAGGGAGAGGCCCACCGCCAGCATCGAGACCGCATCCAGCACCCCCAGCCTGCTCCTGCTGCCCAATCGGGGCAGCCTGGGGCTGATTTAAGGCGCGCCGGAGGGTGCACACGCGCCTGGTGGGCCCGCGCCTGAGGGCCTCACCAGAGGGCCCTTTGGCGTGGCCCTTAGGTGGAGGCCATTTCGGAGGCTCATTCTGAGAGCAACAAACAACGATCAGGCAAAACAAGACAAAACTGTACAAACGCCGCAGTGGTAAGACTTTAAATTGAAGCTTTCAAGTTCCAACAACTAGAGTCGCTTAGCCCTACAGCAGCAACACAAGCTAAACCGATCTATGCCTCTCTCCAGCTTCAAACGTAAGCATCCCTATTCACCTTGCTACCGGTTGCACTCATTGCTGCTTATTGTTCTAAACTAAATTGCTATTCTCCTTCTCAAAATATATAACCGCTTAATGTTATTCTGTTTCAACTTGTGCCATAAAAGTATCTAGTTCTCCTCATCTCAAAATATACAACTGCTCAATGTTATACTCTCACAACCTGTACCACAAGAGTATCTAATTTCTTACAGTTGCAATTGTATTTATCTATGTTACAAAACTAACTACTCTTGCCAATTTACAATGGTATTCAACCTTCTGTAACATCCACTGCTACTTATAAAACCCCTCTCAACTGATTCTGGATCTAGCTTTTCCACTGTCTCTGCCTCTCACCCCCACTCTCACTTTATCCCTTACTCTATATTACCACCTTATTCCTATTCCTTCCCAAAATGGCTCCTCCTAAATCCAGCTCATTCACACTGGAGTCTGCCCTCATTTTACTTTACCTCTTTTTGCTTACCTTCCCTTATGCGCTCACTTTAACCCATAGTGCCCCCATTCCAATAATCTACTCCACCAGGCACCTATATACCCCACCACATCTCTCCCATGCGCATTATAACCCCCACTACCGTTCATGCAAACGCAAAACCATCACTATAAACCCTAACCTTCAACCCTACTCTCCCTCTGACCTCCCCCATCCCCCCCTCAAATGCGCCCTACTCAATGCTCGTTCAGCCAGAAACAAAATCCCCTTACTTGCTGACCTTATTACTGATTACAACCTCGATATACTCTGCCTCACTGAAACCTGGTTCCAAGACTCTTACATGGTTCTAGTAAACCAACTATGCCCCAAAGCATATTCAATCAATATATGCAACAGATTACATGGAAGAGGAGGAGGTGTAGCTATTATCTCTAGATCCAACTTACAACTCTCTACTGTTGAATCCACTTCCACCTCAGGCATGGACTCTATTACTGTCTCCAACTCCATGCTTTCTTTGCACCTTCTATACCGAGCTCCCCAGACTGACTCATCTGATCTCTCCACGATCCTAGATACAGCATGCTCACCCAACCTACCTCACGCCCCCTAATTATCTTAGGAGATCTAAACTTACACTCTACATCTTCAATACAATCCTCCTCCTTCCTCCAAGCAATGAACACCCTTCACTTCACCCAAATACTACAACACCCTACACACTCTAAAGGAAACATCCTTGACTTAATATTTATCCCACAACACCCTCTTCCTTAGCGTCTCTCTAGTCCAGTCCCGGAACCATAGAGTTGTGAACCTCCACCAGCAGCTTTGGAGACTGAATATCTTCATCTCTTTGATCATCCAGCTATATGCAGCCCCAAGGACCGCCCACACATCAGTATCTCAGTCTCCAAGCAGCTTGGAAGTCAGAGCCCAGAACTGGGCTCCTTAGGAACAAATAAGCAGAGCTTTAGTGTTTTATTATTTTCTAGGTTTAGGTGCTGGGCTGCTGCTGTGGAGGAATTCTTTGGCTGTGTCCCTTCTGCCTTTATCTGATCTGTTTTTTTCTCTCTTTCTCTCTGTCAGTCTCCCCATAGGTCAAACAAGCAGGGGAGCTGCAAAGGACACAGGTCTCCTTTCTACCAAACCCCCTTGGTGGGTGAGGAGAAGGTTGAAGGCAATTAACTGCAGCAATTAAATACAGCAGTAGGCTCTGAGGGTCCCCTAACTGATTTAGGGGTTCCCCGAGCTGCCCTGAGCGGTTATTAACTCTGATGTGGGCTCTGATAACTGCTACTCAGAGCTTGTGACAGGCACGCTGGACAGCACTCACAGAGTTTTGACCCCCCCCCCCCTCCTCTCCTGTGTGTGGGTGAGTAGACTTTGGGGCTTTTTATTTCTAAAGGCAGTGATAGAGGCCTTGGGGTAGCCTGGAACAGCTCTGGGGAGTTTGTTTAGACCTTTTGGGTACTTTTTATAGTCCTTTTTTTGGCGGGATCGGGTCAGGCGGCCATCTTGGATTTTTAAAGTCATTTTTTCTTCGTGTTTTTTTTTTAGGGATAGGAGCTTCGTTTTTGAATTTTTTGGTCAGATATCAGCTAATTGACCCCAGCTCTATCTAATCCTGCGATTTGGAGAGTTTTTGAGCACTTTTAAAATCTCGATTTTTTTTTTCTGCTCTGTTTGCTTCAGCAAGGTGTCTCTGCTTTGCTGGTAGAGGGCTGTGTGCATAGGCATGCCTTCTAGTCCTCGGTGTCTGGTTTGTGGCATTCGTAGAAGTAGTAATTTGGAAGCCAGAGTCTGTGCCACTTGTTCTGCTGTGGGTGCTGTCATGGAGGATCCTCTGGAGGGCTCCAGTGCGGATCTCCCTCCTGTCTCTACAGAAGGGACATCAAGGCAGGCAGAGACGGTCCTTGGTCCGGGGATTTCTGAGGTGCCAGAGCGCCTGTTGGCGGGGGCGTCCAGGAGGGATCCCTGGGAATTCCACCCGCCTTTTTCTCTCTCATGCAGGAGGCTCTGGCTCTCTTGCAGCCGGCGGGTGGAGGTTCGGTCCCGCCCCGCCGTGGGCTGAAGCGCCCACTTTCAGTAGAGGGAGACACCGGTCCACAAAAGAAGAGCCGGCCCCCGAGTGTTGCGGATTCTGCGCCTCCTGGGGATGAGTCCCACGAGGGGCTGGGGGAGGCTCTCGAGCTAGAGTCTGCGGAAGATTTAGAAGACGGCGAGTTGTTTGACGACGAGCAGAGTAGTAGAATAGTGCGTGTATTTCGTAAAAAGGAACTTCCGGCACTGATTGCCGAAACCCTCAATACCCGTGGAAGATTCCGCTGCGGAGGACCAGTTGGAGGATCCCTTGATGCAGGCGGTGCGCACTTCCCACAGAGTCTTTCCGCTCCATAGGGTTTTTAAGGCTATGATCCAGGAGGAGTGGAACAGTCCAGAATCCGCCTTGCGCGGGGCTAGACTGTTGCCTAAGTTGTATCCTCTATCGGAGGCTGATAGAGGGCTTTTTCGTTCGCCGAAAGTGGACGCGGCAGTTTCCGCAGTTACTAAACGGACTACTATCCCGGTGGAAGGTGCTGCGGCGTTGAAGGACGCGCAGGATAGAAAGGTCGAGAGCTTGTTGAGACAGGCGTTTGATGTTTCTGCCCTGTCAATGCAGGCGGCGGTGGCCGGGGCCTGGGTGGCGCGCGGCTGCCTCCGCTGGTCTCAGCAGTTGCAGGGGCCCCAGTCGGCGGAACAGGAGGCCGCGGTGTCCAGATTGGAGTCTGGTGCCGCTTATTTGGCGGATATCCACTATGACCTCATTAGGGGGTTGACTAACGGCATGGCGTCGGTGGTAGCGGCGCGTCGTTCTCTTTGGTTACACAATTGGGCGGCTGATGGTTCTTCTAAGGCTCGCCTTAGTAAGCTGCCGTCTAAGGGCAGGCAGTTATTTGGAGAGGACTTGGATAGGTTGGTAAAAGATCTCGGGGATTCTAAGGGGGGTCGGCTTCCGGAGGATAAGCCCAAGCAGGGGAAGCCGACCTTCACCTTCCGGGGGTCTCGGCAGTCCTTTCGGAGATTTCGTGCCTCCCGCTTTGGTCAGTCCCAGCGTTCCAGATACCCGGGGCGCGGACAGAGTTTCCGCGGATTTCGGGGGGCAGGTAGAGGTTTTGGCTCCTTCCAGGCGCAGGTCCCCAAAAAGTCACAATGAAGCGAGGCCGGCTCCGGTGGCGGTGATCCCCGTAGGGGGCAGACTACGGGATTTCTACCCTGCCTGGGCCGCTATCACATCCGATCAGTGGGTGTTAGAAGTGATACGAGAGGGATATGCGCTCGAGCTGCATCGACCGGTGCTAGATTCCTTCGTTATGTCCCCGTGCAGCGCTCCCTGGAAACGAAGAGCTGTATCAGATACACTTTCCCGGCTGCTTCGGCTCCGGGACGTCGCCCCCGTGCCGGAGGGGCAGTTAGGGTCCGGTCGATACTCCATCTACTTCGTGGTGCCGAAAAAGGAGGGCACCTTTCGACCAATCCTGGATTTAAAGAGAGTGAATCGGTGCCTCCGGGTGTCGCATTTTCGCATGGAAACGCTGCGCTCGGTCATAGCGGCGGTCCGCGAGGGGGAATTCCTAACGTCCCTAGACCTTACGGAGGCCTATTTGCACATTCCCATTCGTCGGGAACATCAAAGATTTCTGCGGTTTGCACTGCCGATGGGCCATTTTTAGTTTCAAGCCATGCCCTTCGGCCTCGCGACGGCGCCATGGGTCTTCACGAAGATCATGGTGGTGGTAGCGGCGTTCCTGCGGAAGGAGGGTGTCCTCGTGCATCCCTATCTCGACGACTGGTTGATCCGGGCGAAGTCGAGGGAGGAGAGTCTCCGAGCGACGGCGCGGGTCGTACAGATTTTGCAGTCGTTAGGCTGGGTGGTCAATCGGGCGAAGAGCAGCCTTCTTCCCTCGCAGACCTTGGAGTATTTGGGGGCGCGTTTCGAGACCGGCAACGGGAAGGTTTTTTTTTTCCCAGTGCACAGAGCGCGGGCCCTGAGGCGGCTGGTGGAGCAGTTTCTAGCGAGACGGTCATCCTCGGCTTGGCAATACCTTCAGCTTCTCGGCACGATGGCGGCGACCATCGAGGTAGTTCCGTGGGCAAGGGCGCACATGCGGCCCCTGCAGCAAGCGCTGCTGCGTCGATGGTGTCATCAGTCCGACTCGCTAGCTCGTCAGTTAGTTTGCCCCTTGGGGGTTCGGCGCAGCCTTCGCTGGTGGTTGCGTCGGCGCTCTTTGGCGAACGGTATGCCCTTGGAGTCTCCCGTCTGGCATCTGCTGATGATGGATGCCAGTTTGAGCGGCTGGGGGGCTCATTGCGAGGGTCAGATTGCTCAGGGCCAGTGGTCCTCGCGGGAGAGCCAGTGGTCCATCAACCGTCTGGAAATGAGAGCCGTGTGGTTGGCTCTGACTGCGTTTCAGCCTTGGCTGCAGGGAGCGGCGGTCAGGGTGCTGTCCGACAATGCCTCCACGGTAGCCTACATAAATCGCCAGGGAGGCACAGGCAGCGCGGCGTTGGAAGCGGAGGCGGATCTGCTTCTAGAATGGGCAGAGCGGCATCTTCAATGTCTGTCGGCCCAGCATGTCGCGGGGGTTCACAATGTGGAGGCGGACTTTCTGAGTCGTCGCAGAGTAGACCCCGGAGAGTGGTCTCTACATCCCGAGGTATTTGTGTTGCTGGTCCGTCGTTGGGGTCTGCCGATAATGGACCTCATGGCGACGTTCGAGTCCGCGCAGGTCGAACGGTTCTTTAGCAGGCGTCGAGAATGCATGTCGGAAGGCCTTGATGCATTGGCACAAAGGTGGCCAAGGTACGGGCTGCTCTATGTCTTTCCTCCGTGTGCTCTGGTGGGTCGCCTGGTGCAGCGGATCGAGCGGCATCCGGGTCCCGTGGTTCTGATTGCCCCGGACTGGCCTCGTCGGCCTTGGTATGCGGATCTGGTGCGGTTGAGTGTGGCCAATCCGTGGCTGCTTCCTCCTCCTCGGCCGGATCTCCTTCGGCAGGGGCCGCTGCAGATGCCTCAGGTGGCTCGATTCTCGCTTACGGCATGGCTATTGAGAGGGCGCGAATGAGATCCAAAGGTTATTCTCCGGAGGTCATTGCTACCTTGTTGCGGGCATGGCGTCGGTCCATGTCGCTAGCGTATGTCCGGGTCTGGCATATTTTTGAGAGCTGGTGTGCAGATCGCGAATTGCGGCCTTTGCGGACCTCCGTTCCTCAGATCCTCTCCTTCTTGCAAGCAGGGGTGGACAAGGGCCTGGCGGCCAGTTCCTTGAGGGTACAACTTGCAGCTCTTGCGTGTTTTCGAGGCAAGGTTCAGGGCCAGCTATTGGGGTCCCATGCTGATGTGAAGCGCTTCTTGCGAGCGGTGTTGCTTATGCGTCCTCCGTGCAGGGCTTTAGTTCCCTCGTGGGACTTGAATTTGGTGTTGAGGTCTCTGGTGGCTTCGCCGTTTGAACCCTTGGCGCAAGCTTCGTTGAAGGACTTGACGTCGAAGACGGTGTTTCTGGTGGCGATCTCGTCAGCTCGCAGGATTTCGGAGTTGCAGGCTCTTTCGTGTAGGGAACCCTATCTGTCTTTCTCGGCCGACAAGGTGGTATTGCGACCGGTTCCCGCGTTTTTGCCTAAGGTAGTTTCGGCGTTTCACATGAATCAAGTGGTGTCTCTCCCGGTGTATGCCAAGGAACGCGGTAAGCACGCGGATAACTCCTTGCATGCGTTGGATGTCCGTCGAGCGCTTCGCCGGTATTTGCGGGAAACGGCGTCCTTCCGTAAGTCCGATCGCTTATTTGTCGCCTTTGGCGGTCCACGCAAGGGGGAAGCGGCGTCTAAGTCTTCCATTTCCCGCTGGTTGAAAGAGGCGATTTCGTCGGCATACCTTTTACACGGCAAGGTAGTTCCTGCCAGGCTTCGGGCTCACTCGACTAGGGCGCAGGCGGCGTCTTGGGCAGAAGTTAGCTTGGTGCCGGCGGTGGATATTTGTCGGGCGGCGATGTGGTCGTCCTTGCACACCTTTGCTAAGCACTATTGTCTGGATGTGCAGGCGGCGTCGGATGCGCGGTTTGGCTCTCGGGTGCTTCAGGCTGGACTAGCGAGGCCCTCCCGTTGAGATATACTGCTCTGTTACATTCTCTATGGTTCCGGGACTGGACTAGAGAGACGCTAAGGAAGAGTAAATTAGACTTACCTGCTAATTGTTGTTCCTTGCGGAACTCTAGTCCAGTCCCAGATCCCTCCCTGTCTCTCGGTTCTCGCTGCCAGCCAAGAAGATACAGTCATTATAGGAGTCTGCCAGGGTTTCTGTTCTCTATGCTTTCGGTCAGAGCTCCTCTGCTTGCAGCACGCCTTAGTTCTCTTTCGGGGCCAATTTGGAGAGTGAGCGGTGGCGCCTCTTGTTGCTTGTGTTTTGCGCAGGGGTCACCACGGCTGTTCTGGTCCGCCTTCCCGTAGGCGGGTGATTGTTCATAAGAAATACAGAAAAAAAAAAAATTTCGCTAGTAGTGGGATCTTTAGGGTCAGCTTCCTTTTTTCCACTGTATGGTTATCTCTACTTATTTGTTGCTCTGCTTAGTATGCTTTGTCAATAGGTACTGATGTGTGGGCGGTCCTTGGGGCTGCATATAGCTGGATGATCAAAGAGATGAAGATATTTAGTCTCCAAAGCTGCTGGTGGAGGTTCACAACTCTATGGTTCCGGGACTGGACTAGAGTTCCGCAAGGAACAACAATTACCAGGTAAGTCTAATTTACTCTTTTCAATGATCAGGTACAGCACACTATCCAACCCATACCCTGGTCTGATCATGCTCTCATCCTCTTCACCGTCCCCTACTCCTCCCACAGAAGTCAACCACACACCCATCTCCAACACACTCGCAAATTCAAACAATTCAATGCAGCCAACTTCCTGGAGCAAACAATCCCATCACTTGACCTATTAAATAACAAAAACCTGAACCAAGAGTCCTTCATCTCTAAGTGGAATGAAATCCTATCTGCAGCCTCCCTACTTCCACCCAAGCAACTTCCTCGAAAACACCGCAGAAGAACCCCCTGGTTCTCTACAAACCTGAGAAACCTCAAAAGGGAGCTTAGACGCCTTGAACGTAAATGGAGACGCACTCAAGACCCCAATGTACACATTGCCTACACAACCAAACTTCAAACCTACTGCTCAGAAACCCTCACTCATAAAAGAGAATATAACGAAAATATTATCCAACGAGCACTTAATAAACCAAGAGAGCTCTTCTCCATCACCAAATCCTTAATAAACGAACCCCTACAACAAGACCAGCCACCAAAAATAACTGCGCAAGCTATAGCTAACCATCTGACCTCTAAATTCCTCCCACCTTTGTCATCCAATAACCCTCAACCTACTACTGACCACAGCACCCAACCACATGATGCAACCTTCTCAAACTCATGGAATGAGTTTCATCCCATTACATTAGATAATGTATCTGATGTTATTAAAGATTTGAATGCTTCAACCTCTGCCCTTGACCCTTGTCCTGTCCCCTGGATCAAATCTACCAGAAGTTCCCTCAGCCCCTACATTCTGAATATCGTACAAACCTCTCTCCAGACTTGTTCCGTACCATCTCCACTTAAGTGTGCCTCTATCCGCCCAATCCTAAAAGGAGCAAAACTAGACCCCCACCTCCCCTTCCTCCTATAGACCCATCTCTAGTATTCCTTTCCTTGCAAAGATAGCCGAGAAACTTGTCCAAACCCAACTTCAGAACTATATCGATGATCACTCTCCCCTCGATTTATTCCACATGGTTTCAAAAAGAATCACGGAGTTGAAACTCTCCTCACCTCTCTACTAGATTCCTTGTACTTACACACCCAGAACCCTGCTCAAGGATGCCTACTTATTTTCCTTGACTTATCCACTGCCTTTGACTCTCTCCCTCACCATCAACTCCTAATCAGACTTCATGAAATAGGACTGAGAGGCACAACTCTAAAATGGTTCCAATCCTACTTAGACACCAGAACCCAACACGTCCGTATTGGAAGTGATACCTCCCTCCCATTTACACTAAAACAAGGTGTCCCCCAAGGCTCTAATCTATCCGCATTACTTTTCAATATCTTCCTTCAACCTGTCTGCAAGATTTTCCAAAACTATGGCATTCAGTACCAATTATATGCAGATGACATGATGTACTTCACCCCATTTAACCTCACTAATCCTAATTTTACTAAACTGAATGAATGCCTAATCAGCCTCAAATCTTGGCTCTCCCAGCACAACCTACTAATTAACCAATCCAAAACTGAGGTCCTTCAAGTTTTCTCCAACCCCTCATACACCCCTCCTCCAACCCTCACCTTTGGTGATCTCATACTCACTATAAAAAACCAAGTGAAATATCTTGGAATCATCCTTGATCAGAACCTCTCCTTCTCCGATCAAATAAAGAGAACTACCAATACAGTATACGCAAAGCTACGTACTCTCCAGAACCTCAAACCCCTCTTAAGCCCCGACTCCTTTCGTACTGTCTGTCAGGCCCTCACAACCCCCTCACTTGCCTACTGTAATCTGATCTATCATGGCCTCCCCAAGAACACCATCCAACCAACTAGCCCAGAATACGTTAGCGCAGCTCATAACCAACAACCCCAGACGATCTCATATTACACCAGTCCTCTATGATCTCCACTGGCTCCCGATTCAACACCGAGCTAAATTCAAGGTTCTTACTCTTATACACAAAATTATCTCAAAGGAGTCAGCTCCATGCTTCTCCCCACTCCTTGTCTTCTCCAACAACACAAGAACACACCGCTCCTTTACCAAAAACCTACTGACCATACCAACAACTAAAAGACACTGTAAACAATCTACAAGCAACAGGGCCTTCTCTCTCTATGCTCCATCCCTATGGAACACCCTTCCTCATGAGCTGCGTAACTGTGTGAGCCACTCTGAGTTCCGTAAGAAGTTAAAAACCCACCTCTTCCTTGAACATTTTTCCCTACCACCCTAGTACCTAACCCTCTACATCTACCTCCCCGCCCATGCTCCTTCAAATCCTATAACACAACCATCTGTAACTCTATATATACATATGTAAATAGTTGATCTTTGATCATTGTAATTAGTTCATAAAGTAGTTCTTATTGTTCGCCTATGTATCCTTGTTACTTTGTTCTTTGTAAACAGTTGAAACACACTGCCTTTGAAACGTTCTATGTAAACCGTCTTGATTTGTAGAAAGACGGTATATAAAAAATGTTAAATAAATAAATAAATACAAGGTTCCATCATGACAAGGTAGTCCTTAGGATTCATCCACACTTTATGCCTAAGGTGGTCTCGCCTTTTCATCTAAACCAAGAGGTCTACCTACCTGTCTTTTTTCCAGGACCTCATGCATCAAATGCAGAAACGAATCTTCATACCTTGGACTATAAAAGAGCTCTAGCTTTTTACTTACAAAGAACACAGCAACATAGAAAGTCCTCTCAACTCTTTGTTGCTTTTGATCCTTCTCATTTGGGACTTCCAGTCTCCAAGAGAACACTGTCTAACTGGATTGCTCAGTGTATTTCCTTCGCCTATCAGAGTAAGAACCTTTCTCTGGAGGGCCATGTCACAGCTCACAATGTGAGAGCCATGGCAGCCTCAATGGCCCATCTGCACTCTGTGTCTATTGACGACATCTGTCAAGCAGCCACTTGGGCCTCGGTTCATACCTTCACAGCCCATTACTGCTTGGACAAGGACTCCCGCCGGGATGCCTTGTTTGGTCAGGCTGTTCTCAAACACCTGTTCCATACCTAATCAACTCCTGCCCACCATCCCTGGTAGGATGCCAGAGATCCATGGGGAGAAGTGGAGCCCTTTTCAGGGACACACAACTTCTGGGGTCTCTCCCTGGCACCTAAAGCTAAGGAGTCCCCATATGTGATGACTACATTCCTGCTTGCTCCTGGAGATAGCATAGTTACTCACCTGTAACAGCTGATCTCCGGGAACAGCAGGAATTTAGTCTTCACAACCCACCCACCTCCCCTAGGAGTTGTATCTCTCTTTTCTTTCCCTCTCTCTCTCTTTGTCTCAGCTTTAAAACTCAACTGGAGAGAAGCAGTTGGGAAAGGCGGGAAGGCAGCACACAGGCGCTGTGGGATGCTCCCAAAAGCTTTCTAATTGGACGCTGGGGAGCGTTCCCGCGCAGGCTCCATCAGTACCGACGATACCCATATGTGAAGACTAAATTCCTGCTGTTCCCAGAGATCACCTGTTACAGGTGAGTAACTGCTTTCTGAGCGGAATGTTTCAGTGGATAGGATAGTGTGTAGGTTCCACAGAGTTTTAAGCTTATAATATACTGACTTGGTGATGTTTTGAATTTGGACTTTGAAACTCAGTTGCTGATCAAGTATGATGCCTAGGTATCTGATCTCAGTTTTGACATGGATGTCGTTACCAATTCTGATGGAGGCGGAGGGGGGTGGAGGTGAAGTTGGGGTAATTTGTGACGCAGAGAAGTTCTGTTTTGTTGAAGATGATGGATAAATTGTTAAGGTGGAACCACTTGATTACTTCAGTGAAGCAACTTGTGATTTCGGAGTAGTCAGGAGTGGACGTGGAAAAAAGGTGCATAAATCATTATGTTATCAGCATAGATCAGATCTTTGAAACTGAATTTTTGGAGGATAGTACACAGGGGTTTGAATGTAAATGTTGAATAGCAGAGAGGAGAGGGAAGAGCCTTGGGGTATTCCTTGGGTTAGGGTGGAAGGATCTGAAGTTTGTGTTCAAATTTTTATTTGTTGACTCCATTTGGATAGGTAAGAGTGGATCCATTTGAGGGAGATGCTTCGGACACAAATGTGATGGAGTTGGTTGAGAAGGATTTGATGGCACATTGTGTCAAAAGCTGTGGCAATGTCCAAAAAGAGCAGATGAAACCTTGGGTGAGTATTTCTGTGCCAGCTATGAGTGTGTGTAAGAGATATCAGTAGGGTTTCTGCACTATGGTAGGGGCGGAAGCCATGTTGAATGCTAGTCTAGTGGCACATGGTGGTCTATGTGATCTTGAAGTTGGGTTTGGACAGCCTTTTCAGTGACTTTCAATATAAATGGTATGCTGGTTATGGGTCTGTATGAGGCAGGCGAGCAAGGGTCGAGGTTTGACTTTTTTAGGAGAGGTCTGATTGAGACTTGTTTGAGGGAGGGAGGAATGAATCCTTGAGAGAGAAGACTGTAGTATTTCAGATATGAATGGTAGAAATTGTGTTCTTGTAATTTTTATCCAGGAGATTAGGCATGGATCAAGTTCAGAGGTTGTGGTGGTGGTGTTGCCAATTATGGCATTGAGTTTGTCAAGGGATATATTTCTGAAAGCAGTCCAGGGGTGATCATCGTAAGCAGTGTCTTCATTAGATGTGGGTATGGTGAGGACATTGGAGGAATTAGAAGTAAGTTTGGTTTGTAAGTGGGAAGCCATGTCCTGAGAGTGTAGAGTGTTGTCTTTGCTCAGTTGAATAGGATCTTTAGTGAGTGATTTGACAATATTAAAGAATTCCCTGGGTTTATTGATGGCGCATAGTAGAAGACTGTTGTAGTATTCTTTTTTTATTTTAATGGTTGAATTGTAGTAGATTTGGAGTTGGATGGTTTTGTGACCTCCTCCATTGTCATTCAAGGCAATGCAGGTCCTGTTTTTGTGCTTTTAGTGCTGCGGAGAACCAAGGTGCATGTGGTCATTGTTTCTTAAGGGGAGCTCTTGGTGGTGCAAGAGCAGCAACAGAGATAGTAGAGCTCCATGTGTTGATCATTGCTTCAAGGTCGGTCTGAGCTGAGTTCAAGGCTGATAGGGCTTTTTTTGAGAAAGGCTTGTTTATCAAATGAGAGGAATCTTTGTGTTGCGAGAAGAGTTTTGTAGCAGGATATGTATGTGAAAGATGGGTTATATTAAAGGATATGAGGCTATGGTCAGACCAAGGGACTGGTGGTGTTGTGGATGGAGCATATCCTGCTGTATTTAAGAGAAGGTTTGGGGAAAAAATTAAAGTAGAGGATTCTACCCTGGTGTTGAAGTGGATATTAGCTGAGTGAATTGAAGGTCTTTCATCGCTTTGAGGAAGGCAGAGGTGTGGTGGTTGGAAGCAGAGGGAAGGCTTAGGTCTCCAAGTAGGATAAAGTCCTTTTGGGTAGATGAATGGAAACAGATTGCTTCAAGTAGTGTGGTAAGCTCCTCAGCCTTGCTTTGAGGGGATCTGTATGTCAGGCAAATGGTGAGGTGATGATTTGAGATTGTGATGTTGAGAATGGGTGTAGAGACGGCGTTTATGGTATTAAATTTGAGGTTTGTGAGAATGAAAACTTCTCCTCCTCTGCTGGAAGCTCGAGGGCAATTGTAGATGGTGTGCATGGTGATGTTAAGTTGGTTTAATAAGGCAGTGTCATTTTCAGTGAACTAAGTTTCTGTAATGCATAATATGTCAACTTTGCTGTCCATGTGTAATCAGATAGGGGTTGAATTTTGTTGCAGGCAGAGCATGAGTTGATTAAGGCACAGGTTATAGGATTTTGAAAGTGCAGAGGGTTGGTGTGCCTGGAGGTCAGTGTTAGAAGCTGCAGGATTAATTTTGATGAGGCATCCATATTTTCTGTTGAGGTGTGTACTAGAAGGATGCCATATGCTTGGAGGCTTAGGCTGTAGATTGTGTATTTTTGAGATCTGATGATGATTGGTTGAAAGTGCAGCACTCCGAGAAAGTAGCATAAGGGAAAGGCTTAGAAGGGCTAGCCAGATGAGTGAGTGGGACATGTTTGAGTGTGATAGTGGTATATCTGGTTTCTATATGGATCAATATTGTGTAGGCGCACAGCGCGCTGGCTTTTAAATGTGATCTGATGGGGCTGATATGTGGTGGAACTTAACTTCCCGCTCGCTGCTTCTGCTGGTGGTGGATCTGCCTGGATGTCGTTTTCCCCCTGTCGTGCTCATCTGCTGGACAATCTGATGTTTTGATGAGCAAAGATGTCCACAGGCACTTCCTATTGTCTTGGCTGGGTACGCAGGATGTTGAGCTTGATAATGTTTGGCCTGTTGGGATGGGGCCGAAAAGGTCCTGGGAGGGGCCTGACAGAGAGAGGTCGCAACTTTAGAGGTTTGCACTTTTGTGTGAGCTTGCACTTTTGTGTGAGCTTGCAGTATGAGTGGGGATTGGAAGCACTAGTGATTTTGTTTGGAACTGCATTGTGATATATGACCGTGTCCAAGTGGTGTCAGTTAATGAGTTCTCTTAATTTCTTTTCGGATTTTGGTCCCCGCCAAAGGGCCTTCTGGCGAGGCCCTCAGGCGTGGGCCCACCTGATTGCGCTTGTGATTTAAATGTCCCAGTGGGGCCTGATTGGCCTTGTTATCTTTGTTGTTAATAGTTTTGCAGGAAGCGGGATCCAAGTTATTTGCAGCAGTTGTTACATTACTATCATCCAGAATGAGAATTAAGATCTAGTATACATATCTTAAAGATAAGATCAGCAACCTTGATCGATTTAAATGAGGCCACAAGAATACTTCTGGGGAAGTTGAAATCCCCCAAGCAACTTTCTACTTTACCCCACTATGTGCTTATTTATTTACGACTTTATGTGTATTTTAAAGAATCTCCATATTGTCCTGCTAGTCCAGTCCAGACAAGTGGGTTATGTTCCCCTACCAGCATATTGGTGGAGACAAAGAACCAATGAAAAGCCCAACTTTCAATGACATCACTCTCGTGCCTCTATTCACCTCAGCCACCAGAGGTCCCTCACTATTTCTTTGTCTCCAGCAGATGGTGGATGGGTTTTTTCTTCTCTGTACAAAATCTGAGGATTGAGAGGAAAAGAGGTTGATTAAATGCTCGTGAACGACCACCTTGAGCCCTAAAAGGGTGACTCTCGCACTTGAGCATGACTTGGGAGGCTCCACTAGACACTAGTCTTTTCGGTAACCATAGAAGGAGGGAAAATCAGTAAAGCTCCATGCCCTTATGATAAAGACCTATTGAGCAACCACATATTGAAAGGATCTGGAAGTCTGCAGCAGCCTCACACAACCTCAGAGCTCCCTCTCTCCTCCTCTGTCCCCCCCCCCCTGCTCTCTCCTCCTCTGTCCCCCCTGCTCTCTCCTCCTCTGTCTCCCCTGCTCTCTCCTCCTCTGTCCCCCCTGCTGTCTCCTTAAGATCTTAGAGGGATCTGCCTGCCAGTCACCTTACACACAGTGCTGTTTAGACAAAAGTAGCCAGTGAAGCAGTTTTGGGAGAGTAGAGCTGAGCCCAGCACGGATCCTACGCCTATGGCTCTCAGGGGGTGAGTACTAAGGCTTGACCTTGTCATTGTCCTTGTTAGGGGCTCCTGATTCTAGCTGGATAAGGCTATTCAGCCAGCTGGAGGCTCCAACAACCATACTGTGAGCCACTTTTCATCCTCAAGGGAGGTCTGTAATGGCTGTGCCCCCTGGTGTTGGAGTGCCTTATCTGAGAGGAGAGCTTCTGGACTCCAGATTGTCCTCCCTGGAATTCTTTCCCTTTTTGCATCAGGTCTGGTCCTGGCATGGAAGCTCCGACCCTGCGGCATATGGGTGCCCACGGACACAGACTTGTGCTAGGCAGACTGAAAATATAAGACCTGTGCACTTACTTTTGGCTGAATGTCCCTGGCGAGAGGCTCTCCCTGGAGATGGAGAGCAGCTGGGAGCTCTCCGAGATGCTGAATATGCCTCGGATGCTGATGGGCTCTGAGGTGGATGAGTAAGTGCTCTCACCTTCAGAAGATAATGTAGAAGCTGGCGTAATCTGCCTATTCCGGAAGGAGGAGCTGGCAGCGTTGATTATCAGGGTCTCATCTGCTTTTGAACTCAATTGATGTTTCCGGCATGGAGCAGGAGCCAAAGGTACACCCACTCCTTCAAGGTGTGTGGAAATCCACTACTATCTTCCTGTTCCTGGAGGTGATCAAGGATATGATCTGGTCAGAGTGGGACTCCCCCGACTTCCTACCTAAATATTTTATTTATTTATTTAAGGATATTTCTATCCCGCCTTATCCTTCAATCAAGGCGGTGAACACATCAAACGATCATTAGCAATGTTGTGTGCGTCAGGTGAGGTTATGTACAGTGAGGGTGCATGGGTGCGGGTGTGCTGATTAGAGTGAGCTATTTACAGTGTGCGCTTTTTACAGTTATATACATGGGTTTGCTGGGTCCGTCGCTGGCTGTGATTGAGCTTTAATTGAATCCAAGGTTGTTCCAAGTCTGTAGATTCTGGCTATGCGCTTGGGCCATAGTGCTCGGTGAAGAGTACAGTCTTTAGGAGCTTTCGGAAGTCCTTCAGATCTTCAGTTGATCGTAGGTCATGTGGGAGTGCGTTCCATATTGTTGGAGCCACCAGTGATAGTGCTCTTTGTGCGGTGGATTTGCATGCTTTTGTGTAGTTGCTTGGGGTGCTGAGTGTGTCTGCTGTGGTTTTTCTTCTCGGTCTGTTGCTGGTGTCAGGGAGTATGAGGGCTTGGAGGCTGAGTGCTGAGCTCTTGTGTCTGATTCTGAATATGTTTAATATCATCTTGTATTTGATGCGGTGGCTGATTGGGAGCCAGTGGAGGTCTTTTAGGATGTGGGTGATGTGGGCTTGTGTTGGAGAACCGGTGATTATTCTGGCTGCTGTGTTTTGAGCCATTTGAAGCGGTTTGAGTGATTGTTTCGGCATTCCGTTGTAGATCGGGTTGCAGAAATCGAGTATGGGGGTTATGAGCACTTGGCAGACTGTGCGGAAGTGTTCATGTGAGAGTAGAGGCTTGAGGCATCTAATTATTCTCATTTTGTAGTATGCATTTCTGGTGGTTCCTCTGATGTGTGATTGTAGGTTCAACTCTTTGTCAAGTGTTATTCCGAGGTATTTCACTTCGTTCTTTAGTGGTATTGTCGTGTTGTTGGTTTTGATGAATGGTGGGGGGCTGAAGTTAGTGTTTCGTGTGATGAGTGCTTCTGTCTTGTTGTAGTTTATGGCTAGGTTGTTGTGCATGAGCCAGGTGGACATGCTGTCGAGACAGTTTGTTATCTTGGTGTAGTCGGGGTTGTCGAGGTTGATTGGCATGTAAATCATGATGTCATCTGCATAGATTGTGTAATCTATTTTGTGGGCTGTCATGATGTCGCAGATTGGTTGGATGTATAGGTTGAATAGTAGTGAGGATAGTGCGGATCCTTGTGGCACCCCTTGCTTGATCTTTGTGGGTTGTGAGGTTTTGGTTCCAATCTTGACTTGGAACTGTCTGTCTGTTAGATACGAGTTGAACCAATTTAGTATGTCGCCGGTTATTCCATTGTTCTGTAGTCTGGTTAGGAGGATTCTGTGGTCCACTGTGTCGAACGCAGCTGAGATGTCTATGAAGATCATTAGAGTTCCTTGTTTGTGGTTGTCTATGGTCTGTATGATGTCATTGAATAGGTATAGCAGAAGTGTTTCAACTCCGTGGTTTGGGCGGAATCCATGTTGATGTATATCCAGTGGGGCATGTTCGTCGATGTGGTCCTGGAGCTGTTGTTGCACTGCCTTCTCTATAATTTTGGCCAGAAGCGGTATGCTGGAGATTGGCCTGTAGGCTGCTGGATTGTTTTTTTCTAGGTTGGTTTTCTTGGGAATTGGCCTTATTGTGGCTAGTTTCAGCTGGTCTGGCATGGTTCCTTGGGTTAGGGAGTTGCTTATCATGTTGTGTATGATGCTGAGGAAGTTTTCCTTGGTTGTCTTGATCCATGTGACCAGGCATGGGTCTGTGGGTGCGGTGCTTGTGTTGAGAGCTGAGATGATGTCTGAGATTTGCTTTGTGGAAGGATTAAGAGTGTTATAAGAAGATCTCCGTTCTTCTGAAGGAGGAGCATGTCAAGTAGTTTGGTATTCCCAGGGTGGATGCTCAGGTCATGGGCGGTTACCAGATGGACTCCATAACTGTGGAAGACAGATAAGCCCTAATGGATTTTCTGGAACACAAAGTGGATTCCTTGCTGAGGAGCCAGTTTGCCATAGCGGCAGCTATTCTGCAGCTGGTGGTATGCACCAACCTGATGTCTTGAGCTCTGCTTCAGTGGATTCAACCTCTATTGCCTGATGATGATACCCCTCTTTTGGATTTGGCTGCGGCCTTCCTTTCTAATGTCAGTTATGACCTGGGATGCTTGGGGCTAGGGATGGTGCCCTGACGACTGTATCTTGGCATTGGATTTGGCTCCAGCACTGGGCAGCAGAGAGATTCTCCAAACCCCAGTTGGCTCAACTGGCCTTTAAAGGGAAGCTTCTGCTTGGAAATGATTTGGAAAATCTGGTGAAGGACCTAGGCAAAATGAAACTTACCGCCTCCTGGTAAACAGGTCCATGCTGCTACCCCTTGTTCGTCAGCCTCTGTCTGTCCACCAAGGGTATGCTGGCCAGATTCCCGGGGTCTCAGAACTATTGCCATTACCAACCTAAGAGCATAAGATCATAAGATATGCCATATTGGGCCAAACCAAGGTCCATCAAGCCCAGTATCCTGTTCCCAACAGTGGCCAATCTAGCTCACAAGCACCCTCAATACAAGCAGTGGATTTCCCGGGTCCCCTTTAATAATGGTTTATAGACCTTTCCACCAGGAACTTGTCTAAATGTTTTTTAAGCCCAGCTACACTAACAGCTTTTACTACATTCTCCGGTAACGAATTCCAGAGTTTGATTACAGGTTGAGTGAAAAAATATTTTCTATTATTAGTCTTAAATGGGTTACACTGTAGCTTTATTGCATGTCCCCTAGTCTTTCTATATTTTGATGGTGTAAATAATTGATCTACGTTTATCCGTTCCACTCCATTCATTAATTTATAGACCTCTATCATATCGCCCCTCAGTTATCTCTTTTCCAGATTGAAGAGCCCTAAACCTTTTAGTCTCTCTTATAGGGGTATCTTTCCATCCCCTTTTTCCATTTTGATGGCTCTTCTCTGTACCTTTTCCAATTCCGCTATATCCTTTTTAAGATAAGGCGACCAGAATTGCACACAATATTCAAGGTACAGTCGCACCATGGAATGATACAGAGGCATTATAATATCCTTTGTTTTATTCTCCATTCCTTTACTTATGATTCCTAGCATTCTATTTGCTTTCTTGGCTGCTGCTGCACACTGGGCAGAGGATGTCAACATATTATCCATGATGACACCTAAATCTTTTTCCTGGGTGGTGGTTTCTAATGTGGAACCTTGCATCGTGTAATCATAGTTTGGGTTGTTCTTTGCTTAACTTTGCACTTATCCACATTAAATTTCATCTGCCATTTGAACGCCCAGTCTTACAATTTATTAAGGTCCTCTTGCAATTTTTCACAATCCTCTTGGGTTTTAACATAATAATTTGAATAATCGGCTTTGAATAATTTTGTGTCATCTGCAAATTAGATTCTCCAGGAACAAGCAGTAAGTCGGTCCTCACTTATGGGTGACGTCGGCACCGATGGTGCCCGCGCGGAGCAATTCCCCAGCTTTCAAAGAAAGCCTTTGGGATTGCTGCTACGCATGCGTGGTCCTCTTACCTCCCAAGGGTGCCATCTTGCTCAGTCTCCATTTTTCCACGGAGCCCATCGGACGCACGTTCTCATCCCTAGGAAAAAGTTTTCGTTTTTGGCCTACAGGCCTTTTGTTTTCTGGTTGCACCGGTCCTCTACCCATCATCTACCCGTCCTTCCCCTACTCTACCTTATTAGAGCTGTTGGGGTTAGTTTTGTTTTCATTTTTTGTTACGGGCTTCGCACCCTTTTCTCTTTCCCTGACCGCTGGCCGCTTGGGTCTTCGACCTCGCAGGGGCAATTTTTGCCCCCATGGCCAACCAGCTTCAAAAAAATGTGATAGATGCTCTAGGAACATGTCACTTACAGACACTCACGATTGTTGTCTGCGGTGCCTTGGAGCTGACCATGATCCAGAGCTCTGTTCGCTCTGCAAGAAAATGTCCTCTAAAGCCCTGCTCAGCCGTAAGCAGAAGTCTGAAGACATTTTTCGAAAGGCGCCTCGGAATCCCCAGTGGCACCCTCAATCATCTCTACCCCGATGGGGTCCTCCCCCCGCGCTCTCGGCGGTACTCTGACCAGGGATCCCCTGAGGTAGAGCGGCACAAAAAGAGAAGGCCTCGAAGTCACTGTCGGGGGCTCCCGATAAGCGGAGCACTCGGTCGCCTAGCCCTCTTCGGCGTTCCTGGCGAAGGCTCCAGGTCTCCTGAGGGCTGTCCCGGTGAGGACCTCCTCGACGCCTGACCCGGTGACCCTGGGATCGGCGTTGCAGGGCCCCACACCCACGTGGGAGTCCCACATGCTGGCGCTAGAACACAGAGTTTCTGCATTTATTGCTTCCCAGCAGGCGCTCACGGCCAGCTTTGCTGACTCGCGCCCAGAGACCGTGAGTCCCTCGCATAGGACACCGAAATCCGTCCAGGAAACCCCCGAGAGCCGTGGACCTCATGAGGGTCCTTGACGTCGGTCTTGCTCGCCCTCCCATTCCTCGGAGGCAAGATCTTTCAGAGCCTCTGGCTCCAAGTGGGCACCGGCTGTTGGTAAGGGCGATCTGCCCGGCTCAGACTCCTCGACTGATTTCTTGGAGTGGTAGTTCGATGGGGACACCTCAACAGAAACCCATACCCACCGGGATCTTCCGTCAGACCCCTCCCCACCCGCTTTCCTGCGGCGCTCGCCACCCAAGGACACCTCCTTCCTGGTGTTTATGGCACGGGACCTTAATCTGGCCACTTAGGTCGAGGACCACCCTCGTGCTGAAGAACGCGATATTCTTCAGTACGAGTCCCCGCCCAGGGAATCCCCCACTCTGCCGGTTCCTCCTATTCTGTCTCGGATGCTTCTCCACAGATGGGAGGCCCCCGCCTCGATTCCCATTGTGAGCAAGCGCTTTGATACAAGGTACAGCATGGGCCGGGGTTCAGGAAGACCCAACTTCCCTATATCTCTATGGTGGTGGAATTGGCCATGAGGAAGCAGAAGAGCCCAAAATCGCTCTCGTCTGTACCGCCCCGTCGAGAGCCCTTGATGCCCTGGGCCGCAAGGCCTACCAAAGCTCCATGCTCTCTTGTCACATTCAAGCATACCAATTATACATGGGTATGGAGTCGGAGGGTTCTCCGCGGGCCTCGAGGGCGAGCCCCTCAATAGATTTGGCACTCTGTTGAAATCCGTTGCAGACTGCTGTAAATACTTCTTCTGAGCTGCCTACAATGGATTTGAGTCATCGGCTCGGGTGACAGCCGCAGGCATCGGGGCCCGCCGCCAAGCATCGGGGCCCACCGCCAGGCAATGGCTCCAATCCTCTGATTTGAGCAGTGGGTGCAGGAGAAACTCCTGGATGTTCCCTGCCTCGGTGAGCAGCTCTTCGGCAAGCCGATGGAAGATAAAGCCACAGAGATAGAGACTGAGTTCATCACCAGAACCCATCTTTGCATGCAAGACCTCCACTCTGCCCCAGAAGAAGCAACCAGCCAAGAAGCCCTTCTTTCCTCGGAAGGGTCTCCGGTACTGGGGCTATCAGACATACCCGGCTACCCCCACGCCGACTACCCCGGCGCAGGGTAAATCCGGCCAAGGGCATCGCAAGCTGAAAGGGCCAAAAGCCCAAAATCCGGCTCCTCCACAACCCACGCAGGGGTTTTGACGCCATCGGCATAGCCCCTTGCCCTCCGGTGACGCAGCAGCCAGTGGGGGATGCCTGTCTCATTTCACCCCATCGTGGGCTTCCATCACCTCAGACCACCTGGGTTCTCCAGGTGGTCCGAGCCAGCTATCGCCTTCTGATAGAGGGCTTGGAGTTCTTGGTCAACTACCCAAAGTCTCACGTCGAGCCAATGCAGGCACTCAGATTCATCGGAATGCGCCTCGATACTCAGCAGGCCTTCTTACCAGCGGATCACGCCAACCACCTCCGAGCTCTGGCGGCCTACGTCCAAAGCACTTCCCGGTTCACTGCTCGAACCATGCTATGCCTCCTGGGCCACATGGCCTCTACCGTGAATGAGGTCCCCCACACCCGCCTGCACATGCGGACAGCTCAGTGGTGCCTCAGCGCCCAATGGGGCCCTTCCCTCGGTCACTTCAGGGACCCTGTCAGGATCCTTCACGACCTCCGCACATCCCTGAGCTGGTGGCAAAACCCCCGCAGCCTCCTACAGGGATTGCCCTTCCAGACCCCACAGCACACTGCGGTGCTGACGACAGACGCGTCCCTGTTAGGGTGGGGAGCCCACTGCGGGCCACTATGCATGCAGGGGCAGTGGTCGCCCAAGGAGTCTCAGCAGCAGATAAACTTGCCCGAACTCTGGGCGATTCGGTGGGCCCTGAGGGCCTTCGAGGACCACCTCTAAGGGAGGTTGGTTCTCGTGCAGACCGACAACCATGTGGCAATGTTCTACATCAACAAGTAGGGAGGCATGGGATCGCGCTCCCTCTTCTGGAAAGCGGTCCTCATCTGTTCCTTCACTGTCTGATGAAAGATATCCATCAAGGCGACCTACCTTCCGGGTCAGAAGAATGTCCTGGCGGACAGGCTCAGCAGAATTCTTCGCCCCCCACGAATGGCAGCTTGATCCAGGGGTAGCGGGCTGGCTGTTTCTTCGCTGGGGGATGCCGGTGATAGGCCTCTTTGCTAGTCCCAAGAATGCACAGCTCCCCCGCTTTTCTGGGCTGGTACCGCACCCGAGCAGGGAGAGCCCCAATGCATTCCTTCTGGACTGGTCAGCCAGCCTGCTCTGTATTCCCTCCTTTCCCTGTCGTTGCGAGGACCCTTTTCAAGGCTCAGCAGGATTAGGCATCGTTGATCCTCGTAGCCCCCTCTTGGCTTCGGCAGCCTTGGTTCCCGCTCTTGCTCCAGCTGTCGACGGAGCCTCCTGTTCCCCTGGCTGTGCCCTGGGTCTGCTAACACAGGAGGAGGGGCAGGTGCAGCACCCAAACCTAGCCTCCTTATCCCTCACAGCCTGGCAGTTGAATGGGTTTCCCTAGCCTCACTGGCCCTTCCGGAGGAGGTCGAGGAAGTCGTCCTCGCCTCAAGAAAGGACTCCACTAGACGAGCCTACGCCTTCAAGTGGAGGCGCTTCTCGGTCTGGTGCTCAAAGCTCCAGATCGACCCGTTCTCGTGTCCTATTCAATGGATCCTCCAGTACCTACTCCATCTCTCGAAGGAAGGGCTGAAGTCGAACTCTGTCAGGGTACACTGAATGCCATCTCGGCGAACCACCTCCCCATCGAGGGCAAGCCCCTCTCAGGGCAGCCGTTAGTCTCCCCCTTTATGCGGGATCTTCTGCTTTCCAAACCACCCATCTATCCTCCCCCGGTGGAATGGGACCTGAATGTGGTGCTCATGCAACTCACCCGTTCACCTTTCGAGCCAATGGCGACGTGCTCGCTCCGGCACCTGTCTTGGAAGGTGGCTTTCCTGGCGGTGCTAACCTCGGCCCACTGAGTCAGTGAGCTCCAGGCTCTCATGGCTGACACTCCTTACACCAGGTTTTATCGGAATAGGGTGGTCCTCCATACCCATTCTAAATTCCTGCCTAAAGGCACCTTGGACTTCCATCTTCACCAGGAGATAGTCCTGCCAACTTTATTTCCGAGGCCCCATGCTGACCAGGCATTGGTGGCTCTCCACATCCTCGACCGCAGAAGAGCTCTCGCCTTCTACTTGCAGTGTACCCAGACTTATCGCAAGTCTGGCCGGCTCTTTGTGAGCTACAATCCCAATAGGCCATGGCAGACAGCTACCAAGCGCACCTTCTCGGTTTGGGTGGCGGACTGCATCGCTTTCGCTCATCCGAAGGTGGGTACCCCGCTAGATCATCGAGTCACCCCCGCACACGGGGTTCGGGCTAAAGTGGCCTTAGTGGCCCTGCTACGCTCCATGACCCTGATGGACATTTGCCGGGCGACGACCTGGTCTTCCACAAATACCTTCACTGCCCACTACTGCCTGGAGAGGGAGTCCCGCCAGGACAGCACCTTTGACCAGGCTGTACTCCATAACCTGTTAGGGGTATAAGCAACTTCTGCCCTCTGACCCTTCACGGCTACCAAGGGCTTCACCCCAAGGACTTGGGCTCCTTTGGGCATCGGCTTCTGCTCACGGCCTCGTGGAGGCATTTTTTGGTTACAGGTTCGGTATCCTGTAGCTGGGGTCCCATAAGTGAGGACTGACTTCCTGCTTGTTCCTGGAGAATGCGTAGTTACTCACCTGTAACAGGTATTCTCCAGGGACAGCAGAAATCAGTCCTCACTACCCTCCCACCTCTCCTAAAGGGTTGCATTTTTGTCCTTCCCTTGCCATCTGCTTTGTAGGGCTCTAGCTAGAGGACCTGACTGAGCAAGATGGCACCTTTGGGTGGGAAGAGGACCACGCATGCGTGGCAGCAATCCCAAAGACTTTCTTGGAAAGCTGTGGAATTGCTCCATGTGGGCTCCGTCAGTGCTGACGTCACCCATAAGTGAGGACTGATTCCTGCTGTCCCTGGAGAACTCCTGTTACAGGTGAGTAACTACGCTTTACCTCATTCATTGTTCCTATTTCCAGGCATTTACAAATATGTTAAAAAAGCAGTGGACCCAGTACAGATTCCTGGTGTACTCCACCATTCAACTTTGTCCATTGTGAAAATTGATCATTTAGCCCTACCTTCTTCTTTCTGTCTTTTAACAAGTTCCTGATCCACAATAGTACACTGCCTCCTATCCCATGACTTTTTAATTTTTAATTTAATTTTCTCAAAGGCTTTCTGAAAATCCAGATAAGACTATATCAACTGGCTCACCTTTGTCTACCTGTTTATTCACACCTTCAAAAAAACATAACAGATTAGTGAGACAAGACCTTCCTTGGCTAAAGCTATGATAGTTGTTTCCCATTAAGCCTTGACTATTGACATGTTCAGTAATTTTGTTCTTTATAATGGTTTCTATCATTTTTCCTGGTACTGACGTCAGGCTCACCGGTCTGTACTTTCCCTGGAACCCTTTTTAAAAATTGGTGTTACATTGACCATCCTCCAGTCTTCAGGTATTAACAGATGATTTTAATGATAGTTCACAGATTACTAATAGTAGCTTGCAATCGCATATTTCAGTTCTTTCAACACCCTTGGATGTATACCATCCGGTCCAGGTGATTTGCTACTCTTCAATTTATCAGGTAGTTGTAATACATCTTCCTGGTTTATCAATATTTCTTTCAGTTCTTCTGCAGCATCACCTTTAAATAACATTTCAGTCATGGATAACATCCCTACATCTTCCTCAGTGAAGACCGAAGAAAAAAATTCATTCAGTCTCTCTGCTATGGCATAAGAACATAAGAAATGCCATAATGGGTCAGACCAAGGTCCATCAAGCCCAGTATCCTGTTTCCAACAGTGGCCAATCTAGGTTATACGTACCTAGCAGTTTCCCCAAAAGACACAGGTTCCACAATGCTTGTACTGGGTCAAGCATTGCTATCCTGGATCCCTTCTTAATAATGGTTTATGGACCTTTCCTCCAGGAACTTGTCCAAACCTTTTTTTAAACCCAGCTACACTAACAGCCTTTACTACATCCTCTGGTAACAAATTCCGGAGTTTGATTACACGTTGAGTGAAAAAATATTTTCTTTTATTAGTCTTAAATAGTTTACCCTGTAGCTTCATTGCAAATCTCCCCTAGTCTTTCTATATTCTGATAACATAAAACAATCGATCTACGTTTACCTGTTCCACTCCGTTCATTAATTTATAGACTTCTATCATATCTCCCCTCAGCCGTCTCTTTTCCAGGTTAAAGAGCCCTAACCTTTTTAGCCTTTCTTCATAGGAGTATCCTTCCATCCCCTTTACCATTTTGGTGGCTCTTCTCTGAACCTTTTCTAATAACGCTATATCCTTTTTAAGATACGGCGACCAGAATATTCAAGGTGCGGTCTCACCATGGAACGATATAGAGGCATTATAATATCTTTTGTTTTATTTTCCATTCCTTTCCTTATGATACCTAGCATTCTATTTGCTCTCTTTGCTGCCACTGCACACTGGGTGGAGGGTTTTAACATGTTATCCACAATGATGCCTAAATCTTTTTCCTGGGTGGTGGCTTGAGAATTGTGAGAGCTACTGTATCTTCTTCCTGCCTAGTGGTGGTGTAGTTTTGGTACATCCCACTTGTATTGGCTGATCTAGCAGGATGATATGGAAGGTGACATTTTACCTATCAGTTAATGTCCTTTCCCTTATTCCTGCTAGACCTGTCTAGAGCCCACCCCACTGTATTTGCTCTTTTCTTCCACATTACCCTTGGGACGTTATGATTTTTATACTTTACTCCACAGGTTCATCTTCTACGGACAGCCTTCTGTTTATGCTTTCCTGTACATAGTTCTCAACTATTGATTATTCCTTGTTGCCCACGATTGAGGTTGTGTGAGCCTTGCTAAGTTTTCTCCATATGCTTTGGGATGAATACTGAGGTACTTCTGGTGGCTGAAGCAAATAGAGGCATGAGTGTGTTGTCATTGAAACATGGGCTTTCATTGGCTCTTTGTCTCCACCGATCTGCTGGTAGGAGGAACACAACCTACTTGTCAGAACTAGTCTAGCAGGACTCAAGGAAAGGACATTAACAGGTAAGTAAAATGTCACCTTATATTCCGCAATATATTTCTAAGTGGGTTACAATAAAAATATGCGTAAAATCAAATCTACATCAAACAGTTAACAAGCAGCATAACATAAAATAAATGACATTTACAGATATACCAACTTGAATGTACAGGAATGCTTTATATATTCACCTATTACTAACCTTTAATACATTAGACTATCTCAGATAGTTAAATAACAATATCAGCCCCTTCATTCTGCAAAAAAAGGTGGGATTCGCCTACTTATATCAGTCAGGTATGGTGTTGGGTACTTGCAGAATTGCAGGAAGTGCTGAGGTGATTGGACCTTGAACGCATGCACCTTTAAAATTATATTAACTGCCAGGAGGCATTCTCCTGAAAGTTTTGCGAGATAACGCCATATTTTTATCTAATAGTTCAGGTTTTTGCAGCTCCAGATGGGCAGATGCAAGATAAATAGAAACTAAACAGTTTTCTTTAATTAATGAAGATTAGGCGTGATTGTGTCTGATGCTCTTAAAGTAGCTGAACAGGGAGAAAAGGCGACGGCAAAAGCTAGAAAAATGCTTGGGTACATAGGGAGTGGAATGCCCAGCAGAAGAAATGAGGTGATTGTGCCTCTGTATAAGTCTTTGGTGTGATCTCATTTGGAGTATTGTGTGCAATTCTGGAGACCGCACCTTCAAAAGGATATAAACAGGCTGGAGTCCGTAAGAGAGTGGCTACTAAAAATGGTTAGTTGTCTTCATTGTAAAGAATATGAGGACAGACTTAAGGATCTTAATATGTACATCTTAGAGGAAAGGCGGGAGAGAGTTGATATGATTGAGACGTTTAAATACCTCTGTGGCATAAATGTACAGGAGGAGAGCCTCTGCTACGAGGGGACATGGGATGAGGGTGAAAGGGAATAGATTCAGGAGTGATATGTGGAAATATTTCTTTACAGAAAGAGTGATGGATCCGTGGAATTGTCTTCCAGTGGAGGTGGTAGAGATGAGAAACCAACAAGGAAACAGCACAAGCCACTCGGGGCTGAACAGAAACAAAAAACAAAAGAGTGGCCGGTTCACACACACAACACCTTTATTGACCAAATAATAGGTGGCCTAAACCCAACACAGGACCGTGTTTCATAGCATACTTCATCAGGGGTTATCAGGGCACACTAAAAAACATATAAATAAATAATACAATTATGAATTATTATTAAAAAGACACAGATAAAACAATACTTTAAAATAAAAGGCTAAAAACAATATGTATAAATAATAATATATAAATATTATTAAGTTAAAAATTACATATTATTCTATAAAGGGCTTTGGTCTCAGTTGAAACAACCCAACCAGTCAGGTAATATCAAATTTTGATTGGTATTAATAATTTGGTTTGAATACCCTCCTTCTCTATCTCTTGTCCTCATCCCTTTATTTTTTCCTATTTTTTCTGTTTTTCTGTTTTATATGCAATTCTCTATATGCAGTTTTCTTTTTATGGGTTATTTTTAAGTAAATAGCTCTTGATTATTGATTGTTCTTATCACATTCTGATCCTTCATTTTAATTCTCACTATCTCCTTTGGTGTTCTCATTTATAATTTTTATATTCTTATTGCATTTTAATTGTCTTTATGTTCCATATCAGTTGCATGTCACATATTAGATATTAGCAATATACATGTATAAATTTTGTCTTTTTGAATTATACTTTCAATTGCAGTTTTAATTGTATTTTTAGTTAATTTTTAAACATCATATGGCGTTTATGAGACACATTAGAGATTAAATTTGTTTCGTGTTTCAACTGAGACCAAAGCACTTTATAGAATAATATGTAATTTTTAACTTAATAATATTTATATATTATTATTTATACATATTGTTTTTAAAGGTGTTGTGTGTGTGAACCGGCCACTCTTTTGGTTTTTGTTTCGGTGGTAGAGATGAGGACAGCATCTGAATTCAAAGAAGCGTGGGACAAACACAGAGAATCTCTAAAGGAAAAAAGGGGAATGTTGTAGTGGTTGATATGGAAGGACAGACTAGATAGGCCATGTGGTCTTTTTCTGTCATTATGTTTCTATTAACAATAAGATATACTGGATGGACAAAGGCATATGATCCAATGGACAGATAATCAGAGAGGGTCAACTCCTGCCTTTTCAACAGCTTAGAACTTGGTATGACTTCCCTTTTTCCTACTGCTTTAAATGGGTGCAGTTTGCTCACTCTGTCCAACCTCATTCCATTCACAGCAGAATTATCCACATTTCCTGCTATTATAAAGTTCTGTCAGGACGTGCATACCAGGAATCAAGAGAATGGAGGGCCTGTGAAGTTTGGGGTTCAGGAGGTATGGGAAAAGGAGATGGAGATCTCTTTTGAAAGGAGTGGCTGGTCCTTTTTTTTATTTTAAATTTAAAGGCTTCAACACAGGTACAGAAAAAAAAAGTCCACTTACAGATTACTTGTACAATGAAGCACAGAATCATCAATTGGAACAACTGTCATAACGCAGCCTTTTTTTTTTTAATTTTAAAGGAAATCCCCTTACAACCCAAATTCCCTTCTCCTCTGCCTCCCTCCCCCCTGCTACAAAATCAGACAGGTAAGGGGCATCCCCTCCTCATGGTGTTACTAAGAAGGGGGAGGTAATAAGTCCCCATGTCTAGGAGTGGGCCTCTTTATATATATCTCCAGTTAAGTTAGTTATGATACAGGCGATGAGGCATATTTTAACACAAAGGGCTCTCTGACCTGTTCAAATTGGGGTAGGCGCATCCTTCCAACCGCCACTCCCCGTTCCATTGTGTATAGGTCCCACATTCATTCCAGCCAACGTGACAATGCCGGAGGCGATACCTGTTTCCAGGTAGTTGCTAATGTCAACCTAGCTGCATGACCACAACAAATCAACACTAATTGGGGAGTCGTCCTCGAGGGACCTTCTTCCCAAATAGAAAAATACCTGGGTCCCAGGGGATATTCAAACTTATCATTTGTTTCAAAAGATATTGTATCCCTCGCCAAAAGCCCTGGATTCGGGGGCAGAGCCACCATACATGTGCCAAAGTGCCCTGCCCGCCACAACTCCACCAACATAACTCTGATGCCCCCGGGAAAGCTCGGGCCACTCGTATTGGCGTCATGTACCACCCATATATTAGCTTATAATTGGTTTCCCTAGCATTGATAGCCACTGAGCTTCTCCAAAGCCAGCTCTCAATCTGCTCCCACTGCTGCTCAGTGTACGAGAGATGCAGTTCTTGCATCCACTGTGCTCTATGCTTGCCTTCCCCAAAGCTTTGTCTCTGCAGTTCTGCATACAGGACTGCTGTAAGGCCTTTAGTGTTAGTTCGCTCCTCACATAAGCGTTCAACAGCTGTCAGATCTCAGGCAACTTGCTGTTTAACATCCCGCCTCCCCACCCAGTGCGTGACCTGCACATAGTGATAAGCATGGTGCTGTGGTATATCAAATTCCTCCTGCAAATTACGGAAGAACATAAGAACATAAGATATGCCATACTGGGTCAGACCAAGGTCCATCAAGCCCAGCATTCTGTTTCCAACAGTGGCCAATCTAGGTCATACGTACCTAGCAGTTTCCCCAAGGGACACAGGTTCCACAATGCTTGTACTGGTTCAAGCATTGATATCCCGGGTCCCTTCTTAATAATGGTTTATGGACCTTTCCTCCAGGAACTTGTCCAAACCTTTTTTAAACCCAGCTACACTAACAGCCTTTACTACATTCTCCGGTAACAAATTCCAGAGTTTGATTACACGTTGAGTGAAAAAATATTTTCTTTTATTAGTCTTAAATAGTTTACCCTGTAGCTTTATTGCATGTCCCCTAGTCTTTCCATATTCTGATAAGGTAAACAATCGATCTACGTTTACCCGTTCCACTCCGTTCATTAATTTATAGACTTCTATCCTATCTCCCCTCAGCCGTCTCTTCTCCAGGCTAAAGAGCCCCAACCTTTTTAGCCTTTCTTCATAGGAGTAGCCTTCCATCCCCTTTACCATTTTGGTGGCTCTTCTCTGAACCTTTTCTAAAATCGCTATATCCTTTTTAAGATACGGCGACCAGAATTGCACACAATATTCAAGGTGCGGTCTCACCATGGAACGATATAGAGGCATTATAATATCTTTTGTTTTATTTTCCATTCCTTTCCTTATCATACCTAGCATTCTATTTGCTCTCTTGGCCGCCGCTGCACACTGGGCCGAGGGTTTTAACAAGGTATCCACAATGATGCCTAAATCTTTTTCCTGGGTGGTGGTTCCTAATGTGGAACCTTGCATCGTGTAACCATAGTTTGGGTTGTTCTTCCCTAGGTGCATAACCTTGCACTTGTCCACATTAAATTTCATCTGCCATTTTGATGCCCAGTCTTCCAATTTATCAAGATCCTCTTGCAATTTTCCACAATCCTCCTGGGTTTTAACAACTTTAAATAGTTTTGTGTCATCTGCAAATTTGATAACCTCACTTGTTATTCCACTTTCCAGGTCATTTATGAATATGTCAAAAAGCAGTGGACCCAGCACAGATCCCTGGGGTACACCACTATTCACCTTTCTCCATTGGGAAAATTGGCCATTTAGCCCTACCCTCTGCTTTCTATCTTTTAACCAGTTCCTGATCCACAGTAGTACACTGCCTCCTATCCCATGACTCTTTAGTTTTGCCAAAAGTCTCCCATGAGGGACCTTGTCAAAGGCTTTCTGAAAGTCCAGATACACAATATCAACCGACTCACCTTTGTCCACCTGTTTATTCACTCCTTCAAAAAAACATAACAGATTAGTAGGAACACCAACTTCGAATAATTGGCCCATGCAACTGAGCCCCTTATGGCCCCCACTGTCACTCATACCTGGAGGGAAGGCCCTGTTATGAACCATAGGCACCAATAGGACAGTGCCACCCCCCCCCCCCCTGTGGCCAGAAATAGCAATCCCAGCATTGGAGGGTATGAGTTATGTACGGATTATCAACATGCAGACCTCCCCCCCTCAATTTTGCACAGAGCCACAGGTGGTCACCTAGTCTAGGTCCCCCCGACAGGTCCATGTCCATTTTCACCCAAGACTTGGAACTAGCAGAATTCATCCATTCCACCCCTGCATGGCATTGCGCCGCCTCATAGTACCAATGGAGATTAGGGACTCCCATTCCCCCCCTCGCCGGGTGAGCATACAGTATCCATCGAGCTATTTAAGGGTTTTGAATTTCCATATGAATTTCATTATCAGTGCTTGCCAGGACTCTAAGGCTCCTCGTGGCAGGGGTATGGGGAGTACCTGGAAAAGATATAGGAATCGTGGCACTACCACCATCTTCGTGACGGCAATGCGTGCAAACCATGACAACATCAAGCCCATCCAGGACTCCAAGTCCCTTTTAACCTGCTGGAGCAAGGGTCCAAAGTTCGCCCGCTACAGTGCCACCCTATCTACCGTGATATATACACCCAGATAGTGAAGGGCTTTGTCCACCCATCGAAAAGGAAGTTTCATCTTCAGCTGCACACACACCGCCTCCTCAACACCCACATTTAAGATTTCCGACTTAGCGTAATTAATCTTAAATCCTGAAATTTGTGAAAAGGCTGCAAAGATTTGCATTGCACATTGAATGGAGGCTTCAGGCCTAGTTAGGGACAAGATGATAGGGAGGAGTGGCCTAGTGGTTGGGGCAAGGTACTACAGGCCGGAAGGTCGGTGGTTCAAATCCCACTAGAGGACAGCAACCTTGAGCCGGAAGGACTGGGGTTTCTAGTCCCGCAGGTGCTCCTTGTGGTCTTGGGCAAGCCACTTAACCCTCCATTGCCCATGTTCCCTGTAAGTATTAGTGTATGTGTCTCATATCCCCTCGTGTTAAATGTATCCCCCAACGCTTTGACCCGGTGAAAAGCGGGATATAAATGCAGCTAAATAAATAAATAAATAAATGATATCATCTGCAAAAAGTGCTATTTTGTACTCATGCAAGCCCACCCGTACTGCAGCTACACCAGGATGCTCACGAAAGCTCTGCGCCAATGGTTCTATTACCAATGCAAACAAAAGCAGAGTAGCGGGCATCCCTGTCGAGTACCCCTTTCTATTTCAAAGCTCTTCGATTGGCCTCCATTAACTTGGATGCTGGCTCAGAGCCCTCAGTAGAGACCATGCACCCATTGCAAAAAATGGGGTCCAAACCCTATTTTATCCAAGACGCGCCACAAGAAACCCCAGCTGACCCTATCAAACGCTTTCTCGGCATCAACGCCCACCAGGAGTGCTGGTTGGGAATCATGTCATGCAGCATATATCACTTGCAGCATCCATCGAACATTGTCAGCGGCCTGATGACCAGACACAAAACCAACCTGGTCAGGGTGCACCAGGCCTGGAAGGGTCCAATTTAGCCAGGCGGCCAGCACAGAAGCCAATATTTTAACATCCGTTTTTAACAAGGAGATGGAGCGGTATGATGCTGACTCTTGAGGTGGCTTACCCGGTTTAGGTATTACTGGAATGACTGCCTCTAGCTGCATGGAGGGCAACGACGACCCTCGCAACACCTCGTTAAAGAGCACAGCCAGAGTGGGCACCAATTGAACACTATATATTTTATGATACTCCGAGGGGAACCCATCCCCACTAGGAGCCCTCCCAGCAGTCATTCGGTGGATAGCCCCATGCATCTCCTGCACAGTAATCTTAGTCTCTAGTTATTCCCTATGCAGATCTGTAAGGTGCGGCAAGGGGATATCACGAAGATATCCATCCACCTGTGTAAGGTTGAAGGGCTCTGCTTTATACAGGTGTGCCATGTAATCTGCAAACACTGTGCGTATCTCCCGCGACTCCTCCCATAAGATCCCCGATGAGTCCCTAATCTCACGCAGTATTCGCGAGGTTTGCTGTTTTTTAAGCCTAAAGGCAAAGTAACCCCCAACCTTTTTCCCCTGTTCATCAAACATTTGACAAAGTCGGCGTTGCATGTTATCTAAATCTTTTTGCACATAAGCATCTAATTGAGCTCGGATCTCCCGCCACTGGCGCCAAACCCACTTGAAACCTGTCCGCTCATGTTCTAGCTGGAGATGCCTAGCCTCCCCTTCCAATTGTTGGGACTCCCTTGTCAAGGCCTTCCTAGCCTGGGCCGCCTCAGCAATAAGGTGTCCTCGAGCTGTGGCCTTAAAAGCATCCCAGATCACTGGCAGTGCAACCTCCCCTGTGACATTCAGCTCAAAAAATTCTTATATAAACCGGCCATGATCTCGCACAGCAGGGGCCCGACAGAAAAACTCCCGTCCCACCTCCCCGTCCCCCTCCTATCTCCCTCAAGATCACAAGGAAGGGCAATCCAGCAGGGGGCATGGTCCAACCACGTTAGGGTGCCATGCCCTGCCTCCAAGCCCCCACTCACCAGTCACTGGTCCAACAAAAAATAGTCAATACGCATATGAATCTGATGGACTGGCGAGTAGTAGGTGTAACCCTCCCCTCCCGGTGAGAGTCCCTTCACACATCCCGCAGACCCAAATCCGTCATAAACATCTGAAATGCTTGACTAATTTCACTTCCTTCCCGGGGTATTCTTCCCCGTGGAATCCAAGTGTGGCGTCTGATGGGCATTGCAGTCCCCCCCCCCCCCTTAAAGAACAGGCCCTTTCGCGAACTCGGCTAGCACAGTTTTCAACTGTGCAAAAAAGTGCACCTGGCCCTCATTGGGCGCATATATGTTAGCCAAAGTGAGAAGACGCCCACCCAGGTGAACATTCATAAAGAGCCAGCGCCCCAACTTATTTATTTACATTCTCTTATATACCGCGCTATTCTGCATCAGTGCGGTTTACATTGAACAACTGAAATTACATTGAACAGGGCATTATAACTTGGAGATAACTATTGTACAGGGAACATGGGCTATGGAGGGTTAAGTGGCTTGCCCAAGACCACAAGGAGCACCTGTGGGACTAGAAACCCCAGTCCTTCCGGCCCAATGTTGCTGTTCGTAGTGGGATTTGAACCCCCAACCTTCCGGCCTGAAGTACCTTGCCCCAACCACTAGGCCACTCCTCCACTCCATGCTTCCTCATCTCTTCCACCATGCCACTCCATGCTTCCTCATCTCTTCCACCCTTACGGAAAAGGCCTGATGAAACAGTATGGCCACTCCACATTTCTTCCAGCCCCGCTCATCTGACAACACTCACATTTCAGAATAGGGCTTACGTCTCAACCAACCCTGATTGGCGTAGCAAAGGTGCGTCTCTTGCAGGAACACAAGGTCCCCCTTCAAGGTCCCCAACTCTTTAAATAATAGAGGACATTTTCGAGGCGAGATCTTTTACATTAAAGGAAATGACTTTCAGCATAGTATATCATCCTCCCTGCTTCTCTCCCCTCCTAAAATCTCATGTTCCACTTACGCTATGAAAGTGCCAGACCCAGTCACATGCACTATCACCTCCCTCCATAACTGTCTCCCCTCGGTTACCCTTCACAGAGAACCTCCATCCTCTCCCCTCCCCACCCTTCCTCTCTCAGCCCCCTTGTCTGATATTCCCTTTCTCCCCCCCCCCCCTACCCCAAACCCATCTCTTTCCTTCCTTCCCCCACATGCCTCCCCACCCACCCCCTTTTCTCCATGTGCTCGCCCACTGGGCAAGGCCTGGGAATGACGACCCCAAATCCAGGCCACCCAAGCCCCCCCCCCACCCCATCCATTCCAGAATTATTTGCCAGTTGCAAACAGCATCAACAGCATGATGTCATACAAAAAGAAGGATGGCAACTATAAAAGAAATAGCAGAAACGTAATAAGATAAAGTAAAATAAGATTAGATAGCTACACTTGGTCTTGGGCAAGCCACTTTAACCCTCCATAGCCCATGTTCCCTGTAAAATAGTTATCTCCAAGTTATAATGCCCTGTTCAATGTAATTTCGGTTTGTTCAATGTAAACCGCACTGATGCAGAATAGCGCGGTATATAAGAGAATGTAAATAAATAAATAAATACACCAAGTCCAGGCATTCACCCAAAGATAGTAACTGTCCACATAGAAGTCCTCTTCTTCAGTGGCCCCAGCCGCCGGCCCGCAATGCAGCCACGATCTCTCTTACTGCAAATTCCCAAGTAGCATTCAAGCAGGAAAGTTCTCTCCCCTAAGCAATCCAGTATTTGAGTAGTTTTCCCCACTCGTTTCCATTTCAGATTCCGAGTCCTGTGGACCAAGACCACCGGCGCTGCGTTACCTTCCACAAGGCCTGCTTGCCTGAGCGCTCTCCACGCCTCTGTATGGTCTTTTGCAGAGATCTTTTTACCGCTCAACAAAAAGTTTATTTGAAAGGGAAAGGACCACGAATAGCGAATCCCTTCTTTGTTCAGCACCTCTATAACCAGTTTCATCTCCCGTCGATGCACCAACGTGAAAGTCGAACGGTCCTAATAGAGGGAGACAGCTGCATCCTGATATTGTATAGTTTTCTTCTCCCGGCCTCTCTTCAGCAACAGTTCTGCATCATTGTAGCGTAGAAAGGACTGGGGTTTCTAGTCCCACAGGTGCTCCTTGTGGTCTTGGGCAAGCCACTTAACCCTCCATTGCCCATATTCCCTGTAAAATAGTTATCTCCAAGTTATAATGCCCTGTTCAATGTAATTTCAGTTTGTTCAATGTAAACCGCCTTGATATCATGAAAGTCAGTATATAAAAAATGTTAAATAAAATAAATAAAAATAAATAAAACGTGCAATAACATCATGAGGCTGATTATTAGGAGGTTTATCCAGCGCCCGGTACACCCTTTCAATCTCCATACTAGCCCCACAGGACAGAAACTCTTCTGAAGTCAAAAGTTCCTTGGTTAAGGCTCGCACCGCTTCAACCAGGTTCTCAGCCCCACCCGCAGTTTCTGTATGTCTCTGAAACGCACATTATTTCTACAGACCCAATTTTCTATGTCATCAATCTTATAGGTAAGTTCCATTGTTTGAGAGTGCTGTCTGCTGTGCATTGCAATTCTGTCAGAGCTTCAGTGCAGTCCTCCATTCTTATTTCCACCTCCTCCACCTGGTGGCCCAGGTCCTTAATGTCTCCATGGAGCTCCATAATCGTAGACATCACCTCCTCCCGCATTGATCTAAACTCTGCAGCAAGCTCTTCAAAGCCCCTCTGGAGCTCACGCTGTATGAGAGAGTGTGTGGAGGCTGCCTCACTGCCTTGCTCTAATTCACTCAGCGCGTTATCTCCCGATTCCTCCGACACCGGCCTCTGCAGGGAACTACCATGCGGTCCTGCCCTGACCATCAACCACTGCGAGACTCGCAACTTGTCCTTCACCTCTGGCAGTTTAGTTTTTGTAGACATTTGCTTCCAGCTCCTCCTGGCACCTTCTATTCCAAGTTTTGATGGCTCTTCAAACTATTACAATACTTTTAGGGGCTTTTTGTCTCCTCGGGGTGGCGAAGAAAGAAAATCAAGCCGCCATTTGCTGCATTGACATCAATTCCTCCCCGGTCCTATTTTTTTTAGATAACGGGGTATGGAACTTCTCCCTCAGCTTCTCTAATACTGCCCCTGTACTTTCTGGCCCACCAGGCAATCTGGACTCCCCTTAAAATGCACTGCATTGACAACAGGTGCTGGCTTGGACACACTGATATTGGAATTATTGATCATGTTCTCTTTCACTGTAATAATGTTCAACCTTTTTGGAGTGTGGTTTGGAAGGTCATTCAGAAGATCCTGGGTATTGAAATTCCAATTTCAACACCCAGGACATAGGCAATTGTGATTTCTAAATCTGTCCATTAAGGTGCCTTTGAGTGATGATGACAAAAAATTACTGGATCTTTTTAATTTCAATTGCCTTTCAATTGAGATGTTGGAAAGATTACATGAGGTTGAATGTACATTTTTGGTGGAACTCAGTCTGTTCGATGTAAAGATTTGAAGCAGCTGCAGCAAAAAAACAGCCATCAGTTGAGAAATAAATATTGACACACAAGAGGATATATGACAGAGAATGAAATGAGAGTCAGAAGCTGTAAAGATGTCTTACACATTGGAACATGGAACGTACGAAGCATGAACCAAGGGAAGTTGGAGGTGATCAAGAATGAAATGGAACGTGTACAACTTGATCTGTTGGGTGTCAGCGAACTGAAATGGACTGGCATCGGGCACTTTGCATCAGATGATCACATGGTCTACTATGCTGGAAATGAAAGACAAAGAAGAAATGGTGTTGCATTTATAATAAAGAAGAAACTTGCAAGAACTGTAATGAAATACAATGCAGTCAGCGAACGCTTAATCTCTATTCGTCTACGAGGATTGCCTATCAACACAACTATAATTCAAGTATATGCCCCAACAACAGCTGCAGAAGAGAATGAAATTGAAGAGTTCTATGAACAAGTACAAGCTGAAATTGACAGAACATGCAAACAGGATATCCTGATAGTCATGGGTGACTGGAACGCAAAAGTTGGCAACAAAGAAGAAGGCAAAGTAGTTGGAAAATATGGACTTGGCAACAGAAATGAAGCTGGAGAAAGATTGATAGAATTCTGCAAGACCAATGATCTATTCATCTCAAACACCTTCTTCCAGCAACACAAGCGGCGACTGTACACATGGACTTCACCCAATGGATTGTATAAAAATCAAATTGACTACATCTGTGGAAGTCAACGATGGAAAAGCTCTGTAACATCAACAAAGACAAAACCTGGAGCTGACTGTGGTACAGATCATCAACTACTAGTATGCAAACTCAAGCTAAAGTTGAAAAAGAGCAAACCACTCATGAATGCAGCAAAATATGACCTTGAGAATATACCACTGGAATTTAAAGACTGCCTGCAAAATCGATTTGCTGCTTTAGATACAAATGACAGAGCTCCGGAAGAGTTATGGAATGACGTCAAGAAGGTTGTGCTGGAAGAAAGCGAGAAGTCTCTACAAAAGGTGAAAAAGCAAAAACGGCCAAAATGGATGACGGAAGAAACTCTGAAAATTGCTCTGAAACGCAGACAAGCTAAAGCCAAAGGAGAAAGAAAGACAATCGCAAAACTCAACAGAGATTTCCAACGTGCAGCAAGACAGGACAAGGAAAAGTACTACAATGACACTTGCAAGGAAATAGAAGCAGAAACTATTAGAGGAAGAACAAGATCGGCTTTCCTAAAGCTGCGAGAATTAAAGAAAAAGTTCCAGCCTCGAATTGGAATGTTACAAGATGCTCAAGGTTCTATGTTGAATGATGCTGAGAAGATCAAGAAAAGGTGGAAGGAATATACAGAGTTTTATATGATAAAGATCAAGTGGACCAACAGCCGTTTCAACCTATACCTTATGATCAGGAACCATTGGTGATGAAAGAAGAAGTTGAAGCAGCATTGAAAGCCTTATCAAAGAACAAAGCACCAGGCATTGATAGCATTCCCATAGAAGTATTGCAGCAATCGGATGCAGCTGTTACCGTACTTACAAGGCTCTGCCAAGAAATATGGAAGACAACATCATGGCCAACTGACTGGAAAAGATCTGTGTTTATACCAATACTAAAGAAAGGTGATCCAACTGACTGTGGAAATTATCGCACAATCGCTCTGATCCCACATGCCAGCAAGATTCTACTGAAGATTATTCAAAAGAGACTACAGCCATACCTAGAACAAGAACTACCTGAAGTGCAAGCAGGGTTCAGGAAAGGACGAGGAACGAGAGACATCATTGCGGATGTGAGATGGATCCTTGAAAAGACTAAAGAATACCAAAAGGATATCTATTTGTGCTTTATCGACTATAGCAAGGCTTTTGACTGTGTAAACCATGAGAAACTCTGGGCCACATTAAGAAGCATGGGTATACCAGAACACCTGATCGTTCTCTTGCGCAATCTGTACATTGATCAAGAAGCAACAGTTCGAACGGAACAAGCAGAAACAGAATGGTTTAATATAAGCAAAGGTGTAAGACAAGGCTGCATACTTTCCCCCTACCTGTTTAATTTATATGCAGAACAAATCATCAGAGAAGCAGGACTGTATGAAGACAACAGAGGTGTGAAGATTGGTGGAAGACTCATCAACAACCTTCGCTATGCTGATGATACCACATTACTGGCTGAAAGTGAAGATGATCTGAAATGTTTGCTTCTCACAATCAAAGAACATAGTCTCAAAATGGGCCTGCACCTTAATGTAAAGAAGACAAAGATCATAACAACTGGCATAATCAACAGGTTCATCGTTGAAGGAGAAGAAATTGAAATCGTGAACAACTTTAACCTACTTGGATCAACTATCAATAAAGAAGCAACAAGCAGTCAAGAAATCAGACGACGCATTGCTCTTGGCAGAATGGCTATGAAAGACCTAGATAAGATTCTCAAGAGCAGAGATGTCTCTCTCCATACAAAGATTCGACTTGTTCAAGCCATGGTATTTTCAATAACATCATATGGATGTGAAAGCTGGACAGTGAAAAAGACAGACAGGAAGAAAATTGATGCCTTTGAATTATGGTGCTGGCGGCGAATACTGTGTATACCATGGACTGCCCGAAGAACAAACCAGTCGGTACTAGAGGAGATCAAACCTAAGCTTTCTTTAGAAGCTCAGATGACAAGACTTCGACTTTCATACTTCGGACACATCATGCGAAGAGAGAGATCATTAGAGAAAGACATCATGCTTGGAAAGATAGAAGGTCAACGCAAAAGAGGAAGGCCAGCAATGAGATGGATCGCTACAATAACAGCAGCTATGGGTACCAGTCTGTCAACAATGAGCCGCCTGACTGAAGACCGAACACAATTTAGGATAGCTATCCAGAGGGTCGCCATGAGTCGACTCCGACTCGACGGCACTTAACAACAACAACAACATTTCTATGTCCAGTGTCATGCGATTCACTATATCCTAGTGCATTACGTTACATGCATTGGTATTGTATTTTGAGTTTTATTTTCTTTATTATGTTTTATAAGAGTATGAATTCCCTTTGATTTTCAATACAAAGTTTTGAACTAAAAAGGAATTAAGAATAGAATGAAGAACAAAACAGTGAATGTTATAGTGCCTCTGAGTAGGTCTATGATACAGCCACTTTGGGGTGTATCTACTAAGCCGGGATAACAGTTAACTCAGGCAAACTGCAACTAGATTCCATTGAACAACAGGGAACCTAGTTGCAGATAGCCTGGGTTAATCGTTAGCTGGCTTAGTAGACCTGTTTTGTGTGCAGTTCTGGTTACAATCCAGCAGAACTGAAAAAGGTATAAAAGGGATTATACAACTTGCCTATAAAGAAAGGCTTAACTGATTAGGGTTCTGAAGCACACAGAAGAGAGAACTGAGAAAGAATATGATAGAGGTTTATAAAATCATTACTCCATGGACAGGCAGGAATAAGTCGTCATCTGACAGATCCCACATGGGAACTCTTTCAGCTCCTTTTCAAGAAGCTTTTAGAAAACCATACATGTGTGCCTCTACCCGCCTGCCACCTCCATGCCTGAGTAGCTCAATCTGTTTTATTCCACAGAGCTTGTCTGGTGTGCCTTGCACCGCAGGATGCTTTCCAGTGTTCTCGGGAACATTTTTCTTACCCATTTTCATCTCTACATGGGCAATTCTCATAAGAAGAAGAGCATAAAAATATAAAATATGCCATACCAGGACAGACCAAAGGGCCCAGTATCCTTTTTCCATCAGTGGCCAATCCAGATCACCTGTCAGGTTCCCAAAGATTAAAAAGATTTCATGCTGTTTATCCCAGGAGGTGCCAGACCAAGACAAACCACCCATCTGGGCAGCAGCAGAATGGGATAGTGTTGACGGCGGAGGATCACATTTTTGTGACAACGGCAACAACATCGAACTTAAACTGCGCGGAAGAAAGGCCCGGCAATCTACTTCTGTATCTTGCCATGAAAACCCAATGGATAGTTACAACAAAACAAATTGTGCTATGGTGCTGGAAGATGAGACCCCCAGGTCGGAAGGCACTCAACTAGCTATTGGGGAAGAGCTGAAGACTTTTCAGAGTAAAGCCAGCATTTATGATGTGGTTGGATCAAAGCCCTCGGGAAGTCTGACTGCTGATGTAGCTGCGCATGAAATGAGAGTCAGAAGCTGTAAAGATGTCTTACGTATTGGAACATGGAACGTACGAAATATGAACCAAGGGAAGTTGGAGGTGGTCAAGGATGAAATGGAACGTGTACAACTTGATCTGTTGGGTGTCAGCGAACTGAAATGGATTGGCATCGGGCACTTTGCATCAGATGATCACATGATCTACTATGCTGGAAATGAAAGACAAAGAAGAAATGGTGTTGCATTTATAATAAAGAAGAAACTTGCAAGAACTGTAATGAAATACAGTGCAGTCAGCGAACACTTAATCTCTATTCGTCTACGAGGATTGCCTATCAACACAACTATAATTCAAGTATATGCCCCAACAACAGCTGCAGAAGAGAATGAAATTGAAGAGTTCTATGAACAAGTACAAGCTGAAATTGACAGAACATGCAAACAGGATATCCTGATAGTCATGGGTGACTGGAACGCAAAAGTTGGCAACAATGAAGAAGGCAAAGTTGTTGGAAAATATGAAAATAGTTGTTGCTGCTCTCCTGTTTGCTGTATGCTGCCTCTTGATTTTCTGTCTCCCCTGCAGATTACCCGGTACCTGCCTGCTTCAGCTTGCCTCTCTCCCAGCTGCTCATTGAGGTCCCGCCTCCCGGACGTGACACGGACGCATGCAATGCGTCCGCGTCATCATCCAGGTACTCTCCATTATTTAAAGGCTCCTGGTGCGGCGTTCCGCACTGCGGTGGCGCGCGCCGAAGGAGCGCGCACAAGGAGCAGGACGTGCTTCTTGGGCGAGCTCCTTGGGGCGACGACCGGGGTGACCGGCACCGTCGGTCTCCGTGCACTCCCTCTCTCTGGATGCGTCCCCTTCTCGTAACCTTCGCCTCGCTCCTGTTGTCCACCCTGTTTACCCCCTCACTTGTGGTTCCCCGTTCTGTTCCTGCTCTAGCCAGCCTCAGCCCCGCCTCCACGGGCATGGCCGCTATTCCCTTTATCTGGGGTCATCCGCCGCTGCCGGTTGCTCCCCCCCCCTGTATTCCTTGCACGTAATCCCTCCAATCTCCTCCCATGCAGCTCCCGTCTGACCCCCTTGATTCCTGCTCTCCCTTCATCCACACCTTCCCCAGCTGTTTCCTTCCTTACGTTCTCATTCGCCCTCCTGAACTGTCGGTCCATTCGCTCGAAGACCCATCTCGTCCACGACCTTTTGGTCCAACATTCCTTGACGCCCTCTTCCTTACGGAGACCTGGCTCCGTGAGGGGGAGGACGCCCTTCTTCATCAGTATCTCCCTCCCGGCTACTCAGCGTTTCATACCCCCCGCCTCCGCCGCTCAGGGGGTGGGGTGGCATTAATTTTTAGGTCCGCCCTCTCACTCTCCCTAGTGTCGCCCCCCCAGTTTATCCCGAATCCCTTCTAGTTCGCTCCAATTCTCCCTCCCCAATCTATTTCCTCCTTCTTTACGTTCCCCCTTCCCTACGTCCAGACCTCTGGGACTCCCTTCAGCTTACCCTGTCAGACTCCGTCCTTTTGTCTCCTCACTTAGTTACTTTAGGTGATTTCAATGTCCACTTGGCCCCTCCGTTACGTTCTCGTGATAAGACTCTTATTTCTCTGTTTTCCGATTTGTCCCTAACTCAGCATGTTACCTGTCCTACACATGCTTCCGGTCGGACACTGGACCTTGTTCTCACCCTTGATTCTTCCCCCCACCTACCGTCTAATATTCTCGCTGTTCCTGTTCCCTGGTCAGATCATCATTGCCTTCTCTTTTCCTTCCCTTTCCCCTCTCCCAGTCCGCTGGGTCCTCCCCCTGATACCCCCATTTCAATTTTCAGACGGCACCTTACCCCCCATACCTTACGCTCTTTCCCCCCTGCCAGTTCACTCTTTCCTCTAGATTTTTTCACTCTTCCTGTTTACCAACAAGCTCACACCTGGTCCTCCACCCTCTCTGCCGCCCTTGATGATCTTGCTCCCCTTCACCCTGTTTCTCTCCGTCCCTCTTCTCGCCACCCCGGTATCACCCCGGACTCTTCCTTCACCTCTCCCACCTCCGTCGGGCAGAACGCTTGTGGAGGAAGCGTCGTACTCCCGACTCCCTCTCAGTTTTTCGGCAAGCTCATCTCTCCTATCGCTCTCAGATAACATTGGCTAAACAGTCTTATTACTCCCAGCTCATCACCACCTCTTCTAACTCCTCTCGACGTCTCTTTCTCATCCTCAAATCCCTCTCCTCTACCTCTACTCTCCCTCCACTCTCTCCTCCATCGGCCCCTAGCCCGTCTACCTTTGCTTCCTTCTTTACCAACAAGGTCCTTTCTCTCCGCTCCTCCTTCCCCACCTGCCCTCCTCCTCTTTCCCCTCCCCCTGCCTCCCCTTCTGCTCTTCTTGTTGCCAGCTCCCCACCCCCCTCTCACGCCTTTCCCCACACTTGGCATGCCTTTTCGTCCCTGAAGTCCTCAAAGTTGTTTTCTCCGCCCATCGGACCACCTGTCCCTTGATCCCTTGCCCTCCTCCTGGTTGCTTAGCTCTGACCTTGCTCTCATGCCCTACATTCTCTCCATCTTCAACACTAGCCTTTCTTCCGGTCTCTTCCCCTCTAGCTGGAAACACGCCATTGTCCGTCCCCTCCTGAAGAAGCACACTCTTGACCCCGCCACCCCCGCAAATTGGCGTCCTCTCACTAATCTCCCTTTTCTTTCGAAAGTCCTTGAAAAACTGGTGTTCTCTCAACTTGCTACTCACTTGGATTCGCCCTTCACCCTCGCCAATCCGGATTTCGAGTAGGCCATAGCACTGAGACCATTCTCACAGCCCTACTTTCTGAACTTCACTGTGCTCACGACCGTGGTGATTTCTCTCTGGTGGTGTCTCTGGATCTCTCATCCGCTTTTGATGTGGTTGATCACCGCACTCTCCTGGCTCGTCTGTCTGACTTTGGTATTGGTGGGACCGTTTTGCAATGGTTCCATTCCTTTTTGTCTGCACGCACCTTTTCCGTGCACTCCTCTCACTCCGCCTCCACTCCATCCCTTTCAATCTGCGGTGTCCCTCAGGGTTCTATTCTCGCCCCCTTACTTTTCAATGCCTTTCTCGCTCCATTAGCCCTACTTATTCAACAATCTGGCATTTCCTTTTACATTTACGCCGACGACATCCTGCAGGTTCACCACACCTCTTCCTCCGCCCCCGACCTTGTCCCTCTCAACCGTTGTCTTTCTTCTGTTGCATCATGGTTTGACTCTAACTTTCTACACGCTAACCCCGCCAAGTCCTCCGCAATTTGGTTTACTTTTGGGCTGTCCTCTCCTAGCTGGTCACCTGTTATGTCTTCCCGTTCCATCCCTCTGGTCCCGACCCTTCGTTATTTGGGCATTACCTTGGATTCGTCCCTCTCTTTTCATCAACACATCTCTTCTGTCATACGTACTTCTTTTTTTCACTTACGCAGGATTCGGGCTGTTCAATCGTCACTTCCCCCTTCCTCAGTTGTTACCCTCGTTTTGTCCCTAGTCATGACCCGGTTAGACTATTGTAATGTCATCTACGCAGGTCTCCCTTCTTCCCAGCTTCGCCGCCTTCAAGTAGTACAGAACGCCGCCGCCCACCTCATCACCGGCTCCCCGGCCCGTTCCCATGTGTCTCCCTGCCTCCTTGCCTTGCACTGGCTCCCGGTCAAATTCTGTTTCATCTTTAAGGTTCTCATCCTCACACACAAGGCTCTCCATTCCAGCACCCCCCAATACTTGTCGGACGTTATTCGTCTCCAGCCCTTCTCACGTCTTCTCCGATCTGCCTTCGGTAACCGCCTCTTTCTTCCTTCCCCCTCCCAGGCCCACTTAGAACTGACCCGCCACTCCGCCTTCTTTTTCTTGGGCCCTGCTCTTTGGAACTCACTTCCTTTATTCCTTCATCTAGAACTCTCCTACCCCCGCTTTAAGAATCTCCTCAAGACACATCTCTTCTGCCAAGCCTTCGACCTCCCCCCCCCCCCGTTGATGGTGCCTTGTCCCCTGCTGGGCTCTTCCCCCTTTCTATCTTTAATCTGTCTCTTCCTTTCCTATCGGTTTTTGGCGTTCTTTTCTGACTTTGTTTCCAGTAGCCTGTTGTTGTATTGTACACCGCCCTGATGCTTCGGCCTGGGCGGTTCATCAAAATATGCAAATAAAGATAAAGATATTGTGGCGCTCGCGCCCCTCCTAGGCAGTCGCCTAGTAGGGACGGGCATCCATCTTGTATTCCCTTGTTCCAAAGGTGTAGTTGTGAACTCAAAGTAAAGCCAAGTGGATGTTTAAAGCGCACAGGAATTTTATTGGGTTCCGTTTAAGTCAACTTGGTTACAGTCCTTAAAGAAACTTTTACTCTCAGCAAAAAGAAACAAGGATAAACTTCTCCAAAATAAAGAACATGAAAACAGTGTTTCAGTGGAATTATTTACAATAGCTTCTTTTCCCCTTTTCCTTTAAGAGGCTTCTTGCTTTAGGGTTAACACAGGCACATGTAGATACAACACACAATCAAGATCAGCAGTGCTGCCAGCTTCCTCTTGGTTGCTTGCAATTAAACAGTTTCAGCTGTCTAGCACAGACTTGATTGCACTATCCACTTTTCTGTATGAAAGAATCTTATTGCTTCAACATAGGATTCCTTCTCCCTTTCTTTCTTGCTTTCAGCTATGCCAAACTGATAACAGCTTCCTTAATTCTTCCCCACTATTTTGGCTTCCTTCAATTAGCACCAATGCATACAGCACACTCCATCTCAGAGCATGTGGATCCCTGGTCACTCTCCCTATCATCCACTTCCATGCTTTCATCAGAGCTGGCTGCTGGGGAATCTTGGAACTGTTCAGGTACTTTTTGGTTAATGTCTTTTAAAAGCTTGAACAGCCTATCCCACTGTACTGCCTTCCCTTCCTTTGGCAGAACCCTAGCAGGCTTTCCTTGTTCAGCTTTCTTTAAAAACCCCTTCCTTCTGTTCTGGGTTTTTCCAGATATAACCCTCTCCTCAGAGTCTGAGCAAGAGATACAAACATTCTCTCTCTCTGGTTTCTTTCTCCTACCTTGGAGTTTTTCTGCGGGAGTTTTCACGGCTGGAGTTTCTGCTGGCTGTAGCTATCTCTGCCTCAGAGCTAGTCAGGGAATCATTATAGGAATTCCTCTCAGCTACCCGAGGTTTCCTCTGCCTGAAGACACACCTTTCTTCAGAGGAGTCTGAGCTCTCTTGCCTTGGCTTCTCCAACACCAACCTTCTATCTCTCTCCCTCCTGCCACTGCATTTGGCCCTCTCTTGGGAGTGTTGTCTGCTGCTCTCTTGGCTGCAGCGCGGGCCACCTTTGCTCTTGTCCTGGCTCTCCTTGGCCTCCTTGGCTTCCTTGCCTTGCTTGCATGGCTTGCCTTGTTTGCCTTGCTCTCCTCCTTTGCTTTGCTTGCTTTGCTCAAACTTAAACGCTGAGCAGGGCACCTCCCCCTCTGACTCCACCCCCATGTAACTCCTATCCTTACCTAGGGTTGCTATGGAGTCTGGGTGGGGCTTTAGCCTAGCTCTACAGCTGTGATTTCTCTCACTGCCTTTAGTTTGGTATATGTGTTCAGGTGCACCCATTCCCCGCAAAGAGGAAAAAGTCCCTTTTCCCTTTGTTTCTCCAGGCTGGGCTGCACTCTCCTTACCACAATATAAAGATAAAGACTTGCAACAGAAATGAAGCTGGAGAAAGACTGATAGAATTCTGCAAGACCAATGATCTATTCATCTCAAACACCTTCCAGCAACACAAGCGGGGACTGTACACATGGACTTCACCCAATGGATTGTATAAAAATCAAATTGACTACATCTGTGGAAGTCAACGATGGAAAAGTTCTATAACATCAACAAAGACAAAACCTGGAGCTGACTGTGGTACAGATCATCAACTACTAGTATGCAAACTCAAGCCAAAGTTGAAAAAGAGCAAACTACTCATGAATGCAGCAAAATATGACCTTGAGAATATACCACTGGAATTTAAAGACTGCCTGCAAAATCGATTTGCTGCTTTAGATACAAATGACAGAGCTCCGGAAGAGTTATGGAATGACATCAAGAAGGTTGTGTTGGAAGAAAGCGAGAAGTCTCTACAAAAGGTGAAAAAGCAAAAGCGGCCAAAATGGATGACGGAAGAAACTCTGAAAATTGCCCAGAAACGCATAGAAGCTAAAGCCAGAGGAGAAAGAAAGACAATCGCAGAACTCAACAGAGATTTCCAACGTGCATCAAGACAGGACAAGGAAAAGTACTACAATGACACTTGCAAGGAAATAGAAGCAGAAACTATTTGAGGAAGAACAAGATCGGCTTTCCTAAAGCTACGAGAGTTAAAGACGAAGTTCCAGCCTCGAATGGGAATGTTACAAGATGCTCAAGGTTCTATGTTGAATGAAGCTGAGAAGATCAAGAAAAGGTGGAAGGAATATACAGAGTTTTTATATGATAAAGATCAAGTGGACCAACAGCCATTTCAACCTGTACCTTATGATCGGGAACCATTGGTGATGAAAGATGAAGTTGAAGCAGCATTGAAAGCCTTATCAAAGAACAAAGAACCAGGCATTGATAGCATTCCTATAGAAGTACTGCAGCAATCTGATGCAGCTGTTACCATACTTACAAGGCTCTGCCAAGAAATATGGAAAACAACATCATGGCCAACTGACTGGAAAAGATCTTTGTTTATACCAATACTAAAGAAAGGTGATCCAACTGACTGTGGAAATTATCGAACAATCGCTCTGATCCCACATGCCAGCAAGATTCTACTGAAGATTATTCAAAAGAGACTACAACCATACCTGGAACAAGAACTACCTGAAATGCAAGCAGGGTTCAGGAAAGGGCGAGGAACGAGAGACATCATTGCGGATGTGAGATGGATCCTTGAAAAGACTAAAGAATACCAAAAGGATATTTGTGTTTTATCGACTATAGCAAGGCTTTTGACTGTGTAAACCATGAGAAACTCTGGGCCACATTAAGAAGCATGGGTATACCAGAACACCTGATCGTTCTCTTGCGCAATCTGTACATTGATCAAGAAGCCCAGACCAGCTGTATTCCACGCTTTAAGAAAAGTGGAAGGATGTCCAAAAAACTGCCAGCATGGTTTAAAGGTGAGGTCAGAGAGGCTGTTGTTGCCAAAAAAGCATCTTTCAGGAAATGGAAAAAAGAGCCAAACGACGAAACCTGGAAACAGCACAAGCACTGGCAAGTCAAATGCAAGGCATTGATAAGGCAGGCAAAAGGAGAATTTGAGAAGAAGCTTGCTGCGGAAGCAAAAACGCGAAATAAAGACCTTTTCAAGTACATTCGTAGCAAAAAACCTGTGAGAGAGTCAGTTGGTCCATTAGATGATAAAGGGGTTAAAGGAGCACTAAGAGGCGACAAGGCGATAGCGGAGAGACTGAATGAATTCTTTGCTTCGGTCTTTACTGAGGAAGATGTAGGGATGTTACCCATGAATGAAGTGGTATTTAAAGGTGCGGAAGAATTGAAGGAAATATCGATACATCGGGAAGATGTCTTACAACTACCGTGTTTCCCCGAAAATAAGACCGGGTCTTATATTTATTTTTGCTCCAAAAGATGCACTAGGGCTTATTTTTGGGGTAGGGCTTTTTTGATATACAGCTTGACAGCACAGAATGAGTGGCGCTGCAGCTCCCGCCCACAGATGATGGAAGTGGTCCGCAGCACAGCACAGGCACCCGATCGGCATCGGGGAGTGGAGCAAGAGGAAAGCTCCTCCCTGGTCCGCCCACAGAAGCCAATCAGGCCACAGCAGCACCATCTTCCAAAGAGCAGAGCGCCCTTGGCGCAAAGGAAGCGGCCCGCAGCTCAGCAACGGCACCTGATCGGCGTCGGGGAGTGGAGCAGGAGGAAAGCTCCTCCCCGGTCCACCCACCGAAGCCAATCACGCACAACAGTACCAACAACTTAAAGGAGAGCACTCATGGAGCAAAGGAAGAGGCCCACAGCACAGCACTGGCACCCGATCGGCGTCGGGGAGTGGAGCAGGAGGAAAACTCCTCCCCGGTGACCCCCCCCCAGGTTCCGAATCTGTCAGACATGATCTGCACTAGGTCTTATTTTCAGGGTAGGGCTTATATTATGGGAATCTCAGAAAAACGTGCTAGGTCTTATTTTCAGGATAGGTCTTATTTTCGGGGAAACACGGTATTAGATAAACTGAAGAGTAGCAAATCACCTGGGCTGGATGGTATACATCCAAGGGTGTTGAAAGAACTGAAATATGAGATTGCAGAACTGCTATCAGTAATCTGTGAACTATCATTAAAATCATCTCTAATACCTGAAGATTGGAGGATCGCCAATGTAACACCAATTTTTAAAAAAGGTTCCAGGGGTGATCCGGGAAAATACAGACCGGTGAGCCTGACGTCAGTACCGGGAAAAATGGTAGAAACCATCATAAAGAATAAAATTACTCAGCATGTAGATAGTCACAACCTAATGGGAGACAGCCAACATGGCTTTAGACAAGGAAGATCTTGTCTTACTAATCTGTTATGTTTTTTTGAAGGAGTGAATAAACAGGTGGACAAAGTTGAGTCGGTTGATATTGTGTATCTGGACTTTCAGAAAGCCTTTGACAAGGTCCCTCATGAGAGACTTTTGGCAAAACTAAAGAGTCATGGGATAGGAGGCAGTGTACTATTGTGGATCAGGAACTGGTTAAAAGATAGAAAGCAGAGGGTAGGGCTAAATGGCCAATTTTCCCAATGGAGAAAGGTGAATAGTGATGTACCCCAGGGATCTGTGCTGGGTCCGCTGCTTTTTGACATATTCATAAATGACCTGGAAAGTGGAATAACGAGTGAGGTTATCAAATTTGCAGATGACACAAAACTATTTAAAGTTGTTAAAACCAAGAGGATTGTGAAAAATTGCAAGAGGATCTTGATAAATTGGAAGACTGGGCATCAAAATGGCAGATGAAATTTAATGTGGACAAGTGCAAGGTTATGCACCTAGGGAAGAACAACCCAAACTATGGTTACACGATGCAAGATTCCACATTAGGAACCACCACCCAGGAAAAAGATTTAGGCGTCATTGTGGATACCATGTTAAAACCCTCGGCCCAGTGTGCAGCGGCGTCCAAGAGAGCAAATAGAATGCTAGGTATGATAAGGAAAGGAATGGAAAATAAAACAAAAGATATTATAATGCCTCTATATCGTTCCATGGTAAGACCGCACCTTGAATACTGTGTGCAATTCTGGTCGCCGTATCTTAAAAAGGATATAGCGATTTTAGAAAAGGTACAGAGAAGAGCCACCAAAATGGTAAAGGGGATGGAAGGATACTCCTATGAAGAAAGGCTAAAAAGGTTAGGGCTCTTTAACCTGGAAAAGAGACGGCTGAGGGGAGATATGATAGAAGTCTATAAATTAATGAACGGAGTGGAACGGGTAAACGTAGATCGATTGTTTACCTTATCAGAATATAGAAAGACTAGGGGACATGCAATGAAGCTACAGGGTAAACTATTTAAGACTAATAAAAGAAAATATTTTTTCACTCAACGTGTAATCAAACTCTGGAATTTGTTACCGGAGGATGTAGTAAAGGCTGTTAGTGTAGCTGGATTTAAAAAAGGTTTGGACAAGTTCCTGGAGGAAAGGTCCATAAACCATTATTAAGAAGTGACCGAAGATATCAATGCTTGACCCAGTACAAGCATTGTGGAACTTGTGTCTCTTGGGGAAACTGCTAGGTACATATAACCTAGATTGGCCACTGTTGGAAACAGAATACTGGGCTTGATGGACCTTGGTCTGACCCAGTATGGCATATCTTATGTTCTTATGTTCTTAAGCAACAGTTCGAACGAAACAAGGAGAAACAGAATGGTTTAAAATCAGCAAAGGTGTAAGACAAGGCTGCATACTTTCCCCCTACCTGTTTAATTTATATGCAGAACAAATCATCAGAGAAGCAGGATTGTATGAAGACAACAGGTGTGAAGATTGGTGGAAGACTCATCAACAACCTTCGCTATGCTGATGATACTACATTACTGGCTGAAAGTGAAGATGATCTGAAACATTTGCTTCTCACAATCAAAGAACATAGTCTCAAAATGGGCCTGCACCTTAATGTAAAGAAGACGAAGATCATGACAACTGGCATAATCAACAGGTTTATCGTTGAAGGAGAAGAAATTGAAATTGTGAACAACTTTAACCTACTTGGATCAACTATCAATAAAGAAGCAGCAAGCAGTCAAGAAATCAAACGATGCATTGCTCTTGGCAGAATGGCTATGAAAGACCTAGATAAGATTCTCAAGAGCAGAGATGTCTCTCTCCATACAAAGATTGACTTGTTCAAGCCATGGTATTTTCAATAACATCATATGGATGTGAAAGCTGGACAGTGAAAAAGACAGACAGGAAGAAAATTGATGCCTTTGAATTATGGTGCTGGCGGCGAATATTGTGTATTCCATGGACTGCCCGAAGAACAAACCAGTCGGTACTAGAGGAGATCAAACCTAAGCTTTCTTTAGAAGCTCAGATGACAAGACTTCGACTTTCATACTTTGGACACATCATGCGAAGAGAGAGATCATTAGAGAAAGACATCATGCTTGGCAAGATAGAAGGTCAACGCAAAAGAGGCATGCCAGCAATGAGATGGATCGATACAATAACAGCAGCTACGGGTACCAGTCTGTCAACAATGAGCCGCCTGACTGAAGACCGAACACAATTTAGGATAGCTATCCAGAGGGTCGCCATGAGTCGACTCCGACTCGACGGCACTTAACAACAACAACAATCCCAGGATAAGCAGTGGATTTCCCCAGTCTACTTTAATGGTCTTTCCCTCCAGGAACTTTTCCAAACCTCTCTTAAACACAAGTACACCAATAGCCTTTACTACATCTTATAGCAACAAATTCCTGAGTTTGATTACACATGGTTACAGAAACATGGTTGGCGATTACAGAGACATGGTTCACGGAAAACCATGACTGGGATGTAATCATTCCAGGCTATGCTTTATTCAGGAAGGAAGGGTAGAAAGAATGGGAGGTGGAGTATCTTTTATCTCTTTATTTGCGAGATTTGATATTCCACCCTTGCCGGAGCGTCAGGGCGGTGTACAATAAAACAAGAGTGGCACTATATGTAAAAATTAATATTAAAGCTATAGAATTGCAGGGCTTAAAAGGAAGAGAAGAGGCACTGTGGGTTAAACTAGAAAGAGGGAAAGGGAAATCCATTTACATTGGAGTTACTTACAGATCCTCCTCACAGGGAATCGAAGTGGACTAAGATGTAATAGAAGATATACACAGTTTTGCCATGAAAGGAGACGTGCTACTGATAGGTGATTTCAGTATGTTGGATGTGGATTAGCATATCCCTGCTGTGGTGTCATCTAGAATTAAGGAGATCCTGGATTCTCCGGGAACAAGCAGGAAGACAGTCCTCACATATGGGTGATGTCGGCACCGACGGAGCCCTCACAGAAGCATTCCCCCAGCTTTCAAAGAAAGCCTTTGGGAGATGCCACCATGCATGTGTGGTCCCCTTCCCACCGAAGGATGCTATCTTGCTCAGTCTCCTTTTTTCCGCGGAGCCCTTCAGATGTTGCCTGGCATGTCCCTGGAAAAAGTTGATTTTTCTCTCTCCGAGTTTCACACCGATACTCTTCCCACCTACCGACCTCGTTTCTGGTTCAGTCTATTTTTTGTAGTCTTGCGTTCTTTTCTTTTTCTGGTATCTTAATGCCTTCCTCCCCCCCCCCTCCCCCCCCCCCCATGGCTAGCAGTGGCTTTAAGAAGTGTGATCGGTGCTCTAAAATCATGTCTTTGACCGACACACATGACTGCTGTCTCCGCTGCCTTGGGCCAGACCACGACCCGGCAGCCTGCGGCCTCTGCAAGATGATGTCCAGCAAGGCCCTCAAGAGCCACCAGCAGCAGCACAATAGATTTTTCCCCCGAGTCCCCGGTGCCTCCAAAGGCCAGGGCCATGTCTGAGGCAACGACATCTCGGGCGGAATCCTCTGAACCTGAGCCTCGTCGTGGGTCCTCAGAAAGGGGATCTCCCTCGAGTCAACCCAGGAAGAAGAAGAAACCCTTGGGCCCAGTACCGCAGTCCAAGACATTCGTCCGAGCTGTCAGAGATGGAGCGGCCTGCAAAGGTCCCCCGGAACGGTCCAACCACGGACCTGCCTCAGTCTCCAGACACCATCCTCGTCAAGGTTTCCCTTTGGGGGAGCTGGCGTCAGGCCCGAGCCCCTCGGATTTCCAGAATGGTGACCCCGGAGCGCCGTTTGTCTGCCTTCATGTACCAATATAAACTAAGTCCTTAGGTTAGTAAAATTGAAATCCCCCGATGGCAATGGGGTCTCCCGTTTGGTAGATTGGATCTCCCAATTGAATGGCAGTGACTGTTAGCCAATGAACAGGATTGTTCCCCTTTATCTCTCCGGAGCAACTTCCGGTAGGAAGAAGCTTTCCATAGCGGTGTATTTTGGAAGAAAGTAACCACTTGAAACGGGGCTTAATGGCCCGAAACGTACGTCGTGTATGAACTATCCGATCGCTATTTGAGAGAAAAGTCTGGCACATGGAAACTTCACTGGAATATAATGATGAGCTAAGTAAAAAATGTTTTAGCGTTTACAAAAAAAGAAAAATAGAAAAGGCTGTCTGGTGTGATTGGATGTCCATTCCAGTCTCCTCCAGTCTCTTCTGACAAAAATTAAGTTTAAATAGGGGTTTCACTTTATGGGTTTAGTTTTTGTTATTGCCTTCATGTACCGGCAGCGGGCACTGTTGTCCGTCATGACCTGTTCATCCATCCTGACTACTGGGCCCTCAGCGTACAAGATGTTCCCGGAGGCTGAGACAATCCTCGAGGTCCCTCGGCCTCGAGTCAATCCTTGGCTGAGGTCGTGATCTAAGCCCTGCTCAATGGGACTACGGTCATGCCCGGCAAGTTTGCCAGGCACCGGCTGCAGGGCATCGGGGGCCTTGAGGCCAACAGAGCAGCCCTTCTACGAATCCTCGATGGACTACTCTGAGTGGGAGATGGAAGACAAGGAGTCCCCCGATATCCATTGCCACCACGATGTCCCTTCTGACTCTCGCTTCTCGGAGCCTCGATGGTGGTCCCCGCCAAGGATATGGGCTTCCTTGATTTTGTCAAGGACATGTCGAAGGCTCTGGCATTCCTGACAAAGTCGGGAGGAGGACCCTCGGGCAGATGAGTTGGAAATCCTCCAGTTCGCGGTCCCTCAGTGGGAATCTGTCACGGTCCCCATTCCTCCCATCCTGGAATGGCTGATGTTCCGAATGATGGAGACACTGGCTTTGGTGCCGGTGGCGAGCAAGCGGCTCGACTCAATGTATCGAATCCATCAGAGCCAGGGCTTCCAAAAGTCACAGCTGCCGCATAACTCCATGGTGGTAGAGTCGCCCATGTGTCGGCTGAAAAGTCAAAAGACGTACTCCTCAGTGCCCCCTGGCAGGGAGGACCGCACCTTGGACGCCCTGGGCAGAAAGTGCTACCAGGACTCAATGTTCCTGGGCCACATCCAGGCCTACCAGTTTTATATGGGCATGTACCTGTTCAATGTATTTGTTAGTGATATTGCTGAAGGACTGAATGGAAGTGTCTGTCTTTTTGCAAATGACATGAAAATTTGCAACAGAGTGGACTCCCCTAAGGGAGTGGATAACATGAGGAAAGATCTACAAAAGCTGGAAGAATGGTCTAATGCTTGGCAGTTAAGATTTAATGCGAAGAAGTGCAGTGTCATGCACTTGGGAAGCAGAAATCCAAGGGAAATGTACGCGATAGGGGGCGAGAGGTTGGTGTGCACTGACCAGGAGAAGGACCTTGGTGTGATTATTTCTGAGGATCTCAAGGTGGCAAAACAGTGCGACAAGGCACTGGCAAAAGCCAGGAGGATGTTGGGTTGCATACAAAGAGGAATTACCAGCAAAAAGGAAGAAGTACTAATGCCACTGTATAAGTCACTGGTGAGGCCTCACTTGGAATACTGTGTTCAGTTTTGGAGACCATATCTTGCAAAGCATGTAAAAAGACCGGAAACTTTTCAGAGGAAGGCAACTAAAATAATTTGGAGCCTGTGTCAGAAGCCTTATGAGAAGAGACTCGAAGAGCTAAATATGTACACTCTGGAGGAGAGGAGGGATAGGGGAGATATGATTCAGATCTTGAAATGCTTAAAGAGAAATAATGAACAAACAAATGTCTTCCAAAGACGGGGAAGCTGTAAAACTAGAGGGCATAACATGAAGCTGCAAGGGGGTAAATTGAAAGGCAATGTCAGGAAATATTTTTTCACTGAAAGGGTGGTGGATGCTTGGAATGTTCTCCCGATGGAAGTAGTGGGGGCAAATACAGTGACAGAATTCAAAATGTCATGGGACAGACACAGTGAATCCCTTTACAGCAACAGGATAAAATCAAAATAGACTTAACTATCTAATTAATCAACAAATAGGGATGCCCTACACAGAGCAGTGGGTTCACCCCTAAACAAATGCACGGAGCGGCAGGTGCACCTACTCTTGCCATCTTACTGGGCAGACTAGATGGACCATACTGGTCTTTATCTGCCATCATTTACTATGTTACCTGAGAGACCTGGTGAAGGAATTCACCGGGTTCTCAGTTGGTTTCTCCATGGAACCCTTGCAGCGGTTCAAGAACCTGGCCAAGGCAGTCAGTCAGTGCTCCAAATTCATGTTTCGAGCGCCCTATGACAAGTTTGAGTCGGCGGCCCGAGTAGCCATGATGGGTGGACAGGCATCAGCGCGTGCCGCTAAGCTTAGCTGCAATCGTCCGACCTCGAGCAGTGGGTTCAGGACATATTGGTCGATGTCCCATGCCAAGGAGAGAACCTCTTTGGCAAACCCATGACCGACAAGGCTGCCGTGCTGGAGATCGAGTTCATGACGAGGACCAGGCTCTCTAAAAAGACCGCTGCCCCTCCCCGACAGAAGGGCTCGGGTAAAAAGTCCTTTTATCTGAGGAAGGGAGCTGCTTACCGAAACTACCCACCATATCAGACCTCCCTAGTTCCCCAACATGGTCAGCAGGCCAAGGGACATGGGCATGGCCAGTGTAAGCAGAAGGCTCCAAAACTCTAGGCACCAGACCCGGCCCAGCCAGGGGCGAGCTTTTGACTCCTTCAGCATAGCTTATTTACCCCAAGGAGAACAGCAGCCCATAGGGGGACGTCTGGCCGCCTATGCCCACAAGGTGGATGTCCATGGCCGTCTGCTCATACACAATCCGACAGGGTATCCTCCTGCGGGCAGTGTACCTGCCCAGTCAGGACAACCAGCTGGCTGACTGGCTCAACAGAGTTCTCCAGCTGCACGAGTGGCAGCTGGACCCCAGGGTAGCCAGTCTGCTTTTCCGACTCTGGAGGAAACCCGTGATGGACCTGTTCACCAGCCTGGACAACTTTCAGTTGCCACGCTTCTGTTCTCATTAAAACCAATGGTAGAAAAAATATATATATAAATTTACATACATCTAGATAAGATCTGTAGAGAATACAGCTTATGAAAAAGGAAAAATCCACAGAGAAAAGTAGTCATAATCTCAATACAATTAGAGGGACGTAGGCTTGTATAATAGATTAATTAACGCTTCTGCTCCCGGCAAGCCCACCCTCCAGGGTGGCAGCGGACACGTACCTGGTCTCATGGTCTGGAGGCCTCATGTACGCCTTCCCTCCTACCCCGCTGATTGCCAAGACTTTGTTCAGGACCCTCCGCGACAGGGCCTCTCTCATCCTGATAGCTGCCCAGTGACCCAGGCAACCGTGGTTCCCGCTGCTTCTACAGTTGACGGTGGAGACCCCCACCCCCCTGTAGACCACCCCGGGACTCCTATCCCAGGAGGGGGCTCTCTCCTGCACCTCAACCTGGGGTCCCTGTCGCTGACAGCGTGGCTGCTGAGAGGGTGACTCTGGCCCCTTTCAGCCTTCCGGTTGAAGTGAAGGATATTCTGCTGGTCTCTTGCAGGGCCTCTACTAAGAAGGCTTACGCCTTCAGATGTTGCGGGTTCTCTGTTTGGTGTGCCGATCACAAGGTTGATCCTTTCTCTTGTCCGGTGGCTCTGGTGTTACAGTACCTTCTGCACTTCTTTCAGACTGGGCTCAAGTTTAACTCTGTCCAAGTGCACCTTAGTGCCTTGGAGGAGGGTAAGCACCTCTCTGTCCAGCCGTTGGTGACCCGTTTTCTTCGGGGCCTGCTTTTATCGAAGTCCCCAGTTCACCCTCCGGCAACCAAATGGGACCTCAACGTAGTATTGGGGCAGCTCTCTCGCCCGCCTTTCGAGCCTCTGGCTACCTGCCACCTTCGGTACCTCTCTTGGAAGGTGGTTTTCCAGGTCACGCTTACCTCCGCTCTGAGTTAGCGAGCTTCAGGCCCTCGTAGCGAAGGTGCCTTATACCAGGTTCTACAAGAACAGAGTGGTGCTTCACATGCACCCCAAATTCCTGCCAAAGTAGTATCACCCTTCCATCTCATCCAGGAGGTGGTGCTCCCTATCTTCTTTCAATACGTCACTCCAGTCGGGCGGAAACAATCCTACACACCTTGGACTGTAAGAGAGCTTTGTCCTTCAATATCCAGTGCACTCAGGGCCACCACAAAGCTCCTCAGCTTTTCATCTTCTATGACCCCAGTCAGCTGGGGGAGGCGGTGACCAAGCCTATGCCGTCCACATGGGTGCCAGACTGTATTGCCCTCACTTATGAGCATATATGAAAACAATCACTCAAAATGAAACATTGTTAACTGCAAGTCCTTCAGGTGAACTTTCATATTCTCACTTGTTGCAAAATATAGCACAAAACGTATACAAAGGAGGTCTCAGACACATGTGGCATCTACTCAAGCAATCAAATATTTAAATGCTCTTGCCAAGTCGCATCACCAACCATCCTTTGCAGCACCACCAGCCTTATCCAGTATGTAAAACACAAATTGCTTAACTTGTTGGTCGTTTCTCAACCACTGCAGGGCTTAGGTGCTCTTCCCAATTGAATAACTTTTACCTGTAGCTTTTACCCAACGCCTGTACACAATGGCGCCAATTAAAGGTTTCACTTCATAGAAGCTTCTTCAGGGGTAGAACTCTATCAACAAAAACAAAAAATACAATATAAATTACTTCTCACTCTCATGGACTCTATTAACATAATCATAATGTACCAACACCTCATCATGACCATAAAACTAAACCTAAATCTTCAACATGTACTATCTACAGGACCACTGCAACCATTCCAGGCTATACATTTATAACAATCACAAAACACTTCCGTTCAAAACTTTCTTTTTTTTTTTTTTTTAAATCCTTTATTTATGAAGATACCTTATACATAGTTATACTGAAAAAACAGTTACAACCAAAGAAGAAAATAGAAACATTCAAAAAGAAAAATATAATTATAATAAACCAACAGTCCACATCTCAGGAAGCATTAAACTAAAACAAGCAATATACTAGTGGAAAACAAAGCAAAAAGACCCAAAGGTCAATTAGCCTACTAATACAGCCGGAAGAGTTCCCTCAATACCCCCTCTAAACCTATCATGAAACAATACGTGCCTTTTCACGATCTACAATCCACTTCTCTAACTCAGATGAAGAGAAAAAGACAAACTTATCATTAAGCAATGAAATACAGCATTTACAAGGATATTTTAAGAAAAACGTCGCCTCCAAAGCAAGTACCCTAGGTTTCAGCAACAAAAAAGATTTCCTACGAAGCTGTGTGGAACGAGAGACATCTGGAAAAATAGACACTTTATCACCACAGAATTGGGACTCCCTCCTTTTGAAATAAGATTTTAAAATAGAAATCTTATCCCCTTCCAAGGATAGAGTAACCAATAGGGTGGCCCTGGTGGTAATCACATCTTGAGATTCCTCTAAAAAAGCAGTTAAGTTTTAAGTTTTCATTTTCTGCTGACAAAGACACCTCATCCTTATCTCCAAGGCCGATAGAATTTTTTAAGGTTAAGTAATAACATTTAGTAACTAAACAAGACTCAGCCTGTGGGTAAAGGAGGGTATCTTTCAAATATTTCCTAAAAAGAAGTAGAGGAGACAATAATGGACAAGTGGGAAAATTTAACAAAATTTAACAGCTCCACTGACTGACCTTTTCAATGCCTCGTTGGAGTCAGGAGTGGTGCCAAAGGACTGGAGAGAGGCTCATGTGGTGCCTTTACACAAAAGCGGAAGTAAGGATGTGGTTGAAAACTACAGGCTGGTTAGTTTAACTTCGGTGGTGAGTAAATTATTGGAAACGCTGCTGAAAGAGAAAATAGTGAGGTTTCTGGAGTCCAGCGGATTACAGGATCCGAGGCAGCATGGATTCACCAGAGGCAGGTCTTGTCAGACAAATCTGATTGATTTTTTTGACTGGGTGACCAGGGAGTTGGACCGAGGGAGAGCTCTAGATGTGGTGTATTTAGATTTCCGTAAAGCCTTTGACACTGTTCCTCACAGGCGACTTATAAACAAACTGAGCACCCTAGGGATGGACCCTAAAGTTACTGCTTGGGTTAGAAATTGGTTGGGTGGGAGGCGACAAAGAGTACAAGTAAATGGAGCTCACTCTGAGGAGAAGGATGTTACCAGTGGTGTGCCCCAGGGATCTGTCCTTGGTCCAATTCTTTTTAACATCTTTGTTAGTGATATAGCGGAAGGGCTGTCGGGTAAGGTTTGCCTCTTTGCGGATGATACCAAAATCTGCAATAGAGTAGACACCCAGGAAGGGGTAGATAACATGAGGAGGGATCTAGCTAAGCTTGAAGAATGGTCTAGAATTTGGCAGCTGGGATTTAATGTTAAAAAATGTAAGGTCATGCATTTGGGCTGCAGCAATCCAAGGGAGCAATACAGTATAGGAGGTGAAGTACTTTTGTCCACTAAAGAAGAGCGGGACCTAGGCGTGGTTGTGTCTGATGATCTTAAAGTAGCTAAACAGGTGGAAAAGGCGACAGCAAAAGCTAGAAGGATGCTTGGGTGCATACGGAATGGCTAGCAGAAAAAAGGAGGTGATAATGCCTCTGTATAAGTCTTTGGTGCGACCTCATTTGGAGTATGGTGTGCAATTCTGGAGACCGCACCTTCAAAAGGATGTGAACAGGATGGAGTCGGTGCAGAGGGTTGCTACCAAAATGATTAATGGGCTTCATTATAAAGCATATGAGGACAGACTTAAGGATCTTAATATGTACACCTTAGAGGAAAGGCGGGATAGAGGTGATATGATTGAGATGTTTAAATACCTCCGTGGCATAAATGTTCAGGGAGAGAGCCTCTTTCAATTGAAAGCAAGTTCTGCTACGAGGGGACATGGGATGAGGGTGAAGGGAGATAGATTCAGGAGTGATATGCGGAAATATTTCTTTACGGAAAGAGTAGTGGATCCGTGGAATAGTCTCCCAGTGGAGGTGGTAGAGATGAGGACAGTAACTGAATTCAAGAAAGCATGGGACCAACACAGAGGATCTCTAAAGGCAAAAAGTGGACTGTTGTAGTTGTTATGGAAGGACAGACTAGATAGGCCATGTGGTCTTTTTCTGTCGTCATATTTCTATGTTTCTACTACGACCCAAGTTTTCAAGATTCTCCAGCTTCTGATGCAGAAGAAAACTATCTTGAGCATGAGAAGCCGTAAAATCAGAAAACTTTTTAACCTAAGACTCCATCTTCACTAGAGCAGAGCCGAAGGCCCCAATCTGGGAATCAAGAGACTGAAACTTCTGCACTGAATCCTTAGTAAATTGACATAACTTAGGAACAGTCTCTGCAAGCATTTGTTCTGTACGCGAGACCACACTCCAAATATCCAAGAGAGAAACAGTGGAAGCAGAGGGTTGAGCAGGCAAAGCTGGAGAACGACTCCAAGAAACTTCTTTAGGAACCAATTTCGAAGAAGACAAAGCAGGAGACAGTTTCCCAGACAGTTCTAAGAAACCAGGGGGAAGTGGGGGTGTTCGCTCCAAGGAGCTTAAACTCGCACCATCATTCACGGGGCAAAAGGCACAGTACCTAGAGTAGAGACTCGTAGTGTGGAAATTAGATGTTTCTCAATCGCACCAACCTGTGAATCCTCAGCAGGGGGTTTCTTTTTGCACTTCCCCCTCCCCCCCCCCCCGGTATAACTTCCTCACAGCTCCAAAATGGCTCCTAAGGGGCTCACAAGGGGTAGAAAAGCCCCTTTGTAAAGCGCCCCTTAGAAAACGCGCCGACGACTGAGCGCCAAAGAAGGCCCAATAAAAGGGGCCTAAAGATGACGTCAACAGCAAACTGCCCGCTCAGCTGCCAGCCGCGAAATCGGCCTCCTCTCCCACAATGGCATCGGACAGCAGATGAAACGCTCCCAAAGCGAGTAGCAAGGTAGAGGCTTTAATCAGGGCCTGAAGATGACGTCAGCAGCAAACTGCCCGCTCAGCTGCCAGCCGCGAAACCGGCCTCCTCTCCCACAATGGCACCGGACAGCAGATGAAAAGCTCCCCACGTTCAAAACTTTCAAAACTACACCTTAATCACAATGATGACGCAGACATCCATTCTAAACGCACTTCTCTCAACACAGGCGACATGGACCACAAAAACGCCGCACATGCGGAGTGCGAGACAACAACCCGACTGAAATACGGGAGCTCTAGTGACGTTAGCTTTTAAAGTGACAAAAACGCATTTCAATCAATATTAAGGACATCACATCCGCACTACAATTAAAGAGCACCAAACAGACTACTACACATATAAATATCATAGCACAATAAGGGACTTATAACTACTGGAAGTCATAAAACCACAAAATCCTCAATCTACAACCATTACATCAGGTGTTGTATCCCCGGCAGAAACACAGAAAATCAATCTCTTCATACGAGTATCCAACAAATCAAATACAACCACCTCAATCAACTTCCATGTTCAAACCCCCAGGAGACACCGTCTGTAAGTTAAAGATCCATCTTTGCTCACATAGTATCAGTGTTTGCTCACGCGTTGGCCCAGCTCTCCCAGCTACTATATATATTTGGCAGAAGCAAATCGCCAATTGTCTGATGTGTCTGTATATATGCCTGTACATGAAGATCCAACACTGTCTTTACAAGTCTGTATTAAAGATATTACAACTGAAGCTTTGCATGTTAAATTGATAACATGTAAAGAATGGATTTTTTTGAATGTTGTCTCCCTGAATCTAGCTAAATTCTATCTTTTACCAAAAATACATAAAAATTTGGAGAATCCCCCTCGTAGACCAATTTTATCCACTAGGGTAACAATTTTGGAGCCTCTCTCAATGTTTATTGAGTCATTTCTGCGTCCATTGTTATGTGATATCTCTTCGTATATCAGGGACATGACCCATTTTCTCCAAGTTTTGAATGATCATTCGGAATTGGCTAAACTACCTGGTATAGTGTTGGTCACATTAGACGTGACGGCACTCTACACGAATATTCCCCAGAAAGCCGCATATGAAACAGTTGAATTGTTTCTTTCTCCAGGACCAAGCAGGAAGTCAGTCCTCACATATGGGTGACGTCGGCGCCGACGGAGCCCTCGCGGAGCAATTTTCCCCAGCTTTCAAAGAAAGCCTTTGGGAATTGCAGTGCGCATGCGCGGTCCTCTTCCCGCCCAAGGGTGCCATCTTGCTCAGTCTTCTTTTTTCCGCTGAGCCCTACAGACGTTGCCTGTGAATCCCCGCAGAAAAGTTGATTTTTTCTCTATTTTTCTCTTTTTTCTTCGGTTCGACGCCGGTTCTTTTCCCGCCCGGACTCGCGACGCCGGTTGCGAGTCCGTCCCTTATTTTTCGTTTTTTTGTCCTTCGTGACAGATTTCGCGCCTTTTTCCTTTTTCCCTGGCAGTCCGGTCATTCGACCTCGCAGGGGCCCTTTTTCCCCCGATGGCTGCCAGCGGCTTTAAAAAGTGTTCTCTCTGTAAGAAACTCATGTCTCTTACAGACACTCATGACTTCTGCCTCCACTGCCTCGGCCCAGATCATGACTCCATGATCTGTGGGCCATGCGGCAAAATGTCCTCAAAAGCATTGAGGAGTCGGCAGCATCAGCGGGAACGTATCTTCTCTGACTCCGGCCGGGCTCGGACCTCGTCAGAGGCTTCGACGTCTCGGGACTCTGGTCCTGAGCATCGTCGAAGTTCCTCTGACAGGGGGTCTCCTACCCGGGAACATCATCGGAAGAAGAAACCCGCGAGGGCGGGATCGGTGGACGCTCCTGGTTCCTCGAGGGCCAGGTCGCATAGCCCCGATTCCCGTCCCGGGTCCTCGGAGATGGAGAGGCCGTCAAAACATCCTCGACTCGAGGTGGACTTACCCGCTCACGTGAGTACTGTTGTCCTCGTTGACTCGCCTCCGAAGGACCCGACGTCGGGCCCGACGCCGTCGGGGGCTGCTGGGTCTCCTGAGCTCGGACTCAGGTTGACGACCTTGGAGAGCAGTCTGACTGCCTTCATGGTCCAGCAGCGGGTATTGATCGCTGGCCTCACCGGTGCTTCTGCCCTGACCGCCGGGACGTCGACCTCCAAATCGACCCCGGAGACCGAGCCGATCCTCGAGTCCATGAGAGCTCGAGTCGATCCTCGGTCGAGGTCTCCTTCGGCCTCCCGTTTGGGACCGAGGTCGTCGACGCCGACTCCCTCGGTGTCGGAGCGGATAGCATCGGTGCCCGCCCGACCGCAGCCGCTCGACTCCTCCTCCGAGGAGTCGGCCTGGGAATCTGAGGACGAAGAGTCACCTGGTTCCTTTCGGACTCGGTGTGTCCCTTCGGACTCCCCCGAGTCCGAACCTCGGAGACGGTCCCCCCCCCGGAGGATACCCGGTTCTCGGACTTCGTGAGGGATATGGCCAAGGCCTTGGCCTTCCCCGCGGATCCCGAGGAGGAGCCTCGAGTCGAGGAACTCGATGCCCTCCAATATGACTCTCCCCCGAAGGAGGCCTTTATTGTACCGGTTCCTCCGATGCTGGAACGACTTCTCCTTCCGCATGTGGGAGAACCCGGCGTCGTCGCCGGTGTTAAGCAAGCGGGTCGATTCCATTTCTCGAGTCCGCAAGAGCCCCGGCTTCCAGAAGGCACAACTACCGCACCATTCCATGGTGGTGTAATCGGCCATGCATAGACTTAAGAGTCAAAAAAATGCACTCCTCGGTGCCCCCTGGTAGGGAAGCCCGAAGCCTGGATGCCCTCGGTAGGAAGTGCTTCCAGGGCTCTATGCTTGCTTGTCGAGTCCAGACATACCAGCTCTACATGGGCATGTATCTCCGAGACCTGGCTAAGGAAATAGCCGGGTTCTCTGCTGGTCTCTCCGAGGAACCTTTGCAGAGGTTCCAGTCCTTGTCTACTGGTATTCGGGAGTGCTCCAAGTTTATATCTCGAGCAGCCTATGATGGTTTTGAGGCTTCGGCTCGAGTAGCTGCGGCCGGCATCGGTGGACGCCGCCAGGCTTGGCTTCAGACGTCCGACCTCAAACCCTGGGTTCAGGACAAGTTGGTCGATGTCCCCTGCCGAGGTGATAACCTCTTTGGCAAGCCCATGGATGAGAAGGCTGCACAAATCGAGACTGAGACTCTCACCAGGACTCGTCTCTCAAGGAAGACCTCTGCCCCTTCTCAAAAGAAGAAGGCCTCGGGGAAAAAGCCCTTTTACCCGAGGAAAGGTGCTGCCTATAAATTCTACCCTCCGTATCAGGCCTCAGCAGCTCCCCCACAGGGAAAGCAGGCCAAGGGACGGGGTAATGGGTCCCGTAGGCAGCAAGCCCCCAAGCCTGCACCACCGGCCCCTGCTCAGCAGGGTGGGGGTTTTTGACTTCCTCAACATAGCCTCTCCCCCTCCGCTGGTTTCTCTCAGCACAGGAGGCCGGCTGGTCCACTTTGCCCAAAGGTGGTCCAACATCACCACAGATACCTGGGTACTTCACATAGTTCAAAAGGGTTACCTTCTTCACTTTCACCAGGTACCTCCCTCCTACTTTCCAGGGGAACCTCCCCGACTACCTTTGCACAGGGACTTACTACTTCAGGAGTTAGCAAGTCTGGTTCAGGAACAAGCCGTGGAACCGGTGCCCCACCACCTGAAGGGCCAGGGGTTTTACTCCAGGTACTTCCTGATTCCAAAAAGAACAGGAGGCCTCAGACCCATCCTGGACTTACAAAACCTCAACAAGTTCCTTGCAAAGGAAAAGTTCAAGATGCTTACCCTTGGAATCCTGCTGCCCTACCTCCAGCAGGGAGACTGGCTATGCTCCTTGGATCTGAAAGATGCATATACTCATATCCTCATTCATCCGGACCACAGACAATATCTCAGATTTGTTGTGGGAGGAAATCATTACCAGTACAGAGTGCTGCCCTTTGGCCTATCCTCCGCACCCAGGGTGTTCACCAAATGCCTCGCAGTGGTGGCAGCTTATCTGAGACTTCAAGGTCTGTTTGTGTTCCCATACCTGGACGACTGGCTCATCAGAGCCCAGTCTTCCCAAGAGGCCACTCAAGCCACTCATCGCACTGTGGCTCTGCTCCAGCACTTGGGTTTTGTCATAAACTTCGCAAAGTCCACTTTGCTCCCCTCTCAAAATCTCGAGTTCATCGGCGCCCGGTTGGACACACTTCAGGCGCGGGCCTTCCTCCCTCTGGACAGGGCCAAGCGGCTCATGGATCTCGTCGGCCACTTTCACAGCACTGCGCTGGTCTCAGCCAGGCACTTTCTGCGACTGCTCGGCCATACGGCTTCCACGGTCCATGTGACCCCCAATGCCCGACTGAACATGCGTCCTGCTCAGTGGTGCCTTCGCAATCAATGGCATTAGGCCACGGGGAGCCTAGCGGACTCCGTACAGATCTCCGACCAGCTGGTCTCTTCTCTACAATGGTGGCTTCATCTGCCCAACCTTGTACTAGGAGTGACTTTTCAGTACCCTACGCATTCTCAGGTCCTGACGACCGATGCTTCTCTCCTGGGTTGGGGAGCACATTGCCAAGGGACATGTACTCAAGGCCTCTGGACTCCTTGGGAGTCTGCTCAGCAGATAAACTTCCTGGAGCTCAGAGCCATCCGCCTAGCGCTCAAAGCATTCTCTCACCTGGTTTCTCACCAGTTGGTGCTGATACAGACCGACAATCAGGTGGCAATGTTCTACGTGAACAAACAAGGCGGAACAGGCTCCTTTCTTCTCTGTCAGGAGGCACAAAAACTATGCTCTTGGGCAGTCCACCACGGCATCATCCTCAAGGCTGTCTATCTCCCAGGTCAAGAAAATTACCTGGCCGACAAGCTCAGCAGGATCCTCCAGCCACACGAGTGGCGCTTGGATCCGCTAGTGGTTCACCGAATCTTTCTCAAGTGGGGCATCCCCACCATGGATCTCTTTGCCAGTCCTCTGAACTGGCAGCTGCCCAGATTCTGCTCACGACAGCCGCATCCTCTCCGGGTAGCGGCGGATGCTTTTCTAATTCCATGGTCCACCGGCCTCTTGTATGCCTTTCCTCCCATGCCACTGGTGTCTCGGACGCTCTTCAAGGTTCTCAGAGACAAGGCATCGATGATCCTAGTGGCTCCCCGGTGGCCGAGACAACCTTGGTTCCCGCTTCTGATGCAGCTAGCGGTAGACACTCCTCTTCCACTGGGATTTCAGCCCGACCTCCTGTTGCAGGATCAGGGGACTCTCCTACACCCCAATCTCCGGTCCCTTCATCTGATGGCCTGGCTGCTGAAAGGGTAGTCCTTGCTCCCCTGCAGCTACCTCCAGATGTGGAGGAGGTCGTCTTGGCCTCCAGGAGGCCCTCCACCCGGAAGGCCTACGCTCTCAAGTGGCGTCGGTTCTCTGTCTGGTGTACTCAGCAGTCTCAAGATCCTTTCTCCTGTTCAGCATCAGTGGTCTTGCAGTACTTGCTCTCTCTCTCCAACCTTGGACTTAAGTCCAACTTGGTCAAGGTCCACCTCAGTGCTCTTTCTGCGCATCACATGCCGGTGGATGGTAGACCTCTTTCCAGCCACCCTCTGGTGGCTCGGTTTCTCAGAGGCCTCCTTCTCCTTAAGCCACCTTTGCGCCCGCCAGCCCCAGACTGGGATCTTAATGTGGTGTTGCAGCGGATTACCTGTCCGCCTTTTGAGCCTATGGCTACCTGTCCGCTACGTTTTCTTTCGTGGAAAACCTTGTTCTTGGTAGCCCTCACTTCGGCTAGACGCATTAGTGAGCTACAGGCCCTGGTTTCTGATCCTCCTTACACTAGGTTCTTCAAGAACCGGGTAGTCCTACGGACTCACCCTAAATTTCTTCCCAAAGTGGTTTCCCCTTTTCACATCAACCGGGAGGTGGTACTTCCGACCTACTTTCCCAGGCCACACTCCAGCCGAGCTGAAATGGTCCTGCATACCCTGGACTGTAGAAGGGTGTTGACCTTCTACCTTGACCGTACGCGAGAGCACCGAAAGGCTGTTCAGCTCTTCGTGTCTTATGACCCCAACAAGTTGGGGCTCCCTGTCTCCAAGCGTACTCTGTCCATCTGGATTGCGGACTGTATCGCTTGGGCTTACGAGGCTGCCGGCCTCGTGCTGGAAGGTATAGTCACAGCTCATCGTGTTCGGGCGAAGGCTACGTCGGTAGCTTACCTCCGCTCTATTCCATTGGCAGACATCTGCCGGGCCGCTACTTGGTCTTCAAGCCAGACTTTTGCAGCCCATTACTGCCTGGAGAGGGAGTCCCGCAGGGACTTTGCTTTCGGACAGGCAGTCTTCCGTAACCTCTTCGAGGTATAGGCAACTCCTACCCTCCGTCCCGGATGTTGGGCTACCGGTTGGAGACATATTCAGAGAAGATTCCTTCCTCCTGGGCTACTGACCTCGAGGGAGCTCATTTTTGTGCTTAGGGTCTCCGGTAGCCTTAAGCTGGGGAGTCCCATATGTGAGGACTGACTTCGTGCTTGGTCCTGGAGAAAGCGTAGTTGCTCACCTGTAACAGGTGTTCTCCAGGAGTAGTAGGAATCAGTCCTCACAACCCTCCCTCCTCCCCTTGGAGTTGCAGTTATATGCTTTCGTTTTTGCTAATTTTTGCTATCTTTTAGCTATGTCATCTGACTGAGCAAGATGGCACCCTTGGGCGGGAAGAGGACCGCGCATGCGCGCTGCAATTCCCAAAGGCTTTCTTTGAAAGCTGGGGAAAATTGCTCCGCAAGGGCTCCGTCGGCGCCGACGTCACCCATATGTGAGGACTGATTCCTGCTGCTCCTGGAGAACACCTGTTACAGGTGAGTAACTACGCTTCATCGTCGGGGTGACTTATCAGATGCTATGATAGGGTTTGTATTACAACTTGTTAAGCTAGCGGTGTTCCGTAACTATTTCTTGTTTAAAGGGACAATATACCAACAAATTTCAGGGGTGGCTATGGGTGCTACGTGTGCCCCCTCTATTGCCAATCTTTTTATGGGGAGATATGAAGAACAGTGGATAATGTCATCTCCATTTTTACCCCAGATAAAATTATGGTGCAGGTATTTTTTTTTTTTTTTAATTTAAATTTTTAATTATTACAAACAATTCCAGAATACAATCTGAAGAGAAATACACATATCATAAAGAGACAAAAATATCTCTAGGACAATTCCACCCAAAGAAATACAAAAGAATAATTCTAGACCACCATAAAACCTCTATAGGATCCAAGAAAAAAGAAAATCGTACTTAGAAAACTAAGTTACAAAACAAGTAATCACAGGAGCATCGATGTCATTGTATGGCAGCCGATATGGGAGTCCCCTCTATCCCTCCCTCCCTACTTTGTATAAATAGGAAATACAATTTCAGCACAGCATTCCTATCTGATTCAAAGGCAAAATTAACCACAAGAGTAGCCCGGCTTGTCACCACCTCCAGCGAGCTTTCAAGAAATTCAGTCAAGTTCAATGTAGGAGACGCTGGACCTGCAGCATTACCCTGCTGACCAAGCGGGTCCACTGAGGAAATAGACACATATTGTGCCCTTGCCAGGGGGGGTTAGCGAAGCCTCAGGCATCTGTAAAACTTCCAGAAAGTACTTACGGACCAGGTCCAATGGTGCGAGCAAGGGTGATCTCGGAAAAACGCATCTTTGGTAGTAGACTGGCTAATCTACTGAAGAGAGCTTTAAACTAGATTCGTTGGGGATGGGTGAAGAAAGCCCCCAGGTAAGTGAAAGCCCCCAGGTAGTTGATACATCAAATACCTTTATGGAAATGGGTAACAGGGGTAACACATGGAAAGCAGTGTGTATTAATGCCCGTAGCATGGGATATAAGATCCCTGAAGTTGAAGCTTTGATGGGAGTTGCTGACTTGGATTTAGTGGCAGTTACAGAAACATGGTTCACAGAAAACCATGACTGGGATGTAACTATACCTGGCTATACTTTATTCAGAAAGGACAGGGTAGGAAGAAGGGGAGGAGGAGTGGCACTATATGTAAAAACTACTATTAAAGCTTTGGAATTACAGAGCTTAAAAGGGAGAGAGGAGGCATTGTGGGTTAAACTAGAAAGAGGGAAAGAGAAATCTGTTTGCATTGGTGTGATATACAGACCTCCCTCACAAGAGGAAGAGGTGGACAGAGAGTTAATTGAAGACATACGCAGCATTGCTAGGAAAGGGGAAGTGCTATTGCTAGGAGATTTCAATATGCCAGATGTTGATTGGCACATTCCTGTTGCAGTATCATCTAGAAGTAAGGAGATCCTGGATTCTCTACAGGGAGAACTATTCAGGCAATTGGTAACAGACCCCACACGTGAAGGGGCCATACTGGACTTGGTGCTTACCAATGGTGAAAGTGTTTCTGATGTTGTAGTGGGAGATCATTTTGCATCCAGTGATCACCAGATGGTGTGGTTCAGTATTAGGACTAGGGTTGTTAGAATCCATTCCAAGGTGAAGATCTTAGACTTTAGGAAGACTAACTTTGCGAAGATGGGCCAATACCTCAGGGAGTCGTTAGTGGGATGGGAACAGCTGGGGGATGTAGAAAAACAGTGGGCAAAGCTGAAAGGGGGTATTTTAAAGGCAACCAACCTTTTTGTTAAAATGGTAAATAAAGGCAAAAGGAACAGGAGACCGCTATGGTTTTCGAAGGAAGTAGCTGAAAAAGTGAAGAAAAAGAGGGAGGCCTTCATAAAATACAAGAGATCACAGAGAGAGGAAGACAGGCATCTGTATTTGGAAAAACTTAGAGAAGCTAGCAAAGTAGTCAAGAAGGCAAAGATTCAAAAGGAGGAGGAAATAGCCAATGCAATAAAATGGGGGGATAAGACATTTTTCAGATATATTAGTGAGAAGAGGAAGGGCAAAAGTGGTATTGTCAGACTCAAGGATGCAGGGGGGAATATGTAGAAGCTGATAAGGATAAAGCGGAATTGCTTAACAAATATTTTTGTTCTGTGTTCACAGATGAAGAACCAGGAGCAGGACCTCAGAAAACACCCACAAATAAGAACAGAAGCGAGGGACATCTTGAACAATTTTCAGAAGACTGTGTTCGTGAGAAACTAGCTCAACTTAAAGTAGACAAAGCGATGGGACCGGATGGGATACACCCTAGAATACTGAGGGAACTTGGGGACGTTCTAGCAGCTCCACTGACTGACCTTTTCAGTGCCTCGTTGGAGTCGGGAGTGGTGCCAAAGGACTGGAGAGAGGCTCATGTGGTGCCTTTACACAAAAGCGGAAGTAAGGATGTGGTTGAAAACGACAGGCCGGTTAGTTTAACTTCGGTGGTGAGTAAATTATTGGAAACGCTGCTGAAAGAGAAAATAGTGAGGTTTCTGGAGTCCGGCGGATTACAGGATCAAAGGCAGCATGGATTCACCAGAGGCAGGTCTTGTCAGACAAATCTGATCGATTTCTTTGACTGGGTGACCAGGGAGTTGGACCGAGGGAGAGCTTTAGATGTGGTGTATTTAGATTTCAGTAAAGCCTTTGACACTGTTCCTCACAGGCGACTTATAAACAAACTGAGCACCCTAGGGATGGACCCTAAAGTTACTGCTTGGGTTAGAAATTGGTTGGGTGGGAGGCGACAAAGAGTACAAGTAAATGGAGCTCACTCTGAGGAGAAGGATGTTACCAGTGGTGTGCCCCAGGGATCTGTCCTTGGTCCGATTCTTTTTAACATCTTTGTTAGTGATATAGCGGAAGGGCTGTCGGGTAAGGTTTGCCTCTTTGCAGATGATACCAAAATCTGTAATAGAGTAGACACCCAGGAAGGTGTAGATAACATGAGGAGGGATCTAGCTAAGCTTGAAGAATGGTCTAGAATTTGGCAGCTGGGATTTAATGTTAAAAAATGTAAGGTCATGCATTTGGGCTGCAGCAATCCAAGGGAGCAATACAGTATAGGAGGTGAGGTACTTTTGTCCACTAGAGAGGAGCGGGACCTAGGCGTGGTTGTGTCTGATGATCTTAAAGTAGCTAAACAGGTAGAAAAGGCGACGGCAAAAGCTAGAAGGATGCTTGGGTGCATACGGAGAGGAATGGCTAGCAGAAAAAAGGAGGTGATAATGCCTCTGTATAAGTCTTTGGTGCGACCTCATTTGGAGTATGGTGTGCAATTCTGGAGACCGCACCTTCAAAAGGATGTGAACAGGATGGAGTCGGTGCAGAGGGTTGCTACTAAAATGATTAATGGGCTTCATTATAAAGCATATGAGGACAGACTTAAGGATCTTAATATGTACACCTTAGAGGAAAGGCGGGATAGAGGTGATATGATTGAGATGTTTAAATACCTCCGTGGCATAAATGTTCAGGGAGAGAGCCTCTTTCAATTGAAAGCAAGTTCTGCTACGAGGGGACATGGGATGAGGGTGAAGGGAGATAGATTCAGGAGTGATATGCGGAAATATTTCTTTACGGAAAGAGTAGTGGATCCGTGGAATAGTCTCCCAGTGGAGGTGGTGGAGATGAGGACAGTGACTGAGTTCAAAAAAGCATGGGACCAACACAGAGGATCTCTAAAGGTAAAAAGTGGACTGTTGTAGTTGTTGTTATGGAAGGACAGACTAGATGGGCCTTGTGGTCTTTTTCTGTCATCATGTTTCTATGTTTCTATGTAAAATTCAGAAATCTTAAATTATTCCTCCTCAACTGATTATCAAGAAATTCAATTTTTCTCACCTGGATCAACCGATCCCTTGAATTCACCACGCCGAGGGCCTGTAACTCCTCCACCTTAGATTCCACCTGTAATATTTTTGTAGCATGAATAGTCGCCTCTGTTTCCAGAGAGGAGCACTGCACTTTAACTTCAGACAAATCCTGAGATATAGAACCCACAAAGGGCAAGAAGGACTGCTGGAGGTTAGAGATAGCTTCCCATAAGCTATCCAATGTTACTGGCGCCGGTTTGACCACACTCCCAGGCAACCGAGACGCCAAAATACGGGGGCAGCTACTTCCACCAAACTCTACCCCCAAGGAACCGCGGGAGGGAGACACTCCTGCTCGACCCCCTGCGACTCGAACTGCTGACAAATCCGTCACACGGGAGCCCTCAGCAGACCCAGCAGCTGCACACAACGGTGAAACCTCACTCGACTGCAACACCGTGGGAGGGCCTCCAGGTTGAGCTGGGGACGCCTGAACAGGGCTCAGAAAAACCCCTTCCACGCTGAGATCCGCCTGCACCAACGGCGGATCCCTCGAAGCCATACTACCAGCGGGGGCACAAAATCCAGTAATCGACGTCTGAACAAGCTGACCAGCCGAGGAAGACGACCCCGAGGGCTTCTGGGCAAGTTGTTTCCTTTTCCTCCCCATCAGAAAGGATCGTTCAGATACCGGACCAGGTCCAACACACTCGGCGTCCTACTCCATCGCCATCTTGAATTTTTAAGTTTTGATGGTGCAGGTATATTGACGATGTGTTTATGCTTTGGAAGGGATCTGTTGATTGTTTAGAACATTTTTTTCAATGGTTGAATAATTTAGATCCGAATATTCAGTTTACTTATTCTTACCATCAGGAGAAAATGGTATTTTTGGATGTGGTAGTTTATAAAAGTAGTACTGGATGGAGCACTTTGGTTTCAAGGAAACCTACCGATAGGAATACGTTCCTCCATTATGATAGTGCTCATCCTGTTAGGCTTAGGAATGGTCTTCCCTTCTCCCAGTTTGTTAGGTATCGAAGGAATTGCTCTGAGCTAGTGGATTTTCAAAGAGCATCCAGTCTGCTTTCAGCTAATTTTGTTGATAGAGCATATCAGCAGCACATAGTTAAATGTGCATACCGTACGCCGTTCAACAATAGAGAGTTGCTTCTAAGGCCAACTTTGTCAAGGAGACACCGCCACGAAAAGGCAAATAATCACGTGTAACAACAGACCCAGTACAAGACATGATTATGTAAAATCAGAGTTCATTGAATAATTCTTACTGCCAACCCGACACAGGCCGTGTTTCACCATTTCGTCAGGGGTTGATCAGGCAGATAAAACTAAAAACATAAATAGATAAAATCAATTGATAATAAACACATGAATCACATTAAAACACATAAAAGAACAGATGCTACAATAGAAATAAAAATGTCTATACATATAAATCACCATTTATAAACTCTAAAAACAATATGACATATGTAAGGGAACAAAGTGTGGATAAAACTAATAAATAATTGATGAACCACATAACGACTTACAATAAATACTGCACAAAAACTCATTTAACAAAATTCATATACACATCAATAGTAAGAGATAGATGAGAAGGCATGTAGAATGCGACAAACAACACTGGAAGTAGGATAAATACCTCCGAGGTGATAATAGAGGACACCTTTGTACTTCAACTCAGTATATTGGCAATCATACTAAAAAAGTAAAAACGAATACAAAATGATATTTATTAAAAGCACCTAAAATGAACAATACCATACGTATATATGTATTATTATTGTGATAAGGACCGGAGGAGAACCAGAAAGAAGACGCGTGGCAGGGAACGTGTGGTGAAATGACAATCCTCATTGGGGATAAAAAGCATTGCAGAAAGATACTTCTTGTGGAAAAAAATCAATCAAGAACTATAAAAACTATTCTGACCTCCATGCGATATGCAGTAAAATCTGAATTGATATCACTGGATGGGGGCTAAACTAGCATGGACGGCTAACTATGTAGATTTAGGTAAACTATCACCTTTTACATAGAAACATGATGACAGAAAAAGACCACATGGCCTATCCAGTGTGTCCTTCCATATCAACAACTACAACAGTCCACTTTTTACCTTTAGAGATCCTCTGTGTTGGTCCCATGCTTTTTTGAATTCAGTTACTGTCCTCATCTCTACCATCTCCACTGGGAGACTACTCCACGGATCCACTACTCTTTCCGTAAAGAAATATTTCCGCATATCACTCCTGAATCTATCTCCCTTCACCCTCATCCCATGTCCCCTCGTAGCAGAACTTGCTTTCAATTGAAAGAGGCTCTCTCCCTGAACATTTTTATGCTGTTATGTATTAGCTCATGCTGTTAACCATTATATTGTTTATTGTTACAAAATGTTCGATGTAAAACCAAGCCCTTGCTTTGTGGATTTTGTTTTATTGTGAACCGCAACTGAACTCTGGAAGATGCGGGATATAAATGATTGTTAAATAAATAAATAAATAAACATTTATGCCACGGAGGTATTTAAACATCTCAATCATATCACCTCTATCCCGCCTTTCCTCTAAGGTGTACGTATTAAGATCCTTAAGTCTGTCCTCATATGCTTTATAATGAAGCCCACTAATCATTTTAGTAGCCACCCTCTGCACCGACTCCATCCTGTTCACATCCTTTTTAAGGTGCGGTCTCCAGAATTGCACACTATACTCCAAATGAGGTCGCACCGAAGTCTTAAACAGAGGCATTATCACCTCCTTTTTTCTGCTAGCCATTCCTCTCCGTATGCACCCAAGCATCCTTCTAGCTTTTGCCGCCGCCTTTTCTACCTGTTTAGCTACTTTAAGATCATCAGACACAACCACGCCCGCTCTTCTTTAGTGGACAAAAGTACTTCACCTCCTATACTGTATTGCTCCCTTGGATTGCTGCAGCCCAAATGCATGACCTTACATTTTTTAACATTAAATCCCAGCTGCCAAATTCTAGACCATTCTTCAAGCTTAGCTAGATCCCTCCTCATGTTATCTATACCTTCCTGGGTGTCTACTCTATTGCAGATTTTGGTATCATCTGCAAAGAGGCAAACCTTACCCGACAGCTATATCACTAACAAAGATGTTAAAAAGAATCGGACCAAGGACAGATCCCTGGGGCACACCACTGGTAACATCCTTCTCCTCAGAGTGAGCTCCATTTACTTGTACTCTTTGTCGCCTCCCACCCAACCAATTTCTAACCCAAGCAGTAACTTTAGGGTCCATCCCTAGGGTGCTCTGTTTGTTTATAAGTCGCCTGTGAGGAACAGTGTCAAAGGCTTTACTGAAATCTAAATATACCACATCTAGAGCTCTCCCTCGGTCCAACTCCCTGGTCACCCAGTAAAAAAATCAATCAGATTTGTCTGACAAGACCTGTCTCTGGTGAATCCATGCTGCCTCGGATCCTGTAATCCGCTGGACTCCAGAAACCTTACTATTTTCTCTTTCAGCAGTGTTTCCAATGATTTACTCACCACCGAAGTTAAACTAACTGGCCTGTAGTTTTCAACCACATCCTTACTTCCGCTTTTGTGTAAAGGCACCACATGAGCCTCTCTCCAGTCCTTTGGCACCACTCCCGACTCCAACGATGCATTGAAAAGGTCAGTCAGTGGAGTTGCTAGAACGTCCCCAAGTTCCCTGAGTATTCTAGGGTGTATCCCATCTAGTCCCATCGCTTGTCTTCTTTAAGTTGAGCTAGTTTCTCACGAACACAGTCTTCTGAAAATTGTTCAAGATGTCCCTCGCTTCTGTTCCTATTTGTGGGTGTTTTCTGAGGTCCTGCTCCTGGTTCTTCATCTGTGAACACAGAACAAAAATATTTGTTAAGCAATTCCGCTTTATCCTTATCAGCTTCTACATATTCCCCGCCCCCCCCCCCTACACCCTTGAGTCTGACAATACCACTTTTGCCCTTCCTCTTCTCACTAATATATCTGAAAAATGTCTTATCCCCCCATTTTATTGCATTGGCTATTTCCTCCTCCTTTTAAATCTTTGCCTTCTTGACTACTTTGCTAGCTTCTCTAAGTTTTTCCAAATACAGATGCCTGTCTTCCTCTCTCTGTGATCTATTGTATTTCATGAAGGCCTCCCTCTTTTTCTTCACTTTTTCAGCTACTTCCTTAGAAAACCATAGCGGTCTCCTTTTCCTTTTGCCTTTATTTACCATTTTAACAAAAAGGTTGGTTGCCCTTAAAATATCCCCTTTCAGTTTTGCCCACTGTTTTTCTACATCCCCCAGCTGTTCCCATCCCACTAACGACTCCCTGAGGTATTGGCCCATCTTCACAATAATAAATATAATAAAAAAGCTTATTCCATAACTGAAAGAGGTGTAACCAACCTTACATATACTTAACCTATGATAAGATGAATGATAAATAAATAAAATATTAAACAAACCAATAGCCAATTTTTCTTATACTGCTGTAGGCAACTTCTGCGGAACGCCGGACCTGGCATACTAAAACTGAAAAAAAAAATATATAAAAAAAGTTTGCTAAGAGAGATAAAAGCAATATTAAAAACGCAAATGCAATACATAAGTTTTAAATCAAACCTGACACAAGACTTTGAGACAGCTCTTCTTGTGCTGCCAAGAAACTCTCTGCAAAAAATACCAGCGCAGGCGCTCATCAGCTATATCTCGGAGGACGAAAGAAGGGGGCGGAGCAAGGAGCGGGTAACCCGGAACTCCGTGGCGAACCATAAAATATAGAATCCAGTACATACAATCAAAAATCTGACTACAAACTCTTGCTAGTACATGGAAGATAAAATCTACCGCACAGTGCGGATTAACAATTGTTATGAGATTGATGACACATTCAACCTTCTTATAACTGGATCTAGACCTCCAATGTTAAACGACAAACTAAAATAGCATCTTATAAGAAATAAATAAATAATGAATAAACGCAAATTAGTGATTAATGGCCTAAAACAGATCTGATACTGTATATGATGATTATTCAATAAACTCTGATTTTACATAATCACGTCTTGTACTGGGTCTGTTGTTACACGTAATTATTTGCCTTTTCGTGGTGGTGTCTCCTTTGTGGCATGTTTTCACTGTGGAAGGACGTTTTAAGCTTTGGAGAAGAGGCTCTAGAGAAGCTTCTACCGCAGGAGTCCCTCCTTGATCAAAATGAAGAAAATACTGAAGATCCTTGGAACCAATGGGAGGATGTGGTAGAAATTACAAAAAAATTAGTAAAAGAACAGATGCATTCAGCGTATCTCCTGGAATGTTGTAAATCTAAAATTATTCCTAGAGGGTTGCGAATGAATAAAGCACCAGGGATTGGTTTATAAAGTGCTGGAACGCTATATTAAATAAATGTTCCCTAGATCTTATGATCCTTTTAATTTCGACTGCAAATAAAAAATCAGAGATTTTGAAATCAGAAATAGATGAGAAGTTGTCTGCTTTGAAAGAATGTGACAATTTGATACTGTATATGAAGATTATCAAAGGAATATTCAGCAGTTTAAAACAGAAGTGAAGAACAAGAAAGTAGAGAAATTCAAAAAAGACGAAGATGATTATAGAGTAGGATACGTTTATTATTGGAGTAAGAAAATTGATAATGACCGTTTGTGGTTTAAGAAGAGGACTTCTATTTTTGACCATAAAGAGAGCATTACTACTGATGACAGAAGAGATAGTCCCTTAGAGCAGACAAAGAAACGTGGCAGGAGCGAATCTGGTGAATCTGATGCTTCTGCCTCCCTTTTTTCTACTCAGAGGGGGTCAGGGAAGCCTCAAAGAGATAGGAAGTCTATTGGCAAGCACAATCATGATAATGATCAGGAGCCTTTTTTCCGCATGGACCCGCTCTGGAAAGGGGGAGGACGGGACAGCTCACGGTCCCGCCCGCGACAAAAGAGATCAGATCGAGATCAAGAACAAGATCGAGTGTTTGGCCAATATCAGGAACAACCTTACAGAGGTCGCGGCCGAGGCCAAGCAAGAGGCCGAGGCAGGGGAATGTGGAAGACAGATTGGTCAGAGGAAAGGAGATAATAGTTAAGTCATCTTGTATTAAGACTCCTAGCAATATGATTAATATTTCCAAATATTCATTGACGCCTGACGAAGAGTCCATTCTCAACAAAGGATTATCATTTGTTCCTAAAAATAAGGCGGATCCGTTTGAGGTCCACATTGACTTATACAAATTTTTTAGGAAGTTACGGATACAACATTTCTTCTCCAGTCGGGATACTGCTTATAATGACATTTCTATTGTTAGCAAGAAATCTACATGGGTTCCCCCTCAGCAGTCAGATCCTATCATAGAAGCTTTTGAAAAAGTAGTGTTAACACAAGTTGAAGCAGTTATGAAAGACAATTCTGCTTCCTTTCATAACATCACTCCAGGAGAAAGGAAAGCAATCTTATCATTACAAAGGAACAATCAGATTATAATTAAACCAGCTGACAAAGGAGGAGCTGTCGTAATATTAGATAAAGGTTATTATATACATGAAATAAATAGACTGTTAAAAGATCATGTTTTTTATCAGAGGTTAGATAAAGATCCCACAACAGATCTCAAAAGGAGCATTGACAACCTGGTCATGACTGCCTTTGAGATTGGGTATATAACTAAGAAGGAGAGGGATTTCCTTATTGTAGAATCACCTGTGATTCCTACAATATACATTATTCCTAAAGTTCATAAATCTCTGGTTGCTCCACCTGGACGTCCGATTGTCTCAGCCATTGGTTCAATTTTAGAACCTATTTTGAAGTTCCTGGATCTACTGTTGCGGCCGTTCATTAAAGAAATGTGGTCATATGTACGTGATTCAGCACACGTAATAGAGATTTTATCCTCTTTTAAGAACCATAGAGCCAACATCATTTTGGTGACTCTTGATGTGGAATTGCTTTACACTAACGTGCCGCAAAAGGAGGCGTTTGATATTATTGATCAATGCCTTCAGAGACGCACTGAACACCGTCGGATCTCTACCTCATTTCTATTATCCTTGGCACAAATCGCGTTATTTGAAAATTTTTTCTGTTTAAGGAATTTGTTTTGCAAACAGATTAAAGGGGTGGCGATTGGGTCGGCTATGGCTCCTGACATAGCCAACCTTTATATGTTTACCTTTATATGTTTACCTTTGTAAATAGTTTTATAATGTTTTTACTATAACCAAATGTTTAATGTAATTAACAGTATATTGTATATAGTTCACTGAAGTTCCATGTAAAAACAGCTCTGTTCACTGTTTCCTAAATTGTTCATTGTAAACCGCACCTGATCTTTGGAAGGTTGCGGTATATAAGCAACTGTTAAAATAAAAATAAATAAAATATGTTTAATTTTGAGAACAAGTTTTTAAAGGCACACCCTTTCATTGATGATATTGGTCTTTGGATTCGATACATTGATGATATCCTTGTTCTCTGGCATGGGTCCGTGGAGAAACTTGATGAATTCAATACGTGGATTAATCAACTAGATGTAAATTTGAGATTTCAGATTACATATGATCCTCATCAAATAGCTTACCTTGACCTCCTAATCAGAAAAGAAAATGATGGGTTTTCCACCACACTCTACCGGAAACCCACTGACAGGAACCAACTCCTTCATTTTAGTAGTTATTATAATCCATCCCTAAAGAGAAACCTTCCGGTGGATCAATTTTTAAGAGCGAGAAGGGTCTGTACTAAGTTACATGATTTTGAGAGAGAAACTAATGATATGAAAGAGAGGTTCCTGATCAGGCAGTATCCCGTATCATATATTGAAAAAGAGCGAAGGAATCCTCGCGCACGTCTTTGTTACAACCAAGAATAAAAGAAGATGAGATAGGGATAGTCTGTCCCTTGTTGTATTCAGAATATTCTTCTAAGATTATTAAAATTCTCAAGAATGAATGGCATGTCATTCAGAATTTGACATGTTTTCAAGACAAAAAACTTACGATTGCGCACAAACGCAATATTAATTTACGGAACCTTCTAGTACCTTCAGCTTTAACAGAAAAAGTATAGAGGACAGTTTCAATGTGGGAGATGTTCGGTTTGTTTAAATGTGCTTCCAATTAGAGAACACTACATTCATCCTACTACCAATCAAAAGTTTTACATTAATGATTATTCGAATTGCGACACCCAGAACGTTATTTATGTTATACAATGTCCTTGCAAAAAATTATATGTTGGCAAGACCAGCCGCAACATTAGGATTAGGATCACTGAACACAAAAGCTGCATTAAGAGAGATTTAACTGATAAACCTCTGGTAGCCCATTGGCAAGCTTACCAGCATGGCATTATGGATTTAAAAATTTTTGTGATTAAGAAAGTTAAAATTAATTGGAGAGGCGGGGATATCAACAAAACCATGCTGCGATTGGAGCAAAGATTCATATATTTATTGAGGTCTCTGGACCCGCATGGTCTTAATTTGGATAAAGACCTTTCCGTCTTTTTATAATAGGTGATTCTTATGATGGAGACGGCACATAATCCTGCCTGCCTTTTCAGCATCTTTATTAGTAGTTGAGGTACAGTAGGATCCCGCAAAATCTAATTTATTATGTTCTTTTTAAACTATTGAATTATTTTCTATAGGTCTTAATTATTTATGGTTTTAGCCATATGGTCACATTGTTTATATATGATTTATGGGTTGATGTTTAGGTTGTCTCATCAAATCATGTCCGGGTTTTTATCATTTATTTATTTATTTATGGTTCAATGAGTGGTTTATACATGGTTTTAGTCATCTTTGTCGGGGATTTATCATTTATTTATTTATTTATTTATGTTTTGATGTTTGGTTTTAACATTGAAGGCACAGTTTTTAAGATAACTGAGTGGGTAATTATTTCCCACGGTTACTAGCTTTTTTTATGCGGTGAGGGTTTTTTTATGCGGTGATAGTTATTCATCCTTATGCCTCCTTTTTACATACATTTTTGTATGAGCCACATGCCAAGCACTGAGTGAGGACACTCCTCTCCTCTCCCTCATATATGTTTTTATGGTTTTCCCATTTTAGCTTTTCTGTCCTTTGACAATATGTATCAGTGTAGATCGGTTAATTATGGTCCCTTATATTGGTCCTTTCTTATGTAATGGTTTAATTTTTACTGCAGGGTTACATTGTCTTTTTATGCCGTATGAGATTGTGTCCAAGAGATGAAGTCATGTTAATTTATTCATTTTTCTGTTTTAGGCCATTAATCATTAATTTGCGTTTATTCATTATTTATTTATTTATGTCTTATAAGATGCTATTTTAGTTTGTCGTTTAACATTGGCGGTCTAGATCCAGTTATAAGAAGGTTGAATGTGTCATCAATCCCATAACAACTGATAATCCGCACTGTGCGGTAGATTTTATCTTCCCATGTACTAGCAAGAGTTTGTAGTCAGATTTTTGATTGTATGTACTGGATTCTATTTTTTATGGTTCGGCACGGAGTTCCGGGTTAGCCGCTCCTTGCTCCGCCCCCTTCTTTCGTCCTCCGAGATACAGCTGATGAGCGCCTGCGCCGGTGTTTTTTGCAGAGAGTTTCTTGGCAGCACAAGAAGAGCCGTCTCAAAGTCTTGTGTCAGGTTTGATTTAAAACTTATGTATTTGCATTTGCGTTTTTAATATTGCTTTTATCTCTCTTAGCAAACTTTTTTTATATATTTTTTTTTTCAGTTTTAGTACGCCAGGTCCGGCGTTCCGCAGAAGTTGCCTACAGCAGTATAAGAGAAATCGGCTATTGGTTTGTTTAATATTTTATTTATTTATTTATCATTCATTTTATCATAGGTTAAGTATATGTAAGGTTGGTTACACCTCTTTCAGTTATGGAATAAGCTTTTTTATTATAAAAAAGGTGATAGTTTACCTAAATCTATATAGTTAGCCGTCCATGCTAGTTTAGCCCCCATCCAGTGATATCAATTCAGATTTTACTGCATATCGCATGGAGGTCAGAATAGTTTTTATAGTTCTTGATTAGATTTTTTTCCACAAGAAGTATCTTTCTGCAATGCTTTTTATCCCCAATGAGGATTGTCATTTCACCACATGTTCCTGCCACGCGTCTTCTTTATAGTTCTCCTTCGGTCCTTATCACAATAATAATCTTTATTTAAAATTTGATAAACCGCTTTCCGTCGTAACATAAAGCGGTGTACAATAAAAAGGTTAGCAATGCACAAACAATGAAAAGAACGCCAAAGTAAAATAGAAAAGCAAGTATAAAGAATAAAGGCATAGACAAATAAAGTGACAAAAAACCAAAACTGTACAAACAATTTAAAGGGCCAATAATTAAAACATAAATTAACAGGACTTTTAAAAAACAAGTATAATAAAAGGCCCAAAAAAGGGGGAGACAAACTAAACCATGTTTAGACAAAAGGACACAACTGAACAAAACAAATGGACAAGGGTGGACATAATAACAGATAAGTGAGAGGACATCAGGGAGGACCATCGGGAGAGAGATGAAAGGCTTGTTGAAATAAATGGGTTTTTAGTAGTGTTTTAAATTGCGGGTATGAGGGTTCCAAACGGAGAAACGGTGGTAAAGCATTCCAAAGTACTGGACCTAAGAAGAAAAAAGCGGCGTGGCGGGTCTGTTCAAGGTGTGCCTGTGATGGGGAAGGAAGGGACAGACGATTTGCATGGAGGGAACGAAGCTGACGGTAGGGGGTGTGAAGGGAAATTCGATCAGCAAGATAGAGAGGGGTGTTAGTATGAAGAGCACGGTGAATGAGGATAAGAAACTTATATTGAAAACGGAAACGAAGAGGTAACCAATGTAACCGGAGAAGAATGGGTGTGATATGGTCGAAACGGCGTGAAAAAGTGACGAGACGGGCAGCAGTATTTTGAATGCGTTGTAGACGTAGCAGTTGGTACTTTGGAAGGTTAGCAAGAAAGACATTACAGTAATCCAAACGACTAACAACTAAGGTCAAGACAAGGGTGACTAGGGAGGACACAGGGAGAAGGGGGCGGACAGCCCTAATCTGACGTAAGGTGGCAAAAGATCTACGTGTAAGGGAGGTGAGATATTGATGAAAAGATAGCGTGGGGTCGAGAATTACACCTAGATAACGGAAAGATGACACAAGAGGGAGGGGGGTAGAATCAATCAGGGGGGCCAAAGAGGGGCAAGAACCAGACAGTGAAACCCACATGGCTGTGGATTTTGATGGATTCAGGTGCAAGAAATTTTCAGACAACCAAGAAGAAATCCGAGAAAGACAGAGATTTAGCTGGGTAATGTCTAATGTCAAAGGAGAGGTATGGAACAGTAGGATAATATCATCTGCATACATATAGAATGATACAGGAAACTGTTGAATTACTAGGGATAGAGGAGCCAGAAAAATATTAAACAGAAGCGGAGAAAGAACAGAGCCTTGTGGAACACCGCAAGTGAGAGGAAAAGCAATTGAGGACTGAGTACCAGTGTGAACCGAAAAAGAACGGGCTGTAAGAAAAGAACAGAACCATTGCCAAACCGAGCCTTGTAATCCCACATCCAAGAGACGAGAGAGCAAAGTACGGTGATCAATCAAGTCAAAAGCCGCAGATAAATCAAGAGACACCAAAAGAGAAATATCACCACGGTCGTGTGCCACATGCAAATCGTTAAGGAGTGCTAGAAGGACTGTTTCCGTGCTATGCCCGTGACGATACATACGTACATGTATACGTATGGTATTGTTCATTTTAGGTGCTTTTAATAAATATCATTTTGTATTCGTTTTTACTTTTTTAGTATGATTGCCAATATACTGAGTTCAAATACAAAGGTGTCCTCTATTATCACCTCGGAGGTATTTATCCTACTTCCAGTGTTGTTTGTCGCATTCTACATGCCTTCTCATCTATCTCTTACTATTGATGTGTATATGAATTTTGTTAAATGAGTTTTTGTGCAGTATTTATTGTAAGTCGTTATGTGGTTCATCAATTATTTATTAGTTTTATCCACACTTTGTTCCCTTACATATATTATATTGTTTTTAGAGTTTATAAATGGTGATTTATATGTATAGACATTTTTATTTCTATTGTAACATCTGTTCTTTTATGTGTTTTAATGTGATTCATGTGTTTATTATCAATTGATTTTATCTATTTATGTTTTTAGTTTTATCTGCCTGATCAACCCCTGACGAAGTGTGCGAAACACTGCCTGTGTCGGGTTGGCAATAAGAATTATTCAATAAACTCTGATTTTACATAATCACGTCTTGTACTGGGTCTGTTGTTACACGTGATTATTTGCCTTTTTGTGGTGGTGTCTCCTTGACAAAGTTGGCCTTAGAAGCAACTCTCTATTGTTGAACAACGGCGTACGGTATGCACATTTAACTATGTGCTGCTGATATGCTCTATCAACAAAATTAGCTGAAAGCAGACTGGATGCTCTTTGAAAATCCACTAGCTCAGAGCAATTCCTTCGATACCTAACAAACTGGGAGAAGGGAAGACCATTCCTAAGCCTACCAGGATGAGCACTATCATAATGGAGGAACGTATTCCTATCTGTAGGTTTCCTTTAAATCAAAGTGCTCCATCCAGTACTACTTTTATAAACTACCACATCCAAAAATACCATTTTCTCCTGATGGTAAGAATAAGTAAACTGAATATTCGGATCTAGATTATTCAACCATTGAAAAAAATGTTCTAAATAATCAACAGATCCCTTCCAAAGCATAAACACATCGTCAATATACCTGCACCATAATTTTATCTGGGGTAAAAATGGAGATGACATTATCCACTGTTCTTCATATCTCCCCATAAAAAGATTGGCAATAGAGGGGGCACATGTAGCACCCATAGCCACCCCTGAAATTTGTTGGTATATTGTCCCTTCAAACAAGAAATAGTTACGGAACACCGCTAGCTTAACAAGTTGTAATACCAAACCCTATCATAGCATCCGATAAGTCACCACGATGATGAAGAAACAATTCAACTGTTTCATATGCGGCTTTCTGGGGAATATTCGTGTAGAGTGCCGTCACGTCTAATGTGACCAACACTATACCAGGTAGTTTAGCCAATTCCGAATGATCATTCAAAACTTGCAGAAAATGGGTCATGTCCCTGATATACGAAGAGATATCACATAACAACGGATGCAGAAATGACTCAATAAACATTGAGAGAGGCTCCAAAATTGTTACCCTAGTGGATAAAATTGATCTACCAGGGGGATTCTCCAAATTTTTATGTATTTTTGGTAAAAGATAGAATTTAGCTAGATTTGGGGAGACAACATTCAAAAAAATCCATTCTTTGCATGTTATCAATTTAACATGCAAAGCTTCAGTTGTAATATCTTTAATACAGACTTGTAAAGACACTGTTGGATCTTCATGTACAGGCATATATACAAACACATCAGACAATTGGCGATTTGCTTCTGCCAAATATATGTAGTGGCTGGGAGAGCTGGGCCAACGCGTGAGCAAACACTGATACTATGTGAGCAAAGATGGATCTTTAACTTGCAGACGGTGTCTCCTGGGGGTTTGAACATGGAAATTGATTGAGGTGGTTGTATTTGATTTGTTGGATGCTCGTATGAAGAGATTGATTTTCTGTGTTTCTGCCGGGGATACACACCTGATGTAATGGTTGTAGATTGAGGATTTTGTGGTTTTATGACTTCCAGTAGTTATAAGTCCCTTATTGTGCTATGATATTTATATGTGTAGTAGTCTGTTTGGTGCTCTTTAATTGTAGTGCGGATGTGATGTCTTTAATATTGATTTAAATGCGTTTTTGTCACTTTAAAAGTTAACGTCACTAGATCTCCCATATTTCAGTCTGGTTGTTGTCTCGCACTCCGCATGTGCGGCGTTTTTGTGTTCCATGTCGCCTGTGTTGAGAGAAGTGTGTTTAGAATGGATGTCTGCAGCATTATTGTGATTAAGGCGTAGTTTTGAAAGTTTTGAACGTAAGTGTTTTATGATTGTTATAAATGTATAGCCTGGAATGGTTGCAGTGGTCCTGTAGATAGTACATGTTGAAGATTTAGGTTTAGTTTTATGGTCATGATGAGGTGTTGGTACATTATGATTATGTTAATAGAGTCCATGAGAGTGAGAAGTAATTTATATTGTATTTTTTGTTTTTGTTGATAGAGTTCTACCCCTGAAGAAGCTTCTATGAAGCGAAACGTTTAATTGGCGCCATTGTGTACAGGCGTTGGGTAAAAGCTACGGGTAAAAGTTATTCAATTGGGAAGAGCACCTAAGCCCTGCAGTAGTTGAGAAACGACCAACATGTTAAACAATTTGTGTTTTTCTGTATGGATAAGGCTGGTGGTGCTGCAAAGGATGGTCGGTGAAGCGACTTGGCATGAGCATTTAAATATTTGATTGCTTGAGTAGATGCCACTTGAGTCTGAGACCTCCTTTGTATACGTTTTTTGTTTTATTTTGCAATAAGTGAGAATATGAAAGTTCACCTGAAGGACTTGCAGTTAACAATGTTTCATTTTGAGTGATTGTTTTTCATATATGGGCAGTATTTTTCACTCTAAAGAATTGACCAGTGTGTATGCTTCATCTCACTTATGAGCAGGCAAGGTTCCCGCTGGAAGGCCGTGCACCATGTTATGGCCATGGCGACTTCAGTGGCAAACTTGCACTCTGTCCCGATGGCGGACAACTGCCGGGCCGCCACCTGGTCTTCAGTCCATACATTTGCAGCCCATTACTGCCTGGAAAGAGAGTTCTGACAGGACGGTGCCTTTGGCCAGGCTGCACTTTGTAATCTTTTCAGGGTTTAGGCAACTCCTGCCCTCCGACCCTTCTGTGTTCAGGCTACCGGAGGCCTGGTTTCATCAGACACGGGTCCTACTGTGGTCTGTGGGCACAGACTCAATTGCTGCTGCTTGCGCCTCCCAACGAGGGAGCCCTGTTTTTTGCTATGGGCTTTCGGTAGCCTGTAGCTGGGGATTCCCATATGTGAGGACTGACTTCTTGCTTGTTCCCAGAGAAAGCATAGTTACTCACCTGTAACAGGTGTTCTGTGGGGACAGCAGGAATCAGTCCTCACAACCCTCCCTTCTCCCCTTGGAGTTGCTCATTTACCATCTTTTATTTTTGCCGTCTTTTAGCTATGTCATCTGACTGAGCAAGATGGCACCCTTGGGCGTGAAGGGGGCCACACATGCGTGGTGGCATCTCCCAAAGGCTTTCTTTGAATGCTGGGGGGATGCTTCCACGAGGGCTCCATCGGTGCCGATGTCACCCATACGTGAGGACTGATTCCTGCTGTCTCCGGAGAACACCTGTTACAGGTGAGTAACTACGCTTTCTCTACAGGGAGAACTACTCGGGCAACTGGTAACAGAACCCACATGTGATGGGACAATACTGGTCTAGGTGCTTACCAATGGGAAAAGTGTTTATGATGCTACTGTGGGAGATCATCTCGCATCCAGTGATCACCAGATGGTATGGTTCAGTATTAGGACTAGGGCTGATAAAATCAATTCAGAAGCGAGGGACTTAGACTTTAGGAAAACTAACTTTGCCAAGATGGGACAATACAGCAAAGAGTTGTTAGTGGGATGAGAACAGCTGAGGGATGTAGAAAATCTGTGGGCAAAACTGAAAGAGGTTATTTTTAAGTGCAACAAACCTTTTTGATAGAAAGGTAAATAAATGTAAAAGGAAAAGGAGGCCGCTATGGCTCTCAAAAAAAGTAGCTGAAAAAAGTGAAGAAAAAGAGGCGAGGCCCTCAGGAAGTACAAGAGATCGCAGAGAGAGGAAGACAGGCCTCTATAGTTGGAAAAACATAGAGAAGCTAGCAAAGTAGTCAGGAAAGTAAAGATACAAAAAGAAGACAAAATAGCCAATGCAATAAAATGGGGGGATAAGTCCCTTTTCAGATATGTTAGTGAGAAGAGGAAGGGCAAAAGTGGTATTGTCAGACTCAAGGGTGAATGGGGGGGAATATTTAGACACTGATGAGGATAAAGCAGAATTGCTTAACAAATATTTCTGTTCTGTATTCACAAATGAAGGGCCAGGTGCAGGACCTCAGAAAACACCCACAAAAAGGAACAGAAGTGACAGGGATCGCGAACGATTTTCAGAAGTCTGTGTTGTGAGGAACCAGCTAAACTAAAAGTAGACAAAGCGATGGGTCCAGATGAGATACATCCAAGATTACTTAGGGAACTGGGAGACGTTATAGCAGCTCCACTGTCTGATATTTTCAGTGCTTCTTTGGAGTTGAGAGTGGTGCCACAGGACTGGAGGAAAGGCACATGTCGTTCTGTACAAAAAAGCGGAAGCAAGGATGAGGTTGAAAACTACATGCCGGTTAGCCTAACTTTTCTGGTTAGTAAATTATTGGACAGGTTACTAAAAGAGAGAATAGTGAGGTTTCTGGAGTCCAATGGATTGCAGGATACAAGGCAGCATGAACAAATCTGGTTGATATCTTTGACTGGATGACCAGGGAATTGGACTGAGGGAGAGTCTTAGATGTGGTGTACGTATATTTCAGTAAAGCCTTTGATACCGTTCCGCACAGGCGACTTATAAACAAACTGAGCACCCTAGGGATGGACCCTAAAGAACTGATTGGGTTAGAAATTGATTGTGTGGGAAGCAACAAAGGGTACAAGTAAATGGAGCTCTCTGAGGAGAAGGACGTTAACAGAGATCTGTCCTTGGTCCGATTCTTTTTAACATCTTTGCTAGTGATATTACAGAAGGGCAATCGGGTAAGGTTTGCTTGTTTGCAGATGATACCAAAATCTGCAATAGAATAGACAACCAGGAAGGAGTAGATAACATGAGAATGGATCTAGCAAAGCTTTAAGAATGGTCTAGAATTTGGCAGCTGAAATTTAATGTTAACAAATGCAGGGTCATTTGGGCTGCAAAAATCCAAAGGAGCGGTACAGTGTAGGGTGTGAGGTCCAAGAAAGAAGAGCGGGAACTGGGCGTAATTGTGTCTGACGATCTTAAAGTAACTAAACAGGTAGAAAGGGCAGCTGCTAGAGCCAGAAAGATGCTTGGGAGAGGAACGGCCAGCAGGAAAAAAGAGGCGATAATGCCTCTTTATAAGTCTCTGGTGCGACCTCATTTGGAGTATTGTGTGCAATTCTGGAGATAAGAATATAAGCAGGTTGAAGTCAGTGCAGAGGGTGTCTACTAAAATGGTTAGTGGTTTTCGTTATGTAGCATATGAGGACAGACTTAAAGATCTTAATATGTATACTTTAGAGGAAAGCGGGATAGGGGCCATATGATAGAGACATTTAAATACCTCCGTGGAATAAATGCACAGGGTGGTCTCTTTCAATTGAAGGCAAGCTCTGCTACGAGGGGGACATAGGATGAGAGTGAAAGGGTTAGACTGGAGTAATATGTGGAAATATTTCTTTATGGAAAGAGTGGTAGATGCGTGGCATAATCTGCCGGTGGATGTGGTGGATACGAAGACAGTATCTGAATTCAAAAAAGCATGGGACAGAAACACGATATCTAAAGGTAAACAGGGGATTATTGTAGTTGATATGGAAGGGCAGGTTGGAGTTAGTGCAGAGGGTGGCTACTAAAATGGTTAGTGGTCTTCGTTATGAAGCATATGAGGACAGACTAAAAAATCTTAATATGTATACTTTAGAGGAAAGGCAGGCTAGGGGAGATATGATCGAGATGTTTAAATACCTCAATGGCATAAATGTACAGGAGGAGAGTCTCTTCCAGTTGAAAGCAAACTCTGCTACAAGGGGCATAGGATGAGGGTGAAAGGGAACAAACTTGGGAGGAAATGCTTCTTTACGGAAAGAGTGGTAAATGAGTGGAATAGTTTCCCAGTGGCGATGGTAGAGACAAGGACAGCATCTGAATTTAAAAAAGCATGGCACAAACACACAAGATCTCTAAAGGAAAAAAGGGCACTATTATAGTTGATAGAAGGGCAGTCTAGATAGGCCATGTGGTCTTTTTCTGCCGTTATTTTTCTATGGTGTGGGGAAAAAATATTTTCTTTGATTAATCTGACATGTGCTACATTGTAACTTCATTGTGTGTCCCCCTAGTCTTTCTAATTTTTGAAGTAGTAAACAACCGATCTACATTTACCTCTTCACGCCACTGATTATTTTATAGATGTCTATCAAATCTCCCCTCAGCCATCTCTCTTCCAAGCTGAAGAGCCCTAACCTTTTAAGCCTTTCCTAGGAATATTCTTCCATCCCCTTTACCATTTTTGTGGCTCTTCTCTGTACCTTTGCCTATTCTGCTATATCCTTTTTAAGATATGATGACCAGAATTGCCCACAATATTTGAGGGATGGTCGCAGAGGCATGGAGCGATAGAGGGGCATTATAATATCCTTGGTTTTATTCTCCATTTCTTTCCTTATTATTCCTAGCATTCTATTTTCTTTCTTGACCAGAGGGTTTCAACATATTATCCATGATGATGCCCAGATCCTTTTCTTGGGTGGTGATTCCTAACGTGGAACCTTCCATTGTGTAACTGTAGTTTGGGTTGTTTTTCCCTAGGTGCATAATTTTGCACTTGTCCACACTAAATTTAATCTGCCATTTGGACGCCCAGGGTATACATGTTTAGGTCTTCGTCTTTGCTCATATGCCTTCTATTGCAGGCCCCATATCATTTTGATCGCCATCCTCTGAACTATTTCAAGTCTTTTTATATCCTTTGTAAGGTATGGTCTCCAAATTTGAACACAGTACTCCAAGCAAGACCTCTCCTATGGACCTGTAGAAAGGCACTAATACCTCCTCCTTCCTGTTGGTTATTCCTCTCTGTCTGCAGTCTTAATATCCTTCTGGCTTTGGGCATTGGCCACTGCCTTGTCACACTGCTTTACCATCTTGAAATTTTCAGACACTTTAACTCCAAAATCCTCTCTCTTGGTCTGCATACAACAACCTCTTGTCCCCTATCACATACAGCTCTTTGGGTTTCGGCATCCTAAGTGCATTACTCTGCACTTCTTCACATTAAATCTTAATTGCCAAGCATTTGACCATTTTCTAATCTTTGTAGATCTTTTCTTATGTTGGCTACTTTCTCCAAAGTATCTACTCTGTTGCAAATCTTCATATCATCTGAAAAAAGGCAAACTTTTCCTTTTAACCTTTCGGCAATATCACCCGCAATAACATTGAACAGTAGGGGTCCACGACCGATGCTTGAGGCACTTCACTACTCACCCTCCTTTCGTCAGAGTGCGTTCCATTCACCACTACCCTCTGTAGTTTGGCAGTCAACCAGTTTTTGATACAGTTCATCACTTTAGGATCCATCCCAGGCTGCTCAGTTTATTCATAAGCCTCCTATGAGGAAAAGTCTTAAAGGCCTTGCTTAAATCTAAGTAGATGACATCCATCACATGCCCTTGATCTGGGTTCTCTGGTAACCCAGTCAAAGACATCAATCAGATTAATTTAGCATGATCTTCCCTTGGTAAAGCCATGTTGCCTCAGATCTTGCAACTCATTGGCTTCCAGAAAAAACACTATCCTTTCTTTCAGAAGTGTCTCCATTACTTTTCCCACTACCGACGTAAGGCTTACCAGCCTGTAGTTTGCCACCACTTCTCTGTTGCTACTTTTGTGAAGAGGGACCATGTCAGCCCTTCTCCAATCCTGCAGTACCTACACTTTCTCAAAGAATCTCTTAAACACATCTTTTAAAGCTTCTGCCAAAATCTCCCTGAGCTCCTTCAGTATCCTGGGATGCATCTAATCCAGTACTATGGCCTTGTCTACTTATAGTTTTGTAAGCTGTCCATAAAGGTCATCTTCCGTGAATGGTGTTAAATCTACTCCGTTCCCCTTGTTACCTTTGTCAGTCATGCATGGCCTTTTTCCAGGATTTTCTTTTGTGAACATGGAACAGAAATATCTATTTAGCTATTCCACTTTTTCCTTCTCACTTTCCAAAAATTGATCCTCAACATCTTTGAATCTTGCAATTCCACCTCTGGTCTTCTTCCTCTCCTCCAATATACCTGAAAAACAAATCCAGTCACCTCACTTCACTTTGTAGCCATTTTTCCTTCCACGTGTGCTTTTGCCATCCTGATTTCTCTCTTCTCCTCTTTCAGCTTTATCTGGTATTCTTTTCTGTGTTTCTCCTTTTGCGATCCTCTGAAAATTGTGAACCCTGCCATTTTTGCCTTTATTTTTGCAGCCTTTTTTTTGGAAAACCATATTTGTTTCCTTTTCCTCTTGATTCTATATTATTTCCTTACATGTAGATCTATTGTCCTTGTTATGGCCTCTTTGAGTTTAGCCCATTGGCTTTCCACTTCCCTTATCTCCTCCAACCCTGTCAGCTCATCCTTCAGGTATTTTATCATTTTACTGATGTCAGCATTTTTTTTTAATCAAGGACTTTGAGTTAGCTATGCTGCTTGTCCCAGGGGAAAGCAGTGGGTTTCCTCGGTCCACTTTAATAATGGTTTCTGGACTTTTCCTCCAAGAACTCATCCAAACCTCTCTTAAACCCAGCTACGCTAACAGCTTTTACTACATCCTTTAGTAAGCCTTTCCTGATGGGAAGTATCTTTCTATCCCCTTTACCTTCTCTAATTCTGCTATATCCTTTTTAAGATATGGTGACCAGAACAGCACACAATATTCAAGATGCGGTCGCACCATGTAATGATACAGAGGCTTTATAATATCCTCTGTTTTACTCTCCATTCCTTTCCATATGATTCCTAGCATTCTATTTGATTTCTTGGCTGCCGCTGCACACTGGATGGAGAGTTTCAACATATTATCTACGATACATCTAAATCCTTTTCCTGGGTGGTGGTTCCTAATATGGAACCTTGCATCATGCAACCATAGTTTGGGTTGTTCTTTCCTAGGTGCATAGCTTTGCACTTGTCCACATTAGATTTCATCTGCCGTTTGGACATACAGTCTTCCAATTTATCAAGGTCATCTTGCAATTTTTCACAATCCTCTTGTATTTTAACAACTTTGAATAATTTTGTCTAATCTGAAAATTTGATCACATCACTCATTATTCTCATTTCCAGATCATTTATGAATATGTTAAAAAGCAGTGGGCCCAGCACAGATCGCTTGAGTACTCCACTATTCTCCATTCTCCACAGAGAAAAGTGGCCATTTAGCCATACTCTCTACTTTCTATCTTTTAACCAATTCCTGATCCACAATAGTACACTGCCTCCTATCCCATGCCTTTTTAATTTCTCCGAGAGTCTCTTATGAGGGACCTTGTGAAAGGCTTTCTGAAAATTCAGATACACTGTATCAACCAGCTCACTTTTTCTACCTGTTTATTCATACCTTCAAAAAAAATATAACGGATTAGTAAGACAAGATCTTCCTTGGCTAAATCCATGTTGGCTTTCTCCCATTAAACCATGACATGTTCAGTAATTTTATTCTGTATAATGGTTTCTACCATTTTGCATGGTAGTGATGTCAGGCTCACAGGTCTGTAGTTTCCCAGATCACTCCTGGAACTCTTTCTAAAATTGGAAAATGGCCAATGTAATACCAGTCTTCAGGTTCGGTAGATGATTTTAATGATTGTTCACAGATTACTAATAGTAGGTCTTCAATCTCATATTTTCAGTTCTTTCAGCGCCCTCTGGTGTATACCATCTGGTCCAGGTGATTTGCTGTTCTTTAGTTTATCAAATATTGTAATACATCTTTCTGGTTTATTGAAATTTCTTTCAGTTCTTCTGATACATCACCTTTAAATACCTTTGGGCCTGGGTAACTTCCTTACATCATCTTCAGTAAAGACCGAAGCAAAAAATTCATTCAGTCCCTTCACTATGGCCTTGCCCTCCCTTAGCGCCCCTTTTAGCCCTCAGTTATCTAATGGTCCAACGGACTTGCTCACGGTTTTTTTGCTACGATAGTATTTGAAAATATTTTTATTGTACGCTTTTGCTTCCAAAGCAAGCTTTTTTTTCAAACGCTCTTTGCCTGCTTTATCAATGCCTTGCATCTAACTTGCCAATGCTTATGGCTTATGATCTTTCCTGTTTTCATCATTTGGCTCCTTTTTCCATTTCCCGAAAGGTGCTTTTTTGGCAACAACAGCTTCTCTGACCTCATCTTTAAACCATGCTGCCAGTTCTTTGGTCTTCTTTCCACCTGTCTTAAAGCGTGGAATACATGTGGTCTGGGCTTCCAAGATAGTATTTTAAACAACACCCAGGCTTGATATAAACCTTTAATCTTTGCAGCTGCTCCTTTTAGTTAACTATTTTCCTCATTTTATCATAGTCTCCCTTCGGCCCTGCACAGCTCCCTGGAGGGAGTGTGCTCCTCGCAGCGCGGGCCATCGCCGACGTCCCAGCCAGCTCCTCCTGCCCATTCGGGGCAGATCTCAGATTTTAAAAAGGAGCGCCAGCATCAGCTGCTTCCTCTTTGGCCCTGCACAGCCCCCTGGAGGGAGTGTGCTCCTCGCAGCGCGGGCCATCGCCGACGTCCCAGCCAGCTCCTCCTGCCCAATCGGGGCAGATCTCCGATTTTAAAAAGGAGCGCCAGAGGGCGCACCCGTGCCTGAGGGCCTCGCCAGAGGGCCCTTTGGCGTGGCCCTTAGGCAGTGGCACACACTAGAGCCTTCAAAGAAACCAACCAAAATCTCAAGGGTATATCTGCCTCAACACAACGATTCAGTAGCTTGAGCTTCCCCAGGGTCGAGCTCGCACCTCTCTAACGTCTCAGCCAGCTCTCCAGATTTTACATCATCAACACAGCCATCCTCATCACCACAGCAGCAGAGCGTAAGAACTGGATGTAAAACGACTAACTCTGTAAGTGTACTTGAACTCTAACCTGTAATACACGTGTTACGCTGCACATTTTCATAAAGTAAACCCCATCTGCCACCATCATAAGTCTACATACCCCCGTACCTGCCTCATGTAATCCAGTCTGCTGTACAAAGTCTGCATACCCACTACTTGCCTGATGTAACTTAGACTGCTGTACAAAGTATCTGTTACAAAGCCTCTGTTACATAGTATAATTACAGACCTCCGTTACAAAGTATCTATTACATGTACCTGTTATAAGTATCTGCTACTAAGTAAGTGAACTGTTGTATTAAGTATAGCTAACCTCGAACATAACACTCAAAAGCATCCCCTTAGCTGTGTACCCCCGAACTCATCCATACTCTGCATCCTGACCTACCTGCTCCCACCCCTTTCCCCACCAGAAACGCACCAACCCCCCAATACAATACTCATTGACACAGAGCTAAACCTTGGCATCAACATAAATGGCCTCCTCATTATTTACTCTTGCCCTAATCTACACACTAGCCAGCACATTCCATGATTCTGATGCGGCTGCAAACGGCTACAACCCTATCCAACTAATCCAAAACGCCAGCAGAAAGCACCACAACAACCAATATCAACCACCTCCAAGCCCTTATCATAGAAGAAAGTCACACTTGCTTTATGTATCCTTAGAAATCACAACCCCCACAAAAGACAAAGAAGCTAAGCCCCAGCAGGAACTTAGATGTGCACTCATCAACGCACGCTCGGTCCGTAATAAATGGCCTGTAGTCACAGACCTAATAGCCACCCACAATCTAGACATACTAATGATCACGGAAACATGGCTTTCCGACACGGACAACGTCATTCTAAACCACCTGACACCGCCTAACTTCTCGATCTACACCTGTAACAGGGAAAACAGAAGAGGTGGAGGTGTACTGGTACTTGCAAAAACAGCGCTACAATATCGGGCTAACTTGATCAGGAGCACGCAACATCTGAACACGCTAACTATTACCAATAAACTCAATACTATTAACCTCATTTATAAGGCACCAGGTACGGAATCAGAGGAACTCTCAGACATTATTGACTTAGCCTGCAACCCGGAAGACCCCTCCAAACCTAATTGGCTGGGAGACTTTAATCTGACTTCCACTCAACCCGCCCTATCCAAAACCTTCCTAGAAGCAATGTCCAACCTTAACTACAAGCAAGTAGTGATTGATCCCACCCATCAAGCAGGGAACCTCTTGGACCTAATCTTCGTCCCCCATCCAGTTATGTGTATGATAAAACAATTTGACATTGCCATCACTCCTGTTCCCTGGTCAGACCATAACCTGATAACATTTCAGATACCAATGCAACAAACCACATGCCACCGCTCAAACAAAAAGGAGATATCAAGAGCCGCCCACTTCAAGCAACTCGACAGTGAGATGTTCACGAACTGCGCACTCCCAAAACTTTCTAGACCCACAGTCAACCTCAACGAAATGGTCTCCAACTGGAATGATACCCTCTCATTATATGCTCAACAACCGGCCTTCACCAAAAAAGCTACACCCGACAGCGGAGTCACTAAAAAGCAGTCTGCTCCATGGTTCTCCCCTGATCTCCGAGCTTCCCTGCTCCACCTCAGAAAACTGGAGAGAAAATGGAGAATTACCCACAGAACCTCTGACCAAATCATCTATTTAGAATATCTGAAACTACATCGCGAATCAACATGGGCCAAGAGGAAGGAATTCCACACTGAAATCCTCAACCGCTCACTAAATAAGCCAAGAGACCTATTCAACCTAGTAAAATCCATTACCAACCAACCTTCCCCACCTCAGCTAGAATGCATTCAGCCCCAGGCATACGCAAACTACATTCAATCCAAAGCAATAAAGATCACCACAAAAACAGCACAGGAACCCTCCAAGTCTCCCCACATGCAGTTTCCAATCACCAAACTCTCACCTCCCTCAGCAAAGATCATCAAGGAGGTCATCGCCTCAATCAACACTACGACTGCACCAACTGATCCTTGCCCAGCCCACTGGATCAGGACTATGTGCTCTCAACTCAGCCCATTTATAGCCAACATTGCCAAGCTGTCCTTCAAAACCGGAGTCTTCCCAGATGCTCTCAAGCACACATCCATTCGTCCACTACTCAAAAACAACTAGCTGGATCCAAAGAAAGAGGATTCTTGCCAACCAATTTCTAGTATACCATTACTAGCTAAAATTCTAGAGAGGTTGACCCAGAGACAGATTCAGCAACATGTTGATTCGTCCTCCCCATTAGACCCATGTCAACATGGATTCAGAGAAGCCCACGGTGTAGAAACTCTACTAACGGTATTAACCAATACACTCATCAATGGAATAGACAGCATCAAGAAGGGCTTTGTGCTAATCTTCCTCGATATAGCAGCAGCGTTCGACTCCGTAGACCACGGGCAGCTCCTGCGGCGGCTTCATGAGAAGGGAATCCAGGATCAAGCATGGAACTGGTGCAAATCCTACCTCGAATACAGATGGCAGCAAGTACGTATTGGTAACGACACATCCGAACCTTTCCAGCAGAAACAGGGTGTACCGCAAGGTTCCTCCCTGTCTGCTCTGCTCTTTAATATCTATATGCAGCCAGTTTGTGACATTGCCCGCTCTTTTGGCATATCTTGCCTTATGTACGCAGACGACATGCTGCTGTTTACACCTATAACTGTCACTTGCCCGGACTACTCTGTGCTAATCAACTGCTTCAATGCAATAACGGATTGGCTACTCACTCAGAACCTCCATATAAATTTCAAGAAAACAGAAGTCCTAATAATAACAAGAAATAAAGGTTTCTCTCCTCCACCAACATTGAAAGTCAGAGACTCAGAACTCCCAGTCAAAGCCAATATACGTTATCTTGGGGTCATACTGGATCAACAGTTGGACTTCAAGGAGCACATAAAAGCTATCTATTTCAAGGAGCACTGTAAAAGCTATCTATTTCAAGATCAAAACCCTGCAGCACTTGAGACCTATGATTGAACCCGGTGACTTCCGCACCATCTTCCAAGCGCTTGTCACACCGCACTTCGATTATGCCAATATAATACTTCATGGCCTCCCAAAGATCACCCTCAACCCTCTACAGTTAGCCATGAATGCAGCAGCCCGCGTACTTTGTGGAGCCTCAAGGAATGACCACATCTCTCCCCCATTCTAAAAGAACTCCACTGGCTTCCAGTAAGTTCAAGAATACTATACAAGGCCCTTCTTACTACCTTCAAGGCCTTTAACAAAATGTCACCTACAGCTATCTCTGACCTCATCATACACGCTGAAAACAACAGATCTAGGAGACCACTGGCTGCGGACATGCTACTCATATCAAGTGAATCTACAAAGCTCAACCAGACCACCATCAATAGAGCATTCTTGAACTATGCTCCTAGATGTTGGAACAAGCTCCCTCCCAGCATTAGAGCAATCAAGGACCTTAGGCTGTTCAGAAAAGCCCTCAAACACCACCTTTTTCTCACGTATTTTACACATCTGGACATTCCCCCCCTTCACCCTTCCCCACCCTCCCAACCCCAAACCGCAGCTATATGAGTCCAATAACCTACAGCGAATTTAGATCTAAATGTATTGTACTAGGAATGTAAATAGTTTCCCCCAAGTTTACCTCCATGTTAAATCCCTGTTCTATGTAGATGATGGCCTAATTTAATTGACCAAGTGTTATATTGTTTCAATGTAAACCGCACTGATGACAAAGAGCGCGGTACATAAGAAATGTTAAATAAATAAATAAAAGGTAGTACTGGATCACGTGAGCACATGAGCGAGTGAGGACGTGTCCTCAGTGCGCTCCCGGGCCGTCGCCTTCTACCGGCAAGAAAACTGCTGTTTTTTTGGGTGCGGGTGTGAAAAAAGCAGGCTGAACGCAATCGGAGACCTTACGCGTTTTGAGTCCCTAGGAATTGCAGGAGTGGTGTAGAATACATGAGGGCTGCGACGAAGAAAGAAAAGGCACATGGGCCCCGTGAGTCTAAGATGGCGCCCGTTGTGCGGCCTGGAGCGAGTCCGGATTCTCCGGGTTCTGGCAGCGGAGAACCCGGGGTGGAGGAACTGGCGCACGAGGTGGCTAAGCTTTTGGAACCCAAATTTGATTCCGTGCTGCAAAAGTTGGAAGAAATGGCGGAGACCTATGGTGAAATCACCCGGAGAGTGGAGGAAATGGAACAACGCATCACAGTGCTGGAGGAAGGCGAGGTGAAGCGGGATACTATTGTTACGCAACACCAGAAAGAGATTGAAGCGCTGCTCAACAAAATGGATGATTTAGAGAACCGATCGCGCCGAAATAACCTGCGATTGGTGGGAGTGCCTGAGTCTTGGTCCGATCAGCAGCTGGCTGGCCTATTTGACTCTTGGCTGCCGAAAGAACTGGGCCTGGAGGAATTGCAAGGACACATTGTAGTGGAGAGAGCGCATCGTCTGGGCCCGAAGCGGGGTCCCACTGAGCGGCCGAGGCCGGTGCTGGCTAGACTGTTAAACTTCCAGCACAAAACTGCGTTGCTTCAGGCATATCGCAAACGGCGATCTTTGAAGCTGGATAACAAACCTGTTCTTATGTTCCAGGATTACTCTGCCGCTCTAGCGGCCAAGCGAAAGGAGTTCGCCCCTCTCTGTGGTGAGTTGGCGGGAGCAGGAGTTTGCTTCGCGCTTGTCTATCCTGCGGTGCTACGAGTTTTTCACGACGGGAAGACCCACACATTTGAGCATTCACAAGCGGCACGGGCATTCGTGGACACTTTGCTTGGGGACAAGTCAGCGCATAGAGTGAATTCTGACTCCTGATATGAGACTGCTGGCCCAGTCTGATTTGTATTGGATGGGCAAGGCCCAGGGCACCCAGACTGGTTATGAGTGTCTGGTGTGACTGGGGCAATATTGCTCACTGTGTAAGAGGATGCACTGAACTGGCCACGGTTGTGTGGTTTACTGTTCAAGGGGATACACTCTCATGCGTTCCTGGAGTTGTGGTTTGATAGTGTTATGATTAATGGTTCGTCCTTCGAGGGTCTGTTATGTTTGTCCCACCCCCACCCGCACCCTACCTATGTGGTGGTGCTGAAGGGGGCGGTCCGGGCGTGTGGACTGTGATCATCCCATTGGGGTACATGTTAGAGGTTTCTAAAGCGGGTGAGGGGGATAGGATAGAGGGAAGTATGTTGGGGGGAACGGATGAGGGGTGTAGAAGGGAATTGGAGAGGAGTGGGAGGTGGGGTGGGGGTGGGGATGGTGGGGGGAGGTTGGGGGAGGGCAGAGTAGGGGAGGGGGTGGGGGAAGGGCTTGGGGGGGTTAGGGGCTGGGGACGGCAATTGTTTGTGAAGTTTGGTTGGGGGGTGGGGCGTCTATACAGCATGGGAGTTCAGAAGCAATGGGCGACTTGGGATAAGAGCCCGGAGATGAGGCTGGGCATCTCTGGGTGGATATCTTGGTATCTTATCTGCTGGTTTTCTTGGGATTGGAGAAATGCCTGAGGTTAAGATAATTTCCTGGAATGTCGGGGGCATAGGCTCTCCGATTAAACGCACTAAGATACTACAGGGGCTGAAGAGAAAGGGAGCACACATTGCCATGTTACAAGAGACCCATTTAAGTGCCCTAGAACATCGGAAATTGAAGCGGGATTGGATGGAGGTTTCCTATGGTGCTGACTCAGGTACGAAGAAAGCGGGGGTGGCGGTGTTAGTGAGACGGGGGGTGCCCTTTGAAATGCATACAATACAGGCTGACCCAAATGGAAGATATATTTTGGTGCAGGGCAAACTATATGCTGAACCACTCTGGTTATTGAATGTTTATGCACCCAATGTTTATGAACATGCGTTTTTTACTAAGCTGCTGGGACTGCTGAAAAGTGCTGGGAGGGCTAAGATCATTGTGGCAGGGGATTTTAAACTGTCCACACGACCCAAGCTTAGATAAATCCCATCACAAAGGGGAGGGAGCCTGGACACGTAGGGGAGTTAGCTATTTGTGTAGGCAGGGGGAGTTAGTGGATGTATGGCGCGTTCTGCATCCTGGGATGCGGGAATATACGTATCAATCGAGAGCGCACCTTACTTGGTCCCGCATAGACTATATTCTTGTCAGTGAGGGGGGACTCACACGGGTATTGCAGGCTGAAATAGAGCCTATAATGGTCTCGGATCACGGGATGGTCTGGATAACCTGGGAGTGCAAGGGGCCGACGAGAGTGGGGTGGAGATTTCCCGTCTACTTATGGGAAGATGAGGATTTTCGCAGATATCTTGCAAAACAGTGGGAGGAATATGTTTCCTTCAACGATACCCCGCAGTGACCCGATGTTGTTTTGGGAGGCCAGTAAGGCCGTGATGCGGGGAGCGATCATTTCGTATACCACCCTTCGCCGTAGGCACTTGGACCGGAGTGTTTTAGTGTTGGAGTGAGATCTACGAGAGCTGCAGCGCAAGTTGGGTAGGCGCAGGGATGGCGCTGCCCAAAGGGAGTACGCACGCTCGCAGGCAGCACTGAATGAACTATTCCAGAAAAGAGCTGCGCTTTCGATGCAGTACTATAAGCATCGCCTCCATCTCTTTGGCAATAGGTCTGGAAGATTATTAGCAAAACGTATTCGAGACCCTGGGGGTGCTCGGTTTATCCCTGTGTTGAGGGATGAGGCTGGTACCCTGCATCATAGACCTGAGGCGATTGCGCAGATTTTCAGAACTTTTTATATGCAGTTGTACAGTGAGGAGGAGCGGGACTATGGACAAGGAGTGGCTTTCCTGCAAAAGTTAACCTTGCCGAAGGTCTCGGCGGAAAATTTGGCGCAGCTTAATGCGCCGTTGTCGGTGGCGGAGCTTCTTGCCGGTATTAAGTGGGGAAAATCCCACAAGGCCCCTGGTCCAGACGGCTTTAGCATGGAATATTATAAAATCTTGGCTCCGAGTTTGGCCCCTTCCATGGTGGTGATGTTTGAGGCGGCGCGTACTGCAGGCATTTTCCCTCGTGATATGCGCTGTGCGGACATTACGGTGATCCCCAAGCCCGAGAAGGATTCGGTGGACCCCGCCTCTTATAGACCGATCTCCCTCATTAATTGTGACTTAAAGTTGTTGGCCTCTGTGTTAGCGAATAGGCTTGCTCCTCTATTGCCGTCTCTTATTAATGATCGGCAAGTTGGTTTTGTACAAGGGCGAGAGGCGTCTTGGAATATTGCTAAAGTACTTTTGGGCATGGACCAGTGTGTACAGAGAGCTGAGGCGCTATTACTTGTCAGTCTGGATGCTGAGAAAGCATTTGATCGGGGGGCATGGACTTATATGTGGGATGCTCTGTCGGCCTTTGGATTGCAGGGTGGATTTGTGCAGTGGCTTCGAGCGCTATATGCCCAACCTATGGCCCGCGTAGGTTCCAATGGTGTTTTTTCTGACCCTTTTGTGTTGGTGCGGGGAACCAGACAGGGATGCCCTCTCTCCCCACTGCTATTTGTGCTCGCCTTAGAACCGCTTTTGCGAGCTTTGCAGGACGACCCCGAGATTGAAGGTATACAAATGGGAGGGGAACACTTAAAAGTCAGCGCTTTTGCCGATGATATGTTGTTATGCCTCACGAATCTACCTCTGTCTTTGAACCGCGCGCTCAGATTGATACAGGAGTATGGGAGCTTCTCCGGCTTAAAAGTCAATACTACGAAGTCGGTTGTCTTGGATGTTGGGGATAGAGTGCGACCTCGATGGGCAGGGGCGTTTCCGTTGGTATGGGCGGATGGGAGGATCAAATACTTGGGCATACAGTTACCCGCTTGACCTGCAGACCTTTACCGAGCTAATGTGCCAGGTTTGATATCTAGAAGTGTTAAGACTATGATGAGCTGGCGTGACCTGCCATTGTCCTTGAGGGGGAGGATTGCGTTGTTCATTATGGTAGAGTTTCCTAGGTGGATATATGTGCTCCGTATGCTCCCGCTATGGCTTCTGGATAAAGATTGGAAGCGCTTTGAGCACTGCCTACGGGCATTTCTGTGGGGAGGTCGTAGAGCGCGCATACCTTTGAGGGCGCTAATGAGTAGAAGAGAGGAGGGGGGTTTGGAGATGCCCTCGTTGCACAATTATAATTTGCGTTATTTAGCTCGACATATTAGGGCGATGGTGGAGGGGCCGGAGGGGGGTGCCCCAGTTCGGCAACTGGCGGAGGCGCTGGCTCCATATCATTGTTTATATCTTTTGCATGTGGATCAGCTGCCCGCGGCGATCAGGACTGGTGTGGGGAGAGGCTATTTGGAGGCTTTGCGTGCCGCATGGAAGGCACTCTGCCAGAGGTTTGGTTGGGCCAGGCGGTTGACCCCTCTGCTACCTTTGGTGGGTAACCCCGCCTTTGGGCCTGGGTTCATACAGCGGAGTGTGTTCTGCGAATGGGCTGAGAGGGGGTTGGTTTGTCTAGGAGATTTATATTCGCAGGCTGATGGAGTTTTGGATAGTTTTCAGCAGGTGCAGCGTCGGTACCATATTCGTTCCCATGATTTTTATGGCTATCTGTAAGTGAGACACTATTTAGCCTCGGTAACTACGCGAGAGGGTGTTTGGCCCGTCTCCGGGTCTCCCCGTGCAATCTTGGAAAAGTTAGAGGAGCATCTCCCGGGGGAGGAGGTGTATCGGTGAGTGCTTCGGCCTTCAGGGGGTGATGTGTTTCTTATTGAGCTTGCGCAGAGGTGGAGGGGAGATGGGGTGGAAGAGATGACGCCCGAAATGCTGAGGGTGGCCTTTGAGGGGATATCGAGAGGCCCGAGGTGGGTATATCTCCAAGAAATGCAATACAAATTCCTGTGGCGAGCATACACTAGTGATAAATGGGCCTCGCGCGTTGGGCTGCGACCCAATGCCATGTGCGCGTGGTGTGATCGGGAAGTCGGGACCCTCACCCATAAATTTTGGGGATGCCCGAGGGTGCGAGAGCTGTGGATACGTGTCTGTGCTAAGTTACGGGAGTGGACCGGGTCAGAATGCGCCATACAGAGAGAGGTATGTTTATTTCATAATTGGGCGTTGGGTTTTGTGCAGTCCACGCAATGGCATAGAGCGCTCTTTGAACGTGGCTTCCTGCTGGCCAAGCGGGTCCTGCTGAGTCGCTGGATATCTCCCTCACCCCCATTTTTGGGGATGTGGGAACAATCTATGCTTGACTTGCTGTGTATGGAAAAGATGACTGCGCAACAAAAGGGGGGTAAGAGTTGGGAAGGGTTTTTAGAGTTATGGTCCCCTGTGATCTCCCATATGTCGCCAAAGGGGCGGAGCACTGTGTTTAATGTCTAGGGTTAAATGACTAGTAGGGTGCCCTTCTTTCTCTGGGGAGATATCTGCCACAATGATACAGCCTGCTACCCATTGTTGCCCTGATGCAGATTTTGAGGCTACAGTTTGTTTGATGGAGTGGCTCCTTCCTCTCTCACTGTCTGGGTACTTTTAGTCCTGCTTTGGGTGGAGATCCCCTGGGGATCGTTTGCCTTATGATATGTGCTGTGGTTCCTGTTGAATATGATGATTGGGTGTGTTTAATCCATGCTGTGTAGGGGGGAGGGAGGGTGGGTTTGCTTATATACATAATAGCAACAAATAAGTAGGAGAAGGCGTGTTTAGATTGTGACTATGTCCTCCCGTGAGTTGTCTTGTCTTGGGGATCCATCTTGTGATTGGGCCCCCGTGCACATCTTCAGTTTTTCTTTCCTTTGAGGGGGATGGTTCCGATCCCCTCTCCATTTGTATTTGTTCATATAGTAATGATGTGGGGTGGCTGGCCGGGGTGTATAATATGCTTGCTGACAATTGATCATCTTTAAACTGCTACTGATTATGAAGGGGACCGTTGGTTGTTTGTATTGGTTTATTGCCTTTTACTGTGGTGATTGTTGCAATCTTTCTGTTGCAGTGTTGAATTGGCTGTTTTTGTTTTTTTTTTCTGTGAAAATATTAATAAAAATGATGTGAAATAAATAAAAGGTAGTACTGTGGATTAACCTTGCCATCCTCCCTCCATTTATTAAATCAAATGAGATCATGCCATGATCACTATTGCCATGTGGCCCTAACACTGTTATCTCTTGCACCAGATCTTATATTTCATTAAGGACTAAATCTAAAATAGCTTCACCTCTTCTCAGTTCATAAACCAGCTGCTCTAAGAAGCAGTTATTTATTTCATCTAGAAACTTTGTCTCCCTAGCATGTCCTGCTGTGACATTGACCCGGTCAATACCAAGGTAATTGAAATCACACATTATTACTGTGTTCTAACTTTTGTTAGCTTCCCTGATTTCTTTTAGCATCCATCTGTTCATTCTGGCCAGGCGGATGGTAGTCCAAACAAATCACGCAAACCCACACAGCAGTATAGAAACAAAAAGGAGCAGGTATCACCCCACACCATGGAAATCTTTGTATTGAACATTATTGAAGTGTCCAGCAGTCCATCCCTAGACATTCATATTTCAGCAGTGGGGCCTTCATCAGGGGTCAGGAGGATAAAGGACAATCTATGAAAAGCCTCGTGCACATGAAAGGGCCAGAAAGATAATCACTCTGTTGGAGTCTGGCAAACCGGATTAAAGCAGCGCGTCAGTACTGCTAGTGACAGTTAAGCATTCAGCAGAAACATTCTGGCCTCTCCATATGCATGAGACTTTTTATAGTGTATCCTTTATCTTAAAGTCCTGAACCGCTGACGAAGGCCTTGTTGCTGAAACATGGACATGTAGGGATGGACCTCTGGACACTCCAATAAAATGCAGTATAAAGATTTCCACTTTGTGGTACCTGCTTCTTTTTGTCTCAGACGGACAATAGTACACCCCCCACTGCCATTGCTTTCCACATTTTACATGGAATTTCTATCTATAGAGATTCAACAGTGTTTTATTTCCTGCAAAACTTTTATCCTGTGTCTCAATGCCCTCTCTAACATAGAGCACAACCGCTCCACCTATTTCATCTACCCTGTCATTGCAATATAGTTTGTACCCAGGTGTTAACGGTATCCCATTGGCTGTCCTCCTTTCGCCAGGTCTCTGAGATGCCAGTTATAGCTAAGCTTTCATTAAGTGCTATATATTCTAGCTCTCCCATCATTTTTTAGAATTCTAGCATTTGCATACAGGCATTTTAGAGGTTGTATTTTATTTATTTATTTTATTTTTTATTTATTTAACAGTTCTTCTATACCGCTCTATTTTAGATCAGAGCGGTTTACATTCAACATCAACCATACAACACAGGAACCCTGAGTTGTATTTACAATAAACAGGAGATCAACTTGGAAGTAACTGGGGGTAACTATGTACATTGTATAACATATCTACATCTTATTTACACTGGGGGTCCTGATTCCATTTCAGTGGGTATCTTCTGAGCGATCAGTTGATTATCCTTTTTCATGCTGAGTCTGATTGTTTAATTGTAATGAGTGATTGTCTGAGGGGGCATATGTATGATTACTAGTGCTGGATTCAGGGTAGTATGTGGTGAATAGGTGCTGCTTTAATGCCTTCCTGAAGTCAATTAGGTAAGTGATGTTTCGAATAGAGGTGGGGAGAGCGTTCCATGCTCTGGGTGCGTAAATCGTAAAGGCCCTATTTGTCGTTGCTTTTGTGCATTTTGTTATTACTTTTGGGACCTCCAGTGTGTTTTGCATCATGGGTCTTCTGTTTCTGTTCTGTGGTACTTTATGTATCATCTTGCTGAGGGCTGTGGGGGTCAGAGTGTTTGCGGCTTTGAAAGTTAAGGTTAGAACTTTGTGGCGGATTCTTGCTTGAACTGGTAGCCAGTGGAGGTTCATCAGTACTGGCGTTATGTGCTCTCTCCGTGAAGCCCCTGTTAGTACTCTTGCCGCAGTGTTCATTGCAAGCTGGAGAGGAGCCAGCGTTGCTTGAGGGAGACCGTGTAGAATTACGTTGGCATAGTCGAAATGTGGTAATATTAATGCCTGATAGATCGAACAGTAGTCGCTGAAGTCAAGCAGCGGTCGGAGATGTTTTAGGGTCCTTATTTTCATGTATACTGTTTTTACTGTGTTTCTTATGTGGGTTTTCAGATCCAGTTGTTGATCCAGTGTAACGCCAAGGTAGCGGATTGTGGGTTTGGTTTTCAGCTCTGTATTGCCGACCTTTAAAGAGAGTGGAGGGGTGAAGTCCTGGTTCCTTGAGATGAAAAGGACATCTGTTTTACTGTAGTTGATTCTCATGTTTTGTGTGCTGAACCATTCTGCTGTTGCCTCAAAACATCTTGTTAGAGGGGAGAGGTCTGGTTGGTTGGTCCTGAATGGGATGTATAGGAGGATGTCATCTGCGTAGGCTAGACAGTTGACCTTGAATGAACGTGCTAGGGCACATATGGGCTGCATGTAGATGTTAAACATCAATGCAGATAGTGACGAGCCCTGTGGTACACCCTGGTTTTGTAAAAATGGTTCAGAGGTTGTGGAGCCTGACCTTACATGTTGCCATCTATTAGTCAGGTATGACTTGCACCACTTTAGGGCTGTTCCCTGAATTCCTTTCTCGCTGAGGCGTTGTATGAGGATCTCATGGTTCACCGAGTCGAAAGCCGCTGCAATGTCGAGGAATATGAGGGCGAATCCTTGATGCATTTTGTCGGTTCCAGAGACTAGATGGTCAAATAGGTTGGTGAGGAGGGTTTCAACCCCATGTGCTTCTCTGAACCCATGCTGGGAAGGATCCAGTGGGGCTTCAGTATCAATATGCTGTTGGATTTGGCGCTGTACTAACTTTTCGATTACTTTGGCAAGCATGGGGATACTTGAAATTGGTCTGTATGATTCCACTTTCGTTGGGTCCAGCTTGTTATTTTTGAGCAGTGGTCTGATTGATGTTTGTTTCAGACTTTGTGGAAACGATCCGGTTGTAAGAGATTGGTTTATTAATTCGCTCAGATATTGGCTTAAGTCACATCGTAACTCCTTTATCCATAAAGCAGGGCATGGGTCATTGGGTGCGGTAGTGGGGTTGATTGCAGCGATCGTGTCTTCAATCTCTGCGTGATATTTTTTCAAAGTCGGATAGTGGTGATGGTTGGGGCAAGTTGTGCTGAGAGCTGTTTTCCGCGGAGTTCGAGGTTGCACCAGCCTGGGTGACTTCAAGTTGTAGGTAGTTGGTTGCAGATGTAGTAGTCTGGATCATTTTTGACTGTAAGTAGTTGGAGTATGCCTGGGGGTGTGGCATCTGTGACTGGTCTGCAGGAGGTTCTCTTATGAGAGATTTCACTATATTGAAGAGGTCGTGTGGCTTGTTTAGTGACCGCTTCAAGATGTCGGAATGGTATTGTTTCCGCTTTTTTGTTAATTCATCGCGGTGTGATTTTAGGTGAGCGATGTAAGTATCTTGTGCTTCAGTAGAGTGAGATCGACGCCATCTTCTCTCGAGCCTGCGCAGGCACTTGAGTGAGTCTCGGAGTTCTCTGGTATACCATGGTGCATGCTCTCGTTTCTTTGTTGTTGTTTTATTTGTGGCTGGTAAACATGCGATGGTCTTGAGGCTCTCATCCCAGGTGGACACCAATGCATCTAGGTCGTGTGGTATGTTGTTGAGGAGTGGGAGGATCTTCTCTCGAAGCTCTTCTTTATTAAAGGGGCGGAAGCGCTTCAAAGAGGTTTCGTGGACAGTGTTGTTTTTGTTGGAGTTTTTATTGTGTGTGTTAATAGGTATCTGGAATTGGATCAGGCTGTGGTCAGACCATGGCACAGGCGTTATGGTTGGTGACATTGGTTGGGTGGTATCTTTATCTGTCTGTGGGGCAAAGATCAGGTCAAGTTTGTTTCCCTTGACGTGGGTGGGATTATTGACTAGCTGATCGTAGCCTAGTTCTTGTAACGCTTCTAGGAAAGCAGAGGCTTGCGATTCCTGTAGCGTAGGCAAGTTGAAATCACCTAGGATCCAGTTCTGGGATCGTGGTTTGTTTGAGTTGCAAGCGAGGCCCATTATCGTTGCAAGATCTTCTGAGGATGGTGTTGGTGCCCGGTAGAGTAGGTTGATCGTGCAGGTGTCATTTGTTATGGTGAGGGAGTCCAGGTGGGCTGTGCTGGTTGAGTTGCACATCTGGAAGCCTAGGTAAGTTTTGACAAGGATGAGTGTTCCTCCTCCTCTCTGATTGGTTCTATGGCATGTGTGGACTGAGAAACCTGTGGGTAACATCTGGTTGATGATTGCGTTGTCACATTCTGATAGCCAAGTTTCTGTGATCATGATGATATCAAGATCATGGGTCGTGACCAGATCGGTAATTATTGGCCATTTTGTACGTATTGACCTTGCGTTGATGAGTGCACACTTCAGGGCTTGATGGTGTTGCTGACGGTCCAGATGTGACTTCTTGAGATGTTGAAGTGGGATGTGTAATAAATGTGAGTGATGTGCGTCCTTGGGTTCTCTTGGGGGGGGGTTGGTGATTCTCCGTCCATCTTTTCCCGTCACTGCGGAGTATTGGGATGTGGTTAGTGCTTGTGTGAAAGGCGTGGGATGTAAGGGGGAGCCAGGAGGCTAGGTGTAGACATGCCAAGGCTAGGAATGGGTGCATTTTGTGATGTCTTTGTGAAATAGTATGTGAACTGTTTGTTGCTGGGTAATTAGTGGGACCGGTATTGACTATTGTGCTGGCTTGACTATTGTGCTAGCTATTGGCGGTGTATAAACTTACTGTCTGGCGATGAGTATGTATTTGGAACAATGTGGCAGCATATAAGACAGGAACAGTACAGCATCGAGCACACAATGAGGCAATGTGTCAGTCAGTGGAAAATGAGACAATGTAACAGTTGTCAGCAGAATATGAGACAATGTAACATTCAGCAAGGAACTAAACAGAATAATATACTGCCAACAGTAATAATAAGTTAACACTTTTGGGTAAGGGTGAAATTCTGCCACAGTAATGAGGTATGACACAGTTGTCAGTAATAAGTAATAAGATTATCACTGATGCATGAAAAATGGTTTTTGACAACAAGATAGACTCTAGTGGTTAAGTGATACTAGCAATAGTATACAATTAGAACTGTTACATGTAAATGTAAAATCTAGCAATGTAGAATACATGTAAATGTAAAATACATTGATAGAAGTAAATGTAAAATACTAACAATGGTAATAGGATTAGCGCTGCTACATGAAAATGTATTGTTGGTAACAGAAATAATATCTAGCAGTTAAGTGATACTAGCAATAGTATACAATTAGCACTGATGTATGTGAATGGAGTATTGGCAACAATAATAAACTCTAAGGTATATATTTCTCACTATGGTGATTTCTTTAGATGTGACGCTTGGTAATGACTGTCAGCGTTAGTGCTAGTGAATGTGTGATAATCAACAGACAACAGATTTACTGGTTAGATATTACAAATCTTATGGCGATTGGTAATACTTGCGGTTCAGGAAAAGGGATCACAACAGCGTGGAAATGGGTCCAAATTAGAAGTATTTCTTGTTGTTCTTGGTGTTCTTCAACGTGCCACCGCCTAAGGGCCACGCCAAAGGGCCCTCTGGCGAGGCCCTCCGGTGCAGGCACGCAGGCGCAGGCACGCCTGTAAGGCACACTCCTCTAAATGATCCTGGGAGTGCCCCGATTGGTCAGGCAACACTCTGCTGGGCGGCGCTGTCCTGGTGGAGAGCTCAATCCCTCCTGGGAGAGCTTCGGGGATGCAGAGGGAGTCCTCGATTCAGCCGTGCTCTTTTATGGAGCCTGTGAGGGACCCGATTGGTCAGGCAACACTCTGCTGGGCGGCGCTGTCCTGGTGGAGAGCTCAATCCCTCCTGGGAGAGCTTCGGGGATGCAGAGGGAGTCCTCGATTCAGCCGTGCTCTTTTATGGAGCCTGGGAGGGACCCGATTGGTCAGGCAACACTCTGCTGGGCGGCGCTGTCCTGGTGGAGAGCTCAATCCCTCCTGGGAGAGCTTTGGGGATGCAGAGGGAGTCCTCGATTCAGCCGTGCTCTTTTATGGAGCCTGGGAGGGACCCGATTGGTCAGGCAACACTCTGCTGGGCGGCGCTGTCCTGGTGGAGAGCTCAATGATTTTATTCATATTAACAATCTAGTTATCACTTGATAAGAGTAATTTGGAATCTTTCAGCTCTGCTCTGTCTGCTGTGTATTTAAAGGCATCTGGTTTACTTTTATCTTTATCGGGACCTCTCTGCTGGGATGCCCTAACTTCCCTCTTTTACTAGTATTCTTCAAGGATACATCCTTCGAAACCATGCGCTTTTGGGCGACTGTTGGCTATCCCTATTATTACTACTAGTCAGCATTTATATAGCTCTACCAGTCGTACACAGCGCTGTACAGCACAGTTTGAAAGCTGCTCTATCTCTTTTTTAAGCGTTAATGCCAGCAGTCTGGTTCCACCCCAGTTAAGATGGTGCCCATCCTTTTGGAGAAGCCCTTCTCTTCCCCAGAATGTTGCCCAGTTCCTAACAAATCCAAACCCCTCTTCCTTGCACCATTGTCTCATCCACGCATTGAGATTCCAGAGCTCTGCCTGCCTTTTGGATCCTGTGTGTGGAACAGGAAGCATTTCTGAGAATGCTATATTAACATTGAGTAATTATATCCTTTCGTTACATTGTACATAGTTATATCATTACTGTTAACACTTTTGTTTACCTTGTTTAGTTCCCTGTACAACAGAGTGCTTCCTGTGGCACTGTTAGATTTTAATTCTGTGTAAGCCACTTTGAATAGTAGAAAAGCAGTATAAAAATCAATTTAAATAAAATAAATATATCTCTCTGTCTTCCTTAGCTCCTTCAAGTCTGCCTCTCTAGCTTCCAGAGATCAGACGTTCCCTGAGAGCAAAGAACTCCTTGCACTTAATGCATACGTAAGAATTGCTCAACTGGGAGAAAATCGTATATGCGACACAATGCAAAAGACTGGATAGCCCCCATCTCACTGCTGGGCTACTGTCTGCATCTTAGTTTAAGGATTTGTTTAGATTGTTTACTTAAAGTTGCTAGGGATACTTGTACCAATACAACTATACCTAATAAGTTTAAGGGACTTTGTTCACCTCCAGATTAATTAATTTCAGGGCCTTAATCTATTCTTGATGTGGCTAACCAGCTGAACCTGAAAGTGTATTTGACCACCTTTTTCCCTTTTTTAGGTTTGAGAGCCTATAAATCTAAGATTATACCTGGGTGGGTCGGAGGGAAAGAAACATTTAGTTAAAGCTGGCTTGCTACACAGTGCCCTAACCTGTGCTTCTGAGGTAATCTCTTAACAATTTTCTGATTCACACAGCCCTTAGTTTGATAGAGGGAACCATTCAAATTGTCCCTTTAATCTGTCACTTGGCTTTGACGCCTATTTAAAACAATTTCACAGGTCTTTCCTCCTCATTAGAAGGCCTCTTTGTAAAGGTCTCTAGAAACAATTTCTTTCTACTCAAAAAATATTTACCCTATTCTACGTTCTATACTAAAGCTATACACTGATTTGATTTAAATGAAAAGCTTTCTGGTGATACTAAGCCCTGACTGACTTAGCAAAAACACTAAATTCTAAAATACACAGTTTTATCATCTTTAACCCAAAGAATTCCCTTTTCCTTAAGATTTAGAGAATTTCCCAGCAAGTAAATATTTACAAGTGCAGATTTCTTTCCAGCAGCAGCAGTCTCTTTTGGTAGTCCTTGCTGGTCTCCCTTTGAATCATCTCACTTCCCTTCAATATGTTCAGAATTCAGCTGCACAGCTAATATTCCACCAGTCTTGCTATGCTCATATAACCCCTCTTCTCAAGTTGCTTCATTGGCTCTTTATCTGTTTCCATATCCAGTTCTCAAACTTCTCCTACTAACCTATAAGTATATTCATTCTGCTGCTCCTCATACCTTTCCTCTCTTATCTTTCCCTATACCCCTCCTTGGGACCTCCACGCTTCTGGCAAATCACTTCTATCTGTGCCCTTTTCTTCACTGCCAACTCTAGACCTCGATCTTTCCACCTTGCTAGTCCTTATGCCTGGAACAAACTACCTGAGTCGGTACATCAGGTTTTATCTCTGGCCCTTTTCAAATCCAGGCTAAAACTCACCTCTTCGAGGCCGCTTTTGGATCCTGATCTTCATAGTCTCGTGCTCGCCCACATTGCGTTTCCTTACCATTCCCCTAGACATATCCTTGTCCCCAGCTGTTGTGTTGTCAGTTTTTGACTAGATTGTAAGTTCTGATAAGTGGAGACAGTCTCTTACATGTCCCTGCACAGCGCTGCATATGCCTTATAAGTGCTATAAATTGATCAGTAGTAATAGAAGGGCTAGGATTTTACTTGATGTATATTGTCATTATGTGGGTATCAATAAAGATGAGAACTTGAAAAGAAACCCTGTTTCTCTGAAGAATCTAGATGTGCAGTTACTTCCAGGCACAGCTAGAGGGGGCAGGAATGACCATACAGGAGCTAATGAGCCTAAGAGGGCTAATGATTTGAACCTGGGAATGACCTCGGAAGTCTTGACTTTATAAGCCAGAGCTGAATGCTAGCAAGGCAGAGAAAGGAGCAGACGAAGAGAGAGGAAGGAACAGAGACAGGATCAGCTCCAAGAGAAGGAGTAAGTGAAAGAATCCTATGTGAGCAAGCCCAAAGGAACAGAGTTCACAAAGGTGAAGTTCAGAAGGGCCAGGCTAAGTGTGCAGCTGTTCAAGGGAAGTTTGTTAGAGGAAGCACTGAAGCTAGAGTGTGTGCCACTCCCTGTTCTCACAGCGTTCCTGACTCAAGAGCAGAGAGACATTTGCAAAGAACCAGAGAGAACGGTTTGGAGGAAAGCTTGCAGTCTCTGGGAAATACTAACCAAGTTTTACCAGGCAAGAAAGGAAAAGCACTTTCTGACAAAGCTAAGTTCTTACCAAGGGAGAAAAGGGAATCCATGTCAGGTTTTACCAAACTGCCAGAAAGCACAGCCTTGCCTAAAGCTTACAGGCAGAGAACCTGTTACAGGAGGAAAGTTTCTGAAAGAGAAAACTCCACGGATTCAAACCAGCCAGACTCCAGGTATGAAAGCTTTATTGATGATATTAAATGCTTGAGTCCTAAAGGTCCTGTTAAAACAAATGTTCACTCTGTAAAGAAGAAGAAACAGAGTGGTTTCAGAAAATCCCTAAAGCACTTAGAACACAGTGGTATTGGAGACAAGACCCTAGAGACATTTCACACAGACCTGTATCAGACAGGGACAGTGATTATTCCCCTGATGAATATAGTGATGAAGAATCCATGGAGATAGAATGCATAAATACTGTTCCCATTTCTCAACCTGAACAGATGGACTGTGATCTGTGCATGGCCTCTTGCCAGGAGTCTGTAGCCACTGTGTAACTTAGAAGAAGTTTGTAGAAGTTTTATGGTATTGGAATGAACTGAATTCCTCTGATCAAGCCTTGCATTAATTGTGAAGTTTAACAATTAAGCAGCTGATTTAAATGCTGGTACCTTTTGAAACAAAGGACTTTCTGTTTGATCAATGTCTTATTTGAACCCTTGCACTGACGGGGAATAAAAGCCTTGTTTTCCCTACACTTGGTTTCGTTAATGAGTTTTCTTAGGAAGCTGGAATAAGTAAGAACATTTTCTACGTCAAGTGAACCTTACATTCCCTTTGGCTACCTAAAATAATCTTTGCCGTGGAGCATACCCATAATTCTTATGGCGTAGGGGACGCGCCCCACCACAATATCCTGGTGCCAAAAAAAAACCCCAGGGAGGATAATATCCAGTTTTGGATCTCTGAGACCTGAATACCATCCTCATAAGTTGAAAAGTTCAGGATGCTTTCTCTCAGCCGTCTCCTCCCCTTCCTCCAAAAAGAGTTTGGCTATGTTCCCTGGATCTATAGGATGCCTATATGCACATTTTATTTATTTAACAAGTTTCTATACCGCCTTTCTTGGTATCAAAGTGGTTTACATTACAACTTCAAGAGAACATTACAGAGAACTCATTTAGAAACGTGGGAAGGGGTACATTCAGGACATGCTAGGAACGTAACTTATTTACACTTGATGTATTTGGGTATCCAGTCACAGGATATATCTCAGATTTGTAGTAGGGAATCAATGCTTCGTATGGTGTTCTGCCTTTTGGCCTCCAGTCTGCTCCTCGAGTGTTCACCAAACGTCTCACAGTCAAAGTAGCATTTCTGCACAGACTGGGCGTGCATGTGTTTCCCTACTTTGGCTGCTGCAGACACCACTCAGAAAGGAATTCAAAAATCCATATGAATCACCATTCCGGATGTTAGAGCTACTAAGGTTTAATCATAAATTACCCAAAGTCACAATTGACTCCATGCTTCCAATTGGAATTCAACAGAACCCTGCTAGACATGATTCAAGCAAGAAACCAAAAATCAAAAAAAACCCTGGTTCAGTAACAACAATCACACACCAAAATATCACCAAACCAAATAAAAAAATTCCCCCAATTATAATATCTTTTTGTTGGAACAGGCTGGAGGCGGCTGAAAGTGCCACACAGTCGCTCCAGACAGCCAGTTCCTTTTTAATTAAACCAAGCAAAAATGGTACTTATCCAAATTATGTCCCAGTGAAATCTCATAGCATTCTTCAGAAGCTTAATTCTTGTATTCGTATTTTTTCAAAGTATGAGCAGTCACAAGCAGCTTATTCGCTCCACGACGCGCACGTTTCGGGCCAGCAAAACCTGTGTCAAGTGTTCAAAAACGCGCCATAATCCCGCTTACAGCTCAGTACTCCGCAATCACCAGATATGGAGGACGAATCTCACAGAGTGGCTAGCTGAAGCATCAATCAGACGAGAGCACCAATCACCAAATGGGAGACCCCATTGCACATCGGGGAATCCCTTGGTGAGTAGAGGTGACATCATAACAAGCTTGGCCAATCTATTTCTTTATTCAAGCCCATCGGATGAACCGCGGTCATATCAAAAATCAACTGTTGCTCACGACGTTGTAATAATGCTAGTCGATTGCCCCCCCGGGGGTTCGACGGAACATGATCTAAAACAGTCCAGAAAATATCAATTCCAAATTGATGATGTTTTTCAATACAGTGTTCCACAATCGGAGCTGATAACACTTGTTGACGCAACCTCGACGCATGTTCACTTAATCTAATTTTGATCTTTCTGGACGTTCTGCCAATGTAAATGAGAGGGCAAGCACATTGTAATACATACACTACATACGTCGAATCGCAAGAAGTCGCCCATCGTCTTGCAAATAACTGACCAGTATTAGGGTGGATCCATTCCACCCCTGTAAGTGAAGACTCACAAAACGTGCAAGTGGAGCAAGTGGAATGGCCCCGTGCATTATGATCAGGGAGTGGAGGGCGATCAATCATAGTAGCTGTGTGCATTAGTTTGTCTTGCAAATTAGGTCCCCTAGAATAGGCAATACGAAGCGGTTTCTGAAAACATTGGTGCAACCCCAAAATAGACCAGTGCTTTCAGAGGATAGCTGTAATATCTGAACTTAAGGTAGTATACGGTAACACTCCTACCAAAGGGGCAACCTCATCACTAGAGGGTCATTGCGGACGATAAGACTCATCTAATAACCACTCCCGATGGGTATAGAGGGCCCGATGATATGCTATCTTAATTATCTTTTGTGGGTATCCTCTTTGAACTAACCGATAAGACAGATCAGACGCATGATGTTTAAAATCTGCCAATGTTGAACAAATCCCCCGAAGCCGGAGGAACTGTGTCCATAGGGTAGATTTCTCCTCATAGGACCAGGATAACAACTATGGTACATCAGCAAACTATTATGCTGTACACTTTTGCGATACAATGTGGTACGAAACTTGCCCTGATCCTTGATAATCAGCATGTCTAGAAATTCAATTTGTTAAGAATTAAAATGTGTTGTGAATCGGAGATTTGGTTTCAAGGTGTTTAACCAAGTGATAAACATTTGTAAACGAGGTACTGTATCAAACCATAAGAAAAAGACATCATCTAAAAATCTCCTCCAAAATCGTACCGAAACAAAGTTCGGGGAGGGATATAGAGAAGTCTCTTCAAAGTGGGCCATGTAAAGGGTGGCAACAGAGGGAGCCACCGTTGCCCCCATGGCTATACCAAAAATCTGATGGTAGCAAGAGCTTTTCTTCCTATGGACAGGCGAAGCTGCCTGATCCATCAGATCAGAAAGGTTCATGTGATTCGGCAGGTTTCAGCGAGAACCATGGTGAGGATGTTGGTCTATATGGCCTTCACAATTCATGTCGTCCCCATGGCTCAATTACATTTCAGACAATCTCAGTGGACCCTGAGCACTCACTCAATGGATTCAGTCCATTCACAGCCTCAGAAATCTCATCATTGTCACAAGGCCTCTACGGGAATCTGTCCTGGTGGATGCTCCCTGAAAATCTGGCCACAGGCTTCCCATTATGGGAATCACCCTACCAAAAGCTATTAACAATGGATGTATCCAAGTTGAGAAGTTCACTTCAATGGGTTTCACACTCAAGGCCTGTTGTCCTCCCTCATAAGCCTTCATCAGATAAATTTCCTGGAACTGACAGCATTAGCAAACTCTAAAGGCTTTCAGAGATTGGTTGACCAACCAAATTGTCATGATCCAAACAGACAACAAAGTAGCCATGTTCTACATTAACAAGCAGGGAGGGACAGGTTCATACCTTCTATGTTGGGAGACAGACTATGCCATCTCTTACAGGATGTCACTTCGTGCAACTTATCTGGCAAGGGAGAACAATGTTCTGGCAGACAGACTGAGCCAAGTCTAAGGTACCATTGTCCATCTTTCGAGAGTAGGATGCCCCACAATAGAATTTCGCTACAACAGATTGGTCCCTCATTTCTGTTCCAGAACAGAGACAAACTGCAAACTAGCCTCAGATGACTTCCACCTTCATTGGGGGGGGGGGGGCTTCTATACGCATATCCGCCATTCCTCTGATAGCAAGAGCCATTCTGAAACATCAACAAGACAGAGGCGAGATGAAGATAAGAACATAAGATATGCCATACTGGGTCAGACCAAGGTCCATCAAGCCCAGTATCCTGTTTCCAACAGTGGCCAATCTAGGTCATAAGTACCTAGCAGTTTCCCCAAAAGACACAGGTTCCGCAATGCTTGTTCTCCAGGACCAAGAAGGAAGTCAGTCCGCACATATGGGTGACGTCGGCGCCGACGGAGCCCTCGCGGAGCAATTTCCCCAGCTTTCAAAGAAAGCCTTTGGGAATTGCAGCGCGCATGCGCGGTCCCCTTCCCGCCCAAGGGTGCCATCTTGCTCAGTCTTCTTTTTTCCGCGGAGCCCTACAGACGCTGTTTGTATTCACCGCTGAAAAAGTTGATTTTCTCTCTTATTATTTATTCTTTTTCGGTTCGACGCCGGATTCTTTTTCCCGCCCGGACCCGCTACGCCGGTATCGGGTCCGTTTCTTTATTTTTCGGTTTTTTGTCCTTCGTGACAAGCGTTCGCGCCATTTTTCTCCTTTTCACTGGCAGCCCTGTTTTTTGACCTCGCAGGGGCCCTTTTTCCCTCGATGGCTGCCAGCGGGTTTAAAAAGTGTGATTGCTGTAAGAAACTCATGTCTCTTACCGAAACACACGACTGCTGCCTCCGCTGCCTCGGACCCGATCATGACCCGATGATCTGTGGTCCGTGTGGCAAAATGTCCTCAAAAGCGTTGAGGAGTCGGCAGCATCAGCGAGAACGAATCTTCTCTGACTCCGCGTCCGGCCGGGCCCGGACCTCGTCAGAGGCTTCGACGTCCCGGGACTCCGGTCCTGAGCATCATCGGAGTTCCTCTGAGCGGGGGTCTCCTACCCGGGAACATCATAGGAAGAAAAAACCCGCGAGGGTGGCGTCGGCGGACGCTCCTGGTTCCTCGAGGGCCAGGTCGCATAGCCCCGACAGCCGTCCCGGGTCCTCGGAGTCGGAGAGGCCTTCGAAACATCCTCGTCTCGAGATGGAGTCGCCTGGACACGTGAGTACTGTGGTCCTCGTGGACTCGCCTCCGAAGGAGCTGACGTCGGGCCCGACGCCGTTGGGGCCCGAGTCAGGGGCTGCTGGGTCTCCTGAGCTTGGACTCAGGTTGACGGCCTTGGAGAGCAGTTTAGCTGCCTTCATGGACCAGCAGCGTGCATTGATCGCTGGCCTTGCCAATGCATCTGCCCCGGCCACCGGGACGTCGACGTCCAAGTCGACCCCGGAGACCGAGCCGATCCTTGAGTCCATCTGAGCTCGAGTCGATCCTTGGTCGCGGTCTCCCTCGGCCTCCCATTCGGGACCGAGGTCGTCGACGCCGACTCCTTCGGCATCGGAGCAAAGGGCATAGGTGCCCGCCCGACCGGAGCCACTCGAATCCTCCTCCGCGGAGTCCGACTGGGAATCGGAGGACAAAGAGTCCCCTGGTAGTTTTCGGACTCGGTGTGTCCCCTCGGACTCGCCCAAGTCCGAACCTCGGAGACGGTCACCCCCGGAGGACACCCGGTTCTCGGACTTCGTACGGGATATGGCCAAGGCCTTGGCATTCCCCGCGGATCCCGAGGAGGAGCCTCGAGCCGAGGAGCTCGATACCCTCCAGTATGATTCTCCCCCGAAGGAGGCCTTTACTGTACCGGTTCCTCCGATGCTGGAACGACTTCTCTTCCGCATGTGGGAGAACCCGGCGTCGGCGCCGGTGTTAAGCAAGCGGGTCGATTCCATTTATCGAGTCTGCAAGAGCCCCGGCTTCCAAAAGGCACAACTACCGCACCATTCCATGGTGGTGGAATCGGCCATGCATAGACTCAAGAGTCAAAAAATGCACTCCTCGGTGCCTCCCGGCAGGGAGGCCCGGAGCCTGGATGCCCTCGGTAGAAAGTGTTTCCAGGGCTCTATGCTTGCTTGTCGAGTCCAGACCTACCAGCTCTATATGGGCATGTATCTCCGAGATCTGGCAAAGGAAATTGCCGGGTTCTCGGCTGGTCTCTCCAAGGAACCTTTGCAGAGGTTCCAAGCCTTGTCCACTGGGATTTGAGAGTGCTCGAAGTTTATCTCTCAGGCAGCCTACGATGGCTTCGAAGCATCGGCTCGAGTAGCTGGAGCCGGCATCGGTGCCCGCCGACAGGCTTGGCTTCAGTCTTCCGACCTCGAGCCATGGGTCCAGGACAAGTTGGTCGATGTCCCCTGCAGAGGTGAAAACCTCTTTGGCAAACCCATGGCTGAAAAGGCTGCACAAATTGAGACCGAGACTCTGACCAGAACTAGGCTGTCCAGAAAAACCTCTGCCCCTTCTCAGAAGAAGGGCTCGGGGAAAAAGCCCTTTTACCCGAGGAAGGCGGCTGCCTATAAATACTACCCTCAGTATCAGGCCTCAGCAGCTCCCCAAAAGGGTCAGCAGGCCAAGGGACGGGGTAATGGGTCCCGTAGGCAGCAAGCCCACAAGCCCACTACACCGGCCCCTGCTCAGCAGGGTGGGGGTTTTTGACTCCATCAGCATAGCCTCTTCCCCTCAGCTGGTTTCTCTAAGCACAGGAGGCCGGCTGGTCCACTTTGCCCACAGGTGGTCAGCCATCACATCAGATACCTGGGTACTTCATATAGTTTAGAAGGGCTATCTTCTACACTTTCACCAGGTACCTCCCTCCTACTTTCCAGGGGAGCCTCCAAGACTCCCTCTGCACAGGGACTTACTCCTTCAGGAGTTGGCAAGTCTTCTTCAGGAACAGGCTGTGGAACCGGTGCCCCACCACCTGAGAGGTCACGGCTTTTATTCCAGGTACTTTCTGATACCAAAAAGAACAGGAGGCCTCAGACCCATCCTGGACTTGCGAAACCTCAACAAGTTCCTGGCAAGGGAAAAGTTCAAGATGCTTTCTCTTGGAATCCTGCTGCCCTACCTCCAGCGGGGAGACTGGCTATGCTCCTTAGATCTAAAGGATGCCTATACTCACATCCTTATTCATCCAGACCACAGACAATATCTCAGATTTGTTGTGGGAGGAAATCATTACCAGTACAGGGTCCTGCCCTTTGGCCTATCCTCCGCCCCACGGGTTTTCACCAAATGCCTGGCAGTGGTGGCGGCCTATCTCAGACTTCAAGGCCTTTTTGTGTTTCCATACCTGGACGACTGGCCGGGCCCAGTCTTCCCAAGAGGCCTCTCAAGCCACTCATCGCACTGTGTCTCTGCTCCAGCACTTGGGCTTTGTCATAAACTTCGCAAAGTCCACTTTGCTCCCCTCTCAAGATCTCGAATTCATCGGCGCAAGATTAAGCACACTTCAGGCGCGGGCCTTCCTGCCTCTGGACAGGGCCCACAGGCTCATGAATCTCGCCAGCCACTTTCGAAGCAATTCCCTAGCCTCTGCCAGGCAATTTCTGAGACTGCTCGGCCATATGGCTTCCACGGTCCATGTGACCCCCAATGCCCGCCTGAACATGCGACCTGCCCAGTGGTGCCTTCGCACTCAATGGCATCAGGCCACGGGGAGCCTGACGGACTCAGTAAAAGTCTCGGACCTGCTGGTCTCTTCTCTGCGGTGGTGGCTTCATCTGCCAAACCTAGTACTGGGAGTGGATTTTCAATCTCCTCCTCCTTCTCAGGTACTAACAACCGATGCTTCTCTCCTGGGATGGGGAGCACATTGCCAAGGGACATGTACTCAAGGCCTCTGGACTCCTTGGGAGTCTGCGCAGCAGATAAACTTCCTGGAGCTCAGAGCCATCCGTCTAGCTCTGAGAGCCTTCTCCCACCTCACTTCTCACCAGTCTGTACTGGTCCAGACGGACAATCAAGTAGCAATGTTCTACGTGAACAAACAGGGAGGCACAGGCTCCTTCCTTCTCTGTCAGGAGGCATGCCGGCTGTGCTCTTGGGCAGTCGGCCACAGCATACTCCTCAAAGCGGTCTATCTCCCAGGTCAAGAAAATTACCTGGCAGACAAACTAAGCAGGATCCTCCAACCACACGAGTGGAGATTGGATCCATTAGTGGTTCAGCAGATCTTTCTCAAGTGGGGACTCCCCACCTTGGATCTGTTTGCCAGTCCTCTGAACCGGCAACTACCCAGATTCTGCTCTCGACAACCGCATCCTCTCAGAGTAGCGCCGGATGCTTTTCTGATTCCATGGTCCACAGGCCTCTTGTATGCCTTTCCTCCCATGCCGCTGGTGTCTCGAACGCTCTTCAAGGTTCTCAGAGACAAAGCCTCGATGATCCTAGTGGCTCCCCGGTGGCCGAGGCAACCTTGGTTCCCGCTTCTAATGCAGCTGGCGGACACTCCTCTTCCTCTGGGGTTTCAACCCGATCTTCTGACACGGGTCTCTCCTACACCCCAACCTCCGGTCCCTTCATCTGATGGCCTGGCTGCTGAAAGGGTAGTCCTTGCTCCCCTCCTACTGACTCGGGAGGTGGAAGAGGTCGTCTTGGCCTCCAGGCGGCCCTCCACCCGGAAGTCCTACGCTCTTAAGTGGCGTCGCTTCTCCGTGTGGTGTGCTCAGCAGTCTGAGAATCCCTTATCCTGCTTGGTGGCGGTGGTCTTGCAATATTTGCTTTACCTCTCCAATCTGGGCCTTAAGTCCAACTCTGTCAGAGTCCACCTCAGTGCTCTCTCTGCACATCACGCACCGGTACATGGCAGGCCTCTGTCCAACCACCCTTTGGTGGCTTGTTTTCTCCGAGGCCTCCTTCTGCTTAAGCCTCCTTTGCGTCCACCAGCCCCTGAATGGGATCTGAATGTGGTCTTGCAGTGGATTACCTGTCCGCCCTTTGAACCTATGGCTACCTGCCCTCTTCGTTTTCTTTCTTGGAAAACCTTGTTCTTGGTAGCCCTTACCTCTGCTAGGCGTGTTAGTGAACTGCAGGCCCTAGTATCTGATCCTCCTTACACTAGGTTCTACAGGAATAGGGTGGTTTTACGGACTCACCCTAAGTTTCTTCCAAAAGTGGTTTCTCCTTTTCATCTCAACCAGGAGGTGGTTCTTCCGACCTTCTTTCCCAGGCCGCACTCCAGCCGGGCTGAAATGGTCCTGCATACCCTGGACTGTAGAAGGGCCTTATCCTTCTACCTTGACCGTACGCGGGAGCATAGGAGGGCTGTTCAGCTCTTTGTTTCTTTTGACCCCAATAACTTGGGGCTCCCTGTCTCCAAGCGTACCTTGTCCATCTGGGTAGCTGACTGTATCGCCTGGGCTTATGGGGCAGCCGGCCTCTCGTTGGAGGGTCGAGTCACGGCTCATCGTGTTAGGGCGAAGGCTGCGTCAGGGGCACACCTCCGCTCTGTTCTGTTGGCAGAGATCTGCCGGGCCGCTACTTGGTCTTCAAGCCAGACTTTTGCGGCACATTACTGCCTGGAGAGGGAGTCCCGCAGGGACAGTGCTTTCGGTCAGGCAGTCCTCCATAATCTCTTTGAGGTTTAGGCAACTCCAACCCTCTGGCCCTGGTGTTGGGCTACCGGTCGGGGGCATTTTCAGAGAAGATTCCTTCCTTCTGCTGAGCTAGAGGGAGCTCATTTTTGTGCTTGAGGTCTCCGGTAGCCTTAAGCTTGGGAGTCCCATATGTGAGGACTGACTTCCTGCTTGGTCCTGGAGAAAGAGTAGTTACTCACCTGTAACAGGTGTTCTCCAGGAGCAGCAGGAATCAGTCCTCACAACGCTCCCTCCTCCCCTTGGAGTTGCAGTCCTATCATTTCGTTTTTGCTAATTGTTTTGCTGTCTTTTAGCTATGTCATCAGACTGAGCAAGATGGCACCCTTGGGCGGGAAGAGGAACACGCATGCGCGCTGCAATTCCCAAAGGGTTTCTTTGAAAGCTGGGGAAATTGCTCCGCGAGGGCTCCGTCGGCGCCGACGTCATCCATATGTGAGGACTGATTCCTGCTGCTCCTGGAGAACACCTGTTACAGGTGAGTAACTACTCTTACTGGGTCAAGCATTGATATCCTGGGTCCCTTCTTAATAATGGTTTATGGACCTTTCCTCCAGGAACTTGTCCAAACCTTTTTTAAACCCAACTACACTAACAGCCTTTACTACATCCTCCGGTAACAAATTCCAGAGTTTGATTACACGTTGAGTGAAAAAATATTTTCTTTTATTAGTCTTAAATAGTTTACCCTGTAGCTTCATTGCATGTCCCCTAGTCTATCTATATTCTGATAACATAAACAATCAATCTACGTTTACCCATTCCACTCCGTTCATTAATTTATAGACTTCTATCATATCTCCCCTCAGCCGTCTCTTTTCCAGGTTAAAGAGCCCTAACCTTTTTAGCCTATCTTCATAGGAGTATCCTTCCATCCCCTTTACCATTTTGGTGGCTCTTCTCTGAACCTTTTCTAATAACGCTATATCCTTTTTAAGATACGGCGACCAGAATTGCACACAGTATTCAAGGTGCAGTCTCACCATGGAACGATATAGAGGCATTATAATATCTTTTGTTTTATTTTCCACTCCTTTCCTTATGATACCTAGCATTCTATTTGCTCTCTTGGCCGCTGATGCACACTGGTCTGAGGGTTTTAACATGTTAATCATAACGACGCCTAAATCTTTTTCCTGAGTGGTGGTTCCTAATGTGGAACCTTGCATTGTGTGATCATAGTTTGGGTTGTTCTTCCCTAGGTGCATAACTGCACTTGTCCACATTAAATTTCATCTGCCATTTTGATGCCCAGTCTTCCAATTTATCAAGATCCTCTTGCAATTTTCCACAATCCTTTTGGGTTTTAACAACTTTAAATAGTTTTGTGTCATCTGCAAATTTGATAACCTCACTCGTTATTCCACTTTCCAGGTCATTTATGAATATGTCAAAAAGCAGCGGACCCAGCACAGATCCCTGGGGTACACCACTATTCACCTTTCTCCATTGGGAAAATTGGCCATTTAGCCCAACCCTCTGCTTTCTATCTTTTAACCAGTTCTTGATCCACAGTAGTACACTGCCTCCTATCCTATCACTCTCTAGTTTTGCCAAAAGTCTCTGATGAGGGAACTTGTCAAAGGCTTTCTGAAAGTCCAGATACACTATATCAACCGACTCACCTTTGTCCACCTGTTTATTCACACTTTCAAAAAAACATAACAGATTAGTAAGACAAGATCTTCCTTGTCTAAAGCCATGTTGGCTGTCTCCCATTAGGCCATGACTATCTACATGCTGAGTAATTTTATTCTTTATGATGGTTTCTACCATTTTTCCCGGTACTGACGTGAGGCTCACCAGTCTGTAGTTTCCCAGATCACCCCTTGAACCCTTTTTAAAAATTGGTGTTACATTGGCGATCCTCCTATCTTCAGGTATTAGAGATGATTTTAATGATAGTTTACAGATTACTAATATCAGGTCTACAATCTCATATTTCAGTTCTTTCAACACCCTTGGGTGTATACCATCAGGCCCAGGTGATTTGCTACTCTTCAGTTTATCTAATAGTTGTAATACATCTTCCCGATGTATCGATATTTCCTTCAATTCTTTCGCCCTTTTAAATACCACTTTAGTCATGGGTAACATCCCTACATCTTCCTCAGTAAAGACCGAAGCAAAGAATTTATTCAGTCTCTCCGCTATCGCCTTGTCGCCTCTTAGTGCCCCTTTAACTCCTCTATCATCTAATGGACCAACTGACTCTCTCACAGGTTTTTTGCTACGAATGTACTTGAAAAAATCTTTATTTCGTGTTTTTGCTTCCGCAGCAAGCTTCTTCTCAAATTCTCCCTTTGCCTGCTTTATCAATGCCTTGCATTTGACTTGCCAGTGCTTGTGCTGTTTCCAGGTTTCGTCATTTGGCTCTTTTTTCCATTTCCTGAAAGATGATACTCATCGCCCCTTTTTGGCACAAACCTCTTTGTTTCCCCTCCTTCAGGACCTGTCTGTAAGGAACTCCATCCATCTTGGAGATTCCCCAACTTTATTTTCACAGAATCAGGGCAAGCTTCTGCATCCCATTATCAAGTCCACTAGCCCTCACACTTGGATGTTTAGATCTAGAAATCAATGTCATATTGGCTTCCAGAAGAATTTCTACCAGAATATCAGACACTTTCAAATGATGGAGGTTTGCCATTTAGTGTGAGGTGTCAGGCTAAGGATCCTTTCTCCTGTTCAACACAAAAACTGCATGAATATCTTCTACACATCTCGCAGTCTCATCTAAAGACCAGCTCTGTAAGAGTCCACCTCAGTGTAGTTGGAGCTTACCATCATCAAGTAGAGGGTAAACTCGTCTCTTTACATTATTTAGTTGTCCGCTTTATGCGTGGTTTGCTTCCATTAAAGCCTCCCCTTAACCACCAGTGGTGTCATGGGACCACAGTGTGGTTTTGACTCAACTGATGAAAACTCCCCTCGAGCCACTGGGTATTTGTGGACAGATGTTTCTAACCTGGAAGGTATTTTTTTGGGTGGCAGTACCTCAGCATGCAAAGTTAGTGAGCTCCAGGTTCTGGTAATGGATCCACCCTAGACTAAGTTTTCCACAATAGTGGTGTTGTGTACTCATCCAAAATTCCTTGCTAAGGTGGTGTTGGACTTCCACCTTAACCAGTCAATATCTTGCCAATATTCTTCCCCAAACCTCATTCCCATGAAGAGGAACAAGTGCTGCATACAGTAGATTGCAAGAGAGCATTGGCATTCCTTCTGAAGTGGACTAAAACCCTTAGAAATTCCATCCCGCTTTTTGTTTGTTTTGACCATGGCAGAGTTGGGGGGCTGCTGTAATGAAGTGTACTCTGTCAGAATTTGGCTGGCACATTATATCTCCTTTGCTTATGCCGAGGCTGCCCTGATGCTTTGAGGGTCATGGCATGGCTCCTAATATCCAAGCTATGGGTGCATCAATGGTCCACCTGAAGTCAGCCTTCATGGAGTTAATTTGAAAAGCTGCAACTTGGACATATGTCCATACATTCATGTTTGATTATATCTGCAGGAACAAAAAGGAATGCAGTCTTCACATATGAGTGACGTTGGCACCAACGGAGCCTGTGCGGGAATGCTCCCCAGTGTCCAATTGGAAAGCCTTTGAGAGCACTCTACTGTGCCTGCGCATCTGCCTTCCCACCTTCCCAACTCCTCTCCTCGGTTTTCTGCAGAGCCAGCAGGTTGTTTTCTTCCTGTCACCGCAGAAAAACATTCTTTTTTGGTGTTTTATTTGTGCTCTGCCTTTCTGTCAACACTGATACCTTCCCTGATACCAGTCCTGTCATTTTCTTATAATTTCTTTTCTTTTCTTTTACTTTTCTATTTGGTGGTTTCACCACCAATTTTGGCCTCTACCTATTTTTCTTGCCACAATGGAAAAACACTCCAGTGGTTTTAAAAAATGTACCAGTTGCTCTGGTACTATCTCAGTCACCGATAAACATGACTGCTGTTTAAAATGTTATGAGAAGCATCTACCAAAAGAATGTCTTTTGTGCCAACAAATGTCAAAACAAGGTCTAAAGAACAGGGCCAATAAGTGTGATTCTCTGTTTGCCCTGGTCATTATTTTCATTGCTTCTGCATTGTCAAGGACATCTGCCTCCTCTCTTGGTTCTCAAGTCTCTTCAAAGTCCAAACATAAGTCTAAAACTAAAGCATCGGCATCCAAGTCTGATACCGATCATTGAGGTAAGTCCTTGCATCATCATCGGGATTCACCAAAAGGTGCGTCTGATGCTGACCGGCCTGCCAAACAGCCCCGGTGGGAGGACCAACCCTCCAAAGCACTACAAAGAATCTAGGACACTCCGGAGGCTTAGACCTCCGGAGAGCTACTGATACCATGCTTGGGGACGATGACTCGAAGCCCCATACGTGATTCCACCCAGACAGTCTCCTCCTTTGATCAGCGTACCCTCGCCATCGAGAGGAGTTTGGCAGCATTCCTGGCAGCCTCTGTACCAGTGGTATCAACAGCTCCAGTGACTACCTCTCAGTCCCATGCCAGCCCTCAAGCCTATTTTGGGAGATTCTCTCCCTCCGATGTCACTGTTGGGAGCGACTGGCATCATCATTTCGGTTCCTGGTATCGAAATAGCTCTGCACGAGCATCGGCATCGGTATGGGATTGTCAATACTTTGACTTTATTTCGGAATCTAACTCTTTCTCATACAATTCTGAGGATACATCAGAAGATTCCAGGGCCAGCCAGGACATCCCTTCCGACCATTCCCTTCCTCATAAGCACCTTTGGTCCCTGCCTGAGGACATGTCCTTTCAGGACTTCATTAGGAATATGGCGGCAGGTCTCCAGATAATTGTGACATCGGAGATGGAACCGAGGGCAGAGGAATTGGAAATCTTCCGATACCCCTTTGCACCCAAGGAGGCGGCCACATTACCAGAGTATCGAATCCTACAGGATTTAATGCTACTTATGTGGGAGGCCCCGTTAACGGTTCTGCCTATCAGCAAATGGCTCAATACCATGTACCAGGTTCCATCTTCTGCCTTTCAAAAACCTCAGTTACCACACCATTCCATGGTAGTGGAATCGGCCATGCAACACATCAAGAGTTCGAAGACTCATTCCTCCATGCCTCCAGGCAAAGATGCTAGAGCTCTCGATGCCTTTGGGCATCGCTGTTTTCAGACATGCATGCTCATGTCAGGATCACTTCATACATGCTCTTCATGGGCAATGTATCTCAAGGATATCTCCAGAGATTTGGATAATCTTGCTCCTCCTCTTCCAGATGACAAACAAGATGTATTCCTGGCCTTAGTCAAACAAAATCAGAATACATCCAAGTTCCTTACAAGGGCATCTTTCAATGCCTTTGAGTCTTCCAGCAGAGCCTCAGCAATCTATTGGTGCTCGTAGGATGGCCTGGCTCCAGGCATCGGACCTCGAGCAATGAGTTCAGGATAAATTAGCTAATATTCCTGCTCTGGAGAAAGCTTCTTTGGAAAGGGTTGGAGAGAGAAGGCTGGGGAGGTTGAGGCAGATGATCTCACCCTCAATAGGTTCTCCTGCTAGACTTCTGACCCCTCCAGAAAGAAGGCCAATTCCAAGATGTCTTTCTTTTCTTAAAAGAAAAAATATTACCCTTCTTTTCCATCTCAGGCTGCTTACCAATCCCAGCAGCAACAACAGAAGCTACAGGGCCCTTGTCAGCCTAAAAAGCCAAGGGCACCTAAGCCACAACCAGCTGCTCCACCAAAGTCAGCATCTGGTTTTTGACTCCTTTCTACTAAGCATAGCCACTCTATCTCTGCAGAATCCCCAGTCCCTTCTCATAGCAAGCAGACTAACTACAGTAGTGGCCAAAAGTTGAGGCAGAGTCCAAAGTATCAGAATTTTATTAGAAAAGTACGTGTTATTGTCACTTTCATGGTCAAAAGCTTTAAGAACCTAAGATATATATGTCATTTTCAAAGTTTTATTCAGGAAACAGTATGGATATCAGTATTTGATAGGGTGTCCATGATTTTTCAGCACAGCCTGGATTCTTGTAGGCATACTGTTAACTGGTGTTTTACAGTATGCCGGAGTGATTTTGTTGACCCATACATGCTTGAGTATGTCCTTTAAATCTGCTTCTGAAGTTGGACAGTGTGCTGCCACCTTTTTCTTCATAGGATTCCAACAGTTTTCACTTACATTGAGATCCGGAGAGTTTGATGGCCAACTTGGTAACAGTTCGATCTTGTTGTCCACGAACCATTTTTTGACTGTTTTTGCAGTGTGGCACGGTGTCGAGTCCTGCTGAAATATAGTTGTGCCAGGAACATTCATGTGTATTTTAACTTTACTATTCAGCATGGATATGTATTTTGCAGCATTTACTCTTTCACCTTTCTCAAAAATGTGCAGGCTACATCGTCCATTCGCCGAGATACCACCCCATACCATGACCGATGGTGGATGTTTAACAGTCTTGATCGTGTACTTCGGATTTAGTCTCTCGCCTGCTGGCCAACGGACGTAGTTATAACCACTCCCACATACTTGTTGAAATGTACTTTCATCTGTGAACATTACCCTCTCCCACCATTCAGCAGATTTGTCTTTCATCTTGCTACAAAACTGTATGCGGGCAACAATTTATTTCCTGGTCATCATAGGCTTCTTGGCAGGTCTTCTGGCCACGAGTTTGAATTCATCCACAAGCCGTCGTCGGACAGATCTGGCACTTATCTTTATTCCTCGATCATTAGCTAACTGAGCCACACGTTGAGATGAAGTATGTGGACTAGATGTAATAATGCTTTTGAGGAATCGGTCATCTCGTCCAGTAGTTATCCTTCTGTGCCCACATTTCAAATGACGTGTACGGCCACCTGATTTCAGAACATTCTGAACTGCACACCTTGATATATGCAAATGTTTTGCAATAGCACATTGCGAATATCCTTCAGCATGGAGTGTGACAACTTGTCCCTTTACAAAGTCATTAATATCGCACTTTCTACACATCTTGATTGTATATTTTACATGTAACTTTCAATCTTTTTCTAGTTGTAAAAATTCAAAAGTTCATCCAAGAAACCTACTACAGAGTGTAAGTAAACAAAAATGGACGCCAGACGCATGGTGTGACTAATCGCCATGCTGATTAAATAAGTAAGCACTTGTGACATCTCCACAGTACATTATTTAACAATAAATTGTAGAAAAAGATACCTTCCTTAATTTTTTGGCCACTACTGTATGTTCTTATGCCCACAGGTAGCATCTCATTACTTCAGAACAATGGACTCTCAACATCGTCCAAAGGGGTTATCTGCTACATTTCCAAAAGTTTCCCCCTGCCACCATCATGAAGGATTATCCGGCCAGCCCCTTACAGGCCAACCTCCTTTCAATGGAAGTGGCCGCCCTGTTAACTCAGGGTGCTGTCAAAATAGTTCCTCCCGCCCAAGAGGACAAGGGCTTCTACTCTCCTTACTTTCCTCATTCCCAGGAAGATAGGAGGGTTCAGGCCCATTCTAGATCTTCGAGATCTCAACAAGTTCCTTGTTCGAGAAAAATTCAAGATGATTTCCCTAGGAACTCCTTCTGCCTTACCTTCAGAGGAATGGTTGGCTATGTTCTGTAGACGAGGGGTGTCAAACTCCAGTCCTGGAGGGCCGCAAACCAGTCAGGTTTTCAGGGTAGCCCTAATGAATATGCGTGAGATATATTTGCATACAATGGGGGCAGTGCATGCAATATATCTCATGCTTATTCATTAGGGATACCCTGAAAACCTAACTGTTTTGCAGCCCTCCAGGACTGGAGTTTGACACCCCTGCTCTAAACCTCAAGGAGGCATACCTCATTTGCTGATCCATCCTCTATACCAGGGATGGCCAACTCTAGTCCTGGTGCACCACAATCCAGCCTGGTTTTCAGGATGTTCCTAATGAATATTCATAAGGTATATTTGCATCCACTGCTTCCTGTTGTATGCGAATATATCTCATGAATATTCATTAGGGGCATCCTGAAAACCAGGCTGGATTGTGGTGCACCAGGACTGGAGTTCGCCACCTCTGCTCTACACAGACATTATCTGCGGTTCCGGGTTCAGAAAATGCACTACCAGTATCAGGTGCTTCCCTTTGGGCTAGCATCTGCATCCTGAGTATTCACAAAGTGCAGTAGCGGTGGTCACAGGCTACCTTTGTACTTTGGGAATCTTTGTCTTCCCCTATTAACTATTAGTTAATAAAGGGAGAATACCCAGAAGAGGTAAAACTAGCTCTTCATCGCACCATCACGGTGCTCCAAAGTCTGCGATTTGTTCTAAACTTCCCCAAATCCCACATGGTGCCATCCCAGCAGCTCAAATTCATTGGTGCGCTTCTAGACATTCGTCAAGCCCGAGCTTTTCTTCCACAGGATCGCTCTGTCCATCTCATCAAGTTGGCCCATACTATAAGAAGCCGCACAATGGTCACCGCTCGAGATGCTACACCTTCTAGGATACATGGCCTCCACGGTCCATGTTGTCCCATATGACTGGCTACATGCAACAGGCTCAATGGACGTTGTCATCTCAGTGGACCCAAGGACTCGGGCATCTCTCCAACAAGATTTGCCTCACACTTCCTCTGATCATCTCCCTTCAGTGGTGGTGCACCCCTCAAAACCTACTCGGAGGGTCACCTTTTCAGATGTCTCCACCTCAATGCACCCTAATGACGGATGCTTCCAAACTTGGGTGGGGTGCACATCTGAACAGTCTCACTACACAAGGGCAGTGGACACAATAGGAATCTCAGAAGCAGATCAATATCCTCAAGCTTCGTGCTCTCATGAATGCCCTTCGGGTTTTTCAACCCCAACTTTCAAGCAAACAGGTTTTAGTCCAAATGGACAACCAGATGACTATGTTCTATGTGAACAAGTAGGGGAGAACGGGCTCGAATTCCCTCTGCCAAGAAGCCCTTCATCTCTGGTTCTTCTCCAATGCACACCGCATCCATCTTAGGATGGTGTATCTCCCCAGCGAACTCAACCTCCTGGCGGACAGACTCAGCCGCATTCTATGTCCACTCAAGTGGACTCTAAATCAGGACACAGCCTCCTGGATCTTCCACCTATGGGAGACACTTGAATAGTTCCATTCACCACACAGGAGAATGCATGACTGCCGCTGTTCTGCTCAAGGCTTCCCTCCCCTCTCAGTCAAGCAACAACGAATGCCTTCCTTCTCTATTGGAGCAGGGACCTGCTTTATGCATTCCCGCCTACCCCCCTAATACCCAAAACACTGTTCAGGCTGCAGGCCAACAGGGGCTCTATGATTCTAATAGCCCCTTACTGGTCCCGCCAGCCATGGTTTCCTCTGCTGCTTCATCTAGCACAGACTCTACCCCTCAGCTTGGGGCACACGCCCAACCTCCTCTCTCAGGAATATGGGATGCTTCTCCATCCCAATCCACGGGCCCTCCATTTTACGGCTTGGCTGCTGAGCGCATAATGTTTGATAACCTCGACCTTCCTCAACAGGTCAAGGACATTTTACTTGCATCACGCAAGCCATCTACCAGAATTTCTTATGCCTTCAAATGGTGACGGTTCACCATCTGGTGTACCCTGAAACACATTGAACCTTCTGCCTGCCGAGTGGAATTTCTTTTACAGTATCTCCTCCACTTTTTCCACTGCAGGGCTTAAGACTTACTTGGTCCAAGTGCATCTTAATGCCATTGCAGCCTACTATAGGCCAGTGGACAGGCAGCCCATTTCCTCACACCCCTTTTTGCAGCACATCATGCAGGATCATCTTCTGTCAAATCCACCGATCAGACCTCCACTGGTGGCATGGGACCTTAATGTCGTCCTAGCACAGCTTCTGAAGCCTCCCTTTGAGCCTTTAGCTACCACTCCTTTGAAATTCCTCTTCTGGAAGGTCATCTTCCTCATTGACCTAACCTCTGCTCGCCATATAAGTGAGCTGTAGGCCTTAGTGTCGGATCCTCCTTGCACTCGCTTCCACCATGAGAAAGTGGTTCTCCGGACCCATCCACACTTTCTCTCGAAGATGGTCTCAGTTTTTTATATTAATCAATCTGTGATGCTCCCAGTCGTCTTTCCCAGACCTCATGCCTCCAGAGCTGAAGCAGTGCTACACATGCTAGATTGCAAACGCGCTCTGGCTTTCTACTTGAACAGAACCAAGAATTTTAGGAAATCCTCTCAATTATTTGTCTCCTTTGATCCAAGTCACCTTGGACGTCCAATGTCAAAACACACCCTATTCCAACTGGATTTATTTATTTTATTTATTTATTTTTCTTTCTTATATACCGCGCTATTATAATCAGTGCGGTTTACATTTGAACAGAACAACCAAGAATGTAACAAGTTACATCGAGTTTTTTACATAGAACAGGGAATGTAAAACATGGGGAAAAACAACAAGGGAAAGAACTATGTACAAATTATATACACATTATATAACTAGGGGTACTCTTACGAAAGAATAGATAAAACTTTGCCTGGATGCTTGGCTGGTGGGTCAAGGAGTCGGGTAAGGAAGAATGGTTAGCCGTTGTCTAGATGAGGGTGATCTAAGGGATGGGCTAGTAAGGACTGTGAGGGGGTGGCAGTGTGAGCTTCTTAAGTGGTGTTAGGGTAATATTGTAAGAATAGGTGGTGTTTGAGGGCTTTTCGGAATAGCGCCAGGTTTGAGATGGCCCGGATTTCAGCAGGGAGGGCATTCCATGCCATAGGTGCGAAAACGGAGAAGGCTCTACTTGCTGTTGTTTTCTTACATTTTATCAGCAGTTTTGGGACGTCGAGTTTATTCAACGAAGTAGATCTTCTAGTTCTGTTGTCTGGAGTGCTGTGGAGAAGATCACTGATGGGCGTGGGGGGATGGTTTTTAAGGGCCTTGAATGTCATGACAAGGGCCCTGAAATGGATTCTAGCCTGCAGCGGGAGCCAGTGTAGGTTCTTTAGGACTGGCGTTATGTGGTCAGATCTTGAGGACCCTGACAGTACCCTTGCAGCTGAGTTCATAGCAAGGCGTAGCGGGTTAAGAGTCGATTGTGGGAGCCCAAGTAGGATAATATTGGCAAAGTCGAGGTGTGGGATGACTAAGGCTTGGAATATTGAACGGTAGTCGGGGAAGTCAAGAAGTGGACGGAGATGGCGTAGTGACCAGATCTTATAATAGATTGCTTTAGATGTGTTTAAGACATGTGCTGACATGTCAAGGCGCTGGTCAAGAGTGATGCCCAAGTATCAAATTGTAGGTTTGGATTTCAGTTCAATGTTATTGACTAGAAGTGAGGAAGGTGGCGTGAACTTCTGATTTCGCGAGATGAATAGTACATCTGTTTTACTATGGTTGATACGTAGATTTTGAGAGAGAAGCCAATCTGCTACCGCTTCAAAGCATCTTGTAATTGGAGAGAAATCCGGTTGATCTATTTTAAACTGTGCGTACATTAGGATGTCGTCTGCATATGCGAGACAATGGATGTTGAAGGATCGGATTAAAGCACAGATGGGCTGCATGTAGATGTTGAACATTAATGCGGAGAGGGAAGATCCCTGAGGTACACCTTGCTTAAGAGAGAATGGTTCAGAGGTCTTGGAACCTGTTCTGACTTGTTGCCATCTGTTACATAAATAGGATTCACACCAGGCGAGTGCTGAGCCTTGCAGACCTTTATCTTTGAGGCGGAATAGAAGTGTTTCATGATTCACTGAATCAAAAGCGGCTGCAATGTCTAAGAAGATGAGGATGAAGCCATGGTTGGTATTGTCGATTCCTGTCATTAAGTTGTTGAAGAGGGTTGTGAGGATGGTGTCCACTCCGTGAGCTTCCCTGAATTTGGGATTGCGGACTGCATTTCTTTTGCCTGTGCTCAGGCAGGCCTCTCCCTTGACGGTCATGTCATGTCATTGCACACAATGTGCGTTCCATGGCAACCTCTGTTGCCAACCTGCAGTCTGTCTCTAGCAAAGAGATCTGTCAAGTCGCTACCTGGTCCTCCATTCACACTTTTGCTGCTCACAACTCTCTAGACAGGGACTACCATCAGGATGCTGTTTTTGGCCAGGCTGTCCTTCAGCAACCTTTTGGGGCTTAATCTTCTCCTACGCTCTGTACTAGACTCTTCTGATACCAGACTCATCTAGCCATGCTCTTGAAACCTGTAATGGAGTCCGATGGGGCCACTATGTATCTATACCCTCTGGCTCCATCCTCTAGCCTCATGGTTGTCTGTTTAATCTGGTGCCTGGGAGCTAGTGAGTCTCATATGTGAAGACTGCATTCCTGCTTGTTCCTGGAGGTAGCATTGTTATTCACCTGTAACAGGTGAACTCCGGGAACAGTAGGAATCAGTCTTCACAATCCACCCTCTTCCCCTAGGAGCTGTAGGGTATTTTTTATTTTTCCCTCAATCACTCAGCTACAAACTCAAATGAGGAGAGGAGTTGGGAAGGCAGATGCGCAGGCGCAATGGAGTGCTCCCAAAGGCTTTCCAGTTGGACACTGGGGAGCATTCCTGCTTGGGCTCCATCGGTGCCGAGGTCACCCGTATGTGAAGACTGATTCCTGCTGTTCCCGGAAATCACCTGTACAGGTGAGTAACAATGCTTGCTAGGAAAGGGACTCCTGACATAACAGCAGATTTGGTGAATTTATTTATTTATTTATTTATTTATTTAACAATCATTTATATCCCGCATCTTCCAGAGTTCAGTTGCGGTTTACAATAAAACAAAATCCACAAAGCATGAGCTTGGTTTTACATCGAACATTATGTAACAATAAACAATATATTGGTTAACAGCATAGGCTAATACATAACAGCATAAAACTTGCTTTTAAACTATGTACAATAAACTATATACAGATAAACTATATACAGATACAAGTAGTGGTACTTTAGGGTTTAATCATAGTGTTTTTAGTTCAGTGGTGAATCAGTTCTTCAGAATCTTTTTGAGGGTTAGAATCTAACTCCACTCCCTCCTAGGCCCTTTCCTTTTCTGTTCAGGTTGCTTCAAAATAAAAAAATTAAAAAACCTCTCAAGCTTAAAAACCCTGTTTACCTCAAAACACAACTGTTCATGCTTGCTTGTTGCAGCATAATCCTTTATTGTTATTTGAGGCAACTTGTTGTGAGCACTTATCCTCCTTGTCCACAGAGAAAATGAAGTTACTCACCTCTAGCAGGTGTTCTCTGTGGACAGCAGGATAAGTCCTCACTACTCTCCTACCACCCCTTGGAATTGGCTGTTAAGCTCTGTAAATAAAATGAACCCCTCAGATATAGCCAGGGTGGCAGACGGGAAGAGACACACATGCATGGTTGAGCTTTCTTAATGCTCCTAGAAAGGGAGCAGAGAAAATCTCGCATGGGCTGCATTGGATGGCATCACTCATAAGTGAGGACTTATCCTGCTGTCCATGGAGAACGCCTGCTACATGTGAGTAACTTTGTTTTATGGGGTAGAACAGGTAAATAGAGAGCAATTATTTATTTCTATAGAGCACTGGGGCTAGGGAAAATTACATGAAACTATGAGAATTACTGGAGCTTTTGCAAAGATTATTTAATTTCGCCTCCCTTTTTGGTAACACAGGTGTTACTCTTTGCACTGCCTGTCTCCTAGAACCTTTGGCAATCCCTGAAGACTTCTAATCCTCTCCCTACATATAGTGAAAAATTCTAAGTGGCCTTTTTATAGATGTATGTTTGTTAGTGCTGGGAAGGTGCTGAGATATATCCAGAGTGCTTCCACCCCCCTCTGTGTTTCCTTCCCTGAACACTAACCTTGAAATGAGAGATGTTTTCTTATGACTTAACATTTTGATTACATTTCTCAGGAAGTACATCCAGGTCCGTGTGCAGAACCTGTCTGACCTCTGCTTCCAGTTACTGGACAATAGTCTGCAAGACTGTTACAACTCTGCAGATCTCCATCTGGTGCCTCTGAACGCCAAACTCCAACAGGTAACAATCTTACAGAGATGGTAAGAACAACTCACAGCCTCAAAGCCTGACTTCTTCCATCAGCTAATTGTTTGTATTAAAATATGCTGTGCACATAGGGAATGCAGTCAGTAAGTAATAGTTACAATAGACAGCTGCTCATACTCATTACTCCATTTGCTTTGGAATGGGGAGGGGGTGGAATATGCATATCAGTTAAGTATGAAATAAAGAGGAAAAATAAATAAAATTTACCAAAGACCCAGTAAATAGATGAATTGGCCCCTTGCAAGTTTATGACTAACCAACATAAAATAAAACCAAATAAATCTGAAGGATCTTACATTATATTAAACATCTCTGCTTCCTTAGCAATTTTAAGTAACTAACAACTCAACTGTATTAGAATGAAGACAGAGGCTATATGTGTGCCCTTGGTGCAGAGAACTAGCTCTCTGAGTACAAATCTGTTCTCTGGAGGCTAGAGTGGTAGACCTATAGGAGCTAAGGTACATAGTGATTTAAAGAGGAGACCTACAGGGACACAGTGCTGAGGTTGCAATTCCAGTCTGGCAGCCAGCTGTGTTTTGAAACAGCAAGATCACTTAAAAGCAGAACTTCACCTTATTGGAAGAACTAATCCTGTAGATAGTACCTCCCCTCCAAGCAATGCAGTATCCACTTACATTGAAGATGGGTCCAAGGGCTTGTGCCCACAAGGGAAATATTAGGATGGCTGTTTGTAGTTGCAGTCATTAGGAATGTGGATAGCTGGGTGTCTGGTGGATCATTTAGTAATTTGTCTCCTTGGTGTGAATGTGTCAGACCTTGTGCATCACTAAAATAGGATTTTAAGCAATGCTGGGGAGGAGCTGTCTGTTGCAATACATGTGGTTACCAACAATAAAGGTAGGTGTGGAAGGGAAGTTGTGGAATCCAAATTTAGGATTTTAGGTAGAAAGTTGACATCCAGAGCCTTCAGAGTAGTAGTCTCAGAAATGCTTTCCAGTCCATGCACAGGATTCCAGATACAGGTAGCACTCTGAAGTCTCACTGTGTGAATGAGACGATAGTACAGGGGAAAGGGCTTTAGATTAATTAGGAACTAGTCAACATTTTGGGGGAAGAGGAGCCTATTCTGGAAGAATGGGCTCCACTTTAGAGTGGAACCTGGCTGTTAAAAAAAGAAAACAAGCAGCTTTTAAATTAGAACCTGGGGGAAAGCAAAGGGTAGCTGCTTAGTTCATGGATCAGATTAATGATAATTGAACAAGGAAGTTAATGCATCCCAATAGAGAGGTTGCAAGAAAGGCAAAAGTAGCCCAGGTACCATTAAATATTAAAGAGTAGTGAATGTTAAAAGATTTTAAAGCATCCCTATCAACTTCCAGGCAAATTGTAAATACAAACAGTAAGCATGCTTTGAAATACACGTATGCAAATCTTAGGGAAAAAAATGGGAGATTGTGATAATGTAACCAAGCAATGGAATTCTGGAACTTGTGGTGAAGCACCTTAAAACAGTAAACAGGCTGAAGCCAGATTCTAAAAACATGTTCCTGATCGTGTAACCAGTCTAGTCCCAGACCTCTGGGTTCCCTATCTCATCCAGCAGCTTTGGAGACTGAGAAACTCCTCCTTTTTATGATGTCACAGGTATATCCCTCCAGGATCCGCCTCCTGCCATCAGTTACCTCAGTCTCCAAGGAGCTGGATAGATAGGAGCCCGGAGAGCCGGGCTCACTGGAGAAACAATTAGATCTACTTACTTTAGTTGGGGGTTAGTTATTTTGGAAGGAGATTGTTACTTACAGGACTGTGTCTTTAAGTTTGACGGCAGGCTGCTCCCTCTCTTTCTCTTCTATTCCCCCCCCTCTCTTTGTGGGCTTTCCGGTCCCTCTACAACTGCTAACTCAGAGGGCCTAAGCAGCAGCTCACTCTTTGGGATCCCCCCGGTACAGTCAGCTGCCTTAAGGGGAGAGGCCCGGAGGAAAGCCTAGCCAGCGCCGCACAGAGGTTTGCCTGTTAGTGCGCTGGCAGGCTCCTCCCGTTCGCACGCAGAATCCAGAGGTGCGAGTGTGTGCAGTCTCCGGCGATTTCAGACACTCTCGAGGATCGGAGAGGAGCGGACCCGGTGAGTTTGCTGCAGGCTGCTTTCCTTAGCCACCCAAAGGTAAGGGCGCACTTTTCCTTAACGCTGGGGTGGTTGAAAGCATTTTTGGCGCCAAAGTGAGTCCAGCGGGCCTAGCCGCTTGGCGGCACAGCGTAGGAACGCCGTTGCTGCACGCGGTAGCCATTTGTTCTGCCACAGCTGTCTGTGGCGCCTCGGAGAAGATCGCTCATTCTCTGCTCACTTAGAATAGTTCATTTTCCTTTAGAGTTTGTAGTTTAGTTGGGGTTTTGTAAAAAAAAAAAAAAAAAAGGAAGAACGGGACGTTATGCTGTAGTCCTGAGAGCTCGTGCAGAGACTGTGTGGGAAACAGCTTGAAGGAATAGTTTCCCTTCCAGTTATATTACCTTTACTTTGCCATGCCTTCTAAGCCACTGTGTTTAGTCTGTGGCATGAAGAAGGGGTCTTCTTCAGGAGTGTGCAAGTCCTGTGTAAGGGACATTGCCTCCACGGACCTTCCCAGAGATGACTCAGGGGATGGTCAGGGCATGGCGTCAGAGAGCTCTAGCTCCCAGCTACAAGAGGTGGCCCTGGGGGACCCAGTGGCTGGCCCCTCTTCGTCTCCGGTCACACTGCCTTCTCAGACTCCTTTGCCCAGAGATTTGTCTGCAATTTTTTCAAAGGATTTTGTTGCGCTCCTTCAGCAGGCTTTCTTTGCTAACGCTCAGCAGGGAAAGGGTCCTGAGGCATCGGCCGGAGCTAAGAGGGCCGCGTCTCCGGGCCAGGCTGAGGCCGCTTCCAGTGGCGCCAAGAGACCGCGTTTGGAGGGGCTGCCTGCGGAGTGTTCTGTAACATTGGAGGGGCCGCTGTCTGACGACGAGGTCCACGGTTTAGATGTTGAAGAGGAGCTGGAAGAAGGGGAGCTGTCAGAGCGGGAGGACCAAGCGTGGGTGGTACGCGTCTTCCGCAGGGAGGAGCTGCCTGCGTTCATAATAGAAGCCCTCAAGGTTCTAAATATGCCAGTTCCCGGAGCAGCAGAGGATGACACCTTGGAGGATCCCTTGCTTCAGGTCTTCAGGAAGTCTCAGAAGGCATTTCCTGTACATAGGGTGTTTCGAGAGATGATCCAAGAGGAGTGGAACGTGCCGGACTCACCTTTGAAGGGATCCAGGGTCATGGGCCGCCTATATCCTTTGACGGATCAGGATAAAGAGGGTTTTAAGTCACCCAAGGTTGATGCGGCCGTCTCGGCGGTCCCCAAGAAGACTACCATCCCGGTGGAAGGCAGTGCAGCCCTCAAGGATGCCCAGGATAGGAAGTTAGATGTTTTGTTATGACAGGTGTTTGATGTGAATGCCCTGTTGCTTCAAGTGGCTATTTGCGGTGCATGGGTCGCTAGAGCCTGTCTTCGCTGGTCGCAGCGGGTGCAGGGTGGCCAGGACGGTGCAGAATCTGGAGAGGCAGCCAAGTTGGAGTCTGGCGCGGCCTACTTAACGGATATTCAATATGATCTTATGAGTGGTTTGTCCAAGAGCATGGCGTCAGCAGTGGCGGCTCATAGGTACCTGTGGCTCCGCAACTAGGCGGCGGATAGTGCCTCCAAGGCTAGATTAAGCAGGCTCCCGTTTAAAGGGCGCCTGTTATTCGGGGAAGACTTAGAGAAGCTGGTTAAGGACTTAGGAGAATCTAAAGGGGGCAAATTACCAGAAGACAAGCCTAAGCCTCTCCGGCAGTTCTCAGCTGACAGGGGGCAGCAGCGAGATTTTCGCCATTTTCGGACCCAGAGATTCAATTCAGGACAGAGAGGGCGTTACTCTAATAGAGGTCAGCCCTTCCGAGGGTTTTGAGGCGCGGGCCGGGGGTTTGGTCCATCAATCTCCTCTTCCTCCTTCACGGCCAAAAAGCAACAATGAAATACGGGGGGCCTGGGCACCCTTACTTCCGGTAGGGGGGGCGGTTGCAGGAGTTTTATGCTGCCTGGGCCCGAGTAACTTCAGATCAGTGGGTGCTAGAGGTAGTGCGAGAAGGGTACGCTCTGGAATTCCTGAGGCCGGTGTGAGAGTCCTTCGTACAGTCCCCCGGAAAGTCTCCCGCCAAGCGCGAGGCATTGTGGGAGACAGTCCGGAGGCTACTAGAGCACAGGGCGATAGTGCCTGTTCCGCCAGTCCAATGCGGCGCCGGTCGTTACTCTATTTACTTTGTCGTCCCGAAGAAGGGAGGAGGAGTTCATCCGATCTTGGATCTCAAGGGCATGAATCACTGCCTTTGCGTCTCTCATTTCCATATGGAGACGCTGCGGTCAGTCATTTTAGCAGTGCAGAGGGGAGAATTCCTCACCTCGCTGGACTTATCGGAGGCTTATTTTCACATTCCCATAAGACAAGAGCATTACAGGTTTCTCAGGTTCGCAGTCCCCTTCGGTCACTTTCAGTTCCGAGCGTTGCCCTTTGGCTTGGCGACGGCACCGTGTACCTTCACCAAGGTCATGGTGGTGGCGGTGGCGGCTCTCAGAAAGGAGGGGATCTTGATGCATCCGTACCTAGACGACTGGCTGATTCAGGCAAAGTCAAGGTCCAAGAACCTCTCAGTCACAGCTCGAGTAGTGGCCTTTTTGGAGGAGCTAGGTTGGGTTGTCAATCTAGCAAAGAGTCACTTGGTTCCCTCTCAGAATTTAGAGTATCTGGGAGCTCGTTTCGAAACCAAGGTAGGAAAGTGTTTCTGACGGACGAAAGGGTGATGGGCCTTCGGAAATTGGTGGCCCGTTTTCTTCACTGCAGGGTGCCTTCGGCGTGGCATTATCTTCAATTACTGGGCACGATGGCTGCGCCGATAGAGATGGTTCTATGGGCGAGAGCTCACATGAGACCTCTGCAGAGAGCGTTGCTTCGCCGATGGTCGCATCAACAGGATCCACTGTCCAGGAAATTGCGTCCCGAGTCCTTGGCAGGAGGGAGGGCGCTGACCGCACCGGCCTGGGTGCCCGTAATGACAGACGCCAGTCTCTTGGGCTGGGGCGCTCATTGCCAAGGTATGTTTACGCAGGGTCAATGGATGGTTCAGGAGAAAAAGTGGTCCATCAACAGGCTGGAGTTGAGGGCGGTAACGCTAGCGCTGCAGGCGTTTCAGCAGCTGGTCAAAGGCAAGGCAGCCCGAGTGTTTTCCGACATTGCCACAGCGGTGTCCTATGTCAACAAACAGGGAGGCACCAGCAGTACAAAGCTGGAAGTCGAGGTCGGAGTCCTGTGCAAGTGGGCCAAAGCGCATCTCCTGGATCTGTCAGCAGCGCATGTCGCCGGAGTGGACAACGTGCAGGCGGATTTTCTCAGTCGAGTACGGGTGGATCCAGGGGAATGGATCCTGCATCCCGAAGTCTTCGAGATGATAGTGTGCAAATGGGGAGCGCCGATCATGGATCTCATGGCGACATTTACCTCGGCGAAGGTCAGCCATTTTTTCAGCAGGTGAAGAGAAAGGATGTTAGAGGGCTTGGATGCGCTCATTCAGGAATGGCCCGTAGGGCAGCTGCTGTATGTGTTTCCGCCGTGGGTCCTGATTGGAAGAGTACTGCAGCGGATCGAGCTGTTCAGAGGTCAAGTGATTCTGATCGCTCCAGACTGGCCTCGGAGACCTTGGTACGGGGATCTGATGAGGTTAGTAGTGGCAAAACCTTGGCGACTTCCGCCTCGCCCGGATCTTCTGGCACAGGGACCTCTGTTCATGCCGCACGTGGATCGATTCTCGCTTACGGCCTGGCTCTTGAGAGGACACGGATGAAGGTGAGGGGCTATTCGTCAGTGGTTATTTCTACCCTTTTAAAGGCCAGAAAAAGGTCCACCTCGCTAGCATATGTCCGTATCTGGAGGGTTTTCGAATCCTGGTGCAGGGACAGAAAGTTGGAGGCTTTGAAATCCTCCGTTCCGCAAATCTTAGATTTTCTGCAGGATGGCTTTTCCAAAGGTCTAGCAGCGGCGTCGTTGCATGTTCAGGTAGCGGCCTTATCCTGCTACAGAGGTAAGATAGGGGGTCAGACGCTCGGTTGTCATGCGGATGTCAAACGTTTCTTGCGGGCGGGTTCGTTGTGCGCCCGCCGGCTCGGCCGTTCGTCCCAAAGTGGCATCTGCCGTCCGTTTTAGCCGCGCTGGAGCGCGAACCCTTTGAGCCACTGTCCCGAGCGTCGCTCAAGGACCTCACCTTAAATGTAGTGTTTCTGGTGGCCATTTGCTCGGCTCGGAGAGTCTTGGAACTGCAGGCGCTTTCCTGCAGGGAGCCTTATTGGTTATTCTTTCCCTTGAAGGTGGTTTTGAGGATGGTGCCAGCCTTCCTTCCTAAAGTGGTTTCGCCTTTCCATGTGAATCAGGAAATTTCCTTACCGGTATTTTCGCGGTCTGCAGATACATCAGGGCCGCGAAGGTTGCACTTGTTGGATGTCCGTAGGTCGCTTAAAAAGTATCTTCGGCGTACGGCCAGTTTTCACAAATCCGACAGACCTTTTGTCCTCTTCGCAGGGCCCAGGAAAGGTGAGGCGGCGTCGAAAGCGTCCATCGCAAGGTGGATTAAGGAGGCTGTTGCCTCGGCCTACGTATTGAGAGATCAGCCGGTGCCGGAAGGGCTGCGGGCTCATTCCACTAGAGCACAAGCCTCGTCTTGGGCCGAAGTGCGTCTGGTGCCTCCGGTGGAGATTTGCAAAGCGGCGACTTGGTCGTCACTGAACTCATTTGCAAAGCATTACCGCCTGGATGTGCAGAGGGCAGAGGAGACCGCTTTTGGATCAGCAGTACTTCAGGCTAGTCTCCCGGGGCCCTCCCAGATTTGATTTTCTCACTGCTCTGGTACTTACCCAGAGGTCCGGGACTAGACTGGTTACACGATCAGGAAGGTGAAATTAGACTTACCTGCTAATTGTGGTTCCTGGAGTGTAGCCAGTCTAGTCCCGTATCCCTCCCCTAGGTTTGCGCTTCTTAAGGAGCCTGAAATACTCAGGTCATTTGCAGATAAGAGTGTCTGTTCAAGTTTTTCGATGGCAGGTTGTCCTTTCCGTTGGAGGAGGGAGAAGCCTGCGTAAGTTAGTCACAGTTTGTTATGAGAAATTTTGGTTTAAGGGGGGTGTACTTCTTGCATAAGTGCGGGGGTTGACTTTTAGTTGACTTTTAATTGAATTCTTACCTGTGTCTCCGGTGAGTCTGCTTTGTCAATAGGTTACTGATGGCAGGAGTTGGATCCCGGAGGGATATATCTGTGACATCATAAAAAGGAGGAGTTTCTCAGTCTCCAAAGCTGCTGGATGAGATAGGGAACCCAGAGGTCCGGGACTAGACTGGCTACACTCCAGGAACCACAATTAGCAGGTAAGTCTAATTTCACCTAACTATTTATTCGTTAATAGAAACACTTGCAGTGCCTGGCTTAACTGTTCAACCTTCAAAAAGGAAAAAAGTCAGGATTGCACATAAACCAGTCCTGGCATTTTCCCCTGGGACTTCTTCCTCCTAGTCTGGGCTTCCACATTCCATTCAGAGCTTCTCCTTTTGAAACCACATTCATCTTTACCACCTCTACTGGAAGTGTCTTCTACAAATCTACTACTCTTTGTATAAAGAAATATTTCCTCAGATTATTTCTGAGTCTTATCTCCTTTCACCTTCATCCTATGCCCTCCCCCCCCCCCCCCCATTGCAAAACATTTATTCAATTGAAAGAGGCTCTCCTTTGCATTCATGCCATGGTGATATTTAAAAGGCTCTATCATATCTCCCCTCTCCCACCTTTCTTCCAAAATATTGAGATCTTTGTCTGTCCCCATATGCCTTATGATGAACCACTGACCATTTTAGTAGCTGCCCTCTGCTTGACTCCATCCTGTTTATATCCTTTTAAAGGTGTGATGTCCAGAATTGTACACAGTACTCCAAATGCGGTCTCGCCAAAGACTTATACAGAGGCACTATTTCCTCCTCCTTCCTAGTCATTCATCTCCATATGCACCCCAGCATCCTTCTGGCTTTTGCTGCTGCCTTTTCTACCTGTTTAGCCACCTTAAGATCATCAGAAAAAATCGCTCCCAAGCCCCCACTCTTCTTTTGTGGCAGAAGTACTTCACATCCTATATCATATTGCTCCCATTTTTAGCATTAAATTTCAGGTGCCAAACTCTTGACCATTCTTTAGTTTTCGCTTGAACCCTCTTCATGTTATCTATACCTTCTTTGGTGTCTACCCTATTGTAGATTTGGTTATAATCCGCAAAGAGGTAACCTTACCCCACAGCCCTTCCACAATATCACTTAAAAAATATTAAAAAGAACTGGACCAAGGATAAATCCCTGCAACACACACAGATAATCTCCTCCTTAGAATGAATTCCATTTACCTGTATCCTTAGTGGCCTCCCACTCAACCAGTATCTATCCCATTTGGTCACTTTAGGGTCCATCCCTAGGGCATTTAAATTATTTATAATTCACCTGTGCAGAACATTGTCAAACGCTTTATTGAAATCTAAGTATTCCACATCTAGCACTCTCCCTTGGTCCAACTTTCTAGTCACCCAGTCAAAAAAATTAATTTGATTTGTCTACCAAGACCTACCTCTAGTAAAATCATGCTGTTTCGGATCCTGCAATCCATTGGATTCCAAATAATTCACTATCCTCTGTTTTAGGAACATTTACATTAATTTACTCACCACAGAGGTCAGATTAACTGGTCTGTAGTTCCCAACCTCATTCTTACTTCAGCTTTTGTGTAGAGGAACCACATGTGTCCTCCAGTTCTGAGACCACTCCCAACTCTAAACAAACATTGAAAATGTCAGACAGTAGAGCCACCAGAACTTCCCTAAGTTCCTTCAATACTCTCAGATATGCCCATCTAGCCACATTATTTTGTTTAATATAAACATTAAAAAGAATAGGGGGCATCTTACAACAAGGATTAAACTCCAAAATGCTGGTTTCCCATCACCACTTTGTAAGATCTGTCTTTTAAAATCCACGTGTTCAGTCCTCAGATAAAGTAATAGTTTAATTTACATACTGGGTCAAATCAAAGGTCCATGAAGCCCAGTTTCCAACAGTGGCTAATCTAAGTCACAAATCCTGGCATATCCTAAATGTAACCAGATTCATGATAATTTTGGCATCTGGGATTTAATGTTAAAAAATGTAAGGTAATGCATTTGGGTTGTAGCAAACCAAGGGAGCAATATAGTATAGGGCAGCGATGGCGAACCTATGGCACGCGTGCCAGCTGTGGCACGCGAAGGCCTTGCAGCTGGCACGCGTGAAGGTCCGCAAAAAAAGAAAAAGCGGGCTCTGGCTGCTGCCGCGGACGCGGCAGCATGCAGTGTCCCGCGGGGCCCCCTCCGCCCGCTAAGCCCCTCTGCAAGGGCTTTCAGATTCGCGAGGGAGACAGCGTCTCCCTCGCGTCTCTGTTAAGCCCGTAGGGGTTAATGGGAAATTTCCCATCAGCCCCTTTAGACGCGAGGGACTGATGGGAAATTTCCCATTAGCCCCTGCGGGCTTAACAAGAGACGCGAGGGAGTCGCTGTCTCCCGCGCGAATCGGAAAGCCCTTGCAGAGGGGCTTAGCGGGCGGAGGGGGCCCCGCGGGACACTGCATGCTGCCGCGTCCGCGGCAGCAGCCAGAGCCCTCTTATTCTTTTTTTTAAATTTGCCGGGGGGGGGGGGGGTGTTAGGACTGCTAATGGGCTGGGGGGGGGGTTAGCACAGCAAATGGGCAAGTCGGGGGGGGTTAGGACAGCTAATTGGCTAGGAGGGGGGGGGTTAGGACTGCTAATGGGCTAGGGGGGGGTTAGGACTGCTAATGGGCTGGGGGGGGTTTGGACTGCTAGTGGGCTAGGAGTGGGGGTTAGGACTGCTAATGGGCTAGGAGGGGGGGTTAGGACTGCTAATGGGCTAGGAGGGGGGGGATAGGACTGCTAATGGGCTAGGGGGGTTAGGACTGCTAATGGGCTGTGGGCTGATGGGGGCTGTCTGGAAATGGGGTGATGGGGGGTTAGGACTGCTAATGGGCAGGGGGGGGGTTAGGACTGCTAATGGGCAGGGGGGGGTTAGGACTGCTAATGGGCTGGGGGGGGGTTTGGACTGCTAATGGGCTGGGGGGGTTAGGACTGCTAATGGGCTAGGAGGGGGGGTTAGGACTGCTAATGGGCTAGGGGGGGTTAGGACTGCTAATGGGCTGTGGGCTGATGGGGGCTGTCTGGAAATGGGGTGATGGGGGGTTAGGACTGCTAATGGGCTAGAGAGGGGGGGTTAGGACTGCTAATGGGCTGGGGGGGGGTTAGGACTGCTAATGGGCTGGGGGGGTTAGGACTGCTAATGGGCTAGGGGGGTTAGGCCTGCTAATGGGCTGTGGGCTGATGGGGGCTGTCTGGAAATGGGGTGATGGGGGGTTAGGACTGCTAATGGGCTAGAGAGGGGGGGTTAGGACTGCTAATGGGCTAGGGGGGGGTTAGGACTGCTAATGGGCTGGGGGGGTTAGGACTGCTAATGGGCTAGGGGGGGGTTAGGACTGCTAATGGGCTAGGGGGGGTTAGGACTGCTAAAGGGCTGGGGGGGGGTTAGGACTGCTAATGGGCTAGAGGGGGGGTTAGGACTGCTAATGGGCTAGGGGGGGGTTAGGACTGCTAATGGGCTAGGAGGGGGGGTTAGGACTGCTAATGGGCTAGGGGGGGTTAGGACTGCTAATGGGCTAGGAGGGGGGGTTAGGACTGCTAATGGGCTAGGGGGGGTTAGGACTGCTAATGGGCTGTGGGCTGATGGGGGCTGTCTGGAAATGGGGTGAGTGGGGTTATGACTGGTAATGGGCTATGGGGGGGTTAGGACTGCTAATGGGCTAGAGAGGGGGGTTAGGACTGCTAATGGGCTAGGGGGGGGGTTAGGACTGCTAATGGGATGATGGGGAGGGGTTAGGACTTGAGGTGGGCTGTTGGGTGGGGTTAGGACTGGAAATGGGCTGATGGGGGGTTAACAAAGGAGGTGGTCTGATGGGGTTAGGACTGGTAATGGGCTATGGGGGGGTTTAGGACTGATAATGGGCTCTATGGGGGGGCTGGGACAAGAAATGGGCTGATGGGGAGGGGTTAGGACTTGAGGTGGGCTGATGGGGTTAGGACTGGTAATGGACTGTGGGCTGATGGGGGGGTTAGGACTGGCAATGGGCTATGGGGGGCTGACTGGAAGTGGGGGGTTAGGACTGGTAATGGGTTATAGGGGGGGGCTTAAACTGAAAATGGGGTGATGGGGGGTTAGGACTGGAAGTGGGTTGATGAGGGGGGGATAGGACTGGTATTGGGTTGGGGGGCTGCTAGGACTGGAAATGGGCTGATGCAGGGACTAGAAGGGAATGGATGCTGGGTGAGGCTGGAACTAGAAGGGAGCTGGTGTTGGGGGAGGATTAGAATGGGATGGGGCTGGGAGAGTAAAATGGAGAGGGGAAAAATATTTTGTGTGGAAGGGATAAAAAATCTACAATTGGCCGGGTATTGGGAGAGTAAGTGGGGATTGAGGATGGAGGGGTAAATTTTGAGTAGATGAAATAGGAATGAGGAAAGAGCCAAAGGAGAAAGATTAGTATGTTAAAGCAGATGTAGAGAGAGAATGGAAAAAAAAAACAAGAAGACAGAAGAAAGGACAAATGGACAGCAGATGGAGAGTTAGCAGAAGACACGAAGAAACCAGAAGAAAGTGGCTGGAACAATTGCAACTGAAAAAAAATGCACAAAAGGTAGAAAAATATCTCTTTATTTTGAATTTATTAACTGGAATATGTCAGCTCTGGGAAATGTGCATCATTAATTTTTGCGCTTTGTTTAGTACAAGAGGAAATTAATATATAGTTTTATTTCTACAGTGTTGTTGTATATTCCAAGTTTGGCTTTTGGGGTTCCCAGTTTAATTATTGTCTTCCTGTTTCTAAATTGTGATTCCTTGTTTGGTGATGGTCTGTTCTGCATGTGTAACTGAGCTGAGGTATTCTGTTTATATAATTCCTATTTGACATTGCCACTTGTTCTTTCCCCAGTAGGTCATGTATTGTTGTTCTCTGAGATGTATTGGTTTAATATTTGCAGTGTTGCCTTTTGATAGGTAGAGTATGGTGCTTTGTGAGTCCTGGTAGTGCTGTTAGGATACGGCGGGTTTGCTATGGGTTCTAAATGGGCAGCGTTTGTAGTAGTTCCTAATGTGCCTGGCGGTTGGTACTGGATTATAGTAATGTAGAAACCTTTTAGTCTTTCTTTATCCATATACTCATTAAGAGGCATGTTTACTAAAAGTTAGTGTATGGTAACATTATGCAAATATTTATGCAAATGAAGCACCTTATGCAAATGGGGCTTTAATTGACGTGCTGGCACTTTGAGGAAATTCTTTGGTTTTGTGCGGCAGTTTGGGCACTCGGGCTCAAAAAGGTTAGCCATCACTGGTATAGGGGGTGAAGTACTTTTGTCCACTAAAGAAGAGCGAGACCTAGGTGTAGTTGTGTCTGAAGATCTTAAAGTAGCTGAACAGGTAGAAAAGGCGACGACAAACGTTAGGATGCTTGGGTGCATACGGAGAGGAATGGCTAGCATAAAAAAGGAGGTGATAGTGCCTCTGTATAAGTCTTTGGTGCGACATCATTTGGAGTATACTGTGAAGTTCTCCAGGACCAAGCAGGAAGTCAGTCCTCACATATGGGTGACGTCGGCGCCGACGGAGCCCTCGTGCGGAGCATTTCCCCAGCTTTCAAAGAAAGCCTTTGGGAATTGCAGCGCGCATGCGCGGTCCCCTTCCCGCCCAAGGGTGCCATCTTGCTCAGTCTTCTTTTTTCCGCGGAGCCCGACGGACGTAGTTCGTTTTTCCCCGAGGACAAAGTTGATTTTCCCTGTTTTTTCTCTTTTTTTCTCCGGTTCGACACCGGATTCTTTTCCCGCTCAGACCGATACGCCGGTATCGAGTCCTTTTTCTCTTTTTCGGTTTTTGTCCTTTGTGACTGGCGTTTGTGCCTTTTTTTTTTTTTCCCTGGCAGCACGGTCTTTTGACCTAGCAGGGGCCCTTTTTCCCCGATGGCTACCAGCAGGTTTAAGAAATGTGATCGGTGTAAGAAACTTATGTCTCTTAACGACACACATGACTGCTGCCTCCACTGCCTCGGACCCGATCATGACCCGATGATCTGTGGCCCGTGTGGCAAAATGTCCTCGAAGGCACTGAGGAGTCGGCAGCACCAAAAGGATAGGATTTTTTCTGACTCCGCGTCCGGCCGAGCCCGGACCTCGTCAGAGGCCTCGACGTCTCGGGACTCCGGCCCCGAGCAGCGTCGGGGTTCCTCTGAGCGGGGGTCTCCTTCACGGGAACATCGCAGGAAGAAGAAACCCGCGAGGGCGGCGTCGGTGAACGCTCCTAAGAACATAAGACATGCCATACTGGGTCAGACCGAGGTCCATCAAGCCCAGTATCCTGTTTCCAACAGTGGCCAATCTAGGTTATACGTACCTAGCAATATCCCCAAAAGACAGGTTCCACAATGCTTGTACTGGGTCAAGCATTGATATCCTGGGTCCCTTTTTAATAGTGGTTTATGGACCTTTCCTCCAGGAACTTGTCCAAACCTTTTTTTAAACCCAGCTATACTAACAGCCCTTACTACATCCTCCGGTAACAGATTCCAGAGTTTGATTACACATTGAGTGAAAAAATATTTTCTCTTATTTGTCTTAAATAGTTTACCCTGTAGCTTCATTACATGTCCCCTAGTCTTTCTATACTCTGATAGCTCCTGGTTCCTCGAGGGCCAGGTCGCTTAGCCCAGATAGCCGTCCCGGGTCTTCGGAGTCAGAGAGGCCTGCCAAACATCCTCGTGTCGAGATGGAGTCTCCTGGACACGTAAGTGCTGTTGTCTTCGTGGACTCTCCTCCGAGGGAGCCGCCGTCGGGGCCCGAGTCAGGGGCTGCTGGGTCTCCTGAGCTCGGACTCAGGTTGACGGCCTTGGAGAGCAGCTTCGCTGCCTTCATGGAACAGCAGCGGGCATTGATCGCCGGTCTCACCGGTGCATCTGCCCCGACCACTGGGACCTCGACGTCCAAGTCGTCCCCGGAGGCCGAGCCAATCTTCGAGTCCATGCGGGCTCGAGTCAATCCTCGGCCACGGTCTTCCTCGACCTCCCATTCGGGGCCGAGGTCGTCGACGCCGATACCCTCGGCGTCGGGGCGGAGGGCATCGGTGCCCGCCCTACCAGAGCCGCTCAATTCCTCCTCCGAGTAGTCGGGCTGGGAGACGGAGGACGAAGAGTCACCCGACACTCATCGGACTCGGTGTGTCCCATCAGACTCGCCCGAGTCCGAACCTCGGAGACGATCCCCACCGGAGGATACCCGGTTCTCGGACTTCGTGCGGGATATGGCCAAGGCCTTGGCCTTCCCCGCGGATCCCGAGGAGGAGCCTCGAGCCGAGGAGCTCGAGGCCCTCCAGTATGACTGTCCCCCGAAGGAGGCCTTTACTGTTCCGGTTCCTCCGATGCTGGAGCGGCTGCTCTTCCGCGTGTGGGAGACCCCGGCCTCAACGCCGGTGTTAAGCAAGCGGGTCGATTCAATCTATCGAGTCCGCAAGAGCCCCGGGTTCCAAAAGGCACAATTACCGTACCACTCCATGGTTGTGGAATCGGCCATGCATCGACTGAAAAGTCAGAAGATGCACTCCTCGGTGCCTCCTGGCCGGGAGGCCCGGAACCTGGATGCCCTCGGTAAGAAGTGCTTCCAGGGCTCTATGCTTGCTTGCCGTGTCCAGACATACCAGCTCTACATGGGCATGTACCTCTGAGACCTGGCAAAGGAGATTGCCGGGTTCTCTGCTGGTCTCTCCGAGAAACCTTTGCAGAGGTTCCAGGCCTTGTCCACTGGTATTCGGGAGTGCTCGAAGTTTATCTCTCGAGCAGCCTACGATGGCTTCGAGGCTTCGGCCCGAGTAGCCGGGGCCGGCATCGGTGCCCGCCGACAGGCTTGGCTACAGTCATCCGACCTCGAGCCATGGGTACAGGACAAGTTGGTCGATGTCCCCTGCCGGGGTGAAAACCTTTTCGGCAAACCCATGGCTGAAAAGGCTGCTGAGCTCGAGACAGAGACTCTCACCAGGACTAGGCTGTCCAGAAAAACCTCTGCCCCTTCTCAGAAAAAGAAGGGCTCGGGAAAAAAGACCTTTTACCCGAGGAAGTCATCTGCCTATAAACAATACCCTCATTATCAGGCCTCTGTAGCTCCCCAACAGGGTCAGCAGGCCAAGGGGCAGGGTCAAGGGCCCCGTAGGCAGAAGGCCCCCAAGCCACCTACACCAGCCCCTGCTCAGCAAGGTGGGGGTTTTTGACTCAGAAAGCATAGCCTCTTCTCCTCAGCTGGCTTCTCTCAGCACAGGAGTCCGGCTGGCCCACTTTGCCCACAGGTGGTCAGCCGTCACATCAGATACCTGGGTTCTTCATATAGTCCAAAAGGGCTATCTTCTCCATTTTCACCAGGTACCTCCCTCCCTCCTATTTTCCAGGGGAGCCTCCAAGACTCCCTCTGCACAGGGACCTACTCCTTCAGGAGTTGGCAAGTCTGCTAAAGGATCAGGCTGTGGAACCGGTGCCCCACCACCTGAGAGGTCACGGCTTTTATTCCAGGTACTTTCTGGTACCAAAAAGAACAGGAGGCCTCAGACCCATCCTAGACTTGCGCAACCTCAACAAGTTCCTGGAGAGGGAAAAGTTCAAGTTGCTTACCCTTGGAATCCTGCTGCCCTACCTCCAGCAGGGAGACTGGCTATGCTCCTTAGATCTAAAGGATGCGTATACTCACATCCTTATTCATCCAGACCACAGACAATATCTCAGATTTGTTGTGGGGGGGAAACCACTATCAGTACAGAGTACTACCCTTTGGCCTGTCCTCCGCTCCCAGGGTGTTCACCAAGTGCCTGGCAGTGGTGGCGGCCTACCTGAGACTTCAAGGTCTTTTTGTGTTTCCGTACCTGGACGACTGGCTCATAAGGGGCCAATCTTCCCAGGAGGCCAATCAAGCCACCCTTCGCACTGTGGCTCTACTTCAGCACTTGGGGTTTGTCATACACTTCGCAAAGTCCACTTTGCTCCCGTCCCAGAACTTAGAATTCATAGGGGCCAGACTAGACACTCTTCAAGCGAAGGCTTTTCTACCTATGGACAGAGCCCACAGGCTGATGGATCTGGCCAGGCAGTTTCGCAGCAATTCCCTGGTCTCTGCCAGGCAATTCCTGAGACTACTCGGCCATATGGCTTCCACGGTTCATGTCACCCCCAGTGCCCGCCTGCACATGCGGCCGGCTCAGTGGAGCCTTCGCACTCAGTGGCATCAGGCCACGGGGAGCCTAGCGGACTCAGTAAAGATATCGGACCTGCTAGTCTCCTCTCTGCAGTGGTGGCTTCATCTTCCAAATCTGCTACTCGGAGTGGTTTTTCAATCCCCTCCGCATTCTCAAGTGCTGACAACAGATGCTTCTCTTCTCGGTTGGTGAGCACATTGCCAAGGGGCATGTACTCAGGGTCTCTGGACCCCTTGGAAGGCTGCTCAACAGATAAACTTCCTGGAGCTACGGGCGATACGCCTCGCTCTGAGAGCCTTCTCCCACCTCGCCTCTCACCAGTCTGTACTGGTCCAGACGGACAATCAAGTTGCCATGTTCTACGTGAACAAGCAAGGAGGCACAGGCTCCTTCCTTCTATGTCAGGAGGCACAAAGGCTGTGCTCTTGGGCCGTCTCTCACGGAATCCTCCTAATGGCTGTCTACTTCCCAAGTCAAGAAAATTACCTGGCGGACAGACTGAGCAGGATCCTGCAACCACACGAATGGAGGTTGAACCCGTTGGTGGTTCAGCAGGTCTTTCTCAGGTGGGGCCTCCCCACCATGGATCTTTTCGCCAGTCCTCTGAACCGGCAACTCCCGAGATTCTGCTCCAGACAACCGCATCCTCTCAGAGTAGCAGCGGATGCGTTTCTGATCTGGTGGTCCACAGGCCTACTGTATGTGTTTCCTCCCACGCCACTAGTGTCCAGAACGCTGTTCAAAGTCCTCAAGGACGGTGCTTCATTGATCCTGATAGCCCCCAGGTGACCGAGGCAACCGTGGTTCCCGCTTCTGCTACAGCTAGCGGTGGACACCCCTCTTCCTCTGGGGTTTCAACACGATCTCCTGTCTCAGGATCAGGGGACTCTCTTGCACCCCAACCTCCAGTCCTTTCATCTGATGACCTGGCTGCTGAAAGGGTAGTCCTGGCTCCCCTACTACTGCCTCGAGAGGTGGAAGATGTGGTCTTGGCCTCTAGGCGACAATCCACCAGGAAATCCTACGCTCTTAAGTGGCGTAGATTCTCCGCTTGGTGTGCTCAGCACAGCGAGAATCCCTTCTCGTGCTTGATAGCGGTTGTATTGCAATATTTGCTTTACCTCTCCAATCTGGGCCTTAAGTCTAACTCTGTCAGAGTTCACCTTAGTGCTCTCTCAGCGCACCACACGCCAGTGGACCGGAGGCCTCTTTCTAGCCACCCTTTGGTGGCTTGTTTTCTCAGAGGCCTCCTCCTGCTCAAGCCTCCTTTACGTCCACCAGCCCCTGAGTAGGATCTGAATGTGGTCTTGCAGCGGATTACTTGTCCGCCATTTGAACCTATGGCTACCTACCCTCTCCGTTTTCTCTCCTGGAAAACCTTGTTTTTGGTAGCTCTTACCTCTGCTAGGAGAGTGAGTGAACTTCAGGCACTAGTGTCTGATTCTCCTTACACTAGGTTCTACAGGAATAGGGTAGTCTTACGGACTCATCCTAAGTTTCTTCCTAAGGTTGTCTCACCTTTTCACCTCAATCAGGAGGTGGTTCTTCCGACCTTCTTTCCTAGGCCGCAAGCCAGCCAGGCTGAGATGGTTTTGCAAACCCTGGACTGTAGGAAGGCGTTGTCTTTCTACCTTGACCGTACGCGGGAGCATCGGAGGGCTGTTCAGCTCTTCGTTTCTTTTGACCCCTATAAGTTGGGGCTACCTGTCTCCAAGTGTACTTTGTCCATGTGGGTCGCTGACTGTATCACCTCGGCTTATGGGGCAGCCGGCCTCTCGTTGGAGGGTCGAGTCACGGCTCATCGTGTCAGGGCGAAGGCTGCGTCTGTGGCTCATCTCCACTCTGTTCCATTGGCAGACATCTGCCGGGCCGCTACTTGGTCTTCTAGCCAGACTTTTGCGTCCCATTACTGCCTTGAGAGGGAGTCCCGCAGGGACAGTGCTTTCGGACAGGCAGTACTCCATAATCTCTTTGGGGTTTATGTTTAATGTTTAATTGAATTTGATATACCGCTCAGACCCAAAGGTATTAGAGCGGTTTACAATACTAGATCATTTAGGGAAACAAGAAAAGAACGCCATTTATAAGATAGGACAGAGGACAGAGACAGACAGGTTAGAGGAAGAGAAGGACATGGAACAGCAAATTACCCTGATATATAAAAGACATCAATACATCAATAAGGATTCTGGAAACAAATGCCACGGACCAATGCCTAAGGGCCACGCCAAAGGGCCCTCTGGTGAGGCCCTCAGGCGCGGGCCCGCCCCGGCGACGGCGGTTTTGGTTTTGGGCTTCCGGTCGGGGGCGTTCTCAGAGAAGATTCCTTCCTTGCATGCTGACGAGCTAGAGGGAGCTCATTTTTTCCGCTTGAGGTCTCCGGTAGCCTTAAGTTGGGGAGTCCCATATGTGTGAGGACTGACTTCCTGCTTGGTCCTGGAGAAAGAGTAGTTACTCACCTGTAACAGGTGTTCTCCAGGAGCAGCAGGAATCAGTCCTCACAACCCTCCCTCCTCCCCTTGGAGTTGCAGTCATATGATTTGTTTTTGCTAATTTTTTGCTGCCTTTTAGCTATGTCATCAGACTGAGCAAGATGGCACCCTTGGGCAGGAAGGGGACCGCGCATGCGCGCTGCAATTCCCAAAGGCTTTCTTTGAAAGCTGGGGAAATGCTCCGCACGAGGGCTCCTTCGGTGCCGACGTCACCCATATGTGAGGACTGATTCCTGCTGCTCCTGGAGAACACCTGTTACAGGTGAGTAACTACTCTTTCTGGAAACCGCACCTTCAAAAGGATATAAACAGGATGGAGTCAGTACAGAAGGTGGCTACTAAAATGGTTAGTGTTGTTCTCTTCAATCCTCCCTGTTGAGGGTAAAGGCCAAGGCAGAGAGGCTCGCATTCTGGAGATGAATGCATGCCTGCGTGGATGGTGTCATCGAGAGCGTTTTGGTTTCCTAGACCATGGGATGCTGTTCCAAGGGTTGCAGAGCAGAGATGGCATCCATCTGTCCAAGAAAGGTCAACGCGTCTTCAGTAGTAGACTGGCTAATCTACTGAAGAGGGCTTTAAACTAGATTCGTTGGGGATGGGTGAAGAAAGCCCCCAGGTAAGTGAAAGCCCCCAGGTAGGTGATACATTAAATAACTTTATGGAAATGGGTAACAGGGGTAACATGGAAAGCAGTGTGTATAAATGCCCGTTGCATGGGAAATAAGATCCCTGATGTTGAAGCTTTGGTGGGAGTGGCTGACTTGGATTTAGTGGCAGTTACAGAAACATGGTTCACAGAAAACCATGATTGGGATGTAACTATACCTGGCTATACTTCATTCAGAAAGGACAGGGTAGGAAGTAGGGGAGGAGGAGTGGCACTATATGTAAAAACTACTATTAAAGCTTTGGAATTACAGAGCTTAAAAGGGAGAGGGGAGGCATTGTGGGTTAAACTAGAAAGAGGGAAAGAGAAATCTAATTACCTTGGTGTGATATACAGACCTCCCTCAAAAGAGGAAGAGGTGGACAGAGAGTTAATTGAAGACATGCGCAGCATTGCTAAGAAAGGGGAAGTGCTACTGATAGGAGATTTCAATATGCCAGATTTTGATTGGCACATTCCTGCTTGCAGTATCATCTAGAAGTAAGGAGATACTGGATTCTCTACAGGGAGAACTATTCAGGCAATTGGTAACAGACCCCACACGTGAAGGGGGCCATACTGGACTTGGTGCTTACCAATGGTGAAAGTGTTTCTGATGTTGTAGTGGGAGATCATTTTGCATGCAGTGATCACCAGATGGTGTGGTTCAGTATTAGGACTAGGGCTGTTAGAATCCATTCAAAGGCAAGGATCTTAGACTTTAGGAAGACTAACTTTGCGAAGATGGGCCAATACCTCAGGGAGTCGTTAGTTGGATGGGAACAGCTGAGGGATGTAGAAAAACAGTGGGAAAAACTGAAAGGGGATATTTTAAGGGCAACCAACCTTTTTGTTAAAATGGTAAATAAAGGTAAAAGGAAAAGGAGACCGCTATGGTTTTCAAAAGAAGTAGCTGAAAAAGTGAAGAAAAAGAGGGAGGTCTTCATGAAATACAAGAGATCACAGAGAGAGGAAGACAGGAATCTGTATTTGGAAAAACTTAGAGAAGCTAGCAAAGTAGTCTTGAAGGCAAAGATTCAAAAGGAGGAGGAAATAGCCAATGCAATAAAATGGGGGATAAGATATTTTTCAGATATATTAGTGAGAAGAGGAAGGGCAAGAATGGTATTGTCAGACTCAAGGGTGCAGGGGAGAAATATGTAGAAGCTGATAAGGATAAAGCGGAATTGCTTAACAAATATTTTTGTTCTGTGTTCACAGATGAAGAACCAGGAGCAGGACCTCAGAAAACACCCACAAATAGGAACAGAAGCAAAGGACATCTTGAACAATTTTCAAAAGACTGTGTTCGTGAGAAACCATCTCAACTTAAAGTAGACAAAGCGATGGGACCGGATGGGATACACCCGAGAATACTGAGGGAACTTGGGGACGTTCTAGCAGCTCCACTGACTGACCTTTTCAATGCCTCGTTGGAGTCGGGAGTGGTGCCAAAGGACTGGAGAGAGGCTCATGTGGTGCCTTTACACAAAAGCGGAAGTAAGGATGTGGTTGAAAACTACAGGCCAGTTAGTTTAACTTTGGTGGTGAGTAAATTATTGGAAACGCTGCTGAAAGAGAAAATAGTGAGGTTTCTGGAGTCCAGCGGATTACAGGATCCAAGGCAGCATGGATTCACCAGAGGCAGGTCTTGTCAGACAAATCTGATTGATTTCTTTGACTGGGTGACCAGGGAGTTGGACCAAGGGAGACCCCTAGATGTGGTGTATTTAGATTTCAGTAAAGCCTTTGACACTGTTCCTCACAGGCGACTTATAAACAAACTGAGCACCCTAGGGATGGACCCTAAAGTTACTGCTTGGGTTAGAAATTGGTTGGGTGGGAGGCGACAAAGAGTACAAGTAAATGGAGCTCGCGCTGAGGAGAAGGATGTTATCAGTGGTGTGCCCCAGGGATCTGTCCTTGATCCGATTCTTTTTAACATCTTTGTTAGTGATATAGCGGAAGGGCTTTCAGGTAAGGTTTGCCTCTTTGCGGATGATACCAAAATCTGCAATAGAGTAGACACCCAGGAAGGGGTAGATAACATGAGGAGGGATCTAGCTAAGCTAAGAATGGTCTAGAATTTGGCAGCTGGGTTTTAATGTTAAAAAATGTAAGGTCATGCATTTGGGCTGCAGCAATCCAAGGGAGCAATATAGTATAGGGGGTGAAGTACTTTTGTCCACTAAAGAAGAGTGGGACCTAGGCGTGGTTGTGTCTGATGATCTTAAAGTAGCTAAACAGGTAGAAAAGTTGATGGCAAAAGCTAGAAGGATGCTTGGGTGCATACGGAGAGGAATGGCTAGCAGAAAAAAGGAGGTGATAATGCCTCTGTATAAGTCTTCGGTGCGACCTCATTTGGAGTTGTTGTTGTTAAGTGCCGTCGAGTCGGAGTCGACTCATGGCGACCCTCTGGATAGCTATCCTAAATTGTGTTCGGTCTTCAGTCAGGCGGCTCATTGCTGACAGACTGGTACCCGTAGCTGCTGTTATTGTATCGATCCATCTCATTGCTGGCCTTCCTCTTTTGCGTTGACCTTCTATCTTGCCAAGCATAATGTCTTTCTCTAATGATCTCTCTCTTCGCATGATGTGTCCAAAGTATGAAAGTCGAAGTCTTGTCATCTGAGCTTCTAAAGAAAGCTTAGGTTTGATCTCCTCTAGTACCGACTGGTTTGTTCTTCGGGCAGTCCATGGTATACACAGTATTCGCCGCCAGCACCATAATTCAAAGGCATCAATTTTCTTCCTGTCTATCTTTTTCACTGTCCAGCTTTCACATCCATATGATGTTATTGAAAATACCATGGCTTGAACAAGTCGAATCTTTGTATGGAGAGAGACATCTCTGCTCTTGAGAATCTTATCTAGGTCTTTCATAGCCATTCTGCCAAGAGCAATGCGTCGTCTGATTTCTTGACTGCTTGTTGCTTCTTTATTGATAGTTGATCCAAGTAGGTTAATGTTGTTCACAATTTCAATTTCTTCTCCTTCAACGATGAACCTGTTGATTATGCCAGTTGTCATGATCTTTGTCTTCTTTACATTAAGGTGCAGGCCCATTTTGAGACTATGTTTTTTGATTGTGAGAAGCAAATGTTTCAGATCATCTTCACTTTCAGCCAGTAATGTGGTATCATCAGCATAGCGAAGGTTGTTGATGAGTCTTCCACCAATCTTCACACCTCTGTTGTCTTCATACAATCCTGCTTCTCTGATGATTTGTTCTGCATATAAATTAAACAGGTAGGGGGAAAGTATGCAGCCTTGTCTTACACCTTTGCTTATTTTAAACCATTCTGTTTCTCCTTGTTCCGTTCAAACTGTTGCTTCTTGATCAATGTACAGATTGCGCAAGAGAACGATCAGGTGTTCTGGTATACCCATGCTTCTTAATGTGGCCCAGAGTTTCTCATGGTTTACACAGTCAAAAGCCTTGCTATAGTTGATAAAGCACAAATAGATATCCTTTTGGTATTCTTTAGTCTTTTCAAGGATCCATCTCACATCCGCAGTGATGTCTCTCGTTCCTCGCCCTTTCCTGAACCCTGCTTGCACTTCAGGTAGTTCTTGTTCCAGGTATGGTTGTAGTCTCTTTTGAATAATCTTCAGTAGAATCTTGCTGGCATGTGGGATCAGAGCGATTGTGCGATAATTTCCACAGTCAGTTGGATCACCTTTCTTTAGTATTGGTATAAACACAGATCTTTTCCAGTCAGTTGGCCATGATGTTGTCTTCCATATTTCTTGGCAGAGCCTTGTGAGTACGGTAACAGCTGCATCAGATTGCTGCAATACTTCTATGGGAATGCTATCAATGCCTGGTGCTTTGTTCTTTGATAAGGCTTTCAATGCTGCTTCAACTTCTTCTTTCATCACCAATGGTTCCCGATCATAAGGTACAGGTTGAAACGGCTGTTGGTCCACTTGATCTTTATCATATAAAAACTCTGTATATTCCTTCCACCTTTTCTTGATCTTCTCAGCATCATTCAACATAGAACCTTGAGCATCTTGTAACATTCCAATTCGAGGCTGGAACTCTTTCTTAAACTCTCGTAGCTTTAGGAAAGCCGATCTTGTTCTTCCTCTAATAGTTTCTGCTTCTATTTCCTTGCAAGTGTCATTGTAGTACTTTTCCTTGTCCTGTCTTGCTGCACGTTGGAAATCTCTGTTGAGTTCTGCGATTGTCTTTCTTTCTCCTCTGGCTTTAGCTTCTCTGCGTTTCTGGGCAATTTTCAGAGTTTCTTCCGTCATCCATTTTGGCCGTTTTTGCTTTTTCACCTTTTGTAGAGACTTCTCGCTTTCTTCCAACACAACCTTCTTGATGTCATTCCATAACTCTTCCGGAGCTCTGTCATTTGTATCTAAAGCAGCAAATCGATTTTGCAGGCAGTCTTTAAATTCCAGTGGTATATTCTCAAGGTCATATTTTGCTGCATTCATGAGTGGTTTGCTCTTTTTCAACTTTAGCTTGAGTTTGCATACTAGTAGTTGATGATCTGTACCACAGTCAGCTCCAGGTTTTGTCTTTGTTGATGTTACAGAGCTTTTCCATCGTTGACTTCCACATATGTAGTCAATTTGATTTTTATATAATCCGTTCGGTGAAGTCCATGTGTACAGTCGCCGCTTGTGTTGCTGGAAAAAGGTGTTTGAGAGGAATAGATCATTGGTCTTGCAGAATTCTATCAGTCTTTCCCCAGCTTCATTTCTGTTGCCAAGTCCATATTTTCCAACTACTTTGCCTTCTTCTTTGTTGCCAACTTTTGCGTTCCAGTCACCCATGACTATCAGGATATCCTGTTTGCATGTTCTGTCAATTTCAGCTTGTACTTGTTCATAGAACTCTTCAATTTCATTCTCTTCTGCAGCTGTTGTTGGGGCATATACTTGAATTATAGTTGTGTTGATAGGCAATCCTCGTAGACGAATAGAGATTAAGCGTTCGCTGACTGCATTGTATTTCATTACAGTTCTTGCAAGTTTCTTCTTTATTATAAATGCAACACCATTTCTTCTTTGTCTTTCATTTCCAGCATAGTAGACCATGTGATCATCTGATGCAAAGTGCCCCATGCCAGTCCATTTCAGTTCACTGACACCCAACAGATCAAGTTGTACACGTTCCATTTCATTCTTGACCACCTCCAACTTCCCTTGGTTCATGCTTCGTACGTTCCATGTTCCAATGTGTAAGACATTTTTACAGCTTCTGACTCTCATTTCATGCGCAGCTACATCAGCAGTCAGACTTCCCGAGGGCTTTGATCCAACCACATCATAAATGCTGGCTTTACTCTGAAAAGTCTTTAGCTCTTCCCCAGTAGCTAGTTGAGTGCCTTCTGACCTGGGGGTCTCATCTTCCAGCACCATAGCACAATTTGTTTTGTTGTAACTATCCATTGGGTTTTCATGGCAAGATACAGAAGTAGATTGCCGGGCCTTTCTTCCGTGCAGTTTAAGTTTGGTGTTGTTGCCGTTGTCACAAAAATGTGATCCTCCGCCGTCAACACTGTCCCATTCTGCTGCTGCCCAGATGGGTGGTTTGTCTTGGTCTGGCACCTCAGCTGAGACCTGTCCATCTTGGGAGACCCTGCCAGTAGTTAAACTACAGATAGTTTAGCTCTCAGCATCACTGATGCACGCAAGCCCTCACAGCACGACAAGCTGCAAACCAAGTGAGAGTATAGTGTGCAATTCTGGAGACCGCACCTTCAAAAGGATGTGAACAGGATGGAGTCGGTGCAGAGGGTGGCTACTAAAATGATTAGTGGTCTTCATTATAAAGCATATGAGGACAGACTTAAGGATCTTAATATGTACACCTTAGAGGAAAGGCGGGATAGAGGTGATATGATTGAGATGTTTAAATACCTCCATGGCATAAATGTACAGGGGGAGAGCCTCTTTCAATTGAAAGCAAGTTCTGCTGCTAGGGGACATGGGATGAGGGTGAAGGGGGATAGAGTCAGGAGTGATATGCGGAAATATTTCTTCACGGAAAGAGTGGTGGATCCGTGGAATAGTCTCCCAGTGGAGGTGGTAGAGATGAGGACAGTATCTGAATTCAAAAAAGCATGGGACAAACACAGAGGATCTCTAAAGGAAAAAAGGGGACTGTTGTAGTTATTGATATGGAAGGACAGACTAGATAGGCCATGTGGTCTTTTTCTGTCATCATATTTCTATTTTTCTATCCACAGGTTTTACAATTACACTTGGTTATTAATAGACTAGATTACTGCAATGCAGAATTTCAAGGTAGCCGTTTATCCACCATAAATTGTTTGCAATCAATTCAAAATACATTTGTTAACCTGTTCTATAATGCAAAAATATGAGACGATGAAGACACCTTTAGCAAAAGAGGAATATTGACTCCCTGTAATCATTTCACTGTGAGGATACATATGAAGAATGCCTCTTTCAGTTGAAAGAGAGTTTTGGAAAAAAGAGGGTCATAAGACAAAGGTGAAAGAGGATAGCTTCAGGAGTAATATGAGGGAATATTTCTTTATGAAAAGAGTTATGGATGCATTGAAAAGCCTTCCAGTGTAGGTGGTAGAGACAAGGATTGTATCTGAATGCAAGAAAGCATGGGGCAAGAAGAGAGGGTCTCAAAGGGAAAGTTAGGGAATGATGTAGAGCTTAGTAATTAGTCTGGATGGATAGACTAGACAAGGCCATATGGTCTTTATCTGCCATTATTTTTCTATGTTTCTATGGAAAAAGAAACCAAACCACACGAAGACCATGCTTTTACCACTACGTACGGCACTGTCTCCCAATAGGATCTCATGACATAATGTATCAAAAGCAGCAAGCATTAATCTCCTTCATCTGTCCCGCATCTTGTATCATTAAGCAAAACTATCAAGATCATCTCTATGCTGAATCCAGCAACAAAAGCCTATTGACCCATATTTCAGCTCAGTCAACTGACCAAGATACCTCCTGAGCTGGGTTGTAACCCACACAGCCACTGGTAAATTTAAAATAGGTTGGTAGATGGACAAAAGCCCTGTGTTGAAAACCTTATCTTTTTATATTTTCAAATCTCTTTAATGCAAAAAGATAAGGTACGGCATAAAATGGGCAACACATAGTGGTTTCTTCTGCGTGTAAATACACATAAAGCATAAGCAGAAATCCAACATTTTCATTTGGTAGTTCTTAAAGGACTACCAAAAGGGACTGCTACTGCTGGAAAGAAATCTGCACTTCTAAGTATTTACTTCCGGGAAATTCTTTAAATCTTGGGGAAAGGGGAATTCTTTGGAATAAAACTGATACACTGTATTCTAAAATACACAGATTTATTTGTTAACTCGTCAGGGCCTCGTATTAGCAGAGAGCTTTTAGCTTAAATTTAAAACACAACAGAGAGCTTTCAGTTTACTTTTAAAACCAGCAGAGAGCTTTTAGTTTAAATTTAAACCAGCACAGAGCTCTTAATTTAAATTTAAAATGCAGTCAGGGCCTATATCAGCAGAGAGCTTTTAATTTAAATCTGAGTATAGCTTAGCATAGAAGGAAGAATAGGGTAAAATATTCTTTTGAGTTGAAAGAAATAAATTGTTTCTATATGCCTATACAAAGAGGCAAGAGATCTGGGAATTTCTTTTAAATAGGTGTTAAAGCCAATTGAAAGGTCAAAGGGTGTAATAAAACATAACTTTTTACACAATAACAGACTCCTCAGTGAAGCAAAGGGTTCTCCTAGGACAAGCAGGATAAGTCAGCCACAGTTGGTGACGTCATCCGACGGCGCCGAGACGGAAATACTCTCCACAGCTCAGAAGGGCTTTCGCCCTTCTGAGCATGAGCCAACTGGCCCTAACCCCCAGCCCGCCCTTAGCTAGTCAGTTTTAGTTCTTCCGCCTTGCCAGCAAGATGGACCCCTCTACTCTCCAACTGAAATTACACTAATTCTGATTTATTTTGAAGAGGAAAAGAGGAATCGCTCCTTTACTTACTTATTTCATTGTCTCTAACGCCTCTCTGATGCTTCTTTGTTTCAGGTCCATTCCGGTACTGCTGGGCTTGAAGCACTTGCTTCCCGGCCATGTGCTCGTGGCCGCAGCATTGGGTGCCATCCCCTTTTACCTCAGGCAGGGGCCACTGATTGAAGATCCTCCCTGAGTTTTAAAGAGTTGCCGCTCTCCCTGGTCCCCGTCGGGAACATGCTGCCACATGAGATTCATGGACTCTGCTGTCGCGACAGCTGCTGCCAACTCTGGCTGTGTCTCAGGGTCTCCATCCCCAGTGGCAAGCTTCGATGGCCAATCCAGCCCCCCATTGGCTTTGTCTCCTGAGAACCCTGAATATTATCCTGTGGGCTGCAGCTGCCCTACCTCCGGAGCTCCTGCCCAGGAGGTAGGATCAGCAAATCACGCCATGATTGAAGAGGCGAGGTCTGCAAATCGGGCTCCGCCCCCAAGGCTCCATTGGCTGGTGCCATGACAACTGGCACCATTGGCTTCAAGACGACGGGGATTCTTCAAATCGGGCTCCACCCCCCATGGCACCATTGGCTGGTGCCATGACAACAGGGGAATCCAGGGGTGGTGCTGTGCCAATCTGCGAGTCCCTGTCAGTGCAGAGGAACTTCACTCCCAGTGCCGGAATCATCCGAGGGCAAGCCTTCCTTCGGCAACATGATCTGGAAACACAGTTAGCCCGGATGCGCAGTCCTGCCCATCTAAACAGCAGATCGCGTCTGCAATGCGCAGTCCTGCCCATCTACATGGCGGATCGCGTCTGCAATGCACAGTCCTTCCCATCTACACAGCAGATCGCGTTGATGCATTGTTAATCCTCCGGGCCACTGACTATAAATGACAGCTTATCGTGTCTTCCCGGTGCTTTCACACTTGCTTCTGCTCCCGAACAGCATGGAATCACCTCTGACCAATTGCTGCCAGTGGTAACCAGAATCCTCATGAGGCAAACAAGCTGCCAGGGGATACCGCCTCACTGCGGCTTCACGATGCTCCTGCTGGGGCTCTTGAATGCCCCAAGCAGAAATCACAGCATGCAGCCATAAGGGGTGCACTCTTACCGCTAGGTCCCTGTGCTGGACCCATGACATCAACACAACCCGCCAAGGACTGCAGGCATGGTCAAGGGTAAAGCGGGGAGCTCTCTGCCATCAGCCAACAGCAAGTCAGTCCACCCTCCAGTGCTCAAAGCCTCTCCTTCAGTGACACAAAGCACAAAGGCGGAAGGAGCCCAGGATCAGGTCCCTAATGGTCAATTGGCCACATACCATTTCAGAGCCTGCACAGAAGGTTAAAAACCCATGCGGAAGCTTCACATCAGTTTCAGTTGTCTGAAGAAAATGCACAGGTCGCTCTGACGAATGCGGCACAATTAGTGCCTCTCCGAGAGGTCAGACGAGTAGCCCAACTATTAGGGGGGTGCCCTCTTTTTCCAAGGGATTAGGATGAGACACCCATGCACTCCTTGTGGCCTCCAATGGAAGGCTTGGCAATCCACAGCTATTCGTGGGACAACAGCTGCATCTAACCCAAGCAGTAACTTTAGGGTCCAACCCTAGGGTGCTCAGTTTGTTTATAAGTCGCCTGTGAGGAACAGCGTCAAAGGCTTTACTGAAATCTAAATACACCACATCTAGGGCTCTCCCTCGGTCCAACTCCCTGGTCACCCAGTCAAAGAAATCAATCAGATTTGTCTGACAAGACCTGCCTCTGGTGAATCCATGCTGCCTCGGATCCTGTAATCCACTGGACTCCAGAAACCTCACTATTTTCTCTTTCAGCAGTGTTTCCAATTATTTACTGACCACCAAAGTTAAACTAACCGGCCTGTAGTTTTCAACCACATCCTTACTTCCAGATAGCGGGCCAAATTGCTAGTCCTGATGATACACCTGTCACGCATGCTGTGCTCCCACGACCAAGCCACCCTCGGGACCCCAGAGTCGCGTCAGCCAGGCCATCAGACAGTGGAATCCCTCCCTGGAGGAGCAGAGACCCCACACTCTGGATAGCATCACAGCCCTACATGCCCAGGACATACACGGAATAGTGCACCCAGCGATAAGGGACGCAACTCAGACCCAACTCTTCTCATGTGACCCCAATAAACCTGGACATCCGGTCCCAGGGTTCCGCATGCTGCTCCTCCTACTCGGACTGCCCAGGGGCACAAGCAAATGCTCAAGCCATGCCAAGGGTGTGCAGAGGGCTCAAGCCGCACCAAAAGGTCCATCGCCAACCTGTGGCTCACACATGTGGCAGGGCCACCTGGCTACCATACAGACCTCACAACTGGGATAAATGCATCCTCCTGCCACCCAACAGGTGTCCCATAATTGTGAGACCACCCGGCATCAGTACATACTGCCTGCAGGCCACTTAGCACCAATGCACACTTACACATGGTCCAAGAACACCACCACCTAGACGTTGCAACGCGGACAAACATATCACCTAGCAGTCTGAACGTCTAGATTGCTACCTCCCGCCTGGACACATCTGACCAGGCCACGAATGGACTCATGACTCATGGCTGTCGCCGTATTAGCACAGTCGATACTGATGCTGTTCCTTGCTCGCAGTGACCACTTCACTGCTGCGACTGTATTAATGCTTCAATTTGCACCACTCTTGTAATGCATCTGTTATTGATGCTGTGGCTATCCTTGCTCACAGTAACTACTGTGGCTACCTTGCTCGCAGTGACTACCTCACAGCCACCGTTCAATGGGACCAACTCTGCTGCTGCCCATTGAGACCGTATACTCACACTCACTGCTGCAGCACAAGAGCACATTGTGACTGTATGTTTCCACACTCATTATTACTGCACGCTCTATCCCATGAGCGCCTGCCTATTATCGCTGCACGTTTGTGCTGTGCACGTGCATGTTGCATGTTTTGACACCATCACCAAGCGCACTACGGTGTTGCCCGGCCTTATGGCAATGTTCCAGGTGTTCCAGGGTACACCAATAAGACATTACCCTAAACCTGATCTGGGCCTTGGCCTTCCCCCTTCCACCACAGCGCATGGCAGCTTGGGAGGCACCAAGTGTGGCTGACTCATCCTGCTTGTCGTAGGAGAAAGCGAGGTTACTTACCTGTAAAAGGGGTTCTCCGTGGACAGCAGGATAAGTCAGCCACACATACTCGCCCACCTCCCCTGGGAAGGGGTCGACCTCTGGTCTGGTGCCTGCCTCCTAGCGGCAAAGGCTCAGCTAGTGATGAACTGGCTAGCTAGGGGTGGGCCGGGGGTAGGGCCAGTTGGCTCATGCTCAGAAGGGCGAAAGCCCTTCTGAGCTATGGAGAGTACTTCCGTCTCGGTGCCGTCGGATGACATCACCAAGGGTGGCTGACTTCTCCTGCTGTCCATGGAGAAACCCCTGTTACAGGTAAGTAACCTTGCTTTACCTTAATTGCAAGAATGGATGCCTGACTGAGCAGACACACCTATCCTCTGTTTCACAGTTCGTGTATAGTACAGTAGGTCCTCTCCCTCTCTTCCAGCATGTCTATAACTCCTTGGTTAAATACCGTCTCACTCCACTCCTTACACTTCCACACCTGTGGCAGGCTATGTGTTACTAGCCACTTAGCCTCTCCTTCCAGGATGCAGATATACAACAAAAGGAGTCAGAAAGTTATTACATACAAAATTATATTACAGAGAGGTAGATGAGTGGAATACAAAAATTATATTACATTGTAAAAATAACATATCACATTTGTTTATATAAACCCCTCCCTCTTTCTTTTTAGAGTTTTCTTGTTACTTTTTACATTTACTCCACAGTTCCATAGGAAGCTTCTACTGTAATTTAGATAACATCCTTCCTGACTCTATCTCTTCCCCTTTATTGTCCATTAATAACATTGCATCCTTGTGCACGGGAGGTGATAAAATCATTTGTTTAGTGCTTGCTGTTTATATCAATCTTTGAGCTAGCCCTCTTACACATGGTATTATGCAATACCCCACCGTAATTAATACTCCAGTTACAACAAGTACAGAGGTAAATATAGATACTACCACCCCTTTCCACTTCCCAAACCATGACTCCAACCATTCAGTGAGAGAGGTATCCGTACCTGAATTTTCTGCCAATTCCTCTGCCAAGGTAGTTAGTCCCCACAGGGCTTTAGTACTAGTGCCATCAGGGGCCGTGTTATTGGGGATGAACATACATTTCCCCCCTCCCCCCCAATATCACAAACACGCCCCCTTTTTTCAGCCGCCATCATATCTAAAGTCATTCGGTTCTCCCAGGCCATTCTGCTAGTGTCGTCCAATTGTTCCGTGATCCCCTTTATTGCATCCTGGGTATAATTGATAAACCGCTATTGGTTATAATATTTATAATATCTCCAGGAACAAGCAAGAATGTAGTCTTCACATATGGGTATCATCGGTACCAACGGAGCCTGTGCGGGAACGCTCCCCAGCATCCAATAGGAAAGCTTTTGGGAGCATCCCACAGCGCCTGTGTGCTGCTTTCCCGCCTTTCCCAACTGTCCCTCTCCATTTCTTCGTTTTCCGCGGAGCCGACAGGTCGCACATCCTGTCACCGCAGAAAAAATTCCCCCCTTCTTTTCTGTGGTCGCGTCTGCCTTCCCTCAACACTACACTGGTACCGCCGGTGGTTCTTTCTTTTTTTTTTCAAAAAACCCCCAAAACTTTCTTTCTGGAGTTTTTTCCAGTAATTTTCTCCTCGGGTGCCACTCGCCATTTTGGGCACTAGGCCCAACTTTTTCCTTCAGAATGGAAAAACCCGCTTCGGGTTTCAAAAAGTGTTCTAAGTGTGGCGGTACCGTCACCGACAACCATGAGTGGTGCCTCAAATGTTTAGGTCCTGACCACTCTATTTCAGAGTGTGTTGCCTGTGGGATGATGGCGAAAAGGGGCCGGCAAAACCGAGCTGCTAAACTTAGCACCTTTTTTCCCTCCGATGCAGCCTCCGTGGCATCGATGTCTTCCAGGGCTTCGTCTTACTCCCATGGATCAGAGGTAACTAAACATAAATCTAGCCGGTCCTCAAAGGGTAGATCTCCTTCTAAACATCAAGATGCCTCTGGCATTGCCCTTGAGGGACTTTAACCGGCAAAATTGCCCCGGCGGGAGGCTTTGGCTTCCAAAGCACTAATGGGGCTCCAGAATGTTCTCGAGGCTTCAACCTCGGCAGAACTACTGGTGCCATGCTCTGGGGTTCCGGCCGCTTCATCCGGCACCGATACCCAAGCATCGGCAGCATCGATAGACCAGAGATTCTTGGCTATTGAACGCAGTCTGGCGGCTCTTCTCCCGGCCTTGATGCCCCTGAAACCGCTTCAGACAATTCAACCGGTACCGGCACCGACTGCATCGACATCAGCAGGTATTCTACTGGGGCTGAGTTATGCGTCTCTATCCGGCATCAACAAGTCACTACCGGACCACTCCGATGCCGACTTTGATCGGTACCAGTACCGTGCCTTGCACGATCGCCCAGATCCGGAGATACTTCGAATCTTCGGATGAGTCTGAAGACTCTGAAAGCTCTGCCGATACCAGAGTACTTCTTCCTGAGGATTCCTCTTCTCCTCAGCGTAGGATGTCTCCACCAGAGGATATGTCCTTTCAGGATTTTATCCGAGACGTGGCCCGAGGTCTTTCCATCACAGTGGCTCGTGAAAAAGAGCCTAGGGCAAAGGAATTAGAAATTCTACAATACCCTAAAGCTCCCAAGGAGGCAACTACCTTACCTATTAATGAGATCTTGCATGATCTTATGTTAAGGATGTGGGAAACACCTCTAACCACATCTCCTCACTCTCGAAGACTCGAGTATCGAGTTCCTCCTTGTCCTGGGTTTCAGAAGACTGAATTACCACACCATTCCATGGTGGTGGAATCAGCCATGAGACGGATAAAGAGTTCAAAAAGGCATGCATCTAATCCTCCAGGACGTGAGTGTAGGACTCTTGACGCCTTTGGATGTCGATCCTTCCAGGCTTCCATGCTTTCTGCTAGGATCAGTTCCTATATCTTGTGTATGGGAATGTTCCTTAAAGAGGTCACAGGAGATTTAGAGCTTATGAGCCCTCTCCTTCCTGATGATAAAAGGCAAGATTATCTCGCTCTTGTCAAACCATGCTCAGGATGTTTCCAAGTTTGTGAATCGTGCAGCCTTTGACTGCTTTGAATGCATAAGCAGAACCTCTGCCATTGCCATAGGTGCACGTAGGATTCCCTGGCTCCAGGCATCTGACTTGGAAATGTGGGTACAGGGAAAACTAGGGAATATACCTTGCACAGGAGAGAATCTCTTTGGCAAGAATTGGCAGGAAAAAGCTAATGAGGTAAATGCCGACAATATCACTTTGGATAGATTGTCTAAATCTACAGCTGATCTTGCGAGGAAAAGATCCTCTAAGAAACCATTCTTCAGCAAGAAGAAAAAGTTTTATCCCTCCTATACCCAGCAGGGACATCGTTTAGGTCAGTCTGCCCAAAAGGGACAGCAGCAACAACCTAGGCAAAGAAAGACAAAAGCAGCTAAGTCTCAACCGGGCTTTGACTCCTATCTAGAGAACTTTGCCTTCCTGGCCCTGAACGGCCCAGAACCCTCCACCATCCCAGGAAGGTTATGTCATGTTGCCCCCAGATGGGGTCAGACAACAGCAGAATATTGGACTCTGTCTATTGTAAGAGAGGGGTACAAGCTTCATTTCCTCAGCATGCCCCCTCCTACAGTGGTAAGGCAGTTCAGTTCTCAGACCTCTCAATGACCAGTTAGGTCAATAGGTCACTGTGCTCCTTGCTCAAGGGGCAATAGAAGAGGTACCCATTCCCCAACGGGGTACAGGGTTTTACTCCCCCTATTTCCTTATTCCAAAGAAAACAGGAGGACACAGACCCATTTTAGACTTCAGAGAATTGAACAAATTCCTGTTCAAAGAGAAGTTCAAAATGATTTCTCTAGGAACTCTGCTGCCATACCTTCAGAGTCAGGATTGGCTTTGTTCTCTAGATCTCAAGGATGCGTACACCCATGTTCTCATCCATCCAACTCACCGAAGGTTCCTTCGCTTTCTGTTTCAAGGGAAGCACTACCAATACAGGGTTCTTCCTTTTGGCCTGGCCTCTGCACCAGGGTGTTCACAAAATGCATGGCTGTGGTGGCAGCATTTCTCCGCACCCTGGGAATATTCGTCTTCCCTTACTTAAACGACTGGCTCATTCGAGCCCCTTCAGAGCCAGAGGCCAGGGTTGCGCTCTCTCGCACAATGCGCATCCTTCAGTATTTGGGACTTGTCATAAACTTCCCAAAATCCAACCTTGCTCCCACTCAATCCCTAGAGTTTATAGGAGCTCTGCTGGATACCAGACAGACAAGGGCCTTCCTTCCATAGCCCCGCTGCCTTCGCATTGTTCAGTTAATTTCCCAAGCAGTGCTAAAACCTCACCTCACTGCTCGGGAAATGTTACAGATGCTAGTCCACATGGCATCCACCGTGCATGTGGTTCCTTTTAGTGGATTTTATCCACTCAGTGGACTCAGGCGTCAGGTTGCCTGTCAGACAAAATAGCAAACTCAGATCACCTTATTTTCTCCCTCCAATGGTGGCAGTCACCCCAAAACCTTTTGGTGGGGTCTCCTTTTCAGCAACCCCCACCCCAAGCCACTCTAACAACAGATGCTTCACAGGTGGGTTGGGGAGCCCACCTGCAAGGCCTCTCTACCCAGGGTACCTGGACTCCACAGGAGGCCTATCTCCACATCAGTCTCCTGGAAATCAGAGCAATCTTCCTTGCTCTTCGAGTATTCTACACCCAGCTCAGCTACAAGACAGGCCTAGTTCAAACGGACAATCAAGTAGCCATGTTCTATGTGAACAAGCAGGGCGGAACAGGTTCTCTGTCATTCTGCAACGAAGCTTTGCGACTATGGGCCCTCGCCAGAGAGCATCAGATTCATCTCCTTGCAGTGTATCTTCCAGGCATTCAAAACTCTTGGGTGGACAGACTCAGTTGAGTTCTGCTTCCACACGAATGGTCTCTCCATGCAGACCAGGTGGCCAAAATTTTTCAAATTTGGGGAACCCCGGACATAGACCTCTTTGCAAGTTCCCTGAATGCCAAACTTCCCCGGTTCTGTTCCAGAATTCCGGCTAAGGGTTGTCAGGCCAGGGATGCTGTCCTCCTCCATTGGCGTCAGGACTTCCTGTATGCCTTTCCGCCCATTCCCCTAATTCCCAAAACCCTGTTCAAGCTTCAGAGAGACAGAGGTCATATGATCCTCATAGCTCCACGTTGGCCATGGCAAATGTGTTATCCTCTGCTCCTAAATCTCTCTCATGCTCCGCCTCTGGAGTTAGGATCTGCTCCAGATCTCCTTTCTCAAGAGGGCAGGATGCTGTGGCATCCCAATCCCCAGTCTCTGCATCTCAGGGCCTGGTTGCTGAAAGCCTAGACCTTCATGGTCTTAATCTTTCCCAGCAGGTAAAGGATATCCTTTATGCTTCCAGGAAGCCTTCCACAAGACGCTCTTATGCATTTAAGTGGAAAAGGTTTACCATATGGTGCTCGCAGAAGGGTCTTAACCCTCTTGCGATACCTCTGGAATCATTACTGGAGTATCTCCTTCATTTATCAAATGCAGGGCTTAAGACCAATTCAGTGAGAGTTCATTTGAGTGCTATTGCAGCTTCTTTCAAGCCTCTAAATGGACAACCTATTTCCTCTCATTCTCTCATAGCAAGATTTATGGGAGGCCTTCTTTTAACTAAGCCTCCCATTAAGCCACCACCGGTGGCATGGGGCTTAAATCTGGTTCTTGGGCAGCTCATGAAACCGCCCTTTGAATCATTAGCCACTACCTCTTTGAAATTCCTTTCCTGGAAGGTCATCTTTCTTATTGCAATCACATCAGCATGTCGCATCAGTGAATTGCAAGCGTTGGTGGCTGATCCTCCTTATACAAGGTTCCATCATGATAAGGTAGTCCTTAGGACTCATCCACACTTTATGCCAAAGGTGGTGTCACCTTTTCATTTAAACCAAGCAGTTTTCCTTCCTGTATTCTTTCCAAGGCCTCACGCCTCAAATGCAGAAAGGAATCTTCATACTTTGGACTGTAAAAGAGCTTTGGCCTTTTACTTGCAAAGGATACAGCAACATAGAAAGTCCTCTCAACTCTTTGTTGCTTTTGATCCTAGTCACTTGGGACTTCCAGTCTCCAAAAGAACACTGTCCAGCTGGATTACACAGTGTATATCTTTTGCCTATGAGAGTAAAAACCTTCCTCTTGAAGGCCATGTCACAGCTCACAATGTGAGAGCCATGGCAGCTTCCATGGCTTATCTTCACTCTGTGTCTATCGACGACATCTGTCGAGCAACTACTTGGGCTTCAGTTCATACCTTCACAGCCCATTACTGCTTAGACAAGGACTCCCGCCGGGATGCCTTGTTTGGTCAGGCTGTTCTTCAGCACCTGTTCCATACTTAATCAACTCCTACCCACCATCCCTGGTAAGATGCCAGAGATCCATGGGGGGAAGTGGAGCCCTTTCACAAGGGCACACAACTTCTGGGTCCTTCTCCCTGGCATCCGCAGCTAGGGAGTCCCCATATGTGAAGACTACATTCCTGCTTGTTCCTGGAGATAGCATAGTTACTCACCTGTAACAGGTGATCTCCGGGAACAGCAGGAATTTAGTCTTCACAACCCACCCACCTCCCCTAGGAGTTGTCTCTCTCTATCCCTTGCTCTTTCTCTCTTTCCCTCTCTCTTTTGTCTCAGCTTTAAACTCAACTGGAGATGGACAGTTGGGAAAGGCGGGAAGGCAGCACGCAGGCGCTGTTGGATGCTTCCAAAAGCTTTCCTATTGGACGCTGGGGAGCTTTCCCGCGCAGGCTCTGTCGGTACCGACGATACCCATATGTGAAGACTAAATTCCTGCTGTTCCCAGAGATCACCTGTTACAGGTGAGTAACTATGCTTTATCCAGTCTACATTTTTGTTTATCATGATTACCCATAACGGGGATTCGAATCCAGCTGCATTCTGGTTTAGGGCTTTATACTCATCCAGAACTCCCTGAGGGACTCCTATTGCATCTATATATATATATATATATCCTGTCATCAAATGAGGTTCCCAGGGTACTCCTCCTTTTCCTTTGTATTTGTCCCTTGTCCTGTTCTGTGAATGCCAAGGTAAAAGGGACTGCCAATTGAACTATTACACATGTTCCTGACCATAGGATCTCGGGTAACTAAACATAAAAGCCGGTCCTCAAAGGGTAGCTCTCCTGCTAGGCATCGAGAGGCCATTGGCATTGCCCTTGAGGAAACCACACCGGCAAAGCAGCCCAGGCGGGAGGCTTCGGCTTCCAAAGCATCAATGGGGCTCCAGATGTTCTCGAGGCCCCTACCTTGCAAGAACTACCTGTGCCATGCTCAGGGGTTCCGGCCGTTTTCGCCGGTACCGATACCCAGGCATTGGCAGTGTCGATAGACCAGAGGTTCCTCGCTATCGAACGCAGCATCTCAGCTCTCAGCTGCAGTACCGTTGGTCCAACGGGCACCGGTACCGACATCAACACCGATACCGGTACCTACACCAGTACAGACACCGGTACCGGCCCCGGTGTGAATTCTTCCCACGCCATCTTTGGCTGGAATCGACAGATCGATACCTGGACCGTGCTTTGCATGAGCATGGTGGTCAGGAATACTTTGAATCCTCCAATTCCGAAGACTCTGACAATTCTGCTGGTACTAGAGGGTTTCTCCCAGAGGATCCCTCTTCTCCCCAACACAGAATGTCACATCCAGAGGACATGTCTTTTCAGCATTTTATTCGTGATATGGCCAAGGGCCTTTCAATCACAGTGGCTCCTGAAGAGGAACCCAGAGCAAAGGAATTAGAAATTCTCCAATATCCTAAAGCTCCAAAGGAGGCAGCCACTCTGCCCATCCATGAAATTCTGCATAACGTGATGCTCAGAATGTGGGAAACACCTCTGACTACATCTCCTCACTCTAGGAGAATTAATACTATGTATCGAGTTCCGCCATGTCCTGGATTTCAAAAGACTCAGCTGCCACACAATTCAGTGGTGGTGGAGTCAGCCATGCGTAGGATGAAAAGTGCAAAGAGGCATGCATCCAATCCTCCAGGTCGTGAATGCAGTACTCTGGACGCTTTTGGGCGCCGAACATTTCAGGCTTCCATGCCTTCAGCTAGGTTCAGTTCATATATACTGTATATGGGAATGTTCCTCAAGGAAGTTACAGGAGATTTGGAGCTTATGAGCCCATTTCTTCCAGATGACAAGAGAGAAGACTTTCTTGCTCTAGTTAAGCATGCTCAAGATGTCTCCAAGTTTGTCAATCGTGCAGCCTTTGACTGCTTTGAATGCATCAGCAGAACCTCTGCTATTGCCATTGGCGCACGACGGATTGCCTGGCTTCAGGCATCACACTTGGAGACTTGGGTACAGGACAAGTTAGGCAACATTCCTGACACAGGGGAGAATATCTTTGGCAAGAACTGGCAGGAAAAGGCTACTCTAGATAGATTGTCAAAATCTACAGCCACTCCAGCCAAAAAGAAGCCTTACAAAAACCCCACTTTCACCAAAAAGAGGAAATTTTATCCTTCCTATACCCAGCAGAGTCAAACTCAAGGTCAGGTTGCCCAAAAGGGACAAACTAGAGAGCAAAAAAAAGCCAAAAGGCCCGAGAGCCCAACCAGCTCTCTAGGTTCAGCCCCCTCAAGGGCTTTGACTCCTTCCTAGAAAGCTTTGCCTTCCTGCCTCTGAGGGGTCCCCAGCCCCCCAATATCCCGTGCAAGTTATGCCACTTTGCCAACAGATGGCATCAGATAACAGCAGGAGATTGGACTTTGTCCATTGTAGGAGAAGGGTACAAGCTTCATTTTCACAGCATGCCCCCTCCTACAATTCTAAAGCAATTCAATTCTCAAACCTCCACAAACAATCTGTTAGATCACAAGGTCTCAACACTTCTTGCCCAAGGGGCAATAGAGGAGATACCCATTCTTCAACGGGGTGCAGGGTTCTACTCCCCCTATTTTCTTATTCCAAAGACAACAGGAGGACACAGACCCATTTTAGACCTCAGAGAATTGAACAAATACCTGTTTCGAGAGAAGTTCAAAATGATTTCTCTAAGAACTCTTCTGCCATACCTTCAAAGCCAGGATTGACTTTGCTCTCTAGACTTAAAGGATGCATACACTCACATTCTGATCCATCCAGATCACAGGAAATTCTTATGATTCCTTTTCAGGGGAAAACATTTCCAGTACAGGGTTCTTTTTTATTTATTTTTATTTATTTAACAGTTATTATATACCGCACTATTCATCATCAGTGCGGTTTACATTAAACAACATATACCTATCAATATAAAACTGACATAGGTTTACAGATAACAGGGAAAGTAAACTGGGTATGAACAGGGGAGAACTATATACAATTAAACAGTCTAGCTTCAGCACCAAGAATATTCACGAAATGCATGGCAGTAGCAGCTGCATTTCTGCGAACCCTGAGGATATTTGTCTTCCCTTACTTAAACGACTGGCTCATTTGAGCCCCTACAGTTGCAGAGGCCAGTACTGCACTGTCTCGCACAATGTGAATCCTCCAATACTTGGGATTGGTAATAAACTTCCTAAAATCCCAACTTGTTCCTTCCCAATGTCTGGAATTCATAGGGGCCTGTCTAGATACCAGACAGGCAAAGGCTTTCCTTCCACAGGGCCGGTGTCTTCGCATAATGCAACTAGCTTCTCAGGCAGCAGAGAAATCCTCCCTAACTGCTCGAGAGCTACTACAGTTGCTGGGACATATGGCATTCACAGTTCATATAGTCCCATATGCTCGCCTCCACATGCAAGCTTCTCAGTGGACCCTATCCACACAGTGGACACAGGCCACAGGACATTTATCAGACAAAATAGTAAACTCTTAATGACTAATTTTGTCCCTCCAGTGGTGGCAAACACTAGAAAATCTGACAGTGGGGTCTCCTTTCCATCAACCCCTTTTTCAGGCCACCATAACAGATGCATCACAGGTGGGTTGGGGAGCACACTTGAATCATCTCTCTACCCAGGGCACCTGGACTCCACAGGAGGCTGGTCTACACATAAACCTCCTGGAATTAAGAGCAATCTATTTAGCTCTTCGAGTATTCCACGCCCAGCTCAGCTACAAGACAGTCCTAGTTCAGACAGACAATCAAGTAGCCATGTTCTATGTGAACAAGCAGGGCGGGACAGGCTCTCTGTCGTTATACAACGAAGCTTTACGACTGTGGGCCCTCTCCAGAGAGTATCAAATTCACCTTCTAGTGGTATATCTTCCAGGTATTCAAAACCTTGGGCAGACAAACTCAGTCAAGTACTGCTGCCTCACGAGTGGTCTCTCCACCTAGACCAGTTGGCAAAGATATTTCATCTCTGGGGCACTCCAGACATAGACCTCTTTGCAAGTCCATTGAATGCCAAACGTCCGCGGTTCTGTTCCAGGATTCTGGCTCACAATTGTCAGGCAAAGGATGCCTTCCTCTTTCACTGGGGTCAGGACTTCCTTTATGCCTTCCCACCCATTCCCCTCATCCCCAAAACACTCTTCAAGCTTCAGAGAGACGGGGGTTGCATGATTCTCATAGCACCACGATGGCCATGCCAAGCGTGGTATCCCCTGCTTCTACATCTTCTCGCAAACTGCACCTCTGGAGTTAGGGCATGCTCCAGATCTCCTTTCCCAAGAGGATGGGACACTATGACACCCAAATCCCCAGTCCGTGCATCTCACGGCCTGGTTGCTGAAGGCTTAGACCTCCAGGATTTCAACCTGTCCCAACAGGTAAAGGATATCCTTCAGGCTTCTAGGAAACTTTCCACAAGAAGATCTTATGCCTTCAAGTGGAAATGTTTTACTATATGGTGCTCCAAGAAGAGATTAAACCCCCTTGTCATTCCTTTTGAATCAATACCAGAGTATCTCCTTCACTTATCGAATTCTGGTCTAAAGACCAATTCGGTAGGAGTACATCTTAGTGCAATTGCAGCTTCTTATAAGCCTCTGAATGGACAACCAATTTCCTCTCATCCACTCATATCCAGATTTATGAGAGGTCTTCTGTTAACCAAACCTCCCATTAAGCCACCACAGGTGGCATGGGATCTAAATCTAGTTCTCAGGCAGCTCATGAAGCCGCCTTTTGAGCCTTTAGTCACTACAACCCTTACGTTTTTGACCTGGAAGGTCATCTTCCTAATTGCAATCACCTCTGCACGTCGCATTAGTGAACTGCAAGCTTTAGTGGCTGATCCTCCTTATACTAGGTTTCATCATGATAAGGTTGTTCGTAGAACTCATAAACACTTTATGCCAAAGGTGGTTTCACCTTTTCATTTGAATCAATCAATTTATCTTCCTGTATTTTTTCCGAGGCCTCATGCCTCTAATGCAGAAAGAAACCTTCATACTTTGGATTGTAAAAGAGCCCTTAGCCTTTTACCTACAGAGAACACAGCAACATTGAAAGTCCTCGCAACTTTTTATAGCTTTTGACTCTAGTCATTTGGGACTTCCAGTCTCCAAAAGAACTTTATCTAAATGGATTGCCCAATACATATCCTTTGCTTATGAGAGTAAGGGTCTTCCTCTTCAGGGCCATTTCACAGCTCATAACGTGAAAGCCATGGCAGCTTCCATGGCTAATCTCCACTCCATGTCTATCGATGACATTTGTCGAGCAGCCACCTGGGCTTTGGTACACACCTTCACAGCCCACTACTGCCTGGATAAAGCCTCCCGTCGGGATGCCTTCTTTGGCCAAGCTGTTCTTCAAAATCTCTTTCAGACCTAATTTAACTCCTGCCCACCAACCCTGGTGGCATGCCAGAGATCCATGGGAGGAAGGATGCCTACCTTTCTAGGGGGGCACCTCCCTGGCATCTTCAGCTAGGGAGTCCCCATATGTAAAGGCTACATTCCTGCTTGTTCCTGGAGATAGCGTAGTTACTCACCTGTAACCAGGTGATCTCTGGGAACAGCAGGAATTTAGTCTTCAGAACCCACCCACCTCCCCAAGGAGTTGTCTCTCTGTCTCTTTGTCTCCTCTCTCCCTCTATCCTTTCACTCAGCTACAAACTTAACTGAAGAGGGACAGTTGGAAAGGCAGGAAGGCAGCGCGCTTGTGCTGAGGGATGCTCCCAAAAGCGTTCCTATTGGACGCTGGGGTGTGTTCCCGTGCAGGCTCCGTCGGTACCGACGATACCCATATGTGAAGACTAAATTCCTGCTGTTCCCGGAGATCACCTGTTACAGGTGAGTAACTATGCTTTTTCCCCCTTCAGTTTCTACTGCCCCTATATCTTCGTGTTATTGTTTTTCCCTTTCAGTAAATATGGGATTTGCTGCATGACTCACTATTTCTGGGGTTAAGTTATATATAGGGGTTAGGTCTTCCCCTAAGGCAGCTTCCTTAGTAGTCTCATCTGCTAATCTATTTCCTCTAGTTTCAAATGAATTCCGTGCTTGATGACAGTTTACATGCACCACTGCTTATTTTTTGTGGCAGCAGCAAATTCTTTAGCACTTGCTGAATTAAACTTTTCACTATTTACATATAAGTTAAAGATTTGTCGTAACCATCCTTCGTCCGTGCCAAATTTCGGCCAGAAGACTGCAGATGGCAATATGCTTTCTTTAGTCAATGTAAAACAGCAATACTTAAAACACTTTTTTGCTTCATCCTTATTCTTAGTGTGTTCATTACTCTGCCAGTACTTCAACATCCTCCCTAATGGACTGTCTGGAAGAATGTCCCCGGGGTCTTTATTCCTAGTCCCATCCTTACTCGAGTTTCCTTTAGAATTCTTAACAACCATCGAGACCTCCTTCACCAATAAGCCTTTTGCTTCGTCTCTCTCCGGCCGTACTCCTCGCTGATTTGTCGGAACCGCAGATTGAGACTTTACACTCACTTCGTGTCTAGGACACGTCTCATACACACAACAGTCTGTCTCGATACCCAACCACTAAGGCAATACTTTACAGTCTTGTTTCTTACTTTGGTCCATGCACAGAGTTGCCTGGCTGACGCGTTTGTGCCTGCATAATATCTGGTCTGCTTTACTGAGTCTGTATAGATTTTTCCTTCACAGTCTCGTGATTTTGCTGTCAGTACGCTGTTGGAGCCCCCGTTGTCGATACACGAGGCTGTTGAACTCAACGGGACGCGTCTCCCCATCCTCTGTAGCGGTGGTCTCCTCCAGCGATGACACAATCCCGGACAAGCACCCAATCTGTAATAAAACATAACTTTTTACTCAATAACAGACTCCTTAATGAAGCAAAGGGTTACCTTTATTACATTCTTGCAAGAATGGATGCCTGACTGAGCAGACACACCTATCCTCTGTTTCACAGTTCTTTTATAGTACACTAGGTCCTCTCCCTCTTCTAGCATGTCTATAACTCATTGGTTAATACTGTCTCACTTCACTCCTTGCAATTCCGCACCTGTGGCAGGCTACGTGTTACTAGCCACGTAGCCTCTCCTTCCAGGATGCAAATATACAACAAAGGGAGTCCGAAAGTTATTACATACAAAATTATATTACAGAGTGGTAGATGAGTGGAATATAAAAATTATATTACATTGTAAAAATAGCATATCACATTTGTTTATATCAAACCAGCAATTTGAAAGGTTCCCTCTATCAAACCAAGGACTATGTGAATCACCCAGGAAATTGCTAACAGATTACCTTAGAAGCACAGATCTTGGACCTATGTAGCAAGCCAGCCTTTACTAAGTGTTAGTTCCCTCCTACCCACTCCAATTCCCAACCACCCCAGGTATGATCTTAGCTTTATAGGCTTTTAAATCTATTAAAGGGGGAAGATTGGTCAAAGTAAATTAATCTTGAGGTGAGCAAAGTCCCTTAAATATAATTGGTATAGTCGTATCAGTACAAGTGTCTCTCTAGCAACTTTAAGTAAACAACTTAAATAGCTAAACAAAACCTTAAAGCTAAGATGCAGACAGCAGTCCAGCAGCGAGATGGGGGCTATCCAATCTTTTGCATTGAGTGTCACATGTATGATTTTCTCTCAGTTGGTGAGGTGTCTTAAATGTGCACTAGGTGCAAGGAGCTCTCTGCCCTCAGGGAATGAATCCGATCTCTGGAGGCTAGAGTAGCATACTTGGAGGACATAAGGAAGACAGAGAGTTATATAGGCAAAACCTACAGGGACATAATATTGAAGTCCCACCTCCAATCTGGCAGCCTCTCAGTTGCCAATGAGGAGAGAGGTCACGTGAAAGAAGAGCATCACTTTGGCGTGGCAGGAAGAAGTGATCCTGCAGCTAGGACCTGTCCACCAGGAGATGTAAAACCCTCTCACACAGAAGAGGCTTCTCCAGGGCCATGTGACCTTGAGGGAAGAGTTAGAATGACTGTTATAGTTGGCGATTCCATCATTAGGCATGTAGATAGCTAGGCGGCTGGTAAAATGCCTGACTGGTGTGAAGGTAGCAGACCTCACGCGCCACATAGACAAGATTTTAGATAGTGCTAGAGAGGAATCTGTTGTCTTGGTACATGTTGGCACCACTGACAGAGGAAAGTGTGGGAGGGAGGTTCTGGATGCCAAATTTAGGCTTTTAGGTAGAAAGTTGAAATCCAGAACTTCCAGGGTAGCATTCTCTGAAATGCTTCCCGTTACACAAGCAGGACCCAAAAGGCAGGCAGAGCTCCAAAGTCTCAATGCATGGATGAGATGATGGTGCAAAGCTACAACTCCTCATTGAGCGCCCCAACAGCAGACTACTGCGCCAAAACACAGCAAATCTCCTCCTCCTACCTGCACAGAGCTCCAAGAAATCACAACACAAGAGCCTTCCAATTCTATGCACAAGAGCCTTCCAATTCTATGCTCCCACCAGCTGGAACAAACTACACCCCACCTTACGGGCACTCCAATCCCACACCCTCTTCAAAAAACATCTTAAGACCTTTCTTTTTGAAGAACACCAACACAGATACTGCCACAAACCATACACAGACACTGCCACAAACCATACCCCCCCCCCCCCCATCACCACCCTCACCACTCAACCCCCATAAGCAGGCTAACACAATGCCTCACCTGATAGCAGTTATGCCATTTGTAAATAATCACTTGTTCTCTTGTACAATTGTAACAATATAAACCTTATACCAGTTATCTGTACATAGTTCCAACTGTCACAGTCCAAGACGTGAGGTATGTGGAAGACAAATTTATTAAACTCACAGACCTAGGCAACCCTTTTTTTTTTTTTTGGACTGTGTCTGTGCTACTAACGTGAGTACTGCCTACCTGTTGGACAGTTCCACATAGTTCCAACTGTTTCATACAAAAGTTACTACTAGTTGCATTGTAAAAGTTTTCATTGTAAAATGTTTCAATGTAAAATTTCTATGAGTTAACTGTACATAGTTTTAACTGTTCCATGTAAACGTTATTACTTGTTCTATGTAAACCGTTTTGCCTTGAAGAAAAACGGTATAAAAAACCAGTTAAATAAACAAATAAATAAATAAACGCCCACTGGAATTGGAACAAAGGAACACCAGAACCAACAACACCTCGAGATATAAGGTAAAAAATACATGTAACACAGTAAGCATTCAACAAATGCACATGTCTTAGAGACGGAACTATAATTATTGGCAACATTGAGCAGCCACAAACAGCAAACCCAACATTACTTCCTCTCAAGCACAACAAAGCTAACTAGCAACAACTTAAATACCTCTGAACTTGTTTCCACCAGGACCTCTGAAAATGTATCTACTTAAGGTCATATTATTGACATTAATGTACTTAACAATATACACATGTAAATGCTTTTCAAATCCAATCTACGTGCTCCCCCTTGTATTGCAGCCATTCATCCCAAACAACCCATATGCATGGCAATCATTACACCCACACAACCTTATTACAATACCCACTCATACAATCCTCACTCCACACCACTACATGCATACAAAAGTTCAAAACACAACCCGTAATATCCATAACACTAAGATAAAAGAAACTCACCAACCAAGAAACACAAAAAAACAATTCAAAATCCCACAGCCTCACAATATCACTCACAACACAACATCACAAGGAAACTTATACCCCATGCTTATAAATGCCAGATCAATAAGAAATAAAATACACATTATACAAAACATCATTATGGATGAAAAACCAGACATCCTCTGTGTCACGGAAACCTGGATCACCGAATCCGATCCTAACATAATCAACCAACTAAACAAACCTGGATACAAACTTTTTAACTCTCCACGCACCAACAAAAGAGGTGGTGGAGTGCTAATCTTAGCCAAGGATTCACTAAATCTAATTAATACATCACAGAACACTGTCGACGGAATTGACATACTAAAACTGGAAAGCACAACACTGGCCATCTGCCTCATATACAGACCACCTTCGTCACTCCACGAAACTCTGGCTGCAGCGCTAGAAATACTCTCAACCACTGCCAGCAAAAAATATCAAATAATATTGGGTGACCTAAATCTAGCATCATCTTTACCTACGCATATGAACACATTCCTTGAAGCCATGGACCAGCTCGGTTACAAACAAATAATACATGAGGCTACACACAACAAAGGAAATACCTTGGATCTGGTCTTCATACCCAAAGAACACCAACAAGAAATAGTCCATGATATTACACCACGGATCATACATGTCCCTTGGTCTGACCACCACCTAATAGAATTCACTCTACTCATACCAAACAAAGATCCTAACCCCCAACTGAGGTCCTTAATGCAGTTCCAAAGAAAATTCCAAAAGCTTGACAAAGAAGCTCTAATAAAATCCGTTGCAACCCACATAGACCTGAACCACTACGATTTAGAAACTCTAATCAACCAATGGAACAAAGGGAAAGAGAAAGTTGCAGAACCAATGTACACGGATTACAAATACGTTACCCCCACAACTACAACCAGATCTGAACCATGGTACACCACAACTCTAAAAAGGATGAAAGAAGACCTGAGAAAACTGGAAAAGAAATGGAGACAAGTGAAAACACATGAACGCAAAACAGAATACTTAACCCTCCTCGCAAAATACAAAGAGGAAATCAACCAGGCGAAAAAAACATACCATACCAACATACTCAACAAATCGCTGAACAGGCCCAGAGAATTGTTTGAATTAATTAAATCACTTACAAAGGCTTCTCAAGAAGATACCTCAAACTACCCTATTAAAGCACAGACACTAGCGGACCATTATGCTAGCAAATTAAACACACCAACATCTTCGCAACCCCCACAAAACCAAATCACTGACAGCTCATCACAACAAATTACCTTCTCAAGCAAGAACGAAGTATGGAGCACATTCCACAGAACTGATGAAAAACAAATAGTAAACTTAATCGCAAACCTAAATACCACAACCTCTCAATTGGATCCATGTCCCACAGCATGGATCAAAACATCTAAGCTAGAAATTGCCCAATTCATTACACACATAGTTAACCAATCATTACAGCAAGGAACTATGCCAACACCCCTTAAAAAATCTATCATAAGGGGGGCGCTCGTGAGCCCGCTGCAAGATGGTCGCACTCTGTTAAAGCTCCGTCCCCTCAACCCCCTAATTTCTGCAAACATCAGCTAACAGCCGCATTTTGCCCTCACCCCGTACCTTCCCTGGATCGGAGAACATCAGCGATCCCCCTAGGAACAGGATTTGGCGTCTCCGCGGGACCTCCGGTGGCTGAGGAGCCGAAGACTTTGCAATCGCGGCGCGGCCTGCTGCACGCGGTCTCCTGCCGCTGGTCTAGCTGCTACTGTATCCGGCGCAGTCGCACATTGCCTGATCGACTCCTACGGGGCCTACGGGCCGGGTCTTTTTCACTGCCTGCCGAACGAGCGGTTGCCCGCTCAGCGGGGGGGGGCCTGCATCCTCAAGCCTGTGGTGCTCAGCTGTCGCACTGAAGCATTCTCGGGGAGACCGACCAGAAACAAGTGGAATCCGCATGATAACTGCCGCGACAACTACCGGCATCTGGCATCTCTCTCATTACCACGAGTCATCTTGAGGGGGGGTAAGTTTGAGGACTGCCTCTTCTCCTGCATCTCCTCTGCACCGCGGTTGGAGCTGGTGACCGGGGCTTATCTCTCTGTGGCAGCTCAGTGTCCTACCAAGGCCTCCTTCCTCTTGATTGAAATCTGGGTGCCCTGCAGGTCTGCATACACGCGATCTCTCTGACCCCAGGCCTCTCATTGAAGCTCCACGACCTCCAGCTGTGGGCTTTTGCTGGTGCAGCCCCACACCGCTTCCTATTGCCTTCTGATTCCAATCTGTGCCAGGCTGTCCCTCCAGGAGAACCAGAGCCAGCTTATTACTCTCTGCCTCGCTGTTTCACCAGTGCCTTCTGTTTTGCTGACATTGCTTGTGCGCCTCTCCTGACACTGTGTAGTGGTGGCTACTAGGCGGGCTGGTGTGACTCGTGCGCTGTCACTCCTTTGGTGCCCTCACTGTTGCTGGCATTGGCTCTAACTTTCTCCTAACACTGTGTGAGCCTGGTGACTCTGTGCGATGGCTGCTAAAGCCAAATATTCTGAAACTCAGGAGGGGATCCACTCCTCCCAACGTCTGCAGAGTAAACCTGGAGCCTCAAGCAGCCCGTGCGGCCAATCCCCTCCATCGGGTTCCGACGATGAGACTGTAAGTGAAGAGGAACTGGATCCTCACAAGCAACTCACCTCGGCTCAAATTAAACAAGAGCTCCGTAAGGGCTTCGCAGGATTAGCCAATGAGTTCCGCACATTACGGGAAGATTTGATGAAAGATGTTGCAGAACTCCGGACCGACGTCAAGGAACTGGGAGCCCGAGTAGAGGACGTGGAGACCAAAGTGGTTGATCATGATGGGACTCTGATGGATTTACAATGTGCTCTCGACAGCGTGCGCAGGCAATGGAGCTGACTTATAAAATTGATGACATTGAAAACCGCTCCCGCCGCAACAATGTGCGTTTTCGTGGAATTCCAGAGGCGGTGGGGGGCGGGGAAGACCTGCCGACAGTGCTTAAGCTGCTGATAGCGGAGTTGCTTTCGGAGGAGGAGCTGGCTACGCACGCTTCTGGAATGGAAATAGAGCGGGTTCACCGCGCTTTGGGAAAAACCCCCAACAACCAACCACGCGATGTCATTGCAAGATTTCTGCGCTATTCTGATGCTGAGCTTCTTATACGACGAGGCCGGGAGAAGAAGACGGTCCGCTTCCAGGACGCGACAGTGTCCATTTGCCAGGACCTCTCGGCATTCACTTTGGCGCGCCGGAGAGAGATGAAACCAGTCTCGGCGGTCTTGAACAGCAAGGGGATTCGCTATTCTTTGTCCTTCCCCTTTAGGATGAACTTTCTTTTGGGCAACAAAAAGATCTCTGCAAAGGACTACTCTGAAGCTTGGCGAGCTCTTCGCCAGGCGGGCCTAGTTGATGATAATGCCCAGCCTCATCCGCCGCCCCCTAAGCCCCAGCACTCCAAGTGGACCCGAGTGGGCAAGCCCGCTTGACACTCTTGTGGCTTTGAAGAGCTCCTTTTACTTTTTCTTTTTTAGGGAGTCTCAACCAACGGGTCCCCTGATTTTTGGACACAAGGTGGTCAGGATTAGCTTGGGGTCCCCACTCCACTATTCGTAGGGGGCGGTGGTTGATTTGCAAATGTTTTGCTGATGTTATTGATCTGATGGGGGGGCATGATGGGATTGATGATCCGGGGTGGGTGGGGGAGCACTGGGGGGAATGTTTTTCTATGTTTAGGTTGAGTTTTCACTCTGTGGGGTTCTGGGGAGTATGGGGTTTGTGGTCAATTTACCATGTCCTGTATTAACCTAGACAGGCAGGTGGTATTGACGGGAAGGGGGGGGGAGATGGGTGGATGGGCGGGAGGGGGGGTTTTCTCAATATGGAGCTGGGGGGGATGTTTGGGCTGGGGAGGAGGGTCTATGGCTTTTGTTCTTGGAGGGTGGAATAGGCGGGCCCGGTTCACTAATTTTCTGGGGTTGCTGGGGGGAGCTCCCATTGGGATTTTCTGGGAGGAAAGTGGATGTGTGGGGTTAGGACGTAATCCTTAATGGTGTGCTTCATCTCTTTAAATGTTAAGGGTCTTAACTCCCCGAGGAAGCGATCCCTGCTGTTCTCAGAATTGCGCACCTTGCGTGGGGACATTGTTTACCTGCAGGAGACACATCTCCAGAACTCTAAGCAGGGCTGGCTTAAGCGATCCCCATACACTGAAGTGCAGGTGGCCTCCGATACACAGGGCCGGAAGAAGCTGGGGGTGGCCCTACTATTCCACCAGAGCCTCTCCTTACAGATTGAAGAGATCAAACGAGACACTCTGGGGAGGTGGCTTTTTCTGAATGTTCGCCTAGACGGACATTTGCTAACTTTAGCTAATATTTATGCGCCAAATACAGGTCAGGGGCCCTTTTTTACACAATTGAAAGCCCTACTGGCGGATTTTGCAAAAGGCCCTATTGTTTTGGGTGGGGATTGTAATACGCACTTAGTGCCCCATTTGGATTCTACGGGTCGCGCTGGGGGGGGAATGAGGGGCCCTGCAAGAGCCCTTCAACGCTTGATGTTTGACTTGGGCCTGCGGGACATATGGAGAGAAACTCATGTGGTAGAGCGAGGTTATACTTACTACTCTCCGGTCCATCAGGTTCATACTCACATTGATTATTTTCTACTGGATCAGCGCCTGATGGACGGGAGAGTGCAGGCCGGACTTGGAGCGCTGACCTGGTCAGATCATGCCCCATGCTGGTTTACCCTCCCGGACGGCACGTATAGTGAGTTTCGCCGCCTCTGGCGTTTAGATGCGAGATTCCTGCGACGGCAGGGCGCAGTGCATGACCATGCCTGTTTTATTAAGGAATTCTTCGAGCTTAATGATACTGGGGATGTTCCCCTTCCCACGGTATGGGATGCTTATAAGGCTACAGCCCGCGGTCAACTTATGGCTGAGGCATCCCGCACGCGCAAAATGTGGACGCGCGCTCATGATCATTTGGTGAGGGAATCTGCTCGCCTAGGCTTGGAGCACGCCCGAACTGGATCGAGGCAAGTTCTCCGCCAGTGGCGGACAGTTCGAGCGAATTTAGATGCCTGCATGCAGAGAGAATTAGACAATAAGCGCCGGAAATTAAGGCAAACGTTTTATGAACATGGGAATAAAACTGGCCGCCTTCTGGCTTTGCGCCTGCGTCAACAGCAGTCCTCGAGAGCGGTCCGCAAATTGTGCGACGCTGGGGGACAGAGAATGGTTCTCTCCCGGGAGATCCATGATCCCTTTGCCGATTATTTGGAGAGGCTTTATACAGCGGAGCCTACTGGTAGGGATCACGTGAAGGATTATCTTCAGGGGACCGCTCTACCGCGTCTTTCTGACTCTGACCGGGCTCAGTTGGACTCGGAATTTACGATTGACGAAGTGGAAAATGCAATCCGACATCTGAAAACTGGTAGCGCCCCGGGTAGTGATGGTTTTCCGGCAGAATACTATAAGAAGTTCCGTGCACACCTAGCACCATCCTTGACCTGTCTGTTTAACGAAGTCTTAAGGGCAGCTTCCCTTCCCCCATCCCAACGTGAGGCATTGATCGTGATGATACCCAAACCCGGTAAGCCCTTGCATGATGCGGCGTCGTACCGCCCCATCTCCTTGTTAAACGTTGACGTTAAAATCTTTGCCTCTCTGCTGGCTGCGCGTCTGAATCGGGTCCTTCCAGGTTTGGTTCACTCTGACCAGGTTGGCTTTGTGCCGGGCCGCCAGGCCGCCGACAACATTCGGCGTATGTTGCAGGTTATTCACGTGGCTCAACGAGACTCACAGCCAGCATTGTTAGTGGGAATTGACGCAGAAAAAGCATTCGACCGGGTGGATTGGGGTTACTTATGGTGTGTTCTGGAGATAATGGGCTTTGGCCCCAATTATATTGGTTGGGTTCGCAGTCTTTATCAGCAGCCTCAGGCATGCGTTCGAGTTAATGGGGGACACTTGAGACACTTCTTTTTGGAAAGAGGCACACGACAAGGTTGCCCTCTGTCGCCCCTGCTCTTTGCCCTAACGATGGAACCTTTGGCTCAGAGCTTTCGAGATCACCCAGGTTTGCGAGGGGTCCTCATTGGTCCCGCGGAATATCGGATCGCGCTTTTTGCGGATGATATCATCTTATCCTTGGTGAACCCGACTGCCTCTCTCCCAATTGCGATGCAGCTGTTTACAAATTTTTCCCGAGTCTCCGGCTTCAAAATCAATTACACTAAATCAGAGATTTTGAATGTTGGGGTCCCCAGGGCGGTCTGTGCGGAACTTCAAGCGGCTTATCCTTTGCGATGGGTGTCAGGAGCCCTGCGATACTTAGGGGTGAATCTAGCCGTAGACCGGGCGGCTCTTTTTAAGGCTAACTATGATCCCTTGCTTCGACAGGTCCGGCGGGACTTAGAGGCTTGGAACGGTCTGCTTCTTTCCTGGTTTGGGCGCATAGCCGTAGTCAAGATGGTGATTGTCCCCCGCTTCCTTTACTCCTTTCAGGTTCTCCCGCTCTCCGTCTCGCGAGCCACGCTGGCGACTTGGCAACAGTTGCTTATGAAGTTTGTGTGGCATTATCGTCGCCCGCGCCTAGCGCGGCAAGTTCTCTTTGCCCGCACACGTTCCGGCGGTATGGGAATGCCCAATTTACATTGGTATTATGCGGCGGCGCAATGTCAGGCGGGGGTGGAATGGATGATTGCTGATAGCTCTAAGCGCTGGGTGCAGCTGGAAATGAGTTTGGCGGGGTTAGGGGACTGGCTGTGGCTTGGACCACAACTTCGCCGCGGCAAATGCACCAGTAATCCCTACGTCCTTCATACCCTCCGATGTTGGGACCAGCATTTTCGACCTCGTGACATGGATCTATCCCCTTTAGCCCCTATAGTTGATAATGCTTCTTTCCCACCGGGTCTGAGTGACGTGGTTTTTCAGCGTTGGGGGCACCTTGGCCTCAGCCGGGTTGGCCAAATTTTTGCTGATGGTCGGCTGCAGCCCTTTCGTGCGTTGCAGGATGAATTTAACCTCCCGGCTGGGCATTATTATCAATATATGCAAGTGACGCATTGGGTCAATTCCGGGTCCGTCCGGCCCCAGGTTGCTCGGGACCTGACGGATCTGGAGCGCTACTGTGAGGGGTGCACTACTACAAGGGGTCTGGTGGCGACATTGTATGCCCATTTGCAGGGGGCCCAGGCGCGTCCCGCACGTCATAGGGTGCTTTGGAATTCTGATTTAAACCTCTCTTATACTGATCAGCAGTGGGAGACAGTGGAAACGCGTCTGTGGAAGAGTTCGGTAGCGACTAATGCCCGAGAAACAAACTACAAACTGCTGTACCGTTGGTATATGACCCCGGCGCGGATTGCTCGTATGTACCCCGGGGCTGGGGGTTTATGTTGGCGTAACTGTGGGCAACGAGGTACCCTGGGACATATTTGGTGGGCGTGTCCCCGTATTCGTGCTTTTTGGAGAGGTGTACAATCCCGGATACAGATGCTTCTGGGACTGAGTATCCCTTGGGACCCGGGGATTTTTCTTTTTGGGGCCTCCGTGCCGGGGGCCCGGGCTCTGCAACTTGCCTTACTCCGGCACGGTCTGAATGCGGCCTGATTATCCCTGGCGGCGGCGTGGAAGCAGGCTCTGGCCCCCTCTTTCCAGGTTTGGCTGGAACGCATGTGGGATACATACTCCATGGAACGGGGGGTAGCGGTTAACAGGATGCGTCTGGCCCGCTTTGAACTGGTATGGGCGCCCTTCCTTTCTCGTTATGGTGCGTGATTGTTTGGGATAAATGTGGGTAGTATGCCGTCCGCTCAGGAGGTAGGATCCCTGGGTGTGTCTCCTAGCTCACCTCTGTCCCGAGCCCTAGCTTTAGCGAGCCATAGTAGGGGGGGTTGGGAGGTGGGGGTGGGGGGCCCCGGGATTGGGATGACTTTGGGGGGGGACGGGTGGTTGGGGGGGGCTGGGGGTCCCGGTTTCTTTATTATAAACGTGTAAAAATGAAGACATATTGTAGGTTACTCCTGTGACCTGATGCTGTGTTGTTACTGTTGCACTCTTTTTGAAGAAGCTTTGTGTTTTTTGTATCATTGTATTCTTTGGCAGTCTTTCAATAAAAAAAAAAAAAAAAATCTATCATAAGACCTATACTGAAAAACAAAACACTCAAAAAGGATGATCCCACCTCCTACCGCCCAATTTCAAGTATTCCGTTCTTAGCCAAAACTATCGAAAAAACAGTCCAACAACAACTACAGGACCATATCGACTCAAGAAAAGAACTAGACGACCAACAGTACGGTTTCCGACAACACCACGGTGTCGAAACTCTACTTCTAGTACTTCTAGATAACCTACTCAAAGGCCTTGAAGACAAAAAGAGAACCTTCATCTTACTCTTTATAGTTATCAGCTGCCTTTGATACAGTTCACCACGCAACACTCATTAACAGATTGGCCTCCATGGGAATAACAGGAAATTCTCCAGGACCAAGCAGGAAGTCAGTCCTCACTTATGGGTGTCATAGACGTCGATGAAGCCCCAGCGGAGCATTTCCTCAGCTTTCCATGAAAGCCTTTGGGAATGCTGGCACGCATGCGTGGTTCCCTTCCCGCCTAAAGGTGCCATCTTACCTCAGTCTCTTTTTTTTTCCGTGAAGCCCATCGGACGTGTGTCCTGTTTTCCCGGTTAAAAGTAGATTTTTTTCTAGCGTTGTTTCGCTTCTTTTCTTCGGATTCGACGTCGGTTCCCCTCCCGCCGGGATCGGTACACCGGTATCGAACCCCCTTTTTATTTTTCGGTTTTTGCCCTTAGTGGCTAGGCGTTCGCGCCTAAACTATTTTCTTTTTCCCTGGAAGGCCGGTCTTTTGACCTCACGGGGACCCTTTTTTCCCCCATGTCTTCCAGTGGTTTTAAAAAGTGTGATAGGTGTAAAAAGATTGTCTCTCACCGACACGCACGACTTCTGTCTTCGGTGCCTGGGCCCGGACCACGATTCTAAAACGTGCGGGCCATGTGGAAAAATGTCTTCCAAGGCCCTCCGAAGTCGTCAGCAGCAAAGTGAAAGGCTTTTCTCCGACTTGGCCTCTGCTCGTGCCCGGACCTCGTCTGAGGCTTCGACACCTCGGGATTCCGATCCCGAGAGGCGTCGGAGCTCCTCGGACAGGGGGTCCCCTGAGAGGGAACGTAAGAGGAAGAAGCGGCTCGCGAGGGCGGCATCGGTGGAGGTCCATGGACCCTCGAGGTCCAGGTCTGAGACCCCCGACCGTCGTCCCAGGCCCGTGGACCAGGAGAAGCCGACCAAAGTTCCTCGTATAGAACCAGAGTCTGCTGGACACGTAAGTCCTGTTGTCCTCGAGGACTCGCCTCCCCGAGTACCGACGTCGGGGCCCGAGTCGGGGGCTGCTGCGTCACCCGAGCTGAGTCTCAGGTTGACAGCCTTGGAGAGCAGAATGTCTGCCTTCATGGATCAGCAGCGGGCATTGATGGCCAGCCTGTCTGGCGCATCTGCCCCGACCACCGGGACATCGACTTCCAAGTCTACCCCTGAGACCGAGACGATACTAGAGTCCCTTGCGGCTCGAGGTCGTCCTCGGTCGAGGTCTCCCTCGACCTCCCGTTTGGGACCGAGGGTCTCGACGCCGGTGCCTCTGGCGTCGGGGCGAGTGCCCAGGGGCCCCGTGGCGTCGGACCCCGACTCGACTTCGGACGAGTCTGCATGGGAAACCGAAGATGAGTCTCCTGACACCTTTAAGACTCGGTGTGTCCCTTCGGACTCACCTGAGTCTGAACCCCGGAGTAGATCCCCTCCGGAGGATACTAGGTTCTCGGAGTTTATCCGGGATATGGCCACTGCCCTGGCTATCCCGGCTGACCCCGAGGAAGAGCCTCGAGCCGAGGAGCTCGATGCTCTGCAGTACGACTCTCCTCCGAAGGAGGCCTCCTTTACTGTCCCGGTTCCTCCGATGCTGGAGCGGCTCCTCTTCCGGATGTGGGAGGCACCGGCCTCGGCGCTGGTTTTGAGCAAGCGAGTCGATTCCATTTATCGACTCCGCAAGAGTCCTGGCTTCCAGAAAGCACAGCTGCCGCACCATTCTATGGTTGTGGAATCGGCCATGCATCGTCTGAAAAGTCAGAAGATGCACTCTACGGTGCCTCCCGGTAGGGAAGCCCACAGCCTTGATGGAGTCGGCAGAAAGTGTTTTCAGGGCTCCATGCTTGCTTACCGTGTCCAGACTTACCAGCTGTACATGTATTTACGAGACCTGGCCAAGGAGTTGGCTGGGTTCTCTGCTGGTCTCTCCGGGGAACCCTTGCAGAGTTTTAAGTCCTTGTCTTCGAGGATACGGGAATGCTCTAAGTTCATGTCCCGCGCCGCCCACGATGGCTTCGAGGCTTCGGCCCGAGTAGTGGCTACCGGCATCGCGGCTCGATGCCAGGTGTGGCTGCAGTCATCGGATCTCGAGCCATGGGTTCAGGACAAGTTGGTCGATGTCCCTTTCCGAGGTGAAAACCTTTTTGGCAAGCCTGTGGCCGAGAAGGCCGCACAGCTCGAGACTGAGCACCTCACCAGGACAAGGCTGTCCAGGAAGACCTCTGCCCCTTCACATAAAAAGAAGGGCCCGGTTAAAAAGCCCTTTTACCCGAGGAAGGGCACTGCCTACAAACAGTACCCACATTATCAGGCTGCCCAACCTGCCCCACAGGGTCAGCAAGCCAAGGGCCGGGGTAATGGGCCCCATAGACAGACTGCCCCCAAGCCTCCGGCCCCTGCTCCCACTCAGCAGGGTGGGGTTTTTTGACTCCTTGAGTACAGCCAAACCTCCCTTGCAGACCCAGCCCTGCACAGGAGGCCGCCTAGCCTTGTTCGCCCACCAGTGGCCCCTGATAACTCAGGACAGTTGGGTGCTGGACATAGTCCATCGAGGCTATGCCCTGCATTTTCACCAACTACCTCCGCCACACTTTCCAGGGGAGCCTTCCAGGCCTCCCCTGCATACAGCCCTTCTCCTCCAGGAGCTCATGGGTCTGTTGCTGGACAAGGCGGTGGAGCCTGTGCCTCCCCACGTCCAAGGTCACAGTTTTTACTCCAGGTATTTCCTGGTGCCAAAGAGAACCGGTGGTCTTCGACCCATTTTGGATCTCAGAAACCTAAACAAGTTTCTTGTGAAAGAAAAGTTCAAGATGGTTACTCTTGGAACTTTTCTGCCCTACCTCCAGCAGGGAGATTGGCTATGCTCTTTAGATCTAAAAGATGCTTACACTCACATCCTCATTCATCCAGACCACAGAAAGTACCTCAGGTTCATTGTGGGAGGAAACCACTATCAGTACAGGGTGTCCAGGTTTCTCAGAGGTTTGTTATTGCTTAAACCTCCCATACGTCCTCCTGCTCCTGAGTGGGAGCTGAATGTGGTCTTGCAGCAGCTGACTCGACCACCTTTTGAGCCTATGGCTACTTGCCCTCTATGCTTCCTCTCATGGAAGACTCCCTTTCTGATCGCCCTTACTTCGGCTAGGAGAGTGAGTGAGCTTCAGGCCTTGGTCTGTGATAGACCTTACACCAGGTTCTATAAAAACAGGGTAGTCATCAGGACTCACCCTAAGTTCCTTCCTAAGGTTGTCTCCTCTTTCCACCTCAACCAGGAGGTGGTTCTTCCTACTTTCTTCCCTAGGCCTCATGCTAGTCAGGCTGAAACGGTTCTCCATACCTTGGACTGTAGGAGGGCCTTATCCTTCTACCTTGAACGTACGCAAGGTCACAGGAAGGCTTCTCAGTTATTCCTTTCTTTTGACCCCAATAACTTGGGGAGTCCTGTGTCCAAGCGTACCTTGTCCATCTGGGTGGCTGACTGTATCACCTGGGCTTACAAGGCGGCTGACCTTCCTTTGCAGGGTAGGGTCACGGCCCACCGTGTGAGGGCAATGGCTGCATCAGTGGCTCATCTCCGCTCTGTTCCATTGCAAGACATCTGCAGGGCTGCTACTTGGTCTTCATGCCAAACATTTGCAGCCCACTACTGTCTGGAGAGGGAGTCCCGTAGGGACAGTGCTTTTGGCCAAGCAGTACTCAGGAATCTCTTTGAGGTCTAGGCAACTCATGCCCTCTGGTTGGGCTACCTGTGGAGGTTGTGTTCTTGAAAAGCCTTTTCTATGTTGCTGAGACTAGAGGGAGTTCTCTTGTTCAGCCTGGGTTCCTGGTAGCCCAGAGCTGGGGAGTCACCCATAAGTGAGGACTGACTTCCTGCTTGGTCCTGGAAAAAGAGTAGTTACTCACCTGTAACAGGTGTTCTCCAGGAGCAGCAGGAATCAGTCCTCACTACCCTCCCTCCTCCCCTTGGAGTTGCAGTTGTACATAGTTCATTTTTCAATTTTTGTGTGCTGTTCTTAGCTATGTCATTTGACTGAGGTAAGATGGCACCTTTAGGCAGGAAGGGAACCGCGCATGCGTGCCAGCATTCCCAAAGGCTTTCATGGAAAGCTGGGGAAATGCTCCGCTGGGGCTTCATCGGCATCGATGACACCCATAAGTGAGGACTGATTCCTGCTGCTCCTGGAGAACACCTGTTACAGGTGAGTAACTACTCTTACACTAAAATAGTTCACATCCTACTTAACAAACAGGATGCAGCAAGTCCAATTCAATGGTGAAAAGGCAAAACCATTTCCACAAACCCAAGGAATTCCACAAGGATCAGCGTTATCTTCTCTACTCTTCAACCTCTACATAAAACCAATCTGCATAATATTTCGTAAACATAAGTTACAATACCATTTATATGCGGATGACATAATGTTATACACACAAGTGGATACAGAAAACCCGAACTATGATCATCTCGAGAGCTGTCTAAAAGAGATGCAAACATGGTTGCTCCAAAACAACATGTCCATAAACCACAAAAAAACAGACGTAATGTACATCTCCCGAAATCAAGACTTCAAACCACCCCCTACTATAACAATGAACAACAACACTTACACGGTAAAGGACGAGATAAAATACCTAGGAGTAACCCTTGACACCAATTTAAAAATGGAAAAACATCTCCGGTTAATCAATAGAGCAATATTTCACAAACTAAAGATTATTCAACCCCTTCGCAACATCCTCGACCACTCAGATTTCAGAACTATAGCACAGGCTCTGCTCACCCCCACACATAGACTACTGTAACTCCATCCTTCAAGGCCTGCCAAAGAAAACTCTAAAGATCCTCCAAATGGCTCAAAACGTCGCAGCCAGAGTTATCATGAAGAAGAAAATTGCTGAACACATCACACCAATATTAATTGATCTACACTGGCTGCCCATAACTGCCCGTTAAAATACAAACTACTAGTAACTACTTTCAAACTCATACATGACATAGCACCATCATACCTCAACACCCTCATCAACATTCTACCCCCATCCAGAAATAGAAGAAGTTGTAATGCAAACACCTTATACATACCAAACAGCATCAGATCAGCCAAAGCATACACAACTAATCGAGCTTTCACTTACGCAGCACCTACTTTGTGGAACCAACTGCCTGCAGACCTAAGGTCAACTTCTGACTTGAAAGACTTTAGAAAAAAGCTAAAAACGCACCTCTTTCAAGAACTATTCAACCTGACCTAAACAATAAATAGAGACAAAAGAACCATTCCTCAATTTATAATGTCAATCACTAACCTATGAACTATCACAAGCCCAAGCATAAGGCTCTTCTCACATAAAAGTGTACATATGTATAAATGTTTATTCTTATGTTGAAATTACTCTGTAAATTCTAATGATTCTCACATGAAAATCAAATGTAAATTTAATTTCATCACAGTTGTAACCTTACCGAAATCTAAATGTAAATGTACCAATTCCTACCATATTTAGCTATGTTTGATGTGTAATGTTATCCGCTTCTGATCGCTGGAAGTAGCGGTATACAAATGCAAATAAATAAATTAAATAAATAAATAAATAAATTTATTTATTTAACCAGTTTTGTATACCACCTTATCCTTCAATCAAAGTGGTTGACAAGACAACAAAGGGTTTACATGTTATGAGCAAGGGAAGACAAATACAATACAATACATTACAATACAATACCATATAATAAAATTAAATAAGAGGAACAATTCATACTATATCAAGTAATGTTATTAAAATCAAATTGATTGTCCATAAGTTTCTATAAACAGGTGAGTCTTGAGGGACTTACGGAAATCCTTAAGGTCATTCTGTGCTCTTAAGTCTTCAGGGAGAGAAGTCCACAAATCTGGTGCCAGGAGTGAAAAAGCCCTCTTAGATGTCATCTGCTTTGATCTATTGAAACTAGAAGGAATGCTGAGCCTATTAATGCTTGAATTCGTCTAGGCCTAAAGTTCATGTCCTTAGATATTAATGACTGTAGAATGTCTGCTGATAAATGATGGATAGTTCTAAAAATGAACATTAGATTTTTGAATCTTGTTCTTGCAATAATAGGAAGCCAATGTAATTGTTGGAGTACAGGAGTAATGTACTCATATTTTGCAGAGCCTCTGATAATGCGCGCAGCACTATTCTGCACTAACTGGAGTGGATGGATGGTGTGTTTGGGAAGACCTTGATCTAGTGTGTTTCCATAGTCAAGCAATGGTGTGATGACTGTTTGACATACCGTATGAAAATGATCTTTGCTTAGGATTGGTTTGAGTCTCCTAATAACCTTTTGTCGTTGATAAGCTTCAGCCGCAGTCTTACTTACGTGAGACTGTAAATTCGGGTACCTGTCTAAGGTTATACCTAGGTATTTCACCTCATCCTTAATCTTTATTGATTTATTTAAGATGTTAATTTCTTGTGGTGGTTTGAAAGTCTGAGTTCTAGAAATGAACATTGCTTCTGTTTTATCAGAGTTTATCTTTAAATTGTTATTAGCAAGCCAAATATTCATATTATCAAGGCAATTAGTAATTACTGTTGTATTAATTGCATTCCGGTCAATTGAGGTATAAACCATGATATCATCAGCGTATAAGTGGTAATTCACTCCATATTGTTTAATTATTTTACATGTGGGCTAAATGTAAATATTGAAAAGTATTGAGGATAGGGCTGAGCCTTGAGGTATTACTTGTGTGATTGGAAATTGAGAGGATTTCTTCTCTCCACATTTTACTAACTGTGTACGATTGCTTAAGTAGGAGATAAACCAGTTTAATGTGGTATTATGCAAACCAATATCCTGTAGACATTGCAGCAGTATTGAGTGTGATACTGTGTCAAATACAGCTGAGATATCAATGAAAATGAAAAGAAATCCTTTATTCTTATAGTCTAGACCCGTTATGAGATTGGAGATGAGCAGTTTTTCTACATTATGACAAGGTTTGAAACTATGCTGATGGACATCAAGCGGAGCATGTAAATCATTGTGATCTTATAATTGTCTTTGTACAACTTTTTCTATAATTTTTGTAATAAAAGATAAACTCAAAATAGGGCGGTATGATTTCGGGTCAGAAGTGCTCAACAGTTTGCCTTTATGGATTGGTCGTATTATAGCTTGCTTAAGTATTTGCGGTATGTATCCTTGTTTGAGGGAATCTTTCACAAATTTGATAAAGTGATGACTCAATTGTTTTTTGGTATTTTTAATCCATTCTACTGGACATGGGTCAGCTGGTGAACTTGTTGTATTAAGGGTGTCTCTTATATTTTATATCTGCTTCGTTGTTGGTATGGAGAAATCATTCCATATTTGGAAGGATCTGGTGCAGGTTTCCATCTTTATTTGATTGTACTCAGAAGTGAGTATGGTGTTTGTTGGATTTGTGTTACATAAGAACATAAGATATGCCATACTGGGTCAGACCAAGGTCCATCAAGCCCAGTATCCTGTTTCCAACAGTGGCCAATCTAGGTCATACGTACCTAGCAGTTTCCCCAAAAGACACAGGTTCCACAATGCTTGTACTGGGTCCAGGCATTGATATCCTGGGTCCCTTCTTAATAATGGTATATGGACCTTTCCTCCAGGAACATATCCAAACCTTTTTTAAACCCAGCTACGCTAACAGCCTTTACTACATCCTCCGGTAACAAATTCCAGAGTTTGATTACACGTTGAGTGAAAAAATATTTTCTTTTATTAGTCTTAAATAGTTTACCCTGTAGCTTCATTGCATGTCCCCTAGTCTTTTTATATTCTGATAACGTAAATAATCGATCTACATTTACCCGTTCTACTCCGTTCATTAATTTATAGACTTCTATCATATCTCCCCTCGGGTGTCTCTTTTCCAGGTTAAAGAGCCCTAACCTTTTTAGCCTTTCTTCATAGGAGTATTCTTCCATCCCCTTTACCATTTTGGTGGCTCTTCTCTGAACCTTTTCTAATAACACTCTATCCTTTTTAAGATACGGCGACCAGAATTGCACACAATATTCAAGGTGCGGTCTCACCATGGAACGATATAGAGGCATTATAATATCTTTTGTTTTATTTTCCATTCCTTTCCTTATGATACCTAGCATTCTGTTTGCTCTCCTGGCCGCCGCTGCACACTGGGCCAAGGGTTTTAACATGTTATCCACAATGCTGCCTAAATCTTTTTCCTGGGTGGTGGTTCCTAATGTGGAACCTTGCATCGTGTAACCATAGTTTGGGTTCTTCTTCCCTAGGTACATAACTTTGCACTTGTCCACATTAAATTTCATCTGCCATTTTGATGCCAAGTCTTCCAATTTATCAAGATCCTCTTGCAATTTTCCACAATCCTCTTGGGTTTTAACAACGTTAAATAGTTTTGTGTCATCTGCAAGTTTGATAACCTCACTCGTTATTCCACTTTCCAGGTCAATTATGAATATGTTAAAAAGCAGCGGATCCAGCACAGATCCCTGGGGTACACCACTATTCACCTATCTCCAGGAACAAGCAGGAATGTAGTCATCACATATGGATATCGTAGGTACCGACGGAGCAAGTGCGGGAACGCTCCCCAGCATCCAATTAGAAAGCTTTTGGGAGCATCCCACAGTGCCTGCGTGCTGCCTTCCCGCCTTTCCAAACTGCCTCTCTCCAGTTCTTTTTTCCGCGGAGCCAGCAGGTCGTCATTCCTGTCGCTGCAGAAGAATTCTTCTTTATTTATTTCTTTTTTGTGGTCGCTTCTGCCTTCCTTGTTGCTTTACCGGTACCGCCGGTTTTTTCTTTTTTTTTTCTGTCTTTAAAAAAAAAAAATATATATATATATATATATTCTACTTTTTTCCTATTTTCTTCAGGTGCATGCGCCTTTTTGGGCCTTAGGCCCAAAAAGCTTTTTCTTACAATGGAGAAACCTGCCTCAGGTTTCAAAAAATGCACCAAGTGTGGCGGTACCATTTCCGTCACCGACATCCATGAATGGTGTCTAAAATGTTTAGGTCCTGACCACTCCATCACGGATTGTATGTCCTGCGCCATGATGTCTAAAAGGGGTCGGCAGAACCGAGCTGCTAAGCTCAGTATTCTGTTTCCCTCTGATGCAGCTTCGGTGGCATCGACGTCTTCCAGGGCTTCCTCTTCCTCCCGTGGATCTCAGGTAACTAAACATAAGTCCAGCCGGTCCTCAAAGGGTAGATCTCCTTCTAAGAATCGAGATGCTTCTGGCGTTGCCCTTGAGGATTCTGCACCGGCAAAATTGCCCCGGCGGGAGGCTTCGGCTTCCAAAGCATTATCGGGGCTCCAGGATGTTCTCGAGGCCTCGACCTCGGCAGAACTACTGGTGCCATTCTCTGGGGTACCAGCAGTCTTCTCCGGTACCGACATCCAGGCATTGGCAGCGTCGATAGACCAGAGAGTCCTGGCTGTTGAGCGCAGTCTGGCGGCTCTCCTTGCGGCATCGACGCCCTCGGAACCGCGACAGACAATTCGGCCGGTACCAGCCCCAGCATCGGTATCGGTACCAGTACCAATAGCATCGACATCGTCATCGGTGTCTGCTTTGCTGGTACCCAGTCATCCGATGCCCTCCGGTACCGATACCCCGGTACCGGTTACACCCGGTACCGACTTTGGTCGGTACGGGTATCGGGCTCTTCAAGAGCATCCGAACAGGATGGTACTTCGAGTCCTCAGAAGAATCTGAGGATTCTGACAGTTCTGTCGATTGCGGAATGCTTCTCCCAGAGGAGCCCTCCTCCCCTAAGCGCAGGATGTCTCCTCCAGAGGATATTGCCTTCCAGGATTTTATCAGGGAGGTGGCTCGGGGTCTGTCCATTACTGTGGCCCCCGAAACAGAGCCAAGGGCCAAGGAGTTGGAAATTCTACAATATCCTAAAACTCCTAAAGAGGCAGCTACCTTGCCCATTCATGAGATTTTATACGATCTCATGCTAAGGATGTGGGAGACACCTCTTAGTACCTCTCCTCATTCTCGCAGACTAGATACTATGTATCGAGTCCCTCCTTGTCCTGGTTTCCAAAAGACTCAGCTTCCTCACCACTCTATTGTAGTGGAATCAGCTATGAGAAGGATCAAGAGTGCAAAGAGGCATGCCTCAAATCCACCAGGACGTGAGTGCAGAACCCTGGATGCTTTTGGACGTCGGGTCTTCCAAGTTCCATGCTTTCTGCCAGGATCAGTTCCTATAGTCTCTACATGGGAATGTTCCTGAAGGAGGTCACAGATGATTTAGACGCTTTAAGTCGGATAGAAGACAGGATTTTCTCACTTTGGTCAAACATGCCCAAGATGTTTCTAAATTTGCTAACCGTGCAGCCTTTGACTGCTTTGAGTGCATAAGCAGAACCATAGGTGCACGTAGAATTGCTTGGCTCCAGGCATCTGATCTGGAGCTCTGGGTACAAGACAAATTGGGAAACATCCCTTGTGCTGGTGAGAACCTGTTTGGTAGAGATTGGCAGGAAAAAGCCAATGAGATGAATGCTGAAAATTCCACCTTGGATAGATTATCCAAGTCCACAGCTGATCCTGCTAGAAAGAAATCTTTCAAGAGACCATTCTTTTCTAAGAAGAAAAGATATTATCCTGCTTATGCTCAGCAGGCACATTCAGCAGGTCAGTTTGTCAAGAAGGGTCAGCAACCACCCAAACAGAAGAAAGCAAAGACTGCTAAGCCTCAGCCGTCACAGCAGTCTCAGCCTCCACAAGGCCTTTGACTTTCAGCTAGAGAACGTAGCCTTCCTGGCTCTCGGGGGACCAGAGCCTTCCACCATTCCAGGAAGGTTATGTCACTTTGCCCCCAGATGGGGGCAGATAACAGCAGAGCATTGGACACTCTCCATCATAAAGGAGGGGTACAAGCTTCATTTTTCAAGCATGCCCCCTCATACAATAGTAAGGCAGTTCAATTCTCTGACCTCTCTCATCAAACTGTTAGGGCAGGAGGTCGCTATTCTTCTTGCCCAAGGGGCAATAGAAGAAGTACCCATTCATCAGCAGAGTACAGGGTTCTACTCCCCTTATTTCCTTATTCCAAAGAAAACAGGGGGATACAGACCTATCTTAGACTTCAGAGAATTGAACAAATTCCTTGTCAAAGAGAAATTCAAAATGATTTCTCTTGGGTCTCTGCTGCCATATCTTCAGAGTCAGGATTGGCTTTGTTCTCTAGATCTCAAGGATGCGTATACCCATGTCCTCATCCATCCAACCTACAGAAGGTTCCTTTGGTTCCTTTTTCAAGGAAAGCACTACCAATACAGGGTGGTTCCTTTTGGCCTGGCCTCAGCACCAAGGGTGTTCACGAAATGCATGGCTGTCGTAGCAGCATTTCTCCGCACTCTAGGGATATTCGTCTTCCCCTACTTAGACGACTGGCTCATTCGAGCCCCAACAGAGTCAGAGGCCAGGACTTCTCTTTCCTGCACAATGCGTATCCTTCAGTATTTGGGTCTTGTAATAAACATCCCAAAATCCAGTCTAACTCCCACTCAGTCTTTAGAGTTCATAGGAGCTTTGCTAGACACCAGACAGGCAAGGGCCTATTTCCCTCAGGCCCGCTGCTTTCGCATGGTGCAGTTAGCTTCTCAAGCAGTGCTAAGCCACATGGCATCTACTGTACATGTGGTTCCCTATGCTCTCCTCCATATGAGGGCAGCCCAGTGGACTTCATCCACTCAATGGACCCAGGCATCAGGATGCCCGTCAGACAAAATAGCAAACACAAGTCCCGTTATTTTGTCCCCACCACGAAAAGGCAAATAATCACGTAAAGCAATGAACCCAGTACAGAGCGTGATTATAAAAGCAGAATTTATTAATTTATTCTTACTGCCAACCCGACACAGGCCGTGTTTCGCACACTTCGTCAGGGGCTGATCAGGCAGATAAAAGCTAAAAACATAAACATATAAATCATTTAGCAATAAATACATAAAAAATATATCAAATACATAAAAGAACAGATGATATCATAAACATAAATATGAATGCATAAAAATATTGTTCCTTTTGATCCTTCTCATTTGGGACTTCCAGTCTCCAAGAGAATACTGTCTAACTGGATTGCTTAGTGTATTTCCTTCGCCTATCAGAGTAAGAATGTTTCTCTGGAGGGCCATGTCACAGCTCACAATGTGAGAGCCATGGCAGCCTCAATGGCTCATCTGCACTCTGTGTCTATCGACGACATCTGTCGAGCAGCCACTTGGGCCTCGGTTGATACCTTCACAGCCCATTACTGCTTGGACAAGGATTCCCGCCGGGATGCCTTGTTTGGTCAGGCTGTTCTCCAACACCTGTTCCATACCTAATCAACTCCTACCCACCATCCCTGGTAGGATGCCAGAGATACATGCGGGGAAGTGGAGCCCTGTTCAAGGACACACAACCTCTGGGGTCTCTCCCTGGCACCTAAAGCTAGGGAGTCCCCATATGTGATGACTATATTCCTGCTTGTTCCTAGAGATAGCAGAGTTACTCACCTGTAACAGGTGATCTTTGGAAACAGCAGGAATTTAGTCCTGACAACCCACCCACCTCCCCTAGGAGTTGTATCTCTCTATCTATCTCTTTCCTTTCCCTCTCTCTCTCTCTTTTTCTCAGCTTTAAAACTCAACTGGAGAGAGGCATTTGGGACAGGCGGGAAGGCTGCACGCAGGCGCTGTGGGATGCTCCCAAAAGCTTTCTAATTGGACGCTGGGGAGCATTCCCGCGCAGGCTCCGTCGGTATCGACAATATCCATATGTGAGAACTAAATTCCTGCTGTTCCCGGAGATCACCTGTTATAGGTGAGTAACTATGCTTTCTCCATTGGGAAAATTGGCCATTTAGCCCTACCCTCTGCTTTCTGTCTTTTAACCAGTTCCTGATCCACAGTAGTACACTGCCTCCTATCCCATGACTCTTTAGTTTTGCCAGACGTCTCTGATGAGGGACCTTGTGAAAGGTTTTCTGAAAGTCCAGATACACTATATCAACCGACTCACCTTTGTCCACCTGTTTATTCACACCTTCAAAAAAACATAACAGATTAGTAAGCCAAGATCTTCCTTGTCTAAAGCCATGTTGGCTGTCTCCCATTAGGCCATGACTATCTACATGCTGAGTAATTTTATTCTTTATGATGGTTTCTACCATTTTTCCTGGTACTGACGTCAGGCTCACCGGTCTGTAGTTTCCCGGATCACCTCTGGAGCCCTTTTTAAAAATTGGCGTTACATTTGCGATCTTCCAATCTTCAGGTATTAGAGATGATTTTAATGATAGTTCACAGATTACTAATAGCAGGTCTGCAATCTCATATGTCAGTTCTTTCAACACCTTTGGATGTATACCATCCGGCCCAGGTGATTTGCTACTCTTCAGTTTATCTAATAGTTGTAATACATCTTCCCAATGTATCGATATTTCCTTCAATTCTTCCGCACCTTTAAATACCAAATAAATAAATGTTCTTGTTTATTATGTAATTAGCAAATACTTGGGGGTCTATTTGATGGGTATTGTGTGGAGGGGTGATTTTAGTGATCTGTTCTAGAATGCTGAACAGTTCCCTTGGTTTATTAGCTGATTTCAAGATTAGATTAGTGTGGTGTCGTTATTTATGGTCATTGATCATGATGTTGTATTCAAGTTGTTTAACATTATAGAGGAATGCTGCATCTTGAGACTTGGTTTGTCTCCATTTTCGCTCGAGTCTTCTGAGAGTACGTTTCGCTTCTCTAATTTCATTTGAGTACCATGATGCATTCGTTTTCCTTCGTACGTGTAGTTTGACTTTCTTTGGAGCTAAAGCGGCATTAGATATTATGGTATTCCAATTCTCTGTGGCATTATTTAATTCACTGCAATCGTGTTGTAGTTGCGGAATTACTTATTTAAGGAAATTCTCTTTGTGGAAGGCCTTAAATCTTCTAGCTTTGTTATCTCCTTCCATATGGTGGGGATGGATTTTTAGATGTAAAGTAAATGAGAGTATATGGTGGTCAGACCATAGTACTGGAGTAGTTTTTGGGATTGTGTCAAAAGTTGTGTTGGAATGAAAACCAGATCTGGTGTGGTTCCATGTTGGTGTGTTGGCAGGTTAACTGTCTGTTGATAATCTAATGATTCCATAGCTTTTAGGAAAGCTCTGGTCTCCTTAGTAGGTGTGGAGACTAGATTGTAGTCACCCAAAGCTATTAATGGCTTACGCTGAGAGCTGTATGCACATATTAATTCTAGTATTGTTGATAGATGATCCTTCACAACATTAGGAGGTCTATAGGTAAGAGATGCTGAGGTGATGGTTTGATATAATAATAGTGGTAGTCTCAATGAGTTGTTGGTTGTAATAGCTTTAAATTTGTAAATTTTTCTGGTTAGTATTAGGGTTACATCTCCTTTTCTGTGTTTTTTAGGGTAATTCAAAGTCTAAAGGGGTAATTTGATTTAAAATGACTTGCTCTGTATCTGTGAGCCAAGTCTCAGTGATGCAGATGATGTCAATCTGTTGGTCTAAAATGTAATAGTAAATAATGTTTGGTTTGTTTCGAATTGATCTAGCATTTAATAGAGCACATTTAATAGGAGATCTGATAATAGGATTGCTAGTGATAGATCTACATGGGATAGGACGCATCTTGTTTGATGTCTTACTTTTTTTGCCTATAATGATGATAAGCTTGGTATTTACTATTTAATGTTTGATTTGACCAAATAGGGTATATAGGTAAGGTCGAGGTTGGTAGAGTTTTCTGTGTAAGGAATAACATGTTGAAGTACAATAAAATCAGCTGGTAAGTTGTATGCATAATTGTGTGACGAAAAGCACGTGTGGTGCAGTTATATTGGAGAAAGGATTCAAATGGGTAGCTTAGTCTATAATTGTTGGAAATGCTTATTTGCCTGTGATCCTATTCTTTTCAGTTAGATGGCGGAATTTCAAAGGTCCTCTATTCCAACGCTGGTATTCCGTTAGACGCGAGGTAGAGTTTTGGTTTAACAGAAAATCTTTTCAAATTGAGATTGCAGAGACCGTAAGTAGATCAATTGCAGACGAATTAGCAGCTTACCAAATAATGTAGAGGGCAAATAAATATGATTGGCATCTCAGAGACCTGTTGGAAGGAGGACAACCAATGGGACACTGTGATACATGGGTACAAACTATATTGCGATGATAGAGTAGGTCAAATTGGTGGAGGGGTTGCACTCTGTTAGAGGGGGCAACATTCAACTAAACTGAACTATGAAATTGCAGACCTACTGTTACTAATCTATGAACTATCATTAAAATCATAAGTAATACCTGAAAATTGGAGGATGGCCAATGTAATGCCAATTTTTAAAAGGGTTCCAGGGATGATCCGGGAAACTTCAGACCTGTGAGCCTGACATCAGTAACGGGGAAAATGGTAGAAACCATTATAAGGGACAAAATTATTGAACATGTAAATAGCCATGATTTAATGGGAGAAAGCCAACATGGATTTAGCCAAGGAAAATCCTGTCTTACTAATCTGTTATATTTTTTTGAAGGTGTAAATAAATAGACAGAGGTGAGCCGGTTGATATAGTGAATCTGGATTTTAAGAAAGCCTTTGACAAGGTCCCTCATGAGAGACTTTTGGCCAAATTAAAAAGTAATGGGATTGGAGGCAGGATCTAGTTGAAAGATAGAAAGCAGAGAGTAGGGCTAAATGGCCCGTTTTCTCAATGGAGAAAGCTGTATGGTGGAGTACCCCAGGTCTCTGTGCTGGGCCTGCTGCTTTTTAATGTATTCATAAATGACCTGGAAATGAGAATAACAAGTGAGGTGATCAGATTTGCAGATGAGACAAAATAATTCAAAATTGTTAAGACGCAAGAGGATTGTGAAAAATTGCAGGAGGACATTGAAAAATTAAAAGACTAGACGTCCAATTGACAGTTTAAATTTAATGTGGACAAATGCAAAGTTATGCACCTAAGAAAAGACAACCCGAACTATGGTTACACGATGCAAGTTACCACCTTAGAAACCACCACCCAGGAAAAAGATTTAGGCATCATCGTGGATAATACATTGAAACCCTCTGCACAGTCTGCAGTGGCAGCCAAGAAGGCAAATAGAATGCTAGGGATCATAAGGAAAGGAATGGGAAATAAAACCAAGGATATAATGCTCTGTATCATTCCATGGTGCGATCGCACCTTGAATGTTGTGTGCAGTTCTGGTCACTATATCTTAAAAAAGATATAGCTGAATTTGAAAAGGTACAAAGAAGAGTGTCAAAAATGGTAAAGGGAATGGAAGGATACCTTATGAGGTGAGGCTTAAGAGGTTGGGGCTCTTCAGCTTAGAAAAGAGATGGCTGGGGGATATATGATAGAGGTCTATAAATTAATGAATGGAGTGGAACAGGTAGACATAGATCGATTGTTTGTGCCATCAAAAAGTAGAAAGACACGAGGACACACAATGAAGCTACCCATTTAAGACCAATAAGAAAAAATATTTTTTTATTCAGCGCATAATCAAACACTGGAATTCATTACCGGAGGATGTCTTAAAAGCTATTGTTATAGCTGGGTTTAGAAAAGGTTTGGACATGTTCCTGGAGGAAAATTCCATAAACCATTATTAAAGAGGACCTGAGAAATCCACTGCTTGCCCCGGGCAAGCATTGTGGAACCTGTGTGCCTCTTTAGGAACCTGCCAGGTACTTGTAAACTGGATTGGCCACTGTTGGAAACAGGATACAGGGCTTGATGGACCTTACTCTGACCCAGTAAGGCATGTCTTATGTTTTTATGTTCTTCCCCCATATCACATGGCATACTTTAGTAGATGAAGCAGTCAATAAAGAGAAATCTACATTTCCATCTTATTGAATATGTAGAGAGGGTCTGCCCAAAGCTAACAACAAAATAAATTGAGCAATGAGTTTATTCCTTTGCGTCCCTCTAGTCCAGTCCCGGAACCATAGAGTTGTCAACCTCCACCAGCAGCTTTGGAGACTGAAAGATATCATCGTTCTGATGTCACTGGTACAAATAGGCAAGATCCACCCCCTTTCACCAGTACTTTCAGTCTCCAAGCAGCTTGGAGGTTCTGAGCCCGGGACTGGGCTCAGGAGGAACAAATAAGCAGAGCTTAATTCTCTTAGCCCTTGGTTGGGTTGGTTTTTTGAGTTTTTTGCTTTGTTTTTTTGTCCTTAGATGTGACTCTGCTGCTGCTAGCAGAGATCCTGTGCTGCTGTGGGCGTTTTATCTCATCTCTTGCCAAACTCCCTTTCCCCCTCCCTTCCCCTAAAGAGATCTCAGAGTGCCCCAGCGTTAAAACGAGCACAGGGGTGTACAATAGCCTCCCTGCTCCCGAACCCGATTTGGAAGGGTGAGGAGCAGGTAGCAGGCAGAAGAGACTGGCACTGGAAAAGCAGTGCTGCTGAGGTGTGTGTCAGTCCCTGGAACTGATGCCGTGAGAAAGGCTGTGTTCCAGAGGTGCTTAGCGCTGCCCTTCCTTCCTCTCCTCCCGACATCGTGGTGAGTACCCCTGAACTTCGGGGCTCGCTGGGGGAGCAGTTATTAGGCTGTAGGGGGTTCCGGTGGCTCCGGAGTGTAGCAAGGAGCCTGACCGCGTGATTTTTGGCGACGCGAACGTTGCGGCGGCCATTTTGAGTGCCATTTTTTCAGTGCTAGTTTTCTTTTGCCTTTTCCACGGCTTGGGAGCTTCGTTTTCAGTTCAGACTGCCAGGGGGCAGCTAGTTAGGGCTGCCTTGGTGGATTACAATTAAAAAAATAAAAATAAATAAGAGACCCCTATCAGGCTTGGTTTCCTGGGCTACAGCGCTAGATAATATGCCTGCTAAGCCCCGCTGCCTTGTCTGTGGCGTGAGGCGTGGCGAGCTTTTGGAGGCTGGAGTGTGCAAGGCCTGCTCCTTAGAGGCAGTGGGCATGGAGAAATCCTTGGGGGAAGGCTCGGGTGATCAGGCCGAAGCTTCCTTCGACGGCAGGGGATCCGAGCCACCCTCCTTGGATACTTCGGAGCCGGTGGCAGGTCCGTCCTCTGCTTGGAGCGCTCCTTTGTCGGGGGAGGGGTTCCAGGGGGCCGGAGTGTCTGGGATTCCTTCGGATTTCTTCGCGCTAATGCAGAAGGCCTTTGCCTTGCTGCAGCCCGGGTTGGGAGCTCGGTCTCAGAGCCCCACTGGCCAGAAAAGAACGGGGTCGGGGGGTCTTCAGGACGGGGAGTTGGCCCCGCCTAAGAGGCGTAGAGAGAGTCTGGACCCGATCTTGGATGCTGGGTTGGATGAGGAAGTAGGAGCGCATGACTTGGAGGTGGATGACGCCTCTGAGGAAGAGTTAGAGGAAGGAGAATTGCTGGACGCGGAGCAGCAGAGCAGAGTGGTCCACGTGTTTAGAAGGGAGGAGCTGCCAGCATTGATTGCTGAGACGCTAAAGACTTTGAACATGCCCGCGGGGTCCACGTCCACTGAGGAGGCGTTGGAGGATCCGCTTTTGCAGGCCGTGAGAACGTCACAAAGGGTGTTCCCAGTGCATAGGGTCTTTCGAAATATGATTCAGGAGGAATGGGACTCGCCGGAATCGGCGTTGCAGGGGACCAGGGCTTTAGCCCGGTTATACCCACTTTCCGAACAGGATAAGGAGATTTTTCGTTCTCCCAGGGTGGATGCGGCGGTGTCGGCAGTCACTAAAAATACCACCATTCCAGTTGAGGGGGCCGCGGCGTTGAAGGACGGACAGGACAGGAAGTTGGATACCTTGCTGAAGCAGGTGTTTGATATGTGTGCCCTGTCTCTGCAAGCCTCGATAGCGGGGGTGTGGGTGGCGAGAGGCTGTTTACGGTGGTCTCAGCGACTTCAGGGAACCCTCTTGGAGGAACAGACTGAGGATGTTGCTCGTCTGGAGTCGGGCACGGCCTACTTGTCGGATATTCACTACGATCTGATCCGCGGCCTGGCCAAGAGTATGGCCTCGGTGGTGGCGGCTCACCGGTATCTGTGGCTTCGTAACTGGTCGGCAGATGGGTCTTCCAAAGCGAGGTTCAGTAAGCTCCCCTTTAGGGGGAAACTCCTCTTTGGGGAAGATCTGGAGAAGTTGGTTAAGGACCTAGGGGAGTCCAAGGGGGGTCGCCTCCCGGAGGATAAGCCGAAGCAGGGTCGTGCGGCTTCGGGGTCCAGGGGCCTCCCGAGGGATTTTCGTAGATTTCGGTCCTCTCGTTTTACTCAATCGCAAAGGGGCAGGTTTCCAGTCCGTGGCCAGCCCTTTCGGGGTTTCAGAGGGGCAGGCAGAGGTTTTGGCTCCTTTCAGTCCTCGGGTACCAAGAAGCCGCAATGAGATAAGGCGGACCCAGGTGGCGGAGGTTCCCGTGGGAGGAAGGTTGCGGGAGTTCTACCCTGCCTGGGTCCGAATTACCTCAGACCAGTGGGTGCTGGAGGTTATTTGGGAAGGCTATGTTCTGGAGTTCCAGCGTCCCGTCTTAGATTCCTTTGTTCTTTCCCAGTGCAGAGCTCCTCGGAAGCTCCGGGCGGTGGCGGTCACCCTGCGGCGTCTGCAGCATCTCGGAGCGGTGTTGCCAGTTCCGGCGGAACAGTGCGGTTCAGGTCGATACTCCATTTATTTCGTGGTTCCCAAAAAGGAGGGTACTTTTCGGCCGATTCTGGACCTCAAGCGGGTAAATCGTTGCCTTCGCATGACCCACTTCCAAATGGAAACCTTGCATTCTGTCATTGCGGCGATTCGGTCCGGGGAGTTTCTGACATCTTTGGATCTTACGGAAGCTTATCTGCATATCCCCGTCCGGCAAGAACATCAAAGATTTCTGTGTTTTGCGGTGCCGATGGGACATTTTCAATTCCAGGCGTTGCCTTTCGGTCTGGCGACGGCTCCTCGGACGTTCACCAAAGTCATGGTCGTGGTGGCGGCCGCGCTTCGCAAGGAGGGGATACTAGTGCATCCTTACTTGGACGATTGGTTGATTCGGGCGAAGTCGAGGGAGGAGAGCTCGGCAGCCACCGCACGAGTGGTCGGTTTGTTGGAAAGCCTCGGTTGGGTGGTCAACGTAGCAAAGAGCAGGCTGACCCCCTCTCAGACGCTAGAGTACTTAGGAGCGTGCTTCGAGACACATCAAGGAGTGGTGTTTCTTCCCAGCAAGAGAGCACAGGCTTTGAGGGAACTCGTGCAACGGTTTCTGGGGCGCAGGGCGCCGACAGCCTGGCAGTATTTGCAGTTACTAGGAACCATGGCGGCTACGATCGACTTGGTGCTGTGGGCCAGGGCGCATATGAGGTCGTTGCAGAGTGCTCTCCTCCGGCGTTGGTCTCATCAGCGGGATGCGCTGTCGCAACATCTGCCGTGTCCGCCGGAGGTGCGTCGAGACCTTCTATGGTGGTTGAGGCCCGACGGTCTGGTAAAAGGCGTGTCTCTGGAGCCTCCGTCCTGGCGGCTGGTCACGACCGATGCAAGTCTGGCAGGATGGGGGGCGCATCACGACGGATCATTTGCTCAAGGGACTTGGTCACTGGAGGAGTGCCATTGGTCCATCAACAGGTTGGAAATGCGAGCGGTGTATCGGGCTCTTCTAGAGTTCCAGGAGGTTTTACGTCAGGAGGCGGTACGCGTGCTGTCAGACAACGCGACGACAGTGGCCTATATAAATCGGCAGGGCGGCACGGGGAGTGCATCCCTGGAGGAGGAGGCCAGTGTGCTGTTGGCCTGGGCGGAACAGAACTTGAAGGCGCTGTCAGCCCAACACGTCGCCGGCAAAAACAATGTCGAGGCGGATTTTCTCAGCCGCCGCAGGGTGGACCCGGGGGAGTGGGCCCTGCACCCGGAAGTCTTCGCGCTGATTGTGAGACGTTGGGGGGTCCCGGTGATGGATCTCATGGCAACCTTGGAGTCTGCGAAGGTGGAGCGGTTCTTCAGCAGACGGAGAGAGTGGATGGCGGAAGGCCTGGATGCCTTGGCGCAGCATTGGCCGGTAGAGGGTCTTCTTTATGTGTTCCAGCCCTGGGCGCTCATAGGCAGGGTGGTCCAGCGCATAGAACGACATCGGGGCCTGGTGGTGCTGGTGGCGCCGGATTGGCCAAGGAGACCGTGGTATGCAAATTTGATGCGGCTGTTGGCAGACGCTCCGTGGCAGCTTCCGCTTCGAGAGGATCTGTTGTTGCAGGGGCCGCTACGAATGCCGCAGGTGGGTCGATTCTCGCTTACGGCTTGGCTATTGAGCGGGCTCGGTTGACGGCCAGGGGATACTCGGCGGCAGTCATCTCTAACCTAAGCGCGCGCAGGCCGTCTACGTCGCTGGCGTATATCCGCGTCTGGCGTGTCTTTGAGGCTTGGTGTTCCGAGCGAGCTCTCAATCCCTTAAAAGCCTCTGTCCCTCATATCCTTTCCTTTTTGCAGGCGGGGGTGGAGAAGGGGCTCGCGGCCAGTTCCTTACGAGTGCAGCTGGCGGCTTTTTCCTGTTAACGAGGAAAGTTTCAGGGTCAGGTGATCGCGGCGCATAGTGATATTCGGCGTTTCCTGCGAGCGGTGCTGTTGCTAAGACTGCCAAGGCGGACAGTTATTCCTCCGTGGGACCTCAATGTATTGTTGGAAGCCTTGGTTGGGGAACCGTTCGAGCCCTTAGGTAGGGCTTCGCTGAAGGATTTGACCCTGAAGACCGTTTTCCTGGTAGCTATTTGCTCCGCCAGAAGGATTTCGGAGTTACAGGCATTGTCTTGTCAGGAACCTTACTTGTCCTTTTCGGATGACAGGGTTGTTTTGCATACGGTTCCAGCCTTTTTGCCAAAGGTGGTTTCGGATTTTCATGTGAATCAGGTAGTATCGCTGCCGGTGTTTTCCGCGGAACAGAAGATTCAGTCGGGTGGCCGCTTGCATCGGTTGGATGTGCGGCGAGTGCTCAAGAAGTATCTCCGTAAGACGGCGTCTTTCCGAAAGTCCAACAGGCTTTTTATCGCCTTTGGAGGTCCGCGGAAAGGAGAGGCGGCAGCGAAGTCCTCTCTTTCTAGATGGCTGAAGGAGGCTATTGCTTCGGCCTACCTTTTGAAGGGCAAAGAGGTTCCGGAGGGCCTGCGGGCGCATTCCACTAGAGCGCAGGCGGCATCTTGGGCGGAAGTCAGTTTGGTGCCGGTGGCGGATATTTGTAGAGCGGCGACCTGGTCCTCGTTGCATTCTTTTGCCCGGCACTATCGCCTGGATGTGCAGGCGCGGGGAGATGGCCATTTTGGTTCAGCGGTTCTTCGGGCTGGGCTTACAGGTCCCTCCCGTTGATATTCACTGCTCTGTTACATCCTCTATGGTTCCGTGACTGGACTAGAGGGACGCAAAGGAAGAGTAAATTAGACTTACCTGCTAATTGTTGTTCCTTAAGGAACTCTAGTCCAGTCCCGGATCCCTCCCCGTAAGGGCATTGCGGGCAGCCTGAAGTTTCATGAGAGCGGAGAACAAGGAGGTGCACAGGTAATGGGGGATTCGTAGCATTTTTCGACCAGGTTGAGCACAGAGCGGAGATGAGATGAGACTAGGTCTCAGGGGGACTCTATTTTTGTTTCCGCAGCAGACCCTGCTGGGCGCTTGAGTGCAGTTGCACCACCTTTTCAGGGCGGTTATTTTTTCTATTCCTGATGTTCACAGTTCAGGTATGCACCACGTTTGGGCGGGGCAGTGAGGGTTCTTGTTTTTTCACTGCTTCCCTGTCTTGTTCGTTGTTTTCCTATAACTACTTATTTGTTGCTCTGCTGATTCTGCTTTGTCAATAGGTGCTGGTGAAAGGGGGCGGATCTTGCCTATTTGTACCAGTGACATCAGAACGATGATATCTTTCAGTCTCCAAAGCTGCTGGTGGAGGTTGACAACTCTATGGTTCCGGGACTGGACTAGAGTTCCTTAAGGAACAACAATTAGCAGGTAAGTCTAATTTACTCTTTGTTGAGCATCAGACACCAAATTTGTGGGGGAGACAGTCCCAGTAGAGTTCCCAAATGGACTGAAAGGTTCTCCTGCAAGTAGGGAAATCAGTACCAGTCAATCTTCTTTCCATTAACATAAGATCAAAAAGGAGCTTTCGCCACTTAGCTAGATCAGGTGGGTCAATAGATCTCCAATGGATACGAATATACTTGCAGGCCAAAATGAGTGTCTCTTTCAATAAAAGTTTATTTCCTTCTTCAGGGCAGGATAGTTAGAAATGCCCACAAAAAGCATGACATCATCTGACAGTGGGAATTGGAAATCCAAAAGTAAGGTCAGCGCATCCGAAATATGCTTCCAAAAACACTTGACTACTGGACAGTGCCAAAACATATGGCCCAAATGAGCTACAGATGTCCTGCACTTAAGACAGGATTCCGACTGCATGAAACTTACCTGAAAGGCACACCAAGACACAACATAAACTTGCATGAGAATTTTCTGTTTGGTCAGTCTCGTCAGAATTACTGCAGAAGGCCAGAAAAATGCTTAAAATTACTTCTAAACAGATCCTACTACCATTGACTATTTATATAGCGCTACAATGTGTTTGCAGCACTGTACAGATAAATATAAGACAGTCCATGCTCGTTAGAGTTTACTGTCTAGTAAAGACGGGCAAGGATACAACTAGGGAAAGATAAGGAGACACATAAGAGACTAAGCGGATCAGGATCAAAAGCAGCCTCAAAGAGGTGAGCCTTTAGCATGGATTTGAAATGGGGCAGAGATGAAGCCTGACGTATAGACTCAGGTAGTTTGTTCCAGGCATAAGGAGCGGCAAAGTGAAAGGTTCGGAGTCTGGAGTTGACAGCGGAAGAAAAGGGGACAGAGAAGCAATATACCAGAAGGGTGGAGTTCACGAAGGGGGGTGTAGGGAGAGATGAGAGAGGAAAGGTAATGAGAAGCAGCAGAATGAATGCATTTATAGGTCAGAAGGAGAAGTTTGAACTGGATATGGAAACGGAATGGGAGTTAATGAAGTGACTTCAGAAGGTGGGTTATGTGAGCATACAGTATCGGGACTGGCGGAAGATTAGCCGCGCAGCCAAGTTTTGAACAGATTGAAGGGGAGAGAATTGATTCAGGGGGAGACTAGCAAGGAGGAGGTTGGAATAGTCAAGATGGGAGGTAATTAAAGAGTAGATACGTTTCTTAGTAATGTGTTCAGAAAGGAAGGGGCGATTTTTGCTGGTTATAGAGAAAGAAATTGCAGGTTTTAGCTATCAGTTGGATGTTTGTGGAGAAGGAGAGGGAGGAGTCAAAGATGGCCCCAAAGTTGTGGGCTGAGGAAACGGGGAGTAGAGGAGTGTTATCCACAGAGATTGAGAAAGGAGTTAGGGGAGAAGTGGGTTTAGGGAGAAAAATAAGAAGCTTGGTTTTGGCCATGTTCAATTTCAAACGATGGTGAGCCATCCAGGCAGAGATCATCAGTGTAAAAGTGTACTGAAAGCCATGGGAGGAGATGAGTACACCAAGGGACTAGGTATATAGAGAGAAAAGGATCCCATGATAAGGTTAAGCCCATCTCCTGCCCTTACTTCAGAGCCATGCCCCCCCCCCCACCCATCCTAGGTCACATAAAGTTCGATGAAATACTGACAACCTAATTTGTGCTTCCACTTATAAACAGATGTCCAAAGCTTCCAAAATGCTACTCCAGACATTAGCCACCTTTTACTGTACAAGCAAGCAGGAGCTGTGGATATTTCACAAAGCTAAGACTCTAATTTTCTCTCTTATTTCTGATGCTTTCTAGTTATCAATATAGAGTCTAATTGTCTGTTTTGTGGGAATTGTTAATATAAAGTTTAACTATGGTTATAAATTAAGCTTGGGGATAATCTGACTGTCTCCTTTTCTGGGTAGCCTTGGAGCAGATATCTGTGGGTGCCACCAGTTCAGGAACAGCCTACTGGCCAGAGACACTTAGGTTCCCGCCCATCCTACCCCCCTCACCTCACCCACCCCAGGGACTGCATTGCCTATATAGTACTCACATACGTTGCCATCTATCCTCTTAACTTAGGTTACAGCCCACATCTTCTTTCTCCTTCCTTCTTCTTCTTCCTCTTCTCCTTCTAGGACTGCTTATTCAGCATGTCGTGTATTCAGTGCAATAACTGCAGTACTTTCATTCCAAGATGAATCATATGGAACCTCAGAGCTTGTCCTATGTGTCTCAGGTCAGCTACCATGCATAAAGAACTGACTGTACTAAGGGAAGACCTAGCTGCAATGCATAAAAAAGTGACCCTACTCAGGGAGGAACAGGCTGCAATGAAGCACACCTCTTATAGGATACAAACTGAACAATGCCCACCACCGCTCCCACAAAGCATCAAATATCCCAGGGACAAGGGGATCACAGTGGGTTCTGGTAGATTGCGACCTATAACGCACAGACATCCTACGCATCAAAAGATAACCCTGCATAATGCCTTCTCTGCCTTGGCTAATGAGGATGAGGAACTGAGGGAGGAACTGGCTGCAATGAAGCACACCTCTTATAGGATACAAACTGAACAAAGTCCATCACCACTTCCACAAAGAATGAAACACCCCAGGAACAAATGGATCACAGTGGGTTCTGGTAGATTGCGACCTGTGACACAGAGGCATCCTATGCATCAGGAGATATCCCTGCATAATGCCTTCTCTGCCTTGGTGAATGAGGATGCCCAATCCAAAGAAACTGAAGGGCCCTTAAATGAGACAGACAATGCCCAATCTCCTGCTAAAGGACCAAATATGAAGAAAACCTCACCAAACAGCAAACTACTACTACTTGGTGATTCCATCATCAGTGGCATCAACTTGGGAACACAGTTCAAAGGAGAGAAGATAGTCAAGTGCCTCCCAGGCTCTTCAGCCAGCAGGAATACAATCCATGTTGTTGAAGTAATTAGCGAAGAAAATGAACACTCCAAATTTGATGTGGTTATCCACTTGGGCACAAATGACCTGGCTAGAAACAGTACCTCTACAGTCCAAAAGAACTTCCAATCTCTGGGAGAGAAACTCAAGCCCATTGTTAACACTGTTTCATTCTCAGAGGATCTACCTGTGCTTGGTAAAGGGGCAAAAAGGCTGCATCGCATTAACAGCTTTAATACATGGCTCCAGACCTGGTGCAAACAAGAAGGATTCAGATTTATTGGCGACTGGGTTAACAGATGGAACAACAAGAGACTGTACTGTGCTGATGGACTCTACATCTCTCTGTCGCAGGGAAAAGAATCCTAAGTGAAAAATACAAGCAATATGTGGATATGCATTTAAACTAGAAAAAGGGGGTGACAGATGTGGAAGGTCAAGCTCTGGACGTCACCCCCTGCAAAAGCAGATTAATATCAGAAACAGCCACACATTTAAACCACGCATAAACAAGTGGGAAGATGTAGGCAGAACAAAATCAACGCTGAATACATGCAAGCCAGTTAAATGCTGGAAAGCGATGAGCACAAATGCTCGAAGCTTAGCCAACAAAGTTCCAGACCTAGAAGCCCTAATGGTGGAAATGGATTTGGACATTCTGGCCATTACAGAAACATGGATAAACGAATTGCATGATTGGGATATAGCCATACCTGGCGATAATCTATTCAGAAGAGACAGAGAAAATGAAAGAGGAGGAGGAGTAGCCTTGTATGTCAAAAGCAATATTAAAGCTACTGAAATGCAGGGGGCATGGGGAAAAGAAGAAGCGCTCTGGATTGTGTTGGAAAGAGGAGATGGCACTGTCATCCATACTGCTGTAGTCTACAGACCTCCAACACAAATTGAAGAGATAGATAACAAATTGATTTTAGATATTGCCAAGATAGCCACAAAGGGGGAAGTGATCATATTGGGTGACTTTAATCTACCTGATGTGGATTGGATTACTCCTTCTGCAAATCTGGAAAGAAGCAAAAAAATCGTGGATGCTCTCCAAGATGCGTTACTTAGACAAATGGTGATGGAATCAACCAGGGAAAGCTCAACGCTGGATTTAGTGCTCACCAGCGGCGATAGCGTGTCGAATGTCTGTGTGAGTGCCCCTGTGAGCAGCAGCGATCATCACACAGTGTGGTTTGAGATAAAAGCCATGGTACAGGCCAATCATAGCAGGCTCAAAGTCGTAAACTTTAAAAACACCAACTTCAATAAAATGGCCGAGTACCTAAAGGAGGAGCTGACAGGGTGGAAGGAGATAAGGGAAGTGGAATGTCAATGGGCTAAACTAAAGGTGGCAATAAAAGGGGCAACAGATAAATATGTAACAAAAGTAAACAAAAACAAGAGGAGAAGAAAGCCTATTTGGTTTTCCAAAAAAGTGGCTGCTCAAATAAAGGCAAAAAACACAGCTTTCGCAAAATTCAAAAGCTCGCAAACAGAGGAACACAGAAATGAATACAGGATCAACACAAAGAGAGAAATAAGGATAGCAAAATCAAAGGCAGAGGAAAAGATGGCTAAAGATGTGAAGTGTGGTGACAAAACCTTCTTCAGGTATATTCGGGAAAGGAAGAAGATCAGCGTTTTGCAGGACTCAGAAGTGCTGTTTACGGACTCGTGGAATGTGACATAGAAAAAGCGAAATTGCTAAACGAATACTTCTGCTCTGTTTTTACGATAGAAAGTCCTGGAGAAGGACCACCTGTGACTCCCAAATATAAAAATGGGAATGAAGTAGTTACCACACCATTCAGAGAAGATGAGGTGTTAGAACAACTTGCAAAACTGAAAGTGGACAAGGCCATGGGACCGGATCGGATACATCCCAGGATATTGAAAGAGCTCAGGGAGGTTCTTGCAGAGCCGTTAAAGGATGTTTTCAACAGATCCTTGGAAACAGGAGAGGTTCCTCAGGACTGGAGAATGGCTGATGTCGTACCTCTTCACAAAAGTGGTGAAAGGGAAGAGGTGTCAAACTACAGGCCTGTGAGCCTTACCTCGGTGGTGGGAAAAGTCATGGAGGCGCACCTGAAAGGACGAATATGAACTTTCTCAAAACCAACAGGTTGCAAGACCCGAGGCAACATGGTTTTACCGAAGGATGATCTTGCCAAACAAATCTGATTGAGTTCTTTGACTGGGTGACCAGGGAGCTAGATCAGGGGCATGCGATGGATGTCATCTACCTGGATTTCAGCAAAGCCTTTGATAATGTTCCTCATAGGAGGCTTATCAATAAACTCAGTAGCTTGGGGATGGATCCTAAGATGGTAAATTGGATCAGAAATTGGTTGACTGATAGACGACTGAGGGTGATGGTAAATGGAGCTCACTCGGATGAAGGGAAGGTGATTAACGGGGTGCCCCAGGTGTCGGTCCTGGGCCTGGCACTGTTCAATGTATTTGTGAGTGATATTGCTGAAGGACTGAAAGGAAAAGTCTGTCTTTTTGCAGGTGACATGAAAATTTGTAACAGAGTAGACTCCCCCGAGGGAGTGGTTAACATGAGGAAAGATCTACAAAAGCTGGAAGAATGGTCAAATGCTTGGCAGTTAAGATTTAATGCGAAGTGCAGAGTCATGCACTTGGGTAGCAGAAATCCAAGGGAAATGTACGCAATAGGGGGCGAGAGGTTGGTGTGCACAGATCAGAAGAGAGACCTTGGTGTGATTATTTCTGAAGATCTCAAGGTGGCAAAACAGTGCGACAAGGCGGTGGCAAAAGCCAGGAGGATGTTGGGCTGCATACAAAGAGGAATCACCAGCAGAAAGGAAGAGGTACTTATGCCACTGTACAAGTCACTGGTGAGGCCTCACTTGGAATACTGTGTTCAGTTTTGGAGACCGTATCTTGCAGAGGATGTAAAAAGACTGGAAGTTGTTCAGAGGAAGGCGACCAAAATGATGTGGAGCCTGCGTCAGAAGCCTTATGAGAAGAGACTTGAAGACCTAAACATGTACACTTTGGAGGAGAGGAGGGACAGGGGAGATATGATTCAGACCTTTAAATACTTAAAGGAATATAATGAACAAACAAAACCTCTTCCAAAGACGGGGAAGCTGTAAAACTAGAGGGCACAACAGGAAGCTGCAAGGTGGTAAATTGAAAGGCAATGTCAGGAAATACTTTTTCACTGAAAGGGTGGTGGAAGCTTGGAATGCCCTCCCGATGGAAGTGGTGGGGGCAAACACGGTGACGGAATTCAAAATGGCATGGGACAGACACAGTGGATCCCTTTACAGCAACAGGATAAAATCAAAATAAACTGAACCATCTAATTTCTCAACAAATAGGGGTGTCCTGCATGGAGTAGTGGGTTCACTCCTAAACAGGGACATGGGGAGGGGTGGCCTGCACGGAGCGGCAGGTGCACCTACTCTTGCCATCTTGCTGGGCAGACTAGATGGACCATGCTGGTCTTTATCTGCCGTCATTTACTATGTTACTATGTAAGTATGATTTTGTGCTTGTAAATATGCAAAGAATTCATTACGAAATCATTGAAACTTAGTGATTATTAATTCTTGGAAGGATTTAATTGTATCATCCCCTGAAATAAAATCCCCCAAATGCTGCAAGCCCCTGGCATGCCACTTATCAAATAAGACACTTTTCATTCCAGAGGCAAAATCAAAATTATCACAGAAAGTAAGCAGTGGTGTCGCTCGAGGATTTCAAGAGAGTAATAAATAAAGTGCCACTACAAGCATGGGACAGTTTGCAGCTTCTTGTCCAAGGCCTAAATAACTACATCTCCACCAATGTGGGTGTGTAAAAATGGGAACTCTTCAGCCAGTTTACTAAATATCACATACCACTGGTCAGGTTTTACTTCAATAGGTCCAAGAGACCTTGTCCTCTTTTCTCAGTCAGGAACTTCAAAACATCCATTGGCACGCTGGCTGTCTCGCCACACCACGCCACATAAAGCAAGTCAGGGCTTTATTCAGGGAGGCTTAATCAAATCCAACGGAAGCATCTGGAAGGCTTATAATCACTTGGGGAAAACAACCATAAGACAGAGAAGATACTACCAGACAATGACAGGTAGATTCTGTCAAGTTTACAAGTGTGCCACTGCGAACCTAATGAACGATGTAACATCACACCTATAGAACAATGATATAATCAGAAGGGATACGAACTCCCAGAGACCAGAAGCCCAAGCCCACTTAATGCATTGTGATTCTCTGGGCCAGACTTCATCTATATCCAAATTCACTAGCAGGGCCTCAGATTTAAGCAGATTCAATTTTAGATCTTAAAGATCGCCAGATTAATTAAAGGTGTTAAGCACTACTGGAAGCACAGTTTGGGGCTCAGTTATCAAAATATCATCAGCAAATGTTAAGTACTTTGGTCTCATGAAGACTGGTGCAGTTAAAAAAAAAATCATGGGATAGGAGGCAGTGTACTATTGTGGATTAGGAACTGGTTAAAAGACAGAAAGCAGAGGGTAGAGCTAAATGGCTAATTTTCCCAATGGAGAAAGATGAATAGTGGAGTACCCCAGGGACCTGTGCTGGGTCTGCTGCTTTTTAACATATTTGTAAATAACCTGGAAATAGGAATAACAAGTGAGGTAGTCAAATTTGCGGAAGTTGTTAAAACCCAAGAGGACTGTAAAAAATTGCAAGAGGACCTTAACAAATTGGAAGACTGGACGTTCAAATGGCAGATGAAATTTAATGTGGACAAGTGCAAAGTTATGCACCTAGGAAAGAACAACCCAAACTATGTTTACACGATGTAAGGTTCCACATTAGGAACCACCATCCAGGAAAATGATTTAGGCATCATCGTGGATAACACGTTGAAACCCTCTGCCCAGTGTGCAGCGGCGGCCAAGAAGGCAAATAAAATGCTAGGAATCATAAGGAAAGGCATGGAGAATAAGACAAAGGATATTATAATGCCTCTGTATCGTTCCATGGTGTTACTGCATTTTGAATATTGTGTGCAATTCTGGTTGCCATATCTTAAAAATAGCAGAATTAGAAAAGGTACAGAGAAGAGCCACCAAAATGATAAAGGGGATGGAAGGATACCCCTATGAAGAGAGGCTTAAAAGGTTAGGGCTTTTCAACCTGGAAGAGACGGCTGAGGGGAGATATGATAGTGGTTTATAAATTAATGAATGGAGTGGAACGGGTAAACGTAGATTGATTGTTTATGCCATCAAAAAGTAGAGACACTAGGGGACATGCCATGAAGCTACCTGTTTGACTAATAAGAGAAAATAGTTTTTCACTCAACGCATAATCAAACTGGAATTCGTTACCAGAGGATGTAGTAAAAACTGTTAGTGTAGCTGGGTTTAAAAAAGGTTTGGACAAGTTCTGGAAGAAAGATCCATAAATCATTATTAAAGAGGACCCAGGTAATCCACTGCTTGCCCCAATACAAGCATTATGGAATCTCTGTGTTTTTTTGGGATACTGCTAGGAACCTCTGACCTGGATTGGCCACTGTTGGAAAAAGGATACTGGGTTGTTTGAACCATGGTCTGACCCAGTATGGCATTTCTTACATTCTTATGATGATCTTTTTAGAACCCTGGTTGAGAAAATGTACTAGTGAATGTTTGGATCACATACTGTACCTCAACAAGGGCTCTAAAAGAATGACAGGAATAGGGGCATCCTTGCCTTGTCCCAGTGAAAAAGTATCATAACAGTTGTCATAGGATTATTATACAAAACTGTCAATGCTTGCAAATAATACTCCCTGGGCCAAAATGATGTACAGCAAACAGAAAGGGTCAAAATGATACTATGGAAAGTCTTTTGGGAAAGGTTTGCCTCTTTGCAAATGATACCAAAAACAACAATAGTGTAGACACCTTAGAAGGTGTAGTTAACATGAGTGCTGCATTCATCTTGTGGTGCTATACAAATGATGATTAGTAATAGTAGAAGGAATCTAGTGAAGCTTGAAGAATGGTCAAGAATTTTGCAGCTAAAATTTAATGTTAAAACATGTTAAAAACCTAAGGAAAAGTACTGTATCCAGGGGTAAAGTGCTTCAGTGCACGAAAGAGTGAGATCCGGAAGCGATCATATCAGACAATCTTAACGTGGCTAATCAGGTAGAAAAGGAGACAGCAAAAGGCAGAAAGATACTTGGGTGCAGAGGGGGAGAGGTAAGGCCAGCATGAAAAAGGAAGTGATAGTGTCTTTGTATAAGTCTCTAGTCTAATGAGGTTTCATTTGGGGTACTGTGTACAATTCTGGGGACTGCACCTTCAAAAGGATATAACAGGATGGAGTCAATCCAGAGGACAACTACTAAAATAGCCAGTAGTCAGGGCTGGCTTAAGAGGTGAGCCAATGAGGCACTGGCTCAGGGCACACCACTATAGGGGCACAGGAAGCCTGTCTCAGTGGCTCAGTTCAGCCTGCCCTCTGCCTCCCCAGCTGCGGCTGTGTTGCTGCAGGGAGGAGGGAGGGATGGCTAATACTGGGGCTGTGGGGGGCAAGAATGGAATTGGGGGGGCCAGAAATGAGCTGATATTGGGCCTAGGGGGACTGGGCCTAGGGGAGGCAGCTGGCAGTGGGCTCGTATTTGGGCTGGGGGCACTTGAAATGGGCTGATGCAGAGGCTGGAGGGTAATACTGGGAATGGGCTGATGCTGGGACTGTGAACTGGTACTGGAAATGGGCTGATATTAGGGCTGGGGGACTAAAAATGGACTGATAGAGGGTCTGGGGGCTGACTGATACTGGTCTTGGGCTGATACTGGCAGTGGTGGGCTGATACAGGGGCTGGGGGGGACTGGAAATGGGCTGATATTGGGACCAAGGGTCTGGTACTGGAAATGGACTGATTCTGGGTAAGGAGGTAGGGATGGAAATGGCTGATATTGGGGTTGGGGATTAGAAATAGGGTGATACTGGAAAAAGGGGGGCTGACTGATAATGGCAATGGGCTGATGCTGGAAATGGGGGACTCGGAATGGAAATGGGCTGATGCTGTGGCTGTGGGGCTGGTATTGGAAATGGACTGATATTGGGCCTGGAGGACTAGAAATGGGCTGACACTGGGGCTAGAGAACTAGAAATGGACTGATAATTGGGGCTGGGGTGACTGAAAATTGGCTGATATTAGGTCTGGGGAGATGGGACTGGGAGGGAGCTAATCCTAGGGCTGGGGTCCTGGGATTGAAAGGGGGCTGATGCTGGAAAATGCTAGGGTCAGAGTAGAAAAGAGAGGGAAATGCTGGGGGAGTGAGAAGGGAGAGAAGGACAGATTGTGGGGAGTGGGGAAGAAGCAATGTCAACCAAGGGAAGGTTAAGAAGGAGGGGTATAAGAGCACATGCTGAGGTAAGGAGGCAAGGCAAGGTTAATGAATACTGTAGAAGAAAGTAAATGGGTGGGTGCTTGGGAAGAGGGCAGGTACAAAGGATGTGGGAAAGCAGGGACTTTGACAGGTGGAGACTAAGATTGGGTGAGAAAACAGAAGAAAGACTCTAGGGCTGGGTATTGGGATTTTAAGTGGGGAATCGGGGCTTGGGTGGATAGTGGGGACTAAGCAATTGACCAGAGATTAATAGGACAGTACAGACAAGGTGATTGGGTGAGGGGTGTGAGTTGGGCTGTGAGATCAAGTGCGGAAATAGGAGGAGGAGGTATGAAGGACCTAGAGAGTTTGGGGAGGAGTTGGGGGCAGTTGAAAAGGACAGAGTGCTGTGGAGTGGATAAGAGCCACAGGAAGGGGCAGGTCTTCCTTGAAGCAGGTGAAAGAGGTTAGAAATGGTAGAAATGAAAGGGGAAATGGAGGCCTGGATTGAGGGTAAGACATAACAAAGGGCCTCGAGGCGGAGAGTGAAGTGTTAGGGGAATGAGTCAGAGCTGGTAAAAGGATGATATGCAGAAGGTGGTAATGAGATTGGGGAGGAGATGAATACAGAGGGAGGAAATGGCGGACTAGAAAGTGGGTAAAAGATGGGGGGGGGTGAGGAGACCACGTGATGCGGACAGGGTAGGGGTCGCATCTGGAGCATGTCCCGCTGCCCATAGCCTAAAGCCGGCATTTAATACCGTGTAAATACACGAGCATCGGTCAAGAAGTTGGCTCAACTGCTTCGGAGCGCCCGGAGATTGTTTTGGTGCAGTTTGGGAGATTTATCTGCATGGCGACGGCAGTAAAATCGCTGAGAAGGGACCGAGAACGAGTGGCCGGATCGGGCAAGATGGCGGATACGGCCGTGATGCCGGCTTCACCCAGATCTCCCACCACGTTGGACGAGATGTCCGCCGCAGTAGCAACAGCCTTAATGCCTCAATTTGATGCCTTCCACAGTAAAATTGACGGATTGCGTTCCTCTGTGGACCAGCTAGGCAATCGGCTACGAGAGGCTGAGGAACGTGTGGGGCAGGTGGAGGAGAAGACGGAGACACTGGTCATAGAGGTGGCAGATTTAAAGTCCCGGATAACTCTGCAGGAAGCTAAGATCGACGACCTGGAAAACAGGTCGCGAAGAAATAACCTGCGCTTCCTGGGGGTTCCGGAGACTGTCTCTGACAAAGACCTACGCGGATATCTGGAGGCCGTGGTCAAGCACATTGCGGGTGAAGATGAGCTTGGCGGTATCTTGCACATTGAACGGGTGCATCGGGTAGGCGCCAAATCAATGCGTGATCCTTGCCCCCGAATTGTATTAGCCAAGTTCCTTCAATACCCACAAAAAGAAATGATCTTCAGGGCAGCACGGCAGAAGGGGGAAGTGTCATACAATAATATCAAACTCCGTGTGGCACAGGATTATTCCATGGCGCTGAGTAAAAAACGGCGGGAATATGCACCCCTTTGCAGCAAACTTATAGAAGTCGGAGTCCGGTTTTCGGTGCAGTACCCCGCCAGATTACATGTGATCTGCGATGGCGCGCACCGCATCTTCGATTCGGCCGCTGCAGCAGAGGACTATGTTCGGCAGCTGCATACCCAAAAGAGAGCTGTGTCGTCGCCCTCTAAATGAAGCCCTCTGCGACTGCTAGAACTACGCTGGCATGGGAACCCTTTCTATCAGACTGAAGAGTGGGGAAGTGTAATGTAACAACAGCTCTAATAACTGGATACTGTTGCTGACCTGACATAAAGCTACAAACTCTAAGTAACTTTGTATCTGTTTGCCCCCCGGAAATGCGCTCTGCTTCGGACACTGTTACAAAGTTTCTAGTTTAATTATTTCATTTTTCCTACCCCGCGTTGCACAATTTAGGCCTGTCTATGCTCTGTGCTTTCTCCCTGAGGGGGTTTATATACCTGTTTCACTGCTGCTTTATTTAATGATGCAGGAAGATTGGGGGATTTTCCTTATTATTGTAATGTACGATGTGCACCATTGGGGGGAGGGGGCTTTCCTGGTTGATTTGATAATAATTTGTAGATGCCGGTGGGCCCCCCGGCCATTTTGTTTCTGTTAAGCTTGCCGACACTTCCTGTGGGGGAGAAGGCGGGGTTTTTTTTTTTTTTTTGTGGCGATTGTGGCTGCCGCTCCCCCCCGGGGGGTGGTGGCGAGTAAGGAGAGTGCCCTAGGCGAGCGGGGCTTACTAAGGACAACGATGCAGGCTAGAAGGAATTTGACCTGGAGAAGCCTTGGGCCTCGGGAGTTGTGGTAGTCTGGTAGGTGGGGCCCGTATTGTGTGACCGGCAGAGGTGGGACACAGAGGGGGGAGGGGGGCAAAAAAATCTAGACCTGCTCTTTAGCTCTAATTTCCGGGTGGTGGCTGGGCAGTTGGGGGAGAGTTTAGCTCCCTCACGGTAAAAGGATCAATACAGTTGGAATGTGTTATCATGATTTGTTCTAGGGCTTGGTCGGGGGACATGCTCAAAGGGGTCTCGGGAGGGCTCCTTGGGTGGGGGTAGGTGCGGGGAGTCCTGTAGATAAGTGGAGTAGGTTGAAGGGGAGTGAGGGGGGGTATTGGAGGAAAGGGCTGGGGGGGGTTAGGACAGAGGTGGGGGGGATTAGAAGAGGGGTAAGCCAGTGGGGGGTTTGGGGGATTCAGGGGAGGAGGGGAGGCTGGGGGAGGGGTCATCGCACTCTGAACTTTTTAAAGAGGTATAGGGTCACTTATCTGAGTAAAATTGCTGGGAGGCTCCAGGCTGGGGGGGTCTCCCTAAGCACGCTTTGCTGGCAGCTGGGCCATAAACCTACGGTGATTCTCTGAGAGTCATAACCTGGAATGTTTGTGGTTTGGGTAGCCCGATAAAGCGATATAAAGTATTGAAAGCACTGGCTCGACAACATTGTGATATTGCGATTCTTCAGGAAACCCACCAAACAGCTGAAGAACATGCTAAACTAGGTCGCAACTGGGTAGGCCAGGTGTGGGGTGCGCCTGCACGGGGGAAGAAGGGGGGGGGTGGCTATCTTAATCCATAGGAGAGTGCGCTTTTCATTGAATCGACAGGTGGCGGATCCCGAGGGGCGCTTTCTGTTACTGTGGGGCTTGTTGGAAGATCGTGAGATTATACTGGGGGATGTATATGGCCCCAATAACTTGGACCGGGAGTTTTTCGATCGTATTGCAGCCAAAGTGGAACAATTGCCAGATGTACCTTTATTATTGGGGGGCGACTTGAATGGGGTGTTTGAAGTGAGCTTGGATACCTCCAGTGGAAGGGGGACGAGGGATAGAACGCTTAGCTCCCAGGTATTGCAACGATTTCGGAACCGATTGGGCCTGATGGATCCGTGGAGGGTTCTGCACCCAACCGAGAAGGAATTCACTCACATCTCAAGGGCGCATGGGACGAGTGCGAGAATCGATCATGTCCTGCTTTCTACTACGGTATTCGCACAGGTGGAAGAGGCACAGATTGGTCCCCTGGAGATATCCGATCATGCCATGGTTTGGGTGGAGATGCAGTGGGGGGGAGGAGCTGGCACATCTCGTATATGGCGGTTCCCCATTGAGTTATATAAGGATAATCAATTCCGGCAATTTCTGGGTCAGCGCTGGCGTGACTTTGAGTTAAACCACCAGGCACACAAGGATGACCCAGAATTGGTTTGGGAAACGGCCAAGGTGGTACTGAGAGGAGATATCATTGGATTTGTCGCCCGGAAACGCAGACTGATGGCGGAACAGATCGTCCGGTTGGAGCGACAAGTCTCTCATGCGCGAGTGCTTAGTGGTCAATCACCTACAGTGTTGAATAGGAAACGGCTATGGGAACTTCAAGTTGCCTTGAATGAATTGCTTCACCAGCGAGCTAAGAAATCTCTGTTATATTACAAATATCGGTTATATTGCTTTGGTGATAAACTGGGTAAGTTATTAGGACGATGTCTGCGGGGTCCGAGAGGAGGGAAGGGGGTAGCGGCCCTCAGAGACGAATATGGGAAACTACACCAAGATCGCGAGGCGATAAGTACACTCTTCAGAAACTTTTTTCAAAAACTCTATGCGGCAGAGGAGACAAACCCCCCCTACAATGGAGGCTTACTTGCAGGGGTTGAAGCTCCCGAGGGTGACGGAAGCACAACGGGTTCAATTGGGACAACCGATTACGTTAATGGAGGTCCAGTCGGTGATTGCACAAGCCAGTTGTTGTAAGGCTCCAGGCCCTGATGGCTATGGGGCTGAGTTTTATAAACTCCTGTCCAATTGGGTTGGACCCCTGCTAGTGGATACTTACCAGCGGCGAATAGAAGGGGGCGGTAGGCGGTGGGGAGATAATCAAGCTTATATTACGTTGATACCGAAGCCAGCCAAAGATCCTTTGCAGGCGGCCTCATATAGACCGATCTCTTTACTGAATTTTGACACAAAATTACTGGCAAAAATTCTGGCAGAGCGGCTGGCGGGGATATTAGGTGACATAGTGCACGAATCTCAGGTGGGCTTTGTACGCGGCCGCTATGCTGTTCGCAACATACGCCGAATTCTAACATCTTTGGAGTGGGTGCACAGCCATCAGTTGCAATCACTTTTGGTGAGTTTCGACGCTGAAAAAGCGTTTGATAGGGTTGACTGGACTTATATGGACAATTTGTTACCGATGTATGGTCTAGGACAGGCCTTTTGTGCTATGGTAAAGAGTTTATATGATACTCCAACGGCTCGAGTGCTATGTAATGGGGTGCTGTCAGCCCCCTTCCCACTGTATCGGGGTACTAGGCAGGGCTATCCATTATCCCCCCTATTGTTTGTTTTATCCTTGGATCCTTTAATACACAGTATAGAACGAGATCGGCAGATTTGTGGGATTGAGGTGGGCAAACAGGGATTTAAGGTGTCGGCCTTTGCTGACGATATGCTTGTACATATACTGACGCCGCGAGAATCATTGCCGAGACTGCTGGCTGAGTTTCGGAGGTTTGGAAGTTTTGCCGGCCTTCGGATAAATGCGGATAAATCAGAGGCCTTGGATGTTTCGGGTAGGTTGAGGGATGGATGGGGGGAAGACTTCCCTTTGAAATGGTCAGACCACGGGTTTACTTACTTGGGTATCATCTTAACGAGATTACCACAAGACCTACATCACACGAACTTTGAGAAGGTCTTGACTGGGATGCGGCGTCAGTTGAGAGCCTGGAACCCACTTCCCTTGGCATTACTAGGGAGAATTGCAGCAGTTAAAATGGTGATCCTGCCGCGTATACTCTATTGGCTGCAAACTTTACCTGTTTGGTTATTCCGAAGGGATCTGCTTAAAATAGAGAGGGAGATACAAGGGTTTTTGTGGAAGGGGGCCCGAGCGCGGATCCCGATATCTCGAATGATCGGTAAGTGGCGTCGGGGGGGCCTTGGGCTCCCAGATTTAAGACTTTATGCCTTGGCTTGCCAAGTGCGGCATATAGGAGACTGTCTAGGGGGAACAGACGTTTATACGCCAAGAGCTTTAGAAGCGGCGCTGGTAGTTCCTTTCTCCCTGGTGGGAGCCTTACATGTGGAAAGTGCACAATTGCCAACGCGACTTACACGGAATACGTTGTTAAATACAATGAGGCGTACGTGGAGACAATTAAACAGTTTTTGGCAGCGTAATTGGCAGGTATCTAGCTGGCTACCCATTCGAGGCAATATACATTTTCTGCCAGGTTCGGATTCGAGCGCGTTTCAGCTATGGCATAGGAAGGGACTACGCTATTTAGGACATGCAGTGGATCTTGCGGGTAAGTGCAAGCCGTTTTTGGAACTATGCGGGGAATTCCAGCTCCCCCGCACCCACTACTTTGCGTATCTTCAGCTTTCACACTATGTGGCTACGCTGCCCCGAGAGGAACTAGGGGAAGACCGGTCGCAGCAGACTATTGATTTATTGGAACTGGGGGGGGAGACACACCTGACGATAGCCGGGTTGAAGGTAAAGCTGGAGTGCTTTGGGGTGGGGCCGGATTATGGGCGGGTTGAGGCAGCTTGGGGAGGAGAATTAGGAAGAGAAATACCACCAGGTACGATTTGTGAGGCAGTAGGGCGGATAGTAGAACTGGCGGAGGGAGCGCGTTGGAGGGAAATCCAATACAAAGCCTTGACCCGGGCGCATTTCTCACCGCGACGAGCGTTACGTAGTCGTATTACACAAGACGGGTCTTGCCCCAGATGTTCGATGCCATTGGCCACTCTAACCCACATGTGGTGGCAATGCAGGCGCATCCTTCCCTATTGGTCCTATATACGTCGCTATATTATGCGAATATTGCAACAAAGGTTTCCCTGGACTGGAGTTTTAGTTGCCCTGGATCAATTGCATCACGCCCTTCCCACAGGGCGATGGGAGCGGTTATTGGTGCGTAAAGCATGTTTGGTGGGGAAGGGTCCGATTTTACACAGATGGAGAGATCGGGACCCACCCACATTTACGGAGTGGCGCAATAATTTTCACCAGCTGATGCTGGCAGAGCGCTGGAGGGCTAAGGGCTCAGCGAAGAGGTGGGCTACTTTTATGCTGCTTTGGGAGCCCTGTATCCAGACCCTGGGCCCCCGATGCCGGAGTGAAGTAGTTAATGTGGGCCTTTAGGGTATGGATGGTAGGGTGCGGAGGGGACCTGGGAGAGGGGTGCGAAGGGTACTGCTGTACTGTTGTGGAGTTCAGGGTGCGATGGCGGGGGGTGAGGGATAGGGGAATAGAAGGGGGGGAGGGGGTAGGGAGGGGGGATACTAGGCGTATAAACAAAGGAAAATTTTTTAACCATGTTTGCACTTTGTTCTCTGTTGAATAACTGTCTATTACCTTGGCCTAGAGGAGATAAGATTCCACTCCTCGTGGCCCCTTTACTGTGTACTGTATTGGATGTTATGTTTCTGATGGTTAATAAATACAGTTTAAAAAAAAAAGATGGGGGGGTTAAGGATGCTGGGAAAGGAATGAGACAGATGTGGAATGGAAAGTCTAGGAAAGTAAAATTAGGAAAATGGTAAGTAGATGAACGGTGAAAAGAGGAAGACTGAAGATTGTAGGAAGGAGAAAAAGAGGAATGGAATGAAGCTATAGTTAGGTAAAAGGCAAATGAAAGAAATAGAAGGATCAGTGTCAGAGAGAGTTGTAGTGAAGGAAAGGACAAAGAAGACAAGGAGTGTGAAGAAACAAAAAATGGAAATGGGATCTTGGAAAAGGACTTAGAAGAAAACCAGCAAGAGGAAGTAGAAGAGAGAGACTAGGACCAACCCAACTGGAAAACTAAGATGATCAGACAAGAAAGGTACAAAAGAATGTCAGTTTTTAGAGAATAAAATATATCAACTTTGAAAATGTGCATTTCTTATAGTTCGTTACAGGAGGAAATACATTTCTGGTTCTCTTTTTTCCATGTTTCACAGCTTGGTTCTGATTTGGGGGTTTTCCATTTGTTTTTGTCTTTTGTAGTTTCTTAATCTTTAATTGGTGATGGTCTGTGTTTTTCATGTGCACAGAGATAAGGGATTCTGTTAACATGTAGGTTCTCTCTCAGAATTTGTAATAGTTCAATTTGTTCTCTTTTCCAGCTGGAGGTTATTGGTATTCTAGAATATTTGCAATGCTTATTTTCCATAGGTAGAGTTTGTGCAAATTGAGTTCTTCAGGTAAGTTTTATGTTTAGTTTTGGTTTGTGGAATATCAGGCCTAGCCTAAACAGATAATACAATGACCACACCATCATTCTCTGTATATTCAGCACACTATCTATACGGATAGTCACACAGAATACTCAGATTAAATTAAATGGGAGGGTGGCATTTAACAAGCCAGTGGGCTGAAAATTTACTCCTTTTTGCGCAGCTTGAACTACAAGATTGGACACAAGGGGAGGGGGGTGCAAAAGCAACAGTTGGCTCAGGATGCTACATCCCTTGGTAGCTGGCCCAGTCAGTGGTCTTCGTCATAAAACTGATGGAGATAGATGTAAAGACTTCAATATGTATGCTTTGGAGGAAAGGCAGGCGATATGATAGATATGTAAATACCTCCATGATAGAAACATAGAAATATGATGACAGAAAAAGACCACATGGCCTATCTAGCCTATCCTTCCATATCAACAACTACAACAGTCCCCTTTTTACCTTTAGAGATCCTCTGTGTTTGTCCCATGCTTTTTTGAATTCAGTTACTGTCCTCATCTCTATCATCTCCACTGGGAGACTATTCCACGGATCCACAACTCTTTCCGTAAAGAAATATTTCCACATATCACTCCTGAATCTATCTCCCTTCACCCTCAACCCATGTCCTCTCATAGCAGAACTTGCTTTCAATTGAAAGAGGCTCTCTCCCTGAACATTTATGCCACGGAGGTATTTAAACATCTCAATCATATCACCTCTATTCCGCCTTTCCTCTAAGGTGTACATATTAAATCTGTCCTCATATGCTTTATAATGAAGACCACTAATCATTTTAGTAGCCACCCTCTGCACCGACTCCATCCTGTTCACATTCTTTTGAAGGTGCGGTCTCCAGAATTGCACACTATACTCCAAATGAGGTTGCACCAAAGACTTATACAGAGGCATTGCAATGCAATGCAATGTGTGCCTTTGAGTCAGTCCTGACCCCTGGCGACCCAAAAGCTCCTGGGTTTTCTTGGCAGTGTCACCGGAAGTAGATTGCCAGGCCTTTCTTCCGAGGCAATGGAGGGTTAAGTGACTTGCCCAAGGCCACAAGGAGTGCTAGCGGGAATCGAACCCTGGTTGCTTGGTTACCAAGCCAGTGCTCTAGCCACTAGGCTACTCCTCCACTCCACATCACCTCCTTTTTTTCTGCTAGCCATTCCTCTCCGTATGCACCCAAGCATCCTTTTAGCTTTTGCTGTCGCCTTTTCTACCTGTTTAGCTACTTTAAGATCATCAGACACAACCACGCCTAGGTCCCGCTCTTCTTTAGTGGACAGAAGTACTTTACCCCCTATACTATATTGCTCCCTTGGATTGCTGCAGCCCAAATGCATGACCTTACATTTTTTAACATTAAATCTCAGCTGCCAAATTCTAGACCATTCTTCAAGCTTAGCTAGATCCCTCCTCATGTTATCTACACCTTCCTGGGTGTCTACTCTATTGCAGATTTTGATATCATCCGCAAAGAGGCAAACCTTACCCGACAGCCCTTCCGCTATATCACTAACAAGATGTTTAAAAAAAATGCATAGGATCTTTCAATTGAAAGGAAGCTCTCAAATAAGAAGTCATAGGATGAAGGTGAAAGGGGATAGACTCAGGAGTAATTTAAGTAAATATTTATTTATTTATGGAAAGGGTGGAGGCTGCATGAATAGCCTCCCAGTAGAGGTGGTAGAGACGAGAATTGTATCTGAATTCAAGAAAGCATGGTACAAGAAGATCTCTAACTTAATAGTTCTTATGGATGGGCAGACCTATCTGCCGTCATCTTCTGTGGGCCCAGTTTTCAGACAGGCTAGTATTCAAATGCTGTGGCTGTCTGCCATAGTGCTTATCAGTGGGATATTGTAATTCTTTCTCTATGTATATGCTTCCCTATACCTCCCCACTACCTTTCCTTGCTTCTACCTCTAATTGTAATCTCCAGGAACAAACAGGAATGTAGTCTTCACATATGGGTATTGTCAGTACCGACGGAGCCTGCGCGGGAATGCTTCCCAGCGTCCAATAGGAACGCTTTTGAGAGCATCCCTCAGCACATGCGCGCTGCCTTCCTGCCTTTCCAACTGTCCCTCTTCAGTTCTTCGTTTTCTGTGGAGCCGACAGGATCTATTACCTGTCACCGCAGAAAATTCCGTCTTTAAATTTGTTTTCTTGTGGTCGCGTTTGCCTACCGCACGACGCTTACCGGTACCGCCGGCTCTTTTCTTTTAAAAAAAAAAAAATCCTTATGCTTTAAATTGTTTCTCTTCAGAAACTTTTCTCTTTTGGTGCTAGGCGCCATTTTGGGCACTAGGCCCCATATTCCTAAAACATGGAAAAACCAACTAGTGGTTTTAAAAAATGTACTAAGTGTGGCGGTACCATTTTCGTCACTGACACCCATGATTGGTGTCTTAAATGTTTAGGGCCTGAACATTCTCCAACTGAATGTCTCTCCTGTATGGGGATGACTAAAAGAGGAAAACAGAACCGGGCTGCAAAGCTCGGTACCCTCTTTTCTTCGGATGCCAGATCCATTGCATCGACATCGTCAAGAGCCTCTTCTTCCTCCCATGGATCTCGGGTAACTAAACATAAAAGCCGGTCCTCAAAGGGTAGCTCTCCTGCTAAGCAACGAGAGGCCATTGGAATTGCCCTTGAGGGATCCACACCGGCAAAGCAGCCCCGGCGGGAGGCTTCAGCTTCCAAAGCATCCATGGGGCTTCAGGATGTTCTCGAGGCCCCAACCTCACACTGTGCCATGCTCAGGGGTTCCGGCCGTTTTCACCGGTACCGACACCCAGGCATCGGCAGCGTCAATAAACCAGAGGTTCCTCACTATTGAACGCAGCATCGCAACTCTTCTCTCAGGTGCTGTACCGTTGGTCCAACGGGCACCGGTACTGACATTGACACTGATGCCGGTACCGACAGTACTGGCCCTGGTGGGAACTCTTCCCATGCTATCTCTGGCTGGAATCGACAGATTGGTATCGGGTCAACTCGGTGCCAACTTCGATCGATACCGGGACCATGCTTTGCAGGAGCATCGGTCAGGAATACTTTGATTCCTCCGATTCCGAAGACTCTGACAATTCTGCTGGTACTAGAGGGTTTCTCCCAGAAGATCCCTCTTCTCCCCAACCCAGAATGTCACCTCCAGAGGACATGTCTTTTCAGGATTTGATCCATGATAGGGCCAAAGGTCTTTCAATCACAGTAGCTCCTGAAGAGGAACCCAGAGCTAAGGAATTGGAAATTCTCCAATATCCTAAAGCTCCTAAGGAGGCAGCCACTCTGCCTATCCATGAAATTCTGCATAACTTGATGCTCAGAATGTGGGAGACACCTCTGACTACTTCTCCTCACTCTAGGAGACTTGATACTATGTATCGAGATCCGCCATGTCCTGGATTTCAGAAAACTCAGCTGCCACACCATTCAATGGTAGTGGAATCAGCCATGCGTAGGATGAAAAGTGCAGAGAGGCATGCATCCAATCCTCCAGGTCGTGAATGCAGGACTCTGGATGCTTTTGGGCGCCGAACTTTTCAAGCTTCCAAGCTTTCAGCTAGGATCAGTTCATATATTGTATATATGGGAATGTTCCTCAAGGAAGTCACAGGAGACTTGGAACTTATGAGCCCATTTCTCCCAGATGACAAGAGACAAGATTTTCTTGCTCTAGTTAAGCATGCTCAAGATGTCTCCAAGTTTGTTAATCGTGCAGCCTTGGCCTGCTTCAAATGCATCAGCAGAACCTCTGCTATTGCCATTGGCGCACGACGGATTGCCTGACTACAGGCATCAGACTTGGAGATTTGGGTACAGGACAAGTTAGGCAACATTCCTTGCACGGGGGAGAATCTCTTTGTCAAGAACTGGCAGGAAAAGGCTAACGAGTTAGATGCTGACAATACTACTCTAGATAGATTGTCAAAATCTACAGCCACTCCAGCCAAAAAGAAGCCTTACAAAAAACCCTCTTTCAGCAAAAACAGGAAGTTTTATCCTTCCTATACCCAGCAGAGTCAAACTCAAGGTCAGGTTGCCCAAAAGGGACAAACTAGAGAGCAAAAGAAGCCAAAAGGCCCAAGAGCCCAACCAGCTCTCTAGGTTCAGCCCCCTCAAGGGCTTTGACTCCTTCCTAGAAAGCTTTGCTTTCCTGCTTCTGAGGGGTCCCCAACCCCCCAATATCCCGTGCAGGTTATGCCACTTTGCCAACAGATGGCATCAGATAACAGCAGAAGATTGGACTTTGTCCATTGTAGGAGAAGGGTACAAGCTTTATTTTCACAGCATGCCCCCTCCTACAATTCTAAAGCAATTCAATTCTCAAACCTCCGCAGACAATCTGCTAGATCACGAGGTCTCGACACTTCTTTCCCAAGGGGCAATAGAGGAGGTACCCATTCTTCAACGGGGTGCAAGGTTCTACTCCCCCTATTTTCTTATTCCAAAGAAAACAGGAGGGGACAGACCCATTCTGGACCTCAGAGAATTGAACAAATATCTGTTTCGAGAGAAGTTCAAAATGATTTCTCTAGGAACTCTTCTGCCATACCTTCAAAGCCAGGATTGGCTTTGCTCTCTAGACTTAAAGGATGCATACACTCACATTCTCATCCATCCAGATCACAGGAAATTCTTACGTTTCCTTTTCAGGGGAAAACACTTCCAGTACAGGGTTCTTCCCTTTGGCCTGGCTTCAGTACCAAGGGTATTCATGAAATGCATGGCAATAGTAGCTGCATTTCTACGAACCCTGGGGATATTCGTCTTCCCTTATTTAGAAGACTGGCTCATTCGAGCCACTACAGTTGCAGAGGCCAGCACTGCACTGTCCCATACAAAGCGAATCCTCCAATACTTGGGATTGGTAATAAACTTCCCAAAATCCCAACTTGTTCCTTCCCAATGCCTGGAATTCATAGGAGCCTGTCTAGATACCAGACAGGCAAAGGCTTTCCTTCCACAGGCCCAGTGTCTTCGCATAATGCAACTAGCTTCTCAAGCAGCAGGCAAATTCTCCCTCTCTGCTCGAGAGGTACTACAGTTACCGGGACATATGGCATCCACAGTTCATGTAGTCCCATATGCTCGCCTCCACATGCGAGCAGTTCAGTGGACCCTTTCCACACAGTGGACACAGGCCACAGGTCATTTGTCGGACAAAATAATAAACTCTCAACGACTAATTTTGTCCCTCCAATATTGGCAATCACTAGAAAACCTGACAGTGGGGTCTCCTTTTCATCAACCCCTTTTTCAGGCCTGCTAACAACAGATGCATCACAGGGTGGGTTGGGGAGCACACCTGAATCATCTCTCTACCCAGGGAATCTGGACTCCACAGGAGGCTGGTTTACACATAAACCTCCTGGAATTAAGAGCAATCTATTTAGCTCTTTGAGTATTCCACGCCCAGCTCAGCTACAAGACAGTCCTAGTCCAGACGGACAATCAAGTAGCCATGTTCTATGTGAACAAGCAGGGCGGAACAGGTTCTCTTTCGTTATGCAACAAAGCTTTACGACTGTGGGCCTTCGCCAGAGAGTATCAAATTCACCTTCTAGTGGTATATCTTCCAGACATTCAAAACCTTTGGGCAGACAAACTCAGTCGAGTACTGCTGCCTCACGAATGGTCCCTCCACCTACACCAGGTGGCAAAGATATTTCATCTCTGGGGCACTCCAGACATAGACCTCTTTGCAAGTCCACTGAATGCCATACTTCCCCGGTTCTGTTCCAGGATTCCGGCTCACAATTGTCAGGCAAGGGATGCCTTCCTCCTTCACTGGGGTCAAGACTTCCTTTATGCCTTCCCACCAATTCCCCTCACCCCCAGAACACTCTTCAAGCTTCAGAGAGACGGGGGTCGCATGATTCTCATAGCACCACGATGGCCACGCCAAACGTGGTATCCCCTGCTTCTACATCTCTCTCAAGCAGCACCTCTGGAGTTAGGGCATGCTCGAGATCTCCTTTCTCAAGAGAACGGGACGCTATGGCACCCGAATCCCCATTCCCTGCACCTCATGGCCTGGTTGCTGAAGGCTTAGACCTCCAGGATCTCAACCTGTCCCAACAGGTAAAGGATATCCTTCAGGCTTTTAGGAAACTTTCCACAAGAAGATCTTATGCCTTCAAGTGGAAACGTTTTACTATATGGTGCTCCAAGAAGGGATTAAACCCCCTTGTCATACCCTTAGAATTGATATTGGAGTATCTACTTCACTTATCAAATTCTGGTCTAAAGACCAATTCATTAAGAGTCCATCTTAGTGCAATTGCAGGTTCTTATAAGCCTCTGAATGGACAACCAATTTCCTCTCATCCACTCATATCAAGATTTATGAGAGGCCTTCTATTAACCAAACCGCCCATCAAGCCACCACTGGTGGCATGGGATCTAAATCTAGTTCTCGGGCAGCTTATGAAGCCACCTTTTGAGCCTTTAGCCACTACAGCCCTTAGGTTTTTGACCTGGAAGGTCATCTTCCTAATTGCAATCACCTCTGCACGTCGCATTAGTGAATTGCAAGCTTTATTTATTTATTTATTTTATTTACATTCTCTTATATACCGCGCTATTCTGCATCAGTGCGGTTTACATTGAACAAACTGAAATTACATTGAACAGGGCACTATAACTTGGAGATAACTGTTTTACAGGGAACGTGGGTTATGGAGGGTTAAGTGGCTTGCCCAAGACCACAAGGAGCACCTGTGGGACTAGAAACCCCAGTCCTTCTGGCCCAAGGTTGCTGTCCTCTAGTGGGATTTGAACCCCCGACCTTCCGGCCTGAAGTACCTTGCCCCAACCACTAGGCCACTCCTCCACTCCTTTAGTGTCTGATCCACCTTATACTAGGTTTCATCATGATAAGGTTGTTCTTAGAACTCATCCACACATTATGCCAAAGGTGGTTTCGCCTTTTCATTTGAATATAGTAACATAGTAAGTGACAGCAGATAAAGACCAGCATGGTCCATCTAGTCTGCCCAGCAAGATGGCAAGAGTAGGTGCACCTGTCGCTCTGTGCAGGCCACCCCTCCCCATGTTTTTGTTTAGGGGTGAACCCACCACTCCATGTAGGACACCCTTATTTGTTGAGACGCTAGATAGTTCAGAAGTTAGATGGTACCGTTTATTTTGCTTTTATCCTGTTGCTGTAAAGGGATCCACTGTGTTTGTCCCATGCCGTTTTGAATTCCATCACCGTGTGTGCCCCCACCACTTCCATCGGGAGGGCATTCCAAGCATCCACCACCCTTTCAGTGAAGAAATATTTCCTGACATTGCCTTTCAATTTACCACCTTGCAGCTTCATGTTATGCCCTCTAGTTTTACAGCTTCCCCGTCTTTGGAAGAGCTTTGTTTGTTCATCATTTCTCTTTAAGTATTTAAAGGTCTGAATCATATCTCCCCTGTCCCTCCTCTCCTCCAAAGTGTACATACTTAGGTCTTCAAGTCTCTTCTCATAAGGCTTCTGACGCAGGCTCCAAATCATTTTGGTCGCCTTTCTCTGAACAGTTTCCAGTCTTTTTACATCTTTTGCAAGATATGGTCTCCAAAACTGAACACAGTATTCCAAGTGAGGCCTCACCAGTGACTTGTACAGTGGCATAAGTACCTCTTCCTTTCTGCTGGTAATCCCTCTTTGTATGCAGCCCAACATCCTCCTGGCTTTTGCCACCGCCTTATCGCACTGTTTTGCCACCTTGAGATCATCAGAGATAATTCACCAAGGTCTTTCTCCTGAACCGTGCATACCAACCTCTCACCCCCTATCGTGTACTTTTCCCTTGGATTTCTGCTACCCAAGTGCATGACACTGCACTTTTTCACATTAAATCGTAGTTGCCAAGCATTAGACCAGTCTTCCAGCTTTTGTAGATCTTTCCTCATGTTAACCACTCCCTCGGGGGAGTCCACTCTGTTGCAAATTTTTGTGTCATCTGCAAAAAGACAGACTTTTCCATTCAGTCCTTCAGCAATATCAATCACAAATATATTGAACAGTGCCGAGGACCGAACCCTGAGGCACCCCGCTAATCACCTTCCTCTCATCCGAGTGAGCTCCATGTACCATCACCTTCTGTTGTCTGTCAGTCAACCAGTTTCTAATCCAGTTTACTATCTTGGGACCCATCCACAAGCTACTGAGTTTATTGACAAGCCTCCTATGAGGAACAGTATCAAAGGCTTTGCTGAAATCCAGATAGATGACATCCATTGCATGCCCCAGATCTAGTTCCTTGGTCACCCAATCAAAGAACTCAATCAGATTTGTTTGGCAAGACCGTCCTTCGGTAGAACCATGTTGCCTTGGATCTTGCAACCTGTTGGTTTTGAGAAAATTCTCTATTCGCTCTTTCAGGAGCGCCTCCATTACTTTTCCTGCCACTGAGGTAAGGCTCACGGGCCTGTAATTTGACACTTCTTTCCTGTCACCACTTTTGTGTAGTGGTACAACATTAGCCATTCTCCAGTCCTGAGGAACGACTCCTGTTTCCAAGGATCTGTTGAAGACATCCTTTAACGGTCCTGCAAGAACCTCTCTGAGCTCTTTCAGTATCCTGGGATGTATCCCATCTGGTCCCATGGCTTTGTCCACTTTCAGTTTAGCAAGTTGTTCTAACACCTCATCTTCTGTGAATGGTGTGGTATCTACTTCATTCCTATTTTTATATTTGGGAGTCACAGCTGGTCCATCTCCAGGATCTTCTTTAGTAAAAACAGAGCAGGAGTATTTGTTTAGCAATTTTGCTTTTCAGTGTCACTTTCCACGAGTCCTTTCCCAGCACTTATGAGTCCTGCAATTCCAACTCTGATCTTCTTCCTTTCCTGAATATACCTGAAAAAAGTTTTGTCGCCACCTTTAACATCTTTAGCCATCTTTTCCTCTGCCTTTGATTTTGCTATCCTTATTTCTCTTTTTGACTCTTTGAGCTTGATCCTGTATTCATTTCTGTGTTCTTCTGTTTGCAAGCTTTTGAATTTTGCGAAAGCTGTATTTTTTGCCTTTATTTGAGCAGCCACCTCTTTGGAATACCAAATAGGTTTCCTTCTCCTCTTGTTTTTATTTATTTTTCTTACATATTTATCTGTTGCCCCTTTTATTGCCGCCTTTAGTTTAGTCCATTGCAATTCCACTTCCCTTATCTCCTTCCACCCCGTCATCTCCTCCTTTAAGTACTCAGCCATTTTAATGAAGTCAGTGTTTTTGAAGTTTAGGACTTTGAGCTTGCTATGATTGGCCTGTACCATGGCTTTTATCTCAAACCACACCGTGTGATGGTCGCTGTTGCTCACAGGGGCACTCACGCAGACATTCGACACGTTATCACTGTTGGTGAGCACTACATCCAGCGTTGAGCTTTCCCTGGTTGGTTCCATCACCATTTGTCTAAGTAATGCATCTTGGAGAGCATCCACAATTTTTTTGCTTCTTTCCAGATGTGCAGAAGGAGTAATCCAATCCACATCAGGTAGATTAAAGTCACCCAATATGATTGCTTCCCCCTTTGTTGCTATCTTGGCAATATCTATAATCAATTCGTTATCTCTCTCTTCAATTTGAGTCGGAGGTCTGTAGACTACAGCAATATGGATGACAGTGCCATCTCCTCTTTCCATTGCAATCCAGAGCGCTTCTTCTTTTCCCCATGTTCCCTGCATTTCAGCTTTAATACTGCTTTTGACATACAAGGCTACTCCTCCTCCTTTTCCATTTTCTCTGTCTCTTCTGAATAGATTATAGCCAGCTATGGCTATATCCCAATCATGCGATTCATTAAACCATGTTTCTGTAATGGCTACGATGTCCAAATCCGTTTCCACAATTAGGGTTTCCAGGTCTGGAATTTTTTTGGCTAAGCTTCAAGCATTTGTGCTCATTGCTTTCCAGCATTTATCTGGCTTGTGTGTATTTTGCATTGATTTTATTCTGCCCACTTCTTCCCACTTGTTTTTGATGTGTGGTTTAAGAGTGTGGCTCTTTCTGATGATGTTCTGCTTTTGCAGGGGGTGGCATGCAGATGTTGACCTTCCACATCCGTCACCCCCTTTTCCTAGTTTAAATGCATATCCACATACTGCCTGAATTTTTCACTTAGGTTTCTTTTCCCTGCGACAGAGAGATGTAGTCCATCAGCACAGTATAGTCTCTTGTTGGTCCATCTGTTGCCCCAGTTGCCAATAAATCTGAATCCTTCTTGTTTGCACCAGGTCTGGAGCCATGTATTAAAGCTGTTAATGCGATGCAGCCTTTTTGTCCCCTTACCAAGAACAGGTAGAATTTCTGAGAATGCAACAGTGTTACCAATGGGCTTGTTTCTCTCCCAGAGATTGGAAGTCCTTTTGGGCTGTAGAGGCACTGTTTCTTGCCAGGTCATTTGTGCCCAAGTGGACCCGCTTTGACCCGGTGAAAAGCGGGATATAAATGCAGTTAAATAAATAAATAAATAATAACATCAGGTTTGGAGTGCTCACTTTTTGTGCTAAGTATTTAAACAACTTGGTTTGTATTCCTGCTGGCTGAAGAGCCTGGTAGGCAAATGACTATCTTCTCTCCTTTGAACTGTGTTCCCAAGTTGGTGCCTCTGATGATGGAATCTCCAAGTAGTAATAGTTTTCTGTTTGGTGAGGTTTTCTTCATATTTGGTGCTTTAGCAGGAGATTGGGCATTGTCTGACTCATTTAAGGGCCCTTCAGTTTCTTTGGATTGGGCATCCTCATTAGCCAAGGCAGAGAAGGCATTTTGCAGGGATATCTCTTGGTGTGCAGGATGTCTCTGCGTTACAGGTCGCAATCTTCCAGAACCCACTGTGATCCACTTGTTCCTGGGGTGTTTGATTCTTTGTGGGAGCGGTGGTGGACTTTGTTCAGTTTGTATCCTAGAAGAGGTGTGCTTCATTGCAGCCAGATCCTCCCTCAGTAGAGACACTTCTTTATGCATGGCTGCTAGGTCTTTCCTTAGTAGAGTCAGTTCTTCATGCATGGCAGCTGGCTTTAGGCATATAGGACAAGCTCTTAGGCTGCAAATGATTCTTCTTTGAATGAAAGTACCACAGTTATTGCACTGAATACACGACATGTTGATTAAGCAGTCCCAGAAGAGGAAGAATAATAATAAGAAAAGTTGAAGATGTGGGCGTTACCCAAGTTAGGAACGACAGATGGCACGTATGTGACCACTATATAGGCAATGTAGTGCCTGGGGTGGGCGGGAACCTAAGTGTCTCTGGCCAGTAGGCTGTTCCTGAACAGTGGGCACACAGCAAAGGAGTAGGTAAAGGAACCCACCAAGAAGGGCAAATAAATAGATAAATATGTGGAGACAGACAGACAGACAGATAGAACTCACAGTTTAGCAGCAAATTCAGCAAAAATCACTTTTTGGGAGAGCCCTGGAAAGCACTGCTCTTCTCAAGGAACAGAAGGGCAATCTGAGCTACCCACATGCACAACAGGAAATGGAGGTCTACAACAATGCCTCAGCAGGGGGGGAGGGGTAGTCACTCAGGTAGACTAAGAGAAAGATAGTTTAAAACTCTACAGCAATGGAGGCTGTTCCTGAACAGTGGGCACACAGCAAAGGAGTAGGTAAGGGAACCCACCAAGAAGGGCAAATAGATAAATATGTGGAGACAGACAGACAGATAGAACTCACAGTTTAGCAGCAAATTCAGCAAAAATCACTTTTTGGGAGAGCCCTGGAAAGCACTGCTCTTCTCAAGGAACAGAAGGGCAATCAATTTATCTTCCTGTATTTTTTCTGAGGCCTCATGCCTCTAATGCAGAAAGAAACCTTCATACTTTGGATTGTAAAAGGGCCTTAGCCTTTTACATACAAAGAACGCAGCAACATAGAAAGTCCTCGCAACCTTTTGTAGCTTTTGACCCTAGTCATTTGGGACTTCCAGTCTACAAAAGAACTTTATCTAAATGGATTGCCCAATGCATATCCTTTGCTTATGAGAGTAAGGGTCTTCCTCTTCAGGACCATGTCACAGCTCATAATGTGAGAGCCATAGCTACTTCCACGGCTAATCTCCACTCTGTGTCCATCGATGACATTTGTCAAGCAGCCACATGGGCTTCGGTACACACCTGCACATCCCACTACTGCCTGGATAAAGCCTCCCGTCGGGATGCCTTCTTTGGCCAAGCTGTTCTTCGAAATCTCAGACCTAATTCAGCTCCTACCCACCATCCCTAGTGGAATGCCAGAGATCCATAGGAGGAAGGATGCCCACCTTCTAGGGTGGCACCTTCCTGGGGCTATCTCCCTGGCATCTTCAGCTAGAGAGTCCCCATATGTGAAGACTACATTCCTGCTTGTTCCTGGAGATAACATAGTTACTCACCCGTAACAGGTGATCTCCGGGAACAGCAGGAATTTAGTCTTCACAACCCACCCACCTCCCCTGGGAGTTGTCTCGCTATCTCTTTGTCTCTTTCCTCTATCCTTTCACTCAGCTACAAACTTAACTGAAGAGGGACAGTTGGAAAGGCAGGAAGGCAGTGCGCATGTGCTGAGGGATGCTCCCAAAAGCGTTTCTATTGGACGCTGGGGAACGTTCCTGCGCAGGCTCCATCGGTACCGATGATACCCATATGTGAAGACTAAATTCCTGCTGTTCCTGGAGATCACCTGTTACAGGTGAGTAACTACGCTTTCCCTGTGTTGTGTAAACCACTTTGATTGAAGGAGAAGGTGGTATATAAAACTGTTCAAATAAATAAGTAAAATATTTGTCAGCAGTATCCAGATAGGAGCTGCCACAGAATATCCACATTAACTGGGTACTTGCTGACACTTTAATCAGTATCGAGCTTTAATCATTCTCGCTATTTCGAGGATTCCGATTCTTCCGATGATGGTACTTGCTGACACTTACCTGGTTAGCTCCAGTACTGCCCGTGGATCACCCTTACCCTAATCAGATAGTGCTGGGGAGGTCTGTGGAGATATTCAGCAGCACTCTCCAGATAGTGCTGTTATTATGGTTAGCATCCTTAACTGGCCAACCTCTTGTCTGACTGGCCAAAGGTTCTGTATTTCAGTCCCTATTTTTTTGTTTTGCTACCAAAGCCCTCTCCTTTAGGGGAGTTATTTCTTCTATTGCTAATTTAGCATTCCAGTTAGCCATGAAATGTTCTAATAAGACTCTCCATTCTCCTTAATCTTTGTCAAATCCTGAAACATTTTCACATTAATATAATCTATTCTTGATTGACTGGGGACCTTTAACTCCCTGTCTTGACCCCAAACCCACAGTGTATGTATACAACAAAGAAGTGTGGTCTGACCAGATTATAAGTAAAGCACTAACCCCTATTATAATATATCCATCGCTCAGATATTTTGGTAGTAACAACCAATTCAATGTGTGACCTTATTAAGGGCTGGAAATAGATAACAGTATTAAGTCTGGGACTTCTGATAAGATGTGAGATCCTATCAATTCATGTACTTGGGAGGCTATGGCAAGCTTCTTTGAAAGAGAAGTTCCTTCATATGACCACCTGATGATGGTTTGGCAGATGCCTTTGGAGACAATTTTTCTTTAAGCACTTTCTTAATTGACTTCACTGTTTTTCTTTATGAAGAGAGTTTGGGCATATTGAGGGTAGTTTTATAAGAGGGTGCCTAGTTAGGGCGCAATTTTATAAAGACATATAGGTGCATATATATCTTTATAAAATATTAGTGTAAGAAGCAAGGATCGTGCCTTAAATAAGGCATGGACATTTACACTTAAGAGCAAGTGTAAATAAACGTGCATACAGTCTGTCTAGTTCACGTGTAGATTAAGATATTTCATCATCTTGTGTACTTGCTAACTGCCCATGCTCCACCCAGACCACACACCCCATATAACTATTGGCAAAGTACACATATTCATGCCAACACATGTACTTTTACAACAGTGGTATTTTATGAGGGACCTTTTCTGCACTCATGTGGTCACATACACAAGACAATGACTTCATAAAATTACCTCAACTGAGTTCACAAAGAAAGTTTTGACAAATTTCTTGAAACATTCTCTCATCTCATCTCATCTCTTCCTCTCTGAAGAGGAATAATCAGCCACTGGTACAGTTACCTGCAGGCGAGGGTAATTTTTATAATATGTTGCCTATGAGTGAAGGCCACATAGGGGCCTATATTTAGTTTAGTTTATATAGACATACAGGTGCCTATGCATCTTTATAAAATACTAGGGGTTAACTGGCAGAATAGGAATTGAATTGAAGCTGTGGACATTTACGCCTGCTTGGAAGCAAGCATAAATGTTAGCACATATTTTATAAAATACACATGTTTCTCCAGGACCAAGCAGGAAGTCAGTCCTCACATATGGGTGTCATCGACGCCGATGAAGCCCCAGCGGAGCATTTCCCCAGCTTTCTATGAAAGCCTTTGGGAATGCAGGCACGCATGCGCGGTTCCCTTCCCGCCTAAAGGTGCCATCTTACCTCAGTCTCTCTTTTTCCGAGAAGCCCACCGGACGTGTGTCCTGTCATCCCGAATAAAAGTGTGATTTTTTGGCGATTTTCGCTATTTCTTTCTTCCCGGTTCGATGCCGGTTCCCCTCCCGCCAGGTTCGGTACACCGGTATCGAGCCCGATTCTTCTTTTTCGGTTTTTGCCCTTCGTGGCTGGCGTTCGCGCCCTTTTTTGATTTTTCCCTGGAAGGCCGGTCCTTTGACCTCGCGGGGACTCTTTTTTCCCCGATGGCTTCCAGCGGTTTTAAAAAGTGTGATCAGTGTAAGAAGTTGATGTCTCTCACCAACACACACGACTGCTGCCTTCGGTCCCTCGGTCCTGATCACGACCCTAAGACGTGTGCACCATGTGGGAAGATGTCTTCCAAGGCACTACGAAGTCGCCAGCAGCAGAAAGAAAGGCTTTTCTCCGACTCAGCCTCCGGCCGGGCCCGGACCTCGTCTGAGGCCTCGACATCTCGGGATTCAGATCCCGAGCGCCATCGGGGCTCCTCGGACAGAGGGTCCCCCGGCCGGGAATGCAAGAGGAAGAAGCGGCTCGTGAGGGCGTCGTCGGAGGAGGTCCCTGGCTCCTCGAGGGCCAGGTCTAAGACCCCCGACCGTCGCCCCGGGCCCGTGGAACAAGAGAAGCCTGCCAAAGTTCCTCGCGTGGAGCCGAAGTCTGCTGGACATGTAAGCCCTGTAGTCCTCGAGGACTCTCCTCCCAGAGAGCCGATGTCGGGCCCGGCACCGCCGGGGCCCGAGTCGGTGGCTGCTGCATCTCCCAAGCTGAGTCTCAGGATGACAGCCTTGGAGTGCAGACTATCTGCCTTCATGGAGCAGCAGCGGGCACTGATGGCCAGCCTGTCTGGCGCATCTGCCCCGACCACCGGGACATCGACATCGAAGTCGACCCCGGAGACCGAGCCGATACTCGAGTCCATGATGGCTCGAGGTCACCTCGGTCGCGGTTTCCCTCGACCTCCCGTTCGGGACCGAGGGCGTCGACGCCGGTGCCTTGGGTGTCGGGGCGGGTGCTCCAGGGCCCCGTGGAGTCGGACTGCGACTCCTCGTCGGACGAGTCTGCCTGGGAGACGGAGGATGAGGAGTCCCCCAACACGTTCAAGACTTGGTGCGTTCCATCGGACTCACCGCAATCTGAGCCCCGGAGTAGATCCCCTCCGGAGGATACCCGGTCCTCGGAGTTTGTCCGGGATATGGCCATCGCGTTGGCTATCCCGGTGGACCCCGAGGAAGAGCCTCGAGCCAAAGAGCTCGAGGCCCTGCAGTACGACTCTCCTCCGAAGGAGGCCTTTACTGTCCCGGTTCCTCCGATGCTGGAACGGCTCCTCTTCCAGATGTGGGAGTTACCGGCCTCGGCGCCGGTTCTAAGCAAGCTGGTCGATTCGATTTATCGACTCTGGAAGAGCCCTGGCTTTCAAAAGGCGCAGCTACCACACCATTCCATGGTGGTGGAATCGGCCATGCATCGCCTGAAAAGTCAGAAGATGCACTCCGCGGTGCCCCCCGGCAGGGAGGCCCGGAACCTTGATGGTGTAGGTAGAAAGTGCTTCCAGGGCTCAATGCTTGCTTGCCGTGTCCAGTCTTACCAGCTGTACATGGGCATGTACTTGCGAGACCTGGCCAAGGAGTTGGCCGGGTTCTCCACTGGTCTCTCCGGGGAGCCCTTGCAGAGATTCAAGTCCTTGTCCTCAGGGATTCGGGACTGCTCGAAGTTTATGTCCCGCGCCGTCTATGATGGCTTCGAGGCTTCGGCCCGAGTTGCAGCAGCCGGCATCGTGGCTCGACGCCAGGCATGGCTGCAGTCATCGGACCTCGAGCCATGGGTTCAGGACAAGTTGGTCGATGTCCCTTGCCGAGGTGAGAATCTTTTTGGCAAGCCCATGGCCGAGAAGGCCGCACAGCTCGAGACAGAGCACCTTACAAGGACAAAGCTGTCCAGAAAGACCTCTGCCCCTTCTCACAAGAAGAAGGCCTCGGGTAAGAAGCCCTTTTACCCGAGGAAGGGCACTGCCTACAAACAGTACCCTCAGTATCAGGCTGCCCAAACTGCACCCCAGAGTCAGCAAGCCAAGGGGCAGGGTAATGGGCCCCGTAGACAGAGGACCCCCAAGCCTCCGGCCCCTGCTCCCACTCAGCAGGGTGGGGGTTTTTGATTCCTTGAGCGTAGCCTCTCAGTCCTTGCTCTCCCAACCCTGCACAGGAGGTCGCCTCGCCCTCTTTGCCCACCAGTGGCCCAACATCACTGGGGACAGTTGGGTGTTGAACATAGTCCACAGGGGCTATGCTCTTCATTTTCAACAGCTGCCTCCGCCATACTTTCCAGGGGAGCCTCCAAGGCCTCCCCTGCACACAGATCTTCTCCTCCAAGAGCTTCAAGGTCTGTTGGTGGACAGGGCGGTGGAACCTGTGCCTCCCCACTTGCAAGGTCAGGGGTTCTACTCTAGGTATTTCCTGGTGCCCAAAAGAACCGGTGGCCTTCGACCCATTCTGGACCTCAGGAACCTCAAGAACTTCCTAGAGAAGGAAAAGTTCAAGATGCTTACTCTTGGAACACTTCTGCCCTAACTCCAGCAGGGAGATTGGCTATGCTCCTTAGATCTAAAGGATGCGTACACTCACATCCTCATTCATCCAGACCACAGAAAGTTCCTCAGGTTCATTGTGGGAGGAAACCATTATCAGTACAGAGTCCTGCCTTTTGGCCTCACCTCCGCTCCCAGGGTCTTTACCAAATGCCTGGCAGTGGTGGCAGCCTACCTGAGAAATCAGGGAATCTTTGTCTTCCCCTATCTGGACGACTGGCTCATCAGGAGTCAAACGTGCCAGGAGGCGAGACAAGCCACCCTCAGAACTATTGCTCTTCTTCAAAGCCTGGGTTTTGTAATAAACTTCGCAAAGTCCACTTTGCTCCCCTCCCAGAACTTGGAGTTCATAGGGGCCAGGCTGGACTCTCTGCTGGCAAAGGCTTTCTTGCCAGACGACAGAGCCCAAAGACTCATCAGCTTGGCAAACCAATTTCTCAGCAGGTCACTAGTCTCCGCCAGACTCTGCCTGAGGCTGCTTGGCCACATGGCTTCGACAGTTCATGTAACCCCCAATGCAAGGCTCCATATGCGGCCTGCACAGTGGTCCCTTCGGACTCAGTGGTCACAAGCCACAGGCAGCCTCAGAGACAGAATAAGGGTGTCCAGACCATTTCTGGACTCCCTCAATTGGTGGCTGCACCCACCCAGTCTACTAAAGGGGGTGCCCTTTCAAATTCCAGGGTACGCAGTGGTACTGACCACAGACGCCTCCCTACAGGGCTGGGGAGCTCATTGTCTCAACAAGTGCACCCAGGGCCTGTGGTCTCCTTGGGAGGCTGCACAACAGATCAATCTCCTAGAACTCAGGGCTATTCGCTTGGCTCTCAAAGCTTTCTCTCCTGCCCTGGCTCATCAATCTGTCCTGGTTCAGACAGACAATCAGGTAGCCATGTTTTATGTGAACAAACAGGGCGGAACTGGGTCCAGGCTCCTTTGTCGGGAGGCTCAGGATCTTTGTTCATTTGCCCTCAAGCACAACATGCTCCTCAGGGCAGTGTACCTTCCAGGCCAGGAAAACTGCCTGGCCGACCGGCTGAGCAGAATTTTGCAGCCCCACGAGTGGCAGCTGCATCCTTTGGTAGTTCAGAAGATCTTCCTGAAATGGGGTCTCCCTTTGATAGATCTCTTTGCCAGTCCACTGAACAAGCAACTGCCAAAGTTCTGCTCCAGGCAACCGCATCCTCTGCGGATAGCAGCAGATGCTTTTCTGATTCCATAGTCTCAGGACCTCCTGTATGCGTTTCCTCCCACACCTCTCGTGGCCCGAACTCTGTTCAAGATTCTCCAGGACAAGGCCTCTGTCCTGCTGGTGGCTCCCAGGTGGCCAAGACACCCTTGGTTCCCACTTTTGCTTCAGCTGGCAGTGGATCCCCCACTGCCTCTAGGGTTGCAACCCGACCTTCTGACTCAGGATCAGGGGTCTCTTCTGCACCCCAACCTCAAAGCTCTCAATTTGATGGCTTGGAGGCTGCAAGGGTAGTTTTGGCTCCCTGGGGCCTACCTCAGGAAGTTGAGGAGGTTGTCCTAGCCTCTAGGAAGCAGTCCACAAGGAAAACCTATGCTCTCAAATGGAAGAGGTTTTCTGTGTGGTGTCAGCTACGTACAGAAGATCCCTTCTCCTGTACTGTCCCTGTAGTACTTCAGTATCTGCTGCACTTATCCAATCAGGGACTTAAGTCAAATTCTGTTCGGGTCCACCTCTCAGCTCTAGCAGCTCACCACTTACTAGTGGAAGGACATTTCTTTGTCGGTTCACCCCTTGGTGTCCCGGTTTCTCAGAGGCTTGCTTTTGCTCAAGCCTCCCATTCGTCCTCCTGCTCCTGAGTGAGAGTTGAATGTGGTCTTGCAGCAACTGGCTCGCCCACCTTTTGAGCCGATGGCTACTTGCCCTCTACGCTTCCTGTCCTGGAAGACACTCTTCCTAGTGGCCCTTACCTCGGCCAGGCGAGTTAGTGAGCTTCAGGCCCTGGTCTGTGATAGGCCTTACACTCGCTTCTATGGGAACAGGGTAGTCCTCAGGACTCATCCAAAGTTCCTCCCAAAGGCTGTCTCCTCCTTCCACCTTAACCAGGAGGTGGTTCTTCCAACATTCTTCCCTAGGCCTCATGCAAGCCAGGCTGAAGCAGTTCTGCATACCCTGGACTGTAGGAGGGCCTTATCCTTCTACCTTGACCGTACGCAGGGGTATAGAAGGGCTACTCAGCTCTTCGTATCCTTTGACCCTAATAAGTTAGGGTTGGCTGTGTCCAAGCGTACCTTGTCCATCTGGGTGGCTGACACTATCACCTGGGCTTACAAGGCGGCTGACCTTCCTTTGCAGGGTCGGGTCACGGCCCACCGTGTCAGGGCAATGGCTGCCTCAGTGGCTCATCTCCGCTCTGTGCCCTTGGTAGACATCTGCAGGGCTGCAACTTGGTCTTCAAGCCAGACTTTTGCGGCCCATTACTGTCTGGAGAGGGAGTCCCGTAGGGACAGTGCTTTTGGCCAAGCAGTACTCCAGAATCTCTTTGAGGTTTAGGCAACTCCTGCCCTCCTGCCTTCTGTTGGGCTACCGGTGGAGGTTGTGTCAGTGAAAAGCCTTTCAACTGAAAGATACTCTGCGCCCCCCTCACCAGCAACACTGCAGGGCTCTTGGAGTAACGGAAAACCACGCTCAAAGCAATGAGAAGGAAATCTATAAGACAGCAATAAAATACCACACACTTATTTATATATATATATATATATATATATACACATACCCCAAAGCTTCGGGAGAGAAACAAATAGAAACAAGTTCTCTTTGTTTACTCTAACTATTAGCTATGGTTTGCTTTATCTTTGGATGATGCAGCATAATTTCACTTTATTGTTCTACGTCAGGTATTACGTATTCATAACATCATAGGTCAATTTCTAATCAACATAGGTCAGTATGAGGAGACATACATGTGTTCCAAGACATAACTGTAGATATTAAGTTTACTGCTGACTGCTTGATATCTGGTAGCCCTGAGACTGAAAGACTGGAGGACAATCTGCCCTTTTTCTTTTTTTTTTTTTTTTAATTTTTTTATTTAACATTTTTTGAATTACAATAATGAATATTACAAATACAATGCTAATAAAAGACAAATTCCAATCCAAAAAAGGAATATAACCCACATCAATACCCACATCAAAGGAGAATGTGACAAAATTAAAAATAAAAAAAGGAAAAAAGAAGTTTAAAAAACTCCACAATGAGAACAGCATTATCTCACCAACACAAAAAAACTCAACTAGCCTCTTTCTCCGACAAAAATGCTAACAATTGAGAAACATCAATATAAACCAAGGTTTGCCCCTCATAAGTAATTATACAGCGGCAAGGAAATTTCAGGAAAAAGGTAGCCCCCACCGCTAACACACGCGGTTTTAAAGCCAGGAACTGCTTACGCCTAACCTGGGTCACTCTGCCTACATCCGGAAACACAAGGAGCTTTTGACCACAAAAGGGAATTTCTCGGTACTTAAAATAAGCCCGCAGAACAGACAATTTTCCAGATTCAGCCCCAAAAGTCACCACCAAAGTGGCGCGTTTGGGGATGTTATCAACAGAATCCTGCAAAAAAGCTGTAAGATCCTGTCCTACCGAGAGATCAACTAAAGGATCTTGGTCATTATTCACAGGAGTAGCGGACGTGGGTAAATAATACATATGCAAAATATCTAACGCTCCTTGTAACTTAAGGACCTCTTTACAGTATTTTCTTAACAAAATATCTGAAGATAACAGATGTGTAATCGGAAAGTTCAAAAAATGCAAGTTTCTGGCCCGGGACTGATTTTCAAGTACCTCCAGTTGGTATGAAAGAGAGAGGGAATCTCGCATAACAGCTACCTCATTATCAGTACGAGACTGGAGTGAAAGATCAGCCTTGGCCACAAACTTGGAAAACACGGCTAACTGTTGATCAGTATGCTGCAGTTTATTAACTACAGCATGTGTAAATTGACACAAAGAAGACACTGTGGAGGTCAAACGCAAATCAATACTGGTTATAGCTGATCAAATATCCTTAAGAGTCACATCCCCATCCACTGGGGGAAGAGGAATAGCCTCACAGCATTTCGGAGAGACAGTATGTGGTATTGGGGGAGCCACTTCAAGGGACAACTCCAACGGCGTCGAAGAAAAATGAGGCAAGGGGAGTTGTGGTGGTGTTCGTGAATGGGAGCTTAAAGAAGCTCCTTCCGGAGTCGATGGAGCGGGTGGCAGGGAAGTCAAGTGCCTATCCATGGGGCCTACAGTCTTACCTCCCGATGTTTTCATATCAGACTTGGCAGTTGATTTAGCTTTGCGCTTCCCCATGGTTATTACAGCACCGGGACTTCACAGTTCCTCAGATGCGCCGAAGGGGCGTGTCCTGCCCCTTGCACCACGCTCCTTATACCACGCCACGCGAGCCGCGACACACGGCCGCGTAGAGGAGCTGCCGGATTAAGTAGAGGCAGGGGGAAGGGGGGGTCCTCCACAGCCGGGACTGCTCTCCGTGTGCCTGCCCGAATGATGGTAAGTCCAGGCACCTGCAAACCGCTCCCGCGGCAAGAAAAGAACTCAAGCCGCTTCTGTTCCCCAGCACACACTCTCCCCCTTTTTCTTATTTCACATAGCTTACAGGACTTGTACCTCTTCACCTACTTAGTAAGCAAATATATGAAGTTTATTTCTAAGCAACATTTTGAGCAATTGTAACTCTTTCTCAGGTTTTATTAGACAGTCTGGTTGTGTACACCACCCTGTACAGACAAGCTTACTTTCAGTCCCTCCTCTGATTCTGTAAAGAATCATTCCCAAAGTAAGGAAACTCAGACCTTGCCATTAAAGTGGAATTAAAACTAGATTCTGGGTCAATCTGTAAAAGAACTTACATAACTATCACTTGAAACAAAAGTACGGTTTCTAACTTTATCTAATAGGCCTTTCACTATTTTTCCATTATTATCAAGCATACTACAACAAAAACCAACTATTACTCCGCACACACCATTTTCATTTGCTAGGAGATAGTCTAAAGCCATTCGGTTCTGGGCTGCATAAGCTGACACTTTGTTCACTGCACCTTGCAATACACGAATTGCCTCAGTGAGATCCAGGGCTGTAAGTTCAACAACTGCCTGTAGTCGCATAATCTGGGTACCATATTCTCTGGTGGGTGCTATAGCTCCAAAGGTTGAAAGCCTGGGTTCCTCGGTAGCCCAGAGCTGGGGAGTCACCCATATGTGAGGACTGACTTCCTGCTTGGTCCTGGAGAAAGAGTAGTTACTCACCTGTAACAGGTGTTCTCCAGGAGCAGCAGGAATCAGTCCTCACAACCCTCCCTCCTCCCCTGGGAGTTGCAGTTGTACATAGTTTGTTTTTACATTTTTTTGTGTGCTGTTCTTAGCTATGTCATTTGACTGAGGTAAGATGGCACCTTTAGGCGGGAAGGGAACCGCGCATGCGTGCCTGCATTCCCAACGGCTTTCATAGAAAGCTGGGGAAATGCTCCGCTGGGGCTTCATCGGCGTCGATGATACCATATGTGAGGACTGATTCCTGCTGCTCCTGGAGAACACCTGTTACAGGTGAGTAACTACTCTAAATCGTGATTTCACCCATGCTCTGATCCAACTCCATCCCAGAGCATGCCTGCACATGCTTTGTGTAAAAGTATGTGCCACCTTGTCACAACAGGACATGCTAGGGAGATAAAGTTCCTAGATGAAATAAATGACTGCTTCTTGGAGCAGCTGGTTCATGAACCGACCAGAGGGGAAGCAATATTAGACCTAGTCCTTAGTGGAACACCAGATGTAGTGCAAGAGATAAGGGTGTTGGGGCCACTTGGCAATAGTGATCATAGCATGATCGCCTTTGATTTAATTAGTGGAGGAGGGATAGTAAGGAAATCCACAGTACTACCCTTTAACTTTCGAAAGGGAGACTATGATAGAATGAGGAAAACAGTTAAGAAAAAACTAAAAGGAGCAGTTGCAAAGGTTAAAGACGTACATCAAGCTTGGGTGTTGTTGAAAAATACTATCTTGGAAGCCCAGACCAGCTGTATTCCACGCTTTAAGAAAAGTGGAAGGAAGTCCAAAAAATTGCCAGCATGGTTTAAAGCTGAGGTCAGAGAGGCTGTTGTTGCCAAAAAAGCATCTTTCAAGAAATGGAAAAAAGAGCCAAATGATGAAACCTGGAAACAGCACAAGCACTGGCAAGTCAAATGCAAGGCATTGATAAGGCAGGCAAAGAGAGAATTTGAGAAGAAGCTTGCTGCGGAAGCAAAAACGCGAAATAAAGACCTTTTCAAGTACATTCGTAGCAAAAAACCCGTGAGAGAGTCAGTTGGTCCATTAGATGATAAAGGGGTTAAAGGAGCACTAAGAGGCGACAAGGCGATAGCGGAGAGACTGAATGAATTCTTTGCTTCGGTCTTTACTGAGGAAGATGTAGGGATGTTACCCACGACTGAAGTGGTATTTAAAGGTGTGGAAGAATTGAAGGAAATATCGATACATCGGGAAGATGTCTTACAACTATTAGATAAACTGAAGAGTAGCAAATCACCTGGGCCGGATGGTATACATCCAAGGGTGTTGAAAGAACTGAAATTTGAGATTGCAGACCTGCTATCAGTAATCTGTGAACTATCATTAAAATCATCTCTAATACCTGAGGATTGGAGGATCGCCAATGTAACACCAATTTTTAAAAAGGGTTCGAGGGGTGATCCGGGAAACTACAGACCGGTGAGCCTGACATCAGTACCGGGAAAAATGGCAGAAACCATCATAAAGAATAAAATTACTCAGCATATAGATAGTCATGACCTAATGGGAGACAGCCAACATGGCTTTAGACAAGGAAGATCTTGTCTTACTAATCTGTTATGTTTTTTTGAAGGAGTGAATAAACAGGTGGATAAAGGTGAGTCGGTTGATATTGTGTATCTGGACTTTCAGAAAGCCTTTGACAAGGTCCCTCATGAGAGACTTTTGGCAAAACTAAAGAGTCATGGGATAGGAGGCAGTGTACTACTGTGGATCTGGAACTGGTTAAAAGATAGAAAGCAGAGGGTAGGGCTAAATGGCCAATTTTCCCAATGGAGAAAGGTGAATAGTGGTGTACCCCAGGGATCTGTGCTGGGTCCGCTGCTTTTTGACATATTCATAAATGACCTGGAAAGTGGAATAACGAGTGAGGTTATCAAATTTGCTGATGACACAAAACTATTTAAAGTTGTTAAAACCCAGGAGGATTGTGGAAAATTGCAAGAGGATCTTGATAAATTGGAAGACTGGGCATCAAAATGGCAGATGAAATTTAATGTGGAGAAGTGCAAGGTTATGCACCTAGGGAAGAACAACCCAAACTATGGTTACACGATGCAAGGTTCCACATTAGGAACCACCACCCAAGAAAAAGATTTAGGCGTCCTTGTGGATACCATGTTAAAACCCTCGGCCCAGTGTGCAGCGGCGGCCAAGAGAGCAAATAGAATGCTAGGTATGATAAGGAAAGGAATGGAAAATAAAACAAAAGATATTATAATGCCTCTATATCGTTCCATGGTGAGACCGCACCTTGAATATTGTGTGCAATTTTGGTCGCCATATCTTAAAAAGGATATAGCAATTTTAGAAAAGGTTCAGAGAAGAGCCACCAAAATGGTAAAGGGGATGGAAGGCTACTCCTATGAAGAAAGGCTAAAAAGGTTGGGGCTCTTTAACCTGGAAAAGAGACGGCTGAGGGGAGATATGATAGAAGTCTATAAATTAATGAACGGAGTGGAACGGGTAAACGTAGATCGATTGTTTACCTTATCAGAATATAGAAAGACTAGGGGACATGCAATGAAGCTACAGGGTAAACTATTTAAGACTAATAAAAGAAAATATTTTTTCACTCAACGTGTAATCAAACTCTGGAATTTGTTACCGGAGGATGTAGTAAAGGCTGTTAGTGTAGCTGGGTTTAAAAAAGGTTTGGACAAGTTCCTGGAGGAAAGGTCCATAAACCATTATTAAGAAGGGACCCAGGATATCAATGCTTGAACCAATACAAGCATTGTGGAACCTGTGTCCCTTGGGGAAACTGCTAGGTACGTATGACCTAGATTGGCCACTGTTGGAAACAGAATACTGGGCTTGATGGACCTTGGTCTGACCCAGTATGGCATATCTTATGTTCTTATGTTCTAACTCATATAACCCTTGGGGTAGTTCTATGAAAGCACTTTTTCATGTGTAAAATCGGCCTTTATATACAGAGAGTTCTTATAAAGTTACCTCCTCCATCTTGTGTTGATGCATCTTTTGCACAATATGCTTTGTGCAAGTTTGGTTTTCTGCACATTGAGAGCTGTCTACACAGGTGATTATCTCTCTGTGCAGAACTGAACCAAACTAGAAATGTGCCCTGTGCGACTAACAAATCTGGTGCCGCCTTAGTCACATGCAGTAACTCACACTTTTTGAGCTTCCTGGAAACCTAATGATGATATGAGCACCCTTTCTGTACTTGCGACATGTGCAGCCACACTGCTTGCACAGCCCTTGGTATGGCCCTGTCCCCGGGCATCGGAAGCTTACTGTGCACATGTGGGTCTTTGCTCGGAAGCTCAATGTTGCATTGGACCCTGTTACTGACTCGTGTTGCACTAAACCATGTTACTACACAAGTGGAAGATGTTGGGTTATTTCAAACTTTTGTATGGCAGATCCCTATGCTGGTGTACATGTCATTTGAGGTCTGTCATCCTCCTCTTAGAATGAATGGCCTTTGACAGTGGCTGCCTCCTGAGCTAACCGATTGCTATGTCTTGGAACCTATGCATCTCTACATTTCCTTTGCCTCTTCACTCTGTTATGGGTATTTGGGGTGGAAAAGATTAGGCGTTCCAGGTGAGGATCTTAAGGTCTTCATTTTATAACCTCTATATTGGCCCATTCTTACATCTTTCCAAAATGTTGGTAATTTGGGACTTTAGTATTGGCACATGTTGTGGATGTCTGTACTGGTCATCATCTTGTCCACAAAGGGGTGAAGTTCTTGAAGCACCCATGGAAAAAACCTCTTCAGCAGTGTTAAACTCAAATCTCTAGGAACAAGCAGGAATGTAGTCTTCACATAAGGGTGACGTTTGTACCAATGGAGCCCGCACAGGAACGCTCCCCGGTGTCCGATAGGAAAGCTTTTGGGAACATTCCACTATACCTGCATTGCTGCCTTCCCAACTCTCCCTTCTCGGTTCTTCGTTTTTCGCGGAGCCAGCAGGAAGCAAATCCTGTCACCACAGAAAATGTGTTAGTTCTATTTGGTTTTTGTTGTTCGCGTCTGTCTTCCCATCATCGCCGGAACCAACTCTGTCGGTCTTTTCCTTTCTTTCTTGTTTCTTTCCTGTAAAAAAAAAAAAAAAAGGTAGAATTTTTCTTTGGGCGCATAGATGCCATTTTAGGCTTTAAGCCTACCATTTTGTCTACTGACACTATGGAGAAACCAGCTTGTGGTTTTAAGAAATGTTCTAATTGTGGCGGTACCATCTCGGCTATAGACACCCATGACTGGTGTTTCAAATGCCTTGGTCCCAACCACCAGCCATTAGTGTCCTCTGTGTAAGAAGATGACAAAGAGAAGCCTACAAAATCAGACTGCGAAGTTAGGCACACTCTTTGCCTCAGATGCAGTTTCTTTTGAATCAATGTCATTGAGGGCATCATCTTCCTCTCATGGATCTCAGGTATCGAAGCATAAGTCTTCTTCGAAGATAGGCCATCCCCCCAAGAGTAGATCTCTTTCTAAACATCAAGATGCCTTGGGCGTTGCCCTTGAGATAGGTCGACCAGCCAAACAACCCTAGTGGGAGGACCTTCCCTCCAAAGCCATCAAGAGGTTCCAGGATGCTCCCGAGGCCTCCACCTCTGGAGAGCTCTTGGTGCTATGCTCTGGGACAGTTACCCGCATCTCCAGTACTGATACCCATGCATCGGCGGACTCTATGGATCAGTATAACCTGGCCATTGAGTTGAGCTTAGCGGCTCTGTTGGCGGCTTCTGTTCCAATCAAATCTTTACCGGCAGTACCACCAACACCAGCACCATCTGCAGTATCGATACAAACTGCATCAGGTTATATGCCGCTCGATGCGCTACCGCCCATGGCTGTCCTCGAGTCCATTCCTGGTACCGGGGCAGGCAGATTCCTTGCTCCGATACAGACTTTAATCAGTATCGAGCTTTAGCGGAGCAGGGGCATCATTCTCGCTATTTCGAAGATTCCGATTCTTCCGATGATGAATCGATCGATACCCAAAGACTTCAAAGTCTACCAGAGGACCCTTCTATGGAACAGCGCACGTACCCTCCTGAGGATATGTCTTTTCAAGAATTTATTTGAGATCTAGTGAGGGGCCTTTCCATAACAGTGATATCTGAGAGAGAATCCAGGGCAGAGGAATTGGAGATTCTCCAATACCCTACAACTCCTAAAGAGGCAGCCACACTTCCAATTCATTGCATTCTCCATGATCTCATACTCCAGATGTGGGAAACGCCCCTTACTATTTCTACGCATACGCTACCCTGTTATTTGTAAATCTCCCTTGTTATCCAAGTTTTGATGTCCGGTTAATTGTAAACTCAGACACATGTTACCCCGTCTGATTTTTCTGTTCCATGTAAACCGCGCTGATGCAGAATAGTGCGGTATATAAGAAATTGTAATAAATAAATAAATAAATACTCGACGACTCAATATTATGTATCGAGTACCAGAGTTCCGGCCTCCAAAAGACACAGCTGCCGCACCACTCAATGGTAGTGGAATCGGCGATGTGTCATATCAAAAGTTCTAAGGCACATTCTTCTAACCTTCTGGGTAGAAAATCGAAAACCCTCTATGCTTTTGGGTGTCAGCGTTTTCAGGCTTCCATGCTGTCAGCCAGAATAAGCTCATGCATATTCTATATGGGTATGTTCCTAAAGGAGGTTACTAGAGATCTTGAGTCAATGTCACCTCTTCTCGCTGATGATAAGAGAGCTGTCAGACATGCCCAGAATGTCTCAGAGTTTGTCAATAGAGCAACATTTGATTGCTTTGAGTGCACCAGTAGAGCAACATTAATCTACATCAGTGCACACAGGATTTCTTGGCTTCAGGCATTGAAGAATGGGTTCAAGATAAACTAGGTAATATTCCTTGCACAGGTGGAAACCTTTTTGGCAAGGACTGGCAGGATAAAGCTGCTCAGCTAGAATCTGAGAATACCATTTTAAATAGGCTTTCTAGGACCACTGCCAACCCTGCTAAGAAGAAAGCAGCTGCAAAGAAAACTTTCTTTAATAAGAAAAATAAGTTTTACTCATCTTACACCCCTGCTTCTCAATACCAATCTCAAGAGTGCTCAGAAGAGGCAACAGCCTCTCAAACAACAAAAGAAGCCACAGGCTCCTAAGGCTCAACCAGCTCTGCAGACTCAATCTGTTCCTGGTTTTTGATTCTTTCCTAGAAACCCCCCATCCCCTCCGCATTGCCAGCAGACTCTGTCATTATGCCCACAGATGGCATCTAATCACTTCAGAGCAGTGGACACTGACCATAGTGAGAGAGAGGTACAGACTTATTTATTTATTTATTTAACAGCTTTTATATACCGCACTATTCATCATCAGCGCGGTTTACATTTTAACAACTTTGTACTTAAGCATAAAACATATGTCAAGTTTACAGATAACAGGGAATGAAACATGGATAACTGGGGTTAAAATAAATAACAGATCTTCACAACTATTTACAATAAATTATCAAATGTTTTGAACTCTAAAGAATGGGGATCTATGAGGTTTTGATCTGGGGCGGGTAATGAAGTTTAGGGAACTTACTTGACTAACCATGATCATTGGTTTGTGTTGGAGGGGGAGGGGGTGGGGCGCCAGTGCCTTGTGAGAAGTGTTGTAAGAAGAGGGTGTGTTTTTAGAGATTTTCTGAACTGGGACAGGTCTTTTTGTGATCTGATGTTAGGTGGCAGCATGTTCCAGCATCTGGGGGCGAAGGAAGAGAATGCTCTTATGGTGGTTGTCTGGGTGAGTTTTGCTAGGCCTTTTGGGACCATTAGTGTGTTCTCTGTTACAGATCGTCTAGATCTGGTGTTCTGTGAGTGATGAAGGAGGTCAGATAACGAGGATGGTGAGATTTGGTGGAATGCTTTGAAGGTCAAAAGGAGGGCTTTGTATAAAATCCTGTATGATATCGGGAGCCAGTGAAGTTCGAATAGGATGGGAGTAATATGTTGACTCCTTGAGGCTCCATGTAGAACCCTGGCCGCTGTATTCATGGCCAATTGTAGTGGATTTAGCGTGCTCTTGGGTAGGCCGTGTAGTACAATATTTGCGTAGTCAAAGTGTGGAGTGACTAATGCTTGGAAGGTTGTGCGGAAGTCGTATGGTTTGAGCATAGGTCTGAGATGTCTGAGTGTCCTGATCTTGTGGTAGATGGCTTTTACTGTATTTTTTATATGTTCTTTGAACTCTAGTCGCTGGTCAAGTATAACACCTAGGTAACGTATTGTGGTTTTGAGTGGTAGATTGGCATCTCTTGTTCTTAGAGTTAGTGGAGGTGAGAAGTCTTTGTTCCTTGTGACGATCAAGACTTCTGTTTTTTTTTAATTAATTCGGAGATTTTGTGTGAGCAGCCAGTCTGAGATTGCATTAAGCAGGTGATTAATGTAGTGTAGTCAGGTTTTAACACGTTGATTGGTGTGAATAGGAGCACATCATCCGCGTAGATGAGACATGATATTCCGAATGAACGGGAGATGTTGCAGATGGGCTGCATGTAGATGTTGAATAGCAGAGCTGAGAGGGAGGAACCCTGCGGTACTCCTTGCTTCTGATGGAAGGGCAGAGATGTGGTATTACCAATCCGGACCTGTTGCCAGCGGTCTTCCAAGTAAGATTTGCACCAATTCCATGCCGTTCCTTGAATCCCTTTTTCGTGGAGACGGGCAAGCAGTTGGTCATGGTCAACAGAGTCAAAAGCTGCTGCTATGTCTAGGAAGATCATTGCGACTCCATTTCTGATGTTGTCTGTTGTATTAATGAGCGTGTTCATTAGGGAAGCTAGGAGAGTTTCAACTCCGTGAGCTTCTCTGAAACCATGCTGGTTTGGATCTAGTGGGGCTTCAGAATCAATGTGTTGTTGAATTTGTCTCAGTGTTACTTTTTCTAGGATCTTGGCTAATAAAGGAATACTTGAAATTGGACGGTAGGAGTCTTCCTTTTTCGGATCCAGTTTATTGTTTTTCAGTAAGGGACAGATGGAGGTCTGTTTGAGGGCTGTTGGAAATATCCCGATGCTAAGTGACTGGTGAGCTAAGGCTGATATGTATGGGCTGAGCTCTGTTCTCAGTGATTTGATCCAGTGGGCTGGACATGGATCGTTGGGAGCGGTGGTGGCGTTGATGGAGGTTATAATTTCTTCGATTGTCTTTGGGGTTGGAGATGAGAAATTATTGAGTATGAATTGGATGTTAGAAGGTTGTGTGGTTTCACTTGTGATTACTGTTGTGATCTTGTTCGCCTTGGATTGGATATAGTCAGCATATAGTTGTGGATGTATATGTTCCTGTTGTGGTGAAGAAGGCTCACTGGTTAGGGATTTTACTAATGATCTACAAGACCATTCCCCCTGCACCCTAGTAGGTGAATATCATTCGCAGCCCCCTCTTGCTGCTCTTTTGCTGCAGGAGGTGACTTCTCTTCTCTCACAAGGTGCCATAGAGGAGGTTCTAACATCTCAACAGGGAATATATTTCTATTCTCCATATTTTCTCATTCCAAAGAAAATCAGAGGATACAGATCCATCGTGGACCTCAGAAACCTGAACAAGTTTCTCTTCCGCGAGAAGTTCAAGACGGTCTCTCTGGGGACCTTCTTACCCTATCTCCAGAGTCAGGACTGGCTGTGTTCTCTAGATCTGAAAGAAGCGTACAGACATATCCTTATTCATTCAGAACACAGGAAAGATCTACTTTTCATGTTTCAGAGAAGACACTATCAATACAAAGTCCTTCCCTTCGGACTCGCCTCTGCCCCAAGAATCTTCACAAAAGTGCATGAAGGTTGTAGCCGCATTTCTAAGATCTCTAGGGATATTTGTCTTCTCTTAATTAGACGACTGGCTCATAAAGGCAAGCACCTCCCATGAGGTCCACTTGTCTATGATCCCACAGGGTCCTGGTCCAGAACGACAATCAGGTAGCCATGTTCTGTATCAACAAGCAGGGAGGAACAGAATCTTGGCACTTCTGTAGGGGAGGCTCTCCATCTCTGATCCTTTGCCAGTGCTCATCAGATACACCTCCAAGCGGTCAGGGGAGTAAAATGTCTTGGCAGACAAATTGAGCCGGATCCTCCTTCCCCATGAATGGTGTCTCCATATGGAGACAGCATCCTTCATCTTTCAAACCTGGGGGACTCTAGAGATAGACCTGTTTGCTACTCTGCAGAATGCCAAGCTTCCTCTCTTCTGTATCAGGACTCCCATGTCTGGCAACCAACATGTGGATGCTTTTCACCTCCACTGGGGTCAAAGGCTCCTGTATGCCTTCCCTCCCATTCCCCTAATTCCTAAGACGCTTTTCAAGCTCCAGATGGACAGGGGCTTCATGATACTCATAGCCCCGTACTGGCCAAGTCAACCATGGTTTCATCTCCTGCTACATCTGCCTGATCAAACCCCTAGATCTCTGGATCTTCTCCAGATCTCCTCTCCCAGGAGGATGGGACGCTGCTCCATCACAATCCGCAGTCTCTCCACCTCATGGAATAGCTGCTGAAAGCCTAGCATTGCAAAATCTTAACCTTACCCAGGAGGTCCTGTTAGCCTCTAGAAAGCCATCCACCAGACATTCTTATGCTTTCAAGTGGTGTAGATTTTCTCATTGGTGTTCCCAGAAGGATCTCAATCCCTTCTTGGCTCCAGTGGAGACGCTTCTCCAGTATCTCCTCCACCTGTCCTCATCTGGTCTCAAGACCAACTTACTAAGAGTGCACCTAAGTGCAATTGCAGCCTCTCATCATTCCTTGGATGGACAGCCCATTTCCTCACAGCCGCTCATAGCGCACTTCATGAGAGGCCTTTTTCTGACCAAGCCTTCCGTGGTGTGGGATCTCAGTGTTGTTCTAGGGCAACTTCTCAAGCCGCCTTTTGAACCTTTGGCCATGACCTCGCTAAAGTTTCTAACATGGAAGGTCATCTTCCTTATTGCCCTCACTTCAGCTAGGCGCATTAGTGAGCTTCAAGCTTTGGTGGCAGACCCACCTTACACATGGTTCCATGATGACAAGATCATCCTTAGAACTCACCCCCACATCATGCTGAAGGTGGTGTCTCCTTTTCATTTGAATCAGTCAGTTTACCTTCTTTTCTTTTTTCCTAGACCACATTTGTCTAGGGCAGAGGCAACCTTCCATACCCCTGACTGCAAATGTGCCTTAGCATTTTATCTTCAGAGGATTTGAACACCGTAAAACTTCTCAGTTGTTCATATTCTTTGACCTTAGTCACCTGGGGTTGCCAGTTCCCAAACATACTCTGTCTAAATGGATAGTAGATTGCATCTCATTTGTTTATGATAAAGCAGGACTATCCCCTGAGGGTCATGTCATTGCCCATAATGTTCATGCCATGGCCACCTTGATGGTGAATCTCCACTCTGTAGCCATTGACGAAATCTGCAAAGCAGCAACTTGGCCTTCGGTCTCATTCCTGTCTGGACAAGGTCTCCCGCTGGGATGTGATGTTTGGTCAAGCTGTTCTCCCGCACCTCTTTCAGACTTAAGGGCAACTCCTACCCTCCATCCTGGAATTTAACGATACCAGACATCCATGGAAGATTCATGACCTCTTGAAGTCTTCCCTGAGGCAAACCTACCGGTTCTGAGGTCATTTGGCATCTGGGAGCTAGGGAGTCTCATATGTGAAGACTATATTCCTGCTTGTTCCTGGAGATAGCGTAGTTACTCACCTGTAATAGGTGATCTCCGGGAACAGCAGGAATTTAGTCTTCACAACACACACTCCTCCCCTAGGAGTTTCAGGTTTTCTTTTCTCTCCTTTTCTTTCAGCTACACACTCAACTGAGGAGGGAAAGTTGGTAAGGTGGGAAGGCAGCAATGCAGACACAGTGGGATGCTCCCAAAAGCTTTCCTATTGGATGCTGGGGAGCGTTCCCACGTGTGCTCCGTCGGTACCGACGTCACCCATATGTAAAGACTAAATTCCTGCTGTTCCGGAGATCACCTATTACAGGTGAGTACCTATGCTTTCATGGAAAAGGATAGGATGGGGATAAGGTAAAATAAGAAAAGATAGAGATTTGGAGAGGGAAGAGAATCCTCCCAACATTAACTGTAGAGTTGAAAAGAAAGAAGGTGTGAACTAAATATAAATAAATGAATGAATGTTTGATAGAGTTGGGATATGTGACCATGCAATAACTTGGCACAAAAAGATTAGAGGAGCTCCTGAGGTAGCAACTTCACAGGAAACCACCTTCGGTTTTCTGAGCTCCAAGAGAGCTATGCATTCTGATGCCATCAGGTGATGTCATCTGCTTGTGTGACTGATTCATCCTGCTAGTCAGCAGATAAAATATGTGATGTTAGAAATGATGTATTAGTTGTGCCATGTTGTGTTACATCAGCATACCAGAAGACATGAATATTCAGCTTAGACCTATTTTAGTGCCATGTTTGTGATTTCCAACTCTGCTGACAATGTTCTTTATGACATGTTCACTAATCATGGTTGCCTTTCAGCACATATACAGCAAACAATCGGTATTCTTTGTGTGGGAGCTGGTGTGGACCAAAGAACGTCCCTTGACTCTGCAATGCTTCTTCTCTGTTGGATTCCGCCCTCTTTCTGTGGAAGAGCAGTTTGTATCCTTGAAGCCCTACAGCTATGAATTTCAAATGGATCATATTTTTGTGAGTATTTCGTAACCCTTTTTTCTTCCAAAATGTCTAGAATCGGGCCTAGGCAGCAGTATGGCTGGTGGTCCAGGCAGGGGTGGCCCAAGGGGTGTGCGGGGCCATGTGCGGAGACTCGGTGCGGGCCTCATTTGCATAAATATTTGCATAATGTTACCATACACTAACTTTTAGTAAACATGCCTCTTAATGAGTGTATGGATAAAGAAAGACTAAAAGATTTCTACATTACTATAATCCAGTGCCAACCGCCAGGCACATTAGGAACTACTACAAACACTGCCCATTTAGAACCCATAGCAAACCCGCCATATCGTAACAGCACTACCAGGACTCACAAAGCACCATACTCTACCTATCAAAAGGCAACACTGCAAATATTAAACCAGTACATTTCAGAGAATAACAATACATGACCTACTGGGGAAAGAGAACAAGTAGCAATGTCAAATAGGAATTACATAAACAGAATACCTCAGCTCAGTTACACATGCAGAACATAGACCATCACCAAACAAGGAATCACAATTTAGAAACAGGAAGACAATAATTAATCTGGGAACCCCAAAAGCCAAACTTGGAATGTGCAACAACACTGTAGAAATAAAACTATAAATTAATTTCCTCTTGTACTAAACAAAGCGCAGACGTTAATGATGCACATTTCCCAGAGCTGACATATTCCAGTTAATAAATTCAAAATAAAGAGATATTTTTCTACCTTTTGTGCATTTTTTTTCAGTTGCAATTGCTCCAGCCACTTTCTTCTGGTTTCTTTGTGTCTTCTGCTAACTCTCCATCGTCTACTGTCCATTTGTCCTTTCTTCTCTCTTCTAGTTTTTTTTCCATTCTGTCTCTACATCTGCTTTAACATACTAATCTTTCTCCTTTTGCTCTTTCCTCATTCCTATTTCATCCACTCAAATTTTACCCCTTCATCCTCAATCCCCACTTACTCTCCCAATACCCGGCCAATTGTAGATTTTTCTCCCCTCCCACACAAAATATTTTTCCCCTTTCCATTTCACTCTCCCAGCCCCATCCCATTCTAATCCTCCTCCAACATCAGCTCCCTTCTAGTTCCAGCCCCACCCAGCATCCGCTCCCTTCTAGTCCCCGCATCAGCCCATTTCCAGTCCTATCGTAGCCCCCACCATCAGCCCATTTCCAGTCCTAGCTCCCCATCCATTTCCAGTCCTATCCGGGTCCCTCCATCAGCTCATTTCCAATCCCAGCCCCCCATCATCCCATTTCTAGTCATTTCCTAGCCCCACCACCATCAGCCCATGTCAAATCCTAGCTCCCCTCCACTCAGCCCATTTCCAATCCAAGCCCCCCATGAGCCTACTTCCAGTTCTAGCCCCTCCATGAGTCCATTTCAGTCCAAGCCCCCACCACAGCTCATTTCCAATCTTAGTGCCCCCAACAGCCTATTTCCAGTCCTATCCTAGCCCCTCCATCAGCCCATTTCCTGTCCTAGCTCCCCCCGACTCAGCCCATTTCCAGTCCTAGCTCCCTCCCCTCACAGCCCGTTTCCATTCCAAGCCCCCCTCCCCATCAGCTATTTTCAGTTCAAGCCCCCCCTTTCATTCAGCCCATTTCCAGTCCTAGTAACCCCCCAGCCCATTACCAGTCCTAGCCCCCCCATAGCCCATTACTAGTCCTAACCCCCCCATAGCCCATTACTAGTCCTAACCCCCCCATCACCATTCCTAACCCCCATCAGCCCACCTCCAGTCCTAACCACTCCCATCAGTCCATTTCCAGTCCTAGCCCCCCATAGCCCATTACCAGTCCTAACTCCCCATCAGCCCACTTCCAGTTCTAACCCCCCCATCAAACCATTTCCAGTCCTAGCCCCCCCCATAGCCCATTACCAGTCCTAGCCCCCCCCATAGCCCATTACCAGTCCTAACCCCCCCATAGCCCATTACCAGTCCTAACCCCCCCATCACCCCATTACCAATCCTAACCCTCGCATTAGCAGTCCTAACCCCCCATCAGCCCACCTCCAGTCCTAGCCCCCCCATCAGTCCATTTCCAGTCCTAGCCCCCCCATCAGTCCATTTCCAGTCCTAGCCCCCCCATTGCCCATTACCAGTTCTAACCCCCCCAACAGCCCACTTCCAGTTCTAACCCCCCCATCAACCCATTTCCATTCCTAACCCCCCCATAGCCCATTTCCAGTCCTAACCCCCCATAGCCCATTTCCAGTCCTAACCCCCCATAGCCCATTACCAGTTCTAACCCTCCCATAGCCCATTACCAGTTCTAACCCTCTCCATCAGCCCATTACCAGTCCTAACCCCCCATCAGCCCATAGCCAGCCCTAACCCCCCTCCCCCATCAGCCCAGGGAAAATTAAACAAAAAAAACAAACTGGCTGCTGCTGCTGCCGCCGTGGCGTAAAGTTGCAGATCACGCCGGACACCATCGGGGCTTGATCCAGCATCGGTGAGTCGAGCAGGAGGATCGCTGCTCCCCGATCAGCCCCCCAAGGCTAATCAGGCCCAACGCCAGCACACAAACCACTCTGCGCCCTTGGCATGGCCCTTAGGCGGGGACCAAAACAAGTGACAAACCGTCTCTACAGACCATAAGTCCATCATAATCCAGCACCTATAGAACTAGTAACTGTTCTCAACACACCTACCTACTACTGTCATTATTATTATGGAACCACCCACCTGATTTGATCCTACATCTATAGGAACTGCATACTGCAAGTAAACACCTGAACTAACCTATACTTAAAGTAACTGTATTGCATTATCTGTCATTTTGTATAATACTACATTTGTATACTATATTGATTAGTAGTCCACCTGTATAACTTTGCTACATGTCTGTGTATTGCTACATGTCTATATATTGCTACATGTCTGTATATTGCTATATAATTGCTACATGTCTGTATATTGATAATATAGCCAAGCTCTGATAAGCCAACCCACCTCAGAATAGATACCCTCCAAATTAACAACCAAGAACACAATCCTGTGGTGAAGAGCTCACCCCACATAGAGGACAATAGCATGGAACATCAACCCCATCATACTATACCTACACACAAAAGCTGCAAACTCCTATACGTACAGCAAAAACACAAAAGAACACTCGTCCTAAAAATGTATGCTTGTATACTAATTCTCACTCTATGCTCTTATCAAACAGATGCATTTTACTACACCAACTACTTTACAACCTTATAAGCTCCTCCTACATATATCATACATCCCTACTATATACCGACCTTTATGCACATCTGCACACTACAGACCTCACAGCAAGAGACCTACCAAATATACGCAAAGAAAACCATCAGCACAAACATACATACCTCAATCGCACTCTCCACATACTACCCGCTTAACTATAGGCCTGATAAATGCAAGATCAATATGCAACAAAACAAACACTATCACCGACTACATCTATGAAAACAACATTGCATTACTGAATCATGGCTCAAGAGTATAGACCAGGTAATACTGAACCAAATAACACCACCAGCTTTCACAGCTTACAACTGCCCCAGAACCCACAAACGAGGAGGCGGCGTATTAATCCTTGCCGATCAGAATTAAGGCTCAAGACATCATCCTCCAAAAGTTCCGAACACTGTGAATTCATCAACACAGAAAACAAACATCTATCCATCTGCTTAATATACCGACTCCCCCAATGCCCCATCAAAGGACACATCCAACATCCTGGACATGATATATGCACCTAACTCAACACGCAAGACTCTCATTGTGCTAGGAGACCTAAACCTCACATCTGCCTCAACAACAACCTAACTCGCATTTCACAAAGCAATGGAATCCATTCAACTCAAGCAAATCTTATCGGGCCCATCACATCGCTCTGGCTCCACACCAGACCGCACATTCGTTCCAACCAACACTCTAGATAAAGATCTCATAACACCACCTAAAACTACACCAATACCATGGTCAGATCACCATGCCATATCATTTGAACTCCACCTCAATACCGATCAGGCAGCCCAGAAAACGGAACAGCCAACAAAACACTTCAAAGCCTTTAACAAAGAGCAATTCCTCAAAGATACCGTGCAGTCCCTACACCATGATATCACCGACCTGGACGAAGCCATCAACTCATGGAATACCACCATATCTGCTGCATCTCAACTAACACCTCGTATGAACTCACACCACAGCAAAAACAGGTCCAGATCTACACCATGGTACTCTAACACAATAAGACAATCCAAAAGAAAACTAAGGCAACTGGAACGTCGCTGGAGACACAACAAATCAGAAACTACACTGAAACAATACCATGAGATGCAAAAAGATTACAATAATCTACTAAACAAACATAAACAACAATACCACACAAACCTTGTACTAAAAGCCTGTAATAAACCTAAAGAACTCTTCAACATCGTTCGGACCCTAACGAATGACCCAACAATGAAAGATGAAAGTAAAATACACCCGCAAACCTTTGCTGATTACCTAACAGCCAAGAACAGCACCAACACACACCATAAGTGCATCCCCCTTATGGACACACCAGCAACAGATGATTCTGCAACTACCAATCAATGGAAGAACTTCAGCATTCCATCAAAAAAACAAACAGAACAAACCATCACTGCACTAAACACCACCATCTCTCCATCTGACCCCTGCCCGGTAACTTGGATTAAATCCACCAAAGAACTATAATTGTACAGAGACAGCTCCAAGATCACATTGACGAATTCGACCCACTAGATCCCCACCAGCACGGATTCCGTCCAAAACATGGCGTTGAGACACTTCTCATACATCTATTCAATAACATAATCAAAGGAATAGACAAGATGAAGCAGGGCTTTCTACTAATAATTATCGATATATCCGCGGCATTTGACACAGTTTCCCATCACATCCTACTGAAGCGCCTAACGGAGATCGGACTACAAGATTCCACAATAAAATGGTTCCAATCATACCTTGAAGATAGACACCAGAGAATAAAATCTGGGAACCTCACCTCAGAACCCTTCAAGACCACACAAGGAGTTCCCCAAGGCTCAGCATTATCAGCTCTTCTCTTCAACATCTATATTCAACCCATATGCAAAATATTTAACAAACACAAGATACAATACGCCATATATGCTGACGACATCATGGCATATACCCCTATTCAACTGGACTCCCCAGACTATACCAAAATATCAACATGCATTCAAGAAATAACAACCTGGCTAACTAACAACAACATAAAAATCAACATTAAAAAAACTGAAGCAATTATCATCACGAGAGACTCCTCATTCATTCCTCCTACTGCTATCAACATATCCGATACATCAATTACAATAAAAGACGAAGTCAGATACCTTGAAGTGATCCTAGTCAAACAACTCACCCTCCAACCGCATATCAACAAGATATCCAGAACAGCCTTCTTCAAACTCACAACACTCCGAAGACTAAAACCCCTCCTAAGTAAAGAACATTTCCGTACAGTATGCCAGGCTATCATTACACTGCTGCTGGACTACTGTAATATACTATTCCAAGGTCTACCTAAACAAACCACCCACCCCCTACAAATAGTCCAGAACACTGCTGCCTGCGTTATCACTAGCGCTTCAAATCAAGACCATATAACTCCAATACTACAAGATCTACACTGGCTACCAATCTCCTCACGAGCAAAATATAAATCAGTGCTCACCATCTTCAAAATTAAAAACATCTCAGCAGGAATACTACTGGAACTCATTGGAACCAAAACAAGCAAAAGACCAGACAGAAACAGCACCAAAAACAATATACCAACACCTACTCTATTCACAAGAACAAACAAATCCACATCCATGCAAGCCTTCTCTCTTGCTGCCCCTGCTATCTGGAATGTCCTCCCAGATAACCTAAAATCAACAACCGATATAAAGGATTTCCGGAAGCTACTCAAAACCACCCTATTCATTGAACAATTTAATGAAGACCACCAATCCACCCTAACCACACCACAAAACAAGTTACACAAGAAATGACATCCACAACATCAAAACATCCTATTACTCTCAGTAAATTGTATATAGCCCAGTGTAGATAGCTTAACCTGTATATATTGCACCCCAAATCAAGATTTACCTATCCACACACTCATGAACACTAAATTCACAGCCACTGCATGCCGACACCTCCGCACTAAACTACTTGATTGGTTTGCAGTGAAATCCGCTTTGATTCAAGGATAAAGCGGGATATGAATACTTTTAAATAAATAAAGTGTCCTGCGGCCCCCCGCCTGCCCAGCAGAGTCCTCCCTCCCTGCATCAGTCCCTCTCCGCGCTGGCTTTCAGAGCCGCGAAGGGAGAGTTTCTCTCTCGCGGCTCTGTTAAACTCGCCAGCGCTGATGGGAAACAGGCATTTCCTGTTTCCCATTAGCCCTGGCGGGCTTAACAGAGCCGCGAGAGGGAAACTCTTCCTTCACGGCACTGAAAGCTGGCACTGAAGGGACTGATGCAGGGAGAGAGGACTCTGCCGGGCAGGCGGGGGGGGGGGGGGCCGCGGGACACTTGATTCTGCCACAGCGGCAGCAGCAGCAGCCAGTTTGTTTTTTTTGTTTAATTTACCTGGGCATTTAATATAGAATGTTGTTTGCACGGGGCCCCCTGAAACGCGGGGCCCTGTGCAAACAACATTCTTGCTCAATGGCTGGCCCTGGGTCCAGGGATCATCAGTTAATGGCTTATCTAGGGACCGTGGCTTTTGTGCAGATAATTCATGGAGAGTTTCGCTAGATAGATTCTTGATGCCTTTCTGGTGCCATGTAGAGAATTTTGATAGCTCCTGTGACTGCTGAAAGTAGGAACCTGCCAACACTTCAGTAGCTGATATAGTACTATCTTTCCTCTTGTATACCTTTCCTGCTTATCCAAGGCATGCCCTTTACTACATAAAAATGCAAATGATTAATGATATGACTTGCATGTTTATAGAGCTTATACAGCGTAAAAGCGGATATCTTCCCTCCTTTGGGCGCAGAGTATTGTCAGACGGGTTCGCTCTGCTCCCTGGAAGTCTCCATCATGCGACTTTCAGAGCTCCTGGAGGTTGATAAGGATGAGGCATTAACAGAGTCCAATGGATACTGTACCACTAAGCTCCTGTATGAAGGTAAGTGATCTGGAAAGTTCTCAGACATAATGCCTCACATGCATACTCCCCCTCCCCCCCCATCAGAGCTACGGCTAGGATCTGGGGGTAAATCGAGTATAATCCTTATATACGTGTATTATAATCAGGGGTGGCTCTATCATTAAGTCAAGTGAGGGAGTTGCCTCAGGTGACAAAATTTTGAGAGGCAGCAAAAAATGTCCTTAAAATACTCCTGGAGTGGCCACCTCACATTCTCCTAGTAAGCCCTAGCCCCCCCAGTTCAACATTTTTCTCTCTCCAAAGGGGGCCCCCCTCCCTCAGTGCCAGTGCCACTCAGCACCTGCAGCAGAAGCAGATTTAAAAGAAAAAACAGCAAAAAGGCGCACAGAGCTGCCGAATCTGTACATCACTGATGGCTCTGCTGATCCTGCCCCCTCTGATGTAGCTTCCTATTTCTGAGAGGCACACAGGATTCGCAGAGCTATCAGCAATGCACATGGATTCGGCATACGGTGCCTTTTTTCAGCTTTTTTTTTTTTTGCCACTGCCTCAGATTTCAGGAAGCAGCAGTAGCAGAGGTGGTAGTGGGGAAAAGGAAAAAGAAGATGATCGACCAGGGCGGGAATAAGAAAAGGAGATGCTGGATATAGGAAGGGGGGAAATGAAAGAAATATGCAGGCTTGGGTGTCATGAAAGGAAATCTAAAGACATCAAGGGGGGGGGCATGCATCATGCTGGGGAATAGGGTGACAAGAAATGCTGGACATTGGAAGAGGGTGACTAGTGTGACGGGGAAATACTTAACCCAGGTAAAAGTAAGAAGACAGAGGGTATATGCTGGACATGAGGAAGAGAAGGAAGACAAGGGAGATGATGAAAATGGGGGGTAGGGGGAATAGAAGGACAGAGGTGAGATGCTAGACATGGGAATAGCTACAGAGGGGAGATGCTGGACACGGGTGGGAGTAGTAAAACATATTCATTCTTTAGTCACCTCCTGTTTTGATTATTGCAACCTCCTCCTTGCTGGTCTCCCTCTGGGTCATCTCTCTCCCCTTCAGTCTATTCAGAACTCTGCTGCATGGCTAATCTACTGCCAGTCCTGATATACTCATCTAACCCCTCTTCTTGCCACTTAATTGGCTTCCCTTCTGTTTCTTTATCCAATTCAAACTTCTCCTTCTAACCTATAAATGCATGCATTCATTCATTCCTCTCTCCCTACATCCCTCCTCGTGAACTCCACTCTTCCACTGGCCTGCTTCTCTCTATGACCTTTTCTTCCACTGCGAACTCCAAATTTAGATCCTTTCACCTTGCTGCTTCTTATGCCTGGAATAAATTACCCTAGTCTGTACATCAGACTTCTTCTCTCTCCCTTTTCAAATCCACGCTAAAGGCTCACCTCTTTGAGGCTGCTTTTGAATCCTGATCCCTTGTTTTCCTTATGTCTCCTTACCTTCCCTATTTGTACCTTTATTCTCACCTTTTGTTTTGTCTGTCTTGATTAGATTGTAAGCTCTGACGAGCAGGGACCATCTTATATGTATCTGTATAGCGCTGTGTATGCCTTGTAGCGCTATATAAATGATTGATAATAGTAGTAGTAGTGGTAGAGGAGAGAAGAGGCTCAGTATGATAGAGGGAATAGGGACACAAGGATACTGGACATTGGGGAGGTATGGAGTAGAGAGACACAGGAGGGATGCTTACATGGGGGGAATAGGAAGACGGGGGGAATGCTAGACATTGGAGAAAGGATAGGGACACAGAGTATAAATACAGAGGAGAATATCGAGACAAAGGAGAGATGCTTGACACAGGGTGGAATAGGGAGACAGGGTGCAGATACTAGATACAGGGTTGAGTAAGGAGACAGAGGTGCAGTCATAGATGGAGGCAAGGAGGATAGAGAGAACAGATGGAAGGGGGGAAGAGAGAGACCAAGATGATGCTGAATGAAGGTGGAAGAGAGAGAAAAAGTTGGATGAGAGGAGAGAGAATGGAAGGGAGCATGAGTGAAAGACTGAAGAATTAGAGGGATGGTGTGAGAGAAAGACAGAAAGCTGTAGTTAGAAGTATTAAAAGGAGAATGCTGCCCAAGGAATGGCAGCTTATTAATTGGCCTCCGATAGAAGACTTTGTTAAAGCAGTATTACCATAACAATCAGCAGCCATCTATGCCCATGATAGCATGGTCTTGCTGGTGGGGAAGCATTATGATGTCCATTAAAGAGAAGGTTGGTGATATTAAAGATACAGTATGTTCTGGGAGACAGGAAAGGAACCAGGAACTGGTGCATGAGATAGGCCAGAGCCTACTATGGACCATGTGTGATTCAGATTTACAGAACAATCCAGGATCTATAATACAGGATCAGCCACTAACTACAGTGGATCACAATAAAAAATTAAAATCTGAGATCGCCCATGTTGGCGAGGACATGAGGGAGTTGTTTTCAGACTTGTGGCAGGATGTTAGTGAACTGAGCAGCCAACGCTACTGGAAGCAACAGCTGAAGATGCAGGAGGGTCATGTCATGGTGCTGGACACCTGGACTGTTAGACTAGACGGAATGCACTCTGACTTTTTGGTTAAACTCGAAGATCTGGAAAATCAGGCTCGGAGATGTAACTTCAGAATCGGCGGCTTGCCGAAGGTGGATAAGTGTAATTAATATGGACACAGTAGAGCACGACATGTTTGCTCTCTTTTACAGGCTGCCAGAGCTTCAGAGGGCAATGGGAGATCATAATTCAGCATGCCCACCAGGCCTTGGGCCCCGGCTGTGGTAATCTTCCCTGGAACATTGTTTTCTATATTGCTTTCCTGAAAACAGCCCAGACTGTTAAAGATTTTAGGTGGAATTATGTCAAGTTGGAGATCTACAGAGACCTATCTCCCCTGACACTGCAGAAGCAGAGGAATTTCAAGGAAATCACTGCCTTGCTCAGACATGAGCATTCGATACTGAGATATCCCTTTGGTATGATGTTCACTCATGATGACATTTTGCATCAGGCCCATACAGTGGAAAATGCCTGTTAGAAACTGCTGTAGACAAGCCTGATTGAGAAGTGGGCCCCCAAGGGACTAACATCTGCAAAAGGGAAAGAAGCACTGCTGAAATGGCAGTGAGTCCCAGCTGGGGATTGCCGACTCAAGCAGTAGCCAATTGGAAAGTTACCTGGTGGCGTCCAGGAAGGAGGAGACTGACTGCAAAGTCATCTGAATGTCTGATGCTGTTCTTGCCTAAAGACACATTCTGCAGACCATGTCTCTGTTTGCTTTTAATTTTTTTTTCTAATAATAATCTTTATTAATAATTTCAAAAGACAATAATACATTTGTACATAAAATGAAAATACAGAAAACTATATAGTCCACATCCAGGAGAGCTGCTGATATCAAATATAAACAATTCAAATAAAAAAATTAATAATAAGAAAACATAATAGAAGGGAGTTAGTGCCCTAAATTCTATGCAAAACTCTAATTATTTTAACTTGCTGAGATGATAAAGTTGTACACACTACGGCGGTGGAGCCTGATTTATAAGAAATGATTCTAAAGAGGACGTCTCAGAGAAAACATACTTGGTGCCACCTAATGTAACCAAACATTTACAGGGAAACTTAAGGAAAAAGGATGCACCAAGTGCTAGAACGCAAGGCTTTAAAGACAAAAAAGCCTTACGCCTAAGCTGGGTTTGCCTAGAGACGTCAGGAAAGATGTTGATTTTCCCCCCACAAAAATCAGCATTCTTATTCAAAAAGAACAAACGCATAACTGTGTTTTTATCAACCTTAGAGGAAAAAGATACAAGAAGGGTGGCCCTAGAAGAAATTATATCATGAGAAGATTCAATAAATTTGGAAACATCTAATGAATCTGACAAGGTTTTAGGAGCGACTCCCAGGGAACCATCACCAGGAGGCGCCCCTATCACAGGCAAATAATATAACTTGTTAATAACCGGTTTAGCATTATCTTCATAACCTAAAACTTCAGATAGATATTTATCAAACAATATCTGAGGGGATAGCAAACGAGTATAGGGAAAATTTAAACATCTAATATTTGTTGCCCTTAAAGTATTTTCCAATAATTCTTGCTGAGTATGCAAGGTAATGCTATCCTTAATAAAAGCTAAAGATCTCTGTAAAGTAGCACATTGAGTTTCCAATTCCTGACATTTAGTATCTAAAACTGCTAATTGAGAATCATACTAAGTCATCTTAGCTACAGAACCTTTCAAAAATTCTGAGAACTGAGAAACAACAGATGTTAATGAAGCTATAGAAGCCTTTATTCGTGAAAGGACTGACCATACATCTACTAATGAAATATTTTGAAGATCCATAGTTGTAGCGGGTATACCATCAGGATGTAACCCCACAAAGTCCTCCGGTACCTGTGGCAAAGAAACTACCACAGGTTCACAGGCTCTTTCCAGATGGGCAAGTGGAGACAAAACCTCAGCACTTCGAGACTGCTCCTCCACCACAGGAGAAGATGTCACTGGGCCGATTGCATCCAGTTCAGCAAGCAGGGCAGAGTTTGAAAACCCCAACACAGAGGAGCCATCCAAGAGGGGCAAAGACTTGGTGGCAACAGCAGAATCCCCTTCTGCTGCATTTACTAACACAACGTGTTTATCCATAGGCCCAACAATTTTAACTACTTTAGAAGGATTCACAGTGCTCACATTATGAAGACATTTTCTGCGCTTGCCCATTCCAAGAGCGCCACCTCTGAAGCTCCTCGAGCGCCGAAGGAGCGCATAAGGAGCTTAAACATGCCCCTTTAAATCGCGCCCCTTCAAAGCATGACCGCGGAGCAGACCAGATCTTAAGCCCCCAAGATGACGTCGGGGCCAGGCGCCACGTGGATGCACCGGGAAGCCCTGCAGGTGCCTGAAGAGCCCACTCTAGACGCGGAGCACAGGTCGGGCAGGAACTCCTCCTCACACACTCCCGACTGCAAGTGGGAACCGCTCCTCCTTTAAGCCCCCAAGGTGACATCGGGGCCAGGCGCCGCGTGGATGCACCGGGAAGCCCTGTAGGTGCCTGAAGAGCCCACTCTAGACGCGTAGCACAGGTCGGGCAGGAACTCCTCCTCCTCACACACTCCCTGTTTGCTTTTAATTTTGACCTGCTATACTTGCCTTTTTTTATCCAGTTACAAGTGCTATATTGTTTAGTTGATACATGCATTCTTGGAAGGAGTAGTTTATAGGAAAGGGAAATGTCACAGGAGTGTTAGTGGGAGTTGGAGTTGATAGGTTTGTGTGGAATAGTGGGGGATGGAGAGTATGTTTAGTTATATTATTACTGTTATATTTTTACTGTGGGTGATCTTGTTCCTCTATACCCAGTTGACCTTTAGGGCTACAAAGGTGGTTGAGGGGTGGCAGCAAGGAGGGAAGGGGTAAGGTGGATGGGTTGGATTGGGATGGGATGGGGGTGTGGGGGAGGGTTAGGTTGTTCAGATGTTGGCATTGAGGTGAGTGGATTTGGTCTGGTTGGAAGTGTGGTTTGGTAATATGGATGTCTGCTCAGGGAGAAGTTGGTTGAAATTGAGGATTGACAATAGCAGCCAGTGTTGTTGTCTCTTGGAATGTTGCAGGGTTGGACTCCCCTTTAAAGTATAAGAAAGTTTTAAATACACTTTAAGAGGCGTAAAGCAATAGTGTTACTCCAAGAGACCCACTTGAATGATTTGGAGCATCACAAGCTTCAGAGAGATTGGGTTAGTTGCTGTTACTTTGCCTCCATGCCTAAAAATATAAGATGTGCCAACCTGGGTGAAGCCATCAAGCCCAGCATCCTATTTCCAACAATGGCCAATCCAGGTCACAAGTATCTGTCAGGTTCTGAAAAAGGTACACAGATTCCACGTTGCTTATCCCAGGGTTTATGGGTTTTCCTTCAGGAATTTGTCCAAACTTTTGTAAACCCAGCTACACTCACAACTTTTACTACATCCTCTGGTAGTGCCTGTATCATGTAGAGCTGGAGTAACTATTTTAATACAGAAAAATGCTCCTTTCCTTTGCGTCCCTCTAGTCCAGTCCCGGAACCTGAGAGTTCTGTACCTCCTCCAGCAGCTATGGAGACTGACACACGTCATCGCTTTGATGACCCAGGTATACGTAGGCAAGGACCGCCTCTCCCCACCAGTTTGTCTCCATAGCAGCTGGAGAAGGTGCTGAGCCTAGGGACTGGGCTCAGACGGTAGCACATAAGCAGAATTTTAAAAAAATCTAAATTTAAGTTGTTTTGATTACCTGTGGGTAGCCAGGGGTTAGCAATAGGGTTGGTCTGCAAAGGCTGGTTGACTCCTCTGTTGCTCTCTCTCCTTGAGTCCTCCCGCCCCCTCCCCCGCAGGTAAGAGCTGCACTGCAGTTGACAATTCGGTGAGAAGGGCCTCCCTGCTCCCGATCCCGCGTGAACGGGTGAGGAGCAGGTGGCAGGCGCCACCAGCAACGTGCCTGAGACGGAAGCAGGAGGATTTCGGCACTGTCTCTCTACCACGGAGCCGAAGCCGCCGATCCGGCTGAGCTCCGGTGGTAGATTGAGGGCCCCCGGTAGATTGAGGCCCCCGGAGTGCAGGGGCAGTCGGTAAGCTGCTATTTTAGCATGTTTGTGGGTCGGACATATGCGGGCAGGCCGGGGAGCTCAAATCGCCGCGGTAAGTGCAGATCGGGGTGAAGCACTGACCGTGTGGTGTTCGCGCGGGAAACAAGATGGCAGCCATTTTTTTTGTAATTTGTTGTAATTTTGGCAGCACAGTGCATCGGGGAGAGCAGTGGCTCCTTTTCTCCCGTTGACAGGTTCGTGGGTGCTGCACTTGGTGGAGTTAGGTTAGTTGTGGTGGCTGCAGTTTAAAAAAAAAAAAAGAACGAACAAAGACTTGAGATGCACTATATATATATATATATATATTTATTTATTTATTTAACAGTATTTCTAAACCGCCTTATCATAATAATCAAGGTGGTATCACAGCAAACAATCTGGTAGTGTGAGTGTGTTATACATGCAGTGAGGGTGAAAATTTAGTTGGGTGCGTGTTGTATTGTGTGCTAGATTGGTTTGAGCTATGTACAATGTGGGCTATATACAGTGGTGCTAAAAACATTTTATATACATACAGTGTTAGGCAGTAACGTGTGCTGCTATACAGTCACTTAGGTTATGTGATGTGTCCATAGTGTTCTATGAACAGCATGGTTTTCAGCTGTTTTCTAAAGTCCTTGAGGTCTGTAGTTGCCCTCAAATCGTCCGGTAGTTTGTTCCATATTGTTGGAGCAGCCATGGAGAGTGCTCTGTCTGTTGTGTCCTTGCGTGTGTGTTTGTATTCACTTGGGGTGCTGACTCGGTTGTGTGTTTGTTTTCTTCTAGGACGTGTGCTGGTGTCTGGCTGTATGAGGGTGTGCAGGCTGTTGGCTGATGTGTGCTGTTTTATCTTAAATAGGTTTATGATAGTTTTGTATCTGATGCGTGCGCCGATCGGAAGCCAGTGTAAGTCCTTTAAGGTAGGTGTGATGTGCTCCTGTCTTGCAGTTCCGGATATGATTCGTGCTGCGGTGTTTTGTGCCAGTTGGAGTGGTTTGATGGCTTGTTTCGGTAGTCCAAGGTATATCGGATTGCAGAAGTCCAGTAGTGGGGTTATCAGTGCTTGACAGACGGTACGGAAGTGTTCTGGGGCGAGGAGTGGTTTCAGTCTCCTGATGATTCGCATCTTGTAGTAGGCTTTTTGTATTGTTTTGTCTATGTGTGGCTTGAGATTGAGCTTATTGTCCAGCGTAACCCCGAGGTATCTCACTTCTGACCTTATTGGTATAGTAGTGTTTTGTATCTTTAAATTTGGTGGGTGTATGAAGCTTTGGTTCCGAGTGATGATTAAAGCTTCAGTCTTGTTGTAGTTTATTGCGAGGTTGTTGTCTTGACACCAACTGGTCATTTGTGTAAATCCGGGTTGTCGATTGATATCGGGGTGTATATCATGATGTCGTCCGCATAGATTGTGTATTGAATGTTGTTCTCTTTCATGACGTTGCATATTGGTTGGATGTAGATGTTAAATAGGAGTGCTGAGAGCGCAGATCCTTGAGGTACTCCTTGACGGACTTTGATGGGTCGGGAGGTGATGTGTCCCACCTTGACCTGTAGCTGTCTTTCGGTTAGGTACGAGTGGAACCATTTCAGTGTGATACCGTGTATACCAGTGTTCTTTAGTCTTTCCAGGAGCGTGTTGTTGGTCCACTGTGTCGAAGGCTGAGGAGATGTCGATGAAGATCATTATGATTCCATTCCTGGTGTTGTCAATTATTCTTAGGATGCTGTCGAAGAGGTAGATCAGTAGCGTTTCGACACCGTGGTTGGGACGAAATCCGTGTTGGTTGTCGTCGAGTGTTTCGTGTTTGTCGATGTGATCCTGAAGTTGTAGTTGAACCGTTTTTTCGATGACTTTTGCGAGGAAGGGTATGCTGGAGATTGGTCGGTATGCTGCTGGATCTTTTTTGTCGAGAGTTGTTTTTCTTTGTGATTGGTCTTACTGAGGCAAGTTTTAGTTGCTTTGGCATGAGTCCTTGAGTGAGTGAGTTGTGTACCATTTTTATGTATGGTGGGGATGAGGCTTGATTTGGTGGCTTTGACCCATGACACTGGGCATGGGTCTGTAGGAGCGGTGCTTGTGTTGATTGTAGAGATGATGTGGGATATCTGTTCTGTTGAGGGTGAGGAGAATGTGCCCAGGTTTTGGAGTGTACGTCCCGTCCTTGTGGTCCTACTAGGCGTTGTTTGTTCTGTGGAGTGAAATTTGTCTTTGATGTGGTCGGCGAATTTCTGTGGATCAACTTGTGCTTCCCCTTCTGTTGTTTGCTCTTTTGTGAGGATTTTTACTATTTCGAAAAGCTCTCTGGGTTTGTTGATGGAAGTATTTATCATGTTTGTGTGGAATTCCCTCTTTGATTGGTTGATGTGTTCATTGTATTGCTTTTGCTTCGTTAGATAAAGATGCTGGTCGGCAGTTGTTTTGTTTTTTCTCCATCTCCGTTCAATCTTCCTGAGTTCCCTCTTTTCCTGTCGTATTTTTGCTGAGTACCATGGTTTGTTTTGTCTCTTGTTGTGGTGGTGTTTCTCGGTCCCGCCATCGGATAGTTTGGCGGCGTTGGCTAAAATGCTGTTCCAGCTGGAAACTTGTTCCTCCAGGTCGTCTGTAGTAATGTTCAGGTGTTGTATTGTGTCCTGTATGAATTCGTCCTTGTCGAAACACTTGAATCATCTTTGTGTGTGTGAGATGTTTGCTCTTTTTCGTTTGTCTGGTCCTCTTGTGACCGCAGCCTTGTCTCGATTAAGTAGTGGTCAGACCATGGCACTGGGGTAATGGTGGGTGGAGAAATCAGGTCTCTTGATGTTAGGTAATTGGATGCAAATATGAGGTCTGGGGATGATCCATGTCTGTGTGTTGGTGCATTGATTACACAGGTACACTACCAAAAAACTGCCTCCAGTTTTGCAACTGATTTCTATAGATTTTGGGGTGCTGAATCCAGGTAAAATAGCCAAAATGTTCCATCACATCAAGTTTTCTTGCAAAATTAGATTTCTTACCCATATAAGGAATGTTCACATAATTTCTTTTTAGCCGACTGCAGTTTATTTTCTTGGCCCAAAATAGAGGTTGTAATGGTTAACTAACTAGAAACACTCCCTCATGATATTTTAGAGTGTTTTGTATTCATTTTATACATTAACAGGACAATTGGGAGGCGGGGGGCTAAATCCAGTACTCGCGCTGGCGCATGTTCTTTCCTATTCGCCTCGCCTCGTTCGCTCGCTCAAACACGGTGGTTGCGACATGAACGTTCCTGTCAAATTTCAGTTTCTTGCAAGTTCATTATTACCTTTTGTTTGCTCAGTCGTAATCCAGCTTTATTCCGAAGTGGTTCACTACAGTTGTAGTTTGCAGTGCTGTGTATTTGTGATAGCTCACAGAGCCAGAGGTTGCGTCAACTCTCCGGACAGTTTTTGTTTTATTTGTGGGGAATATACCGTGAAAAAGCGGCAGAGGAACATTTCTGCATTTATTAAAAAAGTATATTTCGCCTATTTCGGTTTGAAGTTAGGCGATCAAGACAAACCGTGGGCTCCTCACAAAGTGTGCAAGACATGTGAGGAAGATCTACGCTTATGGATGAAAGGTAAAAAACAAGCATTTCGTTTTCGGAATACCTATGATGTGGCGTGAACAAAGAGACCACAGCAGTGACTGCTATTTTTGCTCTTGCATTGTGAAGGGATACAACTTAAAAAATAAGAACGTAATAAGTTACCCCAACCTTCCCTCAGCAATTAGGCCTATGCCTCATAGCAACGAAGTACCTGTGCCTGAACCACCAAAATCTTTGGATCATATTTGTGTGGACGGTTCTGATCATGATGAGACTCATCAGATGGCTTTTCCCGATGAGTCCAGTACTTCCGAGTTTGAAACTGAACCAGATCCGAAACCTGAACTTTTCTCTCAAGCTGAATTGAATGATTTAGTCCGGGATTTAGGACTCCCAAAAGATGCTGCCCAACTGCTAGGTTCTCGGCTTAAACAGAAAAATCTATTGTCATCAGGAACAACGTTTTATTGCTACCGCAACCGCGAGACACAATTTTTGAAGTATTTCAGCAAAGAGGAAGATTTGGTATTTTGCAACGATATATACGGAGTGATGGAAAAGTTTAAACTCAAGTATGATCCTGCTGAATGGCGGCTGTTCATTGATTCGTCAAAAGACAGCATAAAAGGTGTTCTTCTTCATAATGGCAACACATTCGCTTCAGTTCCTATTGCTCACTCTGTTATTCTCCAAGAAAAATACGAGAATTTGGCCCTGATTCTTCAGAAGATTCGTTATGATGAGCATAAGTGGATGATTTGTGGAGACTTTAAAATTCTATCCATGCTATTAGGGCAGCAATCCGGTTTTTCACCAAATATCCCTGCTTCCTTTGCTTGTGGGATAGCCGGGCCCGCGACCTACACTGGGGGAAAAAAGACTGGCCAATTCGGGAGTATTTGAGACCCGGTGAGAAAAATGTTCATGAGAGCTTGGTACCTTCGTGATAAAATTCTATTACCACCTCTCCACATTAAGTTGGGTCTCATTAAGCAATTCATCAAGTCCCTTCCAAAAGATGGTGAGTGCTTTCGGTACCTTTGCTCAAAGTTTCCCCCTACTTTCTGAAGCAAAGCTAAAGGAAGGAGTGTTTGTTGGCCCTGATATAAGGAAACTCATTTCAGATGGAGCATTCGCTGAAACGATGTCTGAGAAGGAAAAAGAAACCTGGATTCCTTCAAGGATGTTGTTCTCAAATTCTTGGGGAACAGGTGGGATGAGAACTATAAGGATATTGTTGCCAGGATGCTCAATGCCTTCAAAGAACAAGGCTGTAACATGAGCCTGAAAGTCCATTTCTTGCACTCCCATGTGAACTACTTTCCCGAAAACTTGGGGGCGTACAGTGAAGAACAAGGTGAAAGGTTTCACCAGGACATCAAGGACGCAGAGAGAAGGTACCAAGGAAGATGGAACACCACTATGATGGCTGATTTCTGCTGGTTGCTGCTGCGGGAAACCCCAGATGAAAAATACGCCAAGCAGCGCACCAAGAGAAGCATTCGGGGGAAGAAGAAACGGGCCCACCAGGAGATTGATTGACCCAAGAATGACTTTAAAATCTAAACTGTGTTGACAAATATCGTGTTTTTACTAAACTTTGAAATAAAAATTTGCTAGTTATTACCACAGTGTCGGATCTCATTTATTAGAATTTTATTTTCACAACATCGGGTGTTTGTCTTCATGTATTGCAATGGTGCGGTTTGCGTTTTCTATTCTTACATACATACCTGTAAAAAATTTTTTTCACATTTCTTTGATTTGCTTTTTGTCTAACCTCGCTCTTATATGATAATTGTTTTTGCACATGTATTTGGCTGTTTTAATTGCAGACAATTTTGCTACCATCACAGTGTGTATTGTTGACATTACTCTATTCTTATGTGCTGCCTTGTTACAATTTTCTTTATTCTTATTTGAATAACTACTAAACAATTAGTATAAAGAATTCATCCAAGAAACTTTTATCTCGATCGCACTCAATCTGAAACGTTCACCTCAAACTGCTAACCCAATGTAGCAAAAAATCTGTACGTGATGGAGCAAATTGGTTACCAGATTTGGATTCAGCGCACCAAAAAACGTAAAAATCAATCGAAACATTAGAGGCAGTTTAAAAAAAAAATTTTTTAGTGTACCTGTGTTATTTGTGTGAATTGAAGTGAGGACATTGCTTGAAGGAAGGCCTCTGCGTCTTTGAGATTGGTGGACTTTAGGTTGAAGTCTCCAATCAGCAGCGCTGGTTTGTTGTTTGTTGTTATGGCACAGGCTTCTTCGAGTGTGAAGGCCAGTTCGTCGGGTGGAGCTCTGGGTGCTCTGTATGTTAGGCAGATTGCAATGCTCTTGTTCTTGATGGTAATTGTGTTACATTGCTGTGTCTTGAACTTTAGTATTGTTTTCGCTATTATCAGGACTCCTCCTCCACGCTTGTGGGTGCGTGGGCAGTTGTACGCTGAGTAGTTGTTTGGTACTAGTTGGTTGAGTAGTACATTGTCAGTCGGGTTGAGCCATGTCTCTGTGATGCATATTATGTCGGGCTGTCGCTCTTCAATGTGGTCTACAAGCGTGTGTATCTTGTTGCAGACGGATCTGGCATTTATGAGCTCAATCGTTGTTGTCTTTGTTGAGGAGGTTGCTGTTACATGTGCTTCCTTTGTGCAGGTGTGGGAGTTTGATTTGTGTCTGTTTGGTCGCTTTGCCTGGGAGGTTCTGAGTGTCTCTTTGTATGTGTGCTGTGGTTCTAAATATGGCAATACAGTTGGTGGGTGCCATGTTGTGTTTGCTTGTGGGGGGTGGAGGAGTGTGGTTGGTGGGAGGAGTTGTGTGACGAGTAGGTAGAGTGGGAGGAAGTATGTGGCGTGCATGTTGGTTTTTTTGTGATGTTCTGTTAAGGTGATGCCTGTTTTCTTAAGTCTTCGTCTGTTGGCTGTTTGGAGAGAGCTGCATATGGTGCGATAGCCTGTCTCGTGGAGGGAGAGCCGGATCTGTGTAGGGCGTCTTGGTGCGGGAGCCCGTCCCGTGGAGGGCGAGCCGGATCTGCGTAGGGCGTCTTGATGCGGGAGCCTGTCCCGTGGAGGGCGCCTTGGAATTTGTCCCGTGGAGGGAGCCTGTCCCGTGGAGGGCGAGCCGGATCTGCGTAGGGCGTCTTGATGCGGGAGCCTGTCTCGTGGGGGGAGCCTGTCCCGTGGAGGGCGAGCCGGATCTGTGTAGGGTGTCTTGGTGCGGGAGCCTGTCCCGTGGAGGGAGCCTGTCCCGTGAAGGGCGAGCCGGATCTGTGTAGGGTGTCTTGGTGCGGGAGCCTGTCCCGTGGAGGGTGAGCCGGATCTGTGTAGGGTGTCTTGGTGTGGGAGCCTGTCCCGTGGAGGGCGAGCAGGATCTGCGTACGGCGTCTTGATGCGGGAGCCTGTCCCGTGGAGGGAGCCTGTCCCGTGGAGGGCGAGCCGGATCTGTGTAGGGCGTCTTGGTGCGGGATCCTGTCCCGTGGAGGGAGCCTGACCCGCGGAGGGAGGGCCGGATCTATTGGGGTGTGTGTTGTGGAGGTGTGAGCTTGGTGGTGGGGAATGTGTGATGTACTGTGAGAGTTCTACTTGCGGTTCTGACGACCTTCGCCTCGGTCTGCTCCTTGCTGGGTTCTCCTGTGATGCTGTCGGCGCTGCTGTTTATTTTGGTTGTTTCTTGCTGCTTGGCTTCGTGCCTCGCCTGGGGTTCCGGAGTGGTGAGGTTTTTTCCTTGCAGAGTCGGTGTGGTCGTTGATCTTCGGTTCGGTGGTGGAGGTGTCTGTTGGACATAGCGTGGCTTTTCGGGGAGGAGGAAATGTTGGTTGGTTGCTTTTTTGTGCGTATGTGTGTGTATATATATATTGTGTGTATGTGTATGTGTGTATTATGTGTGTATATATATATATTGGAAGCAGGGGGGGTGAGCGACCGGAGGGTGACTTGGGGTTCCAGTTGGCTGCATTTCCATGGGCACCGTGCTCAGGGGGAGCATGCCGGCTAGGCCTCGGTGTCTGGTTTGTGGCATGAGGTGGGGCTCGCTCCTAGAGTCTGGTGTTTGTAGAGATTGCACGCAGGAAGCAGCGTTGATGGAGCAGGCGCTTGAAGGGGGGTCAAGGGGGCAGGAGATGGGGTCCCAGAGTCAGGGGGATGTCCTGCCTCCATCTCTGCTCCCCTCGGAGCCTGTGGCAGGGCCGTCTAGTCGAGAGAGGCTACTTCGCCGCAGGGACAGGTGTCAACAGGGGGGCAGCCTTTGGTCCCTCCGGATTTCTTTTTGCTATTGCAGCAGGCGTTGTCTCTACTACTGTCCAGTATGGCCTCTCTTCTTGCCAGTGGGCAGGGGGAGAAGCGCCTGGGGAGTCCAGGGGGACAGGACGCAGTAGGTACCCCCGCTAAGAGACATAAGGTAACGGGGGTAGAGATGTCGGCATCTCTGCCCTTGGAAGATCTCGAGACAGAAGGGAATCTGGAGGATGATTCCGTGGAAGAGTTAGAAGAGGGCGAGCTGCCAGAGGCAGAGCAGCAGGCTAGTGTTGTCAGGGTGTTTTGATGGGAGGAGTTGCCGGCCCTGATTACCGAATCCCTTAAGGCGCTTAATATGCCGGCGGCGGTTCCGGCAGCGGATGAGGCATTAAAGGATCCGTTGTTGCAAGCGGTACATACGATGCAGCGGGTATTTCCTATTCACAGAGTGTTCAGGAATATGATTCAGGAAGAGTGGGATGTGCCCGAGTCGGTCCTCAAGGGAGTGGAGGAGTAGCCTAGTGGTTGGGGCAAGGTACTTCAGGCCGGAAGGTCGGGGGTTCAAATCCCACTAGAGGACAGCAACCTTGGGCCGAAAGGACTGAGGTTTCTAGTCCCACAGGTGCTCCTTGTGGTCTTGGGCAAGCCACTTAACCCTCCATAGCCCATGTTCCCTGTAAAATAGTTATCTCCAAGTTATAATGCCTTGTTCAATGTAATTTCAGTTTGTTCAATGTAAACCGCACTGATGTAGAATAGCGCGGTATATAAGAGAATGTAAATAAAATAAATAAATAAATAAATAAATCTAGGGCAAAAGCCCGACTCTATCCGCTGGCTGACCAGGATAGGGATCTTTTTCGTTCCCCAAAAGTCAACGTGGCAGTGTCGGCGGTCACTAAGAAGACGACGATCCCAGTAGAGGGGGCTGCGGCGCTTAAGGATGGTCAGGATAGGAAGTTAGATGTGTTATTAAAGCAGGTGTTTGACATAAGCGCTCTGTCCATGCAGGCCTCGATCGCGGGGGCTTGGGTTGCGAGAGCCTGTCTGCGTTGGTCACAGCGACTGCAGGGGGATCAGGTAGGGGAGCAGGTGGATGAGGTGTCATGGCTGGAATCCGGGGACGCCTATTTGGCGGATATTCATTATGACCTGATCCGTGGGCTTGCCAAAAGTATGGCTTCGGTGGTGGCAGCCCGGCGATATTTGTGGTTGCGCAACTGGGCGGCAGACAGTTCTTCTAAGGTGCGGCTCAGTAAGCTCCCCTTTAGGGGGAAGCTGTTGTTTGGAGAAGATTTGGATAAGTTGGTTAGGAATTTGGGAGAGTCTAAAGGGGGCCGTTTGCCTGAGGATAAACCAAAGCAGGGCCGCCCTAGCCCGGCTCCCAAAAGAGCGCAGAGGGAGTTTCGTAGATTTTGTTCGCCCCGCTTTGGGCAATTTCAACGAGGAAGGTTCCCTGGGCGAGGCCAGGGGTTTCGAGGTTTTCGAGGGGCAGGTAGAGGTTTTGCGCCCAGCGCGTCCTCGAGCTTTAAAAAGCCACAATGAGATGAGGGGGACTCAGGTGAGGTACGAGGCCGTCGGGGGACGGCTGCAGGACTTTTACCCTGCCTGGGTCCAAATAACGTCGGATCAGTGGGTGTTGGAGGTGATTCCAGGAGGCTACGCTCTGGAGCTCCAACGGCCAGTGACAGACGTGTTTATCCAGTCGCCTTGCAGAGCGCGGATCAAGTACCGAGCGGTGCTCGAGACTCTTCACAGATTGCTGCAACTACGGGCAGTGGTGCCGGTTCCGCTGGAGCAGTGCGGATACGGTCGATACTCCATTTATTTCGTAGTGCCAAAAAAGGACGGCGCATTTCGGTCCATTTTAGACTTAAAGAGTGTGAATCGCTGTCTCCGGGTGTCACACTTGCATATGGAGACGTTGCGGTTCGTGATTGTGGCAGTCCGAGAAGGAGAGTTTTTTATGTCATTGGATCTCAGAGAGGCTTACTTGCATATTCCCATTCGGCAAGAGAATCAGCAATTTCTTCAGTTTGCAGTGCCCATGGGGCATTTCCAATTATGGGCATTGCCGTATGGCCTGGCAACGGCCCCGTGGACATTCACCAAGGTTATGGTGGTGGTGGTGGTAGCGGCTCTTCGCAAGGAGGGAGTGCTGGTGCATCCATATTTGGATGATTGGTTGATTCGAGCAAAGTCAGAGGAAGAGAGCAGGACAGCTACTTCCCAGGTAGTGCAGGTGTTTCAGAGCCTGGGGTGGGTAGTCAACTTCTCCAAGAGCAGGCTGGTCCCATCGCAGTCCCTGGATTACCTGGGGATGCGGTTCAACACAGCGCAGGGGAAGGTTTTTCTTCCAATGGAGCGTTTGCACGGCTTGAGGGAGCTGGTGAGGAGGTTTCTGTCCCAGAAGGCTCCCATAGCTTGGCAGTATTTACAGTTGCTCGGAACAATGGCGGCCATGATAGAGGTGGTGCCGTGGGCCAGAGCGCACATGAGACCATTGCAGAGGGCTCTGCTGCGGCATTGGTCACACCAGTCGGATGCGCTGTCGCAGCACCTGGTTTGCCCACCAGAGATGAGACGGGAGCTTCTCTAGTGGACGCGGCAAGAGAACTGGGAGAAGGGTATGTCCCTGGAGGCCCCGACCTGGAGGCTCTTGACGACGGATGCAAGTCTCATGGGCTGGGGAGCACATTTCGAAGGTCAGTTTGCGCAGGAACAGTATTCTGCGCTGGAGGCGGCGTGGTCGATCAACAGACTGGAGATGAGGGCAGTGTATTTGGCCCTATTGTGGTTCCAGTCGTGCCTGGGTCGGTCGGTGGTTCAGGTGCTCTCCGACAATACGACTACGGTGGCCTACATCAATCGACAGGGCGGCACCGGGAGTGCGGCGTTGGAGGCAGAAGCAAGTCGGCTGTTGGCCTGGGCCGAAAGGAATCTGCTGGCCATCTCGGCTCAACATGTCGTGGGAGCACTGTTCCCTCTAAGCCGTGCGCGTGTGCGCGCGCACACACCTCGCCGAGCGAGCGCACATACTTTACAACAGAGCGCACAAAAATTATGGCTCTAATTCTGATAGAAAACAACACAGATGTCTTAAAATTTAAAAGTTATGATTGTAATTACTAGAAATTTCCCACTTCATTTAGTAATCGTCTATTTTCATTTAATTTGATTAAAATCGGTGTGGTGTACATACTGTATTCTGATGTGTAGTCAAATTTTAAAGTATATAACTCTGAGTGTCGCTATGTGGCGCACAAAAATTTAACCTTCCTTCAAAAGCTGCACACAGCTAATATTTTATGCGCACACAGCCTACAGAAAATTAGAGGGAACATTGCGTGGGAGTAGACAATGTCGAGGCGTATTTTTTGAGTCGGCGCAGGGTCGATCCAGGAGAATGGTCGCTTCACCCGGAAGTGTTTGCACTAATCACAGAGCGCTGGGGGCTGCCTATAATGGATCTGATGGCGACCTTCGAGTCCGCAAAAGCAGCACGGTTTTACAGCAGGCGTAGAGAAAGAATGGCAGAGGGTCTCGATGTGTTGGAGCAGAAGTGGCCAGTCAAGGGTCTCGTCTATATTTTCCTACCATGGGCGCTCATCGGACGTATGGTGCAGCGCATAGAGCATCACCGGGGCCAAGTGGTTCTGGTGGCGCCGGATTGGCTGAGAAGACCGTGCTATGCGGATCTGGTTCGTTTGTTGGTGGACAGGCCGTGGCGGCTTCCTCTGAGGGAGGATCTGTTACTTCAGGGGCTGCTTTGCATGCCGCAGGTGGTTTGATTCTCGCTTACGACTTGGCTCTTGAAAGGGCGAGGATGACTACCAAAGGTTATTCTGCTGCTGCCATTTCGATGTTGCTTAAAGCGAGGCGGAGGTCTACCTTCTTAGCTTATGTGCGGGTCTGGCGCATTTTTGAGGCCTGGTGTGCGAACAGACGGATGCGGCCCTCGGCGGAGTCTATTGCACAGATCCTTGCTTTCTTGCAGGACGGGTTTGAGAAGGGACTGGCGGCCAGTTCCTTGAGAGTACAGTTGGCGGCGGTCTTGTGTTATCGAGGTAAAGTTCAAGGAGCGGTGTTGGGAGGGCATGCGGATGTGAAAAGATTTTTGCGGGCCGTATCACATTTGCGGCCTCCACACCGGTGCTCGGTTCCGCCATGGGACCTGAATCTAGTGTTGGAAGCGTTGGTCAGGGCTCCTTTAGAGCCATTGGGGCAGGCGTCCTTGAAGGATTTGACTTTAAAGACGATTTTCCTAGTGGCCATTTGCTCAGCTCGCAGGATTTCTGAGTTGCAGGCTTTGTCTTGTAGGGAGCCGTTTTTGTCATTTTCAGATCAGAAGGTGGTGCTGCGACCGGTTCCCGCATTCTTGCCCAAGGTGGTTTTGGTTTTTCATGTCAACCAGGCGGTCTCGTTACCAGTGTTTTCGGGAAAGGAGAAGGCAGCCATGGGAGGTAGGTTAGGGATTCTGGATGTTCGGCAGTCCATTAAGCGGTATCTCCGCGGGACAGAATCTTTTCGTAAATCCGATCGTTTGTGGTGTTCGGCGGGCCGCAGAAAGGGGAAGCGGCGTCTAAGGCCTCCATTTCCAGATGGTTGAAAGAAGCCATTGCAGCGGCGTATATTTTGAAAGGTAAAGTGGTGCCAGAAGGTCTCAGAGCCCATTCGACTAGGGCGCAAGCGGCCTCCTGGGCAGAGTTTGCTTTGGTGCCGGCAGCGGAGATTTGCAGGGCGGCAACCTGGTCGTCCTTGCATTCGTTTGTCAAACATTACCGGTTAGATGTGCAGGTGGCAAGCGATGTACAGTTTGGGTCAGCGGTGCTTCAGGCTGCTTTGGCAGGGCCCTCCCATTGATCTTTACTGCTCTGTTACATCCTCTCAGGTTCCGGGACTGGACTTGAGGGACGCAAAGGAAGGTGAAATTAGACTTACTTGCTAATTGTTGTTCCTTAAGGAACTCTAGTCCAGTCCCGGAACCCACCCGAGTCACTTGCAGTTTTTGTTTTCGGATCAGCCTGAAGTCCTTGCAGCGCAGAGTGGTGCGAAGGGAGCGTTTGCAAAAAGACGTGATGCCGTGGTCCGCAGGAGGGTCTCTCTCTATCTCTCTGTCTCACTGTCATTCTCGCTCTCGAGATTTCTATTTTCTGGTGGAGAGGGCGAAATCTTTCTATGCGGTACTGAGTGTTGGCGGAGGTTTCCCTTCCTGGGGAAGCTTCTCTTTAGGTATAGGAATGTGTTCCAACAAGAGTTGAAGTTAACAGTTTTTTGAATTAACTACTTATTTGTTGCTCTGCTAAGTTTATTTTGTCAATAGGTACTGGTGGGGAGAGGCGGTCCTTGCCTACTTATACCTGGGTCATCAAAGCAATGACGTGTGTCAGTCTCCATAGCTGCTGGAGGAGGTGCAGAACTCTCAGGTTCTGGGACTGGACTAGAGTTCCTTAAGGAACAACAATTAGCAGGTAAGTCTGATTTCACCTTTGTGGAACATCAGATAGTGATAGATCCTGAGGGAAAATCTGTCATGGTAGCTGGGCCAATCTGCGAGGAAATATTTGGTTGATTTTTCAATAGGAGTAATGAATAGGAGTAATGAATCTTTTTTTTTTTTTTTTTAATATAATATTGACAGGTAGAATTTTGACATTGCAGGAGGCCCCCATGATTGTTGTGGGTGATTTTAATAGAATAGCAGACCCACTGTTGGATCAGGCCTCTCCTGAGAGACTGGGGCAGCATAGGGACCACGGGGAGGAATTCCTAGGTTCTATAAGTCATTAGAGTTGTTGGATGTTTGGAGGATTTGGCATCCCAGGGACAAAAGATTATATGTACTTCTCTAGGGCACATCTAATGTAAAGTCAATTGGATTATATTTTAATTTCAGAATCATGTTTTTTGCTGGGTGGTGGGAACTGACATAGGCCCAGTTTTAGTCTCGGACCATGCACCTGTTTTGGTGTTTTGTTTTGACCACCAGAAGAAGAGTCTGATGTGGAGAATGCCTATAGGTCTGCTGGAGGACTAGACCTTCTGATGGTAGGTTATATGATGGGGCTGAAATGCTCTGTGAATAGGTGTATCTTCCGGTGTTTTCTGAAGGTGGTGAGGTCTGTCATGTTCCTTAGCTGGTCTGATAGGGTGTTCCATATAGAAGTTGCGTATAGTTGGAAGGCTCGTTTACATGCTTACTGGCTGGATTTCATTCTGGTGTGGAGGATGATGAGGGTGTCCATCATGGAGGTCCGTCTAAATCTGTGCAGTTGGGAGGTCTGTAGTAGTATGTGGGGGGGTCGGAGTGGATTGCTTTGTGAAGCTAGTATGATTGTTTTGTATTTTATTCAGCTTTATAAGGGTAGCCAGTGGAGCTGCTTGAGTATAGGTGTGATGTGGTCCTGTCTTGTTGCTGTTTGTATGGTCCTTGCTGTTGAGCAAAGAGCAGTTTGCAGGGGCAGGAGTGTGGATTGTGGAGGCCTTGGTAGATAGTGTTGCAGTAGTCAAGGTGCGGTATTACAGAGGCTTGTATGTAACTTGAACTCTTGTGTTCTTGTTATAATGTAAACCACTTTGACACGCTGATAAAGCGGTATATAAAAACAACTAAATAAATAAATGAAGGGAAAAATATCTGCGTAGGATTGATCTGTAGTAATCTAACATGTTTGGTTTTCCCAATAGATGTATTGATGTTCTAGTGCAGGGGTGTCAAACTCCAGTCCTGGAGGGCCGCAGACCAGTTAGGTTTTCAGGGTATCCCTAATGAATATGCATGAGATATATTTGCATGCATTGCCCCCATTGTATGCAAATATATCTCATGAATATTCATTAGGGGCGTCCTGAAAACCAGACTGGTTTGTGGCCCTCCAGGCCTGGTGTTTGACACCCCTGTTCTAGTGATAATTGCAATGCTTATAGGCTCAGATTTAGGTATAGACAATTTAGCCAAATGCCACCAGTGTCAGATTTCAATAGATGTCAGTGTTGTTGCTGTTGTCATGTCTTGATCTAGGCCTGGCGTGAACTGTACCTTAGCTGTTCCACGCAACCATCAATGCTTCTTGCTTAAATAACTCTCCAGCACAGGACTTTCTAGAACTCACATGCTGACAAGCTTTGTGAGACTCCACCCCTTGCATAGGTTTCTATGGTGCCAGAGAAAGGGGTGGTGCCGGAAGGCCCTCACTAGTGAACTATTAAGCAAGAAACCTTGCTGGCTTCTGTGGGGTATCTAAGATACAGTATGGAGGTAAGAGGGCACCATTGAAAGGGTGATCTGAACAAGGCTGATTGGGGGAGGAGAAGGAGTCCTCCTCCCATAATACCGGGAAGTGTGAGAGCCCACCCTGGGCAGGAGCATACTAAAGAGGTTAGGCCCGAGGGCAGGAAAGAGCAGGACCTAGGCGTGGAGCAGGAATTGAGCATAGAAGGAGAGTGGCAGATCTCTCTGCCAAGTTGTAGTGAAGAGCTGGATAGCAGTTAATGCAGGTCAGGGCCATCAAGAACTTTTGTACCAGCAAGGGTGTGTCTGTGTATCTAGCTGGATTTCCTTATATATATTGCCTTAGAAGACATACCACTTTCTGATCCAGAGGGATCCCCCGGGAGACAGGCCTCCACTTTGGCTGTGTCATCATTGTTTCCCAGACTTGATTTTCTCAGGAAGGAAGCCTTAGTGGCTCCAGCCACCAGCCACTGACCTCGGCACAGGATCACAGGTTCAAATCCCAGCAGATCTTACAGAAACTCTCCCAGGGGCCTTAAGACCTGGATTCTGGGTGGTGTTGATGGAATCTGGACAGCAGGTTTTTAGCATGAATGTTTTCTGCAGGTTCCCAACTATAACTGATGCAGAACTCAGCCATGCGCATATTCACTCATGCAGGAAGGTTTAATCATGTCACCCCACTCCTTATGCAGTACAAATAGCTTCTTGTCACGTCCTGAGTCACATTTAAGGTGTTAACCTTTGCATTTAAAGCCAGAATTTTTATGTACTCTGATTACTCTTTACGCTCCCGCTAGGGCTCTTCGGCCACTTCATGGCTTCCGTTTACATATACTGCCCCTTCCCTACCTAAATATGAAACAACCCGAAGACCTGCTTTTTTCTGTGGGAACAAGCAGTAAGACAGTCCTCACATATGGGTGACAGCACCGACGGAGCCCACGCAGTAATCTCTCCCCAGCTTTCAAAGAAAGCCTTTGGGAAACACACTGTACATGCGTGGTCCCCTTCCTGCCTAAGGGTACCATCTTGCCTCAGTCTCCTTTTTTCCACGGAACCCATCAGATGTGTGTCTGTTCCCCTTGGAAAAGGTTGATAGTTTTTGTCTTAAAATTTGCTTTTCTCCTGTCGTGTTCCAGTCCCTTCTCACCCCCGAGTCTGCTTGCCTCGGTATCATGTTTTCTCGGGTTCTTTATTTTTTTCTGAATTTCCTTTGGCATGGGTTCATGCCATTTTTCTGGCCGGGTCAAATGAGTTTGACCTCGTGGGAGCCATCTTCCCCGCCATGGCCTTGAACAGTGGCTTCAAGCTGTGCGATCACTGCGGACACAACATGTCAAGCATGGATCCGCACGACTGCTGCCTTCGAGGAATCACCAGCAGAAAGGAAGAGGTACTTATGCCACTGTACAAGTCACTGGTGAGGCCTCACTTGGAATACTGTGTTCAGTTTTGGAGACCATATCTTGCAAAGGATGTAAAAAGACTGGAAACTGGTCAGAGGAAGGTGACCAAAATGATTTGGAGCCTGCATCAGAAGCCTTATGAGAAGAGACTTGAAGACCTAAACATGTACACTTTGGAGGAGAGGAGGGACAGGGGAGATATGATTCAGACCTTTAAATACTTAAAGGGAAATAATGAACAAACAAACCTCTTCCAAAGACGGGGAAGCTGTAAAACTAGAAGGCATAACAGGAAGCTGCAAGGTGGTAAATTGAAAGGCAATGTCAGGAAATACTTTTTCACAGAAAGGGTGGTGGACGCTTGGAACGCCCTCCTGATGGAAGTGGTGGGGGCAAACATGGTGACGGAATTCAAAATGGCATGGGACAGACACAGTGGATCCCTTTACAGCAACAGGATAAAATCAAAATAAACTGAACCATCTAATTTCTCAACAAATAGGGGTGTCCTACATGGAGTGGTGGGTTCACCCCTAAACAAAGACATGGGGAGGGGTGGCCTGCACGGAGCGGCAGGTGCACCTATTCTTGCCATCATGCTGGGCAGACTGGATGGACCATGCTGCTCTTTATCTGCCGTCATTTACTATGTTACTATGTCTGCAGTCTCTGTAAGCAGATTACTCTTAAGGCCCTTAAGAGCCGTCAGCAGCAGCGTGAGTCCATCTTCCACAAAGTTGACTTAGTCCCAGTATTGTCTGAAAGACCTCAGTTCAAGTCCTCCGAAGAAACCTCTGATCCTTGCGGGGACCGAGCAGCCTCAGAGCCCTGAGGCTACAGAGCCTCCAGCTGGAGCTCCACTGATGAGGACCGCCAGAAGAGCCGTAAGCCTTCAAAGACTGTGTTGGGAGATGAGCCAGGGGCAGTGGGGAAATCCCATGGGCCCTGGATCTGTAGCCCTTGATGTGATGCCGAGGGCGACAGCCAAGAAAAGCCTTCTAAGTTGTCCAGATGGGAGCCATTGACATCAAGGGATCGGCCTCAGACCCCCGATGCCATCCTCATTGAGACTGTCGCTCGGTTAAGCTGGTGACAGGCCCGATGTCTTCGGTGCCCGCACCAAAGGCTGCGGAGCCATCTGGTCTCGAGGTTAGGATGGGGACCCTGGAGTGTAGTTTGTCTGCCGCCTTGGCCCAACAGCGAACTCTGATGATGGATTCTTCCGGGTTATCACTCCCAACCACAGGGCCCTTCATGTCGAGGGACTCCCCAGAGTTTGAGCCGATCCTCAAGTGCCACCGGCCTTGAGAGATTCCTCAGCGTCGGTCACGATCCCGGTCCCATTCCTTAGGGCCCTGATCTTCCCCCCTCAGTGCCCTCAGCTCCAGGCACCAGAGCCATGGGGGCTGAGGCACAACCCGGCGAACCCTCGACAGCTCCACCACCTCGGAATCATATTGCAAGACCAAGGACGATGAGTCCCTGTACACCTGTCGCCTCCAGGATGGACTCTCGGACCCGTCTCACCCAGAGATATGGCACAGATCCCCTCCTGAGGACATGGCCTTCCTTGACTTCATAAGGGATATGGCAAAGGCCCTCACCTTCACCACAGAATAGGAGGAGGATCCTTGTACGGAGGACCTCGAGATCCTCCAGTACAGGCTCCTCTGAAGGAGGCACTCATGGTGCTTGTTCCCTCATCCTGGAACGGCTGTTTCTTCACATGTGGAAGACACCATCCTTGGTGCCCATTGTAAGCAGATGGCTGGACTCCATGTACTGGATCCACCGGAACCCTGGCTTCCAAAAAGTCCAAATGCCTCATAACTCCATGATAGTGGAGTCGGCCATGTGTAGGCTTAAGATCCAGAAGGCACATTCCTCGGTGCCCCCAGATAGGGAGACCAGTGCCATGGATGCTGTAGGCAGGAAGTGCTTCCAGGGCTCTTTGCTTGTCAGCCAGATCCAGGACTACCAGCTATAAATGGGCATGTACCTGCGGGATCTGGTGAAGGAGCTTGCCGGGTTCTCGGCTGGGCTCTCGGAGGAACCCCTCCAGTGGTTCCGGACCTGTCCTCCACAGTCAGAGAATGCTCCAAGTTTATTACTCGGGCAGCCTATGACTGCTTCGAGTTGACAGCTGGAATAGCTGCGGCGGGTATTAGTGCCAGACTCTATGCCTGGAAACAATCATCTGACCTGGAGCAGTGGGTGCAGGACAAGCTGGTCAATGTCCCCTGCCAGGGAGAGAACCTCTTTGGCAAACTCATGATGGACAAGGCCGCCGAGTTGGAGTCTGAGTACCTGACAAGGACCAGGTTCTCCAAAAAGATCACTGACTCTTCCCAAAGGAAGGCTTTGGGTAGAAAGTCCTCCTTCCCAAAGAAGAGAAAGACTTACAGAAACTACCCCCAGTACTTGGCCTTCCCAGCTCCCCAACAGGGCCAGCAGCCCAGGGGACAGGGACATGGCCTGCGTAAGTCTAAGGCCCCCAAGCCCCAGACCGTGCTCCCGGTACAACCTGGAGGGGCGTTTTGATTCCTCGGGCATAGCCTCTCTTCCCCCAGGAGACACAGCCCTGCAGCACACAAGAGGTGCATTATGCCCACAGGGGGCCGGCCATCACCACCACCGACTCGTAGGCCCTTCAGGTGCTCAGGGAGGGTTACCTCCTACAGATGCCCCCACCATTCTTCCCAGGAGAGTCCTCCAGGACTCCCCTTCACGGGGCCCCTCTCCAGCAGAAACTCACACACTTAACAAGCAAGGCAGTGGAACCCCACCCTGTCCACCTCAGGGGCAGGGGGTTCTACTCCTGCTATTTCCTGGTCCCCAAAAAGACCCATAGGGTTTCGTCCCATCCTAGACCTGCGGGACCTCAGCAGGTTCCTGGTGAGGAAGAAGTTCAAGATGCTTTCCCTTGGAACATTTCTGCCATACCTCCAGCAGGGAGACTGGCTATGCTCCTTGGACTTAAAGGATGCATATACACACATGTTTATCCACCCCCTCCACAGACAATACCTTCGCTTCGTGGTGGGTTGTCTTGCTACAACAAAGGCTGGCACACCTTGTAATGAAGACAGGTAGTTTATTTATAAAACAAAGCAAGGATAACTTGAAGTTCACTTATTTGACTTATTTAGAAAGGCAAGTAATTCACTTATTTACCTATGATTAGTTAGGAAAGATAACTAGAAATCAATTAGAATCATAATGATAACTAAAAAGCAATTCATTACAGGAGAATGATGATAACTAGAAAGCAATTAATTACAGGAGAATAATACATCACCGAAAGAGTTCTGAACTTCATCTCATGTCACACTTCGACTGAATGGATCCCGGATTCAGCCAGACAAGAGAGACTTCTCAATCAGGAGTTTTTCTAGGCAGCGCGTCCACTCCTAGAAGAGATCCCTTTGTTTCTCCTTTCTGGCTAAACCGGCACCCATTTTATTTCCATAGTATAGGGGCATTCATCCATTACAATCAAGACACTGGCCAGGTGTCTGACAATGCTCAAGGATACACCCTCCCCCACCCCCATGGTTTCAGAAGCTCAGAACTCCACAATTACAATTGATGACTCTTCCCATCCTGTTTACATTTGCTAGGTAAATGTCTCCTTAATTGGTCTACATTTGCTAGGGAATAGGAAAAATTCTTCCTATTCTCCTCAACAGGTCCACACCTGCTAGGTGAATTGTTCTCTTGTTTTCCCTAATTGATTTCCATTGTGAAGAACTCCTCCCCGGTCCTCCAACATCTCCCTGTAGTTATGTAAACAGTTTCTCATCAAACTGCAAAACTGAGGTTGAATTAACCCCTAACTCACTGCTGAGGCATAATCAATAGTCAATTTTAATTCATTTGTACTATATGGGTGGAGGTCATTACCAATACAGAGTCCTCCCCTTTGGGCAGGCTGCTACCCCATGAGCATTCACCAAGTGCCTGGCAGTAGTCACAGCCCAACTCAGGCTCCAGGGGGTCTTTGTCTTCCCCTATCTGGATGACTGGTTGGTAAAGGTCAGCACCGCTGCTGAGGTATAAGAGGCAACGGGCCACAAAGTCTTTGTCCTAGAGCCCTTGGGATTCATAGTCAGTTACCCATTATCTCTTCTCCAGCCAACTCAAAACCTGGCGTTCTTAGGGGCACGCTGGACACGGTCCAAGTCAGGGCTTTTCTTCCAAGGAACAGGGCCCTGTGCCTCCAGGTGCTTGCAGAAGGCACCCTGCGCCACTGCTCAGCATCTACCCGACACATGCTCCGCCTACTGGGACACATGACATCCATGGTGCACAGCACCCTGGATGCCCGCTTGCAGATGCGAGTGGCCCAGTGGGCACTCTGCTCTCAATGGTCACAGGCCATGGTGCGCCTGTGGAGCAGGGTGACTGTCACCAGTCCCCTGGCCGACTCTCTCGGCTGGATGGCAACACTTCCCACATCTACTGGCAGGGATGCCTTTCCAGACCCCCACACTGCAGAGGATCCTCATGACGGATGCCTCAAAAGTGGTGTGGGGAGCCCACTGCAGCGACCTCTGCATTCAGGGCTTCTCCAGGACCAAGCAGGAAGTCAGTCCTCACATATGGGTGACGTCGGCGCCGACGGAGCCCTCGCGGAGCAATTTTCCCCAGCTTTCAAAGAAAGCCTTTGGGAATTGCAGCGCGCATGCGCGGTCGCCTTCCCGCCCAAGGGTGCCATCTTAGCCAGTCTTCTTTTTTCCGCGGAGCCCTACAGACGTACCCGTCGTGTCCCCGCTAAAAAAGTTGATTTTCGTGAGTTTTTCTCTTTTTTCAATTCGGTTCGACGCCGGTCGTTTTCCTGCCCGGACTCGCGACGCCGTTGCGAGTCCTTCTCTTATTTTTCGGTTTTTATTATTTTTGGTCAGTTTCGTTTTCGGTTTTTCACTGGCAGCCCGGTCCTTTGACCTTGCAGGGGCCCTTTTTCCCCCGATGGCTGCCAGTGGTTTCAAGCGGTGTGGTCAGTGTGACAGAAATATGTCACTCACTGACACACACGATAATTGCCTCCGCTGCCTGGGCCCGGATCATGAAGAAATGATGATCTGTGGAGCCTGTGGCAAAATGTCTTCCAAAGCGTTGAGGAGTCGGCGGCATCAGCGGGATAGAATCTTCGCTGACCCCAGCCGTACCCGGACCTCGTCGGAGGCCTCGGCATCCAGAGGCTCCAGCTCTGACCATCGCCGAAGCTCCTCCGACAGGGGTTCTCCCTCCGGAGACCATCGACGGAAGACAAAACCCGCGAGGGCGGCGTCGGTGGACGCTCCTGGCTCCGCGAGGGCCAGGTCGCATAGCCCCGACAGCCGTCCCGGGTCTTTGGAGAAGGAGCACCTCCCGAAGCGACCTCGCCTGGAGTCGGAGTTGCCTGCTCGGGTAAGTCCTGTGGTCCTTCTGGACTCGCCTCCGAGAGGTCCGACGTCGGGCCCGACGCCGTCGGGGCCCGAGTCGGGGGCTGCTGGGTCACCTGAGGTCGGACTCAGGTTGACGGCCTTGGAGAGCAGACTATCTGCCTTCATGGACAAGCAGCGGGCACTGATCGCTAGCCTCGCTGGCGCCGCTGCCCCGACCGCCGGGACGTCGACGTCTAAGTCGACCCCGGAGACCGAGCCGATCCTCGAGTCCATGCGAACTCGAGTCGATCCTCGGTCGAGGTCACCATCGGCCTCCCGTTCGGGACCGAGGTCGTCGCCGCCGACTCCCTCGGCGTCGGGGCGGCCGACGCCTCCGCCTGCCCGAGCCAACCCCACCGATTCCTCCTCGGAGTCGGCCTGGGAGTCTGAAGAGGAGGAGTCACCTGATTCCTTTCGGACTCACTGTGTCCCCTCGGACTCACCTGAGTCCGAACCTCGGAAACAGTCCCCTCCGGAGGATGCCCGGTTCTCGGACTTCGTCAGGGATATGGCCAAGGCTTTGGCCTTCCCTGCGGATCCCGAGGAGGAGCCTCGAGCCGAAGAGCTCGACGCCCTTCAGTACGAATCTCCCGCCCGGGAGCACTTCACTGTACCGGTGCCTCCCATGCTGGAACGACTACTCTTCCGCATGTGGGAGAGTCCGGCCTCGTCGCCGGTATTGAGCAAGCGGGTCGATTCCATCTATCGAGTCCGCAAGAGTCCTGGCTTCCAAAAAGCACAGCTGCCACACCATTCCATGGTAGTGGAATCGGCCATGCATAGGCTTAAGAGCCAAAAAATGCACTCCTCGGTGCCTCCTGGCAGGGAGGCCCGTAACCTGGATGGCCTTGGCAAGAAGTGTTTCCAGGGCTCTATGCTGGCATGTCGTGTCCAGACCTACCAGCTATACATGGGCATGTATCTCCGAGACCTGGCTAAAGAGCTAGACGGATTCTCCGCTGGACTGTCCGAGGAACCTTTGCGGAGGTTCCTAGCCTTGACAACTGGTATTCGGGAATGCTCCAAATTCATGTCCCGAGCAGCCTATGATGGCTTTGAAGCATCGGCTCGTGTGGCCGCAGCTGGCATCGGTGCCCGCCGACAGGCTTGGCTTCAGTCGTCTGACCTTGAACCTTGGGTGCAGGACAAGTTGGTCGATGTCCCCTGCAGAGGTGAGAACCTCTTTGGCAAGCCCATGGCTGAAAAGGCTGCACAAATCGAGACGGAGACTCTCACCAGGACCAGGCTTTCTAGGAAGACCTCCGCCCCTTCCCAGAAAAAGAAGGGCTCGGGAAAGAAGTCCTTTTACCCGAGGAAGGCGGCTGCCTATAAACACTACCCTCAATATCAGGCCCCCGCAGCTCCCCAACAGGGTCAGCAGGCCAAGGGACGGGGTAACGGGTCCCGTAGGCAGCAAGCCCCCAAGCCTGCACCACCAGCCCCTGCTCAGCAGGGTGGGGGTTTTTGACTTTCTCAGCATAGCCTCTCCCCCTCAGCCGGTTCCTCCCAGCACCGGAGGCCGGCTGGTTCACTTCGCCCACAGGTGGTCCAACATCACTTCAGATGCCTGGGTGCTTCAAGTCGTGCGAGAAGGATATCTTCTCCACTTCCATCAGGTCCCTCCCTCTTATTTTCCGGGAGAACCTCCTCGACTCCCTCTGCACAGGGACTTACTCCTTCAGGAGTTAGCAAGTCTTCTTCAGGAACAGGCTGTGGAATCGGTGCCCCACCACCTGAGAGGTCAAGGCTTTTATTCCAGGTATTTTCTGATACCAAAAAGGACAGGAGGCCTCAGACCCATCCTGGACTTGCGCAACCTCAACAAGTTCCTCGTGCGGGAAAAGTTCAAGATGCTTACCCTTGGAATCCTTCTGCCCTACCTCCAGCAGGGAGATTGGCTATGCTCCTTAGATCTAAAGGATGCCTACACGCACATCCTCATCCACCCAAGCCACCGCCAATACCTAAGGTTTGTGGTGGCAGGAAATCACTACCAGTACAGAGTACTGCCCTTTGGCCTATCCTCCGCACCGCGAGTCTTCACAAAATGTCTCGCAGTGGTGGCGGCCTATCTCAGGCTTCACGGCCTCTATGTCTTCCCGTACCTCGACGACTGGCTCATCAGAGCGTCGTCCCCTCCGGCAGTCACCAATGCCACACACCGCACGGTGACTCTTCTGCAGTACTTGGGCTTTGTCATAAACTTCGCAAAGTCCACTTCGCTCCCCTCACAGGATCTCGAGTTCATCGGCGCAAGACTGCACACTCCTCAGGCTCGAGCTTTCCTGCCTCTCGACAGGGCTCAACGGCTCATGGACCTAGCCGGCCGTTTTCGCAGCCAGTCCCTGGTCTCCGCCAGGCGCTTCCTGAGACTACTCGGCCATATGGCTTCCACCGTCCACGTGACCCCCAATGCTCGCCTGAATATGCGGCCTGCTCAATGGTGCCTTCGCAAGCAGTGGCAACAGGCCACCGGCGGACTAGCCGACTTAGTGCGCATCTCCGGGCTGCTGGCCTCTTCCCTACAGTGGTGGCTTCATCGGCCGAACCTGGTGCTCGGAATGCCGTTTCAGTCGCCTCAGCCGGCTCAAGTGCTGACGACCGATGCTTCCCTCCTGGGTTGGGGAGCACATTGCCAGGGGGCATGTACTCAAGGTCTCTGGACCGCGTGGGAGTCTGCTCAACAGATCAACTTCCTGGAGCTCAGAGCAATCCGTCTGGCTCTCAAGGCTTTCTCCCACCTGACTTCTCACCAGTCCGTCCTTGTCCAGACGGACAATCAAGTTGCCATGTTCTACGTGAACAAGCAGGGGGGCACGGGCTCCTTCCTTCTCTGCCGAGAAGCTCAGAAGCTCTGCTCTTGGGCCGTCAGTCACGGCATTCTTCTCAAGGCAGTTTATCTCCCAGGCCAAGAAAATTGCCTGGCGGACAAACTCAGCAGGATACTCCAGCCGCACGAGTGGCGTCTGGATCCCTTGGTAGTTCAGAAACTCTTTCTGAAGTGGGGCCTCCCCACGATGGATCTCTTTGCCAGTCCTCTCAACCGGCAACTTCCTCGCTTCTGCTCTCGTCAGCCACATCCCCTTCGGGTAGCGGCAGATGCTTTTCTACTCTCATGGTCGGAAAGCCTTCTCTATGCTTTTCCTCCCATCCTGCTAGTCTCTCGAACTCTATTCAAGGTTCTCCGGGACAAAGCTTCCATGATCCTGGTGGCTCCTCGCTGGCCCAGACAGCCGTGGTTCCCACTCCTGTTGCAATTAGCGGTAGAGGATCCGTTCCCTCTGGGGTTTCAACCGGATCTCCTAACACAGGATCAGGGGTCTCTGCTACACCCCAACCTCAGATCTCTCAACCTAATGGCCTGGCGGCTGAAAGGGTAGTCCTCGCTCCCCTTCTCCTGCCGACAGAGGTGGAAGAGGTCGTCCTAGCTTCTCGGCGACCTTCTACCCGCAAATGCTACGCCCTTAAATGGCGTCGCTTTTCCGTTTGGTGTGTACAGCAGTCTCAGGATCCCTTCTCCTGCTCGGTGTCGGTGATCTTGCAGTACCTGCTCTACCTCTCTAATCTGGGACTTAAGTCCAACTCTGTCAAAGTCCACCTCAGTGCTCTTTCAGCACACCATGTGCCGGTGGACGGCAGACCTCTTTCCAGCGACCCTCTCGTAGCACGGTTTCTCCGAGGTCTCCTTCTACTTAAACCACCTCTGCGCCCGCCAGCACCTGACTGGGATCTGAATGTGGTTTTACAGCGGATCACCTGTCCGCCTTTTGAACCGATGGCTACCTGTTCTCTGCGTTTTCTTTTGTGGAAAACCTTATTCCTGATAGCCCTCACTTCCGCTAGACGCGTAAGTGAATTGCAGGCCCTCGTGTCTGATCCTCCCTTCACTCGGTTCTACAAAAATAGGGTAGTCCTACGGACTCACCCAAAATTTCTTCCAAAAGTTGTCTCCCCTTTTCACATCAATCAGGAGGTGGTACTTCCAACCTTCTTTCCCAGGCCTCACTCCAGCCGAGCTGAACGAGTCCTGCATACCCTGGACTGTAGAAGGGCATTGAATTTCTACCTTGACCGTACGCGGGAGCACCGTAAAGCTGCTCAGCTTTTTGTGTCTTTTGACCCCAATAAATTGGGGCTCCCGGTCTCCAAGCGTACTCTGTCCATCTGGGTTGCTGACTGTATCGCTTGGGCTTATGGGGCAGCCGGACTCTCCTTAGAAAGTCGAGTCACGGCTCATTGTGTTCGGGCGAAGGCTACGTCAGTGGCTTACCTCCGCTCTGTTCCGCTGGCAGACATCTGCCGGGCCGCTACTTGGTCTTCGAGCCAGACTTTTGCGGTCCATTACTGTCTCGAGAGGGAGTCCCGCAGGGACAGTGCTTTCGGACAGGCAGTCCTCCGAAATCTCTTTGAGGTTTGAGCAACTCCTACCCTCCATCCCGGATGGGGGCTACCGGTGGGTGATAATTCAGTGAAGATTCCTTCCTTCTGTGCCGCTGAGCTAGAGGGAGCTCATTTTTGTGCTTAGGGTCTCTGGTAGCCTTAAGCTTGGGAGTCCCATATGTGAGGACTGACTTCCTGCTTGGTCCTGGAGAAAGCGTAGTTACTCACCTGTAACAGGTGTTCTCCAGGAGCAGCAGGAATCAGTCCTCACAACCCTCCCTCCTCCCCGTGGAGTTGCAATCATCTGCTTAAGTTTTTTTGCAAATTTTTATGCTGTCTTTTAGCTATGTCATCAGACTGGCTAAGATGGCACCCTTGGGCGGGAAGGCGACCGCGCATGCGCGCTGCAATTCCCAAAGGCTTTCTTTGAAAGCTGGGGAAAATTGCTCCGCGAGGGCTCCGTCGGCGCCAACGTCACCCATATGTGAGGACTGATTCCTGCTGCTCCTGGAGAACACCTGTTACAGGTGAGTAACTACGCTATTTGGTCGCCGGCAGAGAGTCTCCAGCAAATCAACCTTCTGGAGCTCCGGGCTGTTGCCTTAGTCCTCCAGGATTTTCACCACCACCTGCAGGACCAAATAGTACTAGTTCAGACCGACAATCAGGTGGTGATGTTCTGCATAAACATGCAAGGGGGCACGGGGTCGTCCCTCCTTTGCCAGGAAGCGGTGAGCATCTGCGCTTATATCAGCTGGCGCTGGGGGCTCCAACAAATGGATCTCTTTGCCAGCCCAGCTAATGCCTAGCTTCCCCGTTTCTGTTCTCAGTAGCTGCATCCCACCAGGGTGGCGGCGGATGCCTTCCTGATCTCATGGGCAGAGGGCCGCCTCTACACCTTCTTGCCCATGCTCCTGATTGCCAAGACCCAGGTCCAATGCGATATGGCCACAATGATCCTGATAGCTCCACGGTGGGCCAGGCAGCCATGGTTTCTCCTGCTTCTCCACTTCTCCATGGCGCCCCTGGTTTCCCTGGAGTGCACCTCAGGCTTACTGATGCAGGAAGAGGTCCCAACCTAGGGTCCCTGACGCTCACGGCCTGGCTGCTGAACAGGTAGCCCTGACTCCTTAAAGCCTCTCTACAGAGGTGGAGGAGGTGCTTCTGGCCTCCTGTAAGACCGTCACATGCCAGGCGTACACCTTCAAGTGGCGGAGGTTCTCCGTCTGGTATGTGAAGAGGCGGCTCAACCCCTTCTCCTGTTCCATCCAGCTGGTGCTGCAGTATTTACTTCACCTGTCTCAGGCAGGCTTGAAGTCTAACTCAGGGTGCACCTCAGCGTGCTGGCGGCGCACCACCATCTAATCGAGGGCAAACCCCCCTCCGCTCAACTGTTAGTGGCTCACTTCCTGAGAAGTCTCCTCCTCTTGAAGCCTCCTAGCCATCTACCTGCGGCGGGGTGGGACTTGAACATGGTACTCTCAAAGCTTACCACGCCACCATTTGAACTTCTCGTCTCCTGCTACCTTAAATATTTCACTTGGAAAGTAGTGTTCCTCATGGCACTCACATCTGGTCGCCAAGTCAGCAACCTCCAGGTGTTGGTGGCAGACCTACTGTACATTAGGTTCTATAGGAAAAGGGTCATGTTCCTCACGCACCCCAAGTTCCTGTCCAGGGTACCCATGTTCTTTCTGCGGCCTCACGCCAGCATGGCGGAGGCCGTTCTTCATACAATGGACTGTAAGCAGGCACTTTCTTTCTAACTCAGTGCTCCCAGTGCCACTGCCGAGCATCTCAGCTCTTTGTCTCCTTTGACCCAAGTTGGTTGGGGACAGCGGTCTCTAAATCACCCCGTCCACCTGGGTAGCAGACTGCATTGCCTTTGTCTTTGAGTAGGCTGGTCTCTCGCTGGAGTGCCATGTCACGGCGCACTGCCTCTGGGCCATGGCAGCATCAGTGGCAAATCTGCACTTGGTTCCCGTGTCGGAAATCTGCCGGGCTGCCACCTGGTCCTTGGTTCATACCTTTGTAACTCCCTAAACCGTATTGCTCGCTCTAAGTTATAATCCCGTTCATCCTTAGCCTATAGAGCCCAAAACACATGCTAATTTACTGTACATAGTTGTTTTTATTTGTTACCCCAGTTATCCATGTTTTATTCCCTGTTATCTGTAAACTTGACATATGTTATATGTTTTAAGTATAATGTTGTTAAACTGTAAACCGCGCTGATGATGAATAGCACGGTATATAAAAGCTGTTAAATAAATAAATAAATAAAATTACTGCCTGGAGAAGGAGTCCCATTGGTACAGTGCCTTTGGCCAGGCAGTACTCCGTCATTTGTTGAAGGAATAGGCAACTCCTGCCCTCCAGCCCTTGCTCTGTCAGGCTACCGGTAAACTGGTTACTCGCTGGACACTTGGGTAGCTTGTGGTCTGTTGTCTTCCTACTCCATTGCTGCTGCTCACGGCTCACCCTTTTCTGGACACTCATGGCTTTTTGCATGTTTTTTTTCTGTAGCCTGTAGCTGGGGAGTCTCATATGTGAGGGCTGACTTCCTCTTATTCTCGGAGAAAGCGTCGTTACTCACCTATAGTAAGTGCTCTCTTGCGACAGCAGGAATCAGTCCTCACAACCCTCCCTTCTCCCCATGGAGTTGCTTCTTGGTGTCTTTTGCTGTCTTGTGCTATATCATCATACTGAAGCAAGATGGCACCTTAGGCGAGAAGGGGACTATGCATCCGTGGTGTATCTTCCAAAAGCTTTCCTTGAAAGCTGGGGAGAGATTGCTGCGTGGGCTCCATCGGCGCTGACGTCACCCATATATGAGGACTGATTCCTGCTGTCCCCGAAGAACACCTGTTACAGGTGAATAACTACGCTTTTGCCGTGGCCCTGGCTCTATGAAATTAATTATCTACTATACGAATAGAAGTGAGCCTGCAGAGTTTCAAAAAGGCATTAAAGACGTATCTGTTCGAGTTAACCTTTGGAATTACTGTATCCCCCGAGTAGGTGGTGCCATCGGTCATTGGGATGATGTAGTCCCTGCCTGTTGACCCTTTTTCCCTATCTGGTCTCTACCATTTCCTCCTCTTTTCCCCTTTTATGTGATTATTTACATGTGTCTTCGTAATGGCTTCTTTCCTGTTGTAAATAATGGTATTCCTTTCATTATTTTTATGTTTTTTATACTTTTAATTTTTCATTTTATTGTAAACCATATAGATTGAATACAGATCTGCGGTATATCAAATAAATATAACCATAATCGTAACCATGACCCTTCCAGTCCACCAGATAATGGACACTGCTCCAGAGGTACTTAGAATACAGAATCCCTTGAACAATGAATACCAGCTGACTCCTCATTCACTGACGACAGAGGTGGTGGATGGTGAGCAGGAAATAGATTCTGTACCTATTGCTTCAGAAGAGCCATATGAAATATGAGTGGATCCAAAGACTTGCTGGAAGCTGCACTCATTATGCTATGGGAGTCCCTTAATCCTGGATAATAAATGGTCCCATCAACATTTGATTGAGCTTACCAGAGGGTTGAATGACTTTTCAAATGTCAGATGGAGAACCAGACCTAGCCCCCAACAATGAAGTAAGAATTCCCTCTGTTTTGTTTGTCTGCAAACATCACCTGGGTTTTCTTTGCCCTTTTCAATTCCAGTCACACTTGCACATGCTACTCACTCGGAGCCTTAGCCAAATGCCTCTGGAACTCTTAAATCATGGATTTCACCAGAATTAAATTGACTGTGCATACCATTGTTAAAAAAAGAATGATGACAGCTTGGTTGATGAATGTTCCAAATTGTTGTATATAAATTTACCAATGGAAGTTACTGGGTCCAATTATTCTTAAGGTAGTTACAGAAGTCTGGTTTATCCATTCTTTTGCCTGTTAAATTACAAGTGGTAGATTGAAGATAAGTGAACTTTTGAATATCTAGAAATTTCATCACTTTATGTCAGAACTGTGCAGTGAACTGGGACCCTCAGTCAGAGACTATGGGAAGGCAGATCGTGAAGAACGCCATCTCCTAGACTAACATATCTGCTGTTTCCTGTGCAGTCAGAAGACCAACAGTGGTAATGAAGTAGACCATTTTCGAGAAAAACTTCACTACCAACAAGTTGGTAGATTTCCCTTGTGACATAGATAAATCTACGATGATTTATTTATTTATAGTCTTTTTATACCGCGCTATTCGACATCAGTGCGGTTTACATGAAACGGAAAACTTATACAGTGCAACAAGCTGCTCTGTGTTACAAAGAACAGGTATTAGAACTTGGATAACTAGGGTAATTATTTACATATAGGCATCACTTCAAGTCATATCATGGTGTAAGCATAGTCGAGGGTGGCTTGCTGGGTGTGCTGGTGTGTTGGTACTAGAGGAGGGGGGGTGGCTGTAGGTGTGCTGACATCTGGGTAGTTCTTGAGGAAGAGGTGGTGCTTTAAAGCCCTCCTAAACTGGGTTAGGTCAGGGATTGCCCGGATGTTAGGTGGTAGGGCGTTCCAGCATCTGGGTGCATAGAATCTGAAGGTTCTGTTTGCTGTTGCCTGGGTGCATTGGGTTATTGCCTTCGGGATTATCAGTGTGTTGACTGCTGCAGATCTTCTGGCTCTCTTGGGGGGGGAGGTGTGGATTAGCTCCGTGAGTGAGGCGGAGGAGTGTCCGTTGATAGCCTTGAAAGTTAGTAGTAGGATTTTAAAAGCGAGTCTACCGTGGATAGGGAGCCAGTGAAGATGTTTCAGGATGGGTGTCACGTGGTCGCTCCTGGAAACTCCATGTAGAACTCTAGCCGTGGCGTTCATTGTGAGCTGGAGTGGATTCAGGGTGGATTGCGGGAGCCCTTGTAGAATTGCATTGGCGTAGTCAAAGTGCGGGAGAATCAACGCTTGATAGATTGTCCGGAAGTCATCCGTCTCTAGCAGGGAGCGCAAGTGCTGGAGTGTTCGGATCTTGTGGTAGACTGCTTTGACTGTGTTACTGATGTGCGCCTTCATGTCCAGGCGTTGGTCTAGTGTGACTCCAAGGAATTGGATTGTGGATTTGGTTTGCAGCTCTGCTTCCTTGACCCTTAAGTGGCTTGGAGGAGTGAAATTTGGTTTCTTGTAAGAAAAGGACCTCAGTTTTCTTGTGCTGTATTCGGAGGTGTTGCGCTTGAAGCCAGTTGGACACTGCGTCAAAGCAGTCTGTCATTGGAGAGAGGTCCGGCTGGTCAGTTGAGAATGGCATGTAGAGCAGAACATCATCGGCGTATACCAAGCAGTCAACATTGAATGATCGGATGAGGTTACAGATGGGCTGCATGTATATGTTGAACATCAGGGCGGAGAGGATCCCTGTGGAACGTCCTGCTTCTGGTGGAAAGGTTCCGATGTTGAGGCCCCGGATCGTAAATGTTGCCATCTATCAGACAGGTATGACTTGCACCAGTTTAGTGCTGTGTCACAAATACCCTTCTCCCTGAGTCGTACCAGGAGGAGCTCGTGGCTTACTGAATCAAATGCCGCGGCTATATCCATGAAGATGAGAACAATCCCTTGCCGGGTGTTGTCGGTTCCCGCAATTATGTTGCTGAAGAGGGTGGTGAGGAGTGTTTCGACACCATGGGATTCCCTGAATCCATGTTGGCAGGGGTCCAGTGGGGCGGCGGTTTCGATGTGGTGTGTTATTTGGCATTGGACTTCTTTTTCAATTATCTTGGCCAGTAGTGGTATACTAGAAATAGGTCTGTACGAGTCAACCTTCTGGGGGTCAAGCTTGTTATTTTTCAGCAGAGGTCTGATTGACGTGCGTTTGAGGCATTGGGGGAATGAACCTGTTGTAAAGGATAGGTCCATGAGACTGGCTATGCATGGGCTAAATTCACTGTGTAGCTCTTTTATCCAGAAGGCGGGGCAGGGATCAGTTTGTGCCGTGGTGGTATTGATCATGGCGATAGTGTCTTCAATGTACTACATGGAAGGAGTGGAGAAGGTGATCAGTGGCGTTGGGCAGGCTGGCTCATATGCGGTGGTGGGGGCTGTGGCCTTGTTTGTCTGGCATAGTTTTGATTGCAGGTATTCGGCGAATTCTTGAGGGTGGATCCCGCCTGGTTGGTCAGGGGCTGGTTCTTTTGTTAGGTTCTTGACCAGATTTAACAGATCGTGCGGTTTGCTTAATGATCGCTTTAGGGTGTCCGTGTGGAATTGCCTCATTTTCTCTGTTATTGCTTCACGGTGTTTTGTCAGGTGAAGGTTATATGCCGTCTGATCTTCAGAGGAGTGCGATCGACGCCAGCGTCTTTCCAGCTTCCTTAGGTGGAGGAGTGATGTTCGCAGATCCGCGGAGTACCAGGCTGCGGTGGCTCGCTTCCTTGGAGGCTTGTTAGATGGTGGGAGTTGGGCAATGGAGCTTAGAGTATTATTCCAGCAGGAGATAAGTTTGTCGAGGTTGGGTGCTGCCAAGGCAATGAGCGGGCGGGTTTTACTCAAGATCATTTCTTTGTCGAAAGGTCGGAATCTTCGTGGTAGAGCACTGGTGGTGCCACTCAGATCTCTGGAGCACTTCTGGTGGTTGTTTCACATGGGTATTGGAAGTTGATTAGTTTGTGGTCCGACCAAGGTACTGCGATGATGGACAGCATGAGGACGTGGGTTGAGTCAATGACTGCCAGTGGGGCGAATACCAGGTCCAATATGTTTCCTTTCACGTGGGTTGGTTCATTGACTAGTTGCATGTATCCTAGTTCCTTGAGAGCTTCGAGGAAGGCTGACGCCTGAGCGTCTTGCAGGGCTGATAGGTTGAAATCACCTAGTAGCCAGCTTGGTGTGCATGGGTTCCAGGCGTTGCAGGCGAGGTCGATAATTGTTGAGAGGTCATCAGGGGAGGTGGATGGGGCTCTGTACAGCAGATGGATGGAGCAGTGCTTGTTGGCTATGGTGATTGTATTGAGGTGCATTGTGCTAGTGGAGTTAATCAGATGGAAATGGAGGTCTTTTTTGGTGAGGACGAGTACACCACCCCCTCTTTTGCCTTCTCTATGGCACGTATCTATTAAGAAATCAGTGGGTAAGAGTTGGTTTAGGAGGACATTGTCATTGCTGGATAGCCATGTCTCTGTGATCAGGAGTATGGCAAGGTCGTGGAGGGATATCATGTCTGAGATAACTGGCCATTTATTGCGGATTGAGCGTGCGTTTATGAGTGCGCATTTTAGCTTTGGAGGTGGGAACTTTCTTCTTGTTTGGCCTTCTTAGTATGCTGCAGTGCAATGTGTAGTAGGTGGGGATGGAGTGTGCGGGCATCTTCCTTTGTCTTGTGATGGGGAGCACTTGACCATCTCCTCCCATGGCTCTGTAGGATTGGTATGTAGTTATGGGAAGGAGATAGGGCTATAGAGCTGCTGAGCCATCCAGAGAGGAGGTAACAGCTAACTATGGCAAAGAGGAGGGGGGGCCATTCTTGGTATCTACCCAGTTGTATGCGGGACAAGGGACTCCTCTGGACGGCAGGTGAATAGTTAAGTAAGTTTAGCTATCGCAGGCAGGTACACAGGTATGCAGTTACAACAGGTAAGCAGCTTCAACAATCAAGGCTTATATTATCATAGGCTAGTACCGTAGACATGCATAGGGACTGCTCATACTAGCATATGCAAGAGTTATGGGTATGCATAGGCACAGCTTGTATAATCATATGCAGATATCACAGGTGTACGTGCGTCACAAGCGCTAACTGTACTTGGCAGAGGCAGATAAGTTTGATGTTTCTAATTATGGTCGGTGGCTAGGTTCGTGTGTTATATGGAGGGTTGGGTTACCTATTTGCTGAGGACGTTGAGCTCCGATGAGGCTTTGTCTGCGTCGAGAAGTAGTGGAGACACCCTTGAACTACTTTGTTCGTGACTCTGGGGCTTATTCTGCTCGCAGGCCTGATTCGTGGCAGTTCTCAGTGGGCGTCCTTATTTGTGGTCCCCGCCTAAGGGCCACGCAAAAGGGCCCTCTGGCGAGGCCCTCAGGCACGGTTGCACCTGAAAGCACTTCTTTTAAATTGTTGTAGGGCTGCCTCGATTGGGCAGGGGCTGCGCTGGTGAAATCCGGCTCCGGCGAGGGCAATCGAGCACGGGAGAGCTGTGCGGCCGGAGGAAGACGGTTGGTAGATTTCCCTTGTGACATAGATAAATCTGCGATGATGTTCATAGAACTCAATTGCCAGGATTTGGAAGGTATAGGTAGTAGCATTAACAGTCCTAAAAGAGCTGTTACATGGAACCTTATTCTGGGCACAGATTTCACAAGATGTAACATAGTTCTTTAAGTCTTGGCCCCACCCTGGCCACCAGAGGTCTCAGCCTACCAGTTCTCCCTGGTCTTACGAATGCTGGGGTAGAATTCTAATAAAAATAATAATGTTCTAAAATATGAACATAAAAAGAACCAGACAAAACATAAATACAAAAATATAGAAAAACATAGAAACATGATGGCAGAAAAAGACCACATGGCCTATCTAGTCTGCCCTTTCATATCAACTACTACAATAGTCCCCTTTTTTCCTTTAGAGAGCTTCTGTGTTTGCTGCATGCCTTTTTGAATTCACTGTCCTCATCTCTATCGGCTCCACTGGAAGACTATTCCATGGATCTATCACTCTTTCCGTAAAAAAAATATTTCCGCAAATTACTCCTGAGTCTATCCCCTTTCATAATGAATATTTGAAATCATGCAGTAATACAAAAAAAGAACTTTATAAGTAGTGCAATAAAAAAAATAAAATTATGGGGGTCATTTTAGAAGCCCTTTTCATGCTATGGACATCCAAAAATGGGTATAGAGATGTCCAAAGTACAGAGACTGTCTCCAGAGCCAAATTAGAAGCCAGTTGTGGGGACATCTTCAGCATGAGGACATCTGAATCTGAATTGGGGATGTGGAGCAGTTGTGGCCAGGTATTCCCGAGTACCTGGAGGCATAGTTAGGGCATTCCCAGGGACCAGGACGTGTCTGCCTGATCATAGAAACGTCATGGATGTCTGGCATTATGTCTAACTTTAGACCTGCTCTGAGCAGGGCTGGCCTGTCCATTTGGCAGACTAGGCGGCCACCTAGGGCAGCAGACACTGGTGGGAGGTGCACCATGATTTTTTAAAGTGCCGGCTTTGTGCCACCACTTTGGTGTCCTCTGCAGGCCATGTTCTTCAGCATGTAAACCATGGCCTGATGTTTCTGCCTCCCTCCAATGCAACTTGCTGTCATAAAGGAGGGAGCCATGCCCCTGCTTTGGTGCCTGTGGCAGGCCATGTGTGCGCATGCGGGTGCTGAAGCACATGGCCTGCCACGTGCTGAAGCACATGGCCTGCCACAGGCACCAAAGCAGGGGCACAAAGTCGCCACTTTCAAAACAGGGTCATGCACTTGCTGCTGCTCCCCTTCCCCTGCAAAATGAGAAGATAGATTCGGACAGTAGTGGCAGCGGGGGAGCAAATGGCACAGCGGGGTCCTCTGCCTGGGTGGCAGAAACCCTTGTGCTGGCCCTAGCTCCAAGACGCACACAGCGACGAACAAGCATCTGAAAAGTGCTAATTTTAGCTGAAAAAAATCCAGAGGATGTAAAGCACTCTGTCATCCCCAGTACTCAGCACAATTTCAACTATAGCAGCAGTGGGATTTGAACCCTGGCTGCCCTGTTCCATTAGCCATTATGCTGACCTATACATCTGGATTCTGAACTATGGTTATGAGGACATCTATGTAGTCAGCTCTACAAATATCCCTATAGGGCTTGTCTAGGTTTGTGAAATCATGTCTGCACCTGGACATGCCTGCATCTTGCTGAAGTGTACCAGATAGCACTTGGACGGTTCTCTAAAATTCTCCTTCATATGTATATACAGTTGTGGTCAACATTATTGGCACCCTTGCAGTTCAACCCCTTAATGTCCAATATCCCCTAAAAACAAATGATCCATGAAATGGCTTTGGACTATATATACACACATATTTCACACTAAAAGATTCAAATAAAACAAGACCAATTAAAAAGGAAATAGTATAAAAACTGGGACATTACTAGGACATGATTATTGGCACTCTTATAAACAATTTAAATCAGTTTGAACAGAAGATCCACATTCTCATTGCAGCAAAATTAGAGGCACCTGTGATCAGTTGTCAGTACTCACATGACGTGAATCACCCAATGAATGAGGGCTCTAATGTTTAAATGGCCACATTCACGCCCGTTCCATTTTCACAAAAGAACTGCCTGAGACAGTCGGAAAAGATCATCACCAAACATCAAAATTCAAAAGGGTACAAGGCCATCTCCAAAGACCTTGGGAGTCCTGTGTCTACAGTTTGCAATGTTATTAAGAAGTTTTCTGCTCATGGAACTGTTAACAACCTCCCAGGACGTGGTAGGAAGAGGAAGATTTAATCCAAGAAGTCTTCAAAGGTTAATGTATTGTACACAACATACCTAAAATGTAAGGGTGCCAATAAAATTGACCACAACTGTAAAAATATACCTGCACACATAAAAGGGTCACATAATGAAAACTACAACATTAAAAAATTAATAAATCAATGATGAGTGTATTTACCAACATATAATTTAGCTGATGTTATATAAAGCAATAAAACATTAATAATTTAAAGAGAAAATCAATAATAAAAATAAGGCCTAATACATATAAAATATAAGCATAAATATAAAAAACATAAAAAACATTTGTCTTTTGTGTGCACGTGTTTTTTATATACATATACTGTAATATTCTTTTATTGTGCTCACCTATAAATTCTTCTTTTGTATTGCTATATGTTTTCAAATATAGTAGCATAGTAATTTATTATTATGAATGTTTTTGTTTATTTTATTTATGTTCTGATTATGTTAATGTTTGTTATTTAGACCCTGATGCAGGTATAATTGCCAAAACTAGACCAAATTGGGTCTTCAGTAAAGTGTGTTAATAAAAGACCTTTTCTAGTGGCTGTGGTCTCTCTCTGCTCCTTCCTTTGGAATTCTTGTTTGCGGAGGTCACTTTCCTCTTTTGTTTTCCAGTAATCATTGGTGCCAGCCTCATGGTACCCATTACCATAGGTTCCTCTGGAGGCTGTTGTCTCTCTGGAGGTATGATACTGCAAATAAGTTCCATCCTCTTGGTATATCTTTCCAGGATATGCTCTGATAACTGTCTTTCTATGGAGCCCTGAATGTTTGCCATGCTTCCTTTTCCTAGATAAGCATTTAGTTCTGTTATGGTATAGTAGATATGTGCTTTAGTTGATTTTTGTAGGGTTTTGTATTGCCATTGCTGAGATGACACCAAAATTTGATTTTATTTTTTTTTTATGATGCATTCTCTGAGGAAATATTTCTTTAGAGTCCCAGGCGACGTAATTAAACTGCTACTATGTTTCTCCAGGAACAAGCAGGAAGTCAGTCCTCACATATAGGTGACAGCACTGATGGAGCCCTCGTGCGGAGCAATTTCCCCAGCTTTCAAAGAAAGCCTTTGGGAATGCCTCACGCATGCGCGGTCCCCTTCCTGCCCAAGGGTGCCATCTTGCTCAGTCTTCTTTTTTCTGCGGAGCCCGACAGACGTCATCCCATTTTCCTCGGAAAAAGTTGATTGGGTTTTTTTACTATTTCTACCGTTTTTGGTACCGGTTCAACGCCTGTTCCCCTTCCCGCCTCGGCTCGGTACACCGATATTGAGTCAGACTAACTTTTTCATTTTTGTCCTTAGTGACTAGCGTTTGCGCTCTTTTTCTTTTAACTGTCAGTCCGGTCTTTTGACCTCGCAGGGGCCCTTTTTCCCCCCAATGGCTGCCAGCGGGTTTAAAAAGTGTGATCGGTGCAAAAAACCTATGTCCCTCATCGACACCCATGACTGCTGCCTCCGCTGCCTCGGACCCGACCATGACCCGGTGGTCTGCGGTCCGTGTGACAAGATGTCCTTTAAGGCATTGAGGAGCAGGCAGCACCAGCGCGAGACTATTTTCTCCGAGTCTGGATCCGAGCACCGTCAGGGGTTTCCTGAGCGGCTTTCTCCCACCTGGGAGCACCGTGAGAAGAAGAAACCCGCGAGGGCTGTATCTCTGGAAGACTCCGATCGGCCGGGACCCTTGGGTTCCAGGTCGCGGAGTGCCAAACGCTGCCCCAGGTTCACCGAGTCGGAGAGGCCTGCCAAAATCCTTGTACGGAGCCAGAGGCATCGGACAAGGTAATGCCTGTTGTCCTCGTGGACTCTCCTCCGGGAGAACCGGTGTCGGTCCAGGTGTCGGGAACCGAGCCGGGGGCTGCGGAGCCTTGTGAGCTGGGTCTCAGGTTGGCAGCCTTGGAGATCAGCGTGTCTGCCTTCGTGGACCAGCAGCGGGCGCTGATAGCAGGTCTCACCCACGCATCCGCCCCGACCACCGGGACATCTAAGTCGACCCTGGAGGCAGAGCCGATCCTCGAGTCCATGCGGGCTCGAGTCGATCCTCGGCCAAGGTCTCCCTTGACCTCCCGTTCGGAACCGAGGTCGTCGTCGCCGGGGCCATCGGCATCGGGACGGACGCACTCGAAGCCCTTGAGGGCCAGAGCCCATAGAGTCCTCCTTGGAGGGCTCAGCTTGGGATATGGAGAAGGAAGACTTGCCAGATACCCACCGGACCCGGTACGTCCCATCGGACTCACCGGGTTCGTAACCTCAGAGACTGTCGCCCCCGGAGGACACCAGGTTCTTGGACTTTGTTAGGGATATGGCCAAAGCTTTGGCTTTCCCTGCAGATGCCGAGGAGGAGCCTCGAGCCGAAGAGCTCGACACCCTCCAGTATGACTCTCCTCCGAAGGAGGCCCTTACTGTACCGGTGCCTCCGATGCTGGAACGGTTGATGCTCCGCATGTGGGAGTCCCCGGCCTTGGCGCTGGTCCTCAGCAAATGAGTTTATTCCATTTATCGAGTCCGTAAGAGCCCCGGGTTCCAAAAGGCGCAGCTACCGCACAACTCCATGGTTGTGGAATCGGCCTTGCAAAGGCTCAAGAGCCAAAAGACGCACTCCTTGGTGCCTCCCGGCCGGGAGTCCCAGAACCTGGACGCTCTCGGCAAAAAGTGCTTCCAGGGCTCGATGCTGTCATGCCGTGTCCAGACATACCAGCTGTACATGGGCATGTACTTAAGAGACCTGGCAAAGGAGATTGCCGGGTTCTCTGCTGGCCTTCCGAGGAACCCTTGCAGTGCTTCAAGGCCCCGTCCACCGGGATCAGAGAGTGCTCGAAGTTTGTCTCGCGCAGCCTACGACGGCTTCGAGGCTTCGGTCCGGGTAGCCGCAGCCGGCATCAGTGCAAGGCACTAGGCTTGGCTCATGTCGTCTGACCTCGAGCCAAGGGTACAGGACAAGTTGGTCGATGTCCCCTGCCAAGGCAATAACCTCTTCGGCAAACCCATGACTGAAAAGGCTGCTGAACTTGAGTCCGAGTACTTGACTTGGACAAGGCTGTCGAAGAAGACATCTCCTTCTCACAGGATGAAGGCCTCGGGGAAAAAGCCCTTTTACCCGAGGAAGGGACAGGCTTACAGAAACTACCCCACTTACCAGGCCTCCCCCAGCTCCCCAACAGGGGCAGCAGGCCAGGGGAATGGCCCTCGTAAGCCTCAAACCCCCAAGCCTCCAGCTCTGGCTCCTGCCCAGCAGGGAGGGGGTTTTTGACTCCCACTATATAGCTCCTCTCTCCCACCAGTGGTTTGGCCCTGCACAGGAGGTCAGCTGTCCCTGTATGCCCACAGGTGGCCAGCCATTACATCCGATACTTGGGTTCTAAGGATAGTCCAAGACTGCTATCTTCTCCATTTCAGCCCAGTACCTACCTCCTATTTCCCAGGAGAGCATCTCGGACCCCTCTTGCACAGGAACCTCCTCTTGCAGGAGTTGGCTGGTCTTCTCAAGGATCAGGCGGTGGAACCGGTGCCCCATCACCTGCAGGGGAAAGGCTTTTACTCTAGGTATTTCCTGATACCGAAAAGACAAGGAGGCCTTCACCCCATCCTGGAACTGCAAAATCTCAACAAGTTCTTGGTGAGGGAAAAGTTCAAGATGCTTTCACTTGGGATACTTCTGCCTTACCTCCAACAGGGAGACTGGCTATGCTCCTTGGACCTAAAGGATGCTTACACACACATCCTCATACATCCAGACCACAGACAATACCTCAGGTTTGTGGTCGGAGGAAACCACTTCCAATACAAAGTGCTTCCCTTTGGGTCTAGCTTCCGCTCCAAGGGTTTTCACCAAGTGCCTAGCTGTGGTAGCGGACTTCCTCAGGAACCAGGGGATCTTTGTGTTCCCTTACCTAGACAACTGGCTCATAAGGGGTCAGTCAGCCCAGGAGGCGCACCACGCCACAGCTCGCACAATTGCTCTGCTTCAGCTTCTGGGGTTCGTCATCAATCACACAAAGTCCTCTTTGCTCCCCACCCAGAACTTGGAATTCATAGGAGCAAGGCTAGACACCCTGCAGGCCAGGGCCTACTTACCACTGGACAGGGCAGACCGCCTGCTGTCTCAGGTGGGCATGGTGAGTCACATACCCCAGGTGTCAGCTTGGAGGTTCTTACGCCTGCTCGGCCACGTGGCCTCCACGGTTCATGTTACTTCTTTTGCATGCATGCACATGCGGACAGCTCAGTGGGCCCTGCGGGACCAGTGGTCACAGGCCACAGGACGTCTGTCCGACAGAGTGGCAGTATCCAAACCCCTGGTGCAGTCCCTGCAATGGTGGTCACAATCAGGGAACCTCCTATGGGGAGTACTGTTCCAGCTTCCCGTGCATACCAGGGTGCTGACCACGGATGCCTCCTTGATGGGCTGGGGAGCCCATTCTCAGGGCTCTTGCACTCAAGGTCAGTGGACTCCGGGCCATTCGCTTAGCTCTAAAAGCCTTTGCTCCTGTCCTCTCCAACCAGTCTGTCCGAGTACAGACGGACAACCGGGTGACTATGTTCTATGTGAACAAACAGGGCAACACAGGATCGCGGATCCTTTGCCAGGAGTCTCTGGATCTCTGTTCCTTCGCAGTTCAACACAACATGTCTTTCTATGCAGTTTACCTACCGAGCCAGGAGAACTGCCTGGCAGACAGACTGAGCAGAGTTCTTCAACCCCACGAATGGCAACTGAACAGGGAGGTTGCCCAGAAGATTTTCAACCACTGGGGCCTCCCATCCATTGATCTCTTTGCCAGTCCACAGAATCGTCAGTTGCCCCGGTTTTGCTCCAGACAGCTGCACCCCCTCAGAGTAGCAGCCGATGCATTTCTTCTCCCTTGGTCGGAGAACCTCCTGTATGCTTTTCCGCCTAAGCCTCTGGTAGCACAGACTGTCTTCAAGATTCTCAGGGACAAGGCCTGGATGATCCTGGTAGTGCCCAGATGGCCCAGACAGCCTTGATTCCCATTCTTCTTCAACTGGCGGTGGAACCCCCTCTCCCCTTGGGGGTGCAGCCTGACCTCCTCACCCAGGAGCAGGGTTCCCTCGTGCACCCCAATCCCAGATCCCTCAATTTGATGGCCTGGCTGCTGAGAGGGTAGGCCTTGCACCTCTTCTCTTACCCAAAGGGATAGAAGTGTTGTTAGCCCTCCAGGAGGCCAGCCACCAGAAAATCCTACTCTTGTAAATGGTGCAGGTTCCAAGTGTGGTGTCACCAACATACTGTGGAACCCTTCTCATCTCAGGTTCCCAAGGTGTTACAGTACCTGCTTCATCTCTCTGAGCTGGGCCACAAGTCTAACTCAGTCAGGGTCCACGTGAGTGCCTTGTCAGCTAACCATGCACCGATAGACGGTCAGCCTCTCTCGGCTCACCCCTTGGTAGCCAGGTTTCTCAGGGGCCTGCTCCTGCTGAAACCTCCAATCCGCCCTCCGGCGACGGAGTGGGATCTCAACGTGGTCTTGCAGCAACTTACTCACCCTCCTTTCGAGCCGATGTCAACTTGCCATCTGCGCTTCCTCTCCTGGAAGGTGCTCTTCATGGTAGCGCTCACGTCGGCTAGGTGTGTGAGTGAGCTGCAGGCTCTAGTGTCAGATAGGCCGTACACACGGATTTACCAGAACAGGGTAGTGCTCCGCACGCACCCCAAATTCCTACCCGAGGCGTAGGAGGAAACTGAAAGTTAAGCACGTCTTGCATTATTTGTAATTTATTTTTCATAAAGCAACATTATAGAGGTCATTGATGCAAATAGGGCATATATTCAGTAAACTGATTGCAGTCTGAGTATTTCAATGCCCGGATAAGTTTGAGACCCTGTTGCTTATTTAATGTGAAAAGGAATCAATATGAAAGGGATTTAATAATCATGTTTTTTGCATGAATCACACTATATCTTCAAGATATTGTCAGAGTGTAACAAAGATTAATTGACAGAACATTCAGCTCTGGTAAAAGTGACCACATTTGGTCTTTTTAGCTATGTCTTCTGACTGAGCAAGATGGCACCCTTGGGCGGGAAGGGGACCGCGCATGCGCTAGGCATTCCCAAAGGCTTTCTTTGAAAGCTGGGGAAATTGCTCCGCACGAGGGCTCCGTCGGCGCCGATGTCACCCATATGTGAGGACTGATTCCTGCTGTCCCTGGAGAACACCTGTTACAAGTGAGTAACTACGCTTTTTTGAATATAACTAGCAATTGCAAAGTTTTATTTTAGTTATATAGCTTTCTTTTTTCTTTGGGCAACTGCCTGTTCGTTTTTCTGAGTAATAGGTTCTCCATGCTCCTTCAGAAGGACCTCCATTTGAATGCCTTGAGGGGAAGGCGCTATCTTATCCATTGCTTCAGGCAGCTGATTTTCTTGAGCCCCTGATTATAATGTATGCATAGTTACTTCTCTCCCTTCCTTGCTCTTGTCCCTGATATGTGTAGTATTTTCCACCATACCTTGTGATTGTTTGCCCTTCTGTCTCATAGCGCTGATATGTGAAACATTTTCCTTAGTACCTGTTTATCTTGCTCCCTTCATCCTTGTGTTGCCAGCTTGTGCAATATTGTCTTCAATATCTGATTGTCTTTTTTTTTTCTCTCGGTCTCTCCCACTGTTTATGACAATCCTTTCAGTACATGCTTTTCTCTTTCTCAGAGGACAAGCAGGATAAGCAAATCCTCACAAGATGGGTGACATCACCAATGAAGCCTGGCACAGAAAACAACTTTTCAGCTTAAGATCTTTCTCAAAGCTTTAGAGAGGTTCACTACCATGCATGCTACTTTTTGGCTGCCCCTGTCACATGGTACCGCCTCAGTTTTTTGTGGGGGGTTTTTCCTTGAAGCACTTGAAATCACATCACCACCATACTTGTCTCAGTTTCCCAATTTTAGTGAAACCTTATTTTTTCTTTAATTGTTGCTGTCATATGGTCGTTCTCCCCTTCCCAGTACTACTTTAGGTAAGGTTTTGGCCTTTTTAATTTTTTTTTTATTTTTTGTGCATCTGCCCTGTTGGATACATTGTAAAGGCCATGGGCATGTCCCAGGGAGTATTTTCAGAATCAAGTCATTTGTTTTTGCGGTGGCTGTGTTTTTCAATGTATCCCAGACAACCTCCAGAAGTTTTAAAAGGTGTACCTAGTGTGGCAGGACCATATTTATGCTGGAGAAACAAAAACTCATAATAAAAGCTTTCAGGTGCATTCAAAGCAAAAAGCCTATGAGGGGATTCAATTGCACCATAGAGGGGTAAAAGAGGCACTAAGGGAGGACAAGGCCATAACAGAATATAAATGAATTCTTTGCTTCAGTCTTTACCGAAGAAGATATGCCAGAAATCATATTTGAGGGGTGATGAATTAGAACAATTGAAACAAATCTCAATGAACATAGAAGATATAATAGGACAGTTTGACAAACTAAAGAGTAGCAAATGACCTGTATCAAATGGTATGCATCACAGGGTGCTGAAAGAACTCAAAAATGAAATTGCAGACCTACTATTAGTAATTTGAAAACTAACATTAAAATCATCTACAGTACCTGAAGATTGCAGGATGGCCAGTATAGTGCTAATTTTTAAAAAGTTCCAGAGTGATCTGGAAAAGTAGAGACCAATAAGCTTGATGTAAGTGCTGGGCAAAATGGTAGAAACCATTATAAAGAACAAAATTACTGAACATATAGATAGTCATGGTTTAATGGGACAAAGCCAACATGAATTAAGCCAAGGAAGTCTTGCCACGCCAACCTGCTATATTCTTTGAAAGATGTAAATAAACGTGTAGATAAAGGTGAGCCAGTTGATACAATGTACCTGGATTTTAAGAATGCCTTTGACAAGCTCCCTCATGAAAGACTCTTGAAAAAATAAAAGCTTCAGAGGTTATGAGGCAGTGTCCTATTGTACACTGAGAACTGGTTAAAAGATAGAAAATAGAGTATTTTCCCAGATGTCTAAGGCTACGCAGTTTCGGAGGAAGGCTTTCCTCCAATTCAAGCCTAAAGTTCTGGCTTTGCTGGGACAATTCTACCTGAAGTTTCTATGTATTGTATTAGGCAGTATATTTTTCTTGATGTGTCGCATCTTGAAAGATTTCTTCTTGATAAGTAAGTTTTCTCTTGTGGTGGGTTGATGTAAAAAAAAAGAGGTTAGATAATTAATTTTCAGTCTGCTGAGATCCAATCAGGGGTTCTCCTTGATGTGGACTTTTGAAACAGGTGTTATCTTTTGATAACCTTTTTTCTTTATTTCTGTCTTTGCACAATGAGTTGCTTTTGTGTTATATTTCTTTGTAACATCTGAAATTTTCTGAAAAAAAAAATAAAAGAAAACAGAGTAGGGCTAAATGGTCTATTCCTCAATGGAGAAATGTAAATAGTGGAGTACCCCAGGGATCAATAGTGGACCTGATACTTTTTAGCATATTTATAAATGATCTGGAAATGGGAACAAAAAGTGAGGTGATCAAATTTACAGACGACATAAAATTATTCAAAGTTCTTAAATCGCAATAAGTTTGTGAAAAATTGCAAGAGGACCTTAAGAAATTGGAGGACTGGGCATTCAAATGGTAGATGAGAATTAATGTGAACAAATGAAAAGTTATGCACTTAGGAAAGAATAACCGAAACTATAGCTACACAAAGCAAAGTTCTGCATTAGGAGTCATCCCCCAGGAAAAGGATCTAGGCATCGTCATGGATAATATGTTGAAATCCTTTGTTCAGTATGCAGCGAAAGCCAAGAAAGTTAATAGGATGCCAGTAAATATTAGGAAAGGAATGGAGAATAAAAGAAAGGCTATCATCATACCTCTGTATCACTTCATGGTGTGACTGCACCTTGAGTATTGTGTACAATTCTGGTAACCGCATCTAAAAAAAGAAAAAAGAAAAAAAGAAAAGATATAGCAGAATTAGATAAAGTACAGAGAAGAGTGACCAAAATGATAAAGTGGATGGAAGTATAACCTGTGAGGAGAGGCTTAAAAGGTTAGGGATCTTCAGTTTGGAGAAGTGGCTCTGAGTCGATATATTAAGTCTATAATGAAGAGTGGAATGAGTAAACATAAATCTATTCATTTAAAATGTTTATATTACACCACATCTAACATTCTGGCAGATTACAATAAAACATTTGAAATTGGCAATACATTAAAATAGATATCACAAAATAGGACTACAATATGATATACATAAAACTTTATTGTAAGAAAATAACATTAATTCACGGTAGAATCACATAACATCAGAAAGATGTATCTGTCCTTCACAAAAAATCTGAGAGGCAAAATGTCAGTAAATTATTCTCCTTTTGACTGAAACTAGGGAATTTCAGAGTAATACGCCTACTACAGAAAATATATGATTTCTGGATTTTATTTTTGATACTTAACTTACAGAGGGAATGGCCAACAGCTTATCAGATACTCAGAATTTTTCTTGGCTTTCTTGTCATATTACTGCAACTACCTTGGCTAATTTTCTATCTTCTGACCAGCTGCTGCCGCAGGATTTTTCCACTTACTCTGTTGATGACCAAGTACAAACCTGGAACGCCTCCCTGTCTGGTGCTCTTAATTGTTTAGCCCCTCTTCGCCCTCTATCACCCCGTAATCCTTCCAAGCACCCCTGGTGTCACTCTGGGTTCTACCTTCACTGTGCCTACCTATGATGATCAGGGGCGGCCCAAGGGGGGTGTGGGGCCATGTGCGGAGACTCGGTACGGGGCCTCATTTGCATAAATATTTCCATAATGTTACCATACACTAACTTTTAGTAAACATGTCTCTTAATGAATGTATGGATAAAGAAAGACTGAAAGATTTCTACATTACTATAATCCAGTGCCAACTGCCAGGCACATTAGGAACTACTACAAATGCTGCCCATTTAGAACCCATAGCAAACCCACCGTATCATAACAGCACTACTAGGACTCATAAAGCACCAAACCCTACCTATCAAAAGGCAACACTGCAAATATTAAACCAGTACATTTCAGAGAATAACAATACATGACCTACTGGGGAAAGAGAACAAGTGGCAATGTCAAATAGGAATTACATAAACAGAATACCTCAGCTCAGTTACACATGCAGAACATAGACCATCACCAAACAAGGAATCACAATTTAGAAACAGGAAGGCAAACTGGGAACCCCAAAAGCCAAACTTGGAATGTACAACAACACTGTAGAAATAAAACTATAAATTAATTTCCTCTTGTACTAAACAAAGCGCAGATGTTAATGATGCACATTTCCCAGAGTTGACATATTCCATTTAATAAATTCAAAATAAAGAGATCTTTCTACCTTTTGTGCATTATTTTTCAGTTGCAATTGCTCCAGCCACTTTCTTCTGGTTTCTTCGTGTCTTCTGCTGACTCTCCATCGTCTGCTGTCCATTTGTCCTTTCTTCTCTCTTCTAGTTTTTTTCCATTCTCTCTCTCTGCATCTGCTTTAACAAACTAATCTTTCTCCTTTTGCTCTTTCATTCCTATTTCATCCACTCAAATTTTACCTCTCCATCCTCAATCCCCACTTACTCTCCCAATACCCGGCCAATTGTAGATTTTTCATCCTTCCTACACAAAATATTTTCCCCTCTCCATTTCACTCTCCCAGCCCCATCCCATTCTAATCCTCCCCCAACATCAGCTCCCTTCTAGTTCCAGCCTCACCCAGCATCCGCTCCCTTCTAGTCCCTGCATCAGCCCATTTCCAGTCCTATCCGAGTCCCTCCATCAGCTCATTTCCAATCCCAGCCCCCCATCAGCCCATTTCTAGTCATTTCCTAGCCCCACCATCAGCCCATGTCAAATCCTAGCTCTCCTCCACTCAGTCCAATTCCATTCCAAGCCCCCCATGAGCCTACTTCCAGTTCTAGCCCCTCCATGAGTCCATTTCAATCCAAGCCCCCACCACAGCCATTTCCAATCTTAGCTCCCCCCAACAGCCCATTTCCAGTCCTATCCTAGCTGCTCCATCAGCCCATTTCCTGTTCTAGCTCCCCCCCCACTCAGCCCATTTCCAGTCCTAGCTCCCTCCCCTCACAGCCCATTTGCAGTTCAAGCCCCCCTTCCACTCAGCCCATTTCCATTCCAAGTTCTTATCCCCATCAGCTATTTGCAGTTCAAGCCTTCCCTTCCACTCAGCCCATTTCCAGTCCTAGCAATCCCCCAACCCATTACCAATCCTAGCCCCCTATCAACCCACTTCCAGTCCTAACCCCCCATCACCCCATTTTCAGTTTAAGCCCCCCCATAGCCCAATACCAGTCCTAACCCCCTATCAGCCTACTTCCAGTCCTAACCCAATCAGCCCATTTCCAGTCTTTAGCCCTCCCCATAGCCCATTACCAGTCCTAACACCCCATCACCCCATTTCCAGAAAGCCCCCCATAGCCCATTACCAGTCCTAACCCCATCAGCCCACCTCAAGTCCTAACCACCCATCAGCCCATTTCCATTCCTAGCCCCCCATAGTCTATTACTAGTCCTAACCCCCCCCCATCAGCACACAGGCCATTACCAGTCCTAACCCCATCAGCCCACCTCCAATCCTAACCCCCCATCAGCCTATTTCCAGTCCTAGCCCCCCATAGCCCACTACCAGTCCTAATCCCCCCATCAGCCCACAGCCCATTACGAGTCCTAACCCCATCAGCCCACCTCCAGTCGTAACCCCCCCATTAGCCCATTTCCAGTCCTAGCCCATTACCGGTCCTAACCCTCCCATTAGCCAACAGCCCACCTCCAGTTCTAACCCCATCAGCCCACCTCCAGTCCTAACCCCCCCCCATCAGCCCACCTCCAGTCCTAACCCCCCCCCCATCAGCCCATTACCAGTCCTAACCCCCATAGCCCATTACCAGTCCTAACCCCCATCACCCCATTTCCAGAAAGCCCCCCCATAGCCCATTACCAGTCTTAACCCCCCCATCAGCCCACAGCCCATTACCAGTCCTAACCCCATCAGCCCACCTCAAGTCCTAACCCCCCATCAGCCCATTTCCAGTCCTGGCCCCCCATAGCCCATTACCAGTCCTGGCCCCCCATAGCCCATTACCAGTCCTGGCCCCCCATAGCCCATTACCAGTCCTAACCCCCCATCACCCCATTTCCCAACAGCCCCCCATAGCCCATTACCAGTCCTAACCCCCCCCATCAGCGCACAGCCCATTACGAGTCCTAACCCCATCAGCCCACCTCCAGTCCTAACCCCCCCATCAGCCATTTCCAGTCCTAGCCCATTACCGGTCCTAACCCTCCCATCAGCCAACAGCCCACCTCCAGTTCTCACCCCATCAGCCCACCTCCAGTCCTTACCCCCCCCCCATCAGCCCATTACCAGTCCTAACCCCCATAGCCCATTACCAGTCCTAACCCTCCCATCCCCCCGCCTCCTGTCCTAACCCCCCCATCAGCCAATTTCCAGGCCTATCCCCCCCATAGCCCACTACCAGTCCTAACCCCCCATCAGCCAACAGCCCATTACCAGTACTAACCCCATCAGCCCACCTCCAGTCCTAACCCCCCCATCAGCCCATTTCCAGTCCTAGCCCCCTCATCAGCCCATTTCCAGTCCTAGCCCCCTCATCAGCCCATTTCCAGTCCTAACCCTCCCCATCAGCCCACAGCCCATTACCAGTCCTACCCCCCCTCGGCCCAGGGAAAATTTTAAAAAAAGAAAAAAGCTGGCTGCTGCCGCCGCGGCAGAATAGAGTGTCCCGCGGGCCCCCCCCCCCCCTGCCCGGCTGAGCCTCTCTGCAATGGCTTTCAAATCCGCAAAGGGAGCGCTTCTCCCTCGCGGCTCTGTTAAGCCCGCATGGGCTGATGGGAAATTTCCCATCTGCCCCTGCAGGCTTAACAGAGCCGAATTTCCCATCAGCCCCTGCGGGCTTAACAGAGCCGTGAGGGAGATGCTCTCCCTTCGCGGATCTGAAAGCCGTCGTGGAGAGGCTCAGCCGGGCAGGGGGGGCCCCACGGGATACTCGATTCTGCTGCGGCGGCAGCAGCCAGCTTTTTTTTTTTTTTAATTTTATTTTTAAAGCAGAATGTTCTTTGCGCGGGGCCCCCTGAAACGCGGGGCCCTGTGCAAAAAACATTCTCGCTCAATGGATGGGCCGGCCCTGATGATGATCAGAATGCCTCTGGCGCATTCATCTTTCCTCGGCCTCTCTTCATTACTTTTGTCTCTGTCACCAACACTACCACCACCTCATACAAGAAGCTAAACATACCTACTTCTCTCATCTTATCACCTCCTCTGCCAATTCTTCTCATCAACTACTTCTGGTTATGAAATCACCCTTCTCCTCTCAACCTGCCCCTGCTTCTACTCACCCTAGCTCACATTTCCCTCCCAATCATCCTCAGCTGGCCACTTTCTTTACAGAAAAGGTTCTGTCTCTCCGTTCCTCTTTTCCCGCCTGTCCCTCTCTCCGCCCTTCCCGCTTGTCCCTCTCTTCCCCCCCTGCTCTACTCTCTCCTCTACTCTACTCTGCTCTTCTCTACTCTCTCCCCCGTTCCTCCCCAGCCTCTGTTAACCCACGTCTGGTCCACATTCTCACCTATTTCTGCAGCTGGCCTGTCCAAATCCCTTTCCTTCACTATGAAAATGACATGCCTCTGACCCCATTCCCTCAGACTGGCTCTTAGAGCCCTCGCTTGCTCTTCTCCAATTCATTCAGCTTATTCTGAACACCAGCCTCACTTCTGATATCTTCTCCTCACCTTGGAAACATGCCCTTGTCAATCCATTGCTCAAAAAGCCCTCTCTTGACTCCTCTGTTTTGTCTCACTACCGGCCTGTTTCTAATCTCCTTTTCTGTCTAAAATCCTAGAACAATTTGTTTTCACAGCATCTGCACTCAATTCACTACCTGCATCCTTGTCAATCTGGCTTCCGATCTGGACACTGCACCAAGTTGATTTTACTAGCACTTCTCAACGAGCTCCATATTTCTCATGACCAGGGTGATGTATCAATTGCTGTCTCTCTTGATCTATCTTCTGCTTTCGATTTAGTCAATCACTTTATTCTTCTTTGAAGCCTAGGACTTTGGAATCCAATCACAGCAAGCTCAAAGTCCTAGACTTCAAAAGCGCTGACTTCAGTAAAATGGCCAAGTACCTGAAGGAAGAGTTGGTAGGGGGCGGGAATTGTATGTGATAGGGGGCGAGAGATTGGTGTGCATGGACCAGGAGAAGGACCTTGGAGTGATTGTTTCTGACGATCTCAAGGTGGCAAAACAGTGTGACAAGATGGTGGCAAAAGCCAGAAGGATGCTGTTTTGCATACAGACAGGAATTACCAGCAGAAAGGAAGAGATACTAAGGCTGGAAGCAGTTCAGAGGATTTGATATACTGCCTGTCCAAAACAGGTGGAATCCAATCACCGCAAACTCAAAGTCCTAGACTTCAAAAATGCTGACTTCAGTAAAATGGCCAAGTACCTGAAGGAAGAGTTGGTAGGGTGTGAGGGGATAAGGGAAGTGGAATTGCAATGGGCTAAACTAAAGGAGGAAATAAAAGGTGCAACAGATATATACATAAGGAAAGTCAATAAAAACAAGAAGAAAAGGAAATCTATTTGGTTCTCCAAAGTGGCTGCACAAATAAAGGCAAAAAACACAGCTTTCACAAAATTCAGAAGCTCGCAAACAGAGGAACATGAGTGATCTCTTTAAGTGGAGGTGGCTCAGATAATTTTTCAAAGTGGAGCACTCTCTCAATTGATCTATTTGCTGTTACTTAGAACAGGAGGTATCTCTGTTCTATTCAAGATGCACAGCAAACTAGCCTTAGCTGCATGTGTATCTTCCAATCCCCATGATAGCAAAAACACTCCTGAACTCACAGGACCAAGGAACCATGATTTTCATAGCCCCCTGTTGGTAGAGGCATGCGTGATTCCCTTTTCTTCTAGAACTTTCCTTAAGAAGACAAAAAGGTTGGGAATGTTGATCATGTAGGCTCAGGGAATTTTGTTGCACACCAACACTAAGTCCTTTGCCCTCATAGCTCGGTTCTTGAAAGGTAACTTTGGCTTCCTTTAACCTTCCTGACAGTGGCATCCCTGACAGTATCTCACAAGTTATTCTGTCTTCCAGAAGCAATTACACTAGAAGGTCATATGGTTTTAAATGGAAGAGGTTTGCTATATGTTGTCAAAAGGTCCTAGATCCCTTCATCTGTCCCACACAACTCCTCTTTGAATACCTTCTTCATTGGTCTGAGTCAGTTTGAAGACCACCTCCACTAGGGTTCATCTTAGTTGAATTGTTTCATATTACCGCCATGTACAAGGTAATAAACCCATCTTGAGATTTTGTAAGATAGTATATCTGCTGTTTCTGATTTCCTGAGCTCTGCAGCCTGGGTCAGCCTGCCATGGGAAGGGGATTTGGGCTATCTAGCCGCCCTTTGTCAAGACCAATGGCTATATATGTGTAATGTCTGAATCAGGATACCTCACCTATAGCTGCAGTAACATCCAAAGTGTTGGGGGTCTCTTAGCGGATTTTCAGGCCTCTTTGAGCTTAGTGGAGAGGATTCTCCTGCCACCCTTTCACGTGCTGCATATACTGGCTCCCAGTAATGCTCCCTCTGTATCATGGCTTGGGTAATACAAAGATTGTACAGAGTAGCATGAGAATGGAGGAGGAGATATGCCAGTGGTTTTGGAGCCTAAAACAATTGGCAGAGATATTCATATGGCCAAAGGGATAAGCCAGCAGGGGTTAATGATAGAATAAATGCTTGAAGATGTGCAGCATACTGCTGCAGGCTGTTTGTCCTGGGAGAGAGAGAGAGAGAGAAACTATAGATGTTTCAGTAATAACAATAATACTATTTAATTTGTTCCTTTCCTGACCTCTCTGGCCGAGATGACTCTTGGGCAAGTATGGTCTTTGGTTTCAAGAATGGAAGCATCCTTGATTGGCAGTTTTCATCAATTCTATAAGTTTTCACAACAGACTGCTAAATTTATGGTACAGGACAGTTGGCTTCAAAAGTAAGACCCAACACCTGCAGGGGTGCGAAATGAAAATTGAGTCCCTGCTGGAAATGAATGTGGCCCTGATGGATAATGTTTTTCTTAGGAACAAGTTGGAGAATAGGAGGAAAATTTTACATTTTGTGACTTTTCCAGAGTCTGCCTATATTTTGCATTTAGATATGTTGAAGAAATATTTCTTTGAAGTGTTACAGTATCCAAAGGAAGCTTTTCCTGCTATTATTAGATCACCTGTTCTATTGTAAATATAGTGCAGCCTAGGCCGCAATGTATAATTCACTGCTGTATGTAAACCGCACTGGTTTTAAATAGTGCGGTATAAAAGAGACATTAAATAAATAAAATAAAAATAAATTATTGCTGCTTATTATTTGCCTTCAACTAAAAGAGTGGCCTATGGAGAAGACCCGGGGGGGGGGGTGCAAATCTAAGAGTGAACAATTTGGAACTAACAGTTTTCCTGAGGTTGTCCATGGAACTGGTCTCATGAGCTATTATGGTAGTAACAGTTGCATTAGAACTTGATGGCGACTGGGCTTTCAAATCTTTCTTTTAGCTTTTGTGTTGATTTTGAAAAGATTAAAAAAAAATTTAAAAATCTTTGTATAGATTTTAGGTGTTCAGTTTATGCGGGGATTGCTTTTATTTAAAGCCTTCTGAAATGTCTTGGGACCTCAGTGTTGTTTAACCCACCTGATGAAGCTCCTTTGAAGCCACTGAATACCAGTGATCTGAAGAACCTGACCTGAAAGGTTTTGTTTTTGGTGGTGCTAATTTTAGCACACATAGTGGGTGAGTTCTAGGCTCTGTTAACTGATCTACCTTATAATAAATTTTACAACAGGGTACTAATACATACTCATCCAGACTTCCTTTGTAAGGTTTATGTTTATTAAAAATTTGATATACCGCTTTCTCCAGGACCAAGCAGGAAATCAGTCCTCACATATGGGTGACGTCGGCGCCGACGGAGCCCTCGCGGAGCAATTTCCCCAGCTTTCAAAGAAAGCCTTTGGGAATTGCAGCACGCAAGCGCGGTCCCCTTTCCGCCCAAAGGTGCCATCTTGCTCAGTCTTCTTTTTTCCGCGGAGCCCTACAGACGCTGTTTGTGATCACCGCTGAAAAAGTTGATTTTCTCTCTTATTTTTTATTCTTTTTCAGCTCGACGCCGGATCCTTTTTCCCGCCCGGACCCGCTACGCCGGTATCGGGTCCGTTTCTTTATTTTTTGGTTTTTTGTCCTTCGTGACAAGCGTTCGCGCCATATTTTTCCTTTTCACTGGCAGCCCTGTCTTTTGACCTCGCAGGGGCCCTTTTTCCCTCGATGGCTGCCAGCGGGTTTAAGAAGTGTGATCGCTGTAAGAAACTCATGTCTCTTACCGACACACACGACTGCTGCCTCCGCTGCCTCGGACCCGATCATGATCCGATGATCTGTGGTCCGTGTGGCAAGATGTCCTCAAAAGCGTTGAGGAGTCGGCAGCATCAACGAGAACGAATCTTTTCTGACTCCGCGTCCGGCCGGGCCCGGACCTCGTCAGAGGCTTCGACGTCCCGGGACTCTGGTCCTGAGCATCGTCGGAGTTCCTCTGAGCGGGGGTCTCCTACCCGGGAACATCATAGGAAGAAAAAACCCGCGAGGGCGGCGTCGGTAGACGCTCCTGGTTCCTCGAGGGCCAGGTCGCATAGCCCCGACAGCCGTCCCGGGTCCTCGGAGTCGGAGAGGCCTTCGAAACATCCTCGTCTCGAAATGGAGTCGCCTGGACACGTGAGTACTGTGGTCCTCGTGGACTCGCCTCCGAAGGAGCTGACGTTGGGCCCGACGCCAGGGGCTGCTGGGTCTCCTGAGCTTGGACTCAGGTTGAAGGCCTTGGAGAGCAGTTTGGCTGCCTTCATGGACCAGCAGCGGGCATTGATCGCTGGCCTTGCCAATGCGTCTGCCTTGGCCACCGTGACGTCGACGTCCAAGTCGACCCCGGAGACCGAGCCGATCCTCGAGTCAATCCGAGCTCGAGTCGATCCGAGCTCGAGTCGATCCTCGGTCGCGGTCTCCTTCTGCCTCCCGTTCGGGACCGAGGTCGTCAACGCTGACTCCTTCGGCGTCGGGGCGGAGGACATCGATGCCCACCCGACCGGAGCCACTCGAATCCTCCTCCGAGGAGTCCGACTGGGAATCGGAAGACAAAGAGTCCTCTGGTAGTTTTCGGACTCGGTGTGTCCCATCGGACTCGCCCGAGTCCGAACCTCGGAGATGGTCCCCCCCGGAGGACACCCGGTTCTCGGACTTCGTGCGGGATATGGCCAAGGCCTTGGCATTCCCCGCGGATCCCGAGGAGGAGCCTCGAGCCGAGGAGCTCGATGCCCTCCAGTATGATTCTCCCCCGAAGGAGGCCTTTACTGTACCGGTTCCTCCGATGCTGGAACGACTTCTCTTCCGCATGTGGGAGAACCCGGCGTCGGCGCCGGTGTTAAGCAAGCGGGTCGATTCCATTTATCGAGTCCGCAAGAGCCCCGGCTTCCAAAAGGCACAACTACCACACCATTCCATGGTGGTGGAATCGGCCATGCATAGACTCAAGAGTCAAAAAATGCACTCCTCGGTGCCTCCCGGCAGGGAGGCCCGGAACCTGGATGCCCTCGGTAGAAAGTGTTTCCAGGGCTCTATGCTTGCTTGTCGAGTCCAGACCTACCAGCTCTATATGGGCATGTATCTCCGAGATCTGGCAAAGGAAATTGCCGGGTTCTCGGCTGGTCTCTCCGAGGAACCTTTGCAGAGGTTCCAAGCCTTGTCCACTGGGATTCGAGAGTGCTCGAAGTTTATCTCTCGAGCAGCCTACGATGGCTTTGAAGCATCGGCTCGAGTAGCCGGAGCCGGCATCGGTGCCCGCCGACAGGCTTGGCTTCAGTCATCCGACCTCGAGCCATGGGTACAGGACAAGTTGGTCGATGTCCCCTGCAGAGGTGAAAACCTCTTTGGCAAACCCATGGCTGAAAAGGCTGCACAAATCGAGACCGAGACTCTGACCAGAACTAGGCTGTCCAGAAAAACCTCTGCCCCTTCTCAGAAGAAGAAGGGCTCGGGGAAAAAGCCCTTTTACCCGAGGAAGGCGGCTGCCTATAAATACTACCCTCAGTATCAGGCCTCAGCAGCTCCCCAAAAGGGTCAGCAGGCCAAGGGACGGGGTAATGGGTCCCGTAGGCAGCAGGCCCCCAAGCCCACTACGCCGGCCCCTGCTCAGCAGGGTGGGGGTTTTTGACTCCATCAGCATAGCCTCTTCCCCTCAGCTGGTTTCTCTCAGCACAGGAGGCCGGCTGGTCCACTTTGCCCACAGGTGGTCAGCCATCACATCAGATACCTGGGTACTTCATATAGTTCAGAAAGGCTATCTTCTACACTTTCACCAGGTACCTCCCTCCTACTTTCCAGGGGAGCCTGCAAGACTCCCTCTGCACAGGGACTTACTCCTTCAGGAGTTGGCAAGTCTTCTTCAGGAACAGGCTGTGGAACCGGTGCCCCACCACCTGAGAGGTCACGGCTTTTATTCCAGGTACTTTCTGATACCAAAAAGAACAGGAGGCCTCAGACCCATCCTGGACTTGCGAAACCTCAACAAGTTCCTGGCAAGGGAAAAGTTCAAGATGCTTTCCCTTGGAATCCTGCTGCCCTACCTCCAGCAGGGAGACTGGCTATGCTCCTTAGCTCTAAAGGATGCCTATACTCACATCCTCATTCATCCAGACCACAGACAATATCTCAGATTTGTTGTGGGAGGAAATCATTACCAGTACAGGGTCCTGCCCTTTGGCCTATCCTCCGCCCCCCCGGGTTTTCACCAAATGCCTGGCAGTGGTGGCGGCCTATCTCAGACTTCAAGGCCTTTTTGTGTTTCCATACCTGGACGACTGGCTCATCCGGGCCCAGTCTTCCCAAGAGGCCACTCAAGCCACTCATCGCACTGTGTCTCTGCTCCAGCACTTGGGCTTTGTCATAAACTTCGCAAAGTCCACTTTGCTCCCCTCTCAAGATCTCGAATTCATCGGCGCAAGGTTAAGCACACTTCAGGCGCGGGCCTTCCTGCCTCTGGACAGAGCCCACAGGCTCATGAATCTCGCCAGCCACTTTCGCAGCAATTCCCTGGTCTCTGCCAGGCAATTTCTGAGACTGCTTGGCCATATGGCTTCCACGGTCCATGTGACAACCAATGCCCGCCTGCACATGCGACCTGCCCAGTGGTGCCTTCGCATGCAATGGCATCAGGCCACGGGGAGCCTGACGGACTCAGTACAAGTCTCGGACCTGCTGGTCTCTTCTCTGCGGTGGTGGCTTCATCTGCCAAACCTAGTACTGGGAGTGAATTTTCAATCTCCTCCTCCTTCTCAGGTACTAACAACCGATGCTTCTCTCCTGGGATGGGGAGCACATTGCCAAGGGACATGTACTCAAGGTCTCTGGACTCCTTGGGAGTCTGCGCAGCAGATAAACTTCCTGGAGCTCAGAGCCATCCGCCTAGCTCTGAGAGCCTTCTCCCACCTCACTTCTCACCAGTCTGTACTGGTCCAGACGGACAATCAAGTAGCAATGTTCTACGTGAACAAACAAGGAGGCACAGGCTCCTTCCTTCTCTGTCAGGAGGCACGACGGCTGTGCTCTTGGGCAGTCGGCCACGGCATACTCCTCAAAGCGGTCTAACTCCCAGGTCAAGAAAATTACCTGGCAGACAAACTAAGCAGGATCCTCCAACCACACGAGTGGAGATTGGATTCATTAGTGGTTCAGCAGATCTTTCTCAAGTGGGGACTACCCACCTTGGATCTGTTTGCCAGTCCTCTGAACCGGCAACTACCCAGATTCTGCTCTCGACAACCGCATCCTCTCAGAGTAGCGCCGGATGCTTTTCTGATTCCATGGTCCACAGGCCTCTTGTATGCCTTTCCTCCCATGCCGCTGGTGTCTCGAACGCTCTTCAAAGTTCTCCGAGACAAAGCCTCACTGATCCTAGTGGCTCCCTGGTGGCCGAGGCAACCTTGGTTCCCGCTTCTAATGCAGCTGGCGGTGGACACTCCTCTTCCTCTGGGGTTTCAACCCGATCTCCTGACACAAGACCACGGGTCTCTCCTACACCCCAACCTCCGGTCCCTTCATCTGATGGCCTGGCTGCTGAAAGGGTAGTCCTTGCTCCCCTCCTGCTGCCTCGGGAGGTGGAAGAGGTCGTCTTGGCCTCCAGGCGGACCTCCACCCGGAAGTCCTACGCTCTTAAGTGGCGTCGCTTCTCCGTGTGGTGTGCTCAGCAGTCTGAGAATCCCTTCTCCTGCTTGGTGGCAGTGGTCTTGCAATATTTGCTTTACCTCTCCAATCTGGGCCTTAAGTCCAACTCTGTCAGAGTCCACCTCAGTGCTCTCTCTGCACATCACGCACCGGTAGATGGCAGGCCTCTGTCCAACCACCCTTTGGTGGCTCGTTTTCTCCGAGGCCTCCTTCTGCTTAAGCCTCCTTTGCGTCCACCAGCCCCTGAATGGGATCTGAATGTGGTCTTGCAGCGGATTACCTGTCCGCCCTTTGAACCTATGGCTACCTGCCCTCTTCGTTTTCTTTCTTGGAAAACCTTGTTCTTGGTAGCCCTTACCTCTGCTAGGCGTGTTAGTGAACTGCAGGCCCTAGTGTCTGATCCTCCTTACACTAGGTTCTACAGGAATAGGGTGGTCTTACGGACTCACCCTAAGTTTCTTCCAAAAGTGGTTTCTCCTTTTCATCTCAACCAGGAGGTGGTTCTTCCGACCTTCTTTCCCAGGCTGCACTCCAGCCGGGCTGAACTGGTCCTGCATACCCTGGACTGTAGGAGGGCCTTGTCCTTCTACCTTGACCGTACGCGGGAGCATAGGAGGGCTGTTCAGCTCTTTGTTTCTTTTGACCCCAATAACTTGGGGCTACCTGTCTCCAAGCGTACCTTGTCCATCTGGGTAGCTGACTGTATCGCCTGGGCTTATGGGGCAGCCGGCCTCTCGTTGGAGGGTCGAGTCACGGCTCATCGTGTTAGGGCGAAGGCTGCGTAAGTGGCACACCTCCGCGCTGTTCCGTTGGCAGACATCTGCCGGGCCGCTACTTGGTCTTCAAGCCAGACGTTTGCGGCACATTACTGCCTGGAGAGGGAGTCCCGCAGGGACAGTGCTTTCGGTCAGGCAGTCCTCCATAATCTCTTTGAGGTTTAGGCAACTCCTACCCTCCGGCCCTGGTGTTGGGCTACCGGTCAGGGGCGTTTTCAGAGAAGATTCCTTCCTTCTATACTGCTGAGCTAGAGGGAGCTCATTTTTGTGCTTGAGGTCTCCGGTAGCATTAAGCATGGGAGTCCCATATGTGAGGACTGACTTCCTGCTTGTTCCTGGAGAAAGAGTAGATCTCCAGGAACAAGCAGGAATAAGTCATCACATATGGGTACGTCGGTACCGACGGAGCCCGCGCGGGAAAGCTCCCCAGCTTTTCAGATTAAAAGCTTTTGGGGCCTCCCACTGCACATGCGCGCTGCCTTCCCGCCTTCCTGACCAGCTCTCGTCAGTTTCTTTTTTTTCCGCGGAGCCAGCAGGTCGTGTTCCTGTCACCGCTGAAGAAATTGTTAATTTTATTGTTTTCTTTAGACCGCGTACCTGCCTTCCCCATTCTGAAACCGGTACTGCCGGTCTCTCTTTCTTTCTTTTGAAAAAAAAATATATATATATTTTTCTTTTCTTCAGCACAGCTTGGTACTTTGTTAGGCCTTCAGGCCTACACAAATTCTCCTCATGGAGAAGCCAGTTCCTGGTTTTAAAAAGTGTACCAAGTGCAGTGCTGTCATTCCTCTTACAGACACCCATGAATGGTGTCTTAAATGTTTAGGACCTGACCATTCCATACCGGACTGCCCATCCTGCTCCCAGATGTCGAAACGTGGATTGCAGAACCGGGCCAACAAGTTCCATGTGCTGTTTCCTTCAGAAGCATCACAGTCATCCAGGTCTTCCTCTCCGGATGGATCTCAGGTAACCAAAACTCCAGTGGGCAAATCCTCTAAAAGCAAATCTCTTTCTAAAGATCGAGAGGCTCTCAATTCTGAGTTCGAGGATTCTGCCCAGGCCAAAAAACCCCGGCGGGAGGCTCCGGCCTCCAAAGCAATCATGGGGTCACAGGTTGACATCGATGGCGCGGCCTCGACAGATCACCTGTTGTACTGCTCTGGGGTACCGGCCCATACCGGTACCGACATCCAGGCAGCAGTGGCGTCTATGGGCAATACTGTCCAAGTCATGCAGCAGGCCATTCTGGCTTTTATTAATGCTGCTAAGCCCTCGGTACCGCAGCCAGCGGTACCGGGTCCGGTTCCGGTAATGGCTTCCATACCGGAACCGAGGCCATCGTCTTCCAAACGCAGATCGGTTCCGCATGCCGGATCCGGGCTTTTGCCCGGTACCGATCCCATACCCGGTACGCCCGATGTCGATACCGAACGGTATGCGTATCGTGCGTTGGAAGCACATAGAGGATACTCTGCTTCTTCAGAGGATTTTAACTCCTCTGATGATTCTGATGAGTTCTCCCTTGATCTTCCTGAGGAGCCTTCTTCTCCTAAAAGGAGAATGTCTCCACCAGAGGATTTGTCCTTTCAGGACTTCATCATAGAAATGACTAAAGGTCTTTCTATTGCTTCATCCTCTGAAAAGGAACCCAGATCAAAGAAACTGGATATTTTAGGATACTCTAAGTCTCCTAAAGAGGCAGTTACCCTGCCTATCCATGAAATCCTTCAAGAACACTTGATGGACTTATGGGAGGCTCCTCTAACATTGTCTCCTTCTTCTCGCAGGTTGGACACCATGTACCGTGTCCCCCCTTCTCCTGGTTTCCAAAAAACTCAGTTGCCTCACCATTCTATTGTGGTGAAGTCTGCAGTGAAGAAGATAAAGAGTACCAAAAGGCACTCTTCTACTCCTCCAGGGCGAGAATGTAAGACTCTAGACTCTTTTGGCAGGAAAATTTTCCAGGCTACTATGCTTATAGCCAGGATTAATTCCTATAGTCTTTACATGGGCATGTTTCTCAGTGAAATCGCTCTAAAAGTTCGGCATTTTGCCCCCTTTTTCCCTGAGGATAAGAGGGAGCAGTTCATTTCCTTAGTGAAACACCTTTTGGATATTTCAAAGTTCTCCAACAGGGCAGCTTTTGATTCCTTTGAGGGTGCTGGTAGGGCTTCGGGCATTGCTATAGCAGCCCGACGTCTTGCTTGGCTCCAGGCTTCTGATCTAGAACCTTGGGTCCTAGATGGCTTACGAAATCTGCCCTGTACAGGTGAGAACTTATTTGGTGAGGAGTGGCAAATTAAGGCCACTCAAATGGACGCAGAAAATGCCACCTTAGATAGACTTTCTAAGTCTACCTCCACTCCTGCCAAGAAGAAGTCTTTTAAGAGGCCTTATTACAAGAAGTCCAGATTTTCCACAAATACTGGCCAACAATCCTCTCAGCCTCGTTTTGCTGCTAAACGTCAGCAACCTAAACAGGCAAGGTCAAAGCCTGCGGCGTCTGCTACGCCTCAGCAGGCTCCACCCCCTCAGGGGTTTTGACTTGCCCCTAGAGAACTTAACTTTTCTGGCTCTAGAACAACCAGAGCCCCTCACCATACCCAGAAGGTTAGCTCACTTTGCTCCCAGATGGGAGCAAATTACATCAGAGCAATGGACCCTCTCTATCATCAGAGAGGGTTACAAACTCCATTTTTCCGACCTTCCTCCTTATACTATGGTGAGGCAGTTCAATTCTCCCCCATCTCTCCTGGCCCTCTTGGGTCAGGAAGTCTCCTCCCTCCTTGCCCCGGGGGCTATAGAGGAGGTCCCTCTTCTTCAACAGGGGACAGGATTCTACTCCCCTTATTTTCTAATACCAAAGAAGACAGAGGGCTTCAGACCAATTCTGGATCTGAGAGAATTGAACAAATTTCTTTTCAAGGAGAAATTCAAAATGCTTTCTCTGGGCATTCTCCTTCCATACCTTCAGAGTCAGGATTGGCTTTGTTCTCTAGACCTAAAGGATGCGTATACACACATACTCATCCACCCATCCCACAGAAAATACCTTCGATTTCTGTTTCAGGGAAAACATTTCCAGTACAGAGTACTCCCCTTCGGTCTAGCCTCTGCTCCAAGAGTGTTCACCAAATGCATGGCAGTCGTAGCTGCCTTTCTAAGAGGCCTGGGAATTTTCATATTCCCATACCTGGACGACTGGCTCATCCGAGCTCCCTCTCAGTCCCAGGCCCACATTTCCCTGGACCGCACAAGGCGTCTTCTGCAGTATCTAGGACTGGTAGTAAACCTTCCCAAGTCTCAACTAATCCCTACTCAGTCTCTCGAGTTCATAGGGGCCCAGTTAGACACCATCACTGCAAGGGCCTACCTGCCTCAGGTCAGGGCCCAACGCCTGCTGAGTTTGGCCTCCCAAGCTCAGTCCAGCAGTCATTTGACAGCCCGGGAAATGCTGCGACTTCTGGGCCACATGGCCTCCACGGTACATGTGGTGCCCTACGCTCGTCTGCATATGAGAGCAGCTCAATGGACCTTGGCCACCCAGTGGACTCAAGCATCTGGAGCGCTCTCCGACCAAATACTCACCTCAAGCCGTCTATTTTGGTCCCTCCAATGGTGGACATCCACCAAGAATCTGTTGTTGGGGGCCCCCTTCCAACCTTTGTTGCCCCAAGCAACCCTCACAACAGATGCCTCCCAAACAGGGTGGGGAGCTCATCTTCAGAACCTCTCCACTCAGGGCACTTGGTCTCCACAGGAGGCCACCCTTCATATCAACCTCCTGGAACTGCGAGCAATTTACCTTGCCCTCAAGGTCTTCTATACCCTCCTTGTCAACCTGACTGTCCTAGTTCAGACAGACAATCAGGTAGCCATGTTCTATATAAACAAACAAGGAGGGACAGGCTCTCTGTCGCTTTGCAACGAAGCTCTCAGATTATGGGCCTTCGCCAGAGAGCATCAAATTCACCTTCTTGCAGTGTATCTTCCAGGAGTTCAAAACTCTCGTGCAGACAGACTCAGTCGAGTTCTGCTTCCACACGAATGGTCCCTACATATGGACCAGATACGCAGAATCTTTCAGGAATGGGGGACCCCGGACATAGACCTCTTTGCAAGTCCGTGGAATGCCAAACTTCCCCGGTTCTGTTCCAGAACTCAGTGTCAGGGAGCTCAGGCCCACGATGCCTTCCTCCTGCATTGGGGTCAGGAATTCCTCTATGCCTTTCCACCCATTCCTCTAATATCCAAGACTCTGTTCAAGCTCCAGAGGGATCACGGGACTATGATCCTCATAGCTCCCCGCTGGCCACGCCAGGTGTGGTTCCCTCTACTTCTGCATCTCTCCCAGGGATCCTCCCTGGACCTGGGAGCTGCGCCAGACCTTCTGTCTCAGGAGGAGGGGACTTTGTGGCACCCAAACCCCAAATCCCTACATCTCAGAGCTTGGTTACTGAAGGCCTAAGTCTTCAAGACTTTAATCTTTCTCAACCTGTGACAGATATCCTTCATGCCTCTAGGAAACCTTCCACGAGGCGTTCTTATGCTTTCAAATGGAAACGTTTTTCCATTTGGTGTGCTCAGCAGGGTCTTGACCCTCTAGCACTTCCTTTGAATTCCCTCTTGGACTATCTCCTGCATCTTTCAAATGCAGGCCTTAAGACGAATTCAGTAAGGGTCCATTTGAGTGCTATTGCAGCATCCTTAAAACCTATAAATGGACAACCTGTCTCCTCTCATCCTCTTGTTGCACGTTTCATGAGAGGCCTGACTCTAACTAAACCTCCCATCCGACCTCCTCCGGTAGCATGGGATTTGAACCTAGTTCTAGGTCAGCTTATGAAGCCACCTTTTGAGCCTTTGGACTCTACCTCCTTCAAATTTCTTTCCTGGAACGTTGTTTTCCTTATTGCAGTCACTTCGGCTCGCCGCATCAGTGAACTGCAGGCTTTAGTGGCTCATCCACCTTATACTAGGTTTCATCATGATAAGGTGGTCCTTAGGACGAATCCCCACTTTATGCCCAAAGTGGTCTCGCCTTTTCATCTTAATCAAGAGGTATATCTACCTGTCTTTTTCCCGGCTCCTCATGCATCCAGTGCAGAGAGGAACCTTCATACTCTGGATTGTAAAAGAGCTCTTGCCTTTTACCTCAACAGGACTCAACCACATCGAAAGTCTTCCCAACTTTTCGTGGCTTTTGATCCTTCTCATTTGGGACTTCCAGTCACCAAGCGTACACTTTCCAATTGGATCGCTCAGTGTATTTCTTTTGCTTACCAGAGTAAGAACATTTCTCTGGAGGGCCATGTCACAGCTCACAATGTGAGAGCCATGGCCACTTCTATGGCTCATCTTCACTCTGTGTCCATAGATCAGATCTGTCGAGCAGCCACTTGGGCCTCGGTTCATACCTTCACAGCCCATTACTGCTTGGACAAGGACTCCCGCCGTGATGCCTTGTTTGGTCAGGCTGTCCTCAAACACCTGTTCCATACTTAAACAACTCCTGCCCACCTTCCCTGGATGGATGCCTGAGATCCATGCGAAGATGGTTTACCCTTGGAGGGGGATCTCCCAGGCATCTTAGCTAGGGAGTCCCCATATGTGATGACTTATTCCTGCTTGTTCCTGGAGATAGCACAGTTACTTACCTGTAACAGGTGATCTCTGGGAACAGCAGGAATTAGTCATCACAACCCACCCACCTCCCCTAGGAGTTGTATCTCTATCTATCTATCTTCCTGTCCTCTCTCTCTATTGTCTCAGCTTTAAACTCGAACTGACGAGAGCTGGTCAGGAAGGCGGGAAGGCAGCGCGCATGTGCAGTGGGAGGCCCCAAAAGCTTTTAATCTGAAAAGCTGGGGAGCTTTCCCGCGCGGGCTCCGTCGGTACCGACGTACCCATATGTGATGACTAATTCCTGCTGTTCCCAGAGATCACCTGTTACAGGTAAGTAACTGTGCTTTACTCACCTGTAACAGGTGTTCTCCAGAAGCAGCAGGAATCAGTCCTCACAACCCTCCCTCCTCCCCTTGGAGTTGCAGTCCTATCATTTCGTTTTTGGTAATTTTTTTGCTGTCTTTTAGCTATGTCATCAGACTGAGCAAGATGGCACCCTTGGGCGGGAAGGGGACCGCGCATGCGCGCTGCAATTCCCAAAGGCTTTCTTTGAAAGCTGGGGAAATTGCTTCGCGAGGGCTCCGTCGGCGCCGACGTCACCCATATGTGAGGACTGATTCCTGCTGCTCCTGGAGAACACCTGTTACAGGTGAGTAACTACTCTTGTCCGAAACAACAAGGCGGTTTACAAATAGTAATAAAATTATTATTTAGCTAGGCTTATATACCTCTTTTTTACGAGTCAAAGTGGTGTACATTCAGGTACTGTATATATATATATTTCCCTTGTCTCCAAAGGACTCACAATCTGTTTTTGTACCCAAGGCAATGGAGGGTTAAGTGGCTTGCCCAAGGCCAAAGGAGCACCTCTAGGACTAGAAACCCCAGTCTTTCCGGCCCAAGGTTGCTGTCCTCTAGCAGGATTTGCACCGCTGGCCTTCCGGCCCGAGGTAACTTGCCCCAACCAATAGGCCACGCCTCCTACCTTAAAAAAAAGAGGAAAAGAACTTCAATTCAAACAGGAAAGCCATTCACACAGACAGAGCGGAGAAGGAAGGGAGTGGGAAAGAGTTAAGTGAAGTCAAAGGGAATAGAAAAAGCAAATTGATACAGATGGGTCTTTAAGGAGAACTTAAACCCGGGGGTAAGATGGCTCAAGGCAAAAGTCGGGGTAACTCATTCCAGAGCTTGGGGGCCAGAAAAGAAAGTGCAGTGTCAAGTGGATTCTAGCCAAGCCTGAGAAGCAGAGGGAAGGTGGAGGCTGTTACTAAACCTCACACCTACAAAGGTGAAAACACATTGCACAATTTGGACTGCAAAAGAGCTTTATCATTCTACTTGGAGCAGACTGCAGCTCTTAGAAAATCCATGCAAATTTTTGTTCCTTTTGACCCTAATAAGCCATGAACTGCCATCAACAAATGTACTTTATCCAATTGGCTAGCAGACTTCATTTCCTTTGCTCCTATCCAGGCAGACCTGACTTGAGGGTCACGTCATATGGCTCATAATGTCAGAGCTATGGCTACGTCGATAGCCCATAAGCTCAGCCTCCATGGAGGAAATGTGCAAAGAGCTTCAATATGGATTTTGGTTCATGTATTCACATCCCACTACTTACTGGGTGTTTCTTTCTAGACAACAGTAGAGTAATCCAGTTCCATTTCTCATAGGCCCTTTCCTATTCATTTTCAGACTGCCTTCCAAAAAAAGCAAAATAAAAAAATTTTATAAGTCTAATTGCCAGCAAAAAACGATTGATTTGTGCTTGTTGCAGCACATTGGTGTTGATTATTTTCCCCTTTTCTATTGAAGGACTCTGTTACAAAGTTTAATGTTGTAAAGACTTGCTATCCTGCTTATTCTCAGAAAAAAAAAACTGTGTTACCTGTTCTCAGTGGACAGTGGGGTATAAGTTCTCATATACCCTCTCACCTCCCTAAGGAGTTGTATTCTTCTCTAGCTATATTAGACTGAGGTGGTCCTGCACAACAGTAGCATGCGGGAAATGGTACACATTCTTGATGAACCCTTCATAAACTTTGAGAGAGAACTTAAGTTGTAGAGCTGCTTCCCTTGCCAGGTTCCACTGGTAACATCACCCACGTTGTGAGGACTTATTTATTTTATTTATTTTATTTAACTATTTCTTTTATACCGCCCCTTCCAGAGATCAAGGGCGGTTTACATATAACAAGTTAACAGTCATGTACACAGTTTGTATACAGTTTACATAGAACATAGAACAATAGAAATCAACTATTTACATTAAACAGTAAATATAACATTTATAGGTAATAAAGCAAACATATTAAACTTTATACAAATGAATATTTACAGTGTGTGGTGTGTGTGGTGTGTGGGGCAGGAATTGGTGTAGGTGCTGGAATTTAGTTCCTTTTTTTTTTTGTATCCTGCTGTCCACAGAGAACATCTGCTAAAGGTAAGTTTGTGCAGCTCCAACCTCAGTAACTACTTTGTCTCCTTTTTTTTCCTCTGCAGTGGTTGATAATAGTAGTAACTGGGCAGTGTGTGGGAAAAGCTCAGGTGTGATTTCTATGCCAGTGGCAGCTCGGGCAACTCACAAGGTTCACATGGAGGTAATGCCTCTTTTTGCTGGGTACCTTCCCTTTCCTGATGTCAGACTTTTCAAATACCTCCCACATCATTCAGCGCACCCCTCTCAACTAGATGCAGGTAAGAACCTGAGGTTTTTTGCTGCGTTATGGTTTGGCCATATGAAGTGCAATGTATCCTTTGTCTAGAAGGAAAGTCTTACTGATATAATAATGGACTCTATATTTTTCTCTCTCCTTCCCTGCTTTTTCCCTCTATCCCCCCCCCCCCCCCCAACACTTTTTCCTTTTCCCTCTCCCCAGTCATCTGTCACACTCTTGAGGTCATTTTCTCACCCTTTCTTCTAAGATATGTCCCACTCTTTCCCCTTCTCCTTTTCTTTGCTGCACTCTAATTCATGGCGGTACTGATTATGTCACATACTGTACATAGTTAAGCTTGATTTTTACTTCATTCTTCCCCCACCCTAGTTTGATGTTCACCAATATTTAATGTATAATGTTAAGTTTAATGTAAACCGCTGCTGATCTCTGGAAGGAGCGGTATAAAACTACACTGAAATAAAATAAATAAATAAATGTGTTGCATCTTCCCGATTCATGCCTTTCCAGCTCCCCATCCTCAGAGGACTGTGAAACAGATTTCTTTCTGCTTGCTCTATTTATTTTTATTTATTTATTTATTTATTTTAGTTTCTTCTATACCGCACTATTTAGTATCAGCGCGGTTTACATGGAACAGTGAAACATAATGAACAAACATTAGTTTTACAGAGAACAAGGAAATACAACTTGGATAACTTAGGGAAACATGCACATCAACTATTTACATATGTAGCAGTAAGCTTTGCATAGTGGGTTATGAACCTACAGAAAGATATTAAGTATAGGGACTAATATGTAGAGGTTTCTGGAAGGAAAGGTGTGGCTATGGTGGAGTATGGTTGATCTGGTAATGTTGAATAAATAAGTAATGTTTTAGTGCTTTCCTGAATTGTGTGAGATCGGTGATGGCTCGGATTGCTGGTACTTACAACACTTGGGAGCTTAAAAACTGAAAGCCCTGTTTGACGTTGTTAGTGTGCATTTTGTTGATGCACTTGGGATAATTAGAGTGTTTGCTGATGTGGATCTTCTGGATCTGTTAGGTGGGGTGGGCTGAATTAGATCAACTAGTTGTGAAGCGGTTATGCCGTTGATGGCTTTAAAGGTAAGCGTCAGAGTCTTGAATAGTATTCTTCCGTGTGTTGGGAGCCAGTGGAGTTGAATTAAGATGGGTGTGATGTGGTCAAATCTCGATGCTCCAGAAAGAACTCTAGCAGCGGCGTTCATGGCTAGCTGAAGGGGGTTCAAAGTAGACTGTGGGAGGCCTTGGAGAATGGCGTTGGCGAAATCAAAGTGGGGTAGGATAAGAGCTTGGTATACAGTCCGGAAGTCACTTGGGTCCAATAAAGATCTGAGGTGTTTGAGTGTCCGGATCTTGAAATATACGGCTCTGACAATGTAGGATATGTGAAGCTTCATGTCCAAGTGTTGATCTAGAGTAACTCCTAAGTATCGAATTGTAGACTTTGTTTGGAGTTCAGCTTCTCTCACTTTTATATGAGGTGGTGGGGTAAAATTCGGATGATTCTTGTGATTTCTTGTTGAATACGGAGGTTTTGAGATAGAAACCATTCTGATACTGCATCAAAACATTCAATGAGAGGTCCATTTGCTTTGTGGAGAATGGCATGTAAAGAAGGATATCATCGGCGTATATCTGACATTGGACATTGAAAGATCTGCTGATGTTGCAGACAGGTTGTACGTAAATGTTAAACATGAGAGATGATAATGATGAGCCTTGAGGAACACCCTGATCTTGGTGGAAGGGCTCCGATTTTGTTGATCTTGATCTTACTTGTTGCCATCTTCCTTCAAGGTATGATTTGCACCAATCAAGGGCGAGGCCATTAATGCCTTTTTCTTTTAGGCGTTCTATGAGCAGGCCGTGGTGTACCGAATCGAAGGCTGCAGCTATGTCTATGAATATAAGTACACAACCTTGGTGGATGTTGTCAATACATGTGATGATATTATTGAGAAGGGAGATAAGAAGGGTTTCCACGCCATGGAACTCCCTGAAGCCATGTTGATGGGGGTCTAGTGGGGATGCAGTGTCGATATGGTCTTGTATTTGTCGTTGTGCTTCCTTTTCAAATATTTTAGCTAGAAATGGTATGCTAGCTATGGGTCTGTACGATTCCACTTTACTAGGGTCAAGCTTGGGGTTTTTTAGAAGTGGTCTAATTGATGTTTGTTTCATTTCTTCTGTACTGAACTTAAAAAGAAAATTCGGAGATTTAAGCAGTTTTTTCTCGTCACAGAAAAATTACATATTTCAAGTTTTACAGTGTTTGAATAACATCTGCAAATTTTTTTTTATTTCTCATTATTTTTTGAAAATGGAAACATTTCGGGAGTCATTTTATAAGTTACTGTGGAAGGTTATGTGCTATTTGTGTAAATAAATCATGTATTTTCAATAGTACATTGATTGGCAATTACATGCATTCTTTAGGCAGTCGCTATTCTGTAAGTACATGCTTCAGGCCAATTGTGCATGCTTTCACCTTGGCCATGCACATTGGTGGAGTGCAAATTTCCGCATGCAAATTATAAAATGATAACATTTTATATGCATTTTGGAAAAATCTGATTGTGGGCATTTTTATGAATCATGGGCCTGGCGAAACTAAGTGCACCTCAGTTTAGTGTGTGTTTTCGGCCACATAAGACACTTATTTTCTAAAGTAAGGCAGATGCAATCAATGCACAGAAAAATATATGTTAATAATGCGGGACTTTATAAAATTACCCTCTTTATATGACATATTTTAATGATTCTAAGTCCTTGTTTTAGTACCTTTCCCAGTAGTCAGTACAAACAAATAAGAGTACAGTTGACCAGCAACTTTACTTTTCTTTGTACTAATTTTACTTCCTTTGCTAGTCAGAAACTCTATTATTGGGGAGGAGCTATAGCTGCAAGAATCACTCTTGAACTCCATCAGACCTGGAGATCGCTTCTCTTTACCCTCCTTCCTATCGCTGTAGCAGAATATTTGGACCACTGGTGTGGAGCTGTTGAGCCAGATGCAGTTGGGAGTTAGCTGTTCTTGCAGTAGTGTTCTGAAGTACACTGATAGCAGTTCAGCTGCCAGTTTGTGACATCTGAAGCTTACAAATTTAAGTAAGGTACTTACAGCTTATATTTCTCCATGGGGAAGTTGGGAAAGAATGGCGGTCTGTCACAGAGGTGTGGTTGCACTTCTTGAAGCCACAAGCCAGCTTTCACATGTTGGGGAAGACGGCTTCCGCAAAGTCAAAGGACTCCAACATCCCAGCCGACTAGGGAGATGCGCGAAAAAAAACCATGCACCAAAAAACAGGTCCCGATAAAAATGCAGTGCCGAGGCACTGATACTCCCAGAACGGGCAGGAAGACGAGCACAAGACTGAAAAATCGCATGAAAAAAATGTGAAAAAGGCACCTCAAGGGTGTCAACAATTTTCTGGGGACAGATGGACATCTGAGAGGCGCCACATAAAAAAGAAGACTGAGGTAAGATGGTTCCTTTGGGCAGGAAGACAGGCATGCATGAATGGTGGAGTTCCCAAAAGTTTCCTATGGAAGCTGGGGAGCATTCCCACACGAGCTCCATCTGTGAAATCACCCATATGTGAGGGCTTTATTCCTGCTTGTTCCTGGAGGACAGTTATTGCAGAACTAGAAAGAACATACATAATTGGTAACCAAAACAATAAAGGGGCTGAGATATCTCTCTCTGATGTAAAGCTAAACAGGTTAGGGTTCTTCAGCCTGATTAAGATGAAATGGGTATATAAGGAATAGTAGTTTACTCTTTCAAACTGTACTACGACAACAAGACATGCCATGAAACTAATAGGTAGCAGATATAAAACAAATTGGAGAAAGTGTTTTTTTCATTCAAAACATAATCAAGCTGTAGAATTGCTAAAAGATGTGGTCAAGGCAGTTAGCATAGTTGGTTTTTTAAAGGGTTTACACAAGTTTCTGGAGGAGAGTGAATAGACCATTATTAGCAAGGCAGACTTGGAAAAAGTGACATTTTATTTACTAGATAATATCCTTTCCTTGAGCCCAGGCTTCAATGACATCACTCCCATGCCTCAATATGCCTCAACCACCAGAAGTCTCTTCAGTATCCGTCCCAAAGCATATGGGAGAACATGGCAGGCCTCACACAACCTCAATATGGGCAACAATGAGAAATCAAACAGAGAACTATGTACAAGAAAGCATAAAGATAAGGCTGTTTGTAGAAGATAAACCGGAAGAGCAAAATATAGGAATCATAGGGGGACCCAAGGATACTGCCTCAGAAGAACAGAGCAAACACAGTCCCAGGGGAGCACCCTGGACTGGTCTAGCAGGACTCAAGGAAAGGACATTGTCTGGTAAGTAAAATGTCACCTTCCATATCGTCCTGCTAGACCAGTCCAGAAAAGGGGGACTAGGCAGGAAGAAGGTACAGCAGCTCACAAAACCTTAGAGCCAAAGGTCGTGTCTGCCCGAGCATGGACATCCAAGTGGAAATGCTTGATAAAAGTGGAGGTGATGCTCACGTTACTACCTGACAAATGTCTGCAGGGGCTACCGAACTCTGCTCCGCCCGAGGACACTTGCCTTCAGGTAGAATGGGTGTGCAAACCCTCCAGAACCGGCCTGTACTGCATCAGATCCACCAAAGGCAATGGCTTTCTTAACCCAGCGCCTCAATGCAGACCGAGCCTTGCGCGTGCCAGCAAACAGATGGTCTGATTTATGAAAAGAATTCATAACCTCCAAGAACCAGAAGTGCACCCTCCAGACATCCACAAAGGAAAGATCTTACCATTCCCCTGACACTGCTCCTTAGAGAAGGAGGTCAGGCAAACTGCCTGGTTCACATGACGGGAGAAACTACTTCAGGGAAGAAGAAAGGCCTTCTCAGAAAAAGACAAGTAAGGATCTCAGCAAGACAGAACCTGCAGCTTGAAAAACTGCCTTGCGGAACAACCTCAACCAAGAAGACTGTCTTGAGTATTGAGTTCTGCAGAGTAGTGCACTTCAACGGCTCAAAGGACTCTGACATCAGGGCCCTGAATACCAGACACAGATCTCAAGAAGGGACCGCACACTATAGGAGAGGATGCAGATGCCAAACCTCTCTGAAGAAGGCACAAAACATCTGGGTGTATGGCTAAAGACTTGCTAACCAACAAGCCCCTGGAACGGGCCAAAGCTGCCACCTGAACCTTCAGGGAAGTAAGAGAAAAAAGCCCTTTCTTCAGATTGTCCTGCAGAAAAGGCCACAGAGACGGCATCTTGGCCGCCTCAGGAGCCAATCTTCATGTGCCACACCAGAACTCAAGGCACCAGACCCACACTTCTGCCAGGTTGGTAGATCACCTCTGGGCTATGAGCAGATTGGAACACCACTGCCAGAGAGTAGCCCATATGCGCTAACCCTCCCTTTACAGGAGCCAAGCCATAAGCGAGAAGAGAGCCGGGCCCTCCTGGACATGCGGCCTCTGATACAATAAGCCCTGAGATGGAGGCAAGCAAAGAGGTGGCACTTGCAAGAGCCGCATCAGATTTGCACATCACACTCTCCTTGGCAAACCCAACGCCACCAGAATAATGCTTCTTGGATGGCACTCCATGCGCCGAATCACACCCCACCAGGGGCCATGGAGGAAACACCTACAGCAAGTGCTGACCAGATCAAGGTTGAGCCAGGGCATCAAGGCCTTCAGACTCCATCTCTATGTGGCGACTGAAGCAGCAGCACACTTTGGCACTGGAGCAAGTTGCCATCAGATCCCTCAGGGCGACCCCAGCAGCACAGAAACAACTAAAAGCATCACCAGACTCAACTTCCATTCTCCTGGGACCAGAGAGTGCTGGTTGAGAAAATCCATTTCCACAGTATCCACCCCAGCAATATGCATAGCCAACAAACTAGGAAGTTTTTTACCGCCCAGGCAAACGGGAGAGCCATCTTCAGAGCTACCCAATCACTTCTTCAGCCGCCTTGCTGATAGACATAAGCCACCACCATGGCGTTGTCTAACACGTGAACCGCCTGGCCCTTGACTGGGGGCTGGAGACACAGATGAGCCAACCCGATGGCCCTCATTTCAGGTCAGTTGATGGACCACACCGTCTCCCCACAGTTCCAACAGTACCAGACCATTCAGCCTTAGCAATGGGCTCCTCAGTGCGAGAAACTGGCATCCATCTCCAGAAAGATCCATGAGCAATCATCCAGTGACACGCCCTTTCCTCAGAAAATGGGGCTGCTGCTACCACTGCAGGCTGGCCTTCACCATCATTGGGAGCGGGAGCCTGAGCTTGAACTGCTGATGAAGACCAACCTGGACTCTGGGAGCCTGATGCGAACAGAATAGCACTAGGCAATCTAACAGCCTTGACTCTATCTACTGGTAGAAAGATTCTGCACACTAAAATATCAAAAACATACTCCCAGGAACTCCAGGGACCGGAAATGTAACACAACTGGCTCGTCCCCAAATGATCACCCAGCCAAGGCTTATCAGAAAGGACACCACTCGAGGAGCTACCTGAGACGCCTTTGAAGGAGAATGGGTTTGGATGAGCCAGTAGCCCAGATATGGGTGCACACAAAACCCTTGGTGCCGCAGACACCACCACCATGACCTTGGAGGACGTCCTTCAGACAGTGGAGAGTCCAAATGGAAGGGCGGCGAACTGAAGGTGATAGTCAAGCATGGCAGAACACAGATACTTGCTGATCCCCCGGAGTGAGATATGAAAATATGCCTCAGCCAAAAACAGAGATGCCGGGAACCCCTCTGCACACAGCTTGACTCCTAGATCGCAAAGTTTCCATCCAGAAACGCATGATGTGTAAGCATTTGTTGAAACACAAGGTCCAGAATGGGCCAGAATGTTCCTACCATGTCGGCCACCATGAAGCAGATGGAATACCTGCCCCTACCCTGATCGTCCAGGGGAATAGGCACCACTACCTCCAGGAGATGCAACTTGTTCAAGGTGATCTGCATAATGGCCCTGTTGTTCGCAGACCCACAAGGAGAGAAGACGCAAACAGCCGGAATTCTCTCTTTGCATTTCAGTCCATAGCTGTACCGAATGGGGACTAGCACCCAGCGATCCTTGGTGACCTGGGCCCATTCCTGAAGAAGAAACAAAGTCTGACCCAAACAGAGGAAGCAGGGAATGGGCACCCAAACCTTCACTGCACAACCCAAAAGAATCCTCCTCTGGATGGGACCGCATCTCTGGGCGCAAGTGCTCCACGAAAGGACCGAGAATGAACCCAAAGTCATAAGTAGAGGGATAGAAAGGCTTTGCAGGCTAGTAACGCTTTCAGATCCTGACTTCTACCCTTTGTCCTAACCTGACTCCCATCCTTTGTCATGTCTAAAACTGTAAATGCCATACTTGGTTTTTGTAAATGCCATACTTGTTTTGCCTGAATTGTAATTGCCATGCTTTGTTTTACCCCATACTTTGCTTTATCCCGAATTAACTATTGCTCCGTGTCACCATAATTGTTTTCCCAGTCTGTCTATTGTTCTGTGTTGTCTTGACTAGATTGTAAGCTCTGACGAGCAGGGACTGTCTTTTTGCTTATATTTCTGTACAGCTCTGCGTGCGTAGTGCTATAGAAATGCTAAATAGTAGTAGTAGTAGAGTGTCCCAAGACCCCTGGGAGTTTGACCAGCGCATCTGTGAGGAGCGGGCGGAAGCTGACAGAAAAGGGGTTCCTGCCCGCTTCACAGGCCCCTTGGACCTGCCCTCCGGAAAGTGGTAAGATTTCATCTTGCCCAGGGTCCTTCACCAGCTTCTCCAAATCGGACCCAACAGAAGCATCCCTCTAAGGCCAGATGGGCAACCAGATTTTGGAAGAGGAGTCCGCTGCCCTGTGTACGAGCCAAGCCAATGCCATGTCATTGTAGATAAGGCATAATCCCTGGCTGCTAGATGTACCAGGCCACTCATGGCATCAGAAAGGAAGGCCATAGCCAACTCCAAAAGAGGGGTAGAATCACTCAGCGGAAGAGACTGAATCCACTGGAGCAGGGCTAGAGACTTCAGGCTTACACATGTCATCAACTGAAGAATTTGATGAGATTATAAATTCTACCAGAATAACCTGTTTCAAAAGAACACAAAAAAATTTTGGTCTTTTGAAACAGGTTAACCAAATGAAGAATAGCAGCCACCGCAGCGAACTAGATCTTCACCACGGATCCACCTTTCAGTCCAGAGTATCCTTTACTTTAAGGCCGATCTGCCTTCCACAGGAATAGTGGTCCGTCTGGTAACCGCCATGACCTGTGTATCCATCTTGGAAATATCAAACATCACAACACACTTTTTCTCCAGGAGAGCATGCATCCTGTTATACACCCTTAGACCCTTAAGGGGGAAATTGGGGGAATCCCACTCCAAATGGAAAAGGCCCTTGAGCGCCTCTGGGAATGGGAAGACAGTAGTGGATTTCTGCACACCTTGCAGGAGAGGATGCATCCTCAGTTCCTGCTTCGTACCTGAAGCAACCCGCCAAGCTCATGGTGGATGAGACCCTGGGAATAGATGCCTCCAGTCCCTTCTTCCAGCACAGGTGGATAACATTGGCTTCCTCACAATCCTCTGAAGACTAGAGTACTTCTTCATCCATATCGGACATCTATATCCAAGCCACAGTCCAGATCTCTGACAGATCTCAGCTGATCCCCCATCTCCAGGGGGCATCCTTTGCTGGGGATGCTTAGCCATAGACAATCAAACAGGGCTTCCACTCTCAGCTTGTCCCTCACGAGACTGCGCTCAAGGGAACCCAAAGGCCGCAGGATCTGAATTTCCATGTCAGAATGGTCAGGCCTGTTGTAAAAAGGAAAAGAATTCCAGGATGACAAGTCGGACTCTGGAAGTTCTCCTCACGGAAACAACAACCACCCCCCCCCCCCACACACACACACACACCACGGGATCCAGTCACTGACAGTCCCCTGGAGGATGGGAAGCAGTGCGCAGCATGGGCGCCAGAACTTCTGGCCAGCCAGTTATCCCTTACCCACAGTGCCATTCGCCACCTCCTGCCCTTAAGAAAGCAAGTCCGAACTAACTGCATTCCCCAGCATACAGAGGGGGAGCAATTCTTCCAGGGACAACTCAGGAGCTGCCATGCTAGCAGAGCTGGGTCCAGAAGCCAGAGATGAGGCACCTTGCTTGCCACAGGCCAAACAATGAATCCTGGAAGAAGATATAGAGAGTTAAGGCAAGTATCACAACAGTGCATCCTAAGGCCTCAGCGGCCTGAAGGTGCGCATAAACTGCGCTTTTATTGCAATGCACATTACAGGCATTAGGGTAGGAATGCACATTGGAGCCGCTTGGGTGGAATGCACGCACAGATCATTTAAGCACCAGGCTCACAATAGGAGAAAACACTACTAATGCATGCAGAAAACAGAGGGGAAACCCCCACATCATGCCAATGATTGTCAGTGGTCTACCTCGAATTGTGTCCCATGAAGACGGAAATGGGAGCCCCCAACAAGGATAATGACAAGGTCAAGCCTTGGTACTCCCACGTTGCGCTCAAGTGAGAAAGCCACCCTTCAAGGTGGTCGTTCACGAGCATTTAATTAATCTTTTTCTCTCAAATCTTTGGAATTTTTCTTCAAAGAGGAGAAAATCTATCCGCCAGCTGCTGGAGACAAAGAAATACTGAAGAGATCTCTGATGGCTGAGGCGTATAGAGGAATGGAAGTGATGTCATTGAAACCTTGGCTTTTCTTCAGTTCTTTGTCTCCACCAGTCTGCTGGTAGGCAAACAACCCACTTGTCTGGACTGGTCTAGCAGGACAATATGGAATACCATTGTGTATTCCTAGGAATGAACAAGGAATGAATCTGCTCTTTGGAATCTTGTTGGATACTTGTAATCTGGATTGGCTACTGTCAGAAATATGATGCTTGATGGACCTTTAAGCTGACCCAGCATGACATATCATAAGTTCTGTGTCAAGCACAGGAATGGGATCTCATGAATGGGCAGACAAGCCTGGAGTAATTCTTAAAGCCTCAAGCCTGGGAAACTCACGTCTTTTGGTGGGACCAGATACATATCATCATGCCAAGCTTGGGGATTTTCCTATATTCTTCCTGTCAGGGAGGAGTCAACTCCTTAAACAAAAGGCAGAAGCCTGGCATATACAGCCATACAGCATTTGCCTCTAGGGAAATTTCCTTTTTACTGCCACATAATCCAGTGAGTACTGGAATACTTATTGTAGGAGACAAGCTGACAGCCCATCCCTCATGGGGAGTACTATTTAAGATTTATTTTGCTTTTATTCCTCTTTTTAGGCCCTTGAGAAGTGGGGAGAAAACAGGGCAACAGTACTAGCAAGATGCTTCAGCTTCTAGACCCCTTCTCCAACAAAATGGAAACCCAAAATCTGGCCAGCCAAAAGAAGCTTACCAGATAGAAAAAATACTATAACTGGTGCCTTGGGCCTGACCATGATCCCTCCACCTGCGCTCTCTGCTTGCAGTTGACGCACAAGGGGCTCCAGAATTGAAAGAAGCAGCGAGAATCACTGTTCAGTTCCTCTGATCGATGGCACTGGCATCGATGCTCTCGAGGGCCTCCACTGAGTCCTCAGCTCTGCATGGTAACTGAGCTCTCAGGGCCACGATACCCTGTCATCGAAGATTGCCCCAAGAAGGATCTGTCCTCTGCTCCGTTGACGTCAAAGGGTGATGCCAAAGGCTGGGTAAAGACCCATGGGCACCAGCATCGAAGCCTCCCTCAGCATGATGAGGGTGAGGGCCAGGACAGGCCTCCCAAGTTGCCTCAGTGGGAGGAATCGGTGCCCAAAGGCCCGGAGGGCCATGGGGAGACTTCTGATGCGGTGACCATCGTGACGTCCCCGACAAGGGAACAGGCATCGGTGGTCACGGTTGCTCCCCCTGCACAGTACACATCAGAGACCACTCCTGACTGAATGCATACAAGCCCTCAAGCACAGTTTGGCCCCATTTTTGGCCTTGCAGGCCGCAGGGAACCAGAGGCCTTCGGGGTCCTTGGTGCCAATGGCAGTCCCATCCTCAATGGCAGTCTCGCCTTTGGCACTTCAACCTATCCTCAAAACCCATGCTCTTCCCAGTCGAGGGGAAGATCTGCATGGGTGCTTAGACTCTGTGTCAGTGCCTTGAGGATCTCCTCCGAGCATCTCCGGATTGGAGGACCACTGTCGGGAGCATCGGACATCGTCCACCCCTCCTGATCATCGGCACCATAGAGAGGAAAGCCATGAATATTTCAGTTTCCTCACAGACTCCAGCTCCAATGGCTGGGAGTCTGAGGAGGAGTCCCCGCTACCCAAATGCCATAAGGACATACCCTCGGACCCCTCATCACTTTATGATCACTGTAAGTCTCCACATGAGGACATTTCTTTCCATGAGTTGGAGACATGGTGAAGGATTTATCTTTTACTATCGAGACGGAGGAGAAGTCCATGGCAGAAGAGTCAGAGATCCTCCAATAGCCTCCACCTTCCCTCCCCCCCCCCCACAGTTCCCATCCACTGTATCCTGGAAATGTTACTTTTCATATGTGGAAGGAACCCCCTTACAGTACCTCCAGTCAGTCACCAGCAGGACTCCATGTACCGAGTATCCAAGAGCCCTGGGTTTGAAAATCCTCAGCTTCCACACAACTCCATGGTCGTGGAGTTGCCAATGCGGAAAGTTGAAAGTTCTAAAACCCATTCCTCAGTTCCTCCAAGCCGAGAGGCCTAGACTCTGGATGGCATCAGGCGTAAGTGCTACCAAGGCTCCATGCTGGTGGCCAGATACTGGCATACCAGCTCTACATGGGTATGTACCTGAAAGATTGTGGGGTACTTAGCTGACTTCTCGGCCCTGCTCTCCACTGACCACCTGGACTGCTTCGACTTCCTGGTGTCCAAGGGTAAAGATTGCTCCAAGTACTCGACCAGCACTGACTACGACGCCTTCCAGTCTGTGACCAGAGTTGCTGCTGTAGGCACTGGAGCTTGGTACCTCACCTGGCTGCAATCCTCTGACTTAGAACAATGAGTGCAGGATAACCTGGCAGATGTCCCCTGCCATGGAGAGAACCTCTTTGGCAAGTCCATGGAGGATAAGGCCTGCAAGCTGGAGAGAGCTCACTCACTATGCTCTGTAGAAAAACAGCTAATCCCTCCAGAAAGCAGTCTTCAGACAAGAAGGCCTTCTATCCCAAAAAACAGAGATGATATGGCAGGTACCAGGCCTATCAGGGGCCTCAGCAGAGTCAACAGCAGAAAGTCCAGGAGCAGTGTCAACAGCACCGTCAAAACCCTCAGAAGTTTCAGCCTGCACCACATCCGCAGCCAGGAGGAGGCCCTACTTCCCCTCCTGCGGAATGTTCCACTGCAGGTCGGGGGGAGGTTAGTTGGTCCGGTATGCCCACAGGTGGCCAATTATAACATCAGACTCCTGGGTGCTCATAAGAACATAAGATATGATATGCCATACTGGGTCAGACTAAGGTCCATCAAGCCCAGTATCCTGTTTCCAACAGTGTCCAATCTAGGTCATAAGTACCTAGCAGTTTCCCCAAAAGACAGGTTCCTCAATGCTCAAGATAGTCTGGGACAGCTATCTTTTGCAATTTGATTAGCTTCCACCCTCTTACTTCCCAGGGGAGTACCTCCTTGTCCCTCACCACTGAGAACTCCTCCAACAGGAGGTCCACGCTCTCCTGGCCAATCTAGCTGTGGAGCCGGTGCCACTATCGCAGGCCGGGAAAAGTTTCTAATACTGTTAATTCCTGGTTCCCAAGAAAATAGGTGCTCCAGCTCATACTGGATCTTCAGAACCTAAACTGGTTCCTGGTGAAAGAAAAGTTCAAGATGGTCTCCCTGGGAATGTTTGTTACCTTACCTCTAGCGGGAAGATTGGCTTTGCTCCCTAGATGTCAAAGATCTATATGCATATTCCCATTCATCCCCTTCATCGGCGATACATCCACTTCATGCTTAGTGGGAGGTACTATCCATATCGGGTGCTACCTTTCGGCCTGGCATCGGCACCGCGGGTCTTCATAAAGTGTCTGGCGGTCATTGCCACCTTCCTTCAGACCCTGAGGGTGTTTCTCTTCCCTTACCTGGACGATTGGCTGATCATTGATGCGACACCAGATGAGATGGTCTGCCAGTCGCACCATTCAGGTCCTGGAACATCTATTATAAACTATCCAAAGTGTCACCTGCAGCCCACTCAACGCTTAGAGTTCATTAGGGCTCTCCTAGATACTACTCCAGCTCAAGCCTATCTGCCCGTAAATTGGGCCCAGCGACTTCTAGAACTGGACCACGAACTACAGTAGAGCCAGTCTACCACAGCTCAAGGGATGCTTCGCATCCTCAGCCACACGACCTCAACAGTCCATGTCACTCCTCTGGCCTGTCTACAGATGAGACAAGTGCAGTAGACAGTCTGCACATAGTGACGTCAGGTTATGGCCTGACTCAGGGACACAGTGGTAGATGCACCACCTCTCAGGGAGTGCCTCTCCTGGTGGCTACAGCTGAAGAACCTGCCAAGGGTCTACCTTTTCATGCTCCTCCTGTCCTGATGACAGATGCCTCCAAGCTGGGCTGGGGAGCCCATCTCGATGGCTTGCACACACAGGGCCTATAATCAGCTCAGGAGATCCTGCATCAGATCAACTTCCTGATGCTCCAAGTCATCTTCAATGCCCTCCAGCTTTTCAGGATCAACTAGCCAACCAGATCATCCTTATACAAACAGACAACCAGGTGGCGATGTTCTACATCAACAAACAGGGCAGTGCGGGCTCGTACCTTCTCTGTTGGGAAGCGGTATGTCTCTGGAAGTTCATCATCTCACAGAGCATGACCCTCAGGGCTGTGTATCTTGCCGGGGAGCTCAATGTCCTGGCAGGTCCTTCAAACACATAAGTGGATCCTTAGCAGGCAAGTGACCAATCGTATTTTCCTTCTCTTGGGCATGCCAAGCATAGATCTCTTTGCAACTGCACAATGCAAAAGTACAATTTTGCTCCTGGATCTCGTGCAGCACTCCGATAGCCTCCGATGCTTTTCTGTTGGACTGGAGGGCCTCCTTTATGCCTACCCACTGATCCCACTGGTGGTCAAGACCCTCTTCAGGCGGACAGGGCTACCATAATTCTCATTGCACCTCACTGGCACAGACAGCCATGGTTTCCTCTCCAGTCTGTCTCGGAGACCACCCCTCCAACTTGACTGTGACCCAGAGCTCATCTTGCAGGATTACGGGTCTGTTCTTTACCCCAGCGTTCATTCCCTAGCCCTCACAATGTGGATGCTGAGCGGGTAGTTCTTGCAGAGCTACGCTTGCTTGCAGACATGGAGAATGTGCTTCTCGCTTCACACAGACTCCACGTGCCGCTCCTACGCTTTCAAATGGTGTAGGTTTTCCCACTGGTGTGCTGACAGGGCTTTAGACCCCTTTTCCTGCTCAGTGGCGACACTATTGTATCTTCTCCTTCTTTCTGACTCCGATCTAAAATCAAACTCAGTTCATGTCCATTTAAGTGCTGTGATGGCATACCATCGTGGCTCTGATGGCAAGCCTATCTCTGCTCATCCTCTCATGGGCTACTTTATAAGAGGTCTCTTGCTCTCGCATCCCCCAGTAAAGCCCCCACCTGTTGCGTGGTACCTGAACGTGTTGTTGGGACAGCTCCTCTCAGTCCCCTTTGAGCTGCTCACTTAAATTCCTCACCTGGAAGGTCATTTTCTTGGTGGCAGTCACCTCTGTATGTAGAGTGATTTACAGGCACTGGTGGCACACCCTCCGTACACGAGATTTCATCACAATAGAGTGGTCCTGTGAACTCACCCTAAATTCCTGCCTAAAGTGGTTTCTGCCTTCCATCTCAATCAGTCGGTAGTTCTGCCCACATTTTTCCCCAAGCCTCATACCTGCCGGGCTGAGGCTACTCTTCACAATCTCGAGAGAACAAAAGCACAATGGAGAAAAGTAAATAGTGGAGTACTGCAAGGATCTGGGCTGGGCCTGCAGCTTTTTAACACATTCATAAATGACCTGGAAATGGGAATAATGAGTGAGGTGATCAAATTTGCAGATGATACAAAATTATTCAAACCCCAAGAGGATTGTGAAAAATTGGAAGACTGGACATCCAAATGGCAGATGAAATTTTATGTGCGCAAGTGCAAAGTTATGCACCTAGGAAAGAACAACCCAAACTTTGGGTACATGATGCAAGGTACTACCTTAGAAACCATCAGCCAGGAAAAAGATTTAGGCATCGTCATAGATAATACGTTGAAACCCTCTGCCCAGTGTGCAGCAGCAGCCAAGAAAGCAAATAGAATTGTATTTATTTATTTATTATAAATTTTTATACCACATTTTCAGCAAATCAAATGCAGTTTACAGAAAACAACAATTTTGAATTGTACAATGAAAGGTACATTTTCGGATTACATAGAACATTTTAAATATATACATTAATATTAATCTCCAGGAACAAGCAGGAATGTAGTCTTCACATATGGGGTATCGTCGGTACCGACGGAGCCTGCGCGGGAACGCTCCCCAGCATCCAATTAGGAAGCTTTTGGGAGCATCCCACAGCGCCTGTGTGCTGCCTTCCCGCCTTTCCCAACTGCCTCTCTCCAGTTCTTCATTTTCCGCAGAGCCAGCAGGTCGTCATTCCTGTCACCGCAGAAATTGTTTTTCCTTATTCTTCTTTTTTGTGGTCGCGTCTGCCTTCCTCGAGGCTATACCGATACCGCCGGTTCTTCTTTCTTTCTTTTAAAAAAAAATATTCTTTTTTTCTAAACTTTTCTTTTCCAGGTGCATGCGCCATTTTGGGCCTTAGGCCCAAAATTTCCTCCACTATGGAGAAACCCGCCTCGGGTTTTAAAAAGTGCACTAAGTGTGGTGGTACCATCTCCATCACCGACACCCACGAGTGGTGTCTTAAATGTTTAGGTCCTGACCACTCCATCTCCGAGTGTATGGCTTGTGCCATGATGTCCAAGAGGGGTCGACAAAACCGAGCTGCCAAGCTCAGCGCCCTTTTGCCCTCCGATGCAGCTTCTGTGGCATCGACGTCTTCCAGGGCTTCGTCTTCCTCCCATGGATCTCAGGTAACTAAACATAAGTCCAGCCGGTCCTCAAAGGGTAGATCTCCTTCCAAGCATCGAGATGCCTCTGGCGTTGCCCTTGAGGGTTCTGTACTGGCAAAATGAGGTTGCACCAGAGAATTAGAAAAGGTACAGAGAAGAGCCGCCAAAATGGTAAACTGGATGAGGAGAGGCTAAAAAGGTTAGGGCTCTTCAACCTGGAAGAGACTGCTGAGGGGAGATATGATAGAGGTCTATAAATTAATGAATGGAGTGGAACAGATAAACATAGATCGATTGTTAACACCACTAAAATGTAAAAAGACTAGGGGACATGCCATGAAGCTACAGGGTAACCCATATAAGACTAATAAGAGAAAATATTATCTCCAGGAACAAGCAGCAATGTAGTCATCACATATGGGTATCGTTGGTACCGACGGAGCCTGCGCTGGAATGCTCCCCAGCGTCCAATTAGAAAGCTTTTGGGAGCATCCCACAGCACCTGCGTGCTGCCTTCCCGCCTTTCCCAACTGCCTCTCTCCAGTTCTTATTTTTCCGCGGAGCCAGCAGGTCGTTGTTCCTGTCACCGCAGAAGAATTCTTTTTTATTTATTTCTTTTTTGTGGTCGCGTCTGCCTTCCTCGACGCTTACCGGTACCACCGTTTTTTTTCTTATTATTTCTGTCTTTAAAAAATATATATATATTTTTTTCTACCCCTTTTTTTCTTTTTTCTTCAGGTGCATGCGTCTTTTTGGGCCTTAGGCCCAAAAACGTTTCCTTACAATGGAGAAACCTGCCTCAGGTTTCAAAAAGTGCACCAAGTGTGGCAGTACCATTTCCGTCACCGACACCCATGAATGGTGTCTAAAATGTTTAGGTCCTGACCACTCCATCACGGATTGTATGTCCTGCGCCATGATGTCTAAAAGAGGTCGGCAGAACCGAGCTGCTAAGCTCAGTACCCTGTTTCCTTCTGATGCAGCTTCGGTGGCATTGACGTCTTCCAGGGCTGCTTCTTCCTCCCATGGATCTCAGGTAACTAAACATAAGTCCAGCCAGTCCTCAAAGGGTAGATCTCCTTCTAAGCATCGAGATGCCTCTGGCATTGCCCTTGAGGATTCTGCACCGGCAAAATTGCCCCGGCGGGAGGCTTTGGCTTCGGCTTCCAAAGCATTATCGGGGCTCCAGGATGTTCTCGAGGCCTTGACCTCGACAGAACTACTGGTGCCATGCTCTGGGGTAACGGCGGTCTCCTCCGGTACCGACATCCAGGCATTGGCAGCGTCGATAGACCAGAGAGTCCTGGATATTGAGCGCAGTCTGGTGGCTCTCCTTGCGGCATCGACACCCTCGGAACCGCGACAGACAATTAGACCGGCATCGGTACCGGTACCGATAGCATCGACATCGGCATCGGTACCTAGTCATCCGACGCCCTCCAGTACTGATACTCTGGTACCGGTTACTCCCGGTACCGACTTCGGTCGGTACGGGTATCGGGCTCTTCAAGAGCATCCGGACAGACGGTACTTCGAGTCCTCAGAAGAATCTGAGGATTCTGACAGTTCTGTCAATGCAGGAATGCTTCTCCCAGAGGAGCCCTCCTCCCCTAAGCGCAGGATGTCTCCTCCAGAGGATATTTCCTTCTAGGATTTTATCAGGGAGGTGACTCGGGGCCTGTCCATTACTGTGGCCCCTGAAACAGAGCCAAGGGCCAAGGAGTTGGAAATTCTACAATATCCCAAAACTCCTAAGGAGGCAGCTACCTTGCCCATTCATGAGATTTTATATGATCTCATGTTAAGGATGTGGGAGACACCTCTTACCACCTCTCCACATTCTCGCAAACTGGATACTATGTATCGAGTTCCTCCTTGTCCTGGTTTCCAAAAGACTCGGCTTCCTTACCACTCTATTGTAGTGGAATCAGCTATGAGAAGGATCAAGAGTGCAAAGAGGCATGCCTCTAATCCTCCAGGACGTGAGTGCAGAACCCTGGATGCTTTTGGACGTCGGGTCTTCCAAGCTTGCATGCTTTCTGCCAGGATCAGTTCCTATAGTCTCTACATGGGAATGTTCCTGAAGGAGGTCACAGATGATTTAGAAGCTTTAAGTCCTATTCTTCCTGAGGATAGAAGACAGGATTTTGTCACATTGGTCAAACATGCCCGAGATGTTTCTAAATTTGCTAACCGTGCAGCCTTTGACTGCTTTGAGTGCATAAGCAGAACCTCGGCTATTGCCATAGGTGCACGTAGAATTGCTTGGCTCCAGGCATCTGATCTAGAGCTCTGGGTGGGTACAAGACAAATTGGGAAATATCCCTTGTACTGGTGAGAACCTGTTTGGTAAAGATTGGCAGGAACAGGCCAATGAGATGGATGCAGACAACTCCACTTTGGATAGGTTATCCAAGTCCACAGCTGATCCTGCTGGAAAGAAATTGTTCATGAAACCATTCTTTTCTAAAAAGAAAAATATTATCCTGCTTATGTTCAGCAGGGACATTCTGCAGGTCAGTTTGCCAGGAAAGGTCAGCAACCACCCAAACAGAAGAAAGCAAAGACTGCTAAGCCTCAGCCAGGCCAGCAGTCTCAGCCTCCACAGGGCCTTTGACTTTCATCTAGAGAACTTAGCCTCCCTGGCTCTCGGGGGACCAGAGCCTTCCACCATCCCAGGAAGGTTATGTCATTTTTGCTCCCAGATGGAGGCAGATAATAGCAGAGCATTGGACACTCCATCATAAAGGAGGGGGTACAAGCTTCATTTTTCAAGCTACCCCCTCACACAATAGTAAAGCAGTTCAATTCTCCGACCTCTCACATCAACCTGTTAGGTCAGGAGGTTGCTATCCTTCTTGCCCAAGGGGCAATAGAAGAAGTACCCATTCATCAGCAGGGTACATGGTTCTATTCCCCTTATTTCCTTATCCCAAAGAAAACAGGGGGTTACAGACCTATCTTAGACCTCAGAGAATTGAACAAATTCCTTGTCAAGGAGAAATTCAAGATGATTTCTCTCGAATCTCTGCTGCCATACCTTCAGAGTCAGGATTGGCTTTGTTCTCTAGATCTCAAGGATGCGTACACCCATGTCCTCATCCATCCAACCCACAGAAGGTTCCTTCGGTTCCTTTTTCAAGGAAAGCACTACCAATACAGGGTGCTTCCTTTTGGCCTGGCCTCAGCACCAAGGGTGTTCACGAAATGCATGGCTGTAGTAGCAGCATTTCTCCGCACTCTAGGGATATTCGTCTTCCCCCTACTTAGACGACTGGCTCATTCGAGCCCCAACAGAGTCAGAGGCCAGGACTTCTCTATCCTGCACAATGCATATCCTTCAGTATTTAGGGCTGGTAATAAACATCCCAAAATCCAGTCTAACTCCCACTCAGTCTTTAGAGTTCATAGGAGCTTTTCTGGATACCATAAGAACATAAGACATGCCATACTGGGTCAGACCGAGGTCCATCAAGCCCAGTATCCTGTTTCCAACAGTGGCCAATCTAGGTCATACGTACCTAGCAATATCCTCAAAAGACACAGGTTCCACAATGCTTGTACTGGGTCAAGCATTGATATCCTGGGTCCCTTTTTAATAGTGGTTTATGGACCTTTCCTCCAGGAACTTGTCCAAACCTTTTTTAAACCCAGCTATACTAACAGCCCTTACTACATCCTCCGGTAACAGATTCCAGAGTTTGATTACACGTTGAGTGAAAAAATATTTTCTCTTATTTGTCTTAAATAGTTTACCCTGTAGCTTCATTACATGTCCCCTAGTCTTTCTATATTCTGATAGCGTAAACAATTGATCCACGTTTATCCGTTCCACTCCATTCATTAATTTATAGACCTCTATCATATCTCCCCTCAGCCGTCTCTTATCCAGGCTAAAGAGCCCTAACCTTTTTAGCCTCTCTTCATAGGAGTAGCCTTCCATCCCCTTCACCAATTTGGTGGCTCTTCTCTGTACTTTTTCTAATAACGCTATGTCCTTTTTAAGATACGGTGACCAGAATTGCACACAATATTCAAGGTGCGGTCGTACCATGGAGCGATACAGAGGCATTATAATATCCTTTGTTTTATTCTCCATCCCTTTCCTTATGATACCTAGCATTCTATTTGCTTTCTTGGCCGCCGCTGCACAGTGGGCGGACGGTTTTAACATGTTATCCACGATGACTCCTAAATCCTTTTCCTGGGTGGTGGTTTCTAATGTGGAGCCCTGCATCGTGTAACAATAGTGTGGGTTGTTCTTTCCTAGGTGCATAACTTTGCATTTGTCCACATTAAATTTCATCTGCCATTTGGATGCCCAGTCTTCCAATTTATCCAGATCCTCCTGCAGTTTTCCACAATCCTCTTGGGTTTTAACAACTTTAAACAGTTTTGTGTCATCTGCAAATTTGATAACCTCACTAGTTATTCCCTTTTCCAGGTCATTTATGAATATGTCAAAAAGTAGCGGACCCAGTACAGATCCCTGGGGTACTCCACTATTCACTTTTTTCCATTGGGAATATTGGCCATTTAGCCCTACCCTCTGCTTTCTATCTTTTAACCAGTTCCCGATCCACAATAGTACACTGCCTCCTATCCCATTACTTTTTAGCTTCGCCAAAAGTCTCTGATGGGGGACCTTGTCAAAAGCTTTCTGGAAGTCCAGATACACTATATCAACCGACTCACCTTTGTCTACCTGTTTATGCACACCTTCAAAGAAACATATCAGATTAGTAAGACAAGATCTTCCTTGTCTAAAGCCATGTTGGCTGTCTCCCATTAGGCCATGACTATCTACATGCTGTGTAATTTTGTTCTTTATGATGGTTTCTACCATTTTCCCTGGTACTGACGTCAGGCTCACCGGTCTGTAATTTCCTGGGTCACCCCTGGAACCCTTTTTAAAAATTGGTGTTACGTTGGCGACCCTCCAATCTTCAGGTATTACAGATGATTTTAATGAAAGTTCACAGATTACCAATAGCAGGTCTGCAATCTCATATTTCAGTTCTTTCAACACTCTGGGATGTATACCATCCGGTCCAGGTGATTTGCTACTATTCAGTTTATCAAATAGTTGTAATATATCTTCCAGGTGTAGCGATATTTCTCTCAATTCCTCTGCAGTATCACCTTTAAATACCACTTCAGTCTTGGGTAACATCCCTACATCTTCCTCAGTAAAGACCGAAGCAAAGAATTCATTCAGTCTCTCCGCTATAGCCTTGTCTCCTCTTACTGCCCCTTTTACCCCTCTATCATCTAATGGTCCAATTGACTCTCTCACAGGCCTTTTGCTACGAATGTACTTGAAAAAGTCTTTATTTCGTGTTTTTGCTTCCGTAGCAAGTTTCTTCTCAAATTCCCGCTTTGCCTGCCTTATCAATGCTTTGCATTTAACTTGCCAGTGCTTGTGTTGTTTCCAGTTTTCATCATTTGGCTCTTTTTTCCATTTCCTGAAGGTTGCTTTTTTGGCAGCAACAGCCTCTCTGACCTCACCTTTAAACCATGCTGGCAGTTTTTTGGACTTTCTTCCACTCTTCTTAATGCGTGGAATACAGCTGGTCTGGGCTTCGAGGATAGTATTTTTAAATAACACCCAAGCTTGCTGTAAGTCTTTAACCTTTGGAACCGCTCCTTTTAGTTTTTTCCTAACTATATTCCTCATTCTATCATAGTCTCCCTTTTGAAAGTTAAAAGGTAATACTGTGGATTCCTTTACTATCTGTCCTCCACTAATTAAATCAAACATGATCATACTATGATCACTATTGCCAAGTGGTCCCAACACCCTTATTTCTTGCACCAGATCTGGCGTTCCACTAAGGATTAGGTCCAGTATGGCTTCCCCTCTGGTCGGTTCATGAACCAGCTGCTCCAAGAAGCAGTCATTTATTCCATCTAGAAACTTTATCTCTTTAGCTTGTCCTGCCGTGACACTGACCCAGTCGATACCGGGGTAATTGAAATCACCCATTATTACTACTCTGTTGTGACTTTTGTTAGCTTCCTTGATTTCTTTGAGCATTTTATCATCCATTTGTTCATTCTGGCCAGGCGGTCGATAGTATACTCCCACTGCCATCACCTTCCCCTTCATAAATGGAATTTCAATCCATAGAGATTCTACAGCAAATTTTGTTCCCTGCAAAACTTTAATCCTTTCTGACTCAATGCCCTCTCTAACATAGAGCGCAACCCCTCCACCAATTTGATCAGCTCTATCATTACGATATAGTTTGTATCCAGGTATCACAGTGTCCCACTGGTTATCCTCCTTCCACCATGTCTCTGAGAGTGCAATCATATCTAACCTCTCATTTAGTGCTATATATTCTAACTCTCCCATCTTATTGTTTAGACTTCTAGCATTGGCATACAAGCATTTTAGAGACTGTATTTTATTCATATTAATCTGGCTATTGGTAGGCAGGGGTAATTTGGAATCTTTATGCTCTGTCTGCTCCTTACTCAAGGGCATTTGGGCTACTATACTCCCTTTTGGAACCTCACTGCTTTTGGTAGTATCCTTCAAGGATACCTTTGTCCGAACCATGCGCTCCTGGGTGACTGTCGGCTTTCCCCTATTTTCTAGTTTAAAAGCTTCTCTATCTCTTTTTTAAAGGTTAATGCCAGCAGTCTGGTCCCATCCTGATTAAGGTGAAGCCCATCCCTTCGGAAGAGCCTCCCCTTTCCCCAGAATGTTCCCCAGTTCCTAACAAATCCAAAACCCTCATCCTTGCACCATTGTCTCATCCACGCATTGAGACTCCGGAGCTCTGCCTGTCTTTTGGGTCCTGCACGTGGAACAGGAAGCATTTCGGAGAACGCTATCCTGGAAGTTCTGGATTTCAACTTCCTACCTAAAAGCCTAAATTTTGCCTCCAGAACTTCCCTACCACATTTTCCTATGTCATTGGTACCAACATGAACCAAGACAGCAGACTCCTCCCCAGCACTATCTACGATCCTATCTAGTCGGTGCGTGAGGTCCGCTACCTTCGCACCAGGCAGGCATGTTACCAGGCGATCCTCACGTCCACCAGCCACCCAGCTATCTACATTCCTGATGATTGAATCACCGACTATAACAGCTGTCCTGACCCTTCCCTCATGGGCACATGGCCCTGGAGAAACGCCCTCGGTGCGAGAGGGTTTTACATCACCTGGAGGACAGGTCCTAGTTACAGGATCACTTCCTGCCACACCAGGGTGATGCTCTCCTGTCACGTGACCTCTCTCCTCCATGGCAACAGGGATGCTGCCAGACTGGAGGTGGGACTTCAGGACTATATCCCTGTAGGTCACGTCCTTGTACTTCTCTGTCTTTCTTATGTCTTCCAGGTCTGCTACTCTAGCCTCTAGAGAACGGACTCGTTCCCTGAGAGCAAAGAGTTCTTTGCACTTAGTGCATACGTAAGACCTCTCACCAGCTGGGAGAAAATCATACATGTGACACTCAATGCAAAAGACCGGAGAACCCCCATCTCGTTGCTGGACTTCTGTCTGCATCTTAGTTTAAAGCTTGTGTTTAGATCTTTTAATTTCTGTATATAATAAGGATTGGTGTAGATGCTTATACCAATAAAAGTGTATCTAATACCCCTAATACACCTTGTGTACCTAAAGTTTAATTAATTAATTAATTAATCTCAGGTCCTCCGTGTGTGACTGATTTGGATAACGAGCTGCACCTGAGAGCAGCCCCTTTCCTCTAAGATGTGCAAGTACCTATAAAACTACAATTACCCCAGGGGTGGGTGGGTGCTGGGGAGGGAGGGAGGGAGATAAGTCCTATTAAAGAGGGCAGTTACAAGGTACCCTGTCCTGAACCCTCAGCAGGGGGGAGGGGGGTACCACAAAAAGCCCAGTTAGTTGAGAGAGGCAAGGTAAATTACAGCTGAGAAAGCTGAACTAGCACACCACTAAGACAAACAATAAATAATTAAATAAACAGTTAGACAAACAATAAATAGTTAAATAAACAGCTAGAACTCACAGCAAGGTGTCTCAGGAGGCAAAATCCACTTTTCTAGCAGAGCACTATAAAAAGCACTGCTCCTCTCTGATCAGAGAGAAGCAAACTAAAAACAGACTATGCACACGTGGAGAAAACAGGAAGAAGGCTACACAATACCTCAGCAAGGGGGGGAGGGGAGGATTCACTCAAGCAGGCTAGGGCAGGAAAAAGGTTTAAACACACAGCAGGGTCTGGGGAGAGATTTAATTTAAAATGAACAGTTAACCTGGCTACCACACAAAGCCCAGTTAGTTGAGAGAGGCAAGGTAAATTACAGCTGAGAAAGCTGAACTAGCACACCACTAAGACAAACAATAAATAATTAAACAAACAGGCAAGGGCCTATCTCCCCCAGGCCTGTTGCCTTCGCATGGTGCAGTTAGCTTCTTAAGCAGTGCTAAAGCCTCATCTAACTGCTCAAGAAATGTTACAACTACTAGGCCACATGGCATCTACTGTGCATGTGGTTCCCTATGCTTGCCTCCATATGATGGCAGCCCAGTGGACTTTATCCACTCAATGGACCCAGGCATCAGGAAGCCTGTCAGACAAAATAGCAAACACAAGTCGCCTTATTTTGTCTCTCTAGTGGTGGAAGTCCACTCAAAACCTGTTGCTGGGGTCCCCTTTTCAACAACCCTTACCCCAAGCAACTCTCAAAACCCATGGGTTCTCCAATGGGTTGGGGAGCTCATCTGCAAGACCTCTGCACCCAGGGCACCTGGTCTCCACAGGAGAGTCATCTACATATCAATCTCTTGGAGCTCAGAGCAATCTTCCTTGCTCTGCGAGTGTTCCACACCCTGCTCAGCTACAAGACAGTCCTCATTCATACGGACAATCAAGTAGCCATGTTCTATGTGAACAAGCAGGGAGGAACAGGCTCTCTGTCGCTTTGCAACGTAGCTTTGCGACTATGGGCCCTCGCCAGAGAGCATCAGATTCATCTTCTGGCAGTGTATCTTCCAGGCATTCAAAACTCTTGGGCAGACAGACTCAGTCGAGTTCTGCTTCCACACAAGTGGTCTCTGCATGCAGACCAGGTGGCCAGGATTTTTCAAATTTGGAGAACCCCGGACATAGACCTCTTTGCAAGTCCGTGGAATACCAAACTTCCCCGGTTCTGTTCCAGAACTCTGGCTCAGGGGGCTCAGGCCAGGGATGCTTTCCTCCTTCACTGGGGTCAAGACTTTCTGTATGCCTTTCCACCCATTCCCCTAATTCCCAAAACCCTGTTCAAGCTTCAGAGAGACAGAGGCCGTATGATTCTCATAGCTCCACATTGGCCACGGCAAGTGTGGTACCCTCTGCTTCTACATCTCTCTCAAGCTCCCTCTCTGGAGTTAGGGTCTGCTCCAGATCTCCTATCTCAGGAGGGCGGAATGTTATGGCATCCCAATCCCCAGTCTCTGCATCTCAGGGCTTGGTTGCTGAAAGCCTAGATCTCCAAGATCTTAATCTTCCTCAGCAAGTAAAATATATTCTTTTTGCTTCCAGGAAACCTTCCACAAGATGCTCTTATGCTTTTAATTGAAAAAGGTTTACCATATGTTGTTCGCAGAAGGGTCTTAACCCCCTTGCGATACCTCTCGAATCATTGCTGGAGTATCTCCTTCATTTGTCCAATGCAGGACTTAAGACTAACTCAGTAAGAGTCCATTTGAGTGCTATTGCAGCTTCCTTTAAGCCTCTAAATGGACAACCTATTTCCTCTGATAGCAAGATTTATGAGAGGCCGCCTTCTAACTGAGCCTCCCATTAGGCCACCACCGGTGGCATGGGATTTCAACCTGGTTCTTGGGCAGCTCATGAAGCCACCCTTTGAACCTTTAGCTACTGCCTCCTTGAAATTCCTTTCTTGGAAGATTGTCTTTCTCATTGCAATCACATCAGCACACCACATTAGTGAGTTGCAAGCGCTAGTAGCTGATCCACCTTATACAAAGTTCCATCATGACAAGGTAGTCCTTAGGACTCATCCACAGTTTATGCCAAAGGTGGTCTCGCCTTTTCATCTAAACCAAGCGATCTACCTGCCTCTATTTTTTCCAAGGCCTCATGCATCAAATGCAGATAGGAATCTTCATACCTTGGACTGTAAAAGAGCTTTAGCCTTTTACTTACAAAGAACACAGCAACATAGAAAGTCTTCTCAACTCTTTCTTGTTTTTGATCCTTCTCATTTGGGACTTCCAGTCTCCAAGAGAACACTCTCTAACTGGATTGCTCAGTGTATTTCCTTCGCCTATCAGAGTAAGAACCTTTCTCTGGAGGGCCATGTCACAGCTCACAATGTGAGGGCCATGGCAGACTCAATGGCTCATCTGCACTCTGTGTCTACCGACGACATCTGTCGAGCAGCCACTTGGGCCTCAGTTCATACCTTCACAGCCCATTACTGCTTGGACAAGGACTCCCGCCGGGATGCTTTGTTTGGTCAGGCTGTTCTCCAACACCTGTTCCATACCTAATCAACTCCTACCCACCATCCCTGGTAGGATGCCAGAGATCCATGGGGGGAAGTGGAGCCCTGTTCAGGGACATACAACTTCTGGGGTCTCTCCCTGGCACCTAGAGCTAGGGAGTCCCCATATGTGATGACTACATTCCTGCTTGTTCCTGGAGATAGCATAGTTACTCACCTGTAACAGGTGATCTCCGGGAACAGCAGGAATTTAGTCCTCACAACCCACCCACCTCCCCTAGGAGTTGTATCTCTCTATCTATCTCTTTCCTTTCCCTCTCTCTCTCTTTGTCTCAGCTTTAAAACTTAACTGGAGAGAGGCTGTTGAGAAAGGCGGGAAGGCAGCACGCAGGCGCTGTGGGATGCTCCCAAAAGCTTTCTAATTGGACGCTGGGGAGCATTTCCGCACAGGCTCCGTCGGTACTGACGATACTCATATGTGAGGACTAAATTCCTGCTGTTCTCGGAGATCACCTGTTACAGGTGAGTAACTATGCTTTTTCACTCAATGCGTAATCAAACTCGAATTCATTACCGGAGGATGTAGTAAAAGCTTTTAATGTAGCTGGTTTTAATAAAGGTTTGGACAAGTTCTTGGAGGAAAGATCGATAAACCATTATTAAAGAGGTCCCAGGAAATCCACTGCTTGTCCCAATACAAGCATTGTGGAATCTGTCTCTTCTGGGGAAACTGCTAGGTACTTGTGACCTAGATTGGCCACTGTTGGAAACAAGATACTGGGCTTGATGGACCTTGATCTGACCCAGTATAGCATATCTTATGTTCTTATGACTTATACAGAGACATTATCATCTCCTTTTTTCTGCTGGCCATTCCTCCCTTTATACACCCAAGTATTCTTCTGTCTTTTGCCATCGCCTTTTCTACTTGTTTAGCTACTTTAAGATTGTTAGATACAATCACGCTCAGGTCACACTCTTCTTTTGTGGACAGAAGTACTTCACCCCATACACTGTATCGTTCCCTTGGCTTTTTGGAGCTCAAATGCATGACCCTGCATTTGTTAGCATTAAATTTCAGCAGCCAAATTCCTACCATTCGTCAAGCTTAGCTAGATCCCTCCTCATGTTATTTACTCCTTCCTGGGTGTCTACTGTTTTGCAGATTTTGGTATCATCCGCAAATAGACAAAGCTTACCCGACAGCCCTTCTGCAATATCACTGACAAAGATGTTAAAAAGAATTGCACCAAGGACAGATCCCTGCAGCACACCACTGGTAACCACCACCTCTTCAGAGTGAGCTCCATTTACCTGTACCCTTTGTCGCCTCCCACTCAACCATTTTCTAATCCAATCAGTAACTTTAAGGTCCATCCCTAGGGTGCTCAGTTTATTTATAAGTCACCTGTGTGGAACGGTTCAAAGGCTTTATTGAAATATAAGTACACCACATTTGGGGCTCTCTCTTTGTCCAACTCCCTGGTTACCCAGTCAAAGAAATCAATCAAATTTGTCTGTCAAGACCTGCCTCTGGTAAAACCCATGCTGCCTTGGATCCTGCAATCCATTGGACTCCAAAAATCTCACTTTCCTCTCTTTAAGATGGCTTTCCAATAATTTACTTACCACAGAGTTTAGACTAGCCAGCCTATAGTTTTCAACCTCATCCCTACTTCTGCTTTTGTGTAAAGGGATCACATGTGCTCCTCCCACCACAGCTGCTCACACCGTGGATTTATTTAAAAACGAGCAGCACTCGGAGTGTAAGAAGAGAGACCAGTTCTGCTAGCAGCTCTCATTACAGCAACTGTCACTCTCTCCTCCCACCACAGCTGATCACACCAGAGATTTATTTAAAAACAAGCAGCACTTGGCGTGGCCGCGCTTGAGAGCCCTTTGGCGTGGCCCTTAAGGGGACCTTAGTTAGACAGGAATCCTGCACTCCTAGGGAGCCAAGCCTAATAAGATACACTGACAAGCTAACCCTTCCAGGAAGTCTACATATTAGTAATCTGTGAACTTTCATTAAAATCATCTGTAATACCTGAAGATTGGAGGATCGCCAATGTAACACCAATTTTTAAAAAGGGTTCCAGGGGTGATCCGGGAAATTACAGACCGGTGAGCCTGACGTCAGTACCGGGGAGAATGGTAGAAACCATCATAAAGAACAAAATTACACAGCAAGTAGATAGTCGTGGCCTAATGGGAGACAGCCAACATGGCTTTAGACAAGGAAGATCTTGTCTTACTAATCTAATATGTTTTTTTGAAGGTGTGAATAAACAGGTAGACAAAGGTGAGTCGGTTGATATAGTGTATCTGGACTTTCAGAAAGCCTTTGACAAGGTCCCTCATCAGAGACTTTTAGCAAAACTAAAAAGTCATGGGATAGGAGGCAGTGTACTATTGTGGATCGGGAACTGGTTAAAAGATAGAAAGCAGAGGGTAGGGCTAAATGGCCAATTTTCCCAATGGAAAAAGGTGAATAGTGGAGTGCCCCAGGGATCTGTACTGGGTCTGCTACTTTTTGACATATTCATAAATGACCTGGAAAAGGGAATAACTAGTGAGGTTATCAGATTTGCAGACGACACAAAACTGTTTAAAGTTGTTAAAACCCAAGAGGACTGTGGAAAACTGCAGGAGGATCTGGATAAATTGGAAGACTGGGCATCCAAATGGCAGATGAAATTTAATGTGGACAAGTGCAAAGTTATGCACCTAGGAAAGAACAACCCACACTATGGTTACACAATGCAAGGTTCCACATTGGGAACCACCATCCAGAAAAAAGATTTAGGAGTCATCGTGGATAACATGTTAAAACCCTCCGCCCAGTGTGCAGTGGCGGCCAAGAAAGCAAAGTGTGCCTTTCTCCAGTCTTCTGGAACCACTCCCAACTCCAAAAGAAGCATTGAAAAGGTCAGTCAGTGCAACCATTAGAATGTCTGCTCCCTCGTCCCCAAGTAGATGGGGTGGGTCCAGGCCCATCCTTGACCTAATGGACCTGAACCACTTTCTGGTCCTTGAAAAGTTCACAGTGGTCTCCCTGGGATTCCTGCTCCCATACCTTATCAAGGAAAATTGGCTATGCTGCTTGGATCTCAAGGTTGCATTCGCACACATCCCGATCCACCCCTTACACAGGAAATACCTGCGCTTCATGCTGGGCAGCCAGCATTTTCAGTACCAGGTGCCTCCCTTTGGACTGGTGTCAGCCCCAGGGTCTTCACAAAGTGCCTAGCGGCTCTCACCACTTACCTCCAGACCCTGGAGGTCTTTGTCTTCCCTTACAACTGGCTGATAAAGGCCTTCATGCCCCTGATAATATAGGTGTTTGAGTGACTAGTGTTTGTGGTCAGCTACCCAAAGTCTCATCTGAAGCCATCGCAGCAACTAGAATTTATTGGAGCCCTCCTGGATACCACACGGGCCCAAGCCTTCCTCCCAAAAGACTGCTTTAAGCATTCCATTGAAATGGTCTCCGCCGTTCACCAAAGGCGGCACACCAAGGTGCGAGGGATGCTGTGCATGCTAGGCCACATGGCCTCCACGATGCATGTGACCCTCTTGGCCTGGCTCAGGATGTGCCAGGCTGAGTGGACTTTATCCACCCAGTGGACTCAGGCCACAGGTTGCCTCAGGGATCGAGTGGCCTTTACTGCGCCCCTGGTGGAGTCTCTCAGGTGGTGGCTAGAGCCACAGCACCTGCTCTGAGGTTTCCATTTCCAGTCGACACTGCCCCACTGGACACTCACCACTGATGCATCCAAGCTGGGATGGGGCGCACACCTGAACAGCCTGCGGTTGCAGGGCCTTTGGTCTGAGCAGGAGAGCCTGTACCAGATTAACTTTCTGGAGTTTTGGGCGATTGCAAACGCCATCAGGGCCTTCCAGACAGACAACCAGGTGGTGATTTTCTACATGAACAAACAGGAGGGGCACAAGCTCACATCTCCTGTGCTGGGAGGCGGTATGCCTTTGGAAATTCACAGTGACCCATGACATGGAACTGCAGGTGACCTACCTGACGAGGAGCTCAACACACTGGCAGACTATCTCAACTGGGTCCTTTAGCCCCATGAGTGGACCCTCAACAAGAGGGTTGTGGAGCGCATCTTTCAGGAGTGGAGTACTCCATCAGTGGACCTCTTTGCCTCCCCGAACAATGCACAGGTGGACTGCTTCTGTTCATGCATAGCTGTGAGGAACAGGCTGGCATTAGATGCCTTCCTCCTGAACTGGAGGGAGGACGGGCCTGCTTTATGCTTACTCCCCCTCCCCCCATTCCGCTGATGGCGAAGACACTTCTCAAGCTCCAGGCAGACGAGGGGATGATGATCCTCATTGCCCTGTACTGGCCCAGGCAGCCGTGGTTCTCCCTGCTGCTCCAGCTCTCCTGTTGGGAGCCAATCTGGCTGGGCTGCGAACCTGACCTCATCTTTCAGGACGGCAGGGCCCTGCTGCATCCGAACATTCGGTCCTTGGCCCTCATGGCTTGGATGCTGAGCGGTTGGTCCTGTCTGTGTTCAACTTGTCGGGGGAGGTAATGGATATCCTCCTGGCCTCCCGCAGGGATTCCACCCACCATTCTTATGCCTTCAAGTGGCATAGGTTCTCACTGGGATGTGCGGACAGGGTATTGGACCACTTCTCGTGCTATGTGGAGGACTTAACTGGAGCACCTCCTGCATCTCTCCAATTTGAGCCTCAAGTCCAGCTCTGTTTGGGTTCACTCAAGAGTGATTACAGTCTACCATTGGAGCGTGGACAGGAAACCCATTTTCGCTCAGCCACTGACGGCCCGCTTCATGCGGGGCTTGCTCCTTTCGGAGCCTTCAATTCGGCCCTCACTGTGGCGTTGGGATCTGAATGTGGTCTTGGGTCAGTTGCTGCTGGCACACTTCGAACTGCTCGCTACTTGTCCTCTGAGGATTCTGATCTGGATGGTTGTCTTTCTGGTGGCACTCACATTAGTTCGCCAAGACAGTGAGCTTCAAGCCATAGTGGCCCATGCACTGTACATGTGGTTCCATCATAACCAGGTGGTGCTCTGCACCCACCTGCGTTTCTTGCCCAAGGTGTGGTCTCGGCCTTTCACCTTAACCAGTCGGTGGTATTGCCCACCTTCTTCCCTCGGCCTCATGCCAATAGGACGACCCAGCTGCATACATTGGACTGCAAGCTTGCGCTTGCCTTCTACTTTGAGTGGACCAGTCTGCACCAGCATTCTATGCAGCTGTTCATCTGCAGTGACCCGAACAAACTGGGCCTGGTTGTCTCCAAACTCACACTTTCCATTTGAGTGGTGGGTTGCATATCCTTTGCTTATGCTCAAGCAGGACTGAGCCTCAAGAGTCATGTCATGGCCCACAATGCCCAGGCCATGGGCTACGTCCCTGGCCAATCTGCACTCTGTCTCCACAGAGGAGATTTACAGGGCTGCTACATGGTCCTCTGTTCACATCTTCACAGCCCATTACTGCTTGGATGAGAATTCCTGACATGACAATAACTTCGGCCAGGCTCATACTCTGGCATCTGTTTGGGACTTAAGCTCAACTCCTTCCCACCAGCCCTTCTGTTTGTCCAGACTACCGAAAGAGTCGTCCTGATGTTGATGCCTTCTATGGATGTTGATTCAGTGCATCCCAAAGAGGGAACTCTTATGCTGTTTCTCCAGTTCTTATTGCCCCGGTTGAGCTGTTTTTCATGTTCAGTAGCCTGTAGCTTGGGAATCCTATACGTGAGGATATCTTCCTGCTTGTTCACGAAGAAAGCATAGTTACTCACTGTGAACATCAGGAATAAGTCCTCACAAACCCTCCCACCTCTCTGTGGATTTGTTTTTGGCTACTAGCTTTTGAATTGTATGGAGCCTAAGATGGTACAACAGCAGGCAGGAAGACAAGCGCATATGCGCGATTATTTTTTTCTTGTGCCATCAAGTCAGTGTTGACTCATAGCGACCCAGCTACCTCTGGGTTTTCTTGGCAATGTATCGCCGGAAGTAGATTACCCTCCATTGCCTCGGAAGAAAAGGCTGGCAAAGTGACTTGCCTAAGGTCACAAGGAGTGCCAGTGGGAATCAAACCCTTGATATTCTGTGTACGAGGCAGTTGCTCTAACCACTAGGCTGCTACTCAATATGCACGATGGAGGCTCCCAAAAGCTTATGATGGAAGCTGGGAAGTGTTCCCAAGTGGGGCTTCGTTGGGGGATGTCACCCATATGTGAGGACTTATTCCTGCTGTTCACGGAGAACACCTGTTACAGATGAGTAACTACACTTATTGGCACAGAAGGTCCCTAGCACAATATTCTCAGATCACAGCTGCTTAGAGGATAGCCTCTAAGTACTTAGCGAATTAGTCAGACTCAGAAGCACAGAGAAGTCCAGAGGTACATTCCATTAGTTCTGATGATAAGCATTCTACATCACCAGTCTCATTCTCTTGATTCTTGAGAGGGATTCCAAAGTGGAGGGCTCTATTTACCTGCCATTTGCCCTTTCACCTCCCACAGCCAGAAGTATACCTCCTTTTAGGAGAGCATAACTTAGCACAGATTTGTCCTAAAGATGGTGAAAGACATTTCTTAGATTAGTTTTTCAAGAAGAATCAGAGCCAAGAACAGATGTTTCTGTTTAACAAGCTTCAAGCTTCAAATTCAGTTATTTTACCAACCAGTAATTTTGAAATTGGCCATTAAAAATGCCAGAAGGTCAAGATGATATGCTAATTTTCCAGCTGCAAATGACTACAAGATGCTAGATGACAGTTTTAAGAGAGGGCATTCCAAAATGCTATGCTCAATTTTCAGAAAGCAGCATATCAATTATAAATAATACAGGATATACACAGCTGCATCCAAAACTATAAGAAGTGTTTGAAGCAATTCCATGGGATGTGAACAAAAGAAATGTAATCCTATTTAATGGCAGCAGAAGAGTGCAGGAAGCTTCTTATTAGTTTAAGAACATAAGAACATAAGATATGCCATACTGGGTCAGACCAAGGTCCATCAAGCCCAGTATCCTGTTTCCAACAGTAACCAATCTAGGTCATACGTACCTAGCAGTTTCCCCAAAAGACACAGGTTCCACAATGCTTGTATTCGGTCAAGCATTGATATCCTGGGTCCCTTCTTAATAATGGTTTATGGACCTTTCCTCCAGGAACTTGTCCAAGCCTTTTTTAAACCCAGCTACACTAACAGCCTTTACTATATCCTCCGGTAACAAATTCCAGAGTTTGATTACCCGTTGAGTGAAAAAATATTTTCTCTTATTAGTCTTAAATAGTTTACCCTGTAGCTTCATTGCATGTCTCCTAGTCTTTCTATATTCTGATAACGTAAACAATCGATCGACGTTTACCTGTTCCACTCCGTTCATTAATTTATAGACTTCTATCATATCTCCCCTCAGCCGTCTCTTTTCCAGGTTAAAGAGCCCTAACCTTTTTAGCCTTTCTTCATAGGCGTATACTTCCATCCCCTTTACCATTTTGTTGGCTCTTCTCAGAACCTTTTCTAATAACACACTATCCTTTTTAAGATACGGCGATCAGAATTGCACACAATATTCAAGGTGCAGTCTCGCCATGGAACGATATAGAGGCATTATAATATCTTTTGTTTTATTTTCCATTCCTTTTCTTATGATACCTAGCATTCTATTTACTCTCTTGGCCGCCGCTGCACATTGGGCGGAGGGTTTTAACATGTTATCCACAATGACGCCTAAATCTTTTTCCTGGGTGGTGGTTCCTAATGTGTAACCTTGCATCGTGTAACCATAGTTTGGGTTGTTCTTCCCTAGGTGCATAACTTTGCACTTGTCCACATTAAATTTCATCTGCCATTTTGATGCCCAGTCTTCCAATTTATCAAGATCCTCTTGCAATTTTCCTCAATCCTCTTGGGTTTTAACAACGTTAAATAGTTTTGTGTTCTCCAGGACCAAGCAGGAAGTCAGTCCTCACATATGGGTGACGTCGGCGCCGACGGAACCCTCGCGGAGCAATTTTCCCCAGCTTTCAAAGAAAGCCTTTGGGAATTGCAGCGCGCATGCGCGGTCCTCTTCTCGCCCAAGGGTGCCATCTTGCTCAGTCTTCTTTTTTCCACGGAGCCCTGCAGACGTTGTCTGTGAATCCCCGCCGAAAAGTTGATTTTTTCTCTTTATTTCTCTTTTTTCTTCGGTTCGACGCTGGTTCTTTTCCCGCCCGGACTCGCGACGCCGGTTGCGAGTCCGTTCCTTATTTTTCGGTTTTTTGTCCTTCGTGACAGATTTCGCGCCTTTTTCCTTTTTCCCTGACAGCCCGGTCTTTCGACCTCGCAGGGGCCCTTTTTCCCCCGATGGCTGCCAGCGGCTTTAAAAAGTGTGACCTCTGTAAGAAACTCATGTCTCTTACAGACACTCATGACTTCTGCCTCCGCTGCCTCGGACCCGATCATGACTCCATGATCTGTGGTCCGTGTGGCAAAATGTCCTCAAGAGTATTGAGGAGTCGGCAGCATCAGCGGGAACATATCTTCTCTGACTCCGGCCGGGCTCGGACCTCGTCAGAGGCTTCGACGTCTCGGGACTCTGATCCTGAGCATCGTCGAAGTTCCTCTGAAAGGGGGTCTCCTACCCGGGAACATCATCGGAAGAAGAAACCCGCGAGGGCGGGATCGGTGGATGTTCCTGGTCCTTCGAGGGCCAGGTCGCATAGCCCCGATTCCCGTCCCGGGTCCTCGGAGGTGGAGAGACCGTCAAAACATCCTCGACTCGAGGTGGACTTGCCCGCTCACGTGAGTACTGTTGTCCTCGTTGACTCGCCTCCGAAGGACCCGACATCGTCGGGGCCCGAGTCGGGGGCTGCTGGGTCTCCTGAGCTCGGACTCAGGTTGACGGCCTTGGAGAGCAGTCTGACTGCCTTCATTGACCAGCAGCGGGTATTGATCGCTGGCCTCGCCGGTGTTTCTGCCCTGACCGCCGGGACGTCGACCTCCAAGTCGACCCCGGAGACCGAGCCGATCCTCGAGTCCATCCTCGGTTGAGGTCTCCTTCAGCCTCCCGTTCGGGACCGAGGTCATCGACGCCGACTCCCTCGGCGTCGGAGCGGATAGCATCGGTGCCCGCCTGACCGGAGCCGCTCGACTCCTCCTCCGAGGAGTCGGCCTGGGAATCCGAGGACGAAGAGTCACCTGGTTCCTTTCGGACTCGGTGTGTCCCTTCGGACTTCATGAGGGATATGGCCAAGGCTTTGGCCTTCCCCGCGGATCCCAAGGAGGAACCTCGAGTCGAAGAACTCGATGCCCTCCAATATGACTCTCCCCCGAAGGAGGCCTTTATTGTACCGGTTCCTCCGATGCTGGAATGACTTCTCTTCCGCATGTGAGAGAGCCCGGCGGCGTCGCCGGTGTGAAGCAAGCGGGTTGATTCCATTTATCGAGTCCGCAAGAGCCCTGGCTTCCAAAAGGCACAACTACCGCACCATTCCATGATGGTGGAATCGGCCATGCATAGACTTAAGAGTCAAAAAATGCACTCCTCGGTGCCCCCTGGTAGGGAGGCCCGAAGCCTGGATACCCTCGGTAGGAAGTGCTTCCAAGGCTCTATGCTTGCTTGTCGAGTCCAGACCTACCAGCTCTACATGGACATGTATCTCCGAGACCTGGCTAAAGAAATAGCTGGGTTCTCTGCTGGTCTCTCCGACGAACCTTTGCAGAGGTTCCAAGCCTTGTCAACTAGTATTCGAGAGTGCTCCAAGTTTATATCTCGAGCAGCCTATGATGGTTTTGAGGCATTGGCTCGAGCAGCTGCGGCCGGCATCGGTGGACGCCGCCAGGCTTGGCTTCAGACGTCCGACCTCGAGCCCTGGGTGCAGGACAAGTTGGTCGATGTCCCCTGCCGAGGTGATAACCTCTTTGGCAAGCCCATGGATGAGAAGGCTGCACAAATCGAGACGGAGACTCTCACCAGGACTCGTCTCTCAAGGAAGACCTCTGCCCCTTCTCAAAAGAAGAAGGGCTCGGGGAAAAAGCCCTTTTACCCGAGGAAGGCGGCTGCCTATAAATTCTACCCTCAGTATCAGGCCTCAGCAGCTCCCCCACAAGGCAAGCAGGCCAAGGGACGGGGTAATGGGTCCCGTAGGCAGCAAGCCCCCAAGCCTGCACCACCGGCCCCTGCTCAGCAGGGTGGGGGTTTTTGACTTCATCAGCATAGCCTCTCCCCCTCAGCTGGTTTCTCTCAGCACAGGAGGCCGGCTGGTCCACTTTGCCCACAGGTGGGCCAACATCACCACAGATACCTGGGTACTTCACATAGTTCAGAAGGGCTATCTTCTTCACTTTCACCAGGTACCTCCCTCCTCCTTTCCAGGGGAGCCTCCCAGACTCCCTTTGCACAGGGACTTACTCCTTCAGGAGTTAGCAAGTCTCGTTCAGGAACAAGCCGTGGAACCGGTGCCCCACCACCTGAAGGGTCAAGGGTTTTACTCCAGGTACTTCCTGATTCCGAAAAGGACAGGAGGCCTCAGACCCATCCTGGACTTGCGAAACCTTAACAAGTTCCTTGCAAAGGAGAAATTCAAGATGCTTACCCTTGGAATCCTGCTGCCCTACCTCCAGCAGGGAGACTGGCTATGCTCCTTGGATCTAAAGGATGCGTATACTCGTATCCTCATTCATCCAGACCACAGACAATATCTCAGATTTGTTGTGGGAGGAAATCATTACCAGTACAGAGTACTGCCCTTTGGCCTATCCTCCGCCCCCAGGGTGTTCACCAAATGCCTAGCAGTGGTGGCGGCCTATCTAAGACTTCAAGGTCTTTTTGTGTTCCCATACCTGGACGACTGGCTCATCCGAGCCCCATCTTCACCAGAGGCCGCTCAGGCCACTCATCGCACTGTGGCTCTGCTCCAGCACTTGGGTTTTGTCATAAACTTCGCAAAGTCCACTTTGCTCCCCTCTCAAAATCTCGAGTTCATAGGCGCCAGGTTGGACACACTTCAGGCGCGGGCCTTCCTCCCTCTGGACAGGGCCAAACGGCTCATGGATCTCGCCAGCCACTTTCACAGCAATGCGCAGGTCTCCGCCAGGCACTTTCTGCGACTGCTCGGCCATATGGCTTCCACGGTCCATGTGACCCCCAATGCCCGACTGAATATGCGTCCTGCTCAGTGGTGCCTTCGCACTCAATGGCATCAGGCCACGGGGAGCCTTGCGGACTCAGTACAGATCTCCGACCAGCTGGTCTCATCTCTTCGATGGTGGCTTCATCTCCCAAAGCTACTGCTAGGGGTGGCTTTTCAGCCCACTCTGCATTCTCAGGTCCTGACGACCGATGCTTCCCTCCTGGGTTGGGGAGCACATTGCCAAGGGTCATGTACTCAAGGCCTCTGGAATCCTTGGGAGTCTGCTCAACAGATGAACTTCCTGGCGCTCAGAGCCTTCTCTCACCTGGTGTCCCACCAGTCACTGCTGATACAGACGGACAACCAGGTTGCCATGTACTACGTAAACAAACAAGGCGGAACAGGCTCCTTCCTCCTCTGTCAGGAGGCGCAACAGCTATGCTCTTGGGCAGTCCGCCACGGCATCCTCCTCAGGGCTGTCTATCTCCCAGGTCAAGAAAATTACCTGGCCGACAAGCTCAGCAGGATCCTCCAGCCACACGAGTGGAGGCTGGATCCGATGGTGGTTCAGCAAATCTTTCTCAAGTGGGGTCTCCCCACCATGGATCTTTTTGCCAGTCCTCTGAACCGGCAGCTGCTCAGATTCTGCTCTCGACAGCCGCATCCTCTCAGAGTAGCGGCGGATGCTTTTCTGATTCCATGGTCCACCGGCCTCTTGTATGCCTTTCCTCCCATGCCACTGGTGTCTCGGACGCTCTTCAAGGTTCTCAGAGACAAAGCATCGATGATCCTAGTAGCTCCCCGGTGGCCGAGACAACCTTGGTTCCCGCTTCTAATGCAGCTGGCGGTGGACACTCCTCTTCCTCTGGGGTTTCAGCCCGACCTCCTGTCGCAGGATCAGGGGACTCTCCTACACCCCAACCTCCGGTCCCTTCATCTGATGGCCTTGCTGCTGAAAGGGTAGTCCTTGCTCCTCTGCAGCTACCTCCAGATGTGGAGGAGGTCGTCTTGGCCTCCCGGAGGCCCTCCACCCGGAAGTCCTACGCTCTTAAGTGGCGTCGGTTCTCCATCTGGTGTACTCAGCAGTCTCAAGATCCCTTCTCCTGTTCAGCATCAGTGGTCTTGCAGTACTTGCTCTCTCTTTCTAACCTTGGACTTAAGTCCAACTCGGTCAAGGTCCACCTCAGTGCTCTTTCTGCGCATCACATGCCGGTGGATAGTAGACCTCTTTCCAGCCACCCTCTGGTGGCTCGTTTTCTCAGAGGCCGCCTCCTCCTTAAGCCACCTTTGCGCCCGCCAGCTCCGGACTGGGATCTCAATGTGGTTTTGCAGCGGATTACCTGTCCGCCTTTTGAGCTTTTGGCTACCTGTCCACTTCGTTTTCTTTCATGGAAAACCTTGTTCTTGGTAGCCCTCACTTCTGCTAGACGCGTTAGTGAGTTGCAGGCCCTCGTATCTGATCCTCCTTACACTAGGTTCTACAAGAACCGGGTAGTCCTACGGACTCACCCTAAGTTTCTTCCCAAAGTGGTATCCCCTTTTCACATCAACCAGGAGGTGGTACTTCCGACCTACTTTCCCAGGCCACACTCCAGCCGAGCTGAAATGGTCCTGCATACCCTGGACTGTAGAAGGGCGTTGACCTTCTACCTTGACCGTACGCGGGAGCACCGAAGGACTGTTCAGCTCTTCGTGTCTTATGACCCCAACAAGTTGGGGCTCCCTGTCTCCAAGCGTACTCTGTCCATCTGGATTGCTGACTGTATCGCTTGGGCTTACGAGGCAGCCGGCCTCGTGTTGGAAGGTAGAGTCACCGCTCATCGCGTTCGGGCGAAGGCTACGTCGGTGGCTTACCTCCGCTCTGTTCCATTGGCAGACATCTGCCGGGCCGCTACTTGGTCTTCAAGCCAGACTTTTGCAGCCCATTACTGCCTGGAGAGGGAGTCCCGCAGGGACAGTGCTTTCGGACAGGCAGTCCTCCGTAACCTCTTTGAGGTATAGGCAACTCCTACCCTCCATCCCGGATGTTGGGCTACCGGTTGGAGACATATTCAGAGAAGATTCCTTCCTTCTGTGCTACTGAGCTAGAGGGAGCTCATTTTTGTGCTTAGGGTCTCCGGTAGCCTTAAGCTTGGGAGTCCCATATGTGAGGACTGACTTCCTGCTTGGTCCTGGAGAAAGCGTAGTTACTCACCTGTAACAGGTGTTCTCCAGGAGCAGCAGGAATCAGTCCTCACAACCTTCCCTCCTCCCCTTGGAGTTGCAGTTCTATGCTTTCGTTTTTTTGCTAATTTTTTTGCTGTCTTTTAGCTATGTCATCTGACTGAGCAAGATGGCACCCTTGGACGGGAAGAGGACCGCGCATGCGCGCTGCAATTCCCAAAGGCTTTCTTTGAAAGCTGGGGAAAATTGCTCCGCGAGGGCTCCGTCGGCGCCGACGTCACACATATGTGAGGACTGATTCCTGCTGCTCCTGGAGAACACCTGTTACAGGTGAGTAACTACGCTTTATCTGCAAATTTGATAACCTCACTCGTTATTCCACTTTCCAGGTCATTTATGAATATGTCAAAAAGTAGCGGACCCAGCACAGATCCCTGGGGTACACCACTATTCACCTTTCTCCATTGGGAAAATTGGCCATTTAGCCCTACCCTCTGCTTTCTATCTTTTAACCAGTTCCTGATCCACAATAGTACACTGCCTCCTATCCCATGACTCTTTAGTTTTGCCAAAAGTCTCTGATGAGGGACCTTGTCAAAGGCTTTATGAAAGTCCAGATACACTATATCAACCGACTCACCTTTGTCCACCTGTTTATTCACATCTTCAAAAAAACATAACAGATTTGTAAGACAAGATCTTCCTTGTCTAAAGCCATGTTGGCTGTCTCCCATTAGGCCATTTCATAAACACAGAAAACAACTCCATAAATTAACCACTCGTAGTATTGGTAACTATGCACTATAAAAAACCTTTTGCACCGTGGCAACGGGGAGCACAGACCTCAGAAATGTCTCCAAATGTTCATTGAAAACTTCAAAACCGGAGACCCGGATTTCAGTAATCTAAACAAAAGGATTTTTGCATCAACGGTCTGTTACCAACCCTCGCCGTCCATCCAACAGTGCAAAAAAGCTTTTATCACACAACAGCAAACTGATGGGAAAACTTAAAGTTGCTTTGGAGAATCATTACTCATTACTCGAAAACTTTATAACTTTATAACCATTATATAACTTAAGGCACCACAGCAACTTATCAGGGGAACCCTCCGCAGTGAACATACAAAATTAAGCTCATACACAGTTAACAAATTCTTAACACAGAGAGAACTCCTAAAGAACAGAAAAAACCCATCAGCAAAACACAGCAATCCTCAGCTTCAAGATGGTCATTGCAGTATCGACCCCGACGCCACAATCAGACGTCCTTCTTAGCGTTTCGCAGACGCTGCTTCAGGGGGGTATACTTGCCCGCTCTAACACACTAACTCAGCACACAACTTTAGAGGACACTGACTATCTACATGCTGAGTAATTTTATTCTTTATGATGGTTTCTACCATTTTTCCCAGTACTGACGTCAGGCTCACCAGTCTGTAGTTTCCCGGATCACCCTGGAACCCTTTTAAAAATTGGTGTTACATTGGTGATCCTCCAGTCTTCAGGCATTAGAGATGATTTTAATGATAGTTCACAGATTACTAATAGCAGGTCTGCAATCTCATATTTCAGTTCTTTCAACACCCTTGGATGTATACCATCCAGCCCAGGTGATTTGCTACTCTTTAGTTTATCTAATAGTTGTAATACATCTTCCCGATGTATCGATATTTCCTTCAATTCTTCCGCACTTTTAAATACCACTTCAGTCATGGGTAACATCCCTACATCTTCCTCAGTAAAGACCGAAGTAAAGAATTAATTCAGTCTCTCCGCTATCGTCTTGTCGCCTCTTAGTGCCCCTTTAACTCCTCTATCATCTAATGGACCAACTGACTCTCTCACAGGTTTTTTGCCACGAATGTATTTGAAAAAATCTTTATTTCGCGTTTTTGCTTCCGCAGCAAGCTTCTTCTCAAATTCTCCCTTTGCCTTCTTTATCAATGCCTTGCATTTGACTTGCCAGTGCTTGTGCTGTTTCCAGGTTTCGTCATTTGGCTCTTTCTTCCATTTTTTGAAAGTTGCTTTTTTGGCAACAACAGCTTCTCTGACCTCACCTTTATACCATGCTGGCAGTTTTTTGGACTTCCTTCCACTTTTCTTAAAGTATGGAATAAAGCTGGTTTGGGCTTCCAAGATAGTATTTTTCAACAACACCCGAGCTTGATGTAAGTCTTTAACCTTTGCAGCTGCTCCTTTTAGTTGTTCTTAACTATTTTCCTCATTTTATCATAGTCTCCCTTTCGAAAGTTAAAAGAGAGTACTGTGGATTTCCTTACTATCCCTCCTCCACTAATTAAATCAAAGGCGATCATGCTATGATCGCTATTGCCAAGTGGCCCCAACACCCTTATCTCTTGCACTAGTTCTGGTATTCCACTAAGGACTAGGTCTAATATTGCTTCCTCTCTGGTCGGTTCATGAACCAGCTGCTCCAAGAAGCAGTCATTTATGTCATCTAGGAACTTTATCTCCCTAGCATGTCCTGCCGTGACACTGACCCAGTCAATACCAGGGTAATTGAAATCACCCATTATTATTACTGCGCTGTAACTTTTGTTAGCTTCCTTGATTTCTTTGAGCATTTCATCATCCATTTGTTCATTCTAGCCAGGTGGTCGATAGTACACCCCCACTGCCATCGCCTTCCCCTTTTTACATGGAATTTCATTCCATAGAGATTCTACAGCAAATTTTCCTGCAAAACTTTAATCCTTTCTGACTCAATGCCCTCTCTAACATAGAGCACAACCCCTCCACCAATTTGATCAGCTTTATCATTACGATATAGTTTGTACCCAGGTATCACAGTGTCCCACTGGTTGTCCTCCTTCCACCATGTCTCTGATATTCCAATCATATCTAACCTCTCATTTAGTGCTATATATTCTAACTCTCCCATCTTATTTTTTAGACTTCTAACATTTGCATACAAGAATTTTAGAGACTGTATTTTATTCATATTAATTTGGCTATTGGTAGACATGGGTAATTTAGGATCTTTAAGCTCTTGTTTGCTCCATACTCGAGGGCATTTGGGCTACTTTACTCTTTTTTGGAACCTCTCTGCTTTTGGTAGTATCCTTCAAGGATACATTCTTCCAAACCATCCGCTCTTGGGCGACTGTCGGCTTTCCCCTATTATCTAGTTTAAAAGTTTGGCATATCATTATTTTGAGACATCTTCCAGAACAGCCACTGTAGCCATAGAAGCCAGCAGATTAACGCCTGCAGATTCCCGATATACAGGAAGTCATTTGTTTGGTGATAAGCTTAAAGAGATAATGGGCCTTATCAAAGGCCCGTGCACCACTTTGCAGACCTTAAAAACAGCCACAAGTGAACATCTTATCTTCCTTAAAAAAAAAAAAAAAAAATGTAGTTCCTACACCTTGTTAAACAGTTTTCTCTGCAGTCAAACTGTCTTGTCAAGAATGTGATCTGTGGTTTTCTTCAAGATACTTCTTTACTGCAACAAGATTTTAATGAAAGAGAAGCTCCAAATGACATTAGTAGCAACCATTCTTTGATTCCTGAACTAAGACAATTAGCTATGCTCCCTAATTTTTTGCCAATTCCATTATGTTCATATAACCCTTCTTCTTAAATCACTTCATTGGCTTCCCTTCCATTTCCGTATCCAATACAAACTTCTCCTTTTGACCTAAAAATGCATTCATACTGTTGCTCCTCACTACTTCTCCTCTCTCCCTATACCCCTCCCCCCCTCCCACACCCCTCTTCCCCTAGCTTTCTTCTCTCTGTGCCCTTCTCTTCCACTGCGAACTCCAGACTTTGATTCTTTCATCTTGCTGCTCCTTATGCCTGGAACAAACTACCTGTATCTTTACATCAGGTTTCATCTCTCCCCCTTTTCAAATCCATGTTAAAGGCTCACCTCTTTCAGGTCGCTTTTGGATCTTAATACTTTGTTCTCCTTCTGTCTCCTTACCCTTCCCTATTGTACCCTTGCTCTCATTTATTGTACTGTTTGTCTTGATTATTTATTTATTTAACAGTATTTCTATAACGTCTTATCTTGCAATCAAGGCGGTATACAGCAAACAATCAAAAGTAGTGATCGTGTTTTTCATGCAGTGAAGGGTATATCGTGATTTGTGCGTATGATGTGTTGTGTTTTTGATTAGGTGGAGCTATGTACATTGTGCGCTATAATACATCGTGTGCTAAAATACATTCTTCTATACATCGTGTGTTATGAGACTTCGAATGCCGTTATACATTCTTTGATTAGATTGTAAGTGATGAGTAGGGAGTGTCTTATTATATGTGCCTGTATACGCCTTGGAGCACTATATAAATTATTAATAGTAGTAGTAGATCCCTGTGTCCATATACCAATAATTAAACAACAGGAAATTTCTGAGATTCAAGTTTCCTCAGATCATTATCAGTATAAAACTTTCTCCTTCAGATTTCCAGCAGCTCCACAACTATTTATCAAATGCCTAGCTGCACTTTTTCAGAATTCAGGAGTTAATCTAGCAGAAGTAGAGACTCAGAAAACTCCAGTGTCTTCTGATGACCTCATCCTATATTATATCTGTAGCAGCTAGAGGACCTTCAATCTCAGTATTTCTCTGTCTCTATTAGAATGTGAACACATTGGAGCAACTCTGTGGAAACTTTGAGAAAGACTGATTTAGCTTGTGAGTAACCGCTCTTAGGGGTGGCTTCCTCACTTGAGTTTGACATAGGGAGGCACCTGTTGGGTCACCCTTAAAAACGGTGTCCTCCCAGGTATGCCAAGGAGGAGGGGCTAACGGTCAGTTCCCCATCCTTATCCTGTTAAAGACCATTGAACAAACAGATTGTTGGATCAAATTCCCCCAAGCCCAGAACAGCCTCAGTGCCCCCTTCCCCTCCTCTTCCCCCAGCTTTTCGTCGAAGATTAGACTTTGATTTGCCTGTAGGGGAGTAACATTGAGTCCAGCACCATTTCTGCTTGGGCTCCCTGATCTAATTCCTTAGCTCTGTATCGAATCTACATTTCTGTGCTTATTTTGAAGGTATCTGTGGGGGCCCAACTTTGGCCACTCGGTGAAGCATTTGTCGAGTGCAGGAGTAGAACTTTTAGTTTTGCGGTCTTTTCCCGCTGGTTCTCACTTCGCACTAGTGCTGGTGGACACTACCAGCACTTGGCTGTGCATCGTTTCAGTGTGCATTGACACACACAGTCTGTTGTCAGTGCGCACAGACTGTGCACTTTTGCATGCAGTTTGCAAGCCCTCTGAGCGCCCTCCCCGCAACATGTGGTAACTCTGCATCTTCGGAGTTTACTCTAGTGTGCTTTGGTGGAATGGAAGGACATGCTTCAGGAAGCCACTCTGATTGATGTAGGTGATGGTCTTCTAGGAAGAGTCTCTGCCGTCTGCCCTCTCTCTGCCTCCTTGGCATGGAGGCTTCGGCTCTCCCCTTGGGGGGGGGGGGTCATTTGCAGTTGATGGATATGGATTTCTCTTCCACCTCATAAGCTCTTCAGGCATCATAGGGATCGACTGCAAGAAGAGATAGTGCCCCTGCTCAGGATCTCTGCACTAGCTCTTTTGAGCTCAGCCAGCTATAGCTTATCCAGTGCAATTCCCTTGTGTCCAGCCTGCCTTCCTACTAAAGAGATGGCCAAGGCAGAGGGAGTGTCCCACGCCTCTCTGGCCTATCTTCTCCAGAATTATTTTCCTTTCTTCAGCAGGCATGGTCCTTCCCACATGGCAATTTGCACCTATCGGTCTCCAAGCCCTCTTGCTCCTTCTCTTGCTCAGAGGGCAGTCCCTCAGTGCGGTGTGGGCAAAACCCAGGAGGGTTTCCGCAGAAGCTCCTTCGGAAGAGGATGGAATGGGGGAATTCAAATCAGCTCTTCTGTGCTAAGGATCCTGTTTTTAGTTATTGGGGGGGGGGGGCGCAGGGGGAAGGAAGAGGACTCCATGTGTGAAAAGGATAAATCTGAGGTATCAGGCAACCAGGATGATTCTCTCATCATTCGTTTATTTTGGAAAGAGAAACTGGCAGCCTTGATTGATCAAGTTTCTTCTGCCCTGCAGTTGTCGGATGCTGGATCAAAGGAGTAGGAGCCTTGGATACATCTCCTCCTGCAGGGGGCCAGGAAACCCTTCAGGGTGCTTACCTTCCTGAAGGTCCTGAAGAGCATGATACACACGTAATGGGACTCACCTGCTCCTTGTTGAAGGGGGGCTGGTTTGTGAGTAGACTCTATGCTGTTCCTCAGGAGGAACTTGCTGCCTGGATGCTGTTGCCCTAGGTGGATGCACAGGTAATGACTGTTACTAAGCACTACTATTCCAGTGCAGGGTGGTGCACCCTTAAGAATCAAGTAGATCACAAGGTGGATGCCTTTCTGAAGAGTTCACATTCAGCCGCCTCCCTTGTTCAAGAAGTTGTTTGCGGAGGCCTTATGACCTATGCCTGCTCCACTGGATCCAGTCGCTCCCACAAGATGACACTTCACTACTCTTGGAGTCAGCAGCATTCTTTTTGGCAACACCATGTACGCTTTGGTCCACTTGGTGGCAAAGGATAAGCCTTTTCCATGGTGGTGCATCACTGGCTTTGGCTTTGCCATTGGACCGTGGACATAGTTTCCAAGTCTTGGCGACCTGGACTTCCCTTTATGGGGAACTTGTGTTTGGGATGACTTGCAGAAGTTGGTCAAGAAGGTAGGAGCTTCCAAACCTCATTGTCTTCTGGAGGATCGACCTAAAGGGCCTGGGAAGCAGGGCCACTCCTCCTCTGCTTCATGTTCTCGCTCTGCCACCAGGAGTCTGGGATTCAGAGACTCCCAGAACTATTGCCCAGGGAAGCAATATTTTCCTCTCTGGCTCTTGGTCCTGGAGTCGGTCCTTTTAAGGGACTCGTGCACCCTGTAAGTCATCCCCCACTTCTATTCAGTATCTTCCTGAATCCCTTAACCCTCCTGATATTCAGCAACATGGCATTTCTGCTTACTAATATGCAGATGGCAGCATCCTACTTCATCATACTGACCCAGTTGCACCCGATCTTTCCCCTTTCATCACCTGACAATCCTATATCTCTATTAGTTATCTGATAACTTTCTTCACCTAAATCCCAATAAATCCACAGCACTCTGGTTCACCTTTGGTAGCCCCTCTCCCACCTTAGCTCCTTCTCTCTCTGGTCCTCCTATCCCATTAGTCGACTCCCTCTGATATCTTGGTGTAATCTTCAATTCCACGATATCTTTCCAGGCTCATCTCTCTTCCCTTATTTGCCGCTGTTTTCCTTCACTACAACAGATACATGCTGTCTGTCCTTTTCTCTCCATCCCGTCCTTAACCACCTTACTTCTCACACTAATTACGTCTAAGATAGACTACTGTAACATTGTTTAACTTAGTCTTCCCCAATATCAATTGCATCGCAGTCAGCTCATCCAAAATACTGCCGTCCATATTCTTGCCCTTGCCTCACATTTTGAACATATCACACCACTCCTCATCCGATATCACTGGCTGCCTGTAGAGTTCCGACTTCAACACAAACTGCTTATTCTGGTCCATCACGCTTTACACTTTGGTCTTCCCCATTGTCTCTCCGATTCTCTTACTCTCCACTCCTCACATTGTGCCCTCTGAGATATCCATGCTAACCAGCTCCACCTTTCCTCTGCTTCCCAAGTTCACCTGACATCAACACGTCCATCTGCTTTTTTTATTTCCTTGCTCCTGCTTCCTGGCACTCTCTTCCTTCTACACTCAGACTCAAATCCTTCTATGACAGATTCAGATCCCTCCTAAAGACACATTTGTTTAGCCTTGCTTTCAATTCACCAGTTCCCTGACCTCCTTTTTGCTTTTCCCTCTTCCCGTCCTTCCCTTTCCTCCCTGGTATGATTGGTTTTAACTGTCCTATAATTTATGGTGTTCCTTTCTGTCTTTTTATCTGTTTTTAATTTTTATACACCGCTCTGCTGCTTGTATGAAGGGTAGTTAAGCAAATTCAATAAACATAAACATCCTCTTCCTCCAAGTCTGGATTTTCTTGTTGGGCACAATGACAGGTTGAGAGCCCATTCCGAGGTGCCTCCTGTCAGCGGCCAACTCCGTCTCTTCTTTCAGGAGTGCTCAAGATCAATCTCCAGGAATGTAGTCTTCACATATGGGTATCGTCAGCATCAACTGAGCCCTCGCGGAAATGCTCCCCAGCGTCCTATAGGAAAGCTTTTGGGAGCATCCCACTTCGCCTGCGCTGCTGCCTTCCTGCCTTTCCAACTCTCCCTCTTCAGTTTTTCATTTTCCGCGGAGCTGACAGGCAGCAATCCTGTTACCGCAGAAAATTTTATTTTTTGTGGTCATGTCTGCCTTCCTGTCGACGCCTATACCAGTACCACCGGTGTCGTCTTTATTTTCTTCTCCTTTCTTTAAAAAAAAAAAAAAAAAAGTTTTCTTGAAGGTCTCTCCCCTCTTGGTGCTTCAGTGCCATTTTGGGCACTAGGCCCGGTTTTCTTCAAAATGGAGAAACCGGCTAGTGGTTTCAAAAAAATCTTTAAAATGTGGCGGTACCATTTCTGCTACCAACACCCATGACTGGTGTCTTAAATGTTTGGGCCCAGAACATTCTCCATTGGAGTATCTCCTCTGCAGAAAGATGACTAAGAGGGGCCTGCAAAATAGAGCTGCGAAACTCTGCACCCTTTTTGCCTCAGATGCAATGTCCGTTGCATCGACGTCGTCCAGGGCTTCATCCTACTCCCATTGATCTCAGGTAACCAAACCCAGGTCTTCTTGGAAGACCGGTCGGTCCTCAAAGGGTAGATCTTCTTCTAAGTATCGAGATGCTTCCAGCATTGCCCTTGAGGAGAATACACCGGCCAAACAACCCCGGTGGGAGGTCCTTGCCTCCAAAACATTAACAGGGTCCCAAGATGTTCCCGAGGCATCCACCTCCGGAGAACTCTTGGTGCCATGTTCTGGGGTTGTGGCCCGCTCTGCTGGTACCAAAACAACAGGCTCCATGGATCAACGCATCCTAGCCATTGAGCGCAGTCTAGCGGCCTTGTTAGTAGCCTCCGTACCACTAAAGCCGCTACAATTGGTTCCACAGCTATTGGTACCGGTACCGGATATATCTGCAGCTACTGTTCCACCGCTCTTCATGCTACCACCCATGCCAGCCCTAGAATCGGGGTCTGGTATTGAGGCATTCCGATGCCGACTTCGATCGGTACCATCGACGGGCAGTACGAGAGCACCCGACCCGTCGATACTTCAAGTCTTCTGAATCCGATGAATCAATCGATACAAGAGCGATTCTTCCGGAGGATCCCTCTCCTTCGCCGCAGTGTCGGATGTCTCCTCTGGAGGATGTCTTTTCAAGACTTTTATACGGGATGTGGCTTGGGGCTTCTCAATCACCATGACTCCCGAGAAGGAACCGAGAGCTGAAGAACTTGAAATTCTTCAGTATCCGGCAACCCCTAAGGAGGCCGCAACCCTTCCCATACACCGGATTTTACATGATCTCATGCTTAGAATGTGGGAAACACCCTTAACAGTGTCTCCACATTCTCGAAGGCTCGATACAATGTACCTGGTGCTGCAGTGTCCCGAGTTCCAAAAAACACAGTTACCACACCATTCCATGGATGTGGAATCAGTGATGCGCTGGATCAAAAGTGCCAAGATGCATTCCTCTAATCCTCTGGGCCGTGAGGCAAGGACTCTCGATGCCTTTGGTCGTCAGTGTTTTCAGGCCTCGATGCTGTCGGCCAGAATAAGTTCTTACATACTCTACATGCGTATGTTTCTTCGAGAGGTTACCAAGGATTTGGAACTCATGGCCCCTCTTCTCCCCGATGACAAGGGGGCCGATTTCCTTACTCTTGTTAAGCATGCCCAAAATGTTTCTAAGTTCATGAACAGGGCAACCTTTGATTGTTTAGAATGCATTAGCAGAACTTCTGCTATTTCTATCAGTGCACGTCGGATTGCTTGGCTACAAGCATCCGATTTAGAGCAGTGGATGCAAGATAAGCTGGGGAATATTCCTTGCACAGGAGAAAACCTTTTTGGCAAGGACTGGCAGGATAAAGCTTCTCAGCTTGAATCCAAGAACACTACCTTAGATAGATTTTCCAGGACCACTGCCAACCCAGCTAAGAAAAAGACAGTTAAGAAACCCTTTTTCAACAAGAAAAAGAAATTCTATCCTTCTTAGACTCATACTGGCCACTGTCCAATCCATGCTCCCCAGAAGGGACAGCAGCAGCCGAAACAACAAAGGAAGGCTCAAGACCCCAGAGCTCAACCAGCTCAGCAGACACAGCCTCCGCAAGGTCTTTGACTCCTTCCTAGAGAACCTAGTCATCCTTCCTCTAGAAATACCAGAGCCTTTCAACATTCCAGGCAGACTGTGTTACTTTGCCAAGAGGTGGCAGTAGATAACATCAGAGCATTGTACTCTCTCCATAGTGACAGAGGGGTACAACTCCACTTCCACATTATGTCCCCTCTCTCTACTCCAAGAGAGTTCAGTTCTCGGCCCCCCTTCACCACTTTCTTGTGTCAAGAGGTCACCTCACTCCTTGCTCAGGGAGCGATAGAGGAGGTACCTCTTTCTCAACAAGGCCTGGGTTTTTACTCCTCCTACTTCCTTATTCTAAAGAAAACAGGAGGGTACAGGTCCATACTGGACCTCAGAGAGTTAAACAAATATCTTTTCCGAGAAAAATTCAAAATGATCTCTCTTGGAACACTCCTCCCTTACATTCAGAGTCAGGATTGGCTATGTTCTTTAGACCTAAAAGACGCCTATACACATATCCTTATTCATGCAGAACACAGGAGGTTTCTTCGATTCCTCTTTCAGGGAATACATTACTGAAAGTGTACTCTGCACTTCCCCTCACCGGTAACAGCACCTGGGATCTTGGGTAACAGATTTCCACACCCAGAGCAATGAGAAGGAAGCAAGTACGGTTAATAATACAAATCACACACAATTGTATTATAAAAAAAAAACACCAAAGCTTTGGGAGAGAGAACAAAGCTTTCCCCTTGCCTCCCTGACATCACAGGCTTCAGCTATTAGATTTATTGGCCAAAATTCCATTACACAGCATAATTTCCACCTTATTTTTCTACGTCAAGCATCGCGTATATTCATAATGTGCATCTCTATGTCATAGGCCAGATCCTATTAGCATAGGTCATCAGGAGGAGACATACATGTATTCCCAGACATAACTTCTTAAACAATAATTCTAACACAAGCAGTTTTCATCTTTGTTTCAAGACTGAAGAGAAAGTTTCTCCCTGCACTGTCCGTTTCATAAACAAACTTAGTTTCTCTGTTATGTGAAAGTTCAGCCTAGATTTTCAGTAGAGTCTCTCAAGGTCATTAGCTAAGTAATAGGCCCTAGAATGTCTGAGCTACTGAATCTGTGTTGTTAACTCTTTCTGAGGGCTTTCAGTAATATAGTGTTATTAAGTACCCTCACAGTGTACACAGCCGTGTACAGACAAGCTTCCTTTCAATTACCAGTACAGAGTTCTACCCTTTGGCCTGGCTTCAGCCCCAAGAGTCTTCACAAAATGCATGTCAGTAGCAACAGCTTTTTTAAGTTCTCTGGGGATATTTGTCTTCCCCTACTTAGACGACTGGCTGATCCGAGCACCAACAGCTCCAGAAGCCAGCTCCACTCTTTTCTGCAAGATGCAAATACTGCAATATTTGGGATTGGTCATAAATCTCCCAAAATCCCATCTCACCCCTTCTCAGTCTCTAGAGTTCATAGGGGCTCTTCTAGACACACGGCAGTCAAGCGCTTTCCTGCCACAACTCCGCTGCGCTTGAATAGTTCAACTGGCTTCTCAAGCAGCTATGAAAACTTTCCTTCAGTTGCTGGGGGCATATGGCATCCACTGTACATGTGGTCCTCTATGCTCACCTACACATGCGAGCAGCCCAGTGGACCCTAGACAAAATCAGAAACTCTGCATGCCTCATTTCATCCCTTCAGTGGTGGCAAACACTAGAAAACCTTCTCTTAGGGTCACCTTTTCAGCAGCCACTGCACCAGGCCACCTTGATGACGGATGTGTCCAAGTCAGGTTGGGGGGCTTATATGGACAATCTCTCCACTCAAGATCTCTGGACCCAACAGGAGACTTGTCTTCACATAAATCTACTGGAACTCAGAGCCATTTTCTACGCTCTTCGAGTTTTTCAGGACCATCTGCACTGCAAGACAGTCCTTGTCCAGACGGACAATCAGGTAGCCATGTTCTCTGTGAACAAGCAGGGTGGAACAGGCTCTCAAGCATTGTGTAACGAAGCTCTACACTTCTGGTCCTTTGCAAAAGGCCTTCAGATTCACCTACTGACGGTGTATCTCCCAGGCACACAGAATCTCCTGGCAGACAAATTCAGTCAAGTGCTGCTGCCACACGAGTGGTCTCTTCATTCAGAACAGATTGCTTGAATCTTTTGAATCTGGGGAACCCCAGATATAGACCTATTTGCAAGCCCTCAGAATGCCAGACTTCCCCGATTCTGTTCCAGAATTCCAGCTCGGAACAGTCAGGCAATGGATGCTTTCCACCTCCACTGGGGTCAGGACTTCCTGTATGCCTACCCACCCATTCCCCTCATTCCCAAAACTCTGTTCAAACTCCAGAGAGACAGGGGCCATATGATCCTCATAGCCCCACGCTGGCCACGACAGACGTGGTATCCACTGCTTCTATGTGTCTCTCAAACCAGGCTTCTGGACTTGGGATGTGCTCCAGATCTTCTATCCCAGAAGAACGGGACGCTCTTGCACCCGAATCCTCAGTCTTTACACCTGATGGCATGGTTGCTGAGAGCTTAGAATTCCAGGATGTCAACCTCTCTCAACAGGTTAAGGATATCCTTTTGGCCTCAAGGAAACCTTCCACAAGGCGGGCTTATGCCTTCAAGTGGAAAAGGTTCTCTATCTGGTGTTCAAAAAAGGAACTTAATCCTTTCTCAGTTCCAGTAGAGGCGTTACTGGAGTATCTCCTCCATCTTTCATCTTCTGGTCTCAAGACTAATTCAGTAAGAGTCCGCCTTAGTGCCACTGTGGCTTTCCACAAGCCCTTTGATGGACAACCTGTGTACTCTCAGCCGCTTGCAGCGTGGTTTATGAGGGGGTCTGCTCTTAACTAAGTCTCCCATTAAGCCACTACCCGTGGTATGGGATTTAAATCTTATCCTTGGACAGCTCATGAAGCCGCCCTTCGAGCCCTTAGCCACTACATCCCTGAAGTTTCTTTCTTGGAAGGTGATCTTCCTAATTGGCCTCACTTCTGCAAGACGCATCAGTGAGCTACAAGCTTTAGTGGCTGATCCTCCTTACACAAGGTTCAACCATGATAAAGTAGTCCTTAGGACTCATCCTCGCTTTATGCCAAAGGTGGTTTCGGCTTTTCATCTAAACCAGTCGGTTTATCTTCCTGTCTTCTTCCCTAGGCCTCATGCCTCTAGTGCCGAAAGGAATCTTCACACTCTAGATTGTAAAAGAGCTTTAGCCTTTTACCTTCAGAAAACTAGGCAGCATAGAAAGACTATACAGCTTTTTGTTGCCTTTGATTCCAGCCACCTGGGGTTATCAGTTTCTAAGAGAACACTCTCCAGGTGGACTGCAGACTGCATATCCTTTACCTGTGAGTAAAGGACTTTCTCTTGAAGGTCATGTCACAGCTCACAATGTTAGAGCAATGGCTGCCTCTATGGCTAACCTTCACTCAGTGTCAATTGATGACATCTGCAAAGCAGCCACTTGGTCCTTGGTTCACACCTTTGCGGCCCATTACTGTTTAGACAAGGACTCCTGTCGGGTTGCCTCTTTTCGCCAGGCTCTTCTCCAGCATCTCTTTCCGATTTAGAACAACTCGTACCCCCCCATCCCGGGTTTCGATACCAGAGATCCTTGGGAGGAATCAACCTGGGTTTAGCTGCTCTATGGGTCATCTCCCTGGCATCTCTAAGCTTGGGAGTCCCCATATGTGAAGACTACATTCCTGCTTGTTCCTGGAGATAGTGTAGTTACTCACCTGTAACAGGTGTTCTCCGGGAATTCACAACCCACCCACCTCCCCTAGGAGTTGTTTCTCTATCTTTCTTTCCTTCTCTCCTTTTGTCTCAGCTGCAAACCCAACTGAAGAGGGAGAGTTGGAAAGGCGGGAAGGCAGCAGCACAGATGCAGTGGGATGCTCCCAAAAGCTTTCCTATAGGACGCTGGGGAGCGTTCCCGCGTGAGCTCCGTCTGTCCCCATGATACCCATATGTGAAAACTAAATTCCTGCTGTTCCTGGAGATCACCTGTTACAGGTGAGTAGCTATGCTTTCAGTTCAGCTACATGCTAGAATGCAAGGATCCCATCACAGATGCCTTCCTGATATCTTTTTGTGTGTCTGCGACCAAGAGGGGCTCCCATTCAGTCTACTTTGGAGAGGCTCCTCAGTCTCCAAGCCATAGTACCAGTGCTGCATGCCAAAAGGGCAACAGCTGATATTCCATTTACTTTGTGGTGCTAAAGAATGGAGGCTCCTTCTGCCTGATTTGGGATCACAAGTGTATCAATTCGCACCTCTGAAATTCGTTACCGGAGGATGTAGTAAAAGCTGTTAGTGTAGCTGAATTTAAGAGGTTTTAACAAGTTCCTGGAGGAAAGGTTCATAAACCATTCTTAAAGAGGACCAGGGAAATCCGCTGCTTATCCCTGTGATAAGCAACATGAAATTTGTGTACCTTTTTGGGAACCTGACAGATACTTGTGACCCAGATTGGCCACTGTTGGCAATGGGACACTGGGCTTGATGGACCTTTAGTCTGATCCATTATGGCATATCTTATGTTCATTTCCACATAGAAACATTGAGGTCGGTCATAAGAGCGGTCCAGCATGGAAAGTTTCTTGAATCATTGAATTTGGCCGAAAAATACTTCCACATTTCTATCCGCAAGAATCAACGGTGCTTCCTTCACTTCTCTGTTCTCGGTTCCCATTTCCAGTTTGCAACTCTGTCCTTTGGTCTTTCCCCTGCACTGAGGATGTTCACCAAGGTTATGGTAGTGGTAGCCACTGCCCTATGGTGCGAAGGGATTTGTATGCATCTTTATCTGGACAATTAGTTTATTCGTGCCAGGTCACATGCAGAAGCCCTGTGGGGGTGACTGCCCAGGTGTTGCAGTTCTGGAGGTTCTAGGCTTGGTGATCATCCATGACAAGAGCTTTCTAGAGCCTACCAAATCATTAGAATACCTTGAGACATGGTTCAACACTGACTTAGGGAAGGACTTCCTGCCCAAGAGAGAGCAGAGAAGCTCCGGAATCAGCTGAAGGCAGCAGGTTCCCAAGAGAACTACCCCCAGTTCCTAGAGTTGATGGCGGTGACTTTCAAGATGGTCTCCTGGGCATGAGCACGCATGCATCCACTACAACGGTGGTATAAGCAGCACGTCCCAGCAGGCCTGGCAGCATGTACAGGGCCGTGACCTGAATCGGCCTTGTATGTGCTGCCGGGCTGACCCACCCCAATCCCACCCCCCGCCGGATCTCCCCATCCTGATGCACAGGACGTATAGGGAGAGCCAGTGGGGGAATAGGGTACAGGCGGCTTGTGGGGCTGCACATCAAAAATGAGGGCCGTTATGTACCACCACTTTCCAAACAGACCAAGATGCAATCAATGTACAGTAGCTGGATTAAAACAGAAAAAATTAACCCCAGCAGTCAAAAACACACCCTAATTAAAATTTGCAATGCCCAACTCCAGCATGAAACCCCACCTACCTTTCTGGGAGTAGAGAAACTTTGCTTTTTGGTGTCAATAAAAAGCCATTAATGAGATGGCTCATAAAACATATATGGCCATGTTTACTAAATATTAGCGCACGCTATCTGCTGCAGCACCCATGTTATTCCTTTGGGCACGATGGCAAATAGAGTGTGCTAATGTTTAGTAAATATGGCCCATAGGTAGTATTAGTTAATTTAAGAAAGCATTTACATGGAAACAAAACCATTAAGGTCTCTAATTGGATAACTCCCTCTTTCATTGTCAGAAATGTATGTCTGTGATCTTGAGTAATCTTGCACAAGTCTTGCACCAATATATAAAGTATTATAGTTATGAAATATAAGCATAAGATGACATTCTTGTCTTGATTGAACTCGGAAGAAACTGACAAGGTGGCTCCATTATGTTTGACAACTTTGGCTTTCTCTTTAAAAAATTAAAAATAAAAAGCTTGACAAGTTCAAACTATCAGCAAAGATACCACCACCTCCATCCTCACCCTCTAAAGCTGATTTCTTCCTGGAAGCTAAAACCTCCAAGAATGCAAATAGCTCGACTTGAGAAGAGACTGGAATTTTTGCAAATTTCGGGATATGCATAGTTGGATATAGCTCCAGTTTCTAAGTTTTTAGCTCTGTGTCAAATCACATTCCTGTCGTGAACCCGACCAACTTGAATTAACATAGTCTTAGCCAAGTGACCTCTAACTTCACAATCTTCTCTGCCTGAAGTACAAACTTCTCTTGTTGCAACTGAGCATGAGTATCCATAGTAATTAAAACCTATAAACTTAATTTGCTGCAAGAAAAACAGAGCACCCCAAATAATCTTCATTTATAACTGCAGGTTTAACCGGTTGGGGGGGGAGGTGGTGTTTGGGAGGCTGAGAGGATATTCGCAATTGCAGCAAGAATTGATGGTGTTATCTTGGAAGGCCCACTGGGTAAGATTGCTATTCTCCTTGGACAAGCAGGTAGTAAGTTCTCATGTATGGGTGACATCCCCAATGGAGCCCCATGCGGGAATGCTCCCCAGCTTCCATTGGAGCTTTTGGAAAGCTCCACCGTGGCTGCCACGGCGCCATGTTCTTTCCAGTCGTCTTCTTCTGTGGAACCCCTAGGATGTGTTCCTGCCATCGGCGGAAGCAGTTTGATTTTTGACTCCCAAGTGGATTGTTTTCTTTCACTTGTACCCTACCACCTGTCATTGGTTGCATCGGCTCCAAGGCCGACGTCCATTTTTTGGTTGCTTTTTCCCTTTTTTTCCTATTTTTCTCTCTGCAGATTTTTCCCGCAGCTGGTGACATTAAACCACTTGTTATGTCCCCGGACGTGTCCAAGCCAGCCAATGGTTTTTAAAAGTGCACTAAATGTTCCTGCACCAGGCATAATTGGTTCCTGCAGTGCCTTGGGTCCGACTACCAGCCCGCCTTGTGCTATCTGTGTCTGCAGATGATGAGCAAGGGCCTAAAGGGCTGGAGGAAATGCCTCTGCGGACCGTCGGATTCAGCGTCCTCTGCCCTGGCATCAGCATTGACAGTCTCGCGGGGCTCTGCTGAGGCATCATCATCGAGTGGTTCCCAGGCACACATGGAGCCAAGGGGCCATGGTGCCACTGAATGGAAACTCTCTATTGATCTCAAATCAGAACCGAGGAAGGATCTGTCATAGACTCAGTCGACGTCGAAGGGAGCATCCAAGCACCGGACCAAGAGCTATGTGCATCAGCATTAGAGCCCTTCCTGACACGACGTTGAGAGCGATGACCAGGAGTGGTCTGCTAAGCTGCCCTGGCTGGAGGAATTGACTCCCAGGGCCCCAGAGGTCCGCCAGCTGTCTCCCAATGAATCTACTATCTTGGAGTCCCTGTCACGAATGCCAGAATCAAAGGCCAAAATAGTCACCCCGGCCCCGATACCTTCAGAGAGGGCAGTGTTGGAGGAATGCCTTCGAACCCTCGAGGCTCACATGGCAGCAGTGCTGGCCACAAGCCATGCTGGCCCCCGGATGCCATCGGCATCGTCACCACACTCCATCCAGCCCATCCTTGAGATCCATATGCTCCTCGCTGAGGCAGTTGCATCGGGTCGGCGGTTGGAATCAACACCGGTTCCCACAGCCATCTCCCTCTCGGGTTCTGATGCCCCGGTGCACCAGTGCCCTCACTTGGTGCACTATCGATCCCACTGACACCCAGCTTCTCCACCCAATTAGAAATGGCATAGAGAGGAGCTACTTTGATTTCCTCTCATAGTCAGACTCCGAAGAATGGGAAACCAAGGAGGAGTCAGTGGTGTCTGACCAGGGGTCTCAAGGACCTATCCTCAGACCCCCTTCCCTCCATATGAGTGGTGGAAGTTGAAGAAAACTCCATGATCTGACCACAATACCACGGCTCTTTAGGTCTCTGGTCCATCAAGCAGTGAGAGACAGGCAGAGAGTAATACAGAACACAATCACACACACAAGTGTTACTGTCTTTGAGCTCAGAGGGAAGACAACAAGCGGGTTATGGACATGCATAATTCCACGCTTATTGAATTCAAAGTCCTCCTCCTAAAAAGCTCCTTTTTATTAGAGAAAAAGAGGAAGTAACAGTCATTTATTATAACCACGAAATAACACAAGGTGTCGCCAAAGTTCTTTTTACAGAGTAAGATCTGATTACAATATATTAGATGAAATTTATAATTGCAAAAGTTGCAAAAATTATGTTTTGTCAGCAGTGACTGTACAATGAACTATGGTTGCACAGTTCATAGCCTATGTTTACTCTTTATGCTTGCGTTAACACTGTTCCATCTATTTTAAAGACGGTTACACAGAACTCATGATCATGACATCCTATTCTATTTAAGAGGAAGTAGGTGAAAAGTCAAACTTCCAAACACATTCTCTATCAAGAAATTCATCCATCTTCAATTACATATTGGGGATTCTGGTATCCCTTTATCTGTCCATGTCTACAGTCCTCCCTGTGATTCTAGAAAGAATCATTACAAAAGAACAGTAGCTGAAACATGTCCAATTCCGGAATAATCTTCTACAATAGGCTTCATTTTGGAGATGTTTTTTCAAAGTCCTAGGCACATCTGGTCCATAGGTGAGCTCCATCTTGTTCATTGGAAGAAATCATTATACAAAATCATGTGACATTGTTTACCTTTGCTTAGCCTCAATAAAAATGTGTACAAAGAACAAGACTTTACCAATTATTCTTGTAAGCACTACCTCATCCAGCAGTGGCCAACTGCTTCTCGTAGATCTAGCAATAATTCAGAGATTAGTCCCTCATATCATGACACCAGTCATCACTCCAGATTCGTCAGCAGCATCCTTTCTCACCATGGGCTGTGCTATGCACATCTTAGATCAATCTTTTTCAGTGACCGTCCACCCAGGCTTCACTGCTGCGCATACATGAGTAGTTCCGCTGGAATCGTTGATCTTTATCAGGAGTCTCCATATTCAGTAGCATTTCATTCAGTCGTTTTCTTCCTCTTCGGCCCATTAGATTCAGTGCATACAATATATAATTTGTAAAAATCCAATTCTCCACTACAGCATCTCTCTTGATGCCATACGATTGCAAACAAGCACAATTATTCATCCCTAATGACAGTCTTAAATTGTTGAACAGAATTATATTATCCATTGTTAATTACAATACATCCATAGCCAGCACTAAATTATTACATAGCTAGTCTGTAACATAGTTATTTTTTCATCTGCATTCCTAAACTTATTCTGTCTACTTGCCAAATCAAATGTTAGCATGTGGCCTGATAGACACATTGCTTTTTCCTGTCAGGAACACAATTGTACTTATTCATATCACTAATTATATTTGTGATGTATTCTCCAGCTTTAACAATATACAAGATATAGTCAATCTGGTTTATTCAAGGGGTAACAAACATTAAACATAACTAGCAGTTTATGACAAATAATTTAAACTCATTTCAATTGTTTGTCAACAATTATTAGGAAGGCTGTCTTATCTTAGGTGATGATTCAACTCATATTACTTTAAACATTATCACCACATCCTGCACACACAAACACCCCAGTACCTCACTGGTCTTCTCCGCTTCCACATCCCTACACGTAGTCTTCATTCTCTTCACATTAAGCGACTTCACTTCCCCCCACCATCTCGTGCACAGTTACAGTCTACCCGTCATTCTGCCTTTTTCTTCCTTGGTCCAGCTCTGTGGAACTCTCTTCCCACTCCACTCCGTCTGGAAGATAACTACACCAATTTCAGGCCCCTACTTAAATCCCATCTGTTCACCTCAGCATATAACCTCCCAGCCACACCCAACTGACCTGGTTTATCTATGTTTGCACTTTTCTTTGGGTTTTTTTTACTACTTTCCCCACTAATCACAGCAGTTCACATTGCAACTAAAACTTGGTACAGCACATTAAACAGGAACATTGATAACTTGAAATTTTTCTTTGTAAGGCAATGAGGGTTAAGTGACTTATCCAAGGTCACAAGGAGTGCTAGTACTCTAGTCATTAGACTATTTCTCCATTCCATTCTAATTCACATAGACATCTAAGCTCACAAAGGAAGGAAAATTTATATAAGGGTGTGTACATTCATAAACTATAAAACCTTTTTAACATCAAATTTGAACCAACTTAGAAAATCAATTATCACTTCTTAATAACTTAACACTTTTATCTTTGTTACACTATTTTCAGAACAAAACAGCATAGTAGTATCAGCACATAGAGCTCCTCATGCAAGAAGCCTGAGGCAAAATCAGTATTAATCAAGTGAGCAGATAACTCAAGAGCTCTAGAAAGAGCGAACACTCCAGCTAGTTGAGCATTAGCAAATAGCAAAGCAGCCAACTCTGCACAGAATCAACTCTTATAATTGCATCAATTTTCCTTACTCATTGTGCAAAGCAGAACCATCAGTACAGTGTGAGGTCAAACAGTAACAAGAAAAGAGCTGGAAGAAAACTGTTTTTTTCCAAGTGTAGAAGACACCAAAACTTAATGAGAGACATGTTATAGTACTAGAAAATCAGTAATTTGGCTTGCAAAGACTACTGCTACCAGCCCAGTGGTTTACGTCCAATGGGAAATCTCTGAGTGAGAACACAAACAGTAGCAATAGAAGAGGTAGGCATATTAAATCTAACTCAGTGATACTAATTTAAAAATATTCCACTAGCAGCAAGGCATTTGCTTCACACTTGCAATTAATAACATCAGTTCTGCAGAGGTCTTTCATAATAACTAAAACATATACGACATGAGAATTTAAGATCACTCCTCCAATCGACTCCTGCAGATTAGTTTAAAAGAGACTAAGAGAAATATCAGCATTTTTTTTCAGACATTTACTCATACACTATCATAGTTGAACTTTCAACATTATACATATATTCGCCATACTGTTTTAATTACTTAATTCACTTGTTTGAATATAATTGTATCATTCACTTTTTCCCTTTAAGTAAACAAACTTGCTTGACTTGACTAGCAATTCAATTTTTTTCCAGTTAAGTTACTAACTTTTCTTTCCTTTAAAACACTTAATTTTTTTAAACCTTTATTACATCACACACTTATCAAATATCTAAATATATCAAAGCATGGAAGATCTTCCCGTTCATTCACATCAATTATTAGTAGAAATACAAGTTGGAGAATATATCAATCATTTTTTCCCAAAGCATCCAGAGACATAAGAAACACCAAGGAGTAATGTTTCTAATAATATTTTTCAGCATTTGCATTATTACACATAGAATGGAATCAGTAAATAAATTCTCATAACCCAAAATAAGTTCAAACCCAGACCTAAAAAACAAACTTATTTACTATACATACACAAGTAAGAGAAATAGTTAATCACATTTAGAGGGTTTTTTTTAACTTCCCCAATAAGGCTTATGGTTAGTCTTACCACAGTTGCTCAAGACTTTCTTCCTGCTAATATTGCAGCTGTTATTTTGCCGGAAACCTCTACATTATTACTGCAGTAATTATCAAAACTTTTATACTGCACAGCACACTTAATCACTAAAGTAGAGAAAACAAACTTCATACTGCAATTATGACATGAAAATCAGTTCTTCAAAACTTTGTTTGATTAATTCTATTTTACAGTCATACAGCAACGATGTTTTTCCCTGTAAGCTTCCGTTTCTTTTATATTTACACTATCCATCCTAAACACTGGATTTTTAAACACAAAATCAGTGGCTTGCTGCACTTTTTCAGCCTTAAACCATACACGGCACATTCATGACTGGTATGAAATTTGCTTAAATCTAATCATATTTCATACTGTAATCAACCTCAGTTTGTCCCACTGAAATGTTCCACAAAGGAGGAACGGCAAACTGTGGTTACTGGCAGTCATCGAATGTTAACATAAGGGCGCTTCACCAAAACTTGCGCCTCATTTCAGAACAAAAGGGAGGAGTGGCCTAGTGGTTGGGGCAAGGTACTACAGGCCGGAAGGTCGGTGGTTCAAATCCCACTAGAGGACAGCAACCTTTGGCCGGAAGGACTGGGGTTTCTAGTCCCGCAGGTGCTCCTTGTGGTCTTGGGCAAGCCACTTAACCCTCCATTGCCCATGTTCCCTGTAAGTATTAGTGTATGTGTCTCATATCCCCTCGTGTTAAATGTATCCCCCAACCGCTTTGACCCGGTGAAAAGCGGGATATAAATGCAGCTAAATTAATTAATTAATAATAATAATAATTTCACAATTAGGGCTTCCTTTTCTCTTGCCCCATCTCACTTCACTTATCTAACTGAGATCTCTAATTAACCTTACCGACTTCATATTATAATCACAATATACACACAGATATCTGTCAATTCTTTAGTATACTCACACAACCACTGCCTGTGTCCTTGAGACTTGTCTGCTGTTTCCAACTGCTGAAGGAACACGGAGATCCGAGTCACGGCACAAACTGAAGAAAACTCCATGATCTGATCACAATACCACGGCTCTTTAGGTCTCTGGTCCATCAAGCAGTGAGAGACAGGCAGAGAGTAATACAGAACACAATCACACACACACAAGTGTTACTGTCTTTGAGCTCAGAGGGAAGACAACAAGCGGGTTATGGACATGCATAATTCCACGCTTATTGAATTCAAAGTCCTCCTCCTAAAAAGCTCCTTTTTATTAGAGAAAAAGAGGAAGTAACAGTCATTTATTATAACCACGAAATAACACAAGGTGTCGCCAAAGTTCATGTCTTTCCATGACTTTGTCAGGGACATGGCTGAGGTCATATCCTCCTTATTGGAGTCCGAGGATGAGCTGAGGGCAGAGAAGATCCTCCAATGCTCTTTGGTTAACAAGGAGGCAGTTACAGTGCCCATGCACTAGATCCTGCAGAGGTTACTGTCGTGTATGTGGGAGAGCCCTGCATGGTGCCAGCCAGCAGCTGGACACTATGTACCGGGCACAACAAAAAGCACAATACCACGTAAAACAATGAAGACCCAGTCCAAACATGGCAAACCAGGAAGAAGTACTTTAATAAATTATAACCAGGGTAACAATATACATCCCATGGAGTAAGGAGGCCAAACCAACCTGACACAGGCCTTGTTTCGGTAATGCCTTCTTCAAGGTTTTTCTTGGCAAACTAAAACAATAAATAAAAACAAAAACAAGTTAAAAACAAATAATATACATATTCATACTGTAAAACATTAATATCAAATATATTAAAAAGCTATATAAATAAATATATATATAAAAAATATTTATCCAACAGCCATAACAAGATGAAAACGGAAATAATCAAACAAAAAAAATATATAAATATATAAACCATAAATAAATATACTCATTATATCATTAAACATAATAAAAGATACGTATAAAAAAGGATAATATAAATATGCAATGAAAAGACCAAAAAAGAAGAAGAAAAACAGGAAAACAATAAAAGAAAGAAAGGCGAGACAAGGGATGTGACATATAACCATTTAAAAAACATCAATACAAGACCGTAAGTCACTTGCATCCAAATTAAAACCCCCTTCTATGCTGTTTTATAAGCTATAAGGAGATAAAGAAAATCAATATGAACAACATGCGCCAGTTGGCAATTCATGAAATCATGAATCATATAATCAAAAAACAGGAGTGAACCGCAGAAGCCAGTAAGGACATTTTCAGCCTATGAATTGATATATTATAAAATTGGAGAAGGCTATGTAAAATGATAATAGTACACAGCTGATTGTAAGCTCATCTTATCTGCACAACATAAATTCAGATCTGTGCTGAAAAGCTTATCTTAATGTAAAGCTTCTTATTCAAAAAGTAACCTTTAAAAACAAATTACAATCCCAAGTAAAGATCTGATAACTCTGTGCAATATTCCAAATTCGGTTCGATATCACCAGAGGCTGTAAGTAAACAAAGCATACCTATTTCTGATAACACATCTGAGGTTAAGATTCACGCTGTACTTTCTAACCACATGGGGTAAAATGAGTGTCAGGCTTCAGAGAATGCCCGCACAAACGCTGTGCAGGAGATTTATCTACGCGGGGAGACCAAATCCACCCAACCTTCTCAAATTTCAATACACTGAAGTCCCACTATGTGTTGCATTAAACTAGCACATTTTAATTGTCAAATGTCATTTAACAACCATTGGTCCCCTGTAAACCGCTAGATGTCATGGCAGATTGTAAAAACCTACTTGTACGATTACATCCTAGAACCCACTTCCAAGCTACAAATGATCTTAGAACGGACACATAAAGTTGAAGCCACTGCAACCATAAATGATCCACTGTGCTAAACGGTGGGACATACACAAATGGCAAAATTATATGTAATCTTTTAAAAGGATAATGACAATCCCCATTTGTTAATCCTATCCCAAGTAAAGATCTGATAAACTCTGTGTAATATTCCAAATTCAGTTCGATATCCCCAGAGCTTGCCATCCACCCACTCCCTGGACCTTGAGGGTTAAGGGAGGGGCTGGCCTTGAATGCCCTTGAGGGTTAAGTTGTAGTTGTGTAGGTGCTCAAAGTAGTAAGGCAAGGCAAAGAAAATTTCTTTTGTGAGGTTTATTTCTCCCGCTCCGGAGTTCAAATGCAGCAGACGTAAATGAAATAAATGTAGCACAAAACAAGGCTGAGAAACTTAACTAAACAAGGCTTTTTACTGCTTGGCTAAATGTCCATTACTGATCACATTCGGTTGTCATGTGACCTCCTTTCAGTAACGTAACAGAAAACTCTGGTAACAGCAATGCTCCTGAATTGCACAGAATATGCTTTCACTTATCCTCTTCACATAAGCTTCTTTAGCATAGCAATCAGTAAGGTAACTTTGTTATATTCTTTCATAAAACATTGGCAAGCATATCACTTAAATGTCCTTTTGAATCACACATGTAGAGCAGTCCATCGGAACTTCCTGCTCTGTAGACGGCAGAGAAATTAAAGGCATTTCTTCCTCACAGCTGCTCACAGGCTTTGCTACGTCATGAGGAGAAACTGCTCTACTTTTAAGGAACTCCCTGAATTCAGTGAGAAGTAATTCAGCCTGTGTATTTTCTGAGCTAGGCTGAGAATATCCTCCTTCAGGTAAATGCTTGTTTAATGTTCTTATCTCTTGGCAATTATCAGTGCTCTTACTTGGATAACAGTTCAGCGTGTAAGCATTTCCCTTCCCCCACCTATCTCCAAATGAAAGTGCAGGGTAAAACGCTTCAGCTGTGCTTGGAGAGTCTCTCAGAGTGTTAAAAGGAAAACAGTCAGGCTTCTCTTGGCTTAACCAATTACCATCAAACTTTCTGCCTTTGTTCTGTCTTTCACAATTAAAGTTCACTCTTTCTGGCTTCCCACTGTTAAGCTTGCTAGCCGTTCCAAACCCACCAGATACCTTGTGATGGGGCTTCTTCCAGGGTAATTCTTTCTACCTCTGCCTCCTGTTCCAAGGTTCTGCTTGGTCCTTTAAACTCCTGAGCTGTAGCCTTGGGTCTCTCAGTGCCTTTGAATTCTTCTGGTAACAGAAGTCTTTCTCTGCCCCTGAGTCTCCCAGCTCCCGTCTGCTCCTTCGTGGATCACAGTTGCTTAGTGGTTCTCTCTCCAACGGTTCCTGGTCATCTGACCTGTCCCCGTCCAGGTGCTTGTGTCCTGACTCCTCCTCTGCGTCTTGCTCTCGCTGCTCGTGCTCCTCTAACTGTTTCTGTTTCTCAGTTCTTAACAAGCTGGCTGAGTACTGTACTGCCTGCCTCCTGCTTGGGCGTGCCCAATCAGGGACTTGGCTTCTCTCCTGCCTTGAGGTGAGGTGTGGTTCCTGATTAGCTCTGTGTTTTTTCCTCTCATAAGAGAAAATCCTGCATTCCCTTGCAGTACCGGTTCTCTCCACCGGACCACTATCAGTTTCCATTGCTTCATAAGAGTCTCCTACGTCACAGGCTGTAAATCAATTAAATTTAATAAAACATACCTGTTTCTGATTTCACATCCAAGATTAGATATCACGTAGTACTTTCCAACCACATGAAACAAAGTAAGAGCTTGCAGGCTCCAAAAAAACACCCGCACATTAGTTGGGCAGGAGATTTATCTCCACGGGAAGACCAAATCCCACCTGACTGGCTCAAATTTCAAAACACTGAAGTCCTACTACGTGTAACATTAGACCAGCACATTTTGATCGTCAAATGTCATTTAACAACCCACAGGTACCCTGTAAGATGCTAAATTTCATGGCAAATTGTAAAAACCATCTTGCATCATTACATCCCAGCACCTATTTTCAAGCAACAAATAATCTTAAAATGGACAAATAAAATTGAAGCCGCTGCAACCATAAATGATCCACCGTCCTAACCGGTTGAAAATTTACAAACGGCAAGATTATATGTAATCTTTTAAAAGGATGATAACAAACCTTACTTGTCAATCTTATCGAAGCCCGGGGGAAGGGGGGAGGGAAGAAAGGGGGGAAGAAGGGGGAGTGGGGAGGGAGGGGAAGGAGGAGGAAGGGGGAGTGGGGAGGGAGGAGGAAGGGGAAGGAGGGGGGAGGTGGAAGGGGAAAAAGGAGGGAAGGGGATGGGAAAGGGTGGAGGGGAAGAAAAGGGGAGGAGGGAGAGGAAAAGGGGGGAGGAGGAGAGGGGGAAAGAAAGAGAAAGGGGGGAAAAGAAAGAGGAAGGGGCTGTGAGATACTGAAACCGATGATACCGTATAAAATTTAAGTATAAAAAAAGGAAATTAAAGTATAAAATATTACAAAAAGACGGACAAATCAAATTCTAAGGCCCTTGGGCACTACTGTGTCCAACATAATAATATAATGCTGTTCTAGCCTCATGATGGTTTTGTTGATATCACCTCTTCTCCAATTAATTTTCACTAGTTTCAAAACAAAAAACTTGATGTCAGATATCTTGTGTTGTTGCTTCTGCCAATGTGACACCAAGGCAGGAGCAACAAGACCTCTCTTAATACAACTTCTGTGTTTGATTATTCTCACACGGATACTTTGTATAGTTTTACCCACATATAATTTCTCACATGGACACTGAATTACATAAACACCACCACTGGTTTCACAATTCAAAAAATCGTCTATGTGAACCTCTTCAGGAAACTGGTGGAGGAAAGAGCAGGTGAGATCGAGAAGACCCTCTCCAGGCTCTCGAGAAAGACCGCTGATCTCTTGCACAAGAAGTACTAGGCAAAAAGCGTAGTTAATCACCTGTAACAGGTGTTCTCTCGGGACAGCAGGAATCAATCCTCGCATATGGGTGATGTCGGTGCTGACAGAGCCTGCGCGGAGAAAATCCCCAGCTTTCAAAGAAAGCCTTTGGGAGTTGCTACCACGCATGCGTGGTCCCCTTCCCGCCCAAAGGTGCCATCTTGCTCTGTCAAATGACATAGCTAAAGGATGTCAAACAAAACAAAACAAAAAAAACAATAGGACTGCAACTCCAAGGGGAGGAAGGAGGGTTGTGATGGGCAGAATCTCCTTATCTTAACCCAAGAGTGGAAACCTCCATGCGTCACTCTCACCTAATACACATAGCTCTTCAACACTCCACGAAGAACAAACAAGCTGAATCCCCTTATCCCCTGAACCTAAAATGTGCCCTCATAAACGCACGGTCCATCCGTAAGAAATGGCCAGTGATCGCTGACATAATTTCCTCCCACAATCTGGATATTCTTATGATAACTGAAACCTGGCTAACTGACGGAGATAATGTAATCATCAATCAACTCATGCCTTCCAACTTCTCCGTCCATTCCCAGCATAGAGACAACAAGAGAGGAGGAGGTCTTCTCATACTTACCAAATCGGACCTACATTTCCATACCGTTGACTCCACAAGCTCAATCAACATGGACGTCATATCCATTGAAAATGAGCAGTGCTCCATCAGTTTAATATACAGAGCACTCTCATCCTCCCCGGACGACCTGCCTAACATTTTGGACCTAGCAGCTAACACGCGCAAACCCAACATTCCAAATTGGATACTAGGAGACTTCAATCTCCCTACACTCCACCCCAGCCACTCCTCAGCCTTCCTAGAAGCAATCAATGAGCTGGGCTACAAGCAAATTGTCAAAGAACCCACCCGCAAAAAAGGAAACATCCTTGACATGATCTTTGCCCCCCTAACAGCCCTTGATTCTAACAATAATCTAGATACATCTGTATCTCCGGTACCTTGGTCAGACCACAAGTTAATCACCTTCCACATTCCCATCAAGAGCAAATCTCCATTACATAGCAGCAAAAGCTCTATCACACCAACAAAAGTAACTTCTCGGAGGTTCATAGCATTCAACAAAGAGCATATTCTTGCTGAAACCCTTCCTTTCTTCAACGAGACATCCCTCAACCTGGAAAACCTGATCGCCGTCTGGAATAGCAATCTCAGCACCATTGCACTACAACCAAACCAGAGTAACAACCCAAAGAAAAGAAAACCCGCTCCTTGGTTCTCCCCAGAATTACGAGCGTCCCTCACACACCTAAGAAGACTGGAAAAACGGTGGCGTCGATCACACTCAATGGTAGACCAGTCAGCTTACAAACTACATCTGGCTACACACAGAGAGTCAGTCATGGCTAAAATGAAACAATACCATACTGACACACTTAGAAGATCACTAAATAAACCACGTGATCTCTTCAATCTAGTCAAGACATTCTCGAAGGAACCTTCGTCTGAACAACCTGAACTCATTCACCCACAAGCTTTCGCTGACTACTTACAATCCAAGCTACTGCAAACCGACAGCATCGCAACAATCCCTGCTCAAGACACCATCTGCCTATCTAACTTATCCATGTTCTTCACACCATCTAAGAAACATGTTGAGAACACCATTGCTGCCCTCAACACAACTACTGCACAAACCGACCCCTGCCCAGCCTATTGGATTAAGGAGCTACGCTGTGATCTCAGCCCTATCATCACTAAAATGATGAATCTATCCTTCACATCTGGTTCTTTCCCATCAGCCCTCAAGAGGACCTCCATTAGACCCCTCCTGAAAAACCCTAAACTCGACCCACAAAAGGTTGAATCTTATAGACCCATAGCCAGTATTCCACTTCTAGCCAAAATAATTGAAAAGGAAGCTCAAAGGCAAATACAGGACCATATTGACACTGCCTCCCCTCTAGATCAATGCCAGCATGGCTTCAGAGAGTTTCACGGGGTAGAAACCCTCCTTACCACCCTCTGCAACAACATTATCACAGGCATCGACAACATCCGCTAAGGCTTTGTTCTTATCTTCCTAGACATTGCCGCAGCCTTTGACTCTGTACATCACGATCTTTTAATAGGGCAGTTAAAAGAAAAGGGCATCAATGGCACCGCCCTCGATTGGTGCAGATCATACCTAGAGCAGAGATGGCAGTATGTAACCTCAGGAGCAACAACATCTACACCTTTCCATCAGAGTCAAGGCGTATCACAAGGGTCCTCCCTATCATCGCTCTTATTCAACATATACATACAGCCCGTTTGCAACATCATCAGGTCTTTCAAGGTCGAATGCTTAATATACGCAGACAACATCCTCCTGTACATGCCTTTCTCCACAGTTCATATGGATCTGTCCCCGCTAACCAAGTGTTTTGATGCTGTGTCTGAATGGCTTCAATCCCAGAACCTCCGTATTCAGCACAAGAAAACTGAGGTTCTCTTCATCACTAGGGACCCACTTTTCACCCCCCCACCCCAGATAAAGGTGAAAGAAGCTGAGCTCCAAACAAAACCTTCAATTCGATACCTTGGGGTTACTCTGGACCAACGCCTTGATATGAAATTACACATAACCAACGTAGTCAGAGCGATCTACTTCAAGATCCGAACACTCCATCATCTTCGCTCCCTACTCGATCCAGATGACTTCCGGACTATATTCCAAGCTTTAACCTTACCGCACCTAGACTATGCGAACTCCATCTTCAAGGCCTCCCTCAGTCCACCTTAAACCCTTTACAACTTGCCATGAACACCGCTGCCAGAGTCCTCTACGGAGCATCAAGAAGGGACCACGTAACACCGATTCTAAAACAGCTTCATTGGCTCCCCATCCATGGAAAGCTGCTATTCAAGACCTTAGTACTCACCTTCAAGGCCATCAAGGGCATCACCTCCTCATCACTAATAGACATCATTCAGACTGTCCCACCTAACAGATCCAGGAGAACAACATCTACAAACGCACTAATAATCCCTAAGACTGCAACAAAATGCAATCTAGCGACCTCTAACAGGGCTTTCAGCTTCTATGCCCCTAAGTGCTGGAACTCCTTACCACCTGAGATCCGGGCTATCACCGATCTGACTCTATTCAGAAAAGCTCTTAAATCTCACCTGTTCCCACAATATTACCATATTATCCAGCCACCAATCTGACCAACCATCCCTTTTTGACATCCTGTTCTACAAGACTCATATCAAAATTAGAACAATTCCGCTGTATACACATTTACATTCAGCATGTACATAGTTTCAGTTAACAATATCCCCATGTTTATCCAAGTTCTCGTACCTGTTCTATGTAAAGCCTGTTCTATGTAAAACCAAATAGCTTGTTGCTCTGGTCTTTTGTTATATTGTAAACCGTGCTGATGCTAAATAGCACGGTATATAAGAGCCTGTATTAAATAAATAAATAAATAGGACTGCAACTCCAAGGGGAGGAAGGAGGGTTGTGAGGACTGATTTCTGCTGTTCCCGGAGAACACCTGTTACAGGTGAGTAACTACGCTTTCTCCGGGAACAAGCAGGAAGTTAGTCCTCACATATGGGACTCCCCAGCTACAGGCTACCATTTACCAATAGCACAAAAACTGCTCCCTCAACAAGAGCCGCAAGCAGCCACAATGAAATAGGACCTGCGTACAAGCAAAGTAGCACTCCGGTAACCTGAACACAGAAGCATCGGAGGGCAGGAGTTGCCTTGACCCCCAAAAAGGTTACGGAGACAGCCCCTGCGGCCAACACACGCGGACGCAACTCTAAAAAAGCTTTGCGCCGTAACTGTGTGGCCCGGGACACGTCAGGAAAAATTTGAATTGCCTGACCACAAAACTTTTCGAATTTCTTTGAAAAATATGCCCGCAATATTTTATCCTTATCCAACTCTGATATAAAAGAAACAAGGAGAGTAGCTCTAGAAGAGATATCCTCAGACGTTGTTTCCAGGAAGGCAGAAATATCAAGAGTAGATGAAGAAAGTTTATCAGTTGCAGCCTTCCCTTGCGTTTTCCATGTAAATGCCTTATTTTACATCAAGGTAACCGATATATGTTTTTTGATCCTAAACATTTGGTTGATTTTCTTAAGGATAAAATTTGATTAATGTCTCTATTAATGGAGTATTTGTTAGATTCCTCTAGGAACCATCTCGGTATTGTTTTAGATTATGCTGCACTCCTTCTTGAAGTGGTTTAAACATCTGATTTACTTTTCTGTATTTTGTTTTCCTTTTACAATTATGTAATTGTATATATGATTTTTTCTTTGTAATTTTGAATAATCTTATAAATAAATAAATAAAAATAAAAAAAAGGTTACGGAGTATAGCCTGGCCGAAGTCACTATCCCATCGGGACTCCCTATCCAGGCAGTAATGAGCTACAAAGGTATGAGCCGAAGACCAGGTGGCGGCCCAGCAGATGTCTGACAGAGGAATAGAACTCAGATCAGCCCCTGATGCCGCCATGGCCCTGACTCTGTGAGTCGTGATACGGCCTTCCAGTGGAAGCCTCGTTTCCTCATAAACCCGGGCAATACAGTCCGCCACCCATGTGGACCGCGTACGCTTGGTATCTATCTCCCCTAGCTTACTGAGGTCGTTGGAAACGAAAAGCTGAGAGATTTTCCAGTGGCCTTGAATACGTTAAATGTAGAAGGACAGGGCCCTCCTACAGTCCAAGGTATGGAGGACTGCCTCAGCCCGACTGGCGTGCGGTCTGGGAAAGAAGGTAGGGAAGACCACCTCCTGGTTGAGGTGGAACGAGGACACCACCTTCGGAAGGAACTTGGAACGTGTGCGAAGCACCATTCTATTCTTGTAGAACCTGATATAAGGCTTCTCTGCCATGAGGGCCTGAAGCTCATTAACCCTTCAGGTAGAAGTGAGTGCGATCAGGAAAACCACCTTCCAGGCGAGATAACGGAGGTGACATGTAGCCATCGGTTTGAAGGGCGGCAGAGTGAGCTGCCCAAACACCACATTGAGATCCCATTCGGTCGCCGGAGGGCAGACCGGGGGCTTAGACCGGGACACCACTGGATGAGCTGAGAGGGGCTTCCCGTCCACCTGGTGGTGGTTCGCCTTTAGGGCACTGAGTTGCACTCTGACAGAGTTGGACTTTAGCCCTGTACTGGAGAGGTGGAGAAGGTATTGCAACACCATAATCACCGGGCAAGAAAAGGGGTCAACCCCCCAATCGGCGCACCAAAGTACAAACCTGCACCACTTAAAAGCATAAGCCCGTCTGGTAGACGCCCTGTGTGAAGCCAGCAAAGCATCCTCCACGTCTCTCAGAAGGAAAATTGGGTTAGTGTCACCCTCTCAGCAGCTATCAGCGAAAGGGAGCTGAGGTTGAGGTGCAGAAGAGAGCCCCCATGCTGGGAAAGGAGCTGCGGAGCTGCCCCCAAGGGGATGGGGGGTTTCCACCGCTAGCTGCAGGAGGAGTGGGAACCATGGTTGCCGAGGCCACTGTGGGGCTATCAGGATGACTGAAGCTCTGTCGTGAAGAATCTTGTACAGAGTCTTGGCGATCAGAGGTGTCAGAGGAAAAGCATATAGAAGACCCCACCATCCATGAGACTAGAAAACCATCGGCGGCCACTCTGGCGGGGTGTGGCTGCCTTGAGCAGAAGCGGGGCAACTGGTCATTGTCTGGGCTGGAAAACAGGTCCATCACTGTTCCCCCTAGGTCTGGAAAAACCCACAGGCCACTTCCGGGTCCAGCTGCCACTCTTGCGACTGGAGCATCCTACTGAGTCTGTCGGCCAGCCAGTTGTCCTAGCCCGGCAGGTACACCGCCTTGAGGAGAATTCCCTGCCAGACTGCGTAATAGCACAGATCCAGGGCTTCCTGACAGAGGACTCGGGATCCCGTGCTTCCCTGTTTGTTCACATAGAACATGGCAACCTGGTTGCCGTCTGGACCAGGACAGAGCTGTGGGGCCCAGGCACTGCCGAAACGAGATGGATTGCACGCAGCTCCAACAGATTGATCTGCTGAGCACTCTCGTCTGGGGACCAAACACCCTGGGTGTGGTATCCCTGGCAATGAGCTCCCCAGCCTAGCAGGGAGGCATCTGTGGTGAGGACCATCAAGTGGTGAGGGGCCTGGAAGGACATCCCCGCCCCCAAGTGACGGGGCGAGAGCCACCAGTTCAGGGACTGCACTAGGTGCCTGGTCACTCTGACTCTGTCTTGGAGGTGTCCCGTGGCCTGGGACCACTGGTCCCTGAGGCATCACTGCACAGTTCACACGTGGAAGCAAGCATCTGGAATGACATAGAACGCGGAGGCCATGTGCCCGAGGAGGTGCAGCAGATGCCTTGCTGGCACTGAGGGATGGTGCTGTATGTCTTTGGCTAGCAAGGACACAGAGGGAGCAACCCTCGCAACCAAGAAGCAAACACAGAAAGAGTGAAGAAGTAGAGATCACAAGTGCTTTATTAAGTTAAAAGGCCCCAACGCGTTTCGGCTTATGCCTTCATCAGGGGGCAAGGAACTGCAACAATCGAAAAATCAAATAAATAAAAACACGTTCAATAACAATAACAGTGCATAATAATAAATCACACTAAATGATTAAAAACATTAAAATGATAAATAATTAATACAAACGACAGACAGTTAATAAAATTACACATAAAATTATAATTATAACCAACAGATAAAAAAGGGGATGAATAGAGACAGACCATTTTAAAAATTATCACAAGAGGAGGACATAGGAGGAGGCACAGTAACTACTTACTGGGAGAATGCAGTTATTAAGCACCATGGGTTGTCAAAAGTAAAAACTTCAAAACCCTATGGGTTAAAACTTGTCCATAAAACAAAAACATAATAGGTTAAAAAATATATTTGTCAGAGTACAATAAATCAAATAAATAAATAGATAGATAAGAGCACTCCAGGCACATTAAAAAGGTATTGTTAAAAGGGATACACACACGAACACTAGGGTACACCAGAAAGGCAAGTATTCTTATATTGTCATAAAGTTCATATACAGTATAAAATGAATGGTGAAAAATAATGTTAAAAAATAATTAATAACATGTCAGATTACAATGGATCAAACAAATAAATAACAACACTGCTGACACGTTAAAAAAATATATAAATTTGAAAATGGCATGGAATATGGCAGAGAAAACACAAAAATATACCAGCAGAGTAATAACTGGACGTGGGTAAAGGTATACAACATTGTTTTAGAATTGTAAAAAAATAATAAAACTTCAAAGTTAAAAAACGGATCTGAGTGAGTAATGAGGACAACAAAAAACCTCAACAAGTCTTTCAAAACACAGGTATGAATATCAAAAAATACTAAACAAACCTGACAAGGCAGATATTAAGAAATAAAAAAGAAAAGTAACCTTCGAAATGAAAAAGAAACTAATCTAAAGAAGAGTAGTGAAGACATGGTGAAACTTATGGCAAAACGTGGATCTAAACAGCACGTTTAGTTGCCAGAAGAAATAAAACAAACCTGACCATGCAGATGAATAAAAACAGAAGTCTAAAACAAAGTGTTAGCTTTTTTGTCTTGAAAGACCTTACCAGTGTGAAGTGAGCAAGTAAAACGAGCACTCAAACCGTAGGAAGACGCCCGATTTCGCATGCCTAAAATGAAGGTAAAAAATCTGCATATGCTGACATCACGGGTAGTGCTGAAGGATTTACAACATATAAAATAGATAGAATCATGTTATCAAGAAAATGCCCAATTCGAGATACTGAATTAAAAAGGCAATGTAAATACTTACAGAAAGTATAAAGCATATAAAGATTTGACACATCAGAAGAGCCCCGTTGTAGACAAATTATTAATCCCAAGATCCTCTTGTGTAGGAAAATGTAGGCAGAAAAACAAAGTTAAAATACAATAAGAAAGACCATTTTAAAGAAAATAATGGCTCAAGAGAATTCACTTCACAAATGTACCTTTGTTCTAATCTGTAGATGATCTTATCTATATCTCCACCTCTCCAATGTGGCTCTACTACTTTTAAAACAAAACCTTCAGATCTGAAATTCAACGGTTATGAGCAATCCAGTGAGAAACAAGTGGTTTATCTGAAAGACGTCTATGAATACAGCTCCTATGTTCAATTATCCTAGTTTTGACTGGTCTTCCTGTCTTGCCCACATAAAGTAAATTACAAAGACATTGGATAACATATATGACATTAGTTGTATTACAATTTGAGTAACGTTGAAGAGGAAATTTCTTGCGTGTATTTGGATGTAGGAAAAAATCTTTGATAATGGCGTGAAGGCAAACAGAGCATCGGCCACATTGAAAGTGGCCTTAATTTTACAAACCGGAACCGGTTTCGACAGGGCTGAGGGAACTAAGATATTTGCCAAATTTCGATTTCTTTTGTACGCTATAGTCAATTTTTTATGAACCAAAGAGGGAAGGGCAGAAAGAAGATGCCATTTCTGACGAAGTATTTTGACAATGTCCTGCAGATTAGAACAAAGGTACATTTATGAATTGAATTTTCTTGAGCCACATGGTCTCAATCAAGAAATCAATCTAAATGTTTTTCTGTGAATTTTATCATGTCCTGTTAGGTGTCCATATGTTTTATTCATCTTTATAATGTGCAAACATTATTTTTCTCCAGGACCAAGCAGGAAGTCAGTCCTCACATATGGGTGACGTCGGCGCCGACGGAGCCCCCGTGCGGAGCATTTCCCCAGCTTTCAAAGAAAGCCTTTGGGAATGCAGCGCGCATGCGCGGTCCCCTTCCCGCCCAAGGGTGCCATCTTGCTCAGTCTTTTTTTTTCTGCGGAGCCCGATGGATGTATTTTCGTTTCACCCGAGGATAAAGTTGATTTATTCTGCGTTGACCTGTTTTTCTTCGGTTCGACGCCGGTTTCCCTTCCCCGCCTGGGCCCGATACATCGGTATCGAGCCCAGATCTCTTTTTTCGGTTTTTGTCCTTAGTGACTAGCGTCCGCGCCATTTTTTCTTTTTTCACTGGCAGCCCTGTCTTTTGACCTCGCAGGGGCCCTTTTTCCCCCGGTGGCTGCCAGAGGGTTTAAGAAGTGTGATCGGTGTAAGAAACTTATGTCTCTCACCGACACGCATGACTGCTGCCTCTGGTGCCTCGGACCCGATCATGACCCGATGATCTGTGGTCCGTGTGGGAAGATGTCCTCTAAGGCGTTAAGGAGTCGGCAGCACCAAAAGGAAAGAATCTTCTCTGACTCCGCGTACGGTCAGGCCCGGACCTCGTCAGAGGCCTCGACATCTCGGGACTCCGGCCCCGAGCAGCGTCGAGGATCCTCTGAAAGGGGGTCTCCCTCGCGGGAGCATCGCAAGAAGAAAAAACCCGCAAGGGCGGCATCGGACGCACTTGGCTCCTCGAGGGCCAAGTCGCATAGCCCCGAACGCCGTCCCGGGTCTTCGGAGTCGGAGAGGCCTGCCAAACAACCTCGTGTGGAGATGGAGTCCCCGGGTCACTGTAGTCCTCGTAGACTGACCTCCGGGGGAGCCGACGTCGGGCTCGGCGCCGCCGGGGCCCAAGTCGGGGGCTGCTGAGTCTCCTGAGCTCGGACTCAGGTTGACGGCCTTGGAGAGCAGCTTGGCTGCCTTCATGGAACAGCAGCGGGCATTGATCGCCGGTCTCACCAGTGCATCTGCCCCGACCACCGGGACATCGAGGTCCAAGTCGACCCCGGAGGCCGAGCCGATCCTCGAGTCCATGCGAGCTCGAGTCGATCCTCGGCCAAGGTCTCCCTCGGCCTCCCTTCGGGGCCGAGGTCGTCGATACCGGTACCCTCGGCGTCGGGGCGGATGGCATCGATGCCTGCCCGACTGGAGCCGCTCGATTCCTCCTCCGAGGAGTCCGGCTGGGAGACGGAGGATGAGGATTCGCCCGACACCTTTCGGACTCGGTGCGTTCTTTCGGACTCACCCGAGTCCGAGCCTCGGAGAAGGTCCCCCCCGGAGGATACCCGGTTCTCGGACTTCATGCGGGATATGGCCAAGGCTTTGGCATTCCCCGCGGATCCCGAGGAGGAGCCTCGAGCCGAAGAGCTCAAGGCCCTACAGTATGACTCTCCTCCGAAGGAGGCCTTTACTGTTCCGGTTCCTCCGATGCTGGAACGGTTGCTCTTCCGCATGTGGGAGGTGCCAGCATCGATGCCGGTTTTAAGCAAGCAGGCCGATTCCATCTATCGAGTCCGCAAGAGCCCCGGGTTCCAAAAGGCACAATTACCGTACCACTCCATGGTTGTGGAATCGGCCATGCATCGTCTGAAAAGTAAGAAGATGCACTCCTTGGTGCCTCCCGACCGGGAGGCCCGGAACCTGGGTGCCCTCGGTAAGAAGTGCTTCCAGGGCTCTATGCTTGCTTGCCGTGTCCAGACCTACCAGCTATACATGGGCATGTACCTTCGAGACCTGGCAAAGGAGATTGCTGGGTTCTCTGCTGGTCTCTCCGAGGAACCTTTGCAGAGGTTCAATGCTCTGTTCTCGGGTATTCGTGAGTGCTCGAAGTTTATCTCTCGAGCAGCCTGTGATGGCTTTGAGGCTTCGGCCCGAGTAGCCGTGGCCGGCATCAGTGCACGCCGTCAGGCCTGGCTATAGTCATCGGACCTCGAGCCATGGGTGCAGGACAAGTTGGGGTCTTCCAGCCATAGATCTCTTTGCCAGTCCTCTGAACTGTCAACTTCCCAGGTTCTGCTCCAGACAACCGCATCCTCTCAGAGTAGCAGCGGATGCGTTTCTCATTTCATGGTCTACAGGCCTCCTATATGCGTTTCCTCCTATGCCTCTAGTGTCCAAGACACTATTCAAAGTTATCCGGGACAAGGCCTCAATGATCCTGGTGGCCCCCAGGTGGCCAAGGCAACCCTGGTTCCCACTTCTTTTGCAACTAGCGGTGGACACTCCTCTTCCTCTGGGGACGCAACCCGATCTCCTGTCTCAGGAGCAGGGATCTCTCTTACACCCCAATCTCCAGTCCCTCAATTTGATGGCCTGGCTGCTGAAAGGGTAGTTCTAGCGCCTTTACTATTGCCTAGGGAAGTGGAGGCGTAGTCTTGGCCTCTAGGAGGCAATCCACCAGAAAGTCTTATGCCCTTAAGTGGCATAGATTCTCTACCTGGTGTACTCAACAAAACGAGAATCCTTTCTCATGCCTGGTACCAGTGGTGCTGCAATATTTGCTTCACCTGTCCAACCTAGGCCTTAAGTCCAATTCTGTTAGAGTTCATCTTTCAGCACACCACTCACAGGGTCAGTCTCTATCCAGCCGTCCTTTGGTGGCTCGCTTCCTCAGAGGCCTGCTTTTGCTTAAGCCTCCAGTGCGTCCACCTGCCCCTGAATGGGATTTAAATACGGTCTTGCAACGGCTTACTTGCCAACCATTTGAACCTATGGCTACTTGCCCTCTGCGTTTTCTGTCCTGGAAAGCGCTATTTCTGGTAGCCCTTACCTCAGCAAGGCGAGTAAGTGAGCTTCAGGCCCTAGTATCAGAAGCACCATATACTAGGTTCTATAGGAACAGAGTAGTCTTACAGACTCACCCTAAGTTCCTTCCAAAGGTTGTCTCCTCCTTCCACCTCAATCAGGAGGTGGTTCTTCCGACTTTCTTTCCCAGGCCTCATGCCAGCCGGGCTGAGACAGTCTTGCATACCCTGGATTGTAGGAGGGCGTTGTCCTTCTACCTTGACTATACGCGGGAGCACCGGAGGGCGGTTCAGCTCTTCGTCTCTTTTGACCCCAATAAGTTGGGGTTGGCTGTCTCCAAGCGTACTTTGTCCATATGGGTAGCTGACTGCATTGCCTGGGCTTACAGGGCAGCCGGCCTCTCGTTGCAGGGTCGGGTTACGGCTCATCATGTCAGGGCGAAGGCTGCGTTAGTGGCTCATCTCCGCTCTGTTCCATTGGCAGACATCTGCCGGGCCGCTACTTGGTCTTCAAGCCAGACTTTTGCGGCCCACTACTGCCTTGAGAGGGAGTCCCGCAGGGACAGTGCTTTCGGGCAAACGGTACTCCATAATCTCTTTGGGGTTTAGGCAACTCCTACCCTCTGGCCCTGGTGTTGGGCTACCATTCGGGGGCGTTATCAGAGAAGATTCTGTTCTTGCATGCTGAGGCTCTAGAGGGAGCTCATTGTTTCTGTTTGGGGCCTCTGGTAGCCCTGAGCTGGGGAGTCCCATATGTGAGGACTGACTTCCTGCTTGGTCCTGGAGAAAGAGTAGTTACTCACCTGTAAGGTGTTCTCCAGGACCAGCAGGAATCAGTCCTCACAACCCTCCCTCCTCCCCTTGGAGTTGCAGTCATATGCTTTATTTTTGCTATTTTTGCTGTCTTTTAGCTATGTCATCAGACTGAGCAAGATGGCACCCTTGGGCGGGAAGGGGACCGCGCATGCGCGTGCATTCCCAAAGGCTTTCTTTGAAAGCTGGGGAAATGCTCCGCACGGGGGCTCTGTCGGCGCCGACGTCATCCATATGTGAGGACTAATTCCTGCTGCTCCTGGAGAACACCTGTTACAAGTGAGTAACTATCAGTTTATCATTTTTTCTAGTTCTTCTTTTCTTAATTTTTCATAAAAAGACACACTTATATACTATTTTTCTTGTGTAGCAAACTACTTATGTGCAATTCTGTTTCTGAACAATTTTGTTTTTTTGGCCAATTCCACATTTGTTCCCTGTGTTCACAAGAGTTGTTAGCAACTATGTCTCTTCAAATATAGGCTGTTTTAAATGTCCTCTATGCGGTTTGTTTTTTATTTCTGGTGGTTGAATACAGATATACTATATTTTATTTTGCCCCTTTATCTTTAAACTATATATTGTTTACTCATTAAGTACCATTATTTTCTTTCAAATGCTCTTTCTTATTGTATTTTAACTTTGTTTTTCTGCCTACATTTTCCTACACAAGAGGATCTTGGGATGAAAAATTTAAGTCTACAACGGGGCTCTTCTGATGTGTCAAATCTTTATATGCTTTATACTTTCTGTAAGTATTTACATTGCCTTTTTAATTCAGTATCTCGAATTGGGCATTTTCTTGATAACATGATTCTATCTATTTTATATGTTGTAAATCCTTCAGCGCTACCCGTGACGTCAGCATATGCAGATTTCAGCGCTACCAGTGACGTCAGCATATGCAGATTTTTTACTTTCATTTTAGGCGCGCGAAATCGGGCGTCTTCCTACAGTTTGCTCGTTTTACTTGCTCACCTCACGCTGGTAAGGTCTTTCAAGACAAAAAAGCTTGTTTTAGACTTCTGTTTTTATTCATCTGCATGGTCAGGTTTGTTTTATTTCTTCTGGCAACTAAACGCGCTGTTTAGATCCGCGTTTTGCCATAGGTTTCACCATGTCTTCACTACTCTTCTTTAGATTAGTTTCTTTTCAATTTCGAAGGTTTCTTTTCTTTTTTATTTCTTAGTATCTGCCTTGTCAGGTTTGTTTAGTATCTTTTGATATTCATACCCGCGGTTTGAAAGACTTGTTGAGGTTTTATGTTGTCCTCATTACTCACTCGGATCCGTTTTTTAACTTTGTTTTAAAATTGTAAAAAAATTATAAAACTTCAATGTTGTATACCTTTACCCATGTCCAGTTATTACTCTGCTGGTATATTTTTGTGTTTTCTCTGCCGTATTCCATACCATTTTCAAATTTATATATTTTTTAACGTGTCAGCAGTGCTTTTATTTATTTATTTGTTTGATCCATTGTAATCTGACATGTTATTAATTATTTTTTAACATTATTTTTCACCATTCATTTTATATATGAACTTTATGACAATATAAGAATACTTGCCTTTCTAGTGTACCCTAGGGTTCATGTGTGTGTCCCTTTTAACAATACCTTTTTAATGTGTCTGGGGTGCTCTTTTCTATTTATTTATTTATTTATTTATTTGATTTATTGTACTCTGACAAATGTATTTTTTAACCTATTATGTTTTTGTTTTATGGACCAGTTTTAACCCACAGGGTTTTGAAGTTTTTACTTTTGACAACCTATGGTGCTTAATAGCTACATTCTCCCAGTAGGTAGTTACTGTGCCTCCTCCTGTGTCCTCCTCTATATGTTCTCCTCTGTGATAATTTTTATTTATTTATTTATTTTATTTATTTATCTATTTCTTCTATACCGCCCCTTCCAGAGATCAGGGGCGGTTTACATGGAACAAGTAAACAAGTTTGTATACTAATGTATACATTACATGGAACAGAGATTTTTTTTAACTTTATACAGATAATAGTTATTAACAGGGATTTATAACATTGTAACTTTATACAAATAACTGTGCATTAATTGTCAAAACTATTTACATTTTATATACATTAATACGTTTCTGTAGCGTAGTGTTGATCAGAGTTTTCTACCTTTTTATAGGTAGTCAGAGTTTTTTACCTTTCATATGTGTGTGTGTGGAGGAATTTATTTCCTTTTTTCATTTCTTGGGAGTATTATGGGGTGTATGTGGTGGGAGTATGTGGTGGGTGTATGTGTGTGTGTAGTTGAGTGTGGTTTTAGGGCTTTGTGTTTGAGTGTTTGGGGATGGTGTGTGGTTGGGCTTGGGGATATGGGATTTCATAGTGTTCGGAGAAAAGGTATGTTTTGAGTTCCTTTCTAAATTGGGTGAGGTCTTTTATGATCCGAAGGTTTATTGGGAGATTATTCCAGAGCATGGGGGCAGTGAATGAGAAGGCTCTATCTCTATTCATCCCCTTTTTTATCAGTTGGTTATAATTATAATTTTATGTGTAATTTTATTAACTGTCTCTGTTGTTTGTATTAATTATTTATTATCATTTTAATGTTTTTAATCATTTAGTGCGATTTATTATTATTCACTGTTATTGTTATTTAACATGTTTTTATTTATTTGATTTTTCGATTGTTGCAGTTCCTTGCCCCCTGATGAAGGCATAAGCCTAAATGCGTTGGGGCCTTTTAATTTAATTAAGCACTTGTGACCTCCACACCTTCGCTGTTTCTGTGTTTGTCTTTGGCTAGCGCCATAAGCCTGCCTGCCCTGTCTGCAGGCAGGAAGGCCTTCAACTGAAGGGTAATGATCCTTGCCCCTTAATTAATGGCAGCTCTTTGCCGGAGGCAGCAGTCATGTGTATCGGTGAGGGACATGATTTTCCTGCACCGATTGCACTTTTAAACCCACTGGTAGCCATGGGGGGGAAAGAACCCCAACAAGGTCGAAGACCCTTCGGGCTGCCAGTGAGGAAAAAAGGGCACGAAGATGCCTAAGAGAAAAGAAAAATAGAAAAGAGGAGCCACCCGTTACTGAGGTCGGGTGGGAAAGGGTACCAGCGTGAGACCGGAGACAATCAAAAGGCTCAAAAAAATAAACTTTTTCTGGGACAGGGACAGACTACATCTGATGGGCTTTGTGGATTAAAGGAGACTGAGCAAGATGGCACCTTTGGGCAGGAAGGGGACTACGCATGGGTGGTAGCAACTCCCAAAGGCTTTCTTTGAAAGCTGGGGATTTTCTCCACGTGGGCTGCATCGGCGTCAACGTCGCCAGTATGTGAGGACTGACTTCCTGCTTATGTCCGGAGAAAGAGCTTCTACCAGCACAAGCACTGGTACTACCAAAGCCCTCAGAGTGCTGAGTCGAAGGCATAGGCTCCTCACTAACAATGGCGGGAAAAGCCTCAAAAAACCCAGCCTGTCTACCAGCCTAAGCTGGGAGTGGACTTTTGATTGGTTCCCCAGTAGCGTAGCCAATCTGCAGGTGTCTCTGGTGGTGGGCAGCTCATCCACTTCACCCACAGGTGCCTCTTATCACCTTGGACCCTTGGGTCCTATAGATAATACAAAGCAGATGCATAACACACTTCATCTAGTTGCCACCTCCCTTCTTCTCTGAGGAATACCTCCTGGACCCGCTGCATTGCAGCTTGCTACAGGAGGATGTCTCCATCCTTCTGACTGAGCTCACTATCAAACCAGTGCCCCCAGCTCAGGTCAGGTGGGCCTTCTACTCTAGGTGCTTCCTGATCCCCAAAAAGACTGAGGGGATTCCAGACCATCCTGGAGCTTCGGAGCCTCAACTTCTTCTTAGTGTGAGAAAAGTTCAAGATGGTCTTACTGGGGACACTGCTTCTTTATCTTCTCAAAGATGATTGTCTATGCTCCTTGGATCTCAAGGATGCATATACACTCATCCTGATCTACCCTATTCACAGAAAATACCTCCAGTTTGTCCTGGGGGATAAGCGCTATTAGTACTGAGTGCTTCCATTTGGATTTGCTTTGGCTCCCATTGTCTTCACGAAATGCCTCGTGGTGGTTGCTGCTCATCTCTGAACCCTGGGGGTCTTCATTTTCCTCTACTTAGATGACTAGCTCATAAAGAATTCCACCCTGGACAGCATCCAGTAGTTGGCTCATCTCACCATACAGGTGCTCGAGCAGCTGAGGTTCATGGTCAACAATTCCAAGTCTCACTTCCAGCCCTCTCAGCAGCTTTTTATCAGGGCTCTCCTCGATACCACTCAAGCTCGGGCCTTTCTCTCAGTGGACCGCATGCAGCAGCTAACAGAAATGGTAGGCAACATCCAGAGGAAGCACCACATGATAGCACAAGGGATTTATTTATTTACATTCTCTTATATACCGCGCTATTCTGCATCAGTGCGGTTTACATTGAACAAACTGAAATTACATTGAACAGGGCATTATAACGTGGAGATAACTATTTTACAGGGAACATGGGCTATGGAGGGTTAAGTGGCTTGCCCAAGACCACAAGGAGCACCTGTAGGACTAGAAACCCCAGTCCTTCCGGCCCAAGGTTGCTGTCCTCTAGTGGGATTTGAACCCCCGACCTTCCGGCCTGAAGTACCTTGCCCCAACCACTAGGCCACTCCTCCACTCCAGATGCTGAAGATGCTTTGCCCCATAGCCTCAACTGTACATGTTATTCCACTGACTCGTCTCTTTGTGAGGCAGACTCGGTGAACTCTGAGTATGCAGTAGAAACAGGCCTCTGGCCACCTCCAAGACCAGGTGGTGGTCATCGCACCCCTTGTGCAATCCCTATACTAGTGGTTGGAGCCACAGAACATGCTCTGGGGTCTCCCCTGTGATATTGATGTGCCAGAGGATGCTAACCACAGATGCATCCAAGCTGGGCTGGGGGCTCATCTGGATGGCCTACGCATGCAGGGCCTGTGGTCAGAGCTGGAGAGCCTGCACCAGATAAACTTTCTTGAGTTTGTCCATAGCAAATGCCCTCCAGGCTTTTCAGATGCACCAGGCTAACCAGGTTATCCTGATCCAAACAGACAATCAGGTGGCAATGTTCTGTGTCAGCAAGCAGGGAGGCATGGGATTACATCTGCTTTGCTAAGAGGCGGTTCACTTGTGGAAGTTTGCTGCCGCCCATGAGATGGAGCTCCAGGTGACCTATCTACCCAGCGACTCAGTGCCCTGGCAGATCATCTGAGACGGTCCTCCAGCCACATTAGTGGACCCTCAAAAGGAAGGTGGTAGATCGTATCATTCAGAAGTGGGGTATTCCCACAATAGATCTCTTTATCACACCGCACAGTGCCGACAAGGAGGGCAGCGAAACCTCCCCAAGGGCCCCTTCCAAAACTTCCTCTGTATCCACAGACCCAGAAGCTGGGAGAGACTGCTTACCACTGTCCTGGAGCTCCTGCTCCACAGAGGCCACCTCCAGCGCACAGCCCCAGCACACTCCAGCGTCAGACACCTCACCCCTGCGGGCCCCAAACACAAGGCACTGCGGACGCGCAGGCATTCTACACTTCTCTACTTCCTACGCCTTGTTGCCTTTTTTTTTTTTATAGCTATGCAAGAAGAAAATTCTATCTATATAGCAATATAAACCTATATAGGTATTTATCTCTAACTTCTCTATAAAACTTAAAGCAAGGTCAAGAAAAGCTTGCCTTCCGGCTCCTACCGTGCTCTGCACCGTTCCCTCACCTCCCCAAGGCAAGAAACGGAACGCAGCTGAAAAGCGCGCGCCGGCCAGAGTGGGAAAACTCCTCCGCACCAGGCCGCAACACGCTGCACGAGGCCGCGGGCCTCGCTGCCGCTCTCCCCCCACAAGAAGCAAAAACCTCTTCTGCAGGGCTCTACGCCGTCGTCCCTCGCCGTTCCTCTGCCCAGCTAGGCGGTCCGAGGGGAAAGGAGGCCGCGAACTTCCCGCCCCCGCGCTCAGCCGCCTCCAGGGCTTCCGACACGAGGCGGGAGACCAAATCAAAGGTCTTTCACCGCCGGAGAACCGGCCGCAAATAACAAGGCCGGTCTCCGCTGCCTCATACACCGCTGGTTTTTTTTTTTAATCCTTTATATGTTATCTTTTGAAAACCGGCAGGCTCGCTGTAAGTCTCCTCCGCCGGATGGGGGGGGGAGGGAGGGGGAATGGAGGGGAGAGGCCCACCCAAAATAACTCATTGAAGAAAACCCAAAGCAAATTAAATCAAACAAATTGCCCCAGGCAAAGAAAGCAAAAAACCTTTCTATGCTAAGTCTCTCCTAAACTGCCAGCTTGCTGCTTCACTCCAGCTGCTTGGAGACTAAGTAGAAACTGAGGCTGGTGGGCTGTGCCAGTTCTATATATATCCTGACGTCATCAAGAGTTGGATTTACTTAGTCTCCAAGCTGCAGGAATAGGAGCACAACCCAGCATTAAGGGACTGGACTAGATAGACGACTAGGAACCAAATTGTTGATGTACTTAGCGCAGAAAGTGAGCACTCCAAAATTGATGATGTCATCCACCTGGGTACAAAAGATCTGGCTAGAAACAGTGCCTCTGCAGTTCAAAGGGACTTCCAAACTCTGGGAGAGAAACTCAAGCCCACTGTCAACAGTGTAGTATTCTCAGAAGTTCTACCTGTTCTTAGTAAGGGGGCAGAAAGGCTGCATCGCATAAACAGCTTTAATACATGGCTCCAGACCTAGTGCAAACAAGGAGGATTCAGATTTATTGGCGACTGGGAAACAGATGGGCCAACAAGAGACTATACTGTGCTGATGGACTACATCTCTCTGTCGCAGGGAAAAGGATCCTAAGTGAAAAATTCAGGCAGTATGTGGATATGCATTTATATTGCATATAGTTAACCCTGTTTTACCTCCTAGTTTTCTGTACCCTGTTCAATGTAAAAAAACAAAGCTGATTGTACCATTGTGTTTAATTTTGTTCATTTGTAAACCGCACTGATTGAAAGAGTGCGGTATATAAGAAATAAAAATAAATAAATAAATAAAATAAACTAGAAAAAGGGGGTGACGGATGAGGAAGGACAAGTTCAGGACGTCACTCCAGGCAAAAGCAGAACATCAGAAACAACCACACTTTTAAACCACACCTCAATGACAAGTGGGGAGAAGTGGGCAGAACAAAATCAATGCAAAATACATGCAAGCCAGTTAAATGCTGGAAAGCAATGAGCACAAATGCTTGAAGCTTAGCCAACAAAGTTCCGGACCTGGAAGCCCTAATGGTGGAAATGGACTTGGACATTGTGGCCATTACAGAAACATGGTTTAATGAATCGCATGAATGGGATATAGCAATAGCTGGCTATAATCTATTCAGAAGAGACAGAGAAAGTGGAAAAGGAGGAGGAGCAGCCTTGTATGTAAAAAGCAATATTAAAGCTACTGAAATGCAGGGGGCATGGGGAAAAGAAGAAGCGCCCTGGATTGTGTTGGAAAGAGGAGATGGCACTGTCATACATACTGCTTTAGTCTACAGACCTCCGACTCAAACCAAAGAAATAGATAACAAATTGATTATAGATATTGCCAAGATAGCCACAAAGGGAGAAGCGATCATATTGGGTGACTTTAATCTACCCGATGTAGATTGGAGTACTCCTCCTGCGAATCTGGCAAGAAGCAAAAAAATTGTGGATGCTTTCTAAGATGCGTCACAAACAAATGGTGATGGAACCAACCAGGGAAAGCTCAATGCTGGATTTAATGCTCACCCACAGTGATGGTGTGTCGAATGTCCGGGTGGGTGCCCCTCTGAGCAGCAGCGATCATCACACGGTGTGGTTTGAGATAAAAGCCAAGGTGCAGTCCAATCATAGCAAGCTCAAAGTCCTAAACTTCAAAAACACTGACTTCAGTAAAATGGCCAAGTACCTGAAGGAGGAGTTGGCAGGGTGGGAGGGGATAAGGGAAGTGGAATTGCAATGGGTTAAACTAAATATGGCAATAAAAGGGGCAACAGATAAATATTTAACACTAGAAGCCCCAAAAGGAATTTTACCTAGAAACCCCAAAGTGCGTCAATTGACGCATTATCACGACGACTGCGTTTAGCATGAAATGCAGATGTTTATTAATGTGAAGTTACTTATTTGCTAAATACGTGCAGTATGTGACGTCATTACATGATGTCATCATATGTTTATTGTTTGTAATGTCGGAGTAAAACTGTAGCAAATACACACAAATACCCAACCAGGTCCGAAAGTTCACACAACCCAAGAGGAGAACCTAGTGTGAAAGACCACCCAAAGAAAGTCACATTAATTTTTTGTCAGAAAAACCGTCCCAGTGCCGAGGACTACACCTCGCACCACCGCAGCCCATCCATTTTATTTTAAGTAAAAGCCCTAAAAAATGTAGGACATCATGAAAAACGTGAACGGTTTAGTACTTAACTTAAAGATTGTAGAATATCTTCCACCAAGCAAAATTGACTAGTAAAACTGTAAACTGTGATTGAGATGTGCCACCTAGTGGGAACATGAATTTATACCTAGAAGCCCCAAAGTATGTCAGTTGACGCATCCAAGACAATTGAGTGTGTCAACTGGCGTACTTTGGGGCTTCTAGGTATAAATTCATTTTCCCGCTAGGTGGTGCATCTGTCATTAATTTTCGATGCACATATTTGAACATCTTGACCTTGCTAACAAAGTCATGGAACATGACTGACATTGGTCTAGCAGTGGCGCTGGTATACAACTTCGAAGATGCATTTGCGTCAATTGACACACTTTGGGGCTTCTAGTGTTAAGGAAAGTAAATAAAAACAAGAGGATAAGGAAACCCTATTTGGTTCTCCAAAGAAGTGGCTGCTCAAATACAGGCAAAAAACACAGCTTTCACAAAATTCCAAAGCTTGCAAACAGAGGAACACAGAAAGGAATACAGGATCAAACTAAAAGAGACAAAAAGAGAAATAAGGAAAGCAGAATCAAAGATAGAGGAAAAGATGGCCAAAGATGTGAAGTATGGCGACAAAACTTTCTTCAGGTATATTCAGGAGAGGAGGAAAATCAGAGATGGAATTGCAGGACTCAGAAGTGCTGGGAACGGATTCGTGGAAAGTGACATTGAAAAAGCGAAATTGCTAAACATATACTTCTGCTCTGTTTTTACTAAAGAAAATCCTGGAGGAGGACTATCTGTAACTTCCAAATATAAAAATGGGAATGAAGTAGATACCACACCATTCACAAAAGATGATGTATTAGAACAACTTGCAAAACTGAAAGTGGACAAGGCCATGGGACTGGATGGGATACATCCCAGGATACTGAAAGAGCTCAAAGAGGTTCTTGCAGGGCCATTAAAGGATGTTTTCAACAGATCCTTGGAAACAGGAGAAGTTCCTCAGGACTGGAGAAGGGTGGATGTGGTGCCTCCACACAAAAGTGGTGACAGGAAAGAAGTGACAAACTACAGGCCTGTGAGCCTTACCTCGGTGGCGGGAAAAGTAATGGAGGCACTTCTGAAGGAGCGAATAGTGGACTTTCTCAAAACCAACAGGTTGCATGATCCGAGGCAACGCCATTTTACCAAGGCACAATCTTGCCAAACAAGTCTGATTGAGTTCTTTGACTGGGTGACCAAAGAACTAGATCAGGGGCATGTGATGGATGTCATCTACCTGGATTTCAGCAAAGCCTTTGATACTGTTCCTCATAGGAGACTTATCAATAAACTCAGTAGTTTGGGGATGGGTCCCAAGGTGGTGAACTGGATCAGAAATTGGTTGACTGACAGATGACAGAAGGTGATGGTAAATGGAGCTCACTTGGATGAAAGAAGAGTGAATAGGGAGGTGCCCCAGGGTTCGATCCTGGGCCCGGCACTGTTCAGTGTATTTGTGAGTGATATTGCTGAAGGACTGCATGGAAGAGTCTGTCTTTTGGAAGATGACATTACAATTTGCAACAGAGTGGACTCCCCTGAGGGAGTGGATAACATGAGGAAAGATCTACAAAAGCTGGAAGAATGGTCTAATGTTTGGCAGTTAAGATTTAATGGGAAGAAGTGCAGTGTCACGCACTTGGGAAGCAGAAATCCAAGGGAAATGTACGCAATAGTAGGGGGTGAGAGGTTGGTGTGCATGGACCAGGAGAAGGACCTTGGTGTGATTATTTCTGAGGATCTCAAGGTAGCAAAACAGTGCGACAAGGCACTGGCAAAAGCCAGGAGGATGTTGGATTGCATACAAAAAGGAATTACCAGCAGAAAGGAAGAGGTACTAATGCCACTGTATAAGTCACTGGTGAGGCCTCACTTGGAATACTGTGTTCAGTTTTGGAGATCATATCTTGCAAAGGATATAAAAAGACTGGAAACTGTTCTGAGGAAGGCGATCAAAATGATTTGGAGCCTGCGTCAGAAGCCTTATGAGAAGAGACTTGAAGACCTAAATATGTACATTCTGGAGGAGAGGAGGGATAGGAGAGATATGATTCAGACCTTTAAATACTTAGAGAAATAATGAACAAACAAACCTCTTCCAAAAATGGGGAAGCTATAAAACCAGAGGGCATAACATGAAGCTGCAAGGTGGTAAACTGACAGGCAATGTCAGGAAATACTTTTTCACTGAAAGGGTGGTGGATGCTTGGAATGCTCTCCCGATGGAAGTGGTAGGGGCAAATACAGTGACAGAATTCTAAATGGCATGGGACAGACACAGTGGATCCCTTTACAGCAACAGGATAAAATCAAAATAAACTTAACTATTTAATTTCTCAACAAACAGGGATGTCCTACACAGAGCGGTGGGTTCACCCCTAAAATAAAGACAGGGGAGGGGTGGCCTGCACGGAGCAGCAGGTGCACCTACTCTTGCCATCTTACTGGGCAGACTAGATGGACCATACTGGTCTTTATCTGCTGTCATTTACTATGTTACTATGTTTAGGAGGGTTGGATCTGCTGAGGTGGCTGTGACATAGGAGTCTGAGCCTTCCTATCTTGTTTTGGTGGCTGCTGCCCCTTCTGGGGAGCATGGATTGGACACTGCACCGCAAGGTTGTAAGAAGGGTAGTATTTCTTTTTCTTATTGAAGAAAGCCTTCTTCGCTGTCTTTTTTTTCTAGCTGGGTTGGCAGTAGATCTAGATAGTCTATCAAGAGTGGTGTTCTCAGATTCTAGCTGAGAAGCCTTGTCCTGCCAATCCTTGCCAAAAAGGTTTTCACCAGTGCAAGGGATATTACCCAGCTTATCTTGAACCCATTGTTCAAGATCAGTTGCTTGGAGCCAAGCAATCCTGCGTGCACTGATGCATATAGCTGAAGTTCTGCTGATGCATTCAAACAGACAAAAGTTGCCCTGTTAAACTTTGAAACATTTTGGGCATGCTTTACAAGGGTGAGATAATCAGCTCTCTTATCAGGGAGAAGAGGAGCCATCAACTCCAAATCTCTAGCCACCTCCCAAAGGAACATACCCGGGTATCAGCCGATTCATCGTCTGATGCATCGGAGTCTGAAGACTCAAAGTATCGACAGGCAGGGTGTTCGCACGCTGCACGTACACGATACCATTCAAAGCCGGTAGCTGAAGCTTGTGGTGCCGGCACCTCGGTACCGGAAATGGATTTGAGGGACAGCATGGGTGGTAGCATGCTAAGTGGCAAAAAAGTTGATGCAGGCTCTTTCAGTATCGTAGCCGGTACCGATGTCTGAGGAATAGACTGTAAAGGCCTTACCGGTATGGAGGCCGCTAGTAAGGTTGCTAAGCTCCGCTCGATGGCCAGGACACATTGATTCATGGAGGTTGCTGATGCTTGGGTATCGGTACCGGAATTGTGGGCCATGATCCCTGAGCATGGAACCAGGAGCTCTCCAGAGGTGGAGGCTTCGGGAGCATCCTGGGACCCCACTAAGGCTTTGGAGGCAAGGTCCTCCTGCTGGGGTTGTTTGGCTGGTGTGTCCCCCTTCAGGGCAATGCCCAAGGCATCTCAATACTTAGAAGGAGATCTACCTTTTGAGGGCCGGCCAGTCTTCGATGAACACCTAAGGTTTCGATACCTGAGATCCTTTGGAGGAAGATGAAGCTCTTGATGACGTCGATGCTAAGGACACTGCATCAGAGGCAAAGAGGGTGCCCAGTTTTGCAGCTCGATTCTGTAGGCCTCTCTTTGTCATCTTCCTACAGAGAGGACATTCTGATAGTTGATGATCCGGTCCTAAACACTTTAGGCACAAGTCATGGGTGTCCGTGGCCAAATTGTACAGCCACATTTGGAACACTTCTTAAACCCACTGGATGGTTTTTCCATTTTGTCTGTGACAAAAGGGAGAGGCCTAAGCCTAAGATGGTGTCGATGCACCTGAAGGAAGAAAGTTTTCTTCCCTTCCCTCACTGAAGATTTTATTTTATTTTTTAAAGAAAAGAAAGAAAGAAAACACTGACGGAGTCGGTACCAACATCGACGGGAAGGCAGATGCGACCACAAAAAATAAGAAAAACAGAAATTTTCTGCGGTGACAGGAATTGCTTCATGTCGGCTCCGTGAAAAATGAAGAACTGAGGAGGGAGAGCTGGAAAGGCAGGAAAACAGCTATGGAGGGTCAGTGGGATGCTCCCAAAAGCTTTCCTATTGGACGCTGGGGAGCGTTCCCGCACAGGCTCCATCGGTACCAATGTTACCCATATGTAAAGACTGCATTCCTGCTTGTTCCTGGAGATAATGTAAATTACAACAGGCTTATCTACAGAACCATTATCATTATCTGCAAGTAAAGAGTTAGTTTCAGGCAAGTGAATAACTGCAACAATTAAATTTGCATTCTTCGACAGATCCTTTAACAGTCAAACTGAAAGAAAAAACTATTTTTATAAATTTTATAAGACTTCAAATAAGGCTTTTGAGGGTCAAGACTAATATGGTGGTGATATACCGGCAGTTAGAGATGTGTTCTTCACATTTTATTTTGCCTTGAAGTTTGCTATAATAGGGAAGCACAAGAGTAGGGTGAAAGGTACTCAAGTGGAGTTCCCTGCTGCTGAACAGTCTTGCCAGACTTCCACTGTGGAATCTCATTCGCCTGTTATATTGTCTGAGTGGTCTGCTGTTGTGCTTGTTAGGAGCATGCCACCCCAGAGGAAAGCAGGTACAGATGCTCCTCGACTTTCAATGGGGTTACATTCCGAAAAAAAACAATCATAAGTCAGAAATATCATAACTTGAATTCAACACAGTAGAGTCAATGGAATGTTTACAGGCCATGATTAGGGTTTGCGATGATCACAAAGAAATGTGATATAGAAAGTGCATGAGAGTGGAATGCTGCTGCACATGTGTATAATGTATTGCAAGAACATCACTATTGCAAGTCCAAAGGCATTATAATTATTTTTTTTTATATCATAAGTCTGAAATATCTTAAGTCAGATGATCTTAAGTAGAGGAGCATCTGTATTTTCATTGAGCATGGGTAATTGCCCCAGTGCCCTCTGTGCCAATCAGTTTTAGACGAGGATTGGCTTTTGTTTCTTTGACCAGTGTTATGTGGGTAGAGTAAAGGATAGCTCCTGGTCTCCTGCGGCCACACAATTTCATAAGATCTAAGAGACAAGAGCAGATAGAAGTTGCTTCGGCAGCATATGTTGGGATTCCTGACATGAGAAGGTAATCCACTGGTTGGTTTGGAGACTGTTGGAGCCTCTGATCAAGTGTGGTAAAGTGTAGTTACTCACTTGTAGCAGGTGTTCATCATGGACAGCAGGAATAAGTCCTCACATATGGGTGATGTCCCAGACAGAGCCCACATGGGAACGCTCCCAGCTTCCACTGGAGGCTTTTGGAAGGCTCGATCGTGCATGCGCACCTGCCTTCCCGCCTGCCACGGCACCATCTTCTCTCCAGTACCATAACATGGCAGTAGCCAAAAGACAACTCCTTGGAGAGGTGGGAGGACTTATTCCTGCTGTCCACGGAGAACACCTGCTACAGGTGAGAAACTACACTTTCTCTGTGGACAAGCCAAAAGTTAAGTCCTCCGTATGGGACTCCCCAGCTACAGGATACTAAAAACAGAGGAGGTCAAAGCCCAACAGGGCCAACAAGACTGGAGAACAGGAATAAACAGTGGGGAGTAGTTCCCCCCCCCCCAGGAGGCTAAACTGACTCAGTGTTCTTAGCGCACATCATAACTGAGAGGTCCCTTTTTGGTAGACTGGATGGACAGAAGGGCTGGAAGGAAAGAGCTGAACCTAAGTTCCACAGATGTGCCGGAGTATGGCTTGGCCGAAGTTGCTGTTGCATTGGAAATCCCCATCCAGACAGTAATGAGCTGTGAATATGTGGGCAGAAGTCCATGGAGACTGAGCGCAAGTTGGCCACCAACGCAGTCATGGCTTGAACATTGTGAGCTGTGACATTTATTTATTTATTTATTTATTTTAATGCTTTTCTATACCGCACTATTTATCATCAGCGCGGTTTACAAGTAACATAAGTTGTGCAATGCAGAACAGTCTGACATTGGACTTACAATGAACAGGGAAGATAAAACATGGTGAACAGGATAACTATATACACTATGTACAAATTAGTATTATGGTTGCCCATAATATTCGGCAGTAGTTACAAAAAGCTCAATGGTGGCTATATAAATCTACATATTTCTATTGTTACTCCGGGGTTTGTTAGGGAAGGTTGTAGTGAATGGATTAAGTGCACTAATTGTAGAGCGGAGGGGTTACTCTGTGTAAGCTGCTATGGGTCGGGGTGAGGACGTCTAGGTGATGTTGTCTGAAATGGAGAAGTGTTGCAGGAAGAGATGATGTTTGAGCGCCTTCCTGAACTGAGAGAAGTTGCTTATGGCGCGGAGGTCTGGCGTTCCAGCAAGAGGGTGCATATAGTGCAAAGGCACATTTTCTCGTAGTCTTGGAGCATTTGGTGATGGCTTTTGGGAGAAGTATAGTATTGCAGGCGGTAGATCTCCTTGATCTATTAAGGGGGTGGGGTGTATAAGGTCTGAGAGGGGGGTGGATGTGCTTCTGTTAATTGCCTTAAATGTTATAGTTAAGGTCTTGAATGTGATTCTGTACTGTACAGGGAGCCAGTGTAGATATTTGAGGATGGTGGTGAGATGGTCTTTTCTTGATGCTCCATAGAGTGTTCTTGCTGTAGCGTTCATCGCGAGCTGCAGGGGGTTTAGCGAGCTCTTTGGGAGGCCCAGCAGTATTGAGTTGGCGTAATCAAAATGAGGCATTATTAGGGCTTGAAAGACTGTTTGGAAGTCATTTGGTTCTAGAATCCGTTTCATGTGGCGTAGTATCCGAACTTTGTGGTAAATTGCCTTTACGGTATTGCCTATTTGGGAGTGCATGTTAAGGCGCTGGTGAAGTGTTACACCAAGGTATCGAATCATCGTCTTGGAAATGAGTTCTGCGTTGCGTACTTTGAGTGATGCGAGAGGGGCGAATGTCTGATCTCTGCTGATGAAGAGAACCTCTGTCTTTTTGAGGTTTATTTTGAGTTTTTGCATATGTAGCCAGTCTTCGACAGCATCGAAGCATGCTGAAAGCTGGGAGAGGTCTGGTTGAAATGTGGATATTGGGGTGAACATTAGGACATCATCAGCATATACTAGGCAGTTAATGTTGAATGACCGAATGAGGTTGCAGATGGGTTGCATATAGATGTTAAACAATAGGGCTGAGAGTGACGATCCTTGAGGAACCCCTTTCTCTTGCAGGAATGGAATGGATGTGGAGGGACCAGAGCGTACATGTTGCCATCTGTCGTTAAGATATGAGGCGCACCAGGTGAGTGCACTTCCGTAGACGCCCTTATCGGCAAGGCGGGATAAGAGTAACTTGTGGCTGACCGAGTCGAAGGCTGCTGCGATGTCGAGGAAGATGAGAGCAAAGCCTTGTCTGATATTGTCAATCCCAATTGTAAGGGTGTTAAATAGAGATGTCAGCAAGGTTTCCACTCCATGTGACTCTCTGAATCCGTGCTGGCAAGGGTCGCGTTTGTTTTGATATGATGAGTCAGTTGCTGTTGGACTATTTTTTCCATGATTTTGGCTAGGAGAGGGATGCTTGATATTGGTCTGTAGGAGTCCATCTTTGCGGGGTCGAGCTTACTGTTTTTCAGCAGCGGTCTTATTGATGTTTGCTTTAGGTTCCAGGGGAATGTTCCAGAAAGGAATGAAGTACCTATCAGTTTGGACAAAAAAGGACTAAGTTCAGTCCGTAGGGCTTTTATCCAGTGTGCATGGCATGGGTCATTTGGTGCTGTGGTGGTATTTATAGTCTAGATGATTTCTTGGATATCCTTTACAGTTGGGGGGGAGAAGGAGGTAATAATATGTTGAGTATTTACTAGGGTTGATGGGGGGAGGATGATGGGGGATATAGAGTTGATTGGTCAAGGGGTTAAGGGAGTGGCGGCTTGGCTTGTTTTGGCTCGTAGATAATCAGCATATTCCTGTGGGTCTGGAAGGCTCGTAGATAATCAGCATATTCCTGTGGGCAATGTTCCCTCTAATTTTCTGTAGGCTGTGTGCGCATAAAATATCAGCTGTGTGCAGCTTTTGAAGGAAGGTTAAATTTTTGTGCGCCACATAACGACACTCGGAGTTATATACTTTAAAATTTGACTACACTTCAGAATACAGTATGTGCACCACATTGATTTTAATCAAATTAAATGAAAATAGATGATTACTAAATGAAGCGGGAAATTTCTAGTAATTACAATCATAACTTTTAAATTTTAAGACGTCTGTGTTGTTTTCTATCAGAATCAGAGCCGTAATTTTTGTGCGCTCTGTTGTAAAGTATGTGCGCTCGCTCGGCAAGGTGTGTGCGCACGCACATGCGCACAGCTTAGAGGGAACAGTGCCTGGGGGTCTGGAAGGTGCGATTGGCTGGGGGAAGGTTCCTTTGCCAAGGTTTTAACAAGATTGAAGAGCTCGTGAGGTTTGTTTATGGATCGTTGCAAGATCTCTGCGTGCTACTGTTTCATTCTCGTGGATACAGCCGTTCTATGGGCATCTAGATGGGTGGTGTAAGCTTCATGGTTTTCGGCTGTCCTTGATCGGCGCCATCGTCTCTCGAGCTGTCTAAGTTGACGGAGGGATGCCGTTAGATTGGGTGAATACCAGGGTGCCTTCTTCCTTCTGCTAGGCATTTTATTGCTGGAGGGGGTGTCAATTACAGCATTGAGGCTCTCGTTCCATAAGGATAGCATGTCATCGAGGTTTTGTTCTGGAGGTTCTAGGAGAGGGTGTGCTCTCTCAAGGATCTCTTCTTTGTTGAATGGACGATAGCGTCTGGCATTTGAAGTGGTTGGTTCATCTGGAGTGGGGAGGCTATTGGGCATGAAGTGATAGGGCATTGAGAATCTGATTAGATTGTGATCGGACCGGGGACTGAGCTTAGTGAGAGATTTATCTTGTGCATGTAGCGGGTGGCTACCTGTGGGGCAAAAATAAGATCAAGTATGTTTCCCTTGATATGAGTGGGGCAGTCAACCAGTTGGGTATATCCTAATGCTTTAAGGGCGTCGAGGAAGGCCTCGGATTGGGTGTCTTGAAGGGCAGGGAGGTTGAAATCGCCCAGCACCCAGTTTGCTGTACGTGGATTGATGGGGTTGCAGGCAAGGTCAATGATTAAGGAGGGGTCATCAGGTGCTGGGGAAGGTGCTCTGTATAGCAAGTTGATGGTGCAGTGTTTGTTTGCTATGGAGATGTAATCGAGGTGAGGGGTGCTATTGGAGGTGATTAGCTGAAATTGTAGGTTGTCTTTGGTCAGGATTTGTGTTCCTCTTCCTTTTCGGTCAGTTCTGTGACATGTGTGGATGGAGAAATTAGGGGGCACATACTGATGGAGGAGAACAGAGTCTGAGGCTGACATCCATGTTTCAGTAACGCATAAGATATCGAGATTGTGGGCGGCTAGTATGTCGGTTATGGCTGGCCATTTCTTACGGATGGAACGGGCATTTATGAGAGCACATTTAAGGTCACAGGGAAGGGTGTATGTCCCATGCTGTGGGGGGTAGGACTGTTGTAGTGCGATATAGATGAGGTGGGGGTACGGCATGTGTCCAGGTCTCTCTGTCTGGTGATGGGGGGGTGCATGGTGTCTTCTCCATGAACCATGTAGAATTGGGATGGGGTTTTGGGAGGAAATAAGGGCTTGTGAGCCGTGCATCAGCGCAAGTATCATGCAGCAGCAGGCAAAGGTATATGTGAGTGTGGTTGTGGTGAGTAGAAGCATTGTGGGGGTAACAAGAAAACTCTGTAACTGTCTTTAATGCTTTAACTGTCTTTAACGCTTTAAATGGAGATAGGTTGTGTAATGTAGTAGCTAGGCTATCTAAGTTTAAAACTAACAGATTGGAAATAAGCAATGGGTTGAGTAAGATAGTATCAAAGTATTGTAACAGTTAAGCAATAGGTATATGGCAACAAAGTTGCAATGTGCTATTAAAACAGTGTCAGGACTGTGTGACAGTATAGTAATGAGCAAATAGCATATAATGACAGTGTAGCAAAGATACGGAAGCGCTGCACAGTATTACATTAGCTGGGGTTCACACATATAGTTAAGTACATATACACATATAGTTGAGAATCTGGAGATAATGTTCGATATAGTTACAGGGTGGTATTAGATGCACAAGAAACTTGTAAAATGTCGTCTTACTATTTAGGACCTGCAGTGGAAGTCCGGCGACTTTTTGTGAAGATCGGCTCAGCGTTTTGTCACGGGTAGAGTCTTTAGCATTGGGTGGTTCTTTTGCTCTATAGGTAAATCAGTAAATCGGGCCTCCGCCTAAGGGCCATGCCAAAGCGCCCTCTTGCGAGGCCCTCAGGCGCGGGCCTGCCTCCTGGCGCTGCTTTTTATCCTCAGCAGCTGCCCCGATTGGACAGCACGCGGCAGCAGAAGAATGCAGGAGCGATGTGGGGGCGGCGATCAGCTGCAATCCCTCTTGGGAGAGCTGAAGAAGACAAGAGAGGCTTCGGTCCGGGTCGCGCTGCTTTTTATCCTCAGCGGCTGCCCCAATTGGGCAGCACGCGGCAGCAGAAGAATGCAGGAGCGATGTGGGGGCGGCGATCAGCTGCAATCCCTCCTGGGAGAGCTGAAAAGTACAAGAGAGGCTTCGGTCCGGGTCGTGCTGCTTTTTATCCTCAGCGGCTGCCCCGATTGGGCAGTACGCGGCAGCAGAAGAATGCAGGAGCGATGTGGGGGCGGCGATCAGCTGCAATCCCTCCTGGGAGAACTGAAGAGGACAAGAGAGCATGACATGACCATCGAGGCTCAGGCCTGCCTGGGCATAAGCAAAAGAGATGCAATTTTCTAGCCAAATGGACAATGTGCGTTTGGAGATGACAGCACCCAGCTTGCTGGGGTCAAAGGAGACAAACAGCTTGGTGGAACGTCAATTTGCCTTCGTCTGCTTGAGGTAGAAGGTGAGGGCACACTTCCAGTCTAGTATATGCAGCACAGCCTCCCCACGGTTGGTGTGAGGCCTGGGAAAGGTGGTGGGCAGAAAGACCAATTGATTGAGGTGGAAAGGTGAGACCACCTTAGGCAAGATATGCGTATGTTTTCACAAAATCACCCTATTCTGATGGAACCTGGTGTATGGTAGGTGGGCCGGCAAGGCCTAGAGCTCACTGACATGGCATGCTGAAGTGACCACCACGGCCAGGAATTTCAGAGGGCAGGAAGTAAACAGCTTAAAGGGAGCAGACAAGAGCTGCACCAGAACCACATTAAGGTCCCAAGCCACCGGCGGAGGCTTGACCGGAGGTTTAGAAAGGAGAAATCTCTGCATGAAGCAAGCCACCTGAGGCTGAACTGAGATGGGCTTCTCCTACGAGCCATGATTGTAGGCCCCAATCACGGTCAGGTAGACTCTGACCGAACTGGACTTGAGCCTGGAGATCAAGAGGTATTCTAGCAGTATGTCCACAGCGCAGTGCCCTGTCCGTGCACTAGGTAGAGAACCTCCGCCGCCTAAACACATAGGATCTGCGTGTGTAATCCCTGCAGGAGGCCAGGCAAGTTAATTTCCGAAAGGACCTACCTGCTCAGCATCCAAGCTGTGAGGGCCAAGGACCAGCAAGGTCCCGTCCCTCCTGAGAAATGAGGTCTGGGGTGGAGCCCAGATAGAAAGGCTCCACCGAGTGAGTTGAAACAGCAGGGGAAACCACGGCTGCCTGGGCGAATATAGGGTGATGAGGATCATTGTACCCCTGTTGGCCTGAAGCTTCAATAAGGTCTTCACCATGAGCGGGATTGGAAGAGATGCATAAAGCAGACCCACCCACCAGTGGAGGAGGAAGGCTTCCGGCTCGGGGGAGGGAAGTCCCGGCGGATTTTCCCCGGAGTTTGTGCTGTTGTTGCACAAAGCTTTCTGCATGCGGCAGCAGGAGGCCCAAGTCCCTTACAAGAGGGGGGGGCGGAGGGCAAGCCGTTGGTTCTGGACCTGCTAGCCAAGAGGGCGAGAACAGCTGAAGAGGAGCCCTTTTCCCCGGATTCTGAGCTGCTAGACTCCGACAGGGATCTGGGGGAAGAGGAAGAGCTCGAGGAAGGCGAAATCCCGGAGGAACAGGCGAGAATTGTGAGAGTTTTTCGCCGTGAGGAGTTACCTGCTTCCAGGGGTTTCGAGGGGCCGGCAGAGGCTTTGGGGCCTCCTCAGTCTCCTTGGCCCAGAGAAAGCCGCAATGAGATACAGGGGGCTCGGGTGGGGGTGCTGCCGGTCGGGGGTCGCTTGCGGCAGTTTCTCTCTGCCTGGGCCCGGGTAACTTCCAACAGGTGGGTTCTGGAAGTCGTAGAATCCGGTTATGCCCTGGAATTTGCGAGGCCTGTCCTTCCCTCGTTCGTCCAGTCGCCTTGCAGGACGGCGGCCAAGCGCTCAGCGGTGGAAGAAACCTTGGTAAGGCTGTTGGCGTTAGGTGCGGTGATCCCGGTGCCAAGGGATCAACTCGGCTGCGGTCGGTACTCAATATATTTTGTAGTGCCAAAGAAGTAAGGCTCTTGGCGACCCATTCTGGATCTCAAGCATGTCAACCGGTGTCTCCGGGTTCCGCACTTTCGTATGGAGACGCTGCGGTCGGTAATAGTAGCGGTGAGGCCGGGAGAATTTCTAACTTCTCTCGACCTCACCGAGGCGTATCTTCATATTCCCATCAGAGAGGCTCACCAGCAGTTTCTGCGCTTCGCGGTACCGCAGGGTCATTTTCAGTTTCGAGCATTGCCGTTCAGCTTGGCGACAGCTCCTCGCACTTTCACCAAGGTCATGGTGGTGATGGCAGCGGCTCTCTGTGAAGAAGGCATCCTCGTGCATCCATACCTGGACGATTGGTTGATCAGGGCCAGGGTAGTGGCTCTTCTGCAGAGTCTGGGGTGGGTTATCAACCAAGCAAAAAGCAGGTTTGTACCCTCTCAGGAGATCGAGTATTTGGTGGCAAGGTTCGACACCCAGTTGGGCCTCGTATTCTTGCCTGCCCAGAGGGCAGAGAGCCTACGCCTTCTGGTCAGAGAGTTCCTGGCTCGGGAGAGTCAGACAGCATGGCACTACCTACAGGTTCTGGGAACAATGGCAGCGACGTTGGACCTGGTACTCTGGGCCAAGGCTCATATGCGGCCGCTCCAGCGGGCCTTGTTGCGCCGGTGGTCTCATCACTCTGTCTATGTCTCTTCCGTATACGGCGGCGGCCAGGGCGTCGCTGCAGTGGTGGCTCTCCCCCAGGAGTCTGGAAAAGGGGATGCCTCTGGACGCCCCTCAGTGGATGCAAGTGACGACGGACGCCTGTCTGTCAAGTTGGGGGGCGCACTGCGAGGGACACTTTGCCCAGGGAAGCTGGAGCGTACAGGAGTCTCGATGGCCCATCAACCATCTGGAGTTGCGGGCAGTAGTGATGGCCCTCGGAGCATTCCAGAGTCAGGTTGTCGGCAATGCGGTCAGGATCCTGTCAGACAACATGACGGCAGTGGCCTGCATCAATCGGCAAGGAGGAATGGGCAGCCTTCTGTTGGAGGAGAAGGCGGAAGGTCTCATGAGATGGGCTGAGGACCATCTCATAGCCATCTCAGCCCAGCATGTCGCCGGAGTGGCAAACGTCACGGCCGATTATCTCAGCAGGTACAGGATAGATCCAGGCGAGTGGGAGCTCAACCAGGAGGTTTTCGAGCAGATCGTCCTCCATTGGGGGCCACCGGTCATGGATTTGATGGCGCGATGGGAGTCAGCCAAGACGAGCAGGTTCTTCAGCAGGAGAAAGGAAAGGATGTCGGAAGGGCTGGACGCCCTAAGTCAGCGGTGGCCCTTGGAGGGGTTGCTTTACGTGTTCCCTCCTTGGGCTCTCATCGGCAGAGTTCTGCAGAGGATAGAAGCTCATCAGGGGTTGGTGATCCTGATCGCTCCAGATTGGCCGAGGCGGCCGTGGTACGCTGATCTGGTTCGACTCTTGGCGGCTTCCGGTAAGGGGGGACCTTCTCAGGCAGGGTCCGGTAAGGATGCCGCAGGTGGTTCGGTTCTCGCTTACGGCATGGCTATTGAGAGGGCAAGGTTCCTTAAGAGAGGTTATTCGGGAGCAGTGATTTCCACTTTGTTGAAGGTCCGCAAGCACTCCACCTGCTTAGCTTATGTGAGGGTGTGGTGCATTTTTGAGGTCTGGTGTGAGGAGCGGTGCAAGAAGCCCCTGTTGGTGGAGGTTTCCGATGTATTGGATTTTTTGCAGGCTGGCCTGGAGAAAGGGCTGGCGGCCAGTTCCTTGAGGGTGCAGCTGGCGGCTATCGCTTGCTACAGGGGCGAGGTGAAGGGCAAAGCCTTAGGCCAGGGGTGTCAAACTCAAATACACAGTGGGCCAAAATATAAAACTTGAACAAAGTCGCGGGCCAGCATTGAACAAATGAACCTTTTAATATGGACCCAAACAAGATTTGCTTTAACATTGAATATGAAGCAACACTTATTACTATACAATTTATAACTTAATAGTTCAGATATGCAAAAACCAATTTCAAATAAAAAAAAAATCTATGACATTCATTTATTAAATAAGATTTAAATAATAATAAATAATAATTTTTAAAATAAAATAACAATAATAAAATTAATCAACCATCCAAGCCCATGTCTTGGAGTAGCAAGAAAAAGTGCATAAAGAAAACGTTAATTATTGCTCAGTTTGCTGCACACTGATCTAATCTGATGTGCCCAAGCCAGATACCTGGCATCTCTTCTTGGATGATAGTTCATCAATGTCTGGGCTCAGGCTTTGAGCTGAGGAAATCCTCAGTATCGAGCGAAGGTGTTCATCAGTCAGACGTCTCCTGTGAGATGTTTTGGTCATCTTCATCGAGGAGAAAAGTTGCTCACATAGATAAGTGCTGCCGAACATGGAGAGCATCTGAGCAGCTTGGGTGCGGAGCTGAGGCATTGTGTCAGGGATGAACTGTGGAAACTGGGCGGCGCCCACAGCATCATACTTTGACTTCAGCGTGTCATTACACTGGAGTTCAATTAGCTCCATTTGGAGGTTGGTTGGTGCGTTTTCCACATTAACTGCAAAGGGATTACTGAGCAGTTCAAACCTACATTTCTGGACATCAAAGTCGGCAAATCGCCGGCTAAACTCAGCGCCGAGTACACTGAGTTTTTCAGCAAACTGTGCGCATGGGAACAAGTTGGTAAAGAACTGCGTTTTCATGGTTTGGCAGCAGGGAAAATGGCCAAGGTTTCCTTGCAGCATCTGATTCTCCCACAGGCACAGTTTAGTTTTAAAAGCCCTCACTGCAGCGTACATGTCTGTGATGATGCGCCCCCGCCCCTGAAGCTGCAGGTTCAGCGCATCGAGATGGCTCGAGATGTCACACAGAAAGGCCAGCTCACACAGAAACGTTTTCTCCCGAAGCTCTGCTGTGTCCTTCCCTTTGCTTTCCAGAAACTGACATATTTCTTCATGCAGCTCAAAACATCTATTCAGTACTTTTCCTCGGCTTAACCATCTCACCTCTGTGTGATACGGCACGTCTGCGTATTCCGAACCACACTCCTCCAGAAAAGACTTAAACTGGCGGTGATTCAGACCTTTGGCTCTTATAAAGTTAACTACTTGTGTTACTGTGGTCATAACATGTTCCATCTTTAGGGCTTTGCCACACAATGATTCCTGATGTATGATGCAGTGATAAACAGTTAGTTCACCTGCACAGTTCTCTTCCTGCATCTTCTCCCGGACCCTGCCCACCAGTCCACTTGTTTTACCGCACATCGCTGGCGCACCATCTGTCGTTAATCCCACGAGTTTATCCCACGGCAGCTTTATTTCAGTTACGCATTTGGAAACCTCCTCAAAAATTTCCTTTCCTGTGGTTGTGCCATGCATTGATTTGAATCCCAATAGCTCCTCCGTAACACAAATATTTGAGTCCACTCCACGGATGAAGACTGACAGCTGAGCAGTATCAGATGCGTCGCTGCTCTCATCCACAGCAAGGGAGAATGCAACAAAATCTTTTCCCTTTTCCAAAAGCTGGTCATACAGATTGGTGGCAAGATCACATGTGCGATCAGCTACTGTGTTTCTGCTCAGGCTCACGTTTGAAAAGGCTTGCTTTTTCTCTGGGCACACGATGTCACAAACTTTCAACATGCACTTTTTCACAAACTCTCCCTCATTAAAGGGCCGGGCTGATTTTGCGATCTCTGCTGCCACAATATAACTAGCCTTTACAGCAGCCTCACTTTGTGATGTGGCTTTTTTGAACACATTCTGTTGTGAAACCAAACTTCTTTTCATCTCCTCCACTTTCTGGCTCCTTTGAGTCATGTCCAGGTCCTTGTACTTGTCATGGTGTTTTGTTTCATAGTGTCGTCGAATGTTATACTCCTTAGTTATAGCCACGTTGACTCCACAAATCAGACAAACAGGTCTGTCTTTTACATATGTAAACAAATATTCTGTCTCCCACCTGTCCAGAAAGTTCCTGTTGTCTGCCTTTCTTTTTGCCATTTTTGGGAAGGGGTTCCACAGTGACAGTTGTAGCTTGAGATCGCTATGACTTCTGTCACACAGGAGAGGGCTTCTGGGACCTGTCCTGATTGACGCACCAAAACAACAGCAAGGCATTATGGGATTTGTAGTATTAGCGATGAATGAATGCGCTGTATAATACCGGCGGGCTAGCTCTAGTAGTCATTTGGTATAGCCTCGCGGGCCAAATATAATTACACTACGGGCCAAATTTGGCCCGCGGGCCAGAGTTTGACACCTATGCCTTAGGCCATCATCCCAATGTGATTCGTTTTCTTAAAGCGGTCGGGCGTATCAGACCACATAGGAGTGTGGTGGTTCCTTCTTGGGACCTTAATTTGGTGTTGGATTCTCTAGTCGGGGCGCCCTTCGAGCCCCTTGATCGGTCGTCTCTTAAGGATTTGACTCTCAAGGCGGTATTCTTGGTGGCCATTTGCTCCGCCAGGCGGGTCTCGGAGTTGCAGGCCTTGTCTTGTCGTCCTCCCTTTCTAGTTTTTTCCGCGGAGAAGGTGGTGTTGAGGATGGTTCCGTCCTTTCTGCCCAAGGTAGTATCTCCTTTTCATGTCAATCAGCCGGTGTCCCTTCCGGTCTTTGCCGGGTTAGAGCAGGGCAAGGGTGATGTTCGGCTGCGTCTTTTGGATGTGCGTTGAGTGTTGAGGCGTTACCTGAAACGCACTAAGGCCTTCCGCAAGTCAGAGCGTTTGTTTATTTTGTTCGGAGGACCGCGCAGGGGGGAGGCGGCGTCTAAGGCCACGATTTCCAGGTGGATTAGGGAGGCCATTGCTTCCGCGTATGTCCTAAAGGGAAGGCAGGTTCCAGGGGGTTTTAGAGCCCATTCCACTCGAGCTCAGGCGTCGTCCTGGGCGGAGTTTAGCTTGGTTCCTCCTTTGGACATTTGCAGAGCGGCGACTTGGTCTTCGTTGCACACTTTTGCTAAGCACTATAGGTTGGATGTGCAGGCCGCGGCGGATGCAGGTTTTGGGAGAGAGGTGCTTCGAGCCGGTTTGGCAGGGCCCTCCCAAGCCTGAACTGCTCTGATACATCCCAGCATTAAGGGACTGGACTAGATAGACGACTAGAAAGAGGTAATTAGACCTTACCTGCTGATTAGTGTTCCTGAAGGATATCTAGTCCAGTCCCTGGACCCACCCAGTGTTGCTGCCGGTTCGAAGCAGTTTTAGGGGAGTAGTTGGCACAGGGGGTGCCGGGTTCCCTGGAGGCTCCGCGGTTGGGGCGGTTTGGGACCGAAGCAGAGACCTCTGGGCCGTAGTGCTGCAAAGCTAGTTCACTAGCGGCAGCGCGCGCTGACAGGTAAGCCTCTTCCCCCTCTCTTGGGGGGTGCATAAGGTTCGTCCTCTTGGTAAGGGAGGGGGTGTATGGGGTTATAAGTATTATAGGTATTATAGTTGTTTTCATGGGTTAGTGTCTCTCCGTTAGTTTGCTTTGTCAACAGGATACTGAGGCTGGTGGGCTGTGCCAGTTCTATATATATCCTGACGTCATCAAGAGTTGGATTTACTTAGTTTCCAAGCTGCAGGAATAGGAGCACAACCCAGCATTAAGGGACTGGACTAGATATCCTTCAGGAACACTAATTAGCAGGTAAGGTCTAATTACCTATTTGTATTCCTGCTGGCTGAAGAGCCTGGGAGGCATTTGACTATCTTCTCTCCTTTGAAGTGTGTTCCCAAGTTGGTGCCTCTGATGATGGAATCTCAAGTAGTAGTAGTTTTCTGTTTGGTAAGTTTTTCTTCATATTTGGTGCTTTAACAGGACATTGGGCATTGACTGTCTCATTTAAGGGCCCTTCAGTTTCCATGGATTGGGCATCCTCATTAACCAAAGCAGAGAAGGCATTATGCAGGGATATCTCTTGATGTATAAGGTGTCTCTGTGTTACAGGTTGCAATCTACCCGAGCCCACTGTGATCCATTTGTTCCTGGGATGTTTGATTCTTTGTGGGAGCAGTGGTGGACTTCGTTCGGTTTGTATCCTAGAAGAGGCGTGTTTCATTGCAGCCATTTCTTCCCTTAGTAGAATCAATTCTTTATGCATGGCAGCTAGTTCTTCCCTTAGTAGAGTCAATTCTTTAGGTATGGTAGCTGACTTGAGGCATATAGGACAAGCTCTTAGATTCCAAATGATTTGTCTCAGAATGAAAGCACCAGTTATTGCACTGAATGCACGACATGCTGATTAAGCAGTCCTAGAAGGAGAAGAAGAAAAGGTGGGCTTAACACCAAATTAAAAAGGATAGATGTCAACATATGTGACCACTATAGAGGCAATGCAGCCCTGGGGTGGGTGGGGTAAGGGGTAGGGTGGGCGGGAACATAGGTGTCCCTGGCCAGTAGGCCTTACGTGAACTGTGGGCACACTCAAATATCTAATTTAAGGGCTACACACGGAATGTAGGCAGTCAGAATATTCCCAAAAATTAATGTATAACCAACAAACAGGCAAAAAAAGATAAAAAGCTGAAAGCTTAGCTGTGTGGAGGCTCTGGAAGCTGTGAAGACTAGAGTTGACCAGGTACTTGTGGCAGGCTGTAAGATAATTTAATTAGCCCCGCCCTGGGAGCAGGCTTGCCACAGACAATTCAAACAATGGAAGCAGAAATAGTCACTGAACTTTTTATTTCTATGTATCTGCCTACTGTGCAAAGGTCCCTATAACTTTAAATGATACCTTTGCTTCTAAAGTAAGTGGGAAACTCAGGTAAACACCAGGTCCCTGCAAATCTAAGTATTTCTATTCCAAGTAGCTTTATATCACTAGTGTCCCTGGCCAGTAGGCCTTACATGAACTGTGGGCACACTCAGATATCTGATTTAACCCTTTCAGACCGTATGTCCACTGTAATGGACGTCATGTTTATTCATTGAATTCCATGTATATAGATATATATATATGGTGTCTGTGAAAAAATTTAGGTCTGAAAGGGTTAAGGGCTACACAAGGAATGTAGGCAGTCAGAATATTCCCAAAAATTAATGTATAACAAACAGTTAAACTCTATATTAGCAACAGAACAGGCAAAAAAAGATAGAAAGCTGAAAGCTTAGATGTGTGGAGGCTCTGGAAGCTGTGAAGACTAGGGGGCTTGTTTACAAAGCCGCGGTAGTGGTTCGCGATCGCGATCGCAGCCGCGGCCCCATTGAAATCAATGGGGCCGCGGCTCCGATTACGATCGCAAACCGCTACCGCGGCTTTGTAAACAAGCCCCTAGAGCTACTTAGTGTCTTTTTTTTAATTTAAATTTTTATTAAAGTTTTACATCCATGAATAACAGGAATGAAATAGCAAAAGATGATATACATATCTCCCAAATACAATAAAGGTAACAGATACACCCAAAGCTTTTCAATAGATATCATCAATTTTAGACCACAAACAAAAGGCAAAATTAAGGAGACCTCAGGAAATTAATACACAGGAAAAGAAAAAATAAATTACAGAGCAGAGACTTAAGCGTCAGCCGTGTTAGACGCAATTTGCACCTCAATTCCCTCCCTAGCTATCAGGAAATCCTGCAACTGACTTGGTTCAAAAAATAGAAAAACTTTACCATCATAGGAAATTACACGAGAGGGAAATTTTAAATGAAAAGTAGCTCCCAGGGATAGAACTCTAGAGCGGAAGCTCAAGAATTCTTTCCTCCTCACCTGGGTAGCACGTGATAAATCAGGAAACATATACACTTTAGATCCCAAGATGTTACAGTGAAAATTCCTGAAATATGCCCGAAGAATTAAAGATTTATCAAGCTCCAGGGCCAGAGTAACAAGTAAAGTAGTACGGCCGGTTACCACCTCTAAGGAGTCCTCCAGGAATGCAGTAAGATCCCCAATCCCCACCGGGCTCCCAGAGGTCGGCCTACCAGTAGCGCTCCCTACAGTTAGATATTGTGCTCGAACGATTGGAGGCAAATTATCTGCAGGAAGTTTAGCACCTCCTGAAGATATTTACGCACCATATCAATAGAAGACATGACTGGGGATTTAGGAAAATTTGACAACCTTAAATTATTCCTATGGGTGTAGTTCTCCAAGTACTCAGTCTTTTTTGACAACAAGATCTTATCTTTAGCTTGGGCAGCACATAATCCACGCAAATGTTCCAATTCCTTTTCAACTCCCTCCAAATGTCGAACTTGCTCCAACTGAACACTTTTTGCTTCAGAAATATCATTATGCAACGATAAAGAATCAGATTTCAACACCCCAACAACTGTCATAAGGGAGGTATTAACGGTAGCAATAGCGTCCCACAGTGCTTCCATATCTACATTAGATGGCTTAATCAAACCTCGCAAGTCTGGAAGCGTAGCTAATCCCTCTGGTGGCTTTGTAGAACTTCCACTCTGTCGGACATTCTTTTCCACTCTTCTCCCATCCGCAGAGACCAGCTCAGAAGGTAAAAATGCTGACAATTCTCCCACCGGAGCAGTGCCCTCTTCGCTCTCAACCGCCGACGAGCATCTCACAGCCCTGGCGGGAAGCACACTGCAAACCGGGTCACAGCTTCCAGGTCGAGGAAGGGGGAAACGTAACTCCAGTGATAACCACACCCCCCGATGCACTCAGAGCCGACGCCTCCAACATCGCCGGCTCCGCCGTAGACGCTGCTCCATTCCCCGCAAAGGTAAATCCGCATGCTGCCAGCGTCTTCTGCCCTGTTGCTCCAGAAGCCGGCGACCCCGAGGGTAAGGAAGCCTGCTTTCTTTTCCGACGTCCCATCCCAAAATTGAACGCCGAAATGGCAGCTGGGCACACAACAACCGCGGCACCGCTTACCAGCAGAGAAGCTCTGACACCATCTTGCCTCCCGTTTTTCCCCTCCTCAGTGTCTTTGACTCTTTTCTGGAGAACATAACCGTCCTATTTCTGGAGATTCCAGATCCCATCCATATTCCCGGCAGACTTTGTCACTTTTCCCACAGGTGGCATCTTGTAACATCAGAGCAGTGGACTCTCTCCATAATACGGGAGGGGTACAAACGTCACCTACGAAGTGTACCCCCATGGACTCCTCCAAGAGAGTTCTGTTCTCAAGAGGTCACCTCCCTTCTCTCGCAGGACGCAATAGAAGAGGTACCACTCTCCCAGCAGGGACTGGGCTTTTATTCTCCATACTTCCTCATTCCAAAGAAAACAGGAGGATACAGGCCTATTCTGGACCTCAGAGAACTGAACAACTATCTACTACGTGAGAAATTCAAAATGATCTCCCTAGGTACTCTTCTCCCCTATCTCCAGAGTCAGGATTGGCTCTGTTCTCTAGATCTAAAGGAGGCATAGACTCACATACTTATTAACACACAACACAGGAGGTTCCTGCGCTTCCTGTTCCAAGGGAGACATTATCAATACAGAGTCCTGCCTTTCGGCCTTGCCTCTGCCCCAAGAGACTTTACAAAGTGCATGGCAGTAATAGCCTCATTCCTAAGAACTCTAGGGATATTTCCTTACTTAGACGACTGGCTCATTTAAGTAAGCACCTCTCTAGAGGCCAGTCTTTCCCTCTTGCGCCACATGCAACTGCTGCAACACTTGCGATTTGTAATAAATCTTTCAAAGTCCCAACTCGTTCCCTCTCAAACTCTAGAGTTCATAGGGGCTCTCCTAGACACTCAACAGTCAAAGGCTTTTCTGCCCCAATCCTGCTGCACTCGACTCAATCAGCTTGCATCTCAAGCATGCCTCAAGAACTTTCTTACTGCTCGAGAAATGCTGCAACTTCTGGGTCATATGGCATCAACAGTACATGTTGTTCCATATGCTCGTCTACATATGTGTACAGCTCAATGGACCCTGGCTTCCCAGTGGTCTCAGGCATCGAGTCACCTGGGAGACAGAATAATGGTCTCTACACGTCTAATCTAGTCTCTCCAGTGGTGGCAATCCCCAGGAAACCTTCTCATAGGGTCACCTTTTCAGATGCCTCCACATCGATGTACCCTGATGATGGACGTGTCCAAATTGGGCTGGGGAGCTCATCTTGACAATCTTTCCACTGAGGGACTTTGGTGTCATCAGGAGTCGCAACTCCACAGAAATCTGCTGGAACTCAGAGCCATCCACAATGCTCTCAAGGTGTTCCAGGACCACCATCGCTTCCGTACAGTTCTAGTCCAGACAGACAATCAAGTAGCCATGTTCTACTTGAATAAGCAGGGCAGAACAGACTCTTGGACCCTTTGCAGCAAAGCCCTGCACCTGTGGTCTTTTGCAATACAGCATCACATTCACCTACTTGCAGTGTATCTTCAAGGCAAGCAGAATGTCTTGGCGGACAAACTGAGTCGAATCCTGCTACCCTACGAGTGGTCTCTCCATGCAGACAAGGTTGCTCACATTTTTCAGATCTGGGGAACTCCAGATATAGACCTGTTCGCTAGTCCTAAGAATGCCAAGCTTCCCCGCTTCTGCTCCAGGATGCCTGCACAGAACAACCACGAGGTAGATGCCTTTCACCTTCACTGGGGTCAAGGCTTCCTATATGCCTTCCCTCCCATTCTCCTCATTCCCAAAACTCTTTTCAAATTCCAGAGAGAAAGAGGCTACATGATTCTTATAGCTCCACGTTGGCCACGATAACCGTGGTATCCTCTCCTCCTATGTCTGTCTCAAGCTCAGCCTGTAGATTTGGGGTCTGCTCCAGATCTTCTCTCGCAGGAGAACGGGACACTACTGCATCCCAATACGCAGTCCCTACATCTTACAGCATGGCTGCTGAAGGCATATCCTTCCAGGACATCAACCTCTCTCAACAGGTAAAAGATATCCTTTCAGCTTCTCGGAAGCCTTCTATCAGACACTCCTATGCCTTTAAGTGGCATAGATTCTCTCTCTGGTGTTCTGAAAGGGATCTTAACCCCTTCTCAGCTCCGGTGGATGCATTACTTGAATATCTTCTCCACCTCTCTTCTTCTGGACTCAAAAGCAATTCGGTAAGAGTACACCTAAGTGCAATTGCGGCCTCTCACATACCCCTAGATGGTCAGCCCATCTCTTCCCAGTCGCTTGTAGAATGCTTCACAAGAGGTCTTCTATTAACTAAACCTCCCATTAAGCCACCCCCAGTGACATGGGATTTTAATGTTGTTTTAGGACAGCTTCTCAAGCCACCCTTTGAACTTCTAGCCACCACTTCTCTGAAGTTTCTCACCTGGAAGGTCATCTTCCTTATTGCCCTCACTTCAGCAAGACGCATTAGTGAGCTTCAGGCTTTGGTGGCTGACCCTCCTTATACATGATTCCACCATGATAAGGTAGTCCTTAGGACTCATCCCCACTTTATGCCAAAGGTGGTCTCGCCCTTCCATTTAAACCAGTCTGTTTACCTCCCTGTCTTTTCCCTAGACCTCATTCCTCTAGGGCAGAAGCAACCCTTCACACTCTGGATTGCAAACGTGCTTTGACTTTTTACCTCCAGAGTACTCGAGAGCACAGAAAAGCTTCCCAACTTTTCATCGCCTTTGACTCGAGTCACCTGGGATTGTCAATATCCAAGCAAACTCTCTCCAGGTGGATAGCAGATTGCATCTCCTTTGTTTATGAAAGTGCAGGTCTCTCTTTTGAGGATCATGTTACTGCACATAATGTTCAGGCCATGGCTGCCTCTATGGCAAATCTACGCTCTGTAGCGATTGATGAAATATGCAAAGTGGCAACCTGGTCTTCTGTCCACACTTTTGCTGCTCACTATTACCTAGATGACGACTCCTGCTGGGATGCCTTGTTTGGCCAAGCTGTTCTCTAGCATCTCTTTCAGACTTAGATCAACTCCTACCCCCCACCCGGGTTCCGATACCAGACATCCTTTGAGGATATATGTCCTACTTACTTATGCCTGTGATCCACAGCTCACTCTGAGGTTATCTCTCTGGCATCTCCGAGCTAGGGAGTCCCATATGTGAAGACTACATTCCTGCTTTTTCCTGGAAATAGCGTAGTTACTCACCTGTAACAGGTGATCTCCGGGAACAGCAGGAATTTAGTCTTCACAACCCACCCTCCTCCCCGAGGAGTTGTATTTTTCCTCTTCTTATCCTTCTCTCCTTTTATCTCAGCTGCAAACTCAACTAAGGAGAGAGAGCTGAAAAGGCAGGAAGGTAGCTACGAAAGCGCAGTGGTATTCTCCCAAAAGCTTTCCTATTGGACGATGGGGAGTGTTCCCACGTGGGCTCCGTCGGTATTGACGTAACCCATATGTGAAGACTAAATTCCTGCTTTTCCAGGAGATCACCTGTTACAGGTGAGTAACTACGCTTTCATTCTCAAAGATATGTCTTTCCTTCACTGTACCCCCTGCATTTAAGTTGCCTTACTACTGTTCTTTATATAAGTGCTGCTCGTCCTCCTTTTCTGCTTAGTGTCCTTACAGAATGGATTATAGCCTGCAAAGACTTTCTGAAATAATGAGCAAACTACTAAACACTTAGATTAGGTGATTTTCATCCCATATTTTTGCACACATTCCAGCATTTTCTATGAAAGTCATCTGGACATGCCCAACAATTTCCTAAGGGGCTGTCAAATGCAGGCAGGTTGCCTTTTCTGCATTTTTCCCGCCCAGTTGGCTCTTGTTATTTTTCCCCAAACTATTGGAAAAATTTGCAGATCAAAAGTCAAAGATTTTAGCGCTTCTGCCCATGCTATTTTAGAAATATAGAAACATGACGGCAGAAAAAGACCACATGGCCTGTCTACTCTGTCCTTCCATATCAACCACAGTAGCCCCCTTTTTTCCTTTAAAGATCTGTGTTTATACCATGTTTTTTTTAATTCAGATATGACCTCGTCTCTACTACCTCCTCTGGGAGACTATTCCACACATCTACCACTCTTTCTGTAAAGAAATATTTCTGCATATTACTCCTGAGTCTATCCCCCTTCACCTTAAGAAGGTAAGATAGAAACATGACGGCAGAAATAGACCACATGGCCTATCTAGTCTGTCCTTCCATATCAACTACTGCAACAGTCCCCTTTTTTCCTTTAGAGATTCTCTGTTTGTCCCATGCTTCTTTGAATTCAGATACTGTCCTCATCTCTACACCTCCACTGGGAGACTATTCAAAGCATCTGCCACTCTTTACATAAAAAATATTTCCATATATTACTCTTGTCTATCCCCTTTAACCCTTATCCTATGGTCCCCCTCATAGCAGAGCTTGCTTTCAATCGAAAGAGGCTCGCCTCCTGTGCATTTATGCCACAGAGGTATTTAAACGTCTCTATCATATCTCCTCTATCCCACTTTTCCTCTAGTATATACATATTAAGATCCTTAAGTCTATCCTCATATGCTTTATAATGAAGACCACTAACCATTTTAGTAGCCACCCTCTCTGCCGACTCCAATCTGTTTATATCCTTTTGAAGGTGTGGTCTCTAGAATTGCACACAATACTCCAAATGAGGTCACTCCAAAGACTTATACAGAGGCACTATTACCTCCTTTTTTTCTACTGGACATTCCTCTCCCCTATGCACCCAAGCATCCTTCTAGCTTTCACTATTGCCTTTTCTACCTATTTAGCTACTTTAGATCATCAGACACAATCACGCCTAGGCCCCGTTCTTCTTTTGTGGACAGAAGTACTTCACCCACTATACTGTACTGCTCACTTGGATTATTGCAGCCCAAATGCATGACCCTGCATTTTTTAGCATTAAATCTCAGCTGCCAAACTCTCAACCATTCTTCAAGCTAAGCTAGATCCCTTCTCAAGTTATCTACTCCTTCCTGGGTGTCGACTCTATTGCAAATTTTGGTGGTATCTACAAAGAGGCAAAACTTACCCAACAGCCCTTCCGCAATATCACTAACAAAGATAGGCAATACTGGCTCAGACCAAGGTCCATCAATCCCAGTATCCTGTTTCCAAGAGTGGCCAATCTAGATCATAAGTACTGAGCAGTTTCCCAAAAAGACACACAGGTTCCACAATACTTATCTCCAGGAACAAGCAGGAATGTAGTCTTCACATATGGGTATTGTCGGTACCAACTGAGCCTGCGCGGGAACGCTCACCAGCGTGCAATAGGAAAGCTTTTGGGAGCATCCCACAGTGTCTGCGTGCTACCTTCCCGCCATTCCAACTCTCCCTCTTCAGTTCTTCATTTTCCGTGGAGCTGACAGGTCGCATACCCTGTCACCACAGAAAATTGTTTGTTACTTCTTTATTTTTTGGGATCCCGGCCATTTCTACTGGTACCGACACCCAAGCATCGGCAGGAGCGATAGATCAAAGCTTTCTCGCTATCGAATGCAGTCTAGCGGCTCTTCTAACGGCTTCGGTACCGCTGAAACCGCTTCAGACCATTCAACAAGCACCGGTACCGACTGCACTGGCCTCGGCAGGTATATACCCCCCATGCCGAGTCTAGAGTCAATCTCCGGTGTTGAAACATCGGTACCGAGACACCTCGATACCGACTTTGATCGATACCGGTACCGTGCCTTGCACGAACATCGGGATCCGAGATATTTTGAATCCTCCGATTCTGATGACTCCGATGACTCTGCCGATACCAGTGCAGTTCTTCCAGAAGATCCATCTCCTCCTCCTCAGCATAGAATGTCTCCTCCAGAGGACATGTCATTCCAGGATTTCATACGTGATGTGGCTCGAGGCCTTGCAATCACGGTGACTCCTGAAAAGGAGCCTAGAGCAGAAGAGTTAGAAATTCTTCAATACCCTAAGGCTCCTAAAGAGGCAGCTACTCTGCCCATTCATAAGATCCTTCATGATCTCATGCTGAGAATGTGGGAAACTCCTTTAACCACATCTCCACACTCTCGGAGACTCAATACCATGTAAAGAGTTCCACCTTGTCCTGGCTTTCAGAAGACTCAGTTACCACACCATTCAATGGTAGTGGAATTGGCCATGCGTAGGATAAAGAGTGCAAAAAGACATTCTTCCAATCCTCCAGGCTGTGACTCCAGGACTCTCGATGCCTTTGGGCGTCGATGCTTCCAAGCTTCCATGCTCTCAAGCTAGAATCAGCTCATACAATCCTATACATGGGGATGTGCCTCAAAGAGGTTACAGGAGACTTGGAGCTTATGAGCCCCCTTCTTCCTGATGATAAAAGACAGGATTTTCTTGCTCTAGTCAGACATGCCCAAGATGTTTCCAAGTTTGTAAACCGTGCAGCCTTTGATTGCTTTGAATGCATCAGCAGAACGTCTGCTATATCCATTGGTGCACATCGTATTGCCTGGCTTCAGGCATCAGACTTGGAAATTTGGGTACAAGATAAACTGGGAAACGTTCTTTGCACAGGAGAAAATCTCTTTGGCAAGAATTGGCAAGAAAAAGCTAAAGAGATTGACTCTGACAATATCACCTTGGACAGGTTGTCAAAATCTACAGCCAACCCAACAAAGAAATGATCTAATAAAAAAAACCTTTTTCAACAAGAAAAGGAAGTTTTATCCTTCTTATATCCAGCAGGGTCACTGTCCAGTTCATGTTGCCCAAAAGGGACAACAACAACAGACTAGACAACAGAAGAAACCAAAAGTCCCAAGAGCTCAGCAAGCTCAGTCTCCTCACGGGCTTTGACTCTTTTCTAGAGAACTTAGCCTTCCTGCCCCTGCAGGGTCCAGAGCCTTCTACCATCCCTGGCAGGTTATGTCATTTTGCCACCAGATGGCACCAAATAGCATTAGAAAATTGGACTCTGTCCATTGTACAAGAGGGGTACAGACTTCATTTTCACAGCATGCCCCCTCTTACAATCATAAGACAGTTCAATTCTCAGACCCCTGTTACCAATCTTCTGAGTCAGGAGGTCACAACACTTCTTGCTCAAGGAGCAATAGAAGAGGTACCCATACCTCAACAGGGTACAGGGTTCTACTCCCCCTATTTTCTCATCCAAAAGAAAACAGGAGGAGACAGACCCATTTTCAGAGAATTGAACAAATACCCGTTCCAAGAAAAATTCAAGATGATTTCTCTCGGAACACTTCTGCCATACCTTCAGAGTCAGGATTGGCTATGTTCTCTAGATCTAAAGGATGCATATACTCATCCATCCAGATCACAGAAAATTCCTTCAATTCCTTTTCCAGGGAAGACACTACTAATACAGGGTTCTGCCCCAAGAGTTTTCACAAAATGCATGGCAGTAGTAGCTGCATTCCTATGAACTCTGGGGATATTCGTCTTCCCTTACTTGGATGACTGGCTCATTCAAGCACCCACAGCTCCAGAAGCCAGCTCCGCTCTTTCTCGCACAATGCGAGTCCTTCATTACTTGGGATTGGTAATAAACCTTCCAAAATCCCATCTCGCTCCTTCTCAGTCCCTGGAATTCATAGGAGCTCGCCTAGATACCAGACAGTCAAGGGCTTTCCTTCCACAGCCCCGCTGTCTTCATATAGTGCAGCTAGCTTCCCAAGCAGCGGTAAAAGACTCCCTAACTGCTCGGGAAATGCTTCAGCTACTGGGACATATGACATCCATTGTACATGTGGTTCCCTATACTCGTCTTCACATGTGAGCAGCCCAGTGGACACTATCCTCTGTGGACACAGGCCTCAGGTCGCCTGGCGGACAAAATAAGAAAATCAAAACGTCTTATTTTGTTCCTCCAATGGTGGCAATCACTGGAAAACCTACTCATAGGCTCTCCTTTCAAGCAGCCTTTAGTCCAGGCCACTCTAACAACAGATGTGTCCCAGTTGGGATGGGGGGCCCACCTGCACGATCTCTCCACCCCACAGGAGACTTGTCTTCACATAAACCTCCTAGAACTCAGAGCAATCTTCCTTGCTCTTCGAGTATTCCAAGCCCAGCTCATCTACAAGACAGTCCTGGTCCAGACCAACAATCAAGTAGCCATCTACGTGAACAAGCAGGGCGGAACAGGCTCTCTGTCGTTATACAGCAAAGCTTTATGACTGTGGGCCCTCGCCAGAGAGCATCAAATTCACCTCCTCATGGGATATCTTCCAGGCATTCAAAACCTTTGGGCAGACAAACTCAGCCGAGTACTGCTGCCACACGAATGGTCTCTCCACTCGGACCAGATTGCCCGAGTATTCCAAATCTGGGGAACCCCAGACATAGACCTCTTTGCAAGTCCACAGAATGCCAAACTTCCCCGGTTCTGTTCCAGAATTCTGGCTCAAAATTGTCAGGCAAGGGATGCTTTCCTTCTACACTGGGGTCAAGACTTCCTCTATGCCTTCCCACCCATTCCCCTCATTCCCAAAACACTGCTCAAGCTTCAGAGAGACAGAGGTCATATTATACTCATAGCTCCACATTGGCCACGGCAAACGTGGTATCCTCTGCTTCTACGTCTCTCTTGGGCTACACTTCTGGAGCTGGGGTGTGCTCCAGATCTTCTCTCCCAGGAGAATGGGACGCTATGGCACCCGAATCCCCAGTCCCTGCATCTCAGGGCCTGGTTGCTGAAAGCCTAGAACTTCAGGATCTCAACCTCTCTCAACAGGTAAAGGATATCCTTCAGGCTTCCAGAAAACCCTCCACAAGGCGATCATACGCTTTCAAGTGGAAACAGTTCACTATATGGTGTTCTCAAAAGGGACTTAACCCTCTTGCGATACCTTTGGAATCATTACTGGCGTATCGCCTCCATTTATCAAATTCTGGTCTTAAACCCAATTCAGTAAGAGTGCATCTTAGTGCTAGTGCAGCTTCTTACAAGCCTCTAAAGGGACAACTTATTTCCTCTCATCCACTCATAGCAAGATTTATTAGAGGTCTTCTATTAACAAAACCTCCCATTAGATCACCACCAGTGGCATGGGATTTGAACCTTGTTCTCGGGCAGCTCATGAAACCGCCCTTTGAGCCTTTAGTCACTACAACTCTAAAATTCCTTTCATGGAAGGTCCTCTTCCTAATTGCAATCACGTCTGCACGACGCATTAGTGAGTTACAAGCCTTAGTGGTTGATCCTCCTTATACAAGATTTCACCATGATAAGGTTGTTCTTAGGACTCATCCTCACTTTATGCTAAAGGTGGAATTGCCTTTCCATTTAAACCAAGCGGTTTACCTTCCTGTATTCTTTCCGAGGCCGCATGCCTCCAATGCAGAAAGGAACCTTCATACCTTAGACTGTAAAAGAGCCTTAGCCTTATCTCCAGGAACAAGCAGGAATGTAGTCTTCACATATGGGTATCGTCGGTACCGACAGAGCCTGTGCGGGAACGCTCCCCAGCGTCCAATTAGGAAGCTTTTGGGAGCATCCCACAGCGCCTGCGTGCTGCCTTCCCGCCTTTCCCAACTGCCTCTCTCCAGTTCTTCGTTTTCCGCGGAGTCAGCAGGTCGTGTTCCTGTCACCGCAGAAAATTGTTTTGTTGTTCTTTATTTTTTTGTGGTCGCATCTGCCTTCCCCGACGCTATACCGGTACCACCGGTGGTGGTTCTTTATTTCTTAAAATATATATATATTCTTTTTTCCAAACTTTTTTCCAGGTGCGCGCCATTTTGGGCCTTAGGCACAAAATCTCCTCCACTATGGAAAAACCCGCCTTGGGTTTTAAAAAATGCGCCAAGTCTGGCGGTACCATCTCCGTCACCGACACCCATGAGTGGTGTCTTAAATGTTTAGGTCCTGACCCGCTCCATCTCCGAGTGTTTGGCTTGTGCCATGATGTCCAAAAGGGGTCGACAGAACCAAGCTGCCAATCTCAGTGCCCTTTTTCCTTCCGATGCAGCTTCGGTGGCATCATCGTCTTCCAGGGCTTCGTCTTCCTCCCATGGATCTCCCTGGATCTCAGGTAACTAAACATAAGTCCAGCCGGTCCTCAAAGGGTAGATCTCCTTCTAAGCATCGAGATGCCTCTGGCGTTGCCCTTGAGGGTTCCATACCGGCAAAATTGCCCCGGCGGGAGGCTTCGGCTTCCAAAGTATTATCGGGGCTCCAGGATGTTCTCGAGGCCTCGACCTCGGCAGAACTACTGGTGCCATGCTCTGGGGTACCGGTTACATCTGGTACAGATACCCAGACATCGGCAGGGTCGATAGACCAGAGGTTCCTGGCTATTGAACGCAGTCTGGCGGCTCTCCTTGCGGCATCGACGCCCTCGGAACCGCGTCAGACAGTTCCATCGTGTCGATACCGGTACCGATAGCATCGACATCGACATTGGTATCGGCTTTGCCGGCACCCAGTCATGCGATGCCTTCCGGTGCCAATACACCGGTACTGATTACCCCCGGTACCGACTTCGGTCGGTACGGGTATCGCGTACTTCGAATCCTCGGAGGACTCCGAGAATTCTGACAGTTCTGCCAATACCGGGATACTTCTCCCGGAGGAGCCTTCCTCTCCTAAACGTAGGATGTCACCTCCAGAAGATATTTCCTTTCAGGATTTCATCAGAGAGGTGGCTCGTGGGTTGTCCATTACTGTGACTCCTGAAACAGAGCCCAGAGTTAAGGAGTTGGAGATTTTACAATATCCCAAAGCTCCTAAAGAGGCGGCTACCCTACCCATCCATGAGATTTTACATGATCTCATGTTGAGAATGTGGGAGACACCTCTTACCACCTCTACTCACTCTCGCAGACTGTATACTATGTATCGAGTCTCTCCTTGTCCTGGCTTCCAAAAAACTCAGCTTCCCCACTACTCCATTGTGGTGGAGTCAACTATGAGAAGGATCAGATGTCAAAAAAGACATGCCTCTAATCCTCCAGGACGTGAGTGTAGGACCTTGGATACCTTTGGACGTCGTACCTTCCAGGCTTCCATGCTTTCTGCCAGGATCAGTTCCTATATTTTATATATCGGAATGTTCCTTAAAGAGGTCACAGGGGATTTAGAGGTTTTGAGCCCTCTTCTTTCTGAGGACAAAAGGCAGGATTTTCTCACACTGGTTAAACATGCCCAGGATGTTTCAAAGTTTGTCAATCGTGCAGCTTTTCACTGTTTTGAGTGCATAAGCAGAACCTCTGCCATTGCCATAGGTGCACGAAGAATTGCCTGGCTCCAGGCATCCGATTTGGAGCTCTGGGTGCAGAGTCAAACTGGGAAATATCCCTTGTACAGGTGAGAATCTATTCGGCAAGAATTGGCAAGAAAGGGCCAATGAGATGGAAGCTGACAATTCTACTTTGGATAGACTATCCAAAAGCACAGCTGATCCTGCCAGAAAGAAATCTTTCAAGAAGCCTTTCTTCTCGAAAAAGAAGAGGTTTTATCCCTCTTATTCCCAGCAGGGACGTTCTGCAGGTCAGCTTGTCCGAAAGGGTCAGCAACCACCTAAACAAAGGAAAGCAAAGACTGCCAAGCCTCAAATGTCTCAGCAGTCTCAGCCTCCACAAGGCCCTTGACTTTCATCTAGAGAGCTTAGCCTTCCTGGCCCTCAATGGACCAGAGCCTTCCACCATTCCAGGAAGGTTATGCCACTTTGCCCCCAGGTGGGAGGCAGATAACAGCAGAGCATTGGACACTCTCCATTATAAGAGAGGGGTACAAGCTGCACTTTCTGTGCATGCCCCCTCCCACAATGGTAAGACAGTTCAATTCTCAGACCTCTCTCATCAACCTGTTAGATCAAGAGGTCACTATACTTCTTGCCCAAGGGGCAATAGAAGAAGTACCCATTCATCAACAGGGTACTGGGTTTTACTCCCCCTGTTTCCTTATCCCAAAGAAAACAGGGGGATACAGACCTATTTTGGACCTCAGAGAATTGAACAAATTCCTGTTCAGGGAGAAAGTCAAAATGATTTCTCTAGGAACTCTGCTGCCATTCTTCAGAGTCAGGATTGGCTTTGTTCTCTAGATCTCTCTAGACAGCAACCTTGGGCCGGAAGGACTGGGGTTTCTAGTCCCACAGGTGCTCCTTGTGGTCTTGGGCAAGCCACTTAACCCTCCATAGCCCATGTTCCCTGTAAAATAGTTATCTCCAAGTTATAATGCCCTGTTCAATGTAATTTCAGTTTGTTCAATGTAAACCGCACTGATGCAGAATAGTGCGGTATATAAGAGAATGTAAATAAATAAATAAATCTCAAGGATGCATGCACTCATGTTCTCATCCATCCAACTCACAGAAAGTTCCTTCGGTTCCTTTTCCAAGGAAAGCACTACCAATACAGGGTGCTTCCTTTTGGCCTGGCCTCAGCTCCAAGAGTGTTCACGAAAAGCATGGCTGTGGTAGCAGCATTTCTCCGCACTCTAGGGATATTCGTCTTCCCCTGCTTAGATGACTGGCTCATTCGAGCCCCATCAGAGTCAGAGGCCAGGACTTCTCTATCTTGCACAATGCGTATCCTTCAGTATTTGGGTCTGGTCATAAACATCCCAAAATCTAGTCTAACTCCCACTCAGTCTCTAGAGTTCATAGGAGCTTTGCTGGATACCAAAAGGGCAAGGGCCTATCTCCCCCAGGCCCGTTGCCTTCGCATGGTGCAGTTAGCTTCTCAAGCAGTGCTAAAACCTCTTCTCGCTGCCCGAGAAATGCTACAACTACTAGGCCACATGGCATCCACCGTGCATGTGGTTCCTTATGCTCGCCTCCATATGAGAGCAGCCCAGTGGACTTTATCCACCCAATGGACTCAGGCATCAGGATGCCTGTCAGACAAAATAGCAAACACAAATCGCCTTATTTTGTCCCTCCAATGGTGGCAGTCCACTCAGAACCTGTTGCTGGGGTCCCCTTTTCAACAACCCTTACCCCAGGCAACTCTCACAACAGATGCTTCACCAATGGGTTGGGGAGCTCATCTACAAGACCTCTCCACTCATGGCACCTGGACTCCACATATCAATCTCTCAGAGCTCAGAGCAATCTTCCTTGCTCTTCGAGTGTTCCACACCCTGTTCAGCTACAAGACAGTCCTCATTCATACGGACAATCAGGTAGCCATATTCTATATGAACAAGCAGGGGGGAACCGGCTCTCTGTCGCTTTGCAACAAAGCTTTGCGACTGTGGGCCCTCGCCAGAGAGCATCAGATTTACCTCCTGGCAGTTTATCTTGCAGGCATTAAAAACTCTTGGGCAGACAGACTCAGTCGAGTTCTGCTTCCACACGAATGGTCTCTACTTGCGAACCAGGTGACCAAGATTTTCCAAATTTGGGGAACCCCGGACATAGACATCTTTGCAAGTCTGTTGAATGCCAAACTTCCCCGGTTCTGTTCCAGAATTCCGGCTCAGGGTTCTCAGGCCAGGGATGCCTTCCTCCTTCACTGGGGTCAAGACTTCCTTTATGCCTTTCCACCCATTCCCCTAATTCCCAAAACCCTGTTCAAGCTTCAGAGAGACAGGGGGCGGATGATTCTCATAGCTCCACATTGGCCATGGCAAGTGTGGTACTCCCTGCTTCTACATCTCTCTCAAGCCCCCTCCCTGGAGTTAGGGTCTGCTGCAGATCTCCTGTCACAGGAGGACGGAAGGTTATGGCATCCCAATCCCCAGTCTCTACATCTCAGAGCTTGGTTGCAGAAGGCCTAGATCTTCATGATCTTAACCTTCCTCAGCAAGTAAGGGATGTCCTTTATGCTTCCAGGAAACCTTCCACTAGACGCTCTTATGCTTTCAAGTGGAAAAGGTTTACCATATGGTGTTCGCAGAAGGGTCTTAACCCCTTAGCGATACCTCTGGGATCATTACTTGAGTATCTCCTTCATTTATCCAATGCAGGACTTAAGACTAACTCAGTAAGGGTCCATTTGAGTGCTATTGCAGCTTCCTTCAAGTCTCTGAATGGACAACCTATCTCCTCCCATCCTCTTATAGCAAGATTTTATGAGAGGCCTTCTTCTAACTAAGCCTCCCATTAGGCCACCACCTGTGGCATGGGACTTAAACCTGGTTCTTGGTCAGCACATTAAGCCACCTTTCGAACCATTAGCTACTACCTCTTTAAAATTCCTTTCTTGGAAAGTTATCTTTCTCATTGCAATCACATCAGCACGTCGCATCAGTGAGTTGCAAGCACTAGTGGCTGATCCACCTTATACAAGGTTTCATCAGGACAAGGTAGTCCTTAGGACTCATCCACACTTTATGCCAAAGGTGGTCTCGCCTTTTCATCTTAACCAAGCGGTCTACCTGCCTGTGTTCTTTCCAAGACCTCATGCATCAAATGCAGAAAGGAATCTTCATACTTTGGACTGTAAAAGAGCTTTAGCGTTTTACTTGCAAAGAACAGAGCAACATAGAAAGTCCTCTCAACTCTTTGTTGCTTTTGATCCTTCTCATTTGGGACTTCCAGTCTCCAAGAGAACACTGTCCAACTGGATTGCACAGTGTATTTCCTTTGCCTATCAGAGTAAGAACCTTTCTCTCGAGGGCCATGTCACTGCTCACAATGTGAGAGCTATGGCAGCTTCAATGGCTCATTTGCACTCTGTGTCTATCGATGACATCTGTCGAGCAGTCACTTTGGCCTCGGTTCATACCTTCACAGCCCATTACTGCTTGGACAAGAACTCCCACCGGGATGCCTTGTTTGGTCCGGCTATTCTTCAACACCTGTTCCATACCTATTCAACTCCTACCCACCATCCCAGGTTGGATGCCAGAGACCAATGGGGGGTAGTGGAGCCCTGTCCCAGGGATACACAACTTCTGGGGTCTCTCCCTGGCATCTAAAGCTAGAACGTCCCCATATGTGAAGACTACATTCCTGCTTGTTCCTGGAGATAGCATAGTTACTCACCTGTAATAGGTGATCTCCGGAAACAGCAGGAATTTAGTCTTCACAACCCACCCACCTCCCCTAGGAGTTGTATCTCTCTATCTATCTCTTTCTCTTTCCCTCTCTCTCTCTTTGTCTCAGCTTTAAACTCAACTGGAGAGAGGCTGTTGGGAAAGGTGGGAAGGCAGCACGCAGGCGCTGTGGGATGCTCCCAAAAGCTTCCTAATTGGACTTTGGGAAGCGTTCCCGCGCAGGCTCCATCAGTACCGACGATACCCATATGTGAAGACTAAATTCCTGCTGTTCCAGGAGATCACCTGTTACAGGTGAGTAACTATGCTTTACCTGCAAAGAACACAGCAACATTGAAAAACTCATCTTTTTGTTGCTTTTGATTCTAGTCATTTGGGACTTCTAGTCTCCAAAAGAACTCTCTCTAACTGGATTGCCCAGTGCATATCCTTCGCTTATGAGAGTAAGGGACTTCCTCTCAAGGGCCATGTCACATCTCACAATGTGAGAGCCATGGCAGCTTCTATGGCTATCGATGACATCTGCCGGGCAGCTACTTGGGCTTCAGTACACACTTTTACAGCCCACTACTGTTTAGACAAGGACTCCCGTCGGGACACCTTGATTGGCCAGGCTATTCTTCAGCATCTCTTTCAGACTTAATGCAACTCCTACCCACCATCCTGGGTTAGATGCCAGAGATCCATGGGAGGAAGCATGACCCATCTCACCATGAGTTTGCAGCTTCCTGGGGCCATCTCCCTGGCATCTTTCAGCTGGGGAGTCCCCATATGTGAAGACTACATTCCTGCTTGTTCCTGGAGATAGTGAAGTTACTCACCTGTAACAGGTGATCTCCGGGAACAGCAGGAATTTAGTCTTCACAACCCACCCACCTCCCCTAGGAGTTGTATCTCTATCTATCTCTCTCTCTTTCTCTCTCTCCTTCTCTCCTTTGTCTCAGCTATAAACTCAACTGAAGAGGGAGAGTTGGAATGGCGGGAAGGCAGCACGCAGGCACTGTGGGATGCTCCCAAATGCTTTCCTATTGGACGCTGGGGAGTGTTCCCGCGCAGGCTCCATTGGTACCAACGATACCCATATGTGAAGACTAAATTCCTGCTGTTCCCGGAGATCACCTATTACAGGTGAGTAACTACGCTTTATTGGGGCAAGCAGTGGATTTTCCGGGTCATCTTTAATAATGGTTTATGGAACTTTCCTCCAGGAATTTGTCCAAACCTTTTTTTAAACCCAGCTGCACTAGCAGTTTGATTATGCATTGAGTGAAAAGATATTATCTCCCGGAACAAGTAGGAATGCAGTCTTCACATATGGGTATCGTTGGTACCGACAGAGCCTGTGCAGGATTGCTCCCCAGCGTCCAATTCAAAAGCTTTTGGGAGCAATCCACTGCTTCTGCACATCTGCCTTCCCGACTTCCCAAGTCCTCTCCTCAGTTTTTTCATTTTCCGCGGAGCCAGCAGGTTGTTTTCTTCCAGTCACCGCCGAAAAACATCATTTTCTGGTTTAAATCTGTGTTCTGTCTTTCTGCTGACACCGGTAACTTCCCTGATACCGGCCCCAATCTTTCTTTTCTTTTTAAAATATTTTTCTGTCTTTTATTTTTCATTTTTTCCAATTTTGGTAGTTTCTACCACCAAATTAGGCCTTTGCCTACTTTTCTTCAGCCACGATGGAAAAACACATCAGCAGCTTCAAAAAATGTACCAAATGTTCTGGTACAATATCAGTCACCTATAAACATGACTGGTGTTTAAAATGTTTGGGTCCAGACCATTTATTGACTGAGTGTCCTTTGTACCAACAAACAGATCTCTTCAAAGTCCAAACAAAGCACTAAGTCTTGAGTTATCAGCATTGAAACTCTATACCAATCCTCGAGGTAAGTCCCTTCATCGTCATCAAGATATGCCGAAGGGTGCATCTGATGCTGACAGGCCTTCCAAACAGCCCCGGCTGGAGGACCAGCCCTCTAAAGTACAACAGGGACTCCAGGACACTCCCAAGGCCTCGATCTCCAGAGAGCTACTAGTTCCATGCCCTGGGATGGTGGCTCAGAGCCCCGTGCAGGATTCCACCCAGGCATCAGCCTCCTCCCTTGATCAGCGCATCCTGGCTATTGAGAGGACTTTGACAGCACTCCTGGTAGTCTCGGTACCGTCAGTATCGACAACTCCAACGGTGCAGGCATTGGCATCCAGCCTGGGGCTGATGCTGGACCTCAGATCTCCTTTGGAACAGACAGCCATTGTTGGATCCAATAGGTTCCTACCGACCTATCATCAGTATGGACATGGACATGGACATTGACATGAGACCATCGATACTTTGATTTTCTATTAGAATCGGACTCCACCTCCTCCGAGTCTGATGATACATTTCTCATTTCTAGAATTACTTTCTACATGCTTCCTTTTCTGTGATCTCCAAGAAGAAAACCATTCACCTTTTTTCGTCATCCAAACTCACTACCTGCTCCTCTGATCCTATTCCCACCCGTCTCCTTAGCTCCATCTCCTCCACTGTAGTCCTTTCTATCTCTCATATTCTCAACCTATCATTCTCCACTGCAACTTTCCCTGCAGCCTTTAAGCATGCTGTGGTCACTCCTCTCCTCAAGAAACCCTCTCCTCAAGACCTTACCTGTCCTTCTCACTATTGACCCATTTCCCTCCTCCCCTTCGTTTCTAAACTACTTGAATGTGCAGTTCACTGCCATTGCCTCGACTTGCTCTCCTTTCAAGCCCTTCTGGATCCTCTACAATCTGGCTTTCGTCCTTTACATTCTATTGATATGGCTCTTGCCAAAGTCTCCAGTGACCTGTTCCTGTCAAAATCCAAGGGACTTTACTCGATCCTCACCCTTCTTGACATTTCTGCTGATCACAGCCTTCTCCTTACCTTGTCCTCACTTGGTTTTAAGGGCTCTGTGCTATCCTGGTTCTCTTCTTATCCTCACATCGCTCTTTCAGTATTTGTTCTGGTGGATCCTCCTCTACTGCTAGCCCACTCTCAGTTGATGTACACCAAGGATTGGTCTTGGGTCCATTCCTTCTTCTCTCTACACCCAGTCCCTTGGTGCAGTCATCTTTTCCGATGGCTTTCAGTACCATCTTTATGCTGATGACTCCCAGATCTGCCTCTTTACACCTGAAATCTCTCTGGCAATCCATGCCCGGATCTCTGCTTGCCTTTCTGACATTTCTGTTTTTGATGTCTCACTGCCCCTTGAAATTCAACATAGTAAAAACTGAGCTGCTTATTTTTTCCCCCTAAACCCTCCTCTTCCCTTCCTCCTTTCTCAGTCTCTGTGGATAACTCTCTACTCCTCCCTGTCTCCTCAGCTCGCAACCTTGGGGTCGTCTTTGACACCTCTTTCTTCTCCACACACATCCAACTGATAGCTAAAACCTGCCGTTTCTTTCTCTACAACATGAACAAAATTTGCCCATTCCTTTCTTAACACACTACTAAGACACTTCTCCACATCTTAGTCACCTCCCATCTAGACTGTTGTAACCTGCTCCTTGCTGGTCTCCCTCTGAGTCATCTCTCTCGCCTTCAATCTGTTCAACACTCTGCTACGTGTCTAATCTTCCGCCAGCCTTGTCATTCTCATATTACTCCTCTTCTTAATTCTCTTCATTGGCTTCCTATCTGTTTCCACATCCAGTTCAAACTTCTCCTGCTGACCTATAAGTGCATTCACTCTGCAGTTCCTCACTAGCTATCCTCTCTTATCTCTCCCTATACCCCTCCTTGGAACTCCGCTGTTCTGGAAAATCACTCCTATCTATGCCCTTCTCTTCTATTGCCAACTTCAGACTTTGCTCATTTCACCTTGCTGCTCGATATGCCTGGAACAAACTACCTGAGTCTGTACGTCAGATTTATTTATTTATTTATAGTTTTTCTATACCGCACTATTTACAATCAGCGCGGTTCACAGGTAACAAAACTTGTGCAAGGGGAAAATCCCTATTGCACTTACATTAAACAGTGAGTTGAACATGGAACAGAGGTGAACTATATACATAATGGAACTATATACATAATGGACCTATATACAGGTTGAAAACTGTAGAAAACATCAACTAAATTCTATTCACCACGAACCCGGCATGAGGGACAGCTGGCGTAACCATTTGAGCGTTACAGGCTGAAGAGACGGCTTGGTAATTTTCTGGGGCAACAGGGGAGGGGTTAACTGGGAGGAGGAAGAGGGAAGTGAGGGCTGTGATTGGTTATGTGATGTCATCTGAGTTGGGGAAGTATTGAAGGAAGAGGTGATGTTTCAGCTCTTTCCTGAACTGAGAGAGGCTATTTATTGCTCGGATGTTTGCTGGTAAAGTGTTCCAGCAGTAGGGGACATAGAGTGCAAAAGCACGGTTTCCTGTAGCCTTGGTACATTTAGTGAATTCCTTTGGGAGACTCAAAGTGTTAGAGGCGGTGGATCTTCTCAGTCTAACGGAGGGGGTGAGCTGGATAAGTTCGGACAGGGAGCTGGAAGTGCATTTGTTGATAGCCTTGAATGTCATTGTCAGTATTTTAAATGTGATCCTGGAGTGAACTGGAAGCCAGTGTAATACTTTTAAGATAGGAGTAATGTGGTCTCTTCTGGATGCATCGTATAGGGTTCTTGCTGCAGAGTTCATTGCAATCTGTAAAGGGTGAAGTGAGCTCTTTGGCAGACCGTGCAGTATGGAGTTGGCATAATCAAAGTGAGGCATCACGAGTGCTTAAAATACTGTTCAGAAATCTTTTGGCTCAAGAAGCTGTCTCATGTGTCGCAGCATCCGGATTTTATGGTAAATCGCCTTTACTAAGTTACTTATATGGGCCTTTAGGTCAAGGTGTTGGTCAAGGGTTACTCCAAGATAGCGTAACGAGGTCTTAGAAGGAAGCTCCGCATCACGTACCTTCAGCGATGAGGGGGGGTTGAATGTCTGATCTCTACTGATGAAGAGCACATCTGTCTTTCTGAGGTTTATCCTTAGTTTCTGGGATTGTAACCAGTCAGAGACTGCGTTGAAGCAGGAGGATAGCTGAGACAAGTCTGGGTGTTCAGTGGATATAGGAGTAAACATAAGGACATCGTCAGCATAGACTAGATAATTGATGTTGAAGGATCTGATGATGGTGCAGATAGGTTGCATATACACGTTGAAGAATAGTGCTGAAAGAGATGATCCCTGTGGGACACCCATGGCTTGAGGGAAAGGGGTGGACATGGAGGAGCGAGAATGAATATGTTGCCATCTGTCATTCAGATAGGAGGCGCACCAGGCGAGAGCTTTTCCATGTATTCCCTTCTCATTTAGGCGTAGAAGGAGTAGCTCATGGTTGACAGTCAAAGGCGGCTGCAATGTCGAGGAAAACAAGAGCAAAGCCTTGTCTGATGTTATCAAGACCTGTTATTAGGGTGTTGAGTAGAGTTGTTAACAGAGTTTCGATGCCATGCGACTCCCGAAATCCATGTTGACAAGGGTCGAGAGGAGCATAGTTGTCAATGTGGTGGTTCAGTTGACGTTGGGCTATTTTTTCCATGATTTTGGCTAGGAGTGGGATACTGGAGATAGGTCTAAATGAGTCCATCTTTTCAGGGTCCAGTTTATTATTCTTGAGTAGTGGTCTAATAGATGTTTGCTTTAGACTACGGGGGAAGATACCAGACTTGAAAGATATTCCTATCAGTTTAGCAAGGAAAGGACTGAGTTCAGATCGTAGTGATTTTATCCAAATTGCTGGACATGGATCGTTCGGAGCAGTGGAGGTGTTTATATTCATGATGGTATATTGGATCTCTTTTTCGGATGGAGCGGTGAAGGAGGTGATGAGTTGTTGGGCCCCTGATAGAATTCGTGGAGGTGAAGAAGAGTGGGAGAGATCAAGTGAAGTATCCGGGGGGCAGTTGTTCACGGTTCTGGTAGGTAGGCTTGTTTTGGCTTGTAGGTAGTCCGTGTATGTCTGTGGGTCAGGTTGGATTGATTGGCCCAATGAAGGTTCCTTAGATAAGGTTTTGACCAGGTTGAAGAGCTGGTGTGGTTTGTTTAGGGTTCTTTGTAGTAGTTCTGCATGATATTGCTTCATTCGCGTGGAGACTGCTATGCGATGGGCGTCTAGTTGGGCAAAGTAGGCATCATGGCTTTCAGTTGACCTGGAGCGGTGCCAATGTCTTTCAAGTAGTCTGAGATGCTTGAGGGAGTTCTTCAGTTCAGGTGAGTACCAAGGGGCCCTTGTTCTCCTAGGCGGTCTGTTGTTGGTGGGAGGAGAATTTATTGTTGCATTGAGGCATTTGTTCCAAGAGGAAATCATGTTGTTTAGGTCATGTGCTGGTAGGGTGTGAAGATGTATCTTTTCCAATATCTCTTCTCTGTTGAATTGCTGGAACCATGTTGAGGTTGATGCTGATAGTTCAGTAGGAGATTGTGGAGCAGTGAGTAGGGGGTATGCTGGCATGGTAAACCTGATTAGGTTATGGTCAGACCATGGTACTGCAAGTACTGAGAGATCGAACTTATGCATGTGACTGGGGGGTATTTGTGGAGCAAAAATAAGATCAAGCATATTTCCCTTGACATGGGTGGGGGTATTGAGCAATTGGGTGTAGCCTGAGGATTCGAATGCTTTGATAAGGGCTTTGGCCTTAGTATCTTGAAGGGAGGGGAGATTGAAGTCACCAAGTATCCAGTTTGGTATGTGTGACACAGTGGGATTGCAGGCGAGATCAATGATTGTAGAGAGATCATTGAGTGAGGAGGAGGGTTTCCGGTATAGCAAGTTAATGGACTAATGTTTATTTGTTATGGAGATATAGTCAAGGTTGGGAGTAGTATTGGAGGCAACCGTCTTGAATTGTAGGTCGGTCTTGCTTAGTATGAGAACTCCACCGCCTCTTCTGTCTACTCTATGGCATGAGTGAGAGGAGAAGTTAGGGGGAACAAACTGATGAAGGAGAACAGCATCTGATGATGACAACCAGGTCTCAGTGATACATAAGATGTCAAGATTGGAGGTTGATAGTATGTCAGTTATGGCAGGCCATTTCTTACGGATAGAGCAGGCGTTTAGGAGGGCACATTTAAGGTCATGAGATGGAGAGTGAGGGTCTTTCTGAGAGGTTTTGGACTGGTGTAGGACAATGTAGATGAGATGGGGATGTGGAATATGGCTCTGTCTGACTGTTTGGTAGTTAGGGTAGCTGTGGGGTTTCCTCCAGGAACTGTGTAGGATTGGAATGGGGCTGGAGGTTGGGGTGAGAGCTTGGGAGATCTGTATTTGAGCAATTAAAATGAAGCAGCTGAAAAGAGCACGGAGGTGAGTAGATGGGGCGAGGGAAGGCATGATTGGCAAGGTGAGTACCGGGGTCTCAGATTGGCCATGCAAGCTAAATTTATGGTAAAGATTTGGTGGTTAAGCTTATTACAGAGGGTTAATTACAGCTAGAAAGGTGCAGATACAAGGGCATAATATGGTCGAGTCAAGCACAATTGTATCAATTATAAGTACAAGTTGTAACAGGATAGTATAGGATAATGATAAATTGTAACAACTTCAGGATAAAATGTAACGGCTTCAAGCACAGATTGTATCACTTACAAGTAACACTTACAAGTGGAATTAGTGTCCTGGAGTTTGGATCGGATTACACTCAGCAAGTATGGGAGGACACAGTGCTTATTCGGTATCTCCTCACGGTAGACTCAGATGCTGGAGATGAGTGTAGATTTGAATTGAAGGACCCTGCCTAAGGGCCATGCTAAAGGGCCCTCTAGCGAGGCCCTCAGGCACGCGCCCGCAAGGCGCGGGCGCTCGGGGCAGCGCTTCTTTTTCAAGTAGGGAGATCTGCCCCGATTGGACAGATCTCAGTTCCAGGGGAGTCCCACGCTGCTCTGAGTTGCTCCGGCAGCTCGATCCCCTCAGGGAGAGCAGAGGCTTTGCTGGAGGGCTGCAGGGGGTGAAAGGAGCGTGTTCAAGGCGGCGCTTCTTTTTCAAGTAGGGAGATCTGCCCCGATTGGACAGATCTCAGTTCCGGGGGAGTCCCATGCTGCTCTGAGTTGCTCCGGCAGCTCGATCCCCTCAGGGAGAGCAGATGCTTTGCTGGAGGGCTGCAGGGGGTGCAGATACAAGGGCATAATATCCTATTTAATCCTGTACCATAGTTCACTCTCTGAGATAATCTGCCTGTTTCTCCTTGTTACCCAACCTGTTTAATGTAAGTGCAATGTGGTACCCCCCATCGCACAGATGCCTTCTCTGACCCTTTTCAAATCCAGGCTGAAAACTCACCTCTTCGCTGCCACTTTCGGATCTTGACTCACTTGATGTCCTTTGTTTCCTTACCATTCCCCCTAGCTGTATCCCATGTCTACAGCTACTGTGCTATCTGTCTCGACTAGACTCTAAGTTTCAATGAGCAGGGACCTTCTTTTACATGTGTCTGTGCAGCGCTGTGTACACCTTGTAGCGCTATACAAATGTTCAGTAGTAGTAGTACTACTCTGTATGGGCATGTATCTCAAGGATATCTCCAGGCATCTAGAGAACCTTGCCCCTATCCTTCCTGATGACAAGCGTGATGTATTTCAGGCCTTCATCAGGCAAAATCAGAATACATCCAAATTTCTTACCAGAGCATCTTTCGATGCCTTTGAGTCATCCAGCAGAGTTTCAGCAATCTGTATCGGTGCTTGCAGAATGGCCTGGCTACAGGCATCTGACCTTGAGCAGTGGGTTTAGGATAAAGTGGCCAGTATCCCCTGCTCTGGAGAGAATCTTTTTAGAAAGGGTTGGCGAGAGAAGGCAGGAGAGATTGAGACAAATGATCTCACTCTCAAACTCCTCTCCAGAAAGACGTCAGACCTCTCTAAGAGAGAGACTTCTTTGGATTCTTATCCACCTGCAGCTGCTTACCAACCTCAGCAACAACGATAGGGCCCTCGCCAGCCCAAAAAGCCTAAGACACCTAAGCCATAACCAGCTGCACAACCACAGCCAGCATCTGGTTTTTTGACTCCTTCCTAGAGAGCAGAGCTACTCTGCCTCTGCAGGGTCCCCAACCCCTTCACATAGCAGGAAGACTCTGTTCCTATGCCCACAGGCACATCACATCACATCAGAGCAGTGGACTCTCATCGTCCAAAGGAGCTATCTCCTTCATTTCAAAAACTTGCTGTCTACCACCTCCACAAGGGATTATCTTGCAGACAAATCTCCTATCAGTTGAGGTGTCCACCCTGTTAGCTTAGGGGGCTGTAGAAAATTCCACCTAGCCAGGAGGGCAGAGGCTTCTACCCTCCTTACTTTCTTATCCCCAAGAAGACAGGAAGGGTTCAGACCCATTATAGATCTAAGGAATCTAAACACATTCCTCATTCGAGAAAAATTCAAAATGATTTCCCTTGGTACACTTCTGCCGTACTTTCAGAGGAACAATTGACTATGTTCTCTAGACCTCAAGGAGGTATATACACATTTACTGATCCACCCTCAACACAGACAGTATCTGCATTTTCAGTTTCAGTAAATCCACTACCAATACTGGGTGCTCCCCTTTGGGTTAGCTTCTACACCCTGTGTATATTCACAAAATGCATGGCAGTGGTTGCTGCCTACCTTCGTACTTTGGGGATCTTAGTCTTCCCCTACTTAGAAGACTGGCTAATCAGAGGAGAATCTCCACAAGAGTTAAACTCTCTCTTCATCGCACCATCACTGTGCTCCAAGATCTGGGATTCATCCTAAACCTCCAAAAATCGCACCCATCTCATCGCAGCAGCTCAAATTAATCAGCACACTTCTGGACACTCGTAAGGCCCGAGCTTTCATTCCACAGGATTGCTCTGCCCACCTCATCAAGCTAGCCAGCAACATAAAGGGTCACAGTGCCGTGACAGCTCGAGATATGCTGCACCTTCTGTGGCACATGGCCTCCACAGTCCATGTCATCCCATATGCTACGGTTAACGCTTATTTAGGTGATGCCCCACTGCTATCACCTTGTATTATAGTTTTCACTCTGTATATAGTTTTTGATATATTCTTTTATGATTAATGCCTTGTCAGGTGATTACCTTACCTACTATTTAATCCTGTACCATAGTTCACTCTCTGAGATAATCTGCCTGTTTCTCCTTGTTACCCAACCTGTTTAATGTAAGTGCAATGTGGTACCCCCCATCGCACAATTGTTGTTGCCTGTGAACCGCGCTGATGGTAAATAGTGCAGTATAGAAAAACCATAAATAAATAAAAATAAATAAATATGCCTCCCTGCATATGCGACAAACCCAATGGATTATCATCTCAATGGACCCAAGCAATCGGGCATCTCTCAGACAACATCTGCATCACCCCTCGACTTCTCAACTCCCTTCAGTGGTGGTGCTCCTCTCAAAACCTACTCGGAGGGTCACCTTTTCAGATGCCTCCACCTCAGTGCACCCTGACAACAGATGTTTACAAACTCTGGTGGGGACCACATCTAGACAGTCTCATCACGCAGGGACAGTGGACACCACAGGAATCTCAGTTTAGTTCAGCCTTCTGGAGCTACGTGCCCTCACAAATGTCCTTCGAGTTTTTCAACTCCAGCTTTCGGGCAAACAGGTCTTAGTCCAAACTGGCAACTAGGTGGCAATGTTATATGTGAACAAGCAGGGGGGAATGAGTTCCTACCCCTTTGCCAGGAAGCCCTTCATCTCTGGATCTTCTCCATTGCACACCGCATCCATCTCAGGGCAGTGTATCTACCAGGCGAATTCAGTCTCCTTACGGATAGATTCAGCCATATCCTACATCCACACAAGTGATCTTTAAGTTGGGAAATGGCATCTTGGATCTTCCACCTGTAGGAAACCCCCAGAATAGATATGTTCGCCACCCAGGAACATGCACAACTTGCACTCTTTTGCTCGAGGCTTCCCTCCCGGCACAGCCAGTCAACCTTCCTTCTCCATTGGGGAAAGGGTCTACTTTATGCATTCCAGCCCATCCCCTTAATATCCAAGACCCTGTTCAAGCTGCAGGCCAACAGGGGCTCTGTGATCCTAATAACCCCTTACTGGTCCCATCAGCCATGGTTTCCCCTGCTGACTCGTCTGGCGCAGACTCCACCCCTCAGCTTGGGATATGCACCCAGCCTCCTCTCTCAGGGTCATGGGACGCTTCTCCATCCCAATCCACAGGTCCTCCGTCCCCGCGACAGGGCCTCACTCATCCTGATAGCCCCTCGGTGGCCCAGGTAACCGTGGTTCCTGCTGCTTCTACAGTTGACAGTGGAGACCCCCATCCCCTTGGGAACTGCCCAGGGACTCCTATCTAAGGGGGAGGGATGCACCCCAACCTGGGGTCCCTGTCGCTGACAGCATGGCTGCTGAAACGGTGGCTCTGGCCCCTTTCAACCTTCCAGTTGAGGTGGAAGGCATTCTGCTGGCCTCTCGCAAGGCCTTTACTAGAAAGGCTTAAACCCTCAGATGGCGCAGGTTCTCTGTTTGGTGTGCCGAACATGGGGCTGGCCCTTTCTCCTGCCCGGTGGCTTTGGTGTTACAGTACCCTCTCCACCTCTGTCAGTCCAGGCTCAAGTCTAACTCTGACCGAGTGCACCTTAGTGCCCTGGCAGCACACCACCATCCGATGGATGGTAAGCCCCTCTCGGTCCGACTGCTGGTGACTCGTTTTCTTCGGGGCCTGCTCTTATCGAAGCCCCCGGTTTGCCCTCTGGCAACCGAATGGGACCTGAACGTAGTGTTGGGGCAGCTCACTCGCCCGCCCTTCGATCCTCTGGCTACCTGCCACCTTCGCTACCTCTCTTGGAAGGTGGCTTTCCTGGTCGCGCTTACCTCCTCTCACAGAATTAGCGAGCTTCAGGCCCTTGTGGTGGAGGCGCCCTATACCAGGTTTTGGAAAAACAGAGTGGTGCTTCGCATGCACCCCAAATTCCTTCCGAAGGTAGTGTCGCCCTTCCATCTCAACCAGGAAGTGGTGCTCCCTGCCTTCTTTCCAAGACCTCACTCCAGTCGGGTGGAGACGGTCCTCCACATCTTGAACTGTAAGAGGGCTTTGTCCTTCTATATCCAACGCGCACAGGGCCACCACAAAGCCTCTCGGCTCTTCATCTCCTACGACTGCAGTAGGGGAGGTGGTGACCAAGCGTACGCTGTCCACATGGGTAGCGGACTGTATTGCCCTTGCTTATGAGCAGGCGATATTTCCTTTTCTAAGATGTATTACCTTTCTGGTCGGGGTATTTCTGGTGGGTGGTCTACTGCTGGTAATCAGCAGCAGTTATCTCCAGCGCTTGATTTAACTGAGTTTCTAGAGGACACCCAGGATAATATCCCTACTAGAGCTACATTGCTTGTGACCTTTGTTTCAGATTCTGATAAAGTCTCTGTATTTAAAGATTATTTTAAGAACAGAAATATTTCTTTTTGCGGGGCCCCTGTTCAATTGTTTTTGCAGACATGTCAAGAGCTACTCAGTCAAGAAGGAAAGTCTTTTTGGCTTTGAGATCTTGTGTCTTGGCTCTTGGCGCTTCTTTTTTTGTACGATATCCCTGTAAATGTTTGTTATCCCTTCAAGGGGTCAAATATGTTTTTTTTCAATCCACTTCAGTTAGAGAATTTTCTGTCCAGTAAGGAGGACACGGGTCTTTAAGGTTGGTGGGCGAATGCATAGGTTTTTGTTTGGCTGCAAATATGGAGTTTAGTCTCCTTGTGATTTTGTATATATTTTTTTATTGGGTTTGTTTCTCCTCTTTTTGTGGACTAAATTGATTTGTTTCTTTTTTCTTATAGTGTCTTTAATTTTGTGGTTAGTTTTTGCTTTATTTTCTTGTAACAGGATGCATTATGGAAAAATTAATAAAAATATTTCATCATGAGCAGGTGAGGCTCCTTCTGGATGGCTGTGTCACGGTGCACCGTGTCAGGGCCATGGCGGCTTCATTGGCAAACTTGCGCTCCGTCCTGATGGTGGAAATCTGCAGGGCCTCCACCTGGTCTTCAGTCCATACCTTCGCAGCCCATTACTGCCTGGAAAGAAAGTCCCAACGGGACAGTGCCTTCGGCCAGGCTGTGCTCCATAACCTTTTTGGGGTTTAGGCAACTCCTATCCTCCAACTCTTCTATGTTCGGGCTACTGGAGTGCTGGTTCATCAAACACCAGGGATCCTACTGTGGTCTGTGTATACAGACTAAATTGCTGCTGCTTGCGGCTCCCCTGTGAGGGAGCCCCTATTTTTGCCATCGGCTCTTCTGCAGCCTGTAGTTGGAGAGTCCTATATATGAGGACTGACATCCTGCTTGTTCCCGGAGAAAGCGTAGTTACTCACCTGTAACAGGTGTTCTTCAGGAACAGCAGGAATCAGTCCTTACAGCCCTCCCTCTTCCCCTTGCTCCTTTACCATCTTTTATTTTTGCCGTCTTTTAGCTATGTGATCTGACTAAGCAAGATGGCACGTTGGGCGGGAAGGGGACCACACATATGTGGTGGGATCTCCCAGAGGCTTTCTTTGGAAGCTGGGGGGATGCTTCCACTAGGGCTCCATCGGTGCCAACGTCATCCATATGTGAGGACTGATTCTTGCTGTCCCCGGAGAACATAGAAACATGACGACAGAAAAGGACCACATGGCCTATCTAGTCTGTCCTTCCATATCTACTACTACAATGGTCCCCTCTTTTCCTTTAGAGATCCTCTGTGTTTGTCCCATGCTTCTTTGAATTCAGATACTGTCCTCATCTCTACCACCTCCACTGGGAGACAATTCCATGGATCCACCACTCTTTCCGTAAAGAAATATTTACGCATATCACTCCTGAATCTATCCCCTTTCACCCTCATCCCATGTCCCCTTGTAGCAGAGCTTGCTTTCAATCAAGAGAGGCTCTCCTTCTGTGCATTTATGCCACAAAGGTATTTAAATGTCTCAATCATATCACCTCTATCCCGCCTTTCCTCTAAAGTGTACATATTAAGAACCTTAAGTCTGTCCTCATATGCTTTATAATGAAGACCACTAACTGTTTGTGTACTCTGCACCTCCCCTCACCGGTAACAGCACCTGGGCTCTTGGGTAACAGATTTCCACACCTGGAGCAATGAGAAGGAAGCAAATATGGGTAATAATACAAAACACAATAGACATAGGCAATATTATAAAAACCACCAAAGCTTTGAGAGGGAGATCACAGCTTACTCAATGTCTCCCTACCATCACAGAGGTTAACTATTTTATTTATAGGTCAAAATTCCATTACACAGCATAATTTTCACCTTATTGTTCTACATCAGGCATCGCGTATATTCATAATGTGCATCTCTATCTCTCTATGTCATAGGTCAGATCTTATTAGCATAGTTCATCATGAGGAGACATACATTTATTCCCAGACATCATTTCTTAAACAGTAATTCTAACACTAGCAGTTTTGATATCTCTGATTCGAGACTGAGAGACTAGAGATAGCTTCTCCCTGCATTATCTTTTTCATAACAAACCTAGTGTCTTTGTTTTAGGAAAGTTCAGCCTAGTTATTTCAGTAGAGTCTTTCAAGGTTGTTGCTGAGTAATAAGCCCTGGAATATCTGAGTTACTGAATCTGTGGTGTTAACTCTTTCTGAGGGCTTTCAGTAATATAATGTTAAGTACCCTCACTGTGTACACAGCCCTGTACAGGCAAGTTTCTTTTCATTCCCCCCTCTGATTCTGCAAAGAATCATTTCAAAGGTAAGGAAACTCAGACATTGATATTAAAGAAAGATTGTAAATAGACTCTGGGTCAATCTGCAACATCATTCTAGGGATCAGAGAGTCCACTGGCTTCTTACAGCAAGCAGACATTACACAGAGAATCAATGCTCCTAAAATAAAACCCCCACATATCCGAACAGTGATGCTAATATGCCTCGCAGTAGCTTAGACAATGAATTTCAGAAAGAAGAAACAGAATCTGAAAAATAACTTACATAACTACTACTTGGGACAAAAATACAATTTCTAACCTTATCTAGTAGGCCTTTCACTACTTTTCCTTCATTATCCAGCAGAGAATAACAATGATTAATCCACACACTCCATTTTCATACCCAGCAGAGAGCTTGTAGTTTAAATTTAACTCAGGGCCTAGTAACAGCAAAGTACTTTTAGTTTAAATTTAAAACACAGAAGAGAGCTTTCTGGTTACATTTCATGCCCAGCAGAGAGCTTGTAGTCTAAATTGAATAGTCACTCAGGGCCTAGCATCAGCAAAGTACTTTTAGCTTAAATTTAAAACACAGAAGAGAGCTTTCTGGTTAAATTTAGAACCCAGCAGAGAGCTTGTAGTTTAAATTTCATAAGAAGTTAGAGCCTAGCAGCAGCAAAGAGCTATAATTTAAATCAAATTAGAATATAGCTTACCTCAGCAGCACAAGACAGGGTACTGTGTAGCAGCCCTCTTTTAATAAGTGTTATTTCCCTCCCTCCCTCCCCACACCCACCCACCCCTGAGATAATCGTAGCTTTATAGGTACTTACATATCTTATAAGACAGGAGGTGCTCTCAGGTGAAGCTCATTACCCAAATCAGTCATACACTAAGGATCTGAGATTAGTTAAGCTTCAGGTGAACAAGGTATATTAAACGTATTAGGTACAGTTTTATTAGTATAAATATCCATAGCAACCCTTAGTAAGTAAAGGACTTATATCTAAACACAAACTTAAAACTAAGATGCAGACAGCAGTCCAGCAGCGGGATGGGGGCTTTCCAGTCTTTTGCATTGAGTGTCACATGTATGATTTTCTCCCAGTTGGTGAGAGGTCTTACGTGTGCACTAGGTGCAAGGAGCTCTTTGCTCTCAGGGAACGAGTCCGTTCTCTAGAGGCTAAAGTAGCAGACTTGGAAAGCATAAGACAGACAGAGAGGTACATAGACGAGACCTACAGGGATATAGTCCTGAAGTCCCCACCTCCAGTCTGGCAGCATCCCTGTTGCCATGGAGGAGAGAGGTCACGTGACAGGAGAGCATCACCCTAGTGTGGCAGGAAGCGATCCTGTAACTAGGACCTGTCCTCCAGGTGATGTAAAACCCTCTCGCACCAAGGACGTTTCTCCAGGGACATGTGCCCATGAGGGAAGGGTTAGGACAGCCGTTATAGTTGGTGATTCGATCATTAGGCATGTAGATAGCTGGGTGGCTGGTGGACGTGACGATCGCGTAGTAACATGCCTGCCTGCTGCGAAGGTAGCGGACCTCACGCGCCACCTAGATAAGGTCTTAGATAGTGCTGGGGAGGAGTCTGCTGTCTTGGTACATGTCGGTACCAATGACATAGGAAAATGTGGTAGGGAGGTTCTGGAGGCTAAATTTAGGCTTTTAGGTAGGAAGTTGAAATCCAGAACTTCCAGGGTAGCGTTCTCCGAAATGCTTCCTGTTCCACGCGCAGGACCCAAAAGGCAGGCAGAGCTCCAGAGTCTCAATGCGTGGATAAGACAATGGTGCAGAGATGAGGGTTTTGGATTTGTTAAGAACTGGGGAACATTCTGGGGAAAGGAGGGGCTCTTCCGAAGGGATGGGCTTCCCCTTAACCGGGATGGAACCAGGCTGCTGGCATTAACCTTTAAAAAGGAGATAGAGCAGCTTTTAAACTAGATATTAGGGGAAAGTCGACAGTCGCCCGAGAGCGGATGGTTCAGAAGAATGTATCTTTGAAGGATACTACCAAAAGCAGAGAGGTTCCACAAAAGAGTGAAGTAGCCCAAATGCCCTCAAGTATGGAGCAGACAGAGCTTAAAGATCCCAAATTACCCATGTCTAACAATAGCCAAATTAATATGAATAAAATACATTCTCTAAAATGCTTGTATGCAAATGCTAGAAGTCTAAAATTAAGATGGGAGAGTTAGAATATATAGCACTAAATGAAAGGTTAGATATGATTGGAATATCAGAGACATGGTGGAAGGAGGACAACCAGTGGGACACTGTGATACCTGGGTACAAACTATATCGAAATGATATAGCTGATCAAATTGGTGGAGGGGTTGCTCTCTGTGTTAGAGAGGGCATTGAGTCAGAAAGGATTAAAGTTTTGCACGAAACAAAATCTGCTGTAGAATCTATATGGATTGAAATTCCATGTAAAAGGGGGAAGGCAATGGCAGTGGGGGTGTACTATCGAGCGCCTGGCCAGAATGACCAAATGGATGATGAAATGCTCAAAGAAATCAAGGAAGCTAACAAAAGTTACAGCGCAGTAATAATAATGGGCGATTTCAACTACCCCGGTATCGACTGGGTCAGTGTCACGTCAGGACATGCTAGGGAGATAAAGTTCCTAGATGAAATAAATGACTGCTTCTTGGAGCAGTTGGTTCATGAACCGACCAGAGGGGAAGCCATACTAGACCTAGTCCTTAGTGGAAAACCAGATCTAGTGCAAGAGATAAGGTTGTTGGGTCCACTTGGCAATAGTGATCATAGCATGATCGCCTTTGATTTAATTAGTGGAGGAGGGATAGTAAGGAAATCCACAGTACTACATTTTAACTTTCGAAAGGGAGACTATGATAAAATGAGGAAAACAGTTAAGAAAAAACTAAAAGGAGCAGTTGCAAAGGTTAAAGACGCACATCAGGCTTGGCTGTTGTTGAAAAATACTATCTTGGAAGCCCAGACCAGCTGTATTCCACGCTTTAAGAAAAGTGGAAGGAAGTCCAAAAAACTGCCAGCATGGTTTAAAGGTGAGGTCAGAGAGGCTGTTGTTGCCAAAAAAGCATCTTTCAGGAAATGGAAAAAAGAGCCAAACGACGAAACCTGGAAACAGCACAAGCACTGGCAAGTCAAATGCAAGGCATTGATAAGGCAGGCAAAGGGAGAATTTGAGAAGAAGCTTGCTGCGGAAGCAAAAACGTGAAGTAAAGACCTTTTCAAGTACATTCGTAGCAAAAAACCTGTGAGAGAATCAGTTGGTCCATTAGATGATAAAGGGGTTAAAGGAGCACTAAGAGGCGACAAGGCGATAGCGGAGAGACTGAATGAATTCTTTGGTTCAGTCTTTACTGAGGAAGATGTAGGGATGTTACCCATGACTGAAGTGGTATTTAAAGGTGCGGAAGAATTGAAGGAAATATCGATACATCAGGAAGATGTATTACAACTATTAGATAAATTGAAGAGTAGCAAATCACCTGGGCTGGATGGTATACATCCAAGGGTGTTGAAAGAACTGAAATATGAGATTGTAGACCTGCTATTAGTAATCTGTGAACTATCATTAAAATCATCTCTAATACCTGAAGATTGGAGGATCGCCAACGTAACACCAATTTTTAAAAAGGGTTCCAGGGGTGATCCAGGAAACTACAGACCGGTGAGCCTGACATCAGTACCAGGAAAAATGGTAGAAACCATCATAAAGAATAAAATTACTCAGCATGTAGATAGTCATGACCTAATGGGAGACAGCCAACATGGCTTTAGACAAGGAAGATCTAGTCTTACTAATCTGTTATGTTCTTTTGAAGGAGTGAATAATCAGGTGGACAAAGGTGAGTCGGTTGATATTGTGTATCTGGACTTTCAGAAAGCCTTTGACAAGGTCCCTCATCAGAGACTTTTGGCAAAACTAAAGAGTCATGGGATAGGAGTCAGTGTACTATTGTGGATCAGGAACTGGTTAAAAGATAGAAAGCAGAGGGTAGGGCTAAATGGCCAATTTTCCCAATGGAGAAAGGTGAATAGTGGTGTACCCCAGGGATCTGTGCTGGGTCCGCTGCTTTTTGACATATTCATAAATGACCTGGAAAGTGGAATAACGAGTGAGGTTATCAAATTTGCAGATGAGACAAAACTATTTAAAGTTGTTAAAACCCAAGAGGATTGTGGAAAATTGCAAGAGGATCTTGATAAATTGGAAGACTGGGCATCAAAATGGCAGATGAAATTTAATGTGGACAATGCAAGGTTATGCACCTAGGGAAGAACAACCCAAACTATGGTTACACGATGCAAGGTTCCACATTAGGAACCACCACCCAGGAAAAAGATTTAGGCGTCATTGTGGATACCATGTTAAAACCCTCGGCCCAGTGTGCAGCAGCGGCCAAGAGAGCAAATAGAATGCTAGGTATGATAAGGAAAGGAATGGAAAATAAAACAAAATATATTATAATGCCTCTGTATCGTTCCATGGTGAGACTGCACCTTGAATATTGTGTGCAATTCTGGTCGCCGTATCTTAAAAAGGATATAGCGATTTTAGAAAAGGTTCAGAGAAGAGCCACCAAAATGGTAACGGGGATGGAAGGATACTCCTATGAAGAAAGGCTAAAAAGGTTAGGGCTCTTTTACCTGGAAAAGAGACGGCTGAGGGGAGATATGATAGAAGTCTATAAATTAATGAACGGAGTGGAACGGGTAAACGTAGATCGATTGTTTACCTTATCAGAATATGGAGAGACTAGGGGACTTGCAATGAAAGCTACAGGGTAAACTATTTAAGACTAATAAAAGAAAATATTTTTTCACTCAACGTGTAATCAAACTCTGGAATTTGTTACCGGAGGATGTAGTAAAGGCTGTTAGTGTAGCTGGGTTTAAAAAAGGTTTGGACAAGTTCCTGGAGGAAAGGTCCATAAACCATTATTAAGAAGGGACCCAGGATATCAATGCTTGAACCAATACAAGCATTGTGGAACCTGTGTCCCTTGGGGAAACTGCTAGGTACATATGACCTAGATTGGCCACTGTTGGAAACAGAATACTGGGTTTGATGGACCTTGGTCTGACCCAGTATGGCATATCTTATGTTCCTTCTCTAGGCGGTAGTCTAAAGCCATGCAATTCTGGGCTGCATAGGCAGACACCTTGTCCACTGCACCTTGTAACACACTAATTGCCTCTGTGAGATCCAGGCTGTAAGTTCAACAACTGCCTGTAAACGCATAATCTGGGTAGCATATTCTCTTGTGGGTGCTATTGCTCCAAAAGTTGAAAGCCAAACGGTACCCGTAAATACATCAATCTGAGATTTAGTTAAAGGACTTGTAGAGTCTACTAGTTGCTGTGCAGCTGCTATGGCCTTATCCTGAGGCGAGATATCAATTTTTCTTCTTAAAGAATCATTCGGGGTTGATAATAAAGTAATATTTTGGTACGGTAAAAATTGCCACGGGGTATCTAACTGGGCAACATAGCAAGTACCTGACCAACCTCTAGGCAGTTCTGTATATGCAAGATTACCACACACAAAATAATCTCCTTCTAAAGCCACTAACCCACTTTCCCAAATTGTCAATTGTGGGGACAAGATATATTCTGTGTACAGTTATTCAAAGCCCACTGAGAAATACTCATCTCTTTAATTCCTACAGACAGATTACGTTCCTAGGGATGGTAATACCCTAACAAGGGGCAACTCAGGTTAGCTATGTCTAGGTCTGAACTAGAGTCATTCAAAGGGGTTGGGTATCCAGAACTATTATACTGTAACAATTCATGATCATGCACTTGGTTCCCTTGAGTTGGCACTAATTGTACTACTGAAATATAGGAGCTTCTTACATGGGATTTTTTTATACCAGGTAGAGGAATTATGTAGCATTACTGTTTTGCATATGTTTGAAGGAGTATCCCCTACCTTTTTCCCTGTATTTTGAGCCGTAAAAAACATATTGGAGGTGACATTAGAGGCATAGGGCTAATCACCTTAGGGTCTGTGGTTGTATGAGACCCATTTTACAGTGGTTAGATTAAAAGCTATGTCACAAAACTCTTGAAAGGGTTTAGGCTTAGCTCATAGCAGGAACCCATGCTGAGTGGCTGTCACAGTTGGAAGGCAAACAGCACAATCTGACAGATTAAAGTGTTTTGTAACTGAGTGTAGATGTGACTCAAAAATATTTGGGTATTCCCCAGAACATTCCCAAAATTCTGAATGCAGTACTGCTTCATTAACAATAATATGCCATAACACAACTACGACCAGATCAGGAAACATTCTTAACAGACCTCTGAATATCTAAAACTATTAAGTACTCCAAAAATAAATGTTCTAAAAGAAATGAAAACAAAACTATCCTCCTTAGTATTATGAAGATAAACACTATAACTATAACCACCCCCAATCTCTTCACGAAGTATTTTTATGTAATTTCATGTATTTCCACGGATGCTCTGCTGTTTTTAATGTCCTTTGTAGAGTGACCAAGGCTTTTACATAATTTTAATAAGGATCAGTTGTTATTGTTCTTCTGTTTTCAATATATTTATTAGTTTACTGTTATTTACGTTGCCCCATTTATCAGTCATAGTGTCTCTTTACATTTAGCTATATGCGTATTTATGTAGCAATTTTCTTTTAAATTGAGGTGTATAGAGCACATTTTCCCTATCACAAATCTTGTTTGTATACATATATATAAAAAATTGTGAGTTTTCCACCATTTATTTATTTTATCAATGTGTCCTGCAGAAATGAGTTTACTTATTCATAGGTGTAAATACAATTTTAGTTGTTTTATGGTTCATTCTTTATTTATTTTTTTAAATTTTTCTGGATTATGCTTTCTCTGGTCTTTTGCTTGTTGGTTATGGTTTTCCCTTTTTAATTATTATTATTATTATTATTATCTCTATGCTTGACTATTTTTTAGATGCTAATTATCATATTTATGGTTTTTAGCTCTATTTTCATAGGATTGATTCAGGTCATCGAAACTGTTCTGTTTTGTGAACTTCATCATTTTAATGATGTCTAGAAAAGTAAGTATTTTTACAATAATGATGTCTCCTGGGATCATATGTTTTCCCTTTTACTTTTAAATAGTCTTTTGTCCTTCTTCTTGCTTTAATCTTTTGAGTTAATTAATTTTTCACTTATATTTATTTAATTCATGGTTCTTTTTATTTTGTTATACTTTTATATTAGTATTTTTAATGTTGGTTTTATTTGTTTGCATTTTATATGTTTGGTCTTATTGATGTTTTTATTTATTTATTGTTGTTTGCCGTTCTCAGCCCCCTGATGAAGGCGTTGCCGAAACGCGTTGGGGTATTTTAATATTAATAAAGTGCATGTGACCACCATACCTCTTGCTCTTTGTGTCTCTTAGATGCTGGAAAAGGCCTCTTACATAATTAGTTCATTCTAAAAGCACTTAATCATGATAGTCTTTTCTGCAATATCACTGTTGTCCAAGTCTGAATGAGTCTCTGCATTGCAACAACAGAAGACACCTCTCTTGATTCACAGATGCAGGGAACCGCCTTCTGGATCCTGCGAAGGAGCCTTTTTACACTGGGAAAGATGTATCCAACGAGATTGTCCTTCCATTGTACAAGCTGAGTATCCCACCAGGAGCACACGGAATGGACCTAGGAAGTTGGGAGCCAAAAGTATCTTTGTATGCAAGTTCTTAATCAGGACCCAATCCCCTGGCTTCAATTCTGGATGTGATGACTCTGAAAGAGTATCTTGCTGAGGATTCACCTTTAATAAAAGGTGAAACAGACAAGACTGAGTGCAATCGTGAGCAATAAGTCCAAATATCGCTGCGCAGCAGTTGAGGATCTGGGATTACTGTCAATTCATGTGCAGAGGTAGCTGGACGTCCAGTAACTATTTTGTACGGTGTCAGGCCTCCTTGATTATGCTGGGGGAAGCTACACACTGCCATAAGGGCAAAAGGAAGGGCTTCTATCCAATCTGTAGCCCAATCCTGTGTCAGAGTACGTAAGTGACTTTTGAGTGTCCTATTCATCCGTTCCACTTGACCTGAGTTTTGCAGATGATAAGGAGTGTGCAGTTGTCTTTTAATACCAAACCATTGTTCAGTATCCTCCCAGACACTCGCAGCAAAGGCTGGACCCTGATCAGAAGAAAGAACAAAAGGTACACCCCAAACAGTAATAAACTGAGTGAGCAGTAATTTGATGGAGACACTGGTAGGGGATAAGCTTCTACCCATCCAGAGAAGAGACACGTAATCAATAACAAATACCGCTTCCCCCACTCTGGCACAGGACAGGTCTATAAAATCAAGCTGCAAAATAAAAAAGGGTCCGGAAGGTTTGGGAAGGGTGGCAGAAACCCTTATAACTGACTCTAATCTGACCCTACTCTGCCAGCCTTGAAACAGTGCAGACAAGCTGTGCCACAGAAAAAAACTTCAGGTGATACCGGAGAACCGAAAAGGCATGATTCATAGCCACAGCAGACAGGTGAAGCTTATGATGCAGGAACAGGGCAAGTGGAAACAATAGACTGTCAGGGCAAATGAGCAGATGATCCTTTTTCCAGTAGCCCTGTGCATCACAGGTCGCACCCCACGAAGTCCACAGAGTGTGAGTTTCAAAGGGAGTATCTTGATAGTGCTGTAAGAGAGATGGAAGGGAAAACAAAGTCATGTTATATGGTGTTAAGTACAGCAATGTTGGTGGCACTGATGCTCGGCGGGCAGCTTGTGTGCTTCTTGGTCAGCAAAATGGTTTGAAAACAATCATGAGACCCATCATCCTCCACAAGATCTGTCAATGGAGCTAGAAGTGTTGAAGGGTTGCATATTGATGTAGTATATACTGTAACATGAGGCTGAGAAAACTAGAAAATCAGTCATTTCAATTGCAAAAGCCACTGCTACCGAACTACGTAGACATGTTGGGAGTCCCAAAGTCACTGAATCAAATCGCTTTGATAAATAGCCTACTGGTTGGGAATCAGTAAGGTGGGATGTTTTAATTTAGAGCTCCCCTGTGTGGAGTTTGGATATACTCCAACTCTTTTTTTTTTCTTGTACATGTATCTTTGTTAATTGGTGCTACTCTGCTTTCTTGATGTGGTCTCGAGTGATGTGATCATTTGTTCCTAAATTGTATCAGAATGCTTTGACTTTGTTGGTTATTTATTATGTATTCTGGGAAAATTCAAAATAAATAAATAAATAAAAAATAGCCTACTGGCTTGCAACCAGTCCGGAAGGCTTGTAAAAGCACACAAGTAGCAGAGGAATCAGAAATAGCCACATACAGTTTGAATGGCAGAGAATAATCTGGCAAAGATAAACATGGTGCATTTTCCAGAGCAGACTTTATATTCAAAAAGACTTCCCACTGTGGTAATGTAGGTACAATGAGACCTTCAGGTCCTTCTTCCCAAGGAGAGAGCATAAAGCGAAGCAGTAAGGTCTGAGAAATTTGCTAGCCATTGTTTACAAAAGATTAACAAACCTAGGCATCTGCGCAGTAATACTGGTGTTGCTGGAAAAGACAATGAAAGAATAGGTTTCAATCTAGCAGAGGTAATTGCACGACCAGATGGTGTTAGGACAACACCCAGGAAAGTAACATTTTGAGATACAAATTGCAGTTTTGACAAATTGACTTTCAATCCTAAATCAGCAATGTGAGACAATAAAGACAAGGAACCTGACAAACAAATCTCATAATTTGGTGAACATAAAAGCAAATCATCATCATACTGAACTAAAGAGGAATGGTCGAGCCTTACATCAAGCAGTGCAGTTCTTAGGGCCTGCGCAAAATACGTAGGACTATCGGTGTAACCTTCCAAGTATATTGTTTATTGTCAAATTGGAAGGCAAATAAAAATTGATTTTCTTTGCTAATTCTCACTGAAAAGTAAGCAGAACTCAAATCCACAACAGTCCCTGTAGTTATCTATGTCCAGATATCATGTGGATTAGGTACCAAGGGAAAAATTGGCAAAATCACATTATTTATTGCTCGTAGGTATTGCACAAATCTATAAGTCTTACCGTCAGCCTTTAGCACGGGAAGATTTGGAGTTTACATAGTGAAGTTGTAGAATAGATGACACCTTGTTTCTGAAGATCTTCAATCACAGGACAAATTCCATCAATGGCAGCTGCTGGTAGTGGGTACTGCTTGAGTCTGGGAAGCTGGGCTCCGGGTTCCACAGTGATCTTCACAGGCGGAATGGAAAGGGATCCGACATTGGATCCTGGCACTGTCCATAGGGTAGAAGGAAGTTCTGCAAGAGCAGGATGAATGGTATTGGCATCTGCAGGGGACAGCACTTCAGAGAGAGAATTCAGCTGGAAAAACAACTTTCCACTCATCCAGGATAGAGTAGCACGGTGTGAAGCGAAAAAGTCCCAACCTAAAAGATTTACTGGTAAAGTGTCTCCCACAAGAAAGTTAGTCTCTCCAATCTGCAAAGGTAAAAGTTCAAGCTTACGATTAAGAATTATCTTACCTTCAATGTCTTCACAGTGTACTATCAGTGCTTGAGCTAGTTAAGCGTGATAAATGACAGGCAAATCTTGTAAACGCAGTGCTGAAATAGTAGCTCCAGTATCAATAATAAACTTCAAATTATATCCTTCCAGCTTAGCTTCAATAATAGTCATGCATCCCATGTATCTCCTCCAGAGTCTTCTGGGCTAGAGTAACATTGATATACAGGAGTGAATTCAGCTTTTACTAGAGGGAAATCAGCTTTCTGGATGTCAAGATTCTGATTCTGGGGGCAGTCACGCTGTAAATGTACAATCTCACCACAAGCACGCATTCCTTTTGACTGTCCATGTCCTTGCTAGGAATTCACATAACCTCCTCTCCCTCTGGCTTTACTCCTACCCCTGCCCATGGGTGGCTGCATAGAAGCAAACTGTAAATTGAGCAGTTTAGTCTTTTTCGCATCTATCTTGGTTTGCTCTTCTTGCTGTTCCTTGATAAATTTAAATTCACTCTATCAAGCACCTTTCAGAATTGCATCTGCTGTTCTAGCTGGCCAATCTATTATTGAAGTCTCCAAAATTTCTTTTATTCTCGGATGCAAGGCGTTTACAAAAATATTATGGAATCCTGAAAGTGTTTCTTCTGCCTTACCAGAATAGTCCTTAAAAGCTAGCATACACCTAGTGTGAAAATCTGTAACCTTTTCACCCCTATCCTGCCTTAAAGATGTTAGTCTCGACCAATCCTTTACAGGCTTACATACTACTTTAATAGATTCTAACAATTTTTCTCTACTCAAAGCAAAATTATCTCTGAGTCTTCTCTTGAAAATCTATCACAGGGTCTGTGAGTGGCCACTGCCAGTTATCCACATGGATTGGATGAAAATAAACTGGATTAAAAAACACAGCCCTAAACAAATTATCTAGATCTGCCCAAGTTAATTATTTGATACCGTAAGGACACAAATCTACCAGGGTTATCCCTGTAGTTAGGAAATATTTTAGCCAAATCAAACACTTCCTTAGGGCTCCAATTTTCAGGCACAGTCATAGAACCTGTCAGGCCCGCTGGATACAAATGGAAAGGATAAGTAAGCACAATTTTATTTCCCTCAGCTGTTTCAGATTTAACTGTGCTAGAACGGGGTTTATTTTACTGGTGCATAGCTTCTTGAATAGAGCCTAGAGCATGATATAATCGATCATGCTCCTCTTTATAGGTTTCATAATGTCTGTCCAAATCTCTCTCAGTTCAGTAAATAAGTTCATCAGTAACTCTTAATTCTTTAGCAACAGTAACACTATGACCTATTGCCATTCTTAAGGTCCCTATTTACATGTACAACACTTTCTGTTTCTCTGTCCACACGTGCTCTCAATTCTTATTACAAATGTCCAAAATACACAATTCTACTCCCCATAACTCCTGTTTCTCTTTAAGTATTTCTTCTCTTAGTTCTGCTGCACGAGTGACCTGCACTCGCTCAGCTGGTCATTAGTTACATTTCCTAGCACAACTTTTGTTTCAAATCTTGAACTTCATTCCTATGTTTTTCTTCATGTGCCATCCATTCCCACCATGTAAGCACAATCCATTCATGACTATTGCACGGTTTACCTTTAACCGCCAACTCATATCTCAGGTAATGGACCTTATCTACAGAGAAAGTTCCCTCCAGAGGAAACTGCAAATTCTCATTACCTCTAGTCACTGAATCCCAGTGTGCTACGGAATCGATGGCTACATCACCATGCTTCTCATACGTACAATAGAAGCATACAATAAGAAGGGCTACCTTTCTTAAACGCTAAAGCCCTAGCTCTGTCATGCCATTCACACATCTGAGACAGAGCCTGTCTAGTTAACAGATTACCCATCACTGATGATACAAATCTTCTGGCACCTTCTGCCAATGCCCTGAATGCAGAGATCCGTATCCAGCACGGCACCAACTGCTTGTGTACTCTGCACCTCCCCTCACCGGTAACAGCACCTGGGTTCTTGGGTAACAGATTTCCACACCCGGAGCAATGAGAAGGAAGCAAATACAGGTAATAATACAAAACACAATAGACACTTGTATTATAAAAACCACCAAAGCTTTGGGAGAGAGATCACAGCTTACACCATGTCTCCCTACCATCACAGAGGTTAGCTATTTTATTTATAGGTCAAAATTCCATTACACAGCATAATTTTCACCTTATTGTTCTACATCAAGCATCGCGTATATTCATAATGTGCATCTCTATGTCTCTATGTCATAGGTCAGATCTTATTAGCATAGGTCATCATGAGGAGACATACATGTATTCCCAGACATAACTTCTTAAACAATAATTCTAACACTAGCAGTTTTGATATATCTGATTCGAGACTGAGAGACTGAAGAGACAGCTTCTCCCTGCATTATCTTTTTTATAACAAACCTAGTGTCTTTGTTTTAGGAAAGTTCCGCCTATTTATTTCAGTAGTCTTTCAAGGTTGTTGCTGAGTAATAAGCCCTGGAATGTCTGAGTTACTGAATCTGTGGTGTTAACTCTTTCTGAGGGCTTTCAGTAATATAATGTTATTAAGTACACAGCCCTGTACAGACAAGCTTCCTTTCACTAATAGCCACCCTCTGTACTGACTCCAGCCTGTTTATATCCTTTTGAAGGTGCAATCTCCAGAACACAATACTCCAAATGAGGTCACACCACAGACTTAAACAGAGGCACTATCACCTCCTTTCTTCTGCTGGCCATTCCTCTCCCTATGCACCCAAGCATCCTAGCTTTGACGTCGCCTTTTCTACCTGTTTAGCTACTTTAAGATCATCAGGCACAATCACGCCTAGGTCCCGCTTTTCTTTTGTGGACAAAAGTACTTCACCCCCTATACTATATCGCTCCCTTGGATTTCTGCAGCCCAAATGCATGACCTTGCATTTTTTAACATTAAATCTCAGTTGCCAAATTCTACACCTTCCTGGGTGTCGTGTCTGTTGTAGATTTTGGTATCATCCGCAAAGAGGCAAACCTTACCCGAAAGCCCTTCCGCTATATCACTAACAAAGATGTTAAAAAGAGTCAGACCAAGGACAGATCCCTGGGGCACACCACTGGTAACCTCCTCCTTCCTCAGAGTGAGCTCCATTCACCTGTACCCTTTGTCACCTCCCACTCAACTAATTTGCAACTCAAGCAATAACTTTAGGGTCCATCCCTAGAGTGCTCAATTTGTTTATAAGTCGCCTGTGAGGAACGGTGTCAAAGGCTTTACTGAAATCTAAATATACCACATCTAGGGCTCTCTCTCGGTCCAACTCCCTGGTAACCCAGTCAAAGAAATAATCAGATTTGTCTGACATGACCTGCCTCTAGTGTATCCATGCTGCCTCAGATCCTGTCAACTGCTGGACTCCAGAAACCTCACTATTTTCTCTTTCAGCAGCGTTTCCAATAATTTACTCACCACCAATGTTAAACTAACCAGCCTATAGTTTTCAACCACATCCTTTTGTGTAAAGGGACCACATGAGCCTCTCTCCAGTCCTTTGGCACCACTCCTAAATCCAGTGAGGCATTGAAAAGGTCAGTCAGTGGAGCTACTAGAACGTCCCCATGTTCCCTCAGTATTCTAGGGTATATCCCATCCGGTCCCATCGCTTTGTCTAATTTAAGTTTAGCTAGTTTCTCACAAACACAGTCTTCTGAAAATTGTTCAAGATGCCCCTCGCTTCTGTTCCTGTTTGTGGGTGTTTTCTGAGGTCCTGCTTCTGGTTCTTCATCTGTGAACACAGAACAGAAATATTTGTTAAGCAATTCTGCTTTATCCTCAGCTTCTACATATTCCTCCCCTTCATCCTTGAGTCTGACAATACCACTTTTGCCTTTCCTCTTCTCACTAACATATCTAAAAAATGTCTTATTCCCCCATTTTATTGCATTGGCTATTTCATCCTCTTTTTGAATCTTTGCTTTCCTGACTACTTTGCTAGCTTCTCTAAGTTTTTCCAAATATAGATGCCTGTCTTCCTCTCTCTGTGATCTCTTGTTTTTCATGAAGACCTCCCTCTTTTTCTTCACCTTTTCAGCTACTTCTTTTGAAAACCATAGCGATCTCATTTCCTTTTACCTTTATTTACCATTTTAACCAAAAGGTTGGTTGCCCTTAAAATATCCCCTTTCGGTTTTGCCCACTGTTTTTCTACATCCCCCAGCTGTTCCCATCCCGCTGATGACTCACTGAGATATTGGCCCATCTTGGCAAAGTTAGTTTTCCTAAAGTATAAGACCCTTGCTTTTGAATGGGTTCTAACAGCCCTAGTCCTAATACTGAACCACACCATCTGTTACAGGTGAGTAACTACGCTTTATGGCCCCTTCACATGTGAGTGCTGTTATCAATTGCCGGAATAGTTCTCACTGTAGAGAATGTAGGATCTCCTTACTTCTAGATGACACTGCAGAAGGGATATGCTAATCAACATCTTGAATATTGAAATCGCCTACCAGTAGCACTTCTCCTTTTCTGGCAATATTGTGTATGTCTTTTATTAAATCTCCATCCACTTCTTTTCCCTGTGAGAGGGATCTGTGTATCACTCCAATGCAAAAGGATTTCTCTTCTTCTCTTTCTAGTTTAAACCACAGTGTTTTTTTTGCTCCCTTTTTAAGCCTGTAATTCTATAGCTTTAATATTATTTTTAATATATAGTGCTCCTCTCCCCCTTCTTCCTACCGTGTCCTTACTGAATAAAGTATAGCCCGGTACAATTACATCCCAGTCATGATTGTCCGTGAACCATATCTCTGTAACCACCACTAAATCCAAGTCAGCCTCTTCCATTAAAGCCTCAACATCTGGGATCTTATTTCCCATTCTACAGGCAGTTATGCACACCGCTTTCCAGATGTTGCCCCTTTGACCCATTTCTATAGAGATATTTAATGTTTCACTTCCCTGGGGGCTTTCTTCATCCATCCCAAACAAACCTAATTTAAAGCCCTCTACGGTAGGTTAACCAGTCTTCTGTGGAAGACACTTTGACCCTTCTTGGACAGATGGATGCCATCTCTGCTCTGCAGCCCTTGGCACATCATCCCATGGTTTAGGAAACCAAAACATTCTCGATGACGCCATCCACGCAGCCATGCATTCATCTCCAAGATGAGCGCTTTTCTGCCTTGATCTTTACCCTCAACAGGGTAGATTGAAGAGAACACCACCTGCGTACTTATCTGCTTCACCCTCTGCCCCAGAGTTATGAAGTCACTTTTGATACACTCAGAGGAATACCTAGCAGTATCATTAGTGCCGACATGGATGAGAAACATCGGATAACAGTAGGTTTGATGAATCTTGGCAGTCTCTCTATAACATCCCAGATTTTGGCACCTGGCAGACGGCACACCCCTCTGGACATTGGTTGGCAGATGACCGCCTCAGTACTTCTCAGAAGAGAATCACCAACCACCACTACCCTTCGCTTCCTTGTGGTCAATGATTCTGCAGCTTTGGGATGCTTGGGCTCTGGTTCTTCCCTTTCCTGGGGTGCTTTCACCTTCTGCACTTCCAGGACTGCATACTGGTTCTTCAATTCAAGGGCTGAAGGAGTTGGATTGTTGATTCTACAGGCTCTGGTGACTTGTTTTCATCTCTCTTCATTCTGCAGCCTCCCATCTTCACATCTGTCAGAGAGCTTGGCTGTTTCAAGAAGCATCTTGTCAATGTACTTCTCACTGTCTCTAATGCTTCTCAGCCTCGCCACCTCTTCTCTGAGCTCCTCCACTTGTTTCCTGAGAGCTTCAGCTTTCAGGCATCCTGCACATGGAGCCAGTCCTGCGGCTGGCATCAGGCTTTCTGAACAGAGGCAGAATCTGTAACGGGGGCAACAGCTTTGTCAATATGATTTTTCTCAGGCATTGTTCAGTTGGTGGATTTTGGTACCTGTTGAAATAAAAAGAGAGAGACCTACCAAAGTCCTTTCCCTCAGCTCTTCTTTAAGAGAAAAAGCAGGTAACCTCTTTTAAGTGTTCTAACAGCGCTGATATATGTTCTTGTTTGTAGCTAGTTGGGAAGTTGCCCCATAAAGCAAGAATCCTCACAAGCAGTGGGTAGGGAGGGATCTAACACCTGATGATGTTAGTGACTTCAAAGAGCCTGCTTTGAATTGAAATCTGGAACAAGGAACTCTGGCAGAGATTTTCCCAACACCACAAAAAATTCCTCTTTTGCAATGTAGAAAAGGAATTAGCTTTTTAAAAATGAAGACCAAAACCCCTTTAAGAGCTCTCAGGCAGAGAGATAAAAAGCCACACAATATTATCTTGCTTGAAAAGGAATCCCTCTTAGGAATTGAGTGAGAAAACCAAACAAATGGCCTCCTGGCGCACAAAGCAGCTTTCCATTGGCTCCCTGAGCCCCAATCGGCATCCTGAAAGACAGCAGGAGGCTATAAACCCCTCCCTCTCTCCAACAGAAGGCCAATCAGGGCCCACCAGCAACTGTTCAAAAAGGAGCGCCTTCTGGCATGCCCGCACCAGGCGGTCCCGCACCTGGCAGTCCCACGCCTGGCGGGCCCACGCCAGAGAGCCTCTCCAGAGGGCCCTTTGGCATGGCCCTTAGGTGTGGAATGAAGGCGAATAAGAAACGGAAGAAGTAGTGCTGCACAACCAGCTTTTGTATAATATTTACCCTCCCAACTATGGACCGATTCTACTAACTACCATATTGTAAGTTTACTCTTGATATTCTCTGCGTTAATCCTTATTGCAATTACATACAGTAGCCATTTGAATTTTAACAATCTGTACCTTAACTCTACCTCTTCCATTGAAACCTTGGCTCACATTGTATAGCAGTGACTAGGACTTTATATGCTATTATAACATATTTAGTTGTTACGTTGTAGCTCTCTTATTACATTGTAGCCGTTTATTGCATTCCTGATTACACTTGTTGCATCTTCTGCTACTTAACTGCAGCAAGTTTCTTATTCTTACACTGAAATATATGCATTACTGTACTTGTGTTTGCTAGCCACTCAGTCTCCTCTCTCCCCTCCTAGCCTTGTCTAGTCTGAGGAGTACCATCATCAGCTCTACTTTTCTTATAAATAACCTCTCCCCTTGTATCACAATGCTAGATTTAATTCCCTACATTACCTTTCTATATAGCCTGGCCCTATCCATCATACTTGCCGGATCCTTTTCTCACCATCAAGGCCTAATTTCCACCATAGATGGCTATGGTCGAAACAGACAAGAAGATGTTTTCAACTCGCTGAGACCACCATGTCTGTCAAGACACCAACACCTCATTAACATTGTTTGCCATCCCCTGGAAAATCCCATACTTGGAAGTCCACAGAAGAAAAAGCTCTGAAGTGTATGTTTATAAATGCAAGATCTATCCAGAATAAATGGCCAATTATTGGGGACTGTGTTGATAATCATAAGCTAGACATAATCCTCATTACTGAATCATAGCCCACAGACACCAATGCAGTTCTTACCAATCAACTTAAGCTCCCAAACTATTATATTTTCAACTGTCCAAGAACTAACAGAAGAGGCAGTAGTACCCTCATAATGGCTAGATCTGACCTACAATTCAAATACCTCATCTCCCACAACTCTACCAGTCTCGACACCAGCATAATTGCTAATAAGCAGTTAGCAATAACGCTTTTCTATCGTGCTTCCTCTACTAGTGCAGACAACCTCTCCATAGCCCTGAATTTAGTCTAATCACTCAGCGAAGACTAGACCAGTCTGGATCCTGGGAGACTTCAATCTCCCTGTATTATCAAAGAAGGACTCTACAGCTTTTCTTGATGCGATGTCTTGTCTTAATTATGATCAACTAATACATGCCCTTAACCACTCTAGAGGAAACACATTGGACCTTATCTTTGCACCCTCCCACACATATGGTTCCAGCAACTCTGTCCAGTGTTTTCCAGTGCCGTGGCCGGACCACAAAGCCATTGTATTCCACATTCCAGCTGCTATCCCAGATTCTAATTCATCTATTAATACTGCATTACCGCCAGCTCATCACTTCAAACCATTCAACAAAGATGCATTCCTTGCTGAAACATTGCCTAACCTTAATTCCTGCACCTCTGATTTAGATGACATTATACACTCTTGGAACTTGATGCTAAGCCAGGCTGCTCTACTCCCCTAGCACAAGCACTCTTCTAAAAGATCACATTCTGCTATATGGTTTACAGCTGACCTACACAACTCCCCTACTCAGTCTCAGGAAACTGGAGTGAAAATGGCACAATTCTAGACTTCCCCACGACAGAGAAATATATAAGGCCTTACAAGACCACCGCATTGCTATTACGACTAGAAAGAAGGAATACCACACTAAAATCCTAATGCGCTCCCTCAGTAGGCCCCACAAGCTCTTTCATTTAATCCAGTCCCTCACGAAGGACGCACCGCTACATCAAACAGAAAACTTGCTTCACCCGCAGGATCTTGCTATCCACTTTCATAATAAAGCCAAACTGATCATTAATCATTCTGGAGATTCCTGCACAGACAAGCCTACGACTGAAAGCACCAATATCCCTGCTCTGAGCTCTTTCTACTCATACTCCACAGAACAAATTGAAAACAAAATAAAAGGACTTAACTCCACCACCTCACCTGCAGATCCATGCCCATCCCACTGGATCAAGTCTGCTTGCTCTTAAGTCCTCGCATCTCCAGAATTGTTCACCTCTCCTTCAACAAGGGTCTTGTTCCAACACCTCTGAAAACTGCTACCATCAAACCACTTCTAAAAAATCCCAAGTTAGATCCTCTGGACCCAAACTCCTATCGTCCTATATCTAGTCTTCCCTTCATGGCTAAGGTAATGGAGAAGATAGCACAACAACAACAAATTCAAGACCATATTGATACTTATGTTCTTTTGGATCCATAGCAGCATGGCTTCTGTCAACACCATGGTGTTGAGACCTTGCTCACCTCCCTATTTGATAATCTGATTATAGGCTTGAATAAACCGAAACAGGGCTTCATCCTAATCTTCATGGATATTGCCTCAGCTTTCAATACAGTCTGTCACAGCCTCTTGCTTAATCAACTTAAACTTAAAGGCATTCAGAGCTCAGCATTAGATTGGTGTTGCTCTTATCTATCAGATTGCCAACAACAGGTTCGCATAGGTATGCAAACATCAGCTGTGTTTCAATAAACCCAAGGAGTTCCGCAGGACTCTTCCCTATCCGCCCTGCTATTTAACATTTATATTCAGCCAATATGCATGATTATTCAATCTTTTGGCATTCATTACCACATCTATGTAGGCGATGTGCTGCTCTACTCCCCTTTCTCAATGGATAACCCTAACTTATTTATTTATTTATTATTTATTTATTATTTATTACAATTTCTTATATACCGCACTATTGTCAGCGCGGTTTACATACAACCAAATGACCATAACAAACTGTTTGGCTTCACATAGAACAGGAGAAAACAACTTGGATAACATGTTTATGCTTTACATAGAACAGGAGTAATAACTTGGATAAACGGGGAATGCAAACTAAACTACTTACATATGTACAATGAGACCGAGTATTGGGAATTCAGTGTGAACATGTGTACAATGGAGTTGATATATTAACTTGAGGGGGTGAGGGAGAGGCACTTATGTAGTGGTAGGGTTAATCTGGTAGTATTGAGTAAATAAATGGGATTTGAGAGCCTTTCTGAATTTTGATAGGTCAGTAATTGCACGGATGCCTGGTGGTAATGCGTTCCAACATTTTGGGGCATAGATACTAAATGCCCTGTTAGATGTTGCGGTTGTGTACTTTGTTGAAGCCTTTGGAATTACTAGCACATTTGTAGATGGGGTTCTCCTTGTTCTGTTGGGAGGAGCTGGCTGGATGATGTTGGTTAAAGAGGGGGAGGTGATGCCATGGATAGATTTGAAGGTGAGTAACAAAGATTTGAATGTAAGCCTTCCTTGAACGGGGAGCCAATGAAGTTGTATTAGGATAGGCGTTATATGGTCGCATCTTGCTGCTCCTACTAAGATTCTGGCTGCGGCATTCATGGCAAGTTGCAAAGGATTTAGAGATGATTGAGGGAGACCTTGGAGAATAGCGTTGGCAAAGTCAAAGTGTGGTAAGATAAGTGCTTGGTATATTGTCCGGAAGTCTTCAGTGCTTAGAAGGGATTGCAGGTGTCTGAGTGACCGGATTTTGAAGTATACGGCTCTGACTATGTTGGATATATGGGTTTTCATATCTAGTCGTTGGTCGAGGGTGACCCCTAAGTACCGAATTGCTGATTTGGTTTGGAGCTCAGCTTCTTTAACTTTTATATGAGTTGGGGGGCAGAATTTCTGGTCTCTGGTGATGAATAGCACCTCAGACTTTTTGTGTTGGATCCTGAGGTTTTGTGATAGGAGCCATTCGGAGACTGTATTGAAGCATTCAATCAGTGGCGAAAGGTCCATTTTTTCTGTGGAGAATGGCATAAATAGGAGGATGTCATCAGCATAAATTAGACAGTCGACCTTGAATGATTCGATAATGTTGAAAATAGGTTGCATGTAAATATTAAATAATAGAGATGAGAGGGAAGACCCTTGGGGGACGCCTTGTCGCTGATGGAAGGGTTCGGAAGATCTTGAACCTGATTTTACATGCTGCCATCTGCCATCAAGGTACGATCTGCACCAATCGAGGGCGACGCCACTTATGCCCTTTTCTTTTAGTCGTTCTATTAGCAGACCATGGTGTACAGAGTCAAAGGCTGCCGCAATGTCTATAAAGATGAGGGCGAAACCTTGATGGATGTTGTCGATACCTGTGACGATTTTATTGAAGAGAGAGGTAAGTAGGGTTTCGACGCCATGGTATTCCCTGAAGCCATGTTGCCGATGGTCTAGTGGGGAGGCTAAATCTATATGGTCTTGGAGTTGCCTTTGTGCTTCCTTTTCGATTATTTTGGCTAATAGAGGTATACTGGCTATGGGTCTATAGGATTCAACTTTGCTTGGGTCCAGTTTAGGGTTCTTTAACAGAGGTCTGATGGATGTTTGCTTGAGTGGTGCAGGGAAAGATCCATTTGAGAATGATAGGTTCATCATTTTTGTGATAAGTGGGCTGAGTTCTGATCGTAAATTTTTAATCCAATATGCAGGGCAAGGGTCAGTTTGTGCAGTCGTGGTGTTGAGTGCTGCAATAGTATCTTCCACATGTTTCTTGGATGGTGTGGAGAACTTATAAAGTAAAGTTGGACTGGTGGTGCCTTGTGCTATGAAAGTGTTAACTTCATCAGTTTGAAGTAGCTTGGATTGTAAATGGTTGGCAAACTCTTGTGGGTGGATCTCTTCACTGGAATCACAGACTGCTTTAATGCTGTCTCTGTCTGGTTAGGAGCTCACATCCTGAATGTGAACTATAATAAGACAGAAGTTCTGTTCATCACAAAGGTTCCAACATTCATACCTCCTGCTACCCTACATGGTAAGAATGCCAAACTGAAAACTAATCATGAGGTTAGATATCTAGGTGTCACCTTGGACCAACACCTGATTATGGAATCCCATATAGGCAATATCACAAAGGCTATCTCAAAATACGTTCCCTCCATCAGCTTCGACCCTCACTGGAACCTACTGACTTCCGCACTGTCTTCCAAGCTCTCGTCACTCCTCTCTTCGTCTATGCTAACATCATCCTACATGGCTTACCTGCCTGTGCTCACCATCCTTTACAAATGGCCTTGAATACCGCTGCACGAACCATTTACGGCGCTTCCAGATATGATCACGTATCAACTCTCCTAGTACAGTTACATTGGCTTCTAATAAACAATCGACTCAAGTACAAAGCCCTTCTAATGACATTTAAAATCCTTCATCATCTCTCTGCATCCTCCCTGGAAGATCTCCTGCATTGGACGCCCAACATCAGAGCCAGAAGAACAAATTTGGCAAACATTCTTGCCATCCCTACCCTGGCTTGCAAAAGCTCCCAATTTGCCAGGCACAGAGCCATCTCCCTCTTAGCCCCTCTGCTCTGGAACTCCCTACCTGCTCCTATCCGTCTCATCACTGACCTGTCAATTTTCCGTAAAGCAATTAAGACACATCTATTCCAGCTTTCATTCGACCATGTATCATAGCTCATTATTGTCTGCCCGGATCCCTTCAACTTGTATATAGTTCACCTTCTTAAAAGCATCTGTTATCGATCACTTTAACATATTTAATGTATTTCACATATTTAATGTAATCTGTTATTGCATTAACTTATGTTTACTTATTCATTGTAACTTGTTCCATGTAATTTAACCTGTTCCTTGTAATGAGTTGTTCTTCTGTAAACCGTGCTGATTATAAAAAGTGTGGTATATAAAACCAAATAAATAAATAAAAATAAATAAATGCAGAAAGCCGGCTCTGAAGTCACATGCTATTAACTCTGTATGCCTCTATGCAGTGCACCGATAGCACGTGACTTCGTCGGCATGCAGAAAGGGTTGCATATGCAAATAAGCCATGTGTTAAACTGTGGCACAAATGGCAGCATTAAACTGGGAGAGCAATCCAAACATTTGCACACACAAGTCAGCACAAGTTTGGCATGCTCTCCCAGAGAAACAGGCATCACGAGGCTAATTTTCATATGCACCCCGACAGTATTTTGATGGCATCAGGGGCTTTCTACGATGCCTGGATCATCTGAGCCCCCGATGCCATCAAAATACTATCGGGGGCTCGCACAGGAAGTTTAAGCCACCTTGGACTAAGGCGTAGAGATATTGGCGCTTCGGCTGGTTATGTAATTCTCCCTCCCAACAAGCCTGAGAGCATTAAATGACTTAATAGACTTCCGAAAGGACCTAAAACTTATCTCTTTATTGAAACATCAGCAGACAGAAAACAGTCCCCACCCAAACGTTAATGCATCTACTACCGATAATTCGATACTTACTCATCCCAAATAGGCATACAAGGTAATGACATAACACCAACTCAATACCCACTCACCCCAAACAAACATAATATAACATTGTTAATTACCTCGTACTGTCTAAATGTTACCCTTATGATAAATGTAACCCTCCAATTGTACTGTCTAGATGTTGTTACCCTATGTTAAATGTAACCCTCCAATTGTGATGTGACCACTTTGATTGTAGGATAAGGTGGTATACAAATCTGTTTAAATAAATAAATAAATACGTTTCCTTGCATCGGGCGCAAACAGTATTAGCATGCCAATTTAATACATGCAGCTCATTTACATATAATTTATATACACTTGGCATTACTATGTGCACTTGCTTTTTCTTTGCTGTTTACATGCGCGTCAGTCTCTTTTCTGCATTCAGCCCGTCCAAACTTATGCTTATAAGTTGCATTATCTTTGCGCAAAGGACGCACTGGTATTTCTGCATCGGCACAAAATAGAGGAAAAAAAACAAACAAACAAAATCCAGCCAGTGTCTTTTGTGTTCGGCCCACCCTGGGGCAAGCTCAGAGTTAAAGCAGATATCTGCTGCATCTCATTGGTCAGATTGGAGTGCTGGCCAATGAGATGCTTCAGGGTGAGCAGCAGCCTCCCCTCCTCCCTTCTTGAGTTCACCATGATGTCACTTGGGGGCATGCCTCAATTAGAGGGAGCCATGATGTGTCAGCTTCTGGAATCAGAGGGCGTAGCCAAAGGGGGTTGCTGATTTGGGCTAGTTTTCGGTGGAATTATTGGAATTATCTGGCAATCCTGAATACAGGACTCCTTAGTTTTTCTTCCACTGTCATTACTCTTTTCCTCATTGTTCTCCCTAGATTAGGATTTTTTTGACTCCTTGAAAGTCTTTTTGGTTTGTTTGGGGTTTTTTAAACATATCTAAGCACCACTGACAAAACAGTTTTCTTTGTGCTATGGGCATTTTTTTTTATTTTCTATGCATCTCTCTTCCTTTAAAAGCTTCTTTAATTTTGCCTTATCAGTGTTCAAGTAACAAAGAAGCAAGCCAGTGGCTTCAAGAGGTGATCAAAATGCCCACAAATTGTAACATCCATGGATCTTAATGTCAAGTGCTACAGGTGATTGGGCGAAGACCATACCACCTGAGCAGGGGCAGCCCAAGGGGGGTGCGGGGCCATGTGCGGAGATTAATTGTGGTGTCTCATTTGCATAAGAAGTCTCATTTGCATAAGTATTTGCATAATATTAACATGCACTTTTAGTAAACATGCCTCTTAATGAGTGTCTGGATAAAGAAAGACTAACAGATTTCTACATTACTATATTGCAGTGACAATTGTCAGGCCCATTAGGAAGTACTATAAACACTGACCATTTAGAATCCATAGCAAATCCACCCTATCATAACAGCCCTACCAGGACTCACAGAGCACCAAACCCTACCTATCAAAAGTCAACACTGCAGATATTAAACCAATACATCTTAGAGAATACCAATACATCTCACTGGGGGAAAGAGAACAAGTGGGACTGTCGAACAGAAACTACATGAACAGAATACCTCAGCTCGGTTACACAGAACGTAGACCATCACCACACAAAGAACAAGGGATCACAATTTAGAAATAGGAAGATAATAATTAAACTGGGAACCCCAAAAGCCAAACATAAAATGTACAACACTGGAGAAATAAAACTATAAAGTAATTTCCTCTTGAACTAAACAAAAACGCAAAGATGTTAGCAATACACACTTCCCAGACCAGACATGTTCCAGTTAATAAATTCAAAATAAAAAGTATTTTTCTACCTTCTGTTTGGGCATTTTATTTTTCAGTTGCAATTGCTCCAGTCACTCACTTCTGGTTTCTTCGTGTCTTCTGCAAGCTATCCATTTGTCCTTTCTTCTCTTTTAGATGTTTTCTATTCTCTCTCTATATCTGCTTTAACATACTGATCGTTTCCCTTTTACTCTTTCCCCCATTTCTTTTCGTATTCCTTTATCATCCACTCATATCCACTGGTCTGACCCAGTATGGCATATCTTACGTTCTTAAATTTTACCCTTCCATTCTCAATCCCATCTTACTCTCCCAATACCCAGCCCATCATAGACTTTTCTTCCTCACAAAATATATTTTCCCCTCTCCATTCTCATTCCCCATCCCCATCCCTTCTAGTTCTCCCCCAAAATCAACTCTCTTATAGTTCTAGACCCATCCAGCATCCGCTCCCTTCTAGTCCCATTCTCGCATACCCCCACATCAGCCCATCTCCAGTCCTATTGTAGCCCATCACCCATTTGCAGTCCAAGCTCCCTCCCATCAGCCCATTTCCAGTCTTAGCCCTACATATGCTCTTTTCCAGTTCCATTCTAGCCCCCCATCAGCCATTTTCCATTCCAAGCTCCCCCATCAGCCAATTTCCAATCCTAGCCCCCTCGTCAGCCCACTTCCAGTTCTATTCCAGCCTCCATCAGCCCATTTCCAGTTCTTCCAGCCCTCCATCAGCCAATTTCCACTCCAAGCTCCCCCATCAGCCAATTTCCAATCCTAACCCCCTCGTCAGCCCACTTCCAGTCCTATTCCAGCCCCCATCAGCCCATTTCCAGTCCTATTCCAGCTCTTCGTCAGCCCATTTCCAGTGCTAGCCCTCCCATCACAGCCCATTTCCAGTCCTAGCCCCCCCCCCCACCATCACAGCCCATTTGCAGTCCTAGCCCCCCAAAACAGCCCATTTCCAGTCCAGGTTCCCCCCCCCACCATAGCCCATTTCCAGTCCAAGTTCCCCCCCCCCACCACCACAGCCTATTTCCAGTCCAGGTTCCCCCCCCCTCGCATCACAGCCTATTTGCAGTCCTAGCCCCCCTAATTACAGCCTATTTCCAGTCCACGTTCCTCCACTCCCCCCACCATAGCCCATTTCCAGTCCAGGTCCCCCCCCCCCCATCACAGCACATTTCCAGTCCAGGTTCCCCCCCATCACAGCTCATCTAGTCCTTGGCCTCCCCTCCCCCCCCGACCAGCCCCGCGGCTGTCTGAGGGGCTTCAGAGGGAGCCGGGGAAGCCTGCGCAAGGCCCCGGCTCCCTCTGTACAACTGCCATCGTGAAGATCCTTTTCCCTCACGCTGGCGGCTGTTTGTGTGAAGCCGCGAATGCCGGGAAAGGTTAAAGGGCATTGACTTTAACCTTTCCCAGCAATCGCGACTTCACAGAAACAGCCACCAGCATGAAGTAAAAGGATCTTCACTTTGGCGGTTGTACAGAGGGAGCCGGGGCCTCGCGCGGGCTACCCCGGCTCCCTCTGAAGCTGTCCGGTGTGCCATAATGGTGTTCGTGAGGGGCCCCCTGAAGCGCGGGGCCCTGTGTGAACAACATTATCGCACAATGGACGGGCCAGCCCTGCACCTGAGTGCAATATACATTCAAAAATGTGTCTGAAAATGGTTTAGACCCCAAAAAAGAGCTTTTGCTTTATTAGGTCTTGGCTCTTTGCAGGCCCCATCCTTGGATGACTCCTCAGCCTCTAGAGGAATGTAAAGACTGAATCTTTCATGTCTGACAAATGTAGTAATGGAGCATGCTATTCTGTAGTCTTCGCCGCCAAGTCTTTTATGCAAGGGTTAGAAAATTGAGGATATTTCTTTTCCATATTTTATTCATAAGATGGCTTGCCCATTTCCCACAGGTGACTTACAAATAAATTGAGCACCCTAGGGATGGGACCCTATGGTGACTGACTGGATTAGAAATTGGTTGAGTGGGAGCCGACAAAGAGTACAGATAAATGGAGCTCACTCTGAGGAGAAGGATGTTAACAGTCATGTGGCACAGGGATCTGTCCTTGGTCTGGTTCTCTTTGAAAAATTTTGTTATTGATATTCTGGAAGGGCTTTTGGATAACATTTGCCTCTTTGCAGATGATACCAGATCTAGCAAAAGGTTTTTTTTTCTTTTCTTTTAAATGCCTTCAAGTCAATGCTGACGTCTGGTGACCCAGCAACTCCTGGGTTTTCTTGGCAAAATATGACCGGAAGTAGATTACCAGACCTTTTCTTCTGAGGAAATGGAGGGTAAAGTGACTTGCCCAAGGCCACAAGGAATGCCAGTGGGACTCAAACCCAGATCTAACCACTAGGTTACTGCTTCATATCTTTAAGAATGGTCAAAAATTTGGCAGCTGAGATTTAACGCTAAAAAATGCAGGATCATGTGTTTGAGTTGCAAAAATCCAAGGGAGTGGTACAGTATAGGAGATGAAGTGCTTCTGTCCACAAAACAAGAGCGGGACCTGGAAGGGATTGTTTCTGATGATCTTAAGGTGGCTAAATAGGCAGAAAAGGCGATGGCAAAAGCCAGAAGGATGCTTGTGTGCATAGTGAGAGAAAAGGCCAGCAGGATGAAGGAGGTGATAGTGCAATTCTGGACACCACATCTTCAAAAGGATGTACTTAGGATGGAGTCAGTGCAGAGAGTGACTATCAAAATGGTCTCAATATGTATATTTTGGAGGAAAGGCAGAATAGAGGACGTTTAAATACCTCCATGGCATAAATGCACAGGAGGCGAGCCTCTTTCAATTGAAAGAAAGCTCTGCAACAAGGGGGCATGGTTTCTGGATAGCCTGGAGCACTTCTGCTTCCCAGAGACTTGGATATACCAAGGCCTCAATGAAGAAAACCATGTATTAAAATGCTGTGCTAAGCTCCAGCGTATAACGTTCTAAATCATGCAGTAAAAAATATTTTTACTTCCAATGCAGTAAACTAATGGCATGCAGCTTAGCGCTGTGTTAAAAAGTGTGCACTGTCAGAGAAAATTGCACACACCCCAGCGGTAAGATTCATTCAATTGCTGCTTTGGAAGTATCTTCCTTCCTGTCAGACCTTGTAAATTTTCTGATTCCTGGATTTTAATGACCAGGGGTTCCAGGGAGAGCAAAAACAACAATGGCAAGAGAGGATACCCATGTCATGTCCCCCTCTGTACCTCTAAAGCCTTTTTCAATAATCAATAGTTGTGCTTTAGAATGCCAGTATAAAAACTTAACCCATGCCAAAAACTCTTCCCCCAACCTCAGATAATTCTAGAACTTTGCAAAGGTATTCCCATGAGACCTGGTTGAAGGCATTCTCGGAATCCAAGCTGACCAAAGCAGCTCGTGGTAAATCCTTCTCCCTTTATAGCCACCAGTGCTCTGATCAGATTGGCCAAGGCATATCTGCCCCTTTCAAATCCTGTCTAATCAGCATGAATTAGTAGTGGTAGCACATCACTTAATCAATGTGCCAATACTTTAGCTATAATTTTTAGATCTTGATTTATTAATGAGATTGGTCAATATTCTTTTTCTCTTTCCCCGACTTAAGGATGAGAATGACATAGGCCAAATTTGGCATAGCCTTCAATAACTCCTCCTGTGTCAAGCCCTGCATCAAACTTAATCAGAGCAGGCAAAACCAGATCCTCCAAGATCTTGTAAAATTTGACCTTCCCAACCTTAAATGATTTAATGGCATTCCTCACTTCTGCACAATTGCTTGGTTGATTTAGCCTTACCAACTGCTCCTCACTCAAACTGGAAATAGTTAATCTGTTGAAGATAGTTGGCCTTATCGCCTTCCCATCTCTTATAAAGGTATTTTTAAAATTCCATGAATTGAGTGGCTATTTCTTCTGGAGTTGTATGCTTCTTCCCATCTTCACCCTTAATCAATTTAATAGTCTTCTTAGTTCTACTTGTTGCTACAAGCCATGCTAATAAGCGACCAGTTTTATTAACCCATCTGTGAACATCCCCTTCCACTCATTTTTGCAATAAATCATCTATTTGGTGGTGGATTTCTCCATCTGTGCTCTGCATCTCAGAATCAGATCTGTTGTCTAAATTGCTGAAGGGTTTTTTTGTTGTTGTTGAAAGGTGCAGAAAGTCCCTATCCACCTTCCTTTTTTTGTGGACCATGAAGGATATGATCTTATCCTGTAGGATTGCTTTGGCTGCTTCCCAATATGTGTTTCTGCTGACCTCCCCATTATCATTGTCCGCTTGATATTCCTGCCATGTTTGTCATAACTATGGCTTAAATTGCGGGTCCAAATAGAGGGAAAGATTCTTTCTCCACATCATCCCTTCATCCTTTGCTCCAGCCCTTAATCCCATGATAACTACTGCATGGTCTGATATAGCCACATCTTTTATATCTGCTCTCACCAAGTTGTTGAACATCATTTCCAAGAGTAACAAATAATCTAATATGGTATAATGTTCATGTGGGGCTGAAAAATGAGTGAAATCCATCTCCTTTATGTGTAACGTTCTCCATATATCTACGAGTTTGAATTCTGTTAATAAATAGTTTATTCCTTTCTGATCGTATCCCGTCTCACTTTTTTAGGTGGTTTGCAATCTATAGTAGGATCTTACTATGTTGAAATCTCCTCCAGTCAAAAACTGATATCCTGAATAACAGCTGATCTTGGAGGCTACATCAGTGAAAGCGTAGTTACTCACCTGTAGCAGATGTTCTCCATGGACACAGGAATAAGTTCTCACGTATGGATGACATCACCGATGGAGCCCCACATGGGAATGCTCCCCAGCTTCCATTGGAGCTGTTGGGAGGTTCCACCGCGCATGTGCCGCAGTGCCATCTTCTTCAGTACAGTAATATAGCAGTAGCCAAAAAACAACTCCTCAGAGAGGTGGGAGGGTTGTGAGGACTTATTCCTGCTGTCCATGGAGAATACCTGCTACAGGTGAGTAACTACGCTTTCTCCATGGACAAGCACGAAGTTAAGTCCTCAGTATGGGACTCCCAAGCTACAGGCTACCAAAAACAGAGGAGGCCAAAAGCCCAACAGGGGCAACAAAACTGGAGAAACACAGTATGCTAACATATGCGGTCCTTCTAGAGGACTTGACTTATTCAGCATCGTTAGTATATGTCCTCACAGAAAGGTTTCTTTTTTGTTAGACTGGACGGACAGAAGGGTCGGTGGGAAGGAGTTGAACCTATGTCCCAATGAAATGCTGGACTACAGCTTGGCCGAAGTTGCTGTCACGTCGGAATCCCCATCCAGACAATAATGAGCTATGAAAGTGTGGACAGAAGACCAAGCTGACCACCGACGCATCCATAGCTCGGACATTGTGAGCCCTGACCTGACCATCAAGGCTCAGGCCTGCTTGGGCATAAGTGAAAGAGATGCAGTCTGCTAGCCAAATGGATAGTGTGAATTTGGAGATGGCAGCCCCCAGCTTGCTAGAGTCTAAGACAAACAACTGGGTGGCCCTTCATACACTCAAGGTAGAAGACCACTTGCAGTCCAGCACATTCAGCACGGCCTCCCCCAGTTGGCATGCAGCCTGGAGAAGAAGGTTGGCAGAAGAACTGCCTGGTTCAGATGACAACTAGAAACCACTTTGGGCAGGAAACGTGGATGCATCCGCAAGACAACCCTGTTGTAATGGAACTTGGTTGCGGTAGGTGAACCAAGGCCTGGAGCTCACTAACATGGCATGGCGAAGTAATCGCCACCAGGAACAAGACCTTCCGGGTCAGGAACTTCAAGGGGCAGGAAGTGAGCAGCTCAAAAGGAGCTTTCAAGAGCTGAACAATAACCACATTGAGATCACAAACTACTGCAGGGGGCTTGGAGAGGAGCAAGCCCTGCATGAAGCGACCACCAAGGATTGAACAGAGATGGACTTCCCCTCCAAGCTGCGATGATGGGCCCCGATTGCACTCTAATGGACTCTGACGGAATTGGATGAGACCGGAGTCCAAGAAGTGCAGGAGGTACTCAAGCAACTTATTGACAGCGGAGAAGGGATCCAGAGCCCTGCATGCAAAGGCCAGGTGGAGAACCTCCGCCACATAAACATATAGGACCTGCATGTGGAATCTTTTCAGGAGGCCAGCAGGACTTCCATGACATTCTCGGGCAAGTTGAGTTCTGAGAGCTCAACATCTGGGCTGCAAGCGCCAGGGATCGGACGTTGGAATGTAGCAAAGTCCCGTCCTCCGGTCTGGGGCAGAGCTGAGACACAGAGGCTCCCACCGAGAGTGGAAGTGGCAAGGGGAACCACAGCTGCCTGGGCCAGTACGGAGCAATGAGGATCATCATGCCTTTGTCAGTCTTCAGCTTCAGCAGGGTTTTCGCCACCAGCAGAATCGGAGTGTAGGCATTAAAGCATGCCTGCCCTCCAGTGGGAAGAGTAAGGCGTCTGGCACCAGCCAACTGCTGAAGCCACCCTGGACAGAATTGGTCCAGCTGGGTGTTGCAAGGAGTGGCAAACAGATCTGTGGAGGGGGTACCCCACTCCCGAAAGATCCGAAGCACAACCTCCCTGTTGAGGGTTCACTCATGTGGCTAGAGGATGCAACTCAGTTGATCCACCAGGGAATTGTTCCCCTGACAGGTAAGTCTCCTACAGCTCCATACCATGTGTGATGGCAATTTCCAGAAGCGAACCGCTTCCCAGCACAGGAGGAACAATCCTGTGCCGCCCTGTTTGTTGACATACTACATGGCCACCTGGTTGTCCATCTAGAACAGTTTCACTTGGTTGGCCTACTGCAACCCAGAGAGCACCCGGAGAGCATTTGCGGTTGCCCACAGTTCCAAAAGGTTGATTAGTGAAGACGCTCTTGTTCGGACCAGAGGCCCTGCATGCAAAGGCCATCCAATTGAGCCCCCCAGCCCAGCTTGGCTGCATCCATTGTCTGCATTCTCAGGTGGGGGGGGGGGGCCACACCTGAAACAGGAGGTCCTTGAACAAGTTCCATCCACCAGTGCAGGGACTGGACTAGAGGTGCGGTGACCGCCACCCGGTCTTGCAGGTGGCCAGTGGCCTGTTTCTACTGCAAACTCAGAGCCCACTGGGCTTGTCTCATGGACAAGCAAGGCAGGGGAGTGACATGCACTGTTGAGGCCATGTGGCCAAGGACTTTCTGCATCCTCCATGCTGTCATGTGATGCTTCTGCTGGACATCACCGACCACCACCATCAGCCTCTGCAGGCGATCCATCAGGAGAAAGGCCCGAGGCCGAGTGGTGTCAAGAAGGGTCCCTATGAATTTCAGCTGTTGCGAGGGCTGGAGGTGAGACGGAGTAGTTGATCACAAACCCCAACTGCTCAAATATCTGGATGGTCAGATTAACCAACTGCCAGATGCCATCCAGAGAAAAGTTCTTTATGAGCCAGTCGTCCACGTAGGGGAAGACAAAGACACCCAAGGTCTGAAGAAAGACAGCTGCCACCGCAAGACATTTTGTGAAGACCCATGGTGCCGATGCCAGTCCAAAGGGAAAAGCTTGGTACTAGAAGTGACGATCCCCAGGGCGAACCTGAGAGATTTTCTGTGAACAGGATGTATCGGTATGTGCATATACGCATCCTTTAGATCCAGGGAGCATAGCCAATTGTCCTTTTGCAGGTAAGGAGGCAGAGTCTCCAGGGTCTCCGCTCTTCTGGCAAATCGCTTCTATCTGTGCCCTTCTCTTCTATTGCTAATTCCAGACTTCACACCTTTCACCTTACTGCTCCTTATACCTGGAACAAACTACCTGAGTCTGTACATCAGGCACCTTCTCTAACCCTTTTCAAATCCAGGCTGAAAACTCACCTCTTCACTGCCATTTCAGATCTTGACTCACCTGATCTCCTTTGTGTTTCCTTACCATTCCCCCTAGATGTATCCCACATATACAGCTACTGTGTTGTCTGTCTTGACTAGATTGTAAGCTCTGATGAGCAGGTACCATCTTTTACATGTGTCTATGCAGTGCTGCGTACATCTTATAGTGCTATACAAATGTTCAGTAGTTAGTAGTAAGGACCATCTTGAATTTCTTCCACACCAGGAATGTGTTGAGGTTCCAGGGGCCCTGGATGGGCCGAAACCCTCCTGTTTTCTTGAGGACCAGGAAACACCTAGAGTAGAATCCCCACCCGACCTGAGCCAGGGGCACCAGTTCGATGGCGAGCTCGGTGAGGAGAGAGGAGACCTCCACCTGCAGCAAGTCGCAGTACAGAGGATCCAGGGGATACTCTCTCTGGGGGAAAAGGGGCGGCAGCTCAGCGAAGTGGAGCATGTATCCGCTTTAAACTGTTTGCAGCACCCACACATCCGAGGTTACGAGGGACCACATGTGGGTGAAATGGATGAGCCGCACCCCCCACCACCACCACCTGAAGGTGCTGTCCTTCAGGCACTAGCAGATTGGCTATGCTCCAGAGGAACCAATCAAAATCCCCCTCTGGGCTTCGGCTGTGGAGCAGATTGAGCCTTCTCCTGCTGCTGTTGGCGAGGGGCCCGTGGCTTTGGCTGAGAGCTGTGGTAATACTGGCGCTTGCACTGATAATAAGTCTTCTTTCCCTGGTACTTTTTATGAAGGGATCAGTGGTTTTCCTCAAGAGCCTGGAGAGAGGATAACATGCTCCTTCTGAATCTCTCCTACCTCCGAGAGGAAGTCTAGCTTCCTCCTGGTACTGTTGGCGACTGTGTGGGGTCCATGGCAGCATCGGACCCCAAGACGCTGGAAAGGAAGATAGCCATGGGAACCAACAGACTCCGATTGCCTGCCCAATGCACCAACCTCGACAGGCAACGCATGGGTTTCGAGGATCGGCTAGATGGACTGCAGTAGCGATGCCAGAGGCACCGAAGAGGTTTGCCTGTTGCATGGCCAAGACAGCTGCCAAACACAAGGAGCGAGATACAGTAAAGTGGTCACCGATGCTTTATTGAACCAAACAAAAAACCCCTACGCGTTATGGCAAATGCTTTCCTCGGGGGGGGGGAGGGATGTAAGTTTTCTGGGCAAACTGTATATAATCCTGACCACAAATGAATCTTATCGTCCAATTCCAGGTACATACAATCCGCTGCAGAGAATCAAGTCAGTCGCCATATAGGCCTTGAGGGTCCGAAGGCATTCTTCCAGGACTGCCGTCTACGAAGGCATTGTGGCTGGAATGACAACTTCAGCCACCAACTCCAGCACCCCCGTAGGGGGACTCCATGATGGTAGGGACATCAGGAGATTCCCGGGTGCCCTCCTGTACCCTGGGAGCAGACGACTCCTGCCAGGGCTCCTTAGCAGGCCACTCCCGGTGTCGCATCGAGATGGTCTCCAGTGTTGATGCATGTGGGTGAAGACCCAGTGCTCGGATGCTCCCTTCGATGCTGAGGAGTCTGTCTTCTGTTCCGGGCAGAGGTTAATGGATAGCCTCTGTCCCGGGTCACCTCAGCCTCATGGTTTTGAGTGCGCCTGAGCACCTCTCGATGCTGATGCCTCTGCGGAACCTCGCAAGGATGACGATGCCGGGGCAAATTCTGAATCCGACATCCCGAAGAAGACTCCCACTCTTTCTCCTGGCTCTTCAGGTCCTGTCTCGTCATCTGTAGGCACAGATTGCAAGACTGGCTGATGGCCACAGGGCCAAGGCACCAGTTGTGCAGGTCGATGACTGAAATAGTCTGATTACATATGGTGCACTTCTAAAACCCGCTGGCTGACTTGGACATGTCTGGGAACAAGGCCACAGTAAGGTCGAAGAGCTCAATGTTGCGAGTAACAGAAAAATGTTAAAAGGAGAGAAAACAAAAAGACAAAAATAATCATTGGCTCTGGAGCCAACCCTGCTAGCAACAGGCAGTAAGACTAGTTTTCACTATTTATAACTACAGATTTGCAAAAGAACAACCCGCAAGAGGGTAAAAAGAGAAGAGTTTTTCAGAGGATAGCAGGAACATGTCCTAGGGACTCCGCAGAAAAAAGAAGACTGGAGAAGATGTCACTGCTGCTGGTGGGAAAGCACCCTGGAGCCTTCCAAAAGCTTCCAATGGAACCTGGGGCGCAATCCCGTTAAGGGCTCTGTCCGTGATATCATCCATATATGAGGACCTGCTTCCTGATTGTTCATGGAGAAAAATTTATTTGAGTAAATATTTAGGTCATAGATATTACATGATACTATCCTTTGCTTGTATAATTCCCCAATAGCTATTACATATCATCTCTCAGGTTCTCCAAATGTTTTATGGAGTTCAAACAGCACTCTTTTGTGTAGAAGTATTCTTATCCCTTCTGCTTATGCTATTACCTTCTCCACTCGATCCCTACGCAGTTTCTGATTCTCCTGCTCAGTAAGGTGAGTTTCCTTCAGAAAGCCTATATCTGTCCTCTTTAAAGCCAGCCCTTTTATTTTAAAGGGGAGTAACTTAGATGGCGGATGTGTGCGCAGAGCGGTGAGCTGCTGCCTTGAGTTTCGCGAGCCTGTGGAGCTGCTATCGTGGAATGGGTCGGAGAAAGCGGAAGCAGGCTGCCTTACCTCTGGGCGAGAAACCATCAAGTTCTTTGGGTCAGCGAACGCTCGGGGAGTGCAACTTCGAGCCCCGCGCTGGAGTGGCATCTTTGGCTGGGACAGAGGGAGGAGTTTCGCCCCAGAGTGTCTCTGGTGTCTGGTTTTCCCCTCAGGAGCGGACACTTCTGCTGCATCCAGGAAGCCAGTGCTCTTAACCATTAGGCCGCTTCTCCACTTATTGGTGAGTTGAACCCACACACTTTCCATGGGCCTATTTTTATGTTATAATCCATAGTACTCCTTGCTCCCCTCTACTCTAGCATGTTTAAATTATGGACTGCAGGCCTCTCAGCTGAATCTAGGCCTTTCTCCTCCTTTCGGGAGTTCCAGTGCTCTTCCTGCCATTCCCTCCTCTCCTGATCAATATCAATAGAACACTCAATAGAGCAGCACACCATTGTTGTGATAAGCACTTCTGGTTTCTTCCCCCCCAAAGCCCCACCACATCCTTCTGTTTTCATCACACTCTTGCTCACATACAACTCTCAACTGCTCCTCAAACCTCTCCCTCCCCCATTGTTCCCTCCTGCCACTTTCCAGCATTCCCATTCTTCTCTTATTATCTCAGTTCCCAAATGATCCCTTCTGTACCATGGTAGATATCATCCTCCCGTCTCCCACACAGTCAATACCTTCATCTCCAGGAACAAGCAGGAATGTAGTCATCACATATAGGTATCGGTGGTACCGACGGAGCCTGCGTGGGAATGCTCCCCAGCGTCCAATTAGAAAGCTTTTGGGAGCATCCCACAGCGCCTGCATGCTGCCTTCCCGCCTTTCCCAACTGCCTCTCTCCAGTTCTTCTTTTTCCGCGGAGCCAGCAAGTCGTTCCTGTCACCGTAGAAGAATTTTTCTTTATTTCTTTTTTGTGGTCGCGTCTGCCTTCCTCGACGCTTTACTGGAACCGCCGGTATTTTCTTCTTATTTTCCGTCTTAAAAAAAAAAAAAAAATTCTACATTTTTTTCTTTTTTCTTCAGGTGCACGCGCCTTTTTGGGCCTTAGGCCCAAAAACCTTTTCTTACAATGGAGAAACCTGCCTCAGGTTTCAAAAAGTGCACCAAGTGTGGTGGTACCATCTCCGTCACCGACACCCATGAATGGTGTCTAAAATGTTTAGGTCCTGACCACTCCATCACGGATTGTATGACCTGCGCCATGATGTCTAAAAGGGGTCGGCAGAACCGAGCTGCTAAGCTCAGTACCCTGTTTCCCTCTGATGCAGCTTTGGTGGCATCGACGTCTTCCAGGGCTTCCTCCTCTTCCCGTGGATCTCAGGTAACTAAACATAAGTCCAGCCGGTCCTCAAAGGGGTAGATCTCCTTCTAAGCATCGAGATGCCTCTGGCGTTGCCCTTGAGGATTCTGCACCGGCAAAATTGCCCCGGCGGGAGGCTTCGGCTTCCAAAGCATTATCGGGGTTCCAGGATGTTCTCGAGGCCTCGACTTCGGCATAACTACTGGTGCCATACTCTGGGGTGCCGGCGGTTTTCTCCGGTACCGACATCCAGGCATCGGCAGCGTCGATAGACCAGAGATTCCTGGCTATTGAGCACAGTCTGGTGGCTCTCCTTGCGGCATCGACGCCCTCGAAACCGCGACAGACAATTCAGCCGGTACTGGCACCGGCCCCAGCATCGGTACCGATACCGATAGAATCGACATCGGCATCAATGTCTGCTTTGCCGGTACCCAGTCATCCGATGCCCTCTGGTACCGATACCCCGGTACCGGTTACTCCCGGTACCGACTTCGGTCGGTATGGGTATCGGGCTCTATTCTGCACAATGCGTATACTTCAGTATTTGGGTATTGTAATAAACATCCCAAAATCCAGTCTAACTCCCACTCAGTCTTTAGAGTTCATAGGAGCTTTGCTGGACACCAGAAAGGCAAGGGGGCCTATCTCCCTCAGGCCCGCTGCCTTCGCATGGTGCAGTTAACTTCTCAAGCAGTGCTAAAGCCTCATCTCACTGCTCGAGAAATGTTACAACTACTAGGCCACATGGCATCTACTGTACATGTGGCTCCCTATGCTCGCCTCTATATGAGGGCAGCCCAGTGGACTTTATCCACTCAATGGACCCAGGCATCAGGATGCCTGTCAGACAAAATAGCAAACACAAGTTGCCTTATTTTGTCCCTCCAGTGGTGGAAGTCCACTCAAAACCTGTTACTGCGGTCCCCTTTTCAACAACCTTTACCCCAAGCAACTCTCACAACAGATGCTTCTCCAATGGGTTGGGGAGCTCATCTGCAAGACCTCTCCACCCAGGGCACCTGGTCTCCACAGGAGAGTCATCTACATATCAATCTCTTGGAGCTCAGAGCAATCTTCCTTGCTCTGCACGTGTTCCACACCCTGCTCAGCTACAAGACAGTCCTCATTCATTCGGACAATCAAGTAGCCATGTTCTATGTGAACAAGCAGGGGGGAACAGGCTCTCTGTCGCTTTGCAACGAAGCTTTGCGACTATGGGCCCTCGCCAGAGAGCATCAGATTCATCTTCTGGCAGTGTATCTTCCAGGCATTCAAAACTCTTGGGCAGATAGACTCAGTCGAGTTCTGCTTCCACACGAGTGGTCTCTGCATGCAGACCAGGTGGTCAGGATATTTCAACTTTGGGGAACCCCGGACATAGACCTCTTTGCAAGTCCGTGGAATGCCGAACTTCCCCGGTTCTGTTCCAGAATTCCGGCTCAGGGGATTCAGGACAGGGATGCTTTCCTCCTTTACTGGGGTCAAGACTTCCTGTATGCCTTTCCACCCATTCCCCTAATTCCCAAAGCCCTGTTCAAGCTTCAGAGAGACAGAGGCCATATGATTCTCATAGCTCCACATTGGCCACGGCAAGTGTGGTACCCTCTGCTTACACATCTCTCTCAAGCTCCCTCCCTGGAGTTGGGGTCTGCTCCAGATCTCCTATCTCAGGAGGACGGAATGTTATGGCATCCCAATCCCCAGTCTCTGCATCTCAGGGCTTGGTTGCTGAAGGCCTAGATCTCCATGATCTTAATCTCCCTCAGCAAGTAAAAGATATTCTTTTTGCTTCCAGGAAACCTTCCACAAGACGCTCTTATGCTTTCAAGTGGAAAAGGTTTACCATATGGTGTTCGCAAAAGGGTCTTAACCCCCATGCGATACCTCTGGAATCATTGCTGGAGTATCTCCTTCATTTATCCAATGCAGGTCTTAAGACTAATTCAGTAAGAGTCCATTTGAGTACTATTGCAGCTTCCTTTAAGCCTCTAAATGGACAGCCTATTTCCTCTCATCCTCTTATAGCAAGATTTATGAGAGGCCTTCTTCTAACTAAGCCTCCCATTAGGCCATCACCAGTGGCATGGGACTTAAACCTGGTTCTTGGGCAGCTCATGAAGCCACCTTTCGAACCTTTAGCTACTACCTCCTTGAAATTCCTTTCTTGGAAGGTTATCTTTCTCATTGCAATCACATCAGCACGCCGTATTAGTGAGTTGCAAGCGCTAGTAGCTGATCCACCTTATACAAGGTTCCATCATGACAAGGTAGTCCTTAGGACTCATCCACACTTTATGCCAAAGGTGGTCTCGCCTTTTCATCTGAACCAAGCGGTCTGCCTACCTGTGTTTTTTCCAAGGCCTCATGCATCAAATGCAGAGAGGAATCTTCATACCTTGGACTGTAAAAGATTTTTAGCCTTTTACTTACAAAGAACACAGCAATATAGAAAGTCCTCTCAACTCTTTGTTGCTTTTGATCCTTCTCATTTGGGACTTCCAGTCTCTAAGAGAACACTGTCTAACTGGATTGCTCAGTGTATTTCCTTTCTCTGGAGGGCCATGTCACAGCTCACAATGTGAGAGCCATGGCAGCCTCAATGGCTCATCTGCACTCTGTGTCTATCGACGACATCTGTCGAGCAGCCACTTGGGCCTCGGTTCATACTTTCACAGCCCATTACTGCTTGGACAAGGACTCCTGCTGGGATGTCTTGTTTGGTCAGACTGTTCTCCAACACCTGTTCCATACCTAATCAACTCCAACCCGCCATCCCTGATAGGATGCCAGAGATCCATGGGGGGAAGTGGAGCCCTGTTCAGGGACACACAACTTCTGGGGTCTCTCCCTGGCACCTAAAGCTAGGGAGTCCCCATATGTGATGACTACATTCCTGCTTGTTCCTGGTGATAGCATAGTTACTCACCTGTAACAGGTGATCTCCGGGAACAGCAGGAATTTAGTCCTCACAACCCACCCACCTCCCCTAGGAGTTGTATCTCTCTATCTATCTCTTTCCTTTCCCTCTCTCTCTCTCTCTTTGTCGCAGCTTTAAAACTCAACTGGAGAGAGGCAGTTGGGAAAGGTGGGAAGGCAGCACGCAGGCGCTGTGGGATGCTCCCAAAAGCTTTATAATTGGACGCTGGGGAGCGTTCCAGCGCAGGCTCCATCGGTACCGACGATACCCATATGTGAGGACTAAATTCCTGCTGTTCCCGGAGATCATCTGTTACAGGTAACTATGCTTTCCCAGCCCTCCCTTTTATCACCCTAGAGAATTTTACTGCTATAACACTCTTAACAACCATAACCTTCCCAGTCACTGCCCTTCTATAATTCTTCTCCCTCCCTTTCCCACCCTGCTCCCCAGAAACTTCCCCCTTCAGCCCGGCTTACACTTTATACATTACACAGCACAATACTTTCCCTCTTTAAGCTAGCCTATTCCCATGAGGTGTTCTGTTAAGTCCACCTTTTTCTCTTATCATTACGCAGTGTGGCCAGTCTTACTTCACCTCTGATTCCATCCAGGTCAGCATTGCGCTCTGTCCCATAGCATCCTCTGGTCACATCCCACCATTCTCCATCTCTCTCATCAGCAGTAATACAGAGGATTCTATGACCTCCAGGCTTCCCACTTAATTGTCAGATGGTGCACTCCCTGTCCAGTGGGTGGGCAGCTTTCTCAATGCAGCAATGTTGTTATCCAACAACTTTCACATACTCTTCCTCCACCATTACTAATAGGCTGCCAAATTCCCATTCATCTTCCAGACTGCCAGTTATCTCGTCATCAGTCTATTATTCCTAACTGCTGATATCATTATAATTTATTTATTTATTTATTTAGCATTTCTTATATACTGCCTTTCATGATATCAAGGCGGTTTACATTGAACAAACTGAAATTACATTGAATAATTCTTAGTCATATTTGTCATAGAGCATGGCTAGTTATTGTCTAGCAATCTTATCACCATAACAGCTCTGATCTATGTTCCCCTCCTCCAAAATCACCAGGTCACTTGCCTAGATTCCTGTTGTCCCAGACATTCAGGCTGGAATTTCATTATGAAGTCCCTCAGCATCCCAGGGTCCTCAAACAGCATGTTGTTGTTGTTGTTGTTAAGTGCCATCAAGTCGGTGTCGACTCATGGCGACCCTCTGGATAGTTGTCCTAAATTATGTTCGGTCTTCAGTTATTGAGCTCATTGTTGACAGACTGGTATCCGTAGCTGCTGCTGTTGTATCGATCCATCTCATTGCTGGCCTTCCTCTTTTGCGTTGACCTTCTGTCTTGCTAAGCATGATGTCTTTCTCTAATGATCTCTCTCTTCACTCGATGTGTCCAAAGTATGAAAGTCAAAGTCTTGTCATCTGAGCTTCTAAAGAAAGCTTAGGTTTGATCTCCTCTAGTACTGTTTGGTTTGTTCTTCAGGCAGTCCATGGTATAGGTAGTATTTGCCGTCAGCACCATAATTCAAAGGCATCAATTTTCTTCCTGTCAATCTTTTTCACTGTCCAGCTTTCGCATCCATATGATGTTATTGAAAATACCATGGCTTGAACGAGTCGAATCTTTGTATGGAGAGAGACATCTCTGCTCTTGAGAATCTTGTCTAGGTAAATGAGGATGCCCAAGCTGTGGAAACTGCAAGGCCTTTAAATGATACAGTCAATGCCCAATCTCCTGATAAAGCACCAAATATGAAGAAGAACTCAAGGAACAGAAAGCTACTACTACTTGGTGATTCCATCATCAGAGGCACCAACTTTGGAGCACAGTTCAAAGGAGAGAAGTTTGTCACATGCCTCCCAGGCTCTTCAGCTAGCAGGAATACAAACCAAATTGTTTTTGTACTGAGCGCTGAAAGTGAGCACTCCAAAATTGATGTTGTCAACCACTTGGGTACAAATGACCTGGCTACAAACAGTGCCACTACAGTTCAAAGGGATTTCCAAACTCTGGGAGAGAAACTGAAACCCATTGTTAACAATGTAGCATTCTCAGAAGTTCTACCTGTTCTTGGTAAGGGGGCAGAAAGGCTACATCGCATAAACAGCTTTAACACATGGCTCCAGACCTGGTGCAAAGAAGAAGGATTCAGATTTATAGGCGACAGGGGAAGCAGATGGACCAACAAGAGACTATACTGTACTGATGGACTACATCTCTCTGTCGCAGGGAAAGAATCCTAACTGAAAAATTCAGGCAGTATGTGGATAGGCATTTAACCCTTTCGCGTCCACATAATTGTTTTGTAACTGAAAATGTTTTTCTGTTTTTTTTATTAAGATGTGAGCTAAATGATGCAGAATATAAAGTTTTTTGGGGAAAAATTGTATTTCTAAGAAACAATATTTACTGTTGCCATATGGCAACTATGGTCCTGAATGGCTGAAAATTAAAAACAGTCTTGGCATCAGTTTCATGTACTGCTGGGTGTGATAGTTTAAATAACATTTTTTTTCAGATGTCAAGCACAGATACACATCACATTTTGCACACAGTGTGCAGATTTTTTAAAAATATAGAATCCGGTGAAAACTTTGGAGGAAAATTTGAAGGTTGCCATATGGCAACAACAGCCATGAAAGGGTTAAACTAGAAAAAGGGGGTGACGGATGGGGAAGGTCAAGTTCAGGACGTCACTCCCTGCAAAAGCAGAATAACATCAGAAACAGCCACTTTTAAACCACACATCAAAAGCAAGTGGGAAGAAGTGGGCAAAACAAAGTCAATGCAAAATACACGCAAGGCAGTTAAATACTGGAAAGCAATGAGCACAAATGCTCGAAGCTTAGCCAACAAAGTTTCAGAACTGGAAGCCCTAATGGACTTGGACATTGTGGCCATTATAGAAACATGGTTTAATGAATCCCATGATTGGGATATAGCCATAGCTGGCTATAATCTTTTCAGAAGAGACAGAGAAAATGAAAAAGGGGGGAGGAGTAGCCTTGTATGTCAAAAGCTACTGAAATGCAGGGGGCATGGGGAAAAGTAGAAGCGCTCTGGCTTGTACTGGAAAGAGGAGATGGCATTGTCATCCATACTGCTGTAGTCTACAGACCTCCAACTCAAATCGAAGAGATAGATAACAAATTGATTATAGAAATTGCCAAGATAGTCACAAAGGGCGAAGCGATCATATTGGGTGAATTTAATCTACCTGATGTGGATTGGATTACTCCTTCTGCAAATCTGGAAAGAAGTAAAAAAATTGTGGATACTTTCCAAGATGTGTTACTTAGACAAATGGTGATGGAACCAACCAGGGAAAGCTCAACACTGTATTTAGTGCTCACCAACGGTGATAGCATGTCGAATGTCTGGGTGGGTGGCCCCTGTGAGCAGAAGCGATCATCTCACGGTGTGGTTTGCGATAAAAGCCAAGGTACAGTCCAATCATAGCAAGCTCAAAGTCCTAAACTTCAAAAACACTGACTTCAGTAAAATGGCCAAGTACCTAAAGGAGGAGTTGGCAGGGTGGAAGGGGATAAGGGAAGTGGAATTGCAATGGGCTAAACTAAAGGTGGCAATAAAAGGGGCAACAGATAAATATGTAAGAAAAGTAAATAAAAACAAGAGGAGAAGGAAACCTATTTGGATTTCCAAAGAAGTGGCTGCTCAAATAAAGGCAAAAAACACAGCTTTCACAAAATTCAAAAGTTTGCAAATAGAGGAACACAGAAATGAATACAGGATCAAACTCAGAGACAAAAAGAGAATTAAGGAAAGCAAAATCAAAGGCGGAGGAATAGATGGCTAAAGATGTGAAGTGTGACGACAAAACTTTCTTCAGGTATATTCGGGAAAGGAAGAAGATCAGAGGTGGAATTGCAGGACTCAGAAGTGCTGCGAACAGTCTCATGGAAAGTGACATTGAAAAAGCGAAATTGCTAAACAAATACTTCTGCTCTGTTTTTGCTAAAGAAAACCCTGGAGAAGGAGCACCTGTGACTCCCAAATATAAAAATGGGAATGAAGTAGATACCACACCATTCATAGAAGATGATGTGTTAGAACAACTTGCAAAACTGAAAGTGGACAAGGCCATGGGACCGGATGGGATACATCCCAGGATACTGAAAGAGCTCAGAGAGGTTCTTGCAGGGCCGTTAAAGAATGTTTTCAACAGATCCTTGGAAACAGGAGAAGTTCCTCAGGACTGGAGAATGGCTTATGTGGTACCTCCACACAAAAGTGGTGACAGGGAAGAAGTGACAAACTACAGGCCCGTGAGCCTTACCTCGGTGGCGGGAAAAGTAATGGAGGAGCTCCTGAAAGAGCGAATAGTGGACTTTCTCAAAACCAACAGGCTGCAAGATCCAAGGCAATATGGTTTTACCGAAGGATGATCTTCCCAAACAAATCTAATTGAGTTCTTTGACTGGGTGACCAGAGAACTAGATCAGGGGCATGCGATGGATGTCATCTACCTGGATTTCAGCAAAGCCTTTGATACTGTTCCTTATAAGGAGGCTTATCAATAAACTCAGTAGTTTGGGGATGGGGTCCCAAGGTGGTAAACTGGATCAGAAATTGGTTGACTGACAGATGACAGAAGGTGATGGTAAATGGAGCTCACTTGGATGAAAGGAAGGTGATTAGCAGGGTGCCAAAGGGTTTGGTCCTGGGCCAGGCACTGTTCAATGTATTTGTGAGTGATATTGCTGAAAGACTGAATGGAAAAGTCTGTCTTTTTGCAGATGACACGAAAATTTGCAACAGAGTGGACTCCCCCGAGTAGTTAACATGAGGAAAGATCTACAAAAGCTGGAAGAATGGTCTAATGCTTGGCAATTAAGATTTAATGCAAAGAAGTGCAGTGTCTTGCACTTGGGTAGCAAAAATCCAAGGGAAATGTACGCGATAGGGGGCGAGAGGTTGGTGTGCACGGATCAGGAGAAAGACCTTGGTGTGATTATTTCTGTAGATCTCAAGGTGGCAAAACAGTGCGACAAGGCGGTGGCAAAAGCCAGGAGGATGCTGGGCTGCATACAAAGAGGAATTACCAGCAGAAAGGAAGAGGTACTAATGCCACTGTGTAAGTCACTGGTGAGGCCTCACTTGGAATACTGTGTTCAGTTTTGGAGGCCATATCTTGCAAAGGATGTAAAAAGACTGGAAACTGTTCAGAGGAAGGCAACCAAAATGATTTGGAGCCTGCGTCAGAAGCCTTATGAGAAGAGACTTGAAGACCTAAATATGTACATTCTGGAGGAGAGGAGGGATAGAGGAGATATGATTCAGACCTTTAAATACTTAGAGAAATAATGAACAAACAAACCTCTTCCAAAGATGGGGAAGCTGTAAAACCAGAGGGCATAACATGAAGCTGCAAGGTGGTAAATTGACAGGCAATGTCAGGAAATACTTTTTCAGTGAAAGGGAGGTGGATACTTGGAATGCCCTCCCTATGGAAGTGGTGGGGGCAAACACAGTGACGGAATTCAAAATGGCATGGGACAGACACAGTGGATCCCTTTACAGCAACAGTACAAAAACAAAATAAACTGAACTATCTAATTTCTCAACAAATAGGGGTGTCCTACATGGAGCAGTGGGTTCACCCCTAAACAAAGACATGGGGAGGGGTGGCCTGCACAGAGTGGCAGGTGCACCTACTCCTGCCATCTCACTGGGCAGACTAGATGGACCATACTGGTCTTTGAAGAGCTTACTTAACTCTCTCCTCACCAGTAACCTCACTGGGCTCTTGAAGCTACAGAGAACTACATTCACAAACAATGGGAAGGTTATCAAATAGTCAATAAATACAACACAGTTCTATAGAAAAATACACCAAAGCTTTGTGGAGAGAAACTGAGAGACACACGTTCTCCCTGTTTACTCTAACTTCTTAGCCATGGTTCACTTTATTTATAAGGCTTTTTTAGATGATACAGCATAATTTCACTTTATCATTATACGTCATGTATGTATCATATTGTAGGTCAACTTATTCAGTGTGGGTCAATGTGGAGCCATAAATGGAGTCCAAGACATAATTATTTACTGTTGTTGTTGTTAAGTGCCGTCGAGTCGGAGTCGACTCATGGCGACCCTCAGACCCTCCCTACATGGCCATTATAAGGAGACATACAGGAATCCAAGATATAGAATGACCTAATTGACATAATTGTTTACTGCTGATAACTTGATATCTTCTAACCTTGAGCGCTTCTTGATATCTACTAATTACTAACCCTGAAAGTATTTTAGCTAATAACCCTGAGACTGCTATCTGGTATCCCTGAGACAGAGAGGCTGGGGTACAACGTGCCCTTTCTTTATTTCAGGCTATGTAAACCTTCACCTAGTAAGCTAATATATGAAGTTTTATTTCTAAGCAAGATTCTGAACAGAATTAACTCTTTCTCAGTTTTAGTTAGTCTAATAGTGTATGGTACCCTGTACTAATATACATGCTTTCAGTCTTTATCTGCCATCATTTACTATGTTACTATGTCTTTCATATCCATTCTGCCAAGAGCAATGCGTCGTCGGATTTCTTGACTGTTGCTTCTTTATTGATGTTGATCCAAGTAGGTTAAAGTTGGCCACGATTTCAATTTCTTCTCCTTCAATGATGAACTTATTGATTTTGCGAGTTGTCATGATCTTTGTCTTCTTTACATTAAGGTGTAGGCCCATTTTAAGATTATGTTCCTTGATCTTGAGAAGCTAATGTTTCAGATAATCTTCATTTTCAGCCAGTAATGTGGTATCATCAGCATAGCGAAGGTTGTTGATGAGTCTTCCACCAAGCTTCACACCTCTGTTGTCTTCATACAATCCTGCTTCTCTGATGATTTGTTCTGCATATAAATTAAACAGGTAGGGGGAAAGTATGCAGACTTGTCGTACACCTTTGCTTATTTTAAACCATTCTGTTTCTCCTTGTTCCATTTGAACTGTTGCTTCTTGATCAAAGTACAGGTTGTGCAAGAGAACGATCAGGTGTTCTGATAAACCCATGCTGCTTAATGCGGCCCAGAGTTTCTCATGGTTTACACAGTCAAAAGCCTTGCTGTAGTCGATAAAGCACAAATAGATATCCTTTTGGTATTCTTTAGTATTTTCAAGGATCCATCTCACATCCACGATGATGTCTCTCGTTCTTCACCCTTTCCTGAACCCTGCTTGCACTTCAGGTTATTCCAAGTATGGTTGTAGTCTCTGTTGAATAATCTTCAGTAGAATCTTGCTGACATGTGGGATAAGAGCGATTGTGCAATAATTTCCACTGTCAGTAGGATCACCTTTCTTTAGTACTGATATAAACAGATCTTTTCCAGTCAGTTGGCCATGATGATGTCTTCCAAATTTCTTGGCAGAGCCTTGTAAGTATGGTAACAGCTGCATTACATTGCTATAATACTTCTTTGGGAATGCCATCAATGCCTGGTGCTTTATTCTTTGATAACGAAATCACCAATCCCCGGTTCGGTAAATATAAAATCCAAACTGTAAGAACCAAACCTAAAAATAAACCCCTTACTTAAAATCTCATTTTTTTGTCGGAAGAGGCTGGAGGCGACTGGAATGGAAACCCAGTCACACCAGACAACCTGTTCCCTTTTAATTATGTAAGCGAAAACGCTGTACTTAGCTTTAGAAATGTCCAGTGAAGTTTATGCACTCCAGAAAATTCAACTTCTTCTTGTAAGCGGCCAGATAGCAACCACGACGTACGTTTCGGGCCCTAGCCCCTGTTTCAAGTGTTCATGCTTCTTCCAATATACCGCTAAAACGAACATTCAAATCCTTCACTCCCCACTGATTAATAAAGGGAAAAGTCGTTTTTCATTGGCTAACACAAGCTGCTCATCAATTGGAAGCTCCAATCAACTGTCAGTAGGATCACCTTTCTTTAGTACTGATATAAACAGATCTTTTCCAGTCAGTTGGCCATGATGATGTCTTCCAAATTTCTTGGCAGAGCCTTGTAAGTATGGTAACAGCTGCATTACATTGCTATAATACTTCTTTGGGAATGCCATCAATGCCTGGTGCTTTATTCTTTGATAAGGCTTTCAATGCTGCTTTGACTTCTTCTTTCATCACCAATGGTTCCAGATCATAAGGTACAGGTTGAAACTGCTGTTGGTCTACTTGATCTTTATCACATAAGAACTCTTATATATTCTTTCCACCTTTTCTTGATCTTCTCAGCATCATTCAACATAGAACCTTGAGCATCTTGTAACATTACAATTTGAGGCTGGAATTTTTTTTCTTTAACTCTCGTAGCTTTAGGAAAGCCGATCTTGTTGTTCCTCTAATAGTTTCTGCTTCTATTTCCTTGCATGTGTTATTGTAGTACTTTTCCTTGTCCTGTCTTGCTGCACGTTGGAAATCTCTGTTGAGTTCAGGAATTGTCTTTCTTTCTCCTTTAGCTTCTCTGCGTTTCTGGGCAATTTTCAGAGTTTCTTCCATCATCCTTTTTGGCTCTTTTTCACCTTTTATAGAGACTTTTCGCTTTCTTCCAACACAACCTTGTTGATGTCATTTGTATCTAAAACAGCAACTCCATTTTGCAAGCAGTCTTTAAATTCCAGTGGTATATTCTCAAGGTCATATTTTCCTACAGTCATGAGTAACTTGCTCTTTTTCAACTTTAGCTTGAGTTTCCATACTAGTAGTTGGGGGTCTGTACCACAGTCAGCTCCAGGTTTTGTCTTTGCTGATGTTATAGAGCTTTTCCATCGTTGACTTCCACAGATGTAGTCAATTTGATTTTTGTACAATCAATTGGGTGAAGTCCATGTGTACAGTTGCCGCTTGTGTTGCTGGAAGAAGGTGTTTGAGATGAATAGATCGCTGGTCTTGCAGAATTCTATCAGTCTTTCTCCTGCTTCATTTCTTTTGCCAAGTCCTCCATATTTTCCAACCACTTTGCCATCTTCTTTGTTGCCAATCTTTGCATTCCAGTCACCCATGACTATCAGGATATCCTATTTAAATGTTCTGTCAATTTCAGCTTGTACTTGTTCATAGAACTCATCAATTTCATCCTCTTCTGCAGCTGTTGGGGTATATACTTGAATTATAGTTGTGTTGAGGGGCATTCCTCGTAGACAAATAGAGATTAAGCGTTCACTGACTGCATTATATTTCATTACAGTTCTTGCAAGTTTCTTCTTTATTATAAATGCAACACCATTTCTTCTTTGTCTTTCATTTCCAGCATAGTAGACCATGTGATTATGTGATACAAAGTGCCCAATGCCAGTCTTCGCTGACACACAACAGATTAAGTTGTACACTTTCCATTTCATTCTTGAACACCTCCAACTTCCCTTGGTTCATGCTTCGTACGTTCCATGTCCCAATATATAAGACATCTTTACAGCTTTTGACTCTCATTTCATGCGCAGCTACATCAGCAATCATGTCCCGAGGGCTTTGATCCAACCACATCATAAATGCTGGCTTTACTCTGAAAAGTCTTCAGCTCCTCCCCAGTAGTTAGTTGAGTGCCTTACGACCTGGAGGTCTCATCTTCCAGCACTATTGTGCAATTTGTTTTGTTGTAACTATCCATTGGGTTTTCATGGCAAGATACAGAACTAGATTGCCAGGCTTTTTCTCCGCGCAGTTTAAGTTTAGTGTTGTTGCCGTCGTCACAGAAATGTGATCCTCCACCGCCAACACTGTCCCATTCTGCTGCTATCCAGATGGGTGGTTTGTCTTCGTCTGGCACCTCAACTGAGACCTGTCCATCTTGGGAGACCCTGCCTGTAATTAAACTACCGATAGCTTAGCCCTCAGCATCATTGATTCACACAAGCCCTCACAGCACGACAAGCTGCAAACCAAATGAGGGTCAAAAAGCATATTGTGATTTGGTGGGGATGTAGCAAGGTACAAAGTTATTGGGGGTGGGTGGTGAGTTGGATCCAACAGTATTTTGGGGGTGGAGGTGAGGAAGGATCCAGGGGTCTGCCTACTTTCATGGTGGGGAGCGGGGCACAAGGAGGGGGGGACAATGGTACGAGCGTGTCTGAGTGCGGTGAGGTGTGAATTGGCAGCAGCATGGAAGAGGGTGCAGGTGCCAACGATGGGGGAGTTTGAGGGAAGGCTAAGACATGTTGTTTTAATGGAAAAGTTGACAGCGGATAGGCGGGAGAGAGTGGAGAAATTTATGGATAAGTGGGGAGGTCTGTGGCGTGTCCTGGGGAAGGGAGGGAGGGGGAGGGGAGAACTGGGGGAGGAGAGAGGTAAGGGGGAGGGGGGAGCGCTTAAAATGTGGGAAGGAGGGGTTGTTTGGATGGGTGGGACATTGTTGGGGGTCGTTGGGGGTTAAGGGCGGGGTTGGTGGGGAAGTGTATAGCTATGGGGGAAGGGGTACACTGAAGTTGTGACATATGTTTACTGTTGTTCTAAGTTTTGATGAAAATAATATTAAAATACAAAAAAAAAAGCATATTGTGTTATAATAAAATTGTGCACTTGCTGGATATTGTGAAGCCAATTTTATGCTTCTACAATAGAGATTAGTGCAGTAGGGCCTGAGTGCTATAGAGATGATGCAGTGTATTTTGTTTCCTGCAAAATGTTTATCCTGTTTAATCTATACCCTCTTTAACATATAGTGCCACTCTGCCTCCAATTTGATCTACCCCTATCATTATGATATAATTTGTACCCAGGTATCACACTGTCCCATTGGTTATCCTCCTTCCACCAGGTCTCTGATATGCCAATTATATCTAACCTTTCAGTCAGTGCTATATATTCTTCCATCTTATTTATTTGACTTCTAATTAATATTTGTATAAAGATATTTCAAAATTTGTGTTTTTGTTCATATTAACAATCTGGTTATTAGATGAGAGGGGTAATTTGAGATCTTTCAACCCTATCTGCTTTTTCCTTAAAAGCACCTGGGATACTTTTTGCTTTTATTGGAACATCTCTATTGGGATGCCCTAACTTTCCTGATTTGCTAGGATCCTTCAAATATACCTCATTCCAAACCATGTGCTATTGGGCGATTGCTGGCTTTCCCCCATTATCTAGTTTAACAGCTGTTGTATCTTCTTTTTGAAGGTGAATGCCAGCTGTCTATTTCTACCCTGGTTAAAGTGGAGCCCATCCTTTTGGAACCCCCCCCCCTCCCCCCGCCACAGAAGGTTGGCCATTTCCTAACAAATCTAAAACCCTCTTCCTTGCACCATTGTCTCATTCATGCATTGAGACTCTGGAGCTCTGCCTGCTTCTTGGATCCTGCGCGTGGAGTGGGAAGCATCTCTGAGAATGATACCCTGGAAGTTCTGGATTTTAGTTTTCTACCCAAAAGCCTAAATTTAGTTTCAGAACCTTCCTCCCATACTTTCCTCCTAGAGCCTTATCTATGTCTAACGTGAGGTCCATCACCTTCGCTTTAGGCAGGCAAGTTACCAGCTGATCTTCAGGCCAACAGCCACTCAGCTTATCTGTATGTCTAATGATCGAATCACCAACTATAGTGGTCATTCTAACCATTCCCTCATCTGCACATGGCTGCAGATACAGACCCTTGGTGCAAGAGGATATTATTTCAACTGGAGGACATGTCCTTAACTACAAGATCACTTCTTGCCACACCTAGGTGATGCTGTCCTTTCAGCTGACCTCTCTCCTCAGTGGCAGCAGAGAGGCTGCCAGACTAGAGATGGGACTTCTCTGCTATGTTCCTGAATATCTCCTCTATATAAACTCTGTCTGCCTTACCTCCTCCAAGTCTGCTGCTCTAGCCTCCAATAATTGGATGCATTCCCTGAGAGCAAGGAGCTCTTTGCACCTAGTTCACACATAAGACCTCTCACTAATCTGGGAGATAATTATGCATGTGATACTCTGTGCAGAAGGCTGGATACAGGGCCGGCCCGTCCATTGAGCAAGAATGTTTTTTGCACAGGGCCCCGCGTTTCAGGGGGCCCCGCGCAAAGAACATTCTGCTTTTTTTTAAAATTACATTTAAAAAAAAAACTGTCTCTGGCTGCTGCCGCGTCCGTCGCAGCAGCGGCAGAATGGCGTGTCCCGCGGGGCCCCTTCTCCTCGTCGAGCCCTCTGCAAGGGCTTTCAGATTCGCGAAGGGAGAGTGCTCCCTCGCGTCTCTGTAAAGCCCGCAGGGGCTAATGGGAAATTTCCCATCTGCCCCTTTAGACGCGAGGGGCTGATGGGAAATTTCCCATTAGCCCCTGCGGGCTTTACAGAGACGCGAGGGAGCACTCTCCTTTCGCGAATCTGAAAGCCCTTGCAGAGGGCTCGACGAGGAGAGGGGGCCCCGCGGGACACGCCATTCTGCCGCTGCTGCGACGGACGCGGCAGCAGCTAGAGCCAGGTTTTTGGTTTTTTTTTTTAATTTGCCGGAAGGGAAGGGAAGGGGGGGGGGCTGATGGAGGCTGTCTGGAAATGGGGTGATGGGGGGTTAGGACTGGAAATGTGCAAGGGGGGGAGTTAGGACTGGAAATGTGCAAGGGGGGGGAGTTAGGACTGGAAATGTGCAAGGGGGGGGGTTAGGACTGGAAATGGGCTGGGGCTGATGGAGGCTGACTGGAAATGGGCTGGGGGGGTTAAGACTGCTAATGGGCTGGGGCTGATGGAGGCTGACTGGAAATGGGGTGAGGGGGGGGGTTAGGACTGGAAATGGGCTGGGGGGGGTTAGGACTGGAAATGGGCTAGGGGGGGTTAAGACTGCTAATGGGATGGGGCTGATGGAGGCTGACTGGAAATGGGCTGGGGGGGGTTAGGACTGGAAATGGGCTGGGGGGGTTAAGACTGGTAATGGGCTGGGGGGGTTAAGACTGGTAATGGGCTGGGGGCTGATGGAGGCTGTCTGGAAATGGGGTGATGGGGGGGTTAGGACAGGAAATGGGCTGGGGGGGTTAAGTCTGGGAATGGGCTGGGGGGTGATGGAGGCTGACTGGAAATGGGGTGATGGGGGGTTAGGACTGGAAATGGGCTGGGGGGGGTTAAGACTGGTAATGGGCTGTGGGCTGATGGGGGCTGTCTGGAAATAGGGTGATGGGGGTTAGGATTGCTAATGGGCTATGGGGGGGGTTAGGACTGCTAATGGGCTATGGGGGCGCTAGGACAGGAAAAGGGCTGATGGGGAGGGGTTAGGACTAGTAATGGGCTGTGGGCTGATGGGGGGGGTTAGGACTGGCAATGGGCTATGGGGGGCTGACTGGAAATGGGCTGATGGGGTTAAGACTGGAAGTGGGCTGATGGGGGGTTAGGACTGGTAATGGGTTATAGGGGGGGCTTAAACTGAAAATGGGTTGATGGGGGGCTAGGACTGGTAATGGGTTGGGGGATTGCTATGACTGGAAATGGACTGAGTGGACGGGGAGGCTTGAACTGCAAATAGCTGATGGGGAGGGAGCTTGGAATGGAAATGGGCTGTGAGGGAAGGGAGCTAGAACTGAAATGGGCTGATGGAGCAGCTAGGATAGGACTGGAAATGGGCTGTTGGGGGGAGCTAAGATTGGAAATGGGCTGTGGTGGGGGCTTGAATTGAAATGGACTCATGGAGGGGCTAGAACTGGAAGTAGGCTCATGGGGGGGCTTGGACTGGAATCGGGCTGAGTCGAGGGGCGCTAGGAATTCACATGGGCTGATGGTGGGGCTAGGAAATGACTAGAAATGGGCTGATGGGGGGCTAGGATTGGAAATGAGCTGATGAAGGGACTCAGACTGAAAATGGATGGGGGAGCTAGGACTGGAAACGGGTTGATGGGGGGCTAGGACTGGAAATGGGCTGATGCAGGGACTAGAAGGGAATGGATGCTGGGTGAGACTGGAACTAGAAGGGAGCTGATGTTGGGGGAGGATTAGAATGGGATGGGGCTGGGAGAGTAAAATGGAGAGGGGAAAAATATTTTGTGTGGGAGGGATGAAAAATCTACAATTGGCCGGGTATTGGGAGAGTAAGTGGGGATTGAGGATGGAGGGGTAAAATTTGTGTGGATGAAATAAGAATGAGGAAAGAGCAAAAGGATAAAGATTAGTATGTTAAAGCAGATGTAGAGAGAGAGGATGGAAAGAAAACTAGAAGAGAGAAGAAAGGACAAATGGACAGCAGACGATGGAGAGTTAGCAGAAAACATGAAGAAACCAGAAGAAAGTGGCTGGAGCAATTGCAACTGAAAAAAAATGCACAAAAGGTAGAAATATATCTCTTTATTTTGAATTTATTAACTGGAATATGAAAGCTCTGGGAAATGTGCATCATTAACGTCTGCGCTTTGTTTGGTACAAGAGGAAATTGATTTATAGTTTTATTTCTACAGTGTTGTTGTACATTCCAAGTTTGGCTTTTGGGGTTCCCAGTTTAATTATTGCCTTCCTGTTTCTAAATTGTGATTCCTTGTTTGGTGATGGTCTATGTTCTGCATGTGTAACTGAGCTGAGGTATTCTGTTTATGTAATTCCTATTTGACATTGCCACTTGTTCTCTTTCCCCAGTATTCTCTGAAATGTACTGGTTTAATATTTGCAGTGTTTCCTTTTGATAGGTAGGGTCTGGTGCTTTGTGAGTCCTGGTAATGCTGTCAGGATACAGCGGGTTTGCTATGGGTTCTAAATGGGCAGCGTTTGTAGTAGTTCCTAATGTGCCTGGCGGTTGGCACTGGATTATAGTAATGTAGAAATCTTTTAGTCTTTCTTTATCCATACACTCATTAAGAGACATGTTTACTAAAAGTTAGTGTATGGTAACATTATGCAAATATTTATGCAAATAAGGCCACTTATGCAAATGAGGCCCCGCACCGAGTCTCCGCACATGGCCCCGCTCCCCCCTTGGGCCGCCCCTGGCTGGATAGTCTCTATCTCGCTGCTGGACTGCTGTCTGCATCTTAGTTATAGTGACTTGTTTAGTTGGTTAAAGTTGTTCAGAAGGCGAAAATGTGGAACGTTCACATTTTGGACCACATGCTGGTGCTTTTGGAGCTGGACTGTAGGGGGGACACTGGGGGACCGTGGTACTGGTGCTTCCCAGTGCACTTAGCGGAGGAGAGGGGTTTTCAGTCCTTTCTGCAGCAACAGTGGGATTTATATGCAGAGGCCAATGGGAGGGGTGGGGGGCATGTTGATAATCAGTCTCTCTTCTGGGAGGCCACGAAGGGGTATCTGCAGGGGATGATTTTGGCGTTCTCTAGCAGGAAGCAAAAAGGCTATAGGCGGTGCCTTGCGAACTTGGGTTGTCGGTTGCAGCGGGCACTGCAGGAGGCAGACGGAAGCAGCCCAGGCAGACTACCTGGCCCTTCAATTGGAATTGAATAATTTGATCCATGCACAGGCAAAGCAGTCTCAATTGTACTATCGGTGTGCCCTTTATCAGCATGGCAATGAGTCGGGCCACCTGTTCTCTCTGATTCAACAGGGCCAAGGGCCCAGGTTTTTGGGGGCCATTTGAGATGCTGCGGGGCTTGTGAGCTCCGAGCAAGGACATGGGACACGTGTGTTTAGTGACTTTTATGCTCAGCCCTATTTGGCAGAGGGGAGGATCTTGAAGCAGCTCGCAGGTTTTTGCAGAGGTGCAGCTTACCGTAGGTGACAAGGAAACATCTGGAGTTTCTGAACAGTCCGATTACCATGCTGGAGGTGTGTGCCGTGATAAAGTCACTGCCAGCAGCGAAGGCTCCTAGGCCAGACGGGTTCAGCAGTGAATTCTTTCAGCTATTGCACGACCAAGTTAGTGTTCCATTGGCTCGGATGTGTCAGCAGCTTATTCAGCAGGGGTCTTATCCATTTGGATCTAATGAGGCGTTAATCACAGTACTTCCGAAGCCTAGGTAGGATCCTCTGCTTCCGAGTTCCTAGTGTCTGATTTCTTTGATCGATGTTGACCAGAAATTGTTGTCCAAGATACTGGCTGACTGGCTGGCTGCCTTCATGCTGCTATTGATCCACCCCTCTTAGGTGGGGATTGTTAAGGGGTGCCACCTAGTGGTCAGTGTTAGCCAAATTCTGGCTACCATTTATCTACTGTCAGACGTGGGAGATCCTACTGCTACTTCTATTAAGCATTTATAAAGCACTACAAGGCATACGCAGCGCTGTACAAACACAGATAAAGACAGTCCCTACTCGTTAGAGCTTACAATCTAATCAAGACAAACAACACAAAGTTAGGAATAAGGATATAATAGGGAAAGGTAAGGAGACACAAAGAAACAAGGGATCAGGATCCAAAGGCAGCCTGAAAGAGGTGAGCCTTTAACATAGATTTGAAAAGGGGCAAAGATGAAGCCTGACGGACTCAGGAAGTTTAGTCCAGGCATAAGGAGCAGCAAGGTGAAAGGACCGGTCTGGAGTTAGCAGTGGAAGAAAAGGGCAAAGAGAAGAGCAAGCCAGAAGAAGAGCAGAGTTCACGAGGAGGGATGTAGAGGGAAAGGCAAGATAGTGAGTAGTAGTAGAATGAATGTATTTAAAGGTCAGAAGGAGGAAGGACTAGAAAAAGGGATTGCTACTTCTGGAGAGAGATCTGCAATTGTGAGTATATACTTCTGGGAATTTTTTGAAAGGACTTCTTTGTATCAAAGCTAATTAATCTGTAAATCCAGTGTTTTTTGTTAAAGAAGTCAGGGCCTAGTAGCAGCAGTTTAAGTTTAAATTTAAAACACAGAAGAGAAATTTCTGGTTACATTTCATACCCAGCAGAGAGCTTGTAGTTTAAATTTAATAGTCACTCAGGGCCTAGTATCAGCAACGTACTTTTAGTTTAAATTTAAAACACAGAAGAGAGCTTTCTGGTTAAATTTAGAACCCAGCAGAGAGCTTGTAGTTTAAATTTCATAATAAGTCAGAGCCTAGCAGCAGCAAAGAGCTGTAATTTAAATCAAATCAGAATATAACTTAGCATAAAAGGCAAAACAAGGTCAGTACTCTTTGAGCAACAAATAAAGTCTTCTAGAGAACTTTACAAAGAGGCCTTCTACCTATGGGGCAAGGGACCTGTGCAACTTTTTCAATAGGTGTTAACACCAGGTGGTAGGTCAAAAGGTCATTTTGAAAGACTCCTTCTATCCAAGCAAGGACTGTTAATCACCCAGGAAGTTGGTCACAGCTTACCTCAGCAGCACAGGACAGGGTACTGTGTAGCAGCCCTCTTAATAAGTGTTATTTCCCTCCCTCCCTCCCCAACACCCACCCACCCTTGGGATAATCGTAGCTTTATATAGGTACTTACACATCTTAAAGGAAAGGAGGTGCTCTCAGGTGAAGCTCGTTATCCAAATCAGTCATACACTAAGGGCCTGAGATTAATTAAGCTTCAGGTGAACAAGGTATATTAAACGCATTAGGTAGAGTTTTATTAGTATACATATCCATAGCAACCCTTAGTAAGTAAAGAACTTAAAGATCTAAACACAAGCTTAAAACTAAGATGCAGACAGCAGTCCATCAGCGAGATGGGGGCTTTCCAGTCTTTTGCATTGAGTGTCACAGTATGATTTTCTCCCAGTTGGTGAGAGGTCTTACGTGTGCACTAGGTGCAAGGAGCTCTTTGCCCTCAGGGAACGAGTCCATTCTCTAGAGGCTAGAGTAGCAGACTTGGAAAACATAAGAAAGACAGAGAGGTACATAGACGAGACCGACAGGGATTTAGTCCTGAAGTCCCACCTCCAGTCTGGCAGCATCCCTGTTGCCATGGAGGAGAGAGGTCACGTGACAGGAGAGCATCACACTGGTGTGGCAGGAAGTGATTCTGTAACTGGGACCTGTCCTCCAGGTGATGTAAAACCCTCTCGCACCGAGGATGTTTCTCCAGGGCCATGTGCCCATGAGGGAAGGGTTAGGACAGCCGTTATAGTTGGTGATTCGATCATTAGGCATATAGATAGCTGGGTGGCTGGTGGATGTGAGGATTACCTGGTAACATGCCTGCCTGGTGCGAAGGTAGCGGACCTCACGCGCCACCTAGATAAGGTCTTAGATAGTGCTGGGGAGGAGTCTGCTGTCTTGGTACATATCGGTACCAGTGAGATAGGAAAATGTGGTAGGGAGGTTCTGGAGGCTAAATTTAGGCTTTTAGGTAGGAAATTGAAATCCAGAACTTCCAGGGTAGCATTCTCCGAAATGCTTCCCGTTCCATGCGCAGGATCCAAAAGGCAGGCACAGCTCCAGTCTCAATGCGTGGATCAGACAGTGGTGCAGAGATGAGGGTTTTGGATTTGTTAGGAACTGGGGAAAATTCTGGGGAAAGGAGGGGCTCTTCCGAAGGGATGGGCTTCACCTTAACCGGGATGGAACCAGGCTGCTGACATTAACCTTTAAAAAGGAGATAGAGCAGCTTTTAAACTAGATAATAGGGGAAAGCCGACAGTCGCCCAAGAGCGCATGGTTTGGAAGAATGTGTCCTTGAAGAATACTACCAAAAGCAGAGAGGTTCCAAAAAAGAGTAAAGTAGCCCAAATGCCCTCGAGTATGGAGCAGACAGAGCTTAAAGATCCCAAATTACCTATGTCTACCAATAGCCAGATTAATATGAATAAAATACAGTCTCTAAAATGCTTGTATGCAAATGCTAGAAGTCTAAAAAATAAGATGGGAGAGTTAGAATATATAGCACTAAATGAAAGGTTAGATATGATTGGAATATCAGAGACATGGTGGAAGGAGGACAATCAGTGGGACACTGTGATACCTGGGTACTAACTATATCGTAATGATAGAGCTGATCAAATTGGTGGAGGGGTTGCACTCTATGTTAGAGAGGGCATTGAGTCAGAAAGGATTAAATGTTTTGCAGGAAAACAAAATTTGCTGTAGAATCTCTATGGATTGAAATTCCATGTAAAAAGGGGAAGGCGATGGCAGTGGGGTGTACTATCGACCGCCTGGCCAGAATGAACAAATGGATGATGAAATGCTCAAAGAAATCAAGGAAGCTAACAAACGTTACAGCGCAGTAATAATAATGGGTGATTTCAATTACCCCGGTATTGACTGGGTCAGTGTCACGGCAGGACATGCTAGGGAGATAAAGTTCCTAGATGAAATAAATGACTGCTTCTTGGAGCAGCTGGTTCATGAACTGACCAGAGGGGAAGCCATATTAGACTTAGTCCTTAGTGGAACACCAGATCTTGTGCAAGAGATAAGGGTGTTGGGGCCACTTGGCAATAGTGATCATAGCATGATCGCGTTTGATTGAATTAGTGGAGGAGGGGATAGTAAGGAAATCCACAGTACTACCTTTTAACTTTCGAAAGGGAGACTATGATAAAATGAGGAAAATAGTTAAGAAAAAAAACTAAAAGGAGCAGTTGCAAAGGTTAAAGACTTATATTTATTTATTTATTTATTTAGCTGCATTTATATACCGCTTTTCACCGGGGTTATATCAAGCTTGGGTGTTGAAAACTACTATCTTGGAATCCCAGACCAGCTGTATTCCACCCTTTAAGAAATGTGGAAGGAAGTCCAAAAAATTGCCAGCATGGTTTAAAGGTGAGGTCAGAGAGGCTGTTAGCAAAAAAGCATCTTTTAGGAAATGGAAAAAAGAGCCAAACGACAAAACCTGGAAAGAGCACAAGCACTGGCAAGTCAAATGCAAGGCATTGATAAGGCAGGCAAAGGGAGAATTTGAGAAGAAGCTTGCTACGGAAGCGAAAACGCCAAATAAAGACTTTTTCAAGTACATTTGTAGCAAAAAACCTGTGAGAGTCAGTTGGTCCATTAGATGATAGAGGGGTTAAAGGGGCACTAAGAGGCAACAAGGCGATAGCGGAGAGACTGAATGCTTTGCTTCAGTCTTTACTGAGGAAGATGTAGGGATGTTACCCATGACTGAAGTGGTATTTAAAGGTGCGGAAGAATTGAAGGAAATATCGATACATCAGGAAGATGTATTACAGCTATTAGATAAGCTGAAGAGTAGCAAATCACCTGGGCCGGATAGTATACATCCAAGGGTGTTGAAAGAACTGAAATATGAGATTGCAGACCTGCTATTAGTAATCTGTGAATTTTAATTAAATTCATCTGTAATACCTGAAGAATGGAAGATCGCCAATGTAACGCCAATTTTTAAAAAGGGTTCCCGAGGTGATCCGGGAAACTACAGACTGGTGAGCCTGACGTCAGTACTGGGAAAAGTGGTAGAAACCATCATAAAGAACAAAATTACACAGCATGTAGATAGTCCTGGCCTAATTGGAGACAGCCAACATGGCTTTAGACAAGGAAGATCTTGTTTTACTAATCTGTTATGTTTTCTTGAAGCTGTGAATAAACAGGTGGAGAAAGGTGAGTCAGTTGATATAGTGTATCTGGACTTTCAGTAAGCCTTTGACAAGGTCCCTCATCAGAGACTTTTGGCAAAACTAAAGAGTCATGGGATAGGAGGCTGTATACTATTTATTTATTTATTTAACAGGTTTTTTTATACCGCCTTTCTTACAATCAAAGCGGTTACAAGAGTACATTAGGTTAACATAAAATACAGACATAAAAACATCAGACTATAAAGACAAAACAATGCATCCAGTTTTATACCACCTTATCAAAATATCAAAGTGATAAGCAATGGATCTATAGGTAACAAAGAGACTACATCAGGTTAACATGTAATACAGACATACCTCTAAACGGAAGAGCAGCCAAAGGGAAAGATTGTGGATCAGGAACTGGTTAAAAGATAGAAAGCAGAGGATAGGGCTAAATGGCCAATTTTCCCAATGGAGAAAGGTGAATAGTGGTGTACCCCATGGATCGGTGCTGGGTCTGCTGCTTTTTGACATATTCATAAATGACCTGGAAAAGGGAATAACGAGTGAGGTTATCAAATTTGCAGATGACACAAAACTATTTAAAGTTGTTAAAACTCAAGAGGATTGTGGAAAATTGCAAGAGGATCTTGATAAATTGGAAGACTGGGCATCAAAATGGCAGATGAAATTTAGGGAGGCGTGGTCTAGTGGTTAGGACAAGGTACTTCAGGCCGGAGGGTCGGGGGTTCAAGTCCCACCTGGGGACAGCAATCTCAGGCCGGAGGGATTGGGATTTCTAGTCCTATAGGCACTCCTTGTGGTCTTGGGCAAGCCACTTAACCCTCCAATGCCCATGTTCCCTGTATGTATTAGTGTGTGTGTCTCATATCCCCTCGGGTTAAATGTATCCCCCAATTGACCGCTTTGACCCGGTGAAAAGCGGGATATAAATACAGCTAAATAAATAAATAAATGTGGACAGGTACAAAGTTATGCACCTAGGAAAGAACAACCCAAACTATGGTTACACGATGCAAGGTTCCACATTAGGAACCACCACCCAGGAAAAAGATTTAGGCGTCATTGGGGATAACATGTTAAAACCCTCAGCCCAGTGTGCAGCGGCGGCCAAGAGAGCAAATAGAATGCTAGGTATCATAAGGAAAGGAATGGAAAATGCAACAAAAGATATTATAATGCCTCTATATCATTCCATGGTGAGACCGCACCTTGAATATTGTGTGCAATTCTGGTCGCCGTATCTTAAAAAGGATATAGTGTTATTAGAAAAGGTTCAGAGAAGAGCCACCAAAATGGTAAAGGGGATGGAAGGATACTCCTATGAAGAAAGGCTAAAAAGGTTAGGGCTCTTTAACCTGGAAAAGAGACGGCTGAGGGGAGATATGATAGAAGTCTATAAATTAATGAACGGAGTGGAACTGGTAAACGTAGATCGATTGTTTACGTTATCAGAATATAGAAAGACTAGGGGACATGCAGTGTAGCTACAGGGTAAACGATTTAAGACTAATAAAAGAAAATATTTTTTCACTCAACGTGTAATCAAACTCTGGAATTTGTTACCGGAGGATGTAGTAAAGGCTGTTAGTGTAGCTGGGTTTAAAAAAGGTTTGCACAAGTTCCTGGAGGAAAGGTCCATAAACCATTATTAAGAAGGGACCCAGGATACCAATGCTTGACCCAGTACAAGCATTGTGGAACCTGTATCTTTTGGGGAAACTGCTTGGTACGTATGACCTGCATTGGCCACTATTGGAAACAGGATACTGGGCTTGATGGACCTTGGTCTGACCCAATATGGCATATCTTATGTTCTTATGTAGGAGTTTAAATTGGATACTTTAACATAAGGGTAGCCAATGAAGTGACTTGAGAAGAGGGGTTATATGATCCCCTCTCTTCTTATTAGTTTCGATGCAGAAAAAGTGTTTGATCGAGTCAACTGGGAATATATGGTTTTAGTTATGGAACAGTTTGGTTTCCGGGGAGCCTTCATGTAGGCAATTTGTTTGCTTTACTGTGACCCACAGGCTTGCCTGCTTCTTAAGGGCGTGTGGACAGACAGTTTTGCGTTGCAGTGTGGCACCCTACAGGGTTGCCCCTTGTCCCCCCTGCTGTTTTGGTTGACTTTGGAGCCACTTTTGAGTACAATCTATGCCCAGGAGGACATACGGGGGGGGGGGGGTGGTGTCCATGCGTGCCTATACCTTTAAGCTTTCAGCGTTTGCCAATGACCTGTTGGTGCATCTGACATCTGCCGGGTTCTGTGGTGGCCCTTCTTGGGGTATTTCAGGTCTTTATGTCCTTCTCGGGATACAAACTTAATCTTGATAAATCTGAGGCTTTTCCCCTCCGGGCGGAGGTATACATCAGTGGGATGACCCATTTCCTCTGTGGCAGGTACCTTTTGGTATTTGGGTATTAATCTTCCAGGGAATTTATCGGAGCTGTATCGATCTGATCTACTGCCCCTGCTGTCGGACTCTCTTGCGATGCTTGCTGGTTGTAGGACCTTCCCCTGGCATTGGATGGCTGGATTGCATTATTCAATATGGTTCTGTTTCTGCAGTGGCTGTACACACTCCTGCTTCTGCCCCTTTGGGTGTTGACCAAGGATTTACAGGTCTTGGATAGTCAGGTTTCTAAGTTCTTTTGGAGGTGGCAGAAACGTTATGTTTGATTATAGCGGCTGAAGCAGCTGTGGTCCTCGGTGGGGTGGGGGCAGAATTTGACAAATCTCTGGAATTATAACCTGGCTTGTTTGCTGTGGCATCTTACGGATTGGCTGTTTGAGACAGAGGTGTACATTTATTTGGTTTACGACCGGGTCCTTTTGTCCCTTCTCTCCCCTGAATATGTGCTGCATGCACATTGAGATTGGGTGCCAGCGATGGTGCGGAGCTTGGTTCTCGTTCGCCCTCTCGTTCACACCTAGGAATGGATTTGCCATAGGTTGAGTCATTCTCGGTTGCACTTTGTCCTCCTTCCGCTGCATGGGAATTTTGATTGTACGCCGGGCCTGACCTCTCAGCAGTTCCAGCGATGAAGGTCACAGGGGATTCGGAGGTTGGAGCAGGTGCTTATAGACTAGGGCATTCTAAGCCCTTTTGCTGAGCTTCAGGAGGAGTACAGCCTGGGAACTTTAGACACCTTCCCTTATATGCAACTTTAGAGTTATGTGCTGAGTTTGGACCCAGCACAACTCTCTAGTTAGACTTTAGCACCCAGCTGGAGGATTTTTTCTTGTCAGAGGTATCTGTGACTCGGGCCCAGTCTCCTTTTCTAAGGGATCGGGTGCGGGTGTCTACAGAGCAGTGAATGGCCCATTGGAATCTGGAATTGGGCACGGACATTTACAAAAGCCTCTTTCTGAAGGCTATGGCTAGGTGTTGTGGGATTTGCAGTATAAACTTATGAGTCAGAGACATATATTCCACCCGTGAGGGCTTATATTATGTATTGACTTTCTTAATATATCGCACCTTCGGAAACCAGCAGGGAGTTTTACAATGCGTTCAAAACACACAAAGGCCAGGCATGGCCAGGAAATGGAAAAGAACTACAATTCTTGATAGGAAAGCAGCAAGTACATTAGACAGGAAGAGGAAGTGAAAGAAGGGAGAGAGGGCAAGCGAGAGGAGAGAAGGAACTAGCTGGGAAAACTGGGTGGGAGATCATAGGCAAGACAGAAAAGATGTGTTTTAAGGAGTACTTTAAACTTGGAATAGGAAAGTTCCAGATGGAGGGGAGAAGGGAGGGAGTTCCATAAGGATGGTGCTAGGAAAAAAAGGCAGAATTGCAGGTGCATTCCAAATGGGCACGTGCAGGGGGAAGGAAGCTCAAGACGATTGATGTGAATGGACCGGAGACTGTGAGGCACTGAACGAAACTGCAAAGAGTCGGCTAGGTAGTGTGGTGTGTGGGTGTAGATAGTTCTATGAGTCAGAATTAGGAATTTAAAGAAAATACGCTGGGGAACCGGTAGCCAGTGAAGCTGAATTAAATATGTTTTAACGGGAAATATGAGAGATGATCGGGGCAGCGGTGTTTTGAATCAGTTGTAGGCTATGTATCTGGTATTGGGGAAGACCGGCGAAAATAACATTACAGTAGTCGATAACGTGAAATAACCAGTGCGAGAAGAAGTGTGGTGAGTGAGGAGGGAGATAGGACATCACTAACTGCTCTGATCTGACGGAGAAAGAAGAACGAATATTGTGCAACAGCAAAAATATGATCATGGAAGGACAGTTCAGAGTCGTTTCTCTCTCCTCTTCGTCCTTTCCTGAGTATTGGTTTGCATTTACCCTAGCGGTGGCATAAGGAATCTGCACCACCAGTGGCCTTGTTCCAAGAGGGAGTTAGGGGAGGAAGGGGGAGTAAACTAATTATAAGAATTCAGTTGCATCCTATTGTGATTTCATGTTCCATTGTGTGTTCTTTAGTTCTTGGGCTATTGATGATTTTGTATTTTGACATATCTGGTTTCTAATAAATATCAGTTGAACACAAAGTTGTTCAGTTACTTAAAATTGCTAGGGGAATAGGAATATTTGATTTGAACCAATACAAACATACCTAACAAGTTTGAAGGACTTTGTTTAATGTTCACCTCAAGATGAACTGCAAGGACTTAGAATTAATCTATTCCAAAGGCTTAAGAATTCGCTAATATTGATAACGTTCAACTTGAAAATGAAACATTTCTCTCCTTTCCTCTTAACTGACTTAAGAGCCTATAAAGATTGTGCCTGGAATGGGTGGGAACCAGGGGGGAGGAGAGTGTGAAAAAAATACTGAGATTTTGTCTGTTAAAACAATACCCTAATATGAAAGTGTTAACACTGTATGTACATGAGCTTAATTCCCAAGAAACAGTTTCTGCTCTGGAAGGAGGCCTCCTGGTGGAAGGCAGATGTTCCTTTGCTACAGGGACCCATCTTAGGAGGGGGTGCTGGTCCTGGCTCTCCAATAAGCATTATCAATCGGTGGGGGGCAAACGAAGTGGGGTGGCTATTCTTATCCCAAAGGATTTGGTGGCTGACATTGTGGCCCTGGACCGGGACTCCTTGGGTAGAAGGGTAGGAGTTCTGATACGGATAGGGTTGCCAACTGGCCGGTTTTCAGCCGGCCTGGCCGGTTTTTCCATGGCCAGGCCGGCTGCCGGCGCAGAGGTAAAACCAGCCCTTGAAAAGCCGTTTTTTTGCTCTGGTCGCAAGATCGGGAGCGGCCAGAGCAAAAAACCGGCTTTTCTCCCAACCCGTCCAAAAAAAAAAACCTTCCCCGGGGCGTCCCACACACCGGAGGGCTTCAGAGGGAGCCGGGGAAGCCCGCGTGAGGCCCCGGCTCCCTCTGTACAGCCGCCAGCGTGAAGAGCCTTTTCCTTCACGCTGGCGGCTGTTTCTGTAAAGCCGCGATTGCTGGGAAAGGTTAAAGGCAATACCCTTTAACTTTTCCCAGCATTCGCGGCTTCACAGAAACAGCCGCCAGCGTGAAGGAAAAGGCTCTTCACGCTGGCGGCTGTACAGAGGGAGCCGGGGCCTCACGTGGGCTTCCCCGGCTCCCTCTAAAGCCTCAGACAGCCGCGGTGCTGGTGGTGGGGGGAGGGAGGGAGGCCAAGGACTGCATGGGCTGTGATGGGGGGAGGGGGACCTGGACTGGAAAAGGGCTATGGGTGGGGGGGACTTGGACTGGAAAGAAATGGGCTGTGATGGGGGGGGGGGACCTGGACTGTAAAAGGGCTATGTGTATGGGGGGGGGACATGGACTGGAAATGGGTTGTGAAGGGGGGGGACCTGGACCGGAAAAGGGCTATGGGGGAGCATTGGACTGGAAAGAAATGGGCTGTGATGGGGAGGGGGACCTGGACTGTAAAAGGGCTATGGGGGGGGGGACATGGACTGTAAATGGGTTGTGATAGGGAGGGGGACCTGGACTGGAAAAGGGCTGTGGGATGGGGAATGGACTGGAAATGGGTTGTGATGGGGAGGGGGACCTGGACTGGAAAAGGGCTATGGGGGGGGACGGACTTGGACTGGAAATGGGCTATGGTGGAGGGAGGGGGAACTTGGACTGGAAATAGGCTGTGATTAGGAGGGCTAGGACTGCAAATGGACTGTGATGGTGGAGGGGGGGGCTAGGACTGCAAATGGACTGTGATGGTGGAGGGGGGGGCTAGGACTGCAAATGCGCTGTGATGGTGCAGGGGGACTCGGACTGCAAATGGGATGTGATGGTGGGGGGGCCTAGGACTGGAAATAGGCTGTGATGGGGGACTTGGACTGGAAATGGGCTGTGATTGGGGGGGCTAGGACTGGAAATGGTCTGTGATGTGAGGGCTAGCACTGGAAATGGGCTGATGAAGAGCTGGAATAGGACTGGAAATGGGCTGATGTGGGGCATGGGAGAATGGGACTAGAAGGGAGTGGATGCTGGGTGGGTCTAGAACTATAAGGGAACTGATTTTGGGGGAGGACTAGAATGGATGGGGAATGATGGAGAGGGGAAAAATATTTTGTGTGGAAGAAAAGTCTGTGATGGGCTGGGTATTGGGAGAGTAAGAGGGGCTTGAGAATGGAAGGGTGAAATTTAAATGGATGATAAAGGAATAAGGAAAGAATTAGGAGAAAGAGAAAAAGGGAAACAATCAGTATGTTAAAGCAGAAATAGAGAGAGAATGGAAAAGAGAAGGAAGGACAAATGGATAGCTCGCAGAAGACACAAATAAACCAGAAGAAAGTGACTGGAGCAATTGCAACTGAAAAATAAAATGCCCAAACAGAAGGTAGAAAAATACTTTTTATTTTGAATTTATTAACTGGAATATGTCTGGTCTGGGAAGTGTGTATTGCTAACATCTTTGCGTTTTTCTTTAGTGCAAGAGGAAATGACTTTATAGTTTTATTTCTCCAGTGTTGTACATTTCATGTTTGGATTTTGGGGTTCCCAGTTTAATTATTATCTGACCAAGGAAGTTAGCCTACATGTATCCTCGGTAATTTTTGTGGGTGGGGCTGGGGCGGGGCAGGGGTGGGACTAGGGGCGGAGAATGGATGGAGCATGGCGAGACACAGGTGTCGGGTTTTTCTCGGTGAAAATGTTGGTAACCCTAGATACGGATAGGAGGGGTATTGTATACCATAATGAGTCTCTAGGCCCCTAATGAAGGTCAAGGGGAATTTTTTTGCACAATTCCAGATGATCCTGGGGGCCTTTGTTCAGGGCAATGTGGTGATTGGTGGGGACTTTAATTCTTGGGTTTCCTGGGATCTAAATGTTTCCAAGGGAGAGGGGAATATGGGGTGGTAGCAGGTAGTGAGTTGAGGGGATTGATGCGGGCTTTGGGGATAGTGGACATCTGGAGGGCACAGCACTAGGGAGCACAGGAATAGTAAAAGCTGTTAGTGTAGCAGGGTTTAAAAAAGGTTTAGACAAGTTCCTAGAGGAAAGGTCCATAAACCATTATTAGAGGACCATGGAAATAGAGTAATTACCTGCAGCTGGTGTTCTCCAGGAACAGCAGGAATAAGTATTCACACACAGGTGAAGTTCTCCAGGACCAAGCAGGAAGTCAGTCCTCACTTATGGGGTGACGTCGGCGCCGACGGAGCCCTCGCGGAACAATTTTCCCCAGCTTTCAAAGAAAGCCTTTGGGAATTGCAGCGTGCATGCGCGGTCCTCTTCCCGCCCAAGGGTGCCATCTTAGCCAGTCTTCTTTTTTCCGCGGAGCCCTACAGACGTCCCCGTCTTGTCCCCGCGAAAAAGTCGATATTTCTTCATTATTTTATTCTTTTTCCTTCGGTTCGACGCTGGTCTTTTTCCCGCCCGGACTCGCGACGCCGGTCACGAGTCCTTTTCCTTTTTTTCGGTTTTTCTGACTTAGTCAGCTTTCGTTTTCGATTTTTCCCTGGCAGCCCGGTCCTTTGACCTCGCAGGGGCCCTTTTTCCCCCGATGGCTGCCAGTGGGTTTAAGCGGTGTGGTCAGTGTGACCGAAATATGTCACTAACTGCCACACACGACTTTTGCCTCCGCTGCCTGGGCCCGGATCATGAGGAACTGATCTGTGGGCCCTGCGGCAAAATGTCCTCAAAAGCGTTGAGAAGTCGGCGGCATCAGCGTGATAGAATCTTCGCTGACCCCAGCCGTACCCGGACCTCGTCGGAGGCCTCCGCGTCCAAAGGCTCCAGCTCGGACCGTCGCCGGAGTTCCTCCGACCGGGGTTCTCCCTCCGGGGACCATCGTCGGAAGGTGAAACCCGCGAGGGCGGCGTCGGTGGACGCTCCTGGTTCCGCGAGGGCCAGGTCGCATAGCCCCGACAGCCGCCCCGGGTCCTTGGAGAAGGAACACCTCACGAAGCGACCTCGCCTGGAGTCGGAGATGCCTGCTCGGGTAAGTCCTGTGGTCCTTCTGGACTCGCCTCCGCGACAGCCGACGTCGGGCCCGACGCCGTCGGGGCCCGAGTCGGGGGCTGCTGGGTCACCTGAGCTCGGACTCAGGTTGACGGCCTTGGAGAGCAGACTGTCTGCCTTCATGGACCAGCAGCGGGCACTGCTCGCTGGCCTCGCTGGCGCCGCTGCCCCGACCGCCGGGACGTCGACGTCCAAGTCGACCCCGGAGACCGAGCCGATCCTCGAGTCGATGCAAACTCGAGTCGATCCTCGGTCGAGGTCACCCTCGGCCTCCCGTTCAGGACCGAGGTCGCCGACGCCGACTCCCTCGGCGTCGGGGCGGCAGGCGCCGCGCCCTGCCCGAGCCGACCCCACCGAGTCCTCGTCGGAGTCGGTCTGGGAGTCGGAAGAGGAAGAGTCGCCTGATTCTTTCCGGACTCGGTGTGTCCCCTCGGACTCACCGGAGTCCGAGCCTCGGAAGCAGTCCCCCCCGGAGGATGCCCGGTTCTCGGACTTCGTTAGGGATATGGCCAAGGCTTTGGCCTTCCCTGCGGACCCCGAGGAGGAGCCTCGAGCCGAAGAGCTCGACGCCCTCCAGTATGACTCTCCCGCAAGGGAACACTTTACTGTACCGGTTCCTCCTATGCTGGAACGACTACTCTTCCGCATGTGGGAGAGTCCGGCCTCCTCGCCGGTCCTGAGCAAGCGGGTCGATTCTATCTATCGAGTCCGCAAGAGCCCTGGCTTTCAAAAGGCACAGCTACCACACCATTCCATGGTAGTGGAATCGGCCATGCATCGTCTTAAGAGCCAGAAGATGCACTCCTCGGTGCCTCCTGGCAGGGAGGCCCGTAACCTGGATGGCCTTGGTAAGAAGTGTTTCCAGGCCTCTATGCTCGCATGTCGTGTCCAGACTTACCAGCTATACATGGGCATGTATCTCCGGGATCTGGCTAAAGAGCTAGCCGGATTCTCCGCTGGTTTGTCCGAGGAACCCTTGCGGAGGTTCCTGGCCTTGTCCACTGGCATTCGGGAATGCTCAAAGTTCATGTCCCGAGCAGCCTATGATGGCTTTGAAGCATCGGCTCGAGTGGCCGCAGCCGGCATCGGTGCCCGCCGACAGGCTTGGCTTCAGTCGTCAGACCTTGAGCCCTGGGTGCAGGACAAGTTGGTCGATGTCCCCTGCCGAGGCGAAAACCTCTTTGGCAAGCCCATGGCGGAAAAGGCTGCACAAATTCAGACTGAGACTCTCACCAGGACCAGGCTTTCTAGGAAGACCTCCGCCCCTTCCCAGAAAAAGAAGGTCTCGGGGAAAAAGTCCTTTTACCCGAGGAAGGCGGCTGCCTACAAACAATACCCCCATTATCAGGCCCCTGCGGCTCCCCAACAGGGCCAGCAGGCCAAGGGACGGGGTAACGGGTCCCGTAGGCAGCAAGCCCCCAAGCCTGCACCACCAGCCCTGCTCAGCAGGGTGGGGGTTTTTGACTCACTAAGCATAGCCTCTCCCCCCCCGCTGGTTCCTCCCAGCACCGGAGGCCGGCTGGTTCACTTCGCCCACAGGTGGTCCAGCATCACCGCAGATGCCTGGGTGCTTCAAGTCGTGCGAGAAGGCTATCTTCTCCACTTCCACCAGGTCCCTCCCTCCTATTTTCCGGAGAACCTCCACGACCCCCTCTGCACAGGGAATTACTCCTTCAGGAGTTAGCAGGTCTTCTGCAGGAACAGGCGGTGGAACCGGTGCCACACCACCTGAGAGGTCAAGGCTTTTATTCCAGGTATTTTCTAATACCAAAGAGAACAGGGGGCCTCAGACCCATCCTGGACTTGCGCAACCTCAACAGGTTCCTTGTGCGGGAGAAGTTCAAAATGCTTACCCTTGGAATCCTTCTGCCCTACCTCCAGCAGGGAGATTGGCTATGCTCCTTGGATCTAAAGGATGCCTACACGCACATCCTCATCCACCCAAGCCACCGCCAATACCTAAGGTTTGTGGTGGCAGGAAATCATTACCAGTACAGAGTACTGCCCTTTGGCCTGTCCTCCGCACCGCGAGTCTTCACAAAATGTCTCGCGGTGGTGGCGGCCCATCTCCGGCTTCAAGGCCTCTATGTCTTCCCGTACCTCGACGACTGGCTCATCAGAGCAGCGTCCGCTCGGGAGGTCACCAACGCCACCCGCAGCACGGTGAATCTTCTGCAGCACTTGGGCTTTGTTATAAACTTCGCAAAGTCCACTTTGCTCCCCTCACAGGATCTCGAGTTCATCGGCGCAAGGCTGCACACTCCTCAGGCGCGAGCATACCTGCCGCTCGACAGGGCTCAACGGCTCATGGACCTAGCCGACCGTTTTCGCAGCCAGCCCCTGGTCTCCGCCAGGCGCTTCCTGAGACTACTCGGCCATATGGCTTCCACCGTCCATGTGACCCCCAATGCCCGCCTGAATATGCGGCCTGCTCAATGGTGTCTCCGCCAGCAGTGGCAACAAGCCACAGGCGGCCTAGCAGACCTAGTGCGCGTCTCCGAGCCGCTGCTCTCGTCTCTCCGGTGGTGGCTTCGGCAGCCGAACCTGATATTCGGAATGCCTTTCCAGTCACCTCAGCCGACCCGGGTGCTGACCACCGATGCATCCCTCCTGGGCTGGGGAGCACATTGCCAAGGGGCACGTACTCAGGGCCTCTGGACCACGTGGGAGTCTGCTCAGCAGATCAACTTCCTGGAGCTCAGGGCGATCCGCCTAGCTCTCAAGGCCTTCTCCCACCTGACTTCCCACCAGTCCGTCCTTGTCCAGACGGACAATCAAGTTGCCATGTTCTACGTGAACAAGCAGGGGGCACGGGCTCCTTCCTCCTCTGCCGGGAGGCACAGAAGCTCTGCTCTTGGGCCGTCAGTCACGGCATTCTCCTCAAGGCAGTTTATCTCCCGGGCCAAGAAAATTGCCTGGCGGACAAACTCAGCAGGGTCCTCCAGCCGCACGAGTGGCGTCTGGATCCCTTGGTAGTTCAGAAGCTCTTCCTAAAGTGGGGCCTCCCCACGGTGGATCTCTTTGCCAGTCCTCACAACCGGCAGCTTCCTCGCTTCTGCTCTCGTCAGCCACACCCCCTTCGGGTTGCGGCGGACGCTTTTCTAATCTCATGGTCGGGGAGCCTTCTGTACGCTTTCCCTCCCATCCCGCTAGTCTCTCGGACTCTTTTCAAGGTTCTCCGAGACAAAGCCTTCATGATCCTGGTGGCCCCTCGCTGGCCCAGACAGCCGTGGTTTCCGCTCCTCCTGCAATTAGCGGTGGAGGATCCATTCCCTCTGGGGGCACAACCGGATCTCCTCACTCAGGATCAGGGGTCTCTACTACACCCCAACCTCAGGTCTCTCAACCTCATGGCCTGGCTGCTGAGAGGGTAGTCCTCGCTCCCCTTCTCCTGCCGGCGGAGGTGGAGGAGGTCGTCTTGGCTTCACGACGGCCTTCTACTCGCAAATGCTACGCCCTTAAATGGCGTCGCTTTGCAGTCTGGTGTACCCAACAGTCTCAGGATCCCTTCTCCTGCCCGGTGTCGGTGATCTTGCAGTACTTGCTACACCTCTCTAATCTGGGACTTAAGTCCAACTCCGTCAAAGTTCACCTCCGTGCTCTTTCGGCACATCATGTGCCGGTGGCCGGTAGACCTCTCTCCAGCGACCCTCTCGTAGCAAGGTTTCTCCGAGGTCTCCTTCTACTTAAACTACCTCTGCGCCCGCCAGCGCCTGACTGGGACCTGAATGTGGTTTTGCAGCGGATCACCTGTCCGCCTTTTGAACCTATGGCTACCTGTTCTCTCCGTTTTCTGTCTTGGAAAACACTGTTCTTGATAGCCCTCACTTCCGCTAGACGCGTAAGTGAATTGCAGGCCCTCGTGTCTGATCCCCCTTACACTCGGTTCTACAAAAATAGGGTAGTCCTACAGACTCACCCAAAATTTCTTCCTAAAGTGGTCTCCCCTTTTCACATCAATCAGGAGGTGGTACTTCCAACCTTCTTTCCCAGACCACACTCCAGCCGAGCTGAGACGGTCCTCCATACCCTGGACTGTAGAAGGGCTTTGAACTTCTACCTTGACCGTACGCGGGAGCACCGTAAAGCTGCTCAGCTTTTGTGTCTTTTGACCCCAATAAATTGGGGCTCCCGGTCTCCAAGCGTACTCTGTCCATCTGGGTTGCGGACTGTATCTCTTGGGCTTATGGGGCAGCCGGACTCTCCTTAGAAAATCGAGTCACGGCTCATTGCGTTCGGGCAAAGGCTACGTCAGTGGCTTACCTCCGCTCTGTTCCGCTGGCAGACATCTGCCGGGCCGCTACTTGGTCTTCGAGCCAGACTTTTGCGGTCCATTACTGTCTCGAGAGGGAGTCCCGCAGGGACAGTGCTTTCGGACAGGCAGTCCTCCGTAATCTCTTTGAGGTCTGAGCAACTCCTACCCTCCATCCCGGATGTGGGCTACCGGTGGGTGACAATTCAGCGAAGATTCTTTCCTTCTGTGCTGCTGAGCTAGAGGGAGCTCATTTTTGTGCTTAGGGTCTCCGGTAGCCTTGAGCTTGGGAGTCCCATAAGTGAGGACTGACTTCCTGCTTGGTCCTGGAGAAAGCGTAGTTACTCACCTGTAACTGGTGTTCTCCAGGAGCAGCAGGAATCAGTCCACACTACCCTCCCTCCTCCCCTTGGAGTTGCAATCGTCTGCTTATGTTTTTGCAAATGTTTTTATGCTGTCTTTTTTAGCTATGTCATCTGACTGGCTAAGATGGCACCCTTGGGCGGGAAGAGGACCGCGCATGCGCGCTGCAATTCCCAAAGGCTTTCTTTGAAAGCTGGGGAAAATTGCTCCGCGAGGGCTCCGTCGGCGCCGACGTCACCCCATAAGTGAGGACTGATTCCTGCTGCTCCTGGAGAACACCTGTTACAGGTGAGTAACTACGCTTTATCGATGGAGCCCATGCAAGAATGCTCCCCAGCTTCCATAGGAAGTTTTTGGGAGGACCATCATGCATGCGTGCTCATCTTCCCACCCGAAAGGAGGTATCTTACCTCAGTATGATGACATAGCTTAAGAACATAAGAAATGCCATACTGGGTCAGACCAAGGTCCATCAAGCCCAGTATCCTGTTTCCAACAGTGGCCAATCCAGGTCACAAATAGACAGGTTCCACAGTGCTTGTATGGGGCAAGCAGTATATTTCCTGGGTCCTCTTTAATAATGGTTTATGGACCTTTCCTCCAGAACTTTTCTAAACCTTTTTTAAACCCAGCTACACTAACAGCTTTTACTATATTCTCTGGTAACAATTCTAGAGTTTGATTACGCGTTGAGTGAAAAATTATTTTCTCTTCTTAGTCTTTAACAGGTTACACTGTAGCTTCATTGCATGTTCCCTAGTCTTTCTACATTTTGATGGCATAAACAATCAATCTACGTTTATCCGTTCCACTCTATTCATTAATTTATAGACCTCTATCATATTGCCTCTCAGCCGTCTTTTCTAGGTTGAAGAGCCCTAACATTTTAATCCTCTCCTCATAAGGGTATCCTTCCATCCCCTTTATCATTTTGGTGGCTCTTCTCTTTACCTTTTCTAATAACGCTATATCCTTTTCTAAGATACAGTGACAAGAATTACACACAATATTCAAGGTGCGGTCGAACCGTGGAACAATACAGAGACATTATAATATGCTTTGTTTTATTCTCTATTCCTTTCCTTATTATTCCTAGCATTCTATTTGCCGCCTTGGTCACTGCTGCACACTGGGTGGAGGGTTTCAACGTGTTATCCATGATGACACCTAAATCTTTTTCCTGGGTGGTTCCTAATGTGGAACCTTGCATCATGTAACCATAGTTTGGGTTGTTTTTACCTAGGTGCATAACTTTGCACTTGTCCACATTAAATTTCATCTGCCATTTGAACATCCAGCCTTCCAATTTATCAAAGTCCTCTTGCAAGTTTTCCACAATCCTCTTGGGTTTTAACAACTTTGAATAATTTTATGTCATCTGCAAATTTGATTACTTCACTCGTTATTCCCATTTCCAGGTCATTTACAAATATGTTATAAAGCAGCAGATCCAGCACAGATCCCTAGGGTACTTCACTATTCACCTTTCTCCATTGGGAAAATTGGCCATTTAGCCCTACTTTCTGCTTTCTGTCTTTTAACCAGTTCCTGATCCACTATAGTTCACTGCCTCCTATCCCATGACTTTTTAATTTTGCCAAGAGTCTCTCATGAGGGACCTTGTCCAAAGGCTTTCTGAAAATCTATATACACCATATCGACCAGCTCATCTTTGTCTACCTGTTTATTCACACCTTCAAAAAACATAACAGCTTAGTAAGACAAGCCATGTTGGCTTAATCAAGCAAAAAAAGAATAAACTCCTTGGGGAGGCGGGAGGGTAGTGAGGACTTATCCCTGCTGTTCCCGGATATCACCTGCTACAGGTGAGTAATTATGCTTTCTCCAGGACCAAGCAAGAAGTAAGTCCTCACATATGGAACTTCCAAGCTACAGGCTACTAAAAAAACCTGTGAAAAGCCCAATGGGGCAACCAGAAAAATGAACCGAGAAGAACAGCATGATAAATCACTGAAAGGTCCCAAGAGTCAGGGTCCAGCAGGACATTAACAGCAGATCCACTCTACAGTAGCCTGGGCAGACAGAAAGGCCAGTGGGAAGGAGTTGCTCTAGTTCCCAAAGGTGTGCCAGAGTACGGCTTGTCCAAAGTTCCTGTCACACTGGGAATCTCCATCCAGACAGTAGTGAGCTGTAAAGATGTGGATGGAAGACTACATGGCAGCCCTACAAATCTCCATCGTGGAGACAGAGTGCAGGTTGGCCCTGAAGCATCCATAATGCGAACATTGTGCGCCGTGACATGGTGTTCCAAAGTGAGCCCAGCCTGAGCAGAAGCGAAGGAGATGTAGTCCGCCACCCAAATTAAAAGGATGCATTTTGATACCGCCATACCTAGACAGGGTCAAACCAGAGAAATAGCTGGGAAGAACTGTGGTGGGCTTTCATCCTCTCCAGGTAGAAAACAAGTGCTCTCCTACAATCCATGGTGTGTAGCGAAGCCTCAGCTCTGTTGGTGTGAGGCTTTGAAAAAAAGGTGGGCAAGACCACCGACTGATTTATATGAAAGGCAGAAACTATGTTAGGGTAGGAACTTGGCGTGCGTTCGAAGAATCACCCTGTTCTTATGAAATCTAGTGTAGGCGGGAATGCCACCAGTGCCTGGAGTTCACTGACCCTGCATGCAGAAGTGAGATCCACCAGAAAGATGACTTTCCAGGTGAGATATTTGAGCAGACATTAGCTGAGGGGCTCAAGTGGGGGAGAGAGCAGCTGTCCCAGTACTTCATTAAGGTCGCAGACCATCAGAGGTGGTCTAATGGTGGATGAGATATCAAGAGGCCCCTTATAAAGCAACCAATCAATGGGTGAGCAGAGATGGGCTTATCAACCATGATATGGTGGTAAGTGGCAACAGCACTGAGATGCACCCGAACCGAATTGGACTTCAGACCAGAGTCAGAGGGTTGTAAAAGGTAAGACAGTGTGGACTCCACTGAGCAGGCAAAAGGGTCTAAATCCTTGCCCACACACCACACGGAAAACCTACGACACTTGAATGCGTAGGCATGTTGTGTAGATTCCTTACATGAGGCCAGGAACACGTTCTCCACTGCATCCAGTAGGTAGAGGGGGCAAGAGCTATGCGCCCAGCATCCATGCCATGAGCTCTAGGGACATTGCATTGGCATGCAGAAGGATCCCCTCGTCCTGAGAAACCAGGTCCAGAGCACAGCCGAGCCTGAGCGGCTGTTGCTGGGACATTCAGAGCAGCAGGGGAAACCAGGATTGTCTGGGCCAATGCGGCACTATGAGAATCATGGTGGTTCCATCTGCTTCTAATTTGAAGAGGGTCTTGGCCCCCAGAGGAGTCAGGAGGTATGCATACAGAAGGCCCTCGCTCCAGTCCATGAGAAAAGCATAAGGTGCTACCCGATGTTTCAACAACACTCTGAAGCAAAGCCGTGATAGCTGAGCGTTGTGAGGAGTGGCAAAGAAGTCTATCGACTATGTGCCCCACATCTTGAAAATACAGCTTACTATCTGCCGGTTGAGAGTCCATTAGTGTGGTTGAAGGACTCTGCTGAGTCTATCTGTCAGGACATTGAGCTCTCCTGGCAGGTGGAGCATGCCATGCGAGATGGCAAACCTCCAGAGGCAGACTGCTTCACAACAGAGGAGGTATGACCCCCGTCCCGCCCTGCTTGTCGATATAAAACATGGCCACCTGGTTGTCCATCTGAATGAGGACTACCTAGTTAAAGAGCTGCTGTTGAAAAACCTTCAGGGCATTGGTGACAGCTCAGAGTCCCAGGAAGTTGATTTGGTAGAGGCTCTCCCGAGCCGACCAGAAACCCTGTGTGTGTAGACCATCCAGGTGAGCTCCCCAGCCCGCCTTAGAGGCATCCATCATTAGGACGCACTGATGCGAAGAGGCCTGGAAAGACAGCCCTACAAGAAGGTTGGAGGGCTATTGCCACCAGGTGAGGTACTCCCTGAGCAGGTTAGTCACTCTGACCCTATCCCTGAGGCGGCCAGTCACCTCATTCCACTGCACATATAGAGTCCACTACACCTGGCGCATGCGGAGTCATGCTGCTGGTGTGACATGGACTGTGGAGGTCATGTGGCTAAAAAGGCATAGCATCTGTTGAGCTGTCACGAGGGGGCAGCGCTGAACGTCGTGAACCAGGGCAGCCAGATGCTAGACGCTGTCCTTCAGCAGGTATGCATGAGTTAGAGTATTATTGAGTAAAGCCCCAATAAACTGGAGCCGTTGATAGGGCTGAAGATGAGACGGGATAGTTGATGACAAAGCCCAGTCACTCCAGGCCTGGGATGGCCAACTGCGCCGAATGTCAAACATCCTCTGACGACACACCCTTGATCGACCAGTCATCCAGGTAAGGGAAGATCAAGATCCCCTGGGTGCAGAGAAAAGCAGCTAGACCTCTAGACATTTCGTGAAGACCCTGGGGGTGGAGGCAATGCCGAAGGGTAGTACCCGGCATTGATAATGCTCTCTGCTGAGTACGAAGCTGAGATACTGCCAGTGAAGGGGTGAATAAGAATGTGCGTATAGGCATCTTTGAGATCCAAGGAGCATAGCCAGTCTTCTCGGTTGAGGTAGGGCAATAAGGTTCCCAGGGTTACCATCTTGAACTTTTCCCTTACCAGGAACTGGTTGAAATTCTGCAGATCCAGAATGGTCTGAAAGCCTCTAGTCTTCTTTGGAACCAGGAAGTAGCAGGAATAGAATCCCTGCCCCATTTGAGACAAGAGGAACCATCTCCACAGCCCGGTCGAACAGGAGAGACTTGGCCTCCTGTTGGAGCAAGAGGCGGTGGTGAGGGTCGAGGGGGAGGGTACTCCTGGGAAGAAGGTGGAAGGAAGCTGATCGAAGTGAAACTGGTTACCCTCCCTGATGATTTGGAGGGCCCAGGTGTCCATTGTTATGTTGGGCCACCAGTGGGCAAAATGAACCAGTCGGCCTCCCGCCTGTGGCAGAATTGTGTCCAAAATGGGAAGAAGGGCCATGTTCCAGAGAAAGGCATCAAAAACCCTCACCAGTCTGCAGTTGTTGCACTGGTTGAGGTTTCTGAGGCTTCAGCTGACACTGCTGGCGTTGGCCCTGGCCCTGGCCCTTGCCCTTTTGCTGCTGCTGTCCCTGCTGGGGCACCTGGTAGGAATGGTATGGAGTGTCTAGGTACCATAATACTACTTAGGGAAGAAAGATTTTTTTACCCTGGCGACTTTCGTATGGAGGGGTCAGATGTCTTTCTAGAGAGTCTGCTCATTGTGAGTTGTTCTCTTTCCAATTCTCCAGCTTTCTCCTCCATTGGTTTCCCAAAGAGGAGACATCAGCTAACTTGTCCTGGACCCATTGTTCCAAGTCTGAGGACTGCAGCCAGGCAAGGTGGCGGGCCACAGCGGCCACCTGGGTGACTGACTCAAACCCATTGTAGCAGCTCAAGTGATATACTTAGAACATTCCTGTCTTGGTGACAAAGGCGCGATAGCACTGCAGCTGCTCCCCCGACATGTTGGCAGAGAATCCAGTGAGATTCCCCACAAGATCTCAGAGGTACATCTCTATATAAAGGTTGGTAGGCCTAGATACAGGCCAACAGCATCAAGCCTTGGTAGCACTTCCTGCCAAAGCCGCCCATGGTCCATGTCTCTGAGCCCAAGGGCACCGAGGAGTGTGCCTTCGAACTTTTGATGCGGCGCAGGGCCAACTCCATGACTATGGAGTTATGGGGAAGTTGCTTCTTCTTGAAGCTGGGGCTCTTGCTCACTCGATACTGGGAATCAAGATGGCGGCTCACCGGGGGCACCGTGAGTGGAGTCTCCCACATTCAAAAGAGGAGGCACTCAAGGATTCGATGCACTGGCACTGTAATGGCCTCTTTCGGGGGAGAGGGGTATTGGAGGATATCCAATTCCTCGTCCCATGTCCTATACAAACTCATAGAAAGACAAGTCCTCTAGAGGGGACTTCTTTCATTCGGAGGCGAGTGATCGGAGAGAATGTCCCAATGATGCACGGTCTCAGGCGATTCCTCTTTGGTTTCCCAATCATCAGAATCCAATTCCAAGAGGAAATCGAAGCACCGACGCGATTGCTCATGGTGTTGGGGGCGCTCGATCGGAGTGGAGAGAGACTGAGGCTCCCGATGGCCCAACCCCGAAACACTCAGGAGAGAAAGCTGATGCGCCAAGAGGGCTCTCGAGTGTGCCCTGGAACCGCTATCCTCTCGAGGGACAGTGTGTGATTCTAGTATGGGCTGCACCTCCGATGGTGAGGCCACCGCCATAGACAGCATAGAAGAACCTGAGGTGATTGGGTCTCTGACAGCCTGCTGGGTCAGAAACACAGAAAGGCTGTGCTTGAGTGCTTCCATGTGCTGTGCAATTAGCACGGTCTCCGATACAGGTGGAAATGGCACAGCAACCACTGATGCCGGTTGCCTCATTGGGGACGCCACAATGGTGACAATTGTATATATTGTATATATTGTGGTTGTACATAGTTACCCTGTTAGCCAAGTTGAATATCCTGTTCATATGTAAACACAAAGTACTATTGGAAATGTGTATGTTCACTGTTTATTGTAAACCGCGCTGATGCTGAATAGCGCGGTATAGAAGAGACTTTAAATAAATAAATAAATAAATCTCCTGCCGTCCCTCTGGAGCCTAGGGAGGTGGCTTCTCCCCACCAGGACAACTTGGAGGGCCGCTCCCGGCCCTCACCCTCACAGTCTTGTCAAGGGCTTGGCATCATTCTTGGACATGTCGATGAGGCTGGAGTCCAGTTCTTCTGGGGGCACTTCTCTTCAAAGGAGAGCCGCCGATCCGATGCTCCATGGCCTCTCAACTCTGAATGAGCATGGTCCCTGCGCAAAGCCAAAGCCTCTGCAGAAGTCTTCGGGGCATCCATAGTGGATCCGAACAGTGATTTCTGAAGCCCTTGCGCATCATCTGAAAACAGCGCAGGTGGAGGGCTCATGAGAAGGACCGAGGCACTGAAGGTGCTAGCTGTGGCGGTCCGTTACTGAAATGGTCCAGCCACACTGGGTGCACTTTTTAAAGCCACTGGCTGGCTTCGATATACTGGAGAAGACGACTTCTGCCAAGTCAATGGACTCCAATGTCCTAGCCAACCAGGGGGCAAGAGAGAAAAAACCTGCATACCTCAAAAAAGAAAAAACAAACCCAAGTAAATACACTGTGCCAAGGCATCGACGCTCCTGTTAACAGGCAAGAAGTCTGTGATCAAGCACAAGACCAAAAAAAGCAACACAGAGCCCATGGGGCACATGAGAAGCGTTCCCGCATGGGCTCCATCAATGATATCACCCATATGTGAGGACTTACTTCCTGCTTGGTCCCGAAGAATCACTGCTTACCCTAGGACAAGCATTGTGGAACCTTTTTGGGAACCTGACAGGTACTTGTGACCTGGATTGGCCACTGTTGGAAACAGGATACGGAGCTTGATGGACCTTGGTCTGGCCAAGTATGGCATTTCTTATGTACTCCTATTATTCCCATCCTCACAACACATACATATGAATTATTTGCTGATGGGTCAGGATTTGTTGGAGAGCGTGAGTGGATCTGGGATGGGCAATATCACCTGGTTGGACCATGCGCCCTGTTGGCTAACCATATAGCTTGGTTAGGAGGGTCTAGGGCGACAATTCCCTGTAGAAGGATGAGAAAGTGTTACATGACCTCCAGGCTCTCATCCAGAATTATTTTGAGCAGCTTGAGGGGACATTCGCCCCTTTCGGTGATCTGGGATGCATTTAAGTCGGTTTTGTGGGGGGGGGGGGGGTTATTGCACAAGAAGCACACTGTAAGCGCATGTATGATCAGCAGATCAGGGTGCTGTTGGCACCATTTGGCAGGCTTGCAGCATGAGCACCAGAGAATGGGCTCCAAGCTGGTCTTGCGAGATCTGATGGGGTTAGGACTCAGTTTGAGCAGGTTGCCCAGAGAGACTTGGATTTTATGTTGCAAAGCAGCCTTACTATGAGTTCGGCACAAAGCTGAGAAGCTGCTGGCTTTTTGATTGCGTAAAGTTAGAACGGTTGAGGGACAGCTAGTGTTCACTACAGCAGAGATACGTGATAGTTTTGCAGACTGCTTGTTTGTGTTGTATGAAGGAGAAGGCCAGGTGGATAGTGTTGCCATAGATTTGTATTTGAGCCGGATTGAGAGGTGATGGCAGCTATTAAGTGACTATCAATGTGAAAGGTGCCCGACCTTGATGGCTTTACACATAGTTTTTTCAAATGTTTGGGCAGCAATTATTCCCGTATCTGGTCTGATTGTGCAGTGAGGTTCTAGAAGGAGGTGGGTTGCCTCATTCAATGATGGACGCATGGATTTCTGTGATCTTGAAGGATAAAAATATTTATTTAACTAGGCTTATATACCGTTTTTGTACAAGTCAGGTACTGTATATATATATATAGTTCCCTTGTCCCCGAAGGGCTCACAATCTATGTTTTAGGATACGATAGGAAGATAGGATGTTATGTTAGTCATATCGACCAATATCCTTCCTGAACCTGGATGTTAAAATCCTGGTGAAAGTGCTAGCTACACGACTAAATGAGGTGTTAGTGTGACTTGTGCATCTGGACAAGGTGGGGTTTATCCCAGATGGCAGACAACATTCAATGGGTGCTCCACTGATGCAGGTGGCCTGAATGCAGTGGCAGTCGGCCCTATTTTAGGCGTTGGTGCTGAGAAAGGGTTTGATCGGGTCCACTGAGGTTTTATGCATGTAGTGTTGGAAAGGTGCGGTTGGGTTTCACATTTTGCAAGTGGGTACAACTTAATGGTAGCTGCTCCTATTTTTCTGCTGCAGCGGGGAGCTCAGCCGGATTGCCGCCTATCACCACTTTTGTTTGTTCTGGTGATGGAGCCGTTTGCCCAGGCAATCAGGTTTGATGGGGGGGGAGGGACAGATTTACAATCTGGCACTCTTTGCAGACTATGTGCTTCTGACCCTTACCGAACTGATGGGCTCACTGCCTTGCTTTCTGGAGCAGGTGTAAAGATATGCAGTAGTGTCGAGATTTAAAATAAATGCGAGTAAAACCACAACTTTGAATATTTCTATGCCCTTACAGCAGTGGCAGGGGCTTCACTGGGCACATAGTCATATGCAATACCTAGGGGTTAACCTGACGGCTTCCTCGTTAAGGTTGTATCGGGTAGCAGCAGAATGGGACAGTGTTGGCGGTGGAGGATCACATTTCTGTGACAACGGCAACAATACTAGAATTAAAGTTCGTGGAAGAAAGGCCTGACAATCTACTTCCGTATCTTGCCACAGAAACCCAATGGATAGTCACAACAAAACAAATTGCACTATAGTGCTGGAAGATGAGACCCCCAGATCAGAAGGCATTCAACTGGCTTCTGGAGAGGGGCGGAAGACTTTTCAGAGTAAAGCCAGCATTTATGATGCGGTTGGATCAAAGCCCTTGGGACGTGTGATTGCTGATGTAGCTGCGCATGAAATGATTCAGAAGATGCAAAGATATCTTACATATTGGGACATGGAACGTACAAAGCATGAATCAAGGGAAGTTGGAGGTGGTCAAGAAGGAAATAGAAAGTGTACACTCAATCTGTTGGATGTCAGTGAACTGAAATGGACTGGCATCGGGCACTTTGCATCTGATGATCACATGGTCTACTATGCTGGAAATGAAAGACAAAGAAGAAATGATGTAGCATTTATAATTAAGAAGAAACTTGCAAGAACTGTAATGAAATACAATGCAATCAGTGAACGCTTAATTTCTATTCGTCTACGAGGAATGCCCCTCAACACAACTATAATTCAAGTATATGCCCCAACAACAGCTGCAGAAGAGGATAAAGTTGATGAGTTCTACGAATAAGTACAAGCTGAAATTAACAGAACATGCAAACAGGATATCCTGATAGTCAAGGGTGACTGGAACGCAAAAGTTGGCAACAAAGAAGAAAGCAAAGTGGTGGGAAAATATGGGGGACTTGGCAACAGACATGAAGCTGGAGAAAGACTGATAGAATTCTGCAAGACCAGTGATTTATTCATCTCAAACACCTTCTTCCAGCAACACAAACAGCAACTGTACACATGGACTTCACCCAATGGATTATACAAAAATCAAATTGACTGCATCAGTAAAATTCAACGATGGAAAAACTCTAAAACATCAACAAAGACAAAACCCAGAGCTGACTGTAGTACAGATCACCAACTACTAGTATGCGAACTCAAGCTAAAGTTGACAAAGATCAAGCCACTCATGAATTTAGCAAAATGTGACCTTGAGAATATACCACTGGAATTTAAAGACTGCCTGCAAAATCGATTTGCTGCTTTAGATACAAATGATGGAACTCTAGAAGAGTTATGGGATGACATCAAGAAGGCTGTGTTGGAAGAAAGTGAGGTCTCTACAAAAGGTAAAAAAGCAAAAACGGCCAAAATAGATGACTGTAGAAACTCTGAAAATTGCCCAGAAATGCAGAGAAGCTAAAGTCAGAAGAGGAAGAGAGGCAATTGCAGAACTCAACAGAGATTTCCAACGTGCAGCAAGACAAGACAAGGAGAAGTACTGCAATGAGGCATGCAAGGAAATAAAAGCAGAAACTATTAGAGCAGCGGTTCTCAACCTGTGGGTCGCGACGCCCAGAGGGGGCGCCACAGGATTTAGCAAGGGTCGCCTCACTTTGCCAAATTAAAAAAAAGCGCACAAGTTGCTGCCGCTGCCGAGTCCACTTCTCGGCAGCGGCAAACTCACCGCCTCCAATCTTCTGCAGCCGCGGCTCCCTGCTTCTTAGGGAACCGCGGCTGAGCCTGTGAAACAGTTGCGGAGCCCTCCCTGTCTCTCGATGGGCTCCATGCAGCATTGTCCCACCTCCAAAGGAAGTTGTTTACCACTTCCTTTGGAGGCGGGACAATGCTGCACGGAGCCCGTTTAGTGACAGAAAGGCTCCGCAACGGCTTCACAGGCACGGCCACGGTTCCCTAAGAGACAGGGAACCGCGACTGCAGAAGAAGGAGGCAGACATGGGGAGAGGGGAGGAGGGGGCAGGGAACCTGCAACGGGGCTGACATGGGGGAGGGACAGAGGGGAGCTGACATGGAGGGAGGGAGGGGGCTGACATGGACAAAGGGGAGAGACAGGGGGACTATATGTTTATCCGTTCCACTCCATTCATTAATTTATAGACCTCTATCATATCTCCCCTCAGCCGTCTCTTTTTTTAGCCTCTCTTCATAGGAGTATCCTTCCATCCCCTTTACCATTGAAATATTACAGCAATCAGATGCAGCTGTTACCATACTTACAAGGCTCTGCCAGGAAATTTGAAAGACAACATCATGGCCAACTGACTGGAAAAGATCTGTGTTTATACCAATACTAAAGAAAGATGATCTAGCTGACTGTGGAAATTATCGCACAATCGCTCTGATCCCACATGCCAGCAAGATTTTACTGACGATTATTCAACAGAGACTACAACCATACCTGGAATGAGAACTGCCTGAAATGCAAGTAGGGTTCAGAAAAGGGCGAGGAACGAGAGACATCATTGTGGATGTGAGATGGATCCTTGAAAAGACTAAAGAATACCAAAAGGATATCTGTATTTGTTTTATTGACTACAGCAAGGCTTTTGACTCTGTAAACCTTGAGAAACTCTGGGTCACATTAAGAAGCATGGATATACCAGAACACCTGATGGTTCTCTTGCACAACCTTTACAACAATGATCAAGAAGCAACAGTTCAAACGGAACAAGGAGAAACAGAATGGTTTAAAATCTGCAAAGATGTACGACAAGGTTGCATACTTTCCCCCTACCTGTTTAATTTATATGCAGAACAAATAGAGAAGCGCAGGACTGTATGAAGAGAACCGAGGTGTGAAGATTGGTGGAAGACTTAACAACCTTGACTATGCTGATGATGCCACTTTATTGGCTGAAAGTGAAGACGATCTGAAACATTTGCTTCTCAAGATCAAAGAATATAGTCTTAAAATGGGCCTGCACCTTAATGTAAAGAAGACAAAGATCTTGACAACTGATAAAAGCAATAAGTTCATCGCTGTTGGAGAAGAAATCAAAATAGTTGACAACTTTAACCTTCTTGGATCAACAATTAATAAAGAAACAACAAGCAGTCAAGAAATTTGACAATGTATTGCTCTTGGCAGAATGGCTATGAAGGACCTAGACAAGATTCTCGAGAGCAGAGATATGTCTCTCTTTACAAAGATTCAACTCATTCAAGCCATAGTATTTTCAATAACGTCATATGGCTGCGAAGGTTGGACAGTGAAAAAGATAGGAAGAAAATTGATGCCTTTGAATTATGGTGCTGGCTGCGAATACTCTATATACCATGGACTGCCCGAAGAACAAACCAGTCAGTACTAGAGGAGATCAAACCTAAGCTTTCTTTAGAAGCTCAGATGACAAGACTTCAACTTTCATACTTTGGACACATCATGCGAAGAGAGAGATCATTAGAGAAAGACATCATGCTTGGCAAGGTAGAAGGTCAACGCAAAAGAGGAAGGCCAGCAATGAGATGAATTGATACAATAACAGCAGTTAAGATAATGCCATACTGGGTCAATCCAAGGTCCATCAAGCTCAGTATCCTGTTTCCAACAGTGGCCAATCTAGGTCAGAAGTATCTAGCAGTCTCTCCAAAAGACACAGGTTCCTCAAAGCTTGTATTGGGTCAAGTAGTGATATCCCAGGTCCCTTTTGATAATGGTTTATGGACCTTTCCTCCAGGAACTTGTCCATACCTTTATAAATCCAGCTACACTAACAGCTTTTACTACATCCTCCAGTAAAAAATTCCAGAGTTTGATTATATGTTGAGTGAAAAAATATTTTTTCTCTTATTAGTCTTAAATAGGTTACCCTGTAGCTTCATTGCATGTCCCCTAGTTTTTTTATATTCTGATGACATAAACAATCGATCTATGTTTATCCGTTCCACTCCATTCATTAATTTATAGACCTCTATCATATCTCCCCTCAGCCGTCTCTTTTTTTAGCCTCTCTTCATAGGAGTATCCTTCCATCCCCTTTACCATTTTGGTGGCTCTTCTCTGTACCTTTTCTAATAACGCAATATCCTTTTTAAGATTCAGCGACCAGAATTGCACACAGTATTCAAGGTGCGGTCCACCATGGAACGATACAGAGGCATTATAATATCCTTTGTCTTATTTTCCATTCCTTTTCTTATGATACCTAGCATTCTATTTGCTCTCTTGGCCACTGCTGCACACTGGGCGGAGGGTTTTAACATGTTATCCATGATGATGCCGAAATCTTTATCCTGGGTGTTGGTTCCCATTGTGGTGCTACTCTGTCAATAATGAGCCGCCTGACTGAAGACCGAACACAGTTTAGGGCAACTATCCAGAGGGTCGCCATGAGTCGACACTGACTCACCGGCACTTAACAACAACAACCTGACGGCTTCCTTGTTTGCGTTGAATTGGGCAAATTATCCAGGTTTGCACATGCTAAGAGAGGTTTGGCGGGATGGTCATGTTTGACATTGTTATGGTTTGGGTGAATGGCTATGCTGGTTATAAACGTGTTGCTTCGTCTGCTTTATGGCTTTCAGACATTACCCATTCCACTGCCTGAAAGGGTTTTAGAGGAAACTGCAGGGCAGGTTATTGACTTTTGTATGGGTGGGGGAAGAGGCCTCTTATAAATTTGATGGTTTTGTATAAGAAAAGATTTGAGAGGTAGGTATAGGGGTTCCCAATTTGGAGTGGTACCATGTGGTGTCCCAAACACATGCATCGTTGGAATGGGTGAATTTTGGGCAGCTAAAATATTTGGGTGCAGGTTGAGTAGGAATTGTGTGTGGGGGGGCTTAATTGGGGAAAACTACTCTGGAGCTTGTTTTAACCCATATATAGATTTTATTTGGAAATGTTGGGATAAACCGTTTGGTCTGCAAGGTCAGAGGTTGTTGCTTTAACATCTTGTTTCTATCAGGTATGAGAAGGAAGGGGGTTCTATCAGGGGCAGTTGTTTGTGCTTTGGCCATATGAGGCCTTACAGGAAGAATTTAACCTTCCTGTGACTCACCAGTTTACGTATCTGGAGGTGGTAACTTGGGTGGGAAAGAGGGAAGTGTGGGAGCAGGTCGCCCAGACAGCACCTCTCTGGAGGATTTGTTTGGGAGCTCCGCTCCACTAAACATTTAAGTTCAATATTGTATCGACATTTGCAGGATAGTGAGACAGATCCCATGACCCATAGAGGGAAGTGGGAAAAGGTTCTGCCACAATTGTATACAGTGAAGCAGTGGGAGCAGATGGAAAAGATCTTGCCCAAAATTTCTCTTTTAGATGGGGTCCAGGAGAACATATATAAGCTGATGTATCAATGGTATATGACCACCAGTCGGCTAGCCAAAATATTTCCGGGGACATCTAATCAATGTTAGAGGGCCCATGATAGGATGGGCAAATTGATTCACATATGATGGGAATGCCAGTGGTGAAATGTTACACTGGTCAACAAATTTTTACAGAAGTCATGTTACTGAAATAAAAATAGTCATTTCTTATCAATTTTTATATACTGAACACGAATATGACAGTGAAATTGCAAAGTTGGCTCTAGTTTTTTTGTAATCTACAAGAATTAATGTTTACATCACGAAATGCATGTCAATAGTAAATATAATAGGCCTTTGGTTAATACCTGTAAAAAAACAAGTCATAGACTACTTAGATTTTTTCGCCTGTCTCTTGTACAGCTGTTCGGGAGCTTCTCTGGGGAGTGTCCAGCAGTAGTCAGCCAACATTGTAGTGGACCATTTTCCCTGGTATCTTTGCTCCATCGTTGCAATATCCTGGTGAAAACGTTCGCACTCTTCATCACTAACCATACCACAGTTGTCAGGAAAGAAATCGAGATGGGAATCAAGGAAATGGATCTTTAGAGACATATTGCAGCCAAGTTTCTGATACTGCATCAGCATGTCTTCTACTAGTTCCTTGTAATTTTCTGCCCTAACATTCCCGAGAAAGTTTGTTGACACTAGGCGAAAAGCATTCCATGCTTGTTTCGCATCACCCTGCAGCAAGTTGTTGAACCGGTCATCTTTGAAGAGCTCTCGAATCTGAGGATCCACAAAAACTCCCTCTTTAATCTTTGCTTCGCTGAGTCGAGGGAATTTTTCATGCAGGTATCGGAAAGCTGGCGAAGTGCGGTCCATGGCTTTCACGAAGTTTTTCATCAAACCTAGTTTGATGTGAAGGGGTGGTAGCAGGATTTTGTGAGCCTCAACCAGAGCTGGGTGCTGGATATTCTTCTCTCCAACTGTTACATTTTGTCTTCGATTCCATTCCTTCCTCAAGTAGTGCCAATCCCTTGCTCGGCTATCCCACTCACACAAGAAACACATGTATTTTATATATCCCTGCTGCAATCCCATTAAAAGGGCAACTACCTTCAAGTCACCACAGAGGTGCCAGCTGTATGTTTGTTTATTTATTTGATATACCGCCCTACTTTATCAATCAGAGTGGTTTACAATTCACAAACAATTAGAAACAGGCACAGGGCCAGAAAGGAGGAAAGGAAGTTACAATTGTTGATACAATAGAACGAGAGAAAGGATACAAGACTATACGTAGGGGACAGGATCAGACAAGAGGGGAGGGAAGGTCATAGGCCAAGGAAAAGAGCTGGGTTTTTAGGTCTTGCTTTGAAGGTGGTGTGATGGGCTTCTAACCAGAGGGAGGTGGGGAGTGAATTCCAGAGTGCAGGGCCGATGAAAAAGAAAGCAGAGGAGCGGGTGGATTGAAAGTGAGCGAGGGAGGGGGAAGGGAGATTAAGGCGGTTAAGGTGGAAGGAGCAGGGAGTGTGTCTGGAGGTGTGGAATGTAATAAGGTTTGCCAGGTATTGTGGAGTACTAGTGTGAAGAGCCCTGTGATCTAAAGTAACTTAAACTGAGTGTGAAAGGAGTGGAAGTCAGTAGATGCTTTAAGTTATCGTATGTCTCTTTCATGTGGACGGCATGCGCTACTGGAATAGATGGAAGACCGTTTCCATTGTTCAAAAGCACAGCCTTCAGACTCAGTTTCTAAGAGTCTATAGTCTCCAGTCTTGTGGGTCATGAGTGATTTTTAAGGCATTCATAAGGCTTTCAATATCGGAACAGAATACCAGATTACTTTCCTTTCCGACTGCGTATAGTACACTGCTGACGTCAGATGGCTTCAGCAGCCGTCTGGCAATAGTACTGCATTGCATCAGAAAATAATGCAATCAACTCTGGATGGTGTGTGCATGCTAGTATTATACAATGTGATGCAATATTACATCATTCAAGGCTTATTTGGGATGTTGATGTCCTACTGGATAAATTTACACGGTGAAACGTAAAAAATGAACTACATGCAATATCTTCAAAACGAGAGCGAATAAATTTTTTTTAATGTTATATTCGTGTTCAGCTCACCAAGATACTACGGATTAGGGTCTTTTAAAGTCAGTAACGATTTCAATGTTGACCAGTGTTATTGACTATTTCACTGAGAGTTTGTCTGATAAAACTGACTTAATAAACACAGAATTTTAAATAGAGACAAATTTTATCAAGTTAACCCAAAGAATTCCCTTTCCCCAAGATTTTTGAGAATTTCCCAGCAGGGAAGTACCAGTGCAGATTCTTTTTCAGCAGTTGCAGTTCGTCTTTCTGCAGTAGTTGTTCTCTTTTTCTTCTGGCCCTGCATTTGTGTTGGTAATATTCTTTCAGTAATAATTTTAGTGCACAATAATTTATTCAAGTTATTTCTGTGATGTCAGTAAATGATCCCTTTATATAGGCTATGGCCTTATTCATCTTATTTATCATACTTTTAAATTTAGGTGTTAAATTTAACTTGGGTAATCTTTCCCTTGCCTGGAACCCAGCATATTAATCATTTTTCACATGGAATAAAAGCTCAGTCTTTAATTCCTCCACCTCCACGTCTTTCTCCTCCCTTTCTTCGTCCTCTTCAGTTAATTTCTTGACTTGTTTATCTCGCTCTCTGGCACTTCCAGATCACCAAGCTCCATCTCCATCTCATCTGCTCTTTCCTTTGCTGTGGGTCACTATGACCTTTATCTGTGACAAGTATGTTATCTTAATCTGAAATGTCAGCATTATGGATACCACCCACCATCGTTAGCCCTAGTGCATAAGCTGTGGGTGGGCACCTTTTTATCTTGGGCAACATTTGGCCAATATGTATTTTTCTTTTTTTTTCCTTCCATACTTCAGTTGTAGTGTCGCCTTGCTGGCACATAGATTTTATGCAGTGGGGTCACCACATGAATGTACTCCGCAAGACTTGAGAAATAAACTTTATTCACTCCCCTTAAGAGATGCACAGCAATTTACCAACCATTGATAGTGAATTTTATGTTGCGCTCCTTACATGTGGAATAATTTGTTATTCGAACATTTTGCATAAGTTTTGAATGCCCACTGGGCTATTGTTTAGCATAGTGCTTTTTCTCAAGATTTTTCTGCACTAGAAGTCTTTCTAGATCAGGTGTAAGAATAGCATGGAAAATCGCAAATAATTAATCGCACAGAACCATAGCACAGTTTCCATATCAGCCCCCAAGATTGCTGGTGGCAGAGCCTGTCCTCCTCCTCCTACAGGAAGCACCAATGAGCTCACACTTGGTGTGTCCTTTGAACAAAAAGACAGGCATAAAGTACAATGTCCAGACAGCTCCAGCAATCACTGGAGCATGGTGATTGCTTACTCCCAGTAGATGTAAATGTGAGACATATCTAGTCCCAGTGCTCTAGCCTAATGGTACCTAATGGTTAGAGCACTGGCTTGGGAACCAAGCAACCAGGGTTCGATTCCCACAAGCACTCCTTCTGGTCTTGGGCAAGTCACTTAACCCTCCATGGCCTCATGAAATTCCAAGTTATCAATTTCCCTGTTTAATGTACTTTACCAAGTTTAAGTTACAATGTAAACTGCTTTGACTAAAATGATAAAGCGGTATAAAAAAAACCTGTTAAATAAATAAATAAATAAATTTGGCCTATGATGCATTTATTATGACATGGATGCTTCTTATCCTGGTCATTGACATCTGCAGACTTGCACATACAAATGCCTCTGTTACTTCCTCACCTGTTTGTTGAGTGAGACCATATTATGCCAGTCCTCAAAGATCCCAATGCCTTTTTATCCCTGCCACAAGTACAGAAGTGTTCTTGTCTCTGAAGTTACCCACAAATTTTTCCTTCCTTCTTCCATGAACTTGAATCTGTCCCATTTTCTAGTTTAGCTAGATAGGTGAGTGGCTTATCTTGACTGCTGTTCTTTCTGTATGCTTTTTAACATCCTGGTCTCTGCTATTATCTTTGATACAAATTTAGTGAGCTATGGTATACCTGTTCTTTCTATATTTAGTTTTCTTCTTTGTATCACTCATGTTTCCATATCTTGATGTTTTCTCTTGTTCTTGGACCCAGTATGTCACCTTTGCTCCTTTTTGTTTCTGATCATCTTGCTCAATCCAGAATCAACAATAATAGGTAGTAGCATGAGCTTTCATTCACCAACTACCTGGGGATTTCTTCACCTATTTTGTATCCCCTCCAATTTACTTAGTCCAGTAACTGGAGGAGTGGCCTAGTGGTTGGGGCAAGGTACTTCAGGCCGGAAGGTCGGTGGTTCAAATCCCTCTAGAGGACAGCAACCTTGGGCCGGAAGGACTGGGGTTTCTAGTCCCACAGGTGCTCCTTGTGGTCTTGGGCAAGCCACTTAACCCTCCATAGCCCATGTTTCCTGTAAAATAGTTATCTCCAAGTTATAATGCCCTGTTCAATGTAATTTCAGTTTGTTCAATGTAAACCGCACTGATGCAGAATAGCGCGGTATATAAGAGAATGTAAATAAACTGAAGCAACTATCCACAGCTGGGAATTATGTGGCAAAGCTGCTTTTGGAATCATGCAGTCATAGATTCTTAGATTAGATTTCTCCTTATTCTGGACAATCTTTGTCTTCCTCCTCTATACGCCACCATGTTGGGTTGAAATTCCCCACTTAGTTCTCTAGCACCCACCTTGCCCATACCTGTCAAGTTCTTTAATAATCTAAATAGCAACTTATCATTGTGGTTTTTGCTCAAACATCCAGCCTTCAAGCTCCCCTGTTTAGCTTGCCATCACACCTACATTTTCACTAGGATTTCTAGTTATTGTGGTATGTGCAACCTGACAGAGAGATTCAGCTGCTAGATGATACTACCATCACAGCCTGCAGACCAGGCAAGCCCCATGGTTGCCTCTACTTCTTGTGAGACAGTTAGCATTTTATATTATTCAGCTTTTGCCATTTATTCAGGCAGTCCCGGCTCTCTCTGTTGAATCAGGTGAGTAAGATGTTATGAACACTTAAACATTGTGATGCTAGATATCTTTTCTTCTCTCTCCACTTTTAGCAACTGAGGATCTACTGAAATGTTTTAATGTCTCTTCCCCAACCTGACCGCTGCTTTCATCTCTCTTTTTTGCCTAATATGATACCCTTCTCTACTGTATTAATTTGCCACCAGGATTTCTGAGTAAAAATTAACAAATCTCATCATGCTTTTGGACAGATGTTCCTGATCTTCCAATCAGTCTTTAGGATTTAATTTGCAAGGGTTTTTTCCCCTCACTTCAAACCCTGTGCTTTTAGCCTGATCTGTTTGATACATTATGCAGTTTTTTGTGTATGTCCTAAATCTTTTGCTATCCATTTATGTAAAAAAATGCTTGTTTTGCATAGCACAACTATTTGAGCCTCAAACTTGAGTTCAGAAGTTAGACTGTTGACTGTAGATTTGAAAATAAGACAGCTGAATGTGTAATGCATATCAAACTATTGTGTGTTATACATTTTACAAAAAATGGTGTAGTGTGAGGACATCAGGATAGGTATGATATAGAGTGCAGTGCTTACTGTATAAAGAGCAATGAAAGATAGGGAAATAGTAAATGACTGCAGATAAAAACAGGGACCTAAATTTAACACTCCTGCTTTGAAGTGGCTGTGGAGACCACTTTGGCTACCAATCCAAGAACAGTTTGACAGAGTTGGAGATGAATTAAGACTTTACAGATAGTATTATGCTTTACATGGTATGGGGTGCACATATGGTAGCAGCCTTTTCTGGAGATGCTGGGGTACTTAGACTGTAGAAGCACTTGGCAGGCCATGCCTAGAATGCATAAGGAGTGACGGTCCTTCTTGGATAGTGTCCAGGGTGCATAGATAATGGTCTCCTCCTTGATGCAATTTGCACTTCCCTTATATGACCCATTACTCATATATCATACCTCATTTTCCTGGATTGTCATGATGTCAAAGGTCACTGAAAAGGCCCTAGTGGAAAAACATTTTTTGACTTGTATAATTCGCCAGATTCTCTGCAGTGTAACACATTTTAATTTGTTTATTTTTTCAGATAGTTGGATTGAGAATGATAATCTATCTGTCGACAAAAATTTAGATGAACAGTCAGACAACAGCAGTATAAAGAGCAGAGGGAGCATCCACTCCTCAAGCAGCAGTGAGCAGAAGGGTCTGCCTATGCCTCGCCTTCAGGCCTTTTCATCTGCACAAGTTTTTAACTCCAGTACTGGCATGCAGATTCTGGTCATCCCCAGCAAAGATGACCATGTCCTGGAGGTGAATGTCACATGATGATACTGTGGATGCATTATACCCAGCCACAAACATTAAAGACTGGACAAAAATGCACTTTAAAGGACCTGCTTGTTCTGCATTATGACACCCTATTCCAGCCAGAACTGTAATACTTCAGTGTTGGGAATGATCTTCCCTCTAACCAGACTTCTGCACTTAGGGTCATGAACATATCTGACAATTGTATTTGGGGTTTTTTTTAATGTCTATGGAAGCTTCTGTCAACTCATTTGGTGACTTGAAATGGGCTCCTTGCACTCTCTGGGGTTTGTGCAGTTCCCTCCCTTCCCACTTGTTCTAGCAGGACCTGAGTGAATATGCCCTTGCTGCAGTAGGACTGTTGTTTGAAGTCTGAGCAACCACCAGGTGTGTGCTCATAATGTATTCCTATTCCTCTAGGTAAAAAGAAGAGCCACATCTAGTGGATGCAGATCACCAGTATATGTGGTGAACAGCATAAAGACAGCAGGACCATTATGCTCATGATATCCTCTGATTTCAGGGACCAGGACCATTTTTTTCTGGAATTCTGTGACTGGTCCTTATAGTACTGTACCTCAAGTATAGCAGAGACGAGTAGTGAGAAGGAAAATATGGCATCCAGAACGTAATGAGAGGAGCTCTGTGCTGTCATACTGCTCGATCTAAAGAGGAGAGTTCTGCATGATTTTAGGGAGATGGAAACCAGTGGATAGAAGATCATCTTGGCACCCTGCATAGCCAATAGTTTGCTAACTGGAGCTATGTGAGAGTTAATTTAGGGCCATGACATTATGGGTAGCTGCCCTGGCCAAAGCATTCAGTGACATAGCTGAATGCATTGCTCTGTCTTTAACTGTCACGGGTAATGTAGCATGGCACAGCCTGCCCTATTTAACAGCCTTGAGAGCCTCTGCTGTGTTGGGATGGGATTCCCTATTCTCAGTGTTGTGGCCCCTGTAGTGTCGCTGGGATGCCTTGGTCACAACTGTGAGGACCCCCTGCAGTGGGAGGGTTGCAGTATTGCAAGGAACTTCTCTGGCAGCAGTCTGCGCATCAAATGATTCAGTAGGCATACAGGATTTTCTGTTTCACTATCCATTTGAGAGACACAAGTAACCACATCTGACAGGACTGGAAATGTGTATAGCAAGTGATGAGTCACCTGTTAAGAATATCTTAGAGCTGATCTTCTGTGCATGCATCTACACATCGTAGCACATCAGCTGATTATGTTAATTTCATCTGCAATGTAAATTGTATTGTATATAAATGTATTATAAAAGCAGAACTTTCCCAGCTATATGATGTAATATGCATTTCTGTTTAAATTGACACCAAAAGTCCATAACTGTTCAAACTATGTATGTTACTTATGATGTGTGTGAAAGTCACAGTTTATAAACAGGTGTTAAATGTTAACCAGAATCCTTTCTGCAGCAGCCTCTACTCCATCTTGGGAATTCTGTACTGAGCCACTTGAGTATTTCCTGCTGCTGGCTAGGCTGATAGACCTTGTTAGTGAGTAAATCTATTTTTGTGGGTACTGATGAACTCAGAAGTTGTGGAGATGGCTTACAATGTGGTTATATTATTCCATAACTTTTGGAGCCACAGAGCAGCATCTCTTTGCCCCAGATTTAATCTGAGTGTGTGCTCTGTCTCAACTGCTGTGCTTGGAAAACAGTTTGCATATGCTCTGTCTTGTTTCTAGGCACAATGGGAGTGTTTGTATACCCCAGGAGAGGTTGAGTGTACTGTGTCCTGAATCAGCTGTGCAGAGGTCTGTCTGTATCCAGAGGTAGGTCTAATTCTTGGGCCAAAGAGTCATAGTGTGTCTGCATCTAAATAGTAGGTTGACTATGCTGTATTCTGAATCTCCAGGAACAAGCAGGAATGAGTCTTCACATATGGGTATCGTCGGTACTGACGGAGCCTGCGCGGGAACGCTCCCCAGCGTCCAGTAAGAAAGCTTTTGGGACCATCCCACAGCGCCTGCGCGCTGCCTTCCCGCCTTTCCCAACCGCCTCTCTCCAGTTCTTCTTTTCCGCAGAGCCAGCAGGTCGTGTTCCTGTCACCGCAGAAGAAGTTCTTTATTTTTTTCTTTATTTTTCTGTGTCACGTCTGCCTTCTTCGACGTCAGACCGGTACTGCCGGTCTTTTCTTTTCTTTCTTTAAAAAAAAACAAAAAAAAACCTTTTCTTTCTTCAACTGTGCATTTTCAGTTTGGGCCTTAGGCCTGAACATTTTTCTCCTCATGGAGAAGCCCGCTTCCAGGTTCAAAAAGTGCACGAAATGTGGCGGTACTATTTCTGTCACCGACACCCATGATTGGTGTCTAAAATGTTTGGGTCCTGACCATTCCATCACGGATTGTGTGTCCTGTACCATGATGTCTAAAAGAGGTTGGTAGAACCGAGCAGCCAAGCTCAGTACCCTGTTTCCCTCTGATGCAGCCTCGGTGGCATCGACGTCTTCCAGGGCTGCTTCTTCCTCCCATGGATCTCAGGTAACCAAACATAAATCTAGCCGGTCCTCGAAGGGCAAATCTCCCTCTAAGCATCGAGATGCCTCCGGCCTTGTCCTCGAGGATTCCGCACCAGCAAAATTACCCCGGCGGGAAGTTCCGGCTTCCAAAGCATTGTCTATGGGGTCACAGGTTGACATTGATGGCTCGGCCTCGACTGATCACCTGTTGCCGTGTTCTGGGGTACCGATGGCCTCCACTGGTACTGACATCCAGACTCTGGTGGCGTCGATGAATCAGAAGATTCTGTCCATGCAACGCACCTTAACGGCGTTTATGCAGGCTTCGACGCCTCCGGTACTGCAACAATCTCCGTTGCCGGTACCGACTCCGGCACCAGCATCGTTCCCGGTGCCGGTACCGATTGCATCGGCTTCGGTGTCGACTGCAACGGTACCCTGTCCTATGATGCCCATCGGTACCGAACCGGTACCGCTTACTCCCGATGTCGATCCCACTCGGTACGCGTATTGGGCTTTACAGGAGCATCCAGACAGGCGATACTTCGATTCCTCCGAAGACTCTGATGAGTCGGAGGCTTCTGTCGAGGCACCGGTACTTCTTCCTCAGGAGCCTGCTTCTCCAAAACGAAGAATGTCTCCTCCAGAAGACTTGTCTTTTCAAGACTTCATTAGGGAAGTGACTAGGGGCCTCTCCATTACAGTGGCCCCTGAGTCAGAGCCTAGAGCCAAGCAATTAGATATTTTGCAATATCCTAAGGCTCCTAAAGAAGCAGCTATCTTACCTATTCATGAGATTCTTTATGATCTCATGTTGAGCATGTGGGAGACTCCTCTTACCACCTCTCCTCATTCTCGTAGGTTAGACACCATGTACCGTGTCCCTCCTTGTCCTGGCTTTCATAAGTCTCAGCTTCCTCACCACTCTATTGTGGTAGAGTCTGCCATGAGGAAAATAAAGAGTGCAAAGAGACACTCATCTAATCCTCCAGGACGTGAATGCAGGACCCTTGATGCTTTTGGCCGAAAGGTTTTCCAAGCTAATATGCTTGCTGCCAGAATCAACTCCTATAGTCTCTATATGGGGATGTTTCTAAAAGAAGTCACAGATCATCTGCAGACTTTAGCCCCTTTTATTTCAGAAGATAAAAGGCAGGAATTTCTCACTTAGCTTAAACATGCCCAAGATGTTTACAAATTTTCCAACCGTGCAGCCTTTGACTCTTTTGAGTGTGTAAGCAGAGCCTCGGCTATTGCCATAGGTGCACGCAGAATTGCTTGGTTACAAGCCTCTGATTTGGAACTCTGGGTCCAAGATTAACTGGGAAATCTTCCTTGTACAGGTGAAAACCTTTTTGGCAGGGATTGGCAAGCAAAGGCCACTCAAATGGATGCTGAGAACTCTGCTTTGGATCGACTTTCAAAGTCGACCTCTGCTCCTGTTAAGAAAAGATTGTTCAAAAAGACACCTTCCTTAGCGTCCCTCTAGTCCAGTCCAGTCCCGGAACCATAGAGTTGTCAACCTCCTCCAGCAGCCTTGGAGACTGAAATACATCAGCGTTTTGCTGGCACCAGTATAAGTAGGCAAGGACCGCCCCCTCTCACCAGTACTTTCAGTCTCCAAGCAGTTGAAGGAGATTCTGAGCCTGGTTCTGGGCTCAGTTAGGGATATAGGCAGAGCTAAATAGAATACATTTACCTTTAAATTTGAATTTACTTTTATTGATTTGCCCCGTTTGGGTTTCAATTGCAGGAGCTGTGCTGGTGCAGGAGATTTCTTCCTCTGGCTCCATCTGCCCCCCTTCCCCCCCCCCCCTTACCTCTTCTCTCTCTCTTACTTTTCCTTCTTTCCTTTCTCTGCCCCATTGCTTAAACGAGCACTGTGGGGTTAAGACAGCACAGGGGTATTTCTGTGCCTCCCTGCTCCCGAACCTGCATAACATAAGAACATAAGATATGCCATACTGGGTCAGACCAAGGTCCATCAAGCCCAGTATTCTGTTTCCAACAGTGGCCAATCTAGGTCATATGTACCTAGCAGTTTCCCCAAGAGACACAAGTTCCGCAATGCTTGTACTGGGTCAAGCATTGATATCCTGGGTCCCTTCTTAATAATGGTTTATGGACCTTCCCTCCAGGAACTTGTCCAAACCTTTTTTAAACCCAGCTACACTAACAGCCTTTACTACATCCTCCGGTAACAAATTCCAGAGTTTGATTACACGTTGAGTGAAAAAATATTTTCTTTTATTAGTCTTAAATAGTTTACCCTGTAGCTTCATTGCATGTCCCCTAGTCTTTCTATATTCTGATAAGGTAAACAATCGATCTACGTTTACCCGTTCCACTCCGTTCATTAATTTATAGACTTCTATCATATCTCCCCTCAGCCGTCTCTTTTCCAGGTTAAAGAGCCCTAACCTTTTTAGCCTTTCTTCATAGGAGTATCCTTCCATCCCCTTTACCATTTTGGTGGCTCTTCTCTGTACCTTTTCTAAAATCGCTATATCCTTTTTAAGATACGGCGACCAGAATTGCACACAGTATTCAAGGTGCGGTCTCACCATGGAACGATATAGAGGCATTATAATATCTTTTGTTTTATTTTCCATTCCTTTCCTTATCATACCTAGCATTCTATTTGCTCTCTTAGCCGCCGCTGCACACTGGGCCGAGGGTTTTAACATGGTATCCACAATGACGCCTAAATCCTTTTCCTGGGTGGTGGTTCCTAATGTGGAACCTTGCATCGTGTAACCATAGTTTGGGTTGTTCTTCCCTAGGTGCATAACCTTGCACTTGTCCACATTAAATTTCATCTGCCATTTTGATGCCCAGTCTTCCAATTTATCAAGATCCTCTTGCAATTTTTCACAATCCTCTTGGGTTTTAACAACTTTAAATAGTTTTTTGTCATCTGCAAATTTGATAACCTCACTCGTTATTCCACTTTCCAGGTCATTTATGAATACTGTATGTCAAAAAGCAGCGGACCCAGCACACAGATCCCTGAGGTACACCACTATTCACCTTTCTCCATTGGGAAAATTGGCCATTTAGCCCTACCCTCTGCTTTCTATCTTTTAACCAGTTCCTGATCCACAATAGTACACTGCCTCCTATCCCATGACTCTTTAGTTTTGCCAAATGTCTCTGATGAGGGACCTTGTCAAAGGCTTTCTGAAAGTCCAGATACACAATATCAACCGACTCACCTTTGTCCACCTGTTTATTCACTCCTTCAAAAAAACATAACAGATTAGTAAGACAAGATCTTCCTTGTCTAAAGCCATGTTGGCTGTCTCCCATTAGGTTGTGACTATCTACATGCTGAGTAATTTTATTCTTTATGATGGTTTCTACCATTTTTCCCGGTACTGACGTCATGCTCACCGGTCTGTAGTTTCCCGGATCACCCCTGGAACCCTTTTTAAAAATTGGTGTTACATTGGCGATCCTCCAATCTTCAGGTATTAGAGATGATTTTAATGATAGTTCACAGATTACTGATAGCAGGTCTGCAATCTCATATTTCAGTTCTTTCAGTACCCTTGGATGTATACCATCCGGCCCAGGTGATTTGCTACTCTTCAGTTTATCTAATAGTTGTAAGACATCTTCCCGATGTATCGATATTTCCTTCAATTCTTCCGCACCTTTAAATACCACTTCAGTCATGGGTAACATCCCTACATCTTCCTCAGTAAAGACCGAAGCAAAGAATTCATTCAGTCTCTCCGCTGTCGCCTTGTCGCCTCTTAGTGCTCCTTTAACCCCTTTATCATCTAATGGACCAACTGACTCTCTCACAGGTTTTTTGCTACGAATGTACTTGAAAAGGTCTTTATTTCGCGTTTTTGCTTCCGCAGCAAGCTTCTTCTCAAATTCTCTCTTTGCCTGCCTTATCAATGCCTTGCATTTGATTTGCCAGTGCTTGTGCTGTTTCCAGGTTTCGTCATTTGGCTCTTTTTTCCATTTCCTGAAAGATGCTTTTTTGGCAACAACAGCCTCTCTGACCTCACCTTTAAACCATGCTGGCAGTTTTTTGGACTTCCTTCCACTTTTCTTAAAGCGTGGAATACAGCTGGTCTGGGCTTCCAAGATAGAATTTTTCAACAACAGCCAAGCTTGATGTACGTCTTTAAGCTTCGCAACTGCTCCTTTTAGTTTTTTCTTAACTGTTTTCCTCATTTTATCATAGTCTCCCTTTCGAAAGTTAAAAAGTAGTACTGTGGATTTCCTTACTATCCCTCCTCCACTAATTAAATCAAAGGCGATCATGCTATGATCACTATTGCCAAGTGGCCCCAACACCCTTATCTCTTGCACTAGATCTGGTGTTCCACTAAGGACTAGGTCTAATATGGCTTCCACTCTGGTCGGTTCATGAACCAGCTGCTCCAAGAAGCAGTCATTTATTTCATCTAGGAACTTTATCTCCCTAGCATGTCCTGACGTGACACTGACCCAGTCGATACCGGGGTAATTGAAATCACCCATTATTATTACTGCGCAGTAACTTTTGTTAGCTTCCTTGATTTCTTTGAGCATTTCATCATCCATTTGGTCATTCTGGCCAGGTGCTCGATAGTACACCCCCACTGCCATTGCCTTCCCCCTTTTATATGGAATTTCAATCCATATAGATTCTACAGCAGATTTTGTTTCCTGCAAAACCTTAATCCTTTCTGAGTCAATGCCCTCTCTAACATAGAGCGCAACCCCTCCACCAATTTGATCAGCTCTATCATTACGATATAGTTTGTACCCAGGTATCACAGTGTCCCACTGGTTGTCCTCCTTCCACCATGTCTCTGATATTCCAATCATATCTAACCTTTCATTTAGTGCTATATATTCTAACTCTCCCATCTTATTCTTTAGACTTCTAGCATTTGCATACAAGCATTTTAGAGAATGTATTTTATTCATGTTAATTTGGCTATTGTTAGACATGGGTAAATTGGGATCTTTAAGCTCTGTCTGCTCCATACTTGAGGGCATTTGGGCTACTTTTCTCTTTTGTGGAACCTCTCTGCTTTTGGTAGTATCCTTCAAGGATACATTCTTCCGAACCATCCGCTCTTGGGCGACTGTCGGCTTTCCCCTAATATCTAGTTTAAAAGCTGCTCTATCTCCTTTTTAAAGGTTAATGCCAGCAGCCTGGTTCCATCCTGGTTAAGGTGAAGCCCATCCCTTCGGAAGAGCCCCTCCTTTCCCCAGAATGTTCCCCAGTTCCTAACAAATCCAAAACCCTTAAAGGGTGAGGAGCAGGTTGCAGGCTGGCAGCAGTGGCCCGGAGTTAGCAGGGCAGCTGAGCAAGTGCTGCCGGTGTTGGAGCTGAAGCCACAGTCAGGCTGAGCTCCAGCGAGGCTGCTGCATCTCTCCCTCTCTCCTTCACCCCATCTTGCAGTGGTGAGTAAGAGGTGTTTAATTTTCTGATTTTTGGGGCCCTTTAAGGTTTAACAGGGGGGGGGACTAAGTTTGCTTTTCTGTTCCTCTCGGGGTGGTCTGTCGCATGGTTTTTTTGGTGGGAATTGGCTGCGGTGGCCATTTAGAAAAAATCCCGATTTGCTTTTTTGCTTTAAATTTGCTTTTTCTGAGCTTCCTAACCCTCGTTTTGGCTGCAGACCTTCTGGGTTCGACTTGGGGGTGCTCTGGGGTCCTAGTGTGTCAAGAATTTAAAAAAAAAACAAAAAAAAACTTTATTGTTAAAACGGGGGTTTCTTGAGTCTGCCTCACAAGCTCCTTTTTTTGCTAGGCTGTGCTGCTGACCCACGGACAGAGGGTGGCAGGAGAGCTTCCCACTGAGTATGCCTGCGAAGCCACCCTGTGTGGTTTGTGGAGCTAAGCGGGGTTTACTGACAGGGTCCAGTGTGTGTGGGACCTGTACTCTGGATTCCAACGTTATGGAGGTTACAGCTCCTTTTTCGGCTGTCGCCGGTGAGGGGCTTCCGCTAGGTGCGGTGCCGGCTTTGCCTCCGACTCTGGATTTTCAGGGGCCGGAGTCTACCCCTGGGGAGGGGTCCTCGGGTTCGCAGGGTCAGAATTCGGTGGCCTTAGCTCCGGGGATTCCGCCAGATTTCTTCTCTCTCATGCAGCAGGTTTTTGCGCTCCTGCAACCCGGGGTAGTCTCTCCGGCTCGTGCTTCGGAGGGGCAGAAGCGTTCGGGGTCCCTGATTCGGACGGAAGACGGCGCTCCTGCTGCGAAAGTGGTCAAGGGGTCAGCAGAGGAGGATTCTCCATCTCGTCTGGGGGAAAACCTCGGAACGGAGGCCGTGGACCTGGATAACACCTCCAGTGAGGAGTTAGAGGAGGGAGAGTTACCTGACATGGAGCAGCACAGTCGGCTCGTCAGGGTGTTTCGTAGGGAAGAACCTCCGGCCTTGATTGCCGAGACTCTCAAAACGTTGAATATGCCGGCGAAGGCGACGGTGCCGGATGATGCTCTGGAGGATCCTCTGCTCCAGGCAGTGCGTAAGTCCCAGCGGGTCTTTCCCCTGCACAGAGTCTTTAGAGCAGGGGTTCTCAACCCTGTCCTCGGGACCCCACTAGCCAGTCGGGTTTTCAGGCTATCCACAATGAATATGAATGAGATATATATGCATTAGAAATAGCCTGCCAAACTGACTGGTTTGTGGCCCTCCAGTGCTGGATTTGGGGACCCCTGCCGTCCACCTCTGTCAAGTACGATTGTGAGTGGGCAAGGTACAGATGTCCTCGACATCAAAAGGGTAGATAGAATGTGTCACATCCCTCCTAGTTTCTCACCACCACCAAAAAGTTGTCTAATAGACAATATTTTGGTGGTGGTGAGAGGCGAGGAGGTATGTGACATATTCCATCTAATCTTTTTGATGTCTTGGACATCTGTACCTTGCCCACTCACAATCTTAAATGACAGAGGTGTAAGGCCGGGGTCCCCAAATCCAGCATTGGAGGGCCACAAGCCAGTCAGTTTGGCAGGCTATTTCTAATGCATATATATCTCATTCATATTCATTGTGGATAGCCTGAAAACCCGACTGGCTAGTGGGGTCCCGAGGACAGGGTTGAGAACCACTGCTTTAGAGGGATGATTCAGGAGGAGTGGGACTCGCCAGAATCGGCGCTGAGGGGCTCTCGTACCTTGTCGCGCCTTTATCCATTGTCGGATCAGGATAGGGAGCTTTTTCGGTCTCCCAAGGTTGATGCGGCGGTGTCGGCAGTCACGAAGAAGACTACAATCCCGGTTGAGGGCGCCGCGGCGTTGAAGGATGTGCAGGATAGGAAGTTGGATACGCTATTGAAGCAGGTTTTTGATGTATGTGCCCTCTCTATGCAAGCCGCCGTGGCGGGGGCTTGGGTCGCGAGAGGTTGCTTGCGCTGGTCCCAACGATTACAGGGGGATGTCGAGACAGCACAGGTGGAGGATGCGGCGCGTTTGGAATCTGGGGCCGCCTATTTGTCGGACATTCATTATGATCTCATCCGTAGTGGAGCTAAGTCTATGGCCTCTGTGGTAGCGGCGAGGCGGTATTTGTGGTTGCGCAATTGGGCGGCCGACAGTTCCTCCAAGGCTCGTCTCAGTAAACTTCCCTTTCTGGGTAAGTTGTTATTCGGTGAGGATTTGGAAAAGCTGGTCATGGATCTCGGTGAATCTAAAGGGGGACATCTTCCGGAGGATAAACCGAAGCAGGTCCGGGCTGCCACTGGATCTTGAGGTGCTCCTCGGGATTTTTGCCGTTTTCGGGCGGCTCGTTTTGGTCAGCCTCAGCGTGGACGGTTCCCGACTAGAAGCCAGGGGTTTCGTAGCTTCAGAGGAGCCGGAAGAGGTTTCTCCGCCTTTCCCTCCGCCTCTGGTAAGAAGCCCCAATGAGATGAGGCGGGCTCAGGTAGATGTAGCTCCCGTGGGGGGGCGGTTGCGGGAATTCTACCCTGCCTGGGTCCAACTTACGTCAGATCAGTGGGTTCTGGAGGTAATTTGGAAGGGTTACGCTCTCGAACTTCATTGTCCCGTTTTAGATTCCTTTGTTCTCTTGCCCTGCAGAGCTCCGCTCAAGCGGAGGGCCATCGTCGACAGGTTGCAGAGATTGTTGCGCCTCAGGGCCATCGTTCCGGTGCCAGGGGACCAGTGCGGTTCCGGTCGGTACTCCATCTATTTCGTGGTGCCGAAAAAGGAGGGATCCTTTCGTCCTATCCTCGATTTAAAGATGCTCAATTCGTGTCTCACTTTCGCATGTAGACTCTTCGATCCGTCATAGCGGCTGTCAGGCAGGGGGAGTTTCTGACTTCGCTCGACCTCACGGAGGCTTACCTGCATATCCCGGTTCGGCGGGAGCACCAGCGCTACCTGCGGTTTGCGGTTCCCATGGGACATTTTCAGTTTCAGGCGTTGCCCTTCGGCCTGGCGACGGTGCCCCGCACGTTCACCAAGGTCATGGTAGTTGTAGCGGCGGCTCTTCGCAAGGAGGGGGTGCTCGTGCATCCTTATCTAGACGATTGGTTAATTCGGGCAAAGTCTCGGGCGGAGAGTGCAGAGGCCACCGCCAAGGTGGTGCGGTTGCTACAGAGTCTGGACTGGGTGGTCAACTTTGCGAAGAGCAGGTTGACTCCCTCGCAGTCGTTGGAATACCTGGGGGCGCGATTCGAGACGCTTCAAGCGGCAGTGTTCTTGCCAGATCAGCAGGCGTTGCGGAGGCTGGTGCGGCACTTCCTCCGGCAGACAGCGCCCACGGCATGGCAGTATCTCCAGTTGCTCGGCACGATGGCAGCAACGATAGAGGTGGTGCCCTGGGCCAGAGCGCATATGCGACAACTTCAGAGCGCGCTCCTCCGGCGTTGGTCTCATCAGCGCGATGCGTTATCTCGATGACTGATCTGTCCCCCGGAGGTCCGCCTGGATCTTCACTGGTGGTTACGGCCGGAGAATCTAGCCGTGGGCATGCCCTTGGAACCTCCATCCTGGAAGCTGCTGACCACGGATGCCAGTCTTCTGGGGTGGGGGGCGTGTGTGGGGACGCATTTGCCCAGGGCCTGTGGTCGGTGGAAGAGAAGGAAAGGTCCATCAATCGGTTGGAGATGCGAGCGGTGTTTCTGGCTCTACAAGCGTTTCGGGGGACTCTTGCTCGGCAGTCGGTTCGGGTTCTCTCAGACAATGCGGCCACAGTCGCTTACATAAATCGGCAGGGCGGCACCGGCAGCGTGGGGCTAGAGCGGGAGGCGGCTCAGTTGCTAGCTTGGGCCGAATCGCATCTGAAGTGTCTGTCGGCACAACATGTGGCCGGCATAGAGAACGTAGCGGCGGATTTTCTGAGTCGCTGACGGGTGGACCCGGGGGAGTGGGTCCTTGACCCCGAAGTCTTCGTGCTTCTGGTACGGCGCTGGGGTGTTCCCCTCATGGATCTCATGGCAACCTTCCAATCGGCTCAGGTGGAGCGCTTTTTCAGCAGACGGCGAGAACGGATGTCAGAGGGGCTCGACGCGCTGGCGCAGCCCTGGCTGCAGGGGGAGCTGCTCTATGTCTTCCCACCTTGGGCTCTGATAGGCCGGGTGGTGCAGCGCATAGAGCGTCATTGGGGCCTCGTGGTGCTGGTGGCGCCCGATTGGCCCAGGCGGCCGTGGTACGCAGATTTGGTGCGGCTGTTAGCGGATCGCCCGTGGAGGCTCCCTCAGAGGAGCGATCTCTTGTGTCAGGGTCCATTGCGCATGCCTCAGGTGGCTCGGTTCTCGCTTACGGCATGGCTCTTGAGAGGGCTCGGATGACCGCTAAGGGGTATTCGGCAGCGGTCGTTTCGACCTTGCTGAGGGCGCGTAGACGTTCTACATCTTTGGCGTACATTCGCGTCTGGCGCATCTTTGAGGCTTGGTGTTCAGAGCGTACCGTGCGTCCGTTGGGAGCTTCAGTGTCGCAGATCCTTTCGTTCTTGCAGGATGGTGTGGACAAGGGTTTGGCGGCTAGTTCGTTGCGCGTGCAGCTGGCTGCCCTTTCCTGCTACCGTGGGAAGGTGCAGGGCCAGTCTCTCGGGGCCCATGCGGATGTCCGGCGGGTTTTGAGAGCGGTGTTGCTCATGCGGCTGCGGCGGCGCTGTGCTGTTCCTCCGTGGGATTTGAATTTGTTGTTGGAAGCCTTTGCTGGCTCCTCCGTTCGAGCCGTTGTCCACTGCTTCGCTAAAAGATCTCACATTGAAGACGGTTTTCTTGGTGGCGATTTGTTCGGCTAGGAGGATCTCGGAGCTACAGGCCTTGTCTTGTAGGGAGCCCTATCTCTCTTTTTCCGACCACAAGGTGGTTCTCTGTACCGTTCCGGCGTTCTTACCCAAGGTGGTGTCCGCCTTTCATGTTAACCAGGTGGTCTCTCTTCCGGTGTTCTCCGATCGTGATGGGGCCGGATCTGGGGATCAGTTGCGTCTGTTGGACACCCGTAGGGTTCTCAAGAAGTATCTCTCCCGGACGGCGTCCTTTCGGCGGTCGGATCGGCTTTTTGTGGCGTTCGGGGGACCGCGTGAGGGAGAAGCGGCGGCGAAGTCGTCTATTTCCCGCTGGTTGAAGGAAGCTATTGCATCGGCCTACATCTTGAAGGGCAAGTTGGTTCCGCAGGGTCTTCGGGCTCATTCCACTCGGGCGCAGGCGGCGTCTTGGGCAGAGTTCAGTCTAGTCCCAGTGGGCGACATCTGTAGGGCGGCGACTTGGTCGTCCTTGCATTCCTTTGCCAAGCATTACCACTTGGATGTTTTGTCAGCGGAGGATGGGCGTTTTGGCTTGGCGGTGCTTCAGGCTGGGCTTGCTTGTCCCTCCCGTTGATGTTCACTGCTCTGTTACATCCTCTATGGTTCCGGGACTGGACTAGAGGGACGCTAAGGAAGGGTAAATTAGACTTACCTGCTAATTGTTGTTCCTTGCTGAAATCTAGTCCAGTCCCGGATCCCTCCCTTGGTTTAAGGAGTTACCAGCCTGATTGTTTCGACTCCCGCGGGTACTCTGCGTTTTCTTTGCTTCCGGGTGGCGCGGGATGAAGCCATTGGAGGACCCTCTTGCGTAGCGCTCTTGACTGCCCTTCCTCTTAGGGGGTGGTAGGGTAGAGCGTTTCTGTGTTGTCAGACGATATTCTTATTCAGACACAGTCGATGCAAACAATTAATTTATTTAAAAGAAAAAAAAAATAATTGAATTGGAAAATGGAAACATTCTTTTCCGTATATATATATATATATATATATATGTTGAATGTATTCTGGTTAATTCTCCTTATTTGTTGTTCTGCTCAGTGTGCTTTGTCAATAGGTACTGGTGAGAGGGGGCGGTCCTTGCCTATTTATACTGGTGCCAGCAAAGCGCTGATGTATTTCAGTCTCCAAGGCTGCTGGAGGAGGTTGACAACTCTATGGTTCCGGGACTGGACTAGAGTTCCGCAAGGAACAACAATTAGCAGGTAAGTCTAATTTACCCTTTTTCTAAAAAGGGAAGATATTATCCTGCTTATGGTCAGCAGGCATCTTCTGCAGGTCGTTTTGCTGCAAAGCGTCAGCAACCACCTAAACAGGCCAAGTCAAAGGCTGCCAGGCCTCAGCAGCCTCAGCCTCCTCAGGGCCTTTGACTTGCAACTAGAGAACTTAGCCTTTCTAGCTCTGGAAGAACCAGAGCCCCTCACCGTTCCAGGAAGGTTGGCTTACTTTGCTCCCAGATGGGAGCAAATCACAGCAGAGCAATGGACCCTCTCCATTATAAGGGAGGGGTACAAGCTTCATTTCTTAAACCTTCCTCCCCACACCATGGTGAAACAGTTCAATTCTCCAACATCTCTCCTCAACCTTCTGGGTCAGGAGATTGCTACCCTTCTTCAACAGGGCTCAGGGTTCTACTCCCCTTATTTTCTTATTCCAAAGAAAACAGGGGGCTACAGACCCATATTTAGATCTCAGAGAATTGAACAAGTTTCTATTCAAAGAGAAATTCAAGATGATTTCTCTCGGTACTCTGCTGCCATTCCTTCAGAGTCAGGACTGGCTTTGTTCTCTAGATCTCAAGGATGCGTACACCCATGTCCTCATCCATCCAACACACAGAAGGTTCCTTCGGTTCCTTTTTCAAGAAAGCACTACCAATACAGGGTGCTTCCTTTCGGTCTGGCCTCTGCACCAAGGGTGTTCACGAAATGCATGGCAGTAGTAGCTGCATTTCTACGCACTCTAGGAATATTTGTTTTCCCATATCTGGACGACTGGCTCATTCGAGCTCCATCCCAGTCAGAGGCCCAGATTTGTCTAACCTGCACAATGCATGTCCTTCAGTATTTGGGACTGGAAATAAATATCCCAAAATCCCATCTCACCCCTACTCGGTCTCTGGAGTTTATAGGGGCCTTGCTGGATACCACAACTGCAAGGGCCTATCTCCCTCAGGCCCGTTGCCTACGCTTGGTGCAGTTAGCCTCCCAGATACAGTTAAAGTCCCATTTAACTGCTCGAGAAATGTTACAACTATTAGGCCACATGGCATCCACCGTGCATGTGGTTCCATATGCTCGCCTTCACATGAGGGCAGCTCAATGGACTTTGTCCACCCAATGGACTCAGGCATCAGGTTGCCTGTCAGACAAAATAGCAAACTCCAGTCGCCTATTTTGGTCTCTCCAGTGGTGGTAGTCCCCTCCAAATCTGTTGCTGGGGTCCCCTTTTCAGCAGTCGCTACCCCAAACAACTTTGACAACAGATGCTTCTCCAATGGGTTGGGGAGCTCATCTGCAGGATCTCTCCACCCAGGGCATCAGGTCTCCACAGGAGACTTCTCTGCATATCAATCTCTTGGAACTCAGAGCAATATTCTTAGCTCTCAGAGTGTTCCATTCCCTGCTCAGCTACAGGACAGTCCTCATCCATATGGACAACCAAGTAGCCATGTTCTATGTAAACAAGCAGGGCGGGACTGGCTCTCTGTCGCTTTGCAACGAAGCTTTGCGACTGTGGGCCTTCGCCAGAGAGCATCACATCTATCTTCTGGCAGTATATCTTCCAGGCGTTCAAAACTCTTGGGCGGACAGACTCAGTCGAGTTCTGCTTCCACACGAGTGGTCCCTCCACATGGACCAGGTAGCCAGGATTTTTTGAATTTGGGGAACCCCAGACATAGACCTCTTTGCAAGTCCGTGGAATGCCAAACTTCCCTGGTTCTGTTCCAGAATTCCGTGTCAGGGAGTTCAGGCCAAGGATGCCTTCCTCCTTCACTGGGGTCAAGACTTCCTTTATGCCTTTCCACCAATTCCCCTAATTCCCAAAACACTATTCAAGCTTCAGAGAGATCGAGGGACCATGATCCTCATAGCACCATATAGGCCACGCCAAGTGTGGTACCCTCTACTTCTGCATCTCTCTCAAGCTCCTTCCCTGGACTTGGGCTCTGCACCAGACCTTCTGTCCCAGGAAGAGGGAACATTGTGGCACCCAAACCCCCAGTCGCTCCATCTCAGGCCTTGGTTGCTGAGGGCCTAGACCTTCAAGATTTTCATCTCTCTCAGCAAGTCAGAGATGTTATTCATGCCTCTAGAAAGCCTTCTACTAGACGTTCCTATGCTTTCAAATGGAAAAGATTTACCATTTGGTGTTCAGGGAAGGGTCTAAACCCTCTTGCAATACCTCTGAATTCTCTACTAGAGTATCTCCTGCATCTATCCCATGCAGGTCTGAAAACAAATTCAGTAAGAGTCCATTTGAGTGCTATTGCAGCATCCCTCAAGCCTCTCATTGGACAACCTATTTCCTCTCATCCTCTTATAGCAAGATTCATGAGAGGCCTTCTTTTAACTAAGCCTCCCATTAGACGACCTCCAGTGGCATGGGACTTAAACCTGGTTCTTGGCCAGCTTATGAAGCCACCCTTTGAACCTTTAGCCACCACCTCCTTGAAATTTCTTTCTTGGAAAGTTGTTTTTCTCATTGCAGTCACCTCAGCACGCCGCATCAGTGAGTTGCAAGCTTTGGTGGCTAATCCACCTTATACAAGGTTCCATCATGATAAGGTAGTCCTCAGGACCAATCCACACTTTATGCCTAAAGTGGTCTCGCCTTTTCATCTGAACCAAGAGGTATATTTATCTGTCTTTTTTCCAGGACCTCATGCATCAAGTGCAGAGAGGAATCTTCATACCTTGGATTGTAAGAGAGCTCTCGCTTTTTACTTACAAAGAACACAGCAACATAGAAAGTCTTCTCAACTCTTTGTTGCTTTTGATCCTTCTCATTTAGGACTTCCAGTCTCTAAGAGAACACTGTCCAACTGGATTGCTCAGTGTATTTCTTTCGCCTATCAGAGTAGGAACATTTCTCTGGAGGGCCATGTCACAGCTCACAATGTGAGAGCCGTGGCAGCCTCAGTGGCTCATCTAAACTCTGTGTCCATCGACCAAATCTGTCGAGCGGCCACCTGGGCCTCGGTTCATACCTTCACAGCCCATTACTGTTTGGACAAGGACTCCCGCCGGGATGCCTCGTTTGGTCAGGCTGTTCTCAAACACCTGTTCCATTCCTAATCAACTCCTACCCACCTACCCTGGTCAGATGCCAGAGATCCATGGGAGGAGGTAGAGTCCTTTTCAAGGACACACAACCTGGGGTTTCTCCCTGGCATCTGCAGCTAGGGAGTCCCTATATGTGAAGACTCATTCCTGCTTGTTCCTGGAGATAGCACAGTTTCTTACCTGTAACAGGTGATCTCTGGGAACAGCAGGAATAAGTCTTCACAACCCTCCCACATCCCCTAGGAGTTGTATCTCTCTATCTATCTTTCCTTTCCTCTCTCTCTCTTTGTCTCAGCTTTAAAACTCGAACTGGAGAGAGGCGGTTGGGAAAGGCGGGAAGGCAGCGCGCAGGCGCTGTGGGATGCTCCCAACGATACCCATATGTGAAGACTTATTCCTGCTGTTCCCAGAGATCACCTGTTACAGGTAAGTAACTGTGCTTTCTGGGAATACAGCATATGTGTCTGTGTCCCAAAAGTAGGCTAATTATGTTCTGTTCTGAATCTGGGAGTGGGCAATACTTGTGCATGATACTTTGACTCTCCTCACCAGGCACCATATGATACTGAGGTTACCAGCAGCAAAATGTACAAGAACCAAGAACAGAAAGCCTTTAACACATTCAGAAACCCAAATCGCAGTCCTCAATCTGTTGAAGATTATGGAATAAAGTGTCTCTAGAATTTGGAAGCTCAGTGGATGAAATCATACCTCATTTTCCTGGATTGTCCTTTTACACAAATCATGATGTCAGAAGGGTCACTGAAAAGGCCTGAATGCAAAAACATTTTTTGACTATAATTTTTTAGCTTCTCTGCAGTGTAACACATCTTCCTTTCTTCTTGTCATTTGCTTGTTTACATTTTCTGCAGTTTTATCATCAGACTGTGGTTCCTTCCTCCCCAGGCTAGAGAGAACCTGCACAGAGTGGTGGGTATTGCCATAAACAAAGGCACCAAGAATGGTAACCTGCACAGAGCAATGGGTACAGCCCTAAACAAAGGCATGGGGGGTGGTAACCCGCACAGAGCGGTGGGTACAATTCTTGCCACCTCACTGGGAAAACTATATGGGCCATGCTGGTCTTTATCTGCCATCACTTACTATGTTACCATTAGTATAATGGAACCCTGGGAATGGTTACTTGGAAGGGGTACAAGCCCCAAAACTAAGCAAACACAGATGGACTTTGCAAGAAATAAATATATGCAATTTTCCTGTTTTTCAATTTACATCCACCTATTCCCTGGTTCTAAGCCCTGATGTGTGCGTTTTTCTTTGGAGGCCAGAGTCTGGCTATGCACATCTGTTTGTGGAGGACAGAACAGTTAAAAAGCTTCTGGTGTTTTTTCTTAGCAGGTGTTCTGGCCACAAGGTGATACAGTTCAAGAGCTGCAGATGGCATTTTAAAGCACATTAGAATATTTAAAGGTGATTGTTTTATCAAATAATTTTTTGTAAAGCGTACTTGTCTTATAAAGTTTATTTAACAAGAGCCCTACGTGGTACAGATGTGTCATGGAAGGTGGGGGGGGGGGGGTTGAATCCTTAAAGAGCAGGGAAGACTCTTTTACTACTGGCACATCAGCACTTTAGGATTGAATCTGAGAAGAGACTTCCCTTCCATCCTTTGGCCACTGTCTTCTGGGGAACAGGGATAAAACAATTTGGTTCACACATTTTAATAGATTATTTACAGATACATTTTAAATCTGATTTAGAATTAAACGGCAGACCTGTTTGCTTAAGATGCAGGAAGAAATCTTGACTGTATTGCCACATACCAAGGAAATGCAGCAGAGGCGCATGGATAGATAAATAGGCTGGTTTTATATTTAATAACTGGCATATTTATGGGATGACAGAGATGAACAGATAATGTGTAGAATCCATACATGAAAGAAGCAGCTCTAGTGATTTTCACAGGTCATCCTGTAAGTGGAGGAGCTGCTTCTCACACACATCTGCTACCCTAGCACTCCTTGTAGAAAAGGGAGATAGCTGTGTTTTAGCTTTTACTGCACCAGTGTGATTTTCCACAAAAGGGAATACCTTAATAAAAGAGATACCGCTTGAGAATGCAAACAAGTCGTGAGATTCTTGTATTTCTGTTCAGGTTACTTGCAAATTATTACAAAAGTCAAAGCTTCTATTTGAAATAAAACAGACAATAAAAAGTTGGCTAAATTGTCATTATTCTAAGATCATCAACATTTGTGAACGAGGCTTTCATACACTGCATACATAAAAACGAATGGAATACTTGTGTTGTAGATGTTTGGAGTAGACAGGTGTGAGTTCTGCCCTGGGGTAGGCATAAATGTTCCGGCCAGTATTCCTGAAATATCATAAAATAATAGGCAGAGGTCTTTTCAGCACCAGTATGAGAGCGCTTATGTCAGTTTCATCATTCTGGTCAGAAACCTAAAATCACTGGAACTCTTTCATTGGAAATTGTAACAAGCTAATGACTTTGACACCACAGGTATTACAAATGTAATTCCTTTTCATAATTTATGAGAAATGAACTAATTCCATTTTTCGCATTGTTCTATAATATATATTGTTAGAACAAATGCCACAAATTGTATTAAGGCTGTTTAAAATTTAAACAAAATTGTACAAAATATGTTTTGAATAGCTGGTATGTGCCTGTACTGCTCTGGCTGTCTACAGCATGCCCAGCCTGAAGGATATGTGTGTGTTCCCCCTGCGACAAAGGTTAAAATGCAAGGAAGGGTGATCTAGAACTTTCGCTCTCAGCCATTCATTTTTAAAATATACAGTGTTTTGTGATATTGTGGGGGGAGGAGGAAGAAATTTAATTTTAGAAAAATATATATCTACAATTCTTTTAACTATTTTCTTGATATGAGTCTCTTGCTGTCTTAGCACCATCCTAACAGAGTGGACATCCCTAGATATTACTGGTTTTGTGTACAAGGATGATGGATTTCTTTACTTGTATTTTCACTATCTCTTTAACTCTTATCATTCAGAACAAGGAGTAGATCTCAGTTTATCTGGGGCCAAGCAGGAAGTCAGTCCTCACATATGGGTGATGTCACTGACGAGGCCGTGTGGGAACGCACCCCAGCTTCTATAGGAAGCTTTGGGAGGTCAACCATGCATGCATGCCTGTCTTCCCGCCCAAAGGAGCGATCTTAACTCAATCTTCTTTTTTTCCCTGGAGCCTCTCAGACGTCCATCTGTCCCCAGAAAATTGTTGGCACCCTTGAGGTGATTTTTTTTTTTTCATCTTTTTTGTACGATTTTTCAGTCTTGTGCTTTTGTCACTCGTCTTTCTGCCCGGTCCCAAGAACTTCGATGCCACAATGGCGTGTTTTTCTTGGGTTCTTTTTTTCTTTTGTTTTTTTCGGCATGCGGGTTTTTTCTCTCATGTTTCCCTGGTCGGCTGGGATGTTAGAGTCCTTTGACTTGGTAGAAGTAGTCTTCCCCAACATGTCAAAGCTGGCCAGTGGCTTCAAGAAGTGCGGCCTCACCAACTAGGTGACGGACCACCATAACTGGTGTCTTCAGTGCCTCAGGCCTGTCCATGAGCCCTCCTGCACTTTCTGCTTACAGATGACAAGCAAGGGCTCAGGAATCGGGAGAAACAGTGGGAATCGCTGTTCAGTTCCTCTGAGTAGACATTAGCATCGACGCCTTTGAAGGCCTCCGCCGAGGCTTTGGCTCATGCAGTGGCCAGGCTCACTTGAAGCCAAGGGGCCCCATTGCCCTAGATCGGAGGCTGTCCTTCGAGGAAGGTCACCCCCAGAAGGACTGGACTTCAATCCTGTTGGTGTCGAAGGGCGATGCCGAGGGCCAGGTGAAAACTCATGGACAGAGGCATCGAAGCCCTTGATGGGACTCTGAGGGCAAGGGCCGGGAGCAGCCTCCTAAGCTTCCCCAACAGGAGGAGTTGCCTTCCCAGGCCCAGGAAAGCCGTTGGGTGTCTCCCAATGCCGTGACCATCATGGAGACCCCAATGAGGGAACTGGCACTGGTGGCTGTACCGCTCCTACTACCTAAATTGAAAGGCAATGTCAGGAAATACTTTTTCACTGAAAGGGTGGTGGATGCTTGGAATGCGCTCCCGATGGAAGTGGTGGAGGCAAATACGGTGATGGAGTTCAAAAGGGCATGGGACAGATACAGTGGATCCCTTTACAGCAACAAGAAAATATAAAAAAAAATCTGAACCATCTAATTCCTTAACAAATAGGGTATCCTACATGGAGTGGCGGGATCACCCCTGGACAAAGACATGGGGAGGGGGGGGCCTGCACGGAGCGGCAGGAGTACCTACTCTTGGCATCGTACTGGGCAGACTAGATGGACCATACTGGTCTTTATCTGCCGTCATTTACTATGTTACTTAGACCCCAAGCTCCTTGCAGAATGTATGCAGGCCCTCGAGCGCAGTCTGGCTGCGTTCCTCACCCAGCAGGCCACTCAAGACCTGATGACATTGGATTCCTTGGTGCCAGTGAAGGCCAGGTTTATGGCAGTGGCCTCATCATTGGAAGTGCAGCCCATCCTCGAAGCCCACGTTCTTCCCAGTAGGGGAAGCAGTTCATGCGGGCTTCCAAGGTCCTTCTTGATGCCCAGGCGTTTCCCCCCTGAGCACCTCGGGATCCGAACCACTGGGGGCCCTGGACCCCCTCCACTCCTCCCAAGCGCTGTCGGTGCCAAGAGGAATCGTATTGATATTTTTATTTCCTCACAGACTCAGACTGCAATGGCTGGGAGACAGAGGAAGAGTCCCCAGTGACTAAGCATCATAGGGACATTCCCTTGCCACCTTACGAAGGCCAAAGGTCCCCTCTGGAGGACATTTCTTTCCATGACTTTATATAGGACATGGGCAAGGCACTGCCCTTTACCATTAAGACTGAGGAGGAGTCCAGGGCTGAAGAGTTGGAGATTCTCCAATATCCTTCTCCCCCACCCCACCCCCAAGGAGGCCATCACTGTGCCATCCATCCAATCCTTGAACAGTTGTTGTTCTGCATATGGGAAACCCCCCTCATGGTGCCTCCAGTGAGCCAGCACCTCTATTCCATGTATTGAGTCCACAAGAGCCCTGATTTTGAGAAGCCGCAGCTTCTGCACAACGCCACGGTTGTGGAATTAGCCATGCAGAGAATCAAGAGTTTGAATAATCACTCCTCGATGCCTCTAGGCCGAAATACTCTGATCCTGGATAGCTTTAGGAGAAAATGTTACCAAGGTTCAATGCTGGTGGCCTGCATTCAAGCCTACCAGCTATAAATGGGCAAGTACCTTAGGGATCTTGCAGGGGGTCTGGCTAATTTCTCTGCCACACTTTCGGGAGAGCACCTTGAGCAATTCTATGGTCTCGTCTCCAAGACCAAGGAATGTTCCAAGTACATGACCAGGGCAGTCTATAATGGATTTGAATTAGTAGCCCGGGTGGCCACTGTAGGCAGCGGAGCCTGCCGTCTGGCTTGGCTGCAGTCGTCTGATTTGGAGCAGTGGGTGCAGGACAAGCTAGCAGATGTCCCCAGCCGGGGTGAAAACCTCTTCAGCAAGCCTATGGAGGACAAGGCCAGAGAGTTGGAGAGGGAGCAGCTGACTATGACCAGGCTCTCAAAGAAAACATCTGATCCCTCCAGATGCAGATCTTCAAGGAAGAAATCCTTCTACCCTAAGAAGAAATATGGCGGTTACCCACCATATCAGTCCTATCAGGGCCCTCAACAAGGCCAGCAACAAAAGGACAGGGCCAATGCCAGCAGCACCAGCTGAAGCCTCCAGAACCCCAGTAGCTCCGCAGCCACAACCTGGGGGCAGCTTTTGACTCCTTCCTCGGAGGTGACTTTTGATTCCTTCCTCAGGAGCATGGCTCTTCTACCTGTACCAGGCATGATTTCTCCGCAGGTGGGAGGAAGATTGAACACACACAATCAGTTTGGCATCTGAATGCGTTTGAAGGATCTTTTAAAAGTGCTTCCATATACTCATTAGCATACTGTCTACAAACAGCAATATAGCCAGTACTACCTGTTCAGCCAAAACGCATTGGGGTGTTTTTCCTAATAAAGCTGCTTATAATCAACCACTGTTTGGTGTACCTGTTCCTTGTTTGTGTTCTACGTTGCCTGCGGGGGTTTGTGCTCTCCAGGAAGATGATTAATCCACTTTGCCCACTGGTGGCCAGTTATGCTCCTTGGATCTCAAAGATGCCTACATTCACATTCCCATTCACCCCCTTCATTGGCAGTACGTTTGCTTCATACTCAGCAGAACTCACTATCAATATTGGGTGCAGTCTTTTGGCGTAGCCTCCACCCCATGGGTCTGCTGCCGGATCGGGCCCAGCGCTTCCAGACCAGCCAGATCATGATGGCTCAGCAAATGCTGCACCTCCTCCGCCACATGGCCTCCAAGTCCATGTCACCCCATCCGCACAGCTCCAGATGCGGCAGGTGCAGTGAACACTATGCACACAATGGCATCTGATCACCAGCTGTCTCAGGGTCAAAGTTTTGGTTACTTCTCCGCTTAAGCAGTCCCTTGGTGGTTACAGCCTTCAAACCTGCTGATAGGGCTCCCCTTTCAGGCCCCTCTGCATCAGCATATTCTCACGACGGATGTCTCCAAGATGGGCTCCGGGCCGTTGCCAACATGCTCAGAGCTTTGCAGCAACAACTGGCCAACTGTGTAGCCCTCATCCAAATGGACAATCAGGTGGCCATGATCTACATTGACAAGCAGGGCAGCACAGGCTTGTATTTCCCCTACCGGGAAACAGTTCACCTCTGTAAGTTCGCCAACTTACACAGCCTGCTTCTCGTCTCAGCAGAGTCCTTCAGCCAGACGAATGGATCCTCAGCAGACAAGTGGTGAACTGCATCTTCCGAATGTGGGGCACATCGTCGATAGATCTTTTTGCAACCCCGCACAATGCCCAACTGCCGCAGTTTTGCTCCATGGTTTTGTGCAGTAATCGCATGGCTTCCGATGCTTTTCTCTTGGATTGGAGTGAAGGTCTCCTGTATGCCTACCAACCAATTCCTCTGGTGGCCAAAACGCTGTTCAAGATTCAAGCAAATTGTGCTACTGTGATCCTCTTAGTGCCCTACTGACCCAGGCAGCCATGGTTTCTTCGTCTGCTCTCCTGGAGTAAATCTAAAAATTCAAATGATCCTTATCAGGAGCTCAAACCAAGTTTAAATAGAAACAAAAAACTACTGCAGGCAAATTTCACTTCAAACAAATGACACCAAACTCAACACTGCTGGCCAGAAACAAGCCAAACCACACAATACTATACAGAGAGAAAAAAAGAGACCTCAGTATCCCTCTGGGCCAATATCAGACCCAAAACATAGCAGAGGGCGAGCTTAACCAGATAATGGCAAAAAAGGCTAGAAACTGGAAACAGCTAGATACATCAGTGGTCTGAAAAAATCTCTCTCTGCTAGAAAGTACCTCTCTCTGCCAGGTCAATTATAAAACAGAAACCCATTCACATGGCTGTAATGTTGAACTAATGGAACTAGTAAAACAGCCTACGGGTGACTGGTCAGAGTCTCATATATACATCAACACTGTAATAACAGGACAAATAGCCATGTAGCATACGGCATAAGGTTCATACAGTCTTAGCTTGGCAGTGTCAGCGCTGTGGTGAAAAAAGCCATACACTATACAGCATAAATCCAACAGTTACTTAATTTGGCAATAATATCCTTATATTCAAGTCAACGGAGATGATTGAAGTAAGTCCCATCAAAGCCCCGGCACCGGGTGTATCACCATCCTTGGCTTCCTCAAGGAGCTTGGTGAAGCAGGGCACTGCAAAAGATGAAAAAATAATAAAATTGTACAACTTCTTGCAAAACTGGTATCATTGTTTATTTATTTATTTACATTCTCTTATATACCGCGCTATTTTGCATCAGTGCGGTTTACATTGAACAAACTGAAATTACATTAAACAGGGCATTTATAACTTGGCGATAACTATTTTACAGGGAACATGGGCTATGGAGGGTTAAGTGGCTTGCCCAAGACCACAAGGAGCACCTGTGGGACTAGAAACCCCAGTCCTTCCAGCCCAAGGTTGCTGTCCTCTAGTGGGATTTGAACCCCTGACCTTCCGGCCTGAAGTACCTTGCCCCAACCACTAGGCTACTCCTCCACTCCATAAAAAACTCCCAGAACATACCATCAAAACTCTGGGACAGTCTCTAGTAATCACCACCACCACGAAAAGCGGTAAGAAAGCATTGCTAAATAAATAAATTTCACAAGTTGGTTCTAAGAGACATCAGTTATTATTTCAAATCATTTTTATTGAATTTTTCACACAGAATGCATACAGCCATACGAAATCCAACTGAACAATATTCCCCCAACCCCATGGGCAAACAGGAAACAAACCAGGAGAATGATCCCTGGAAGTCGGAATAGGGTAACAGCCCACTCTTTCCCTCCCCTCCCCCACCCCAACAGCACATAGAAACCCCCGCCCCCCCCAAGGGGGCACCATAGTTACATTAGTGCAAATACAAGAAATGCACTACAACAAGTAAGTAGGAAGCATAGTCCAGTCCGGCGTGGAAAAACCGGTGAAATCTCTCCCGCACCCTCCATAGACACTACCACCCCCAGCACCCAGAGAGAATCAGAGCACAGGAGAGGCGCAGGGATATATTGTGGCTGGGAGTCTCCCCCCCCTAAGATTTACCCCTACTACACATTGAGCAGCCCCCCCCCGGCCCCGAGGGGATAGCTGAGAGGTCAAGGGGGACCATAATTCCAGAAACCCCTCCCAAGTCTTGCCCCCTTTCTGCTGAGCTGTGGATTTTTCCATACATAGCAAGTCAACCATAGAATTCTCCCAAAGCGCCAGACAAGGAGGGGAGGGATCCACCCAATGCCTCAACAGAGCCCGTTTGACCAACAAAAACCCCCTCTCAAGCAGTGCTCGGTGCATAAAAGAGAACCGCTCATATCCCATCTCCCAATTATGAAATAAACAAACCTCTCGTTGTAAAACCTCACCCGACCCCAACCATCCCTGCAGCTTATTACAAACTTGTACCCATACGGCACGCACCTTCGGGCATCCCCAAAACTTATGAGTTATAGTCCCGGGACCACCCCCACACCACTGACAGATAGAAGATGGCTGCAGGCCGGCGTAATAGGCCCACTTATCACTGGTATACGCACGCCATAGAAATTTATACTGCATTTCCTGGAGATACACCCACACCGGCCCGTTCGTTATCCCCTCAAAGGCTACCCTCAACATCTCCGTCGTCATTTCCTCAATCCCATCTTCCCGCCACCTATCTGTGAGCTCTTGAAGAAACCCGGGGCCCCCAATGGGCCGAAGCACCGTACGCAAGGCCGGCTCCCCCGACCGACCCTCCTCTAACTGTTCCAAGATAATCCACGGCGATTCAGAAGCTAGCCATAGTCCCCCACCCCCGACCCCCGAGGCAGAAGTTAAATAGGAGCGGACTTGTAAGTAACCATAAAAATCCTGATGGCGAATATGGAAGCGGCGCTGCACCTGTTGAAAACTATCCAAGATGCCAGTGTCGCCAGAGTAAAGATCACCTAAGCACACAAGCCCCCTCTCCATCCATTGCCAAAAAATATTGGGATGTGCATACCCGGGGGCAAACTCCGGATTACCCACCAACGGCAGCAACGGTGACTTACACCAGTCCCACCCAAATCGCTTACATAACATTTTCCAAGCCACGCGCAAAGCCCCCAGATATCCCCCACCGATCCCAGCCCTAATCGCCCGTGGAAGTTGACCAATATGTAAAAGATAAAGACCATGATAGGGAGCCAGCGCCTCCACCAGCTGCCTAACCAGGGCACAGCTCTCCCCCTCCAGCAGCGCCCGTATATGACGGGCCAAATATCGGAGATTATAATTACGCAAAAAGGGCAATTCTAAGCCCCCCTCTGCTCGCCTGCTCATTAAAGCTCGAAGGGGAATTTGCGCCCTCCGACCCCCCCACAGGAACCCCCACAAGCATTGTTCAAAGCGCTTCCAGTCTTTATCCAAGACCCATATAGGCAGCGTGCGTAACACATAAAGCCATCTGGGAAACTCCACCATGACAAACAATGCAATCCGTCCTCTCAAAGATAAAGGGAGACTCCGCCAACCGGCAAAAGTTCGACTACTTCTATCCAGCAGACCAGGGATATTGGCATGATATAGGCGGGCAGGTCTGTCAGGGAGTTGGATCCCCAGGTACTTGATCGCCCCCTCTGCCCACACTAATGGGAACGCCCCTTCCCAATGCGGTCGGACTTTACCCCCAACATCGAGCACTACCGACTTCATAGTGTTCATTTTCAATCCTGAAAAACCCCCAAATTCCTGTATCAATTGCAGCACGCGCACTAAGGACCTGGGCAGCTTCGTAAGACTCAGCAACATGTCATCGGCAAAGGCACTAACTCGAATATCTTCGCCTCCCAAGCGCATACCAGCAATCTCTGGGTCTGTCCGCATCGCCCGCAAAAGCGGTTCCAAGGCCAACACAAAAAGCAGCGGGGACAAAGGGCAGCCCTGCCGCGTGCCTCTCTCTAACACAAAGGGCTCCGAAAAAAACACCATTCGAGCCCACTCGTGCCAGGGGTTGGGCATACAACGCTTGCACCCAGCATACAAAGTTACCTTGCAAACCGAAAGCGGACAACGCATCCCACATATAGACCCAGGCCACTCTATCAAACACCTTTTCAGCGTCCAAACTGACCAGAAGTAAAGCCTCATCCTTTTGTAGACAGTGTTCCATTCCCAAAAGCAGCCTGGCAATATTTCGAGAGGCCTCCCTCCCCTGCACAAAACCTACCTGGCTAGGGTCAACAAGTGACAGTAATAGAGGTGCGAGCCTAGCCGCTAACACTGAAGCCAAGAGTTTCAGATCACAGTTAATGAGAGAGATTGGGCGGTATGAGGCCGGGTCTAACAAGTCTTTCCCTGGCTTCGGGATCACAGTTATATCCGCACACCGCATATCTCGCGGGAAAATACCTTGTGCGCGGGCCTCCTCAAACATCACCACCATAGATGGAGCAAGATGCGGGGCCAAGATTTTATAATATTCCATACTAAAGCCATCCGGCCCAGGAGCCTTATGAGATTTCCCCCGCGCAATACCTGCCAGGAGCTCTGACACCGTCAATGGCGAATTAAGCTGCTCCAACTCCGTGGCCGAAATTCTGGGAAGGAACAAGCTGTGAAGAAAGGTTACCCCCTGTCCATAATCCCGGACCTCCTCACTATACAGCTGCTTATAGAAGGTTCGAAAAATCTGCGCAATGTGCATAGGCTGGTGTTGTAAAGCACCACTCTGATCACGAAGCACAGGAATAAACCGATTGCCTCGGGGGTCCCGCACTAATCTAGCTAGCAGCTTCCCCGCCCTATTACCATATAAGTGGAGTCGATGCTTATAGTAATGTATCGAAAACGAAGCTCTCCGCTGAAGCAGAGCATTGTGCGCCGCCTGCGCGTTAGTAAATTCCCGCTGGAGGACACTGTCGCTACCCCGACACACCTGACGTTGCAACGTGCGTAGGGTGCGCTCCGCTACCACAATACTACGGTTCAAATGTTTACGCCGCGACACCATGTAGGAGATGATCGCACCTCTCATCACCGCCTTACTAGCCTCCCAAAATAACATCGGGGAGCAATTTGGGAGATCATTGAATAGAACATAATCCTCCCACTGCTTTAAGAGAAATACCCGGAAAGCCTCATCCTCCCATAGAAAAGCCGGAAATCTCCAGCCCATTCTCTCCGGCCCCTGACACTCCCAAGTAATCCAGACCATACCATGATCCGAAACAGCAATGGGCTCTATTTCCGCCTGTCCGACCCGGGGGAGCCCACCCTCACTAACAAGTATATAGTCAATACGGGATCAAGTAAGGTGCGCTCTCGATTGGTGTGTGTATTCCCACATCCCCGGGTGTAGGACCCGCCAGACATCCACAAGGGCCCCCACCCTACACAGATAACTAATCCCTCTACGTGACCACGCCCCCTCTCCCCCCCCCCCCCGAGAAGACTTATCCAAATGGGGATCATGTGGACAGTTGAAATCCCCAGCCACAATGACCTTTGCCCCCCCCCCCCGCATGCTCTAGCAGGCCGATCAACTGAGTAAAAAAAACATGGTCATATACATTGGGTGCATAGACATTCAAAATCCATAGTGGTTCATTGTACAATTGGCCCTTCAACAAAACATATCGCCCATGAGGGTCTGCTTGCATCCCCTTCACTTCAAGAGGGACCCCCTTCTTCACTAACACCACCACTCCCGCTTTCTTCGTACCCGACTCTGCTCCATAAGCCACTTCCACCCAATCCCGGGCAAGCTTCCTGTGCTCCACAGCACTCAAGTGTGTCTCTTGCAGCAGGGCAATGTGGGCACCCTTTCTCTTGAGCCCCTGAAGAATTTTGGTACGTTTAATCGGAGAACCAATGCCCCCCACATTCCAAGAAATTATCTTTATCTCAGGCATGGGTCAATACGAAAGATAACCATTGGCGATACCGCTTGTTCTGCTCCCAGAGGCGCCCAGCCTCACCTCCAGGATCCACACCCATCCCCACCATTGCACTAAATTTCCAAGAGTTAAAAAACCCTCCACCCCCCTGTAGGGTCATCCAAAAAGAAGAAATGTGCTGTCCCATTCCCATATCCCCACCCACCCACCCGCCCACCCGCCCATCTGCACCTCACTTCCCTCCCCCTCCCCATCCCTCCCCCCCATCTCTCCCACCCCCCCGCCCCCTACTGCCCCCCACCCCATTCCAGAACCTACGTCCCCCCCTACCTACCTACCAACCCCCAACTATACAAACTATCACCCCAACCACTAAAGTCGGGGCTGGACTTCGGGCTTGGCCCAGCAGGGCCGCCCCAACCCCCCCCCCCCCCCCCAGCGTTGGTCAATCATTACACATGGTACCCTACTCATCAAGTAATAAACTGCACTCCAAACAAGCAGCAAACATCCACACCAGGCAGCATATACCCATAGAGCCACAACCGGCTCTTCCGACCCCCACCTCTACAATAGAATACATCATACCCCCCCCCCCCCCTATATACAGTAAGCAGCCACACACATCCCCAAACACATTCTATAGCGTAAACTGAACTTGTTACATTGTGTAGCTATCTGCAAGACAACCGTGCCAGATAGTCCATCTGATATATAGGCCCCCCAGGACCACCTGGAAGTCGCAAAAATCCAGAACCTCAGCCGCTCTCCTCCCGAACTGGCGATTCTGCTGGTCCTTCGCTCAAAGTGTCCAAGAAAGATTTCACTTCCCCGACCGCTGTGAAGGCATGACTAATACCAGAGTGCGAAATTCTCAGGGTAGCGGGAAATGCTAGCGTGAACCGCATTTTCCTCCGGAAGAGAGCAGAGCATATCGGCGCAAACTCCTTTCGCTTAGCTGCAACGGCTGCTGAGTAATCTTGAAAGAGTAAGAGTTTGTGATTTTCAAAAGATACCTCTCGCTGCTGCCGAAATGCCTGGAGAATTTGCAGCTTGTGTTAAAAGTTCAAAATTCGGGCAATCACCACCCGCGGTCGCGGGCATGACTCAGGTTTCGGCCCCAATCTGTGCACGCGCTCCATTTTCAGCTGGCCCACTAAAGCGTCTAGGCCCAAAGTCTTAGGTAGCCAAGATTCCACCAAGGGCAGAAGGAGAGCATCAGTAGTAGACTCCGGGATCCCCACAATCCGTAAATTGTTCCTCCGGGATCGATTCTCGAGGTCTTCAACCTTCTCTATTAAAGCTGCTAGCTGCACACGCTGATCCTCGTGCTGTCTGGCCCTACTGCTCCCAGCGTCTTCCAGTGCAGAAACTCGGTGTTCCACCTCCTCTACTCTGTGACCCAATTCAGCCAGCGCCGTTCCCACAGAGTCCAGCTTACGAAGAATGCGATCAAATTTAGGGTCCAGGAGTTTTACGACCTCTTTTGCTAATTCCTCCGTTGCAGAATCAACACTCTCCGCTCCCGGGGAGGTCGGATTAGTACCTCCAGGCAGCATGGCCCCGGCTCGGGTAGCTTTCTCCCGCTCTTTCTTCGGCGGTGGAGGCATTTTTCGTTGCGGTTTCGTTGCCACCGTGCCCCTTATTAGTATCGCAGTATTTTGGAGCAGGATCACACACCTTCCACGGGTATAAAATGAAAAGAATAATCGTTAAAGCTGAGGCGGCCCCGGAGCAAGCAGAGAGCACGTCCTCACTCGCTCATGTGCCACCGGAAGTCCCCGAGAGACATCAGTTATATAGAACAAACTATTAAGGTTCCAGTTATTCATAGTCTGTCACGCATGGAGCAACTGGCATTAACACAGTTAAATTCTTGCTCTGACATTATCATTCGTCGAGGGAGGAGTAGTGGTGGTGGTACTTGACAAAATTAAGTATCATCAGGAAATTGATCAACAACTGGCTGATGTTACTACTTATTTGTTGTTGCCTGAAGATCCTACTGCTTACCTAAGGACCACGATCAAGGACATGGTCTTGTATGCTTTGGATGCTAAATTGATTAATAAAAAAGAAGCGACATTCTTGGGTGTAGAATATCCTTGTATTCCACAGATACACAAGAACCATATAAATCCACAAGGACCCTATAAATCCACCTGGTAAATCTATTGTATCATTACAGGGTTCTCTATTGAAACCATGGTCCACGTATGTTGATTCTTTTCTTCTCCCTCTACTTTCACAGATTCCCTCTTTTTTACGTGATACAATACATTTCTTACAGATCTTGGCAGATGGGCATAATGAGAATTTACCAGCTGATTTATTACTGGTTACTCTGGATGTGTCTTCATTGTACACCTCAGTCTGGAGCAGCACAGGTGGTACAGCAATCATTGGTGCACAGGCAAGACTAGAGTGAAGATATGATTGATTTTGTTTTGCAATTAATGGAGGTGACCATGACAAAGAATTTCTTATGCTTTGGTCAATTTTTTCAACAAATTAAGGGTATGGCCATGGGAGACACTATGGCCCCCTCTTTTGCATATCTGTATATAGCAAATTTCGAAAGGTTGTGGCTACAGACTTATCCATTTCAGGCTCATATCCGTCTCTGGCTCAGGTACATAGATGATGTTTTTATGCTGTTGATGGGTTCAGTTCAAGTCCTGTCTGAATTCCATAACTGGCTCAACCAATGTGATGCTAATATCTCATTTTCAATGGATTTTCATTCCAAGAGTCTTCTGTTTTTGGATGTGTTGATTTTTTGTAAAGATTGTCTACAGATGACAGTATATCATAAACCTTCCCATCATTCATCTTTTCTACATTTTTCCAGTGTTCCCCCTCTTACACTGAAACAGAACCTTCCTCTGGCTCAAATTTTGCGTTTTCGGCAGAATTGTTCCTCCCTTAGTGAATATAAACAACAGGCCCAGCATCTGGAATCTGCTTTCGTACAACGCGGGTTTCCGGCATGACTGGTGCATCAAGCTGTGTGTGACGTGATGATGGTTGGTATTATTTTTATGTACGCTGGGTGTTGCCATCATTTGCGGGACACCACTTCTTGTGATAGTATGGGTGTGATCTACTTGATTGTCTGCCCATGTGGACTAGTATATGTAGGCAAGACACGTAGGTTGCTCCAGGTATGCCTTATTGAACATTGCAGTAAAATTCGGCACTGTGAGGAAGGCCATTGTTAGGCACATAGCCATATTTTTGAAGACCTATGTTGCTTAGTGATTACTCAGGTCCTTTCTTCAGTTTATGGGGGAGACTGGGATAAGACATTGGTATGAGTAGAACAATGAATTTTTCACCTGAACACTGCAACCAGGTGGTCTAAAATAGATGGAATGAAAGGCCTCTTTTTGATTTGGTTAGTTTGTTTGTTTCTTGTCGTTTTGTTTTGGTTTTTCTGGTAATTACTACTGTTTTCTGGTTTCACTTCTGGTGTCTTTTTTGAAGTTTATAGTTTGTGTGTCAGAGGATGTTTATTTTTCAGCTGTGAGCCTCATTGAGTTTTCAGACCTTTGAATGAGATTGCTGCCTTGTTTTGAATCAATCATGTTTGGGGGTTCCCGGTTTTAAGATACATGCTTAGCATTTTTCTGTGGTTAGCTGAGGCTTGCAGTGGTTGTGATTACTAGAGACTGACCCAGAGTTTTTTATGCTATGTTCTGGGAGCTTTTATGGACACGATGACACAAGTTATGCAAGACGTTGTACGGTTTTATTATTTTTTCATCTTTTGCAGTGTCCTGCTTCATCAAGCTCTCTGTGGAAGCCAAGTATGACGAAATACCCGGTGTCAGGGGTTTGATGGGCTTGCTTCAGTCATCTGGGTTGACTTGAATATAGGGATATGATTGCCAAGCTAAGTAACTGTTGGATTTATGCTGTATATTTGCATGGCTATTTGGATTTATGCTGTATAGTGTATGGCTTTTTTCACCACAGTGCGGACACTGCCAAGCTAAGACTGTACGAACTTTATGCCGTATACTACATGGCTATTTGTCCTGTTGTTACAGTGTTGATGTGTATATGAGACTCTGACCAGTCACCCATAGGCTGTTTTACTAGTTCCATCAGTTCAACATTACAGCCATGTGAACAGGTTTCTGTTTTATAATTGACCTGGCAGAGAAAGGTACTTACTGGCAGAGAGAGGGGTTTTTTAGACCACTGATGTATCTAGCTGTTTCCAGTTTCTAGCCTTTTTTGCCATTATCCGGTTAAGCTCGCCCTCTGGTATGTTTTGGGTCTGATATTGGCCCAGAGGGGTACTGAATTCTTTTTTCCTCTCTGTATAGTAAGGTGTGGTTTGACTTGTTTCTGGCCAATGCTGTTGTGTTTGGTGTCATTTGTTTGAAGTGATATATGCCTGCAGTAGGATACTTTTTTGTTTCTGTTTAAGCTGTCCTGGAGACAGCCCTCTGACTATGCTGTGCCGTAGATCTGGTCTCTCAGGACAGGCGATCCCTTCTTCATCCCAATGTCCGATCCCTAGCTCTCATGGCGTGGATGCTGAGCGGGTAGCTCTCGTGATGTTCCAACTGCCAGTAGCAGTGGAGAATATGTTCACGTTGTGCAAGGACTCCACGCAATGCTCCTATGCTTTCAAATGTCACAGGTTTTCCATCTGGTGTGCAAGCAAGGCATTGGATCCCTTTTACTGCTCTGTGGAGGCGGTACTGACTTACCTCCTCCACCTCAAATCTAATTCTGTCAGAGTGCATCTGAGTGCGGTAATGGCCTACCATCATGGCTCGGCTGATAAACCTATCTCTGCTCATTCTCTCATTCGCCACTTCATGAGAGGCCTCTTGCTCTCACATCCCCTGATTAAACTGCCGCTGGTGGCATGGGACCTTACCATGGTGCTGGGGCAGCTTCTCTCTCCTCCCTTTGAACCGCTAGGCACCTGCTTGCTCAAATTTCTCACCTGGAAAGTATTTTTCCTGGTGGCGGTCACCTCTGGGCACAAGTCAGTGAGTTAAAGGCACTAATGGGATATCCATCATATTCGAGATTCCATCAAAATAGAGTGGTCCTCCGCAATCACCCTAAATTTCTGCCTAAGGTAGTCTCCACTTTTCATCTCAATCGGTGGTACTACCTACCTTTTTTCCCAGAACTCTCACACAGATTGGATTGTAAGAGACTGCTAGCGTTCTACTTCAAATGAAGGCCCACCGCCATTCCTCCCAGCTCTTTGTCTCCTTTGACCTCAGTAGGATGGGTGCGGTGGTCTCAAAATGCCATCCTCACCTTAGGTGGAGGACTGCATCAGGCTGATCTGAGTTTGGAACACCATATCAGGGCTCACAACCTCAGAGCTATTACTGCTTCTGTGACTAGCCTATGCTTGTTCTACATGGTGGAGATATGTAGGGCTGCTACGTGGTCTTCGGTCCACACCTTCACAGCCCATTATTGTCTGGATGGAGATTCCCAGTGTGAAAGCAACTTCGGCCAAGCTGTACATTGGCACCTGTTTGGGAATTGAAGCAACTCCTTCCCAACGGCCCTTCTGTCCAGGCTACCATGGAGTCGATATGCTGTGAATGTCCATGCTCTCAGAATCTTTTAGCGATTTCTCATGCTGTTTTTCTGGTTTGTTTTATTTTCTGGTTATCCTGTGGGCCTGTTTACAGGTATTTTGATAGCCTGTAGCTGGGGAGTCCCATATGTTAAAACTGACTTCCTCCTTGGTCCCGGAGAAAGTGTAGTTACTCACTTGTAGCAGGTTTTCTCCAGGAACAGCAGGAATCAGTCCACACTACCTTCTCTGTGGAGTTGTTCCTTTTTGGCTTGATTAAGCTATGTCATCATACTGTGGTAAGATGGCTCCTTCAGGTGGGAAGACAGGCATGCATGCATGGTTGACCACTCAAACATTTCCTATGGAAGACTGGGATAATTCTGGCTCCGGTGATATTACCCATATGTGAAGACTGATTCCTGCTGTTTCCAGAGAACACCTGCTGCATAGAAACATGACAGCAGAAAAAGACCACATAGCCCATTCAGTTTGCCACTCCATGTCAATTACTACAGTAGTCCCCTTTTTTCCTTTAAAGATCCTCTGGGTTTGTCCCATGCTTTTTTGAATTCAGAACGTAAGATATGCCATACTGGGTCAGACCAAGGTCCATCAAGCCCAGAATCCTGTTTCCAGCAGTGGCCAATGTAGGTCACAAGTACCTAACAGTTTCCCAAAAAGACACAGGTTCCACAATGCTTGTATTGGGGCAAGGAGTAGATTTCCCTGGTCCCCTTTAATAATGGTTTATAGACATTTCCTCCAGGAACTTGTCCAAACATTTTTTAAACGAAACTACACTAACAGCTTTTAATACGTCCTCTGGTAAGAAATTCCAGAGTTTGCGTTGAGTGAAAAAATATTTTCTTTTATTAGTCTTAAAGGGGTTACACTGTAGCTTCATTGCATGACTCCTGGTCTTTCTATATTTTGATGACGTAAACAATTGATCTACGTTTACCTATTCCACTCCATTCATTAATTTATAGACCTCTATCATATCTCTCCTCAGCCGCCTCTTTTCTAGGTTGAAGAGCCTTAACCTTTTTAGCCTCTTCTCATAGGAGTATCCTTCCATCCTCTTTACCATTTATGTGTCTTTTCTCTGTACCTTTTCTAATAATATGATATCCTTTATAAGATACAGCAACAAGAATTGCACACAATATTCAAGGTGCGGTCACACCATGGAACGATACAGAAGCATTATAATATCTTTTGTTTTATTCTCCATTCCTTTCCTTATGATTCCTAGCATTCTGTTTTCTTTCTTGGCCACCGCTGCACACTGGGCAGAGGGTTTCAACGTGCTATCCATGATAACTTCTAAATCTTTTTACTGAGTGGTGGTTCCTAATGTGGAACCTTGCATTGTGTAACCATAGTTTGGGTTGTTCTTTCCTAGGTGCATAACTTTGCACTTGTCCACATTAAATTTCATCTGCCATTTGAATGTCCAGCCTTATTAAGGTCCTCTTGCAGTTTTTCACAATCCTCTTGGGTTTTAACAACTTTGAATAATTTTTTGTCATCTGCAAATTTGATTACCTCACTCGTTATCGCCATTTCCAGGTCATTTACGAATATGTTGAAAAGCAGTGGATCCAGCACAGATCCCTGTGGTACTCCACTATTTATCTTTCTCCATTGGTAAAATTGGCCATTTAACCCTACCCTCTGCTTTCTATCCTTTAGCCAATTTCTGATCCACAATAGCACACTGCCTCCTATCCAATGACTTTTGAATTTCGCTAAGAGTCTCTCATGAGGGACCTTGTCAAAGGCTTTCTGAAAATCCAGATACACTGTATCAATTGACTCACATTTGTCTACCTGTTTTTTCACATCTTCAAAAAACATAACAAATTAGTAAGACAAGACCTTCCTTGTCTAAAGCCATCTTGGCTGTCTCCCATCAACCATGATTGTTTATCTGTTCAATAATTTTGTTCTTTATAATGGTTTTTACCATTTTTGCTGTTACGTCAGGCTCACTAGTCTGTAGTTTCCCTGATCACCCCTGGAACCCTTTTTAAAAATTGGTGTTACATTGGCCATCCTCCAATCTTCAGGTATTATAGATGATTTTAATGATAGTTCAAAGATTGCTAATAGTAGGTCTGCAATCTCATATTTCAGTTCTTTCAACACCCTTGGATGTATACCATCTGGTCCAGGTGATTTTCTATTCTTCAGTTTATCAAATTGTTGTAAGACATCTTCCCGGTGTATCGATATTTCTTTCAATTCTTCTGCGGCATCACCTTTAAATACCATTTCAGTCATGGGTAACACCCCTACATCATCCTCAGTAAAGACCAAAGCAAAAAATTCATTCAGTCTCTCCATTATTCCTTGTCCCCTCTTAGTGCCCCTTTTTATCCCTCTGTCATCTAATGGTCCAACTGATTCTGTCACAGGTTTTTTGCTACGAATGTACTTGAAAAAGTCTTTATTATATGTTTTTGCATCCATAGCAAGCTCCTTCTCAAATTCTCTCTTTGCCTGCCTTATCAATGCCTTGAATCTAACTTGCCAGTGCTTATGTTGTTTCCAGTTTTCATCATTTGGCTCTGTTTTCCATTTCCTGAAAGATGCTTTTTTGGCAACAACAGCCTCTCTTACCTCACCCTTAAACCATGCTGGCAGTTTATCCGATTTCCTTCCACTTTTCTTAAAGTGTGGAATACAGCTGGTCTGGGCTTTCAAGATAGTAATTTTAAACAACACCCATGCTTGATATAAATCTTTAACCTTTGTAACTGCTCCTTTTATTTTTTTTAACTGTTTTTCTCATTTTATCATTGTCCCCCTTTTGAAAGAAAAAGGTAGTACTGTGGAAGCATGGAGGAGAAGCATACCATACTTCCTCCATTTATTAAATCAAACATGATCATGCTGTGATCACTATTGCCAAGTGGCCCCAACACCCTTATCTCTTGCACCATATCTGGTGTTCCACTAAGGACTAGGTCCAAAATGGCTTCCCCTCTGGTCGGTTCATGAATCAGCTGCTCCAAGAAGCATTTAATCTAGAAACTTTATCTCCCTAGCATGTCCTGATGTGACACTGACCCAGTCGATACCGGGGTAATTGAAATCACCCATTATTACTGTGTGGTAACATTTGTTTGCTTCCCTGATTTCTTTGAGCATTTCATCATCTATTGTTCATTCTGGCCAGGCGGTCGATAGTACACCTCCTCCCCCCTCCCCCCATCGCCTTCTCCTTCCCTTTTTTCATTGACTTTCAATCCATAGAGATTCTACAGTGAATTTTGTTTCTTGCAAAGATTTAACATAGAGTGCAACTCCTCCACCAATTTGATCTGCCCTATCATTATGATATAGTTTGTACCCAGGTATCACAGTTTCCCACTGGTTGTCCTCCTTCCACCATGTCTCTGAGATACTAATCATATCTAACCTCTCATTTAGTGCTATATTTTCTAACTCTCCCATCTTATTTTTTTAGATTTCTAGCAATTGCATACAAGCATTTTAGAGGCTGTATTTTATTCATATTAATCTGGCTTGTGGTAAACAGGGTAATTTGGAATCTTTAAGCTTGGTCTGCTCTGTCCTTATGTCCTCCAAGTCTGCTACTCTAGCCTCCAGAGATCGAACTCATTCCCTGAGAGTAAAGAGCACCTTGCACCTAGTGCACACATAAGACCCCTCACCAACTGGGATAAAATCATACATGTGACACTCGATGCAATAGACTGGAAAACCCCCATCTTGCTGCTTGAATGCTGTCTGCATCTTAGTTTTAAGATTGTGTTTAGGTATTTAAGTTGTTTACTTACTTAGGTTTTCTGGGGATACTTGTACTAATAAAACTATACCTAATATGTTTAATGGACTTTATTCACCTCAGGTCCTTAATGTATGCCTGATGAGGATAAACAGCTGTACCTGAGGGTGAATATGGGCATCTCCTTCCCTTTAAGAGATTTAAGCACCTATGATTATCCCAGGGGTGGATGGAAGTCGAGGAGGGAGTGAAGGAAAGAAGACTTATTTATTTATTTTATTTCTTTATTTAACATTTCTTATATACCACCTTTCATGATATCAAGGCGGTTTACATTGAACAAATTCAAATTACATTGAACAGGGCATTATAACTTTGAGATAACTATTTTACAGGAAACATGGGCAATGGAGGGTTAAGTGGCTTGCCCAAGACCACAAGGAGCACCTGTGGGACTAGATATGTTATTAAAAGTTGGCTGCTACACATTGCCCTGTCCTGTGCTCCTAAGGTAAAGGCTTATCAATTTCCTGGGTGATTCACACAGTCCTTGCTTTTAATTTGCCCATTTGATCTGTCCCTTGCCTTTAACACCTATTAAAGGCAACTTCACAGATCTTTAGCTCCTAATTGGAAGGTCTCTTTGTAAAGGTCACTAGAAACAAGTTTATTTTTCTTTCTACTCAGAGACTATTCTACTTGTATGCTAAACTATACTCTGATTTGATTTAGATAAAAAAAAACCTCTAGAAAGACATTTATTTCAGTAATTATTTACTCTTTAACTTTATAAGTTAAGCTATACTCTGATTTAAATGAAAAGCTCTCTAGAAAAAAATATTTCAAAGTCTATTTACTTTTATTTTTTATGTTCTATGCTAAGCTAAACTCTGCTTTGACTTAATTACAAAGCTCTCTGGTGGTATTAAGACCTGATTGACTCAGCAAAAACACTGAATTCTAAAATACACATATTTATGAGGTTTAACCCCAAGAAGTCCCTTTTTCCCCAAGAGTTAGAGTTTATTCCAGAAGTTTATACTCACATGTGTAGATCTACTTCCGGTTGTAGCAGTTCCATTTGGTAGTTCTTCAAGACTGGGTGTCCACAATGAATATGCATGAGATGAGATAGATCTGCATCCAATGGAAGCAATGCATGCAGATCTATCACATGTATATTCATTGTGGATATCCTGAAAACCTGACTGGCCAAGGGTACCCGAGGACTGGGATGGGAACAACTGCTCCAAGATATACATATTAAGATCCTTAAGTTAATCCTCATATGCTTTATAACAAAGACCACTAACCATTTTGGTAGCTACCCTCTGCACCAGTTCTAACCTGTTTTATATCCTTTGAAGAGGCGGTCTCCAAAATTGCACACAATATTCCAAATGAGGTCTCGCCAAAGACTTATACAGAGGCACTGTCACCTCCTTTTTTCTGCTGCCATTTCTCTCACTATGCACCCAAGCATCCTTCTAGCTTTTGCCGTCATCTGTTCTACCTGTTTAGCTACTTTAAGATTATCAGACACAATCACGCCCAGGTCCTGCTCTTCTTTTATGCACAGAAGTGCTTCACCCCCTACACTGAACTGCTCCCTTGAATTTTTGCAGCCCAAATGCATGACTGCATTTTTTAGCATTAAATCTCAGCTGCCAAATTCTAGACCATTCTTCAAGCTCAGTTAGATCCATCCTCGTTATCTACACCTTCCTCGGTGTCTATTACAGATTTTGGTATCATCCACAAAGAGGAAAACCCCACTACTATAGCTCAGTTCACAAGTTCAATGTAAACATTTTGTTTTCTTTTGTTAATTGTAAACTACCCTTGATCTCTGGAAGGGGGCGGCATATAAAAATTCTTAAAGAAATAAAAATGAACCTTACCTGACAGCCCTTCCACAATATCACTAACAAAGATGTTAAGAATCGGACCAAGGGGACTTCCGGTGACGACATCAGGACGAATGGCGAGGTAGAGCATTTGCTCTGCTGTTGGCATATCTTATGCCAGTATAGCATATTTTATGTTCTTATGTTGAAGCCTGAAAAAAGGGGGAAAAGAACCCCTAAATGAATATTAAGAGCGGTGCACATGAGGAAAGGCAGTAAAGGAGAACCACAGAGAGCGGGCAAGCAGTCCGGTAGACACACTGCTGGCAGTGGAAAAAAGTGGTGGGACGCCAAAGCGGGGGACTGCGTGGAGGCTCAGAGCAGAGGACCACGTGATAGGCCGGAGAGAAGATCGGAGGCCCGGAACGAAGATCGGCGGTCCGGAGTGAGGAGCGGAGGTCTGGATTAAAGCTCGGAGGTGTGGGGCTAGCCTGAGCAGGACAGGAGGGCTGGTGAGTACAGGAACAGGCCTATTAGTGCCGAGATAAGGGTGTTGGGGCCACTTGGCAATAGTGATCATAGCATGATCACCTTTGATTTAATTAGTGGAGGAGGGATAGTAAGGAAATCCACAGTACTACCCTTTAACTTTCGAAAGGGAGACTATGATAAAATGAGGAAAACAGAGACTTCCGGTGACGTCGGGGAGCATGGTGGCAGCTCTCTGAGGGAGCTCCGGGGCGCTATGGATCTGAGCGTTTAAAAGAGAGACTCTAACCCCTCAATAGAGCTTGAAAGTGGAGTCGGACAAACCGGGTGTAAGCGCGGATGTCAGTGAAGCAGCGGTTATCAGCCTATCGATCCCCATATGCGGTAGTGGAGGAGCGGGAGAAAGAGAGCCCTGGGGTCAGCATGGCGGACGAGGCAGCAGAGCGGTCAGACTCGGATGGAGACTCAACGGGAGGGCCGGACTCGCTGGGGAGCCTAAAGGAATGGCTAACGGCGTTCAAGGAAGACCTGAAGGCCGAGATGGGCTCCTTTAAAAAGGACTTGAGAGACACGCTGGGCACGCTAAAACAGGATGTACAGGAGCTGGGGGCCCGGGTGGAGGCGTCGGAGGAGAGGCAAGAGCAGCAGGCAGAGCAGCTCCAGGCCATGCGAGCGGACTGGGTGGAGCTGCGGCAAGCCCATGATCAACTGCAGGCGAAAGCAGAAGACCTAGAAGACAGGTCTCGCAGGTGCAACGTGCGGGTGCGGGGCCTGCCGGAGGAACAGCGTTTCCAGGACTGTGAGGCGACGCTGTCTCGCTTGTTCACCGCGATCCTCCAGGCAGCCGACCCGGAAGGAGCGTGGGAGGGAAAATTGTTACCTATGGACAGAGCTCATCGGAGCTCGGGCCCTTCACGGGAGAATAAGCCGCGCGATGTCATAGCGTGCATAGGCTCCTTTAAACTGAAGGAGCGAATTCTCACTGCGGCGAGGAAGCTTGGGCCCTACCAGTGGGAAGGGGCAAAGATAGAGCTCTACCAGGATTTATCAGCGGGCACCCTACAGCGGCGGTGGGAACTGCGTGGAATAACGTCATTACTGCGCAGAGAAGGATGGCGCTATAAATGGCTTTACCCATTTGGCCTGCTGGTGACGGTGAAGGGCATTACACGCAGGATCCAGAACATCGAGGGAGCCTGGCAGACTTTGCGGGACCTTGGCGTAGAAAATATTCCAGATGCCCACCTGGGGGGCCCGCCCAAGGAACAACGGACACCTGAGCGGAGCTCCGGCTTGAAATGGCAGCGAGCGGAGAATAAGAGCCGGCGGTTGACCAGGCTTTCGCGAGGCAAAGCACCAGCACATGAGGAGGGGACGACATGAGTCGGAGAAGTGCTATCGAGACCGGTTGGACCGGGAGAACTTTGGAAAACTCTGAACTGGCATGCTGGTACTTTACTGACATCCAATGCACTTTTTCCTGTTTATTATGAATACCAGGGGGGTGGTGGGGGGGTAATATTACGGGTTGTCTGAACATGTCGGGTAGATATGAAGGATTTAGGACGGGGTGGGGGGAGGGGGAGTCTGTTTAGCCGGATGAAAGGGGCGGGTGGGGAGGGAGGGAGTGGAAGGATGGCTAATAGGGGAGGGGGGGTCGCGAGGGGCGAGGAAAGCGCCTAGGTAGCATCACCGGGGGTTAGGGAAACTCTGGAGGGAGTGGTAATGCAGGGGGGGGTGGGCGGGGTGGGAGGGGGGGAGGATGGGGGGGTGGGATGGAGGGACGGGAGGGGGGAGGGGGTGGGGGGACTCGAGGAAAGCAGTGGAGAGGTGTTGGTATCGGAGGGGGAATGGAGTTGGTGGCTGGTAGGTCCCAATGGGGAAGATAGGATCCATTAATGCCAAGGGGCTGAATAATCCCCAGAAACGGCGGTTGCTGTATCGGGAAGCCACCCGTTTGAAGTGGGAGGTGGTGCTAGTACAGGAAACCCATCTGCGGAGGAAGCATGAGGGGCTGATGCGGAATGCACACTACCCACAGCAGTACTTTGGGAGTGCGCGGGGGTTGGGGGCGGGTAAGAAAGGGGGGGTGGCGGTACTGGTGCACCGGGATAGTACCTTTCGGGTGAGTAGAGTGGAGGGGGACGAGGAGGGGAGGGTGATACTCCTGGGGGGGGGAATGGCAGGGGGAGCAGGTCACGGTGGTTAATCTCTATGCCCCCAACGAGCGGCAGGGGCCCTTCTGGCGGGGGGTGCAGGGATTTCTAGCTAGACATGTCCAAGGGAAACTTATCCTGGGGGGAGACTTCAATATTGCTCTTAACCCATGTTGGGACCGCCAAGCTGGGGGGGGGATGGGAAAGATGGCATCCGTAAGATATTGCAACGCCTTATGGAAACCTATCAGTTGTCTGATGCATGGAGATACTTGAATGCGGGGAGTCGAGAGTTTACGTTCTACTCGGCACCCCACGATAGCTATAGTCGAATTGATTATATTTTGCTGCCAAAGGAATGGGGCCAGAGGCTCCAGGAAGCGGTCATAGGCAATATTACATGGTCAGACCACGCCCCTACTTGGGTGAGCGTTGGGGGTCCCCAAGAGGGGGGGGGAGTGAGATTCTGGAGGCTCAATGAAAGTCTTCTCAAACGCGAAGAGGTGGTAAAGGATGTTAAGGAATGCCTACAAGAGTATTGGCGCCTTAATGACACGGGAGAAGTTGGAGAGGTGGGGTTGTGGGAAGGCATGAAAGCAGTGGTGCGGGGGCGATTGGTGATGTGGTCCTCTAGATTGAAGAAGCAGCGGGAGGCCCGGGAGGAGGAATTGCATGCAGAGCTTAAGCAGGTGGCAGAGAAGTACCAGGCACGGGGGCTCAAGCAGGATTTTAAACGCCTTAACCACTTGCGGATGGAGCTCCAGAAATTACAAACGGAGGAGATAGGTTTTCAGCTGGCCAGGTTGAAACAGCGCTACTATGAGTGGGGAGATAGGGCTGGGAAACTGTTAGCCAGCAAATTGCGAAAGCGGGTGGCCCAAACAGCTATCTTGGAGTTGCAGGGGGGAGGGGGGGAACGGCTGCGCTCGGGAAAAGATATTGGGGAGCACTTCTGCCAATTTTATCGGGAGCTATATAGGAAGGGGGAGGGGGGGAGACCGGGGCTCGGAGAGGAGTACTTGCAAGATATAACATTACAGAGCCTGGGGGAGGGCGATGTACAAGAGCTGGAGGTCGATGTCACCCGGGAGGAGGTGGTCCAGGCTATGCGGGCACTGCCGGCGGGCAAGGCCCCGGGATTGGACGGCCTGTCAGGGGCCTTTTATAAAACTTTTCGGGAGGAATTAGTCGATAGGCTGGTGCGGGTGGCGAATGGCGTGCAGCAGGAGGGGGGGGCTTCTCGGCGGACATGCTTACCGCCGGTATAACGGTCCTGCCCAAAGACAGACGGGACCCCATGCAATGTGGGTCCTACCGCCCCATTTCCCTACTCAATGTAGATGTTAAGATTATTGCAAAGGTTTTGGCTAACCGACTGGCCCCGAAGATGCCTGGCTTGATAGGGCTTGATCAGACGGGCTTTATAGTGGGGAGGCAGGCCTCGGATAATATTAAGAGGGTACTTGAAGCGGTGTGGGGGGCGCGTGCCCAGGAGGTGGAGGCTATGTTGTTGTCCATCGATGCGGGAAAAAAAAAGCGTTCGACAGAGTGGACTGGGACTTTTTGTTCTTGGTGATGGGGCGGATGGGGATCGGGCCCAAATTCATGCGGTGGGTACAAGCGCTTTATCGGGGCCCGAAGGCGCGGGTAAAAATCAATGGGCGGTACACCGAGACCTTGGCATTGGAAAGGGGGACCCGCCAGGGGTGCCCGCTATCACCACTGCTCTTTGCTATAGCCATTGAGCCTCTGGCGAGCGCGGTTAGGGGCAGTAGGGGAGTATGGGGGCTGCAGAGGGGGGGTGGCCACCACAAAATTTCCCTGTTTGCTGATGATGTCCTCCTGGTGGTGACGCGGCCCGATGAATCCCTGCCAGAGATCCTGCGCCTGCTTGATAGCTATGGGGAGGTGTCGGGGTTCAAAGTGAATCAGGACAAGACCGAGGCATTGAATATTAATATGGCCCCGTCCCGGGTGGACAGGCTGCAACAGGCGTACCCGTTTAAATGGGCGGGCCGAGCGATCCACTATTTGGGGGTCAATATTACACCTCACCCCGAGGGGCTATATGGGGCTAACTATGGCAAACTGTGGAGGGAGCTCGATCTCGATTTACAGCGGTGGACGGGATATGAAGTATCTTGGCTGGGAAGGATAGCAAGTATAAAAATGAATGTTCTCCCGCGAGTATTATATTACTTTCAGGCGCTTCCAGTGGCTATCCCGGGGGCACACTTAAGGCAGTTGCAGAGGAAAGTGAACCAGTTTATCTGGAGGCGCCGCCCGCCGAGGATAGCCCGGGCAGTGATGTATAGGAGGAGGGAGGAGGGGGGGCTGGGGGTGCCCAACATGCAGGCTTATTATTGGGCGGCACAGGCCCGTCATGTGATGGATTGGCGGGATGGAGGGGAAAAGAAGAACTATGTGAAGATGGAGGAAGAGAGCGGGGGGGGGAAGGTCCCTAGCGGGCATTCCATGGATGGGGCGAGGGGAGAGAGGGGTAGTAATTCAGGCACACCCTTATGTGAGCCATGTGCTCCGTGAGTGGGATAGGATTAGGGGGGCTGAGGGGGAGGGCGGGGGGAAGCACTTTTCCCTGATGAGGGAGCTCTGCTATACTGCGGAGTTTCGCCCGGGGCAGGAGGGGGGGGGATACCTCCGGTGGGCCCGAGGGGGGTTGAAGTGCTTTTACCAGTTCGTAGATGGGGGGGAGTGGGTGCCATTTGAGGGGCTGCAGGAGACTTATGGGCTCCGGGATGGGGACCGTTTTTACTATACCCAGGTGGTGACCTTCCTGCGGAAGAAATTGGGGAAAGTTGGTTTGGAGCGGGACTATACACCGTTGGAGGTGGTCTGGTATGGGAAGAGGACCTCCCCGGGGCTCATCTCGGTGCTCTACAAGGCCATCCAAGGGCCCCTAAGGGGGAAACACAGGTATATGCGGGAATGGGAGGTGGACCTGGGAGAAGCCTTGGAGGAGGGCCACTGGAAAACTGTTTTTGATCAGATGAGGTTGTTACCACTGTCTATAGCGATCCGGGAGAATTGGTGCAAAGTGGTTATGCGGTGGTACTATACCCCGGCCCGTTTACATCGCATGTTCCCCCGGGTGTCCAGCCAGTGCTGGCGGGGTTGTGGGGATGAGGGCACCTTTTTTCATATATGGTGGACATGCCCCCGCATCCAACAGTTTTGGAGGGAGATAAGGGACTGGGTGAGGGAGGTGGTGGGGACGGAAGTGGTCCTAGACCCTGGTGGGTACTTGCTGGGGTGGTGGAAGGAAGGGGGGCCGACCCAAGATAAAAAACAAGTCATGGCGTGCCTGTGTGCGGCCCGCTGTGAGCTAGCGTACCGTTGGAAGCAACCAGAGGCGCCACAGGTAGAGCATTGTGTGATCCGCCTCCGGCAAGTGTACTTAATGGAAAAGCTCACCGCGGCCCGTAGGCAGAAAGTGGATAGATTTGAGAAACAGTGGGACAAGGTATTGCTCTATTTACGAAAGGATACCACACACTGAAGGGAAGTCACTAACATAAGGGAGGGGGATTAGGGAAGTTTAGGAATCAGGTGGGAAGGTGGAACTAGGAGGGTTAGGGGGGGAGATGGGCAATGGCGAGGGAGGGGGAGGGTATTTAGGGTAGTTAAGGGGGAGGGGGGTGGGGGGGATAAAAATGCTGGTAGATGTGCTAGGGGCAGCCGAGGATCCCTGCATCTGCCCTACCTTTTTGTGTAGGGGGGGGGGGGTTGGGAGGATGCTCCACACCGTCTCGGGCAAAGATGTCCCTTTATACATCCCTATGGCAACTCAGCTGACTATTATTTCTTTGTGGGGACCTTGTGGGCGGTGGTGCTGCGGGGGAGGCTCTAGAACGGGCGGATGTGGAGTGGCTTTGAGGATTCAATGGGATTGTATTCTTGTGAATAGCGGGGGCATGGCTTCCCACTGTGTTGTTATAAGGTGTGATGTTGATGTTATACTGAATGTTATGGAATTTATATTGGAATTACTGTTAATAAAAAATTAAATACAAAAAAAAAAAAAATGAGGAAAACAGTTAAGAAAAAACTAAAAGGAGCAGTTGCAAAGGTTAAAGACGTACATCAAGCTTGGGTGTTGTTGAAAAATACTATCTTGGAAGCCCAGACCAGCTGTATTCCACGCTTTAAGAAAAGTGGAAGGAAGTCCAAAAAACTGCCAGCATGGTTTAAAGGTGAGGTCAGAGAGGCTGTTGTTGCCAAAAAAGCATCTTTCAGGCAATGGAAAAAAGAGCCAAACGATGAAACCTGGAAACAGCACAAGCACTGGCAAGTCAAATGCAAGGCATTGATAAGGCAGGCAAAGAGAGAATTTGAGAAGAAGCTTGCTGCGGAAGCAAAAACGCGAAATAAAGACCTTTTCAAGTACATTCGTAGCAAAAAACCTGTGAGAGAGTCAGTTGGTCCATTAGATGATAAAGGGGTTAAAGGTGCACTAAGAGGCGACAAGGCGATAGCGGAGAGACTGAATGAATTCTTTGCTTCGGTCTTTACTGAGGAAGATGTAGGGATGTTACCCATGACTGAAGTATTTAAAGGTGTGGAAGAATTGAAGGAAATATCGATACATCGGGAAGATGTCTTACAACTATTAGATAAACTGAAGAGTAGCAAATCACCTGGGCCGGATGGTATACATCCAAGGGTGTTGAAAGAACTGAAATTTGAGATTGCAGACCTGCTATCAGTAATCTGTGAACTATCATTAAAATCATTTCTAATACCTGAGGATTGGAGGATCGCCAATGTAACACCAATTTTTAAAAAGGGTTCGAGGGGTGATCCGGGAAACTACAGACCGGTGAGCCTGACATCAGTACCGGGAAAAATGGTAGAAACCATCATAAAGAATAAAATTACTCAGCATGTAGATAGTCACGACCTAATGGGAGACAGCCAACATGGCTTTAGACAAGGAAGATCTTGTCTTACTAATCTGTTATGTTTTTTTGAAGGAGTGAATAAACAGGTGGACAAAGGTGAGTCGGTTGATATTGTGTATCTGGACTTTCAGAAAGCCTTTGACAAGGTCCCTCATGAGAGACTTTTGGCAAAACTAAAGAGTCATGGGATAGGAGGCAGTGTACTACTGTGGATCAGGAACTGGTTAAAAGATAGAAAGCAGAGGGTAGGGCTGAATGGCCAATTTTCCCAATGGAGAAAGGTGAATAGTGGTGTACCCCAGGGATCTGTGCTGGGTCCGCTGCTTTTTGACATATTCATAAATGACCTGGAAAGTGGAATAACAAGTGAGGTTATCAAATTTGCAGATGACACAAAACTATTTAAAGTTGTTAAAACCCAGGAGGATTGTGGAAAATTGCAAGAGGATCTTGATAAATTGGAAGACTGGGCATCAAAATGGCAGATGAAATTTAATGTGGAGAAGTGCAAGGTTATGCACCTAGGGAAGAACAACCCAAATTATGGTTACACGATGCAAGGTTCCACATTAGGAACCACCACCCAGGAAAAAGATTTAGGCGTCATTGTGGATACCTTGTTAAAACCCTCGGCCCAGTGTGCAGCGGCGGCCAAGAGAGCAAATAGAATGCTAGGTATGATAAGGAAAGGAATGGAAAATAAAACAAAAGATATTATAATGCCTCTATATCGTTCCATGGTGAGACCGCACCTTGAATATTGTGTGCAATTCTGGTCGCCGTATCTTAAAAAGGATATAGCGATTTTAGAAAAGGTTCAGAGAAGAGCCACCAAAATGGTAAAGGGGATGGAAGGCTTCTCCTATGAAGAAAGGCTAAAAAGGTTGGGGCTCTTTAGCCTGGAGAAGAGACGGCTGAGGGGAGATATGATAGAAGTCTATAAATTAATGAACGGAGTGGAACGGGTAAACATAGATCGATTGTTTACCTTATCAGAATATGGAAAGACTAGGGACATGCAATGAAGCTACAGGGTAAACTATTTAAGACTAATAAAAGAAAATATTTTTTCACTCAACGTGTAATCAAACTCTGGAATTTGTTGCCGGAGGATGTAGTAAAGGCTGTTAGTGTAGCTGGGTTTAAAAAAGGTTTGGACAAGTTCCTGGAGGAAAGGTCCATAAACCATTATTAAGAAGGGACAGAGGATATCAATGCTTGAACCAGTACAAGCATTGTGGAACCTGTGTCCCTTGGGGAAACTGCTAGGTACGTATGACCTAGATTGGCCACTGTTGGAAACAGAATGCTGGGCTTGATGGACCTTGGTCTGACCCAGTATGGCATATCTTATGTTCTTATGAGACCGCAACAGAGCCAGTGAACGGAGGAGCAGGAGAGCCCGAGAAGCAGTGGATTTCGAGCCAGATCGGGAGAAGAAGAGGTGACAAGTGGCAGCAAAGTGAAACCGGAGTGCAAAGCAGAGGTGAAAAAGAGTGAGTTAAAGAAGAGCAGGGAGTGACGGACAGACACAGAAGGGCCTATGAGAGAGTCGGAGGAAACAGAGAAGAAAAGGTAGAAGGATCGGGGTGCAGAAGTGGAGGAAAGGTTAAACGCTGGAATGCCGGAAGAGCACTGCCAGAGGGCCACTGCAGATAATACTAATAATTACCACCCGGCACAAGAGAAGAGTGGATGAAACTAATCCAGAATAAAGCAACTCACCAGATCCTGTGCAGGACAAGGATACAGCGAGGTGAATAGCACCTGGCAGTTAGTCCCAAGAGGATAGAGGAAGATGAGGGGCCCCCAGGGAGCCCACTTGGAACACAGTGAAAGAGTGCCTAATTGAAGCAGTGCCATCAAATAATCCCCAGAAGACTGGGAAATTCCATCCAGGGGAGGTAAAAGAGAGATCATGGATAAAACAAAGGGCAGTCAAACAGTGGGGAAGAAACTGGCAGAATTCAGATCACCATACGCGACACCAAAGGGAGGGAAAGAGGGGGAGAAGGAAGGCAGAACACAGCCTGAAGGCCCCATTGAGCAGGAGGATGAGATGGAGAGAGCATGCAGCCCTGGAGTGGCGGCAATGCTAAAGCTATGGTTAACAGAGCTGAAAGAGGAGATTAAGATGGAAATAAAAGGTGTGAAAAATGAATTGAAAGAGACAATACAAGCTTTAAGACAAAATATTGTGGATTTGGGCAATCGTGTAGAAGAAATGGAGAGCCAGGTGGAGCAGCAAGGGGAAGCGTTAGAGGAATTACAAAAAGGATGGGAGGAACTGAAGTGCACTCAAGAAGAGCAACAGATGAAAGCAGAAGACCTAGACGATCGCTCTAGAAGATGTAATCTAAGAGTGCGTGGTCTCCCAGAAGAACCTAAATATAAGAACTGTGAAGAAGTGACGGCTAAAATTATAAGTTCTTTATTACTAACTGCAGCTCCTGAGGAGGGCGAAGAAGCAGAGACCATAATAATTGAGAGAGCGCACAGAGGTCTGGGACCTGTCAGAGAAAATAGACCACGGGATATTGTGGTCTGCCTAAGTTCATTCAAAACCAAAGAAAAGCTGTTGAGAGTGGCTAGGGCAGCGAGACAATTCACCTGGGATAAGCATAAACTGGAATTGTTTCAAGATTTATCCCTGGGAGCGTTACAGCGTAGAAGAAACCTTAAGGAGGTGACGACATACTTGAGAAGGGAGGACATGAGATATAAATGGCTGTTTCCCTTTGGACTGCTGATAACAGTAAAGGGAAGGTCGAGACGGGTGCAGTCCAGTGAGGAAGCCTGGAAAGTACTAAAGGAACTGGGATTAACAAACCTTCCAGATGGCGAGAGAAGACCGCCCAGCGCTCCTACCTCAGCCACATCCAGCTTAAAGAGGGACAGTCTAAGGTGGCACAGAGTTCCAGTGGCGGAGAGACGGCTGGCGAGGCTGAACAGAGAGAGCCAAGGTGGGCAAGCAGCAGAGAAAGGAGCTGGCTGAAGTGATGGACATTATGGTATATGGTTAATGAAGCAGGCTATAAACGGGGGAAGGAATGAGGATAATACAGTTATGGGTAGGGGGTGGGGAGTGAGGGTCATAGGTTTGGATAGAGCCATGGGTAACTATGGTATTAAGGGAGAGGCGGGGACAAGGAAAGGGGGATGGGAGGGAGGACCAGGGATCAAGAGGGCGGGAGATGGGGTAGGGACAGAGGAAGATATTAATGGGGGGGCCTAGAGCCGTAGGGGGGATGTGGAATGGAGGAGTAGGGACAGGTAGCGGCCTGATAATAAGTCACTAAGATGGAAGACGGATCTCCCTTGAGGAGATGGGGGAAGGGTGATAGGGTGGATGGGGGGAAGGGAAGTGTAGGAGGGAGGGAGGAGGTGGACAGATGAGGGGGGATAGAGAAGGGGGAGATTGTACAAAGGTGAGTTAAAAGTGGTAACCTTGAATGTTAAGGGGCTGAATTTGCCAAATAAAAGGCAGAAGCTTTACAAAGAAGTAAGACGCCAAAGAGCGTCGCTAGTGCTTATACAGGAGACACATTTAACAAGAGCGATAGAACATTTGATCAAATTACAGGGATACTGGCTATGTCTTTATGCATCAAATACAGTGGAGAAAAAGAAGGGAGGGGTGGCGGTCTTCATAGCTTCTAAACTTAATGGGGAGGTACAGAAGATAATCCGAGATAAAGAGGGGAGATATATATTGGTACGAATACAAATAGGAAATGAATGGTTTGCATATTGAATGTCTATGCACCCACAGGGGGGGACAAGGTGAATTTTGGACGACATTAGATGCTGAGGTGGGGAAAGTAGGTGATGGAAATCTTATATGTGGGGGTGATTTTAATTTAACGTGGAACCCAGAAAGAGACGCAACGGAAATGGGAGGGCAAAAAAGTGGATAAAAGAAAATATTGAAATTTTGTTGTACAGAATTGTCTGATAGATGCATGGCGTCTCCAGCATCCACAGAAAAGGCAGTTCTCATTTTTTTCCTCAGTGCATGGATCATATTCCAGAATAGATGCCATCTGGGTAACAAAGGAATTGGCGGGTAGAGTAAAAGGGGCAGATATGGATTCTGTAACATGGTCAGATCATGCACTGGTGGAAGTAAGGTTGACAATGGAGGGGGAGGGAGGAGGGACCCAATTTTGGAGATTAAATGAATCCCTGTTGGAGGATGAGAGGGTAATAAAGGAGATAGAGCGGGAGACAGTGGAATATTTTAGATGAAATGACAATGGGGAGGTGGCCTGGGGGGGGGGGGGTTGGGATGAATATAAGGCAGTAGTGAGGGGGGGCACACAAGAAAAGGGAGAGGGAGAAAAGGGAACAGGAATTGAGAGAAAGATTAATGGAACTTGAAGCATTGGACGTCCAAGATAGAAAGGGGACACATAGGGGCCAAGTGTTGGCAGAGCGGAACTGAATGCTGTGCAGGCTGAAATTATAAGATATCAAATGCAGCTGCTGAAGCAGGGTTTCTTTGAGGGGGGAAATAAAGCAGGGAGGTATATGGCGCAGCAGTTGAAACAACGGAAATCACAGATACTGAGAATCAGGGACAGGGATGGGAAATTAGTTCACAAGGATGGGGAAATTCGAGAGACCTTTAAAAGATATTATCAAGAGCTATATGCAGCTCGGGTATCTCCAGACCCGGATAGAATACAGAGCTATTTAAACTCCATAAAAATCCCGACACTAGTGGAGGAGGATCAAAAACAAGTAAATGCAGCTATTAAAGTAGAGGAGATCTCACAAGCTATAAAACAGTTAAAGCTGGATAAGGCCTCGGGGTTGGATGGGCTCACAGCAAGATTTTACAGAAAATTTAGTGCGCTCTTAACTGCGCCATTGCTGAGGCTGTTTAACCTACCATGGGAAGGGGGGGCGTTAGCGGATACTATGGGATGGGCTGGGATCACTGTAATACATAAAGAAGGTAAAGATCCGCAAGAATGCTCGTCATACAGGCCAATCTCACTAATTAACTTAGATGCCAAATTATTGGCCAAAATCTTAGCAACCCATTTAAACAAGGTTATTGGGAAATTGATACACCAAGACCAAGCGGGCTTTATTCCAGGGAGGCAGGTTGCGGACAATATTAGGAAAATTCTGAATATTATTTGGTTGGTAGGGCAGAGCAAACAGGAGGCCTTGTTAATATCGCTAGACGCGGAAAAAGCATTTGATCAGGTGTCGTGGGCCTTCCTATTTCGGATGATGGATAAAATGGGACTGGGAGGAGAGCTCAAGGTCTGGGTGGAAGCACTATATAGACACCCCAGAGCATGTGTCAGGGTAAACGTAGCCTACTCGGCTTTCTTTGAGCAGGGGAGAGGGTCAAGGCAGGGATGCCCACTGTCACCCCTATTATTCGTGATATCATTGGGACCATTCACAGAAAGAGTGAGAGAAAGGGAAGATTTGAAGGGTATAACTGTAGGGAAGGTAGACTATAGAATATCATTGTTTGCAGATGATATTATAATGAGTGTGACCAGACCGAGATGCTCAATACCGGTATTAATGTGGGAACTGGAAGAGTATGGGAGGATGTCACGCTTTACTATAAATTGGGCAAAATCGGAAATTATGAATTTGTCCTTACCACAGGAAGAACAGGAGCGATTACAAGTAAAATACCCATTTAGATGGGCTAAGGGGGCAATAAGGTATCTAGAGATTCAAATTAGTAACAGGTTAGAGGTATTATATGATTTAAATTATAAAAAGTTATTTGGACAAGTAGAAAGTTTATTGGCTGGGTGGGGGCGGGAATATTTGTCTTGGTTTGGACGGATAGCAACAGTAAAGATGATGCTCTTGCCACGCTTCTTGTTTTTGTTTCAAACGTTGCCGATATCGATACCACGGCAACAGTTAAAGTTGCTACAGTGAAAAGTTAATCGCTTCATGTGGCAAAATAAGAGCCCTAGGGTTGCTATGTCCACACTACGAGAGCTAGGGGAGAGGGGGGCTAGGAGTGCCTAACTTCAACAAATATGTTGTAGCGCAATTGAAAATGCTTTATGGCTGGCACAGAGAAAAGCAAAAGCATTGGGTTCAGATGGAGGAAGATTCTGTAAAGGGAGGAGGATTGGAAAAGTTGGTATGGAGGGGGAGTGCACCCCTAGCTAGTAGCGTCATGAACCCTTTCATTGGGCACACTTTACATATTTGGAAACAATACAGGAAAATACTAGTACAAGACAAAAGATATATATAAGGGATGACATTAGAGGCGTGTTTTGAGAGGGGGCAGGGACCGGGAGGGAATATATTGAAGAGATGGGCACAGCGGGGACTCACACATATTTCACAGATAGTGGTTCAGGAGGGACTAAGGAATTTTGAGGGTATTAAGGATTTATATGGACTATCTAGCAAGGATTTCTATAGTTATACCCAGATCGGTCATTTTGTGCGACAGCAGAGCATCTGGAAGGACCTGTGGAGCAACAGAGGGTGATTCGAGGCTCTATGTTCAGGAAATCTAGGCCAAAAGGGAGCCTTATCTAAGATATATAAAGGGCTAATGGAGGGAGGAGAGGGTAAACTAGAGTTCATGAAGAAATGGGAGATAGATTTAGAACAATAATGGACTGAAGAGTGGTGGGATAAAGTCATACAGACAATAGTGAGAATATCTGTCGCTACCCAAATAAAAGAAAACGCCTATAAAGTACTTTATAGGTGGTACTGGACGCCAACATGTCAAAAAAGAGCGGGGTTGGGATTATCTGATCGGTGTTGGAGAGGGTGCCGGGAGAGAGGGGATATGATACACATGTGGAAGTGCGAGAAGATTCAAGGCTTTTGGGATGAGGTACTTCGCCTAATATACGAAATGACAGGACATAGATCACAAAAACAGCCAGAAATATGTCTCCTATATCAGGTAGGGGAGGATATCCCGGCAAGGGAGAGGGGGGTACTACATCATTGTATAGTGGCAGCAAGAAACGAGATAGCACAACATTGGACAGGGGCGAGGGAACTCCAGAGTATAGGATTTCTCAGAAGAATGGAGGATCTGTGTTTGATGCATCGATTTGACAGGGTTGTGACATGGGAAAGGGGACAAATGTGTGGCACAATGGCAGTGGGTCTGGAAATGGTTGGGGACATGGAAAGTACGAGAGCAAGAGGGAGGGCCAATGTAAGCTGCTTTGCAAATAACAGTAAGGGGATGAGTTAACTGGCGAAGGCATATACATAATATCTGAGATACACATGAGAGAGTAGGTGGAGGGGTAGCCTAATGGTTAGAGCACTGGCTTGGGAACCAAGAGACCAGGATTCAATTCCCCCTAGTACTCCTTGTGGCCTTGGGGAAGTCACTTAACTTGGATTTTTCTGAGGCAATGGTTATCAATGTTCCTGTTTAATGTTCATTCTCCGGGAACAAGCAGAAAGTCAGCACCAACAGAGCCCTCACAGAAGCATCCCCCCAGTTTTCAAAGAAAGCCTTTGGGAGATGTCATCACGCATGCATGATACCCTTCCCGCCCAAGGGTGACATCTTGCTCAGTCTCCTTTTTTCCGAGGAGCCCTTCAGACATCTGCCTGGTTTCCCCTGGAAAAAGTTGATTCTTCTCAACCTCAGTTTCATACTCTCTCCAGTTGTGCACCGGTACTCTTCCCGCCAACCGAGCCTGCTGTCTCCGACATTGAGTCTCGGGTTCCTACCCTTTTAAAACTTTGGCGCCTTCGCACCCTTTTTTCCAACTGACAGCACCGTGTGTCTTTCACCTTGCTGGGATAATTTTTTCCCCAATGGCTACCAGTGGGTTCAAGAAGTGTGATCGGTGTGCCAAAATAATGTCCCTTACCGGCACACACAACTGCTGCCTGCCCTGCCTAGGGCCAGACCACGACCCCACAGCATGCGGTCTTTGTAAAAAGATGCTCACCAAGGCCCTCAAGAGCTGCCAGCAGCAGCACAATAAGTTTTTTCCTGGAGTCCCTGGTACCTCCCAAGGCCAAGGCCTCCTCTGAAGCTACGGAATCTCATGGGGGTCTCCCTCGAGGGAACATAATAAGAAGAAAACCTCAAAGACGCATCCCTGGATGGTTCCGACAGGTCAGGTAAGCTCCAAACCAGGTCCCGCAGACCTAGACGTTCATCCGAGGGATCAGAGCGAGAGCGGCCTACCAAGATCACCTAGAAGGAATCGACCACAGATCGGCCTCAGATGCCAGAACCTATCCTCGTTGAGGACTCCCCTTCAGGGGAACTGGCACCAGGCCTGAGTTCCTCTGTGCCCGCGCCAATGACTGTGGAGCCTTCTGGACTCAAAACCAGAATGGCAGCCCATGGACCAGCAGCAAGTGCTGTTGTCTGATACCACCAGTTCCTCCACCCAGACCACCGGGCCATCGACGTCGAGGACGTCCCCAGAGGCCAAGCAGATACTCGAGACCATTCAGCCTTCAGTCTATCCTCTGCCGAGGTCTCGATCCAGTTCCCGTTTCACGGGACCGAGGTCCACCCTGGATAGTACACATGGCACCATCCGTGGAGCCTCCAAGGGACACAGGCGGAGCTCAGGCTCAGAGCCCGCGGGCCACCTTTCCTTCGAGTCATTGGGAGCTGAAGGACAAGGAGTCACTGGACACCCGTCGCCACTGCAACGTCCCCTCGGACTCCTAAGCCCCAGCGTTGGTCCCCATCCGAGGACCTGGCATTCCTTGACTTTGTGAGAGACATGTCAAAGGCCCTAGCATTCCCACGGAGTCAGAGGAGAACCCTCGGATGGAGAAGCTAGAAATCCACCAATACGAGACCTCTCTGAGGGAGTTGCTCATGATACCCATTCTGCCCATCCTGTAACGGCTAATGCTCCATATATGGGAGACACCAGCATCCGTGCCAGTTGTGAGCAAGTATCTTGACTCGATGTATTGGATCCGCTGGAGTCCGGGATTCCAGAAGGCACAACTGCTGCATAACTCCATGGTGGTGGAATTGACAATGCATTGGCTAAAGAGCCAGAAGACGCACTTCTCGGTGTCCCTGGGTAGAGAGGCCTGCATCTTGGATGCCCTTGGCAGAAAGTGCTATCAGGGCTCACTGCTCATTGGCCGCATCCAGGCCTACCAGCTATACATGGGCATGTACCTGAGAGATGTCGCGAAGGAGCTCGCCGGGTTCTTGGTTGGAATCTCTGAGGAACCCCTGCAGCAGTTCAAGAACCTGGCCAAGGCTGTTCATGAGTGCTCGGGTAGCCTATGACAACTTTGAGTTGGCAACTTGATTAGCTGTGGCAGGCATGGTTGCTTGACGCCAAACTTGTCTACAGTCTTCCGACCTCAAGCAATGGGCTCAGGACAAATTGGTCGATGTCCCATGCCAAGGAGAGAACCTCTTTGGCAAACCCATGATCAAAAAGGCTACCGAGTTGGAGACCGAGTTCATGATGAGGACCAGGCTCTCTAAAAAGGTCTGCTGCCCCTCCCGGAAGAACCCGGGTAATAATCCCTTTTACCCGAGAAAAGGGGCTGCTTCCAAAAACTACCCACATTTTCAGGCCTCCCTAGCAGAGTCAGCAGGCCAAGGGACATGGGCAGGACCCTCGTAAGCAGAAAGCTCCCAAGCCCAAGGCGTCTGCTCTGGCCCAGCCAGGGAGCGCTTTTGACTCCTTGGGCATAGCCTCTCTACCCCAAAGAGGCCAGCAGTCCACAGGGGGATGTCTGATCCACTATGCCCAAAGGTGGCCGGCCATTACCACAGATTCCTGGGCACTCCAGTGGTCAAGGAGGGCTACCTCCTCCATCTGGCTCAGACACCACCTCCTTTCTTCCTGGGAGAGCCCCCCAAGTCTCCCCTTCAGCAGGACCTCGTATTGAAGGAATTCGCAAGTTTTCTCGAGAACAGGGTGGTAGAACCAGTACCCCAACATCTCAGGGGCAAGGGGTTCTACTCCAGATATTTCCTCGTACCGAAAAGAACAGGGGGCCTAAGGCCCATCCTGGACCTGCGCAACCTGAACAGGTTCCTGGTGAGGGAGAAGTTCGAGATGCTGTCTCTTGGAACATTGCTGCCTTACCTCCAGCAGGGAGACTGGCTATGCTCCTTGGATCTGAAGGATGCCTATACTCACATCCTCATTCACCCTAACCACAGACCTTTGCTTCATGGTGGAGGGCGGCCACTACCAGTACAGGGTACTACCCTTTGACCTGTCCTCCTCCCCCAGGGTCTTCACCAAATGCCTGGCAGTAGTGATTGCCTTCCTCCGCCTCCAGGGGATATTTGTCTTCCCCTACCTGGACGACTGGCTCATAAAAGGTGGCATGACCTCAGAGGTGCAGCAGGCCACTGCATGCGCGATCCAGATTCTGCAACATCTGGGGTTTGCGATGATGTTGTTAAGTGCCATCGAGTCTGTGTCGACTCATGGTGACCCTCTGGATAGTTGTCCTAAATTGCTTTCGGTCTTCAGTCAGGCGGCTCATTGTTGACAGACTGGTACCCGTAGCTGCTGTTATTGTATCGATCCATCTCATTGCTGGCCTTCCTCTTTTGGTTGACCTTCTATCTTGCCAAGCATGATGTCTTTCTCTGATGATCTCTCTCTTTGCATGATGTGTCCAAAGTATGAAAGTCAAAGTCTTGTCATCTGAGCTTCTAAAGAAAGCTTAGGTTTCATCTACTGTACTACTGATTGGTTTGTTCTTCGGGCAGTCCATGGTATACGCAGTATTCGCCGCCAGCACCATAATTCAAAGGCATCAATTTTCTTCCTGTCTATCTTTTTCACTGTCCAGCTTTCGCATCCATATGATGATATTAAACATATCATGGCTTGAACGAGTCAAATCTTTGTATGAAGAGAGACATCTCTGCTCTTGAGAATCTTGTCTAGGTCTTTTGTAGCCATTCTGCCTTGTTTGGTCAGGCTGTTCTACAACACCTGTTCCATACTTAATCAACTCCTACCTACCATTCCTGGTAGGATGCCAGAGATCCATGGGGGGAAGTGGAGCCCTTTCACATGGGCACACAACTTCTGGGGTCTCTCCCTGGCATCAGTAGCTAAGGAGTCCCCATATGTGAAGGCTGGACACTCTTCAGGCAAAGGTCTTCCTCTCCTTGGACCAAGCCGACCGTCTCAGGGCACGGGCCGCAGACATACAACACCGTCCCTCAGTGTCAGCTTGGCTTCTACTCCGCTTGCTTGATCACATGGCCTCTATGGTCCATGTCACTCCAGACGCCTGTCTGCATATGAGGGCCACTCAGTGGTGCCTTTTGAGACCAGTGGACACACGCCACGGGCCATCTCCAGGACAGAGTATCAGTGACCCACCAGTTGGCCGAATCTCTGACTTGGTGGCAAAACCCCCGTCATCTTCAGGCAGGGATGCCCTTCCAAACTCTAAGCCCTCTTAGGGTCCTCACTACAGATGCCTCCTTGCTTGGGGTGGGGAGGCCCACTGCGTAGAACTCCGCATTCAAGGCAGCTGGTCGCAGGCCGAGAGCAGCCAGCAGATCAACCTCCTGGAGCTTTGGGTGATATATCTAGCCCTCCGAGTGTTCTGTTACTGCCTGAGGTACCAACCAGTGCTGATCCAAACAGACAACCAGGTGAGCTCTGTAATCTTTTCAGTGTCTAGGCAACTCCTTCACTCTGACCCTTCTGTGCTCAGGTTACTGGAGTGCTGGTTTCCATCAGACACACAGGTCCTACTGCAGTCTGTATATGCGGACTCAGTTGCTGCTACTCATGGCTCCCCCTGAGGGCGACCGTGTTTTTCTATGGGCTTTCGATAAGCTGTAGCTAGGGAGTCCCATATGTGAGGACTGACTTCCTGCTTGTTCCTGGAGCAAGCGTAGTTACTCACCTGTAACAGTTCTCCGGGGACAGCAGGAATCAGCCTTCACAACCCACCCTCCTCCCCTTGGAGTTGCTTCTTTACCATCTTTCTTTTTTGCTGTCTTTGAGCTATGTCATCTGACTGATCAAGATGGCATCCTTGGGTGAGAAAGGTACCACCCATGCATGGTGACATCTCCCAAAGGCTTTCTTTGAAAGCTGGGGGGATGCTTCCACAAGGGTTCTGTCGGTGCTGACGTCACGCATATGTGAGAACTGATTCCTGCTGTCCCTGGAGAACACCTGCTACAGTTGAGTAACTGCTTTACCAAGTTTAAGCCATAATGCAATCTGCTTTGACTGAAATGATAAAGTGGTATAAAAAAACTGTTAAAAAAAGAAATAAACCTCACTATTTTCTGTTTCAGCAGCGTTTCCAATCATTTACCCACCACAGAGGTTAGTTTTCAACCACATCCTTACTTCCACTTTTGTGTAAACGGACCACATGTGCCTCTCTCCAGTCCTCTAGCACCACTCCCAACTGCAAAAATGCATTGAAAGGTCAGTCAGTGGAGCTGCTAGAATGTTCCCAAGTTCCATCAGTATTCTCAGATGTATCCCAGTGGTTCCCATCGCTTTGTTGACTTTTAGTTTTGCTAGTTGGTTGCCCTTAAAATATCTCCTTTCAGTTTTGCCCACTGTTTTTCTACACCCCCAGCTGTTCCAATCCTGCTAACAACTCCTTGAGGTATTGGCCCAGTTTAGCAAAGCTAGTTTTCTTAAAGTCTAAGACCCTTGCTTTTGAATAGATTTTATCAGACCTAGTCCTATTACTGAACCACACCATCTGGTGATAACTGGATGCAATATGTTCTCCCACTATAACATTAGAAACACTTTCACCATTGGTAAGCACCAAGTTCAGTATGGTCCCATCACATGTGGGTTCTTTTACAAGTTGCCTGAATAGTTCTCCCTGTAGAGAATACAGGATCTCCTTGCTTCTAGATGACACTGCAACAGGGATGTACCAATCAACATCCAGCATATTGAAATCACCTATCAGTAGCACTTCCCCTTTCTTGGCAATGCTGTGTACGTCTTCTATTAAATCTCTGTCCACTTCTCTCTGTGAGGGGGTCTGTATATCATGCCAATGTAAATGGATTTCTCTTTCCCTCTTTCTAATTTAACCCACAATGCCTCCTCACTCCCTTTGTAAGCCCTGTAATTCTATAGCTTTAATATTATTTTTTACATATAGTGCCACTCCTCTTCCCCTTCTTCCTACCCTATCCTTCCTGAAAAAGCATAGCCTGGTATAATTACATTCTAGTCATCGTTGTCCGTGAACCATGTCTCTGTAACTGCCACTAAATCCAAGTCAGCCTCTTCCATTAAAGCCTCAACATCTGGGATCTTATTTCCCATGCTATGGGTATTTCTCCAGGAACAAGCAAGCAAGCAAGCAATCAGTCCTCAGCCTTTGGGAGATGCACCACACATGTGTGGTCCCCCTCCCACCCAAGGGTGCCATCTTGCCTCAGTCTCCTATTTTCCACGGAACCCACCGGACGTGTGTCTTGTTTTACCTGGAAAAAGTGTTAGTTTTTTTCTCTTGAATTTTTTCTTTTCTCTGGTTGCGTACCTGTTCCCTTTCCCACCCCCAAGCTCACTGGCCTCGGCATCACATCTTGGGTCCGTTTTTTCTTTTATTGAGTTTTTTCTCAACCGGCTTCATGCCTTTTTCCCTGACTGGGCCAGAGGCTTTCAGCCATGTGGGGGCTAACTTCCCGACCATGGCCTCTGCCAGTTTTAAACACTGTGATCGATCCATACGAATGCTGTCTCCACTGCCTCGGGCCAGACCATGACCCCTTAGATTGTGATCTCTGCAAGAAGATGACCATCAAGAGCTGTCAGCAGCAGCAAGAGTTCTCCTTTCACAAGACTGACTCTGCACCGGATTCTCCAGTGATACTGCACTCCAGGGCCCCCTCTGAAACCCCAGGAAGACCATGCTGCCTCGGAGCTCCGGGGCTGCGAGTCCTCCAGCCATAAAACCCTGGAGGAAGAGCCCAAGAAGAACTAGAAACCCTCAAAGACCATGTCAGTTGATGAGTCTGGGAAAGTAGGCAAATCCCACAGCCCCCATCATGAGTCCAAGGGGAAGAAGTGGGAGCAACCAATCAAAATACCCTGATGGGAATTGTCGGCATCTGGTGACCGTTCTCAGACCCCCAAGGCCATCATGGTCGAGGATTCCCCCTCAATGGAGCCGTGCTGGGCCTGGGCCCAAGTCCCTCGATACCCACACCAAAGGCTGTGGAGCCATCTGGCCTCGAGACCAGGATGGCAGCTTTGGAACACAGTTTGACTGCCTTCATGACCCAGCAGTGGGCTCTGATGCCCAGTTCTTCTGGGTCATCACTTCAAACTTCCAGGCCCTCGACCTTGAGGACTTCCCCGGATATTGAGCCGATCCCCGAGTGCCACCAGCCTCGAGATGTTCCTCGACACTGCTATGACCACAGGGCCTCTGAGGGGCAGGCGCTATTGGGCTTGGGTCCTGACCCTGAAGCCTTCACTGCCCTCAATACCTCTACCAATTATGAGTCGGACTGGGGAGACCAAGGACAAGGAATTACTGGACACCTGTCATCACCGGGATGTGCCTTCCGACCCGTCTCTCCCCGAGACCCGGTGCTGTTCCCCACCTAAGGATATGGCTTTCCTTGACTTCGTGCAGAACATGGCCATGGCACTAGCCTTTGACACAGTCAGAGGAGGACCCTTGGACCGAGGAACTCAAGATCCTCCAGTACAAAGCCCCTCTGAATGAGGTACTCACAGTGCCCGTTCCTCCGATCCTGGAATGGCTGCTCCTCTGCACATGGGAGACCCCCACATTGGTGCCCATAGTGAGCAGACTGCTGCTGCCACACAACTCCATGGTGGTGGAGGCAGCCATGTGTCGCTTCAAGAGCCAAAAGACGCACTCCTTGGTGCCCCTGGGTAGGGAGGCCCGTGCCTTGGATGCTCTGGGCAGGAAGTGCTACAAGGGCTCGAAGCTTATTGGCCAAATCCAGGCATACCAGCTGTACGTGGGCATGTACCTGAGGGACTTGGTGAAGGAGCTCACCAGGTTCTCAGCTGTTCTTTCCAAGGAACCCCTCCAGTGGTTCCAGACACTGGCCTCGGAGAGTGCTCCAAGTTTATGACTCTGGCAACCTATGACAGCTTCGAGTCTGCAGCTAGAGTAGCTGCAGCAGGCATTGCTGCCTAATGCCAAACTTGGTTACAGTCCTCCGACCTGGAGCAATGGGTTGAAGACAAGCTGGTTGATGTCCCTTGACCGGGAGAGAATCTCTTTGGCAAACTAATGACTGATAAGGCTTGCAGAGTTGAAATCTAAGTTCCTGACAAGGACCAGGCTCTCCAAGAAGACCACTGACCCTTCCCAACAGAAGCCTTTGGGTAAAAAGTCCTTCTACCCAAAGAAGAGGAAGGCTTATTGAAACTACCCTCAGTACCAGACCTTTGCTGCTCCCCAACAGGGGCAGCAGGCCAAGGGAGAAGGGCATGGACCTTGTAAGCCTAAGGCTCCCAAACTCCAGCCACCAGCTCTGGCCAAGCCTGATGAGAGTTTTTGACTCCTTGGGATTAGCCTTACTTCCCCCCAGGAGGCCCAGCAGCCCACATGGAGGCATCTGGTTCTCTATGCCCACTGGCGGCCATCCATCACCACCAACTCCTGGGCACTGCAGGTGGAGAGGGAAGGTTACCTCCACCTGGCATAGGAGCCCCCTCCATTCTTTCTGGGAGAGCCTTCCTGGACTCCCCTTCTCCACAACTTGCTACTGCAGGAGCTCGCAGGCCTTCTCAAAGACAGGGCGGTGGAACCGGTACCCGCACACCTCAGGGACAAAGAGTTCTACTCCCAGTACTTCCTCATACGCAATAGAACTGGTGGCTTCCAGCCCATTCTGGACCTACAGGATCTAAACAGGTTCCTGGTGAAGGAAAAGTTCAAAACACTCTCCTTTTGAACACTGCTGCAATACTTCCAGCCTGGAGACTGACTATGTTCCTTTGACCTAAAGATGTGTACACACTTCGTCATCCATCCCAACCACAGGCAGTATCTCAGGTTTGTGGTGGGAGATGGCCACTACCAGTACAGGGTGCTACCCTTCAGACTGGCCTCCGCACCGAGGGTATTCACCAAGTGTCTGACAGTAGTCGTGGCCTACCTTCTTCTTCAGAGACTCTGTTTTCCCTTACCTGGACAAATGGCTCATAAGAGGCCGCACAGCCACCAAGTGCAACACGCAGCAGCATGCACCATCCTCATCCTGCAGCACTTGGGGTTTGATGGTTTGGAGAAACTATCCAAAGTCCCATTTCCTCCCAGCACAGTGTCTGGAGGTTATAGGGGCGAGGCTAGACACCATTCAGGCCAGAGCCTTTCTCCCTCAGGACAGAGCTGATCGCCTCAGGGTGCTGGCTGCTGTTGTGCAGCGACGACACTGTGTCCGCCCACCTTCTGCTCTACCTGTTGGGTCTCATGGTGTCCACAGTCCAACATTAGCACAGACGCCCACCTTCACATGAGGTGGTTCAATGGGGCCTCTGCTCCCAGTGGACAGAGGCCGGCTGCAGGAGTTGCCAACTAGCCAACTCCCTCACCTGAACATAAGATATGTCATACTGGGTCAGACCAAGGTCCATCAACCCCAGTATCCTGTTTCCAACGGTGGCCAATCTAGGTCATAAGTACCTAGCAGTCTCCCCAAAAGACATAGGTTCCTCAATGCTTGTATTGGGTCAAGCAATGACATCCTCTGTCCCTTTTAATAATGGTTTATGGACCTTTCCTCCAGGAACTTGTCCAAACCTTTTTTAAACCCCAGCTACACTAACAACAGCTTTTACTACATCCTCCGATAACAAATTCCAGAGTTTGATTACACGTTGAGTGAAAAAATATTTTCTCTTATTAGTCTTAAATAGGTTACCCTGTAGCTTCATTGCATGTCCCCTAGTCTTTTTATATTCTGATGACATTAACAATTGATCTATGTTTTTCCCATTCTACTCCATTCATTAATTTATAGACCTCTATCATATCCCCCTTCAGCCGTCTCTTTTCCAGGTTGAAGAGCCTAACCTTTTTAGTCCCCCAGTACCTTCACCTGTCTCATGTAGGACTGAAGTCCAGTTCTGTCAGGATCTACCTGAGTCCACTTGCAGTACGCCACCACCTTATCGAGGGCAAGTCCCTCTCTGTCCAACCTCTCGTGACCCGTTTCGTGTGAGGTCTCTTGTTGTCCAAGTCTCCCGTCCACCCACTGGCAGCAGACTTGGAGGAGCTAAGGAAGACAGAGAGGTATATAGACCAGACCTACTGGGACGCAGTACTGCTACTACTGTGCATTTGTATAGTGCTACAAGACGTTTTCAGCGCTGCACAGACATGTAAGAGACAGTCCCTGATCATCAGAGCTTACAATCTGGTCAAGACAGATAATACAGAAGGTGTAGACAGGGATAAAACAAGGGGGAATGGTAAAGAAACAAGGAGATCAGGTGAGTCCAGATCCAAAAGCAGCAGCGAAGAGGTGAGTTTTTAGCCTGGATTTGAAAAGGGTCAGAGAAGGTGCCTGGCATCCAGATATTGGTAGTTTGTTCCAGGCTTAAGGTACAGCAAGGTGAAAGCAGCGGTCTGGAATTAGCAATAGAAGAGAAGGGCACAGATAGAAGCAATTTGCCAGAAGAGCGGAGTTGCCAAGGAGGGGTGTAAGGAGAGAAAAGAGAAGAAAGGTAGTGAGGAGCTGCAGAGTGAATGCACTTATAGGTCAGCAGGAGAAGTTTGAAATGGATGTGGAAATGGATAGGGAGCCAATGAAGTGACTTGAGAAGAGGGGTAATATGGGCATGACGAGGCTGGTGGAAGATTAGCCGTGCAGCAGAGTGTTGAAAAGATTGAAGGGGAGAGAGATGATTCAAAGGGAGACCAGCAAGGAGTAGGTTACAGTAGTCAAGACAGGAGGTGATTAAGGAGTGGATAAGTGTCTTAGTGTGTTCAGAAAGGAATGGGTGGATTTTGTTGATGTTATAGAGAAAGAAACGGCAGGTCTTAGCTATCAGATGGATGTGTGTGGAGAAGGAGAGAGAGGAGTTAAAGACCACCCCAAGGTGAGCCGAGGAAACAGGTAGGAGTAGAGAGTTGTCCACAAAGACTGAGAAAGGAGGAAGAGGAAAGGAGGTTTTATGGGGAAAGATAAGAAGCTCAGCCTTGGCAATGTTCAATTTCAGGCGGCGGCAAGACATCCAAGCAGCAATGTCAGAAAGGCAGGCAGAGATCCGGGTCTGGATTGCCGGAGAGATTTCAGGCGTAGAGAGGTAGATCTGGGAGTCATCAGCATAAAGATGGTACTGAAAGCCATGGGAAGAGATGAGTGCACCAAGGGACTGGGTATAGAGAGAGAAACGGAGTGGACCCAAGACAGATCCTTGGAGTACACTAACTGAGAGTGGGATAGCAGCAAAGAAGGAGCCATCAGAACTAACAGTGAAAGAGCATTGGGAAAGAGAAGAGGAGAACCAGTATAGTACAGAGCCCTGAAAACCAAGTGAGGACAGGGTATCAAGGAGAAGGTTGTGGTCAACAGTGTCAAAAGCAGCAGAGAGGTCAAGAAGGATGAGGACAGAGTAAAGGCCCTTGCATTTTGCCAGGAACAAGTCACTGGAGACTTTGGCAAGAGCGGTATGGAAGTCCCACCTCCAGTCTGACAGTCTGTCTATTGCCATGGAGGAGAGCCGTCACATGAAAGAAGAGCATCACCTTGGTGTGGCAGGAAGTGATCCTGTAGCTAGGACCTGTCCTCCAGGTGATGTAAAACTGTCTTACACCAAGGTAGTTTCTTCAGGGCCATGTGCCCATGAGGGAATGGTTAGGACAGCTGTTATAGTTGGCAATTCAATCATTAAGTATATAAATAGCTGGGTGACTGGTAGACGTGAGGATTGCCGGGAAACATGCCTGCATGGTGCGAAGGTAGCAAACCTCATGTGCCACCTAGACAAGTTTTTAGATGGTGCTGAGGAGGACCCAAAAGGTAGGCAGAGCTCCAGAGTCTCAGTGCTTGGATTTATGGTTTATTTTGATTTAATATACCGCCCTTCAATCGGCAGCAAGAGCGGTTTACAATAAAAGTTATAAGCTTGAAGATACAAGAAAGGAACTACAATCCATAAGGAAAGAAAGAGGAATGGTAAAGGACAGCAATAGTAAGAGAAGTGATTACAGACTAAGGGTTATAGGATTGCAGGTTGTAGATGCTGGTCCACCATCATACTATGTATGCTTCATCCCGGAATGCTTCACTAAACATATGTGTTTGCAATGCTTATTTGTAGAATGGTTCGATGCGCAGGGCAAGGGGGAGAGCATTTCAGAGAATGGGAGCTAAGAAAAAGAAGGCAGTTTGCCTGGTAGTTTCCAGTCTGACATGGGAGGTGGAGGGAACATCTAACCAATTATCATGAATTGAGTGCAAGACTCTAGCTGGGGCATGGAAGGAAATCAAAGAGGATAAGTATAATATCTTGTGGGTCAGAGTGAAGATTTTGAAGTTAATGCAGTAATGGACGGGAAGCCAGTGTTGTCAAAATAGAAGAGGGGTACTCTGGTCAAATTTTCCTGCGCAGCAGAGGAAAAGGATACAGATTATGGTGTTTTGTATAGTTGTAGTCGTTTCAGTTCAGATTGGGGAAGCCCAGTGTAGACAGGATTACAATAATCTAGGCGGGAAATAATATAACTGAGGGCAAGCGTGTGTTGGGCTGTGGGATCCAGAAAGGGACGAAGAGCCCAGAATTGACACAATGCATGAAATGAGGAGTGGACTACGTGACTAACTTGTTTTTTTGAAAGACAGTTCCGAGTCAAGAAAAACACCAAGGCACTTTCAGGTAGGGAGAGAGCTGAATAGGTTGGCCATCCAGGATGAGGGAAAGTGTGGAAACGGTGATACAGGCAAAGGTCTTAGAGGTGTTAAGTCTCAGCTGGTTCTCTCTCAACCAGGTGGCTACTGCAGCCATAGTTATTAAGTTCAGAGAGATGGGGGCTTGTGAGTAGGTGAAGGCTACCAGAGTATATCATCTGTATAGTAGTATGCTGTGATAGGTGACTCATTCTTTATTGGCAACATTTGATATATCGCCCATTACTGAAGTATTAAAGCGGTGTACAACAGAAAATTTGGGCTGCGGGAAAGTACAGAAGGAAAAGGAACGCCATTAAATTGATAGGAAAGTGATAGAAAAGAAAGGGAGAAAGATAGTCAAGGACAGATAACAAACGAAAACGCTGAGGGAAGAGACACAGGGGAGGGAATGGGTGAGCGGGGGGGGAGGGATTATAATGGATGATGGATGATGGAGAACCCGTAGTGTTGAGTAGTTGGATAAGAAGTGTGAGCAGGCCCAGGTAAATGTTAAATAGAAGGGAGACCAGCATGAAGCCTTGTGGGACCCTGTAAGTCAATGTGTGAGCTGGATGCGTTAGATACAGCTGAAACCGAATATGAGTGGCCAGATAGAAAGGATGAGAACCAAGTCAGAACAGTGTCGTAAATGCCAATAGCAGCCAGATGGATAAGCAACATAGAGTGATTGACAAGGTCAAAAGCTGCAAATAGGTCAAGGGATATGGCTAAGCAATTCTTCCATTGTCCAGGGCTCCCTGCACTTCACTGAGTAGGGATGACAAGATCGTTTCTGTGCTATGACCCAGTAGGAATCCAGACTGGTGGGGATGGAGGGCATTGGTTCATCGAAGAGGGTTTTGGATTTGCTAGGAACTGGGCAACATTCTGGGGAAGGGGGAGTATATTTTCCTAAAGGATGGGGTCCACCTTAATCCAGGTGGAACCAGGCTGCTGGCATTAACCCCTAAAAAGGAGATAAAGCAGCTTTTAAACTAGATGATAGTCACCCGAGGGCTTGGTTCAGAATGATGTATCCTTGAAGGATACTAGCAAAAGAGGGAAGTTAAGGCATCCTTATAGGGAGGTTCCAATAAAGATAAAAGTAACCTAGGTGCCTTCAGAGCTGAAAGATTCCAAATTACCCTTGTCAACTGATAACCAGATTGTTAATATTAATAAAATACAACCTCTAAAATGACTGTATGCAAATGCTAGAAGTCTAAAAAAAATAAGATGGGAGACCTGGTGGAAGGAGGACAACCAATGGGCTACCATAATACCTGGGTACAAACTGTATTGCAATAATAGGGTAGATCAAATTGGTGGAGGGGTTGCGCTCTGTGTTAGAGAGGGCATTGAGTCACACAGGATAAATGTTTTGCAGGAAAGAAAATACACTGTAGAATCTCTATGCATAGAAATTCCATGTAAAAAGGAGAAGGCAATGGTAGTGGGGGTGTACTACTATCCGCCTGGTCAGAATGAACAGATGGATGATGAAATGCTAAAAGAAAGCAGGGAAGTTAACACAAATTAAAACCACAGTAATAATGGGTGATTTCAATTACTCCATTATTGACTGGGTCAATCATATGCTAGGGAGATAAAGTTTCTTGATAAAATAAATGACTGCTTCTTGGAGCAGCTGGTTCATGAACCAACAAGAGTGGAAGCTATGTTGGAGCTAGTCCTTAGTGGAACACAGGATCTGTTGAAAGAGGTAAGGGTGTGAACAAGTTCCTGAAGGAGAGGTCCATAAACCATTATTAAAAAGAACCCAGGAAATCCACCACTTACCCCAAGACAAGCATTGTGGAACCTATGTGAAGAATACCCTTGATCTGGCCACAATACCACGGCTCTTTCGGTCTCTGGTCCCTCAAGCAGTGAGAAATAAGCAGAGAGTAACACAGAACACAATCACACACAAAGTGCTACTTTGAGCTCAGAGGGAAAGCAACAGAAGGTCCATGGACAAAGCATGGTACCACCTCTGTTGGATTCAAAGTCTTCCTTGAAGCCCTTTTTATTAAAGAAAAAGGGGAGGTAACACAGTCAGTAATCATAAACATGAAATAACACAAGGTGTCGCTAGAATTCTTTTACAGAGTAAGAGCTGATTGCAATGTATTAGATGAAATGTACTTGATTATGACAGAATTATTTATAATTGCAGAGTTGCAGAAATTATGCTGTGCCAGCAGTGACCTATAGTTGACTGTACAATGAACTATGGTTGCACAGTTCATAGCCTATGTTTACTCTTTATGCTTGCATTAACAATGTTCTCAAACTATTTTAAAGACAGTTACACAGAACTCATGATATCCTACTCTATTTAAGAGGAAGCAGGTGAAAGGATAAACTTGTGAGTGACATCTATCAGCACATTTTAGAGATCTGTATCAAGAAATTCATCTATCTTCAATTACATATTGGGGATTCTGGTATCCCTTTTACCTGTCCATTCCTACACTATGTACCTTTTTGGGAACCTGCCAGGTACCTGTGACCTGGATTGCCCACTGTTGGAAACAGGATACTGCTTTTGGATCTTGACTCACCTGATCTCCTTGTTTCTTTACCATTCTCCCTTGTTTTATCCCTGCCTACACCTTCTGTGTTGTCAGTCTCTGATGAGCAGGAACTGTATCTTACATGTCTGTGCAGTGCTGCATATGTCTTGTAGCGCTATACAAATGCTCAGTAGTAGTAGTGGCTTTATGGACTTTGGTCTGACCAAGTATGGCATTTCTTATGTTCTTATCTAAAATTGCTAATGACCATCTTGACAGCACAATTGCAGTTGTTGCCACTACACCTAGTCAGGAATGATCAAACTGGATTTCAGAAAGGAAGTTATATAATGTCAACTTGGTCAGAGCAGTAAATGGCATTGGGATTGGATGAGTCAGAGAGGGAAGAAGCCATTTTGGCAAGTTTGGATGCATTCAATAGGGTTCTGTGGCCATATATGTTTAGGGTGCTGGAACGGTTTGGGATAAAAGCATTATATTGTCAGCCAATGGCAATGTTTTTCATTAATGGGGCTCTAACAGATAGGCTTCTCTAGTGCCTCAGTACAGTGGAAAACTATTTGCTGTCTCCACTACTGTTCATCTCGACACTGGAAAAGTTAGCTATTAAGCTAAGGGAAGACAAATAAATTACAGGGATTCAGTTGGGACCGAGGAAACAGAAGATTCATCTATTTGCAGATTTGTTTTGGGGGAAACTCAAGGGGAGTATCCAAAACATAATGAATTTAATACAGGAATTTGGAGTCTCTTGGGGTTAAAAATAAACTGAGAAAAATCAGAGGTGGTCCGTGTAAAAGGGAGGGAGGTAAGAGATTATCCTTTCCCTTTGAAGTGTATGAGGTATCATCTGAAATGCTTAGAGATATACCTTAGTGTAGATGCGAGAGAGATGTATAAACGGAAAATACAGGGGAAAATAGTATCAGACACATATGTGAAGCCTGGAGGAACTCCCACTCTCTTTAATGGGCAAGTGTGATTTTGTTTAAAATGGTTGCTTTGCTAAAGCTACTTTACTCCCTTCAGATGGATCCTTCTGGATCACCAACAAGGATGAAAGGAACTTAAACATTATAATTAGGAGATTCCTGTGAAAGGGGGGTGGGGGAGGAGAAACGTGAGGTTTAGTTATGATAAGCTGGTCCTTGATAAGGAGGAGGGAGGCCTGAAAATGCCAGATATACGAATGCACAACATAGCGGCCAACATGAGATGGATAAAGGAGGTGTATGGGGGAGAGGTCAGGATTCTGCCACAAGATTCTGTGCAGACACTGACAGAACCATATGATCTCATAACAATCTTGCATGGGCAGTAAAAAGGAGAAAGAGAATGGAGGAGGAGGTTAGTGAACCCACTGAAAAAGGCATGGCTTGGGTGGTGTCAAATGTGGCACCTGCATGGAGGGATCATGCCCTTATTGGCATTGTGGGAGAAACCTATATTTGTCCCTGGATTGCAGCCTTCAAGAGTGGCTTTATGGACAGTAAAGTGTAAAAGATTGATAGATCTACTTTGGTTGAAGGATAGGGAGTTCCCAAGCTTTGAGCAAGTTAACCCTTTCATGGCTGTTATTGCCATATGGCAACCTTCAAATTTACCCCAAAAGTTTTCACCGGAGTCTATATTTCCAAAACTTCCTCACACTGTGTGTGAAATGTGATGTGTATCTGTGCTTGACATATGAAAAAAACTGTTATTTAAACTATCACACCCAACAGTAAATGAAACTGATGCCAAGATTGTTTTTAATTTTCAGCCATTCAGGACCGTAGTTGCCATATGGCAACAGTAAATATTGTTTCTTAGAAATAAAAAATTTTCAAAAACACTTTATATTCTGCATCATTTAGCTCAAATCTTAATAAAAAAAACAGAAAAAAAATTCAGTTGCAAAACAATTATGTGAGCGCGAAAGGGTTAAACAAAAATGGGACATTCCTAATAGCCATCTCATTCACTATTTGCAAATTAAACACTATGTAGGGGAACTGAGGTGGAAGTCAAAACAGGGAATAGAAGTGCAAGACCAAGATGAGGATTTTATCAATATAACCTCCCAGTTTAACAAGAACTATTGTCAAGATAGATGCCTAAGAGCCCAAATATCTAGACCCTTTGGCGTGGAGGTGGTCTAAGATCTGGGGAAGGAAATAATGCAAGACCAATTGCAAATCCAATTCAAACAAGTATATAAAGTGTGCCGAGCATGGACTTACAGGAAGTGCAGGTTAAAATACTACAGAGGATCTATAGTACCAGGAAAAGAGGTGAACAAGGGATGAATGCATGACTCTTTGGAGTCTATGGTCACAGAATCTCCAAGCTACTGAGGAAATGGTGAGAGTGAATATTGAATGACACTATGAGTTGCTGCTGTTGGGGGTTTTGGGGAGCAAAGGGAAAGAATTTCAAAGATGGTAAAACAATTTGTGGGGCTAGTGGGTACTGTTAATTAAAACAGTGGTTCTACGATATTGGATAAAGGAAGAAGCACCACCTTTCCCAAGATAGGTAGATTTAATGCACATTATGAGAGGGTTGGAGTGTTGGGGTGCGAAGGATGACTTGAGACATCCAGTGGTGGCATATAAACAACTCTGTTTTTTATTTTGGGGTAAGTGGGGAAAGGATGGAGCCAGCAGCCTTATTTTTGGTATTGTGAACCACTCTGTGCCCCCGTGGTATGAGTGGTATATAAAATGCGTTAATAAAGATAAAGATGAAGAACAGTTAAAATATGAGATAGTTCGGGGAGGAAGTGACCAACTTGGATGCTTAGACCCGAGACTCCCAAACCCACATATAAAACAGTGATCAGAAAGGTAGTCTGATAGCAGTGATTTATGCTGGAAAGCACTGGGGGAAGTAGTGGCGTATCTGTGGTAATGTCTGGGAAGGACAAAGGAGCTGAAGCGACAGAAATATTGCGGCAGTCCAATTGACTGAGTCAGCGTGCAGGAAGCCATATCGTTTTGCCTGGCATCACTGGAATCAGAGGAGTAGGCAGAGGAGAGGTCAGCTGGCAAGGAAACTGCCAGAGATATGAAGTGATTTTTTTGCCAACCTGACCAAAGAGATGTGGGCCATGCATGAGGGCATGGCTGTGAAAATTGAGGAAATTCATGGTGATCTTGTGGAGTTGGATGCCGGATGGAAGCAAAATTGTGTCTTGAGGAGCAGTCCGAGGCCCTGGACAGTATGCAAATTAAAGTGGACCAGCAGGAACAGCTCTGTCAGGAGCTGTTATGCAAACTGGATCTGGAAAACCATGGTTGGTGAAACAACTTGGGCCTGCAGGGGGTTCCAGAGCCCCCTAGATCGGAGGATGTGGAAACGGTGATCTGCGAGAGATGTGCGTAATTGCAGGAAGTTAATCAACCTGTGGTAATTGAGCCTTCAGTGGTGATTGAGTGTGCTTACCGAGCTCTGGCGGCAACCCCCTGGCAGGGAAGCTGCAGGATATAATGGCACAGTTTCTCAACTATCAGGATGCCCAGAGGATTGTCCCGGGTGAGGCAGGTGGATGACGTGGAATATAGTCGGCACAAGATGGCTGTATGCCTAAATTTGTTTAGGTGTTTCGGCAGCAGTAAGTCCCATATCTGGTTTGGGTGTATAATGAGGTGCTGGAGTTGAGGGGTTGACACACTTGATGCTGGAGGCATGGATTTTAGTTATCTGTAAGGAGGATAAAGATAGGACGCTATGCCATTTGTAGCAGCCAATATCTCTTCTGAACTTGGATGTTACAATTTTGGCGAAAGTGTTAGCTATGTGTTCAAATGGGGTGCTGCTATGGCAGGTGCATTTGGACCAGGTGCAGTTTGTTCTGAGGCAGAAGGTGGTGGATAATATACGTAGGATGCTGTAGTTGGCGCAAGTGGCCTGAAATGGGGCAGCAGTTGGCCCTCTTTTTTAGGATCGATGTCAAGAAGGTGTTTGATAAGGTCCTGGAAAAGGTGGAGTTGGGCTTAAAATTTCATAAGTGTGTACAGCTTGCTCTATGATGATCTCCAAACGGGAGTGAAAGTCATTGGTAGCTGTTCCTCATTTTTTCCACTGAGGCGTGAGACTCAGCAAGGTTGCCCTCTGTAACCTCTTTTGTTTGCCTTGGTGATGGAGCCTTAGCTCAGGCAATCCAGTCTTATCTAGGAGGTAGAGATGGGAGGGAAAGATTACAATTTGGCACTTTTTGCAGATGACAGGCTCTTGACTCCTACTGACCCGGCGGTCTTACTGCCACGATTTCTTAAGCAGGTGGAGCAGCTGCTGTTTCGGGTTTTAAGATAAATGTGGGTAAGGACTGTTCTGTATATTTCTATGCCCTCACAGCAGTGACAGGCCTTTCAGCAGAAGCATGGATTTCATTGGGCATATGGTTAGATGTGATATTTGGGGATTAATTTGATGGCTCTTTGTTGCGGTTGTATAAGAGAGATCTATCCAAGTTTGTTTGAGCAAGTTAAAAGGGATCTAGTTGGGTTGTCACAGTTAATACTGTTATGGTTTGGGAGAATAGATATGCTGCATATGAATGTGTTGCCTCATTTGCTTTATGTCTTCCAAATGTTGCTCATCCTGTTGCCTTAGAGGGTCCTGGAGGAACTGCAGAGTAAGCTGTTGACATTTATGTGAAGGAAGAAAAGGCTTTGAATAAGCCGGAGGGTTTTGTAGAGGGATAGATTGAGGGAGGGAATGGAAGCTGGTGTATCAAGCAAGAGTTGCACTAGAATGGGCAGATTTTGAGGACCAAAAGGTCTGAGTGCAGATAGAGAAGGAATTGTGGAAGGGTGTTAAATTAAGGAAACTTCTTTGGATACTAAAGAGCACCTGATGCTCTGAGGCCTGCCCAAACCCATATATGAACTATTTTTATTTATTTATATAACAGGTCTTTTATACCTCCCTATCTTCCATTTAGGGCGGTTTACAGTATAATAACTACTTTATAATGAACAAGTGAGGTAACTTGGAGAAAAATGCATATAAAATAGGAACTGAGGTGAACTATTATACAGTAGTATGGTGCAACGGAACATTAGACCTTTAGGTTTAGATCTTTAGGTTATATTGGAGTATGCTGAAATGGGATAAACACTTTAGTCTGCAAGTTCGGGGCGGTCTGGTAGGGAAAGGAGTTCTACCAGGTGGCAGCTGTTTAAGGATGCGGAGCTTCTGTCCTTTGAGTCCTTTCAGGAGGAGTTTACTTTGCTGTGAGCCACCGTTTTGCTTATTTGCAGCTGATTTCCTGGGTGGGGAAGAGAGAAGTTTGGGAACAGGCCGCCAGGGATATCACCTCTTTGGAGGATCTATGTGGGTATATCTGCTCCACTAAACAACTGATCTCAATATTTAATCAACACTTGCGGGCGGGTGGGCGGAGTGGATCCACTGGTTCACAGGGAAAGGTGGGAGAGAGACCTACAGTGGACCTATACTAAGAAGCAGTGGGAACAGATGGATAAGGATTTGCCCAAGATCTCTGTGTCAGTGGGAATGCAGGAGAACAGCTGCAAGTTGTTGTACAAGTGGTATATGACCCCGAGTAGATTGGCTAAAATATACCCTGGGATATCGGACCACTGTTGGAGCGCTTATAGGTTGGGCACTCTGATTCACATTTGGTGGGAATGTCAGCCAGTAAAGTGTTATTGGCAAGCCATTCAGTACTGAATTAAGATCATGCTTGGTGTGGAGATCCCCTGGGATCCTTGGATTTTCTTACTTAACTTGGGGTGCCTGGGTTGTGAAAGAATCACAAAACTGTGATTAGACATTGTTTAAATGTGACAAAGTTAAGCCTAGTTCAACTTTGAAAGTGGATTCCCCCCCCCCCCCGATGTCTGAATGGAAGCCTTTTAAAAAATATGGGACCCCTTATGTAGAAAAGAATAAGAAGTACATTAATGAGATGCTTCTTGAGGAATCCAAGCTCTCTGACAGAGATGAAGATGATATGCTACAGATAGTACAAGCATTGCGGAACCTGTGTCTTTTGGGGAAACTGCTAGGTACGTATGACCTAGATTGGCCACTGTTGGAAACAGGATACTGGGCTTGATGGATCTTGGTCTGACCCAGTATGGCATATCTTATGTTCTTAGATAGGACAGAGTTGGACACGAGTCACCAGAGTCTGCAGAATCGACAATCCAACTCTACCAGCCCTTGAAAGAAGAACCAGTATGCAGTCCTAGAAGTGGAGGAGATGAAAACATCCCAGGAATGTGAAGAACCAGAACTTAGGTACCCTAAAGTTGCAGAATCAGTGACCACAAGGAAGCGAAGGATAGTAGTGCTGGGTGACTCTCTTCTGAGGGATATTGAGGCATCCATCTGCCAACCAGATTTGATGTCCAGGGAGGTATGCTGCCTGCCAGTTGCCAAAGTCCAAGATGCTATGGAGAGTTTGCTGAGACTCATCATTCCTGACTATTATCCAATGATGCTATCCATGATACTGATACTGAAAACGATACTATTAGGTATCCCTTCAAGTGTATCAAGAATGGCTTCATGGCTCTGGGAGAGTGAAGCAGATAGGTGCGCAGGTAGTGGTCTCTTCAATCCTCCCTATTGAGGATGCATGGCTCTGTGGATAGTGTCATTGAAAGCTTTTTGGTTTCCTGGACCATGAGATGATTTTCCATGGGCTGCTGAACAGAGATGGCGTCCACCTATCCCATAAGGGTCAAAGTGTCTACCACAGCAGACTGGCAAACCTATTGTAGAGGGCTTTAAACTAGATTCATTGGGGATGGGTGAAGAAAGTCCTCAAGTAAGTAAAAGTTCTCAAGTAAGTAATATATTAAATACCTCTGTAGAAATGGGTAAAAGGGGCAACATCTGGAAAGCAGTGTGTATTAATGCCTACAGTATAGGAAATAAGATTCCAGATATTGAGGCTTTAATTGAAGAGGTTGACTTGAATTTAGTGGCAGTTATGGAGACATTGGTTCACAGACAACCATGACTGGGGTGTTATTATACTGGCCTATACTTTATACAGGAAAGACAGGGTAGGAAGAAGAGGGGAGAAAGAGTGGCACTGTATGTTAAAAATATTAAAGCTACAGCATTACAGGGCTTACGAGGGAAGGAGGAGGCACTATGGGTTAAACTAGAAAGAGAGAATGGGGAATCCATTTGCACTGATGTGATATACAGATTTCTTTCACAGGCAGAAGAAGTGGACAGAGATTTAATTTAAGATATTTGCAGTATTGTCTTGAAAGGAGAAGTGCAACTGATAGGTAATTTCAATATGCTGGATGTTGATTGGCACATCCCTGCTGCAGTGTCTTCTGGAAGTAAGACCCTGGATTCTCTACAGGGAGAACTATTCTGGCAACAGAAGCTACACTTGAGGAGACTGTACTGGATCTGGTGCTTACCAATGGGGAAAGTGTTTCTGATGTTACAGTTGGTGTTCATCTCGTATTCAGTGATCACCAGATGGTGTGGTTCAGTTATTAGGACTAGGAATGATAAAATCATTTCAAAAGTGAGGGTTCTAGGCTTTAGGAAAACTACTTTTGCTAAGACAGGACAATATTTCAAGGATGGGAACAGCATGGGGATGAAGAAAAGAAGTGGGAAAAACTGAAAGGGGATATTTTAAGGGCAACAAATCTTTTTCTTAGGTAAGTAAATAAATGTAAAAGGAAAAGGAGGCCACTATCATTCTCAAAAGAAGTAGCTGAAAAGGTGAAAAAAGAGGGTGCCTTTATAAAATAGAAGAGATCACAGAAATAGGAAGACAAGCATCAATATTTGGAAAAGCTAAGAGAAGCTATGAAAGTAGTCAGGAAAGCAAAGATACAAATGGAATAAAAAATAGCTAATGTCATAAAATAAGCTGTCAAGACATTTTTCAGATATATTAGTAAGAGGAGGAAGTGTAAAAGTGGTATTGTCAGAAGGTGAAGGGGAGGAAGATGTAAAAGCTGATGAAGATAAAGCAGAATTGCTTAACAAATATTTTTATCCTCTGCTCACAGATGAAGGAGCAGGAGCAGGACCTCATAAAACACCCATAGGAATAGAAGGGAATTTTGAATGATTTTCAGAAGACTGTGTACATGAGGAACTAGCTAAATTATAAGTAGACAAAGCTATGGGGATGGATGGGATACATAGGGCCGGCCCGCCCATTGTGCGAAAATGTTGTTCGCACAGGGTTCAACGTGAACTTCATACTCACACAATTGACGGCTTGAGAGAGAGTCGGGGAAGCCTGTGTGAGGTCCTGGCTCCCTCTGCACAGCCGTCAGCGTGAAGAGTGTTTTCCCTCACGCTGGCAGATGTTTCAGTGAAGCGCGCGAGTGCCGGGAAATGACCTTTAACCTTTCATGGCATTCAGCACGTTTCATTGAAACAGCCGCCAGCGTGAGGGAAAACACTCTTCATACTGGCGGCTGTGCAGAGGGAGCCGGGGCCCTGTATGGGCTTCCCTGGCTCCCTGTGAAGCCCCTTAGATGGCCGCAGGGCTCTTCAGCGAGGGGTGGGTGGCTAGGACTGGAAATGGCCTGTGATGGGGGGGGATGCTTGGGCTGGAAATGGCCTGTGATGGGGGGCTGGCTAGGACTGGAAATGGCCTGTGATGGGGGGGAAGCTTAGACTGGAAATGGTCTGTGATGGGAGGGTAAACTGGGACTGGAAATGGGCTGTGATGGGAGGGGTGGGGCTAGGACTGGAAATGGGCTGATGGGGGGGAAGCTTAGACTGGAAATGGGCTGATGGAGGGGGGAAGCCTGGACTGGAAATGACACATGGAGGGGTTAGGATTGGAAGTGGGCTGATGGGAAGCTGGAATAGGACTGGAAATGGGCTTATGAGGAGGAGCTTGGACTGGAAATGTGCTGATGGGGGCTGGAATAGGACTGGAAGTTGGCTGATGGGGGCTGGAAAGGGGCTGATGGGGGGCTAGGATTGGAAATTGACTGATGGGGAAGCTTGGGGAAATGAGCTGATGGGGGGCTGGAATGGGACTGGAAAGGAGCATATGAGGAGCCAGGACTGGAAACGGGCTGATGTGGGGGCAAGGGAAAATGGAACTAGAATGGAGCAGATGCTGGGGGGATCTAGAACTAGAAGGGAGCTGATTTTGGGGGAAGGCTAGAAAGGGATGGGGAATGAGGATGGAGAGGGGAAAAGATATTTTGTGTGGGAGGGAAGAAAAATCTACGATTGGCCAGGTATTAGGAGAGTAAGTCGGGACTGAGGATGGAAGGGTGAAATTTGAGTGGATGATAAAGGAATAAAGAAAGAAATGGGAGAAAGAGCAAAAGGGGAAAGATCAGTATGTTAAAGCAGATATAGAGAGAGAATGGAAAAAATCTAGAAGAGAGAAGAAAGGACAAATGGACAGCTCGCAGAAGACATGAAGAAACCAGAAGAAAGTGACTGGAGCAATTGCAACTGAAAAATAAAATGCCCAAAAAAAAGGTAGAAAATACTTTTTATTTTAAATTTATTAACTGGAATATGTCAGGTCTGGGAAATGTGTATCGCTAACATCTTTGCATTTTTGTTTAGTGCAAGAGGAAATTAATTTATAGTTTTATTTCTCCAGTGTTGTTGTACATTTCATGTCTGTCTTTTGGGGTTCTCAATTTAATTATTATCTCCCTATTTACATAGAAAATATAGAAAAATGACGACAGAAAAAGACCACATGGCTTATCTAGTCTATCTTTCCATATCAACAACTACAACAGTCCCCTTTTTCCTTTAGAGATCCTCTGTGTTTGTCCCATGCTTTTTTGAATTCAGATACCATCCTCATCTCTTCCACCTCCACTGGGAGACTATTCCACGGATCCACCACTCTTTCCGTAAAGCATAGTTACTCAACTGTAACAGGTGATCTCCGGGAACAGCAGGAATTTAGTCTTCACATATGGGTATCGTCGGCACCGACGGAGCCTGCGCGGGAACGCTCCCCAGCGTCCAATTAGAAAGCTTTTGGGAACATCCCACAGCGCCTACATGCTGCCTTCCCGCCTTTCCTAACTGCCTCTCTCCAGCTGAGTTTTAAAGCTGAGACAGAGAGAGAGGGAAAGGAAAGAAAAGAGAGATACACCTCCTAGGGGAGGTGGGTGGGTTGTGAAGACTAAATTCCTGCTGTTCCCGGAGATCACCTGTTACAGGTGAGTAACTATGCTATCTCCAGGAACAAGCAGGAATGTAGTCTTCACATATGGGGACTCCCTAGCTCCTGATGCCAGGGAGAGACCCCAGAAGTTGTGTGCCCTTGTGAAAGGGCTCCACTTCCTCCCATGCATCTCTGGCATCCTACTGGGAAAGGTGGGTAGGAGTTGATTAAGTATGGAACAGGTGTTGTAGAACAGCCTGACCAAACAAGGCATCCCGGCGGGAGTCCTTGTCCAAGCAGTAATGAGCTGTGAAGGTATGAACCGAGGCCCAGGTAGCTGCTCGACAGATGTCGTCGATAGACACAGAGTGTAGATGAGCCATTGAGGCTGTCATGGCACTCACATTGTGAGCTGTGACATGGCCTTCCGGAGAAAGGTTCTTACTCTGATAGGTAAAGCAAATACATTGTGCAATCCAATTGGACAATGTTCTCTTGGAGACTGGAAGTCCCAAATGAGAAGGATCAAAAGTAACAAAGAGTTGAGAGGACTTTCTATGTTGCTGTGTTCTTTGTAAATAAAAGGCAAGTGCTCTTTTACAGTCCAAAGTATGAAGATTCCTTTCTGCATTTGAAGCATGAGGCCTTGGAAAAAAAACAGGCAGATAAACTGCTTGGTTTAAATGAAAAGGTGAGACCACCTTTGGCATAAAGTATGGATGAGTCCTAAGGACTACCTTATCATGATGGAACCTCGTATAAGGAGGATCAGCAACCAATGCTTGTAATTCACTGATGCGACGCGCTAATGTGATTGCAATGAGAAAGATAACTTTCCAGGAAAGGAATTTCAAGGAGGTAGTAGCTAAAGGTTCAAAAGGCGGCTTCATGAGCTGGCCAAGAACCAGATTCAGGTCCCATGCCACTGGTGGTGGCCTAATGGGAGGCTTAGTTAGAAGAAGACCCCTCATAAATCTCGCTATGAGAGGATGAGAGGAAATAGGATGCCCATTTAAAGGCTTTAAAGAAGCTGAAATAGCACTTAAATGGACTCTTACTGAGTTAGTCTTAAGTCCTGCATTAGATAAATGAAGTAGATACTCCAGTAATGATTCCAGAGGTATCGCAAGGGGGTCAAGACCCTTCTGTGAACACCATATGGAAAACCTTTTCCACTTGAAAGCATAAGAGCGTCTTGTGGAAAGTTTCCTGGAAGCACAAAGGACATCCCTTACTTGTTGAGAAATGTTAAGACCATGTAGGTCTAGGCTCTCAGCAACCAGGCCCTGAGATGCAGAACGTGGGGATTTGTATGCCACAACATCCCGTCCTCCTGAGAGAGGAGATCTGGAGCAGATCTGAGATCCAGAGAGAGATGTAGGAGCAGAGGGTACCACACTTGCCGTGGCCAATGTGAAGCTGTCTCTCTGAAGCTTGAATAGGGTTTTGGGAATTAGGGGAATGGGTGGAAAGGCATATAGGAAGTCGTGACCCCAATGGAGGAGGAAAGCATCCCTGGCCTGAGAACCCTGAGCCGGAATTCTGGAACAGAACCGGGGACATTTGGCATTCAGTGGACTTGCAAAGAGGTCTATGTCTGGGGTTCCCCAAATTTGAAAAATCTTTGCTACCTGGTCTGCATGGAGAGACCATTCATGTGGGACCAGAATGCGACTGAGTCTGTCCGCCCAAGAGTTTTTAATGCCTGGCAGATACACTGCAAGCAGATGAATTTGATGCTCTCTGGCAAGGGCCCAAAATCGCAAAGCTTTGTTGCAAAGCGACAGAGAGCCTGTTCCTCCCTGCTTGTTCAGATAGAACATAGCTACTTGATTGTCTGTCTGAATTAGGACTGTCTTGTAGCTTAGCTCGGTATGGAACACTCGAAGAGCAAAGAAGATTGCTCTGAGTTCTAGGAGATTGATATGTAAGTGGGTCTCCTGTGGAGTCCAGGTGCCTTGGATAGAGAGACCTTGCAGGTGAGCTCCCCAACCCAGCTGTGAGGCATCTGTTGTTAGAGTGACCTGGGGTAGTGGCTGCTGGAAAGGGCACCCTGCCAACAGGTTTTGGGTTGATTGCCAACATTGGAGAGACAAAATAAGGCGACTTGTGTTTGCTATTCTGTCTGATAGACAGCCTGATGCCTGAGTCCACTGAGTGGATAGAGTCCATTGGGCTGCTCTCATATGGAAGCGAGAATAGGGGACCACATGCACGGTAGATGCTATGTGGCTTAGTAATTGTAACATTTCCCGAGCAGTGAGATGAGTTTTCAACACTGCCTGGGAGGCTAACTGCACAATGCGAAGGCAGCGGGACTGTGGAACATAGGCCCTTGCTTTTCTGGTATCCAGCAAAGCTCCTATAAACTCTAGAGACTGAGTGGGAGTTAGGCTGGATTTTAGGATGTTTATGACCAGACCCAAATACTGAAGGATACGCATTGTGCAAGATAGAGAAATCCTGGCCTCTGACTCTGATGGGGCTCGAATGAGCCAGTTGTCTATATAGGGGAAGACGAATATTCCTAGAGTGTGAAGAAATGCTGCTACCACAGCCATGCATTTCGTAAACACCCTTGGTGCTGAGGCCAGGCCAAAAGGAAGCACCCTGTATTGGTAGTGCTTTCCCTGAAAGAGGAACCGAAGGAATCTTCTGTGAATTGGATGGATGAGAACATGAGTGTACGCATCCTTGAGATCTAGAGAACAAAGCCAATCCTGACTCTGAAGGTATGGCAGTAGAGTTTCCAGAGAAATCATCTTGAATTTCTCTTTGAACAGAATTTGTTCAATTCTCTGAGGTCTAAAATAGGTCTGTGTCCCCCTGTTGTTTTTGGGATAAGGAAATAGGGGGAGTAAAACCCTGTACCCTGTTGAGGAATGGGTACCTCTTCTATTGCCCCTTGGGCAAGAAGCATAGTGACCTCTTGATCTAACAGGTTGTTGAGAGAGGTCTGAGAATTGAACTGTCTTACCATTGTGGGAGGGGGCATGCAAAGAAAGTGAAGCTTGTACCCCTCTTTTATAATGGAGAGAGTCCAATCTTCTGCTGTTATCTGCCCCCATCTGGAGGCAAAATGACACAACCTTCCTGGAATAGTGGAAGGCTCTGGTCCGTTGAGGGCCAGGAAGGCTAAGTTCTCTAGATGGAAGTCAAAGGCCTTGTGGAGGCTGAGACTGCTGAGACGGTTGAGGCTTAGCAGTCTTTGCTTTCCTTTGTTTAGGTGGTTGCTGACCCTTTTGGGCAGACTGACCTGCAGAACGTCCCTGCTGGGTATAAGAGGGATAAAACCTCTTCTTTTTGGAGAAGAATGGTTTCTTGAAAGATTTCTTCCTTGCAGGATCAGCTATAGCTTTGGATAATCTATCCAAAGTGGAGTTATCAGCATCCAGCTCATTGGCTTTCTCTTGCCAATTTTTTGCAAAGAGATTCTCACCTGTACAAGGGATATTGCCCAGTTTGTCCTGCACCCAGAGCTCCAAGTCAGATACCTAGAGCCAGACAATCCTACGTGCACCTATGGCAAAGGCAGAGGTTCTGCTTATGCACTCAAAACAGTCAAAAGCTGCACGACTGACAAACTTAGAAACATCCTGGGCATGTTTAACCAGTGTGAGAAAATCCTGCCTCTTATCATCAGGAAGGAGAGGGCTCAGAATCTCCAAATCTCCTGTGACTTCCTTAAGGAACATTCCCATATATAAAATATAGGAACTGATCCTGGCAGAAAGCATGGAAGCCTGGAAAGTACGACGTCCAAAGGCATCCAAAGTTCTACACTCACGTCCTGGAGGATTAGAGGCATGCCTCTTTGCACTCCTGATCCTTCTCATAGCTGATTCCACTACAATGGAGTGGTGAGGAAGCTGAGTCTTCTGGAAGCCAGGACAAGGAGGCACTCGATACATGGTATCCAGTCTACGAGAGTGAGGAGAGGTGGTAAGAGTTGTTTCCCACATTCTTAACATGAGATCATGTAAGATCTCATGAATAGGCAAAGTAGCTGCCTCTTTAGGAACCTTAGAATATTGTAGAATCTCCAACTCCTTTGCTCTGGGCTCTGTTTCAGGAGCCACTGTAATGGAAAGACCTCGAGCCACCTCTCTGATAAAATCCTGAAAGGATATATCCTCTGGAGGAGACATCCTACGTTTAGGAGAGGAATGCTCCTCCGGGAGAAGTACTCCAGTACCGACCGAGCTGTCAGAATCCACAGACTCCTCCGAGGATTCAAAGTACCTCCTATCCGGATGCTCCTGTAGAGCACGATACCCGTACCGACCGAAGTCGGTGTCGGGGGAATCGGTACCGGTCTATCGGTACCGGAAGGCATAGCATGACTCTGTGCCGGCAATGCCAACATCGATGCTGATGCTGTCGGTACCGATACAGGTGCCCGAACCTGTGCCGGTACCGGTTGAGGTGTCTGATGTGGTTCTGAGGGTACCGATGCCGCAAGGAGAGCCGCCAGACTGTGCTCAATAGCCAGGAATCTCTGGTCTATCGATGCTGCCGATGCCTGGGTATCGGTACCGGAGAAAGCAGCCGGTACCCCAGAGCATGGCACCAGTAGTTCTGCCAAGGTCGAGGCCTCGAGAACATCCTGGAGCCTCGATAATGCTTTGGAAGCCGAAGCCTCCCGCTGGGGAAATTTTGCCGGTGCAAGTCCCTCAAGGGCGACGCCAGAGGCATCTTGATGCTTGGAAGGAGATCTACCCTTTGAGGACCAGCCAGACTTATGTTTAGTTACCTGAGATCTATGGGAGGAAGACGAAGCTCTGGAAGACGTCGATGCCACAGAGGCTGCATCGGAGGGAAAGAGGGTGCTGAGCTTAGCAGCTCAGTTTTGCCGACCCCTCTTCGACATCATCCCACAGGCCATACACTCCGAAATGGAGTGGTCAGGACCTAAACATTTAAGGCACCACTCGTGGCTGTCGGTGACGGAGATGGTACCGCCACACTTGGTACACTTCTTCAAACCCGAAGCGGGTTTTTCCATAGTAAAGGAAATTTTGGGCCTAGTGCCCAAAATGGTGCGTGCACCTGAAGAAGAAAAAGTTTGGAAAAAGAAAAAATTAATAGATTTTTTTTTTTTTAAAGAAAGAAAGAAAGAACCGGCAGTACCGGTATGGCGTCGAGGGAAGGCAGACGCGACCACAAAAAAGAAGGAACAGGAACATTTTCTGCAGTGACAAGAACGACAAACTGCTGGCTCCGCGGAAAACAAAGAACTGGAGAGAGGCAGGAAAGGTGGGAAGGCAGCACGCAGGTGCTGTGGGATGCTCCCAAAAGCTTTCTAATTGGACGCTGGGGAGCGTTCCCGTACAGGCTCTGTCAGTGCCGACGATACCCATATGTGAAGACTACATTCCTGCTTGTTCCTGGAGATAGAAATATTTGGCATATCACTCCTGAATCTATCCACTTTCACCCTCATCCCATGTCCCCTCATAGCAGAACTTGCTTTCAATCGAAAGAGGCTCTCCCCCTGTACATTTATGCCATGGAGTATTTAAACGTCTCATTCATATCACCTCTATTCCACCTTTCCTCTAAGGTGTGCATATTAAGATCCTTAAGTCTGTCATCATATGCTTTATAATGAAGACCACTAACCATTTTAGTAGCCACCCTCTATACTGACTCCATCCTGTTTATATCCTTTTGAATGTGCGGTCTCCAGAATTGCACACAATACTCCAAATGAGGTCGCAACAAAGACTTATACATAGTCACTATCATCTTGTTTTTTCTGCTAGCCATTCCTCTCCCTATGCACCCAAGCATCCTTCTAGCTTTTGCTGTCGCCTTTTTTACCTGTTTAGTTACTTTAAGATCATCAGACACAACCACACGAGGTCCCACTCTTCTTTAGTGGACAAAAGTACTTCACCCCCTATACTATATTGCTCCCTTGGATTGCTGCAGCCCAAATGCATGTCCTTGCATTTTTTAACATTAAATCCCAGCTGCCAAATTCTAGACCATTCTTCAAACTTAGCTAGATCCCTCCTCATGTTATCTACACTTTCCTGGGTGTCGTGTCTATTGCAGATTTTGGTTTCATCCACAAAGAGGCAAACCTTACCCGACAGCCCTTTCGCTATATCACTAACAAAGATGTTAAAAAGAATCGGACCAAGGACAGATCCCTAGGGCACACCACTGGTAACTTCCTTCTCCTCAGAGTGAGCTCCATTTACTTGTACCCTTTGTCACCTCCCAATCAACCAATTTCTAACCCAAGCAGTAACTTTAGGGTCCATCCCTAGGGTGCTCAGTTTGTTTATAAGTTATCTGTGAGGTATAGTGTGAAAGGCTTTACTGAAATCTAATTACACCACATCTAGAGCTCTCCCTCGGGCCAAATCCCTGGTCACCCAGTCAAAGAAATCAATCAGATTTGTCTGACAAGACCTGCCTCTGGTGAATCCATGCTGCCTCAGATCCTGTAATCCGCTGGACTCCAGGAACCTCACTATTTTCTCTTTTAGCAGCGTTTCTAATAATTTACTCACCACCGAAGTTAAACTAACCAGCCTGTAGCTTTCAACCACATCCTTACTTCCGCTTTTGTGTAAAGGAACGACATGAGCCTCTCTCCAGTCTTTTGGCATCACTCCTAACTCCAACGAGGCATTGAAAAGGTCAGTCAGTGGAGCTGCTAGAATGTCCCCAAGTTCCCTCAGTGTTCTAGGGTGTATCCCATCCAGTCCCATCACTTTGTCTACTTTAAGTTGAGCTAGTTTCTCACGAACACAGTCTTCTGAAAATTCTTCAAGATGCCCCTCACTTCTGTTCCTGTTTGTGGGTGTTTTCTGAGGTCCTGATCCTGGTTCTTCATCTGTGAACACAGAACAGAAATATTTGTTATGCAATTCCGCTTTATCCTCATCAGCTTCTATATATTCCTCCCCTTCACCCTTGAGTCTGACAATACCACTTTTGCCCTTCCTCTTCTCACTAACATATCTGAAAAATGTCTTATCCCCTCATTTTATTGCATTGGCTACTTCCTCCTCCTTTTGAATCTTTGCTTTCCTGACTACTTTGATAGCTTCTCTAAGTTTTTCCAAATTTCTAAATTGTGATCCCTTGTTCTTTGTGTGGTGATGATCTATCTTCTGCATGTGTAACCAAGCTGAGGTATTCTGTTCATGTAGTTTCTATTTGACAGTCCCACTTGTTCTCTTTCCCCCAGTGAGATGTATTGGTATTCTCTGAGATGTAGTGGTTTAATATTTGCAGTGTTGCCTTTTTGATAGGTAGGGTTTGGTGCTTTGTGAATCCTGGTAGTGCTGTTATGATATGGTTGGTTTGCTATGGGTTCTAAATGGTCAGTGTTTATAATACTTCCTAATGGGCCTGGCGGTTGGCACTGGAATATAGTAATTTAGAAATCTGGTAGTCTTTCTTTATCCAGACACTCATTAAGAGGCATGTTTACTAAAAGTGCATGATAACATTATGCAAATGTTTATGTAAATAAGGCTACTTATGCAAATGAGGCCACACACACACACACACCCTTGGGTCTCCCCTGGGGATACATCAGAGAGTATTGAAGGAACTTGAGAAATTTCTAGCGGCTCTACTTTTCAATGCTTCTTTAGAGTCTGGAGTGGTCCCAGAGGACTGGAAAAAAGGGTGTATGTGGTCCCTTTACACAAAAGCGGAAGTAAGGATGAGGTTGGGAATTACAGTCCAGTTAGTCTGACCTCTGTGGTGAATAAATTAATGGAAACACTGCTGAAACAGAAGATAGTGAGGTTTCTGAAGTCCAATAGATTACAGGATCCAAGGCAGCATGATTTTATTAAAGGCAGGTCTTATCAGACAAATCTAATTAATTTCTTTGACTGGGTGACCAGAGCTGGACTGAGGGAGAGCCCTAGATGTGGTATACTTAGATTTCAAGTAAAGCCATTGACACTGTTCTGCACAGGTGACTTACAAATAAGTTGAGGCAACATAGGGATGGACCCTAAAGTGACTGACTGGGTTAGGAATTGGTTGAGTGAGAGGCAACAAAGGGTAGAGGTAAATGGAGCTAACTCTGAGGAGAAGGATATTACCAGTGATGTGCCGCAGGGATCTGTTCTTAGTCTGATTCTCTTAAGCATTTTTGTTAGTGATATTGTGGAAAGGCTGTTGGGTAACGTTTGCCTCTTTGCAGATGAAACCAAAATCTGCAATAGAGTAGACACCAAGAAGAAGGAGATAATATGAGGGAGGTATCTAGCAAAGCTTGAAGAATGGTCAAGAATTTGGCAGCTGAGATTTAATGCTAAAAAAAATGCATTTGGGATGCAAAAATCCAAGGTCACCGTACAGTATAGGGGATGAAGTACTTCTGTCCATGAAAGAAGAGCAGGACCTTGGTGTGACTGTTTCTGATGATTTTAAGGTGGCTAAACAGGTAGAAAAGGCAATGGCGAAAGCCAGAAGGATGCTTGGGTACATAGGGAGAAGAATGCCCCAGGATGCTTTGTGCCGCAGCACATTTTATTACTGGTTGCCACTAAACCTGCTGCCCGAGCTCTCACTGGCGGATAATACACTCTCAATATTACTTTGCATTGAGTCTCACGCAGCCTTGTCTCCATGGTCATGTGGGACACCCGATGTAGAGCGCCGGAAAGGGTGTCGCTCACCCAACTTGTTCCCCACTCTGCATTCCATCTCTGCGCTAATTCTTGATGGTCCTGTTTTTGTACAAGCGTCACCCAGGCCTTCTGCATCAAGGACAATGACATCCCCTCCCATTCCTCTATCTCAAAAAATTGGGTTGCACGGTCAACAAATCTGGATCCCACCCCTGTCTTCCCCAAAGGCCTTATGTAATGTTACACCTGGCATAACGCTAAATCACCCCCAGGCGCGAGCTGGCATTCCCCCCTCAACTAGTCCCGCATAGGCTTAAATTGTCCATCTTGTGTTATGAACTGTGACAGGTGGGTTATACCCTGCCGTTCTCACATACTCAATTCCTTAAAAAGGTCCCCTGCTGGAAAATCTAAGTTGCCTCGTAGGGGGAGAAACCGTGACTGGATTGGAGACTGTCCCATCCTGCGACATAAGACCCGCCACACACCCCACAGTGACCTCACCAGGAAAAAGATTCAGGCGCCATTGTGGACAACATGTTAAAACCCTCCGCCCAGTGTGCAGCGGCAGCCAAGAGAGCAAATAGAATGCTAGGTATCATAAAGAAAGGAATGGAAAATAAAACAAAGGATATTATAATGCCTCTGTATCGTTCCATGGTGCGACTGCACCTTAAATATTGTGTGCAATTCTGGTCGCCGTATCTTAAAAAGGATATAGCATTATTAGAAAAGGTTCAGAGAAGAGCCACCAAAATGGTAAAAGGGATGGAAGGGGATACCTCTATGAAGAAAGGCTAAAAAGGTTAGAGCTTTTTAATCTGGAAAAGACACGGCTGAGGGGAGATATGATAGAAGTCTATAAATTAATGAACGGAGTGGAATGGGTAAACATAGATCGATTGTTTGCATGTCCCCTAGTCTTTCTATATTCTGATAATGTAATGAAGCTACAGGGTCAACTATTTAAGACAAATAAGAGAAAATATTTTTTCACTCAACATGTAACCATACTCTGGAATTTGTTACCGGAGGATGTAGTAAAGGCTGTTAGTGTAGCTGGATTTAAAAAAGGTTTGGACAAGTTCTTGGAGGAAAGGTCCATAAACCATTATTAAAAAGGGACCCAGGATATCAATGCTTGACCCACTACAAGCATTGTGGAACCTGTCTCTTTTGGGGAAACTGCTAGGTACATATGACCTAGATTGTCCACTGTTGGAAACAGGATACTGGGCTTGATGGACCTTGATCTGACCCAGTATGGCATATCTTATGATCTTAATTCCTCTTCAGACCCCATCCCCTTTGCCTTACTCGGGAGCACCTTGTCTTGAGCTGGATCCAGCACACTGTTAAAATCTCCTCCCACTACCAAAGAATGCTGGGGGAATTTATCTAAAATCATCCCCAGAGCCCCAAAAAATGCACGGCTTGGAACATTGGGCCTGTACACATTACAAAATGTGTAATAGATGTTCAGCAACCTCCCAGCTATGATTAAATACAGTCCTTGTGGGTCCGCAATCTGCTGGTCTACTGCAAAGTCAAGTCCCTTTTGAAATAAGATGACCCCTACTTTTTGAGAACTCACTGTGGCCCCACAGGACTGCCCCACCCACCATTGCTGCAGTTTTCTGTGTTCCTTTTCATCCATATGGGTTTCCTGAAGAAACGCCACGTCAGCCTTCAGATCTCTCAGCTGCTTTAGCACTTTATATCGTTTAATCTGGGAACCTAGCCTACACACATTCCAGGATAAACAACGAATCAGTTGATCAACCATACTTGTTCATCGCCTGGTGACAATTTCTCTTCAGATACTTAACATTGTGATCGGGCTCCCCACCCAGCCTCGGGGTCCCACCTCCAAATTTCCTCAAAACATTCCAAAGGATCAAGGTCACAGACTTCTCTTCATTGCTCTTATGTTCTCCTGCATCTCTAAGCTTATCATTTATCCCCTCCTTACCCCCACCCCCCTGTTCCCCCTTTCCCTCCTACCCATCCCACCCCTCCCCCATCTTCCTCCCTCATCCCTCCTTCCCCCCCCTTTGACCCTGTGTTTAGTCTCACCCCTTCTGAACACATCACACACACTACTCAGGGTAATGATGAAACGAGGCTCCCCACCTCCCACCAACTAGTCCCTTGTCACTTCCATCCTCCACCCTCCTCCCCACTTAGTTCCCCCCCTCCATCCTTAACTGCGTCAGACCCCTCTGTACCTGTTTGAGCAACAGGAATGCTCTATCTGCTCCTCTACACCAACCACCCTCGCCCTCTCCACCCCCAGCCTCAGCGCCCAACCTCTGTAGCAGAAGAAGGACAAAGAGAGAAGAAAGAAGGAGGGCAAGGGGGGAGGAAATACACCCTGCATTGCAGTGCTCCATGTTGTTGTACCTGTTCAGGTGTAGACACACCTTTACCTTGGTTCTGGGTACCTGGCCCTTCTAACAGGAAGGAAAAATAACAGACACACAGTAATTGTTATATCAATCCAGAGCTCTAGAGGAAGACTGTCAGAGAGGCCTGGACAAGCAGAGCATCTCCTCCAACCATCTTCGGAAATCCCCCTCCAGAGTCCTGCCTTTTATTCATGATTTTTAGCTGACAAGAATGATTTTTAGCTGATAAGAGTGATGTCAGGTTACAAAAATCACAGGTTAAACAAAATTCTCCAGGACCAAGCAGGAAGTCAGTCTTCACATATGCCCCCATGCGGAGCATTTCCCCAGCTTTCAAAGAAAGCCTTTGGGAATGCAGGCACGCATGCGTGGTCCCCTTCCCGCCCAAAGGTGCCATCTTGCTCACTCTTCTTTTTTCCGCGGAGCCCTTTGGACGCTTGTCCTTGTCACCCGTGAAAAAAGTTGATTTTTCTGCGTTGGGTCGAGTTTTTTCTTCGGTTCGACGTCAGTTCCTTTCCCGCCTGGACTCGTTACACCGGTGCCGAGCCCGGATCTCTTTTTTCGGTTTTTGTCCTTAGAGACTGCGTTCGCGCCTCTTTTCTTTTCCCTGGCAGCCCAATTTTTTGATCTTGCTGGGGCCCTTTTTCCCCCGATGGCTGCCAGTGGCTTTAAGAAATGTGATCCGTGCCAGAAACTGATGTCTCTCACCGACACACACGACTGCTGCCTCCGGTTCCTGGGGCCAGACCATGATTCTACGGTCTGTAGTCCCTGTGGCAAAATGTCTTCTAAGGCATTGCGGAGCCACAAGCACCAGTGTGAGAGGATCTTCTCCGAATCTGCCTCTGGACGGGTCCGGACTTTGTCAGAGGCCTCGACGTCTCGGGAGTCTGGCCCCGAGCATCGTCGGGGCTCCTCTGAAAGGGAGTCCCCCTCGAGCGAGCACCGAAGGAAGAAGAAACCCGCGAGGGCAGCATCGGTGGACGCTCTTGGCTCCTCGAGGGCCAGGTCGCATAGCCCCGATCGCTGTCCCGGGTCTTCGGAATCGGAGAGGCCTGCAAAGCATCCTCGTGTGGAGTCGGAGGCCCCGAGTCACATGAGTACTGTAGTCCTCATGGACTCTCCTCCGGGGGAGCCGACGTCGGGCCCGACACCGTCAGGGCCCGAGTCGGAGGCTGCTGGGTCTCCTGAGCTCGGACTCAGGTTGACGGCCTTGGAGAGCAGATTGCCTTCATGGAGCAGCAGTGGGTGCTGATCGCTGGTCTCACCGGCGCATCTGCCCTGACCACCGGGACATCGACATCCAAGTCAACCCCGGAGGCCGAGCCGATCCTCGAGACCATGCGAACTTGAGTCGATCCTCGGCTGAGCTCACCCTCGGCCTCCCGTTCGGGACCGAGGTCGTCGACACTGGTTCCCTCGGCGTCGGGGCGGATGGCGTTGGTGCCTGCCCACTCGGAGCCGCTCGATTCCTCCTCGGAGGAATCGGCGTGGGAAACGGAGGAGGAGGAGTCCCCTGACATCTTCTGGACTCGGTGCGTCCCTTTGGACTCACCGGGTTCCGAGCCTCAGACAAGGTCCCCTCCGGAGGATACCAGGTTCTCAGATTTCATGAGGGACATGGCCAAGGCACTGGCATTCCCTGCGGACCCCGAGGAAGAGCCTCGAGCCGAGGAGCTCAAGGCTCTGCAGTACGACTCTCCTCCTAAGGAGGCCTTTACTGTCCCGGTTCCTCCGATGCTGGAGCGGTTGCTCTTCTGCATGTGGGAGGCGCCGGCCTCGATGCCGCTTCTCAGCAAGTGGGTCGATTCCATCTATCGAGTCCGCAAGAGCCCCGGGTTTCAAAAGGCACAGCTACCGCAGCATTCCATGGTTGTGGAATCGGCCATGCATCGCCTGAAGAGTCAGAAGATGCACTCCTCGGTGCCTCCCGGCAGGGAAGCCCAGAACCTGGATGCCCTCAGTAGAAAGTGCTTCCAGGGCTCTATGCTTGCTTGCCGTGTCCAGACCTACCAGCTGTACATGGGCATGTACCTTCGAGACCTGGCAAAGGAGATTGCCGGGTTCTCTGCTGGTCTATCCGAGGAACCTTTGCAGAGGTTCAAGGCCTTGTCTTCTGGTATTCGAGAGTGCTCGAAGTTTATATCTCGAGCAGCCTACGATGGATTTGAGACTTCAGCCCGGGTAGCAGGGGCCAGCATCGGTGCACGCCGCCAGGCCTGGCTACAATCCTCGGACCTCGAGCCATGGGTACAGGACAAGTTGGTTGATGTCCCTTGCTGAGGTGAAAACCTCTTTGGCAAGCCCATGGCCGAAAAGGCTGCAGAACTCGAGACCGAGACTCTTACCCGGACAAGGCTGTCCAGGAAAACCTCTGCCCCTTCTCAGAAGAAGAAGGGCTCGGGGAAAAAGACCTTTTACCCAAGGAAGACCGCTGCCTACATAACCTACCCTCACTACCAAGTCTCTGCAGCTCCCCAACAGGACCAGCAGGCCAAGGGGCAGGGTCATGTGCCCCGTAGGCAGAAGGCCCCCAAGCCTACGACTCCTGCTCAGCAGGGCGGGGGTTTTTGACTATGCCAGCATAGCTTCTCCTCCTCTCCAGGGCACAAGAGGTCGGCTGACCCTGTACGCAGACAGGTGGCCAGCCATCACAGGGGATACTTGGGTGTTAAGCATCATCAAAAGGGGCTATCTGCTCCACTTCACCGAGATACCCCCCTCCTACTTTCCAGGGGAGCCTCCAAGACCCCCTCTGCACAGAAACTTACTCCTTCAGGAGTTGGAAGGTCTACTAAGGGACCGGGCGATGGAACCGGTGCCTCACCACCTGGAAGGGCAAGGCTTCTACTCCAGGTACTTCCTGGTACCATAAAGAACAGGAGGCCTCAGACCTATCCTCGACCTGAGAAATCTGAACAAGTTTCTGGAGAGGAAAAAGTTCAAGATGCTTACCCTTGGGATCTTACTGCCCTACCTCCAGCAGGGAGATTGGCTATGCTCCTTAGACCTGAAGGATGCCTATACTCACATCCTCATCCATCCAAGTCACAGACAATTCCTCAGATTTGTGGTGGGAGAAAAGCACTTCCAGTACAGAGTGCTTCCTTTTGGCCTCACCTCCGCCCCCAGGGTTTTTACAAAATGCCTGGCGGTGGTTGCGGCCTACCTCAGGAACCAGGGGATCTTTGTGTTCCCTTACCTGAACGACTGGCTAATCAGGGGCCAGTCTCCACAAGAGGCCAGGCAGGCCACCTGCAGAACCATATCCCTGCTTCAGCACCTGGGGTTCGTTATAAACTTCCCAAAATCCACTTTGGTCCCCTCACAGGACGTGGAATTCATAGGGGCAAGGTTGGATACCATCCATGCAAAGGCCTATTTGCCTGTGGACAGAGCTCACAGGCTGATAAAGTTGACCGGCCAGTTTCGGGCGAACTCTCTGGTCTCGGCCAGACACTTCCTCCGGCTCTTAGGTCACATGGCTTCCACAGTGCATGTCACCCCACATGCCCGGCTACACATGAGGCCGGCTCAGTGGCACCTCAGGGCGCAGTGGCTGCAGGCCACAGGGAAATTGTCAGACAGAATAAAGGTGTCCAAACTCTTGTTGGACTCCTTACACTGTTGGAGGTATCTCCCAAATTTGGTCAGGGGTGTTCCTTTTCAGGCCTCCCAACACACTCAGGTACTGACATCCGATGCTTCCCTGCAGGGCTGGGGGCACACTGCCAGGGAGCTTGCACCCAAGGCCTGTGGTCTCCGTGGGAGGCCGCCCAGCAGATCAACCTGTTGGAATTGAGGGCCATTCAACTAGCCTTACGGACTTTCTCTCAGATCCTGTCTCACCAGTCTGTCCTAGTTCAGACGGACAACCAGGTGGCTATGTTCTATGTCAACAAGCAGGGAGGCACAGGATTCATACTTCTGTGCCTGGAAGCACAAGCTCTCTGTTCCTGGGCTGTCACTCAGGGCATGACCCTCAGGGCAGTCTACCTCGCAGGCCAGGAAAACTACCTGGCGGACAGGCTCAGCAGACTCCTGCAGCCTCACGAGTGGCAGTTGGATCCTCTGGTAGTCCGACCATGGATCTTTTTGCCAGTCCACTAAACAGGCAACTACCCAGGTTCTGTTCCAGGCAACCGCATCCCTTGAGAATGGCGCCGGATGCATTCCTGATCCCCTGGTCAGAGAGCCTGCTGTATGCCTTTCCTCCCACACCTCTGGTGGCCCGGACTCTATTCAAAATCCAGCAGGACCGAGCCACGGTGATTCTGATAGCCCCCAGGTGGCCCAGGCAGTTGTGGTTCCCTCTTCTTCTGCAGTTGGCGGTGGATACTCCACTTCCTCTGGGGTTGCAACCCGACCTTCTGACTCAGGATCAGGGGTCCCTCTTGCATCCCAACCTCAAATCCCTCAATTTGATGGCCTGGCTGCTGAAAGGCTAGTACTTGCTCCCTTGCTCCTATCAAGGGAGGTTGAAGAAGTGGTGTTGGCCTCCAGGAAGCATTCCACTAGGAAGGCCTATGCTCTGAAGTGGAGTAGGTTCTCTACTTGGTGTTCTCAACAGCAAGAGGACCCTTTCTCCTGCTCTGTCCAGGTGGTGCTACAATACCTGCTCCACCTTTCCAACCTAGGACTTCAGTCCAACTCTGTCCGGGTTCACCTCAGTGCCCTCTCAGCTCACCACTCACCGGTGGATGGACAATCTCTCTCAGGCCACCCTCTGGTGTCTCGCTTTCTCAGAGGCCTGCTTCTGCTTAAGTCTCCTATTCGTCCACCGGCCACTGAGTGGGATCTCAATGTGGTCTTGCAGCAACTGACTCGCCCACCTTTTGAGCCGATGGCAACCTGCCATTTACGTTTCCTCTCCTGGAAGGTGTTGTTCCTTGTGGCACTCACCTCGGCTAGGCGGGTGAGTGAGCTTCAGGCCCTTTTCTCGGACAGGCCGTATACCAGGTTCTATAGGAACAGGGTAATCTTGCGGACTCATCCTAAGTTCCTTCCAAAGGTAGTGTCCTCCTTCCACCTCAACCAGGAGGTGGTACTTCCAACGTTCTTTCCCAGGCCGCACGCCAGTAGGGCAGAGACTGTCTTGCATACCCTGGATTGTAGAAGGGCGCTGTCCTTTTACCTTGAACGTACGCAGGGGCATAGAAGAGCTTCTCAGCTCTTCATTCCTTTGACCCTAATAAATTGGGGTTGCCTGTCACTAAGCGTACGTTGTCCATCTGGGTGGCAGACTATCGCCTGGGTGTACAGGGCAGCCGGCCTCTCCCTGGAGGGTCGAGTCACGGCCCACCGGGTCAGGGCAAAGGCCGCATCAGTAGCTCACTTCCGTTCTGTTCCGTTGTCAGACATCTGCCGGGCCGCTACTTGTTCTTCAAGCCAGACTTTTGCGGACCACTACTGCCTCGAGAGGGAGTCCCGTAGGGACAGTGCTTTCGGGCAAGCGGTACTCTGTAATCTCTTTGAGGTTTAGGCAACTCCGGCCCTGGTGTTGGGCTACCGTTCAGGTGTGGTCTCAGAGAAGATTCTCTCACTATTGCTGGGGCTCTAGAGGGAGCTCTATTTTTCAGCCTGGGTTCCTGGTAGTCCAGAGCTAGGGAGTCCACCCATATGTGAGGACTGACTTCCTGCTTGGTCCTGGAGAAAGAGTAGTTACTCACCTGTAACAGGTGTTCTCCAGGAGCAGCAGGAATCAGTCCTCACGACCCTCCCTCCTCCCCTTGGAGTTGCAGTTGTATATAGTTCATTTACTTTTTGTGCTGTCTTTTAGCTATGTCATTTGACTGAGCAAGATGGCACCTTTGGGCGGGAAGGGGACCGTGCATGCGTGCCTGCATTCCCAAAGGCTTTCTTTGAAAGCTGGGGAAATGCTCCGCATGGGGGCTCCATCGACGCCGACGTCACCCATATGTGAGGACTGATTCCTGCTGCTCCTGGAGAACACCTGTTACTGGTGAGTAACTACTCTAAATGTGCTTACAAGATTATTTTCTGCTGATTCTTTACTAAGTCCATAATTTGCTGACATTAGTTGTTATCTGTATTTTTGAGCAATCATTTACCTCAGAGATGGGTAGAGGGACTTTCTGAAATAAAGAAAGTCCCTAAAATTTTGCAGAAGCTAGCAAGCTTGCATCTAACCTTTAGTAACAGTAGCTGTGTACACACTTCCAGTTAATCTCTTTTGCAATACTGCCTGTAATATCAGTTTTATCCTTAGCATAGCCAAAAAGCTTCTACTAACAGAGTTCTACTTTTCTTTCTTCTTGCAGTTCAGCTTTGCATTACAGTTAAAGGTATATGACAAAGATAATAATCAATTTTTCACAGTCCTGTATCTTCATCATTACTATCTATATCCATTTCAAGGTTACTATATGTAGGCTCAATAGTGGCATATGCTACCTGATCATAAGTGGGTTCAGTAAGTCTCCTCTATAATTTCTAATTGACAACGGGGGTCCCTTGTATATCCTTTCCCACAGTCCCCTTCCCCCCTTTGGTTCTGCTCAGAACCATTTTCCTCACTATAGGGCAATTCTCAGAGTAGGTCTCCAGTACCGGGAGCATGTTTTAGTTTGAGGACAGCTATAGTGTTAGTGGTTTTGGCCATATAGGATGCACAACATTTAGTGAGACAAGCTAGACCTAACCCGTGTATTAACAGTGCTAACAGGAACCCAAACAAGCCTATCAGTAGGGTCTTCAAGGGGCCAGACTGGCCACTCCAAATATTAGTAAACCATGGCCAGACAGAGTCAGAGGTACCTTCAATATTTTCCTTTGAGAAGTGAGTTTCCTTTCTGACCTGATCTAACAGATCAGTGACCACCTTTTGCTTGCTGTCCACGAAGGTGCAGCAGTGTTCTTTAACAATTCCACAAACTCCGCTTTCCTTGGCCAACAAATAATCCAAGGCCATACGGTTTTGGGCAGAATATGCCGTTAACATATCAACAGTACCTTGTACAACTGTGAGGGCGTCAGTCAAATCTTGAGCTGTAACCTCTATTAAGGCATACAGGCACAATATTAGTTCTCCATATCGTTCAGTAGGACAAATGGACCCAAGAGTACTAATCCAGACTGTACCTGTGAACGTATTCACTTCCGATTGTGTCAACATAGTAGTATCATCTAATAACTTTCGTGCAGCAGTTATATCAGCTTGATGATCATCTGCAGCCCTACAGGAGCGAGAAGGGGCAGTAGTATTTAATAACATCTGTCAGACGGCTGCCTAGGGTGAGAACTTACACAATCTTGACGATGCATATATTCATATGATTCTTGCAAGGTATTGTGGGTATTGTAGTTCATTCACTCCCAAACACAGCTGATGACAATAATTTGAGTTGTGAAACCAAGTGGTAAGATCAATAAAATACTTCTTTTATTGATGGGGTTTAATTCACCCAGCAGATGTATGCTTGATAGCACTATAAATGAGGTTACTTGCTTGCAGTGTTTAAATGGATAACAAAAAGTCACAAAGTAAACCAGAAACAACCTTCAGCTTGTCAGGCAATTAGCTAATGTTTTCTTAGCAAATAATTACCAAATACAAAGGCACAAAGAAAAGAATAAACTTTGCTGGTTAGGTTAACTTCTGCTTATTTTCCATGCAGATCTCAGCAGTGATTCTCCCTTGCTCACACACACAATCAGGTGCAGCCCTAATTACTATCAATGGACCAGCTGAAAGCCTTTAGCTGGCTGGCTGCTACTGTGTGAGCCCAAATCCTGCTTTAAGAGCTGTTTGCAGTGGAAATAAAGAACAAAGTTAGGTTTCTTTGTGATGGCTGATGTGTTTGCTCATAGAAAACTAGCAATAGCATTTAGATAAAGAACAGTCCATGTAAATAGTTTCATCTGCTGTATTTCCCCCTGCATCAACAATCATAGGGTCAATATCATACATTGGCACAGATGAGTCTTTCATTAAGGCACTATCATGAGAATGCTTATTCCCTTGCTGCCATTCTCTATTATAGATAGGGTCTGGATCAGTGTTCATACCTGAGCCTCTCCTGCTATCATTATTCCTCTCTGTATAGCCTGGCCAATATGTAATCCAATTCTGATGTCCAGCCTTCCAATCTTGATCCCTGGACACTGGATCTTCTCTCACATACCTTCTGGCCTTGGTCTGAAAGTCCCTTCCACATGCAGTCTTCTCTCTTCCAGGTAGCCACTGGTGATTCCTATCTCTGCCACTCCATTCCTCTGGCTGAATCCAGTCCAATGGACTCTGCTGGCTTTTGGAATACCTCCCAGTATGAGTACTGCCTTGGAATCTCCCAGACCTTCCAATGGCCTTTCTTCTCTTCCTTCCAGAGAGTTTCCTTCTCTCTCTATCTGCTTGGCTTGGCTTCTGTTTCTCCAGGTGATACTGGTGCTTGTAGCCGTTGCTGTCTCTGTATCTCTTCCTCCCTCTGTAGCTGTTATCTGAAGAATAAGCTCTATACTTATCCTGTTCTAATGTGTGCTGCTCCCTAACACAGCGCAGCTGTGTTGAATCAGGCCCTGCCCTTTGAGATGAGTGCTTAGGGATTACCTCATAGCTCTCTTGATTGCACACACATTCTCTCACTTCAGCCCCTCTCATGGCTGCTGGAAACCTGGTGCATTCTGGGACTGGTAGTCTTTTATGTGAAAATTCTGTTTTCTCACTTCTACCAGAACTGACAGGTTGCTTGTTCAGAGTCACATCATCTTTTCTATAGCTCCTACCTGAGCTATGATAAGCTTCCTTATCACACATCTCATAAGGGAGGAATTTCCATGGTAATTCTAACTTAGCCAAGTAACAATTTACGGACCAGTCAGCCGGTAACCAAACATAGGCTAAAGTTCCACACACAAAATAATGACCCATTAATGCAATGAGGCCATCAGCCCACACAGTATGTTCAGCAGACTCCTTAATCAAGACTTAAGTACCTGGTACAAAGTTTTTTTTATCCAGGGGTGATAATAACCTAAATAGGATAGGCAAAGAATCCAGCATTACCAGTGCCGTTAGGATCAAGAACCCCAGGTTGATGTGATGTTTCATCTGAATAAAAGAGCTGTACCCAATACTGAAGGGGGTGCAGTGGCAGCTTGTGAGATTTAACAACTCTGAGATGGGTGTGAATTCGAGCTGATTCAACAGAGGGCTTATGTAATACTAGATAGGCATGATTGTTAGTCATGATGGACTGGCAGCCGACAGGGTAGTCTCGCCCATAGGTCGAGTACCATCACGCTGAAAGCAAATAGCAGGTTTGGTCACTGTTTGGGGACTAATGATTCTAGGGGCTGGTGTAATATTTTGTGGCCATGTCATGGTAAGGTTAAACACGGTTTGATTCACAGACAACTCTCTTAACTCTTGCAAGGACACAGGTCGTGGCCGGGGCAGAAACCCAAATTGAGTAGCTGCTGGATGCGGTAGACACACAGCACAACTAGAAACATTAAACCGCTGAATTAAAGAGTAAATATGAGAATGAAACACATTATAAAATTCACCATGCCCTATCCAAGGAGTATGCGGATCATACACAAGAACCGTATGGTCATGAATTCCAGATGGCCCCGTAGGGACGGCAGGAGTAGGGAGTAACGACGCAAGTCGTGCTGTTTCTATAAGGGCGGCTTGTATCTTGGCACTCTCATTAAAAATGAAAGATATGATAGAAGTAGGAACCCCCGGTAGTATCACCGGAGCGGCCCCTCCTCCTATTATTGAAATCCCACCAAACAAATAAACAAAAACAATACTACTCCCAAAGCTGCTAAAAGCATACATGTTATGCAACATCTTTGAATCAAGTCCTCTGTAGATTGTGACTGTCCAGTAGGTGTGCTCGTATCCTCGGACACTGAGGGGAACCTGGGAGGAATAGTATCTAATTTGGTATCCAAATCTTCAATGTCTGGCTGCATACAAGGGTTGCACTTCATGCAGATGCTGGCACTTTCTTGCACTGGTCCAAATGTATCCATATTTTTCGTCCTTTTACTTTCAGTGCTGAATATCTCACCAATAGGATTTGGAAAGGTCCCAGGAATTTTGCCGCTAGAGCAGACTTTGGCACCGGATCTTTGATGAGCACCCAATTGCCTGGTTCCACGTCCGGGGGTGGTCGCGATGCCTGGGCACTGTGTTTTGTGAGTTGCAAAAAAGGAAGGAGATACCAATGTTCGGTACAAATATTTACAGTAAGACAATAAATCACTGCCCAACAGTTGAGGATCGGGCATTTGTTCTGGTGGCACTATAACATGGGCAGGAGTAGTGGCTGGACGTCCGGTTATAATCTCATAAGGAGTAAGGCCTTTACGAGTTCTTTGAGGAGAATTGCGAACCGAAAAGGACAGACTAGATGGGCCTTGTGGTCTTTTTCTGTCATCATGTTTCTATGTTTCTATGTAGTTGTTGTTATGGAAGGACAGACTAGATGGGCCTTGTGGTCTTTTTCTGTCATCATGTTTCTATGTTTCTATGTAGTTGTTGTTATGGAAGGACAGACTAGATGGGCCTTGTGGTCTTTTTCTGTTGTCATGTTTCTATGTTTCTATGTTTCTAATAAAGCAAATGGTAGAGCCTCCACCCAATCCCAACTCCAATCATGAGTTAGGGAGCAGAGGAGCGCCTTCAGGGTCCGGTTCATCCGCTCCACTTGGCCAGAGCTTTGCGGATGATACGGAGGATGAAGTTGCTGGCCGAAAAATGCAGTTATGCCTTTCCAGACTTCTGCCGTAAATGCTGGGCCTTGATCGGAGGACAGAACCAGAGGTATGCCCCACAAAGGAATGAACTGGGTAAGCAGACACTTTAAAACAGTAGCAGCAGCAGATAGTAAATTGGTAGGATAGGCCTCTGGCCATCCTGAATATAAGCAGGTAAAAACCAAAAGGTGTTTGCTACCCCCTTTGGCACAAGGCAGATCAGTAAAATCCATTTGCAGGAAGAGGAAGGGTCCTTGAGGCCTAGGCAAGGATGGTGAAGGTGATGCGCGGAGGGTGCACCCCGATCTACCTGCTTGCAAACAAGGGAGACAAGAAATCTGCACAGCATGAGCAACAGGAGGGAATGAAGAGCTATACCATAACTGAGCAAAAGCATTGGTCATAGCAGGGACACTTAAATGAAACTTATGATGTAAGAACAAAGCCACAGGATATAACAATGATTTAGGACAAATAAACAATTGTTCCTTTTTCCAGAGTCCGGTACCATCAGGTGACGCTCCCCAAGATAACCATTCCTGTCGCTCAGTAAAGTCAGCAGATTTGTGGTGGGAGCGTATCAAGTCCAAAGATAATGAAGCAGAGGAAGAGGTTGCAGGTGAACGAAGAGGTAATAGCAAATGTGCCAGAACAGATGGTCCCGCAGCAGCAGATTTAGCAGCCTGGTCCACAAATTGATTGCCTTGTGACACTAAAGAGCTAGTAAGATCATGTCCTTTACACTTGAATACTGGGACTTGAGCAGGTTTTATTACTGCAGCGAGCAAACTTCAATACATTGTGCATGTTTAATAGGTTTGTGAGCAGCTGTCAAAAATCCACGTTGGGCCCAAATGTTCCCAAAATCCCATAAAACTCCTAGCACATAGGCGCTATCTTTATAGATATTTACAACCAAGTGTGCAGATAATTCCAAGGCCCAGATGAAAGCAAATACTTCAGCTAACTGTGCACTAGCAAATGGCAAGGCTGCAGATTCTATTACAGAATTAACAGTGGAAACAGCATAACCAACAAGTAAGTTATCTTGTTCATTGCGGAAAGCAGAGCCATCCGTAAACAAGACCCAATCAGGGTCTGGCAGAGGAACAGAGGAAATGTCGGGCCTAACCTTTGAGTAGGTCGTGACCGAAGAAAGGCAGTCATGGGTCCCATCCGGGTCAGACAAGTGCAAGAGAGGATCTAAAGAAGCCAGGATTTGGGCAGGTTGTAAAAGGGAAACTTCATACAAAGTGATGTGGCTGAGAAATAGTTAAGTCAAAAAGCAGTAAGCGAGAGCTTGAGAGAGGCTGCATTTTAGCTAAATGTAACAGACGGGCCACAGAGTGAGAAGTGTAAATATGCAAGTCATGTTGGAGGACAGGAAGTCAGTGGTTTGTATAGCAAACACAACGGCAGCCAAGGACTGAAAGCATGGCAGCACGCCAGAAACAACAGGGTCAAAGGCTTGAGAAAAATATCCCAGTGGCTTAAGTCCAGTGGGAAAACGTTGTGCCAGAACACAAACAGCCGCAGCAATGGAAGTAGCAACATAGAGAAGAAAGGGTAAAGCATAGTCAGGGAAGGAGAGGCACGGGGCAGTCAGCAACGCTTGGCGCAGGGAGTGGAAAGTGTTATGCTGTGCTTCAGTAGAAACTATAATACCTTCCAGAGCCTCACGGCCAAGGAGGGCATACAGTGGAGCAGCAAACATTGCAAAGTCAGGAATCCACTGGCAGCAAAATACTAAAAGACCTAAAAAGCGACGTACATAAGGAACAGTAGCAGGGAAGGGCATAGACATAATAGGGCCGATCCGCTGGGCAGTAATAGAGCGGCCAGCTGAGGAAAGACAGATCCCAAGAAACACCACCTGCTGCAGGGCAAACTGCAACTTGGACTGGTTAACCTTTAACCCTAGATGTGAAATATGGACAAGCGTTAACATCATATCAGCTACACAAACATCATAATAAGGAGAGCAAATAAGCAAATCATCAACATACTGTATTAAGGTAGATTTGTCCAATGCTAGGTCCTGCAAAGCAGCTTTAAGGGCCTGCGAAAAATAAGCAGGACTTTTGGTGTATCCTTGAGAAAGAGTAGTCCAAGTGTATTGGCTGCCCTCATACATGAAAGCAAAAAGATAGCGTGACTCCGCCCCTATCGGTATATAATAAAAGGCGAAGCTTAAATCTATGACCAAAACATGGGTGGAGCCAAAAGGAATACGAGTCCAAATGTCATGAGGGTTGGGTACGAGGGGAAAAACTGGTAAAACAATATGATTTATGGCCCACAGATCTTGCACAAATCTGTATGACTTACCGTCGGCCTTCAATACAGGTAAAATTGGAGTATTGCAGGGGGAGGATGTTGGTACCAATACGCCCTGGGCCAGCAGGTTGACAATCACTAGTCGTATTCCGGCCACTGAAGCAGCAGGCAAAGGATACTGGCGCACATACGGCAACGGGGCTCCGGGCCGCACTTCAATTTTTATAGGTGAAATGTTAAGACGTCCAATATCGTTACCTGGTACTGCCCACAGGGTCAAAGGAAGTGAGTCCAAGGGCGAGGCAGTAGCTACAGTCTGGGTCGCTGGTGGAGGCTGAACTTGCAGAGGACACAAAGTACAGGTCAAAATGCCAGTTTCCCAGCTAATGACAGTCTTATTTTTGGAGAGAAAATCCCGCCCTAACAAATTGATAGGCAAAGTAGGGCCTACCAAAAAATCTATGTGGTACAGTTTACCTTCCACTAGAAGAGGTACCTCAGTCAATTTTTCATGCATTATAGTTCTTCCCTCAATTCCTTCACAAGGGACCCTAGAAGCCGTAGGTAGCGCATCAAACAAAGGAGGAGGCAATTGTGATAGGGCTATTGCGGAAGTGGAGGCGCCTGTAACTAACAGGAAGAGCAATTCATACCCCAGGATTGTAGCAAGTCTTGCCTCCATCACTCTCTGCACAGAAAATCTATGCATTAAAACACTGAATTACTTTCCCTTTCTCACTTAGTCTGTAGTCCATTTCACTCCCAACATTCTCTCGCCAATCTGATTACCTTCCCCACCTCACCTCACCTCCCCTCCCCACCCCTCCATCCACCTACCCAGCCCACAAGTCTTTATTGAATCCACAAATGACCTGCATATGCCCATTTGTCCAATTTGCTATGGCATTTCGCTGCAGGTCATAGTGTCGCTGCTGACCGGTGCATTCCCAGCATTGCCAATACAGACGAGGTCTCCAAAGTACTCCCTGGGTACCAGTGTACAAATGAACATAATCAATCCATCAAACCTCTTACATCACCCTAGGGCATATTCTGGTTAAATAAAGAAGTTCTTTTGAGCCTCCTGTTCAGAGATTGCATGCCGCCACAACTGAAGTCCACTGCTTCGCTGTACAGCTAGCTCTCTTTTCCTGCCACATGTTTAGCAGTGCCGCTTTTTCAGCCTCCGACATTTCATAGATGGAGGTTTTCCCTTGCAAGGTGACTCTGAGGTGCGCAGGGTACATCAGTGTGAAGCGCATGCCGCTCTGCACTAGGTGACTACATACTGAAGCAAACTCCTTCCTTCTCTTAGTTACTGCAGGAGAATAATCTTGAAAAATTAAAATTTTGCAGCCTTCATATTTCCCCCATGCTTCTCTTTAGCAGCCCAGAGCACTGCTTCTTTATAAATGTAGTTGTCAAATTATGCTATAGTTACTCTGAGCCTGTTCTTTCCTTCCTGTTGAGGGCCCACGCGGTATGCGTGTTCTATCAGCTTCTTACCCTGAATCTCGCCCAGCTGCAACTGTGACGGAAGCCAGGTGTCCAAAAACCCCCACAGCTCCCTTTCTCTGATATTCTCTGGTAGACCAACAATGCGGACGTTCTTTTGCTACCCCCGGTTTTCTAAATCATCGAGCTTGGCTTCATGCAAGAGCAGCTTACTCTCCAGCCTTTTGAGCGCTTCCCAGTGTCCTGGTATCTCAACCTCCACTTTGGATATTCTGTGCTCCAGTCCACTTAAATGGTTAGTAAAGTTTGTGCTGTTTGTGCCACGTTGTCCGCAAGACCCTGCAGGCATCCTTGTAGTGCTCGCACCACAGCAGCAGAGACTTCCTCTACCAAGTTGCCCATCGCCACAGTTCCCTCCCGGGTTTTTTGGTGCCGTTTCCACCATTTTGACCTCCTGCGGTATGTGCCGGTCCAGTCTGTCTTTTCTTTGCGCTCTGGTGGTCATATGCTCAAACCTGCTAGTGCTCCTATCTCCTGGCATCTCTCACGCCACTCTTGCACCGCAGCTGTGAAATTTTTGGGGGTCTGAAAACAGCAAGTTGCTGTTTAGAGGTGGGGAGCCCCGGAGCTTGGCTTAAATGTGTCTTCCCGAGCTCACTGCATCACGTGACCCGGAAATATTTCTTAACAGAAAGAGTTGTAAATGCGTGAAATATTTATTTATTTATTTGTGAGTTTTATATACCACTTTCTTAGTATAATCAAGCCGGTTTACATATAACAATTGAACAAGCTTAAAACAGTTTACATTGAAACGTGTTGTTATGAATAATGCAGCAAAGTAAACAAAACAAACAGAATTAAACTCAATAACTTAAACTTATTTACAAATGCAGGGAAGGTATTTGCATTGATATAAAGTGAACATGTAATACAGTTTTAGACAGTGATAAGTGGCTATTGTACAGATGCATTTGGAGTGTTGTTTGCAAGTCATAGATGAATGTATTCATGGAGTGTCAATGGTGAGTGTATTCAATTAAATTATCATGTATTAACGGAGTATTAGGTGGGATGCCTATGAGTTATGTGGGGAAGATATTCTGATCTTCCATTTTGATCTGATAATATTCCGTGAATAGGTGTGTTTTAATTCTTTTACGGAAGGTAAATAGGTCTTTTATGTTTCTTAGGCTTTGAGGTAGCGAGTTCAAATGGATTGGAGCATAGAAAGTGAAGGCTCTGTTGCTCGTTGTTTGGCTTGTTTTCTTAAAGTCTATAGGTACGAGCAGGGAGTTTTGGGTATCACCTCTTGTTTGCCTTATTTCGGGTAGGATAGTAATTAGGGAGGTTAGATGTGCTGGGGCTAGATCATGTAGAATCTTGAATGTGGTTACTAAGGATTTGTATATAATTCTAGATGTTCTAGGTAGCCAGTGCAGTTGGAAGAGGATGGATGTGATATGTTCAGTTTTAGCTGCCTTGTTTATGGTTCTTGCAAGAGTATTTTGTGCTAATTGTAGTTGGTTTATTGTTTGTTTCAGCAAGCCTTGTAAGATGCTGTTGCAGCAGTCAAAATGAGGGATGATCAGTGCTTGTAGAACCAAGCGGAAGTCCTGAGCTGAGAGTAGTGGTCTTAGGTGTTGGATCATCCTCATTTTGTTATATATTGTCCGAGTTATATATAGTTATATATAAATAGTCTCTCAGTAGAGATAGTAGAGGTGAGGACTGTATCTGAATTCAAGAAAGCTTGGGACAAACATAGAAGAACTCTAAAGGAAAAAAAGGGACTATAATAGTTGGTATGGAAGGGCAAACTGGATAGGCCGTATGGTCTTTTCCTGCCATCATGTTTCTATGAAAATACTGTGCCACTGGATAAAGGGGTATGGATCTGACACACTGCAGAGGGAAGTGTACTCTAGGGATGTTAGGGGAGGGTTTGATTGGTCGAGGGGTTTGTTTGTTGGTTCTTTAAGAAAATGGAAATTCAAAAATTGAGGCATGTGTTGTCACCCACCTATGTACTCCTATAGGCAGAAACCTGGGGAGCTTCAGTGGGGCCTCTTCTCAATATAGCCGGGACGTTGCAATGCCCCCTGGGATTCGTAGTCCCACCAGCTAATCAAAAAGGTAGTTGTAGACGAGTAGCCAGGCTTTAAAAAGAGGTATTTTATTTTCCCTTCCGGGTGAATTTCAGCACATAGGAATCAAAAGGAAATAAACCATACTTTCTGGCAAAAATGAAGGTGAACTACTATTAACATAAATGGATGCTTATCTTCCGCCAAAAAAACAAAAAGGTGAAAATAGTCCTTGTACTTTACACAAGCAGGCTTGTTCAAATCTGTTTCTCTAAACAGATTTCTGTCTTTAAACAGTTCAGCACAATGAAGAAATGTTATCGGAGAATACTAATGTACAATCCATCTGGAAATCATCAGGACTTTCAACACAGAAGTCACATTCCATGTCCTCACACCTTTCCCCGTAGTTATCTTCGGTAGGATTGTAACTCATACCATTTCTAAATAAACCCTCTTCTCCGTTACAAGGGCTCCTCTCCTCCTCTCTATCAGGGTGAATTGGAAGGTTACCGTATAGTGTAGAGTTTCCCTCCAGAGGGCCACACACTCCTGGGTGAGTGTATGTGAAACTCTGCTTTTCAAGGTCCCTTTTATTATAAGGAATCAGCCTACCTTCTGGCTCGGTTCCCCCGGAGCTTTTTGAGCTAGGAAACTTAACGTGGCTTTTCTCCCATGAAAGCCCTCCGCTCCCTTTTACTGGACGCTTCTCTTTGGGCATGCAAGTATCCCTCTGATAACAGCTATTGCCCTCCCGGTACCTGTTCTCAGGGAGATTTTCTCTCACAGATTCCTTCCGTCTGCCTGCTTGAATACCTCCGTGGCTCCAACCACCTGGCTCTTGTTCAGTGCTACTCAGCTCCCTGTAACCAACCTCTGGTATTCTTTCCTTGGCTATTTCCTGTGAAATACTGTTTGAATCACCATGTGAAGTTCTCCGGTTAGCTTCCCAAACAGCTCTGCCGTTAGCTTCCTGGTCAGCTCTCTGGTTAGCTCTCTGGTTAGCTCCCTGGTTAGCTCTGCCTCTGACCAACTCTGAGTGATTTTTAACTGCGTCACTCTTAGTGTTCCAGTGAGCCGGTCCTGCCCTCAGCTGTCCCTCATTACCTAATAGGCTATGAGGTAATCTCCTACTAGGGCGTGCTCCTACACCTGGTGCTTTTGTTTGTGATGGTTGCTCATAGCAACCCTGATCCATGTGCTCTGAGCTGTCACTATTAGACCTGCTCGGCTCTGTATTTCCTATTTCTATAGGTATACTCTGATCTACCCCATGACAGTGTCCACTATTGTTCTTTGGGATTGTTAACTTGTTGTTGGATTATTTTGGATGCCTAGATAGCTGTAATTTATACATAGTAACATAGTGAATGATGGCAGATAAAGACCAGTATGGTCCATCTAGTCTGCCCAGCAATATGGCAGGAATAGGTGCACCCCTTCCCATGTATTTTAGGGAGTAGGTGCACCCCTACCCATGTCTTTTAGGGAGTAGGTGCACCCACCCCTACCCATGTCTTTGCTTAGTGGTGCACCCGCCAGGAGCAGATGCACACCTCCCCATGTCTTCACCCCTCCCCATATCTTTGTTTCTTTGTTTGTTTAGTGATGAACCCACCGCTCTTCCCCCATCGCTCTATGTAGGACACCCCTATTTGTTGAGAAATTAGTTGGTTCCGTTTATTTTGATTTCATCTTGTTGCTGTAAAGTGATCCACTGTGTCTGTCCCAGGCCACTTTGAATTCCGTCACTGTGTTTGCCCCCACCACCTCCATCGGGAGGGCATTCCAAGAATCCACCACCCTTTCAGTAAAAAAGTATTTCCTGACATTGCCTTTCAATTTACCACCTTCATGTCATGCCCTCTAGTTTTACAGCTTCCCTGTCTCTGGAAGAGGTTTGTTTGTTGATTATTTTTCTCTTCAAGAATTTAAAGGTCTGGGGGAGTGTTGCTGCTGTGCTGATTGACGTCCTGTGTGCCATGCTGTGGAGGAGGATCAGCTGTGATTACCATCCCTTCCCCCCCCCTGAGGCGGCTATAAGATCCGCGGGACATCGCAGCACGGTGGGAGTGTTGCTGCTGTGCTGATTGGCGTCCTGTGTGCTGTGCTGTGGAGGAGGATCAGCTGTGATTACCATCCCTTCCCCCCCTGAGGCGGCTATAAGATCCGCGGGACATCGCAGCGCGGTGGGAGTGTTGCTGCTGTGCTGATTGGCGTCCTGTGTGCCGTGCTGTGGAGGAGGATCACCTGTGATTACCATCTCTTCCCCCCCCTGAGGCGGCTATAAGATCCATGGGACATCACAGCGCGGTGGGAGTGTCGCTGCTGTGCTGATTGGCATCCTGTGTGCCGTGCTGTGGAGGAGGATCAGCTGTGATTACCATCCCTTCTCCCCCCGAGGTGGCTATAAGATCCGCGGGACATCGCAGCGCGGTGGGAGTGTTGCTGCTGTGCTGATTGGCGTCCTGTGTGCCGTGCTGTGGAGGAGGATCAGCTGTGATTACCATCCCTTCCCCCCCCTGAGGCGGCTATAAGATCTGCGGGACATCGCGGAACGTGACCCGCGGGCGCGCACCCGCGGTCACGTGCCCGAAGGGGCGTGACCAAAGGGGCAGATCCGCCCCTTTGGAGCCCCTTCAGAGCCTTGAGGAGCTAGGAGTTAGTGTGGACTTATGGGCAGGAGACGGAAGAAGATCTTTCCATCGGTGGGGGCTAAGGTGGTAAAGGTTTCAGGTCCAATGGATCGTCATGTGGTGAGCGCCCAGAGTGAACTGTCTCCTGTGGATGTATCACCTATATCCGTGAGTACCCCTTCTGATGTATCCTCGAATGCGCTGGGAGTTACCCTCTCCGGCCAGGAGGTGACTTTGATATCTGACCCTATTCCGGAAGTAGTTTCTGTCTTGGAGAAGCAATCCTTATCCTTGTTAGACTCTCCTTCCGCTTATTTGCCAGCAGATGTGCTTAAGGCGAAGTTACCGGCTGTTTTGGACTTTGGGTCTTCGGAGGGTTCTGCTACACCTGTTATTTCTCCCGTTGATGTATCTCTTTGCGATGTCTGGGAGGTAGTTGCTCGCATCGAGGGTTCGCTGCGGTCATCTTTCTCCCAGGTCACGCAATTCTCTAAAGATGTAGTTCAGAAACTCGCAGACCATGAGATCAATATTGATAAATGTTCTGCGTCTTTAAATAAATTGGAAGGGCAGGTCTCCGTGGTGCAGGCTGCCATGTCTTCTTCTATTAGAGATAGGCTAACGATACATTATCAGTTAGAGTATTTGGAGAATTCAATTCGATCAAAAAATTTATGCTTTTTAAATTTTCCCTGTACACATTATCTTTCTCCTAATATTTTGTTATCAAAGTATTTTAGGGAAGTTTTGTTATTGGATGATCCGGATGCTATTAAATTGTCTTCTGTGTATTATATACCTAAGGCGCCTGCCACGGAGGCCGCTTCTTCACCCAAAGGGATTACTCCTTTGACTGAATCCCTAAATGTTTCTGACTTTTTGGAGTCCTCTATGGATGTTATCCCACGTAGGGCTACTTTGATAGTTTCCTTTATGTCTTTAGCAGATAAGAATATGATTTTGCGGTTATACTTTACTAAAAAAGATCAAAATTTCTGTGGAAATCCTATTCAGGTTTTTCCAGATGTTTGTAGATCTACTCAAAAGCGGAGGAAAGCTTTTCTTTTGTTAAAGCCTTGAGTTATTTCTTTAGGGGCTTCTTTCCTATTAAAATATCCCTGTAAATGTATTATTATACTTCAATCTGTTAAATATGTTTTTCTTGAGCTTGAGCAACTAGAGGCATTCTTGTTAAATAAGGAAAAAGTATGAGAGTGTTCTCCTTTTGGCCTAGTATTAAGGGTTTATATAAATTGGGAATCCAATCTGGTTTCTTTATTTTTTTGTTTTCTATTTTTACTGGATAGCTATACTGGTTTTTGTATTACCTAGATTATTTTTTTTACTTTGAATTGTTTCAGGACAGTGCTCCTCTTGATGTGGACTTGATTGTATTTCTTTAATCATGTTTGTTACATGCTATATATAATTTGAATAAAGATATAATTAAAAAAAGAATTTAAAGGTCTGATTCATATCTCCCCTATCCCTCCTCTCCTCCAAAGTGTACATATTTAGGTCTTCAAGTCTCTCCTCATAAGGCTTCTGACGCAGGCTCCAAATCATTTAGGTCGCCTTCCTCTGAACAGCTTCCACTCTTTTTACATCCTTTGCAAGATACGGTCTCCAAAACTGAACACAGTATTCCAAGTGAGGCCTCACCAGAGACTTATACAGTGGCACTATTACCCCTTCCTTTCTGCTGGTAATTCCTCTTCAAATGCAGCCCAACATCCTCCTGGCTTTTGCCACTGCCTTGTCACACTGTTTGGCCACCTTGAGATCTTCAGAAATAATCACACCGAGGTCTTTCTCCTGCTCCGTGCACACCAACCTCTCACCCCCTAGCGCGTACATTTCCCTTGGATTTCTGCTACCATTATGTTTGTTATCCTTAGTAAAGCCTCTTTAAATATAAAAAATGTAATAATTAATGGGGGATTTGAAGAGCAAGAGGAGATTGAGGGGTAGGGCAAGGGGTATAACACAAAATCACATTGTTTGAGTCAGCTCCTTAGAGTAGAGTAGCCCTGGGAGTAAGTGTTAATGGAAGTGTAGGCCAGTGGCAACAGTTTTTGTGCATGGAGAAAGTATGTTATACGTAACTGCTATAGGAAATGGCAAGTGATTTAGAAATATTAAGTGATGAACTGTATGTATTTTGTCTTTCTCCAACTGCACAGTCCTAATAAACTTTTCTAAGGGAATTATGTACCAAAAAACTGAAAATTATGCACCACAAAATCAAAATTATGCAAAAGTAAATAAAAATAAAGAAAAATGACTACAGATGAAGACCATAAGGCCTATGATCTTCATACCAGCTACTAAGCTTTACAGTCCCTTTTTCCCTTAGTTTCTTGACTTCAGATACAGTCCTTGTCTCAACCACCTCCACTGGAAGACTATTCCATGCTTTTACCACTCTTTCTGTAAAGAAATATTTCCTGAGATTACTCCGTAGTCTATCCCCTTTCATTTTCATCCTATGCTCCCTTATTGCAGAGCTTTCTTTCAATTGAAAGAAGCTCTTCTCCTATGCATTTCTGCTACAGAGGTATTTAAACATCTATCGTATTTCCCTCTCCCATCTTTCTTCCAGAGTGTAAATACTGAGATCTTTAAGTCTGTCTCTATAAGCCTTATGGCAGGCCTTGATAAATTTTCTTGGAATCTAGGATCCGGCCACTGAAACCTATGTCACTGTGCACACCCCTCCCCCACCCCCCCTCCAAAAAAAACGTGTATCATAGCTAGTTTTTTTGGTGTTAGGGTCTGATTTACTAAGTCTGTTTTCCCATTTTCTATAGGAAAAAGATTAATAAATCAGACTCTTAATGGGCCCCCTGTACAGTGCCAACAGAAAGCAATGGTCCTACTCCTCCTCCACCTCCCACCACCCCTAGTGACCCCTTTAAGTTACACATGTGTGCGTTTGGTGTGGAGATGGGGTGCCTGCATGTGTGTGGATGTGGTGCTTCACCCTCCAACTGTTTGCACTTTTCCCTCCTCCACCCCCCCCAACTCTGTTTCCATTCCCAGACATCCTTCCCTCACCATTCTTGATTAAATCAAACCTGTTGCCTCTTTGAATTTCTTTAGCCTCTGTGCATTTTAACTTTTTTTAAGGCTTTTCAAGGTATGATCTCCAGAATTATACACAGTACTCCAAATGAGTTCTCATCAAAGACTTATACAGAAGCACTATTGTCGCCTCCTTCCTGCTGGCCATTCCTCTCCCTGTGCCCCCAAGCATTCTTCTGGCTTTCGCCATTGCCTTTTCTACTGTTTGGCTATCTTTAGATAATCAGAAACAATAACCCTAAAGCCGCGCTTTTTTTTTGTGAACAGGAGTTCTTCACCCCCTGTACAGTACTGCTGCCTTGGATTTTTGCAGTAAAAATGCATGATCCTGTATTTTTTATCATTAAATTTCTTCTTTAATGGAAAGTACCTATAGTGAAGCTTCTCTCTTTCTCTCACACTTTCTCCCTAAGACAGAAGACTGGTAGGTTTACTAGAATCCCACTCATTTATGCACTTATACAAGGCTGTATGGAACATAAAACTATACTCAAACTGACATTTTAGCATGTACCTACTGAGTATGTGGTCAAGTCAGCAGTTTAAAAAAAACAAAACAAAGAAGGAGAGAGTACAGAGATTAACTAAGACCAGAACACCATTACCTGGGTGACATGAGGGGGTTCTGAAACCTCTTAACTTTTTCTCATCTTCATAGCTGGATTGGCCTCTGATTTGCTTTTGCTGTCAAAATTGCGGTTCCTAAGAGTCTTTGGCTCCACTGCCACCCAATAAGTTTGCCACAATAAATTTGAGGGTGCACTATCTCTATATATTTAAAAAAAAATTTTTGACCTAATCCACTCTTCTTTCTTTGACACAGATCGGGCTCTTTTTTTTTTACCACAGCATTTATTTTATTTATTTATTTATTTGATTTTATATACCACTCTATTTTATAACTGGAGCAGTTTGCATATAACAATAACATTGAAATGTTTTAGATTGAACAGGGATTTTAACTTGGAGGTTAAACAGAATTGAACTATATTATATAATGGTATGTGTTTCCTGTAGTAAGGTAGGCTTAAGAGATGTCAGCAACGTGGGACCATTAGTCTGTGAGTGCTGGTTAGGTTACGGTATATGTTCGTAGAGATGTCTGAATAGGTGAATCTTTATTGCCTCTTTTCTCAACCTGATAGTTAGATCGGCCTCTGATTTTCCTTTGCAGCCACAATTATAGTTCCTAAGAGTCTTTGGCCCCACTGCCACCCAATGAGTTTACCACAATCAATTTAAGGATCTACTATCTCTATATATTTTACAAAGAAAAAATTGACCTAATCCATTTTTCTTTCTTTGACACAGCTCTTTTTTTACCTCCACATTGACAGCAGGTTTATAACCTGCCACCTCCTAATGAGACAAATTGTCATGTATGGTTCTGTCTATATGATGCATTGTCTTATAAAATGTGTTTTAATTTCTGTCTCCAGCAGATGGTAGATGCTGTACTAATGCAGCTTGGTTTTGGGATTGTTAGCTCCTGGGCAGCTGTCCTAAGGCATGTCAGGCCTGATATTCAAAGGACATTTGCAAAACGTGTAAATGCCTTAGATGGAGATATTCAATGGCACATACATGGGTAGTGCCGTTGAATATCCACATCTATGTCCCCTACACACTCTGATGCTATCTAGCTAGCATCAGGGCATGTCAGGAGCATTCTGGGGGGGAGAGGAGGCAGGGGCGCAAGATAACCGGGCAGCAGCGATATTGCATGCTGCCCAATTAGTGCTCCGTGCTGAAAAGATAGGCGACGAAAACCCTCTGCTATCTTTACGGTGCAGGTGCTAACTGGATAGCTTTGGCGGTTTCCAGGTTGTGCAGTGATACCCAGATATCCAATGCCGTGGTCGCATATTATCCCAACATTGAATATCTGGATTTAAGGGTTGATGGGCAGGGCTATGTAGTGCCTAGCCTGCCCAGAAGGATATCAGGCACACCGTTTCCCAATAGAGCTTGTCAACAGATGTCTCTAGAGCATATCTAACTGTTCCCTGCTGGAATTTCCTGCAGGGAGAGGGAAAAAGAGTCATCTTCCCCTTCAGTAATCCTGACTGGTCAAGAGCCCAGGAATTTTCCGGATTAAGACCTTGTCTTCATACAGCCTTCACGTGTTTCTGCTCCCCTTTCCTCCCCCGGCAGCCTCTAGACAGAAGCAGGAAGAAGGTGTATGTGCAGAGAACTGAGCTCATGGGAGCTGCCTAGAACCCAGCACTGTGATTGGTCCTGGGCTGCATGGGAATAAAGTGCAACTTTTCGAACTCTGTGCCTGCATCTTGCAGCCACAGCTGTATGAGGTGGCCTGACCTTTCCCATTTGTGTGGTCTGTTGTCCGGTCTGGCGGGTGTATGTGTTTTTCATTTTTAAACTCCTTTTTCCTGTGCACTTGCCTTCCTTGCGGCCACACGCATGTAAGAGCTGTACTACTACAGACACATGCAAGGCTGCATGTGCTTTTCTTGCAGCTGTACCACCATGGACATCTGCAAGGCTGTATATACAGAGTTACCAGTGCAGGTCTACACGTGTAAGTCCAGGCAAAACAGCCACTTTTATTGTGTAAGAAGAAACTTGCTCGCAGCTAGCTGAGATATGTATATCAGCCCCTAAGAAGCTCTGTCTGGCCAGTGGCAAACACAAAGCTAGTCCTTTGGATTGCCTTTGCGAGCACTGTGAGAAGGACCCGGGAGGACCATTGTTAATGGATCTTGCGAACAAAGGAACTCCTTAAAACCTGGATTTGAAGTGGGGAAAAACTCTCATGAACCTCACGAAGTCCTGAGCGATCTCCCTCCCTCCCCCTGAGAAGCAGTTGTCAGGCGGGGAAGCAGCCAGGGGTCTGATGCCTCCCAAGACAGGGCTCTGGACACCAAAATGCTTCTCCTTTTTTCAGTCAGCATGTCTTTTTGGCAGAGCAGTGCAAGCCTGGTTCAAGAAATTTCATGGTCTTCAGCACAGTTTGGGTCATGCTCCTTGGCGAAGGACAGCCGGGTATCAACTGCACAAATGAAACATCTCCATCAACAGGAGGCATCTGATGACTCATGTCTCTAGTCCTCCCAGGGCCCGGATTTAGATACCATTTCAAGGGAGGAGACCAGTCTGGTGGAGGACAGTGATTTCTCTCCACTGAAGAAGAGCAAGAAGATTGCTGCATTGTTCACCTGTTCAGGAGGAATGAATTGGCAGCCTTGATTTCTAAGATGGTTTCCTTCTTGCAGATATCTAATGTTCCCACTGGAGGCAAAGAATTGCAGGAACACCCCATCTTGCAGGGTGTGCATAAATCTACAGGTCCTTAAGAGCATGGTGTCCTGCAGAGTGGGACTTGTTGGACTCCCCTGTTGAAGGACATGAGCAAGCTGTACATCCTTCCTCAGGAGGATTTGAATAAGTGGCTACATTTTCCGAAGCTGGATGCACATGTTGCTGCCATCACCAGGTTTACTACCATTCAGGGGTTTTTGGTCTCTGCCCTGATCCTCGAGGCTGCAATTTGTGGAAGTTTGACATCTTGGGCCTTCTCCAGTGAGTGCAGTTACTCCCAGAGAATGACACTGGCTCAGATGGAGCTGGTGGTGGCCTTGTTGGCCGATACCATGTATGATCTTGTCTGGTTAGTGGATAAGGACATTGCTACAGTGGTAAGGAGGTGGCTTTGGCATTGGATGGCAGACATAGCTTCTAAATCTCAGTTGTCCAAGCTCACCTTTAAGGTAAAGCTCCTGTTTGGCAAGACATTGAGAAGCTTGTGAATGACTTCGCAGAGTCCAAGCCTTACCATCTCCTGGAAGAAAGGCCCACAGTTTCTTGGAAGTGTGTGTTTCTTCTTTCTCCTGCTTTCCATGCCCCCAATTCTGGGACCCTCAAGACTCTGTGTACCAACCAAGGACCAATAACTGCCAGTGTTATACTTCTTATGTTATTGTACAAGCCTTGATACTTTTTTTTTCACACTTCATATCTGTCACAGGGTTTGCCATGTATAATGTGTAGAACAAACACAATAATGTGAGCATAAATTTAAAAAACAAAAACAAAAAACCTGGTTGCAAAATGATGCAATTTGCGTGTTAGATTTTTGACCTGGTGAAGAAGGAAGGGAGGTAGTGAGGAAGGGGTCTAGAAATAGTGCTTGTGCCTTTCATTTAGAGGGATGTAAAGCATAGTTACTCACCCTGTAGCAGGTGTTTTCCGTGGACAGTAGGAATAAGTCCTCATGTATGGATGACATTACCATGCAGAATGCTCTCCAGCTTCCATTGGAAGCTTTTGGAAGCTGTACCATGCATACTTGCCAGCCTTCCCACCTGCTGCGGAGCCATCTTCTCCAGTGTAATATCAAAGCATTAACCAAGAGAAGCAACTTGGTGAGGTGGGAGGGTTGCGAGGACTTATTCTTGCTGTCCACGGACAACACCTGCTACAAGTAAGTAACTACGCTTTCTCTGTGGATAAGCAGGAAGTAAGTCCTTACATATGGCACACCCAAGCTACAGGCTACCAAAAGACCAAGGAGGCCAAAAACCCAACGGGGCAACAAAACTAGAGAACAGGAAGAACCGCAAGGTTAGTCACTCTAGGGACTCCATCAATTCAGCATCCTCAGTGTACAACAGCACCAAGGTTAGTCAACATTTGCAGGTAACCTGGATGGACAGAAGGCCTGGTGGGCAGGAGTTGGACCTAATACCCAAAATGGTGTCAGAGTACAGCCTGACCAAGTTGCTGTCCCATCGGGAATCTCCATCCAGACAGTAGTGGGCTATGAATGTGTGGCCCAAAGACTACGTCGCAGCCTTGCAGATTTCCTTCTTGAATGCCGAGTGCAGGTTAACGACAGAGGTGGCTATGGCCTGAACATTATAAGCTGTAACATGACCCCTCCAGGTTCAGGCCAGGGGAATATGCAAAAGCGATGCAGTCCGCCAGTCACAAGGATAGTGTGCACTTAGAAACAGCCTTCCCCAGCTTATTAGGGTCAAAAGAGATGAACAGCTGGGTGGATTCGATGTAGAAGGCCAAAGCATGCTTATAGTCCAGCGTGTGCAACGCTGCTTCCCCCAATTGGCATGCGGCCTTGGGAAGAAAGTCAGCAGGACAATTGACTAGTTGAGATGGAACTCGGAGATCATTTTTGTTAGAAATCGTGGGTGTGTACGCAAGACCACCTGATTCTGGTGAAATCTCATGTAAGGTGGATGGCCCACCAGAGCCTGCAGTTCATTGACATGGCAGGCCGACGTGACCGCCACAAAGAACAGGGCCTTCCAGGTCAAATACTTTAGAGGGCATGCATCGAGCGGCTCAAAAGGATCCCACATGAGCTGTGTAAGGACCACATGGGGATCCCAAGCCACCACAGGGGACTTGATGGGAGGCTTTGAGAGAAGCAAGCCCTGCAGGAAACCATCCACCAGTGAGTGAGCCGAGATGGGCTGGCCCCCTAAACCATAATGGTAGTCGCCAATCGCACTGAGGTGAACCCGGACAGAATGATTTCAGGCCCGAGTCTGAGAGGTGCAGGAGATATTCCATCAACTGATCCACCATGCAGGAGAAGGGATCCAGCGCCCTACCCATGCACCAAGCGGTGAACCTCCGCCACTTGAACGCATAAGCCCAATGTGTCGAGTCCTTGTGTGATGCCAGAATGACATCCATATTGTAGACTTACAAATTAGTATGGTCACTTCTTGAACGTATATAATCAAAAATTTGCTATGATGCGTTCAATTTAAACAGTATTCAAAAATAACTTTTTTGTGTCACTATTGTGAATATAGAACATAGACCTGTTTCCAAAGGTCTCAGACTTCTTGTAGCACAATTGGCTGATTAAAGTCTAGCCATTAGTGCTTGCTCGCATCAATGACCTTAATACTGGAAACCGGCTCGTGTTTTACTTGCACACAGCTAATGTATCGCTTGCTCCCAGCTATATTTCTGCTCCGTGACGTATTCAGTAACGATTAAAAAATAGAAAAATAGAAGACTATTATTATAAATGTTCCGTCACTTAGCTGCACGCTTTTGTAACTTCCAAAATTCACCGCCGTGTGTATCTTCAATAACATAGATCCCAGATCCCGACGCTCTTACGGGGCACCTCTGAGGCGTTTCACTGCCTACAGTTTCTTCAGGGGATCATATTCTCCTTCCCTTATTAGTGCGCTACAAAAACAAAAGTGACAACCCTTCATCCCGTGCTCTGTACTCTAAAAACTCTCATTACACTAAAAAAAACAATAAAATCATTCTTATTAATTCACCTACTATATATTGATGCTGCCCGCGTTCTGATATTCTTTAGAATGCATTCATGGTGGACTGATCAACCTTCACAGAAAACGCCGCGCATGCGGGCTACCTCGACACGCTACTTCTTATAGCTACTAACTTCACCTGTTCTTCGTGATCCCAGTTGTGTCCCATGTGGCTCTCTAAATTTCAAACAATTAGTAATGAATTTGTTAATCTGCCATTCAGAGGTTACTGGAAAATACGTCCATAGACACTCGATGAAATTCATATACAGGCCTTCCAATCTATTTCAATATTCATTCCCAAAGGAGTCACTGTATCGAGTTTAAAAATCCATTGTTGTTCTTTCTTTAAAAGAATTTCATCCAACGTCCTACCTCTTGAACCTCCTGTCACTTGTTCAATTACAATACAACTCAATTGAGAAAATATATGACCCTTCTCCATACAATGCGAAACCATTGGTGCTTCCATTCTTGCACATTTGAGGCGGCTTTTATGTTCTCTCAGCCTTATTTTCAGTGAGCGTACCGTTTTTCCAATGTACCAGAGGCTACAGGGGCATCGGATTCCATACACTACTGCTCTTGACTCGCAATTAGTATGTGACCTGAGATGATACTTAATTCTTCTATATTCAAACATATCAGATTCTAGCATCATTGGGCACATTTCACAATGACCACATTTCTTATGACTACCAGTCGTAACCTGTGGTACTAGAGGGGGAAGAGTCGCCGGACTCAACCTATCTTTTAATGTGCATCCTCTCTGCCATACACATCTGATGTATTTATCTGTCAATCCAGGAACAATTCTTAAAACATTCTGATGCTTATTTAAAATTACCATGAATTTTCTGAATAGAGGTTATCCGTATAAAGTAGTGTCACGAGCCTATAAGAGAGCTTTATACAATCATAGGCCCTTATTGCTTAGTGATACTTCTAGTAAGAAGCAGGTATTACAAGATCCAACTCATATTAATCTGGTGACAGGCTTTTCCCCACTTAGTAATTCCATACAAAAAATTGTAAATAAGCATCAGAATGTTTTAAGAATTGTTCCTGAGTGCAGTTAGCCCCCATTGAGTGTCAAGGGTCATTACAAATGTGGCAACTGCTCTGTTTGTGCACACACCATTTTAGCAAAATATTTCTTCATGCATCCGACCACCAATCATAAAGTATACCTTCACACGTTCTCCAATTGCAAAACAGAAAATGTCGTTTATTTGATTTTATGTCCTTGCAATTTAGTTTACGTTGGCAAAACCAAGCGACAGGTGCGCACTCGTATCATAGAGCACAGAAGTTGTCTACAACGAGGTGTCCCCGATCGCCCATTAGTTGCCCACTGGCTCAAAATGAACCATTCTGTACAAGACCTGAAGTATGTAGTTTTGAAAGTAGTCATTCCACATTGGAGAGGCGGAGACGTGGACAAGTCTCTTCTTAAATTAGAACAGCGATTTATATATGAATTTAATAGTTTAGAACCTAATGGTCTCAATCAAGAAGTCGATTTGTCTGTGTTCCTTTGACCTTTCAGTCCATATTATGCATTAGGTTTTAGGGGTTGGTCACCGTTTTCCCACATAGCTGGCCATTCAAGTACGTATTTCAGTAACACACTGATTCGCCAGTATCCAATTTATCATCTATAGAGGTACAATTATACCTACTGGTAGTTTATCTTTTAGTTTTCTTTCAATGTATTCATTGATGTCGTTTACATGTATTGAAACATGAATTTTTAATTACCTACTGGTAGTTTATCTTTTAGTTTCTTTTTAATGCTTTCAGTGATGTTGTTTACATGTATTTAAATATGGTTTTTATTTATTTATTTTTTCATTTAATTATTTATTTATTTAGTCTAGGTTTATTCAATATTTTTATCGGTTTCGTTTATTCATTAATTTTAATCTCTACGGTTTATATTTTATATATTTTTTAATTATTTTTATTTCTTATTTATATTTTATATATCAGAATATTCATATTACTTACTTTTTTTTAAAAAAAATTTTATATGGATTTTTTACATATAGATCTATTATATATATTTTTTATTATTGTATTTTTAATTATTTTTCTTTTAGTTTTTATCATTCATTATTCATTATTAATTATATAATTTATTATTCATTATTAGTTACACATTTTTATAATTTCTTATATTTATTTTTATTTTATTATATATATTTTTATTTACTAATACAGTATATCATTAATTACACATTTCTTATAATTATAATTTTATTTTTATTTTTATTCCTTTTTATCTATTATCTATTATTTATTATACAAGATGTCACACACTAAAATCTCCAAAACCTATACAGAATACATACATGTATACACACTTATATATATGTTCTTTTTTAATTTTTCTCAATTTATATTAAGTCAAAAATTGATCACTGTTTTTAGGTAACGTTTTATACATAGTTCACTACATAGATGTTCAAGCAAAGACTATCAATAGAGTAATTAGTGTTTATGTTTCATTTTACACATTTGCATCAATTTCTTCGTTTATACACCCTACATATTATGGACCGCATGATCAAATTCAATTTTAAATCTTCACTTGAGGGTTAATCTGGCTAACATAGAAAGAGTTTAGAATGCACCCTTAACATACTATTCTCTAATTGGAGCCGTTATTTCACACGTTTTTTATTCTTCCTTCAGTCATCAAGATAGCATCTGCACATGACATAGAGTCCTTGATCGCGTTTAGATATAAACCCCTAATCGGAGCAGCTGTTTTCTCCGAGCAGTCCTCATTTGCAACTCAGGTTTACCACTTCATTCCTCACTAAAGCCACGATGTGCATTGATTTAAAAGCCGATCGTTGATTTTAAAGATTACCAAACATAGATCATATAAATGATACTAATCATTTACTCTCTACTTTCCTCTGCTCGAACATCCCTTCGGGGATTGGACAATAATAACCACGCCCCTTTTGGCACGAAAGTCAGCGTCCTTAAAACAGTTCTCAAAGAGTTTCTTTAATCTCACTTGGAAGAACGCTTGACGTGTTATTCTGCCAGAGTTTTGTCAAACAGCTGTGTTTTTCAGAATTATGCCTTTGTGTCTACACATTTCTCAGCAGATAATTAGAAGTGAGGTGCTCATTTAATATTTAATTTAACACTGCCGGTTTGCATTTAATAGGTTTTATGGGTCTTTTTTCTATATAGTGTCATCACGAATCTAACTACCAAGCACAGGGTGTTGGCACCCCCGTGCTCGCTGTAAGTAGAATTATACACATTTTCTCATTCACAAGAAAAGTTTCTTAACACTTTGAATGTCTTAAATATAACAGCTCCCTCAACACATACTGCACAACAAGAGCTCATGAATCTTGTCTCTCACGGCACAAAGGGTTTAAACATACCGGCTCCCTCTACATGGACGGCACAACAAGGGCTTCTGAATCCTGTCATGCAACGCTAAGTTCAACTGCCCCTTTTGAGACATAACTTAATCCTTTTGTATTGTATTTTCTGGGTCACATAATCATGTTCTTTAAGTAAGGTTCACATGAGTGTACATTCACTCTAATATTTCTCTTTGTTGTTCAGTATCCTGTTTCTTGAGGCCTAATGTTTGAATAACTGTTTATTCTCTTTTACACTCGTACAGTGACAAGCTTAAGCACCTTAATGTCCCTCAGTTCTAAACGGCACCTCGTGCACGATTCAGTGAGTAGTTTTTCTGTATTGGACCATGTTTTCCTGCCCTGCGTCTGTTTTTCTATGTTTTCCTATTTATGTTCTTAATTTTTTAATTACATTTTTAAATTATGTCTTTTAATTATATGCTTTTGGCATTAAGTTTTTTAGTTTTTTTACAAATATTATTTTTTAATTATTTATTACAATAATATGCGTGTGTATCTATTGATCTTTCACTATGCTATTATGCGTTATTGTTGTTTTTGATTTTGGAATAATTTTTAAAGTATTTTTTCCCTTATATAAATGTGTCCCGGTTGCCTTTTCATAATGTAATTTATATATGTTTTTAATGGAATTATTATTATTATTATATTTTTTGTAAGCAACTCTCCCCTTGAGAAAGGCGCAAGCCGAAACGTGTCGGGGATCTTCAATAAAGCAATTTTGATTTAACACCAAGCAACTGGGTCGTCCACTGCTGCTGCTCCCTGTGTACTTTGCCTATCTCTGCAGGAGCTCTGCTCTCCTGTGTGCTGTTTCGCAGTTCTTTGTAAATGCCACGTTTGATGTCCACCAACCAGTTGTAGAATTTAGCCTTAGTAATAGGTCCCACATCCTCCATGTGGTCCATTCCTTCCTCACTCTCAGAATCGGAGCTCACAGCCACCATTTTCTCACAGCGCAGTTCCCACTCTCCAACCTTCTCAGTTGCTTTATCAGCTTTGTGTTGAAAACGCTCTAGCTTTTTTCATGTCAGCATGATTCCCTGAGATAAATGCACTCAAAAGAGACTTTTTAAATTGAGGGTGCGAATTCTGGTTCCGCGCTGATGTGATCAAAGGAAAATTCTCTAGCTCTGAGCCATCTCATTATAAAACTGGGATATTCAGCTTTGTTGTCCCTGGTTTGTGTTAGACTCTGGTCTACAAGATGCCAAAGGTTCAAAAAACTCACTCTGAAGAAACCATCAAGGAGATGTATGCTGAGAGAATAAAAAAAACCTTGTTACCCGAATCGGGGCCCAACACGGCTGTGGAAGCTGATGATGACCCCCTAGATGATGGGAGCTCTGAACCCGATGGGACTGACAACATGGCACTTCCAGGAAATCCGCTGGTCTAAGACTGAAATTATCTCTACCGTTACGGCCAGCTTTACTGAGCTTTTTGATTTTCTGGTCTCCTGAGTGGTAGAAATGGAGGAGCATGTCAGTGGGGTGGAAGATCGGAAGATGTGAGCAGTAGAGGAGTTGACCTGATTTTAAAAAAGTGGTACGCTGGCTCGAAGATAAGGCCAAAGATCAGGAGAACAGGGATCAGTGTCAGAACATTCGTATCTTTGGCATGCCAGAAAGTGAAGAGCTCCCAGATGTTCGGGGTTCTGTCAAAGACCTACTTGATACCTGATTTTTTGCCCAAATTGCCTCTCCAGCCTACGAAGGTAACAGAGCACACACGGACTCCTGACCTCGCCTCCGACCTGGTAAATGGCCTCGTGCGATAATTGTGCATCTCTTGAGTTATCAAGAAAAAGAGCATGTCATCTTTGAGGCACAGAAGTCCAAGTCTGTCTTTTACCGGAATTGGAAAATATCCATCTTTCCTGATATGAATGCTGAAACTGTGCGGAAGCATAAAGCTCTGGTTCAGTATAAGGAGGCTCTTCTAAAGGCTGGTCTGAGGGCTCACATCTGGTTTCTGGCCAGACTAACTGTCTTGGTAAAAGGTGAATGTTGGTTTCGCCATTCATCAGAGGAAGGGGGGGGGGGCGAGATTGCCTAGCCCTGTAGTGTGTCCTGTCCCCTCTAAGGACTGTGCTTCTACTGGAAGTTCTGCAGGCAATTGATCAACCAGTCAGGACAGTGGAGAGAAACCGGTCTGAGCAGACTGAAGGGCTCTCTTTGCCTTCTCTGGAAAACAGCACTGTGGATGACGTGGTAACCTCTGTGGATAGTAGTGAGCTGTCAGAGACTACTGCTGAAGAAAGAGCTGCAGAATGGCTTTTATGGCATAGTTTATACTGTGTTAATGTAACCAAAGTTGCCTTGCTGGTGCCCATTTTGGGCTTTGTCTACCTCTCACTCTGTTTGTTAAGGGATGTGTCTTTAGTTCCTGTTGGATTTAGGCTTGACTGCTGTGACTTTTGAGTGTGTGGTTGTATGTGGGGGGAGGGGTTCCTTCCTTCCTACTTGACTGATAGATTTGAAGGGAGTAAGTAAGTCCGGCTGGCTGTGAGCTCTGAGTGTGAATGGACAGAGTGATTGATTGTTATCTGTCTACCCCCTTTTTAGCTTTCGGTTTGGCTGCTTGGAACCCTGAGGGATGGAAGTGAGTTGGGCATGTAGACAGGTGTAAGTGTGTGAAGAAGAAGACAGTGACAGGTGGCGGTGAGAAATGGAGGAGTATACTGAGGTGAGGGTGAACGCCTGTGTACTTCTCCCGCTCGGCCTGCCATTGTGCTATCTGTTTTTTCATGCTTCGTTGTTGTTCTGGTGAGTTGATATGAGTGGGTCCCAAAATTGAGTGCAGCTCCCATCTGCCTTGCAGTTCCTTGAGTCATCCGCAGCTTCTGCTGTGAAGTGCATTATGCATGGACTCTGAGTACTGGTGGTAATAAGGGCTGATGTACCTGGTGGACAGGCATGCGGGAGGGGCTTTTGCTTCTTGGCCATTATTGAGTGGGGTGCAATGGCTCAAACTGACTTACTGGTGAGTGCATGGGTGTCTGGTGATTGCTCCGCTTCAACCTTTTCCTCTTTTCCCTAGTGTGTGTGTCCCAGTGCAGTTTGTAACTCTGTTCTGGGTGAGTGGTTATGACGGCCACAGGGAGGAAGGGGTGGTTTTCTCTGTTTACTGGGCATTTTCCTTGTTCTCTCCCCTGAATTCCTGGGAAGATGATTCTTGCCGTTGGTGGGCAATCTCCTCAGCGATCCTGACAAGTAGGAATTCCTGAGGACAGTCTGTGGAATTCTGCGAGAGTAGAGAATTATCAGTATCTACTTTAAGGGTGTGGCAGAGGGTTGAGGGGATTAGGATGTGGGGGATGGCTCAGAGCTGGTCAAAGTGGAGGTCCTTTGTGGGTGGATGTGCTACTTATCTTCGAGCCAGTGTACCACTTTTTTAAAATCGGGTCAATTCCTCTACTTTATAAAAGAGGATCCATGGTTGGATGTACATAGGTTAGTGTTGATTGATGATAATTACTTTCTTTTTCATTTTCCCTGGTGCACCTTTTGTAGTTGATGGAGGGGAGGGAGGTTGGGAGGGGTGGGATGGGATGGCGATCTATTTGTTGGTCTATTTTTATAGGTGATGGCACTTAAAATTTCCACTTTAAACATAAGAGAGCTTAACAGCCCGATAAAGTGCAAAAGGGTGCTGGCCTATCTCCGTTGAGAGTGTGTAGACTGTAGACAAGGGCTAACTAGGCTAGGCCCCAAAAGTATATTGGATATAATTAGTGAATTGGATGAGACAGCCCCTGACAAACAAATTTATACAACTATGATTCACCCAGGATATGGAGATTTGGAGTTGTCAGATTCAGGGACAGACAGCGGATCAGGATCCATAATATCCATAGGGATAGAAAGCAGCCCATCTATACATGAAACCAGATTATAGAACCTAACTTAGCTATGGGCCACAGAAAGTACAGGTTTGAATTGCAGTAAAACTATCTCTTTAAATGCACTTCTGCTTTTTCTAGGACATTGGCCTTACTAAAGGGCTTGTGTGTGATTAGCAAATAGAGTTTGTGTAGAAATAGATATTAGGTCAGATTGAACTTCTCTAAATAAATAGAACATAGGGTACATTTGCTTATCCTGCAATCTGATAGGCTAAAGAGGTTGCTAGGGCAGGATGAGCTGCTCTTTAGAAATTGGGCTTTGAGTCAATTAGCAAATATAACAAATATAGCTTGCATAAATAGTAGAAAATCAGCAAATATTATAAGTAACTAATTAGCTTCTGTTGAATAGTAGAATCACAGCGACACCTACTGAATTTAGTGAACATAGTTATGAGATGTAACTTATTCTTTCTATATGATAATGTTGCCTATGTTAGCAAATTTTATGTACACGTTGTAATTTGGACAGCACCAGATGTTAATTAAAGATTAACTGAGTCAGCTGATATTTTCTAATAAAAGCGGGAGCCCTGTGAAGCCATCTTTGAAGAAACTCGATGGATATGTCTGACTTAGACTCCATGCGTTTCCTCCCTATAGAGCTCCATAGTGATTGACTAATTAATTGATTGTGTCTCGTCTTTTCTTCCTATTGAGAGGTATAGAAATATAAAAGAATCCAGGTATTGTGTGTGTAGGATTCCAGACCCACAGAGTCTACAGTTTGTGCCATGACTCGGATTTCTCTGCCTTTCAACAGGAACGGTAAACACTGAAGGACACAGGCTGTGTGTGTGAGTATACTACAGTTTGACAGATATCTGTGTAACGTGTATAGTGTATTGTAAGTACAGTGGGTAATAAAACAGCTAAAGAGCAGAGATCTCAGTTAGAAGAATGGGACAAGAAAGTTCGTGAGATAGCACAGAATAAAGGAAGTCCCAATTATGAAATGAAGAGAAAATTTGGGGACAGCTCTTTGGATTATGTAGCTAAGTGGCAGTCAGTGACTGCCAGTAATCCCAAGTTGCAGTTCCCCCTTGGGGGCACGTTTCATGAGGATAAATTAAAATGGTTGCAATCTGTGTTAGCATTAGATGGGAATAATTCTCATAATAGTCATGAATGGATTACATATAACTTTTGGTGTTCAAAGGCTGTTGAAAAGGGCAAACACACTAATGATTCTGTAATTAAACAGTTCAGGGATCAGGTGTATAGAATAGAAGAGCAAATATGTGTTTTAACTAAACAAGTAGGAACTGATCGCGGAAAAATTGAAAATGTACAGTCGTGAACCTTGTACTCTAGCTTCTGCACCCCCAGCGTATGAGGAAGAAGTTACTGCACTAGCTATTTCCCTGTCTAGGAATAATAGTCTTGAAGGACTAGAAAAAGGGACTGTTACTTCTGGAGAGAGATCTGCAACTGTGAGTATATACTTCTGGTAATTTTCTAAAAGGAATTCTTTGTATTAAAGCTAATTAATCTGTGAACCCACTATTTTTTGTTAAATCAGTCAGGGCCTAGTAGCAGCAGTTTAAGTTTAAATTTAAAACACAGAAGAGAGCTTTCTGGTTACATTTCGAACCCAGCAGAGAGCTTGTAGTTTACATTTAATAGTCACTCAGGGCCTAGCATCAGCAAAGTACTTTTAGCTTAAATTTAAAACACAGAAGAGAGCTTTCTGGTTAAATTTAGAACCCAGCAGAGAGCTTGTAGTTTAAATTTCATAAGAAGTTAGAGCCTAGCAGCAGCTAAGAGCTATAATTTAAATCAAATCAGAATATAGCTTACCTCAGCAGCACAAGACAGGGTACTGTGTAGCAGCCCTCTTTTAATAAGTGTTATTTCCCTCCCTCCCCTGGGATAATCGTAGCTTTATAGGTACTTACACATCTTAAAAGGCAGGAGGTGCTCTCAGGTGAAGCTCATTACCCAAATCAGTCATACACTAAGGACCTGAGATTAGTTAAGCTTTAGGTGAACAAGGTATATTACACATATTAGGTACAGTGTTATTAGTATAAATATCCATAGCAACCCTTAGTAAGTAAAGAACTTAGATCTAAACACAAACTTAAAACTAAGATGAAGACAGCAGTCCAGCAGCGGGATGGGGGCTTTCCAGTCTTTTGCAATGAGTGTCACATGTATGATTTTCTCCCAGTTGGTGAGAGGTCTTATGTGTGCACTAGGTGCAAGGAGCTCTTTGCTCTCAGGGAATGAGTCCATTCTCTAGAGGCTAAAGTAGAAGACTTGGAAAGCATAAGACAGACAGAGAGGTACATAGACGAGACCTACAGGGATATAGTCCTGAAGTCCCACCTCCAGTCTGGCAGCATCCCTGTTGCCATGGAGGAGAGAGGTCACGTGAAAGGAGAGCATCACCCTGGTGTGGCATGAAGTGATCCTGTAACTAGGACCTGTCCTCCAGGTGATGTAAAACCCTCTCGCACCGAGGAAGTTTCTCCAGGGCCATGTGCCCATGAGGGAAGGGTTAGGACAGCCGTTACAGTTGGTGATTCGATCATTAGGCATGTAGATAGCTGGGTGGCTGGTGGACGTGAGGATCGCCTGGTAACATGCCTGCCTGGTGCGAAGGTAGCGGACCTCACGCGCCACCTAGATAAGGTCTTAGATAGTGCTGAGGAGGAGTCTGCTGTCTTGGTACATGTCGGTACCAATGACAGGAAAATGTGGTAGGGAGGTTCTGGAGGCTAAATTTAGGCTTTTAGGTATGAAGTTGAAATCCAGAACTTCCAGGGTAGTGTTCTCCGAAATGCTTCCTGTTCCACGTGCAGGACCCAAAAGGCAGGCAGAGCTCCGGAGTCTCAATGCGTGGATGAGACAATGGTGCAGAGATGAGGGTTTTGGATTTGTTAGGAACTGGGGAACATTCTGAGGAAAGGAGGGGCTCTTCCGAAGGGATTGGCTTCACCTTAACCGGGATGGAACCAGTCTGCTGGCATTAACCTTTGAAAAGGGGATAGAGCAGCTTTTAAACTAGATATTAGGGGAAAGCCGACAGTCACCCAAGAGCGGATGGTTCGGAAGAATGTATCTTTGAAGGATACTACCAAAAGCAGAGAGGTTCCACAAATGAGTAAAGTAGCCCAAATGCCCTCAAGTATGGAGCAGACAGAGCTTAAAGATCCCAAATTACCCATGTCTAACAATAGCCAAATTAATACGAATAAAATACATTCTCTAAAATGCTTGTATGCAAATGCTAGAAGTCTAAAAAATAAGATGGGGGAGTTAGAATATATAGCACTAAATGAAAGGTTAGATATGATTGGAATATCAGAGACATGGTGGAAGGAGGACAACCAGTGGGACACTGTGATACCTGGGTACAAACTATATCGTAATGATAGAGCTGATCAAATTGGTGGAGGGGTTGCTCTCTATGTTAGAGAGGGCATTGAGTCAGAAAGGATTAAAGTTTTGCAGGAAACAAAATCTGCTGTAGAATCTATATAGATTGAAATTCCATGTAAAAGGGGGAAAGCAATGGCAGTGGGGGTGTACTATCGAGCACCTGGCCAGAATGACCAAATGGATGATGAAATGCTCAAAGAAATCAAGGAAGCTAACAAAAGTTACAGTGAAGTAATAATAATGGGTGATTTCAATTACCCCGGTATCGACTGGGTCAATGTCGCGTCAGGACATGCTAGGGAGATAAAATTCCTAGATGAAATAAATCACTGCTTCTTGGAGCAGCTGGTTCATGAACCGACCAGAGGGGAAGCCATATTAGACCTAGTCCTTAGTGGAACACCAGATCTAGTGCAAGAGATAAGGGTGTTGGGGCCACTTGGCAATAGTGATCATAGAATGATCACCTTTGATTTAACTAGTGGAAGAGGGATAGTAAGGAAATCCACAGTACTACCTTTTAACTTTCAAAAGGGAGACTATGATAAAATGAGGAAAACAGTTAAGAAAAAACTAAAAGGAGCAGTTGCAAAGGTTAAAGACGTACATCAGGCTTGGCTGTTGTTGAAAAATACTATCTTGGAAGCCCAGACCAGCTGTATTCCATGCTTTAAGAAAAGTGGAAGGAAGTCCAAAAAACTGCCAGCATGGTTTAAAGGTGAGGTCAGAGAGGCTGTTGTTGCCAAAAAAGCAACTTTCAAGAAATGGAAAAAAGAGCCAAACGACGAAACCTGGAAACAGCACAAGCACTGGCAAGTCAAATGCAAGGCATTAAAAAGGCAGGCAAAGGGAGAATTTGAGAAGAAGTTTGCTGCGGAAGCAAAAACGCGAAGTAAAGACCTTTTCAAGTACATTCATAGCAAAAACCCTGTGAGAGAGTCAGTTGGTCCATTAGATGATAAAGAGGTTAAAGGAGCACTAAGAGGCGACAAGGCGATAGTGGAGAGATTGAATGAATTCTTTGCTTCAGTCTTTACTGAGGAAGATGTAGGGATGTTACCCATGACTGAAGTGGTATTTAAAGGTGCGGAAGAATTGAAGGAAATATCGATACATCGGGAAGATATATTACAACTATTAGATAAACTGAAGAGTAGCAAATCACCTGGGCCGGATGGTATACATCCAAGGGTGTTGAAAGAACTGAAATATGAGATTGCAGAACTGCTATCAGTAATCTGTGAACTATCATTAAAATCATCTCTAATACCTGAAGATTGGAGGATCGCCAATGTAACACCAATTTTTAAAAAGGGTTCCAGAGGTGATCCGGGAAACTACAGACCGGTGAGCCTGACATCAGTACCGGGAAAAAATGGTAGAAACCATCATAAAGAATAAAATTACTCAGCATATAGATAGTCATGACCTAATGGGAGACAGCCAACATGGCTTTAGACAAGGAAGATCTTGTCTTACTAATCTGTTATGTTTTTTTGAAGGTGTGAATAAACAGGTGGACAAAGGTGAGTCAGTTGATATAGTGTATCTGGACTTTCAGAAAGCCTTTGACAAAGTCCCTCATGAGAGACTTTTGGCAAAACTAAAGAGTCATGGGATAGGAGGCAGTGTACTATTGTGGATCAGGAACTGGTTAAAAGATAGAAAGCAGAGGGTAGGGCTAAATGGCCAATTTTCCCAATGGAGAAAGGTGAATAGTGGTGTACCCCAGGGATCTGTGCTGGGTCCGCTGCTTTTTGACATATTCATAAATGACCTGGAAAGTGGAATAACGATTGAGGTTATCAAATTTGCAGATGACACAAAACTATTTAAAGTTGTTAAAACTCAAGAGGATTGTGGAAAATTGCAAGAGGATCTTGATAAATTGGAAGACTGGGCATCAAAATGGCAGATGAAATTTAATGTGGACAAGTGCAAGGTTATGCACCCAGGGAAGAACAACCCAAACTATGGTTACACGATGCAAGGTTCCACATTAGGAACCACCACCCAGGAAAAAGATTTAGGCGTCATTGTGGACACCATGTTAAAACCCTCGGCCCAGTGTGCAGCGGCGGCCAAGAGAGCAAATAGAATGCTAGGTTTGATAAGGAAAGGAATGGAAAATAAAACAAAAGATATTATAATGCCTCTATATTGTTCCATGGTGAGACCGCACCTTGAATATTGTGTGCAATTCTGGTCGCCGTATCTTAAAAAGGATATAGCGATTTTAGAAAAGGTTCAGAGAAGAGCCACCAAAATGGTAAAAGGGATGGAAGGATACTCCTATGAAGAAAGGCTAAAAAGGTTAGGGCTCTTTAACCTGGAAAAGAGACGGCTGAGAGGAGATATGATAGAAGTCTATAAATTAATGAACGGAGTGGAACGGGTAAGCGTAGATCGATTGTTTACCTTATCAGAATATAGAAAGACTAGGGGACATGCAATGAAGCTACAGGGTAAACTATTTAAGACTAATAAAAGAAAATATTTTTTCACTCATCGTGTAATCAAACTCTGGAATTTGTTACCGGAGGATGTAGTAAAGGCTGTTAGTGTAGCTGGGTTTAAAAAAGGTTTGGACAAGTTCCTGGAGGAAAGGTCCATAAACCATTATTAAGAAGGGACCCAGGATATCAATGCTTGAACCAATACAAGCATTGTGGAACCTGTGTCCCTTGGGGAAACTGCTAGGTAAGTATGACCTAGATTGGCCACTGTTGGAAACAGAATACTGGGCTTGATGGACCTTGGTCTGACCCAGTATGGCATATCTTATGTTCTTATCTTATGTTCTTAATGCTCCAGCTTTGGCTGCCAGTCACGATCGGGAGGGGCCCCGATCCAACTGGATGCTATGCCTGGTGTCTCTACCCCTGTTAAACCTGATACGTCAAGTGTAGTATTACATTCTTTTGATTCTCCACTTACTGCAGGGGGGGAAGCTGGTGCCTCTCCAAGTGGCTTTCTTGCCTCTACCCCTGTGGATTCTGCAATTATTCCTCGTACCACTAGAACTCAGTAGTTAACTAAGGACATTGTAGAACTTGAAAAGTTAATAGGAGTAGAAGCTAGTCAGCTGGTAGGTTTAACTACTGTAGAGCAGTTAAAACAGTATCATGTCTTTCTAATAAATAAAGCTTGTACATTGACTGAAGTAATTACAGCTATGTTCGAAGCATTAGATCTGCAAATAAAACAGCATACCGTAAGTTTGTTACCTCATAGTAAAAGTAGGGAAATTGTAGCTGAAGCAATGTCTGCTGTTGCAAAGGGAATTGGGCATTGGACCAAGGCTCCATTGATTTCTAATTGGCAGTGTCTGCAGTGTTTAACTTTGGAATTGGGTGAATCATTAGCTCTAGATAAACAGACTAGGGAACAGAGCAAGGAAATTGATCTACTTGCTCCGTTTAGAGCTTTTCCTAGGGGAGATGGGGGTTTAGTTACTTTAGCATCACACTGGTCTCCAACTGAAATTTTTAATTTGGCTAGATCATGCCCTGATTCTAGAGAAAAATCTGGTCAGTTTGTAGATTATTGGCGTCAGCTAATAACTACGTATGATCCTTCTTGGGTAGATTTACAAAATTTATTGAAAGCAGTTTTTCTGAATCCCATAGAATTAAGGGCAGTCACCCACCCTCAGATGCCTGATAATGTAGCATGGGTGTGGCCCTGTGCTGATCCTGTTATTAATGCTTCTGATGCTGCTCAAATGACTGCGTTTAGGGACCATAGGGATAATTTGTTAAAGGCAATTGAAAGAAAATGTACTCCTGTCAGAGATTTGTCCAAACTCTTAGATCTAAAGCAGTGTTCGGGTGAAACTGTTAGCCAGTTCCACACCAAGTGTTGCCTAGCATTCCGAGATTTTTCTCCTCAGAATGGTGAGATGGAGGGTTTTGCTTCAGTTTTTGTGACTGGACTGCAAGCAGAAATAAAAGATATTCTTGAAAATGCTTTGCTTGGATGGTCTACTAAGTCTGCACAAGAGATCCTGGAAGCTGCCTTGCATGCAGAGAAGCGAATCCAGAAGCAGAAAGAAGCTGACAAAGGTAAACTTGATCGTCAACGTCAAAAACTTTTAAATATACAAGTAGCAAGTTATGAATCCAACTTTAGGGGGCGAAGTAGAGCAAGAAGTGGTAGAGGTGTTGGTACCCTTTAGAGGAAGAGGACATGGCTATATGAGAGGACAGCAAGGAGATTGTGCCTGTTATGGTTGTGGGCAAGTGGGGCATATGATTAAAGATTGTACTAAGCCAAGGGGCAACTTTTCCCAACCTGGGGTACGACAGGATGCTGCTAGTTATCCATCTGCTTCATACCCTGTGTCTACCCCTAACCAGTTATGACCCAATATTATGCAGAGACTGATGTGGACTGACTAGGCTTGGTTGTGTGTCCCAACACACAGGGGGAAATACGTGCTACTATTATGGGGTATGAATTGCTTTTCCTGTTAGATACAGGTGCTTCTACATCTGCCATAGCGCTATCCCAGTTACCTCCTCCTCTGTTTGAGGCACTACCTGCAGCTCCTAAAGTACCTTGTGAAGGAATTGAAGGAAAGACGATCATGCATCAAAAGTTATCTGATGTGCCAATTATAGTGGAGGGAAAATTGTATCATACAGATTTTCTAGTTGGCCCTACGTTGCCTGTCAACTTGCTTGGTCGAGATTTTTTATCCAGAAACAAGACTGTTATAAGCTGGGAAACTGGCACTTTGACTTGTACCTTGTGTCCCCTGCAACTACAACAGCCTATAGCTGTGACACCAGCTGTTGCGACTACTCCACCATTGGACACTCTTCCTTCAACCTTGTGGGCAGTACCAGGTGATGATATTGGGCATCTCAACATTCCTCCAGTCAAGATTGAAGTACAACCAGGAGCTCCACTACCATATGTGCATCAATATCCATTGCCTGCAGCGTCGGTGGCTGGACTACGGCCAGTAATTGAAAATCTGCTGTCTCAGGGTGTGTTGGTACCCACTTCTTCTCCTTGCAGTACTCCTATCTTACATGTGTTAAAGGCTGATGGTAAGTCCTACAGATTTGTGCAAGATTTGAGAGCAATTAATCGTATTGTCCTACCAATTTTTCCTCTTGTACCCAATCCTCATGATATTTGGACTCGCATACCATGTGGCTCCACCCACTTCTCAGTTATAGATTTAAGCTCCGCCTACTACTCCATAGCGGTGGGGGAGGAGTCGAGATATTTACTGGCATTTACGTTTGAAGGGCGCCAGTATACCTGGACTACGCTGTCTCAAGGCTACACAGAGAGTCCTGCTTATTTTTCGCAGGCCTTTAAAGCTGCTTTACAGGACTTGGCTTTGGACAAATCTGTACTGATCCAGTATGTAGATGATTTACTTATTTGTTCCCCTTGTTATGATGCTTGCATTGCTGATACTATGTTAGCTCTTGTACATATCTCTCATTTGGGATTTAAAGTGAATCAATCGAAATTGCAATTTGCTGTACCGCAAGTGATATTTCTTGGTGTATGTCTCTCCTCTGCTGGGCGCTCTATTACTGCTCAGAGAATTGGGCCTATTATGTCAATGCCTTTCCCTGCTACTGTACCTCTAATACGCCGCTTTCTAGGCCTTCTAGTGTTTTGTCGTCAGTGGATACCTGACTTTGCTGAACTTGCTGCTCCACTGTATGCCCTGCTTGGCCATGAGGCTCCAGAGGGTATTATAGTTCCTACTAAAGCTCAGCACAATGCTTTCCACTCTCTGCGGCAAGCTTTACTGACTTCTCCTTGTCTTTCGTTTCCAGATTATAATTTGCCTTTCTGCCTTTATGTAGCGACATCTACTTCTGCTGCTGTGTGTGTTTTGGCACAACGCTTTTCTACTGGACTCAAGCCTTTAGGCTATTTCTCTCAAGCCTTTGATCCAGTTGTTTCTGGCATGCCGCCATGTTTCCAATCTTTAGCTGCTGTGGTATTTGCAATACAGACTACTGACTTTCTCGTCCTTCAACATGAACTACATGTATATACATCTCACTCAGTTGCTAGGTTATTGCATTTGGCTAAGACTCAACCTCTATCCAGTTCTCGTTTATTGTTATTTGATCTGGCTGTCTCCCAAGCACATGTAACCTTACATGAAGTCTCTTTGTTACAGCCAGCTCAAATTTTGGCTTCTTTAGAACCATTGTTACACTTGTCTGACCCTGATGGAACTCACGATTGTCTTTCTTCTGTAATAGCCTATTCAAAGGCTAGGCCTGATTTGTTTGCTATTCCTTTGTCAAACCCTGACTGGGTTCTATTTACTGATGGTTCTGCCTTCCGTGATGAACATGGGAATTTACTTGTGGGGTATGCTGTAACTACTGTTGATTCTGTAATAGAAGCAGGAGCGTTGCCGTTTGCAAGTGCCCAGTTGGCAGAAGTGTTCACTCTCATTCGGGCCTTGGAAATGTCTACACATTTGGTTGTTAATATCCATAGTGACAGTAGTTAAGCAATCGGGGTTCTATGGGACTTTGGCAATATTTGGGCTCAGCGGGGGTTCTTGACTGCTGCTCATAAACCCATCAAACATGCCCGCTATATTGAACGTTTGCTTGCTGCAGTGCTTAAGCCAGCTCAACAACATGCAACATTGTAAAATCGATCACCAATGTACCATGGTCGGACCATAAACTTATAAACTTACAAATTCCTCTGAGCAACAATCAGCTTCGCAACAACAGAAAACTGGACAACACATCTAGAGCTACAAGAGGCTTTCGACCATTCAACAGGGAACTTATACTATCAAGCACCCAATCACTCCTTGACAACACAGCACTCAACCTTGATGAGTCTATCACCGCCTGGAACAGCAACCTTAACACCATTGCTCAACTCCCACACAAAAAGAACATGTCCAGGAAAAAATCCTCTGCTCCATGGTTTTCCCCCGAGTTACGGTCCTCCCTTACCCACCTACGAAGACTTGAAAAACGCTGGCGCCGCTCACTTTCCATCGACGATCACGCAGCCTACAATCTCCACCTTGCATCTCACCGTGAAGCAATCACAACCTTAAAGAAGCAATACCACACTGATTTGCTCAAAATATCTTTGAACAAACCTCGCGACCTCTTCAATCTTGTCAAATCACTGTCAAAGGAACCATCCTCTGAACAAAATGAAGATATCCACCCACAGGAATTTGCTGATTACCTACAATCAAAACTTCTTCAAACAGATGAGCTCTCAAAAACCACTGTACAAGCAACAACCTGTCTAACATCCCTGTCTGTACTTACCACACCCTCTGCTAAACACATTGAAGACACAATCGCCTCACTCAACACCACAACTGCACAAACCGACCCTTGCCCAGCCTTTTGGATAAAGGATCTTCGAAGTGCATTTAGCCCCTTCATTGCAAGAATCATTAACCTCTCCTTTACATCTGGATCCTTCCCATCTGCATTAAAGTTTACATCCATTAGACCTCTGCTAAAGAACGCGAAACTAGACCCTAAACGGCCCGACTCCTACAGGCCTATAGCCAGCATCCCCCTTCTAGCAAAGATTTTTGAGAAAGAGGCACAACGGCAAATCCAAGACCATATAGATTCCGCAGCCCCCCTTGACCATTCTCAACACGGCTTCAGAGAATTCCACGGGGTTGAGACACTGCTCACCACCCTATTCAATGATGTTCTCACCACTATAGACAACTTACAGCAAGGCGTTGTGCTAATCTTCCTGGATATAGCAGCAGCGTTTGATTCGGTAAACCATGAGATTCTCCTCGTTCGACTGAAAGAAAAAGGCGTCCATAACTCAGCACTTGAATGGTGCAAATCATACCTTGATACCAGAATGCAATATGTAAAAACTGCAACAGGAGAATCCGAACTCTTCCATCAAAAACAAGGGGTTCCGCAAGGGTCCTCTCTCTCATCCCTCATGTTCAACATCTATATGCAGCCGATCTGCAATATCATCAGGTCATTCAATGTGAAATGTATGGTATACGCAGACGATATCCTACTCTACATGCCGTTTTCCACAAAGCAAATGGATTTACTACCTATAACAAACTGCTTCGATGCAGTCTCAGAATGGCTCCTGTCACAGAACCTCCGCATTCAACACAAGAAAACCGAGGTTCTCTTTATCACCAGAGACACCAACTTCACCCCACCTTCACATATAAAAGTCAAAGGAGCTGAACTATGCACTAAGGAAGCAATAAAATACCTTGGAGTCACACTGGACCACCGGCTCAACATGAAACCACACATAAATAATATCGTAAAAGCTGTCTACTTCAAGATACGCACGCTCAAGCACCTACGCTCCCTACTTGACCCAGAAGACTTCAGAACCATTTACCAAGCCCTAATCCTACCACATTTTGATTTCGCCAACTCAATTCTTCAAGGACTCCCACAATCCACCTTGAGCCCATTACAGCTCGCTATGAACACTGCCGCAAGGGTTCTTCAAGGAGCGTCCAAGAGTGAACATATTACACCAATCCTCAAACAGCTCCACTGGCTCCCCATACACGGAAGGCTGATGTTCAAAATCCTGATTCTAACATTCAAGGCCATAAAGGGACTATCTTCCAACTCACTTTCTGAGCTCATCCAAACTGTACCACGAAACAGAAACAGAAGACAGGCAACATTAAACTCCTTATCAACACCAAAGGCCATTACAACATACAATCTATCAACAGCTAACAGAGCCTTCTTGTGTTGCGCACCAAAATGCTGGAACTCGCTCCCTGCCGACATCCGTACCATAACCGACTTAACCCAGTTCAGAAAGGCCCTTAAATTCACCCTATTCACCAGATACTACCCCATATGAAGATAACATCTAGTCCCACTACATATCCAACTTCAGTTTTTTTCCCTTGCTCCCAACAATCGTGCTAATTCATGTACATAGTTCGAGCATGTGATCTAGTTAACAGATTACATTTTCCATGTAAATAGTTCTCCCTTGTTTTCCAAGTTGATAATCCTGTTATATGTAACTCCGAACAGCCTGTTGTTCTGGTTTTTGTTTTGTTCTCTGTAAACCGCGCTGATGTCGAAGAGTGCGGTATAAAAGAAATTAAAATAAATAAATAAATAAATAAATAAGTGGCTGTGTTGAAATGCAAAGGACATAATCTTAATGGTACTGTGGTGTCACAAGGCAATCAGTTTGTAGACCAAGCTGCTAAAGCTGCAGCAGCAGGACCTGAAGTTCCATCACATCTTTTATTAACTCTTCGTTCACCTGCAGCTTCTACTTCTGGCTCATTATCTCTGGACTTGATGCATTCTCATCAGGACTCAGCTGACTTCACCGAAAAACAGGATTGGCTCACTTGGGGAGCATCACCTGATGGTACTGGACTTTGGATGAAGGACAGTTTGATTATCTGTCCTAAATCATTGTTATATCCTGTTGCCTTATTCTTGCATCATAAGTTGCACTTAAGTGTCATGGCTATGACAAAAGCTTTTGCTCAATTGTGGCATAATCCTACATTTGCTTCTGCTGCTCATGCTGTGTGTGTTTCTTGTCTCCCGTGTTTGCAAGCAGGAAAGTCTGGATGCACTCTGCGCGTATCACCTTCTCCATCCTTGCCTAGGCCTCGAGGACCCTTCCTCTTCTTGCAAATGGACTTTACTGATCTGCCTTGTGCCAAGGGGGGAAGGAAACATCTTTTGGTTTTTACTTGCTTATATTCTGGATGGCCTGAGGCCTATCCAAAAAATTCATTGTCTGCTGCTACAGTTTTGAAATGCTTGCTTACTAGTTTATTCCTTTGTGGGGTGTGCCCCTGGTTTTGTCTTCGGATCAAGGTCCAGCATTTACGGCAGACGTCTGGAAAGGCATAAATGCATTTTTTGGCCTTCATCAGCAACTTCATCCTCCATATCATCCGCAAAGCTCTGGCCAAGTGGAACGGATGAATCGGACGCTGAAGGTGCTTCTCCAGTCTCTGACTCATGATTGGAGTCGGGATTGGGTGGAAGCTTTGCCGTTTGCTTTGTTCTCAGTCCGTAATTCTCCTCAGAGAACTCGACAAGGTCTTACCCCTTATGAAATTGTGACAGAACGTCCAGCAACTACTCCAGCCCATGTTATAATTCCACCGGATCAATTGCCGGATCCCCAATTACTGCGCAGCGACTTACTATCCTATTGTAAATATTTGTACCAAACGCTGGTATCTCCTTCCTTTTTACAGCTTACAAAGCAGGGTGCTCAGGCATCTCAGTCAACCCCAGATGTGGAACCAGGAGACTGGGTACTCATCAAGGATCCAGCACTAAAGTCGGCTCTAGCAGCGAAGTTTCTGGGACCATTCCAAGTGTTGCTCGTGGGATATTCGGCATTGGAAGTGAAAGGGTGAAAAGCATGGATACATCTGGACCAGTGCAAGAAGGCACCATCCCCTGGATAAGACAATTTCCACCTAGATCAAATCCTGAGGAATTAATTGAAATTGAACTGAACTCATTCCCTCCAAGTTCATCTCCACTTGATCAAGAAAGTGACTGTGAAATTGTTGGACAATCACAACCTAATCCAGAATTGGTTATTGACAATTGGCTAATATGCATTTTCGCAATAGCATTGGCACTGTTTCTGTTTTTCTGGGTTTGGTATCGGGAGTATAGATGAGTTGATAAGGAGACTATCCAAAAAACCAACAATAGCCCCTTAACACCAGGCAGTAGTAGATAAGATGCTTCGGGAGTTTGGTTTTGTTACTACTCCTCCTCCTGCGGTCCCAGCTCATACAGTTCCTGAGTATGATCCACATGCTCCCTGGGCAAAACATGGTACTTTCTGTAATGTGTTTCATTCTCACATTTACTCCTTAATTCAGCGTTTTAATATTTCCAGCTGTGCAGTATGCTTGCCTCATCCAGCAGCTACACAGTTTGGATTTTTGCCTAGACCTCGACCTATTTCCTTGCAAGAGCTGAAGGAGTTGTCTGTGAATGAAACTCTGTTTAATCTTACTGTAACATGGCCAGAGGGAGTAACCCCTGCTCCAAGAATTATCAGCCCTCAGCCAGTGGCTGATCCTCCTATTTGTTTCCAAAGAAAAGGAGCATATCCTGTGGGAGAAACCCCTTTGTCTAAATGTCAGACTGTCATGACTAACAACCATGTCCATTTAGTGATGGAGTCTCCTACAGTAAGTTCTGTACAAGCCATTTCAAATTTAAAGGTAGTTAATGTTATCCCTGACCCCAAGACTCGTCTTGATCAGTATGAATTACAATATTATGATCAGGATGGGTTCCCAGCATATGGGAAGTATAGAATGCAGAACAGCAAAGATGGGTTGTCATCTGGGTATGTCGACAATTATGTGTATCCCTATTTAGGATATTATCACCCATGGTTACGAAATATTTGGCCCGGAACTGAAGTTCTAGTTACAGAACCTAAAGATTTTAAAATTTGGCCTGATGGATTACTTGCCTTGGTGGGTCACTATTTTGTGTGTGGAACCTTAGCGTATGTTCGATTGCCTGCTGATTGGTCTGGCAATTGCTACATAGCTACTCTTGACTTGCCATGGAAACTGGTCCCTTATGAAACTTTACTAGGAATGCCTTCTAGTCGTCATCGCAGAGCCGTAGATGACTCTAGTGCTGATATCCATGCAAAAAGGAAATTACTAGATGATACCACGATGTTGACTCAACAAGAAGTAAGCACCTTTACGGGAACAGTGTGGCTAAGTACCTTTGGCGCCATACGCCCTACACAATGCTATGGTGAGCAATTATTGCGAATTTATGCTTTAATAGAAGTTACAGCCCAAGATTTGACTGATGCTCTTACAGTCATGCAAGGTACCGTAGACAAGCTTACTCTGCACAGAATAGGATGGCCTTAGATTATTTGCTAGCCAAAGAAGGAGAAGTCTGTAATATTGTACATGAGCACTGCTGTACGCTCATCGATTCACAAAGTAAGGTGGTCTCTGGTATCCTAGAACAGGTGAGCTCACTTCTCCAAAGATAGTATAGAAGGAACCTCTGATTCTGTATGGCCCTGGTTTGATAACATGTGGAGTGGCTTGTCAGGCCCAGTAAAAGCTCTACTGACAGGCCTGTTTGGCTTCTTAGTAGCCCTCCTACTCTTAGGAATATGTCTTGCTTGCATTATGAAGTGTTGTACTTCATACTTGTCCAAAACTACGAATACTATTGCAGTTCTTAAATTGTGGAGTGTTCCTAGTACTGGAGACTTGCTTCGTGAAATGCCCTTTTATGAAGAATGTGGTTCTGGGCAGAACCAAAGGGAGGACTGTAGACAAGGGCTAACTAGGATAGGCCCCAAAAGTAAATTGGATATAATTAGTGAATTGGATGAGACAGCCCCTGACAAACAAATTTATACAACTATGATTCACCCAGGATATGGAGATTTGGAGTTGTCAGATTCAGGGACAGACAGCAGATCAGGATCCATAATATCCATAGGGATAGAAAGCAGCACATCTATACATGAAACTGGATTATAGAACCTAACTTAGCTATGGGCCACAGAAAGTACAGGTTTGAATTGCAGTAAAACTATCTCTTTAAATGCACTTTTGCTTTTTCTAGGACATTGGACTTACTAAAGGGCTTGTGTGTGATTAGCAAATAGAGTTTGTGTAGAAATAGATATTAGGTCAGATTGAACTTCTCTAAATAAATAGAACATAGGGTACATTTGCTAATCCTGCAATCTGATAGGCTAAAGAGGTTGCTAGGGCAGGAAGACCTGCTCTTTAGAAATTGGGCTTTGAGTCAATTAGTAAATATAACAAATATAGCTTGCATAAATAGTAGAAAATCAGCAAATATTATAAGTAACTAATTAGCTTCTATTGAATAGTAGAATCACAGCGACACCTACTGAATTTAGTGAACATAGTTATGAGATGTAACTTCTTCTTTCTATATGATAATGTTGCCTATGTTAGCAAATTTTATGTACACGTTGTAATTTGGACAGCACCAGATGTTAATTAAAGATTAACTGAGTCAGCTGATATTTTCTAATAAAAGCGGGAGCCCTGTGAAGCCATCTTTGAAGAAACTCAATGGATATGTCTGACTTAGACTCCATGTGTTTCCTCCCTATAGAGCTCCATAGTGATTGACTAATTAATTGATTGTGTCTCGTCTTTTCTTCCTATTGAGAGGTATAGAAATATAAAAGAATCCAGGTATTGTGTGTGTAGGATTCCAGACCCACAGAGTCTACATAGACATTGCCCTTTTTCAGGAAATCCGGCTAGTGCCCCTGGAATTGGAAAAGCTGCAGGGTAAGCATTGGGATAAAATTTACTGTTCTGCTTACAACTCGAAAAAGAGGGAGGTGGCTATATTAGTGAGCACCCGAGTTCCCTTCACTCTATATAAAACTGGAGGAGACACCCAAGGGAGAATAATATAGATTGTGGGCCAATGTCAAGCGCCAAGAGATCTCTTTATTGAATATCTATGCACCCAACAGTCCAGAGGGACCTTCTTTCAACAAGAGTTCACAGCCTTTGCACAAAAGACTAAAGGCTTTTGGGCAGTGGGTGGGGATGTAAATTGCGCCCTGAGCTCCCTTGATAGATCTGGTCCAGTGACAAAGGTATGTTCCCTAGCTGAAGGAGCAGCACTCTGTAAGGCACTCATGTGGCAGGGCTGGATAGACGTTTGGCAGACTTTGCATATTGGCGAGCATGATTATACACACTGCTCAGCAAAGAGACAAAGTTATTCTAGGCTAGACCTGTTCTATTGCCCAAATGAAATGATTGAGAAAGTGGAGAACATCCATATCCACCCCCTTGAGGTGAGTGACCATGGTATAGTGTTAGATTTGTGTGAGATGGGCCAGCAGCAGGTGGGTGATATTGGTGGGCCAATGCACACCTGATTCAGGAGGAGGGGTTGCAAAAGCTGATGCACCAGTGGTGGGCTGATTTTCTTTTTACTAATGATAGTGGGGACATCACTGCTGGTTTGTTATGGGAGACTAGCAAAGCCTACATGTGAGGGCAGCTTTTGCAGTTAGCTGCAAGGCAGAAGTGACAATATGAGGTTGACCTTGTGTACTCAATTGGAGCATCTGCAGGATGAGCATAAGAGAACTGGGAATTGCAGGGTCTATCTTTGACTGTTGGAGGTTAGGCGTCAGATCGATTCTATTGAGCAGAGCACTTGGAATTGCTTTTGAGGTTGTGTAAGTGGAACTTCGTGGAACATGGTGAGAAAGTGGGTAAGCATCCATATCCACCCCCTCGAGGTGAGTGACAATGGTATAGTGTTAGATTTGTGTGAGATGAGCCAGCAGCAGGTGGGTGATATTGGCGGGCTAATGCACACCTGATTCAGGAGGAGGGGGTGCAAAAGCATGAAGTGTAGCAGTAGGTTTGTTAGTGCTATGTTTGGATCAGACCGTGTACTCTGGAATTGATACCATTGGGATTACCCAGGCATTCTGGGATTTTTATTCTCACACTTATATTCCTTGGATATATTGGCTACCTCTGCGGACATCTCTGCCTTCTTGAACCAGACTCGGCTGCCTGAACTATCAGATCAGCAGCGTCTCTTGTTGGATCGTGTTATCTCCATACCAGAGATTACACTGGCTATATTCTCGCTAGCCTCAGGGAAAGCTATGGGGTCAGACAGATTTCCTATGGAATGGTACAAAGTGATGGAGGACTCTCTTGCACCAGTGCTGCAACATGTCTTTAATGATGCCCTATCAGTTGGTAATCTGCCCCTGACTATGTATGACACAGAAATTTCACTTATCCCTAAAGGGGACTGATTGCCTAAAGAGTATGGTAATTATCACCTGATTTCTTTGTTGAACAGTGATGTGAAAATTGTTGCTCGGATTTTAGCCAGCAGACTGGACAGTGTTATCTTGGCAGGCAAATTACGGACAATGTCCGTAGGCTCCTCAATATTATTCTCCACATGTCATGGGAGTTGAAGCCTGCATGCTGCGTTTTTTTAGACACCGAAAAAGCCTTTGACCACGTTGAATGGGAATACACCTTTGCAGTTTGGCCAGGTTTGGTTTGGGTGAACGGTATGTGGGGTGGGTGTGGGCACTATGTGCAGCCCTTCAAGCTCAGGTAATGGTGAATGGCCTCCACTCGGATAACTTCCTGCTTTGCAAGGGAACTCATGCTGGCGATTGAACCTTTAGCTTACCTTCTCCCTTCAGCTAAGGATATTAGGCCTATCACTATAGATTCTATCCCTCATCATGTGTCTATTTACGCTGATAATACTTTAATATTTCTGGAAGAGCTGGTGGTTTCATTAGAGGGTTTGGTGCGAGTGTTACAGGAGTTTGCTTCTGTCTCCGGGTTTAAGGTTAATTTAGAGAAATCAGAGGTGTTGGCTTTGGGAGGTTGCCAGTTTCTTTACCGAGGGATTGTCTGTTTTGGTTGGCTGCCACTCATGTGAAATATCTTGGGGTGAAGGTTTCTCCCAGAGTGGAAGAGCTTTTTTCTCTGAATTATTCCCTTCTAATAGCCACTATCCGAGAGGACCTGTTTTGCCTTGGCGATCATACCCTGGGCTGGCTAAGTCATGCTGCGGCACTAAAGATAGTTGTGCTCCCCAAGCTTCTATATATTTTTTCACAGCTTTCCCATCAGATTGCCCGCTACTTTCTCTGCAAAGTTAGAGAAATGTTTCAATCAGTTTGTGTGGAAGGCGCCTAAAGCTAGGATTGGATGGAAGCAATTGGTGCAATCCATCAAAGATGGGGGTCTGGGGTTCCCTAAACCATTGTTTTACTATCACGCTGCTGTCCTTCATGGTCTACAGTATCACTGTCTGTCCCCCGGATGTTCAGTGGGTATCCATGGAGAGAAGCTGGATCTCATCCCTGTCGATCTTTGAACTCGAAAGTCACAGAGAAGAGAAAATGGAGGGTCATGCTGTCTTAGCCCCTATGTTTCAAGTGATTGCATTGATGTGGAGAGGGAAGGATTCTGTGGGTCCCTTTTCCCAGAAGCCAAGATTGCTGATTATTGCTCTTTCAGTGGGAAGACTTTCGTTTGTTGTGGCATAGCTGGAGTATGAATGGTATTTTCCATTTTTAAAGACCTAATTGAGGGTGATTAGTCGAAGGGGAGCTCGTCTTCCCTTTTTCCAGTATTTCCAGCTACACTCTTTCGTGCTTTGGGAGGAGCACTGCTCCTCCCCCAACTGAATTGGAAAGGATCTTATTTCAGGATGGTCAAGGTTGTAAAAGGGTCTTCATCAAATTTTACCGAGCCCTTCTAAACCTGAACTTTCCTAGGCTGGCTGTGGCGGGGTGGCATGACCTTCTTGGGCAGGAGTTTACACCAACTGTGTGGCAGTCTATTCACCATCAGCATTATCACCCATAGTACTGTCGGCAGACCCAGTTTAAGCTTTTACAATGGGCTTATATAACACCTGCCAGTATGCACAGGTTGGGTATGCGGAAGAATGGTTTGTGTTGGAGGGGATATGGATTTGCCACCTCCTTCTATCATATGTGGTGGGAGTGCCTGAGGATTCAAGACATTTGGCAACAGATTGTGGTGGGAGTGCCTGAGGATTCAAGACTTTTGGCAACAGATTGTGGGCCTGATTAATACTATTTCAAGCTCTGACCTTCTGGTTGAGCCAGCTGCTTGTTTATTAAGCTATGGGGTTGAAAGTTCCACTGCCACTTGGCGATGTGACAGCCTCGTGGCTCTGCTTCTTGTTACTGCTTGGATGGTCACTGCTCACTGCTGGCGAGATGAGAAGGAGCCCAGTCTTAAGGATTAGCAAATTCTTGTGAGCTGATAAATATGGATAAACTCTCCTCATTGCTTAAGGGGCAGTAAAACCGCTTTGATCTCTTAGGGGGCCATTATAGAAACATAGAAATATGATGACAGAAAAAGACCACATGGCCTGTCTAGTCTGTCCTTCCATATCAACAACTAAAACAGTCCCCTTTTTACCTTTAGAGATCCTCTGTGTTTGTCCCATGCTTTTTTGAATTCAGTTACTATAGAAACATAGAATTTTTTTTATTAATCAGCAAATCTCTTTATTGAATGATTTGTTATAAAGGGGAAAAATGGGAGTCACCATCATCAAGGCACAATAATTTTCAGAATCTAATTTAAATCACTTTTTGATGCATTCTTTCAGATTTTTAGATCCCACCTTATCTTTACCCTACTGCAAGAGACCTACCTTTTTCATCCCCTTCCATGGGGTAAAATATTTAAAAAAAAGTGTAATTTGACCAAGGGTGTGTGGTTTTTGTTTTTTTTTTAAGGAACAAAAGTCCAAGAAGTTCCCAAATCCAGTCGTTTTATTTGGTATTTTACATCCAACAGATCTAACCATTTGCAGCTTCTTCTGTCATCAGAGCTGGGCACCATCCCATCAGTTAACCTGCTTGTAGTGGAGCAGGTTGTGCGCACAGTCCAGGCCCTGAAACTCTTTGAGGTAGCAGAAACTCCATCTCTCATAACGCAGCAGTGCTTTCAATCAAATGCGCAGGTGCTGACCTTATTATGCTCATTGGCTTGCTGCTCAGTTGAATGTTAATGGATGACTTTGGTGGTGGTGTCTAATATCATTTAAGTCTCTTTTCTGGGTGGGTCTCTTCTATGGTTGGGGATGCCCAGATGTCCCTAAGGCCCTTTGCTACCTCATAGACTGAACAGTTCCTCTCCTCCCCACTTCTTCCTCTTCCTTTCCTTCTCTCCTTACATCCAAAGGTGCGCCACCTTGCTCTGCTCGACTTATTTATTTACCTGTTATCTTTCCTTCGCCTTCTTTTTTGTTATTATTGCCCAATATGACCTAACGGTCACTGCTTGCTCGTCTTTATCTACGCGTTTATTTGTATTATTATCACTCTCTCCTATGATATCTAGGCTCTTTTGTGTTTATTGACTTCTACAGGATTTGGGGTTGTATGGATCTGCTATATTGATTTGAGATGCTGTGTATGATTGACTGTAACCTTTATGATATTACTTGTTGTTGATCTCTGTTGTATGTTCTCAACCCTGTATAATGTACCTTATCGTACTTTGTCGTATTTTGTGATTTCTGATGACGGCTTATATTTTAATGTATGCCTGATTGGTATATGTTTGTTTTCATTGCATATATAAATAGTTACAAAAAAAAATTAGAGGTGCTCAGTTTGCTAACTTATACAGGCTAGACCTGGCATGGAGCTTTCCACCTAGGCAGCCATCTCTGGGTGTGACATCACTTCCTCCCAACACAGTTATTTCTTGCACTAGCTCCTGCATTCCACTAAGGAATAGATCTAAAATATCTCCCTCTTGTGTTAGTTTGTAAACCAGCTCTTCTGTGAAGCAGTCATTTATTTTACCTAGAAATTATGGGCCTGATTTTCATTTGGGCAGTACTGTAGATGCCTTTCGAAAATCCCGGATAAAGCATTTACGCAGGTAACTAGGGCAGTTACCTGTGTAAATGCCTTTGAAAATGATGCCCTCTGTCTTCCTAGCATGTACTGATGTGACATCGACCCAGTTGATACCAGGGTAATGTTACCGATTTCAGCCCAAGTAATCCTTTGCACTACCTCCCTATCTACTTAAGTCCATTTGGGAATATGTCCCATGGACATGGGGAAAGAGGACATATAATCTCTAGTTCAGGATGAACCCAAAACCACCCATCCACTACCCCTAGGGCTTCCTGGAAATGCTTAAGGAATTTGCAAACTTCTCTCCCCTCTAGATCATCCTGCAATATCGCTAGCTCTGGAGCAAGATTAAAATTCCCCCATAATCCAGTACCCATCATCAACTCACATCAAAATAGTGTCCAGTTCCTCAAAGAATGGGTCTGCTGCTTGTTAGGTGCATAAACGCTCACTATATTATAGATTGCCCTCTGGATCTGTGCTGCACCAGCACATATTGTCTTCCTGGGTCCTTTTTGACCTGAAGGGTCCTCAGCAGGAATTTCTCCCAAGAACAAGCTTTGCCCCCTCTTTTCCTATAATAAGTGTTAGAAGCAAAAAAAAGACATAGGGTAATTCCTATGAGATACCAGCTTCTCAGCTGCCAGAAGAAAGCGTGTTTCCTGGCACAGCAGACCTGCACTTCACTGAAGAAAACTCCATGATCTGACCACAATACCACGGCTCTTTAGGTCTCTGGTCCTCAAGCAGCGAGAGACAGGCAGAGAGTAATACAGAACACAATCACACACACACAAGTGTTACTTTCTTTGAGCTCAGAGGGAAGACAATAAACGGGTCTATGAACATGCATAATTCCACGCTTATTGAATTCAAATTCCTCCTCCTAAAAAGCTCCTTTTATTAGAGAAAAAGAGGAAGTAACAGTCATTTATTATAACCATGAAATAACACAAGGTGTCGCCAAAGTTCTTTTTACAGAGTAAGATCTGATTACAGTGTATTAGATGAAATTCACTCAATTATGACAAAATTGTTTATAATTACAAAAGTTGCAAAAATTATGTTTTGTCAGCAGTGACTGTACAATGAACTATGGTTGCACAGTTCATAGCCTATGTTTACTCTCTATGCTTGCGTTAACACTGTTCCATCTATTTTAAAGACGGTTACACAGAACTCATGATCATGACATCCTATTCTATTTAAGAGGAAGTAGGTGAAAAGTCAAACTTTTAAACACATTCTCTATCAAGAAATTCATCCATCTTCAATTACATATTGGGGATTCTGGTATCCCTTTATCTGTCCATGTCTACAGTCCTCCCTGTGATTCTAGAAAGAATCATTACAAAAGAACAGTAGCTGAAACATGTCCAATTCCGGAATAATCTTCTACAATAGGCTTCATTTTGGAGATGTTCTTTCAAAGTCCTAGGCACATCTGGTCCATAGGTGAGCTCCATCTTGTTCATTGGAAGAAATCCTTATACAAAATCATGTAACATTGTTTACCTTTGCTTAGCCTCAATAAAAAAATGTGTACAGAGAGCAAGACTTTACCAATTATTCTTGTAAGCACTACCTCATCCAGCAGTGGCCAACTGCTTCTCGTAGATCTAGCAATAATTCAGAGATTAGTCCCTCATATCATGACACCAGTCATCACTCCAGATTCGTCAGCAGCATCCTTTCTCACCATGGGCTGTGCTATGCACATCTTAGATCAATCTTTTTCAGTGACCGTCCACCCAGGCTTCACTGCTGCGCATACATGAGTAGTTCCACTGGAATCGCTGATCTTTATCAGGAGTCTCCATATTCAGTAGCATTTCATTCACTCGTTTTCCTCTTCGGCCCATAGGATTCAGTGCATACAATATATAATTTGTAAAAATCCTACTCTTCACTACAGCATCTCTCTTGATTCCATGCAATTGCAAACAAGCACAATTATTCATCCCTAATGACAGTCTTGAATAATTGAACAGAATTATATTATCTATTGTTAATTACAATACATCTATAGCTAGCACTAAATTATTACATAGCTAGTCTGTAACATACTTATTATTTTCATCTGCATTCTTAAACTTATTCTGTCTACTTGCCAAATCAAATGTTAGCATATGGCCTGATAGTCACATTGCATTTTCCTGTCAGGAACACAATTGTACATATTCATATCACTAATTATATTTGTGATGTATTCTCCAGCTTTAACAATATACAAGATATAGTCAATCTGGTTATTCAAGGGGTAACAACATTAAAACATAACTAGCAGTTTATGACAAATAATTTAAACTCATTTCAATTGTTTGTCAACGATTATTAGGAAGGCTGTCTTATCTTAGGTGATGATTCAACTCACATTACTTTAAACATTATCACCATGTCCTGCACACACAAACACCCCAGTACCGCACTGGTCTTCTCCGCTTCCACATCCCTACACGTAGTCTTCATGCTCTTCACATTAATCGACTTCACCTCCCCCCACCATCTCGTGCACACTTACAGTCTACCCGTCATTCTGCCTTTTTCTTCCTTGGTCCAGCACTGTGGAACTCTCTTCCCACTCCGCTCCGTCTGGAAGATAACTACACCACTTTCAGGTCCCTACTTAAATCCCATCTGTTCACCTCAGCATATAACCTCCCAGCCACACCCAGCTGACCTGGTTTATCTATTTTTGCACTTTTCTTTGGTTTTTTTTTGTTATTTTTTTTTTAATACTACTTTCCCCACTAATCACAGCAGTTCACATTGCAACTAAAACTTGGTACAGCACATTAAATAGGAACATTGATAACTTGAAATATTTCTTTGTAAGGCAATAAGGGGTTAAGTGACTTATCCAAGGTCACAAGGAGTGCTAGTACTCTAGTCATTAGACTACTACTCTATTCCATTCTAATTCACATAGACATCTAAGCTCACAAAGGAAGGAACATTTATATAAGGGTGTGTACATTCATAAACTATAAAACCTTTTTTAACACCAAATTTGAACCAACTTAGAAAATCAATTATCACTTCTTAATAACTTAACACTTTTATCTTTGTTACACTATTCTCAGAACAAAACAGCATAGTAGTATCAGCACATAGAGCTCCTCATGCAAGAAGCCTGAGACAAAATCAGTATTAATCAAGTGAGCAGATAACTCAAGAGCTCTAGAAAGAGCGAACACTCCAGCTAGTTGAGCATTAGCAAATAGCAAAGCAGCTGACTCTGTCTTATAATTGCATCAGTTTTCCTTATTCATTGTGCAAAGCAGAACCATCAGTACAGAGTAAGGTCAAACAGTAGCAATCTAGAGCTGAAAGGAAGCTGGTTTTTTTTTATTCCAAATGTAGAAGACGCGAAAACTTAATGAGAGACATGTTAAAGTACTCGAAAATCAGTAATTTGGATTGCAAAGACTACTGCTACCAGCCCAGTGGCTTACGTCCAATGGAAAATCTCTGAGTGAGAACACAAACAGTAGCAATAGAAGAGGTAGGCATATTAAATCTAACTCAGTGATACTAATTTAAAACTAGCAACAAGGCATTCACTTCACATTTGCAATTAACAACATCAATTCTGCAGAGGTCTTTCCATAATAACTAAAACATATATGACATGAGAATTTAAGATCACTCCTCCAATCGACTCCTGCAGATTAGTTTAAAAGAGACTAAGAGAAATATCAGCATTTTTTCTTCAGACATTTACTCATACACTATCATAGTTGAACTTTCAACATTATATATATATTCGCCATACTGTTTTAATTACTTAATTCACTTGTTTGAATGTAATTGTATCATTCACTTTTTCCCTTTAAGTAAACAAACTTGCTTGACTTAACTTGACTTAAATAAATATGAAGAGATTGCTCCACTTTAACTTACAGCTAAAATTAGGGTATTTGTAATGCTTCTCTGCCATAAAACTCTCCTTACCCAATAAGTAGTCTCAGATCACCACGGCACTGATAATCACTAGATTTAATGAAAATCAAACGTGCCTTGTAAACATCAATGACTACTGGGTCAATAATCTTTTTTTGTGTGAGTTTACAAGTGGCATTTTTATGATGCTGTTAACACCCCCGATATTTCTTTTCCCTTGTGACAAAGTGCTTGAACAAATATATGCTGATAAGATGTTATTAGATGAGCTTATCTTTTTGTGTTTTCCTTTCCACTAAAACTTAATGGTTCTGCTTCTTCTCCTTTTCCGGATTTTTTCTCAACGCCTCACATGGCACCTATGCGTTTCACTCTCATAAGAGAGTTTCCTCAGGAGATCTGTGTACGGATTAAAGATAACGTTGGTAATACTTGTCCATAAAATTTTTTACGCTGTTTAGAAAAACTATTTGCTACTATTATGTGCTAACACTAAAAATATTTAAAAACAGCCAGTCAACGATTCAAACTATTTTTCGTACTCACTGTTGACTGCTGCCCACGTCTCTCTGTGTTGTTCCTTGACAAAAATTCCGCGCATGCGGGTCTGTGCCCTGCTCCTCCCTTTAAAGCTGCCAGCTGATCTGTCAGAGTTTTATGGCAGAGAAGCATTACAAATACCCTAATTTTAGCTGTAAGTTAAAGTGGAGCAATCTCTTCATATTTATTTATTAAGTTTACCGCTCCAAAAAGACCATAGAGATTTTTTGTATGACTTAACTTGACTAGCAATTCAATTTTTTTCCAGTTAAGTTACTAACTTCTCTTTCCTTTAAAACACTTAATTTTTTTAAACCTTTATTACATCACACACTTATCAAATATCTAAATATATCAAAGCATGGAAGATCTTCCCGTTCATTCACATCAAATATAACTAGAAATACAATTTGGACAATATATCAATCATTTTTTCCCAAAGCATCCAGAGACATAAACACCAAAGAGTAATGTTTCTAATAATATTTTTCAGCATTTGCATTATTACACATAGAATGGAATCAGTAGATAAATTCTCATAACCCAAAATAAGTTCAGATCCAGACCTAAAAAACAAACTTATTTACTATACATACACAAGTAAGAGAAATGGTAATCACATTTGGAGGTGTTTTTTTTAACTTCCCTAATAAGGCTAACAAAGAAAATCTTACCACAGTTGCTCAAGACTTTCTTCCTGCTAATATTGCAGTCATGCCAAGCTGTTATCTTGCCGGAAACCTCAATTGTTTAGTATACTCACTCACAACTTGTCTGCTGTTTCCAACTGCTGAAGGAACTCAGAGATCCGAGTCATGGCACAAACTGAAGAAAACTCCATGATCTGACCACAATACCACGGCTCTTTAGGTCTCTGGTCCTCAAGCAGCGAGAGACAGGCAGAGAGTAATACAGAACACAATCACACACACACAAGTGTTACTTTCTTTGAGCTCAGAGGGAAGACAATAAACGGGTCTATGAACATGCATAATTCCACGCTTATTGAATTCAAATTCCTCCTCCTAAAAAGCTCCTTTTATTAGAGAAAAAGAGGAAGTAACAGTCATTTATTATAACCATGAAATAACACAAGGTGTCGCCAAAGTTCTTTTTACAGAGTAAGATCTGATTACAGTGTATTAGATGAAATTCACTCAATTATGACAAAATTGTTTATAATTGCAAAAGTTGCAAAAATTATGTTTTGTCAGCAGTGACTGTACAATGAACTATGGTTGCACAGTTCATAGCCTATGTTTACTCTTTATGCTTGCGTTAACACTGTTCCATCTATTTTAAAGATGGTTACACAGAACTCATGATCATGACATCCTATTCTATTTAAGAGGAAGTAGGTGAAAAGTCAAACTTCTAAACACATTCTCTATCAAGAAATTCATCCATCTTCAATTACATATTGGGGATTCTGGTATCCCTTTATCTGTCCATGTCTACAGTCACGAAATGGAGCATGCCTCTTCTAAGGGGAATTTAGCCCTTTCACATTCAGTGAACATATCTGCATTGTCCTCATATCCTCCTCACTCACCCCCACAGCTCACACATATGCTACTCCACCATCTTTTATCTTTTCTCTCTTACCCCCATCCAACCTATCTTCCCCCCACCACTACCCCTCTCACCCATCCCGTTCCCCAATTTCCACTTCTTGCCAGCATCACCATCCATAGCTGGCTGCCCTAGTAGAAGGGAAAATCCACCCGCTCCAATCCCTGCCCACCTGCTTCTCACACTCACATTCAAACTCACCCATTCACACAAACCAAAACTCTCTCAAACCCATGTGCTCCCTCAATCAGCCTGCTCCATTCTGCCTCACTACAAGCAATCAACAGACAGAATTAACAAAATTATTATTTTTTTTAGTGCTGTCAAATCAATGCTAGCTCCTGGCAAGCTATGAACAGAAGTAGATTTCCAGGCCTTTTCTTCCAAGGCAAGGGAAGGTAAAGTGCACAAACTTGCAAGGAATGCCAGTGGGAATCAAACCCCAATCACCTGGGTATTAGTCTGTTGCTCTAACCATTAGGCTACTCCTTCACTCCAACAAAAATAAAAAGAAAAAAGAAACAAACAAAACATTGCCTAACTATCCACTAGAGTCTATTGCCTCCATGGTCACCTGGCAGAAGTGGGGAAAAAAAAAAAGTAGGTCTATTAAAGCACATTTCCTCTTGTATCAAGCAAAATACAAAAATATCAGATGGTGACATTTTACTTACCAGACATTTTACTTACCAGCCGTATAGAATACAAAACTATCTTAACCACCTACAAAGCCATAACAAAAACAGCACCCCTGCCCATAAATAACCTCATCAAAATAGAACCTACCCATAACCTACAAAGGAGAGACCAGTTAAATAAATTAACCCCACCAAAAGAATTCATTAGGGCCAATAAATCCACTAACAAGAAAGCCTTCTCCCATGCAGCCCCCATCTTGTGGAACACAATCCCAATAGAACTAAGACAATTACCTGATATAACGGAGTTCAGAAAAAAACTCAAAACACACTTATTTACAAAGCATTATGGATCTATGACCAGCTCATCCCTCACCCCCCAGCTAGATAAAGGATAATCCTACCCCAGGTAATACACAATTCAACAAAAGAATGAAGTGCTGTAACCTAAAACAAAGTGATTAAGAAAAATAAAAAACAGAACTATGTATATAGTTTATGTATATAGTTTAATTATGTTCAATTGTACATAGTTCACTAATTGTTAATTGTTATTTGTTAACTGTAATTACCTAGCTACAAACTGTTATATGTAAAAACAGATCACTCTGTTTATTGTTGTTATATGGAAACCGCACCTGATCAATGGAAGGAGCGGTATATAAATAATCTGTTAATTAAATTAAATTAAATTAAATATCCTTTCCTGGAGTCCTGCTAGACTAGTCCAGACAAGTGTGGTGTGTCCCCGTTAGCAGAGGTGGAGACAAGGAACAACTAGAAACCTCTAGAACCTCTTGAGCCATTACAGCTAGGGGCATACTTCAGTATTTGTACCCAAGCAATTGGTCAAGAAACAACATAGAGCTATGTACAGTACAGCCACCACACAGAACAACTGTCAGAAGATCAAAGCTTGGAAAGCTGACTGCAAAAATAACAGAGCACACAAGGCAGGTCCTGGACTGGTCTAGTAGGATTCCAGGAAAGGCCATTATCTGGTAAGTAAAATGCTGCCTCCTAGATCATCCTGCTAGACCAGTCCAGACAAGTGGGAAGTACTAATGCTAGTACTCCACTGGGTAGGAAGAAGACATGGCTCCACCAATTTGATCTATTCTGTCATTGCAATATAATTTGTACCCAGGTATCACAGTGTCCTCCTCCTACCCAGGTCTCTGAGATACCAAACTTATCTAACCTCTCATTTAGTGCTATAATTTCTAGCTCTCCAATCTTATTTTTTAGACTAATAGCATTTGCATACAAGCATTTTAGAGACTGTATTTTATTCACATTAATCCTGGTTATCGATAGACAGGGGTAATTTGGAATCTTTAAGTTCTGTCTGTTCTGTACTTAAGGGCATTTGGGTTACTTCTGTCTTTACTGGAACCTCTTTGTCAATATGCTCTAACTCAAGGGCGGATCTACTGTGAAAGTAATGAAGCTTAAGCTTCAGGGTCACTAATCCAGGAATGGTCCCAAAAGCAATTTTAGTCCACATTGCTTAAAAGTTTTGGGTCTACTGTATGAGAAGGGATTTCTAAAAAATAATAATTCTAATAATGTAGTGTAATTCAATACAAAATAATAGTTCACATAAAAATCAAAAGGTTATTAAAGTGTCATATCGGCTAGCCATAAACGGAAAAATGTTTTGAGATGTTAGTGATTAAATTTCTAAAAGCTTTGTGGTGATCTGTCATGGAACAGTCCCATTGAAGAAGATAACAGTGGTTACCCAGACCTTGTTGCTAGTTGCGAAGGGGTCCCCATAACAGTTCAAGCTTCAGGGCTCCAAAAACGTAGGTCTGCCACTGCCCTAACTTCAATCTTTTGCTATTATCCTTCAAGGATACATTGTTTCAAACCAGGCACTCTTGGGCAGCTGTCGGCTTTCCCCTGTTATTTATTTATTACAGGCTCTTATATACCGCTCTATTCAGCATCAGCGCGGTTCACAATATAACAACATACCAGAACAACAAACTGTTTGGTTTTACAGAGAACAAGGTCAGAGAACTTGGATGAAACATGGGACGTCATAACTGCAACTATTTACATGAGTATTTACAAGTATACATAACAGGATTTGTTCTTAGTTTGGGTATCTACTTTAAAAGCTATTCTATCTCATTTTTAAAGGTTAATGCCACGTGATGTGGTGAGCTGGGGAAGACGTGAGTTACCTCAGCTCCGGGCCCCCCTTCCTCTTACCGTTGCTTTGTACCATGTACCCTGGTGATATTTGCCGGATCGGAGCCCCGAAGGAACGGTGACTGAGCCGGTCTCACACTCTGGAAGACAAGCGCGGAATGGCAGCAGCGGCAAAAGTGGGGAGGCGAGAAAAGGACAGCACGGCAGGACCGCCGAAAATGGCGGAATCCCCCCCCAAGGTGGGTGCTGCGGCCTCCCCCACCATGATAGAGGAAATCTCGGCGGCGGTCACGGCTGCACTCTCCGCACAATTTGCAGCCCTCAGTGGCAAAATGGACACGCTACAATGCTCATTATCAGCGTTGGGCACGCGGGTGCAGGAGGTGGAGGGCCGCATAGGGCGAGCCGAGGAGGAGGTGGAAAAGCTCAAAAGCGAACTATGTGCCGTGCAGAGAGAAATTAAAGCACATGAATTGAAACTTGACGACCAGGAAAACAGATCCCGACGCAATAATTCGCGTTTTCTGGGCATTGCAGAAACGATCCCTGATAAAGATCTGAGGGACCTGGTGGAAAAGCTGGCCGCCTCTCTGCTTGACCGGGAGGACGGAAACATCCCCGTTGTCGTGGTGGACAGAGCCCACAGAGTAGGGCCGCGGCCACAAACACAGCATTCGCGGCCCAGGGTGGTCCTGGCCAGATTCCTCTACTACACGCAAAAAGAGGGCTTACTGAAGGCAGTGCGAAAAGCAGGGATAGTGGAGTATGCCAACCTGAAGATCCGCATCAAGCCCGACTATTCTACTGCGCTGAGCCAACGCCGCAAAGCATATGCGCCAATCTGCCAGCGACTGATCGAGGCGAATATTCACTTTCATGTGCAGTACCCAGCTAGATTGCACATAATAAATCAAGGAGCCCACCGGATATTCGAAACCGCGGCGGAGGCAAACACTTACGTGGAGAAACTACTTTCACCCCCGGCGGGAAGCCCGTGAGAGCCTGGGCCATGAAGCAGGCCCAGGGAATGGACTGATAGCGAGCCGATCCGGGCTGCGGAGGGGAGTGGTGCCTGTTGCACGGTGACGAGTGACTGGCTTCTTGAACAGCATGGCCCTTAATGGACTACGGAGGAGGTCCGGGGAGCTCCGCTCGGGAAGAGCGGGAGGCGGCATAGGCATCGTGGTTTTCAACTCCTGGATCTGGAAGCAGCTCTTCAATTTCTGAACCCAGAGGAGGGGCGCCCGGTCCTTTGCTGAGGCCTGGCGACCAAGTATTGATGGCCTGGACTGGCTGCCTTTTCCCTCCAACCGGGACATATGCCCCCCTTTTTAGGGGTAGCTGTGAGGGTGCACTCAGCCAGCTCTGCGGCCTATACAGGCCTATTGGTTCCTGGAAGTGGAGAGTCAGGGCCTATGCCCGGTAGGGGGCATTCGGGACTTCCAAGGCTGAGGACCTGGGACAACAGGACCTGAACTGAGATACGTGCAGCCGTGATGTATGGTAGCACTTGGCCGGAGGGCTGGTCTGCCTCCTTAGCTATAAGGCCCTTTTGATGCCTTCCCCCCTTTCCTGGCTTCCCCCCTTCCCTGCTTGCCCCTCTCTCCCTTCTGCCTCCCTTCTCCCCTTGGTCTATCATTATGCATATAGCGGCCTGTTTAGCCTGTTAAAAAAAAAAAAAAAAATTGCTGATGTTCCTTTGTTTAGTGCTATGTATGGCTGGGGGGGTGTGCGTGTGTGGGGGGGGTGGGGGGGGAAGTTGGGGGGGCTCGGTCTGAGGGTGAGTGGAAGCCCTAGTACTTGGAGCTCCGGGGGGGGGGGGGGTGATGGCGGGGGCGGGGGGTGGCCAGAAACTGGGGGGGGGGGGGATTGGCGGTCTGGGCCGGGGTATGTCAATAAGGTCCCTGCAGATGGGGGGGGACCCGTTCACATCCTAAGTGATCCCGATGGGAGAGTGGAGGTGGTTGGGGAAGGAGATTGGCATGGAGGGGGGGAGAGATGGGGCAGGGAAGGGGCGGGGCAGTAGGGGTAGGGAGGGGACGCAGTCCTTGGAATATTCCTTGGTGATACTTAGGGAACCCTTATGGGAGAGGGAGGGGGGACCTCAGGCTGGGGAGGTGCTCCCAGATCCGCTGCTCGTACTGTGTTGCCCACTACTTTGTACTATATACAGACGTGAAGATTTTATCTTGGAATGTATGTGGTATAGGTACCCCTATTAAGCGATACAAAGTGTTGCGGGCCCTGGCTAGACATCAATGTGATATCGCCATGCTACAGGAGACTCACCAAGGAACATGCCAAGCTTAAAAGGGACTGGGTGGGACAAGAGTGGGGGGCCCCAGCGCAGGGTAGGAAGGGTGGAGTGGTTATATTGATTCACAAGAGGCTCCGCTTCATTAAAGAGGAGGTCTGTGCTGATCCAGGTGGTCGCTATATTTTGGTGACTGAGATGTTAGAAGGGAAACCCGTGATTCTAGGTAATCTCTACAGCCCAAATGTGGTGGATCAGGACCTGTATGCCCGCTTGGGCTCTAAAGTAGAGCAACTGACAGATGCCCCATTGATATTGGCCGGTGATTTTAACGGGGTGTTAGATCTTGTGCTAGACGTCTCCAGAGACGGGGGTGGGGGTGCACGACAGCAGAGCACCCGGGCCCTACAACATATGCGGCGCAGGCTACACCTGGTAGACCCCTGGCGACTTCTCCATCCCGGGGAGCGGGATTTTACTCACTTGTCCAGAGCGCATGGAACTAGCGCCAGAATTGATTATGTGCTGGTCTCGGAAAGACTTTTTACTTATGTTCTTGATGCACAGATTGGCCCGCTGGAAATTTCCGATCATACCCTAATTTGGGTGGAGTTGGCATGGCGGGATGCGGCCCTACTGGCTCATATTTGGCACTTCCCGGTTGATCTATTTCGGGATGCCGATTTCTCCTTATTTCTCAAACAGAAATGGCAGGACTTTGCCATTCATAACGAGCAACATCGCGACAATCCCGAACTCTTCTGGGAAACTGCGAAAGTGGTTCTACGTGGAGATATCATAGGGTACGTGGCACGTAAGCGCAAACTGATAGCGAAGCAGATTGTTTGCCTTGAAGCACAAGTTTGTCGAGCTAGACGTAGACAGGCTGGTAATCCTTCGGAGGCAAATAGGAAGCTGCTATGGGAATCCCAGTCGGCCCTTAATGAACTCCTTCACCAGAGAGCCAAAAAGTCCTTTATGTATTACACATACCAACTCTACCGATTTGGGGATAAGTCTGGGACATTGCTGGCCCGATACCTTCGGGGAAAGGGGGCGGCACGTACAGTAGCGGCCCTGCGGGACGCACAGGGCAAGCTGCAAACGGAGAGTCGGGAGATTGCTCAGATTTTTTGTCGGTATTATCAAACGCTGTACTCCCGGGGGGCTGACCCAGGGGCTACTATGAAGGAGTACTTGAGGGAGGTGCAGCTCCCCCAACTTAATGCGGAACAGCGAGCGGGCTTAGAGGCGCCGGTTACGATGGAAGAAGTTGCCCTGGTGATACAACAGGCGAGCCATTGTAAATCCCCAGGGCCTGACGGCTTAGGGGCCGAGTTCTATAAATTGTTGGGAGACCTGTTACCGGGAACGTTGGTAGCGCTATACCACCACCGAATTACACAAGGGACGTTTACTTGGGGTGGGAATCACGCCCATATTATTCTCTTTCCTAAGCCTGGCAAAGACCATATGCAAGCAGAGTCCTACAGGCCTATTTCATTGTTAAATTTCGATCTTAAGATATTGGCTAAAATCCTAGCAACCCGGCTTGCCTCGGTTCTTGGGGACTTGATATACGAGCCCCAGGTGGGTTTCGTGAAAGGTCGCTATGCAGTGCGAAATTTGCGCAAGATTTTGGCGTCCTTGGAATGGGTCCACCGTTACGGTATCCCCTCCCTCCTGATCAGTTTTGATGCTGAGAAAGCTTTCGACCGGGTAGGTTGGTCGTATTTGCAGTTTCTGCTACCGAAATACGGGCTCGGGACTTCTTTCTGCCGTATGGTAGAGCTCCTTTATGCTAATCCTACGGCGAGTGTGCTGTGTAATGGGACGATATCCGATACGATCCGACTGGAGAGGGGTACCCGGTAGGGGTGTCCGCTTTCCCCTCTGCTCTTTGTTCTGTCCCTAGATCCCCTGATTTGCAAGATAGAGGCATCGATTGGGATTCAAGGGGTGCAAATGGGCTGCCTTGGGTTTAAGATTGCGGCATTTGCTGATGACCTGCTTGTACACTTGATGGCTCCGAGGACCTCCCTTCCGAGGCTGTTAGAGGAATTTATGCGTTTCGGGAACTTTGCGGGACTACGCATCAACATGGGTAAATCAGAGGCGCTGGATGTTGGGGGCACCCTCCGAGCGGCATGGGGAGAGTCCTTCCCTCTCCGGTGGGCAGAGAAATCGTTTATTTACCTTGGCATATCATTGACCAGAGATCCCAAGCAATTATATCAAGTGAATATGCACCGGATCTTATCTAAGACTTGCCTGCAATTGCAGGCGTGGGCACCTCTTCCCCTGTCCTTACTGGGAAGGGCAGCGGCTCTGGGTATGGTGATCCTACCCCGCATACTTTACTGGTTGCAGACACTTCCAGTGTGGTTGAGGAAATGTGATTTGCGTGAGCTCGAACGGGTCTTTCGGAGCTTTCTGTGGAGAGGGGCACGGGCTCGTATCCCTCTGTATCGCTTACAGCGCAGGTGGAGGGATGGGGGGGATCGGGATTCCGGACGTACAACTTTATGCCCTGGCATGCCAAGCGCGACATATTGGGGACTGGTTAGGGGAGACTGAGGTTTACACCCCACGGGCGCTGGAGTCGGCCTTAGTGGCCCCACAGACCTTGTTGGCGGCTTTACACTTGACAGGCTCGAGTTTGCCGGGATGGGTAACTCGGAGTGTGTTGATAGGGCCGGCCCGGTGTTCATGGCAGCAGTTCAATAAATGGTGGGGGGAATCGGCTTAAGTTTCAAGTTGGCTGCCTCTACAAGGGAACGTTTGTTTTAACCCGGGCACGGATGCGCCTTTGTTTCGGCTCTGGGAGCGGAGGGGGATTCGGAATTTGGGGCATCTGGTGGACCCGGAAGGGCGGTGCAAATCTTTTGCGATGCTACGGGTGGAGTATGAGCTGGACTCCCGGCATTATTTTGCATATGCCCAGATATCCCACTATATAGCCTCGCTGCCTAGGAGGGGGTTAGTGGCTACACGTGCTGCGCGGATCCTTGAGTTCTTTGGTCTCGGGACGGACACCCCGCCGACTATTGCTGGGCTGAAGCGACGTATAGACATATGGGTCCCCCCGATCGATTATTCCGGGGAGGAACGCTTGTGGGCTAGAGAACTGGGGGTGGAGGTGCTGCCGGGTGCGGTTTGTCGGGCCTTGCGAAGTGTCGGGGAACTCGTAGAGGGGGCTCGTTGGAGAGAGATACAGTTTAAATGCATCCTTCGAGCCCACTTCTCCCCGCGACGTGCATTTCGCAGTCATCTTACATTAGACGGGAGCTGCCCGAAATGTCAATTGCCTTTAGCGGACCTAGGGCATATGTGGTGGGGTTGCCCGAAAGTTCGCCGATACTGGATGCAGATTCGGAATTATTTGAGTGGGGTACTGCGGCAGCGGATTAACTGGACGGGGCCTCTTGTGGTATTAGATCACCTTGGACCACTCCACCCAAAGGGTCGCTGGGAGCGACTATTACTTAGGAAGGCATGCCTGGTGGGGAAGGGTCCGCTGCTCCGTAGATGGCGGGAGGCGGATCCTCCCTCCTTCTGGGAGTGGCGCAATAGTTTTCACCGGCTGATGCAATTGGAGAGACGGGGGGCGAGGGGTAGGGCTAGGCGATGGACCTCTTTCTTATTGACCTGGGAGCCCTATATCCAAACGTTACGCCCTGCTATTCGTAATGCGGTGTTTCAGGCATACTATTAGGCGAAGTACAGCAATAAGGGTCTCGGTGGAGCAGAGACGGAGAGGGCTGATGCAAGCGGGAGTGGACAAGGACTGCGTATAGGGGGGAGATTTGGGGGGGGGAGGTATGGGGGGTGTAGGTTAGGAAGATAAAGGAAAACTGTGGTGCGGATAGATTTTTAATACTTATGGCTATGTGACCCGGGTGGTGGAGAAGACACAGCCCCACCCGGGGTTGGTTAAGCTATGCTTTGTTTAGCTGTAACTGCTTGGTTAAGCTGGTTGTTCCTGTTTATTCGATGCCTTGTTCAATAAAAATGATTTAATAAAAAAAAAAAAAAAAAAGGTTAATGCCAGCAGCCTGGTTCCATCCCTGTTAAGGTAGAGCCAATCCCTTCAGAAAAGTCCCTCTTTTCTCCAGAATGTGGCCCAAAACCTTCTTCCTTGCAGTATTGTCTCATCCACACATTGAAACTCTGGAACTCTGCCTGCCTTTTGGGTTCTGCGTGTGGAACAGGAAGTATTTCTGAGAATGCTACCCTGGAAGTTCAGGATTTCAACTTCCTACCTAAAAGCCTAAATTTAGTGTCCAAAACATCCCTCCCACACTTTCCTATGTCATTGGTACCAAAATGTACCAAAACAACAGATTCTCCCCAGCGCTATCTAAAACCTTGTCTAGGTGACGCGTGAGATCCGCTACCTTCGCCCCAAGTAGGCATGTTACCAGGCGATCCTCACATCCACCAGCCACCCAACTCTCTACATGCCTAATGATCAAATCACCAACTATAACTCTTCCCTCATAGGCACATGGCCATGGAAAAACCTCCTCGGTGCAAGAGGGTTTTATATCACCTGGACGACAGGTCCTAGCTATAGGATCACTTCTTGTCACACCAGGGTGATGCTCTCCTGTCATGTGACCTCTATCCTTCATGGTAGAGATGCTGCCTGACTAGAGGTGGGACTTCAGAACTATATCCCTGTAGGTCTCATCTATATATCTCTCTGTCTTCCTTAAGTCCTCCAAGTCTGCTACTCTAGCCTCCAGAGGTCAAACTCATTCCCTGAGAGCAAAGAGCTCCATGCATCTAGTGCACATGTAAGACCACTCACCAACTGGGAGAAAATCATACATGTGATACTCAATGCAAAAGACGAGAAAGCCCCTATCTCACTGCTGGACTGTTGTTTGCATTTTAGTTTAAGGTTTTGTTTAGATATTTAAGTTGTTTACTTACTTAGGTTTGCTGGGGATACTTATACTAATACAACCACTGTATACCTAATACATTTAATGGACTTTGTTCACCTCAAGATTAGATAATCTCAGGTTCTTAATTAATCTATTCCTGATGAGGATAACCAGCCGCACCTGAAAGTGAATATGGATACATCCTGCCCTTTAATAGGTTTAAGAGACTATAAAGCTAAGATTATCTCTAGGGTGGGTGGGAGGGAAAGAAGACTTAAAGCTGGCTTGCTACACAGTGCACTGACTGGTGCTTCTAAGGTAAAGTCCTACCAATTTCTGGGTGATTGATGTAGTCTTTGGTTTGATAGAGGGGGCCTTTCAAATTGCTCCTATGATCTGTCACTTGGCTTTAATACATATTTAAGAGAACTTCACAAATCTTTTGCCTCCTAACTGGAAGGCCTCTTTGTAAAGGTCACTAGAAACAAGTTTATTTCTTTGCACGGGGAGACTGTTTATTCTACTTCAATGTTAAGTTAAACTCTGCTTTGATTTAAATAAAAAGCTCTCTAGAAAGAAATTTATTTCAGTGACTATTTACTTTCTATGCTAAGCTATACTCTGATTTCATTTAAATGAAAAGCTCTCTGGTGGTACTCAGATCTGACTGACTCAGCAAAAACACTGAATTCTAAAATACACAGACTTATCAGCTTTAACCCAAAGAATTCCCTTTTTCCCCAGATTTAGAGTACATTTCAGAAGAAAAATACTTATAAGTGCAGATCATTTTCCAGCTGTAGCAGTCCTTCAAGACTCAGGACCCTCACCTAAGGGACCAATTCCAGGGTAACCACCATAGATCCCATGAGCTGAAGATGTCTCAAACCTTGGGAACCCATTGTTGCTAGAAATCCACCAATTGCGCCAGAAACTTGGAAACTCTCTTGGCAGTCAAGATGACTCTGCTGATGCAGACAATGAACAGAGCCCCAAGATACGCAAAGAACAGAGGGATCCAGGTGTCTCTTGTCTCGATTTACCACCCAACCGTGGCTTCCAGAACCCATACCATTTGTGCTGTCACCTTGATCACTTCCGAGTGTGACCTAATGCGAATCAGCCAGTTGTCAAGGTAAGGACACAGATGCCCTTGTGCTGAAGAGCAGCTGTTGCCCCTAACGTGACCATGTAAAAGGTTCTCGGAGCTGTAGTGAGGTCAAAGGATAGAGCACAAAAACTGAAAGTGATCTCCCAGCATGGCAAAGCGCAGAAACCTTTGCTAGCCTTCCCAAATGAGAATGAGGAAGTACACCTCTGACAGATCCAGTGAGGCAAGCCACTCCCTGCTACGAACAGCCTGAAGGATGGACTGGAGTGTCTCCATCTGGAAGCGAGGGACCATCAGAGAGGCATTTATCCTTTTGAGGTAGAGGATGGGCCTGAAGGAACTGTCCTCCTTTGGTATGATGAAATATATGATGCACCTTTTGCAGCACCATTGAGCCAGGGGTATAGGAACAACAGCCTGGAGACACACTAGTCTCTCCAGGGTAGTCCGAACTACAGCCTTCTCAGTGTTGGAATCATAGGAAAAGACCACATAGGTTTAAAATGGGGTCTTTGCACTCCAGGGCATAGCCATGCTGAATGACACTGAGTACCCATCAATCTGCAGTGATCCAGGCCCATTCCTGGTGAAACAGATATAGACATCCACTGGAGGCACCTCAGAATAAGCCCCCTGGCCATCATTGCCTTAGACTGAAGGAGTTGGCCTTCAAGGAGGAAGTCACTGGACTTGCATGCCCCATGAAAGAGCTTGAGTCCCTGGCCCAAACTCCTGAGAAAGCAAGGATTGAAAGACTACAAAGAGGACTGCTACTTCAGGAGAGAGATCTGCAATTGTATTTACTTCTGGGAATTTTTCTAAATCTTTGGGGGAAAAGGAATTCTTTAGATTAAATCTGATTAATCTGTGAACCCAGTGTATTTGTTAAATCATTCAGGGCCTAGTAGCAGCAGAGAGTTTTCAGTTTAAATTTAAAACACAGCAGAGAGCTTTCTGGCTAAATTTAGAAGCCAAGACACCCTCTATCCAAGCAAGGGCTGTGGGACTCCCCCTGGAGATTAGTCAAAGATTACCTTAGAAGCACAGAACAGGGTACTGTGGAGCAGCTAGCTTTTAATAAGTCCTCTTTCCCTCCCTCCCTCTCTGACACCCACCCACCCCTGGCATAATCATAGCTTTATAGGTGCTTAGACCTCTTAAAGGAAAGGAGGTGCCATATTCACTCCCAAGTGCAGCTGTTTATTCTCATCAGCATACATTAAGGACCTGAGATTAATTAAACTTCAGGTGAACAAAGTACATTAAATGTATAAGGCATAGTATTATTAGTATAAGCATCCCTAACAACACTTAGGGGCTTGTTTACAAAGCCGCGGTAGCGATTCGCGATCGTTATCGGAGCCGCGGCCCCAATGTAAACAAGCCCCAAAGTAAGTAAAGAACTTAAATATCTAAACACAACCTTAAAACTAAGATGCAGACAGCAGTCCAGCAGTGAGATGGGGGCTTTCCAGTCTTTTCCATTGAGTGTCACATATATGATTTTCTCCCAGCTGGTGAGGGGTCTTACGAGTGCGCAAGGTGCAAGGAGCTCTTTGCTCTCAAGGAACGAGTCCGATCTCTGGAGGTTAGAGTAGCAGACTTGGAAGACATAAGGAAGACAGAGAGGTACATAGACGAGACCTACAGGATATAGTCCTGAAGTCCCACCTCCAGTATGGCAGCATCCCTGTTGCCATGAAGGAGAGAGGTCATGTGACAGGAGAGCATCACCCTGGTGTGGCAGGAAGTGATCCTATAGCTAGGACCTATCCTCCAGGTGATGTAAAACCTTCTCGCACCGAGGAAGTTTCTCCAGGGCCATGTGCCCATGAGGGAAGGGTTAGAACAGCCGTTATAGTTGGTGATTCGATCATTAGGCATGTAGATAGCTGGGTGGCTGGTGGACGTGAGGATCGCCTGGTAACATGCCTGCCTGGTGCGAAGGTAGTGGACCTCACGCAATGCCTAGACAAGGTCTTAGATAGTGCAGGGGAAGAATCTGCTGTCTTGGTTCATGTTGGTACCAATGACATAGAAAAATGTGGTAGGGAAGTTATGGAGGCTAAATTTAGGCTTTTAGGTACGAAGTTGAAATCCAGAACTTCCAGAATAGCATTCTCTGAAATGCTTCCCGTTCCATGCGCAGGACCCAAAAGGCAGGCAGAGCTCTGGAGTCTCAATGCGTGGATGAGACGATGGTGCAAGGATGTGGGGTTTGGATTTGTTAGGAACTGGGGAACATTCTGGGGAAATGAGGGGCTCTTCCGAAGGCATGGGCTTCACCGGGATGGAACCAGGCTGCTGGCATGAACCTTTAAAAAGGAGATAGAGCAGCTTTTAAACTAGATAATAGGAGAGAGCCAACAGTCGCCCAAGAGTGCATGGTTCGGAACAATGTATTCTTGAAGGATACTACCAAAAAAATGAAGTTAGGGCACATCAGCAGAGAGGTTCCAATAAAGGCAAAGGTAGCCCAAATGCCCTTGAGTACAGAGCAGACAGAGCTTAATGATTCCAAATTACCCCTGCCTACCAATAACCTGATTAATATGAATAAAATAAAGTCTCTAAAATGCTTGTATGCAAATGCCAGAAGTCTAAAACATAAGATGGGAGAGTTAGAATGTATAGCACTAAATGAGAAGTTAGATATGATTGGTATCTCAGAGACATGGTGGAAGGAGGACAACCAGTCGGACACTGTGATACCTGAGTACAAACTATATCATAATGACAGACCTGATCAAATTGGGTCTGCGATCTATGTTAGAGAGGGCATTGAGTCACAAAGGATTAAAGTTTTGCAGGAAACAAAATTCTCTGTAGAATCTCTATGGATTGAAATTCCATGTAAAAAGAAGAAGGCAATGGCAGTGGTGTTATACTATCGACTGCCTGGCCAGAATGAACAAATGGATGATGAAATGCTCAAAGAAATCAGGGAAGCTAACAAAAGTTACAGAACAGTAATAATAATGGGTGATTTCAATTACCCCGGTATTGACTTGGTCAGTGTCATGGCAGGACATGCTAGGGAGATAAAGTTTCTAGATAAAATAAATGACTGCTTTTTGGAACACCTGGTTCATGAACTGACCAAAGGGGAAGCGATTTTGGACTTAGTCCTTAGTGGAACACCAGATCCAGTGCAAGAGATAAGGGTGTTGGGGCCAATAGGCAATAGTGATCACAGCATGATCGCATTTGATTTAATTAATGGAGGAGCGATGGTAAGGAAATCCACAGTACTACCTTTTAATTTTCAAAAGGGAGACTATGATAAAATGAGGAAAATAGTTAAGAAAAAACTAAGAGGAGCAGTTGCAAAGATTAAAGACTTACATGAAGCTTGGGTGTTGTTAAAAAATACTCTCTTGGAAGCCCAGACCAGCTGTATTCCACGCTTTAAAAAAGTGGAAGGAAGTCCAAAAAACTGCCAGCATGGTTTAAAGGTGAGGTCAGAGAGGCTGTTGTTGCCAAAAAAGCATCTTTCAGGAAATGGAAAAAAGAGCCAAATGACGAAAACTGGAAACAGCACAAGCACTGGCAAGATAAATGCAAGGCTTTGATAAGGCAGGCAAAGAGAGAATTTGAGAAGAAGCTTGCTGTGGAAGCAAAAACGCGTAATAAAGACTTTTTCAAGTACATTCATAGCAAAAAAATTGTGAGAGAGTCAGTTGGACCATTAGATGATAAAGGAGTAAAGGGGGCAGTAAGAGGGGACAAGGCTATAGCGGAGAGACTGAATGAACTCTTTCTTCGGTCTTTACTGAGGAAGATGTAGGGATGTTACCCATGACTGAAGTGGTATTTAAAGGTGATACCGCAGAAGAATTGAAAGAAATATCGATACACCGGAAAGATGTATTACAACTATTTGATAAACTGAAGAGTAGCAAATCACCTGGACCGGATGGTATACATCCAAGGGTGTTGAAAGAACTGAAATATGAGATTGCAGACCTGCTATTAATAATTTGTGAACTATCATTAAAATCATCTTTAATACCTGAAGATTGGAGGATTGCCAATATAACGCCAATTTTTAAAAAGGGTTCCAGGGGTGACCGGGAAACTATAGACGTCAGTACCGGGAAAAATGGTAGAAACCATCATAAAGAACAAAATTAGTGAACATGTAGATAGTCATGGCTTAATGGGAGACAGCCAACATGGCTTTAGACAAGGAAGATCTTGTCTTACTAATCTGTTGTTTTTTTGAAGGTGTGAATAATCAGGTGGACAAAGGTGAGTCGATATAGTGTAAATGGACTTTCAGAAAGCTTTTTACAAGGTCCCTCATCAGAGAATTTTGGCAAAACTAAAAAGTGATGGGTTAGGAGGCAGTGTACTATTGTGGATCAGGAACTGGTTAAAAGATAGAAAGCAGAGAGGGTAAGGCTAAATGGCCAAATTTCTCAATGGAAAAAATGTGAATAGTGGAGTACCCCAGGGACCTGTGCTGGGTCCACTGCTTTTTGACATATTCATAAATGACCTGGAAAAGGGAATAACGAGTGAGGATATCAAATCTGCAGATGACACAAAACTATTTAAAGTTGTTAAAACCCAAGCGGATTGTGGAAAATTTCAAGAGGATCTTGATAAATTGGAATCTGGGCATCCAAATGTCAGATGAAATTTAATGTGGACAAATGCAAAGTTATGCACCTAGAAAAGAACAACCCAAACTATGGTTACATGATACAAGGTTCCACATTGGGAACTACCACCCAGGAAAAAGATTTAGGTTTTATCGTGGATATGATGTTAAAACCCTCCACCCAGTGTGCAGCGGTGGCCAAGAGAGCAAATAGAATGCTAGGTATCATAAGGAAAGGAATGGAAAATAAAACAAAGGATATTATAATGCCTCTGTATCATTCCATGGTGTGACCGCACCTTGAATATTGTGTGCAATTCTGGTCGCCGTATCTTAAAAAGGATAATGCGTTATTGGAAAAGGTACAGAGAAGATTCACCAAAATGGTAAAGGGGATGGAAGGATACTCCTATGAAGAAAGGCTAAAACAGTTAGGGCTCTTCAACCTGGAAAAGAGACAGCTGAGGGGAGATATGGTAGAGGTCTATAAATTAATGAATGGAATGGAACAGGTAAAAGTAGACTGATTGTTTAAATCATCAGAATATAAAAAGACTAGGGGACATGCAGGGGCGGCTCAAGGCAATCTGCTGCCTGCGGCAAAGGACGAGATGGCATCCCCATCCCCCCCTCATAGAGCGGGGAGGGGGGGGCCCTTCTCAAAACTCAGTCAGGGACTGAACCAGACCAAAAAGCTAATTAAATACTAGGGAGGTAATGCAAGATGTTTGCATACCAAGGAACTAAAAGAATGAGCGAGAACCACAGCACACTTTATAAAACTAAATTATAACTTTTTTTTGTTATAAACTGCGTTATGGTTCTTGCTTTTTCGTTTTGAACATATATTTTGCATCCATAGAGATGCAGAGCAGAACTAGAACAATCACCCACAAACTCAATATCTTAAAAAAAAATCTGATTCTGGTCATCTCACTAACAAATATTCTCCAGTACCAGGAATATTGGAAACTAATATAAAACCCTACAAACGTCACCAAAGATCTACAAGACCAAATCGCCCATACCTTTACCAGCATAAACTTCCAAATCTCATATAAAAAAAGCAGCACTATAAATACTGCAGCAGGCCCTAGAGCACAACTAACACTTATTTGAAAAGCTGAACAAGGCAAATTGCTACAGTACAGATCCCTGCGTAGAGATTACATGATAACAGAACACACAGCCTTGGTCATACACTAGGAACACAGACTCTCACCAAGTATAAGTGATCACAACCTAAAGTAAAAATAAAATATTTAGAGAGAAATTAAACCGAAACCCCAAGAAGCCAGACTCTGCATGCACTGCAACACTAGATAAGAAATGTAGTATCCTATACTGTGTATACTATAAAAATAACACAAAGTCCAATCACTAAATTGAAAATAAAATTATTTTTCTACCTTTGTTCTCTGACCATTTTATTCTCTGGTCATGCTGGTCCTGATCTGAGGCTTCTGCTTTCCTGTCTTCTCTTAGCACTCTATCTGCCATTTCTTGTCTTTTCTTTTGTTTTCTTCACTTCTTTCCATCAGCCTATTTCCAGTCCCAATGACCCTCTACACGTGTCAGCTCCCTTCCAGTCCCAGTGCTCCTTCCCTGCCAGCTTCTTCCCTATTACCCAGCCACCTACCAATCCCATCCCCAAATGTCAGCTCCCTCCAGTCCCACCCCCAGGTATCAGCTCCCTTCCATCCCCCTCTTCCCCCCCATGTCAGTTCCCTTCCAGCCCCCAACTTCCCGCCATGTCAGTTCCCTTCCAGTCATCTCCTTCCCCTCTCTCAGTTCCCTTCCAGACATCTCTTTCCTCCCCTGTCAGCTCCCTTCCAACCCTCTTTTCCCCCTGTGTTAGCTTTCTTCCAACCACTCTTTGCCCCTCTCGGTTCCCTTCCAGTCCTCTCTTCCCCCGTCAGCTTTCTTCCAGACCACTCTTTGCCCGTCTCGGTTCCCTTTCAGTCCTCTCTTCCCTCTGTCAGCTTTCTTCCAGCCCACTCTTTGCCCCTCTCTTCCCCCTGTCAGCTTTCTTCCAGCCTCCACCTCCCCCCCCCCCGTGTAGCTCGTTCCTCTTCTCTCCTCCCCCCCCCCGCGTATAGCTCGTTCCTCTTCTCTCCTCCCCCCCCCCCGCATGTAGCTCATTCTGCTCTGCCGGCCATTTCTGCTCCTTCTCCTTCGGCTGCCTGTGATAGCTTTAGAAATGAGAGGAAACCAGTGCGGAGCCTCCCAGCAGTATGGGACCTCTGCTGTTGCCACGTCCCACCCCCAAAAGGAAGTGACGCTAGAGCAGGATGCGGCAACAACAGAGGTTCCATACTACCGGGAAGCTCCGCACCGGTTTCCTCTCATTTCTAAAGCTATCGGAGCCGCAACAGTTTGTCAGCATTTTTTTTTAAACTGAAGGCAGAGTGAGGCGGCTCTTTTGGGGACATTTCTGCCACCCCCAAAAGTTTGGCACCTGAGGCCACCGCCTCACTCTGCCTAATTATCAGAAAAGCCATTATCACCAAATATCAAAGGGGTACAAGGCCATCTCCAAAGACCTTGGGATTCCTATGTCTACAGTTCGCAATGTTATTAAGAAGTTTTCTGCCCATGGAATTGTCAAGAACCTCCCAAGACGTGGTGGGAAGAGGAAAATTAATCCAAGAAATCTTTGAAGGTTAGTGCAAACTGTTGGAAAAACACCACATAAAGCATCCAAAGAGCTTAAGGATGACCTGGAGCAATCTGGAATGGTGGTTTGAATCTGCACCATATGCCGCGCACTAAACAAAGAAGGATGGGCAAATGCTAAGGAGGATCTCACTGCTAAAAGACAGACATAAAAAGGCATGCCTGATCTTTGCCCAAACTCACCTTGAGAAACCACAATCCTTCTGGGAAAATGTTCTGTGGACAGAGGAAACCAAATTTGAGCTCTTTGACAATGCAGATCAGCTATGCATTTACAGGTGAAGAAACAAAGCTTATAAGGGAAAAAAACCACCCTTCCTACAATGAAATATGGTGGAGGTTCCATAATGATGTGGGGCTGTTTTGCTGCCTCGGGAACTGGAGGCCTGGAACATATTAAAGGAATCATGAAGTCAGAGGACTACCAAAGTATTTAGGTCGAAGGTTATGAGTCCTCCAGCAGGACAATGACCCAAAACATACATCCAAAAGTACAAATGAATGGTTAAAAAGGAAAAAATTGACTGTTTTAAACTGGCCAGCAATGAGTCCTGATCTCAATCCAATTGAGAATCTTTGGAAAGAGCTGAAATCTGCCATTGGTAAAAGGACTCCTGGAAACATTCATGAGCTGGAAAAAATCACAGTTGAAGAGTGGGAGAAACTACCAGCAGATAGCTATACAAAACTCATAGATGGCTACAAGAAATGTTTGGAGGCTGTCATCACTGCCAAGGATTGTCCAACCACATATTAGTGAAGGTTGCCATTAATCCTGTCCAGGCCATATTTTGTTTTTTTTCTTAGAAATTAATACGTCTAAGTTGCACAGACATCTTTTTTTTGTTGTTGTATACCTTTGAACATACTACTAAAATATTATGATGACATACAGGCTTTTGGTGATGTCACCTCTATGTTGCAATTGGAAATTTCCAATTTGGTTAAGGAGGCGTTAGATCAGGGTTGGATCACCACTAGAGAAAGTAAATTTTTATTGGTCTCAAATCCTGTCATCCCGGTTATTTACACAGTGCCTAAAATCCACAAATCACTTACATCGCCTCCGGGGAGGCCCATTGTGTCATGCAGGGGTTCTATTTTGGAGCCCCTGTCAAAATTTTGTGATGTCTTTTTAAAGGTGGAGGCGTCTCAAGTGAAATCGTTTATTCGGGATTCTACCCATTTTATGATCCAGCTATCTGATCTTCGTCTGCCAAATCGTGAGATTTTTCTGGTCACTTTGGATGTAGCCGCGTTGTATACGAACATTCACCAAGGGGAAGCCTTGGATTTGCTACAGTCATTGTTCACTACTGCTCCTTCTCGAGTGCCCATATCTTTTTTGTTGTCTTTGATTGCGTTAGTATTGACAAAAAATTATTTTTTGTTTGAGGGCACGTTTTTCCAGCAAACGTTTGGCATTGCAATGGGTGCCACAGTAGCCCCATCTATTGCTACTTTGTATTTGGCATAATTGGAAGATACTCCTCTGCTTTTTTCGCTCATGTGATTTTTTGGAGACGATTTTTAGATGACATTTTTTTTATATGGATCTCTGATTTGGAGTCTTTACAGGCTTTTGTATGCTGGCTAAATGAGTTAAAACCTAATATCAATTTCACTTCGCACATTGATTCACACAAAATTGAGTTTCTTGACATGTTGGTATATAGGATGGACTCTACACTCTGCACTTCTTCGTTTAGGAAATCCGTACAGCGCAATAGCTTACTGAATTTTCATAGTTTCCATCCTGCACCCCTTTGACGTGGGCTCCCTTATGGTCAATTCCTCTGGCTGCATCGGTTATGTTCTTTGTTAATGGATTTTAAACATCATGCCCGTGATTTGAAGCACCGTTTGATTAATAGAGGATATCCCTCTTCGGTGGTGGATCGGGCTTATACTAGGGCATGTTATACGCATCGTGAATGGCTGCTTCAACCATCTACTTTGAATTTGGGTGATACCACTGAAGAAAGGACTGTGGGAATTCTTCCTTACATGGAGCATAGTTCTGCGGTTGTGGGCATTCTTCGTAAACATTGGTCGGTTTTGTCCATCTACTCATGTTTTCAACAACCTTTAATGACTGCCTTTACTAAAGCATCTACCTTGCGTGATCTTTTGGTCAAATCCACTGTTTCCGTTGATAGACCTATGTACCCGGTTGAACCGCTGGGTCATTCTCCCTGTCAGAATTGCGTTTTTTGTGCCAATACCGTTTCGGGTGTCTCCTGGACTCATTCTCATACTAATCATGTATACCACAGAAGATGGTCTATGACATGCACTTCTACGTTTGTGGTCTATGTTATCTGGTACAAGTGCCCTTTATGGTATGTGGGACGTACTATGAGATCAATCAAAATTAGGCTAAGTGAGCATGCCTCACGCATTCGACAACAGGTGATTTTGGCACCTATGGTTGAGCACTGTTTGGAATACGGGCATCAATTTATTGAACTTCAATGGTCTGTCATAGATCATGTTCCGCAGGATCCCCGTGGGGGTGATCGGCTAGCCTGGCTGCAATGGCGGGAGCAGAAGTGGATTTATGAATTACAGACTGTGCAGCCAGCTGGTTTAAATCGTGAAATTGAAAGGTCCAGTTTGTATTAGGTAGGTTCCAATTGGCTAAGGGACCTTCCTATTTTTCTTATGGGGGGATTCCCTTAACCATTGGTGGTTCCTTGGGGGTGTTGTTTGATTGAAGTGTTCTGGTCCAATCATCAGGGGAGTTTTGGCTGTTGGGCCACCCCCGGTGTATGATTGGTGTCCTCGATGATTGACAATTATTGTTAGCCTGTCATGAAGCCTTTGGTCCTATTTTACGGGTTAACCGTTGGTATGGAAGTACAGCTGATTTGAAGAAGGACGCTCATCTACATTCCATGAAGGAAGGACGTTTATTATCAACATTGCATGGGAGCACTTGATACAGGGGTCTGTTGCCCCGAAACATATACGTCGTGTGCAGTGCTGTCTGGAATGCTGTTTGGATTAGGTTTTGTCGTCATTCAAAGATAAGTTCGGCTGTTTTATTCATAAGATTCATTACTACAAATGCTGAACTTAATTTCTTAACACAACAAGGAACTGGTTTGAATAAAAGGGATTCCATCGATTGGGGATTTAAGCATATTCTTTTCTCCCTCAGATGTGATCCGACAAAAAAAAAGAGGGGAAATATTTATAGGGACTGTGTTTGGGGTCTTTTTTTGTTTTGACCCCTTGTAGGAGAGCAAACCCCTCCCACCAAGAACATAATAATATAAGATATGCCATACTGGGTCAGACCGAGGTCCATCAAGCCCAGTATCCTGTTTCCAACAGTGGCCAATCTAGGTCATACGTACTGTCACAGAGCAGATTCACCAGAGCCTAGGAAGATAGACAGAGAAGTAGCAGATCAGGCTGACACTGACGTTTGTAGAAAGCACATGTCAGGAAGTTGCTATGAGCAACGAAAACAAATGAGGTCACGAGCCAGAGAGACACACCCAGCCAGCAGGGAAGCTAGGTGGTTATCACCTGATACAAGTCAGCTGGGGGAGGTGCTGCTCGGAGATACCTAGATAAGCACAGCTCACAAACAGTTAGGAAGAGCTACAGGAGGAGCGGCAAGAGCAGAGAGAGCTGCAAGGGCTGCAAGAGCTGGAGAGAGAGCTGTGGAGAAAGCGTGTCTGACAATCACTACGGAAGCCTGAATGGAAGTTTGAATGATTACCATGAGTGCTTGAGTGAGAAGCCAAGACAGCTGGACTCAGAGAGTGAAAGTGAGGATAACGGCAATTGTGGAAAGAGCTACAGAGGAGGTAGCAAAGCCAGGAGAGGAAGCCTCAGTTACCAGAGGAGCCCAGAGAGTGTTGGAAACAGCCCAGGTTGGAACGGAGCTGGGAGGAGAAAGGTAAAAGCTGAAGAGTTTTATTTTTATCCTGAAAAGGGAAGCACAGGGCTTGGCTATAGGAAGCAGTTATGAAGCCAGCTTAAGGGAAACAGAGAAGTTTCACTACCCTTATAACAGGCATGAAAAGGTTAAATGCTTTTTACCTGAAGAAGCTAATATCTCTGGAAGGAATGTAAGGAGCAGAGTCTCAGTAAAACTGCCGTTTCAAACTCCAGCCATACACAGAATCCTGAGCCAGGCAGAGGCAAGTGGTAAGCCAACTTCCTCTAATAGAAGTGCAGGAGAATACTATAGTTTACCTAACAACCACCAGCAGGGGAAAGGCTCTTACCCAAAGAAGTTCAGTGAATGTGGTAATAGCAGTCAGTCTACTCTCACAGAGAGAGAAAGAGAAGTACATCAGAATAGAGAGAGACTGTTTGAAGAGGTCCCACATGCTGAGAGGAAGGAGATATTAAGTGCTGGTGAAGAAGCAATGCAATGTGAACCGTCTGAAGCTGATATAAGCACGGAGTATATGGATTGTACAATTTCTATAGCAGACAGCATATCCTCTTTAAGGTAAAAAGGGAATTAAGAGCTGTTGAAGCCTGACATTGTAAAGGAAGGCTTGTATCTGCTTGTGAAAGACTGTTTTGAGATACATTTGTTTTACTGCTGAGAAGAAGCTATTTTTGTTACATTTTTCCTTTTGTTATATGCCCAGGAAGGGTTATGTTTTCCTTTTGTTTGTACCACGATAAGAAGTCCTTTTGGAAGGGGAAATAAAACCCTCATTAACCTTACCATCGTTCCACGACTGATTTTTAACTGGCAGCACAACTACAACTACCAGAAGGCCAGTTACACTGAAGCCCCAGTGCAGTGCCCTGCCCAACCAACAGGTACACAGCACGGACGGGTGACAGTACCTAGCAGTATCCCCAAAAGACACAGGTTCCACAATGCTTGTACTGGGTCAAGCATTGATTATCCTGGGTCCCTTTTTAATAATGGTTTATGGACCTTTCCTCCAGGAACTTGTCCAAACCTTTTTTAAACCCAGCTACACTAACAGCTCTTACTACATCCTCCGGTAACAAATTCCAGAGTTTGATTACACGTTGAGTGAAAAAATATTTTCTCTTATTTGTCTTAGTTTACCCTGTAGCTTCATTACATGTCCCCTAGTCTTTCTATATTCTGATAGCGTAAACAATCGATCTACGTTTACCCGTTCCACTACATTCATTAATTTACAGACCTCTATCATATCTCCCCTCAGCCGTCTCTTTTCCAGGTTGAAGAGCCCTAACCTTTGTAGCCTCTCTTCATAGGAGTAGCCTTCCATCCCCTTTACCATTTTGGTGGCTCTTCTCTGTACTTTTTCTAATAACGCTATATCCTTTTTAAGATAGGGCGACCAGAATTGCACACGATATTCAAGGTGCGGTCGTACCATGGAACGATACAGAGGCATTATAATATCCTTTGTTTTGTTCTCCATTCCTTTCCTTATGATACCTAGCATTCTATTTGCTTTCTTGGCCGCCGCTGCACACTGGGCGGAGGGTTTTAACATGTTATCCACGATGACTCCTAAATCTTTTTCCTGGGTGGTGGTTCCCAATGTGGAACCTTGCATCGTGTAACCATAGTGTGGGTTGTTCTTTCCTAGGTGCACTGTTCCCTCTAAGTTGTGCGCCTGTGCGCGCGCACACACCTCGCTGAGCGAGCGCACATACTTTACAACAGAGCGTACAAAAATTACAGCTCTGATTCTGATAGCAAATAAAAGACGTCTTAAAATTGAAAAGTTATGATTGTAATTACTAGAAATTTCCCGCTTCATTTAGTAATCGTCTATTTTCATTTAATTTGATTAAAATCAATGTGGTGTACATACTGTATTCTGACGTGTAGTCAAATTTTAAAGTATATAACTCCGAGTGTCGTTATGTGGCACACAAAAATTTAACCTTCCTTCAAAAGTTGCACACAGCTGATATTTTATGCGCACAGAGCCTACAGAAAATTAGAGGGAACCTTGCCTAAGTGCATAACTTTGCACTTGTCCACATTAAATTTCATCTGCCATTTGGATGCCCAGTCTTCCAATTTATCCAGATCCTCCTGCAGTTTTCCACAGTCCTCTTGGGTTTTAACAACTTTAAACAGTTTTGTATCGTCTGCAAATTTGATAACTTCACTAGTTATTCCCTTTTCTAGGTCATTTATAAATATGTCAAAAAGTAGCGGACCCAGTACAGATCCCTGGGGTACTCCACTATTCACCTTTTTCCATTGGGAATATTGGCCATTTAGCCCTACCCTCTGCTTTCTATCTTTTAACCAGTTCCCGATCCACAATAGTACACTGCCTCCTATCCCATGACTTTTTAGTTTTGCCAAAGGTCTCTGATGAAGACCTTGTCAAAGGCTTTCTGAAAGTCCAGATACACTATATCAACCGACTCACCTTTGTCTACCTGTTTATTCACACCTTAAAAAAAACATATCAGATTAGTAAGACAAGATCTTCCTTGTCTAAATCCATGTTGGCTGTCTCCCATTAGGCCATGACTATATACATGCTCTGTAATTTTGTTCTTTATGATGGTTTCTACCATTTTCCCCGGTACTGACGTCAGGCTCACCGGTCTGTTATTTCCCGGGTCACCCCTGGAACCCTTTTTAAAAATTGGCGTTACATTGGCGACCCTCCAATCTTCAGGTATTACAGATGATTTTAATGAAAATTCACAGATTACCAATAGCAGGTCTACAATCTCATATTTCAGTTCTTTCAACACTCTTGGATGTATACCATCTGGTCCAGGTGATTTGCTACTATTCAGTTTATCAAATAGTTGTAATACATCTTCCCGGTGTAGTGATATTTCTCTCAATTCCTCTGCAGTATCACCTTTAAATACCACTTCAGTCTTGGGTAACATCCCTACATCTTCCTCAGTAAAGACTGAAGCAAAGAATTCATTCAGTCTCTCCGCTATAGCCTTGTCTCCTCTTACTGCCCCTTTTACCCCTCTATCATCTAACGGTCCAATTGACTCTCTCACAGGCCTTTTGCTACGAATGTACTTGAAAAAAGGTTTTATTTTGTGTTTTTGCTTCCATAGCAAGTTCCTTCTCAAATTCTCGCTTTGCCTGCATTATCAATGCTTTGCATTTAACTTGCCAGTGCTTGTACTGTGTCCAGTTTTCATCATTTGGCTCTTTTTTCCATTTCCTGAAAGATGCTTTTTTGGCAACAGCAGCCTCTCTGACCTCACCTTTAAACCATGCTGGCAGTTTTTGGGGCTTTCTTCCACTTTTCTTAATGCGTGGAATACAGCTGCTCTGGGCTTCGAGGATAGTATTTTTAAATAACACCCAAGCTTGCTGTAAGTCTTTAACCTTTGCAACCGCTCCTTTTAGTTTTTTCTTAACTATATTCCTCATTTTATCATAGTCTCCCTTTCGAAAGTTAAAAGGCAGTACTGTGGATTTCTTTACTAGCCCTCCTCCACTAATTAAATCAAACACGATCATGCTATGATCACTATTGCCAAGTGGTCCCAACACCCTTATTTCTTGCACCAAATCTTGTGTTCTACTAAGGACTAGGTCCAGTATGGCTTCCCCTTTGGTCGGTTCATGAACCAGCTGCTCCAAGCAGCAGTCATTTATTTCATCTAGAAATTTTATCTCCCTAGCATGTCCTACCGTGACACTGATCCAGTCGATACCGGGATAATTGAAATCACCCATTATTATTACTGTGCTGTGATTTTTGTTAGCTTCCTTGATTTCTTTGAGCATTTCATCATCCATTTGTTCATTCTGGCCAGGTGGTCGATAGTACACCCCCACTGCCATCACCTTCCCCTTCATACATGGAATTTCAATCCATAGAGATTCTACAGCAAATTTTGTTTCCTGCAAAAGTTTAATCCTTTCTGACTCAATGCCCTCTCTAACATAGAGCGCAACACCTCCACCAATTTGATCAGTTCTATCATTACGATATAGTTTGTATCCAGGTATCACAGTGTCCCACTGGTTATCCTCCTTCCACCATGTCTCTGAGATTGCAATCATATCTAACCTTTCATTTAGTGCTATATATTCTAACTCTCCCATCTTATTGTTTAGACTTCTAGTATTTGCATACAAGCATTTTAGAGACTGTATTTTATTAATATTAATCTGGCTGTTGGTAGGCATGGATAATTTGGAATCCTTACGCTCTGTCTGCACCATACTCAAGGGCATTTGGGCTACTATACCCCTTTTTGGAACCTCACTGCTTTTGGTAGTATCCTTCAAGGATACCTTCTTCCGAGCATCCGCTCTTGGGCGACTGTCGGCTTTCCGCTATTTTCTAGTTTAAAAGCTTCTCTATCTCCTTTTTAAAGGTTAATGCCAGCAGTCTGGTTCCATCCCGATTAAGGTGAAGCCCATCCCTTCGGAAGAGCCCCTCCTTTCCCCAGAATGTTCCCCAGTTCCTAACAAATCCAAAACCCTCATCCTTGCACCATCGTCTCATCCACGCATTGAGACTCCGGAGCTCTGCCTGCCTTTTGGGTCCTGTACGTGGAACAGGAAGCATTTCGGAGAATGCTATCCTGGAAGTTCTGGATTTCAACTTCCTACCTAAAAGCTTAAATTTAGCCTCCAGAACTTCCCTATCACATTTAAATGTCATTGGTACCGACATGTACCAAGACAGCAGACTCCTCCCCAGCACTATCTATGATCCTATCTAGGCGGTGCGTGAGGTCCGCTACCTTCGCACCAGGCAGGCATGTTACCAGGTGATCCTCACGTCCACCAGCCACCCAGCTATCTACATGCCTAATGATTGAATCACCAACTATAACAGCTGTCCTGACCCTCCCCTCATGGGCACATGGCCCTGGAGAAACGTCCTCTGTGCGAGAGGGTTTTACATCACCTGGGATACAAGTCCTAGTTACAGGATCACGTCCTGCCACACCAGGGTGATGCTCTCCTGTCACGTGACCTCTCTCCTCCATGGCAACAGGGATGCTGCCAGACTGGAGGTGGGACTTCAGGACTATATCCCTGTAGGTCTCGTCCATGTACTTCTCTGTCTTTCTTATGTCTTCCAGGTCTGCTACTCTGGCCTCTAGAGAACGGACTTGTTCCCTGAGAGCAAAGAGCTCCTTGCACTTAGTGCATACGTAAGACCTCTCACCAACTGGGAGAAAATCATACATGTGACACTCAATGCAAAAGACTGGTAAGCCCCCATCTCGCTGCTGGACTTTTATCTGCATCTTAGTTTAAAGCTTGTGTTTAGGTTTTTAAATTCTGTATTTACTATGGGTTGGTGTAGATGCTTATACTAATAAAAGTGTATCTAATACCTCTAATATACCTTGTTCACCTGAAGCTTAATTAATCTCAGGTCCTCAATGTATGACTGATTTGGATAAAGAACTGCACCTGAGAGCAGCCCCTTTCCTCTAAGACGTGTAAGTACCTATAAAGCTACAATTACCCCAGGGGTGGGTGGGTGTTGGGGAGGGAGGGAGGGAAATAAGACCTATTAAAAGGAGGGCTGTTACAAGGTACCCTGTCCTGTACCCTCAAGCAGGGGGGGAGGGGGTAGTCCCTCAGGTAGACTGGAGCAGGAAAAAAAGTTTAAAACACAGCAGGTTCTGGGGACAGAGCAGGGAGAGATATTTAATTTAAAGTAACAGTTAACCTGGCTACCACACAAAGCCCAGTTAGTTGATACCAAGCCAGTATTCTAATAACAAAGCAGATGCAATGAGCACCCACAGGAAAATGACCACTATTATATACCCACGTGGTGAACCCACACCTCATGGAGATCCCAGACTGCCAAACTCTGAGAATGTCACCTCAGGAATTGCCATGCGGGAGCAGTATCTCTTGAGCATCACTAGTCAGCGGCAAAATGTCTCTCTGAACCAGGCTTGCTCATTACAAAATCTCTGAAGCGTCAGGCAGGTTCTGGACTAATTTCATCTTTCATAGCATTCCTCCAGTCCGGTCCAAATTACCAGGATGTACCAGAGCAGTACTCGGACATGGGCAGGACCCACGCGCCTGGCCTGCAGAACATGCACCCTGAAATGGGCATCCAATCTCACCTGGATGTCCAATCAATAATTCTTCACAAAGGTATGCAGCCAGACTGGACTCCATCCAAGAAGCCACTTGTGCTCTCGTTGAGTGTGTTTAGATCCCCAATGACAAGGCTTTGCGCTGCAGAAGATAGGCAGAGGCAATAGTTTCCTTGCGCCACCAAACATTCATGGCCTTCGAAGCCATCTCTCCTTTGCAAGGTCCCTCGAACAAAATGAACAAGTGTTCTGACTTTTGAAAACCTACCGCATATCCAAACAGCATAGCTGCTGATCCTCCGCATCCAAAAATCCAGGAAATATGACTGTCAGGTTCAACTGAAAAGTGGACAGTACGTGTGGGTGGAAGGACGGTACTGGTCGCAACACTACCCATTCCCTGGACAGCACAAGGAATTGCTCTCTGCACAACAAGGCCAGTAGTTCTAAAATCTGCTTGGCAGAACAAATCCCCACCAGGAACACGACCTTCAGAGTAATGTCTTTCAAAGTAGCTGACCTCAATGGCTCAAATTGGGCTCCCGTCAGCACTGAAAGGACCAAGTTAAGGTCCTAGCTTGGGACTGGAATATGCACCAGAAGCCAAATATGCCATACTGCCCTGAGAAAACAGACCGCATCAGGATGCAACACCAGGGCATGACTTTGGATACATCCCCTGTAGCACACCAAGGCTGCCACGTGCACTCAAAGGGCAATGCTAGACTTTTGTTCATTCCTGCCTGTAAGAAGGCCAATCTATCTGGAATGGACACTCGCAGCACCTGCGACCCCTCCTTTTCACTACACCAGTGCTCAAACAACCCCCAGACTTGACTGTAGACCAAGGACGTGGAGCACTTACGCGCTCTCAAGAGCATAGCAATTACAGACAGTGAATAAACTAATTTCCTCAACCAAGCCCTCTGAAGAGCCAAGCTGTAAGCAAGAACTGATCCACCTGGGGCATGTAGAGCAGGCCCTGAGACAAGATCAGCCCTTGCAACAGCCTAATGAGATCCGCATACCCAGGCCTCTGAGACCAATCTGGTGCCACCAGGATCACGAACTCCTGGTGCACCTCTATCCGTTGAACCAACTGGCCGACTAGAGGCCATGGGGTGAAGGCATACAGAAGAACCTCCTCTGTCAACAGCTGCACCAGGGCATCCAGGCCCTCTGACATTGGCTCCCGTCGATGACTGAAAAAGTGGGAAACCTTTGCATTGAGATTGGTCGCCATGAGATCTATCACTGGTTGCCCCCAACGCCAAGTGAGGCTCCAGAAGACGGAGTCCACCAATGTCCTTTTCCCAGATTGACCTGATGCTGGCAGAGAAAATTGGCCTCCACATTCTCCTTGCCTGCCCCATGAAAGGTTGATATCACTAGGAGATGTGATTCTGCCCACTGAAGCAGGGGAGCGATCTCTTCAGCCAGAACCGGGCTGCCTATGCTGACCTGGTGATTATGTATGCCAATGTAGTCACATTGTCTGACAAAATCCATACTGCCTTTCATTCCAGTATCATCTGAAACTCCTGAAGCACCAAGAATACTGCCCTCATCTCTAAGCAGTTTGCTGTTCCATTGACCAGGTCCCCTGGGCAATCCGTGACTGACAATGTGTTCTCCAGCCCGTGAGACTGGCATCTGTCTTCACTAGTGTCCATACTGGTGTCTCTAGTGGCATGCCTGCGAGCAGATTCTTGCTCCAGAGCCACCACTGTAGGCTGTTCCACAACTCCGGTGGACAAGACAACTTGCACGAAAGAAGATGTCATTGCGGGATCAGTGCAAGAGCAATGCCCTCTGGAGTGGCCGTTTGCCCATGCCCAAGACACAAGGTTGAGCATATCACCATAGACTTGCAGACCTAAAGATAAGACCACGCTGCTGGTGCCCATTGCCGTAAGAACTGGTGTATCTGACCCTGCAGCTTGTAGGCCCTGTCCTCCAGAAGGAAGACTGCTTTCAAATAGCTGAGGTTCTGAGACGGGTCCAGATGACTCTTGACTGTGTTGACTACCCAACCAAGCCCCCGGAGCACCCCGAGGATGTGGGCTGTTGCTGAACGGCTCTCCTGAAAGGACTTGGCCCTGATGAGCCAACTGTCCAAGTAGGAATGCACCAGAAATCTCTCTTGATGATGTGCTGCCGCCACCATGATCTTGGTGAACGTGCATGGCACAGTTGCGAGTCCAAAGGGCAAAGCCTGAAACTGGAAATGCCCCATGGGGACTGCAAACCTCAGGAATCGCTGGTGTTCCTCCCGAATTGGGAGATGCAGATACGTCTCTGTGAGATCCAGGGTGGTCAGAAATTTGAGCCTCCTGACCGCCGAGATTACCAAAAACAAGGTCTTCATATGGAAGTGAGGCACCCGTAGTACATGGTTGATGTGTTTGAGATTCAGAATGAGACGAAAGGCTCCCTCTTTTTTGGGGACCATGAATTAAATGGAGTATTGACTGGACCCCAACTGATCAGGGGCATGACCATGACTGCCTGGAGCTGGAGGAGGCATTGCAGAATTGACTCGACCGCTGCCCACTTGCTTGGTGCTTTGCAGGACGATGTCGGAAAAGCCTCCCTGAGTGGTCTCGCAAATTGCTCCACCTCCCTGTGGGGCCAGCATGCCCCTTGAGGGTCTGGCGGATGCAGGACCCGGCTGGGCCCTGGCTTTGCTCCCTGAAGCTCCCCAATACGCACCACAGCTTCGCTTCAGCAAATAGGCCTGATGCATCAAAGGTTCGGGGAAAAAAGGGACCCCGTCTGACCCCAAAGAATTGTCCAGGAGTGACTCTGTGCCTTCAAGGACCAATTCCTGCTGTTCAGCAATTCCCCTGCTGATTGGGTCTCAGATGCCGGCATGGCCATAGTTCCCATCAAAACCACGGAAACTGGTGGGGCCTGCAACTCTGAAGGCTCTGCCATCAATGAGAGATGTCTAGTATTGGCCTTCCCCCCCGGCCGAAGAAGAGTCGCGAAGCCGCTTTTCTGCCTCTTGGTCCGCGGTCTCACAAGGCTGGCAGAGACTGACTTGTGAAACCCGTATTCTGTGAAGGCTGCAGCCCATACAGACTGATTCTACTGATGGTATCTTCAAGGCGGGGAAAAACCCAGACACCACAGCGCTGCTATGGTAGACTGCCAAAGTGAAACTAAACTTGCTGCTCACCCCCCTCCCCCCGCCGGCCCACATGATCTAAGGCCGACTTACCAGGGAAAATGAAGACCATACACCGTGTGCGCGAGGTCCCCCAATCAAGCGATGAGAGACGGACACTGTCCCAGCAGCTGTTGCCTTGAGTTGATGTGAGGCAAATCTTTTTAAAGAGACAGCTACCAGATCACTGCACACAGCCACTGAAGGCTGAAAACAGTGCCAAACTTTGCCGAGGTGGCTAGAGCAGGGACCCGAGCCACCTGGGTGTGCCCACCAGCCTCTAACTTCTCCTGACTGAATGGGCTCGGGTTCCACGAGGTCTAGGTCCTCCCCTGCTGCTCTGGGGCAGTCCGCAACAACCAAAGGCTATCAAAATCTCCTCTTAGGAAAACTTTATACCTTTCACTGACTTTTTAATTTGTTTTTTTCTAAATGGAAATCCCAACACTGTAGCCTAAGCTACACAGAACTCATCCCCATCTGCTGGAGACTGAGGATACTGGATTGGTGGGAGGAGTTTGCTCTCCTATAAGGTGTGACATCATCAAAAGCCTAGAATTCTCAGTCTCCATCTGCTGTAAGAGGGTGATCTGGACTTGAGTGACGCTATGGAAGAGCATATTAGAAAATTACCTGACCCAAGCGTGCCTTGTTACCCATAGACCAGTGCTTTTCAAACTTTTATCTCGTAAGGCTCCATTTTAAAACTGAAAATTTATGTGACCCCAGATGATGATGAAATCAATATAGCACGTCTTCAGTTTCCTTCCCCTTCCTCCACTCATCTAAAGCAGAAAGCAGTGGCAACAGCAGCAGCAGTCTGCACAGTGTCCTTTGTGTCAATGTGCAGTGTGGTTTTACAGATCCCAGTACTCAGCATGCGTTTCCAGTCTAACAAGAAACTTACCCAGGCCAGATGCTGATGCAAAGGTCACAGTGAAAGTCCAGAAAGAAGGGAAAATGGCCATGTTTCTATGACCTCATCCACTGATAATGTGACCTCACTGGGGTTCCAACCCTAAGTCTGGGAACCACTGCCATAGACTAAGGTCACCACCTGTCCCTGATTTTGTGATAGTTTCCTAGACTCCATGGACTATAACCACCTTTTGTCTCTGATTTTGGAGAGGGAGGGGGCAGAGACAAAGGACAATGTTCCTCCTGCATACCCCTCCTATGTAGTCTTCTCAATCCTAGTAGATGATATAAAATGAATGTATTTTCTGAAAAAAGAGGCGTTTTATTTTATTTATTTAACCAGTTTTTTTATACCACCTTATCCTTAAATCAAAGCGGTTTACATTAAACTCAGAACATGAACAGGATACATTATAATTAAAATTGAGGTAAAAAAGGGGAGAAACTATTTACAACTTGATCAACATATTTATATAATAACATGTGGTTGTGGTTGTTTGGAAAAGAATATGTATTTGTGTCCATACGGGTCAGTCCATGATTCTTTAATCATTTATGTCTATATGGGTCAGTCCAGATCAGTCAGGTTGGGGGCGGAGAAATTGTATCTTTAGGTTATGTGACCATAGTGTTCTGTGAATAGGAAGGTTTTACGTTTTTTACGGAAGTCTTTAATGTCTCCAGTTCCACGTATGTCTTCAGGGAGAGAGTTCCAGAGTTGTGATGCGGCAAGGGAGAATGCTCTTTGGGAGGTTGATTGTTTGCTCTTTCTGTAGTCAGGAGGGATGTTGATTGTGTGTTTGTTTCTGGTTCTTTTAGAGCAGGGGGAGGCTTCTTTTATGATTAGTGAGTCGAGCACATCCGCTGAAAGGTGATGAATGATTTTAAAGATGTTTAGTATGGTCTTGAATTTGGTCCGTGATTGAATTGGTAGCCAGTGTAGTTGATGCAATACTGGTGTGATGTAGTCGGCTTTGCTGGTTCATGCTGTTGTATTTTGAACCATCTGCAGTGGGTGTATGACTTGTTTTGTTAGACCCTGGTATATCGAGTTTCCATAGTCCAGGATCGGTGTGATGATGGTTTGGGAAACAGTTCAGAAATGGTCTTGTTGTAGGAGTGGTTTGAGTCTTCTTATAAGGTTCAATTTGCGGTATGCTTTTGTTGCAGTTAGGTTTATGTGTGACTGAAGGTTGATGTTTTTGTCTATTATAATGCCAAGATAGCGCACTTCTTCTTTTACAGGAATGGTTTGGTTTAGAAGTTGGATTTGTTGAGGAGGGTTGAAGTTTGCATTACCACTGATGTATAATGCTTCTGTTTTTTTATAATTCAGTGATAGGATGTTTTTGTTGAGCCTGAGGGTTACATCTTCTATGCATTTTGTTATGGTTATAAGGTTTGGTGCTCAATGCCGGTCAGGGTAGAGGCGGGGCAGATGGTGTTCCGGCTGCAGCTCCCCTTCTCTTCGCACCCGATGGCACTCCTTTTTAAGGTTTTGTAGTGGCCCTGATTGGCCTCGGGCCTGTGAGTGGGGAGGGTATCTCCTTCCCACTTCCTCGCTCGATGCCGGTCAAGGTGGAGGCGGGGCAGATGGTGTTCCGGCTGCAGCTCCCCTTCTCTTCGTGCCCGATGGCGCTCTTTTTTAAGGTTTTGCAGTGGCCCTGATTGGCCTCGGGCCTGTGAGCGGGGAGGGGATCTCCTTCCCGCTCCCTCGCTCGATGCCGGTCAGGGTGGAGGTGGGGCAGATGGTGTTCCGGCTGCAGCTCCCCTTTTAGAAATATATAGAATATTTACCTATATATAAGAAATAAATGTTAGGCATATATGTTTGTGTGCTTATAACTTGATAAGAGCTACTACTGCCTTTTTTAAACTTTTGAAATTACTGAATGCTATTTACCCTGGTCATTTCAAAATATATGGGGAGAAAATGCTCGAGGAGGGAGGACCCCTGCCCCTCTCAGGCTTGCTGAAGTGTCCGAGATTTGCTCTTAAAAACTAATTTTGTTCTGTGTTCACAGATGAAGGGCCAGGAGCAGGACCTATGATCATTTGTATAGCAAAGGTGCAATGCTGCACAGGCACATGTAAAAGAAGATACCCTGCTCATCAGAGCTTACAATCTAGTTAAGACAGACAATACAACAGCTGAGAACAGGAATACATTTAGAGGTAAGGTAAGGAAACACATAGGAGACTAAGGAATCAGGATCCAAAAGCAGCTTCAATGAGGTGAGCTTTCAGCCTGGACTTGAAAAAGGGCCAGAGATGAGAAGCTTGACGTTCAGACCTCAGAAACCACCCACAAGAAGGTACAAAAGTGAAGGAGATCCTGAACGATTTTCAGAAGACTGTGTTTGTGAGCAACTAGCTAAACTAAAAGTAGAGAAGCGGATGCGGATGGGATACATCCGAGTATTAAAGGAATTTGGAGAGGTTCTAGCGGCGGCACTGTCTGACCTTTACAATGCTTCTTTATGGTTTATGGTTTTAGGCACTTGATATACCGCCCTTTTACTGTGTGTATCAGAGCGGTTTACAGATATAGTTTAACTGGTTCCAGAAGACTGGAGAAAGGGGCATGTGGTCCCTTTACACAAAAGCAGAAGTAAGGATGAGGCTGAGAACTACAGGCTGATTAGCTGACCTCTGAAGTGAGTAAATTAATGGAAATGCTGCTAAAAAAGAAGATAATGCTGTTTCTGCAGTCCAGTGGATTGCAGGATCCAAGGCAGAATGATTTTACTAGAGGCAGGTCTTGTCAGACAAATGGTGAAATTAGATTTACTTGCTAATTGTTGTTCCTTGAGGAACTCCAGTCCAGTCCCGAATCTCTGGGGTTTATTACCTCCTCTAGCAGCTTGGAGACAAAGTAACATCATTCTTTTGATGACACTGGTATAAATACCCGAGGGACCGCCTCCTCGCTCCAGTAACCTATTGACAAAGCAGACTCACCGGAGCAAGAATTAAGTAGCAAACATACCTATTAATTTTAACAATCAAAAACTATTAACCAAGCACGAGAAAGTGCACTCGTTCCTTTAACTCTTTCTGAAACAGAACTTCTAACAACTGTGCCCTGCTAAGGTGTGCCCTCCTCCTAAACAGAGGATCATAACTCCCTTAGAATCCCCATTTACTTACCCCACCCCTTATGGACTGTAAACCTTATTACTACTTCTGCAGCTTACCATGTAGAATACCATACCTGTTCGCTTCAGGTTCTAGTCCAAAATACAGAATATTAGGGAGGGATACGAGACTGGACTGGAGTTCCTCAAGGAACAACAATTAGCAGGTAAGTCTAATTTCACCTTCCTTATCGTCCCTCCAGTCCAGTCCCGAACCTCTGGGGATGTAACAGAGCAGTGACAATTCTTAACGGGAGGGACCAACTAGGCCAGCCTGAAGCACCGCTGATCCAAAACATGTATCCCTTTCCGCCTGAACGTCAAGACGATAATGCTTGAAAAAGGAATGTAAAGACAACCAAGTAGCCGCCTTACAGATCTCAATAGCTGGCACTAAACTGCACTTGGCCCACGACGCCGCCTGCGCCTGAGTTGAATGCGCTTTAAGCCCCTCTGGTACTGTTTTGCCCTTCAACAGGTTTCGCTGACGCTATAGCCTCTTTGAGCCATCTGGCAATCGAAGCCTTGGAAGCTGCTTCCCCTTTTCTTGCTCCTCCAAACAAGATAAACAGCCTGTCGGTATTGCGGAATGCCGATGTCCTCCGCATATACTTTTTCAGTGCCCTGTGCATATCTAGGAGATGTAGCTTTCCCAAATCTGTGTCCTTGCCCTCGCACTCAAACACTGGCAGAGAAACCACCTGATTCACATGTAAAGATGATACCACCTTAGGCAAAAAGGATGGAACTGGCCTTAACACCACTTTCTTATCGTAAAAGGCCAAAAAAGGCTTTCTGCAGGACAACGCCTGTAACTCCGAAATTCTCTGCACCGAACATATAGCCACTAGAAAAACCACTTTGAGAGTAAGGTCCTTTAACGATGCTCTTGACAAAGGCTCGAAAGGCTTCCATACCAATGCCTCCAATACCAAATGTAGATCTTATGTTGGGACCGTTGGCCTACAGGGCATTCTCAAAAGAGACACTGCTCTCAAAAAACGCCTAATATCAGGGTATGCTCCAAGCACCTCTCCCTTTATCTTCCCTCTATAACAGGAAAGCGCCGCTAACTGAACTCTCAATGACGCAGTGGCTAAACCTTTCTCAAACCCATCTTGTAAAAAAGATAGAATCTGTGACACCGTAGCTTCCAATGCTTGCACACTTTTACCGTCACACCATGCTTCGAATATCCGCCAAATACGAACATACGCCAAGGAGGTGGAAATCACCTCCGAGGAGTACCCTCTGGCTCTCAGCCTTGCCCTCTCAAGAGCCAAGCTGTAAGCGAGAATAGATCCACCTGAGGCATGTGTAAAGGACCCTGTAATAACAGATCCCGTCGGTAGCTGCCATGGTCGGTCGACTAAGAGCCTCATTAGATCTGCAAACCATGGCCGTCTTGGCCAATCCGGGGCTATCAGTATTACCTGCCCTCTGTGTACCTCTATTCGCTGTAGCACCCGACCTATCAACACCCACGGTGGAAACACATACAGGAGTTGTTCTTCCGGCCACCTCTGAATGACAGCATCGAGGCCCTCTGACATTCTTTCTCGCCTTCGGCTGAAGAATCTCTTGGCCTTTGCTGAATGGAAAGTCGCCATCAAATCCATTACTGGCATTCCCCAACGGCCCACTATCTTCTCGAACACCTCTGGATTGAGGCCCACTCTCCTGGGTCCACCTTGACCCGACTCAAAAAATCAGCCTCTACATTGTCCACCCCTGCAACATGTGACGCCGACATGGCTGGCAAATTCGCCTCGGCCCAAACTAAAAGTTATTCAGCCTCAGATTCCAGTGCGACACTGCTTGTGCCCCCTTGCCGATTGATGTAGGCCACTGTGGTCACATTGTCGGAAAGCACCCGAATGGGCTTTCCCTGAAGGCAAGGTTGAAAAGCTTGCAATGCTAACGTTACCACTCTTAATTCCAATCTGTTGATTGACCACATCCTTTCCGTTTCTGTCCATTGCCCTTGAACAAACGCCCTTTGAAGTGAGCTCCCCAGCCTCTTAGGCTAGCATCCGTCGTTAACAGAATCCAAGCTGGTGATTCCAATGGCATTCCATCTTCCAGACTCCCCATCTGCAACCACCACTGGAGCGCCTGACGCGTCTCCGGCGGTCAGGGCAGTCTTCGAGACAGAGGGTCCTACTGGTGAGACCACCTTCTGAGCAACGCTCTCTGTAAGGGACGCATGTGGGCTCTTGCCCACGGAACTAGTTCCAGCGTCGCCGCCATGGTGCCGAGCAACTGAAGGTAATGCCATGCGGTGGGATTCATTCTCTCCAGGAAACTGCGCACTAGCCTTCTCAACCCTAGTGCTCATGTCTGAGGTAGAAACACCTTTCCTATGCTTGTACTGAAGCAAGCTCCCAGGTATTCCAGGGTCTGCGACTGGCTCAACCGGCTCTTCGCCATGTTGACCACACAGCCGAGATTTTTTAGTAACTCCACTACTCTGGCTGTTGCCAACTCGCTCTCTTCCTTGGACTTTGCACAAATCAACCAGTCGTCCAGGTAAGGGTGCACTAACACCCCTTCCTTCCGTAATCTCACCGCTACTACTACCATCACCTTCGTGAACGTTCGTGGAGCCGTCGCCAATCCGAATGGTAACGCCCGGAATTGAAAATGTCTCATGGGCACTGCAAATCTGAGAAACTTCTGATGTTCTAACCGAATTGGAATGTGCAGGTAAGCTTCCGACAGATCCAGAGATGTGAGAAACTTTCCTTTTCGTACCGCCACGATGACAGACCTCAGCATTTCCATATGAAAATGAGTCACCCGAAGACGGCGATTTACTTTCTGGAGATCCAAAATTGGTCGATAAGATCCCTCTCTTTTCGGAACGACAAAGTATATGGAGTACTGACCGCAGCCGCACTGGTCTGGTGGCACCGGCACTACAGCATTCAGGTTCAATAGTCTCTGCAAGGTCTCCCGTACTGTGCTCTGCACTTGACGCGTGCCTTGCAAGGAGATTGAAAGTAAGACTCACGCACTGGGTGTTGAAACTCCAGGGCATATCCTTCTCGAATAACCTCTAACACCCACTGATCCAAAGTGATCTGGAACCAGGCAGGATAAAACTCCCACAGATGACCTCCTATGGGTACCTGTCCTGCTTGGATCCCCCTGGCTTCATTGTGACTTTCTAAGGTTCGAGGAAGAGGGGGCAGCAAATCCTCTGCCTGCTCCTTGAAATCCCCCAAACCCCTGGTTCCTATAAGGGAAATGGCCTCTGAAATTGACCAAACTGTGGAAAGCGGAAATGACGAAAGTCCCTCTGCTGACCCCCTAGTCGTTTGAGCCGGACGCCCCTGCTTCTACTTGTCTTCAGGTAGCCTCCCGCCTTTGGACTCCCCTAGATCCTTTACCAGCTTATCTAAATCTTCACCAAAAAGAAGCTTACCTCTGAAAGGGAGCTTACCAAGCCTTGCTTTGGAGGAACCATCTGCTGCCCAATTCTGCAACCAGAGGTACCTCCTTGCTGCAATTACGGAAGCCATACTTTTAGACAACCCCTGTATAAGGTCGTAATGAATGTCAGACAAATAAGCCACTCCAGATTCTAACCTGGACGCTTCTGTAGCTGACTCATCCATCTGTTCTCCCTGAATCCGCTGAGACCAGCAAAGACAGGCTTTGGCTACCCATGCTCCACAAATAGAAGCTTGAATGGATAAACCATTGACATCAAACACTTGTTTCAACAAGGTGTCAAGCTTTCTGTCTTGAGCATCCTTAAGAGCGGCACTACCTTCCACTGGAATTGTAGTCTTCTTAGTAACCGCCGAGACCACTGCATCTACCTTGGAAGGCTTAAACAACTCCTGATCCTGGTCCACCAAAGGGTAAAGACAGGCCATAACCCTGGACCCCTTAAGTCCTGACTCGGGCATATCCCATTCTTGCTGAATCATCTCCCGCACTACCCTGTGTACTGGGAAGGCCCTCTGAGTCTTCCTAAAGGCCTGCAACAATGGATCTTCTAAGGTGGAATCTTCTGTCGGCCCTGCAGCCGGCATATTCAGCTCCTTGAGCGTCTCCACAATCAGCGCCGGTAACTCGTCTCATCAGAAAACCCGAACCACTCTAGCTTGGTCCTCCTGCTCCGTGAGTTCGCCTTCCTCTAACTCTTCCTCCAGCTCTAAATCTGGATCCACATCTTTGGAGTGGACCTCATCTGAGGTCACCGACTGCTCCTGTCTATCCTTCCCGCTCCTAGGCTTCTTGGAAGAAACTGCGCTTACTTCTAACTCTAGGGAGGGCCCTGGACACTTCCCGCCTGGTTCCCCCCCTGTGGAACTTGTTTCTGTGCTCTTCTGACCGTTACCGAATGCCTGCTGAAGGAGAGTCACGAACTCTGATGAAAACAATGCCGCCAATCCTCCTGGCAAAACTGTCTGGGACAGGGGGAAATCTGGAGTGGCAGAAGGTCCTGCTACCGGCTCCAGAGATGGCAAAACGGGTGACACCGACTCCGGTAGGGATAACATCTTCCCTTTCTGACTGTCTCCACCTACCTCCAAGGCCTGCTCCATAGATGCCGCTTCTTGGACGCAGCCTCTGCACACTCGTGTCTGACACCGCTCCTCTTCTAGTGCCACAAACCAAACACTGTGGCCTAGAAGGCATTCCGCCTCCGCAGTTCCCTTTGCAGCTCCTCAGACTCTTTATTATGGCTAGAGCCCTGAACTTGCTTCAGCCAACTGTTAGAGGCAGTGCTAGACTCCTGCCTTACCAACTTTCTCTTTAAATTTAATCCTTTTTTTTAAAACTCAAAATATAACTAGCTCTGCCCCCCCCCCCCAAGCAGCCTCCAGTGCTCAAATGTAAAAAACGAGGGACTGCCTAGGAATCGGAGCCTTGTCACTTCTGGGCCCCAGACTCTCCGTGCAGCCGTTTCCCGTGCAAGTCCATCCCACACGACGCAGCCTGCACTGTGCTGCTCGCTTCAGGAGAAAATGGTGCCTAAACACCCTCTCTCAATTCGGGCTACAGGCCCTTCTTACTTCCATTTGCCTGCTGTTGTTGCCTCGTCCGTCTCTCCCCGCGCTCGGCCGGAAGCGCGGCTTCAGCGTCGGGAGAGAGAACGGACCTGTTCCTGAAAGCGCTGCTTCAGCGATCGCCATCTCCGCCGCGATCTGCGACTTGAGACAGCCATGCCTCTCAGCGCCGGCGGCCACTGCGACTACTGACTTCTCACCCAAACAGGTGAGTTCGGGAGTCGGAGTCCTGCCCCTGGTCCCGCTTATACTCTTTTTGCCGAACGGGCTCCAGTAGAAGGGGGGGGGGGAAGGGGGGCGTACCTCAGATCACTCAAGGCTAAAAATAAAATCTAAATAATTACACAAATTAATAATTTGACCCTTTACAATTAAGCTACACCGTTAACCTTAAAATTAAATTTGCAAATGTCCTTCTTAATTATCCCTCAGGTGAGCCCTGGACCTCTGGGCTCATACAACCTCCAACTGCTTGAAGACTGAGATAACTGGAGCGAGGAGGCGGTCCCTCGGGTATTTATACCAGTGTCATCAAAAGAATGATGTTACTCAGTCTCCAAGCTGCTAGAGGAGGTACTAAACCCCAGAGGTTCGGGACTGGATTGGAGGTACGATAAGGAACTAATGAATTTTCTTTGACTGGATGACTAGGGATTGGACCAAGGGAGAACCCTACATGTGGTATACTTAGATTTCAGCAAAGTTTTTGACACCATTACACACAGGTGACTTATAAATAAATTGGGTTGACCTGGTAATGTTGCAGTTACTCTGAGGACGATCTTAGAGCATGTCTGGCTTTGAAGCCTTAAAATCTGTTTTTTGGTTCTCTTTGCTGGAATTGATTTCTGCTTAACTTATTTTGAGATCCTCTTTAATAAACATTTAAGTATTTAATTTGCTGTTCAGGAGTTTTCTATTTTTGTCCATTTATTATCCTGACTGATTTTGAGACATTGCTTTTAATTGATTTATAAATAAATTGTGCACCATAGGGATGGACCCTAAATTAACTGACTGAGTTAGAAATTGGTTGAGTGGGAGGCAAAGTGTACAGGTAAATGGAGCTCATTCTGAGGAGAAGTGGTATGCTGCAGGGATCTGTTCTTGATCCGATTCTTAACATTTTTGTTAGTGATAGTGCGGAAGGGCTGTCGGGTAAGGTTCGCTTTATTGCAGATGATACCAAAATCTGCAATAGACACCCAGGAAGGAGCAGATAACATGAGAGGGAGCTAGCAAAGCTTGAAGAATGGTTGAAAATTTGAAAGCTGACATTTAATGCTAAAAAAATGCAGGGTCATGCATTTGGGCTGCAAAATTCCAAGGGAGTTGTACAATATAGGGAGTGAAGTACCTTTGTCCATGAAAGAAGAGGGGGACCTTGGTGTGATTGTTTCTGATGATCTTAAAGTGGCTAAACCAGTATAAAAAGGTGACAGCAAACGTCAGAAGGATGCTTAGGTGCATAGGGAGAGGAATGGCCAGTAGGAAGAAGGAAGTGATAGTGCCTCTGTATATGTCTTGGGCGAGACCTCATTTGAAATAGTGTGTGCAGTTCTGGAGACCATACCTTCAAAAGGATATAAACAGGATGGAGTTGGTGCAGAGGGTGGCTACCAAAATGGTCAGTGGATTTTGTGGTAATGTAGCAGCTGATAAGCATGCAATAAATAATACCAGGAGTCAATTGCAGGATCCAAGCCATTTAATGTGCACAGGCTCAGAACAGACTAAAAGGGACTGAGCAATGAAAAACTACAGCAGATTCATTATATACAATTTCATAGTTTGATACAAGCAGACTTTCTATTGGCCCCAACGCCCCCTGCACCTGTCCAATCGGGGACCCTCTCTGGGCCTGGCTCCTTGTTCCCCCTTTCTGGCTATTCTAACAAAGGCATAGTCTTACACATAGATACATTTCTACTTCAAGGACATTTCTAGCTCAGAGAATGCAAGGACAGAACAAACCAAGCATAAAGAACTTATACAAACTTCATGGGGGAAGGAAAGGGACTTTCAAAAAGCAGTTTAAAGCAGATTTCTAAACTTTGGTTCTTTTCAATACTACTCTCAGGTGGGGGTTAGGATCTAGGCCTAGTTTACAGGCCATAGCCTACCACATTCCCCCCTTTGATTATTCTCAACCCGAATAAGAGAGGGTGAGAAATTAATCACCTATCAAAGTCACCTTAAACTGAGGCTTCTTCCCCGGATATAGCTTGATACTTTCACAAGGCTAGTACCCTGGTTGCTGCCTTACGTTCAACTGTACTGTCTATGATTGAGGTAAACATTCGCAAGCAAAGGGGTAGGAAACATGGAAGAAGCAAACACATAGCTATCACTTAAGTTCTTTTCTTCCACAGCTTCCGCGGTACGTAGACCTGTCAGCTTCCGGTGGGTGACAGGAATAGGGCTGTAGGTTCCTCAAGCTTCTGCCGTACGTGGACCTGCCGGCTTCCGGTGGTGGCAGGAGTAGGGCTGTAGATTCTACATTAGTACCCAAACGTGGAGACTCTGTAAGACAGAGCCTAAAGCCAACAGCTCTTGTCTAGTGATTTTGGATCCAATCTGACTCATATCCCCTAGCAGCGGGATATAGAAATGGGGCCTAAAAGCTTTTTCCATAGCTGTTTTTCCTATAATGTGTGGCTTGGTGAAAAGCATGGACAAAGGCTGGGCCCAATGATTCAGGGATTACAGTTGGACCTGGGAGCTGGAGTCTGTGTACACATTCAAACTGTCCCTATTATCAGTGCCCTAGTGAGGGCTATCAGTTCAGCCTCCTGTGCTGAGGTTCCTGGGGGCAAAGCTGAAGATTCAACTACCATGTCCAGGATCACTACTGCATAGCCAGCACGACGTTGTCCGTTGATGACAAGACTGCTTCCATCCACAAAGAAAGTCTGTTCAGGGTTGTTCAGTGGACGATCGGTTAAATCAGGGCAACTGGAGAACACAGTATCCATTACTTCCAAGCAATCATGGTCGAGTGGACCTGGACCAACTGGTAATAGTGTAGCAGGGTTCAGAGCTTGACTGACGATCAACTGTAATCGAGGGTTTTCGCACAGCATGCTTTGGTACTTTAGCATGCGGGAATTCGTGAACCAGTAATTTCCTTTATGTTCCATGAGGGTTAGGACAGAGTGTGGCACTGTAACCTGGAGACTCTGACCTAAGGTGAGCTTGTCGGCTTCACTCACCAAGAGAGCTGTAGCTGCAACGGCTCTCAGGCAAGGTGGCCATCCTTTTGCAACAGTATCCAGCTGCTTTGATAGATGGATCTTGGCAGCAACCTGTAGCCTAAGGGTTTGGGTTAATACACCCAGAGCATTTCCATTTGACTCATGGACATACATCTGGTAGGCCCAAGGCTGGTGATAACATCAAAACTGCTTTCAACGATTTGAATGCTTTATCCTGTTCTGGGCCCCATTCCATGGGAGATCGCTCCATTCCTTTGGTGGCTTGGTACAATGGCTTTGCCAAGAGCGTGAAGTTGGGTATCCATATTTGGCAGTAGCCGGCAGCTCCCAAGAAGGCCCTCACCTGCTTTCTGGTGGTGGGGGTAGGGATGCGGCATACTGCTTCCTTTCGCTCGGGTCCCAATCTCCGGACCCCTCTGGACAGATGGAATCCCAGGTATTTTACTTCTGTTTGGCACAACTGCGCCTTGGCTCTGGAGACCTTGTATCCAGCTTCATTCAGGAGGTGCAAGAGATCACTGGTGGCTTGCACACATTCAGTTTTGGAGCTGGTGGCTACAAGCAGGTCATCCACATACTGGAGCAGGACTCTTTTTCCTGGAGTCACAGAGTAACTTGATAGATCTTGATTAAGAGCAGCACTGAAGATGGTGGGTGAGTTCTTGAATCCTTGAGGTAATCGAGTCCAGGTGAGTTGGCCTTGCCTTCCGGTGGTCGGGTTCTCCCATTCAAACGCAAACAGAAGTTGACTGGTGGATGCCAGGCGAATGCAAAAGAAGGCATCCTTTAAATCCAAAACAGTGAAGTGAGTAGCTTCAGCAGGAATCAGTCCCAAGAGGGTGTAGGGATTTGGTACTACTGGATGTATGGTTTCAACTGCATTATTTACTCGTCTCAAATCCTGCACTGGGCGGTAGTCACCTGTCCCAGGCTTCTTGACTGGGAGGAGGGGGGTATTCCATGATGATTGGCATTCTCTAAGGAGTCCGTACTACAATAATTTCTTTAGATGATGATGAATGCCTTCGATTACTGGCCGTGGGAGAGGATATTGTTTCACATGCACTGGTTCCGCTCCTGATTTGAGGGTGACAAGCACAGGGGCTATATTCTTCGCTAGGCCAGGAGGATTATCCTCAGCCCACACTCCGGGCGGAGCTGAAATGCTGGTAGGTATACGGGGGCTGGCTGCTTTGGATAAAAGTGGACTATAGAACCGCCATTCTTCTTCTCAGGGGACAGTCAGCACCATCCGGCCAGCAGATTTTGAGTTCAGTCATTTCCATTTTTCCCCCTTCAACAAAGGATATCTGCGCCTGGAGCTTAGCGAGCATGTCTTGGCCCAAGAAGGGGATTGGGCATTCAGGTATGTACAGGAACTGGTGTGTTATCTTCCGTCCCCCTAATTCACAAGTGTGGTTCTGCAAGAGGGATTTGATGGCTCAAGTACCAGTGGCCCCAACAATAGTGATAGATCAGGACGACAACGGAGCCACAGGTCTGGCCACCACTGAGTGTTCGGCCCCCGTATCCACCATAAAGTCCATATATTGGTCCCCAATCTTCAAACTGACCATAGGCTCCTGGGGACCCAGAGAGAACTTGGAGCCCGGTCTGGCCTAGTCTTCATCCGTGTAGTAGCCCTCAACGGTTGCCACTCCCTCTACAGCGGCTTCTCCCTGCTGGAATTGTGTGCAATGCATTCCTCCCCGATGCCGGAATCGCCTCCTGCTCTCCAAGTGCTCCCTCCTCCCCTCCGGGAGGCGGAGTCAAAATTCGGGCATTCATTCTTCCAATGTCCTTCTTCCTTACAGTAGGCACACTGATTTGCACCCCATGGGGGCCGACCATCTCCTCAGCCCCTTCCACGTCCTCGAGTCCTTCTGTTAGAGAAACCTCCTATGCGTCTTTCAACTAAAGCTGCAGCAAGAAAATAAGCTTTCTTCTTCATTCTACGTTCACTTTCCCTCTGACATTCTTGATCACGATTCACAAACACTTTCTGAGCAACTTCCATTAACTGGGCTGTATTCATGCCCGCAAATCCTTCCAACTTTTGCAGTTTTCACTTTGTCTCCCCCGGGACTGACTCACGAATGCATTTACCATGCGCAAATTTTCCTGGGCCGCTGGATCATATGGGGTATATAGTCTGTAGGCTTCAGATAATAATTCATAGAAGGCTGCTGGGCTCTCATCTGGTCATTGGAGAACTTCAGATATTTTTCCAATATTCATGGCTTTCTGGCCTCCCTTCTTCAGGCTTTGCATGAGGGCTTGGCGGAACCGATTGAGGGCTGTCTGCACTATTTGGATCCCACTTGGGGCCATCATTTGGGAAATCTGCGGCGGCGGCTGCTTGCCGAGAGTCCAGGCCTGCATCTCCTACAGGATTTTCTTCTAACCATCTAATGGAGGCCTGCACAATTCGCGCTCGCTCTTCAGTGCTGAAAGGGTGGACAGGAGCTGGCGGCAATCAGACCAGGTAGGCTGATGGGTCTGCATAATACTGTTCATTAGTTCAATCAAATCCTGAGGCTTCTCAGTGTAGGAGGCATAATGCGTCTTTCAGTTCAGTAAATCAGTGGTGGAAAAAGGCACATAAAATGGAAATTACACTTACCTGGTAATTGAAGTTCCTGGAGGGTCCAGTTTAGTCCTCCACATCCGGGTAGTGCACCTCCTCCTGCAGCAAGGAGACTGGACCAATCAACTCTTTAGTACTGTAGCCTGCTTACTGCTGGAACTCCCATCAGCCCTCCAGTGAACTAGTAACAAAGCCGACTGAAGAAAGAACAGATTAAGAAAAGGACAGAGAACCATAAAAGTACCCATAAAGGAGTTGCAGAACCCCCTCCCCAAGCGAGAGGGCTGAAACGCTGCACCTTGCTTCAGTTCCCGGTTCTGAACACTGATCGTCAGCACAGGAAGCTGAGGAAACAAAAAGAAAAAAGATAAGACCGAGAACAAACTCGAAGGAACGAAAATCCATGGGACGCTATCCCAAGGGTGATGGTCCCCCTTTTTTTTTTTTTCTTGTGTAGGAGTCATCAAGGTAACCGACAGCAGAGTAGAACGGGCAAAGCGCGCCACCAAGACTGAGCAAAATAGAAGTCCGGGTGGGAAGGAGGACTAAACTGGACCCTCCAGGAACTTCAATTACCAGGTAAGTGTAATTTCCATTTCCTGAGCGGGTGTCCAGTTTAGTCCTCCACATCCGGGATGTACTAGAGCAGTTAACAACGGGGGGGATCTTGGCACGCGGCGCGCAAGACCCAAAACTTGTATCCCGAGCCGCTGCCACATCCAAACGGTAATATTTACTAAAGGCATGGAGAGATGACCACGTCGCCGCTCTACAAATTTCCAGCGGCGAAACGAGACTATGCTCCGCCCAAGACGTGGCCTGCGCCCTAGTGGAATGAGCTCGCAACCCCAAGGGGAACAGCCTTCCCTTGCAGAAGATAAGCCGACAAGATTGCCTCTTTAATCCATCGAGAAATGGAGGCCTTAGCCGCCGCTTCCCCTTTCCGCGGACCTCCAAACAGCACGAACAAACGATCCGACTTCCGAAAAGGCGCGGACACCTTGAGATACTGACGCAGGGCCCGTCGCACATCAAGTTTATGGAGGACGGAGCCAGACTCCGCAGACGGTCCTGGAGACAAAACCGGCAAAACCACTGGCTAATTCACGTGAAAAGGAGACACCACTTTAGGCAAGAAGGAAGGAACCGTTCGCAAAATTACCCTATCACTAAGAAAGGATAAAAAGGGAGCTCTACAAGAAAGCGCCTGAAGTTCGGAGATACGACGCGCCGAGCAGATGGCAACGAGAAAGACCACCTTCAATGTCAGGTCCTTTACGGACGCACGGCAGAGAGGCTCAAAGGGCTCCCGAGACAAAGCCTGCAGCACCAGGTTCAAATCCCAGGGCGGTAAGACAACCCTGCGAGAAGAACGTAACCGAAACACCGCTTTGAGAAAACGCCGAACGTCCACATGCGAAGTAAGAGGAACGTCGTGAATCTTGCCGCGATAGCACGCCAGAGCGGCAAGCTGAACCTTTAAAGAGCATGCGGCCAGACCCTTGTCGAACCCGTCCTGCAAAAAACTAAGAATGACCGCAATTGAAGAAGTTGCGGCCCGGACGGCATGCCGGGAACACCAATTCTCAAAGATTCGCCAAATCCGAACATAAGTGAGGGATGTAGAAGGCTTCTGCACACACAGCAGGGTGGAAATAACCGCTGGGGAGTACCCTTTCTTCTTCAGCCTAGCCCTTTCAATGGCCATACCGTAAGCGAGAACCGATCCACCTGAGGCATGTGCAGAGGCCCCTGCACCAGGAGATCCACTAGGGGAGGAAGCCGCCAAGGCACGCCATCGAGCAACCGCACCAGATCCGCGTACCACGGGCGACGGGGCCAATCCGGCGCCACCAACAAGACCGTTCCGCGGTGGGCTTCAATGCGTTGAACTACTCTGCCGATCAGAGCCCATGGCGGAAAGACATACAGAAGTGCGAACTCGGGCCACGGTTGGAGAAGCGCGTCGATACCCTCGGACATGCGTTCCCTTCGTCTGCTGAAGAAACGACTCGTCTTGGCCGATTCGAAAGTCGCCATGAGATCCATGATGGGCGGACCCCACCGACGAACTATTTGAGCAAAAATCTGTGGGTGCAACTCCCACTCTCCGGCATCTATTCGCACCCGACTCAGAAAATCCGCCATGACATTGTCCTTTCCAGCGATATGCGCTGCCAAAATGGCCAGGAGACGCTTTTCCACCCAAATGAACAGCGCGTCCGCCTCGACTTCCAGGGGCACGCTTCCTGTGCCGCCCTGCCGGTTGACGTACGCCACTGCCGTCGCGTTGTCCGACAGAACACGAACCGCGCGACCCCGGACTGACGCCTCGAAAGCTTGCAGCGCTAGCCGTATTGCTCGTAGCTCGAGCCGGTTGATCGACCACAGAGCCTCCTGCGGAGACCATGTCCCCTGTGCAAACCGTCCCTGACAGTGGGCTCCCCAGCCGGAGAGACTCGCGTCCGTGATGACCGGCAACCAGAGGGGCTGTTCCAAGGGAGCTCCCGTCCGAAGCGATAGCGGGGACAGCCACCATTGTAACGCCAGTCGAACCCGGCGGGGACACAACAACCGGCGGTTGAGAGAATCCGACTGATGGGACCAACGACGTAACAGAGCACGCTGAAGAGGCCGCATATGAAATCGGGCCCACGGAACCACTTCCAGAGTCGATGCCATGGTTCCCAACAATCGTAGATACCACCAGGCCGATGGAGCGGGGTCCGCTAGGAACACACGCAGAAGCTGACGCAAACTCTGGGCACGGCGATTCGGGAGAGATACTATCCCCGTGGAAGTATCGAAACAAACACCCAGATATTTGAGATGTTGAGTCGGCACTAGCTGACTCTTGGGCACATTGATCACCCAGCCGAGACTCTGCAGAAGACGAACGACTTTGTCCGTGGCCTGCAAGCTCTCCTCTGCAGACTTCGCCCTTATCAGCCAATCGTCGAGGTAGGGGTGTACCAGAACTCCCTCCTTGCCGCCGCCGCCGCGACTACAACCATCACCTTGGTGAAAATGCGAGGCGCAGTGGCCAGGCCGAAAGGTAGAGCTTGGAACTGGAAGTGACCCCAGGGAAACGCGAATCGGAGAAATTTCTGATGTGCGGGCCATATGGGAATATGCAGATAAGCCTCGGTGAGATCCAGAGAGGTCAAAAACTCTCCCTGCCGCACGGCAACGATGACGGAACGGAGGGTCTCCATCCGGAAATGAGGTACCCATAGACAGCGGTTCATGCCCTTGAGATTGAGAATAGGACGAACGGAGCCGTCCTTCTTTGGCACCACGAAATAAATGGAGTAACGACCGAGTCCGCACTCGTTCGCCGGAACTGGGACGACGGCACCTAGCGCTAACAGGCGTTCCAAGGTTACCCGAATGTCTAGTTCCTTCTGCGGCCCTCTGCAGGGAGAGAAGACAAAGGAATCTCTTGGAGGGATGGCAAAGTCCAACGCATAACCGTCTCTGACTATCTCGAGGACCCAACGGTCCGAAGTAATGTGGGCCCAAGAGGGAAGAAAGTTCCGAAGACGTCCGCCGATAACTTGAACCCCCTCCGGAGCCCGCCTCATTTCATTGCGGTTTTCGACTAAAGGAAGAGGAGGCACCGGAGGAAGCGGTGGAGAAGCCCCTGCCAGAACCCCGGAAACCACGAAAGGACTGAGCCGCAAACCTGCCTCGCTGGGAATTCCAAAGGCGGGTCGACCTAAATCTCCGAAAATCCCGAAACGGACCCCGAAGCACTGGAAAAGCTCTAACCGACTTGGGCTTGTCCTCCGGAAGCCTTCCACCTTTGGACTCACCCAAGTCTTTCACCAACTTGTCCAAGTCCTCCCCGAATAGCAACTTACCCTTAAAGGGAAGCCTGCTAAGACGAGACTTGGAGGAAGGATCGGCGGTCCAGTTACGCAACCAAAGGGATCTGCGCGCGACCACTAACGAAGCCATACTATTCGCCATGGTACGGATCAAATCATAATGGACATCTGCCAGATAAGCGGAACCCGACTCTAGGCGAGTAACCTCGAGCAACGCTTGCTGGTCCAAGGAAGAATTCTGACGCAAGCGCTGAGCCCATCGCAAAGAGGCTCTAGCTATCCAGGCCGCACAAATCGAAGCCTGTAGCGATAAGGCATTGGTCTCGAATGCTTGCTTCAATAAACCATCCACTTTCTTGTCCTGAATGTCCTTCAAGGCAGTACTGCCTTCCACCGGAATAGTGGTCTTTTTTGTCACCGCAGATACTGCTGCATCAACTTGAGGGGACTTGAATTTCTCTTTATCCACGTCCTTCAACGGGTAAAGATGATGCATCGTCCAGATGCCCTTCAAGCCAGCGTCCGGATGGTCCCACTCAGTCTGTATCATCTGGACTACCACCCGGTGAACAGGGAAGACCACCTGAGAGTCCCTAACCGCCTGAATAAGGGGATCCTCCAACACATCGGCCTCCCCCGGAGCCGGCGCCGAGAGATTGAGTGTCTGGAGTGCTTCCGTGATAAGAGGAACCAACTCCTCCTTACGAAACTCCCGAACAATCCTAGCCTGATCCTCAGGGTCTGGAATCTCACCCTCCTCAAGGTCCTCGACACTGCCCTCAAGGTCAGCATCCAGCTCGAGGTCTGGCACCTCGAAATCTTCTTGCACCAAGCCAACAGTGCGTGACTTCTTAGCCGCCTTGGAGGGCGGTTCCGACTGGACCGAGACAGGCGGCAGAGGGACGAGAGCTGAGGGGGAGGACTCAGGCCATTTGCCCAACTGCCCCAACTTGAACGCCTGATGCATAATGAGCACGAAATCCGGAGAAAAATGCGTCAGAGCAGAAGAAGCATCCCCTTGCTCTACAGAGACTCCGGACCCCGGACCATGAGAGCCAGTAGCCACAGGCGGCAACAGAGGCCCCGGAGAAAGATCACCCTCAGCAGACAGCGGAGCCACCAAGTGCTCTGCTGGAGAAGGGGAGTCCCCCTGATGTTCCATGCCCGTGGAAACTGCAGCACAGCTGGAGCAGAAACCAGCGGCAGAGACGGACCGCCTACGCGAACCGCAGACCAGGCATTGCGGCTTGGCGGACATGAATTACAGTCAATCAGGGTCACAGCTGAGGAAAGGATAGAAACAGCGTACCCTGAGACAGCCGAGGATCAAGTGAGGCAGCACTATACTGCCCAGCCCCACACAGAGCCTGCGGGCTTAAACCTCCGTTTTGTTTTGTTTTTTTTCTAAACCGATAATAGAAAAGAAACACTTAGGAAGTGCCCAAAATGGAAGGGAAGGCAAAACACTACTAAATTAAAAGAATTGAGAGCCAGTAAAGGCAATTACCGCCAAAAAATAAAATTCAAAATGGCCGCCGCGATCGAGGCGCGCTGAAGAAAAAAAGAGCGCCAAAACAAAAGAAAAAATGAAAGAAAAGAAAAGCAGAGACGAGATGAAAGCCCCCCTGAAAGAAACACTTACCCTGAAAAGAAAATGGCAAAAGCAAAGCGTTCGTACAGCCGCTCAGCAGGACCGGAGCAGAGCAGAGAGCCGGTGTGCTGAAGGGCAGGCAAGCGCCAGACTGCAGCTGGAGTGCTTGGCAGCGTGCTCAGGGGAATATGAAGTAAGGAGAGCCGCGAGTATACTGATCCTGCCCCCGAACAGTCCTGGGGGAGCGATCAGAGCAGCCGGTAAAGACCGCAGGCAGGGAAGCAGGGGAGAAGAGCAGTGCCGTTCAGCCTCTCCACCGCGGGAATCCCCGTGTGTCACTGACACTAGCTTTAAAATTTTTTTTTTTTTTTTTTAAAGACCAAACCAATTAAAGAGACAGTAGTCAGGAAAAAGAAACTAAACTAAACTGGAGAGAAAAAACAAATCAAACAACAAGAAACTAGAAGTGAGCCTAGCTCCAGGCTCACACCACCTCCTGCTGCAAGGAGACTGGACACACTGGAGGGCTGATGGGAGTTCCAGCAGTAAGCAGGCTACAGTACTAAAGAGTTGATTGGTCCAGTCTCCTTGCTGCAGGAGGAGGTGCACTACCCGGATGTGGAGGAGTAAACTGGACACCCGCTCAGGAACAAGGCTGGTCGGCCCTACCACGACCTGGCCTTCGGTATTAAGGGTGGGTAGGCCCTGGACCTGGCGCAATGGTATAACGTGACCATCCCTTTTACTGGTAGTTGTACTTCTGAAGGCATACGGCAATCGGGACTGTCGGGGTTCCACTTCATGTTCTTGGGCGCTGGCTGTGAGTGACCCTAAACTGGCGAATGAATCCCTGCTTGTAGTGTCATCGGTGGACTGTGGCCCACTCGGAGTACTTTGAACTGAGCCGGGGCTTCCGGCCGGGGAGGGGAGTGCCTCCTCCAGCCGCGGGAGCCGTTGGGAGGACACCCGGGGTAAAACTGCAGGAATGGGTTCCTCCTGGACAGGCTCTGCCTGTGATAGTGGCGGAGCCGAGGGGACTGGCCTATAGAGGAACTGGGGCGGAAGGGACGGAATGTCTGGGGACTCTGGGGCTGAATAGACAGGCAGTTTCTTTTCCCCAGGCTTCTGGGCCCCTTGGGTGGTTGCTACAAATATCCTACACTGTTCCTCATAACAACGTTTCATCCAGGAGCGCTCTTTTTCACAAACATTTAACCAGAAGTCTATATAAGGGAACTGGTCAGGATGTTCTTTTCGTGCAATCTGGTGAACTAAGGATATGATATTAACATCAAAGGTACCACCAGGGGGCCATGATGAGACCCGTACCGGCCACTCCCTATCACAAAGCATTTCTAATCGGGATGGAGACATTTCTATTCCATAGTCTCCAGCAAATCCTTTGCTAAAATTCCTAGTCATACATTTCAACGGAGTTTGCGTGGACTCCGACCCCCCCCATGATGATGTACTTGACAATAGACAGAGGGGGCGGGCAGTCAGGCTGCATTTTCCTGTGGACTACGAGTCAGAACTATGTAACAATGTTCCTCTGGGTGCACTTATTTAAAAACGTATTATTAAAAACTTATTATTGCTGTAAACAAAGGGTAGGCAGAAAACATAAGCTTAGATTAGTTGCAATAAGCATAATGGATGTATGTGCTCATTCTAAATAGGAACAATTTAGATAAAGTCCTTAAAATATAAAACTATTATTTTGCAACATGTTATAACATCAATCCCAATAGAAAGAAATATGGCTCCTAACATGACGGCCACATATCTGTTACGTATGACTAGAGTCTATCGTATACACTGTTCTCAGTGAGAATGCTGTAGGAAACTTAAAAATACTTGGCATGAAACTAACTGCCAGCAGTCATCAGCACTAAGCTGAACAATGCAAAGAAATTACTTTAAATCTTACAGTTCAGAAAGCAGATATTCAAAGAACATGAAACGGATACTTTTTCATAAAGTTGGTGGATATCTGGAATGCAAACCACTCCCCTTTTTAAGTTAGTTGAAAGCAAATTACTGAGAGCTTCAGCCAACCTTGACGGTATCTTAACAAAATAAACAATAGGTTTCTTTTCTGACTTTCAACTAATTACCATGCAGCTGAGTTACAGCTTTCTTTTTTTTTCTGTAATTTATGAACAATAAATATGTCCTCTATGAGGTGACTGAGATATAACAAGAACAGTTGAGGAGCTCCGAAGGGGTTAATGAGAACTAGACTGTGTGAAAGACACACCCCTTCTCCCTCTGCTTACTAGAGGTACCGTCTCTCTCACGCTGTGCTGAAAAAAAAAAAAAAATAAAATCACTGAAACAGCTTGTCTCGCTGTGCGGTGCTTAGATTCGATTCCTTAAAGTGACTCCTGAGCACTGTTCCCTCTAAGCTGTGCGCGTGTGCGCGCGCACACACCTCGCCGAGCGAGCGCACATACTTTACAACAGAGCGCACAAAAATTGCGGCTCTGATTCTGATAGAAAACACAGACGTCTTAAAATTTAAAAGTTATGATTGTAATTACTAGAAATTTCCCGCTTCATTTAGTAATCGTCTATTTTCATTTAATTTGATTAAAATCAATGTGGTGTACATACTGTATTCTGACGTGTAGTCAAATTTTAAAGTATATAACTCCGAGTGTCATTATGTGGCGCACAAAAATTTAACCTTCCTTCAAAAGCTGCACACAGCTGATATTTTATGCGCACACAGCCTGCAGAAAATTAGAGGGAACATTGCTCCTGAGGTTTTATTTTTTTTCTCTTTTTTCTTTCTCAGTACTGTCCCTTAATCGGTAAACTGTTTGTTTATATTACAGCAGAAGGGAAACCAGTGGTTTCAACAGATAACAAAACCAGATACAAACAACAGACAGGGGGTCCGTACAGCCCTAGAAACAGTGAGGGACACAAACACCAGATGCTTCCTCCTTTTTGCGACCTGGGCGCGGTCGCCCGGCCAGGAACTGCGCTACTCAGGAGTCCGCACTTGCTTGGTCTGTATTTCAAGACCTCTCATCCACACACACACACAGACAAACATGCTAGCAACGTTTTCCCCAAATTCCCAAGGCCTTACTGACTAACCATACCATAGGTTTGGTGGCTTCTGCTTCGCTAACACCTATGCGAGGCTTACTAGGACCGCCCTGGAGAGGTGATCAGGCTCTCTTTTTACCATACCATACCATACCATACCATACCATACCATACTCCCAAAACTGACTGAGTAGTAAAGAAAACTTCTACTCACTGGATCCGGTACCAAGTGCCAAGTTCAGGTCATGAGTCGAATCCCGGACTCCCCTCGGGTTCGGAGGTGTTGGCCAGCCAGAACCAGCAACCTGAGGAGGCAAGGAGGAGTACTCTCTGATATAAGAGGACCGGTGGCGCCAGAGGCTCCCCTGCGATCAGTCAGGTGCGGCTCCAGCCGGACCAAACCTTTGAGGCGAGAAGTTGTGGTATATTTACTTGAATACCATCACACTATTCACACTTCCCGGCCCAACGCACCAAGAATATGTAGCAGCTGATAAGCATGCAATAAATAATACCAGGAGTCAATTGCAGGATCCAAGCCATTTAATGTGCACAGGCTCAGAACAGACTAAAAGGGACTGAGCAATGAAAAACTACAGATTCATTATATACAATTTCACAGTTTGATACAAGCAAACTTTCTATTGGTCTGCACCTGTCCAATCGGGGACCCTCTCTGGGCCTGGCTCCTTATTCCTCCTTTCTGGCTATTCTAACAAAGGCATAGCTTAGACATGGATACATTTCTACTTCAAGGACATTTCTAACTCAGAGAATGCAAGGACAGAACAAACCAAGCATAAAGAACTTATACAAACTTCATGGGGGAAGGAAAGGGACTTTCAAAAAGCAGTTTAAAGCAGATTTCTAAACTTTGGTTCTTTTCAATACTACTCTCAGGTGGGGTTAGGATCTAGGCCTAGTTTACAGGCCATAGCCTACCACAGTAAGGCATAAGGGGGACAGACTTAATGATTTCACTATGTATGCTTAGGAGGAAAAGTGGGAGAGAGGAGATATGATACATTTAAATACCTTGGTGGCACAACTACACAGAAGAGCCTCTTTCAATTGAAAGAAAGTTCTGTTGTGCTGCTACACTGTAATAAGGGAGGTTAGGATGAACGTGAAAGGGGGGTGTAAACTCAGCAGTAATATGTGGTAGATGCACGGACAAGTCTCCCAGTAAAGGTAGTAGAGACGAGGACAATATCTGACTTCACGAAAGCACGGGACAAACACAGAGGCTCTCTAAAGGGAAAATAAAGGACTAAAGTTGTTGGTATGAAAGGGCAGACTGGTTAGGCCACATGTTCTTTCTGTCGTCATGTTTCTATGGTAACCCTACCATAGTAGCCGTTAACTCCGTTCATGTCGAATACCTCTAATATTATGCAAATAGCTCCGTTTCGTCCAGGAAGTAGTAATTAGTGTAAAGTTTTGCACCCCACCTCACCTATTTTGAAAAATTAGCTTCTCGATTTCCTGCTTATCAGCCGGGATCGCGAAAATATGTAAGCATCTCTCTAGTTACTACACTACCTCCATATAGAAGCAATACTACGTCAACGCCACTCGCCGTTTGTGCGCAGTCGCTGTAGCTGACTCGGAAGTGATATGCAGGCAAAACGCACGTGTGTTGTGTGACTGTTCTGTAGTGGCCCGGAGCCTGGTGATTTTAGTTTGTGTCTCTGCCCGGCAGACATGAAATTCGCGTACAGGGTGAGTATGGGTGATGTCGCTTCTTTTTTTCTTCTTCCTGTTCTTCAGCCGTAGTGAGATTTTCAGATTCGGTTTGGATACAGTGGAGGAATTTCTCCATTAAAGCTGTAGCAGTAGTTTGCTTGATTCTGGGAGTTTTCCTTCCTCTTCGTAGATAACTCCAGTTTTTCTCTTTTGGTCTAATATATTTTATGCATATCTTAAATTTAAGTGTAGCTCTTTCTTTTTGAACATCATTTTCTCTTCTCACGTGTATCTATGTTATCTCCATAACGTCCCTGGTCTTGTGGCTCTATAGCCAGGGTTACAAATCCTGTAGTGCAAATAATAAACAAAAGTAAATAGTATAGTTTACTATAAATAATAATCACAATTCTAGAAATTTGTGTACAACTTAATTTGCAGAAAATATATATTTTTGAAAAATCTCTTGATTTTTAACTATATTCATTTAAAAATAAATGTCAGCATTTTTATTTTGTTTCGTTTCTCTTTTCCCAGTTGTAGTCCTGTTCTCTTTCCAGTTGCTCTGATCCCCTTTTCCATCCTCCTAAAATTGTACCAGTTGCCAGTGCTATTTGGCCAATGTGTATGGAGTGTGCTGCTTGTTTAAGGTCCGACAGTAGAGTTAAGGCAGTAGCAGACGAAATGGTGCTGGCACTGCATAAGCACTGGGTTTACAGGGAGGTGCACCAGTGGTGAATTTTACTCCTGCAGGAATTCTGCACACAGTAACTCAAAATTTAGCTTTTCTTGTTATTTCTTTTCTGTATTTTAAATGAGGCATCACTCAAACAATCTGCATGCTTTGTTTGTTAAAATAATAAATATAAGTTTGCATAATTCAGACCTTTTGACATATAAGCTTGAGTTTTGTTTGTAGAATAGCAGGAGGAATAAAGTGGCGAATAGCTACCGAAATGAATGATATCTTCCATGGAAGGATGGGCTGTGCATGATTGCTGGTAAATAATGGGGCATTATGCTGTGACTACGTGGAAATGAGTAAATTCTGAAGTTGCTATAGATGTTGAATCACTGCCAGCTTTGGTTCTAATCATTTTTTGGATGTGCTATTCCATGCAGATATCTTATCACTCCAACTCTTCAGTCCCTTGATAGCAGATAATCAACATATTGGTGCCTTGATTTACATAAATTCATCATTGTGGGAGTAGTTATATTGAAGATATGTTTAAAATTATTACTATTTTATCCAAAGAAATAACCAAAGAGGGGTCTTAAAACCTTTCTTTCAATTACCAACTAAATTATTAAAAAAATCACTTTATATTTTGCTGGTTTTATAATGTACTCTGTTTAATAGTCTATTGACTCCACTGCTTCTCTTCATAGCTGTCATTTATCAACCCTCTGATAAGTTCCTCTCTTTCTTGCTTGCTGACATTTGACTCCTAATTGTCCTTTCTTGTACCATATCCCAGTTCCCTCGTCTCGGGGACTTAAACATCCATGCAGATGACCCTTCCGACTCTTACATCTCAAAGCTCCTTGCTAAGCTTCTTAGGGGCAATTTCTCCAAATAGGTTAAGAACATAAATGCCATCAAGTCCAGTATCCTGTTTCCAGCAGTGGTCTATCCAGGTCACAATGCTCGCCCTGGGGTAAGCAGTGGATTTCCTGGGTCCTCGTTAATAATGGTTTATTGACCTTTCCCCCAGGAACTTGTCCAAATCTCTTTTTTTAAACCTAGCTACACTAACAGCTTTTACTGCATCCTCCGGTAATGAATTCCAGTGTTTCATTATGCGTTGAGTAAAAAAAAAAATATTTTCTTTTATTCGTTTTAAATGGGTTACATTATAGCTTCATTGAGCGTTGTGATAAGGAAGCTTATCATAGCTCAGGAAGGAGCTATAGTAAAGGTGAAGTGACTCTGAACAAGCAACCTGTCAGTTCTGGTAGAAATAAGAAAACAGAATTTGTCCATAAAAGACTACCAGTCCCAGAATGCACCAGGTTTCCAACAGCCATTAGAGGAGCTGAAGTGGGGAAACGTGTGTTCAATCAAGAGGGCTATGAGGTAATCCCCAAGCACTCATCTCAAAGGGCAGGGCCTGATTCAGCACAGCTGCGCTGTGCTAGGGTGGAGCACTCATCAAAGCAGAATAAAGGTAGAGTTTATTCTACAGAGAATTATCCTCATCCTCAGATTCAGCTTGGACATCTTCATCATCTGGAGGATCATCAGAAGCAGAAGCCAGTGCGGACGGACAGAGAGGGCAAGAAACCCTTTGGAAGAAAGAAGAGGAAAGCATTTGGGAGGCCTAAAGGAGTCCAGAGCAGTATGTATACTGGGAGACATTCAAAAGGCCAGCATACACCATTGGACTGGGGAAAGCCAGAGGAATGGTGCTGCAGAGCTAGGAATCTCCAGACGGTACCTGTGAGGGAGACGGCTGCACGTGGAAAGGACCCTAGGACCCGTGCCAGAAGGCATGTGAAGAGAGATCCAGTGTCCAGGGATCTGGATTGGAAGGCTGGACATAAGAACTGGACTACATACTGGCCAGGCTATTTAGAGAGGAACTCTAACAGCAATGGAAGCTCAGGTATGAACACTGATCTATGCCCTAGCTATAACCTTGAAAGACAGCAGGGAAACAAGTATTCTCCTGAAAGTGCTCCATTGAGAAATTCCTCTGTGCCAATCCATGATATTGAACCCATGATTGTTGAAGAAGGGGCAGGAGTCTTAGATATAGGCTGTGAATACATGGATTGCTCTCTGTCTAAACTCCTTTGGTAATTTACTGTTACAAAGTACAGCAACCATCACAAAGAAATACAAACTTGTTCTTTAATCTACTCAGAAAAGCTCCTGAGTAGGATTTTGGGCCACGCAGTAGAAAGCAAGCCAGCTAAGGGGTTTCAGCTGGATAACTGCTAGCAATTGAGCCTTACCTAATTGCTTGTGAGCTCTGAGGGAATCACTTCTGAGTCTATGTGTGAAGATATAAGAAGTTAACCTGAAAAGAACAGTTTTTCCCTTCTTTGTGGGTTTTGCTTGTTGTTTGAAACACTGCTAAGAAAATATTAGCTAAAGCCTACAGAAAAGACCAGTTTGTTACCAACCAGGTCTTTATTCTTTTGCTTTGATCGCCTGACAAGTTCAACTGTTGTTTTCCTGATTTTGTTTTTCTAAGTTTAACACTGAAAGCAAGTATCCTGTTTTATGTGCTACCAAGCATATCTGTGTTGGGAGAAATAACCCCATAAATAAATATCTTATTGGCTTTACACTCAAGCACAACTAATTATTGTGAGCAGCTGTGTCTGGTGTGAATGGACTGCATTTCCCACAATCCCTTGCAAATCATATTGATATATGCACTTGCCAAGACTGTGAACATTCTCACCCAGGCAGCTGTCTGACAGTGTCCTTTAGTCTTTCTACTTTTTGATGACATAAACATAAGAACATAAGATATGCCATACTAGGTCAGACCAAGATCCATCAAGCCCAGTATCCTGTTTCCAACAGTGGCCAATCTAGGTCATAAGTACCTAGCAGTTTCCCGAAAAGACACAGGTTCCTCAATGCTTGTATTGGGTCAAGCAGTGATATCCCGTGTCCCTTTTAAAATGGTTTATGGACCTTTTCTCCAGGAACTTGTCCAGACCTTTTTTAAACCCAGCTACACTAACAGCTTTTACTACATCCTCCAGTAACAAATTCTGATCTACGTTAACCCGTTGCACTCCATTAATTTATAGACCGCTATCATATTTGCCCTCGGCCGTCTCTTTTCCAAGTTGAAGAGCCCAAACCTTTTAAGCCTTTCCTCAACCTTCCATCCTCTCTACCATTTTGGTGTCTCTTCTCTGTACCATTTCTAATTCTGCTATATCCTTTTTAAGATATGGCGACCAGAATTGCACACAATATTCAAGGTGTGGTCGCACCATGGAATGATATAGAGGCATTATAATATCTTTGGTTTTATTCTCCATTACTTTCCGCATACCATGAGTCATGAACCTCGCTTCTAAGCCCTAGGGTATGTGGGTATGATCTCAGCTTTTCAAATTTGCTGCTAATGATCATTGTAGTACTTGCATTGTGCCAAAGAGAGCCACCTCCTGGAGTTAGTAAGATGTAAAATGTATGGGTAATTTATCAAGGTGTGCTTGGAAACATAATGGGGGAAATAACTTGGTATCATTCTGCTATATTTTTTTGGTCCTCTGACTGCTTTTCTTGGTACTTGAAGATCTTCTCCCTCTCAACCCAATCCACAGAATAGTTGCTTGGGACTGACACCTCTATAATCAATGCCATGGTGGTGGTGGTCTCATTTATTTATTTAACAGGTTGTTGTTTTTTTAATACCACTTTATCATTTCAATCAAAGTGGTTTACATTGTAACTTCAACTTGTTAATGTACATTAAACAGGGAGTATGTCCAACTTCCTTGCATCCAGCTTTTAATCATTTGGAGTGGGAGTATACCAGGTGATCATAACCTCTTAATTCTCCATAATTCTCATGGATTACTGAAAAGCACATTACACTTTACTTCAGCTTGCCTAACATGCTGCTGCAAGAATCCTTGTTGGCATACCCAGAACCAACCACATCACCCCTATACTGAAAGCTTCACTGGCTGCCCTTGCTGAACATGTAAAATACAAAAACATTATGACTGATAAAGTACTCTGCTCCTCCCCTCACCGGTAGCAACACCTGGGCTCTTGGGTAATAGATTTCAACACTCAGAGCAATGAGAAGGAAGCAATAACCATTAATAATACAATTCATACACAATTGTGGTACACACACTACCAAAGCTCTCTCTGATTCCACCTACTTCGGTTACTGTTTTTATTGGTTAAAATTCCATCTCACAGCATAATTTCTATCTTACTATTCTACGTCAAACATCACGTACAGTATATTCATAATGTGCATCTCTGTCATAGGTCAGATCTTATTAGTATAGGTCATCAGGAGGAGACATACATGTATTCCCAGACATAACTTCTTAAACAATAATTCTGACACAAGCAGTTTTCACAGTGTATGTTTCAAGACTGAAGAGAAAGTTCTTCCCTGCACTTTCTGTATTATAAACAAACCTAGTTTCTCTGTTATGTGAAAGTTCAGCATAGTTTTTCAGTAGAGTCTCTCAAGAGTCCTTCACGGAGCATCCAGGAAAGATTATGTCTCACCCATCTTAAAACAACTCGATTGGCTTCCGATACGAAGTAGACTCACTTACAAGCTATTACTACTTACATTCAAGGCCATCAATGGACTCACATCCACGTCACTAACAGACCTGATCCAGATGACACCTCAAAACAGGGACAGACGGTCAGTAACACTCAACACACTAGCAGTCCCAAAATCCATAACACAATGCACCAAAGCAACAGCAGACAGAGCTTTCAAGTTCTGTGCACCAAGGTGTTGGAACAGCCTCCCTCAAGGCATCAGAGCAATCCCGGATCTATTGCAATTCAGAAAAGCCTTGAAACACCACCTCTTCCTCTTGTATTACCCAGTAACCAATGCAGACACCTCAACCACCTCACAGTTCTCCCAAAACCCCTAAGACAGAAACAAAAAGAGTTCATGATTATGTTATAAATTGTAAATAGTTACCCCTGTTATCCAAGTTGTTTATGCCTGTTCAACTGTAAACACAAAGTACCATCGGAAATGTGTAAATTCTTTGTTCACTGTAAACCGCGCTGATGCTGAATAGTGCGGTATAGAAGAGACTATAAATAAAAAAATAAAAAAATAAAATAAGCTAAGTAATAGGCCCTGGAATGTCTGAGCTACTGAATCTGTGGTGTTAACTCTTTCTGAGGGCTTTCAGTGATATACTATTATTGAGTACCCTCACAATGTACACAGCCCTGTACAGACAAGCCTTCTTTCAATGACAACATGTAAAATTTATCATGAGTTATTCTCTCACTACCTTCAGTCTGTACTAAGGAAACCGCTTAATAAGCATAGAAGAAGTCCTGCACATCTCGCTGTCGCTCCGGATCTCACCAAGTTCAACCAGACAGCCTGTTCACGTGCTTTTTCCCAAATGCTCTCAGCCTATGGAATGCCCTACCTGGATGCATTAGGGCTCTCACTGATCTTATAACCTTCCGAAAATTATTAAAAACCTACTTGTTTAAGGAACACTTTGAGGTTATCACCTAACCTCCCTTCCTACAAATATGAACTGTCTACATTGCTCTTTGCACTTGTGGTGTGCTCATTTCCAAGTTCATCATATGACACCCCTTGTCTTCATCCTCTCTCCCTGACCCTGCTAAATGTATTCCAGTTTCAATGCTTTCAGTGTTTTAATGGTATGTTGGTTTAATGCCCTATGTTACCATGTTTTCTGGAAAGTTTTTTTTGTTGCATATAAATGTAAATTGTCTTGATCTCACCCGAGGGCCAGTTGGTGCAGCACTTAGGTGCGAACCATGCGCAAACAGACAGCACAAAGACCAGCTGCCCTAGCAGTGACCCACTACAATCACAAACACAAACCTCCTACACGTGATCAACACACTGCTGTGTTGAGCAGCAATGCCGGTCGGGCACTGCCACTCCCACCTCTGAGACTGCCCGACATCTGCAACAGAAAACACTTTTGCTTACCCTGCCACTAAGACCCTTCAAACCCTCCAGCAGCAACTTGCACCTATACACTAGCTGTCACACAAACACCGGCTGAAGCAGCAAGGAGCCAAAGAAGCTCAGCATCAAGGTATAAGAGGCAAGGTGTAACCCCTTACGTGTCACTTCTCACCTCAACATGACACAGTCTACTGGCCAATCATCCTAAGCCTTCTCTTCCTATCTCTCCTCCAGACCTCTGCACTCACAAGTAACCACACTCCGATCCCCCTAATTCCCACTCCAAACAGACTACAGATCATATGGCATCCATCCAGCTCCCACCACAACAGGAAATACAGATGCCTCATCAAAATCCACCTGGCAGCTCCAAAGGTCTTACCCTCTAAGCATTTGAACCTCAAGCACCATCAGAATCCACAAGCTGCGCCCTCATTAACTCATGCTCTGCCTGAAACAAAATTCAAACCCTCTCTGACTGCATAACAGACAACAAACAACATACTGTGCATCACGGAAACCTGGTTCACCAAAAATGACTGTCTTGCTCGACCGATTTAACACCAGCACGCTCAACATCCACAATTGCCCTTGAACATCCAGCAGAGGAGAAGGAGTCCGTGTCATCACACGGAACCTTGAATTCAACACCGTGAACAAAGCTTCCCCCCCAACCTTGACATCATAACAATTTCAAACAGCCACTTCACCATGTGCCTGACATACAGATCCCCACATGCCAACGCTGATGAGCTCGCCACCCTACTGGAAGAAATCTGCTCCCACTCATCCACACGCAAAGAATTTATCCTACTTGGAGATCTAAACCTCCCATCTGCATCCACCCACCACTCTTCAGCCTTCCTCAAAGCTATGGCAGATCTCCAGTTCACACAGCTTATATCCACCCCAACCCCTCGCAAAGGGTGGCACCATCGATATGATCTTCCCAGATCGACTTACACATGCACATGGATATACCTCACCATCAGTACTTCTGGTTCCCTGGTCCGATCACAATTTCATATTACTCAACATTCTCCACTCCTGCTTCCACGTCCCACCTCAGAGCCCCCCAGCCAACATCTTGGAGGTTCCTCTCTTTTGACAAACAGACCTTCCTCCGAAAAATTGTACCAGCCTTAACTGCCTTGCCAGCCCAGACGGACCTTGGAAAAAATGGTCTGTGCATAGAATTCAACAGTATCGGCTGCTGCTCTTGCTTCACACAAAAAATGACCATATGCACCCTGGTACTCTACAGCCCTAAAAGTGCAAAAGTGTAACTTGTGCCGCCTTGAACGTCATTGGAGGAAGTCTCCAAACCATCAACTCAAATCTCTTTACTTACAGGAACTAAATTTTATATCACAACTCAACTGTCAAAGCCAAAAACGAATACTACAACATCTTCTCACGCACCATCAATAAACCCAGAAAACTCTTTGATATTGTGAGGGATCTTTGGTGAGTGATTTATCAATCAAACCAAGACAACTCTCTAAAAGCTCAGGACATGGCATCATACCTGCTGGCCAAGCACAATTCTAACCCCTCCAGCATCACTACCATTCCTATTTCAGATGAAGACGCCATACAAGACCACCACTGGATTGCCTTCAAAACACTATCACCGGATGAGCTCAGCAACATAATCGGCAACATCAACACCACAACCTTTGCACTCGATCCATGTCCAGTGTCATGGCTAAAAATCACAAGAGATCAATTCCTTCCAATCATTTTGGAAATTTGTACACTTCTCTCTTTCTTTATCAAGGACTCCTCCTCCTTCCCTCAAACAAGCATCAATCGGACCATTTCTAAAGAAACCAAACCTCCGGCCCAAAATCACCATCCTTCTACATACCTATAACCAGCATATCCAAAGTCATTGAGAAAGCTGTACAAACTCAACTCCAAGATCACATAGGCCAACACGCACCTTTAGACAAGCATTAGCATGGATTCTGACTCAACTACGACACAGAAATCCTTCTGATTTCCCTCCTAAACTCACTCATCACTGGCATTGAAATGATCACACAAGGCTTCATCCTGCTGTTTGTGGACATCTCTGCTGCATTTGACACCGTGTCCCACCAGATCCTCCTCAACCAACTCTACCATATTGGAGTCCGCGGCACCCCCTTCAAATGGTTTTTTCCTATCTCTCCAACTGAAGCCAACATATAAAAATTCAAACAGAGGAGGAAGTGATGTTACTGACGCTAATGGCAGCGTAGGCATTTCTCTCTGCCACCTCAAACAAACAAAAGCCGACACAGAGTAGTGAGAGACGCACAGGGAGACAAGCGGGGAGTATCTGGGGCCTGATGGCTGTGAAAAGTAAGCTGCAGGAGGTGAAAGAAAAGCCATGCGCATTGCAGTGGCTGCTCGGCAAGGCTGGGCTGTGTGGCAGCTCACCGCTTAGACATGATCTCAGATGAATCAGGGGAGGAGGCATTGAGCGGTACCGTGCAGCGAGGAGAGATGGCCCTTGAGCACACGGCCTTGCAGCGCGAACTCCGATGAGGATTTGAGGAGATGGCCTCTGAGTTTAGATCAGTGCGTGAAGATGTAATGAATACCATTGCTGAAATCTGTGGTGATATAAAAGAGTTGGGACATCGAGTAGAGGAGGCTGAGGCAGAAATGGAAGATCATGCAGAGGCCTTGATGGACTTACAAAGTGCAGCAGAAGGCAATGGTCACAGACCCTAGAACTTACATATAAGCTCAATGACATTGAGAACAGAGCCCGCTGCAATAATGTGTGCCTGAGAGTAATCTCTGACACTGCAGGGGGCACTGAGAATCTTGAGGAAGTGGTGAGGGCCATAACTCAGGATTTATTGACACCAGAGAAGCTCAAAGCTGGAGGAGTGTCAATGGAAATCGATAGGGTCCACCGGGCACTGGGGAAATCTCCAGGCAATAAACCATGGGATATCATCGTGCACTTTTTATGCTTTTCGGATGCGGACCTACTGCTGAGGAGAGGCCTGGAACGGAAAACGATGCAGTACCACGAGGCGCAGATATCGCTTTACCAGGACCTTTCTACTTTCATCTTGGTATGGCACTGAGAAATGAAACCTGTCATTGAGGTACTGCTGAAAGAAGGGATACGCTACTCTTGGTCTTTTCCCTTTCGGATGAACTTAGTGGTGGCGGGCAAGAAGGTATCAGCCAAAGATCACACTGCGGCATGGTGAGTTTTACGACAGGCAGTCCTAGTGGACAGTAATACAGCACTAACACCTGCCCCGTGATCCACGTACTCTAAGTGGCAGTGAGTGGGGAAACCCACCCAGTAACTGAAATAGCCCCAGTGGGGCACCACTTTATAGAGGATGAGAGACATGCTGCAGTTATGAGCCTAGCCCCATGTCATTCCTGCCTCTTTAAAAGACTCTTGAGAAACAAAGGCCTTTGGTGGGACTGGACTGAATAACTCTGGCTCATGCTGTTTGATTGATGAGTGTTACTGTTGTTGGGAACCTTAGTTTGATACTGTTAGTTGGGGGAAAATATTCTGGTGGAGGGAGGGATTGGGGCTGTCCAGCAGCTGTGAGATGGGAGGGGGGAGGTACAGGGAAGGGGGAGATGACTTTGGGGGACCCTGAGCTTGAGATCTGTACTGGGCAGGGTGGGCTTCAATTGGGGGCAGAGAGAAGAGGGGAGGTGCACTGGCATCGGGTCCGGAGGTGCACGGGAGCATGATGCGATTAAGTACCAGCAAGCAAAGGCCTGCTGGAGGTGGGGTGCTGATAGATTCACCAACATTACTTTCGGGGAAGGGGAAGAGCTATAAGGTACCATGCTGAGATTCATGTCATTAAATGTCAAGGGCCTGAACTCGCCCCGGAAGCGCTCCCTACTGTGTAAGGAACTGAGGAGCCTGAAAGGCGAGATGGGGAAATGCATCTCCATGCTATCCACCAGGGTTCATTGCGACAGAAGCTCTATTTGGAGATTTGGGCTGTTTCCGTTATAGAGGGACGTAAGAAGTGTGGAGTGGCATATTGTTTCATCAGACAGTACGTGCAGCAGTTGAGGATGTACAGAGGGATAAGGCCGGGGGGTGGATTTTCCTCAACAGTCCCCTTGATGGTGTATGGACCAAGGGGAGGCTGATTCCATTGGCCAGATGGAATCACCAGACTACCTTCTCTGTGCAAAAGGGGAAGCACACCCAGAGAGGACATATCACTTCCCAATAAAAGAAACACACAGGGAAGACTTACACTTCCCAATAAAATCTCACCTTATGCAGGACAGCACACTCATATGTGGTAATAACTATCTCACAGATCTTTCTTTGCAAAAGGATCCTTTTATTATTCCCTATTAAAAAGACTAAGAACAAAGGAAAAAACAGTCGAGTGGAATTACAGATCTTGCCACCTCTCACAGCAAACAAACAGGGCCATTCTGTACTTATCTGGGTGCAGATCATCTAAACAGCTACAAGCAAGAATGTCTAATCTTCCCTGCATTAGTCTGTCTTACTTCCTGACTCGGAAATAGCATACAAAAGTACATCCTTCTGTTCTGTCTGTAACACAAAAGAGAGAATAGGTGACAGGCATCCTGGACAAAAGAAATCAGTGTTAGCACACACACACAACTCTCAGATGCAACAATAGGGATACTGGGGCCATAAGGAACCCAGGGAATCCATACCCCACACAGCCTTCACTGCGCAGGAGACAAACTTATTGCCTATCTGGTCCTGTCACATTTATATACCCTTGCTCAGGACCAGACTTGCTATTCTGGACATTTTTTCTCTAATTAGCTAATTCTTGTTCCAGCTGTCTAAGGACCCCCACTTGTGTGATTTTGCCACGTTGTTCTTCTCATGTCTGCATGCCTCTCTGTTGACCTTTCTTGGGCTCATGCCTGCAATTATCAGCTTGGGCCTTGTCTGATTTAGATTATTTGACCTTTGCCCCACTCACTCTGCTCTTTTTGCTTGGTTCTCCTGCTTGTTTTTCTCTCACCTCTTAGTTCCCAAGAAATATATTTTTAACTCCCCATGTTCTGACAGCTATACTGGGGGCCATTTGTTCTTCTTCATGCTAAGTTGGCATGTTTGTATCTCATGATTGCCTTTCTGCCCTCTCTCTATCCATCACTTCCTGATAGGTGTGTTTCTACATATTTTCCATATGATGTCGCATACTTCTGAAAGCTTCATGTACGCACCTCAGTACAAATCCAGCATTTGGACAACATTTTCATTTATTAATTTTTTTTGTTACTGTGTTAACCCTTTCTCCTCTGGCTCCCACAGCAGTACCCACTTTACCTTAGCTAACGTATATGCTCCTAATGAGGGTCAAGTGAGATTTTTTGCTGTCTTGAAAGTGTCCTTGGCAGAATTTGCAAAGAGACGTGTGGTTTTGGGGGGCGGCTATAACGCATGTATTTTATTTATTTATTTATTTAGACAGTTTTGTATACCGCCTTATCCTTCAATCAAAGCGGTCACAACACAATTGGGGGATACATTTAACACGCAGGGATATGAGACACATACACTAATACTTACAGGGAATGTATGCTACCAGCCCTGGACGCCACGAGCACCAGTGCCCTTGGAGGGAGTGGGGCTAGCCGAGCACTTTGAGCCGTTAGCGTATTTGGGTCTTAGAGACTTTTGGTGCAATACTCATCCTAGGGAACGGGGTTACACATATTACTCGCCCGTCCACCAGGTTCATATCAGAATTGACTACTTGATGTTTGATCCACGCTTATTGGATGGGGGGTGATGGCAGAACATGGTACCATTACGTGGTTGGACCAGGATGTGACAGGCATCCTGGACAAAAGAAATATCTACCCTTGTTGGGTAGATATTTCAGACCCCTCAGCTGACGTACACGGGAGAACCTGGGTGTTGCAGCTGAGTTTTTTTTTCTACCGAACGGAAGCTGTCCGGGTGCACAATCTCTTTATACAGGAGTATTTTGAGCTGGACTCCTCGGGAGAAGTGACATTCCTGATGGTTTGGGATGCCTTTAAGGTAACAGCCTGTGGTCTCCTTATAGCAGAGGCAGCCTGTACCAAGAGGAAATGGGCACAGGAGTCTCAACAGCTGGAGGCGGAGGCTAAATGCCTTCAACTGGAACATGCTCATGACGGGCCTGGAACCAATGGCGGGCAGTCCAGGCCTGTTTTGATGAGCATGTCCAGTGAGACCTTGATTTCAAATGGTGCCGGCTGTGAAAAACCTTTCATGAACAAGGAAATAAGGTCGGGAGGTACCTGGTGCTCCGCTTCGGTAGCAGCATGCCACACGCATGATATGTGAAGTAAGGGACGCTTCAGGTGGAGTCCGGGGAAATTCAGGTGGTGTTTGAGTTACCTGGCACATCTCTATGCGGAGGATTTGAACGGCTGCCCTTGCATTGAGAGTTATCTGCAGGGAGTGGACCTACCGACCTTGCTGGACCCTGAGTGGAGTCGTTGGAGGCTGAAATAACAGTGCAAGAAGTGCAGCTGGCCATTAGCCTGCTTGCCTGTGGGGAAGGCCCCGGTGAGCGATGGATTTCCCTCTGAATATTACAAAACGTACGCAAACTGTTTGGCCCCCGTCCTGACTGAACTCTTTAACGATGTGCTCGGGGTGGGGGGAGTGTCATTACCTCTGACACAAATGGATGCGGTGATTGCTGTTATATCTAAACCGGATAAACAAAAAAATGAGGTGCCCTCTTATCGTCCCATCTCACTATTTAATACTGATGTAAAAATCTTGGCTGCTGTGCTGGCTGCCCGTTTAGAGTGCTTCCCCAGTTGGTCCACGGGGGCCAGGTGGGGTTTGTGCTGGTGTGGCAGGTGGCAGACATCTGTTGGATGCTGCAGGTGATGCATGTGGCCCGACAGGACCTACAGCCGACTCTCCTGGTGGAGGTCGATGTGGAGAAGGCCTTTGATAGAGTGAGTTGGGGTTTCTTGTGGGGAGTATTATCTAAGATGGGCTTTGGGCCTCACTTTCAGGGGTGGATTCGGGGCTTATATCAGGAGCCCTGGGCAAATGTCCGAGTCAGTGGGGGCCAATCTGCAAGCTTTTGCCTGGGGAGAGACACAAGGCAGGGGTGCCTGCTCTTCTCCTTTACTCTTTGCGCTTGCGATGGAGCCTTTGGCACAGCAGTTTCTGGAGACCCCAGAGGTGCAAGGTGTCCGGTTAGGAACTTGGGAATATAAGATTGCGCTATTCGTGGATGATATCCTGTTGTCCTTGACTAATCCCCTTGCCCCAGGCGATGCAACTCTTTGAGGCTTTTTTGCTGGTATAAGGATTTAAGATCAATTATTCATAATTGGAGATCCTGAACATGGGGGTGGGAGTAGAGGACTGTGCTAGACTGCGGGTGCTCTTCCCCTTCAAGTGGGTTGCGAATGCTATTCGTTACCTGGGGGTACAGTTGACAGCGAAGCCTGACGCCTTATATCGGGCTAATTATAGACCTCTCCTTCACCAGGTGCAGAAAGATTTAGATTCGTGGACAGGATTATTACTCTCATGGTTTGGATGTATTGTGGTGGTTAAGATGGTGGTGGTTCCCCAGTTCTTGTATTTGTTTCAGTTGCTTCCCATTTGGCTGCGGCGAGGGGCACTAGAGACATGGCAGAGTATGCTTATGAAGTTTATTTGGCAGTCATGATGACCCCGAATTGCACAGTGGGTCCTATATGCTTGCCCGCGGAGGGAGGGGATGGGAGTCCCCAATCTTCAGTGGTATTATGCAGTGGTGCAATGTCAAGCTGGTGTTGAATGGGTGGATCCTGACGATTCCAAGCGCTGGATACAGCTTGAGAAAGACTTGGCAAGAGGACTGAACCTGGGGGAGAAATTATGGTTGCGAGCAAGACTACGGACATACCCGAGATCGGCGAACCCCTGTGTTGCACATACTATACGGTGCTGGGATCGATATTTCTGGAAGAGAGGAGCCTCCTTTGTCTGCTCTGTCACCCATTGTTTATAATAAAGCCTTTTTGCAGAGCACAGCCGCGACAGTATTTTGGCAATGGGGCCGAACGGGGTTGAGTCGAGTGGGGCAGTTGTTTGAGGATAGTAGGCTGATTCCCTTTTGTGAACTGCAGGAAGCCTTTGCCATCCCTGACCACCATGTGTTTTATCATGCTCAAGTAGCCCACTGGGCGGGCAGTAGTGATAATAAGAAGCAAGTGGTTAGAGCCCTCACCGATGTGGAACTTATTTGTGAGGAACACACTACCACTCAGTGATTGATTACTGCGCTGTACGCTAGCTTGCAGGATTGAGCCTTTGTGGTGGGAAAACATAGGGTCCACTGGACTCGAACTGCAACTTTCGTATACAGACCAGCAAAGGGAGCAGATTGAGAGAAGGTTGTGGAAACGTTCACTGGCGGTTAACGCATGGGAGACCAAATATAAACTACTCTATGGCTGGTATATGACCCCCGCCCGGCTTGCTGGGGTATTTCTGGGATTCTCTGACCTGTGCTGCCGTGGTTGTGGTATGCATGGGACCGTGGCACATATTTGGTGGACTTGACCTCGTGTCCGTGGTTATTGGAAGGGCATCCGGTTTTGGGTTGAACGTATGATTAGCTTGAGCATCCCCTGGGACCCGGGGATCTTCCTATTTGGGCGGTCTGTCCCTGGGGCCCGCTTGTTGCAGCTGATCTTGGTGCGCCACAGTATGAATGCAGCCAAATTTAAATTTGGCTACAGTCTGGAAGCAGGCAGCCCCTCCTCACTGACAAGATGGCTGGTGCGTACCTGGCTGGTGTGATACCTGGGTACAAACTATATCGTAATGATAGAGCTGATCAGATGGGTGGAGTGATTGTGCTCTGTGTTAGAGAGGGCATTGAGTCAGAAAGGATTAAAGTTTTGCAGGAAACAAAATTTGCTGTAGAATCTCTATGGATTGAAATTCCATGTAAAAAGGGGAAGGTGATGGCAGTGGGAGTGTACTATCGACCGCCTGACTAGAATGAACAAATGGATGATGAAAAGCTAAAAGAAATCAAGGAAGCTAGCAAAGGTTACAGCACAGTAGTAATAATGGGTGATTTCAATTACCCCGGTATCGACTGGGTCAGTGTCACGGCAGGACATGCTAGGGAGATAAAATTCCTAGATGAAATAAATGACTGCTTCTTGGAGCAGCTGGCTCATGAACCGACCAGTGGGGAAGCCATATTGGACCTAGTCCTTGGTGGGACACCAGATCTGGTGCAAGAGATAAAGGTGTTGGGGCCACTTGGCAATAGTGATCATAGCATGATCGCATTTCATCTAATTAATGGAGGAGGGATGGTAAGGAAATCCACAGTACTATCTTTTAACTTTCGAAAGGGAGACTATGATAAAATGAGGAAAATAGTTAAGAAAAAAACTAAAAGGAGCGGTTGCAAAGGTTAAAGACTTACATCAAGCTTGGGTGGTGTTTAAAAATACTATCCTGGAAGCCCAGACCAGCTGTATTCCATGCATTAAGAAAAGTGGAAGAAAGTCCAAAAAACTGCCAGCATAGTTTAAAGGTGAGGTCAGAGAGGCTGTTGCCAAAAAAGCATCTTTCAGGAAATGGAAAAAAGAGCGAAATGATGAAACCTGGAAACAGCACAAGCACTGACAAGTTAAATGCAAGGCATTGATAAGGCAGGCAAATGGAGAATTTGAGAAGAAGCTTGCTGAGGAAATAAAAACACGTATTAAAGACTTTTTCAAGTACATTCTAGCAAAAAACCTGTGAGAGAGTCAGTTGGTCCATTAGATGATAGAGGAGTTAAAGGAGCACTAAGAGGCGACAAGGCGATAGCGGAGAGAATAAATGAATTCTTTGCTTCGGTCTTTACTGAGGAAGATGTAGGGATGTTGCCCATGACTGAAGTGGTATTTAAAGGTACGGAAGAATTGAAGGAAATATCGATACATCGGGAAGATGTATTACAACTATTAGATAAACTGAAGAGTAGCAAATCACCTGGGCCGGATAATATACATTGAAAGAACTGAAATATGAGATTGCAGACCTGCTATTAGTAGTCTGTGAACTATCATTAAAATCATCTGTAATACCTGAAGATTGGAGGATGGCGAATGTAACACCAATTTTTAAAAACGGTTCCAGGGGTGATCTGGGAAACTACAGACCTGTGAGCCTGACGTCAGTACCGGGAAAAAAGGTAATAGCCATCATAAAGAACAAAATTGCTGAACATGTCATGGCTTAATGGGAGACAGCCAACATGGCTTTAGACAAGGAAGATCTTGTCTTACTAATCTGTTACCTTTTGTCTACCTGTTTATTCACACCTTCAAAAAACATGAGTCGGTTGATATAGTGTATTTGGACTTTCAGAAAACCTTTGACAAGGTCCCTCATCAGAGACTTTTGGCAAAACTAAAGAGTCCTGGGATAGGAGGCAGTGTACTATTGTGGATCGGGAACTGGTTAAAAGATAGAAAGCAGAGGGTAGGGCTAAATGACCAATTTTCCCAATGGAGAAAGGTGAATAGTGGTGTACCCCAGGGATCTGTGCTGGGTCTGTTGCTTTTTGACATATTCATAAATGACCCCGAAAAGGGAATAACGAGTGAGGTTATGAAATTTGCTGATGACACAAATCTATTTAAAGTTGTTAAAACCCAAGAGGATTGTGGAAAACAGCAAGAGGATCTTGATAAATTGGAAGACTGGGCATCCAAATTGCAGATGAAATTTAATGTGGACAAGTGCAAAGTTATACACCCAGGGAAGAACAACCCAAACTGTGGTTACACGATAGAAGGTTTCATATTAGGAACCGCCACCCAGGAAAAAGATATTTAGGCGTCATTGTGGATAACATGTTAAAACCCTCGGCCCAGTGTGCTGCGGCGGCCAAGAGAGCAAATAGAATGCTAGGTATCATAAGGAAAGGAATGGAAAATAAAACAAAGGATATTATAATGCTTCTATACTGTTCCATGGTGAGACCGCACCTTGAATATTGTGTGCAATTCTGGTCTCCGTATCTTAAAAAAGGATATAGCGTTATTAGAAAAGGTTCAGAGAAGAGCCACCAAAATGGTAAATGGGATGGAAGGATACACCTATGAAGAAATGCTAAAAATGTTAGGGCTCTTTAACCTGGAAAAGAGACGTCTGAGGAGAGATATGATAGAAGTCTATAAATTAATGAACGGAGTGGAACGGGTAAATGTAGATTGATTGTTTACATTATCAGAATATAAAAAGACTAGGGGACATTCAATGAAGCTACAGGGTAAACTATTTAAGACTAATAAAAGAAAATATTTTTTCACTCAATGTGTGATCAAACTCTGGAATTTGTTACCGGAGGATGTAGTAAAGGCTGTTAGTGTAGCTGGGTTTAAAAAAGGTTTGACCAAGTTCTGGAGGAAAGGTCCATAAACCATTATTAAGAAGGGACCCAGGATATCAATGCTTGACCCAATATAATCATTGTGAAACCTGTGTCTTTTGGGGAAACTGCTAGGTACGTATGACCTAGATTGGCCACTGTTGGAAACAGGATACTGGGCTTGATGGACCTTGGTCTGACTCAGTATGGCATATCTTAAGTTCTTATGTATGTGGGACATATATACTATGGAGTGGAGAGTAGCAGCCCGGATTTGAGCAAATTTGGGAATCTTTTGTAAAATTGTATGGTTGACCGGATAGAATCTGAAGGGGTCAGTACACCGCATGGGGGGACTGGGCTCATGCACTTAGAAAGGTAGTACTGATATAAGGTCTTTTACTGAACGTAAAACTATTGAGTAGAAGGATGCGTTCAATCACAACAGTATCATTGGCAATCTCCTTAATCATGTTTGAAACTACTGAGCTTTAAATCGTGAGCTGTAACGCGGGCGGCATCAGACTCTAATTGTTGAGCAGTATTCATTATATGCATTCCCTGAAGAAACCGATAGCGGTGAAACGCCTTAACGGCGCCCTGTATGAGCGTCGGAAAGCTTATAAGAAGCAGTGTGGAAGATCTGAAGGAAAGTCTTGAGCTAAGTAATTGATAGATAAACCATCACGCCTGCTTTATGAACGAATTACTGTTCTATTTTACTCTGGTAAAGCACTACACTACTGATTTCCGATATTAAGGCCGTTGATGCTATATGAGCATTCTTTGGCTAGGCAAGCCAGCCGGTCTGCTACTAATGAGTCTGAGGCCTTGGAAATCAATAGTTTGTGATTGTATTTTGTGAAGTTCACAGATTGCCAATGATACTGCTTAGAAAGGTAGTGACAACAGGGGACTCTATGTAGGTGGAAATGAAAAGGGGGGTTCTGGAACTTGGCAACATGGATTATTTGGAGCGTGTCTCAAAATAGTGGGGTTGCCCTAGTGTTAGGGAGTGGGGTTGTTGCTAAACATTAGGCGCTAACGAAAGGTTTGCGCCCTTGTCCGTATGGTGGTTGTTATAATCATATCCCACATAATGGCTGAACATAGGTGGGAAGACAGGACCTCCTCCCAGGAGGATCCGTGTTATGCAGAAACTAAGGGAAGGGGGAGCCGGAGAGGGGTTTTGAGTTTGATTATATAGATACATTGTAAAATTTCAAAAACCACAAAAAAGTGGGCTGTATCATTGCATCCTTACTGTGTTGTGGCCTTGTATTTTGCTGAGATGCACTAAATTGTATCTTGTGTTTTATTTTTTGCTACAATAAAGCCTGAAAATTGAATTATAATTATTAATTTTTTTTCAAACACAAACTTCAACTTCTTTCACAGGGCGTGCCATAGGAATCATCCCTCTCCTCCCTGGTGTTCAACATATATATTCAACAACTCTGTGCCATCCTCCAACAGTTCAAAGTAGAATACTTGATATACTCTGACAACATAATGATCTATGCCCCTTTTTCCACTTCCGCTTCTGATTACTCCACACTCAAAAGCTGCTTTACCAAAGTAATCCAGTGGCTCCACCTTCACAATCTATCTATCGATTTCAACAAAACAGAGCTTCTCCATGTCACAAAGGCCCCAACTTCACTCCCCCTGCATTCATCGGAATCGGCAGCCACGATATCAGAGTCAACTCCCAGATAAAATACCTTGGAATCATAACACAGGTCTGCAAAAAAATTTTTTTCGAGAGCTGTTTTGGTTATTCCACGTAATCTTTATGTTTTTTGGTGCGTTGAATCCGAAAATGACCTCCATTTTGTTATAGGACATCACGTTTCCTGACAATTTAGGTAACTATGTTAAATAAGGCAATACTTCAAAATAAATGGAAATAGACTTATAAAATTAAAGTTTTATTGCAATATTTTCATGAAAATCCCTTTTTGAACTGAAATGGGCTCACCTATACACACTAAGGAGTGGAGGAGTAGCCTAGTGGTTAGAACACTGGCTTGGTAACCAAGCAACCAGGGTTCGATTCCCATTAGCACTCCTTGTGGCCTTGGGCAAGTCACTTAATCCTCCATTGCCTCGGAAGAAAGGCCTGGCCATCTGCTTCCGGTGACACTACCAAGAAAACCCAGGAGCTTCTGGGTCGCCAGGAGTCAAGACTGACTCGAAGGCACACATTGCATTTTACACACACTAAACTCGATTCTTCTTCCTTGTGAGGCTCCTCTTGGTACATTTATGCTTGTGAGTGGCATCTGGAATGTCTCTCTGAAGCATCCAACAGTAGTCTGCCATCATTGTAATGCTCCATTTTCCCTGGTATCTCCTTTCCATCTCTTTAATGTCTTGGTGGAATCGTTCATCTTGTTCCTCACTCACAGCTCCCAAATTTTCAGGAAAGTAGTCAAGGTGGGACTGGAGGAAATGCACTTTCAAATTCATCAGGTAACCTAAAGCTTGAAATACTTTCAGCATTCTTCCAACGATCTTTTTGTAGTGAGGATCTTTGTTATTGCCTAAAAATTTCTGTACGACTTCTTTAAATGCAATCCACCCTTCTTTTTGAGGATCCGTCATGGTATTGACAAACTCTTGATCAACTGTAAGCCTTCTAATGTCTGTCCGACGAACACACCTTCCTTCAATTTTGCCTCCGACAGGCCTGGAAACTTGGTGACCAAGTACTTGAAGCATTCTCCATCTCTTGGAAGTGATTTTACGAATTGCTTCATCAATCCCAATTTTATGTGGAGAGGTGGTAGAAGAACTTTATGGGAAGGTACCAAAATTTCTCGGAGGACATTTTTTTCACCAACTGTTAGCACCCTCGGCTGCCAACTCTTCTTGGTCCAGTGATTTTGTCGGTCTTGACTGTCCCATAGACACAGAAAACAAGGATATTTGGTATACCCAGCTTGTTGCCCGAGCAGCATGCACAAGACCTTCAAGTCCCCACACACTTGCCAACCATGGTCTTCATATTTAAGTTTACGAAGAACCAATTACAAGTTCTCGTAGGTTTCCTTCAAGTGTACGGAATGACCTACGGGTATGGAAGCGTAAAACCCGTTGTGGAGTAAAACTGCTTTGAGACTTCTTTTTGAAGAATCTATAAAAAGACGCCATTGCTCTGAATCATATTGGATTTTAAATTGACCCATCAGACCTTCGACATCGATGCAATAAACCAACTTGTCTTCCTGGGCGAAGTAAGGAACGAACTCCTTTTCACGATGTCTGAACCATGAAGTTGACACTCCTGGCAACAATAAATTCCTGCTTTTCAGCCTTGATCCGAGTAACTCAGCGGCATCTTTGGGAAGATTCAAGTCTCTTACCAAATCATTCATCTCCTCCTGAGAAAACAATTTTGGTCTTGTATCATCTTCAAAATCAGAACTTGATTCGTCATCTGGTTCTGGTATGACTTCACCTTCATCGGAGCTAGGTATCTCTTCCAAGGTAGCAGGGGGCTTGGGTACTGGTATATCTGTGCCATGGGGGATGGGACAAATTGCCGAGTGAAGATTGGGGTATGAAATAGAATGCTTCCATTTTGGAATTAAACCCTTTCACATCGCATGAACAAAAGTAACAGTCGTCACTATGGTTCTTTTGCTCTCGCCATACCATAGGAATCCCATAACGGAAAGATTTTTTCTTACCCTTGAACCAGTTTCGGAGGTCCTCAACACACCGTTTGCACACTTTATGAGGCGCCCAGACTTTATCTTGATCTCCAATTGTTAGTCCAAAGTATGCAAAGCATACTTTTTTCACAAAGTCTGTAATATTCTGCTGTTGCTTCAACACTGTATATTCACCACAGATGAAACAGAAACTGTCTGTCTGGCGAATTAATACACTTTCGCGGAGCCATAACATAATGGTTGAAGAATGACGAGCTAATACGAATTGCGATGATAAAGTGTGAACAGCCTAGAACCAAGAACCTGATGATGATTCGTGCACAAGTGTGGCATGCAGGAGAGAGCAGTTCTGTGTTTGTACACGAGACGTCACAGTGCTGGCCACGCCCCCTGCACTGACCCAAGCTGCTGCTATCTGCCTTGTGTCTCCCTCCCACTGGATTCTTCAGGAAAGATTAACCCCTTCTACCATTAGAAGCACGGACTTAAAACTTGCTTAGCTTATGTATATATTGCTGACCATCAGATTTACAGTGCTATATTTTTTTTTACATAACTCGGACAACCCCTTTAAGGTTTTTTTGGTATTTTATATCTTAAATGCACTTATGTGAATTAATTAATAGTAATTTGATAAATTTGAAGACAATTTTGCATGTTGTGGCAAATTATGACGTCTAGGAGTTTTTTCAATATTTTATTTGTTTTCAGCACACCAAAATACATGGAAATTAGATGAAAATAATCAAACAGCTTTTTAGTCGCAGACCTGTGATCGACCAGCAACTGACCTTCAAGGCCCAAATTCAGAGCATCACCAAAGCTGTATACCATAAGCTCAAAACTCTCCGAAACCTATGCTCCCTCCTATCAATTGATACGTTCCACTCAGTCTGCTAAGCCACCATCACACCTCTATTCAACTACTGCAATTCTTTTTACCAAGGCCTATCCAAGTACACACTCCTCCCACTTGCCCAGAACACTGTAGCTTGCACCTTTTTCCAAGCCTCAAGGCAAAGTCATATCGCCCCATCCTCAAACTCCTCCACTGGCTGCCAATCAACGCAAAATACAATACAGAGTCCTAACCATCATCTACAAGACCCTAGACAAACAATCCTCAGAGCACCTTCAGTCATTAATCCACGCCTTGAACCCTGACAGACGAAGAAGGAGCACTCAAAACCTCCTCAGCCACCTATTACAGATCACATGACTAAGAGCATTCACCCTATACGCCCCTATCCTCTGGAATTCACTACCCCCCACAATATGAAGCACCAAAGCAAACAGACTTTCACAAAAAAATTAAAGACCCATCTCTTCCTGGAGTACTTCAGCAACAAACACCACCCAACTATAGAACAAATATCCCCCACCCACCCCTATAAGGATTCCCACAACCTTACACTCCCCACGTCCCCCAGTATATAGTTGCATGAATATTTACACACTAACCTATTGAGCTTCTAAAAGATGTTCACTGTTATCTCCAAAATATTCAAATTGTTCATTGTAAACGTTCATAATGTTCTATTTAATTTAATGTGTTCATTGTATTTCAATGAGTTCATGTAGAAAAACAATATATCAAAACTTGTTAAATAAAAAAATCTTTGGACATGCAGTGTATAAGCCTTTCAAATAAATATATACATAAATAATTCTCGTAGGGTTATGATCCCAGTGCTTTTCAGGCACAGTGATGCTGTAGTACTTACAGTTTCCAGTGGATGAGACGTGCTACTTAATTTTCTTCATTCAGCCTTCAGCTATGTTCTAGTACTCCTACTCACCAGAATGTCTATTGCCTCTACATATTTTGTCTTTCTCCAACTGCACACTCCTAAACTTCTCTAGGAATTATGTACCCAAACCTGAAAATCATGCACCGCACAAACCCAAGATTATGCAAAAATAAAAAGAAAGAGAACAATGACTGCAGATAAAGACCATAAGGCCTATCCAGTCTGCTCCTCATACTAGCTACCAAGCTTTACAGTCCTCTTTTTCCCTTGCTTTCTTGACTTTAGATATGGTCCTTGTCTCAACCACCTCCACTGGGAGACTTTTCCATGCATCTACCACTCTTTCTGTAAAGAAATATTTTCTGAAATTACTCCTTCCTTATCGTTCCTCCAGTTTAGTCCTCAACCTCTGGGTTGTGTACCTCCTCCTGAAGCTTGGAGACTGGGCATGTCAAACTCATGACATCGCTGGATATAGCCTGCTGGTCTCTCCCATCAGCCCCCAGTGTGTGTCCAGTCTCCATGCAGCACGAGGACGTAGTGAGCCTAGGTTCTGGGCTCACTTGAACAGATAAGGAGCATTTAGTTGGGTCTTACCTTTTTACTTTTAATTTTAATTCATTTACCTTTTGTTAATTGGCAATCGGGGATTAGTTCCCTTTAGTTGTTAGGAGCAAATTTCCTTAGATTTAATGCAATTTTTAAGTTTTGAGCCTGGCTCTTTAAAATATTAGTAGCTCCCGCCTTCCCTCCTTGTTGGTCATTTTCACTTGCTGCAGGCATTCGCAGGTGCGGATCTCTCTCCCTTGACTGTACGGGAGAGAGCTCCGGGACCCGCACAGCCACACTGAAGCTGTATGAGACGGAGGCTCTCCGTTCCTGCAGGATCTTCATTTTATTTTATTTATTTATTAACAATTCTTATATACCGCACTATTAGCCATCAGCGTGGTTTACATTGAACAGAAACATCCGACAATTCACATATGTCTGGTCTTTACATTTAACAGGAGGTATAACTTGGAGAAAAGGGGGTAACTATATACAATGGTGGTTCATCATATTAGGGACATAGTTAACTATATACATAGGTGGTATAACAGTACAGGAAACTGCTTGTTATTTACATTGTGGGGTAAGCCTGTTGCGAGGGTCTGCCTGTTTGACCACTTCTGCAATTTGCTTGGGGGTTATGTTCGGAGCTGTCATTGAGATATTTAAGAAAGAGGAAATGTTTTAGCGCCTTTCTGAATTGGCTCAGGTTGGGGATAGCTCTGATTTGTGCTGGTAGGGTGTTCCATAAAGTTGGGGCGCAGAGTCGGAAGGCTCTGTTGGCTGTTGATCTGGTACATCTTGTGGTTTCATTTGGGATAACTAGTATGTTCAACTCTGCTGTTCTTCGTGGCCTGTTTGGTGCAAGTGGTTGGATGAGGTTAGAGAGAGAGGAAGAGGTGAGCCCCTTAGCCGCTTTGAACGTTAGCAGTAAAGTCTTGAAACTGATCCTTGCTTGAATGGGGAGCCAGTGTAGCTGTTTTAGGAGGGGTGTAACGTGGTCTCTCCTGGATGCCCCAAAGAGTACCCGCGCTGCGCTATTCATAGCCAGCTGCAGGGGGTTAAGGGTGGACTGGGGGAGTCCTTGTAGTATGGAGTTTGCGAAGTCGAAATGGGGAAGTATAAGGGCTTGATAAATGGTTCGGAAATCATCCGGTTCGAGTAGCGTGCGTAGGTGTCTGAGGGATCTGATTTTAAAGTAGATTGCCTTGACAGTATTGGCTATGTGGTTCTTCATGTCAAGGTTTTGGTCTAACGTTACTCCAAGGTAACGTATTGCACAGGTTTCACTTGTAGTTGGGCATCCTTTACCTTAACAGAGTTAGGTGGGGTGAAGTTGGTGTTCCTCGAGATGAAAAGGACTTCCGTCTTTTTGTGTTGTATTCGCAGGTTTTGTGACAGGAGCCACTCTGATATGGTGTCGAAGCAGTTAGTCAGAGGGGTGAGGTCTAGGCTATCCAATGATATTGGCATATATAATAGCACATCGTCTGCATATATCATGTAACCGACATTGAAGGATCTGATAATGTCACAGATGGGTTGGATGTATATATTAAACATCAATGCGGATAGGGAGGATCCTTGAGGTACACCTTGACTTTGTTGGAATGGTTCAGATGTAGCCCCGTCGGCTCGGATATGCTGCCATCTACCGGACAGGTAAGATTTGCACCATTCAAGTGCTGTTCCGCAGATGCCTTTTTCCCTTAGCCGGCAAATGAGAATTTCATGGCATACCGAGTCAAAAGCCGCTGCTATGTCTAGAAAGACAAGAGCAAAACCCTGACGTATGTTATCCACACCTGAGATTATGTTGTTGAGGAGGGTTGTGAGTAGTGTTTCCACGCCATGTGACTCTCTGAATCCATGTTGGGCCGGATCTAGTGGGGCTGAGGTGTCTATGTGATCCTGTAATTGCCTGTGCACTATTTTCTCGATGATTTTTGCGAGCATATGTATGCTAGATATGGGCCTGTAAGACTCTCCCTTTTGAGGATCAAGTTTGGTATTCTTTAAAAGAGGTCTTACAGAGGTCTGCTTGAGAGTAGGTGGGAAGGAGCCAGTGGTGAAGGATTGGTTTAATATTTTAGCTATAATTGGGGACAGGTCACATCGCAGGTCCTTTATCCAGTGTGCGCAGTGGTTGTGTTTAGAGCTAGGATGGTATCTTCAATAATTTTCTTCGAAGGAGTGGAGAAGGATGTCAGTGATGCTGGGTTGTCTTGTTCATCAAGAGGGTCCGGTATTAATATTTTGTTGGTCTTGCACATTTTAGATTGCATGTAAATCACATAGTCCTGTGGGTGGATACCACTATGGTGCTCAGGGGTTGGTTCTTTGGCAAGCATTTTAACTAGGTTAAACAAGTCATGCGGTTTATTCAGTGACCGTTTCAGGGTGTCTGTGTGGTATTGCCTGATTTTGTCGGTGATGGCTTTACGGTGTGCCTCCAGGTGTTGGATGTAGGCTGATTGGTCACTGCTGGTGCGTGATTTTCTCCAGCGTTTTTCCAGCCGTCTTAGAATGGTTAGTGAAGCTTTTAAATCGGCTGTGAACCATGGGGCTGATGATCTCTTCTTTGGGTTCTTGTTTGTTGGCGGGCGGATAGCAATTGTGCTGAGTTTGTTGTTCCAAGCGGAGATCAACTCATCTAGGCTTAAGGTGGTCTCATCAATGAGTGTGCGCGTTTCAGCGAGGATGCGTTCTCTGTTAAATGGTTGGAAACTTCTGGCTGCTGAGTTAGCAGTCTTGCTTGTATCTGTTTTTGGTTTAAGGAAAATCATTTTTATTGATTTTACATGAACCAACAAAGAGGAAAACAGCACACTGTAAATACAATAAAATACAATAAACAATAGGCTGCCCTGCAATAACAGCCCCCAAGCATAAGCACAGTTACTCCCCAAGGACAAAGGGGGGGACAGAGCTAAACAGCTACTAACCTATATAGGCCACAACAACTCTACATAGAGCGGCCAAAATCTTGTCTCGTTGGAGGCCGAGACAGCTTCCCCCCCTGGTTCAATATAACAGCATCCCCCACCCTATCCTCCCCACCTCATTCTACCCTCCTCCCACCCCCTACCCAGCCCTCACCCCCTCCCTCCAGCCCCCCCCCCCAACTACCCCACAAAGCATATCTACTTAGCCAGGCACCGTACCCACCACTGCCGGCCACTGCATATCATCTCAAGGATCTGCAAATAAAGACCACATTTCTTGACACCCCTCCAGGCGCCGCCCCCCCAGGAGACGAGCTGTACGGAGTTCCATGCCCTTCAATTCCCCCATCGAGCCCTCCCACCCCTTAATCTCGGGGGGGTCATTGGACAGCCATTGTCGTAGTATGCAAAGTTTCGCGAGCATGAAACCCCGCTCGCACAACAACCTCCGTGGCTGTCGCATGGCGACCCTCCCACTCGCCATCCCCAACAGTCCCCACTCCGGGGAGAGGGTCTCCCAGCTCTGACTTCCGCCCCCCAACCTCAACCATACAGCCTTCCAGAAAGGCCGTATCTGGGGGCAAAACCAGAATCTATGAGACAACGTCCCCCGCTCCACCTTACATAGCCTACACGCATCTGTCCGAGCCATACCCGCACGCGCGGCCCACACATCAGTAACATAAGCCCGCCATAGCAATTTATATTGGAGTTCCTGCAACCGAACTGACTCCGAAAGCGATTTAATGGCTTGAAAGGCTCGTTGCAGCTTCTCCGCTGTCACCCCCGGTAGCTGGTCTTGTCGCCACCGCTGAGCCAAAGCCTCAAAGTGCTGTGCCGCGCCCGGAGCCACCTCAACCCCCCGCAGCCAAGACACCGTGATCCGCCCTTCAACATGCTGCCACAAATCCAACATCTCCCCTTGGGCCTCAAGTCCCAAACCTTCCCTCAGTAACTGCTGAGCATAATGGCGCGACTGCAGATAAAAATAAAAATGGGAGCGGTGGAGCTGGAACCTCCGCTGTAAGTCCACAAACGAAGCAAGCCCCACGCCCTCGGGCATACGCAATTGCCCCACATACTCCACCCCCTGCGCAGCCCATACTCGTCCCACGTTTCCCCACATGCCCGGGCTAAAGTCGGGATTACCCGATAAGGGAAGACAGTCGGTCCGCCGCCAACTACTCCCCCGCAAGTTGCAGAGGGCCCGCCAGGCCCGCCGTATCCCCCGTAAACAGACCGCATTCTTCCACCCGGGGGCCAACGCTGACAACGGATGATGCAGACACAAAACTCGATGCCACGGCCGTCCCATCTGCTCAATCAGGCGGGTCGGGATAGTATACTCCGTTCCCATAATGAGATCCCGAATCATCCGAGCCAAATACGCTACATTATACGTCCGAAGCGGGGTCAACCCCAGACCACCGTCCTCGCGGGGTCTCGTCAGTGTGGAGAACGCAATGCGAGGCTTCCCGCCCCTCCACAAGAACTTTGAGAGATGTCTCTGCAGCACTAACAAGTCCTTCTGTAGCAGCCACACCGGGAGCTGCCTCAACACATAAATCCACTTAGGGAGTTCGACCATCTTAAAAAGGGCGATTCGACCCATGAGAGAGAGCGGCAGGTCCCGCCACTTCCGCAACCGCTCAAGCGTGCCCGCCAACAGCGGGTTCACATTCACTCCATAAAGGTTCGCCAGCCGTTCTGGTATCTGGATGCCTAAATACCGTATCTGTCCCGTCGCCCATTGTAGGGGAAAGGCTCCCTTCCATAGAGGCCGAACGGTACCCCCCACATCCAATACCTGGGATTTAGTTTTATTCACCCTAAGGCCTGAAAACACTCCAAATTCCTCAATCCGCCGGAGCGCTGTGTCCAGGGAGGATTGTGGATCCCGTAGGCACAGCAGCATGTCATCAGCAAAGGCACTAACTTTGAGACCTCCTCCTTGCCACTCCACCCCCTTAATCTCAGCGCACTCACGCAAGGACACCAAGAGGGGTTCTAGTTGCAAGACGAATAGAAGAGGGGAAAGCGGACAGCCCTGCCGGGTCCCCCGCCGGAGCAGAAATGGTTGAGAAGTCGCCCCGCCCAGAGAGATGGTAGCCAAGGGATCAGTATAGAGGGCCTGCACCCAATGCAAGTAGGGTCCGGTAAAACCAAAAGCCTGCAAGGCCTCAAACATATACACCCAGGACACCCTGTCAAAGGCCTTTTCAGCGTCCAGGCTTACCAGAAGTAAGGGGTCGCACTGGGACATGCTCCAGTCCATACTTAATAGAATTTTGCTAATATTCAAAATAGCCTCCCTCCCCTTAACAAAACCCGATTGGTGCGTATCAATAAGTTTCGGGAGAATAGGTTGAACTCGGGCCGCCAGCACTGACGCCAGCAGCTTCATATCGTAATTAATGAGGGATATCGGTCTATACGAGGACGGTTCCTCCAGATTCTTACCAGGCTTAGGAAGGACCGTGATAGTCGCAGTTCGCATATCTCTAGGAAACATACCCGTCTCTAACACTTCACCATACAATGCTGTCAGAGTGGGGACCACTTGCCTCTCCATAATCTTGTAAAACTCCACACCGTAGCCATCAGGCCCCGGCGCTTTATTCGGTACCCCCTTCCGAATAACCTGCTGAATCTCCAACCCCGACATAGGCTTATTCAGCTCAGCTAGATCCTGGTCGGACAGCCCCGGTAAACGCAATTTATCTAAAAAGCGACGAGCAGCCTCCCGGTCCTCCCCCTCCGGGGTATATAAATTCTCATAAAATTGCCGAAATACGCGTAAGATGTGACCGGTCTCCCGATGCCGCACCCCCTCAGCATCCTTAATCACCGCTATCACCCCATTCCCACCCCCCTCACGCACCAACCGTGCCAAGAGCTTCCCTGTCCGGTCCCCAAAGCGAAAAAGCTGATGCCGATAATATTGTAGGGAATAGACCGCTCTCTCTCCTGAAGCAGCTGATTGAGGCCCCTTTGCAGCTCCAAATAGGTCTGCAGACTACCTGGATCCTGCTTCCGCAAGGTCACTCTCTTATATACTTGCAGCTCCTGAGCCGCTCGTACAATCTTGGCATTTAGGGCCCGCCGCTCCTTTGCCACATACGCAATAATGAGACCTCTCAGCACGGCTTTCCCCGCTTCCCAGAACACAGCAACACTGCTGGCCTGAGATTCATTAAAGGCCAGGTAGTCCTCCCAATGTTTCATTAAGTATTGCCGGAAGGCCTCATCTTTCCACAAATGCCGCGGGAAGGACCACTTGCCCCGCCCCCCGCGAAAGCTCTGCCACTCAAGCACCACCATCGCATGGTCGGAGACCACGATCGGTCTGATCTCAACACTCCGAGCTTTGCCAAAAGCAGTCTGCGAAAGAAGAATATAATCAAGTCGGGACCAGGTCTGATGAGCTCGGGACAAATGCGTGTAGTCTCTCTCTCCCATATGTAATATCCGCCACCCATCCACCAGGCCACCTACGCTACACAGGTAATCTATCCCCTTCCCCCTCCACCCCCCTCCCGCAGGGGTCCGGGACTTGTCTAGCTCAGGGTCATGTGGACAATTGAAGTCCCCTGCCAAGATTATTGGAACAGTCGGGGCATTAGCCACTCTCTGTGCTACAGTCTGGAAGAATCGATGGCTGTAAACATTCGGGGCGTATACATTCCCTAAAAAGAGCTCCTCTCCCTGGATCCGGAGGTGCAGGAACAGATAACGCCCGTGCTGGTCAACCTCCTCCCTCAGAAATTCCACCTGCAGGCCTTTTTGCACTAAGATCGCAACCCCACATTTCCTGCCCCCAGATGTAGCTGCTGACACATGTCCTACCCAGTCCCGCTTCAGTTTCGCATGCTCCGCGGCGCTTAAGTGGGTCTCTTGTAAAAGAGCCACATGTACCTTTTCCCGCCGCAGGGCCTGCAGAACTTTCGCCCGTTTCACTGGGGTCCGTATCCCGCCCACATTCCAGGTCACTATCCGCAAGTTAGGTGCCATCTACCCCTACAGCAATGCGCATCTCTGCATGTAACCTTCTTACAAAAGGGCGCCCAGGGTACCCCAGCCACAACCCCCGGCAGCCTCTCACCCAGGACTCCGCCAAACATTCCTCAATCCCGCACCTCGCAGATCCACTCACTACACCTGTTCTCAAACCCATCTCTACCCTCTGGCCCGCTACCCCGGCCGCTACTCCCCTTAGTGCCCCTGGTGCTACCTTTACGCCCCCGCCGCTCCCCTTCCCCCCACCCCCCTCCCCACCCCTCCCCCTCCCTTGCCCTCCTTCCACCTCCAGCCCGACCCTCCCTCTCCCCTATCTCCAACCCCAAATTGAAATAACCTAAAGCCCTCAGGCCCCTGAGCCGAGGAGCGATCCCCTATAGACACCTCAGGGCCGCCCCACACCACCCCCAACACACTGAGACCCCACAAAAAGCAACTTGTATAACCAAACAACTAAAAAAAGAAACAAGGCACACAACTCACACAGCAAAATGCAAAAACTCAGGTCCCATTGCCACCTCGAGCATTGCAGCAAGGCCTAGACCACATGTGGCCCAGGGGGGAATGCACAGTCAATCAATCCATCGGTCTTCAGCCGACGCTATGGGAAGCCTCTCCACTGCCTTCAGCCGCCTCCTTCGCATGACCCTCCACGAATTTCTTGGCTTCCGTCGCCGCGGTAAAAGAATAGTTCTTGCCATTGTAGAGAATCCTCAAGGTGGCTGGGAACGCCAAGGTAAAACGTATCCGCCGCTGAAACAATGTTGCACACACCTCCGAGAACTGCTTACGCTTACCGGCCACCACAGCAGAGTAATCTTGAAAGAGCAAGACCTGCTGGTTATCCAGTACCAGATTTCGCTGCTTTCGGAAGGCCTGCAAAATCAAGAATTTATGGTGGAAGTTCAATATTTTGGCAATCACCACTCTCGGCCGCTGCCGCGACTCCATGCGGGCCCCTAATCGATGAGCACGCTCCACCTTGAGCTCACCCACCAGCTCAGACAATCCCAACGCAGTTGGCAGCCACCGTTCCAGCATGGGCCCCAGCAGAGCGTCCGTATGGGCCTCCGGAATCCCCACCAACCGCAGATTGTTCCTGCGGGACCGGTTCTCGAGGTCGTCGACCTTAGCGAGGAGGGCCTCAATCTGCGTCCGCTGAGCCTCCAGCTTCTGCGTTGATCGCCCATCCGTGTCCTCCAACGTTGATACTCGCTGCTCCAACGCTTCCACCCGGTGACCCACCTCCGACATAGCATTACCCATTTCCTCCAATTTGAGCATAATGCGGTCAAACTTCGGATCCAGTAGGTGGGCAACCTCCCGTGCAACGTCCTCCGTGTCGGAGTCAGCACTGTCCGTTCCCGGTGAGCGTGGATGCGAGGCCGACGATGCAGTAGGCCCTGCCTTAACACTCTTCTCTTTGTCCCGCTTAGGTAGGGGTGGCATCTCTAGTGTACGTTCCTCCCGAGCGTCCTTCAGCCGTACCCAAAGTAATGAGTCCACTCACAGACTATTTGGCGCTCGGAGATTGGCTTGAAAACGTTTAATTTGTACGGGGCAGCCCCGGAGCGAGCAAGACACGTCTTACTCCCTCATGTGTCACGTGAGATCCTGTTTTTGGTTTATGTGAACAGTTGAGGGTAGGCATCTGAAAGGTGATGAGTTTGTGGTCAGTCCATGGGACTGCAGTTATTGATAGCACAATGTTTTGTGGTTGATCCAGAATTCGCTGTGGGGCGAATATGAGGTCAAGAATGTTGCCTTTCTCGTGAGTAGGTTCTTGCACCATTTGCCTGTATCCAAGGATATCTAGGGCTTCTATGAATGCGGTTGCTTGAGTGTCCTGTAATGATGGTAGGTTGATATCACCTACGATCCAATTAGGTTTATTTGGACCCTGGGTGAAAGATGCCAGATTTATTATGGTGGCTAGGTCGTCTGGATCTGCTGAAGGTGATCTGTAGACCAGGTTTATGGAGCATATGTTGTTGGAAATTGATACCGTTTCTAGGTGGTTGTTACTGTTGGCTTCATCCATTTTAAACTGGAGGTCAGCTCTGGTGATGATGAGTACTCCTCCACCTCTTTTGTTCTGTCTGTGTCCGGTGAAGGCGGTAAAATTAGGTGGGAGTAGCTGGTTGAGGATGATATTGTCTTCTGCTGAGAGCCATGTTTCGGTGACCATGAGGATGTCTAGGTTGTGGGATATTATTATGTCCGTGATCACTGGCCACTTGTTTCGAAGTGAGCGGGCATTTATAAGTGCACACTTCAGGCTACTAGGGTAGAAAGTTTTAGTTTGTCTGGCTTTCATGTTGTGTTGTAGTGGGACATGTAATAGGAGGTGACGGTGCGGAAGGTTAGCCCCGCGTGAGTTGTTAGGAGTCTCCTGACCATTTTCTCTCACTAGTTGGTACAATAGGAATGTGATTGTGTGACGTCGTGAGGGCTAGTAGTTTGGATGGCAAGATTATGATAAATAGGTAAAGGCACATTAGCCAGATGATCGTGTCTTCCATTCTAGCTCTGTGAGGTAGGAAGCTTATTTAGGGAGGTGAAACAGAGGGGTTCTTGTCAGGCTGGAGCTGGCTGGATCTTAACTAGTATATTGTGCAACAGGCAAACAGGTTATGTGTGTCATACAATAAATTTGCTGGATCGTTCCTCTCTTAGGTATGAATTAAGTATACACCTACACAGCATAAATGTTTAACAGGAAAAGGAAAGAAAATAAAACTTCTCTGGCTGGTCTGTTCTGGTACAGATATCAGTATTAAATTACATTACATGGTATTACCTTAGGTTACATTACATAGCATGTCTGATAAAGAGGCTTTCCTGTCCCGTTTGATCTTATGGATTTTTCTACACTGGGAGTGCTTAAATTAATTGCGATATTGGCTAACAAAAATTTCAGGCTGTTCTGGTCTAGTACATATATTTGGTACTGCACTGAATAGACATGTTTAGCTGTATGCATGCGACGCTGACTAGAGGTTTTATATGGTGGAACCGGCTGAGCGGCCCTTCCACGACTGCCGATCGCGGCAGCGCGGCTTGAGGGTCGATTGATGTGGCGGCAGAAGCATGCTGGTTGACTTTCGGCCCTGGCCTTTGGGCTCTGTCGGTCTGCTGAGAGCTCTTTCTTTGCAGCGGCCGTTTTTTGGCGCCAAAATTCGTTGTCGAAGGGGTGGCCATTTTCTCTCTATGGATTTGGACTGCGTGGTGGGAGTTGCAGCGGTTTGCTTGGGTAAGGCAGACGACAGGCCGCATAGCTAGATTCTTAGCCTTATTCTTCTTTTCTTTCGTTTGTAGGTTCTTTGAGCTCGGGGGGTTCCTCAGCTTTAAGGGGGCTGTTGACAGTCCTCTTTATTCTTGTGTATTTTTAGTTTATTCTTAGTTTCTTATAAGACAGCAATTTTTGCATTGATCGCTGATGCCACATGTTCTTTCCCTCCTGGCCATGCCTCTGAGGAGCATCAGTTAAGTCCCTGGATACTAGCAAATTTTCCTTCTTTTAGGTTTTCTTCAAGGGCAGAGCCCTAGCTTGTAGTTAGAAGGAGGGACAGAATAGAAGTGTGCTTGAGACAGTAGCTCCTTTTGTATTCGCTGTCTGTAAATATATTCTATAGTAAAATGTGCATAGCCCGAAAACCTGTGGTTTCACAGGGGCAGGTTTAAGAAACCTTAGGGTAAAAAAGAAAAAAAAAAAAAAGTTAAACCGTAAACCAAGAAGGGCCTGTAATACAGCCAATGGCCACCAGAGGGCGGCAGGTACACTCAATAGTCCCCCTTCTGTGACCGGGTATATACAGCAATCATCAGACTGATCTCTGCAAGTCAAAGGAAAATAACCACTAGGCTGCCTCTTGGGCTCTCAGGGTTAGTGACTAAACAAGCAACTGTAAAATCGTGTAAATCAAGATTATATGACCAAGAATTAAAACCCTTAACTTCTGTATCGCTCCTCTGGTTGTAGTGACCCTAACGGCCACCAGATGGCAGCGCTGGTCAAACACATATTATTCAGTGTTCCCACTCTCTGGTGGTTTGTAAAATACGAAATCGCATTCATCTTCAGGTTTGCACAGGCAGCAACTTCTAAGACCTCCAGTTGCAAGGTTGCCTGTGTCTCCCACAGCTATCTCTCTGCTTGCAGGAATGCCGGGGGGGGGGGGAGGGGCGCGGTGCCTGTATGTCTCATAGCTCCCCTTAACATGCCCATCCCAGGAACAGAGGCTGCCTCTCCGATTTGTCGACAGATGAAGCAGGTGCAGGATATTCTCATCTATTTCTAGAACCTGTGAAATCAGAGCAGAATTTTAAGCACTTAGCAGGGCCACTGCCCCATCTGTGCCATCTTGTTAAATGGCCCTTGCTGAGGATAAAGAGAAGTCCTTCTGGGTAGCACAGTCTGGGGCTTAGCTGAAGTCTGACTACTCCATGAATTCAACCTATGTTCAAGTGTGCTCCCTGCCGGGTGTTTGGGTGACAGGAGCTGAGTCTCCCCTGTATGTAGATGTGCATTTTGTATGTACTCACATTGGCTTAAGCATGATTTTTGTGTGCACTCACTGTAGAGTGAGACTGCATTTCTATGCTCAGAATGTATTCTCATGCTAATGCAATTTGTCCAGCAATGGGGGATACCGATTGTGATAAAGTGAGAGGTCCTCATTGTGTTACATGGGGTTGGAGGTGCAGTCGTGGGATCTGATGTGGAGTGAGCTGTCCTGATGAGATACAGTGTCAAAGGACCCAGCTTCCCTTTGGCTTTGCTCCCAAATCCTAGCCCTTCTACGTCTCTGCTGTCCAGGAGGCAAGGTCCCAGGCCCACTGGACAGTCTATCCTTAGCCTCTTCTCAATGCTGGCAGAAGGACTGGAAGAACAGGAAAAGGAGACCATAGGTCTGATGTCCCACCATTGCCAGAGTTCTCTAAAAGTCACATATTCCCATTCATTCATTTATTGGAGTATGCTGTTTTTTTATACAAGTCAAGGTGGCATACATTCAGATACTGTATTTATATTTCCCTTGTCCCTGAAGGGCTCACAATTTAAGTTTTTGTTCCTGAGGCAATGGAGGGTTAAGTTGCTTGGCCAGGGCCAGAGGGACCACCTGTGGGACCGGAAACCCCAGTTCTTGTGGCCCGGGGTTGCTGTTCTCAGTGGGATTCAAACCCTTGGCCCTCTGACAACTTGCCCCAACCACTAGGCCTCCCCTCTCTCCAAGACATCGCTGAGCCTCACTGCTTTTGAGTCAAAGACTTCTACCCGGGTGAACTAGCCACAGGGCCATAGGGCTAGGCTCAGCCTGTCACATCCAAAGGAGAGACCTTGTGGAGGTTCCGTTCATAAGATCACAAGAAATGCCATACTGGGTCAGACCAAGCTGTTTCCAATAGTAGCCAATCCAGGTCTCAAGTACCTGGCAGTTTCCCAAAAAGACAAATAGGCTACACAATGCTTGTATTGGAGCAAGCAGTGGATTCGTGTATGTTCATATTCAAAGAGTTCCATTACATGTACAGCAGATGTGACACTCTGTTAGGTAATGTGCCTTGTAGACTATCTTGAATTGTAGAAAGATGGTATATAAAAACAATTAAATTAATAATTTTACCAGGTTCTCTTTAATAAAGGTTATGGACCTTTCCTCCAGGAGCTTGGCCAAAATGTTTTTGAACTCGACTACATTGCAGAGATCTTTTTGCGCAAGGCTCTTGGAGTACGCAGGAGACTTAGTGGTCATTTAACCGACTGGAACTGCAAGCGGTACGCCATGTGTTGCAGGCGTTCGAAGCTGCAGTGACAGGTCGAGTGGTGCGAGTGCTGTCCGACAACTCCGCGACGGTGGCCTACATCAATCGGCAGGACGGAACTGGAAGTGTGGCCATGGAGGCCGAGGCAGAGGATCTGTTTGCGTGGATAGAGCCTTGGCTTCCAGCGATCTCGGCGACGCATATGACGAGAAAGGACAATGTGATGGCGGATTTTCTCAGCAGGGTCCGAGTAGATGCCGGAGAATGGGAGTTGCATCTGGTGGTGTTAGCACAGATCGGTTGCAAATGGGGACAGCCAATACTGGCCCTCATGGTGACGTTTCAGTCTGCAAAAACGGGTCGCTTCTTCAGCAGACGACGCGAAAGGATGTCGAAAGGCATCGACGCACTGATACAACAGGAGCCGTCATCCGGTCTTCTGTCTTTCCATCGGGAGCACTCATAGATCGAGTGGTTCAGCGTATCGAAGTGCATCGGGGAAAGATGTTGTTGGGGGACTCAGGCTGGCCGAGTCGCCCATGGTACGCCGATCTCATACAGTTGCTTTACGGGAATCCTTGGAGGCTCCCGACGTTGGAGAATCTGTTGCTACAGGGTCCCCTTCGAATGCCTCAGGTGGATCGGTTCTCACTTACGGTGTGGCCATTGAAAGGGCAAGGTTAAGGAAAAAGAGTTACTTGGCAGCAGTCATCGCCACCTTGCTGCGAGCAAAAAAAAAAAAAAAGTCTACGTCCCTTGCATATGTACGTATATGGCACATCTTTGAGGACTGGTGCTTGCGAAGGCACGTTCGCGCGACATCAGTGCCAGTTCCCTTGGTATTAAGTTTTCTGTTGGACAGGTTTGATAAGGGGTTAGCAGCCAGTTCCTTGAGAGTTCAGTTGGCGGCTCTGTCTTGCTATAGGGGCAAAGTACAGAGAGTGACTGTCGTTCGCATGTTGATGTGGTACGATTTGTCAGGCTGCAGCCCTCTCGTAAAATATTAATTCCTCCGGGGGAGCTCAATTTCTTTTTAGGGGTGTTAGCTAGTGCACCATTTGAGCCCTTACAATAGGCGTCGGTTAAGGATTTAACCTTGAAGACAGATGTTTGGTGGCCATCTGTTCGGCAAGGCGAATTTTGGAGTTGCAGGCGTTGTCCTGTCGGGTACTGTTTTTGTCTTTCTCCAACGAGAAGGTGGCCTTGCGGCCAGTTCCGTCGTTTTTGCCAAAGGTGGTTTCTCCGTTTCACCTAAATCAAACAGTTTCTCTTCCAGCGCTAGGTTCGGCGGGGGGAGCGTATCAGACCATAGCTTGCACTGCTTGAACGTCAAGAGAGCACTGTGGCAGTGTTTAAAGGTTTCAGAACCTTTTCGCAAGTCGGATTGTCTTTCTTCGGGTTGTTTGGAGGGCCCCGCAAAAGAGAAGCGGCGGCGAAAGATTCCATGTCTAGATGGATTAGAGCAGCGATTGCATCAGCTTATCTTCTTCGGGACCGTACAGTCCCAGTGGGCTTATGAGCTCACTCTACCAGGGCGCAAGCGACTTCCTGGGCGGAGCACACTTTGGTTCAGCCAGTAGACATCTGTAGCGCGGCCACTTGGTCGTCTCTCCATACTTTCAGTAAGCTCTGGCGGCTAGGAATACCACTTTTGGGGAGGCGGTGTTGAGATCCAGCTGGATAGGTCCCTCCCAATGATTACTGCTCTGATACATCCCAGAGGTTGAGGACTAAACTGGAGGAACGATAAGGAAATAGGAATTACACTTACCTGGTAATTGTGGTTCCTTGAGTAACTCCAGTTTAGTCCTCATTCCCGCCTGGGGATAGGGTCTTAGCAGTGGTCTTTCCTGTTGGGGGAAGTGCAAGGTTAAAAGTGGATATAGGCCTTCATTGGTGTTCAGTCGTTTTAATGCTTCTTTTGCTTTGCGCTATATTGTTGTATTATATTATGATATTGTTATGTTATGGTATATTATATTATATTATATTGTTATATATATTACTATATTGCTCTGGATTGTTTAGGGCTAGGCATTCGGCGGAAAGGAGAGAATGCAGGAAGCAGTCCCTTTCCTTCTGGAGGGGGAGTAGTAGGTAGATAGGTTATATCAGGGGTCTCAAACTCAAATTGCTTTGAGGGCCAAATGAGGACTTGTAAAGTAACCCGCGGGCTGCGTAAGATGGGCCTCATTTGCATAAATATTTGCATAATGTTACCATACAAAGCGCAGACATTAATGATGCACATTTCCCAGAGCTGACATATTCCAGTTAATAAATTCAAAATAGATATTTTTCTACCTTTTTGTGCATTTTTTTCAGTTGCAATTGTTCCAGCCACTTTCTTCTGGTTTCTTCATGTCTTCTGCTAACTCTCCATCGTCTGCTGTCCATTTGTCCTTTCTTCTCTCTTCTAGTTTTTTTTCCATTCTCTCTCTACATCTGCTTTAACATACTAATCTTTCTCCTTTTGCTCCTTTCTCATTCCTATTTCATCCACTCAAATTTTACCCCTCCATCCTCAATCACCACTTACTCTCCCAATACCCGGCCAATTGTAGATTTTTCTTTCCTCCCACACACAATATTTTTCCCCTCTCAATTTCACTCTCCCAGCCCCATCCCATTCTAATCCTCCCCCAACATCAGCTCCCTTCTAGTTCCAGCCCCACCCAGCATCCGCTCCCTTCTAGTCCCCGCATCAGCCCATTTCCAGTCCTATCCTAGCCCCACCATCAGCCCATTTCCTGTCCTAGCTCCCCCCCACTAAGCCCATTTCCAGTCCTAGCAACTCCCCCCAGTCCATTACCATTTCTAACCCCCCCATAGCCCATTACCAGTCCTAACCCCCCCCCGCTGCCATTAGCCCACTTCCAGTGCTAACCCCCCATTACCCCATTTCAGTCTTAGCCCCTCCATAGCTCATTATCAGTCCTAACTGAACCCCATCAGCCCACCTCCAGTCCTTCCTAACCCCCATCAGCCCATTTCCAGTCCTAACCCCCTTACCCCCCCATCAGCCCAGGTAAATAAAAAAACCCCCCTGGCTTTTGCTGCTGCCGTGGCAGCGGCAGAATCAACTGTCAAAAAAAAACAAAACTGGCTTCTGCTGCTGCAGCCGTGGCAGCAGCAGAATCAGCTGTCCCGTGGCCCCTTCTCCTCTGCCCGGAAGAGCCCTGAGTCTGCTCCATCAGTGGCGGGCTTTTCAAGCCGCAAAGAGAGTATTTCTCTCTCGCGTGGCTTGAAAAGTGAATAGGCTTAAGCTGCGCGAGAGGGAAATACTCTCTTCGCGGCTTGAAAAGCCCGCCGCTGATGGAGCAGACTCGGGGCTCTTCCAGGCAGAGGGGAAGGGGCTGCGGGACAGCTGATTCTGCCGCTGCCATGACTGCAGCAGCAGCAGAAGCCAGTTTTTTTTTTTTTAATTGACTGACAGTTGATTCTGCCGCTGCCACGGCGGAAGCAGCAGAAGCCAGGTTTTTTTGTTGTTTTTTTTTGTTTCCCTCCGTCGCGGGCCGCACAAAGTTCTCTCGCGGGCCGCGTGTTTGAGACCCCGGGCTTATATGTTATGAGTGCCCTTGAATATAATGTTAAGTAATTTTTTTTTGTAAACTTATTTGTTGCTCCTTTGAGTCTGCTTTGTCAGTAGTTCACTGGGGGCTGATGGGAGAGACAGGCAGCTATATCCAGAGTGGAGTGGAGGAGTAGCCTAGTGGTTGGGGCAAGGTACTTCAGGCCGGAAGGTCGGGGGTTCAAATCCCACTAGAGGACAGCAACTTTGGGCTGGAAGGACTGGGGTTTCTAGTCCCACAGGTGCTCCTTCTGGTCTTGGGCAAGCCACTTAACCCTCCATAGCCCATGTTCCCTGTAAAATAGTTATCTCCAAGTTATAATACCCTGTTCAATGTAATTTCAGTTTGTTCAATGTAAACCGCACTGATGCAGAATAGCGCGGTATATAAGAGAATATAAATAAATAAATAAATAAATAAATGTCATGAGTTTGACATGCCCAGTCTCCAAGCTGCAGGAGGAGGTACACAACCCGGAGGTTGAGGACTAAACTGGAGTTACTCAAGGAACCACAATTACCAGGTAAGTGTAATTCCTATTTAGTCTATCCCCTTTCACTTTCTGTGCCCGCTTGTTGCAGAGCTTTTTTCCAATTGAAAGAAGCTCTTCTGTGCATTTCTGCCACAGAGGTATTTAAACGTCTCTCGTATTTCCCTCTCCCATCTTTCTTCCAGAATGTAAATATTGAGATCTTTTAAGTCTGTCTCCATATTATTACTACTACTACTGAACATTTGTATAGTGCTGCAAGACGTATGCAGTGCTGCACAGAATATGTAAAAGATAGTCCCTGCTCATCAGAGCTTACAGTTTAGTCAAGACAGACAACACAGTGGCCCTAAACATGGGATACATCCTAGGGGGACTGGTAAGGAAACACAAAGGAGATCAGGTGAGTCAAGATCCGAATCATATGTCTTTGACAGGCCTAGATACATTTTCTTGGAATCTAGGAGCCGGCTGCTGAAACCTAGGTCACTGTGCACACCCCTGCCCCCCCCCCCCCCCAAAAAAAAATGTATCTCAGGTTTTTTTTTTGGTGTGTTACAGTCTGATTTACTTAGACTGTTTTCCCTTTTTCTGTGGGAAAAAAGATTAATAAATCAGACTCTTAATGGGCCCCTGCACAGTGCCAACAGGGCAGTTGCCCTACTCATTCACCACCCCTACTGAACCTTTAAGTTACATCTATGAGCGTGTGGTGTGGAGGTAGGGTGCCTGCATGTGTGGGGATGTGGTGCTTCCTCTCTCCAAACGTTTGCACTGTTCCTCCTCCATCCCCCAACTCTGTTTCCATTCCCAGACACCCTTCACGTTCACCCCTTCCCTCCTCTCACCATTCTTGATTAAATTAAACCTATTGCCCCTTTGAATTTCTTTAGTCTCTCTGCATTTTAACTTTTTTATAAGGCTGCTCATGGGAATCCCATCTCCTCTGGGCAGATAGTGCCAGTCTTGGTTGTGGTCACAGCCTTTTACAGCCCTTCTACCTATATGTGCTCTGATGATTTTTTTTTTTTCAGTCGCCATGATGACCTGGTGCTTGGGTTTGTCAAATCCCAAGGAGTGGAGGAGTGGCCTAGTGGTTGGGGCAAGGTACTGCAGGCCGGAAGGTCGGGGGTTCAAATCCCACTAGAGGACTTCAACCTTGGGCCGGAAGGACTGGGGTTTCTAGTCCCACAGGTGCTCCAGTTTGTTCAATGTAAACCGCACTGATGCAGAATAGCGCGGTATATAAGAGATTGTAAATAAAATAAATAAATAAATAAATAAAATAAATCCTTCCTTATAACGAAGATTACTGATTGTTTTAGTAGCCACCCTCTGCTTTGACTCCATCCTGTTTATATTCTTTTGAAGGTGCGATCTCCAGAATTATACACAATACAACCAAATGAGTTCTCATCAAAGACTTATACAGAAGTACTACTATTGCCTCCTCCCTGGTGGCCATTCCTCTCCCTGTGCTCCCAAGCAATCTTCTGGCTTTCGCCATTGCCTTTTCTACCTGTTTAGCCACCTTAAGATCATCAGGAACAGTAACCCTGAGGTTCCGTTCTTCTTTCATGGACAAACATTCTTCACCCCATGTACAATACTGCTGCCTTGGACTTTTGCAGTCAAAATGCATGACCCTGTATTTTTTATCATTAAATTTCTTCTCTTAATGGAAGGTACTGATAGTGAAGCTTCTCTCTCGCTCTCACTCTTTCTCCCTAAGACAGAAGACTAGTAGATTTACTAGAATCCCACTCATTTATGCGTTTATACAAGACTGTATGGAACAGAAAAACTATTCTCAAACTGATATTTTAGTGTGTATCTGCTGAGCATGTGGTCAAGTCACCAGTTAAACAAACAAACATACAGAGAGAGAGAACAGACAAACATAATTAACTAAGACGACAGAATACCATTACCTGGGTGAAATTTATAGGGTTCTGAAACCTCTCAACTTCTTCTCAACCTCATAGTTGGATCGGCCTCTGATTTGCTTTTGCAGTCACAATTGCAGTTCCTAAGAGTTTTTGGCCATACTGCTGCCCAGTGAATTTGCCACAATAAATCTGAGGATCCACTAACTCTATATAAAAAAAAAAAGTTGATCTAATCCACTCTTCTTTTTTTGACACTGATCAGGCTCTCTCTTTTTTTTACCTCAGCATTTATTTATTTATTTATTTGATTTTATATACCGCTCTGTTTTATAGTCAGAGCAGTTTACGTATAACAATAACATTAATACATTGAACAAGGATTTTAACTTGGAAGGTAAACAGGATTGAGCTATATTACATAATGGTGTGTGTTTCCTGTAGTAATGTAGGCTTAAGGATTGTCACCAACATGGGGTCGTTAGTCTATTTATTTATTTATTTAGCAAACACTTATATACCGCTACTTCCAGCGATCAGAAGCGGTTTGATTAAAGTCTTTGGGATCTGTCACAAAATCAAGACAGGAAGATTGGGGCATAGATAGAAAGAAGAGGGGTAATACACAGCACACATCGCAGGGTCTAGATATAGCCCTCCAGTAGGTATCATTCATATGTACAAAAGCGATTATCCTTTAACTATTTACATTTGACAAACAGCTATTTGTTTCTTTTCATCTTGTTGGATTCACAGCTGGCCATAGTGGCAGTTGAATAGGTGAGTTTTTAATTTTTTTCTGAAATCGAGTAGGTCTTTTGTTGCTCTCATCTCATGTGGTAGGTTGTTCCATAAAGTGGGGGCAGAGAAGGAGAATGCTCTGCGGCCAGTACTGGATTTTACATGTCTGATGCTGTTTGGAACTATAAGTGTGTCTTCGTTTATGGTTCTCCTGCTTCTGGAGCTAGTTTGCAAGGTGATCAGGGTGGAAAGGAATGAAGGGGCTAGGTTGTGAATTAGTTTGAATGTCGTTACCAATGTTTTGTATTGGATCCTGGCAGAGACTGGGAGCCAGTGTAGTTCCATCAATATAGGTGTAATATGTTCGGTGACGCTTGTTCTCATGATGATCCTTGCTGCTACGTGTTGTGCCAGTTGTAATCTGTTGGTCGTTTTCTTTGGTAGACCCTGTAAGATGGCGTTACAGTAGTCGAGGTGAGGCATGATGAGTGCTTGAGCAACTGAACGGAAGTCGCATGGATCTAGTACATTCCGTAGGGGTCGTAATACTCTAAGCTTGTGAAATATGGCTTTGTTGGTGTTGCTGAGGTGTTTTTCCATTTTCAGTTTGCTGTCGATTATGACTCCTAAATATCTAATTTCCTTCTTCGTGTTGTACGTATTGTTGCACAATGTGATTGTTGGTGGCGGTTCGAAGTCAGTTTTACTGGATATAAACATTACTTCAGTCTTCTTATGATTAATCGACATGTTGTTTTGTTTTAGCCATCCCAACATCTCTCCCATGCAGGTTTCCAGCTGATCGTACTTTGGGTCGACGGTTTCTAGCTGTGTGTACAGCATGATATCGTCTGCATATATGTGGTAGTTGATGCCATATTTCCTGAATATTTCACTGAGGGGTTGCATGTAAATGTTAAACAGAAGTGCCGAGAGCGCCGACCCCTGTGGTATGCCTTGAGTTTGAGTGAAGGCTTCGGCTTTTTCTCCGTTGAATTGGACTTGTGGCTTTCTGTCTGTTATGTAGGAGGAGAACCATTTCAGGGTGGTTCCATATATACCAATTGATGCCAGCTTGTTAAGGAGGGTTAGGTGATGTACAGTGTCGAAGGCTGCTGAGATGTCGATAAAAATAAGAATAAACATTTTCTTCCTGTCCTCTAGCCCTTTGAGGAGGCAGTTAAACAGTGCTAATAGCAGAGTTTCGACCCCATGATTTTTTCTGAAACCGTATTGCTGTTTGTCGAGGGTTTCGTGGTCATCGAGGTGTTCTTGCAGTTGGATGAGGGCTGCTTTTTCTATGATCTTCGCTAGAAGCGATATGCTGGAGATTGGGCGGTAAGAAGATGGGTCTTCTTTGTTAAGCGAGTTGTTCTTTAATATCGGTCTAATTATAGACTTTTTGAGCTGGTTGGGCATGACTCCCTGTGACAATGATTGGTTCACAATGTGTGAGACCTGGTGGCCAATATCCTTTTTTGCTGCTTTAATCCAGGTGGTTGGGCAAGGATCAAGCATGGAGGTGGTAGTATTTATACTGGTTATTATTCCAATTGCTTGCTTATCATCAATTTTGTGAAATTCGCTCCAAATCTGTTCTTTCGTCACTGAAGTTTTCGGGTGGGGTTCGGCCGGGCATAACGCAGTTGCGGTTGTTGTTAGTTTGCTCGCGTAGTGATCTGCGAGAATTTGGGGCTGAATAGTGTCACCCTGTTGTTCTGGTTGTGTTGTTTTGGTTAGTGTTTTCACTATTTGAAATAGTTCTCGTGGTTTATTGATGGCTTTATTCAGTAGGCTGGTGTGGTGTTTCCTTTTTGCATTATCCACCTCGTCTTTGTATTTTGCGAGGATGTTGAAATATTTATCTCTGAGTTCCAAGGTTTTGTTGCGTCTCCACTTTTTTTCGGACCTTCTAAGTTCTCTCTTCCTTTGGGTTAGCGTAGTTGTATACCAGGGCTCTGATTGTTGTTTCCCTGGGGTTGTTGTATTCTTCCATTTCGGGTTTGCTGCAGCCTGTTTTCCTTCATCCCAGCTATTTGCTAGTGCATCGAGATCAGTAGATTCCAGGTCAATGTGTGCCTTGATGCAACTTGTGAGGTTATCTAGATCAAACTTATTGAAGGATCTCTGTTGTTGTGTTCCTCATCTCTTGGTACTGATGGGAGTTTTATCAGTAAGTCTATTTGGTGATGGTCAGACCAGGGTATGGCTTTGATTTTAATCAGGGGTCTATCATGGTTGTTCTGATTGCTCATAGGGGTAAAGACCATGTCCAGTGTATGTCCCTTTTCATGTGTTGGTTCGTTTATTATCTGCTGATATCCAAGTTGTGACATAGCTTCCAGGAATATATTGGCGTGCACTGTTGTTGTTGACGCTAGGTTTAGGTCACCGAGGATGATTTGGAATTTTTTTGGTTGTGTTGAGGAAATGTTTTCTAGTGCTGCAGCAAGTATTTCCTGGTTCGGTGAGGGGGCTTTGTATATTAGGCAGATGGATATTGCAGAGTTCTCCACTTTGAGCATGTCTATGTCTGGGTTAGAGTCCAGTGACGTGCACGAGAGGTTTAAGTGTGACCTGGCGATTATTAGCACTCCTCCACCTCTTTTGTTGGATCGTGGGCAGTTATACAGGTTATAGCCTGGTCTGCTTATCTGGTTCAGTAAGGCAGCATCGGTGCTTGTGAGCCAGGTTTCCGTTATGCAGAGGATGTCTGGTTGCTCATCTTTTATTATGTCGAAAATGATGTGGGTCTTGTTTCTGATTGATCGGGCGTTTATGAGGGTGATGTTACAGACTACTAATGGGGCTAGTGGTGCCTGGTTTTGGTGGGCATGGGGCTGGTTTGGCTTCAGCGACCATGGCATTTTTGACTTTGGCTTTCGGTGCTTCTGCGTACCCGCGTGCTTTCTCCTTGCATGTCCTGGATAGTTCAAAAGTGTCGGTATTACACTGGTGGTGAGGTATGTTGGGGGAAGGTGTTTCTTCTGCGGAGTATGGATGGCATAGAGGATGAAGAGTGGGCCACATATTAGTGGGGTAGATTGGTATATGTTTGCTTTGGTTGTGTATGTTGATATTAGGGTGAACAGCCAAATTCCTAGGGCCATTTTTAGCAGCTTCATGTCTAGGTGTGTTTGCGTAACAAGGCAATAAAGAAGTCTCTTAGTATCCAACGTTAAATTGAAACAGATAAAAATGTTATGTTGTAAAAGTTACCTTACCAGTATTCATTAATTACCGTACCCGCAGTCATTAATTACAGTGCAAGCAGGTAGAAGTTGCAGTTCAGCAGGTGATAGTAACAGAGGAAAATGTTTCGCTGTAGGCGGCAAACTTATTTCAGAGGTAAAAGTTCGTGTACCAGCAGGCAGTAATTATAGTATCAATGGTAGTTACAGTACATCAGGTAATTGTATCAGTCACTATGGTGTGTCAGAGTGACAATAGATAACAAGGGTTACTACGTGATTTTGCAATATTGCTAAGTACAAACATGTATTGTTTGTGAGATTGTATGTGGAGCGGCAACATGTAACAGCCCGCATGTAATAGTGTTCAACAGTCGGTAGTAGTATCAAGCATGTAACAGTATTCAACAGTAGGTAATAGTATCTAGCAATAGGTTGTAAAGTATCTGTATCAGGGGGATACTTAACAGTCAGTATGTAGCAGTATTCAACAGTAGGTAACAGTATTCAGCAATATGAAACAGTAACAGTAGGTAACAGTATTTAGCAATGGGTCACACAGTATCTGTATCAGGGGGTATACTTAAAGTGGTTATCCGTCCGAGTTTTGTAGGTAAAGTCAGTTCAATTTGTGCCGGTCAGGGGTCATGAGTTTTTAGAGTAGCTTACCTCCTTCGGAGTTATTCACGTCGTCCCAGATCTTTTGACTTTGCTCGGGGTGGATCTCTTGGTGTTTCTGGTATGGTGAGTCTGTTGGGCTCCTTCCCGGTGTAGCCGAGTATGTAATCCTGTGACCAGACTGAGTCTCGGGTGTTGACACCAGGCATAGGCGAGCTCGACCCGGCCAAGGGGAGCTCTAGCCACGTGGAGATGTCGCCTTGGTGCCCCGGGTCATAGGGTGATTCTTGAATTTCCTCTTCTCGCTCCTGCGGTACGCGGGTGTTTTACATCAAGGGTGGTGGCGAGCTCGGGCCCATTAAGGGGAGCTCCAGCTAGGCTTGCGGTGGTTCCCTTGTTAGCTTGACCTCAAATGGGCGGTAGTTCGGTATATTCAGCATTCCTTCCGTGTAGTGGGCCACACTAATGGCCACCGCCTAAGGGCCACGCCAAAGGGCCCTCTGGCGAGGCCCTCAGGCGCGGGCCCACCAGGCGCGGGCGCCCTGTAGGGACGCCGCTATTTGAGGCCCTCTTTCGCGCTCTTTCGCGCTCAGCTCCTCCTCTCCCACTGCCCCGATATGGGCAGGAGCACCTCCCACTGCCCCGATTGGGCAGGAGCGGAGCTAGTGAGCAGCCGGGTGTTCTGTTTGAAGCGGCTCCCTCGGTGTAGGGACGCCGCTATTTGAGGCCCTCTTTCGCGCTCAGCTCCTCCTCTCCCACTGCCCCGATATGGGCAGGAGCACCTCCCACTGCCCCGATTGGGCAGGAGCGGAGCTAGTGAGCAGCCGGGTGTTCTGTTTGAAGCGGCTCCCTCGGTGTAGGGACGCCGCTATTTGAGGCCCTCTTTCGCGCTCAGCTCCTCCTCTCCCACTGCCCCGATATGGGCAGGAGCACCTCCCACTGCCCCGATTGGGCAGGAGCGGAGCTAGTGAGCAGCCGGGTGTTCTGTTTGAAGCAGCTCCCTCGGTGTAGGGACGCCGCTATTTGAGGCCCTCTTTCGCGCTCAGCTCCTCCTCTCCCACTGCCCCGATATGGGCAGGAGCACCTCCCACTGCCCCGATTGGGCAGGAGCGGAGCTAGTGAGCCGCCGGGTGTTCTGTTTGAAGCGGCTCCCTCGGTGTAGGGACGCCGCTATTTGAGGCCCTCTTTCGCGCTCTTTCGCGCTCAGCTCCTCCTCTCCCACTGCCCCGATATGGGCAGGAGCACCTCCCACTGCCCCGATTGGGCAGGAGCGGAGCTAGTGAGCAGCCGGGTGTTCTGTTTGAAGCGGCTCCCTCGGTGTAGGGACGCCACTATTTGAGGCCCTCTTTCGCGCTCAGCTCCTCCTCTCCCACTGCCCCGATATGGGCAGGAGCACCTCCCACTGCCCCGATTGGGCAGGAGCGGAGCTAGTGAGCAGCCGGGTGTTCTGTTTGAAGCGGCTCCCTCGGTGTATTGACGCCGCTATTTGAGGCCCTCTTTCGCGCTCTTTCGCGCTCAGCTCCTCCTCTCCCACTGCCCCGATATGGGCAGGAGCACCTCCCACTGCCCCGATTGGGCAGGAGCGGAGCTAGTGAGCAGCCGGGTGTTCTGTTTGAAGCGGCTCCCTCGGTGTAGGGACGCCGCTATTTGAGGCCCTCTTTCGCGCTCTTTCGCGCTCAGCTCCTCCTCTCCCACTGCCCCGATATGGGCAGGAGCACCTCCCACTGCCCCGATTGGGCAGGAGCGGAGCTAGTGAGCCGCCGGGTGTTCTGTTTGAAGCGGCTCCCTCGGTGTAGGGACGCCGCTATTTGAGGCCCTCTTTCGCGCTAGTCTGTGAGTGTTGGCTAGGTAATGCTATATGTTTGTAGACCTGTCGGAATAGGTGAGTCTTTATTGCCTTGTGGAAGGTTGTGAGATTGGAAATTGGTTTGGTTTGGATTGGAGGGTGTTCGAAAGAGTTGGTGTTAACGAGAAGGCTCGTTTATTGGAAGTTTGTGTTTTTAGTCATCGCTACAAGGAAGATGAGTGTATTTACTTTGCCTTTTCTCCTCATTCTGTTGTTTAGAGTTAGATGTATGATGACCGAGAGTGTCTGCAGACAGATTGTTTAATATTTTGAATGTCATTAGTAGTGTTTTATATTTTATGCAGCTTAATATTGGTAACCAGTGTAGCTGCATCTATATGGGCGTGAGATGCTCTGACCTGGAGGCACCATGTAGGGTTCAGGCAGCAGTGTTCAAGGCCATTTGAAATGGTTATAAAATGCATTTTGGTAAGCCTTGGAGGATAATGTCGGCATAGTCTAAGTGTGGGAAAATGAGGGCTTAGTATATTGTGCAGACGTCGTGTGCATTTAGAAGTGGTCGTAGATGCCGGAGTGTTCTATTTTGTGATATACTATCCTGGTGATATTGTTTATGTGGGCTTGCATGCTCAATTGTTGGGTCTAGGATGATACCGAGATAGCACATCTCTTGTTTTGTTGTCAGTTTGGCATCCTTTACCTTAAGGGTAGCTGGTGGAGTGAAAGCTTTGGTGTTTTGTTATAAACAGTGCTTTGGGTTTTTTGCAGATTACTTTGAGGTTGTGTCTAAGGAGCCATTCCGAGGCTGCATGAAAGCTTTGTGTTACTTTGATGTAGTTTGGTTTGTCCGTGCATATAGTAGTATATTGTCGACGTATATGTGTTAGAAAGAATGTGTTTAAAAGACAGTATTATTGAGCAAATTGGCTGAATGTAGATGTTGAATAGCAGGGAGGACAGTGATGATCCCTCTGGCACCCCTTGCATTTGATTGTATGTGGTTGATGCTTGAGTGCCTTTCCATATCTGTTGCGGGCGACCTGTTAGGTAAGATGTGCACCAGTCTAGGGCTGTGTTTCGTAGTCCTTTCTCCTGCAGTCGGCTTAGTTGATTTTATGACTTATTCAGTTAAATACTGATGCAAGATCCATGAATATTAGGATATTTATTTATTTTATTTATTTTATTTAACACTTATTTATATACCGCATCTTCCAGCGATCAGTTGCGGTGTACAATTAACAACAGTTAACAAAGCAGAGTTTGTTTACATAGAACATTGAACATTATAACTTATTACATAGAACATCTTAACTTGCATAATTCAATGATTCAACAACTAATCAGGATATTTCAGCTATAACAGAGTGTGTAACAATTTAAACAGAAGTACTGTCTGTACCGCATTAGGCAGAACATACCAGTTGTAACTATATACAAATAGGAATATAAGGCATAGGAGTGTAGTGTTATTTATGTCAGTTTTGAATGTTATCCTTTATAGTAGGGTGTATTAGCTTGATATGGATATATCCCTGCCTCCTTTTTGTTGGTGCCTTTTATGAGTCTGTCGAGGAAGGAAGTCTTGAGAGTTTCGACTCCATGCTGCTTTCTAAACCTGTTGTTGTTGTGGGTCCAGGGGAGCATGGGTGTCTGTGTTGCTGGACTATTTTTTTCAATTATTTTGGCCAAGAATGGGAGGCTCGATTTGAGTCTGTAGGAATTGATATTAAGTGGGTCTAACTTGTTGTTCTTCAGTAGTGGTCTTACGAAGGTGGTTTTCATGGATATTGGTACTGTGCCTGTCGTTAGGAATAAGTGCATGATTCTGGCAGTGACTGAACTTACTGTAGGTCGGAGTGTGCTATTTTGATCCAGCTTGTGGGGCATGGATCCGGTTGGTGATGTGATTGTGTTGAGACTCTTTATGATATTCTTGATGTGTTCTGTGGAGCTTGGGTGGAGGGATGATAATTTCTGTATGATGGGGTCATCTGTTGGATCTCTTTCTGGAATGTAGTGGATTCCAGTGGTTTTGTTTGGAAGTGATTAGTGAAGGTTAGTGATTGAAGGGTGTTTGAGTTATGTTGCTTAGTTGGGTCCTTTAAGAGGGATTTAATGATGTCAAAGCATTCAAGAGGTTTGTTTAGCGAGCGCATTAGGATACTTGTGTGGTAGTCTTGGCATTTTTGGTCGATCTTTCTTTTTGCGGTGTTCTTGTAGGCTATTCATAAACGCATTGTGGTCCTATGGAAGTCTTGATTGGTGCTATTTTCTTTCAAGATTTCTCAGCCATAGTAGGGAATCACATAGTACATCAGTATTTGTGGGTTCGATTGAAATTAGATTATGTGTTTACCGTTTTGACATTTGCAGGTTGGCTGACTTTCCCGTGGCTGTCATTAAAAGGCACAGCGCAAGTGCGAGTTGCATAGTTGCTGGATTTGCAAGATGTTCGTTCAAAAGGTATATTTTCCTTTTGTAGGTTTGACTGAATTTTGGGATCGTCGTGTTAAAGGTTTTTTTTAAGGGTAATCGCTGTTTTGAAAAGGTCAGCTGACTCCAATTTTTCCTGCGGTAGTAGATGTAAGGCACAGTGCAAGTGTGGGCGTTTCTTGTGATCTGAGATTTCTCGGCTTATTCTTACACAGTGTGCAGTCAGCGCTTGGTTTCACTGATTTTTTTTTCAAAGTAATTCTACATCAGGTATGTCTCTAAATTTTTATCATTGTAAATTTAGACCCCAGCATAGGGCTTATTATGTAGTCTGCTGTCTGGCTAGTTACATTATCGAACCAGCATTTTTAGTACAGTTTTAAGATAATAATTTTATGAAGTTATTAAATGTTTTTAAACTTTATTTATTTTTGGTTCTTTTTACATTATGAGAAGGTATTACTAATTTATTGAGCTGGTTTTCTATGGTCACCATCTGGGTTGAAATCATTTTGGAGGTTTAATTTTCGATTCTATATTGATCACTCCTGCCTTATGCATAGTGATAGTACTGATTAGATTGCTTTTCTCTCCCTTTAGATTACAAGACAACACAAGGGGCTATAATCGAAAAAGGAATTGTCTTGCTTGTTATTGGTAATAGAGCTTTGGTTACATGTCACACCCTTAGTCTATTTATGGCTGTTTCTTTTGAATTTTTATTTCATTTACATGGACTTTTTGTAGTGTTAGTTATTCATATATCTTTTGTTTTTAAATTGTTTATATTATGTTATCACATTTGTTCAGTTTTATTTTATGATTTTTTTTATTCCATGTTTTTATTTGGATCATATTTTAATTTAATTGGTATTATCTATATTTTTTATTTGTCTTTTATGATTTGGTATGCCAAGAATACCCCTGATGAAGGCATAACCGAAACATGGCCTGTGTCTGGTCGGCTTGGCTATTATACCCCTGTTAAAATATTTAATTAAGTGGTTGTCCTCTTGTTTCCATGGGCAGAACAGAACCTTCACCTGCAATGTGTTGTGCCGAGAGTGCCAGAAGTCAGTGTAGAGGTGGCTTATATCAGCCACCATTTTCAGTGGACCGGTGGGGCCATCCCTAGTTGGACTTTGATGACGTCTCAGTCCATTGCCAAGGTTTAAAGCTTCTTTAATTGCTGCAAGAGATTGGCTCTGAGGGCATCAATGCCCTGATTCAGCCTTGGAAGCCTCTTCTGCATTTATTCTGTTGTGGCCTCTCATAGGGATGGTGATTCACCAGATAGGATGTCACATAGGTCTAGTGATTCTGGTGGTGCTGGATTGGCCATGGATGCCCTGTTTTGCAGATCTGATGTGACTCTTGGAGGGGCCAACCCTGTGCCTCCAGCAGGTCTGGAGTCTGTTGTGCCAGAGGGCCATTCTGTTCAGAACCTGCTTGCTTACTTCTGTTACCCCTATTGACATTTGTAGGGCTGCGACTTGGTCATCCCTCTCTGCCTTTTGTCAGGCATTACTGCTTGGACATTCGTGCCAGAGTGGATATGGCTCTCAGTGCAGAGATTTCAAAAGCAACCATGTCTTTTTCTCGCCTGGTGGAGTTGTGGTTTTGGCACTTCCCACTTATTTGGACTGGTCTAGCTGGACAATCTGGAAGGTAAAATTTACTTGACAGATAATTTCCTTTCCTGGAGTCCTGCTAGACCAGTTAAGGACCCACCCCTTTGTGTTCTGCAGTTTAGCCTGTTAGACTTTTGACTTTCATGTCAGATATTCTGTATTCAGTTTTGTACATAGTTCTCTATGTTCTTCTATCTCTGTCATCCTTAATGAGGTTGTGTGCAGTCAGGTTTTTGATCATATGCTTGAGTATGGATGTTGAAGTATGCTCCTAGCTGCACTGGCTCAAATAGCAGTGATGTCACTAGAAGTTATGTGGTAGGCTCCACTAGACTGCGGTCTTTTCGGTAGCTATAGGAGGAGGAAAAATTGTTTCAGTTTTGAGTTCTTATCATGATAAGATCCTGTTGAGCTGCCATAAAATTGGAAGGATCTGGAAAGATTGAAGGAGTTCAGCAGCCTCACACAACCTCAACGGTCCCCTCCCTCCTCTGTCCTCCATGCTCTCTCCTAAAGATTGCAGAAAGCTCTCGGAGGAATCTGCCTGTCAGCCACCTTTAAACAGTGTCTGCAAAGCCAGAGAGAGAATTTGGGGGAGTAGAGCTGAGCCCCACATGGATTTGTGCTTGGGGCTCTCGGGATGAGTACCAAGGCTTGACCTCATTATTGTCCTTGTTGGGGACTCCCAATTCCATCCTTCTGGGGCACAATTAGGGATGGACTGCTGGTGCGGTGTGGGGGCTTTCCTGCCATCTTCTGCATGCGTTAATTGTGTTTTGCTATTGTGCACCTGGTGTTTGTGTGGTCCTTGCATGCGTTCTGCCCGAACAGCTCCAATGCATGTTCATACCCAGGCCTTAAAGCGTGTTGCTATGTAAGTGCTGTTAATGTGTGCCTGCTGGCCATTGCAGCCTTATAGCACGCTGTTGTGATATTTGTCTTAATTCTTTGTCGTTTTCCAGGAAATGTTGTTTGGCCTGTGGCAAACGAGGTGCCCCATCTCCAGCTTCTGGACTCTGCAGCTTCTGAGTTATCCCTGGAGGGCTTTCTCTTCCTCTCTCAGCCAGGGGATGCAGTTAGTCTGGCCTTGTCCATCTCAGGGCAGGAGGTGGTGGATGATGCTGTGGATAAGGATGATCAGCTGACCAGAGCTTCTGACATCTGTGCTGTGGGCTGCTCCCTGTCATCTAGGTGATTGGCGGCGGCTATGTTCCCTGGTGTAGAGGGGTCATTTCTGCGAGGAGAGCCTCCGGAGTCCAGATTGTCCTCCCCAGAATTCTTTTTCTTTTTACAACAGGCCTGGTCATTCTGGCATGGAAATTCAGGATCCTGCAGCCTCTGGGTTCCTCAGAGTGCGGTCTTGTGAGGGGCAGGTTGAGAGTGGAAACCATATTCTATTGCCTATGGTTAAGCGTCCCCGGCGAAGGACACCCGCTGGAGTTAGGGATCAATTGGGATCTTTCTGAGGTTTGGACTGTGACTTGGATTCAGATGCCTTGGTTTTGGGCTCTGTTGTGCACGAAGAAGTACTTTTGCCTTCGTAGGATTGTGAAGAGACTGGCGTTATCTGTCTGTTCTGGCAGGAGGAACTGGTGGCATTGATTAGCATGGTCTTGACCATCTTGAACTTTGTGACTGCTCCAGACACGAATCAGGAGCAGGAGCCGAAGGTGGATGCATTCCTGCCAGGGGTGCAGAAATCCACTACAGTCTTCCTTTTTCTGGAGGTGATCAAGGACTTGATCCAATTGGAGTGGGAAAAGATGGTTGGACTTATGAAAGGCATTTGTAACTTCCAAGTACCAGAGAAGCACCCTCTGGGCATCCATAAGGCAAAGAACCTTATCCTTTTCCTGACACTGCTGTTTAGGTGGTTTGCCTGCCCTCCTCTAAGGGCCTAAGGGTGTATAAGATGTATGCTGTCCTGGAGAAGGAGTGCATTGTGTGGTTTGATATTCCTAAGGTGGAAATGCAGATCATGGCAGTTACTAGACAGGGTCTCATCCACCCGAGCCATCCCTGTGTAAGGCAGATTGGCTTTAAAGGATTCTCTGGACCGAAAGGTAGATTCGTTGTTGCAGAATGATTTTGCTGTGGCGGATGCTATTCTTCACATGCTCCAGTGGATGCAATCTCTAATGCTGGGTGATACTACCCCTCTTTTGGAGTTGTCTACGGCCTTCCTTTGTGATGCCATGTACGACCTGGTACATCTGGCGGACAGTGATAGTGCCCTGTCGACAGTGAAATGGCGTTGGATTTGGCTCTGGCAGCGGACACATCTTCCAAAGCTAAGGTTGACCCATCTGGCCTTTAAAGGGAAGCTTCTTTTTGGGGCTGATGTGAAGAAACGGCTGAAGGACCTGGGCCAGATGAAAGCCCTTCAATACATGAGTGGGCAGAGTCTTTGTGCCAGAGGGGAGAAAGTCAAAAGGTTGTTGAATTGCCTGATGCTGTTCTGTTTGCAGCAGGCTTCCAGAGTCTCAGATTGATGGCAGTGGCGATCAAGATGGTGCTGTGGGTGCATGCACACATATGTCCATCCACTCCAGTGTTCCTTGTTGACTCGGTGGTCCCCGGGTTTTCAGGAGTTCGAGCTTAGGCTCCCAGTCTTGATAATGGTAAATGCCAGTCTGCGGTGGTGGCGGCAACCCAGTCATCTGAAAGAGAGCATGCCACTGGACTATTTTTTTTGTGGGTTCTTCTGATGACTGATGCCAGTCTCTCAGGCTGGGGAGCACATTGCCAAGACCGCATGACCCAGGGCTGTTGGAACCTCAGGGAGGTGGTGTGGTCCATCAACGGCTTTGAGGCTAGGGCCTTCAGGTTGGGTCTTCTGCATTTCTGGCCTCTGCCTCTCTCTGCTCTGGGAAGAGCAGTGCCCTCACAGTGCTCTGCTAGAGAGGTGGATATTTAACTCCTGTGGCGACTTTGCTGTGAGTTCTAGCTGTCTATTTATTTATTTATTTGTTGTCTTTATTGGTGTGCTTCTTCACCTCCCTGTTTCCTATAGTTTTGCACTTCAGCTTTCTCAGCTGTATAACTTACCCTGCCTCTCTCAACTAACTGGCCTTTGTGTGGTAGTCAGGTTAACTATTACTTTAAATTAAATATCTCTTCCTGCTCTGTCCGCAGAACGTGCTGCATTTTAAACTTCATTTCCTGCTCTAGCCTACCTGAGGTACTAACCCCCCTCCCCCCCTGCTGAGGGTACAGGACAGGGTACCTTGTTACAGCCCTCTTTTAATAGGTCTTATTTCCCTCCCTCCCTCCCCAACCCCTGGGGTAATTGTAGCTTTATAGGTACTTACACGTCTTAGAGGAAAGGGGCTGCTCTCAGGTGCAGCTCTTTATCCAAATCAGTCATGCATTGAGGACCTGAGATTGATTAAGCTTCAGGTGAACAAGGTATATTAGAGGAATTAGATACACTTTTATTAGTATAAGCATCTACACCAACCCCGTAGTAAGTACAGAATTTAAAAGACCTAAACACAAGCTTTAAACTAAGATGCAGACAACAGTCCAGCAGCAAGATGGGGGCTTTCCAGTCTTTTGCATTAAGTGTCACATGTATGATTTTCTCCCAGTTGGTGAGAGGTCTTACGTATGCACTAAGTGCAAGGAGCTCTTTGCTCTCAGAGAACAAGTCCGTTCTCTAGAGGCTAGATTAGCAGACCTGAAAGACATAAGAAAGACAGAGAAGTACATGGACGAAACCTACAGGGATATAGTCCTGAAGTCCCATCTCCAGTCTGGCAGCATCCCTGTTGCCATGGAGGAGAGAGGTCACGTGACAGGAGAGCATCACCCTGGTGTGGCAGGAAGTGATCCTGTAACTAGGACCTATCCTCCAGGTGATGTAAAACCCTCTCGCACTGAGGACGTTTCTCCAGGGCCATGTGCCCATGATGGAAGGGTTAGGACAGCTGTTATAGTTGGTGTTTCAATCATTAGGCATGTAGATAGCTGGGTGGCTGGTGGACGTGAGGATCGCCTGGTAACATGCGTGCCTGGTGCGAAGGTAGTGGACCTCATGCACTGCCTAGATAAGATCTTAGATAGTGCTGGGGAGGAGTCTGCTTTCTTGGTACATGTCGGTACCAGTGACATAGGAAAATGCGGTAGGGAGGTTCTGGAGGCTAAATTTAAGCTTTTAGGTAGGAAGTTGAGGTCCAGAACTTCCAGGGTAGCGTTCTCTGAAATGCTTCCCGTTCCATGTGCAGGACCCAAAAGGCAGGCAGAGCTCCGGAGTCTCAATGCGTGGATGAGACGATGGTGCAAGGATGAGGGTTTTGGATTTGTTAGGAACTGGGGAACATTCTGGGGAAAGGAGAGGCTCTTCCGAAGGGATGGGCTTCATCTTAACCAGGATGGAACCAGACTGCTGGCATTAACCTTTAAAAGAAGATAGAGAAGATTTTAAACTAGAAAATAGGGGAAAGCCGACAGTTGCCCAAGAGCGCATGGTTCAGAAGAAGGTATCCTTGAAGGATACTACCAAAAGCAGTGAGGTTCCAAAAAAAGAGTAAAGTAGCCCAAATGCCCTTGAGTATGGTGGAGACAGAGCGTAAAGATTCCAAATTACCCATGCCTACCAATTGCCAGATTAATATTAATAAAATACAGTCTCTAAAATGCCTGTATGCAAATGCTAGAAGTCTAAACAATAAGATGGGAGAGCTAGAATATATAGCACTAAATGAGAGGTTAGATATGATTGGAATATCAGAGACATGGTGGAAGGAGGACAACCAATGGGACACTGTGATACCTGGATACAAACTATATCGTAATGACAGAACTGATCAAATTGGTGGAGGTGTTGCGCTCTGTTTATTTATTTATTTATTTATTTATTTATTTAACAGTATTTTTAAACCGCCTTATCTTATTAATCAAGGTGGTATCACAGCAAACAATCGAGTAAAGTGAGTGTGTTAAACATGCAGTGAGGGTGAAATTTAGTTGAGTGTGTGTTGTATTGTGTGCTAGATTGAGTTGAGCTATGTACAAGGTGTGTTGTATTGTGTGCTAGAAGGTTTGAGCTATGTACAATGTGGGCTATATACAGTGGTGCTAAAAAACATTTTCTATACATACAGTGTTTATGCGGTATCTTGTGCTGTTATACATTCTCTTAGGTTATGTGATGTGTCCATAGTGTTCTATGAACAGCATGGTTTTTAGCTGTTTTCTAAAGTCTTTGAGGTCTGTAGTTGCCCTCAAGTCGTCCGGTAGTTTGTTCCATATTGTTGGAGCAGCCATGGAGAGCGCTCTGTCTGTTGTGTCTTTGCGTGTGTGTTTGAATTCACTTGGGGTGCTGACTCGGTTGTGTGTTTGTTTTCTTCTAGGACGTGTGCTGGTGTCTGGTTGTATGAGGTGTGCAGGCTGTTGGCTGATGTGTGCTGATTTATCTTAAATAGGTTTATGATAGTTTTGTATCTGATGCGTGCACCGATTGGGAGCCAGTGTAAGTCCTTTAAGGTAGGTGTGATGTGGTCCTGTCTTGCAGTACCGGATATTATTCGTGCTGCAGTGTTTTGTGCCAGCTGGAGTGGTTTGAGGGCTTGTTTCGGTAGTCCAAGGTATATCGGATTGCAGAAGTCCAGTATTGGGGTAATCAGTGCTTGACAGACGGTACGAAAGTGTTCTGGGGCGAGGAGTGGTTTCAGCCTCCTGATGATTCGCATCTTGTAGTAGACTTTTTGGATTGTTTTGTCTATGTGTGGCTTGAGGTTTAGTCTATTGTCCAGAGTAACTCCGAGGTATCTCACTTCTGATCTTATTGGTATAGTAGTGTTTTGTATCTTGATATTTGGCGGGTGTATGAAGCTTTGGTTCCGAGTGATGATTAAAGCTTCGGTCTTGTTGTAGTTTATTGCGAGGTTGTTTTTTTGACACCAACTCGTCATTTGGGTAAGGCAGTCTGTTATCTTAGAGAAGTCCGGGTTGTCGATTGATATCGGGGTGTATATCATGATGTCGTCTGCATATATTGTGTATTGAATGTTATTCTCTTTCATGATGTTGCATATTGGTTGGATGTAGATGTTAAATAGGAGTGCTGAGAGTGCGGAACCTTGAGGTACTCCTTGACGGACATTTATGGGTCGGGAGGTGTTGTGTCCCACCTTGACCTGTAGCTGTCTTTCGGTTAGGTATGAGTGGAACCATTTCAATGTGATACCGTGTATACCAGTGTTTTTTAGTCTTTCCAGGAGCGTGTTGTGGTCCACTCTGTCGAAGGCTGAGGAGATGTCGATGAAGATCATTATGATTCCATTCCTGGTGTTGTCAATTATTCTTAGGATGCTGTCGAAGAGGTAGATCAGAAGCGTTTCGACTCCATGGTTGGGACGAAAGCCGTGTTGGTTGTCGTCGAGTGTTTCATGTTTGTCGATGTGTTCCTGGAGTTGTAGTTGAACCGTTTTTTTCGATGATTTTTGCCAGGAAGGGTATGCTGGAGATTGGTCGGTATGCTGCTGGATCCTTTTTGTCGAGAGTTGTTTTCTTTGTGATTGGTCTTACTGAGGCAAGCTTTAGTTGCTTTGGCATGAGTCCTTGAGTGAGTGAGTTGAGTACTATTTTATGTATGGTGTGAATGAAGTTTGATTTGGTGGCTTTGACCCATGATACTGGGCATGGGTCCGTAGGAGCAGTGCTTGTGTTGATTGTAGAGATGATGTGGGATATCTGCTCTGTTGAGGGTGAGTAGAATGTGCCCCAGGTCTTGGTGTGTACGTCTGTCCTGGTGGTCCCACTGGGTGTTGTACGCTCTGTGGAGTGAAATTTGTCTTTGATGTGGTCGGCGAATTCCTGTGGATCAACTTGTACTTCCCCTTCTGTTTGCTCTTTTGTGAGGATCTTGACTATTTCGAAAAGCTCTCTGAGTTTGTTGATGGAAGTATTTATCATGTTTGTGTGGAATTCCCTCTTTGATTGGTTGATGTGGTCATTGTATTGTTTTTTTTGTTAGGTAAAGATGTTGGTCGGCTGTTGTTTTGTTTTTTCTCCATCTCCGTTCGATCTTCCTGAGCTCCCTCTTTTCCTGTCGTATTTTTGCTGAGTACCATGGTTTGTTTTGTCTCCTGTTGTGGTGGTGTTTCTCGTGCCCGCCACCAGATGGTTTGGCGGCGTTAGCTAAGATGCTGTTCCAGCTGGAAACTTGTTCCTCCAGGTCATCTGTAGTAATGTTCAAGTGTTGTGTTGTGTCCTGTATGAATTCGTCCCTGTCGACATGCTTGAATCGTCTTTGTGTGAGAGATGTTTGTTCTTTCGTTTGTCTGGTCCTCTTGAGATCGCAGCTTTGTCTCGATTAAGTAGTGGTCAGACCATGGCACTGGGGTAATGGTGGGTGGAGAAATTAGGTCTCTTGATGTTCCTTATCGTCACTCCAGTCCAGTCCCTTTACTTCAGGGTTACGCAACCCTTCCAGCAGCTTGGAGGCTGAGCCCAACCTTTTTGGGGGTGGAGCGGTATAAATACCCCTGGGACCACCCACCAACTCCAGTATTCTCAGCCTCCAAGCAGCTGGAGGGTTCCGTAAGCCTAGGGCTTACTGGAGTCCCCCTTTCTTTAAATTTACTTTAATTTTAATCTTAATTGAACTTAGTGTTAATTCTACTAGCTCTTTCAGCTCAGCACGTGGCGGGCGAGGACAACGTCACGGCCGACTTCCTCAGCAGATGCAAGATAGACCACGGGGAGTGGGAACTAGATCAGGAGATCTTCGAACAGATAGTGGCCCGCTGGGGGACCCCAGTCATGGACCTCATGGCGCGGTTCTCTACAGCCAAAGTAGACAGGTTCTTCAGCCGAAGGAAGGAAAGAATGTCCGAGGGCTTGGATGCCCTGTCTCAAAGGTGGCCTCCCAAAGGGCTACTATACGTGTTCCCTCCGTGGGCTCTGATCGGAAAGGTGCTGCAGCGGGTGGAGTATCACCAGGGGTTGGTAGTCCTCATAGCCCTGGATTGGCCTCGCCGCCCCTGGTATGCGGATCTGGTGAGGTTGATCGCCGACCCCCCGTGGCGGCTCCCTTGCAAAAGGGACCTGCTGAGGCAAGGTCCGGTTCGCATGCCTCACGTGGATCGATTCTCGCTTACGGCCTGGCTATTGAGAGGCCGCGGTTCCTAAAACGAGGCTACTCAGGAGCAGTGATCTCGACGCTGCTGAAGGCGAAGAAGCGCTCGACCTGTTTATCCTATGTAAGGGTCTGGCGCATTTTCGAAGCCTGGTGTGCAGAGCATCGACGGAAACCTCTCTCGGCCTCTGTCCCAGAGGTCCTGGAATTCTTACAAGCAGGTTTTGATAAGGGCCTGGCGCACAGCTCCCTACGGGTCCAGCTAGTGGCGATCGCTTGCTATAGAGGCAAGGTCCGGGGCAAACCCTTAGGAGAGCACCCGGACATATCCAGGTTCCTGAGGGCAGTTAGTCGGCTACGCCCTCAGCGGAGGGTGGTCGTCCCCCCTTGGGACCTTAACCTAGTACTGAATGCCATGGTCGGGGAGCCCTTTGAGCCAGCGAAGAGAGCTTCCTTAAAGGATTTGACCCTAAAGACAGTTTTCCTGGTAGCGATCTGCTCGGCCAGGAGGGTTTCGGAGCTCCAGGCGCTCTCCGCCCAGCCTCCTTTCCTGACCTTCCTAAAGGACAAGGTGGTCATGCGCACAGTGCCGTCCTTCTTACCCAAGGTTATCTCTCCTTTTCATGTGAACCAGGCAGTCACCCTGCCGGCCTTCGCGGCCAAGGGGCAGGAGGGAAGGAGTAACAAGCTGTGCCTGCTAGACGTCCAGAGAGTCTTGAAACGGTACCTAGCTCGCACAGCACCATTCCGGAAGTCCGACCGCCTGTTCATTCAGTTCGGAGGTCCACACAAAGGGGAGGCGGCGGCAAAGGCCTCGATCTCCAGGTGGATCCGAGAGGCAATTGCCTCCGCCTACATTCTCAAGGGGAAACAGGTCCCAGTGGGGCTGAGGGCTCACTCCACTCGGGCACAGGCGACCTCCTGGGCGGAATTCAGTCTTGTCCCTCTACTGGATATTTGCAGAGCAGCGACGTGGTCCTCGCTGCATACCTTCACCAAACACTATAGGCTGGACGTACAGAGCACGGCGGATGCTCGGTTCGGGATAGCGGTTCTTCGGGCCGGTTTGCCGGATCCCACCCAGGATTGAACTGCTCTGGCACATCCCAGAAGTAAAGGGACTGGACTGGAGTGACGATAAGGAAATAGTAATTAGATCTTACCTGCTAATTAGTGTTCCTGAAGGAACGACAGTCCAGTCCCTGATCCCACCCGGTTCCGGCAACTGGCAAGTCCTCACGTTCATGGAGGAGCGCTGGACCGAGCGCGGAGCTGGGTCAGCGGGAGGGAGTGCAGGGGAAGCCCGGACTGGATAGAAGCAGCCACCTCCTCCGTCCGTTGCCGTTCCTCCTCTCCTTCTCCTATATTTTCCAAAAAAAAAAAAAAAAAAATATATATATATTCTATTGTTCAGAGTATTGAGTTATTGATTTAGGTTAATGTATGCCGTTATAAGTTTTTGCATGGATGTTCGTTAAGTCTGCTTTTTCATTCGAATACTGGAGTTGGTGGGTGGTCCCAGGGGTATTTATACCGCTTCACCCCCAAAAAGGTTGGGCTCAGCCTCCAAGCTGCTGGAAGGGTTGCGTAACCCAGAAGTAAAGGGACTGGACTGTCGTTCCTTCAGGAACACTAATTAGCAGGTAAGATCTAATTACTATTTAGGTAATTGGATGCGAAGATGAGGTCTGGAGATGATCCATGTCTGTGCGTTGGAGCATTGATTATCTGTGTGAATTGAAGTGAGGTCATTGCTTGAAGGAAGGCCTCTGCGTCTTTGGCATTGGTGGACTTGAGGTTGAAGTCTCCAATCAGTAGCGCTGGTTTGTTGTTTGTTGTTATAGCACAGGCTTCTTCGAGTGTGCAGGCTAATTCGTCGGGTGGAGCTCTGGGTGCTCTGTAGGTTAGGCAGATTGCAATGTTTTTGTTCTTGATGCTGATTGTGTTACATTGCTGTGTATTGGTGAAGCTCTGTGTCTTGAACTTTAGTTTTGTCTTTGCTATTATTAGGACTCCTCCTCCACGCTTGTGGGTGCGTGGGCAGTTGTATGCTGAGTAGTTGTCCGGTACTAGTTGGTTGAGTAGTACGTTGTCGGTAGGGTTGAGCCATGTCTCGGTGATGCATATTATGTCGGGCTGTCGCTCTTCTATGTGGTCTACAAGAGTGTGTATCTTGTTGCAGACTGATCTGGCGTTTATGAGCTCAATCGTTGTTGTCTTTGTTGAGGAGGTTGCTGTTACATGTGGTTCCTTTGTGCAGGTTTGGTAGTTTGATTTGTGTCTGTTTGGTCTTTTTGTCTGGGAAGTTCTGAGTGTCTCTTTGTGTGTGTGCTGTGGTTCTAAATATGTGTCAAACAAACAATACACCCAAATGTATGGCCGGTCAGGAAGCGTTTGCTAGAGCATCGCTCTCGTATCAATGCTCGCCAACCGTTTGCTCCAATGGTACCACATTGTCAGCAGTTCAACCATCAGTTTGCAGACCTTCATTGGCGGGTTCTGGATGTTGTTGCCCCCTTACCAATGGGAGGGGATCGCCATAGGAAGCTCCACTTTAAAGAACAACAGTGGATTTTTCGGCTGGATTCTGTTGTTCCAGCTGGTATGAATACGGAAATCGATTGGTGGAGTCTTCATTTCTAAACATCTCTTTGAATCGTCTCTTTTGGTCTGTTTCTGGAGGGTAGCTTCTACGTCACTCAGATGTCCTTTAAATAGGGCTGCATACTGGTATGATTCATTCGCCTGAGGAAGAGCTGCAAAGCTGCGCGGCTTGAAACACTGATTGGTGTTGTGATTTGAATCATACGACTCCTTCACTGGTCAAAGAAGACTTGATGCTTTGGATTATGACAGTTTCGGAGAGGAAGATTGTTTGTCAATGAAGATTTCTGCCTTGGACCGGAGTTATCGCCACCGTGGCGCCATTGCTTTGAGGGATTTCAGATGAGTATTCCATCTTTACGGTTCAAGTTTGAGGAACATTGACATTGCCTATTGATCTGGAGAAACGTCTTATGAGACACTGCTTAGTTTTCGTAGTGCAGGAGCAACGGCTTGTTAGTGCTGTGCACCTGATTTAATGACCTGTCATGGGCCATTTTTTTAACTTTGAATAAAATGGAGGGCCCACTACGAGAGTAGTAAAATTTCTACTCATTGGTGGGCGATCCGACAAAAAATCTGATATTGTTTAGGTCACATTCACGGCACTACACAAGGTTGTTTGTGGGTATCAAGTATTTTATAGGGGTGGTTCTAAATATGGCAATGCTGTTGGTGGGTACCATGTTGTGTTTGCTTGTGGGTAGTGGAGGTGTGCGGTTGGTGGGAGGAGTTGTGTGACGAGTAGGTAGAGTGGGAGGAAGTATGTGGCGTGCATGTTGGTCTTTTGTGATGTACTGTTAGGGTGATGCCTGTTTCTCTTAAGTCTTCGTCTGTTGCTTGTTTTTCTGATGCTTTTCCTCTTTTATTCTGTTGTTTTTCTTCTGGTGTACAGGTGGCTGTGATTCTCCCTTTGTAGTTCCTTTGTGTGCCTTTTTGCCGCGCTGTTCTTTATATGGTCCTGAGTCTGCCCCGATTGGGCAGCACTCTGCTGCTGGCTGGCTGTGCTCTTGTTGCCGCTCAAATCCCCCGATTGGGGAGAGCTAAACTCGGTGCGGGAGCCTGTCCCCGAGGAGGGAGTTTGTCCCGTGGAGGGAGCCTGTCCCCCGTGGAGGGAGCCTGTCCCCTGTGGAAGGGAGCCTGTCCCCCGTGGAAGAGAGCCTGTCCCCCGTGGAAGGGAGCCTGTCCACCGTGGAAGGGAGCCTGTCCCCTGTGGAGGGAGCCTGTCCCCGTGGAGGGAAATGTGTGATGTATTGTGAGAATTCTACTTGCTGTTCTGATGCCCTTCGCCTCAGTGTGGTCCTTTGTAGGGTTCTGCTGAGATGTTGTTGGCGTAGCTGTTTCCTTTGTTGTTTCCTTCGTGCTCGCCTTCGTGCCGCGCCTAAGGGCCACGCCAAAGGGCCCTCTTGCGAGGCCCTCAGGCGCGGGCCCGCAAGGCGCGGGCGCGCCCAGCAGGGACGCCGCTTTTAACTCCTGCCGGCTGCTGCTCTTCCCGCTCCCACTGCCCCGATTGGGCAGGAGCCGAGGAGGGGGGTGGAGTGTCCAGGCAGCGGCGTCTCTGCAAGCAGGGACGCCGCTTTTAACTCCTGCCGGCTGCTGCTCTTCCCGCTCCCACTGCCCCGATTGGGCAGGAGCCGAGGAGGGGGGTGGAGTGTCCAGGCAGCGGCGTCTCTGCAAGCAGGGACGCCGCTTTTAACTCCTGCCGGCTGCTGCTCTTCCCGCTCCCACTGCCCCGATTGGGCAGGAGCCGAGGAGGGGGGTGGAGTGTCCAGGCAGCGGCGTCTCTGCAAGCAGGGACGCCGCTTTTAACTCCTGCCGGCTGCTGCTCTTCCCGCTCCCACTGCCCCGATTGGGCAGGAGCCGAGGAAGGGGGTGGAGTGTCTAGGCAGCGGCACCCCCCTCCTCGGCTCCTGCCCAATCGGGGCAGTGGGAGCGGGAAGAGCAGCAGCCGGCAGGAGTTAAAAGCGGCGTCCCTGCTTGCAGAGACGCCGCTGCCTGGACACTCCACCCCCCTCCTCGGCTCCTGCCTGGACACTCCACCCCCCTCCTCGGCTCCTGCCTGGACACTCCACCCCACTCCTCGGCTCCTGCCTGGACACTCCACCCCCCTCCTCGGCTCCTATGTTAGAGAGGGCATTGAGTCAGAAAGGATTAAAGTTTTGCAGGAAACAAAATTTGCTGTAGAATCTCTATGGATTGAAATTCCATGTATGAAGGGGAAGGTGATGGCAGTGGGGGTGTACTATTGACCGCCTGGCCAGAATGAACAAATGGATGATGAAATGCTCAAAGAAATCAAGGAAGCTAACAAAAATCACAGCACAGTAATAATAATGGGTGATTTCAATTACCCCGGTATCGACTGGGTCAGTGTCATGGCAGGACATGCTACGGAGATAAAGTTTCTAGATGAAATAAATGACTGCTTCTTGGAGCAGCTGGTTCATGAACCGACCAGAGGGGAAGCCATACTGGACCTAGTCCTTAGTGGAACACCAGAACTGGTGCAAGAAATAAGGGTGTTGGGGCCACTTGGCAATAGTGATCATAGCATGATCGTGTTTGATTTAATTAGTGGAGGAGGGATAGTAAAGAAATCCACAGTACTACCTTTTAACTTTCGAAAGGGAGACTATGATAAAATGAGGAATATAGTTAAGAAAAAACTAAAAGGAGCGGTTGCAAAGGTTAAAAACTTACATCAAGCTTGGGTGTTTACAAATACTATCCTGGAAGCCCAGACCAGCTGTATTCCACGCATTAAGAAAAGTGGAAGAAAGTAAAAAAAACTGCCAGCATGGTTTAAAGTTGAGGTCAGAGAGGCTGTTGCTGGCAAAAAAGCATCTTTCAGGAAATGGAAAAAAGAGCCAAACGACGAAAACTGGAAACAGCACAAGCACTGGCAAGTTAAATGCAAAGCATTGATAAGGCAGGCTAAGTGAGAATTTCAGAAGGAGCTTGCTACGGAAGCAAAAAACACGAAATAAAGACTTTTTCAAGTACATTTGTAGCAAAAGGCCTGTGAGAGAGTCAGTTGGACCGTTAGATGATAGAGGGGTAAAAGGGGCAGTAAGAGGAGACAAGGCTATAGCGGAAAGACTGAATGAATTCTTTGCTTCGGTCTTTACTGAGGAAGATGTAGGGATGTTACCCAAGACTGAAGTGGTATTTAAAGGATACTGCAGAGGAATTGAGAGAAATATTGCTACACCGGGAAGATGTATTACAACTATTTGATAAACTGAATAGTAGCAAATCACCTGGACCGGATGGTATACATCCAAGAGTGTTGAAAGAACTGAAATATGAGATTGCAGACCTGCTATTAGTAATCTCTGAACTTTCATTAAAATCATCTGTAATACCTGAAGATTGGAGGATTGCCAATGTAATGCCAATTTTTAAAAAGGGTTCCAGGGGTGAACCAGGAAACTACAGACCGGTGAGCCTGACTTCAGTACCAGGGAAAATGATAGAAACCATCATAAAGAACAAATTACACAGCATGTAGGTAGTCTTGGCCTAATGGGAGACAGCCAACATGGCTTTAGACAAGGAAGATCTTGTCTTACTAGTCTTTTTTTTTTTGAAGGTGTGAATAAACAGGTGGACAAAGGTGAGTCGGTTGATATAGTGTATCTGGACTTTCAGAAAGCCTTTGACAAGGTCCCTCATCAGAGACTTTTGGCAAAACTAAAAAGTCATGGGGTAGGAGGCAGTGTACTATTGTGGATCGGGAACTGGTTAAAAGATAGAAAGCAGAGGGTAGGGCTAAATGGCCAATTTTCCCAATGGAAAAAGGTGAATAGTGGAGTACCCCAGGGATCTGTACTGGGTCCGCTACTTTTTGACATATTCATAAATGACCTGGAAAAGGGAATAACTAGTGAGGTTATCAAATTTGCAGATGACACAAAACTGTTTAAAGTTGTTAAAACCCAAGAGGATTGTGGAAAACTGCAGGAGGATCTGGATAAATTGGAAGACTGGGCATCCAAATAGCAGATGAAATTTAATGTGGACAAGTGCAAAGTTTATGCACCTAGGAAAGAACAACCCACACTATGGTTACACAATGCAAGGTTCCACATTGGGAACCACCACCCAGGAAAAAGATTTAGGAGTCATCGTGGATAACATGTTAAAACCCTCCGCCCAGTGTGCAGCGGCGGCCAAGAAAGCAAATAGAATGCTAGGTATCATAAGGAAAGAAATGGAAAATAAAACAAAGGATATTATAATGCCTCTGTATCGTTCCATGGTACGACCGCACCTTGAATATTGTGTGCAATTCTGGTCGCCGTATCTTAAAAAGGATATAACGTTTATTAGAAAAGGTACAGAGAAGAGCCACCAAAATGGTAAAGGGGATGGAAGGCTACTCCTATGAAGAGAGGCTACAAAGGTTAGGGCTCTTCAACCTGGAAAAGAGACGGCTGAGGGGAGATATGATAGAGGTCTATAAATTAATGAATGGAGTGAAATGGGTAAACGTAGCTTGATTGTTTACGCTATCAGAATATAGAAAGACTAGGGCACATGTAATGAAGCTACAGGGTAAACTATTTAAGACAAATAAGAGAAAATATTTTTTCACTCAACGTGTAATCAAACTCTGGAATTTGTTACCGGCGAATGTAGTAAGGGCTGTTAGTGTAGCTGGGTTTAAAAAAGGTTTGGACAAGTTCCTGGAGGAAAGTTCCATTATTAAAAAGGGACCCAGGATATCAATGCTTGACCCAATACAAGCATTGTGGAACCTGTTTCTCTTGGGGATACTGCTAGATACGTATGACTTAGATTGGCCACTGTTGGAAACAGGATACTGGGCTTGATGGACCTTGGTCTGACCCAGTATGGCATATCTTATGTTCTTATGTTGAAGACCGGGTGGTTTGGGTATTTTCAGATAATGTCACAGCGATGGCTTATGCTAATCGGCAAGGCAACATGAAGCATGCTAGGGTAGCACTGGAGATGACTGTATGTTGCCCGAGTGGAGAACCACCTCCCTATTGTTGTCTTCTCAGCACATTGCCGGGTGGACATTGTGGAAGCGGACTTTCTCAGTCGGCAATCTCTGGATCTAGGAGAGTGGGAGTTGAGTCAGGAGGCGTGCCAGTTGATTCTGCGCTGCTGCGGTCTCCCCAAGATGGATCCGATAGCGACCCGCTCCATTGCCAGTGTGTCCCACTTCTTCAGTTGCTGCATAGAGATGGGGTCTGAGGGCATTGACGCCCTGGCTCAGCTTTGGCCAAGTCAACGCCTGCTGTATGTGTTTCCTCCGTGGCCCCTGGTGAGGTGTGTGTGCTTTGGCAAATAGAGCGCCACCCGGGAAGGATAATTTTGGTGGTGTTGGATTGGCTGAGGAGAGGTGGTTTGGAGATCTGATGTGGCTTCTGCAAGCACCACCCCTTTGCTTGCTTCTATCTCAGGGCCCCTTGCATCAGGGGTTGATCGTCCTGCAAGACCCAGTTCCCTTTTTGTTTATGGCTTGGCTCTTGAAAGGAGATGGCTAGCGCATAAGGGCTACACTTGAGTGGTAGTTTCTACTCTGCTCTGAGCCTGCAGGCGGTCTATCAACCTGTCATACATGCAGGTTTGGTGCCTCTTTGACTGATGTTGTGGTGCACGGAAGCTGGTTCCTAAGAACGTAAGATAAGATTTGCCATACTGGGTCAGACCGAGGTCCATCAAGCCCAGTATCCTGTTTCCAATAGTGGCCAATCTAGGTCATACGTACCTAGCAGTATCCCCAAAAGACACAGGTTCCACAATGCTTGTACTGCGTCAAGCATTGATTATCCTGGGTCCCTTTTTAATAATGGTTTATGGATCTTTCCTTCAGGAACTTGTCCAAACCTTTTTTAAACCCAGCTATACTAACAGCTCTTACTACATCCTCCGGTAACAAATTCCAGAATTTGATTACACGTTGAGTGAAAAAATATTTTCTCTTATTTGTCTTAAATAGTTTACCCTGTAGCTTCATTACATGTCCCCTAGTCTTTCTATATTCTGATAGCGTAAACAATCGATCTACGTTTACCCGTTCCACTCCATTCATTAATTTATAGACCTCTATCATATCCCCCCTCATCCGTCTCTTTTCCAGGTTGAAGAGCCCTAACCTTTGTAGCCTGAGGTGACCAAGGTGCCTCTCTGCTGGCCTTTCTGCAAGAAGCTCTGGAAAAGGGCCTTTTTCTTAGCTCCCTGATGGTTCAGGTGGTGACTTTGGCCTGTTTCAGAGGTCCGGTGGCTGGTAAATTGCTAGCCTTACACCCGAATGTTTTGTGCTTTCTTCAGGGGGGTTCAGCATCTCCATCCTCCCCTCCAAATGAGATCAGTTACTGGTTGGAGCAGACTGGATTGGTTTTAAATGCAATTAGAACAGTTTGGGAATGGAGGAAGTAGAGAGGAATATGTTTACAATACCTCTCCTCGACTGGTGGTAATCCAATTCCATGGATTAGAGAGGTCCATTCCTTAGGGCTAATGATTGAAGAAATTAGAAGTATGCAGATCTCCAGTGTAATTCAAGCAGTATAATATAACTTATAAATAAATAAAATATACAATAAAATTAGTTTGACAACATAAACTATAGGTTAGCATGAATTATGTATTTTGGCAAAGTCCTTATTGTTATGGATAAAACATTACAATAATCTAATATACATATGTGGGATTAAAAGGCACATTATTGAAAAGGCTACAAATTGTATAAAACACAGTGGCCAGAATTCTGTTGGGTGCAAAGAAAACTGAAAGTGCTTGACTCTTATTGAGAAAACTACATGTAAATGCCTTAAATTGGGATATTTAATGGCACTTACACAGTTAGTGCCATTGAATATCCCCGTCTAACTCCGCTACATGCCCCGATGCTATGCGGTTAGCATCGGGGCATTTTGGGGCGGAGCGGAGGTGGAGACTGTTGCTAACCAGGTAGTGGCGATATTGCAACGCTACCCGGTTAGTGATTGGCAGGTAAAACAAGGCATAGCAAAAGCTGGCCTAGTTTTACCCGCAGAAGCTAACTGAGTAGTGGTGCAATATTGCTGCTATCCGGTTAGCATCAGTGGCATGTGTGGTGACCCTGGATATTCAGCGCTGTTGCCGTGGCATTGACTATCCGGGGTTAAGGGTCAGCGGGCAGGGCTATGCGCTGTAGCAGCACATAGCCTGCCCAATTCAAGATCAGGCCCCTGCAGTCTTAATAGCAAAAGTTATAGAATGAGATTTCACTTCTATATATGTATATTTTTTGTTACATCTAATTTGTGATAGTGATTGTTTGTTTTTAATGCTTTCTAGTTCTCTAATTTGCTGGGGACAGTCTATTGCCATGGAAACCTGAACTTTACCCCTGATGGAAATTCTGTCATTAGTCCTGTAGGAAACCGGATCACTGCGTTTGACCTAAAGAAGTAAGTAAAGGATCTGGTCTTTGAAGGTGATGACTCATAAAAACTAAAATGAATCACTGTGAAACTGTAAAATGAACTAAAGCCAATTGACCGGCTAAATAGTAGCTAATCACTAGGATCTGAAGGTATTTATCTCATAATTCTGCAGGAACTTGTTTATGAGGCTGGACTACCGTGAATAATCCAGCCTAAGTCTCAACAGTCATTCTGTCCCTTCCTGCAAAGCTACTGCTCAGGTCCTTCCTCCCCCTCCCCTTTTCCTCCATTGGGAAAGTGGCAAAAGTTCTAGGAGTAAGGTGAGAGATTGAGTCAAAAATAGCCACTGCCTCCGGAGCCCGAACTTCTGAACCTGTCAAAAGTGAATCTGCCCAATATTTCAGTCTCAGGAAGGTAACTTAGATCCAGCTTGCACCTATCCTGGGCCAAACGCCTCATTGCCAGAAGAGGAATTCCAGGATGAAGGGCATGTATTTGTCCACTGCTCCAGATCTGTGGGACCAGGACTCTGTGGATGCTTTGGCTCCTGTATTTATAAGACTAGCATGTGTATGCTAGTGCTCCCTGCGCTAAGTGATGCAGTGATATGAGTGTATTTAGTAGTGTATTATACTTGGGGTTGCAGGACAAGAGAGGAGGGAATAGAAGGTAACTGAGGAAAGGAAAGGAGGGGAAGAAGGGCAGGTGCTCGGGAAGAGGAAGAAATGGAGGGGAGGGGGGTAGGGTTTTTGCCATACCCTGGAGAACTTTACTTCCATATTGTCCTGCTAGACCAGTTTAGACAAGTGGATTGTGTTTCCATACCAGCAGTTTGGTGGAGACAAAGAACTAATGAAAAGCCCAGGTTTCAATGACATCACTCCCATTATTCACCTCAGTCACCAGAGGTCCTTTCAGTATTTCTTTGTCTCCAGCAAATGGTGGATGGCTTTTCTTCTCTCTGAAGACCTGAGAGGAAAAGATTGATAAAAATGCTTGTGACAGACCAATTTGAGGGTGATACTCTCGAGCGTGACATGGAATGCTCCACTAGACTCCAGATTTTTCGATAGATGTAGGAGGAGGGAGAATTGGTTCAGCTTCACGTTCTTATCATAAGAACCTGCTGAGCAGCCACAAAATTGGAAGGATCTAGAAGAGTGCAGCAGCCTCACACAACCTCAGCACCAATGTTCCCTCTAATTTTCTGTAGGCTGTGTGCGCATAAAATATCAGCTGTGCAGCTTTTGAAGGAAGGTTAAATTTTTTTGTGCGCCACATAACGACACTTGGAGTTATATACTTTAAAATTTGACTACACATTAGAATACAGTATCTACACCACATTGATTTTAATCAAATTAAATGAAAATAGACTATTATTAAACGAAGCGGAAAATTTCTAGTAATTACAATCACAAATGTGGTATTATTTCAGTTAATTTTTATTGAAAGCCATTGTTATTCCATGTAAATAATTTATGTATGGAAGAAGAGTTCATTCTCAAAATTTTTCTCTTCGATCTTTCAAATGTACCCAGTCTGAATAAATTTTATCAACATAACATAAGAACATAAGATATGCCATACTGGGTCAGACCAAGGTCCATCAAGCCCAGTATTCTGTTTCCAACAGTGGCCAATCTAGGTCTTATGTACCTAGCAGTTTCCCCAAGAGACAAGTTCCACAATGCTTGTACTAAGTCAAGCATTAATATCTTTGGTCACTTCTTAATAATGGTTTATGGACCTTTCCTCCAGGAACTTGTCCAAACCTTTTTTAAACCCAGCTAAACTAACAGCCTTTACTACATCCTCCGGTAACAAATTCCAGAGTTTGATTACACGTTGAGTGAAAAAATATTTTCTTTTATTAGTCTTAAATAGTTTACCCTGTAGCTTCATTGCATGTCCCCTAGTCTTTCTATATTCTGATAACGTAAACAATCGATCTACGTTTACCCGTTCCACTCAGTTCATTAATTTATAGACTTCTATCATATCTCTCCTCAGCCGTCTCTTTTCCAGGTTGAAGAACCCTAACCTTTTTAGCCTTTCTTCATAGGAGTATCCTTCCATCCCCTTTACCATTATGGTGGCTCTTCTCTGAACCTTTTCTAAAATCGCTATATCCTTTTTAAGATACGGCGACCAGAATTGCACACAATATTCAAGGTGCGGTCTCACCATGGAACGATATAGAGGCATTATAATATCTTTTTTATTATTTTCCATTCCTTTCCTTATACCTAGCATTCTATTTGCTCTCTTGGACGCCGCTGCACACTGGGCCGAGGGTTTTAACATGGTATCCACAATGACGCCTAAATCTTTTTCCTGGGTGGTGGTTCCTAATGTGGAACCTTGCATCGTGTAACCATAGTTTGGGTTGTTCTTCCCTAGGTGCATAACCTTGCACTTGTCCACATTAAATTTCATCTGCCATTTTGATGCCCAGTCTTCCAATTTATCAAGATCCTCTTGCAATTTTTCACAATCCTCTTGGGTTTTAACAACTTTAAATAGTTTTGTGTCATCTGCAAATTTGATAACCTCACTCGTTATTCCACTTTCTAGGTCATTTATGAATATGTCAAAAAGCAGCGGACCCAGCACAGATCCCTGGGGTACACCACTATTCACCTTTCTCCATTGGGAAAATTGGCCATTTAGCCCTACCCTCTGCTTTCTATCTTTTAACCAGTTCCTGATCCACAATAGTACACTGCCTCCTATCCCATGACTCTTTAGTTTTGCCAAAAGTCTCTGATGAGGGACCTTGTCAAAGGCTTTCTGAAAGTCCAGATACACAATATCAACTGACTCACCTTTGTCCACCTGTTTATTCACTCCTTCAAAAAAAACATAACAGATTAGTAAGACAAGATCTTCCTTGTCTAAAGCCATGTTGGCTGTCTCCCATTAGGTTGTGACTATCTACATGCTGAGTAATTTTATTCTTTATGATGGCTTCTACCATTTTTCCTGGTACTGACGTCAGGCTCACCGGTCTGTAGTTTCCCGGATAACCCCTGGAACCCTTTTTAAAAATTGGTGTTACATTGGCGATCCTCCAATCTTCAGGTATTAGAGATGATTTTAATGATAGTTCACAGATTATTGATAGCAGGTCTGCAATCTCATATTTCAGTTCTTTCAACACCCTTGGATGTACACCATCCGGCCCAGGTGATTTGCTACTCTTCAGTTTATCTAATAGTTGTAAGACATCTTCCCGATGTATCGATATTTCCTTCAATTCTTCCGCACCTTTAAATACCACTTCAGTCATGGGTAACATCCCTACATCTTCCTCAGTAAAGACCGAAGCAAAGAATTCATTCAGTCTCTCCGCTATCGCCTTGTCGCCTCTTAGTGCTCCTTTAACCCCTTTATCATCTAATGGACCAACTGACTCTCTCACAGGTTTTTTGCTACGAATGTACTTGAAAAGGTCTTTCCTTATCGTTCCTCCAGCTTAGTCCTCGACGTATGGGTAGTGCACCTCCTCCTGCAGCATGAAGACTGGACCAATCAGATTTCAGCTCCACTGGAACCAGCATACCCTGCATCTCAGGAACTCCAGTGTGTCCAGTCTTCATGCAGCAGGAGGACGTTAGTGAGCCTAGCTGGGCTCACTAGTTGATCAGATAGTTGAATTTGTCTTTAGCTAACCTTTTGAAATTTATTTGGGTCCTATTAGGGCTTATTTTCATTTGTTTCAAGTTAGTATGCTGTCCCTTTAAATTTGCCTTTTGATATCCCGGCACTCAGTGGGGGGGAAGCCTGAGGAAGGTCCCCCTCCTGCTCAGCCTTTGCCGCATCTGTATTTTCTCTTTTCTTCTTTGGGGGAAGTGGATCTCTGGTCCAGGAATCTTCGGGTCAGAGCTCCAGCGGCGGCTGTGCTGCAGATCATCTCCGGAGGTTTGAGGGGACTGCTGCACTTGTGCCGGTGAGTGCTAACAGCTGTGGGGAATCGGAATGGCTGCTGAGCCGAGTTCGGTAATTTCCCCAGCTGTTCGGGGGGCTCTCAGAGCGATTCCTCTTGGTTCGGGGGGGGGGGGGTCCCAGAGTTTCCGTTTCGCGGGGGCGCGATCTCGGCCGCAACGTTTTTTTTTCCTCGGGCTCTTCTCCTCAACGTGAAGGAATACAAAAGCGCGCCAAAATTGCCTGTCTGCCGCGGCCATCTTTTCTCGACTCGCGGTTTTTTCTTTGGGGTGTCCCGCGGTAGATTTCTTGTTCCTTTTAGTTTAATTTACTTTCATTTGGTTTAATTTGCTTTTAAGCAGTGCCTTAGCACAATGATTAAAACAGTGACTAATGGTACAGGGGTTGTGTGTTCAATCCCCCAGTGAGCCTAATAAGTAGAGCTGTCTGAGGCAGTACCCTCTTTAATTTATTTCTTTGATTTCCTTTGACCTTGTTTCTTTGATTTGGTGGTTTTTTTCTTTTTTGCTCTGTTGGAAAGCCTCGGGTTTAAAAAAAAAAAAAAATAAAATAAAATAATAAGAGAGGGCAGCAAGCATAAGCTGCTTTTCACCAAGGGAAGGTGACACTTTTCCACCTTGCCTGCACAGGCTTTCCGTTGTTCGCTGCTGACCAGTTCCCGCATGGTTCTTCTGGGTCAGTGAGCTGACTTTTTCCCTGCCATTTTGCCTGCTGTCGGCTAGCTTCGAAGCGCTAGGGTCCCCATGTCAACAGGATCTCTTTGCCTCATTTGTGGATCTCGGCGGGGCGCCGATGCAGAGACCGGCGTGTGTCCGCGCTGTGCATCGCTGTCTCGCAGCATGGAACAGCGCCTAGAAAGTTCTTTGCCTGCAACGGCACAGGCTGGTGTCACATCAGGGGATTTAGAATCGCCGCTAGAGGGACCCTCGGGGCTTTCTTCTAACAGTGGTTCGGCGCAGGTGGCGCAGCTAGGTCTAGGGGAGTCGTTGTCCTTGGAGGATTTTTCTCCCGATTTTGTTTTGCTCCTGCACCAGGCGTTCTGTCGAAGGCGCCAGGTTATGGGAGTGGCGCCATTCCCACCGCAGGGGGTGTCGGCTCAGTCCTCTCCGGGAGAGCCTCCGTTGTCCGAGAGCAGAGCTCCTAAGCGTCCGCGGTTGCACGACCCTTGTTCTGCGGAGGCGGACTGGCCTGAAGGGGATGATCCCGATTTCGATCCGGAGGTGGATGCAGACGGCTTGGAGGAAGGTGAACTTCCCGAGCCGGAAGATCAAGCGAAGATTATTCGGGTGTTCAGGCGTGAAGAGCTTCCAGCTCTTGTTTCGGAAGCACTTCAGACGCTAGGTCTGGCCCCTACGGCTAAGGCGGAGGAGGCGGACGGAGTAGATCCCATTATTCAGGCGGTAAGACAAACTAATGTGGTTTTTCCCATTCACAAAGTTATTGACCAGATGATTCAGGCCGAGTGGGACACTCCTGAGTCTGGTCTCAAGGGAGTTAAGATCATGCGTCGTCTTTATCCGTTGTCGGAAACGGATCTGGAGCGTTTTCGGTCTCCCAAGGTCGACGCGGCCGTGTCCGCAGTGACTAAGAAGACCACCATTCCGGTGGAAGGGAGTGCGGCTTTGCGGGAGCCGCAGGACCGGAAGATGGACGGGCTGTTGAAGCAAGCCTTTGAGGCGGACGCGATTGCTTTACAGGCTTCCGTTTGTGGAGCTTGGGTGGCCCGTGCCTGTTTACGCTGGGTTCAGCGATTTCAGCACGCTTCTTCCTTGGATTCCGATATGCTGACGGAGATTCACCGATTGGAATCCGGAACGGCGTATTTGGCGGATGTCCAGTATGATCTCATCAGAGCTCTCTCCAATAGCATGGCATCCGTGGTGGCATCACGTAGAGCCCTTTGGTTAAAAAATTGGGCGGCCGATGGATCTTCCAAATCACGATTGGGCAAATTGCCTTTTAAGGGTAAATTGCTCTTTGGTGAGGATTTGGATAAGTTGGTCAAAGATCTGGGAGAATCCAAAGGCGGTCGCTTACCGGAAGATAGACCCAAGCGGGGTAGGTTGCTTCCGGTCGCTAGGGGACAATTTCGGGACTTTCGTAGGTTCCGGTCGCCCCGTTATGGGAGCTTCCAGCGGGGTAGATATAGTTCCCGGGCGTCGGGTTTTCGCGGATTTCGAGGAGCCAGTCGAGGGTTCTCGGCGGTTGGTTCCCCGGGCCCTCGCAAGCCCCAATGAAAGACAGCGGGTCCAGGTGGAGCTGCCAGTGATCGGAGGGCGTCTTCGACGTTTTCTCTCCACTTGGACCCAAATTACTTCCGATCAGTGGGTTCTCGACATTATCCGGGACGGGTATGTTCTCGATTTGGCCCGTCCCGTGCTCGATTCCTTTGTGGCGTCCCCATGTCGGGTTTGAAAGACCCTTCAGGTGCGCCAAACGCTCGATCGTCTTCTTCAGCTGGGGGCGGTCATTCCCGTTCCGCAAGCGGAATATGGTCTGGGAAGGTATTTAATTTATTTCGTGGTGCCAAAGAAGGGAGGTGATCTTCGTCCCATTTTGGATCTCAAAGGAGTAAATCGTTGTCTGAGAGTTCCCCACTTTCGGATGGAAACTCTACGATCTGTCATAGTTGCCGTTCGCCGAGGCGAATTTCTCACGTCTCTCGACCTCACGGAGGCTTATCTCCATATCCCTATTCGGGAAGACCAGCAGAGGTATCTGCACTTCGCGCTGCCGTGGGGTCATTTCCAGTTTCAGGCATTGCCTTTCGGTCTGGCGACCGCACCTCGCGTATTCACCAAAATCATGGTGGTGGTTGCCGCGGCCCTACGCAAAGACGGGGTGCTGGTTCATCCCTATCTGGACGACTGGTTGATTCGCGGGAAGTCTCGCGCAGAAAGCTTGGCAGCGACGGAGAAAGTCGTCACGCTTTTGCAGTCTCTCGGATGGGTGGTCAATCCACTCAAGAGCCATGTGGTCCCGACACAGCTTCTCGAATATTTGGGGGTGCAATTCGAGACGTGCCAGGGGTTGGTTTCTCTGCCCGAACGCAGGGTTTTGACTCTTCAGTCTCTGGTGCGGAGGTTCCGCAGATCTCCAGCCCCGTCGGCCTGGCGATACCTGCAGTTGTTGGGGACGATGGCGTCCTCCCTGGAGGTGGTGCCTTGGGCGCGCTTTCACATGCGTTCCCTCCAGCGGACCTTACTCCGCCGCTGGTCCAACCAGTCCGATCCACTGAGCAAACGTCTACCTTGCCCGATGGCGGTTCGGAGGGATCTAACCTGGTGGTTGAATCCGCTCACTCTGCGAGTGGGGATGCCATTGGAGCAGCCGGACTGGGTTCCACTCTTAACGGATGCCTGCCTGACGGGCTGGGGCGCTCACTGCGAGGGCCAGTTCGTTCAGGGGCTTTGGTCTCCGGAGGAGAGTGCCTGGTCGATCAACCGATTGGAACTTCGAGCCATTCGCTTGGCATTGCAACACTTCGAGTCCCGGATATCGTCTCGAGCGATTCGGGTTCTATCCGACAATGCAGCGGCCGTGGCCTACATCAACCGGCAAGGAGGAACCGGAAGCGTCGGCCTGGAGGCGGAGACTCGGACGCTGTTCGAGTGGGTAGAGCCTCGCCTGTCAGCCATCTCCGCGGCGCATATCGCCGGAAAAGACAATGTGACGGCGGACTTCCTCAGCAGAGTTCAGGTGGATCCCGGCGAATGGGAACTCCATCCCCGGGTATTCGCACAGCTGGTTCAGCGTTGGGGCGAACCGCTCATGGACCTGATGGCGACGTTCCGCTCAGCAAAGGCAGCTCGGTTCTACAGTCGGCGACGAGAGCCGATGTCCGAAGGTCTGGATGCTCTGTTGCAGAGTTGGCCCTCCACGGGCCTTCTCTACGTGTTTCCCCCGTGGCCTCTGCTGGGGCGCGTTATTCAGCGTATCGAAGCTCACCGGGGTCGGGTGCTGTTGATAGCGCCGGACTGGCCTCGTCGTCCTTGGTATGCCGATCTGATGCGGTTGGTAGACGGTACTCCCTGGAAACTCCCCTTGTTACCGGACCTGTTGTATCAAGGTCCCCTCCGCATGCCGCAAGTGGAGAGATTCTCTCTTATGGCCTGGCTATTGAAAGGGCTCGGCTAAGAAAACGCGGTTACTCCCAGTCGGTTGTAGCGACCCTGTTACAAGCGCGCAAACGATCCACTTCGCTGGCCTATGTTCGGGTTTGGCGTATCTTTGAGGACTGGTGTTCCAGGAATCAGATCCGAGCGGCTACGGCCTCTCTTCCAGTAATACTGGATTTTTTACAAGACGGTTTTGCTAAAGGTCTGGCCGCCAGTTCTTTGCGGGTCCAATTGGCGGCCCTGTCTTGTTATCTCGGTAGAGTTCAGGGCGTGGCTTTAGGTGCTCATCCTGATGATGTTCGTTTTTTGCGAGCTGTTTCTAGGTTACGGCCAGCCCGTAGAGTATCGGTACCCTCATGGGATCTTAATTTGGTGCTGCGTGCTCTGAGTGCAGCTCCTTTTGAGCCGCTTTCTAGTAGTTCGGTAAAGGATTTGACTCTTAAGACGGTGTTTCTGGTGGCGATTTGTTCGGCACGCCGTATTTCCGAACTCCAGGCTCTTTCTTGCAGGGAGCCTTTTCTGTCTTTCTCGGCTAACAAAGTGGTTCTGCGGCCCGTTCCTTCCTTTTTGCCGAAGGTGACTTCTCCTTTTCACTTGAATCAGGTTGTTTCCCTTCCGGTTTTTTCAGAGTCCGGAGGGCATGCTTCTGATCGCGGACTGAGTCGGTTGGACCTCAAGAGGGTTTTGCGACGCTATTTAAGAGTTACCAATGATTTTCGTAAATCAGACCACTTGTTTGTGCTGTTTGGTGGTCCTCGCAAAGGGGAAGCGGCAGCGAAGTCTTCTATTGCTAGGTGGATTAAAGAGGCGATTGGTTCGGCTTATCTTTTACACGGTCGGGCTCCGCCGGCTGGGTTGCGTGCTCATTCTACGAGAGCACATGCGGCGTCCTGGGCGGAATTCAGTTTGGTTTCGCCGGTAGATATCTGTAAAGCGGCCACGTGGTCGTCATTGCACACTTTCAGTAAACATTATCGTCTTGATGTCTTGGCGGCGAGCGATGCCGGTTTTGGTTCCGCGGTTCTGCGTGCCGGCTGGCAAAATCCCACCCATTAGGCTGCTTTGATACATCCCATACGTCGAGGACTAAGCTGGAGGAACGATAAGGAAATAGTAATTACACTTACCTGGTAATTGTAGTTCCTTGAGAGACGACAGCTTAGTCCTCCTGCCTCTCCCTGTTTTCTTTTGGCACGGCACGCCTTGGGTGAAGAAGTCCGTATTCCCAGGTGAGTGCGTTCCCTTTTGTTTTCTTTTCTTTCGGTCCAATGTTTCTTTTGTTTCCTTCCTTTTTGTCTATACGTTTCTGCTGTGGCAGGGGCGGGACTTTCCGTTCCTGTTAGTCATGGTTTTTTGGGCTACAACGATATAAAAAAAAAAAAAAAAAAGAGATTGTTCATATTAAGGAATATATTTCCTGTGAGAGCGATCTTATTAAAGGTTAGCTACGTGTTTGAGTTTGCTTTGTCAGTAGTTCACTGGAGTTCCTGAGTTGCAGGGTATGCTGGTTCCAGTGGAGCTGAAATCTGATTGGTCCAGTCTTCATGCTGCAGGAGGAGGTGCACTACCCATACGTCGAGGACTAAGCTGTCGTCTCTCAAGGAACTACAATTACCAGGTAAGTGTAATTACTATTTATTTCGCGTTTTTGCTTCCGCAGCAAGCTTCAAGGTCTACTGATCCTCCATCTTGAAGATGACTCTTAACACGCATCAGCATTTCCAAATGTTCTAAATGTAAGCGATTCCTTATTTTGGTTTTTAAACTGTTCATCAAGCTGAAACCACGCTCACAATCTGCATTAGAAGCCAAAAATGTTCCACCAATATCCATCAATTTCACTAAATCTGCAAAGTGAGCATTCTGAAACGCCAAAGTCACCATATCCGGAAAACTGTTTATCAGTTTGCTTTTGATTTTTTCTGCGACTAAAAACTTGAAGTCATTGTACTGCTGAACAACAATATGTTCCTCCATAAGAAATTGTTTGTACTTTAAGCAGAGTGATCGGACATTTTCAATTCCAAATTCATAATCACACTGTGCTATTGCTGCCAAGTCAAAAGCAGACCATTCCTCAAATTCATTTTCAGGAAATGTTTCCCCTAAATGCAGACACAGCATATTAATGAAAATAAGTGTGGAATCAGTATCCATTGAAACGTCTCCAGGTATCTTGTCGAGAAGATTTTTAACATTATCACTCCATTTTACTGTGTCACCCAAGTATTGCATTCGGATTTTGCTCAGTTTACCCTGTGCAAGATGATATGCTTCCAGTGGTGTTAGCCCACGTTTTTGAAATGCCATTGTTAATGAAGCTAGTTCAGATAAAACATCATTCAAAATTTTCAGTAAACAGTACTTTGCAATGGGATCATTATCCTTCTCTTCTTCAAAGTATTTTAATAATGAATCATAATTTCAAATAATTGCTTGAAGAGCAAAATATCTAGATAACCACCGCACTTCATTCAGAGTTCTAAAAGCAATTGACTCGCATTCAGAAGCATCTGCTAATTCTTTAAATTGTGACCTTTTAGTAGAAGATCAACAGAAGGTTGTGTAAACAGTTCTCATGAAAGTTTCAACTTCTTTCATCAACTTTACTTCCTTCCATGATTCAGAGATCCCCAAATCTTCACGATGGGCAACACAATGCTGCTGCACTAAATGCGAAACGTTTTGTTTTAGCTGCGCAGCAACACCATTTATTCTGCCTGACATGACAGAGGTACCATCCGAAGTAAGCATGACCATTTTGTTAAGGTCAAGCTTGTATTTCCCATAGAATTCCCGGAGTGCACTGACTATTGATGCAGCATCGCATGCTTCCAACTGTTTCATCCCACCAAATAAAGTTTTATACAGACATGAATTTACTGGCCGATATTTGAAGTACAGTATTAAGTATTTGTTGACAGAAATGTCTGTGCTTTCATCAGTAGTTAATGTATGATACGCTGCTGATGCAACATCTGCTATGAGCTTATCTTGGACATTCATGTTTATAATTTCAAGAAATTCAAACGAATAGTTTTTGCTTCTCCAGCTTTCAGGTATGGTTATGTACTTGGACATGTGTTCATTAATATCTTGAACAGAGAGCATGGAAATATTCATCTGAACAGCCAGCAAAACACTATCAACTAGAATTTTAATTTCTTCTGGTGTAGAATGCTTCCGTTCATTACTAATTTGCCTTTTCACTTTTTCAGCGGTGCTCTCAAACAAGTTAAATAACCCTCCTCTTAAATTTGGATTTTTAAGCTCTAAGTTTCTTAACACTTTCAGTATGAGTCTTACTAGACAGATGTTTCAAAAAGTCCAGTTTCCACACATCATCCCAAAATTTGCCATTCGAAAACCCTCCGATGGTTTTTGCAACTCAGCAGTATAAACAGACTACTCCATCATCCTCTTCGTAAGTGAATATTTCACGCAGTTGAACGCATTTTTTATCCCGAGATTTCAGTGTCTCTGTTTCAACAATTTCTTCAAGCCATTCAGGCTTAAAAGCTCTGGCCGTTCTCTTACGTTTTGCACCTCTCATTGCTATTGGTTTCGACATTTTAAAAGTGGTGTGGTGGTCACAGGCACAGCAGGTGCTTTATTATTCAAAAGAAATGCCCCAACGCATTTCATCCAAAGCCTTCATCAGAGGGCTTGGAAGTCGGAACTGCAAGCAATATAACAATATTGTTATAGTGGTAACAAAGAGAAAAAGAACCATAAGTATACATAGTAAAAAGAAGGCACAGTATTACTTACATGGATTAGCAGTTTAACACAAATCCAGAAAAGTGACTTAATTTTAAAACTATGGATTTCCATCTCCATCCAGTCCCACTGAGCCTTCTTCACCTCTATCCACCCCCCTCCTCCTCCTCCAAGGCACCCACCACAGTTATCATTCCACCCTAAACAAATGGAACAACTCCTGTTGTGGCAGGAACTGTTACTTCACCGTACAGAACAGCTCCCCCATGGTTTCAACAGAAGAACTTACTTTGCCTCTGGCAACTTCAAAGGAAGAAAAAGCCGGCATCTACATTTATTGTTAACCCATTCCTCAACAGAGAGCTTTGTAAGCATAACTATTTGAACTACAAAGTTCAAAAGTAGGCATGACCAAAGCATCATAAGGGCTAGAGTGATAAAATCAAGATGGAAGACACCATGCATGATAAATTAGTAGTTCAAATAGTTATGCTTACAAAGTCCTCTGTTGGGGAATGGGTTAACAATAAATGTAGATGCCGGCTTTTTCATTGATAATCACATATACACAGAATTATCCTGGTTCACGCCACATGGATTCTTGGAGTTACACTGTGCTCCCTCTTTTACCTCCAGATTCACGTGAAGGCAAATCGGTGACAAAAAAAAAAAGAATTGGTCCTCACTCCACTATCGAAGAAATTTCAAGCACCCACTCACTGCAGTTCACACATGGTTATTGCACTCGGGGCAGCTTCCAGAGAGCACACGTGGGAGCCAGCCCCTCTAAATCTAGTCCAGGCACTGCAGGGCGCAGTAATAGCAGCGAGCCACCTGACTGTGATTGCCTAGCAGTGCTAAGACACAGTTCTGATCCGAGACTCAGTGTATTGTTTTGAGAGAGAGAGAGAGAGCGCATTTTTTAAAGAAAATGAGGTGAACGGACTGCCCTCTCCTCTCGCTGGCTCTCAGAGCAGCACACTTGGCGCTTTGCCTTTTTTCCTCCCCTTCTGGTGAGAAGCGGCGGCGGCGCTTCGGTCTGTTGGTGAGGACGGAGGAGGGGAGGGTCGAGAGAGAGGCCGCCCTTTGTCTTTGCACCTCTTTCACGGGGTATCTTGCGCTGTTCTTTTTTTTTTTTTTTTTCTTTCTATCCCCCCCTCCTTTCTCCTCCTCCGGTGCCGGCCTTCCGGACTCTCCAGACGGGGGCTGAGACTGCGTGTGGCGCCGCCACCGCCACCATCCCTGTTTCCCGGGAAAGGTCCTCAGCACTCACCTGCTCCGCTGCCGATAGCCTGTCCCCGGCGTAGCCCCGCACAATCTTCAGGCAGCAGTCCCGGAGCACCGGTCTCCTCTTCTTCGCCGGTGCGGTGTGTTGCTCTCCCTTCTCCGCATTCAAGGCGGCACGTTGCACTGGAGGCTGGCTGAGAGAGGGATCAAAGGAGGCGCGTGGCAGGCAGGCAGGCACAAGAGCAGAGAGAGGCTGGCTAGCTGGCTGTCCCTCCCTTTTATTTCCCTCTTTAGCCTGTGTCATGATTCGTCAATCGTCGGTCACATGTGAGAGGAGTGAGGACTCAGAGCAGAGAGGAGAGATTCGGAAGTGACGTCACGAGTCTCGGAATTACCCAGAAATTACAGAATGGCAGTAGATCGGCGGCGCAGCTGCGGCCTTAAAAACCCCCCCAAGGTTTTAATTTGAAAACCCAAGAACTCCGTAATTTTTGTGCGCTCCTTTGTAATTTGTGTGTGCTCGCTCGGCGAGGTGTGTGCGCGCGCACAGCTTAGAGGGAACAGTGCTCAGCACCTCTCCCCGCTCTTCTGCCCCCCCCCCCACGCTCTCCCAAAGATTACAGAAGGCTCTCAGAGGGATCTGCCTGCCAGCCACCTTAAATGTACTGCAAAAGCCAGTAAAACAGTTTCATGGGTGTAGAGCTGAGCCCAGCCTGGATCCCCTTTGCCTGGGGCTCTCAGGGGATGACTATTACTTCTACTATTAATCATTTGTGTAGTGCTACAAGGAGTATGCAGAGCTGTACAGACACACATAAAAGACTGTCTCTGCTCATCGGAGCTTACAATCTAATAAAAACAGACAGTATAATAGATGAGAACAAGAGTACAGTAGGGAAGGGTAATGAGACAGAAGGAGAACAAAGGATTAAGATCCAAAAGCGGCCTGAAAGAGGTGAGCCTTTAGCATGGATTTGAAAAGGGGGAGAGATGAAACCTGACATAAAGATACAGGTAGTTTGTTCCAGGCATAAGGAGCAGCAAGGTGAAAGGATTAAAGTCTGGAATTGGCAAAGAGAAGGGCATAGAGAAAAACAAACCAGGGGAAAGAGCGTAGTTCATGAGGAGGGGTTCCTTATCGTTCCTCCAGTTTAGTCCTCCACCTCTGGATTGTGCACCTCCTCCTGCAGCTTGGAGACTGGGCATGTCAAAGTCATGACATCACTGGATATAGCCTGCTGGTATCTCCCATCAGCCCCCAGTGTGTGTCCAGTCTCCATGCAGCAGGAGGACGTAGTGAGCCTAGCTTCTGGGCTCACTTGGGGGGAACAGATAAGCAGCATTTAGTGTTGACAAATTCTATTCTGATTTTACTTTTGATTTTTACTTTTAATTTTACTTATAATTCAGTTACCTTTGGTTAATTAAAAACTCAAACTACCACTCCCCACCCAAAATCTAAATCAAAAAAGGAGTAACCAACAAAATAATAGAGCACGCACAAATGTCCAAAAAGAATAATTTTTGTCGGAAGGTTGGCCATGAGGTTGAAAGCCACAAGGTTAAAAGCCTCTCGAAGCCATAACTTCCATTTTAATCAAATATTCATAGTCCCATAAAAGCCCACATTAGAGCCAAAGCAAGGTGGTAAAAAAACCATGAAGTGGTGCCACCTCTAAAATACTTATAAAAGTGAAAACATACCACCTTGCTTTGGCTCTAATGTGGGCTTTTATGGGACTATGAATATTTGATTAAAATGGAAGTTATGGCTTCGAGAGGCTTTTAACCTTGTGGCTTTCAACCTCATGGCCAACCTTCCGACAAAAATTATTCTTTTTGGACATTTGTGCGTGCTCTATTATTTTGTTGGTTACTCCTTTTTTGATTTAACCTTTGGTTAATTGGCAATCAGGGATTAGTTCCCTTTAGTTATTAGGAACAAATTACCTTATATTTACAGTAATTTTAAATTTGAGCCTGGCTCTTTAAATTAGTAGCAGCTCTCGCCTTCCCTCCTTGTCAGTTATTTTCACTTGCTGCAGGCATTCGCCGGTGCGGATCTCTCTCCCTGGACGGTACGGGAGAGAGCTCCGGGACCCGTACAGCCACACTGAAGCTGTGTGAGATGGAGCCTCTCCGTTGCTGCGGGATTTTAATTTTACTCTGTGGAACTGGCTGACAGCTGAGCGGTCCTCGCCGCGGCTGCCAGGCGCATCAGCGCTGCTTGAGGATCGGAGGAATTCAAGCCGGTAGGAGCAGGCTGCATGGCTTTCAGCCCTGCAGGTAAGGCCTTCGGGCTCGGTCGGTCTGCTGAGGCCTCCTTTCTGCAGCGGCTGTTGTTCTTGGTGCCAAAATTCATTGGTGAAGGGGCGGCCATTTTCTTTCTAGGTATTTGGACTGCATGGCGAGAGTTGCAGGGAGCTGCCTGTGTGAGGAAGACGACAGGCAGAATAGCTAGATTTTTGGGCCTAGTGTTTTTCTTTTGTTTGTAGGTTTTTTGAGGCTTGGGGGGTTCCTCAGCCTTAAGGGGGCTGTTGTCAGTCCTCTTTATTTTTAAGTTTATTTTTAGTTTTATAGGACAGCAGTTTTGTCATTGATCTCTGATACCACATGTTCTTTCCCTCCTAATCATGTCTCTGAGGAGCATCTGTTAAGTCCCGGGATATTAGGCAAATTGCCAGCTTTTAGGTTCAAGAGCAGAGCCCTAACTTGTAGTTGGAAGGAGGGACAGGCTGGAAGTGTGCCTTTGTGTATTCTATAGTGAAAGTTGCCCAAATGCCTGTGCTTTCACAGGGATAGGCTTAGGAAACCTTAGGATATAAAAAAAAAAGTATATAACAGTTAAACTGTCAACCAAGAAGTGCCTGTGCTACGTTCTATGGCCACCAGAGGGCAGCTGGTACACTCAGTAGTGCCTTTCTGTGACCGTGTGTTTGCAGCCATATCAGATTGATCATTCTCTGCAAGTCAGGGAAGAAATAACCACAGGGCCACCTCATGGGCTCTCAGAGGTTAGTGACTAAACAAGCAACTGTAATGTTCTGCAAATCAAGATTATATGACCAAGATTTAAAACTCTTAACTTCAGTATCATTTGTCGGGCTCTGGTGCCCTAAAGGCCACTGGATGGCAGCGCTGCTCATGAATCACATATAGTATTCAGTGCCCCCATCCCTGGGGGGGTGGATGGTAAAATACAAAATCGTATTACTCATCAGGTTCACACAGGCAGCAACCTCTAAGACCTCCATTTGCAAGGTTGTCGGGGTATCCCACTGCTATTTCTATGACTGCAGGAAGGCCAGGGGAGGGGGGGGTGGTGCCGGTGTGTTTCATAGCTCCACTTAGCATGCCCTTCCCAGGAAATTCTCATCTATTTCTAGAGCAGGATTTCATTTCATTTCATTTCTCTGGTTATGGTTAATGCACAGCATTAAGGGGCTGTGTTCTAAGGCTTGGGTCCCACGGACCTCGATGGGATTTCAAAAAGAAAAAGAAACTCTCTTTAATGAGAGAAATACTTGTTCATTTTTAGCTAACACTGTTGATTTATTCGGTGGCCTTTTGCGTCCTGAACCCCAAGGTCGGGACACTGTTTGCTTCCAGGGATTCTACTCTCTATTTTGCTCTTCAGCTCCCTGGCAGACGCAGCAGGCTGGCAGGGGGTGCGCAATGCGTCCTGCAGCGCTGAATCCCTCAGGATAAGGGGGGAAGGAAAGCTGGGTGCAGCAGGGACTGGTAGCTTCTTGCAAAGCTATAGGAGCAGTTCAGGTAATTTTAGCTGATCTGCTTTGATTTCATTGGAGTTGGCGGAAACTTGGTTTTTGGAGTCCTATACTTTAAAAAAAAAAAAGAAGAAAAAAAAAAAGGCATAGCTATGTTGATTTACAAGAATCTCCCTCCGCTATCCATAGAAGGTCCTATAAAGTGTTAGTCGGTTTATATGGCAGGGTAATATTTTGGCTTAGCTGCTGTGATATAGCGCTATGATCCTCTGTAAACATATTCAAGTCAAAAGGGATTATGGTGATAACTCTCTTGGACAGTTGTAACAAGTGCTTGGGTGAGCGCCATGGCCAGTCCGCAGATGTGGAATGCTCTGCCATAAGCATGATGTCCATGAGAGGGGTTTTATAGTTGTGTGGTTTCTTAATGGAAAATTTTCCCGTTTAGTTTGGCTTTGCCCAAATTATAAGATTTTACGGTAGATTTGTAATGTTTTATTTTGGCTATATGTGGTTTAATTTTACATATGGAAAAGGCAGCTCAGCGGAGAGAGGTTGCAAAATAGAACTCTGGCCTTTGAAGCTATCTATGCTCCCATTCCATTTATCAGAGGTTCTCCAGTACAGAGAGTATCTGCTAGTGTTCAGCGAATGCCTTAATGGGGGCCAGAAGCACGCAGCCAGGCTAGTTCTCTAGCAGCAATAGCAACAGCTCAGATTCTAGTAGGCATACATCATATGCTGGGCTGACAAGATGGCTTCCACGCTGATCGGCGTCAGCCAAGATGGCTGCCGGTTTAGACTGTGAATGTGGAGGCAGCCTGGATGAGGGACCTTGCATTCTCTGGAAAATGCCCTGCATGCACTGAATCATTTAAATTCGATCAGCTACTGGCAGGACACAATGCACTCTCACATGCTTTTTTGCTTCAGTGGTCTAAAAGTGGAGTCTTTACCAGGTGGTATAACGGGAACTTGTCTGCAGTTTCTCAGCTTCTTCATTGCTGACTCAATTGCCACTGCGGAATGAAAAAGCTGTATTTCCTAACACCAGGTGCTAGTTGAACTTAAAATATAAAGTCCATCTTTGTGCAGTCAGACGGAATGGGGCGTTACTCTAGCAGGAAGGCCGTGGATTAGTATGCCTGTGATTGGGAGTTCTTTCTACTTCATATTGTTGGCACGGAAAGAGTTTCTCCTAACATATGCTGAAGGAATTTTTGGTTAAGAGATGTCTTTGTGAAAAAAAAAAAAAAGTATTCAGCTGTCCTAAATTCGCCTGTTCTTGATTGACATTTTGAGGCTAAGCAGGGGCAGGCCTGGGTACTACGTGGGTGGGTGCACACCTTGCACTACCAGGGGGTGTGGACTCACTGTATGGAAGAGAGCCCTAGCAATCTTCTTTAGTGCGAGATAGGAAAGTAGATGGTTCACTGAAGCGATCGTTGGGGGCAATGCTCTGTCCTTACAAGCTCCCATTTGTGGAGCCTGGGGGGGGCGAGAGCATGCTTCAGGTGGTCGCAGGGTTTACGGCAGTCTACTCGCCTGGAACAGGAAAGGATCAGGGAGTTGAATCGACTAGAGCCTGATTTGCTTTAGGTGGCAAATGTGCATTATGGTTTAATTCGAGCGCTAGCTAATATTATTGGCTCCCTTGGGGTTCTCCCGGAGGTCTCTCTGGTGGAGGAATGGGGCGGCTGATGGTTCGTCCAAGTCTAGGCTCAGTAAGCTCCCAGTTAAGTCTTTGTCTTGTCCTTTCCCCATGGGCTCTCATAGGGCAAGTAGTTAGCATATCGAGGCTTTCGGGGAAAGGTACTCTTGGTAGTGCCCGGATGGACGAGACGCCTACTCGACGGGCATTTCCTAGAGGTTGCTGGTAGCGGACGTTCTGCTGTGGCTAGGTCCGCAACGAATGTCTCAGGTGGATCGGTGCCCACCTACGGTATGGCCTTTGAATGGGTGGGGCTGAAGAAGAAGGGTTATTCTGCGGCAGTCTTCGCCACCTTGTTGAGAGCAAGGAGGCAGGCTGCGTCTGGTACATAGGTCCGTGCTTAGCGCCTTTTTGAAGGCTGCTGTTCACGGCAGCAAGTCCGGGTGACAAAGGTGTCTGTATCCTTGGTCTGAGTTCTCTGCAGGACAGTGGCTGAAGGAACTAGCGGCCAGTTCCTTAGAGCAGTGGTCCTCAACCCAGTCCTCTGGGGCCCACAGGCCAGTCAGGTTTTCAGGATACCCACAATGAATATGCATGAGATAGATCTGCATGTACTGCTTCCATTGTATGCAGATCTATCTCATGCATATTCATTGTGGGTATCCTGAAAACCTGACTGGCCTGTGGGCCCCAGAGGACTGGGTTGAGGACCACTGCCTTAGAGAGTCCAGCTGGTGACTGTTTTTGGCTGTAGATGTTCTGTGGAGGGAATAGCACTAGGTGTTCGGATCGATGTGTGGCGTTTCCTTAAGTTGGGACCCAACTGCGCTCCTCAAGGAGAGTTCGGGTGCCGCCATGGGATCCCGATTGGGCCTTAGAGGCGTTAACTAAAGAGCCCTTTGATTCTTTACTCCAGGCGTCGGTAAAGGATTTGCTGTTATAGACAGTGGCTTTGATAGCTCTTTGTTTGGCACGACGAGTTTCGGAGTTTCAGGCGTTGTCATGTAATGAACCGTTTTCACCCTTTCTGGATAGAGGGTGGTGTTTGCGACCAGTCCCGTCGTCCTTCCAAAAGGTGGTATCTGATTTTTCTCCTGAGCATACTGGTTTCTCTTCCAGTTCTCGTTTTTTCTGGAAGGGGAGGTTTTTATTCGTAGCTTACGCCGATAGGAAGCATAAAATGCAGGGTGCGGCGTTCGTTTCTTGGTTTTTGTGTGTTGGTTTGAGGTCCCCGCGAAGGGGAAGCAGCAGCTAAGGCAGCCATTTCGCACTGGGTTAAGGCGGTGGTTGCCTCAGCATTCTGGTGGCGAGGTTGTATGATTCCGGGGGGGCTTTCTGACTCTTGCTACCAGGACGCAAGCAGCTTCATGGGTGGATCACTGTGTCATTCCACCAGGGGGGATTGGTAGAGCAGCTTTCAGGTCGTCTCTTCATTCCCTCAGTAACCACTACTGCCTAAATGTTCTGGCAGTAAATGATGCCTGTTCCGGGTCGACGGTGTGGTGAGTTGTCTGGATAGGTCCCTCCCAATGATTACTGCTCTGTTACATCCCAGAGGTGGAGGACTAAACTGGAGGAACGATAAAGAAATAGAAATTACACTTACCTGGTAATTGTCGTTCCTTGAGTGACGGCAGTTTAGTCCTCATTCCCGCCCAGGGGTGTGATTTCTTCAGAGTTTATTTTCAGGCGGAGTGGAGCATCAATCTCAAGGAGTAGACAGATCCTTTCAGATTCTAGATCGCAGTGAGTATCCCTCTCTGTTGTTTCTTCCTTCTCTCTTATTTAAACGAGGGGATGGTATAGGAAACGTGTTTGCATAGGGGGGACGTGAATGTAAAGTTGAATAAAAAAAGAAAATATAAGACTCATAAGGTTAAAAAGGTTCCTCAGGTTGAGGAATGGAGAATTATTTAAAGTTATGGTATAGTTACTTATTTGTTGTTCCTTTGAGTTTGCTTTGTCAATAGTACACTGGGGGCTGATGGGAGATACCAGCAGGCTATATCCAGTGATGTCACGACTTTGACATGCCCAGTCTCCAAGCTGCAGGAGGAGGTGCACAACCCAGAGGTGGAGGACTAAACTGTCGTCACTCAAGGAACGACAATTACCAGGTAAGTGTAATTTCTATTGTAGGGACAGAGAAGAAAGGAAAGGTGGTAAGGAGCAGTAGAATGAATGCACTTATAGGTTAGAAGGAGAAGATTGTATTGGATACAGAAACGGAAGGGAAGCCAATGAAGTGATTTGAGAAGAAAGGTTATATGAGTATATTGAGGCTGGCAGAAGATTAGCCACACAGCAGAGTTTTGAACAGACTGAAGGGGAAAAAAGATGACTCGGAGGGAGACCAGCAAGGAAGAAGTTGCAATTGTCAAGACGAGAAGTGACTAAAGAACGTTTTAGTAGTGTTTTCAGAAAGGAAGGGGCATATTTTGTTAATGTAGAGAAAGAAACGACAGGTTTTTGCTATTTGTTGGATATGTGTGGAGAAGGAGAAGGAGGAGTTGAAGATGACTCCAAGGTTGCGGGCTGAGGAAACAGGAGCAGAAAAGTGTTATCAACAGAGAGAGAGAGGGGGGAAGAAGAGGGATTAGGGGGAAAAATAAGAAGTTTGATTTTGGCCATGTTTAATTTCAAACGGCGGTGAGTACCGAGGCTTGACCTTGTCATTGTCCTTGTTGGGGGTTCCCGATTCTGTCTGTGGGACGTAATTCGGGGTAGACCACTGACAAATGTTGTGGGGGGTTTCCTACCTTTTTCTGTACACGTTAGTAGCATTTTCTCCTTTTGTGCACCTGGTGGTCGTGCGGTCTCTATGCATGTTCGCCCAAGTGGCTCCAGGCACTCTACTACCCTAGCACCTGTAATGCGCATTACAGTAAAAGTGCAGTTAATGTGCTCTTCAGGCTGCCGCAGCCTAAGCGCACACTGTTGTCATACTTGCCTTGTCTTCCAGGAAACTTTGTTTGACCTGTAGCAAGTGAGGTGCCTCCTCTCCGGATTCTGGACTCTGCTCTTCTTGCATGGCTGTAAGCCATTCATCATCCTATGGCGGCTGTGCCCTCTTGTGTTTGGGGGGGGTCATTTCCAAGAGGAGAGCTTCTGGACTCTGGATTGTCCTCCTCGTAATTCTTTCTTTTTTGCAGCAAGCCTGGTCCTTCTGGTGTGGAAATTCAGACCCTGTGGTCCCTGGGTGTCCCTATGCGCAGTCTCGTGTGAGGCAGGTGGAGAGTGGAAGTCCTGTTAGATTGTCTTTGACTAAGCATCCCTGGCCTGGGATGCTCCCTAGAGATGGGGGAACAGCTGGGAGCTGTTTGTGATTTTGACTATGACTGATTCAGAAGGCTCGGTGCTGGGTTCTGACGTGGATGTAGAAGTACCCTTGCCTTAAAGAAGATTGTGATGAGGCCAGGGTGATCCACCTATTCCTGAGGGAGAAGCTGGCGGCATTGATTGCCAAAGTCTCATCCGCCTTGAACTTGACGGATGCTTCCAGCATGGAGCAGGAGTCAAAGGTATACTTGCTCCTTCAAGGGGTGTGAAAATCCACTACTGTCTTCCCGTTTCTGGATGTTATTTATTTAATTTATTTATTTAATGTCTCTTCTATACCGCGCTATTTGATATCAGTGCGGTTCACATACAACAGTATCGTATACAGTGCAGACAGAGCTGCTCTGTATTTACAGAGAACAGGTACTATAACTTGGACAACGCTGGGGTAACTATTTACAGAGTATATATAAATCTCGGCACACTCCTCCTCCAGGAGAGCGGAGATGACCTTACACAACCCTTTAAGCAGGGAGTCGGGAGAGCCCCACTCTGGCCAGATCATATGCTTGATAACGCGCTCCTTGTAAATAGCAGCATGTATATACTCTCACACTCTGTATACATGGTACCACCCACCAACTCCAGTATTCTCAGCCTCCAAGCAGCTGGAGGGTTCCGTAAGCCTAGGGCTTACTGGAGTCCCCCCCTTCTTTAGATTTTATTTTAACTTTAATTGTATTTTAATTGTAGTTTAATTCTAGCTTCCAAACTCCTTTTATACCTTTAAATTGGGTATTGATTTTTATTTGACGCTGTATCTTTAAATTATCTCCTGCCCTCTCTCCCTCTCCCCCCCCCCCCCCGGGGACGGACATCGGAGGAGAGTCTCACCGGCGGCAGCGAGGAGGACTAGTCAGTGTTCCTCTCGCGGCTGTTCCGGGCTTACCCAGCATTTCTTCTGCAGAGTCCTGTGCTGCTGTGCTGCCTCGCGCCGAAGCCCCGCGGTGGCTGAGCGCTGGAGGCACGCCGCGCCTAGTCTCCTCCGTCCTGTCCCGCTCCTGACCGAAGGGACGCGGAGTTGAGCCCCGGAGCCGCGATTCCAGTAGGCCGGCAGAGATTGTTCGGCGGCAGCGGGAGGAAGCCGCTTCCGGTGCTGGAGGGTGTTCCCGGCCCTGGCCCTTCTCTTCCAGCGCCGCAAAGGCACAGTCGTTTTTTCCCCGGGTCGGGCTCCACGTGGTTGAGGCCTACCACGTGTGGAGCCTTCGGCCCGAGAGTGCTGAGTCTGGCCTGTGCACAGCATCAGAAGAGCTTCTAACCGCAAGTACCGGGTTTAAGTTGGCAGGGGGGCTTGCTTGCGCATAATTTTTTGCACATATTCTTCCTTTTGTTGCTCTGTTCAGATTTAAGTTAGTTTAATTTTTAATTTGTCTTATTTTAAGCTGTTTATTTTTAAAACTTCTGTTGCCTTGTTTTGGTCCCTATTAGGAAAGCATTACAAGCTCTCTGCTTTCTCAGGGGTTATATATACTACCTTGGTTTGGCTGCGCACAAGAGAAGCCCCGGCTCTCTTTTTCCATGGCATCCAAGCCACGATGTCCTTCCTGTGGGACGCGCAGGGGCACCTCCGCAGAGACAGGAATCTGCAGGAGCTGTGCCGCGGAGGCAGCATCAGTGGAACAGGAGATTAGCCTGGCCATGTCGCAGCCCTCCCAGGGATCAGGTAATCCTCTGGAAGGGGAAGGGGAGTCCCAGTTTCCTATCTCCACTCCTACGGACCTGCCTATGCCCCCTCAGCCTCTACCCTCCCCCCACTCTAGCGCTGGGGGGCCCGGAGAATTTTTCTCTCCTGACTTCATCCTCCTACTCCATAAGGCCTACTGCCTACGTAAGCAGGGCCGGGGGACAGAAGAGGCTATCCCGCCAGCAGAGGACAAATCATCTAGTGCCCCCGGGGCTAACAATCTGGAAGCCGGTATCCCTGCTAAGCGCCCACGTCTGGGTGGCGAAGAGTTCCTAGCATCCCTATCCCAGGGTACTCCGGAGGAGGATAGCTCAGTTAAAGACTTGGAGGAGGATGAAGAGGAGCTAGAAGAAGGTGAGATCCCGGAAGAAGATCAGTCACGGATAGTTAGTCTTTCGCCGTGAGGAGCTCCCGGCGTTAATTAATGAGTCCCTAAAAGTTCTCAATGTGGCCTCAGACACGCCCTCGCAGGAAGAAGCGTTGGAGGACCCCTTAATCCAGGCCTTCAGGAGATCCCAAAGGGTTTTCCCGGTCCACAGGGTCGTGCGCCAGATGATCCAGGAAGAATGGGACCAGCCAGAATCAAACTTAAGGGGAGTCAGGACCATGTCTCGTTTATACCCGCTCCCAGAGGCAGATAAAGAGCTGCTAAGATCTCCCAGAGTAGATGCAGCGGTATCAGCAGTTACTAAGAAGACCACGATACCAGTGGAGGGCAGTTCGGCCCTAAAGGACGCGCAAGACAGGAAGTTGGATACGCTCCTGAAACAGGCCTTTGATGTAAGCGCTATCGCCTTGCAGGCCTCCGTGTCGGGAGCGTGGGTGGCCCGGGCCTGTTTACGGTGGGCTCAACAGCTCCAGTCAGAGGTTTCAACGGGCGAGATACAGGCCAACTCGGCTAAGGTGGAGTCCGGAGCGGCCTACTTGGCGGACAGTCACTATGACCTCATCAGAAGCCTAGCCAAGAACATGGCCTCGGTTGTGGCAGCTAGACGGTATCTGTGGCTACGAAATTGGGCAGCGGACACTTCCTCGAAGTCCTGCTTGAGCCGACTCCCCTTTAAGGGGAAACTCTTATTTGGAGAGGATTTGGAGAAACTAGTTAAGGACCTGGGTGAGTCTAAGGGAGGCAGGCTCCCGGAAGATAGACCAAAGCAAGGGCGCCCGCTAGCCCCGGTGCGCTCCCAACCTAGGGACGCGCGGAGATTTCGCCCGGCCAGGTCAGGTTCCTTTCCCAGGGGCCGTTTTCCCTCGAAGGGACAAGGCTTCAGAGGTTTTCGGGGGGCTGGACGGGGTTTTGGGGCCTCCTCCTCCTCCTTCTCGGGACCCAGAAAACAACAATGAGATGACGGGGGTCCAGGAGGAAGGACAGCCAGTAGGCGGTCGCCTGAGGCTGTTCCTTCCCGCCTGGTCCCGAGTCACGTCCGACCAATGGGTCCTAGAGCTAATCAGAGAAGGCTATGCTCTCGAATTCTCAAAACAAATACTTCCAGCGTTTGTTCAGTCTCCCTGCGGTTCTTCAGCAAAGAGGGCAGCAATAGAGGCAACTCTTGCCCGCCTAATAGCTCTAGGGGCGGTGGTCCCAGTACCACCAGACCAGTGCGGCTCTGGTCAATACTCGATTTACTTCGTAGTGCCAAAAAAGGAAGATTCCTTCCGACCGATCCTGGACCTAAAGCAGGTCAACCGGTGCCTCAGGGTACCACACATCCGGATGGAGACCCTACGCTCAGTCATAGCGGCCGTAAGGGGAGGGGAGTTCCTAACGTCCCTCGACTTGACAGAGGCCTACCTTCATATCCCGGTCAGGAAGTCCCATCAACAATTCCTGAGATTCGCAGTGCCAAGAGGCCACTTTCAGTTCCAGGCCCTACCCTTCGGCCTAGCTACGGCCCCCAGGACATTCACCAAGGTAATGGTCGTAGTGGCGGCCTTCCTTCGGAAGGAGGGAATATTAGTGCACCCCTACTTGGACGACTGGCTGATCCGAGCAAAGTCACAAGAGGAAAGTCATGCGACAACGGCCAGAGTGGTTCAGGTTCTAGAAGAATTGGGGTGGGTCATCAATCGACTGAAGAGCAGGATGACTCCCTCACAGGATCTAGAGTACCTCGGGGCAAGGTTCCACACTCTCAGGGGCAGGGTATTCCTGTCTCGGTCAAGATCAAGAGAGCTAAGGCGTCTAGTCACGCAGTTTCTCGGCAGGCGAAGTCCCTCGGCTTGGCATTATCTTCAGCTTCTGGGAACCATGGCGGCGGCGATAGAGGTAGTCCCATGGGCCAGGGCACACATGCGTCCGCTACAGCGGGCACTGTTACGTCGATGGTCTCCTCAGCATCATCCTCTGGCAACGCAGTTACCTTGCGCTCCAAGGACCAAACAGTCCCTACACTGGTGGCGGTGTCCAAGGAATTTGGACCGCGGGATGCCCCTCGAACCTCATCTGTGGTTACTATTGACAACGGATGCCAGCCTGTCAGGCTGGGGAGCACACTGCGAGGACCAGTTCGTCCAGGGCCGCTGGACACCGTTGGAATCACAGTGGCCCATCAACAGACTGGAATTGAGGGCCGTCACGCTGGCGCTCAAGGCGTTCACGGCCTTAGTTCAAGGAAAAGCTATTCGCGTCCTTTCCGACAACATCACGGCGGTGGCCTACATCAACCACCAGGGAGGCACCAGCAGTCCTGCCCTGGAGAAGGAGGCAGACGCTCTCTTCCGGTGGGCGGAGCACAGATTGCAGGCACTTTCAGCTCAGCACGTGGCGGGCGAGGACAACATCACAGCCGACTTCCTCAGCAGATGCAAGATAGACCACGGGGAGTGGGAACTAGATCAGGAGATCTTCGAACAGATAGTGGCCCGCTGGGGGCTCCCAGTCATGGACCTCATGGCGCGGTTCTCTACAGCCAAGGTAGACAGGTTCTTCAGCCGAAGGAAGGAAAGAATGTCCGAGGGCTTGGATGCCCTGTCTCAAAAGTGGCCTCCCAAAGGACTACTATATGTATTCCCTCCATGGGCTCTGATCGGAAAGGTTCTGCAGCGGGTGGAGTCTCACCAGGGGTTGGTAGTCCTCATAGCTCCGGATTGGCCTCGCCGCCCCTGGTATGCGGATCTGGTGAGGATGGTCGCCGGCCCTCCGTGGCGGCTCCCTTGCAAAAGGGACCTGCTGAGGCAAGGTCCAGTTCGCATGCCTCACGTGGATCGATTCTCGCTTACGGCCTGGCTATTGAGAAGGCGCGGTTCCTAAAGCGAGGCTACTCAGGAGCAGTGATCTCGACGCTGTTGAAGGCGAAGAAGCGCTCGACCTGTCTATCCTATGTAAGGGTCTGGCGCATTTTCGAAGCCTGGTGTGCAGAGCATCGACGGAAGCCTCTCTCGGCCTCTGTCCCAGAGGTTCTGGAATTCTTGCAAGCAGGGTTTGATAAGGGCTTGGCGCACAGCTCCCTACGGGTCCAGCTAGCGGCAATCGCTTGCTATAGAGGCAAGGTCCGGGGCAAACCCTTAAGGGAGCACCCGGACGTATCCAGGTTCCTGAGGGCAGTTGGTCGGCTACGCCCTCAGCGGAGGGTGGTCGTCCCCCCTTGGGACCTTAACCTAGTGCTGAATGCCATGGTCGGGGAGCCCTTTGAGCCAGTGAAGAGAGCCTCCTTAAAGGATTTGACCCTAAAGACAGTTTTCCTGGTAGCTATCTGCTCGGCCAGGAGGGTTTCGGAACTCCAGGCGCTCTCCGCCCAGCCTCCCTTCCTGACCTTCCTAAAGGACAAGGTGGTCATGCGCACAGTGCCTTCCTTCTTGCCCAAGGTTATCTCTCCCTTTCATGTAAACCAGACAGTCACCCTGCCGGCCTTCGCGGCCAAGGGGCAGGAGGGAAGGAATAACAAGCTGCGGCTGCTAGACGTCCAGAGAGTCTTGAAACGGTACCTATCTCGCACAGCTCCATTCCGGAAGTCTGACCGTCTGTTCATTCAGTTCGGAGGTCCGCACAAAGGTGAGGCGGCGGCAAAGGCCTCGATCTCCAGGTGGATCCGAGAGGCAATCGCCTCCGCCTACATCCTCAAGGGGAAACAGGTCCCAGTGGGTCTGAGGGCTCACTCCACTCGGGCACAGGCGACCTCTTGGGTGGAATTCAGTCTTGTCCCTCCGCTGGATATTTGTAGAGCAGCGACTTGGTCCTCGCTGCATACCTTCACCAAACACTATAGACTGAACGTGCAGAGCACTGCGGATGCTCGGTTCGGGATAGCGGTTCTTCGAGCCGGGATGCCGGATCCCACCCAGGGTTGAACTGCTCTGGCACATCCCAGAAGTAAAGGGACTGGACTGTAGTGACGATAAGGAAATAGTAATTAGATCTTACCTGCTAATTAGTGTTCCTGAAGGAACGACAGTCCAGTCCCTGATCCCACCCGGTTCCGGCAACTGGTAAGACCTCACGTTCATGGAGGAGCACTGGACCGAGCGCAGAGCTCGGTCGACGGGAGGGAGTGCAGGGGAAGGCCGGGCCGGATAGAAGCAGCCACCTCCTCCGTCCGTTGCCATTCCTCCCCTCCTTCTCCTTCTCCTTCTCCTATACGTTCCAAAAAAAAAAAAATATATACTGTTGTTTAGAGTATTGAGTTATTGGTTTTGGTTAGTGTATGTCATTATAAGTTTTTGGAGGGATGTTCGTTAAGTCTGCTTTTTCATTCGAATACTGGAGTTGGTGGGTGGTACCAGGGGTATTTATACCGCTCCACCCCCAAAAAGGTTGGGCTCAGCCTCCAAGCTGCTGGAAGGGTTGCGTAACCCAGAAGTAAAGGGACTGGACTGTCGTTCCTTCAGGAACACTAATTAGCAGGTAAGATCTAATTACTATTTTATGGACCTTTCCTCCAAGAACTTGTCCAAACCTCTTTTTAAAGCCGGCTTCAAGAAATGTGATCGGTGTGGTAAGATGACTGCTGCCTCTGCTGCCTTGTGCCGGAGCATGACAACTCGGACTGCGAACTCTGCAGGACCATGACCTCAAAGGTCATCAAGAGCTGTCAGCTGCAGCAGGAACAGTTCTTTCACAAGTCCGACTCTGTGCTGTAGTCTCTGGCAACATCGCGCCCTGTGACCTCCTCCGGTACCTTGGTGCTCTGCGAGGCCTGGGCTGTTCTGGGAGGGAATCCCTGGAGGTGGAATGCAAAAAGTCGAAATCCTCGAAGACCACCTCAGAGGACGGATCCGGGAAGAAGGGAAAATCCCATTCCAGACCCCACAGTCCCTGGCTTGAGTTGGAGGGGTGGGAGCAACCCCACAAGCTGCCTCAAAGGAATCGTCTGTATCTGGTGACTGGCCTCAGACATCCGAGGCCATCCTCGTCGAGGACTCCCACTCAACAGAACTGATGCTGGGCACGAAGCACACCGTGTCCACATCGAAGGCTGCGGAGCCAACTGACATGGAGACCAGGATGGTGGCCTTAGAGAGCAGTATATCTGACCTCATGGCCATGCAGTGGATGTTTGTCCAGTTCCTCCAGTTCATCCGCCCTGACGACGGCACTCTTGACATCGAGGGCTTCTCCAGATATTAAGCCAACCTCGAGGGACCCATCGGCATTGGACGAGGTCCCGGTCTAGTTCCTCCAGGCACCAGTCCTCTCCAGTGAGTGCACATGGTTCGGACCCCAGGTCCCCCAGAGGACATGGGAGCTTGAGCCTCAGCCATGGTGACCTCAGGGCCTCGGACTTTGAGTCGGAGTAGGAAACAGAGGATGAGAAGTCCCTGGACACGGTGACACAGAGACATGCCCTCAGACCTATCGTCCTGTGTCCTGGCGCCGTTCCCTATCTGAGGACGTTGCTTTCCTCAACTTTGTGTGGGACATAACTAAGGCATTCGCCATTGAGACTGAGGGCAAGGAGGATTCCCGCACGGAGGAACTGGAGATTCTCCAGTTTGAGGGCCCCCCCCCCCATGAAAGCCCTTATGGTACCTGTTCCTCTGATTGTTGAGTGCCACCTTCTCTGTGTTTGTGTTTGGGAGATACTGGTGTTGGTGTCCATTGTCAGCAGGCGACTCGACTCTATGTACTGAGTTTGCCGAAGCCCTGGATTCTAGAAGACTCAACTTTTCCACAACTCTGTGATCGTTGATTCTGCCTTGCACAGACTCAAGAGTTAAAAGACCTATTCCTTGGTGCCACCCAGCAGGGAGATCCAGATTCTCTATGCCCTCAGTTGAAAGGCCTTCCAGGGCTCGATGCTTGCGTACCGAGTCCAATCCTATCAATTATATAGAACGGTATGTACCTCTGGTGAGGGAGCTTGCCGGTTTCTCGGCAGGCTTCTATGGGGAACCCCTTCCATGGTTCAAGTCTCTGGCTTCAGCGGTCAAGGAGTACTCAAAGTTTTTATCCCGAGCAGCTTACAATGGCTTCAAGTCCTCAGCCAGAGTAGCTGCTGCCGGCATCGGGACCTGACGCCATGCATGTCTGCAGTCATCTGACCTCGAACAATGGGTTCAGGATAAACTTGTCGATGTCCCCTGTATCGGAGAGAATCTCTTACGGAAACCCATGGCAGATAAGCCGGTTGAAATAGAGATTGAGTTCCTGACTAGGACCAGACTCTCTAAAAAGACCTTTGTGCAGCCCTATAAGAAGGCCCCGGGGAAGAAGCCCTTCTTCCTGAGGAAAAAGGGAGGTTTTGGCAATGCCTCACAGTTCCAAACCACCTCGGCCCCACAGCAAGGCCAATACCACAAGGGGCAAGGGCATGGCCCCTGCAAACAAAAGACCCCAAAATCCCAGGTGCCGTCTCCAGCTCAATCTGGGGGGAGCTTTTGACTCCTTGGGCACAACCTCCTCTCCCCCAGGAGGTCCCAAACAGCCCACAAGGGGGCATCTGGCCCTGTTTGCCCATAGGTGGCCTACCTTCACCATTGATTCCTAGGTACTGCAAGCAGTCAAGGAGGACTTCCTCCTCCACCTGCAACAGGCGCCACCTCGTACTTTCCAGGAGAAGCCCGTAAGACCTTTCCTCCACCAGACTCTGCTGCTCACCGAGCTCACAGGTCTCCTCGAGGACAAGGCAGTGGAACCAGTGCCTAAGCATCTCTGGGGCACCGGCTTCTACTCCAGGTATTTCATCGTTCCCAAGCGAACAGGGAGCCTCAGGCCCATCTTGGATCTGTAGAACCTGAACAGATTATGGTAAGGGAGAGGTTCAAGATGCTTTCCCTTGGAACACTGCTGCGATACCTCCAGCAGGGAGACTGGCTATGCTCCTTAGACCTGAAGGATGCCTGATCCATCCCAGCTACCGAAAATACCTCCGCTTCGTGGTGGGAAGAGATCACTACTAATACAGGATGCTGCCCTTCGGGCTGGCCTCATCGCCAAGGGTCTTCACCAGGTGCTTGGTGGTGGTTGCAGTCTACCTTCGTCTCCAAGGGGCCTTCATCTTTCCCTACCATAAAGGGAGGTACAACTGCAGAGGCGCACCATGCCACTGAGCGCACATTCCATGCCCTGCAGCACTTGGGGTTCATCATCAACTTCTCCAAGTCCCACCTATCCCCAGCTCAGCGCTTGAGTTCATAGGAGCTCAGCTAGACACCCTCCGGGCCAAGGCCTTCCTCCCTCAGGAAAGGTCAGAATGCTTCAGGGGGCTAGCCATAGAGGTACAACACTGCCGGTCACTACCCGCCCAGCTTCTCTTCTGCCTGCTGGGCCACATGGCCTGTATGGTTCACGTGACTCTCATATGTCCACCTACACATGAGGGCGGCCCAGTGGTGCCTTGGTTCTCAGTGGACACAAGTCTCAGGCAGGCTCCAGGACAGGGTGAGAATGATCCCGCTAGCTGGCAGTCTCCCTCGACTGGTGGCAGATCCCCTGCCACCTGCAGGCCAGAATGCCCTTCCAGGCACTCACTCCCCAGAGGGTCTTCACCATGGATGCCTTCTTGCTGGGCTGGGAAGTTCATTGCAAAGACGTCCGCACACAAAACAGCTGGTCCAGATGAAATGCCAGCTGCACATCAGCCTTCTAGAGCTCTGAGCGATATTCCTGGCTGGCCGAGCCTTCCATGACCGGCTGCAGCGCCAGTTGGTGCTAATAGAAACATAGAAACATAGAAATATGACGACAGAAAAAGACCACATGGCCTATCTAGTCTGTCCTTCCATAACAACTACAACAGTCCACTTTTTGCCTTTAGAGATCCTCTGTGTTGGTCCCATGCTTTCTTGAATTCAGTTACTGTCCTCATCTCTACCACCTCCACTGGGAGACTATTCCACGGATCCACTACTCTTTCCGTAAAGAAATATTTCCGCATATCACTCCTGAATCTATCTCCCTTCACCCTCATCCCATGTCCCCTCGTAGCAGAGCTTGCTTTCAATTGAAAGAGGCTCTCTCCCTGAACATTTATGCCACGGAGGTATTATTTAAACATCTCAATCATATCACCTCTATCCCGCCTTTCCTCTAAGGTGTACATATTAAGATCCTTAAGTCTGTCCTCATATGCTTTATAATGAAGCCCATTAATCATTTTGGTAGCAACCCTCTGCACCGACTCCATCCTGTTCACATCCTTTTGAAGGTGCGGTCTCCAGAATTGCACACCATACTCCAAATGAGGTCGCACCAAAGACTTATACAGAGGCATTATCACCTCCTTTTTTCTGCTAGCCATTCCTCTCCGTATGCACCCAAGCATCCTTCTAGCTTTTGCTGTCGCCTTTTCCACCTGTTTAGCTACTTTAAGATCATCAGACACAACCACGCCTAGGTCCCGCTCTTCTTTAGTGGACAAAAGTACTTCACCTCCTATACTGTATTGCTCCCTTGGATTGCTGCAGCCCAAATGCATGACCTTACATTTTTTAACATTAAATCCCAGCTGCCAAATTCTAGACCATTCTTCAAGCTTAGCTAGATCCCTCCTCATGTTATCTACCCCTTCCTGGGTGTCTATTCTATTGCAGATTTTGGTATCATCCGCAAAGAGGCAAACCTTACCCGACAGCCCTTCCGCTATATCACTAACAAAGATGTTAAAAAGAATCGGACCAAGGACAGATCCCTGGGGCACACCACTGGTAACATCCTTCTCCTCAGAGTGAGCTCCATTTACTTGTACTCTTTGTCGCCTCCCACCCAACCAATTTCTAACCCAAGCAGTAACTTTAGGGTCCATCCCTAGGGTGCTCAGTTTGTTTATAAGTCGCCTGTGAGGAACAGTGTCAAAGGCTTTACGGAAATCTAAATACACCACATCTAGAGCTCTCCCTCGGTCCAACTCCCTGGTCACCCAGTCAAAAAATCAATCAGATTTGTCTGACAAGACCTGCCTCTGGTGAATCCATGCTGCCTCGGATCCTGTAATCCGCTGGACTCCAGAAACCTCACTATTTTCTCTTTCAGCAGCGTTTCCAATAATTTACTCATCACCGAAGTTAAACTAACCGGCCTGTAGTTTTCAACCACATCCTTACTTCCGCTTTTGTGTAAAGGCACCACATGAGCCTCTCTCCAGTCTTTTGGCACCACTCCTGACTCCAACGAGGCATTGAAAAGGTCAGTCAGTGGAGCTGCTAGAACGTCCCCAAGTTCCCTCAGTATTCTAGGGTGTATCCCATCCGGTCCCATCGCTTTGTCTACTTTAAGTTGAGCTAGTTTCTCACGAACACAGTCTTCTGAAAATAGTTCAAGATGTCCCTCGCTTCTGTTCTTATTTGTGGGTGTTTTCTGAGGTCCTGCTCCTGGTTCTTCATCTGTGAACACAGAACAAAAATATTTGTTAAGCAATTCCGCTTTATCCTTATCAGCTTCTACATATTCCCCCCCTGCACCCTTGAGTCTGACAATACCACTTTTGCTCTTCCTCTTCTCACTAATATATCTGAAAAATGTCTTATCCCCCCATTTTATTGCATTGGCTATTTCCTCCTCCTTTTGAATCTTTGCCTTCTTGACTACTTTGCTAGCTTCTCTAAGTTTTTCCAAATACAGATGCTTGTCTTCTGCTCTCTGTGATCTCTTGTATTTCATGAAGGCCTCCCTCTTTTTCTTCACCTTTTCAGCTACTTCCTTCGAAAACCATAGCGGTCTCCTGTTCCTTTTGCCTTTATTTACCATTTTAACAAAAAGGTTGGTTGCCCTTAAAATACCCCCTTTCAGTTTTGCCCACTGTTTTTCTACATCCCCCAGCTGTTCCCATCCCACTAACGACTCCCTGAGGTATTGGCCCATCTTCGCAAAGTTAGTCTTCCTAAAGTCTAAGATCCTCACCTTGGAATGGATTCTAACAGCCCTAGTCCTAATACTGAACCACACCATCTGGTGATCACTGGAAGCAAAATGATCTCCCACTACAACATCAGAAACACTTTCACCATTGGTAAGCACCAAGTCCAGTATGGCCCTTTCACGTGTGGGGTCTGTTACCAATTGCCTGAATAGTTCTCCCTGTAGAGAATCCAGGATCTCCTTACTTCTAGATGATACTGCAGCAGGAATAATCCAGACCGACAGTCAAGTTGCAGTGTTCTATGTGAACAAGCAAGGAGGCATGGGGTCGTACTCCTTCTGCCAGGAGGGGGTTGCCCTCTGCTCATATGCAACACGCAATGGGATGCTCCTAAGGTTGGTCTATCTCCCAGGCCAGGACACTGCCCTGGCAGACAAGCTGATCAGAGTTCTCCAGCTGCACGAGTGGTGCCTGGATCCCAAGGAGGCCTCCCGGCTGTTTTGACTCTGGGGTATCCCTCTAATGGACCTGTTGGCCAACCCTAACAATACACAGCTACCAAGCTTCTGCTCCCACCAGCCGCTACCCATCCCGGGTGGCAGCAGATGCGTTCTTCATTCCATGGACAGGAGGCCTCCTTTACGTCTTCCTGCCGATTCTACTGGTCGCAAAGATCCTCTTCAGAGTCCAGTGTGACAGGACATCACTGATACTTGTTTCCTGCAGCTTCTCCACCTGTTGGTGACGGCGTCCATTTCCCTGGGCTGTGCCCCAGGACTGCTATCTCAGGAGAAGGGCTCTCTCCTACACCCCATCTTGGGGTCCCTGTCCCTTAGGGCTTGGCTGCAGAAAGGGTAGCCCTGGCTCTCTTCAACCTCCCACAGGGCGTGGAAGAGGTGGTTCTGGCCTCCTGCAAGGCTTCCATAAGGAGGGCGTACGCCTTCAAGTGGCATCACTTCTCGGTCTTGTGCACCGAGAAGCGGGCAAACCCGTTCTGCTCAGTTCAGATGGTAGTCCAGTACCTACTCCATCTGTCACAGGTGGCACCAAAGTCCAACTCAGTCATAGTGTGCATGTGTGCTATCACAGCGCATTACCATGCTGTTCAGAGAGAACCCCTCTTGGCCCAGCCCCTGTTCCTATAGGGCCTCATGGTATCCAAACCTCCCTTCTGCCCACCAGTGGCGGAATGGGATCTCAACGTGGTGCTCGCACGGCTTATTAAGCCTCCGTTTGAGCCCCTGGCTACCTGCCACTTGCTGTACCTCTCCTGGAAGGTCGTCTTCCTCATGGCACTTACATAAGCTTGCAGGGTCAGCGAGCTCCAGGCTCTGATGGCAGAGCTTCCCTACATGAGGTTCTACAAGAACAGGGTCGTGCTCTGCACACACCCCAAATTTCTGCCAAAGGTGGTTTCCCCATTCCACCTCAGTCAGGGGGTGGTGCTCCCCACTTTCTTTCCAAGGCCTCAGGCGGCAAGGCGGAGACCGTCCTCCATACTTTGGATTGTAAAAGGCCCTGTCCTTCTATCTGCACGGACTCGGGGCCAGTGCAGTGCTCCTCAGCTTTTCGTCTCCTATGACCCCAGTTGAGTGGGGCTCCAAGTGATTAAGCGAACTCTGTCCACATGGTTGGTGGATTGCATTGCCCTCGTGTATGAGCAGTTTGGGATCTCCCTAGACCAGCAGGTCACGGCGCCCCGCGTCGGAGCCATGTTAACTTCTGTGGCAAGTCTGCGTTCTGTACCTGTAACGGAAATTTGCTGGACTGCCACCTGGTCTTCGGTCCATACATTTGCAGCTCACTACTGCCTGGAGAGGGAGTCCCGATGGGACAGCGCCTTCGGCCAGGCTGTACTCCGTGATCTCTTCGGGGTGTAGGCAACTCCTGCCCTCTGACCCTTCTGTGTTCAGGCTACCGGAGTGCTGGTTCTCCGCAGGACACTTGGGTCTTGCGAGAGTCTATCAGTTGGGACTTAACTGCTGCAGCTCACGGCTCACTTCTCTGGCTGCCGTGGCATTTTATACTGGTTTTCGGTAGCCTGTACTGGGGAGTCCCATATGTGAGGACTGACTTTCTGCTTGTTTGTGGAGAAAGCGTAGTTACTCACCTGTAACAGATGTTCTCCAGGGACAGCAGGAATCGGTCCTTCTCCCTCCTCCCCTTGGAGTTACTACTTTACTGTATTTTAATTTTTGCTGTCTTAGATATGTCATTAGACTGAGGCAAGATGGCACCCTTGGATCGGAAGTGGACCATGCATGCGTGGTGCATCTCCCAAAAGCTTTCTTCTGCACAGACTCTGCCTGTACTGACATCAACCATATGTGAGGACTGATAACTGCTATCTCCAGGAACAAGCAGGAATGAGTCTTCACATATGGGTACGTCGGTACCGACGGAGCCTGCGCGGGAACGCTCCCCAGCTTCCCAAAAAAGGAAAGCTTTTAGGAGCCTCCCACAGCGCCTGCGCGCTGCCTTCCCGCCTTTCCTAACCGCCTCTCCCCAGTTCTTCTTTTCCGCGGAGCCAGCAGGTCGTGTTCCTGTCACCGCTGAAGACGTTTTTTGTTTTATTTTATTTCTTTGGTCGCGCGTCTGCCTTCCCCGACGTCAGACCGGTACCGCCGGTCTTTCTTTCTTTACTTGTCCCTCCTTGTCCTGGGTTTCATAAACACAGCTTCCTCACCATTCTATTGTGGTGGAGTCAGCTATGAAAAAGATAAAGAGTGCAAAAAGACACTCCTCTGCTCCTCCAGGAAGAGAATGCAGGACCTTGGATGCTTTTGGTAGGAAAATCTTCCAAGCCAGTATGCTCATTGCCAGAATCAACTCCTATAGTCTTTATATGGGTATGTTTCTGAAAGAAGTTGCAGATAAGCTGCACACTTTCCTCCCTTGTCTTCCAGAGGATAAAAGGGAAGAATTTCTTATTTGGCTTAAGCATACTCAAGATATTTCAAAGTTTTCCAACCGTGCAGCTTTTGACTCCTTTGAGGGTGCCAGCAGAGCTTCGGCCATTGCCATAGCTGCTCGCAGAATTGCTTGGCTCCAGGCTTCTGATCTAGAATCTTGGGTCCAGGATGGCTTGGGAAATCTTCCCTCTACAGGTGAAAACCTGTTTGGCAAAGATTGGCAAATAAAAGCCACTCAAATGGATGCAGAAAATTCTGCTTTGGATAGACTTTCAAAGTCAACCTCCATTCCTGCAAAGAAAAAACCTTTCAAGAAGTCTTTTTTCAAGAAAGGCAGATTCCATCCTGCTTCTGGCCAACAATCATCTACAGGTCGTTTTGCTGCTAAACGTCAGCAACCTAAGCAGGCCAGGCCTAAGCCTACAGGGGCTGCTGCAACTCAGCAGACCCAGCCTCCTCAGGGCTTTTGACTTGATGCTAGAGAACTTAGCCTTTCTGGCTCTGAAACAGCCAGAGCCTCTCACCATTCCAGGAAGGTTAGCCCATTTTGCTCCCAGATGGGAGCAAATTACAACAGAGCAGTGGACCCTCTCCATCATAAGGGAGGACTACAAGCTTCATTTCTCAAACCTTCCTCCTCACACTATGGTGAGACATTTCAATTCTCCAGCATCTCTCCTCGACCTTCTAGGTCAGGAGGTGGCTGCCCTTCTTGTCCAAGGGGCAATAGAAGAAGTGCCTCTTCAACAAGGGTCAGGGTTTTACTCCCCCTACTTTCTGATCCCAAAGAAAACAGGGGGCCACAGACCCATATTAGATCTCAGAGAATTGAACAAATTTCTATGCAAGGAGAAATTCAAGATGCTTTCTCTAGGCACTCTCCTTCCATACCTTCAAAGTCAGGATTGGCTTTGTTCTCTAGATCTCAAGGATGCGTACACACATGTCCTCATCCATCCATCTCACAGAAGGTTCCTCCGTTTTCTTTTCCAAGGAAAGCATTACCAATACAGGGTGCTTCCTTTCGGTCTGGCCTCTGCTCCAAGAGTGTTCACCAAATGCATGGCAGTAGTAGCTGCATTTCTACGCACTCTGGGAATATTTGTATTCCCATACCTGGACGACTGGCTCATCCGAGCTCCATCTCAGTCAGAGGGCCAGACTTCCCTGGACTGCACAAGGCACGTTCTGCAGTATCTGGGACTTGTGGTAAACCTCCCAAAGTCCCAGCTCACCCCTACTCAGTCCCTAGAGTTCATAGGGGCCTGGCTGGATACTACCACAGCAAGGGCCTATCTTCCTCAGGCCCGTTGCCTACGCCTAGTGCAGTTAGCCTCCCAAATTCAGTCAAAGAGCCATTTAACTGCCCGGGAGATGCTACAACTGCTAGGCCACATGGCATCCACAGTGCATGTGGTACCCTATGCTCGCCTTCACATGAGAGCAGCTCAATGGACTTTGTCCACCCAGTGGACTCAAGCATCAGGAGCTCTCTCAGACCAAATAGCAACCTGCAAACGCCTCTTTTGGTCTCTCCAGTGGTGGATGTCCACCCAAAATCTGTTGCTGGGGTCCCCCTTCCAACAGTCGTTGCCCCAGGCAACCCTCACAACAGATGCCTCCCAAACAGGTTGGGGAGCTCATCTACAGGACCTCTCCGCTCAGGGCTCTTGGTCTCCACAGGAGACCTCTCTACATATCAACCACTTGGAGTTCAGAGCAGTTTTTCTAGCTCTCAAGGTTTTTCATACCCTGCTCAGCTACAAGACAGTCCTCATTCATACGGACAATCAGGTAGCCATGTTTTACATAAACAAGCAAGGAGGAACTGGCTCTCTGTCGCTTTGCAACGAAGCTTTAAGATTGTGGGCCTTCGCCAGAGAGCATCAAATCCATCTCCTGGCCGTATACCTCCCAGGAATCCAAAACTCTTGGGCAGACAGACTCAGTCAAGTTCTGCTTCCACACGAATGGTCCCTGCACATGGACCAAGTACTCAGAATCTTTCAAGAGTGGGGAACCCCGGACATAGACCTCTTTGCAAGTCCGTGGAATGCCAAACGTCCCCGGTTCTGTTCCAGAATTCCGTGTCAGGGAGTCCAGGCCAAGGATGCCTTCCTCCTTCACTGGGGTCAAGACTTCCTGTATGACTTTCCACCCATTCCTTTAATTCCCAAGACTCTATTCAAGCTCCAGAGGGATCAAGGATCCATGATCCTCATAGCCCCACGCTGGCCACGCCAAGTGTGGTACCCACTACTTCTGCATCTCTCTCAAGCTCCCTCCCTAGACTTGGGAGCTGCTCCAAACCTTCTGTCCCAGGAGGAGGGGACTTTGTGGCACCCAAACCCCAAGTCCCTTCACCTCAGAGCTTGGTTGCTGAAGGCCTAGACCTTCAAGGATGGAATCTTTCTCAGCAGTTGAAGGATATTCTCCATGCTTCCAGAAAACCTTCTAATAGACGGTCCTATGCTTTTAAATGGAAAAGATTTTCCATTTGGTGTGCTGAGAAGGGGCTTGACCCTCTAGCACTACCTTTGGATTCTTTATTGGAATATCTCCTGCATCTCTCCAATGCAGGCCTTAAGACGAATTCAGTACGGGTCCATTTGAGTGCTATTGCAGCATCCCTTAAGCCTATTAATGGACAGCCTATTTCCTCTCATCCTCTTATTGCAAGATTCATGAGAGGCCTAACTTTAACTAAACCTCCCATTAGGCCTCCTCCGGTGGCATGGGATTTAAATCTGGTTCTTGGTCAACTTATGAAGCCACCTTTTGAACCCTTAGCCACCACCTCCTTGAAATTTCTTTTCTGGAAGGTTATTTTCCTCATTGCAGTCACCTCAGCTCGCCGCATCAGTGAACTGCAGGCCTTAGTGGCTAATCCACCTTATACAAGGTTCCATCATGATAAGGTAGTCCTTAGGACCAATCCACACTTTATGCCTAAAGTGGTTTCACCTTTTCATCTTAATCAAGAGGTGTATTTACCTGTCTTTTTTCCAGGTCCTCATGCATCAAGTGCAGAGAGGAATCTTCATATCCTGGATTGTAAGAGAGCTCTTGCCTTTTACTTACAAAGAACACAGCAACATAGAAAGTCTTCTCAACTCTTTGTTGCCTTTGATCCTTCTCATTTGGGACTTCCAGTCTCTAAGAGGACACTGCCCAATTGGATTGCTCAGTGTATTTCTTTCGCCTACCAGAGTAAGAACCTTTCTCTGGAAGGCCATGTCACAGCTCATAATGTGAGGGCCATGGCCACCTCTATGGCTCATCTAAATTCTGTGTCCATAGACCAGATCTGTCGAGCAGCCACCTGGGCCTCGGTTCATACCTTCACAGCCCATTACTGTTTGGACAAGGACTCCCGCCGGGATGCCGTTTGGTCAGGCTGTTCTCAAACACCTGTTCCATGCTTAATCAACTCCTGCCCTCCTTCCCTGAATGGATGCCTGAGATCCATAGGAGGAGATAGAGCCCTTCACAGGGTCTCATAACCTTGGGGATCTCCAAGGCATCTCTAGCTAGGGAGTCCCCATATGTGAAGACTCATTCCTGCTTGTTCCTGGAGATAGCACAGTTACTTACCTGTAACAGGTGATCTCTGGGAACAGCAGGAATAAGTCTTCACAACCCACCCACCTCCCCTAGGAGTTGTATCTTTCTATCTATTTTTCCTTTCTTCTCTCTCTTTGTCTCAGCTTTAAAACTCGAACTGGGGAGAGGCGGTTAGGAAAGGCGGGAAGGCGGCGCGCAGGCGCTGTGGGATGCTCCCAAAAGCTTTCCTTTTTTGGGAAGCTGGGGAGCGTTCCTGCGCAGGCTCCGTCGGTACCGACGTACCCATATGTGAAGACTTATTCCTGCTGTTCCCAGAGATCACCTGTTACAGGTGAGTAACTACTCTATTCACACCTTGAAAAAAATATTAGTAAGACAAGATCTTCCTTGGTTAAAGCCATGTTGGCTTTCTCCCATTAAACCATGACTATCTACATATTCAATAATTTTGTTCTTTATAATGGTTTCTACCATTTTGCCCGGTACTGACGTCAGGCTCACCAGTCTGTAGTTTCCCGGATCACTCCTGGAATCCTTTTTAAAAATTGGCGTTACATTGGCCATTCACCTCTCTTTTAGGTATCATTTTAGGATCATTTTAATGATCACAGATTGCTTATAGGTCTGCAATCTTGCATTTTGGTTCTTTCAACACCCTTGGATGTATACCATCCAGTCCAGGTTATATGCTGCTCTTTAATTGATCAAATAGTTGTAATACATCTTCCCAGTTTATTGATATTTCTTTCAGTTCTTCCGATGCATCAACTTTAAATACAATTTCACTCATGGGTAACTTCCCTATAATCTTCATTGAAGACTGAAGCAGAGAATTCATTCAGTTTCTCCACTATGGCTTTTCCCCTTCTTAGTACCCCCTTTACCCCTCTATCATCTAATGGTCCAACTTACTCTCTCACAGGTTTTTTGCTACAAATGTACTTGAAAAAGTGTTTGTTATATGTTTTTGCTGTCATAGGAAGCTTGCTTTTTTTCTTCAAATTATCAATTTGCCTGCCTTATCAATGCCTTGCATCTAACTTGCCAGTGTTTATTTTTTTTTCCAGTTTTCATCATTTGTTTTTTTTTCCATTTCCTGAAAGATGCTTTTTTGGCTGCAATGGCCTCTCTGACTTAGCCTTTAAACCATGCTAACAGTTTTTTAGACTTCCTTCCACTTTTCTTAAAGCATAGAATACAGCTGGTCTCGGTTTCCAAGATAGTATTTTTAAACATCCCCATGCTTTTGATGTAAATCTTTAACCTTTGCTGCTGTTCCTTTTAGTTTTTCTTAAAATGAAGAAAATAGTTATCATAGTCTCCCTTTTGAAAGTTAAAAGGTAGTACTGTGGATTTCCTTGCTGTCTTTCCTCTGTTTGTTAAATCATGCTATGATCCTTATGGCCAAGTGGCCCCAACAAACTAATCTCTTTCACCACATCTTGTGTTTCACTAAGGACTAGGTCCAAAATGACTTCCCCTCTTGTCTGTTCATGAATCAACTGCTCCAAGAAGCAATCATTAATTTTATCTAAAAACTTTATTTCCCTAGCACGTCCTGCACTGACCAAGTCTATACCAGAGTAATTGAAATCACTCATTATTATTACTGAGTTGTAATTTTTGTTAGCTTTCCTGATTTTTTTTTTTTGATCTTCCAAAGCCCTGTTGGCCCAACTGTTTTTTAAGGGGAAAATTCTGTTTGAGTCACTTTGGAGAAGCATTTGAAGGACCTGGAAGAGAGAAAAGCTACTGCTTTCTGGAAGACAGATCCAGGGGCTGGTGAAATGGGCTAATGCCTTTCTTGTCAACCTCCACCTGTCTACCGATGGTGTGCTGGCTGGATTCCTGGGGGTCTCAGGACTCTTGTCATAACCGGCCTGGAAAAGCCTTTCTTCTCTGCTTCGGGTTCATTCTTACTCCTTTTGTGGAGTGTGTGGGCCCAGAGACACGGTCTCTTCCAAAGGAGTACCCTCCCGGATTGCGCAATGGACGTTTTGGGGCCCATGCCCTGGTTCCTCCAGTTGGAGGTACGCTTTGCCCTTTCTTTCAGTAATGGGCCTGGATTAACACGGTCGCTGGGTGCGAGACACAATTCAGTTCAGCTATGTCCTGGAATGCAAAGAACTGATTCCGGATGCCTTCCTTATCTCCCCTTGTTGGCTGCGATCAAGTACCACTGTGCAGATCACCTTGGACAAGTTACTGTGCCTAAAGGCAGTGATGCCCTTCCTGCTGGACGAGCAGGACAAGGGCAGATACTCTATCTATTTTATGGTGCCCAAAAGGATGGTACCTTCCAGCCCATTCTGTACTTCAAGAGGGTTGACGAGCCCTTGTGCGTCCAGATGCAAACCTTGCACTCTGTGATTTAAGCAGTACACCGAGGGGAATTGACTTTTCTGGATCTGGCTGAGGCATATTTTCATATTCCAATCTGGACGAATCAACAAAAATATCTGTGGTGCTGTGCTTGACACTCTCAGTTCATTTATTTATTTATTTATTTAGTAGACACTTGTATACCGCTACTTCCTACGATCAGCAGCGGTTAACTTTACAGATCAGGTTGCACTGTACAGTACAGTAATTTGTATGATTTACATTTTGATTTGGTTAAAGATTTGATTTGAAACAACACAACGCAGGGTCATTTGATTTACATTTGATTAATTGTGTGCGGGTTTGCTTACCTATATACATATACATATGCGTTTGCGTCCCCATTCCCTTTTTGGGCTTTCTATCACCCGAAGATGTTCTCCCAGGTCATGGTGGCAGCTGCAAAGACTCAGTGTCCATCCCTATTTGGACAACTGGCTCATCTGGGCCCATTCCTCCTTCTCCTATTATTGAACGTTTATATAGTGCTACAAGGCGTACGTAGCCACTGTACAGATAAATATAAAAGATGAACCCTGCTCATCAGAGCTTACAATCTAGTAAAAACAGACAATACAACAACTGAGGAGAAGGATACAACTAGGGAAAGGTAAGGAGACACATAGGAGACTAAGCAGATTAAGGATCCAAAAGCAGCTTCAAATAGGTGAGTCTTTAGCATGGATTTGAAAAGCGGCAGAGATGAAGCCTGACGTACAGATTCAGGTAGTTTGTTCCAGGCATAAGGAGCAACAAGGTGAAAGGATTGGAGTCTGGAGTTGGCAGTGGAAGAAAAGGGGACAGAGAGAAGCGATCCACCAGAAGATTGGAGTTCATGAGGAGGCGTGTAGGGAGAGGAGAGAGGAAAGATAGTGAGGAGCAGCAAAATGAATGGATTTATAGCACAGGAGGAGACGTTTGAACTGGATATGGAAGCGGAAGGGGAGCCAATGAAGTGACTTGAGAAGAGGGGTTATATGAGCATATTGGGGCTGGCGCACAGCAGAGTTTTGAATAGATTGAAGGGGAGAGAGATGATTCAGGGGAAGACCAGCAAAGAGGCGGTTGCAATAGTCAAGATGGTTCAAGAGTAGATACGTGTCTTAGCAGTGCCTTCAGAAAGGAAGGGGCAGATTTTGCTAATGTTATAGAGAAAGAAACTACAGGTTTTAGCTATCAGTTTGTGTGTGGAGAAGGAGAGGGAGGAGTCAAGACGACCCTGAGGTTGTAGGCTGAGGAAACAGGGAGTAGGTTATCCACAGAGATTGAGAAATAAATAAATGAGGAAGAGGGGAAGTGGGTTTAGGGGTTAAAATAAGAATCTTGGTTTTGGCCATGTTCAATTTCAAATGATGGTGAGAGATCCTGGCAGTGATTTCAGAAAGGCAGGCAGAGATGCTGGTCTGTATTCCCGAAGAGATATCCGCATAGAGAGAGAAATCTTAGTTATCAGCCTTAGAGTGGTACTGAAAACCATGGGAGGGAGGGAGTGCACTAAGGGACTGGTATAGAGAGAGAAAAGAAGTGGGCCCAGTAGAGGAGGATCCACCAGAGCAAACACTGAAAGAGTGGTGGAAGAAATAAGAAGAGAACCAGGATAGCATAGAACCCTTAAAACCAAGTGAGGACAAGGTGTCAAGTTAAAAATGATGGTCAACAGTGTCAAAAGCAGCAGAAAGGTCAAGAAGGATGAGGATTGAGTAAAGGTCCTTGGAGATTTTGGTAAGAGCCATTTCAGTAGAATGAAAAGGACGAAAGCCAGATTGCAATGGATCCAGAGCTTGAGAGGAGAGAAAGTCAATGCAGCAGTGGTGAACTGCACGTTCAAGAAGTTTAGAAATGAAGGGGAGGAGGGAGATGGATTGATAATTAGAAGGACAGGTAGGCTAAGTGAAGGTTTCTTGAGGAGCAGTGTGACAACAGCATGCTTGAAGGTTGTTGGGACGGTTACAGAGGAGATCGATAGTCTGATAATATGAGAGATGGAAGGGATGACAGTGAAGGAGATGGAATTAAGGATATAGGTGGGGTTAGGATTAGAGGAGCAGGTAGCAAGTTTAGAAGAGACAAGAAAGTGAGAGGTTTTCTCATCGGAAATATTAGAGAAGGAAGAGAGGGAAACGGAGGTTGAGGGGAAGAGTTGTGAATGAAGAGGGTTTGTATCAGAACCGTGGGGACTTGGAGTATAATAAGAACATAAGAATGTCAGATATGCCATACTGGGTGAGACCAAGGTCCATCAAGCCCAATATCCTGTTTCCAGCAGTGGCCAATCTAGGTCACAAGTACCTAGCAGTTTCCCCAAAAGACACAAGTTCCACAGTGCTTGTATTGGGTCAAGCAGTGGATATTCTGGGTCCACTTTAATAATGGTTTATGGACCTTTCCTCCAGGAACTTGTCCAAATCTTTTTTAAACCCGGCTGAGGGGAGATATGATAGAGGTCTATACATTAATGAATGGAGTGGAACGGGTAAACGTAGATCGATTGTTTACGCCATCAAAATATAGAAAGACTAGGGGGCATGCAATGAAGCTTGTCAGACGGCTGCCTAGGGTGAGAACTTACACAATCTTGACGATGCATATATTCATATGATTCTTGCAAGGTATTGTGGGTAATGTAGTTCTTTCACTCCAAACACAGCTGAAGACAATAATTGAGTTGTGTACCCAGTGGTAAAGCCAATAAAATACTTCTTTTATTGATGGGGTTTAATTCACCCAGCACAAATATGCGTGGTAGCAATATAAATGAGGTTACTTGCTTGCAGTGTTTAAATGGATAACATAAAGTCACAAAGCAAATCAGAAAACAACCTTCAGCTTGTCAGGCAATTAGCTAATGTTTTCTTAGCAAATAATTACCAAATAAAAAGGCACAAAGAAATGAATAAACTTTGCTTGTTAGGTTAACTTCTGCTTATTTTCCACGCAGATCCCAGCAGTGATTCTCCCTTGCTCACACACACAATCAGGTGCAGCTTTAATTACTATCAATTGACCAGCTGAAAGCCTTTAGCTGGCTGGCTGCTACTGTGTGAACCCAAATCCTGCTTTAAGAGCTGTTTGCAGTGGAAATAAAGAACAAAGTTAGGTTTCTTTGTGATGGCTGATGTGTTTGCTCACAGAAAGCTAGCAATAGCACTTGGATAAAGAACAGTCCATGTAATCAATAGTCTCATCTGCTGTATCTCCCCCTTCATCAATCAGCATAGGGTCACTATCATACATTGGCACAGACGAGTCTTTCATTAAGGCACTATCATGAGAATGCTTATTCCCTTGCTGCCATTCACTATTATAGATAGGGTCTGGTTCAGTGTTCATACCTGAGCCTCTCCTGCTATCATAATTCCTCTCTGTATAGCCTGGCCAGTATGTAATCCAGTTCTGATGTCCAGCCTTCCAATCTTGATCCCTGGACACTGGATCTTTCCTCACATACCTTCTGGCATAGGTCTGAAAGTCCTTTCCACGTGCAGTCTTCTCTCTTCCAGGTAGCCACTGGTGATTCCTATCTCTGCCAATCCATTCCTCTGGCTGACTCCAGTCCAATGGACTCTGCTGGCACTTGGAATACCTCCCAGTATAGGTACTGCCTTGGAATCTCCCAGACCTTCCAATGGCCTTTCTTCTCTTCCTTCCAGAGAGTTTCCTTCTCTCTCTATCCGCTTGGCTTGGCTTCTGCTTCTCGAGATGATGTTGGTGCTTGAGCTTGGAGCTGTTGCTGTATCTGTGTCTGAAGCTCTTTCTGTAGCTGTTATCTGTAGAATAAGCTCTATTCTTATTCTGTCCTAATGTGTGCTCCTCCCCAACACAGCGCAGCTGTGTTGAATCAGGCCCTGCCCTTTGAGATGAGTGCTTAGGGATTACCTCATAGCTCTCTTGATTGCACACACATTTTCTCACTTCAGCCCCTCTCATGGCTGCTGGAAACCTGGTGCATTCTGGGACTGGTAGTCTTTTAGGTGAAAACTCTGGTTTCTTACTTCTACCAGAACTGACAGGTTGCTTGTTCAGAGTCACATCATCTTTTCTATAGCTCCTACCTGAGCTATGATAAGCTTCCTTATCACAAGCTACAGGGTAACCTATTTAAGACTAATAAGAGAAAATATTTTTTCACTCAATGCGTAATCAAACTCTGGAATTTGCTACCGGAGGATGTAGTAAAAGCTGTTACATCATGGGGGGGGGGGGGGGACTTAGGGGGCAGAGAGTAGCGCTATGCAACCTTTTATGCACCTAACACAACATGGGTTCTTTACTAGAGTCATGGTTCACCTAGCAGGATTTGAAGGATATCTGATTATTGTAGGTGGGGACTTTAACCTACCTCGCAATGCCATGGAGGACTGCAAACCCCCCGAGTCAATGTGAAAAATTTGGAGAATAAGGGGGTAAACTTCCTCCTGAAAGAGCTGGGGCTTCTCAATGCTTGGAAGACCCTACACCCAGGGGAACTCAACTTCACTTTTTACTCAGCCCCACACAAAAGCTATGTGTGCTTAGATTATCTCCTAATACACACCAGCATGCTGTGGGGGCTAGCAGGGGTGGAGATCAAGGATTCTGGGCGGTCTGACCATCAGTCGGTGCATATGGAAATCAGAGTGCAGAGGGGAGGAGAACAGGAGGGGAATAGGATGTGGCGTATGAACCAGACACTAATCAAAGACCCCAAGTTCCATAGCCATCTAAGGGGGGTGTGGTGGCAGTATTGGGAAGCTAATGATACTGAGGAGGTGGACAAAAGGACAAAGTGGGAGGCAGCAAAAGCTACAGTGAGGGGAGAGATCATTGCATATGTTGCCCAAAAGAAAAGAGCAGGAGATGAAAAGTTCCTAGACCTTTCTAGACAGCTCTATGCCTTCCGGAGACAACATTTGCGGACCCTGGGGGAAGCAGAATGAATGAAGTACCTAGAGGTATAGAAATCTCTTAATGAGCTGCTCACCCAAAGAGCAGAAGAGGATATCCGTATGTGCAAATACCAACTCCACAAATGGGCGGAACAAGGCTGGGAAGCTCATGGCCAAATTAGTGAGCCCAGCAAAGGGGAAGGGATTGATTACATGTATACGAATCGCGAGGGGAGGGGAAAACCGAACGGCAAAGGGAATTCTTCAACAATTCCATGAGTACTATAGGGCATTATATGGGGAAGACCCAAAGGATGGGGAAAGGCGAGAAGCATTCAAGGGCCTGACCCTTCCAGAACTAGATGAAGCGGAGAAGCAAACGCTTAATGCCCCCTTCACAACATGGGAGGTAACCGCGGTGGTGCGAGCGCTTAAGCTGGCGCAGGGCAAAGAAGAGCGATTCTACTGGAGCATACTCATACATTTCTGTGGAGAGGGAAAGGGCAAGAATTAGCTATCAAACACTGACAGGAACAGAGAAGGGGGAGGCATGAGTCTTCCTAGCTTGCTGCTCTACAATGTGGCTTCCTTGTTGCGGTGGATACATGAACTGCAGATGCAGGATGGAAGGTATGCACCACCAGACCTTTTTTGATGGGGAATGTGGCCCTTATAGCTGCATGAGCTTGATGCAGTGCTCCAAAGTGGAAAGCCATAGAGCCGTGGGCAGGAGCAGGTTTCTAGATGCTTTGCAAAAGGCGTGAGATTGGTGGCGGCGTAAAGTAGGGGAAGCTGTGAGTAAATCCCTCTTCCACCGCATGGTGGAAAGCCTGGAGTTCCTCTCAGGCATGGAGAATGGCATTTTCAGGACTGAGAAAGAAGGGGATGCAAGTTTGTGGGACACCTGGGAGAGTTTGGGAAGGACAGGTTCCCTTCATTCGGGGATATGCAGGAGAAATGGCAGATGCCGCAAACATTCTTTTTTGTCTATTTACAATGTCGTCATTACGCCACAGGAGATAGAGCAGATATTCAAAGAGTAAGCACATTCACAGCCTTAGACAAAGTCTTTCTCACCACCGCTGTGAAACAGAACAAGATGTCACATTGGTATCGAGTAGCACGCTCATGGGGGGAGGCAACACCACTAAGGAAGCTGGCAGCTGCCTGGACCACTGAATTGGGAGAACTGCTGGAAGACACAGACATATGAGGGCTCTTTGAGAAACTACCAAAAATCGCGGGAGACATAGGGCTACTGGTAACCCAGTTAAAACCGTTATACAGAGCGTATATAACTAGAGCAAGGAGGGCACAAATGAAATTATGGGGAAATCCCGAATGCCTGTGCTGTCAGATAGAACAGGGAACACTGAAACACATATTTTTTGAATGCCACAGACTAACGGCACACTGGAGTGATATTCTAGGACATAGCCAAGCGTCCTGGGATGCACGATACAGTGGACATACACAGCACTATTATTAGGAAGGGAAGAACCATTGCGGGAGATAGGGGTGGGACCCTTGTGAAGGAAATTTGTGCAGGTGGCCTTCCTGCTGGCCCAAAAAGTCAACCTAGCACATTGGATTGAACCTGAAGCGTTGAAGGTTGGGCAGTGGAGTAGCAAAATGTTAGAAATGGCAGAATGGGTGCTGTGAGACTTATGAGGGAAACATTCAGTGGCAAGACGAAACTATGTCCAACTATGGACTGTTTTCAGGGAGGGACTGGACAATATGAGAAGAGAGAATGTGGAATGAGGGGGGAAAGGGGGATGGGACATTGGAAAAAAGGGGAAAAGGGCTAAAGGGCACGGGAAGGAGGAAGGCGACCTAGCACAGTTTATAAGGAATGTAGCTGAAGAGCAGCATAACAGGTGGCATAGAATTATCTAAAGGGGGCCACTAGAAAAGCTGCATTGTAAAGCTGCAAGGGTTGAACTGGCATGTGGGTGGCTGGGCTAAACCTGTGTAAGGTTTTTTTTTTTTTTTTTGTTTTTTGTTTTTTGCTATCTGTTTCTGTATGAAGCTTATATGATGTGCCATAGCCCAAATAAAATAAAGTATTTACAAAACAAAAAAAGAAAAGAGAAAGTACCCTGTCGTGTACTCTTCCAGGTTTCCCATTCACACCTCCACTTAACTCCTGTCCAACTGCCCCTGCATCCGCAGTTCCGCCGGCATAATAAATCCTTATAAATAAAATAAATAAGTAGTCAATCCTGACAGAGCCCCCACAAGTTCTTACCCGAGCCTCCAACTCTTGCCCCCCTGAGAGCAAATCAATGCTGACTTCCGACATCGGGGCACTGGCCGCAGAGGAAGATCTTATGGGCAGAACTGGAATGGGGGCTTCCAGACTTAAGGGTGTCTCATGTCCATTTTCACTGCCGACTGCTTCTGCAACCAGAGGCAAGAAATGCAGGCTCTCGACAGAGTCATCGGGGTTAGCTCCTGGGCAGCTCATAAAGACATCAGTCTGCCCCGAAGAAGGCTTCTGCACATCTTGAGAGGATAAAGAATCATGTTTTCTCTTAACTCTTACCCATATTTAAGGAAATCTCTCAGGAAAAAAAAAGCCATCCTAAACAGCTTAATGGTGTGTCAGCCATTTTGGATCCGTCCTAATTTGAGTTTTTAACAGCAGTTTCTTTATTGGTAGCACAGTATTTGCACCGTTGTCTGTATTATAGTGGTGTTTTTAAATTTGCCCAAACTACTTGCAGGTCAAAGTATGTGCACACAGCCTGTATGCACACAAATTTGCTATGAGTGGAGGTGCTCCCAGGAATAGTCTTGGGAAGGGGTTAATGTTTGTTTGTTTATGTATATGGGAGGGGAGGCAGATATTAAAAGCGAATAACAAACTTCCTAACCACGTTAATCATGGTCACTGGGATATTTAGTGACACTAACATGGGTGCTGCTGCTGCATGCCCCGATGCTAACCGGCTAGCATCAGGGCATTATGGTGGCAGAGCGGGGCAGACTTGTGGGGATAACTGTGCAGCGGCACTATTAAGTCGCTGCCTAGTTTTCCCTCAGTGGTGAAAGATAGACTGGCCTAACTTTCGCCGCTGAAGCTAACTAGGTAGTAGCTGAATATCATTTTTCCCCAATTAGCTTCAACAATAATCTAGTTGACCCAGATATTCAATGCTGGTGGTGGGATGTGACCCTGACATTGACTATCAGGCCCATTCTTTATAAAATAGATGTATATGTGCATAAAATAAGCTGTGAAATGTGTGCATATTAAATAGCAGATGTAAATGTGTGATTGTTTTCTCTTTGAATATTGTTGTAAATTATGCACATTCTTGCCACGCATGCACATATTATAAAATTAAGCTTTCTATAAATAGGGATGGTATGGGTGGTTTTTATTTTCTTATACGTTTCCATTTGCAGTAATAAGTCAGAGACTCTACCTCTTGCAACACGTCACAACATTGTTTGTGTGGGGCTGTCTCCAGATGGAAACCTGGCAGTACTTGTGGATGAAGGTACATTTCTATGTGTTCAAACAATGCTACATGGGCAGGAGTGCCAAATAAAGATTTATGACTATCAATCTGTTCTTGCTGAAACTAAATATTATTTAACTGTTTTATATATTGCCTTTCAGGCTGTCAAAGCGGTTTACAAGCAACAATGTATCAACCTTATACATCTAACAGTCAGCAAACCAGTAACAGAATAAGGGATCTAGAGTTTACATGGAATGTTCTTATTTACAGAGAAATGCAGGCACCCTGTGGAAAAAAGATGTTCTTCTGGGATTTTCTTTTTTAAGGGATATCACATAATTCTGTTTCCTAAGGAAATCACTCTGTTATTTCTCAGTATAATATACCATAAAAATACCCAACCTCAATCAGTGACCATCAGGATGCTGGCATGTGTGGGGGTGCTTTTTCTCTACATTGGTAGAACTATTCGCTCTATGAAGTGCCGTTTAACAGAACATGCTTCTCGGCTCCGTTGTGCGGTGTTATCTGCTCCTATGATATCCCATTGTATTGAGTTTTCTCATACTTTTGTACAACTTCACTGGTCTATTATAGACCATGTTCCAGAAAATCCTCGAGGGGGACAGCGGGAAGATCGTCTTCAATACCTAGAGCAGCGCTGGATATTCCGCCTTGGCACGATGGAGCCTGGGGGTCTGAATAGAGAAATTGACTGGCAAAGCCTTATCTGAATGAAGTTTCGTCATAACTCTTCATAAGCCAATCGGATCAGGGGTTCCCCATCATGTGGGGGTTTCCCCGATGCTGATTGGTTGGTTCTTCTTTAAAAGAGATTTATCAGCCATTGTAAATTTGACCACAGCTGCATTGACAGCGTCTGAACTACGGCGTTTGAAGATTTGGAAATTCTGGTTATTACACTTGATACAGGGCAACAGTGCCCGAAACGTGCGCGTCGTGTATTGGATTCATCATAACTGGCATTTCTGGACTGAGATAAGTCTTTTGACTATAATTCAATGGTTATTTGAACTTTAATTTTTGGTGAAGAACCTTTAAAATAAAAGTAGCTGCCCGCTTGGTGTGGGTCGGTTTTCCTTCCGACCTTCCTACGGCTAGCTCCGACAAAAAAAAAAAAAAAAAAATTAGATTGATGGTCACTGATTGAGGTTGGGTATTTTTATGGTATATTATTGATTTGTCCTAACCTGAGGGTTCCTTTGATATTGCATTTCTCAGTATAAGGCAAGACTTGACAGATTTTCTTGGAATCTAGGAGCCGGCCTAAAAATCTAGGAGCTGACTGCTGAAACCAAGTTCAATATACACACCCCTGTCCCCCCAAAAAGGAAATAGCTGCTATTTTTTTAGGTTTCAGAGTCTCATTTACTAAGACTATTTTCCCATTACCTATGGAAAAAGCTTAAATCATGCTCTTAATGCGCCACTGCACAGTGCTAACAGTAGGCAGTGGCCTCACTCCTCCACCCTCTCCTATCATCCCTGTTGACCTTGGTGGTAGTGTTCCTGCAGGAGTGTGGTGCTGGCAGTAAGGTGCCTGAATGTGTTTGTTTTGGGTGTGTGGTGCTGAAGGTAGAGTGTAGTAGTGGCGGGGGTAGGGTGCCTGCATGGGTGTGTGGGGCTGGGGGTAGGATAGCTGTGTGTGTGTGATGCAGGGAGTAGGGTGCCTACATGCATGTGTATGTATAGGTGTGCTGGGGGATAGGGGGCCTGCGTGTGTGGGTAGGGTGGGTGTGGGGGGACTGGGGTACGGGGTGTTTTTGTGTGTGGAGGACTTAGGGGTAGGATGCTGGCATGTGTGGGGGTGCTAGAAGTAGGTTGCCTGTATATGTGTGGTGCTGGGGGAAGGGGTGTGTATGGGTGCGGGGATAGGGTGCCTATGTATGTGTGGTGCTGAGGGGTAGGGAGTGTGTGGGGCTGGGGGTAGAAGGTGTGTGGGTTTGGGGGTCAGGTGCCTGTGTGTGTGTGTGGTGCTGGGGGTCGGGTTCCTGCATGTGTGTGTGCGGCGCTGGGGATAGGGTGTGTCCATGTGGGGCTAGGGGAAGGGTTCCTGCTTGGTGGTAGGATGCCCGTGTGTGTGTATGTATGGTGCAGGGCTAGGATGCTTGTTTGTGTCCATGTGGTCCTGGGGGTAGGGTGTATGTGGGGCTCGAGGTATGGTGCTTGTGTGTGTGTGAATGTGTGTGTGTGTTTGGGGTTGGTGCTGGGGTAGGGTATATGAGGGACTGGAAGCATGGTGCCTGCATGTGTGTGTATGTAGGGCTGGGGGTAGGGTGACTGTGTGTGAGTGAGGGGCTGGTGGTATGGTGCGTGTGTGTGTGTGGGGTGAGGGGGCTAGGAATAGGTTGCTTGCGTGTGTCTCTGTGGTGCTGAGGGTTATGGTGTATGTGGGACTGGGGGGGGGGGTAGGGTGCCTGCATGTGTATGTTGGTCTGGGGGTAGGATGTGTGTGGTAATCCTGGAAGAAGCAGGAAGTCAGTCCTCACATATGGGTGATGTTGGCACCGACAGAGCCCCCGTGGAAGCGTCTACCCAGCCTTCAAAGAAAGCCTTTGTGAGATGCCACCACACATGCATAGTCCCCTTCCCGACCCCCAAACCCACATACCTCCTACCCCCAGCACCACACATTTACAGGCACCCAACCCTCAGCACCCCCAACCCCCACCCCCCACAAGCAGGCACCCTTCTTCCTAGCTCCCCCCCCCCCCAACACAGGCACCCTATCTCTAGCCCACTCCACATCCTACCCCTAGCTCACCCCACACATCCTACCCTACCCATCTTACTCAGTCACCCTTTTTCCGCGGAGCCCAACAGACGTCTGTCGTCTTTCCCTGGAAAAAAGTAGATTTTTTTTTTTTTGGTGCATTAAACTGCCCTTCTTCCCTTCTTCCTGTTAGCACCAGGCCCTTTCCAGGCTTAGAGTCTCAGAATCTCTATGGATTGAAATTCCATGTAAAAAGGGGAAGGCGATGGCAGTGGGGGTGCACTATCGACCGCCTGGCCAGAATGAACAAATGGATGATGAAATGCTCAAAGAAATCAAGGAAGCTAACAAAAGTTACAGCACAGTAATAATAATGGGTGATTTCAATTACCCCGGTATCGACTGGGTCAGTGTCACAGCAGGACATGCTAGGGAGATAAAGTTCCTAGATGAAATAAATGACTGCTTCTTGGAGCAGCTGGTTCATGAACCGACCAGAGGGGAAGCCATATTGGACCTAATCCTTAGTGGAACGCCAGATCTAGTTCAAGAGTTGGGGCCACTTGGCAATAGTGATCATAGCATGATCACGTTTGATTTAATTAGTGGAGAGGGGATAGTAAGGAAAGCCACAGTACTACCTTTTAACTTTCGAAAGGGAGACTATGATAAAATGAGGAAAATAATTAAGAAAAAACTAATAGGAGCGGTTGCAATTACCCCGGTATTGACTTGGTGAGTGTCACGGCAGGACATGCTAGGGAGATAAAGTTTCTAGATAAAATAAATGACTGCTTTTTGGAACACCTGGCTTTCTGATTGGACGCTGGGGAGCATTCCCACATGGGCTCCGTCAGTACCGACAATACCCATATGTGATGACTACATTCCTGCTTGTTCCTGGAGATAGCGTTATTAGAAAAGGTAGAGAAGAGCCACCAAAATGGTAAAGGGGATGGAAGGATAACCCTATGAGGGGGACTTAAAAGGTTAAGACTCTTCAACCTGGAATCTTTAAGAGATGGCTGACGGGAGATATGATATATGTCTATAAATTAATTTAGTGGAACGGGTAAACGTAGATCGATTGTTTACACCATCAAAATATAGGAAGACTAGAGGACATTCAATGAAGCTACAGTGAAACCTCTTTAAGACGAATAAGAGAAAATATTTTTTCATTCAATGTGTAATCAAACTCTAGAATTCATTACCAGAGGATACAGTAAAAGCTGTTAGTGTAGCTGAGTTTAAAAAGGTTTGTTCGAGTTCCTGAAGGAAAGGCCCATAAACCATTATTAAAGGGGACCCAGAATTTCCAATGCTTGCCCCAATACAAACATTGTGCCTTTTGGGGAAACTGCTAGGTACTTGTGACCTGGATTGGTCACTGTTGGAAACAGGATAATGGGCTTGATGGACTTTGGTCTGACTCAGTATGGCATATCTTATGTTCTTCTGTAGAACTGGTTGCAGTAATTCGAGAGGCCAGGAAAAAGGACCACACATACACGCAAGTCATCCTACCCCCAGCACCACACACACACACCTTACCCCAGCACCCCCCCCCAAACACACACACATGCAGCCACCATACCCACAACCCCACACAGACCCACACCCACACCAAGCACTATACACACTGGCACCCTAACCACCAGACCCACACGCACATGTAACCACTACACCCCGAGCCCACACACCCTAACTCCAGCACCACACAGACACACAGAGAGGCACCCTGCCACCAGCACCCCCCCCCACCACACACACACACCCTACTCCTAAACACTACACACACGAACATAAGAAATACTGAGTCAGACCAAGGTCCATCAAGCCCAGTATATTATTTCTAACAGTGCCCAATCCAGTTCACAAGTGCATGGCAGGTACCTTACCCACAGGCCCAAACAGACACACCCCGCCCTACCCCCAGCACCACACACATACACAACCCCCAAACACACGCAGACACCCTATCCCCCCAGCCAAACACACACATATACAGGCACCCTTCCCCCAGCCCCAAACACAGACACCCTACTTCCATCACCACACACAGGCAATCCTACTCCCAGAAACATACACACACATGCAGTCACCCTATGGTTTATGGCACTTGATATACCGCCCTTTTACTGTGTGTATCAGAGCGGTTTACAGATATAGTCTAACAGGCACTTTTTATTCTCTGGTCCCCGAAGGGCTCACAATCTAGGCGTACCTGAGGCAGGAGTAGCTATGGGACTAGAGCAGGAATGGGCAAACTACGGCTCGCGGGCCGTATACGGCCCGGCGGACCTTTTAATCCGGCCCGTGGACGCGTGCGGAAATAGAAACTACAGGAGAAGTAGCGCGGTGGCAGAGCGTAACAGCCATCTTGATGCCCAGTCTTCCAATTTATCAAGATCCTCATGCAATTTTTCACAATCCTCTGCATTCTATCTTTTAACCAGTTCCTGATCCACAATAGTACACTGCCTGCTATCCCATGACTCTTTAGTTCTGAAAGTCCAGATACACAATATCAACTGACTCACCTTTGTCCACCTGTTTATTCACTCCTTCAAAAAAACATAACAGGTTAGTAAGACAAGATCTTCCTTGTCTAAAGCCATGTTGGCTGTCTCCCATTAGGTTGTGACTGTCTACATGCTGAGTAATTTTATTCTTTATGATGGTTTCTACCATTTTTCCCGGTACTGACGTCAGGCTCACCGGTCTGTAGTTTCCCGGATCACCCCTGGAACCCTTTTTAAAGGTGTTACATTGGCTTTTGACTCGGTCTGTCACGACATTCTTATGGTCCGCCTAAGAGAGAAGGGCCTCTGTGGAAATGCTCTTGAATGGTGCAACTCTTACCTCTCAGAAAGATGGCAGCAAGTTCGCTCAAATGGTGAAACATCAGAGCCATTTCACCAAGGTCAAGGAGTCCCACAAGGTTCCTCTTTGTCATCATTATTATTCAACATCTACATGCAACCCCTATGCAACATTATCAGGTCCTTCAAAGTCAATTATATGATCTATGCTGATGATGTCCTATTATATATGCCATTTTGCATTGATAAGATGAATCTCACCACCATAACCAACTGTTTTAACGCCATCTCAGACTGGCTACTGACTCAAAATCTCAGAATCCAGAACAAGAAAACAGAGGTACTTTTCATTTCAAGAAACCCCAAGTTCACACCACCTTCATTCCTTGAAGTCCAAGATGCTAAGTTGCAAGTAAAACCCCACATCCGTTATCTCGGTGTTACCCTGGATCAGAATCTAGACCTGAAGACCCACATAGCCAACACTGTAAAGGCAATTTATTTCAAGATTCGCTCCCTTAGAAACCTTCGCCAACTAATTGATCCAGATGATTTCCGTACTGTCTACCAGGCTTTAATTATCCCACATTTTGACTTCGCAAATTGTATACTACAGGGGCTCCCCCAATCAACCCTCAACCCGCTTCAACTCGCATTAAACAGTGCTGCAAGAGTGCTCTTCGGGACACCAAAAAGAGAACATGTAACACCTCTCCTGAAACAATTACACTGGCTCCCTATCCAAGCGAGAATCACCTTCAAGACCCTGCTACTAGTCTTCAAAGCTCACAAAGGACCTGCTCCCTCCTCTCTATCAGAGTTGATCCAACCTATCCCCTCCAACAGGCTTAGAAGAATCTCGGAACTAAACATGCTTAAAGTTCCAAAAGAATCCTTAAAATACATCTCTGCAACTGTGAACCGATCATTCAGCTTATGTGCTCCAAAACTGTGGAATACCCTCCCACCACACATTAGGGCCATCTCTGATATCCCCCAGTTCAAAAAGGCCTTGAAGCATCACCTTTTCATCATATACTTTCCAGAGAACACAATAACACAAGTTCATCTAAACAGCTCCAATCCCATCCCTATCTAACATGATACTTTTTCAAGTAATATTACTATCATATGTATATAGTTCAAGTTCTATTATCCATTGTTACTATTACCCCTGTTTTCCAAGTTTTTCTTCCTGTTACATGTAAAAACAGATATATGTATCTTATCTTATCTGATGTTTTGTAGTTCTATGTAAACCGCGCTGATGATGAATAGTGCGGTATATAAAAATGTTAAATAAATAAATAATAAATAAATTAGAGATGATTTTAATGATAGTTCACAGATTACTGATAGCAGGTCTGCAATCTCATATTTCAGTTCTTTCAACACCCTTGGATGTATACCATCCGGCCCAGGTGATTTGCTACTCCTCAGTTTATCTAATAGTTGTAAGACATCTTCCCGATGTATCGATATTTCCTTCAATTCTTCCGCACCTTTAAATACCACTTCAGTCATGGGTAACATCCCTACATCTTCCTCAGTAAAGACCGAAGCAAAGAATTCATTCAGTCTCTCCGCTATCGCCTTGTCGCCTCTTAGTGCTCCTTTAACCCCTTTATCATCTAATGGACCAACTGACTCTCTCACAGGTTTTTTGCTACGAATGTACTTGAAAAGGTCTTTATTTTGCGTTTTTGCTTCCGCAGCAAGCTTCTTCTCAAATTCTCTCTTTTCCTGCCTTGCATTTGACTTGCCAGTGCTTGTGCTGTTTCCAGGTTTCGTCGTTTGGCTCTTTTTTCCATTTCCTGAAAGATGCTTTTTTGGCAACAACAGCCTCTCTGACCTCACCTTTAAACCATGCTGGCAGTTTTTTGGACTTCCGTCCACTTTTCTTAAAGCGTGGAATACAGCTGGTCTGGGCTTCCAAGATAGTATTTTTCAACAACACCCAAGCTTGATGTACGTCTTTAACCTTCACAACTGCTCCTTTTAGTTTTTTCTTAACTGTTTTCCTCATTTTATCATAGTCTCCCTTTCGAAAGTTAAAAGGTAGTACTGTGGATTTCCTTACTATCCCTCCTCCACTAATTAAATCAAAGGCAATCATGCTATGATCACTATTGCCAAGTGGCCCCAACACCCTTATCTCTTGCACTAGATCTGGTGTTCCACTAAGGACTAGGTCTAATATGGCTTCCCCTCTGGTCGGTTCATGAACCAGCTGCTCCAAGAAGCAATCATTTATTTCAACTAGGAACTTTATCTCCCTAGCATGTTCTGACGTGACACTGACCCAGTCAATACCAGGGTAATTGAAATCACCCATTATTATTACTGTGCTGTAACTTTTGTTAGCTTTCTTGATTTCTTTGAGCATTTCATCATCCATTTGGTCATTCTGGCTAGGTGCTCGATAGTACACCCCCACTGCCATCGCCTTCCCCCTTTTATATGGAATTTCAATCCATATAGATTCTACAGCAGATTTTGTTTCCTGCAAAACTTTAATCCTTTCTGAGTCAATGCCCTCTCTAACATAGAGCGCAACCCCTCCACCAATTTGATCAGCTCTGTCATTACGATATAGTTTGTACCCAGGTATCACAGTGTCCCACTGGTTGTCCTCCTTCCACCATGTCTCTGATATTCCAATCATATCTAACCTTTCATTTAGTGCTATATATTCTAACTCTCCCATCTTATTATTTAGACTTCTAGCATTTGCATACAAGCATTTTAGAGAATGTATTTTATTCATGTTAATTTGGCTATTGTTAGACATGGGTAATTTGGGATCTTTAAGCTCTGTCTGCTCCATACTTGAGGGCATTTGGGCTATTTTACTCTTTTGTGGAACCTCTCTGCTTTTGGTAGTATCCTTCAAGGATACATTCTTCCGAACCATCCGCTCTTGGGCGACTGTCGGCTTTCCCCTATCTTCTTTTTAAAGGTTAATGCCAGCAGCCTGGTTCCATCCCGGTTAAGGTGAAGCCCATCCCTTCGGAAGAGCCCCTCCTTTCCCCAGAATGTTCCCCAGTTCCTAACAAATCCAAAACCCTCATCTCTGCACCATTTTCTCATCCACGCATTGAGACTCCGGAGCTCTGCCTGCCTTTTGGGTTCTGCGCGTGGAACAGGAAGCATTTCGGAGAATGCTACCCTAGAAGTTCTGGATTTCAACTTCCTACCTAAAAGCCTAAATTTTGCCTCCAGAACCTACCTACCACATTTTCCTATGTCATTGGTACCGACATGTACCAAGACAGCAGACTCCTCCCCAGCACTATCTAAGACCTTATCTAGGTGGCGCGTGAGGTCCGCTACCTTCGCACCAGGCAGGCATGTTACCAGGTGATCCTCACGTCCACCAGCCACCCAGCTATCTACATGCCTAATGATCGAATCACCAACTATAACGGCTGTCCTAACCCTTCCCTCATGGGCACATGGCCCTGGAGAAACTTCCTCGGTGCGAGAGGGTTTTATATCACCTGGAGGACAGGTCCTAGTTACAGGATCACTTCCTGCCACACCAGGGTGATGCTCTCCTGTCACGTGACCTCTCTCCTCCGTGGCAACGGGTGCTGCCAGACTGGAGGTGGGACTTCAGTACCATATCCCTGTAGGTCTCGTCTATGTACCTCTCTGTCTGTCTTATGTTTTCCAAGTCTGCTACTTTAGCCTCTAGAGAACGGACTTGTTCCCTGAGAGTAAAGAACTCCTTGCACCTAGTGCATACGTAAGACCTCTCACCAACTGGGAGAAAATCATACATGTGACACTCAATGTAAAAGACTGGAAAGATCTTTAAGTTCTTACTTACTAGGGGTTGCTATGGGTATTTATACCAATAAAACTGTACCTAATACGTTTAATATACCTTGTTCACCTGAAGCTTAATTAATCTCAGGTCCTTAGTGTATGACTGATTTGGGTAATAAGCTTCACCTGAAAGCACCTCCTGTCTTTTAAGATGTGTAAGTACCTATAAAGCTATGATTATCCCAGGGGAGGGTGGGTGTGGGGAGGGAGGAGGGGAAATAACACTTATTAAAAGAGGGCTGCTACACAGTACCCTGTCTTGTGCTGCTGAGGTAAGCTAAATTCTGATTTGATTTAAAGTATAGCTCTTAGCTGCTGCTAGGCTCTAACTTCTTATGAAATTTAAACTACAAGCTCTCTGCTGGGTTCTAAATTTAACCAGAAAGCTCTCTTCTGTGTGTTAAATTTAAACTAAAAGTACTTTGCTGTTACTTGGCCCTGAGTGACTATTAAATTTAAACTATAAGCTCTCTGCTGGGTATGAAATGTAACCAGAAAGCTCTCCTCTGTGTTTTAAATTCAAACTTAAATTGTTGCTACTAGGCCCTAACTGATCCAACAAAAAACAGTGGGTTCACAGATTAAGTAGCTTTAATACAAAGAATTCTTTTTAGAAAATTACCAGAAGTATATACTCACAGTTGCAGATTTCTCTCCAGAATTAACAGTACCCCTTTCTAGTCCTTCAAGATCAAATTGGTGGAGGGGTTGCTCTCTATGTTAGAGAGGGCATTGAGTCAGAAAGGATTAAAGTTTTGCAGAAAACAAAATCTGCTGTAGAATCTATATGGATTGAAATTCCATGTAAAAGGGGGAAGGCAATGGCAGTGGGGGTGTACTATCGAGCGCCTGGCCAGAATGACCAAATGGATGATGAAATGCTCAAAGAAATCAAGGAAGCTAACAAAAGTTACAGCGCAGTAATAATAATGGGTGATTTCAACTACCCCGGTATCGACTGGGTCAGTGTAACATCAGGACATGCTAGGGAGATAAAATTCCTAGATGAAATAAATGACTGCTTCTTGGAGCAGCTGGTTCATGAACCGACCAGAGGGTAAGCCATATTAGACCTAATCCTTAGTGGAACACCAGATCTAGTGCAAGAGATAAGGTTGTTGGGGCCACTTGGCAATAGTGATCATAGCATGATTGCCTTTGATTTAATTAGTGGAGGAGGGATAGTAAGGAAATCCATAGTACTACCTTTTAACTTTCGAAAGGGAGACTATGATAAAATGAGGAAAACAGTTAAGAAAAAACTAAAAGGAGCAGTTGCAAAGGTTAAAGACGTACATCAGGCTTGGGTGTTGTTGAAAAATACTATCTTGGAAGCCCAGACCAGCTTATTCCACGCTTTAAGAAAAGTGGAAGGAAGTCCAAAAAACTGCCAGCATGGTTTAAAGGTGAGGTCAGAGAGGCTGTTGCCAAAAAAGCATCTTTCAGGAAATGGAAAAAAGAGCCAAACGACAAAACCTGGAAACAGCACAAGCACTGGCAAGTCAAATGCAAGGCATTGATAAGACAGGCAAAGGGAGAATTTGAGAAGAAGCTTGCTGCGGAAGCAAAAACGCAAAGTAAAGACCTTTTCAAGTACATTCGTAGCAAAAAACCTGTGAGAGAGTCAGTTGGTCCATTAGATGATAAAGGGGTTAAAGGAGCACTAAGAGGCGACAAGGCGATAGCAGAGAGACTGAATGAATTCTTTGCTTCGGTCTTTACTGAGGAAGATGTAGGGATGTTACCCATGACTGAAGTGGTATTTAAAGGTGTGGAAGAATTGAAGGAAATATCGATACATCGGGAAGATGTATTACAACTATTAGATAAGCTGAAGAGTAGCAAATCACCTGGGCTGGATGGTATACATCCAAGGGTGTTGAAAGAACTGAAATACGAGATTGCAGATAGTTCAGTAATCTGTGAACTATCATTAAAATCATCTCTAATACCTGAAGATTGGTGTTACATTGGCGATCCTCCAATTTTTAAAAAGGGTTCCAGGGGTGATCCGGGAAACTACAGACCGGTGAGCCTGACGTCAGTACCGGGAAAGATGGTAGAAACCATCATAAAGAATAAAATTGCTCAGCATGTAGATAGTCATGACCTAATGGGAGACAGCCAACATGGCTTTAGACAAGGAAGATCTTGTCTTACTAATCTGTTATGTTTTTTTGAAAGAGTGAATAATCAGGTGGACAAAGGTGAGTCGGTTGATATTGTGTATCTGGACTTTCAGAAAGCCTTTGACAAGGTCCATCATGAGAGACGTTTGGCAAAACTAAAGAGTCATGGGATAGGAGGCAGTATACTATTGTGGATCAGGAACTGGTTAAAAGATAGAAAGCAGAGGGTAGGGCTAAATGGCCAATTTTCCCAATGGAGAAAGGTGAATAGTGGTGTACCCCAGGGATCTGTGCTGGGTCCGCTGCTTTTTGACATATTCATAAATGACCTGGAAAGTGGAATAACGGGTGAGGTTATCAAATTTGCAGATGACACAAAACTATTTAAAGTTGTTAAAACCCAAGAGGATTGTGGAAAATTGCAAGAGGATCTTGATAAATTGGAAGACTGGGCATCAAAATGGCAGATGAAATTTAATGTGGACAAGTGCAACGTTATGCACCTAGGGAAGAACAACCCAAACTATGGTTACACGATGCAAGGTTCCACATTAGGAACCACCACCCAGGAAAAAGATATAGGCGTCATTGTGGATACCATGTTAAAACCCTCGGCCCAGTGTGCAGTGGCGGCCAAGAGAGCAAATAGAATTCTAGGTATGATAAGGAAAGGAATTGAAAATAAAACAAAAGATATTATTATGCCTCTATATCGTTCCATGGTGAGACCGCACCTTGAATATTGTGTGCAATTCTGGTCGCCGTATCTTAAAAAGGATATAGCGGTTTTAGAAAAGGTTCAGAGAAGAGCCACCAAAATGGTAAAGGGGATGGAAGGATACTCCTATGAAGAAAGGCTAAAAAGGTTAGGGCTCTTTAACCTGGAAAAGAGACGGCTGAGGGGAGATATGATAGAAGTCTATAACTTAATGAACGGAGTGGAACGGGTAAACGTAGATCGATTGTTTACCTTATCAGAATATAGAAAGACTAGGGGACATGCAATGAAGCTACAGGGTAAACTATTTAAGACTAATAAAAGAAAATATTTTTTCACTCAACGTGTAATGAAACTCTGGAATTTGTTACCGGAGGATGTAGTAAAGGCTGTTAGTGTAGCTGGGTTTAAAAAAGGTTTGGACAAGTTCCTGGAGGAAAGGTCCATAAACTATTATTAAGAAGGGACCCAGGATATCAATGCTTGAACCAATACAAGCATTGTGGAACCTGTGTCCCTTGGGGAAACTGCTAGGTACATATGACCTAGATTGGCCACTGTTGGAAGCAGAATACTGGGCTTGATGGACCTTTGTCTGACCCAGTATGGCATATCTTATGTTCTTATCTGTCTGTATGGTGCTGGTGTTAGGGTGTGTGGAGCTCGAGTATGGTGGGTGTGTCTTTTGGTTAGGGTGCCGGTGTATATCAAATATAAAACCTAGGGTGTTGGCCCTGCCTGCTACTTTTTTCTTAGATATCCGTGCAAGTGTCTGGTTACCTATCAGGGTTCTAAATTTGTTTTTCTAGATCCAGTTCAGTTGGGCAGTTTTTTGAATGGTAAAGAGGGCCAAGTTAATTGATTGGTCTAGGGTAGGGAACTTGTTAATTGCTGTCTCGTATTTAGAGCTATTGCTCTTGCTATTTCCTTTAGATTTATTACTTTAGTAATGTCTCCCCATTACTGGGCTTGATGGACCTTGGTCTGACCCAGTATGGCATATCTTATGTTCTTATCTGTCTGTATGGTGCTGGTGTTAGGGTGTGTGGAGCTCGAGTATGGTGGTGTGTCTGGTGGTTAGGGTGCCGGTGTATATCAAATATTTGTAATACATCTTCCCAGTATATCGATATTTTTCAATTCTTCTGCGGCATCACCTTTAAATACCATATCTCCAGGAACAAGCAGGAATGAGTCTTCACATATGGGGTACTACGGTACTGACGGAGTCTGCGCGGGAACGCTTCCCAGCGTCCAATCAAGAGCTTTTGGAAGCATCCCAGCACGCCTGCGTGCTGCCTTCCCTCCTTTCCCAACTGCCTCTCCTCAGTTTTCGTTTTTCGCGGAGCCGGCAGGACGTCCTCCTGTCACCGCAGAAAATTCTTGTTTTATTTCTTTAGTTTTCTTGTGGTCGCGGCTGTCTTCCCGACTCCACCGGTACCGCCGGTGTTTTCATTTCTTTTCTTGTAAAATCTTCCTTTTCCACGGGATATTTTTTCTTCATAGTGTCCCACGGTCTCTTAGGCCTTTTAGGCCTCTTCTTTTTCCTTCATGGAACCGCCAGACACTTTCTCCAAGAAATGTTCGGACTGTGGCGGTACAACTTTATTTTTAGACCCTCGAAGTCGGTGTCTAACCTGCTTGGGTCCTGATAACAGTTTGGTGAGACGAGGTCTTCAACATCGAGGTTCCCTCGATACACAGTTGCCCTCCAACTTCGGGGCACCGTTCCCTTCTTCTTCCACACAGGATCAGGTAACCCACAAACAGTCTGTTAAGACTAGCCAGTCCTCGAGTGGTAGGTCTCATGCACAGCATGTAGACGGCTCCGGCCTTGCCCTCGAGGGCCCACTGGCTTCAAAACCCCGGCGGGAGTCTTCGGTCTCCAAAGCCTATAAGGGTTTCAGGTTGTTCCTGGGGTTCACCCCCCACAGAACATACCTAGGCCGTGTACGGTGGTGGCATCCGCTTCGAGCGGTACCGATACCCCGGCATCGGCACTGGTGTTGGATGAAACACTCCTCACCAGGGATAGTAGTCTGGCGTCCTCGGTGCCTTCGGGACTGGTGGATATTCTCTAGATTCACTTTCCATTATCGGTTCCAACACCGATACTACCACCGACATCGGTACCCTCCAGACGTGCATCGATAGCCTCGCTTCCTTCAATGCCGAGTCTGGAATCGATCTCTAGTCTGGAGGACTGGGTACCGACTCGCCTTTGTACCGGCTCTCGGCGGTACCGAAGGCTCGGTTCCGATGATTCGGATCCGCAATTCTCGGTTCCCCCGAGGCCGATTGAGTTGGCACTGGTTGACCTTCCTTCACTGGTATCAGACATGGTACCGAAGTCGGTACCACTGTCCTCATTACCCTTACGGTCGGTGCCTTCCATGCTTCGCTTATCAGGCTCTCTGCTTTCGATGCCGAGTTTGGAATCGATCTCTAGTCTAGAAACTGGGTATCAATAGGTTTTGGTACCGACACCGAGCGATACCGTTGCTTCGGTACCAAGGATAGTGGCTGGAAGTTTTCGGTTACCTCGGTACCGATTGAACTGTCACCGATGACTGCTCCGATGTCTTTGTCGGGCTTGATTCCGACATCGGTACCGGTATCCACAGTAGCATCGTGGCCAGCTCCTGCCATGCTTCTTTCAACAGGATCGCTCCATTCTATACCAAGCTTGGAGTCTGTACCTGGCATGGAGAATGTGGTAAGGACGGTTGCTGCTCCTGACAGCCAGTACCAGCAACCATCCCTTAACCATTCCACACTGCACGCTGCAGGATCTTCTCTTCCTATATATTTGGATAACTCTGTGGGTGCTCAGGCTAGTTCTTTAGATCTAACCTGTCCAAGGGAGATTCCTGTTTGGAATCCCTCTTTTCAGAGTTTCCTCCTGGATATAGCAAGATCTCTTGCCATTCCTTTTCCAGGACATGATCTTGCACAAGGCTCTGTTTCTGCCAAAGCAAAGGACAACGTAATGCTTCCTTTGCATCATTCCTTGCAGGATCTCCTTCTAGGAATGTGGGAAACACCTTTAAGGGTACCCCCACCTCCCAGGGCAACTGATCTCTTATATCAGGTGCCCCCCCTCTCCAGGGTTTCAAAAGACTCAACTTCCTCATCATTCCATAGCAGTGGAATCAGCAATGAGGTGGGTAAAAGTAAGAAAAAGCACTCTTCTTATCCGCTAGGTCGTGAGTCTAAGACACTAGATGCCTTTGGACGTCAAACCTTCCAGACATCTATGCTTTCTGCAAGAATTCTCTCATATATTTTTTATATGAGTCTTTCTCTTGAGGAGGTCACAAAGCAATTACATCTTTTGACTCCTTTCCTTCCGGATTCCAGGAGTACAGGCTATTCCTCACTGCTTAAGCATACCCGGAATATCTCTTGGTTTCTTTCTCGTGCTTCCCTAGACTCTTTTGAGTCTGTTAGCAGGACTTCTGCTATAGCTATAGGGGCACGACGTGGAGCCTGGCTCCAAGCTTCAGACTTGGACAAATGGGCACAGCAACGGCTGGGACATACTCCTTGCACTGGAGAAAATCTTTTCAACAAGGAGTCTTTACGTCAGGTTACTCAGTTGTCCACTGATTTACCTGTTCCTAAGGGTTGTTCTACACCTTCTTCTGTCCCAGTAGGTAGGAAATGTCCTACCAAACTTTCTTCCCACAGGAGAAGAAGGTTTTATTCCTCGCTTGCCCATCATACAGATGTTCCCCAACAGGGGAGGCATCGTCCTGATCTGAAGAATACAACCTCTCACCAGGCTCAGCAAACCCAGCACCTGCAGGGTTTCTGATCAATCATCATCAGATGCTTGTGACTCTTGGGGTTAGAATCTACATTGCTTCTTCTCAATGGAGGCAATCCACTGCTTCATTCTAACCCCTACACATGGATCTCTTTCCAAAAGACATCCATTTTTTCTATATTCTATGAGCTGTCAGGATGTTCATGCCTATATGTCACAGGTTGCTCCTCTTTTTCTTGCTAGGGAAAGAGGTCTAACCACTATCAAATGATAGTTCCTGTGCCAGCATGTATTTTTCCTTTCTATAGACTTCCTACTTCATAAGTTTTCTTCAGCTCCATTCTCTTCACCCTCTTACCAAGGGTTTCCTCTGTAAGAGCAGAATTACTTACTGGGAGGCTTTTTCTTCAGCCTCTCTACTTTTCTCACTTTCCAGTGCGGAGTTTTCCTCTCTGAGTTACCTCCTCTATTTCAATCTTGCTTTGAGGCAGCTTATCAGACATGTCCAGAGTTTCCTACTCCTGTTCTGTCTGTTCTTTCTGTTTTGAACAGTAAGATTCTTTCTGCTGTCTTGCTAGCAGCTGCCTATGCAGGAACCCTAATGTTTGGACCACTGGTTCTTGTCCACAAACAACCAGATTTGTCCTCCACTAACATTCTGTCTAGCCTTAGTAGTGGCTCCAAGTCAGTGCTTCATCTAACTTGGAGATTATCTCACTACAAGCTTTCTGCATTGTCTTCTATTTCTGCCATCTCCATTCTCCTGGGTTTGGCAGCATAGTTGGCAGAGATACTGGCTCTCTAGCAGCCAGTTCTATCTCCTCATTCTCCTGCATCATGCTCTGCAATTTACAGAGAAGCTTTCCACTATGGGCCCTTGCTAGAGAGCATGGGTTTTTTTTTCTCCAACAGCTATCCTAGCTGGTTAGAAAAGGCTTTTCAGTCATTTCTCCCATGACTAGAAGGTTCTCCTTTCTTTTACTATCTCCTTTTTGATATAAAGGACATAGGCCTTCTCTTACGTGAAAGCTCAAGGAGTTGCCAGTTCCCTGCTTTGGTCCATAGCATTCCCAATCGGGGATATGCTCGTCCTCATGGTAAGAACGCATGATACCTTTGCCCTTAAGCAGGTCAACATGGTATCTCATCTCTAGGCGTCTTCTGTCTACTTACCATGCTAGAGTCCTGGAAGTCTCGGGACTTGCTGGCTACACATTGATATTATCCTCTGTTTTTCACGTAACAGTCCTGGTTATTTTTCACTAGCTAGCATTCTTGCAGATCATGACCAGGAGGAATAGATTCTCTATATGTCTTCTCAAGTAGGTTCCACCTCCTTTTTATTAGATGAATCTTTCCTCTCCACATATCCTATGTGAATATTTAGCTGTATTTATATCCCGCTTTTCACCGGGTCAAAGCGGTCAATTGGGAGATACATTTAACACAAGGGGATATGACACACATACGCTAATACTTACAGGGAACATGGGCAATGGAGGGTTAAGTGGCTTGCCCAAGACCACAAGGAGTGCCTATAGGACTAGAAATCCCAGTCCCTCCGGCCTGAGATTGCTGTCCCCAGGTGGGACTTGAACCCCTGGCCCTCCGGCCCGAAGTACCTTGTCCTAACCACTAGGCCATTCCTCCCTTGAGGAGTACCGTGCTGTAGGCATATCTCTGTCTGTTTAATTGCAGACACCCATATGTAGACCTACATATCCATATTTATTTTTTGTGTGTATTTTGTGCCCTTCCATATCTCACTATAGATATATTCTTATATGTCTATCTATATATATATCTATATATATATATATATATATGTCGAGATATTTTATTATAGATAGATATGTGGATACATATCTATCTCACTGTCTATCCTCATATAGCTATATGATTCTGACAGAGGGGTTTTACCCATACCTATGCTATCTAGCAGGTTTGGGGTTCTACACACCCAACCACTCCTGTGGTAGTCAACAATTTTTATACCATAACCTACGGGTTTAGGTACCTCTGAAGCTCTCCCTACTCCAATATCTCTCCTAGCTTACCCCAGTTAGGAGAGACATTGTGGATCTTCAGTTAATCACAGGCTTAACGCCTCAGGCATTTGTCCTCTCTTTTGCGATACAAGGGGTTCCCATACCCTTTCTCCCCATAAGGACTCTGCCTGTTTGTCCAAATTGGTTAGCTATTCTCTTTTTGCTCCTAAGAGTGAGCCACTCTGCCGCCAAAAGAGTTAAGTTTTTGTCTTAAAGCCTTCCGCTGAAGGCCCACCGTTTTTGTACTACCCCAGTTTTTCCTACTGGGGTTACCTGTTACCCTTCAGGATTCTGACCTCCACTGTTTTTCCCACAGGTTTATTACCTCCACTTACAGTGAGGTCCTCTTCAAGGTTCCTCTACTGGGTTTCCCAGTAGATCCATGAACCTCTATACTTCTGTGAAATCCTGTCAGGGGAGGTCCATATTGCAATCTTCTTTACAATATCATTGATTACAATTATCATCCACACATGGACTCCTCCTCTGCAGTCCTATGCTAGGTTAGCTGTTCCACAGCATCCTTCTTTTCTCAACTCCTACCCTCCATCCTCAGGATGCCTGGTGTTCTGGGAGATAGCATGTTCCAACCTATGACATGCTGGGACTCCAGGCATCTCAGCTTGGGAGTCCCCATATGTGAAGACTCATTCCTGCTTGTTCCTGGAGATAGCACAGTTACTTACCTGTAACAGGTGATCTCTGGGAACAGCAGGAATAAGTCTTCACAACCCACCCACCTCCCCAGGAGTTGTATCTCTATCTATCTTTCCTTTCTTCTCTCTCTCTCAGCTTTAAAACTTAACTGAGGAGATGCAGTTGGGAAAGGCGGGAAGGCAGCATGCAGGCGTGCTGGGATGCTTCCAAAAGCTCTTGATTGGACGCTGGGAAGCGTTCTTGCACAGACTCCGTCGGTACCGACGTACCCCATATGTGAAGACTTATTCCTGCTGTTCCCAGAGATCACTTGTTACAGGTAAGTAACTGTGCTTTCTGTCATGGGTAACATTTCTTCTCCAGGTACAAGCAGGAAGTCAGTCCTCACATATGGGTGACATCTGCACCAACATAGCCCACATGGAGCCTTTTCCCAGCTTTCAAAGGAAGCTTTTGGGAAAGCCACCATGCATGTGTGGTCCCCTTCCCGCCCAAGGGTGCTATCTTACTCAGTCTCCATTTTTCCATGGAGCCCTTAGGATGTACGTTTCGTCTCCGGAAAAAGTTTTTCTCTATTTCCAACCGGTTTTTGCTATCCAGCCTTCGCCGGTCCTCTTCACGCCTGTCGAGCACCTCTGCTTTGGCCTTGGTCTCGGGTTTTTCCCCTTTTTCCCTTTTTTTGTGTTTTGCCGCGCTTTCGTGCTCGTTTTAACCGCTGGCCACGACAAGTGTCTTCAACCTCACAGGGGTTCTTTTTCCCCCCAATGGCTTCCAGTTTTAAGAAATGTGATATTCAAAAAAACATGTCGCTCATGGACACCCATGACTGTAGTCTCAGGTGCCTAGGAGCTGACGATGACCTGGAGCTATGCTCCCTCTGTAAGAAGATGTCCTCTAAGTCCATCCAGAGTCGTAAGCAGAAGCTGGATGATCTCTTCCGTAAGGCAGCCCCAGTATCAGTGGTAGTTCCCCGCTCTTTGGCCCTGCAATCCCTGGAGTCTCCCAAGGCTCCTCCCCTGGCCACAGTGGTACTCTGACCAGGGGTCGCATGAACGCGAGCAGAAGAAGAAGAAAGCCGTGAGGACTCTGTCGGGTGCACCAGACAAGCATGAGAAATCACGCACCCGGTCTCTCAGCCCCCTTCGGCAGACTTTAGAGTCGGAGAGGGAGAGGCTCAGTAAGGTACCTTGTACCAATATGGAGACCTACAGCGAAAGTCACCCCGGCATCGGTGTCACAGGGTTCCACTTCTGAGTGGGATGCTCGAGTTCTGGCCTTGGAGCGCAGCGTTTCTGCATTCCTTGCTGTCCAGCAGGCGCTGATGCCTGGCTCTGCTGGCACTTGCCTCGAGACCACAGGGACCTCAACCTTGAGGACTCCCTGAGCTGCTGTAGTGACCCCCAAGATCCTGAAGCCTTGCGAGGGTCCTCAGTGCGGTTCTCAATCTCTGTCGCGGTCCTCGGGCGCGATATCTTCTTGGGCGAGTGCCTCCTGCTCCGGGAAGGCTTCAGCCTCGGGAGCCCAGTGCGGGTCACCGATCCATCTCGAGCCACCCGACTTCGAGTCCTCCACGGACTACTCTGGGTGGAAGTCCAACGGGAAAACCTCCCAGAGACTCTGTCCCACCGAGACCTCCCCTCGGACCCCTTTTCGCCGACACAGAGGCAGCTGTCACCTCCCTTTCTGGAGTTCATCCAGGACATGGCGTGTGCCCTAGCACTCACCACTGTCATAGGAGGTGCCTCGTGCAGAGGAGCTCTCAATATTCTTCAATATGAAACTTTTGCGAAGGAAGCTCTCTGTGCTGGTTACTCCCATTCTGAACTGACTCGTCGTCCTCATATGGGAGACCCTGGCTTCTGTCCTTATCGTGAGCATGCGCCTGGATGCTATGTATAGGGTTCAGCTGGGCCTGGAGTTTCGGAAAGCTCAGCTTCCTCACACCTCGATGGTAGTCGAATCAGCCATGTGGAAGCTAAAGAGCCCAAAGACTTATTCTTCATTCCCGCCAGGCAGAGAGTCTTGTATCCTCGATGTCCTCGGGCGCAAAGCTTATCAGGGCTCCAAGATAACAGACTGCCTTACCCAAATGACGAGCTGGTGTCAAAACAACAACCTCACAATAAACTACAACAAGACTGAAGCTTTAATAATCACTCGGAACCAAAGCTTCATACACCCGCCAAACATCAAGATACAAAACACTACTATACCAATAAGATCAGAAGTGAGATACCTTGGAGTTACTCTGGACAATAATCTAAACCTCAAGCCACACATAGACAAAACAATACAAAAAGTCTACTACAAGATGCGAATCATCAGGAGACTGAAACCACTCCTTGCCCCAGAACACTTTCGTACCGTCCTTCAAGTACTGATAACCCCAATACTGGACTTCTGCAATCCGATATACTTGGGACTACCGAAACAAGCCCTCAAACCACTCCAGCTAGCACAAAACACTGCAGCACGAATAATATCCGGTACTGCAAGACAGGACCACATCACACCTACCTTAAAGGACTTACACTGGCTCCCAATCGGTGCACGCATCAGATACAAAACTATCATAAACCTATTTAAGATAAATCAGCACACATCAGCCAACAGCCTACACACCCTCATTCAACCAGACAACAGCACTCGTCCTAGAAGAAAACAAACACGCAACCGAGTCAGCACCCCAGGTGAATTCAAACACACACGCAAGGACACAACAGACAGAGCTCTCTCCATGGCTGCTCCAACAATATGGAACAAACTACCAGACGACTTGAGGGCAACTACAGACCTCAAAGACTTTAGAAAACAGCTAAAAACCATGCTGTTCATAGAACACTATGGACACATCACATAACCTAAGAGAATGTATAACAGCACATATTACCGTCTGTATAGAAAATGTTTTGCAGCACCACTGTATATAGCCCACACTGTACATAGCTCAAACCATTCTAGCACACAACACGCCACACCTTGTACATAGCTCACCCCAATCTAGCACACGATACAACACACACTCAACTAAATTGCACCCTCACTGCATGATTAACACACTCACTTTACCCGATTGTTTGCTGTGATACCACCTTGATTAATAAGATAAGGCGGTTTAAAAATACTGTTAAATAAATAAAATAAAAATACTGTCATGCTGCATCCAGGTTTACCAATTATACATTGGGATGTACCTCTGTGACCTTGCTAGAGAGCTTGGAGACTTTGCGGCAGGCCTTGACGGAGAGCATCTTCGAAGTTTTCAGGCCCTCTAGAAGTCCTTTGGAGAGTGCTTGAAGTACTAATCGCATGTGGCATATGACGGCTTAGAGTCTTCCACCCGGTTGGCAGCAGCTGGCATCGGAGCCCACCAGCAGGCTTGTCGCCAGTCCTTGGACTTGGAGCAATGGGTCCAGGAGAAGCTGCTGGACGTCCCCTGCCTCGGGGAGCAACTATTCGGCAAGCCCATGCAGGATAAGTCAGTGAGGATTGAAACTGAGTATATGACTCGTACTTGCCTCTCGCTGAAAACTTCCTCCCTCCCCAGGAAGAAACGGCAGAGCAAGAAGCCTTTCTTCCATCGGAAGGGGCTCCCGTACAGGGGCTACCCATCCTACCCACCAGCATCGATCTCCGTTCAGGGCAACCAGGGCAAGAGCACGGCCCATGGCTCTCCTAAGCTGAAGGATCCCAAGACCCAACCCCCGGTGCTGGCTCAGCTGTCTTCGGGGTTTTGGCGCCATTGGCATAGCCTCTTGTCTGCTGACAGATTGGCTGTCCGTTGGTGGGCATCTGATCCACATCTCCCACAGGTGGGAGTCCATCTCCACCAATGCTTGGGTCCTCCAGGTTGTTCGGGAGGGCTATCTCCTCCATCTGGACCATTTCCCCCCCCTCTGTACTTCCCCAGGGAGCCAAGGTGACTTCTCCAGCACTAGGCCCTCCTGAGTCAGGAGCTCGCAGGTCTTCTCGAGGACGGAGGGGTAGAACCAGTCTCACCAGACCTCAGAGTATGGGGGTTTTACTCCTGATACTTCCTCGTCTCAAAGAGGAGAGCGGGCCTCCGGCCCATCCTCGACCCACGGAACCTAAACAATTTCCTGGTGTGGGAGAAGTTTAAGATGCTCTCCCTTGGAACATTACTGCCCTACCTCTAGCAGGCTGATTGGTTATGCTCCTTGGACTTAAAAGATGCTTATGCTCACATCCTTGACCATCCCAAGCACAGAAAGTACCTCCGCTTCATGGTTCAGGGAAACCATTACCAGTACAGGGTACTTCCCTTCAGCCTCACGTCCGCTTCGCGGGTCTTCACAAAATGCCTGGCCGTGGCTGCGGCCCACCTCCGGTTGAAGGGCCCCGTCTATCCCTACCTAGAAGACTGGCACATAACAGGGGGCACGACCTCCGAAGCCTGGCTGGCCATGGACTTTACCATTCACTTCCTGGAGCATCTGGGGTTCGTGGGTGAATTACCCAAAGTTCCACCTCACTTCAGTTCAGTTCCTGGAGTTCATCGGGGCTTGCTTGGACACCCTGCGGGCCATGGCTTTCCTTCCTCAGGTCTGGGTGGACCGCCTCGTGTCCCTATTATCCGAAATGCGGTGATGCAGCGTCATCTTAGCCCTGACGATGCTTTGTCTTCTAAGCCACATGGCCTCCATGGTCCATGTCATGCCCAATGCCCGCCAGCACCACTCATCTTGGTCACGTCCGGCATGGTGGAGTCTCTTGCATGGTGGTGGGAGGTCCGGAACCTGCTTTGAGCCATGCCCTTCCAAGCTCCGATGCATCAGGTGTTCTTGACCACGAACGCTTCCCTGATGGGCTGGGGACTCCACTGCAAGGGACAGCGCACTCAGGGGACCTGGTTCCTCGAGGAGTCCAAGCAGCAGATCAACCTGCTGGAGCTCCGGGCCGTCTGCCTTGCACTCAAGACTTTCAGGAACTGTCTGCAGCACTGAATGGTGCTCATCCAGACAGACAACTAGGTCACGATGTTCTGTGTGAACAAACAAAGAGGGACCGGCTCCTACAGCCTCTTTTTGGAGGCAGTGGCCCTGTACTACTTCGCCACAAGCCAGGGCACGACCATCCGAGCCACCTACTTCTCAGGCCAGGACAGTGTGTTGGCGGACCGGCTTAGCAGAGTCCTCCAACCACACGAGTGGCGCCTGTGTCCTTGGATGGCGCAGTGGCTCTTCCAGCATTAGTGGACCACAGTCCTGGACCTCTTTGTCAGCCCTGTGAATTCGCAGCTCCCCTGGTTCTGCGGTCTCCTTCTGCACCCTGACGGTAGCCTCGGACGCCTTCCTACTTTTGTGGGCAACTGGCCTGGTGCATTCCTTCACCACCCCCCCCCAAGCCCCTCATTGCCCGGACCCTTCTCAATGTTCAGCGGGACAAGGCCTCTATGATCCTTGTGGCCCCGAGGCGACCCAGGCAGCCGTGGTTTCCCCTGTGCTCCACATCTTGACAGAACCCCCAGTCCCTCTCGGGAGCTCACCAGATCTGCTCACGCAGGAGGGGACTTTGCCACTTCACCACAACTTGAGGTCTCTATCCCTCACAGCATGGTGGCTGAGCGGATTGCTCTAGCCTTCTACTGTCTACCCATGGACATCGAGGATATTCTCTAGGAACAAGCAGGAAGTCAGTCCTCACGTGTGGGTGACGTCAGCGCCTACTGAGCTCTTGCAGAAGCATTCCCCCAGCTTTCAAAGAAGGCCTTTGGGAGATGCCACCATGCATGCGTGGTCCCCTTCCCGCCCAAGGGTGCCATCTTGCTCAGTCTCCTTTTTTCGGTGGAGCCCTTCAAACATCTGTCTGGCTTGTGCCTGTAAAAAGTTTACTTTTCTCTCTGAGTTTTCATACTCCAGTATCGCACCGGTACTCTTCCCGCCACCTGACCTCGTTGCCTCCGCGTCGAGTTCGGGCCTATTTTTGTAGTTTTCGTTCTTCTTTGGCATCTTCACGCCTTTTTTTCCAACTGGCAACCTGGAGAGTCTTTGATCTCGCAGGGGTACATTTTCCCCCCCATGGCTACCAGTGGCTTTCAGAAGTGTGATCGGTGCTCTAAAATTATGTCCTTAACCGACACATATGACTGCTGCGGTCTCTGCAAAAGGATGTCCAGCAAGGTCCTCAAGAGCCGCCAGCGGAGCACGACAAGTTTTTCCCCCAGTGCCTCCAAATGCCAGGGCCTCGCCTGATACAGCTGTCAATGGTCTTCTCCTTGAGCAGTTACAACTATCTAATTCTTTTATAAAAATGCTCCAATTTATCTATATAGAACCTACTCTTAAAGGTTTTAACTATCCTTTCTTTCACACAATACTACCGATCACAGTTACTTATCATTTATTTTGTTTTTTTGTATAGCATCGGAGGTCTCAGACTTATCTGAACACAACTTTTTGGACCTTGAAATGTCCAACTTTAGTGTTTGCATTGCATCAATGACCTCCGACTTTTTTATGATCAAGACTGAAAATGTCACAGGTATGAGCATGAATTTCTGTCTCCTCTTGACTCCAAACTAAATTGCATACACTACAAAAACACGTTTTTTCCAAAACTCTATCATATGCACGTTCAATTGTGTTATTTCCGTACTCAATGGCTGTCGAGCTCTTCACCAATATTTGAAATTCTTCTTATTGCTCACTGATCCCTACGCCTCCCCTTGGCGCCTTCATAGCATTTCACATTGATCGTTTCTTCAGGGGATCATTAATCTTCTCGTTTTTTATCACTACCATGATGCTGCACACATTTCATACCAACTCTGCTTTTGGCAATTTTGTCAGATGGAGACTCACAAATGATCGCTGCAGAAGAACGCCGCGCATTCTCAGGTGGATCTCTCCGAACCCAAGCCCCGTTGTAGGTCCTCAGAAAGGGGGGGGGTCTCTCTCGAGGGAACCCAAGAAGAAGAAGAAACCCTCGAAGGCAGTGTCTTTGGACGGTTCTGACCGGCCGGGTGCCTTCCGGACCCGGTCCCACAGTCCGAGGCGCTTGTCTGAGGCTTTGGAGAAGGAGCGACCTGCAAAGGTCCCCCGAAAGGACTCAACCTCGGACCAGCCTCAGTCACCAGACACCATCCTCGTCGTGGAGTCCAAAATGGTGGCCCTGGAGTGCATTTGTCTGCCTTCATGGACCAGCAGCGGTCACTGTTGTCAGGTTGTTGGAGGGGTTGCGCTCTATGTTAGAGAGGGCATTGAGTCAGAAAGGACTAAAGTTTTGCAGGAAACAAAATTTGCTGTAGAATCTGTATGGATTGAAATCCCATGTATAAAGGGAAAGGCGATGACAATGGGGGTGTACTATCGACCACCGGGCCAGAATGAACAAATGGATGATGAAATGCTCAAAGAAATCAAGGAAGCTAACAAACGTTACAGTGCAGTAATAATAATGGGTGATTTCAATTACCCCGGTATCGACTGGGTCAGGGTCATGGCAGGACATGCTAGGGAGATAAAGTTCCTAGATGACATAAATGACTGCTTCTTGGAGCAGCTGGTTCATGAACCGATCAGAGGGGAAGCCATATTAGACCTAGTCCTTAGTGGAACACCAGATCTAGTGCAAGAGTTAAGGGTGTTGGGGCCACTTGGCAATAGTGATCATAGCATGATCGCCTTTGATTTAATTAGTGGAGGAGGGATAGTAAGGAATTCCACAGTACTACCTTTTAACTTTCGAAAGGGAGACTAATGATAAAATGAGGAAAATAGTTAAGAAAAAACTAAAAGAAGCAGTTGCAAAGGTTAAAGACTTACATCAAGCTTGGGTGTTGTTGAAAAATACTATCTTGGCAGCCCAGACCAGCTGTATTCCACGCTTTAAGAAAAGTGAAAGGAAGTCCAAAAAACTGCCAGCATGGTTTAAAGGTGAGGTCAGAGAGGCTGTTGCCAAAAAAGCATCTTTCAGGAAATGGAAAAAAGAGCCAAACGAAACCTGGAAACAGCACAAGCACTGGCAAGTCAAATGCAAGGCATTGATAAAGCAGGCAAAGGGAGAATTTGAGAAGAAGCTTGCTGTGGAAGCAAAAACCGCGAAATAAAGATTTTTTCAAGTACATTTGTAGCAAAAAACCTGTGAGAGAGTCAGTTGGTCCATTAGATGATAGAGGAGTTAAAGGGGCACTAAGAGGCGACAAGGCGATAGCGGAGAGACTGAATGAATTCTTTGCTTCGGTCTTTACTGAGGAAGATGTAGGGATGTTACCCATGACTGAAGTGGTATTTAAAGGTGCGGAAGAATTGAAGGAAATATCGATACATCGGGAAGATGTATTACAACTATTAGATAAACTGAAGAGTAGCAAATCATCTGGGCCGGATGGTATACATCCAAGGGTGTTGAAAGAACTGAAATATGAGATTGCAGACCTGCTATTAGTAATCTGTGAGCTATCATTAAAATCATCTCTAATACCTGAAGATTGGAGGATCGCCAATGTAACACCAATTTTTAAAAAGGGTTCCAGGGGTGATCCAGGAAACTACAGACCGGTGAGCATCACGTCAGTACCGGGAAAAATGGTAGAAACCATCATAAAGAATAAAATTACTCAGCATGTAGATAGTCATGACCTAATGGGAGACAGCCAACATGGCTTTAGACAAGGAAGATCTTGTCTTACTAATCTGTTATGTTTTTTTGAAAGTGTGAATAAACAGGTGGACAAAGGTGAGTCGGTTGTTATAGTGTATCTGGACTTTCAGAAAGCCTTTGACAAGGTCCCTCATCAGAGACTTTTGGCAAAACTAAAGAGTCATGGGATAGGAGGCAGTCTACTACTGTGTATCAAGAACTGGTTAAAAGATAGAAAGCAGAGGGTTGGGCTAAATGGCCAATTTTCCCAATGGAGAAAGGTGAATAGTGGTGTACCCCAGGGATCTGTGCTGGGTCCACTGCTTTTTGACATATTCATAAATGACCTTGAAAGTGGAATAACGAGTGAGGTTATCAAATTTGCAGATGACACAAAACTATTTAAAGTTATTAAAACCCAAGAGGATTGTGGAAAATTGCAAGAGAATCTTGATAAATTAGAAGACTGGGCATCAAAATGGCAGATGACATTTAATGTGGACAAGTGCAAAGTTATGCACCTAGGGAAGAACAACCCAAACTATGGTTACACAATGCAAGGTTCCACATTAGGAACAACCACCCAGGAAGAGATTTCGGCGTCATTGTGGATAACATGTTAAAACCCTCGGCCCAGTGTGCAGCGGCGGCCAAGAGAGCAAATAGAATGCTAGGTATCATAAGGAAAGGAATGGAAAATAAAACAAAAGATATTATAATGCCTCTGTATCGTTCCATGGTGAGACCGCACCTTGAATATTGTGTGCAATTCTGGTCGCCGTATCTTAAAAAGGATATAGAGTTATTAGAAAAGGTTCAGAGAAGAGCCACCAAAATGGTAAAGGGGATGGAAGGATACTCCTATGAAGAAAGGCTAAAAAGGTTAGGGCTCTTTAACCTGGAAAAGAGACGGTTGAGGGGAGATATGATAGAAGTCTATAAATTAATGAACGGACTGGAACGGGTAAACGTAGATCGATTGTTTACGTTATCAGAATATAGAAAGACTAGGGACATGCAATGAAGCTACAGGGTAAACTATTTTTATTTATTTTATTTAAAGGGTATTTGTATCCCGCCTTATCCTTTAATCAAGGCGGTGAGCACAGCAAGCAATCAGTGTAGGTGTTGTGTGTCAGGTGAGCTTTATGTACAGTGTGGGTGCATGTGTGCGAGTGTTTTGATTTGGGTGAGCTATTTTCAGTGTGCGCTATGTACAGTATATACATGGGTTTCTGGGTCCAGGCTTGGTGGTTTCCGTTAGCTGTCATTAGTCCAGATTGGATCCGGTTTGTAGATTCAGGTTAAGCATTCGGGCCGTAGTGATCTGTGAAGAGTACAGTTTTCAGGTGTTTCCGGAAGTCCAATAAAATTAGTCCAATTAAGTCCAATTAAGACTAATAAAAGAAAATATTTTTTCACTCAACATGTAATCAAACTCTGGAATTTGTTACCGGAGGATGTAGTAAAGGCTGTTAGTGTAGCTGGGTTTAAAAAAGGTTTGGACAAGTTCCTGGAGGGAAGGTCCATAAACCATTATTAAGAAGGGACCCAGGATATCAATGCTTGACCCAGTACAAGCATTGCGGAACCTATGTCTTTTGGGGAAACTGCTAGGTACGTATGACCTAGATTGGCCACTGTTGGAAACAGGATACTGGGCTTGATGGACCTTGGTCTGACCCAGTATGGCATATCTTATGTTCTTATGTTCACGACTGGTTCATCCGTCCCGACCACTGGGCCCTCGATGTCCAAGATGTCCTCGGGGGCTGAGACGATCCTCGGCCGAGGTCTCGATCTGAGTCCTGCTCGATGGGACCACGATCCTACCTGGCAAGTATGCTGGACACTGGTTGCGGAGCATCGGGAGCCCCGAGGCCCGCTGAGCAGCCCTCCTACGAGTCCTTAACGGAGTACTCCGAGTGGGAGATGGAGGATGAGGAGTGCCCCGACACCTGTGGCCACCGAGATGTCCCATCAGACTCTCCCATCTCGGATCCCCGACGACGGTCCCTGCCGGAGGATATGGGTTTCCTTGATTTCGTCAAGGATATGTCAAAGGCCCTAGTGTTCTCTACCTAGTTGGAGGAGGATCCTCAGGCGGATGAGTTGGAAATCCTCTAGTACGAGGCTTCTCCGCTGGAATCTCTCACGGTGCCCATTCCTCCCATCCTGCAACGGCTGATGCCCCCGGATGTGGGAGACACCGGTGTCGGTACTGGTTCTGAGCAAACGGCTTGACTTTATGTTTCAAGTCCACCGGAGCCCAGGCTTCCAAAAGTCATAGCTGCCACCACTGTTCCCTCTAAGCTGTGCGCGTGCGCGCGCGCACACACCTCGCCGAGTGAGCGCACGTACTTTACAACAGAGCGCACAAAAATTACGGTTCTGATAGAAAACACAGACGTCTTAAAATTTAAAAGTTGTGTATTTATGTTTTTCACAAGTTCTACAATATTTTCTAGTGCAATCAATGTGGTGTATATACTGTATTCTGACGTGTAGTCAAATTTTAAAGTATATAACTCCGAGTGTCGTTATGTGGCGCACAAAAATTTAACCTTCCTTCAAAAGCTGCACACAGCTGATATTTTATGCGCACACAGCCTACAGAAAATTAGAGGGAACATTGGCTGCCACATAACTCCATGGTTTCGGAGTCAGCCATCTGTCAGCTGAAAAGCCAAAAGATGCATTCCTTGGTGCCCACCAGCAGGGAGCCTTGCACCCTGGACACCCTTGGCAGAAAGTGCTACCAGGGCTCGCTGCTCATCGGCCGCAGGCCTACCAGCTGTACATGGGCATGTACCTGAGACACCTAGTGAAGGAATTCATTGGGTTCTCAGCTCGTCTCTCCGATGAACACTTGCAGCCAAGGCAGTCCGTGAGTGTTCCAAATTCATGCCTCGAGCGGCCTATGACGGGTTTGAGTCGGCAGCTCGAGTAGCGGTGGCAGGCATCGGTGCACAACGCCAGGTTTGGCTACAGTCGCCTGACCTCGAGCAGCGGGTTCCGGACAAATTGGGTGATATCCAATGCAAGGAGAGAACCTCTTTGGAAAACCCATGACCAACAAGGCTGCCGAGCTGGAGACCGAGTTCATGACGATGACCAGGCTCTCAAAAAAGACTGCTGCCCCCTCCCTGATGGAAGGGCTTGGGTAAAAAGTCCTTCTAGCTGATGAAAGGGGCTGCTTACAGAAACTACTCACCTTTTCATGCCTCCCCAGCTCCCCAACAGGGTTAGCAGGCCAAGGGACATGGACATGACCCACGTAAGCAGAAGGCTCCAAAACCCCATGCACTGGCTCTCGCCCAGCCAGGGGGGAGTTTTTGATTCCTTGAGCATAGCCTATCTACCCCAAGGAGATCAGCAGCCCACAGGTGGATGCCTGGCCCACTATGCCCAGAGGTGGTTTGCCATCACCACTGATTCATGGGCACTTTGTGTGGTCAGGGAGGTTTAACTCCTCCACCTGACTCAGACACCTCCTCCTTATTTCCCGGGAGAGCCCCTTTGGTCTCCTCTCCACCTGGACCTTCTACTGAAGGAGTTTGCAGGTCTTCTCGAGGACAAAGCGGTGGAGCCGGTGCCCCACCATCTCAAGAGGTTCTACTCCAGGTACTTCTTTATGCCAAAAAGAACAGGGGGCCTAAGACCCATCCTCGACCTGCGCAACCTCTACAAATTCCTGGTGAGGGAGAAGTTCAAGATGCTCTCCCTTAGGAATATTGCTGCCATAACTCCAGCAGGGAGATTGGCTGTTCTCCGCATACCCACATCCTCATTCACTCCAACTTCAGGCAGTACCTATGGTTCATAGTGGGGGGCAGACATTTTCAGTACAGGGTGCTCTTTTATCTTGGCCTCTGCCCCGAGTGTCTTCATAAAATGCCTGGCAGTCGTGGCCACCTTCCTCTGTCTCCAGGGGATCTTTGTCTTCTACCTGGACGACTGGCTCATAAAGGGAGGCATGGCCTCAGATGTAACAGGCCACTGCATGCACCATCCAAGTTCTGCAGCACTTGGGTTTTGTAATAAACTACCCCAAGTCTCACCTTTTCCCGACACAGTGTCTGGAGTTCATCGGGGAAAAGCTCAACACTCTCCAGTCGAAGACCACCTTGCCCAGGTACCGAGCCGACTGTCTCAGGACTCTGGCACTGGAAATACAGTAGTGTTCCTTAGTGCCCGCCCAGCTTCTTCTGCGCCTCCTTGGACACATAGCCTCCATGGTCCACGTCACCCCAGACGCTCGCCCACACATGAGGGCGGCACAGTGGTGTCTCCATGACCAGTGCTCTCAGGCCACGGGGACGCCTCCGAGACAGTCTCTGTAACCAGCCAACTGGCAGACTCCCTGGTCTGGTGGCAATCTCTTAGCATCTCGAGGTGGGCATGCCTTTTCAGGCCCCGAGCCCCTCAAGGGTCCTCACTACAGACGCCTCCCTGCTCGGCTGGAGAGCCCATTGTGGGGAGCTCTGCTCCAGGGCAACTGGTCATTAGATGAGAGCACCCAGCAAATAATTCTCCTGGAGTTGCGAGCCATATACTTATCTCTGCGAGTCTTCTGCCACCACCTACATCATCAGCCAGTACTGGTCCAGGTGGCGATGCTCTATGTGACCGAGCAGGGGGCACGGGGTCTCGTGGTCCTCTGCTCATATGCAATCCAACAGGGTGTCCTCCTGTGGGTAGTGTACCTACCAGGCCAGGATAATCTTCTGGCCGACAGGCTGAGCAGAGTCCTCCAGCCGCACGAATGGCAGCTGGACTCCCCAGGGTAGCCAGTCAGCTTTTCCAGATCTGGGAGGAACCTGTGATTGACTTGTTTGCCAGTCCGGACAACTTCTGGTTGCCCCGCTTCTGTTTCTGGCAGGCCCACCCCTCCAGAGTGGCAGCGGACACGTTTTTTGTCTCGTGATCAGGGGGCCTCATGTACGCCTTCTCTTCCATGCCGATGAAAGCCAAAACCTTGTTCAGAACCCTCCACTCATCCTGATAGCCCCTCGGTGGCCCAGGCAACTGTGGTTCCTATTGCTCCTCCGGTTGATGTTGGATATCCCCACCCCCTTGGGGACCTCTCCGGGACTCCTGTCTCAGAAGGGGGGCTCTCTTCTGCACCCCAACCTGGGTCTCTGTCGCTGAGAGGGTGACTGGTTCCTTTCAGCCTTTCGGTTGAGGTGGAAGAGATTCTGCTGGCCTCTGGCAAGGCCTGTACCAGGAAGGCTTATGCCCTCAAATGGCACAGGTTTTCAGCTTGGTGTGCCAAGCACAGTGCTGACCCATTCTCCTGCCTGGTGGGACTGTTGTTGCAGTACCTTCTCCACCTCTCGCAGTCCGGGCTTATGTCTAACTCCGTCCGGGTGCACATCAGTGCCCTGGCAGCACACCACCACCCAATGGATGGCTAGCCCCTCTCAGTCCAGCCTTTGGTAACCTGTTTTCTTCGGGGCCTGCTCCTATCGAAACCCCTAATTCACCCTCCGGCAACCGAATGGGACCTCAACATAGTGTTGGGACAGCTCACTCGCCCACCCTTCAAGCATCTGGCTACCTGCCACCTTTGCTACCTCTCTTGTAAGGTGGCGTTCCTGGTTGCGCTCACCTCCGCTCGCAGAGTTAGGGAGCTTCAGGTCCTAGTGGCAGAGGCCCCTTATACCAGATTCTACAAGAACAGAGTGATGCTTCACATGCAGCCCAAATTCCTTCCGAAAGTAGTATCGCTCTTCCATCTCAACCAGGAAGTGGTGCTCCCTACCTTCTTTCCAAGACCTAACTCCAGTCGGGTGGAGACAGTCCTTCACACCTTGGACTGTAAGAGGGCTTTGTCCTTCTATATCCAAAGCACTCGGAGCCACCGCAAAGCTTCTCAGCTTTTCATCTCCTACGACCCCAGTAGGCTGGGGGAGGCGGTGACCAAGCGTACGCTGTCCACTTGGGTGGCGAACTGTATCACCCTCACCTATGAGCAGGCGGGGCTCCTGCTGGAAGGCCGCATCACTGCGCCCCATGTCAAGGCCTTGGTGGCAAACTTATGCTCTTTTCCGATGTTGGACATCTGCCGGGCCACCACTTAGTCTTCAGTCCATACCTTTGCAGCCCATTACTGTCTGGAAAGAGAGTCCCTGTAGGACAGAGTCTTTTTGGGCTTTAGGCATGGACCCTTTTGCCTTTAGTCTACCGGAGGTCTGGTTTTCATTGGACACAGGGGTCCTACTGTGGTTTGTAGATACAGACTTAATTGCTGCTGCTCGTGGCTCCCTGTGAAAGTCCATGTTTTTGCTATTGTTTTTTTGGTAGCCTGTAGCTGGGGAGTCCCATATGTGAGGACTGACTTCTTGCTTGTTCCTGGAGAAAGCATAGTTACTCACCTATAACAGGTGTTCTCCGGGGACAGCAGGAATCGGTCCTCACAACCCTCCCTCCTCCCCTTGGAGTTGCTCCTTTACCATCTTTAATTTTGCCGTCTTTTAGCTATGTCATCTGACTGAGCAAGATGGCACCCTTGGGCGGGAAGGGGACCACGCTTGCATGGTGGCATCTCCCAAAGGCTTTCTTGGAAAACTGGGGAGATGCTTCTGTGAGGGCTCCATCGGTGCCGACGTCACCCATATGTGAGGACTGATTCCTGCTGATTCCCCGGAGAACACTTGTTACAGGTGAGTAATTACGCTTTCTTTTGGCCTCACAAAAGGACTCGACCAGGCGGGCATATGCCTTCAAGTGGTGCTGGTTCTCAGTGTAGTGTTTGGAGCTCCATGTGGACCCATTTTCGTGCCCTATGAGCTTGGTCTTGCAGTACTTAGACTTCAGTCCAGCCCGCGAGAGGTGTACTAACTCGGTCAGGGTTCACCTGAGTGCCATCTCAATGAACCACCACCCCTGCTCCTTTCTAAGCCCCTCCCCCGCTCTCCCCCTGCGGAATGGGACCTCAGTGTGGTTCTCACGCAGCTGACCAAGCCGCCCTTTGAGCCCATGGCTACCTGCTCACTGCAGCACCTGTCATTCAAGATGGCCTTCCTGGTGGTGCTCACCTCTGCCCGGAAAGTCAGCGAGCTCCAAGCACTGATGGCCAAGGCACCATACATGAGGTTTTATCGGAACAGGGTGGTTCTGCGCATGTACCCCAAGTTCCTGTTTCTCATAGGTTTGTTAGGTTTAGTGCAGATGAGGTCTTGGAGACTTCCGGCTGTGAGGTTGTTTTTGATCTTAAAGACGGTCAGGGCAGATTTGTACTTGGCATGTAGTGTTATTGGTAGCCAATGCAGTTGGTGCAAGAGGGGCATTATGTGTTCTCGTCGGGATGGTCCCTTGATGGTGAGGACTGATTCTTCCTCTCCCTGGAGAACACCTGTTACAGGTTAATAACTACGCTCAGTTAAGACTGAAGCAAATAATTCATTTAGTTTCTCCACTATGGCCTTGTCCCCTCTTAGTGCCCCTTTTACCCCTCTATTATTTAATGGTCCAACTGACTCTGTCACAGGATTTTTGCTTCTAATTTACTTGAAAATGTCTTTATTACATGTTTTTGCTTCACTGCAAGCTGCTTCTCAAATTTTCTCTTTGCCTGCCTTATCAATGACTTGCATCTAACTTGGGAGTGCTTATGTTTCCATTTTTTGTCATTTGTCTCCTTTTTCCATTTCCTGAAAGATGCTTTTTTGGCAACAATAGCCTCTCTGATCGTACTTTTTAAACCATGCTGGCAGTTTTTTGGACTTCCTTCCACTTTTCTTAAGTGTGGAATACAGCTGGTCTGGGTTTCCAAGATAGTTGTTTTAAACAACACCCATGTTGTTGTTGTTGTTGTTAAGTGCCGTCGAGTCGGAGTCGACTCATGGCGACCCTCTGGATAGCTATCCTAAATTGTGTTCGGTCTTCAGTCAGGCGGCTCATTGTTGACAGACTGGTACCCGTAGCTGCTGTTATTGTAGCAATCCATCTCATTGCTGGCCTTCCTCTTTTGCGTTGACCTTCTATCTTGCCAAGCATGATGTCTTTCTCTAATGATCTCTCTCTTCGCATGATGTGTCCGAAGTATGAAAGTCGAAGTCTTGTCATCTGAGCTTCTAAAGAAAGCTTAGGTTTGATCTCTTCTAGTACCGACTGGTTTGTTCTTCGGGCAGTCCATGGTATACACAGTATTCGCCGCCAGCACCATAATTCAAAGGCATCAATTTTCTTCCTGTCTGTCTTTTTCACTGTCCAGCTTTCACATCCATATGATGTTATTGAAAATACCATGGCTTGAACAAGTCGAATCTTTGTATGGAGAGAGACATCTCTGCTCTTGAGAATCTTATCTAGGTCTTTCATAGCCATTCTGCCAAGAGCAATGCGTCGTCTGATTTCTTGACTGCTTGTTGCTTCTTTATTGATAGTTGATCCAAGTAGGTTGAAGTTGTTCACGATTTCAATTTCTTCTCCTTCAACGATGAACCTGTTGATTATGCCAGTTGTCATGATCTTTGTCTTCTTTACATTAAGGTGCAGGCCCATTTTGAGACTATGTTCTTTGATTGTGAGAAGCAAATGTTTCAGATCATCTTCACTTTCAGCCAGTAATGTGGTATCATCAGCATAGCGAAGGTTGTTGATGAGTCTTCCACCAATCTTCACACCTCTGTTGTCTTCATACAGTCCTGCTTCTCTGATGATTTGTTCTGCATATAAATTAAACAGGTAGGGGGAAAGTATGCAGCCTTGTCTTACACCTTTGCTTATTTTAAACCATTCTGTTTCTCCTTGTTCCGTTCGAACTGTTGCTTCTTGATCAATGTACAGATTACGCAAGAGAACGATCAGGTGTTCTGGTATACCCATGCTTCTTAATGTGGCCCAGAGTTTCTCATGGTTTACACAGTCAAAAGCCTTGCTATAGTCGATAAAGCACAAATAGATATCCTTTTGGTATTCTTTAGTCTTTTCAAGGATCCATCTCACATCCGCAATGATGTCTCTCGTTCCTCGCCCTTTCCTGAACCCTGCTTGCACTTCAGGTAGTTCTTGTTCTAGGTATGGCTGTAGTCTCTTTTGAATAATCTTCAGTAGAATCTTGCTGGCATGTGGGATCAGAGCGATTGTGCGATAATTTCCACAGTCAGTTGGATCACCTTTCTTTAGTATTGGTATAAACACAGATCTTTTCCAGTCAGTTGGCCATGATGTTGTCTTCCATATTTCTTTCCTAAAGCTGCGAGAGTTAAAGAAAAAGTTCCAGCATCGAATTGGAATGTTACAAGATGCTCAAGGTTCTATGTTGAATGATGCTGAGAAGATCAAGAAAAGGTGGAAGGAATATACAGAGTTTTTATATGATAAAGATCAAGTGGACCAACAGCCGTTTCAACCTATACCTTATGATCAGGAACCATTGGTGATGAAAGAAGAAGTTGAAGCAGCATTGAAAGCCTTATCAAAGAACAAAGCACCAGGCATTGATAGCATTCCCATAGAAGTATTGCAGCAATCTGATGCAGCTGTTACCGTACTTACAAGGCTCTGCCAAGAAATATGGAAAACAACACCCATGCTTGATGTAAATCTTTAACTTTTGCAGCTGCTCCTTTTAGGGTTTTTTTAAAACTATTTTCCTCATTTTATCATAGACTCCCTTTTGAAAGTTTGCCACCACCCGCTCCCTAACCTTGAGGGTTTGAGGAGGGGTGGGCCTTGAGATTAAGGTTGTAGTTGTGTAGGTCGAATGATAAGGCAGGCAAAAGAATATTTCTTTTTATAAGGATTTATTTCTCCCACTTCAAAAGGATAGGACAAGCATAAAGGATAATGTATTGTAGCCAAAAACACAGGAACAATGGAAATAAGGCTCTTTAAAGGCTGTGCTCAAAAGTGTCCATTAATGTTGGAGTTCACATTCCCTCATGTGAACTCTACTTGGCAATCAAAAACAAGGAAAACAATAATGTCCATGTGCTATAACCAAACAATGCTTCAGCTTATTCTTAACTTCAGGTAAGCTCTTCAGCAGGGCACTTAAATAGCAAACATTTCAGGTTATCAGAGAAAAAGGACCATTCAATTGTCAATCAGACAGGTTGAGCAGTCCATTGGTTGATTTAACTCAATCATTGGCAAAGGAAGAACCAATGGCACATCTGCTTCTGGGCTCTGCACTGACTGCACTACTTTCTGCTCAGGAATGGTTCGTTTGTTTAAGAATTCTTTGAACTCTTTTAGGAGGGCTTCAGCCTGCTTTCTATATGGGCTGGGCTGAGAATTAGCTCCTTCCTGAGGTGAGTAATTGTTTGTGGGTTTTGCTTCAGGCAAACAAACAATGTCGTCTCTGTTACAACGCTCATTCAATGAACTGGAGTTACCCCTCCCCCACTTGTCTCTGTAAGCCAGTGTTGGGTTATTGAGTTCATTTGCATGTGGAGTGTTTCTAAACAGCGCTTCAAACTTAGGGCCTCCTAAATCCTCCCGGCATATATCTCTACCATTTAAATCAGCTGTGTCCTTGTAACTAGCCTGCTTGCTAACTCTGTCAGCAGTTTGGTGAGAAAAGCTGGGTTTAGATAAATGAGTTTCAGGTTGCAGCCAACTGTCCTCATAAAACCTGGGCTTGCCCTGGGTTTTAAAATTAACATTCACATAGTCTGGCTTCTCATAAAAGCTGTTATCAAAATTAAAGACACGCTGTACCTTATATTGAGGAATGTCTGAAAGTTCCTTAGCAATCTGCCTTTCTTTCCATGGGTCAGCTCTCTGCTCCAAAAGCATAGGCTTTATGCCTGGGTCTCTCACTGCCTCGCCCCTCTCTTGCTCCCAGAAGGCTCTTCCAGGCACTGAGTCTCCCTGGTACCTGCTTCTTGGCTTTGAAAGCGTTCTCCTAGGATTGCAGCTGGGGAGCGTTTCTCCTTCAAAGTCAAAAGTTCTGGCATCCAAGGCTAGTTCCTGCCTTCCAGGTTGCTTCCTTTGTCCTTGCTTTGCTCCGTCTCTAAAGCACACTTCTGCTGGCTTTGTCCAGTGTTCTGCTTTCTCTCTCCAGCGTTCAGCTTCCTTCCTCCATTCCTTCTCTTTCCCTTTCTGTCTTCTGTCTTCCTTCTCTCTGTTTAACAAGCTGCCACTGCTCTGGGGAACCCGCCTCCTGCTAGGGCGTGCCCAATCAGCAACTCTGCTTCTCCCCTCCCCCGAGGTGAGCTGTGTTAGCTGATTAGCCATGTGCATCTTGTGCTGAGAAGGGAAAATCCTGCATCTACCTGCAGTACCCGAACCTTCCACCGGGTCACTATCTGTTTCCATGGCTTCTGGCAATGCTACCGCGTCACAAGTTACAAGGTAGTACTGTGGATTTTCTTACCGTCCTTCCTCCATTTATTAAATCAAGCGCCATCATGCTATGATCACTATTGCTAAGTGGGCCCAGCACCTTATCTTTTGCTGTCTGTTCGTGAACCAGCTGCTGCAAGAAGCAGTCATTTATTTCATCTAGCAACTTTATCTCTCTAGCATGTCCTGCCGTGACACTGACCCAGTCGATACTGGGGTAATTGAAATCACCCATTATTATTACTGTGCTGTAACTTTTGTTAGCTTCCCTGATTTCTTTGAGCATTTCATCATCCATTTCTTCATTCTGGCCAGGCTGTCGATAGTACACCCCCACTGCCATCGCCTTCCCCTTTTCACATGAAATTTCGATCCATAGAGATTCTACAGTGAATTTTGTTTCTTCAAAACTTTAATCCTTTGTGACTCAATGCCCTCTCTAACATAGAGTGCAACCCCTCCACCAATTTGATCTGCTCTATCATTATGATATAGTTTGTACCCAGGTATCAGTGTCCCACTGCTTGTCCTCCTTCCACCATGTCTCTGAGATACCAATGATATCTAACCTCTTATTTAGTGTTATATATTCTAACTTTCCCATCTTATTTTTTAGACTTCTAGCATTTGTATACAAGTATTTTAGAGACTATTTTATTCATATAAATCTGGCTATTGGTAGGCAGGGGTAATTTCAAATCTTTAAGCTCTGCTCTGTACTCAAGGGCATTTGAGTTACTTTTGTCTTTATTGACATCTCTCTGTTGATATACCCTAAATTTAGACTTTTGCTAGTATCCTTCAAGGATGCATTGTTCTGAACCATGCGCTCTTTGGCGACTGTTGGCTTTCCCCTACTATCTAGTTTAAAAGGTGCTCTATCTCCTTTTTATAGGTTAATGCCAGCAGCCTGGTTCTATCCCGGTTAAGGGGGAGCCCATCCCTTCAGAAAAGCCTCTCTTTTCCCCAGAATGTTGCCCAGTTCCTAACAAATCCAAACCCCTCTTCTTTGTACCATCATCTCATCCATGCGTTGAGACTCCGGAGAATGCTCCAGAACCTCCCTACCACACTTTCCTATGCCATTGGTACCAACATGTACCAAGACAGCAGACTCCTCCTCAGCACTATCTAAGATCTTGTTTTTCTCCAGGACCAAGCAGGAAGTCAGTCCTCACTTATGGGTTACGTCGGCGCCGACGGAGCCCTCGCGGAGCAATTTTCCCCAGTTTTCGCAGAAAGCTTTTGGGAATTGCAGCGCGCATGCGCGGTCCCCTTCCCGCCCAAGGGTGCCATCTTGCTCAGTCTTCTTTTTTCCGCGGAGCCCTACAGACGTAGTTTGTTTTCGCCGCAGAAAAAGTTGATTAATTTCTTAGTTTGTTTTCTTGGTTCGTGCAGCACGGTCTTTCGACCTTGCCGGGGCCCCTTTTCCCCCGATGGCTGTCAGCGGGTTTAAAAAATGTGGTCGTTGTTCCAAGATAATGTCCCTTACGGACACGCACGACTACTGCCTCCATTGCCTCGGACCCAATCATGACTCTATGGGTTGCGGCCCGTGCAGCAGACTGTCCTCGAAGTCTCTTGAGGGTTCGGCAGTCACAAAAGGATCGTATCTTCTCTGACCCCGAGTCCGGTCAGGCTCAGACCTCGTCGGAGGCTTCGACGTCTCGGGGCTCCGGCCACAAGTATCATCGGAGTTCCTCTGAGCGGGGGTCCCCCGACCGGGAACATCGTCGGAAGAAGAAGCCTGCTCGGGCGGCGTCGGAGGACGCACCTGGTCCCTCGATTGCCGGGTCGCTTAGCCCCGTCAGCCGCCCTGAGCCCTCGGAGACGGAGAGGCCTTGCAAACTTCCTCGCCTATAGGTGGAGCCGCCTGGACACGTGAGTGCTATAGTCCTCCTGGACTCCCCTCCGGAACCGATGTCGGGCCCGACGCCGTCGGGGCCCGAGTCGGAAGCTGCCAGGTCGTCTGAGTTTGGCCTCAGATTGATATCCTTGGAGCGCAGTATCACTGCCTTGGACCAGCAGCGGGCATTGATGACCGGCCTCGCCAGTGCATCTGCCCCGACCACCGAGACGTCGACGCCCAAGTCGACACCGGCGGCCGAGTCGATCCTCGAGTCCACACGTTCTCGAGTCGATCCTCGGTCGAGGTACCCCTCGGCCTCCCGTTCGGGACCGAGGTTGTCGACTTCGGCGTCGGGGCGAACCCTTGCCCGCATGGACCCTCTCGACTCCTTCTCGGAGGCGTCGGGCTGGGATACGGAAGGGGACGAATCACCAGGTTCTTTTCAGACCAGGTGCGTCCCCTCCGACTCGCCCGAGTCGGAGCCTTGGAAGCGATCCCCTCCGGAGGATACCCGCTTCTCCGATTTTGTAAGGGGTATGGCCAAGGCGTTGGCCTTCCCCGCAGATCCCGAGGAGGAGCCCCGCGCCGATGAGCTCGAGGCACTCCACTATGACTCGGCCCCGAAGGAGGCCTTTACTGTACCGGTTCCCCCGATGCTGGAGCGGCTGCTCTTTCGCATGTGGGAATGCCCGGCATCGATGCCGGTGCTGAGCAGGCGGGTCGATTCGATGTATCGAGTCCGCAAGAGTCCCGGGTTCCAGAAGGCACAACTTCCGCACCATTCCATGGTGGTGGAATCGGCAGTGCATCGGCTTAAGAGTCAAAAGATGCACTCCTCAGTGCCTCCGGGTAAGGAGGCCCGGAGCCTGGATGCCCTCGGTAGGAAGTGCTTCCAGGGCTCCATGCTGGCCTGCCGAGTCCAGACATACATGGGCATGTTCCTCCGAGACCTGGCAAAAGAAATCGCCGGGTTCTCGGCTGGTCTCTCCGAGGAACCCTTACAGAGGTTCCAGACCTTGTCCGATAGTATTCGAGAGTGCTCGAAGTTTATTTCTCGAGCGGCATACGATGGCTTCGAGGCGTCGGCCCGGGGTTGCGGGAGCCGGCATCGGTGCCCGCCGACAGGCCTGGCTTCAGTCATCCGACCTCGAGCCGTGGGTGCAGGACAAGTTGATCGATGTCCCGTGCAGAGGTGAAAACCTCTTTGGCAAACCCATGGCTGATAAGGTGGCGGAACTCGAGTCCGAGACTCTCACTAGGACTCGCTTATCCAGAAAGACCTCTACTCCCTCACAGAAGAGGAAGGGCTCGGGGAAATAGCCTTTTTACCTGAGGAAGGTGCCCGCCTATAAGCAACAGCACCTTCAATACCAAGCGTCTGCAGCTCCCAATTGGGGTCCGCAGGCTAAGAGTCAGGGCAATGGGCCCCGTAAGCTGAGGACCCCTAAGCCCACTACACAGCCCCCTGCTCAGCAGGGTGGGGGTTTTTGACTATGCCAGCATAGCCCCTTTACCCTGCACGGGGGGCAGGCTGATCCACTTCGCTCACAGCGCTCACAGGTGGTCAGCCATAACCTCCGATTCCTGGGTGCTGCAGGTGGTTCAAAAGGGCTACCTCCTACATTTTCACCAGGTGCCTCCCCCCTACTTCCCAGGGGAGCCACCAAGGCTTCCCCTGCACAGGGACTTACTCCTGCAGGAGCTGCAGGGTCTGCTGGGGGAACAGGCGGTGGAGCCCGTACCCCAACACCTCTGGGGCCAAGGGTTCTACTCGAGGTACTTCCTGGTGCCCAAGCGAACAGGAGGCCTCAGACCCATCCTGGACCTCCACGACCTCAACAAGTTCCTGCAATGGGAAAAGTTCAGGATGCTTACCCTTGGAATCCTACTGCCCTACCTCCAGCAGGGAGACTAGCTATGCTCCTTGGACCTAAAGGATGCCTATACCCACATCCTTATCCATCCGGACCACTGGCAATATCTGAGATTTGTGGTGGCAGGAAGGCATTATCAGTACCACGTGCTTCCCTTCGGCCTGTCCTCCGCTCCCAGGGTGTTCACAAAATGCCTGGCAGTGGTGGCGGCCTTCCTGAGGCTTCAAGGCCTCTTCGTCTTCCCCTACCTGGACGACTGGCTCATACGGGCGCAGTCCTCCGTCGAGGTTACCCAGGCCACTCAACGCACAGTGGCTTTGCTTCAGCACTTGGGCTTCGTCATAAACTTCGGAAAGTCCACGTTGCACCCCTCTCAGGATCTCGCGTTCATAGGGGCACGGCTGGACACTCTGCGAGCTCGTGCCTTCTTGCCTCGGGAGCGAGCCGACAGGCTCATAGCTCTGGCCGGCAGGTTCCACAGCGCGTCGCCGGTCCCGGCCAGGCGATTCTTGCAGCTGCTCGGTCATATGGCCTCCACGGTCCATGTCACCCCGAATGCCCGCCTACATATGCGGCCTGTTCAGTGGAGCCTTCGTACTCAATGGCATCAGGCCACAGGGAGTCTGACGGACCTGCTACGGATCTCTGACCGTCTGGTCTCCTCTCTGCAATGGTGGCTTCACCTGCCCAACCTGATGCTCGGCATGCCTTTTCAGCCTCCCACACCCTCCCAGGTGCTCACGACGGATGCTTCTCTCCTGGGATGGGGAGCGCATTTCCAGGGAGTGCGCACCCAAGGCCTTTGGACCCCTTGGGAGGCGGCTCAACAGATAAACGTCCTGGAGCTGCGGGCGATCCGCCTAGCTCTGCGGACCTTCTCTTACCTCACTTCTCGTCAGTCTGTACTGGTGCAGACGGACAATCAGGTTCCCATGTTCTACGTGAACAAACAGGGGGGCACAGGCTCCCTCCTTCTCTGTCAGGAGGCCCGGAGACTGTGCTCGTGGGCAGTCGACCACGACATCCTCCTCAAGGCTGTTTACCTGCCCGGACAGGACAATTGCCTGGCCGACAAACTGAGCCGGATCCTGCAGCCGCACGAATGGAGGTTGAACACCTTAGTTGTCCGGCAGATATTCCGCCGGTGGGGCTTCCCCACCGTGGATCTCTTTGCCAGTTCTCTGAACCAGCAACTTCCCAGGTTCTGCTCTCGGCACCCGCATCCTCTCAGAGTAGCGCCGGATGCTTTCCTCATCTCGTGGTCCACGGGCCTACTGTATGCCTTTCCTCCCACGCCACTTGTGTCCCGGACGCTGTTCAAAGTTGTCCAGGACAGGGCCTCCGTGCTCCTAGTGGTGCCCAGGTGGCCGAGACAACCCTGGTTCCCTCTGCTCCTGCAGCTAGCGGTGGACACCCCTCTTCCTCTGGGGTTTCAGCCCGATCTCCTGACCCAGGATCAGGGCACCCTTCTACACCCCAACCTCCGGGCCCTTCATCTGATGGCCTGGCTGCTGAAAGGGTAGTCCTAGCTCCGCTCCTACTTCCTCCGGAGGTGGAGGCTGTCGTCCTGGCGTCTCGGCGACCTTCCACCCGGAAGTCTTACGCCCTTAAATGGCGCCGCTTCTCGGCGTGGTGTTCTCAGCGCTCTGAGGACCCCTTTGCCTGCTTAGTATCGGTGGTACTGCAATATCTGCTTTATATCTCCGATCTAGGCCTCAAATCCAATTCTGTCAGAGTCCACCTCAGTGCTCTCTCTGCGCACCATTCGCCGGTGGAGGGCCAACCTCTTTCCTCGCACCCCTTGGTGGCGCGTTTCCTCAGGGGCCTGCTCCTGCTCAAGCCCCCGTTGCGCCCTCTGGCTCCCGACTGGGATCTCAATGTGGTTTTACAAAGGCTTACCTGTCCACCTTTTGAACCCATGGCTACCTGCCCTCTTCGTTTCCTCTCCTGGAAGACTCTCTTCTTGGTGGCCCTTACCTCCGCTAGGCACGTTAGTGAACTACAGGCCCTAGTGTCGGAGCCCCCTTATACTAAGTTCTACGGACGCACCCTAAGTTTCTTCCGAAGGTGGTTTCCTCTTTCCACATCAATCAAGAGGTGGTTCTTCCAACCTTTTTTCCCAGGCCGCATACCAGCCGAGCTGAGACTGTTTTGCATACCCTGGACTGTCGAAGAGCCTTGTCTTTCTAGCTTGAGCGTACGCGTGAGCACAGGAAAGCTGTTCAGCTTTTCGTATCTTTTGACCCCAATCGGTTGGGGGTCCCTGTCTCCAAGCGTACTCTGTCCATCTGGGTAGCTGACTGTATCGCCTGGGCTTATGGGGCAGCCGGCCCCTCCTTAGAGAATCGAGTCACGGCCCACCGTGTCAGGGCGAAGACTGCGTTGGTGGCTCATCTCCGCTCTGTCCCATTGGCAGACATCTGCCGGGCCGCTACTTGGTCTTCAAGCCAGACTTTTGCGGCTCATTACTGCCTGGAGAGGGAGTCCCGCAGGGACAGTGCTTTCGGACAGGCAGTCCTCCACAATCTCTTTGAGGTTTAGGCAACTCCTACCCTCCGGTCCTGGTGTTGGGCTACCGGCCGGATTTGTATTCAGAGAAGATTCCTTCCATCTGTACTGTTGAGCTTGAGGGAGCTCTTTTCGGCTTGAGGTCTCCGGTAGCCTTAAGCTTGGGAGTCCCATAAGTGAGGACTGACTTCCTGCTTGGTCCTGGAGAAAGAGTAGTTACTCACCTGTAACAGGTGTTCTCCAGGAGCAGCAGGAATCAGTCCTCACTACCCTCCCTCCTCCCCTTGGAGTTGCAGTCATTCTTATTGCATATTTTTGCTAACATTTTGCTGTCTTTCCGCTATGTCATCAGACTGAGCAAGATGTCACCCTTGGGCGGGAAGGGGACCGCGCATGCGCGCTGCAATTCCCAAAAGCTTTCTGCGAAAGCTGGGGAAAATTGCTCCGCGAGGGCTCTGTCGGCGCCGACGTAACCCATAAGTGAGGACTGATTCCTGCTGCTCCTGGAGAACACCTGATACAGGTGAGTAACTACTCTATGTGGCACGTGAGGTCTGCTACCTTCACACAGGGCAGGCATGTTACCAAGCTATCCTCACATCCACCAACCACTCAGCTAGCTACATGCCTAATGATTGAATCACCTACTATAACGGCTGTCGTAACCCTTCCCTCTTGGGCACATGGCCCTGGAGAAACCTCCTTGGTGTGAGAGGGCTTTTCATCACCTGGAGGACAGATCCTATCTACAGGATCACTTCCTGCCACACTAGGGTGATGATCTCCTGTCACATGAACGCTCTCCTCCATGGCAACAAGGATGCTGTCAGACGGGAGGTGAGACTTCAGTACTACATCCTTATAGGTCTCGTCTATGTACCTCTCTGTCTCCCTTATGTCCTCTAAGTCTGCTGCTCTAGCCTTCAGATATTGGACTCTTTCCCCTCTAGAGTAAAGAGCTCCTTGCACTTAGTGCACCCATATGACCCCTCACTGAGAGAAAATCACACATGTGTGACACATTGCAAAAGACTGGAAAGCCCCCATCTCGCTGCTGGACTGTTGTCTGCATTGTCACGCCACCACCACTCGCCTCTAGCTTAGAGGGACGTGGTTATTAGAAGAGCTTTCTGCTATCCACTTTTTCAGCTCTTTTCAAACTGTTTCCCCGCGGTGCCCTCTGGGAAATGTAGTCTTTGTTTAGCTGTAGGGGTGCATCAGGAAAAAGTTGTAGTTAGACTCAAAGGGGTAAGGCAAATGACAGAAATTTATTTTGTACACAATGGTTCGTTCATATCACATACAGGCTTATTTGTTCAGGACTCTTTGAAGTAGAGCATTGTCCAAAAACAAAGCCAAACACAAAATGGCTGTTAAAGGTTCTCTATAGTTCAGGATACACAGTCTTTAACAGCAAGGATATTGCATTCCCTTTTTAGCCTTGCTGGGTAAAGCACAAAAACAAAATCACATTCACTGTCCGTGATAGTATAGCTTCTATTCAGCTTCAAACATTTCTTGGTTACCTTCCAAGTAACAAATCTAATCCAGGGGCAAAAGAAAGCTTTGTTATAATAGCTACTTCAGCTTACCCCAGTGTCCTCATTCCAGCAGCAGGTGATTAACAAGCTTATCACAGTTCCAGGCTTGCTCCTTAGTCCCCGTAAACTTCCCCTTTAAAAACACGTCGGAAACACGCCACCCTGCTTGTGGACTACGGGTACCTTTTACTAGAAGAGTTTCTTTCAAGACTGGCTGGCTTTCTCTACGTTCCCAGGTTTAAAGCTTGGCAAAAGGAACAGTCCATGGGAGTGTCCTCATCATTCAGCTTCACCTCGGGCTCTCCCAGCTGCATAGGCTGTGACTCCCCATCCTGCTCACAGTGCTCAGCTAACAGCCTCCCGGGGAATCTTGGAGTCTCTCTTGTTCCAGGCTCCAAACTCTCCTGCAGACATGCTATATGCCAATTAGCACTCTCTCCTCCTGGAAGCTCAGTTCCTCTGCTCTGCTCAGCACCAGTTAAGCTTCCCTTGTTCGTGTCTGTGCCTCTGCTCGTGTCAGCCTGGCTTCCTGCTTCTCTTCCCCTCTCATACCCTGGCCTAGGTTTATACTTCCAGGGCTCTAGCTCCAACTCCTCCCTACTCAGGTGACGGCAATCAGCCTGACTTCGGGCACCTGAGTGCTTGGAGCATTCACTGCCTAAGGGATTCTGGGCCCTGTATCCTCTCCCCTTCCACTAGGGGGAGCATGAAATGTTGGCCACGTGGACGTTTTCTGATTCCTGGAGGTGTTTGTGTCTTTCCTACCCTGATTTGGTGAAAGGGGGCCCTTTACTAGGGTGAATTCCCTGTCTCTTTGTCCTCCCCCAGACTCCGGATAGGCCTCCTTGCCACAGCATCTTAGTTTTAACGTTGATCCCACATGCCAGCAAGATTCTACTCAAGATCATTCAGCAGAGTCCACAACTATACCTGGTATGATAACTGCCTGAAGTGCAAGCAGGGTTCAAGAAATGGCTAGGAACAAGAGGCATTCCTTAGCGTTCCTCCAGTCCAGTCCTGGAATTCTGGTTGTGCACCTCTTCTAGCAGCTTGGAGACTGAGCACGTCATCTTTTTGATGACTTCCATCTATATATACTGCTGGCACCTCCCATCTGCTTTAGTATGCTCAGTCTCCAAGCAGCTGGAGCTAGCAGTGAGCCAGAATTCTGGGCTCACTGGAGAAAAACTAAGGAGAGCTAAGTTTTTTATTTAGCTTTGATTTATTTTGTTTTCTTTTGTTTTGAAGTGATGTTCTTTTGGTTTTGGTCCTTTGTCTGGGGGGCTGGTTCCTGTCAGGGAGCTAGTCCGGTGGCCCTTCTGTATTCTCGGACCTTCGGAGGCTCCGGAGACAGGACCTACGTCTGTGTGTCTGGCTCTCGAACCTGCGCACGGGAGAAGAGCAGGAGGCTCGCTTCGTTCAGCGGCAGAACCTCTCTTCTAGGGGTGGGGAGGGGCCTTAGACAGTTCCAGAGCCATCCTGTCGCCGAAGCCCTCCAGTGCGGCTTAGCGCAGGAGCGGTGGCCCAGTGAAGTGCCCCCCTCATTCGGTCAGAGGAGGAGGAGTTTCCTGCGCAGCAGTGAGATCAGGCCAAGTGCGAAAGCCATCAAGGGAGGCTGAGCGCGGGAGCGGCATTACAGAGGAGCTCTGATTTCTGGCCTTTCTGCATGCTGGACCGCATGATGAGAGCAGCCCAGCGGGCGTGCAGCGGGGAGCTCAGTCAGACGAGACATTTCCGGTAAGAGAGAAGCACGCCTTTCTGTTTTTTTGTACTGCCTGCAGGAGTGGGGCCGCGGATCCAGGGATCTGTGCTGAGTCTGCTGCTTTATAACATATTCCCATTTCCATGTCATTTATGAATAACGAGTGAGGTTATCAAATTTGCAGATGACACAAACTATTTAAAATTGTTAAAACCCATGAGGAATGTGGAAAATTGCAAGAGGATCTTGATAAATTGGAAGACTGTGCATCCAAATGCCAGATGAAATTTAATGTGGACAAGTGCAAAGTTATGCACATATGAAAGAACAACCCAAACTATGGTTACACGATGCAAGGTTCCACATTAGGGACCACCACCTAGGAAAACGATTTAGGAGTCATTGTGGATAACATGTTAAAACCCTCTGCCCAGTGTGCAGTGGCGGCCAAGAGAGCAAATAGAATGCTAGGTATCATAAGGAAAGGAATGGAAAATAAAACAAAGGATATAATGCCTCTGTATCATTCCATAGTGCGACCACACCTTGAATATTGTGTGCAGTTCTGGTCGCCATATCTTAAAAAGGATATTGTGTTATTAGAAAAGGTACAGAGAAGAGCCACCAAAATGGTAAAGGGCATGGAAGGATACCCCTATGGCTTAAAAGGTTAGGGCTCTTCAACCTGGAAAAGAGACGGCTGAGGGGAGATATGCTAGAGGTCTATAAATTAATGAATGGAGTGGAACAGGTAAATGTAGATCGATTGTTTACATCATCAGAATATAGAAAGACTAGGGGGCATGCAATGAAGCTACAGGGTAACCTATTTAAGACTAATAAGAGAGAACATTTTTTCAGTCAGTGTAATCAAACTCTGGAATTTGCTACTGGAGGATGTAGTAAAAGCTGTTAGTGTAGCTGAGTTTAAAAAAGGTTTGGAGAAGTTCCATTATTAAAAGGGACCCGAGATATCACTGCTTGACCCAATACAAGCATTGTGGAACCTGTGTCTTTTTGGGGAAACTGCTAGGTACTTATGACCTAGATTGGTCACTGTTGAAAACAGGATACTGGGGTTGATGATCCTTGGTCTGACCCAGAATAGTATATCTTATGTTCTTATGTACTGCGGTTTTGTAGTTTTCTTTTTCCCGTGGCTAGGCTGATTATAGTTAAAAAAAAAAAAAAAAAAAAAAAAAAAAAAAAGAGGAGATATGGCACATGGTAGTGAGTCCTTTAGAGCCTTGGGGAGTTTCCTTTCAGCTGTTGAGTGCATTGGGTTCAGGGGGTTCTCTGCCTTACTCTTGAGACTACATGGGGAGTGCTGGTCAAGAGGACACTATGCCGGTGCGTCCACAGTGTCTGGTTTGTGGTACCTGGAGGAGGACAATCTTGGATGCAGGAGTATGCCTTGGCTGCACCGAAGAGGCTGCTTCAATGGAACAGGAATTGCAGGCTGCCGGGGATCCAGAGAGGGGGCTCTGTTCTGTTCCAGGATTTAGGGGATCCCCCAGATCTGGAAGGGAGAGCTTCGGTTTTGCACTCTCCCTTACTGGAATCGCAGGTCCTCCCCAGCTTCTTCCTATACCCTCCACCTCTCTACAGTATGGAGTGGGGGGAGACTGGGGAGGCCTTTCACCTGACTTTGTCTTTCTCTTACACATAGTGTATTGCCTACATCAACAGGGGTCCAGCCCAGCTCCTGCGGGAGAGATCCGCGTCCCCGAAGGTCTTGGAGATGGGGATGGAGCTGCCTAAAAGGGCAAGAAGCTTGGAACCTTGGGGAGACCAATCTTCTCGGTCCGAGGTGCTGGAAGGAGCGGATTTAGATATGATCATGGATGCTCTGGAAGAGGAGAAATAGTTGGAAGTAGGAGAGATTCAAGAGCAGAGGAGCAGTCGCAGATTGTTCATGTCTTTCGCTGGGAGGAGCTCCCAGCGCTTATTGGCAAATCCCTGAAAGTGCTCTTTATGTTTACAGGACCACAGGTGGAGGAGGCAGCGCTGGAGGAACCTTTGCTTCAAGTAGTCCAGAGGATGCAGAAAGTTTTTCCGGTCCATCGAGTGGTCAAGCAGATGATCTACGAGGAGTGGGAATCGCTGGAAGCAGGCCTAAGAGGTTCACGAATCATGGCGCGCTTCTACCCCTTGTCGGATCAGGAGCGGGAGCGCCTTTGGTCCCCGAAGGTGGATGCGGCAGTCTCTGCGGTGACCAAGAAGATGACTATCCCAGTGGAAGGCAGTGCAGCCCTTAAGGACTCCGTAGCTAGGAAGTTGTATACATTGCTGAAGCAAGCCTTTGATATCAATGCCCTTGCGCTGCAGCTGTCAATTTGCTGGGCCTGGGTGGCTAGAGCCTGTCTATGCTGGTCTTGGCGGATCCAACGTCCTGGGGATCTGGCGGAGGACTTGACGGGTGAAGCAGCACGGCATGAGTCAGGAGCGGCCTACCTCGCGAACGCCCATTATGACCTCAGTAGGGGTCTCTCTAAGAGCATGGCCTCGATTGTGGCAGCCCGCTGCTATCTCTGGCTCTGGAACTGGGCGGCTGACAGCTTGTCTAAGTCCCAATTAGGCAGGCTTCCTTTTAAGGGGAAGCTGCTGTTTGGGGAGGACTTGGATAAATTGGTGAAGGAATTAGACTGGTCTAAGGGAGATCATCTTCTGGAGGATAAACAAAAACAACCCCGCAGTACCCTTCCGGCTCAAACACAACTGCAGGAGTTTAGGAGATTTCGCAACCCTCGCTCAGCACTCTTTCAGAAGGGTCGGTTTCCTGTGAAGGTGCAGAGATTTCGGGGCTTTCAAGGAGTGGGGAGGGGCTTCAGTTGCCTCTCCTATTCCTCGGGTCCAAAGAAAACACAATGAAGCGAGGGAGCCTCAGGTGGAGATGCTGCCTGTGGGAGGTCGGTTGCAGGAGTTTTCCCTTCCTGGACTCAAATCATGTCTGACCAGTGGGTGCTGGAGGTAATCCGGGAGGGCTATGTCCTCGACCTAGCGCACCCGCTGTGCCAGACTTTTGTCTGTCCCCCTGCAAGGCCGTGGCCGTAACAGAGAAGCTGGCGCAGCTTCTGCAGTTAAAAGCGGTAGCTCCTGTCCCCAGGAGCCAGTATGGCTACGGTCGGTTCTCAATGTATTTTGTGGTGCCAAAAAAGGAGGGGTTCTTCTGACCCATTCTCTATCTCAAACACGTGAATCGGTGTCTTCGGGTTCCCCATTTCCACATGGAAACGTTACAGTTCATCATAGTAGCGGTCAGAGGAGGGGAGTTTTTGACCTCTCTCGACCTGATGGAGGCATACCTCTACATTCCCATCCGGCTGGCTCATCAACAGTACCTGCGATTCGCTGTTCATGGGGGCATTTTCAGTTCTGGGTCCTTCCGTTCGATCTGGCCACGGCTCCTCACACCTTCACCAAGATCATGGTGGTCGTGGCAGCAGCGCTCCAAAAGGAGGGAATATTTGTTCATTCCCATCTCGATGATTAGCTGATGTGGGCAAAGTCCAAGGAGGAGAGCGAGCAGGCAACGGCCAGAGTGGTGAATTTTCTGCTCAGTCTTGGGTAGTAGTCAACCTAGCCAAGAGCAACTTGCTTCCATCCCAAGAGATCGAGTATCTGGGAGCATGCTTCGATACTCATGGGGGCAAGGTGTACCTCTCAGACCGGACAGTGCAGGACCTGCGACAGCTGGTGCGGCAGTTGCTGCGGATGATGGAGCCCTTGGGGCTCAGGTGGTGGCTCTGTCCCAGGAACCTGACAGAGGGAATGCCTCTCGAGTCCCCGCAGTGGGATTCCTCTGACCACTGATGCGAGTCTGTTCCGGTGGGGAGCCTGCAGCTCGCCCTTTGGTCCATCAACAGGTTAGAAATGAGGGCGGTGGCTCTGGTGCTGAGGAGCTTCGTCCCATGACTGCAGGGGAAGGCGGTCAGGGTGTTCTTGAGCAACTCGACTAAGGGGGTACAGGCAGCGTCTCTTTGGAAGAAGAGACGGAAAGCCTGATGCGGTGGGTGGAAGCTCATCTTCATGCATTGTCTGCAGGGCACGTGGCTGGTGTTGAAAATGTGGCGGCAGACTGCCTGAGTCGTGTTCAAGTGGATCACGGAAGAGGTAACTTTGCCCGGAGGTTTTCTCCCAGTTAGTGGACAGATAGGGCACCCCTGTCATGGATCTCATGGCGAGGTGTAGCCCTCAGCCAAGATAAGTTGCTTCTTCAGCAGGAGAAGAGAAAGGATGACAGAGAGCCTGGATGCTCTGGTCCAGAGTTGGCCCTTGGAGGGGCTCCTGTATGTGTTTCCACCGTGGGCGTTGATAGACAGTGTCATCCAAAGAATAGAGGCCCACTAAGAGTTGGTCATCCTCATCTCTCCGGATTGGCTGCGGCGCCAGTGGTATTCTGATCTGATGCAGCTTCTCATGGATTGGCCTTGGCGGCTCCCAGAGCAGGAGGACCTGCTGATGCAGGGTCCAATCTGGATGCCTCAGGTCCAATCCAGATGTCTCGCTTATGGCATGGCTTTTGAAAGGGTGAGGTTGCTAAAGAGGGTCTAGTCTGGTTCGGTGATTGCCACCATGTTGAAAGCCTGGAAGAGATCTACCTCTTTCTCTTATGTCAGGATGTGGCATATATTTAAGGAATGGTGCTCAGTAAGGCAATGCCAACTGGTCTCTGCGAACCTTCTAGACATTTTAGCGTTTTTGCAGGCCGGGTTAAAAAGGTTTAGTTGCCATTTCATTACGGGTTCACCTGGCAGCCACCTCTTGCTATCGTGGTAGGGTGCAAGGTGGGTCGTTAGGAGCGCACTATGATGTTGTTCGTTTTTTAAAAGCAATGAAGCTTGTGATAAGGAAGCTTATCATAGCTCAGGAAGGAGCTATAGAAAAGGTGAAGTGACTCTGAACAAGCAACCTGTCAGTTCTGGTAGAAATAAGAAAACAGAATTTTCCCATAAAAGACTACCAGTCCCAGAATGCACCAGGTTTCCAACAGCCATTAGAGGAGCTGAAGTGGGGAAACGTGTGTTCAATCAGGAGGGCTATGAGGTAATCCCTAAGCACTCATCTCAAAGGGCAGGGCCTGATTCAGCACAGCTGCGCTGTGTTAGGGAGGAGCACTCATCTAAGCAGAATAAGAGTAGAGTTTATTCTACAGATGATTATCTTCATGATCACCTTGGATATCCAGAGAAGGATCATCAGTTTCATCTGAAGGATCATCAGAAGCAGAAGCCAAACCGGACGGACAGAGAGGGAAAGAGACCCTCTGGAAGAAAAAGGAGAAAAGCCTTTGAGAGGTCTAGAAGAGTCCAAAGCAGTACGTATACTGGGAGGTATTCCAAGGGCCAGCATACACCATTGGACTGAGGAAAGCCAGAGGAATGGTGCTGCAGAGCTAGGAATCTCCAGAGGGTACCTGTGAGGGAGACGGCTGCACGTGGAAGGGACCCTAGGACCCGTGCCAGAAGGTATGTGAAGAGAGATCCAGTGTCCAGGGATCTGGATTGGAAGGCTGGACATAAGAACTGGACTACATACTGGCCAGGCTATATAGAGAGGAACTCTAGCAGCAATGGAAGCTCAGGTATGAACACTGATCTATGCTCTAGCTATAACCTTGAAAGACAGCAGGGAAACAAGTATTCTCCTGAAAATGCTCCATTGAGAGATTCATCTGTGCCAATCCATGATATTGAACCCATGCTTGTTGAACAAGGGGGAATAATAGCAGATGAGGATCCTGTTTATATGGACTGCTCTCTATCTAAACTCCGTTGGTAACTTTCTGTTATAAAGTACAGCAACCATCACAAAGAAATACAAATTTGTTCTTTAATCTACTCAGAAAAGCTCCTGAAGCAGGATTTGACACACACAGTAGAAAGCAAGCCAGCTAAAGGGGTTTCAGCTGGATAACTGCTAGCAATTAAGCCTTACCTAATTGCTTGTGAGCTAGGAGAGAATCACTTCTGTATCTATGTGGGAAGTAATCAGAAGTTAACCTGAAAAGAACAGTTTGTTTCTTGCTTTGTGGCTTTTCATTTGTTGTTTTCCTGATTTTGACTTTGTTTTTCCAAGTTAACACTGAAAGCAAGTAACCTAATTTATGTGCTACCAAGCATATCTGTGTTGGGAGAAATAACCCCATAAATAAATATCTTATTGGCTTTACTCAAGAGCACAACTAAATTATTGTCAGCAGCTGTGTCTGGTGTGAATGAACTACATTGTCCACAATACCTTGCAAATCATATAGAGATATGCACTTGTCAAGACTGTGAAGATTCTCACCCAGGCAGTCGTCTGACAAGCTTCACTCTCTTGTAGAGTGGTGGTTCCTCCCTGGAGTCTTAACTTGGTCCTGGAAGTGCTTGCAGGGGAGCCCTTTGAGCCTCTGTCTCAGGCCTCTCTGAAGGACTTGATGTTGAAGACGGTGTTTCTGGTGGCGATTTGCTACGCTAGAAGAATTTCAGAGCTGCAGGCCACAGTCAAGGCCTCTATTTCCTGTTGGATCAAGGAGGCTATTGTGTCAGCCTATGTGTTGAGAGGCAGGACAGTGCCAGCAGGCTTGTGAGCACATTCTATGCAGGGGCTGGCGGCTTCCTGGGCTGAATCTAGCCAGCAGAAATTTGTAGGACAGCGACATGGTCCTCATGCATACTTTTTCTAAGCATTATTGTCTGGATGTTCAGGCGGCAGGGGATGCCTGTTTTCGGGGGGCAGTCCTCAGGGCCGGACTTGTGGGGCCCTCCTGTTGATGGTAGTGCTCTGTTACATCCCAGAATTCTGGGACTGGACTGCAGGAATGTTAAGGAAAGTATAATAGAGCTTATCTGCTAATTACACTGGTCAACATTGAAATCGTTACTGACTTTAAAAGGCCCTAATCTGTAGTATCTTGGTGAGCTGAACACGAATATAACATTAAAAAAAATTTATTGGCTCTCGTTTTGAAGATATTGCATGTAGTTCATTTTTGACGTTTCACCGTGTAAATTTATCCAATAGGACATCAACAACATCCCAAATAATCCTTGAATAATGTAATATTGCATCACATTACATAATGTGGAGTGGAGGAGTGGCCTAGTGGTTGAGGCAAGGTACTTCAGGCCGAAAGGTCAGGGGTTCAAATCCCACTAGAGGACAGCAACCTTGGGCCGGAAGGACTGGGATTTCTAGTCCCACATGTGCTCCTTGTGGTCTTGGGCAAGCCACTTAACCCTCCATAGCCCATGTTCCCTGTAAAATAGTTATCTCCAAGTTATAATGCACTGTTCAATGTAATTTCAGTTTGTTCAATGTAAACTGCACTGATGCAGAATAGCGCGGTATATAAGAGAATGTAAATAAATAATAAATAAATAATACAGCATGCACATATCATCCAGAGTTGATTGCATCATTTTCTGATGCATTGCAATGCTACTGCCAGACGGCTGCTGAAGCCATCTGACGTCAGCAGTGTACTATACGCAGTCGGAAAGGAAAGTAATCTGGTATTCTGTTCCGATATTGAAAGCCTCATGAATGCCTTAAAAATCGCTCATGACCCGCAAGACTGGGTTTATATGACCCACAAGACTGATTTATAGACTCTCCGAAACTGAGTCTGAAGGCTGTGCTTTTGAACAATGGAAACCGTCTTCCTTCTATTCCAGCAGCGCATGCCGTCCACATGAAAGAGACATACGATAACTTAAAGCATCTACTGACTTCCATTAACTATAACAAGTACAGCTGACACCTCTGTGGTGACTTGAAGGTAGTTGCCCTTTTAATGGGACTGCAGCAGGGATATATAAAATACATGTATTTTTTATGTGAGTGGGATAGCCGAGCAAGGGATTGGCACTGCTTGCGGAAGGAATGGAATCGCAGACAAAATGTAACAGTTGGAGAGAAGAATATCCAGCACCCAGCTCTGGTTGAGGCTCACAAAATCCTGCTACCATCCCTTCATATCAAACTAGGTTTGATGATAAACTTTGTGAAAGCCATGGACTGCACTTTGCCAGCTTTCCGATACCTGCATGAAAAATTCCCTCGACTCAGCGAAGCAAAGATTAAAGAGGGAGTTTTTGTGGGTCCTCAGATCAAGAGCTTTTCAAAGATGACCGGTTCAACAACTTGCTGCAGGGTGATGCGAAACAAGCATGGAATGCTTTTCGCCTAGTGTCAACAAACTTTCTCGGGAATGTTAGGGCAGAAAACTACAAGGAACTAGTAGAAGACATGCTGATGCAGTATCAGAAACTTGGCTGCAATATGTCTCTAAAGATCCATTTCCTTGATTCTCATCTCAATTTCTTTCCTGACAACTGTGGTATGGTTAGTAATGAAGAGGGCGAACGTTTTCACCAGGATATGGCAACTATGGAGCAAAGATACCAGGGAAAATGGTCCACTGCAATGCTGGCTGACTACTGCTGGACACTCCCCAGAGAAGCTCCCGAACAGCTGTACAAGAGACAGGCGAAAAACTCTAAGAAGTAGTCTATGACTTGTTTTTTTACAGGTATTAACCGAAGGCCTATTATATTTACTATTGACATGCATTTTGTGATGTAAACATTAATTCTTGTAGATTACAAAAAAACTAGAGCCAACTTTGCAATTTCACTGTCATATTTGTGTTCAGCATATAAAAACTGATAAGAAATGACTATTTTTATTTCAGTAACATGACTTGTAAAAATTTGTTGACCAGTGCCCAGCATTCCTGAAGGAACTCAAGTCCTGTCCCGGATCCCTCATTCAGTGTCGCTTTGTGGGCTTCATTTTGTCGATCTCAGCCAGGAGGGACTGGTCATGGGGGTGGGGGGGGGGGGGAGTAATCGGGGCTCCCACTTGCTGGATGGCTTGGCAGGGTGACGAAAACAGGAACGATTCAGTGGCCTGTCTGACGCCCTTTTCTGTCTCTCTTCTGCATTATTGCTGTGGCTGGAAGACTCACAGGTAGGTCTCCTCAGCATATGGGGGAAGTGGGGAGTTCCTCCGGGCGGGGAAGGGAACTTAAGTTTATAGGGTTTATAAAGTTATATGGTTAACTTCTTATTTGTTGCTTCTGTGAGTCAGCTTTGTAAATAGGTTACTGGAGCTGGTGGGAGGTGCCAGCAGTATATAAAGGTGGAATCATCAAAAGGGTGACGTGCTCAGTCTCCATGCTGCTGAAAGAAGTGCACAACCAGAATTCCGAGATTGGACTGGAATTCCTTCAGGAACGTTAATTAGCAGGTAAGCTCTAATTATACTTTATCGCTGATGGAGATGGATCCTTGAAAGACGAAAGAATACCAAAAGGACTGTGTAAACCATGAAAACCTCTGGGCCACATTCAGAAGCATGAGTATACCAGAACAACTGATCGTTCTCTTGCCCCCCAGCAAAAGTTTGAATGGAACTAGGAGAAACAGAATAGTTTAAAATCAGCAAAGGTGTACGACAATGCTGCATACTTTCCCCTACCTCTTTAATTTATATGTTGAACAAATCATCAGAGAAGCAGGACTGTATTAAGACAACTGAGATGTGAAGATTGGTGGAAGACTCATCAATGACCTTCGCTGTGCTGATACCACATTACTGGCTGAAAGTGAAGATAATTTTTAAGATTTGCTTCTCAAGATCAAGGAATATAGGGTGCAGATCCCTCACACACGCTGCCAACGGGAGATCAAAGGGCAAGCAGACCTTTAAAAGCGGCATGCTCCATTGGGAGCTCCCTCACACACACCGCCAATGGGAGATCAAAGGGCAAGTGGCCCTTTAAAAGCAGCATGCTCCATCGGGAGCTCCCTCACACACACCGCCAACGGGAGATCAAAGGGCAAGCGGCCCTTTAAAAGCGGTGTGCTCCATCAGGTGTGCCCACGCCTGGCGGGCCCGCGCCAGAGGGCCCTTTGGCGTGGGCCCGGGAGCGCTCTGGTGTGAGCCATGAACCTGCTCCTCCTAATCACCGTAGCTGCCTGGACCCAGCCCTGGAACCGAGTAGGCACGATCGCTCCTCCACACTGCCTCCTGACCCCAACCATCTCACCAACACCACCTTTACCTTCAAGTAACTTTCCTTGACTTGCTGCCCACTGCTGGCATTGATCTTCCCTTCCATTACCTGCCTAGAACTTGCTACCCATTGTCCGCATAGAATTTGCTACCCATTGTCTTCTTAGTACTGTTACCCACTGTTTACATTGAACTGTTACCCACTGCCTTCACAGAACTGTTACCCACTTCTTGCACAGAACTGCTACCCACTGCCTACATAGCAGTGCATCTCCAGGAACAAGCAGGAATGAGTCTTCACGTATGGGTACGTCGGTACCGACGGAGTCTGCGCGGGAACTCTTCCCAGCGTCCAATCAAAAAGCTTTTGGAAGCATCCCACCACGCCTGCGTGCTGCCTTCCCGCCTTTCCCAACTGCCTCTCCTCAGTTTTCGTTTTCCACGGAGCCGGCAGGACGTCCTCCTGTCACCGCAGAAAATTCTTGTTTTATTTCTTTAGTTTTCTTGTGGTCGCGGCTGTCTTCCCCGACGCCACCGGTACCGCCGTTGTTTTCTTTTCTTTTCTTCTAAAATCTTCCTTTGTCAAGGGATATTTTTTCTTCATAGTGTCTCACGATTTCTCAGGCCTTTTAGGCCTCTTCTTTTTCCTTCATGGAACCGCCAGCCACTTTCTCCAAAGAAATGTTCAAACTGTGGCGGTACAACTTTATTTTTAGACCCTCAAACTCGGTGTCTAACCTGCTTGGGTCTTGACCCTTTTCCTCCGGAGCCTTTAGGCAACAGTTTGGTGAGAAGAGGTTTTCAACATCGAGGTTCCCTCGAGACACGGTTTCCCTCCAACTTCAGGGCACCGTCTCTTTCTTCTTCTACACAGGATCAGGTCTGTTAAGACTAGCCAGCCCTCGAGTGGTAGGTCTCATGCACAGCATGTAGATGGCTCCGGCCTTGCCCTCGAGGGCCCTCTGGCTTCAAAACCCCGGTGGGAGTCTTCGGTCTCCAAAGCGTATGAGGGGTTTCAGGTTGTTCCTGGGGTTCACCCCTCACAGAACATACCTGAGCCGTGTCCGGTGGTGGCATCTGCTTCGAGTGGTACCGATACCCCAGCATCGGCACTGGTGTTGGATGAAACACTCCTCACCAGGGATGGTCATCTGGCGTTCTCGGTGCCTTTGGGACCGGTGGATACTCTCCAGACTGACTTTCCATTATCGGTACCAGCACCGATACCACCACCGACGTCGGTACCCTCCAGACGTGCATCGATAGCCTCGCTTCCTTCGATGCCGAGTCTGGAATCGATCTCCAGTCTGGAGGACTGGGTACCGACTCGCCTTGGTACCGGCTCCGGGCGGTACCGAAGGCTCGGTTCCGATGATTCGGATTCGCAACTCTCGGTTCCTCCGAGGCCGTTTGAGTTGCCACTGGTTGGCCTTCATCCACCGGTATCAGACAGGGTACCGAAGTCGGTACCGATGTCCACATTACCCTTGCGGTCGGTGCCTTCCATGCTTCGCTCATCAGTCTCTTTGCCCTCGATGCCGAGTTTGGAGTCGATCTCTAGTCTGGAAGACTGGGTACCAACACGCTTTGGTACCGACACCGATCGATACCGGAGGCTCGGTACCGAGGATAGCGGCTGCAGGTTTTCGGTTACCTCGGTACCGATTGAACTGTCACCGATGGCTGCTCCGATGTCTGTGTCGGGCTCGGCTCCAACATCGGTACCGGTATTGGCATCGGTACCGGTATCCACAGTAGCATCGTGGCCAACTCCTGCCATGCTTCTTTCAACAGGATCGCTCCCTTCTATACCAAGCTTGGAGTCGATACCTGGCATGGACGATGTGGTACTGACGGTCGCTGCTCCTGACAGCCAGTACCGGCGACCATCCCTTAAGGACTCCACACTGCACCGTGCAGCATCTTCTATTCCTATATATCTGGATTGCTCTTTCAGTGCTCAGGCTAGTTCTTCAGATCTAACCTGTCCAAAGGAGATTCCCATTGGAGATCCCTCTTTTCAGAGTTTCCTCCTGGATATAGTAAGATCTCTTGCCATTCCTATCCCTGGACATGATCCTGCACAAGGCTCTGTTTCTACCAAAGCAAAGGAGAACATAATGCTTCCTTTGCATCATTCCTTGCAGGATCTCCTTCTAGGAATGTGGGAAGCACCTTTAAAGGTACCCCCACCTTCCAGAGCAACTGATCTCTTATCAGGTGCCCCCCTCTCCAGGGTTTCAAAAGACTCAACTTCCTCATCATTCCATAGTAGTGGAATCAGCAATGAGGCGGGTAAAGAGTAAGAAGAAGCACTCTTCTTATCCGCCAGGTCGTGAGTCTAAGACACTAGATGCCTTTGGTTGTCAAACCTTCCAGACATCTATGCTTTCTGCAAGAATTCTCTCATATATTTTTTATATGAGTCTATCTCTTGAGGAGGTCACAAAGCAATTACATCTTTTGACTCCTTCCCTTCCAGAGTCCAAGAGTGCAGGCTATTCTTCACTGCTTAAGCATCTTCAGAATATCTCTTGGTTTCTTACTCGTGCTTCCCTAGACTTTTGAGTCTGTTAGCAGGACCTCTGCTATAACTATAGGGGCACGACGTAGAGCCTGGCTCCAAGCTTCAGACTTGGACAAATGGGCACAGCAAACACTGGGACATACTCCTTGCACTGGAGACAGTCTTTTCAACAAGGAGTCTTTACGTCAGGTTACTCAGTTGTCCACTGACTTACCTGTTCCTAGGGGCTGTTCTGCACCACCTTCTGTCCCAGTAGGTAGGAAATGTCCTGCCAAACTTTCTTCCCATAGGAGAAGAAGGTTTTATGCATCATCTGCCCATCATACAGATGTTCCCAAACAAGGGAAGCATCGTCCTGGTCTGCAGAATTCAACCTCTCACCAGGCTCAGCAAACCCAGCAACCGCAGCGTTTCTGATCAATCTTCATTAGATGCTTGTGACTCTTGGGGTTAGAATCTGCAGTTGCTTCTTCTCAATAGATGCAATCCACTGCTTCATTCTAAACCCTAGACATGGATCTCTTCCCAAAAGACATCCATTTTTTCTATGTTCCATGAGCTGTCAGGATGTTCATGCTTATAGGTCACAGGGTTCTCCTCTTCTTCCTGCTAAGGAAAGAGGTCTAACCACTATCAAACGATAGTTTCCTGTGCCAGCATGTCTTTTTTCCTTTCTTTAGACTTACTACTTTGTAAGTCTTCTTCAGCTCCATTCTCTTTACCCTCTTACTAAGCTTTCCTCTGTAAGAGTGGTATCGCTTCACTGGAGGACTGTTTCTTCAGCCTCTCTAGTTTTGTTACTTTTCCAGTGTGGAGTATTCCTCTCTGAGTTGACTCCTCTTTTTCAATCTTGCTTTGAGGCAGTTCATCAGACATGTCCAGAGTTTTCTACTCCTGTTCTGTCTGTTCTTTCTGTTTTTAAACAGTGAGATTTTTCTGCTGTCTGGCAAGCAGCTGCCTATGCAGGAGCCTTAATGTTGGACCACTGGTTCTTGTCCACCAGCAACCAGATCTGTCCTCCACTAACATTCTGTCTGGTCTTAGTAGTGGTCCCAAGTCAGTGCTGTCGTCTGTCTTGGAAATCTTTTCACTACAGGCCTGTTGGATTGTCTCCTTTTCTGCCATCTCCATTCCCCTGGGTTTGGCAGCATAGTTGACATAGCTACAAGGCTCTCCAGCAGCCAGTTTTGTCGTCTCATTCTCCTGCATCATGCTCTCTGCAATTCTACAGAGAAGCTCTCCACTATGGGCCCTTGCTAGAGAGCATGGGGTTTTTTCCTCCAACAGCTATCCTAGATGGTTGGAAAAGGCTTTTTGAGTCATGTCTCCCATGACTAGAAAGGTTCTCCCTTTTTTCACTATCTCCTTTTTAATATAAAGGACATAGGCCTTCTCTTACATGAAAGCTTAAGGAGTTGCCAATTCCCTGCTTTGGTCCATAGTATTTCCAATCGGGAATATGCTTTTTCTCCTTGCAGCTCATCCTCATGGTAAGAACGCATGATACCTTTTTGCCCTTAAGCAGGTCAGCATGGTATCTTATTTTTATGCGTCTTCTGTTCACTTACCATGCTAGAGTTCTGGAATACTCGGGACTTGCTGGCTGCAGACTGATATCATCCTCTGCTTCACGTAACCGTCCTGGTTATTTTGCTAGCTAGCATCCCTGTAGCTCATAACCAGTCGGAATAGATTCTCTATATATCTTCTCAAGTAGGTTCCACCTTCTTGTTATTAGATGAATCTTTCCTCTCCACATTTCCTATGTGCATACCCTTCTGTAGGCATATCTCTGTTTGCTTCATTGCAGACACCCATATAGAGGCATATATATATATATATATATTCATATCTATAGCATACATCTTACAGATGTCTATGTCTATCATTTGTGTGTATCTTATGCCCTTTCATATCTCACTATAGATATATTCTTATATGTCTATCTATATATCTATATATATATGTATCTGTCGAGATATTTTATTATCGGTAGATATGTATCTGCATATTTATCTACCTGACTGTCTAGGCTCATATAGATATATGATTCTGACAGATGAGCTTTACCCATACCTATGCTATCCAGCATGTTTGGGGTTCTACACGCACAACCACTCTCTGTGGTAGTTAACAACTTCTACCATAACCTTAAGGTTTAGGTACCTCTGAAGCTCTCCATGTTCCAGTATCTCTCCTAGCTGACTCCATTTAGGAGAGACATTGCAGATCTTCAGTTAATCACAGGCTCTAACGCCTCAGGCATTTGTCCTTTCTTTTGGGATACAAGGGGTTTCCATACCTTTTCCTCCCACAAGGACTGTGCCTGTTTGTCCAAATCAGTCAGCCTTCTCTTTTTGCCCCTAAGGGTGAGCCACTCTGTTGCCAAAAGAGTTGGGCTTTTGTCATAAAGCCGTCCGCTAAAGGCCCACCGTTTTTGTACTACCCCAGTTATTACTGGGGTTCCCTCTTACCTTTCAGAAATCTGACCTCCACTGTTTTTTCCTACAGGTTTATTACCTCCACTTTACAGTGAGGTCCTCCTTGAGGTTCCTCTACTGGGTTCCCCAGTAGATCCCATGAACCTCCTTACTGCTGTGTAATCCTGTTAGGGGAGGTCTGTATTGCAATATTTCTTTCAATATCATTGATGATAATTATCATCCACACATGGACTCCTTGTCTGCAGTCCTATGCTAGGTTAGCTGTTCCACAGCGCCTTTCTTTTTCAGCTCCTACCCTCCATCCTCAGGATGCCTGGTGTTGGGGATAGCATGTTCCAATCTATGACATGCTGGGACTCCAGGCATCTCAGCTTGGGAGTCCCCATATGTGAAGACTCATTCCTGCTTGTTCCTGGAGATAGCACAGTTACTTACCTGTAACGGTGATCTCTGGGAACAGCAGGAATAAGTCTTCACAACCCACCCACCTCCCCTAGGAGTTGTATCTCTCTATCTCTTTCTTTCCCTTCTCTCTCCCTCTCTCTCTTTGTCTCAGCTTGAAACTTAACTGAGGAGAGGCAGTTGGGAAAGGCGGGAAGGCAGCACGCAGGCGTGGTGGGATGCTTCCAAAAGCTTTTTGTTTGGACGCTGGGAAGCGTTCCCGCGCAGACTCCATCGGTACCGACGTACCCATGTGTGAAGACTTATTCCTGTTGTTCCCAGAGATCACCTGTTACAGGTAAGTAACTGTGCTTACCCAGTGTTTGCTTAGAACTGTTTGCACAGAACTGCTCCTCAGTGTTTGCATAGAACTGCTATCCAGTGTTTGCACAGAACTGCTACCCATTGCCTGCTTAGAACTGCTACCCAGTGTTTGCACAGAAATGCTACCCTGTGTTTGCACTGAACGACTATCCATTGCCTGCTTAGAACTGCTACCCATTGCCTGCTTAGAACTGCTACCCATTGCCTGCATAGGACTAGGGCTGTTAGAATCCATTCCAAGGTGAGGATCTTAGACTTTAGGAAGACTAACTTTGCGAAGATGGGCCAATACCTCAGGGAGTCGTTAGTGGGATGGGAACAGCTGGGGGATGTAGAAAAACAGTGGGCAAAACTGAAAGGGGATATTTTAAGGGCAACCAACCTTTTTGTTAAAATGGTAAGTAAAGGCAAAAGGAAAAGGAGACCGCTATGGTTTTCTAAGGAAGTAGCTGAAAAAGTGATGAAAAAGAGGGAGGCCTTCATGAAATACAAGAGATCACAGAGAGAGGAAGACAGGCATCTGTATTTGGAAAAACTTAGAGAAGCTAGCAAAGTAGTCAAGAAGGCAAAGATTCAAAAGGAGGAGGAAATAGCCAGTGCAATAAATGGGGGGATAAGACATTTTTCAGATATATTAGTGAGAAGAGGAAGGGCAAGAGTGGTATTGTCAGACTCAAGGGTGCAGGGGGGGAATATGTAGAAGCTGATAAGGATAAAGCGGAATTGCTTAACAAATATTTTTGTTCTGTGTTCACAGATGAAGAACTAGGAGCAGGACCTCAGAAAACACCCACAAATAGGAACAGAAACGAGGGACATCTTGAACAATTTTCAGAAGACTGTGTTCCTGAGAAACTAGCTCAACTTAAAGTAGACAAAGCGATGGGACTGGATGGGATACACCCTAGAATACTGAGGGAACTTGGGGACGTTCTAGCAGCTCCACTGACTGACCTTTTCAATGCCTCATTGGCGTCGGCAGTGGTGCCAAAGGACTGGAGAGAGGCTCATGTGATGCCTTTACACAAAAGCGGAAGTAAGGATGTGGTTGAAAACTACAGGCCGCTTAGTTTAACTTCGGTGGTGAGTAAATTATTTGAAACGCTGCTGAAAGAGAAAATAGTGAGGTTTCTGGAGTCCAGCAGATTACAGGATCCGAGGCAGCATGGATTCACCAGAGGCAGGTCTTGTCAGACAAATCTGATTGATTTCTTTGATTGGGTGACCAGGGAGTTGGACCGAGGGAGAGCTCTAGATGTGGTATATTTAGATTTCAGTAAAGCCTTTGACACTGTTCCTCACAGGCGACTTATAAACAAACTGAGCACCCTAGGGATGGACCCTAAAGTTACTGCTTGGGTTAGAAATTGGTTGGGTGGGAGGCGACAAAGAGTACAAGTAAATGGAGCTCACTCTGAGGAGAAGGATGTTACCAGTGGTGTGCCCCAGGGATCTGTCCTTGGTCCGATTCTTAACATCTTTGTTAGTGATATAGCGGAAGGGCTGTCGGCTAAGGTTTGCCTCTTTGCAGATGATACCAAAATCTGCAATAGAGTAGACACCCAGGAAGGTATAGATTTTATTTATTTATTTACATTCTCTTATATACCGCGCTATTCTGCATCAGTGCGGTTTACATTGAACAAACTGAAATTACATTGAACAGGGCATTATAACTTGGAGATAACTATTTTACAGGGAACATGGGCTATTGAGGGTTAAGTGGCTTGCCCAAGACCACAAGGAGCACCTGTGGGACTAGAAACCCCAGTCCTTCCGGCCCAAGGTTGCTGTCCTCTAGTGGGATTTGAACCCCTGACCTTCTGGCCTGAAGTACCATGCCCCAACCACTAGGCCACTCCTCCACTCCACTCTAGATAACATGAGGAGGGATCTAGCTAAGCTTGAAGAATGGTCTAGAATTTGGCAGCTGGGATTTAATGTTAAAAAATGTAAGGTCATGCATTTGGACTGCAGCAATCCAAGGGAGCAATACAGTATAGGAGGTGAAGTACTTTTGTCCACTAAAGAAGAGCGGGACCTAGGCGTGGTTGTGTCTGATGATCTTAAAGTAGCTAAACAGGTAGAAAAGGCGACGGCAAAAGCTAGAAGGATGCTTGGGTGCATACGAAGGGTTTTCCAAGCTGCTATGCTAGCTGCTAGGATCAATTCCTATAGTCTCTATATAAGAATGTTTCTAAAAGAAGTCACAGATCATCTGCAGACTTTAACCCCTTTCATTTCAGAGGATAAAAGACAGGAGTTTCTCACTTGGCTCAAACATGCCCAAGTTGTCTCCAAATTTTCCAACCGTGCAGCCTTTGACTCTTTTGAATGTGTAAGCAGAACTTCGGCTATTGCCATAGGGGCACGCAGAATTGCTTGGCTACAAGCTTCTGATTTGGAGCTCTGGGTCCAAGATGAATTGGGAAATCTCCCTTGTACAGGTGAAAACCTTTTTGGTAAGGATTGGCAAGCAAAGGCCACTCAGATGGATGCTGAAAACTCTGCTTTGGATCGACTTTCAAAGTCTACCTCTGCTCCTGTTAAGAAACGATTGTTTAAAAAGACATCTTTTTCCAAAAAGGGACGATACTATCCTGCTTATGGTCAGCAGGCATCTTCTGCAGGTCATTTTGCTGCAAAGCGTCAGCAACCACCTAAACAGGCCAAGTCAAAGGCTGCTAGACCTTCCACGGCCCAGCAGCCTCAGCCTCCTCAGGGCCTTTGACTTGCAACTAGAGAACTTAGCCTTTCTAGCTCTGGAAGGACCAGAGCCCCTTACCATCCCAGGAAGGTTGACTTACTTTGCTCCCAGATGGGAGCAAATCACAGCAGAGCAATGGAGACACTCCATCATAAGGGAAGGGTACAAGCTTCATTTCTTAAGCCTTCCCCCTCACACCATGGTGAAACAGTTCAATTCTCCAACATCTCTCCTCAACCTTCTAGGTCAGGAGATTGCCATCCTTCTTGCCCAAGGGGCAATAGAAGAAGTACCTCTTCTTCAACAAGGCACAGGATTCTACTCACCTTATCTTCTTATTCCAAAGAAAACAGGGGGCTACAGACCCTCTTAGATCTCAGAGAATTGAACAAATTTCTATTCAAGGAGAAATTCAAGATGATTTCTCTCGGTGCTCTGCTTCAATACCTTCAGAGTCAGGACTGGCTTTGTTCTCTAGATCTCAAGGATGCGTACACCCATGTCCTCATCCATCCAACTCACAGAAGGTTCCTTCGGTTCCTTTTTCAAGGAAAGCACTACCAATACAGGGTGCTTCCTTTTGGTCTGGCCTCTGCACCAAGGGTGTTCACGAAATGCATGGCAGTAGTAGCTGCATTTCTACGCACTCTAGGAATATTCGTCTTCCCATATCTGGACGACTGGTTCATTTGAGCTCCATCTCAAGCAGAGGCCAAGACTTGTCTAACCTGCACAATGTGTGTCCTTCAGTATTTGGGACTAGTAATAAACATCCCAAAATCCAATCTCACCCCCTACTCAGTCCCTTGAGTTTATAGGGGCTTGGTTGGATACCACAACTGCAAGGGCCTATCTTCCTCAGGCCCGTTGCCTACGCTTGGTGCAGTTAGCTTCCCAAATACAGTTAAAGCCCCTTTTAACTGCTCGAGAAATGTTACAACTCTTAGGCCACATGGCATCCACTGTGCATGTGGTTCTATATGCTCGCCTTCACATGAGGGCAGCTCAATGGACTTTGTCCACCCAATGGACTCAGGCATCAGGTTGCCTGTCAGACAAAATAGCAAACTCCAGTCGCCTTTTTTGGTCTCTCCAGTGGTGGAAGTCCTCTCAAAACTTGTTGCTGGGATCCCCTTTTCAACAGTCACTTCCCCAAGCAACCCTTACAACAGATGCCTCTCCAATGGGTTGGGGAGCTCATCTGCAATATCTCTCCACCCAGGGCATCTGGTCTCCACAGGAGACTTCGCTACACCTCAATCTCTTGGAACTCAGAGCAATTTTCTTAGCTCTTAGAGTGTTCCACTCCTTGCTCAGCTACAGGACAGTCCTCATCCACACGGACAACCAAGTAGCCATGTTCTATGTGAACAAGCAGGGAGGGACTGGCTCTCTGTCGCTTTGAAACAAAGCTTTGCGACTGTGGGCCTTCGCCAGAGAGCATCAGATTCATCTTATGGCAGTATATCTTCCAGGCGTTCAGAACTCTTGGGCAGACAGACTCAGTCGAGTTCTGCTTCCACACGAATGGTCCCTCCACAGGGACCAGGTAGCCAGGATTTTTCGAATTTGGGGAACCCCGGACATAGACCTTTTTGCAAGTCCGTGGAATGCCAAACTTCCCCGGTTCTGTTCCAGGATTCCGTGTCAGGGAGTTCAGGCCAAGGATGCCTTCCTCCTTCACTGGGGTCAAGACTTCCTTTATGCCTTTCCACCCATTCCCCTAATTCCCAAAACACTGTTCAAGCTTCAGAGAGACCAAGGTTCTATGATCCTCACAGCACCACATTGGACACGCCAAGTGTGGTACCCTCTACTTCTGCATCTCTCTCAAGCTCCGTCCCTGGAGTTGGGCTCTGCTCCAGATCTTCTCTCCCAGGAAGATGGAACGTTGTGGTACCCAAACCCCCAGTCTCTCCATCTCAGGGCCTGGTTGCTGAAGGCCTAGACCTTCAAGTTTTCCATCTCTCTCAGCAAGTCAGAGATGATATTCATGCTTCTAGAAAGCCTTCCACTAGACGTTGCTATGCTTTCAAATGGAAAAGATTTACCATTTGGTGTTCAGAGAAGGGTCTTAACCCTCTTGCAATACCTTTGAATTCTTTACTAGAGTATCTTCTGCATCTTTCCCATGCAGGCCTCAAAACGAATTCGGTAAGAGTCCATTTGAGTGCTATTGCAGCGTCCCTCAAGCCTTTCAATGGACAGCCTGTTTCCTCTCATCCTCTTATAACAAGATTCATGAGAGGCCTTCTTTTAACTAAACCTCCCATTAGACCACCTCCAGTGGCATGGGACTTAAATCTGGTTCTTGGCCAGCTTATGAAGCCACCCTTTGAATCTTTAGCCACCACCTCCTTGAAATTTCTTTCTTGGAAGGTTATCTTTCTCATTGCAGTCACCTCAGCACGTTGCATCAGTGAGTTGCAAGGCTTGGTGGCTAATCCTCCTTATACAAGGTTCCATCATGATAAGGTAGTCCTCAGGACCAATCCACACTATGCCCAAAGTGGTCTCGCCTTTTCATCTGAACCAAGAGGTATACTTACCTGTCTTTTTTCCAGGACCTCATACATCAAGTGCAGAGAGGAATCTTCATACTTTGGATTGTAAAAGAGCTCTCGCCTTTTACTTACAAAGAACACAGCAACATAGAAAGTCTTCTCAACTCTTTGTTGCTTTTGATCCTTCCCATTTAGGACTTCCAGTTTCTAAGAGAACACTGTCCAACTGGATTGCTCAGTGTATTTCTTTCGCCTACCAGAGTAAGAACCTTTCTCTGGAAGGCCATGTCACAGCTCACAATGTGAGGGCCATGGCAGCCTCAATGGCTCATCTAAACTCTGTCAAGCGGCCACCTGGGCCTCAGTTCATATCTTCACAGCCCATTACTGTTTGGACAAGGACTCCCGCCGGGATGCCTCGTTTGGTCAGGCTGTTCTCAAACACCTGTTCCATTCCTAATCAACTCCTACCCACCTACCCTGGTTGGATGCCAGAGATCCATGGGGGGAGGTGGAGCCCTTTTCAGGGACACACAACCCTGGGGTCTCTCCCTGACATCTGCAGTTAGGGAGTCCCCATATGTGAAGACTCATTCCTGCTTGTTCCTGGAGATAGCACAGTTACTTACCTGTAACAGGTGATCTCTGGGAACAGCAGGAATAAGTCTTCACAACCCACCCACCTCCCCTAGGAGTTGTATCTCTCTATCTTTCTTTCCCTCTCTCTCTCTCTCTCTTTGTCTCATCTTTAAAACTCGACCTGGGGAAAGGCGGGAAGGCAGCACGCAGGCGCCGTGGGATGCTTCCAAAAGTTTTCTTATTGGACGCTGGGGAGCGTTCCCGCGCAGGCTCCGTCGGTACCGACGATACCCATATGTGAAGACTTATTCCTGCTGTTCCCAGAGATCACCTGTTACAGGTAAGTAACTGTGCTCTACCCACTGCCTGCATAGAACTGCTACCCAGTGTTTGCACAAAACCTGTTGCCCTTTACCATGGCCCCACATCACATTGTCCTTTTCTTCCTCATCCTCCCCAACTGTCTTCCCTCCTTCCAACACCCCCCTCTTCTTCCCCCTACCTTCCTCACTTCGCCCTCCATTCTTTCCCCTTACCTAGCATCTGCTCTTGAGCTTCAGCACACCATCCCCCACATTCAACCAACTCCTCTCTCCCTAAGGCAACCCCACCCTCGCTTCCGCTGTACCGTCTCCACCTTACCACGCTCTCTAATAATCCTTCTCCTTCTCTCATCAGACAACATCAACCCCAACCCTGGCCCCCCTCGTTTTCTTTCTCACACTAAAAAGAGTTCCTCACATACCTTATCTAATCTCATCCACATCCCGTTCCTCCCCCCTCCACCCTCCCTCACTCATCCCCCAATCCCTCATACAGAGATATCAACCCCAACCTTATCTCCAATAAGAAATCCTCACATAACCTAACTGTATACCAGCAATATCACCCCTCTCTCGCCCCTCACTTCCCTTCTCTCAAGGTGCTCTTGGAGGGCACACACATCCAGACATATCCACCCGCATCCTGCTCCCTCTAAATCTCTGCACCTCTCTAGGAATAAAGCCTCACGTTACTCTGATAAGAAATCCTCACGTAACTTATCTAACCTTATCCATATCCGTCTCCTTCCTCCCTTCCTCCCTCCGCTCTCTCGTTCTCATGTGCCCTATGGAACGCATGCTTAGTTACTAACAAACTTCCTTTTACCCACGATCTCTTTATCTCTAACGCCCTACACCTTCTTGCCCTGACTGAGACCTGGATCCCACCCAGATGACACCGTATACATTGCTTCTCTCTGCTATGGGGGGGTTACCAGTTCTCCCATACACCTCGATCTACTAGTCGCGGAGGTGGTGTTGGTCTCCTACTCTCTCCCTCCTGTCAATTCCAACCTCTCCTGCTACCTCAGTCACCCTCCCCCTCTCCTTTGAAGTCCACTCCATTCACCTCCTCCTACCACTTTCCCTCCGTGTTGCTGTTATTTATCGCCCACCCGACAAATCCCAATCAACCTTCCTCACCGACTTTGATTCCTGGCTTTCTGCCTTTCTTGATCCCTCTTCCCCCACATTCACGTTGACAACCCCTCTGACCCCCACGCCTCAAAATTCCTTGCCCTCATCTCCTTGTACGACCTCCAACTCTGCTCCACCGCCCCCACCCAAACACACGGCCACTGCCTTGACCTAATACTCTTCTCCAATTCCTCTCCCTCAAACTTCCGCAACTCAATCCTTACTTCATCTGACCATGTTTATGTTTATTAAAACTTATTATACCGCCCAACACCATAGGCACCTGAGTGGTTTACAATAAAAACTTTAAACAATTTAAAAATGAGGCTGCAAGAAAAGAAAGGAAAAGGAACGCCAATTAAAACAATAGAAAAGAAAAGGAAAGGAAAGAAGGAAGAAAGCAGTACAGATAGCAATTACAATATAACATCATGGGACGGGGAGGGAGGGGGAAAACGAGGATGGGGAGGTCAAATGCTAGGTGGAAAAGGTGGGTTTTAAGTTGGGTTTTGAAAGACTGGTAGGATTCTTCTGCACGGAGCGAGGGGGGGAGCGAGTTCCAAAGGCTTGGGGCCAGAAAATAGAAGGCGGAGGAACGGGTAGAGACAAGACGGGCCTGGGAGGGGGAGGGAAGAGACATCCGATTTGTGTGACTAGAACGAAGCAGACGATGAGGGGTACGAAAGCGTATCTGATCAGCAAGATAGGAGGGGGTGCCAGTGCGAACAGCCTTGTGCGCAAGGATAAGAATTTTATATTGAACACGAAAAGAGACAGGCAACCAATGGTGATGAAGAAGAAGAGGGGTGACATGATCGAAATGAGAGGCGTAAGTTAGGAGACGAATAGCAGTATTTTGGACATGCTGAAGACGAGACAACTGGGATTGGGGGAGACCAGCCAGGGAAACGTTACAATAGTCCAGACGAGACACCACCAGGGAAAGAAGAAGAGTAGCCAGAGCAGAAGAAGAAAGAAAAGGGCGGACAGCTCAGAGCTGTCTAAGGGAGAAAAAAGAGCGCTGAACGATGGAAGAAATATGCGCCGTGAAGGAGAGAGAAGAATCAAGGGTAACACCCAGATAACGGAGTGAGGAGACAAGAGGAATGGACTGAGAGGAAAGGGAAGGGGCACAGGTGGTGGGGGGGGGGACTCCCAAGCGTGAACCAAATAGCAAAGAATTTAGCAGGGTTCACATGAAGGAAATTGGAAGAAAACCATGAAGCAATAGCAGTAAGGCAGTGATTAAGAGGGGTAATGTCAGGAGAGAGAGAGTCTGTATGAAGCAAGAGAAAAATGTCGTCTGCGTAATAGTACGCAGAAATGCCGAACTGTTGGATTAAAAGGGCAAGAGGAGCTAGGAAAACATTAAAGAGAAGGGGAGCAAGGACAGATCCTTGGGGAAACCCCACATGTGAGGGAAGTGGGGGCAGAAGAGGAAGACCCAGCTACTACAGAAAAGGAGCGACAGGAAAGAAAGGAGTGAAACCACTGAAGAACCATACCAGAAAGACCTGCTTCCCGAAGATGAGTGAGGAGAGTGCGGTGATCCACTAAATCAAAGGCTGCAGAAAGGTCAAGGGAGACAGCTAAAGTAAAAAGACCACGATCGTGAGCAGCGTGAAGTTCGTTAAGAAGAGAAAGGAGGACAGTTTCAGTGCTGTGACCGGGACGAAAACCTGAATGCCGGGGGTGGAGAGTGAGGGAGGCTTCAAGATGAGAGGAAAGTTGATTAAAGACCAGCTTCTCAATAAATTTAGAGAGAAAGGAAAGATTGGAAATAGGACGCCAGCTAGAAAGAACAGAGGGATCAGAAGAACGGGACTTTAGAATGGGACGAACGACAGCATGTTTCCAGCTTGACGGAAAAGTACCAGAGGACAAACTGGAATTGAACATAGAAAGGATGTAGGGAGAAAGAGCTAGTGCGGGTTCCAGGAGTCAGGGAGATGGAATAGGATCAGCCGAGCAAGTGGTTTTACGAATGGAAAGGAAAGTCTTTTGAAGAATACTGGGAGTTATCGTCTCAAAGGACGACCAGGAGTGAGACAGAGCAGGAGTGGAGCAGGATGGGGAATGGAGGGGTGGGGGGGAAAGCATAGCAGGAGGGGAAAGGGGTGGGGGACACGAAAGGAAAGACTGACGGAGGGTGTCAACCTTGGTAACAAAACAGGAGGCAAGAGAGGAAGGATCCGGAAGGGAGGATGTGGGAAGAGGGGAAGGGGAAGGAGTAGAGTGAGATGCAGTGAGGGAATGTAGGATGGAGTACAGTTGGCGAGAGGAGTTTGAGGAGGAGGAGATGAGATTAGAGTAATAGTCACGCTTTGCGGTGAAGAGGAGAGAACGATAGTAGCGATGGCAATGATGAAAACCTGACAAAGTAGTGGGGGAGGGATGCCTTTGCCAAAGGCGTTCCGCCCGACGGAGGTGCCTACGATGTAAAAGGAGACCGGGATGGAACCAAGGATGGCGTAAGTGATGGTGAGGGCGGGGACGGGGGCGGAGAGGAGCAATAGTGTCTAGGGCAGTTGAGAGTGAGGAATGCCAGCAGTGAGCTTGGGCGTCAACAGAAAGGGACTCAAAATCTGCAGGGAACAGGGTGGTAGGGGATGGAAGCTGTAAAAGTGTGTCCGTGGTGATTTTACGAACAAATAGTGGCGCAGAACTAGGATTTAAGACATGAGTTGAAACTGACGGGGGGGGGGGGGGCCGGGACAGAAAAAAGGAGACAGTAGTGGTCAGACCAAGGAAGAGAGAAGGAGGAAAGGGAAGAGCGGAAAGGTGGGAAGGAGGTGGAAGAAAGAAGGAGGTCAAGCGAATGGCCAGCAACGTGGGTGGGAAAGGAAACTGATGAAGAGACAGGTCGGACAAAAGAGCAAGGAATGAGAGATCCCTCGCTGAAGAAGGGGAATCAACGTGAACGTTGAAATCGTCTTTTAACCTTTACTCTTCAGCTTCCACCATCTCAACCTCGTCCTGTCTCGTCCGACCTATTTAGAAACCTCCATAATATTGATCCCCTGACTCTCTCCTCCACCATTTCTCCATCTCTCTCCTCCATTATATCCTCCAAGTCCGTCGATGAGACACTATCCTCCTACAATGCTATACTCTCCTCAGCTCTTGACACTCTTGCCCCACCTACCCCACGTCCAGTCAAATGATCTACTCCCCATCCCTGGCTTTCGCCTACAACCCGTTATCTCCGCACTGTGCACGTTCCGCTGAGTGTGCTTGATCCAAATCCCGCTCCCCGGAGGACCTTCTATACTTCAAATTCATGCTTGGCTCCTTCCAGTCAGCCATAGCACTTGCCAAACAAGACTACTACATCCACCTGACCAATTCCCTTGCCTCTGATCCTCGTCGTCTCTTTAATACCCTCAATTCTCTCCTCAAAGTCCCCCACCCCCCCTTTCTGCCCAATCCCTAGCTGACTACTTCTATGACAAAATCAACAAGATTACTTTCCAATTCCCCACCCCCTCATCTACTTCCCCCCCCACCTGTCCTTCCTCTGCCACCCTCTCCTCCTTCCCTCCAATCTCTGAAGTAGAAACCACACTCCTTCTTACATCCTCCAAAACCCACCACATGTTCATCTGACCCCATCCCCACCCATCTCCTACACCCCACCTCCTCCACTATTGTACCCACCATCTCTCACATCCTCAACCTTTCACTCTCTACTGCAACTGTCCCTGTTGACTTCAAGCATGCTGTTGTCACACCTCTCCTTAAGAAACCCTCACTTGATCCCACATGCCCTTCTATCGACCCATCTCCCTCCTTCCCTTCATATCTAAACTACTGGAACGTGCAGTCCACCGCCGCTACCTCGACTTCCTCACCTCCCAGGCCCTCCTGGACCCACTACAATCCGGCTTCCGTCCCTTACATTCCACTGAAACGGCGCTCGCAAGAGTCTCCAATGACCTATTCCTGGCTAAATCTAAGGGCCTCTACTCTATCCTCATTCTTCTTGACCTCTCCGCTGCCTTTGACACTGTTGACCACAATCTTCTCCTCACCACCCTCTCCTCCCTTGGCTTCAAGGACCTGGTACTGTCCTGGTTCTCCTCCTACCTCTCCCATCGCTCATTCAGTGTATGCTCTGGCGGCTGCTCCTCCTCCTCCCCCCTACCCCGCTCCACATAGGTGTACCCCAGGGATCTGTCTTGGGCCCCCTCCTTTTCTCCCTCTACACCCATGCGCTTGGCGCGCTTATCTCCTCCCACGGCTTTCAGTACCATCTCTACGCCGATGACTCCCAAATCTACCTCTCTACACCTACTATTTCTCCAGCAACCCAGTCCAAGATCTCTTCCTGCCTCTCCGACATCGCCGCCTGGATGTCTCTTCGCCGATTGAAACTGAACATGGCTAAGACTGAACTCCTGTCTTTCCCCCCAATTCCTCCCCTCCTCTTCCCCCTTTCTCAGTCTATGTGGACGGAGCTACTATCCTTCCTTTTCCCTCGGCCTGCAACCTAGGGGTTATCTTTGACACCTTTCTCTTCCGCACATATCCAGCATGTAGCTAAGACCTGCCGTTTCTTCCTCTACAACACTGGCAAAATCCGCCCCTTCCTCTCTGAACATGCCACCAAAACGCTTATCCACTCCTTAATCTCCTCTCGCCTCGATTATTGCAACCTACTCCTTGCTGGTCTCCCCATCAGCCACCTCCTTCCCCTTCAATCTATACAAAATCACACTGCTCGAATAATCTTCCGCCAGCCTCGCCACGCCCACATTACTCCTCCTCTCAAGTCGCTTCACTGGCTCCCTGTCCAGTTCCGCATCCAATTCAGACTTCTCCTACTGACCTATAAATGCATTCACTCGGCGGCCCCTCAATACCTCTCATCTCTTATCTCTCCCTACATCCCCTCTCGGAACCTGCGCTCTGCTAGCAAATCACTTTTGTCAATGCCGTTCACCCACAGCGCTAACTCCCGACTTCGCTCCTTTCACCTTGCTGCACCTCACGCCTGGAACAGCCTACCTGTGTCTATATGCCAGGCACCCTCCCTGGCCCTCTTCAAATCCAGGTTGAAGACTCACCTCTTCACCGTCACTTTCAGATCCTGACTTCTATCCTTATCTTATCTTAACCCCTGTCAATTCTGATGACCATATTGTATGGACCTTATTGTGCCTTGTATTGACCTTACTGTACCCTGCACTAATCTGCCCTTTACCCTGTAATGTTCTGACTAGATTGTAAGCTACGATGAGCATGACTCTGACGGGCAGGGACTGTCTCTTGCATTCTGGCTAACTCTTGTTGGTTAGCTATACAGCGCTGCGTGCATGGCGCTCTATAAATGATAAATAGTAGTAGTAGTAGTAGTAGTAGAATATAGTTTTCAAATGGGTCTGCACCTTAACATTAAGAAGACAAAGATCCTGACAATGGCAAAATCAATTAGTTCATCATTGATGGAAAAGAAATTGAAATAGTTGACATCTTTAACTTGGATCAGCAATCAATAAAGAAATGACTAGCAGTCAAGAAATCTGACGTAGTGCTCTTGGAAGAATGGCTATGAAGGATCTAGACAAGACCCTCAAGAGCAGAGATGTCTCTCTCCATATAAAGATTCGACTAGTCCTGGCCATGGTAATTTAAATAATGTCATATGGATGCGAAAGTTGGATAGTGAAAAAGATAGACAGGAAGAAAATTTATGCCTTTGAATTTTGGTGCTGGCGACGAATACTGTGTATACCGTGGACTGCCCGAAAAACAAACCAGTTTGTACTAGAGGAGATCAAACCTAAGCTTTCCTTAGAAGCTCAGATGACAAGACCGTGACTTTCATACTTTGGACATATCATGCAAAGAGAGAGATCATTGGAGAAAGACATAATGCTTGGCAAGGTAAAAGGTCACCGTAAAAGAGGAAGGCCAGCAATGAGATGGATCAATACAATAACAGCAGCTATGGATTCCACTCTATCAACAAAGAACCGCTTGGCTGAAAACCGAGCAAAGTTCAGGTCAACTATCCAGAGGGTCACCAGGAGTCGACACAGACTCGACAGCACTTAACAGCTTACTAAACTTTGCTGGGGATACTTATACTAATAAAACTATGCCTAATATGTTTAATGAACTTTGCTCACCTCAATCTTATTTAATCTTAGTTCCTTAATGGTTGTCTGATGAGGATAAATAGCTGCACCTGAGAGTGAATATGGCACCTCCTTCCCTTTAAGAGCTTTAAGTACCTATAAAGCTACAATTATCCCAGGGGTGGGTAGGAGGTGATTAGGGAGGGAAGGAGGGAGGGAAAGAAGACTTATTAAAAGCTGGCTGCTACACAGTACCCTGTCCTGTGCTTCTAAGGTAATCCGTGACCATTTTCTTGGGTAATTCACACAGACCATGCATGAATAGAGGGAGTCTTTCAAAATGCCGCTGTCACTTGGCTTTAACACCTATTTAAAAAAAATTCACAGGTCTCTTGCCTTCTGTCTAGAAGGCCTCTTTGTAAAGGTCTCTAGAAACAATGTTTTGCTCAAAAAATACTGACCCTATTTTTCCTTGTATGCTAGCTTATATTCTGCTTTGATTTAAATTAAAGCTCTTTGCTGATACTGAGTAATAATTTTAAACTAGCTGGGTTCTGAATTTAAACTGAAAGCTCTCTGCTCAGTTTTAAACTTAAACGGAAAGCTACCTGTTGCGTTTTTAATTTAACTAAATGCTCTTTGTTGATACTAGGCCTTAACTGATTTAAGAAATACACTGGATTTTAATTTGCACAGATAATCAGCTTTAATCTAAAGAATTGCTGTTTCCCCAAGATTTAGAAAAATTCCCAGAAGTAAATTCTTAGAATTGCAAATCTCTCTCTAGAAGTAGCAGTCCCTTTTTGTAGCCCTTCAAGACTGGGTGGTCTTGGGGGTAGGATGCATGGTGTGTGTGGTGCTGGTGGTAGAGTGCCTGTGTGTGTAGGTTTGGGAGTAGAGTGCCTGCATGTGTGCGTGTGTTTTTTTTTTTTGGTTGGGGCTAAGGGGTGTGTGTGTGTGGTGCTGGCGGTAGGGTACCTGTATGTGTGTGTGTGGTGCTTGGGGGTAGGGTGCCTGCATATGTGTGTGTGTGGTGCTTGAGGGTAGGGTGCCTGCAAATGTGTGTGTCTATGGTGCTGTGGATAGGGTGTATGTGCAGTGCTGCACATAGGGTAGTAGTGTGTGTGTGTGTGTGGTGCCGGGTGTAGGGTGCCAGCATGTATGTGTGTGTGTGTGTGGTGCTGGGGGTATGGATTCTGCATGTGTGTGTGGGGTGCTGGGGCTAGGGTACCTGCATGTGTGTGTGTGTGTGTGTGTGTGGGGTGCTGTGGGTAGGGTGCCTGTGTGTGTGAGGGGCTGGGGGGTAGGGTGTTTGTATGTGTCTCTGTGGTGCTGTTGATTGGGTGTCTGCATGTGCGTGTGTCTCATGCTGTAGGTAAGGTTCCTGTATGTTTGTGTATGTGTGTGGTGCTGCGGGTAGTGTGCCTGCATATGTGTGTGTGTGTGGTGCTGGGGTAAGGTATCTGAGGTGTTTGTGTGGTTCTTGGGTAGGATGCCTGTGTGGGTCTGGGGGTAGGGGGTGTGTGGTGCTGGGTATATGGTGGGTGTGGGGCTGGGTGTATGGTGCCTGCATGTATGTGTATGTATGGGGCTGGGGGTAAGGTGCTGTGTGTGTGTGTGTGGTGCTGGGGGTTGTCTGGGGGGGTATTTGTGATGCTGGGTGTAGGGTGTGTGTGGGGATGGGGTTAGGCTGCCTCCATTTGTGATTGTGTGGGGCTGGGGATTGGGTACCTGTGGTGTGGGTGGGGCTGGGCTGGGCTTTGGATGTCTGCATGTGTGTGTGCGGCTGGGGGTTGGGAGCCTGCATGTGTGTGTGAGGTGCTGGGGGTTGGTTGCTTAGATGTGTGTGGGGGGGGGGCTAGGGGTTGGGTGCCTGTGGGTATGTGGTTCTTGGGGTTAGGATGCATGTTGTGGTAAAGTGCTTGTGTGTGTGTCTGGGCTTCGGGGTATGTTGTCTGCATGTATGTGTTGCTGGGGGTTGGGTGCCTGCATGTGTGTGTGTTTTATTTATTTATTTATTTATTTAATTTATTTATAGACTCTTATATACCGCACTATTAGGCATCAGCGCGGTTCACAAAAAACAGTGAGATACACAATTCAACAGTACTTTGTGTTTACAGAAAACAGGAGAATATAACTCGGATAACAGGGTATATAATTAATAAACATAGTCATAATATCATCATGGCTTCAGTTTTGTGTGTATGTGGTCTGTGGGGTATCTGTATTGTATGTGTATGAGTGGAAGGTCTGTGGGTTGGTTGAGATGTCTTTATTGTTTACTGGATAAGATAAAAGGAAGAGGTAGTGTTTCAAAGCTTTGCGAAACTGCAAAAGGTCTGGTATTGCTCGGATGTTTTGAGGGAGGCTATTCCAACACCTTGGTGCACAGAATAAAAAGGCCCTGTCTGAAGTAGTTTTTGGTACACTGTGATATTGATTTAGGGACTAACAGAGTATTGAGTGTTACTGACCTTCTGTCTCTATTGAGGGGTGGTGTTTGGATCAAGTCTGATATTGATGAAGATGAGAGTTCTTTGAAGGCTTTGAATGTAATTAGTAAAATTTTGAAAGTGAGTCTACTTTGAATTGGGAGCCAATGAAGATGTTTTAGAATAGGTGAGATATGGTCTTTCCGGGAAGCTCCATGAAGGACTCTAGCTGCAGCATTCATAGCCATTTGAAGTGGGTGTAAGGTGGTTTGTGGAAGACCTTGTAAAATTGAGTTCGCATAATCAAAATGAGGTATGATTAGCGCCTGATAGATGGTTCTAAAATCGTCTGGCTCTAGCAAGGATCGAAGGTGTCTAAGGGAGCGTATTTTGTGATATACTGCTCTTACAATATTACTAATATGTGCTTTCATATCTAATTTCTGGTCTAAAGTGACACCGAGGTATCTGATGGTGGTCTTGGTCTGGAGGTTAGCATCATTCACTTTCAAAAAGGATGGAGCAGTGAAATTTTGGTTACGTGTAATAAATAACACCTCCGTTTTCTTGTGTTGGATCCTTAGATTTTGGGATTGTAGCCAGTTGGATACTTCATTTATGCAGTTAGTTAATGGATTGAGATCAGGGTTCTCAGTTGTAAAAGGAAAATATAAAAGTACATCATCCGCGTATATCATGCAGTTAACTCTAAAGGATCGAATCAGGTTACAGATAGGCTGCATGTATATATTAAACATAAGGGCGGAAAGGGATGAGCCTTGAGGGACCCCTTGTTTTTGATGAAACTGATCTGATGAAGTATCGTTGGATCGTACTTGTTGCCATCTGTCAGAAAGGTAGGATCTACACCACTCAAGTGCTTTATCAGTAATTCCCTTCCCTTTGAGACGCTCAAGGAGGCGTTCATGGCTAACAGAATCAAAAGCGGCTGCGATATCAAGAAAAACAAGGACGAACCCTTGGCGGATGTTATCAATTCCTGATAATAAGCTGCTGAACAGAGTAGTTAGATTGGATTGGATCTAATGTGCCTCTTTGCGTGGTGCTGGTGTAGGCTGCCCTGTGTGTGTGTATATGTGTGGTGCTGGGGGTAAGGTGCCTGCGTGTGTGTGGGAGGGGGCTGGTGTTAGGGTGTTTGTCTATGTGACTGTATTTGTGTGTGGTGCTGGAGGTAGCATGCCTCTGTGTGTGGTGCTGGGGGTAGGTTTTTCTGCATGTATGTGTGTGGGGCTGGTGCTAAGGTGCCTGCATGTGTGTGGGGCTGGGGTTAAGGTGTTTGCATTCATTTGTGTGTGTGTGTGTGTGGTGCTGAGAGTTGGGTGCATGAATGTATGTGTGCGGTTCTAGGGGTTGGGTGCCTGTGTGTGTGGAGCTGGGGGTTGCTTGTGTGTTTGGTTGGGGTGTGTGGGGGCTGTGTGCGTTGGGGGCTGGGTATAGGGTGGCTACATGTGTGTTTGTGGTTCTTGGGGGTAGGGTGTCTGCATGTGTGTGGTGCTCAGGGTAGCGTGTGTGTGTGTGTGGGGGGGGGAGGGGGAGGGTTTGTGGAGGGCTGGGGATAGGGTGCCTGCATATTTGTGTCCGTGGTGCTGTTTGTAGGGTGCCTGTATGTGTGTGTGCGCGGTACTTGAGGGTAGGGTGCCTGCGTGTTTGTGGCTCTTGAGGATAGGATGCCTGCGTGTGTGCGGTGCTGGAGGTAGGGTGCTTGCTTGTGTATGTGTGAGGCTGGCGATAGGGTGCCTGCTGGTGTGTGTGGTGCTGGGAGTAGGGTGTGTGTGTGTGGGGGGGGGGGAGCTGGGGCTGGGGCTAAGTGGCCTGCATGTGTGTGTAGGTGTGGTGTTGGGGGTAAAGTGTTTGCATGCACTTGTGTGTTTGTGTTGCTGGAGGTTGGGTGCCTGCATGTGTGTGTTGGGGAGCTGGGGGTTGGGTGTGTGGGGGGGGGGGGGGCTGCGGGTAAGTTGTATGTGATGCTTGGGGGTAGGGTATTTTGGGGGCTGGGGGTAGGGTTCCTGCATATGTGTGTGTATGGTGCTGTGGGCAGGGTGCCTGCATGTGTGTGTGTGGTGCTAGGGATTGGGTGCCTGTGTGTGTGTTGGGGAGGAGGGGGGTGGCTGTGGGTAAGGTGTATGTGATGCTGGGGGTAGGATGTTTTGGGGGCTAAGGGTAGGGTTCCTGCATATGTGTGTGTGTGTGGTGCTGGGGGGTAGGGTGCTCTGCATATATATATATTTGTGGGTGGTGCTGAGGGTAGGGTGCTTGTACATACACATTGTGTCTTTTACTTCCCATGAATTCAGATCTCTACCCTCCAATCCCTTTCACGCTTCACTCCATTCCCTCTCCTGCAGTCCCTTTTCTACACCCCCAACTCTGTTTTCCTTCCCAAACTCTCTCCCTTATCTCCAGGAACAAGCAGGAATAAGTCCTCACATATGGGTACGTCGGTACCGACGGAGCCCGCGCGGGGAAAGCTCCCCAGCTTCCCAGAAGGAAAGCTTTTGGGGCCTCCCACTGCGCATGCGCGCTGCCTTCCCGCCTTCATGACCAACTCTCCTCAGTTCTTCTTTTTCCGCGGAGCCAGCAGGTAGTGTTCCTGTCACCGCTGAAGAAGTTGTTATTTTAATTTGTTTCTTTGGCCGCGTGTCTGCCTTTCCCGATTCCGGACCGGTACCGCCGGTCTTTTTTCTTTATTCTTTAAAAAAAAAAAAATCTTATTTTTCCCCACTTGGTGTGTTTGTTCTGTGAGGCCTCTAGGCCTTCACAGAATTCTCCCTCATGGAGAAACAAGCCTCTGGTTTTAAAAAATGCACCAAGTGTAGCGGTACTATATCAGTCACAGACACCCATGAATGGTGTCTTAAATGTTTGGGGCCTGACCACTCTATTCCGGATTGCCCATCCTGTTCTTTGATGTCTAAACGTGGCTTACAAAACCGGGCAGCCAAGTTTCACATGCTGTTTTCTACAGATACTCCAGCATCGACATCTTCCAGGTCTTCCTCTCCTGATGGATCTCAGGTAACCAAACATTCCTCTGGCAGGTCCTGAAAGGGCAAATCTCCCTCCAAGTATCGAGATGCCCCCGGGCTTGACCCTGAGGACCCTGCCCCAGCCAAACAACCCCGGCGGGAAGCTCTGGCTTCCAAAGCTCCTCCTATGGGGTTACAGGTTGACATCGATGGCACGGCCTCGACCGATCACCTGTTAGACTGCTCTGGGGTACCGGCTCAATCTTCCGGTACCGACATCCAGACAGTCGTGGCGTCTATGGATTATACAGTTCAATCCATGCAGCAGGCCATTATGGCTTTCATTAGAGCTGCGACGCCCTCGGTACCGCAGCCAGCAGTACCGACTCCGGTTCCAGTACCACAACCGATACCTGTACCCAGGGCATCCACATCGACCAGGATACCGATTCCGGTTCCGGGTACCCCCGATGCCGATACCGGTTGATACGCTTATCGATCCCTGGAAGCAAATAGACGATACTTCGAGTCTTCTGATGATTCTGATTCATCAGATGACTCTGCTGAAGTATCCCTAACTCTACCTGAAGAGCCCTCTTCTCCAAAGAGGAGAATGTCTCCTCCAGAGGATTTGTCCTTTCAAGACTTCATCATTGAAGTAGCTAAAGGTCTCTCTATTTCAGTAACTTCTGAAAAAGAACCTAGAGCAAAAAAATTAGATATTTTAGGATACTCTAAGGTTCCCAAAGAGGCAGTCACCTTGCCCATTCATGAAATTCTTCAAGAACACATGATGGACTTATGGGAGACTCCTCTCACCCTATCTCCACATTCTCGTCGTTTGGACACCATGTATCGTGCCCCACCTTCTCCTGGTTTTCAAAAAACTCAGCTCCCTCACCACTCTATTGTGGTGCAGTCAGCTATGAAAAGGATAAAGAGTACCAAAAGACACTCTTCTACTCCTCCAGGGAGAGAATGTAGGACTTTGGATGCTTTTGGTAGAAAAATCTTCCAAGCAAGTATGCTTATTGCCAGAATCAATTCATACAGCCTCTATATGGGCATGTTTCTGAAGGAGATTGCATTGAAAATACGCCATTTTCTCCCCTTTATCCCAGAGGATAGAAAGGAGGAGTTCCTTCTTTTGCTAAAGCATACCCAAGATATTTCAAAGTTCTCCAACAGAGCAGCCTTTGACTCCTTTGAGGGTGCTAGCAGAGCCTCAGGTATTGCCATAGCGGCTCGCAGAATTGCTTGGCTCCAGGCCTCTGACCTAGAACCTTGGCTCCAGGATGGGTTGGGAAATCTGCCCTGTACAGGTGAGAATCTGTTTGGTAAGGAGTGGCAAATCAAAGCCACCCAAATGGATGCAGAAAATGCTGCTTTAGATAGACTTTCTAAGTCTACCTCTGCCCCTGTCAAGAAAAAATCTTTCAAGAAGCCTTTCTATAAGAAGGCCAGATTTGCTACAAATACTGGCCAACAATCTTCTGCAGCTCGCTTTGCTCCTAAGCGTCAGCAGCCTAAACAGGCCAGGGCAAAACCTGCAGGGGCTGCTACAGCCCAGCAGTCCCAACCCCCTCAGGGTTTTTGACTTAACTCTAGAGAACTTAACCTTTCTGGCTCTAAAACATCCAGAGCCTCTCACCATTCCAGGAAGGTTAACTCATTTTGCTCCCAGATGGGAGCAAATCACATCAGAACAATGGACCCTCTCTATCATCAGAGAGGGCTACAAACTACATTTCTCCAGCCTTCCTCCCCATACCATGGTGAGATGTTTCAATTCTCCCCCATCTCTCCTGAACCTGTTAGGTCAGGAGGTGACCACCCTTCTCGCCCAAAGGGCAATAGAAGAGGTTCCTCTTCTTCAACAGGGGTCAGGGTTTTACTCCCCTTATTTTCTCATTCCCAAGAAAACAGGGGGGTACAGACCTATTCTAGATCTCAGAGAATTGAACAAATTCCTATGCAAGGAGAAATTCAAGATGCTTTCTCTAGGTACTCTCCTTCCATACCTACAGAGTCAGGATTGGCTTTGTTCTCTAGATCTCAAGGATGCGTACACTCATATACTCATCCATCCATCCCACAGAAAATTCCTACGGTTTCTGTTCCAGGGAAAACATTTCCAATACAGAGTACTTCCCTTCAGTCTAGCCTCTGCTCCAAGGGTATTTTACCAAATGCATGGCAATAGTAGCTGCATTTCTACGAGCCCTGGGAATTTTTGTCTTCCCATACCTAGACGACTGGCTCATCCGAGCTCCATCTCAGTCCGAGGCTCAGACTTCCCTGGATCGCACCAGACGCATTCTGCAGTATCTGGGACTTGTGATCAATCTGCCAAAGTCAACTCACCCCTACTCAGTCCCTGGAATTCATAGGGGCCTGGTTGGATACCACTGCTGCAAGGGCCTATCTTCCTCAGGCCCGTTGCCAACGTCTAGTGCACTTAGCCTCCCAGACTCAGTCCAGAAGCCACTTGACTGCCAGGGAGATGCTACAACTATTAGGCCACATGGCCTCCACAGTACATGTGGTGCCCTATGTTCGCCTACATATGAGAGCAGCTCAATGGACTTTGTCCACCCAGTGGACTCAAGCATCAGGAGCTCTCTCAGACCAAATAGCAAACTCCAAACGTCTCTTTTGGTCTCTCCAATGGTGGATGTCCACTCAAAATCTGTTGTTGGGGGCCCCCTTTCAACCATTGTTGCCCCAAGCAACCCTCACAACAGATGCCTCCCAAACAGGTTGGGGGGCTCATCTTCAAGATCTCTCCACTCAGGGCACTTGGTCTCCACAGGAGACCACCCTTCATATCAACCACTTGGAACTTCGAGCAATCTTTCTAGCTCTCAGAGTTTTTCATACCCTCCTCAGCAACATGACAGTCCTTATTCATACGGACAATCAAGTAGCCATGTTTTACATAAACAAACAAGGAGGGACTGGCTCTCTGTCGCTTTGCAACGAAGCTCTAAGATTATGGGCCTTCGCCAGAGAGCATCAAATCCATCTCCTGGCAGTATATCTTCCAGGAATCCAAAACTCTTGGGCAGACAGACTCAGTCGAGTTCTGCTTCCACACGAATGGTCCCTACACATGGATCAGGTACTCAGAACCTTCCAGAAATGGGGGACCCCGGACATAGACCTCTTTGCAAGTCCGTGGAATGCCAAACTTCCCCGGTTCTGTTCCAGGATTCCGTGTCAGGGAGTTCAGGCCAAGGATGCCTTCCTCTTTCATTGGGGTCAGGGCTTCCTATATGCCTTTCCACCCATTCCTTTGATTCCCAAGACTCTGTTCAAACTTCAAAGGGATCAAGGGTCCATGATCCTCATAGCTCCACGCTGGCCACGCCAAGTGTGGTACCCTCTACTTCTGCATCTCTCCCAAGCCCCCTCCCTGGACTTGGGAGCAGCTCCAGACCTTCTGTCTCAGGAGGAGGGGACTTTGTGGCACCCAAACCCCAAGTCCCTTCACCTCAGAGCTTGGTTACTGAAGGCCTAGACCTTCAACTCTTCAATCTTTCGCAGCAAGTTAAGGATATCCTCCATGCCTCTAGGAAACCTTCCACTAGGCGTTCTTACGCTTTTAAATGGAAAAGATTTTCCATTTGGTGTGCTCAAAAGGGTCTTAACCCTCTGGCACTCCCATTGAATTCTCTTTTGGAATACCTCCTGCATCTTTCCAATGCAGGACTCAAAACGAATTCAGTAAGAGTCCATTTGAGTGCTATTGCAGCATCCCTTAAGCCCATCAATGGACAACCTATTTCCTCTCATCCTCTTATTGCAAGATTCATGAGAGGCCTAACCTTAACTAAACCTCCCATTCGACCTCCTCCGGTGGCATGGGACTTAAACTTGGTTCTTGGTCAGCTTATGAAGCCACCCTTTGAACCCTTAGCCACTACCTCCTTGAAATTTCTTTCTTGGAACGTTATTTTTCTTATTGCAGTCACCTCAGCTCGCCGTATCAGTGAACTGCAAGCTCTAGTGGCTAATCCACCTTATACAAGGTTCCATCATGATAAGGTGGTCCTTAGGACCAATCCCCACTTTATGCCTAAAGTGGTCTCCCCTTTTCATCTTAATCAAGAGGTATATTTACCTGTCTTTTTTCCAGCTCCTCATGCATCCAGTGCAGAGAGGACCCTTCATACTCTAGATTGTAAAAGAGCTCTTGCCTTTTACCTCCACAGGACACAGCAACATCGAAAGTCTTCTCAGCTTTTTGTTGCTTTTGATCCTTCTCATTGAGGACTTCCAGTCTCTAAAAGAACACTCTCCAATTGGATTGCTCAGTGTATCTCTTTTGCTTACCAGAGTAAGAACCTTTCTCTGGAGAGCCATGTCACCGCTCACAATGTGAGGGCCATGGCCACCTCTATGGCTCATCTAAACTCTGTCTCCATTGACCAGATCTGTCGAGCAACCACCTGGGCCTCGGTTCATACCTTTACAGCCCATTACTTTTTGGACAAGGACTCCCGCCGGGATGTCTTGTTTGGTCAGGCTGTCCTCAGACACCTGTTCCATTCTTGAACAACTCCAGCCCACCTTCCCTGAATGGATGCCTGAGATCCATAGGAAGATGAGGAACCTTTCAGGGTCTCATACCCATGAGGGGCTCTCCCGGGCATCTTAGCTAGGGAGTCCCCATATGTGAGGACTTATTCCTGCTTGTTCCTGGAGATAGCACAGTTACTTACCTGTAACAGGTGATCTCTGGGAACTGCAGGAATTAGTCCTCACAACCCACCCACCTCCCCTAGGAGTTGTATCTCTCTCTCTTTCCTTTCCTCTCTCTATTATCTCAGCTTTAAACTCGAACTGAGGAGAGTTGGTCAGGAAGGCAGCGCGCATGCGCAGTGGGAGGCCCCAAAAGCTTTCCTTCTGGGACGCTGGGGAGCTTTCCCGCGTGGGCTCCGTCGGTACCGACGTACCCATATGTGAGGACTAATTCCTGCTGTTCCCAGAGATCACCTGTTACAGGTAAGTAACTGTGCTTTCCCCTCCCTTCTGGCACTAACCCCCTGCTCTCCAACAACCCCATCGTTCTTTACCGTTGCTAGCTGCTTGTGGTGATTCCTTCGTCCTTTTGCAGAAGTGCTGCAAAAGGCTATGATTGCAGCCAGGACTGGTGCAAGTCTTTTTGCAATCTAGAGCAGACATCTCCGTCCTAGTTGCAATCTTGAACTTTTGCACCATTTCCGCCTTTGGGCAGACAGAGTTTGTCTGAGCCTCAGGCACCAGGTCCAATTTTAGTCACCTCTGTGATCTGGTGCCTGTGGTTTGTTGTGCCCTGGTATAAGGGATGTGCTTTTTCTCTCTATTGCAGAGGGTGCTGCTTTGCTGATCAGTCTGCTCAATAAGTCTGTTTTGCACCAGTTTCATTTTCACAAGTCTGTCCACAGTGTCACATTCTCTCCAGATGGAAGGTAAGAGCTTTTACTCTTTTATCTTGTAGACATGCACATGCACATGCACGCACACACATACACACTGAATTTCAGTTAGAGTTATGGTATATAGCAGTGCTTCTCAATCAGTGTGCCGAAGCATACTGGTGTGCCTTAAGAAAGTCCTTAGTGTGCCTTGGTGTAGGTTTGACTTTTTTAAATTTTTTTTATTATTCAAAACGGTTGGCAACCATACAAATGTTTATCCAGAGCCCGATACACCATGACAGTAGGATTACATGGGAAGAGATAAAATAAACCACATGCAATGAATATATATCACTGGTCAACATTGAAATCGTTACTGACTTTAAAAGGCCCTGATCTGTAGTATCTTGGTGAACTGAATACGAATATAACATTAAAAAAATTTTATTGGCTCTCGTTTTGAAGATATTGCATGTAGTTCATTTTTGACGTTTCACCGTGTAAATGTATCCAGTAGGACATCAACAACATCCCAAATAAGCCTTGAATGATTTAATATTGCATCACATTGCATAATACCAGCATGCACACATCATCCAGAGTTGATTGCATCATTTTCTGATGCAATGCAATACTACTGCAGTCGGAAAGGAAAGTAATCTGGTATTCTGTTCCGATATTGAAAGCCTCATGAATGCCTTAAAAATCACTTCCTGATCGTATCTCCAGTCTAGTCCCGGACCTCTGGGTTGTCTACCTTATTCAGCAGCTTGGAGACTGAGGAACCTCCTTCTTTTTGTGATGTCAGCAGTATATCCTGCCGGTTGCCACCTCCATTAGCCAGTTACCTCAGTCTCCAAGCAACTGAAGGGACGGTGAGCCCGAGTGTCTGGGCTCACAGGAGGAACAATTGAGTGTAGTCTTAGTGTAGCTGGGTATAAAAAATATTTTGAAGAGGCTTATCTGATTCCATTAAGAAAACAAAAAAATAAAACAAAAGAGAGAAATAGCACATGATCAGCTCAGAAATTTTTGCTGCTGTGTGCCTTTTCGCCGAGTTTGAAGGCTCTCCCCCCCTCCTGGAGGGGTTTTTTCTTCCATCTCCGGTCTGTGGGGAGCCCTCCCGGAGTGCGGTTTGCCTCCGGTGAATTTAGCGTGGGAAGTAGCGTTGACTGAGCAGCTGCAGAGGGACCCAGCCGGCGTCACACAGAAGCACTGCCTGTTCGTGCGCCACAGCTGAGTGCTCTCGTTCTCTCTCTCTCTCTCCCTCTATCCTTCCCCCCCCTCCCTGGTGCTGTTTCGGCATCTGAGTGGGTCCGGAGGCGGAAATTTCATCGCAGCTTGCAACAGAGCTCAGCGGGAGGTAAGAGGCCCCGATTGTCTCAGTTCCCTGTCGGCGCGTTTGAGCGCGAAACGGCCTGCACGCGTGGTCGCGGCGCAGGAAACATAGCCGGCAGAGTCGGGCCTTGTGCAGGGATCCCGGAGAGAGCCTCGTTAGAGTGGTTCTTCGCCTTTTGGTGTTTGGACAGCTCGGCCCTTAAAACCCGGGGGGGGGGGGGGTGTTTTGCTTATATTAATAGTCTCTGCAGGGGGATCTTTTTCTTTCCTTTGTTGGATCTCCCGAGAAGGGGCCTGTTGCACGGAGCAGCGCTCTCTCTGCGGGGATTCCCGCTAGGCCCCAGTGCTTTGTCTGTGGGGCTAGGAGGGGCTCGGCAGCTGAGTCAGGAGTCTGTAAGAATTGTGTGAAGGAGGCCTCTGCCATGGATAACGTGGCAGAGGGCGCGGTGGAGCGTTTGGAAGTTCAGACAGGACCTTCAGGGGCTAAGGCAGACAGCTTGCCACTGGAGGAGCCGGTGGCGGGTCCTTCCTCCGCGCCGGACGTCTCGCCCTCCCTTGCGGCCTGGCCCAAGGGGCTAGAGTCTAGTTTTTCTAGGGATTTTGTAGCGCTTCTGCATCAAGCAGTTGGTAGCGTTTCGCAGGGCCAGGTTAGGGACACAGCCCGGGGACGCGAAGGTAAGAGGCCGGCGCCCTCTCCGGTCCTGGAGGAGTCGCCAGACGGTTCTAAAATGCTGAAGTTAGATGAGAGCCTTAGGGTTCCCTCAGTTGTTTCGGAGGGGCATCTGTCGGATGAGGAAGGACATAGTCTGGACATGGAAGAGGAGTTAGAGGAAGGTGAGCTCGCAGATAAGGAGGACCAGGCGAGAGTAGTGCGGGTCTTTCGTAGAGAGGAGCTGCCCGCCCTCATTGGCGAAACGCTGAAGACCCTAAACATGCCGGTCCTGGGGTCGGGGGACGACGAGACCCTAGAGGACCCATTATTGCAAGTTTTCAGGAAAAACCAAAGGGCCTTCCCGGTGCATAGGGTTTTCCAAGAGTTGATTCAGGAGGAATGGAATGTCCCGGAGGCACCTCTTAAAGGGTCTAGGGTGATGGGGCACCTTTACCCTCTTGTTGAGCAAGATAGGTAAGTCTTTCGGGCCCCCAAAGTGGATGCGGCGGTAGCAGCAGTGACAAAAAAAGACCACAATCCCAGTTGAGGGCGGTGCGGCCCTTAAGGATTCTCAGGACAGAAAGCTGGATGTCCTCCTGAGGCAAATTTTCGACGTGAATCCTGTCTCGCTCCAGGCAGCGATCTGCGGCGCTTGGGTGGCCCGAGCCTGCCTGCGTTGGGCACAAAAGGTCCCAGGGGGGTCTGGAAGGCGACACTACCGGGGAGGCGGCCAAGCTGGAGTCTGGATCGGCTTACCTAGCGGATATTCATTATGATCTGATGCAGGCATTGTCGAAAAGCATGGCATCCGCGGTGGCAGCCAGGCGGTATTTATGGCTGCGCAGTTGGGCGGCAGATAACTCTTCTAAGGCGAGACTTAGTAAGCTTCCCTTTAAGGGGAAGCTTTTGTTTGGCGAGGACCTGGAAAAATTGGTCAAGGATCTCGTCGAATCTAAAGGGGGGGTAGGTTACCCGAGGACAAGCCCAAGCTGGGGAGTACGGCACCCGTGAATAAGGGGCAGCAGCGGGATTTTCGTCGCTTTCGTTTTCAAAGGTTTAATCCCAGCCTGAGGGGCAGGTTCCCCAACAGGAGTCAGGATTTTGAGGATTTCGGGGAGCAGGAAGAGGTTTTGGGGTATCCGCTTCCTCCTCGGGATCAGGTGTTAGGAAGTTGCAATGAAGGCATGGGGGCCCAGGCGTCGCTGGTTCCCGTGAGGGGCCGTTTACAAGACTTCTACGACGCCTGGGCCCGGGTCACTTCAGACCAGTGGGTGCTGGAAGTCATCCGAGAGGGTTATGCTCTGGAGCTACGGTGTCCGGTACGGGATGCCTTTGTGAGGTCTCCATGCAAGTCGCCGAGCAAGTACGAGGCTGTACGAGGTACCGTACAGAGGCTTTTGGACCTCAGGGCTATTGTTCGGTACCTTCCGACCAATGCGGCTGCGGTCGGTTCTCCATTTATTTCGTGGTCCCAAAAAAGGACGGAGGGGTTCGGCCGATTTTGGATCTCAAGGGAATAAATCGTTGCCTTCGGGTCTCGCACTTCCACATGGAGACTCTGCGCTCGGTCATAGTGGCGGTTCGGCGGGAGAGTTCCTTACCTCTCTGGATCTGTCAGAGGCATATCTTCATATTCCCATTCGGCCGGACCATCAGAAGTACCTCAGGTTTGCGCTGCCATTCGGACAGTTTCAGTTACGAACCCTACCGTTTGGCCTAGCAACGGCTCCTCACACGTTCACCAAGATAATGGTGGTGGTTGCGGCGGCTTTGCGGAAAGAAGGGATTCTGGTTCACCCTTACCTGGACGATTGGTTGATTTGGGCAAAGTCGAGGGGGGAAAGCGTAGAGGCGACGGCCCGGGTAGTCGCATTCTTAGAGAGCCTAGGTTGGGTGGTCAATATGGCAAAGAGTCATCTGGCTCCCGCCCAATGCCTGGAGTATTTGGGAGCTCGTTTCGACACGGCGATAGGGCAGGTGTTTCTGCCGCAACTGAGAGCGCAGAGGTTGCGGAGGCTCGTCTGCGGGTTCTTAAGCAGTACAGCTCCCACAGCGTGGCAGTACCTTCAATTGTTGGGTACGATGGCGTCAACTATAGAGGTAGTGCCCTGGGCCAGGGCGCATATGAGACCTTTGCAGAGAGCGTTCCTCAGGTGCTGGTCGCACCAACGAGACCCGTTGTCGAGGAGGCTTCCCTGCCCGGTGGAGGCGCGGAAGGCGCTGCACTGGTGGTTAGTTCCCGAGTCTCTAAAGAGGGGGAAGCCATTGGAGGCTCCAGTTTGGGTACTGGTAACAACGGACGCCAGTCTCTGGGGCTGGGGAGCGCATTGCCAGGGGAAATTCGCTCAAGGGCAATGGAGTGCTCTGGAGAGATCTTGGTCCATGAACAGGTTAGAGTTGCGCGCGGTGTCATTGGCTCTGCAGGCGTTCGAGGCCTCTCTCAGAGGTCAGGCGGTTCGGGTGTTGTCCGACAACACGACCGCGGTGGCTTATGTCAATCGTCAAGGAGGAACCAGCAGTGTAGCGCTGGAAGCGGAGGCCGAGGGCTTGTGCCACTGGGCCGAGGAAAATCTTGTAGCTCTGTCGGCAGCACACGTCGCAGGGGTGGACAATGTGGATGCCGATTTCCTCAACCGGGTGAGGGTGGATCCCGGGGAGTGGGTACTTCATCCGGAGGTGTTTCACATGCTGGTGCGTTGGTGGGGCACGCCAGTCATGGATCTCATGGCAACGTTCCAGTCGGCACAGGTCCTTCGGTTTTACAGCAGAAGAAGGGAGCGAATGTCCGAAGGTCTGGATGCTCTCCTTCAGGCCTGGCTGGAGGAGCAGCTCCTTTACGTTTTTCTGCCATAGGCCCTGATAGGCAGGGTAGTCCAGAGGATAGAAAGGTACCACGGGCAGGTGATTTTGATAGCTCCCGATTGGCCACGCCGGCCTTGGTACGCGGACATGATAAGCTCCTGGTGGAGCGGCCGTGGCGTCTTCCGGCCAGACCAGATCTGTTATCCCAGGGACCTCTGTTCATGCCACACGTGGATCGCTTCTCGATTATGGCCTGGCTATTGAAAGGGCTAGGCTAATGGCTAGAGGTTATTCCCCGTCGGTCATTTCCACTTTGTTGAGGGCCAGGAGGAGGTCTACGTCCTTGGCGTATGTTTGAGTCTGGAGAGTGTTTGAAGGATGGTGCAGCGACCGGGCGTCGGTGCCTCTCAGAGCGTCCATTTCCCAGATATTGGATTTCCTGCAGAATGGATTCGTCAAAGGCTTGGCGTCAGCATCCCTTCGGGTGCAGGTCGCGGCTCTGGCGTGTTACAGAGGAAAAATTGGTGGTCGCTCGCTCGGTGAACACTGGGATGTTAAACGGTTCTTACGGGCGGTATCACTCTTACGGCCCCCAGCTAGGCAGGTAGTGCCTAAGTGGCATCTTCCGTTCGTTCTGAGGCGTTAGAATGGGAGCCGTTTGAGCCTCTGTCTTGAGCGTCGTTGAAAGATCTTACGTTAAAAGTGGTATTTTTGGTGGCCATCTGTTCAGCGAGACGGGTTTCAGAGTTGCAGGCTCTGTCCTGTAAGGAGCCCTATCTTTCGTTCTTTGACTCAAAAGTGGTGTTGCGTCCGGTGCTGGCATTTTTGCCCAAGGTGATGTCGTCGTTTCATATGAATCAGGAACTTTCATTGCCAGTGTTTCGGAGAGAGTCTGGAGGGCCGAATGCAACGAGTGCGCATCTCTTGGATGTCAGGAGGGCTCTAAGGCATTACCTCCGTAGGACATCCGAGTTTCGCAAGTCTGAGCTACTGTTTGTGCTTTTTGCTGGGCCACGAAGGGGTGAGTCGGCTTCGAAGGCTTCCATTGCCCGGTGGATTAAGGAGGCGATTGCTACAGCTATTTGCTGAAGGGCAGGCCTGTGCCGGAGGGGCTTCGGGCTCATTCTACTAGGGCACAAGCTGCGTCGTGGGCGGAAGCTAAATTGGTGCCGCTGCTGGAGATCTGTAAGGCGGCTCCCTGGTCGACGTTGAATTCCTTTAAGCATTACAGACTGGATGTTCAAGCGTGACAAGATGCTTGTTTTGGAGCGGCAGTCCTTCAGGCTGGGAAGAACGATCCCGCCCGTTAGTTTACTGCTCTGGTACAGACCCAGAGGTCCGGGACTAGACTGGAGATACGATCAGGAAGGTTAAATTAGACTTACCTGCTAATTGTTGTTCCTGGAGTAGATACAGTCTAGTCCCATAACCCTCCCCAGTACGTGTTTGATGCAGGTTCCAGCCTGAAGGTCTGACAGTGGAAAGTTTGAGGCCTTTACAGGTAAGAAGAGTATTGTTTTCCTTTCTGGGCCCCAGGCAGGGGTGGTGTAAAGCTTAGAGGTAGGTCCTCCACACAGGTGGGGGGTGAGCCTTGGCGAAGTTTACAGGTTGCAGTTCATGTTTATTTCCTTCCGAAAAAAAAATATAATAAAATAATAAAATAAACCAAAACAAAGAAAGAAAAATGTATATATGTATATATATATCAGCATAGATTTTTCAAGGGGAGAAGTGATTCGCCATTGTTTTAGCTGGTTATGGGGTTGGCAGTGTTTTCTTTACGAATCGTGCTTACTTGTTGCTCCGGTGAGTCTGCTTTGTCAATAGGTAACTGGCTAATGGAGGTGGCAACCGGCAGGATATACTGCTGACATCACAAAAAGAAGGAGGTTCCTCAGTCTCCAAGCTGCTGAATAAGGTAGACAACCCAGAGGTCCGGGACTAGACTGTATCTACTCCAGGAACAACAATTAGCAGGTAAGTCTAATTTAACCTTATGACCCACAAGATTGGGTTTATATGACCCACAAGACTGATTTATAGACTCTTCAAAACTGAGTCTGAAGGCTGTGCTTTTGAACAACGGAAACTGTGTTCCATCTATTCCAGTAGCGCATGCTGTCCACATGAAAGAGACATACGATAACTTAAAGCATCTACTGACTCCATTAACTATAACAAGTACAGCTGGCACCTCTGTGGTGACTTGAAGGTAGTTGCCCTTTTAATGGGACTGCAGCAGGGATATATAAAATACACGTGTTTCATGTGTGAGTAGGATAGCCGAGCAAGGGATTGGCACTACTTACGGAAGGAATGGAATCGCAGACAAAATGTAACAGTTGGAGAGAAGAATATCCAGCACCCAGCTCTGGTTGAGGCTCACAAAATCCTGCTACCACCCCTTCACATCAAACTAGGTTTGATGATAAACTTTGTGAAAGCCATGGACCGCACTTCGCCAGCTTTCTGATACCTGCATGAAAAATTCCCTCGCCTCAGCGAAGCAAAGATTAAAGAGGGAGTTTTTGTGGGTCCTCAGATTCGAGAGCTCTTCAAAGATGACCAGTTCAACAACTTGCTGCAGGGTGATCCGAAACAAGCATGGAATGCTTTTCGCCTAGTGTCAACAAACTTTCTTGGAAATGTTAGGGCAGAAAACTGCAAGGAACTAGTAGAAGACATGCTGATGCAGTATCAGAAACTTGGCTGCAATATGTCTCTAAAGATCCATTTCCTTGATTCCCATCTCGATTTCTTTCCTGACAACTGTGGTATGGTTCGTGATGAAGAGTGCGAACGTTTTCACCAGGATATCGCAACGATGGAGCAAAGATACCAGGGAAAATGGTCCACTACAATGCTGGCTGACTACTGCTGGACACTCCCCAGAGAAGCTCCCCAACAGCTGTACAAGAGACAGGCGAAAAAATCTAAGAAGTAGTCTATGACTTGTTTTTATGCAGGTATTAACCGAAGACCTATGATATTTACTATTGACATGCATTTCATGATGTAAACATTAATTCTTGTAGATTACAAAAAAACTAGGGCCATCTTTGCAGTTTCACTGTCATATTCGTGTTCAGCATATAAAAATTGATAAGAAATGACTTTTTATTTCAGTAACATGACTTTTGTAAAAATTTGTTGACCAGTGTATTCAAAACGACACCCAGCATACATCTGGGTACCCAGAGCCCCATTCCTAGCAAGCCTCTCCAGTGTCGCACCTCTCCCCCAACCCCCTGTTGTTTTTCCTTTCCCATACACTCACCGTTTATGTCTTCCAACCCTTTATTCTCCAGTAACAAGCAGGAAGTCAGTCCTCACATATGAGTGACGTCGGCACCAACGGAGCCCTCATGCGGAGCAATTCCCCAACTTTCAAAGAAAGCCTTTGGGATTGCATTGCACATGCGCGATCCCCTTCCTGCCCAAGGGTGCCATCTTGCTCAGTGTCCCTTTTTCCGCGGAGCTCAACGGATGTAGTCCAACTTCCCTCGTGGAAAAAGTGCGTCAAAACTCCTAAAGATTCTCTTCTTCGGCCCGGTTCGACGAATGGTTCGGTACGCCGGTATCGAGTCTGGTCATATTTTTCGTTTTTGTCCTTATTGACTAGCGTTTGTGCTTTTTTTCTTTTTCACTGGCAGCCCGATTGTTTGACCTCGCAGGGGCCCTTTTCCTCCCGATGGCTGCCAGCAGGTTTAAAAAGTGTGATCAGTGTAAAAAATTAATGTCCCTCACCGACACACATGACTGCTGTCTCCGCTGCCTTGGGCCCAGCCATGACCCGAAGGTCTGTGGCCCGTGTGGCAAAATGTCCTCGAAGGCACTTAGAAGTAGGCAGCAGCAGCGTGTGAGGATTTTCTCTGAGTCCGAATCCACCCGGGTCTGGACCTTTTCAGAAGCCTCGATGTCTTGGGAGCTATCTGACTCCGAGCATTCTCGGGGGTCTTCTGAGCGGGGGTCTCCTTCGTGGGAACACCGGAGGAAGAAGAAACCTGCGAGGGCGTTGTCGTTGGATGCCTCTGATCGGTCTAGGCCCTCGCGGACCAGGTCACGGAGTCCTGACTGCTGCCCTGGGTCCTCGTAGCCGGAGCGCCCTGCAAAAGTACCTCGCACGGAGGCAGAGACGCCGAGGAAGGTAACTGCTGTTGTCCTCGTTGACTCTCCTCCGGGAGAACCGGGCAACGGGCCTGATGGTGTCGGGACCCGAGCCGGAGGCTGCAGAGTCTTCTGAGCTCGGTCTCAGAATGATGGCCTTGGAGCGCAACATGTCTGCCTTCATGGAGCAGCAGTGGGCGCTGATGGCCAGTCTTACCGGTCCATCTGCCCCGACCACCGTGACCTCGACGTCCAAGTCGACCCCGGAGGCCAAGCCGATCCTCGACTCTTTGAGCTCGAGTCGATCTTTGGCCGAGGTTTCCCTCGACCTCTCGTTCAGGACCGAGTTTGTCAACGCCGGTGCCCGCGGTGTCGGGGCGGTTGAGATCGAAGCTGTCACGGCTGGAGCCCATCGATTCCTCCTCGGAGGACTCGGCATGGGAAACGGAAGATGAAGAGTCCCCGGACACCCACTGGACCCGGTGTGTCCCATCAGACTCGCCGGGGTCCGAGCCTTGGAGAAGGTCCCCCCCCCCCCAGAGGATACCGAGTTCTCGGACTTCGTCAGGGACATGTCCAAGGCTTTGGCATTCCCGGCGGACACCGAGGAGGAGCCTCGAGCCGAGGAGCTCAAAGCCCTCTAGTATGACGTTCCACCTCAGGAAGCACTTACGGTACTGGTTCCTCCGATGTTGGAATGGCTGATGCTCCACATGTGGGAGGCACCGGCCTCGATACCGGTTCTTAGCAAGTGGGTCGATTCCATCTATCGAGTCCGCAGGAGTCCTGGGTTCCAAAAGGCACAGCTTCCGCACAACTCCATGGTTGTGGAATCGGCCATGCACATGCTCAAGAGCCAAAAAACGCACTCCTCTGTGCCCCCTGGCAGGGAGACTTGGAACCTGGACGCCCTCGGCAGAAAGAGATACCAGGGCTCGATGTTATCATGCCGTGTCCAAACATATCAGCTGTACATGGGCATGTACTTGCGGGACCTGGCAAAGGAGATTGCCGGGTTCTCAGCTGGCCTTTCCGAGGAACCCTTGCAGCGCTTCAAGAACTTGTCCACTGGGATTCGGGAGTGCTCGAAGTTTGTCTCGAGCAGCCTACGATGGCTTCGAGGCTTCGGCCCCGTAGCTGCAGCCGGCATTGTTGCCCGACGCCAGGCGTGGCTAATGTCGCCAGACCTGGAGCCATGGGTTCAGGACAAGTTGGTCGATGTCCCTTGCCGAGGTGACATAAGAACATAAGATATGCCATACTGGGTCAGACCAAGGTCCATCAAGCCCAGTATTCTGTTTCCAACAGTGGCCAATCTAGGTCATATGTACCTAGCAGTTTCCCCAAAAGACACAGGTTCCACAATGCTTGTACTGGGTCAAGCATTGATATCCTGGGTCCCTTCTTAATATAGGTTTATGGACCTTTCCTCCAGGAACTTGTCCAAATCTTTTTTAAACCCAGCTACACTAACAGCCTTTACTACATCCTCTGGTAACAAATTCCAGAGTTTGATTATACGTTGAGTGAAAAAATATTTTCTTTTATTAGTCTTAAATAGTTTACCCTGTAGCTTCATTGCATGTCCCCTAGTCTTTCTATATTCTGATAAGGTAAACAATCGATCTACATTTACCCGTTCCACTCCGTTCATTAATTTATAGACTTCTATCATATCTCCCCTCAGCCGTCTCTTTTCCAGGTTAAAGAGCCCTAACCTTTTTAGCCTTTCTTCATAGGAGTATCCTTCCATCCCCTTTACCATTTTGGTGGCTCTTCTCTGAACCTTTTCTCAAATCGCTATATCCTTTTTAAGATACGATGACCAGAATTGCACACAATATTCAAGGTGCGATCTCACCATGGAACGAGATAGAGGCATTATAATATCTTTTGTTTTATTTTCCATTCCTTTCCTTATCATACCTAGCATTCTATTTGCTCTCTTGGCCGCCGCTGCATACTGGGCCGAGGGTTTTAACATGGTATTCACAATGACGCCTAAATCTTTTTCCTGGGTGGTGGTTCCTAATGTGGAACCTTGCATCGTGTAACCATAGTTTGGGTTGTTCTTCCCTAGGTGCATAACTTTGCACTTGTCCACATTAAATTTCATCTGCCATTTTGATGCCCAGTCTTCCAATTTATCAAGATCCTCTTGCAATTTTCCACAATCCTCTTGGGTTTTAACAACTAAATAAATAATTGTGTCATCTGCAAATTTGATAACCTCACTCGTTATTCCACTTTCCAGGTCATTTATGAATATGTCAAAAAGCAGCGGACCCAGCACAGATCCCTGGGGTACACCACTATTCACTTTTCTCCATTGGGAAAATTGGCCAATTAGCCCTACCCTCTGCTTTCTATCTTTTAACTAGTTCCTGATCCACAATAGTACACTGCCTCCTATCCCATGACTCTTTAGGTTTGCCAAACGTCTCTGATGAGGGACCTTGTCAAAGGCTTTCTGAAAGTCCAGATACACTATATCAACCGACTCACCTTTGTCCACCTGTTTATTCACTCCTTCAAAAAAACATAACAGATTAGTAAGACAAGATCTTCCTTGTCTAAAGCCATGTTGGCTGTCTCCCATTAGGCCATGACTATTGTAATAAGGAAGCTTATCAGGACCTAGAAGAGAGGGGTAAAAAGAAGGAATTTACCTTAATAAAGGGACCCATTTTAAAAGGTCCAGGACTTAAAACTCCATTTGCTCCTAGAAAGCAGGTTATTCCTGGCTACAATGAGGAACAGAGTGCCCCTAGTGGTGGAAAGGATAGGGAATACAGGCCCAGGGTAAGGAACCCTTACGTCACTGCATCCCCTAATCACTCAGCTGCCACGAGGGAGTTTGATCTCTCTCACCTGAGAGGGGAGAGGGTGGAGCAGGAGCCTGAGGGGTTTAAGTTTAGCTCAGTGAGACCAGAGAGCAGTCGAGGACCAAGACAAGGAGGGACAAGCAGAACTCGTGGAGAGGATCTGGAAGGTCTCCTGAGACCTGAGAGTGCTGTAACTGCTGACCAGAGAGAGAGAGAGAGCAGACGTTTTGCCTACTCAAGAAGGAATGGAGCAGTAAGAGCCAGAAGCACTAATTGGAGAACAGGACGTGCTGGATGGCGGCCAGAGTATTTAAGAAGTGAAGCTACTACAGGCTTTGATCAAGGTATGAGTCCCAGAAGCTTAGCTAATAAGGAGCACTACGTATTTGCCAGAGACAGCTTTAACCATAACAGAAGGCAGTCAAGTAAGCTATTTGAATCTGAGCCAGAGAGTGAACCAGTGGAATTGGGGGAGCCAGATTTACCTTGTGATGAAGAGGTCTCATACATGGACTGCTCTGCATGCCAGTCTGCCAATTGAGAATGGTTGCCAGGGATGTCAACCGTAAAGAGAAGCCTCCACTGTCCAAAGCCCTGAGAGCTGTGTTTGCTTGTTAATGTTCTAAGCTCAGGAGAAGTGTGACGCAGTGCAAAGCTGAATCTTCCTGATTATCTTTTGAGAAACAGCTGTGAGCAGTGCTGAGCTCTTTTTGATGCCGTTTCAACTGAAGGAAGTAAGAAATGCTTTTGTTTGACTAACTACTGAGAGAACCTTGAAAAGAGTTTTATCTGCTTGTGAGAATTTGTCTATCTGTATGAAGTGCTGTGTTTAAGCATACAAGATAGCCAGGTATTTGTTCTGGACTGGAAAGGGAAAGAAAACCTGGTTTAAAGTTTCTTTCTGTATGTTTTGGACTGCACGCAAGCTCTGCTAGGAAGCAGGTGCTGTTAATTAAGGCTGAGGAAAGCTGTTTTGTTTCAGTTCAAGTTATCCTGTAATGAGTTACAAGAATTCTTAGCGAAAATATCTAAAAAGGTGGATCTGTTGAACCTTAGCGTGTCTTTCTTTTCTTTGAATAAATTCTTGTCAATGCACATACTCAACCCAACTACAGTGAAGGTGTTTTTTTTTCATCTGAGCCCAAATGATATCTAACTGAACTACCTTTCCCAGAATGCATTTAAAGGCATCCAGTTAGAAAAAGGCCAGAAGTTGAAGCACCCCAATGGCAAAAACAAAACCACGCCCCTCCATACCAATGTAAGGGGCTAAGGGCGTGACACTATCTACATGCTGAGTAATTTTATTCTTTATGATGGTTTCTACCATTTTTCACGGTACTGACATCAGGCTCACCGGTCTGTAGTTTCCCGTTTCACCCCTGGAACCCTTTTTAAAAATTGGTGTTACATTGGCGATCCTCCAATCTTCAGGTATTAGAGATGATTTTAATGATAGTTCACAGATTACTAATAGCAGGTCTGCAATCTCATATTTCAGTTCTTTCAACACCCTTTGATGTATACCATCCGGCCCAGGTGATTTGCTACTCTTTAGTTTATCTAATAGTTGTAATACATCATCTCCAGGAACAAGCAGGAATGAGTCTTCACATATGGGTACGTCTGTACCGACGGAGCCTGCACGGGAATGCTCCCCAGCATCCAATCAGAAAGCATTTGGGAGCATCCTTCGCGCCTGCGCGCTGACTTCCCGCCTTTCCCACTCCCTCTCCTCAGTTTTCGTTTTTCCGCGGAGCTGACAGGACGTTCTCCTGTCACCGCAGAAACTTTTTTCTTTAAAATTCTTATTTTCTTGTTTTCTTGTGGTCGCGGCTGTCTTTCCCGCTGATACCGGTACCGCCGGTGCTTTATTCTTTTCTTTTCTAAAATTACAGAGGTTTTTTCTCTTCAGTTTTTGTCTTAACGTTTTGGGCCTACCAGGCCTCTCCAACATGGAGCCTTCTTCCCCTAAGAAGTGCCTTCACTGTGGAAACATAGTTTTCTTTTTAGACTCCAATGCTTGGTGTCTAACCTGTTTGGGTCCTGACCCTTGTTTCCCTGATCCATCAGGCTGTATTATTGGGAGAAGACCTTCCCTTTTTCGAGTTTCCCTCGATGCCGTTTTTCCTCTTGAGGTGAGGACACCGGTTTATTCTTCTCTCCAGGATCAGGTAACCCACAAACAGTCTGTTAAGACTAGCCAATTCTTGAAGGGTAAGTCTCATGCCCAGCATGATGACGGCTCCGGCCTTGCCCTCAAGACCCCATTGGCAATAAAACCCCGGCGGGAGTCTTCGGGCTCCAAAGCATTTACGGGGTTTCAGGTTGTTCCTGGGGCTCACCCCTCACAGAACATACCTGAGCCATGCTCGGGGGTGATATCCGCTTCGAGCGGTACCGATCCCCCGGCATCGGCACCGGTGTCGAGTGTTCCACTCTTCACCTGGGATCGTCATCTGGTGTCCTCGGTATCTTCGGGGCCGATCGATACGACCCAGATTGGCTTTCCTGTATCTCCGCCATGCTCGGGGTTGGTACCGGCTTCGAGCGGTACCGATACCCCGACATCGGCGCCGCTGTCGAGTGTTCCACTCTTCACCAGGCATCGTCTTCGGACGTCCTCGGTACCTTCGGAACCGATCGATACGACTCCGATTGACTTTCTTGTATCGGCATCACCTATACCACCACCAACGTTGGTACCTTCTAGACATGCATCGATAGACTCGCTCCCTTCGATGCCGAGTCTTGAATTGATGTCCAGTCTAGATGACTTGGTACCGACGCGTTTTGGAACTGATCCATATCGTTTCCGACTACGCAGTACCGAGGATATTTACCAAGGCTCTCTGGCTACCTCGGTACCGCTTCAGCAGCCCCCGATTACTGCTTCGATGACATTACCGTCTCCGATACCGGTATCGGTATCGATGTCGATTCCTGCAGTTCCATTGGTGCCATCGATCCTTTCTATGCCTAGCTTGGAATCGATACCGGACACTGACGATGCAGTACTAACTGCCTCGAATCAGAACTGTCAGTATCACTGTCCATCTAGCAGGATTCTTTTTCTGCACCAGTCCAGTATGTCTTCTGGTGCTCAAGCTGCTTCTTCCACCTCAGCTTACCCAGAAATAGTTCCCATTGGAGATCCTTCTTTTCAGAAATTTCTCCTTGACATGGCAACCTTTCTTGCCATTCCTATTCCTGGCTCTACTCTTAACCAAGATCCTGCAGAAAAGGAAAATATAATGCTTCCTTTACATTATTCTTTGCAGGATCTTCTTCTGAGGATGTGGGAATCACCTTTAAAGGTTCCTTCGCCTTCTACAGCCACTAATGTTCTGTATCATGTGCCTCCCTCTCCAGGGTTTCAAAAAAATCAACTTCCACATCATTCCATTGTAGTGGAATCAGCAATGAGGAAGGTAAGAAGCAAGAAGAAGCATTCTTCTTATCCGCCAGGTCGTGCATCTAAAGCACTTGATGTTTTTAGATGTCAAACCTTCCAAACTTCTATGCTGGCTTCAAGAATTATTTCATATATTTTTTATATGAGTCTGACACTTCAGGAGGTCACAGAGAAATTATCTCTTTTGTCCCCTTTTTTGTCAGAGCCTAAGGCCACTGATTATTCCTTGCTTCTTAATCATAGCAGGAATATCTCTTGGTTTCTTTCTCATGCTTCTCTAGACTCTTTTGAGTCTGTTAGCAGATCCTCTGCTATTGCCATTGGAGCACGTCGTACAGCCTGGCTGCAAGCTTCAGACTTGAGCAGATGGGCACAACATACACTGGGTAATTCTCCTTGTACTGGAGAAAATCTCTTCAATAGGCTTTACGTCAGGTTGCTCATTGCTCCACTGACTTCCCTGGTTCTGGAAACCATCCTAAACCTTCTTTTTCCCCAGGACGTAGGAAATGTCCTACCAAACCTCCTTTCCCTAAGAAAAGAAGGTTTCACCCTTCTCCTGCCCATCCTCCAGATGTACCCAAGCAAGGGACATCTCATCCTAGTCTGAGGTCTCCAGACTCTAACCAGTCTAATCATAAACAGCAACCATAGGTTCCTATATGTTGCAATCTACAGTTAACTTCTTCTTAGCAGAGGTTTATTCTTCAAACTCTACACTGGTTTTCAGTATGCTAAGCTGTTAGGATACTTTTGTCCATGGGTTACATAATTCTCCCCTTCTTACTACTGCGAAGGGAGGTTACAACTATCCCATGATAGTTTTCTGTCCCCACATAGACATCTTTTCCTTCAGCTGACTTACCATATGGTAAGTCACCTTCCAACCCCCTCTCTTCCAGGGTTTCCCCTGCTTGAGTTGGTATCATACTGAAACACTTGTCTTTCTTTCCAGTGTAGACTTTTTTGTTATCCTTCAAATCAACTCATCAGACAGGGACGGGAATATCTCCGCTCCCTTTGTCTGTTTGCTCTCTCTGTTTTTATACAGGAGAATCCCCTCTGCTGTTTTGTTCAGTTGCTATGCATGCAGGAGTTCCAGTGATTTTTTTTAGTGCTCATTGCAAGCTACTTTCTACTATCTTGCATAATACTACTCACTGCAGATTATCTTCTTCTAGCCATATCCTTTCCTAGGATGTGGCAACACACCTGACTTCAGTCAGTTTTATCTCATAATTCTCCTGCACAATGCTCTCTGCAATCTTCAGAGAAGCTTACTACTATGGGCCCTTGCTACAGAGCATTGGACTTTATCTCTGAGGGTTTTTTCCATATAGTAGAAAAAACGTATATAATCATTCCATGACTATATGGGTTCTTTATACCCTCTTGTCTCCTGTTGTGATACAGAAGACCAGCTTTTTCTGCGTGAATGTCCAAGGAGTTCCCAATCTTGCAGAAATCTACCCCTTTGTCCTTACAGCTTGGCATTATGCTTTTTTGCTCCACTTGGACAACGCATACTCTTTTAGTGTACCTGATACCCCTGTGTCTCTTGGCTGGGTCATCCTGGTGTCTTAGTTTATGCGTTTTTCTTTTGTCCTTTGGACATGTCAGAGTCCTAAAGTACTCCTGACGTGCTCTTGCCAGACTGCTATTATCCTCTGTTTTTTCACGCAACCATCCTGGTTATTCCACTGAACTACATTCCTGCACCGCAGAAATACATTCTCTATATATCTCCAGGTGGTTTTCACCCCCTTATTATTAGATGAATCTTTTCCCATCACATTCCCCAAGTGAATGTTTTTATGGGGCTCAGTTGCAGGCATGTATCCTCAGGCTTATATTCATGTATGTATATGTCCTATACATACATATTTCTGTAAGCTGTGTGGGCATAAGTCATGCCCATCTATATATCTATATCTGTATCTATATATATATATCTCACACATATCTAGACATATATGTACATATATATAGATATGTATGTCTCTCCATCTATATATATATATATATATATATATATATCTATATGCCCATTGGGAGATGTCCATAGGACGCCATGTATTACCTGCTATCTCCCTAACTGTCTGTGCTATAAAGCTTTTACCTCCTTAAGAGGTCCAGACAGTCAACTTGCCTATTCTCATGCGGCTCAGTAAGTGGGAGCGGTTATACATACAATTACTGCTGTGATGTCAACAGCTTCTATTTTTGTTGTAGATCTCCCTGTCTATGAAGTATCAAACTTCAATGTCTTCCTATCTCTTACCAGCTAGGAAAGACGGTGTACATCTTCAATATTTCTGAGTACACTTCTGTTCTCCTTGGGAATAGGGGCTTTTTTCCATACCCCCTCTTCCCTTCAGGACTGGGCTAATTCTCCAGATCGGTCAGTCTTCTTCTTTTAGTCCTCAATGTTAATAACTCTGTACCTAAAAGAGTTTTCAGCTTTTTCCTATAAAGCTTTCCATTGAAGACCTGCCGTTCTTCTCCTGCCCCAGTTGACACCTGGGTTACCTGCCCATTCCAGGTTTGGAACTTCATCCTCACTGCTGTGAAGTTACCTTGAGGATTCCGCTACTGCAACTACAGTACACTCCATCACAGTTCTACTTCCTACAATCCCATAGGTAAGCTCTATATTGTACTAGTTCATTAAATATTTTAATGATACTTGACATACATTCTAAAGACTCATTTTTTCTGTAGTCTTTAGATTCGCTGTTCCTCTACAGCTCTTCTCTATTCAACTCCTACCCCCCATCACTCGGGGGATGCCAGGGATCCAGGTTTGGGAAATGCCGTCCTGTTCTAGGGATACACATTTTATGGGATCTCCCCTGGCACCCACAGCTAGGGAGTCCCCATATGTGAAGACTCATTCCTGCTTGTTCCTGGAGATAGCACAGTTACTTACCTGTAACAGGTGATCTCTGGGAACAGCAGGAATTAGTCTTCACAACCCACCCACCTCCCCTAGGAGTTGTATCTATCTATCTCCTTTCCTCTTTCTCTCCTTCTGTCTCAGCTATGAAACTCAACTGAGGAGAGGCAGTGGGAAAGGCGGGAAGTCAGTGCGCAGGCGCAAGGGATGCTCCCAAAAGCTTTCTGATTGGATGCTGGGGAGCATTCCTGTGCAGGCTCCGTCGGTACCGACGTACCCATATGTGAAGACTAATTCCTGCTGTTCCCAGAGATCACCTGTTACAGGTAAGTAACTGTGCTTTCTTGATGTATCAATATTTCCTTCAATTCTTCCGCACCTTTAAATACCACTTCAGTCATGGGTAACATCCCTACATCTTCCTCAGTAAAGACCGAAGCAAAGAATTCATTCAGTCTCTCCGCTATCGCCTTGTCGCCTCTTAGTGCCCCTTTAAGCCCTCTATCATCTAATGGACCAACTGACTCTCTCACAGGTTTTTTGCTACGAATGTACTTGAAAAAGTCTTTATTTTGCGTTTTTGCTTCCGCAGCAAGCTTCTTCTCAAATTCTCCCTTTGCCTGCCTTATCAATGCCTTGCATTTGACTTGCCAGTGGCAACCTTTTTGGCAAACCCATGACTGAGAAGGCTGCTGAAATTGAGACCGAGTACTTGACCCAGACAAGACTCTTCAAGAAGATATCTGCCCCTTCTAAAAAGAAGGGCTCGGGTAAAAAGCATTTTTTCCCGAGGAAGGCTGCTGCTTACCACAACTACCCCACTCACCAGGCCACCCCGGCTCCCCAACAGGGGCAGCGGCATGGCCCGCATAAGCAGAAGACCCCCAGGCACCGGTTCCTTCCCAGCCAGTAGGGTTTTTTTGACTGCCACAGCATAGTCTCTCTCCAACCAGGGGTCAGGCTTGGCACAGGAGGAAAGCTGACCCTGTATGCTCACAGGTGGCCAGCATTCACCACATATACCTGGGTCCTACAAATAGTCCAAAAGGGCTATTTGCTCCATTTCAACCAGGTACCTCCCTCCTACTTTCCAGGAGAGCCTCTCAGACCCCCTCTACACAGGAACCTCCTCTTACAGGAGTTGGCCGGTCTACTAGTGGATCAGGCAGTGGAACTGGTGCCCCACAGCCTGCTAGGACAAGGCTTTTACTCCAGGTATTTTCTGATACCAAAGAGAACAGGAAGCCTCAGGCCTATCCTTGACCTGCGAAACTTAAACAAGTTCCTGGTGAGGGAAAAGTTCAAGATGCTTTCCCTTGGAATATTGCTGCCTTACCTCCACCAGGGAGACTGGCTATGCTCTTTAGACCTGAAGGATGCTTATACGCACATCCTCATACATCCAGACCACAGACAATATCTCAGATTTGCAGTGGGAGGGTACCATTATCAGTACAGAGTACTTCCATTCGGCCTAGCCTCTGCCCCCAGAGTATTTACCAAATGTCTGGCGGTAGTGGCGGCTTTCCTCAGGAACTAGGGAATTTTTGTCTTCCCATACCTGGATGACTGGCTCATCAGGGCCCCGTCGCCTCGAGAAGCCCAACAGGCCACAGCTCGCACTATCAGCATACTGCAGCATCTAGGCTTTGTCATAAATCAAGCAAAGTCCACTTTGCTCCCCACTGAAAACTTAGAGTTCATAGGGGCAAGGCTAGACACCCTTCAAGCGAAGGCTTACCTGTCAGAGGGCGGAGCACACAGGCTTCTGGAGCTAGTATACCAAATCAGCCACAAGCCTCAGATATCAGCGAGGCACTTTCTACGCCTTCTGGAACACATGGCCTTCAAGGTTTATGTGACCCCAAACGCCTGTTCCATATGAGGACAGCTCAGTGGTGCCTCAGATCAGTGGACAACAAGCCACAGGAAGACTCTGAGACAGGATCAGAGTGTCAAAAAGACTACTGAAGTCGTTGACCTGGTGCTTCAGCCATCCAATCTGCTCGAGGGAGTGCCTTTCCAGCCTCCCTCTTACACAAGAGTGTTGACGACAGATACATCTCTGCTGGGCTGGGGAGCCCATTGCCAGGATTTATGCACTCAAGGGTTGTGGTCTCCTCAGGAGAGGACACAACAAATCAACCTCTTAGAGCTCCAGGCGATACGCCTAGCTCTTCAAACCTTCTTTCATGTTCTCTCACATCAGTCTGTCTTAGTACAAACAGACAACCAGGTGGCCATGTTCTACGTGAACAAGCAGGGAGGGACAGGGTCCGCCTCCTGTGTCAGGAGACACTGGACCTCTGTTCTTTTGCAATCCGACAGGGTATGTCTCTCAAAGCAGTTTACCTGCCAGGTCAGGAGAACTGCCTAGCAGACAAGCTAAGCAGAATTCTCCAACCTCACGAGTGGCAACTGAATCCGGAAGTAGCCCAGCGGATCTTCCATTGCTGGGGACATCCGGCCATAGATCTCTTTGCCAGTCCGCAGAATCATCAGTTGCCCAACTTTTGCTCCAGACAGCCACACCCACAAAGGATGGCTGCAGATGCTTTTCTAATCTCCTGGTCTGTGGGCCTCCTGTATGCGTTTCCTCCCACGCCTCTGGTGACCCGAACTCTGTTCAAAATCCTTCAGGACAAAGCCTCGGTCATCCTGGTAGCCCCCAGGTGGCCAAGACAACCTTGGTTTCCGCTTCTCCTCCAGCTAGCAGTGGAAACCGCACTCCCTCTGGGGATGCAGCCCAACCTCCTGTCCCAGGAGCAGGGCTGTATCTTACACCCCAGCCTCAGGGAAAGTGGATTAACGATTGAGGTTATCAAATTTGCAGATGACACAAAACTATTTAAAGTTGTTAAAACCCAAGAGGATTGTGGAAAATTGCAAGATGATCTTGATAAATTGGAAGACAGGGCATCAAAATGGCAGATAAAATTTAATGTGGCAAGTGCAAAGTTATGCACCTAGGGAAGAACAACCCAAACTATGGTTACACGATGCAAGGTTCCGCATTAGGAACCACCACCCAGGAAAAAGATTTAGGCATCATTGTGGATAACATGTTAAAACCCTCGGCCCAGTATGCAGCGGCGGCCAAGAGAGCAAATAGAATGCTAGGTATCATAAGGAAAGGAATGGAAAATAAAACAAAAGATATTATAATGCCTCTATATCGTTCCATGGTGAGACCGCACCTTGAATATTGTGTGCAATTCTGGTCGCCGTATCTTAAAAAGGATACAGCATTATTAGAAAAGGTTCAGAGAAGAGCCACCAAAATGGTAAAGGGGATGGAAGGATACTCCTATGAAGAAAGGCTAAAAAGGTTAGGGCTCTTTAACCTGGAAAAGAGATGGCTGAGGGGAAATATGATAGAAGTCTATAAATTAATGAACAGAGTGTAACGGGTAAACGTAGATTGATTGTTTACATTATCAGAATATAGAAAGACTAGGGGACATGCAATGAAGCTGCAGGGTAAACTATTTTAAGACTAATAAATGAAAATATTTTTTCACTCAATGTGTAATCAAGCTCTGGAATTTGTTACCGGAGGATGTAGTAAAGGCTGTTAGTGTAGCTGGGTTTAAAAAAGGTTTGGACAAGTTCCTAGAGGAAAGGTCCATAAACCATTATTAAGAAGGGACCCAGGATATCAAAGCTTGACCCAGTACAAGCATTGTGGAACCTGTGTCTTTTGGGGAAACTGCTAGGTACGTATGACCAAGATTGGCCACTGTTGGAAACAGGATACTGGGTGTGATGGACCTTGGTCTGACCCAGTATGGCATATCTTATGTTCTTATGTTCTCAGTTCGCTCAACCTGATGGCATGGCTGCTGAAAGGGTAGTGCTGGCTTCTCTCCTTCTGCCTAAGAACGTGGAAGTGCTACTGGCCTCAAGGAGGCAGTCCACTTGGAACACCTATGCCTTCAAGCGGTGTAGGTTTGAGGTGTGGTGTAGCCAGCACAATGAAAACCCTTTCTCTTGTCTAGTACCAGTGGTGTTGCAGTACCTGCTGCACCTCTCAGAATTAGGCCTCAAATCTAACTCTGTCATGGTCTACCTGAGTGCTTTGTCAGCACACCACTCTGCAGTGGAAGGACAACCTCTTTTGTTTCACCCTTTGGTGTCCGGATTCCTCAGAGGTCTACTTCTACTAAAACCCCCGGTTCGTCCTTTGGCAACCGAGTGGGATTTAAATGTGGTCTTGCAACAGCTTACTCGCCCACCTTTTGAGCCGATGTGCGCTTGCCATCTGCGCTTCCTCTCCTGGAAGGTGCTCTTCCTGGTGGCACTCACCTGCCAAACGAATAAGTGAACTATAAGCTCTTGTGTCAGAAAGACCGTACACACGGTTCTATAGGAAGAGGGTGGTCCTGCGCACCCACCCCAGGTTCCTTCCGAAAGTGGTCTCTCCGTTCCACCTCAACCAAGAGGTGGTTCTTCCGACATTCTTTCCCAGACCGCATGCTAGCCGGGCAGAGCCGGTTCTGCATACCCTTGATTGTAAAAGGGCTTTAGCCTTCTACCTGAAGCGTTCGCGGGGACATCGAAGGGCTACTCAGCTCCTTGTCTCTTTTGACCGCAGTAAGCTGGGGCTTCCTGTCTCCAAGTGCACGTTGTCCACCTGGGTGGCAGACTTCATCGCTTGGACTTACAGGGCAGCCAACCTCCCATTGCAGGGTCAAGTCACGGCCCACTGTGTCAGGGCTAAGACCGCATCAGTGACTTACTTCTGTTCTGTTCCGCTGGCAGACATCTGCAGGGCCGCAACCTGGTCTTCAAGCCAGACTTTTGCAACTCATTACTGCTTGGATGGAGAGTCCCGACGGGACAGTGCTTTCGGCCAGGCGGTACTCCATAACTTATTTGAGGTTTAGGCAACTCCTACCCTCCTGCCCTCTGGTATCAGGCTACTGGGTCTGGTTGCATCTCCGCTGAATTCCTATCACAGCTGCTGTGGCTTTTCTAGAGGGAGCCATTTTTCAGCTAGGGGCTCTCGGTAGCCTATAGCTAGGGAGTCCCATATGTGAGGACTGACTTCCTGCTTTTCCCTGGAGAAAGCGTAGTTACTCACCTGTAACAGGTGTTCTCCAGGGACAGCAGAAATCAGTCCACGAGGGCTCTGTCGGTGCCGACATCACCCATATGTGAGAACTGATTCCTGCTGTTACTGGAGAACACCTGTTACATGTGAGTAACTACGTTTTCTTGTCCCTACCTCTCCATGCACATTCATCCTTACAGGCCCCAGTCACCCTCATAACCACCCATTCTCCCCAGTCAAGCCTCCCTCCACCCTGACTACACAACCCTTGTCATGCACCTATTGGCATCATTCTGATAAGAACACCAATTTGGCAATATACTTTCCACTGAGGCCATAAATTATACTTGAACAATTGTAGTTTGCGTGCCACTACCTCACTCATGAAGTGAACCCATTGATGTATGCTTGGGCTTTCTTCCTTTCCAAGAGCATAGCACCTTGCGTTCAAGAAATGGGGCAATATAGAGAAACCTAGTCTTTGCTTGAAAACTCCACTCCCATGAAATCTCCAGTAATAGTAACCCATACGTCCACTCTACTGTACTTCCACCTTTATTACCCAGGATATCACCTGCAAGGCCCCCTGCCAAAGGTGTTGCAACTTGTCGCATTCCAACAAGGTGTGGTCTCCTTCATGTGCTTACATTTCCCACAGGCGCCACTTTCCTACAGTTCAATGTGAGCCCCTTTCTCTTTCATTATGAAAGTGCAGTGTATCTATCTGTATTGTTTCCTGATGTGCAGTGTTTAAGTACTGATATATATTTCGAAAAACTATCTCCAAATCATCCTCAGACATCTGGTGAGCTATATCCTGAGACCACACTTGAGCCAGTGTATAGGCCTAGACTCTGGGCTTAGCCTCTCTGCATATCTTATAATCTATTGCTATTAATCATGTGAGCCGTTTTGCACCCCCATATAATCCTCCAAGTTTAGTGTCCTTGTTCAATGTACATTTCATGGTTCATGTTGTATGTAAACTGCTCTGAATACATGATAGGGCTGTATAAAAAACTTGTTTGTTTATTTATTTATCTGTATTTATGTATTGCCTTTCACTGGGTCAAGGCAGTTTACAGAGAACAACTTGAAATACATTATAACAATGTCTTAAATAGGTCTTGAGTTCATAATTGTTAAATAAATAAATATCTTTTACCACTTGGACAACCTATCAAGGTTAAGTGTCACATTGTGAAGTCCTTAAGCAGGTGCCCTTCTTGTATCCTCTGTCCTTCTAACTGCTGTAGTTGCTTTAAGTAATGTTTTCCTTGCCAATATTGAAACTGATTCTCCCTCAGGGCCATCCACTTACTCTGAACAATGGCAAAAATACTCAGGTTCCCTCCCCCTTCCCCCCCAGCCCCTCAAACATTTGTCTCACGGTATGGCACCTCACAGTCAATGCATTTTTGAAAAACCATGTGGCTAAGCCCTGGAAGAATCTCTGGGTTACCTTCTGTGTGAATATACGGTGAAGTGGTGGCTGGCATACCAGCTAGACCCTGCCACCACTTCTATGCCTTTTTAAAGTTGACTAACAGGTCATGGCCACTCGGGAGATGTGAGAGATTGAGTCCAGCACCGGAGGTTTGCTTTAGCAGCAGCTGCTCCTATAGCAGCTCCTCCCTCCTTTGCAAGAGGGGGGGGGCATATAACAAGCCTGCCTGTTTTGCGGATAGCAGATACGGGTGCGTGTCCAAAGAGGCGGGTTCTAAGGGGCTAGTCTTGTCCTTTGTGAGCCCATGTGGAGCACTGAGGATGTCGGAAGATGAGATTGGCTCTCCCCTGTTGTTAGTATCACTTTGCGATGGGCAGGAGGAAAGCCAATGTGAAGGGCCCTAAGGAAGAGTTGGTGGTGGTGAAAGGCCCGATGGACCACTACATTGTAAGTACTGGGAAATTTAACTCTTTGTCTTTGCAGGCAGGTGTGATCATCTCTTCTTCAGATTCCTCGTTGACTTTTGGGTTAAGAACCCCTCCCCACCAGCCAAATTCTCAGTATGTCTCCAGCATGATTGGGGCTTCCTGGGTAGGGGATATAGCACCATCTGCTTCTACTCCCTTACCATTGCTTTTGGCTGCCACAATGGAGATGGTTGTAGACTCTGGACTTAAGTTCCCAGTTCCGGTTTCTTTTTCTGTTATTTCTTCAAAATTACTGATTGAAGGTACTGGGTCCCTGGAGGTACTACTCTGTGATGTTTGGTCTGCAATCAACAGGGTGGAGGGAGTGTTACAGGGCACACTGGGGCATTTATGTGATTTTTTTCCTGGGATATTGCTGACATCTTGCGCCAGCATGAGACCTTGCTTGCTGATTGTGCTGGGAAGGTCTCTCACCTGGAGGCAAATGTTGTCAGTTTACAGCAGTTTGTAATTCTAACTAATCTAAAGATAACATCATAAACTGGAAATGTTGTAAAATGCTGCAATAGGCAAGAACCTTTTTTTTTTTAATTTTCTTGTGGTTCGTCTGCTTTCTCCCATGGAGCTATTTAAAATGTACTTAAGGGGTACTTTGTTGTACTCTGATTTTTCAATCTGCTCTCTCCTGTATATATTATATACCTCAGAGTATTGCTCAAGTAGCATCTGTGGGAGATTCAGATGAGCTGGTTAATCCCGATGACTTGGGCTTAACTCAATTTTTGGAGACTTCTTTGGGTAACGTATCCCAATGGGGTATTTTATTAGTTTCCTTTTTCTCGGAGCGGGTTAAGAGTGGCATTATGAAGTTGTATTTCTTAAAGAAGGCTACTTCTTTTTGTGGGCAGCCATTGATGATATTTCCTGACATTGCTCATGCCACTCGTTGTTGTTGTTAAGTGCCGTTGATTCGGAGTTGACTCATGGTGACCCTCTGGATAGCTATCCTAAATTGTGTTCGATCTTCAGTCAGGCGGCTCATTGTTGACAGACTGGTACCCGTAGCTGCTGTTATTGTATTGATCCATCTCATTGCTGGCCTTCCTCTTTTGCGTTGACCTTCTATCTTGCCAAGCATGATGTCTTTCTCTAATGATCTCTCTCTCCGCATGATGTGTCCAAAGTATGAAAGTCGAAGTCTTGTCATCTGAGCTTCTAAAGAAAGCTTAGGTTTGACTCCTCTAGTATAGATTGGTTTGTTCTTCGGGCAGTCCATGTTATACACAGTATTTGCCGCCAGCATCAGTTTTCTTCCTGTCTATCTTTTTCACTGTCCAGCTTTCACATACATATGATGTTATTGAAAATACCATGGCTTGAGCAAGTTGAATCTTTGTATGGAGAGAGACATCTCTGCTCTTGAGAATCTTATCTAGGTCTTTCATAGCTGTTCTGCCAAGAGCAATGCGTCGTCTGATTTCTTGACTGCTTGTTGCTTCTTTATTGATAGTTGATCCAAGTAGGTTAAAGTTATTCACGATTTCAATTTCTTCTCCTTCGACGATGAACCTGTTGATTATGCCAGTTGTCATGATCTTTGTCTTCTTTACATTAAGGTGCAGGCCCATTTTGAGACTATGTTCTTTGATTGTGAGAAGCAAATGTTTCAGATTATCTTCACTTTCAGCCAGTAATGTGGTATCATCAGCATAGTGAAGGTTGTTGATGAGTCTTCCACCGATCTTCACACCTCTGTTGTCTTCATACAATCCTGCTTCTCTGATGATTTGTTCTGCATATAAATTAAACAGGTAGGGGGAAAGTATGCAGCCTTGTCTTACACCTTTGCTTATTTTAAACCATTCTGTTTCTCCTTGTTCCATTCGAACTGTTACTTCTTGATCAATGTACAGATTGTGCAAGAGAACGATCAGGTGTTCTGGTATACCCATGCTTCTTAATGTGGCCCAGAGTTTCTCATGGTTTACACAGTCAAAAGCTTTGCTGTAGTCGATAAAGCACAAATAGATATCCTTTTGGTATTCTTTAGTCTTTTCAAGAATCCATCTCACATCCGCAATGATGTCTCTCGTTCCTCGCCCTTTTCTGAACCCTGCTTGCACTTCAGGTAGTTCTTGTTCCAGGTATGATTGTAGTCTCTTTTGAATAATCTTCAGTAGAATCTTGCTGGCATGTGGGATCAGAGCGATTGTGCGATAATTTCCACAGTCAGTTGGATCACCTTTCTTTAGGATTGTTATAAACACAGATCTTTTCCAGTCAGTTGGCCATGATGCTGTCTTCCATATTTCTTGGCACAGCCTTGTAAGTACGGTAACAGCTGCATCAGATTGCTGTAATACGTCTATGGGAATGCAATCAATGCCTGGTGCTTTGTTCTTTGATAAGGCTTTCAATGCTGCTTCAACTTCTTCTTTCATCACCAATGGTTCCAGATCATAAGGTACAGGTTGAAATGGCTGTTGGTACACTTGATCTTTATCATATAAAAACACTGTATATTCCTTCCATCTTTTCTTGATCTTCTCAGCATCATTCAACATAGAACCTTGAGCATCTTGTAACATTCCAATTCGAGGCTGGAACTTTTTCTTTAACTCTCGTAGTGTTCGTGAGAAACTAGCTCAACTTAAAGTAGATAAAGCGATGGGACCGGATGGGATACACCCTAGAATACTGAGGGAACTTGGGGACGTTCTAGCAACTCCACTGACTGACCTTTTCAATGCCTCGTTGGAGTCGGGAGTGGTGCCAAAGGACTGGAGAGAGGCTCATGTGGTGCCTTTACACAAAAGCGGAAGTAAGGATGTGGTTGAAAACTACAGGCCGGTTAGTTTAACTTCAGTGGTGAGTAAATTAATGGAAACGCTGTTGAAAGAGAAAATAGTGAGGTTTCTGGAGTCCAGCGGATTACAGGATCCGAGGCAGCATGGATTCACCAGAGGCAGGTCTTGTCAGACAAATCTGATTGATTTCTTTGACTGGGTGACCAGGGAGTTGGACCGAGGGAGAGCTCTAGATGTGGTGTATTTAGATTTCAGTAAAGCCTTTGACACTGTTCCTCACAGGCGACTTATAAACAAACTGAGCACCCTAGGGATGGACCCTAAAGTTACTGCTTGGGTTAGAAATTGGTTGGGTGGGAGGCGACAAAGAGTACAAGTAAATGGAGCTCACTCTGAGGAGAAGGATGTTACCAGTGGTGTGCCCCAGGGATCTGTCCTTGGTCCGATTCTTTTTAACATCTTTGTTAGTGATATAGCGGAAGGGCTGTCGGGTAAGGTTTGCCTCTTTGCGGATGATACCAAAATCTGCAATAAAGTAGACACCCAGGAAGGTGTAGATAACATGAGGAGGGATCTAGCTAAGCTTGAAGTATGGTCTAGAATTTGGCAGCTGGGATTTAATGTTAAAAAATGTAAGGTCATGCATTTGGGCTGCAGCAATCCAAGGGAGCAATACAGCATAGGAGGTGAAGTACTTTTGTCCACTAAAGAAGAGCGGGACCTAGGCATAGTTGTGTCCGATGATCTTAAAGTAGCTAAACAGGTAGAAAAGGCGACGGCAAAAGCTAGAAGGATGCTTGGGTGCATACGGAGAGGAATGGCTAGCAGAAAAAAGGAGGTGATAATGCCTCTGTATAAGTCTTTGGTGCGACCTCATTTGGAGTATGGTGTGCAATTCTGGAGACTGCACCTTCAGAAGGTTGTGAACAGGATGGAGTCGGTGCAGAGAGTTGCTACTAAGATGATTAGTAGTCTTCATTATAAAGCATATGAGGACAGACTTAAGGATCTTAATATGTACACCTTAGAGGAAAGGCGGGATAGAGGTGATATGATTGAGATGTTTAAATACCTCCGTGGCATAAATGTTCAGGGAGAGAGCCTCTTTCAATTGAAAGCAAGTTCTGCGACGAGGGGACATGGGATGAGGGTGAAGGGAGATAGATTCAGGAGTGATATGCGGAAATATTTCTTTACGGAAAGAGTAGTGGATCAGTGGAATAGTCTCCCAGTGGAGGTGGTAGAGATGAGGACAGTAACTGAATTCAAAAAAGCATGGGACCAACACAGAGGATCTCTAAAGGTAAAAAGTGGACTGTTGTAGTTGTTGTTATGGAAGGACAGACTAGATGGGCCTTGTGGTCTTTTTCTGTCATCATGTTTCTATGTTTCTATGTTTCTAATAGTTTCTGCTTCTATTTCCTTGCATGCGTCATTGTAGTACTTTTCCTTGTCCTGTCTTGCTGCACGTTGGAAATCTCTGAGTTCTGTTATTGTCTTTCTTTCTCCTCTGGCTTTAGCTTCTCTGCATTTCTGGGCAATTTTCAGAGTTTCTTCCGTCATCCATTTTGGCCGTTTTTTCTTTTTTACCTTTTGTAGAGACTTCTTGCTTTCTTCCAACACAACCTTCTTGATGTCATTCCATAACTCTTCTGGAACTCTATCATTTGTATCTAAAGCAGCAAATTGATTTTGCAGGCAGTCTTTAAATTCCAGTGGTATATTCTCAAGGTCATATTTTGCTGCATTCATGAGTGGTTTGCTCTTTTTCAGCTTTAGCTTTAGCTTGAGTTTGCATACTAGTAGTTGATGATCTGTACCACAGTCAGCTCCAGGTTTTGTCTTTGTTGATGTTATAGAGCTTTTCCGTCGTTGACTTCCACAGATGTAGTCAATTTGATTTTTATACAATCAATTGGGTGAAGTCCATGTGTATAGTCGCCGTTTGTGTTGCTGGAAGAAGGTTTCGAGATGAATAGATCGTTGGTCTTGCAGAATTCTATCAGTCTTTCTCCAGCTTCATTTCTGTTGCCAAGTCCATATTTTCCAACTACTTTGTCGTCGTCTTTGTTGCAAACCTTTGCGTTCCAATCACCCCTGACTATCAGGATATCCTGTTTGCATGTTCTGTCAATTTCAGCTTGTACTTGTTCATAGAACTCTTCAATTTCATTCTCTTCTGCAGCTGTTGTTGGGGCATATACTTGAATTATAGTTGTGTTGATAGGCATTCCTCGTAGACGAATAGAGATTAAGCGTTTGCTGACTGCATTGTATTTCATTACAGTTCTTGCAAGTTTCTTCTTTATTATTAATGCAACACCATTTCTTCTTTGTCTTTCATTTCCAGCATAGTAGACCATGTGATCATCTGATGCAAAGTGCCCGATGCCAGTCCATTTCAGTTCGCTGACACCCAACAGATCAAGTTGTACACGTTCCATTTCATTCTTGACCACCTCCAACTTCCCTTGGTTCATGCTTCATACGTTCCATGTTCCAATGTGTAAGACATCTTTACAGCTTCTGACTCTCATTTCATGCGCAGCTACATCAGCAGTCAGACGTCCCGAAGGCTTTGATCCAACCACATCATAAATGCTGACTTTACTCTGAGAAGTCTTCAGCTCTTCCCCAGTAGCTAGTTGAGTGCCTTCCAACCTGGGGGTCTCATCTTCCAGCACTACAGCACAATTTGTTTTGTTGTAACTATCCATTGGGTTTTCATGGCAAGATACAGAAGTAGATTGCCGGGCCTTTCTTCCGCGCAGTTTAAGTTTGGTGGTGTTGCCGTTGTCACAGAAATGTGATCCTCCGCCGTCAACACTATCCCATTGTGCTGCTGCCCAGATGGGTGGTTTGTCTTGGTCTGGCATCTCAGCTGAGACCTGTCCATCTTGGGAGACCCTGCCAGTAGTTTTGCCAGTACTCAGACCCGGCAAAAAGCTTTTCTTCAGTTGAAACCTAAAATACTGGCTCTTGGAGGAACGTTTTATTTGAAATTTCCTTGTAAGTGCTTAGTAACGCTAAGATAAGAACACGAGTTTTGGACTTTTAAATAATTTATTTGGGTCTGTAGGGCTGTGTTTGTTTATCTGCTCACACTCACGAGGTCGTTGATGCAAAAGGGCTCGCTGCCACGATAACGGACGTTTAGTCCTTATGGCAGAGCTATAATAAGTCTGAGACCTCAATAGTTCAAATTAGTAGATATATTCTTTGTTACAATAATTTTTTGAAGATAAATTAAGCATCCAGTTATACGTGAACGCATTTTTTTGTGTAAGTAGTAACGCTTTCTGGCAACAGCTATTTATTTGTTGAGGCTTTCCACCTTGAGTGATTTATTTTGGATAAGTAGTTTTCTTTTGAGGTGTTTTTTTTTATTTGACTGGGTGTACTTAAAAGGGGTTGAATATATATTTTTTCTCTTGACCTCCGTGTACTCTTGATTGTCTCTTTCATAACGTGGGCTTATGTAATTTTTTTTTTAACTGTTTCCTGATCTTTGTTTTCCTGCATACTTTGATGAATTTACTTTTCTTATAAGTTGCTTATTGTAACTGTTTAAGAAATAATAAATTTGAAAAAAAAAAGTCATGGCCACTCTCCCACACCCCTCCTGTGGCTTCAATCCATGCATAAGATTTATAAGCCCATAGGGCGCATATACTGCATCTAGAAGTCTAACCAGCAGTTCATCCACATCCCTCCAGTCCAGTCCAGACAGATGGGTTGTGTCTATCTACCAGCAGCTGGAGACTGATTATGCACATTTTTAGTGATGTCACCCTATAACAGTAGAGGATGTTCCTCCTCCTTACAGTATTTTCAGTCTTCAGCAGCTGGTGCACATCTATACAGATCTTTGTCTGGACTGGTGGTGGTTTACTCTGAGGCAAGCAGAGCTGATTTGTTGGCAGAGGCTAAGACAGCATTACTGCCTGTGATTTCAGCCTTCAAGTTAGCAGCGGCACAGCTATCTCCTCCCCCGATTCAGCTAACAACCAATCAGGGGCTGCAGTGGCATAATTTAAATTCCACCACTCATCGGGCATGCCTGCGCCTAAGGGCCTGCGCCTGAAGGCCTCGCCAAAGGGCCCTTTGGCATGGCCCTTAGGCGTGGCTCCAAAAAACAAAAAATACATAGTCTGCCATCACCCCCCAAGAGGTACGATAACAAACATTCTGCTACAAATAATGTCTACTGAACATACGTCGATTCTATGCATTCTAACAAGCCTTCGCGATGCCAAACTACTAAAGACATCTGCATAGGACATAAAGAAAGGTAACTTTTTCATTTTCCTCTCCCCAAAAACTCACTTTAGTTGGCCCTGAATGCTATCCCTCTAATCTAATCCTAACATGTCCACCTTACACTACCTCTTTGTTACTACAATTCTGCTTCTGCTCTCCCTTAAACACATACTAGCCGCTCATCCTTATGCTAACTACTATTTTTATACTAAAAATTCCATACAATCATGTCACTACCAGCCTATAATCTACCTTTATAAATCCCCTTGGCAATCTCCAAACAAACGACATAACAGAAGAAACTTAATTTTCATTCAGTCTTAACACTTTGAAACAATCACACACAGTACACGCTCATATTTCACCCCAACACCAAATAAACATCAAATTAATCAACGCCAGATCTATCAGGAATAAAATCAACATTATTGCAGACCACCTACAATCTCAACAAACTGATGTCCTGTGTATTACTGAAACCTGGCTATCTCCCACTGATCAGGTCTTGCTTAACCAACTTAACCCCTCTACTCACACTGCATTCAACTGCCCACGCTCTCATAAACGTGGTGGTGGGGTCTTAATCCTAGCAAGAAACACACTAAAATTTAAAATCTTAACCTCTTTAAGTACAACACAATGTAATTTGATTATTATACACAACCCGCATATAGCCATCTCCTTAACTTATAGAGCACCAAATGCTCATACAGATCAACTTTCTGCAACTCTTGCATCAGTCTATGCAACAAACACCTTACACAAACCCATGCTTCTGTTTGGAGACTTTAACTTTGGATCCATTCCCTCCAAGGAAGCAATTACCTTCCTTGAAGCTATGGATTCATTGCAATACACACAATTTATAAATGTTCCAACATACAGATCAGGATCTCCTGATCTAATCTTTGTACCTTCTCAACTCCTCTACTACAACAATATTTCAATACCTAAATAGTTCCAGTACTGTGGTCTGATTATCATATGATACAATTAACTCTTCAGATTGTACTAATCCTCACATCACACATCCTAATTCTGGTAGAAGATTCAAAAGCTTCAGCAATGAAAATTTTCTTAATGAAACCCTTCCATTCCTAAACCAAGACCTTAAGGATCTTGATGACCTTATAGCAAACTGGAATGATACCATTTTAGCTTCAGGTAGACCAGTCAATCTCAATAGCTTGAAACCTCCTTATAGAAACACTAAATCAGCTCCATGGGACTTGAAAGATCTTGGAGGAAATCTGAATCCCAAAGAACTCAATTTCTCTACTACCAAAAACAAAAAGAATATAATAACCTCATTCATCAGCACAAACAAGAATACCATACAAACCTTATTCTTAAATCTCTCAACAAACCCAGAGAACTATTTCAAATAGTTCAGACTCTTACTAAAGATCTTGACCTTAATGATCAAGTAATGATACACCCTCAAATATTAGCAGACTTCCTACAGTCAAAGAATAAATCCCCTCCTCATACAACTATCACCACTAACTACATTAAATCCTGTCAAATCGAATACACCTGGGACAATTTCAACATCCCTTCCATCAAACAGATAGCACAAATTATCATTTCATTGAACACAAGCACTGCTGATACAGACCCTTGTCCTGTAATTTGGATAAAAGCAACAAAAGAAAACTACCCATTTATACATAACATTTTACATTTATCATTATTCCAAGGATATATGCCTGATACACTCAAACTGCCACAATTCGTCCTATACCTAAGACGACAACACTAAGCAAAAATGATCCAGCTGCATATCGTCCTATTTCATCACTTACTTTCCTCGCCAAAATCTTAGAGAAAGTAGTACAACTTATTTTTATTTTATTTATTTAGCTGTATTTATATCCCGTTTTTCACCGGGTCAAAGCGTTGGAACATTGAACGAGGTGGGGGGAGACAATAATCACTTTTAAGGGTATGGGCTGTCACCAGGCGGTCAACATTTATGATTTTAACAAATATTTGGGACATAAACATAGACGTTGAGCTGCAGTCTCATTGGTGGGTGTCTGTTTCTGGTTCGAGGTATTCCTGGAATATTGTGGTTTTTAGTTGTTTCCTGAACGATATGGGGTCTTTGTTTCTGATGTGGTTCGGTAGAGAGTTCCAGATGGTTGGTGCGTATAGTTCGAAGACTCTGTTGCAGGTTCGTTGATTGCATTTTGTCCTTTTGTGGGGGATGGTGAGGGAGTTGGTGGTGGTTTGGTTGCTTTGTTGTGAGCTGGTCGGGTCAGTAGTGTGCGGAGTTGGGAGGTTTGGGTTTGGTTGAGAGCTTTGTGGGTGAGTAGGGTGGATTTGTACTTGATTCGTGCTTCTAGAGGGAGTATGTGTAGCTCTCTCAGGATTGGGGTGATGTGGTCTTGTCTTTTTGCTGATTGGATGATTTTGCTGTGGTGTTTAAGGCAGTCCGGAGTGGGTTGGTATGGGTGGCCGGGAGTCCATGGTAGATTATATTGCAGTAGTCCAGGTGGGGGAGTGTCAGGGCCTGCATCACTGTTCTGAAGTCTTGTGGTTCGAGGAGAGGTTTGAGGCGTTGTACTGTTTTAGCCTTGTGAAATATTGTAGCGGCGTTTTTTTTATTTGTTGTTCAAGTGTGAGTGCTTGGTCTATGATGATTCCCAGGTATCTTATCTGCGGTTGTATTTGTATTTGAGTGGTCCCGATGTTAAGGTGTGAGGGTGGCGTGAAATCTGGGTCTTTCGTTACTATAAGGGCCTCTGTTTTCTTTATGTTGATGGATAAGTTGTTTTTTTGTAGCCAGTTGGATACTGCTGTGAAGCATTCTGTTAAGTGTTTGTTTGATGGGTTGGAGGTTGTAATTGGGGCATAGAGCATTATGTCATCTGCATAGATGTGGTAGTGAATGTTGTGTGCCTGTATGATTGAGCAGAGTGGTTGCAGATAGATGTTGAAGAGCATGGCTGATAGTGTGGATCCTTGGGGTACTCCTTGGTGTTGCTGGAAGGGGGGGAGGTTGATGCGTTTGTGCGGATCAGTTGATGTCTATTGGTTAGGTATGAACAGAACCATTGGAGTACAGTATCTTTGATGCCAATTGCTTGTAGTCTGTGTATGAGGATGTTGTGGGAGATGTTGTCAAAAGTGGCTGATATGTCTAGGAAGATCATGGCATATCCAGAGTGCTTGGCTTGGGTTCCTATGATGAGGGTGTTCATTAGTGACGCCATGAGGGTCTCGACTCCATGGAGTGGGCGGAAGCCATGTTGTTGTGGGTCAAGTATGTTGTTGGTGTCCAAGTGCTCTTGGAGCTGTCTCTGAACTACTTTTTCAATAAGTTTGGTGGTGAACGGGAGGCTTGCTACAGGTCTATAGGAGGCGGGATCGAGGGGATCCAGGTTGTGTCTCTTTAGGGTTGGTCAAATGATTGAGGTTTTGAGGAGGTCTGGCATGTGTCCTTGGCTTAGTGATTCATTGACAATGTGGGTCAACTACAAGACTACCTTGACACACATGCTCCTCTCGACCCTCACCAGCATGGCTTTCGACCTAATCATAGTGTTGAAACACTCCTTGTTCACTTGTTTGACTACCTTAGAAAAGGAATAGACAATAAAAAGAATGGATTCCTTCTAATCTTCTTAGATATATCCTCAGCTTTTGACACGGTTTCACACAACATCTTACTGAACAGACTAATTGACCTAGGGCTTCTTGGAAATACAATAAAATGGTTCTACTCCTACCTTAATAACAGACACCAAATCGTAAAGTCTGGAAATAATACCTCATTACCATTCCTATCTACTCAAGGTGTCCCACAAGGATCTTCACTGTCAGAACTTTTATTTAATATTTACCTTCAGCCTATCTGCAACCTTATCAAAAAACATAAAATCCTCTACAAATCTATATGCAGATGATGATGATATGATCTACACTCCTATAAACCTTGATAACCCAGACTACTCAGTAATTACTACAGGAAGGTGTAGATAACATGAGGAGGGATCTAGCTAAGCTTGAAGAATGGTCTAGAATTTGGCAGCTGGGATTTAATGATAAAGAATTGTAAGGTCATGCATTTGGGCTGCAGCAATCCAAGAGAGCAATATAGTATAGGGGGTGAAGTACTTTTGTCCACTAAAGAAGAGCGGGACCTAGGCGTGGTTGTGTCTGATGATCTTAAAGTAGCTAAACAGGTAGAAAAGGCGACGGCAAAAGCTAAAAGGATGCTTGGGTGCATACGGAGAGGAATGGCTAGCAGAAAAAAGGAGGTGATAATGCCTCTGTATAAGTCTTCGGTGTGACCTCATTTGGAGTATAGTGTGCAATTCTGGAGACCGCACCTTCAAAAGGATGTGAACAGGATGGGAGTCAGTGCAGAGGGTTGCTACTAAAATGATTAGTGGTCTTCATTATAAAGCATATGAGGACAGACTGAAGGATCTTAATATGTACACCTTAGAGGAAAGGCGGGGATAGAGGTGATATGATTGAGATGTTTAAATACCTCCATGGCATAAATGTTCAGGGAGAGAGCCTCTTTCAATTGAAAGCAAGTTCTGCTACGAGGGGACATGGGATGAGGGTGAAGGGAGATAGATTCAGGAGTGATATGCGGAAATATTTCTTTCCTTAACGTCCCTCCAGTCTAGTCCCGAACCATAGAGTTGTCCACCTCTCACAGCAGCTTGGAGACTGAGAAACCTCATCTCTTTTCTGATGTCACCAGTATAACCTGTCTGGATACGCCTCTTCTGACCAGTTCTCTCAGTCTCCAAGCAGCTGGAGGTTCGGTGAGCCAGGGGTCCTGGCTCACTTGGAGGAACAATTAAGTTTTTGTTTTGTTTGGTCTAGAGTAGGGAATTCCCCTTTTTTTTTCCTACAGTCTTTTTCACTTACTTTGGGGTATTTTGGTCAGATAGTGGAGCTGGTGCTGAGGTGTTTGATCCTCCTCCCTCTTCCCCCCCTCCTCCATTGCTTCTCTGCTGCCTTGCCTGTTGGCTTTATTACTTTTACTCGGGTTCAGGACTTTCTCACAGTGGAGCCGGTAGGAGTGAGTACAGCTGGTGGAGTCGGGTCTCTGGCGCACGCAGAAGTGATGCCTGCCAGCGCTTAGAGCCCGACGTCGGAGACGCGGACACTGTGTTCAGTGCAGAGCGCCTGAGCAGCTTTCTCCGTGCTGGGGTTTGTCATAGAGCTACGGAACCCGAAGCAGCATCGGCCGACAGTCTGAAGCAGAGGCTTCGGGTAAGGGGGACTCTTCCCTGATCTCTTTTATGGGCGGGAGATCCAGCGGAGGTGTTCAGTGAGAGGCAGCACCGTTTCAGACAGTCAGGTCGTGCTGCGTGGCGCGCTGCGTGGGAAAACCCTGCTCTGCCTTTTTTTCAGACAGTTTCACCCGGTTTGAACTCAGTGAGCTTCGTTTTTCAAAAATAATTGCAGGAGTGGTCTGCCGGGACGCTCCTTTAGCGGCGTGAGTAAGAAAAAACAAAAAACAAAAAAACCAACAGAGGTTAGCTGCTTAGCTTCTAGTGTTTTGGGCTAGTTTTAGGAAGGAGTTTTAAGGGGAGGTCGTTGATTCGGGATGCCATCTAGGCCTCATTGTCTGCTCTGGGGTCTAAGAGAGGGTCCCTCTCTGAGGCAGGCATTTGTAAAAGGTGTGTGCAAGAGGCTGAGGCTATGGAGCACACTTTGGAGGAAGAGGCTGCAGGCCAAGGGGGCCTGGTAGTCTCGCAGGAGCAGTCGGTCTGTGAGCCGGCGCGGGACCCAGTAGCGGGGCCGTCGTCAGCCCCGGATCTCCCAGCGCAGCAGGAGCAGTTACCGGGGGGCTTATCAGCTATTTTTTCTCCTTAGTTTGTAGCCCTCATACAGCAGGCTTTCGGGGGGCCACGGGAAGGCCTGGTGTCGCGCCCTGCTGAAAGGGACCGGGGGAGCAAGCGGCCTGGTTCGCCCCTGAGTACAGGGGGGTCTAAGGTCCCAGCGAAGAAGGTCCGGACGGAGGAGGTGCTGGGGGACCTGGGAGTAGCTTCCGAGGATCTGCACTCGGATGACGTAGACCGTGACTTCGACTTAGAGGATGAGCTAGAGGAAGGAGAGATCGCGGATAGAGAGGATCAGGCTAGGGTCGTCTGAGTTTTTAGGAGAGAAGAGCTCCCGGCCCTCATAACGGAGATGTTGAAGGCGCTGAACATGCCGGCACCAGCCCCTCCTGAGGATGCTACCCTGGAAGATCCGTTATTGCAAGTCTTCCGGAAGACGCAGAAGGCGTTCTCAGTACACAGAGTGATTCGGGAGATGATACAGGAAGAGTGGGATGCGCCGGAGGCGTCTCTTAAAAGGTCCAGAATGATGGGCCGTTTATACCCTATAGTGGAACAAGATCTTTAAGTCTCCCAGAGTAGATGCAGCTGTGTCGGCGGTGACGAAGAAGACCATGATCCCAGTGGAAGGCGGTGCGGCACTCAAGGATGTTCAGGACAGGAAGCTGGATTCCTTATTAAGGCAGGTTTTTGATGTCAATGCTCTGGCAGTACACGCAGCGGTCTGTGGGACGTGGGTGGCAAGAGCCTGTCTCCATTGGTCGCAGAAAGTGCCAAGCAGCGGTGAAGAGGACGATACGGGGGAAACGGCCAGACTGGAGTCTGGGACTGCTTACCTCGCCGATATCCATTATGATCTCATCAGGGCGCTTTCCAAGAGCATGGCTTCCGCAGTGGCGGCGCAAAGATATCTTTGGCTCCGCAATTGGGCAGCAGATGCTTCTTCTAAAGCTAGGCTTAATAAGTTGCCTTTTAGAGGAAAGCTACTTTTTGGAGAGGGTCTAGATAAATTGGTGAAAGATCTCGGAGAGTCTAAAGGAGGTAGACTTCCGGAAGATAGGCAGAAGCCCGGTCATTCAGTTCCCCTGGCCAAAGGACAGCAGAGGGACTTCCGTAGGTTCAGGGGTCCTAGGTTTGGTCAGGCGCAGAGAGGCCGTTTTCCCTTTAGAAGCCAAGGGTTTTGTGGTTTTTGGGGGGCAGGGAGGGGCTTTGGGGCCTCTTCCTCCTCCTCCTCCTCCAATCCGCGAAAGTCACAATGAAGGTTGGCGGGCTCAGGAGTTGGTTCCCGTGGGAGGTCGGCTGCGGGATTTCTACGAGGCCTGGGCCAAAGTTACGTCCGATTAGTGGGTGTTGGAGGTCGTTCGGGAAGGTTATGCCTTGAAGTTCCGACGCCCAGCACGAGACCTGTTTGTGCGCTCTTCGTGCAAGGCACCAGTCAAAGCTGCCGCTGTAAGGGAGACAGTGGAGATGCTCTTGGAGCTAAGAGCGGTGGTGCGCGTGCCCCCACGCCAATGTGGCTTAGGTCGATACTCCATTTATTTCGTGGTCCCAAAGAAGGAAGGGACCTTTCGTCCAATTCTCGATCTCAAAGGTGTAAATCGCTGCCTTTGAGTGTCTCACTTTTGCATGGAGACTCTGCGGTCGGTCATTGTGGCAGTACGGAAAGGGGAGTGGCTGACGTCCTTAGATCTGTCCGACCTCCATATTCCGATCAGAGAGGAGCATCAGACGTTTCTCAGGTTTGCGGTGCCCCTAGGGCATTTTCAGTTCCGGGCTTTACCTTTCGGGCTAGCTATGGCGCCGCGAACGTTCACGAAGGTCATGGTGGTAGTAGCGGCAGCATTGTGAAAGGAGGGTGTTCTAGTGCACCCGTACTTGGGCGATTGGTTAATCCAGGCGAAGTCAGAATCTGAAAGCAAGGCGGCTACAGACAAGGTGGTGGCCTTCTTGCAGAGTCTCGGCTGGGTAGTCAACGTGGCAAAGAGCAAATTGACTTCAACGCAGGAGCTGGAGTACTTGGGGGCTCGGTTCGATACAAGGAGCGGAAGAGTGTTCCTGCTGCGGCAGAGAGGAGTTGGGTTACGCCGCCTAGTGCGGGACTTTCTGCGCAGGTGGGCCCCCACGGCATGGCAGTACTTGCAGTCGCTCAGAACCATGGCAGCTTCGCTGGAGCTGGTTCTATGGGCAAGGGCTCACATGAGACCGCTACAGAGGGCTTTACTTCGACGGTGGTCTCACCAGGCAGATCCGCTTATGAGTAGGCTGCCGTGCTCACAAGAGACAAGGAGAGCCCTGCAATGGTGGCTGTGCCCCGACTGTCTGGAACAAGGAATGCCGTTGGAGGCTCCGGGGTGGCAGCCCTTAACGACGGATGCCAGCCTCTCCGGCTGGGGAACTCATTTTCAGGGACGGCTCTCCCAGGGTCGATGGTCCGAGGAGGAGCGGTCTTGGTCAATCAATCGGCTGGCGTTGAGGGCGGTAAGATTAGCGCTAGCTCAGTTTCAGCCGCATCTGCAGAGGGACAGCGGTGCGAGTGTTCTCTGACAATGCAACCGCAGTGACTTACATCAATTGGCAAGGAGAGACCAGCAGTATTCCGCTGGAAGCAGAGGCCGAGCAGTTGTTCGAGTGGGCCGAGGTGAATCTCCTGGCGTTGTCGGCCGCGCACGTGGCAAGGGTGGACAATGTGCAGGCTGATTTTCTGAGTCGGGTGAAGGTGGACCCGAGGGAATGGGTTCTTCATCAGGAAGTGTTTGACATGATCGTGTGCCGGTGGGGAGCGCCGGTAATGGATCTCATGGCAACCTTTCACTCGGCCAAGGCGAATCGGTTTTTCAGCATGCGGAAGGAGAGAATGTCGGAAGGGCTGGATGCTCTCATCCAGAAGTGGCCCGCAGAGCGCCTTCTGTACTTGTTTCGACCGTGGGTGTTAATTGGTTGGGTGGTACAACCTATCGAGCAGCACAGCGGGCCCGTGGTTCTCATAGTGCCGGATTGGCCTCTGAGGCCATGGTATGCGGATCTTCAGCGCCTAGTAGTGGACAACCCTTGGAAGTTGCCTTGTCGGCCAGATCTGTTGACCCAGGGTCCGTTATTCATGCCTCAGTTGGATCAGTTCTCGCTTACGGCTTGGCTCTTTAGAGGGCGAGGCTGAAGAGGAGAGGTTATTCGGCTTCCGTGATCTCCACTTTGTTGAGGGCGAGGAAGCATTCTACTTCTCTGGCTTTTGTCCATGTTTGGCAGGTGTTTGAGGCTTGGTGTTTGGATAGGCAGGGCGAGGCGCTAAAGGCGATGTTGCCGCAGGTGTTAGCTTTCCTGCAGGATGGGCTAGAGAAAGTTTGGTGGCAGCCACCTTGCGGGTGCAGGTGGCGGCGTTGTCTTGTTACAGAGGAAAGATCGGGGGACAGCAAATTGGCGGTCATCTGGATATTAGATGCTTCTTGCGGGCGGTGTTGTTGCTGCGGCTGGCGCGCAGGCAGGTCATGCCCAGCTGGCATCTCCCCTCGGTCTTGCAGGCATTGGAAAAGGAGCTGTTTGAACCCTTATCTAGGGCTTCCTTGAAGGACCTTACCCTTAAGGTAGTGTTTCTTGTAGCTATATGTTCGATTCGTAGGATTTCGGAGTTGCAGGCCTTATCCTGTAGGAAGACTTTTCGGTGTTTTTCAGACTCCAAGGTGGTCTTAAGACCGGTGCCGTCCTTTTTACCCAAGGTAGTCTCAGCGTTCCATGTTAATCAGGTGATTTCCTTGCTGGTGTTTTCAGACAGGCAGGGTGGTGCCCATGCAGATAGATTGCATTTGTTGGATGTTCGTCGGGCTTTGAAAAAGTATCTCCGTCGGATGGAGAGTTTCCGCAAGTCCGATAGGCTGTTTGTCTTGTTTGGTGGTCCTAGGAAAGGGGAGGCGTCGTCGAAAGCCTCCATTGCTAGGTGGATTAAGAAGGCCATCGCGTCCGCATATATCCTCAATGGAAAGGCGGTCCCAGAGGAGCTGAGAGCTCATTCCACTAGGGCTCAGGCGGTCTCTTGGGCAGAATTTTAGTTTGTCCCAGCATTGGACATCTGTAAGGCTGCCACCTGGTCTTCATTAAACTCTTTTGTCTGACATTATCGTCTGGATGTTCAGGCGCGGAGAGATACCTGTGTTGGTTCAGCGGTTCTTCAGGCTGGGGTCTCTGATCCCTCCCGTTGAATTTCTGTACTGCTCTGGTACATACTCTATGGTTCGGAACTAGACTGGAGGGACGTTAAGGAAGGGTAAATTAGACTTACTTGCTAATTGTTGTTCCTTAAGGAACTCCAGTCTAGTCCCGTATCCCACCCTGGTCGCCTGTTTGTCTTCAAGGATCTGAAGAAGAAGAATAGCACTGATGACAGGTAGTATGACAGGGGTTAGCTCCTGGGATAGCTTTTCTTGTTCGTGTGTTGTTTCTACAAAGCTTGAGATGATGCCTCAGTGCCAGCGTTTAGGTGCGCTCATTGATGCCGGGAGGGGCCTAGCAAGGGCGATAGGGGTTCCTTTCTGGTAGTTTAGAGTGGGTAGGTACAGTTTTGGTACATAGTCTGCTTTGTCAATAGGTCAGAAGAGGCGGATCCGGACAGGTTATACTGGTGACTTCAGAAAAGAGATGAGGTTTCTGTCTCCAAGCTGCTGTGAGAGGTGGACAACTCTATGGTTCGGGATTAGACTGGAGTTCCTTAAGGAACAACAATTAGCAGGTAAGTCTAATTTACCCTTACGGAAAGAGTAGTGGATCCGTGGAATAGTCTCCCAGTGGAGGTGGTAGAGATAAGGACAGTAACTGAATTCTAAAAAGCATGGGACAAACACAGAGGATCTCTAAAGGTAAAAAGGGGACTGTTGTAGTTGTTGATATGGAAGGACAGACTAGATAGGCCATGTGGTCTTTTTCTGTCATCATATTTCTATGTTTCTATGTTTCTACTTGCCTGGAGGATATGACAGCTTGGTTAACGGAAAACAACCTAAATATTAACTACAGCAAAACTGAAGCTCTCTTTGTAACGCAAAATAATTGTTTCCCTTCCCCCCCCCCCCCCCCCCAGGGTCATTACTTATAAACATCACCACCATACCTGTCAAACCTGAGGTAAAATATCGTGGAATTATACTAGACTATAATCTAAACTTATACTCTTAAATCAACAAAATAGCTAAAACAGCCTACTATAAAATCCAAATCCTCAGAAGATTAAAACCACTGCTTAACCATGAATCTCCAGGAACAAGCAGGAATGAGTCCTCACATATGGGTACGTCGGTACCGACGGAGCCTGCGCGGGAAAGCTCCCCAGCTTCCCAGAAAGAAAGCTTTTGGGAGCCTCCCACAGCGCATGCGCGCTGCCTTCCCGCCTTTCCTAACCAACTCTCCTCAGTTCTTCTTTTTCCGCGGAGCCAGCAGGTCGTGTTCCTGTCACCGCTGAAGAAGTTCTTTATTTTAATTTATTTCTTTGGTCGTGTGTCTGCCTTCCCCGACGCCGGACCGGTACCGCCAGTCTTTTCTTTTCTTTTCTTCAAAAAAAAAAAAAAAAAAATTATACTTTTCCTCACTTGGTGTATTTTTCTTCTTAGGCCTACAGGCCCACAAGAAAATTTTTCCCTCATGGAAAAACCAGCCTCCGGGTTCAAAAAATGCACTAAGTGTAGCGGTACAATTTCTGTTACAGTTACCCATGAATGGTGTCTTAAATGTTTGGGTCCTGAACACTCCATTCCGGATTGCCAGTCCTGCTCCATAATGTCTAAAAGAAGGTTACAGAACCGAGCAGCCAAGCTCCATGTGCTGTTTCCCACGGATGCACCGGCGGTGGCATCGACATCTTCCAGGTCTTCCTCTCCTGATGGGTCTCAGGTAACCAAACATAAACCTAGCAGGTCCTTGAAGGGCAAATCTCCCTCTCAGCATCGAGATGCCTCCGGGCTTGCCTTCGAGGATCCTGCCCCAGCCAAACAACCCCGGCGGGAAGCTCCGGCTTCCAAAGCTCCTCCTATGGGGTTACAGGTTGACATCGATGGCACGGCCTCGACCGATCACCTGTTAGACTGCTCTGGGGTACCGGCACAATCTCCCGGTACCGACATCCAGGCAGTCGTGGCGTCCATGGATCACACTGTGCAATCCATGCAGCAGGCTATAATGGCTTTTATTCAAGCTGCGACGCCATCGGTACCGCAACGAGTCCCGTTGTCGGTACCGGTACCAATACCGATACCGGTACCGACTGCATCGACATCGGTCAGGATACCGACTCAGGTTCCTTGTCCAGGGCTATCTCTCGGTACCGATCCGGTACCGGGGACGCCCGATGTCGGTACCGATCGATACGCGTATCGATCATTGGAAGGGGACAGACGATACTTCGATTCCTCTGATGATTCTGATTCATCAGATGAGTCTCCCAAAGTATCCATTACCCTTCCTGAGGAGCCTACTTCTCCAAAAAGGAGAATGTCTCCTCCAGAGGATTTGTCCTTTCAAGACTTCATAATAGAAGTGGCTAAAGGACTCTCTACTTCAGTAACCTCTGAAGCAGAGCCTAGAGCAAAATAATTTGATATTTTAGGATACTCTAAGGCTCCCAGGGAGGCAGTCACCTTGCCAATTCATGAAATTCTTCATGAACATATGATTGACTTATGGGAGACTCCTCTCACCCTTTCTCCTCATTCTCGCAGATTGGACACTATGTACCGTGTCCCTCCTTGTCCTGGATTTCAGAAAACTCAGCTTCCTCACCACTCCATTGTGGTGCAGTCAGCTATGAAAAGGATAAAGAGTACCAAAAGACACTCTTCTGCTCCCCAGGAAGAGAATGCAGGACCTTGGATGCTTTTGGTAGGAAAATCTTCCAAGCCAGTATGCTTATTGCCAGAATCAACTCATATAGCCTTTATATGGGTATGTTGCTAAAGGAAGTTGCACAAAAGCTGCACAACTTTCTCCCTTTTATTCCAGAGGATAGAAGGGATGAATTCCTCCTTTGGCTTAAGCATACTCAAGATATTTCAAAGTTTTCCAACAGGGCAGCCTTTGATTCCTTTGAGGGTGCCAGCAGAGCCTCAGGCATTGCCATAGCTGCTCGCAGAATTGCTTGGCTCCAGGCTTCTGATCTAGAACCCTGGGTTCAGGATGGCTTAGGAAATCTGCCCTGTAGGGGTGAAAATCTCTTTGGCAAAGAGTGGCAAATAAAAGCCACTCAAATGGATGCAGAGAATTCTGCTCTGGATAGACTTTCTAAGTCAACTTCCATTCCAGCCAAGAAAAAGTCTTTCAAAAAGCCTTTTTACAAAAGGAGCAGATTTCCTTCCACCTCTGGCCAACAATCTTCTACAGGTCGCTTTGCTACTAAGCATCAGCAACCTAAGCAGGCCAGGCCTAAACCTACAGGGGCTGCTACAACTCAGCAGTCCCAACCCCCTCCGGGTTTTTGACTTGATACTAGAGAACTTAACCTTTCTGGCTCTACAACAGCCAGAACCTCTCACCATTCCAGGAAGGTTAGCTCATTTTGCTCCCAGATGGGAGCAAATCACATCAGAGTAGTGGACCCTCTCTATCATAAGAGAGGGCTACAAACTTCATTTCTCAGACCTTCCTCCCTACACCATGGTGAGACACTTCAATTCTCCCACATCTCTCCTCGACCTTCTGGATCAAGAGGTGACTACCCTTCTGGCCCAGGGGGCCATAGAAGAAGTTTCTCTTCTTCAACAGGGGTCAGGGTTTTACTCCCCCTATTTTCTCATTCCAAAGAAAACAGGGGGATACAGACCCATCCTAGATCTCAGAGAATTGAACAGATTCCTATGCAAGGAGAAGTTCAAGATGCTTTCTCTAGGCACTCTCCTTCCATACCTGCAGAGTCAGGATTGGCTTTGTTCTCTAGATCTCAAGGATGCGTACACTCATGTCCTCATCCATCCATCTCACAGAAAATTCCTACGTTTTCTGTTCCAGGGAAAACATTACCAATACAGAGTGCTTCCTTTCGGTCTAGCCTCTGCTCCAAGAGTGTTCACCAAATGCATGGCAATAGTTGCTGCATTTCTACGCACTCTGGGAATATTAGTCTTCCCATACCTGGACGACTGGCTTATCGGAGCTCCAACCCAGTCAGAGGCTCAGATCTCCCTGAACCGCACCAGGCGCATTCTGCAATACCTGGGACTTGTGGTAAACCTCCCAAAGTCCCAGCTCACCCCTACTCAGTTCCTGGAATTCATAGGGGCCTGGTTGGACACCACTTCTGCAAGGGCCTACCTTCCTCAGGCCCATTGTCAACGTCTAGTGCAGTTAGCCTCCCAGATTCAGTCAAAGAGCCATTTAACTGCCAGGGAGATGCTACAGCTGCTAGGCCATATGGCTTCCACAGTACATGTGTGGTACCCTATGCTCGCCTACACATGAGAGCAGCTCAATGGACTTTGTCCACCCAGTGGACTCAAGCTTCAGGAGCTCTCTCAGACCAAATAGCAACCTCCAAACGTCTCTTTTGGTCTCTCCAATGGTGGATGTCCACTCAAAATCTGTTGCTGGGGTCCCCCTTCCAACCTTTGTTGCCCCAGGCAACCCTCACAACAGATGCCTCCCAAACAGGTTGGGGAGCTCATCTACAAGACCTCTCCACCCAAGGCATTTGGTCCCCACAGGAGACCTCTCTTCATATCAACCACTTGGAACTTCGAGCAGTATTCCTAGCTCTCAAGTTCTTTCATACCCTCCTCAGCTACAAGACAGTCCTCATTCACACGGACAATCAAGTAGCCATGTTTTACATAAACAAGCAAGGAGGAACTGGCTCTCTGTCGCTTTGCAACGAAGCTCTAAGATTATGGGCCTTCGCCAGAGAACATCAAATCCATCTCCTGGCAGTATACCTCCCAGGAATCCAAAACTCTTGGGCAGACAGACTCAGTCGAGTTCTGCTTCCACACGAATGGTCCATAAACATGGATCAGGTACTCAGAATCTTCCAGGAATGGGGAACCCCGGACATAGACCTCTTTGCAAGTCCGTGGAATGCCAAACTTCCCCGGTTCTGTTCCAGAATTCCGTGTCAGGGAGTTCAGGCCAAGGATGCCTTCCTCCTTCATTGGGGTCAGGGCTTCCTGTATGCCTTTCCACCCATTCCTTTGATTCCCAAGACTCTGTTCAAACTCCAGAGGGATCAAGGATCTATGATCCTCATAGCTCCACGCTGGCCACGCCAGGTATGGTACCCTTTACTTCTGCATCTCTCCCAAGCCCCCTCCCTGGACTTGGGAGCTGCACCAGACCTTCTATCCCAGGAGGAAGGGACTTTGTGGCATCCAAATCCCAAGTCCCTTCACCTCAGAGCTTGGTTACTGAAGGCCTAGACCTTCAAGACTTCAATCTTTCTCAGCAAGTGAAGGATATCCTCCATGCTTCCAGGAAACCTTCCACTAGACGTTCCTATGCTTTTAAATGGAAAAGATTTTCCATTTGGTGTGCTCAAAAGGGTCTTGACCCTCTGACACTTCCTGTGAATTCTCTATTGGAATATCTCCTGCATCTCTCCAATGCAGGCCTTAAAATGAATTCAGTAAGGGTCCATTTGAGTGCTATTGCAGTATCCCTTAAGCCTCTCAATGGACAACCTATCTCCTCTCATCCTCTTATTGCAAGATTTATGAGAGGCCTAACTTTAACAAAACCTCCCATTCAACCTCCTCCTGTGGCATGGGACTTAAACTTGGTTCTTGGTCAGCTTATGAAGCCACCTTTTGAACCCTTAGCCACTACCTCCTTGAAATTTCTTTCATGGAAGGTTATTTTCCTTATTGCAGTCACTTCTGCTCGCCGCATCGGTGAACTGCAGGCCTTAGTGGCTAATCCACCTTATACAAGGTTCCATCATGATAACGTAGTCCTTAGGACAAATCCTCACTTTATGCCTAAAGTGGTCTCACCTTTTCATCTTAATCAAGAGGTATATTTACCTGTTTTTTTTCCCTGCTGCTCATGCATCCAGTGCAGAGAGGAACCTTCATACTCTAGATTGTAAAAGAGCTCTTGCTTTTTACTTGCACAGGACACAGCAACATAGAAAGTCTTCCCAGCTTTTTGTTGCTTTTGATCCTTCTCATTTAGGACTTCCAGTCTCTAAGAGAACACTGTCCAATTGGATTGCTCAGTGTATTTCTTTTGCTTACCAGAGTAAGAACCTTTCTCTGGAGGGCCATGTCACAGCTCACAATGTGAGGGCCATGGCCGCCTCTATGGCTCATCTTCATTCTGTGTCCATCGACCAGATCTGTCGAGCAGCCACCTGGGCCTCGGTTCATACCTTCAGAGCCCATTACTGTTTGGACAAGGACTCCCGCCGGGATGCCTGAGATCCATAGGAAGACGAGGAACCTTTCAGGGTCTCATACCCTTGGGGATCTCCCAGGCATCTTAGCTAGGGAGTCCCCATATGTGAGGACTCATTCCTGCTTGTTCCTGGAGATAGCACAGTTACTTACCTGTAACAGGTGATCTCTGGGAACAGCAGGAATTAGTCCTCACAACCCTCCCACCTCCCCTAGGAGTTGTATCTCTCTCTATCTTTCCTTTCCTCTCTCTCTCTATTGTCTCAGGTTTAAACTCGAACTGAGGAGAGTTGGTTAGGAAAGGCGGGAAGGCAGCGCGCATGCGCTGTGGGAGGCTCCCAAAAGCTTTCTTTCTGGGAAGCTGGGGAGCTTTCCCGCGCAGGCTCCGTCGGTACCGACGTACCCATATGTGAGGACTAATTCCTGCTGTTCCCAGAGATCACCTGTTACAGGTAAGTAACTGTGCTTTATTTCTGTACTGTTTTTCAGACAGTTATCACACCAGCTATTGACTACTGCAATTCCATCTATCTTGGATTAACTAAACAATCAATCCGCCCTCTGCAAATGGTACAGAATACTGCAGCTCACATCCTAACTGTCACCTCTAGAGGAGATCATGTCACCCTCCTTCTGAATCAACTTCACTGGCTACCCATCATTTCCCACAATAAATATAAGGCTATTTTGTTCATTTTTAAAATATTACAAGACTCTACTACAGGCATACTTAAATCTCTTATCACGATTGAATCAAATAGTAGACCCAGAAGACTATCTAACAGTGTCACTTTATCTATTCCTAAGGATTATATAAAAGCCAAGCAAGTCTCTTCAAGAAGTGCTATTTCATTAGCTGCTCCTTCCCTCTGGAATTTACTCCCCGATCATCTCATAGCCACCACTCCCAATGGAAGTGGTGGGGGCAAATACAGTGACAGACACAGTGGATCCCTTTACAGCAACAGGATAAAATGAAAATAAATTTAACTAACTAATTTCTCAACATAAAGGGGTGTCCTACACTGAGCGGTGGGTTCACCCCTAAAACAAAGACATGGGGAGGGTTCACCCCTAAAACAAAGGCACGAGGAGGGTGGCCTGCACGAAGCAGCAGGTGCACCTACTCTTGCCATCTTACTGGGCAGACTAGATGGACCATACTGGTCTTTATCTGCCGTCATTTACTATGTTACTATGTTACTATGATGCTAAGGATTTTAAGAAAAATCTGAAATCACTCTACTCTGAACACTGACATCACATGATTATTTATTTTTATTTCTACCTTTTTGTTATTTTCCCTTTTTATGTTCTTTCATTTAGGCTTTGTAAATAAGTTAATATAATCACTGTTTGTTCCTTCCCTTGTTTTTTGTAAGTTTTGAACTTCATTGTAAACTGCTTTGATTTTAGGATAAAGCAGTATATAAATCCTGTTAAATAAATAAATAAATTACTAATCTGAAAAACAAAACAGAAAAATTCAAGATGATTTCTCTGGGTACCCTTCTTCCTTACTTCCAACCAAATGATTGGCTTTGCTCCTTAGACCTAAAGGATGCTTATATTCACATACTCATCCACCCAGATTACAGAAAGTTCATCAGATTTGTATTTCGGAACAATCATTACCAATATTGAGTCCTTCCTTTTGGTTTGGCTTCAGCACCTAGAGTTTTCACAAAGAGGCTGTCACCACAGCTAGGCAATCTTCAAACTTTCTTTCTGTCCCCCTACTTAGACGATTGGTTGCTAAGGGCAGATACCGTTATCCACGTCCAAAATCGCACCTCACTCCAACTCAAAACTAGGGGCATGTTTATTAATCAGCGGTAGTGGTTTCTGTGCGATATCAGAGCCGCGGCCCCATTGAATTCAGTGGGGCCACGACTCCGATATTGCACGGAAGCTGCTACTGCTGTTTAGTAAACATACCCCCTAGAGTTCATAGGAGCTCGACTAGACACGATCCAAGTTCGAGCATTTCTGCCAGATGTGCCTGACTAATGTTCTTGGCATCACAGATCCAATAACAGGAGTCAGTAACTGCCAGAACATTCCTACACCGCCTAAGCCACATGACTTCCACAGTCCATGTCGTTCCATATGCTCGTCTCAACATGAGAATAGCACAATGGGCTCTCTCACAGCAGTGGAAGCAGTCCACAGACCACCTTTCAGACTCCATCACCGTCACCCCTCAGATGAGGTCAGCCCTGCAGTGGTGGAGCAAACCACACAACCTCCTTGTAGGATTACCTTTTCAGCGGTCGGTACCACAGTGTACCCTGACGACCGATGCATCAAAGCTAGGTTGGGGGGCTCACCTAAACTTTCCTACGACCCAGGGCCTATGGACTTTGCAAGAGAATCTCCTACACATCAATCTCTTTTAATTCAGAGAAATCTTCAATGCCATCTGGGTCTTCTCTGCTCATCTCAGGGGCCGCTCAGTCCTCAGACGGACAACCCAGGTGACCATGTTTTATGTAAACAAACAAGGAGGAATTGCATCCTTTATCCACATGAGTGGAGGCTGGGACCTCAAGTAGCTCAACACTTGTTCCAGCTTTGGAGGATGCCAATAATCAATTTCTTTGCTTCTCCTGTCAACGCTCAACTACCTCTGTTTTGCTTCAGAATCACTTCTCCTCACAGGGAGAGCTGAGATGCGCTTCTCCTTCATTGGGGACAGCATCTCCTTTATACTTTCCCTCCTCTCCCCCTCATAGCAAAGACATTATTCAAACTACGAGCCGACTGAGGAATGATGATCCTCATTGCCCCTTACTAGCCCAGACAACCCTGATTTCTCCTACTTCTTCAACTTGTTCGGAAACCTTCCCTCAATCTCTGCTACTCTCCCAACCTTCTCTTTCAGGAACAGGGGACCCTCCTGCACTCCAAACTCAAGACACTTCGCTTGACAGCCTGGCTGCTGAGCACGTGATCTGCTCACACCTAGGACTCCAAGAGGAAGTTTTACAGGTTCTCCTATCTTCCAGGAAAGATTCCACCAAACACTCTTACACTTTCAAGTGGCGCATATTTGCCATTTGGTGTTCACAGAAAATACTATATCCTTACACTTGTTCAGTCCCAGATCTGCTTCTATCTCCTCTGGTCTCAAGACCAACTCTGTAAGGGTACATTTATGTGCTTTTGCAGAATCTCACCATATGTTAGAAAACTGGCCGATTTCGACACATCGCTTGGTGGCTAGATTCATGAGGGGTCTTCTACTGACCAAACCGCCTCTACACCCACCACTCACACTGTGGAATTTAAATGTTTTTTCTTGCATAGCTCATGCACAGTCCTTTTGAACCCATAGCATTAGCCTCTTTAAAGTTCTTAACGTGGAGATGCCTTTTTCTCATTGCAGTCACCTCCGCTCATAGGGTCAGTGAACTGCAAGCTTTGGTGGACTATACTCCCATATACTACATTCTACCACGACAAGAGAGTCCTTCGGACGCATCCTAGGTTCTTACCGAAAGTCGTCACCTCCTTCCAACGTTCTTTCCAAGGTCTCTTACTTCCCCGGCTGAGGCGAAATTGCATACTCTTGATTGTAAGAGAGCATTGGCATTCTATTTGGACCATGCTAAGGCTCATCACCAATCCTCTCAGTTATTTGTCTCTTTTGACCAAAGTTATATGGAGCTACCAGTTTGTAAGAGAACAATTTCAAACTGTCTAGCAGACTACATATAGAAACATGATAGCAGAAAAAGACCACATGTCCTATCTAGTCTGCCCTTCCATATCAACCACTACAACAGTCCCTTTTTTTTCTTTAATAGATCCTCTGTGTTTGTCCCATGCTTTTTTGAATTCAGATACTGTCCTCATCTCTACCATCTCCACTGGGAGATTATTTCACGCATCTACCACTCTATCCATAAAGAAATATTTCCGCATATTATTCCTGAGTCTATCCCCTTTCACCCTCATCCTATGTCCTCTCATAGCAGAGCTTGCTTTCAATCAAAAGAGGCTCTCCTCCTGTGCATTTATGCCACGGAGGTATTTAAATGTCTCAATCATATCACCTCTATCCCTCCTTTCCTTTAAAGTATGCATATTAACCCTTTCCAGGCCGAGCCCAAAACTCTCGGGATCCAAAATTTTGACTAAATATTCCTATCAAATGGTATATAATACATGACCATAGCAGAAGGAAAATCACTATTAGAACATATTGAATAAGACGGTACAATTTTCCTGAAATATGCAACAATTAACCCGGCTGCAGAATGTGGATTAAAAATTTAAAGTAGGCCTTCAAAGGGTTAAGCTCCTTAAGTCTGTCATCATACAAAAAACCATCCGTAAAACTAAAAAAAACACAAGCTCTAGAGCTTTCTCATATGCTGCCCCCACTCTTTGGAATAAACTTCCTCTAAATCTCCGAATGATAAAAGACCTCCGTCTCTTCAGGAAAGAACTTAAAACCCACTTATTCACTGAACACTTTACAAACTCAACAGAACCTCCCCACACAATACACCTCACAAACCCACCATAACTACAGAATACAACCCCCCCCAACCCTACGCTACACACAAATAAAAAGAACTCGGATGAAAAAGTTTAATTCGATTTTATTGATTCAAATTCACCACAAGAACTTCCAATCTAATACACAATGTTCAATGTAAATAATTAACAATACTGCCTATACTACTGTTCATGTAAATAGTTGACTGTAATTAGTTTTACAAGATGTTGTTGTTTAAAAAGATGATTGTAAATAATTCAAAATCGTTCCATGTAAAACCTTGTTCGGTTCCTGTTATCTGTAAACCACCTTTGATCTCTGGAAGAGGCGATATATAAGAAAAGCTTAAATATGCTTTATAACAAAGAACACTAGCTGTTTTAGTAGCAACCCTCTGCACCGACTCCATTCTGTTTTTATTCTTTTGAAGGTGAGGTTTCCAGAATTGCACACAATACTCCAAATGAGGTCGCACTATCACCTCCTTTCTTCTGCTGGCCATTCCTCTCCCTATGCACCCAAGCATCCTTCTAGGTTTCGCCGTTGCCTTTTCTACCTGTTTAGCTACTTTAAGATCATCAGACACAATCACACTTAGATCCCGCTCTTCTTTTGTGTACAGAAATACTTCACCCCCTATACCAGGGGTCTCAAACACACGGCCCGCGGGCCGCATGCGGCCCGCGAGAGAACGTTGTGCGGCCCGCGACGGCTTCTGCTGCTGCTGCTGCTGCTGCTGCCGTTGCCGCCGTGGCAACGGCAGAATCGACGGTCAATTTAAAAAAAAAAAAAACTGGCTTCTGCTGCTCAAGCAGCAAAATCAGCTGTCCTGCGGCCCCTTCCTCTCTGCCCGGAGATCCCCGAGAGTGCTCCATCAGCGGGTGCTTTTCAAGCCGCGAAGAGAGTATTTCCCTCTCGCGAGGCTTGAAAAGTGACTAGGTTTAAGCTGCGCGAGAGGGAAATACTCTCTTCGCGGCTTAAAAAGCACGCCGCAGATGAAGCACACTCAGGGCTCTCCGCGCAGAGGGGAAGGGGCCGCGGGACAGCTGATTTTCTGCTGCAGCAGCAGAAGCCAGGTTTTTTTTTAATTTACCTGGGGGGGGGTGTAGGACTGGAAATGGGCTATTGGCAGGGGGGGGGTATGACTGGAAATGGGCTATTGGCAGGGGGGGGGTATGACTGCATATGGGCTATTGGCAGGGGGGGTTATGAATAGAGATGGGCTATTGGCAGGGGGGGTTATGACTGGAGATGGGCTATTGGCAGGGGGGGGTTATGACTGGAGATGGGCTATTGGCAGGGGGGGGGTTATGACTGGAGATGGGCTATTGGCAGGGGGGCTATGACTGGAAATGGGCTATTGGCAGGGGGGGTATGACTGGAAATGGGCTATTGGCGGGGGGGGGGGGGGTTATGACTGGAGATGGGCTATTGGCAGGGGGGTTATGAAGGGTAATGGGCTATGGTGGGGGCTAGGACTGGAAATTGGCAGGAGGGGGTTAGGAAGGACTGGAGGTGGGCTGAGGGGGGGAGTTAGGACTGGTAATGAGCTATGGAGGGGCTGACTGAAATGGGGTAATGGGGGTTAGGGCTGGAAGTGGGCTATTGGCAGGGGGGGGTTATGACTGGTAATGGGCTATGGGGGGGTAAGACTGAAAATGGGGTGATGGGGGGTAAAACTGGAAGTGCGCTATGGGGAGGTTAGGACTGGTAATGGGCTATGGGGGGTCTAGGACGTAATGGGCTGGGGGGGGGTTGCTAGGACTGGAAATGGGCTGAGTGGAAGGGGGGCTTGAACTGCAAATGGCTGATGGGGAGGGGGCTTGGAATGGAAATGGGCTGTGAGGGGAGGGAGCTAGGATTGGAAATGGGCTGATGGGGGGCTAGGATTGGAAATGGGCTGATGGTGAGGCTAGGATAGGACTGGAAATGGACTAATGGGGGGACTAGAAGGGAGCGGATGCTGGGTGGGGCTGGAACTAGAAGGGAGCTGATGTTGGGGGAGGATTAGAATGGGATGGAGCTGGGAAAGTGAAATGGAGAGGGGAAAATATTTTGTCTGGGAGAGAAGACAAATCTACAATTGGCCAGGTATTGGGAGAGTAAGTGGGGATTGAGGATGGAGGGGTAAAATTTGAGTGGATGAAATAGGAATGAGGAAAGAGAAAAAGGAGAAAGATTAGTATGTTAAAGCAGATGTAGAGAGAGAATGGAAAAAAACTAGGAGAGAAGAAAGGGCAAATGGACAGCAGACGATGGAGAGTTAGCAGAAGACATGAAGAAACCAGAAGAAAGTGGCTGGAACAATTGCAACTGAAAAAATGCACAAAAGGTAGAAAAATATCTCTTTATTTTGAATTTATTAACTGGAATATGTCAGCTCTGGGAAATGTGCATCATTAATGTTTGCGCTTTGTTTAGTACAAGAGGAAATTAATTTATAGTTTTATTTCTACAGTGTTGTTGTACATTCCAAGTTTGGCTTTTGGGGTTCCCAGTTTAATTATTGTCTTCTTGTTTCTAAATCTTTTAGTCTTTCTTTATCCATACTCATTAAAGAGGCATGTTTACTAAAAGTTAGTGTATGGTAACATTATGCAAATATTTATGCAAATGAGGCCCCTTATGCAAATGAGGCCCCGCGTCTTATGCGGCCCCCGGGTTACTTTACAAGTCCTCATTTGGCCCTCAAAGCAATTTGAGTTTGAGACCCCTGCCCTATACTATATTGCTCCCTTGGATAGCTGCAGCCCAAATGCATTTTATTAACATTAAATGTCAGCTGCCATATTCTAGACTATTCTTCAAGCTTAGCTAGATCCTCATGTTATCTACACCTTCCTGGGTGTCTACTCTTTTGTAGATTTTGGTATTATCCACAAAGAGGCAAACCTTACCCAACAGTCCTTCCGCAATATCATTAACAAAAATGTTAAAAAGAATCGGACCAAGGACAGATGCCTGGGGCACTACTGGTAAATTCCTTCTCCTCAGAGTGAGCTCCATTTACCTGTACCCTTTGCCACCTCCCACTCAACCAATTTCTAACCCAAGCAGCAACTTTAGAATCCATCCCTAGGTTGCTCAGTTTGTTTATAAGTCGCCTGTGCAGAACGGTATCAAAAGCTTTAATGAAATCTAAATACATCTAGGGCCCTCCCTCGGTCCAACTCCCTGGTCACCCAGTCAAAGAAATCAATCAGATTCATCTGACCTGCCTCTGGTGAATCTATGCTGCCTCGGATCCTGTAATCCGCTGGACTCTAGAAACCTCACTATTTTCTCTTTCAGCAGCGTTTCCAATAATTTACTCACCATAGAGGTTAGAGTAACCGGTCTGTAGTTTTCAACCACATCCTTACTTCTGCTGTTTTGTAAAGGGATCACATGTGCCTCTCTCCAGTCCTCTGGCACCATTCCCAACTCCGAAGAGGCATTGAAAAGGCCAATAAGTGGAGCTGCTAGAACGTCCGCAAGTTCCCTTAGTATTCCCAGGTGTATGCCATTTGGTCCCATCGCTTTGTCTACTTTACGTTTATCTAGTTCCTCACAAACACAGTCTTCTGAAAATCGTTAAAGATGCCTCTCACTTCTGTTCCTGTTTGTGGATGTTTTCTGCAGTCCTGCTCCTGGTTCTTCATCTGTAAACACAGAACAGAAATATTTGTTAAGCAATTCTGCTTTATCCTCATCAGCTTCTACATAATCCTTCTCTTCACCCTTGAGTTTGACAATATCACATTTGCCCTTCCTCTTACAACTAACATATCTGAAAAATGTTGTATACCCCCATTTTATTGCATTGGCTATTTCCTCTTCTTTTTGAATCTTTGCTTTCCCGACTGCTTTGCTAGCTGCTTTAAGTTTTCCCAAATATAGATAGTAACATAGTGAATGACGGCAGTTAAAGACCAGAATGTTCCATCTAGTCTGCTCAGTAAGATGGCAAGAGTGTGTGTTTGAATTCTCTCACTGTATTTGTCCCCACCACTTCCATCGGGAGGGCATTCCAAGCATCCACCACCCTTTCAGTGAAAAGGTATTTCCTGACATTGCCTTTCAATTTTACCCCCTTGAAGCTTCATGTTATGCCCTCTAGTTTTACAGCTTCCCCGTCTTTGGAAGAGATTTGTTTGTTCATTATTTCACTTTTAAGTATTTAAAGGTCTGAATCATATCTCCCCTATCCCTCCTCTCCTCCAGAGTGTACACATTTAGGTCTTCGAGTCTCTTCTCATAAGGCTTCTGACGCAGGCTGCAAATCATTTTGGTCGCCTTCCTTTGAACAGTTTCCAGTCTTTTTACATCTTTTGCAAGATATGGTCTCCAAAAATGAACACAGTATTCCAAATGAGGCCTCATCAGTGACTTATACAGTGGCATTAGTACATCTTCCTTTCTGCTGGTAATTCCTCTTTGTATGCAAGCCAACATCCTCCTGGCTTTTGCCACTGCCTTGTCGCACTGTTTTGCCAGCATGAGATCCTCAAAAATAATCACACCAAGGTCCTTCTCCTGGTCCGTGCACACCAACCTCTCGCTCCCTATCGCATACATTTCCCTTGGATTTCTGCTTCCTAAGTGCATGACGCTGAACTTCTTCACATTAAATCTTAACTGCCAAGCATTAGACTATTCTTCCAGCTTTTGTAGATTTTAGCTCATGTTATCCACTCCCTCAGGGGAGTCCACTCTGTTGCAAATTTTCGTGTCACTGCAAAAAGACAGACTTTTCCATTCAGTCCTTCAGCAATATCACTCACAAATACATTGAACAGTGCCGGGCCCAGGACTGAACCCTGAGGCACCCCGCTAATCACCCTCCTTTCATCCGAGTGAGCTATATTTACCATCACCTTCTGTCATCTGTCAGCCAACCAATTTCTGATCCAGTTCACCACCTTGGGACCCATCCCCAAACTACTGAGTTTATTGATAAACCTCCTATGAGGAACAGTATCAAAGGCTTTGCTGAAATCCAGGTAGATGACATCCATCGCATGCCCCTGATCTAGTTCTCTGGTCACCCAGTCAAAGAACTCAATCAGATGTTTGGCAGGATCGTCCTTTGGTAAAACCATGTTGCCTCGGATAATGCAACCTGTTGGTTTTGAGAAAGTCCACTATTTTCTCTTTCAGGTGCGCCTCCATTACTTTTCCTGCCACTGAGGTAAAGCTCTCGAGCCTGTAGTTTGTCACTTCTTCCCTGTCACAACTTTTGTGAAGAGGTACCACATCAGCCCTTCTCCATTCCTGAGCAACTTCTCCTGTTTCCGAGGATCTGTTGAAAACGTCCTTTAACGGCCTGCAAGAGCCTCTCTGAGCTCTTTCAGTATCCTGGGATGTATCCCATCCGATCCCATGGCCTTGTCCACTTTCAGTTTTGTAAGTTGTTCTAACACATCATCTTCTGTGAATGGTGTGGTATCTACTTCATTCCCATGAATCAGGCCTATAGATTGGAGAAGGGGCAGGGCTTTGAAGGCCCTGGCTTCAGTGAAGACCTCCAGTTCTTAGAGGGGGTCCGCATACCATCGAGGAGCGGACTCCCACTAAGCGCTTATGCCTCATAGAGGGCCATGAGGTCTTGGATTGCTTTTTGGGATGCCTCTGCAGACCTGGAGGACCCTGGGAAGGGTCCTTGCTTCCGAGGAGTTGAGGATCTGTCTATAGTCAGAGTTTTCCTAAAGGAGGATCTCCTAGCCATTACTGCACAGTCGCTATCGGGTCTGAACATCCCATTTCCGGCCACAGAGGAGGAGATCCCTCCCCCTTGGAGGACCCTCTTATCTCCAGGAACAAACAGGAATGTAGTCCTCACATATGGGGTATCGGTACCGGCGAAGCCTGCGCGGGAACGCTCCCCAGCGTCCAATAGGAATGCTTTTGGGAGCATCCCTCAGCACATGCGCGCTGCCCTCCAGCCTTTCCAACTGTCCCTCTTCAGTTCTTTGTTTTCCGCGGAGCCAACAGGACCTATTCCCTGTCACCGCAGAAAATTCCGTCTTTAAAATTATTTTTTGTGGTTGCGTTTGCCTACCGCATGACGCCTACCGGTAACGCCGGTTCCTTTCTTTTCTTTTCCTTAAAAAAAACAAAACAAAACCCTACACTTTGACTGTTTCTTTTCAGAAACTTTCCATTTTTGGTGCTAGGCGCCATTATGGGCATTAGGTCCCACGTTTCCAAAATCATGGAAGAGCCAACTAGTGGTTTTAAAAAATGTACTAAGTGTGGTGGTACCATCTCCATCACTGACACCCATGATTGGTGTCTAAAATGTTTAGGACCCGATCATTCTCCAACTGAATGTCTCTCCTGCATGGGGATGACTAGAAGAGGAAGACAGAACCGGGCCGCAAAGCTCTGTACCCTCTTTTCTTCAGATGCCAGATCCATTGCATCGACATCCTCAAGGGCCTCTTCTTCCTCCCATGGATCTCGGGTAACTAAACACAAAAGCCGGTCCTCAAAGGGTAGCTCTCCTGCTAAGCATCGAGAGGCCATTGGCATTGCCCTTGAGGGAACCACACCGGCAAAACAGCCCCGGCAGGAGGCTTCTGCTTCCAAAGCATCGATGGGGCTTCAGGCTGTTCTCGAGGCCTCAACCTCGCAAGAACTACCTGTGCCATGCTCAGGGGTTCCGGCCGTTCTTACTGGTACCGACACCCAGGCATCGGCAGCGTCGATAGACCAGAGATTTCTTGCTATCGAACGCAGTATCGCAGCTCTTCTCTCAGCTGCGGTACCGGTGGTCCCAAGGGCACCAGTGCTGACATCGACACCGGTACCGACACCGATGCCGGTACTGACAGTACCAGCCCTGATGTTAACTCTTCCCATTCCACCTCTGGCTGGAGTGGGTAAAATGGTACCGGGTCACCTCGGTACCGACTTCGATCGGTACCGCGATCATGCTTTGCAGGAGCATCGGGTCAGGAATACTTTGATTCCTCCGATTCCGAAGACTCTGACAATTCTGCTGGCACCAGAGGTTTTCTCTTAGAAGATCCCTCTTCTTCCCAACTCAGAATGTCACCTCCAGAGGACATGTCATTTCAGGATTTCATCCGTGATATGGCTAAAGGTCTTTCAATCACAGTAGCTCCTGAAGAAGAACCCAGAGCAAAGGAATTGGAAATTCTCTAGTATCCTAAAGCTCCTAAGGAGGCAGTTACTCTGCCTATCCATGAAATTCTGCATAACTTAATGCTCAGAATGTGGGAGACACCTCTGACTATTTCTCCTCACTCTAGGAGAATTGATACTATGTATCGAGTCCCACCATTTCCTGGATTTCAGAAAACTCAGCTGCCACACCATTCAATGGTAGTGGAGTCAGCCATGCGTAGGATGAAAAGTGCAAAAAGACATGTATCCAATCCTCCAGGTCGTGAATGCAGGGCTCTGGAAGCTTTTGGACGCAGAACTTTTCAAGCTTCCATGCTTTCAGCTAGGATCAGCTCTTTATCCTATATATGAGAATGTTCCTCAAAGAAATCACAGGAGACTTGGAACTTATGAGCCCATTTCTCCCAGATGATAAGAGACAAGACTTTCTTACTCTGGTTAAGCATGCTCAGGATGTCTCCAAGTTTGTCAATCGTGCAGCCTTTGACTGCTTCGAATGCATTAGCAGAACTTCTGCTATTGCCATTGGTGCACAACGGATTGCCTGGCTACAGGCATCAGACTTGGGTACAGGACAAGTTAGACAACGTTCCTTGCACAGGAGAAAATCTCTTTGGCAAGAACTGGCAGGAGAAGGCTAACGATGCTGACAATTCTACCTTAGATAGATTGTCAAAGCCTACAGCCACTCCAGCCAAAAGGAAGCGTTATAAAAAAAACCCCTCTTTTACCAAGAAGAGAAAGTTTTATCCTTCCTATACCCATCAGACTCAGACTCCGGGTCAGGTTGCCCAAAAGGGACAAACTAGACAACAAAAGAAACCAAAAGGCCCGAGAGCCCAACCAGCTCTCCAGGTTCAGCCCCCTCACGGGCTTTGACTCCTTCATAGAGAGCTTTGCCTTCCTGCCTCTGAGGGGTCCTCAACCCCCCAATATTCCAGGCAGGTTATGCCACTTTGTCAACAGATGGCATCAGATAACAGCAGAAGATTGGACTTTGTCCATTGTAGGGGAGGGGTACAAACTTCATTTTCACAGCTTACCCCCTCCTACAATTCTAAAGCAGTTCAATTCACAAACCTCTGCAGACAATCTGCTAGATCACGAGGTCTCCACACTTCTTGCCCAAGGGGCAATAGAGGAAGTACCCATTCTTCAACAGGGTGCAGGGTTTTACTCCCCCTATTTTCTTATTCCAAAGATAACAGAGGGACATAGACCCATTCTAGACCTCAAGAGAATTGAACAAATATCTGTTTCGAGAGAAATTCAAAATGATTTCTCTAGGAACTCTTCTGCCATACCTTCAAAGCCAGGATTGGCTTTGCTCTCTAGACTTAAAGGATGCATACACTCACATTCTTATCCATCCAGATCACAGGAAATTTTTACGTTTCCTTTTCAGGGGAAGGCATTTCCAGTACAGGGTTCTTCCTTTTGGTCTGGCTTCAGCACCAAGGGTATTCACGAAATGCATGGCAGTAGTAGCTGCATTTCTATGAACCCTGGGGATTTTTGTCTTCCCTTACTTAGACGACTGGCTCATCTGAGCCTCCACAGTGACAGAGGCCAGCACTGCACTGTCTCGTACAATGCGAATCCTCCAATACTTGGGATTGGTAATAAACTTCCTGAAATCTCAACTAGTTCCTTCCCAATGCCTAGAATTCATAGGAGCCTGTCTGGATACCAGACAGGCAAGGGCTTTCCTTCCACAAGCCCGGTGTCTTCGCATAATGCAGTTAGCTTCCCAAGCAGCAGGCAAATCCTCCCTCACTGCTCCGGAGCTACTGCAGTTACTGGGACACATGGCATCCACAGTTCATGTAGTCCCATATGCTCGCCTCCATATGCGAGCAGCTCAGTGGACCCTCTCCACACAGTGGACACAGGCCACGGGTCATTTGTCGGACAAAATAACAATCTCTCAACGACTAATTTTGTCCCTCCAATGGTGGCAATCACTAGAAAATCTGACAGTGGGGTCTCCTTTCCATCAACCCCTCTTTCAGGCCACCCTAACAGATGCATCACAGGTGGGTTGGGGAGCACACCTGAATCTTCTCTCTACCCAGGGCACCTGAACTCCACAGGTGGTTGGTTTACACATAAACCTCCTGGAGTTAAGAGCAATTTATTTAGCTCTTCGAGTATTCCACGCCCAGCTCAGCTACAAGACAGTCCTAGTCCAGACGGACAATCAGGTAGCCATGTTCTATGTGAACAAGCAGGGCGGGACAGGCTCTCTGTCGTTATGCAACGAAGCTTTACGACTATGGGCCTTCGCCAGAGAGCATCAAATTCACCTTCTAGTGTTATATCTTCCAGGCATTCAAAACCTTTGGGCAGACAAACTCAGTCGAGTACTGCTACCTCACGAGTGGTCCCTCCACCTAGACCAGGTGACAAAGATATTTCATCTCTGGGGCACTCCAGACATAGACCTCTTTGCAAGTCCAGTGAATGCCAAACTTCCCTGGTTCTGTTCCAGGATTCCGGCGCACAACTGTCAGGCAAGGGATGCCTTCCTCCTTCACTGGGGTCAGGACTTCCTTTATGCCTTCCCACCCATTCCCCTCATCCCCAAGACACTCTTTAAACTTCAGAGAGACAGGGGTCGCATGATTCTCATAGCACCACAATGGCCACGCCAAACATGGTATTCCCTTCTTCTGCATCTCTCTCAAGCGGCACCTCTGGAGTTAGGGCATGCTCCAGATCTCCTTTCCCAGGAGAACGGGACGCTATGGCACTCAAATCCCCAGTCCCTGCACCTCACGGCCTGGTTGTTGAAGGCTTAGACCTCCGGGATTTCAACCTGTCCCAGCAGGTAAAGGATATCCTTCAAGCTTCTAGGAAACTTTCCACAAGAAGATCTTATGCTTTCAAGTGGAAACGTTTTACTATATGGTGCTCCAAGAAGTGATTAAACCCCCTGGTCGTACCCTTAGAATCGATACTAGAGTATCTCCTTCACTTATCGAATTCTGGGTTAAAGACCAATTCGGTAAGCGTCCATCTTAGTGCAATTGCGGCTTCTTATAAGCCTCTAAATGGATAACCAATTTCCTCTCATCCACTCATATCAAGATTTATGAGAGGCCTTTTATTAACTAAACCTCCCATCAAGCCACCACCAGTAGCTTGGGATCTAAATCTAGTTCTCGGGCAGCTCATGAAGCCGCCTTTTGAACCTCTAGCCACTACAGCCCTTAAGGTTTTGACTTGGAAGGTCATCTTCCTGATTGCGATCACTTCTGCCCGTCGCATTAGTGAATTGCAAGCTTTAGTGGCTGATCCTCCTTATACTAGATTTCATCATGATAAGGTTGTTCTTAGAACTCATCCACACATTATGCCAAAGATGGTTTCGCCTTTTCATTTGAATCAATTTATCTTCCTGTATTTTTTCCGAGGCCTCATGCCTCTAATGCAGAAAGAAACCTTCATACTTTGGATTGTAAAAGGGCCTTAGCCTTTTACATTCAAAGAACACAGCAACATAGAAAGTCCACACAACTTTTTGTAGCTTTTGACCCTAGTCATTTGGGACTTTCAGTCTCCAAAAGAACTTTATCTAAATGGAATTTCCCAGTGCATATCCTTTACTTATGAGAGTAAGGGTCTTCCTCTTCAGGACCATATCACAGCTCACAATGTGAGAGCCATGGCAGCTTCTATGGCTAATCTCCACTCTGTGTCTATTGATGAAATTTGTCGAGTAGCCACCTGGGCTTCGGTACACACCTTCACAGCCCACTACTGCCTAGACAAAGCCTCCCGTCAGGACGCCTTCTTTTTCCAAGCTGTTCTTCAAAATCTGTTTCAAACCTAAATCAACTCCTACCCACCAACCCTGGTGGGATGCCAAAGATCCATGGAAGGAAGGATTTTCGCCTTTGACAGTGGCACCTTCCTTGGGATATCTCCCTGGCATCTTCAGCTAGGGAGTCCCCGTATGTGAGGACTACATTCCTGCTTGTTCCTGGAGATAGCGTAGTTACTCACCTGTAACAGGTGATCTCTGGGAACAGCAGGAATTTAGTCCTCACAACCCACCCACCTCCCCTAGGAGTTGTGTGTCTCTCTCTCTCTCTCTTTGTCTTTCCTCTCTTCCTTTATCCTTTCACTCAGCTACAAACTTAACTGAAGAGGGACAGTTGGAAAGGCGGGAAGGCAGCGCGCATGTGCTGAGGGATGCTCCCAAAAGCGTTCCTATTGGACGCTGGGGAGCGTTCCCGCGCAGGCTCCGTCGGTACCGACGATACCCCATATGTGAGGTCTAAATTCCTGCTGTTCCCGGAGATCATCTATTGCAAGTGAATAACTTCGCTCTAAAGGCATGCGAATGCCGCAGATTTCCTTTCCAGTTCATAAGGCCATCATGAAATGATTGATGCCGAGTGACATGTACCTGAAATGGGTCTGTGGGGAGGGCGGGTAATGACTCACTTGTACCTGGTGCCACCAGCGGAGGAGGAGTCATTCAAAATCTCCAAAAGTAGACGCGTTAATCATGGCGGTGACGAAGAGGATCACAGTTCCTGTGGAAGGGGGTGTGGCCCTCAAGGACCTGCAGGACCGTTGACTGGAATCGCTGTTGAAACAAGTCTTCGAGGTCAATGTGCTGAATCTGCAAGTCGCTATCTGCGGGGCTTATAGTAACATAGTATATGACGGCAGATAAAAACCAGTATGGTCCATCTAGTCTGCCCAGCCAGGCGGCAAGAGTAGGTGCACTTGCCGCTCTGTGCAGGTCACTTCTCCCTATGCCTTTGTTTAGGGATGTACCCACTGCTCCGTGTAGGTCAACGCTATTTGTTCAGATATAAGAGACACAGTAGTTATGCTTATTTTGATTTTATCCTGTTGCTATAAAGGGATCCACTATGTCAGTCCCATGCCGTTTTGAATTCTATCAATGTGTTTGCCCCCACCACTTCCATCGGGAGGGCATTCCAAGAATCCACCACCCTTTCAGTGAAAAAGTATTTCCTGACTTTGCCTTTCAGTTTACTCCCTTGCAGCTTCATGTTATGCCCTCTAGTTTTACAGCTTCCCCGTCTTTGGAAGAGGTTTGTTTGTCTATTAATGCTCTAAGTATTTAAAGTTCTGAATCGTATCTCCCCTGTCCCTCCTTTCCTCCAGAGTGTACATATTTAGGTCTTTGAGTCTCTTCTCATAACTCCTATGACGTAGGCTCCAAATCATTTCGGTCGCCTGCCTCTGAACCGCTTCCAGCCTTTTTATATCCTTTGCGATTTATGGTCTCCAAAACTTAACTCAAGATTCCAAATGAGACCTCACCAGCGACTTGTACAGTGGCATTAGTACCTTTTCCTTTCTGCTGGTAATTCTTCTCTGTATGCATCCCAGCATCTTTCTGGCTTTTGCCACCGCCTTGTCACACTGTTTCGCTACCTTGAGATCATCAGAAACAGTCATATCGAGGTCTTTCTCCTTGTCCTTCCACATCAATCTCTCGCCCCCTATCACATACAATTCCCTTGGATTTCTGCTTCCCAAGTGCATTACACTGCACATCTTCACATTAAATCTTAATTGCCAAGCATTAGACCATTCTTCCAGCTTTTGTAGATCTTTCCTCATGTTCCCTACTCCCTGAGGGGAGTCCACTCTTTTGCAAATTTTGGTGTCATCTGCAAAAAGACGGACTTTTCCATTTAGCTGTTTAGCAATATCACTCACAAATATATTGAACAGTACTGGTCCCAAAACCGAACCCTGGGGCACACCACTAATCACCTTCCTTTCATCCGAGTGAGTTCCATTTATCATCACCCTCTGTTGTCTGTCAGTCAACCAATTTCTGATCCAGTTCACCATCTTGGGACCCATCCCCAAGCTGTTTAGTTTATTGATAAGCCTCCTATGAGGAACAATATCAAAGACTTTGCGGAAATTTAGGTAGATCACATCCATCGCATGCCCTTGATCTAGTATTCTGGTCACCCAGTCAAAGAACTCAATCAGATTTGTTTGGCAAGATCATCCTTTGGTAAAACCATGTTGCCTCGGATCATGCAACCTGTTTGTTTTGAGGAAGTCCACTATTCTCTCTTTCAGGAGTGCCTCCATTACTTTTCCCGCCACTGAGGTAAGGCTTACTGGTCTGTAGTTTGTCACTTCTTCCCTATTACTACTTTTGTGGAGAGGTACCACATCAGTCCTTCTCCATCACTGCTATCCTGTCCATGCAGCAGGCAATGATGGCAGGTTCGTCCATATCATCTTCCACGACGACCAGGCCCCCGACTGCAGGGGAGTCCCCAGTCATCGAGCCGGTTTTTGAGTGCCACAAGCCTTGGGTAAGTCCTCTGCCCCAGTTGAGGTCCCGGTCCCGGTCCTCGAGAATCCGATCCTCCCCGGCCAGTTTCCCAGACTCCGATCCCATGTCCTCGGGAGGTCCCGGGCCCTTTGGGGTGGGCCTCAAGCCAAGGAGTTGCAGGGCCTTGGACTTGTTATCCCTCCTTAACTCCCAATGGGAGACAGATGACTAGGCCTCCCTGGAAACCAGACGGCACAGAGAGGTACCCTTGGACCCATCTCCCCTGGTGCCATTTTTCTCCGGAGTATGTGGCCTTCCATGATTTTGTCAGGGATATAGCCAGGGCCCTCTCGGTGGAAACCAAGACGGAGGAGGACCCGTGCACCAAGGGGCTGGAGATCCTCCAGTTGAGTCTCCGTACAAAGACTCTCATGGTGCCAGTACAGGTGATCCTCGAGTAGCTATTACTGAGAATGTGGGAGACTCTGGCGTTGTTACCAGTGGTCAGTCTACTGTCACAAGCACAGCACCCAAAGCCACTTGCCTCTAGTGGTCGAGGGGCGTGGTGGTTGAGGATTCCTTCTTCTATCAGCTCCTAGCAGCCTATTTCTTCGTGTTGGCTTCTGGGAAGTGTAGTACTGCTAAAATATGTTGGTGCCTTAAATAGAAGGTTTGTAGTTGAGGTAACCGAGGGTAAGGCTTGTAACAGAAAGTTTATTTCCATAACACAAAACACAGCAGATTCAAGGTATCATTTACAGGATTATAACTGTAGGATTTGCTTAAGGTACAGCAAATAATGGCAAACAAACCAAAAGAACTCAGAAATGGCTTTTTGAAGTCCTTTTACTTGCAGAAGCAATTGCCTTTAGAAACTAGGCTGCCACTTTCCTTTTTAGTCCTTGTTAATCAGAGCATAAAGAAAAATTCAGGCTTAATTCTTCTACAGCAGTTTGGTTTCTGCCAGCCTCAAAAATCTCTCTAGGCTGCATTTCTATGTGAAACCAAACTTAGACCAAAACAAACATTCCAAGCTGTTATCAAAACTCTTAGCAGGCTTTTCATATAGGAGAGGAGCAAGCAAAAACTCTTATAGCAGCTAACTTGGCTTTTCTTGCTGTTGCACAGTTCAAACACAGGTGACAAACAAGCATGAATCAGAGCTTCCTGATCAGGCTTACATTGCAGTAAATTTCCCTTTTAAAACAGACAGGAATTTACCTCCACACTGCTTCTGCCATATGATTAACTTCCAAGGAGAATTACTTCTTTCAGCGCTAGTTTTTCCTCAAGACCTCCTGTCTAGAGCTTGGCATAGAGAGCAATCCATAAAGCAATCTTCTTCCCCCAACTCTGACACTGGTTCTCCCAACTGCATGGGTTCTGACTCACCGACCTGGTCAGACTGCTCAGCTGACAACCTCTCTGGTGGTCTGAAAGCTTCTCCACTTCCTGGTCCCCACCTCTGTTGCCAACCTGTTGCAGGGAATTCAGCTGTCTCAGCTCTGGGTAGCTCAGCTTTTCTCCAAGAATCCACTCCTTCTCTCTGCTTCTGTCCCGGCTGCTCTCCTTCTTGTCTCCCCCTCTCTGCATAATCTAACCCAGGCTTATACCTCCAGTGTCTTAACCCCACCTCTTTCTTTCACAGGTGTTGGTAATCCCCCTGTCTTCTGATATTAGAATAATCAGTGCACTTGTTAAAGTAAGGGCTTTGGTCCTCGTGCTTGCAATCTCTCTTTCTTACTTTATCAGTCATTGGCTGAAACCTGTTCCAGCTGGGGGTTTTCTGTCTTTGAAACCTGGCTGTGGCTTTCTCTCCCTGCACTCCTAGAAGGGGACCCTTAACTAGGGTGAATTCGTTATGCTTCTCACCTCCCCCACTCTCAGGATAGCTAACTTTGCCACACTGCGCAATATACTGCGTCAGGAAGGGGCTGCGTTTTCACAAGCCCCAACTCCCACACAACTCCATGGTTATCGTGTCAATTATGCAAAAACTCATAAGCCAGAAGACTTATTCTTTTGTCCCCCCCTGGCAGGGATGCTAGAGTCCTTGACTCCATGGGGTGCAAGTGCTACCAGGGCTCGATGCTGGATGTCAAATCCAGGCCTATGAGCTATGCATAGGCATGTATTTGAAGGCTCTAACCTAGGAATTGTCTGGGTTCTTGGCGGGGCTGGCCAGGGAACCTCTCAATTTTTTCCAGGCTCTGACCTCCGGGATCAAGGACTGCTCAAAGTTCCTCTCCAGGGCGGCCTATGATGGATTTGAGTCTGCAGCCCGAGTAGCAGCAGCTGGCATCGGAACCTGACGCTAAGCCTGGCTACAGCCCTCTGACCTTGAACAGTGGGTTCAGGACAAGCTGCTTGACGTCTCCTGTACCGGAAAGAATTTGTTCGGCAAATCAATGCAAAGGCCGAGATAGAGGCTGAAGCAGTGACCCGCCAGAGGCTCTCGAGGAGGACCTCTTCCTTTCCCTGCAAAAAACCCTCAGGGAAAAGACCCCTATTCCCTGGGAAAAAGGGGCACTTCCAGTAAGGTCACCGATACCAGGCCTTCTCAGGCCAGCAGCAGGGCTCTCACCCCAAAAGGCAGGGCCATGGAGCTCAGAAGCCTAAGACGCAGAAGTCCCAGGCCATGGCCCCAACAAGGGGGAGCTTTTGACTTCCAGGGTAGGGCCCTCCCCTCCCTTGGGAGACCCTCACCAGCCAACAGGGGGCCACCTGCACTCTTTGCCCAAAAGTGGGCCAAGGTCACCTCAGACCAGTGGGTGCTGTAAGTGGAGGAGGTATCCCTCCTTTACCACCCGAAACAGATACCACCCAGGTTATTTCCAGGAAAGCCAGTGCGACCTCTCCTTCACCAGACTCTTCTGCACTCAGAGCTCGCAGGTCTACTCAGGGACAGTGCTGTGGAGTCTGTACCCAGGCATCTGTGGGGGAAGGGTTTCTTCTCAAGGTACTTCCTTGTCCCCAAAAGAAAAGGTGGCCTCAGACCCATACTCGACCTGTGAAACTTGAACAAGTTTCGGGTAAGAGAGAAGTTCAAGATACTCTCCCTTGGAACACTGCTGCCCCTGCCTCCATCAGAGAGATTGGCTGTGCTTCTTGGACCTAAAGGATGTGTACACTCACATCCTGATCCACCCCTCCCATAGACAGTACCTTTGACTCATGGTGGGAGGAGGGCACTACCACTACAGAGCGCTGCTTTTCGGCCTAGCCTCATCCCCAAGGGTTTTTACCAAGTGCTTGGCGGTGGCAGCCGCTCACTTTCATTTCCAAGGGGCCTTTGTCTTTCCCTACCTGGACGATTGGCTAATCAGAGGCGGTATGGCCTCAGAGGTCAGACAGGTTGCAGAGTGTACAACCCTTCTGCTGCAGCACCTGGGGTTCGTCATCAACTACCTCAAGTCCCATCTCACTGCAACCTAAAGTCTGGAGTTCATAGGGGCGCAGTTGGACATGCTACAGGTCAAGGCTATCCTGCCAAGAGAGAGGGCAGACCACCTCATGTAACTGGCAGGAGAGGTACAGCACCGCTGATCAGTACCGGCTCGCCGCCTCCTCTGCCTGTTGGGCCACACGGTCTAAATTGTCCATATCGCACCACTAGCCCGCCTGCACATGCGGACCGCCCAATGGTGCCTCCGCTCTCAAGTGGACTCAAGCTACCGGCAGGCTGCGAGTCAGAGTCACCTGCCAGCTGGCGGAATCCCTTACCTGGTGGGCAAAATTTGCACCACCTCCGGGCGAGAATGCCTTTCCAGGTACCTGCACCACAGCAGACCCTGACAACAGACGCCTCTCCCTCTTGGGTCGGGGGGGGGGGGGCACATTGTGAGAACCGCCTCACGCAAGGCAGCTGGTCCCTGGAGGAGTCACTCTTGCAGATCAATCTCCTCGAACTCAGGGCGATCTTCCTGGCCTTGTGGGCGTTCTGCCACTGCCTATAGCACCAGCCTGTCCTGATCCAGATGGACAACCAGGTGGCCATGTTTTATATCAACAAGCATGGGGGTACAGGCTCGTCCTCCCTCTTTTAGGAAGCGGCTCTCCTCTCCTTCGCAGTGCGCAACAGCATGCTCCTGTGAACGGTATACCTGCCAGGCTAGGACAACTGCTTAGCAGACAGGCTGAACAGAGTCCTTCGCCCACACAAGTGTCGCTTGAACCCCAGGGTAGCGAAGCAGCTCTTCCACCGCTGTGGCGGGCCGCTGCTGGACCTATTTGTCTCCTTGGATAATGCACAGCTACTGCACTTCTGCTCACACCAATCACACCTGGGGAGAGTGGCGCCAGATGCCTTCCTAATCTCGTGGTCTTAGGGCCTGCTATATGCGTACCCACCGCCCCCCCTCCCCCCCCATCGCCAAGACCCTCTTCAAGGTCCAGAACGAGGTGGTATCAATCATACTGATTGCACCCAGGTGGCCCAGGCAACCCTGGTTCCCCCTGCTGCTATCTCTGTTGTAGCACTCCCAGTTTCACTGGGCTGAGCCCTGGACCTCCTATCCCAGGAGGAGGGCTCCCTTCTGCACCCCAATCTGGGATCACTGTTGCTAACAGCATGGTTGTGAAAGGGTAGCGCTGACCCCTTTCAGCCTGCCAGGGGAAGTTGAGGAGGTCCTACTAGCCTCTCAGAAACCTTCCGCCAGGCGGACCTATGCCTTTAAGTGGAGACAGTTCTCCGACTTGTGTGCAGAGAAAGAGGAGAATCCTTTCTCCTGCCACATGCAACTGGTTCTTCAGTACCTATTGCACCTGTCGCACACCAGACTGAAATCCAGCTCTGTGAGGGTGCATCTAAGCGCCATAGCCGTGGACCACCACCCTATCAAGAGAAAACCTCTCTCTAACCAGCCCCTGGTCTCTAGGATCCTCTGGGGCCTCCTGTTGTCCAACCTCCCCCTCTGCTCTCCGGCGGCGGAACGTAGTGTTCTCCTAGCTCACTAAATCGCCATTCGAGCCCCCCTAGCCACTTGCCACCTGAGATATCTGTCTTGAAAAGTGGCCTTCCTGGTGGCCCTCATGTCCACTCAGAGTGAGCAAACTCCAGGCCCTGGTGGCGGATCCACCATATACAAGGTTCTTTAAGAATAGGGTAGTGCTCAACACACACCCTAAATTGCTCCCGAAGGTGATCTCTCCTTTCCACCTCAACCAAGAAGTGGTCCTCTCCACCTTTTTTCCATGGCCTCATGCCAGCAGGGAGGAACTCTTACTTCACACACTAGATTGCAAGCGGGCCCTGTCCTTCTAGTTGCAATGCACTCAGGCCCAATCGGAAAGCTCCGCAGTTTTTCGTATCTTATGATCCCAACAGACTGGAACTCCCTGTGATTAAGCGAGCTCTGTCCACTTGGGTGGCAGACTGTATTGCTCTCGCCTGTGAGTGAGCTGGCCTCTCCCTTGAGCACCAGATCACAGCGCATCACGTGAGGGCGATGGCCATGTCGGTGGCCATCATCCGTTCAGTGCTGGTGAGAGAGATCTGTAAGGCTGCCACATGGTCTTCAGTTCATATGTTCGCAGCGCACTACTGCCTGGAGAGCAAGTTCTGCAGTGATAGTGCCTTTGGCCAGGCAGTACTCCGTAATATTCTTGGGGTATAGGCAACTCCTGCCTTCCAACCCTTCTGTGTCAGGCTACCGGAGTGATAGTGTCGCTGGACGCTAGGGTTTTGCAGAGAGTCTCAATGGGAACTCACCTTCTGCAACTCACGGCTGCCTAATGTGACAAGGCAGAGGTTGCAGAACCTAAAAATAGGGGTTTAAAACACTTTTTGTCCTCAGAAGCTGTCAGTAAACCAGGTCAGGAAAGGGTTAAGGATTCAGCCCTGAAAGCTGTTCTGCACAGGAAAGCAGAAAGAGAGCCACACCCTAGCTTCAGGCAAACCCAGGGAGCTGACGGGGGAGGAAAAGGGGCGGAGTCACACCTGATAGGGCAGCCCTGTTCACATAACCAGGAAGCAACTGTTAGTCAGAACGAGAACTAGACAGAGAGAAGGAACTGGAAGGAGAACTAGAACGAGAGAAGGAGTTGTTCCAGAAAGAGTTCCATGAGCAGCAAGGAGAAAGAGAGCAGTTCCAGGAAGGTCCAGGAGAGTCAGATCCAGGGAGAGATCTGGGGACCAGGAGAAGCAAAGCCAAGAGCAACCGATACCCTGTTGGCACAAGGTGCTTGGGGAGTTGCTGGCCAGACTGCAGAGAGACAGCCAAATCTCAGGAGTGCCGTCTGAAAAAGCTTCCAGGAAGGAACTACCGTGAGCTGCACAGCAAACAAAAACAGGTCAGAGACTATTTTAAACCTCAGGGGAAAAGGTCAGATACCTTGCCTGAAAGGGATAGGAGTAGTTCTCTGGAATCTTCTCTCAAAGCCAGAATTATAAAGGAGAGATTGGGAAGAGAGAAAGTCCCATTCAAAAGACTGCAAAAGTTTGCATACTACAGAGAACGTGACAGGAGCTCTAGCTCTGAGTATAGCCCAGGTGCCTTTCAGCATGTTACTAATTGCAGGCAGCACAGACACGGGCAAGAGTTAGACTCTGAAGAGCACGCTGTGTTAAAAGAACTAGTGAAGCAGTATCAAGGGAAATATTTGCCTCTCAACCAGAAAACATATACTAGGCAGACCAGAAGGAAGGTGAGCCCTTTTTGTAATGTTTTAAAAGGTGCTGGTGATTTGGAATCCTTACAAGTGCCTAGGTATTTTAGAGATAATAAACGGAAGCAGCTTAAAGCACTAATTAAGCAGTGGCAGTCTGTAGACTCCCTTAACCCAGGTCCTAAGGACATATCAGACCCAGAGCTGGAGGACATGCAAATTGATGCACCATTAAGTGATAGCAGTGGATCAGCTATGGACTGTGGGGTTTGTTATAGGGAATGAAAGCCATATAAGTGTATCCTGTAAAAGGAGTGAAAGCTGTACAAAGATATCCTATAGAAGTGCTGAGAAAGCCTATTTGCTATAACCTGAGTTTCCACGGAGAAAGGCAGCGTTCTGCCTGTGAGAAACTCAAGCCTAATTAATTCAGCTGTGAAGAGAAGTACAAGGCTGTGAAAGTTTTCCTGTGTTTAAAGCATGTATATGAAAGCAATGCCAATGGAGAGAAACAGCTGTTGTATTTGAAGCTGAAGGAAGTTTGAAAGCTGAATGTTTTGCTTTGAGTTTGTACCTGAGAAGCATCAGGGGATTCTTGGACTTTTATTTGACACAATTGCGTAGCACCATCTTTTGTCTGTGTTTGGGGAAGTAGTTCACCAAACTCCTGTGCGGCAATAAAGTTATTGTTAAACCCACGGAGGCCTTTGCTGTGTTTACTTGGACCACAACTACAATGGACACCAGGCTGCAGCACTTAGAAGGTTTATAAATATGTATTCCCCTATGCATCACATCCCAACCCCTCCTAGGCAACCGCCTATATATACCAGAGGGTGCTGAAGTGTGACACTAATTAAACGCCGTTGCTGCTGTCCTGGTTTGGTCCTCGGCAGCCTGGAGCTATGGAGTCCCATATGTGAGGACTGACTTCTGCTTGTTCCTGGAGAAAACGTAATTACTCACCTGTAATAGGTGTTCTCTGGGAATAGCAGGAATTAGTCCTCACAAGCCTCCCTCTTCCCCGGGAGTTGCCTCCCTACCTTGCTTTAGTTTTTACTGCCGTCCTAGCTATGTCATCTGACTGAGCAAGGTAGCACCTTTGGGCGGGAAGGGGACCACACATGCGTGGTAGCATATCCTAAAGGCTTTCTTTAAAAGCTGGGGAAATGCTCCACGCAGGCTCCGTTGGCACGACGTCACCCATATATGAGGACTGATTCCTGCAGTTCCCAGACAACACACATTATAGGTGAGTAACTACGCTATCGTGATGTCTGTCTTGGTTCATTCCGATAGACCTGAAGAGGCAGATTAATGAAGTACTACTACTCTTAGCCGGTCGTGCTCTTGAAGCTGTGTCAAGACGAGCCGGTGATAGTTTCCCAGCTCCCCTGTGAGTTTTAAACGTTCCTCCCTTTTCCACCGTTCCTGTGGAATATACACTATTACCTGCCCCCATAGCATCACGTTCGCAGCTTCCCAGTCACTGCTGATTCAACTGATCCCGTAATAGTGGCCTCATACTCCACCCAAGATTTCCTAACAAATTCTCTGAACCTCTTAGCAGAGTAAAGCACTGGGCTCGTTTTCCAAATGAAGTCTGTTTATAAATAAAAAAAAAAATGTAACCTGCAATCTTGTCCATTGTAACTATGTATATAGTTCCTTATGTAAATAGCTGTGTACTATGCTACACCACTGACACTGTTAAGTGTAATTTGTTTGTTGTAAACTGCCCTTGATCTTCAGAATGGATTGGTATAGAAAAATGTACCAAATAAATAAAAATAAATAAATAAGTCTCTCTTTTAAGTATGACCAACTCTATTTTGACTGCAGAGTGATCCATGATGACATTCTGTTCTATTTTAGCAACTTTCAGCCTATTCTTCAAGGATTGAGCTACTAACCACTAGTTTAGCCTGGAGTACATCTTATGGGGCTGAATAAAAAGCAAAATTATTCTCCCAGGGATTCAGTACCACCAGCCATCAATCAGCTGCCGCACGCCATAATAAAGTTAACTCCTCTGTCAAAATGCCCTTCCTCTGTGGATCTGACACATCTATCTGTGGGTTTGCAACAATATTAAAATCTCCTCCCATAATAGGCTTGTACTCCCTATACAGTATCCCCTTTGCCACTGTATTAGTGAAGAAGCTGTGGCAGCACACATTAAGAGCATACAGATTGCACAACATTAATTTGTGGCCATCCAGCTCTCCCAGCATCATAACATATCTGCCCCCTGTGTCCTGTGTAGTTTTAGGTACTTGGAATCCTAACCCTTTCCTGATCAAAATGGCTACCCTCACTCCCCCCATTGCTTCCCATTGTATGCTGATAGATGTACTTTTCCCATCCCATGATTTTTGTAGCTTTTTATAACAACATAAGAACATAAGATATGCCATACTGGGTCAGACCAAGGTCCATCAAGCCCAGTATCCTGTTTCCAACAGTGGCCAATCTAGGTCATACGTACCTAGCAGTTTCCCCAAAAGACACAGGTTCCGTAATGCTTGTACTGGGTCAAGCATTGATATCCTGGGTCCCTTCTTAATAATGGTTTATGGACCTTTCCTCCAGGAACTTGTCCAAACCTTTTTTAAACCCAGCTACACTAACAGCTTTTACTACATCCTCCGGTAACAAATTCCAGAGTTTGATTACATGTTGAATGAAAAAATATTTTCTTTTATTAGTCTTAAATAGTTTACCCTGTAGCTTCATTGCATGTCCCCTAGTCTTTCTATATTCTGATAACGTAAACAATCTATCTACGTTTACCCGTTCCACTCCGTTCATTAATTTATAGACTTCTATCATATCTCCCCTCAGTCGTCTCTTTTCCAGGTTAAAGAGCCCTAACCTTTTTAGCCTTTCTTCATAGGAGTATCTTTCCATTCCCTTTACCATTTTGGTGGCTCTTCTCTAAATCTTTTCTAATATCGCTATATCCTTTTTAAGATACGGCTACCAGAATTGCACACAATATTCAAGGTGCGGTCTCACCATGGAATGATATAGAGGCATTGTAATATCTTTTGTTTTATTTTCCATTCCTTTCCTTATGATACCTAGCATTCTATTTGCTCTCTTGGCTGCCGCTGCACACTGTGCCAAGGGTTTTAACATGTTATCCACAATGACGCCTAAATCTTTTTCCTGGGTGGTGGTTCCTAATGTGGAACCTTGCATTGTGTAACCATAGTTTGGGTTGTTCTTCCCTAGGTGCATAACTTTGCACTTGTCCACATTAAATTTCATCTGCCATTTTGATGCCCAGTCTTCTAATTTATCAAGATCCTCTTGCAATTTTCCACAATCCTCTTGGGTTTTAACAACTTTAAATAGTTTTGTGTCATCTGCAAATTTGATAACCTCACTCGTTATTCCACTTTCCAGGTCATTTATGAATATGTCAAAAAGCAGCGGACCCAGCACAGATCCCTGGGGTACACCACTATTCACCTTTCTCCATTGGGAAAATTGGCCATTTAGCCCAACCCTCTGCTTTCTATCTTTTAACCAGTTCTTGATCCACAGTAGTACACTGCCTCCTATCCCATGACTCTTTAGTTTTGCCAAAAGTCTCTGATGAGGGACCTTGTCAAAGGCTTTCTGAAAGTCCAGATATACTATATCAACCGACTCACCTTTGTCCGCCTGTTTATTCACACTTTCAAAAAAACATAAGAGATTAGTAAGACAAGATCTTCCTTGTCTAAAGCCATGTTCCTTATCGTAGCTCCAGTCTAGTCCCATACCATTAGAGTTGTGAACGTCCTCCCGCAGTTTAGGAGACTGAGCATGCCACTTTTTCAGTGACCTAGTATAAGTAGTCCAGGGACCGCCCCCTATAACCAGTTTTGCTCAGTCTTCAGGCAGCGGAAGGAGGTTGTGAGTCCATGGGTCCGGGACTCACTGGAGCAACTAATAAGGATTTTAGGCTTAGCTTTAGTTAGTTTAAAACAGGAGCTTTACAAAAAAAGACAAAGAAAAAGAACAAAGGGGTTTCTGGCCCTTTAATTCGGCAATTTTTTCCTTTGTGCACTGCTGAGTAACAGTTGCAGCGTTGCTGGTGAGTTTCCCCCCTTCTCCCCTCTCTCTCTGGCGGGGAGTCTATCCAGAGGAGCGTGTGGGGGTTGTGTAGGGGCCTCCGGCTCCGTTTCCTCCGAGGTGGGAAAGGAGCCGTTGAGGACGGTGCCGGGGCCGTGCATGCTCTGGTGCAGTTGAGGAGCGGCGGGTCAGCCGGCGAAACCAACACGGTGAGTCTTTAATTTGATCTGCGCCGGGATCGCCATCGGGTAACAGCAAGGGGTGGCGATTCGGGGTGGTTGCAGCAGGTTTAGTGCAGCGGGGGACCCGACAGCTTACTTGGGGCCGTGTGCAGGAAGGAAAGTTCGCTCGCGCGCTGGTGCTACAGGCCCGGTCCGCGTGGGGAAAAGCGCGGGAACCAGGGATCGGGGAGGTAGCCTCCAGAGGAGACCTGGTTTCTTTATATTTGGGGGAGCTGGTGTAGGATTTACAATCAGCGTTTGTCTTTTGCAAAAAAAAAAAAAAAAAAAAAAAAAAGGGACAGAAAGAGAAACAAGAAGTCTGTTCAGGGGACTGAGAAGGACTTTGGAGTTTTCAGTAGGCCCAAGGTTTCCTGGGGTTCCTGTTTGGACTGCGGATCCGGTGCCTCGTAAGCCACGGTGCCTCTTGTGCGAGGCACGCAAGGGCGCGGTCTCAGAGGACGGAGTCTGCAGAGGCTGCGGTTTTGAGGCTGAAATGGCAGATAGAGAGCCAGAGCAGACGGCAGAGGAGGGGGTTGTTAAGGACCCTCCAATGTCCCCGAGGGGGGGCCACGAACCCTTGCCGGGGCCGTCTTCTGCGCCAGATGGGTCTTTACCCCAGGTCCCGGTACAGGGGGGTCTGGGAGCGATCTTTTTGCCACAGTTTTTGACGCTGCTGCAGCAGGCTCTGAGTGGGCCTGCGGCAGCAATACCGGCGTTCTCGGGGGCAGAGGCCCAAGGGGTCAAGAGACCAGGGGCTAAGGTAGAAGAGGTTGCTGGGAGTGGTGCCAGCAAAAGACCCAGGCTGCTCTTGGAGGGAGAGGAGCAGGACTTGGCGGAGTCTCTGGTATTAGAGGAGTCGGATGGTGAACAGGACTTGGAAGAAGAAGAGATTGCGGAGCCAGAGGAGCAATCTAGAATAGTGAGAGTATTTAGGAGAGAGGAGCTCTCGGCCTTGATTGCTGAGATCTTAAAGGCGTTGAATGTGCCGGTCTCGGGGGCTACAGAGGAGTCTACTCTGGAGGATCTGCTGTTGCAGGCGGTGAGGAAGTCGCAGAGATCGTTTCCCATTCATAGGATTTTCAAGGAAATGATTCAAGAGGAATGGGATACACCGGAAGCTAGCCTCAGGGGGACTAGGATCATGGCTCGGCTTTATCCTCTGGTGGAACTGGATAAGGATATGTTTAAGACACCTAAGGTGGATGCTGCGGTCTCCGCGGTGACTAAGAAAACCACTATTCCCGTAGAGGGCAGTGCTGTGCTTAAGGATGCGCAGGATCGGAGATTGGATACTTTGTTGAAACAGGTGTTTGAGGTGAATGCCCTATCCTTGCAGGCCTCGATTTGCGGGGCCTGGGTGGCAAGGGCATGCTTCAGGTGATCCCAGAGATGGAACGGGGCTCAGGAGAAGGAAGCGGTGGAAGAGGCAGCCCGTATTGAGTCGGGAGCGGCGTATCTAGCGGATAGTTAGTATGACTTGATTAGAGGCCTAGCTAAGAGTATGGCGTTGGCTGTGGCGGCGAAACGGTATCTGTGGCTGCGGAATTGGGCAGCAGATGGTGCTTCCAAGGCAAGATTGGCCAAGCTCCCTTTCAAAGGCAAGCTCCTTTTTGGAGAGGACTTGGAAAAGCTGGTTAAGGATCTAGGGAAATCAAAGGGGGGTCGATTACCGGAAGATAAACAAAAGCAGAATCGTACCGGTGGATCCTCTAGAAGCCAGCTGAGAGAGTTCTGGCGTTTTCGACCCTCCTGGTTTGTTCCGGGGCAGAGAGGCAGATTTCCCTTTCGGGCTCTGGGATTTCGAGGTTTTTGAGGAGCAGGCAGAGGTTTTGCGGCATCGGCGTCCCCTGGCGCCAAAAAGCCGCAATGAAGTGAGGGGGGTCCAGGCAGAGATAGTACCGGTGGGAGGTCGTTTAAGAGATTTCGTTTCTGCCTGGGCCCACATTACGTTGGATCGGTGGGCATTGGAGGTTGTGCAGAGGGGCTACGCTCTCGAGTTCCAGCGCCCAGTGCAAGACGCTTTTGTGCGCTCTCCATGCGGATCGCTGGCCAAAGCGGAGGCCGTGAGGCAGACGTTGGAAAGGTTATTGGCGCTGGAGGCGGTGGTACCGGTGCCATTAGAAGAACAAGGCAGCGGTCGGTACTCAATTTATTTTGTGGTGCCAAAGAAGGAAGGTACCATGCGGCCTATTCTGGATTTAAAAAGAGTGAACAGGTGTCTCAGGGTGTCGCACTTCCGGATGGAGACGTTGCGGTCGGTCATGGTCGCGGTACGAGAGGGGGAGTATCTCACCTCATTGGATCTGTCAGAAGCTTACCTGCACATTCCGATCAGGGGGGAGCACCAACAGTTCCTTCGATTTGCAGTGCCTATGGGGCATTTCCAGTTTCAGGCGATGCCCTTTGGGCTGGCAACGGCGCCGAGAACATTCACCAAGATTATGGTGGTGGTGGCGGTGGCAGCGGCGTTGCGAAGGGAGGGAGTGTTGGTGCACCTCTACTTGGATGACTGGTTGATCCGGGCGAAGTCACTGGAGGAGAGCCAGAGGGCGACCAGTCGGGTAGTGTCCTTCTTACAAAGCTTGGGGTGGGTGGTCAACATGGTAAAGAGCAAGTTGGCACCGACCCAGGAGCTGGAGTATTTGGGAGCCCGTTTCGATACGCGCAGGGGAAGGGTATTCTTGCCGTTAGAGCGGGTTTGGAAGTTGAGGCGACTAATCCGGGAGTTCCGGGTGCTCGAAGCGCCGTTGGCGTGGCGATATCTGCAACTGCTGGGGACGATGGCATCTACGATAGAGGTGGTGCCGTGGGCAAGGGCTCACATGTGGCCTCTTCAGAGGGCATTGCTGAGGAGGTGATCCCACCAATCGGATCCTTTGTCCAGACGGTTGGTCTGTCCGCTGGAAGCCCGGAGGTCGCTGCGATGGTGGATGCGGCCGGGGGGCTTGGAGAAGGGCATGCCTCTGGAGGCACCGGACTGGAAGCCGCTGACGACGGATGCGAGTCTGTTCGGTTGGGGAGCGCACTTCGAGGGGCAGTTTGCCCCGGGCCAGTGGTCTGCCCAGGAGAAGGAGTGGTCCATCAACAGACTGGAGCTGAGGACGGTGTGGTTGGTGCTTCAGGCCTTGCAGGGGTCCCTACAAGGAATGGCGGTCCGGGTGTTCTCGGACAATGCCACAGCGGTGGCATACATAAATCGTCAAGGCGGGACAGGCAGCGTGCAGTTGGAGACGGAAGCAGACGGGTTGCTAGCATGGGCCGAGTGCCATCTAGAGGCGTTGTCGGCGGCGCATGTAGCAGGAGTAGACAATGTGAGGGCGGATTTCTTGAGTCGGGTGCGGGTGGACCCAGGAGAATGGAGTCTGCATCAGGAAGTGTTCGAGGAGCTGGTCCGGCGTTGGGGTCGGCCAGTGATGGACCTGATGGCAACGTTCGAGTCGGCAAAGGTAGACAGGTTTTACAGCAGAAGACGGGAAAGGATGTCGGAAGGGCTGGATGCTCTGATTCAAAGATGGCCGGTGCACGGGCTTCTGTATGTGTTCCCACCGTGGGTGCTCATAGGCAGAGTGATCCAGCGCATAGAGAAGCACGGGGGGCTAGTTCTGCTAATAGCGCCAGACTGGTCAAGGTGGCCGTGGTATGCCGATTTGATGCGTCTGCTGGTGGAACCCCCGTGGATGTTACCGGACAGAGCGGATCTGTTACGGCAGGGGCCGTTAAGCATGTCGCAGGTTCATCGATTTTCGCTTACGGCCTGGCTCTTGAGAGGGCTAGGTTGATGGCTAAGGGGTACTCGTCGGCAGTGATTGCTACGTTGTTAAGGTCAAGGCGTCGCTCCACGTCCATGGCGTATGTAAGAGTGTGGCGGTTCTTTGAGGCCTGGTGTGAGCAAAGGCAATTGCAGGCTTTGAAGTCCACGGTAGCGCAAGTGTTGTCTTTCTTACAGGATGGGTTGGACAAGGGTTTGGCAGCGTCTTCCTTGCGGGTGCAGTTGGCGGCTATTTCTTGTTACCGCGGGACTGTGCAGGGGATATCGCTGGGGGCTCATTGAGATGTGAAGCGGTTTTTGAGGGCAGTTTCCCTGGTGAGACCCCCATGTAGGAAAGTGGTTCCAGGTTGGGATCTCAACATGGTTTTAGAGGCGTTGCTGAAGGAGCCGTTTGAGCTGTTATCCCAGGCGACCCTGAAGGATCTCACGTTAAAGGTGGTTTTCTTGGTAGCCATTACTTCAGCGAGGAGGATCTCGGAGTTGCAGGCTCTATCATGTAGGGAGCCCTTCTTGTCCTTTGGCGAAGGAAAAGTAGTTCTGCGTACAGTACCCTCTTTTTTGCCTAAAGTCGTCTCCGCCTTTCATGTTAACCAGGAGGTGACCTTGCCTGTCTTTGCCAGGTCAGTGGAAGGGGGGATGAAGGACAGGTTGCATAAGTTGGACATGGGGAGTGCTTAAGGTGTATTTGCAGCGTACAGCAGCACTGCGCAAATCGGATAGACTGTTTGTCCTGTTTGGGGCTTCACGTCAAGGAGAGCCGGATTCTAAGGCGTCGATTGCTCGATGGATTAAAGAGGCGATTGCTTCAGCATATCTTCTGAAGGGCAGAGTAGTGCCGCAGGGTTTGAGAGCGCATTCGACAAGGGCTCAGGCTGCGTCTTGGGCGGAGTATAGTTTGGTTCCTGCGACGGAAATTTGCAGGGCGGCGACTTGGTCGTCTTTGCACTCCTTCGTCAAGCATTATAGAATTGACGTGCAGGCTAGGAGAGATGCGGCGTTTGGTTCGGCGGTGCTTCAGGCTGGTCTGGCAGGCCCCTCCCGTTGAGTGTGTTCACTGCTCTGCTACTTCTCTAATGGTACGGGACTAGACTGGAGCTACAATAAGGAAGGTTAAATTAGACCTACCTGCTAATTGTAGTTCCTGGAGTAGATCCAGTCTAGTCCCGCTTCCCGCTCGGAAGGTTACTGCCATGAGGTAGCCTGAGCACCTGGGAGGGAGTGGCGGCCGCCAGTTATGATGAGATGGCATGGCAAAGCTGGCATACAGGGCCCTTAGCTTCTCTGGAGAGTGTCTGGCTTCCTTAGAGGGGGCTGGGGAGAAGGGGCGGCTCTGTTGTCCAGCAGTAGTTTGGATAGTTGATTTAGGAGTTCAGGTTTTGATTCAAGGTTTTTACTTGTTTGTTGCTCTGGTGAGTCGGCTTTGACAAGAGTTAACTGGTTATAGGGGGCGGTCCCTGGACTACTTATACCAGGTCACTGAAAAAGTGACATGCTCAGTCTCCTAGCTGCGGGAGGACATTGACAACTCTAATGGTACGGGACTAGACTGGATCTACTCCAGGAACTACAATTAGCAGGTAAGTCTAATTTAACCTTGGCTGTCTCCCATTAGGCCATGACTATATACATGCTGAGTAATTTTATTCTTTATGATGGTTTCTACCATTTTTCCCGGTACTGACGTGAGGCTCACCGGTCTGTAGTTTCCCGGATCACCCCTGGAACCCTTTTTAAAAATTGGTGTTACATTGGCGATCCTCCAATCTTCAGGTATTAGAGTTGATTTTAATGATAGTTCACAGATTACTAATAGCAGGTCTGCAATCTCATATTTCAGTTCTGTTAAACACCCTTGGATGTATACCATCCGGCCCAGGTGATTTGCTACTCTTCAGTTTATCTAATAGTTGTAATACATCTTCCCGATGTATCGATATTTCCTTCAATTCTTCTGCACCTTTAAATACCACTTCAGTCATGGGTAACATCCCTACATCTTCCTCATTAAAGACCGAAGCAAAGAATTCATTCAGTCTCTCCGCTATCGCCTTGTCGCCTCTTAGTGCCCCTTTAACTCCTCTATCATCTAATGGACCAACTGACTCTCTCACAGGTTTTTTTGCTACAAATGTACTTGAAAAAAATCTTTATTTTGCGTTTTTGCTTCCACAGCAAGCTTCTTCTCAAATTCTCTCTTTGCCTACTTTATCAATGCCTTGCATTTGACTTGCCAGTGCTTGTGCTGTTTCCAGGTTTCGTCGTTTGGCTCTTTTTTCCATTTCCTGAAAGATGCTTTTTTGGCAACAGCCTCTCTGACCTCACCTTTAAACCATGCTGGCAGTTTTTTGGACTTCCTTCCACTTTTCTTAAAACGTGGAATACAGCTGGTCTGGGCTGCCAAGATAGTATTTTCACAATACCCTACCTCTTGAGTGAATCTTAAGTAACTGATACAATTAACACACCACTATTTTTTTTGTCTTAAGTTTTTGCCATGAGAGATTGCTCCCTCTTGAAGCGTAACTTCCCTTTTAATCAGTTATGTGGTAACCTAACCACTTGCATAAAATATTGTGAAATAATCGCATTCAACCTTAATGCTGTATCACAATAACTACTTCATAACTCAATTCTGCAGATCCTGACGAACACAGTACTGCGTTTAGAGCCATTCTCCTATTTCAGGCCCTGTTTCAACGCTTAAAAATCTGCCAACCTCTTGTACTCATCTTATTAAAGCATCCAGCCACGGGAGCTTCAGCGTCCTGTCTTATTAACTTCGTTCTTCCTGTTGTTTTTCAACACTTCTCCCGAAGAAGTAGCACAGTTCGCACTCCTCATGTGATGGACCTTTCCGTTGGTTCAGTCTCACTTACTGTTCAAGAACTCAGGAACAGCTGGAAATTTCAACCTATCTGCCAATGCACGACGCCGACGTCAGAGCAGACTCATCCAATCCAATTCCAAATTCAATCCCTTAGGTTCCAAAGATCCAATACGAAAAATCCAACTCTGTTCTAGCCATTGAAGGCGTTGTTGTCTGTCTCCTCCTCTAGAATTCAATGGAACATGATCAATAATTCGCCATTTAAATTCTGAAAATGAGTGATTAAATTCCTGGCAATGTTGAACTAAAGGAGCAGAAAGTACTACATTCCGTATTCACGAAGCATGTTCCTGTAATCGAAGTCTAACCTTCCGAATAGTCCGTCCAATATAGAGCTTTGTGCAGGGGCAAACTAATACATAGACTACATGCGATGTTGAACATGTAGTCGTCCATTTAGAAATCTGTTTCATGGTAGTATTGGGAATATTCCATTCTTTTCCCTCAATAGTTAATTGACATAAATCACATGATGAACCTACGGAACAAGAAAAATGCCCCACTGAAGAGTTTTCCGAGGTCTGGAGAGATTTTAGTTGTGTATTTCCTATGAGATTGCCAATATTCGGACCCCTAGTATAGGCTATCCGTAATGGTTTTTGAAAACACGAATGAAGGGTTAATATTGGCCAATGTTTTCTTAAGATAGTCCTGATCCTTTGAATGTTAAACATATATGGCAATATACCAGTTATAAAATCCGAAGAATCCTGTTTAACTTCAGAATCCTTCAACCATTCCCTATGGGTATATCTTGCTCTAGTCCGTGCTCGTTTAACTATAATAGGAGGATAGCCTCGTTGTAATAACCTTTTGCATCAAATCCTGAGCATGGTAATCATAATCTTGGATGGAACTACAAATTCGCCTTAATCTCAAAAACTGCCCATAGGGTAGTCCTCTTTTTAAGGCCGGCGGATGAAAACTGGAGTATTCCAATAGGGTATTTCTTTGTACTGCTTTCCGATAAAGTGTAGAGCATAAACGGGAACCTTGTTTAAAAATTTTTACATCCAAAAATTCTAATTCCTGTGTATGATAATGTAATGTGAAAGTTAAATTATTCTTTTGAGTATTCAACCAATCAACAAAGGTTTGCAACGCTACTGTGGTACCACTCCACAAAGAGAATATGTCGTCTAAAAATCTGACCCATAGACAAATCTTTGAATACCACTCAGAGGGAAAAATGATGTTCATTTCAAAGTCTGCTAAAAATAGCGTGGCAATAGACGGGGCCACTGTGGCCCCCATTGCTATCCCATGAATTTGATGAAAAATGTCCCCTTCAAACTGAAAGAAATTCTTCATTAAAACCAATGTTAACATTTGAATGAAAAATTCCTTCGGTACTCGAGAAGGCAAAGGTATCTCTAATTTCCGTATCACCTCTAAAGCCTCCCCTTGAGCAATGTTAGTATATAGGGCTACCACAATTAAATCATTACCAAAATTAAATCATTAACAGGTGAAGTGAGGGAATCTATTTTCTCTAAAAAAAAAAAAAAAATGAGACGTATCTTTTATATACGAAGCTACTTGTTGTGCACATGGTCTCAAAAATATGTCACAATATTGAGAAAGAGGCTCCAGCACAGAGCCTCTGCAGGATACAATTGGTCGTCCTGGCGGATGGGAGAGGGATTTGTGTATTTTCGGAACTGTATAAAAATTAGGTACTACTGGATGTTTTGGTGTCAAAAATTTAAATTCCTTTTTCGTTAGCCAACCCTGATCCAATCCATCTTGTGCCAAATCCAAGATCATAGCCCTCACTTCACTAGATGGATCATAAGACAACTGCTGATAGAACCTTTTATCAGCCAATTGTGTCCTAGCAACTTGAGAATATTGTTCCCTAGATTGCACCACCGTTGCCCCTCCTTTATCTGCTCTCTTAATGATTATATTTGGGGTGTTTCGCAATTCATCTAATGCCTGCCATTGAGATTTCGTCAGATTATTTAAATAAGACACTGTCTTACTATTGGATATGTTACTTTCCAATTGTTGCAAATCTTGTAAAACCAACTGTTGAAATGTTGAAATATAGGGATCAATTTCCCCTGCGGGAATCCATTTTGATGATAATCGAACCACGGATAAATCCTGTGGCAATGGGTTTGTAGCACAAAAATGTATAACTCTTAATTTCCTGAAAAGCCTGTATAGAGCTATCCGAACTTGAAAAGGTTGATACTGGACTCTAGGTACAAACGAAAGCCCTTTATTTAATACCAAATCTTGAGCTTCCGTTAAAGGAAATCCTGAAATATTTATTACTGTGGTTTCGCCCATGTCCTGGTGATCGGACCTTGTGGCTGATCCATCGCAGGGTCCTGAAGTTCTTCTCCTGGCTGCCAGCCTCGTCGCCGACCTCTTCCTCGTCGGCCTTGGCGAAAAACCTGTTCTTGTAAAGAAAAAGGTTTACTTGTTCCAGCTCGGCCTCTGCGGACCATGCCTCGGTCACCTGAGCTCTCTTCTTCAGACTCTTCCTCAGAAGATGTGGAAAAAGATATGAACTTTTGCTGTACTGCTGGTTTTTTAGCCCATGTGTATACCTGATCTAATTCATAATCTTTTTGATCTCTATTGAATTTCTTTATTTTGATAGATTTAACATAATCTCGAAATTGATCTAATTGTATGGATATTTCAGCCATCTGAGATTTGAAACGGTCTTCAGTAAGGGTTGATTTAATTTGTGCTTCTAATATTTTCACCTCTTCATTTATCTTCTGCAGCTCAAAGTTTGAACGTTGACCTAATAGAGCTACCAAATCCAAACTGCATTTGTTAAGAATACTGTTCCATTTAGCATAAAACTCTACATCCTCCACATATAATTTCGGGGGTTTTAGGACCCGCAATCCTCTTGGACTTATTTTAGACTTCAAATATTGAATCATAGTCAATTCATGCAATTCTGTCCTTATCAATTTCTTATTTAACAATAATAAATCCTGAAACGAAGAAGAGTGAATCATGGCCTGAGTATCATCAAACAAAGCCGGTCTTTTGACGAGTTGCTGGATCTGGTCATCAGTAAAGGCAAAGGTTGCTTGGTTGGATTTGAAACCATTGTTATCTTCAGGTTTGTCTCTTTCCATGTCCTTATCCATGATCCTATGTGGGTCCACTACTAATAAACTATATTAACCTCAAAACCCTTCACTCTAATCTATCACAATACCCTACCTCTTGAGTGAATCTTAAGTAACTGATACAATTAACACACCACTATTTTTTTGTCGGAAGTTTTGGCCATGAGAGATTGCTCCCTCTTGAAGCGTAACTTCCCTTTTAAGATAGTATTTTCAACAACACCCAAGCTTGATGTAAGTCTTTAACCTTTGCAACTGCTCCTTTTATTTTTTTCTTAACTATTTTCCTCATTTTATCATAGTCTCCCTTTCGAAAGTTAAAAGGTAGTACTGTGGATTTCTGTACTATCCCCCCTCCACTAATTAAATCAAAGGCAATTGTGCTATGATCACTACTGCCAAGTGGCCCCAACACCCTTATCTCTTGCACTGGATCTGGTGTTCCACTAAGGACTAGGTCTAATATGGCTTCCCCTCTGGTCGGTTCATGAACCAGCTGCTCCAAGAAGCAGTCATTTATGTCATCTAGAAACTTTATCTCCCTAGCATGTCCTGCCGTGACACTGACCCAGTCGATATCGGGGTAATTGAAATCACCCATTATTATTACTGCGCTGTAACTTTTGTTAGCTTCCTTGATTTCTTTCAGCATTTCATCATCCATTTGTTCATTCTGGCCCGGTGGTCGATAGTACACCCCCACTGCCATCGCCTTCCCCTTTTTACATGGAATTTCAATCCATGTAAAAAGAGATTCTACAGCAAATTTTGTTTCCTGAAAAACTTTAATCCTTTCTTACTCAATGCCCTCTCTAACATAGAGCGCAACCCCTCCACCAATTTGATCAGCTCTATCATTACAATATAGTGTGTACCCAGGTATCACAGTGTCCCACTGGTTGTCCTCCTTCCATCATGTGTCTGATATTCCAATCATATCTAACCTCTCATTTAGTGCTATATATTCTAACTCTCCCATCTTATTTTTTAGACTTCTAGCATTTGCATACAAGCATTTTAGAGACTATTTTATTCATATTAATTTGGCTATTGTTAGACATGGGTAATTTGGGATCTTTAAGCTCTGTCTGCTCCATACTTGAGGGCATTTGGGCTACTTTACTCTTTTTTGGAACCTCTCTGCTTTTGGTAGTATCCTTAAAGGATACATTCTTCCGAACCATCTGCTCTTGGGCGACTGTTGGCTTTCCCCTATTATCTAGTTTAAAAGCTGCTCTATCTCCTTTTTAAAGGTTAATGCCAGCAGCCTGTTTCCATCCCGGTTAAGGTGAAGCCCTTCCCTTCGGAAGAGCCCCTCCTTTCCCCAGAATTTTCCCCAGTTCCTAACAAATCCAAAACCCTCATCTCTGCACCATTGTCTCATCCACGCATTGAGACTCCGGAGCTCTGCCTGCCTTTTGGGTCCTGCACGTGGAACGGGAAGCATTTCGGAGAACGCTACCCTGGAAGTTCTGGATTTCAACTTCCTACCTAAAAGCCTAAATTTAGCTTCCAGGACCTCCCTACCACATTTTCCTATGTCATTGGTACCGAAATGTACCAAGACAGCAGACTCCTCCCCAGCACTATCTAAGACTTATCTAGGTGGCGCGTGAGGTCCGTTACCTTCGCACCAGGCAGGCATGTTACCTGGCGATCCTCACGTCCACCAGCCACCCAGCTATCTACTTGCCTAATGATCGAATCACCAACTATAACGGCTGTCCTAACCCTTCCCTCATGGGCACATTGCCCTGGAGAAACTTCCTCGGTGCGAGAGGGTTTTACATCACCTGGAGGACAGGTCCTAGTTACAGGATCACTTCCTGCCACACCAGGGTGATGCTCTCCTGTCACGTGACCTCTCTCCTCCATGACAACAGGGATGCTGCCAGACTGGAGGTGGGACTTCAGGACTATATCCCTGTAGGTCTCGTCTATGTACCTCTCTGTCTGTCTTATGTTTTCCAAGTCTGCTACTCTAGCCTCTAGAGAACGGACTCGTTCCCTGAGAGCAAAGAGCTCCTTGCACCTAGTGCACACGTAAGACCTCTCACCAACTGGGAGAAAATCATACATGTGACACTCAATGCAAAAGACTGGAAAGCCCCCATCTCGCTGCTAGACTGCTGTCTGCAATTTAGTTTTAAGGGTTTTTTTTAGATCTTTAAGTTCTTTACTTACTAAGGGTTGCCAATAAAACTGTACCTAATATGTTTAATATACCTTGTTCACCTGAAGCTTAATTAATCTCAGGTCCTTAGTGTATGACTGATTTGGGTAACGAGCTTCACCTGAGAGAACCTCCTGTCTGTTAAAATGTCTAAGTACCTATAAAGCTACGATTATCCCGGGGTGGGTGGGTGTGGGGAGGGAGGGAAATAACACTTATTAAAAGAGGGCTGCTACACAGTACCCTGTCCTGTGCTGCTGAGGTAAGCTATATTCTTATTTGATTTAAATTATAGCTCTTTGCTGCTGCTAGGCTCTAACTTATTATGAAATTGAAACTACAAGCTCTCTGCTGGGTTCTAAATTTAACCAGAAAGCTCTCTTCTGTGTTTTAAATGTAAACTTAAACTGCTGCTACTAGGCCCTGACTGATTTAACAAGAAATAGTGGGTTCACAGATTAATTAGCTTTAATAAAAAGAATTCCTTTTAGAAAATTCCCAGAAGTATATACTCACAATTGCAGATCTCTCTCCAGAAGTTACAGTCCCCTTTTCTAGTCTTTCAAGACTGACCCAGGGCCTCCTGTTAGCCAAGCTCCCTCTCCACCCTCTGGCGGCAGAGTGGGACCTCCATATGGTGCTCTCAGAGTTCACCAGACTGCCATTCGAGCCCCTAGCCATTTGCCATATGCAGTACCTGTCTTGGAAAGTGGCCTTTCTGGTGGCCCTCATGTCCGCTCGAAGAGTGAGCGAACTCCAGTCCCTAGTGGCGGATATACAAGGTTCTACAAGAACAGGGTAGTGCTGTGCACGCACCTCAAATTCCTCCCAAAGATGGTATCTCCTTTCCACCTCAACAAGAGATGGTCCTCCCCACCTTCTTCTTGCGGCCTCACACCGACTGGGAGGAACTAGTACTTCATAAATTGGATTGCAAACAGGCCCTGTCCTTCTACTTGCAACGGACCCAGGCCCATTGGAAAGCTCCTCAGCTTTTCATGTCCTATGACCCCTGCAGACTTGGGCTCCCTCTGACTAAGCAAATTCCGTCTACTTTGGTGGCAGACTGTATTGCCCTCGCTTATAAGCGAGCTGGTCTCTCCCTTGAGTACCAGATCACAGCGCATCGTGTGAGGGCGATGGCCACGTCCATGGCTAATCTGTGCTCAGTGCTGATGATGGAGATAAGCAAGGCTATCACATAGCCTTCGATTCACACGTTCGCAGCTCACTACTGCCTGGAGATCGAGTCCTGCAGGGACAGTGTATTTGGTCAGGCAGTACTCCATAATATTCTTGGGGTGTAGGCGACCCCTGACCCTTCTGTGTTCAAGCTACCGGAGTGATAGTGCCGCTGGATACCAGTGTCTTGCAGAGTCTCTCAGTGGGGGCTCATCTACTGCAACTCATGGCTACCCGACTTGGTCGCTGTTGGTGCTGTCGTGGTTCAGTCCTCGGCAGCCTGGAGCTGGGGAGTCCCATATATGAGAACAACTTCCTGCTTGTTCTTGGAGAAAGCGTAGTTACTCACCTGTAACAGGTGTTCTCCAGGGACATCAGGAATCAGTCTTCACAACCCTCCCTCCTCCTCTGGGATTTGGCTCCCTACCTTCTGTTATTTTTTTACTGCTATCCTAGTTATGTCATCTGATTGAGCAAGATGTCACCTTTGGGTGGGAAGGGGACCACACATGTGTGGTATTATGTCCCAAAGGCTTTTTTTGAAAGCTGGGGAAAAGCTCCACACGGGCTCAATCGGCACCGATGTCACCCATATGTGAGGACTGATTCCTACTGTCCCTGGAGAACACCTGATCTCCAGGAACAAGCAGGAATATTGTCTTCACATATGGGTATCGTCTGTTCCGACGGAGCCTGTATGGGAAGGCTCCCCAGCATCCAATAGGAAAGCATTTGGGGGCATCCCACAGCGCCTACGTGCTGCCTTCCCGCCTTTCCAACTCTCCCTCTTCAGTTTTTCGTTTTCCGCGGAGCCGACAGGACGCATACCCTGACACCGCAGAAAAATTTATCTTTATTCTTGTGTTTTTTTGTGGTCGCGTCTGCCTTCCTTCGACGCCTACCGGTACCGCCGGTTCTCTTTTCTTTAAAAAAAAAAAAAAACCAACAAAAAACTAGTTTTTTAAAAGATTTCTTTCAGGGGCCTTTCCCTTCCCGGGGTTAGCTGCTATTTTGGGCACTAGACCCATTTTTCTTCAAACATGGAGAAACCAGCTAGTGGTTTCAAGAAATGTTCTAAATGTGGCGGTACCATTTCCGTCACCGACACCCATGAATGGTGTCTTAAGTGTTTAGGTCCTGACCATTCTCCATCGGAGTCTCTCTCCTGCAGAAAGATGATCAAGAGGGGCCTGCAGAATAGAGCTGCAAAACTCAGTACCCTTTTTGCCGCAGATACGATGTCCATTGCATTGACGTATTCCAGGGCTTCATCTTCCTCCCATGGATCTCAGGTAGCTAAACTTAAGTCTTCTAAGACTGGCCAGTCCTCAAAGGGTAGATCTCCTTCCAAGTATCGAGATGCCACTGGTGTTGTCCTCGAGGAAAGTTCACTGGCAAAACAGCCCCGGTGGGGGGCCTCGGTCTCCAAAGCATTAACGGGGCTCCAGAATCTTCTAGAGGCCTCCACCTCTACAGAACTACTGGTGTCATGTTCTGGGGTTGTAGCTGCTTCCACCGGTACCGACACCCAGGCATCGGCAGGAGCGTTGGATCACAGAATCCTCGCTATGGAACGCAGTCTAGCGGACCTCTTGGCTGGTTCGGTACTGCTAAGACCGCTACAGACAGTTCCACAGGTATCGGTACTGGTACCGAGTGCCTTGGCGGGTATGCTTCCCCCCATACCGAGCCTTGAGTCTATCTCAAGTATCGACGGATCGGTACCGAGACACCCCGATACCGACTTCGAGCGATACCGGTACGGTGCGTTGCAAGAACACCCGGTGCAGAGATACTTCGAATCATCCGATTCCGATGACACTGACTCTGCCGGTACTAGAGCTATCCTTCCGGAGGATCCATCTCCTTCTCCTCAAAGAAGAACGTCTCCTCCAGAAGACATATCTTTTCAGGATTTTATACGTGATTTAGCTCGAGGTCTTGCAATCACGGTGACTCCAGAGAAGGAACCTAGAGCAGAAGAATTAGAAATTCTTCAGTACCCTAAGGCTCCTAAAGAGGCAGCTACTCTGGCCTTTCATAGGATTTTGCAAGATCTTATGTTAAGAATGTGGGAAACCCCTTTAACGGTGTCTCCACACTCCCGACGACTCGATACCATGTATCGAGTTCCAAGCTGTCTTGGCTTTCAAAAGACTCGGTTACCACACCATTCAATGGTAGTTGAATTGGCGATGCATCTTCCAATCCTCCGGGCCGTGAATCGAGGACTTTATCTTTATCTTTTATCTTTATTTGCACAATTTGATAAACTGCCCAGGCCGAAGCATCAGGGCGGTGTACAATACAAAAATAGGCTACTGAAAATAAAGGTAGAAAAGAACGCCAAAATCAACAGGATAGAAAGGGTGGAGAAAAAGATTGAAAGGGGGAGAAGGGCCCAGGGGAGGCAGGAGGGTAAAGGGCAGGGGGCGGAAAGAGGAAAAGGAAAATGGAAGTGGAACAGACATAGGAGGGGGTGTTCATGGAGGGTGGGGGGGACAACCAGAGGACGAGGCACCATCGTTGGAAGAAGGAAGATCAAAGGCTTCACAGAAGAGATGTCTTTTAAGAAGAGTTTTAAAGCGGGAATAGGAAAGTTCCAAACGAAGACAGGAGGGGAGTGAATTCCATAGAGCTGGACCTAAAAAGAAGAAAGCTGAATGTCGGGTGAGCTCTAAGTGGGCCTGAGCGGGGGAAGGAAGGAAAAGGCGGTTGCCGAAGGAAGAACGGAGAAGGCGAGGCGAGGGTTGGAGATGAATGATGTCTGACAGGTATTGGGGAGTGCTGGAATGGAGGGCTTTGTGTGTGAGGATGAGAACCTTGAAAACGAAGCGGAACCTAACCGGGAGCCAGTGCAGGGCAAGGAGGGAGGGGGACACATGGGAACGGGCAGGGGAACCGGTAATGAGGCGAGCGGCAGCATTCTGTATTAATTGAAGGCGGCGAAGCTGAAAAGAAGGCAGACCTGCGTAGATGACATTGCAATAATCTAACCGGGTCATGACTAAGGACAGGACAAGGGTGACAACAGAAGCAGGGGCGAGTGATGATTGAACAGCCCGAATCTTACGTAAATGAAAAAACGAAGTACGGATGACAGAAGAGATGTGTTGGTGAAAGGAGAGAGATGAGTCCAGGGTGACGCCCAAATAACGAAGGGAAGGAACCAGAGGAATTGGAAGGGAAGACATTACAGGGGACATGCGTGGAGAGGAGAGACCGAAGGAGAACCAGATTGCGGAAGACTTAGCGGGATTAGCGTGTAGGAAGTTAGAGTCGAACCATGAGGCGATGGAGGACAGGCAGCGGTTAAGTGGAGTCAGATCAGGAGTGGAGGAGGGGGTATGGTGGATCAGCAAGATATCGTCAGCGTAAATAAAGAAGGATATGCCGGACTGTTGGATAAGTAGAGCAAGTGGGGCGAGAAAGGCATTGAAGAGCAGTGGGGCTAGAATAGATCCCTGAGGGACACCACAAACTGAAGGGGAGGGAGTGGAGGCGGAGTGATGGGAGTGCACGGAGAAGGTGCGGGAGGACAGGAAGGAACGAAACCATTGTAAGACGGACCCACAGATCCCAAAGTCATACAGACGTGACAGGAGAGTGTGGTGATCGACCATATCGAAAGCGGACGATAAGTCTAGGGACACCACCAGAGAAAAATCACCACGGTCGTGAGCACAGTGAAGTTCTGAAAGTAGTGCTGTGAGAATAGTTTCAGTGCTATGGCCCGCACGAAATCCAGACTGACGGGGGTTAAGGGCAAAGGTAGAATCAAGGTGGGTGGCAAGTTGTGAAAACACTAGTTTCTCGAGGACTTTTGAGAGAAAGGGGAGATTAGTGACGGGACGCCAGTTTGCAGGGACAGCGGGGTCAAGGGAGGGCTTCTTCAGGAGAGGACGGACAATGGCGTGTTTCCAGCAGGAGGGGAAGAGACCAGAGGAGAGGCTAGAGTTGAAAATGGAAAGAATGTAGGGCATAAGAGCAAGGTTGGGGTTGAGTAGCCAGGAGGAAGGCAGAGGATCAAGGGGGCAGGTGGTCCGGTGGGCAGCTGAAATAGTTTTGATAATTTCAGGGGCAGAGACAGGTGAAAAGGAACGCCAGGTGTGGGGAAAGACGAGAGAAGGAGGCGGGGAGGCAATAGGGGGGGGGCAGAAGGGGAGGTAGAAAGAGGAGAAAGAGGGGGGGGACAGGTAGGGAAAGAGGAACGGAGGGAAAGGACCTTGTTGGTAAAGAAGGAGGCGAGAGTGGATGGGCTGGGGGCTGACAAAGGGGAGCGCGGGGGGAGAGTGGAGGTTGAGGAGAGGGATTTAAGGACAAGAAAGAGGCGTCTAGAAGAACAAGAGGAAGTAGAAATAAGCTGAGAGTAATAAGACTGTTTGGCCGAGGTTATCTGGGAGCGGTAGGAAAGATGAGCCTGGCGGAAAGCTGAATAGGAGGCGGGGGAGCGCTGCTTCCTCCATAGGCGTTCCGCCCGACGAAGATGGGAACGGTGCAGAAAGAGGCCAGAGTGATACCAAGGGTGGCGAGAAGAGGGACGGAGAGAGACAGGAAGAGGGGGAGCAAGAGTATCGAGCGTGGCAGAGAGGGTGGAGGACCAAGTGAGAGCCTGTTGATCAACAGGAAGAGCGAAGAAATCCGGGGAGAAGATTGAGTTGGCAGGGGGAAAAGAGCGTAAGGTATCAGAGGTGAGGTGCCGTCTGGAAAATGAAACAGTGGGATCAAGGGGAGGGCCTGGTGAACTGGGGGAAGGGAAAGGGAAGGAAAACAGAAGGCAAAGGTGGTCTGACCAGGGAACTGGGATGGTGGAAAGGTTGGATGGGAAGTGGGGGGAGGGATCAAGGGTAAGAACGAGATCTAATGTCCGGCCAGAAGCATGTGTGGGGCAGACGACATGCTGGGTAAGGGACAGATCAGAAAAAAGGGAGATAAGAGTCTTATCACGAGCGCGGAGAGGGGGGGTCAAGTGGATGTTGAAGTCACCTAGGATGACCAAGTGGGGGGACAAGAGAACAGAGTCGGACAAAGTGAGCTGGGGAGAGTCCCAGAGATCTTGGCGCAGGGAGGGGGGTACATAGAGCAAGAGAAAGAGAATCGGGGAGGGGGAGTCAGAGCGAACCAGGAGGGATTCGGGATAGACAGGGGGGGGGGGGGTGAAACTTGCGAAAAAGAGAGGGTAGACCTAAAGATCAACGCCACCCCACCCCCGGAGCGGCGGAGGCGGGGTGTGTGAAACGCAGAATAGCCGGGAGGGAGACATTGATGGAGAAGGGCGTCCTCTCCCTCACGGAGCCAGGTCTCCGTGAGGAAGAGGGCGTCGAGGGAATGCTGGGTTAGAAGGTTGTGAACGAGATGGGTCTTTGAGCGGAGGGAACGGCAATTCAGGAGAGCGAATGAGAACGCAATGAAAGAAAGGGCAGGGGGGGAAATGGTTAGGGGGGATGATGGGGTTACAGGGGCCAAGCGGGAACTACAGGGGAGAAGATTGAAAGGGTTGCGGGCCAGAGGGGGGGGGGGGGAGCAAATGGCAATGGCCTGTGGCCCCAGACAGCGGGAATAGCAGCCATACCCACAGGAATGTGGCTAACGGTGGCAGGGACAGACCGAGAGGTAGCAGCGAAGGGGGCAGACCAACGTGAAAGCAGAAGCAGAAGGGAGGCTGTAAAGAACAGACAAGGGAACATCCAGGGGGGGAGGGAGCACAAAGGCCAACGGTGCCGGTCACCCCAAGGAGCACGACCTGCTCCTTGTGCGCGCTCCTTCGGCGCGCGCCGCCGCACCAGGAAGTCTTAAATAGTGGAGGGTACCTGGAGAATGACGCGGACGCGTTGCACGCGCCCGCGTCACATCCGGGAGGCGGGACCTCGGTGCGAGGATGGGAGAGAGGCGGTCCAAAATGGGAGACAGCAGGTACCGGGCAATCTGCAGGGAGAAAAGACAAATCACAGACAGCATACAGTAGAGCAGCAAGCAGGGGGTCAGCGACACTGTAGAGGAGCCTTTGGGCGTCGATGTTTCCAGTCCTCCATGTTGGCAGCCAGGATTAGCTCCTACATTCTCTATATGGGAATGTTCCTCAAAGAAGTTACAGGTGGCTTGGAGCTCATGAGCCCTCTTCTCCCTGAGGAAAAAAGGGGGGAATTCCTTACTCTGGTCAAACATGCCCAGGATGTCTCAAAATTTGTAAACCGTGCAACTTTTGATTGCTTTGAATGCATTAGCAGAACATCTGATATTTCCATTGGTGTACGTTGTATTGCCTGGCTTCAGGCATCAGACTTAGAACAATGGGTGCAAGATAAACTGGGAAATATTCCTTGCACAGGAGAAAATCTCTTTGGCAAGGATTGGCAAGACAAGGCTAATCAGATTGAATCTGAAAATACTACTTTGAACAGACTATCAAAGTCTACAGCCAACCCAGCAAAGAAAAAGTCAGTCAAGAAACCCATTTTCAACAAGAAAAAGAACGTTTACACATCTTACACCCATCAGGCACATTGTCCAGTTCATGTTCCCTAAAGGGGACAACAACAGAACAGACAGCAGGAGGAAGCCATTATTTCCAAGAGCTCAACAGACTCAGCCTCCTCAGGGGCTTTGACTCCTTCCTAGAGAACTTAGTTTTTCTGCCCCTGAAAGATCCAGAACCCCTTACCATCCCGGGCAGGTTATGCCATTTTGCCAGAAGATGGCAACAAATAACATCAGAAAACTGGACCCTGTCCATTGTACGAGAGGGGTACAGACTTCATTTTCACAGTATGCCCCCTCCTACAATGATGACAGTTCAATTCTCAGGTCCCTGCCACCAATCTCTTGGGTCAGAAGGTCGCATCACTTTTTGCTTAAGGAGCAATAGAAGTGGTACCCATACCCCAACAGGGTACGGGATTTTGCTCCCCCTACTTTCTCATACCAAAGAAAACAGGGGGACACAGGCCTGTACTAGACCTCAGATAATTAAACAAGTATCTGTTCCGTGAAAAATTCAAAATGATCTCCCTCGGAACACTCCTGCCATACCTTCAGAGTCAGGACTGGCTATATTCTCTATATCTAAAGGATGCATATATGCATATTCTCATCCATAGAGATCACAGGAAATTGCTTTGATTCCTTTTCCAGGGAAGACACTTCCAATACAAGGTTCTTCCCTTCGGTCTGGCTTCTGTCCCAAGAGTCTTCATGAAATGCAGCATTCCTGAGAATTCTAGGAATATTCGTCTTCCCTTACTTAAACAACTGGCTCATTTGAGCATCAACAGCTCCAGAAGTCAGCTTCGCTCTTTCTCGCACTATGCGAATCCTTTGATACTTGGGACTGGTCATAAACCTCCCAAAATCTCAACTCACCCCTTCTCAGTCTCTAGAATTCATAGAGGCTCGTCTAGACACAAGGCAGTCAAGGGCTTTCCTACCACAGCCACGGTGTCTTCGTATAGTACAGCTGGCCTCCCAAGCAGCTATGAAGGTCTTCCTGACTGCTCGGGAGATGCTTCAGCTTCTGGGACATATGGCATCCACGGTCCATGTGGTTCCCTATGCTCGCCTTCATATGCAAGCAGCCCAGTGGACTCTATCCTCTCAGTGGACACAGGCCTCGGGTCGGTTTACAGACAAAATCAGAAACTCGACACGTCTCATTTTGTCCCTACAATGGTGGCAGTCACTGGAAAATCTTCTCGTGGTTTCTCCTTTCCAGCAGCCTCTATGCTTGACCACTCTAACAACAGATGTGTCCAAGTTGGGTTGGGGGTCTCACTTGCACGATTTATCAACTCAGGGTCTCTGGACCCCACAGGACGCTTGTCTTCACATAAACCTCCTAGAACTCAGAGCCATCTTCCATGCTGTCCGAGTTTTTCAGGGCCATCTCAGTTACAAGACAGTTCTGGTCCAGACTGACAATCAAGTAGCCATGTGAACAAGCAGGGCGGAACAAGCTCTCTGTCATTATGCAACGAAGCTTTGAGACTGTGGGCCCTCACCAGAGAGCTTCAAATCCACCTCCTAGCGGTATATCTTCCGGGCATTCAAAATCTTTGTGCAGACAAACTCAGTCGAATACTGAATGGTCCCTGCACTCAGACCAGCTTGCTCGAGTGTTTCGAATCTGGGGAATGCCAGATATAGACCTCTTTGCAAGTCCACAGAATGCCAAACTTCCACGATTCTGTTCCAGAATTCCGGCTCAAAACTATCAAGGCAAGGGATGCTTTCCTCCTCCATTGGGGTCGGGACTTCCTTTATGCCTTATCACCCATTCCCCTCATTCCCAAAACTTTGTTCAAACTTAAGAGAGACAGAGGTCATATGATACTCATAGCTGTACGTTGGCCACGGCATACGTGGTATCCTCTGCTTCTGCGTCTCTCTGAAGCCACACCTCTGGAGTTGGGATGTGCTCCAGATCTTTTTTCCCCAGAGAACGGGACGCTATTGCACCCGAATCCCAGTCCCTGCACCTCAGGGCCTGGTTACTGAAAGCCTAGGATTCCCGGATATCAACCTATCTCAACAGGTAAAGGATATCCTTGTGGCTTCCAGGAAGCCTTCCACAAGGCAATCCTACGCCTTTAAGTGGAAGAGATTCTCTGTATGGTGTTCTCAAAGGGGACTTAACCGCCATACAGTGCCTGTGGAATCGCTTCTGGAGTATCTACTCCACATATCAGATTCTGGTCTTAAAACCAATTCAGTAAGGGTCCATCTTAGTGCCATTGCTGCTTCTTGCGAACCTCTGGATGGACAACCTATTTCCTCTCATCCACTCGTGGGGAGATTTATGAATGGTTTACTTTTAACAAAACCTTCCCATTAAGCCACCGTCGGTGTCATGGGATCTGAATCTTGTTCTTGGGCAGCTCATGAAACCGCCCTTTGAGCTTTAGCCACTACAGCTCTAAAGTTTCTTTCTTGGAAGTTCATCTTCCTAGTTGCACTCACTTCCGTAAGACGCATCAGTGAGTTACAGGCTTTAGTGGCGGATCCTCCTTATACAAGATTTTACCATGATAAGCAATGTTCCCTCTAATTTTCTGTAGGCTGTGTGCGCATAAAATATCAGCTCTGTGCAGCTTTTGAAGGAAGGTTAAATTTTTGGGCGCCACATAACGACACTCGGAGTTATATACTTTAAAATTTGACTACACGTCAGAATACAGTATGTACACCACATTGATTTTAATCAAATTAAATGAAAATAGACGATTACTAAATGAAGCAGGAAATTTCTAGTAATTAATCATAACTTTTACATTTTAAGACGTCTGTGTTGTTTTCTATCAGAATCAGATCCGTAATTTTTGTGCGCTCTGTTGTAAAGTATGTGCGCTCGCTCGGCGAGGTGTGTGTGCGCGCACACGCGCACAGCTTAGAGGGAACAGTGATGATAAGGTAGTTCTTAGGACTCATCCTCTCTTTATGCCAAAGGTTTGGTTTCGCCTTTTCTTTTAAACCAAGCGGTTTACCTTCCTGTATTCTTCCCTAGGCCTCATGCCTCTAATGCAGAAAGGAATCTTCATACCTTAGATTGTAAAAGAGCCTTAGCTTTTTACCTTCAAAGAACTAAGCAACATAGAAAATCTTCTCAGCTTGTTGTTGCTTTTGATTCTAGTCATTTGGGACTTCCAGTTTCCAAAAGAACTCTCTCTAGGTGGAGTCCGACGTGCGCGATGCCAGGCCTGGCTCCAGTCCTCAGACCTCGAGCAGTGGTTCCATGAAAAACTCCTTGACGTCCCTTGCCTCACTGAAAGCATCTTTGGCAAGCTGATGGAGGACAAGGCGACAGAGATCGAGACAGAATATGTCACCAGGACTCGACTCTCGAGGAAGACCTCTACTCTTCCCAGGAAGAAGCCATCCATCGGGAAAAGGTCTCCCTTCCATCGGAAAGGCCAGCCTTATCGAGGTTATTCCCCATATCAGGCTCCCCAGACTCCTCAGCAGGGTCACCAGGGCAAGGGAGCAGACCAGGGCCCACATGAGCCTAAGGGGCCCAAGCCCAGTCACCAGCTCCAGCCTAGATGGATCGGGGTTTTGACTTCGAGCATAGCCTCTCCTCCCATGGGGGATCAGCTACGATGGGGGCAGGAGCATGATTCATTTTGCCTACCGGTGGACTGCCATCACCACAGACTCTTGGGCACTTCAGGTGGTCACGGAAGGTTACCTCCTTCATCTGGACCAGATGCCTTCCTCTTTCTTTTCAGGAGAGTTCCCTCGGACTCCCCTGCATCAGGCCCTGCTTCTGCAGGATCTTACAGGCCTGAGCCCATACCACACCACCTAAAAGGAAAGGGGTTCCACTCCAGGTACTTTCTGGTCCCAAAAAGAACAGGAGGCTTAAGGCCCATCTTGGACTTGAGAAACCTGAACAAATTCCTGGTGCAGGAGAAGTTCAAAATGTTCTCCCTTGGAATATTGCTGCCCTACCACAAGCAGGGAGAGTAGCTATGCTCCTTGGACCTAAAGGATGCTTATACCCACATTATTCATCTCATTCACAGGTAGTACTTAAAGTTCATGGTCAGGGGCGACCACTACCAGTACAGGGTTAAACCCTTCGGCCTAGCCTCAGCACCTAGAGTCTTCACAAAATGCCTGGCAGTGGTGGCCACCTACCTTCGTCTCCAAAGGGCCTTCGTTTTCCTATACCTGGATGGCTGGCTAGTAAAGGGAGACACTGCCTCAGAGGTCAGCAGGCCACAGCCTCACATCATCAAGATTGTACAACATCTGGGGTTCATGATAAATCACCCCAAATTCCACCTCACTCCAACACAGGACTTGGAGTTCATAGGGGCTCGCCTGGACACCCTCCAAGCCAGGGCCTTCCTCCCCATGGACAGGGTAGATCGCCTCAGGGCCCTGGTGACCGAGGTGAAGAACCATCATGCCATATCAGTGTGGTTCATGCTTCGCCTGCTCAGCCACATGACTTCCACAGTCCATGTGGTCCCCAACGTCTGCCTCCACATGCGGGGAGCTCAGTGGTGCTTCCGTTCACAGTGGACTCAAGCCACAGGCGGGCTCCAGGACAGGATCTCTGTGTCCCGTCAGCTAGCGGAGTTACTCGATTGGTGGAAGGATGTACAGCACCTGCAGAAGGGCATGCCCTTTCAACACCCAAAACCCCAGAGGATCCTCACTATGGGCACCTCTCTACTGGGCTGGGGTGCCCACTACAAGGAACTGCGCGTGCAGGGCAACTGGTCTCTCAAGGAGAGCCTGCAGCAGGTCAACCTGTTGGAAATTGGAGCCATTTTATGGCAATCAGGGCCTTCCAACACTGCCTGCAGCATCAGTTGGTGCTGGTCCAAATGGACAGCCAGGTCGCAATGCCCTACCTCAGTGGTTTCCAAACCTGTCCTGGGAGACCCCACAGCAAGTCGGGTTTTCATGGTATCCACAATGAATATGCATGAGAGAGATTTGCATGCAATGGAGGCAGTGTATGCAAATCTCTCTCATGCATATTCATTGCGGTTATCCTGAAAACCCGACTGGCTGGGTGTCCCCCAGGACAGGTTTGGGAACCACTGTACCTGAACAAACAGGGGGCACGGGGTGTCACCGCCTCTACCAGGAGGCAGTGGCACTCTGCTTGTATGCGATCAGTCAGGTAATGCTCCTCAGAGCAGTATACCTTCCAGGCCAGGACAATGTTCTAGCAGGCAAACTTAGCAGGGTTCTCCAGCCGCACGAGTGGTGCCAAGACCCAGGGTGGCACAGCAGTTATTCCAAGTATGGGGAATCTGAAGTCTGGACCTCTTTGCCTGCCCAGCCATCGCTCAGCTATCCTGCTTCTGCTGTCCCCAACCGCATCTGTCCCGGATAGCGGCGGATGCCTTCCTCATCTCATGGTAGGAGGGCCTGTTGTATGCCTTCCTTCCCATGCCACTAATCATGCGGACCCTCTTCAGAGTTCAGTGGGACAAGGCTTTCATGATTCTGGTGGCCTCGCGGTGGCCTAAACAACCTTGGTTTTCTCTGTTACTCCGCCTCTAGATGGAGCTCTCAGTCTTTCTGGGGAATTCCCCAGGACTGCTGACCCAGGAGGACTAAATTCTCCACCCCAACATGGAGTCCCTGTCGCTAACAGCATGGCTGCTGAATGGGTCGCCCTAGCGCCCGTCAACCTCCCCAGGGAGCTGGAAGAAGTCCTCCTGGCCTCTTGTAAGGACTCCACAGGACGAGCCTACTCCTTGTGCAGATTCTCGGTATGGTATGGAGCAACGGGTATATCCGTACTCCTGCCCAGTGCATACGGTGCTGCAGTACTTGCTCCACCTCTCTTAGACCGGACTCAAGTCCAGCTCTATCAAGGTACACCTGAGCGCACTCTCCGCAAACCATCAAGCCATAGAGGGCAAGCCTCTTTCTGTTGAGCCCCTCTTTACCCGATTCAGGCGAGGCTTGCTGCGCTCTAAATCTCCCATTCGGCTGCCTTCAGCAGAATGGGATCTCAACGTGGTTCTGACTCAGCTTACTAAGCTGCCCTTCGAACCCTTGGCTACCTGCCATTTATTTATTTATTTTATTTATTTGTAGTCTCTTTTATACCGCGCTATTCGACATCAGTGCGGTTTACAATGAACATAAGAGTTGCACATCTCAATTTCGTGATTTGTTCTTACAGTGAAACAGGTATAATAACTTGGGTATACATTAAACAGGAAAATTAAACTTGGGTATGCATTAAGCTGGTATAACAGATAAAATAGGGTATAAATAACCAGTCACTTAACAAGGAGACACGATGAATAAATACAGTCTACTTTATGCAACAATATAATGAGTTATATTGTTTCTCATGGTGGTTGGAGGGGAAGGTGTGATTGTGAGTGATCAGTCTGGGAATGTGACGTGCATGCTTTTCAAATGGAGCTGACTCCTCCCCCTCTCAGACAGATTTATGTTACCTATCCTGGAAAGTTGCCTTCCTGGTGGCACTCATCTCTGCCCACAGAGTCAGTGGGCTTCAGGCCTTGGTGGCTGAGCCACCCTGCACCAGGTTCTACAAGAACAGGGTCTTTGCTGAGCATCCACCCTAAATTCCTCCTGAAGGTGGTATCCGCCTTTCACCTCAACCAAGAGGTGGTGCTCCCTACCTTCTTTCCACAGCCCCACGTTGACAAGGCAGTGGCCATTCTCCATACCCTGGACTGCAAAAGGGCCCTGTCCTTCTACCTGCAATGTACTCAAGGCCACTGCAAAGCCTCACAGCTTTTTGTTTCATACAGCTCCAGTTGACTGGAGGAGGCTGTCACCAAGCTGACCCTGTCCATCTGGGTGGCGGACTGCATTGCCTTTGCCCACAATCAGGCTGGGCTATCGTTGGTGCGCCAGGTCACGGCGAACGACGTCAGGGCTATGGCAATCTCATTTGCGAGCCTACGCTTTATCCCTATGGCAGATATCTGCCGGGCTGCCACCTGGTCCTCAGTCCACACTTTTGCAGCTCACTACTGCCTGTAGAGGGAGTCCCGATGGGACAGTGCCTTCAGCCATGCCATACTCCATAAACTGTTTGGGGTTTAGGTAACTCCTGCACTCCGACCCTTCTTGTTTAGGCTACCGGAGCCATGGTTCTCCCTGGACATTGGGGTCCTAAGAGTCTCTCCTCAGATATGGTTGCGGCTGCTCACGGCTGGGCTGTGTTTTTTTTCTGCAGTTTCTTGGTAGCCTGTAGCTGGGGAGTCCTCTGACTGACTTCCTGCTTGATCCTGGAGAAAGCATAGTTACTCACCTTAAACAGGTGTTCTCCAGGGACAGCAGGAATCAGTCCTCACAACCCTCTCTTCTCCCTTTGGAGTTGCTGTATAATTCTTGCCATCTTCTTTTGTCGGCTCTAGCTATGTCATCTGACTGAGTAAGATGTCACCCTTGGGTGGGAAGGGGACCACACATGCCTGGTGGCATCTCCCAAAGGCTTTCTTTGAAAGCTGGGGAGATGCTTCTGTGTGCAATTCTGGTCACCATATCTTAAAAAGGATGTAACGTTATTAGAAAAGGTACAGAGAAGAGCCACCAAAATGATAAAGGGGATGGAAGGATACCCCTATGAAGAGAGGCTAAAAAGATTAGGGCTCTTCAACCTGGAAAAGAGATGGCTGAGGGGAGATATGATAGAGGTCTATAAATTAATGAATGGAGTGGAATGGGTAGACGTAGATAGATTGTTTACATCATAAGTATATAGAAAGACTAGGGGACATGCAATGAACCTAAAGGGCAACCTATTTAAGACTAATAAGAAAAAATATTTTTTCACTCAACGTGTAATCAAACTCTGGAATTTGTTACCGGAGGATGTAATAAAAGCTGTTAGTGTAGCTGGGTTTAAAAAAGGTTTGGACAAATTCCTGGAGGAAAGGTCCATAAACCATTATTAAAAGGGACTCAGGATATCACTGCTTGATCCAATACAAGCATTGTGGAAACTGTGTCTTTTGGGGAATCTGCTAGGTACTTATGACCTAGATTGGCTACTATTGGAAACAGGATACTGGGCTTGATGGACATTGGTCTGACCCAGTATGGCATATCTTATGTTCTTATGGCTCCATCAACATCAACATCATCCATATGTGAGGACTTAATTCCTGCTGTCTCTGGAGAACACCTGTTACAGGTGAGTAATTACGCCTTGCTGCTGTCTCTGGAGTAACTATGCTCTATTGTAGTTGATATGTAAGGGCATACTACATAGGCCATAAGCCAGCATTTATGATGTGGTTGGATCAAAGCCCTTGAGGAGGCTGACTGTTCATGTAGCTGTGCATGAAATGAGAGTCAAAAGCTGCGAAGATGTCTTACATACTGGGACATGGAACATATGAAGCATTAACTAAGAGAAGTTGAAGGTGGTCAAGAATGAAATGGAATGGAACGTGTACAACTTGATCTATTGAGTGTCAGTGAACTCAAATGGATGGACATTGGGCACTATGCATCTCATAATCACAAGGTCTGCTGTGCTGGAAATGAAAGACAAAGAATAAATAGTGCTGGATTTATAATCAGGAAGAAATTTGCAAGAACTGTAATGAAATACAGTGCAATCAGTGAACGCCTAATATCTGTCTACGAGGAATGCCCGTCAGCATGACTATAATTCAGGTATATGCCCCAGCAACAGTTGCAGAAGAGGATAGGTGAGTTCTATGAAGAAGTATAAGCTGAAATTGACAGAACATGCAAACAGGATACCCTGATAGTTATGGGTGACAGGAATGCAAAAGTTGGCAACAAAGAAGGAGGCAAAGTGGTTGGAAAATATGGACTTGGCAACAGAAAGGAAGTTGCAGAAAGACTGATAGAATTCTGCAAGACCAACAATCTATTATTCTTAAACACCTTCTTCCAACAGCACAAGCAGCGACTGTATATAGGGACTTCACCCAATGGATTATACAAATATCAAATTGACTACATCTGTGGAAGTCAACTATTGAGAAGCTCTTTAACATCAACAAAGACAAAACCTGGAGCCTATTGTGGTACAGATCACCAACTACTAGTATGCAAACTCAAGCTAAAGTTGAAAAAGAGCAAGCCACTCATGAATGTATCAAAATACGACTTTGACAATATACCACCTGAATTTAAAGACTGCCTGCAAGATCTATTTGTTGCTTTAGATACAAATGACAGAGCTCAACAAGAGTTATGGAATGACATCAAGAAAGTTGTGGAAGAAAGCGAGAATTCTCCAGGAACAAGCAGGAAGTCAGTCCTCACTTATGGGTGACGTCAGCACTGACTGAGCCTGCGTGGAACAATTCCCCAGCTTTCAAAGAAAGCCTTTGGGATTGCTGCCACACATGCGTGGTCCTCTTCTCCTGGAACAAGCAGGAAGTCAGTCCTCACATATGGGTGACATCGGCACCGACGGAGCCCTCGTGCGGAGCAATTCCCCAGCTTTCAAGGAAAGCATTTGGGATTGCATCACGCATGCGCAGTCCCCTTCCCGCCCAAGGGTGCCATCTTGCTCAGTCTCCTTTTTTCCACGGAGCCCAACGGACGTTGTCCCTAATTCCTCATGGAAAAAGTGTGTCAAAACTTGGAAGAAATTTCGAATCTTTGACCGGTTCGACGCCGGTTCCCCTTCCCGCCTTAAGTGCCTTCCCCTTACACTGGTATCGAGTCCAGTCAATTTTTTGCGTTTTTGTCTTTAGAGACTAGCGTTTGCGCTCTTTTTTTATTTTCACTGGCAGTCTGGTCCTTCGAAATTGCAGGGGCTCTTTTTCCCCCGATGTCTGCCAGCGGGTTTAAAAAGTGTGATCGGTGTAAGAAGTTAATGTGCCTCACCGACACACATGACTGCTGTCTCTGATGCTTCGGGCCCGACCATGACCTGAAGGTCTGTGGCCCGTGTGAGAAAATGTCCACTAAGGCACTGCGAAGTAGGCAGGAGCAGCGTGAAAGGATTTTCTCGGAGTCCGCATCCCCCCGGATCTGAAACTCATCAGAAGCCTCGATGTCTCGGGAGCTGTCTGAACCCGAGCAGCGTCGGGATCTTCTGAACGGAGGTCTCCCTCCCGGGAACACCGGAGGAAGGAGAAGCCTGTGAGGGTGGTGTCGTTGGATGCCTCCGATCGCCCTGGGCCCTTGAAAGCCAGGTCGCGGAGTCCTGACCACCGACCTGGGTCCTTGGAGTTGGAGCAGCCTGCACGGATCCGGAGACGCCTAGGCGAGTAAGTGCTGTTGTCCTCGTGGACTCCCCTCCGGGAGAGCCGGCGTTGGGGCCCGAGCCGGAGGCTGCGGAGTCTTCTGAACTCAGTCTCAGTATGACGGCCCTGGCGCGCAGCATGTCTGTCTTCATGGAGCAACAGAGGGCGCTGATAGCTGGTCTCACCGGTCCATCCGCCCCAACCACCGGGACCTCAACATCCAAGTCGAGCCCGGAGGCCAAGTCGAGACTCTTCGGACTCGAGTCGATCCTCAGCCAAGGTCTCCCTCGACCTCCCGCTTGGGACCGAGGTCGTCGATGCCGGTGCTCTCGGTGTCAGGGCCGAAGCCCTTGCGGCCAGTGCCCCTCGATTCCTCCTCGCCGGGATCGGCATGGGAGACGGAGGATGAGGAGTCCCCTGATACCCATCGGACCCGGTATGTCCCATCGGACTCACCGGGTTCGGACCCTCAGAGAAGGTCCCCTCCGGAGGATACCAGGTTCTTGGACTTCAGCAGGGATATGGCCAAGCTGAAGAGCTCGATGCCCTCCAGTATGACTTCCCCCGAGGGAAGCCCTTACTGTGCCAGTTCCTCCGATGCTGGAATTGCTGATGCTCCGCATGTGGGAGTCCCCTGGCCTCGATGCCGGTTCTAAGCAAGCGCGTCGATTCCATCTAACAAGTCCTCAAGAGCTCTGGGTTCCAAAAGGCACAGCTGCCGCACAACTCCATGGTTGTGGAATCAGCCATGCATAAGCTCAAGAGCCAGAAAATGCACTCCTCGGTGCCTCCTGGCCAGGAGGCCCGGAACCTGGATGCCCTTGGCAGAAAATGCTTCAAGAGCTCGATGCTTTCATGCCGTGTCCAAACCTACCCAGCTGTACATGGGCATGTACCTGCGGGACCTGGCAAAGGAGATTGCCAGGTTCTCAGCTGGCCTCTCTGAGGCACCCTTGCAGTGCTTCAATGCTGTGTCCACTGGGATTCGGGAGTGCTCGAAGTTCATATCTCGAGTGGCTTATGATGGCTCCGAGGCTTCGGCCCGAGTAGCCGCGGCCGGCATCGGTGCACGCCGCCAGGCCTGGCTAATGTCATCAGATCTGGAGCCATGGGTTCAGGACAAGTTGGTCGATGTCCCTTGCCAAGGTGACAACCTCTTTGGCAAACCCATGACTGAGAAGGCTGCTGAGCTCAAGTCCGAGTACTTTACCCAGACAAGACTCTCAAAGAAGACTTCTGCCCCTTCTAAGAAGAAGGGCTTGGGTAAAAAGCCCTTTTTCCCGAGGAAGGGTACTGCTTACCGCAACTGCCCCAGTTACCAGGCCTCCCCAGCTCCCCAACATGGGCAGCAGGCCAAGGGACAGGGGCATGGCCTGTAGGGCTGGTACCCCTGCAGTTCTGCACCTGGAGTTCTCCAGCCTGCTCAGCAGCTCAGGCCTGAACCAAGCTGATCAGACAAGATGTATTCCTCACTACACTTTTGCTGTGTTCAGCTACAGACTTGACCTCCAAGCAATTGCTTGCGCAGTGTTTCTATATGTGCATACAGAAGCCATTGTCCCTTGCTAATTCACTGCCCACATGCAAGAACATCTGCTTCTCCGGTGCTTATCTATAGCTGGTTCTACTGGCCTTGGACACTTGTACCTATGCCCAGAAAACTACATACTGTTTTCTCCGCATGACATCTTACTATGGATCCTTTGCAAGAAGATGCCCATCATCTACCTCCTGATTCGCTGAGAACATCTTGGACTGTCTTGTGCCAACCAATCACTGGACCTATGACGGAGAATCATCACAAAGAGTAATACAATCTGCGCAGAAGAACTTTCACAGGTTTTTCGCTGTTTGTGCCCTGCTTACCTGTTTTTCTGCTACCTGATCTGTCTGCAAGACAGTCACACTACGTGTGGGCAAGGCCGTTCTCCAAAGGACTGAGATAAGACTTCCACAGATACCTTCGGTGCTGTGTTCTACCGTGGCTCGCCTCCGAAAGGGCTGTAGCCTGTGTTACCTAGCTTAGCTGCCTCCTTGGACTGGTGCTGCTTCAGAGTCTCCGGACATCAGCCAGCAGAGTGACAGACGAAGCTAAGGTATAGTCTCTCTCCTCCTTCAGATGGACAAAGGTAGTTATAAACTTATTCTATAACTTTTCTCAGTGCAGAGCGAATCAGTGACGTCTGGTTACTAATTAGTGATTTACTAATTAGTGATTTATTACTTTGTCCAATTGTAATTCTGTGTTGTAACAAATTTCTTCCTCATGTTTCTAATTATATATCTTTAGCTATATATATGTTTGTATATTTTTCTACTTGGCTGTCCATAATAAATCTAATATATATCTACAAACCAGACTTCTTTTGTGGCTCATTGCCAGAATAACTCACATAACTTTGGGCTGGGTATCAGTAGCCAATTTCCCCTGGACATAACTGAGATCCTAACTAACTTATGTTTGCGCTACTAATAGTCCCTGCATCATGGGTTCTCGTCCTAAGGATGATTATTTCTGAATGAGCTACGTTTCTCAGAATTTGTGTAATAATTCTGAATTGCTATTATGGTCCATGCAGCTGTTTATGCCGAGGTTTGTGGCTAGAGAATTATTCTCTGTTGAGATGGGCTTGGAACCCACATTAAGGGATCTCTGAATGAGTTACATCTTACAGAATTAGAGTAATTCTTCAGCAGCTATTCCTGTGTTTGTTCTTACAGACAGTCTCGGCTATTGTTTAACGATGGCTCACGTAGTAGTCGGGACTGATAAGAATGATTTAGCATTCCAGGAGTTTTTGACTCCCAATGCATAGTCTCTCTTCCACCAGTGGTAAGGTCATGCACAGAGGGCAGGCTAACCCTGTACGCTCACAGGTGGCCAGCCATCACCTCGGATATCTGGGTCCTGCAAATAGTCCAGAGGGGCTGTATGCGTCACTTCACCCAGTTAGCACCCCCCTTCTTTCCAGGGGAGCCTTTCAGACCCCCTCTTCACAGGGACCTCCTCTTGCAGGAACTGGCAGGTCTTCGAGAGGATCAGGCGGTGGAGCCGGTGCCCCAGCACCTGCAGGGCAAAGGCTTCTACTCCAGGTATTTTCTCATACCAAAGAGAACAGGAGGCCTCAGGCCCATCCTCGACCTATGAAACTTAAACAAGTTCCTGGTGAGGGAAAAGTTCAAGATGCTTTCCCTTGGTATGTTGCTGCCTTACCTCCACCAGGGAGATTGGCTATGCTCCTTAGACCTGAAGGATGCCTACACACACATCCTCATACATCCAGACCACAGACAATATCTCAGATTTGTAGTGGGAGGAAAACATTTCCAATCCAGGGTTCTACCCTTTGGCCTAGCCTCTGCTCCCAGAGTGTTTACAAAATGCCTAGCTGTAGTGGTGGCCTTTCTCAGAAGTCAGGGAATCTTTGTCTTCCCTTACCTGGACGACTGACTCATCAGGGGCCAGTCGGCTCAGGAGGCCCAACAGGCCACTTCTCGCACTATCCACCTGTTGCAACATCTAGGCTTTGTCATAAACCACGCAAAGTCTATTTTGCTCCCCACTCAAAACTTAGAGTTCATAGGAGCAAGATTGGACACCCTTCAGGCAAAAGCTTACCTGCCGGAGGACAGGGCACAGAGGCTGCTAGCACTGACACAGCAGTTCAGGCACAGGTCTCAGGTTTCAGCGAGACACTTTTTACGCCTCCTGGGCCACATGGCCTCCATGGTATATGTGACACAGAATGCCCGTCTCCACATGAGAACGTCTCAGTGGTGCCTCAGAGATCAGTGGACACAGGCCACCGGCAGCCTCAGAGACAGGATAACTGTTTCCAGGCGACTAGTGAAGCCATCGCAGTGGTGGAGTCAACCACCCAATCTGCTCGAGGGGGTGTCTCTTCAGATTCCCTCACACTCAAGAGTGCTGACGACAGATGCCTCCTTGCTGGGCTGGGGAGCCCATTGCCAAGGGTCTTGCACTCAGGAGTTATGGTCTCCTCAGGAGGCTGCACACCAAATCAACCTCTTAGAGCTGCGGGTGATTCACCTTGCTCTTCAAGCCTTTTGTCATGTCCTCTCACATCAGTTTGTCTTGATACAGACGGACAACCAGGTAGCGATGTTCTACGTGAAGAAGCAGGGAGGTGCGGGGTCTCGTATCCTATGTCAGGAGACACTAGACCTCTGCTCTTTTGCCATCAGACAGGGTATGTCTCTCAAAGTAGTATACCTGCCTGGTCAGGAGATCTGCCTAGCAGACAAACTGAGAAGGATTCTCCAACCTCATGAGTGGCAACTGGATCCGGTGGTGGCCCAGAGGATTTTCCACCACTGGGGACATCCGTCTATAGATCTATTTGCCAGTCCGCAAAATCACCAGCTGCCCAGATTTTGCTCCAGACAGCCATGTCCTCTGAGGGTGGCTGCAGATGCTTTCCTGATCTCCTGGTCAGGGGGCCTCATGTATGCATTTCCTCCCATGCCTCTGGTGGCCTGGACTCTGTTCAGAATCCTTCGGGACAAGGCCTTTCTCATTCTGGTAGCCCCCAGATGACCAAGACAGCCTTGGTTCCCACTTCTTCTCCAGCTGGCAGTGGAAGCCCCACTCCCATTGGGGACGCAGCCCGACCTCCTGTCACAGGAGCAGGGCTCTCTCTTGCAATCCAACCTCAGGTCCCTCAACCTGATGGCATGGCTTCTGAAAGGGTAGTGCTGGCTCCTCTCCTCCTACCTCGGAATGTAGAAGACGTGTTGCTGGCCTCAAGGAGGCAGTCCACTAGGAAATCCTATGCTTTCAAGTGGCGTAGATTTGAGGTGTGGTGTAACCAGCACAATGAAAACCCTTTCTCTTGCCTTGTACCAGTGGTGCTGCAGTACGGGCTTCACCTCTCAGAATTAGGTCTCAAATCTAACTCAGTCAGGTTCCACCTGAGTGCTTTGTCAGCAAACCACTTGCCAGTGGACGGGCAACCTCTTTCGGCTCACCCCCTGGTGTCCAGCTTCCTCAGAGGTCTGCTTCTGCTGAAACCCCCAGTTCGTCCTCCAGCAACTGAGTGGGATTTGAATGTGGTCTTACAGCAGCTTACTTGTCCACGCTTTGAGCCGATGTCCTCTTAAGAACATAAGATATGCCATACTGGGTCAGACCAAGGTCCATCAAACCCAGTATCCTGTTTCCAACAGTAGCCAATGTAGGTCATACGTACCTAGCAGTTTCCCCAAAAGACACAGGTTCCGCAATGCTTGTACTGGGTCAAGCATTGATATCCTGGGTCCCTTCTTAATAATGGTTTATGGACCTTTCCTCTTGGAACTTGTCCAAACCTTTTTTAAACCCAGCTACACTAACAGCCTTTACTACATCCTCCGGTAACAAATTCCAGAGTTTGATTACACATTGAGTGAAAAAATATTTTCTTTTATTAGTCTTAAATAGTTTACCCTGTAGCTTCATTGCATGTCCCCTAGTCTTCCTATATTCTTATAACGTAAACAATCGATCTACGTTTACCTGTTCCACTCCGTTCATTAATTTATAGACTTCTATCATATCTCCCCTCAGCCGTCTCTTTTCCAGGTTAAAGAGCCCTAACCTTTTTAGCCTTTCTTCATAGGGGTATCCTTCCATCCCCTTTACCATTTTGGTGGCTCTTCTCTGAACCTTTTCTAATAACGCTATATTCTTTTTAAGATACGGTCACCAGAATTGCACACAATATCCAAGGTGCGGTCTCACCATGGAATGATATAGAGGCATTATAATATCTTTTGTTTTATTTTCCATTCCTTTCCTTATGATACCTAGCATTCTATTTGCTCTCTTGGCCGCCGCTGCACATTGGGCTGAGGGTTTTAACATGTTATCCACCATGACGCCTAAATCTGTTTCCTGGTTGGTGGTTCCTAATGTGGAACCTTGCATCGTGTAACCATAGTTTGGGTTATTCTTCCCTAGGTGCATAACTTTGCACTTGTCCACATTAAATTTCATCAGCCGTTTTCATGCCCAGTCTTCCAATTTATCAAGATCCTCTTGCAATTTTCCACAGTCCTCTTGGGTTTTAACAACTTTAAATAGTTTTGTCTCATCTGCAAATTTGATAACCTCACTCGTTATTCCCCTTTCCAGGTCATTTTTAGAATATGTCAAAAAGCAGCGGACCCAGCACAGATCCCTGGGGTACACCACTATTCACCTTTCTCCATTGGGAAAATTGGCCATTTAGCCCTACCCTATGCTTTCTATCTTTTAACCAGTTCCTGATCCACAATAGTACACTGCCTCCTGTCCCATGACTCTTTAGTTTTGCCAAAAGTCTCTGATGAGGGACCTTGTCAAAAGGCTTTGTGAAAGTCCAGATATGCTATATCAACCGACTCACCTTTGTCCACCTGTTTATTCACACCTTCAAAAAAAACATAACAGATTAGTTAGAAGAGATCTTCCTTGTCTAAAGCCATGTTGGCTGTCTCCCATTAAGCCATGACTATCTACATGTTCAGTAATTGTGTTCTTTATGATGGTTTCTACCATTTTCCCGGTACTGACGTCAGGCTCACCGGTCTGTAGTTTCCCGGATCACCCCTGGAACCCTTTTTAAAAATTGGTGTTACATTGGCGATCCTCCAGTCTTCAGGTATTAGAGATGATTTTAATGATAGTTCACAGATTACTAATAGCAGGTCTGCAATCTCGTATTCCAGTTCTTTCAACACCCTTGGATGTATACCATCCGGCCCAGGTGATTTTCTACTCTTCAGTTTATCTAATAGTTGTAATACATCTTCCCGATGTATCGATATATCTCCAGGAAAAGCAGGAATGTAGTCTTCACATATGGGTATCGTCGGTACCGATGGAGCCTGCGCGGGAACGCTCCCCAGCGTCCAATTAGGAAGCTTTTGGGAGCATCCCACAGCGCCTGCGTGCTGCCTTCCCGCCTTTCCCAACTGCCTCTCTCCAGTTCTTTGTTTTCCACGGAGCCAGCAGGTCGTGTTCCTGTCACCGCAGAAAATTGTTTCCTTATTCTTTATTTTTTTGTGGTCGCATCTGCCTTTCCCGATGCTATACCGGTACCGCTGGTTCTTTCTTTATTTAAAAAAAAATAAAATAAAAAATTATTAATAATAATCCTTTTTCCTAACTTTCTTTCCAGGTGCACGCCATTTTGGGCCTTAGGCCCAGAATTTCCTCCACTATGGAGAAACCCGCCTCGGGTTTTAAAAAATGCACCAAGTGTGGCGGTACCATCTCCATCACCGACACCCATGAGTGGTGTCTTAAATGTTTAGGTCCTGACCACTCCATCTCCTAGTGTATGGCTTGTGCCGTGATGTCCAAAAGGGTCGACAGAACTGAGCTGCCAAGCTAGGTGCCCTTTTTTCTTTCCGATGCAGCTTCGGTGGCATCGACGTCTTCCAGGGCTTCGTCTTCCTCCCGTGGATCTCAGGTAACTAAACATAGGTCCAGCAGGTCCTCAAAGGGTAGATCTCCTTCTAAGCATCGAGATGCCTCTGGCATTGCCCTTGAGGGTGTACAAAAGAGGCAAGAGAGATGGATGATCACATGTGCCTTTTGTTGTGTGGGGACACAGTAAAGGCACATGTGATCATCCATCTCTCTTGCCTCTTTTGTACACCTACTTTATCAGCAAGAGCGTTTGCTCTTCTTGTGCCCGACCGTTGCCCTTGAGGGTTCCATACCGGCAAAATTGCCCCGGCGGGAGACTTCGGCTTCCAAAGCATTATTGGGGCTCCAGGATGTTCTCGAAGCCTCGACCTCGGCAGAACTACTGGTGCCATGCTCTGGGGTACCGGCTGCTTTCTCTGGTACCGACACCCAGGCATCAGCAGCGTTGATAGACCAGAGGTTCCTGGCTATTGAACGCAGTCTGGTGGCTCTCCTTGCGGCATCGACGCCCTCGGAACCGCGTCAGACGGTTCAATTGGTACCAGTACCAATAGCATCGACATGGGTATCGGCTTTGCCGGCACCCAGTCATGCGATGCCTTCCAGTGCCGATACACCGGTACCGATTACCCCCGGTACCGACTTTGGTCGGTACGGGTATCGGGCTCTTCAAGAGCATCTGGACAGACGGTACTTCGAATCCTCGGAGGGCTCTGAGGATTCTGACAGTTCTGCCAGTACCGGGATACTTCTCCCGGAGGAGCCTTCCTCTCCTAAACGTAGGATGTCTACTCCAGAAGATATTTCCTTTCAGGATTTCATCAGGGAGGTGGCTCGTGGGTTGTCCATTACTGTGACTTTTGAAACAGAGCCCAGAGGTAAGGAGTTGGAGATTTTACAGTACCCCAAAGCTCCTAAGGAGACGGCTACCTTGCCTATCAATGAGATTTTACATGATCTCATGTTGAGAATGTGGGAGACACCTCTTGCCACCTCTCCTCATTCTCGCAGACTGGATACTATGTATCGAGTCCCTCCTTGTCCTGGCTTCCAAAAAACTCAGCTTCCCCACCACTCCATTGTTGTGGAGTCAGCTATGAGAAGGATCAGGAGTGCAAAGAGGCATGCCTCTAATCCTCCAGGACGTGAGTGTAGAACCTTGGATGCCTTTGGACGTCGTACCTTCCAGGCTTCCATGCTTTCTGCCAGGATCAGGTCCTATATTTTATATATGGGAATGCTCCTTAAAGAGGTCACAGGAGATTTAGAGGTTTTGAGCCCTCTTCTTCCTGAGGACAGAAGGCAGGATTTTCTCACACTGGTTAAACATGCCCAGGATGCTTCAAAGTTTGTCAATCGTGCAGCTTTTGACTGTTTTGAGTGCATAAGCAGAACCTCTGCCATTGCCATAGGTGCACGAAGAATTGCCTGGCTCCAGGCATCCGATTTGGAGCTCTGGGTGCAGGACAAATTGGGAAATATCCCTTGTACAGGTGAGAATCTATTCGGCAAGAATTGTCAAGAAAAAGCCAATGAGATGGATGCTGACAACTCTACTTTGGATAGGCTATCCAAAGGCACAGCTGATCCTGCCAGAAAGAAATTTTTCAAGAAGCCTTTCTTCTCGAAAAAGAAGAGGTTTTATCCCTCTTATTCCCAACAGGGACGTTCTGTAGGTCAGCTTGTCCGAAAGGGTCAGCAACTACCTAAACAAAGGAAAGCAAAGACTACTAAGCCTCAACCGTCTCAGCAGTCTCAGCCTCCACAAGGCCTTTGACTTTCATCTCGAGAATTTAGCCTTCCTGGCCCTCAATGGACCAGAGCCAACCACCATCCCAGGAAGGTTATGTCACTTTGCCCCAGGTGGGAGCAGATAACAGCAGAGCATTGGACACTCTCCATTATAAGAGAGGGGTACAAGCTGCACTTTCTGTGCATGCCCCCTCCCACAATGGTAAGACAGTTCAATTCTCAGGCCTCTCTCATCAACCTGTTAGATCAAGAGGTCACTATGATTCTTGCCCAAGGGGCAATAGAAGAAGTACCCATTCATCAACAGGGTACAGGGTTTTACTCCCCCTATTTCCTTATCCCAAAGAAAACAGGGGGGATACAGACCTATTTTGGACCTCAGAGAATTGAACACATTCCTGTTTAAGGAGAAATTCAAGATGATTTCTCTGGGAACTCTGCTGCCATACCTTCAGAGTCAAGATTGGCTTTGTTCTCTAGATCTCAAAGATGCGTACACCCATGTTCTCATCCATCCAACTCAAAGAAGGTTCCTTCGGTTCCTTTTTCAAGGAAAGCACTACCAATACAGGGTGCTTCCTTTTGGCCTGGCCTCAGCTCCAAGAGTGTTCACGAAATGCATGGCTGTGGTAGCAGCATTTCTCCGCACTCTAGGCAAATTCGTCTTCCCCTACTTAGAGGACTGGCTCATTCGAGCCCCATCAGAGTCAGAGTCCAGGACTTCTCTATCTTGCACAATGCGTATCCTTCAGTATTTGGGTCTGGTCATAAACATCCCAAAATCCAGTCTAAGTCTCTAGAATTCATAGGAGCTTTGCTGGATACCAAAAAGGCAAGGGCCTATCTCCCCCCCAGGCCCGTTGCCTTCGCATGGTGCAGTTAGCTTCTCAAGCAGTGCTAAAACTTCTTCTCACTGCCCGAGAAATGTTACAACTACTAGGCCACATGGCATCTACAGTGCATGTGGTTCCTTATGCTCGCTTCCATATGAGAGCAGCCCAGTGGACTTTATCCACTCAATGGACCCAGGCATCAGAGTGCCTGTCAGAAAAAATAGCAAACAGAAATCGCCTTATTTTGTCCCTCCAATGGTGGCAGTCCACTCAAAACCTGTTGCTGGGGTCCCCTTTTAAACAACCCTTACCCCAGGCAACTCTAACAACAGATGCTTCAATAATGGGTTGGGGAGCTCATCTACAAGACCTCTCCACCTAAGGCACCTGGACTCCACAGGAGACTCATCTACATATCAATCTCTTAGAGCTCAGAGCAATCTTCCTTGCTCTTTGAGTGTTCCATACCCTGCTCAGCTACAAGGCAGTCCTCATTCATATGGACAATCAGGTAGCCATGTTCTACGTGAACAAGCAGGGGGGAACAGCTCTCTTTCGATTTGCAACGAAGCTTTGTGACTATGGGGCCCTCGCCAGAGACCATCAGATTCATCTCCTGGCAGTGTATCTTCCAGGCATTCAAAACTCTAGGGCAGACAGACTCAGTCGAGTTCTGCTTCCACACAAATGGTCTCTACATACAGACCATGTGGCCAAGATTTTTCAAATTTGGGGAACCCCGGACATAGACCTCTTTGCAAGTCCGTTGAATGCCAAACTTCCCCGGTTCTGTTCCAGAATTCTGGCTTAGGGTTCTCAGGCCAGGGATGCCTTCCTCCTTCACTGGGGTTAAGACTTCCTTTATGCCTTTCCACCCATTCCCCTAATTCCCAAAACTCTGTTCAAGTTTCAGAGAGACAGAGGGCGGATGATTCTCATAGCTCCACATTGGCCACAGCAAGTGTGGTACCCTCTGCTTCTACATCTCTCTCGAGCCCCCTCCCTGGAGTTAGGGTCTGCTCCAGATCTCCTGTCACAGGAGGACGGAAGGTTATGGCATCCCAATCCCTAGTCAATGCATCTCAGAGCTTGGTTGCTGAAGGCCTAGATCTTCATGATCTTAACCTTCCTCTGCAAGTAAAGGATGTTCTTTATGCTTCCAGGAAGCCTTCCACTAGACGCTCTTATGCTTGCAAGTGGAAGAGGTTTACCATATGGTGTTTGCAGAAGGGTCTTAACCCCCTGGCGATACCTCTGGAATCATTACTTGAGTATCTCCTTCATTTATCTAATGCAGGACTTAAGACTAACTCAGTAAGGGTCCATTTGAGTGCTATTGCAGCTTCTTTCAAGCCTCTAAATGGACAACCTATTTCATCCCATCCTCTTATAGCAAGATGTATGAGAGGCCTTTTTCTAACTAAGCCTCCCATTAGGCCACCACCAGTGGCATGGGACTTAAACTTGGTTCTTGGTCAGCTCATGAAGCCACCTTTTGAACCCTTAGGTACTACCTCATTGAAATTCCTTTCTTAGAAAGTTATCTTTCTCATTGCAATCACATCAGCACGTTGCATCAGTGAGTTGCAAGCACTAGTGGCTGATCCACCTTATACAAGGTTCCATCATGACAATGTAGTCCTTAGGACTCATCCACACTTTATGCCAAAGGTGGTTTCGCCTTTTCATCTTAACCAAGCAGTCTACCTGCTTGTGTTCTTTCCAAGACCTCATGCATCAAATGTAGAAAGGAATCTTCATACTTTAGACTGTAAAAGAGATTTAGCCTTTTACTTGCAAAAAACACAGCAACATAGAAAGTCCTCTCAACTCTTTGTTGCTTTTGATCCTTCTCATTTGGGACTTCCAGTCTCCAAGAGAACACTGTCCAACTGGATTGCACAGTGTATTTCGTTTGCCTATCAGAGTAAGAACCTTCCTCTGGAGGTCCATGTCACAGCTCACAATGTGAGAGCCATGGCAGCTTCAATGGCTCATCTGCACCCTGTGTCTGTCGATGACTTCTGTCTAGCAGCCACTTGGGCCTTGGTTCATACCTTCACAGCCCATTACTGCTTGGACAAGGACTCCGGCCGGGATGCCTTGTTTGGTCAGGCTGTTCAACACCTGTTCCATACCTAATCAACTCCTACCCACCGTCCCGGGTTGGATGCCAGAGATCCATGGGGGGAAGTAGAGCCCTGTCCCAGGGACACACAACTTCTGGGGTCTTTCCCTGGCATCTAAAGCTAGGGAGTCCCCATATGTGAAGACTACATTCCTGCTCGTTCCTGGAGATAGCATAGTTACTCACCTGGTGATCTCTGGGAACAGCAGGAATTTAGTCTTCACAACCCACCCACCTCCCCTAGGAGTTGTATCTTTCTATCTCTTTCTCTTTCTCTCTCTCTCTTCACCTCAACTGGAGAGAGTCAGTTGGAAAAGGCGGAAAGGCAGCACGCAGGCGCTGTGGGATAAAGCTTCCTAATAGGACGCTGGGGAGCGTTCCCACGCAGGCTCCGTCGATACCGACGATACCCATATGTGAAGACTAAATTCCTGCTGTTCCCGGAGATCACCCGTTACAGGTGAGTAACTATGCTTTCCTTGAATTCTTCCGCACCTTTAAATACCACTTCAGTCATGGGTAACATCCCTACATCTTCCTCAGTAAAGACCGAAGCAAAGAATTCATTCAGTCTCTCCGCTATCGCCTTGTTGCCTCGTAGTGCCCATTTAACCTCTCTATCATCTAATGGACCAACTGACTCTCTCACAGGTTTTTTGCTACGAATGTACTTGGAAAAAGTCTTTATTTCGTGTGTTTGCTTCCGCAGCAAGCTTCGTCTCAAATTCTTCCTTTGCCTTCCTTATCAATGCCTTGCATTTGACTTGCCAGTGCTTGTGCTGTTTCCAGGTTTCGTCATTTGGCTCTTTTTTCCATTTCCTGAAAGATGCTTTTTTGGTAACAGCCTCTCTGACCTCACATTTAAACCATGCTGGCAGTTTTTTGGACTTCCTTCCACTTTTCTTAACGCGTGGAATACAGCTGGTCTGGGCTTCTAAGATAGTATTTTTCAACAACACCCAAGCTTGATGTAAGTCTTTACCCTTTGCAACTGTTCCTTTTAGTTTTTTCTTAACTATTTTCCTCATTTTATCATAGTCTCCCTTTTGAAAGTTAAAAGGTAGTAATGTGTATTTCCTTAGTATCCCTCCTCCACTAATTAAATCAAACACGATCATGATATGATCACTATTGCCAAGTGGCCCGAACACCCTTATCTCTTGCACTAGATCTGGTGTTCCACTAAGGACTAGGTTTAATATGGCTTCCCCTCTGGTCGGTTCATGAACCATCTGCTCCAAGAAGCAGTCATTTATTTCATCTAGGAACTTTATCTCCCTAGCACGTCCTGCCGTGACACTGACCCAGTCAATTCCAGGGTAATTGAAATCACCCATTATTATTACTGTGCTGTAACGTTTGTTAGCTTCCTTGATTTCTTTGAGCATTTCATCATCCATTTTTTCATTCTTTCCAGGCGGTCGATAGTACACCCCCACTGCCATCGCCTTCCCCTTTTTACATGGAATTTCAATCCATAGAGATTCTACAGCAAATTTTGTTTCCTGCAAAACTTTAATCCTTTCTGACTCAGTACCCTCTCTAACATAGAGCGCAACTCCTCCACCAATTTGATCAGCTCTATCATTACAATATACTTTGTACCCTGGTATCACAGTGTCCCACTGGTTGTCCTCCTTCCACCATGTCTCTGATATTCCAATCATATCTAAACTCTCATTTAGTGCTATATATTTTAACTTTCCAGTCTTATTTTTTAGACTTCTAGCATTTGCATACAAGTATTTTAGAGACTGTATTTTATTCATATTAATCTGGCTATAGGTAGACAAGGATACATTCTTCTGAACCATGGGCGACTGTCGGCTTTCCCCTATTATCTAGTGTAAAAGCTGCTCTATCTTCTTTTTAAAGGTTAATGACAGCAGCCTGGTTGCATCCCGGTTAAGGTGAAGCCCATCCCTTTGGAAGAGCCCCCCTTTCCCCAGAATGTTCCCCAGTTCCTAACAAATCCAAAACCCTCATCTCTGCACCATTGTCTCATCCACGCATTGAGATTCCGGAGCTCTGCCTGCCTTTTGGGTCCTGCGCGTGGAACGGGAAGCATTTCGGAAAATGCTGCCCTGGAAGTTCTGGATTTCAACTTCCTACCTAAAAGCCTAAATTTAGCCTCCAGAACCTCCCTACCACATTTTCCTATGTCATTGGTACCGACATGTACCAAGACAGCAGACTGCTCCCCAGCACTATCTAAGACCTTATCTAGGTGGCGCGTGAGGTCCGCTATCTTCGTACCAGGCAGGCATGTTACCAGGCTATCCTCAAGTCCACCAGCCACCCACTATCTACATGCTTAATGATCGAATCACCAACTATAACGGCTGTCCTAACCCTTCCTTCATGGGCACATGGCCCTGGAGAAACTTCCTCAGTGCGAGAGGGTTTTACATCACCTGGAGAATAAGTCCTAGTTAGAGGATCACTTCCTGCCACACCAGGGTGATGCTCTCCTGTCACGTGACTTCTTTCCTTCATGGCAACAGGTATTCTGCCAGACTGGAGGTGGGACTTCAGGACTATATCCCTGTAGGTCTTGTCTATGTACCTCTCTGTCTTTCTTATGTTTTCCAAGTCTGCTACTCTAGTCTCTAGAGAATGGACTTGTTCCCTGAGAGCAAAGAACTCCTTGCACTAGTGCACACGTAAGACCTCTTACCAACTGGAAGAAAATCATGCATGCGACACTCACTGCAAAAGACTGGAAAGCCCCCATCTCTCTGCTGGACTGCTGTCTGCATCTTAGTTTTAAGCTTGTGTTTAGATATTTAAATTCTTTACTTACTAAGGGTTGCTGTGGATATTTATACTAATAAAACTGTACCTAATACGTTTAATATACCTTGTTCACCTGAAGCTTAATTAATTTCAGGTCTTTAGTGTATGACTGATTTGGGTAACGAGCTTCACCTGAGAGCACCTCCTTTCCTTTAAGATGTGTAAGTACCTATAAAGCTACGATCATTCCAGGGGTGGGTGGCTGTTGGGGAGGGAGGGAGGGAAATAACACTTATTAAAAGAGTGCTTCTGCACAGTACCCTGTCCTATGCTGCTGAGGTAAGCTGTGACCAACTTCCTGGGTGATTAACATTCCTTGCTTGGATAGAAGGAGTCTTTCAAAATGGCTTTTTGACCTGCTACCTGGTGTTAGCACCTATTTATTTATTTATTTATTTGCAAATCTCTTATATACTGCCACTTCCCAAGATCAGTGGCGGTTTACATTAAACAACAAATACATAAAACATTGCTATGGTAAGCAGTTACATCGAACAGTATTTAAACTATATACAGGTATATTGAACAGCGTTGAAAACTATATACAGGTAGATAATATCAAGTACAAAGAACAGAGATCAGTACTATATATAGATAGATTTGATCAATATTTGAAACTATTTACATATATATATTGAGGTTTTATCAATGGTTTTCTATTGGAAGTAGTTTTGCGAGTATTAGGGCGAGCATATTATGGAGATCTAGGGTAGCATTGCAAGTATTAGAGGGAACGTTCATAGATCTAAGGAGGATGAGAGGTCTTATCCAATTCTTTATCTGTGTTGGAATAATATTGCGTGAACAAGTAGGTTTTTAGATCTTTTCTGAATTGTTTCAGGTCTTTTATTTCCCTTAGTTGATCAGGGAGATTATTCCATAGAGAAGGTGCTACATATGAGAAGGCACCTGTACTTGTTATGTGTTTAGTTTTTCTTATTGAGTCGGGAACTACAATAGTATGAAGGTTCTTTCTACGTCTTACTCTATTTTCTGTAGGACTATGAATTAGTGTAGTGAGGTATGATGGGGCAATCTGGTTTATCAGTTTGAAAGTGGTCAATATTATTTTATATTGAATTCTACTTTGTATAGGTAGCCAATGTAATGAATAGAGTATCGGGGTGATGTGATCAGTCAGTTTGGCTTTGAAGATTATTCTAGCTGTAACATTTTGAGCCATCTGTAGTATTTTTAGGCTCTTTTTAGATACACCTGTTAATATCCCATTGCAGTAATCAAAATGGGGTGTTATCAGAGCCTGTGTGATGGTTCTAAAGTCATTGATTTCTAATAGCGGTCTCAGTTGTTGAATTGAGCGTAGCTTGTAGTATATTGTTTTGGTTGTTTTCTTGGATATGGTTTGTGAAATTGAGAGCCTTGTCTAGAGTGACCCCTAAGTATTTAATATTTTCCTTTATAGGTATGGTAAAGTTAAGAATTTTGATGTCAGTTGGTGGTGTATAATTTGTGTTTCTTGAAGTGATCAGTATCTCTGTTTTTTTGAAATTGATTTTCAAATTGTTTTCACTTAGCCATTTTTCAGCTTCTATAAGGCAGTTTGCTATATTGTCATAGTTTGGATCTTGTATATCAAATGCAGAGTATAGCATAATGTCGTCCGCATATATCTGGTATTTCATCTTTGTGGTTTTGAAAAATGGTACAGATTGGTTGGAGATAGAGGTTGAACAGAAGGGCAGATAAAGCAGAGCCCTGAGGTATTCCCTGTTCTTGAGGAAAAGTAGGTGAGGAGTTCAGGTTAACTTTTACAAATTGTGTACGGTCAGATATGTAGGATTTAAACCATTCTAGTGTAATTTTCCTTAATCCAATTTGTCTGAGCCTTGATATAAGTATTTATTATTTATTTATTTATTTAACATCTCTTATATACCGCGCTATTAAAATCAGCGCGGTGTACATCGAACAAAATATACTGCAATGTGTACAGGTAACATCGAGTTTACAGAGAACAAGGGAATATAAAACATGGAATAACAGGGATAACTATGTACAATAAACAATATACTATTTATATGCTTTAATTATGTACCATACCAAGTATGTTGTGATTTACACTATCAAAGGCCGCAGATATATCTAGAAATACCAGAATAAAAGCTTGTTTTGTGTTGTCTAGTCCTTTGTTTAGGGTATCGAGGAGAGCAAGCAGAAGGGTCTCTACACCATGATATGGTCGAAATCCATATTGATGATCATCAAGGGGGGCAAATGTATCTATATAGTCCTGTAGTTGTAATTGTACAACTTTTTCTATAATTTTGTTATAAAGGGGATACTGGCAATCGGGCGATATGAGGTTGGGTCATTCTCATTTAGAGATTTATTCTTCAAAATTGGTCGAATTGCAGAATTCTTTAGTTCTTTTGGTAGTACCCCCTGCTGGATGGAACTGTTTACTATTTTGAGAATAAATGGGGCAAGTTCTTCTTTTGTTGATTTAATCCAGGTGACTGGGCATGGATCAAGGATAGATGTGGTGGTGTTGATATTTGATATTATGTTTAGTATTTGTTTTTTATCAATGGGTTGGAAGGAATTCCATCTATTGTTATTGTTTAATGATATTATAGGATCTGGTATTGGTATCAATGATAGTTTTAGTTTACTAGCAAAATAGTTTGCTAAATCAGACAAGTTAATAGGGATAAGCTGGGAGTTGTTGTTAGTAGCTTTAGATAGGGATTTTACTATTTCAAAGAGTTCCCTCGGACGATTAATAGCCTTAGTTAATATAGAGGTATGATATAAATTTCTTTGCATTATTAGTTGCTGATCTGTATGTGTTAAGTGTTGTAAAGTAGAGGACCCTAAGTTCAGGTGTTTTCTTTACACGCCATTTTCTTTCTATTTTTCTTAGGGTTTTTTTGATAGAAGCCAGTTCATGTGTATACCATTTTTCTGAAGTTCTTTTATAAGGCTTTTTAGGTTTTAGTGTTAATGGTTTAGAGGCTTCTCTTAATACCGAGTTCCAGTTAGTAATTACTTCGTCAATATTGTTTTAATTTATATCTAGTTGAGGTATTATTGTTCCTAGAAATTCTTCTGATATAAATGGACAGAATCGCGGTCCATGATGTGTTGCAGTTTGTTGATCAGGGGATGTGTGTGAGGTGTGGATTGAGAATTGGATCATAAAATGATCAGACCATGGTACTTGGGTTACAGTGGGAGGGTTGTAGTGATGTGCCTCCAGCATATGTTCAGGAAGAAAAACAAGGTCAAGAGTGTTGCCTTTAATATGTGTGGGGTGTTTGACTATTTGTTCAAAACCCATGTCTTCCATTGATTCTAGGAAGGTTGAGTGTAAAGTATTGTTAATGGTTGTTAAATTGAAGTCACCCAACACAACATGAGGTTTGTTCATAGTGGTCTTACAGATTGTTTCTAGGATGGTTGTTAAGTTTTCTGCATCTGAAGATGGAGGTCTGTAAAATAGGCAGATGGCTAATTTTTTGTTCTCTAATTTTAGAATATCAATATTTTCTTTAGATTCACAAATCGTTGAGGAACAGTTTAAGCTAGATTTAGCTAGAATGAGTATACCTATTGAAAATGTTTCACAGGTCTCTTGCCCCCTAGGTAGAAGGCCTCTGTGTGAAGGTCTCTAGAAGACTTTATTTGTTGCTTAAAGAGTATTGACCCTGTTTTGCCTTTCATGCTAAGCTATATTCTGATTTGATTTAAATTACAGCTCTTTGCTGCTGATAGGCTCTGACGTATTATGAAATTTAAACTACAAGCTCCCTGCTGGGTTCTAAATTTAACCAGAAAGCTCTCTTCTGTGTTTTAAATTTAAACCAAAAGTACTTTGCTGATACTGGGCCCTGAGTGAATATTAAATTTAAACTACAAGCTCTCTGCTGGGTATGAAATGTAACGAGAAAGTTCTCTTCTGTGTTTTAAATTTAAACTTAAACGGCTGCTACTAGGCCCTGACTGATTTAACAAAAAACGCTGGGTTCACAGATTAATTAGCTTCAATACAAAGAAGTCCTTTCAGAAAATTCCCAGAAGTATTTACTCACAATTGCAGTTCTCTATCCAGAAGTAGCAGTCATTTTTTCTAGTCCTTCAAGACTTGCCAGCTGCGCTTCCTCTCCTGGAAGGTGCTCTTCTTGGTAGCACTCACATCAGCCAGACGTGTGAGTGAGCTGCAAGCTCTCGTAACGGATAAACCATACACAAGGTTTTATAGGAATAGGGTGGTCCTCCGCACTTACCCGAAATTCCTTTCAAAGGTGGTCTCTTCTTTCCACCTCAACCAGGAAGTGGTTCTTCCGACCTTCTTTCCAGGCCGCATTCCAGCCGGGCAGGAGGCAGTCCTGCATACCCTGGATTGTAAGAGGGCGTTGTCCTTCTACCAGGAGCTACTCAGCTCTTAGTCTTGTATGACCCCAGTAAGCTAGGGTTGCCTGTTTCCAAGCGTACGCTGTCCACCTGGGTGGCAGACTTCATTGCCTGGGCATACAGGGCATCCGACCTCCCGTTGCAGGGTCTAGTCATGGCCCACTGTGTCAGTGCTAAGGCCGCATCAGTGGCTCACTTCCGCTCTGTTTCATTGGCAGACATCTGCCAGGCCGCAACTTGGTCTTCAAGCCAGACTTTTGCAGCCCATTACTACCTGGATAGGGAGTCCCGACGGGACAGTGCTTTCCGCCAGGCGGTTCTCCGTAACCTATTTGAGGTTTAGGCAACTCCAACCCTCCGACCCTTTGGTGTCAGGCTACCGGGGAGTGGTGCTTTCTCGGTTGAATTCCTATTGCAGCTGCTGAGGCTCTTCTAGAGGGAGACATTTTTCAGCTGTGGGTGCTCGGTAGTCTATTGCTAGGGATTCCCATATGTGAGGACTGACTTCCTGCTTGTTCCTGGAGAAAGCGTAGTTACTCACCTGTAACAGGTGTTTTCCAGGGACAGCAAGAATCAGTCCTCACAACCCTACCTCCCTCCCCTGGAGTTGCAGTCCTATTACTGGTTTTTAGTCATTTTGCCGTCTTTTTTTGGCTATGTCATTTGACTGAGCAAGATGGCACTCTTGGGCGGGAAGAGGACCACGCAAGCGCAATGCAATCCCAAAAGCTTTCCTTGAAAGCTGGAGAATTGCTCCACACGAAGGCTCCGTCGGCGCCGACATCACCCATATGTTATGGCTGATTCCTGCTGTCCCTGGAGAACACCTGTTACAGGTGACTAGCTATGCTTTCCTGCCCAAGGGTGCCATTTTGCTCAGTCTCCTTTTTTCCGTGGAGCCCTTCGGACGCATGTCCTTGTCCTTTGGAAAAAGTGTTCTGTTTTTCGACCTTTGGCCTACTCTTTTCCAGTTGCACCGGTCCTCTACCTGTCCTCTCCCTTGCTCCTATATTTTGAGCAAAGGGGACATTTTTTTTTCCTAATTTTTGTTGATGGGCTTTGCACCCTTTTTTCTTCTAACCGCTGACCATGTGGGTCTTTGACCTTGCGTGGGCTCTTTTTGCCCCAATGGCCATTGGTTTCAAAAAATGCGATAGATACTCCAAGAACATATTGCTTATGGACACCCATGACTGTTGTCTACAGTGTCTCGGAGCAGACCATGATCCAGAGCTCTGTTTGCTTTGTAAGAAAACGTCCTGCAAAACCCTGCTCAGTCATAAGCAGAAGTCCGAGGACATTTTCCGAAAGGCTGCCTAGGAATCCCCGGTGGCACTCTCCGTCATCTCTCCGCCGGTAGGGTCCCCCACCTCGTCTCTGCACTCAAGACGGCACTCCGACCAGGGGGAATCCTGAAGTGGAGCGGTGTAAGAAGAAGAAGACCTCAAAGTCGCTGTCGGGGGCTCCCGACAAACACAAACGCTCCCGTGCTCGGTCGCTTAGCACCCCTTGGTGTTCCCGAGAGTCAGACAAGGAGCAGCCTCATAAGGTACCTTGAACAGACTGAGGCCCCGGGCGATGGCGCCAGGTGTCGTGAAGGTCGTCCCGGCGAGGACCCCTCTGTCTGATGCGGGAGAAGTTCAAAATGCTATCTTTTGGCATCCTGCTGACCTTCCTTCAGCAGGGCGACTGACTATGCTCTTTGGATCTCAGGGACGTTTACACCCACATTCTGATTCACCCCCAGCACAGACTGTTCCTGTGCTTCAGGGTGCAAGGGGAGCATTACCAATACAGGGTGCTCCCCTTCGGACTTGGATCTGCTCTGTGAATCTTCACAAAGTGTCTCTCCGCGGCTGCTACCTCCCTCAGACAGCAGGGCATACAGGTCTTTTCTTACCTCGACAACTGGCTCGTCACGGGGCCCTCAGCTGGGGAAACCCGCCTTGCGGTATCACGCACAATCCTCCTCGAGCGCCTGGCATTTTTAGTCAACTACCCCAAGTCCCCCTCGAGCCGGCACAGGCCTTGTAGTGTATCGGCACATGCCTCAGCACTCAGCGGGTGATCGCTTCTCTGCCGTCAGACTGTGCAGCTCGCCTCCGAGCATTGGCGGCCCTGGTCCAGAGCAACACTCGAGTCATGGCACAGACTATGTTGTGCCTCCTGGGGCACATGGCCTCCACTGTCCGTGTGGTCCCACATGCTAGCATTCACATGCGGACGGCCCAGTGGTGCCTCAGCACTCAGTGGAGCCCGACCTCCAGTCACCTCCAGTCACCTCAGGGATCCCGTTCAGGTCTCCCTCAACCTTCGCAGGGCTTTAGACTGGTGGCAGGACCCCCACAACCTCCTTCGGGTACTACCCTTCCAAGCCCCGCAGCATGAACTAGTGCTGAGAACGGACGCTTCCCTGTTGGGATGGGGAGCCCACGGCGGTGCACTGTGCACGCAGGGGCAATGGTCACCTGAAGAGTCTCAACGGCAGATCATCTTGCTCGAGCTTCGGACGGTCCAATGGGCCCTGATGGCTTTCGAAGACCATCTCCAGGGAAAGTCGGTACTCATGCAGACCGACAATCGAGTAGCAATGTAATACATCCACAAGGAAGGTGGCACGGGATCATACCTCTTCTGCTGGGAAGCGGTCCTCCTCTGCTCCTTTGCCTTCCGTCGAAGGATGATCCTACGAGCGGTCTACCTCCCGGGCTATGAGAACATCCTCACGGAGAAACTCAGCAGGATTCTCCACCCTCACGAATGGCGGCTGGACTCGGAGGTGACCTGCTTGGGAACCCCGACCATGGACCTGTTAGCCAGCCTGGCGAACACCCAGCTCCCCCACTTTTGCAGCCCAGTCCTGCACCCGAGCAGGGAGGCGCGGGATGCTTTCCACTTGAACTGGACCTCAGGGCTTCTCTACGCTTTCCCCCCCACTCCTCTCATTGCGAGGACCCTCCATAAAGCCCAGCGGGAACGAGCGTCGATGATTCTCCAGGACCAAGCAGGACCTCGGTCCTCACATATGGGTGATGTCGGTGCCGACGGAGCCCCCGTGTGGAGAATTTCCCCAGCTTTCAAAGAAAGCCTTTGGGAATGCAGCGTGCCTGTGCGGTCCCCTTCCCACCCAAGGGTGCCATCTTGCTCAGTCTTTCTTTTTCCACGGAGCCCGACGGACGTGAGTTTGTGTCACCCGGAAAAAGTTGATTTTTTTCTGCGATTTTCACGTTGTCTTATCCGGTTCGACGCCGGTTCCCCTTCCCGCTTGGGCTCGGTACACCAGTATCGAGTCTGGACTTGTGTTTTTTGGTTTTTGTCCTTCGTGACTGGCGTTCGCGCTTTTTTTGTGTTTTCACTGGTAGCCCTGTCTTTTGACCTTGCAGGGGCCCTTTTTTCCCCGATGGCTGCCAGCGGGTTCAAAAAGTGTGATCGGTGCAAGAAACGTATGTCTCTCACCGACACACATGACTGTTGCCTCCGATGCCTCAGGCTCGACCATGACCCTCTGGCCTGTGCGGCAAAATGTCATCAAAGATGCTTTGGAGCTGTCAGCATCAACATGAGAGAATTTTCTCTGAGTCCGCTTCTGGCCGTGCCCAGACTTCATCAGAGGCCTCGACATCTCGGGAGTCCGACCCCGAGCGCAGTCGGGGTTCCTCTGAAAGGGAGTCTCCCTCTCGGGAGTACCGAAAGAAGAAGAAGCTCACGAGGGCAGTGTCGGTGGAGGTTTCTGGTTCCTCGAGGGCCAGGTGTCGTAGCCCTGACCACCGCCCCGGGCTCTTGGAGTCGGAGAGGCCTTCCAAGCTACCTCATGTGAAGCCGGAGTCGCCGAGTCACGTAAGTGCAGTTGTCCTCGTAGACTCTCCTCCGGGGAACCGACGGAGGGCCCGACGCCGTCGGGGCTCGAGTCGAGGGCTGCTGAGTCTCCTGAGCTTGGACTCAGGTTGACGGCCTTGGAGAGCAGCTTGGCTGCCTTCGTGGAACAGCAGCGGGTGCTGATCGCCGGTTTGACCGGTGCATCTGCCCCGACCAACTGGACCTCGACGTCTAAGTCGACCCTGGAGACCCTCGATTCTCGAGTCGATCCTCGGTCAAGGTCCCCCTCGACCTCCCGTGCGGTTCCAAGGTCGTCGACGCCAATACCCTCAGTGTTGGGGCGGGTGGCCCACACGGCCAGAGCCGCTTGATTCCTCCTCGGAGGAGTCAGAGTGGGAGACAGAGGACGAGGAGTCCCCGGACACCTTCTGGACCCGGTGCGTCCCTTCGGACTCACTGGAGTCCGAGCCTCGGAGACGGCCTCCCCCCTCCCTGGAGGATACCCAGTTCTCGGACTTCGTGAGGGATATGGCCAAGGCCTTGGCCTCCCCTGCGGATGCCGAGGAGGAGCCTCAAGCCGAGGAGCTCGATGCCTTCCAGTATGATTTTCCTCCGAAGGAAGCCTTTACTGTACCGGTTCCTCTGATGCTGGAACGGCTGCTCTTCCGTATGTGGGAGGCACTGGCCTCGACACCAGTTCTTAGCAAACGAGTCGATTCCATTTATCATAAGAGCCCTGGGTTCCACAAGGCACAGCTACCACACCACTCCATGGTTGTGGAATCGGCCATGCACCGTCTGAAGAGTCATAAGATGCTCTCCTTGTTGTCCCCCGGCCGGGAGGCCTGGAAGCTGGATGCCCTCGGTAGAAAGTGCTTCCAGGGCTCTGTGCTGTCTTGCCGTGTCCAGACCTATCAGCTGTACATGGGCATGTACCTACGAGACCTGGCAAAGGAGATTGCCGGGTTCTCAGCTGGCCTCTCCGAGGAACCTTTGCAGAGGTTCAAAGCTTTGTCAACAGGGATTTGAGAGTACTCGAAGTTTATCTCTCGAGCAGCCTATGATGGCTTCGAAGCTTCGGCCCGGGTAGCCGCGGCCGGCATCGGTGCACGCCATCAGGCCTGGCTACAGTCATCAGACCTGGAGCCATGGGTGCAGGAGAAGTTGGTCGATGTCCCTTGCCGAGGTGAAAAACTCTTTGGTAAGCCCATGACTGAAAAGGCTGCGGAAATCGAGACTGAGACTCTCACCAGGACAAGGCTGTCCAGGAAGACTTTTGCCCCTTCTAAGAAGGGCTCGGGGAAGAAGCCCTTTTCCCCGAGGAAGGGTGCTGCCTACAAATCCTACCCTCAATACCAGGCCTCTCCAGCTCCCCAACAGGGCCAGCAGGCCAAAGGGCAGGGGCATGGGCCCCGTAGGCAGAAGACCCCTAAGCTGCCAGCTCCGGCTCCTGCACAGCAGGGAGCGGGGTTTTGACTCCCACAGCATAGCCTCTTCTCCACAGCTGGCTTCACTCAGCACAGGAGGTCGGCTGACCCTGTAAGCCTATAGGTGGCCAGCCATCACAGGGGATACCTGGGTCCTCAGCATAGTCCAAAAGGGCTATCTGCTCCACTTCCACCAGATACCCCCCTCCTACTTTTCAGGGGAGCCTCCAAGACTCCCTTTGCACAGAAACCTCCTCCTTCAGGAGTTGGCTAGTCTTCTAAAGGAGCAGGCGGTGGAACTGGTGCCTCCCCACCTGAAAGGGCAAGGCTTCTACTCCAGGTACTTTCTGGTACCAAAAAGGACAGGAGACCTCCGACCTATCCTAGACTTACGAAACCTAAACAAGTTTCTGGAGAGGGAAAAGTTCAAGATGCTTACCCTTGGAATACTGCTGCCCTATCTCCAGCATGGAGATTGGCTATGCTCCTTAGACCTAAGGATGCTTATACTCACATCCTCATCCATCCAGACCACAGACAATATCTCAGATTTGTGGTGGGAGGAACCATTTCCAGTACAGAGTACTTCCCTTTGGCCTAACATCTGCCCCCAGGGTTTTCACCAAATGCCTGGCGGTGGTGGCGGCCTATCTCAGAAATCAGGGAATTTTTGTCTTCCCATACCTTGACGACTGGCTCATCAGAGGTCAGTCTCTCCAAGAGGCCAGACAAGCCACTCTTTGCACTGTCTCTCTTCTTCAGCATCTGGGCTTTGTCATAAACTATGCAAAGTCCACTTTGCTCCCCTCACAGCACCTAGAGTTTATAGGGGCAAGATTAGGCACCCTGCAGTCAAGAGCTTACTTGCCTGAGGATAGGGCCCACAGGCTGATGGACTTGGCCACCCAGTTCCAAAGCAATTCTCAGGTCTCCGCCAGGCACTTCCTGTGGCTCCTAGGCCACATGGCATCCACGATACATGTGACCCCGAATGCCCATCTGCACGTGCAGGCGGCTCAGTGGTGCCTCAGAGCTCAGTGGGCGCAAGCCACAGGCGACCTCCGAGACAGAGTAAAGGTGTCCAAACCACTCCTTGCAGTGGTGGCTACACCTCCCAAACCTTCTCAGGGGGGTACCCTTTCAGGCCCCAGCACACACCAGGGTGCTGACGACCGATGCTTCCTTAAAGGGCTGGGGTGCACATTGCCAGGGCATGTGCGCTCAAGGCCTCTGGTCTCCTCGGGAGGCCACATCAGATCAATCTTTTGGAGCTGCGAGCAATCCGCTTGGCTCTACAGACTTTTTCACATGCCCTCTCGCACCAGTCTGTCTTAGTTCAGACAGACAATCAGGTAGCAATGTTCTTTGTGAACAAGCAAGGGGGCACAGGGTCCAGACTCCTATGTCTTGAGGCGCAAGCCCTTTGCTCCTTTACAGTCAAACAAGGCATGTTTCTCAAAGCAGTTTATCTACCTGGTCAGGAGAACTTCTTGGCAGACAAACTAAGCAGGATTCTCCAGCCTCATGAATGGCAGTTGAATCCACTGGTGGTTCAACAGATCTTTCTATGATGGGGACTTCCATCCATCGATCTCTTTGCAAGTCCGCTGAACCATCAGCTGCCCAGGTTTTGCTCCAGACAGCCGCATCCCCTGAGAATGGCAGCAGATGCGTTTCTGATCTCTTGGTCTACGGGCCTCCTGTATGCATTTCTTCCCACGCCCCTGGTGGCCCGAACTCTGTTCAAGATTCTACGGGACAAGGCCTCAGTGATTCTGGTAGCCCCCTGATGGCCGAGGCAACCGTGCTTTCCACTTCTTCTGCAGTTGGCAGTGGAAACTCCATTCTCTCTGGGGTTGCAACCCGATTTCCTGTCTCAGGATCAGGGTTCCCTTCTGCACCCCAATCTCAGATCCCTCAATCTGATGGCCTGGCTTCTGAAAGGATAGTGCTAGCTCCCTTGCTTCTACCTCTGGAAGTTGAGGAGGTGTTCCTGGCCTCGAGGAGGCAATCCACCAGAAAGTCCTATGCACTCAAGTGGCGCAGGTTCTCAGTGTGGTGTGCTCAGCACAATGAAGATCCTTTCTCCTGCCTGGTGCCAGTAGTGCTACAATACCTACTTCACCTGTCAGACCTAGGCCTTAAGTCCAACTCTGTTTGGGTCCACCTCAGTGCTTTTTCAGCACATCACTCACCGGTGGAGGGACAGTCGCTGTCGGTTCACCCCTTGGTGTCCCGCTTCCTCAGAGGCCTACTTTTGCTCAAGCCTCCAATTTGTCCACCTGCCACTGAGTGGGACATGAACGTGGTCTTGCAACAACTTACTCGCCCACCATTTGAGCCGATGGCTACTTGCCATTTACGCTTCCTTTCTTGGAAGGCGCTCTTTCTGGTAGCTCTTCCTCAGCCAGACGTGTGAGTGAACTACAAGCTCTGTTTTCTGCTAGACTGTACACACGGTTCTATAGGAATAGGGTGGTCCTTCGGACTCATCCGAAGTTCCTTCCAAAAGTTGTCTCCTCTTTCCACCTCAACCTGGAGGTGGTTCTTTCGACATTCTTTCCTAGGCCGCATACCAGCCAGGCTGAGACAGTCTTGCATACTCTCTAGACCAGCGATGGCGAACCTATGGCACGCGTGCCAGCTGTGGCACGCGAAAGCCTTGCAGCTGGCACGCGGGAAGGTCCGCAAAAAAGAAAAAGCTGGCTCTGACTGCTGCCGCGGACGCGGCAAGGGCAGAATGCAATGTCCCGCGGGGCCCCCTCCGCTCGCTAAGCCCCTCTGCAAGGGCTTTCAGATTCGCGAGGGAGAGCGTCTCCCTCGCGTCTCTGTTAAGCCCGCAGGGGCTAATGGGAAATTTCCCATCAGCCCCTTCGAGGGACTGATGGGAAATTTCCCATTAGCCCCTGCGGGCTTAACAGAGACGCGAGGGAGACGCTCTCCCTCGCGAATCTGAAAGCCCTTGCAGAGGGGGCCCCGCGGGACATTGCATTCTGCAGCGGCAGCAGCCAGAGCCAGCTTTTTTTTTTTTTTTAATTTGCCGGGGGGGGGGGGGGGGGGGGGGGGGGGGGTTAGGACTTCTAATGGGCTAGGGGGGGGGGGGTTAGGACTGCTAATGGGCTAGGGGGGGGGGTTAGGACTGCTAATGGGCTAGGGGGGGGGGTCAGGTCTGCTATTGGGCTGGGGGGGGGTTAGGACTGCTAATGGGCTAGGGGGGGGTTAGGACTGCTAATGGGCTGGGGGGGGTTAGGACTGCTAATGGGCTGTGGGCTGATGGGGGCTGTCTGGAAATGGGGTGATGGGGGTTAGGACTGGTAATGGGCTATGGGGGGGTTAGGACTGCTAATGGGCTGGGGGGGTTAGGACTGCTAATGGGCTGGGGGGGGGTAGGACTGCTAATGGGCTGTGGGCTGATGGGGGCTGTCTGGAAATGGGGTGATGGGGGGTTAGGACTGGTAATGGGCTATGGGGGGGGGTTAGGACTGCTAATGGGCGGGCGGGGCGGTAGGACTGCTAATGGGCTGGGGGGGTTAGGACTGCTAATGGGCGGGCGGGCGGGGGGGGTAGGACTGCTGCTAAGGGGCTGGGGGGGTAGGACTGCTAATGGGCTGTGGGCTGATGGGGGCTGTCTGGAAATGGGGTGATGGGGGGTTAGGACTGGTAATGGGCTATGGGGGGGGGTTAGGACTGCTAATGGGCTATGGGGGTGTTAGGACTGCTAATGGGCTAGGGGGGGTTAGGACTGGTAATGGGCTGTGGGCTGATGGGGGCTGTCTGGAAATGGGGTGATGGGGGGTTAGGACTGGTAATGGGTTATAGGGGGGGCTTAAACTGAAAATGGGGTGATGGGGGTTTAGGACTGGAAGTGGGTTGATGGGGGGGCTAGGACTGGTATTGGGTTGGGGGGTTGCTAGGACTGGAAATGGGCTGATGGGGGGCTAGGACTGGAAATGGGCTGATGCAGGGACTAGAAGGGAATGGATGCTGGGTGAGGCTGGAACTAGAAGGGAGCTGATGTTGGGGGAGGATTAGAATGTGATGGGGCTGGGAGAGTAAAATGGAGAGGGGAAAAAATATTTTGTGTGGGAGGGATAAAAAATCTACAATTGGCCGGGTATTGGGAGAGTAAGTGGGGATTGAGGATGGAGGGGTAAAATTTGAGTGGATGAAATAGGAATGAGGAAAGAGCAAAAGGAGAAAGATTAGTATGTTAAAGCGGATGTAGAGAGAGAGAATGGAAAAAAAAACTAGAAGAGAGAAGAAAGGACAAATGGACAGCAGATGATGGAGAGTTAGCAGAAAACATGAAGAAACCAGAAGAAAGTGGCTGGAGCAATTGCAACTGTGTAACTGAGCTGAGGTATTCTGTTTATGTAATTCCTTTTTGACATTGCCACTTGTTCTCTTTCCCCAGTAGGTCATGTATTGTTATTCTCTGAAATGTATTGGTTTAATATTTGCAGTGTTGCCTTTTGATAGGTATGGTATGGTGCTTTGTGAGTCCTGGTAGTGCTGTTAGGATACGGCGGGTTTGCTATTGGTTCTAAATGGGCAGTGTTTGTAGTAGTTCCTAATGTGCCTGGCGGTTGGCACTGGATTATAGTAATGTAGAAATCTTTTAGTCTGTCTTTATCCATACACTCATTAAGAGACATGTTTACTAAAAGTTAGTGTATGTTAGCATTATGCAAATATTTATGCAAATTGACGTGCTGGCACTTTGAGGAAATTCTTTGGTTTTGTGCGGCAGTTTGGGCACTCGGGCTCAAAAAGGTTAGCCATCACTGCTCTAGACTGTAAGAGGGCATTGTCCTTTTACATTGAACGTACACGGGGCTATAGAAGGGCTACTCAACTCTTCATCTCCTTTGACCCTAATAAATTGGGGTTACCTGTCTCCAAGTGTACGTTGTCCACTTGGGTAGCAGATTGTATTGCCTGGGCATACAAGGCAGCCGACCTCCCCTTGCAGGGTCGAGTCACGGCACACCGTGTCAGGGCGAAAGCCACATCAGTAGCTCATCTCTGCTCTGTTCCGTTGGCAGACATCTGCCGGGCCGCTACTTGGTTTTCAAGCCAGACCTTTGCAGCCCACTACTGCCTCGAGAGAGAGTCCCGAAGGGACAGTGCTTTCGGACAGGCAGTACTCTGTAATCTCTTTGAGGTTTAGGCAACTCCAACCCCCTCCGGCCCTTGTGTTGGGCTTCCATACGGGGGCGTTCTCAGAGGATATTCTTATCACAGATGCTGAGGCTCTTGAGAGGGAGCCATTTTTCAGTTGTGGGTTCCCGGTAGCTTAGAGCTGGGGAGTCCCATATGTGAGGACTGACTTCCTGCTTGGTCCTGGAGAAAGAGTAGTTACTCACCTGTAACAGGTGTTTTCCAGAAGCAGCAGGAATCAGTCCTCACCACCCTCCCTCCTCCCCTGGAGTTGCAGTCATATACTTTATTTTGTTTTTTGCTGTCTTTTAGCTATGTCATCAGACTGTGCAAGATGGCACCCTTGGGTGGGAAGAGGACCGCGCAGGTGCGCTGCATTCCCAAAGGCTTTCTTTGAAAGCTGGCGAAATGCTCCGCACGGGGGCTCCGTCGGCGCCGACGTCACCCATATGTGAGGACTGATTCCTGCTGCTTGAGGAGAACACCTGTTACTACTCTTACTCGTCGCTCCCTCGTGGCCTCTGCAAGCATGGTTCCCACTCCTGCTCCGGCTCGTGTCCGAGCCTCCTGATTCCCCTGGGCTGTGCCGCAGGCCTGCTAACGCAGGAGGAGGGACAGGTGCTACACCCAAATCTGGTCTCATTGTCCCTCGCAGCCTTGCAGCTGAACAGGTCACTCTAGCCACACTAGACTCCCGGAGCAGGTCGAGGAGTCCTCCTCACATCAAGGAAGGACTTGACAAGACGAGCTTACGCCTTCAAGTGGCGATGCTTCTCGGTCTGGAGCTCCAAGCTCCGGATCGACCCCTTCTCATGTCCCACTTGGTGGGTCCTCCAGTACCTTCGCCATCTCTCGAAGGAAGGGCTGACGTTGAACTCTTGTCAGAATACACCTGAGTGCCATCTCGGCATATCACTTTCCCATAGAGGGCAAACCGCTCTCGGAGCAGCCTTTGGTCTCCCGCTTCATGCGGGGCCTCTTACTGTCCAAATATCCCATCCAGCCTCCTCCTGCGGAATGGGAACTGGATGTAGTTCTCACGCAGCTTACGCGTTGAACCTTTGAGCCGATGGCAGTGTGCTCACTTCGGCACCTGTCCTGGAAGGTGGCTTCCTGGTGGCTTTGACCTCGGCCCGCTGTTGCAGTGAACTAAAGGCTCTCATGGCTGATGCCATTTACACCAGGTTCTATAGGAACAAGGTGGTCCTCTGTACCCACCCCAAGTTCCTGCCGAAGGTTGTCTTGGATTTTTATCTCATTCAGGAGATAGTCTTACCGATCTGCTTCCTGAGATCCCATGCCGACCAGGCGTCGGTGGTTTTGCATACACTCGACTGCAAGAGGGCTCTTGCCTTCTATCTGCAGTGCACCCAGCCTCATCGCAAGTCTGGCTGGCTTTTTGTGACCTACAATCCCAATTGCTTGGGGCAGGCAGTCACAAAGCGCACCCTCTCCATTTGGGTGGCGGACTGCATTGCCTTCGCTCAAGCCAAGGCCAGTGCCCCATTGGATCGGCCGGTCACAGCAAGCAGCGTCCGAGCCAAGGTGCCTTTGGTGGCTTCACTGCACTCAGTGCCACTATCGGACATCTGCCAGGCTGCGACCTTGGCTTCGACAAACATTTTCGCTTCACACTACTGCCTGGAGAGGGAGTCTCGCTGGGACAGTACCTTCGGCCAGGCTGTACTCCGTAATCTGTTTGGGGTATAAGCAACGCCTGTCCTCCAACCCTTCTCAACGGCTACCAAGGTTTTTGCCCAGGGGACCCCAAGACTCGGGCTCCTTCGGGCATCGGTTTCTGCTCACAGCGTCGCAGAGGCATTTTTTGGTTACAGGTTCGATAGCCTCTAGCTGGGGAGTCCCATAAGTGAGGGCTGACTTCTTGCTTGTTCCTGGAGAAAGCGTACTCACCTGTAACAGGTGTTCTCCAGGAACAGCAGGAATCAGTCCTCACTACCCTCTCACCTCCCCTGATGAGTTGATTGATTTTTATCCTTCCCTTGCCATCTGCTTTCTCAGTAGATGCTGAAGGCATACCTGAGAAGTGCTTATTGAGCTTTCCGCTGCTGGTTCTTTAACAAGAGCCAGCAGCCATTGGAATATATATTGTCACAAGCACAACGCCAAAACCACTAGTCTTCTAGGTGATGAGGGCGTGGTGGTTGAGAAAACCACCTTCTGTCAGCTGTTATATTTATGCTGTAAGTAGAAGGATTGTAGTCGTGTTTAAACCAAGGGGTAAGGCTTATGACAGAAAAAGAGAGTTTATTTTGAACACAATAGAACAGATCAGGTTCCAGGTACCATTTACAGAATTTTAAATAGGATTTTTGCTTAAGGTTCAGCAAGTTGGTGGCAAAACAAACAGAACTCAGCATTGGCTTTTAAAGTCCTCTTCACTGCAGAAGCTTAGCCTTTTCACATATAACAAGAAGCCACTTTCCTTATTGTCCTTTGTCAATCAGAGCAATAAAAAACAAACTTTACTTCTTCTATGGCAGATTTATCTTCACTCAGCCATAATTCTCTCTAGGCTGCACTTCCAGGTGAAAAACCAAACTTAGGTTATGAAATAAACATTCAAAGTGTCCTCAAGACTCTTATAGCAGGCTTTTCTTATAAACAGGAGCAAAGCACAAACTCTTATAGCAGCCAATTAACTTTCTCTCTGTTGTGGAGTTTCAACACAGCTGACACAGAAGCATGAATCACAGCCTTACTTCACTAGCTTATGCTGCAGTAAATTCCTCCTTTCAAAACACACAGGAATTTACTTTCTCACTGTTCAGCTTTAAGGTTTCTTCAGCAAGAGGAACAATTCTTTCAAGGCTGGCTCTTTTCAATACTTCAAGTCTGGAGCTTGGCATAAAGAACAATCCATCAACATATCTTCTTCTTTCCCTAGCTCTGACACTGGTTCTCCCAATTGCATAGGTTCTGACTCACCCACTTGATCAGAGTGCCCTGCTGACAACCTCTCTGGTGGTCTGAAAGCTTCTCTACTTCCTGGCTCCCACCTTTGTTGCAAACGTGATTCAGGGAAATCACCTTTCTCAGTAATGGGTTAATTTATATGCAGAACAAATCAGAGAAGCAGGATTGTATGAACAACCTTCTCTATGCTGATGATACCACATTACTGGCTGAAAGTGAAGATGATCTGAAACATTTGCTTCTCACAATCAAAGAACATAGTCTCAAAATGGGCCTGCACCTTAATGTAAAGAAGACAAAGATCATGACAACTGGCATAATCAACAGGTTCATCGTCGAAGGAGAAGAGAAGAAATTGAAATCGTGAATAACTTTAACCTACTTGGATCAACTATCAATAAAGAAGCAACAAGCAGTCAAGAAATCAGACGACGCATTGCTCTTGGCAGAACGGCTATGAAAGACCTAGATAAGATTCTCAAGAGCGGAGATGTCTCTCTCCATACAAAGATTCGACTTGTTCAAGCCATGGTATTTTCAATAACATCATATGTATGTGAAAGCTGGACAGTGAAAAAGATAGACAGGAAGAAAATTGATGCCTTTGAATTATGGTGCTGGCGGTGAATACTGTGTATACCATGGACTGCCCGAAGAACAAACCAGTCTGTACTAGAGGAGATCAAACCTAAGCTTTCTTTAGAAGCTCAGATGACAAGACTTCGACTTTCATACTTTGGACACATCATGCGGAGAGAGAGATCATTAGAGAAAGACATCATGCTTGGCAAGATAGAAGGTCAACGCAAAAGAGGAAGGCCAGCAATGAGATGGATCAATACAATAACAGCAGCTACGGGAACCAGTCTGTCAACAATGAGCCGCCTGACTGAAGATCGAACACAATTTAGGATAGCTATCCAGAGGGTCGCCATGAGTCGACTCCGTCTCGACGGCACTTAACAACAACAGTAATGGGTAGCTCAGCCTGTCTCCAGAAGTTAGCACCTGCTCTGGCTTCTCCAGCATTCCATCGTCCTTGCTGCTCTGAAGTCTGTCCTCTGCTGCTTTCTCTGCTCCTCCTCCTCCAATTACTACTTCCTCCATAATTTAACCAAGGTTTATACTCACTGGGATCCAACCCCACCTCTTTCTGTCCCAGGTGTTTGTAATCCCCCTGCCTTCTGACATTAGAATAATCAGTGCAGTTGTTAGAGTGAGGGCTTTTGTCCTCTGCTTGCAATCTATCCCTCTTACACTGTCAAGCATTTCCTGGAACTTGTTCCAGCTGTTTTTTTTCTGCCTTTGAACTGTGGCTCTGGCCTTTTGACCCTGCACACCTAACAGAGGCCCCTTGATTAGGGTGAATTCCTTATGCTGTTCACTTCCCCCATGCTCAAAATGGTTGACTTTGCCACAATATGCAATTGAGTCTTAATTGGTATTGCTGACAGCCGAAACTTGGCCAAGTCGGGTCTGCACTTTTGAAGGTTTTATGAAATAAAAGGTTTCTTTGTTTTTAAGAGGTGTGGCTGTGTCCTCCCTGCGCTGTTCGGGTGACTCCTGTGATTTCCGCGGAGGGTTGTTGCTTTTCTTCTTTCCTTGGCACTTAACAACAACCAACAGTTAGTGATGCTGATTATCTATGAGTGCTGCTGCTGCATGCCTTGATGCGGTGCGGCGGCGATAACTGGGCAGCAACGATATTGAGCACACTGCTAGATTATCGCAAAGCGGTGAAAGTTGAGTACAGCAAAGGCTAGCTTAACTTTCACCACTGAAGCTAACCAGGCAGTGGCTCAATATTACTGCTGCCCGGTTAGCTTCATCTCTATCTGTGCAACCGCCGATATTAAATACCGGAACCTGGATATGGCCCGTCATTGTCTATCTGGGTCTAATGTTCAGTGTCAGCAGCTAGTAGCTTTAGCAGCGCTCACCACCACCGCTAAATATCAGGCCCTTTCTTTTGCATTAATAACTTTGAAATAATAAAACAACTCTCTCATATCTCCCATCTTCCTCTTCTACGCTATATGGTTACTTCAGAAGGTCTGTTAGCATTTTGAATGTGAACGCAGCAGCAGAAAAACATTGAAGCCACACTTACTTGGAAAATGCCATTTTAGAATGGCTGCAAGATAAACATTTCTGTGTGTAACATATCAAACTGTGCATTTTTACATCACAGGCATGGCAGGGGCATTTCCGGGGCGTAGCCAGGGCAGCACATACATCTGAATGTTTTGCATAGGCTGTAGGTATGCAGGGCAGAATTTTTAAATGTGCCAATCTATACCTGATATCAGAGGCGGCTCAAGGTAATCTGCTGCCTGAGACGAGGGATGAGATTGGCCCCCCCTCCAATACCATGAGTGGGGGAGGGTGTTTTCCTCAAAACTCCTATCAGGGACTAAACCAAACCAAAATGTAAAATATCTAATGTGGAGGAAAGCAACATGGGGAACTCAGGGAAAGACAAGTTAAAACATCCTGATTGATGGCAACAACAGCATGCAAGGGAGGAGTGGTCTAGTGGTTAGGACAAGGTACTTCAGGCCGGAGGGCTGGGAGTTCAAGTCCCACTTGGGGACAGCAATCTCAGGCCGGAGGGACTGGGATTTCTAGTCCTATAGGCACTCCTTGTGGTCTTGGGCAAGCCACTTAACCCTCCATTTCCCATGTTCCCTGTAAGTATTGGCGTATGTGTCTCATATCCCCTCATGTTAAATGTATCCCCCAATTGACTGCTTTGACCCGGTGAAAAGCAGGATATAAATACAGCTAAATAATTTAAAAAAAATAAATAAAATGTCTGGCCCCAGGACCAGTGCAAGTTACTGATAATTATACATTATTCTGATCTGAACGCTACTCTTCCCACAACAATCCTGTAAAAATGTTTAATTGCAATATTACACAATTTAATATTTAAAAAAAAAGCCCCAAAAAACTGCATGAGTCTATCTACTCATCCAGCAGAGGGAGGAATACGGCAATAGTTCTTTGAGTTTTTGTGACTATCAGGATTTAATGTCTAACTTTGACGTCTGCTGCTCTTTACTGCTCCCCCCTCCCCGAAGCTGTTGTCCTAGGCAACTGCCTAGTGTTTGTCCCTGGCCACATGACAAATATGTCAACACTTGCATGGGCATCACTATGGGGAGAGTGTAGGTGAGGGAGCAAAGTACCCCTCCAACCCTCTCTCAGACTCATTCAATGTGTTTGGTTTTCAGCTTTTGCCCTCATTTTCCTCCCATCCATCCAGTTTCTTAACCACTGTCTGCATTTCTAACATACCCACCAATGACTCGGCCTCCCTCCCTATCACACTTCCCCAGGGGTCCATTTTATATTACAGTTTGTACATCTAAAGACAAACAGATGAATCCTCACTGGTATAGACTACAAACCTTTTTCAGTAATGTAGCAAAGTTGCTCAATTTTAGGATAAGGAACCCCCAAGCCTCAAAAGAAGGTCATTGTCTTAAAATACCAAAACATGAACACACATAAGGTATATATACAGATTTATTACTGGTGGTTTTAACAGCAGTACCAAGTCGGGCCAGCAGTAGCTTGCACCTTGAAAGGCGACTCTGATGCAAGACGTTCAAAAAGGTTACAGGTCATCAACAAGAGTCCCAGATGAGGGACCTGGAAGAACAGGAACATCTGTATCTTCCATACCAAGATCTCATACTGTTTCATTGCAGGCTAATTTGAAACCCTGACCTGGATCAGTGCTTCAACTACAGGAGCCATGCCTTGCTTGATACATCTAGTCCCCAAAGGATTGCTATCTTGTTTTCAGAGTCACAACAACTCAATAAAAAAAAGTCTGAGCTATTTTACAGGTCCCTAGCATCTAACACTTTGGACATATCATGCGAAGAGAGAGATTATTACAGAAAGATTCATGCTTGACAAGATAGAAGGTCAACGCAAAAGAGGAAGGTCAGCAATGAGATGGATTGATACAATAACAGCAGCTACGGGCACCAGTCTGTCAACAGTGAGCCGCCTGACTGAAGACTGAACACAATTTAGGACAACTATCCAGAGGGTCTCCATGAGTCGACACTGACTCGACGGCACTTAACAACAACAACAGCAGCATCTAACACACTATACTAGCTTCCTGACAACTGGCCCCAGGTGAGCATTTAACAAAGAAAAACAGACAAAACAATTAAACCAGCTTCAACTGAGCACTACTGTAAACAAAAAAGATCACTGCAAAAAAAAAAAAAATCTGAACATTCTACCAACCAGCTTTACCTTTTTCTGGCAGGATAACTTATCCAGAATGAACTCTTCCCCTCACTCTGCTCAAGGACCTTTTCTGGAGAGGCAAGGGTAAGGCCCAGATATTCACCACATCCCCTCCCACTGGCTCCTCCCTGGGATTTTTACTAAATAGTTTTTCCTATCCTCCCGAACCTCTTTCCACCTGCGCTAGTTTATTTTATGTTTCAAGTTCTCTTTTCCTTCTCCCTCATTTGCCCTGCAGGGACTATATGCTCTTTCATGTGGCCCTAGTCTCAGTTCCACTAGCTGGGTTGGATTGACCTACTAGGCGTTCAGGCATGTCCTGGTAGGCTGGTCAGGCTGGTGATGTGGTGAAGGATCAGGCTGTTGTGTGGCCACAGCAGTGCACCAGAGTGTTGATGGATCCAGCACTCAGTGCTGCATAGCTTCAGTATAGTCCCATACTTCCACCAAACCCAAGGACCTACCCCCCACCGCGCTGAACACGAGTGTTAAAGGCAACCACGGCTTGAGCTCCCCAGGCCGGGTTTGAGCTCGCCAACAACGATCCTCACGCTACTCGAGTTCCACAAACCGGGTCGAGCTGACCAACACTGAACAGCAGCACCAACAAAACCGACCAGGTGAGTTTCGGCAGCTCATTCACCAGGGCCAGTGAACTGTACGAAAACTGTGCACACCTCATCAAACATCCAAAACCGCAAGCATACCTCACACAGAACTTCACAGCATACCACCATGATCACAACATGGTTTCTACCATTCAGCCTCCTCCTCACACATATCCTGACACCAGACCCCCACCTCCACTACCTACACCATAACCTCCAATGGCACCCACCCACCACCTGGCAATACATAGTTCCACAATGCAATCAACAAGCCACACACAGCACATCAACAACAAGAAGAAAAAACACACACAAATCACACCCCCTCGCACAATTCTCCACGAAGTCACACAACGCAACAGAGCAAACTAACATAGAGCTCATAAACGCAAGGTCCATATGCAACAAGATACACACAATAGCAGACCACATAAAAGACCACCAACCAGACATACTCTGCATTACAGAAACCTGGCTCAATTCCACCGACACTGTCCTACTCAATCAATTGGTACCAGACGCCTACACAGCTCACAACTGCCCACGCACCCACAAACGCGGAGGAGGGGTTCTTATAATTGCGAAGAAAAACCTGAAGTTCAAAACGCACAGCTCCGCCGACACTCCTCAAAGCAACACACTCAGCATCATGAACAAACACGTGGCACTCTGCCTAACCTACAGAGCTCCCCGAGCACCCCCTGATGAACTGGCAGCCACGCTCGAAACAGCATGTGCTCTCACCGCAACTAATAAACCCACGCTACTGCTTGGTGACTTCAACCTCAAGTCCACCAACAACAAAGATGCAGATGCCTTCCTCCAAGCGATGACATCACTTCAATTCACCCAAATCATCAACGCCCCTACACACAGACTCGGCTCTACACCAGACCTTATATTCGCAACCAACTCCCTAACTGCAAGAGGTCTAATCTCAACACCTTCCATCACCCCAGTCCCCTGGTCAGATCACCACATAATCAAGATCATACTACAACTTCAAAAAGACAAGCGCAACGAACAAACCAACAATTCCCCCACACAAAGGCGATTCAAGAACTTCGACAGAGACGCCTTCCTACTAGACACGTTAAATCAACTGTCTACAGAAACAGACAACCTGGAGACTCAAATAACCAACTGGAACAACACACTATCCAACGCTGCCACAGCTACAGCCACCAAACCAAAGAAACACTGCAACAACAAGAGACATCACAAGCCCTGGTACTCCACAACCATACGACAAAAAAAAAGAGATCTCAGAAAGATGGAACGGAGATGGAGAAAATCCAAGACACCCGAAAACCAGCAGATTTACCTAACAAACCAGAGACAATACACTGAACACATCAACCAATCCAAGAAAGAATACCATACAAACATGATAAACACCTCCATAAACAAACCCAGGGAGCTTTTTGAAATAGTGAAAATCCTTACAAAGGAACAGAAAACAGAGGAGGATATACAAATAGACCCGCAAAAATTTGCGGATCACATCAAAGACAAATTTCACTCCACAGACCCAACTACAACCAGCTCTTCAACCCAGCCGGATTCATACCCCAAGACTTGGGACACTTTCTGCCCTCCCTCAACAGAACAGCTCTCCCACATCATCTCAGCAATCAGAACAAGCACCGCTCCCACGGACCCTTGCCCAGTTTCATGGATCAAGGCCACCAAATCAAGCTTCATCCACATCATACACAGCATTGTGCGCAACTCTCTCACCCAGGGTCTCCTGCCAGCTCAACTAAAACAAGCTACAGTACGCCCAATACCGAAGAAAACAACCCTCAACAAGAGCAACCCAGCAGCATACAGACCAATATCCAGCATTCCCTTTCTGGCAAAAATCATTGAAAAAGCAGTGCAACAACAACTGCAGGAACATATTGACAACAATGCCCCTCTAGACGACAACCAGCACGGCTTCCGTCCCCAACATGGAGTCGAAACACTGTTGATTTACCTCATAGACAACATCCTCAGAGTCATAGACGACAACACTAAAGGTATCCTAATGATCTTCGTCGACATCTCCTCCGCCTTCGACACAGTTGACCACCTTATCCTCCTGGAAAGACTAAAGAAAATCGGACTTCATGGTACCACGCTAAAATGGTTCCAATCCTACCTCACTGACAGGCAGATCCAAGTCAAGATAGGCCACAACACCTCTCAACCCATAAAAGTCCGCCAAGGAGTACCTCAAGGGTCCGCCCTCTCGGCACTGCTGTTCAACATTTACATCCAGCCTATATGCGACATCCTGAAAGCGAACAACATTCAATACACAATCTATGCAGACGATATCATGATATACACACCTATCTCAACCAACAACCCAGACTACAAGAAAATAACCGACTGCCTAACACAAATGACAAACTGGTGTACGAACAACAACCTCTCAATCAACTACAACAAGACTGAGGCACTAATAATCACTCGCAACCCTGACTTCATCCAACCACCGGACATCAGGATAACAGACACAACCATTCCAATAAAATCCGAAGTAAAATACCTTGGAGTAACCCTGGACAACGAACTAAATCTCAAGTCACATGTCAACAGAACAGTCAAGAATGCATATCATAGAATGAGAATCATCAGACGGCTTAAACCCCTCCTCAACACAGAACACTTCCGCACTGTATGCCAGGCACTCATCACACCATTAATGGACTTCTGCAACCCCATCTTCCTTGGCCTTCCAAAACAAACCCTCAAACCTCTTCAGCTAGCCCAAAACACCGCAGCACGCATAATCTCAGGCTCAGCAAGACACGAACACATTACCCCAGTTCTCAAAGAACTCCACTGGCTCCCGATCAGCTCACGCATCAAATACAAAACAATAATAAACATATTCAAAATCAAGCACCACATTTCAGCCAACAGCCTGCACACCCTCATTCACCCAGACACCAGCACCCGCCCAAGAAGAAAAGGAACCTCCAACAGAGTCAACACCCCGAGAGACTTCAGAAAAACACGAAAGGACACTACAGCAAGAGCCCTCTCCCTGGCAGCCCCAACTATCTGGAACTCCCTCCCAGACGATCTGAGATCGACAACGGACCTCAAAGACTTCCGCAAACAGCTGAAGACAGCGCTGTTCATAGAACATTATGGACACGTCACTTAATCAACAAGGACTAACCAACAAAGGCCCCCCCAACCCTGACGAGAGATTGCACAACGGCCCAGGATTTAACTCAAGCCCTATCTGGACTGTACCTTGTAATATAGAACATGCTGTATCATAGCGCACACTGTACATAGCCCACCCTAATCTATACCCTCACACCCACGCACATTTTAAACAATACAGCCACCGCAAAATCTTCCCCCCACACGCACATTATACCCCCCTTCACTGCATGAAATTCCCCCACATACTTTGATTGTATTGTTGTGATACCGCCTTGATTTTATGATAAGACGGTTTAGAAATACTTTTAAATAAAATAAATAAATACTTTTCCTACCTTTGAAAACAGTCATATAGGGCTTTGCTCTCCGAGACTCAAGAGCCAAAAATGGATAGGCAGTGGCTGAAGGTGTACCAGCCCAGGGCTTCCTTCCTGCACATCATGTTGCTCCCTGATGCTCTATTTGAATAAAAAGCCACGTTCTGCTAGCGTACATTGCAGGTCTGCGTGCACGCCAACTTTTTGAAACAGAAAAATCCACCAACTACCATGCACCGGCCCCATTCCCCAATCTCTGCCCCACTCCCGTTCCATCTTCTGGATCACTGATTCAGTAGATGGGAAAAATAATACACAATTAATTTAACTATACTTTTACCCGTGGGCACATTGCACAATAATCAAAATCACAATTTCTGCTGGTAAAATGCTGTTTTGCCTGTGGAAAGGGCTTTGATTATTGCCTTCTAAATGTTTACCCTATAAAATTAAAATAGTGAACAATATTGTAAACATTTATGTACATATGAACTTTTAGTTCGGTTAAGTGTCCCACATCTCCTCTCTAATGTAACAGAAATTTTAGACCTCCTTATACACATGATCTATCCCCCACTTTTATCCCCACACCCCCATACACATGATCCTCTAAATGCAAAACTTATAAAACAGGGATATTCTGCAGTGTGCACATAGAAGTATCAAACACAAGGCCTCTTTCCCTGCAGAGTTGCCAACCCACCCCAGGTCAATAAAATAGACTGTGCCAGTTCTGATTTTGTCAAATTGAATTAATGGATTTGAACATCTCAGTGACCGCTTAGTTTTGCCTGATGATTGGGCCAGCCCTGCAGACGTGTGTACATTTACACACAAGGCTGGTGCTACCTGTATTGCTGTCCTGTGTAAGTAATAACTGTGCTGCCCCCCCCCCCACAGTATATTCCAATAGAGCACTTCACAAGCATCTCCTTTGTCCCCAACATAATGAAAATTTTCCAAGGGGTGGCTGTATTAGTCTGAAATAGAAAAAATGGCAGAGGCAGGGTGGCACCTTATAGATGCCACCATGCCTTTGTCACTTTTGTCCCAACAATAAGTGTAAGAATGTCTGAATAACATTTACATGTGCAGTGGGGTTAGAGAGAGGCTATGAGATTTCTACATGACTTCCCTCCAGCGCCAACTATCATACACACAAGTAAGTACTATAAAACCCCGAAAAAAGATTGCTCAAAATGTATCCATTTTGGCCGTTTTTTGCTTTTTCAACTTATGTAGAGACTTATCGCTTTCTTCCAATACAACCTTCTTGATGTCATCCGATTACTCTTCTGGAACTCTGTCATTTGTATCTAAAGCAGCAAATTGATTTCTCAGGCAGTCTTTACATTCCAGTGATATATTCTCAAGGTCATATTTTTGCTACATTCATTAATGGCTTGCTCTTTTTCAACTTTAGCTTGAGTTTGCATACTAGTAATTGGTGATCTGTACCATAGTCAGCTCCAGGTTTTGTCTTTGTTGATGTTATCAAGCTTTTCCATCGTTGTCTTCCACAGATGTAGTCAATTTGATTTCTGTACAATCCATTGGGTGAAATCCACTTGTACAGTTGGCGCTTGTGTTGCTGGAAGAAGGTGTTTGAGATGAATAGATCATAAGTTTTGCAGAATTCTATCAGTCTTTCTCCAGCTTAGTTTCTGTTACATAAGGTAAAAAAGCAAAAACACCAAAATGGATGACTGAAGAAACTCTGAAAATTGTCCAGAAATGCAGAGAAGCTAAAGCCAAAGGAGAAAGAGAGGCAATCACAGAACTCAACACAGATTTCCAATGTGCAGCAAGACAGGACAAGGAAAAGTACTACAGTGACACATGCAAGGAAATAGAATCAGAAGCTATTAGAGGAAGAACAAGATTGGCTTTTCTAAAGCTATGAGAGTTAAAGAAAAAATTCCAGCCTCGAAATGGAATGCTACAAGATGCTCCAGGATCCATGTTGAATGATGCTGAGATGATCAAGAAAAGTTGGAAAGAATATACAGAGTCATTATACCATAAAGATTAAGTGGACCAACAGCTGTTTCAACCTATACCTTATGATCAGGAACCATTGGTAATGAAAGAAGTCGTCGAAGCAGCATTGAAAGCCTTATCAAAAAACAAAGCACCAGGTATTCATGGCATTCCCATTGAGTTATGAGTTATTACAGCAATCCGATGAAGCTATTACCATACTTACAAGGCTCTGCCAGGAAATTTGGAAGACAAATTCATAGCCAACTGACTGGAAAAGATCTATATCTATATTAACACTGAAGAAAGGTGACCCTACTGACTGTGGAAATTATCGCACAATCGCTCTGATCCCACATGCCAGCAAGATTCTACTCAAGATCTTTCAACAGAGACTACAACTATACCTGGAACGAGAACTGCCTGAAGTGCAAGCAGGGTTCAGGAAAGGGAGAGGAACGAGAGACATTGTCGCGGATATGTGATGGATCCTTGAAAAGACAAAAGAATACCAAAAGGATATCTGTATGTTTTATTGACTAGTGCAAAGCTTTTGACTGTGTAAACCATGAGAAACTCTGGGCCACATTAAGAAGCATGGGTATACCAGAACACCTGATCGTTCTCTTGTTTAACCTTTACATTGATCAAGAAGCAACAGTTTGAACGGAACTAGGAGAAACAAAATGGTTTAAAATCAGCAAATGTGTATGACAAGGCTGCATATTTTCCCCCTATGTATTTAATTTATATGCGGAACAAATCATCAGAGAAGCAGAACTGTATGAAGACAACAGAGGTATGAAGATTGGTGGAAGATTCATCAATTACCTTCGCTATGCTGATGATACCACATTACTGGCTGAAAGTGAAGACATTTTGAAACATTTGCTTCTCAAGATCAAGGAATATAGTCTTCAAATGGGTCTGCATCTTAATGTAAAGAAGACAAAGATCTTGACAACTGGCAAAATCAATAAGTTCATCGTTGATGGAGAAGAAATTGAAATAGTGGACAACTTTAACCTACTTGGATCAACTATCAATAAAGAAGCAACAAGCAGTCAAGAAATCCAATGACACATTGCTCTTAGCAGAATGGCTATGAAAGACCTAGACAAGATTCTCAAGAGCAGAGATGTCCATACAAAGATTTGACTTGTTCAAGCCATGGCATTTTCAATAACATCATATAGATGTGAAAGTTGGATAATGAAAAAAATAGACAGGAAGAAAATTGATGCCTTTGAATTATGGTGCTGGCGACGAATATTGTGTATACCATGGACTGCCCGAAGAACAAACCATTCAGTACTAGAGAAGTTCAAGCCTAAGCTTTCGTTAGAAGCTCAGATGACAAGACTTCTACTTTCATGCTTTGGACACATCATGTGAAGAGAGAGATCATTAGAGAAAGACGACATGCTTGGCAAGGTAGAAGGTCAACGCAAAAGAGGAAGGCCAGCAATGAGATGGATCGATACAATAACAGCAGCTACGGGTGCCAGTCTATCAACAGTGAGTTGCCTGGTGTAAACCGAACACAATTTAGGACAACTATCCAGAGGGTTACCATGAGTCGACACCGACTTGATGGCACCTAACAAGAACAACACAGAATGTATATCAAACCTGCCATAACATAATACCAAGACCCACCCACCACCAATCCTGCCTATGAAAAGGCAGTACTAAATATACTAAACCAATACATCTTGGAGCACACTAATACCTTCTCGACTGGGAAAACAAAACAAGTTGGACTGTTACAGATGTCTACACAGAAACTACATGCTAACAGAACGCTGTGCCTTCGACACACACACACAAAACAGACAGGCCTTCACCAAATATGAAACAAAGGACCACAAATTAGAAATAGGAAGACAATAATTGATTGAGGGATCCCAAGAAGTCAAACTCATCATTGATTGCAACACTGGAGAAATAAAAATAGAAATGCATTTCCTCTTGCACTGAACAAAGCACAGACATCAGCAATCACATTTCATATTCCAGTTTGTTTCCAGAATAAGTTCAAAATAAAATATGTTTTGTCCTACCCATGTTGTGTGGGTATTTTATTTTTTTCAGTCACAGTGACCTCAGGCTCTTGTCTACTACCCTCTGTTACTTTATTGTCTTCTCTTAACCCTCTTTCCACTCTCTCTCTCTCTTTGCTCCATGTAGCCATCAACCCATGTTTCTCCCTCTTTCTTTTTGCCCCCTACAGTCATCGCCCAACCATGTGTCTCCTCTCTCTATGCCCCCTGCAGCCGTCACCTGTGTCTCTCTTCCTCTCTCTCACTCTTTGTCCCCCTACAGCCATTATTTGTGTCTCTGTCTTTGTCCCTCTGCAGCCATCACCCATGTCTCTCTCTTTGCCTCCTGCAGCCATTACCCAGCCATGTGTCTCCCCCTCTGTCTCTTTGCCTCCTGCAGGCATCACCTGTGTCTCCCTCTCTCTCTTTCTTTGCCCCCTGCAACCATCACTCATATGTCTCTGCCTTTATGGTCTTTTGCACCCCCAGTCAGCTCCCTTCTCTCACCCCCAACAATCTACTGCCGTCTGCCACTATTAGTTCTTGCAAGTGATCAGGCTGATTCATCAGACTCTGATGAATCAGGCTGATTGCTGGTTGCAGGAACCAATAGCGGCTGGCTGTTCTTGATTTTGCCACCTCTGTCTGCAATGCTTAGGGAGAGAGAACTGATGTATTCCCCAGATTTCCAAGTTTCTGCCACAACTTATATATCCTTGCTCACTGGCATATACAGGAGGCTGAAGAAAAATAAGATCACTGGTGGATGGCTACTAAGTTAGCCCCGAACCAGCCTTTGCCATCACAGACACATGTTTCTGCTTGAAAGTTGCACAGTATCCTGGTAGCTGCAGCACTTGGGTCAAAGAGCCCATGGCTGCAGTGATCACCCAGCACATGAATCGCCTGACGGTATAGCCTGATACAGTCGTGGTTAACATTATTGACATGCTTGCATTTTTGATAAGTTTTGGACAGTATCTTGAGGAATAATTGGAAATATCCCAACTGTAGCTCATCATATTTTAATAGTATGTTCAAAGGTATACAACAAAAAAAGATGTCTGTGCAACATTGCCGTGGTAATTTCTGAGAAACAAAACAAAATATGACCTGGACATGATTCATGGTATGTTTGCTGGTAGTTTCTCCAATTGCGATTTGTTCCAGCTCATGAATATTTCCAGGATTTCTTTTACCAGTAGCAGATTTCAGCTCTTTCCAAAGGTTCTCAATTTAATTGAGAATCAGGACTCATTGCTGGCCAGTTTAAAACAATCCATTTGTACCTTTTTAAATATGGCGGAGGTTCCATAATATTGTGGGGCTGTTTTGCTGCCTCAGGAACTGGAGCCCTCAAACGTATTAAAGGAATCATGAAGTTAGAGGACTACCAATATATTTTGGAGTGAAATGTGCTATCTAGTGTCAGAAAACTATGTGTTGAAGGTCATGGGTCCTTCAGCAGGACAATGACCCAAAACATACATCCGAAAGTACAAAAGAATGGTTAAAAAGGAAAAAAATGGACTGTTTTAAACAGGTGAGCAATAAGTTCTGATCTCAATCCAATCAAGAACCTTTGGAAAGAGCTGAAATCTGCCATTGGCAAAAGAAATCCTGGAAATATTTATGAGCTAGAACAAATCACAGTTTGAGAAACTATCAGCAGACAGCTGAATGTACAAAATGTATAGATGGCTATAAGAAATGTTTGAAGACTGTCATCCCTGTTAAGGGTCATGTAACCAAATATTAGTGAAGGGTGCCATTAATCCTGTCCAGGTCATATTTTTTTCTCAGAAATTACTGTGTAAATTGCAGAGACATCTTTTTTTGTTGTATACTTTTGAACATGCTATTAAAATATGGTGACATACAGTTGGAATATTTCCAATTCTCAAGATATTGTACACAATATATCTAAAATGCAAGGGTGCCAATGTTGATCACAACTGTAATTGCAAAAAATGGGAGGAAAAAAGACCTCTACTACTACTATTGCTGTTACTATTGAACATTTTTTATAGCGCTACAAGATGTACGCAGCACTACACAGGCACATGTAAAAGACGGTCCATGCTCATCAGAGCTTACAGTCTAGTCAAGAACACAGTAGCTGTATACATAGGACACATCTAGGGGAATGGTAAGGAAAACACGAAGGTGATCAGGTGAGTCAAGATCCGAAAGCGGCAGCAAAGAGGTGAGTTTCAGCCTAGATTTGAAAAGCATCAGAGAAGGCACCTGATGTACAGACTCGGGTAGTTCCAGGCATAAGGAGCAGGAAGGTGAAAGGAGTGAAGTCTGGAGTTAGCAATAGACGAGAAGGGCACAGATAGAAGCAATTTGCCAGAAGAGTGGAATTCTTGAGGAGGGGTGTAGAGAGAGATAATAAAGATAAGAGAGGAAAGGTAGGAGAGAAGCTGCAGAGTGAATGCACTTATAGGTCAGCAGAAGTTTATACTGGGTGCGAAAACAGATAGGGAGCCAGTGAAGTGACTTGAGAAGAGGGGTAATATGAGCATGATGAAGCTGGTGGAAGATTAGCTGTGCAGCAGAGTGTTGAACAGATCGAAGGGGAGAGAGATGATTCAGAAGGAGACCAGCAAAAGAGTAGGTTACAATAGTCAAGACAGGAGGTGACTAAGGAGTGGATAAGGGTTATAGTAGTGTGTTCAGAAAGGAATGGGCGAATTTTGTTGATGTTGTAGAGAAAGAAACAGGTTTTAGCTATCGGTTGGATGTGTGTGGAGAAGGAGTCAAAGATGACCCAAGGTTGTGAGCTGAAGAGTAGAGAGTTATCCACAAAGACTGAGAAAAGAGGAAGGGGAGAGGATGGTTTAGGGGGAAAAATAAGCAGCTCATTTTTGGCTATGTTCAATTTCAAGCGGCAGTGAGACATTCAAGCAGCAATGTCAGAAAGGCAGGCAGAGATTCGTGACTGGATTGCTGGAGAGATTTCAGATGTAGAAAGGTAGATCTGGGAGTCATCAGCATAAAGATGGTACTGAAAGCCATGGGAAAAGATGCGTACACCAAGGGACTAAGTATAGATAAAGAAAAGGAGTGGACCCAAGACCGATCCTTGGGGTATACCGAGAGTGGAATAGCAGTAGAGGAGGATCCATCAGAACAAACACTGAAAGAATAATGGGAGAGATAAGAAGAGAACCAGGATAGCACAGAGCCCTTAAAACCAAGCGAGGACAAGGTATCGAGGAGAAGGTTGTGGTCGACGGTGTCAAAAGCAGCAGAAAGGGTAAAGAAGGATGAGGATTGATTAAAGGCCCTTGGATTTTGCCAGGAACAGGTCACTGGAGACTCTGGCAAGAGCCGTTTCCGTAGAATATAAAGGATTAAAGCCAGATTGTAGAGGATCCAAAAGGGCCTGAGCGGAGAGAAAGTTGAGGCAACAGCAATGAACTGCACAATCAAGTAATTTAGAAATGAAGGGGAGGAGGGAGATGAGTCAATAGTGAGAAGGACAGACAGGGTCTATTGAGAGTTTCTTGAGGAGAGGAGTGACCACAGCATTCCTGAAGGTTGCAGGGAAAGTTGCAGTGGAGAGTGATAGGTTGAGAATGTGAGAGATGGAAGGAACTACAGTGGAGGAGATGGAGCTAAGGAGACAGATGGAAATAGGATCAGAGGAGCAGGTAGTGAGTTTGGATGAGGAAAGAAGGTGAGTAGTTTTCTCCTCAGAGGTCATAGAAAAGGAAGCAAGGGTAGCAGAGGTGGGGGGGGGGGGGAGTAGATGACCTTGTGGGGAATTGCATTGTGATCTTGTGTATTTTGTAATGGAAGTCAGCCAGGGTTTGGTCAGAAAGAGAGGGAGGGAGGGGTTGGAGGTGGAGGCACCTTGAGGAGCGAATTGAGAGTTGTAAAGAGATGGCAAGGATCAGAGACAAGAGAGATAGTCAGTTGGACATAATAGTCTTGTTTGGCGAGTGCTATGGCTGACTGGAAAGAGACAAACATGAATTTGAAGTGTAGAAAGTTCGCAAGGGTGCGGAATTTGAGTCAAGCACGCTCAGCTGAGCAGGTGCAGGAACGAAGATAGTCAGTGTTGAGGTACAGTATGCCTCACATGACCTGGCATGGGTGGAGCAAGAGCATCCGGAGCAGAGGAGAGTGCTACTGCTTCATCAACAGAAGCAGATGACATAGAGGAGGAAAGAGGTGATGAGACGGTGGAGGAGAGAACCAGTGGGTCAATAGCATGAAGATATCTAAGAAGGTTGGAGGAGACAGGGAGAGGTTGAGGTGATGAGTGATGAAGAGTGAAACTTAGCAGGTGATGGTCCGATAAGGGAAGAAGTGAGGAACAGAAGTTTGAGGCTAAGCAATTAGAGAAGAATACAAGTTCAAAGCAGAGGCCTTCCTGGTGAGTAGTACCTATAATGGGCTATATATGGCTGTCCTTACATTATCATGCCTGCTTGCTCATGCCCGAATAAATACCATCATAGGTCATTAAAACCTAAATAAATTCCATCATAGGTCATTAAAACCTCCTCTGAACAATCTTCTAATATTTAACGAGATTTGAAGCAACTACTTATCTTTCTCATATGTTGCCTCTTTTCCCAAAATTTCAGTCAGAACTTGGAGGTCTCAAACTTACTCATTCCAATGCTGCCAGCGTTTTGGACAGTGCTTCTTCAGGGAATGGTTCAGGGAAGCTCTCCTACAGAGACAAACAGGTGACACACAACCCTTAGAACATACTCATAAAACATATACTCTGACTTCAAACCCCATTAGTATTGTTATCATATAAGACATGTGATTCTCCATACCATGGCTTCCCTAATCTAAAATCACTAAAAATAAACCACTCACAACTAAATGTTCACGACCCTCTAGACTTTAAAAAAAAAAAAAAAAAAAAAAGCCTTACCTGTGTTTACTACATTCATGCAAACTCAACTGTATTCAAAACGCCCATTCATCAAGGTTAGATCTCCTTTCATAACAATCAGCTCTTATCCTAATCTTATCACATTGTAAATAACATTCATTTCACACCAACTTACCTTAAACATAGAAATATGATGACAGAAAAAGACCACATGGCCTATCTAGTCTGTCCTTCCATATCAACAGCTACAACAGTCCCCTTTTTACCTTTAGAGATCCTCTGTAAAGGTCATAAGAAATATATATCTTAAATCCTTTACAGGCACAGGTCCTGTTCTCACTGCTAGCCATTCATATCACCTTTTTTAACCTCTCAAATGGCATAGCTCCGAATACGGACGCTGTGCATGCGCTTTAAAGACTGTCTCCCCTCTCGCCTTTATAAGCCTTTCCTGGTGGTCCTAATGCTCATCATGTTCTTCTCTTATAAATGAAATATAAATTATAGGTGATTCTTAACCAGGAATATCCAAAAAACATGAGTTAAAAAAAATCCCAATTTAAATTCACCAAAGTGAGAAAAAAAGGGAAAAAAACCTCACAAAAACCTCTACTCATTCATTATCGACCTTATATATTCCACTGTATGCCATTGTTCAACCCTTTTGGATGTACTGTCTGTAATTTAAAGATCCACTGTTTCCTTTGAATCAACTCTCCATTCCTGTCCCCTCCCCTAATGTTCTGGGGAATGTGGTCAATGCAAAAACATCTTAATTCATCAAAATTATGTTGGTATTCCAAACAATGCCGGACTATAGGTGCCTCTTCTACTTTACAGTTTAATTTACTTTTATGTTCTGTCATACGTATTCTCATTTGCTGAATGGCTTTGCCTATATAAAGCTTCCCACATAGGCATATAATAAGATATACTTCATATGTAGATATATAAGAAGTCTTCCATTTCAGGATATATCCTCAACCTTGATGGAAAAAGGTCTTGATATTCATAGAAATGGCACAAATTTGGTACGGATGCATGGCATAGAATGATGATTTTACTATGGAACTAATTTGTTTGGTGAAGGAGATATTGTAGTCTAGAAGGATGCCCATGTATTTAAAGAAAGTAGTTAGCTTGATGGGTCTGCCATGAAGGACTGGAGATATAGCTGGGAGGTGGTGAACCACCTGTTAGCCATGTCACTGTGGAAGGCAGTTTTCAGCGAGCCAGTCCTCAACCAACGAGAGATTGTGATTAATGGAGAGACTGTGATTAATGGGGGCAAGATCAGGGTTAGAGGAATCAATGAAGGTTATGAGTAGGATGTCATTGGCATAGACTAAGGTGGAAATACAAAGCAGTGGACTTAGGAAAATAATGAAAAGAACAGAGCCCTGAGGTACACTATAGGGAAAGTGGCTGTGAGACTGAGGAGCTATCATTGATGGACACAGAGAAAGTGTGACTTAATGAGGATTAAAACCAACGGAGTACCTTTCCATGGATGCCGATTGAAAAGAGGCGAACAAGTAAAAGATTATGGGAAGAAAATACTCATCTTTAGGACTATTCAGCTTTGCTGATGCAGTGTAGAAAGGAATTTTCTTCAGAGTGTCCACAGCTCTTTGAATGTAAGGTGTGCTTTGTACTCCAATACGCTGACAAACTACACATCTTCTGCAATAGTACTGCACATACCTTCGCCACTCCAGGAGAAGCCAAAAGCTTTCTTCCTTATCATCCCTCCAGTCCAGTCGAGTCCAGACAAGCAGGTTGTCTCCTCCCACCAGCAGTTTGAGACTGAGCATGCCCAAACTTTGGTGATGCCCACACAGTTCTCCCACCTGCACTACCCACCAAAGCTAGTATCTGTCTCCAGCAGCTGGTGGGGAGTGTCGGCCCAGTTCTGGGTTGGATTGGATTGAGATAGGTGGAGAATGTGGTTCTTGCTAGGTTTCTTGTTAGACTCTTGGCTTTGATTTCTAATACTAGCTAATCCGCCAAACAGAAAAGAAAATAATACAAGATACAGTTACAGAGAGGGACTTCATTCCGGGCTGAACCCATGAGTGGGTGGCCTTTGGGATAGGCAGTGCAGAGAGCAAGCCAGGACAGCCAGGGGCAAGCATCCTGAGGGACTGGGATCGTTAAGTCGGTCCAGTCTTGCTTTGAGAATATACTGAAGGAGGGGGGGGGGGCAGTCCAGTCCCTTCCCCCCCATGATCGGTAGAGCCAGCACCGACCTGGGAAGTTCATTGATTGCTGATTGTCCAAATAGTGCCCTTCTCTGCACTGTATTCTGTCGGTTGGGCAGTACGGAAAGAGCTCTGAAGGGTTCGACTTCTCGGGGGGGGGGGGGGGGCAGACTACATGGCAGCTGATTGTGTCGGGCCTAGCGGCACTCGGGCATGTGGTGTGTGGATTCTGATCTGAGGGCACTCCTTTGCTTATGGGGGCGGGATGCCAAGTGCCTCTCTCACAGCAATGATGCTCTTCCTAGTTCTTGCAGCTGCATTATGCTGCCTGTAAAGACTACGTGCGCGGCATGTGGAGCTTGCCGATCCAGCCTCTCTGTAATGGGCATCTGTAAGTCTTACAAAAGGGAGACCCGCTCAGTCGAGAATGCTTTGATAGGCTATGTTTTGATGTTGGGGGAGGCAGCTAGGGGGAAGTCACATTCGGCACAGGCCTCAGCTCCCAATGCTTCTCCCGTGGTGGTGGCAGGAATGGAGGTCAGTTTGGGGACAGTGAGCCAGATGTAGGTTAAAATGGCAAGCAGGCAAGACCTGTTGTTTCAGTCCCCGCAAGTTGGTGGTTCCAGTCCCTGCAAGTTGGTTGTTCCTTAGAAGAAAAGGAGGAATCTGGGTCCTTGGAGCCATTTTCCCCAGAATTTGTGCTGCTCGTGCACCAGGATTATTTCCTACAGCAGAGAATAGCGGATATGGGGGCAGGAGCTGCAGCAACCTGCTGGAAAGTGAGGTTGGAGGTGTCAGTCTCCCCTCACAGGCTGGGGAAAGCGAGGGAGCCCACAGCCAAGCACCCCCCCCCCCCCCGGTGGGGCTCTTCAACACTTTGGAAAATCCCTTAGAGAGCACTTCAGACTTTCTGGCAGAGGGCACACCAGGGGACCCGGAGAAGAAGGAGGCCACACCTGGAGTTAGACTCAAATGTGGTTCGCATCTTCTGCAGGGAAGAGCTGCCTGCCCTCGTTGCCCATTTGATGGTGGCCTTGAACATTGTCCATACTGTGCAGGCAGACGAGGAGCCCTTGGAGGACCCCTTGCAGCAGGACCACCGTAAGCCCCAGATGGCCTTTCCAGTGCACAGGGTCATCCAAAGTATGATGGAAATGAGAGGCAGGCCCCTGGCCCTGGGCTCTTTGTGGGTGCAAGTAGCTGCCCTGGCATATTATCGTGAGCGAGTCCAGGGGTTGTCACTGGCTTCGCACCCAGATGTGGTTTGTTTTCTTCAGGCAGTCAAGCAGCTGCGACCTCTCAGATGAGCCCTTGTTCCCTCGTGGGATTTGAATCTGGTTCTGTCCATGTTGACGAGGGTGCCCTTCGAGCCGTTGGGCATGGCTACAATGAAGGATCTCACATAGAAGATGGTGTTTTTGATGGCAATTGGTTTGCATGGCAGATTTCTGAACTTCATGCTCTCTCCTGTCTGGAATCGTTCCTATTGATCTCCAAGGAGAAGGTGGTCCTATACCCGGTACTGTCCTTTTTGACGAAGGTGATATCAGCTTTTCAAGCCGGTGACGTTGCTGGCCTTCACTGGTGATGATGCTTGGGAGGAGGACCGACAATTGCCTCTTTTGGATGTGAGGTGTATGTTGCGCAGGTACCTTAAGTGCATGGGGCACTTTCGCAAGTCTGATTGGCTGTTTGGGAGGCCACGCAAGGGAAAAGTGGCCTCCAGAGCTTTGGTGGCACGCTGGATCAAGGAGGCAATCACTTTGCCGTACCCCCTTAAGCGCAGGCTTGTGTCGCAAGTGTTGAGAGCTCATTCTACTACAATACAGGCAGCATCTTGGGCAGTACTCATTGGTGCCGCCCGTGGACATTTGTAAAGTGGCGACTTGGGTATTGTTGTATACTTTGTGTGTCATGTGTAAGCAGTGTGGGATGCGAGGTTTGGAGCTTTGGTGTTGCAGGCCAGGCTTGCAGGTCCCGCCTATGTTTAGTACTGCTCTGGTACAATCTGCTCATCTGGACTGGACTGGAGGGGTGATAAGAAAGGGGAAATTAGGTCTTACCTGCTAATTTTCTTTCCTTGAGTCCCTCCAGTCTAGTCCAGTATGCACCCGGTATTTCTCAGTGTTCTTAGGGTGGTGAGCCCAGCCCTCGCAGAGTTCATTAGTTGTTTTGGGGGCCGGGGTAGTAAGTGATGCATGGAGGGAGCGGTCCTCTGTTCTTTTAGGATGAGTCTCTGGTTGATTGTTAGTGTGTTCTCAGTGGGTTGGAGAGCCAGGTATAAAAAAAAAATAAAAATAAAAATAATAAAACAGTAAAGGAAAGGAAGATGCCTTCTGTGAATAGTTTTCTTTTTGGCTTTAGGTTAGTGGTTGGCCTTTTAGAGTGTTGTCGGCTTAGTCAGGAGGATATTGACTTTGGTGGGTAGTGCAGGTGGTATAAGTATGCTGACATCACCCAAGTTTGGGCATGCTCAGTCTCCAGCTGCTGGAAGACAACCCGCTCAACTGGACTGGAGGGACACAAGGAAAGCAAATTAGCAGATAACACCTAATTTCCCCTTAATGGGTACAACTTGGTAATTGCCATAGAGACCTAAAGTGGAGGTAAAATCCTTGTAGATACCAAGAAGGTTTGGATGTAAGATTTATTGGACTGAGAGAAATACTTGGATATTTAGACCTTCTTTTTTGGTCTCCTTTTAGAATTTGAATGACATGATTATTTTTATTGACTGTTAGTTTACTACCCAAATAACTGATGAGACTTGATTGCATAGAAGTGCAGACTCGGTCTCCTCTGGAGCTGCGATTTGCCATGTGAGAACATAGAGGTACCCTTGGGCCTTGAGACAGCCTAGAGGAAGAATGGAGTTATTGTTAGAGAGGTAAACTTAACAAGAATCTAGTGATTCACCGGCTCTCAGACCCTTGATTGGTCCTGTAACTGCACCAGAAGGGAGAAGGGACTGTAGTTGTATTGATCATAGAGAGTGCATGGTGTGGGTATGAGTGATGGGGAGGGGAGGAGTGAGTGGAGGGAAGCTTGGATTAAGAATGGTTGAGTGGAATGGAAAGCTATGGGTAGTCTTGTGGAGGGGGGAAGGGTAATAATACTGTTCTGTTTTAAGGCACTGGTTTTGGAAGGGGAAGGTGTAGGCACACACATTGCAATTGGGTTCAAGGTCCTGAACTTGGGGAATGCTGATGAATAATTGGGGGGAAGAGAGGTAAACTGACTAAATTCCAGTCCACTGGGGCTGGCGTCCTCCCCTTCCCACTGTCCCAGTCTTTCACTGCCCCTATTACCGAACTTCTACTAATTTGATCTCCTGTTCTCCCCATCGTTCAACCCTATCCTCCCCCCAATCCCTCCTACTCCTTCAGTTTGCACTCCTAAATTGTCACTCCCTACGCTCAAAGTCCACTTTGATCCATGATATTGTCCCCCAACACAATCTTGATCTCCTTTTCCTCACCGAAACATGGCTGAAAGACGGTGAGGAACCCCTTCTCAATCGCTGCTTACCCCCAGGTTTTTCAGCTCTATCGGCCCCCCGTCGGGGTAGGAATGGTGGAGGCCTCGCTGTCCTCTACCGCTCCTCCCTCCCCCTTCAAGAACAAACTTCTTCCGCCCTCCACTACCCTGAATCTCTACTTCTCCGCCTCGCAACCTCCCCTCCACTCCACTTCCTCCTCATCTATGCCCCTCCTATATCAACCCCCGTCTGGGACTCTCTTCTTTCTACCATCTCCGAGGCTTCACTTCTCTATTCCCAGCTCTTAATTCTCGGAGATTTCAATGTCCATGTTAACTCTCCCTCTTCATCCCGCGACCATGCGTTCCTTTCCCTCTTGTCCGATCTCTCCCTCTCTCAATTTGTCCCTTTTCCTACCCACATAGCCGGACATACTCTCGACCTTCTTATCCTTTCCAAGGCCTCCTCTCTCATTCTCTCTTCCCCCTCCTCCCTACCCCTCCCTTGGACCGATCACTTCTGCCTCTTCTCCTCCCTTTCGCTTCCTCTCTCTTCCTCCCTTCCTGACTCCAAAACCAGCTCTGCACCCCCATGGCTTTCTCGTCGCATCACTGCTGACACTCTTCTCCAGTTCCCTTCCTCCGATACCCTTCTTCCCCCTGACTTTCATCACCTTCCTGTAAATACCCAGGTTGACACCTGGAACTGAGTCCTTTTAACCGCTCTCGATAACCTAGCCCTCTCCAGTCGTGCCCATCACCCTCGTCGCCACCCCTGGTTCCACTCCGGTCTCTTCCTTCTTTGCAGGCATCTCCGTCATGCTGAAAGACTCTGGCGCAAACATCCCTCTCCCCTTCTTCTGGACCACTTCCATATCTGTCACCGTCATTACTGTCTCTCGCTTCACACTGCCAAAAAGGATTAGTTTTCCTCCCTTATTTCCACTTCTGCCAACTCCTCCCGCCAATTGAACTCTGCCCTTCGCTCCCTATCTGCCCCCTCACTCTTTCTCTACTCCCTCCCTCCCCCCAGTCACTCCTGAACCTGCCTCCCTGGCAACCTACTTCTCCTCTAAAGTCCTCTCCCTCCGCCTCTTGTTCCCTTGCTGCTCTCCCCCACTTTCTCCTCCCCCACCAATCTCAGATCATATTCCTCCTTCCTCTTCCCCCTCCCTCTCTCTTCGATTGTCCTCCTTTGAACCCATCTCTGCCTCCGTCCTCTCCAAGACCTTTAACTCTGTTCGGAAAACCTTCTGCTCTTCTGACCCCATTCCCTCCCACTGGCTCTTAGATCCCTCTCTAGCTCTCTCCCCCCACATTCTCTCTATCTTTAATTCTAGTCTCTCCACAGGTGTCTTCCCCTCTCCCTGGAAACACGCTATCATTCGCCCCATTCTGAAAAAGGGTTCACTAGATCACTCTTCCACCTCTAGCTGGCGCCCCATTTCTAATCTCCCTTTCCTCTCCAAGCTTTTGGAAAAGCTTGTTTTCACTCAATTGTCATCACATCTTGAAATTTCTCTCACCCTTCACCCTCGACAATCAGGTTTCCGCCCCGGTCACAGCACAGAGTCTGTTCTTCTTTCTCTTCTAAACAAACTCCACACTGCTCACGATCATGGCCTTGTCACTCTCGCTGTCTCTCTGGATCTCTCTGCCGCATTCGACCTCGTTGATCATTGCACTCTCCTTTCACGCCTCCAAGATGCCGGCATCACCGGCACAGTTCTTCATTGGTTTCACTCCTTCCTCTCTGGCCGTTCCTTTTCAGTTTCCACCGGTTCTCTCTCTTCACCCTCCACTCCCCTTCCCTGCGGTGTCCCCCAGGGCTCTGTCCTTGCTCCCTTCCTCTTTAATGTCTTTTTGGCTCCTCTCGCACTTTTAGTCCAACAACACGGTATCACCGGATATTATTACGCTGACGATATCTTTCTTCTTTATCACACCAACTCTGTCTCCCCCGATATTACCCCCTTCAACAATTGTCTCTCCTCAGTAGCATCCTGGCTTTCCTCCAACTTCTTACATATCGATCTCTCCAAAACCTCAGCCATCTGGTTCACTGCCGGTAGCCCTGCCCCATCCCTCATTCCACTGCTCTCTTCCATTCCAATCCCCATCGTCACCTCTCTACGCCACTTTGGTGTGACCCTCGACTCCTCCCTATCGTTCAAAGCACATATCTCATCTGTAGTTCAGCGCTGCTTTCTCACCCTAAGAAAAACTCCGATCTGTACTCCCTTTCCTCTCTTTCTCTGCTATGTCCACCCTCCTCATCTCCCTAGTTGTCTCCCGCCTTGATTATTGTAACGTCTCCTTAGCTGGTCTCCCCCAATCCCAACTTCAACGCCTGCAACGAGTCCACAACACTGCTGCCCGTATCCTCACTTGCTCTTCCCATTTCGGCCATATCACCCTTCTTTTCATTCGCCTGCACTGGCTTCCGATTTATTTATTTATTTAGCTGCATTTATATCTCGCTTTTCACCGGGTCAAAGCGGTTGGGGGATACATTTAACACGAGGGGATATGAGACACATACACTAATCTCCAGGAACAAGCAGGAATAAGTCCTCACATATGGGTACGTCGGTACCGACGGAGCCCGCGCGGGAAAGCTCCCCAGCTTCCCATAAGGAACGCTTTTGGGGCCTCCCACTGCGCATGCGCGCTGCCTTCCCGCCTTCCTGACCAACTCTCCTCAGTTCTTCTTTTTCCGCGGAGCCAGCAGGTCGTGTTCCTGTCACCGCTGAAGAAGTTATTTTAATTTGTTTCTTTGGCCGCGTGTCTGCCTTCCCCGATTCCGGACCGGTACCGCCGGTCTTTTTTCTTTATTCCTTTAAAAAAAAAAAATTCTTATTTTTCCCCACTTGGTGTGTTTGTTCTGTGAGGCCTCTAGGCCTTCACAGAATTCTCCCTCATGGAGAAACAAGCCTCTGGTTTTTAAAAAATGCACCAAGTGTAGCGGTACTATATCAGTCACAGACACCCATGAATGGTGTCTTAAATGTTTGGGGCCTGACCACTCCATTCCGGATTGCCCATCCTGTTCTTTGATGTCTAAACGTGGCTTACAAAACCGGGCAGCCAAGTTTCACATGCTGTTTTCTACAGATACTCCAGCATCGACATCTTCCAGGTCTTCCTCTCCTGATGGATCTCAGGTAACCAAACATTCCTCTGGCAGGTCCTCAAAGGGCAAATCTCCCTCCAAGTATCGAGATGCCCCCGGGCTTGACCCTGAGGACCCTGCCCCAGCCAAACAACCCCGGCGGGAAGCTCCGGCTTCCAAAGCTCCTCCTATGGGGTTACAGGTTGACATCGATGGCACGGCCTCGACCGATCACCTGTTAGACTGCTCTGGGGTACCGGCTCAATCTTCCGGTACTGACATCCAGACAGTCGTGGCGTCTATGGATCATACAGTTCAATCCATGCAGCAGGCCATTATGGCTTTTATTAGAGCTGCGACGCCCTCGGTACCGCAGCCAGCGGTACCGACTCCGGTTCCGGTACCACAACCGATACCGGTACCCAGGGCATCCACATCGACCAGGATACCGATTCCGGTTCCTGGTTCCAGGGTTTTCCCCGATACCGATCCGGTTCCGGGTACCCCCGATGTCGATACCGGTCGATACGCTTATCGATCCCTGGAAGCAAACAGACGATACTTCGAGTCTTCTGATGATTCTGATTCATCAGATGACTGCTGAAGTATCCCTAACTCTACCTGAAGAGCCCTCTTCTCCAAAGAGGAGAATGTCTCCTCCAGAGGATTTGTTCTTTCAAGACTTCATCATTGAAGTAGCTAAAGGTCCCTCTATTTCAGTAACCTCTGAAAAAGAACCTAGAGCAAAAAAAATTAGATATTTTAGGATACTCTAAGGTTCCCAAAGAGGCAGTCACCTTGCCCATTCATGAAATTCTTCAAGAACACATGATGGACTTATGGGAGACTCCTCTCACCCTATCTCCACATTCTCGTCATTTGGACACCATGTATCGTGTCCCTCCTTCTCCTGGGTTTCAAAAAACTCAGCTCCCTCACCAAACTATTGTGGTGCAGTCCGCTATGAAAAGGATAAAGACTACCAAAAGACACTCTTCTACTCCTCCAGGGAGAGAATGTAGGACTTTGGATGCTTTTGGTAGAAAAATCTTCCAAGCAAGTATGCTTATTGCCAGAATCAATTCATACAGCCTCTATATGGGTATGTTTCTGAAGGAGATTGCATTGAAAATACGCCATTTTCTCCCCTTTATCCCAGAGGATAGAAAGGAGGAGTTCCTTCTTTTGCTAAAGCATACCCAAGATATTTCAAAGTTCCCCAACAGAGCAGCCTTTGACTCCTTTGAGGGTGCTAGCAGAGCCTCAGGTATTGCCATAGCGGCTCGCAGAATTGCTTGGCTCCAGGCCTCTGACCTAGAACCCTGGGTCCAGGATGGGTTGGGAAATCTGCCCTGTACAGGTGAGAATCTGTTTGGTAAGGAGTGGCAAATCAAAGCCACCCAGATGGATGCAGAAACTGCTGCTTTAGATAGACTTTCTAAGTCTACCTCTGCCCCTGTCAAGAAAAAGTCTTTCAAATAGCCTTTCTATAAGAAGGCCAGATTTGCTACAAATACTGGCCAACAATCTTCTGCAGCTCGCTTTGCTCCTAAGCGTCAGCAGCCTAAACAGGCCAGGGCAAAACCTGCAGGGGCTGCTACAGCCCAGCAGTCCCAACCCCCTCAGGGTTTTTGACTTAATACTAGAGAACTTAACCTTTCTGGCTCTAAAATATCCAGAGCCTCTCACCATTCCAGGAAGGTTAACTCATTTTGCTCCCAGATGGGAGCAAATCACATCAGAACAATGGACCCTCTCTATCATCAGAGAGGGCTACAAACTGCATTTCTCCAGCCTTCCTCCCCATACCATGGTGAGATGTTTCAATTCTACCCCATCTCTCCTGAACCTGTTAGGTCAGGAGGTGACCACCCTTCTCGCCCAAAGGGCAATAGAAGAGGTTCCTCTTCTTCAACAGGGGTCAGGGTTTTACTCACCTTATTTTCTCATTCCCAAGAAAATAGGGGGGTACAGACCTATTCTAGATCTCAGAGAATTGAACAAATTCCTATGCAAGGAGAAATTCAAGATGCTTTCTCTAGGTACTCTCCTTCCATACCTACAGAGTCAGGATTGGCTTTGTTCTCTAGATCTCAAGGATGCGTACACACATATACTCATCCATCCATCCCACAGAAAATTCCTACGGTTTCTGTTCCAGGGAAAACATTTCCAATACAGAGTACTTCCCTTCGGTCTAGCCTCTGCTCCAAGGGTATTTACCAAATGCATGGCAATAGTAGCTGCATTTCTACGAGCCCTGGGAATTTTTGTCTTCCCATACCTGGACGACTGGCTCATCCGAGCTCCATCTCAGTCCGAGGCTCAGACTTCCCTGGATCGCACCAGACGCATTCTGCAGTATCTGGGACTTGTGATCAATCTGCTAAAGTCTCAACTCACCCCTACTCAGTCCCTGGAATTTATAGGGGCCTGGTTGGATACCACCACTGCAAGGGCCTATCTTCCTCAGGCCCGTTGCCAACGTCTAGTGCACTTGGCCTCCCAGACTCAGTCCAGAAGCCACTTGACTGCCAGGGAGATGCTACAACTATTAGGCCACATGGCCTCCACAGTACATGTGGTGCCCTATGCTCGCCTACATATGAGAGCAGCTCAATGGACTTTGTCCACCCAGTGGACTCAAGCATCAGGAGCTCTCTCAGACCAAATAGCAAACTCCAAACGTCTCTTTTGGTCTCTCCAATGGTGGATATCCACTCAAAATCTGTTGTTGGAGGCCCCCTTTCAACCATTGTTGCCCCAAGCAACCCTCACAACAGATGCCTCCCAAACAGGTTGGGGAGCTCATCTTCAAGATCTCTCCACTCAGGGCACTTGGTCTCCACAGGAGACCACCCTTCATATGAACCACTTGGAACTTCGAGCAATCTTTCTAGCTCTGAGTTTTTCATACCCTCCTCAGCAACATGACAGTCCTTATTCATACGGACAATCAAGTAGCCATGTTTTACATAAACAAACAAGGAGGGACTGGCTCTCTGTCGCTTTGCAACGAAGCTCTAAGATTATGGGCCTTCGCCAGAGAGCATCAAATCCATCTCCTGGCAGTATATCTTCCAGGAATCCAAAACTCTTGGGCAGACAGACTCAGTTGAGTTCTGCTTTCACACGAATGGTCCCTGCACATGGATCAGGTACTCAGAATCTTTCAGAAATGGGGAACCCCGGACATAGACCTCTTTGCAAGTCCGTGGAATGCCAAACGTCCCCGGTTCTGTTCCAGAATTCCGTGTCAGGGAGTTCAGGCCAAGGATGCCTTCCTCCTTCATTGGGGTCAAGGCTTCCTGTATGCCTTTCCACCCATTCCTTTGATTCCCAAGACTCTGTTCAAACTTCAAAGGGATCAAGGGTCCATGATCCTCATAGCTCCACACTGGCCACGCCAAGTGTGGTACCCTCTACTTCTGTATCTCTCCCAAGCCCCCTCCCTGGACTTGGGAGCGGCTCCAGACCTTCTGTCTCAGGAGGAGGGGACATTGTGGCACCCAAACCCCAAGTCCCTTCACCTCAGAGCTTGGTTACTGAAGGCCTAGACCTTCAACACTTCAATCTTTCGCAGCAAGTAAAGGATATCCTCCATGCCTCTAGGAAACCTTCCACTAGGCGTTCTTACGCTTTTAAATGGAAAAGATTTTCCATTTGGTGTGCTCAAAAGGGTCTTGACCCTCTAGCACTCCCCTTGAATTCTCTCTTGGAATATCTCCTGCATCTCTCCAATGCAGGACTCAAAACGAATTCAGTAAGAGTCCATTTGAGTGCTATTGCAGCATCCTTCAAGCCCATCAATGGACAACCTGTTTCCTCTCATCCTCTTATTGCAAGATTCATGAGAGGCCTAACCTTAACTAAACCTCCCATTCGACCTCCTCTGGTGGCATGGGACTTAAACTTGGTTCTTGGTCAGCTTATGAAGCCACCCTTTGAACCCTTAGCCACTACCTCCTTGAAATTTCTTTCCTGGAAGGTTATTTTTCTTATTGCAGTCACCTCAGCTCGCCGTATCAGTGAACTGCAAGCTCTAGTGGCTAATCCACCTTATACAAGGTTCCATCATGATAAGGTGGTCCTTAGGACCAATCCCCACTTTATGCCTAAAGTGGTCTCCCCTTTTCATCTTAATCAAGAGGTATATTTACCTGTCTTTTTTCCAGCTCCTCATGCATCTACTGCAGAGAGGAACCTTCATACTCTAGATTGTAAAAGAGCTCTTGCCTTTTACCTCCACAGGACACAGCAACATCGAAAGTCTTCTCAACTTTTTGTTGCTTTTGATCCTTCTCATTTAGGACTTCCAGTCTCCAAAAGAACACTCTCCAATTGGATTGCTCAGTGTATCTCTTTTGCTTACCAGAGTAAGAACCTTTCTCTGGAGGGCCATGTCACCGCTCACAATGTGAGGGCCATGGCCACCTCTATGGCTCATCTAAACTCTGTGTCCATTGACCAGATCTGTCGAGCAGCCACCTGGGCCTCGGTTCATACCTTCACAGCCCATTACTGTTTGGACAAGGACTCCCGCCGGGATGCCTTGTTTGGTCAGGCTGTCCTCAGACACCTGTTCCATTCTTGAACAACTCCAGCCCACCTTCCCTGAATGGATGCCTGAGATCCATAGGAAGATGAGGAACCTTTCAGGGTCTCATAGCCTTGAGGGGATCTCCCGGGCATCTCAGCTAGGGAGTCCCCATATGTGAGGACTTACTCCTGCTTGTTCCTGGAGATAGCACAGTTATTTACCTGTAACAGGTGATCTCTGGGAACAGCAGGAATTAGTCCTCACAACCCACCCACCTCCCCTAGGAGTTGTATCTCTCTCTCTCTTTCCTTTCCTCTCTCTATTATCTCAGCTTTAAACTCAAACTGAGGAGAGTTGGTCAGGAAGGGCAGGAAGGCAGCGCGCATGCGCAGTGGGAGGCCCCAAAAGCTTTCCTTCTGGGAAGCTGGGGAGCTTTCCCGCGCGGGCTCCGTCGGTACCGATGTACCCATATGTGAGGACTAATTCCTGCTGTTCCCAGAGATCACCTGTTACAGGTAAGTAACTGTGCTATACTTACAGGGAACATGGGCAATGGAGGGTTAAGTGGCTTTCCCAAGACCACAAGGAGCTCCTGTGAGACTAGAAACCCCAGTCCTTCCGGTCCAAGGTTGCTGTCCTCTAGTGGGATTTGAACCACCAACCTTCTGGCCTGTGGTACCTTGCCCCAACCACTAGGCCACTCCTCCCTGTATTCCCTTCCGTATTCAGTATAAATTTCTTCTTTTTGTTCACAGGTCTATTCATACTGGCACTCCCCTTTACCTTGCCGACCTGATCTACCTCCACACGCCCTACCGTTCCCTCCGCACCATCCACATGAAGCGCATAACCTTACCCTCCCCATCCCAGGCCCACCTAGAAACCACCCGTTCCTCTGCCTTTTACTTCCTTGGTCCACACCTATGGAACTCGCTCCCCACAGACCACCGCTTGGAACTCTCATTTAAAACATTTAAGGCAAATCTAAAAACCCATCTCTTCTGTCTAGCTTTTGGCCTCTCTCCCCCCCCCCCCCCGCGCCCCTTTTCACCACCCCCATGATGTTGTTTTCCCTTGTTTCTGTTGTTATAATCTAGCCTCGACCTTTTACTCTTCTCTCCTCTTTCCTCACACTATGGCGTTCCTTTCCTAATTTTCTAAGCAGCCTTTTGTATTTTGTAAACCGCTCAGACGCTATTGTGATGGGCGGTCTATTAAGTTCCCAATAAACATAAACATAAATGGGATAGCATAAACAAATGTTTTGATGAGAGTACACATTATTTGAATTGTGGGGGGGATGAGGAGTTCGAGGTCTGTATGTACACGAGGAAGACTGCGGGGGGGTCCTGTGCTGGGGGGGCCCCTTTGCTATGGCAGTTAGTACCCTGTAATGCTACCTTCTGTGTTGTCTGTCTTGACTAGATTGTAAGCTCTGATGAGCAGGGACTGTCTCTTACATGTCTGCATGCAGCACTGCGTATGACTTGTAGCGCTATACAAATGCTCAGTAGTAGTAAGTTTCTGGATCAAAAGGAGAGAGTAAGATTGATTTCTTGGGATATATATGGGATCAGTGTGCCTATAAAGCAATCTAAAATATTGAAGGCACTGAGGGATCATGGTGCAACTTTCACACTCTTGCAGGAGCCCCAAATGACTATTGCAGAGCATGAGAAGCTAAAAAGATGGTGGGTGGGGGATGTTTATGGATTTTCATTGGGGGAGAGGAAGATGGATGTGGTAATACTGGTCCATAAAGATGCAGGTTTTATTGTGGAGAAGAGTGGGATGTTTTATTGTTATGATTGGGAAGCTACAGGGACAGCCCATTGTGGTAAGAAATGTTTATTTTCCTAATAATTATTTGCTGAACTGGTGCAGTGTGTGTTGTCCTCAGATACTTCTTGTCTCTTAATGGGTGGGGATTTTAATTTTGTGCTGGGAGATTGGGTGGACAGGACCTCAGGGGAGGATGGGGGTTTCATGTCAGATGCACAGAATGCTGGGTTTGTGCAAGCGTTTTGATCTTCGGATGTCTGTAGAGTGCTTCATCGAACAGTTGGATTATACCCATCTTTCAAGGGCATATGCTATTTGGTCCAGGATTATGCTCTAGTTGCTGAAAACCTGTTTTTTCAAGTGCAGGAAGCAACGATTGGGTCCATGAAATATCAGGTCATGCTGTTGTGTGGTTCAAAACAAATTGTGGTGTTTCCGTCTGTCTTTGAGTGGAGATGTGGGTCACCAATTTGTTTGGACTCAATGAGTGGAGTTTGAGAGAACTAATAGGGCTCACAAGGAGAACTGTCACTGTTTTGGGAGATTGCTAAGACTATGCTCTGGAAGGTTATCATTACAGATACCATAAAGAGGAGGTGAGATATGGCCTGTCTGGTGATAGCCTTGGAAAAGTAGGTGTATATGGAGCAGCAGAAATGCATGTTGCTTTCAAAAGAGGGGCAGATAAATCTCATGACAGTGCAAGCAGAATTAAATACCGTTCTGTTATAGGTAAGAGAACCTTTCAAAAAATAGAAAAAAAGAGCCAAATGACGGACACAGGAAACAGAATAAATTCTGGCAATTTAATTGCAAGGCATTGATAAAGCAGGCAAAGAGAAAATTTGAAAAGAAGCTTGCCATGAAAGCAAATGCAAATAATTTTTTTTTCAAGCATATTTGTAGCAAAACACCTGTGAGGGAGTCAGATGGACCATTAGATGATGGAGGGATAAAAGGTGCATTGAGAGAGGACAAGGCCATAGTGGAGAGACTGAATGAATTTTTTGCTTCAGTCTTTATGAAGAAGATGTAGGAAACTTACCCATCCCAGAAATGATATGTAAATAAACATCCGCCAAGAACTGAAATACTTAGTTGTTGTCATTGACTGGAACCTCACCTTCAAGAAACAAATGGCAGCTACAACCAAAGCAATATACTACAAATCCAGGACTCTGCAACACCTAGGACCCATTCTTGATCCCTCAGACTTCTGCTCAGCCCTCCAAGCCCTAATCCTTCCTCATGCCAACTACTGCAACACAATATACCAGGGTTTCCCCACAATCCACTCTCCTCCCACTACAAACTGCCCTCAACACAGCAGCACACACAAGGAGCATCTAAATACGACAGAATCAGACCAATACTCAAACAGCTCCATTGGCTACCACTCCCCTGCAGAATCATATACAAAGTAATAGTGGGGGCGAGGGAATGTATCCAGTATCTGCTTCTGGTGATTGTAAACCGCTCTGATGTCCTTCAGCCTGGACGGTATATCAAGAAATTGCATAAACATAAACATACTACTAACACACAAGGCTCTACACTGCACCCCTGCTACCCATCTACAAACCTTTCTTTAGCCCCTTAACCCCAACAGACCACGAAGAATCTCCACAATCCACAAACTCACCATACCACACTCCAGAACAAAGCACTCACAACAGATATGCTACAGAGCCTTTGAACTATATGTACCCTTACTCTGGAATACACTCCAAACCATACACCCTTACTCTGGAACACATTCCTAAACCATATAAGAAATATCACTGACATCCCTACATTCTGCAAACACCTCAAAACCTTCCTGTTCTCACAACACTTCAACCCAGACTCCGAACCAAGAACATACTGTCCTCCCACAGGAAATGTACACACCTTAACAGCTAACCCTACAGACCTACTTGTCTACATGTATATAGTTATAAAGTTCCTTGTGCATAGTTTTTGCACATATTTTAACTACAATATGTTATATGTAATTTGAATTTGGGTTGATGTAAACCGCTTTGACCCAATGAAAAGCAGTATATAAGCACTGCTAAATAAATAAATAAATAAGCAAGCAGATCAGGATCAAAAGTGGATTTGAAAAGGGCCAGAGATATGAAGCCTGATGTACAGATTCGGATAGTTTGTTTCAGGCATAAGGAGCAGCAAGTTGGAAGCATCAAAGTCTGGAGTTGGCAGTAGAAGAGAAGGGCACAGATAGAAGGGATCTTCCAGAAGAGTAGAGTTCCCGAGGAGGGATGTAGGGAGAGATAAGAGAGGAAAAGTAATGAGGAGCAGCAGAAGGAGTGCATGTATAGGTCAGTAGGAGAAGTTTGAACTGGTTATGGAATCGGAGAGGGAGCCAATGAAGTGACTTGAGAAGAGGGATTATATGAGCATATCGAGGACCAGGGAAATCCACTGCTTACCCATTGGACAAGCAGTATGGAATCTGTCAGGGTGGTCAATTACTGATTATGAATGGGAGAGAGAAACGACAAATTTTGGCACTTAGAAGATGAGCAGGAGGTGATCCGTAATACCCAAGAACAAATTGGGAGGATGTTTAAAGATTCTTAATCCCCTCCCTTGCGTTTCAGTTTCTATTGCCCTTATTCCTATCGTATTATTTTGTCCTGTATGTTTGTTTTCTAGATTGTAAGAAGAGGCAAGGGGGATATAGGGGTATATGGAGCATACAGCATAGATCTCCAGGAACAAGCAGGAATGAGTCTTCACATATGGGTACATCGGTACCGACGGAGCCTGTGCGGGAACGCTCCCCAGCATCCAAAAAGAAAGTATTTGGGAGCATCCCACACGCATGCACGCTGCCTTCCCGCCATTCACTTCCCTCTCATCAGTTTTCCGTTTTCCGCGGAGCCGGCAGGACGTATTCCTGTCACCGCAGAAAATTCTTCTTTTTATTCTTCTTTTTTTGTGGTCGCGTCTGCCTTCCCCCGACGCCACCAGTACTGCCGGTGCTTTTCTTTCTTTTTACTAAATAATTTCTTCTTTTCTTTAGAAGTTTTTTCCTGTTTAGTGCCTGACGGTTTCTAGGCCACTAGGCCTCTATCCTTCCATTATGGAAAAGCCAGCCACTATCCTTACGAAATGCTGAAAGTGTGGCGGTACAGATATATTTTCAGACACTCATACTTGGTGTCTAAAATGTTTGGATCCTGACCATTGCCCACTGGAGTGTCTTTCCTGCTGGAGCTCAAACAGAAGAAGTCTTCAGGATCGAGCACAACTCGATACCCGGTTCACATCGCACTCGATGTTACCAGCTAGAATATCTTCTTTTCACAGAATCAGGTAACCAAACAAAAGTCTGTAAAGACTAGCCAGTCCTCGAGTGGTAGATCTCCTTCTAAGCATCGAGATGGCTCTGGCCTTGCTCTCGAGGACAATTTGGCAATAAAGCCCCGGCGGGAGTCTTCGGGCTGCAAAGCATTAACGGGGCTCCAGGTTGTTCCCAGGGTTCTTATCTTGATAAACATACTTGGGCCATGCTCGGGGGTTGTGGCCGCTTCGAGCGGTACCGACACCCCGGCATCGGCTATGGTGATGGATGGAACACTCCTCACCGATGAATGTAGTCTAGCACTCTCGGCTACTTTGGTAGTGCTGGAGTTGCTGCAGACGATTCCTCGAGTATCGGCTTCGGTACCGGTATCGACATCGGTGTCGGTACCATCCATGCTTGCTTCGACAGACTCACTTCCTTCGATGCCGAGCCTGGAATCGATCTCTAGCATGGAGGATTCAGTACCGACTCGTCTCTGTACCGGTCTCGGGCGGTACCGAAGACATCGCTATAGCGAAAATCCGATGCTTCATCCTTTCAAGTCTTCCGATCCCGATGACTGGGATGAATCCATCGGTACCGAGGCTAAATTTTCAAAACGTCTAGCCTTTACCCCTCATTTTAGAGGGTCCTCCTCAGGGGAGATTTCTTTTCAAGCTTTTCTGCTTGATATGGCAAAGTTACTTGCCATTTCTATACCTGGTAAAGAATCCCTACCGGGGGATTCAGAGACCCTGCAATTCCCCTGGATTCCAAAGGAGGTTATCATACTTCCTTTGCATCAGACCTTACAGGATCTACTATTAAGAATGTGGGAAACTCCTTTAACTGTATCCCTACATTCTAAGACAATTGACACTATGTACAAGGTGCCACCTTCTCCAGGTTTTCAAAAGACTCAACTTCCTCATCGTTCTATTGTTGTAGAATCAGCAATGAGGCGGATTAAGAGTGCAAAGAAGCACTCTTCTTATCCGCCAGGTCGCGAGTCTAGGACTTTAGATGCCTTTGGACGTCGATGCTTCCAGGCATCCATGCTTTCAGCAAGAATTATCTCATATATTTTCTATATGGGATTATCTCTTGAAGAGGTCACAAAGAACTTAAAGCTTTTGATCCCTTTTCTTCAAGAACATAAAAGAGCAGACTTTTTCTTATTAGTCAGTCATGCTCAAAATGTCTCAATTCCTTAATTGTGCTTCCCTGGACTCTTTTGAGTCTATTAGCAGAACTTCTGCTATAGCCATAGGAGCACGACGCATGGCCTGGCTCCAAGCTTCAGACTTGGACAAATGGGTACAAGAAAGGCTGGGAAATACTCCTTGTACTGGTGAAAATCTCTTTAACAAGGATGCTTTATTCCAAGCTAGTCAGTTAAACACTGATGATATTGCTTGCAGAGGATTGTCAAAACTTTACTCTATCCCAGCTAGTAAAAAATCTCCTAACAAACTTTATCCCCCTAAGGGGAAAAGTTTTATTCATCTTCTACCCATCATGCAGATGTTTCCAAAGAAGGGCGTTGGTCCGTGGCGTCTGTTTCTGGAGTTTCGCTGATGGCATGGTCTGGGTTATCGTGTCTATATATCATGGTAACTTGCTGTTCTGTGTTCTTCTCTCTCTTATCTGTTTGACTATCTCTGTCCCCTATTCTGTCCTATCAAATAAATGGCGTTCTTTTCTTATTTCCTTGAATGATATAGTATTGTAAACCGCTCTAATGCCTTTTTGGCCTGAGCGGTATATCAAATTTAAATAAACATAAACATAAATATACCAGGCTAAGAAAACCAAAGCCTCAATAGGCTCAGCAAACCCAGCAGTCGCAGGGTTTCTGATATTTTATTCATTAAATCTCTTTTTTTCTGTTGAGTTTCAGAACCGCTACTTCTTAACAACAGAAGCGTTTACAGTTCTTCTCATCCTTACTGAGAGGTCAGTGATACACTGGCTCAATCCTCCACTTTAGGCATGAATCTTTTGCCAAGAGGAATCCATTCTTTTAGCTCTTAGAGCTATTAAGGATAGTCATGCCCTACAGGTAACAGGTTTCTCCTCTCCTTTTAAAGCAAATAGAGGAGTAACAACTAATTACAAGGTATGCTATGCCCTTCACCTTGACAGTTGTCCTGTACGAGGATATCTCATATTTTTGACTGCAGGGGAGCTTTACCTTTTTCAGAGACGTACCAAATTGTAAGTCTTCACAACTCTGTATTACTTTCTATCCCTCTTAGTCGAGACTTCACTCTAAGAGTGATACTATTTGACTGGAGGGCTTACCCTTTAAGCCATAGGATTGTCTTCAATACCTACTCCAGTAAGTGATTTCCATACAGAGTTTCTCCCCTCTGCAGTCTTTTCAAATATTTCTTTTAAGACAGCTTATCAGACCATAATTGAGTTTTATCACTTCTAATTATGTCTGTCGGTTCTTTTCCAATCTATAGGACCTAACCTCTTCTGCTGCCTTAATAACAGATAATTCCAAGAGAGATTCCAAAACCTACTTGGACAGTTTATCGTTGCAGGCAATCGGCCTGTCTATTATTCTTAGTCATCTTCAATTCTTTGGCTCCCACAGAATAGATTAGGTTGCACACTGGCAATTAAACAGCCAGATCTCACCTAAGCAACCTACAACATGCTCTCTGCAATTCTACAAAAAACTCTGCAACTGTGGGCCTTAGCCAGAGAGCGTCAGAACCATTCCTGGTGGGTAACTTCCAGGTGGTTAAAAGGCTTTGCCCAGTCATGCTCCCACATGACCATTTTTTCCTACTCTTACCATCTTCCTTAAAATTTCATTTTAGGGAAAATAAACCAGGGCTTAGATCACATGAAAGCATAAAGAATTGCTTAATTCCCTGAGTTGTTCCACATCTCCAGTGGAACTCTTCCAACAGGGATGCATTTCTTTTCACTGCAGTCGGTCCTTGTCTAGTGCATTCCTTCTAATTTCCAATACTTCATTGGAGCTTGCACTGAACAAAGAATGCATTATACTCATATTGCCCTCATAGACGGGCAAATATGGTATTCCCTTATATTGCGTCTTTTTCTCCACACTGAAGTTATAGAAGGATCCAGACTTGTTGTCTTAAGACTAAGGCTTTCTTTGCACCCCTTCACGTAGATCTCCATGTCTGGTTATTCAAAGACTAGAATTTTTAAAGACATCTAGACCTATCCTTCTGACTAGGAACATTCCACTGGTTTCCATGTAACCACCTTCATGGTTCTCCCACATGTAACCAGTAAGGGGTTCTCTATCCATATTCTCAAGCAGGTCTTACCCCTTCTTGTTGTTAAGTGAGTCTCTCTTTATATATATCTATATCTATCTATCTATCTATCTATATCTATCTGTCTATATATATCTATATATCTATATATATATAGAGAGAGAGACTATAAATACACATATCTCACTCTGAAGGATTTGTTACTGTCCATATTAATGCTGTTCCAGCATACCATAGGGTTTTAAATGGACAACCAATTTCTATGGTAATTAGAAACTACCTTCTTTTACTGTAACCTCTCCGGTTACATTATATCTTAAGCTCTCCATGTAAAGTCATTATCCTAAGTGATATTACTTAGGGAAGACATTACTGATCTTCAAGAAATTGGAGGCTACATCGCCTACTACAAATGTTTCTCTCTCATTTGGATAGAGGGGTCTTAAAGACCCATCCTTTTTCTGCAAACCAGTCAGATTTATCTCCTCTCTTTCCTAGAGCCTTATTCTGCTCCAAGAACAAAGAGCTTCAAACTTTGGCCTACAGAAGCTTTAGCTTCTCATCCAAAGTCCAACCCCATTAAACATGTGATAAGGAAGCTTATCATAGCTCAGGAAGGAGCTATAGTAAAGGTGAAGTGACTCTGAACAAGCAACCTGTCAGTTCTGGTAGAAATAAGAAAACAGAATTTTTCCATAAAAGACTACCAGTCCCAGAATGCACCAGGTTTCCAACAGCCATTAGAGGAGCTGAAGTGGGGAAACGTGTGTTCAATCAGGAGGGCTATGAGGTAATCCCCAAGCACTCATCTCAAAGGGCAGGGCCTGATTCAGCACAGCTGCGCTGTGCTAGGGTGGAGCACTCATCTAAGCAGAATAAAGGTAGAGTTTATTCTACAGAGAATCATCCTCAGATTCAGCTTGGAGATCCTCAGATTCTTGGGGATCCTCAGCTTGGACATCCTCATCTTGGACAGCTGCATCATCTGGAGGATCATCAGAAGCCGAAGCCAGAGCGGACGGACAGAGAGGGCAAGAAACCCTTTGGAAGAAAGAAGAGAAAAGCTTTTGGGAGGTCTAAAGGAGTCCAGAGCAGTACGTATACTGGAAGGCATTCCAAAGGCAAGCTTACACCATTGGACTGGGGAAAGCCAGAGGAATGGTGCTGCAGAGCTAGGAATCTCCAGACGGTACCTGTGAGGGAGACGGCTGCACTTGGAAGGGACCCTAGGACCCGTGCCAGAAGGTATGTGAAGAGAGACCCAGTGTCCAGGGATCTGGATTGGAAGGCTGGACATAAGAACTGGACTACATACTGGCCAGGCTATTTAGAGAGGAACTCTAACAGCAATGGAAGCTCAGGTATGAACACGCCCTAGCTATACCCTTGAAAGACAGCAGGGAAACAAGTATTCTCCTGAGAGTGCTCCATTGAGAAATTCCTCTGTACCAATCCATGATATTGAACCCATGATTGTTGAAGAAGGGGGAGGGGTTGCAGATGCAGGCTGTGAATACATGGATTGCTCTCTGTAACAGTAAATTACCAAAGGAGTTTAGACAAAGTACAACAACCATCACAAAGAAATACAAACTTGTTCTTTAATCTACTCAGAAAAGCTCCTGAGTAGGATTTGAGCCACGCAGTAGAAAGCAAGCCAGCTAAGGGGTTTCAGCTGGGTAAATGCTAGCAATTGAGCCTTACCTAATTGCTTGTGAGCTCTGAGGAAATCACTTCTGAGTCTATGTGTGAAGATATAAGAAGTTAACCTGAAAAGAACAGTTTTTCCCTACTTTGTGGGTTTTGTTTGTTGATTAAAGCAGGGCTAAGAAAATATTAGCTAGAGCCTACAGAAAAGACCAGTTTGTTACCAACCAGGTCTTTATTCTTTTGCTTTGATTGCCTGACAAGTTCAACTGTTGTTTTCCTGATTTTGTTTTTCTAAGTTTAACACTGAAAGCAAGTATCCTGTTTTATGTGCTACCAAGCATATCTGTGTTGGGAGAAATAACCCCATAAATAAATATCTTATTGGCTTTACACTCAAGCACAACTAATTATTGTGAGCGGCTGTGTCTGGTGTGAATGGACTGCATTTCCCACAATCCCTTGCAAATCATATTGATATATGCCTTTGCCAAGACTGTGAACATTCTTACCCAGGCATCCGTCTGACAATTGACATCGGTACCGGTATCCACATTAGCATCGTGGCCAACTCCTACCATGCTTTTTTCAACAGGATCGCTCCTTTCTATACCAAGCTTGGAGTCGATACCTGGAATGGACAGTGTGGTAAGGACGGTTGCTGCTCCTGATACCCAGTACCAGCAACCATCCCTTAAGCATTCCACACTGCACTGTGCAGGATCTTCTATTCCTATATATTTGGATACCTCTGTGGATGCTCAGGCTAGTTCTTTAAATCTAACCTGTCCAAGAGAGATTCCTGTTAGGGATCCCTCTTTTCAGAGTTTCCTCCTGGATATAGCAAGATCTCTTGCCATTCCTATTCCAGGACATGATCCTGCACAGGGCTCTCTTTCTACCAAAGCAAAGGAGAACATAATGCTTCCTTTGCATCATTCCTTGCAGGATCTCCTTCTAGGAATGTGGGAAACACCTTTCAGGATACCCCCACCTCCCAGGGCAACTGATCTGTTATATCAGGTGCCCCCCTCTCCAGGGTTTCAAAAGACTCAACTTCCTCATCATTCCATAGTAGTGGAATCAGCAATGAGGCGGGTAAAGAGTAAGAAAAAGCACTCTTCCTATCCGCCAGGTCGTGAGTCGAAAACACTAGATGACTTTGGATGTCAAACCTTCCAGACATTTATGCTTTCTGCAAGAATTCTCTCATATATTTTTTATATGAGTCTTTCTCTTGAGGAGGTCACAAAGCAATTACATCTTTTGTCTCCTTTCCTTTCAGATTCCAGGAGTACAGACTATTCCTCACTGCTTAAGCATATCCAGAATATCTCTTGGTTTCTTTCTCGTGCTTCCCTAGACTCTTTTGAGTCTGTTAGCAGGACTTCTGCTATAGCTATAGGGGCATGACGTAGAGCCTGGTTCCAAGCTTCAGACTTGGACATATGGGCACAACAAAGGCTGGGACATACTCCTTGCACTGGAGAAAATCTTTTCAACAAGGAGTCTTTACGTCAGGTTACTCAGTTGTCCACTGATTTCCCTGTTCCTAAGGGTTGTTCTACCCCTTCCTCTGTCCCAGTACTTAGGAAATGTCCTACCAAACTTTCTTCCCACAGGAGAAGAAGGTTTTATTCATCACTTGCCCATCATACAGATGTTCCCCAACAGGGAAATCATCGTCCTGGTCTAAAGAATCCAACCTCTCACCAGGCTCAGCAAACCCAGCACCTGCAGGGTTTCTGATCATTCATCATCAGATGCTTGTGACTCTTGGGGTTAGAATCTACAGTTGCTTCTTCTCAATAGAGGCAATCCACCGCTTTATTCTAACCCCTACAAAGGGATCTTTTTCCAAAAGATATCCATTTTTTCTGTATTTCTATGAGCTATCAGGATGTTCATGCCTATAAGTCACAGGTTTCTCCTCTTTTTCCTGCTAGGGAAAGAGGTCTAACCACTATCAGATGATAGTTCCTGTGCCAGCATGTATTTTTCCTTTCTATAGACTTACTACTTCGTAAGTCTTCTTCAGCTCCATTCTCTTCACCCTCTTACCAAGGTTTTCCTCTGTAAGAGCGGAATTACTTACTGGGAGGCTTTCTCTTCAGCCTCTCTAGTTTTCTCACTTTCCAGTGCGGAGTTTTCCTCTCTGAGTTACCTCCTCTGTTTCAATCTTGCTTTGGGGCAGCTTATCAGACATGTCCAGAGTTCCTACTCCTGTTCTGTCTGTTCTTTCTGTTTTTGAACAGTAAGATTCTCTCTGCTGTCTTGCTAACATCTGCCCATGCAGGAGCTTTAATGTTTGGACCACTGGTTCTTATCCACAAACAACCAGATTGTCCTCCACTAACATTCTGTCTAGTCTTAGTAGTGGCTCCAGGTCAGTACTTCATCTCTCTTGGAAATCATCTCACTACAAGCTTTCTAGATTGTCTTCTATTCTGCCATCTTCATTCCTGAGTTTGGCAGCATAGTTGACTGAGATACTGGCTCTCTAACAGCCAGTTCTATCCCCTCATTCTCCTGCATCATGCTCTCTGCAATCTACAGAGAAGCTTTCCGCTATGGGCCCTTGCTAGAGAGCATGGGGGGGGGGGGGGTTCTCCAACAGCTATCCTAGCTGGTTAGAAAAGGCTTTTCAGTCATGTCTCCCATGACTAGAAGGTTCCCCCTTCTTTTTCTATCTCCTTTTTTGATATAAGGGACATAGGCCTTCTGTTACGTGAAAGCTCAAGGAGTTGCCAGTTCCCTGCTTTGGTCCATAGTATTCCCAATCGGGGATATGCTCGTCCTCATGGTAAGAACGCATGATACCTTTGCCCTTAAGCAGGTCAACATGGTATCTCATCTCTAGGCGTCTTCTGTCTACTTACTATGCCAGAGTCCTGGAAGACTCGGGACTTGCTGGCTGCACATTGACATTGTCCTTTGTTTTTCACGTAACAGTCCTGGTTATTTTGCACTAACTAGCATTCTTGCAGATCATGACCAGGAGGAATAGATTCTCTATATGTCTTTTCAAGTAGGTTCCACCTCCTTGTTATTAGATGAATCTTTCCTCTCCACATATCCTATGTGATCACTGTACTGTAGGCATATCTCTGTCTGTTTAATTGCAGACACCCATATATAAGCCTACATATCCATATTTATTTTTTGTGTGTATTTTATGCCCTGCCATATCTCACTATACACATATTCTTATATGTCTGTCTATCTATCTATCTATCTATCTATCTATATATCTATCTATCTATCTATCTATCTATCTATTTATATATATATATATATATATATATATCTATCTATCTATATATATCTGTTGAGATATTTTATTATAGATAGATATGTATCTACATACTTATCTATCTCCCTGTCTATTCTCATATACCTATATGATTCTGACAGAGGGACTTTACCCATACCTATGCTATCTAGCAGGTTTGGGGTTCTACACACACACCCATTCCTGTGGTAGTCAACAATTTTTATACCATAACCTAACGGTTTAGGTACCTCTGAAGCTCTCCATGCTCAATATCTCTCCTAGCTTATCCCAGTTAGGAGAGACATTGTGGATCTTCAGTTAATCACAGGCTCTAACGCCTCAGGCATTTGTCCTCCCTTTTTGGGATACAAGGAGTTCCCACACCCTTTCTCCCCGCAAGGACTGTGTCTGTCCAAATCGGTTAGCCTTCTCTTTTTGCTCCTAAGAGTGACTCACTCTGCCTCCAAAAGAGCTAAGGTTTTTCTCATAAATCCTTCCGCTGAAGGCCCACCGTTTTTGGACTACCCCAGTTCCCCTACTGGGGTTACCTGTTACCTTTCAAGATTCTGACCTCCACTAGTTTTCCTACAGGATTATTACTTCCACTTACAGTGAAGTCCTCTTCAAGGTTCCTCTACTAATTTTCCCAGTAGATCCATGAACCTCCATACTTTTGTGAAATCCTGTCAGGGGAGGTCCATATTGCAATATCCTTTGCAATATTATTGATGACCATCATCATCCTCACATGGACTCCATCCTTGCAGTCCTATGCTAGGTTAGCTGTTTCACAGCATCCTTCTTTCTTCAACTCCTACCCTCCATCCTCAGGATGCCTGGTGTTCTGGGAGATAGCATGTTCCAGCCTATGACATGCTGGGACTCCAGGCATCTCAGCTTGGGAGTCCCCATATGTGAAGACTCATTCCTGTTTGTTCCTGGAGATAGCACAGTTACTTACCTGTAACAGGTGATCTCTGGGAACAGCAGGAATAAGTCTTCACAACCCTCCCACCTCCCCAGGAGATGTATCTCTATCTATCTATCTCCAGGAACAAGCAGGAATAAGTCTTCACATATGGGTACGTCGGTACCGACGGAGCCTGCGCGGGAACGCTCCCCAGCGTCCAATCAGAAAGCTTTTGGGAGCATCCCTCAGCGCCTGCGTGCTGCCTTCCCACCTTTCCAACAGTCTCTCTTCAGTTTTCGTTTTTCCGCGGAGCCGGCAGGACGTCCTCCTGTCACCGCAGAAATTTTTTTCTTTAATTCTTTTCAGTTCTTGTTTTCTTGTGGTCGCGGCTGTTTTCCCACCGCCACCGGTACCGCCGGTGGGGTTTTTTCTTTTCTTTTTCTCAAACTGAGGGAGAGTTTCCCTCAGTTTTTATCTTAAACCTTTTGGGCCTATAAGGCCTCTCCATCATGGAGCCGCCTTCTCCTGCCTTCACTGTGGAAATACAGTTTTCTTTTTAGACTCCAATAATTGGTGTCTAACCTGTTTGGGCCCTGACCCTTTTTCCCCTGAACCGTCAGGCTTCAATGCTGTGAGAAGAGATTCTCTATTTCGAGTTTCCCTCGATACCGTTTTCCCTCCCTTCTCTACAGGATCAGGTAACCCACAAACAGTCTGTTAAGACTAGCCAATCCTTGAGTGGTAAGTCTCATGCTAAGCATGCTGATGGCCCCGGCCTTGCCCTCAAGACCCCATTGGCATCAAAACCTCGGCGGGAGTCTTCAGGCTCCAAAGCACTTCAGGGGTTTCAGGTTGTCCCTGGGGCTCACCCCTCACAGGACATACCTGAGCCATGCTCGGGGGTGGCATCCGCTTTGAGCGGTATCGATAACCCGGCATCGGCACCGGTGTTGAGTGCTCCACGCTTCACCAGGGATCGTCATCTGGCGTCCTCGGTACCTTCGGGACCGATCGATACGCTCCAGTTTGACTTTCCAGTATCTAAGCAATGCACGGTGATAGCATCCGCTTCGAGCGGTTCCGATATCCCGGCATCGGCACTGGTGTTGAGCGATTCACTCATCACCAGGGATCGTCATCTGGTGTACTCGGTGCCTTCGGGACCGATCGATACCCAGATTGACTTTCCAGTATCGGCACCGTCGATACGACCCCTGACGCCGGTACCATCTAGACATGCATCGATAGATTCGCTTCCTTCGATGCCAAGTCTAGAATCGATATCTAGTCTGGAAGACTGGGTACCGATGCGTCTCAGAACCGACACGCACCGATTCCGGATCCGCGATACCGAGGATATCCACCTAGACTTTCGAGTTTCCTCGGTACCGTTTGAGCAGCCTCCGCTGACTGCTTCGGCGATTCCGGCACAGCTACTACCGGTATTGGTATTAATGTCGGTACCAGCAGAATCATCGGGACCAGCTCCTTCTATGCTTTGTTCGCTTGGATCGTTCCTTTCTATACCTAGTTTGGAGTCGATGCCTGGCACGGATGATGCACTACTGACTGTCTCAACTCATAATTGCCAGTTTCAGTATCCATCCATTACAAATCCTGTTCTGCACCGGACAGGTACATCCTCCGGTGCCCAGGCTTCCTTTTCAGGTTTAACCTGTCCAGGGATGGTTCCCATCGGAGATCCTTCTTTTCAGAAATTTCTCCTTGACATGGCAACCTTCCTTAATATTCCTATCCCTGGCTATGACTCTTCTCAGGATTTTTCTGCAGAAAAGGAAAACATAATGCTTCCTTTACATCACTCTTTGCAGAATCTTCTTCTGAGGGTATGGGAAAAACCTTTAAGGGTTTCTTCACCTTCTACAGCAACTGATCTTCTGTATCAGTGCCCCCCTCTCCAGGATTTCAAAAGCCTCAACTTCCCCATCATTCCCTTGTAGTGGAATCAGCAATGAGGAAGGTAAAAAGCAAGAAGAAGCATTCTTCTTTCCCGCCAGGGCGTGCATCTAGAACACTGGATGCCTTTGGACGTCAAACCTTCCAAACATCTATGCTGGCAACAAGGATTCTCTCATATATTTTCTATATGAGTCTATCCCTTCAGGAGATCACAAAGAAATTATCTCTTTTGTCTCCTTTTCTATCAGAACCCAAGGCTGCAGACTATTTCTTACTTCTTAGTCATAGCCAAAATATCTCTTGGTTTCTTTCTCGTGCTTCCCTAGACTCTTGAGTCTGTTAGCAGAACTTCTGCTATAGCCATAGGAGCACGTCGTTAAGCCTGGCTCCAAGCATCAGACTTAAGTAGATGGGCACAACAAAGACTGAGTAATACTCCTTGTACTGGAGAAAATCTCTTCAATAAGGAGTCCTTACGTCAGGTTGCTCATTGCTCCACTGACTTTCCTGTTTCTGAGGGCCATCCTAAGCCCTCTCCTTCCTCAGCAGGTAGGAAATGCCCTACCAAACCTTCTTTCCCTAAAAGAAAGAGGTTTTCCTCTTCTCCTGCCCATCATTCGGTTGTTCCCAAGCAGGGGAAGTTTCACCCTGGTCTGAAGAATCCAAACTCTAGCCAGGCTGAATAAACACAGTAACCATAGGTTTCTGATTAATCTTTTTATAACTACTCTTACTTCCTTTTCAGCAGAAGTTTTTCACTGGTTTTCCATTCAAAACTCTGCTCAGGGTTTCCTATTCTCAGGAAATCCATTACTCACTATGCTGAACTGTCAGGCTATTCATGTCTATAAGTTACAGAGTTTTCCACCTCTTCCTGACTAGAAGAGAGGTTTAGCAGCTATCACCTGATAGTTTCTCTGTACCAGCATGAATTTTTTCCTTCCAGGGACTTACCATGTGGTAAGTCCTTCTTCAGCTTCTATCTCTACCCTCTTCGCCAGGGTTTCCCCTGTAAGAGTGGTACCATAGCATTGAAAGACTTTTCTTGTCTTTCTTTTCACTATAGAGTTTCTTCTCCTGAGTAAACTCCTTTCTTTATCTAGGCAGCTCTACAGACAGAGACAGCTTGCTCTCTTTGTTCAGTCTGTTCTCTCTGTTTGACACAGACCGACTCTCCCTTGTTGTCCTATTCAGTAGCTGCCCCTGCAGGAGTCCAGTGCTTGACTACTGGTACTTTTCCACAAGTCCCAGTCTTGTCTTTCACCACTCCTGTCTAGCCTTAGTAGTGATTCCAAGAAAGTTTCTACATCTTTCTTGGATAATCTTCACTACAGGCTTCTTACACTATCTCTACCCCTGCCATCTCCAATCCCTGGATTTGGCAGCGTAGTAGACGTGGCTGTCAGTTTACTCCATCAGCCAGTTCTACATCCCAATTCTCCTGCATAATGCTCTCTGCAATCCTATTGAGAAGCTTTCTACTATGGGCCCTTGCTAGAGAGCATAGAGTTTTATCTAATGGCTATCCATCATGGTTGAGAAATGCTTCCTCAATCATCCCCTATGACTGTGAGGGTTCTTCATACCCTATCTTCTTTTTAAAAAAAAAAAAAAAAGGAGGGAAAAGGACATAAGCCTTCTCCACGTGAAAGTCTAAGAGTTATCCCCTTCCTTAGGGAATATACTCTTTTTTTTTTCTTGCAGCTTGTCCTCATGGTACCCTAACACTTCAAGGACAGCACATATTAATCTGAAAAACGCCTGATACCTCCTTGTCCCTCACATAGGTCAACCTGGTATCTCATCCTATGCGTTACTGTCCTTTTACCATGCTGGAGTTCCACAGGACTCCGGACTTGCTGTTTACAGACTGATATCATCCTCTGTTTCTTCACGTAACCATCCTGGTAATTCACTGGATAGCATTCCTTTACCATCATCTCTGGGGGAATAGATTCTCTATATATCTCTCAAGTAGGTTTCACCTCCTTGTTCTTAAAGGAATCTTTTCCCTTCACATCTCCATGTGAATGTCCAGATATGCATGACTCTGTCTGCTTACTGCAGGCATCTATCTTTAGACCTATATATTAAGGTATATATATCTATATATAGATATATATACCTACTACATCTCTATAGATGTATTTGTCTGTCAGCTAAGTGTGCATATGCTATGCCCTTTAGATCTTATTATAGATATATATATATTTATATATATATATATACACATATCTCTACATATATGTATGTATCTGTCTGGATACTTATTATAGATAGATATGTATTTCCATACTTATCTCCTGACTGTCTATGCTCATAAAGGTTTTTACCTTCCTGTATGTTCTGACAGTGGGCTTGCACAGCTCATACTGTTCCACAGTATGTTTCGGATATTTTGCACACAACCACTGCTGTGGAACTGACAGCCCTACCGTATCCTAGGTTTACGTATCCCTGAAGCTCCATGCCCCAATGTCTTCCTACCTCTCACCAGTTAGGAAAGACATGGTGGATCTTCAGTGGATTTCAGATTCAATTCTTCAAACATCTGTCCTTTCTGGGAGTATGGGGTTCTTCTCATACCCTTTCCTCCCTCAAGGACTAGGTCTGTTTGTCCAGATCGGTCAGTCTTCCTCTCTTGCTCCTACCTCTGAATACTTCTGTAGCCAAAAGAGTTTTCAGTTTTCCATGAAGCTTCCCACTGAAGACCTGCCATGTTTGCGTTACCCTAATTGAATCCTGGGGTCACCTCTCACTTCCAGATGTTGACCTCCACCTTCACTCCAGTGAGGTCACCTTGAACATTATTCTACTGGATCCCCAGTAGACTCCATCAGCCTCTCTACTTCCTGCAATCCAGTAGGTGAGCGTCATATGGTGATTGTTCATTTCAATATTATGGTGCTTGTTCATTTCAATATGTCCTTTGATAATGATCATACATGCATGGACTCCTTGAGGGTAATCCTTTCTTAAGTTAGCTGGTTTTTCTGCAGCTCCTGTCTATGCAACTCCTACCCTCCATCCTCAGGATGCCTGGCCATATGAAATGTAGCATGTTTTCAATCTTCAACATGTTATGGCTCCAGGCATCTTAGCTTGGGAGTCCCCATATGTGAAGCCTCATTCCTGCTTGTTCCTGGAGATAGCACAGTTACTTACCTGTAACAGGTGATCTCTGGGAACAGCAGGAATAAATCTTCACAACCCGCCCACCTCCCCTAGGAGTTGTATTTTTATATCTATCTTTCCTTTCCTCTTTCTCTCTCTTTGTCTCAGCTATGAAACTCAACTGAAGAGAGACTGTTGGAAAGGCGGGAAGGCACCACGCAGGCGCTGAGAGATGCTCCCAAAAGCTTTCTGATTGGACGCTGGGGAGCGTTCCCGCGCAGGCTCCGTCGGTATCGACGTACCCATATGTGAAGACTTATTCCTGCTGTTCCCAGAGATCACCTGTTACAGGTAAGTAACTGTGCTTTCCTTTCCTCTCTCTCTCTCTTTGTCTCAGCTTTAAAACTTAACTGAGGAGAGGCAGTTGGGAAAGGCGGGAAGGCAGCACGCAGGCGTGCTGGGATGCTTCCAAAAGCTCTTGATTGGACGCTGGGAAGCGTTCCCGCACAGACTTCATCGATACCGACGTACCCATATGTGAAGACTTATTCCTGCTGTTCCCAGAGATCACCTGTTACAGGTAAGTAACTGTGCTTTATCTGTCCATTTGCTCCTTCTTATTTTCTTTTGTTAATGGTTCTATTCCTTTTACTAGTTAATGGAATTCCTTTCTTAATTTTCTCTTATTTGTTTTAATTGTAAACCACTTTGCTGGCTTGAAAAGCAGTATATCAAGTTTTAATAAATTGAACTAAAGCTAAACTAAACTATGATATCCCTTGAGGGATATCATAGTTTAGTTTAGGGTCTAACCACCCCCCACGGTGACTCCTGCCCAATCGGGGCAGTGGGAGAAGAAGAACCGAGCAGCCCGTCTCCATAAAAGCGGCGTCCCTCGCCTCCGGAGGGAGCCACTGCTGCCTCAGGGTCTAACCACCCCCCACAGTGACTCCTGCCCAATCGGGGCAGTGGGAGAAGAAGAACCGAGCAGCCCGTCTCCATAAAAGCGGCGTCCCTCGCCTCCGGAGGGAGCCGCTGCTGCCTCAGGGTCTAACCACCCCCCACGGTGACTCCTGCCCAATCGGGGCAGTGGGAGAAGAAGAACCGAGCAGCCCGTCTCCATAAAAGCGGCGTCCCTCGCCTCCGGAGGGAGCCGCTGCTGCCTCACGGTCTAACCACCCCCCACGGTGACTCCTGCCCAATCGGGGCAGTGGGAGAAGAAGAACCGAGCAGCCCGTCTCCATAAAAGCGGCGTCCCTCGCCTCCGGAGGGATCCGCTGCTGCCTCATGGTCTAACCACCCCCCACGGTGACTCCTGCCCAATCGGGGCAGTGGGAGAAGAAGAACCGAGCAGCCCGTCTCCATAAAAGCGGCGTCCCTCGCCTCTGGAGGGATCCGCTGCTGCCTCATGGTCTAACCACCCCCCACGGTGACTCCTGCCCAATCGGGGCAGTGGGAGAAGAACAGAGCAGCCCGTCTCCATAAAAGCAGCGTCCCTCGCGGGCGCGCCCGTGCCTGGTGGGCCCGCGCCTGAGGGCCTCGCCAGAGGGCCCTTTGGCGTGGCCCTTAGGCGGTGGACCGTCGACACAAAGTGAGCCGCTCCAAACCTTGGAACTTGATTATTGATTATTTGAAACCACAATCCTACTGTCTACCGCGACGTAAGAAGTCCAGCAAAGCTTGAGCTCCCAGCACAGGTCGAGCTCGCTGAAATCCCTGACGCTTTGACTATCTCTGGATGCAGGATAATCCGCTAATGAATGGGGACTCTAGCAGACTGAACTTTCATAGCTTGTACATGCTTTCCTGAACCTCTCAGGCACGTAAGTTGAAAACTGCTCCTTATTCTGTTGTCACCTTAGGTGTATAAGTTTGGATCTGCGTCTCACCAACTGTGGCTCTTTCCTGCTATTACCTCTGATGGCTCTAATTTAGAATCTTCCTGATGTATTTCTTAGGTTGAATATAACCAGCATTAATTATTCTCTCTCTGTTATCCTAGGCAAGTTATTCTCTCTGTTATCCTAGGCAAGCAACATTTGTTTCTACATTTGATACAAAATGTGTATATGAGATAAGCACCACCTAAGAAACACCGCCCTTTTGCAGCCCATACTCACAAGGTCTCAATTATTCAAAACGGATTCATCATTTATTGTGCAATTCAACAATGTTATAGGAATTTTACTTCATGTATATAGCATATTTCATGTAAATAGTTCTTGTATATAGTTCAGCCCCTGTTATCCAAGTTTATATTCCTGTTCGATGTAAAACCAAACAGAATGTGTGTATTGGTCACTTTGTTATACTGTAAACCGCGCTGATACCGAATAGTGCGGTATATAAGCAACTGTAATAAATAAATAAATAAAATAAATAAAGTATCGGTAACTCTGACAAGCTTGAGGCAACTTAGTAGCCAGGAACCCCATCCAATATATCTAGCTGGTGTCTCCCTCAGTCTCAGTAGTACAATGTCTCTCATAAAATATGTTCTGATACTATATTTGTGCATAATATTTGCATTGACTATATCTGATGCTGTCTTCTACCAAATTCTACTCTACTACATGCCTTGTTCATTGCATCCAGCGTTTTACTATGTACCACTCTATTTCCACTACACTCTTTACTATCACTCATATCAACTCTGCTACACCCCAGCACAACTCAAGGCCACCCATCATGACTCCCAACACTCGCCCCACCGTACAAACAAAGCCAAGTAAATCTAAGAAGGGAATAAAGCATAATTTGCTCCCGCAACATAGCACTCCATCTCAATCCCAACTCTCTTGCATCCTAATAAACGCAAGGTCCATAAGGAATAAGACCCATATCATACACAATATTATTACTGATGATAGGCCTGACCTCCTGTGCATCACAGAAACATGGCTCTCAAACACAGACATAGCTATTATAAACCAAATCAATAGCCCAGGCTACGTGATATTCAACTGTCCACGCATGCACAAAAAAGGAGGCAGAGTCCTAATAATGGCAAGGGCCTCTCTCGGGCTTACAAACACATCAACAGTCTCCACACAGGAAATTGACATTCTCCGAGTGGAGAATAGGACCCTGTCGATATGCCTTTTGTATAGACCACCAACACCTCATCAAGAAGCCCTCGCTGACGCTTTGGGAACCCTCTCCTCCACTGCAGCTAAGAAATACCAGATAATTCTGGGAGATTTCAATCTTAACTCCATCACTCACATACAGGCAACCTCCTTCTTAGAAGCTATGGACCAGCTCGGCTATAATCAATTAATTCAAGAGGAGACCCACACAAAAGGAAATATTCTGGACCTGATATTCCTTCCTAAGAGCTCACCGCAACTAGAAATTGAGCAACCCAAAACCCGTATAACTCAAGTTCCATGGTCTGATCACCACCAAATTCAGTTCACCATATACCCAGCCCTTGCAACAAACAAATTAGATTCTGAAGCACCTAATCAACAACGTAGAAAATTCCAACAACTCAACAAGGAAACCCTAATAAGCTCTCTTGATGAACACATAAACTTTGACAACACCGACATTGAAGACCTAACTCAAAAATGGTTCTCTACAATTGAAGACACCTCTAAACCAAATGGAAATCATCAGCCAGACTGACGAAAACAAAAACAGAACCGTGGTACACTCCCCTGCTGCACAAGATGAAGAAAGATTTAAGAAGATTGGAGAGAAAATGGAGACGGACCAAGAATGATCTACAAAAGATTGAATACCTTGAGCTCCTAGCCAAATACAAAAATGAGATCAACAAAGCAAAAAAAGTGCATCACACCAAAGTTCTCAACAAGGCCATTAACAGACCCAGAGAGCTTTTTGACCTAGTAAAGTCACTCTCAAAGCCCTTGCCTGAACTGAACTGCAATGGAAAAATTAAGGCTCAAGACCTGGCGGATCACTATGCTACCAAACTTAATCCCCCTAACCATCCTCTCCAAACCCCGAATGTGCTGGCCTCATGTCCAAAGCTGACAGACAGTAAAAACACAAGCTTTAACCTGAAAGAAGGATGGTCTACATTCCATACAATTGACAAAAAACGAATCTTAACTACCATCTCAAACCTCCATACAACGACATCTCTCCTGGATCCCTGTCCAGCAGAATGGATCAAATCTACTAAAAATGAAATTTCTCACCTAATAGCACACATAGTCAATCAATCTCTGCAGCAAGGTATCATGCCCGCACAACTGAAAAGATCGCTAATTAGGCCTATTTTAAAAAATAAATCTCTCAACAAAGATGATCCTACCTCCTACCGGCCGATATCAAGTATATCCTTTCTTGCAAAGATTATTGAGAAAGTAACTCAGCAGCAACTTCAAGACCACCTTGATGAAAACGAAATTCTTGACGATCATCAATACGGTTTTCGACCCCACCACGGTGTCGAAACCCTACTCATAGCTCTTCTAGACAACCTAATCAAGGGACTGGAAAACAAAAACAAGATGTTCATACTGATATTTATAGATATATCAGCAGCGTTTGACACAGTACATCATCAAATACTCTTGCGCAGGCTTGAGTCTATAGGTATAACGGGCACACCGATAAAGTGGTTTGAATCATACCTAACAAATAGAATGCAACAGGTACGCTTCAATAACGAGCAAGCTAAGCCATTCCCCCAAACCCAAGGGATACCTCAGGGATCAGCTATCTCCCTGCTATTCAACGTCTACATCCAGCCAGTATGTACAATTTTCCAAAAGCATAATATCAGCTACCATCTATATGCAGATGACATTATGATGTACACACAACTTGACATAAACGATCCTAAGTTCAACCAATTAGAAGAATGCCTACAAGAACTGAAAACTGGCTCCAATGCAACAATATGTCTATAAATCACAAGAAAACTGAAGTGATGTTCATATCAGGAAAACAAGACTTCAATCCTCCTGCATCTATCACCCTGAACGGTAACACCACTCAAAAAAAGAGATCAAATATCTAGGAGTACTAATTGATGCTAACCTAAAAATGGACAAACACCTCCGGATAACGAATAGAGCAATATTTCACAAACTGAAAGTCCTACAACCCTTACGCTGCATCATTGACCACTCAGACTTTAGAACAGTAGCACAGGCGCTCATCATTCCCCACTTTGACTACTGTAATGCTATATTACAAGGGCTACCGAAAAAAACAATAAGCATCCTACAGATGGCACAAAATGTATCAGCCAGGATTATTATGAATAAGAGCCTGACAGATCACATCATCCAGTTCTTATAGAGCTCCACTGGCTCCCCATGCCCGCAAGAATAATTTACAAAATGCTGATAATGACATTCAAAATTATCCATAAGATATCTCCCTCATTTCTCGCTATACTAATCACCACCCAGCCCTCCAACAGATGCTGACGGACTGCAAACCTAAACACACTCTGCGTACCCAGCAGCATAAGATCAGTCAAAGAACGGACGAGCAACCGGGCATTCACGTACTCAGCACCCATGCTCTGGAACCGGCTGCCATACGAGTTACGCCAGACCAAAGACTTACACACCTTCAGAAAAGAGCTCAAAACACACCTGTTCCAATCGTATTACGGCATCACCTAGCCGATCTCAACTATATCTTCCCATACTGCCTTCCTACCTCTTAAGCATAAGGTTAATAGGAACCTATTTCTCATTGTTGCATCACATCCTTGAAGATTCTTATAAACAAAATTTTTTTTTTTTTTAATGTATATATTGCTCTGCTAATTGCTTGTATTTTTGCGATCTCTATGTACAATTATAACCTGCTCTGGTTGCTCAATCTGTAATTTATTGAATAATCAATTGTATAACTGTGATCTGGTGGTTGTTAGTCCCCCCTACCGTAATCATACTGTATTCCTAAATTTATGCTGTACATATTCCCTTGTCTTGTCCACCTAAGGACCGCTTCTGATCGCTGGAAGGAGCGGTGTATAAATTTATGCCAAATAAATAAATAATAAAATTCTTTGAGACAGTCATAGCTCTATGTGCATAATCCAGCTTAATCTTTTTGCTCATGTGGGAGCTGTTCCTGCAGCCAATATCACCATACAAATGTTCACTGCTAGCTCCGAACAGTTATCCTTATCCATTTTCAAGCACACCTAGGATTCTTAAGTTGTTTGCGCTTTGACCAGTTCTCTTGATGTCCTCCATTTTATTCAACAACTGAGTAGTCTACTCTGTAACATCATTGGCTTCCGGTCTCGTTTCGCATACAGTACAAGATTCTCACTTTTGCACACAGGGTGATTTACACAGGTACCCCTCTCTATCTTGCTGACCTGATTCACTTCCGCACCCCTCCTCGTTTGCTTTGCTCCATTCATGTTAATCGTATGTCCCTTCCTTCCCCTTCCCAAGCCCACCTTGAGTCCACCCGTTCCTCGGCTTTCTTTTTTCTGGGCCCCAGACTTTGGAATTCACTTCCCCCTTCCCTCCGCTCAGAGCAATCTTACCCAGCCTTCAAAAAGCAACTCAAAACCCACTTGTTTGGTCTGGCATTTGATCTCCCTTCCCCGTCTTTGTCTCCCTCTCCTTCCTCCTGTTGATTTTCCTCTACCTGTTACGTTTTTCTATCCTTTCTCTTTTCTGTCGCTTTTATTATTTTAATTGGCGTTCTTTTCCGTTTCTTAACAGCCTGTAATATAATGTAATTTTTAACTATTGTAAACCGCCCAGACGCCGTTGGTATGGGGCGGTATAGAAAGTATTTTAATAAACATAAACATAAACAGACTTCATCTCGTCTCCATACTCTTTTATCTGATTTTGTTTCCTCTATGCTGTCCTACATCCACTACTGCTTGCAACTTTACCACTGTAGATTCATAATATTTGCTTGAAACCAAGATTTTAACACCTCTCTAGTTACTGACAGGCTCCCACATGCCTCAGAATATGATTCACTTGGGCTCTCACTTCACAATGGGCTCTCACTTCACTTTTTCTTCTGCTGCCTCTTCCAAGGCCACATGGCTTGCGCCTCCATAGCCCCCCCCCCCCCTTTTTTTCCCTCCCAGGAGCGAAATCTCCTGCAAATCAAAAGCACTATTCTGTAATAGCCGGAGAAGCAGATCCCACTGCTAGGCCGAAGTTTTGGATATCACAAAACAGCAACCTTGGGCCGGAAGGACTTGGGTTTCTAGTCCCACAGGTGCTCCTTGTGGTCTTGGGCAAGCCACTTAACCCTCCATTGCCCATGTTCTCTGTAAGTATTAGTGTATGTGTCTCATATCCCCTCGTGTTAAATGTATCCCCCAATTGTGTTGTGACCACTTTGATTGAAGGATAAGGTGCTATACAAAACTGTCTAAATAAAATAAATAAATAAAACTGTTGCTCCACAGTGGGAGATGGTTTTCCAGATGCTGTGGAACAGTGCTGTATAGGCAGAGAGGCAGCAGGAGGGGGTGCGTTTAACGTCTTTGAAAGTCAATATGATGTTTACCGCATTCTTTCTTTAGCATAGGGATCACTGGGCTGAGTAGGCCCTCTTCTAGCCTGGATACCCCTTCCCATTGCGATATTTACACTGTTGCCTTTCATATAAGCATTATGGCTGCTTGCTACTGTCACAGACTGGATTCAGAGATGAATGTTTGGCCTGAGCCACAATATCCATTCTGCTTTGCTCCAAATGTGGCTATTTTAGATGAGCCATTTAGAAAAGGTTTATTTATTTATTGACAATATCATGGCAGTTTATAAAAGAAAGCTGGCATACTGCCACAGAAATACAAATAGATTAGCTACATAACAAATAATGAAGCAACTAATAAACAGCACTTCCAACAAAAGGTTCAAACACCTACATACGTGCACACACACACACACACAGTTCAGAAATAATCACTAAAGGAACACCGAAATGGCCACTTCTTAACTAATATTTTACATTTCTTATATGAATTTTCTGATCTAATTTCCATTGGGAGAGGAGGTATTCTAGAATAGAGGAGTACAGCATGTGAAGATGTGTATCCACTCATATCCCAATTTTTACAATGTGGGGGACCATTAATAAATGTGCTTGTGAGTATTGTAATTGATGCTGCAGTGCATAAGGAATAAGAAGGAGAAAAAAGGTAATGGAGGTAGCCTGTATAAAAAACACTGAATTATTATTAAAATCTTAAATTTTATCCAACTGGATACTGATAGCTGGTGCTGATCAATAAGAAGGGGCATAACATGGTCTCTCTGCTTGGCACATTAGATTAGCTTCACAGCGGTATTTTGTATAAGCTAAAGCCACTTAAGTGAATACTGAGGCAGTCCAACAAATAACTTGTTTTAATAATCCAATCTATTCCAAATTAATGCTGAATTAACATTTTTAAAGATTTTGTTCCAAGTAGGGTCTTATTGATCTTATTGTTCTTAAAGCACAAAAAAGACTTCTGAACCAGAAGGGAAATATGCTGCTTAGTGATGTAACAGTAATGTGAGGAAATGGTTACTCCAGTGTTTCAGAAGTAATGTGTTTTAGTATAATGTGCCAGCAAGAGATGATTTCTCCTTATTGTCTTTTCTCTGTAACAGGAAGTTTGTGATCACAAAGGATAACGTAGCTCTGATGTACCATGCCCCAGGCAGGAGGCGGGAGTTCAATGCCTTTGTACTGGACAAGAGTTACTATGGCCCCTATGATGAGACTACTTGCATAGACTGGACGGATGATTCCAAGTAAGCACTAGTGTTGTCGCATGTCTCAACCAAGTTGTGTTTTGCTCTGTAAGGTGTGGGCTGAGGACACAGGGAGTGAAAAGCTCTCAAGGAGAGCTGCATAAGCTTCTCTGTCTCAGGCAGAGGACAGAAGGTACATTCATTTTTTATTTCAAAGTAAATATAAAATTGTAAGAAATAAAATTGTTCCTTGCCACGCTTATGCATATTAAGTGAAGCGAAACACTAATAGACAGGGAACTTAGAAGAGAATTGTTGATAGTGTTAAGTAATGGAGTGAGGTAAGATGGAGGACTGTGAGGGTATGTGATATTGATTTTATTACTGTCAATACATAGTAACATAGTAATGACGGCAGATAAAGACCAGTATGGTCCGTCTAGTCTGCCCAGTAAGATGGCAAGAGTAGCTGCATCTGCCGCTCTGTGCAAGCCGCCACCCCTCCCCATGTCTTTGTTTTAGGGTGAACCCACCGCTCCATGTAGGACACCCCTGTTTGTTGAGAAATTAGATAGTCAAGTTTATTTTGATTTTATCCAGTTGCTGTAAAGGGATCTACTGTGTCTGTCCCATGACATTTTGAATTCTGTCACTGTATTTGCCCCCACCACTTCCATCGGGAGGGCATTCCAAGCATCCATCACCCTTTCAGTAAAAACGTATTTACTGATATTGCCTTTCAATTTACCCCCTTGCAGCTTCATGTTATGCCCTCTAGTTTTACAGCTTCCCCTTCTATCGTGTACATTTCCCTTGGATTTCTGCTTCCCAAGTGCATGACACTGCACTTCTTCGCATTAAATCTTAACTGCCAAGCATTAGACCATTCTTCCAGCTTTTGTAGATCTTTCCTCATGTTATCCACTCCCTCAGGGGAGTCCACTCTGTTGCAAATTTTCGTGTCATCTGCAAAAAGACAGACTTTTCCATTCAGTCCTTCAGCAATATCACTCACAAATACATTGAACAGTGCCGGGCCCAGGACCGAACCCTGGGGCACCCCGCTAATCACCCTCCTTTCATCCAAGTGAGCTCCATTTACCATCACCTTCTGTTGTCTGTCAGTCAACCAATTTCTGATCATGTTCACCACCTTGGGACTCATCCCCAAACTACTGAGTTTATTGATAAGCCGCATATGAGGAACAGTATTAAAGGCTTTGCTGAAATCCAGGTTAGATGACATCCATTGCATGCCCCTGATCTAGTTCTCTGGTCACCCAGCCAAAGAACTTAATCAGATTTGTTTGGCAAGATCGTCCTTTGGTAAAACCATCACCAAAAGTCTTAATAACTAGAATAAAACAGACATAAAATCAAAAACAATGCAGTGCATTGTGTGCCATTGGGTCCAGTGCTGACTCCTGGCAACTCTGCATCCCCTAGTTTTTCTTGGTAAAGTGTGACCAGGAGTAGATTATGGCCTTTTTATTTGAGGCCATGGAGGGTAATGTGACTTGCCCAAGTCCACAGGGCGTTCCAGTGGGAATCAAACCCTGGTTTCTTGGTTACCAGCCGCTGCTCTAACTGCTAGGCTATTTTTCCACCCCTTTATTGCAAGCTCATTTTCAAAGAGACACTCCTTGAAAATGCGGCTAATGTGGATAGAAGCAGGTGCAAAGTACATGTGTTAAAGATGGTGCAGAAATTTAAAACTGAAATATCCGCACATCCACTTCCCTTATTTGTTTTATTGAACTATATTTTTATGTGGGCAAATATGCATTTACTCACCTAAAGAGTTTTAAATATCGCCCCCTAAAATATCTACAGATATCTGATAGCCTGCAAATTTTGCCTAAGACTTTTCATTGTAAATATCACTACTCTTTTTTTTTTTTTCTCCCCCCCAATGCCCCAGGGATGGGATCCACCTTGCAGCCCTGTTTGCTTTTTCCCCACTCTGTCTACCTGGGGAGGGATTTCTGTAGACCACTTTCTCTTTAAGATTCAGCAAATTTATTGGTATGACAATTCATACATGTATTGCCAAAGTAAAAAGTCCTGTATTTATTTATTTATTCATTCATTCATTCAACCAACCAACCGGTTTTGTATACCGCCTTATCCTTCAATCAAAGTGGTTAGCAACATAACATGGGGATAACATGGAGTGGAGGAGTAGCCTAGTGGTTAAAGCATTTGCTTGGGAACCAAGTGACCAGGGTTCGATTCCTACTAGCACTCCTTGTGGCCTTGGGCAAGTCATTGCCTCAGAAGAATCCAAGTTATCAATGTCCCTGTTTAATGTACATTACCAAGTTTAAGTTATAATGTAAACCGCTTTGACTAAAAAATGATAAAGTGGTATAAAAAAACCTGTTAAATAAATAAAATAAATATACATCCAACAGGAGGAGGGGATGACAGGACATACATATAGACTATCGGCAGTTGGTTCTAAGTTCTGAGTCAGGTGTGCAGGCTGTTGGTGGGCCGCATGTGACAGGGTTGTGGTGTTTGATAGTTACGTTATTTGTCCATAGGAATTCATGTACAGGTGGGTTTTGAGAGATTTGCGGAAATTCTTGAGATCATTTTGGGCTCTTAATTCTTCAGGGAGAAGCCCGCCCACTTGTGTCCTAGATTGGCCACGGCTGGAAACAGGATACTGTGCTTGATGGACCTTAGTCTGACCCATATGGCATATCTTATGTTCTTATGTACTACTACTACTACAACTACTGAAAAGGTGTGAGCCAATAACAACCACCTCATAGTTGCTAACAGCAATACAAGAAGTAAAGAGACAACTTGTAACAGAGCATTCTCTATAGCAGCCCCAACAATATGGAACTCCTTACCAGAAGATCTCTAGGTGACTACAGATATTAGAGACTTCCACTAAAAACATATCTATTCTCTGAACATTATTTATTATTTATTTATTACAATTTCTTATATACCACACTATTCGGTATCAGCGCGGTTTACATTATAACATAATGACCATAACAACAAGCTGTTTGGTTTTACATAGAACAGGAGTACAAACTTGGATAACAGGGTGAACTATATACATGAAATCTTTACACAGAACAAGATTGGGGTAATACTAACATTTTCTTAATGGGGATACCTAGATTTTGTTGCTGACTGAGTAGTATTGTATGAAAAGGTGTAAGAAATTATGTAAGTATCGCATAGTCTAGAATGAGCTTCATGGACCATCAACATTATTACCCCCAGATCTTGTTCGTACTCCAAGTTTGTTGCCCTTGTTATAATGTAACCTTTGAGTTGATATTAGAAACATAGAACATGGCGGCAGAAAAAGACCACTTGGCTTATCTAATCTGCCCTTTCATGTCAACTAAAGTAGTCCCCTTTTTACCTTTAAAGATCCTCTGTGTTTGTCCATTTTGTTTTGAATTCAGATACTGTCCTCGTGTCTACCACCTCCACTGGGAGATTATTCCATGCATCTACCACTCTTTCTGTAAAGAAATATCTCCAGGAACAAGCAGGAATGAGTCTTCACATATGGGTACGTCGGTACCGAATGAGTCTGCGCGGGAATGCTCCCCAGCGTCCAATCAGAATGCTTTTGGAAGCATCCCAACACGCCTGCGTGCTGCCTTCCCGCCTTTCCCAACTGCCTCTCCTCAGTTTTCGTTTTTCCGCGGAGCCGGCAGGACGTCCTCCTGTCACCGCAGAAAATTCTTCCTTTATTTTTGTTTTTTCTTGTGGTCGCGTCTACCTTCCCTCGATGCACTGGTACCGCCGGTGTTTTCTTTGTCTTTTCTTCTACAAATATTTCCTTTTGTGGGAAATTTTTTCCTGTTTAGTGCCTGACAGGTTTCGGCCTGCTAGGCCTCTCCAATTTCCCTCATGGAAATGCTAGCCACTAGAATGTGTTTTAACTGTGGCGCTACCAAATTCGTTTTAGATACCCATAATTGGTGCCTTCAATGTTTGGGACCTGAACACCATCCGCTGGAGTGTCCCTCCTACACTACTATTTCTGCAAGAAGTTTTCAGCATCAAGCTCAACTCGATACGCCGTTCCCTTCAGACCTGAGGGTACCAGCTACATTTTATTTTTCGCAGGATCAGGTAGCCAAACAAAAGTCTGTAAAGACTAGTCAGTCCTCGGGTGGTAGATCTCATGTATATCATAGAGATGCCTTTGGGCTTGCCCCCGAGGACATTTTGGCTTTAAAACCCCGGCGGGAGGCTTCTGTCTCCAAAGCATTAATGGGGTTTCGGGTTGTTCCCGGGGTTTTTACCTCGGTGAACATATCTGAGCCATGCCCGGTGGGGGTATCCGCTTTGAGCGGTGCCGGTACCCCGGCATCGGCAATGGTGCTGGATGAAACATTCCACACCGATGATCGCAGTCAAGCGCTCTCGGTATCTTCGGTGCCGCTACCGACTGATCTTCCCACATCGGCCCCGGTACTGATGCTGGTATCCACGTCGGTGCCCTCCAGATATGCATCGATAGACTTGCTTCTTTCGATGCCGAGTCTAGAATCGATCTCTAGTCTAGATGACTGGGTACCGACTTGTCTCGGTACCGACTTCAGACGGTACCGAAGACATTCTACCGATGATCAAGGTCTGCCACATTCGGTTACCTCGGTACCAGTAGTGCCGTCACAGACTGATCTTCATATATCGGTATCATCAATGGTACCGGTCCCGATACCGGTATCGACATCAACATCGGTGTTGGTACCTCCCATGCTCCTTTCAGCTGGCTCGCTTCCTTCCATACCGAGTTTGGAATCGATCCCTAGCATGGACGATTTGCTACCGACGAGTTGCGGTACCAGTTTTCAGCGGTACCGACAACTATCTTTCAAAGATAATCCGATGCTCCACCCCTCCAGATCTTCTATTCTACAGAATCTGAATGAACCGGTGGATGCTAGAGCTAGTTCTTCAACAGATCTATTTCTTCCTTCTCTTCCTCGAGGACTCCCCTCTGGGGAGATTTCTTTTCAAGCTTTCCTGCTTGATATGGCCAAGTTACTTGCCATTTCTATACCTGGTCAAGACCCTACACCAGGGGATCCACAACCTATACAGATCCCCTGCAATCCAAAGGAAGTCATTATGTTTCCTTTGCATCAAACCTTGCAGGATCTCCTATTTAGAACGTGGGAAACTCCTTTAATGGTATCCCCACCTTCTAGGGCAACTGATCTTCTATACAGGGTGCCCCCTTCTCCAGGTTTTCAAAAGCCTCAGCTCCCTCATCATTCTCTTGTTGTAGAATCAGCAATGAGGCGCATTAAGAGTACTAAGAAGCACTCTTCTTATCCGCCAGGTCATGAGGCTAAGACTTTAGATGCCTTTGGACGTCAAACTTTCCAGGCATCCATGTTTTCAGCAAGAATCCTTTCATATATTTTCTATATGGGATTATCTCTTGAGGAAGTCACAAAAGATCTACTACTTTTGACCCCTTTCCTCCAAGAGCCTAAAAGAGCAGATTTTTCTATGCTAGTCAATCATGCTCAAAATATTTCTAAGTTCCTTACTCGTGCTTCCCTGGACTCTTTCGAGTCTGTTAGCAGAGCTTCTGCTATAGCCATAGGGGCACGACGTAGAGCCTGGCTCCAAGCTTCAGACTTGGACAAATGCGTACAAGATAGACTGGGAAATGCTCCTTGCACTGGAGAGAATCTCTTTAATAAAGAGACTTTACTTCAGGCTACTTAGTTAACCACTGACACTATTGCTTTCAGAGGCTTGTCTATGCCTTCCTCTATCCCACTTTGTAGAAAATCTACTAAGAAGCATTGTTCCCTTAATGGGAGAAGGTTTTATCCATCTTCTACCCATCATACAGATGCTCCCAAGCAGGGAAAACAACCAACCAGGCTCAGGAAACCACAACCTCAACGGGTTCAGCAAACCCAGCAGCTGCAGGGTTGCTGATAGACTCTTCCCTGAATCCTTTTTCCTGTTTGAGGTTTGGATCCTGTAGTTTGCTTCCTACCACTACAAGCATCTACATCGTTTCCATCCTAAACTTTACATATGTCCCTCTTAAAGAGACATCCTGACTATCAGCTCAAAGAGCTTCTTAAGATGATTATGCTTTACAGGTAATACAGTTACTCCTTGTCCTCTGAACTACTCAGAGGAGTAACAACTGTCAATAAGGTTGCCATGCCTTTACCTTTGACTTTTTCTCCTGTATCAGCATCTCTCATATTACTTCAAAGATTTACTCCACCGTAAGTCTTCTTTTCAACTCTGCCACTCTTACTAAGACATTTGGTCTGTAAGAGTGATACCACTTTACTGAGGGCTTTTTCCTTAAGCCCCTAAGTTTTCTTTCAGAGTTGTCTCCGTGCATTCTTAGTTTTCCTGGCAGCTTCTCAGACAATAGCGGAGTCTTACCACTCCTACTTATGTCTGTATTTCTTTCCCAATCTTGGGACCTAAGATTTCTACTGCTGCCCTATCAATAGTTAGAACTGCAGGGGCTCTTACTGGTTAGACCACTGACTTGCTGACCAAGCAACCAGGGCTTGTTCTCCAATTTCAATGGTTTCTGGCCTTACCACTAAGTCCCAGACGGTTTAAGAACCTTTTCTGGCTATTGTTGCAGACACATCACCTTACCTTCTATCCTTAGCCTTCCCCAATCCTTGGGCTTGGCGGACTAGTTCATGATACCTACTGGCTCTTAAACACCAGTTTTTCTTCTAATTAACCTGCAACATGCTCTCTGCATCTCTACAAAGCAGCTCTACACTATGGGGCCTTGTTAGAGAGCACATGATGTCAGATGGTTTAGGAAGGGCTTTACCTAGTCATGCCTGCTGGGTTCTCCCTGTCCTTACCATTTCCATTAAAGGCTTCTTAAATCAAGGACACAGGCCTTTAATTAAGGGAAGACCTAAAGAATTATCCAATTCCCTGGATTGCTTCACATCTCCAGGGGACCCCTTCACCATGGATGGTTTTTTTCTTTCAGTATAGACAATCCTTGTCTTGTCTTTTCCTTCCATCCTCAACTCTTCATGGCGTAATCCATGTTGAGCACAAGAATGCACCATACCCTTTTTACCCTCATTAGGGGTAAATATGGTATTTTTATTGCATCTTTTTCTCCAGCTATCTGCTGGAGTTATGGAAGGATTCAGACTTACTATCTGCAGATTTAAAACATCCTCTGCATTTTCCAGGTAGGTCTCCATTCCTGGTTATTCATGGACTAGAGTTCTTAGAGGACTCTAGACTTATCTTGCCAGTGAGAGAACTCCCTGGGCTTCCTATCCATACCAGGAAGTACAGTTTCTCTAAATATCTTCTCAAGCAGGTACCTCCCTTCTTGTTGTTAGATAAATCTTTCTCTCTCCACATACCCTATTTGCGGACATGGGTATGTATACATACATATATGGAGGAGTGGAGGAGTGGCCTAGTGGATGGGGCAAGGTACTTCAGGCCGGAAGGTCGGGGGTTCAAATCCCACTAGAGGACAGCAACCTTGGGCCGGAAGGACTGGGGTTTCTAGTCCCACAGGTGCTCCTTGTGGTCTTGGGCAAGCCACTTAACCCTCCATAGCCCATGTTCCCTGTAAAATAGTTATCTCCAAGTTATAATGCCCTGTTCAATGTAATTTCAGTTGTTCAATGTAAACCGCACTGATGCAGAATAGCGCGGTATATAAGAGAATGTAAATAAATAAATAAATAAAAAATATATATATGTTTACATGTATATGGACATCTCCATGTCTGTGCCCATATATATATATATATATACACACATATATGAGGGATATATCTGTATTTACCTATCTATATATATGTGTTGCAATATATGATAGTGGGTAGATATATGTCTATATACTATTTCGGTCTGCCTGCCTAGATATATATATATACTTATACATATATATATAATCTCCAGGAACAAGCAGGAATGAGTCTTCACATATGGGGTTCGTCGGCGCCGACGGAGCCCGCACGGGAATGCTCCCCAGCATCCAATCAGAAGGCTTTTGGGAGCATCCCTCGTGCCTGCGCAGTAGCTTCCCGCCCTTCCCACTGCCTCTCCCCAGTTTTCGTTTTTCCGCGGAGCCGACAGGACGTACCCCCTGTCACCGCAGAAACTTTTCTTCTTTTTCTTGTTTCCTGTGGTCGCGGTTTTTTCCCCACTGACTCTGGCACCGCTGCTGCCTCCCTTGTTTCCTTTATTTTCCTTCGAGGAGCATCCTCCTCGTGTTATTCTGAGGCCTACCGGGCTTTCCAGCATGGAGCCTTCTTCCCCTAAGAAGTGCCCCCACTGTGGAGACGTTGTCTTCATCTTCGACTCCAACGCCTGGTGTCTCTCCTGTTTGGGCCCTGACCCCTTCTCCCCCGGTTCCACGGGCTTCAGCATCGGGAGAAGACCCTCGCTGTTTCGAGTGTCCCTCGATGACGTCTTTCCCTCTGAGGTGCGGTCGTCGGCTTTCTCTCCTCGCCAGGATCAGGTAACCCAACAACAATCTGTTAAGACTAACCGAGCCTTGAGGGGTGAGTCTCATGCGCTGCATGACGACGGCTCCGGCCTTCCCCTCCAGTCCCTTACACCCCGGAGGGAGTCTTCGGGCTCCAGAGCCTCCACGGGGTTTCGGGTTGTTCCTGAGGTTCGCTCCTCACAGAACATTCCCGAGCCATGCCCGAGGGTGACACCCGCTTCGAGCGGTGCAGATCCCTCGGCATCGGCGCCGGCGCCGAGTGTTCCACTCTTCGCCAGGGACTGTCAGCTGGTGTCCTTGGTGCCTTCGGGGCCGATCGACTCGACCCAGTTTGGCTCTACGGCATCCCGGCCCTGCGCGGGGGCGGTACCCGCTTTCGGCGGTGCTGATTCCCCGGCATCGGCGTCGGTGTCGAGTGTTCCACTCTTCACTGGGGATCGTCGGACCAACCTGACCCGGTATGGCATGCCCACACCCCTGCCATGCGTGGAGGTGGTGACCGCTTTGAGCGGGACCAAGTCATCGGAGTCGGTGGCTCCACTCCCCGCCAGGGATCGGCACCGGGTGCCCTTGGTTCCGTCAGGGCCGATCGACTCGTCCCCGGCTTCCGCGGGAGCGGTACTGGCCTTGAGCGGCTCCGCCCCTCCGGCGGCGGTCTCGGGAACGAGGGCCACGTTCTTCGCCAGGGGTCGCCACCGGGCTCCACCTGCGGAGCCGATCGATCTATCCCGGTCGGGCGGGTCGGCACCCCCATCTTGTGCGGGGCCGAGGCCTCCCCTGGACACCACCGACCTCCCGGCATCTACGCGGGCGTCGAGTGCTCCACTCGTCACTAGAGTTTGCCCGCGGGACCCGGGACCTTCGGTCGAGTCGACCCAAAGAAGCGCCGTGGCCGCAGAGCCGGGGCTGTGCGTCTCGCTCCCCGCCGGGGCTCGTCGGCGGGTTACCTGGGTACCCTCGAGGCCGCATAGTACGCCCCGTAAGGGTTTCCCGCTCAATAAAACAGGCGCGGGAAGAACCCCGGCATCTAGAAGGTCCTCTCTCCCGACGTCGGAGCCGACTTCGGGTGTTTCCCTCTTAGCCGAGTTTCGGCCTGGGAAGCCCTCGTTGCCCTCGGCACCGATCGTCGCGACCCCGACTCGATTCTCGGGAGTGGCAGCACCGGCGCGGCCGCCGACACCGGGGCCCCCTAAGGAGGCATTGCTCGGTTTGATGCCCAGCCTCGAATCGATCTCCAGTCTGGAAAGCGTGGCTCCGACGCATTTCGGATCTGACCCCGGTCTCTTCCGACAGCGCAGTGCTGCGCTCGCCTGCTCTCCAGCTGCCTCGGCACCACTCCAGCCGCCCTTGCGGATTGCCCCGGGGGCGGCCCCACCCCCGGAGTCGGGGCCGAGTCCCGCGGGCCCATCGGTGACGTCGCTCCCTTCGATGCCCCGCTTGGAATCAATCCCGGGCTCTGACGATGCAGTACCAACTGCCTCGAATTGGGACTGTCAATACCCTCCTCTGTTTAGAGCGATTCCTCCCGTGCACCAGCATGGTGGGTCCCCTGGTGTTCAAGCGGGCCCCTCCACCTCGGCCTCCCCTGGAATAGCCCCTCTGGGAGAGCCGTCTTTTCAGGACTTCCTCCTTGACATGGCGGACTTGCCCTCCATTCCTATCCCGGGCCCTTCGCTAAGTCCGGGTCCTGCGGAACAGGCAGCCATAATGCTTCCTCTACATCCCTCCCTGCGGGATCTCCTGCTCGGGATTTGGCGCTCGCCCTTACAGGTACCGGCGCCGCCTACAGCCATGCATGCCCTGTATCGGGTGCTCCCCTCTCCGGGTTTCCAGACGCACCAGCTTCCCCATCATTCCATTGTGGTGGAATCGGCCCTGAGGAAGGTCGGAAGCAAGAAGAAGCACTCTTCCTGCCCCCCGAATCGTGCGTCTAAAGCTCTGGACAACTTTGTGCGGCGAACCTTCCAAACGTCCATGTTGGCTTCCAGGATTCTCTCATATATTTTCTATATGAGCCTGGCGCTTCGGGAGGTCACCGAGAGGTTATCTCTTTTGTCTCCCTTTGTGTCGGCCCCTCGGGCCCCTGACTATTCCTTGTTTCTTTACCATTGCAGGAATATCTCTTGGTTTCTTTCTCGTGCTGCCGTGGACTCTTTTGAGTCAGTTAGCAGGTCCTCTGCTGTCGCCATAGGGGCGCGTCGTACAGCCTGGTTGCAGGCTTCCGACTTGTGCAGCTGGGCACAACATAATCTGGGTAATTCCCCGTGCACTGGGGAGAACCTCTTCAATGGCGAGGCTTTGCGTCACGTTGCTCAGTGCTCCGCCGACCTGTTTGGCGCTGGCCGCCCGCGGCCCTCCCCCTCTCCCGGGGGTAGGAAATGTCCTTCCTGACCCTCCTGTCCGAAGAAGAGGAAGTTTCATCCCTCTGCCCACCTGCCGGGTGCGCCCATGCCAGGGACATCTCACACCGGTCGGCAGTGCCAGGGCTCGCGCCAGGCTGCCCATGCCAAGCAGCCTTAGGCTCCGGTATGCGGCAGTTTGCGCTTAACTCCTCTTCCCAGAAGTTACTGTCCAGTTCTACACTGGGGTTCTTTTCAGTATGACAAATGGTTCGGCTGCTTGATTGAAGGTATGGAGCCCCCTCCCCCAGGGGGGGGGACCCTTCCCACACTAGGTTAGCCTGGCTCCTCAGGGCCATGCTAGTCTTCTTCGGACTTACCCTCGGGTACGTCCCTCGAATTCCCCTCTGCCTGGTTCCCCCGGATTGAGGGGATCGCGCACCGAATCTTCCTTCTCCCAGTGTAGGCCTTGGCCGCTACTCTCCGAGCATGGCCCGAACTAATCCTCGACAGGGCCGGACCACCCCCGCCCTCTGGTCTGTGTCTCCGCTCTCGCAGAGAAACCCCTGGGTCTGTCAGGTTACGGTGGACAGGAGTCCCACTGACCCATGTCGATCCCCGGCTCCGCTCCCTGCACTCTTCGGAGCTGCGGAGGGCATTGGCCCTACCCCCGAGGGTTTTTTTTATATATGCCGGAGATGACCCCCACAGTCACACCGTGGCTATAGGGTTTTCTATCCTCCTGCCTTCCCTGTGGTACGGAGGACACGTTTTTCTGCGTGGCTGTCAGGTGGACGCCTCAGGGGCCTACGCACTCCTGATGTGCTCCTCCCCAACTGATCTGGCGGTCACGCAACCATACTGCTACTCTCGCCGATCTGCCCTGCACCACGCACATCGGCCCATCACTTTGGATGGCCCTTCCCCCCGCCACCTTCCAGATAGGCGCCCTCCTGTGGATCAAGGGCCGGTCCGAGTTGGCAGTATCGTTCTCACGTATGCATGTCCCCTGCATACCGGTTTAGTAACCTGGGTGGGCGTTCCCGGGCCCACCTATAGCCCGATATACATCTATACCTGTTATTGGATATATATCGGTACAGGTGGGCGCTTTTGGGAAATGTTATAGCGCCCTGTGTCTTACCGACTATCCCCCAATTGTCGGTACTGACGTTTTGTTATTTCTTACGGGGTCCAGCCGGTCCGCTTGCCTGCGTTCTGCGGCTCGGGTGCTCGGACCGGTTATGCTTAAACTTGCTGTGAAGTCAACAGCTCCTTGGTTTACGCCTCCTTCTCTGGAGGTTTTCGAACCCAATGTCTTCCTATCCCTTGCCGGCTAGGGTAGACAGTGTACCCCTCGGTATCCCGGGGTACACTCCTGTTCTTCTCCGGGCTGGGTTCTCCCAGATCGGTCACTCTTCTGCTTAGTCCTCCGGATTGGGGACTCTGCTCCTACTGGAGTTCTCAGCTTCTCTTAGAGCTCCTCGTGAAGACCTGCCGTCCTTCCGGTGCCGGTTGACACCTGCGTCTCCAGCCCGCCCGGACTGGGAACTTCGTCCTCTCTGCGGTGAAGTTCCCTTGAAGACTTCGCTACTGCATCTACAGTACCCGTCGCAGCTCTGCCTTCTACAATCCTGTAGGTAAGCTCTAGATTGTGCTAGATCATTAACGGTTTAATGATGTTTGACGTGGTTTTGAAGACTCCACCTGTAGTCTTCGGTTGCTGTGCCTTGGCAACTCTTCTCAACTCCTACCCTCCATCCCTCAGGGGATGCCGGGGATCCAGGTTGGGCGATGCCGCCCTGTCCAGGGGCGTGCATTCTGGGATCTCCTCTGGCACCCTCAGCTAGGGAGTCCCCATATGTGAAGACTCATTCCTGCTTGTTCCTGGAGATAGCACAGTTACTTACCTGTAACAGGTGATCTCCGGAACAGCAGGAATTAGTCTTCACAACCCACCCACCTCCCCTAGGAGTTGTAATTTTCTCTCTCTCTCTTCCTTCCTCTCCTTCTGTCTCAGCTATGAAACGCAACTGGGGAGAGGCAGTGGGAAGGGCGGGAAGCTACCGCGCAGGCGCGAGGGATGCTCCCAAAAGCCTTCTGATTGGATGCTGGGGAGCATTCCCGTGCGGGCTCCGTCGGTGCCGACGAACCCCATATGTGAAGACTAATTCCTGCTGTTCCGGAGATCACCTGTTACAGGTAAGTAACTGCTTTCCACTACAGACTCGACAGATACTCTCTATCCCTTTCCATGCTGTCCAGCATACTTAGGGTTCTCCATAATCAACCACTTCCTGTGGTAGTTGAGGGGTTTTTGTACCATGACCTTCAGTTTAGGTACACCTGAAGCCCTCCATATACTTTCCTTTTCAATTAGGAGGGACTTTCTGAATCTTCAGAAAAGGGGAGGCTACAATGCCTCATTACTCCTATCCTTCTTTGTTATCGGATATAGGGATCTTCAAAGCTCCCTTCTCCTATAAGAACTATGTCTCTTTAAAGTCAAAAGAGCTTCAGTTTTTATCTCATAGGGACTTCCGCATTTTCCGCAAAGTCCTACCTCATTGAACTACCCCAGTTCCACTGGGATTGTTTCTTCTCACCCTAAGGGTTTTAACCTCAGCCTGTTTTTTGCACAGTTATTTACCTCTCCTTACATTGAGGTACTCCCTGGGGATATTTCTGTTGGTTCATATTCACAAATCCACATGAACCTCCATATACCCCTTTACAATACCACCAGGTGAGGTCCATATTGGTTTATTGCTCTTAATATTACCACTAAATATCATCTGCACAGAGACTCCTATCTAGGCATCCTGTTTGGTCCAGCTGTTCCACAGCACATCTTTTTAGTTCAACTCCTACCCTCCATCCCTAGGATGCCTGGGGTTTCGGTAAAATAGCATGGCTCTCAGATTCACAACATTCTTGGACTCCTCCAGGCATCTTAGCTTGGGAGTCCCCATATGTAAAGACTCGTTCCTGCTTGTTCCTGGAGATAGCACAGTTACTTACCTGTAACAGGTGATCTCTGGAACAGCAGGAATAAGTCTTCAGAACCCACCTCCCCTAGGAGTTGCATTTCTCTATCTCTTTCTTTCCTTTTCTCTCTCTCTCTTTGTCTCAGCTTTAAAACTTAACTGAGGAGAGGCAGTTGGGAAAGGCGGGAAGGCAGCACGCAGGCGTGTTGGGATGCTTCCAAAAGCGTTCTGATTGGACGCTGGGGAGCGTTCCCGCGCAGACTCCGTCGGTACCGACGTACCCATATGTGAAGGCTTATTCCTGCTGTTCCCAGAGATCACCTGTTACAGGTAAGTAACTGTGCTATTTCCGCTTATTACTCCTGAGTATATCCCCTTTCACTCTCATCCTATGTCCCCTCGTAATGTAAACCATTTTAACTTAACGATAAAGCGGTATAAAACCCATTACATAAATAAATAAATCAATAAAATTAAAAATAATAATTTGTATAGCACTAATAGGCATATGCAGTGCTATACAGAGATATGTAAGAGACAATCCCTGCTCATCAGAGCTTGCTGTCTAGTCAAAATAGACAACACAACACTTGGGGATTAGAATTTTTCTCCAGGAATAAGCAGGAAGTTAGTCCTCGCATACGGGTGACGGAGCCCGCACGGAGCATTTCCCTAGCTTTCAAAGACAGCCTTTGGGAATGCTACCACGCATGCGTAGTCCCCTTCCCGTCCAAGGGTGCTATCTTACTCAGTCTACTTTTTTCCCCGCAGAGCCCAACGGAAGCATGTCCTGTGTCCCCGGAAAAATTCCTTAAAAATTATATTCTTAGTGAGTTGTTCTCGCTTTGCGTACTGGTTCCTCTTCCCGCCTCGAGTCGGTGCCATCTCCTGTGCCGTTCTTGGCTGCTTCTCCTTTTTTTTCATCGAGGCTTGCCTTGACCAGGGTTTGCACCATTTTTCACCCAGGGGTCGTGTGATCCATCATGCCTCCAGGTGGCTTTAAAAAGTGTGATCATTGCAGTCAAATTATGTCTGTCTTAGACACCCACGACTGCTGCTTGCACTGCCTTGGCCCGGACCAGGACAGTATCTCCTGTGACCTGGGTCAGGTTATGACCTCTCGGACGAACAAGAAGCGGTCAGAGTTGCAGGAGAAGTTGTTCCCATGGTTCGGCTCTGCTCTGACGCTGAGCCCGAAGCCGAGCACCTCCCATGAGGCTCGGGCGTCTTCGGAGTCCCACGGCGGCGGCTCCTCCGGAAAGATGTGGAACCTGACAAGAAGAAGAAAACCCTTCAAAGCCAGTCAAGTTTATACCAGGGAAAACCGGTAAAGTCCCATGGTGGGACTTGGGCGACTCCGAGCAGCGCCCTACTAAAGTCTCTAGGACGGAGTCCTCGGCTGATGGTAACCGTGTGAAGCTCTCTGAGGCCACGGTCCTCATAGAGCACACACTTGTCAGAGCGCCGGCGCTGGGCCCGAAACCCTTGGTGCCCGCAACGAAAGCTGCAGAGTCTTCTGGCATTGAGGCCAGAATGGCAGTCCTGGAACAGAGTATCTCTGCTATCCTGATCATGCAGCAGGCGATGATGTCAGGTTTGTCTGCTTCATACTAATACTATTTCTACTACTGAGCATATGTATAGGGCTACAAGTCGTATGCAGCACTGCACAGACATGTAAGAGACAGTACCTGTTCATCAGAGCTTACAATCTAGTCAAGACAGACAACACAGAAGATGTAGACAGGGATAAAACAAGGGTGAAAGGTAAAGAAACAAGGAGATCAGGTGAGTCAAGATCCAAAAGCAGCAGCGAAGAAGTGAGTTTTCTGCCTGGATTTGAAAAGGGTCAGAGAAGGTGCCTGGCATACAGACACAGGTAGTTTGTTCCAGGTGTAAGATGCAGCAAGGTGAAAGGAGCGAAGTCTGGAGTTAGCAGTAGAAGAGAAGGGCACGGATAGAAGCAGTTTGCAAGAAGAGCAGAGTTCCCGAGGGGGAGGGGGGGTGTAAGGAGAGATAAAAGATAGTGAGCAACTGCAGAGTGAATGCATTTATAGGCCAGCAGGAGAAGTTTGAACTGGATGTGGAAACGGATAGGGAGCCAATGATGTGTCCCAACAACCGGGCCCCCGACTGTGGTGGCATCCCTGGGGGTTGAGCCATGTCCATAGCGTTATCAGCCTTTGGCCAGCCCTTGGAATCGATTGAGATCCCAGTCCTGATCTTCGGGTGTCCGGTCCTCCCCAGTTAGTTTCCGGGAGTCTGACATGAGACTGGTTGGGGGGGGGTCTCGATTCCCCGAAGCAGGTCTCGAGGCGCGGGAGCTCTAAGTCTGATTCCTCAACGCCCTTGGAGTTAGAATGGGAGACTGAAGTCGAGGCCTCCCCCGAGACCTCTTGACTCCGAGACATCAGCTTGGAGCTGTCTTCCCCAGAACTCCAACACCATTCCCCACCCGAAGTCGTGGAATTCCACGACTTCATCTGGGACATGGCCCGAGCCCTCTCGGTCCCCACAGAGTCCAAGGAGGACCAGCGCACCGAAGAGCTGGAGGTCCTCCAGTATGAGTCTTCCCCAAAGGAGGCTCTATATGTGCTGGTGCAACCCATTCTCAAATGGCTGCTCCTACGGATGTGGGAGACCCCGGCCTCTGTACCGGTGGTCAGCCGATGCCTCAACGCCATCTACTTTGTCAAGAGGAGCCCAGGCTTCCAGAAAGCCCAACTTCACCACAATTCTATGATGGTGGAGTCCTCTGCAAAAGCTCAAGAGCCAGAATTCTTATTCTTTTGTACTCCCAGATAGAGAGGCCAGGGCCCTTGATGCCCTGGGACGTAAGTGTTTCTGATCCAGTATGTTTCTTTATTGATATTTTCCAACAAAATACAAACAAAAGAAAAAAACAAATTACAGTAAATCAAAATACACAAGTCTTCTCTTTAACATGAGAAAAGAAAAGGTTAAACATAGCCTGCCCCACCCTGTCCCTCCCATTATCATGCGATCATCAGGGGCTATATAAAGAAACACAAAACATCTGCGAGCTTACTAGGCCTACAAGGGTAATATAAGAGCAATCACTCCACTACAAAGGAAGAGTTTCCGCTTAAGAAAAGAAGGATGCAAGGGAACAACTACACCATGATGTTTGCGCATATATATATATATATCATAAGCACAAGTGTTCCACCCTTCGCGTCAACCAAGCTCTGCCACATGTTTTCCAGTTAGAAATAACGAAAAATAGAGCCACTTCCAATATGAAATTAATTAAAATGGACAATCCCGCTGTTACGGCGAGATGCCAATTATTGATTAAAAAATGACCCCAGACCAGGAGAGACTGGCCTAAAATCCCAGCACCTCTTTACTACGGTTCCATTTTGAAACCCAATAAGACTGAATATTAGGACAATCACATACCACTTGTCTCAAAGTGCCGACATCTCCTCGATGAGACTAACACTCATTCCCCCAGCTGTCTAAACCCATTTAGCTACCTTTCAACAGGCAGTCCTCCTTAGGAGTTGCATTTACTACTTTTGAAAGGCTTTCTGAGTATCCAGTATACCCTATGAGACTTCAACCTCCCAACAGACACCATGCCAAGAAGAAAGTTCTAGAGGAAGGGATTGCTTCTCTTCTAGTTCAAGCCATATTGAGCACAAACCTACGGCCCCCTCCACCCATTGCGAACCTTGTTTTAGTAAAAAATCACAGTACTAGGCCTGAAAATCAGAGAAGATCCCCCCACTTCCTCTTTTTAAAATTTAAGCTTCCTGAAAGCAATTCTGGGCGGTTATTTTCCCATAGAAACTGAGCTAGAATCCTTTCAATTTGACGATAGACTCTCCCTGTAAGGAGAACTGATAACATTTCAACTATACAATTCACTTTAGGAGTGATAGTCATATTTATAGCTTTAAGACGACCCCACCAATAAAACAGACCTGCAATCTCTTTGCTATTATACTGCTGAAAGCTCGTTGAGTCAAATAGAGTAAACGAGATTGCAAAATGAACAGAAATGTGAGCCTCAGGAATAGTAGACTCACTAGTTCTAGAACAAAGTCCCTTGGAAACTACGAAAAATCAGTATTTGATATTTGAAAATCCATAAGGGATAGAACTTTCCTCATTAAGATGGCTACCCCATTGTTGTTATGATAGGCAGCTGAGAAACCCCTAAAGAGTATGTCTTTCTATTTAGCCTCAACGACGACTCTCCATTTAAGTGTGTCTCCTACACCAGTAAGATGTCAGCACTTTCTTTCCGACCATACCGCAAAAAGCTTTCCCTCATAGTGGGATTATTAATGCCCCAACATTCAGTTAAACGATCTTAAAGGCAAACATACTGACAATATAGTTACGATCAAATGTTACAGAAACATACCAAATTGTAGCATTTAGTTTACATTTTAGAACAACTTCTTAAGCCCCTTAAAGTGTTAGCTGCCCCTATAGCCCAGAGAAGAAAACCCAACAAAAAAAAGGGCACATTTTAACCCCAGCCCTGTCATATGATCAGTCCTAATAACACCTACAACTGGAAAAACATCTTCCCAAAACCACCTAAACCCAAGGGGGGGTGGGGGGGCTGTATAACACACAAAAACTTAGCAGGTGAGCCTACCAGGACAAGACAGACACGGAGGGCAAAAGACCTAATACTTCCGCTCTTCTATGTCACTCAAAATATTGCGCTCTGTAAAAGAAAGAAAGAGAGAAAACAAAAGAAACATCTCAGCCAGGCTATTACCCTGGAGCTCCTTCACACAATGCAGAATGGATGTCTCAGTATATAACAATGCTACATAATGAAATGTCGTTCCTGTGTGGATAAGTCGCCTTTAGACGACCTCAGACCAGTCAAACTCCCAAGATAGCAAGCGCCATAAAACTGTAGCAAATAAAAGTTGCGTAATGACTTTCACTGCATCGCCACCAACTCCTTAGCTTCCAGACATGCATATAACTCCCTGGGATCATCAAAAGTCTTGGTCTGGTTATGCAGCATGACTCTCATGTGGGCAGGATATAGCAGTCCAAAACGGGCCTGCAGTTGCACCAAGCGTGGACGCAGCCCCAGAAAACATTTCCTCCGATCCACTGTCGCCTTCGCGAAGTCCGGGAAGAACAGGAGTTTATGTTCCTGATATTCCAAAGTTGAAAGTGCTTTGGCTGCTCCTTTTATTTGCAATACTTGCTGAAAACGTAAAACTTTCAAGATGATTGGGCGTGGACGCTTGCCCATGACCACAGACTGAGTAGGCACTCTATGGGCGCGCTCGATCTCGAACGGCATAGCAAACTGCAATCTTAACACATCTGGAATCATGGCCTGCAAAAGGACACCAAGTCAGGACCCTCTGCTCCCTCAGGAACTCCTAGTATTCTTACGTTATTCCACCGAGAGCGATTATTACCGTCTTCCACCTCTCTTTGTAATGAACGTATCAACTTGGCCCGTTTCTCAACAGCCTGAAACCTTTCCCCATGTGAAGCCACCACATTCTCCACCTTCTCCAAATGAGCCGTATTTGACTCCAAAGAGGATCGCAAAGCATTGATATCTTTCTGCATTGCACATAGCGATTCTCCATTAGCTTTGACCAAGTCCTTGACCGCCCGAATCTCAGCCAGGATCTCCTGCGAGGTCTCAGGACCATCTCGGATGACCGCCATCTTGTGAGGTGAGAGAGGTTCCGTCTTGTTTCTCTTTGCACTAGCATTTTGGGATACTTGGTAATCCAGCCGCGTCTGTTTGGCGCCAGACATATCCGGGATCAAATGGTATCAACATAGGTAGGAACTATTTGATTAAAGATTGCCGAAGTCAGGATTCTTGTCTATTGCCCTACGCAGCACAGCTCTTACACATCCATCTTGACCAGAAACCAGGCTCCCCCCCCCCCCCCCCGGTAAGTGTTTCTAAGGGTCCATGCTGGGATGCCGGATACAAACCTATGCCTTAAGAGCCTTATCCAGGAGCTTGCTGGCTTCTTAGCAGGGCTTGCCAGGGAACCGCTTGAACGGTTCCAGACCTTGGTAGCTACTATCTGGGACTGTTCGAAGTTCCTGTCACGGGCCACCTACGATGGGTTTGAGGAGGCAGTCTGGGCAGCAGCCGCAGGCATCTGTGCTCGGCGCCAGGTCTGGCTGCAGACCTCTGACGTCGAGCAGTGGATCCAGGAAAAACTGCTGCATGTCCCCTGCACCAGGGAGAATCTATTTGGAAAACCTATGACCGACAAGGCGGCCAAGATTGAGGCCAAGTGGTGACTAGGCAGAGGCTGTCAAAGAAGAACTCTACCCTTCCCTGTAAGAAAGTCTTGGGGAAAAGGCCAACTTTCTCAAGAAGGGCCTTTTCCATCAAAGTCACCACTACCAGGACTTTCCAAGCCAGCAGCACCAGAGACCCCAGCCTAAGGGCTAGGAACACGGATCCAGGAAGCCAAAGGCTCCCAAGCTGCAGACTCCAGCTCCGGCTCAATCTGGCTGGAGCTTTTGAGTCCCAGGGTGGGTCCCCCCCCCGACCCTCACCAGCCCACAGGGGGCCGCTTGGCACTCTTGGCTCACAGGTGGCCCAAGGTCACCTCAGACCAGTGGGCACTCCAGGTGGTGAAGGAGGGTTACCATCTCCACTTCCAACTACCACCTCGGGGCATTTTCTAGGAGAGCCAGTGCGATCTCTCCTTCACCAGACACCTCTTGCTCTCAGAGCTAGCAGGTCTACTAAGGGGTAGGGCAGTAGAGCCTGTTCCCCAGCATCTCTGGGGCAAGGGTTCTACTCAAGGTACTTTCTTGTCCCCAAAAGAACCAAGGGTCTCAGGCCTATCCTTGACCTCCGAGACCTGAACAAGTTCTTGGTGAGGGAGAAGTTCAAAATGCTCTCCCTTGGGACACTGCGGCCCCACATCCTGGTCCACCTATCTCACTGGCAATACCTGAGATTCATGGTAGGACGAGGCCATTACCAATACAGGGTACTTCCCTTCGGCTTGGCCTCCTCGCTAAGAGTGTTCACAAAGTGTCTAGCAGTGGTAGCCGCCCATCTGCGCCTACAAGGGATGTTCGTCTTCCCCTACCTGGGTGACTGGCTTATCAAGGGCGGCACAGCCGCAGAGGCCAGTCAGGACACAGAACATACCATCCTCCTCTTGCAGCACCTGGGGTTCATCATCAACTACCCCAAATCACATCTTTCTCCGGTGCAAGACCTAGAGTTCATCGGTGCTCAGCTGGGCACGGTACAGGCCAGAGACCTCCTTCCTCAGGACAGGGCAGAACACCTCAAACAGCTGGCGGGGAGGTCCAGCACCACACAACGCTGCCGACTTGCATTCTCCTCTGCCTGCTGGGACACATGGCCTCCCTGGTCCATATCACACCCCTAGCCCGTCTGCACATGCGGACAGCCCAATGGTGCCTGCATTCTCAGTAGACCCAGGCCATGGGCCAACTCCGGGACAGAGTTAGAGTCTACTACCAGCTGGCGAGATCCCTCGACTGCTGGCAGAACTAGGGCCTCCTTTGGGCAGGGATGCCCTTCCAGGTTCCCCCACTGCAGTGTACCCTGACCACAGATGCCTCTCTTCTGGGTGAGGATCTCACTGCGAAGTTCACAGTACTCAGGGTTGCTGGTCCAGGGAGGAGTCTCCACTACAGATCACCCTCTTGGAACTCCGCTCCCTCCTGCGGAACAGACCAGACGGACAACTAGATCAAAATGTTCTATATAAAAAAGCAGGGGAGCATGGGTTCGTACTCCTTCTGCCTGGAGGCTGTAGCCCTCCTCGGCTTTGCAGTATGCAATGGCATGTTCCTGCGAGTAGTCTGCCTCCCGTGCCAGGACAGCTACCTGGCAGACAGCAGAATCATCTGCCCTCACGAGTGGCATCTCGATCCTGCAGTGGTGAAGAAGCTCTTTCGCCTTTGGGGCTGACCTGAGATGGACCTCTTCGCCTCTCCCGACAACGCATAGCTGGCTCGCTTCTGCTCCGGGCAGCCGCACCCACAGAGTGTAGCAGAGGACGCATTCCTGATCTCATGGTCCGAGGGACTGCTGTATGTATTCCCACCGACTCCCCTAGTCGTCAAGACTCTATTCAGAATTCAGAAAGAGAGGGCATCGCCCCCAGGTGGCCCAGGCAACCCTGGTTCCCACTTCTGCTCTTGCTGGAGGTGACATTCCCAGTACCCCTGGGCCCAGCCCTGGGCTTCCTGACGCAGGAGGAGGGCTCCCTTCTGCCCTTTAATGTGGGGGTCATTGACTCTAATGGCCTGGCTGCTGAAAGGGTAGCCTTAGCCCCGCTCAACCTACCACAAGAGGTTGAGGAAATCCTGCTAGCCTCCAGGAAGCCCTCCACGAGGAAGGCGTATGCCTTTAAATGGCACAGATGTGCTCTGTGGTGTGCAGATAGGAAGGAGAACCCGTTCTACTGCCATGTTCAGCTGGTACTCTAGTATCTAGTGCATCTGTCGTGCACAGGGCTGAAATCTAACTCAGTCTGGGTGCATCTGAGCACTATAGCCTCTCCCCCCCTCAATACTTGTCTGTGTGCTGTCGCCAACTGGTTGGGTACTAAACTTCTGCATCTCAATCCTGCCAAAACCTCAGTAGTGTGGTTCTCTCTGGATATCCTCCCTCCAGCACTCTGTCTAGCACCTGGTTCCCTTAGTCTCCTCCATGGATTACCTCGGGGTGACCCTGGACTCTGCTCTCTCTTCCAGGATCACATCTCTGTCTTGTGCTGTCGCTCATACTTCTTTCTCCGTCAAATTCGCACAGTTTGATATATCTTGCCCCCATCTGCCCTCGCCAATCTTCTCTCTCTAGTAATTTCTTGGATTGATTACTGTAATGTCATCTTCGCGGGCCTTCCTCAGCATCAGCTCCATCGCCTTCAGTTGATTCAGAACACTGCAGAAAGGATCCTCTCACACAACATCCGCTACATCCCACCTCATCAACTTACATTGGTTGCCTGTCTCACATTGCATTACCTATTAGCTTCTGATCCTCACTCATAAGGCCCTTCATACCCATACTCCACAATATTTGGCTGACACCTTGCAATACCGTTCAATGCCCCGTACTCTTTGCTCAGTCCACAATCACCGCCTGCACCTTCCATCTCCCACCCTGGCCTGTTTGGAGCTGACCCATTGTACTGCATTCTTTCTGGCCCTCTGGAACGCCCTCTGCCAAGAAAAATCATACCCTAAATTTAAGGCCTTCCTCAAGACACACCTTTTCTGCCTGGCTTATGAACTCCCCTCCCCCGACCTGTAAGGATTACTCTGTTTCTCCCCTTTGCTCTTTTTCCTCTAAGGTGTGACTGCATTTCTTTCCTATCAAAATTGTAGTTCCTTTCCTTTCTGGCTTTGGCCTCTGCTATTTGTAACTCTGTATACCGCTCTGATGTTGTGAAGGGCAGTTAATCAAGTTTCACAATAAAGATAAAGATAAAGCCGCTCACCATCACTCATTGGGGGGAAAGCCCTTATCTTGCCAGCCCCTGGTTTCCTGTTTCCTATGGGGCCTTCTGCTTTCCAAGACCCCTGTCCGTCCTCCAGCAGCACAATGGGACCTCAACATGGTGCTCTCCCAGATCACTAGGAGACCTGCCACCTCAGATACCTATCCTGGAAGGTGGCCTTCCTGGTGGTCCTGACTTCAGCTCGCAGAGTCAGCGAGCTTCAAGCGCTGTTGGCAGACCTCCCGTACACCAGGTTCTTCAAGAAAAGGTGGTATCCCCGTTTCACCTCAACCAGGAGGTGGTGCTCCCCACCTTTTACCCATGGCCTCATGCCGACAGGGAGGAGCTCATACTCCACTCTGGACTGTAAATGGGACCCAGGGCCATTGCAAGGCACCTCATCTTTTCGTGTCTTATGACCCCAGCAGACTGGGGCTCCCTGTAAGCAAGTGTACCCTATCCTCTTGGGTGGCGGACTGCATTGCCCTCATCTATGAGTGGGCGGGCTTCTCTCTGAAGTACTGGATCACAGCGCATTGCATGAGGGTGATGGCCACATTGGTGGCCCACCTCCGTTCTGTGCTGGTGACAGAAATTTGCAGAGCTGCCACGTGGTCATCCATTTACACGTTCGGAGCACATTACTGCCTGGAAAGCGCATCCCGCAGGGAACAGTGCCTTTGGTCAGGCGGTGCTATGTAATATTCTTGGGGTGAAGGCAACTCCTGCCCTCTATGTTCAGGCTACCAGAGTGATAATGTTGCTGGACACTAGGGTCTTGCAGAGTCTCTCAGCAGGGACTCACCTTGTGCAACTCACGGCCACCCGTGGACCGTTTGTGTTGGTCCTGTCATTGTTTGATCCTCTGCAGCCTGGAGCTAGGGAGTTCCATATGTGAGGACTGACTTCCTGCTTGTTCCTGGAGAAAGCATAGTTACTCACCTGTAACAGGTGTTCTCCGGGAACAGCAGGAATCAGTCTTCACAACCCTCCATTCTCCCCTTGGAGTTTCCATCCTTTTTGTTTTTGCCTGACTGCCGTCTTAGTTATGTCATTTGACTGAGCAAGATGGCACCCTTGGAAGGGAAGGGCACCACGCATGCGTGGTAGCATTCCCAAAGGCTTTCTTTGAAAGCTGGGGAAATGCTCCGCGTGGTCTCAGTTGTCACCAGCGTCACCCATATGTGAGGACTGATTCTTGCTGTTCCCGGAGAACATCTGTTACAGGTGAGTAGCTGTGCTATCTAGGGGAATGATAAGGAAAGCATAGGAGGTGAACAGGGAGACTAAATGGATCAGGATCCAAAAGCAGCCTTCAAGAGATGAGTTGTTAGCCTGGATTTGAACAGGACCAGAGATGGAGCCAGACGTACTGACTTGGTAGTTTGTTCCGGGCAAGGTGGGAAGAACGAAGTCTGGAGTTGGCAGTGGAAGAGAAGGGAACTTCCAGAAGAGCGGCGTTCTCAAGGAGGAGTGTATGTTTGTTTATTTATCTCCAGGAAGAAGCAGGAATGTAGTCTTCACATATGGGTATCATCGGTACCGACGGATCCTGCGCGGGAGCGCTCCCCAGTGTCCAATTAGAAAGCTTTTGGGAGCATCCCACAGTGCCTGCGTGCTGCCTTCCCGCCTCTCTCCAGTTCTTCGTTTTCCGCGGAGCCAGCAGGTCGTTTTCCTGTCACCGCAGAAATTATCCCATATTTTTCATTCTTTTTTGTGGTAGCGTCTGCCTTCCTCTACGCTATACCGGTACCGCCGGTTCTTTCTTCACAAAAAAAAAAAATAAATTTGTAATCTTTTTTTTTTTTCTCGATTTTCCAGCCTTTTTTCTCTTGGGTGCCACGCGCCATTTTGGGCACTAGGCCCAATTTTTCCTCAACATGGAAAAACCCGCTTCGGGTTTTAAAAAGTGTCCCAAGTGTGGCGGTACCATCTCCGTCACCGACACTCACGAGTGGTGCCTCAACTGTTTAGGTCCTGATCACTCCATCTCGGAGTGTGTTGCCTGTGGGATGATGTCGAAGAGGGGTCGGCAAAACCGAGCTGCTAAGCTTAGCACCCTTTTTCCCTCCGATGCAGCATCCGTGGCATCGACGTCTTCCAGGGCTTCATCTTCCTCCCATGGATCTCAGGTAACCAAACATAAATCTGGCCAGTCCTCAAAGGATAGATCTCCTTCCAAGCATCGAGATGCCTCTGACGTTGCCCTTGAGGGACTTGTACCGGCAAAATTGCCCCGGCGGGAGGCTTCGGCTTCCAAAGCACTATCGGGGCTCCAGGATGTTCTCGAGGCCTCAACCTTGGTAGAACTACTGGTGCCGTGCTCTGGGGTACCGGCCGCTTCATCCGGTACCGACACCCTGGCATCGGCAGCGTCAATTGACCAGAGATTCCTCGATATTGAGCGCAGTCTGGCGGCACTCCTTGCGGCATCGGTGCCTTTGGGACCGCTTCAGACAGTTCAACCGGTATCGACACTGGTTCCGGCACCGATATCGGTACCCGTACCGACAGCATCGACATCGGCGAGTGTGTTACCAACACCGAGTCATGCTATTTCCTCCGATATCGACAGGCCAGTACCTGACCCCTCCAGTACCGACTTCGATCGGTACCGGTATCGCGCTTTATAAGAGTACCCGGACAGAAGATATTTTGAATCCTCCGATGACTGTGAGGACTCTGACAGCTCTGTTGATGCCGGAGTACTTCTTTCTGAGGAGCCGCCTTCTAAACCTAGGATGTCCCCTCCAGAGGATATATCCTTTCAGGATTTCATCAGGGAGGTGGCTAGAGGTCTTTCCATCACAGTGGCTCCTGAAACGGAGCCCAGAGCAAAGGAGTTGGAGATTTTACAATATCCTAAAGCTCCCAAGGAGGCAGCTACTTTGCCTATTCATGAGATCTTGCATGATCTCATGTTAAGAATGTGGGAAACACCTCTTACCACCTCTCTTCATTCCCGTAGGCTGGATACCATGTATCAAGTGCCTCCTTGTCCTGGATTTCAGAAATCTCCGTTGCCACACCACTCCATAGTGGTGGAGTCAGCTATGAGAAGGATCAAGAGTGCAAAAAGACATGCATCTAATCCTCCAGGACGTGAATGTAGGACTCTTGATGCCTTTGGGCGTCAAACCTTCCAGGCCTCTATGCTTTCTGCCAGGATTAATTCCTACATCTTATACATGGGAATGTTCCTTAAGGAGGTTACAGGAGATCTCGAGCTTATGAGCCCTCTCCTTCCTGATGATAAGAGGCAGGATTATCTTACACTTGTCAAACATGCACAGGATGTTTCCAAGTTTGTTAATCGTGCAGCTTTTGACTGCTTTGAGTGCATAAGCAGAACCTCTGCCATCGCTATAGGTGCTCGTAGTATTGCCTGGCTCCAGGCATCTGACTTAGAACTCTGGGTACAGGACAAACTGGGGAATATCCCTTGCACAGGCGAAAATCTCTTTGGCAAAAATTGGCAAGAGAAAGCTAATGAGCTGGATGCTGATAACACCACTTTGGATAGACTATCCAAGGCTACAGCTGATCCTGCAAGGAGAAAATCCTACAAGAAACCATTCTCTAAAAAGAAGAGGTTTTACCCCTCCTATACCCAGCAGGTGCATTCTGCAGGTCAGTCTGCCCGAAAGGGACAGCAGCCCCAAAGCAAAGGAAAACAAAGACTGCTAAGCCTCAACCGGCCCAGCAGACTCAGCCTCCACGGGCGCTCTGACTCCCATCTAGAGAACTTGGCCTTCCTGGCCCTAAACGGGCCAGAGCCTTCCACCATCCCAGGAAGGTTGTGTCATTTTGCCCCCAGATGGGGACAGACAACAGCAGAAGAATGGACTCTTTCCATTGTAAGAGAGGGGGTACAAGCTTCATTTCTTCAACACGCCCCCTCCTACAGTGGTAAGACAGTTCAATTCTCAGACTTCACTCAACACTCAGTTGGGTCAAGAGGTCAGTTTACTTCTTGCCCATGAGGCAATAGAAGACGTACACATTTCGCAACAGGGTACAGGGTATTACTCCCCCTATTTCCTTATTCCAAAGAAAACAGGGGGACACAGACCCATTTTAGACCTCAGAGAATTGAACAAATTCCTGTTCAAAGAGAAATTCAAGATGATTTCTCTGGGAACTCTTCTGCCATACCTTCAGAGTCAGGATTGGCTTTGTTCTCTAGATCTCAAGGATGCGTACACTCATGTTCTCATCCATCCAACTCACTGAAGATTCCTTTGATTTCTTTTTCAAGGAAAGCACTACCAATGCAGGATGCTTCCTTTTGGCCTGGCCTCAGCACCAAGGGTGTTTACGAAATGCATGGATGTGGTAGCAGCATTTCTTCACACTCTAGGAATATTCGTATTCCCCTACTGAGACAACTAGCTCATTTGAGCTCCATCAGAGTCAGAGGCCAGAATTTCTCTGTCTTGCACAATGCGTATCCTTCAGTATTTGGGCCTGGTCATAAACATCCGAAAATCCAGCCTAACTCCCACTCAGTCTCTAGAGTTTATAGGAGCTTTGCTGGACACCAGAAAAGCAAGGGCCTATCTTCCACAGGCCCGCTGCCTTCGCATCGTGCAGTTAGCCTCCCAGGCAGTGTTAAAAGCTCATCTCACTGCTCGGGAAATGTTACAACTACTAGGCCACATGGCATCTACCGTGCATGTGATTCCCTATGCGCGCCTCCATATAAGAGCAGCCCAATGGACTCTATCCACTCAGTGGACTCAGGCATCAGGCTGCCTATCAGACAAAATAGCAAACACAAGTCCCCTTATTTTGTCTCTACAATGGTGGCAGTCAACCCAAAACCTGTTGATGGGCTCCCCTTTCCAGCAACCCCTACCTCAGGTCACTCTAACAGAAGCCTCACAGGTGGGCTGGGGAGCTCATCTGCAAGATCTCTCTACCCAAGGCACCTTGACTCCACAGGAGACCCACTTACATATCAGTCTCCTAGAACTCAGAGCAGTCTTCCTTGCTCTTCGAGTGTTCCACACCCAGCTGAGCTACAAGACAGTCCTAATTCAGACGGACAATCAAGTAGCTATGTTCTGTCTGAACAAGCAGGGAGGAACAGGCTCTCTGTCGCTTTGCAACGAAGCTTTGCAACTATGGGCCCTTGCCAGAGAGCATCAGGTTCATCTCCTTGCGGTGTATCTGCCAGGCATTCAAAACTCTTGGGCAGACAGACTCAGTCGAGTTCTGCTTCCACATGAATGGTCTCTCCATGCAGACCAGATAGCAAACATTTTTCAAATTTGGGGAACTCCGGACATAGACCTCTTTGCAAGTCCGTTGAATGTCAAACTTCCCCGGTTCTGTTCCAGAATTCCGGCTCAGGGTTCTCAGGCCAGGGATGCTTTCCTCCTCCATTGGGGTCACGACTTCCTATATGCCTTTCCACCCATTCCCCTAATTCCCAAAACCCTATTCAGGCTTCAGAGAGACAAAGGCCATATGATTCTCATAGCTCCACATTGGCCACAGCAGGTGTGGTACCCTCTGCTCCTACATCTCTCTCTGGAATTAGGATCTGCTCCAGATCTCCTGTCTCAGGAGGACGGGATGTTGTGGCATCACAGTCCCCACTCTCTGCATATCAGGGCCTAGTTGCTGAGAGCCTAGACCTTCATGGTCTTCACCTTTCTCAGCAAGTAAAGGATGTCCTTTGTGCTTCCAGGAAACCTTCAACAAGACGCTCTTATGCTTTCAAGTGGAAAAGGTTTTCCATATGGTGTTTGCAAAAGGGTCTTCACCCCCTTGCGATACCTCTGGAATCATTACTGGAGTATCTCCTTCATTTATCTAATGCAGGACTTAAGACTAACTCAGTAAGAGTGCATTTAAGTGCTATTTCAGCTTCTTTAAAGCCTTTAAATGGGCAGTCTATTTCCTCTCATCCTCTCATAGCGAGATTTATGAGGGGCCTTCTTCTAACTAAGCCTCCCATTAGGCCGCCTCCAGTGGCATGGGACCTGAATCTGGTTCTTGGGCAGCTCATGAAGCCGCCTTTTGAACCTTTAGCTACTACCTCCTTGAAATTCCTTTCCTGGAAAGTTATTTTTCTCATTGCAATCACATTAGCACGTCGCATCAGTGAATTGCAAGCATTAGTTGCTGATCCTCCTTACACGAGGTTGCATCATGATAAGGTAGTCTTTAGGACTCATCCACATTTTATGCCAAAGGTGGTCTCACCTTTTCATTTAAACCAGGCGGTTTACCTGCCTGTGTTTTTTCCATGGCCTCATGCTTCAAATACAGAAAGGAATCTTCATACTTTGGACTGTAAAAGAGCACTTGCCTTTTACTTGCAAAGGACACAGCAGCATAGAAAGTTCTCCCAACTCTTCGTTGCTTTCGATTCTTCTCATTTGGGACTTCCAGTCTCCAAGAGAAGATTGTCCAACTGGATTGCACAGTGTATTTCTTTTACCTATCAGAGAAAGAACCTTCCTCTGGAAGGCCATGTCACAGCTCACAGTGTGAGAGCTATGACAGCCTCAATGGCTCATCTACACTCTGTGTCTATTGACGACATCTGTCGAGCAGCTACTTGGGCCTCGGTTCATACCTTCACAGCCCATTACTGCTTAGACAAGGACTCCCGCCGGGATGCCTTGTTTGGTCAAGCTGTTCTACAACACCTGTTCCATACTTAATCAACTCCTAACCACCATTCCCGGTAGGATGCCAGAGATCCATGGGGGGGAAATGGAGCCCTTTCTCATGGGCACACAACGTCTGGGGTCTCTCCCTGGTATCTGTAGCTAGGGAGTCCCTATATGTGAAGACTACATTCCTGGTTGTTCCTGGAGATAGCATAGTTACTCACAAACAGGTGATCTCCGTGAACAACAGGAATTTAGTTTTCACAACCCACCCACCTCCCCTAGGAGTTGTATCTCTCTTTTCTTTTCTTTCCCTCTCTCTCTCTTTATCTCTGCTTTAAACTCAACTGGAGAGAGGCAGTTGGGGAAGGTGGGAAGGCAGCACGCAGGAGCTGTGGGATGCGCCCAAAAGCTTTCTAATTGGATGCTGGGGAGCGTTCCCGTGCAGGCTCCGTCGGTACCGACGATACCCATATGTGAAGACTAAATTCCTGTTGTTCCCGGAGATCACCTGTTACAGGTGAGTAACTATGCTATATTCTGGATTGCAAATATGCTTTAGTCTTTTATCTCCAGAGAATTCGGGAGCACAGAAAAGCTTCCCAACCTTTCATCGCTTTTGACTCCAGTCATCTAGGACTACCAGTATCCAAGTGGACTTTCTCCAAATGGATAGCAGATTGTAACTCCTTTGCGTACGACAATGCAGGACTCTCTCTTGGGGGTCATGTCACTGCATATAATGTTCAAGCAATGGCTATCTCCATGGCAAATCTGCGCTCTGTAGCGATTGATGAAATATGCAAAGCAGCAACCTGGTCCTGTGCATACTTTTGCTACTCACTATTACCTAGACAAGGACTCCTGCCGGGATTCCTCGTTTGGCCAAGCTGTTCTCCGGCATCTTTCAGACTTAGATCAGCTCCTACCTGCCGTCCTGGGTTCTGATACCAGATATCCTTGGGGGACTTATTAGCTGCTTGTTCCTGGAGATAGCGTAGTTACTCACCTGTAACAGGTGATCTCCGGGAACAGCAGGAATTTAGTCCTCAGAACCCACCCACCTCCCCTAGGAGTTGTATTGCTCTTTTCTTTTCGTTCCCTCTCTCTCTCTCTTTGTCTCAGCTTTAAAACTAAGCTGGAGAGAGGCGGTTGGGAAAGGCGGGAAGGCAGCATGCAGGCGCTGTGGGATGCTCCCAAAAGCTTTCTAATTGGATGCTGGGGAGCGTTCTCGCGTAGGCTCCGTCGGTACCGACGATACCCATATGTGAAGACTAAATTCCTGCTGTTCCCGGAGATCACCTGTTACAGGTGAGTAACTATGCTATATTTGCTATACCTCCCTTTGTCAGTGACACCAAAGCAGTTTATGGTCTATTAATAAGACAAATTAAAAATAAATATAAGAAATAAAGTTGCAATTTTAATTGGGGAGAGAATCTCTGAAACAGAGGTAGTAATGGCATTCATACTCTGTTTCTAATCGACCCTACTTCTAAACCTTTTAATATAATTAACAACTCTTATCCACAACATATATAACAGGTTTTCAAAGGCCTCAGTTACCGCTCATACCTGCCATCGATGCACAGTGTCACCGTTGGATTGAGCTGACGATTTCTACATCATAGGCCAAGCCCTACCTACCCATACCATATCTTTAATTTTAAATATAATTTCTACAAATTGAAATTTTAAAAATGTATCCTAAAAAAGTACTTTTTAAAGGATCCCTTCAATCAATCTCATATAAACTTATAATTAATTTGCAAAAAAATTTTTTGTTGACAATATACGAAAAATAAAGTGTCTCTATCCCGTAGAGGCACCACTTCGCTGAACAGGTTACAAGCAATTTACAGGATCGAATCCCAATGGTCTCTCATACGGAGACTGACAACATCTGAAAATGAAAAACAGAGGAGTACACTGTATGAAAAGTAATGAATACTTAATGTAAAGCAACCATTCCACTTATCTTAATGCTTTACTCCTGACGCTTCACGGTTTGTAGCATACGGTCTTACAACTCCTGATCGCACAAAACCATGAGCACACACGGGCAGCAACTACGTTCCGGATCCAACAAAAGCTTCTGTTTCACCCTGCCGGGCTTCCTCAGGGATCGAACGTTTTGCCCAAAATCAATATGACGCCATTCCACGCGGGCGATCAAAGCGCCTCAACTGCTAGCTGGAATGGCGTCATATTGATTTTGGGCAAAACGTTCGATCCCTGAGGAAGCCCGGCAGGGTGAAACAGAAGCTTTTGTTGGATCCGGAACGTATATGTTGTGGATAAGAGTTGTTAATTATATTAAAAGGTTTAGAAGTAGGGTCGATTAGAAAGGGTCTTGTATTTTACGATAGGTTTACCGTTACCCTTTTGGCGGTTTTTGTTGTGAGATTCATACTCTGTTGCCATTGGCAATCCCATATCAGTATCCAGCTCTGCCCCCTTCAAGAACAGATTTGGAGAAATAATAGAGGAAAAGTAGGGAGGAGCAGCAGAATGAATGTACTTACTGATCAGTAGGAGAAGATTGAACTGGATACGGAAACAGATAGGGAGCCAGTGAAGTGACTTGAGAAGAAGGGGTTATATGAGCATAGCGATTAGTCATACTTGCTTTGGTTTTGATTTGGACATCTGTAAACTAATGCTTTCTGATGGTCTATTGCTATACTGTATCTTTGATTTGCATCTTGACCCCTGACACAGGCTCATGTTGAAACTTGGCCAAGTCTGGTTTCCAGTAAAGTTCTTTGATAGAGAAAGAAACAGGTTTTAGCCTTTTATTATATGTGTGTGTCAAAGGAGAATGAGGAGTCAAAGATGTCCCCAAAGTTGTGAGCTGAGGAAAGAGGGAGGTGTAGAGTGTAGTCCACAGAAATAGAGAGAGTGGGAAGGGGGGGGGGGGAGGTTTGGGGGCAAAAGATAAGAAGCTCTATTTTTGGCCATGTTCAATTTCAGATGGTGGCGAGACATCCAGGCAGTAATATCAGAGAAGCAGACAGAGATATAGGCCTAGACTTCTGGAGAAATTTCAGGTGCAGAGATGTACATATGAGAGTCAAAAGTGTAAACATGGTATTGAAAACCATGGGAGGAGATGTGTGCACCAAAAGACTGGGTGTAGAGAGAGAAAAGGAGAGGTCCTAAGACACAGCCGTGTGGGGTACACCATCTGAGAATGGGGGTCAAGAAGTATGAGGAATGAGTAAAGGCCCTTGGATTTGGCCAGGAACAAGTCATTGGAGACTTTGGCAAGAGCCGTTTACGTAGAATGTAGATGACAAAAACTAGATTAAAATGGATCTAGAAGGGCTTGAGAGGAGAGAAAGTCAAGACAACGTAGGCATGTTCAGGTAGTTAAGAAATAAAGAGGAGGTAGGAGATGGGTTGATAATTAGAAGGATAGGTAGGGCCTAGTGAGGATTTTTTGAGGAGCGTTGTAACCCCACATACTTGAAGGCTGCAAGAACAGTTGCAATGGAAAGCAATAGGTTGATATGAAAAATAGAAGGGATGACAGTGGAGAGAGATAGAGCTTAGTAGACAGGTGGGAATAGGATCATAGAGGCCAGGTAGTAAGTTTGGAGGAGAGAAAGATGTGTGATTACCTCCTTAGTGATATTAGTATTTAGCTCATGCCTTTCCAGTAGTTGTTCAAGGCAAGTACATTCAGGTACAGTAATTTATTTATTTATTTATTTAATTGGATTTTTATACCGCCTTATCATACAATCAAATTCCCCCAGCCTCCCACTGATAAAATTTGCGTCAAGGGCTCCGCATACAGCATGTAAATCCATTGAACAAATTGGCCTTCTCTTCCGTATCTTGGCAAAAGCCAGTACAGATATTCCCAGGAAACCTGGTTGAATGCTTTCTCCAGGACCAAGCAGGAAGTCAGTCCTCACATATGGGTGACATCGACGCCGATGGAGCCCTTGCGGAACATTTCCCCAGCTTTCCAAGAAAGCCTTTGGGAATGCAGGCACGCATGCGCGGTTCCCTTCCCACCTAAAGGTGCCATCTTACTTAGTCTCTCTTTTTCCGTGAAGCCCACCGGGCGTGTGTCCTAGTCCTCCCGGAAAATAATTAGATTTTTTGCGATTCCTTCGCTATTTTTTCTCCGGTTCGCCGCCGGTTCCCTCCCGCCGGGTTCGGTACACCGGTATCGAGCCCGATCTTATTTTTTCAGTTTTTGCTCTTTGTGGCTGGCGTTCGCGCCCTTTTTTTCTTTTTCCCTGGAAGGCCGGTCCTTTGACTTTGCGGGGACTCTTTTTTCCCCGATAGCTTCCAGTGGTTTCAAAAAGTGTGATCGGTGCAAGAAACTAATGTCTCTCACCGACACACATGACTGCTGCCTTCGGTGCCTCGGTCCTGACCACGATCCTAAGACCTGTGGACCATGTGGAAAAATGTCTTCCAAGGCGCTTCGAAGTCGTCAGCACCAAAAGGAAAGGCTTTTCTCCGACTCAGCCTCTGGCCGGGCCCGGACCTCGTCTGAGGCCTCGACATCTCGGGAATCGGATCCCGAGCACCGTCGGGGCTCCTCGGACAGGGGGTCCCCCGACCTGGAACGACAAAGGAAGAAGCAGCTCGCGAGGGCGTCGTCGGAAGAGGTCCCTGGCTCCTCAAGAGCTAGGTCTCAGACCCCCGACTGTCGCCCCGGGCCTGTGGAACAGGAGAAGCCTCCAAAAGTACTTCGAGTGGAGCCGGAGTCTTCTGGACACGTAAGTCCTGTAGTCCTCGTGGACTCTCCTCCCAGAGAGCCGACGTCGGGCCCGGTGCCGCCGGGGCCCGAGTCGGGGGCTGCTGAGTCTCCTGAGCTGGGTCTCAGGCTGACAGCTTTGGAGAGCAGACTGTCTGCCTTCATGGAACAGCAGCGGGCACTGATGGCCAGCCTGTCTGGCGCATCTGCCCCGACCACCAGGATATCGACGTCGAAGTCGACCCCGGAGACCGAGCCGATACTCGAGACCATAAAGGTTCGAGGTCGACCTTGGTCGCGGTCTCCTTCGACCTCCCGTTTGGGACCGAGGGTGTCGATGCTGGTGCCTTCGGCGTCGGGGCAGGTGCTCACAGGCCCTGCACGGTCGGATCCCGATTCCTCATCAGACGAGTCCCCCGACACCTTCAGGACTCGGTGCGTCCCGTCGGTCTCACCGCAGTCTGAGCCCAGGAGTAGATCCCCCCTTGGAGGATACATGGTTCTCGGAGTTCGTCCGGGATATGGCCACCGCATTGGCTATCCTTGCGGACCCTGAGGAGGAGCCTCGAGCCGAGGAGCTTGAGGCCCTACAGTATGACTCTCCTCCGAAGGAGGCCTTTACTGTTGTGGTTCCTCTGATGCTGGAACGGCTCCTCTTCCAGATGTGGGAGGCACCGGCCTCGGCGCCGGTTCTAAGCAAGCCGGTCGATTCTATCTATCGACTCCGGAAGAGCCCTGGCTTTCAGAAGGCGCAGCTACCACACCATTCCATGGTGATGGAATCGACCATGCATCGCCTGAAAAGTCAAAAGATGCACTCCACGGTGCCCCCTGGCAGGAAGGCCCGGAACCTCGATGGTTTTGGTAGAAAGTGCTTCCAGGGCTCAATGCTTGCTTGCCGTGTCCAGTCTTACCAGCTGTACATGGGCATGTACTTGCGAGACCTGGCCAAGGAGCTGGCCGGGTTCTCTGCTGGTCTTTCCTGGGAACCCTTGCAGAGGTTCAAGTCCTTGTCCTCGGGGATCCGGGAATGCTCGAAGTTTGTCCCGCGCTGCCTACGATGGCTTCGAGGCTTCGGCCCGTGTTGTGGCAGCTGGCATCGCGGCTCGACGCCAGGCATGGCTGCACTCGTCAGACCACGAGCCATGGGTTCAGGACAAGTGGGTCGATGTCCCTTGCCGAGGTGAGAACTTTTTTGGCAAGCCCATGACCGAGAAGGCCACACAGCTCGAAACCGAGCACCTCACGAGGACAAGGCTGTCTAGAAAGACTTCTGCCCCTTCTCACAAAAAGAAGGGGTCGGGTAAAAAAAGCCCTTTTACCCGAGGAAGGGCACTGCCTACAAACAGTACCCACAGTACCAGTCCGCCCAAGCTTCCCCTCAGGGTCAGCAGGCCAAGGGGCAGGGTAATGGGCCCCGTAGGCAGAGGACCCCCAAGCCTCCGGCCCCTGCTCCCACTCAGCAGGGTGGGGTTTTTTGACTCCTTAGGCATAGCCTCTCCGTCCCTGCTCTCCCAACCCTGCACAGGAGGTCGCCTTGCCCTGTTTGCCCAAAAGTGGCCACTCATCACTGGAGACAGTTGGGTGTTAAGCATAGTCCACAAAGGCTATCTGCTACACTTCCAACAGCTGCCTCCTCCATACTTTCCAGGGGAGCCTCCAAGGCCTCCCCTGCACACAGATCTTCTCCTTCAGGAGCTCCAAGGTCTGTTAGTGGACAGGGCAGTGGAGCCTGTGCCTCCCCACTTACAGGGTCAAGGGTTCTACTCCAGGTATTTCCTGGTACCCAAAAGAACCGGTGGCCTTCGGCCTATTCTAGACCTCATAAATCTCAACAAATTCGTAGAGAAGGAAAAGTTCAAGATGCTTACTCTTGGAACACTTCTGCCCTACCTCCAGCAGGGAGATTGGCTATTCTCCTTAGATCTAAAGGATGCGTACACTCACATCCTCATTCATCCAGACCACAGAAAGTACCTCAGGTTCATTGTGGGATGAAACCATTATCAGTACAGAGTACTACCTTTTGGCCTCTCCTCCGCTCCCAGGGTCTTTACCAAATGCCTGGCAGTGGTGGCGGCCTACCTGAGAAATCAGGGAATCTTTGTCTTCCCCTATCTGGACGACTGGCTCATCAGGTGTCAGACGTGCCAGGAGGCCAGACAAGCCACCCTCAGAACTATTGCTCTTCTTCAAAACCTGGGCTTTGTGATAAACTTCGCAAAGTCCACTTTGCTCCTCTCCCAGAACTTGGAGTTCATAGGGGCAAGGTTAGACTCTCTGCTGGCAAAGGCGTTCTTGCCAGAAGACAGAGCCCAAAGACTGATAAACTTAGCAAACCAGTTTCTCAGCAGGTCTCTGGTCTCCGCCAGACTCTGCCTGAGGCTTCTTGGCCACATGGCTTCGACAGTACATGTGACCCCCAATGCCAGGCTCCATATGAGGCCTGCACAGTGGTGCCTTCGGTCTCAGTGTTCACAGGCCACAGGCTGCCTCAGAGACAGGATAAGGGTGTCCAGACAGTTTCTGAACTCCCTCCACTGGTGGCTGCACCCACCAGTTTAGCCCTCAAGACTTTCTCTCAAACACTGGCTCATCAGTCTGTCCTAGATCAAACGGACAACCAAGTAGCCATGTTTTATGTGAACAAGCAGGGCGGAACTGTGTCCAGGCTCCTTTGTCAGGAGGCACAGGACCTTTGCTTGTTTGCTCTCAGGCACAACATGCTTCTCAAGGCAGTGTATCTACCTGGCCAGGACAACTACCTAGCAGACAGGTTGAGAAGGATTCTGCAGCCCCACGAATGGCAGCTCCATCCGTTAGTAGTTCAGAAGATTTTCCTGAAATGGGGACTTCCAACCATAGATCTGTTTGCCAGTCCATCGAACAAACAACTGACAAGGTTCTGCTCCAGGCAACCGCATCCTCTGCGCCTGGCAGCAGATGCTTTTTTGATTTTCTGGTCCCAGGGCCTCCTGTATGCGTTTCCTCCCACGCCCCTGGTGGCCCGAACCCTGTTCAAAATTCTTCAGGACAAGGTCTCGGTCCTGCTGGTGGTTCCCAGATGGCCAAGACAGCCTTGGTTTCCACTTCTGCTTCAGCTGGCAGTGGATCCCCCACTGCCTCTGGGGTTGCAACCCGACCTTCTCTCTCAGGATCAGGGTTCCCTTCTGTACCCCAATCGCAAAGCTCTCAATTTGATGGCCTGGAGGCTGCAAGGGTAGTTTTAGCTCCCTGGGGCCTACCTCAGGAAGTTGAGGAGGTTGTCCTAGCCTCTAGGAAGCAGTCCACTAGGAAAACTTATGCCCTGAAATGGAAAAGGTTTTCTGTGTGGTGTCAGCTACGTACAGAAGATCCTTTCTCCTGTGCTGTACCAGTAGTGCTTCAGTACTTACTGCACTTATCAAATCAGGGACTTAAGTCCAATTCTGTTCGGGTCCACCTCTCAGCTCTAGCAGCTCACCACTCACTGGTGGAAGGACATTCTCTGTCGGTTCACCCCTTGGTGTCCCGGTTTCTCAGAGGCTTGCTCTTGCTCAAGCCTCCAATCCGTCCTCCTGCTCCTGAGTGGTAGTTGAATGTGGTCTTGCAGCAACTGACTCGCCCACCTTTTGAGCCGATGGCTACTTGTCCTCTCCGCTTCCTGTCCTGGAAGGCACTCTTCTTGGTAGCCCTAACCTCGGCCAGGCGAGTGAGTGAACTTGAGGCCCTGGTCTGTGACAGGCCTTACACCCGCTTCTATAGGAACAGGGTAGTCCTTAAGACTCATCCAAAGTTCCTCCCAAAGGTTGTCTCTTCCTTCCACCTTAACCAGGAGGTGGTTCTTCCAACATTCTTCCCTAGGCCTCATGCAAGCCAGGCTGAAGCAGTTCTGCATACCCTGGACTGTAGGAGGGCCTTATCCTTCTACCTTGACGGTACGCAGGGACATAGGAGGGCTTCTCAGCTCTTCATATCTTTTGACCCTAATAATTTGGGGTTAGCTGTCTCCAAGCTTACCTTGTCCACCTGGGTAGCTGACTGTATCACCTGGGCTTACAGGGCGGCTGACCTTCCTTTGCAGGGTCGGGTCACGGCCCATCGTGTCAGGACAATGGCTGCCTCCGTGGCTCACCTCCGCTCTGTACCGTTGGTAGACATCTGCAGGGCTGCAACTTGGTCCTCAAGCCAGACTTTTGCGGCCCATTACTGTCTGGATTGGGAGTCCCGTAGGGACAGTGCTTTTGGCCAGGCAGTACTCCGGAATCTTTATCTTTATCTTTATCTTTATCTTTATTATACAACTTGATTAACCGCCCAGGCCGGAGCGTCAGGGCGGTGTACAATACAAATTATAGGCTACCGAAAATAAAGTTAGAAAGGAACGCCAAAAAACTGACAGGAAAGAGAGGTAATAAGGAAAGACTGAAAGAGAGAATAGCCCGATAGGGCAAAGTGGGCAAGGTAAAGGGAGGGCAGAAAGGGGAAGGAAAGGGGACGGATTGCTGGGGGATGCTTATGGGGGGAGGGCACGACCAGAGGACGAAGCACCATCGACAGGAGGGGAAAGATCGAAGGCTTGGCAAAAGAGGTGAGTCTTAAGAAGATTTTTGAAATGAGGGTAGGAGAGTTCTAAGCGCAGAAACTGGGGGAGTGAATTCCAAAGAGCAGGACTCAGGAAAAAGAAAGCGGAGTGACGGGTAGATTCTAAGCGAGCCTGTGAGGGAGAAGGGAGAAAGAGGCGGTTACCGAAAGCGGAGCGAAGAAGACGTGGAGAAGGCTGAAGAAGGATGGCGTCTGATAAATATTGAGGGGTGTTGGAATGGAGGGCCTTATGCGTGAGAATAAGAATCTTGAAGATGAAGCGAAACTTGACTGGGAGCCAGTGCAGAGCGAGAAGACATGGAGACACATGGGAGCGGATCGGGGAGCCAGTGATAAGGCGGGCGGCAGCATTCTGTACGATTTGAAGACGGCGTAACTGAGAAGCGGGAAGACCTGCATAAATGATATTGCAGTAATCCAACCGAGACATAACTAAAGAAAGGACGAGTGTGATAATTGAAGAAGGGGGAAGTGAAGATTGAACAGCCCTAATCCTACGTAGATGAAAAAAGGAAGTACGGATGACAGCTGAAATATGTTGGTGAAAGGAGAGGGAAGAATCCAGAGTGATACCCAAATACCGCAAGGAAGAAACCAACGGTATAGAGCAGGAAGACATAACTGGAGCCAGGCTAGGAGAAGGGAGACCAAAAGAAAACCAGATGGCGTAAGATTTAGAGGGGTTGGCATGGAGGAAATTAGAGGCAAACCATGAGGACACCGAGGACAGACAGTGATTGAGTGGGGCAAGATCGGGGACAGAGGAGGAAGTATGGTGAACCAGCAAGATATCGTCTGCATAAACATAGAAAGAGATGCCAGACTGTTGGATTAATAAGGCAAGTGGGGCGAGAAAAACGTTAAAAAGAAGGGGGGCAAGAATAGAGCCCTGGGGAACACCACAGATGGAAAGGGATGGCGGGGAGGCTGAGTGAGAGGAGTGGACGGCAAAAGAACGTGACGACAGAAAGGAACGAAACCATTGCAGAACAATCCCACTAATCCCACAATCAGATAAGCGAGCCAAAAGAGTGCGGTGGTCAACCATGTCGAAAGCAGAGGAAAGGTCTAGAGACACCACCATAGAGAAATCACCGCGGTCGTGGGCTGAGTGCAGTTCAGAAAGGAGAGCTGTGAGGATAGTCTCGGTGCTGTGACCCGCACGAAAGCCGGATTGACGGGGGTGAAGGGCGAGTGTGGAATCTAGGTGAGAGGCAAGTTGGGAAAACACCACCTTTTCAAGGATCTTTGAAAGGAAAGGAAGGTTAGTGACAGGTCGCCAGTTTGCAGGGGTGGCGGGATCGAGGGTGGGCTTCTTCAATATGGGGCGGACTATGGCGTGTTTCCAATTAGAAGGGAAAAGACCGGAGGACAAGCTAGTGTTAAGGATGGAAAGTATAAAAGGCATGAGAGCAAGGTCTGGGATCAACAGCCAAGAGGACGGTAACGGGTCAAGGGGGCAAGTGGTCTGATGAGCAGAGGAAATGAGCTTGAGTATTTCTGGAGCAGAAACGGGTGAAAAACCTGCCACGTGTGGGAACCGCTGAGAGACGGGGGTGGGGAGCTAACGGCGAGGAGGGCAGAAGGGGAGGCAGGGGGAGGAGAGAGCGGGGAGGGGCAGACTGGGAAAGAGGAACGAAGGGAAAGGACCTTGTTTGTGAAAAAGGAGGCAAGGGTAGATGGACTAGGGGCTGAAGGAGGGGAGTGGGGGGGGAGGGAGGAGGTAGAGGAAAGGGACTTGAGAATAAGAAAGAGACGGCGGGAGGAATTAGAAGAAGTGGAGATAAGCTGAGAAAAATAAGATTGTTTAGCAGAGGTAATCTGGGAACGATAAGAAAGATGGGCATGCCGAAAAGCAGACAAAGAATCAGGAGTACGCCGTTTCTGCCATAGGCGTTCTGCTCGGCGGACGTGAGAGCGGAGAAGGAAGAGTCCAGAGTGGTACCAAGGATGCCGCGTAGAGGGACGAAGTGAGGTGGTGCGAAGGGGGGCAAGATCATCAAGGGCAGCCGAAAGCGTAGAAGACCAGGTGCGAGCCTGATGGTCAACAGATAAAGTACAAAAATCAGGAGGAAACAGTGTGTGGGCCGGAGGGAAAGAGCGTAAGGTATGGGGAGTCAGGCGTCGCCGAACAATCGAGATTGTAGGGTCCGGAAGAGAAGGCAGTGGGGTAGCAACTGAGAAAGGAAAGGAGAAGAAAAGACAATGGTGATCAGACCAGGGGACCGGCACAGAATGAATAGCAGATGGGGTGCGTGTGGATGGGTCCAGAGTAAGAACGAGGTCCAATGTCCGACCAGAAGCATGGGTAGGACAGTCTACATGTTGTGTAAGGGACAGATCAGAAAACAGAGAGATAAGGGTCTTATCACGAGAACGGAGTGGAGGGGCCAGGTGAACATTGAAGTCTCCTAAGATAACCAGATTTGGGGACAGGAGAACAGAGTCGGATAGGGTAAGCTGAAGGGAGTCCCAAAGATCTGGACGCAATGACGGGGGAACATAGAGAAGAAGAAAATAAACTGGGAGAAGTGAGTTAGAACGAACCAGCAGGGATTCGGGATAGGCGGGGGAGGGTGAGACTAAAGAGAAAGAGAGGGTGGACCGATAGATTAAAGCCACCCCACCTCCTGAACGACGAAGGCGGGGGGTATGGAACGCTGAATAACCGGGGGGAAGGCATTGATTGAGAAGAGCGTCCTCCCCCTCATGAAGCCAGGTCTCCGTGAGGAAGAGCGCGTCCAAGGAGTGCTGGGTCAAAAGATCATAGACAAGGTGAGTTTTGGAGCGGATAGACCGACAATTCAGGAGAGCCAAGGAAAATGTGAGAAGGGAAGTGACGGAGGGAGACACAGAGGAGGGAGACACAGAGGGAGGGAGGGTAGGACTCAGAGGGATGGGAAGAGAGCGACAGTGGAGAAGATTAGTGGGGTTACGCGTTGAAAAACCTGGGGGAAAAACAGCCGGCAGTGACCGAAGACTCCAGATAACGGGAATAGCGGCCATACTCACCAGGGTAGGACTCAGACTAGCAGGAGCTGGGGTAGAACACGGGTCCACACGTGAAGAGGTTTAGGCAACTCCTGCCCTCCAGCTCTCCGTTGGACTACCGGTGGAGGTTCTGTCAGTGAAAAGCCTTTCTTTGATTCTGGGACTAGAGGGAGTTCTCTTGTTCAGCCTGGGTTCCTTGGTAGCCCAGAGCTAGGGAGTCACCCATATGTGAGGACTGACTTCTTGCTTGGTCCTGGAGAAAGAGTGGTTACTCACCTGTAACAGGTGATCTCCAGGAACAAGCAGGAATGAGTCTTCACATATGGGTATCGTCGGTACCGACGGAGCCTGCGCGGGACCGCTCCCCAGCGTCCAGTAAGAAAGCTTTTGGGAGCATCCCACAGCGCCTGCGCGCTGCCTTCCCGCCTTTCCCAACCGCCTCTCTCCAGTTCTTCTTTTCCGCGGAGCCAGCAGGTCGTGTTCCTGTCACCGCTGAAGAATTTCTTTATTTTTTTTTTTAGTTCTTTGGTCTCGCGTCTGCCTTCTTCGACGTCAGACCGGTACCGCCGGTCTTTCCTTTCTTTCTTCTTAAAAAAAAGAAAAAAACCCCTACCGTTTCCCACTTCTGTGCAATTTTTTTCTTCGGCCTTAGGCCTAGGAAATATTTTTCCTCATGGAAAAGCCCGCCTCCGGGTTTAAAAAGTGCACGAAGTGCAGCAGTACTATTTCTGTCACCGACACCCATGACTGGTGTCTAAAATGTTTGGGTCCTGACCATTCCATCACGGATTGTGCCGGTGGTTTCCACTGGTATCGACATCCAGATATTGGTGGCGTCGATGAATCAGAATATTTTGACCATGCAGCATGCTATTACGGCATTCATACAGGCTGCGACTCCTCCGGTACCACAACAAACTCCGTTGTCGGTACCGGTTCCGGCACCGGCACCGATATCGGTTCCGGTACCGGCACCGATTGCATCGACATCGGCTTCAGTGTCGACTGCAGCAGTACCCTGTCCTAGGATGCCCATCGGTACCGATCACTCCCGATGTTGATACCACTCGGTACGCGTATCGGGCTCTGCAGGAGCATCCAGACAGGCGATACTTCGATTCCTCCGAGGACTCTGATGAATCAGAAGCTTCTGTCGAAGCATCGGCACTCCTTCCTCAGGAGCCTTCTTCTCCAAAAAGGAGAATGTCTCCTCCAGAAGACTTGTCTTTTCAAGACTTCATTAGGGAAGTGACCAGGGGCCTCTCCATCTCTGTGGCCCCTGAGTCAGAGCCTAGAGCCAAACAATTGGATATTTTACAATATCCTAAGGCTCCTAAGGAGGCAGCTACTTTACCAATTCATGAGATCCTTTATGATCACATGTTGGGCATATGGGAGACTCCTCTCACCACCTCCCCTCATTCTCGTAGGTTGGACACCATGTACCATGTACCGTGTTCCTCCCTGTCCTGGCTTTCATAAGACTCAACTTCCTCACCACTCTATTGTGGTGGAGTCTGCCATGAAGAAGTTAAAGAGTGCAAAAAGGCACTCATCTAATCCTCCAGGAAGAGAATGCAGAACCTTAGATGCTTTTGGACGGAAAGTTTTCCAGGCCAACATGCTTACTGACAGAATCAACTCCTATAGTCTCTATATGGGGATGTTTCTAAAAGAAGTTACAGATCATCTACAGACTTTAGCCCCTTTTATTTCCGAAGATAAAAGGGAGGAGTTTCTCACCTGGCTTAAACATGCCCAGGATGTTTCCAAATTTTCCAACCGTGCAGCCTTTGACTCTTTTGAGTGTGCCAGCAGAGCCTCGGCTATTGCCATAGCTGCACGCAGAGTTGCTTGGTTACAAACTTCTGATTTGGAACCCTGGGTCCAAGATGGATTAGGAAATCTTCCTTGTACAGGTGAAAACCTTTTTGGAAAGGATTGGCAAGCAAAGGCCACTCAGATGGATGCTGAAAATTCTGCTTTAGATAGACTTTCAAAGTCTACTTCTGCTCCTGTTAAAAAAAAGGTTGTTCAAAAAGGCTTTTTATCCCAAAAAAGGGAGATGATATCCTGTTTATGGTCAGCAGACATCTTCTGCAGGTTGTTTTGCTGCAAAGCATCAGCAACAACCTAAACAGGCCAAGCCTAAGGCTGCAGGGACTGCTACGGCCTAACAGCCTCAGCCTCCTCAGGGCCTTTGACTTACAACTAGAGAACTTAGACTTTCTGGCTCTAGAAGAACCAGAGCCTCTCACTATTCCAGGAAGGTTAGCTCACTTTGCTCCCAGATGGGAACAAATCACAGCAGAGCAATGGACCCTCTCCATCATAAGGGAGGGGGGTACTAGCTTCATTTCTTAAACCTTCCTCCTCACACCATGGTGAAACAGTTCAATTCTCCAACATCTCTCCTCGACCTTCTGGGTCAGGAGATTGCTACCCTTCTTGCCCAAAAAGCAATAGAAGAAGTACCCCTTCTTCAACAGGGCTCAGGGTTCTACTCCCCCTATTTTATTATCCCAAAGAAAACAGGGGGCTACAGACCCATTTTAGATCTCAGAGAATTGAACAAGTTTCTGTGCAAGGAGAAATTCAAGATGATTTCTCTCGGTGCTCTCCTTCCATACCTTCAGAGTTAGGATTGGCTTTGTTCTCTAGATCTCAAGGATGCGTACACCCATGTCCTCATCCATCCAACACACAGAAGGTTCCTTCAGTTCCTTTATCAAGGAAAGCACTACCAATACAGAGTGCTTCCTTTCGGTCTGGCCTCTGCACCAAGAGTGTTCACAAAATGCATGGCAGTAGTAGCTGCATTTCTATGCACTCTAGGAATATTCGTATTCCCATATCTGGACGACTGGCTCGTCCGAGCTCCATCCCATTCAGAGGCCCAGACTTCCCTAGCCTGCACAAGGCTTGTTCTTCAGTATCTGGAACTTGTAATAAACATCCCAAAATCCCATCTCACCCCTACTCAATCTCTAGAGTTCATAGGGGCCTTGCTGGATACCACAACTGCAAGAGCTGATCTTCCCCAGGCCCGTTGCCTACGCTTGGTGCAGTTAGCCTCCCAGATTCAGTTAAAGTCCCATTTAACTGCTCGAGAGATGTTACAACTGTTAGGCCACATGGCATCCACCGTGCATGTGGTTCCTTACGCTCGCCTTCACATGAGGGCAGCTCAATGGACTTTATCCACCCAATGGACCCAGGCATCAGGGTGCCTATCAGACAAAATAGCAACCTCCAGTCGCCTTTTTTGGTCTCTCCAGTGGTGGAGGTCCACTCAAAACCTGTTGCTGGGGTCCACTTTTCAACAGTTGTTACCCCAAGCAACCCTTACAACAGATGCCTCTCCAAGGGGTTGGGGAGCTCATCTACAAGATCTCTCCACCCAGGGCATCTGGTCTCCACAGGAGACTTCTCTACATATCAACCTCTTGGAGCTCAGAGCAATTTTTCTAGCTCTCAGTCTTCCACACCCTGCTCAGCTGCAAGACAGTCCTCATCCACACGGACAACCAAGTAACCATGTTCTACGTGAACAAGCAGGGCGGGACTGGCTCTCTGTCGCTTTGCAACGAAGCTTTGAGATTGTGGGCCTTCGCCAGAGAGCATCAAATTCAACTTCTGGCAATATATCTTCCAGGCGTTCAAAACTCTTGGGCAGACAAACTCAGTCGAGTTCTGCTTCCACACGAGTGGTCCCTCCATATGGACCAGATAGCCAGAGTCTTTCAGATTTGGGAACCCCGGACATAGACCAAGTCCATGGAATGCCAAAATTCCCCGGTTCTGTTCCAGAATTCCGTGTCAGGGAGTTCAGGCCAAGGATGCCTTCCTCCTTCACTGGGGTGAAGGCTTCCTTTACGCCTTTCCACCCATTCCCCTAATTCCCAAAACTCTCTTCAAGCTTCAGAGAGATCGAGGGTCTATGATCCTCATAGCACCACGTTGGCCACGCCAACTGTGGTACCCTCTACTTCTGCATCTCTCTCAAGCTCCTTCCCTGGACTTGGGATCTGCTCCAGACCTCCTGTCCCAGGAGGAGGGAACGTTATGGCATCCAAATCCCCAGTCTCTCCATCTCGGGGCCTGGTTGCTGAAGGCCTAGACCTTCAAGATTTGCATCTTTCTCAGCAGGTGAAGGATATCCTTCATGCTTCCAGAAAGCCTTCCACTAGACGTTCCTATGCTTTCAAATGGAAAAGGTTTACCATTTGGTGTGCAAAGAAGGGTCTTAACCCCCTTGCAATACCTCTGAATTCTTTACTAGAGTATTTGCTGCATTTATCCCATGCAGGCCTTAAAACAAATTCAGTAAGAGTCCATTTGAGTGCTATTTCAGCATCCCTCAAGCCTCTCAATGGACAGCCTATTTCCTCTCATCCTCTTATTGCAAGATTCATGAGAGGCCTTCTTTTAACTAAATCTCCCATTAGACCACCTCCAGTGGCATGGGATTTGAATCTAGTTCTTGGTCAGCTTATGAAGCCACCCTTTGAACCCTTAGCCACTACCTCCTTGAAATTCCTTTCCTGGAAGGTTATTTTTCTCATTGCAGTCACCTCAGCTCGCCGCATCAGTGAGCTGCAAGCTTTGGTGGCTAATCCTCCTTATACAAGGTTCCATCATGACAAGGTAGTCCTCAGGACCAATCCACACTTTATGCCTAAAGTGGTCTCACCTTTTCATCTGAACCAGGAGGTGTATTTACCTGTCTTTTTTCCAGGACCTCATGCATCAAGTGCAGAGAGGAATCTCCATACCCTGGATTGTAAGAGAGCGCTCGCTTTTTACTTACAAAGGACACAGCAACATAGAAAGTCCTCTCAACTCTTTGTTGCTTTTGGTCCCTCTCATTTAGGACTTCCATTCTCTAAGAGAACACGTCAAATTGGATTGCTCAGTGTATTTCTTTCGCCTACCAGAGTAAGAACCTTTCTCTGGAGGGCCATGTCACAGCTCACAATGTGAGAGCCATGGCAGCCTCTATGGCTCATCTAAGCTCTGTGTCCATCGACCAAATCTGTCGAGCGGCCACCTGGGCCTCGGTTCATACCTTCACAGCCCATTACTGCTTGGACAAGGACTCCTGCCGGGATGCCTTGTTTGGTCAGGCTGTTCTCAAACACCTGTTCCATACCTAATCAACTCCTACCCCCCATCCCTGGTTGGATGCCCGAGATCCATGGGGGAAGGTAGAGCCCTTCTCAGGGGCTCACAACCTTGGGGATCTTCCTGGCATCTCCAGCTGGGGAGTCCCCATATGTGAAGACTCATTCCTGCTTGTTCCTGGAGATAGCACAGTTACTTACCTGTAACAGGTGATCTCTGGGAACAGCAGGAATAAGTCTTCACAACCCACCCACCTCCCCTAGGAGTTGTATCTCTCTATCTATCTTTCCATTCCTCTCTCTCTCTTTGTCTCAGCTTTAAAACTCTAACTGGAGAGAGGCGGTTGGGAAAGGCGGGAAGGCAGCGCACGGGCACTGTGGGATGCTCCCAAAAGCTTTCTTACTGGACGCTGGGGAGCGTTCCCGCGCAGGCTCCTTCGGTACCAACGATACCCATATGTGAAGACTTATTCCTGCTGTTCCCAGAGATCACCTGTTGCAGGAAAGTAACTGCTTTCTCCAGGAGCAGCAGGAATCAGTCCTCACAACCCTCCCTCCTCCCCTGGGAGTTGCAGTTGTACATAGTTTATTTTTACATTTTTGTGTGCTGTTTTAGCTATGTCATTTGACTGAGCAAGATGGCACCTTGAGGCGGGAAGGGAACCGCGCATGCATGCCTGCATTCCCAAAGGCTTTCTTGGAAAGCTGGGGAAATGCTCCGCAAGGGCTCCATCGGCATCGATGTCACCCATATGTGAGGACTGATTCCTGCTGCTCCTGGAGAACACCTGTTACAGGTGAGTAACTACTCTTTTTCACCGTCCAAGCTGATTAATGCGGTTGGGCTCTGTGCCACGTGGTTTCTGCGAAATAGCGTCAGGACCCACAAAATGTGGCTAGCTGCGTTGTGGACCTTCACAAAGCCCATTTGGTTGGCATGAATGGTATGGGGAATCACTTTGCCAAGACGTTTAGCCAATACGGCGGTAAGGGTTTTAACATCTTGGTTTAGGAGAGAGATGGATCTATAAGATTCTGCTTTCTTCTTGTCTCACCTTGGTTTCGGGAGTAAGACTATGGTGGCCCTATTTGCTGGGAGACCTACCCTACCTGCTTCCACTGCCATGTTTTCCATGGCCACCAAATGTGGTGTCACCAATTCCCTTAACAATTTATAAAATTCTCTTCCAACCCATCTTTTCCCGGGGCCTTTGCCGGTGTCAGCATTTTGATTACTGCCTGGATTTCCTTGGTTGCAGGGGCTGGTTTAATACTTCCTTTTGTTCTGCAGTAATGTTTGGTAGTGCCAGCCCCCTAAAAAATGTGTCCCGTTCTCCCCCTTCACTTGGCTCTGCTTGGTATAATTTTTGAAAAAAAAAAATCGATACGCTATCTCCCCTTCCTTAATCAGCAGAGTCCCATCATTTTTCCTCAAACTCGTTGTTGTGGTTTTAACTTTCGCTGGGCGGACCAGATTGCCCAATAGTTTCCCAGTTTTATCACTCCATTTGTACAACTTCTATTTGTAGAGCCATATGCTTCTCTGTTCCTCCTCCTGCAAGATAGCTTGAACTTTGTGTTTGCCCTCTTGCAGTTTCAATTTTTCCTCGTCCGTTTTGGTACGCATATATACATCCCGAAGTGACTGGAGGTCCGTGAGGCCTCATTGTAGCGCTTTTTGGGTTTGGCATTGCTGAGTGTCAATGTACCTCATGATTTTCCCTCTTAATACCGCTTTAGCGCCTCCACCCAATTTTCTCGTTCATAGTCTAACCATGCTTTCTGTAAAACTTTTTGGAAGTGTGCTGTGTTCATGTCTGGTTTAATGGCCAGATACGTGTCCCCCCCGGTACCATCTGTAGCTATGGTAAGCTGCACTGCTGCATGGTCTGATATTGTTTGTGGGTGTATCTCTGCTTTGCATAACTTGGAGAACAGTTTCTCTGTTAAGATATAGTCGATCTGTCTGTGTATTTTATGAGGTCCTGAATGGTGCATGAATTCTGTGTCCAGGTCCCTACAAAGTAGATTTATCCCCTTTATGCTCCTCCTGGCAAGACACTGGCCTTGGGGATTGGCTGTCAGTGGAAGCATCAAGCCACCATGTTAAGATCTCCTTCCAAAATAACTTGAAATTCCGCATTCTCCAGGAACAAGCAGGAAGTCAGTCCGCACTTATGGGTGATGTCGGCACCAATGGAGCCCGTGGGGAGCAATTCCCTAACTTTCAAAAAAGCCTTTGGGATTGCTGCCACGCATGCGTGGTCCTCTCTCCGCCCAAGGGTGCCATCTTGCTCAGTCTCCCTTTCTCTGCGGAGCCCTTCAGACGCACGTCCTTGTCCCTCGGAAAAAGTGTTTCGTTTTCCGGCCTCTGGCCTACTGTTTTCTGGTTGCACCACTCCTCTACCCGTCCTCCCCCTTGCTCCTATCTCTTTTGAGCAAAGGGGACATTTTTTTCCTAATTTTTGTTGTTAGCGGGCTTCACGCCCTTTTTTCTCCTAACCACTGGCCGCGTTTGTCTTCGATCTCGCGGGGACCCTTTTTGTCCCGATGGCCACTGGTTTCAAAAAATGCGATAGATGCTCCAAGAAACATGTCGCTTATGGACACCCATTACTGGTGTCTTGGAGCCGACCTTGGTCCAGAGCTCTGTTCGCTTTGTAAGAAAATGTCCTCCAAAGCCCTGCTCAGTCACAAGCAGAAGTCCGAGGACATTTTCCGAAAGGCCGCCTCGGAATCCCCGGTTGCACATTCGGTCATCTCTCCGCTGGTGGGGTCCCCCATCTCGACTCCGCGCTAAAGACGGCACTCCGATTAAGGGTCTCCTGAAGTGGAGCGACGTAAGAAGAAGAAGTTGCTGTTGGGGGCTCCTGACAAGCACGAGCACTCCCACGCTCAGTCACTTAGCCCTCCTTGACGTTCCCGAGATTTGGGCAAGGAGCGGCCTCTTAAGGTACCTTGAACAGACGGAGGCCCTGGGCGATGGCACCAGGTCTCGCAAGGGCAGTCTCGGCGAGGACCCCCTCTCTTCCTCGATGCCCGACTCGTTTCTGCATTCATTTTCAGCAGGCGCTTGTATCCAGCTTCACTGGTACGCGCCTTTGGGCGTCGAACCTTCCAGGCCTCTATGCTTTCTGCCAGGATTAGTTCCTACATTTTATATATGGGAATGTTCCTTAAGGAAGTTACAGGAGATCTAGAGCTTATGAGCCCTCTCCTTCCTGATGATTAGAGACAAGATTATCTTGCACTTATCAAACATGCTCAGGATGTTTCCAAATTCGTAAATCGTGCAGCTTTTGATTGTTTTGAGTGCACAAGCAGAACTTCTGCTATTGCCATAGGTGCACGTAGGATTGCCTGGCTCCAGGCATCTGACTTGGAACTTTGGGTACAGGACAAACTGGGGAATATTCCTTGCCCAGGAGAGAATCTCTTTGGCAAAAATTGGCAAGAGAAAGCTAATGAGCTAGATGCTGATAATCTCACCTTGGATAGATTATCAAAATCTACAGCTGATCCTGCAAGGAAAAAGTCCTACAAAAAAACATTCTTCACTAGAAAGAAGAAGTTCTACCCCTCCTATACCCAGCAAGGGCATCGTTCAGGTCTGTCTGCCCAAAAGGGTCAGCAACAACTTAAACAAAGAAAAACAAAGGCTGCTAAGCCTCAACCGGCTCAGCAGACTCAGCCTCCACAGGGGCTTTGACTTCCATCTAGAGAACTTTGTCTTCCTGGCCCTGAATGGGCCAGAGCCTTCCACCATTCCATGAAGGTTATGTTATTTTTCCCCTAGATGGGGGCAGATAACAGCAGAAAGTTGGACTCTGTCCATTGTAAGAGAGGGATACAAGCTTCACTTCCTCAGCATGCCCCCTCCTACAATGGTAAGACAGTTCAATTCTCAGACCTCTCTCAACTCCCAGTTAGATCATGAGGTCAGTCTGCTTCTTGCCCAAGGGGCAATAAAAGAAGTACCTATTCATCAACAAGGTGCAGGGTTCTATTCCCCCTTTTTCCTTATTCCAAAGAAAACAGGAGGGCACAGACCCATTTTGGACCTCAGAGAATTGAACAAATTCCTGTTCAAAGAGAAATTCAAAATGATTTCTCTGGGAACTCTACTGCCATACCTTCAGAGTCAGGACTGGCTTTGTTCTCTAGATCTCAAGGATGCGTACACTCATGTTCTCATCCATCCAGTTCACCGAAGGTTTCTTCGCTTTCTATTTCAAGGGAAGCACTACCAATACAGAGTTCTTCCTTTTGACCTGGCCTCGGCACCAAGGGTGTTCACAAAATGCATGGCTGTGGTGGCAGCATTTCTCCACACCCTAAAAATATTCGTCTTCCCTTACTTGGATGATTGGCTCATTCGAGCCCCATCAGAGCCAGAGGCCAGTTTTTCTCTATCTCGCACAATGCGTATCCTTCAATATTTGGGACTTGTCATAAACTTCCCAAAATCCAACCTAGCTCCCACTCAGTCTCTAGAGTTCATAGGAGCTCTGCTGGATACCATACAGACAAGGGCCTATCTTCCACAGTCCTGCTGCCTTCGCATTGTGCAGTTAGCTTCCCAAGCAATGCTAAAGTCTTACCTCACTGCTCGGGAAATGTTACAATTGCTAGGCCACATGGCATCCACCGTACATGTAGTCCCTTATGCCCGCCTCCATATGAGGGCAGCCCAGTGGACTCTATCCACTCAGTGGACTCAGGCGTCAGGTTGCCTGTCAGACAAAATAGCAACCTCAGATCGTCTTATTCTGTCTCTCCATTGGTGGCAGTCACCCCAGAATCTGTTGGTGGGGTCCCCTTTTCAGCAATCCCCACCCCAAGTAACTTTAACAACAGATGCCTCACGGGTGGGTTGGGGAGTCCATTTGCAAGGCCTCTCTATCCAGGGTTCCTGGACCCCACAGGAGACCGATCTACACATCAATCTCCTAGAGCTCAGAGCAGTCTTTCTTGCTCTTCGAGTGTTTCACACCCAGCTCAGCTACAAAATTGTCCTAATTCAAACTGACAACCAGGTAGCCATGTTCTATGTGAACAAGCAGGGCGGAACAGGCTCTCTGTCGCTCTGCAACGAAGCTTTGCGACTTTGGGCCCTTGCCAGAGAGCATCAGATTCATCTCCTTGCAGTGTATCTTCCAGGCATTCAAAACTCTTGGGCAGACAGACTCAGTCGAGTTCTGCTTCCACACGAATGGTCTCTCCTTGCAGACCAGGTGGCCAAAACTTTCCAATTTTGGGGAACCCTGGACATAGACCTCTTTGCAAGTCCGCTGGATGCCAAACTTCCCCGGTTCTGTTTCAGAATTCGGGCTCAAGATTGTCAGGTCAGGGATGCCTTCCTCCTCCATTGGGGTCGGGACTTTCTGTATGCCTTCCTACCCTTTCCCCTAATTCCCAGAATTTTATTCAAGCTTCAGAGAGACAGAGGCCATATGATTCTCATAGCCCCACATTGGCCACGACAAGTGTGGTACCCTCTGCTCTTACATCTCTCTCAAGCTCCATCTCTGGAGTTAGGATCTGCTCCAGATCTCCGATCCCAGGACGACGGGATGCTGTGGCATCCCAATCCCCAGTCTCTACATCTCAGGGCCTGGTTGTTGAAAGCCTAGAACTTCATGATCTTAGCGAGTGGAGGAGTGGCCTAGTGGTTGGGGCAAGGTACTTCAGGCCGGAAGGTCGGGGGTTCAAATCCCACTAGAGGACAGCAACCTTGGGCCGGAAGGACTGTGGTTTCTAGTCCCACAGGTGCTCCTTGTGGTCTTGGGTAAGCCACTTAATCCTCCATAGCCCATGTTCCCTGTAAAATAGTTATCTCCAAGTTATAATGCCCTGTTCAATGTAATTTCAGTTTGTTCAATGTAAACCGCACTGATGCAGAATAGCGCGGTATATAAGAGAATGTAAATAAATAAATAAATAAAATAACCTTTCTCAGCAAGTAAAGGATATCCTTTATGCTTCCAGGAAACCATCCACATGACGCTTTTATGCTTTCAAGTGGAAAAGGTTTACCATATGGTGTTCGCGGAAGGGTCTTAACCCTCTTGCAATACCTCTGGAATCATTACTGAAATATCTCCTTCATTTATCTAATGCAGGGCTTAAGACCAATTCAGTGAGAGTTCATTTGAGTGCTATTGCAGCTTCTCTCAAGCCTTTAAATGGGCAACCTATTTCCTCTCATCCTATCATAGCGAGATTTATGAGAGACCTTCTTCTAACTAAGCCTCCCGTTAAGCCACCACCGGTGGCATGGGATTTAAATCTGGTTCTTGGCCAGCTCATGAAGCCGGCTTTTGAACCATTAGCTACTACCTCTTTGAAATTCCTTTCCTGGAAGGTTATTTTTCTTATTGCAATCACATCAGCACGTCGCATCAGTGAATTGCAAGCATTGATGGCTGATCCTCCTTATACAAGGTTCCATCATGATAAGGTAGTCCTTAGGACTCTTCCTCACTTTATGCCAAAGGTTGTTTCACCTTTTCATTTAAACCAAGCAGTTTACCTTCCTGTTTTTTTCCCAAGGCCTCATGCCTCTAATGCAGAAAGGAATCTCCATACTTTGGACTGTAAAAGAGCTTTGGCCTATTACTTGCAAAGGACGCAGCAACATAGAAAGTCCTCTCAGCTCTTTGTTGCTTTTGATCCTAGTTATTTAGGACTTCCAGTTTCCAAAAGGACACTGTCCAACTGGATTGCACAGTGTATATCCTTTGCCTATCGGAGTAAGAACCTTCCTCTTGAAGGCCATGTCACAGCACACAATGTGAGAGCCATGGCAGCCTCAATGGCTCATCTTCAATCTGTGTCTATCGACAACATCTGTCGAGCAGCTACCTGGGCCTCGGTACAGCGTACAGCCTCTTGCATCCAGCACCCCAGGCTCACGTCCATCTCTCCCGGCGGGGATCAAGAGAGCCGGGGCAACAGGACCGCCTCCTCCACCTCCAGCGGCACAATCGGGGCATCCGTCGGGTCTTTTAAAAGGGAATGCCACCCGGCGGGCCCGCGCCTGAGGGCGTGGCCCTTAGGCAGTTGGCCCACACGGCCCAACGGCCGGTAAATCCCTAACTGTCCACAACCAACCGGCAGCTTGAGCTCCCCCGAGGTTGAGCTCGCTATCCAACGACACAGTCATAGCCATACTCCTGTGAACAGCCTAACGCCAGCAAGCAGATACCACGCGACAGGAACCAGAACCGACATCTCTCTTCAGATAATTGCCCTCCCCTGCTTCGTGCCGCAAGTATAGCCTCGCAAGTATAGACACAGTTTATCTTTGTTACTTAATCACTATACTGTTGCCAGTAGCCTTACTAGTGCCTAGTCTCCTTTGTACTGTTTCCAGTAACTAACAACTGCTTTTATATCTCTATACTGTTGCCAGTAGCCTTAATCTATGCTTACTAAGCACTATGTAAGTAACTACAATCAAGCAACTGAATTGCTATACAGAATTGCTATACGGAATTGCTATACAGAATTGCTATATCGAATTGTTATATCAATTTAATTTAATTTAATTTAATTAGCGAGTTTTTATATACTGCACCTTCCATTGATCAGTTGCGGTTTACATGGAACAACAGTAAACAGGCAAAGCTGCTTTTACAGATAACAATGTGAAACTACAAAGAAATTCAATTTTACAATTAACAGTTTAACTATATACAAAGAACCAAATATTAACTATGTACAGATATGTATGTTTTTGAGATCGTCAGTTTGGGTTTTCTCATTTATTCCAGTTCAAAACTGGGATATGTCAGCTGGTGAAGCTATCCTTTTTCCTGTTGAATAGGTGAGTTCGACAAGGATCAAGTATGTTGAGAATAAGTGAGTTTTGAGTTTTTTCCTGAACTCCATGATTTGAGGTAAGGATCTTAATTCCGATGGAGTGTTCCAAATTATAGGGGCAGCATGAGAGAATGCTTTCTTGTTTGTTGATTTTTTGGCCTTTATAAATTCCTTTGGTGTTATAAGTTTGTTTAGTTGGTCTCGACTTTGGAGATTATGATTGGGTCTTTGTTAATAAGGTTGTTTAGAGTAAGAGGTGCTGTGTTGTTCAAGACTTTGTAAGTAGTTAAAAGAGTTTTATAATGTATCTGGCATTGAATCGGGAGCCAGTGTAGATTCTCTAAAATAGGTGTTATATGTTGGAATGGTGGGGCATTCATGATAGTCCTTGCTGCTGCATTTTGTGCTAGTTGGAGTTTTTTTAGATTTTGTTTTGTTATGCCTAGTAGGGTTAAGTTCGCAAAATCGAAATGGGGAGTTATTATAGCTTGTATTATACCATATATACTCAAGTATAAGCCTAGTTTTTCAGCACATTTTTTGTGCTGAAAAACGGCTCCCTCGGCTTATACTCGAGTCAATGTCTGCAGATGTCTAGCAGGGGGCGCTGCTTCTAAAGCTAAGGTTTCCATAACCGCGGCTGCAGATATGGAAACCTTTGCAGTGATGTGCTGGGCATTCCTACAGTGTGTGCTGTGCCTGTGCGAGCGGTGGGTGCTAAGTTGTCACCTGCCGCCCGCAGAAGTAGTTGTAGTAAGCACGGACCCTCCCTCCCCCTCCCCGACTCCCCCGGCAGAGGTACCTGTAGTTGAGCAGAGTTGGCCCCCCCTCGAGCCCGCAGCAGCACATCTGGTCAAGCTCAACTGACAAAAGTTGGAAATCTGAGAAAGCCAGACATAGAATTGATAGCACAGTGGGTTCGTGATGCATGGGAAGATATTCCAGAGGACCTGGTGCAACGCGCCTTTAAGAAATGTGGCATTAGTAATGCTATGGATGGCAGTGAAGACAGCGCATTGTATGAGAACGACAGCAGTGATGGTGATGACTGTGAAGTCAGTGATGATGACAATGTTTATGCTGATAACATCACAGGAGCTGAAGCAGCTGAAGCTCTGTTTGGACATACAGATGATGAGGAGGAGAACTCCAGTTTTGAAGGATTTTAGCTCTTGTGTGTTAGCTTGGTTGCTGATTAAGCTAAGGTTGATGTACTTTTAAAGATACGGTATTTTTGATACCATATTGTTTTTGTTGACCCCATTTTCCACTTACAGAGCTATTTTACTGTTTTTCGTTTAAATAAATATTCATGTAATTTTATTGGTCTCTATCTTTATTTTTTACATTGACTAGTAGGTGCCTCATTTCCCACCCTCGGCTTATACTCGAGTCAATAGTTTTGCCCAGTTTTTTGTGGTAAAATTAGGTACCTTGGCTTATATTCGGGTCGGCTTATACTCGAGTATATACGGTACGTTGAAAATCCTGTAGATGCATTAGGGGGCCGAGTTGGTTTTTTTTTTTTTTTTTTTATTGAAAGGCTTCCAAAGAATACATAGAATCATAAACCACAAAGATCTTCAAAAAAGAAGCAACAGTAATAACATAACTTCAGATCACAACAACATTCGACAATATGCCTTCATTTTTGCAGTTTTAAAATAAGGGAACGGGGAACAGTAACCCCCCAACCTCCCTTTCTCCCTCCCCCCGAGACCTCCCTAGCCCAGTCCCCCCCTCCCACCCAACCTCCCAGTCCCCCCATCTATGGCTTGCTAGTGTTCAAGCACGGGAAGGTGGTGAGCAAAGGACACATTCAGGGGGCAAGCTCCCGTTGCAATTTGCATTTTTCCCCCCTCTTATCCAGCACAGTCACGCACCGTAACGAGAGACAAAGGGTGCCCACACCAACTCGAAGCGCGCCAGGTGCATCCTACTGATCGCTACCCCTCGCTCCATGGTGTACATATCCCACATCCGTTCCAGCCAAGCCTGAAAGGAGGGGGCCAAGGCACGCTTCCAGGCTGCTGCAAGGGATAACCTAGCTGCATTCAGGCCATGGCAAAGTAGGGCAAGCTGCAGCCCGTGCACCCGGCACCGCAGTCCAAACAGAAAAATCCCCGGATCCCAAGGGACACTCACCCCCAGAAGCATTTGTATCCGGAACTGTATACCCCTCCAAAAGGCGCGAATGCGGGGGCAATCCCACCAAATATGCCCTAGGGTACCCCGTTGCCCACAGTTACGCCAGCAGAGGTCCACCGCCCCAGGATATATGCGCGCGATCCGCGCCGGAGTCATGTACCAACGATACAATATTTTATAATTGGTTTCACGGGCATTAATCGCTACTGCACTCTTCCACAAATGAGTTTCCGCCCTTTCCCACTGCTGCTCAGTATAGGAGAGGTTCAAGTCGGAGTTCCAAAGTTCCCGGTGCCTAGTAGAACACAATTGAGATCCCTGCAAGTGGGCATACAGGGTCGCCACGAGTCCCTTAGTGGTAGTGCACCCCTCACAGTAGCGTTCCAAATCTGTCAAGGCCCGAGCAACTTGGGGCCGAACAAGCTTGGACCGAACCCAGTGTGTCACTTGCATATATTGAGAATGTTGCCTGGCCGGAATATCAAATTCATCTTGTAACGCACGAAAGGGTTGTAATTGACCATCATCAAAAAGCTGTCCGACCCGACTAAGGCCGTGATGTCCCCACTGCCGAAAGACTGTATCACTTAACCCCGGCGGGAAAGAGGCGTTATCTACTATAGGAGCTAAAGGGGTTAAGTCCATATCGCGAGATCGAAAGTGCCGGTCCCAACAACGGAGGGTATGAAGAATATAGGGATTGCTAGTGCGCTTACCACGGCGAAGTTTTGGACCAAGCCACAGCCAGTCTCCCAAGCCGGCTCCCCCAGCCAAGCTCATTTCCAATTGTACCCATCGCTTACTGCTATCAGCAATCATCCACTCCACCCCCGCCCGACATTGCGCCGCCGCGTAGTACCAATATAGATTGGGCATGCCCATACCTCCAGAGCGCGTACGGGCATAAAGAACCTGTCGCGCCAAGCGCGGGCGACGATAATGCCAAATGAATTTCATAAGCATCTGCTGCCAGGTCGCCAAAGTGGCCCGCGCGATGGGAAGCGGCAGAACCTGAAAGAAGTAAAGAAAGCGGGGAACAACCACCATCTTGACTATGGCTATACGCCCGAACCAGGAAAGGAGCAGGCCATTCCATACCTCTAGATCCCGCCGAATCTGACGAAGCAAGGGATCGTAGTTGGCCTTAAAGAGGTCTGCCCGCTCCACAGTCAGATGTACCCCTAAATAACGTAAAGCTCCGGACACCCAGCGAAGAGGATAAGCCGCCTGAAGCTCCGCACAAACCGCCCCGGGGACCCCAACATTCAAAATCTCCGATTTAGTGTAATTAATTTTAAAACCGGATACTCACGCATAGTTATCGAACAACTGCATCGCAACTGGAAGGGAAGTGGACGGATCCACCAGGGACAGTATGATGTCATCCGCAAAGAGCGCAATCCTATAGTCCGCAGGGCCAATATGAACCCCCCGCAGGCCCAGATGTTCTTGGAAGCTCTGGGCCAAGGGTTCCATCGCGAGTGCAAAGAGTAGGGGTGAAAGAGGGCAACCCTGTCGCGTGCCCCGTTCCAGCAGGAAGCGTCTCGAGTTTCCCCCATTGATCCGAACGCACGCCTGGGGCATCTGATAGAGACTACGAACCCAACAGATATAATTAGAGCCGAAGCCCATTTTCTCCAGAACACACCATAAGTATTCCCAGTCGACCCGATCAAAGGCTTTTTCTGCGTTAATCCCTACCAGCAGAGCTGGTTGTGGATCCCGTTGGGCTACGTGGATGACCTGCAACATAGCCTAATGTTGTCTGCCGCCTGGCGACCTGGCACGAATCCCACCTGATCTGGGTGAACCAAGCCCGGAAGGACCCGATTCAGGCGCGCCGCCAGTACAGAGGCAAATATTTTAACGTCAACATTTAACAGGGAGATGGGGCGGTACGACGCCACATCGTGCAATGGTTTACCAGGCTTGGGTATCATCACGATCAGTGCCTCGCGCTGGGACGGTGGTAAAGAGACCCCTCCCAAGATCTCATTGAACAAGACAGTCAAGGTCGGGGCCAATTGTATCCGAAACTTCTTATAATATTCTGCTGGGAAGCCATCACTACCTGGCGCACTCCCAGTTTTCAGTCGTCGGATTGCGGTTTCCACTTCATCTACCGTTAATTCGGAATCTAGCTGAGCCCGATCCGAGTCGGAAAGGTGCGGCAGACCAATCCCCCGCAAATAGTCCTGTACACGATCCCGCTCAAAGGGCTCCGCCTTATAGAGCTGCTCCAGAAAGTCAGCAAAAAGATCACGTATCTCCCGGGAAATAACCCTCTTCCGTCCCCCAGCGTCGCACAGTTCGTGTACCACTCTCGCGGATTGTTGTTGGCGAAGACGCAAGGCTAGGAAGCGGCCTGTTTTATTCCCATGCTCATAAAAAGTTTGCCGTAACTTCCGGCGTTTATTATCTAATTCTTTCTGCAAACATGCATCCAAGTTGGCTCGAGCAGTCCGCCACTGGCGTAGGACCTGTCGCGAACCAGTTCGAGCGTGTTCCAAGCCTAGGCGGGTAGCCTCCGCCACTAACTGGTCGTGGTCACGCGTCCACATTTTGCGCGTGCGGGCCGCCTCCGCCATGAGTTGACCTCGAGCCGTAGCCTTATAAGCATCCCAGACCGTGGGGAGAGGAACATCCCCAGAATTGTTAAGCTCAAAGAATTCCGTAATAAAACGGACATGGTCCTGCACTGCACCCTGCCGCCGCAGGAACCTCATGTCTAGGCGCCAGAGCCGCTGGTGCTCACTGTACAATCCGGCCGGAAGAGCAAGCCAGCATGGGGCATGATCTGACCAGGTCAGCGCTCCATGTCCAGCCTTCACTCTCCCGTCCATCAGGCGCTGATCCAAGAGAAAATAATCAATGCGAGTGTGAACCTGATGGACCGGAGAGTAGTACGTATAGCCTCTTTCCCCCCCATGGGTGTCCCTCCAGACGTCCCTCAAACCTAGGTCCAGCATAAAACTTTGCAGGGCTCTTGCCGACCCCCCCACTCTCCCCCCAGCGCGACTTGTGGAATCCAGGGGGGCACCAGGTGCGTATTACAGTCCCCCCCCAGAACAATAGGACCCCTTGCAAAATCCGCCAATAAGGCTTTTAATCGTGCAAAGAAGGCCCCTTGACCTGTATTGGGAGCGTAAACATTAGCTAAGGTGAGCAGGTGCCCTTCTAAACGGATATTCAAGAAAAGCCACCTCCCCAAAGTATCTTGCTTTATCTCCTCTATCTGTAGAGAGAGGCTCTGATGAAATAGTAAGGCCACTCCCCGCTTCTTCCGTCCCTGTGCATCTGAGGCCACCCGCACCTCGGTATATGGGGACCTCTTTAGCCAGCCCTGCTTACAATTCTGAAGATGGGTCTCCTGTAGGTAAACAATGTCCCCCTGCAAAGTGCGCAATTCCGAAAACAGCAGGGATCTTTTCCTCGGGGAATTAAGGCCCTTAACATTCAAAGAGATAAAGCGCACCATTAGCAACTACAATCCACTCCCTCGCTGCCGCCCGCTATCCATAAGGTCCCAACGATAGCTCCCCCCCAGCAGACCCCGGGAATTAGTAAGTCGGGCCCATCCATTCCACTTTCCAAGAACAAGAGCCATAGTCCCTCCTCCCAAGCCCAAGCACACCCCCCAATTCCATATTGATAAAGAGCCCCCCCCACTTACCTCCCCCCCCTTCCCGTCAATACCACCTGCCTGTTTAAATTATCACAGGACACGGTAAATTGACCACAAACCCCGAACCCCCCAGAACCCCTTAAGGCAAATACTCAACCTAAACAGTGAAAAACAGAGATAAACATACCCCCCACTACTCCTCCACCTCCCCCGGATCTTCAAGCTCATCCTGCCCCTCTGTTAAAGCAATAACATCAACAAAACGTTTGCAGATCATCCGCTGCCCCCCATGTATCAAAAAGGTGGGGACCCCAATCTAATTCCCACCACCAGGTATCCAAAAATCGGGGGGCCCACGGAAGGAGACTCCCTAAAAGAGAAAAAGTAAGAGGAGCTCTTCAAGTCCACAAAAAGAAATCAAGTGGACTTGCCCACCCGAGTCCACCTGGAGTGCTGGGGCTTAGGGGGCGGCGGATGAGGCTGTGCATTGTCATCTACTAAACCCGCCTGGCGAAGGGCTCGCCAAGCTTCAGTATAGTCCTTTGCAGAGATCTTTTTGTTGCCCAAAAGAAAGTTCATCCTAAACGGGAAGGACCAGGAATAGCGAATCCCCTTGCTGTTCAGGACCGCGGAGACTGGCTTCATCTCTCTCTGCCGTGCCAGGGTGAACGTCGAGAGGTCCTGATAAATGGACACCGTCGCATCCTGAAATCGGACCGTCTTTTTCTCCCGGCCTCGACGGATAAGGAGCTCAGCATCAGAGTAGCGCAGAAACCTTGCAATGACATCACGAGGTTGGTTATTGGGGGGGTTTCCCCAAGGCGCGGTGAACTCGTTCAATTTCCATACCAGAGGCGTGCGCAGCCAAGTCCTCCGTCGAGAGCAATTCCGCTATCAGCAATTTAAGTACCGTTGGTAGGTCTTTTCCGCCCCCTACCGCCTCTGGGATTCCACGGAACCGCACATTGTTGCGGCGGGAACGGTTTTCAGTGTCATCAATTTTATAAGTCAGTTCCATTGCTTGCGCATGCTGCCGGTCTAAAGCACACTGTAAATCCATCAGCGTCCCATCTTGTTCTACCACCTTGGTCTCCACGTCTTCCACTCGGGCTCCCAGCTCCTTGACGTCGGTCCTGAGCTCGGCGACATCTTTCATCAGGTCCTCTCGTAGCGCGCGAAACTCATTAGCTAATTCCGCAAAGCCCCTACGGAGTTCTTGTTTGAGTTGAGCCGAGGAGAGTTGCTTATGCGGATCCAAGTCCTCCTCGCTAACAGTCTCATCATCAGAACCTGATGGGATGGGTTGTTCGTGTGGGCTACTGGGGGCTCCGGACTTGCTCTGCAGGCGCTGGGAGGAGCGCATCCCCTCCCGAGTTTCAGAGCTTTTGGCTTTAGCAGCCATCTCACGAAGTCACTAAGGTCACACAGTGGTAGGAGAGAGGTATGTCCAATGCCAGCAAAGGATGGGGGTCCCAAAGAGACCGCGGCGTCCAGGCTCTCACAAATCCTCAGCGTCGTTACCACCACACAGTATCAGGAGACGGGTACAAGCAATGTCAGCAAGGCATAGGGCACTGAATAGACAGTGAGGCAGTAGAAGAAAAGAAAAAAAAGGAAAAAGCTGCCCCAGCCCTCTCGGGGTAACAAGGATTTAACAGGTCACAAAGTCACCAGAGTCACACAGTGGTAGGAGAGAGATATATCCAATGCCAGCAAAAAGTGGGGGTCCCAAGGAGACCACGGCGTCCAGGCTCTCACAGATCCTCAGCGTAGTCACCACCACACAGTGTCAGGAGACGGATAGAAGCAATGTCAGCAAGGTATAGGGCACTGGATAGACAGTGAGGCAGCAGAGAAAAAAAAAAGGAAAAGCTACTCCAGCCCTCCCAAGGTAACAAGCATTTAGCAGGGCCTCCAAGTTCCACTCAGGGGGGACATAGGCTTCGGCGGGGCTCCAAGCTGTTAGTAGATAGCCCCCATCACCAGCACCAGATGCAGGCCAAAGTGCAGGAGAGAGAAAAGTTGACGCTCGGACTTACCCCCCTCGGGGTTATTCGCAATAGCAGGGGAAGATAGCCCACGCCGGCAGCTGCCACGTGGTCTCCACGCCGGCTCCGCAGGCCTCACAGGCAAGGTTTCAGCGGCACACTCAGAGGCCTCAGCGTTTGGAGAAATTGCCTCCCCCGACCAACGGGCTGCCGTACGTTCCTCAATGCAGCACCCAGGAAGCAGCCGCTCAATCTTGCAGGGCTCCGCTCCAGTGGTAATTAAACCCGCGCAGGACTCCTGTGGTAGCCGCGGGAGCAGTCGGGCCCGTATCCGTCGATGAGTAGAGGCACTCAGCAGGTCTCGCTCCCGATGTGATCCCCGCGATTTTCCAGTCTTCAGGGGACCCGCCTAGCCGCCGAACCAAGCTCCGAGGGGGACCACTTGCTCTCGCCGACCCAGGGTAGGTAGAGGGGGGTAAATTGCAAGGATTTTGCACATGTTTGCAAGGATTTTGCACATGTTTGCAAGGATTTTGGGGTTGTGAGGACGGAGCTCTGTTAGAATGCGGCCATCACGCTGCGGGCTCACGAGCGCCCCCAGGGGGCGGAGTTGTTTTAAGACTTTTAGTTTAAAATAAACTTTTTTTGTTATTTCTTATATGTGTGTCCATACTGAGGTGTTTGTCTAGTATTACTCCTAGATAGCGTATTTCAGTTTTTATATTGATATCATTATTTTGCAGTGTGATGTGTGATGGGGGAATGAATGTTGTGTTTTTAGGTACTATTAGGGCTTCGGTTTTTGTATGGTTAATGAATAAGTTGTTTTCATTTAGCCAATTGTTTATTTCATTGAGGCAGGTATTAATAAGTAGTGTAGGAATATTAGGTATTGTGAATGGGACATACATCATTATGTCGTCTGCGTAAAGGTGATAGTGCACATTGAATTTTTTAAATATTTGACAGATGTGTTTTAAGTAAATATTAAATAGTAGCGCTGACAGTGCAGAGCCCTGGGGGAGGCCTAGTTCCTGATTGTAAGTTTTTGAGGTGAGGTTGCCAATTCGTACCGTTTGAGTTCGGTCACTTAGGTATGATGAAAACCAGTTAATTGCTAAACACTTAGCAATCAATTGCTAAACACTTCCACTACTACAACACATCACCAACAAAATATCACCAGAAAAACACATACAACATCATAAGACATCACCCATTAACCTAGAGAAGTCCCATACCAGAAGCACAAATGGCATACCCGTTATTTACTCTTGCCCTACTCTATACACTGGTCAGTACATTCTATGATTTGGTTGTATTTGCAGATGGATGCAACCCTATCCAACTACTAAAGAGCGCAAACGGTAAACAATACAACAGCCAATACCACCGACAGCCAGACCCTTACCACAGAAGACAGTCACACTTAATGTATGTATTGATAGAGACCTCAAACCCCACAAAACATAAAGATGCAAAACATCAGCAAGAACTTAGGTGCGCCCTTATCAATGCACGCTCGGTCCGCAATAAGTGGCCGGTAATCGCTGACCTAATCACTACTCACAATCTAGACATGCTAATGGTCACAGAAACATGGATCTCTGAATCTGACAACGTCATACTGAACCACCTTACACCACCTAACATTTCGATTTACACCTGTAACAGGGAAAACAAAAGAGGTGGAGGTGTACTGATTCTTGCAAAAACAATGTTACATTACCGGGCTAGCCTTACCAAGAGCACACAACACCTGAACACATTAACCATCACCAGTAAATTCAATACCATTAACCTCATTTATAGAGCACCAGGAACTGGATCAGATGAGCTCTCAGACATCATTGACTTAGCATGTAATCCAGAAGACCCCTCCAAACCTAACTGGTTGCTAGGAGACCTTAATCTTGCTTCTACTCAACCCACCCTAGTCGAAGCCTTTTTTGAAGCAATGTCTGACCTCAACTACAAGCAGGTTATAACCGATCCCACCCACCAACGAGGGAACCTCCTTGACCTAATTTTCATCCCCCATACAGTTATGAGTACGTTAGACCAATTTGACCTTACCATCTCACCAGTCCCCTGGTCAGATCACAATCTGATAACATTTCAGTTACCAACGCAACAAACTACATGCCACCAACCAATTGCAACGGCTACATCAAGAGTTGCACACTTCAAACATTTCAACAGGGAAACAATCATTAGTGATGCTCTCCCAAAACTTGCCCAACCAGCGACCAACCTTAATGAAATGATGTCCAATTGGAACAGGACTCTCTCACATTACTCTCAACAACCTGCCAACAGCAAAAGAGCTACACCTGACAAAAGAGACGCTAAGAGACAGTCCGCCCCATGGTTTTCCCCGGAACTATGAGCTTCCCTACTCCAGCTCAGAAAACTTGAAAGAAAGTGGAGAGCTACTCATAACACCTCAGACCAAGCCAGCTATTTACAATACCTGAAGACCCACCGCGAATCAACCTGGGCCAAAAGGAAGCAATTCCATGCAGAAATCCTCAACCGCTCACTAAATAGGCCAAGAGACCTATTCCAACTGGTGAAATCCCTTACCAACCAACCCTCCCCACCTCAACAAGAAGGTATTCAGCCACAGGCATTCGCGACCTACATCCAATCCAAGGCAATAAAGATAACTACAACTGCATCACCACCTCATCTCAATCATACCACAAACCCCAAAACTATTCATATCCAGTCTACAATCACCAAACTCTCACCGCCATCAACAAAGACCATTGAAGAAGTAATTGCCTCAATAAACGCCACGACCGCACCAACTGACCCCTGCCCAGCACACTGGATCAAGACGATGCGCACTGAGCTCAGCCCTTTCATAGCCAACATTACCAAGTTGTCCTTTGAAACAGGAGTCTTCCCAGATGCACTCAAGCACACATCCATTCGCCCACTACTAAAAAACAATCAACTTGACCCAAAAAAAGAAGAATCCTACAGACCAATATCTAGTATCCCATTACTAGCTAAAATTCTCGAGAAATTAACCCTCCGACAGATCCAGCAGCATGTTGTCTCATCCGCACCATTAGATACCTCTCAACATGGATTCAGAGAGGCCCACGGTATTGAGACTCTACTAACGACATTAACCAGTTCACTGATCAATGGAATAGACAGTATAAAGAAGGGCTTTGCTCTAATCTTCCTTGATATAGCAGCGGCGTTTGACTCGGTAGACCATCTGCAGCTTCTTACGCGGCTACATGAGAAGGGAATCTGGGATCAAGCATGGAACTGGTGTAAATCCTACCTCGAAGACAGATGGCAACAAGTCCGTAATGGAAATGACACCTCCGAACCTTTCCAGCAGAAACAAGGTGTACCCCAAGGTTCCTCCCTTTCCGCGCTGCTCTTCAACATCTATATGCAGCCAATTTGCGACATCGCCCGTTCATTTGGCATATCTTGCATTATGTACGCTGATGATGTACTGCTATTTACACCCATAACCATCACTTGTCCTGACTATTCAGCGCTAGTCAACTGCTTCAACGCAATAACTGACTGGCTACTCTCTCAGAACCTCCGGATAAACTTCAAAAAAACAGAAGTCCTAATAATCACAAGGAATAAAACTTACTCTCCTCCACCAACACTCAAAGTCAGAGATGCTGAACTCCCAATCAAATCCAACATACGATATCTTGGGGTCATACTCGATCAACAACTGGACTTCAAGGAGCATATCAAACGCACTGTCAAAACCATCTACTTCAAGATCAAAACCCTACGGCATCTTAGGCCCATGATGGAACCTGATGATTTCCGCACCATCTTCCAAGCACTAATCACACCGCACTTCGACTATGCCAACATAATTCTACATGGTCTCCCAAAGAGTTCCCTCAAACCCCTACAGTTAGCCATGAATGCGGCAGCCCGTGTGCTCTATGGAGCCGCAAGGGCTGACCACATCTCCCCCATTCTAAAGGAACTTCACTGGCTTCCCATAAGCAGTAGGATCCTATACAAAACCCTCCTCATCACCTTCAAGGCCTTCAACAAGATAGCTCCATCATCCATTTCTGACCTCATCACACATTCTCCAGACAACAGATCCAGAAGATCACTGGCCGCTGACATGCTACTAATGCCAATTGAATCCACAAAGCTCAACCAGCTCACCACTAATAGGGCATTCTCAAACTATGCCCCCGTGTGTTGGAACAAACTCCCCTCATACATTAGAGCAAATAGGGATCTTAGTCAGTTCAGAAAGGCTCTCAAACACCACCTCTTCCTCTTACATTATACTCATCCTGATATCCCCCCCCCTTATTTCTCACACACCCCCACTACATCAAACAGCCGCTATATGATACAAAACTATACTATGTAGTCATATCTAACATACATCGCAACTGAATTGTACATAGTTTCCTAAGTTTATGTATATAGACTTGGATTGTAGATAGTTTCCCCATGCTTATCTCCATGTTAAACCCCCTGTTCTATGTAAACGACGGCCAAATTATATGACCAAGTGCTTTGACCCGGTGAAAAGCGGGATATAAATGCAGTTAAATAAATAAATAAATAAATAAAAATATTGTTTTAATGTAAATCGCACTGATGACAAATAGCATGGTATATAAGAAATGTTAAATAAATAAATAAATACCTTCACAGCCCATTACTGCTTGGACAAGGACTCCCGCTGGGATGCCTAGGCCCAAAATTTCCTCCATTATGGAAAAACCCGCTTCGGGTTTTAAAAAGTGCACCAAGTGTGGCGGTACCATCTCCATGAGTGGTGTCTTAAATGTTTAGGTCTTGACCACTCCATCTCGGAGTGTATGGCTTGTGCCATGATGTCCAAGAGGGGTCGACAAAACTGAGCTGCTAAGCTCAGCACCCTTTTTTCCTCCGATGCAGCTTCTGTGGCATCGATGTCTTCCAGGGCTTCGTCTTCCTCCCATGGATCTCAGGTAACTAAACATAAGTCCAGCCGGTCCTCAAAGGGTAGATCTCCTTCTAAGCATCGAGATGCCTCTGGCGTTGCCCTTGAGGGTTCTGTACCGGCAAAATTGCCCCGGCGGCAGGCTTCGGCTTCCAAAGCATTATTGGGGCTCCAGGATGTTCTCGAGGCCTCAACCTCGGCAGAACTACTAGTGCCATGCTCTGGGGTACCGGCTGCTTTCTCCAGTACCAACACCCAGGCATCAGCAGCGTCAATAGACCAGAGATTCCTGGCTATTGAACGCAGTCTGGCGGCTCTCCTTGCGGCATCGACACCCTCGGAACCGCATCAGACACTTCAACCGGTACCGGCATCGACAACGGTACCGGTACCGGTACCGGTACTGACAGCATCGGCATCGACATTGGTGTCTGCTTTGCTGGCACCCAGTCATGCTATGCCTTCCGGTACCGATACACCGGTACCGATTCCCCCTGGTACCGACTTCGGTCGGTACGGGTATCGTGTTCTACAAGAACATCCGAACAGAAGGTACTTTGAATCGTTAGAAGAGTCTGAGGATTCTCTCTTAAATGTAGGATGTCTCCTCCAGAAGATATCTCCTTTCAGGATTTTATCAGGGAGGTGGGTCGAGGTCTTTCCATTACTGTGGCTCCCAAAACAGAGCCCAGAGCAAAGGAGTTGGAGATTCTTCAATATCCCAAAGCTCCTAAGGAGGCAGCTACTTTGCCTATCCATGAGATCTTACATGATCTCATGCTAAGAATGTGGGAAACACCTCTTACCACCTCTCCTCACTCTCGTAGACTGGATACCATATATCGAGACCCTCCTTGTCCTGGTTTCCAGAAGACTCGGCTTCCTCACCACTCTATTGTAGTGGAATCCGCTATGAGAAGGATCAGGAGTGCAAAGAGGCATGCCTCTAATCCTCCAGGACGTGAGTGTAGAACCTTGGATGCCTTTGGACGTCGTACTTTCCAGGCTTCCATGCTTTCTGCCAGGATCAGTTCCTATATTTTATATATGGGAATGTTCCTTAAAGAAGTCACAGGAGATTTAGAGGTTCTAAGCCCTCTTCTTCCTGAAGATTAGAGGCAGGATTTTCTCACTCTGGTTAAACATGCCCAGGATGTCTCTAAATTTGTCAATCGTGCAGCTTTTGACTGTTTTGCGTGCATAAGCAGAACCTCTGCCATTGCCATAGGTGCACATAGAATTGCCTGGCTCCAGGCATCCGATTTGGAGCTCTGGGTGCAGGACAAACTGGGCAATATCCCTTGTACAAGTGAGAATCTATTCGGCAAAAATTGGCAAGAGAAAGCCAATTAGTTGGATGCTGACAATTCCACTTTGGATAGGTTATCCAAAGCCACAGCTGATCCTGCAAGGAAGAAATCTTTCAAGAAACCATTCTTCTCAAAAAAGAAGAGGTTCTACCCCTCTTATTCCCAGCACAGACATTCCGCAGGTCAGCTTGCCCGGAAGAGTCAGCAACCATCTAAACAAAGAAAAGCAAAAACTGCTAAGCCTCCACCGTCTCAGCAGTCTCAGCCTCCACCGTCTCAGCAGTCTCAGCCTCCACAAGGCCTTTGACTTTCATCTAGAGAACTTAGCCTTCCTGGCTCTCAATGGACCAGAGCCTTCCACCATTCCAGGAAGGTTATGTCATTTTGCCCACAGATGGGGGCAGATAACAGCAGAACATTGGACTCTCTCCATTTATAAAAGAGGGGTACAAGCTTCATTTTATCTACTTTCCCCCTCCCACAATGGTAAGACAGTTCAGTTCTCAGACCTCTCTCATCAACCTGTTAGATCAAGAGGTCACTATGCTTCTTGCCCAAGGGGCAATAGAAGAGGTACCCATTCCTCAACAGGGTACAGGGTTTTACTCCCCCTATTTCATAAGAACATAAGAACATAAGATATGCCATACTGGGTCAGACCAAGGTCCATCAAGCCCAGCATTCTGTTTCCAACAGTGGCCAATCTAGGTCATACGTACCTAGCAGTTTCCCCAAGGGACACAGGTTCCACAATGCCTGTACTGGTTCAAGCATTGATATCCTGGGTCCCTTCTTAATAATGGTTTATGGACCTTTCCTCCAGGAACTTGTCCAAACCTTTTTTTAAACCCAGCTACACTAACAGCCTTTACTACATCCTCCGGTAACAAATTCCAGAGTTTGATTACACGTTGAGTGAAAAAATATTTTCTTTTATTAGTCTTAAATAGTTTACCCTGTAGCTTCATTGCATGTCCCCTAGTCTTTCCATATTCTGATAAGGTAAACAATCGATCTACGTTTACCCGTTCCACTCCGTTCATTAATTTATAGACTTCTATCATATCTCCCCTCAGCTGTCTCTTCTCCAGGCTAAAGAGCCCCAACCTTTTTAGCCGTTCTTCATAGGAGTAGCCTTCCATCCCCTTTACCATTTTGGTGGCTCTTCTCTGAACCTTTTCTAAAATCGCTATATCCTTTTTAAGATACGGCGACCAGAATTGCACACAATATTCAAGGTGCGGTCTCACCATGGAACGATATAGAGGCATTATAATATCTTTTGTTTTATTTTCCATTCCTTTCCTTATCATACCTAGCATTCTATTTGCTCTCTTGGCCGCCGCTGCACACTGGGCCGAGGGTTTTAACAAGGTATCCACAATGACGCCTAAATCTTTTTCCTGGGTGGTGGTTCCTAATGTGGAACCTTGCATCGTGTAACCATAGTTTGGGTTGTTCTTCCCTATGTGCATAACCTTGCACTTCTCCACATTAAATTTCATCTGCCATTTTGATGCCCAGTCTTCCAATTTATCAAGATCCTCTTGCAATTTTCCACAATCCTCCTGGGTTTTAACAACTTTAAATAGTTTTGTGTCATCTGCAAATTTGATAACCTCACTTGTTATTCCACTTTCCAGGTCATTTATGAATATGTCAAAAAGCAGCGGACCCAGCACAGATCCCTGGGGTACACCACTATTCACCTTTCTCCATTGGGAAAATTGGCCATTTAGCCTTACCCTCTGCTTTCTATCTTTTAACCAGTTCCTGATCCACAGTAGTACACTGCCTCCTATCCCATGACTCTTTAGTTTTGCCAAAAGTCTCTCATGAGGGACTTTGTCAAAGGCTTTCTGAAAGTCCAGATACACAATATCAACCGACTCACCTTTGTCCACCTGTTTATTCACTCCTTCAAAAAAACATAACAGATTAGTAAGACAAGATCTTCCTTGTCTAAAGCCATGTTGGCTGTCTCCCATTAGGTCGTGAATATCTACATGCTGAGTAATTTTATTCTTTATGATGGTTTCTACCATTTTTCCCGGTACTGATGTCAGGCTCACTGGTCTGTAGTTTCCCGGATCACCCCTCGAACCCTTTTTAAAAATTGGTGTTACATTGGCGATCCTCCAATCCTCAGGTATTAGAGATGATTTTAATGATAGTTCACAGATTACTGATAGCAGGTCTGCAATCTCAAATTTCAGTTCTTTCAACACCCTTGGATGTATACCATCCGGCCCAGGTGATTTGCTACTCTTCAGTTTATCTAATAGTTGTAAGACATCTTCCCGATGTATCGATATTTCCTTCAATTCTTCCACACCTTTAAATACCACTTCAGTCATGGGTAACATCCCTACATCTTCCTCAGTAAAGACCGAAGCAAAGAATTCATTCAGTCTTTCCGCTATCGCCTTGTCGCCTCTTAGTGCTCCTTTAACCCCTTTATCATCTAATGGACCAACTGACTCTCTCACAGGTTTTTTGCTATGAATGTACTTGAAAAGGTCTTTATTTCGCGTTTTTGCTTCCGCAGCAAGCTTCTTCTCAAATTCTCTCTTTGCCTGCCTTATCAATGCCTTGCATTTGACTTGCCAGTGCTTGTGCTGTTTCCAGGTTTCATCGTTTGGCTCTTTTTTCCATTTCCTGAAAGATGCTTTTTTGGCAACAACAGCCTCTCTGACCTCACCTTTAAACCATGCTGGCAGTTTTTTGGACTTCCTTCCACTTTTCTTAAAGCGTGGAATACAGCTGGTCTGGGCTTCCAAGATAGTATTTTTCAACAACACCCAAGCTTGATGTACGTCTTTAACCTTATCCCAAAGAAAACAGGGGGACACAGACCTATTTTAGACCTCAGAGAATTGAAGAAATTCCTGATGATTTCTCTGGGAACTCTGCTGCCATACCTTCAGAGTCAGGATTCTCTTTGTTCTCTAGATCTCAAGGATGCGTACACTCATGTTCTCATCCATCCAACTCACAGAAAATTCCTTCTTTTCCTTGTCCAAGGAAAGCACTACCAATACAGGGTGCTTCCTTTTGGCCTGGCCTCAGCACCAAGAGTGTTCACGAAATGCATGGCTGTGGTAGCAGCTTTTCTTCGCACTCTAGGAATATTCGTCTTCCCCTACTTAGACGACTGGCTCATTCGAGCCCCATCAGAGTCAGAGGCTACTCTATCTTGCACAATGCGTATCCTTCAGTATTTGGGTCTGGTCATAAACATCCCAAAATCCAGTCTAACTCCCACTCAGTCTCTAGAGTTCATAGGAGCTTTGCTGGATACCAGAAAGGCAAGTGCCTATCTCCCCCATGCCCGTTGCCTTCACATGGTGCAGTTAGCTTCTCAAGCAGTGCTAAAGCCTCATCTCACTGCTCAAGAAATGTTACAACTACTAGGCCACATGGCATCTACCGTGCATGTGGTTCCTTATGCTCGCCTCCATATGAGAGCAGCCCAGTGGACTTTGTCCACTCAATGGACCCAGGCATCAGGGTGCCTGTCAGACAAAATAGCAAACACAAATCGCCTTATTTTGTCCCTCCAATGGTGACAGTCCACTCAAAACCTGTTGCTGGGGTCCCCCTTTCAACATCCTTTACCCCAGGCAACTCTCACAACAGATGCTTCTCCTGTGGGTTGGGGAGCTCATCTGCAAGACCTCTCCACGCAAGGCACTTGGACTCCACAGGAGACTCATCTACACATGAATCTCTTGGAGCTCAGAGCAATCTTCCTTGCTTTGCGAGCGTTCCACACCCTGTTCAGCTACAAGACAGTCCTCATCCTTACGGACAATCAACTAGCCATGTTCTACGTGAACAAGCAGGGAGGAACAGGCTCTCTGTCGCTTTGCAACAAAGCTTTGCGACTATGGGCCCTCGGCAGAGAGCATCAGATTCATCTCCTGGCAGTGTATCTTCCAAGTATCCAAATCTTTTGGGCAGACAGACTCAGTCGAGTTCTGCTTCCACACGAATGGTCTCTACATGCAGACCAGGTGGCCAAGATTTTTCAAATTTGGGGAACCCCAGACATAGACCTCTTTGCAAGTCCGTTGAATGCCAAACTTCTCTGGTTGTGTTTCAGAATTCTGGCTCAGGGCTCTCAGGCCAAGGTTGCTTTCCTCCTTCATTGGGGTCAAGACTTTCTGTATGCCTTTCCACCCATTCCCCTGATTCCCAAAACCCTGTTCAAGCTTCAGAGAGACAGAGGCCGTATGATTCTCATAGCTCCACATTGGCCACGGCAAGTGTGGTATCCTCTGCTTCTACATCTCTCTCAAGCTCCCTCTCTGGAGTTAGGCTGTGCTCCACATCTCCTGTCTCAGGAGGACAGAATGTTATGGCATCCCAATCCCCAGTCTCTGCATCTCAGGGCTTGGTTGCTGAAGGCCTAGATCTTTAGGATCTTAACCTTCCTCAAAAAGTAAAGGATAGCCTTTATGCTTCTAGAAAACATTCCACAAGACACTCTTATGCTTTCAAGTGGAAATGTTTTACCATATGGTGCTTGCAGAGGGGTCTTAACCCCCTTGCGATACCTCTGGAATCATTACTAGAGTATCTCCTTCATTTATCCAATGCAGGACTTAAAGCTAACTCAGTAAGAGTCCATTTAAGTGCTAATGCGGCTTCTTTCAAGCCTTTAAATGGATAACCTATTTCCTCCCATCCTCTCATAGCAAGATTTATGAGAGGCCTTCTTCTAACTAAGCCTCCCATTAAGCCACCACCCATGGCATGGGACTTAAATCTGGTTCTTGGCCAGCTCATGAAGCCACCTTTCGAACCCTTAGCTACTACCTCGTTGAAATTCCTTTCATGGAAAGTTATCTTTCTCATTGCAATCATATCAGCACGTCGCATCAGTGAGTTGCAGGCACTAGTGGCTTATACACCTTATACAAGGTGCCATCATGACAAGGTAGTCCTTAGGACTCATCCACACTTTATGCCAAAGGTGGTCTCGCCTTTTCATCATAACCAAGCGGTCTACCTGCCTGTGTTTTTGCAAGGCCTCATGCATCAAATGCAGAAAGGAATCTTCATACTTTGGACTGTAAAAGTGCTTTGGCCTTTTACTTATAAAGAACACAGCAACATAGAAAGTCCTCTCAACTCTTTGTTGCTTTTAATCCTTCTCATTTGGGACTTCCAGTCTCCAAGAGAACACTGTCCAACTGGATTGCACAGTGTATTTCATTTGCCTATCAGAGTAAGAACCTTCCTCTGGAGGGCCATGTCACAGCTCACAGTGTGAGAGCCATGGCAGCTTCAATGACTCATCTATACTCTGTGTCTATCGACGACATCTGTCGAACAGCCACTTGGGCCTCGATTCATACCTTCACAGCCCATTACTGCTTGGACAAGGACTCCCGCCGGGATGCCTTGTTTGGTCAGTCTGTTCTCCAACATCTGTTCCATATCTAATCAACTCCTACCAGCCATCCCTGGTTGGATGCCAGAGATCCATGGGGGGAAGTGGAGCCCTTTCACAGGGACACACAACTTCTGGGGTCTCTCCCTGGCATCTAAAGCTAGGGAGTCCCCATATGTGAAGACTACATTCCTGCTTGTTCCTGGAGATAGCATAGTTACTCACCTGTAACAGGTGATCTCCGTGAACAGTAGGAATTTAGTCTTCACAACCCACCCACCTCCCCTAGGAGTTGTATCTCTCTATGTATCTCTTTCTCTTTCCCTCTCTCTCTCTTTGTCTCAGCTTTAAACTCAACTGGAGAGAGGCAGTTGGAAAAGGCGGGAAGGCAGTACGCAGGCGCTGTGGGATGCTCCCAAAAGCTTTCTAATTAGACGCTGGGGAGCGTTCCTGCGCTGGCTCCGTCGGTACCGATGATACCCATATGTGAAGACTAAATTCCTGCTGTTCCCGGAGATCACTTGTTACAGGTTAGTAACTATGCTTTACAGGTGAGTAACTATGCTTTATCTCCCTATTTTATTACATTGGCTATTTCCTCCTCCTTTTGAATCTTTGCCTTCCTGACTACTTTGCTAGCTTCTCTAAGTTTTTCCAAATATAGATGCCTGTCTTCCTCTCTCTCTGATGTCTTACATTTCATGAAGTCCTCCTTCTTTTTCTTCACCTTTTCAGCTACTTCTTTCAAAAGCCATAGCGGACTCCTTTTCCTTTTACATTTATTTACCATTTTAACAAAAGGTTGGTTGCCCTTAAAATATCCCCTTTCAGTTTTGCCCACTGTTTTCTACATCCCCCCAGCTGTTCACATCCCACTAACAACTCCCTGAGGTATTGGCCCATCTTGGCAAAGTTAGTTTTCCTAAAGTTTAAGACCCTCTCTTTTGAATGGATTCTAATAGCCCTAGTCCTAATACTGAACGACATCATCTGGTGATCACTGGATGCAAAATGATCTCCCACTACAACATCAGAAACACTTTTGCCATTGGTAAGCACCAAGTCCAGTATGGCCCCTTCACTTGTGGGGTCTGTTACCAATTTCCTGAATAGTTCTTCCTGTAGAGAATCCAGGATCTCCTTACTTCTAATCTAGATGATACTGCAGCAGGAATGTGCCATTCAACATCTGGCATATTGAAATCCCCTATCATTAACACTTCCCCATTCCTAGCAATACTGCGTATGTCTTCAACTAACTCTCCATCTACTTCTTCCTCTTGTGAGGAAAGTCTGTATATCACACCAATGCAAATAGATTTCTCTTTCTCTCTTTGTAGTTTAACCCACAGTGCCTCTTCTCTCCCTTTTAAGCTCTGTAATTCCAAAGCTTTAATATTATTTTTTACATATAGTGCCGCCACTCCTCCCCTTCTTCCTACCCTGTCCTTTCTGAATAAAGTATAGCCTGGTATAGTTACATCCCAGTCATGGTTTTTTGTGAACCATGTTTTTGTAACTGCCACTAAATCCAAGTCAGCCACTCCCACCAGAGCTTCAACATCAGGGATCTTATTTCCCATGCTACGGGCGTTTATACACACTGCTTTCCATATGTTACCCCTTTTACCCATTTCCATAAAGGTATTTAATGTTTCACTTACCAGGGGGCTTTCTTCACCCATCCCCCAACAAATCTAGTTTAAACCCCTCTTCAATAGATTAGCCAGTCTTCTACTGAAGACGCGTTGACCGTTCTTGGACATATGGATGCCATCTCTGCTCTGCAACCCTTGGAACAGCATTCCATGGTCCAAGAAACCGAAATACTCTCGATGACACCATCCATGCAGCCATGCATTCATCTCCAGGATGAGAGCCTCTCTGCCTTGGCCTTTACCCTCAACAGGGAGGATTGAAGAGAACACCATCTGTGCATCTATCTGCTTCACCCTCTGTCCCAAAGCCATGAAGTCACTTTTGATACGCTCAGAGGGATACCTGGTAGTATCATTTGTTCCGACATGGATTAGCAACATTGGGTAATAGGAGGAGTGGCCTAGTGGTTGGGGCAAGTTACCTCAGGCCGGATGTTCGGGGGTTCAAATCCCACTAGAGGATAGCAACCTTGGGCTGGAAGGACTGGGGTTTCTAGTCCCACAGGTGCTCTTTGTGGTCTTGGGAAGCCACTTAACCCTCCATTGCCCATGTTCCCTGTAAGTATTAGTGTATGTGTCTCATATCCCCTCATGTTATTGTATCCACTAATTGTGTTGTGACCACTTTGATTGAAGGATAAGATAGCATACAAAACTGTCTAAATAAATAAATAAATAGTCAGTTGGCTTGATGAGTCTCCGCAAACTCTCCGTAACATCTTGAATTTTGGCACCAGGCAGACAGCATACTTCTCTGGACATCAAATCTGGTCGGTAGATGGACGCCTCAGTACCCCTCAGAAGAAAGTCACCAACTACCACTACCCTTTGCTTCCTTGTGGTCACTGATTCTGCAACTTTGGTGTTCTTCAGCTGTGGTTCTTCCCTTTCCAGGGATGCTTTCACCTCCTCCACTTCCAGGGCTGCATAATGGGCCTTCAGTTCAAGGGCTGGAGTAGTAGGATTGGTGATTCTGCAGCTCCTGGTGATTTGTGTCCATCCTTCGTCATTCTTTAGGCACTCATCTTCTCCTCTGCTGGAGAGCTTGGTTGTTTCAAGAAGCATCTTATCAATGTACTTCTCACAGTCAGCCTCGCCACCTCCTCTCTGAGTTTCTCCACTTGTTTCCTGAGAGCTTCAGCATGCAGGCACCCTGCACATGGAACCGGTCCTTCAACTGGCATTGGGACCTCCGTCTGGACAGAGGCAGAAGCTGTAACGGGGGCAACAGTTTTAGCGATATGATTTTTCCCAGCCATTGTTCTGCTCGTGGAGCTTAGGTATCTGTAAAAGCAAAAGAGAGAGATCTACCAAAGTTCCAGCCGGCTTCTCAGCTGTCCTTTCAGAGATAAAGCAGTTATATCTCTTTAATTATATTCAAAATGTGCTGTTCCTAGTCCTTGTGTTTTGTTAATTGGGGAGATGCCCTATAAAGCAAGACTCCTCACTAGGGGTGGGTGGGAGTTGTAGGGGGTAGGGAGAGATCTAACATCTGATTAGGTGTCAGTAGCTCCAAAGAGCTGAGAAAGTTACTAAAACAGAGTTTTAAACCTACCCCACTAAAGAAAATTTCTCCTTTTAAACTAAAGCACCAAAAAGAATGTAAGTTTGTTTTAAAAATGTACCAAAACCTTTTTAAGAGCTCCCAGTCAGAGAGCTAGCAATTTTAAAAAACACAAATTCTTACCTTTGTTTGAAATGTATTGCCCCTTTTAGGAATGCCTTTTATTTGTGGGGGTTTTTCACCCCCTTGTGTGTTTGGTTGCCCCATCCCCTACTGTCCCCCCCCCCTTTACCACTTATCCATTATGACTGCTGGAGGGATGTGCCATTGGCCACAGTTCCCTGCTGCTGCTCCCTTGCTGGGTGACCCTCTTGGTAGCGGTCTGTAACAGGTATTTCTGAGATCCTAGCCGGTTTGTGTCTCTTATTATAAGTTCAGTTTTTAGTGTTCTGCTCTGGAATTCAGATAGTCCAAGTTCTGTTTATTTTCTTGTTGGTCTTCCCATGAGTGCTTATAGTCCCATGTTTGCCTTAAGATAGTCCCCTCATATGTCTGGCTCCCCATCATCCCAAATTGGCTCTGGTCGGCTGCTCATGGCTTTGTATCCCGTGTTTGGGCGTGTCAGTCTCTCTATGAACCGTCTGCCTTTGCTTACTGTCGCACAGATGAAAGTCTTGCCTTCGTGTGTCAGTTTGAACTTATGCGGGAAGAGTAATGTGGAGTGTATCCCCAGTTTGTGCAGTTCAGATCAAATTGGTGCGAATTCTCTGCACTAGGTGGCAATGCGGCTAGAGTAGTTATTGAAAAGTAAGCGCTTTTGATTTTTATATTCTAGTGGTTGCTTATGGGGTTATTCTGCGAAGATCTGTTCTTTTTCCAGCCAGTTGATGTATCTGCCAGTTGTGGCACATGTTTGTGCCTGTTCACAGTGCCAGGCTCCATCTGCTGTGGTAAGGCCCAGCTACTCCGGTAACCAGTTTGAAAAAATCTGTATAAATCAGCATTTGTCATGCTCTCTGCCAAGCCGATTACTCTCAAATTATTTCTCCGTGCTCTACTTTCTTGGTCTTCCAGTCTTTCCAGAAAGCCCTCGCAGCCTTTGGTGAGCCTCTTGACTGCGTTTTTTAGCCGGTTAGTAATATCCTCCTGCGCTGCCATCCTAGTTTCTACTTCTGCCATTTGTGCCTTCTGTATCTCAGTGGACACTCTTATTCTGTCCACTTTTGACTGCAGGCGGTTTAGCCGGTCCTCCAGCGCTGCAGTTACTACTCTGGAAATCTCTGCTGCCAGGTCCCCCTCTTCCCCAGGCAGTAGTTTTCCGCTGTCAGCGTCCATTTTCTTTTCATATTGGAGCTTCGGTGCCATACTTCTTTTTGGTAATTTTATTTGGCATGCCCTGTTTACCATTCCTCTTACAACTCCTCTCCCGGGGCTCTTCGCTTCTTCCCCTTTTCTCCTGTGTTTTGGGGGGGTTATTTCAGGCTGGTTTTGCCGATCTTGTAGGGAACCCGTTCGTGAGCACTTCTCTTTCATGTCTGGTCTCCTCATGCTCCTGACTGGAAGCATCAAGAGTACAGTGTTATAGGTACTCATCAGCAGATTCAGATGACATGGTAGAAGAAAGAGGTGATGAGACAGCAGTGGAGAGAGCCTATGGGTTGATAGCATGAAGATTCCTAAAGAGGTTAGAGTAGCTTGGGTGAGACTGAAGTGGGGGTGATGAAGCTTAGCAGATGATGGTTGGATAAGGTAAGAACTGAGGTGCAGAAGTTTGAAGGCAAGCAGTTAGAGCAAAAGACAAGGTCAATTCAGTGGTCATGCTGATGAATAGGGGCAGTGGAGCACAGCTGGAGGTTGAATGAGAGGGGTAAGGGAAAGGATCTTTAAGATATAATGGTCGGAGGAGTCGTCAACATGAATGTTAACATCTCCAATAATAAGGGAGAAGGAAGATGCATCCACAAAGAAGGAATGCCATTAGTCAAAGGGGTAGAGGTGGACTTATCAGGGGTAGAGGTGGACTTATCAGGAGGTTGAATAAATGTCTGCTATCTTGAGAGGTAGTGGAGTAAAAAGCCGGCCGGACTTCTAAGGAAGGAAAGGAGTAAGACTGAGGCAGAAGGAGAGGTTGAAATTGGCAGGATTGAGAGAGTAGAAACCCAACACCACAGCCAGCACCCATTTCAGAGAGCAGCAACTGAAGCAAGGTTTTCAGTGAAAAGCCAGTTCTCAGAGCAAGATGATGCAGAGATAGAGGTAAACAAAGGCAAGAGGGAAGGAGGGGGAAAGAAGAGGGATATGAATAAGATTTAAGAAGTTGCATGTGGATCTGCCCTGGGAGTGTGAAAGTCTAGAGGGGTCAGGGTTAGGATTGATATCTTCAGATGAGAGAAGGCAATGGAGCGGGACAGTGTGGAGGAGAGAGGAGGAGACATGACAGCAACGAGGGTAAGGTTGTTTCAGAGAGAGAGGAGATGGCTGAATGAGAGGAAGAAAATGGTGAAGCTGAAGAACAGATGATAGAGTAGATGAAAAAATGTCAGGAAAGTGAGGATGGTAAGGAGGGGGTGATAACGAGTGGGGGCTTAAAGTCGTTGGTATGAGGGGAGATTAGGGAGTGTCAACAATAGGAAGAGAAAGTGATGTGGGGCCATAAGAATAAGATGGCGAGGAGCGTAGAAGTCAGAGGAGATATGTGATGGATAGGCAGGAGTGAGATCCTAGAGAAGGCCTTGACAAATCTTATGCAGATTTAGGAGCCAGTGCTCGTGACCTCCTTGTGCCCTCCCTCCAAGTTCCCTTGCACTAGTCTCATGTTCCCAAGTCTTGTGAGACCAGCGCCAGAGTTCCTACACCGTGCCTCATCTTTAGATAACAACTATAGCTTCAGGTAGTGTCTTTGTGGGGTGTGGTGCATCAGAGGTGTGCCAGTCTGTGAGTGGGTTGTAGTGATGGGTGCTTTTGTGTGGGTAGGGTGCAGGTCTGTGGTGCATGTTTGTGTGTGTTTGTGCTACAGAGCTGGGGAGCTTCTAGGTGTGCACTGCAAAAGTTAGCTTTGTGTGTGTGTGTGCGCGCGCGCGCATTTATATAGTTTGGAGTTTGGATATGTGTCTTCCTATGGAGGTGAGGTGCCTTTGCATGCAAGGGTATGGTATGGGAGATGTGTGTGTTCTTGGGGGAGAGGAATGCACTTTTCGGTAAATAGGCATTCCACATCGACCTGTTAGGCCAGTCCAGGCAAGTAGGTTGTGTTCCTCTACCAGCATATTGGTGGAGACAGATAGCCAATGAAATGCTCAAATTTCAGTGATATCACTTCCATGCCTCTATTCACCAGCACTTTGTGCCCTTTTCGGCCAGTAGGCCGCGGACCCTCACCCGGGTTGAAGGGCCCGTTTTTCCCATGGCCTCCAGTGGCTTTAAAAAAAATGTGATTTGGTGCAATAAGATGATGTCCCTCACTATGACTGCTGCCTCCATTGCCTCGGGCTGGACAATGACAATACAGGCTGCGATCTTTGCAAGTCCATGTTTGCAAAGGTCATCAAAAAACATCAGTTGTAGCAGGAGAAGTTGTTCCATAGATCCGATTCTGTGCTGCAGTCCCCGGCAGTACCACGCTTCAGGGCCCCTTCCAGTACCTTGGTGCCCCGTGATGCCTGGGCTGCCTTGACTGCAGCACCAGTCCTTGCTGGTCCAGATGGATGACCAAGTCACAATGCTCTATGTCAACAAACAAGGGGGTACGGAGTCATACTCCCTCTGCCAGGAGGCAGTAGTCTTCTCATATGTGACACGCAGCAGGATGCTGCTGCAAGCAGTCAATCTCCCGGGCCTGGACAACGCCCTGGCAGACAGGCTGAGAAGAGTCCTCCAGCCGCACGAGTGGTGCCTGGACCCCAGAGTGGCCTCCCAGCTTTTCCGACTCTGGAGCATTCCCCTAGTTGATCTGTTTGCCAGCCCAGACAACACACAGTTACCCCGCTTCTGCTCCCACCAACTGCACCCGTCCTGGGTGGCGCTGGATGCGTTACTCATTCCAAGGACGAAAGGTCTCCTTTATGCCTTCCTGCAGACACCGCTGGTCGCCAAGACCCTCTTCAAGATCCAGCGCGACAGGGCATCCTAATTCTGGTAGCCTCCTGGTGGCCTAGGCACCTTGGTTCCCATTGCTTTTCTGTCTGTTGGCGGCATTTCCAATTCCCCTGGGCTACACCCCAGGACTATTTTCACAGGAGGGCTTGCTCCTGCACCCCAACCTAGGGTTCCTGTTGCTCACGGCTTGGATGCTGAAAGGATAGCTCTAGCTCCCTTCAACCTCCCATGAGAGGCAAGGCCTCCATTAGAAGGGCTTATGCCTTCAAGTGGCATTGACGTTTGGTGTGGTGCACTGAGAGGCAGGCGAACCAGTTCTCGTGCTCTAGTACCTACTCCACCTGTCCCAGGCGGGACTGAAGTCCACCTCAGTCAGAGTGCACTTGAGTGCTATTGCGGCGCACACCACTCAGTCGAGGGCAAGCCCCTCTCGGCTCAGTGCCCTTATCTCTCATTTCCTGCGGAGCCTCATGTTGTCCAAGCCCCCCCCCCCCAATCCGTCGTCCAACGGTGGAGTTGGGATCTCAGTGTGGTGCTCTCACAGCTCATTAAGCCTCCATTTGAGCCCCTGGCTACTTGCCACCTGCAGTACCTCTCCTGGAATGTTGTCTTTCTTGTAGCACTCACATCTACTTGCAGGGTCAGCGAGCTCCAGGTTTTGATGGCAGAGCCACCTACATGAGATTCTACAAGAACAGAGTGGTGCTCCGCACATACCCCAATTTTCTGCCAAAGGTGGTGTCCCCCTTCCACCTCATTCTTGAGGTAGTGCTCCCTACCTTTATTTATTTATTTATTTATTGTATTGTTCTTATATACCACACTCTTAAAAATCAGCGCGTTTTACATATAACGAGTACTGTGCCAAATAGGCACTTACAGTGAAACAGGAGATTAAACCACCTTCCAGAGGCTCCCATGCCAGCAAGGCAGAGACCGTTCTCCATAATCTGGATTGTAAGAGGGCCCTGTCCTGTCTGCAACATACTCGGGGCCACCGCAAAACACCAACTTTTTGTTTCCTATGATCTCAGTCGACTGGGCTTCCAGTGACCAAACAAACTCTGTCCACAGGTGGCGGACTGCATTGCCCTCGCCTACGAGCAGGCTGGGATCTCACTAGATCACTGGGTCACGGTGCCACGCATCAGGGCCATGGCTACTGCTGTGGCAAACCTGCATTCTGTTCCTGTTATGGAAATCTGTCAGGCCGCCACCTGGTCTTCAGTCCATACCTTTGCAGCTGAACACTGCCTGGAGAGGAAGTCTCGACAGGACATCGCCTTCGGCCAGGCTGTGCTCCGTAATCTCTTCGGGGTGTAGGCAACTCCTGTCCTCTCACCCTTCTGTATTTAGACTACTGGAATACTGGTTCCCCGCCGGACACTTGGGTCTTGTGAGAGTCTCTCAGTTGGGACTCAACTGCTGAAGTTCACGACTCACCTTCTCTGGTCACCCATGGCGTTTTGTACAGATTCTCAGTAGCCTGTATCTGGGGAATCCCATATGCGAGGACTGACTTCCTGCTTGTTGCTGGAGAAAGCGTAGTTACCTGTAACAGGTGTTCTCTGGGGACAGCAGGAATCCGTCCTCACAACCCTCCCTCCTCCCTTTGTCATTGATTTTCTTTACCATATTTTCTTTTTGCCGTCTTAGCTGTGTCATTTGATTGAGACAAGATGGCACCGTTGGGCGGAAAGGGGATCACGCATGCGCGTGGTGCATCTCCCAAAGGCTGTCTTTGACAGCTGGGGAGATGCTTCTGTCACCCATATGTGAGGACTGATTCCTGCTGTCCCCAGAGAACACCTGTTAAAGGTGAGTAACTACGCTTTTCGGTACCCATAGGAGGAGGGAAATTTGCTTCAACTCTGCACTCTTCTCATGATAAGAGTCTGTTGGGCAGCCAGAAAATTGTAAGGATTGGGAAGAGTTCTGACAGCCTCACACAACCTCAATGCCTCCTCTTTCATCCTTTGTCCCACTTGTTCTTTCCCAAAGATTGCAGAAGGGCTCTCAGAGGGATCTGTCTGCCAGCCACCTTAAAACACAGTGTCTGAAAAGCAAGAGAAATAGTTGCAGGGGAGAAAAGCTGAGCCGGGCATGAGTTTTCTGCCTGGGGCTCTCGGGGTGAGTACCAAGGTTTAATGACGTCATTGTCCTTATTGGGTGCTTCTAATTCCATCTGTCTAGGGTGCAATTCTGGGTGGACTAGTGGCGATCGTTGGCATGGTGTGGGAGTTTCCTGCCATTTTCTGCACGTCTTACTAGCGTGTTTTACTATTGTGCGCCTGACTATTGCGTGGTCCTAGCACGTTCTGTCCAAACGGCTCCAATGCGTGTTCCTATCCAAGCGCCCGTTTCGCGTGTTGCTTTACAAGTGCTGTTAACGAACATCTTATGGCTGCCACGGCCTTAGCATGTACTGGCCTTAACTCTTATTCTTCTTCCAGGAAACATGAGACAAGCAAGGTATGCCTTCTGGACTCTGCTCTTCTTGCATGACAGTTTCTGAATCCTCCTCCAGTCTTTTTTTACCCCCTTTCAGCAGGGGGATGCAGTTAGGCAGGGGGTGGCAGATGGTGCTGTGGATAAGGATAACCATCCAGCAAGAGGTTCCGGCAAATGTGCTGTGGGCCACACCCAATCCACTACTACTACTGTTGAACATTTGTATAGTGCTACAAGGAATGTGCAGCGCTGTACAGACACTTGTATAAGAAGCTCTCTGCTAATTGGAGCTTAAAATCTAGTCAAGACAGACAACACAACAACTGAGGATAAGGATATATCTAGGGGACTGGTAAGGAAACACATAGGAGGCCAGGCGGATCAGGATTCAAAAACATCTTTGAGGTGAGTTTTCAACCTGGATTTGAAAAGGGACAGAGATGAAGCCTGATGTACAGACACAGGTAGTTTGTTCAGGCATAAGGAGCAACAAGGTGAAAGGATCGAAGTCTGGATTTGGCAGTAGAAGAGAAGGGCACAGATAGAAGCAATCTGCCAGAAGAGTGGAGTTCCTGAGGAGGAGTGCCGGGAGAGATAAGAAAGAAGAGGTAGTGAGGAGTAACACAATAAGTGCACTTATTGGTCAGTAGAAGTTTGAACTGGATATGGAAACGGATGGTGAGCCATTGAAGCAACATAAGAACATACTACATAAGAAATGCCATACTGGGTAAGACTAAGGTCCATTAAGTCCAGTATCCTGTTATCTCCAGGAACAAGCAGGAATGAGTCTTCACATATGGGTACGTCCAATCAGAAAGCTTTTGGGAGCATCCCACAGCGCCTGCGTGCTGCCTTCCCGCCTTTCCAACTGTCTCTCCTCAGTTTTTGTTTTTCCGCGGAGCCGGCAGGACGTCTTCCTGTCACCGCAGAAAATTTTTTCTTTAAATCTTTTACTTTTTGTTTTCTTGTGGTCGCGGCTGTTTCCCCGACTCCACCGGTACCGCCGGTGGTTTTTTCTTTCCTTTTTCCTAAAACTCAGGGAGTTTTTTTCCCTCTGTTTCTGTCTTGAATTTTTGGGCCTGTAAGGCCTCTCCATTATGGAGCCTTCTTCTCCTAAGAAGTGCCTTAACTGTGGAAATACAGTTTTCTTTTTAGACTCCAATAACTGGTGTCTAACCTGTTTGGGTCCTGACCCCTTTCCTCCAGAGCCATCAGGCTACAATTTTATGAGAAGAAATTCTCCATTTCGAGTTTCCCTCGATGCAGTTTTCCCTTCCAGTGTAAGGGCATCGACCTTTTCTTCTCTACAGGATCAGGTAACCCACAAACAGTCTGTTAAGACTAGCCAATTCTTGGGTGGTAGGTCTCATGCCAAGCATGATGATGGCTCCGGCCTTGCCCTTAAGACCTCATTGGCTTCAAAACCCCGGCGGGAGTCTTCGGTCTCCAAAGCCTTTCAGGGGTTTCAGGTTGTTCCTGGGGCTCACCCCTCACAGAACATACCTGAGCCATGCTCAGGGGTGGCATCCGCTTCGAGCGGTACCGATAACCCAGCATCGGCACTGGTGTTGAGCGATCCACTCCTCACCAGGGATCGTCATCTGGTGTACTTGGTGCCTTCGGGACCGATCGATACCCAGATTGACTTTCCAGTATCGGCAGCTCTGTCGATACGATCCCTGACGTCGGTACCATCTAGACATGCATCGATAGATTCGCTTCCTTCTATGCCGAGTCTAGAATCGATATCTAGTCTGGAAGACTGGGTACCGACGCGTCTCGGAACCGACACGCATCGATTCTGGATGCGCGGTACCGAGGATATTCACCGAGACTTTCGAGTTTCCTCGGTACCGTTTGAGCAGCCTCCGATGACTGTTTCGATGTCGGTATCGCCTTCGATTCAGGCTCAGCTATCGGTATCGGTGTCGATGCTGGTACCTGCAGGAACATCGGGACCAGCTCCATCCATGCTTTTTTCACCAGGATCGCTCCTTTCTATACCTAGTTTGGAGTCGATACCTAGCATGGACGATACAGTACTGACGGTTTCAGGTCATACCCGCCAGTCCCAGTATCCATTCATTAGAGATCCTGCTTTGCACCGGACAAGTACTGGTGCCCAGCCTAGTTCTTCGAGTTTAGCCTGTCCAGGGATTGTTCCCATTGGAGATCCTTCTTTTCAGAAATTTCTCCTTGACATGGCAACATTCCTGGCTATTCCTATCCCTGGCTGTGATCCTACACAAGGCTTTTCTGGGGAAAAAGAAAATATAATGCTTCCTTTACATCATTCTTTACAGGATCTTCTTCTGAAAATATGGGAAACACCTTTAAGGGCTTCCTCACCTTCTACAGCAACTGCTCTTCTGTATCAGGTGCCCCCCTCTCCAGGGTTTCAAAAGACTGAACTTCCCCATCATTCCATTGTAGTGGAATCAGCAATGAGGAAGGTAAAAAGCAAGAAGAAGCATTCTTCTTTCCCGCCAGGTCGTGCATCTAGAACACTAGATGCCTTTGGACGTCAAACCTTCCAAACATCTATGCTGGCAACAAGGATTCTCTCATATATTTTTTATATGAGTCTATCCCTTCAGGAGGTCACAGAGAAATTATCTCTTTTGACTACTTTTCTTTCAGAGCCCAAGGCTGCAAGACTATTCCTTGCTTCTTAGTCATAGCCGGAATATCTCTAGGTTTCTTTCTCGTGCTTCCCTAGACTCCTTTGGGTCTGTTAGCAGAACCTCTGCTATAGCCATAGGAGCACGACGTAGAGCCTGGCTCCAAGCTTCAGACTTGAGCAGATGGGCACAACAAAGACTGAGTAATACTCCTTGTACTGGAGAAAATCTCTTCAATAGGGAGTCTTTACGTCTGGTTGCTCATTGCTCCACTGACTTCCCTGTTTCTGAGGGCTATCCTAAGCCTTCTCCTTCCCCAGTAGGTAGGAAATGCCCTACCAAACCTTCTTTCCCTAAAAGAAGAAGGTTTTATTCTTCTCCTGCCCATCATACAGATGTTCCCAAACAAGGGAAACCTCGCCCTGGTCTGAAGAATCCAAACTCAAGCCAGGAAAATTAACCCTCAATGGGGTTCTAATTGATCTCTTATAACATACAGTTCACTTCTTCTCAGCAGAAGTTTTTTCACTGTTTTTTCATTTCAAACTCTAGGCTTGGAGTCCTGTTTCCAGGACATCCACTTACTCTCAGGTAGGCTGAGCTGTCAGGAGATTCATGTCTGTGGGTCACACGGTTTCCTCCTCTTTCTACCATGAAGAGAGGTTTACCAACTATCTCATGATAGTTTCCCTGTACCACCATGAATTTTTTCCTTCTACAGACTTACCATATGGCAAGTCTCCCTTCAGCTCCTCTTTTTCTTTACCCTCGTTTCCAGGGCTTCCCCTGTACGTGGTACTATACGACTGGAAGGCTTTCTTAGCCTTTCTAGTCTTCCTTTCCTTTCCAGTGTAGAGTTTTTCTCTGGAGTTACCTCCCTGCTTTCATTGGGCATCTCATCAGACATGATCAAGATTTTCTCCTCTTGTTCTGTCTGTTAAATTTAATTAATTTAATTTAATTTAATTAACAGATTTTTTATATACCGCTCCTTCCATTGATCAGATGCGGTTTACATGGAAAAACAGTAAACAGGGAGAGCTGTTTTTACAGATAACAATTGGAACTTACATTTAACAATTAACAAATTGTAAACTACATACAAAGGAACAGAATTAAACTATATACAGAGTTATTTGTTATTCATTTGTCATCAAAACATTGTTTTAGGGCTTCAGTACTTCATTCCTTTTCTGGAAATATTATATTAGCTGGAATAGGACTATCCTTTATCTAGCTGAGAGGTGAGAGGTGAATTCGTCAGGGATCCATAGTGCATTGTGAATAAGTGTGTGTTAAGTTTTTTCCTGAACTCCATGATTTTGGGTAATGATCTTAATTATGATGGGATTGTGTTCCACAGTATGGGGGCTGCATGGGAGAAGGCTTTCTTGTTTGTGGTTTTTTTGGCCTTTATAAATTCTTTTGGTGGTGTTAATTTGTTTAACTGGTCTCTCCTTTGAAGATTAAGAGTGGGCTCTATTTTGATGAGGTTATTTATAGTCGGGGGTGCTGTTTTATTTAGGGCTTTGTAGGTGGTTAAAAGGGTTTTATAATCTATTCGGCTTTGAATCGGGGGCCAGTGTAAATATTCTAAAATGGGGGTTATATGTTGGAAAGGTGGGGCCTTCGTAATGGTCTTGGCTGCCGCGTTTTGTGCTAATTGAAGTTTTTTCAAGGTCTGTTTTGTTACACCTAGTAGGATTTGATTTGCAAAGTCGAAATGGGGGGTGGTTATAGCTTGTATAATTCGTTGAAAATCTTGTAGGTGCATTAGGGGGCGGGAGTTGCTTTAATATTTTAAGTTTAAAATAAACTTTTTTTGTTATGTTTCTTACGTGTGTGTCCATGCTAAGGTGTTTGTCTAGTATTATGCCTAAGTAACGTACTTCAGTTTTTAGTTTGATATCGTTATTCTGCAATGTAATATGTGAGGGGGAATGAACGTTGTGTTTTTAGTTACTATTAAGGCTTCTGTTTTTGAGTGATTGATGTATAGGTTGTTTTCATTTAGCCAAGTGTTTATTTCATTGAGGCATTTGTTAATGAGTTGTATAGGGATATTCGGTATTTTGAATGGGACATACATCATAATGTCGTCCGCATATAGGTGATAGTGGACATTAAATTTTTTAAAGATTTTACAGATGTGTTTTAAGTATATGTTAAATAGTAGCGCTGACAGTGCTGAACCTTGGGGGAGGCCTAGTTCTTGATTATATGTTTTTGAAGTAAGGTTACCGATTTGTACCGTTTGAGTTCGGTCAGTTAGGTAAGAGGTGTAAACCATTCTAGAACAGTAGATTTTATTCCTATTTGCCTAAGTTTATTAATCATTGTTGAGTAGTGAACACTGTCAAAGTCTGTTCTCTCTGTTACAAACAGAAGGATTCTCTCTGCTGTTCTATTCAGCAGCTACCCATGCAGGAGTTCCAGTGATTGGACTACTGGTACTTGCTACGCGTTCCAGTCTTGTCTTCCACTACTTCTCTGGTCTTAGTAGTGCTTCCAGGATAGTGCCCATCTGTCTTGGTAAATCCTTATCACTTCTTTTTTGTCATCTCCAAATCTCTGGAGTTGGCAGCATAACTGAGGTGGTAGCTGGTTTCCTCCAACAGCCACTTTTATTTCCCAGTTCTCCTGCATAGTGCTCTCTGCAATCCTATTGAGAAGCTTTCCACTGTGGGCCCTTGCTAGAGAGCATGGAGATTTTTTCTCTAATCTCTATCCTATATGGTTGAAAAAGGCTTCCTCAGTCATTCCTCATGACTGTAGGGGTTCTTTACACCCTTCTGTTTCCTTTTAATAAAGGACATAAGCCTTCTCTATGTGACAGTCTAAAGAGTTATCCAGTTTCTACAGGAAATATGCTCTTTTTCCTTGCAGCTTGTCCTCATGGTATCTTAATACTTCATGGACAGCACATATTTAATTAGGCAACGCATGATACCCCCCCCCTTTGTTCCTCAAGTGGGTCAACCTGGTATCTCATCCTATGCGTTTTCTGTCCATTTACCATGCGAGAGTTCTATAGGACTCAGGACTTGCTGTTCACAGACGGATATTATCCTCTGTTTTTCACACAACCATCCTGGTTATTCCACTGGATAGCATTCCTGCACCATCTTAGCCAGGGGGAATAGATTCTCTATATATCTTCTCAAGTAGGTTCCACCTTCTTGTTAGATGAATCTTTCTCCTTCACATCTCCCATGTGAATGTTCTTATAGGCATATCTCTATCTGCTTAGTTGCAGACATTTATCTTTAGACATCTATATACATGTATGTATATATTTCTATATACTTTTCTATAGATACATATGTCTATAAGCTGCGTGTGCATATCTATGCCCCTCCAGATCTCTCGATAGACATATATATATATATATACCCCTGTATATATATAGATACACACACACACACACACATATATATGTGTGTATCTGTCGAGATGCTTCCTTATAGGTAGATGTGTATCTACATACTTATCTCTCTAACTGTCTATACTTATAAAAGGTTTTTACCTTCCTATAGGTTCCAGACAGTGGGCTTGCATATCTTCATACTGTTCCTCAGTATGTCTGGGGTATTATGCACACAACCACTACTGTGGTACTGACAGCTTCTACTTAATTCTACGTCTAGGTATCCCTGAAGCTCCATGCTTAACTTTCTTTCCTATCTTTCAACAGATAGGAAAGACAGGGTGGATCTTCAGTAGATCTGAAGTTTCAGCCCTTCAGACATCTGTCCTCCTTGGGAATATGGGCTTTTTTCCATACCCCTTCTTCCCTCCAGGACTGGACTAGTTGTCCAAATCAGTCAGTCTTCCTCTTTTGCTCCTAAATGTTACTAACTCTATATCCAAAAGAGTTCCCAGCTTTTTCCATAAAGCTTCCACTAAAGACCTGACGTTTTTGTACTACCCCAGTTGACACCTGGGTCACCTGTCAATTCCAGATTTGGACCTTCGCCTTCACCTCAGTGAAGTCACCTTTGAAGATTCCTCTACTGGATCTCCAGTAGACTCCATCAGCCTCTCTACTTCCTGCAATCCAGTAGGTGAGGTCCATATTGTCTTTGTCAATGTCAATATTTTTCATGGTAATTATCATACATACATGGACTCCTTACCTGTAGTCCTTAGGTTAGCTGTTTTTCCTACAGCTCCTCTCTTTTCAACTCCTGCCCTCCATCCTCAGGATGCCTGGCCATATGAGGTGTAGCATGTTCCAATCCTCACCATGCTAGGGCTCCAGGCATCTTAGCTTGGGAGTCCCCATATGTGAAGACTCATTCCTGCTTGTTCCTGGAGATAGCACAGTTACTTACCTGTAACAGGTGATTTCTGGAACAGCAGGAATAAGTCTTCACAACCCACCCACCTCCCCTAGGAGTTGAATCTCTCTATCTATCTTCCTTTCTTCTTCCTCTCTTTTTGTCTCAGCTATAAAACTCAATTGAGGAGAGACAGTTGGAAAGGCGGGAAGGCAGCACGCAGGCACTGTGGGATGCTCCCAAAAGCTTTCTGATTGGACGCTGGGGAGCGTTCCCGCGCAGGCTCCGTCGGTACCGACGTACTCCATATGTGAAGACTTATTCCTGCTGTTCCCAGAGATCACCTGTTACAGGTAAGTAACTGTGCTTTCTAACAGTGGCCAATCAATGTCAGAAGTACCTGGCAGGTTCCCAAAAAGGCACACAGTTTCCACAATGCTTGTCCCGGGGCAAGCAGTTGATTTTCCAGGTCCTCTTTAATAATGGTTTATAGACCTTTCCTCCAGGAACTTGTCCAAAGTCCAGAGTTTCATTACGCATTGAGTGAAAAAATATTCTCTCTCAATAGTCTTAAATGGGTTACATTGTAGCATTATTACATGTCCCCTAGTCTTTCTGCATTTGATGGCATAAACAACCAATCTGCATTTACCTGTTCTACTCCATTCATATCTCCCCTCAGTCATCTCTTTTCCAAGTTGAAGAGCCCCAACCTTTTAAGCCTTTCCTCATAGGAGTATCCTAAAATTTTGATGGCTCTTCTCTGTACCTTTTCCAATTCTGCTATATCCTTTTTAAGATATGGTGACCAGAATTGCACACAATATTCAAGGTATGGTCCCACCATGGAATGAAACAGAGGCATTATAATATCCTTTGTTTTATTCTCCATTCCTTTCCTTATAATTCCTAGAATTCTATTTGTTTTCTTGGCCGCCACGGCACGTTGGGCGGGGGGTTTCAATGTATTTTATCCACGATGACACCTAAATCTTTTTCCTGGGTGGTGGTTCCTAATGTGGAACCTTGTATCATGTTGCCATAGTTTGGGTGGTTGTTTCCTAGGTACATAACTTTGCACTTGTCCACATTAAATTTCATTTGCCATTTGGACGTCCAAACTTCCAGTTTATCAAGGTCTTCTTGCAATTTTACACAATCCTCTTGTGTTTAAACAACTTTGAATAATTTTGTGTCATCTGCACATTTGATCACCTTACTTGTTACTCCCATTTCCAGGTCATTTATAAACTCAACAGCTTGGGGATGGGTCCCAAGATATTGAACTGTATCAGAAATTGGTTGACTGACAGACGACAGAAGGTGACAGTAAATAGAACTCACTTTGATGAAAGGAAAGTGATTATTAGCGGTGTGTCCCAGGGTTCGATTCTGGGACCGGTACTGTTAAATGTATTTTGTGAGTGATATTGCTGAAGGACTGAATGGAAAAGTCTGTCTTTTTGCAGATGTCACAAAAAGTTTCAACAGAGTGGACGCCCCTAAGGGAGTGGATAACATGAGGAAAGATCTACAAAAGCTGGAAGAATAGTCTAATACTTGGCAGTTAAGGTTTAATGTGAAGAAGTGCAGTGTCATGAACTTGGGAAGCAGAAATCCAAGGGGACTGTATGCGATAGGGAGCGAGAGTTTGGTGTGCACGGACCAGGAGAAGAACTAAGGAGTGATTGTTTTTGAGGATCTCAAGGTGGCGAAACAGTGTGACAATGCAGTGACAAAAGCCAGAAGGATGCAGGATTGCATACAGAGAGGAATTACTAGGAGAAAGGAAGAGGTACTAATGCCACTCTACAAATCGCTGGTGAGGCCTCACTTGGAATACTGTGTTCAGTTCTGGAGACCATATCTCGCAAAGGATATTAAAAGGATGGAAACGGTTCAGAGGAAGGCGATCAAAATGATTTGGAGTCAGAAGACTTATGAGAAGAGACTTGAAGATCAAAATACGTACACTCTGGAGGAGAGGAGGGTCAGGGGAGATAAGATTGTCCTTCAAATACTTAGAATATTAATGAACAAACAAACCTCTTCCAGAGATGAGGAAGCTGTAAAACTAGAGGGCATAACATGAAGCTGCAAGGGGGTAAACTGAAAGGCAATGTCAGGAAATGCTTTTTAACTGAAAGGGTGGTGGATGCTTGGAATGCCCTTCTGGTGGAAGTGGTGGGGGCAAATACAGCAACAGAATTCAGAATGGCATGGGACAGACATCATGAATCCCTTTATAGCAACAGGATAAAATCGAAATAAACATAACTATCTCTTATATCTCAATAAATAGGGGTGACCAACACGGAGCGGTGGGTACACCCCTAAATAAAGGCATGGGGTGGGGTGACCTGCACGGAGCGGCAGGTGCACCTACTCTTGCTGCCTTGCTGGGCAGACTAGATGGACCATACTGGTCTTTATCTGCCATCATATACTATGTTACTATGTTAAAAAGCAGTGGGCACAGCACAAATCCCTGGGGAACTCCAATATTCATCTTTCTCCGTTGAGAAAATTGTCCATTTAGCCCTACTGTCTGCTTTTTATCTTTTAAGCAGTTCCTCATCCACAATAGTACACTGGTTCCAATCCCGTGACTTTTTAATTTGGCCAAGAGTCTCTCCTGAGGGATCTTGTCAAAAGCTTTCCAAAGAAGGGGAGCATATCGAGGCTGGTGGAAGATTAGTTGCACAGCTGAATTTTGATCAGAAAGAAGGAGAGAGAGATGATTCAGAGACAGACCAGCAAGGAGGAGGTTACAATAGTCTAAACAGGAGGTGATTAAAGAGTAGATAAGTGTCTTAGTAGTGTGTTCAGAAAGGAAGGGGCAAAATTTGCTGATATTAGAAAGAAAAAGCGACAGGTTTTAGCTATGAGTTGGATGTGTGGGAGAAGGAGAGGGGAAGGGTCAAAGATGACCTCAAGGATGCGAGCCAAGAAGCAGGGAGGAGTGAAGAAAACCCCGTGATCTGGCCACAATGCCATGGCTCTTTCGGTCTCTGGTCTCTCAAGCAGTGAGAAATAAGCAGAGAGTAACACAGAACACAATCACACACAAAGTGCTACTTACTTTGAGCTCAGAGGGAAAACAACAGACGGCCTATGGACTCTGCACAGTTCCACGTCTATTGGATTCAGATTCTTCCTCCTGAAAAGCTCTTTTTATTGAAGAGAAAAGGGGAAGTAACACAGTCATTAAGCATAAACGTGGCATAACACAAGGTGTTGCTAGAGTTCTTTTTACAGAGTAAGAGATGATTACAGTGTATTAGATGAAATTTACTTGATTATGACGAAATTATTTTTAATTGCAAAGTTGCAAAAAATTATGTTGTGTCAGCAGGGACCTATAGTTGACTGTTCAATGAACTATGGTCGCACAGTTCATAGCCTATGTTTACTCTTTATGCTTGCGTTAACAATGTTCTCAAACTATTTTAAAGACAGTTACACAGAACTCATGATCATGACATCCTATTCTCCAGGATCAAGCAGCAAGTCAGTCCTCACATAGGGTGATGTCGGCGCCGACGGAGCCCTTGTGCGGAGCATTTCCCCAGCTTTCAAAGAAAGCCTTTGGGAATGCAGCGCGCATGCACGGTCCCCTTCCCGCCCAAGGGTGCCCAGTCTTCTTTTTTCCGTGGAGCCTGACGGACGTGTGGTGTTGTCACCCGGTAAAAAGTTGTTTTTTCCTGCGTGGATTCATGTTTTTGCCCGGTTCGACGCCGGTTCCCCTTCCCGCCTGGGCCCGGTACACTGGTATCGAGCCCGGAGCTAAGTTTTTCGGTTTTTGTCCTTGGTGACTAGCATTCCCACTTTTTTTCTATTTTTCACTGGCAGTCCGGTCTTTTGACCATGCAGGGGTCCGTTTTTCACCCGATGGCTGGGGTGTGAGTGTGATCGGTGTAAGAAGCTGATGTCTCTCACCGACACACATGACTGCTGCCTCCGGTGCCTCAGGCCCGACCATGACCCGGTGGTCTGTGTCCCGTGCGGCAAAATGTCCTCTAAGGCGCTGAGGAGCCATCAACATCAGCGTGAAGGACTTTTTTCTGACTCTGCGTCCGGCCGGGCCCCGACTTCGTCAGAGGCCTCGACATCTCGGGAGTCCGACCCCGAGCACCGTCGAGGCTCCTCTGAAAGGGGGTCTCATTCGAGAGAACACAGAAGGAAGAAGAAACCCGCGAGGGCGGCGTCAGTGGACGCTCTTGGCTCCTCGAGTGCCAGGTCGCATAGCCCCAACTGCCATCCCAAGTCCTCGGAGTCGGAGAGGCCTGCCAAGTTGCCTCGAGTGGAGCCGAGTCACGTGAGTGCTGTTGTCCTCGTAGACTCCCCTCTGGGGGAGTCGACGTCGGGCCCGACACCGTCGGGGCCCGAATCGGAGGGTGCTGAGTCTCCTGAGCTGAGTCTCAGGTTGACGGCCTTGGAGAGCAGCTTGGCTGCCTTCATGGAGCAGCAGCGGGTACTGATAGCCGGTTTGACTGGTGCATCTGCCCCGACCACCGGGTCCTCGACGGCCGAGCTGATCCTCGAGTCGATGCGGTCTCGAGTCGATCCTCGGCCAAGGTCTCCCTTGGCCTCGGCGTCGGGGCGGATGGCATCGGTGCCTGCCCGGCCGGAGCCGCTCGATTCCTCCTCGGAGGGGTCAGAGTGGGAGACGGAGGACGAGGAGTCCCCGGATACTTTCCGGACCCGGTGTGTCCCATTGGACTCACCGGAGTCCGAGCCTCGAAGAAGGTACCCACCGTAGGATACCCGGTTCTTGGACTTCATGCGGGACATGGCCAAGGCCTTGGCCTTCCCCGCGGATCCCGAGGAGGAGCCTCGAGCCGAAGAGCTCGAGGCCCTCCAGTATGACTCTCCACCTAAGGAGGCCTTTACTGTACCGGTTCCTCCCATGCTGGAACGGCTGCTCTTCCGCATGTGGGAGGCACCGGCCTCGGCGCTGGTTCTCAGCAGACGGGTCGATTCCATTTATCGAGTCCCTAAGAGTCCTGGGTTCCAGAAGGCATAGCTACCGCACCACTCCATGGTTGTGGAATCGGCCATGCATCGTCTGAAGAGCCAGAAGATGCACTCCTTGGTGCCTCCCGGCCGGGAGGCCCGGACCCTGGATGCCCTCAGTAGAAAGTGCTTCCAGGGCTCTATGTTGGCGTGCCATGTCCAGACTTACCAGCTGTACATGGGCATGTACCTTCAGGACCTGGCAAAGGAGATTGCCAGGTTCTCAGCTGGTCTCTCCGAGGAACCTTTGCAGAGGTTTGTCATCGGGGATTCGAGAATGCTCAAAGTTTATCTCTCGAGCAGCCTATGATGGCTTCGAGGCTTCGGCCCGAGTAACTGCGGCCGGCATCGGTGCATGCCGTCAGGCCTGGCTACTGTCATCGGACCTCGAGCTATGGGTACAGGACAGGTTGGTCGATGTCCCCTGCTGAGGTGAGAACCTTTTTGGCAAACCCATGGCTGAAAAGTCTGCAGAACTGGAGTCTGAGACTCTCACTAGGACAAAGCTGTCCAGAAAAACTTCTGCTCCTTCTCAGAAAAAGAAGGGCTCGGGGAAAAAGCCCTTTTACCCAAGGAAGGCTACTGTCTACAAATCCTATCCTCATTTTCAGACCTCTGCAGCTCCCCATCAGGGTCAGCAGGCCAAGGGGAAGGGACATGGGCCCCGTAGGCAGAAAACCCCCAAGCCATCAGCTCCGGCTCCTGCACAGCAGGGAGCGGGATTTTGACTCCCACTGCATAGCCTCTCCTCCTCTTCTGGCTCCTCTCAGCACAGGAGGCCGGCTGACACTGTATGCCCACAGGTGGTCAACCATAACGGGATACCTGGGTGCTGAGCATTGTCCAAAATGGCTATTTGCTCCACTTCAACCGTTACCCCCTCCGATTTTCCAGGGGAGCCTCCAAGACTTCCCTCTTCACAGGAACCTCCTCCTTCAGGAGTTGGCAAGTCTTCTAAAGGAGCAGGCGGTGGAACCGGTGCCTCATCACCTGAGAGGCCAAGGTTTCTATTCAAGGTACTTTCTGGTACCAAAAAGGACAGGAGGCCTCAGGCCCATCCTAGACTTGCGGAATCTGAACAAGTTCCTGGAGAGGGAAAAGTTCAAGATGCTTACCCTTGGGATACTGCTGCCCTACCTCCAGCAGGGAGATTGGCTATGCTCCTTAGACCTAAAGGATGCTTATACTCACATCCTCATTCATCCAGACCACAGACAATATCTCAGATTTCTAGTGGGAGGAAATCATTTTCATTACAGGGTATTTCCCTTTGGCCTAACCTCCACTCCCAGGATTTTCACCAAGTGCCTGGCGGTGGTGGCGACCTATCTCAGAAACCAGGGCATTTTTCTCTTCCCATACCTTGACGACTGGCTCATAGAAACATAGAAACATGATGACAGAAAAAGACCGAAAGGCCTATCTAGTCTGTCCTTCCATAACAACAACTACATAGAAACATAGAAACATGATGACAGAAAAAGACCACAAGGCCTGTCTAGTCTGTCCTTCCATAACAACAACTACATAGAAACATAGAAACATGATGACAGAAAAAGACCACAAGGCCTATCTAGTCTGTCCTTCCATAACAACAACTACATAGAAACATAGAAACATCAGGGGTCAGTCTCTACAGGAGACCAGACAAGCCACCCTTCGCACTGTATCTCTCCTCCAGCATCTAGGCTTTTTGTCATAAACGTCGCAAAGTCCACTTTGCTCCCCTCACAGAACATAGAGTTCATAGGGGCAAGACTGGATACCCTTCAGGCAAAGGCTTATTTGCCAGAGGACAGGGCCAACAGGCTGATAGCGTTGGCCGATCAGTTCCAGAGTGGTTATCTGGTCTCCGCCAGAAACTTCCTAAAGCTCTTGGGCCACATGGCCTCCACGGTCCATGTAACTCCAAATGCCTGCCTGCACATGCGGTCTGCTCAGTGGTGCCTCAGAGCTTAGTGGGCACAAGCCTCAGGTGACTTGAAAGACAAGATAAGGGTGTCCAAACTGCTGACAGCCTCCCTACGGTGGTGGCTGCATCTCCCAAACCTGGTCCAGGGGGTGCCTTTTCAGGCACCTCCCCACAGGCAGGTGCTGACAACCCTTCAGGGCTGGGGGGCTCATTGCCAGGGGGCTTGCACTCGGGGCCTCTGGTCTCCTGAGGAGTCCACACAGCAGATCAATCTATTGGAGTTGCGAGCTATCCGCTTAGCTCTACAAACTTTCTCTCATGTCCTCTCTTACCAGTCTGTCTTAGTTCAGACAGACAATCAAGTGGCGATGTTCTACGTGAACAAGCAAGGGGGCACAGACCCTGTGCTCCTTAGCAATCAAACACAACATGTTTCTCAAGGCAGTTTACCTGCCTGGCCAGGAAAATTGCCTGGCCGACAGATTGAGCAGGATTCTACAGCCTCACAAATGACAGTTGAATCCTCTGGTGGTCCAAGGGATCTTTCTAAGATGGGGTCTCCCAACCATCGATCTCTTTGCGAGTCTGCTGAACCATCAGCTACCCAGGTTCTGTTCCAGACAACCGCATCCTCTGCGAAAGCAGCAGATGCCTTCCTAATCTCTTGGTCTACGGGCCTACTGTATGCGTTTCCTCCCATGCCTCTAGTGGCCCGAACCTTGTTCAAGGTTCTTCAGGACAAGGCTTCGGTGATTCTGGTAGCCCCCAGATGGCCGAGGCAACCGTGGTTTCCCCTCCTGCTACAGTTGGCGGTGGACACTCCACTCCCTCTGGGGGTGCAACCCGATCTCCTGTCTCAGGATCAGGGGTCTCTCGTGTACCCCAACCTCAAATCCCTCAATCTGATGGCCTGGCTGCTGAAAGGGTAGTTCTAGCCCCTTTACTCCTTCCTAAGGAAGTGGAAGAGGTGGTTTTGGTCTCTAGTAGGCAATCCACCTGGAAATCTTATGTCCTCAAGTGGCGTAGGTTCTCCACCTGGTGTGCTCAGCGCCGGGAGGATCCTTTTTCGTGCCTGGTTCCCAGGGGCGGCCCAAGGGGGGTGCGGGGCCATGTGCGGAGACTCGGTGTGGGGCCTCATTTGCATAAGAGGCCTCATTTGCATAAATATTTGCATAATTTTACCATATACTAACTTTTAGTAAACATGCCTCTTAATGAGTGTATGGATAAAGAAAGACTAAAAGATTTCTACATTACTATAATCCAGTGCCAACCGCCAGACACATTAGGAACTACTACAAACACTGCCCATTTAGAACCCATAGCAAACCCGCCGTATCCTAACAGCACTACCAGGACTCACAAAGCACCATACTCTACCTATCAAAAGGAAACACTGCAAATATTAAACCAATACATTTCAGAGAATAACAATATATGACCTACTGGGGAAAGAACAAGTGGCAATGTCAAATAGGAATTACATAAACAGAATACCTCAGCTCAATTACACATGCAGAACATAGACCATCACCAAACAAGGAATCACAATTTAGAAATAGGAAGACAATAATTAAACTGGGAACCCCAAAAGCCAAACTTGGAATGTACAACAACACTGTAGAAATAAAACTATAAATTAATTTCCTCTTGTACTAAACAAAGCGCAGACGTTAATGATGCACATTTCCCAGAGCTGACATATTCAAATTAATAAATTCAAAATAAAGAGATATTTTTCTACCTTTTGTGCTTTTTTTTTCAGCTGCAATTGCTCCAGCCACTTTCTTCTGGTTTCTTCGTGTCTTCTGCTAACTGTCCATCGTCTGCTTTCCATTTGTCCTTTCTTCTCTCCTAGTTTTTTTCCATTCTCTCTCTACATCTGCTTTAACATACTAATCCTTCTCCTTTTGCTCTTTCCTCATTCCTATTTCATCCACTCAAATTTTACCCCTCCATCCTCAATCCCCACTTACTCTCCCAATACCCGGCCAATTGTAGATTTTTCTCCCCTCCCACACAAAATATTTTTCCCCTTTCCATTTCACTCTCCCAGCCCCATCCCATTCTAATCCTCCCCCAACATCAGCTCCCTTCTAGTTCCAGCCTCACCCAGCATCCATTCCCTTCTAGTCCCTGCATCAGCCCATTTCCAGTCCTAGCCCCCCCATCAGCCCATTTCCAGTCCTAGCAACCCCCCAACCCAATACCAGTCCTAGCCCCCCCATCAACCCACTTCCAGTCCTAACCCCCCATCACCCCATTTTCAGTTTAAGCCCCCCTATAACCCATTACCAGTCCTAACCCCCCATCAGCCTACTTCCAGTCCTAACCCCATCAGCCCATTTCCAGTCAGCCCCCCATAGCCCATTGCCAGTCCTAACCCCCCCATCAGCCCACAGCCCATTACCTGTCCTAACCCCATCAGCCCACCTCAAGTCCTAACCCCTCCCCATCAGCCCATTTCCTGTCCTAGCCCCCCCATAGCCCATTATCAGTCCTAACCCCCCCATAGCTCATTACCAGACAGCCCCCATCAGCCCACAGCCCATTACCAGTCGTACCCATTTCCAGTTCTAACCCCCCAACAGCCCACAGCCCATTACCAGTCCTAACCCCATCAGCCCATTTCCTGTCCAAGCCCCCCCCATAGCCCATTATCAGTCCTAACCCCCCCCCCACAGCCCATTATCAGTCCTAACCCCATTAGCCCACCTCAAGTCCTAACCCTTCCCCATCAGCCCATTTCCTGTCCTTGCCCCCCCCCATAGCTCATTATCAGTCCTACCCCCCCATAGACCATTACCAGTCCTAACCCCCCATCAGCCCACAGCCCATTACCAGTCCTAACCCCATCAGCCCATTTCCTGTCCTAACCCCATCAGCCCATTTCCTGTCCTAGCCCCCCCATAGCCCATTATCAGTCCTAACCCCCCCCCCCCACAGTCCATTACCAGTCCTAACCCCATCAGCCCACCTCAAGTCCTAACCCTTCCCCATCAGCCCATTTTCTGTCCTAGCCCCCCATAGCCCATTATCAGTCCTAACCCCCCCATAGACCATTACCAGTCCTAACCCCCCATCACACCACAGCCCATTAACAGTCCTAACCCCCCCCCCCCCCATCAACCCACAGCCCACCTCAAGTCAAGTCCTAACCCCCCCCATCGGCTCAAGGAATATTTAAAAAAAAAAAAAAAGCTGACTGCTACCACTGCCGCTGCCGCCGGGGCAGCGGCAGAATGGAGTGTCCCGCGGGGCCCCCTCTGCCTGTCTGAGTCCCTCCCTCTGCGACGGCTGAGCCCCTCTGTGCCGGCTTTCAGATTCACGAAGGGAGAGTGTCTCCCTCGCGTATCTGTTAAGACCACAGGGGACAGTGCTTTCGGACAGGCGGTACTCCGGAATCTCTTTGAGGTTTAGGCTACCGTATGGGGGCGTTCTCAGAAAAGATTCTTTCACGGATGCTGACCCTCCAGTGATGGCTAACCTTTTTGAGCCCGAGTGCCCAAACTGCCGCACAAAACCAAAGAATTTCCTCAAAGTGCCAGCACGTCAATTAAACCTTAACAACAAGATTTTAGTATCTAAAAACTCTTTATAAAGTTGCCTGAACTATGTAACATCATTTGTAAAGGTTTGAATCTTTGTATTGTCAGAGAATCAATTTGATTCACAATCCTTTGGTTTTCATTTCAATTTATTGGCAATTTATAATGTTTTAATGATTTCATTCAATTTAGAAACAGGAAGGCAATAATTAAACTGGGAACCCCAAAAGCCAAACTTGGAATGTACAACAACACTGTAGAAATAAAACTATAAATTAATTTCCTCTTGTACCAAACAAAGCACAGACGTTAATGATGCACATTTCCCAGAGGTTTCATATTCCAGTTAATAAATTCAAAATAAAGAGATATTTCTACCTTTTGTGCATTTTTTTCAGTTGCAATTGCTCCAGCCACTTTCTTCTGGTTTCTTCATGTTTTCTGCTAACTGTCCATCGTCTGCTGTCCATTTGTTCTTTCTTCTCTCTTCTAGTTTTTTTTTCCATTCTCTCTCTCTACATCTGCTTTAACATACTAATCTTTCTCCTTTTGCTCTTTCCTCATTCCTATTTCATCCACACAAATTTTACCCCTCCATCCTCAATCCCCACTTACTCTCCCAATACCAGGCCAATTGTAGATTTTTCATCCCTCCCACACAAAATATTTTTCCCCTCTCCATTTTACTCTCCCAGCCCCATCCCATTCTAATCCTCCCCCAACATCAGCTCCCTTCTAGTTCCAGTCTCACCCAGCATCCATTCCCTTCTAGTCCCTGCATCAGCCCATTTCCCGTCCTAGCCCACCATCAACCCATTTCCAGTCCTAGCTCCCCCATCCATTTTCAGTCTGAGTCCCTTCATCAGCTCATTTCCAATCCTAGCCCCCCATCAGCCCACTTCTAGTCATTTCCTAGCCCCATCATCAGCCCATGTCAAATCATAGCTCCCCTCCACTCAGTCCAATTCCAGTCCAAGCCCCCCCCATGAGCCTACTTTCAGTTCTAGCCCCTCCATGAGTCCATTTCAATTCAAGCCCCCACCACAGCCCATTTCCAATCTTAGCTCCCCCCAACAGCCCATTTCCAGTCCTATCCTAGCTGCTCCATCAGCCCATTTTCAGTCCTAGCTCCCTTCCCTCACAGCCCATTTTCAGTCCTAGCTCCCTTCCCTCACAGCCCATTTCCATTCCAAGCTCCCTCCCCATCAGCTATTTGCAATTCAAGCCTCCCCTTCCACTCAGCCCATTTCCAGTCATAGCAACCCCCCAACCCATTACCAGTCCTAGCCCCCCATCAACCCACTTCCAGTCCTAACCCCCCCATCACCCCATTTTCAGTTTAAGCCCCCCCTATAACCCATTACCAGTCCTAACCCCCCCATCAGCCCACTTCCAGTCTTAACCCCATCAGCCCATTGCCAGTCTTAACCCCATCAGCCCATTGCCAGTCCTAACCCCCCCCATCAGCCCACAGCCCATTACCAGTCCTAACCACATCAGCCCACCTCAAGTCCTAACCCCTCCCCATCAGCCCATTTCCTGTCCTAGCCCCCCCCATAGCCCATTATAAGTCCTACCCACCCCCCATAGCCCATTCGCAGTTCTAACACCCCCATCACCCCATTTCCAGACAGCCCCCATCAGTCCACAGCCCATTAGCAGTCCTAACCCCCCCAGCCCATTAGCAGTCCTAACCCCCCCCACCCCATTAGCGGTCCTAACCCCCCCCCCTAGCCCATTAGCAGTCCTAACCCCCCCCACCCCCCCTAGCCCATTAACGGTCCTAACCCACCACCCCCCCCCCCCACTAGCGGTCCTAACCCACCCCCCCCATCCCATTAGCGTTCCTAACAGCCCCCCCAGCCCATTAGCTGTCCTAACCCACCCCCCCTAGCCCATTAGCAGTCCTAACAGCCCCCCCGCCCCAGCCCATTAGCAGTACTAACAGCCCCCCCGCCCCAGCCCATTAGCAGTCCTAACAGCCCCCCCGCCCCAGCCCATTAGCAGTCCTAACAGCCCCTCCGCCCCAGCCCATTTGCAGTCCTAACAGCCCCCCGCCCCAGCCCCAGCCCATTAGCAGTCCTAACAGCCCCCCCGCCCCAGCCCCAGCCCATTAGCAGTCCAAAAAAAAAAGCTGGCTCTCTGGCTGCTGCCGCTGCCGCTGCCGCTGCGGGAGAATGCAGTGTCCCGCGGGGCCCCCTCTGCGCCGGCTGAGCCCTCTGCCCGGCTTTCAGATTCGCGAAGGGAGAGTGTCTCTCCCTCGCGTCTCTGTTAAGCCCGCAGGGGCTAATGGGAAATTTCCCATCAACCCCTCGCGTCTAAAGGGGCGGATGGGAAATTTCCCATTAGCCCCTGTGGGCTTAACAGAGACGCGAGGGAGGGGCACGCCCTTCGCGAATCTGAAAGCCGGGCAGAGGGCTCAGCCGGCGCGGAGGGGGCCCCGCGGGACACTGCATTCTGCCGCGGCGACAGCGGCAGCAGCCAGAGAGCCAGCTTTTTTTTAAATGTAATTTTGAGGAAAGCAGAATGTTCTTTGCGCGGGGCCCCCTGAAACGCGGGGCCTTGTGCAAAAAACATTCTTGCTCAATGGACGGGCCGGCCCTGGACACCAGCACACTCACCTCCCGCCGCGCCGCATATCTTAATTGCGGACCTTCCCGCGTGCCAGCTGCAAGGCCTTCGCGTGCCAGAGCTGGCACGCGTGCCATAGGTTTGCCATCGCTGCTCTAGAGGGAGCTTATTTTTCAGCTTGGGTTCCCGGTAGCCTTTAGCTGGGGAGTCCCATATGTGAGGACTGACTTCCTGCTTGGTCCTGGAGAAAGAGTAGTTACTCACCTGTAACAGGTGTTCTCCAGGAGCAGCAGGAATCAGTCCTCCCGACCCTCCCTCCTCTCCTTGGAGTTGCAGTCATATGATTCATTTTTGTTATTTTTGCTGTCTTTTAGCTATGTCATCAGACTGAGCAAGATGGCACCTTTGGGCGGGAAGGGGACCACGCATGCGCACTGCATTACCAAAGGCTTTCTATGAAAGCTGGGGAAATGCTCCGCACGAGGGCTCCGTCGGCGCCGACGTTGACGTCACCCATATGTGAGGACTGATTCCTGCTGCTCGTGGAGAACACCTGTTACAGGTGAGTAACTACTCTTTCTCTTTAAGAGGAAGTAGGTGAAAAGCCAAACTTCTAAACACATTCTGTATCAAGAAATTCATCCATCTTCAATTACATATTGGGGATTCTGGTATCCCTTTTACGTGTCCATCTCTACAGTCCTCCCTGTGATTCTATAAAGAATCATTACAAAAGAGCGGTAGCTGAAACATGTCCAAATCCAGAATAAATCTTCTACAGTAGGCTTCATTTTGCAGATGTTCCTTCAAAGTCCTAGGCACATCTGGTCCATAGGTGAGCTCCATCTTGTTCATTGGAGGAAGCTGTTATACAACATCATGTGACATTGTTTGCCTTTGCTTAGCCTCAATAAGAATGTGTACAGAGAGCAAGACTTTACCAATTATTCTTGTAAGCACTACCTCTTCTAGCAGTGGCCAACTGCTTCTCATAGATCTATCAATAATCCAGAGATTAGTCCCTCATATCATGACACCAGTCATCACTCCATATTCTTCAGCAGCATCTTTTTGCACTATGGGCTGTGCCATGCACATCTTAGACAAAGCTTTTTCAGTGACTGTCCACCCAGGCTTCACTGCTGCGCATACATGAGTAGTTCCGCTGGAATCGCTGATCTTTATCAGGAGTCTCCATATTCAGTAGCATATCATTCACAGTAGTTTTCTTCTTTGGCCCATAGGATTCAGTGCATACAATATATAATTTGTAACAACCCAACTCTCCACTACAGCATCTCTCTTGATTCCATACAATTGCAAACAAGCACAAATTATTCATCCCTAATGATAGTCTTAAATTGTTGAACAGAATTATCTATTGCTAATTACATCTATTGCTAGCACTAAATTATTACATAGCTAGCCTGTAACATACTTTTATTTTTGCATCAACATTCCTAAACTTATTCTGTTTACTTGCCAAATCAAATGTTAGCATGTGGCCTGATAGACACATTTCTTTTCCTGTCAGGAACACACAATTGTACATATTCATATCACTAATTATATTTGTGATGTACTCTTCAGCTATAACAATATACAAGATATAGTCAATCTGGTTATTCAAAGGGTAACAAACATTAAAACATAACTAGCAGTTTATGACAAATAAATTAAACTCATTTCAATTGTTTGTCAACAATTATTAGGAAGGCTGTCTTATCTTAGATGATGGTTCAACTCACATTGCTTTAAACATTATCAGTAATATACCCTTTTTTCTTTTTATATTATTTTTTTTTAATACCACTTTCCCCACTAGTCAGCAGTTCACATTGCAACTAAAATTTGGTAGAGCACATTAAACAGGAACATTGATAACTGAATTTTTCTTTGTAAGGCAATGAGGGGTTAAGTGACTTGTCCAAGGTCATGAGGAGTGCTAGTACTCCAGTCATTAGACTACTTCTCTATTCCATTCTAATTCACATAGACATCTAAGCTCACAAAAGAAGGGACATTTACATAAGGGACATTTACATTCATAAACTATAAAACCCTTTTTTTAACACCAAATTTGAACCAATTAGAAAGTCATTTACCACTTCTTAATGGCTTAACAATTCTGTCTTTGTTACCCTGTTTTCAGAACAAAACAGCATAGAAGTAAAGTAACAGCACATAGAGCTCCTCATGCAAGAAGCGTGAGACAAAGTCAGTATTGATGATCAAGTGAACAGATAACTCAAGAGCTCTAGAAAGAGCGAACACTCCAGCTAGTTGAGCACTAGCAAATAGCAAAACAGCCGACTCTGTCACAGAATCAACTCTTACAATTGCATCAATTTTCCTTATTCATTGCGCAAAGCAAACCATCAGTACATAGTGAGGTCAAACAGTAACAGTATAGAGCTGGAAGAAAGCTGTTTTTTTTATTCCTAGTGTAGAAGACGCAAAAACTGAATGAGAGACATGTTATAGTACTAGAAAATCAGTAATTTGGAGTGCAAAGGCTACTGCTGCCAGAGACTGAAAGCATGGAGGCATTCCTGCTACAACAGAGTAACAAAAGTCTGAAAAATAGCCCAGTGGCTTAAGTCCAGTGGGAAATCTCTGAGCGAGAACACAAACAGTAGCAATAGAAGAGGTAGCATATTGAATCTAACTCAGTGATACTAATTTAAAACTATTTCACTAGCAACAAGGCATTCGCTTCACACGTGCAATTAATAACATCAGTTCTGCAGAGGTCTTTCCATAATAACTAAAACATACACAACATGAGAATTTAAGATCACTCCTCCAATCGACTCTTGCAGATCAGTTTAAGAGACAAGGAGAAATATCAGCATTTTTTCTGCAGACATTGTTACTCATACACTATCATAGTTGTAATTTTCAACTAGTCTTTCCAATTCATACTGCTAGACCAGCCCAGACAAACGGGTTGTGTACCCCTGCCAGCAGATCCTGGAGACAGAGAACTCTACCAGAGCTCTATTAGGCTGAACCCTGGTGATGCTGCTGAGGTGATGAGACTGTACCCCAAGGGGTCTCCCTCAGTATTTCTCTGTCTCCAGCAGATCTGGTAGCTTTTTTGTTTTGCTCCTTTTGGAGGAAGTATTAATATCCCTAGTTCGGGGCACGGATCGGGGGCTCCTCTCCTGTGGGAGTGATTCCCTCTATTGGCAGGGTGTTTCAGCTGAGCTCCTGTACAGAAACAGTGACGCTTGCTGACTGAAGGCATTCCCAGCAGCTAACCATGAGGGCAGCCTTGGCTGGAAGAAGGGCTCACTGGGATTCCCTCTGAGTTAGTGTTCTTTTGGCATCAGATGTTATTTTCCTGATCCTGCCCTTTGAATCCCTGCACTGGCTGGCATCTGTGAGTACAGCTTTTGTTTGTCTATGCATGCTGAAGCTCCTGAGGGGTCCAAATCTGCCGAATTTTTATGGTCTCAGAATTGCCCCATTTTGGCAGAGGGGTCAATCCTTGCCTGGGGGGCTGGATTCTGCCCCTTTTTTTTTAGCAAAATCGCTGCTTTTTTGAGTGTTTATTTAACTTTTATTTTTCCGGTGGCCATTTTGTTTTTCCCCGGAGCTCCGATTTTTGGAGGGAAGCCCAGCTCTGCTCTGCTGTGTGTGCTTCTGTCTCTTCCACCTCCTTAAAGGGGATTTTCCCTGGGATTGAGACCTATAAAGAGGAGTGATCAGGAAAAGAAAAAAAAAATTAAATTCACTGTTTTGAACACACAATGCCTTCTTCTGGTTCTAGGTGCATTGTGTGCAACAGGAAGCAGAAGGAGCTGAAAATTCAACAATGCGCATCCTGTCTGGTGCACCCAGGGGAGTCTTCAGCGTTTTTGTCAGCTCAGGAAGCCACGACTCCTGAATTGCCTGCGTTGGAGGGTCCTCTAACTTCTTTTTCGGTACCCACATTGCAGGGAGCCCCTACGGGGGTCTCCGGCTGCCATGAGCTCCTTGGCACCTGGCTCACCCTCCGAGGACCAAATTCTGCTGCTTTTCCGCCAGGCATGGGCCTTATGGCGAGCTGAATCCTCGGCTCCTTCGGTGGGACAGCAGCCAGTGGCACCTGAGCGCTTGTCTGCTTCCTCTGGCCGTAAGCGTTCTAAGAGTACGGTAGCTCGCAAACGTACGTCTAAGTCATTGCACTTGCTTATGGAGGATGATCGCGACCCTGGCAAGGATGGGTTTTCCGAGGGAGAGTCCGAGGATCTCTCTGGGCGCGAAGATGGGGCGTATTCTGCATCGGATTCTTCTGTTTCCGGGCCGGAGGAGTCACAGGATATCCGGCTGTTACGAAAAGAGGAGTTGTCCGCCCTCATCGGTCAGGTGTCGAAAGCACTTCGTCTTTCCGCGCCAGCGGAACCTCAAGCTCAGTCTCAGGCAGACCCCATCTTGCAGGGCATTCGAAAGCCCTCTAAGGCTTTTCCTTCCCTACCGAATTGCAGCAAATGGTGTCCCGGGAATGGGATTCTCCAGACACGCCATTGCGAAACGCTCGTTGCCTAGGGCAGCTATATATTTGGCTGCCAGAGCTTCTGGAGCAGTGGCTCATGTATCCTAGGGTAGATGCCTTGGTTTCCGGAGTTACTAAGCATACCACCATCCCTGTGGAGGGAGGAGCGGCACTCAAGGATCTGCAGGACCGGAAGGTGGAAAACCTATTGAAAACGGCTTTCTCCGCGTCCTCCATGGCTCTGCAGGTGACGGTATGCGGGGGGCTCACAGCTGGATCCAGCGTTTGCCAGAGGATTCCTCTCTCGGCTGGAGTCTGTCACAGCCTTCTTGGCCGATACCTTTTATGATCTGTTGCGCCTCTCGGCTCGATCAGTGGCAGCTGTGACGGTGGCGAGGCGTTGGCTGTGGCTTTGGCTTCGTCAATGGGTGGGGGATGTCAGCTCCAAGTCCAGACTCTCTAAGTTGCCTTTCAAGGGTAAGCTTCTGTTCGGTGAGGAGATGGACAAGCTCGTGAAGGATCTTGGGGAGGTTAAGCCCCAACGATTACCGGAGGATAGGCCGCGGGCTTCGTCTCGCAGGTCTTCTCGAGCACAATCTTTTCGCCATTTCTCCAGAAGTAGGGACTTCAGGAGGTATCGTTCCTTCAAACCTTCCTTGCCGCCTGCTCAGCCTAATCTCTCTGGAAGAGGAAACCAGTCCTTTTGGGGGGCCCGGAAAGGTTCTGACTCCTACTCTGCGGGGGGAAAGTTCTCAGGGACCGTGAGGTCCTCCCGCTGACGGGGCGCTAGGTCCACTCCGGTCTGTGCCGCCAGTAGGAGGTTGGCTGGCATTGTTTTCTCAGGAGTGGGCGCGAATTACCTCCGATCTTTGGGTTCTCGACAGCATCTCTCGAGTGCTCTCGCCCGATCCCCGAGGCCTTTCTAGTCTCTCCGGCAGGTTCTCCCGAGAAGCGCCGGGTCATCCAGGCCACTCTCGAGCGCCTGCTTCTTTTGAACGCCATTTGTCCCGTCCCGCCCCATGAAGCAGGGACAGGTCAGTACTCCATTTATTTCGTGGTGCCCAAGAAAGATGGCTCTTTTCTTCCTATTCTAGACCTCAAGGGAGTAAACCGCAACCTTCGGGTTCCTCATTTTCGGATGGAGACGTTACGTTCCGTAATCCAGGCGGTGCGCAAGGGCGAATTTCTGGCGTCGCTCGATCTCGCAGAAGCCTATTTTCATATTCCCATCCGGATGGAGCATCAGCGATTCCTCAGATTTGCGGTTCTAGGCCAACATTTTCAGTTCCAAGCCATGCCTTTCGGGTTAGCCTCAGCGCCATGGACGTTCTCCAAGATAATGGTGGTGGTGGCAACGGCCTTAAGCAAACAGGGGGTCCGAGTGCATCCTTACTTGGACAATTGGCTAATTCGGGCAGACTCTCTGTCAGAGGCTCACGAGATGGTAGCCCGCGTAGTGGCTTTCCTGGAGAGCCTGGGGTGGGTGATCAATCACTCCAAGAGCTGCCTCCAGCCGTCTCAGGACCTCGAATTTCTGGGTGCTCGGTTCGACACTCGCCACGGGCGGGTGATGCTTACACAAGGTTGCTTCAGAAAGATTGTGGATCAGCTCCAGCGATTCTTGCGGCGAGAGGCGCCTCGAGCTTGGGACTACCTCCAGCTTCTGGGGTCCATGGCGGCGACCATCGATGTTGTGCCCTGGGCGAGGGCGCATATGCGTGAGTTGCAGAGGGCGCTCCTATCGCGATGGTCGCCAGTGTCGGTGGACTATCAGGTTCGACTTCCACTTCCGCCGGCGGTACGGCTAGACCTTCATTGGTGGCTCCAGGCACGCAACCTTCTCCAGGGGGTTTCCTTGGAGTCTCCGCGCTGGCTGCTTCTCAAGACGGATGCCAGTCTCTCCGGGTGGGGAGCGCTTTGTGACATGCATGCAGCACAGGGGGTCTGGGCGCCTCCGGAGGCCCGCTGGTCCATCAATCGCCTCGAGGCGAGAGCGGTTCGCTTAGCCTTATGGAGATTCCTACCTGTCCTACACCGTCAGGCAGTTCGCGTTCTCTCCGACAATGCTACGACGGTGTCATATCTCAACCGCCAAGGGGGCACGAAACGTCCCGGGGTCTTGAGAGAAATGAGGCTTCTCCTCCCGTGAGTGGAGCGGCATCTACTCGCCATTTCAGCGCAACACATTGCGGGGAAAAGCAACATCGCAGCGGGCTGGATCCCGGAGAATGGGCTCTGGCGTCGGCTCCTTTTCGGCTGATTGTTCAGCAATGGGGTCAGCTGGCGGTGGATCTCATGGCGACGTGGGAGAATGCCAAAGCACCGATCTTCTTCAGCCGATGGAAGGACAGCGGGTCGCACGGGATAGATGCATTGTCGCAGCCGTGGCCGCCTCGACTCCTTCTGTATGTCTTTCCTCCGTGGTCCATGGTCGGCAAGATTCTTCAACGGATCAGAGAGCATCACGGGCCAGTGATTCTGGTAGCTCCGGATTGGCCTCGCAGGCCGTGGTATGCGGATGTCGTCCAACTTTCGCGAGCAGCGCCTCTGCTGCTGCAGGGCTTTCCGGTGCTTCTGCAACAGGGGCCAATTGCCATGACGACCTGGCTCCTTACTCGCTTACGGCTTGGCTCTTGAACGCCGCAGGCTAGCTCGCAAGGGATATTTGACTAGCATGGTATCCACCTTGCTTAGGGCGCGGCGTTCTTCCACCTCCTTAGCCTATGCTCGGGTGTGGCGTCTTTTCGAATCATGGTGTTCACAGCGCAGGGCGTCTCCCTGGCGTAGCAGCATTCCGGACATTCTGGCGTTTCTCCAGGCCGGCCTTGACAAGGGCCTGGCTCTCGGAACTCTTCTGGTTCCGGTGGCGGCTATCACATGTTTCCGTGGTCCGGTTTTGGGGCGTTCTATCGCCTCGCATGCCGACGTCTCGCGTTTTCTCAGAGGGGTTAAGTCCATGCGGCCTCCGTGCCGTCCGGTATTGCCGTCCTGGGACCTCGCCCTTGTCCTCTCGGCCTTAGTGGCTTCGCCGTTTGAGCCCTTACGGGCCTCTTCGCTCAAAGACTTAACCTTACAGACGGTGTTCCTGGTGGCCATAACCTCGGCGCGGCGCATTTCCGAGCTCCAAGTGCTCTCTTGTCAAGATCCCTATCTTTCTTTCTCGTCGGAGGGCGTAACTCTTCGGACAGTTCCGTCCTTTTTTGCCCGTTTCATGTCAATCAGCCTCTCTTCATGCCGTCATTCTCTCAAGAGCAGTGTGCTGGTCGTCAGCGTCACCTATGTGCGTTAGACCTCAAAGGAGTCCTCTGTCGGTATCTTAAAGTCACCAATTCTTTGCGACAGACGGATCATCTCTTTGTCCTCTTTGCGGGCTCCCGTCGGGGGTTCGCAGCCTCTAAGGCTACTATCGCCAGGTGGTTAAGAGGAGCTATTGAGGCAGCCTATATTCTTCAGCGAAAGTCGGTGCCTGTAGGGCTCCGAGCACACTCCACGCGGGCTCAGGCAACGTCTTGGGCCGAGCGTTCCCATGTGGCGCCTCTGGACATCTGCTGGATGGCGACTTGGTCGTCTTTATCGACTTTTGTCCATCACTATCGATTGGATGTCCAGGCTCGACAGGAAATGAGTTTTGGCGCGGCAATGCTTTCGGTGGCTTTGGACCCACCCTAGAGGTCGGTAGCTTGGATACTGCCCGTTTGTCTGGACTGGTCTAGCAGTATGAATTGGAAGGTGAAATTTCACTTACCGTTAATTTCCTTTCCTAGAATACTGCTAGACTAGTCCAGGACCCTCCCTGCTGTTAGTCACAGTCCTGCTGGTGCAGCAGAGCCGCCGTTATTTCCTGCCTTTTTGTTTTTCCTTCCGGAGGCCTGAGAAGTGAGCCTCTGGTCCCTTCCTCCTTCTGGGCAGCATTCGGTTTCTGGGAGTGCTTTCAGCACCTTGTATATAGTTGAAGCCGGTTCGGCTTGACTGGCTGTATTTAGTTGTTCAGTTATAATGAAGTTCAGCTTGTATACGATACTGAGGGAGACCCCTTGGGGTACAGTCTCATCACCTCAGCAGCATCACCAGGGTTCAGCCTATTAGAGCTCTGGTAGAGTTCTCTGTCTCCAGGATCTGCTGGCAGGGGTACACAACCCGTTTGTCTGGACTGGTCTAGCAGTATTCTAGGAAAGGAAATTAACGGTAAGTGAAATTTCACCATTGTCACAAAGGAAAAATAAAACATTATGCATATATTTACCATGTTGTTTTGATTACTATCTCCAGGAACAAGCAGGAATGAGTCTTCACATATGGGTACGTCGGTACCGACGGAGCCTGTGCGGGAAGCCCCCCAACGTCCAAAAAGAAAGCTTTTGGGAGCATCCCATACGCATGCGCGCTGCCTTCCCGCCCATTTACTTCCCTCTCATCAATTTTCCGTTTTCCGCGGAGCCGGCAGGACGTATTCCTGTCACCGCAGAAAATTCTTCTTTTTATTCTTAGTTTTTTGTGGTCGAGTCTGCCTTCCCTCGACGCCACCGGTACGGCCGGTGCTTTTCTTTCTTTTTACCGAATAATTTCTTCTTTTCTTAGAAATTTTTTCCTGTTTAGTGCTTGACTGTTTCTAGGCCACTAGGCCTCTATCCTTCCATTATGGAAAAGCCAACCACTATCCTTAAGAAATGCTCAAAGTGTGGCGGTACAGATATATTTTCAGACACTCATACTTGGTGTCTAAAATGTTTAGGTCCTGACCATTGCCCCCTGGAGTGTCTCTCCTGCTGGAGCTCAAACAGAAGACGTCTTTAGGATCGAGCACAACTCGATACCCGGTTCACATCGCACTCGATGTCACCAGCTAGAATATCTTCTTTACAGGATCAGGTAACCAAACAAAAGTCTGTAAAGACTAGCCAGTCCTCGAGTGGTAGATCTCCTTCTCAGCATCGAGATGGCTCCGGCCTTGCCCTCGAGGACATTTTGGCAATAAAGCCCAGGTGGGAGTCTTCGGGCTCCAAAGCATTAGCGGGGCTTCAGGTTGTTCCCGGGGTTCTTACCTCGATGAATATACCTGGGCCATGCTCGGTAGTTGTGGCCACTTCGAGCGGTACCGACACCCCGGCATCGGCTATGGTGATGGATGAAACACACCTCACCGATGAACGTAGTCTAGCGCTCTTGGCTACTTCGGTACTGCTAGAGTTGCTGCAGACCGTTCCTCGAGTATCGGTATCGGCTTCGGTACCAGTATTGGCATCGGTGTCGGTACCATCCATGCTTGCTTCGACATACTCGCTTCCTTCGATGCCGATCCTGGAATCGATCTCTTGCATGGGGGATTCGGTACTGACTCGTCTCGATACCGACCTCGGGCGTACCGAAGACATCGCTTTAAAGAAAATCCGATGCTTCATCCTTTCAAGTCTTCCGATCCAGATGACTGGGATGAATCCATCGGTACCAAGGCTGATTTTTCAACAAGTCTAGCCTTTACCCCTTATTTTAGAGCGTCCTCCTCAGGGGAGATTTCTTTTCAAGCTTTTCTGCTTGATATGGCAAAGTTACTTGCCATTTCTATACCTGTTAAAGAATCCCTACCTGGGGATTCAGAGACACTGCAATTCCCCTGGATTCCAAAGGAGGTGATCATGCTTCCTTTGCATCAGATCTTACAAGATCTACTATTAAGAATGTGTGAAACTCCTTTAACGGTACCCCGCATTCTAAGACACTTGACACTATGTACAAGATGCCACCTTCTCCAGGTTTTCAAAAGACTCAACTTCTTCATCATTCTATTGTTGTAGAATCAGCAATGTGGCGTATTAAGAGTGCAAAGAAGCACTCTTCTTATCCGCCAGGTCGTGAGTCTAGGACTTTCGATGCCTTTGGACGTCGATGCTTCCAAGCATCCATGCTTTCAGCAAGAATTATCTCTTATATTTTCTATATGGGATTATCTCTTGAAGAGGTCACAAAGAACTTAGTTTTTGAACTCTTTTCTTCCAGAGCATAAAAGAGCAGACTATTTCTTATTAGTCAATCATGCTCAAAATATCTCTAGGTTCCTTAATCGTGCTTCCCTGGACTGTTTTGAGTCTATTAGCAGAACTTCTGCTATAGCCATAGGAGCACGACGCATAGCCTGGCTCCAAGCTTCAGACTTGGACAGATGGGTACAGGAAAGGCTGGGAAATACTCCTTGTACTGGTGAAAATTTCTTCAACAAGGAAGCTTTATTTCAAGCTAATCAGTTAAGCACTGATGCTGTTGCTTTCAGAGATTGTCAAAACTTTCCTCTATCCCAACTAATAAAAAATCTCCTAAAAAGCTTTATTCCCCTAGGGGAAAAAAGTTTTATCCATCTTCTACCCATTATGCAGATGTTTCCAAAGATGGGCAACATCACACCAGGCTAAGAGAATCAAAACCTCAACAGGCTCAGCAAACCCAGCAATCGCAGGGTTTCTGATATTTTATTCACTTTTTCTGTGTGAAGTTTAGAACTTTTGAGCCTACTTCTTTTCAACAGAAGCATCTAAAATTCATCTCATCCATGCTGAGATATCAGTCATACATTGACTCAATCCTCGACTCTGGGCATGAATCTCTTGCTACAAGAGAAATCTATCCTTCTAGCTCTAAGAGATATTAAGGACTATCATACCCCAGAGATAACAGGTTTCTCCTTTTAAAACAAAAGGAGGACTAACAACTAACAGGGTGAGCTATACCCTTCACCTTGTCAGTTTCCTGTACGAGGATATCTCATACTTTTAACTGCAAGGGGACCCTATCTCTTCAAAGACTTACCAAATTGTAAGTCTTCTCAACTCTGTATTACTTTCTATCCCTCTTAGCCCAGACATTCAGTCTCTAAGAGTACTACTAATCAACTGGAGGGCTTATTCTCTAAGCCATAGGATTTTCTTCAATACCTTCTCCAGTAAGTAGTTTCCATACAGAGTTTTCTCCCCCTTTGCGGTTCATCTTCTTCTCAGATATATATATATATTTTTTAAAGGCAGCTTTTCGTACAAAAATTGGGTATCACTACTCCAAATTATGTCTGTCGGTCCTCTCCAATCTCTAGGACCTAACATTTTATGCTGCCTTAACAGATAATTCCAAAAGAGGTCCAGAACTCATTTGGACTATTTATTGTTGCAGGCATCAGGCCTGCCTACTATTCTTAGCCACCTTGAATTCTCTTTGGCTCCAACAGAATAGATTAGGTTGCACACTGGCAATTCAACAGCCAGATCTAAGCAACCCACAACATGCTCTCTGCAATTCTACAACAAAGCTCTGCAACTGTGTGGGCCTTTGCCAGAGAGCCTCACAGCTACTCCTAATAGGTAGCGACCGGATAGTTAAGAAGGGCTTCGGCTGATAAACTCTGCCAGTCATGCTCCTACATGACTGGATTTTTTCCTACTCTTACCATATTCCTTAAAATTTCCTTTTAAGAAAAGGTAACCAGGGTTTAGACGACGTGAAAGCGTAGAAAATTGCACAATTCCCTGGTTTGTTCCACATCTCACTGGAACTTCCACAACAGGGATGCATTTTTTTTCTCTGCAGTTGTTCCTTATTCACTACTTTCCTTCTAATTTCCTATACTTCATGGTAGCTTATGTTGAACAAGAGAACGCATGATACTCATATTGCCCTCATAAAGAGGCAAACTTGGTATCCCCTTATATTCCGTCTTTTTCTCCAGCTACTATTTGAAATTATAGAAGGATCCAGACTTGCTGTCTTAAGACTAAGGATCTCCTCTGCACTCATTCACATACGTCTTGAGACCTGGTTATTTCAGGGGCTAGATCTTTTCGAGAAGTGTAGTCCTATCCCTGTAAGTGAAGAACATAATACCAGTTTCCACGAAACTTTCTCAATAGTTCTTCCATATTTAACCAGACAGAGATTCTCCATCAATATTCTCAAGTAGGTCTTAATCCTTCTTGTTGCTTCAATCTCTATACAACATCTGACTTTGAAAGATTTGTTTACTGTCCATATTAATGCTGCCCCAGCATACCATAAAACTCAATGGACAACCAATTTCTATGGTAAATTAGGAAATACCTTCTTTTACCGTTACCTTTTAGGTTACGTCACATCTGAAGCTCTACATGTAAGGTCATCATCATAAGTGACATCACTTGCGAAAGACTTTTACTGATCTTCAAGAAATTGGAGGCTCAACGCCTAGTACAAATGTCTTTGTCTTTCATTGGAATAAAGGGGGTCTTAAAGACCTATCCCCTTTTTTCTGCAAAGGGTATTTCTGCCTTTTCATCCAAACCAGTTAGATTATCTCCACTCTTTCCTAGGACCTTATTCTGCTCCAAGGACAAGAAGTTCAATTTTTTGGACTTTACAGAAGCTTTAGCTATTTCTCAAAATCCAACCTCATTGAACTCCCCCAGTACTTTCTTCTGGGGTTAGTTCTGGCCATGAGGGCTTCTCATCTCTTCCTGTATTGTAAAATTTATTTTTTTCCCTCTACTTCACATTGAGGGAATTTCTTTGAGGATAATGTACTGGCTCTCAACCACAGACCCATATTACCCTCAACAAGTATTTTTGCAATATTTTTGAGTGAGATCCACATTAGAAAATTGGGACTCGGTATTTTTCTAATATTTATGATTTACACAAGGACTCCCCTCTGGATACCTTGTTTAGTCAAGCTGTTCCACAGCACCTCTTTTTTCTTTTCTAGTTCAACTCCTACCCTCCATCCCTTGGATGCCTGAGGTTTTGAGGGATAAGCATGGCCCATCTTTAGATTTGCAACATGCTGGGGCCTCCTCCAGGCATCTTAGCTTGGGAGTCCCCATATGTGAAGACTCATTCCTGCTTGTTCCTGGAGATAGCACAGTTACTTACCTGTAACAGGTGATCTCTGGGAACAGCAGGAGTAAGTCTTCACAACCCACCCACCTCCCCTAGGAGTTGTTCTCTCTCTCTCTCTCTTTTTTCTCTCTAATTTGTCTACTTCCCTCCTTCGGTCTCAGCTACAAACCCAAATGATGAGAGGGAAGTAAATGGGCGGGAAGGCAGCGCGCATGCGCGTGGGATGCTCCCAAAAGCTTTCTTTTTGGATGCTTGGGAGCATTCCCGCGCAGGCTCCGTCAGTACCGATGTACCCATATGTGAAGACTTATTCTTGCTGTTCCCAGAGATCACCTGTTACAGGTAGGTAACTGTGCTTAATTCACTTCTTTGAATGTAATTGTATCATTCACTTTCTTCCTTTAAGTAAACAAACTTGCTTGTCTTAACTTGACAAGCAATTCAGTTTTTTTTCAGTTAAGTAACTAACTTCTATACTTCCTTTAAACATTTAATTTTTCTTAACCTTTGTCACATCACACAAATCCACACAATTTATCAAATATCTAAATACATCAAAGCATGGAAGGTCTTCCCATTCATTCACATCAATTATAACTAGAAATACAATTTGCAGAATATCATCAATCATTTTTCTTCCCAGAGTATCCGAAGATATAAAAAGCACCCAGGAGTACTGTTATCTAAATACATTTCAACATTTGCATTATTACACATAGAATGGAATCAGTAGATAAATTCTCATAACCAAAATAAGTTCAAATCAATGGCCTAGAAAACAAAACTTATTTACTATACATACACAAGTAAACAAATGGTTAATCACAGTTGGAGGTTTTTTTTTTTTAGCTTCCCCAATAAAGCTTATGGTTAGTCTAACACAAAAAAAATCTTACCACGATTGCTCAAGACTTTCTTCCTGCAAAAAATATACAGTCATTTATTTTATTTATTTATTTAGTAAAGACTTATATACCGCTCCTTCCAGCGATCAGAAGCGGTTTGATTACAAGTACGGGATTTGTCAAAAAATCAAAGACAGAAATTTGGGGAATAGATAGAGAGAGCAGGGGTAATACACCGCACACAATATGAGGGTCCATATAAAGACCTTAATTACTATCATACATTTACAACAGGCGATTATCCTTCCTCTATTTACATTTGTACATACAGTAAATCACTTTCTCTTATCTTTTTGGATTTACATCTGGACATAGTGACAATTGAACAGATGCGTCTTCAGTTGTTTTCTGAAGTTGATTATGTCTTTAATTGTTCTCAGCTCGTGTGGGAGCTGGTTCCATAAAGTGGGGGCAGAGAAGGAGAATGCTCTGCGACTAGTACTGACTTTTACGTGCCTAAAGCTGTTTGGAACTATTAGTGTGTCAGTGTTAATGGTTCTCCTGCTTCTGGTTGTAGGTTGCATGGAGATCAGGGTGGAGAGGAATGAGGGGGCCAGGTTATGAATTAACTTGAATGTAGTTACCAATGTTTTGTATTGAATCCTTGCAACGACTGGGAGCCAGTGCAGTTCCATCAATACAGGCGTGATATGTTCAGTGACGCTTGTTCCCATGATGATCCTTGCTGCTACGTGTTGGGACAGCTGTAATATGTTGGTCGTTTTCTTTGGTAGACCCTGCAGGATGGCGTTGCAGTAGTCCATGTGGGGCATGATGAGTGCTTGTGCAACTGATCGGAAGTCACACGGATCTAGTACGTTCCTCAGGGGTCGTAGCACTCTAAGCTTGTGGAAGATGGCTTTGTTGGTGTTGCTGAGGTGTTTTTCCATTTTCAGTTTGCTGTCGATTGTGACTCCTAGATATTTTATTTCTTTCTTAGTGTTGTAAGTGTTGTTGCACAGTGTGATTGTTGGAGGAGGTTCGAAGTCCGAGTTATTGGATATAAACATTACTTCTGTCTTCTTATGATTAATCGACATGTTATTTTGTTTTAGCCATCCCGACATCTCTCCCATGCAGGTTTCAAGCTGGGCGTAGTTCGGGTTGGTGGTCTCTAGTTGTGTGTACAGCATGATATCGTCCGCCAAGCTGTTATCTGTACCGGAGACCTCCTTCAAAACTTTGCTTGATTAATTCCATTTTGTCATAGAGCAATGATTTAAGTTTTTCCCCTGTAAGTTTGTTTCTTTCGTATTTATACTATCCATCCTAAACACTTGATTTTTTAAATTTTTCAAAACAGTCAGTGGCTTGCTGCACTTTTTCAGCCTTAAACTGCCACCAACCATACACAATCCATTCGTGACTAGTATGAGGTCACCCCAAATCATTAAGGGCCTTCTCATACTGTAACCAACACAGTTTGTCCTCCTGAAAAGTTCCACCCCAAGGGGAACTGCAAACTGAGGTTACTGGCAGTCATCAAATGTTAACGGCCAACATAAGGGCGCTATCACCAAACTTGCGCCTCATTTCATAATTCGGGCTTCCCTTTTTCAGCCCTATATCACGAGCTTTCTCTGCCCTATATTATGAGCTCTTACTGCCCTATTCATCTAATAGAGTACTCTGTTTAATTTTACCAGCATTATTGCCCATTTCAAAACACATGACAGAAACCTGCCTCTTAATATTCACGACAGAAAAACCTGCCATACGTATCCTGGAGACTTTACTGCTGTTTCGAACTGCTGAAGGACACAGTGATCCGAGTCACGGCAAAAACTGAAGAAAACCCCGTGATCTGGCCACAATATCACTGCTCTTTCGGTCTCTGGTCCCTCAAGCAGTGAGAAATAAGCAGAGAGTAACACAGAACACAATCACACACAAAGTGCTACTTTCTTTGAGCTCAGAGGGAAAACAACAGAAGGCCTATGGACTTCTTCCTTCTTCCTCCTGAAAAGCTCTTTTTATTAAAGAGAAAAGGGGAAGTAACATTAAGCATAAACGTGGCATAACACAAGGTGTCGCTAGAGTTCTTTTTACAGAGTAAGAGCTGATTACAGTGTAATAGATGAAATTTATTGATTATGACAAAATTATTTATAAGAAGTAGCTTGGTTTTGTCCATGTTCAATTTTAAATGGTGGTGAAACATCCAGGCAGAGATCCGGGCCTGGATTGCTAGACAGATTTCAAGTGTAGAAGAAAGGTAGATTTTAGAGTCATCAGCATAAAAATGGTACTGAAAACCATGGGAAGAGATGAGTGTACCAAGGGACTGGATATATAGAGAGAAAAGGATAGAATCCAAGACAGACCCTTGGGCTACACCATCTGAGAACATGACAGCAGTAGAGGAGGATCTACCAGAACAAAAACTGTGGTGCGGTGGGAGAGAAGAGAGCCAGGAAAGCACAGAGTCCTTAGAACAAGCTATAACAAGGTATCAAGGAGAAAGTGGTCAACAATGTCAAAAGCAGCGGAAGGTCAAGAAGGATGAGGATTGACTAAAGGTCCTTGGATTTTGCCAGGGAGCAGGTCATAAGAACATAAGATATGCCATACTGGGTCAGACGAAGATCCATCAAGCCCAGTATCCTGTTTACATCAGTGGCCAATCTAGGTCACAAGTACCTAGCAGTTTTCCCAAAAGACACAGGTTCCACAATGCTTATATTGGGGCAAGCAGTGTATTTCTCGGGTTCCCTTTAATAATGGTTTATAGACGTTTCCTCCAGGAACTTGTCCAAACTTTTTTAAAACCCGGCTACATTAACAGCTTTTACTACATCCTCCGGTAACGAATTCCAGAGTTTGATTACACGTTGAGTGAAAAAATGTTTTCTCTTATTAGTCTTAAATAGGTTACAATGTAGCTACTTTGCATGTCCCCCTAGTCTTTCTATATTTCGATGGCATCAACAATTGATCTACGTTTACCTGTTCTACTCCATTCATTAGTTTATAGACCTCATTCATATCTCCTCTCAGCCGTCTCTTTTCCAGGTTGAAGAGTCTTAATCTTTTTAGCCTTACTTCATAGGGGTATCCTTCCATCTCCTATACCATTTTGGTGGCTCTTCTCTGTATCTTTTTTAATAACGCTATATCCTTTTTAAGATATGGCGACCAGAATTACACACAATATTCAAGGTGCGGTCGTACCATGGAATGATGCAGAGGCATTATAATATCCCTTGTTTTGTTTTGTTTTTTTCCATTCCTTTCCTTACGATTCCTAGCATTCTATTTGCTTTCTTGGCTACCGCTGCACACTGGGTGGAAGGTTTCAACATCTTATCCATGATGACGCCTAAATCTTTTTTCCTGGGTGGTGGTCCTTAATGTGGAACCTTGCATTTTGTAACCATAGTTTGGGTTGTTCTTTCCTAGATGCATAACTTTGCACTTGTCCACATTAAATTTCATCTGCCATTTGGATGCCCAGTCTTCCAATTTATCAAGTTCCTCTTGCAATTTTTCACAATCCTCGTGGGTTTTAACTACTTTGAATAATTTTATGTCATCTACAAATTTGATTACCTCACTCGTTATTCCCATTTCCAGGTCATTTATGAATACGTTAAAAAGCAGCGGACCCAGCACAGATCCCTGGGGTACTCCAATATTCACCTTTCTCCAGGACCAAGCAGGAAGTCGGTCCTTACATATGGGTGACGTCGGCACCGATGGAGCCCCTGTGCGGAGCATTTCCCCAGCTTTCAAAGAAAGCCTTTGGGAATGCAGCGTGCATGCGCGGTCCCCTTCCCGCCCAAGGGTGCCATCTTGCTCAGTCTTCTTTTTTCCGCGGAGCCCAACGGACGTGTTTCGTTTTCACCCAAGGAAAAAGTTGATTTTGTTCTGCGTGGACCCGTTTTCTTCGGTTCGACGCAGGTTTCCCTTTCCCGCCAGGGCCCGATACATCGGTATCGAGCCCGGACTTCTTTTTTCGGTTTTTGTCCTTAGTGACTAGCGTACGCGCCATTTTTCTATTTTTCACTGGCAGCCCTGTCTTTTGACATCGCAGGGGCCCTTTTTCCCCCGATGGCTGCCAGCGGGTTTAAAAAGTGTGATCGGTTTAAGAAACTTATGTCTCTCACCGACACACATGACTGCTGCCTCTGGTGCCTTGGACCCGATCATGACCCGATGATCTGTGACCCGTGTGGGAAAATGTCCTCGAAGGCGTTGAGGAGTCGGCAGCACCAAAAGGAAAGAATCTTCTCTGACTCCGCGTTTGGACGGGCCCGGAATTCGTCAGAGGCCTCGACGTCTCGGGATTCCGGCCCCAAGCCGCGCCGAGGCTCCTCTGAGAGGGGGTCTCCCTCGCGGGAGCATCGCAAGAAGAAAAAATCCGCGAGGGCGGTGTCGGTGGAAGCACTTGGCTCCTCGAGGGCCAAGTCGCATAGCCCCGAGCGCCGTCCCGGGTCTTCGGAGTCGGAGAGGCCTGCCAAACACCCTCGTGTGGAGATGGAATCCCCGGATCACGTGAGTACTGTAGTCCTCGTGGACTCTCCACCGGGGGAGCCAACGTCGGGGTCTGCTGAGTCTCCTGAGCTTGGACTTGGAGTGCAGTTTGGCTGCCTTCATGGAACAGCAGCGGGCACTGATCGCCGGTCTCACCGGTGCATCTGCCCCGACCAACGGGACCTCGACGTCCAAGTCGGCCCCGGAGGTCGAGCTGATCCTTGAGTCCATGCGTTCTCGAGTCGATCCTCGGCCAAGGTCTCCCTCAGCCTCCCGCTCGGGACTGAGGTCGTCGACGCCGGTACCCTCGACGTCGGGGCGGATGGCATTGGTGCCTGCCCGACTGGAACTGCTTGATTCCTCCTCAGAGGGGTCCGGCTGGGAAACGGAGGATGAGGAGTCATCTGACACCTTTCGGACGCGGTGTGTCCCATCGGACTCACCGGAGTCCGAGCCTCGGAGAAGGTCCCCCCTGAAGGATATCTGGATCTCGGACTTCGTGCGGGATATGGCCAAAGCCTTGGCATTCCCCGCGGATCCCGAGGAGGAGCCTTGAGCCGAGGAGCTCGAGGCCCTACAGTATGACTCTCCTCCAAAGGAGGCCTTTACTATACCGGTTCCTCCGATGCTGGAACAGTTGCTCTTCCGCATGTGGGAGGCGCCGGCCTCGACGCTGGTTTTGAGCAAGCGGGTCGATTCTATCTATCGAGTCCACAAGAGCCTCAGGTTCCAAAGGTTCCAAAAGGCACAATTAATGCACCACTCCATGGTGGTGGAATCGGCCATGCATCATCTGAAGAGTCAGAAGATGCATTCCTTGGTGCCTCCCTGCCGGGAGGCCCGGAACCTGGATACCCTCGGTAAGAAGTGCTTCCAGGGCTCTATGCTTGCTTGCCGTGTCCAGACCTACCAGCTCTACATGGGCATGTACCTCCGAGACCTGGCAAAGGAGATTGCCGGGTTCTCTGCTGGTCTCTCCGAGGAACCTTTGTAGAGGTTCAATGCCCTTTCATCGGGTATTCGAGAATGCTCGAAGTTTATCTCTCGAGCAGCCTATGATGGCTTCGAGGCTTCGGCCTGAGTAGCCACGGCCGGCATCGGTGCACGCCGTCAGGCCTGGCTACAGTCATCAGACCTCGAGCCATGGGTGCAGGACAAGTTGGTCGATGTCCCCTGCCGAGGTGGAAACCTCTTTGGCAAGCCCATGGCTGAAAAGGCTGCGGAATTTGAGACCGAGACTCTTATCCGGACAAGGCTGTCCAGGAAAACCTCTGCCCCTTCTCAGAAGAAGGGGGGCTTGGGGAAAAAGACCTTTTACCCGAGGAAGTCATCTGCCTATAAACAATACCCTCATTTTCAGGCCTCTGTGGCTCCCCAACAGGGTCAGCAGGCCAAGGGGCAGGGACATGGGCCCCGTAGGCAGAAAACCCCCAAGCCACCAGCTCCAGCTCCTGCACAGCAGGGAGCGGGGTTTTGACTCCAGTGGCATAGCCTCTCCTCCTCAGCTGGCCCCTATCAGCACAGGAGGCCGGCTGGCCCTGTACGCCCACAGGTGGCCAGCCGTAACAAGGGATACCTGGGTACTAAGTATAGTCCAGAAAGGCTATCTCCTCCACTTCCACCAGGTACTCCCCTCCTATTTTCCAGGGGAGCCTCCAAGACTTCCTCTGCAGAGGGACTTACTCCTGCAGGAGTTAGAAAGTCTTGTAAAGGAACAGGCAGTGGAACCGGTGCCCCACCACCGAGGGGTCAATGCTTCTATTCCAGGTACTTTCTGGTACCAAAAAGAACAGGAGGCTTCAGACCCCTCCTAGACTTGCGGAATCTAAACAAGTTCCTGGAGAGGGAAAAGTTCAAGATGCTTACCCTTGGAATCCTGCTGCCCTACCTCCAGCAGGGAGATTGGCTATGCTCCTTAGACCTAAAGGATGCTTATACTCACATCCTTATTCATCCAGACCATAGACAATATCTCAGATTTGTAGTGGGAGGGAACCATTACCAGTACAGGGTACTGCCTTTTGGCCTAACCTCCGCCCCCAGGGTATTCACCAAGTGCCTGGCAGTGGTAGCGGCCTACCTCAGGGTTCAAGGCCTTTTCGTCTTTCCATCCCTGGATGACTGGCTTATCAGGGGCCAATCCCCACAGGAGGACAGTCAAGCCACCCTCCGCACTGTCGCTCTGCTGCAGCATCTGGGGTTTGTTATAAACTTCGCAAAGTCCACTTTGCACCCCTCACAGAACATGGAGTTCATAGGAGCAAGACTGGACACCCGTCAGGCAAAGGCCTTTTTGCCCATAGACAGGGAGCACAGGTTGATGGATCTGGCCAGTCAGTTCCACGGCAATTCTCTGGTCTCCGCCAGACAATTCCTGAGGTTCTTAGGCCACATATCTTCCCCAGTCCATTTGACTCCTCAATGGGGCCTCAGAACTCAGTGGCACCAAGCCACGGGAAACCTCACGGACAGAGTGAGGGTGTCCACACTATTAGAATCTTCTCTACAGTGGTGGCTTCATCTTCCGAATTTGGTGCAAGGGGTGATTTTTCAGGCACCTCCACACTCTCAGGTGCTGACAACCGATGCTTCTCTTCAAGATTGGGGTGCACATTGCCAGGGAGCATGTACTCAAGGCCTGTGGTCTCCTTGGGAAGGCCGCACAGCAGATCAATCTCTTAGAACTGAGAGCTATCCGCTTAGCCCTGTGAACTTTCTCTCATCTCATCTCTCACCAGTCCATCTTGGTTCAGATGGACAATCAAGTTGCTATTTTCTATGTGAACAAATAAGGGGGCACAGGGTGGAGGAGTGGCCTAGTGGTTGGGGCAATGTACTTCAGGCCGGAAGGTCGGGGGTTCAAATCCCACTAGAGGACAGCAACCTTGGGCCGGAAGGACTGGGGTTTCTAGTCCCACAGGTGCTCCTTGTGGTCTTGGGCAAGCCACTTAACCCTCCATTGCCCATGTTCCCTGTAAAATAGTTATCTCCAAGTTATAATATCCTGTTCAATGTAATGTTCAATATAATGTTCCATGTAAACCGCACTGATGTCAAATAGCGCGGTATATAAGAGAAATAAATAAATAAATAAATAATGTCAGGAAGCGCAGAAACTGTGCTCCTGGGCAGTCAATCACGGCATTCTTCTCAAAGCGGTCTATCTCCCAGGTCAGGAGAATTACCTGGCGGACAGATTGAGCAGGATCCTGCAGCCGCACGAATGGAAGTTGAATCCTTTAGTGGTTCAACAGATCTTCCTGAGATGGGGTCTTCCAACCATAGATCTCTTTGCCAGTCCTCTGAACCGTCAACTACCCAGGTTCTGCTCCAGACAACCGCATCCTCAGATTAGCAGCGGATGCGTTTCTCATTTCGTGGTCTACAGACCTTCTGTATGCCTTTCCTCCAACGCCTCTAGTGCCCCAGACACTGTTCAAAGTGCTCCGGGACAGGGCCACGGTAATTCTGGTGGCCCCCAGATGGCCTCGACAGCCGTGGTTCCCACTTCTTTTGCAACTAGTGGTGGAAACTCCTCTTCCTCTGGGGATGCAACCAGATCTCCTGTCTCAGGAGCAGGGATCTCTCTTACACCCCAATCTCCAGTCCCTCAATCTGATGGCCTGGCTGCTGAAAGGGTAGTTCTAGCACCCTTACTACTACCTAGAGAAGTGGAGGACGTGGTCTTGGCCTCTAGTAGGCAGTCCGCCCGAAAGTCTTATGCCCTTAAGTGGCGCTGATTCTCTACCTGGTGTACTCTACACAACGAGAATCCTTTCTCATGCCTGGTACCAGTGGTGCTGCAATATTTGCTTCACCTGTCCAATCTTGGCTTTAAGTCCAATTCTGTTAGAGTTCATCTTAGTGCTCTTTCAGCACACCACTCACCGGTGGAGGGTCAGTCTCTATCCAGCCATCCTTTGGTGGCTCGCTTCCTCAGAGGCCTGCTTTTGCTTAAGCCTCCAGTGCGTCCACCTGCCCCTGAATGGGATTTAAATGTGGTCTTGCAACAGCTTACTTGCCCACCATTTGAACCTATGGCTACTTGCCCTCTGCGTTTTCTCTCCTGGAAAGCGTTGTTTCTGTTAACCCTTACCTCAGCAAGGCGAGTGAGTGAGCTTCAGGCCCTAGTATCAGATGCACCTTATACTAGGTTCTATAGGAACAGAGTAGTCTTACGGACTCACCCTAAGTTCCTTCCAAAGGTTGTCTCCTCCTTCCACCTCAATCAGGAGGTGGTTCTTCCTACTTTCTTTCCTAGGCCTCATGCCAGCCGGGCTGAGATGGTCTTGCATACCCTGGACTGTAGGAGGGCGTTGTCCTTCTACCTTGACTGTACGCGGGAGCACCGGAGGGCTGTTCAGCTCTTCGTCTCTGTTGACCCCAATAAGTTGGGGTTAGCTGTCTCCAAGCGTACTTTGTCCATATGTGTAGCCGACTGTATCGCTTGGGCTTACAGGGCAACCGGCCTGTCCTTGCAGGGTCGAGTTACGGCTCACTGTGTCAGGGTGAAGGCTGCGTCAGTGGCTCATCTCCGCTCTGTTCCATTGGCAGACATCTGCTGGGCTGCTACTTGGTCTTCAAGCCAAACTTTTGCGGCCCACTACTGCCTTGAGAGGGAGTCCGGCAGGGAAAGTGCTTTCGTGTAGGCGGTACTCCATAATTTCTTTGGTTTTTAGGCAACTCCTACCCTCCGGCCCTGGTGTTGGGCTACCGTTCGAGGGCATTATCAGAGAAGATTCTTTTCTTGCATGCTGAGGCTCTAGAGGGAGCTCATTTTTTCAGCAGGGTCTCCGGTAGCCTTAAGCTGGGGAGTCCCATATGTGAGATCTGACTTCCTGCTTGGTCCTGGAGAAAGAGTAGTTTAGTTACTCACTTGTAACAGGTGTTCTCCAGGAGCAGCAGGAATCAGTCCTCATAATCCTCCCTCCTTCCCTTGGAGTTGCGGTCATATGATTTATTTTGTATTTTGCTGTCTTTTAGCTATGTCATCAGACTGAGCAAGATGGCACCCTTGGGCGGGAAGGGGACCACGCATGTGTGCTGCATTCCCAAAGGCTTTCTTTGAAAGCTAGGGAAATGCTCCGCACGGGGGCTCCGTTGGCGCCACAATCATCTGTATGTGAGGACTGATTCCTGCTGCTCCTGGAGAACACCTGTTACAGGTGAGTAACTACTCTTAACTCCATTGGGAAAATTGGCCATTTAGCCCTACCCTCTGCTTTCTGTCTTTTAACCACAATAGTACACGGCCTTCTATCCCTTGACTTTTTAGTTTTGCCAATGAGGGATTTTGTCAAAGGCTTTCTGAAAATCGAGAAACCCTATATTAACCGACTCACCTTTGTCTACCTATACATTCACATCTTCAAAAAACGTAACATATTAGTAAGACAAGACTTTCCTAAGCTAAAGCCATATTGGCCGTCTCCCATTAAGCCATGACTATCTACAAGTTCAGTAATTTTGTTCTTTATAATGATTTCTATCATTTTTCCCGATGCTGACATCAGGCTCACTGGTCTTTCGTTTCCTCGATCGCCCCTGGAACCCTTTTTAAAAATTGGCGTTACATTGGCCATCCTCCAATTTTCAGGTATTACAGATAATTTTAATGCTAGTTCACAGATTACTAATAGAAGATCTGCAATCTCATATTTCAGTTCTTTCAACACCTTTGGATGTATACCATCCAGTCCAGGTGATTTGCTACTATTCAGCTTATCAAATAGTTTTAATACATCTTTCTGGTGTATCGATATTTCTTTCAATTCTTCTGTGGCATCACCTTTAAATACCATTTCAGTTATGGGTAACATCCCTACATCTTCCTCAGTAAAGACCGAAGCAAGAATTAATTCAGTCTCTCTGCTATGGCCTTGTCCCCTCTTAGTGCCCCTTTTACCCCTATATCATGTAATGGTCCAACTGATTCTCTCACAGTTTTTTTGCTACAAATGTACTTGAAAAGTCTTTATTATGTGTTTCTGCTTCCACAGCAAGCGGCTTCTCAAATTCTCTCTTTGCCTGCCTTATCAATGCTTTGCATCTAACTTGACAGTGCTTGTGTTTCAGTTTTCATCATTTGGCTCCTTTTTCCATTTCCTGAAAGATTTTTTTTTTGGCAATAACAACCTCTCTGGCCTCACCTTTAAAGCATGCTGATAATGTTTTGGACTTCTTTCACTTTTCTTAAAGCGTGGAATGCAACTGGTCTGGGCTTCCAAGATAGTATTTTGAAACAACACCCATGCTTGATGTAAAGCTTTAACCTTTGCAACTGCTCCTTTTATTTTTTTCTGAGCTATTTTCCTCATACTCTCTGTTTTGAAAGTTAAAAGGTAGTACTGTGGATTTCGTTGCCATCTTTCCTCCATTTATTAAAACAAACGCGATAATGCTATGAACACTATTGCCAAGTGGTCCCAACACCCTTATCTTTTGCACCAGATCTTGTGTTTTACTAAGGAGTAGGTCCAAAATGGCTTCCCCTCTGTTCAGTTCATGAACCAGCTGCTCCAAGAAGCAGTCATTTATTTCATCCAGAAACTTTATTTCCCTAGCACGTCCTGCCGTGACACTGACCCAGTCAATACCAGGGTAATTGAAATCACCCATTATTATTACTGTGTTGTAACGTTTGTTAGTTTTCCTGATTTCTTTGAGCATTTCATCTTCCATTAGTTCATTCTGGCTAGGCGGTCAATAGTACACACTCACTGCCATCACCTTCCCCTTCCCCTTTTTACATGGAATTTCAATCCATAGAGTTTCTACAGTGAATTTTGTTTCCTGCAAAACTTTAATCCTTTGTGACTCAATGCCCTCTCTAACATAGAGTGCAAGCCCTCCACCAATTTGATCTGCTCTATCATTACAATATAGTTTGTACCCAGGTATCACAGTGTCCCACTGGTTGTCGTCCTTCCACCATGTCTCTGAGATACCAATCATATCTAACCTCTCATTTAGTGCTGTATATTCTAACTCTCCCATCTTATTTTTTAGACTTCTAGCATTTGCATACAAGCATTTTAGAGACTGTATTTTATTCATATTAATCTGGTTATCGGTATGCAGGGGTAATTTGGAATCTTTAAGCTCTCTCTGCTTTGTACTCAAGGGCATTTGGGTTACTTTTGTCTTTATTTGAACCTCTCTGTTGATATGCCCTAACTTCAGTCTTTTGCTAGTATCCTTCAAGGATACATCCTTCCGAACTATGCGCTCTTGGTTGACTGTCAGCTTTCCCCTATTAGCTAGTTTAAAAGCTGCTTTATCTCTTTTTTTTTATAGGTTAATGCCAGCAGCTTCGTTCTATCCTGGTTAAGGTGGAGCCCATCCCTTTAGAGAAGCCCCTCTGTTCCCCAGAATGTTCCCCTGTTCTTAACAAATCCAAAACCCTGTTTCTTGCACCGTCGTCTCATCCATGCATTGAGACTTCAGAGCTCTGCCTGCCTTTTGAGTCCTGCGCATGGAACAGGAAACATTTCGGAGAATGCTACCCTGGAAGTTCTTGATTTCAACTTCCTACCTAAAAGCCTAAATTTGGCGTCCAGAACATCTCTACCACATTTTCCTATGTCATTGGTACCGACATGTACCAAGACAGCAGACTCCTTGCCAGCACTATTTAAGACTTTGTCTAGGTGGTGCTTGAGGCCTGCTACCTTCACAGATGTTATCAGACAATCCTCACATCCACTGGCCACCCAGCTATCTACATGCCTAATGATCAAATCACCAACTATAACCGCTGTCCTAAACCTTCCCTCGTTGGCACATGGCCCTGGAGAAACCACCTCAGTGCGAAAAGGTTTTAGATCACCTGGAGGACAGGTTCTAGCTACAGGATCACTTCTTGCCACACCAGGGTGATGCTTTCCTGTCATGTGATCTCTCTCCTCCATATATCAGGGATGCTGCCAGACTGGAATTGGGACTTCTGTACTTCATTCCTGTAGTTCTTGTCTATGGACCTCCCTGTCTTCCTTATGTCCTCCAAGTCCGTTACTCTAGCCTCCAGAGATCGGACTCGTTCCCTGAGAGCAAAGAACTCCTTGTACCTAATGCATAACTAAGACCCCTCACCAACTGGGAGAAAATCATACATGTGAAACTCAATGCAAAAGACTGGAAATCTCCCATCTTGCTGCTGGAGTACTGTCTGCATCTTAGTTTTAAGGTTTTGTTTAGCTGTTTAAGTTGTTTTCTTATTTAGGTTTGCTGGGGATACTTATTCTAAGAACATAAGAACATAAGATATGCCATACTGGGTCAGACCAAGGTCCATGAAGCCCAGTATCCTGTTTCCAATAGTGGCCAATCTAGGTCATACGTACCTAGCAGTTTCCCCAAAAGACACAGGCTCCACAATACTTGTACTGGGTCAAGCATTGATATCCTGGGTCCCTTCTTAATAATGGTTTATGGACCTTTCCTCTAGGAACTTGTCCAAACCTTCTTTAAACCCATCTACACTAACAGCCTTTACTACATCCTCCGGTAACAAATTCCAGAGTTTGATTACACGTTGAGTGAAAAAAAAATTCTTTTATTAGTCTTAAATAGTTTACCCTGTAGCTTCATTTCATGTCCCATAGTCTTTCTATATTCTGATAACATAAACAATTGATCTACGTTTACCTGTTCCACTCCGTTCATTAATTTATAGACTTCTATCATATCTCCCCTCAGCTGTCTTTTTTCCAGTTTAAAAAGCCCTAACCTTTTTAGCCTTCCTTCATAGGAGTATCCTTCCATCCCCTTTACCATTTTGGTGGCTCTTCTCTGAACCTTTTCTAATAACGCTATATCCTTTTTAAGATACGGCGACCAGAATTGCACACAATATTCAAGGTGCGATCTCACCTTGGAAAGATATAGAGGCATTATAATATCTTTTGTTTTATTTTAATATGTTTAATAGACTTTGTTTACCTCAAGATTAATTAATCTCAGGTCCTTAATGTATGCCTGATGAGGATAAATAGCTGTACCTGAGTGTGAATATGGGCACCTCCTTCTCTGTAAGAGGTTTAAGCACCTTTAAAGCTGTGATTATCCCAGGGGTGGGTGGGAGTTGGGGATGGATGATGGGAAATAAGACTTATTAAAAGCTGGCTGCTATACTGTACTCTGTCCTGTGCTTCTAAGAATATCTGTGACCAATTTTCTGGATGATTCACAGTCCTTGCTGTGATAGAGGGAGTCTTTCAAAATGCCCCTTTGATCTGTCACTTGACTTTAACACCTATTTTAAAAAATTCACAGGTGTCTTGCCCCCTATCTCTTTGTAAAGGTCTCTAGAAACAATTTATTGCTCAAAGAATACTGACCCTGTTTTTCCTTCTATGCTAAGTTATACTCTGATTTGATTTAAATTAAAACTCTTTGCTGATACTTGGCCCTGGCTGAGAATTAAATTTAAATTAGCAGCTCTGCTGTGTTTTAAATTTAAACTGAAAGCTCTCTACTGGGTTTTAAACTTAAACTGAAAGCAATGTGAGATTCTGTTTTAACTAAAAGCTCTCTGCTGATACTTGGCCCTGACTGATATAAGAAATACACTGGATTCTAATTTACACAGAGTAATCATTTTTAGTCTAAATAATTCCTTTCTCCCCAAGATTTAGAAAAATTCCCTTTAATATATACTTATGATTGCAGATCTCTCTCTAGAAGTAGCAGTCCCTTTTTGTAGTACTTTCATAATGAGAATCACAGTGCTCTGGTTGAACTATTTCATGAGCCATTTCAGTAGAATGTAAAGGATGAAAGCCAGATTGCAATGGATTGAAAAGGGCTTGTGAGGAGAGAAAGTCAAGGCAACGACGGTGAATTGCACTTTCAAGTAGTTTAGAAATGAAGGGGAGGAGTAGATGGGTTGATAATTGGACAGGTAGGATCTGTTGAGGGTTTCTTGAGGAGAGGTGTAACCACAGCATGCTTGAAGCTGCAGGAACAGATTGGGTGGAAAGCGATAGGTTGAGAATGAGTGATGGAAGGGATGATATTGGAGGAGATCAAAGTTAGGAGATGGGTGGGCTTAGGATCAGAGGAGCTATTTAGTGGGTTTGGAGGAGGAAGGATGATATGTGGTTTCCTTCTCAGAGATCTTAGAAAAGGAAAAAAGGGTGGCAGAGGTTGAGGGGAAGAGTTGGTAGTGAAGAGAAGGAAGAGGGGATTGGATGAACCTTGTGGGGAGTTGTAATCTTGTGGACTTGTCATGGAAATAGTTTGCCTAAGTTTGGGCAGACAGGGAAGGAAGGGTTGGAGGTGGAGGCACCTTGAGGAGAGAGTTGAGAATTGTAAAGAGATGGTGAGGGTCGAAGGCAAGAGAGTTAGGTGGACATCATAGTCTGATTTGGCTAGTGCTATGGCTCACTGGAAAGAGGCAAGCAGGAATTTGAAGTGTAGAAAGTCTGTAAGGGTGTGGAATTTGAGCCAAGTGTGCTCAGCTGATTGGGCACAAGAACAGAGGTAGCAAGTAGTTGAAGACAGCCAGGACTGAGGTACAGTATGCCTCTAGAGGATCGACGGCAGCTATGTCTCCTGGTGTAGAGGGGTCATTTCTGTGAGGAGAGCTTCCAGAGTACAGATTGTCCTTCTCGGAATGCTGTTCCTGTTTATAACAGACCTGGTCATTCTTGCATGGAAATTAAGACCCTCTGGGTTTCCCCTCAAATGCATTCTCAGGAGGGGCAGGCTAAGAGTGGAAACCCTGTTTGATTGCTTATGTCTAAGCATGTGCATTGAAGGGTGCCTGCTGGAGACAGGGATCAGCTGGGATCTCTTTGAGATTTGGACTGTATTGTGGATTTATGTCTCGGTTCTGGATTCTGATGTGGACGAAGAGGTACTTTTGCCTTTGAAGGATTGTGGCTAGTGTAATTCACGTGTTCTGGAAGAAGGGACTGGCAGTGTTGATTGCCAGGATCTTATTAACCTTGTGCTTGGCAGATGCTCCAGGTATATGCAGCAGGAGTGGAAAGTACATTTACTCCTTCAAGGGATGCAAAAATTTGCTTCTGTCTCCCCGTTCCCAGAGGTAATCAAGGACATGATCCGGCTGGAGTAGGATTCCTCCGACACCCAATCTAAGGGTGTATAACAGTGATGGCTAACCTTTTTGAGCCCGAGTGCCCAAACTGCCGCACAAAACCAAAGAATTTCCTCAAACTGCCAGCACGTCATTTGCATAAGTGGTCTTATTTGCATAAATATTTGCATAATGTTACCATACACTAACTTTTAGTAAACATGTCTCTTAATGAGTGTATGGATAAAGAAAGACTAAAAGATTTCTACATTACTATAATCCAGTGCCAACCGCCAGGCACATTAGGAACTACTACAAACGCTGCCCATTTAGAACCCATAGCAAACCCGCCGTATCCTGACAGCATTACCAGGACTCACAAAGCACCATACCCTACCTATCAAAAGGCAACACTGCAAATATTAAACCAATACATTTCAGTGAATACTGGGGAAAGAGAACAAGTGGCAACGTCAAATAGGAATTTCCTCTTGTACCAAACAAAGCGCAGATGTTAATGATGCACATTTCCCAGAGCTGACATATTCCAGTTAATAAATTCAAAATAAAGAGATATCTTTCTACCTTTTGTGCATTTTTTTTCAGTTGCAATTGGTCCAGCCATTTTCTTCTGGTTTCTTCATGTTTTCTGCTAACTCTCCATTGTCTGCTGTCCATTTGTCCTTTCTTCTCTCTTCTAGTTTTTTTTCCATTCTCTCTCTCTCTACATCTGCTTTAACATACTAATCTTTCTCCTTTTGCTCTTTCCTCATTCCTATTTCATCCACACAAATTTTACCCCTCCATCCTCAATCCCCAATTACTCTCCCAATACCTGGCCAATTGTAGATTTTTCATCCCTCCTACACAAAATATTTTTCCCCTCTCCATTTTACTCTCCCAGCCCCATCCCATTCTAATCCTCCCCCAACATCAGCTCCCTTCTAGTTCCAGTCTCACCCAGCATCCATTCCCTTCTTCAAGCCCCCCACTTCCCCTCAGCCCATTTCCATTCCAAGCCCCGTCCCCATCAGCTATTTGCAGTTCAAGCCCCCCACTTCCCCTCAGCCCATTTCCATTCCAAGCCCCATCCCCAACAGCTATTTGCAGTTCAAGCCCCCTTCCACTCAGCCCATTTCCAGTCCTAGCAACCCCCCAACCCATTACCAGTCCTAGCCCCCCAACCCATTACCAGTCCTAGCCCCCCATAGCCCACTCCCAGTCCTAATCCCACCAGCCCATTTCCAGTCCTAACCTCCCCATCAGCCCACTCCCAGTCCTAATCCCCCATCACTCATTTTTTAGTTTTAGCCCACCCAGCGCCCATCACCATTCCTATCCCCCCCAGCGCCCATCACCACTCCTACCACCCCCAGCCCAGCGCCCATCACCACTCCTACCCCCCCCAGCCCAGCGCCCATCACCACTCCTAACCCCCCAGCCAGCCCAGTGCCCAACACCACACCTAACCCCCCCCCGCCACCCCAGTGTCCATCACCACTCCTAACCCCCCCAGCCCCGTGCCCATCACCACTCCTAACCCCCCCCTCACCCGCCCATGACTACCCCTAACACCCCCCAGCCCAGCCCAGCCCATCACCACTCCTAACCCCCCCCAGCCAGCCCAGTGTCCATCACCACTCCTAACCCCCCCAGCCCAGTGCCCATCACCCCTCCTAACCCCCCCCCACCCCAGCCCATCACCACTCCTAACCCCCCCAGCCCAGTGCCCATCACCACTCCTAACCCCCCCAGCCCAGCCCAGCCCATCACCACTCCTAACCCCCCCAGCCCAGCCCAGCCCAGCCCATCACCACTCCTAACCCCCCCCAGCCCAGCCCAGCCCATCACCACTCCTAACCCCCCCTCCAGCCCATCACCACTCCTAACCCCCCCAGCCCAGCCCAGCCCAGCCCATCACCACTCCTACCCCCCCCCCCCCAGCCCAGCCCAGCCCAGGGAAAATTAAAAAAAAAAAGAAAACCTGTCTGCTGCCGCTGTCGGGGCCGCCGCGGCAGAATCGAGCGTGCCGCGGGGCCCCCCTGTACCCACCCGGCAGAGCCTGCCCTCCCTGTAGCAGCTCTCTCTTTGGAGCTGCAGTCAGACGCGCCGGCTTGCAGAGCGCGCGAGAAGAGTTCCCTCGCTGCTCTGTTAAGCCCGCGGGGGCTGATGGGAAGTTCCCATCAGCCCCCGCGGGCTTAACAGAGTCGCGAAAGGGAAACTCTTCCCTTCGCGCTCTGCAAGCCGGCGCGTCTGACTGTAGCTCCAAAGAGAGAGCTGCTACGTGGAGGGCAGGATCTGCCGGGTACAGGGGGGCCCCGCGGCACGCTCGATTCTGCCGCGGCGGCCCCGACAGCGGCAGCAGACAGGGTTGTTTTTTTTTTTTCGATTGCGGACCTTCCCGCGTGCCAGCTGCAAGGCCTTCGCGTGCCACAGCTGGCACGCGTGCCATAGGTTCGCCATCGCTGGTGTATAAGATGTATGCTGTCCCAGATACTGAGTGCATTGTGTGGTTTGACATTCTCATGTGGAATGGCAGGTCACAGTGGTTACCAGACGGACCAGCATTCCTGTGAAAGGCAGATCGGCCTTAAAGGATACTCTGCACTGCAAGGTGGATTCGTGGTTGAACCAGTTCGCCGTGGTAGCTACTATTCTTCAGTTGGTGGTATGTGCAGCATTATTGTTTTGAGCTCTTCTCCAGTAGATTCAGTCTCTTCTGCCGAATGATAATATCCCCCTGTTGGAGTCTGTTACAGACTTCTTTCTGATGCGACATATGATCTGGTACGTCTAGTGGCCAGGGATAGTGTCCTGTCACTGGTGATGCGGTGTTAGATTTGGCTTTGTCACTGGGTAGCAGGCACATCTTCTAAAGCCCGGTTTACCCAACTGACCTTTGAAGAGAAGCTTATTTTTGGGCCGATTTGGAGAAGCTGGTGAAGGGCTTTGTCCGAGATAAAATCTTACCGCCTTCTGGAGGACAGATCCAGCGAGTCTGTGAAGCGGGCAGGAGCCCCTTTCCATCAGTCTCTGCCCATCACTACTAGCCTGTAAAGCCTTTTGGCTTGTTCTCAGTCCTTTTGTGGAGCGTGTGGGCCCAGGGCCTCTGTCCCCTCCAGAGGAGAACCCTCTTGGGCTGCGCAGTGAAGGTTTAGGGGCCCGTTCCTTCAGTTGGGGTCAGGCTTTGCCTCTTCTTCAGGAATAGGCCCAGGTCACCAAGAATCACTGGGTGCTAGACACCATTCAGTATGGCTATGTCCTGGAGGAGTGGAGTGGGAGTGGAGGAGTAGCCTAGTGGTTAGAACACTGGTTTGGTAACCAAGCAACCAGGGTTCAATTCCCACTAGCACTCCTTGTGGCCTTGGGCAAGTCACTTAACCCTCCATTGCCTCGGAAGAAAGGCCTGGCAATCTACTTCCGGTGACACTGCCAAGTAAACCCAGGAGCTTCTGAGTCGCCAGGAGTCAGGACTGACTCGAAGGCACACATTGGATTGGATGTCCTGGAATGCAAAAGGGCTGCTGTGTGGATCACCTTGGACACACTGTTACTCCTGAAGGCAGTGGTGCCTGTTCCCCCGGGTGATCAGGGCAAGGGTAGGTGTTCCATTTATTTAGTGGTGCCGAAAGAGGATGGATCATTCCAACCCATTCTGGACCTCAAGGGTGTCGATGAGCATTTGCGTTCCTGTGCTTCCAGATGGAAACACTGAAATCTATGTCTCAAGCGGTGCACCAAGTGTAGTTCCTGGCATCTCCAGATTTGGCTGAGGCACGTTTTATTTATTTATTTAACAGGTTTTATATACCACTTTATCATTTCAATCAAAGCGGTTTACATTGTAACTTAAACTTGGTAATGTACATTAAACAGGGACTTTGATAACTTGGATTTTACTGAGTCAATGGAGGGTTAAGTGACTTACCCAAGGCCACAAGGAGTGCTGGTGGGAATTGAACCCTGGTCTCTGGGTTCCTAAGCCAGTGCTCTTAACCATTAGGTTACTCCTCCACTCATTTTCATATCCTCATCTGGGAGAATCTGCAGGTTATGTGCATTTGCCGTATTTGGCTCTCACTTTCAGTTTGCCACCCTCCCATTTGGACACTCCAGTGCCCTGGGGACGTTCTCCAAGATCTTGCTGGTGGTGGTGGCTGCGGTGCTATGGCGCCAAGGGATTTGTGTGCATCTATATCTGGACTAATGGTTTGCCTGAGCCCATTCTCTTTCAGAGGCATCTCAGGTAGTGACTCTAGTGGTGTCCTCTTTAAAAACCTTTGGCTGGGTGATCTGTTGGAGAAAAAGCTAGTTGATGCCATCTCAGTCCCTGGATGCACACTTTGATACTCAAGAGAGCAGAGTCTTTCTGCCTGAGGAGGCAGTTAAAAGGTTGTTGCATTGGCTCATGCTGTTCTGTTTGCAGCAGGCTTCCAGAGTTCAGGATTATCTTTAGCTCCTTGGATTGATGGCGGCAACAGTCGAGATGGTGCTGTTGTGCGCTCATATGCTGCCGGTCCAGCGGTCCTTGCTTACTTGTTGGTCTCAGAGTTCTCAGGAGTTTGAGCTCAGGCTCCTGCTTCTGATGATGGTGAAGGCCAGCCTGTGGTGGTGGTAGAAGCCCAGCCTTCTGAGGAAGGGTATGCTGCTGGACGATTACTCATGGATCCTTCTGACAACAAAAGTCAGTCTCTCGGGCTGGGGAGCCCATTGCCAAGATCGAATGGCCCGGGGCTGTTGGAACTGCAGGGAGGTGGTGTGGTCCAACAGCTTCGAGGCAAGGGCCATCAGGTTGGCTTGTCTGCATTTCAAATGTTTTCAGACAATGCTGCAGAGATGGCTTATGTTAGTTGGCAGGGCAGCGCGAGCAGTGCCGCGATAGCTCTGGAGACCTCCTGTTTGTCTGAGTAGAAAAGAACCCCCTAGCTTTCTTGGCTCAGCACATTGCTGGGATGGGCAGTGTGGAAGCGGACTTCTCAGCCAGCACTGTCCTGGAGAGTGGGAGTTGAGTCGGGAGGTGTTTCAATTCATTCTGTGCCGCTGGAGTCGCCCTGAGATGAATTAGATGGCGACCTGCTTTAGTGCCATGTGTGCAGCTGCTTCATTCGCTGCATAGAGGTGGGGTCCGAGGGTGTCGTCGCCACTGTTCCCTCTAAGCTGTGTGCATGCACACACCTCGCCGAGCGAGTGCACATACTTTATAATAGAGCGCACAAAAATTATGGTTCTGATTCTGATAGAAAACAACACAGACGTCTTAAAATTTAAAAGTTGTGATTGTAATTACTAGAATTTTCTGCTTCATTTAGTAATAGTCTATTTTCATTTAATTTGATTAAAATCAATGTGGTGTACATACTATATTCTGATGTGTGGTCAAATTTTAAAGTATATAATTCCGAGTGTCGTTATGCGGCACACAAAAATTTAACCTTCCTTCAAAAGCTGCACAGCTGATATTTTATGCGCACACAGCCTACAGAAAATTAGAGGGAACATTGGTCGTCGCCCTGGCTTAGCCTTGGCCAAGTCATCGCCTGTGGTATGTGTTTCTTTGTGGACCCTGGTGGAATGGATGATTCGGGATATAGGGCGCCATCTGGGAAGGATTATTCTAGTGGCACCAGATTGACTGAGGAGAGCGTCATTTTGAGGTCTGATGCAGCTCTTGTAAGCTCCACCTCTTCGTTGCCTCCATCTTGGAATCTTTTGCTTTGGGGGCTGATCATCCTGAAGAATCCAACTCCCTTCTTGCTTACAGCTTGGCTCTTGAAAGGATATGGCTAGCGCATGAAGGCTATCTTCTGGTGGTGGTTCCATTCTGCTCAGAGCCCAGAGGAGGTGTACCAACCTGGCATACATGTGGGTTTGGTGCCTCTTTGAGCAATAGTGCAATGCACGGTAGCTCCTGAGATGGCCAAGCTGCTGTCTCTGTTGACCTTTCTGCAGGACGGTGTGAAGGTCCTTTTTCTTAGCTCCCTAAAGGCTCAGGTGGCAGTTTTGGCCTGTTTCAGAGGTCTGGTGGCTGGTAAGTCTCTAGCGTTACACCCAGATGTTTTGTGCTTTTTTAAAGGCGTTTGACATCTGCGTTCTCCCCTCCTGTCTGTGATCCCTTCCTGGGATTTGGGTCTGGTGCTCAGAGCCCTGATGTCGGAGCCCTTTGAACCATTGAAGCGTGCTATTCTGAAGGATTTGACGCTAAAGGTGGTCGTCTTGGTTGTGATTTGTTCTGCAAGGCGGCTTTCCTGGCTGCAGGCTCTGTCTTGCCGAGATACTTACCTATCTTTTTGGAGGAGGTTGTTTCCATTCAGCCTGTGCCTTCCTTCTTACCTAAGATGATTGTTCCATTTCATGTGGGACCAGGTGGTAGCTTGCTCAGCTTCTCTAAGGAGCAGTGTCAGGGGAAGGATAAAGATCTTTGCCTTGTGGATGTGCGGAGGGTGTTTTTCCAGTACTTGGAGGTTATGAATTCTTTTCATAAGTCAGACCATCTTTTTGTGTGGTTTGCTGGCCCACGCAAAGGTAATGCGGTGGCTGTCTAACTTGGGTTGCAGGGTTGAGGAGGCCTTTGCTCGGTGTACCTGCTGAGCGCACAGAGGGTTTGTGCGCTCATTTTACCCAAGCGCAAGTGTCTTTGTGGGCGGAGTGGAGCTCTGTAACCCCTGCACATGTTTGTTTGGGCAGCAAAATATGCATCATTTTACACTTTTGTCAAGCATACTCGGACAGACAAGGCCTTGGCTCTAAGGTTTTGTGAGCTGCTGTTTCTTTTTCCTACCCAGTGGAGGTGTAGCTTTGGTAAGTCCCACTTGTCTGAACTGGTCTAGCAGGACGATATGGAAGGTGACATTTTACTTTCCAGATAATGTCCTATCTCCAGGAACAAGCAGGAATGTAGTCTTCACATATGGGTATCGTCGGTACCGACGGAGCCTGCGCGGGAACGCTCCCCAGCATCCAGTAGCAAAGCTTTTGGGAGCATCCCACAGCGCCTGCATACTGCCTTCCAACTCTCCCACTTCAGTTTTTCGTTTTCCGCGGAGCCGACAGGACGCATACCCTATCACCGCAGAAAAATGTATTCTTATTATTTTGTTTTTTGTGGTCACGTCTGCCTTCATTCGACGCCGGTTCTCTTTTCTTCTTTTTAAAAAAAGCAAACAACTAACTTTCTAAAATATTTTTTTTCAGGGGCTTTTCCCCTCTCGGGGCTAGGCGCCATTTTGGGCACTAGGCCCATTTTTCTTCAAACATGGAGAAACCAGCTAGTGGTTTCAAGAAATGTTCTAAATGTGACAATACCATATCCGTCACCGACACCAATGAATGGTGTCTTAAGTGTTTAGGTCCTGACCATTCTCCATTGGAGTATCTCTCCTGCAGAACAATGACCAAGAGGAGCCTGCAGAATAGAGCTGCAAAACTCGGTACCCTTTTTGCAGCAGATACAATGTCAGTTGCATCGACGTCTTCCAGGGCTTCATCTTCCTCCCATGGATCTCAGGTAACTAAACTTAAGTCTTCTAAGACTGGCCGGCCCTCAAAGGGTAGATCTCCTTCTATGTAAAACCTGTTCATGTTACACTTGTTATATGTAAACCGCTTCTTATTTAAAAGTTGATTTGTAAATAATTTAAAAATCTGTTCTATGTAAAACCTGTTCTTGTTACACTTGTTATATGTAAACCGCCTTTGATCTATGGAAGAGGCGGTATATAAGAAAGTTTTAAATAAATAAATAAATAAATAAGTATCGAGATGCCACTGGCGTTGCCCTCGAGGAAAGTTCACTGGCAAAACAGCCCCGGCGGGAGGCCTTGGTCTCCAAAGCATTAACAGGGCTCCAGAATGTTCCAGACACTTCCACCTCTGCAGAACTACTGGTGCCATGTTCTGGGGTCGTAGCCGCTTCCACTGGTACCGACACCCAGGCATCGGCAGGAGCGATGGATCACAGAATCCTCGCTATTGAACGCAGTCTAGCGGCCCTCTTAGCAGCTTCGGTACGGCTAAGAATGCTACAGACGGTTCCACAGGTATCGGTACCGACACCGGTACCCGAGTGCCTCGGCAGGTATACTTCCCCCCCCATGCCGAGCCTTGAGTCTATCTCAGGTATCAACAGATCAGTACCGAGACACCCCGATACCGACTTAGAGCGATACCGACACCGTGCATTGCAGAAACACCCGGTGCAGAGATACTTTGAATTATCTGATTCCGATGACTCTGATTACTCTGACGGTACTAGAGCTATCCTTCCGGAGGATCCATCTCCTTCTCCTCAACGCAGAATGTCTCCTCCAGAAGACATGTCCTTCCAGGATTTTATATTTGATTTAGCTCGGGGTTTTGCAATCATGGTGACTCCAGAGAAGGAACCCAGAGCAGAAGAATTAGAAATTCTTCAGTGCCCTAAGGCTCCTAAAGAGGCAGCTACTCTGCCCATTCATAGAATCTTGCATGATCTTATGCTAAGAATGTGTGAAACTCCTTTAACGGTGTCTCCACACTCTCGAAGACTCTATACCATGTACCGAGTTCCAAGCTATCCTGGCTATCAAAAGACTCGGTTGCCACATCATTCAATGGTAGTGGAATCGGCGATGCGTAGGATTAAGAGTGCTAAAACACATTCTTCTAGTACTCTGGGCCGTGAATCGAGGCTGCACGATGCCTTTGGGCGTCGATGTTTCCAATCCTCCATGTTGGCAGCCAGGATTAGCTCCTACATTCTTTATATGAGAATGTTCCTCAAAGAAGTTACAGGTGACTTGGAGCTCATGAACCCTCTTCTCCCTGAGGAAAAAAGGGGGGAATTCCTTACTCTGGTCAAACATGCCCTGGATGTCTCTAAATTTGTAAACCATGCAACCTTTGATTGCTTTGAATGCATTAGCAGAACCTCTGCTATTTAGAACAATGGGTGCAAGATAAACTGGGAAATATTCCTTGCACAGGAGAAAATCTCTTTGGCAAGGATTGGCAAGACAAGGCTAATCAGATTGAATCTTAAAATACTACCTTGAACAGACTATCAAAGTCTACAGCCAACCCAGCAAAGAAAACGTCAGTCAAGAAACCCTATCTCCAGGAACAAGCAGGAATGTAGTCTTCACATATAGGTATCGTCAGTACTGACGGAGCCTTCGCGGGAACACGCCTCAGCGTCCAAAAGGAAAGCTTTTGGGAGCATCCCACAACGCATGCGTGCTGCCTTCCCGCCTCACTGCCTCTCTCACTTCAGTTCTTCGTTTTCCGCGGAGCCGACAGGACATCTCTCCTGTCACCGCAGAAAACGTTATCTTCTTTCTTGTTTTTTGTGGTCGCATCTGCCTTCTTTCAACGCCTACCGGTACCGCCGGTTCTCTTCTTATTTTCTTCTAAAAAAAAAAAAAAAGAAACTTTTCTTCTATCCTTCGGTGCCTCACCCCTCCTAGCCCAAAACACAACTGCCCGCATAATAGCCGGTACTACAAGACACGATCACATCACACCCATACTGAAAGAACTGCACTGGCTCCCAATCATCTCACGCATCAAATACAAGACTATCATAAACATATTCAAGATCAAACAACACTCCTCCGCCATAAGCCTACACATACTCATACAACCCGACACAAGCACACGGCCAAGAAGAAGAGGCACCTCCAATCGGGTTAACACCCCAAAAGACTTCACCAAGACCCGCAAAGACACCGCACAATGAGCAATCTCCCTGGCTGCTCCATCCATATGGAACTACCTCCCAGATGATCTGAGACTAATCACAGAAATCAAGGACTTCCGAAAACAGCTGAAGACAACCCTGTTCATCGATTACTATGGACATACCCCCTGAATCAGCATACAAGTCAGATCATCAACCCCCCCTCCACCCCAAGACTGTATATAAGACTGTATAATAGCTCATGATGTATAATAGCGCACTATGTAGATAAACCAAATCTAATCACATCCCCGCCAACACATACACACCACTCTGTACACTGCATGAAAACATTTGCCCCCTTGATTGTTTGCAGTGGAAACCGCTTTGATTGAATGATAAGGCGGTATATAAATACCATTAAATAAATAAATAAATAGGTGCCATTTTGGGCACTAGGTCCAAAAATCTCCAGACATGGAGAAGCCAACTAGTGGTTTTAAAAAATGTTCAAACTGTGGCGGTACTATTTCCATCACCGACACCCACGAATGGTGTCTCAAATGCATCGGCGTCCTCCAGGGCTTCATCTTCCTCTCATGGATCTCAGGTAAATAAACAAAAGTCTGTAAAGACTAGCCAGTCCTTGAAGGGTAAATTTCCTGCAAAGCATCGAGATGCCACTAGCACTACCCTCAAGGAAAGTACACCGGCAAAATTGCCCCGGTGGGAGTCTTCAGTCTCCAAAGCACAAACAGGGCCTCCACCTCTGCAGAACTACTGGTGCCATGCTCTGGGGTCGTAGCCGCTTCCACCGGTACCGACCAGGCATCGGCATTAGCAATAGATAAGAGAATCCTTGCTATTGAACGCAGTCTAGCATCCCTCTTAGCTGCCTCGGTACCGCTGAGACCTCTACAGACGGTTCAAATGAGCTCCAGTGGCACTCGATCAGGTGGGATGGCTTCCTTCCATGCCGAGCCTCGAGAGTTTCTCCGGCATCGAGGGGTTGGAACCGAAACTCCACGTTACCGATATTCATTGGTACCAGCATCGATCGATGCAAAGCTCCGATGAGTCTTCCGATTCCGAAGACTCTACTGATAAAAGAGCAGTTCTGTTGAAAGATCCATCTCCTTCTCCTGAGCGCAGAATGTCTCCTCCAGAAGACATGTCTTTTCAGGATTTCATACGTGATGTAGCTAAAGGGCTTTCAATCACGGTTACTTCTGAGAAGGAACCTAGGGCAGAAGAACTAAGAATTCTGCAATACCCTATGGCTCCCAAAGAGGCAGCGATGCTGCCCATTCATCAGATCCTTCAAGATCTTTTGTTCAGAATGTGGGAAACTCCCTTAACGGTGTCACCGCATTCTCAATGCCTCGATACCATATACCGAGTCCCACCTTCTCCAGGGTTTCAGAAGACTCAGTTACCACACCATTCCATAGTAGTGGAATCAGCCATGCGGAGAATAAAAAGTGCTAAAACGCATTCTTCCAATCCGCCAGGCCATGAATCGAGGACACTCGATGCCTTTGGTCGTTGATGCTTTCAATCCTCCATGCTAGCAGCTAGGATTAGCTCATATTGCCTTTACATGGGAATGTTTCTTGAGAAGGTTACAGCTGATCTGGAACGCATGAGCCTTTTTCTTCCTGAAGATAAATGGGGTCAGTACCTCACTCTGCTCAAGCACGCTCAAAATGTCTCCAAATTTGTGAGTCGTGCAGCTTTTGACTGCTTTGAAGCTATTAGCAGGACCTCTGCTATTGCTATCGAAGCACGGCGCATTGCCTGGCTCCAAGCATCAGATTTAGAGGAGTGGGTGCAAGAGACGATAGGAAGCATTCCTTGCACAGGTGAAAACTTATTTGGGAAGGATTGGCAGACCAAGGCTAATCAGATTGAATCTGACAATACCACCTTGAATAGACTATCGAAGTCTACAGCCAACCCATCAAAGAAAAAAACAGACAAGAAGTTTTTCTTTAACAAAAAGAAAAAATCTTACCACTCTTATTCCCATCCAATTCACTGTCCAGTTCATGCTCCCCAAAAGGGGCAGCAACCTAGACAACAATGAAAGCTGCAAGCTCAAAGAGCTCAACCGGCTCAGCAAGTACAGCCTCTGCAGGGGCTTTGACTTCTACCTAGAGAACTTAACCATTTTGCCTCTGGAAGGGTCCAGAGCCCTTGACCATTACGGGCAGATTATGCCATTTTGCCAAAAGATGGCAACAAATAACATCAGAAAACTTGACTCTGTCCATTGTAGGACAGGGGTACAAACTTCACTTTCTCAGCATGCCCCCGCCTACAATTATAAAAGAATTCAATTCTCAATGCTCTGTCACCGACATCCTGTGTCAGGAGGTCTCTTCACTTCTTGCTCAGGAAACAATAGAAGAGGTACCCATATCCCAACGGGGGAGGGGGTTCTACTCCCCCTATTTTCTTATCCCAAAGAAGACAGGGGGATACAGACCTATCCTGGACCTCAAAGAATTGAACAAATTTCTGTTCAGAGAAAAGTTAAAAATGATCTCCTTCGGAACACTTTTACCATACCTTCAGAATCAGGATTGGTTATGTTCTCTAGATCTAAGAGATGCGTACACGCATATCCTCATCCATATAAATCACAGGAAGTACCTTCGATTTCTCTTTCAAGGAAACCACTTCCAATACAGAGTCCTTCCTCCATTCGGGCTGGCCTCTGCCCCAAGAGTTTTCACAAAATGCATGGCTGTAGTAGCAGCATTCCTGAGAACTCTGGGGATATTCATCTTCCCCTAATTAGACGATTGGCTCATCAGAGCACCAACAGCTCCAGAAACAGAACAAGCTGTTTCTCGTGCCATGAGAATTCTCCAATATTTGGGTCTGGTAGTCAACTACCCAAAGTCTCACCTCACCCCTTCTCAATCCCTAGAGTTCATAGGTGCTTGCTTAGACACGCAGCAATCAAAGGCATTCCTGCCATAGCTGCACTGTCTACGAATAATAGAATTGGCTTCCCAAGCAGTAAAGAAAACCCTACTAACTGCCCAGGAAATGCTTCAAGTGCTGGGGCATATGGCATCCACGGTACATGTGGTCCCTTATGCCCGCCTACACATGCGAGCGGCTCAGTGGACCCTCTCTTCGCAGTGGACACAAGCCACAGGTCGCTTAATGGACAAAATCAAGAATTCGACATGTCTCGTTTTGTCCCTACAGTGGTGATAGTCCCTCAAAAACCTCCTGGTAGGTTCCCCCTTCCAGCAACCACTTCCCCAGATCACCCTGACAACAGATGCGTCCAAGTTGGGTTGGGGAGCCCACTTGCACGATCTTTCCACTCAGGGTCTCTGGACCTCACAAGAGGCCTCTCTTCAAATAAACCTCTTAGAGCTAAGAGCCATTTACAAAGCTATGATAGCATTTCAGGCCCAGCTCAGTCAAAAGACAGTTCTGGTCCAAACCGACAATCAGGTTGCCATGTTTTACATAAACAAACAAGGCGGAACGGGCTCTCTGTCGCTATGCAACGAAGCTTTGCGACTATGGGCCCTCGCCAGAGAGCTCCAAATTCACCTTCTAGTGGTATACCTTCCAGACATTCAAAACTTGTGGGCAGACAAGCTGAGTCGAATACTGCTGCCACACGAGTGGTCTCTCCAGTCAGACCAACTGGCTCGAGTGTTCCAAACCTGGGGAACACCAGATATAGACCTTTTTGCATGTCCACAGAATGCCAAACTTCCCTGGTTCTTTTCCAGAATTCCGGCTCAATACTGTCTAGCAAACAATGCTTTCCAGCTCCATTGGGGTCAGGACTTCCTCTATGCCTTCCCACCCTTTCCCCTAATTCCCAAAACTCTTTTCAAGCTTCAGAGAGATAGGGGTTATATGATTCTCATAGCTCCATGTTGGCCAAGACAATCTTGGTACCCTCTGCTTCTCCGTCTCTCTCAAGCAACTCCTCTAGAGTTGGGATATGCTCCAGATCTCCTTTCCCAGGAGAACAGGAAGCTTCTGCATCCCAATCCTCAGTCCCTGCACCTCTGGGCCTGGCTGCTGAAGGCATAGAACCTTTAGATATCCACCTCTCTCAGCAAGTGAAGGATATCCTTCAAGCTTCGAGAAAACCTTCCACAAGGCATTCCTATGATTTCAAATGGAAAAGGTTTTCTATATGGTGTTCAAAAAAGGAGCTTAACCCCCTTTCCGTGCCCATGGAGTGGCTTCTGGAGTATCTCCTCCATCTTTCAAATTCCGGTCTTAAGACAAATTCAGTGCGAGTCCATCTCAGTGCTATTGCGGCTTTCCACAAGTCCAAGGATGGACAACCAATCTCTTCTCATTCACTTGTGTCAAGATTCATGAGAGGTCTACTATTGACAAAGCCCCCCATAAAGCCGCCACCGGTGGCATGGGACCTGATTCTGATTCTTGGGCAGCTTATGAAGCCACCTTTTGAACCTTTAGCCACTGCAACTTTAAAATTCCTTTCCTGGAAGGTCATTTTCCTAATTGCAATAACTTCTGCTAGACACATTAGTGAACTTCAAGCTTTAGTGGCTGACCCTCCTTATACAAGATTCCACCATGATAAAGTAGTCCTCAGGACTCATCCACACTTTATGCCAAAGGTGGTTTCGTCTTTTCATTTAAACCAGTCGGTTTACCTTCCTGTATTTTTCCCTAGGCCTCATGCCTCCAGTGCAGAAAAGAAACTTCATACCTTAGATTATAAAAGAGCTTTAGCCTTTTACCTTCAAAGAACTGAACAACATAGGAAGTCTTCTCAACTCTTTGTTACTTTTGATTCTAGTCATTTGGGACTTCCAGTTTCCAAACATACCCTATCTAAGGGGATTGCAAACTGCATATCCTTCACTTATGATAGTAAAGGTCTTTCCCTCGAGGGCCATGTTACAGCTCATAATGTCAGAGCAATGGCATCCTCGGTTGCTAATCTCCGCTCTGTGTCTATAGATGATATCTGTACTTGGGCTTCAGTACATACCTTTACAGCCCTCTACTGTCTGGACAAGGACTCCCGTCGGGATGCCTCATTTGGCCAGGCTGTCCTACTGCATCTCTTTCAGACTTAATGCAACTCCTACCCTCCATTCCGGTAGGATGCCAGGGATCCATGGGAGGAAGAATGACCCTGTTCACACGGGTTCACAGCTCGCTGGGGTCATTCCTCTGGCATCTTTCAGCTGGGGAGTCCCCATATGTGAAGACTACATTCCTGCTTGTTCCTGGAGATAGCGTAGTTACTCACCTGTAACAGGTGATTTCTGGGAACAGCAGGAATTAAGTCTTCACAACCCACCCACCTCCCCTAGGAGTTGTCTATCTCTCTCTCTGTCTCTCTCCTTGACTCAGCTTTAAACTCAACTGAAGTGAGAGGCAGTGAGGTGGGAAGGCAGCACACATGTGCTGTGGGATGCTCCCAAAAGCTTTCCTTTTGGACGCTGGGGAGCGTTCCCACGCAGGCTCCTTCGGTACCGATGATACCCATATGTGAAGGCTTAATTCCTGCTGTTCCCGGAGATCACCTGTTACAGGTGAGTAACTATGCTTTTTCAACAAGAAGAAGAGGTTTTACCCATCTTACACCCATCAAGGCTACTGTCTAGTTCATGTTCCCCAAAAGGGGCAGCAACAGACCAGACAGCAGAGGAAGCCACAAGTTCCTAGAGCTCAACCAGCTCAGCAGACTCAGCCTCCTCATGGGCTTTGACTCCTTCCTAGAGAACTTAGTTTTTCTGCCCCTAAAAGGTCCAGAAACCCTTACTATCCCGGGCAGATTATGCCATTTTGCCAGAAGATGGCAACAAATAACATAAGAAAACTGGACCTTGTCCATTGTACAAGAAGGGTGCAGACTTCATTTTCACAGCATGCCCCCTCCCACAATCATAAGACTGTTCAGTTCTCAGGTCCCTGTCACCAATCTCTTGGGTCAAGAGGTCGCATCACTTCTTGCTCAGGGAGCAATAGAAGAGGTACCCATATCCCAACAGGGTATGGGGTTCTACTCCCCCTACTTTCTCATCCCAAAGAAAATGGGGGGACACAGGTGTATACTAGACCTCAGAGAATTAAAGAAGTATCTGTTCCGGAAAAAATTAAAAATGATCTCCCTCGGTACACTCCTGCCATACCTTCAGAGTCAGGACTGGCTATGTTCTCTAGATCTAAAGGATGCATATACGCATATTCTCATCCTTGCAGATCACAGGAAATTCCATCGTTTCCTTTTCCAGGCAAGACATTACCAATGCAGGGTTCTTCTCTTCGGTCTGGCTTCTACCCCAAGAGTCTTCACAAAATGCATGGCAGTAATAGCAGCATTCCTGAGAACTCTAGGGATATTCGTCTTCCCTTACTTAGGCGATTGGCTCATTCGAGCATGAACAGCTCCAGAAGTCGGCTTCACTCTTTCTCGCACCATGCAAATCCTTAGATACTTGGGAGTGGTCATAAACCTCCCAAAATCTCATCTCACCCCTTCTCAGTCTCTAGAATTCATAGGGGCTCGTCTAGACACAAGGCAGTTAAGGGCTTTCCTGCCACCGCATGGTGTCTTTGTATAGTACAACTGGCCTCCCAAGCAGCTATGAAGGTCTTCCTGACTGCTCGGAAGATGCTTCAGCTTCTGGGGCATATGGCATCCACGGTCCATGTGGTTCCCTATGCTCGACCTCATATGCGAGCAGCCCAGTGGACCCTATCCTCTCAGTGGACCCTATCCTCTCAGTGGACACAGGCCTTGGGTCGGTTAACGGACAAAATCAGAAACTCCACACATCACATTTTGTCCCTGCAATGGTGGCAGTCACTGGAAAACCTCGTTGGTTCCCCTTTCCAGCAGCCTCTATGCCAAACCACCCTAACAACAGATGCGTCCAAGTTGAGTTGGGGGGCTCACTTGCACGATCTATCAACTCAGGGTCTCTGGACCCCACAGGAGGCTTGTTTTCACATAAACCACCTAGAGCTCAGAGCCATTTTCCATGTTGTCCGAGTTTTTCAGGCCCATCTCAGCTACAAGACAGTTCTTTTCCAGACCGACAATCAAGTAGCCATGTTCTATGTGAACAAGCAGGGCGGAACAGGCTCTCTGTCGTTATGCAACAAAGCTTTGCGACTGTGGGCCCTCGCCAGAGAGTGCCACAGTGAGCACGCCGCCATCTGATAGATCAAAGGGCAGCAGCCCTTTAAAAGCGTCGTGCTCCATCGGAGGAGCCAGAGCACGCCGCCGCCGGATAGATCAAAGGGCAGCAGCCCTTTAAAAGCGGTGTGCTCCATTGGACGGGCCCGCGCCTGAGAGCCTCACCGGAGGGCCCTTTGGCATGGCCCTTAGGCGTGGGCCTGTGAGCACTCTGGTGTGAGCCGTTAACCCTGCTCCTCCTAATCATCACGGCTGCCTGGAGCCAGCCCTGGAACTGGGTAGGCACAATCGCTCCTCCACAATTCTCCTGACCCCAGCCATCTCGCCAGCACCACCTTCCTTCAAGCAACTTTCCTTGACTTGCTGCCCACTGCTGACATTGACCTTTCCTTCCATTATCCGCCTCGTACTTGCTACCCATTGTCTGCTTATTACTGTTACCTACTGCCTGCCTAGAACTGCTAACCATTGTTTGCACTGAACTGCTACCCACTGTTTGCCTAGACCTGTTGCCCACTGCCTGCACTGAACTGCTACCCAGTACTTGCATAGAACTGCTGCTCACTGCCTGCACCACAGCAGAACTGCTACCCAGTACTACTCTGAACTGCTACCCATTGCTGCACAGAACTGCTACCCATTGCTGCCTAGATCTGCTACCCATTGCTGCCTAGACCTGCTATCCAGCGTTGCCTAGACCTGCTATCCAGCGTTGCCTAGACCTGCTATCCAGCGTTGCCTAGAACTGCTACCCAGCGTTGCACAGAACTGCTTCCCAGTGTTGCTTAGAACTACTATCTATTGTTGCATATAACACAGGTACACTACCAAAAAACTGCCTCCAGTTTTGCAACTGATTCCTATAGATTTTGGGGTGCTGAATCCAGGAAAAATAGCCAAAATGTTCCATCACATCACGTTTTCTTGCAAAATTAGATTTCTTACCCATATAAGGAATGTTCACATAATTTCTTTTTAGCCGACTGCAGTTTATTTTCTTGGCCCAAAATAGAGGTTGTAATGGTTAACTAACTAGAAACACTCCCTCATGATATTTTAGAGTGTTTTGTATTCATTTTATACATTAACAGGACGATTGGGAGGCGGGAGGCTAAATCCAGTACTCGCGCTGGCGCATGTTCTTTCCTGTTCGCCTCGCCTCGTTCGCTCGCTCAAACACGGTGGTTGCGACATGAACGTTCCTGTCAAATTTCAGTTTCTTGCAAGTTCATTATTACCTTTTGTTTGCTCAGTCGTAATCCAGCTTTATTCCGAAGTGGTTCACTACAGTTGTAGTTTGCAGTGCTGTGTATTTGTGATGGCTCACAGAGCCAGAGGTTGCGTCAACTCTCCGGACAGTTTGTTTTATTTGTGGGGAATATACCGTGAAAAAGCGGCAGAGGAACATTTCTGCATTTATTAAAAAAGTATATTTCGCCTCTTTCGGTTTGAAGTTAGGCGATCAAGACAAACCGTGGGCTCCTCACAAAGTGTACAAGACATGTGAGGAAGACCTACGCTTATGGATGAAAGGTAAAAAACAAGCATTTCGTTTCGGAATACCTATGATGTGGCGTGAACAAAGAGACCACAGCAGTGACTGCTATTTTTGCTCTTGCATTGTGAAGGGATACAACTTAAAAAATAAGAACGTAATAAGTTACCCCAACCTTCCCTCAGCAATTAGGCCTATGCCTCATAGCAACGAAGTACCTGTGCCTGAACCACCAAAATCTTTGGATCATATTTGTGTGGACGGTTCTGATCATGATGACTCATCAGATGGCTTTTCCCGATGAGTCCAGTACTTCCGAGTTTGAAACTGAACCAGATCCGAAACCTGAACTTTTCTCTCAAGCTGAATTGAATGATTTAGTCCGGGATTTAAGACTCCCAAAAGATATGCTGCCCAACTGCTAGGTTCTCGGCTTAAACAGAAAAATCTATTGTCACCAGGAACAACTTTTTATTGGTACCGCAACCGCGAGACACAATTTTTGAAGTATTTCAGCAAAGAGGAAGATTTGGTATTTTGCAACGATATATACGGAGTGATGGAAAAGTTTAAACTCAAGTATGATCCTGCTGAATGGCGGCTGTTCATTGATTCGTCAAAAGACAGCATAAAAGGTGTTCTTCTTCATAATGGCAACACATTCGCTTCAGTTCCTATTGCTCACTCTATTATTCTCCAAGAAAAATACGAGAATTTGGCCCTGATTCTTCAGAAGATTCGTTATGATGAGCATAAGTGGATGATTTGTGGAGACTTTAAAATTCTATCCATGCTATTAGGGCAGCAATCCGGTTTCACCAAATATCCCTGCTTCCTTTGCTTGTGGGATAGCCGGGCCCGCGACCTACACTGGGGAAAAAAGACTGGCCAATTCGGGAGTATTTGAGACCCGGTGAGAAAAATGTTCTTCATGAGAGCTTGGTACCTCGTGATAAAATTCTATTACCACCTCTCCACATTAAGTTGGGTCTCATTAAGCAATTCATCGTCCCTTCCAAAAGATGGTGAGTGCTTTCGGTACCTTTGCTCAAAGTTCCCCCGACTTTCTGAAGCAAAGCTAAAGTGTTTGTTGGCCCTGATATAAGGAAACTCATTTCAGATGGAGCATTCGCAGAAACGATGTCTGAGAAGGAAAAATAAGCCTGGGATTCCTTCAAGGATGTTGTTCTCAAATTCTTGGGGAACAGGCGGGATGAGAACTATAAGGATATTGTTGCCAGGATGCTCAATGCCTTCAAAGAACAAGGCTGTAACATGAGCCTGAAAGTCCATTTCTTGCACTCCCATGTGAACTACTTTCCCGAAAACTTGGGGGCGTACAGTGAAGAACAAGGTGAAAGGTTTCACCAGGACATCAAGGACGCAGAGAGAAGGTACCAAGGAAGATGGAACACCACTATGATGGCTGATTTCTGCTGGTTGCTGCTGCGGGAAACCCCAGATGAAAAATACGCCAAGCAGCGCACCAAGAGAAGCATTCGGGGGAAGAAGAAACGGGCCCACCAGGAGATTGATTGACCCAAGAATGACTTTAAAATCTAAACTGTGTTGACAAATATTGTGTTTTTACTAAACTTTGAAATAAAAATTTGCTAGTTATTATCACAGTGTCGGATCTTATTTATTAGAATTTTATTTTCACACCATCGGGTGTTTGTCTTCATGTATTGCAATGGTGCGGTTTGCGTTTTCTATTCTTACATACATACCTGTACAACATTTTTTGCACATTTCTTTGCTTTGCTTTGTGTCTAACCTCGCTCTTATATGCTCAATGTTTGTGCACATGTATGTGGCTCTTTTAAGTGCAGACAATTTTGCTACCATCACAGTGTGTTTTGTTGACATTACTCTATTCTTATGTGCTGCCTTGTTACAATTTTCTTTATTCTTATTTGAATAACTACTAAACAATTAGTATAAAGAATTCATCCAAGAAACTTTTATCTCGATTGCACTCAATCTGAAACGTTCACCTCAAACTGCTAACCCAATGTAGCAAAAAATCTGTACGTGATGGAGCAAATTGGTTACCAGATTTGGATTCAGCGCACCAAAAAACGTAAAAATCAATCGAAACATTAGAGGCAGTTTAAAAAAAAAAATGTTTTAGTGTACCTGTGTAATTGCTCCCAGTGTTGCACAGAACTGCTACTCATTATTGCCTTGAACTGCTACCCAGTGTTGCTTAGAATTGCTACCCAGTGTTGCTTAGAATTGCTACCCAGTGTTGCGTAGAATTGCTCCCAGTGTTGCACAGAACTGCTACCCATTGTTGCTTAGGACTGCTACCCATTATTGCCATGAACTGCTATCCAGTGTTGCTTAGAGCTGCTACCTATTGTTGCTTAGAACTGCTTCCCGTTGTTTACCCAGACCTTGCTGTCAACCTCCATGGCCCCACATCTCATTGTCCTTCTCTCCCTCATCCTCCCCAACTGCCTCCCCTCCTATCAACACCTATCCTCTCCCCCTAGCCTCCTCACTTCTCTCTCCACTCTTTCCCCTAACCTAGCATCTACCTTCCTCACTTCTCCCTCCACTCTCCCCCCTAGCCTAGCATCTGCTTTTGAGCCTCTCCACACCATCCCCCGCACCTACCCAGCCCCCCTCGCCACCTTCCTCACTTCTCCCTCCATTCTGGCCCCTACCCTAGCACCTGCTCTTGAGCTTCTCCACACCATCCCCCGCATTCAACCTGCCCCCCTCTCTTTAAGGCAACCTCACCCTCGCTTCCGCCGTACTATCTCCACTTTACCTCGCTCTCTAATATTCATTCTCCTTCTCTCTTCAGGTAATATCAACCCTAACTCTGGTCCCCCCCGATTTCTCTCCCACTCTAAAGATAGTTCCTCACGTACCCTATTTAATCTCATCCACATCCCACTCCTCCGTCCTTCCACCCTCTCCCAGTCATCCCACAATCACTCACCCATAAATATCAACTCCAACCCTACCCCCCAAAATACACCCTCACATAGCCTACCTGGCACCATCAAATTAATCCTCATTTCCACCCCCCCTCATATCCCTCTCGGGGAGCACATACACACAAACATACCCACCCTCACCTTTCTCCATCTAAAGCTCGCCACTACCCTAAAAATAGACTCCCGCGCTATTCTAATAAGAAATCCACACGTAACTTATCCAACCTTATCCATATCCCTCTCCTCCCCCCCTCCGCTCTCCAGTTTACTTGTGCCCTATGGAATGCATGCTCAGTCATTAAAAAAACCTCTTTTATTCATGATCTTTTCATCTCTAATGCCCTACACCTCCTTGCCCTGACCGAGACCTGGCTCTCCCCAGACGACACCGCATCCATTGCCTCTCTCTGCTATGGGGTCTACCAATTCTCCCATACACCTCGATCTACTGGTCGCGGTGGTGGCGTTGGCCTCCTACTCTCTCTCCCTCTTGCCAATTCCAACCCCAACCCCTCCTGCCACCCCAATCATACTTCCCCCCTCTCCTTCGAAGTCCATTACATTCGCCTCCTCACACCACTTCCCCTCCGAGTAGTGGTTATTTATCCCCCACCCGACTACTCCAAATCAACATTCCTCACCAACTTCGACTCCTGGCTCTCTGCCTTTATGGATCCCTCCTCCCCCACTCTTATTCTTGGCGATTTCAACATTCACTTCGACAATCGCTCCGACCCCCATGCCTCAAAGTTCCTCACTCTTACTGCCTCGTTTGACCTCCAACTTTGCTCCACTGCCCCACACACCTATACGACCACTGCCTTGACCTAATACTCTTCTCCAATTCCTCTCCCTCAAACCTCCGCAAATCAATCCTTCCCTTATCTGACCATCACCTCTTAACTTTTTACTCTTCAGCTCCCAACCTCATCCCAACCTCATCCTGTCTCCTCCGACCTATTTAGAAATCTTCATAATATTGATCCCCTGACTCTCTCCTCCACCATTTCTCCATATCTTTCCTCCATTTTATTATCCGATTCTGTCGACGAAGCATTATCCTCATACAATACTACACTATCCTCAGCCCTTGACACTCTTACCCCTTCCACCCCACGTCCTGTTAAACGATCTACTCCCCAACCCTGGCTTTCACCCACAATCCATTACTTACGCATCTGTGCCTGTTCTGCCGAACGAGCCTGGTCCAAATCCCGCTCCCCAGAAAACCACCTACAGTTCAAATTCATGCTTGGCTCCCTCCATTCAGCCTTAGCACTTGCCAAACAAGACTACTACATTCATCTGATTAATTCCCTTGCCTCTGATCCTCGCCGTCTCTTTAACACCCTCAATTCTCTCCTCAACGTCCCCCCGCCCCCAATCCCGCCCTCCCTTTCTGCCCAAACCCTAGCCGACTACTTCCACGACAAAATCCTCAAAATTACCCTCCAATTCCCTACCCCCTCATCTACCTCCCCTCCTCCACATTTCTCCTCCCCCATCCATACTCCCCCTGCCACCCTCTCCCCTTTGATCTCTGATGAAGAAACCACACTCCTTCTTTCCTCCTCCAAACCCACCACCTGTTCTTCAGACCCTATCCCCACCCATCTCCTACGTTGCATCTCCCTCACCATTGTCCCCTCCATCACTCATATCCTCCACTGCAACTATCCCCGCTGACTTCAAACACGCTGTTGTCACACCCCTCCACAAGAAACCCTCACTTGATCCCACATGCCCTTCTAACTATCGACCCATCTCCCTCCTTCCCTTCGTATCCAAACTATTAGAACGAGCAGTCCACTGTCGCTGCCTCGACTTCCTCTCCTCCCAGGCCCTCCTGGACCCACTTCAATCCGGCTTCTGTCCCCTACGTTCCACTGAAACGGCACTCGCTAAAGTCACTAACGACTTGTTCCTGGCTAAATCCAAGGGCCTCTACTCTATCCTCATCCTTCTCGACCTTTCTGCTGCCTTTGACACCGTTGACCATGACTTCTCCTCATCACCGTCTCCTCGCTTGGCTTCAAGGATTCCATACTATCTTGATTCTCCTCCTACCTCTCCCATCGCTCATTCAGTGTATGCTCTGGTGGCTCCTCCTCTTCCCCTACCCCACTCTATGTAGTAGTACCCCAGGGATCTGTTTTGGGCCCCCTCCTCTTCTCTCTCTATACCCAAGGCCTTGGCGCGCTCATCTCCTCCCATGGCTTTCAATACCATCTCTATGCCGATGACTCCCAAATCTACTTCTCTACACCTGATATTTCTCCGGCAACCCAGTCCAAAATCTCTGCCTGTCTTTCGGACATCGCTGCCTGGATGTCTCATCGCCGATTAAAATTGAGCATGGCCAAGACTGAACTCTGTCTTTCCATCTAACTCCTCCCCCCCACTTTCCCCTCTCTCAATCCATGTGGATGGATCTACTATCCTTCCTGTTCCCTCGGCCCGCAATCTAGGGGTTATCTTTGACACCTCTCTCTCCTTTTCTGCTCATATCCAACTTGTAGCTAAGACCTGCCGCTTCTTTCTCTACAACATCAGCAAAATCTACCCCTTCCTCTCTGAACACACTACCAAAACGCTTATCCACTCCTTAATCTCCTCTCGCCTTGATTACTGCAACCTACTCCTCGCTGGTCTTTCTGCAAGCCACCTCCTACCCCTCCAATCTATACAAAATCACGCCGCTCGACTAATCTTCTGCCAACCTCGCCATGCCCACGTTACTCCTCTTCTCAGGTCGCTTCACTGGCTCCCTGTCCAATTCCGCATCCAATTCAAGCTTCTCCTGCTAACCTATAAGTGCATCCACTCTATGGCCTCTCACTATCTCTTATCTCTTATCCCGCCCTACATCCCCTCTCGAAACCTGCACTCCACTAACAAATTACTTCTATGAATGCCTTTTACATGCACTGCGAACTCCCGACTGCGCTCCTTTCACCTTGCTGCACCTTACGCCTGGAACAGCCTACCTGCGTCTTTGCGCCAGGCATCCTCCTTGGCCCTCTTCAAATCCAGATTGAAGACCCATCTCTTCACTGTTGCATTCAGATCCTGACTCCTTCCTCATCTTACCCTAACCCCCGTTATCATTTATGACCAAACTACTGACCAAACCGTACCTTGCGCAGAACTGACTAATGCTCTACCTTGCACAGAACTGACTAATGCTCTATACTGTTCTAACTTATGTTTTGTTCAAAGTAGATTGTAAGCTCCGATGAGCTTGACGCTGACGGGCAGGGACTGTCTCTTGTATGTTGGCTACCTCTTGTAGGTCAGCTGTGCAGCGCTGCGTGCGTGGCGCTTTACAAGTGCTGAGTAGTAGTAGCTTCAAATCCACTTCCTAGTGGTATATCTTCCGGGCATTCAAAATCTTTGGGCAGACAAACTCAGTCGAATACTGCTGCCACACGAATGGTCTCTGCTCTCAGACCAGCTTGCTTGAGTGTTTAAATCTGGGGAACGCCAGATATAGACCTCTTTGCAAGTCCACAGAATGCCAAACTTCCCCGATTCTGTTCCAGAATTCCAGCTCAAAACTGTCAGGCAAGGGATGCTTTCCTCCTCCATTGGGGTCGGGACTTCCTCTATGCCTTCCCACCCATTCCCCTCATTCTCCAAACTTTGTTCAAGCTTCATAGACAGAGGTCATATGATACTTATTGCTGCACATTGGCCACGGCAGACATAGTATGCTCTGCTTCTGCGTCTCTCTCAAGCGACACCTCTGGAGTTGGGATGTGCTCCAGATCTTCTTTCCCAGGAGAACGGGACACTATTGCACCGGAATCTCCAGTCCCTGCACCTCAGGGCCTGGTAACTGAAAGCCTAGGATTCCCGGATATCAACCTATCTCAACAGGTAAAGGATATCCTTGTGTCTTCCAGGAAGACTTCCACAAGGCGATCCTACGCCTTTAAGTGGAGGAGATTCTCTGTATGGTGTTCTCAAAGGGGACTTAACCCCTATACAGTGCCTGTCGAATCGCTTTTGGGGTATCTACTCCATCTATCAGATTCTGGTCTTAAGACCAATTCAGTAAGGGTCCATCTTAGTGTCATTGCTGCTTCTCGTGAACCTCTGGATGGATAACCTATTTCCTCTCATCCACTCGTAGTGAGATTTATGAGAGGTTTACCTTTAACAAAACCTCCCTTTAAGCCACCGCCGGGGGCATGGCTTCTAAATCTTGTTCTCTGGCAGCTCATGAAACCGCCCTTTGAGCCTTTAGCCACTACAGCTCTAAAGTTTTTCTTGGAAGGTCATCTTCCTAGTTGCACTCACTTCTGCAAGACGCATCAGTGAGCTACAGGCTTTAGTGGCGGATCCTCCTTATACAAGATTTCACCATGATAAGGTAGTTCTTAGGACTCATCCTCACTTTATGCCAAAGGTGGTTTTGCCTTTTCATTTAAACCAAGCGGTTAACTTCCTGTGTTCTTCCCTAGGCCTCATGCCTCTAATGCAGAAAGGAATCTTCATACAAAGAACTTAGCAACATAGAAAATCTTCTCAGCTTTTTGTTGGTTTTGATTCTAGTCATTTGGGACTTCCAGTTTCCAAAAGAACTCTCTCTAGGTGGATTGCAAATTGCATATCCTTTGCATATGAGAATAAGGGACTTTCTCTTGAAGGCCATGTCACAGCTTACAGTGTGAGAGCAATGGCAGTCTCAATGGCTAATCTTCGTTCTGTGTCCATTTGATGACATCTGTAGAGCAGCCACTTGGGCTTCGGTCTATTGCTTAGACGAGGACTCCCGTCGGGATGCTTCATTTGGCCGGGCTGTGCTCTAGCATATCTTTCAGACTTAGTACAACTCCTACCCACCGTCCCGGGTTTCAATGCCAGAGATCCATGGCAGGAAGCATGACCCATCTCACCTGGGGTTCGCAGCTTGCTGCGGTCATCCCCTGGCATCTCTCAGCTGGGGAGTCCCCATATGTGAAGACAACATTCCTGCTTGTTCCTGGAGATAGCGTAGTTACTCACCCTGTAACAGGTGATCTCCGGGAACAGCAGGAATAAGTTTTCATAACCCACCCACCTCCCCTAGGAGTTGTCTCTATCTCTGTCTACTCTCTCCTTTGGTCTCAGCTATAAACGCAACTGGAGAGGGACAGTTGGAAAGGCGGGAAGGCAGCACAAAGACGCTGTGGGATGCTATCAAAAGCCTTCCTAATGGACGCTGGGGAGCATTCCCGTGCAGGCTCCGTCGGTACCGGCGATAGCCATATGTGAAGACTTATTCCTGCTGTTACAGGTGAGTAACTACGACTGACACACACCTACACACACACACCTACACACACACCTACACACCTACACACACCTACACACACACCTACACACACACACGCGACTCGGTACACGTGCACAGAAAGGAAAAGGACCCATCAGTGCCTTTGTAGGGAGAAGGGGCTGTTCTATTCCACCTTCTGCACACACTCAGATAAATTAGGAAGCAGGCAGTCTACACACTAACAGACACAGTTTCTCTCTGAAAGCCTGGAAAGTAGATCTCTAGTCTGGAGCTAACTGTCTTTTTTCAAATTGAGAATGAATCTCTCCAATGCCCCCTCTCTCTCCTTTACTAGGGCTGGTAGAAGGATATTAGGCACTTTAGGTAAATTTTCATTCTTTTGTAGCTCCTCCCCCAGTAACACTCCTACCTACCACCATTGGCTCTGGCATATAGTTACACCATCATAGGTCTGAAGTTCAGTGTATATAACATAGAAATTCTAGAGTGACCCTAGTAACAGCAACACATACCTTCCACTATCGGGCACTTTGGGAATAAAATAAAACCCAACAAATATTTACATTCCAAACCTATATTACAGACCTGCCATGTCAAAACAACACAAACTCCCCAGGATTCAAATACTAGATCCTAGAACAGGGTTCCGTAGTAAGGCCAGAGTTTTTCTGGCCTTCCGTGGTTTTTTTCGCTCCATATCTTATCCGGCCCCAGAACTAGTTTTGGGTAGGGAGTTTCTACCCATACACTTCATCCAGTCTCTCTCTGTCCTTCCTTTTCTGCTATAGCTCAAGGATTTCAACCAGCAGACTGTGAGCAACTTGGCCTCCATCTCAATGATACTTTTCTCTCCTCCCCTCTTAGCTTTTGCACTGTTGTGATCCTTATTCTCCTGCCCTTCACTGGGAAAGTGACAAATGTTCCAGGTGGAGGAGGTGCTCGCTGCCTTTGTCAATGTAGGAATGGGGTATGCAATGGCCTACTGTTCCAGAAACGCAGCTCTGGGAATGTCTATGATATCTCTTGGGAAGGGAGAGAAGCGGGTAACAGATGGTGAAGGTAAGAGGAGAGGGTGAGGTAAAAAAAAAATGGAAGTGAGAGGAAAGAAGGGGTAAAGATACAAGAAAATATATTAAAGGGGATGAGTGGGGGAGTGTGCCACACTCCCCCTCCCCCCTTCCCTTTTATGCACCCATTTCCCACTCTGTCAGGGAGTAGATGCTAGGGAAAGGTTGGAGGGAATAGTGGGATCTGTTATCTTCCCCTCCCCTGGGAAATGTTCTGTCTGCCTCTGTCTTCTAGCATTTGAAATCGCTGAAAAGGCAAGATGTGTTCTATCCCCTTACCCTCCTCCCAGTTGAACAATCTCTTCTCCAAGAGGGATAGACCCCACCCCATCCGGCCCTCTCTGGGATTTTGAAATTCCTATGTGGTCTTTCACATTAAAGGTTTGAAAATTCCTAGAATATCAACATACCCCCTACTGGGAAAACCGACCAGGTCAGACTTGTAAAGGTCTCTACAGTACACAAAAATTTAATTGAAGTTGAAACTGATCTCCATTTCAGAGACAATTTCAGTATGTTTACCGTCTGCTTGTCTTTCCTTTTGCAGGTGTTTTGCGATAGGGAGCAAGGACATGTCCACCTGGGTGTTTGGGGCTCAGCGTTGGGCTAACCTGATGTACTACTCGCTGGGAGGACACAAGGATTCCATTGTGGGCTGCTTCTTCGAGGCAAACAGTTTGGATGTAAGAGCCTGGAAACACTGAAGTGATGATTTTAGGCTAGGTGGTCAGGAATGAGTTTGGATCCTCAATGGGGCAATGATTCAGCAGGAGCCAAGAGCTGGAAACATAAAGAGCCAGAGTTCTTCTGTAGCCTGTTAGAACCATTTTTTCTTCTGCATTTGGAAATGGGACAAATTGATATTGTGTGGTGTTATCAGTCCCCTTCACTCACCTTTCCTAGATATGCCTGTTTACAGGATTCCTGATGATTCTAAAAATTCCTTCTTCCTGAGATCTGAGTTGCTGTGGTATCTGGAATTAAGAGAGGAGCAGGACCCTCCCCATCCCCTGGGATCTTATTCTTGTCATTAGGAGTGGAGTGGAGGAGTGGCCTAGTGGTTGGGGCAAGGTACTTCAGGCCGGAAGGTCGGGGGTTCAAATCCCACTAGAGGACAGCAACCTTGGGCCGGAAGGACTGGGGTTTCTAGTCCCACAGGTGCTCCTTGTGGTCTTGGGCAAGCCACTTAACCCTCCACTGCCCATGTTCCCTGTAAAATAGTTATCTCCAAGTTATAATGCCCTGTTCAATGTAATTTCAGTTTGTTCAATGTAAACCGCACTGATGCAGAATAGCGCGGTATATAAGAGAATGTAAATAAATAAATAAATAAATTAGATTAAGATTCCCTAATAGTTTATTTATTAATTTGGCAATACAAAGATTAAAATTTCTGAGATAGGAGATTGAATGACAGACTTACTTGGTGAGTAGCTGTTTCAGAAAAGAGGAAAATATAGAGTCCCTGGCCCAGAACACCTTACAGTGTAGTGGTACACCAGATAGAAGGTACTGCAGGATATGGTTAAGTGGGAAGAAGGAGTTGCTTTGAACAGTCAGGATACAGGGCAAAGGGATTTCTGTAGTTCAACAAGGAGCAGGATGAAACTTTGATCTGGTAGACAGTGGGAATGGAGGAAGGGAGGGTAAGCCGTAAAGTGGAGGATGGGGTGATAAGAGGGAGGGGTGAATCAGATGGTGGAGGATGGCAAGAGTGAGGAAGAGGAAGGGAGAAACAGTGAGCTGGAGGCTAAGCTGTAAGGTGGAAAGCACTGCATCCATTCTGCCCAGTTTACTCTCCCCACTGCTAAGATATCAGACCTTATCCAAGTTAAGTACCTTTGGTCTTCCTTCTTGGTCCTCTGCTATCCTGGGTTGGTGAGCATACAAAATTGAATACCTAATCTATGTCAGTGGTTTTCAACCCAGTCTTCCGGGACCTCCAGGCCAGTCAGGTTTTCAGGATATCTACAATGAATATGCATGAGATAAAGCTGCATGCACTGCTTCCATTGTATACAGATCTATCTTGTGCATATTCATTGTGGATATCCTGAAAACCTGACTGGCTGGGGTGGGGGGGGTGTCCCAGAGGACTGGGTTGAGAACCACTGATCTACATCCTGCCTCCTTTTCTCCATGACTTGCTATCAAACGTTTATACAGCGAGAATCCAAACAGCTACCAAAACTAGTGGGGGAAATAGATTTAGCTCACACCTTTTTCAGAAGTTCAAGACAAGAGTTACATTCAGGTACTGTAGGTATTTTCTTGTCCCCAGAGGGCTTACAATCTGAGGCAGTGGAGCATTAAGTGATTTGCCCAAGATCACAGGGAATGGCAGTGGGATTCAAATCTGGCTTTACCTCGTCAGCCCACTTTAACCATTAGGCTATTGCCTCTACATCTGGCCTCCTATGTACCCATGGCTCTCCTGGATGGTTCCTGACTGCCACTGATCAGCCTGTCATTATTGACCCTTTGGTTTCTGTGAAGTGTTATTTTGCTGGTGCCACTTCTGCATAATACTCTATGACTTGTAATGTCACTAGGTTATTTGTCCTTTATTTTCCCTGTGTTTTCTTCATATCACTTTGCCGAACAATATCCTGCCACCACCAGTGTATTGACATGGACCCAGATAGTATCTGGTAGCTGGTTCCATATATCCTCTAATCTGCAGTATTGCTAGGCTGTTCTTTCTTTACCACCCTTTATCTTCTCAGCTCTACTCTTGAGGGAATGAAGGATGGGCTGTTTGTGGTGCTATAGCTCCCAACCCCATTCCTGCCATTATCTTCTATAGCTTTCCTAAGCCTACTTGAAATTTGTCACAGTACTCGTTTCTACCAACTCTACTGGTGGATAATTCTAGGCATCTACACTTTAAAGAATTATTTTTTCATGTGTATTGTGTACCTTCTTTCCTCCAACTTCATATCCTGTGAAGACTGTACTCTGTTCTGGACATACCTATCCCTCCTTGAGGGAGTCATTCCTGCTTCCTCCCCACCACTGCATTTCATTGAGAGTTCTTCAACCTTGGGAAAGGTGAGCTCTGCACCTGGAGATGACATAAGGCAGCATCTTCATTGACTATTTCAGATGCCACTCCTGGGGCATGCTGCACTTAATGGGAATGCTCCCTTGTGTGCTCCTTGTGTGTTTCAGTGTGTTTTCAGTATGTTTTGATATATCATTAATTGATTCTATATCTTTGTGTGGTAGTTCCTGTTCGCACCTCCAGTCTAGTCCCGGAATCCTTGGGTTCTCAACCTCTACCAGCAGCTTTGGAGACTGAGAAACTTTAGAGCTGTGATCACTGGCATATAAACGCTGGCACCACCTCCTCTCCTCAGTTATCAGTCTCCAAAGCAGCTTGAGGGGTTGTGAGCCCAGGGATTACAGGGCTCACTTGAGGAACAATTAGGCAGACTTTCTTTAAAAAAAAAAAAAAAAAAAGAAGGAAAGGGTCCCTGGTTATTTCGGCTTAATTGGCTGATTCTGGGCATTTCTTAAGTGCTGTGAGTCTAGTCAGCGGCTGCCTTGAGGTTCTTTTCTCCTCTTCCCTTTCTCTAGTTAGCGTTCCTTTTGGGGGGAAGAGTTGGGAGCCTGCGGGGTACTTCTGCGCTGTACAGGGGGGGGGCCCGCGCTTCGGTCCCTGGCCTTCGCAACGGACGTCAGGCATCACCACAGGGCTGGACTCAGCGCGCAGAAGATCTGCCTGCTAGCGCTTGAGCCGCCCTCCCTGTTCCCGGCGCAATCGAGACAGGATCGCAGTGCCCGCGTTTTTCAGCGATGCTGAGGCTCCGGAGCTGCAGGGGCACTCAGATCGCGGGGCTTTGGCAATTCTTGTGGTGAACGGAGGCCTGAGAGGTAAGGCAGTTTATTGTGCGTCAATCGGCCTGACGGAGGGAGTCAGGCCTCACCGCGTGCGCTCTGTGCGGGAAAGCCAGTGGGGGGTCTGTTTCCTTCCCTGAGACCCGTAGAGCCGTTAGAGAACCGCGGTTTGCCCTGTTTTATTCATTTTGCTCTGAGGAGGCAGTCTCTTTAGGTTATTTGAAAAAGCTTGACCAGGAAATCCTTTTTGTTCTGGCTAGTGGGCAGCATGCCAGCCAAACAGCTTTGCTTACTATGCGGGGCTAGAAGGAGTTCAGTTACTCCGGAAGGAGTCTGTAAGGGCTGTAGCCTTGAGGCTGGTGTTGGTGAGCTACCTGCTGAGGGGGGTGCAGAGGGTAAGGAGGGCTCCATGGAAGGGGGAGGCCCAGTTCCGGTCCCTCTGCCCCCTCCCGAATCGGGGGTCACTGCGGTGTCTGGACAGGATTCCCTGCAATCAAAGCTGCTGGTGTCAGGAAGCTTGGCGGCTATTTTTTCCACTGATTTTTTGTCCTTGATTCATAGGGCCTTGGGCTCTTCCCAGGAGGCCCCAGTGGCGGGATCTTCAGGGGAAAGAGGTCCGGTTCTCCAGTGCTAGGGGACAGCTCTAGCACTCTGGCAAAGAGGGCCCATTTGGACAGAGATAGATTAGAGCAGTCGGTGCTGTCAGAGGATTTGCGCACAGACGAAGGGGACCTTGAAGAGGGCCTGGATGAGGACTTAGAGAAAGGTTAGATTAAGGATCAGGAGGATTAAGCAAGAGTGGTTAGGGTCTTCCGTAGAGAGGAGCTGCCAGCTCTCATTTCAGAGTCCCTTAAGACCCTAAATAGGCCAATGGCAGGGCCTGCAGAGGATGCCACCCTGCAGGATCCCTTGCTGCAGGCCTTCCGTAAGACGCAGAGGGCGTTCCCAGTACATAGGGTGTTTAAAGAAATGATTCAGGAAGAGTGGGATATGCCCGAGGCAGTGCTCAAGGGCTCCAGAGTGATGTCGAGACTTTACCTGCTGATGGATCAGGACCGGGATCTGTTTAAGGCTCCAAAGGTGGATGTGGCGGTTTCTGCGGTAACTAAGAAAACCACCATTCCGGTGGAAGGGTCCACTGCGCTTAAGGATGCGCAGGACCGTAAGCTGGAAACTTTGCTGAAGCAAGTTTTTGAGGCAAATGCCTTATCGTTGCAGGCGTCTATTTGCGGGGCTTGGGTAGCCAGAGCCTGTTTGCGATGGGCGCAGCGGATTCAAGGTGAGAGCTTGGTGGAGGAGACCGAGGAGGCGTCCCGGTTGGAGTCAGGAGCAGCGTATTTAGCCGATCTTCATTATGATCTCATCCGGGGGTTGGCTAAGAGTATGGCCTCGGTAGTAGCGGGTCGCAGGTGTCTCTGGCTCCGGAATTGGGCGGCGGATGGTTCTTCTAAGGCTAGGTTGAGTAAGCTGCCTTTCCGGGGCAAGCTTCTCTTTGGAGAGGATTTGGAGAAGTTGGTTAAGGATTTAGGTGAGTCCAATGGCGGTCGGCTGCCGGAGGATAAGCAAAAGCAGACTCGCTCTGGACTCGGTTTTCGGGGGCAGCAGCATGATTTTCGTCGTTTTTGGAACGCGAGGTTTGGACAGGTGCAGAGAGGGCGTTTCCCTACTCGGAGCCAGGGGTTTCGGGGGTTTCGAGGGGCGAGCAGAGGTTTCTCACAGACGTCCTCGTCCTCGTCCTCTTCCTTCAAAAAGTCACAATGAAGTCAGGCGGGCCCAGGAGGGGTTGGTTCCCATGGGAGGTTGTTTGCGGGAGTTTTACCCTGCTTGGGTCCAGCTCACGTCCGATCAATGGGTGTTGGAGGTGATTCGAGATGGTTACGCGTTAGAATTGCAGCGGCCGGTATCTGAGGCATTCGTGCAATCTCCGTGCAGAACTCTAGCGAAGCGCGGGGCGGTGCAGGACACCGTTCGTCGCCTGCTGGTGCTCAAGGCGATTGTTCCGGTTCCGCCCGACCAATTAGGAGGCGGTCGATACTCAATTTACTTTGTGGTTCCAAAGAAAGAGGGGACATGGCGTCCCATTCTGGATTTGAAAAGGGTGAATCGCTGTCTCCGCGTCTCCCACTTTTGTATGGAAACCCTTCGGTCCGTGATTGTAGCGGTGAGAAAAGGCGAGTTTTTGACGTCTTTGGACCTGTCGGAAGTGTACCTTCATATTCCAATCCGGCAGCAGCATCAGAAATTTCTCAGATTTGCGGTTCCGATGGGTCATTTTCAGTTTCAGGCGCTGCCCTTTGGCCTGGCAACTGCACCACGAACCTTTACCAAGGTGATGGTGGTGGTCACAGCGGCCTTGCGAAAGGACGGAGTGATGGTGCACCCGTATCTGGACGATTGGTTGATAAGGGCAAAGTCACGAGCGGAGAGTGTCTCGGCCATGGCCAAGGTGTTGGCGATGCTGCAGCGCTTAGGTTGGGTGGTAAATGCGGCGAAGAGCAAGTTGCAGCCGACTCAACAGTTAGAGTATCTGGGAGCTCGCTTCGACACGGAGGTCGGCCAGGTTTTTCTTCCACGGCAGCGGAGAGTGGCGCTCCAGCGGTTGATAATTCGCTTTCTCGGCGTGCAGAGGCCTACCGCCTGGGAGTACCTGCAGGTGTTGGGAACCATGGCGGCGACCCTAGAATTGGTTCCGTGGGTGCGGGCCCACATGCACCCATTGCAGAGAGCGTTGTTGCGGCGCTGGTCCCATCAAAGGGATGCCTTGTCCCAGAGATTGGTTTGCCCTCCTCAGACTCGGCGAGCCCTGCAGTGGTGGTTGTCTCCAGGGAACCTAGAGAGGGGCATGGCATTGGAAGCGCCGGAGTGGGTTCCACTTACCACAGATGCCAGCTTACAGGGCTGGGGAGCCCATTGCCAAGGCCAGATAGCACAAGGAGAGTGGTCAGCGCAGGAAAAGACTTGGTCCATCAACAGATTGGAGTTGAGAGCGGTGGTCTTGGCCTTGCAGGAATTTCGTCCGTATCTCGTTGGGAAGGCGGTTCGAGTATTCTCGGACAATGCGACGGCGGTAGCTTATGTGAATCGTCAGGGAGGCACCAGCAGTGTGGCGCTAGAGACTGAAGCCGACGGCTTGTTCGAGTGGGCCGAACGGAATCTGGTGGCCGTGTCGGCAGCGCACGTCGCGGGAGTGGACAATGTGCAGGCCGACTTCTTGAGTCGCGTGAAGGTGGACCCGGGGGAGTGGACCCTTCATCCGGAGGTATTCCAATTGCTAGTGCATCGCTGGGGACCGCCGGTCATGGATCTCATGGCGACGTTTCAGTCAGCGCAGGTCGGTCGGTTCTTCAGCAGAAGAAGAGAAAGAATGTCCGAAGGGCTGGGTGCGCTGGTACAGGAGTGGTCACGGGACAAACTTCTGTATGTCTTTCCCCCGTGGGTGTTGGTCGGGAGAGTGCTTCAACGCATCGAGCTTCACAGAGGGAAAGTGATTCTTGTGGCTCCCGATTGGCCGCGACGTCCGTGGTACGCGGATCTGGTACGGCTCGTGGTGGAGGGGCCCTGGCAGCTGCCGGTTCGACGGGATCTCTTAACTCAAGGGCCCCTGTGCATGCCTCAGGTGGATCGATTCTCGCTTACGGCCTGGCTATTGAACGGGCTCGGTTGAGAGCGAAGGGTTATTCTCCAGGACCAAGCAGGAAGTCAGTCCTCACTTATGGGTGACGTCGGCGCCGACGGAGCCCTCGCGGAGCAATTTTCCCCAGCTTTCAAAGAAAGCCTTTGGGAATTGCAGCGCGCATGCGCGGTCGTCTTCCCGCCCGAGGGTGCCATCTTAGCCAGTCTTCTTTTTTCCGCGGAGCCCTGCAGACGTCCCCGTCTTGTCCCCGCGAAAAAGTTGATTTTCCTCTTTATTTTATACTTTTTTCTTTCGGTTCGACGCCGATCGTTTTCCCGCCCGGACTCGCGACGCCGGTCTCGAGTCCTCTAGCGTTTTTTCGGTTTTTTCTGACTTAGTCAGCTTTCATTTTCGTTTTCCCTGGCAGCCCGGTCCTTTGACCTCGCAGGGGCCCTTTTTTCCCCCGATGGCTGCCAGTGGCTTTAAGCGGTGTGGTCGGTGTGACCGAAATATGTCACTAACCGACACACACGACTTTTGCCTCCGCTGCTTGGGCCCGGATCATGAGGAACTGATCTGTGGGCCCTGCAGCAAACTGTCCTCGAAGGCGTTGAGAAGTCGGCGGCATCAGCGCGAGAGAATCTTCGCTGACCCCAGCCGTACCCGGACCTCGTCGGAGGCCTCCGTGTCAAAGGGCTCCAGCTCGGACCGTCGCCGGAGCTCCTCCGACCGGGGTTCTCCCTCCGGGGACCATCGTCGGAAGGAAAAACCCGCGAGGGCGGCGTCGGTGGACGCTCCTGGCTCCGCGTGGGCCAGGTCGCATAGCCCCGACAGCCGCCCCGGGTCCTTGGAGAAGGAACATCTCCCGAAGCGACCTCGCCTGGAGTCGGAGATGCCTGCCCGGGTAAGTCCTGTAGTCCTTCTGGACTCGCCTCCGCGACAGCCGACGTCGGGCCCGACGCCGTCGGGGCCCGAGTCGGGGGCTGCTGGGTCACCTGAGCTCGGACTCAGGTTGACGGCCTTGGAGAGCAGACTGTCTGCCTTCATGGACCAGCAGCGGGCACTGCTCGCTGGCCTCACTGGCGCCGCTGCCCCGACCGCCGGGACGTCGACGTCCAAGTCGACCCCGGAGACCGAGCCGATCCTCGAGTCAATGAGAACTCGAGTCGATCCTCGGTCGAGGTCACCCTCGGCCTCCCGTTCGGGACCGAGGTCGCCGACGCCGACTCCCTCGACGTCGGGGCGGCTGGCGCCGCACCCTGCCCGGGCCGACCCCACCGAGTCCTCGTCGGAGTCGGTCTGGGAGTCTGAGGAGGAAGAGTCACCTGATTCTTTCCGGACTCGGTGTGTCCCATCGGACTCACCGGGGTCCGAGCCTCGGAAGCAGTCCCCCCCGGAGGATGCCCGGTTCTCGGACTTCGTTAGGGATATGGCCAAGGCTTTGGCCTTCCCTGCGGATCCCGAGGAGGAGCCTCGAGCCGAAGAGCTCGACGCCCTCCAGTATGACTCTCCCGCGAGGGAGCACTTTACTGTGCCGGTTCCTCCTATGCTGGAACGACTACTCTTCCGCATGTGGGAGAGTCCGGCCTCCTCGCCGGTCCTGAGCAAGCGGGTCGATTCTATCTATCGGGTCCGCAAGAGCCCTGGCTTTCAGAAGGCACAGCTGCCACACCATTCCATGGTAGTGGAATCGGCCATGCATCGTCTTAAGAGCCAGAAGATGCACTCCTCGGTGCCTCCTGGAAGGGAGGCCCGTAACCTGGATGGCCTTGGCAAGAAGTGCTTCCAGGGCTCTATGCTCGCATGTCGTGTCCAGACTTACCAGCACTACATGGGCATGTATCTCCGGGATCTGGCTAAAGAGCTAGCCGGATTCTCCGCTGGTCTCTCCGAGGAGCCCTTGCGGAGGTTCCTAGCCTTGTCCACGGGCATTCGGGAATGCTCAAAGTTCATGTCCCGAGCAGCCTATGATGGCTTTGAGGCCTCGGCTAGAGTGGCCGCAGCCGGCATCGGTGCCCGCCGACAGGCTTGGCTTCAGTCGTCGGATCTTGAGCCCTGGGTACAGGACAAGTTGGTCGATGTCCCCTGTCGAGGCGAAAACCTCTTTGGCAAGCCCATGGCGGAAAAGGCTGCACAAATTGAGACTGAGACTCTCACCAGGACCAGGCTTTCTAGGAAGACCTCCGCCCCTTCCCAGAAAAAGAAGGGCTCGGGAAAAAAGTCCTTTTACCCGAGGAAGGCGGCTGCCTACAAACAGTACCCCCATTATCAGGCCCCTGCAGCTCCCCAACAGGGCCAGCAGGCCAAGGGACGGGGTAACGGGTCCCGTAGGCAGCAAGCCCCCAAGCCTGCACCACCAGCCCCTGCTCAGCAGGGTGGGGGTTTTTGACTCGCTCAGCATAGCCTCTCCCCCCCGCTGGTTCCTCCCAGCACCGGAGGCCGGCTGGTTCACTTCGGCCACAGGTGGTCCAGCATCACCGCAGATGCCTGGGTACTTCAGGTCGTGCGAGAAGGCTACCTTCTCCACTTCCATCAGGTCCCTCCCTCCTATTTTCCGGGAGAACCTTCGCGCCCCCTCTGCACAGGGAGTTGCTCCTTCAGGAGTTAGCAGGTCTTCTGCAGGAACAGGCGGTGGAACCGGTGCCCCACCACCTGAGAGGTCAAGGCTTTTATTCAAGGTATTTTCTGATACCAAAGAGAACAGGGGGCCTCAGACCCATCCTGGACTTGCGCAACCTCAACAAGTTCCTTGTGCGGGAGAAGTTCAAAATGCTTACCCTTGGAATCCTTCTGCCCTACCTCCAGCAGGGAGATTGGCTATGCTCCTTGGATCTAAAGGATGCCTACACGCACATCCTCATCCACCCAAGCCACCGCCAATACCTAAGGTTTGTGGTGGCAGGAAATCATTACCAGTACAGAGTACTGCCCTTTGGCCTATCCTCCGCACCGCGAGTCTTCACAAAATGTCTCGCGGTCGTGGCGGCCCATCTCCGGCTTCACGGCCTCTATGTCTTTCCGTACCTCGACGACTGGCTCATCAGAGCAGCGTCCGCTCAGGAGGTCGCCAACGCCACGCGCCGCACGGTGACTCTGCTGCAGCACTTGGGCTTTGTCATAAACTTCGCAAAGTCCACTTTGCTCCCCTCACAGGATCTCGAGTTCATCGGCGCAAGGCTGCACACTCCTCGGGCACGAGCGTACCTACCGCTCGACAGGGCGCAACGGCTCATGGACCTAGCCGACCGCTTTCGCAGCCAGCCCCTGGTCTCCGCCAGGCGCTTCCTGAGACTGCTCGGCCATATGGCTTCCACCGTCCATGTGACCCCCAATGCCCGCCTGAACATGCGGTCTGCTCAATGGTGTCTCCGCCAGCAGTGGCGACAAGCCACAGGCGGCCTGGCGGACCTGGTGCGCGTCTCCGAGCCGCTGCTCTCGTCTCTCCGGTGGTGGCTCCGGCAGCCGAACCTGATATTCGGAATGCCTTTCCAGTCACCTCAGCCGACCCGGGTGCTGACCACCGATGCATCCCTCCTGGGCTGGGGAGCGCATTGCCAAGAGGCACGTACTCAGGGCCTCTGGACCATGTGGGAGTCTGCTCAGCAGATCAACTTCCTGGAGCTCAGGGCGATCCGCCTAGCTCTCAAGGCCTTCTCCCACCTGACTTCCCAACAGTCCGTCCTTGTCCAGACGGACAATCAAGTTGCCATGTTCTACGTGAACAAGCAGGGGGGCACGGGCTCCTTCCTCCTCTGCCGGGAGGCACAGAAGCTCTGCTCTTGGGCCGTCAGTCACGGCATTCTCCTCAGGGCAGTTTATCTCCCGGGCCAAGAAAATTGCCTTGCAGACAAACTCAGCAGGGTCCTCCAGCCGCACGAGTGGCGTCTGGATCCCTTGGTAGTTCAGAAGCTCTTCCTCAAGTGGGGTCTCCCCACGGTGGATCTCTTTGCCAGTCCTCACAACCGGCAGCTTCCTCGCTTCTGCTCTCGTCAGCCACACCCCCTTCGGGTGGCGGCGGACGCCTTTCTGATCTCGTGGTCGGGGAGCCTTCTGTACGCTTTCCCTCCCATCCCGCTGGTCTCTCGGACTCTTTTCAAGGTTCTCCGAGACAAAGCCTTCATGATCCTGGTGGCCCCTCGCTGGCCCAGGCAGCCGTGGTTTCCGCTCCTGCTGCAACTGGCGGTGGAGGATCCAATCCCTCTGGGGGTACAACCGGATCTCCTCACTCAGGATCAGGGGTCCCTTCTGCACCCCAACCTCAGGTCTCTCAACCTCATGGCCTGGCTGCTGAGAGGGTAGTCCTTGCTCCCCTTCTCCTGCCGGCGGAGGTGGAGGAGGTCGTCTTAGCTTCGCGACGGCCTTCTACCCGCAAATGCTACGCCCTTAAATGGCGTCGCTTTGCAGTCTGGTGTACCCAACAGTCTCAGGATCCCTTCTCCTGCCCGGTGTCGGTGATCTTGCAGTACTTGCTGCACCTCTCTAATCTGGGACTTAAGTCCAACTCCGTCAAAGTTCACCTCAGTGCTCTTTCAGCACATCATGTGCCAGTGGACGGCAGACCTCTCTCCAATGACCCTCTCGTAGCGAGGTTTCTCCGAGGTCTCCTTCTACTTAAACCACCTCTGCGCCCGCCAGCGCCTGACTGGGACCTGAATGTGGTTTTGCAGCGGATCACCTGTCCGCCTTTTGAACCTATGGCTACCTGTTCTCTCCGTTTTCTGTCTTGGAAAACACTGTTCTTGATAGCCCTCACTTCCGCTAGGCGCGTAAGTGAATTGCAGGCCCTCGTGTCTGATCCCCCTTACACTCGGTTCTACAAGAATAGGGTAGTCCTACGGACTCACCCAAAATTTCTGCCTAAAGTGGTCTCCCCTTTTCACATCAATCAGGAGGTGGTACTTCCAACCTTCTTTCCCAGACCACACTCCAGCCGAGCTGAAACGGTCCTCCATACCCTGGACTGTAGAAGGGCATTGAACTTCTACCTTGACCGTACGCGGGAGCACCGTAAAGCTGCTCAGCTTTTTGTGTCTTTTGACCCCAATAAATTGGGGCTCCCGGTCTCCAAGCGTACTCTGTCCATCTGGGTTGCGGACTGTATCTCTTGGGCTTATGGGGCAGCCGGACTCTCCTTAGAAAGTCGAGTCACGGCTCATTGCGTTCGGGCAAAGGCCACGTCAGTGGCTTACCTCCGCTCTGTTCCGCTGGCAGACATCTGCCGGGCCGCTACTTGGTCTTCGAGCCAGACTTTTGCGGTCCATTACTGTCTCGAGAGGGAGTCCCGTAGGGACAGTGCTTTCGGACAGGCAGTCCTCCGTAATCTCTTTGAGGTCTGAGCAACTCCTACCCTCCATCCCGGATGTGGGCTACCGGTGGGTGATAATTCAGCGAAGATTCTATCCTTCTGTGCTGCTGAGCTAGAGGGAGCTCATTTTTGTGCTTAGGGTCTCCGGTAGCCTTGAGCTTGGGAGTCCCATAAGTGAGGACTGACTTCCTGCTTGGTCCTGGAGAAAGCGTAGTTACTCACCTGTAACAGGTGTTCTCCAGGAGCAGCAGGAATCAGTCCTCACTACCCTCCCTCCTCCCCTTGGAGTTGCAATCGTCTGCTTATGTTCTTTTTTTGCAAATTTTTATGCTGTCTTTTTTAGCTATGTCATCTGACTGGCTAAGATGGCACCCTCGGGCGGGAAGACGACCGCGCATGCGCGCTGCAATTCCCAAAGGCTTTCTTTGAAAGCTGGGGAAAATTGCTCCGCGAGGGCTCCGTCGGCGCCGACGTCACCCATAAGTGAGGACTGATTCCTGCTGCTCCTGGAGAACACCTGTTACAGGTGAGTAACTACGCTTTCGGCGGCGGTGGTAGCGACCCTGCTGCAGGCGAGGCGGCGGTCGACGTCTCTGGCGTATGTTAGAGTGTGGCGAATCTTTGAAGCGTGGTGTGCGGACAAGAATTTTCAGCCTTTTAGGGCGTCAGTGCCCCAGGTGCTGGCTTTCTTACAGGATGGTTTTCAGAAGGGTTTGGTGGCGGCGTCATTGAAGGTTCAGTTGACGGCTTTGTCCTGTTACAGAGGTAAGTTGCTTGGCAGTTCCTTGGGCAGCCATGTGGATGTGAAGCGTTTTTTGTGAGCCGTGGGATTGTTGCGGCCTCCCTGCAGGAGGGTAGTTCCGTCCTGGGATCTTCCTTTGGTTTTGGAAGCGTTGAGGAAGGCGCCATTCGAGCCTTTGTCGGCGGCGACATTAAAGGACCTGACTCTGATGGTGGTATTCCTGGTGGCTATTGCGTCTGCGAGGCGAGTGTCGGAGTTGCAGGCGCTGTCTTGTAGGAAACCTTTCCTGTCCTTTTCAGATACCAAGGTGGTGTTGAGGACTGTGCCTTCCTTCTTGCCTAAGGTAGTTTTGGGGTTTCATATGAACTAGGTGCTGTCTTTACCAGTTTTTTCGTCCAAGAAGAGAGTTCCGGATGCGGAGCACCTGCATCGCTTGGATGTTAAGCAGGCATTACAGGTGTATTTAGATAGAACGGCTAGTTTTCGTAAGTCGGACAGGTTGTTTGTTCTCTTTGCAGGGGCTCGGCGAGGTGAGGTGGCCTCTAAGGGTTCGATTGCTCGGTGGTTGAAGGAGGCGATAGCGTCAGCGTATCTTTTGCGGGGCCGCTTGGTGCCGGCAGGTTTGCGGGCTCACTCCACTAGAGCACAAGCTGCCTCCTGGGCGGAGTATGGCCTGGTGCCGGTGGAGGATATTTGTAGGGCAGCGACATGGTCGTCAACGCACTCCTTTGTGAAGCATTATCGTCTGGATGTGCAAGCGGAAAGAGATGTCTGTTTTGGATCGGCAGTGCTTCAGGCTGGGCTAGCAGGTCCCTCCCGTTGATTGGTTTTCACTGCTCTGTTACATCCCAAGGATTCCAGGACTAGACTGGAGGTGCGAACAGGAAGGTTAAATTAGACTTACCTGCTAATTGTAGTTCCTGGAGCAATCCAGTCTAGTCCCGGTTCTCCCCCTGAGGGTTGATGCTAGGGAGCCTGAAGCTCGGGGGCATTTACAGGTAAGCCTTGTCAGCTCCAGTAGTTCCGGTCAGTGACGGTAAGTGTTTTCTGTCTGGGGGCTTGAGGGTCTGTCCCTTTCGAGAAGGGGAAGGGAGACCTCATAGCATAGCTGGCATACGGTATTTATCATGTAAATAGTTTTGAGGGATAATAGCCTTGTTGTTTTTTTGTGCATTATCTACTTACTTGTTGCTCTGGTGAGTCTGCTTTGTCAATAGGTTAACTGAGGAGAGGAGGTGGTGCCAGCGTTTATATGCCAGTGACATCACAGCTCTAACGTTTCTCAGTCTCCAAAGCTGCTGGTAGAGGTTGAGAACCCAAGGATTCCGGGACTAGACTGGATTGCTCCAGGAACTACAATTAGCAGGTAAGTCTAATTTAACCTTTTTGGATAGAGTTTGCGACTGAGGAAGAAAGGTATGCAGTATGACTTATTTCTGTTGGGAAGAGCATGGAGTACCAATTCCCAGAACTCGAACACAAAAACAGTGTTATGCCAAGCCCCAAGATTTTATTGCTCTACAGATTAGGTTTAATATGTAATCTCCAGGAACAAGCAGGAATGTAGCCTTCACATGTGGGTATCGTCGGTACCGACAGAGCCTGCGCGGGAACGCTCCCCAGCGTCCAATAGGAAAGCTTTTGGGAGCATCCCACAGCGCCTGCGTGCTGCCTTCCTGCCTTTCCAACTGTCCCTCTCCAGTTCTTCGTTTTCCGCGGAGCCGACAGGTCACCTACCCTGTCACCTCAGAAACATTTTGTCTTTAATCTTTGTTTTTGTTTTCGCGTCAGCCTTCCTTCGACGCCATACCGGTACTGCCGGTTCTTTCTTTAAAATAAATAAATAAATAAATTAAATTATAGTTTCTGAGGTGTTTTAATTTAGAAACTTTTTTCCTTGGTGCTAGGTGCCATTTTGTATATGGGAATGTTCCTTAAAGAGGTCACAGGGGACTTGGAGCTTATGAGCCCCCTTCTTCCTGATGACAAAAGACAAGACTATCTCACTCTTGTCAAACATGCTGAGGATGTTTCCAAGTTTGTTAATCGTGCAGCCTTTGACTGTTTTGAGTGCATAAGCAGAACCTCTGCTATTGCCACTGGTGCACGTCGGATCGCCTGGCTTCAGGCATCTGACTTGGAGATTTGGGTACAGGATAAATTAGGAAACATTCCTTGCACAGGAGAAAATCTCTTTGGCAAGAATTGGCAGGAGAAGGCTAATGAAATAGATGCTGACAATATCACATTGGATAGATTGTCCAAATCTACAGCCGATCCTGCAAAGAAAAGATCCTCTAAGAAACCATTTTTCAATAAGAAAAAGAAGTTTTATTCTTCCTTTACCCAACAGGGACACCGTCCAGGTCAGACTGCCCAAAAAAGACAGCAGCAACAACTTAGACAACAAAAGAAGCCAAAGGCTGCAAAACCTCAGCCAGCTTAGCAGGCTCAGCCTCCTTAGGAGCTTTGACTGCTTTCTAGAGAACTTTGCCTTCCTGCCCCTGAAGGGTCCAGAATCCTTAACCATCCCAGGCAGGTTATGTCATTTTGCCCACAGATGGTACCAAATAACAGCAGAAAATTGGACTCTGTCCATTGTACGAGAGGGGTGCAAGCTTAGTTTCCACAGCCTGCCCCCTCCTACATTTATAAGACAGTTCAATTCTCAGACCTCTCTCGACAATCTCTTAGGTCAAGAAGTCGCAATGCTCCTTGCTCAAGGAGCAATAGAGGAAGTACCCATTCCCCATCGGGGTACAGGGTTCTACTCCCCCTATTTCCTTATTCCAAAGAAAACAGGGGGGAAATAGACCCATTTTAGACCTCAGAGAATTGAACAAATATTTGTTTCGAGAGAAGTTCAAAATGGTCTCTCTAGGAACTCTGCTGCCATACCTTCAAAGTCAGGATTGGCTTTGTTCTCTAGATCTCAAGGATGCGTATACTCATATTCTCATCCATCCAAATCACAGCAGATTCCTCAGATTCCTGTTTCAAGGAAAGCACTACCAATACAAGGTTCTTCCCTTTGGCCTGGCTTCTGCCCCAAGAGTGTTCACAAAATACATGGCTATAGTAGCAGCATATCTCCAGGAACAAGCAGGAATGAGTCCTCACATATGGGTACGTCGGTACCGATGGAACCTGCGTTGGAAAGCTCCCCAGCTTCCCAGAAAGAAAGCTTTTGGGAGCCTCCCACAGCGCCTGCGCGCTGCCTTCCCGCCTTTCCTAACCAACTCTCCTCGGTTCTTCTTTTCCGCGGAGCCAGCAGGTCGTGTTCCTGTCACCGCTGAAGAAGTTCTTTATTTTAATTTATTTCTTTGGTCGCGTGTCTGCCTTCCCTGACGCCGGACCGGTACCGCTGGTCTTTTCTTTCTAAAAAAAAAAATATATATATTTTTTCCTCACTTGGTGTATTTTTCTTCTTAGGCCTACAGGCCCACAAGAAAATTTTCCCTCATGGAAAAACCAGCCTCTGGGTTCAAAAAATGCACTAAGTGTAGCAGTTCAATTTCTGTTACAGATACCCATGAATGGTGTCTTAAATGTTTGGGTCCTGAACACTCCATTCTGGATTGCCAGTCCTGCTCTCTAATGTCTAAACGAGGGTTACAGAACCGAGCAGCCAAGCTCCATGTGCTGTTTCCCATGGATGCACCGGCGGTGGCATCGACATCTTCCAGGTCTTCCTCTCCTGATGGGTCTCAGGTAACGAAACATAAACCTAGCAGGTCCTTGAAGGGCAAATCTCCCTCTCAGCATCGAGATGCCTCCGGGCTTGCCTTCGAGGATCCTGCCCCAGCCAAACAACCCCGGCGGGAAGCTCCGGCTTCCAAAGCTCCTCCTATGGGGTTACAGGTTGACATCGATGGCACGGCCTCGACCGATCACCTGTTAGACTGCTCTGGGGTACCAGCACCTTCTCCCGGTACCGACATCCAGGCAGTCGTGGCGTCCATGGATCACACTGTTCAATCCATGCAGCAGGCTATAATGGCTTTTATTAATGCTGTGACGCCGACGGTACCGCATCGAGTTCCGTTGTCGGTACCGGCGCTGGTACCGGTACCAGCGCCGATACCGGTACAGACTGCATTGACATCGGCCAGGATACCGACTTCGGTTCCTTGTCCAGGGCTATTTCTCGGTACCGATCCGGTACTGGGAACGCCCGATGTCGGTACCGATCGATACGCGTATCGATCGTTGGAAGGGGACAGACGATATTAAGATTCCTCTGATTCTGATTCATCAGATGAGTCTCCTGAAGTATCCATTACCCTTCCTGAGGAACCTACTTCTCCAAAAAGGAGAATGTCTCCTCCAGAGGATTTGTCCTTTCAAGACTTCATAATAGAAGTGGCTAAAGGACTCTCTATTTCAGTAACCTCTGAAACAGAGCCTAGAGCAAAAAAATTTGATATTTTAGGATACTCTAAGACTCCCAGAGAGGCAGTCACCTTGCCAATTCATGATATTCTTCATGAACATATGATTGACTTATGGGAGACTCCTCTCACCCTTTCTCCTCATTCTCGTAGACTGGACACTATGTACCGTGTCTCTCCTTGTCCTGGATTTCAAGAAACTCAGCTTCCTCACCACTCCATTGTGGTGCAGTCAGCTATGAAAAGGATAAAGAGTACCAAAAGACACTCTTCTGCTGCTCCAGGAAGAGAATGCAGGACCTTGGATGCTTTTGGTAGAAAAATCTTCCAAGCCAGCATGCTTATTGCCAGAATCAGCTCATATAGCCTTTATATGGGTATGTTTCTAAAGGAAGTTGCACAAAAGCTGCACAACTTTCTCCCTTTTCTTCCAGAGGATAAAAGGGATGAGTTCCTCCTTTGGCTTAAGCATACTCAAGACATTTCAAAGTTTTCCAACAGGGCAGCCTTTGACTCCTTTGAAGGTGCCAGCAGAGCCTCAGGCATTGCCATAGCTGCTCGCAGAATTACTTGGCTCCAGGCTTCTGATCTAGAGCCCTGGGTTCAGGATGGTTTAGGAAATCTGCCCTGTACGGGTGAAAATCTCTTTGGCAAAGAGTGGCAAATAAAGGCCACTCAAATGGATGCAGAGAATTCTGCTCTGGATAGACTTTCCAAGTCAACCTCCATTCCAGCCAAGAAAAAACCTTTCAAAAAGCCTTTTTACAAAAGGAGCAGATTTCCTTCCACTTCTGGCCAACAATCTTCTACAGGTCGCTTTGCTACTAAGCGTCAGCAACCTAAACAGGCCAGGCCTAAACCTGCATGGACTGCTACAACCCAGCAGTCCCAACCCCCTCAGGGATTTTGACTTGATACTAGAGAACTTAACCTTTCTGGCTCTACAACAGCCAGAACCTCTCACCATTCCAGGGAAGTTAGCTCATTTTGCTCCCAGATGGGAGCAAATCACATCAGAGCAGTGGACCCTCTCCATCATAAGAGGGCTACAAACTTCATTTCTCAGACCTTCCTCCCTACACCATGGTGAGACACTTCAATTCTCCCACATCTCTCCTCGACCTTCTGGATCAGGAGGTGACTATCCTTTTGGCCCAGGGGGCCATAGAAGAAGTTCCTCTTCTTCAACAGGGGTCAGGGTTTTACTCCCCCTATTTTCTCATTCCAAAGAAAGCAGGGGGATACAGACCCATTCTAGATCTCAGAGAATTGAACAGATTCCTATGCAAGGAGAAGTTCAAGATGCTTTCTCTAGGCACACTCCTTCCATACCTGCAGAGTCAGGATTGGCTTTGTTCTCTAGATCTTAAGGATGCGTACACTCATGTCCTCATCCATTCCTACATTTTCTGTTCCAGGGAAAACATTACCAATACAGAGTGCTTCCTTTCGGTCTAGCCTGTGCTCCAAGAGTGTTCACCAAATGCATGGCAATAGTTGCTGCATTTCTACGCACTCTGGGAATATTTGTCTTCCCATACCTGGACGACTGGCTCATCCGAGCTCCAACCCAGTCAGAGGCTCAGATCTCCCTGAACCGCACCAGGCGCATTCTGCAATACCTGGGACTTGTGGTAAACCTCCCAAAGTCCCAGCTCACCCCTACTCAGTCCCTAGAATTCATAGGGGCCTGGTTGGACACCACTTCTGCAAGGGCCTACCTTCCTCAGGCCCGTTGTCAATGTCCAGTGCAGTTAGCCTCCCAGATTCAGTCAAAGAGCCACTTAACTGCCAGGGAGATGCTACAAATGCTAGACCATATGGCTTCCACAGTACATGTGGTACCCTATGCTCGCCTACACATGAGAGCAGCTCAATGGACTTTGTCCACCCAGTGGACTCAAGCTTCAGGAGCTCTCTCAGACCAAATAGCAACCTCCAAACGTCTCTTTTGGTCTCTCCAATGGTGGATGTCCACTCAAAATCTGTTGCTGGGGTCCCCCTTCCAACCTTTGTTACCCCAAGCAACCCTCACAACAGATGCCTCCCAAATAGGTTGGGGAGCTCATCTACAAGACCTCTTCACCCAAGGCACTTTGTCCCCACAGGAGACCTCTCTTCATATCAACCACTTGGAACTTCGAGCAGTGTTCCTAGCTCTCAAGGACTTTCATACCCTCCTCAGCTACAAGACAGTCCTCATTCATACAGACAATCAAGTAGCCATGTTTTACGTAAACAAGCAAGGAGGAACTGGCTCTCTGTTGCTTTGCAACGAAGCTCTAAGATTATGGGCCTTCGCCAGAGAGCATCAAATACATCTCCTGGCAGTATACCTCCCAGGAATCCAAAACTCTTGGGCAGACAGACTCAGTCGAGTTCTGTTTCCACACGAATGGTCCCTGCACATGGATCAGGTACTCAGAATCTTCCAAGAATGGGGAACCCTGGATATAGACCTCTTTGCAAGTCCGTGGAATGCCAAACTTTCCCGGTTCTGTTCCAGAATTCCGTGTCAGGGAGTTCAGGCCAAGGATGCCTTCCTCCTTCATTGGGGTCAGGGCTTCCTGTATGCCTTTCCACCCATTCCTTTGATTCCCAAGACTCTGTTCAAACTCCAGAGGGATCAAGGATCTATGATCCTCATAGCTCCACGCTGGCCACGCCAAGTGTGGTACCCTCTACTTCTGCATCTCTCCCAAGCCCCCTCCCTGGACTTGGGAGCTGCACCAGACCTTCTGTCCCAGGAGGAAGGGACTTTGTGGCATCCAAACCCCAAGTCCCTTCACCTCAGAGCTTGGTTACTGAAGGCCTAGACCTTCAAGACTTCAATCTTTCTCAGCAAGTGAAGGATATCCTCCATGCTTCCAGAAAACTTTCCACTAGGCGTTCCTATGCTTTTAAGAGGAAAAGATTTTCCATTTGGTGTGCTCAAAAGGGTCTTGACCCTCTGGCACTTCCTGTGAATTCTCTATTGGAATATCTCCTGCATCTCTCCAATGCAGGCCTTAAAACAAATTCAGTAAGGGTCCATTTGAGTGCTATTGCAGCATCCCGTAAGCCTCTCAATGGACAACCTATTTCCTCTCATCCTCTTATTGCAAGATTCATGAGAGGCCTAACTTTAACTAAACCTATCATTCGACCTCCTCGTGTGGCATGGGACTTAAACTTGGTTCTTGGTCAGCTTATGAAGCCACCTTTTGAACCCTTAACCAGTACCTCCTTGAAATTTCTTTCCTGGAAGGTTATTTTCCTTATTAGAATCACTTCTGCTCGCCGCATCAGTGAACTGCAGGCCTTAGTGGCTAATCCACCTTATACAAGGTTCCATCATGATAAGGTAGTCCTTAGGACAAATCCTCATTTTATGCCTAAAGTGGTCTCACCTTTTCATCTTAATCACAAGGTATATTTACCTGTCTTTTTTCCAGCTCCTCATGCATCCAGTGCAGAGAGGAACCTTCATACTCTAGATTGTAAAAGAGCTCTTGCTTTTTACTTACACAGGACACAGCAACATAGAAAGTCTTCCCAGCTTTTTGTTGCTTTTTGATCCTTTTCATTTAGGACTTCCAGTCTCTAAAAGAACACTGTCTAATTGGATTGCTCAGTGTATTTCTTTTGCTTACCAGAGTAAGAACCTTTCTCTGGAGGGCCATGTCACAGCTCACAATGTGAGGGCCATGGCCACCTCTATGGCTCATCTTCATTCTGTGTCCATCGACCAGATCTGTCGAGCAGCCACCTGGGCCTCGGTTCATACCTTCACAGCACATTACTGTTTGGACAAGGACTCCCGCCAGGATGCCTTGTTTGGTCAGGCTGTCCTCAGACACCTGTTCCATTCTTGAACAACTCCTGCCCTCCTTCCCTGAATGGATGCCTGAGATCCATAGGAAGACGAGGAACCCTTCAGGGTCTCATACCCTTGGGGATCTCCCAGGCATCTTAGCTAGGGAGTCCCCATATGTGAGGACTCATTCCTGCTTGTTCCTGGAGATAGCACAGTTACTTACCTGTAACAGGTGATCTCTGGGAACAGCAGGAATTAGTCCTCACAACCCTCCCCCTTCCCCTAGGAGTTGTATCTCTCTCTCTATCTTTCCTTTCCTCTCTCTCTCTATTGTCTCAGCTTTAAACTTGAACTGAGGAGAGTTGGTTAGGAAAGGCGGGAAGGCAGCGCGCAGGCGCTGTGGGAGGCTCCCAAAAGCTTTCTTTCTGGGAAGCTGGGGAGCTTTCCCGCACAGGCTCCGTCGGTACCGACGTACCTATATGTGAGGACTAATTCCTGCTGTTCCCAGAGATCACCTGTTACAGGTAACTGTGCTTTCTCCGCACTCTGGGAATATTCGTCTTTCCTTACTTAAACGACTGGCTCATTCGAGTCCCTACAGTGCCAGAAGCCAGCTCTGCTCTGTTTCGCACATTGCGAATCCTTCAGTATTTGGGACTGGTTATAAACCTCCCAAAATCCAATCTTGCTCCCACTCAGTCCCTAGAGTTCATAGGAGCTCATCTGGATACCAGACAGACAAGGGCTTTCCTTCCGCAGCCCCGCTGTCTTTGCATAGTGAAACTAGCTTCCCAAGCAGTGCTCAAACCTTGTCTCACTGCTCGGGAAATGCTAGAAATTGCTAGGCCACTTGGCATCCACCGTGCATGTGGTTCCTTATGCTCGCCTCCATATGTGAGCAGCCCAGTGGACTTTATCCACTCAGTGGACACAGGCCTCAGGTTGCCTGTCAGACAAAATAACAAACTCAAATCATATTATTTCATCCCTCCAATGGTGGCAATCACCCAGAAACCCTCTGGTGGGGTCTCCTTTCCAGCAACCCCTACCCCAAGCCACCCTAACAGATGCATCACAGGTGGGATGGGAAGCCCACCTGCACAATCTGTCTACCCAGGGTACCTGGACTCCACAGGAGGCCTGTCTTCACATCAACCTGCTGGGGCTCAGAGCAATCTTCTTTGCTCTTCGAGTATTTCACGCCCAGCTCAGCTACAAGACAGTCCTAGTTCAAACGGATAATCAGGTAGCCATGTTCTATGTGAACAAGCAGGGCGGAATAGGCTCTCTGTTGCTATGCAACAAAGTTTTGCGACTATGGGCCCTCGCCAGAGACCATCAAATTCATCTCCTTGCGGTGTATCTTCCAGACATTCAAAACTCTTGGGCAGACAAATTCAGTTGAGTTCTGCCTCCTCACGAATGGTCTCTCCATGCAGACCAGGTTGCCCAAATATTTCAGATTTGGGGAACCCCGGACATAGACCTCTTTGCAAGTCCACTGAATGCCAAACTTCCCCGGTTCTGTTCCAGAATTCCGGCTCGATGTTGTCAGGCAAGGGACGCCTTCCTCCTTCACTGGGGTCAGGACTTATATGCCTTCTCTCCCATTCTCCAGGACCAAGCAGGAAGTCAGTCCTCACATATGGGTGACGTCGGCACCGACGGAGCCCCCGTGCGGAGCATTTCCCCAGCTTTCAAAGAAAGCCTTTGGGAATGCAGCGCGCATGCGCAGTCCCCTTCCCGCCCAAGGGTGCCATCTTGCTCAGTCTTCTTTTTTCCGCGGAGCCCGATGGACGTGTTTCGTTTTCACCCGAGGAAAAAGTGGGTTTTTTTCTGTGTTTGACCCGTTTCTTCGGTTCGACGCCGGTTTCCCTTTCCTGCCTGGGCCGGATACATTGGTATCGAGCCCGGTCTTCTTTTTTCGGTTTTTGTCCTTAGTGACTAGCGTTCACCCCATTTTTCTTTTTTCACTGGCAGCCCTGTCTTTTGACCTCGCAGGGGCCCTTTTTCCCCCGATGGCTGCCAGCGGGTTTAAAAAGTGTGATTGGTGTAAGAAGCTTATCTCTCACCGACACACATGACTGCTGCCTCCGGTGCCTTGGACCCGATCATGACCCAATGATCTGTGGTCCGTGTGGGAAAATGTCCTCGAAGGCGTTGAGGAGTCGGCAGCACCAAAAGGAACAAATCTTCTCTGACTCCGCGTCTGGACAGGCCCGGACTTCGTCAGAGGCCTCGACGTCTCGGGACTCCGGCCCCGAGCAGCGCTGAGGTTCCTCTGAGAGGGGGTCTCCCTCGCGGGAGCATCGCAGGAAGAAAAACCCGCGAGGGCGGCGTCGGTGGACGCACTTGGCTCCTCGAGGGCCAAGTTGCATAGCCCCGAGCGCCGTCCCTGGTCTTCGGAGTCGGAGAGGCCTGCAAAACAACCTCGCGTGGAGATGAAGTCCCCGGGTCACGTGAGTACTGTAGTCCTCGTGGACTCTCCTCCAGGGGAGCCGCCGTCGGGGCCCGAGTCGGGGGCTGCTGAGTCTCCTGAGCTCGGACTCAGGTTGACGGCCTTGGAGAGCAGCTTGGCTGCCTTCATGGAACAGCAGCAGGCACTGATCGCTGGTCTCACCGGTGCATCTGCCCCGACCACCAGGGCATCAACATCCAAGTCGACCCCGGAGGCCGAGCCGATCCTCGAGTCCATGCGTTCTCGAGTCGATCCTCCTCCAAGGTCCCCCTCGGCCTCCTGTTCGGGACTGAGGTCGTCGACGCCTGTACCCTCAGCATCGGGGCGGATGGCATCGGTGCCTGTCCGACCGGAGCCGCTTGATTCCTCTTCCGAGGAGTCCGGCTGGGAAACGAAGGATGAGGAGTCACCCGACACCTTTCGGACTCGGTGTGTCCCATCGGACTCACCGGAGTCCGAGCCTTGGAGACGGTTCCCACCGGAGAATACCCAGTTCTCGGACTTCGTGCAGGATATGGCCAAGGCTTTGGCCTTCCCCGCGGATCCCGAGGAGGAGCTCGAGGCCCTGCAGTATGACTCTCCCCCAAAGGAGGCCTTTACTGTACCGGTTCCTCCGATGCTGGAATGGCTGCTCTTCCGCATGTGGGAGGCGCCGGCCTCGACGTCAGTTTTGAGCAAGTGGGTCGATTCCATCTATCGAGTCCGCAAGAGTGCCAGGTTCCAAAAGGCACAATTACCGCACCACTCCATGGTTGTGGAATCGGCCATGCACCATCTGAAGAGTCAGAAGATGCATTCCCGGGAGGCCTGGAGCCTGGATGCCCTCGGTAAGAAGTGCTTCCAGGGCTCTATGCTGCCGTGTCCAGACCTACCAGCTGTACATGGGCATGTACCTTCGAGACCTGGCAAAGGAGATTGCTGGGTTCTCTGCTGGTCTCTCCGAGGAACCTTTGCAGAGGTTGTGATAAGGAAGCTTATCAGAGCCCTGAGAGTACTGCCAATAGAAAGGAATTTACATTAATCAAGGGACCTGTTCTGGCAGGTCAGAGAAATAGAGCAGCCTGTTTCCCTAAAAGACAGCTTATTCCCAGCTGCAGTAACTTGCAGAAAGCCCTTAGTGGCGCTAAGGAGGAGAAGCAGAAGCATAGTCTGAAAAACCCTTACGTCATGCCTAATCAATCAGTGGCCAGAGGAGAGTTTAAGCACCAACACCTGAGCATTGCAAGGGAGGAGTTGGAAGCTAGGACTTTAAAGGCAGAAGTGAATATTCAGCAGGCAGACCAGGGGAAGGACCGGCCGTGAGACCAGGGGAAGGACCGGCTCGGAGACGACAACCACAGCGACGAGAGAGAAGAAGAAGGTCCAGGAGAGAGAAGGCAAGAGGAACTCAGAGAGAGACGTGTTCCTATAGAGATTCCTGTGCTTCTGGTAGGAACTCTAAAACAGCACCCTGTAAGCAGACAGGAGCAGCTAAGGAGAAAAGGAACACGAAGTCTTATGGGAAGAGGTATGGAGCCGATGCCCTGAGGTCCAGTGATACAGACTGGGGGACAGGCCACCAAAGCACCCATGCTTACTGGCCAGGATACCTAAGGAGACAGCCCAAGGACAGTTGTGACTCAGGTATGAACTTTGATCCTTTAACTAACCTGGAGCAATGCAAACTGTTGGGAAACAGTGTCTCTCCCGCTAGAGGCCAGTTGTTGAAGCCCTCTATGCCAGATATTGAGATTGAGCCTATGCAATTGGAGGAACAAGGTACAAGTCCTGAGGGAGATGATTTTTGCATGGACTGTTATTTGTGTAAGATTGATAGCCTAAAGAAATCCTCAAAGTAGGATTAAAACCATCAAAAGGAAATGTTCTAATTACTGGCTCCCCAGAAAGTTTTATATGGAAAGAAAGAGGCTTTTGGGGAATGGAAATGAAAACACGTGTGCAGAGGAGGAAACCAGCTATTGATTAAAGCTTGTTATCCACCTGTTCATAGAGTAGAGCATTGCTCAAAGCCGTGCACATGTTGTATAAAGAACTGCTTTGAATCTGAAAGAAGAATGCTGTTTGTAAAGAAGTTTTTCCTTTTGGGTTTATTCTCCAGCACTGCTGAGCAGTTGTCAGCAGTGACTGAAGGGAAGTGTTTTTCTGTTGCTTGAAAAGATTCTGCAAGCTATTGGCTTGGAACTTTCAGTTATGTTCTTTGCTTTGCTTACAAAACCTGGAAATGTTATCCTGAAGGTGTTACCAAGTATAATCTGTGTGTGGAATAATTTACCCCATAAATAAACTCTTATTTTGCCTTATACTCGACTCAACTACTACATTCTTATTTACCTCAAAGGCAAACACTATAGAACTGGACTACTATTACCACAGTTCTTTGCGGCATAGATAGTCTGGATCTTTGCAAAAGGTGGTGTAGCTTTCATAACAAGCACCCCCTTTTACAAGGTTCAATGCTCTGTCCTTGGGTATTCGTGAGTGCTCGAAGTTTATCTCTCGAGCAGCCTATGATGGCTTTGAGGCTTCGGCCCGGGTAGCCGCGGCCGGCATCGGTGCACGCTGTCAGGCTTGGCTACAGTCATCGGACCTCGAGCCATGGGTGCAGGACAAGTTGGTCGATGTCCCCTGCCGAGGTGAAAACCTCTTTGGCAAGCCCATGGCTGACAAGGCTGCAGAACTCGAGACCGAGACTCTTACCCGGATAAGGCTGTCCAGAAAAACCTCTGCCCCTTCTCAGAAGAAGAAGGGCTCGGGGAAAAAGACCTTTTACCCAAGGAAGTCATCTGCCTATAAACAGTACCCTCATTTTCAGACCTCTGTAGCTCCCCAACAGGGTCAGCAGGCCAAGGGGCAGGGACATGAGCCCCATAGGCAGAAAGCCCCCAAGCCACCAGCTCCAGCTCCTGCACAGCAGGGAGCGGGGTTTTGACTCCAGTGGCATAACCTCTCCTCCTCAGCTGGCCCCTATCAGCACTGGAGGCCGGCTGGCCCCTGTACGCCCACAGGTGGTCAGCCGTCACAAGGGATACCTGGGTACTAACTATAGTCCAGAAGGGCTATCTCCTCCACTTCCACCAGGTACCCCCCTCCTATTTTCCAGGGGAGCCTCCAAGACTTCCTCTGCACAGGGACTTACTCCTGCAGGAGTTAGCAAGTCTGGTGAAGGAACAGGCAGTGGAACCGGTGGCCCACCACCTGAGAGGTCAAGGCTTCTATTCCAGGTACTTCCTGGTACCAAAAAGAACAGGAGGCCTCAGGCCCATCCTAGACTTGCAGAATCTGAACAAGTTCCTGGAGAGGGAAAAGTTCAAGATGCTTACCCTTGGAATCCTGCTGCCCTACCTCCAGCAGGGAGATTGGCTATGCTCCTTAGACCTAAAGGATGCTTATACTCACATCCTCATTCATTCAGACCACAGACAATATCTCAGATTTGTAGTGGGAGGAAACCACTATCAGTACAGAGTACTGCCTTTTGGCCTTACATCTGCCCCCAGGGTATTCACCAAGTGCCTGGCGGTGGTAGCGGCCTACCTCAAGGTTCAAGGCCTCTTTGTCTTCCCATACCCGGACGATTGGCTCATCAGGGGTCAGTCCCCGCAAGAGGCCAATCAAGCCACCCTTCGCACTGTCGCTCTGCTTCAGCACCTGGGGTTTGTTATAAACTTCGCAAAGTCCACTTTGCACCCCTCACAGAACATGGAGTTCATAGAAGCAAGGCTGGGCACCTTTCAGACAAAGGCCTTTCTGCCAGTGGACAGGGCCCACAGATTGATGGATCTAGCCAGGCAGTTCCAGAGCAATTCTCTGGTCTCCGCCAGACAATTCCTGAGGCTCTTAGGTCACCTGGCATCTATGGTTCATGTAACTCCAAATGCCCGTCTACACATGAGGCCAGCTCAATGGGGCCTCCGGACTCAGTGGCACCAAGCCACAGGAAGCCTCACAGACAAAGTGAGGGTGTCCAACCTACTAGAGTCTTCTCTGCAGTGGTGACTTCATCTTCCGAATCTGGTGCAAGGGGTGCCTTTTCAAGCACCTCCACACTCAAGTGCTGACAACCGATACTTCTCTTCAAGGTTGGGGTGCACATTGCCAAGGAGCATGTACTCAAGGCCTGTGGTCTCCTTGGGAGGCCGCACAGCAGATCAATCTTTTAGAACTGAGAGCTATCCGCTTAGCCCTGAGAACTTTCTCACATCTCATCTCTCACCAGTCCGTCTTGGTTCAGACAGACAATCAAGTTGCTATGTTCTATGTGAACAAACAAGGGGGCACAGGGTCCCACCTTCTGTGTCAGGAAGCTCAGAAACTGTGCTCCTGGGCTGTCAATCACGGCATTCTTCTCAAAGCGGTCTATCTCCCAGGTCAGGAGAATTACCTGGCGGACAGATTGAGCAGGATCCTGCAGCCGCACGAGTGGCAGTTGAATCCTCTAGTGGTTCAACAGATCTTCCTGAGATGGGGTCTTCCAACCATAGATCTCTTTGCCAGTCCTCTGAACCGTCAACTTCCCAGGTTCTGCTCCAGGCAACCGCATCCTCTCAGAGTTGCAGCGGATGCGTTTCTCATTCCATGTTCTACAGGCCTTCTATATGCCTTTCCTCCCACGCCTCTAGTGTCCAAGACACTATTCAAGGTGATCAGGGACAAGGCCTCGCTGATCCTGGTGGCCCCCAGGTGGCCAAGGCAACCCTGGTTCCCACTTCTTTTGCAACTAGCGGTGGACACTCCTCTTCCTCTGGGGATGCAACCCGATCTCCTGTCTCAGGAGCAGGGGTCTCTCTTACACCCCAATCTCCAGTCCCTCAATTTGATGGCCTGGCTGCTGAAAGGGTAGTTCTAGCGCCCTTACTATTGCCTAGGGAAGTGGAGGACGTGGTCTTGGCCTCTAGGAGGCAGTCCACCCGAACGTGTTGTGCCCTTAAGTGGCGTAGATTCTCTTCCTGGTGTACTCAGCACAACGAGAATCCTTTCTCGTATCTGGTACCAGTGGTGCTGCAATATTTGCTTCACCTGTCCAACCTGGGCCTTAAGTCCAATTCTGTGAGAGTTCATCTTAGTGTTCTTTCAGCACACCACTCCCCAGTGGAGGATCAATCTCTCTCAAGCCATCCTTTGGTGGCTCGCTTCCTCAGAGGCCTGCTTTTGCTTAAGCCTCCAGTGCGTCCACGTGCTCCTGAATGAGATTTAAATGTGGTTTTGCAACGGCTTACTTGCCCACCATTTGAACCTATGGCTACTTGCCCTCTGCGTTTTCTCTCCTGGAAAGTGTTGTTTCTCGTAGCCCTTACCTCAGCGAGGCGAGTGAGTGAGCTTCAGGCCCTAGTATCAGATGCACCTTATACTAAGTTCTATAGGAACAGAGTAGTCTTATGGACTTACCCTAAGTTCCTTCCTAAGGTTGTCTCCTCCTTCCACCTCAATCAGGAGGTGGTTCTTCCAACTTTCTTTCCCAGGCCGCCTGCCAGCCGGGCTGAGATGGTCTTGCATACCCTGGACTGTAGGAGGGCACTGTCCTTCTACCTTGACCGTACGCGGGAGCACCGGAGGGCTGTTCAGCTCTTCGTCTCTTTTGACCCCAATAAGTTGGGGTTGGCTGTCTCCAAGCCGGCCTCTCGTTACAGGGTCGAGTTACGACTCACCGTGTCAGGGCGAAGGCTGCGTCAGTGGCTCATCTCCGCTCTGTTCCGTTGGCAGACATCTGCCAGGCTGCTACTTGGTCTTCAAGCCAGACTTTTGCGGCCCACTACTGCCTTGAAAGGGAGTCCCACAGGGACAGTGCTTTCGGGCAGGCGGTACTCCATAATTTCTTTGGGGTTTAGGAAACTCGGGCGTTATCAGAGAAGATTCTTTTCTTGCATGCTGAGGCTCTAGAGGGAGCTCATTTTTCAGCTTTGGGTCTCCGGTAGCCTTAAGCTGGGGAGTCCCATATGTGAGGACTGACTTCCTGCTTGGTCCTGGAGAAAGAGTAGTTACTCACCTGTAACAGGTGTTCTCCAGGAGCAGCAGGAATCGGTCCTCACAACCCTCCCTCCTCCCCTTGGAGTTGCAGTCATATGATTTATTTTGTTATTTTTGCTGTCTTTTAGCTATGTCATCAGACTGAGCAAGATGGCACCCTTGGGCGGGAAGGGGACCGCGCATGTGCGCTGCATTCCCAAAGGCTTTCTTTGAAAGCTGGAGAAATGCTCCGCATGGGGGCTCTGTGTCACCCATATGTGAGGACTGATTCTTGCTGCTCGTGGAGAACACCTGTTACAGGTGAGTAACTACTCTTTCCCCTCATCCCCAAAACCCTATTCAAGCTTCAGAGAGACAGAGGTCATATGATCCTCATAGCTCGACGTTGTCCACGGCAAACGTGGTACCCTCTGCTCCTACATCTCTCTCAAGCTCCGCTTCTGGAGTTTGGATCTGCTCCAGATCTCTCCCAAGAGGACGGGATGCTGTGGCATCCGAATCTCCAGTCTCTGCATCTCAGGGCCTGGTTGCTGAAAGCCTAGAACTTCAGGATCTTAACCTTTCCCAACAGTAAAGGATATCCTTCATGCCTCTAGGAAGCCCTCCTCAAGACACTCCTATGCCTTTAAGTGGAAAAGGTTTACCATATGGTGCTCGCAGAAGGATCTTAATCCTCTTGCGATACCTCTGGAATCGATACTGGAGTATCTCCTTCATTTGTCAAATACGGGTCTCAAGACAAATTCAGTAAGAGTCCATCTTAGTGCTATTACAGCTTCTTACAAGCCTCTAAGTGGACAACCTATTTCCTCTCATCCTCTCATAGTGAGATTTATGAGAGGCCTTCTTTTAACAAAGTCTCCCATTAAGCCACGACCGGTGGCATGGGACTTAAATCTGGTGCTCGGGCAGCTCATGAAACTGCCCTTTCAACCATTAGCCACTACATTTTTGAAATTCCTTTCCTGGAAAGTCATCTTCCTCATTGCAATCACATCAGCACGTCGCATCAGTGAATTGCAAGCGTTAGCGGCTGATCCTCCTTATACAAGGTTCCACCATGATAAGGTAGTTCTTAAGACTCATTCACACTTTATGCCAAAGGTGGCTTTGCCTTTCCATTTAAACCAAGCGATTTATCTTCCAGTATTCTTTCCAAGGCCTCATGCCTCCAGTGCAGAAAGGAACCTTCATACCTTGGACTGTAAAAGAGCTTTGGCATTTTACTTGCAAAGGACCAAGCAATATAGAAAATCTCCTCAACTCCTTGTTGCTTTTGATCCTATTCATTTGGGACTTCCAGTTTCCCAAAGAACTCTATCGAACTGGATTGCTCAGTGCATATCCTGTGCCTATGAGAGTAAGAACCTTCCTCTTGAAGACCATGTCACAGCTCACAATGTGAGAGCCATGGCAGCCTCAATGGCTCATCTTCACTCTGTGTCTATCGACGACATCTGTCGAGCAGCTACTTGGGCTTCGGTACATACCTTCACAGCCCACTACTGCTTACACAAGGACTCCCGCCGGGATGCCTTGTTTGACCAGGCTGTTCTTCAACACCTTTTTCAGACTTAATCAACTCCTACCCACCGTCCCTGGTAGGATGCCAGAGATCCATGGGGGGAAGTATGGCCCTTTCACAAGGGCTAACAACTTCCTGGGGCCATCTCCCTGGCATCTGCAGCTAGAGAGTCCTCATATGTGAAGACTACATTCCTGCTTGTTCCTGGAGATAGCGTAGTTACTCATCTGTAACAGGTGATCTCCGGGAACAGCAGGAATTTAGTCTTCACAACCTGCCCACCTCCCCTAGGAGTTGTATCTCTCTCTCGCTCTCTGTCTCTTTTGTCTCCGTTATAAACTCAACTGGAGAGAGACAGTTGGAAAGGCGGGAAGGCAGCACGCATGCACTGTGGGATGCTCCCAAAAGCTTTCCTATTGGACGCTGGGGAGCGTTCCCGCGCAGGCTCCGTCGGTACCGATGATACCCATATGTGAAGACTAAATTCCTGCTGTTCACGGAGACCAGCTGATCTCCAGGAACAAGCAGGAATGAGTTCACATATGGGTACGTCGGTACCGACGGAGTCTGCGCGGGAACGCTTCCCAGCGTCCAATCAAAGAGCTTTTGGAAGAATCCCACCACGCCTGCGTGCTGCCTTCCCGCCTTTCCCAACTGCCTCTCCTCAGTTTTCGTTTTTTCCGCGGAGCCGACAGGACGTCCTCCTGTCACCGCAGAAAATTCTTCTTTTAATTCTTTAGTTTTCTTGTGGTCGCGGCTGTCATCCAGACGCCACCGGTACCGCCGGTGTTTTCTTTTCTTTTCTTGTAAAATCTTCCTTTTTCAGGGAATATTTTTTCTTCATAGTGTCTCACGGTATCTTAGGCCTTTTAGGCCTCTTCTTTTTCCTTCATGGAACCGCCAGCCACTTTCCCCAAGAAATGTTCAATCTGTGGCGGTACAACTTTATTTTTAGACCCTCGACGTCGGTGTCTAACCTGCTTGGGTCCTGACAACAGTTTGGTAAGAAGAAGACTTCAATATCGAGGTTCCCTCGATACACGTTTTCCCTCCAGCTTCGGGGCACCGTCCCCTTCTTCTACACAGGAACAGGTAACCCACAAACAGTCTGTTAAGACTAGCCAGCCCTCGAGTGGTAGGTCTCATGCACAGCATGTGGACTGCTCCGGCCTTGCTCTCGAGGGCCCACTGGCTTCAAAACCCCGGCGGGAGTCTTTGGTCTCCAAATCGTATAAGTGGTTTCGGGTTGTTCCTGGGGTTCACCCCTCACAGAACATACCTGAGCCGTGTTCGGTGGTGGCATCTGCTTCGAGCGGTACTGATACCCCGACATCGGCACTGGTGTTGGATGAAATACTCCTCACCAGGGATGGTCATCTGGCGTCCTCGGTGCCTTCGGGACCGGTGGATACACTCCAGACTGACCTTCCATTATCGGTACCAGCACCGATACTACCACCGACGTCGGTACCCTCCAGACGTGCATCGATAGCCTCGCTTCCTTCGATGCCGAGTCTGGAGTCGATCTCCAGTCTGGAGGACTGGGTACCGACTCGCCTTGGTACCAGCTCCGGGCGGTACCAAAGGCTCGGTTCCGATGATTCGGATCCGCAACACTCGGTTCCCTCGAGGCCGATTGAGTTGTCACTTGCGGACCTTCACTCACCGGTATCCGACGCGGTACCGATGTCCTCTTTACCCTTACAGTCGGTGCATTCCATGCTTCGCTTATCGATGCCGAGTTTAGAATCGCTCTCTAGTCTGGAAGACTCGGTACCAGTACATTTTGGTACCGACACCGATCGATACCGGTGGCTCGGTACCGAGGATAGCACCCAGAGGGTTTCGGTTACCTCGGTACCGATTGAACGGTCACCGATGACTGCTCCAATGTCTTTGTCGAGCTCGACTCCGACATCGGTACCGGTATTGGCATCGGTACCGGTATCCACTGTACCATCGTGGCCAACTCCTACCATGCTTTTTTCAACAGGATCGCTCCCTTCTATGCCAAGCTTGGAGTCGATACCTGGCATGGACAATGTGGTAATGACGGTCGCTGCTCCTGATAGCCAGTACCGGCGACCATCCTTTAAGCATTCCACACTGCCCTGTGCAGGATCTTCTATTCCTATATATCTGGATAGCTCTGTCGGTGCTCAGGCAAGTTCTTCAGATCTAACCTGTCCAAGGGAAAATACTGTTGGGGAACCCTCTTTTCAGAGTTTCCTTCAGGATATAGCAAGATCTCTTGCTATTCCTATCCCAGAACATGATCCTGCACAGAGCTCTCTTTCTACCAAAGCAAAGGAGAACATAATGCTTCCTTTGCATCATTCCTTGCAGAATCTCCTTCTAGGAATGTGGGAAACACCTTTAAGGGTACCCCCACCTTCCAGAGCAACTGATCTCTTATATCAGGTGCCCCCCTCTCCAGGGTTTCAAAAGACTCAACTTCCTCATCATTCCATAGTTGTGGAATCAGCAATGAGGTGGGTAAAGAGCAAGAAAAAGCACTCTTCTTATCCGCCAGGTCGTGACTTTAAGATACTTGATGCCTTTGGACGTCAAACCTTCCAGACATCTATGCTTTCTGCAAGAATTCTCTCATATATTTTCTATATGAGTCTATCTCTTGAGGAGGTCACAAAGCAATTACATCTTTTGACTCCTTCTCTTCCAGTGTCCAGGAGTGCAGACTATTCTTCACTACTCAAGCATCTCCAGAATATCTCTTGGTTTCTTACTCGTGCTTCCCTAGACTCTTTTTGAGTCTGTTAGCAGGACTTCTGCTATAACCATAGGGGCACGACGTAGAGCCTGGCTCCAAGCTTCAGGCTTGGACAAATGGGCACAGCACAGACTGGGATATACTCCTTGCACTGGAGACAATCTTTTCAACAAGGAGTCTTTACGTCAGGTTACTCAGTTCTTCACTGATTTACCTGTTCCTAGGAGCTGTTCTACACCTTCTTCTGTCCCAGTAGGTAGGAAATGTCCTGCCAAACTTTCTTCCCATAGGAGAAGAAGGTTTAATGCATCATCTGCCCATCATACAGATGTTCCCAAACAGGGGAAGCATCGTCCTGGTCTACAGAGTTCAACCTCTCACCAGGCTCAGCAAACCCAGCAACCACAGGGTTTCTGATCAATTCATCAGATGCTTGTGACTCTGGGGATTACAATCTGCAGTTGCTTCTACTCATTAGAGACAATCCACTGCTGTCATTCTTTCTATGTTCTATGAGCTGTTAGGATGTTCATGCTTCTAGGTCACAGGATTTTTCCTCTTTTTCCTTCTAGGGAAAGAGGTCTATCCACTATCAAATGATAGTTTCCTGTGCAAGCATGTCTTTTTTCCCTCTTATAAACTTACTATTTGTAAGTTTTCTTCAGCTCCATTCTCTTTACCCTCTTTCTAGGGTTTTTCCTCTGTAAGAGCGGTATTGCTTCACTGGAGGGCTTTTCTTCAGCCTCTCTAGTTTTCTTACTTTTCCAATGCGGAGTTCTCTTCTCTGAGTTGACTCCTCTTTTTCAATCTTGCTTTGAAGCAGTTCATCAGACATGTCCAGAGTTTTCTACTCTTGTTTTGTCTGTTCTTCCTGTTTTTAAACAGTACCATTCTTATGCTGTCTGGCAAGCAACTGCCAGTGCCGGAGCCTTAATGTTTCAACCACTGGTTCTTGACCACCAGCAACCAGATTTGTCCTCCACTAACATTCTGTCTGGTCTTAGTAGTGGCTCCAAGTCAGTGCTGTCATCTGTCTTGGAAATATTTTCACTACAAGCTTGCTGGATTGTCTTCTCTGTCTGCCATCTCCATTCCCCTGGGTTTGGCAGCATAATTGACATAGAACTGGCTGCAGAAGAGCCAGTAGCTATCTCCCCATTCTCCTGCATCATGCTCTCTGCAATTCTACAGAGAAGCTCTCCACTATGGGCCCTTGCTAGAGAGCATGGGGGGGGGGGGGGTTCTCCAACAGCCATACTAGATGTTTGAAAAAGGCTTTTTCAGTCATGTCTCTCATGACTAGAAAACTTCTCCTTTTTAATATAAAGGACATAGGCCTCCTCTTACGTGAAAGCTTAAGGAGTTGCTAATTCCCTGCTTTGGTCCATAGTATTTCCAATAGGGAATATGTTTTCTCCTTCCAGCTCGTCCTCATGGTAAGAATGCATGATACCTTTTTGGCCTTAAGCAGGTCAGCATGGTATCTCCTTCCTATTACCATGCTAGAATTCTAGAATACTCGGGACTTGCAGGCTGCAGACTGATATCATCCTCTGCTTTTCACGTAACCATCCTGGTTATTCTCCTACCTAGCAATCCTGTAGCCATAACCAGTGGGAATTGATTCTCTATATGTCTTCTCAAGTAGGTTCCACCTTCTTGTTATTAGATGAATCTTTCCTCTCCTCATTTTCCTATGTGAATACCCTTTGTAGGCATATCTCTGTCTGCTTCTTGCAGACTTCCATATAGAGGTATATATATATATATATACAATCTCACCTGCTTCTCCTCTCATCAAGAAACATTAGCTGCATTTAGCTGCTTTGTACATAGTTGCTTTTTGTACATAGTTTTATTATTATGTTCTCTGTTTATGAAACCTGTTTAATGTATACCCAGTTCATTGTCCTGTTCATTGTAAGCACTGATCAATTTTTGTGACGTGTAGTTTCTGTTCATTGTAAACCGCACTGATGTCAAATAGCGCGGTATAAAAGAAACTGTAAATAAATAAATAAATAAAAATAAATATATATATATATATATTCATACCTATAGCACACATCTTACAGATGTCTCTGTCTATCATGTGTGAGTATTTTATGCCCTTCATATCTCACTATAGATATATTTTCATATATCTATCTATCTATCTATCTATCTATCTATCTATCTATCTATCTATCTATCTATATGTGTATCTGTTGAGATATTTCACTATTGGTAGATATGTTTTTGCTTTATCTACCTGACTGTCCAAGCTCATATAGCCATATGATTCTGACAGATGGGCTTACCCATACTTATGCTATCCAGCATGTTTTGGGGTCCTACACTCACAACCACTTTGGTGGTAGTTAACACCTCCCATAACCCTAGGGTTAGGTACCTCTGAAGCTCTCCATGTTCCAATATCTCTCCCAGCTGACTTCAGTTCGGAGAGACATTGCGGATCTTCAGCTACTCACAGGCTCTAACGCCTCCAGTGTTGTCCTTTCTTTTGGGATACAAGGGGTTCCCATACCCTTTCTCCCCACAAGGACTGGGCCTGTCTGTCCAAATCGGTTAGCCTTTCTCTTTTTGTTCCTAAGAGTGAACCACTCTGCTGCCAAAAGAGTTGGGCTTTTATCATAAAGCCTTCTGCTGAAGGCCCACCGTTTTTGTACTACCCCCGTTTCTCCTACTGGGGTTCCCTGTTACCTTTCAGGATTCTGACCTCCATTACTTTTCCTACAGGTTTACTACCTCCACTTACAGTGAGGTCCTTCTCGAGGTTCCTCTACTGGGTTCCCCAGTAGATCCCATGAACCTCCATACTTTCGAAAGTCCTGTTAGGGGAGGTCCCTATTGCAATATTTTTCCTTTGCAATATCATTAATGGCAATTATCATCCACACATGGACTCCTTGTCTGCAACCTGTCAGACGGCTGCCTAGGGTGAGAACTTACACAATCTTGACGATGCATATATTCATATGATTCTTGCAAGGTATTGTGGGCATTGTAGTTCATTCACTCCCAAACACAGCTGATGACAATAATTTGAGTTGTGTGAAACCAAGTGGTAAGATCAATAAAATACTTCTTTTATTGATGGGGTTTAATTCACCCAGCACATGTATGCTTGATAGCACTATAAATGAGGTTCCTGTGCGGATATCCAGTTTAGTCCTCCCCAATCGGGTACTGCCCCTCTCACTGCAGCCTGTAGACTGGACCAATCAAATCTTCTGTAGTACATATCCAGCAGGAGCTCCCAGAAGCCCCCCAGTGTGTCCAGTCTCGTTGCAGTGTGTAGACGTAAAAGTGTGTCCTCTGGGCACACTTAGTGACCTTTGCAGGAGCAACACTAGTTAGTTGTTTTTAGGGTTTGTTTTGGGGCATTTCTCTACTATTTTTGTTTTTGGTAGCTAGCTGTGCCTTTAAAAAATAAGAAAGACAAAAGAAGCCTGTCTCCCTGGAGCTGTGCCACAGGAGACTAGGAGAAAGTCAGACCTGCTGGCTGCTGTTGCCTGCCTAGCACATTTTATCAGCCCTGGGTGAGCTTCCCCTAGACAGGACGGGGAATTGCCATACCTATAAGGCAGTGCCTGGTACTGGGAGATTGTGGCTGAATCTTCTGTTCCTGAGCTGGTAGGAGTTTGCATTTCATTTTTTTCTTTCTTGTGTGCAATGCTCTGTCTGGGATGCCAGCGTTTCTGTAGGCTCTCCTGAGCCCATTTGGCAGTTTTTATTCAAACTGCTCGTGTGCCCTGTGTTAGAGGGTCGTTTTATTTGTTTTCCATATTATTTGGTGGTTTTTATATTTTCGCGCCGTTTTTTACCGCGGGTGAAAAAGTGCGGCGGCCATTTTGGATTTTAAAAGTGCTTTTCCAGGCATTTTTGATCGCTGTGCACAGGTTCCCCTAGCGTTTTTGGGGTCCCTCTTTCTGGCGATTTTGCTCAGGGCACCCCAGGGATCCTGGGATATATTTTGTTTCTTGTAAAAAAAAAAAAAAAAAAAAAAAAGTTAAGTTACTTTTAAGTCGGGGCTGATTTGCATAGGATTGCCCAGGTGGTGTGGGCTTTCCTGTGGCTGTCTTATTCTATTCCCCTGGGCAGAGGTGGCCTTGGAATGGCTTCCAAGCCCCAGTGTGTGATTTGTGGGTCCCGCAGGACGGCAGGGACTGACTCTGGCATCTGCAGGGGCTGTGCTGCAGTGCCCTCTGAGTTAGAGCAATCTGTGAATGTTCAGGAACAGGCTACCCCTGGGGATGCTTCTACTTCCGGGGACAGCGTTCTTTCTCCAAGCATCCCTCAGTCTGGCTCGGTTCCTCCGGCCAGTGGTTCAGTGGCTGCGCTCCAGCAGGCGTCTGTTGCTGCCTCTACTATGGACTTCTCCCCTGATTTTGTACTCCTCATGCATCAGGCATTTCGCCTGAGCAGGTCCGGACAGTTGCCGGCTGTCTGGCCCCCCTCCCTCCCCTCGGGGTCCTTGGGGGCGGCTCAGTGTCCCTCATCGCCCGGGGGCAAGCGGCTTCGGTTGGGGGGACAAGAGCAGGACGCCCTGGGTCTCCTGGATTCCGAGGCAGAGGGCGATCCTGAGACTGAAGCGGAGGATTTGGAGGATGGGGAGATCCCTGGGCCGGAAGATCAGGCTCGGGTCATTCGAGTGTTCCGTAGGGACGAGCTGGTTCCTCTGGTCACGGAGTCCCTTCAGGCGCTAAACCTTTCGGCGGTGCGGCCCCTGGAGGAGGAGGGTCTTGAGGATCCTCTGATTCAAGCAGTCAGGGATGCCCAGGTGGTTTTTTCCCGTCCACCGCGTGGTGGATCAGATGATCCAGGCGGAGTGGGAGCACCCGGAATCCGGTTTGAAGGGGATTCGGACCATGAATCGGCTTTATCCTCTTGCTGACAAGGACAGGGACTTGTTCAGGTCCCCCCGGGTGGATGCTGCGGTCTCCGCAGTGACCAAGAAAACCACCATCCCGGTTGAGGGGGCGGCGGCCCTCAAGGACGGGCAGGATAAGAAGGTTGATAACTTGCTCAAGCAAACCTTCGATACGGATGCCGTGTCATTGCAGGCCTCTATCTGTGGGGCTTGGGTGGCTCGGTCGTGTCTGCGGTGGTCACAGCAACTGCGCTCGAGCCCCGGACTAGACCAGCAGGGTCTGGTGGAGGTGACCCGGCTGGAGTCCGGCTCGGCTTACCTGGCGGATCTGTTTTATGATTTGATCCGCGCGTTGGCTAACAGTATGGCATCCGCGGTAGCAGCGCGCCGGTCCCTCTGGTTGCGCAGCTGGGCGGCGGACAGTTCTTCTAAGGCCCGCCTCAGTAAGCTGCCGTTTAAGGGCAGATTATTATTTGGGGAGGCTCTCGAGAAATTGGTAAAGGATCTCGGTGAGTCCAAAGGGGGCCGGCTTCCGGAGGATAAACCAAGGTCCAACCGGTCCACCTCGTCGGCGCGGGGATCCTTTCGGGATCAGCGCAGGTTTCGGCCCTCCCGCCAGTGGTCCTCGCAGCGGGGCCGGTTTGGAGCCCGTAGCCAAGGATTTCGGGCTTTCAGGGGAGCCGGCAGAGGCTTCTCCGCAGCCGGCTCTTCTTCGGGTTCTTCCTTTGGACGCAAGCCACAATGACGCCAGGCAGGCTCTGGAGGGAGGACCGCTTGTCGGCGGTCGCTTGCGCGACTTTCTTTCCTCTTGGGCCCAAATAACGTCGGATCGCTGGGTGCTACAAATTATAGAGGAGGGTTACGCTCTGGAATTTGCGTTCCCACTTCCAGATTCCTTTGTTCTGTCTCCCAGCAGGGGCGAGCAAAAGACGAGGGACATCCGCGTGACCCTGGCTCGATTGTTAGCGCTGGGAGCGGTGGTTCCAGTGCCTCCCTTGGAAAGAGGCGCTGGTCGCTACTCCATCTATTTTGTGGTACCCAAAAAGGGCGACTCTCTGCGTCCGATTTTGGATCTCAAAGGCGTGAATCGCGCGCTCAGAGTGCCGCATTTCCGCATGGAAACCCTGCGGTCAGTCATTGTAGCGGTGCGAAAGGGGGAGTTTTTGACGTCCCTCGATCTTACCGAGGCCTATCTGCACATTCCGATACACCCAGCCCATCAGCGGTTTCTCCGCTTCGCGTTCCCGTGGGGCCACTTTCAGTTCCGGGCCATGCCGTTCGGCTTGGCTACGGCCCCGCGCACTTTCACAAAGGTGATGGTGGTGGTTGCGGCGGCCTTGCGCAAGGAGGGCATTTTGGTCCATCCTTACCTGGACGACTGGTTGATACGAGCAAAATCCGGTCGAGAGTGCCTGCGGGTCACGAGCAGGGTGGTAGCTCTGCTGCGATCCCTCGGCTGGGTGGTGAACGAAAGAAAGAGTTGTCTGCGGCCCTCGCAGGACCTGGAGTATCTGGGGGTGCGCTTCGACACTGCTCGGGGGCTGGTGTGCCTTCCCGAGCGCCGCGTCCTGACGTTGCGGGCTCTTGTCCGACTATTTCGGGGGATGCCCGCTCCGTCGGCGTGGTGGTACCTACGGCTTCTCGGAACGATGGCGGCGACCTTAGAGGTGGTTCCGTGGGCGCGGTTCCACATGCGCCCGCTACAGAGGGCGCTCCTTCGTCGCTGGTCCAACCAGTGCGATTCCTTGCACAAGAGACTGCCCTGCCCGAAGGCAGTGCGGCGGTCGCTTCGGTGGTGGCTCTCCTCCGAGAACCTGACGCGGGGGATTCCCTTGGAGCCTCCTCTGTGGGTCCCCCTCACTACGGATGCGAGCCTAGTCGGCTGGGGAGCACACTGCGAGACCCGCTTCACGCAGGGGGTGTGGTCCTCGCAGGAAGCGTCTTGGTCGATCAACCGCCTCGAGCTTCGGGCGGTCCGACTAGCCCTGATGGCCCTGGAACCTCTGCTCCTGGGCCGGGCGGTCCGAGTCTGGTCGGACAATGCGACCACGGTGGCGTACATCAATCGCCAAGGGGGCACAGGGAGTGTGGCCCTGGAAACAGAAGCGACGGCCTTGTTCAGCTGGGTGCAGACTCGGCTGCCGGCGATCTCGGCGGCGCACATTGCAGGCGCCGACAATGTCCAGGCCGACTTTCTCAGCAGAGTGCGGGTGGACCCCGGAGAGTGGGAGTTAAATCCTCAGGTATATGCGCAGATAGTTCGGCGGTGGGGTCCGCCCATCATGGATCTCATGGCGACCTTCCAGTCGGCCAAGACAAGTCGCTTCTTCAGCAGACGGCGGGAGCGGATGTCCGAAGGACTCGACGCTCTCACTCAGCCGTGGCCGACGTCCGGGATGCTGTACGTTTTCCCCCCGTGGGCCCTGATCGGTCGGGTCGTCCAGCGCATCGAGGGCCATCAGGGCCGGGTGCTGCTGGTGGCTCCGGATTGGCCCCGGAGGCCCTGGTATGCCGACCTCGTTCGGCTTCGAGACGGCGTGCCGTGGCGCCTTCCGGCGCTACCGGATCTTCTTCTTCAGGGCCCCTTGCGGATGCCCCAGGTGGCTCGGTTCTCGCTTACGGTTTGGCCATTGAGAGGGCTCGGCTGAAAAAGAAGGGTTATTCGCCCGCGGTGATTTCCACCTTACTGCGGGCAAGAAAGTCGTCCACTTCTCTTACTTATGTTCGAATTTGGAGAATTTTGAGGACTGGTGCTCCCGGCGTGGAGTTCGGGCGGCGACGGTCTCGGTGCCCGTCGTGCTCAGCTTTCTGCAGGATGGCTTCGAGAAGGGTCTCGCGGCCAGTTCCCTGAAGGTCCAGTTGGCCGCGCTCTCTTGCTATAGAGGCAAGGTCTTGGGCCGCCTTCTTGGCGCTCATGCGGATGTGCGGCGTTTCTTGACCGCCGTGTTTCATTTGCGGCCTTCCCGCAGAGCGGTGATTCCTCCGTGGGATTTGAATTTAGTTCTGCGGGCCCTGGCTCGGGAACCCTTTGAGCCCTTGCGGAGGGCATCCTTGAAGGATCTCACGTTGAAGACGGTTTTTTCTGGTAGCCATTTGCTCGGCACGGCGCATCTCGGATCTACAGGCCTTGTCATGCCGAGAACCTTTCTTGTCTTTTTCTGCGGAGCGGGTTGTGCTCCGTCCGGTTCCCTCCTTCCTGCCAAAGGTGGTGTCTCCTTTTCACCTGAATCAGGCAGTATTTCTACCAGTGATTTCGGCGGCCTCGGTCGAGTCGGTGGACAAGGGGCTTCACCGGCTTGATGTGGGCCGCACGCTGCGTCGGTATTTACAGTCTACCGAGTCATTTCGGAAGACTGATCGGCTTTTTGTGCTCTTTGGGGGTGCACGGAAAGGGGAGGCGGCGGCTAAGGCCTCCATTGCTCGATGGCTTAAAGAAGCGATCGCCTCCGCGTATCTGTTGCAGCGGCGGCCGGTTCCGGAGGGGCTCCGGGCTCATTCTACTAGGGCTCAGGCGGCCTCTTGGGCGGAGCATGGTCTGGTTCCACCAGCGGAGATCTGTCGGGCGGCCACTTGGTCGTCTCTGCATGCTTTCAGCAGGCACTATCGCTTGGATGTGTCAGCGGCTCGGGATTCCTGTTTTGGTTCGGCGGTTTTGCGCGCCGGCCTACAAGGTCCCGCCCGGTCTTAACTGCTCTGTTACATCCCGATTGGGGAGGACTAAACTGGATATCCGCACAGGAAATGGAAATTACACTAACCTGGTAATTGTAGTTCCTGTAGGATCCAGTTTAGTCCTCCTTCCCTCCCGAATATCTGCATGATCTTGCGGCGCGCTATCCCGAGCGGGAGATTCTAAGATAGTTTTGCGTCCCGTTCGGACCATAGCGGCAGTCGTGCTTATAGCTATGGCTCTTCCCTTTCTTTTGGGGTTCCGTAAGCTCCTTAGTACCTGGGGGGAGCTCTGTGTCAATTTAGGGGCGTCGATTCCGGCGCCGTGCAGTGTTCTGACTTCCTCGTTTGGGGAGGGAGTTGGTTATTCCAGGGGGGGAAGTACAAGGTTTAATGTTAATCTGATAATAATCTGATGTGTTGCTTCGTTCAGTATGCTTTGTTACTAGTACACTGGGGGGCTTCTGGGAGCTCCTGCTGGATATGTACTACAGAAGATTTGATTGGTCCAGTCTACAGGCTGCAGTGAGAGGGGCAGTACCCGATTGGGGAGGACTAAACTGGATCCTACAGGAACTACAATTACCAGGTTAGTGTAATTTCCATTTACTTGCTTGCAGTGTTTAAAATGGATAACAAAAAGTCACAAAGTAAACCAGAAAACAACCTTCAGCTTGTCAGGCAATTAGCTAATGTTTTCTTAGCAAATAATTACCAAATACAAAGGCACAAAGTAAAGAATAAACTTTGCTGGTTAGGTTAACTTCTGCTTATTTTCCACGCCGATCTCAGCAGTGATTCTCCCTTGCTCACACACAATCAGGTGCAGCCCTAATTACTATCAATGGACCAGCTGAAAGCCTTTAGCTGGCTGGCTGCTACTGTGTGAGCCCAAATCCTGCTTTAAGAGCTGTTTGCAGTGGAAATAAAGAACAAAGTTAGGTTTCTTTGTGATGGCTGATGTGTTTGCTCACGGAAACTAGCAATAGCATTTAGATAGAGAACAGTCCATATAAACTGTATTTTCATCTGCTGTATCTCCCCCTTCATCAACAATCATAGGGTCAATATCATACATTGGCACAGATGAGTCTTTCATTAAGGCACTATCATGAGAATGCTCATTCCCTTGCTGCCATTCTCTATTATAGATAGGGTCTGGATCAGTGTTCATACCTGAGCCTCTCCTGCTATCATTATTCCTCTCTGTATAGCCTGGCCAATATGTAATCCAATTCTGATGTCCAGCCTTCCAATCTTGATCCCTGGACACTGGATCTCCTCTCACATACCTTCTGGCCTTGGTCTGAAAGTCCCTTCCACATGCAGTCTTCTCTCTTCCAGGTAGCCACTGGTGATTCCTATCTCTGCCACTCCATTCCTCTGGCTGAATCCAGTCCAATGGACTCTGCTGGCTTTTGGAATACCTCCCAGTATGAGTACTGCCTTGGAATCTCCCAGACCTTCCAAGGGCCTTTCTTCTCTTCCTTCCAGAGAGTTTCCTTCTCTCTCTATCTGCTTGGCTTGGCTTGGCTTCTGTTTCTCCAGGTGATACTGGTGCTTGTAGCCGTTGCTGAAGCTCTCCCCTCTGCATCTCTTCCTGAAGCTGTTCTTGAAACTGTTGCTGAAACTGTTATCTGAAGAATAAGCTCTACTCTTATCCTGTTCTAATGTGTGCTGCTCCCTAACACAGCGCAGCTGTCTTGAATCAGGCCCTGCCCTTTGAGATGAGTGCTTAGGGATTACCTCATAGCTCTCTTGATTGCACACACATTTCCTCACTTCAGCCCCTCTCATGGCTGCTGGAAACCTGGTGCATTCTGGGACTGGTAGTCTTTTATGTGAAAACTCTGTTTTCTTGCTTCTACCAGAACTGACAGGTTGCTTGTTCAGAGTCACATCATCTTTTCTATAGCTCCTACCTGAGCTATGATAAGCTTCCTTATCACAAACCCTATGCTAGGTTAGCTGTTCCACAGCACCTTTCTTTCTTCAACTCCTACCCTCCATCCTCAGGATGCCTGGTGTTCTGGGAGATAGCATGTTCCAACCTATGACATGCTGGGACTCCAGGCATCTCAGCTTGGGAGTCCCCATATGTGAAGACTCATTCCTGCTTGTTCCTGGAGATAGCACAGTTACTTACCTGTAACAGGTGATCTCTGGGAACAGCAGGAATAAGTCTTCACAACCCACCCACCTCCCCAGGAGTTGTATCTCTATCTATCTTTCCTTTCCTCTCTCTCTCTCTTTGTCTCAGTTTTAAAACTTAACTGTGGAGAGGCAGTTGGGAAAGGCGGGAAGGCAGCATGCAGGCGTGGTGGGATGCTTCTAAAAGCTCTTTGATTGGACGCTGGGAAGCGTTCCCGCGCAGACTCCATCGGTACCGACGTACCCATATGTGAAGACTTATTCCTGCTGTTCCCAGAGATCACCTGTTACCGGTAAGTAACTGTGCTTTACAGGTGAGTAACTACGCTTTACTGAGATTTGGGTAATGGAATGTAATCCAGTTTCCTTAATGCAAGCCTGTTTCCCAGACTACATTTATTTGCATAAGAGCAGACCTAGAAAGAGAAAAATGGGGATGGGGGGATCTTTTAGAAAAAGTGCTCAGTATTTAGGATGAAATATTAGGATGATCTGCATGTAAATGTATTATTCTCCTGGAACAAGTAGGAAGTCAGTCCTCACTTATGTGTGAGGTCGTCACCGAAGGAGCCCGCACGGAGCAATTCCCCAGCTTTCAAAGAAAGCCTTTGGGATTGCTGCCACGCATGCATGGTCCTCTTCCCGCCCAAAGGTGTCATCTTGCTCAGTCTCCCTTTTTCCGCGGAGCCCTTCGGACGCATGTCCTCTTCCCTTGGAAAAAGTGTTTCATTTTCGGCCCCTGGGCCGTGTTTTTTTCCGGTTGAATCTGGTCCTCTTCCGTCCTCCCCTGCTCTCCTTTTTTCCTCGAGTGAGGGGGTATCTTTCATTAAAAGCTTTTCCCTGTTATGCACTTCGCGTCCTTTTTTCTCCCAACCGCTGGCCACAAAGGTCTTCGACCTAGCTGGGGTCCTTTTTGCCCCTATGGCCACTGGTTTTAAAAAAGGCAACAGATGCTCCAAGAAACATGTTGCTCCCGGACACCCATGACTGTTGTCTTCGGTGTCTTGGGGCCGACTATGACCGGTCTCCCGAGGAGTCTTTACAAGAAAATGTCCTCCAAGTCCCTGCTCAGCCATAAGCAGTAGTCCGATGACATTTTCCAGAAGGTGGCCCTGGAATTCTCTGTGGCACCCTTGGTCATCCCTCTGCTGGTGGGATCCCCCACTTCGGTTCCGTGTTCTCGGTGGCACTCTGACCAGGGGACCCCTGAAGTGGAGCGGCGTAAGAAGAAGATGACCTTGAAGTTGCTGTCGGGGGCTTCAGATAAGCACGGGCGTTCCCGCACTCGTGTGCTCAGTCCACCGCGGCATTCCTGAGTGTCGGACAAGGAGCGGCCTCGAAATGTACCTCCTACAGATACAGTGGCCTCTGGCGATGACGCCCGGTCTCCTGAGTGTCATCCCGGTGAGGACCCCCTCTCCTCCTCGATGCCCGACCCGGTAACCCTGGTGTTGGCGTCGCAGGCTCCCATGCCCACGTGGGTGTCCTGAATGTTGGCACTAGAGCGCAGCGTTTCTGCCGCCTTAGCTGCCCAGCAGGTGCTTGTGCCCAGCATGGCTGTCCTGAGCCTTGAGACTGTTGCTCTCTTGAGAGGGACACCAAAATCCGCCCTGGAAGCCCCCGAGAGCCACGGGCCTCGTGAGGGTCCTCTGCGTCAGTCTCTCTTGCCTTCCTGATCCTCGGGAGCGCGATCCTCCAAGGCCACTGGCTCCAAGCGGACCTCGGCCTCTGGACGGGGCGTCCTGCCCGAGTCGGACTCCTCCTTGGACCTCTCAGGCTGGGAGTCGGACGGGGATACTTCCCTGGAGACCCATGCCCACAGGGACCTCCCTTCGGACCCATCCCCCCGCCCGCCTATCAGAGGCCTTCGCTGCCTGGCGTTCTTGCGGGACATGGCACGGGCTCTGATCCTGGTTAAGCAGACTGAAGAGGAGCTGCAAGCTGAGGATCTCGATATTCTACAGTATGAGTCCCCACCGTGGGAATCTCTTACTGTCCCAGGTCCTTCCATATTGTCAAGGCTTTTCCTCCGCATGTGGGAGACACCTGCTTCAGTCCCCATTGTGAGCTAGCGCCTCGATGCCATGTATAGAGTTCAGCGTGGCCTGGGGTTCCTAAAAACCCAGCTCCCGCACACTTCCATGGTTGTGGAGTCCGCAATGCGGAAGCAAAAAAGCACAAAGTCTCACTCTTCGGTCCCCCCAGGTAGGGAGTCGAGAGCCCTTGACACCCTGGGGCGTAAGGCCTATCAGGGTTCCATGCTTGCTTGCCGTATCCAGGCATACCAACTCTATATGGGTATGTTCCTGCATTACCTTGCCAAGGACCTCAGCGGTTTCGTCACAGGTCTCGGGGTGAACCCCTTCTAAGATTCCAAACCCTCCTGAAATCCGTCACGGAGTGTTCGAAGTACCTCTTCCGTGCCACATATGATGGGTTTCAGTCTTCCACCTGGGTGGCGGCGGCTGGCATCGGGGTCCTGCGCCAGGCATGACTCCAGTCTTCGGACCTGGAGCAGTGGGTCCAAGAGAAAGCTCCTCAACGTTCCTTGCCTTGGCGAACAACTTTTCGGTAAACCTATGGAGGATAAGGCTGCTGAAATATAAACTGAGTTCGTGACTCGAACTTGTCTCTTGCGCAAGACCTCCTCCCTCCCTAGGAAGAAGCAGCAACCTAAGAAGCTGTTCTTCCAAAGGAAGGGGCTCCCTTACTGGGTTTACCCGTCTTTCCCGCGCACCTCTGCACTGGCAGCACACAGGGAAAGGGAGGTGCACATGGCCACTGTAAACCTAAAGAGCCTAAAACCCTACCACCGTCACCGCCCCAGCCTATGCAGGGATTGTGACGCCATCAGCATAGCCTCTCGCCTCCCCCCCCCCCCCCCCGGCAGTTCTTCCACCGGTGGAGGGACGCCTGTCCCTGTTCGCCTCGGAGTGGGCGTTGATCATGTTGGACACCTGAGTTCTCCAGGTTATCCAGGACGGATACTGTCTATGCTTGGACAGGCGCTTTCCTCCCTTCTCCCCAGGGGAGCCTGCTCAGCTTCTCGCACACCAGGCCTTCTTGCAGCGGGAACTGTCCAACCTCCTCTCCCAACAGGCGGTCGAGAAGGTACCGCAGCACCTTCGAGATCAGGGGTTCTTTTCCCGCTACTTTCTTGGTTCCGAAAAAGACGGGGGGGCCTGTGCCCCATTCTCGACCTCAGAAACCTCAACAAGTTCCTGGTGCGGGAGAAATTCAAAATGTTATCCCTTGGCGTCCTGCTGCCCTTTCTTCAGCAGGGTGATTGGCTATGCTCCTTGGACCTCATGGACGCTTACGTCCACATCCTAATCCACCTCCAGCACAGGTAATACCTGAGCTTCAGGGTGCAGGGGGAACACTACCAGTACCGAGTGCTCCCCTTCGGGCTTTTGTCCACACCATGGGTCTTCACAAAGTGCCTCTCTGCAGCCACTGCCTCCATCAAGCAGTAGGGCATACCCGTTTTCCCCTACCTCGACGACTGGCTCGTCACGGGGCCCTCGATCGGCGAAGCCCGCCTGGCAGCGTTGCGCACCATCCTCCTCCTCGAGTGCCTCGGCTTCTTAGTCAACTACTCTAAGTCCCACCTTGAGCAGATGCAGACCCTGGATTTCAACGGCGCACACCTCGACACAGTGCGAGTGACTGCATTCCTTCCCTCGGACCAAGCAGACCGCCTTCAGGCTGTGATGTCCCAGGTCCAAAACAATGCTCGGGTAACAACGTGAGTGATGCTGTGCCTCCTCAGGCACATGGCCTCCGTCGTTCATGTGGTCCCCACGCCCGCATGCACATGCTGACATCCCAGTGGTGCCTCAGGGCGCAATGGAGCCAGGCCTTCGGCCACCTCAGACCCTATACAGGTCTCCTGCAGTCTCCACGACTCCCTGAGTTGGTGGCGGGACCCTTGAAGTCTCCTTCGGGGAATGCCCTTCCAGACCCCGCAGCACATACTCATCCTAATGACGGATGCTTCCCTGCTGGGTTGGTGAACCCACTGCAGGCACATTGTGCACCCAGGGACAGTGGTCGCCCAATGAGTCTTGCCAGCAGATCAACCTGCTCGAACTTCGGGTGGTCCAATGGGCCCTGAAAGCTTTTGAGGGCTATCTGAGGGGGAAGTCGGTGCTCGTGCTGACCGACAACAGGGTAGCCATGTTTTACATCAACAAGGAGGGGGAACAGGTTCTTGCCTCTTCTGCTAAGAGGCGGTCCTCCTTTGTGTCTCGCCAGGGCATGACCCTGCAAGCGGTCTACCTCCCAGGCCAGTACAATATCCTCGCGGACAAACTCAGTAGAATCCTACGCCCACATGAGTGGAGTTTGGATCCGGAGGTCGCCGGTGTCCTGTTCCATCGGTGGGGGGAACCCATCCATTGACCTGTTTGCCAGTCCGGCAAACGCGCAGCTTCCCCGCGTCTGCACCCGAGCAGGGTGGCCCTGGATGCGTGATCCTTGTGGGTCCCTCGTGGCCTCGGCAGCCTTGGTTCCTGCTTCTCCTCCAGTTTTCGTTCGAGCCTTCAGTCTCCCTGGTCTGTGCCCTGGACCTGTTGACGCAGGAGGAGGGTGGAGTGTTCCACCCAAACTTGGCCTCGCTGTCCCTTTCAGCCTGGCGGCTGAATGGTTCACCATAGCTCCGCTGTGTCTCCCAGAGGATGTCGAGATCCTCCTTGCGTTGAAGGAGGACTCAATGAGATGGGCGTATGCCTTTAAGTGATGACATTTCTCAACCTGGTACTCCGAGCTGCAGATCGACCCCTTCTCCTGCTCTACCCAGTGGATCCTCCAGTACCTCCTCCACATTTCAAAGGCAGGATCGAAATCCAATTTGGTCAGGGTACACCTGAGCGCCATTTCGGCGAACCACCTCCCCTCCTCCTCTCGGGGCAGCCCTTGGTCTTTTGCTTCGTGTGAGGTCTTTTGCTTCTGAAGACTCCCATCTGGCCTCCGCTGGCAGAATGGGACCTCAGTGTGGTGTTGATGCAACTCACGTGAGCACCCTTTGAGCCGATGGCGATGTACTCGCTTCGGCGTCTCTCCTGGAAGGTGGTCTTCCTGGTGGCTTTGACCTTGGCTCGCTGAGTCAGCGAACTTCAGGCCCTTATGGCTGTGGCTCCATACACCAGGTTTTATGGGAACAGGGTGGTCCTCTGCACCCATCCCAAGTTCCTACGGAGTGTGGTCTTGGACTTTCATCTCAACCAGGAGATAGTCTTACCGACCTTCTTCCCGAGACCGCATGCCGACCAGGCATCGGCGGTGCTGCATACACTCGACTGCAAGAGGGCTCTTGCCTTCTACCTACAGCATACCCAGGATCATCGCAAGTCCGATCGGCTCTTTGTCGCCTACGACCCCAATCGTCTTGGGCAGGCAGTCACCAAGTGCACCATTTCCGTCTGGGTGGCGGGTTGCATTGCCTTCACCCAAGCTAAGGCAGGCGCCCCACTGGATTGGCAGGTCACCACGCAAGGCGTCCAAGCCAGGGCAGCGTCGGTGGCTTGGCTTTGCTCAGTGCCTCTAACGGACATCTGCCGGGCTGCGACCTGGTCTTCAGTGAACACTTTCACTGTCCACTACTGCCTAGAGAGGGAGTCCTACCGGAGTCCAACAAACATGCGCTAATCCACATGCACCAAACCAAACCCAATACAAATCATGGATTGCAGGGGAAGAATATACTTTATTAGATAAATCCAGCCATTGGCCCGACACAGGCCATGTTTCGTGGAGCCTTCCTCAGGGGCTAAAATAGCTGCGTGTATTCTACTCTATATCTCAGTAAACCTAAACACTGTATTTTGCCTCTGTGTAACCATTAATATAATGGACCGTAAAAGGCAGATCCTCAGAAGACTTGAGCAATGAAGAAATCGAATTAAAAAGAATTGTGCTGTGTAGCAGCTCACAAGGCATTTACACAGAGGTTTCTGAGCTGTTTCAGTTTGGACCTTATCAGGCAAAGTGATAGTAGATAGCGCTGCAAAATACAGTGTTTAGTTTTACTGATATATAGAGTAGAACACACGCAGCCATTTTAGTCCCTGAGGAAGGCTCCACGAAACACGACCTGTGTCGGGCCAATGGCTGGATTTATCTAATAAAGTATATTCTTCCCCTGCAATCCATGATTTGTGGAGGGAGTCCTACCGGGACAGCGCCTTCGGCCAGGCTGTACTCCGTAATCTCCAGGAACAAACAGGAATGTAGTCTTCACATATGGGTATCGTCGGTACCGACGGAGCCTGCGTGGGAACGCTCCCCAGCATCCAATAGGAAAGCTTTTGGGAGCATCCCACAGCGACTGTGTGCTGCCTTCCCGCCTTTCCAACTCTCCCTCTTCAGTTTTTCGTTTTCCACGGAGCCGACAGGACGCATACCCTGTCACTGCAGAAAAATTTATCCTTGTTGTTTTGTTTTTTTGTGGTCGCATCTGCCTTCCTTCGATGCCTACCGGTACCGCCTGTTCTCTTTTCTCTTTTTCAAAAAAACCCCAAAACAAAACTAGTTTTCTAAAACATTTTCTTTAAGGGTCCTTTCCCCTCTCGGGGCTAAACGCCATTTTGGGCACTAGACCCATTTTTCTTCAAACATGGAGAAACCAGCTAGTCGTTTCAAGAAATGTTCTTAATGTGGCGGTACCATTTCCATCACCGACACCCATGTGAATGGCATCTTAAGTGTTTAGGTCCTAACCATTCTCCATCGGAGTGTCTCTCCTGCAGAAAGATGACCAAGAGGGGCCTGCATAATAGAGCTGCAAAACTCGGTACCATTTTTGCAGCAGATACGATGTCAGTTGCATCGACGTCTTCCAGGGCTTCATCTTCCTCCCATGGATCTCAGGTAACTAAACTTAAGTCTTCTAAGACTGGCCGGTCCTCAAAGGGTAGATCTCCTTCCAAGTATCGAGATGCCACTGGCGTTGCCCTCAAGGAAAGTTCACTGGCAAAACAGCCCCGACGGGAGGCCTCGGTCTCCAAAGCATTAACAGGGCTCCAGAATGTTCCAGAGGCTTCCATCTCTGCAGAACTACTGGTGCCATGTTCTGGGGTCGTAGCCGCTTCCACTGGTACCGACACCCAGGCATCAGCAGGAGCGATAGATCACAGAATCCTCTCTATTGAACGCAGTCTAGCGGCCCTCTTAGCAGCTTCGGTACCGCTAAGACCATTACAGACGGTTCCACAGGTATCAGTACCGACACCGGTACCGAGTGCCTCAGCGGGTATACTTCCCCCCCCATGCTGAGCCTTAAGTCTATCTCAGGTATCGACGCTCTGGTGCCGAGACACCCCGATACCGACTTCGAGCGATACCGTTACCATGTGTTGCAAGAACACCCAGCACGGGGATACTTCGAATCATCCGATTCCGATGACTCTGATGACTCTGCCGGTACTAGAGCTATCCTTCCGGAGGATCCATCTCCTTCTCCTCAACGCAGAATGTCTCCTCCAGAAGACATATCTTTCCAGGATTTTATACGTGATTTAGCTCGAGGTCTTGCAATCACGGTGACTCCAGAGAGCCCAGAGCAGAAGAATTAGAAATTCTTCAGTACCCTAAAGCTCCTAAAGAGGCAGCTACTCTGCCCATTCACAGAATCTTGCATGATCTTATTCTAAGAATGTGGGAAGCTCCTTTAATGGTATCTCCACACTCTCAACGACGCGATACCATGTACCGAGTTCCAAGCTGCCCTGGCTTTCAAAAGACTCAGTTACCACACCATTCAATGGTAGTGGAATCGGCGATGCGTAGTATTAAGAGTGCTAAAACACATTCTTCCAATCCTACGGGCCGTGAATCGAGGTGACTTGGAGCTCATGAGCCCTCTTCTGTCTGAGGAAAAAAGGGGGGAATTCCTTATTCTGGTCAAACATGCCCAGGATGTCTCTAAATTTGTAAACCGTGCAAACTTTGTTTGCTTTTAATGCATTAGCAGAACCTCTGCTATTTCCATTGGTGCATGTCGTATTGCCTGGTTCCGGGCATCAGACATAGAACAATGGGTACAAGATAAACTGGGAAACATTTGTTGCACAGGAGAATATCTCTGGCAAGGACTGGCAAGATAAGGCCTATCGGATTGAATCTGAAAATACTACCTTGAACAGACTATCAAAGTCTACAGCCAACCCAGCAAAGAAAAAGTCAGTCAAGAAACCCTTTCAACAAGAAAAATAAATTTTACCCATCTTACACCCATCAAGGACACTGCCCAGTTCATGTTCCCCAGATGGGGCAACAACAGAACAGACAGCAGAGGAAGCCACAAGTTCCAAGAGCTCAACCGGCTCAACAGACTCGGCCTCCTCTGGGGTTTTGACTCCTTCCTAGAGAACTTAGTTTTTCTGCCCCTGAAAGGTCCAGAACCTCTTACCATTCCAGGCAGGTTATGCCATTTTGCCAGAAGATGGCAACAAATAACATCAGAAAACTGGACCCTGTCCATTGTACGAGAGGGGTACAGACTTCATTTTCACAGCATGTCCCCTCCTACAGTTATAAGACAGTTCAATTCTCAGATCCCTGCCACCAATCTCTTGGGTCAGGAGGTCGCATCACTTCTTGCTCAGAGAGCAATAGAAGAGGTACCCATACCCCAACAGGATACGGGATTCTACTCCCCCTACTTTCTTATCCCAAAGAAAACAGGGGGACACAGGCCTGTACTAGACCTCAGAGAATTAAACAAGTATCTGTTGTGGGAAAATTTCAAAATGATCTCCCTTGGAACACTCCTGCCATACCTTCAGAGTCAGGACTGGCTATGTTCTCTATATCTAAAGGATGCATATACGCATATTATCATCCATGCAGATCACAGGAAATTCCTTTGATTCCTTTTCCAGGGAAGACACTTCCAATACAGGCTTCTTCCCTTCGGTCTGGCTTCTGCCCCAAAAGTCTTCACAAAATGCATGGCAGTAATAGCAGCAATCTTGAGAAGTCTAGGAATATTCGTCTTCCCTTACTTAGAGAACTGGCTCATTCGAGCTTCAACAGCTCCAGAAGTCAGCTTCGCTCTTTCTCGCACCATACGAATCCTTCGATATTTGGGACTAGTCATAAACCTCCCAAAATCTCATCTCACCACTTCTCAGTCTCTAGAATTCATAGGGGCTCGTCTAGACACAAGGCAGTCAAGGGCTTTCCTGCCATAGCCATGTTGTCTTTGTATAGTACATCTGGCCTCCCAAGCAGCTATGAAGGTCTTCCTGAGTGCTCGGGAGATGCTTCAGCTTCTGGGGCATATGGCATCCACGGTCCATTTGGTTCCCTATGCTCGCCTTCATATGCAAGCAGCCCAGTGGACCCTATCCTCTCAGTTTACACAGGCCTCAGGTCGGCTAACGGACAAAATCAGAAACTCGACACGTCTCATTTTGTCCCTGCAAAAACCTTCTCGTGGGTTCTCCGTTCCAGCAGCCTCTATGCTAGACCATCCTAACAACAGATGCGTCCAAGTTGGGTTGGGGGTCTCACTTGCACGATCTATCAACTCAGGGTCTCTGGACCTCACAGGAGGCTTGTCTTCACATAAACCTCCTAGAGCTCAGAGCCATTTTCCATGTTGTCCGAGTTTTTCAGGCCCATCTCAGCTACAAGACAGTTCTGTTCCAGACCGACAATCAAGTAGCCATTTTCTATGTGAACAAGCAGGGCGAAACAGGCTCTCTGTCATTATGCAACAAAGCTTTGCGACTGTGGGCCCTTGCCAGAGAGCTTCAAATCCACCTCCTAGTGATATATCTTCTGGGCATTCAGAATCTTTGGGCAGTCAAACTCAGTCGAATTCTGCTGCCATACGAATGGTCTCTGCACTCAGACCAGCTTGCTCGAGTGTTTCGGATCTTGGGAACACCAGATATAGACCTCTTTGCAAGTCCACAGAATGCCAAACTTCCAGAATTGTTCCAGAATTGTTCCAGAATTCCGGCTCAAAACTGTCAGGCAAGGGATGCTTTCCTCCACCATTGGGGTCGGGACTTCCTCTATGCCTTACCACCCATATCCCTCATTCCCAAAACTTTGTTCAAGCTTCAGAGAGACAGAGGTCATATGATACTCATAGCTCTCCGTTGGCCACGGCAGCCGTGGTATCCTCTGCTTCTGTGTGTCTCTCAAGCCACACTTCTGGAGTTGGGATGTACTCCAGATCTTCTTTCCCAGGAGTACGGGACACTATTGCATCTGAATTCCCAGTCTCTGCACCTCGGGGCCTGGTTACTGAAAGCCTAGGATTCCCGGATATCAACCTATCTCAACAGGTAAAGGATATCCTTGTGGCTTCCAGGAAGCCTTCCACAAGGCAATCCTATGCCTTTAAGTGGAAGAGATTCTCTGTATGGTGTTCTCAAAGGGGACTTAACCCCCATACAGTGTCTGTGGAATCGCTTCTGGAGTATCTACTCCACATACCGAAGGACGATCTTGCCAAACAAATCTGATTGAGTTCTTTGATTGGGTGACCAGAGAACTAGATCAGGGGCATGCGATGGATGTCATTTACCTGGATTTCAGCAAAGCCTTTGATACCGTTCCTCATAGGAGGCTTATCAATAAACTCAGTAGTTTGGGGATGGTTCTCAAGATGGTAAACTGGATCAGAAATTGTTTGACTAATAGACGACTGAAGGTGATGGTGAATAGAGCTCACTCGGAGGAAAGGAAGGTGATTAGCGGGGTGCCCCAGGGTTCGGTCCTGGGCCCGGCACTGTTCAATGTATTTGTGAGTGATATTGCTGAAAGACTGAATGGAAAGGTCTGTCTTTTTGCAGATGACATGAAAAGTTGCAACAGAGTGGACTCCCCCGAGGGAGTCCTTAACATAAGAAAAGATCTCAAAAGCTTGAAGAATGGTCAAATGCTTGGTAATTAAGATTTAATGCAAAGAAGTGCAGAGTCATGCACTGGATAGCAGAAACCCAATTTAAATGTACATGATAGTGGGCGAGAGGTTGGTGTGCACGGATCATGAGAAAGACCTTGGTGTGATTATTTCTGTAAATCTCAAGGTGCAAAACAGTGCGACAAGGCGGTGGCAAAAGGCAGGAAGGATGTTGGGCTGCATACGAAGAGGAATTACCAGCAGAAAGAAAGAGGTTCTAATACCACTGTATAAGTCACTGGTGAGGCCTCACTTGGAATACTGTGTTCAGTTTTGGAGACTGTATCTTGCAAAGGATGTAAAAAGAATGGAAACTGTTCAGAGGAAGGCGACCAAAATCATTTGGAACCTGCGTCAGAAGCCTTATGAGAAGAGACTCGAAGACCTAAATATGTACACTCTGGAGCAGAGGAGGGATAGGGGAGATATGATTCAGACCTTTAAATACTTAAGGAGAAATAATGAACAAACAAACCTCTTCCAATGACGGGGAAGCTGTAAAACAAGAGGGCATAACATGAAGCTGCAAGGTGGAAAATTGAAAGGCAATATCAGGAAATACTTTTGCACTGAGAGGGTGATGAATGCTTGAAATGCCCTCCCGATGGAGGTGGTGGGGGCAAATACAGTGACAGAATTCAAAATGGCATGGGACAGACACAATGGATCCATTTATAGCAACAGAATAAAATCAAAAGAAACGGAACCATCTGACTTCTCAACAAATGGGGGTGTCCTGCATGGAGCGGTGGGTTCGCCCCTGAACAAAGACATGGGGAGGGGTGGCCTGAGGGGTGGCCTGCACAGAGTGGCACCTACTCCTGCCATCTTACTCTGACCATCTTACTGGGCAGACTAGATGGACCATGCTGGTCTTTATCTGCTGTCATTTACTATGTTACTATGTTACATATCAGATTCTGGACTTAAAACCAGTTCAGTAAGGATCCATCTTAGTGCCATTGCTGCTTCTCGTGAACCTCTCGATGGACAACCTATTTCCTCTCATCCACTCATAGCAAGATTTATGAGAGGTTTGCTTTTAACAAAACCTCCCATTAGGCCACCGCCGGTGGCATGGGATCTGAATCTTGTTCTCGGGCAGCTCATGAAACAGCCCTTTGAGCCTTTAGCCACCACTGTTCCCTCTAAGCTGTGCACGTGTGCGCGCGCACACACCTCGCCGAGCAAGTGCACATACTTTACAACAGAGCGCACAAAAATTATGGTTCTGATTCTGATAGAAAACAACACAGACGTCTTAAAATTTAAAAGTTGTGGCTGTAATTACTAGAAATTTTCCGCTTCATTTAGTAATCGTCTATTTTCATTTAATTTGATTAAAATCAATGTGTTGTACATACTGTATTCTGACGTGTAGTCAAATTTTAAAGTATATAACTCAGAGTGTTATGTGGCGCACAAAAATTTAAACTTCCTTCAAAAGCTGCACAGCTGATATTATTTCCAGGAACAAGCAGGAATGAGTCTTCACATATGGGTATCGTCGGTACCGACGGAGCCTGCGCGGGAACGCTCCCCAGCGTCCAATAAGAAAGCTTTTGGGAGCATCCCACAGCGCCTGCGCGCTGCCTTCCCGCCTTTCCCAACCGCCTCTCTCCAGTTCTTCTTTTCCGCGGAGCCAGCAGGTCGTGTTCCTGTCACCGAAAAAGAAGTTCTTTATTTTTTTCTTTATTTTTCTGTGTCGCGTCTGCCTTCTTCGACGTCAGACCGGTACCGCCAATCTTTTCTTTCTTCAAAAAAAAAAAAAAGAACTTCTTCAACTGTGCATTTTCAGTTTGGGCCTTAGGCCTGAATATTTTTCTCCTCATGGAGAAGCCCGCTTCCGGGTTCAAAAAGTGCACAAAATGTGGCGGTACTATTTCTGTCACCGACACCCATGATTGGTGTCTAAAATGTTTGGGTCCTGACCATTCCATCACGGATTGTGTGTCCTGTACCATGATGTCTAAAAGAGGTCGGCAGAACCGAGCAGCCAAGCTCAGTACCCTGTTTCCCTCTGATCCAGCCTCGGTGGCATCGATGTCTTCCAGGGCTGCTTCTTCCTCCCATGGATCTCAGGTAACCAAACATAAATCTAGCCGGTCCTCGAAGGGCAAATCTCCCTCTAAGCATCGAGATGCCTCCGGGCTTGTCCTCGAGGATTCCGCACCGGCAAAATTACCCCGGCGGGATGTTCCGGCTTCCAAAGCATTGTCTATGGGGTTACAGGTTGACATCGATGGCTCGGCCTCGACCGATCACCTGTTGCCGTGTTCTGGGGTACCGGTGGTCTCCACTGGTACTGACATCCAGACTCCGGTGGCGTCGATGGATCAGAAGATTCTGTCCATGCAGCGCACCCTAACGGCGTTTATGCAGGCCTCGACGCCTCCGGTACCGCAACAATTTCCGTTGCCGGTACTGACTCCGGCACCGGCATCGTTCCCGGTGCCGGTACCGATTGCATCAACATCGGCTCCGGTGTAGATTGCAATGGTGCCCTGTCCTATGATGCCCATCGGTACCGAACCGGTACCGCTTACTGCCGATGTCGATCCCACTCGGTACGCGTATCGGGCTTTACAGGAGCATCCAGACAGGCGATACTTCGATTCCTCCGAAGACTCTGATGAGTCGGAGGCTTCTGTCGAGGCACCGGTACTTCTTCCTCAGGAGTCTGCTTCTCCAAAACGAAGAATGTCTCCTCCAGAAAACTTGTCTTTTCAAGACTTCATTACGGAAGTGGCTAGGGGCCTCTCCATTACAGTGGCCCCTGAGTCAGAGCCTAGAGCCAAGCAATTAGATATTTTGCAATATCCTAAGGCTCCTAAAGAAGCAGCTACCTTACCTATTCATGAGATACTCTATGATCTCATGTTGGGCATGTGGGAGACTCCTCTCACCACCTCTCCTCATTCTCGTAGGTTAGACACCATGTACCGTGTCCCTCCTTGTCCTGGCTTTCATAAGACTCAGCTTCCTCACCACTCTATTGTGGTAGAGTCTGCCATGAGGAAAATAAAGAGTGCAAAGAGACACTCATCTAATCCTCCAGGACGTGAATGTAGGACCCTAGATACTTTTGGCCGAAGGGTTTTCCAAGCTAATATGCTTGCTGCCAGAATCAACTCCTATAGTCTCTATATGGGGATGTTTCTAAAAGAAGTCACAGATCATCTGCAGACTTTATCTCCTTTTATTACAGAAGATAAAAGGCAGGAATTTCTCACTTGGCTCAAACATGCCAAAGATGTTTCCAAATTTTCCAACCGTGCAGCCTTTGACTCTTTTGAGTGTGTAAGCAGAGCCTCGGCTATTGCCATAGGTGCACGCAGAATTGCTTGGTTACAAGCCTCTGATTTGGAACTCTGGGTCCAAAATGAATTGGGAAATCTTCCTTGTACAGGTGAAAACCTTTTTGGCAAGGATTGGCAAGCAAAGGCCACTCAGATGGATGCTGAGAACTCTGCTTTGGATAGACTTTCAAAGTCTACCTCTGCTCCTGTTAAGAAAAGATTGTTCAAAAAGACATCTTTTTCTAAAAAGGGAAGATATTATCCTGCTTATGGTCAGCAGGCATCTTCTGCAGGTCGTTTTGCTGCAAAGCGTCAGCAAACACCTAAACAGGCCAAGTCAAAGGCTGCCAGGCCTCCCACGACCCAGCAGCCTCAGCCTCCTCAGGGCCTTTGACTTGCAACTAGAGAACTTAGCCTTTCTAGCTCTGGAAGAACCAGAGCCCCTCACCATTCCAGGAAGGTTGGCTTACTTTGCTCCCAGATGGGAGCAAATCACAGCAGAGCAATGGACCCTCTCCATCATAAGGGAAGGGTACAAGCTTCATTTCTCAAGCCTTCCTCCTCGCACCATGGTGAAACAGTTCAATTCTCCAACATCTCTCCTCTACCTTCTGGGTCAGGGATTGCTACCCTTCTTGCCCAAGGGGCAATAGAAGAAGTACCTCTTCTTCAACAGGGCTCAGGGTTCTACTCCCCTTATTTTCTTATTCCAAAGAAAACAGGGGGCTACAGACTCATATTAGATCTCAGAGAATTGAATAAGTTTCTGTTCAAGGAGAAATTCAAGATGATTTCTCTAGGTGCTCTGCTTCCATACCTTCAGAGTCAGGATTGGCTTTGTTCTCTAGATCTCAAGGATGCGTACAACCATGTCCTCATCCATCCAACACACAGAAGGTTCCTTCGGTTCCTTTTTCAAGGAAAGCACTACCAATACAGGGTGCTTCCTTTCGGTCTGGCCTCTGCACCAAGGGTGTTCACGAAATGCATGGCAGTGGTAGCTGCATTTCTGCGCACTCTAGGAATATTCGTATTCCCATATCTGGACGACTGGCTCATTCGAGCTCCATCCCAGTCAAAGGCCCAGATTTGTCTAACCTGCACAATGCGTGTCCTTCAGTATTTGGGACTGGTAATAAACATCCCAAAATCCAATCTCACCCCTACTCGGTCTCTGGAGTTTATAGGGGCCTTGCTGCATACCACAACTGCAAGGGCCTATCTTCCTCAGGCCCGTTGCCTACGCTTGATGCAGTTAGCCTCCCAGATACAGTTAAAGTCCCATTTAACTGCTCGAGAGATGTTACAACTATTAGGCCACATGGCATCCACCGTGCATGTGGTTCCATATGCTCGCCTTCACATGAGGGCAGCTCAATGGACTTTGTCCACCCAATGGACTCAGGCATCAGGTTGCCTGTAAGACAAAATAGCAAACTCCAGTCGCCTTTTTTGGTCTCTCCAGTGGTGGAAGTCCTCTCCAAATCTGTTGCTGGGGTCCCCTTTTCAGCAGTCGCTACCCCAAGCAACTCTTACAACAGATGCTTCTCCAATGGGTTGGGGAGCTCATCTTCAGTATCTCTCCACCCAGGGCATCTGGTCTCCACAGGAGACTTCTCTGCATATCAGTCTATTGGAACTCAGAGCAATATTCTTAGCTCTCAGAGTGTTCCATACCCTGCTCAGCTACAGGACAGTCCTTATCCATACGGACAACCAAGTAGCCATATTCTATGTAAACAAGCAGGGTGGGACTGGCTCTCTGTCGCTTTGCGACGAAGCTTTGCGACTGTGGGCCTTCGCCAGAGAGCATCACATCCATCTTCTGGCAGTATATCTTCCAGGCGTTCAAAACTCTTGGGTGGACAGACTCAGTCGAGTTCTACTTCCACACGAGTGGTCCCTCCACATGGACCAGGTAGCCAGGATTTTTCGAATTTGGGGAACCCCGGACATAGACCTCTTTGCAAGTCCGTGGAATGCCAAACTTCCCCGGTTCTGTTCCAGAATTCCGTGTCAGGGAGTTCAGGCCAAGGATGCCTTCCTCCTTCACTGAGGTCAAGACTTCCTTTATGCCTTTCCACCAATTCCCCTAGTTCCCAAAACACTATTCAAGCTTCAGAGAGATCGAGGGACCATGATCCTCATAGCACCAGATTGGCCACGCCAAGTGTGGTACCCTCTACTTCTGCATCTCTTTCAAGCTCCTTCCTTGGACTTGGGCTCTGCACCAGACCTTCTATCCCAGGAAGAAGGAACGTTGTGGCACCCAAACCCCCAGTCTCTCCATCTCGGGGCTTGGTTGCTGAGGGCCTAGACCTTCAAGATTTTCATCTCTCTCAACAAGTCAGAGATGTTATTCATGCCTCTAGAAAGCCTTCTACTAGATGTTCCTATGCTTTCAAATGGAAAAGATTTACCATTTGGTGTTCAGGGAAGGGTCTAAACCCTCTTGCAATACCTCTGAATTCTCTACTAGAGTATCTCCTGCATCTATCCCATGCAGGTCTGAAAACAAATTCAGTAAGAGTCCATTTGAGTGCTATTGCAGCGTCCCTCAAGCCTCTCAATGGACAACCTATTTCCTCTCATCCTCTTATAGCAAGATTCATGAGAGGCCTTCTTTTAACTAAACCTCCCATTAGACCACCTCCAGTGGCATGGGACTTAAACCTGGTTCTTGGCCAGCTTATGAAGTCACCCTTTGAACCTTTAGCCACCACCTCCTTGAAATTTCTTTCTGGGAAAGTTATTTTTCTCATTGCAGTCACCTCAGCACGCCGCATCAGTGAGTTGCAAGCTTTGGTGGCTAATCCACCTTATACAAGGTTCCATCATAAGGTAGTCCTCAGGACCAATCCACACTTTATGCCTAAAGTGGTCTCGCCTTTTCATCTGAACCAAGAGGTATATTTACCTGTCTTTTTTCCAGGACCTCATGCATCAAGTGCAGAGAGGAATCTTCATACCTTGGATTGTAAGAGAGCTCTCGCTTTTTACTTACAAAGAACACAGCAACATAGAAAGTCTTCTCAACTCTTTGTTGCTTTTGATCCTTCTCATTTAGGACTTCCAGTCTCTAAGAGAACACTGTCCAACTGGATTGCTCAGTGTATTTCTTTCGCCTACCAGAGTAGGCACATTTCTCTGGAGGGCCATGTCACAGCTCACAATGTGAGAGCCATGGCAGCCTCAATGGCTCATCTAAACTCTTTGTCCATCGACCAAACCTGTCGAGCGGCCACCTGGGCCTCGGTTCATACCTTCACAGCCCATTACTGTTTGGACAAGGACTCCCGCCGGGATGCCTCGTTTGGTCAGGCTGTTCTCAAACACCTGTTACACTCCTAATCAACTCCTACCCACCTACCCTGGTTGGATGCCAGAGATCCATGGGGGGAGGTAGAGTCCTTTTCAAGGACATACAACCTGGGCTCTTCCCCTGGCATCTGCAGCTAGGGAGTCCCCATTTGTGAAGACTCATTCTTGCTTGTTCCTGGAGATAGCACAGTTACTTACCTGTAACAGGTGATCTCTGGGAACAGCAGGAATAAGTCTTCACAACCCACCCACCTCCCCTAGGAGTTGTTTCTCTCTATCTATCTTTCCTTTCCTCTCTCTCTCTTTGTCTCACCTTTAAAACTCGAACTGGAGAGAGGCGGTTGGGAAAGGCGGGAAGGCAGCGCGCAGGCGCTGTGGGATGCTCCCAAAAGCTTTCTTATTGGACGCTGGGGAGCGTTCCCGCGCAGGCTCCGTCGGTACCGACGATACCCATATGTGAAGACTTATTCCTGCTGTTCCCAGAGATTACCTGTAACAGGTAAGTAACTGCTTTATGCGCACACAAACTACAGAAAATTAGAGGGAACATTGTTAGCCACTACAGCTCTAAAGTTTCTTTCCTGGAAGGTCAGCTTCCTAGTTGCCCTCACTTCTGCAAGACACATCAGTGAGTTACAGGCTTTAGTGGCGGATCCTCCTTTATACAAGATTTCACTATGATAAGGTAGTTCTTAGGACTCATCCTCACTTTATGCCAAAGGTGGTTTCGCCTTTTCATTTAAACCAAGCAGTTTACCTTTCTGTATTCTTCCCTAGGCTTCATGCAGAAAGGAATCTTCATACCTTAGATTGTAAAAGAGCCTTAGCTTTTTACCTTCAAAGAACTAAGCAACATAGAAAATCTTCTCAGCTTTTTGTTGGTTTTGATTCTAGTCATTTGGGACTTCCAGTTTCCAAAAGAACTCTCTCTAGGTGGATTGCAAATTGCATATCCTTTGCATATGAGAATAAGGGACTTTCTCTCGAAGGCCATGTCACAGCTCACAATGTGAGAGCAATGGCAGCCTCAATGGCTAATCTTTGTTCTGTATCCATTGATGACATCTGTAGAGCAGCCACTTGAGCTTTGGTACACACCTTTACAGCCCACTATTGCTTAGATAAGGACTCCCATCGGTATGCCTTGTTTGGCCAGGCTGTGCTCCAGCATCTCTTTCAGGCTTAGTACAACTCCTACCCGCTGTCCCGGGTTTCGATGCCAGAGTTCCATGGGAGGAAGCATGACCCATCTCACCTGGGGTTGGCAGCTGGCTGCGGTCATCCCCCTGGCATCTCTCATCTGTGGAGTCCCCACATGTGAAGACTACATTCCTGCTTGTTCCTGGAGATAGCATAGATACTTACCTGTAACAAGTGATCTCTGGGAATAGCAGGAATAAGTCTTCACAACCCACCCACCTCCCCTAGGAGTTCTCTCTCTATCTCTCTCTCTCTCCTTTGGTCTCAGCTATAAACTTAACTGAAGAGAGACAGTTGGAAAGGCGGGAAGGCAGCACGCAGGCGGTGTGGGATGCTCCCAAAAGCTTTCCAATTGGACCCTGGGGAGCGTTCCCGCACAGGCTCCATTGGTACCGACGATACCCATATGTGAAGACTTATTCGTGCTGTTCCCGGAGATCACCTGTTACAGGTGAATAACTACACTATCTGTTCGGGGTATAAGCAACTCCTGCCCTCCAACCCTTCTTCGTTGGCTACCGAAAGCTTCGCCCCGGGGATCCCAAGATCCGTTCTCCTACGGGCATTGACTTTGCTCACGGCCTTGCGGAGGCGTTTTTGGGTTACAGGCTTGGTAGCCTGTAGCTGGGAAGTTCCATCAGTGAGGAGTGAGTTCCTGCTTGTTCCTGGAGAAAGCATAGTTACTCACCTGTAGCAGGTGTTCTCCAGGGACCGCAGGAATCAGTCCTCACTATCCTTACACCTCCCCTGAAGAGTTGCTATTTTTGTCCTTCACTTGCCATCTTCTTGGTTGGGCTCTTGCTAGGGGACCTGACTGAGCACCTGTGGGCGGGAAGAGGACCACGCATGTGTGGCAGCAATCCCAAAGGCTTTCTTTGAAAGCTGGGGAAATGCTCTGAGCGGGCTCTGTTGGTGCCAATGTCACCCATATGTGAGCATTGATTCCTGCTGTCCCTGGAGAACTACGCTTTCATGCCAGTGCCCCAATTAATGAATCTGAGCAATGTTTCTTAGGTCTTTTTCTGGTTTTGATTTTGCGCTGTTGATTGATAGATCTGTGCATTGTGTGTATCATACATTGGACCTGGGTTTCAATCCAAAATGGTTGACTGAACTTGTTGGCTTAATTTGTATTGTACCCAGATAGAAACTTGCACGCTTTAGAAAAAGAGAAGTGTAGGGAAGCTTTTAGTAAGTTTGTTCCTGGTTATAGTAATTTAACCTTGGAATAGAAATACAGAAGTAGTCAGTAATTAGGCTGCCCCATTATGGGTTAATAGGATTAAGTTATCTAAAGGGAAGCTTTACTTCCATAGTGGATTATATCTATTCCGACAGTCTTCTCAACCCAGTCTTTAGGGCACATCCAATCGTGTCAGTTATTCAGGATATCCAGAATGAATATACATGAGATAAATTTGCATGCACTGTCTCCATTATATGCAAATTATCTTTTGCATATTCGTTATGGATATCCTGAAAACCTTACTAACTGGGTGTGCCCCGAAAACTGGGTTGAGAACCACTGTATTAAGGTCTTCATGTTTAGGTTTTCAAGTCTTTTCTCATATGTCTTCTGGAGGAAGATGACAATGATTTGGAGTCTGTGTCAGAAAATGTATAAGAGACTTGATGACCTAAATATGTATACCTAAAGGAGAGGAGGGGTAGCAGATTTGATACAGATCTTAAAATACTTAAAGGGTATTAATGAACAAACCTTTTTTCTAAGAAGGAGAAGCTGTAATCTCCAGGAACAAGCAGGAATGAGTCTTCACATATGGGTACGTCGGTACCGATGGAGCCTGCACGGGAACGCTCCCCAGCGTCCAAAAAGAAAGCTTTTGGGAGCATCCCACGCGCATGTGCGCTGCCTTCCTGCCCATTCACTTCCCTCTCATCAGTTTTCCGCGGAGCCGGCAGGATGTATTCCTGTCATCACAGAAAATTCTTCTTTTTATTCTTAGTTTTTTGTGATCGCGTCTGCCTTCCCTCGACGTCACCGGTACCGCCGGTGCTTTTCTTTCTTTTTTCCTCAGAAATTTTTCCTGTTTAGTGTCTGACGGTTCTAGGCCACTAGACCTCCATCTTTCCATTATGGAAAAGCCAGCCACTACTCTTAAGAAATGCTCAAAGTGTGGCGGTACAGATATTATTTCTAACACCCATACTTGGTGTCTAAAATGTTTGGGTCCTGACCATCTCCCACTGGAGTGTCTTTCCTGCTGGAGCTCAAATAAAAGAAATCTTCAGAATCGCGCACAACTCGATACCCGGTTCACTACGCACTCGATGTCACCAGCTACAATATCTCCACAGGATCAGGTAACCAAGCAAAAGTCTGTAAAGACTAGCCAGTCCTCGAGTGGTAGATCTCCTTCCCAGTATCAAGATGGCTCTGGCCTTGCCCTCGAGGACATTTTGGCAATAATGCCCCGGCGGGAGTCTTCGGGCTCCAAAGCATTAACAGGGCTTCAGGTTGTTCCCGGGGTTCTTACCTCGATGAACATACCTGGGCCATGCTCGGTGGTTGTGGCCGCTTCGAGCGGTACCGACACCCTGGCATCGGCTATGGTGATGGATGAAACACTCCTCACCAAGGATCGCAGTCTAGCGCTCTCGGTTACTTCAGTACCGCTAGAGTTGCTGCAGACCGTTCCTCCAGTATTGGTATAGGCTTTGGTACCGGTATCGGTATCGACATTGGCATCAGTGTCGGTACCGTCCATGCTTACTTCGACAGACTCGCTTCCTTCGATGCCGAGCCTGGAATCAATCTCTAGCATGGATGATTCGGTACCGACTCGTCTTGGTACCGACCTCGGGCGGTACCGAAGACATCGCTTTAAGGAAAATCCTATGCTTCATCCCTTCAGGTCTTCCGATCCCGATGACTGGGACGAATCTATCGGTACCAAGGCTAAATCTTCAATAAGTCTAGCCTTTACCCCTCATTTTAGAGGGTCCTCCTCAGGGGAGATTGCTTATCTCCAGGAACAAGCAGGAATAAGTCCTCACTTATGGGTACGTCGGAACCGACGGAGCCTGCGCGGGAAAGCTCCCCAGCTTCCCAGGAAGGAAGCTTTTGGGGCCTCCCACTGCACATGCGCGCTGCCTTCCCGCCTTCCTGACCAGCTCTCCTCAGTTTCTCTTTTTCCGCGGAGCCAGCAGGTCGTGTTCCTGTCACCGCTGAAGAAATTATTGTTTTAGTTTGTTTCTTTAGACCGCGTACCTGCCTTCCCCATACCGAAACCGGTACCGCCGGTCACTCTTTTCTTTTCTTTAAAAAAAAAAAAAATCTTTATCTTTGCACAACTTGGTGACTTCGGTTAGGCCTCAGGCCTACACAAATTCTCCTCATGGAGAAACCAGCCCCTGGTTTTAAGAAGTGTACCAAGTGTAGTGCTGTTATTTCTGTCACAGACACCCATGAATGGTGTCTTAAATGTTTGGGACCTGACCACTCCATTCCGGACTGCCCATCCTGCTCCCAGATGTCTAAACGTGGTTTGCAGAACCGGGCCAACAAATTCCATGTGCTGTTTGCTTCAGATAATCCAGCATCACAGTCATCCAGGTCTTCCTCTCCGGATGGATCTCAGGTAACCAAACCTTCGGGCAGGTCCTCAAAGAGCAAATCTCCTTCAAAGCATCGAGAGGCTCTCACTTTTGAATCTGAGGATCCTGCCCCAGCCAAACAACCCCGGCGGGAAGCTCTGGCTTCCAAAGCACCATCTATGGGGTTACAGGTTGACATCGGTGGCACAGCCTCGACTGATCACCTGTTAGACTGCTCTGGGGTACCGGCCCATACCGGTACCGACATCCAGGCAGCAGTGGCGTCTATGAGCAATACTGTTCAGACCATGCAGCAGGCCATGCTGGCTTTTATTAAAGCTGCGACGCCCTCGGTACCGCGTTCAGCGGTACCGGGTCCGGTTCCGGTATCGTCTCCCATACCGGAACCGAGACCATTGACTTCCAAACGCAGATCGGTTCCGCATGCCGGATCCGGGTTTTCACCCGATACCGATCCCATACCCGGTACGCCCGATGTCGATACCGATCGGTATGCGTATCGTGCGTTGGAAGCAAATAGAGAATGCTCTGATTCTTCTGAGGATTTTGACTCCTCTGAGGACTCTGATGAGCTGTCTCTAGTTCTTCATGAAGACCCTTCTTCCCCAAAGAGGAGAATGTCTCCACCAGAGGATTTGTCCTTTCAAGACTTCATTATAGAGCTAGCTAAAGGACTTTCTATTACCACATCCTCTGAAAAAGAACCTAGGTCAAAGAAATTGGATATTTTAGGATACCCTAAGGTTCCTAAAGAGGCAGTCACCCTGCCTATCCATGAAATCCTTCAAGAACACTTGATGGACTTATGGGAGGCTCCTCTAACGTTGTCTCCTTACTCTCGTAGTTTGGACACCATGTACCGGGTCCCTCCTTCTCCTGGGTTTCAAAAGACTCAGCTGCCTCACCATTCCATTGTGGTGAAGTCTGCGCTGAAAAAGATTAAGAGCACCAAAAGGCACTCTTCTACCCCTCCAGGGCGAGAATGTAAGACCCTAGACTTTTTTGGCAGGAAAACTTTCCAGGCTAGTATGCTTATAGCCAGGATTAATTCTTACAGTCTGTATATGGGCATGTTTCTCAGGGAACTTGCCCTAAAGGTACGGCATTTTGCCCCCTTTATCCCGGAGGATAGAAAGGAGGAGTTCATTTCTATAGTGAAACAGCTTCTAGATGTTTCTAAGTTCTCCAACAGAGCAGCCTTTAATTCCTTTGAAGGTGCCGGTAGAGCTTCGGGCATTGCCATTGCAGCCCGACGACTTGCTTGGCTCCAGGCCTCTGACCTAGAACCCTGGGTCCTGGATGGCTTACGGAATCTGCCCTGTACAGGTGAGAACTTATTTGGTAAAGACTGGCAAATTAAAGCCACTCAAATGGACGCAGAAAATGCTACATTGGATAGACTTTCTAAGTCTACCTCTACTCCTGCCAAGAAAAAGTCTTTCAAGAGGCCTTACTACAAGAAGGCCAGATTTTCCACAAATACTGGCCAACAATCTTCTCAGCCTCGCTTTGCTGCTAAACGTCAGCAACCTAATAAGGCAAGGTCAAAGCCTGCAGCGTCTGCCACTCCTCAGCAGGCTCAACCCCCTCAGGGGTTTTGACTTGCCCCTAGAGAACTTAACATTTCTGGCTCTAGAACAACCAGAGCCCCTCACCATTCCCGGAAGGTTAGCTCACTTTGCTCCCAGATGGGGGCAAATTACATCAGAGCACTGGACCCTCTCTATCATCAGAGAGGGCTACAAACTTCATTTTTCCAACCTTCCTCCACATACCATGGTGAGGCACTTCAATTCTCCCCCATCTCTCCTGGACCTGTTGGGTCAGGAAATCTCTTCTCTCCTTGCCCAAGGGGCAATAGAAGAGGTTCCTCTTCTTCAACAAGGGACAGGATTCTACTCCCCTTATTTTCTCATACCAAAGAAGACAGGGGGATTCAGACCTATCCTAGATCTGAGAGAATTGAACAAATTTCTGTACAAGGAGAAATTCAAAATGCTTTCTCTAGGTATTCTCCTTCCATACCTTCAGAGTCAGGATTGGCTTTGTTCTCTAGATCTCAAGGATGCGTACACACATATACTCATCCACCCATCCCACAGAAAATATCTAAGATTTCTGTTTCAGGGAAAACATTTCCAGTACAGAGTACTTCCCTTCGGTCTGGCCTCTGCTCCAAGAGTGTTCACCAAATGCATGGCAGTGGTGGCTGCATTTCTAAGAGGTCTGGGAATTTTTGTATTCCCATATCTGGACGACTGGCTCATCTGAGCTCCATCTCAGTCACAGGCCCAGATTTCCCTGGACCGCACCAGGCACATTCTGCAGTATCTGGGACTGGTGGTAAACCTTCCCAAGTCTCAACTTACCCCTACTCAGTCTCTGGAATTCATAGGGGTCCAGTTGGACACCGCCACTGCAAGGGCCTACCTACCTCAAGTCCGGGGCCAACGTCTGATGTGCTTGGCCTCCCAAGCTCAATCCAGCAGTCACTTGACAGCCAGAGAAATGCTACGACTTCTGGGCCACATGGCCTCCACGGTACACGTGGTGCCCTATGCTCGTCTTCATATGAGAGCAGCTCAATGGACCTTGGCCACTCAGTGGACTCAAGCATCAGGAGCGCTCTCCGACCAAATACTCACCTCAAAGCGTCTGTTTTGGTCCCTCCAATGGTGGATGTCCACCAAGAATCTGTTGTTGGGGACCCCCTTCCAACCTTTGTTGCCCCAAGCAACCCTCACAACAGATGCCTCCCAAACAGGGTGGGGAGCCCATCTTCAACACCTCTCCACTCAGGGTACTTGGTCTCCCCAAGAGACCACCCTTCACATCAACCTCCTGGAACTGCGAGCAATCTTCTTTGCCCTCAAAGTCTTCCATATCCTCCTAGTCAACCTGACCGTCCTAGTCCAGACAGACAATCAGGTAGCCATGTTCTACATAAACAAACAAGGAGGGACAGGCTCTCTGTCGCTTTGCAACGAAGCTCTCAGATTATGGGCCTTCGCCAGAGAGCATCAAATTCATCTTCTGGCAGTCTATCTTCCAGGGGTTCAAAACTCTCGGGCAGACAAACTCAGTCGAGTTCTGTTTCCACACGAATGGTCCCTACATATGGACCAGATACGCAGAATCATTCAGGAATGGGGAACCCTGGACATAGACCTCTTTGCAAGTCCGTGGAATGCCAAACTTCCCCGGTTCTGTTCCAGGAATCCGTGTCAGGGGGCTCAGGCCAACGACGCCTTTCTCCTGCATTGGGGTCAGGAATTCCTATATGCCTTTCCACCCATTCCTTTGATTCCCAAGACTCTGTTCAAACTCCAGAGAGATCACGGATCGATGATCCTAATAGCTCCACGCTGGCCACGCCAAGTGTGGTTCCCTCTACTTCTGCATCTCTCCCAGGGACCCTCTCTGGACCTGGGAGCTGCGCCAGACCTTCTGTCTCAGGAAGAGGGGACTTTGTGGCACCCAAACCCCAAGTCCCTACACCTCCCAGCTTGGTTACTGAAGGCCTAAGCCTTCATGATTTCAATCTTTCTCAACCAGTGAAAGATATCCTTCATGCCTCTAGGAAACCCTCCACGAGGCGTTCCTATGCTTTCAAATGGAAACGCTTTTCCATTTGGTGTGCTCAACAGGGTCTTGACCCTCTAGCACTTCCTTTGAATTCTCTACTAGACTATCTCCTGCATCTTTCTAATGCAGGCCTTAAGACAAATTCAGTAAGAGTCCATTTGAGTGCTATTGCAGCATCCTTAAAACCTATAAATGGACAACCTGTCTCCTCTCATCCGCTTGTTGCAAGGTTCATGAGAGGCCTGACTCTAACTAAGCCTCCCATCCGACCTCCTCCGGTAGCATGGGACTTGAACCTAGTTCTGGGTCAGCTTATGAAGCCAACTTTTGAACCGTTGGTTTCTACCTCCTTGAAATTTCTTTCCTGGAAGGTCCTTTTCCTTATGCAGTCACTTCGGCTCGCCGCATCAGTGAACTATAGGCCTTAGTGGCTCATCCACCTTATACCAGGTTTCATCATGATAAGGTGGTCCTTAGGACGAATCCCCACTTTATGCCCAAAGTGGTCTCGCCTTTTCATCTTAATCAAGAGGTATATCTACCTGTCTTTTTCCGGCTCCTCATGCATCCAGTGCAGAGAGGAACCTTCATACTTTAGATTGTAAAAGAGCTCTTGCCTTTTACCTCAACAGGACTCAGCCACATCAAAAGTCTTCCCAGCTTTTCGTGGCTTTTGATCCTTCTTATTTGGGACTTCCAGTCTCCAAACGTACACTTTCCAATTGGATTGCTCAGTGTATTTCCTTTGCTTACCAGAGTAAAAATATTTCTCTGGAAGGCCATGTCACAGCTCACAATGTGAGAGCCATGGCCACTTCTATGGCTCATCTTCACTCTGTATCCATAGATCAGATCTGTCGAGCCGCCACATGGGCCTCGGTTCATACCTTCACAGCCCATTACTGCTTGGACAAGGACTCCCGCCGGGATGCCTTGTTTGGTCAGGCTGTCCTCAAACACCTGTTCCATACTTGAACAACTCCTGCCCACCTTCCCAGGATGGATGCCTGAGATCCATACGAAGATGGCGAACCCTTGGAAGGGGATCTCCCAGGCATCTTAGCTAGGGAGTCCCCATAAGTGAGGACTTATTCCTACTTGTTCCTGGAGATAGCACAGTTACTTACCTGTAACAGGTGATCTCTGGGAACAGCAGGAATTAGTCCTCACAACCCACCCACCTCCCCTAGGAGTTGTATCTTCTATCTATCTTCCTTTCCTCTCTCTATTGTCTCAGCTATAAACTCGAACTGAGGAGAGCTGGTCAGGAAGGCGGGAAGGCAGCGCGCATGTGCAGTGGGAGGCCCCAAAAGCTTCCTTCCTGGGAAGCTGGGGAGCTTTCCCGCGCAGGCTCCGTCGGTTCCGACGTACCCATAAGTGAGGACTAATTCCTGCTGTTCCCAGAGATCACCCGTTACTGGTAAGTAACTGTGCTTTCTGCTTGATATGGTAAAGTTACTTGCCATTTCTATACCTGGTAAAGAATCCTTATCAGGGGATTCAGAGACCCTGCAATCCCCCTGGATTTCAAAGGAAGTTATCATGCTTCCTTTGCATCAGATCTTACAAGATCTACTTTTAAGGATGTGGGAAACTCCTTTAATGGTATCACCACATTCTAAGACACTTGACTCCATGTACAAGATGCCACCTTCTCCAGGTTTTCAAAAGACTCAACTTCCTCATCATTCTATTGTTGTAGAATCAGCAATGAGGCGTTTTAAGAGTGCAAAGAAGCATTCTTCTTATCCGCCAGGTCGTGAGTCTAGAACTTTAGAAGCCTTTGGATGTCGATGCTTCCAGGCATCCATGCCTTCAGCAAGAAGTATCTCATATATTTTCTGTATGGGATTATCTCTTGAAGAGGTCACAAAGAACTTAAAGCTTTTGAACCCTTTTCTTCAAGAGCATAAAAGAGCAGACCTTTTCATATTAGTCAGTCATGCTCAAAATGTCTCTAAATTCCTTAATCGTGCTTCCCTGGACTGTTCTGAGTCTATTAGCAGAACTTCTGCTATAGTCATAGGAGCAGGACGCATGGCCTGGCTCCAAGCTTCAGACTTGGACAAATGGGTACAAGAAAAGCTGGGAAATACTCCTTGTACTGGTGAAAATCTCTTTAACAAGGATGCTTTATTTCAAGCTAATCAGTTAAACACTGATATTGTTGCTTTCAGAGGATTGTCAAAACTTTCCTCTGCCCCAGCTAGTAAAACATCTCCTAACAAACTTTATTCCCCTAGGGGGAAAAAGTTTTATTCATCTTCTACCCATCATGCAGATTTTCCAAAGAAGGGCAACATCATACCAGGCTAAGAATGCCAAAGTCTCAACAGGCTCAGCAAACTCAGCAGTCGCAGGGTTTCTGATTTTTATTCATTAAATCTTTTTTCCTGTTGAGTTTCAGAACCACTACTTATTAACTATAGAAGCATTTACAGTTCTTCTCATCCTTATTGAGAGGTCAGTGATACACTGCCTTAATCCTCCACTTTAGGCATGACTCTCTTGCTAAGAACAGTCTATTCTTTCAGCTCTTATAACAAGTTTTTCCTCTCCTTTTAAAAGTAAACAGAAGAGTTACAACTTATAAGGTATGCTATGCCCTTCGTCTTGGCAGTTGTCTTGTATGAGGATATCTTATGCTTTTCACTGCAGGGGAGCTTACCCTTTCAGAGACTTACCAAATTGTAAGTCTTTCCAACTCTGTATTACTTCAATCCCTCTTAGTTGAGATTTTCAATATAAGAGTGATGCTATTTGACTGGAGGGCTTACCTTTAAGCCATAGGATTGTCCCTAATACCTACTCCAGTAAATAATTTCCGTACAGAGTTTCTCCCCTCTGCAATCTTTCAAATATTTATTTTAAGACAGCTTATCAGACCATAAGTGAGAGTTATCACTTCTGTTCGGTCTCTCGGTCCTATTCCAATCTATAAGACCTAACCTCTTCTGCTGCCTTAATAACACTTAATTCCAAGAGAGGTTCCAAAACCTACTTGGACAGTTTATCGTTGCAGGCAACCTGTCTGTCTGCTATTCTTAGCCATCTGCAATTCTTTGGCTTCCACAGAATAGCTTAGGTTGCACACTGGTAGTTAAACAACCATATCTCACCTGGGCAACCTACAACATGCTCTCTGCAATTCTACAAGAAGCTCTGCAACTATGGGCCTTTGCCAGAGAGCGTCAGAGCCATTCCTGGTGGGTAACTTTCAGATGGTTGAAAGGCTTGCTCAGTCATGGTCCCACATGACCGTTTTTTTTCCCACTTTTACCATCTTCCTTTAAATTTTCTTTTTAGGGAAAATGAACCAGGGTTTAGATCACGTGAAAGCATAAATAATTTATTTTTATTTATTTATTTAGTATACATCTGTATACCGCTACTTCCAGCGATCAGCAGCGGTTTGATTACAGATTGGAAATTGTCAAATCATGACAGGAAATTATTTTTTTTTTAGGTATAAACACATTGATTAGACAGGAAAGCACAGCACACAGAGAACTATTTTACAGGGAACATGGGCTATGGAGGGTTAAGTGGCTTGCCCAAGACCACAAGGAGCACCTGTGGGACTAGAAACCCCAGTCCTTCCGGCCCAAGATTGCTGTCCTCTAGTGGGATTTGAACCCCCGACCTTCCGGCCCGAAGTACCTTGCCCCAACCACTAGGCCACTCCTCCACTTAATTCCCTGAGTTGTTCCACATCTCCAGTGGAACTTCTCCAACAGGGATGCACTTCTTTTCACTGCAGTCTGTCCTTGTCTAGTGCATTCCTTCTAATTCCTAATACTTCATTGGAGCTTATGTTGAAGAACAAAGAACGCATTATACTCATATTGCCCTCATAGACGTGCAAATATGGTATTCCCTTTTATTGCGTCTTTCTCCACACTGAAGTTATAGAAGGATCCAGACTTGTTGTCTTAGGACTAAGGTTTTCTTTGCACGTAGATCTCCACTTCTGGTTATTCAAAGTCTAGAATTTTAAAGAGATCTAGACCTATCCTTCTGACTAGGAACATTCCACTGGTTTCCATGTATCCTTCTTCATGGTTCTTCCACGTGTAACCAGTAAGGGGTTCTCTATCCATATTTTGCAAGCAGGTCTTACCTTCTTGTTGTTAAGTGAGTCTCTTATTTATATATCTATATATCTATATATATATTTTTCTCCAGGACCAAGCAGGAAGTCAGTCCTCACATATGGGTGACGTTGGCGCCGACGGAGCCCTCGTGCGGAGACTTACGCAACCTCAACAAGTTCCTGGAGAGGGAAAAGTTCAAGATGCTTACCCTTGGAATCCTGCTGCCCTACCTCCAGCAGGGAGATTGGCTATGCTCCTTGGATCTAAAGGATGCTTATACTCACATCCTTATTCATCCAGATCACAGACAATATCTCAGATTTGTTGTGGGAGGAAACCACTATCAGTACCTTTGGTCTGACCTCCGCTCCCAGGGTGTTCACCAAGTGCCTGGTGGTGGCGGCCTACCTAAGGCTTCAAGGTCTTTTTGTGTTTCCGTACCTGGACGACTGGCTCATAAGGGGCCAGTCTTCCCAGGAGGCCAATCAAGCCACCCTTCGCACTGTGGCTCTGCTTCAGCACTTGGGGTTTGTCATAAACTTCGAAAAGTCCACTTTGCTCCCATCCCAGAACTTAGAATTCATAGGAGCAAGGCTGGACACTCTTCAAGCGAAGGCTTTTCTGCCAATTGACAGGGCCCACAGGCTGATGGATCTGTCCAGGCAGTTTCACAGCAATTCCCTGGTCTCTGCCAGGCAATTCCTGAGACTACTCGGCCATATGGCTTCCACGGTTCATGTCACCCCCAATGCCCGCCTGCACATGCGGCCTGCTCAGTGGCGCCTTTGCACTCAGTGGCATCAGGCCACAGGTAGCCTAGCGGACTCCGTAAGAATATCCAACCTGCTGGTCTCCTCTCTGCAATGGTGGCTTCATCTTCCGAATCTGGTACTCGGAGTGGTTTTTCAAACCCCTCCTCGTTCTCAAGTGCTGACGACAGATGCTTCTCTTCTAGGTTGGGGAGCACATTGCCAAGGGGCTTGTACTCAGGGTCTCTGGACCCCCTGGGAGGCTGCTCAACAGATAAACTTCTTGGAGCTATGGGCGATACGCCTAGCTCTGAGAGCCTTCTCCCATCTCGCCTCTCACCACTGTACTTGTCCAGACGAACAATCAAGTTGCCATGTTCTACGTGAACAAACAAGGAGGCACAGGCTCCTTCCTTCTATGTTAGGAGGCACAACGGCTGTGCTCTTGGACCGTCAATCACGGAATCCTCCTCAAGGCTGTCTACCTCCCAGGTCAAGAAAATTACCTGGCGGACAGACTGAGCAGCATCCTGCAACCACACGAGTGGAGATTGAACCCGTTGGTAGTTCAGCAGATCTTTCTCAGGTGGGGCCTCCCCACCATGGATCTTTTTGCCAGTCCTCTGAACCGGCAACTCCCGAGATTCTGCTTCAGACAACCGCATCCTCTCAGAGTAGCAGCGGATGCGTTTCTGATCTCGTGGTCCACAGGCCTGCTGTATGCATTTCCTTCCACGCCACTAGTGTCCCGAACACTGTTCAAAGTCCTCCAGGACGGGGCCTCAATGATCTTGATAGCCCCCAGGTGGCCGAGGCAACCGTGGTTCCCACTTCTGCTGCAACTGGCGGTGGCCACCCCTCTTCCTCTGGGGTTTCAGCTCGATCTCCTGTCTCAGGATCAGGGGTCTCTCTTGCACCCCAACCTCCAGTCCCTTTATCTGATGGCCTGGCTGCTGAAAGGGTAGTCCTGGCTCCCCTACTACTGCCCCGTGAGGTGGAAGATGTAGTCTTAGCCTCTAGGCAGCAATCCACCAGTAAATCCTACGCTCTTACGTGGCGTAGATTCTCCGCATGGTGTGCTCAGCACAGCGAGAATCCCTTCTCGTGCTTGGTAGCGGTAGTCTTGCAATATTTGCTTTACCTCTCCAATTTAGGCCTTAAGTCCAACTCTGTCCGGGTTCACCTCAGTGCTTTCTCAGCGCACCACTCGCCAGTGGATGGACGGCCTCTTTCCAACCACCCTTTGGTGGCTTGTTTTCTCAGAGGCCTTCATTCTGCTTAAGCCTCCTTTGCGTCGTCCAGCCCCTGAGTGGGATCTGAATGTGGTCTTACAGCGGATTACTTGTCCACCCTTTAAACCTATGGCTACCTGCCCTCTCCGTTTTCTCTCCTGGAAAACCTTGTTTCTGGTAGCTCTTACCTCTGCTAGGCGAGTGAGTGAACTTCAGGCGCTAGTGTCTGATCCTCCTTACACTAGGTTCTACAGGAATAGGGTAGTCTTACGGACTCACCCGAAGTTTCTCCCTAAAGTTGTCTCCCCTTTTCACCTCAATCAGGAGGTGGTTCTTCCGACCTTCTTTCCCAGGCTGCATGCCAACCAGGCTGAGATGGTCCTGCATACCCTGGACTGTAGGAGGGCGTTATCCTTCTACCTTGACCATACGCGGGAGCATCGGAGGGCTGTTCAGCTCTTTGTTTCTTTTGACCCCAATAAGTTGGGGTTACCTGTCTCCAAGCGTACTTTGTCCATCTGGGTCGCTGACTGTATCGCCTGGGCTTATGGGGCAGCTGGCCTCTCGTCGGAGGGTCGAGTCACGGCTCATCGTGTCAGGGCGAAGGCTGCGTCAGTGGCTCATCTACGCTCTGTTCCGTTGGCAGACATCTGCCGGGCCGCTACTTGGTCTTCAAGCCAGACTTTTGCGGCCCATTACTACCTTGAGATGGAGCCCCGCAGGGACAGTGCTTTTGGACAGGCAGTACTCTATAATCTCTTTGGGGTTTAGGCAACTCCTACCCTCCGGCCCTGGTGTTGGGCTACCGGTCGAGGGCGTTCTCAGAGAAGATTCCTTCCTTATGTACTGCCGAGCTAGAGGGAGCTCATTTTTTCGGCTTGAGGTCTCCGGTAGCCTTAAGCTGGGGGAGTCCCTTATGTGAGGACTGGCTTCCTGCTTGTTCCTGGAGAAAGAGTAGTTACTCACCTGTAACAGGTGTTCTCCAGGAGCAGCAGGAATCAGTCCTCACAACCCTCCCTCCTCCCCTTGGAGTTGCAGTCATATGATTTATTTTGCTAATTTTTTGCTTTTAGCTATGTCATCAGACTGAGCAAGATGGCACCCTTGGGCGGGAAGGGGACCGCGCATGCGTGCTGCAATTCCCAAAGGCTTTCTTTGAAAGCTGGGGAAATGCTCCGCACGAGGGCTCCGTTGGCGCCGACGTCACCCATATCTGAGGACTGATTCCTGCTGCTCCTGGAGAACACCTGTTACACGTGAGTAACTACTATATATATATATATATATATATTTGTATGTATGTATGTATGTATGTGCGTGTATAAATACATATATCTCACTCTGAAAGATTTGTTACTGTCCATATTAATGCTGTTCCAGCATGCCATAGGATTTTAAATGGACAATCAATTTCTATGGTAGTCACAAGCTACCTTCTTTTACTGTAACCTTTCCGGTTATGTCACATTTGAAGCTCTCCATGTAAAGTCATCCTAAGTGACATCACTTACGGAAGACATTCCTGATCATCAAGAAATTGGAGGCTACACCGCCTACTACAAATGTTTCTTTCTGTCTTTCATTTGGATAGAGGGGTCTCAAAGACCCATCCTTTTTCTGCAAACCAGTCAGATTTATCTCCTCTCTTTCCTAGAGCCTTTTTCTGCTCCAAGGACAAAGAGCTTCAAACGTTGGCCTACAGAAGCTTTAGCTTCTCATCTAAAGTCCAACCTCATTAAACTCTCCCAGTTTTTTCTTTTGGGATTAGTTCTAGCCTTTTTGTCTTCTGACCTCTGCCTGTATCGTGAAGTTTATTTTCCTCTACTTTCCAGTAAGGTATTTTCTTTCAGGATAATGTACTGGTTTCTAGCACCAGACCATTAGTCTCAACAAATACTTTCGCAATACTTCTGTCTGAGGTCCACATTAGAGAATTGGAATCCAATTTTCACTAACTTTTCTGATCTACACAAGGACTCCTCTCCAGACGCCTTGTTTAGTCCAGCTGTTCCACAGCACACCCCTTTTTAGTACAACTCCTACCCTCCATCCCTTGGATGCCTCAGGTTCTGGGAAATAGCATGGCCCATCAACTAGATTGCAACATGCTGGGACCTCCTCCAGGCATCTTTAGCTTGGGAGTCCCCATATGTGAAGACTCATTCCTGCTTGTTCCTGGAGATAGCACAGTTACTTAGCTGTAACAGGTGATCTCTGGGAACAGCAGGAATAAGTCTTCACAACCCACCCACCTCCCCTAGGAGTTGTCTCTCTTTCTCTCTCTAATTTGTCTACTTCCCTCCTTCTGTCTCAGCTACAAACCCAACTGATGAGAGGGAAGCGAATGGGCGGGAAGGCAGCGCGCATGCGCGTGGGATGCTCCCAAAAGCTTTCTTTTTGGACGCTGGGGAGTGTTCCCGCTCAGGCTCCATCGGTACCGACATACCCATATGTGAAGACTTATTCCTGCTGTTCCCAGAGATCACCTGTTACAGGTAAGTAACTGTGCTAAACTAACGGCATAAAATGAAACTGCAAGGAGATAAACTTAAAAGCATCAGCAGGAAATACTTTTTCTCTAAAAGGATGGTGGATGCTTGAAATGCCCCCTGATGGAGGTGATGAGGGTCAAATCAAATGACGGAATTCAAAATGGCATAGTACAGGCAAAGTGGATCTCTTTATATCAAGAGGATATCATCAAAACAAACTTAAATATCTTTTATACTTCAACAAATAGAGGGGGTTTGACCTGCACAGAATGGTGGTTACAACCCTAAACAAAGGCATAGAAGAGGGTTACTTGTGGGGGGTACCACCCTAAACAAAGGCATGGGGGGGGGGGGTGACTTGCATTGAGCAGCGATTACAACTATTTTAGCCACCTTATCCTATGTTACTATGTAAGGCATGAGATATGAGAAGCCAAAAGGCATGGATTTAAGAACCAGACAATTGAGAATAAGTATTCTTGCGGAATTACTAGGAAGGCTACTAAGAATAGTCAATAAAGATTATAAAAGCCCTGACTGATGCTGGTAAAAACATGCATAATGTTTCAAGTAGTAGAGCTTGCAGGTGAGGACACATATTGGGAAAGGTTTACTTGGTGATATATTTTGCAATACTTTCCAGCAGAAGTTATTGGCTATTTTGAGTACTTCTGATAAGAAACAGAATATGGTTATGTGGGGATGCAAGTTGGTTGAAATTGATTGATCATATGGATGTTCCTTCTGTTTCCAAGTTGGTTTATGGCCAAAGAGATATTAACACTGAAAAAACTGTTCACCTCATAATAGAAGGTTGCAAAGAGTATTCCTATTCGTCTCTCCGGGCCAATCCAGGACATTTGGGTGGTCAATCAGCTCCAGCAGCTGAGGACTGAAATCTGAAAGTTTTCCTGGCAGTGTACCCAGCTCCCCCTGGTGTCAGCTAATCAGTCTTTCAGTCCTCAGCAGCTGAACAGGACGCCGTTTGACCCAGCTCCCCAGAGACAGTGAATAGTACAGTTGTGGTAGTTAGATAAGTTGGAAAAAAATATATATATTAAAGAGAACGGAACAGGCAGGGGAAAAGGACCTTACTTCCTAGCAGTCCTTTCAAAAAAAAAAAAATTACTTGATCTCCTTCACAAATTGCGATCTGGCTAAAGACAGACGACCGCACTGTAAGCTGCAGCAAGAGCGATTCGGGGAAGCTCCCCTTATTCTGCTGACAGCTCTGCTCCGTCTTCTGGGGGTAGAGCCTGCCTCTTCAAGAAGTGGGTGATAGAAGGAGGTACAAGCAGGCCTGGGAGCTCCAGGTTCCTCTTCTTACCTCGGGTTAACGGCCCTTCCCCGACTTACCGCTAGCAGCGGCAAAGCGGTGAAGGGGAGCTGTGAGACTTCGCTCAGTCAGTGCCGGTAAGACTCCTTAACGTTCCGGTTTCTCTCCGCAGTGCTTTCTTTGACCTTTAGAGTGAGTTTTGGGGTTTTTCGTCAGCAGGGCAGTTCTTTGCTTGATCTTTGTTCTGGCAGCACGTGTTTTCGGGTTCCCGTGGGGCCGTTTCTTCGGAGGTCGAGGGGACCCGATTGCAGTGTAAAGCTTTGGCTTTTTTTCTTTTTGCGGTCATTAGCGATCGGGCAGTGCAGGCAATGGAGGATAAGTCTCCTGAGGGGGTTTTGTCTCTGGCTCACAGCTCCGTGGAGAGAGCGGGAACAGCGGCCATTTTAACGGATCAGGCAGTTTCTCCTGTGCTGCACAGCAAGCCCCAGAAAAAGAAATCGAAGTCAGTCAAACAGGCTGAGCGGGTAGAACTGCAGCAGCAGCCTATGTCGGCGCTGCAGGAGACCCTGGGTTTTTATTTCTCTCCGGAATTTATTTTATCACTGCATAATGCTTTTCTTCTAAAGAAGTCTCAATTGTCTCACACTCCTAGCTCTGACAACCTGTTTGGATCCCAGATTGACAGTCCTTCAGCTGAGGACCTGGGGGAGGCTAGCTCTTCGTTGCTGAAAGGTAAGAACAGGAGCGTGGAAGCTAGGAAGCCACCTACATCTCCTTCTCAAGGGGCTGAAGAAGGGGAGATTCTCTCAGAGGCAGGGCTGGAAGCCTGGCCAGGTGAATTGGAGGAAGGTGAACTGGGACCGGGAGAAGATCCCAATGTCTTTAGAATGTTCCGCAAAGAAGAGCTGGGAGCGTTGATTTCTCAGTCACTGGCGGCTCTAAATATAGTCCTTCGGTTCAACAGGAACCCCTAGAGGATCCCTTATTGCAGGGGTTTAGATCTGAGCAGTAGTGTTTCCCGGTACATAGGGTATCAAACAGATGATAGAGTCTGAATGGGAGTTCCCAGAGGCTTCTCTTAGAGGGGGTCGCTCGATTGCTCGGCTATACCCTGTGCCTCAGGACGAAAAGGACCTTTTGCGCATGCCTAAGGTGGATACGTTGGTTTCGGCGGTCACTAAGAAAACCACCATTCCAGTTGAAGGGGGTACAGCCCTCAAAGACTTGCAGGATCGTAGATTGGAGGCGCTGCTAAAGCAAGCTTTTGATTCCATTGCGTTAGCTCTACAAGTTTCTATTTGTGGGGCTTTTGTTTCCCGGGCCTCTATCCGCTGGCTGCAAGGGGAGCAGTCTTCGGAAAGAGTAGAGGAAGCTGCAGCGGACGTGGCTAAGCTGGAGACTGCTGCTGCTTATCAAGCGGATGCCTTTTATGATTTGGTTCGCATTTCTGTGAAGTCTATGGCTTCAGTTATTGCCGCCAGACGTTTCCTAAGGCTTAGAAATTGGGCAGCAGATGCGTCATCTAAGGCGCGTCTCAGTAAGCTTCCGTACAAGGGCAAGTTGTTGTTTGGAGAGGCGTTAGAAAAGATTGTTAAAGATTTGTGAGACTCCAAAGGGGGTCGGCTACCGGAGGATCGTCCGAGAGCGGCAAAACTAGGCACCCTGCAAAGGGGGCACAGTCGAGACTTTCGTAGGTTCCGGGGAGCGCGTTTCACTCCTTATCAGCGGGAACGTTTTGTGGCTAGGGGGCAGTCCTTTCAAGGTGCCAGAGGATTCAACAGAGGCTACTTTAATGCTCAGCAGACCTCAGCTAAAAAGTCCCAATGAAGCGAGGCCGGTCCAGGTGGGCGGTCGGTTACAACAGTTCCTCTCCACTTGGGCCAGCATAACCACGGACCGTTGGGTTCTGGAAATTATCAGGGACGGCTATGCTTTGGAATTCGCTCAGCCAGTCCCAGAAGCTTTTGTTCTATCCCCGTGTGGTCGGCAGGCAAAGAAGGAAGCCGTCATGGAGACTCTGCAACGCTTGTTGCATCTTCAGGCTGTAGTACCGGTTCCTGCAGACCAGTGCGGCTTAGGTTGATACTCGATTTATTTTGTGGTGCCCAAAAAAGAAGGTTCTTTTCGACCTATCCTAGATCTCAAACACGTAAATCGTTGTTTGCGAGTGCCCCATTTTCGGATGGAAACGTTACGGTCAGTGATACGGTCGGTTCGACAGGGCGAAGTTCTTGCATCCATCGATCTCACCGAGGCTTACTTGCATATTCCAATCAGGCTCGAACATCAGAAGTTTCTGCGTTTTGCGGTGCCTATGGGACATTTTCAATTTCGGGCATTACCTTTTGGGCTAGCTACAGCGCCTCGAACTTTTACCAAGGTGATGGTAGTAGTGGCCACAGTGCTACAGAAAGAGGGGATTCAGGTTCATCCCTACCTGGACGATTGGTTAATTCAAGCGCCATCTCGGGAGGGATCGGTGGCGGCCACAGCGCGAGTGGTGCAGTTCCTCGAGCTGTTAGGTTGGGTCATCAACTATGCAAAAAGCCATTTGGAACCAGTCCGACAGTTGACTTACCTAGGGGCTTTGTTCGACACGGAGGTAGGTTCGGTTTTTCTTCCAAACGACAGAGTGCAGAAGATTCTGCAGCAGGTGTCGGCGTTTCTGCGCGTGAAGGCTCCGACCGCTTGGCGGTATCTGCAGCTGTTGGGCTCGATGGCGGCGGCCTTAGATCTGGTTCCATGGGTCCGAGCTCGTATGCGGCCGCTTCAGAGAGCGTTATTTTCCCGTTGGTCTCCGCAGGATCACCCTCTCTCCCGCAGGCTGGTCTGTCCGGAGGAGGTGCGTCTCAGTTTGCAGTGGTGGTTGGTTCCAGCCCATCTGCGAGCGGGAGTCCCGTTAGAGATGCCCGACTGGGTATTGCTCACGACGGACACAAGCCTCTGCGGTTTTGTGGGCTCATTGCTTGGATCAAGTGACGCAAAGAACATGGACTGCGGAGGAGAGGAGCTGGTTGATCAATCGGTTGGAGCTCAGAGCGGTTCGTCTTGCATTACTGGAGTTTGTCGCAGTGCTTGGGGGGAAAGCGATTCAAGTTTTTTCCGACAATCAGGTTACAGTGTCTTACATAAACAAACAAGGCGGCACGGGCAGTGCAGTGTTGCTAGAGGAAAGTCAGCAGTTGTTTCACTGGGCGGAAGACCATCTCTTAGCGATATTGGCGGCGCATGTGGCAGGAAAGGACAACATTCAGGCCGATTATCTCAGTCATCATCGTCTGGATCCGGGGGAGTGGGAGCTGGACGAGGCGGTGTTTCGAGAGATATCGCTAAGGTGGCGGCAGCCAATCTTCGATCTTATGGCGACCCAAGCCAATGCCAAAGCAGCGCGGTTTTACAGCAGGCGCAGAGAGCACATGTCCGAGGGACTGGACGGTCTTGTTCAACCTTGGCCACAAGATCAACTTCTGTATGTCTTTCCTCCATGGCTGTTTCTGGGGAGAGTCATTCATAGAGTGGCGTATCACAGAGGTCCGGTGATTCTCCAGGACCAAGCAGGAAGTCAGTCCTCACATATGGGTGTCATCGGCGCCGATAAAGCCCCAGCGGAGCATTTCCCCAGCTTTCTATGAAAGCCTTTGGGAATGCAGGCACGCATGCGCAGTTCCCTTCCCGCCTAAAGGTGCCATCTTACCTCAGTCTCTTTTTTTCCATGAAGCCCACCGGACGTGTGTCCTGTTCTCCCCGGTTAAAATTAGATTTTTTTCGGCGATTTTCGCTATTTTTTCTCCCGGTTCGACGGAAAGGCACTACCTACAAACAGTACCCTCAGTATCAGGCTGCCCAAGTTGCCCCCCAGGGTCAGCAAGCCAAGGGCCAGGGTAATGGGCCCCGTACGCAGAGGACCCCCAAGCCTCAGGCCCCTGCTACCACTCAGCAGGGTGGGGGGTTTTGACTCCTTGAGCGTAGCCTCTCCTCCACTGCTCTCCCAATCCTGCACAGGAGGTCACCTTGCCCTCTTTGCCCACCAGTGGCCCCTTATCACCGGGGACAGTTGGGTGCTGGAGATAGTCCACAAGGGCTATGCCCTCCATTTTCACCAACTGCCTCCACCATATTTTCCAGGGGAGCCTCCAAGGTCTCCCCTGCACGTAGACCTTCTTCTACAATAGCTTCATGGTCTGTTGGTGGACAGGGCGGTGGAGCCTGTGCCTCCCCACTTGCAAGGTCACGGATTCTACTCCAGGTATTTCCTGGTACCCAAAAGGACCGGTGGCCTTCGACCCATTCTGGACCTCAGGAACCTCAACAAGTTCCTAGAGAAAGAGAAGTTCAAGATGCTTACTCTTGGGACAATTCTGCCCTACCTCCAGCAGGGAGATTGGCTATGCTCCTTAGATCTAAAGGATGCGTATACTCACATCCTCATTCATCCAGACCACAGAAAGTACCTCAGGTTCATGGTGGGAGGAAACCATTATCAGTACAGAGTACTACCTTTTGGCCTGACCTCTGCTCCCAGGATCTTTACCTAGTGCCTGGCAGTTGTAGCGGCCTACCTGAGAAATCAGGGCATCTTTGTCTTTCCCTATCTGGACGACTGGCTCATCAGGGGTCAGTCATCCCTGGAGGCCAGACAAGCCACCCTCAGAACCATTGCTCTGCTTCAAAACGTGGGCTTTGTCATAAACTTCGCAAAGTCCACTTTGCTCCCCTACCAGAACTTGGAGTTCATAGGGGCAAGGTTGGATTCTCAACTGGCAAAGGCATTCTTGCCAGAAGACAGGGCCCAAAGTCTGATGGACATGGCCAAACAGTTTCTAAACAAACCCCTGGTCTCTGCCAGACTCTGCCTCAGACTTCTGGGCCACATGGCTTCGACAGTGCATGTGACTCCCAATGCCAGGCTCCATATGAGGCCTGCACAGTGGTGCCTTCGGACTCGGTGGTCTCAAGCCACAGGCTGCCTACGAGACAGGATAAAGGTGTCCAGACCCCTTTTGACCTCCCTCAGTTGGTGGCTACATCCACCCAATCTGCTGAAGGGGATGCCCTTCCAAATGCCAGAATACTTGGTGGTCCTCACCACCGACGCCACATAAGAACATAAGATATGCCATACTGGGTCAGACCAAGGTCCATCAAGCCCAGTATTCTGTTTCCAACAGTGGTCAATCTAGGTCATATGTACTGTGATAAGGAAGCTTATCATAGCTCAGGAAGGAGCTATAGAAAAGGTGAAGTGACTCTGAACAAGCAACCTGTCAGTTCTGGTAGAAATAAGAAAACAGAATTTTTCCATAAAAGACTACCAGTCCCAGAATGCACCAGGTTTCCAACAGCCATTAGAGGAGCTGAAGTGGGGAAACGTGTGTTCAATCAGGAGGGCTATGAGGTAATCCCCAAGCACTCATCTCAAAGGGCAGGGCCTGATTCAGCACAGCTGCGCTGTGCTAGGGTGGAGCACTCATCTAAGCAGAATAAAGGTAGAGTTTATTCTACAGATCCTCAGATTCATCTTGGACATCATCCTCATCTTGGACATTTTCATCATCTGGAGGATCATCAGAAGCAGAAGCCAGAGTGGACGGACAGAAAGGGCAAGAAACCCTTTGGAAGAAAGAAGAGAAAAGCTTTTGGGAGGTCTAAAGGAGTCCAGAGCAGTACGTATACTGGAAGGCATTCCAAAGGCAAGCTTACACCATTGGACTGGGGAAAGCCAGAGGAATGGTGCTGCAGAGCTAGGAATCTCCAGACGGTACCTGTGAGGGAGACGGCTGCACGTGGAAGGGACCCTAAGACCCGTGCCAGAAGGTATGTGAAGAGAGATCCAGTGTCCAGGGATCTGGATTGGAAGGCTGGACATAAGAACTGGACTACATACTGGCCAGGCTATTTAGAGAGGAACTCTAACAGCAATGGAAGCTCAGGTATGAGCACTGATCTATGCCCTAGCTATACCCTTGAAAGTCAGCAGGGAAACAAGTATTCTCCTGAAAGTGCTCCATTGAGAAATTCCTCTGTGCCAATCCATGATTTTGAACCCATGATTGTTGAAGAAGGGGGAGAGGTGGTAGATACAGGCTGTGAATACATGGATTGCTCTCTGTCTAAACTCCTTTGGTAATTTGCTGTTACAAAGTACAACAACCATCACAAAGAAATACAAACTTGTTCTTTAATCTACTCAGAAAAGCTCCTGAGTAGGATTTTGAGCCACGCAGCAGAAAGAAGCCAGCTAAAGGGTTTCAGCTGGATAACTGCTAGCAATTGAGCCTTACCTAATTGCTTGTGAGCTCTGAGGGAATCACTTCTGAGTCTGTGTGAAGATATAAGAAGTTAACCTGAAAAGAACAGTTTTTCCCTACTTTGTGGGTTTTGTTTGTTGTTTGATGCACTGCTAAGAAAATATTAGCTAGAGCCTACAGAAAAGACCAGTTTGTTACCAACCAGGTCTTTATTCTTTTGATTTGATTGCCTGACAAGTTCAGCTGATATTTTCCTGATTTTGTTTTTTTAAGTTTAATACTGAAAGCAAGTATCCTGTTTTATGTGCTACCAAGCATATCTGTGTTGGGAGAAATAACCCCATAAATAAATATCTTATTGGCTTTACACTCAAGCACAACTAATTATTGTGAGCGGCTGTGTCTGGTGTGAATGGACTACATTTCCCACAATCCCTTGCAAATCATATTAATATATGCCTTTGCCAAGACTGTGAACATTCTCACCCAGGCACCCGTCTGACAGTACCTAGCAGTTTCCCCAAGAGACACAAGTTCCACAATGCTTGTACTGGGTCAAGCATTGATATCTTCGGTCACTTCTTAATAATGGTTTATGGACGTTTCCTCCAGGAACTTGTCCAAACCTTTTTTAAACCCAGCTACACTAACAGCCTTTACTACATCCTCCGGTAACAAATTCCAGAGTTTGATTACACGTTGAGTGAAAAAATATTTTCTTTTATTAGTCTTAAATAGTTTACCCTGTAGCTTCATTGCATGTCCCCTAGTCTTTCCATATTCTGACTGAGCAAGATGGCACCCTTGGGCGGGAAGGGGACTGCGCAGGAGCGCTGCATTCCCAAAGGCTTTCTCTGAAAGCTGGGGAAATGCTCCACACAGGGGCTCTCTCGGCGCCGACGTCACCCATATGTGAGGGCTGACTTCCTGCTTGGTCCTGGAGAAACAATACTACACACTGGCATAACTTCTGAGACAGATCTATATTATGTATATAGATATAAAACCATACTTTAAAATATTTTTAAAGTTTTATGTACAATTAGGTGTTTTTACAAAATTGTTTGGGGATGTGGGGTGGGGGCATCACAATTGTTGAATTTGGTTCTTAAAATCTTAAGCCTTTGGGACATTAAAAAATTGGGGGAAGGGAGACAAAACCAGATTTCCATCACAGGTATAGAAAGCAGATTTGCTACAGAAGAAGCCAAGGCTCGGACGCAGTGCACTGTGACCTGATGGGCTGGGGTGCTCATTGTCTAGACAAGTGCAGTCAGGGCCTCTGGTCTCCCTGGGAGGCAGCCCAACAGATCAATCTCCTGGAACTTCGAGCTATCCGCTTAGCTCTCAAGGCTTTTTCTCCGGCCCTGGCTCACCGCTCAGTCTTGATTCAAACAGACAACCAGGTAGCCATGTTTTATGTGAACAAACTGGGCGGGACTGGGTCCAAGTTCCTTTGTCGAGAGACTCAGGACCTTTGTTCCTTTGCCCTGAAGCACAACATGCTTCTCAAGGCGGTATACCTTCCAGGCCAGGAGAACTGCCTGGCCGACCGGTTGAGCAAAATTCTGCAGCCCCACGAGTGGCAGCTGCATCCCTTGGTCGTTCAAAAGATCTTCCTGAAGTGGGGTCTCCCTTGGATAGATCTCTTTGCCAGTCCACTGAACAAACAACTGCCCAGGTTCTGCTTCAGCCAACCGCATCCTTTGAGGATAGCACCAGATGCTTTTCTGATGTCCTGGTCTCAGGGCCTCCTGTATGCGTTCCCTCCCACGCCCTTGGTGGCCAGAACTCTCTTCAAGACTCTTCAGGACAAGGCCTCGGTCCTGCTGATGTCTCCCAGGTGGCCGAGGCAGCCTTGGTTTCCACTTCTGCTTCAGCTGGCAGTGGATTCCCCACTACCTCTGGGGTTACAACCTGACCTTCTCTCACAGGAGCAGGGTTCCCTTCTGCACCCCAATCTCAAAGCTCTCAATTTGATGGCCTGGAGGCTGCAAGGGTAGTTTTGGCTCCCTGGGGCCTACCTCAGGAAGTTGAGGAGGTTGTCCTAGCCTCTAGGAAACAGTCCACTAGGAAAACCTATGCCCTCAAATGGAAGAGGTTTTCGGTGTGGTGTCACCTATGTACAGTTGATCCTTTCTCCTGTACTGTGCCAGTAGTCCTTCAGTACTTACTGCACTTGTCAAATCAAGGCCTTAAATCCAATTCTGTTCGGGTCCACCTCTCAGCTCTAGCAGCTCACCACTCTCTAGTGGAGGGACATTCTCTATCTGGTCACCCCTTGGTGTCCCGCTTTCTTAGGGGCTTGCTTTTGCTCAAGCCTCCCATCCGACCCCCTGCCTCTGAGTGGGAGCTGAATGTGGTCTTGCAGCAACTGACTCGCCCACTTTTTGAGCCCATGGCTACTTGCCCACAGCGCTTCCTCTTCTGGAAGACCCTCTTCCTGATAGCCCTTACCTCGGCTAGGCGAGTAAGTGAACTTCAGGCCCTAGTCTGTGATAGGCCTTACACCAGGATTTACAGGAACAGGGTAGTCCTTAGGACTCATCCCAAGTTCCTCCCTAAGGTTGTCTCCTCTTTCCACCTCAACCAGGAGGTGGTTCTTCCAACATTCTTCCCTAGGCCTCATGCAAGCCAGTCTGAAGCAGTCCTGCATACCCTGGATTGTAGGAGGGCCTTATCCTTCTACCTTGACCGTACGCAGGGGCATAGAAGGGCTACACAGCTCTTCATCTCCTTTGACCCCAATAAGTTGGGGTTGGCTGTGTCCAAGCTTACCTTATCCATCTGGGTAGCTGACTGTATCACCTGGGCTTATAAGGCGGCTGACCTTCCTTTGGAGGGTCGGGTTACGGCCCACCGAATCAGGGCAATGGCTGCCTCAGTGGCTCATCTCCGCTCTGTGCCCTTGGTAGACATCTGCAGGACTGCAACTTGGTCTTCAAGCCAGATGTTTGTGGCCCATTACTGTCTGGAGAGGGAGTCTCGTAGGGACAGTGCTTTTGGCCAAGCAGTACTCCGGAATCTCTTTGAGGTTTAGGCAACTCCTGCCCTCCTGCCCTCTGTTGGGCTACCGGTGGAGGTTGTGTCCTTGAAATGCCTTTCTTTGCTGCTGAGACTAGAGGGAGTATTCTTGTTCAGCCTGGGTTCCTCGGTAGCCCAGAGCTTGGGAGTCACCCATATGTGAGGACTGACTTCCTGCTTGGTCCTGGAGAAAGAGTAGTTACTCACCTGTAACAGGTGTTCTCCAGGAGCAGCAGGAATCAGTCCTCACAACCCTCCCTCCTCCCCTTGGAGTTGCAGTTGTACATAGTTTGTTTTACATTTTTGTGTGCTGTTCTTAGCTATGTCATTTGACTGAGGTAAGATGGCACCTTTAGGCGGGAAGGGAACCGCGCATGCGTGCCAGCATTCCCAAAGGCTTTCATAGAAAGCTGGGTAAATGCTCCGCTGGGGCTTTATTGGCGCCGATGACACCCATATGTGAGGACTGATTCCTGCTGCTCCTGGAGAACACCTGTTACAGGTGAATAACTACTCTTTCTGGTGGCTCCGGATTGGCCCAGGCATCCTTGGTACGCCGACCTGATGCGACTTCTCGTAGTTCCGCCCTGGAGACTTCCCGTTCGCTACGATCTCTTGAGGCAAAGACCGGTACTCATGCCGCAGGTGGATCAATTCTGTCTTACGGCCTGGCTCTTGAACGGGAAAGGTTGCGACGGAAGGGTTACTCGAGCTCAGTAATAGCGACTATGTTGCAGTCCAGAAAAAGGTCGACTTCGTTGGCATACGTTAGAGTATGGAGAGTGTTTGAAGCATGGTGCGGCGAGCGTCGGATAAAGCCCTGGGGGGCGCCGCTTCCAGAGATCTTAGGGTTTCTTCAGGACGGGTTGGATAAAGGTTTGGCTCTTAGTACGCTGAGAATTCACTTAGCGGCCCTGAGCTGCTACAGGGGTAGAGTGCAGGGTAGGCAGCTATCTTCCCATCCAGATGTTCTTCGTTTTCTGAGAGCCGTTAGAAATTTTAGACCTCCAGTGCGACCAGTTGTTCCTCCTTGGGATTTGAACTTGGTGTTGCAAGCGTTAACGGAGCCTCCGTTTGTAGATCGCTCGTCGGAGCATCTGCGAGAGTTGTCTTGGAAAACGGCTTTTTTGTTGGCTTTGTGTTCGGCTAGACGTATTTCAGATCTGCAAGCTCTTTCGTGCAAGGAGCCGTACCTGCATTTCTCGGCAGAAAAAGTGGTGTTGCGGCCAGTACCATCGTTTCTTCCCAAGGTTGTCTCTCCTTTTCACGTCAATCAGGTCGTTTCCCTTCCCACGTTTAGGGCTTTAGGGAGCATTGATTTGGATCGGTTGCTTTAGCGGTTGGATTTGGGCCGAGTGTTGCGTAGGTACCTTAAGGTAACTTAGTCGTTTCGTCAGTCAGACAGGTTAATTTGTGCTTTTTGGAGGGGCTGCAAAAGGTAAGGCGGCCACAAAAGCGTCTATCGCTCGCTTGGTGAAACATGCGATTCGCGCCGCGTATGAAGCAAAGGGCAAACCGGTTCCGTTGGGGCTTCAGGCTCATTCTACTAGAGGTCAGTCAACCTCTTGGGCGGAGTATGCGTTGGTTCCGCCGGTATCATTTGTCGGGCGGCAACGTGGTTTTCTTTGCATACGTTTGCAAGGGATTATCGGTTGGACGTACAAGCTAGGGAGGACGCCAGGGTCGGCGCTGCGGCGCTTATGGCAGGTCTCGCAGGACCCTCCCGTATTTAGGTACTGCTTTGGTACTTCCCAAATGTCCTGGACTGGCCCGGAGAGACGAATAGGAAGAAGAAATTAGACCTTACCTGCTAATTGTCTTTCCTTGTGTTCTCTCCGGGCCAGTCCAGGACCCGCCCTACTTGTCTGCGAGGTTTACAGCGGAAAGTGTGTTCGGTAGGTTGGCCATAGCGTTCCAGTTTTTCGATGAAGGGGGATGCTGGAGTTCCTTTAGGAAACACACAAACTGTCAGAAAAAAAAAAAAAAGAAAAAATAAGGCCAATGTTTAACGCTACAGCACCTCTGAGGTGCATATGGCTGTCTGGAATAATTTTGTTCTTTTTCAGGCACACCTGGTTTGTTCTCTGCACACAGTAGTCTATTTAGTTAGGTTTTATTGTTTTTTCCGTGCTATAATAGTTTGAGTATTTTCTGCTTTATTACCATACGACTGATTAGCTGACACCAGGGGGAGCTGGGTACACTGCCAGGAAAACTTTCAGATTTCAGTCCTCAGCTGCTGGAGCGGATTGACCACCCAAATGTCCTGGACTGGCCCGGAGAGAACTCAAGGAAAGACAATTAGCAGGTAAGGTCTAATTTTTTGTTAGATTCTAGTTGAAGAAAAAAATATTAATGTCAGTGTTATAAGTAAATTTGGATGGAGAGAGAGAATGAAGAAGTTACTATTCTTGGACATGGTGGCTCTGGGTCCAGTTGAGTTGCCTAATACTACTACTACTGTTTATGTAGGGGAGGGGTACACCATCAAAATATTCCATTTCCTGCTAGATTACTCCAGACGAGTGAGTTATGTTCCCCAGCCAGCAGGTGGAGGTAAACAAGAACAACTTTCAGTGATGTCAGCTCTAATATATCCATTGGTGCAGGTGGCAAGGTGTTTGTACTGGTGCAGCAGATCAGATAGGCCTCTCTCCCCTGGCCCAGACTATGGTTCTGTGGTCTGTGAAATTGAGACCTGTAGGCGGCAATTGGTACACATTTGTCTCCTTGAGCTGACAGCTGTCTGATGTCTAGCACTGTTACTCATAGGTTCCAGTGCTAGTAAGCCAGAAAGCAGACAGGAGGACCCCATGGGACCCCTGAGAGAGAAGTGGTAAGTCTGAGCCCAGGCCCCTTCCCTATTACTTCCCTGTTTGCTTGTTTGTTAGTACTTTTTTCCCCTATCTTTTTCAATTGGCTCTCTTTGTTGCTTGCAATCAAGCAACGTTAGAGTTTAAAATAAATAAATAAATAAATAAAAGGGAGAAAAGTAAGATGGTATCCAATGAGGCAGTCATATTGTTTTGAGCTCTTTGTCGGAGGTATAGCTGCCATAATGGATAGACAAACCATTAAACATAAGGGGTAACTGTGCTTGCAGACCTCTCAATCGCCCTGGCTCAGCTTCGACAGACAACTCTCAAGCAAGCCATGTGACTGCAACAAATTTTGAACAGGCCTGGAGAATGTTGGGTGAAACAGCGTCGCTCCTGGCTTTGGAGACATCATTTAAGTCCAGGTATGCCTGAGGCCCCTGTCCCCTAGAACTAGCTCTTCTAGCGGATTGAGTCTGAGGCTGGCTAACCCAGAAGATGTCATTGCAGCTTCAGTGAGGACCTTTGGGATTGCTGCCACGCATGCGTGGTCCTCTTCCCACCCAAAGGTGCCATCTTTCACAGTCTCCCTTTTTCCGTGGAGCCCATCGGACGCACGTCCTCGTCCCTCGGGAATAAGTTTCGTTTTTTCGCCTGACAGGTTTCTCTATTTTCTGGTTGCACTGGCCCTCTACCCGTCCTTCCCCTGCTCTAATTTTTTAGAGCTATCAGGGATACTCTTCTCATTTTTTCGTTATGGGCTTCGCGCCCTTTTTCTTCCTCTAACCGCTGGCCATGTGGGTCTTCGACCTCGCAGGGGCCATTTTTGCCCCCATGGCTACCGGATTCAAAAAATGCAATAGATGCTCTAGGGATATGTCGCTTATAGACACTCCCGACTGTTGTCTGCAGTGCCTCGGAGCCGACCATGATCCGGAGCTCTGTTCTCTCTGCTATAAAATGTCATCTAAGGCCCTGCTCAGTCGTAAGCAGAAGTCCGAAGACATTTTCCGAAAGGCTGCCTTGGAGTCCCCGGTGGCACCCTCGGTCGTCTCTCTCCTGGTGGGGTACCCCCTGCGGTCCCACACTCTCGGCGGCACTCCGAACAGGGGTCCCCTGAGGTGGAGCGGCGCAAAAAGAAGAAGGCCTCAAAGTCGCTATCGGGGGCTCGCGATAAGCGCGAGTGCTCCTGCGCTCAGTCGCTTAGCCCCCTTTGGTGTTCCTGAGAGTTGGACAGGGAGTGGCCCCACAAGGTACCCTGCACGGAAGCGGAGGCCTCCGGCAAGGCACCCGGTCTCCTGAGGGTCGTCCCGGTGAGAACCTCCTCGACGCCTGGCCCGGTGACCCTGGGATTGGTATCGCAGGGCCCCACACCCGCGTGGGAGTCCCGCATGAACAACTTGAACTTGAACAACTCCTGCCCACCTTCCCAGAATGGATGCCTGAGATCCATACGAAGATGGCGAACCCTTGGAACGGGATCTCCCAGGCATCTTAGCCAGGGAGTCCCCATATGTGAGGACTTATTCCTGCTTGTTCCTGGAGATAGCACAGTTACTTACCTGTAACAGGTGATCTCTGGGAACAGCAGGAATTAGTCCTCACAACCCACTCACCTCCCCTAGGAGTTGTATCCTCTATCTATCTTCCTTTCCTCTCTCTATTGTCTCAGCTATAAACTCGAACTGAGGAGAGCTGGTCAGGAAGGCGGGAAGGCAGCGCGCATGTGCAGTGGGAGGCCCCAAAAGCTTCCTTCTGGGAAGCTGGGGAGCTTTCCCGCGCAGGCTCCGTCGGTACCGACGTACCCATATGTGAGGACTAATTCCTGCTGTTCCCAGAGATCACCTGTTACAGGTAAGTAACTGTGCTTTCCTGTCGCACCCTGTCTGAAATCCACTTTAATGTATCAAACAAAATTATTACTTACCCAACTGAAGATCTGCTGTGAAGTCTGAGACGGCCCCCATAAAATGTAATCATCTGATATGTAATCTTCTAGTCTACTCTCCGTTTGGTCCTGGGTTCATTTCACAGAGACAGTAGGGTAAACAGCACAAATAAGATAACCAAACAGGTGTGGCTTGGAAAAAAGGTTTTATATAGAAATAGGCTTATTACAAAGTTACAGTTTACTTCAGTGAATCTGTGTGTGTGTGTGAGAGAGAGAGGTAAGAAATTGTGGGTCAGAGCCTCATAGTAAGAAGAATAGGGAGAGAAAGAGAGAACAAGTGGGAGGGGAGAGAAGTGGGTGTCAGAGCCTCATGGCAAGGTGTGTCCGATGAAAATAGGAAGAGAGAGAGAAAGAGGAAGTATTTCTGTCCTTTATAGTGAATTTTCTCTAGCACCTCCCTTTGAGGTCTGCTATTGTTTCCAGTCACCTCCCTTTGAGGTCTGCTATTCTTGATTTATCAAGGAGGGGCTGCAGACCAATCTCATCAGGCCCGGATACTGACATCACCAGGGGGTCAGGGTTAATCTCATCTTGTAAACTACCCTCATTAAGTTTGGAGACTGATATCACCAGAGTAACAAAGCTGCTTGAAATCCAAGATCTGGGAACAGCCCTGACACCTATGCTAGGCATGATGTCCTGCTGGTGTATGCTGACACACCTCTGCTTCGGCCTTGGTCTCGGGTTTTTTCCCCTTTTTGCCTTTTTTTGTTTTTACCACACCTTTGCATGCTTTTTAACCACTGGCTGCATCGAGGATCTTCGACCTTGCAGGGATCCTTTTTCCCCCAGTGGCCTCCAGTTTTATGAAATGTGATTTATTTATTTATTTTATTTAATTGCTTTTCTATACCGCACTATTTATTATCAGCGCGGTTTACAGGAAACGTATTTGTGCAAAGAGGGCAGTTCAATGCACTTACAATAAAACAGGGTAATTAAACATGGGTAACAGGTTAACAGGTAACAACTATTTACAATTAAGTATGCAGGCTTATACACCTATCTTGTTGGTAAGTACAGTTGATACGGCAATGACATTCTATAAATTGTTGGTAAGTACAGTTGATACGGCAATGATATTCTGTAAATTAAATAGAAGTGGGTTCGGAAGGTAGTGGTGTCTTGGGCATGGGGCTCGTGTGGAGAGAGTTGGACATGAGTGAAGGTGGCTGAGAGCTGTCATTTGGGATGGTGAAGTGCTGGGTAAATAGGTGACGTTTCAATGCTTTCCTAAATTGAAGAAGGTTGGTGATGGCGCGGATGTCAGATGGGAGGGCATTCCAGCAGGAGGGTGCGTAGAAGGCAAAGGCACGGTTGCTCGTAGTCTTGGAGCATTTAATGATTGCTTTGGGAAGGATGAGAGTGTTAGTAGCGGCTGATCTCCTTGTCCTGTTGGGGGAGGGGTTAGCTGGACTAAGTCAGAGAGGGAGGTGGACGTGCAATTATGGATGGCCTTGAAAGTCATTGTTAGAATCTTAAATGAAATCCTGTAGTGGACGGGGAGCCAGTGTAGGTGTTTTAGTATGGGGGTAATGTGTTCTCTTCTAGAGGCTCCATGTAGAGTTTTGGCTGCAGCGTTCATTGCCAACTGTAAAGGATGTAGGGTGCTCTTCGGAAGTCCGTGCAGTATGGAGTTAATGTGGTCGAAATGAGGCATTACCAGAGCTTGAAATACCGTTCTGAAGTCAACCGGGTCTAGCAGTTGTCTAATGTGGCGCATTGTTCGGATTTTATGATATACTGCCTTTACCATGTTGGATATCTGCTCTTTCATATTGAGGTGTTGGTCAAGGATGATACCAAGGTATCATATCGTAGGTTTGGCGAAGAGTTCGGAATCACGTACTTTTATGGATGATGGTGGAGTGAATGCTTGGTCTCTGCAGACGAATAGGACTTCTGTTTTCTTGAAGTTTATTTTTAGCTTCTGGGTGTGTAGCCAGTCTGTAACTGCGTCGAAGCATGATGACAGGCGGGAGAGATCTGGGTGCTCAGCTGATATTGTTGTGTACATCAGAACGTCATCAGCGTATATTAGACAGTTGATGTGGAAGGATCTAATGATGTCGCAGATGGGTTGCATGTAAACATTAAAGAGAAGTGCTGAAAGTGAGGACCCCTGTGGTACACCCTTCGCTTGCATGAATGGCTCTGATCTTGAGGGGCCGGAGCGAACATGTTGCCATCTTTCATTTAGGTATGATGTGCACCACAATAGCGCATTGCCATATATTCCCTTCTCGGCAAGGCGGGAGAGAAGTATGTCGTGACTGACGGAGTCAAAGGCAGCTGCGATGTCTATGAAAATGAGAGCAAAGGCTTGCCTGAGGTTGTCAATACCTACAGTTAGGGTGTTGAATAACGTGGTTAGGAGAGTTTCAACCCCATGTGACTCGCGGAACCCGTGTTGGCAGGTGTCCAGGGGTGAGTTGTTTTCAATGTGGTGGTCTAGTTGTCGTTGGACTATTTTTTCCATAATTTTAGCTAGGAATGGGATGCTTGATATTGGTCTGTAGGAGTCCATTTTAGCAGGGTCAAGTCTGTTGTTTTTGAGCAGGGGTCTGATTGACGTTTGCTTCAGGCTGTTGGGGAAGGTTCCGGTCAGGAATGAAGTGTTAATAAGATTGGTAAGGAATGGGCTGAGTTCAACATGTAGTGTTTTTATCCATTGTGCTGTGGTGGTATTTATGCTGTGGATTATGTCTTGGAGCTCTCTAGTGGATGGAGTTGTGAATGTCGTGAGCATTTGTTGGGTGCCGGCTAAATCAGAGGTTAAGGTGGAGGGGGGTAGCTGCCCAGATTTGTCATCCAGGGCACCGGTACCGGAGGATACGTTGACCTGATTGGCTTTGGTTCGGAGGTATTCGGCATATTCTTGGGGGTCAGGATGGTTAGGTTGGCTGGGGGAAGGTTCCTTTGCTAGTGAGCTGACAATGTTAAAGAGATCATGTGGCTTATTCAATGATTTGTGCAGCCTTTCAGCGTAGTATTGTTTCATGGTTGTCGAGACTGATGCACGATGTTTAGCTAGTTGAGAGGTGTAGGCTTCATGACTCTCAGATGATCTTGAGTGCCTCCAGTGCTTTTCGAGACGTCTGAGCAGTTGTAGGGACTTCTTCAACTCGGGTGAGTACCATGGTGCTTTTGTTCTCCTGCAGGGTTCTCTGGTGGAGGGCAGGTCAATTCTGGCATCCAGGTTCGTGTTCCAGGCTGTAATCATATCATCGAGGTTCTGTTCAGGTGGGTTAAGGAGAAGGTGTGCTTTTTTTTAGGATTTCATCTTTGTTGAAAGGACGGAATGACTTATGTGTTGAGGCATAAGATTTGTCAGAGGACTTGGGGGGTGGTGGGCTCAGGGCATCCTGGCATTGAGAAGTTGTGATAGATGTTCAAAAAACATGTCGCTCACGGACACCAATGACTGTTGTCTCAAGTGTCTAGGAGCTGACCATGACCCAGAGCTATGCTCCCTCTCTAAGAAGATGTCCTCCAGGGCCATCCAGAGTTGAGAGCAGAAGCTGGATGATCTCTTCCTCAAGGCAGCCCCGGTAGCATCCCACTCCTCAGCCCGGCATTCCCTAGTCTCCCTCTGCTCCTCCCCAGGCCCAGCGGCACTCTGACCAGGGGTCTCCCGAATGCAAGCGGAAGAAGAAAGCTGCGAGGACTCTGTCAGGGGTGCCGGAGAAGTGTGAGGGGTCACGTGCCTGGTCCTTCAGCTCCCCTTGGCAGACTTTGGAGTGAGAGAGGGAACGTCCCAGTAAGGTACCTTGAACCTATACGGCGGCCTCCAGCGAAAGCGCCCAGTTTCCCGAGTGTCATCCCGGCGAGGATCCCCTCCTTGACACTGACCCGGTCACCCTGGCATTGTTGTCGCAGGGCTACACTCCCAAGTGGGAGGCTTGAATGCTGGCCCTGGAGTTCAGCGTTTCTGCATTCCTCATTGCCCAGCTGGCGCTGGTGCCTGGCCCCACCAGCACACGCCTCGAGACCGTAGGGACCTCAACATCGAGGACTCCCTGGGCCTCCGCAGTGACCCCCGAGAGCCAGAAGCTTCGTGAGGGTCTCTATCTCCATTAAGGTCCTCGGGCACGCGCCTCCGGTTCCGGGCAGGCTTCGGCCTTGGGAGCTCGGTGCGGGTCACCGATCCATCTTGAGCCGCCCGACCTCGAGTCCTCTACAGACTATCCAGACTGGGAAACCTCCCCGGAGACTCAGTCCTACCGAGACCTCCCCGGAGACTCGGTCCTACCGAGACCTCCCCGGAGACTCGGTCCCACCGAGACCTCTCCTCAGACCCCTCTTCGCTGACCCAGAGGTGGCGGTCGCCTCCCAAAGACACCGCCTTTCTGGAGTTTGTTCGGGACATGACGCAGGCTCAAGCACTTGCCACCGAGTCGGAGAAGGAGCCCTGCCTGGAGAAGTTCGATATTCTTCAAAATGAAGCCCCTCCGGTGCTGGTTCCTCTCTCATTATGAACCGACTCCTCCTCGGCATGTGGGAGACCCCAGCCTCTGTCCCTATCATGAGCAAGTACCTGGATGTTATGTATAGGGTTCAGCAGGGCCCGGGGTTTTTGAAAGCCCAGCTTCCTCACACCTTGATGGGACCGAGTCTCCGGGGAGGTCTCGGTGGGACCGAGTCTCCGGGGAGGTCTCGGTGGGACCGAGTCTCTGGGGAGGTTTCCCAGTCGGCTTCCCAGTCTGGATAGTCTGTAGAGGACTCGAGGTCGGGCGGCTCGAGATGGGTCGGTGACCCGCACCGAGCTCCCAAGGCCAAAGCCTGCCCGGAACCGGAGGCACGTGCCCGAGGATTTTGATGGAGATCGAGACCCTCACGAAGCTTCTGGCTCTTGGGGGTCATTGCGGAGGCCCAGGGAGTCCTCGATGTCGAGGTCCCTGCGGTCTCGAGGCGCGTGCTGGTGGGGCCAGGCCATGCAGAAGTTGAAGAGCCCAAGACTCAGTCTTCGGTTCTGCTGGGCAGAGAATCTCGTACCCTCGATACCCTCGGGCGCAAGGTTTATCAAGGATCCATGCTGCCATGCCACATCCACGTTTACCATGGAATGTTTCTCTGTGACCTCGCTAAGGAGCTTGGAGGCTTTGTGGCGGGCCTTGACGGAGACTGACGTTTTCAGGCTCTCTCGAAGTCCATTGGAGAGCGCTTGAAGTACCTCTCACGAGCAACATACGAAGGTTTAGTCTTCTGCCTGGGTAGCAGCAGCTTTCATCGGAGCCTGCCGGCACCTGGAGCAGTGGGCCCAGGAGAAGCTGCTGGATGTCCCCTGCCTTGGGGAGCAGCTATTCGGTAAGCCCATGGAAGACAAGGCAGGTGAGATTGAAACGGAGTAGGTGACTCACACTTGCCTCTCCCGCAAAACGTCTTCCCTCCCTAGGAAGAAACAGGGCAAGAAGCCCTTCTTCCAATGGAACGGGCTCCCGTATAGGGGCTACCCGTCCTACCCACTGGCGTCGAACCCTGCCAAGGGCGGCCAGGATAAGAGCATGGCCCATGTCCCAAGACCCAACCCCCTGCGCTGGCTCAGCCGCCCTCGGTGTTTTGACACCATCTACATAGCCTTTTGTCCGCTGACAGATCAGCTGTCCATCGGGGAGCCATCTGGTCCACATCTCCCACAGGTGGGAGTCCATCACCACTGATGCCTGGGTCCTCCAGATCATTTGGGAGGGCTATCTCCTCCATCTGGACCAGCACCCCCTCCGTACTTCCCCGGGGAGCCAGGATGGCTTTACCCAGCACCAGGCCCTCCTGAGTCAGGAGCTCGCAGGCCTCCTCTAGGACGGGGTGGTGGAACCAGTCCCACCGCACCTCAACAGGGGTTCTATTCCTGATACTACTTCATCCGAAAGAAGACAGGGGGCCTCTGGCCCATCCTCGACCTGTAGAAGCTAACCAAGTTCCTGGTGCAGGTAAAGTTCAAGATGTTCTCCCTTGGAACATTACTGCCCTACCACCAGCAGGGCGATTGGCTGTGCTCTTTGGACTTAAAGGATGCTTACGCTCACATCCTCGTCCATCCCAAGCACAGAAAGAACCTCTGCCTCTTGGCTCAGGGAAACTACTACCAGTACAGGGTGCTTCCCTTTGGCCTTGCATCCGCTCCGCGGATCTTCATGAAATGCCTGGACTTGGCAGCGACTGCCCACCTCCGGCTACAGGGCACCTTCGTCTATACCTGTCTAGATGACTGGCTCATAAAAGGGGGCTCGGCCTCTGAAGCCCGGCAAGCCACAAACCGCACCATTCACCACCTCAAGCATCTGGGGTTCGTGATCAATTACCCAAAGTCCTACCTCACTCCAGTTCAGTTTCTGGAGTTCATTGGGGCTCTCCTGGATGCCCTGTGGGCCATGGCTTTCCTTCTTCAGGACAGGGCGGACCACCTCATGTCCCTGGCGGCCGAGGTGCAGTGCCGCAGCATCGTATCAACCTGGACGATGCTTCGCCTTTTCGGCCACATGGCATCCACGGTCCATGTTGTGCCCAATGCCTACCTCAACATACGAGCGGCGCAGTGGTGCCTCTGAGCACAGTGTGCACAGTTGACTGGCCACCTCAGAGACCCAGTCTCAGTCTTGCCCAGCATGGCAGAGTCTCTCTCGCTTGGTGGCTGGAGACTCGGAACCTGTTTCGAGGCATGCCCTTCCAGACCCCGGTGCATCAAATAGTCTTGACTAAGGACGCCTCCTTGGTGGGCTGGGGAGCCCACTGCGAGGGGTTGCGCACATAGGGGACTTGGTCCCTCGAGGAGTCCCAGCAGCAGATCAACCTGCTGGAGCTCCGGGAGGCATTCAGGCATCACCTGCAGCACCGAGCGGTGCTTGTCCAGACGGACAACCAGGTCAGGTTGTTCTACGTGAACAAACAAGGGGGGACCGGCTCTTACAGCCTCTGTTTGGAGGCGATGGCCCTATGCTCCTTTGCGGTGAGCCAGGGCATGACCATCCAGGCCACCTATCTCCCGGGCCAGGACAAAGCATTGGTGGACCGGCTCAGCAGAGTCCTTCAGCTGCATGAGTAGTGCCTGTGTCCCCGGACAGTGCAATGGCTCTTCCAGCATTGGGGAACTCCAGACCTGGACCTTTTTCTCAGCCCTGCGAATTCGCAGCTCCTCCAGTTCTGCGGTCCCGTCCTGCACCTGGGCAGGGTGGCCCCCGATGCCTTCCTCCTTTCGTGGGCAACAGGTCTGCTGTATGCCTCCCTCCCCATGCCCCTCATTGCCCGGACCCTTCTCAAGGTCCAGTGGGACAAGGCCTCGATGATTCTCGTGGCCACAAGATGGCCCAGGCAGCCGTGGTTTCCCCTGCTGCTCCATCTCTCAACAGAACCCCTGGTCCCTCTCGGGAACTCACCAGAGCTGCTGCTGCAGGAGGGGGCCTGTTAATTCACCTCAACTTGAGGTCTCTATCCCTCACAGCGTGGCAGCTGAGCGGGTTGCCCTAGCCTCCTACTGTTTCCCTATGGAGATCTTGGACATTATTTTGGCCTCACGAAAGGACTTGAAAAGGTGGGCTTATGCCTTCAAGTGGCGTTGATTCTCGGTGTGGTGCTTGGAGTTACGAGTAGACCCGTTTTCATGCCCTACCAACTTTGTCTTGCAGTACCTGCTCCACCTCTCGCAGCCTGGTCTGAAGTTGAACTCGGTCAGGGTTCACCTGAGTGCCATCTCAGTAAACCACCACCCCATCGAAGGTAAGTCTCTCTTGGGGCAGCTGCTTGTCTCCTGTTTCATGCGAGGCCTGCTCCTGTGCAGGCCCCCCCCACCTGCCCTCCCCCAGTGGAATGGGACCTCATGTGGTCCTCACGCAGCTGACCAAGCTGCCCTTTGAGCCAATGGCTACCTTCTCACTGTGGCACCTATCATGGAAGGTGGCCTTCCTAGTGGCTCTCACTTCTATCCGGAAAGTCAGCGAGCACCAGACACTAATGGCCGAGGTGCCATACATGGGGCTCTACCAGAAAAGGGTAGTTTTGCGCACTCACCCTAAGTTCCTCCCAAAAGTTGTCTCAGACTTTCACCTCAATCAGGAGATCCTGCTGCCCACCTTCTTCCTGAAGCCCCACGCCAACCGGGCGTCGGCGATTCTCCATACGCTGGATTGTAAGAAGGCGCTTTCCTTTTACCTGCAGTGGACGGGACCACCGCAGATCCAGGCAGCTCTTCGTCTCCTCTGATCCCAGACGCCTGGGACTGGCGGTCACCAAGCGTACCTTGTCCATCTGGGCAGATGATTGCGTCATCTTTGCCGAGACCCAGGCGGGGTTCCCCTGTACAGCTGAGTCACGGCTCACAATGTCCGAGCAATGGCGTTGTCGGTCGCTAGCCTGTCCTTGGTGCTGCTGGCCGACATCTGCCAGACTGCCACCTGGTCTTCCACTCACACCTTCGCGATGCATTACTACCTGGAGAGGGAGTCCTGTCAGGATAGCGCCTTTGGCCAGGCTGTAGTTCGTAATCTGTTCGGGGTTTAAGCAACTCCTGCCCTCCGACCTTTCTTGTTCTGGTCCTTGGGCTGCCTTTGGCTTTCACTGGTGACTGCTCACGGCTCTGTCATGCTTCTTTCCTACAGGTCCTCAGTAGCTTGTAGCTAGGGAGTCCCATATGTGAGGACTGACTTCCTGCTTGTTCCTGGAGAAAGCATAGTTACTCATCTGTAACAGGTGTTCTCAGGAACAGCAGGAATCAGTCCTCACAGCACTCCCTTCTCCTCGTAGAATTGCCTTAATTGTACCAATTTGGTTTTTGCAGTCTTATGACATAGCTATGACTGAGCAAGATGGCTCCCTTGGGTGGGAAGGGGACCATGCATGTGTGGTGGCATCTCACAAAGGCTTTCTTTGAAAGCTGGGGAGATACTTCCGTGCAGGCTCCATTAGTGCTGACTTCACCCATATGTGAGAACTGATTCCTGCTGTCTCTGGAGAACACATATTACAGGTGAGTAACAACTCTTTCTCTGGAGGCCGTACTCTTTGGAGCCACTCTCCAAAGTTGCTGCTTTATGCGGATTCCTATTATGCCTTGTGGTTGGGCCAGCTCGGGTCCTTTATCCCCATTGAGGTTTTGTGGGTGTCATGGTATCTCTACCACCTCTTTTGTCCTCCTTGGCCACTATCATTCTTCTTTTTCCAGGTTCTTTGTGTGATCAAATCTGATTGTATGGCCAGTTTCCATTGTTTGAAGGACTACTGTGAGGACAAAAGACTCAGCATAAGCAAAGCATGGCAAATCCTCTTTCACAGAAGGCCAAAGTTTTTTTTCCACCTTCCAGAATCAGAGATTGTCCCAATAAATCTTATTGTTAAAATTCAAAATCCCTGCCTCCAGAAATCTAACTTGCACTTTCCCACCTTTTCTCCTGTGAACTTCCCTGCCAAAATTCACATTTCAAATTTCCCACCTTTTTCCAACAAACTTTTCCTGCCAAAATCAAATTCAAATCTTCTGCCTTTTCTTCAATGAACTTTCTCACCGAAATTCATAATACCCACCTTAATCCCACCGAGCTGATTTGAGAACAACTATACATAAGAACAAAGTTCCACTGCATAGCAACTTTTCACCCTGAGGAAAGCCACAGCACGATGACTGAAACAACATATCTCCAGGAACAAGCAGGAATGTAGTCTTCACATATGTAATGTAGTCTTAACATACGGGTGACATCAGAACCGATGGAGCTCGTATGGAAATGCTCCCTAGCGTCCAATAGGAAAGCCTTTGGGAACAACCCACTCCACCTGCATAGCTGCCTTCCCGCCTCGCCAGCTCTCCCTCCTCAGTTCTTTGTTTTCTGCAGAGCCGACAAGAAGCAATTCCTGTCACCATAGAAAATTTGTGGGTTTTCTTTCATATTTTTTTGTGGTTCGTGTATGCCTTCCCGTCGACGTTGGTACCGACCTCTGTTGGTGCTTTTTTTCTTTCTTTAAAAAAAAAAAAGAATCTGTGAAGAAAATTATTATTTCTTTTCTTCAGGGGCATCGTTGCCATCTTAGGCCTAGGCCTTCCATTTTGTCACAGACACAATGGAAAAAACATCCAGTGGTTTTAAGAAGTGTTCCAAATGTGGCGATACCATTTCATCCACAACCACCCATGACTGGTATCTAAAATGCTTAGGGACCAGATCATCAACCATCAGAATGTCGTCTTTGTTGGAAGATGATAGAGAGGCCTACAGAATCTAGCTGCAAAGCTGGGCACCCTCTTTGCCTCCGATGCAGTATCTTTAGCATCAACGTCATCAAGAGCTTCATCTTCCTCCCAAGGATCTCAGGTATCGAAACCTAAGTCTTCATTGAAGGCTGGCCGGTCCCCCAAGCGTAGATCTCCTAAGCATTGAGATGCCTCGGGCGTTGCCCTGGAGGGAGAGACACTGACCAAACAACCCTGGCGGGAGGACCTTCCCTTCAAAGCCTTAGTGGGGTCCCAGGATGCTCCTGAGGCCTCCACCTCCTGGAGAGCTCCTAGTGCCATGCTCACGGATCGTGGTCCACAATTCGGGTTCCAATACCCAGGCATCGGCAAGTCCATGGATCAACATAATCCTGGCTATCGAGCAGAGCTTAGCAGCCTTACTGGTGTCCTCGGGACCAGTAAAACCCTTATAGTCAGTTCCGCAGGCGTTGGTACCGGCTTTGGTACTGATACAACCTGCATCATCTTTTTTTGCCACTTTCTACACTACCGCCCATGCCGGCCCTCAAATCCATTTCCAGTACTGAGGTTCTGACAGTACAGGCTTCAACTACCAGTTTTGATCAGTACCGAGTCTGTGCGGAGCAGGAACACTCTGCCTGTCGATACTTCGAGTCTTTGGATTCCGATTCGTCAGATGATGAATCGGCCGATACCAGGGACATGAGAACTATCCCGGAAGATCCATCTCCATCTCCACAATGTCACATGTCCCCACCAGAAGACGTCTTTTACTTTTTCTCCCCATACCCGGTGGCTCGATACCATGTACAGGGTACCGGAGTATCCTGGTTTCCAAAAGACACAATTGCTGCACCATTCCATGGTAGTGGAATAGACAGTTTATCGAATCAAGGGTGCTAAGGCACATTCCTCGAACCCTCGAGGTGGGGAATCGAGACCCCTCGACGCCTAAGGTCAACTACATTTTCAGGCCTCCATGCTATCGGCCAGGATTAGTTCCTTCATAGTCTATATGGGTATGTTCCTTAGAGTGGTGGCTAAGGATTTGGAGTTAATGACTCCTTTTGTCTCCGATGACATGAGAGCAGATTATCTCAACCTTGTAAAGCATTCTCAGAATGTTTCAAAGTTTAACAGAGCAACGTCTGACTGTTTTGAGTGCATCAGCAGGACTTCATCCATCTGCATCAGTGCACGCAGGATTGCTTGGCTTCAAGCATCGGATCTTGAACAGTGGGTTCAAGATAAGCTGGGTAATATCCCTTGCACCGGTGAAAACCCTTTTGGCAAGGATTGGCAGGACAGGACCTCGCAGTTAGAATCTGAGAACACTACCCTCGATAGGCTATCTAGAACTACTGCCATCCCAGCTAGGAATAAAGCAGCAAAGAAAGCTTTTTTCAATAATAAGAAGTAGTACTATCCTCCTTTTGCCCCTGCTGTTCAGTGTCAGCATCATGCTCCTCGGAAGGGGCAGCAACCTCCAAAGCAGCAAAAGAAGGCTCAGACTCCTAAGTCACAGCCACCTCAGCGGACCCAGACTGCTCAGGGTCTTTGATTCCTTTCTAGAGAACATAGCTGTCCTGCCTCTGGAGAGTCCAGATCCCATCCACATTCCCAGCAGACTCTGTCATTTTGCCCACAGGTGGCATCTCATCACATCAGAGCAGTAGATATTGTCCATAGTATGGGAGGGGATACAAGCTTCATCTATGAAGTCTACCTCCCCAGACTTCTTCAAGAGAGTTCCGCTCTCAACCCCCCTCTCACTGCTCTTTTGCTAAGAAGTCACCTCCCTTTGATTGCAGGGTGCACTAGAAGAGATTCCATCATCCCAGCAGGGAATGGGCTTTTATTCTCCATACTTTCTCATTCCGAAGAAAACAGGGGGATACAGGCCCATTCTGGACCTCAGAGAACTGAACAAGTACCTGCTACGGGAGAAATTCAAAATGATCTCCCTAGGAACCCTTTTCCCCTATCTCTAGTCAGGATTGGCTCTGTTCTCTAGATCTAAAGGAAGCTTACGCTCATATACTTATTTATCCACAGCACAGAAAGTTTCTGCGCTTCATGTTCCAAGGAAGACATTATCAATACAGAGTCCTGCCTTTCGGCTTCGCCTCTGCCCCAAGAGTTTTCACAAAATGCATGGTGGTAGTGGCCGCATTCCTAAGGACTCTAGGGATATTTGTCTTCCCTTGCTTAGACGACTGGCTCATTCGAGCAAGCACATCTATAGAGGCCAGCCTAGCCCTCTCACATACCATGCAGGTGCTGCAACACTTGGGATTTGTAATAAATCTTTTAAAGTCCCAACTCGTCCCCTCTCAATCTCTAGAGTTCATAGGGGCTCTCCTAGACACTCAGCAATCAAGGGCATTTCTGCCCCAGCTCCCCTGCACTCGACTCAATCAGTTAGCATCTCAAGCATGCCTCAATAGCTTTCTCACTGCTCGAGAAATGCTACAGATTCTGGGCCTTTTGGCATCAACGGTGCATGTTGTTCCATATGCTCTCTTACATATGCGCACAGCCTAATGGGCACCGGCATCCTAGTGGTCTCAGGCATTGGATCGCCTGGGGGACAAGATAACAGTCTAATCGCGTCTCTCCAGTGGTGGCAATTCCCAGAAAACCTCCTTGTAGGGTCACCTTTTCAGATGCCAGCGCATCAATGTACCCTGACAACAGATGCATCCAGATTGAGCTGGGTAGTTCATCTAGACACTCTCTCCACTCAGGAACTCTGTTCTCATCAGGAGTCACAGCTCCACGTAAATCTGCTGGAACTCGGAGCCATTCTCAATGCTCTCAAAGTGTTCCAGGACCATCTTTGTTGCTGCAGAATCCTAGTCCAGAACAAGCAGGGTGGAATAGGCTCTTGGACCCTCTGCAGCGAGGCTCTACATCTCTGGTCCTTTGTCATGCATCATCTCATTTACCTACATGCGGTGTATCTTCCAAGCAAACACAATGTCTTAGCAGACAGACAGAGTCAAATCCTTCTCCCCCACGAGTGGTCTCTTCTTGTAGACGAAGTCTCTAACGTTTTTCAAATCTGGGGGCCTCCAGAGATAGACCTTTTTGCAAATCCTCAGAATGCCAAGCTTCTCCGCTTCTGGAGCAGGACTCCTGCACTGGACAAGCCAGCAGGTGGATGCTTTACACTTACACTGGGGTTGGGGCTTCCTATATGCCTTCCCTCCCATACCCCTAATTCCCAAAACTCTCTTCAAACTCCAGAGAGACTAGGCTCCATGATACTCATAGCCCCACGCTGGCCATGCTATCCATGCTACCCCCTCTTTCTACGTCTGTCTCATGTTCAACCCATAGATCTCGGGTCTTCTCTAGATCTCCTCTCTCAAGAGGGATGCTGCTCCATCCCAGTCCCATAGTCTCTCCATCTCACAGTATGTCTGTTGAAGGCATAGCCTTCCAAGACATTAACCTTCCCCAGGAGGTTAAGGACATCTCTTAGCTTCTAGGAAGCCATCCACCAGAGGGTCCTATGCTTTCAAGTGGTGTAGGTTTTCTTTCTGGTGCTCTCAGAAGAATCTCAATCCCTTCTCAGCTCCGATGGAGGCACTTATAGAGTACCTCCTTCACCTATCATTTTCTGGACTCAAAACCATTCAGTGAGAGTACTTAAGTGCAATTGCAGCCTCTCACCTGCCCTTAGTTGGCCAGCCCGTCTCTTCTCAGCCGCTCGTAGCACACTTCATGAAGGGTCTTCTATTAACCAGTGGCATGGGACCTTAAAGTTGTTCTAGGACAGCTTCTCAAGCTGTCCTTTGAACCTCTACCACTACTCCACTTAAGTTTCTCACATCCTTCATTGCCCTCACTTCAGCAAGGTGTATTAGTGAGCTCCAGGCTTTGGTAGCTGACCCTCCTTATACACAGCTCCACCATGATAAGGTTGTTCTTAGAACTCATCCTCACTTCATGCCGAAGGTGGTCTCACTCTTCCATTTAAACCAGTCAATCTACCTTCCTGTCTTTCCTAGACCTCATTCCTCTATGGCAGAGGCAGCCTTCCACACTCTGGATTGCAAATGTGCCTTAGCTTTTTATCTCCAGAGAACTCGAGAGCACCGAAAAACTTCCCAGCTTTTCATTTTCTTTGACATGAGTCACCTTGACTTGCCAGTATCCAACCAAACTCTCTCCAAGTGGATAGCTGACTGCATCACTTTTGCCTATGAGAAGGCAGGACTTTCTCTCGAGAGTCACATCACTGCCCATAATGTTGCGCCATGGCTGCCTCTATGGCAAATCTACGTTCTGTAGCTATTGACGAGATATGCAAAGCTGCAGCTTGGTCTTCGGTCCACATTTTTGCTGCTTACTGTTGCGTGGACAAGGACTCCCACTGGGATGCCTTGTTTGGCCAAGCTGTTCTCCAGCATCTCTTTCAGACTTAATGCAACTCATATGCTCTGTTCTGGGTTTCAATACAGAAATCCATGGAGGATACATGATCTCTTTAGGTATACCTGTGCGATCCACAGCCGACTCTGAGATCATCTCTCTGTCATCTCCTAGCTAGGGAGTCCCATATGTGAAGACTACATTCCTGCTTGTTCTGGAGATAGCATAGTTACTCACCTGTAACAGGTGATCTCCGGGAACAGCAGGAATTTAGTCTTCACAACCCACCCTCCTCCCCTAGGAATTGTAGGCCGCCTTCTCTTTCTCTCCTTTTATCTTGGCTGCAAACTCAATTGAGGAGGGAGAGCTGGAAAGACAGATAGACAGCTACACAGGCACAGTGGGGTGCTCCCAAAGGCTTTCCTATTGGACGCTATATGAAGACTAAATTCCTGCTGTTCCCGGAGATCACCTGTTACAGGTGACTAACTATGCTTTCCACTTACTAAGACGCAGCATGACCTGGAAAACTTCATAGATCTTAAAATAATTTAAGTCAGTAAATCCTTTTCATTTGAGAGAGATTTTTCTGAATTGTTGTAAAATAAGCATTTTGTGAGGAAATGATAGTAAATTAGTGAATGTTGTGGCTCAGTCTATGGGCTACAGCATGAAGGTGATTTTTTTGTATGTTAGGTGGTGATGAGTGGGGAGATTTTGAGTTTATTTTAAAACACATTTTATTGTAACTGCCCTGATGCAAAATTTTACTGTAAGGCAAGATATCAAGGTTTTAGTAGTAATACTTAAAATTCTTACTTTCTAAAAAATTTCAATTTCCTGCACAGCATGCCATTTTATTGCCACAGTGCCAGGGTTTCTGCAACCCTGTATGGTGCTTCATTCTTTTCCTCTTTCCCTCTTCTCTGCAGTTGTATACTGTCAGTCAGGATGGTGCACTTTGTGTCTGGGAGTGTGATACGGAGCTTGCTGACCTGAAATCTCAACTCCCCAAGGAAGAAGTTGCAGTCCAGAAACTGGTTTCAAGAGGAGAGTGGGATGAGGAAGAGGAGCCAAAGGTGGAGGAAATCCATGGAAAGGCCAATCCAAATCTCCAGGAAAGCAGTGAAAAAGTGAAATATTCACAGACAGCAAAGTAAATGAATTAGAAATACTAATGCTAGTAATTTCCATTTGTTGCATCTTCCATTTTAACCGGAGCTTGGTGTACCATACAGGGTTAACACTGGAGAAGTAGACATATGGTCACTGCTAAGGTGCGCTGTGTCCCATATTGCATTAGACCTGAAGAATCAGCCATACTAATCTGGATGGCCATGCATTCTGTTAACCTGATTGGCAGCTTCCAAAAGGGCTGGGTAAAAGAAAGTCCATTATGCTATTGCCTAACTATAGTTCAGGCCCAGCTATAGTTTAGTGACCTGAAGCTCTGCATTGTTTGCAGTGTGCAAATCTCACATACATTTCAACCAGTTTTGAAAGTTTGTTTTTCCTGTGAAAATTAGCAGCCACGATGCACTTTGCACCTGCTATTTGTATGAGTGGCTCAGTGGGGATAAAATAACCCATATACATTTGAGAACCGAATATACATGCATTATTTTACTCCTCTTACTTAAGCACGTCCATGAAATCTTTTCAACCTGGCTAAATATATGCATGCTATATAAGCCCATGCATGCTTTTTAGTCAGATAGAGGAGGCTGTTTTGAGACTGGCTTATTTAACTAGATAAATACCTAATCTCCAGGAACAAGCAGGAATGTAGTCTTCAGATATGAGTGACATTGGTACCGATGGAGCTTGCACAGGAACGCTCCCCAGCGTCCAATAGGAAAGCTTTTGTGAACATCCCACTGCGCCTGCATAGCTGCCTTCCCGCCTTTCCAGCTGTCCCTCCTCAGTTCTTCGTCTTCCGTGGAGCCGACAAGAAGCAATTCCTGTCACCTCAAAAAATTTGATTTTTTTTTTCTTTTTTTTTTTGTGTGGTCGCACCTGCCTTCCCATCGATGCTGATACCGACCCTGTCGGTACTCATTTTCTGTCTTTCTGTAAAAAAAAAAAAAAAGACTTTCTGAGGGGAGAATCCCTTCCCTCGGCGTGCATCGATGCCATCTTAGGCTTAGGCCTTGTTTTCCAAAATGGACAAACCAGCTAGTGGTTTTAAAAAGTATTCCAAATGAGGCAGTACAAGTTCAGCCACAGACACCCATGACTGGTGTCTAAAATGTTTGGGACTGGATCATCAACTGACTGACTGTCCTCTCTGTAGGAAGATTACAAAGAGAGGCCTGCAGAAGAGAGCTGCGAAACTCAGCACCCTCTTTGCCACCGATGCAATGTCTGTAGCATCGACGTCATCGAGAGCTTCATCTTCCTTCCAGGGATCTCGGGTATCGAAACCCTGCTCTTTGTCAAAGACTAGCCAGCCCTCCAAAGGTAGATCTCCTCCTAAGCATTGAGATCCCCTAGGCGTTGCCCTGGAGGGAGACACACCGGCCAAACAACCCCGATGGGAGGTCCTTGCCTCCACAACATTAGCGGGATCCTAGGATGCTCCCGAGGCCTCGACCTCCAAAGAGCTCTTGGTGCCAAGCTCAGGGATCGTGGCCTGCAACTCAGGTACCGATACCCAGGCATTGACATGCTCCATGGATCAGCGTATCCTGGCTATTGATTGGAGCTTAGCAGCCTTACTAGAGGCTTCCGTATCGGTAAAGCCTCTACAGTCGATTTCCCCAACCATCAGTACCGACAATGGTACCGAAAGCACAGGCATTGACCTTTTTGCCGCTTACCACACTACCACCTATGCCGGCTCTTGAGTCCGTCTCCGGTACCGAGGTTCCAGCACCAAAACTTTCCGATGCCGGTTTCGAGCAGTATCGAGCATGGGCAGTGCGTGAGCACCTGACCCGTCGATACTTTGAGTCTTTGGATGCTTATTCGTTGGTGACGAATTAACCGGTACAAGGGCAATGAGAATTCTGCCGGAGGATCCATCTCCGTCCCCACAATGTCGCATGTCCCCTCCGGAGAACATGTTTTTTCAAGATTTTATTTGCGATGTTGCTCGGGGCCTCTCCATCACGGTGACTTCAGAGAAGGCGTGTAGGGCTGAGGATCTTGAAATTCTTCAATACCCTGCAGCCCCAAAGGAAGCTGCTACTCTTCCTATCATTGAATACTTCATGACCTTATGCTTCGAATGTGGGAGACACCCTTAACCATCTCTCCACATACTCAAAGGTGCGATATGATGTACCGGGTACCGGAGTGCCCTAGCTTCCAGAAGATGCAATTACCACACCATTCCATGGTGGTGGAATTGGCAGTGCTTGGAATTAAAAGTGCCAAAATGCATTCCTTGAACCCTCTGGGCAGGGAATCGAGAACCCTTGATGCTTTTGGTCATTGATGTTTTCAGGCCTCTATGTTATTGGCCAGAATCAGTTCCTGCATACTCTCCATGGGTATGTTTCTTAGAGAGGTGGCTAGGGATTTGGAGTTGACGGCTCTTCTCCTCCCTGATGATAAGAGAGCTGATTAACTCACCCTGGTGAAGCATGCCCAAAATGTTTCCAAATTTGTTAACAGGGCAGCCTTTGACTGTTTTGAATGCATCAGCAGAACTTCAGCTATATACATTGGTGCATGCAGGATTGCTTGGCTCCAAGCCTCTGATCAGGAAGATGTATTACAACTATTAGATAAACTGAAGAGTAGCAAATCACCTGGGCCAGATGGTATACATCCCAGGGTGTTGAAAGAACTGAAATATGAGATTGCAGACCTGCTATTAATCTGTGAACTATCATTAAAATCCTCTCTAATACCTGAAGATTGGAGGATCGCCAATGTAACACCAATTTTTAAAAAGGGTTCCAGGGGTGATCCGGGAAACTACAGACCGGTGAGCCTGACGTCAGTACCGGGAAAAATGGTAGAAACCATCATAAAGAATAAAATTACTCAGCATGTAGATAGTCATGGTCCAATGGGAGACAGCCAACATGGCTTTAGACAAGGAAGATCTTGTCTTACTAATCTGTTATGTTTTTTTGAAGGTGTGAATAAACAGGTGGACAAAGGTGAGTCGGTTGATATAGTGTATCTGGACTTTCAGAAAGCCTTTGACAAGGTCCCGCATCAGAGACCTTTGGCAAAACTGAAGAGTCATGGGATAGGAGGCAGTGTACTACTGTGGATCAGGAACTGGTTAAAAAATAAGGGTAGGGCTTAATGGCCTATTTTCCCAATGGAGAAAGGTGAATAGTGGTATACCCCAGGGATCTGTGCTGGGTCCGCTGCTTTTTGACATATTCATAAATGATCTGGAAAGTGGAATAACGAGTGAGGTTATCAAATTTGCAGATGACACAAAACTATTTAAAGTTGTTAAAACCCAAGAGGATTGTGGAAAATTGCAAGAGGATCTTGATAAATTGGAAGAATGGGCATCAAAATGGCAGATGAAATTTAATGTGAAAAAGTGCAATGTTATGCACCTAGGGAAGAACAACCCAAACTATGGTTTCACGATGCAAGGTTCCACATTAGGAGCCACCACCCAGGAAAAAGATTTAGGTGTCATTGTGAATAACATGCTAAAACCCTCGGCCCAGTGTGCAGCGGCGGCCAAGAGAGCAAATAGAATGCTAGGTATCATAAGGAAATGAATGGAAAATAAAACAAAAGATATTATAATGCCTCTATATTGTTCCATGGTGAGACTGCACCTTGAATATTGTGTGCATTTCTGGTCGCCGTATCTTAAAACGGATATAGCGATATTAGAAAAGATTCAGAGAAGAGCCACCAAAATGGTAAAGGGGATGGAAAGATACTCCTATGAAGAAAGGCTAAAACAGGTTAGGGCTCTTTAACCTGGAAAAGAGACGGCTGAGGGGAGATATGATAGAAGTCTATAAATTAATGAACGGAGTGGAACAGGTAAACGTAGATAGATTGTTTACGTTATCAGAATATAGAAAGTCTAGGGGACATGCAATGAAGCTACAGGGTAAACTATATAAGACTAATAAAAGAAAATATTTTTTCACTCAACGTGTAATCAAACTCTGGAATTTGTTACCGGAGGATGTAGTAAAGGCTGTTAGTGTAGCTGGGTTTTAAAAAGGTTTTGGCAAGTTCCTGGAGGAAAGATCCATAAACCATTATTAAGAAGGGACCCAGGATATCAATGCTTGACCCAGTACAAGCATTGTGGAGCATGTGTCTTTTGGGGAAACTGCTAGGTACATATGACCTAGATTGGCTACTTTTGGAAACAGGATACTGGGCTTGATGGACCTTGGTCTGACCCAGTATGGCATATCTTTTGTTCGTATGTTCTTATACATAGACCTGTTTGCAAGTCCTCAGAATGCCAAACTTCACCTCTTCTGTTCCAGAACCCCTGTTCACAACAGCCAAGCGGTAGATGCCTTTCACCTTCACTGGGGTCAAGCCTTCCTATACGCCTTCCCTCCCATTGCTCTCATCCCCAAAACTCCAGAGAGACAAGGGCTACATGATTCTTATAGCCCCGCGTTGGCCACCAGAACCGTGGTATCCTCTGCTTCTACGTCTCTCTCGAGTTCAACCAGTAGATTTGGGGTCTTCCTGAGATCTCCTCTCACAGGAGAATGGGACACTGCTACATCCCAATCTGCATTCCCTACACCTAACAGCATGACTACTGAAGGCATAGAATTCCAGGGCACTAGCCTCTCTCAACAAGTGAAAGCTGTCCTTTTGTCTTCTAGAAAACCTTCCACAGACACTCCTGCACCTTCAAGTGGCGTAGATTCTCTCTCTGGTGTTCGAAAAGGGATCTTAACCCCTTTTCAGCTCCTGTGGAAACGTTACTGGAATATCTTCTCCACCTCTCTTCCTCTGGACTCAAAACCAATTCGGTAAGAGTTCACCTAAGTGCCATGGCGGCTTCCCACATACCATTGGATCAGCCCATCTCCTCTCAACCGCTTGTAGCATGCTTCATGAGAGGGCTTCTTTTAACTAAGCCTCCCATTAAAGCACCCCCAGTGGCATGGGACCTTAATGTGGTTTTAGGACAGTTTATGAAGCTGCCTTTTGAACCCCTAGCCACTACTTCCCTGAAGTTTCTTATCTGGAAGGTCACCTTCCTTATTGCCCTCACTTCAGCAAGGCGCATCAGTTTACTTCACGCTTTGGTGGCTGATCCTCCTTACATATGTTTCCACAATGACAAGGTAGTCCTTAGGACTCATCCTCACTTTTTTGCCAAAAGATGGTCTCGCCATTTCACTTAAACCAGTCAGCGTACCTCCCTGTGTTCTTCCCTAGACCTCATTCTTCTAGGGCAGAAGTAACCCTGTATCTCCAGGAACAAGCAGGAATGTAGTCTTCACCTATGGGTATCGTCGGTACCGACGGAGCCTGTGCGGGAACGCTCCCCAGCGTCCAATTAGAAAGCTTTTGGGAGCATCCGACAGCTCCTGCATGCTGCCTTCCCGCCTTTCCCAACTGCCTCTCTCCAGTTCTTCGTTTTCCGTGGAGCCAGCAGATTGTCGTTCCTGTCACCGCAGAAAATATTTCCTATTCTCCTTCCTTTTTTGTGGTCGCGCCTGCCTTCCCTCGACGCTATACCGGTACCGCTGGTTCTTTCTTTCTTAAAAAAAAAAATATATATATATATATATTTTATTTTTTCCAAAACTTTTTTCTTCAGGTGCATGTACCATTTTGGGCCTTAGGCCCAAAGGTTTTCCCATACTATGGAAAAACCCGCCTGGGGTTTCAAGAAGTGCTCCAAGTGTTGCAGTACCATCTCCGTCTCCGACACCCATGAGTGGTGTCTTAAATGTTTAGGTCCTAATCACTCCATTTCAGAATGTATGGCCTGTGCCATGATGTCCAAGAGGGGTCGACAAAACTGGGCTGCTAAGCTCAGCGCCCTTTTTCTCTCCTATGCAGCCTCTGTGGAATCAACGTCTTCCAGGGCTTTGTCTTCCTCCCATTGGTCTCAAGTAATTAAACATAATTCTCCAGGACCAAGCAGGAAGTCAGTCCTCACATATGGGTGACGTCGGCGCCGACGGAGCCCTCGTGCGGAGCATTTCCCCAGCTTTCAAAGAAAGCCTTTGGGAATTGCAGGGCGCATGCGCGGTCCTCTTCCCGCCCAAGGATGCCATCTTGCTCAGTCTTCTTTTTTCCGCGGAGCCCGACAGACGTAGTTCGTTTTTCCCCGAGGAAAAAGTTGATTTTCTCTGTTTTTCTCTTTTTTCTCCGGTTCGACGCCGGATCCTTTTCCCGCTCGGACCGATACTCCGGTATCAAGTCCTTTTTTCTCTCTTTTTCGGTTTTTGTCCTTTGTGACTGGCGTTCGCGCCTTTTTTCTTTTTCCCTGGCAGACCGGTCTTTTGACCTAGCAGGGGCCCTTTTTCCCTCGATGGCTGCCAGCGGGTTTAAGAAATGTGATCGGTGTAAGAAACTTATGTCTCTTACCGACACACATGACTGCTGCCTCCGTTGCCTCGGACCCGATCATGACCCGATGATCTGTGGTCCGTGTGGAAAAATGTCCTCGAAGGCATTGAGGAGTCGGCAGCACCAGAGGGATAGAATTTTTTCTGACTCCGCGTCTGGCCGGGACCGGACCTCGTCAGAGGCCTCGACGTCTCGGGACTCCGGCCCCGAGCAGCGTTGGGGTTCCTCTGAGCGGGGGTCTCCTTCGCGGGAACATCGAGGAAAAGGAAACCCACGAGGGCGGCGTCGGTGGACGCTCCTGGTTCCTCGACGGCCAGGACGCATAGCCCCAATAGCCGTCCCGGGTCTTCGGAGTCAGAGAGGCCTGCCAAGCATCCTCGTGTCGAGATGGAGTCTCCTGGACATGTAAGTGCTGTTGTCCTCGTTGACTCTCCTACGAGGGAGCCGACGTCGGGCCTGACGCGGTCGGGGCCCGAGTCGGGGGCTGCTGGGTCTTCTGAGCTCGGACTCAGGTTGATGGCCTTGGAGAGCAGCTTCGCTGCCTTCATGGAACAGCAGCGGGCATTGATCGCCGGTCTCACCGGTGCATCTGCCCCGACCACCGGGACCTCGACGTCCAAGTCGACCCCTGAGGCCGAGCTGATCCTCGAGTCCATGCGGGCTCGAGTCGATCCTCGGCCACGGTCTCCCTCGACCTCCCGTTCGGGGCCGAGGTCGTCGACGCCGATACCCTTGGCGTCGGGGCGGAGGGCATCGGTGCCCGCCCGACTGGAGCCGCTCGATTCCTCCTCCGAGGAATCGGGCTGGGAGATGGAGGACAAAGAGTCATCGGACTCGGTGTGCCCATCGGACTCACCCGAGTCCGAACCTCGGAGACGGTCCCCACCGGAGGATACCCGGTTCTCGGACTTCGTGCGGGATATGGCCAAGGCCTTGGCCTTCCCCGCGGATCCCGAGGAGGAGCCGAGGAGCTCGAGGCCCTCCAGTATGACTCTCCCCCGAAGGAGGCCTTTACTGTTCTGGTTCCTCCGATGCTGGAGTGGCTGCTCTTCCGCATGTGGGAGACCCCGGCCTCGACGCTGGTGTTAAGCAAGTGGGTCGATTCCATTTATCGAGTCTGCAAGAGCCCCGGGTTCCAAAAGGCACAATTACCGTACCACTCCATGGTTGTAGAATCGGCCATGCTTCGACTGAAAAGTCAGAAGAAGCACTCCTCGGTGCCTCCTGGCCGGGAGGCCCGGAACCTGGATGCCCTCGGTAAGAAGTGCTTCCAGGGCTCTATGCTTGCTTGCCGTGTCTAGACCTACCAGCTCTACATGGGCATGTACCTCCGAGACCTGGCAAAGGAGATTGCTGGGTTCTCTGCTGGTCTCTTCGAGGAACCTTTGCAGAGGTTCCAGGCCTTGTCCACCGGTATTCGAGAGTGCTCGAAGTTTATCTCTCGAACAGCCTACGATGGCTTCGAGGCTTCGGCCCGAGTAGCCGGGGCCGGCATCGGTGCCCGCCGACAGGCTTGGCTACAGTCATCCGACCTCGAGCCATGGGTCCAGGACAAGTTGGACGATGTCCCCTGCCGAGGTGAAAACCTCTTTGGCAAGCCCATGGCTGAAAAGGCTGCAGAAGTCGAGACCGAGACTCTGACCAGGACTAGGCTTTCCAGGAAAACCTCTGCCCCTTCTCAGAAGAAGAAGGGCTCGGGAAAAAAGACCTTTTACCCGAGGAAGTCATCTGCCTATAAACAATACCCTCATTATCAGGCCTCTGCAGCTCCCCAACAGGGTCATCAGGCCAAGGGGCAGGGTCAAGGGCCCCGTAGGCAGAAGGCCCCCAAGCCACCAACACCCGGCCACTGCTCAGCAGGGTGGGGGTTTTTGACTCAAACAGCATAGCCTCTTCTCCTCAGCTGGCTTCTCTCAGCACAGGACCGGCTGGCCCACTTTGCCCACAGGTGGTCAGCCGTCACATCAGATACCTGGGTTCTTCATATACTCCAAAAGGGCTATCTTCTCCATTTTCACCAGGTACCTCCCTCCTATTTTCTAGGGGAGCCTCCAAGACCACCTCTGCACAGGGACCTACTCCTTCAGGAGTTGGCAGGTCTGCTAAAGGATCAGGCTGTGGAACCGGTGCCCCACCACCTGAGAGGTCAAGGCTTTTATTCCAGGTACTTTCTGGTACCAAAAAGAACTGGAGTCCTCGGACCCAGCCTAGACTTGTGAAACCTCAACAAGTTCCTGGAGAGGGAAAAGTTCAAGATGCTTACCCTTGGAATCCTGCTGCCCTACCTCCAGCAGGGAGACTGGCTATGCTCCTTAGATCTAAAGGATGCATATACTCATATCCTTATCCATCCAGACCACAGACAATATCTCAGGTTTGTTGTGGGAGGAAACCACTATCAGTACAGAGTACTACCCTTTGGCCTCTCCTCCGCTCCCAGAGTGTTCACGAAGTGCCTGGCAGTGGTGGCGGCCTACCTGAGGCTTCAGGGTCTTTTTGTGTTTCTGTACCTGGATGACTGGCTCATTTGGGGCCAATCTTCCCAGGAGGCCAACCAGGCTACCCTTCGCACTGTGGCTCTGCTTCAGCACTTGGGGTTTGTCATAAACTTCGGAAAGTCCACTTTGCTCCCGTCCCAGAACTTGGAGTTCATAGAGGCCAGGCTCAAAACTCTTCAAGCAAAAGCTTTTCTGCCTCTGGACAGGGCCCACAGGCTAATGGATCTGGCCAGCCAGTTTCGCAGCAATTCCCTGGTCTCTGCCAGGCAATTCCTGAGACTACTCGGCCATATGGCTTCCACGGTTCATGTCACCCCCAATGCCCGCCTGCACATGCGACCTGCTCAGTGGAGCCTTCGTACTCAATGGCATCAAGCCACAGGGAGCCTAGCAGACTCAGTAACGATATCCGACCTACTGGTCTCCTCTCTGCAATGGTGGCTTCATCTTCCGAATCTGGTGCTCGGAGTGGTTTTTCAATCCCCTCCACCTTCTCAAGTGCTCACAACAGATGCTTCTCTTCTCGGTTGGGGAGCACATTGTCAAGGGACATGTACTCAGGGTCTCTGGACCCCTTGGGAGGCTACTCAACAGATAAACTTCCTGGAGCTACGGGCAATACGCCTAGCTTTGAGAGCCTTCTCCCACCTCGCCTCTCACCAGTCTGTACTGGTTCAGACAGACAATCAAGTTGCCATGTTCTATGTGAACAAACAAGGAGGCACAGGCTCCTTCCTTCTTTGTCAGGAGGCTCAACGGCTGTGCTCTTGGGCTGTCAATCACGGGATCCTTCTCAAGGCTGTCTACCTACCAGGTCAGGAAAATTACCTGGCAGACAGACTGAGCAGGATCCTGCAACCACATGAATAGAGATTTAACCCATTGGTGGTTCAGCAGATTTTCTCAGGTGGGGCCTCCCCACCATGGATCTTTTCGCCAGTCCTCTGAACCGGCAACTCCCAAGATTTTGCTCCAGACAACCGCATCCCCTCAGAGTAGCAGCGGATGCATTTCTGATCTCGTGGTCCACAGACCTATTGTATGCGTTTCCTCCCACACCACTAGTGTCCAGAACGCTGTTCAAAGTCCTCAAGGACGGGGCTTCATTGTTTCTCATTGCCCCCAAGTGGCCGAAGCAACCGTGGTTCCCGCTTCTGCTACAGCTAGCGGTGGACACCCCTCTGCCTCTTGGGTTTCAACACGATCTCCTGTCTCAAGATCAGGGGACTCTCTTGCACCCCAACCTCCAGTCCCTTCATCTGATGGCCTGGCTGCTGAAAGGGTAGTCCTGGCTCCCCTACTACTGCCTCGAGAGGTGGAAGATGTCGTCTTAGCTTCTAGGCGGCAATCCACCAGGAAATCCTACACTCTTTAGTGGCGTAGATTCTCCACATGGTGTGCTCAGCACAACGAGAATCCTTTCTCGTGCTTGGTAGCGGTGGTATTGCAATATTTGCTTTACCTCTCCTATCTGGGCCTTAAGTCTAACTCTGTCAGAGTTCACCTGAGTGCTCTTTCAGCACACCACTCACCGGTGGACGGCAGGCCTCTTTCCAACCACCCTTTGGTGGCTCGTTTCCTCAGAGGCCTCCTTCTGCTTAAGCCTCCTTTGCGTCCACCGGCCCCTGAGTGGGATCTGAATGTGGTATTGCAGCAGCTTACTTGTCCGACTTTTGAACCTATGACTACCTGCCCGCTCCGTTTTCTCTCCTGGAAAACTTTATTTCTGGTAGCTCTCACCTCTGCTAGGCGAGTGAGTGAACTGCAGGCACTAGTGTCTGATCCTCCTTACACTATTTTCTACAGGAATAGGGTAGTCTTACGGACTCATCCTAGGTTTCTTCCTAAGGTTGTCTCACCTTTTCACCTCAATCAGAAGGTGGTTCTTCCGACCTTCTTTCCCAGGCCGCATGCCAACCGGGCTGAGATGGTCTTGCATACCCTGGACTGTAGGAGGGCGTTATCCTTCTACCTTGACCGTACGCGGGAGCATCGGAAGGCTTCAGCTTTTCGTTTCTTTTGACCCCAATAAGTTGGGGCTCCCTGTCTCCAAGCATACGTTGTCCATATGGGTCGCTGACTGTATCGCCTGGGCTTATGGGGCAGCCGGCCTCTCGTTGGAGGGTCGAGTCACGGCTCATCGTGTCAGGACGAAGGCTGCGTCAGTGGCTCATCTCCGCTCTGTTCCGTTGGCAGACATCTGCTGGGCTGCTACTTGGTCTTCAAGCCAGACTTTTGCGGCCCATTACTGCCTTGAGAGGGAGTCCCGCAGGGACAGTGCTTTCGGACAGGCAGTACTCCATGATCTCTTTGGGGTTTAGGCAACTCCTACCCTCCGGCCCTGGTGTTGGGCTACCGTTCGGGGGCATTCTCAGAGAAGATTCCTTCCTTCTGTGCTGACGAGCTAGAGGGAGCTCATTTTTCCGCTTGAGGTCTCTGGTAGCCTTAAGCTAGGGAGTCCCATATGTGAGGACTGACTTCCTGCTTGGTCCTGGAGAAAGAGTAGTTACTCACCTGTAACAGGTGTTCTCCAGGAGCAGCAGGAATCAGTCCTCACAACCCTCCCTCCTCCCCTTGGAGTTGCAGTCCTATGATTTATTTTTGCTAATTTTTTTGCCTTTTTTTAGCTATGTCATCAGACTGAGCAAGATGGCACCCTTGGGCGGGAAGAGGACCGCGCATGCGCGCTGCAATTCCCTAAGGCTTTCTTAGAAAGCTGGGGAAATACTTCGCACGAGGGCTCCGTCGGCGCCGACGTCACCCATATGTGAGGACTGATTCCTGCTGCTCCTGGAGAACACCTGTTACAGGTGAGTAACTACTCTGTCCAGCTGGTCCTCAAAGGGTAGATCTCCTTCTAAGCATCGAGATGCCTCTGGCGTTGCCCTTGAGGGTTCTGTACCGGCAAAATTGCCCCAGCGGGAGGCTTCAGCTTCCAAAGCATTATCGGGGCTCCAGGATGTTCTCGAGGCCTCAACCTCAACCAGAAGTACTGGTGCCATGCTCTGGGGTACCGGCTGTTTTCTCTGGTACCGATACCCAGGCATCGGCAGCGTCGATAGATCAGAGGTTCCTGGCTATTGAACACAGTCTTGTGGCTCTCCTTGCGGCATGGACACCCTCAGAACCATGTCAGACAGTTCAGCCGGTACCGGCTCCGGCTCCTGCTCCTGCTCCTGCATCGGTACCGATAGCATCGGCATCGACATCGGTGTCTGCATTGTCTGCACCCAGTCAAGCCGTGCCTTCCGGTACCGATCCCCCTCTCCCCCCCCCCGGCACCGACTTCAGTCGGTACGGGTATCGTGCTCTACAAGAGGATCCGGACAGAAGGTACTTTGAATCCTCGGAGGAGTCTGAGGATTCTGACAGTTCTGTTGGTACCGGAGTACTTCCCCCCCGAGGAGCCTTCCTCTCCCAAACGTAGAATGTTTCCTCTAGAAGATATCTCCTTTCAGGATTTTATCAGAGAGGTGGCTCGAGGTCTATCCATTATTGTGGCTCCTGAAACAGAGCCCAGGGCAAAGGAGTTGGAGATTCTACAATATCCCAAGGCTCCTAAGGAGGCAGCTACCTTGCCTATCCATGAGATCTTACATGATCTCATGTTAAGAATGTGGGAAACACCCCTTACCACCTCTCCTCACTCTCGTAGACTGGATACCATGTATCGAGTACCTTCGTGTCCTGGCTTCCAGAAGGCTCAGCTTCCTTACCACTCTATTGTAGTGAAGTCAGCTATGAGAAGGATCATGAGTGCAAAGAGGCATGCCTCTAATCCTCCAGGCCGTGAGTGTAGAACTTTGGATGCCTTTGGACGTCGTACTTTCCAGGCTTCCATGCTTTCTGCCAGGATCAGTTCCTATATTTTGTATATGGGAATGTTCCTTAAGGAAGTAACAGGAGATTAGAGGTTTTGAGCCCTCTTCTTCCTGAGGATAAGAGGCATGATTTTCTCACACTGGTTAAACATGCCCAGAATGTTTCTAAATTTGTCAATCGTGCAGCTTTTGACTGTTTTGAGTGCATAAGCAGAACATCTGCTATTGCCATAGGTGCACGTAGAATTGCCTGGCTCCAGGCATCCGATTTGGAGCTCTGGGTCCAGGACAAACTGGGCAATATTCCTTGTACAGGTGAGAATCTATTCGGCAAAAATTGGCAAGAAAAGGCCAATGATTTGGATGCTGATAATTCCACTTTGGATAGACTATCCAAAGCCACAGCTTATCCTGCAAGAAAGAAATCTTTGAAGAAACCATTCTTCTCCAAAATGAAGAGGTTTTATCCCTCTTATCAGCAGGGACGTTCTGCAGGTCAGTCTGTCCGGAAGACTCAGCAACCACCTAAACAAAGGAAAGCAAAGACTGCTAATCTTCAACTGTCTCAGCTGTCTCAGCCTCCACAAGGCCTTTGACTTCCATCTAGAGAACTTAGCCTTCCTGGCCCTCAATGGACCAGACCCTTCCACCATTCCAGGAAGGTTGTGTTACTTTGCCCCCAGATGGGGGCAGATAACTGCAGAAAATAGGACTCTCTCCATTATAAAAGAGGGGTACAAGTTTCACTTTCTCCGCATGCCCTCTCCCGCAATGGTAAGACAGTTCAATTCTCAGGCCTCTCTCACCAACCTGTTAGATCAAGAGGTCACTATGCTGCTTGCCCAAGGGGCAATAGAAGAGGTACCCATTCCTCAACAGGGTACAGGGTTTTACTCCCCCTATTTTCTTATCCCAAAGAAAACAGGGTGACACAGACCCATTTTAGATCTCAGAGAATTGAACAAATTCCCGTTCAAAGAGAAATTCAAGATGATTTGTCTGGGAACCCTGTTGCCATACCTTCAGAGTCAGGATTGGCTTTGTTCTCTAGATCTCAAGGATGCGTACACTCATGTTCTCATCCATCCAACTCGCAGAAAATTCCTTTGGTTCCTTTTTCAAGGAAAGCACTATCATTACAGGATGCTTCCTTTTGGCCTGGCCTCAGCACCAAGGGTGTTTACAAAATGCATGGCTGTGGTAGCAGCATTTCTTCGCACTCTAGGAATATTCGTCTTCCCCTACTTAGATGACTGGCTCATTCGAGGCCCATCAGAGTCAGAGGCCAGGATTTCTCTACATTGCACAATGCGTAAACATCAGTATTTTGGTCTGGTCATAAACATCCCAAAATCCAGCCTAACACCCACTCAGTCTCTAGAGTTCATAGGTGCTTTGTTGGATACCAGGAAAGCAAAGGCCTATGTCTCCCAGGCCCGCTGCCTTCACATGGTGCAGTTAGCTTTTCAAGCAGTACTCTTCTCACTGCTCGAGAAATGTTACAACTACTAGCCACTTGGCATTTACCGTGCATGTGGTCCCTTATGCTCGCCTCCATATGAGAGCAGCCCAGTGGACTTTGTCCACTCATTGGACCCAGGCATCAGGGTGCCTGTCAGACAAAATAGCAAACACAAATCGCCTTATTTGGTCCCTCCAATGGTGGCAGTCCACTCAAAACCTGTTGCTGGGGTCCCCATTTCAACAACCTTTACCCCAGGCAACTCTCACAACAGATGCTTCACCAGTGGGTGAGGAGCTCATCTGCAAGACCTCTCCACCCAAGGCACCTGGACTCCACAGGAGACTCATCTATACATCAATCTCCTAGAGCTCAGAACAATCTTCCTTGCTCTTCGAGCGTTCCATACTCTGCTCAGCTACAGGACAGTCCTCATTCACACGGACAATCAAGTAGCCATGTTCTATGTGAACAAGCAGGGAGGAACAGGCTCTCTGTCGCTTTGCAACGAAGCTTTGCGACTATGGGCCCTCACCAGAGAGCATCAGATTCATCTCCTGGCAGTTTATCTTCCAGGTATCCAAACCTCTTGGGCAGACAGACTCAGTTGAGTTCTGCTTCCACACGAATGGTCTCTACATGCTGACCAGGTGGCCAAGATTTCTCAAATTTGGGAACCCCAGACATAGACCTCTTTGCAAGTCCATTGAATGCCAAACTTCCCCGGTTATGTTCCAGAATTCTGGTTCAGGGCTCTCAGGCCAAGGATGCTTTCCTCCTTCATTGGGATCAAGGCTTCCTTTATGCCTTTCCACCCATTCCCCTGATTCCCAAAGCCCTGTTCAAGCTTCAGAGAGACAGAGGCCGTATGATTCTCATAGCTCCACATTGGCCACGACAAGTGTGGTACCCTCTGCTTCTACGTCTCTCTCAAGCTCCCTCTCTGGAGTTAGCCTCTGCTCCAGATCTCCTGTCTCAGGAGGATGGAATGTTATGGCATCCCAATCCCCAGTCTCTGCATCTCAGGGCTTGGTTGCTGAAGGCCTAGATCTTTAGGATCTTAACCTTCCTCAGCAAGTAAAGGATAGCCTTTATGCTTCTAGAAAACATTCCACAAGACACTCTTATGCTTTCAAGTGAAAAAGGTTTACCATATGGTGTTTGCAGAAGGGTGTTAGCCCCCTTGCGATACCTCTGGTATCATTACTAGAGTATCTCCTTCATTTATCCAATGCAGGACTTAAAACTAACTCAGTAAGAGTCCATTTAAGTGCTATTGCAGCTTCTTTCAAGCCTTTAAATGGACAACCCATTTCCTCCCATCCTCTTATAACAAGATTTATGAGAGGCCGCCTTCTAACTAAGCCTCCCATTAGGCCACCACCGGTGGCAAGGGATTTAAACCTGGTTCTTGGCCAGCTTATGAAGCCGCCTTCGAACCCTTGGCTACTACCTTGTTGAAATTCCTTTCTTGGAAAGTCATCTTTCTCATTGCAATCACATCAGCACGTCACATTAGTGAGTTGCAGGCTCTAGTGGCTGATCCTCCTTATACAAGGTTCCATCATGACAAGGTAGTCCTTAGGACTCATCCATACTTTATGCCAAAGGTGGTTTCGCCTTTTCATCTTAACCAAGCAGTCTACCTGCCTGTGTTCTTTCCAAGACCTCATGCTCAAATGCAGAAAGGAATCATAGAAAGTCCTCTCAACTCTTTGTTGCTTTTGATCCTTCTCATTTGGGACTTCCAGTCTCCAAGAGAACACTGTCCAGCTGCATTGCACAGTGTATTTCCTTTGCTTATCAGAGTAAGAATCTTCCTCTGGAGGGCCATGTCAGCTTCAATGGCTCATCTGTACTCTGTGTCTATCGACGACATCTGTCGAGCAGCCACTTGGGCCTCGATTCATTTATTATTTATTACAAGTTCTTATATACCGCACTATTCGGCATCATACCTTCAGAGCCCATTACTGCTTGGACAAGGACTCCCGCCGGGATGCCTTGTTTGGTCAGGCTGTTCTCCAACACCTGTTACATACCTAATCAACTCCTACCCACCATCCCTGGTAGGATGCCGGAGATCCATGGGGGAAAGTCTTGAAGGACTAGAAAAGGGGACTGTTACTTCTGGAGAGAGATCTGCAATTGTGAGTATATACTTCTGGGAATTTTCTGAAAGGAATTCTTTCTATTAAAGCTAATTAATCTGTGAACCCACTATTTTTTGTTAAATCAGTCAGGGCCTAGTAGCAGCAGTTTAAGTTTAAATTTAACACACAGAAGAGAACTTTCTGGTTACATTTCATACCCAGCAGAGAGCTTGTAGTTTAAATTTAATAGTCACTCATGGACTAGCATCAGCAAAGTACTTTTAGTTTAAATTTAAAACACAGAAGAGAGCTTTCTGGTTAAATTTAGAACCCAGCATAGAGCTTGTAGTTTAAATTTCATAATAAGTTAGAGCCTAGCAGCAGCAAAGAGCTATAATTGAAATTAAATAAGAATATAGCTTACCCCAGCAGCACAGGACAGGGTACTGCGTAGCAGCCCTCTTTTAATAAGTGTTATTTCCCTCCCTCCCTTCCTCCCCACACCCACCCACCCCTGGGATAATCGTAGCTTTAATAGGTACTTACACATCTTAAAAGACAGGAGGTGCTCTCAGGTGAAGCTTGTCACCCAAATCAGTCATTCACTAAGGACCTGAGATTAATTAAGCTTCAGATGAACAAGGTATATTAAACGTATTAGGTACAGTTTTATTGGTATAAATAGCCATAGCAACCCTTAGTAAGTAAAGAATTTAAAGATCTAAACAAAAACTTAAAAATAAGATGCAGACAGCAGTCTAGCAGGGAGATGGGGGCTTTCCAGTCTTTTGAATTGGTTGTCACATGTATGATTTTCTCCCAGTTGGTGAGAGGTCTTACGTGTGCACTAGGTGCAAGGAGCTCTTTGCTCTCAGGGAACGAATCCGTTCTCTAGAGGCTAGAGTAGCAGACTTGGAAAACATAAGGACAGAGAGGTACATAGACGAGACCTACAGGGATATAGTCCTGAAGTCCCACCTCCAGTCTGGCAGCATCCCTGTTGCCATGGAGGAGCGAGGTCACTTGACAGGAGTGCATCACCCTGGTGTGGCAGTAAGTGATCCTGTAACTAGGACCTGTCCTCCAGGTGATGTAAAACTCTCTTGCACCGAGGAAGTTTCTCCAGGGCCATGTGCCCATGAGTGGAGGGTTAGGACAGCCGTTATAGTTGGGGATTCGATTATTAGGCATGTAGATAGTTGGCTGGCTGGTGGATGTGAGGATCGCCTGGTAAGATGCCTGCCTGGTGCAAAGGTAGCTGACCTCACGCGCCACCTAGATAAGGTCTTAGATAGTGCTGGGGAGGAGTCTGCTGTCTTGGTACATATCGGTACCAGTGACATAGGAAAATGTGGTAGGGAGGTTCTGGAGGCTAAATTTAGGCTTTTAGGTAGGAAGTTGAAATCCAGAACTTCCAGGGTAGCGTTCTCTGAAATGCTTCCCATTCCACGTGCAGTACCCAAAAGGCAGGCAGAGCTCCGGAGTCTCAATGCGTGGATAAGACAATGGTGCAGAGATGAGGGTTTTGGATTTGTTAGGAACTGGGGAACATTCTGGGGAAAGGAGGGGCTCTTCCGAAGGGATGGGCTTCACCTTAACTGGGATAGAACCAGGCTGCTGGCATTAACCTTTAAAAAGGAGATAGAGCAGCTTTGTTTCACTTGGTTTGCAGCTTGTCGTGCTGTGAGGGCTTGCGTGCATCAGTGATGCTGAGAGCTAAACTATCGGTAGTTTAACTACTGGCAGGGTCTCCCAAGATGGACAGGTCTCAGCTGAGGTGCCAGACCAAGACAAACCACCCATCTGGGCAGCAGCAGAATGGGATAGTGTTGACGGCGGAGGATCACAATGGCAACAACACCAAACTTAAACTGCGCGGAAGAAAGGCCCGGCAATCTACTTCTGTATCTTGCCATGAAAACCCAATGGATAGTTACAACAAAACAAATTGTGCTATGGTGCTGGAAGATGAGACCCCCAGGTCGGAAGGCACTCAACTAGCTACTGGGGAAGAGCTGAAGACTTTTCAGAGTAAAGCCAGCATTTATGATGTGGTTGGATCAAAGCCCTTGGGACGTCTGGGATGTAGCTGTGCATGAAATGAGAGTCAGAAGCTGTAAAGATGTCTTACACATTGGAACATGGAACGTACGAAGTATGAACCAAGGGAAGTTGGAGGTGGTCAAGAATGAAATGGAACGTGTACAACTTGATCTGTTGGGTGTCAGTGAACTGAACTGAAATGGACTGGCATCGGGCACTTTGCATTAGATGATCACATGGTCTTCTATGCTGGAAATGAAAGACAAAAAAGAAATGGTGTTGCATTTATAATAAAGAAGAAACTTGCAAGAACTGTAATGAAATACAATGCAGTCAGCGAGCGCTTAATCTCTGTTCGTCTGCGAGGATTGTCTATCTATACAACTATAATTCAAGTATATGCCCCAACAACTGCAGAAGAGAATGAAATTGAAGAGTTCTATGAACAAGTACAAGCTGAAGTTTACAGAACATGTAAACAAGATATCCTGATAGTCATGGGTGACTGGAATGCAAAAGTTGGCAACAAAGAAGAAGGGAAAGTAGTTGGAAAATATGAACTTGGCAAAAGAAATGAAGCTGGAGAAAGACTGATAGAATTCTGCAAGACCAATGATCTATTCATTTCAAACACCTTCTTCCAGCAACACAAGCGGCGACTGTACACATGGACTTCACCCAATGGATTGTATAAAAATCAAATTGACTACATCTGTGGAAGTCAACGATGGAAAAGCTCTATAATATCAACAAAGACAAAACCTGGAGCTGACTGTGGTAGAGATCATCAACTACTAGTATGCAAACTCAAGCTAAAGTTGAAAAAGAGCAAACCACTCATGAATGCAGCAAAATATGACCTTGAGAATATAGCACTGGAATTTAAAGACTGCCTGCAAAATCGATTTGCTGCTTTAGATACAAATGACAGAGCTCCGGAAGAGTTATGGAATGACATCAAGAAGGTTGTGTTGGAAGAAAGCGAGAAGTCTCTACAAAAGGTGAAAAAGCAAAAACGGCTAAAATGGATGATGGAAAAAACTCTGAAAATTGCCCAGAAACGCAGAGAAGCTAAAGCCAGAGGAGAAAGAGAGACAATCGCAGAACTCAACAAAGATTTCCAACGTGCAGCAAGACAGGACAAGGAAAAGTACTACAACGACGCATGCTAGGAAATAGAAGCAGAAACGATTAGAGGAAGAACAAGATCGGCTTTCCTAAAGCTACGAGAGTTAAAGAAAAAGTTCCAGCCTCAAATTGGAATGTTACAAGATGCTCAAGGTTCTATGTTGAATGATGCTGAGAAGATCAAGAAAAGATGGAAGGAATATAAAGAGTTTTTATATGATAAAGATCAAGTGGACCAACAGCCGTTTCAACCTATACCTTATGATCGGGAACCATTGGTGATGAAAGAAGAAGTTGAAGCAGCATTGAAAGCCTTATCAAAGAACAATCGAAATCTCTATGTTTCGTTCAACTCTAACACATTTAAAGTGAAGCTTCTCTGTCACTGTTTTTTATTTTATTTTATTATTCTACCGGTTTCCAAAGGTCTCAGACTTCTTGCAGCACAGCTGCTGCACTAAACGCCCTACTGCATGTGCTTGATCGCATCAACGAGCTGTCTCAGAAACCGGTTTTTTTATTAAAGTTAACACAGCTTGTGCTCCTCTTTACTGGATATACTTTTCTATGCAAATACATATATATTAATAACTATTTTGTTGAGTCCATCACTTAGCTGGAAAGTTTGTATAGTCTGGAGTCAGCCGCTGTATGTATCATCGATCCCAAAGATCCCGACGCTCTTACGGGGTACCTCTGAGGCGTTTCACTGCCTACAGTTTCTTCAGGGGATCCTTATATAACACCCTTTTAGTGCTCTAAAAAAACAAACGTGATAACCTTTTAGCTTCCCCTCGCCCGAATCAGACTACTGTTATAAAATGTAAAGTTTAAAATATATATCTAAAAGATGTTTCCTTCATTTCACTTACTATATATAGCGACACTGCCCGCGTCTAGCTTTTCTCTAAATGGCATCAATCCTGGAGTTGCTTGTCTTCCCAAAAAACTCCGCGTATGCGCACTATACCAATGCCTCCATTTTTTATAGCAACTAAAGCAATCAGTACTTCATGATCCCAGCTGATCACCCCTTATCCTATCGGACCTTAAATTACACAGGTACACTACCAAAAAACTCCCTCCAGTTTTGCAACTGATTCCTATAGATTTTGGGGTGCTGAATCCAGGAAAAATAGCCAAAATGTTCCATCACGTCACGTTTTCTTGCAAAATTAGATTTCTTACCCATATAAGGAATGTTCACATAATTTCTTTTTAGCCGACTGCAGTTTATTTTCTTGGCCCAAAATAGAGGTTGTAATGGTTAACTAACTAGAAACACTCCCTCATGATATTTTAGAGTGTTTTGTATTCATTTTATACATTAACAGGACAATTGGGAGGCGGGGGCTAAATCCAGTACTCGCGCTGGCGCATGTTCTTTCCTGTTCGCCTCGCCTCGTTCGCTCGCTCAAACATGGTGGTTGCGACATGAACGTTCCTGTCAAATTTCAGTTTCTTGCAAGTCCATTATTACCTTTTGTTTGCTCAGTCGTAATCCAGCTTTATTCCGAAGTGGTTCACTACAGTTGTAGTTTGCAGTGCTGTGTATTTGTGATGGCTCACAGAGCCAGAGGTTGCGTCAACTCTACGGACAGTTTTTGTTTTATTTGTGGGGAATATACCGTGAAAAAGCGGCAGAGGAACATTTCTGCATTTATTAAAAAAGTATATTTCGCCTATTTCGGTTTGAAGTTAGGCGATCAAGACAAACCGTGGGCTTCTCACAAAGTGTGCAAGACATGTGAGGAAGATCTACGCTTATGGATGAAAGGTAAAAAACAAGCATTTCGTTTCGGAATACCTATGATGTGGCGTGAACAAAGAGACCACAGCAGTGACTGCTATTTTTGCTCTTGCATTGTGAAGGGATACAACTTAAAAAATAAGAATGTAATAAGTTACCCCAACCTTCCCTCAGCAATTAGGCCTATGCCTCATAGCAACGAAGTACCTGTGCCTGAACCACCAAAATCTTTGGATCATATTTGTGTGAACGGTTCTGATCATGATGAGACTCATCAGATGGCTTTTCCCGATGAGTCCAATATTTCCGAGTTTGAAACTGAACCAGATCCGAAACCTGAACTTCTCTCTCAAGCTGAATTGAATGATTTAGTCCAGGATTTAGGACTCCCAAAAGATGCTGCCCAACTGCTAGGTTCTCGGCTTAAACAGAAAAATCTATTGTCACCAGGAACAACTTTTTATTGGTACCGCAACCGCGAGACACAATTTTTGAAGTATTTCAGCAAAGAGGAAGATTTGGTATTTTGCAACGATATATACGGAGTGATGGAAAAGTTTAAACTCAAGTATGATCCTGCTGAATGGCGGCTGTTCATTGATTCGTCAAAAGACAGCATAAAAGGTGGTGTTCTTCATAATGGCAACACATTCGCTTCAGTTCCTATTGCTCACTCTGTTATTCTCCAAGAAAAATACGAGAATTTGGCCCTGATTCTTCAGAAGATTCGTTATGATGAGCATAAGTGGATGATTTGTGGAGACTTTAAAATTCTATCCATGCTATTAGGGCAGCAATCCGGTTTCACCAAATATCCCTGCTTCCTTTGCTTGTGGGATAGCCGGGCCCGCGACCTACACTGGGGGGAAAAAAGACTGGCCAATTCGGGAGTATTTGAGACCCGGTGAGAAAAATGTTCTTCATGAGAGCTTGGTACCTCGTGATAAAATTCTATTACCACCTCTCCACATTAACTTGGGTCTCATTAAGCAATTCATCAAGTCCCTTCCAAAAGATGGTGAGTGCTTTTGGTACCTTTGCTCAAAGTTTCCCCGACTTTCTGAAGCAAAGCTAAAGGAAGGAGTGTTTGTTGGCCCTGATATAAGGAAACTCATTTCAGATGGAGCATTCGCTGAAACGATGTCTGAGAAGGAAAAAGAAGCCTGGGATTCCTTCAAGGATGTTGTTCTCAAATTCTTGGGGAACAGGCGGGATGAGAACTATAAGGATATTATTGCCAGGATGCTCAATGCCTTCAAAGAACAAGGCTGTAACATGAGCCTGAAAGTCCATTTCTTGCACTCCCATGTGAACTACTTTCCCGAAAACTTGGGGGCGTACAGTGAAGAACAAGGTGAAAGGTTTCACCAGGACATGAAGGACGCAGAGAGAAGGTACCAAGGAAGATGGAACACCACTATGATGGCTGATTTCTGCTGGTTGCTGCTGCGGGAAACCCCAGATGAAAAATACGCCAAGCAGCGCACCAAGAGAAGCATTCGGGGGAAGAAGAAACGGGCCCACCAGGAGATTGATTGACCCAAGAATGACTTTAAAATCTAAACTGTGTTGACAAATATCGTGTTTTTACTAAACTTTGAAATAAAAATTTGCTAGTTATTACCACAGTGTCGGATCTCATTTATTAGAATTTTATTTTCACACCATCGGGTGTTTGTCTTCATGTATTGCAATGGTTGCGGTTTGCGTTTTCTATTCTTACATACATACCTGTACAACATTTTTTGCACATTTCTTTGCTTTGCTTTGTGTCTAACCTCGCTCTTATATGCTCAATGTTTGTGCACATGTATGTGGCTGTTTTAAGTGCAGACAATTTTGCTACCATCACAGTGTGTTTTGTTGACATTACTCTATTCTTATGTGCTGCCTTGTCACAATTTTCTTTATTCTTATTTGAATAACTACTAAACAATTAGTATAAAGAATTCATCCAAGAAACTTTTATCTCGATCGCACTCAATCTGAAACGTTCACCTCAAACTGCTAACCCAATGTAGCAAAAAATCTATACGTGATGGAGCAAATTGGTTACCAGATTTGGATTCAGCGCACCAAAAAACGTAAAAATCAATCGAAACATTAGAGGCAGTTTAAAAAAAAATTTTTTTAGTGTACCTGTGTTATTGAAGGTAAAATTTTTATCTTCCCATTAAAATGGCCCCATGAATCCACATGAGTATGAACAAAAAGATGATTATTACAGCCGCCACAGCAAATGTGTTAACTTCATATGCAAGTTTTCCAATCTATGGCGATATTCAACCCCGAAGGGATCACCGTGTTTAATTTAAAGATCCACCGTTGTTCCTTCACTAAAAGGGTCTCATCCAATGTCCTGCCTCCTCATCCTTCTGCTATTTGTTCAATCACAATACAGCGAAGTTGTTCAAATGTATGACTCAACGCCAAACAATGCGGAGCCATAGGTGCTTCCATTCTGCCACATTTCAAGCGGCTTTTATGTTCTCTCAATCGTACTTTCAATGGGCGTAATGTTTTCCCAATGTACAATAGTCCGCAAGGGCATTGAATCCCATATATTACTGCTCTTGATTCACAAGTAGAATTAGATCAGAGGTGATAATTTTTCTGCTTATAGACAAACGTAGTTGTTTCTAACATTACTGAACACACATCACAATCACCACATTTCTTATGACCACCAATGATGACTTTAGGTACCAGGGGATGAAGAATCGCTGGACTCAACCAGTCTTTAAGAGTATGGCCTCTTCGCCATACGCATCTGATACGTTTGTCTGCTAATCCTGGTAACGTTCTAAGAAAGTTCCTATGTTTATTCAGAATCCGTTGTATCGAATTACTGAGCAGAGAGAATCCTGTTATTAAGTTGATATTACTAGGAGACCACGTGATGCGCACACGGTAGAGGTCGCATCCTGAGCTAGTCCCAGAACCCCCAGACAATACCGGCGATTTCGAGCCGTTTACTACTGCCTTCACCCGCCGAAAAGGCAACTACTTGCATCGGAGTACCGGCAGATTTTAATAGGGCACCTGGATTGCTCTAATCGTCTAGTTTGGCTTCATGGTGGGATATTTGAGATTTCAAGCCCGCCACCTCCGCAGTCAGCGCTTCCACTTTTTCCTCCGCCAAGCCCACCCGATCTTCGGCCTCCTGCTGTCTTTGACTCAGCATGTCAAATGCAGATTTCAGCCCATCAATTTTCTCATGTAGGGCTTCAAATTGAGGCAGCAAGGCAGTCTTCACAGCCGCTGACATCTCGTCGATGGAGACAGGAGACTTCGGCGATTGCGGTGATGCCGGCATTTGGGCTGATTCCGCCATCTTAGTTGAGCCGGTCCCCCGCTCCCGATCTCTCCGCAACGATTTTCCCGGCGACCGCGGGAAAATCGTTGCGGAGAGATCGGGAGCGGGGGACCGGCTCAACTAAGATGGCGGAATCAGCCCAAATGCCGGCATCACCGCAATCACCGAAGTCTCCTGTCTCCATCGACGAGATGTCAGCGGCTGTGAAGACTGCCTTGCTGCCTCAATTTGAAGCCCTACATGAGAAAATTGATGGGCTGAAATCTGCATTTGACATGCTGAGTCAAAGACAGCAGGAGGCCGAAGATCGGGTGGGCTTGGCGGAGGAAAAAGTGGAAGCGCTGACTGCGGAGGTGGCGGGCTTGAAATCTCAAATATCCCACCATGAAGCCAAACTAGACGATTTGGAGAACAGGTCTCGACGGAATAACCTGCGCTTCCTGGGAATCCCTGAAACAGTTTTGGATAAAGACCTGCGAGGTTACCTAGAGGCCTTGGCCCAGCAGATTGTGGAGGAAAGTGCATTGGGAGGTAAACTCTGTATAGAAAGGGTGCACCGGGTTGGGGTTAAACAGCCTCGCGACCCTCGCCCCAGGATTGTATTGGCTAAATTTCTCCACTTTCCGCAGAAGGAGCAGATTCTTAAAACAGCACGGCAGAAGGGGGAAGTGGTATTTAATAATACCAAAATTCGTGTAGCCCAGGACTATTCAGTCGTCCTGAGCAGGAAAAGGAAGGAATATGCCCCCCTTTGCGGAAAGCTGATTGATGCCGGGATCAGGTTTTTCTGTGCAATACCCCGCCAAACTCCATGTGCTCAGTGAGGGAGCGCATCGCACCTTTGACTCCGCCTCCGCTGCAGAGGAATATGTGAATAGGCTTTATCTGCAAAAAACAGCAGCGTCAGCGACTCCTACATTGTGATCTACCCCGCTCCAACCATATAACGTTGAGAACCTTTTATTTGGAAAGTAACGAGAGGGAGATACAATATAACATCTTGCAATTGCCCAGTAACTTTGTGTTCCATGTCTACAACTACGGATACAAATAGTTCTATATGGCAACAAAGTATTTAGCCCTCGAGAACCTTATCCCTTGGTCTCCCCAGATTCCGTCCGCAAGACCACCCTCTGGCCCTGGAAGATTTCTTTGGCTAATATCTTTGATTGACATGGGGAACAAGGCACAATGATAGGTTGCAGATTTGGCGGGGGCGAATTGGCTTACCCCGGAAGGGGAGGGTCTCCCCAGGGTGTGCCAGTTGTTGCCATCGAAGTGAAGGGAGTCCCTGCCACCGAGAGGTTTGGGAGACATGGCACACTTTGTGGCGTGAAAAGGCCAGTGGAGACGAGGGAGTCCTGAGAACTAAACCTTGCTTCCCCTCAAACCGCTCACCGGAACAGCTTAAAGCGGCGGAAACCTTACACGTGCAGCTCCCACGGACATGGGTGCAGTAAGATTCTAGTGGGAGGGGCCTAACTCCTCTCTTCTGGCAGGAGCTGTATTAACATTCACAACGCATGCTGCACAATCCTGTTAGATCTTATCTTCCGCTGGGACTATTTTGCCAATACGCCTGCTCCCGATTGTTGGGGGAACAAGGGAGACCTGTAGCAGGGGAACACCTAATATTCCCAGCACAGCGACCCGGCACCATTAGCTCTCATAACTAAGAGTATTACTGCTGACCAATAAGGAAACGTGTCAGGGGCTGAGAATAATTTAAGCATATCAAAGATTTATGTTTTCTGTTATGATGTTTTGCTACTGTTTTATTTATGGTCGGCTTAGCCGGCTACCACCTTACCAGATAAACTCTCAAACGATTCCAGAATTCCTGGCTATCTGCCCGGATGATGCAGTGGACATTTTTGCCTATAACTATAGCTATAGCTCAGCCCCTCCCATACACACACTTGCCTACTTATTCCTCTGCATCATTCACCCCTCTCGACAACACCCCCATGACTGGCTTCTTTTATTGCCCATTTGGTTTCAAATCTCAAGATGCTTGTGCACCTTTCGGGCCACCCTGTTAGTCTGAGGTCGACCAATGTTCAGCACTCCCTGAACCCGGCGATTGACATTTTTGGGTCGCTCCAGTTGGTGTTTAGGCAATCACTCAGTAGTATCCCCTTAGGGATTTTCTGTCAGCTGTCCTTAGTAAAGCCTTTTACAGTACAAAGTTTGACGTGTTATTGTAAAAATCTTATGTTACCGAGAACAGTTATTGTGTATGGGAATTTTTTTTTTTTTTTTTTTTTCTTTTTTAAGAGGGTGGGGGAAGAAGGGAGGGAAGGAAAAGGGAAAAAAAAAAAAAGAGAAGGGGGAAGGAAGGGAAAAGGAAAGGAAAGAGAGAAAGGGAAGAAGAGGGGGGAAAGGGGAAAGGGGAGAAAAAAAAATAAAAAAAAAAAAAAAGAAGAGAAGACAAGTTGTTTATTATTGTTACAAGCAGAAGTATGCTATTTTTCGTTCAGAAAATGTCCTTTGTTTTTGTGTTATAATACCGAAGGGAGAGGGCGGAGTGTTGTTTTCTGTTTCTTTTCTTTCTTCCTGCAGAAGTTTGCTGAGGTAAGGGAGGGATGTGGAAGTCTGGAGGTGTACTCCTGAGGGGGGGGGGGGCCCACTTTCATTTTATTGCAAGCGATCCCATCTGTAGGCAAGGCCTGGTGCGGTGGTTTCTCCCCTGAGGGAAGGTCTGACGGGAGGAGGAGAGGTGCCCAATGAAGATGGGGCGGGGCTCGTCCCTATAACTACGGGAGATTAAGGGTGGGGCGGCGGGTGGTAGACAGTTGCTTTCGGGTCTGAGGGGGGAAGGGGGGCGTGCTCAGAGTGGTCTCGGGAGGGCTTCCTAGTAGGGGGTAGGAGTAGGGAGCCCTGTAGATAGGAGGTAGAGAATAGGGGATGGGGGGGGGATTGGGCGCATTAGTTGGGGTAAGTTCTCGGCTAGGGGGGGAGGGAAGGGGAAGGGTTACCAGGTTATGGGGTAAGGGATTAGGTGGGGGGGGGGAGGGGGGAATGGTCGTCGCACCTTACAACTTCTACAAGGAGCTAATAAAATCTATCTTAGTAGATATCTGGGGAGGCCCCAGGCTGGGGGGGTCTCCTCGAGCACGATGTGCCGGCAGCGGGGACGTCACCAGGCAGGAACCCTCTGAGAGTAATAACCTGGAATGTTTGTGGACTGGGTAACCCGATTAAGCGCTATAAAGTGCTCAAGGCATTAGCTCGGCAGCGTTGTGACATTGCGCTATTGCAAGAGACCCATCAGACGGCTGAAGAACATGCTAAATTGTGTCGAGACTGGGTGGGTCAGACATGGGGTGCGCCTGCACTGGGAAAGAAAGGGGGGGTGGTTATACTTATTCATAAACGGGTGCGCTTCACGTTACACCGACAATGGGCTGATCCCAATGGAAAATTTTTGCTGCTATACGGATTGTTAGAGGATCGGGATGTTATACTGGGCGATGTATATGGCCCCAATGTCTTCGATCGGGATTTTCTTAACGGCATTGCAGCCAAAATTGAACAAATGCTGGACGTGCCTATGCTTATAGGGGGGGACTTTAATGGTGTTCTCGACGTCAGTTTAGATACCTCTGCTGCCAAGGAGACGAGAGATAGGGTGCTTGGCTCCCAAGTGCTGCAACGCTTTCGGGCCCGTCTGAACCTGGTTGATCCCTGGAGACTGCTACACCCGTCTGAGAAAGAGTTTACACATATCTCGCGGGCGCATGGGACCAGCGCGAGATTAGATTACCTTTTGCTCTCCACCACTACCTTTGCCCAAGTGGAAGAGGCGCAAATAGGACCCTTGGAAATCTCTGACCATGCTATGGTTTGGTTTGAGTTGCACTGGGGGAGCGAGACCAGATCATCTCGTATATGGCGGTTCCCCACCGAGCTTTATCATGACCACCACTTTCGGCAGTTTCTGGATCAGCGCTGGCGTGATTTTGAAGTAAACCACCAGGTCCACAAGGACGACCCGGAACTGGTTTGGGAAACGGCCAAAGTGGTGCTGCGCGGGGATATCATCGGCTTTGCGGCTCGAAAGCGAAGAATATTGGCAGAACGAATAATTAGGTTGGAGCAGCAGGTGTCGCAAGCGCGGGTGCTAAGTGGCCATACCCCTACCGTGTCCAATCGGAAACGATTATGGGAACTACAGGTTGCCTTAAATGAACTACTCCATCAGAGAGCCAAGAAATCGATACTGTATTACAAATATCGCTTACAGTGTTTTGGCAATAAACCGGGGAAATTATTGGGACGCTGCTTGAAGGGCCAGAGGGGCGGGCGGGGGGTAGCGGCGCTTCGGGATGAGAGAGGTATACTACAGCAGAAACGGGACGTGATAAGTGCAATTTTTAGGGGTTTCTTTCAGAACTTGTACTCAGCAGGAGGGACTGACCCCACTACTATGGTAAATTACCTCCAGGGGCTAGCGCTCCCTAAGGTGACAAACGAACAACGGGCCCTGCTGGGGAGCCCGATAACCCTAGAGGAGGTGCAACTTGTCATTAAGAAGGCTAACTGCTATAAATCTCCGGGACCGGACGGATATGGGGCGGAATTTTATAAACTATTGTCGAACTGGGTTAGCCCTCTGTTAGTGGATGTGCACCGGCAGAGAATGGAAGGTAAGGGTAGACGATGGGGAGAAAATCAGGCGTATATTACGTTGATACCCAAGCCGGGCAAAGACCCGCTGCAGGCGGCTTCCTACAGACCGATCTCCCTGCTAAATTTTGATATGAAGCTGATGGCCAAGATTTTGGCTGAACGACTAGCGGGATTATTGGGGGATATTGTTCATGCTTCTCAGGTGGGGTTTGTGAGAGGCCGCTATGCGGTCCGTAATATTCGCAAAATCTTAACGTCGTTGGAGTGGGTGCATGGTCACCGGCTTCCATCCCTATTGGTGAGTTTTGATGCTGAAAAGGCCTTTGACCGGGTCGACTGGACATATTTGCAGCACCTATTACCACTGTACGGCCTGGGACAGGCTTTTTGTGACATGGTTAAGCATCTCTATGATACACCGACGGCTAGAGTACTCTGTAATGGGGTCTTATCAGATCCCTTTCCCTTGTATAGGGGTACCAGGCAAGGCTGTCCATTATCCCCTCTGTTATTTGTTCTGTCCATAGATCCCCTAATAAGGCGTATAGAGCTTGACCCGCAAATTCGTGGAGTTGCGATCGGCAATCAAGGGTTTAAGATGTCGGCCTTCGCCGATGACATGCTGGTACACCTCCTAGATCCACGGGCATCTCTGCCCAGACTGTTACGGGAATTTCGATTATTTGGTAGTTTTGCGGGTCTCCGAATCAATGAAGAGAAATCAGAGGCCTTAGATGTTTCGGGGCAGTTACGAGGGCACTGGGGGGAGGAGGGGTTTCCTCTGAAATGGGCAGACCCGACGTTCAAATATTTAGGTGTTGTGTTGACGAGGCTGCCGCGAGACCTCTACCATATTAACTTCGAGAGAGTTTTATTTGGGGTACGGAGCCAGTTGAGGGCGTGGAATCCGTTACCTTTATCGCTGATGGGGAGAATTGCAGCATTCAAAATGGTGATGCTGCCTCGTATACTGTACTGGTTGCAAACCCTACCCGTGTGGTTATTGCGGCGAGGCCAGCTCAGGTTGGAAAAGGAGATTCAACGTTTCCTGTGGAAGGGGGCTAAAGCGCGGATCCCAATATCCCGTATGGTTGGCAAATGGAGCAAGGGGGGCCTTGGGCTCCCGGATATACGGCTTTATGCTTTGGCGTGTCAGGCTCGTCATCTCGGGGACTATTTGGGCGACACAAACGTATACACTCCACGGGACTTAGAAGCGGCCTTTGTGGCTCCCCTCTCGCTGATGGGAGTCCTGCATGTGGACAGTTCGCAACTACCAAGGCGTCTCGCGCAAAATTTTATGTTAAATGCGCTGCGCCGTACCTGGCGACAATTAAATAGCTTTTGGCAAAGGAACTGGCAGGTGTCTAGCTGGCTCCCCATACGTGGAAACGTACAGTTCCTGCCGGGCTCCGATTCTAAGGCGTTTCAGTTATGGTATCGACAGGGCATACGGTATATAGGGCATGTAGTGGACCTTACCGGTAAATGTAAGTCATTCTCGGAGCTTAGAGAGGAATTTCAACTGCCCTCCACACAACATTTTGCGTACCTCCAACTCTCTCACTACGTGGTCACACTGCCCAGAGAGGAACTGGAGGTGGATAGATCGGCGCAGCTTCTTGAATTTTTTGACCTTGGCGGTGCGGCACCACCAGCAATACGGGGACTGAAGTCTAGGCTGGAGTGCTTTGGGGTACGACCGGATTATGAGCGGGTGGAGATAGCTTGGGCAGATGAACTGGGGCTGGGGGTGCAGCCCGGCACGATCTGTGCGGCAATAGGGCGGATACCAACCTTGGTGGGGGGAGCGCGATGGAGGGAGATTCAATATAAGGCCCTGACACGAGTGCACTTTTCGCCTCGGCGGGCTTTGAGGACTCATATTACACAAGACGGGTCTTGTCCTAGATGCTCTCTACCCTTGGCCTCCCTAACTCATATGTGGTGGCAGTGCATGCGCATCCTTCCCTACTGGTCCCGTGTTCACAGGTACCTTATGGGGTTGCTGCAGCAAAGATTTCCGTGGACTAACATTCTAGTTATTTTCGATCACTTGCATCCAACACTACCGGGGGGGAGGTGGGAGCGACTATTGGTGCGTAAGGCCTGTCTGGTGGGGAAAGGTCCGATTCTCCATAGATGGAGAGATCAACACCCACCCACGTTCCTAGAATGGCGCAATGGTTTCCATCAGCTGATGCTCGAAGAGCGTTGGTGGGCCCGGGGCTCTGTAAAGCGCTGGTCCACTTTTATGTTGATATGGGAACCTTACATTCAAAGCTTAGGCCCCCGCTGCCGGAACGAAATAGTGAATATAGGTTATTGAGCTAGGTGGAGTTACGGGTTGCGACGACACAGGGGGGGGGGCGGTTGGGGGGGGTGGTTGGGGAGGATAGGGGGTACCCTAGACTAAGTCTTCAATAAATAAACAGAAAATGGAAAATGACTATGGGCGCTCTGACAACTGTTCTGTATACATGACTATCTATGGTTTGTGCCGCGACGGAGATAAGACTCCACTCCGTAGCGGCGTGTTGTTGTATATCTTATTTGTTTGTATCGAAAGTTATGTATATCATGGTTTATATATAAATAAAGTTTGTAAAAAAAAAAAAAAAGTTGATATTACTAGGATCCTGCGCGGCGTTTTTTGGGAAGACAAGCAATTCCAGGATTGATGCCATTTAGAGAAAAGCTAGACGCGGGCAGCATCGCTATATATAGTAAGTAAATGAAGGAAACATCTTTTAGATATATATTTTAAACTTTACATTTTATAACAGTAGTCTGATTCGGGCGAGGGGAAGCTAAAAGGTTGTCACGTTTGTTTTTTTAGAGCACTTAAAGGGTGTTATATAAGTATCCCCTGAAGAAACTGTAGGCAGTGAAACGCCTCAGAGGTGCCCCGTAAGAGCGTCGGGATCTTTGGGATCGATGATACATACAGCGGCTGACTCCAGACTATACAAACTTTCCAGCTAAGTGATGGACTCAACAAAATAGTTATTAATATATATGTATTTGCATAGAAAAGTACATCCAGTAAAGAGGAGCACAAGCTGTGTTAACTTTAATTTAAAAAACTGGTTTCTGAGACAGGTCGTTGATGTGATTAAGCACATGCAGTAGGGCGTTTAGTCCAGCAGCTGTGCTGCAAGAAGTCTGAGACCTTTGGAAACCGGTAGAATAATAAAATAAAATAAAAAAAAGTGATAGAGAAGCTTCACTTTAAATGTGTTAGAGTTGAACGAAACATAGAGATTTCAACTGTATACGTTCACAAAGAGACCAAGTACATTTGTAGTTTATCAAAGAACAAAGCATCAGGCATTGATGGCATTCCTATAGAAGTATTGCAGCAATCTGATGCAGCTGTTACCATACTTACAAGGCTCTGCCAAGAAATATGGAAGATAACATCATGGCCAACTGACTGGAAAAGATCTGTGTTTATACCAATACTAAAGAATGGTGATCCAACTGACTGTGGAAATTATCGAACAATCGCTCTGATCTCACATGCCAGCAAGATTCTACTGAAGATTATTCAAAAGAGACTACAACCATACCTGGAACAAGAACTACCTGAAGTGCAAGCAGGGTTCAGGAAAGGGCGAGGAACGAGAGACATCATTGCGGATGTGAGATGGATCCTTGAAAAGAATAAAGAATACCAAAAGGATATCTATTTGTGCTTTATCGACTATAGCAAGGCTTTTGACTGTGTAAACCATGAGAAATTCTGGGCCACATTAAGAAGCATGGGTATACCAGAACACCTGATAGTTCTCTTGCGCAATCTGTACATTGATCAAGAAGCAACATTTCGAACGGAACAAGGAGAAACAGAATGGTTTAAAATAAGCAAAGGTGTAAGACAAGGCTGCATACTTTCCCCCTACCTGTTTAATTTATATGCAGAACAAATCATCAGAGAAGCAGGATTGTATGAAGACAACAGAGGTGTGAAGATTGGTGGAAGACTCATCAACAATCTTCGCTATGCTGATGATACTACATTACTGGCTGAAAGTGAAGATGATCTGAAACATTTGCTTCTCACAATCAAAGAACATAGTCTCAAAATGGGCCTGCACCTTAATGTAAAGAAGACAAAGATCATGACAACTGGCATAATCAACAGGTTCATCGTTGAAGGAGAAGAAATTGAAATTGTGAACAACTTTAACCTACTTGGATCAACTATCAATAAAGAAGCAACGAGCAGTCAAGAAATCAAATGACGCATTGCTCTTGGTAGAATGGCTATGAAAAACCTAGATAAGATTCTCAAGAGCAGAGATGTCTCTCTCCATACAAAGATTCGACTTGTTCAAGCAATGGTATTGTCAATAACATCACATGGATGTGAAAGCTGGACAGTGAAAAAGACAGACAGGAAGAAAATTGATGCCTTTGAATTATGATGCTGGCGGCGAATACTGTGTATACTATGGACTGCCCGAAGAACAAACCAGTCGGTACTAGAGGAGATCAAACCTAAGCTTTCTTTAGAAGCTCAGATGACAAGACTTTGACTTTCATACTTTGGACACATCATGCGAAGAGAGAGATCGTTAGAGAAAGACATCATGCTTGGCAAGATAGAAGGTCAACGCAAAAGAGGAAGGCCAGCAATGAGATGGATCGATACAATAACAGCAGCTACGGTTACCAGTCTGTCAACATTGAGCCGCCTGACTGAAGACCGAACACAATTTAGGATAAGCTATCCAGAGGGTCGCCATGAGTCGACTGCGACTCGACGGCACTTAACAACAGAGCAGCTTTTAAGCTAGATAATAGGGGAAATCTGACAGTCGCCCAAGAGCGGATGGTTCGGAAGAATGTATCCTTGAAGGATACTACCAAAAGCAGAGAGGTTCCAAAAAAGAGTAAAGTAGCCCAAATGCCCTCGAGTATGGAGCAGACAGAGCTTAAAGATCCCAAATTACCCATGTCTACCAATATCCAAATTAATATGAACAAAATAGTCTCTAAAATGCTTGTATGCAAATGCTAGAAGTCTAAAAAATAAGATGGTAGAGTTAGAATATATAGCACTAAATGAGAGGTTAGATATGATTGGAATATCAGAGACATGGTGGAAGGAGGACAGCCAGTGGGACATTGATACCTGGGTACAAACTATATCGTAATGATAGAGCTGATCAAATTGGTGGAGGGGTTGCTCTCTATGTTAGAGAGGGCATTGAGTCAGAAAGGACTGCCTGGCCAGAAGGAACAAATGGATGATGAAATGCTCAAAGAAATCAAGGAAGCTAATAAAAGTTACAGCGCAGTCATAATAATGGGTGATTTCAATTACCCCGGTATCGACTGGGTCAGTGTTACGGCACGACATGCTAGGGAGATAAAGTAAATGACTGCTTCTTGGAGCAGCTGGTTCATGAACTGACCAGAGGGGAAGCCATTTTGGACCTAGTCCTTAGTGGAACACCAGATCTAGTGCAAGAGTTAAGGCTGTTGGGGCCACTTGGCAATAGTGATCATAGCATGATCGCCTTTGATTTAATTAGTGGAGGAGGGATAGTAAGGAAATCCACAGTACTACCTTTTAACTTTCGAAAGGGAGACTATGATAAAATGAGGAAAATAGTTAAGAAAAAGGTTAAAGACTTACATGAATCTTGAGTGTTGTTGAAAAATACCATCTTGGAAGCCCAGACCAGCTGTATTCCAAGCTTTAAGAAAGGTGGAAGTCCAAAAAACTGCCAGCATGGTTTAAAGGTGAGGTCAGAGAGGCTGTTGCCAAAAAAGCATCTTTCAGGAAATGGAAAAAAGAGTCAAACGATGTAACCTGGAAACAGCACAAGCACTGGCAAGTCAAATGCAAGGCATTGATAAAGCAGGCAAAGGGAGAATTTGAGAAGAAGCTTGCTGCGGAAGCAAAAACGCGAAATAAAGATTTTTTTCAGGTACATTCGTAGCAAAAAACCTGTGAGAGAGTCAGTTGGTCCATTAGATGATAGAGGTGTTAAAGGGGCACTAAGAGGCGACAAGGCGATAGCAGAGAGACTGAATGAATTCTTTGCTTTGGTCTTTACTGAGGAAGATGTAGGGATGTTACCCATGACTGAAGTGGTATTTAAAGGTGCGGAAGAATTGAAGGAAATATCGATACATCGGGAAGATGTATTAAAACTATTAGATAAACTGAAGAGTGGCAAATCACCTGGGCCGGATGATATACATCCAAGGGTGTTGAAAGAACTGAAATATGAGATTGCAGAGCTGCTATTACTAATCTGTGAACTATCATTAAAATCATCTCTAATTCCTGAAGACTGGAGGGAGGATCGCCAATGTAACAACAATTTTTAAAAAGGGTTCCAGGGGTGATCCGGGAAACTATAGACCGGTAAGCCTCACGTTAGTACCGGGAAAAATGGTAGAAACCATCATAAAGAATAAAATTACTCAGCATGTAGATAGTCATGGCCTAATGGGAGACAGCCAACATGGCTTTAGACAAGGAAGATCTTGTCTTACTAATCTGTTATGTTTTTTTGAAAGTGTTAATAAACAGGTGGACAAAGATGAGTCAGTTGATATAGTTTATCTCCAGGAACAAGCAGGAATGTAGTCATCACATATGGGTATCGTTGGTACCGACGGAGCCTGCGCAGGAACGCTCCCCAGCGTCCAATTAGAAAGCTTTTGGGAGCATCCCACAGCGCCTACGTGCTGCCTTCTCGCCTTTCTCAACTGCCTCTCTCCAGTTCTAATTTTTCCGCGGAGCCAGCAGGTCGTGTTCCTGTCACCGCAGAAGAATTCTTTTTTCTTTCTTTCTTTCTTTTTTTGTGGTCGCGTCTGCCTTCCTTGATGCTCTACCGGTATTGCCGATTTTTTCTCTTCTTATTTCTGTAAATATTCTCTTTTTTCTTCAGGTGCACGCGCCTTTTTGGGCCTTAGGCCCAAAAACCTTTCCTTACCATGGAGAAACCTGCCTCAGGTTTCAAAAAGTGCACCAAGTGTGGCGGTACCATTTCCATCACCGATACCCATGAATGGTGTCTAAAATGTTTAGGTCCTGACCACTCCATCACGGATTGTATGTCCTGCGCCATGATGTCTAAAAGAGGTCGGCAGAACCGAGCTGCTAAACTCAGTACCCTGTTTCCCTCTGTTGCAGCTTCAGTGTCATCGACGTCTTCCAGGGCTGCTGCTTCCCCCTGGCTGCTTCTTCCTCCCGTGGATCTCAGGTAACTAAACATAAATCCAGCCAGTCCTCAAATGGTAGATCTCCTTCTAAGCATCGAGATGCCTCTGGCGTTGCCCTCGAGGATTCTGCACCGGCAAAATTACCCCGGCGGGAGGCTTCGGCTTCCAAATCATTATCGGGGTTCCAGGATGTTCTCGAGGCCTCGACATCGGCAGAACTACTGGTGGCATGCTCTGGGGTACCGGCGGTCTCCACCGGTACTGACATCCAGCCATTGGCAGCTTCGATAGACCAGAGAGCTCTGGCTATGGAATGCAGTCTGGCGGCTTTCCTTGCGGCATCGATGCCCTCGGAACCGCGACAGACAATTCCACCGATACCGGCACTGGCCTCGGTATTGGTATCGGTACCGGTACCTATAGCATCGACATAGGCATCGGTGTCTGCTTTGCCGGTACCGAGTCATCCGATGACTTCTGGTACCGATACCCCGGTACCGACTTTGGTCGGTACGGGTATCGGGCTCTTCAAGAGCATCCTGACAGACGATACTTCGAGTCCTCAGAAGAATCTGAGGATTCTGACAGTTCTGTCGATGCAGCGATGCTTCTCCCAGAAGAGCCCTCCTCCCCTAAACGCAGGATGTCGCCTCCAGAGGATATTTCCTACCAGGATTTTATCAGGGAGGTGGCTCGGGGCCTGTCCATTACTGTGGCCCCTGAAACAGGGCCAAGGGCCAAGGAGTTGGAAATTCTACAATATCCCAAAACTCCTAAGGAGGCAGCTACCTTGCCCATTCATGAGATTTTATATGATCTCTTGTTAAGGATGTGGGAAATACCTCTTACCACCTCTCCTCATTCTCGTAGATTGGATACTATGTATCGAGTCCCTCCTTGTCCTGGGTTCCATAAGACTCAGCTTCCTCACCACTCTATTGTAGTGGAATAAACTATGAGGAGGATCAAGAGTGCAAAAAGGAATGCCTCTAATCCTCCAGGACGTGAGTGCAGAACCCTGGATGCTTTTGGACGTCGTGTCTTCCAAGCTTCCATGCTTTCTGCCAGGATCAGTTCCTATAGTCTCTACATGGGAATGTTCCTGAAGGAGGAGGTCACAGATGATTTAGGGTCTTTAAGTCCTTTTCTTCCTGAGGATAAAAGACAAGATTTTCTTACTTTGGTCAAACATGCCCAAGATGTTTCTAAATTTTCCAACCGTGCAGCCTTTGACTGCTTTGAGTGCATATGCAGAACCTCGGCTATTGCCATAGGTGCACGGAGAATTGCTTGGCTCCAGGCATCTGATCTAGAGCTCTGGGTACAAGACAAATTGGGAAATATCTCTTGTACTGGTGAGAACCTGTTTGGTAAAGATTGGCAGGAAAAAGCCATTGAAATGGATGCTGAAAATTCCACTTTGGATAGATTATCCAAGTCCACTGCTGATCCTGCTAGAAAGAAATTGTTCAAGAAACCATCTTTTTCTAAAAAGAAAAGATTTTATCCTGCTTATGTTCAGCAGGCATCTTCTGCAGGTCAGCTTTCAAGGAAACGTCAGCGACCACCCAAACAGAAGAAAGCAAAGGCTGCTAGGCATCCACCGGCCCAGCAGCCTCAGCCTCCTCAGGGCCTTTGACTTTCAGCTAGAGAACTTAGCCTTTCTGGTTCTGGAGTGACCAGAACCTTACACCATTCCAGGAAGGTTATGTCATTTTGCCCCCAGATGGGGGCAAATAACAGCAGAGCATTGGACACTCTCCATCATAAAGGAGGGGTACAAGCTTCATTTTTCAAGCATGCCCCCTCACACAATAGTAAAGCAGTTCAATTCTCCGACCTCTCTCATCAACCTGTTAGGTCAAGATGTGGCTATCCTTCTTGCCCAAGGGGCAATAGAAGAAGTACCTCTTCATCAACAGGGCACAGGGTTCTATTCCCCTTATTTTCTTATTCTAAATAAAACAGGGAGTTACTGGTCTATTTTAGATATCAGAGAATTGAACAAATTCCTTGTCAAGGAGAAATTCAAGATGGTTTCCCTCGGAGCTCTGCTACCATACCTTCAGAGTCAGGATTGGCTTTGTTCTCTAGATCTCAAGGATGCGTACACCCATGTCCTCATCCATCCAACCCACAAAAGGTTTCTTTGGTTCCTTTTTCAAGGAAAGCACTACCAATACAGGGTGCTTCCTTTTGGTCTGGCCTCGGCACCAAGGGTGTTCACGAAATGCATGGCTGTTGTAGCAGCATTTCTCCGCACTCTAGGGATATTTGTCTTCCTTTACTTGGACGACTGGCTCATTCGAGCCCCAATACAGTCAGAGGCCAGGACTTCTCTATCCTGCACAATGCGTATCCTTCAGTATTTAGGGCTGGTAATAAACATCCCAAAATCCAGTCTAACTCCCACTCAGTCTTTAGAGTTCATAGGAGCTTTCTTGGATACCACAAGGGCAAGGGCCTATCTCCCCCAGGCCCGTTTCCTTCGTTAGCTTCTCAAGCAGTGCTAAAGCCTCATCTAACTGCTCGAAAAATGCTGCAACTACTAAGCCACATGGCATCCACCGTGCATGTGGTTCCATATGCTCGCCTCCACATGAGGGCAGCTCAGTGGACTTTATCCACCCAATGGACCCAGGCATCAGGGTGCCTGTCAGACAAAATAGCAAATACAAGACACCTTATTTTGTCCCTCCAGTGGTGGAAGTCCACTCAAAACCTGTTGCTGGGGTCCCCCTTTCAGCAACCCTTACCTCAAGCAACTCTCACAACAGATGCTTCTCCAATGGGTTGGGGAGCTCTTCTGCAAGACCTCTCCACCCCGGGCACCTGGTCTCCACAAGAGAGTTGTCTACATGTCAATCTCTTGGAACTCAGAGCAATCTTTCTAGCTCTTTGAGTGTTCCACTCCCTGCTCCGCTACAAGACAGTCCTCATTCATACGGACAATCAAGTAGCCATGTTCGTTGTGAACAAACAAGGGGGAACAGGCTCTCTGTCGCTTTGCAACAAAGCTTTTCGACTATGGGCTCTCGCCAGAGAGCATCAGATTCATCTTCTGGCAGTGTATCTTCCAGGCGTTCAAAACTCTTGGGCAGGCAGACTCAGTCGAGTTCTGCTTACACACAAGTGGTCTCTGCATGTAGACCAGGTGACCAGGATATTTCAACTTTGGGGAACCCGGACATAGACCTCTTTGCAAGTCCGTGGAATGCCAAACTTCCCCAGTTCTGTTCCATAACTCCGGCTCAGGGAGCTCAGTCCAGGGATGCTTTCCTCCTTTACTGGGGTCAAGACTTCCTGTATGCCTTTCCACCCTTTCCCCTAATTCCCAAAACCCTGTTCAACCTTCAGAGAGACAGAGGCCATATGATTCTCATAGCTCCACATTAGCCATGGCAAGTGTGGTACCCTCTGCTTCTACATCTCTCTCAGGCTCCCTCCCTGGAGTTAGGGTCCGCTCCATATCTTCTATCTTAGGAGGACGGAATGTTTTGGCATCCCAATCCCCAGTCTCTGCATCTCAGGGCTTGGTTGCTGAAGGCCTATATCTCTATGATCTTAATATCCCTCAGCAAGTAAAAGATATTCTTTTTGCTTCCAGGAAACCTTCCACATGACGCTGTTATGCTTTCAAGTGGAAAAGGTTTACCATATGGTGTTCGCAAAAGGGTCTTAACCCCCTTGCGATATCTTTGAAATCATTGCTGGAGTATCTCCTTCATTTATCCAATGCAGGTCTTAAGACTAATTCAGTAAGAGTCCATTTGAGTGCTTTTGCAGCTTCCTTTAAGCCTCTAAATGGACAACCTATTTCCTCTCATCCTCTTATAGCAAGATTTATGAGAGGCCTGCTTTTAGCTAAGCCTCCCATTAGGCCACCACCGGTGGCATGGGACTTAAACCTGGTTCTTGGGCAGCTCATGAAGCCACCTCTCGAACCTTTAGATACTACCTCCTTGAAATTCCTTTCTTGGAAGGTTATCTTTCTCATTGCAATCACATCAGCATGCCACATTAGTGAGTTGCAAGCGCTAGTAAGCTGATCCACCTTATACAAGGTTCCATCGTGACAAGGTAGTCCTTAGGACTCATCCACACTTTATGCCATAGTGGTCTCGCCTTTTCATCTGAACCAAGCGGTCTACCTACCTGTGTTTTTTCCAAGGCCTCATGCATCAAATGCAGAGAGGAATCATCATACCTTGGACTGTAAAAGAGCTTTAGTCTTTTACTTACAAAGAACACAGCAACATAGAAAGTCCTCTCAAGTCTTTGTCGCTTTTGATCCTTCTCATTTGGGACTTCCAGTCTCCAAGAGAACACTGTCTAACTGGATTGCTCAGTGTATTTCCTTCGCCTATCAGAGTAAGACCCTTTCTCTGGAGGGCCATGTCACAGCTCACAATGTGAGAGCCATGGCAGCCTCTATGGCTCATCTGCACTCTGTGTCTATCGACGACATCTGTCGAGCAGCCACTTGGGCCTCGGTTCATACCTTCACAGCCCATTACTGCTTGGACAAGGACTCCCGCCGGAATGCCTTGTTTGGTCAGGCTGTTCTCCAACACCTGTTCCATACCTAATCAACTCCTACCCGCCATCCCTGGTAGGATGCCAGAGATCCATGGGGGAAAGTGGAGCCCTGTTCAGGGACACACAACTTCTGGGGTCTCTCCCTGGCATCTAAAGCTAGGGAGTCCCCATATGTAATGACTACATTCCTGCTTGTTCCTGGAGATAGCATAGTTACTCACCTGTAACAGGTGATCTCCGGGAACAGCAGGAATTTAGTCCTCACAACCCACCCACTTCCCCTAGGAGTTGTATCTCTCTATTTATCTCTTTCCTTTCCCTCTCTCTCTCTTTGTCTCAGCTTTAAAACTCTACTGGAGAGAGGCAGTTGGGAAAGGCGGGAAGGGAGCACGCAGGTGCTGTGGGATTCTCCCAAAAGCTTTCTAATTGGATGCTGGGTAGCGTTCCCACGCAGGCTCCGTCGGTACCGACGATACCCATATGTGAATACTAAATTCCTGCTGTTCCCGGAGATCTCCTGTTACAGGTGAGTAACTATGCTATCTGGACTTTCAGAAAGCCTTTGATAAGGTCCCTCATCAGAGACTTTTGGCAAAACTAAAGAGTCGTGGGATAGGAGGCAGTGTGCTACTGTGGATCAAGGACTGGTTGAAAGATAGAAAACAGAGGGTTGGGCTAAATGGCCAATTTTCCCAGTGGAGAAAGGTGAGTAGTGGTGTACCCCAGGGATCTGTGCTGGGTCTGCTGCTTTTTGATATATTCATAAATGACCTGGAAAGTGGAATAATGAGTGAGGTTATCAAATTTGCAGATGAGACAAAACTATTTAAAGTTGTTAAAACCCAAGAGGATTGTGGAAAATTGCAAGAGGATCTTGATAAATTGGAAGACTGGGCATCAAAATGGCAGATGAAATTTAATGTGGACAAGTGCAAAGTTATGCACCTAGGGAAGAACATCCCAAACTATGGTTACACGATGCAAGGTTCCACATTAGGAACCACCACCCAGGAAAAAGATTTAGGCGTCATTGTGGATAACATGTTAAAACCCTTGGCCCAGTGTGCAGCGGCAGCCAAGAGAGCAAATAGAATGCTAGGTATCATAAGGAAAGGAATGGAAAATAAAACAAAAGATATTATAATGCCTCTATATCGTTCCGTGGTGAGACTGCACCTTGAATATTGTGTGCAATTCTGGTTGCCGTATCTTAAGAAGGATATAGCGTTATTAGAAAAGTTTAGAGAAGAGCCACCAAAATGGTAGAGGGGATGGAAGGATACTCCTATGAAAAAAGTCTAAAAAGGTTAGGGCTCTTTAACCTGGAAAAGAGACGGCTGAGGGGAGATATTATAGAAATCTATAAATTAATGAACGGAGTGGAACGGGTAAATGTAGATAGATTGTTTACGTTATCAGAATATAGAAAGACTAGAGGACATGCAATGAAGCTACAGGGTAAACTATTTAAGACTAATAAAAGAAAATATTTTTTTACTCAACATGTAACAAACTCTGGAATTTGTTACCGGAGGATGTAGTAAAGGCTGTTAGTGTAGCTGGGTTTAAAAAAGGTTTGGACAAGTTCCTGGAGGAAAGGTCCATAAAACATTATTAAGAAGGGACCCAGGATGTCAATGCTTGACCCAGTACAAGCATTGCGGAACCTGTGTCTTTTGGGGAAACTGCTAGGTACATATGACCTAGATTGGCCTCTTTTGGAAACAGGATACTGGGCTTGATGGACCTTGGTCTGACCCAGTATGGCATATCTTATGTTCTTATAAGTGGAGCCCTTTCACAGGGACACACAACCTCTGGTGTCTCTCTCTGGCATCTAAAGCTAGGGAGTCCCCATATGTGAAGACTACATTCCTGTTTGTTCCTGGAGATAGCATTGTTACTCGCCTGTAAGAGGTGATCTCCGGTAACAGCAGGAATTTAGTCTTCACAACCCACCCACCTCCCCTAGGAGTTGTATCTCTCTATCTGTCTCTTTCTCTTTCCCTCTCTCTCTCAGCTTTAAACTCATCTGGAGAGAGGCAGTTGGGAAAGGCGGGAAGGTAGCACGCAGTCGCTGTGGGATGCTCCCAAAAGCTTTCTAATTGGACGCTGGGGAGCATTCCCGCGTAGACTCCGTCGGTACCGACGATACCCATATGTGAAGACTAAATTCCTGCTGTTCCCGGAGATCACCTGTTACAGGTGAGTAACTATGCTATATTCTGGATTGCAAACATGCTTTAGTCTTTTATCTCCAGAGAACTCTGGTACATAGAAACTCTTCCCAACTTTTCATCGCTTTTGACTCTAGTGATCGAGGATTACCAGTATCTAAGTGGACTCTCTTCGAACGCATAGCAGATTGTAACTCCTTTGTGTATGACAATGCAGGACTCTCTCTTGAGGGTCATGTCACTGCACATAATGTTCAAGCAATGGCTATCTCCATGGCAAATCTGCGCACTGTAGCGATTGATGAAATATGCAAAGCAGCAACCTGGTCCTCTGTGCATACTTTTGCTACTCACTATTGCCTAGACAAGGACTCCTGCCGGAATTTCTCGTTTGGCCAAACTGTTCCTCGGCATCTTTCAGACTTAGATCAGCTCCTACCCGCCGTCCCGGGTTCTGATACGAGACATTCTTGGGGGAATTATTTATTTATTTAGCTGCATTTATATTCCTCTTTTCACTCGCTCAAAGCGGTTTAACAAAAGGGGGGCAATAATCAGTTCGACAGAGAAGGGGGGGTGCCGTCACCATGAGGTCCAACATTGATGATCTGAACAGAAGTAACAGAATTAGACAGTTGACGTAAGTCTCTTAGTTGGTAGCAGAGGGGTTAGGTCAGAGGGTTTGGATGTGCAGTCAGTGAGAGATGTCTGTTTCAGGTCCAAGATATTCATGAAACAGGATGTTTTTTAACTGTTTCCGGAATGTGGAGAGGTCTCTCTTGCTTTGGATCTGGCTCGTAAGGGAGTTCCAGAGGGAGGGACGAGTACAGTTCGAATGTTCTTACAGGTTTGTTGATTAACTTAGTTCGTTCATGGGGGATAGTGAGAGTGTTGCTGGTGGTCGGTCGGGTTTGTCTGTTGAGGATAGGCTTGGGTAGTAGAGTCTGGAGTTGAGAAGTCTGCGTTTGATGGAGGGCTTTGTGGATAAATAGGAGAGATTTGTATTTAATCCTTGCTTCGAGATGAAGGATGTGAAGTTCTCTCAGGACTGGGGTGATGTGATCGTGTTTTTTCGCTTTCTGGATGATTCTTGCAGTGGTGTTTAATGCATTTTGTAGGGTGTTGTTGTGGGTTGCGGGTTGCGGGTAGTCCGTGATAAATTGCATTACAGTAGTCCATGTGGGGGAGCGTCATAGCCTGCATGACTGTTCTGAAGTCTTGTGGGTCGATGAGTGGTCTGAGCCGTTGTACCGTCTTTGCTTTGTGAAATATTGTTCTGGTAGTCTTTTTAATCTGTTTAAATGTAAGCGCTTGATCAGTGATGATTCCCAAATATTTTATGTGGGGTTGATCTTGTATTTGGGTGGTTCCCAAGATGAGGTGTGGCGGCGGAATGAAGTTAGGGTCCTTGGTCACCATGAGGGCTTCTGTTTTTTTAATGTTGATAGACAGTTTGTTCTCTTGTAGCCAGCTGGAGACATCATTGAAGCAGTCTGACAGGTGACTGTTGGGTTGATGGTTGTGATGTGTCCATAAAGCATTATGTTGTCTGTGAAGATATGGTAGTTGATGTTATGAGCGCGTATTATCGAGCAGAGTGGCTGCAGGTAGATATTGAAGAGCATGGCGGATAGTGTGGAGCCCTGGTGTACTCCTTGGTGCTGTCGAAAGGCGGGGGAGGTTGCCATGCGTGTGCTGATCAGTTGTTGTCTATTGGTCGGGTAGAAATGGAACCATTGTAGCACGATGTCCTTGATGCCAATCTCCTGTAGTCTATGTAGGAGGGTGTTGTGGGAGATGGTGTCAAAAGCTGCGGATATGTCTAGAAGGATCATAGCATATCTAGAGTGTTTGGTCTGCATATCTTTGATTAGGGTGTTCAGTAGCGATATCTTGAGGGTCTCACCTCCATGCAATGGGCGGAATCCGTGTTGTTGTGGGTCCAGGAAGAAGTTAGTATCCAGGTGGTCTTGAAGCTGCTCTTGAATTATCTTCTTGATGACTTTGGCGGTGAATAGGAGACTTGCTATTGGCCTGAAGGAGGCAGGGTCAAGGGGGTCCAGGTTATGTTTCTTAAGGGTTGGGCGAATGGCGGAGGTTTTGAGGGTGTCTGGCATGTGTCCTTGCTTGAGAGATTCGTTGACTATGTGGGTTAGGGCTGTGCTTATGTCCTCTTTAGTTTTCTTTATCCACTCCACAGAGCAGGGATCTAATGGAGAGGTAGTGGTGTTTAGGCAGGAGATAGTGGATTCTGTCTTTTCTTTGGTGACTTGTACCTTCCCTATCAGATCTTTAACTGCACAATGTTCACTTGTGTTAGCCAACAATGTCTTAGTATTAGATTGAACTTGTGTTGCCATCCCATTCATCTGCTGCACCAATACTGTACCTAAAGAGGATATCGCTGTCCAGATAGATTCCAGAGTAAATGTAGTTGGGTGCTCCAAGGAAAAAGAAAACAATGATCTGGAACTGAGCCCTGCTACAGTCTCAACTGCTGCCGAAGCACCCCCAGCAACCTGAGCCTGGGTACGACTCTGCAGCTCTGCTTCCTTCTCCTTACGGTCAGCAATGCCTCCCAAAGCCAGAGTAGTTGTAACTGCCACCAACTCCAGTTCCTCCACCAACTCGGCTGATCTGCCTCCTTCCGGCCGCCAGTCACTCCCCAAGGTAGCACCATGGCTGTCCGAAATTGCTGGGTTTGACCAACCAGCAGACAGGAAGGGAGGCAAGCACTACTCCGGTGTAAGGTCACATCCAGCAGAGGACAACGAGCTCTCCAGCCCCGATGCTTCTAAGCCCGAAAAAACGCCGGCTTGTACAAGTGGACCGTCCAAATGCTGCAAGAAGGCATCCATCAGACCATGAGTCAAGGTAACAACCGGAGTGGAAGTCCTAGAAAGTTGAGGAGGCTCCTTGCAAAGTTTCCCCTTCCTTTTTGGCATAATAGAAAACAGCGTCTGGGGACACAACTGCCTATGCAGCCATCTTGGTTTCCCCCTCAGCTATTAAATTCTTGACCAATTTTCAAGTTTCACTAGAATCCCTCCTCATATTATCTACACCTTCCTAGCTGTCTACCCTATTGCAGATTTTAGTATAGTTTGCAAAGAAGCAAACCTTATCCTACAGCCCTTCCACAATATCACTTTCAAAAATGTGAAAAAGAATTGTACCAAGCACTGTTCCCTCTAAGCTGTGCGCGTGTGCGCGCACACACACCTCACCGAGCGAGCGCACATACTTTACAACAGAGCGCACAAAAATTACGGTTCTGATTCTGATAGAAAACAACACAGACGTCTTAAAATTTAAAAGTTGTTATGTATTTACGGTTTTCACAAGTTCTACAATGTTTTCTAGTGCAATCAATGTGGTGTACATACTGTATTCTGATGTGTAGTCAAATTTTAAAGTATATAACTCTTTGAGTGTCGTTATGTGGCGCACAAAAATTTAACCTTCCTTTAAAAACTGCACAGCTGATATTTTATGCGCACACAGCCTACAGAAAATTAGAGGGAACATTGGTACCAAGGACAGATCCCTGTAGCACACTACTGGTAATGTCCTCCGTGGAGTTTGTTGCCTCCCACTCAACCTGTTTCTAACCCAGTTGGTCACTTTAAAGCCTATCCTTAGGGCGCTCATTTATTTATAAGTCGCCAATGTAGAACGGTATCAAAGGCTTTACTGAAATTTAAATATATACCACATCTATCACGCTCCCTTAATCTAACTCTCTGGTCACCCAGTCAAAGAAATTAATCAGATTTGTCTGACAAAATCTGTCTCTAACAAAACCATGCTACCTCAGACCTGCAATCCATTGGTTTCCAGAAATCTCACTATGCCCTGTTCTAGCAGCATTTCCATCAGTTTACTCACCATAGAGGTCAGACTGACTGGTCTGTATTTCTCAATCTCTTTGTTCTGTTTTTGTGTAGAGGGACCACATTTGCTCGTCTCCAGTTTCCTGGGACCTCTCCTGACTATTTCAGCTAAATCTTTTGAGATTCATAGTGGGCTTTCTTTTCCTTTTGCATTTATTTACTGTCCTAACAAAAAGGTTTGTTGCCCTTAAAATCCCCTTTCAGTTTTGCTCACTGCTTTTCTACATCTTCCAGCTGTTCCCAGCCAGCTAATGACTCCTTAAGGTATTGTCCCATCTTGGCAAAGTTACTTTTTCTCATTTTTGAATGAACTGTCTCAATCATTGTCCTAATTCTAAAACACACTATTTGGTGATCACTGGATGTGCAATGATCACCCACTATAACATCAGAAATGCTCTTCCCATTTGTAAGCACCAGGTCCAGTATGGCCCCCTCCAGTGTGGATTCTGTTACCAGTTGGCAGAATATTTCTCACTGTAGAAAATTCAGTGTCGTCTTACTTCTAAATGACACTGCAGCAGGTATGTCCCAATCAACTTCCAACATACTGAAATTAACTATCAGTAGCACTTTTTCTTTCATTGCAATACTATGAATGTCTTCAATTAAATCTCTGCCCATGTTTCAAATCACCCAGAGAGTAGTATGGGGTTGAGAGTCCCCTTCAGAGTTTGTAGAGTGGCATGGAGGGGAGGGGGGAAGACTATTACTACTTAGCATTTATATAGCAATACTAGGCATACTGTGCTGTACATATACACATAAAAGACAGTCCCTGCTTTACAGAGCTTACAATTTGCCAAATCAGACAAACCAGGACTAGGGAATTCTTAGGGAAATTATTAAAAATACATATGGGCAGAGGAGGAAGTGATGCCACCAGGAGAGATGGGGGTTTGGAGCTGGAGCTCTGCAGCCTCTCTGAGTAAATTAAGTGATAACAACGTGTTAATGGTGGTCTCGAGCATGAAATTTCTGGGCCCACTCCTACTTGGTACTGAGAAGCCAGATGGTGCAAAGGAAACAAGCGGTGGATTTGAGAGACGTCGCCTACTCTAGTGCAAGCAAACTGTGGAGAGAGGGAAGCAAAATGGTGGCTGATGAGTCCCCAGAGGCCCGCAAGGCAAGCGGGACTGATGGGAGAGAGACAGCGAGTCCGACTCCAGAGAGGATGAGAAGATATCCCCGAGAGAATTCTGGCGGTGGTTCTGCGATGTAAAACAGGACTTGGGCACAGTCCACAATGATATTGCAAGTCTAGCAGTAGATTTGCAGGCGGAACTGGCTGATTTTGGCTGGCGAGTGGAAGTGATTGAGACGAGGGTGGATGAACTAGCAGAGACTGGAGCATGATAAACAGCTTTGACATTTGGAACAAGTAAATACTGACTTAATGAATAAGTTGGAAGACCTTGAAAACCACTTGAGGTGGAGCAACTTACGGTTTTGGGGGATAACCGAAGAGCCGGGGCACAAGAATTGTGTGAAAGTGGTGTCCAGCATTGTGAAATCTTTGCTTGTGCTGAACTTGGAGGATACTTCGGAGGTTGGGTGTGGAGCTGGCTCACATGCACTGGGCACTGGGGGTTCCCCTGACAAACTTGCCTAGAGTCTGCTTACACAAATATAGCCTGAAGGCAAAAGTGGTGGCGTAAGCTCATGTGACCAAAGGCTTTAATTGGAACTCTCACGCTGTCAAGATCTTTTAGGATTTGTCAGGATTGACACTGCAAAAGAGGCAGGAACTGCTCTTTCCATTTGCACTGGCAATTACAAAAGAAGGGAGGACACTTCATTCCCAAAACCAATTAGAGGCAGGAAAGATGCTGTAGGAGCTCTCTATTGCTGATTTGGAGGATATCAACACTGCGGAAAAGTCTCCATGGAAGAAAAGAAGTATGCTGTCAACAGAGTGAGGGAAGAGGCTGACTGAAGCGCAGCTTTGGCAGCGATCTGCCGCAGCACAATTTGGACTCAAATGATTGATTTGGTTGCAGAGCCTTCAGTAGGACTGGAAATACACTTGAGGAGCCTTGACTCTGTTTTCTGCAGGGATTGTAAGAATATGTGGGGAGGTAAATACATGGAGTTGGATATGTGTGCTGGGTGGTGGGGAATGTATTTGAATGTGATTCGTGGAAGTAGAATGGAATATGCTTGGGAAGGTGGGATGCAAGAGTTTGGTGTGGCGGAGTATTGTTGTTGCAGGGTTTGATGCTTGTGAGGTGGAAGGCGCAAAGAGATTGGGGATGCATAAGTTTGTTAACAGTGAGTGACTCTAGTGGTGAAGTATGAAAAAGGGCTGAGGGTGGGGTGGAAGAGAAATGGTGAGAACTGTAGGCATAGGGGGGGAAAATGGTGGGCTTGGGGATCTATGGGCATAAGTGGAGCTGTCCAAATGGTGAATGTAGGGTGCTGTTTGGGAGAGGGTACTGGTTGTAGATGATGGTGGAGAGGGAGTTATCTGATGATGTAGGCAATATTGGCGCTTGTGGGGGCTGTGTTCTGAGGGTCGTCACTTCCTCATATGGCATGGGTGCCTCATGGTTGAAGGTACCAAATAGAAGTGGGAAGAGGGGGGTGCTGGGGACTGGCTTCAATATTGGCCTTATTCAGTTTGGGTTGTGCTCAGATGGTGGCTATATATAAAATTGTAACATATAACATTAAGGGCTTGAATGCACCAGTGAAGCGCACCTCTTGTTGAAAAAACAAGATAGCCTCCAAGCTGATGTAGTCTTGCTCCAGGAGACTCACTTGCTCAAGAATCCAGTGATCACCAGAAGGTGTAGTTCAGTATTAGGACTAGGGCTGTTAAAATCCTTTCAAAAACTAGAGTCTTAGACTTTAGGAAAATTACTTGTGCCAAGAAGGGCCAGTACCTCAGGGATATAGAAAAACAGTGGGCAAAACTGAAAGTGGCTATTTTAAGGGCTACCAACCTTTTTGTTAAAATGGTAAATAAAGGTAAAAGGAAAAAGAGACCACTATGGTTTTTGAAAGAAGTAGATGTAAAGGTGAAGAAAAAGGAGGCCTTCATGAAATACAAGAGATCACAGAGAGAGGAAGACAGGCATCTATATTTAGAAAAACTTAGAGAAGCTAGCAAAGTAGTCAGGAAAGCAAAGATTCAAAAAGAGGAGGAAATAGCCAATGCAATAAAATGGTGGGATAAGACATTTTTCAGATATGTTAATGAGGAGAGGAAGGGGAGGAATATGTGGAAGCTGATGAGGATAAAGTAGAATTGCTTAACAAATATTTCTGTTCTGTGTGCACAGTTGAAGAACCACGAGCAAGATCTCAGAAAATGCCCACAAACAGGAACAAAAGTGAGGGGAATCTTGAACAATTTTCAGAAGACTGTGTTAGTGAGAAACTAGCTAAACTTAAAGTAGACAAAGTGATGGGACCAGATGGGATACACCCGAGAATACAGAGGGAACTTGGGGACGTTCTAGCAGCTCCAGTAACTGACATTTTCAATGCCTCGTTGGAGTCGGGAGTGGTGCCAAAGGACTGGAGAGAGGCACATGTGGTCCCTTTACACAAAAGTGGAAGTAAGGATGTGGTTGAAAACCGCAGGCCGGTTAGTTTAACTTTGGTGGTGAGTAAATTTTTGGAAATGCTGCTGAAAGAGAAAATAGTGAGGTTTCTGGAGTCCAGCAGATTACAGGACCCGAGGCAGCATGGATTCACCTGAGGGCAGGTCTTGTCAGACAAATCTGATTGATTTTCTTTGACTGAGTGACCAGGGAGTTGGACCAAGGGAGAGCCCTAGATGTGGTGTATTTAGATATCAGTAAAGCCTTTGACGCTGCTCCTCACAAGCAGCTTATAAATAAACTGAGCACCCTAGGGATGGACGCTAAAGTTACTGCTTGGGTTAGAAATTGGTTGAGGGGGGAGGTGACAAAGGGTACAGATAAATGGAGCTCACTCTGAGGAGAAGGAGGTTACCAATGGTGTGCCCCAGGGATTTGTCCTTGGTCCGATTCTTTTTAACATCTTTGAGTGATATAGCGGAAGGGCTTTCAGGTAAGGTTTGCCTCTTTACTCTATTGTAGATTTCGGTATTATCTGCAGACACCCAGGAAGGTATAGATAACATGAGGAGGGATCTAGCTAAGCTTGAAGAATGGTCTAGAATTTGGCAGCTGAGATTTAATATTAAAAAATGCACGGTCATGCCTTTGGGCTGCAGCAATCCAAGGGAGCAATATCTTATAGGATGTGAAGTACTTTTGTCCACTAAAGAAGAGTGGGACCTAGGCATGATTGTGTCTGATGATCTTAAAGTAGCTAAACAGGTAGAAAAGGCAACAGCAAAAGCTAGAAGGATGTTTGGATGCATAGGGAGAGGAATGGCCAGCAGAAGAAAGGAAGTGATAGTGCCTCTGTATAAGTCTTTGGTGCGACCTCATTTGGAGTATTGTGTGCAATTCTGGAGACCGCAGCTTCAAAAGGATATAAACAGGCTGGAGTCAGTACAGAGGGCGGCTGCTAAAATGGTTAGTGGTCTTCATTATAAAGCATATGAGGCCAGACCTAAGGATCTTAATATGTACACCTTAGAGGAAAGGCGGGATAGAGGTGATATGATTGCGACGTTTAAATACCTCCATGGCATAAATGCACAGGAGGAGAGCCTCTTTTGATTAAAAGCAAGCTTTGCTACAAGGGGACATGGGATGAGGGTGAAAGGGGTCAGGAGTGATATGCGGAAATATTTCTTTACAGAAAGAGTGGTGGATCCATGGAATAGTCTTCCAGTGGAGGTGGTAGAGATGAGGACAGTATCTGAATTCGAAGAAGTATGGGACAAACACAGAGGGTCTCTAAAGGAAAAAAGGGGACTGTTGTAGTGGTTGATATAGAAGAGCAGACTAGATAGGCCATGTGGTCTTTTTCTGTCATCATGTTTCTAAGAATGATCAGCATTTGTTATGCTCGCCAAGTACCCCTGTGTGGTGGCGGCCTCAAATATGTGAGTAAAGAAAAAGGCGGAGGTTGCTGTTCTCTTCTATACGGCAATAGATCGTGAGATGTGTGAAAAAGTAGCAGACCCTGCCTGGAGGTTTTTGATAGTGCGCATTAAGCTGGGGGGAGGCAGGGGCGAGGTAGAGTGGAATATTGTAAATGTGTATGTCCCAAATAAAGACCCAGGGGGCTTTCTTCAGAGGTTTGGGGGATAAGATGCTGGGCATGGCTGGGGTTCGGTGGGTGGGGACTTTAATCTTATTTGTGATCCTCATTGACAATTCTAGGGGGGGGGGCAATATGGGGGCAAGGACGGGAGGCTCGTGAAGGAAATGGTCAGGGAGGTGGGCCTTGTAGATACATGAAGATTTCTGTATCCGACTGGGAGGACCTACTGCTACTACTTTACTCTGCGCTCCACAATACATATTCTAGGATTGATCTAGTAGATAAGGCTCAGGTCTCTGAAGTATAGCAAGGTAATATAGAAACTACAGCATTGTGATTATAATGGGGTGGGGACGGTGGTATAGACCATAGTATGGGTTGCCTTTAAAGCTTCAGTTAGAGAGAGATTACTAAGGTGGACTAAAGAAGCAGAGGGAGCAGTGTGAAAATCGTGTTAAAGATGCAGAGAACCAGCAGGTGCCCTCAAAGCAGCTAGGACTGGAAGTGGGGAGATTTCGAATGAAATTGAGGAACTGTTAGAGGAGGGTACAGCGCGATTTAGAGATGACTAAACAATTTTTTTAAAAATTTGGCAATATGGCAGAGAGATTGCTAGCCTTCCATTTGACAGTGAGGAAACAGAAGAGCCAAATTGTACAGATCTGCAAAAAGGGTGGGGAGAGGGTGACTACTTTAGAATAAATCAGGGGATGTTTTGTTGAGTTATATTTGGACTTATATAGGTCGTAAGAGTCTGGATCGAGGGAGAGTAGGACCACCTTTTTGATGGAATGTGATCGTCCTCTACTGGAGGCAGAACAAAGGGCAGTACTGGAGGCAGAGATAGTGAGGAAGGAGATCCGGATGGCTATTAAGAGTTGAAATCTCCTGGAGTGGATGGGCAGACACCGTTGTTCTATAAGAAATTTCAAGAGCAAGTATATGACCTGTGGGTGGCTATTTTTAATGCCATTCTGCAGGGGAACCCCCTGTCAGAATCCATATTGATGGCAGGTATTACTATTATCCCTAAGGATGGTAAAGATCCAGCTCCGTGTGGATCTTACTGACATGTTTCCCTTCTGAATCTTGATGCTAAGTTATTGGTAAAATTGCTGGCCAACTGGTTGAATAAGTTTCTGTTGAGGCTGGGATAGATCAAGCACATTTTGTCAAGGAGGGGGAAGGGGGGGACAGTATAAAAGAAAAGTGCTCTGGTTGATGCGGTGGATGCAGAGAGTAAAACTCCTTCCATCCTACTGGCAGTAGACGCTGAAAAAGCCTTTGATAGAGTGGAATGGAGTTTTATGTGATATTCTGGGGGCTATGGGATTTGGGTCTAATTTTATTCAGTTGGTCAAGGCATTATATAGGCCAGAGTCCAAGCTAATGGGGGGTGTTCAATGGAATTTCAGTTGACCAGGGGGACTTTCCTCCTCTTGTTTGTTTGGTTTCTGGAGCCTTTAGCTGCTAGTATTAGGGTTAGAGAGGATATCTGAGGGATTCAGGTTGGGAAGGGGGAATATAAATTGGCTTTATTTGCTGACTATATCCTCTTCATGGTGGAGGAACCTGTTCATTTGCTTTTTGTTATAATGGATGAATTGCAGGAGTATGGGACTTTATTAGGGTTGAAAGTGAATATGACCAAGTTAGAAATCCTGAATGTCTCCCTTTCTGAGCAGAAACTGGTGCTGATCGGAGGAGGTTTCCTTTTAGGGAAACGAGGAAGGGAGTGAAATATTTAGGGGTACACTTGGGTACTGATTTGTGTAGGTTGTGTGACCTCAACTACCCGTCATTGGTCAAGTGCATTTTGGGGGATCTTGAAAGGTGAGGGAGAAATTAGTATTCTTGGTTGGGACGGATGGCTATTTTACAAATGGCGGTCTTGCCCTTTCTTTTATATTTGTTTATGGTCTTGCTAGTAGAGATTCTTCAGATGGCTTTCCAAAAGCTTAACAGGAAACTTTATGCCTTCATTTGGTGACACAGACCACCTAGAATTTTGCAGCAATATCTGATACTTCCTAGGAGAGAGGGGGTAGGGATATTTGTAGATATTTTCTTGTGGCACAGTTAGAAGCGGTGGTGGAGTGGGGGTGCACCCTAAAAAGCAATGAGTGACTATTTTAGAAAAGATACATGGAGAATCTGTGCTGTAGCTTTTGTGGAAAGGGGGAGGGAGGTCTAGACAAAGAGTTCTCTTTCTTAAGTGCATTATGGGGGTCTGGGTGCATGAAAATGGGGTGTTGGGGTGGGGAGAACATTTTCATAGGCTATGGATCCCCAGCCATGCCCAGCAGCTTCCCCAGGACGAGGTGGGAGGGGTCCTGAGAAGGTGGAGAGAAAAAGGGGTTACCCACTTGATAAATCTGTACGAAGAGGGAATTTTGCAATCTTTTGAACAGCTGAGTAGGAAATAGACGAAAAAATCAATTTTGTTCAGCTCATATTTGCAGATCCACCACTTTTGCAAACCACCCTGAGGGGCCAGAATCCCACAGAAGTTCTGACTGTTTTTGAGCGACTTCTTATGGGCAAGCTGGGATATAAAAAAAAGTAGTAACCCAGGTGTATATAGAATTGGTGTGATTAGATTGTAAGCTCTATAAAGCAAGGACTTCATCTTACATGTATATGTGCAACACTACATATGCCTTGTAGCACTATACAAATAAGTAGCAGTAGTAGTAATATGAAATAGTTAAGTCTGTGCTTCACAGCAGTCAGATAATAGATTTCCACATGTTATGTCTGATTCTGAAGAGAAGGATGTTTCACACTGCATATTAAGTCATTGTTTAATTTATTAAGAACATAAGATATGCCATACTGGGTCAGACCAAGGTTCATCAAGTCCAGTATCCTGTTTCCAACAGTGGCCAATCTAGGTCACAAGTACCTAGCATTCTCCAGGAACAAGCAAGAAGTCAGTTCTCGCATATGGGAGATGTCGGCACTGATGGAGCCCACGTGGAGCATTTCCCCAGCTTTCAAAGAAAGCCTTTGGAAATGTCACCATGCCTGCATGGTTCCCTTCCCACCTATGGGTGCCATCTTGGTAAGTCTCCCTTTTTCCGTGAAGCCCTTCGGATGCACGTCCTGTATCTCTGAAAATGTTTTTCTTCATGTTGTCTTTTATTCCAGTTTCCCGGTCCTCTTCCCGCCGTCCAAGTGCCCCTGCTTCGGCAGCGGACTCCGGGACTTTATTTTCCTTTTCTTTGTGAGTTCATATCCAGTGTGTTTTCGCACCCTTTTCAACCGCTGGCCGAACCAAAGGTCTTCGACCTTGCGGGGATCCTTTTTGCCCCCATGGCCTTCGTTTCACAAAGTGTGACAGATGCTCCAAAAGCATGTTCCTCACAGACACCCATGTCTGGGAGTGGATGATTACCCGCAGCTCTGTTTCCCTTGTAAAAAGATGTCCCCCTCCATGGCCATCCAGATCCGTAAGCAGAAACTGGATGATATTTTCCGCAAGATGGCCCCGGTGTCCCCGGCAGCTTCCCGCTCCACTGATCCTCCACCTCTTGGGTCCCCCATGGCTGCCCTACGGCCCTGGCACCACTCCAAGCAAGGGTCCCCCGAAAGGGAGTGGAAGAAGAAGGCCTTGAGGACTCAGTCAGGGGCTCTGGACAAGCGTGAGCATTCTCGCGCTCGCGCTAGGTCTCTTAGCCCTCCTTGGCTGAGAAGGAGCGGCCCCAAAAGTTACCTCGTACTGATATGGAGGCCTTCGGTGATGGCGCCCGGTCTCCTGAGGGTCATCCTGGGGAGGACCCCCTCTCCTCTTCGAGGCCCGACCCAGTTATGCTGGTGTTGGCGTCGCAGGACCCCACTCCTGAGTGGGAGGCCTGAATGGCACTGGAGCACAGCACTTCTGCCTTTCTTGCTGCCCAGCAGGCGCTGGTTCCAGGCCCCGCTGGCACGCGCCGTAAGACTTCGAGGGCGATGCCTGTCTTGGCTCACCAAACTGCTGCGACAACCCCCAAGAACCAGAGGCCTTGTGAGGGATCCTGACAGAGGTCTCGATCTCTGTTCTGGTCCTCGGGTGCGAGATCTTCCCGAGCCAGCATCTCCAGCTCCAGCTCCAGAGGGGCCTTAGCCATGAGAGTCCAGTGCACTTCACGGGCTCTGCTCGAGCAGCCTAGTTCCGAGTCCACAGAGATTTCGGACTGGGAGTCTGATGGGGATACTTCCTCTGAATCCTGGGCTCATCAGGATCTTCCCTCGGATCCTTCCTCACCCGCTCAGAAGCTGCGATTGCCTCCTGAAGATACCTCCTTTCTGGAGTTTGTGCAGGACATGGCTCGAGCCCTGGTGTGCTCTACGCAATTCGAGGAGGAGTCTTGTGCAGAGGAACTCGATATATTACAATATAAGGCCCCGCCAAGGGAATCCCTCACTGTTCTGGTTCCACTTACTTTGACCTGGCTGCTCCTCCGCATGTGGGAGACACCTGCGTCTATCCCCATTGTAAGCAAGCGCCTGGACACCATGTACAGGGTCCAGCAGGGGCTCAGCTTCCAAAAAGTCCAGCTCCCCCATACTCAGTGGTAGTTGAATCTGCAGAAGAGTCCAAAAATCCACTCTTTGGTCCCGCCGGGTAGGGAGTCTCATGCCCTCTGGCAAAAGGCCTACCATGCTGGCTTACCGCATCTAGGCTTACCAGCTATATATAGGTATGTTCCTTCGTAACCTCATGCAGTAACTCAGGGGTTTCCAGGCGGGCCTCAAAAGCGATTACCTCCGCCACTTCCAGTCCCTCCTGAACTCAGTGGGGGACTGTTCGAAGTACCTTTCTCACACTGCATATGACAGCTTTGAATCCTCTGCTCGGGTAGCGGCTGCAGGTATTGGGGGCAGGCGACAGGCCTGGCCTCCAGTTCTCGGATTTCGAACAATGGGTCCAGGAAAAGCTGCTTGATGTACTGTGCCTGGGCAAACAGTTTGGCAAACCGATGGAGGACAAAGCAGCAGAGAATTGAGATGGAGTACGTAACCCGCACCCATCTCTCCCGGAAGACCTCTTCCCTCCCACAGAAGAAGCAACAGGGCAAAAAGCCTTTCTTTCAGAGGAAGGGTCTCCCCTATCGGGGCTACCCACCTTATCCTCCACTGTCGGCTCCATCTCGAGGCAAACAGAACAAGAGCGGCCACCAAGCTCCACGTAAGCCAAAGGGCTCCAGAAACCAGATCCTGGCACCGGCCCAGTCGTCCCTGGGTTTTTGACGCCAGATGCATAGCCGCTCGCCCACCGGTGACCCAGCTACCGGAGGTAGGGCGCCTGGTCCACTTCGCTCCCCTATGGGAGTCTGTTGCCTCTGACACTTGGGTTCTCCAGGTCGTCCGGGAGGGTTACCTCCTACACCTGGACTGGCTTCCCTCACCCTTCTGCTCCGCGGAGCCCTCTTGGCTCCTCGCGCACCAGTTTTTCTTGGTGTAGGAACTTGCCAGCCTCCTTGAGGAACAAGCAGTGGAAGTAGTCCACCGCACCTCAGATGTCGCGGCTTCTACTCCCGCTACTTCCTTGTGCCAAAGCAGGCGGGCGGGTTCCAGCCCATCCTCGATTTAAGAAATCTCAACAAGTATCTGGTGCAGGAGAGGTTCAAAATGCTCTCCCTTGGCGCCTTGCTGCCCTTCCTCCGACAAGACGACTGGCTATGCTCATTGGACCTTCGGGATGCGTACGCTCACATCCTGGTCCATCCAAAGCACATAAAATACTTGCGCTTAAGAGTACAAGGGAACCCCACTACCAATACAGAATGCTTCCCTTTGACCTCATGTCTATTCCGCGAATGTTCACCAAATGCCTCGCGGTAGTCGCAGTCCACCTTTGGTTACAGGGCACCTTAGTCTACCCTTATCTAGACGACTGGCTCGTAACGGGGGAGACAACTGACAAAGCACGCCGAGCTGTGGCCTGCACCGTCCATCTCCTCGAGCACCTCGGCTTTGTGGTGAATTACTCGAAGTCTCATCTCACTCCAGTCCAATCCCTGGAGTTCATCGGCGCGTGCCTTGACACTCAGCGGTCGATGGCCTTTCTTCCCCAGGATAGGACAGACCACCTCATCGCTCTGGCCTCCGCAGTTCAGCACTGTGACGCAGTTTTTGCTCGAGCGATGCTATGTCTTTTCGGCCATATGCCCTCGACGGTCCACGCGCAGTGGTGCCTTCGCATCCAGTGGGCTCAGGCGACAGGCCATCTCAGAGACGCCGTCTTGGTCACTCCCCAGCTGTCCGAGTCCCTCGACTGGTGGCGGGACACCTGGAACCTGCTTCGGGGCATGCCTTTCCAGGCTCCATAGCACGATGTGGTCCTGACCATGGATGCCTCTCTAGCTGGCTGGGGAGCACACTGCAGCAAGCTCGGCACGCAAGGGACATGGAGTCCACGGCTGCCGAGCAACTTCCTTGCTCTCCGGGCATTCAGGCACCACGTCCTCTATCGGATGGTGCTTGTCTAGACAGACAACCGGGTGGCAGTGTTCTATATGAACAAGCAAGGGGGCACCTGCCCTCACAGCCTCTTCCTGGAGGCGGTGGCCTTATGGTGTTTTGTGATCCACCAAGGCATAGTCTTGCAGGCTACTTATCTCCCGTGTCAGGACAACATGCTGGTGGACAGACTGAGTCAGATTGTCCAGCCACACGAGTGGCGTCTCTGCCCGCAGACAGCACAGTGGCTGTTCTGGCACTGGGGGACTTCAGTCCTGGACGTTTTTGCCCGCTCTACGAATTTGCAGCTCCCGCGGTTCTGTGGCCTAGTAACCCACCCAAGCAGGGAAGCCTCCGATGCCTTCCTGCTGTCATAGACGCACGGCCTCCTGTGCGCATTTCCTCCCACCCTGCTCATAGCGTGGGCCTTTTTCAAGATTCAGTGGGACGGGGCTTCTTTGATCTATGTGACCCTGTGGTGGCCTTGGCAACCCTGGTTTCTGCTGCTCCTTTGGCTCTCATCGGAGTGTCTGGTTTCCCTGGGCAGTACGCCAGGCTTGTTGACACAGGAGGAGGGTATACTGCTTCACCCGAACCTGAGGTCTCTATCCTTCATGGTTTGGTGGCTGAGCGGGTCGCACTTGCCCCTCTTCATCTCCCGGTGGAGATCGAGAACATATTGCTGGTTTTGCGCCAGGACTCGACTAGGAGGGTCTACGCTTTTAAGTGGTGTTGGTTCTCAGTATGGTGCTCAGAGGTACGGGCTGTCCCATTCTCTTGCCCCACCCACCTGGTCATGAAGTACCTGCTCCATCTCTTGCAGGTGGACCTGAAGTCCAACTCAGTCAGGGTCCACCTGAGCGCGATCTCAGCCAACCACTACCCAGTTGAGGGCAGACCCCTCTCAGGCCAGCCGCTGGTTTCCCGCTTCATGTGCGGGCTGCTGCTTTCCAGGCCTCCCATCCGACTGCCTCTGGCGGAGTGGGATCTGAATGTTGTCCTCACATGATTAACCCAGTCATCTTTCGAGCCGATGGCGTCCTGCTCACTTCAGCACCTTTCTTGGAAGGTGGTTTTTCTGGTAGCCCTCACCTCGTCCCGGATGGTCAGTGAGCTACAGGCCCTGATGGCCGACGCACCCTACACAAGGTTTTATGAGGATCGGGTGGTTCTCCGAATGCACTCCAAGTTTCTCCTGAAGATTGTCTCGGATTTTCTTGTCAACCAGGAGATAGTGCTGCTGACCTTCTTCCCGAAGCCCCACATGGACCGGGCATTGGCAGTTCTCCACACCCTCGACTGTAGGAAGGCTCTCTCTTTTTACCTGTAGCGTACGCAGATCTACCGCAGGTCTAAGCGGCTCTTTGTCTCTACAACTCTGCCTGTTTGGGACTTGCGGTCACCAAGTGGATCCTTTCCCTCTGGGTGGCGGATTGCATTGCATTTGCCCAGGCTCAAGCTAGGCTACCGCTGGACCACCGAGTCATGGCGGATGGTGCGAGGGTAGCGTCAGTGGCACATCTGTGCTTCGTGCCCCTGGCGGACATCTATCAAGCCCGCAACATGGTCCTTGGCTAACACTTTCACAATGCATTACTGCCTGGAGAGGGAGTCCCGTCAGGACAGCACCTTCAGCCTGGCCGTACTCCTTAACCTGTTCGGGGTTTAGGCAACTCCGGCCCTCCAACCCTTCTTCTGTGGCTACCGGGAGTGTGGTCTTCGGGGTCCTCAGGCTGTCTTCGGTTACCAATTTCTGCTCACGTCTTGCCATGGCATTTTTTCCTATGGGTCCTCAGTACCCTATACCTGGAGATTTCCATATGTGAGGACTGACTTCCTGCTTGTTTCTGGAGAAAGTGTAGTTACTCACCTGTAACAAGTGTTCTCCAGGGACAGCAGGAATCAGCTCTCACAATTCACTCACTTGGAGTTGCCCATTCTTTTTGGATTTTTTTATCCTTGCCTGAGCTAGTCATCAGACTGAGTAAGATGGCACCCTTGGGCGGGAAAGGGACCACGCATGCATGGTGGCATTCCCAAAGGCTTTCTTTGAAATCTGGGGAAATGCTCTGCGTGGGCTCCATCGGTGCCGATGTCACCCATAGGTGAGGACTGATTCCTGCTTGTCCCTGGAGAACTACGCTGTTTCCCCAAAGGACACAGGTTACACAATGCAAACTTGCGCTCTGTCCCTATGACAGACATCTGCCGGGCGACCACTTGGTCCTCAGTCCACACCTTTGCAGTTCACTATTCCCTGGAGTAGGAGTCCCAATGGGACAGCTCCTTCGGCCAGACCATACTCCGTAATCTCTTCAGGGTCTAGGCAACGCCTACCCTTCTTGTTCAGACTACTGGAGTGATGGTTCTCCCTGGACACTGGGGTCTTTTTAGAGTCTACCTTCGGACTCGCATACTGCTGCTCACAGCTCCTACACTTCTTGGAGTCAGGTCTCAAGTCCATATTCGTAAATGACCTGGAAATGGGAATAACAAGTGAGGTAATCAGATTTGCAGATGAGACAAAATTATTCAAAGTTGTTAAAAACCCATGAGGATTGTGGAAAATAGCAGAGAGACCTTGATAAATTGGCATCCAAATGGCAGATGAACTTTAATGTGGACAAGTGCAAAGTTATGCACCTAGGAAAGAACAACCCAAACTATGGTTATACAATGCAAGGTTCCACATTAGGAACCACCACCCAGGAAAAGATTTAGGCGTCATCGTGGATGACATGTTGAAACATTCTGCCTAGTGTGCAGCGGCGGCCAAGAGAGCTAATAGGATGCTAGGTATCATAAGGAAAGGAATGGAGAATAAAACAAAGGATATTATAATGCTTCTGTATTGTTCCATGGTGCGACTGCACCTTGAATATTGTCTGCAATTCTGGTTGCCATATCTTAAAAGGATATAGCGTTATTAGAAAAGGTACAGAGAAGAGCCACCAAAATGGTAAAGGGGATGGAAGGATACCTCTATGAGGAGAGGCTAAAAAAGTTAGGGTACACTGTCAGGGCCACTCGGTGCAGGGCGTCTGGTCCTCGACGGAGGCCAGCTGGGCCATCAACTTTCTAGAGGCCTGAGCACTACGGCATTTCCTCCCACTCCTGCATGCCTGAGCTGTCTGGATGTTGTCTGACAATGTGACGACGGTTGCTTATCTCAACAGGCAGGTTGGCAGTCGGTGCCCAGGAGATGAGTCTTCTCTTCCTGTGGGTGGAGTTCACTTGCAAGCTCTGTTGGCGCAGCACATTGCAGGGGTGGACATTGTTCAAGTGGATTTTCTCAGTCGTAATGCCCTCGACCCTGGCGAGTGGGAGCTGGCGGCGTGGACCTTCAGCCGCATTGTGCAGAAGTGGGGTCACCCGTTGCTGGATCTAATGGCGACCTCGTCCAACACCAAAGCGCCACTTTTCTTCAGCAGGAGGAAGGACCCAAGATCAAGCAGTCCTGATGCTCTGGTGCAGGAGTGGTCTCTGGCTTGCCTTCTGTACGTTTTTCCCCCGTGGGCAATGATTGCCCGAGTGCTGCGGTGGATAGCAGCACATCGAGGAAAGGTGATCCTGGTAGCCCCAGACTGGCCCCATTGTCCGTGGTATGCCGATGTGATGCAGCTCACCAGGGCCCTGCCTCTGGTGCTGGGCTCCTGCAGGGGGCTCCTATGGCAGGGACCGGTCCTCCTAGACGACCCTGATCCCTACTCGCTTACGGCCTGGCTCTTGAGCGGCGTAGATTAGTGCATAGGGATTATCAGGAGTCCATAGTAGCCACCCTGCTCAAGGCTCGGAGAGCGTCCACATCTACAGCATATGCCCAGGTCTGACGCTGTTTCATGCGTTGGTGTAAACAGTGTTCTCTCTTTCCGTGGCAAGCACTGATTCCGCATGTTCTGGCCTTTTTGCAGATGGGGTTTGAGAGTGGGCTTGCTCTCAGTATGCTAAGGGTGCAGGTGGCGGCTTTAACATGCTTCTGCGGACTGCTTGAGGGGCTCTCCCTAGCATCACTTGCTGATGTGGCCTGGTTTCTTCGGGTGGTGGGGGGGTTCCATTTTCTCCGGCCTCCCCGTTATCCACTAGTGGGATTTGTCTGTCGTCCTTCGTGCACTAGGGACGTCACTCTTTGAACCCCTGCGCTCTGCCACTCTACTGGACCTGACTCTCAAAACAGTCTTTTTGGTAGCAATCACTTCAGCATGATGCTTGTCTGAGCTTCAGGCTTTGTCCTGCCAGGACCTGTTCTTATCCTTCTTGGCAGAGGGAGTCTCCCTAAGGACCGTTCCAGCCTTTCTACCCAAGGTTGTCTCTGCCTTCCATGTGAATCAGATGGTGTCTCTCCCATCCTTTTCGAAGGAGCAGTGTGTGGGCTGCAATGCCAACCTCCATTTCTTGGATGTGCAGCGTACCCTGTGACGCTATCTTAAAGTCACCAATTCCTTCCGCCTTTTGGACAGGCTTTTAGTCTTGATCGCTGAGGTGCATAAGGGCATGGTCACATCAAAGTCCACAATTGCCCGGTGGATCAAGTGGGCAATCGAATCTTCCTATCTGTTGCAGGGTAAGCCTGTCCCGAATGGGTTACGAGCTCATTCTATGAGGGCCCAAACGTCGGCCTGGGCGGAGCGGTCGCAGGTCACACCGATAGATATTTGTCAGGCTTCAATCTGGTTGTCTTACTCTACGTTTGTTCAGCACTATTGCTTGGTCCTCCAGGCCAGGGAGGCAGCAGACTTTGGGGCCGCTATGTTGGCCGCTGCTGGGTCCTGCCCTGAGTGGGAGTAGCTCGGGTACTGCCTGCTAGTCTGGACTGGTCTAGCAGGATGAGCTGGAAGGTGAAATTTTACTTACCATTAATTTCCTTTCCTGGAATCCTGCTAGACCAGTCCAGAGCCCGCCCATAATTCTGTTTTGCAGGGCCAATGCTCACTTCTCTAAGCCGATAAGATTTCAACTTGTTCCTCAGTGGGCTTGATCTCTGGCTTGTACATAGTTGTGCTAGGCACAGTTCCGGTGCGTCACTCCTGTGATAAGGAAGCTTATCATGACAGAGGAGAAAGGGATAAAGGAAAGGAATCCACCCTTATAAAAGGACCTATTTTGCAAGGTCAGAGAAACAAATCCCCAATCACACCTAGAAAGCAGGAAATTCCCAGATGGGATAAGTTTCAGAGTTCCCCTAGTGGAGAAAAGGAGAGGGAATACAGGCCCAGGGTAAAGGACCCTTACGTCACTGAGTTCCCTAATTGCCCAGCTGCCAGGAGGCAAGCTGTTCTCCGTCACCTGAGAGGAGAAGAGGTGGGGCTGGAGCCTTGGGAATTTAAGTCTAGGATAGAGAAAGAAGGAGGAGAGTCCCAGAGAGAGTCTCAGGGAGAGACCCAAGCAGAAACACAAGCTGGAGGACAGGACGAGGAAACACAGGAGAATGGTGGCCAGAGCATGAGGGAGGAGAAGCTGCTACAAGCCCAGGCCCAGGTATGAGCCTTGAAAGCTGGATTAATACAGAGCAGTGCAGAGTTGCAAGGGATACTCTCAGCTCTAACGGAAGGCAGTCAGCTGAACCCTGTGAACTGGAAGAACAGGTAGAGCCTATGCAACTAGGTGAACCAGACCTAGCTGTGAATGATGAAGACTCATACATGGATTGCTCCTTGTGCCAATCCTTTACTGCAAAGGGATTGAAAGAAAACCACCCTTAAGAGAAAACCTTCAGAGTCAGGTAACCTTGAAAGCCTGTAGATGGTTTTGTGCATGTCCTGTGTTCAAGAAGAAATACGTTTGCTGAGAAAGCAAGAACAAGCTGAAGCTCTCTGATTGGGCTTGATAAACACCTGCTATCCAGAGCAGTGCACCGACAAGAAGCTGAGCTAATGGTGAAAGGAAGTAAAGTTTTTGGCTTTGTTTTTGAATATTCCTAAAGCCTTGAATAAAGCATTATTTGCTTATGAGAAGTTTTTGTCCTGTTAAAAGTTTCTTTGTAAGGAGACAAACCAGCCTGGAAATGTTTGGGACTATGAGAACAGAAAACTGCCATTAAAAAATGCAGTTTTTGTTTGCTTTAAACAGCAATGCTAGTCAAGCTGAAGAGCACTATAAGCTGAAAGTTTGCTTTGAGTTTATTTATGTCCTGATGTGTATTGTGAAGGTAGAAAGTATCCAAGAGTAGTATTTGTGAACCTTGCGTTTGAGTCAATAAATTCTGTCATTGCCTTATCATTTGAGCCAACTACAAGTGTTTTTTTTCTACCTGAAGCCAAGTGGATTGTGACTGAACTACCTTTCCCAAAGGGCATGGCAAAGGAACCAGTCAGTTAAAGGCTAAAAGGTGAAACTTTCTATGATAACCGCGCCCCTCCATACTGGAAGTAAGGAGCAAGGGCGTGACACTCCAGACAGCCCGTGCTCCAGAAGGCAGATAAAGATTAAGCGCATTTTGGTAATTGGTTAATAAGAGTTCTTGCTATGTTGCTGTTTCAGGTAAGGATTTTTTGCCTTGACAGTGATAAACTGAAGCTGACCCCTAAGGGGTAGTGGATTATAGCCAGAGAGGGGCGAAGCCGAAGTTTTGATTGGTTCTCTGTCTCCATCAGCTGCTGGCTGGGGAACTCAACCCACTAGTCTGGACTGGTCTAGCAGGATTCCAGGAAAGGAAATTAATGGTAAGTAAAATCTCACCTTATCAATTGTACACTAACAATTGAAATAACAAGATTAGGGTTTTGACTAGTATATCCTTAAAATGTACCATATAGGCTGGTGCTTAATGGAAACTTTTACCAAACTCTGTATCTGTGCATAGTTATACATCTATAAGGCAAACACAGGAAATTCTAATTTTTGTGTGCAACCTAGGTGACATTGTGTGGACGAAAAGGTTTTGAATGGAAATTTACTTTGATGTGCTAAGGAATTTACAACTCTAACAGTTAGGTAGCTCTAGGTGCAAGATGTTAAATACTTGGTTTTGGAACTTAGCTCTCTCTTAGGCATTGAACAGAATTATCAATCAGGACTCTTAAACTATTAAAATAAGCCTAAAATGAAATAGAAGCAGAAAGAGGTTTTGAGACTAAATATAAAATTAAAGCTGTAGGAATTTTCTGCCTATTCTAACTTGTTCATCTGTTAATGGGTGGGCTTAAAAGTTGTGGCTAGACTGTTCATTTTCTAGACATATTTTTAAGAAGGAAAAAGAGGAACAACCTTAGTTTGAACATATTTCACCAGAGTTCAACTGGAAGACAGAAAGGAGAGGGCCCCAGCTAGGTGGCAAATTTACTACTTGCAAGCACTGTTCCCTCTAAGCTGTGCGCGTGTGCGCGCGCACACACCTCACCGAGTGAGCGCACATACTTTACAACAGAGCGCACAAAAATTACGGTTCTGATTCTGATAGAAAACAACACAGACTTTCTATATTTTCTAGTGCAATCAATGTGGTGTACATACCGTATTCTGACGTGTAGTCAAATTTTAAAGTATATAACTCAGAGTGTCGTTATGTGGCGCACAAAAATTTAACCTTCCTTCAAAAGCTGCATAGCTGATATTTTATGCGCGCACACAGCCTACAGAAAATTAGAGGGAACATTGCTTGCAAGCACAGTCTAAAATATCCATGGTTTGCCATTATGTCCTCTGTACGTTTCCCTTGTCCAGAAGTGTCCAGAGTTGCTAAGACCCAAGGCCCCTGCCCAGTGGCCCTCGACAGTAGCAGCCCTTCTTGAAATTGGGGATATGGGATGGTTATAGTACATGCCATCTGGGGTGCTATCTCAAAATTGGGGAAAATCCCCAAAAATCAGGAACATCCTGGTAACCTTAGTTGTGGCACATCAGAATCCCAGTATGTCAATACTTGGGAGAGGAGTGGGACTGACCTTTTTCTCCCTTTGTTTTATCTTGAGGTTTTTTTCCATTTCACCTGAGCATTTATTCACTTCTGACCTGAGACATTTCCCATACAGGTATTTCTTTAATAAAGAGGGAGATTTTAATAACCTGACAGCAGCTGCTTACCACAAAAAAAGTCACCTTTTGGTCACTGGCTTCTCTTCTGGGATCTTCCACCTGCATGAACTGCCAGACTTCAACCTCATCCATTCCCTCAGGTGTGTTACTTGTACTGTTCTCTCCATTACACATTTGAGAGAGTCCCTGGGATATTTTACATGTACCATATCCTCTGTAACACATATAAAACTTCCTGAGGGGGTTTGCTACTTGTACTGTGCTGTCCTTTACACTTGTATAGATCTGTTAGATGTGTGTTACTTGTGCTGTTCTCTCCATTATGTATACACATACAACTCCCTCAGATATTGGAAGAATGAAAGAGGGGGGCTGCAGGCTTTATGGATGGGGGGCATGAGATGCATTATTTAAAGGGAGGAGGTGAGGGAGAAGGCCTGCAGGCTTTGGAGGGAGGAAGGATGGAAAACAAAGCAGTGCCATGAGAGGGGTTGAATTGGTCAGATGCATCACTAAAAGACATTTGCATTAACGTTTTTCTTTTCTTTCTCTTCTGCACAGTATTTCTGACCAATGCATTGCTTCTATTGCCATTAACAGTACTGGGGACTGGATTGCCTTTGGATGCTCAGGTCTGTACACAAGAGGAAGGAGAAAATAGAAGCTCTCTCTATACTGGGGTAGTCATGGAATCTGCCATGAGATAATAGCTAAGCCCGTGTTGTGCACTGCACATCAGTGAATGTATGCCTTGACTCTGCATGCTGGGGCTTTTAGTGAGTTTGTTCTATGAGTCTGCACGCTGAGGTCATAAGTGAGTCTCTGCTGTGTTTGAGTCGTGAGCCTAGTGGCAGAGCCATCACTGAAATCCCTGAGCTTATGCTGTGTGCCAGAACAGTCAGTGAATCTGACTTCTTGTGTGATGGGGCAATCATTGAGTCTATGTAAATCAGTGGAAAACTACACTGCCTTGGATTGCTTTATACATGCCAGAATAATATGTCAGCTACTGTGCATTTGGGTCTTTTGGGGATTCACTGGTGTGTACTCTTTCTGTTTGCAGGTCTGGGCCAGCTGCTGGTGTGGGAATGGCAGAGTGAATCCTATGTATTGAAACAGCAGGGTCATTTTAACAACATGGTGACGCTAGCCTATTCCCCAGATGGACAACACTTAGTGACTGGTGGAGATGATGGGAAAGTGAGTTGCAGCACATGGCTTACTCTTTCCATAGGATTTGTACCACTTCCTTTGTTAAAGAAAATTTCACAGTTGCAGGAAATTTGTTTTCAAATTTGCATAGAAATCAGAGTTAATAAATAAAAACAAAACAATTGGGGAAAGCATGAAGAATATTGCTCATGGAATTCTTTCCAGCTTTTGCCCCATCTGTATGTGCGTATATATATGTATGTATTGTCTCAGTGTGTGAGTGATTTGGAGGAGAAAGAGAATGCACAGTTTGAAGGACACAATATTCAGATATTGTTGGTTCAGTAAGAATAATAAAATGAAATGAAGTATGATAATCATAAGATGTCATGGTCAACAAATTTAAAAGGATGGATTTTAGAGTTTAACAATAGGGTGCCATTATCCCATGACAACTGGCTCTGCCGTGTTTCTTTATGACTTCTTGGCATTAACCATAGCAACCAGTAGCCACCTACATGGTTCAGTCATTATACGTCATTATACATAACCACTAAGAAAGCTATACTACTTTTCCCAATAGAATTTCTAAATCATTAAGTCCAGCTGGCAGGGATAGGGGTGTGGCAGCAGAGGAGTGGGCAAGGTGTACATGGTAGAGAAAACATGCGAAGCATGCCTCATGGAATTATTTATAGCCCCTCTGCATGTAATTGTATGTCTTTGTCTTGTCTGTGCATCAGTGTCTGTTTGTGTTGTGTGTGTATGTATGTATATACAGGGTGGCCCAAAGAAAGTGAGAACATCTCGTAAATTAAAAGCTTAAATAGTTTACTTATTTACCCTTTTTAGATATATAACGTCTTTATTTCGACAGTTTCCGGTCACCATCTTTGTTTTTTTAATTTGTCAATTGTTTACATCTGTTTTTTTTAATTTTTTAAATAACTTATATGCTACGAGATGTTCTCACTTTTTTTGGGCCACCCTGTATGTATGTGTGTTGGCTGTGCATGCCTGTGACTGAGAAAAGGGGAGAGGCACTATGAAAGAGCCATGTTTCAGTATATCAAAGTTTCTATGCTGCAGACGCTGAAACTGGTTCTCCCATTTTAACCCTTGGTTCAGTCTGGACCATTTTTTAACTCTGTATCTTTTCACTGGTTCCACCCCCCTCCCCCCCCCCCCATGACAGGTTTGGTCCTATTCCATTAAATTTTCAGTTACTTTGTCCCCAGACGGAGAGACACACATTCTTGAACCCTTTTGTATAATTTCCAACATCCACTGGGTTGGACTAAGTTTATACATTTTTTTTGTGGACAAACAGGAAAAAAGTCCTCACGTATAGGTGTTGTCATTTTATGGAGTCCCACGTGGGAGCTTTCCCAGCTTCTCCTAGAAGCTTTTGGAAGCCTGACCACGTATGCAGAGCGCCTTCCCACCTGCTGCCGTGGTGACATTTTGCCCTCGGCCCTTTTCTTTACACACAGCCTCACAGACACGTTTATGGGTATCTTGTAAGTTGGATACTGTGGCAGTTCTACATCATACTGTTTTTTCTAACTACTGTTGTGGTTTTTCCTGTACTTTTCTCCTTAGTGAAGGGTTTTCAGCCAATTTTAAGGTTTTTTTTAAATTTTCTGCAGTACCTCATTCCTCTTAGCCACTTGGCACTCTGGCCATATCATTTTTGTCAATATTGAGCTGTTTGATTTCGCTGTGGCTATTTTTCCGGGTGACCTTTATTTATTTATTTAAATGTTTTCTATACTGCCCCTTCCAGAGATCAAGGGTGGTTTACAAATAACAAACAATTACATTAAACTGGTAGATTGAACTTACAATAAACATAGGGCTTGGGTATGGTACAGTGATGTCAAAGTAGTAAATTGAAGAGTATGCATAAGTAATATCATGCAAATATTTACAGAGAACATATATTACAATCAACTTATAAGTGCGTTTATGTTTGTCAGCATTGGATAGAGCAGTTGGATTGGGTAGTTGAGAATCCTGGAGCACTTAAGTAGGGAGGGATCAGGGTATATTTTCTAAAAGACTCATTGTTATGTTGGGTATATTTTGTTTCCATTAGATAAATCATCAAAGTGTTCTGTGAACAGATATGTTTTTTAAATTTCCTATAAACTTGCCAGCAGGTTTAAAAAGTGTAACGGGTGCTCGAGGACAATATCCATTATGGACACCCAACCCTCCTTGTAATTTGTGTTTCCAGATGACAACATGAGGGCTTACTGGTCAAGAGAAACAGCATGAAAGGAAGTCGATCCTCACATATGGGTGATGTTTGCACCAACGGATCCCTCGTGGAAGCATCTCCCCAGCTATCAAAGAAAGCCTTTGGGAGATGCCATCATGCATGCGTGGTCCCCTTCTCGCCCAAGAGTGCCATCTTGTCTCAGTCTCCTTTTTTCCGTGGAGCCCACCAGACGTCTGTTTCCCCCAGAAAAGGTATCTGTTTTTTGAGGTTTTTTTAACCTTTCTCCGGTCTTGCACCGGTACTCTTCCCGCCCCCGAGTGCGCTGTCTCAGCATCGTGTCTCGGGTCCATTTAAAAATATTTATTTTTTTCCTCTGTGCGGTTCGTGCCTTTTTTTTTTTTTCACTGCTGGCAGAGCCTCGTGTCTTCGACCTAGCTGGAGCCTATTTTCCCCCCATGGCCTCCAGTGGCTTCAAGAAGTGTGATCGATGCTTAAGGGTCATGTCCCTCACCGACATGCACATCTGCTGTGTCCGTTGCCTTGGGCTGGACAACGACCCTGCAGACTGTGGCCTGTGCAAAAAAATGCCATCCAAGGCCCTTAAGAGCCATCAGCAGCAGCGAGACAAGTTCTTCCTGGAGTCTCTGGTGACATTGTGCTCCAAGATCCCCTCTGAGGCTGCAGGTCCTCCAAGTGGGGCTCCCCGGTCGGGGAACACAAGAAGAAAAAGAAACTCTTGAAGGCCGAATCTGTGGACTGATCAGGGAAGGCGGGTAAGTCCGGAGCCAGATCCCGTAGTCCATGCCACTTGTCCGAGGCCTTAGAGCAGGTGCGGCCTACCAAGGTCTCCCAAAAAGAATCCTCCGGTGATCGACCTCAGACTCCCGAGGCCATCCTCATTGAGGATTCCCCTTCAGGGGAACTGGGCCCGGGCCCGAATCCCTCTGTGCCCGTGTCGATGGCTGTGGAGCCTTCTGGACTGCAGACCAGAATGGCTGCCTTGGAGCACAGCTTGTCTGCCTTCATGGCTCAGCAATGGGCTTTGATGCCAGGCTCTGCCGGGTTGTCTGCCCAGACCACTGGGCCCTCAACATTGAGGACATCTCCAGATGTCAAGCCGATCCTCAAGAGCATGCAGCCTTGAGTCAATCCTTGACAGCGGTCTTGTTCACGGTCCTGCTCTACTGGACCAACGTCCTCCCTGGTGAGTGCTCAGGACTTTAGCAGTGGAGCCTCTGGGGGACGCAGACTGGCCTTGGTGCTGGATCAACTGGCTCGGCCCTCCCTCGATTCCTTCACTGATTACTCAGACTAGGAGACAGAGGACAAGGAGTCCCCGGATACCCGTTGCCACTGCAACATACCCTCAGATCTGTCCCCCTCAGAGACTCTACACTGATCCCTGCCTGAAGACAAGGCCCTTCATACATGACATCTTGAAGGCATTGGCATTCACCACTGAGTCCTGAGGCGGACTCTCACACAGAAGAGCTTGAGATTATCCAGTACAAGATCCCACTGAGGGAAGCACTGACAGTGCCTGTCCCATCCATCTTGGAACAGCTGCTTCTCCACGTGTGGGAAACACTGGAAACTGTGCCCATCGTGAGCTGATGGCTCGACTTGATGTATCGAGTCTGCCGGAGCCCCGGCTTCCAGAAAGCACAGCTGCCGCATAACTCCATGGTGGTGGAGTCAGCCATGTGTCTAGATGATGCACTCCTTGGTGCCCTCGGGTAGGGAGGCCCGCACTCTGTATGCCCTCGGCAGGAGGTGCTACCAGGGCTCAATGCTCATCAGCTGGATCCAAGCATACCAGCTGTACATGGCCATGTACCTGAGGGACCTGGCGAAGGAACTCGTTGGATTCTTGGCTAGTCTTTCTGAGGAGCCTCTACAGCAGTTTCGGAGCCTGGCCAAAGTTGTCTGTGAGTGCTCCGAGATTGACTCAAGCAGCCTATGACGGATTGGAGTCGGCGGCTAGAGTAGTTGCGGCAGGCATCGATGCCCAATGCCAGGTTTGGCTACAGTCTTCAGACCTGGAGCAATGTGTTCAAGACATATTCGGCGATATCCTCTGCTAGGGAGAGAACCTCTTTGGTAAACCAGTGACCGGTAAGGCTGCCAAATTGGAGACCGAGTTCATGACGAGGACCAGGCTCTCCAAGAAGACAGTTACCATCCCCCCCCCCCCGACGGAAGGGCTCAAGTATAAAGCCCTTTACTTGAGGAAGGGAGCAGCTTAAATAAACTACCCGCAGGGTCAGTAGGCCAAGGATCACTGACATGGCCCTCATAAGCAGAAGACTTCCAAGCCCCAGGCACAGGCCCCGGCCCAGCCTGGCAGGAGTTTTTGACTCCTTGGGCATAGCCTCTCCACCCTCAGGAGGTCAGCAGCCCACAGGGGGACGTCTGATCCACTTTGCCCACTGGTGGCCAACAGTTACCACCGACACTTGGACCCTCCAAGTGGTCAAGGAGGGTTATCTCCTCCACCTGACACAGATGCCTCCCCCTTTCTTCCCAGGAGAGCTCCCCAGGACTCCCATTCATGGGGACATATTACTTCAGGAACTCACAGGTCTCCTTGAGGACAGGACGGTAGAACCGGTGCCCCAGCACTTCTGGGGTAAAGAGTTCTACTCCAGGTACTTCCTCATGCCAAAAAGATCAGGTGGTCTAAGTCCTATCCTAGACCTGTGGGACCTGAGTTCATCGGGGCGAGGCCGGACCAAGTTCAGGCCAGAGTCTTTCTCCCCCTGGACTGGGCCGACCGTCTCAGGGCACTGGTTGCAAATGTTAGGCACCGACCCTCGGTGTCCGCGCGCCTCTTGCTGTGCCTACTCAGCCACATGACCTCCATGTTCTGTCACCTCAGATGCTCGTCTTCATATGAGGGTAGCCCAGTGGTGTCATTGCACCCAGTGGACATAGGCCACGGGCCGATTACGAGACAGTGTGTCTGTGACCTGCCAGCTGGTGGAGACCCTGAACTGGGGGCAAAACATACAGCACCTTTCAGGCTCCCCCCCCTCCCGAGGGTCCTTACTATGGACGCCTTCTTGCTGGGCTGGAGAGCACATTGCGAGGAAATCTGCCCTCAGTGCAGTTGGCCTGAGTAAGAAAACTAGCAGCAGATTGAGCTCCGGGCCATACTCTGGAACTTCCGCCACCATCTGCAGCATCAGTCAGTGCTGATCCAAACTGACAATCAAGTGGCAATGTTCTATGTGAACAAACAAGAGGGTACGGCATCCTATACCCTCTGCCACGAAGCAGTGGCTCTTTGCTCCTATGCTATCTGCCAAGGGAAACTACTGTGGGCAGTGTACCTGCCGGGACAGGACAACACCCTGGCAGACAGACTGAGCAGGGTCCTCCAGCCACACGTGTGGTGGCTGGACCCCAGATTGGCCAATCGGCTCTTCCGACTCAGCAGGACCCCTCTAGTGGATCTCTTTGCCAGCCTGGAGAGCTCCCAGTTGCCCAGGTTCTGCTCACAGCAGCTCCACCTGTCTTCAGTGGGGCTGATGCCTTCCTCATCCCATTGTCGGCCTTCTGTATGCCTTCCCACCCATGCAATTGATGGCCATCTTCAGGGTTGTTCACGACAGGGCATCGCTGTTCCTTGTGGTTCCATGGTTGCCCAGGCAACCGTGGTTCCCTCTGCTTCTCCTCTTGGTGGTGGAGACTCCTGTCCCCCTGGGGAGTCCCCTGGAGTTAGTATCCCAGGAGAAGGGTTCCCTCTTGCACCCCAATCTGGGGTCCTTGTCTCTGACAGCTTGGCTTCGGAGAGGTTATCTGGGAACAAGCAGGAAGTCAGTCCTCACATATGGGTGACATCTGCGCCAACTGAGCCCTCGCTGAAGCAACCTCCAGCTTTCAACGAAAGCCTTTGGGAGATGCCACCACGCATGTGTAGTGCCCTTCCCACCCAAGGGTGCCATCTTGCTTAGTCTCCTTTTTTCCGCGGAGCCCTTCAGATGTCTGTCAGGTTTCCCCTGGAAAAAGTTGATCTTTCTCGACCTGCGTTTCATACTCTCTCTGGTTATAATCTGGTACTCTTCCTGCCACCCGAGCTTGCTGACTCTGTCATCGAGTCTCATAGTAACATAGTATATGATGGCAGATAAAGACCAGTATGGTCCATCTAGTCTGCCCAGCAAGGCGGCAAGTGTAGGTGCACCTGCCACTCCATGCAGGTCACCCCTCCCCATGCCTTTGTTTAGGGGTGTACCCACCATTCCGTGTAGGTCACCCCAGTTCGCTGGCCAGTCTTCCGACCTCAAGCAATGGGTTCAGGACAAATTTATCGATGTCCATGTCAAGGAGAGAACGTCTTTGGCAAACCCATGACCGAAAAGGCTGCCGAGTTGGAGGCAGAGTTCATGACAAGGACCAGGCTCTCTAAAAAGACCACTGCCCCTCCCTGACGGAAGGGCCCAGGTAAAAAGCCCTTTTACTCAAGGAAAGGGACTGCTTACAAAAACTACCCACATTTTCAGGCCTTCCCAGCAGGGTCAGCCGGCCAAGGGACATGGCAAGGCCCTCATAAGCAGAAGGCTCCCAAGCCAAAGGCGTCTGCTCCGACCCAGCCAGCAGGGAGCTTTTGACTCCTTGGGCATAGCCTCTCTTACCCAAGAAGGTCAGCAGCCCACAGGGAGATGTCTGATCCACTATGTCCAAAGATGGCCAGCCATCACCACAGATTCCTGTGCACTCTAGGAGATCAAGGAGGGCTACCTCCTCCATCTGGCTCAGACACCTCCTCCTTTCTTCCTGGGAGAGCTTCCCCAGGTCTCCCCTTCACCGGGGCCTCCTATTGAAGGAACTCGCAGGTCTTCTTGAGGACAGGGCAGTAGAACCATTACCCCAACATCTCAGGGGTAAGGGGTTCTACTTCAGATATTTCATCGTACCAAAAGGAGCAGGGGACCTAAGGCCTATCCTGGACCTGCGCAACCTGAACAGATTCCTAGTGAGGGAGAAGTTCATGATCCTCTCCCTTGGAACATTGCTGCCTTACCCTCCAGCAGGGAGACTGGTTATACTCCTTGGATCTGAAGGATGCCTATACTCACATTCTCATTCACCCCAACCACAGCCAGTACCTTCGCTTCATGGTGGGGGTTGGCCTCTACCAGTATAGGGTACTACCTTTGGCCTGGCCTCTGCTCTCAGGGTCTTCACCAAATGCCTGGCAGTAGTGGCGTCCTTCCTCCGCCTCCAGCGATATTTGCCTTCCCTAACTCGATGATTGGCTTATAAAAGGAGGCACGGTCACAGAGGTGCAGCAGGCCACTTCACGCACCATCCAGGTTCTGCAACATCTGGGATTTATGATAAACTACCCCAAATCCCACCTTCTCCCAACACAATGTCTGGAGTTCATATGGGCAAGGCTGGACACTCTTCGGGCAAAGGCTTTTCTCCCCTTGGATCGAGCTGACCGTCTCAGGGCACTGGCTGCAGACGTACAACATAGTCTGTCAGTGTCAGCTCGGCTTCTGCTGCGCTTACTCGAGCACATGACTTTGATGGTCCATGTCACCCCAGACGCACATCTCCACATGAGGGCTGCACAGTAGTGCCTTCGGTACCAGTGGATACAAGTCACGGGCCATCTCCAGGACAGATTCTTGGTGACCTATCAGTTGGCTGAATCTCTGACTTGGTGGCAAAACCCTCATCATCTCCAGGCAAGGATGCCTTCCAAACCCCAAGGCCTCTAAGGGTTCTTACTATGGACACTTCCCTGTTGGGATAGGGGGCCCACTGCGAAGAACTCCGAACCCAGGATAGCTGGTCGCAGGCTGAGAGCAACCAGCAGATCAACCTCCTGGAGCTCTGGGCGATATATCTAGCCCGCCAAGTATTCTGTCACCGCCTGAGGCCACCAACAAGTGTTGATCCAAATGGACAACCAGGTTGGCATTGTTCTATGTGAGGAAACAAGGGGCCACGGGGTCTTGCACTCTCTTCTGCGATGCGATGGCATTCTGCTCCTACGCAGTTCAGCAGGGAATACTCCTTACGGGTGTTATACCTTCCAGGCCAGGACAACACCCTGGCAGACAAACTGAGCAGGGTCCTCCAGCCACATGAGTGGCAGCTGGTCCCCAGAGTAGCCAACTGGCTCTTCCAGCTCTGGGGGACCCCATGGGTGGACCTCTTTGCCAGCCCGGACAATCACCAGTTGCCCAGCTTCTGCTCCCGACAGCCCTACCTCTCCCAGATGGCAGCAGATGCATTTCGTATTCCGTGGTCAGAAGGTCTCATGTATGCCTTCCCATTCACACCACTGATTGCCAACACACTTTTCTAGGCTCTTCACAACAAAGCCTCACTGATCCTGGTGGCCCCGGCAGCCATGGCTCCCAAACTCCTCCGGCTGTCAGTGGACACTTTGATCCCACTGGGGAGCTCCCCAGAGCTCCTGTCTCAGGAGGAGGGCTCTTCTTCTGCACCCCAACCTGGGGTTCCTATCACTGATGGCATGGCTGCTTAAAGGGCCTCTCTGGATAAGTGGAAGAGATCCTGTTGGCCTCCCGTAAGCCTTCCACCAGTAGAGCTTACGCCTTCAAATGGTGCAGGTTCTTGGTCTGGTGTGCGGAGCAAGGGATGAACCCATTCTCCTTCCTGGTGCAGCTGGTTCTGCAATACCTTTTTCATCTCGCAATCCGGGCTCAATCAAGCTCCGTCAGAGTGCACCTTAGTGCCCTGGCAGCGCATCACCACCTGGTGGAAGGAAAGCCCCTCTCAGTCCAGCTTCTGGTGACCCACTTCTTGAGAGGACTTCTGCTGTCCAAACCTCCCGTCTGCACTCCGGTCACCGAATGGGACCTCAACGTAGTATTGGCGGAGCTCACTCGCCCACCATTTGAGCCTCTGGCTACCTGCCACCTGAGATACCTCTTGTGGAAGGTAGTGTTCCTGGTGGCGCTCACCTCCACTCACAGGATCAGCGAGCTCCAAGCCCTAGAGGCAGAGGTGCTGTATACCAGGTTCTGTAGGAACAGAGTTGTGCTACGCACATACCCAGAATTTCTTCTGAAAGTGGTATCTCCTTTCCACCTCACCCAGGAGGTGATACTGTCCACCTTCTTCTCAAGGCCTCACTCCAGCAGGGCAGAGACCATTCTTCACATCTCAGACTCTAAGAAGGCCCTGTCTTTCTACATTCAGCATACCCAGGGCCACCGGAAAGCTTCTCAGCTTTTTGTTTCTTAAGACCCCAAGTCAGCTGGGGAAGGCGGTAACTAAACAGACACTGTCCATCTGGGTGGTGGACTGTATTGCCCTTGCCTATGACCAGGCTGGGCTCATGCTGGATGGCTGGGTCATGGCACACTATGCCAGTGCCATGACCTTTGTGGCAAACCTGCACTCTGTTCCTATGCTGGAAATCTGCCAGGCCGCTACCTGGTCTACAGTTCACACCTTTGCAGCTCTACTGCCTGTAAAGGGAGTCCCAACAGGACAGCGCCTTTGGCCAGGCTATGCTCCGTAATTCTTTCGGGGTCTAGGCAACTCCTTCCTTCTGACCCTTCTGTGTTCAGGCTACCGGAATGCTGGTTTCCATCGGACACATGGGTCCTACTGCAGTCTGTATCTGCGGACTCAATTGCTACTGCTCATGGCTCCCCTTGAGGGCGACCGTGTTTTTTTCCTATGGGCTTGTGGTAGCCTGTAATTAGGGAGTCCTGTAGGTGAGGACTGACTTTCTGCTTGTTCCCGGAGAAAGTGTAGTTACTTACCTGTAACAGGTGTTCTCCAGGGACAGCAAGAATCAGTCCTCACAACCCTCCTTCCTCCCCTTGGAGTTGCTTCTTGACCATCTTTTATTTTTTTGCCATCTTTTAGCTATGTCCTCTGACTGAGCAAGATGGCACCCTTGGACGGGAAAAGGACCATACATGCGTGTTGGCATCTCCCAAAGGCTTTCTTTGAAAGCTGCGGGGATGCTTCTGCGAGGGCTCCATCTGTGCCGATGTCACCCATATGTGAGGACTGATTCCTGCTATCACCTGTTACAGGTGAGTAGCTACGCTGTAGCCTTGGCCCTTTTCAACCTCTCGGGGGAGGTGGAGGAGGTCCTTTTGGCCTCCTGTAAGACCTCCACCAGACAAGTCTACGCCTTTAAGTTGCGTAGGTTTTTGGTGTGGTGTGCGGAGCAACAAGTGAACCTGTTTTCGTGCTCGGTGCAGCTGGTGCTGCAATTACCTACTTCATTTGTCGCAATCCAGGCTCAAATTCAATTCCGTCAGGGTATACCTGAGTGCTCTTGCAATTCACCACCACCCTATTGAGGACAAGCCCTTCTTGGTGTATCCTCTTGTCATCCACTTCCTGCAGGGTCTCCTATTGTCTAAGCCCCCCCATCTGCCCACCAGCGATGGATTGGGACCTCAATGTAGTGCTAGCGTGTATCCCTGGGCCACCATTCGAGCCCCTGGTTACCTGCCACTTGAGGTATCTTTCATGGAAAGTCCTCTTCCTGGTGGTGCTCACATCCACTCGCAAGGTCAGCGAGCTCCGAGCCTTAGCGGCAGAGCCACCCTACATCAGGTTCTTCAAAAACATGGTTGTTCTCCATGCACCTCAAATTCCTCCCGAAGGTGGTGTCCCCCATTCCACCTCAATCAGGAGGTGGTGCTCCCCACTTTCTTTCTGTGGCCTCACACCAGGAGGGCAGAAGCATCCGCCATACTCTGGATTGTAAGAGGGCCCTGTCCTTCTACCTTCAACATACCCAGAGCCACCGTAAAGCTTCACAACTTTTCATTTCCTATGACACAACTGAGTGGTGGAATGCATTGCCCTCGCCTTTGAGCAGGCTGGGTTCTCGTTGGAGCGCTGGGTCACAGCACACAACAACAGGACCTTGATGGACTCTGTTGCAAGCCTGTATTACGTTCCGATGATGGATATCTGCCGAGCTGCCACCTGGTCTTCAGTCCATACCTTTGCAGCTCATTACTGTCTGGAGAGGGAGTCCTGATGGGACAGTACCTTTGGCCAGGCCCTGCTCCATAATCTATTTGGGGTTTAGGCAACTCCTACCCTTCTGTGTTCAGGCTACCAGAGTGTTGGTTCCTTCTGGAGTCTGTATCCTTGGACTCAGTTGTTGCTGCTTACATTCCCTTGGGGGCATCTATGTTTTTCTGCGGATTTTTGGTAGCCTATAGCTAGTAAGTCCATATGTGAGTACTAACTTCCTGCATGTTCCTAAAGAAATCGTAGTTACTTCCTGTAACAGGTGTACTTCCTGTAACAGGTGTGCTCACAACCCTTCCTGCCGAGTTGCTTTTTTATCCTTTTTTGCCATCTTTAGCTATGTCATCTGACTGAGACAAGAAAACACCCTTGGGCGGAAAGGTGACCACGTATGCGTGGTAGCATCTCCTAGAGGCTTTCTTTGAAACCTGGGGAGATTATGCCGCAAGGGTTCCATCAGTGCTGATGTCACCCATGTGTGAGGACTGATTCCTGCTGTCCCTGGAGAGCATCTGTTATAGGTGAGTAACTATGCTGTCTGATCCATTGACATTGGTCTCAATGGCTTGGAGGCTGCACCGGACGCTGGCAGTGCATCGGCATTGAGGAGTTCTTGAGTACACTAATTATTTATTTATTTATTTAACAGGTTTTATATACTGCTTTATCATTTCAATCAAAGCGGTTTACATTGTAACTTAAACTTGGTAATGTACATTAAACAGGGATATTGATAGCTTGGATTTTTCTGAGGCAATGGAGGGTTAAGTGACTTGCCGAAGGCCAAGCACCTGTAAATCTCTTGGGTATTGGTCAACCATGTCTTTATCGACATCAAAAAGCAAGGATATCAAACATCTGGTGCAGGCCCAGGTACATCGACATTGGACCTCTTCAAGACGAGATACTGAGAACATCCATTGTTCGCAGAAGTGCTCCTCTAAGCTGCTCCGAAAGGAAGCAGCTTAGAGGAACACCTCTGCAATGAAAACCGTGAGGTGCAGCAACAGTCTACTCATAGCTGAGACCTGCCCACTGAAACCCCTCAAAAGATTCTGACCAATTCTGCTGTGCCTCCTGTTTTTTTGAAGATGGCAAACTTGGAGAGCTGCCTTCTGACTGCTGTCGAAGAAAGAATCATGATGCTGTTCTCCATGCAGCAATTGAAGGCCTTGGTGACTGATAAACATTGAGCCTATCCTCGACAGGCACAGTCTGCCTGTGGTAGAAGCATTAAGATCAGGTCATTGAAGGGCCTCAACACAGATAGCTGACCTGCCAATATTGCTCTCCAGTGCATAATGGACTGATGAACTCTTGAAGCCTAGAAAGTCATCGGTGCATCAGTGCTCATGAAAGAGCTCCAGATGCCCAAAGGAGAAGGAGAGTTGACCAAGTGGAGGCTCAAATACTTTGACTTTCCCTCTCTCAAAAGGCTGCAGCACAGTTGAGTTCCCCTCTGAATCCTTTCTACCTCCTGAGAGGCACAAATACTCTCCTGAGGGATATGACTTTCCACAATTTTGTAATAGAGATGGCTAAGGCCATACCACTTTTGTTTGAGACAGAGGAGAAACCCAGGGCAGAAGAACTGGAAATCCTCTAATACTCCACATCTTCCAAGGAAGTGGCGGCAGTGCCAATGCACCATCATTCAGAGACTACAGATGAGGATGTGGGAGACCGCTCCCCCCTCAGTTCCTTCAGTAAGTAGAAAGAGAGGCTCTTATGTACAGAGTTCAAAAGGCTCCCAGATTTGAGAAGCTTCAACTTCCACACCACTCTGTGATCATCAAATCTGTTCTCAAGAGGTCCAGAAGCTTCACATCGCACTCTTCAGAGCCCCCAGGGAGGGACACGCAAACTCTGGATTCTTTTGTGAGGAAGGTTTTTACCAGCTCTGCGTGTGCATGTTCTTACGGGACATCATGCACAGCCTAGATAATATGTCTGGGTTCCTTTCTCTAGAGGAACCTCCAACACTGTCATTTCCTAGTGAGCCATGGCAAGGACTGTTCAAAATACATGATTTGGGCGCCTATGATATTTTCAATATGGTATCCAGAGCTTTGAACACTGGTGTCCTATCACAGGAAGTTCATGGTGGCAGTCAGAGGAAAACGTATTACTTTTAAAGGCATAGGTATTTCCCTGCCCCCTACTACACCCAGTCCAAGCAGACTCCCCATGCCCGTCCTAAGCAGGGGAAGTTTCAAAAGGCCCAGCCAAACGCAGGGTTAGGGTTTTGCGTGATTCCTACAGAGTGTAGCCTCTTTCCCTGTAGCCTGTAGGGCCCACTAGTTGAGGGAGGCTCACTCTTTTCTCAGAGGTCGCTCCTTGTTCCTTCCTACTCTTGGGTTTTACAAATTATCCAAAAGGGCTATAAACCTCATCTATTCTGTTTGTATGCTCTAATCCTGACTGGGCAACAAGCAGCAGAATTCATCCTCGGCTCTTTGGCTCCAATTCCCTGAACTCTGTGCAAGTAAGAGTAAGGAATGAAAATGCACACAGAATTATACCATAACAGAGCTACTTAAAGCTTTAAGTGAGGAATTCACAGGCCTGAGCAGCCTCCTGTAATCCCTCCCTTAGCGTGGCCACAGCACTTCTTTTATTAGGAAAAAAATGCCACATTATACAATGTAATCTTATCTTGTTTTTGCTTTACCTTTGTTTATCTATATCTACATGTTACAGGTCATGCCAAACACAAATATATTGCTCATGCTTAATCAGAACAAAGAATCCTGCAAGCATAAACATTCTATCTAGCTCTCAGAAATATCTACAAAACACAACCTTCTCTAACACATATGCTACTAGGCTGTTAGCAAAATTCCAAGCCATTTTCACTTTCCATATTTTTGAACCTTTCTCCAGTATCCCAGTTACCCCACTATAAGTCCCTTTCTGCATATTCGATCTTCCTTCAAATTTCCTTCCAAGGGTTCAATCTCTAGGCCCTCAGCACTGGGAGTTGCTTCTTCAGGAAATTTTCTCTCTTCAGACTGTGTCTGCGATCAAGCCCATTCCACCAGGGCAAGAATGGCAGGGATTTTACTCGAGGTACTTCCTGGTCCCAAAAAAAGATAGGATCTGAATAAATATTTGATCAAGGAATCTCTCTCCTGGTGGACTCTCCACAGCAATTTGATCAAATTCCTCCTCATCAAAATATTCTCATGACAGTTGTGTCCATACTGGGATGGGGAGCTCACCTCGATGGGCCCACACTCAGGGGAACATGTTCCTCCAAGAGAGTTTCCATCAGATTAACTTCTTGAAACTGAGAACGATAGCAAATGCTCTCAGGGCTTTCAAAAATCGATTATCAAACCAAATTGTTGTAATCCAGACTGATAATCAGGATGCCATGTTTTACATCAAGAAGCAGGGAGGAAGAGGACATACCTTCTGTGTTGGGAATCAGTCTGATTTGTACAACTTAACCATTTCTCAAGGGATGGAGTTGAGAGCCACTTATCTACCTGGTGAAGAGAATTCTCTGACAGGATGAGGTGAGTTCTTCAACATCATGAATGTACCCTGGCAGGGGTATAGCTCGCCTTCTCCAGGAACAAGCAGGAAGCCAGTCCTCACATGTGGGTGACGGCGCCGACGGAGCCCTGTGGAAGCATCTCCCCAGCTTTAAAAGAAAGCCTTTGGGAGATGCCACCATGCATGCGTGGTCCCCTTCCTGCTCAAGGGTGCCATCTTACTCAGTCTCCATTTTTCTGCGGAGCCCAACAGACGCTTGTCATCTTCCCTGGGAAAAAAAGTTGTTTTTCTTGTGCGTTAAAGTGCATTTGTTTCACTGGTTAGACCAGTCTCTTTTCTGCCTCCGAGCCCCGTCGTTTCGAGGCTCAGAACCATTTTAATTTTTGGGTTTTTTTCTCCAGCATGGTTTCGCGCCCTTTCTAACTGGTGACTGCGTTGAGGGTCTTTGACCTCGCTGTGGTCCTTTTTGCCCCAATGGCCAGTGGGTTCAAAAAGTGTGATCAGTGCTCAAAGAACATGTCCCTTACCGATACAAAAGACTACACAAGAGGTTTGCTCCCTGTGCAAAAAGATGTCTGTTAAGGCCATCCAGAGTCACTGGCAGAGACAGGATGACATCTCTAAGTCTTGAAGGACTACAAAAGGGGACTGCTACTTCTGGAGAGAGTTCTGCAATTGTAAGCATTTACTTCTGGGAATTTTTCTGAATCTTGGGGAAAAAGGAATTCTTTAGTTTAAAGCTGATTAATCTGTGAACCCAGTGTATTTGTTAAATCAGTCAGGGGCCTAGTAGCAGCAAAGAGCTTTAATTTAAATCAAATCAGAATACAACTTAGCATAAAAGGCAAAACAGGATCAGTATTCTTTGAGCAATAAATTATTTCTAGAGACCTTTACAAAGAGGCCTTCTACTTAGGGGGCAAGAGAGCTGTGAATTTTTTTAAATAGGCGTTAAAGTCAGATGGCAGATCAAAGGGCCATTTTGAAATGCTCCCTCTATCCAAGTAAGGACTGTGTTAATCACCCAGGAAATTGATCACAGCTTACCACAGAAGCACAGGCATAAATAGTTCAACCAGATTTCTGTGATTCTCAGTCTTGAAGGACTATAAAAGGGGACTGCTACTTCAGGAGAGAGATCTCCAATTGTAAGTATTTACTAACGGGAATTTTTCTAAATCTTGGGGAAAAAGGAATTCTTTAGTTTAAAGCTGATTAATCTGTGAACCCAGTATATTTGTTAAATCAGTCAGGGCCTAGTAGCAGCAAAGAGCTTTCAATTTAAATTTAAAACACAGAGCGCTTTCTGGTTAAATTTAGACCCCAAGACTCCCTCTATCCAAGCAAGGGCTGTGGGACTCTCCCTGGAAATTAGTCACAGATTACCTTAGAAGCACAGGACAGGGTACTGTGTAGAAGCCAGCTTTTAATAAGTCTTATTTCCCTCCCTCCCTCTCTCCCCGACACCCACCCACCCGTGGAATAATCATAGCTTTATAGGTGCTTAAACCTCTTAAAGGAAAGGAGGTGCCATATTCACACTCGGGTGTAGCTGTTTATCCTCATCAGGCATACATTAATTAAGGTTCAGGTGAACAAAGTATATTAAATGTATTAGGTATAATTTTATTAGTATAAGTATCCCCAACAACCCTTAATAAGTATCTCCAGGAACAAGCAGGAATGTAGTCTTCACATAATCCATCTTGGCGTGCTGCGCAATCGGGGCAGACGTATCTGTTTAAAAGGACAGCGCCATCGGGCACTCTAGGAGAAGGAGACGCTCCCCGTATCCACCAGCAGCTCTCCCCTCCGGGGATCGAGCCACCAGCGGGGCAGCAGCAGCGGCGGGAAAGAATCCATCTTGGCGTGCTGCCCAATCGGGGCAGACGCATCTGTTTAAAAGGACAGCGCCATCAGGCGTGCCCCGCCTTGCAGGCCTGCGCCTGAGGGCCCCGCAAGAGGGCCCCGCAAGAGGGCCCTTTGGCGTGGCCCTTAGGCGGGGCATGAGGCGGAGGTAACGCAACAGAAGAGGAAGCTACTCGCCGAATCCAACTATCAACCGACCTGCAGTTAGAAAGAAGTCGAGCCCACCAGCATTTAAAACTCAAGAACTCTAATCAGACAATCTGCTAGCAAGGTAACTCATTATTGACTTTAAACAAACTGCGATGCTCGTCACATCTCAACACCCTGTAACATATCTGTGTCTACTTGTAATAGGATCACTCTAATCTTGCAATCATGTTACTTGTGCATATTGACTCAGCGATAATTTTGATACTTTGCTTCAATAGAACATTGTGCATCTATACCTGAAATACTGTAATAATCTCTAATTACCGGCTAACAGAGTTTATATTTAAGGGTGCAACGTTAATGTAATATTTATTGTTCATCTGTGCTGACACAATAGACCATCTCACTCAGTAGATGACCATGGCCTTCTCAACGCTGACTATCACCAGCATGTGTATCCTTGCATATACCATCCACGATGCCACTGCTCTTACCCACAGCCATAATCCCATCCCCATCCTTAAGGGAACGGGACGAAAAAGCTACAGCAGCTATTATCATCCACCACGCACTGACCGTGTCAGACAACCACATCTACTCTATATAACACTCCAGCAGACGGATAACACAACTCAAGTTGTACACCAAGTACACCCTTACTTAAAATGTGCCCTCATAAACTCCTGCTCGGCTCATAAGAAATGGCCAGCCATTACAGATCTCATAGATCATCTCAACCTGGACATACTAATGGTCACTGAATCCTGGCTCTCAGATTCAGATACAGTGATCCTAAACCAACTCATTCCACCTAACTTCTCAATATACACCTGCCATTAGAGTGGGTGGAAGGGGTGGGGGGGGGTCTTCATATTAGCAAGAACCGAACTCCAGTTTCAATTGATTTCCTCCAATACCATGGCACTACTTAACTCAGTTACCATAGCCAACAAACACATCACTATCAACCTCATCTACAGAGCTCCTTCTGTATCTACTGACGAACTATCTAACATAATTGACCTTGCATGTAACCCAGACAACCTGCACAAAGTAAACTGGATGATGGGTGACTTCAATCTTGCATCTCTACAACATGCCAATGCTAATACCTTCCTGGAAGCAATGTCAGAACTTGGTTATGAACAAATCATAAAGGTCCCCACCCACCACAAAGGAAATTCTCTTGATCTCATCTTCTCTCCAATAGTGAATGCAAGCCCCGATCATGATCTCAACCTAGCCATCACGCCCGTCCCGTGGTCAGACCATAGTCTAATCATTTTCCGAATACCATCGCAACAAGAACGTTGTTCTGCCAACCACACGAGCACAATATCTTCGGTGAACTCTGGACGCCATAAACCACTTGATAAGGATCAGATTACAAACCACGCACTCCCAATACTCAAACAGCCTTCTGACAACCTCTATGAGCTCATCAGCAGATGGAACGACACACTGAGCTCGCTCGCTCGCTCATCTACCCTTAACGAAGAAACCCCCCCCCCCCCTCCAACAAAGCAGCCTGTAAAAGGAAATCTGAGCCATGGTTTTCTGCAGATATAAGGATGTCTCTTCACCACTTAAGGAAACTGGAACGAAGATGGCGACGCTCTCATTCAACAGAGGACCGAGCATCCTATCTAGCACATTTAGCACACCGGGAATTAACATACTCCAAAAGGAAAGAATTACATACTGAGATTCTTCGCCGCTCCCTAAGTAAGCCCAGGGATTTTTTCAACCTAGTGAAATCTATAACCAAGGAACCTTCCTCCCCCCACCATGAACCAATACAACCCCAGCTGTACGCTAACCACCTTCAATCAAAAGTCATCCAAACAGACACAGCCCCAAGAACTACACTAAAAAATACTCCTGTTCAACAACCACTGCTTACAGAGCTATCCCCTCCATCTGCAGGAGACATCGAAAACATTATTGCTTCTATCAATACTACTACCGCACCGAAAGACTCTTGCCCAGCGTACTGGATTAGGACAATGAAAACGGAACACAGCCCGATCATAGCAAGGATCACAAGCCTATCCTTCTCAACAGGAACATTCTCGTCTTCTCTCAAGCACATCTCCATACGCCCTCTTCTCAAAAATAATAGTTTAGATCCGCAGAAGGCCGACTCATACCAACCGATCTCAAGTATCCCCCTACTCGCCAAAATAATCGAGAAGAATGTCCAAAGACAGATTCAACAGCACATAGACAGCACAGCCCCATTAGATGACTGCCAGCATGGGTTCAGAGAAGCTCACGGCGTAGAAACACTACTAACCACACTAACCAATACCTTATCCAGAGGATTAGACAATATCAAGAAAGGTTTCGCATTGATCTTCCTTGACATTGCCGCAGCATTTGACTCTGTCAGTCACACTCAACTCCTCAGACGCCTCCAGGATAGCGGAATTCAGGGCTTGGCGTGGGATTGGTGTAAATCATATCTAGATGACCGATGGCAACATGTAAGGATGGGAGCCAACTCCTCGGATCTGTTTCACCAAACCCAAGGAGTACCCCAGGGCTCATCCCTATCTGCACTATTATTCAACATTTACATGCAGCCTATCTGTGAAATCATTCGATCATTTGGAATCTCCTGCTTGATCTATGCAGATGATGTCCTCCTGTTTACGCCTTTTGACGTCTCGCATCCTGACTTCACTGCCTTAGTTAACTGCTTCAACACGATCACAGACTTGCTCCTCGAACAGAACCTTTGGATAAATTTCAAGAAGACGGAGGGTACTGTTCATAACAAAGAACAAAACCTTTTCCCCACCTAAAACATTAAAGGTCAGAGACGCAGAGCTCCCAAGTAAGCCTACAATACGCTATCTGGATATTACACTTGATCAATGTCTTGACTTTAAAGCGCACATAAGCAATACCATCAAAGCTATATATTTCAAGCTTAAGAAGTTACGTCACCTAAGACCAGTGCTGGCACATGAAGATTACCGGACAGTATTCCAAGCCCTGTTACTTCCTCACTTTGATTATGCGAACATCATTCTACACGGGATCCCCAAGAGTTCCCTAAACCAGTAGCAGCTTGCAATGAATGCCGCGGCACGTGCCCTCTGCGGAGTCTCAAGAAGAGACCATATCACCCCTACTTTAAAGGACCTTCACTGGCTACCAATAGAAGGCAGAATCACCTACAAGGCACTACTCATTACGTTTAAAGCCATCAATAAGATATCCCCCTCGTCTATCACGGCACTCATTACCCATACCCCCGATAATAGGTCAAGAAGGTCAATAGGCGCTAACACACTGGTAACCCCGATCGAAGTGATGAAATGCATGCAAACAACCAGAAACAGGGCATTCTCTTTCTACGCTCCAGGGTGTTGGAATAATCTCCCATCCAACATCAGATCAATCAATTATCTCTCACAATTCAGGAAAGCCATAAAACTCCATTTATTCCTATCATACTACTCGCAATCCAACTGTTCCTCTACACCTTGCACAAACACAAGCACCCAACAGCTTTAAGAATGTAAAAGCGAAACTAGTAAGCTGTCATTGTTCAGATGTAAATAGTTCAATGTTATGAATCCTAGTTACTATGTCCTGTTTGATGTAAGCATAAGGCACTTCCCCACCTTGTGTAAAATTGTTAACTGTAAACCACGCTGATGTCAAATAGCGCGGTATAGAAAAGCTAGAAATAAATTAATTAATTAATATGGGTATCGTCGGTGCCAACGGAGCCTGCGTGGGAACGCTCCCCAGCGTCCAATTAGAAAGCTTTTTGGAGCATACCACAGCGCCTGCATGCTGCCTTCCCGCCTTTCCCAACTGCCTCTCTCCAGTTCTTTGTTTTCCGCGGAGCCAGCAGGTTGTTTTCCTGTCACCGCAGAAATTATCCCATATTTTTCATTCTTTTTTGTGGTAGCGTCTGCCTTCCTTGATGCTATACCGGTACCGCCGGTTCTTTCGTTCTTCAAAAAAAAAAAAAATTTTGTAATCTTTTTTTCTGGATTTTCCAGCCTTTTTTCTCTCGGGTGCCACGTGCCATTTTGGGCACTAGGCCCAATTTTTCCTCAACATGGAAAAACCCGCTTCGGGTTTTAAAAAGTGTTCCAAGTGTGGTGGTACCATCTCCGTCACCGACACTCACGAGTGGTGCCTCAAATGTTTAGGTCCTGACCACTCCATCTCGGAGTTTGTTGCCTGTGGGATGTTGTCGAAGAGGGGTCGGCAAAACCGAGCTGCTAAGCTTAGCACCCTTTTTCCCTCCGATGCAGCATCCGTGGCATCGACGTCCTCCAGGGCTTCGTCTTCCTTCCATGGATCTCAGGTAACCAAATAAAAATCTGGCCAGTCCTCAAAGGGTAGATCTCCTTCCAAGCATCGAGATGCCTCAGGCGTTGCCCTTGAGGGACTTGTACCGGCAAAATTGCCCCGGCGGGAGGCTTTGGCTTCCAAAGCACTATCGGGGCTCCAGGATGTTCTCGAGGCCTCAACCTCGGCAGAACTACTGGTGCCATGCTCTGGGGTACCGGCCGCTTCATCCGGTACCGACACCCAGGCATCGGCAGCGTCAATCGACCAGAGATTCCTGGCTATTGAGTGCAGTCTGGCGGCTCTCCTTGCGGCATCGGTGCCTTCGGGACCGCTTCAGACAGTTCAACCAGTATCGACACGGATACGGATATCGGTACCGGTACCGACAGCATCAACATCGGCGAGTGTGTTACCAACACCGAGTCATGCTATTTCCTCCGGTATTGACAGGCCAGTACTGGACCCCTCCGGTACCGACTTCGATCGGTACCGGTATCGTGCTTTACAAGAGCACCCGGACAGAAGATATTTTGAATCCTCCAATGACTCTGAGGACTCTGACAGCTCTGTCAATGCTGGAGTACTTCTCTCTGAGGAGCCGCCTTCTAAACGTAGGATGTCCCCTCCAGAGGATATATCCTTTCAGGATTTCATCAGGGAGGTGGCTAGAGGTCTTTCCATCACAGTGGCTCCTGAAACAGAGCCCAGAGCAAAAGAGTTGGAGATTTTACAATATCCTAAAGCTCCCAAGGAGGCAGCTACTTTGCCTATTCATGAAATCTTGCATGATCTCATGTTAAGAATGTGGGAAACACCTCTTACCACCTCTCCTCATTCCCGTAGGCTGGATACCATGTATCGAATGCCTCCTTGTCCTGGATTTCAGAAAACTCAGTAGCCACACCACTCCATAGTGGTGGAGTCAGCTATGAGAAGGATCAAGAGTGCAAAAAGACATGCATCTAATCCTCCAGGACGTGAATGTAGGACTCTTGATGCCTTTGGGCGTCGAACCTTCCAGGCCTCTATGCTTTCTGCCAGGATTAGTTCCTACATCTTATACATGGGAATGTTCCTTAAGGAGGTTACAGGAGATTTATTTATTTATTTTATTACAGGCTCTTATATACCGCTCTATTCAGAATCAGCGCGGTTCACAATATAACAACATACCATAACAACAAACTGTTAGGTTTTACAGAGAACAAGGTCAGAGAACTTGGATAAAACATGGGACGTCATTACTGCAACTATTTACAAGAGTATTTACAAGTATACATAACAGGATTTGTTCTTAGTTTGGGTAGTGATTAAGATTGGTTAGTTGGTCAAGTAATATTGGGGGAAGAGGTGGGATTTGAGTGCCTTTCTGAAAAGGGATAGATCAGTGATAGCACGAATCTCTGGGGGTAGAGCGTTCCAGTACTTAGGGGCATAGAATCTGAAAGCCCTGTTAGATGTCACTGATAGGCATTTTGTCGCTGCTTTAGGGATGATTAGAGTATTTGTTGATATCGTTCTCCTGGATCTGTTAGGTGGGACGGCCTGAATGAGGTCTATTAGAGAGGAGGAGGTGATGCTTTTAGTGGCCTTGAAAGTTAGTAGTAATGTTTTGAACAATATTCTGCCATGTATGGGGAGCCAGTGGAGTTGCTCTAGGATGGGTGTTACATGGTCCCTTCTTGATGCTCCGTAGAGGACTCTAGCAGCGGTATTCATGGCGAGTTGCAAAGGGTTTAATGTGGAGTGTGGGAGGCCTTGGAGAATGGCATTGGCATAGTCAAGGTGTGGTAAGGTTAAGGCTTGAAATATAGTTCTGAAGTCATCAGGATCAAGCAGGGGGCGAAGATGTCGAAGAGTCCGGATCTTGAGGTAGATTGCTCTGACTACGTTGGTTATGTGTAGTTTCAGATCCATGCGTTGGTCAAAAGTGACTCCAAGGTAGCGAATGGAAGGTTTTGATTGGAGCTCAGCTTCTTTCACCTTTATATGGGATGGGGGGGGGGGTGAAAAGTGGGTCCCTGGTGATGAAGAGAACCTCGGTCTTTTTGTGTTGAATTCGGAGGTTCTGGGATTGAAGCCATTCGGATACTGCATCAAAACATTTAGCTAGCGGGAAAGGTCCATATGAACTGTGGAGAAAGGCATATATAGGAGGATGTCATCTGCGTATATCAAGCATTCAACCTTGAAGGACCTGATGATATTGCAAACCGGTTGTATGTATATATTGAAAAAGAGTGAGGATAGGGATGATCCTTGTGGTACTTCTTGATGATAAGAGGCAGGATTATCTTACACTTGTCAAACATGCCCAGGATGTTTCCAAGTTTGTTAATCGTGCAGCTTTTGACTGCTTTGAGTGCATAAGCAGAACCTCTGCCATTGCCATAGGTGCTCGTAGGATTGCCTGGCTCCAGGCATCTGACTTAGAACTCTGGGTACAGGACAAACTGGGGAATATCCCTTGCACAGGCGAAAATCTCTTTGGCAAAAATTGGCAAGAGAAAGCTAATGAGCTGGATGCTGATAACAGCACTTTGGATAGACTATCCAATGCTACAGCATTGGATAGTCTATCCAAAGTGCTGTTATCAGCATCCAGCTCATCTACACGGTCTCCCTCAAGCAACGCTAGCTCCCCTCCCTCAGCATCCAGCTCATCTACACGGTCTCCCTCAAGCAACGCTAGCTCCCCTCCAGCTTGCAATGAACACTGCTACAAGAGTACTAACAGGGGCTTCACGGAGAGAGCACATAACGCCAGTACTGATGAACCTCCATTGGTTACCGGTTCAAGCAAGAACCCTCCACAAAGTTCTAACCTTAACTTTCAAAGCCTCAAACACTCTGACCCCCACAGCCCTCAGCAAGATGATACATAAAGTACCACAGAACAGAAATAGAAGACCCATGATGCAAAACACCCTAGAGGTCCCAAAAGTAATAACAAAATGCACAAGAACAACAACAAATAGGGCCTTTACGATTTACGCTGCCAGAGCATGGAATGCTCTCCCTACCTATATTCGAAACATCACTTACCTAACCCACTTCAGGAAGGCAATAAAGCAGCACCTGTTCACTACATACTACCCTGAATCTAGCCTTAGTAACCATACATATGGCCCCCCAGACAATCTCTCATTACAAGTAAACAATCAGACTCAGCATGAAAAAGGATAATCAACTGATCGCTCAGAATGTACCCCAGTGTAAATAAAATGTAGATATGTTCTGCCTGAAATCAGGTACCAGTGTGATACAATGTATAGAGTTAAGAATGTACATAGTTTCCCCCAGTTACTTCCAAGTTGATCTCCCTGTTTATTGTAAATACAACTCAAAGTTCCTTGTGTTGTATGTTGTTGTTGTTGTTAAGTGCCGTCGAGTCGGAGTCGACTCATGGCGACCCTCTGGATAGCTATCCTAAATTGTGTTCGGTCTTCAGTCAGGCGGCTTATTGTTGACAGACTGGTACCCGTAGCTGCTGTTATTGTAGCGATCCATCTCATTGCTGGCCTTCCTCTTTTGCGTTGACCTTCTATCTTGCCAAGCATGATGTCTTTCTCTAATGATCTCTCTCTTCGCATGATGTGTCCGAAGTATGAAAGTCGAAGTCTTGTCATCTGAGCTTCTAAAGAAAGCTTAGGTTTGATCTCCTCTAGTACCGACTGGTTTGTTCTTCGGGCAGTCCATGGTATACACAGTATTCGCCGCCAGCACCATAATTCAAAGGCATCAATTTTCTTCCTGTCTGTCTTTTTCACTGTCCAGCTTTCACATCCATATGATGTTATTGAAAATACCATGGCTTGAACAAGTCGAATCTTTATATGGAGAGACACATCTCTGCTCTTGAGAATCTTATCTAGGTCTTTCATAGCCATTCTGCCAAGAGCAATGCGTCGTCTGATTTCTTGACTGCTTGTTGCTTCTTTATTGATAGTTGATCCAAGTAGGTTAAAGTTGTTCACAATTTCAATTTCTTCTCCTTCAACGATGAACCTGTTGATTATGCCAGTTGTCATGATCTTTGTCTTCTTTACATTAAGGTGCAGGCCCATTTTGAGACTATGTTCTTTGATTGTGAGAAGCAAATGTTTCAGATCATCTTCGCTTTCAGCCAGTAATGTGGTATCATCAGCATAGCGAAGGTTGTTGATGAGTCTTCCACCAATCTTCACACCTCTGTTGTCTTCATACAGTCCTGCTTCTCTGATGATTTGTTCTGCATATAAATTAAACAGGTAGGGGGAAAGTATGCAGCCTTGTCTTACACCTTTGCTTATTTTAAACCATTCTGTTTCTCCTTGTTCCGTTCGAACTGTTGCTTCTTGATCAATGTACAGATTACGCAAGAGAACGATCAGGTGTTCTGGTATACCCATGCTTCTTAATGTGGCCCAGAGTTTCTCATGGTTTACACAGTCAAAAGCCTTGCTATAGTCGATAAAGCACAAATAGATATCCTTTTGGTATTCTTTATTCTTTTCAAGGATCCATCTCACATCCGCAATGATGTCTCTCGTTCCTCGCCCTTTCCTGAACCCTGCTTGCACTTCAGGTAGTTCTTGTTCTAGGTATGGCTGTAGTCTCTTTTGAATAATCTTCAGTAGAATCTTGCTGGCATGTGGGATCAGAGCGATTGTGCGATAATTTCCACAGTCAGTTGGATCACCTTTCTTTAGTATTGGTATAAACACAGATCTTTTCCAGTCAGTTGGCCATGATGTTGTCTTCCATATTTCTTGGCAGAGCCTTGTAAGTACGGTAACAGCTGCATCAGATTGCTGCAATACTTCTATGGGAATGCTATCAATGCCTGGTGCTTTGTTCTTTGATAAGGCTTTCAATGCTGCTTCAACTTCTTCTTTCATCACCAATGGTTCCTGATCATAAGGTATAGGTTGAAACGGCTGTTGGTCCACTTGATCTTTACCATATAAAAACTCTGTATATTCCTTCCACCTTTTCTTGATCTTCTCAGCATCATTCAACATAGAACCTTGAGCATCTTGTAACATTCCAATTTGAGGCTGGAACTTTTTCTTTAACTCTTGCAGCTTTAGGAAAGCCAATCTTGTTCTTCCTCTAATAGTTTCTGCTTCTATTTCCTTGCAAGTGTCATTGTAGTACTTTTCCTTGTCCTGTCTTGCTGCACGTTGGAAATCTCTGTTGAGTTCTGCGATTGTCTTTCTTTCTCCTTTGGCTTTAGCTTCTCTGCGTTTCTGGGCAATTTTCAGAGTTTCTTCCGTCATCCATTTTGGCCGTTTTTGCTTTTTAACCTTTTGTAGAGACTTCTCGCTTTCTTCCAGCACAACCTTCTTGATGTCATTCCATAACTCTTCCGGAGCTCTGTCATTTGTATCTAAAGCAGCAAATCGATTTTGCAGGCAGTCTTTAAATTCCAGTGGTATATTCTCAAGGTCATATTTTGGTGCATTCATGAGTGGCAATAAAAGACGTACCCATTTCCCAACAGGGTACAGGGTTTTACTCCCCCTATTTCCTTATTCCAAAGAAAAGAGGGGGACACAGACCCATTTTAGACCTCAGAGAATTGAACAAATTCTGGGAACTCTTCTGCCATACCTTCAGAGTCAGGATTGACTTTGTTCTCTAGATCTCAAGGATGCGTACACTCATGTTCTCATCCATCCAACTCACTGAAGATACCTTCGTTTTCTTTTTCAAGGAAAGCACTACCAATACAGGGTGCTTCCTTTTGGCCTGGCCTGAGCACCAAGGGTGTTTACAAAATTCATGGCTGTGGTAGCAGCATTTCTTCGCAATCTAGGAATATTCGTCTTCCCCTACTTAGACAACTGGCTCATTCGAGCTCCATCAGAGTCAGAGGCCAGAATTTCTCTATCTTGCACAATGCGTATCCTTCAGTATTTGGGCCTGGTCATAAACGTCCCAAAATCCAGCCTAACTCCCACTCAGTCTCTAGAGTTTATAGGAACTTTGCTGGACACCAGAAAAGCAAGGGCCTATCTTCCACAGGCCCGCTGCCTTTGCATTGTGCAGTTAGCCTCCCAGGCAGTGTTAAAACTCATCTCACTGCTCGACCACATGGCATCTACCGTGCATGTGGTTTCCTATGCTCGCCTCCATATGAGAGCAGCCCAATGGACTCTATCCACTCAGTGGACTCAGGCATCAGGCTGCCTATCAGACAAAATAGCAAACACAAGTCGCCTTATTTTGTCTCTACAATGGTGGCAGTCAACCCAAAACCTATTGGTGGGCTCCCCTTTCCAGCAACCCCTACCCCAGATCACTCTAACAGACGCCTCACAGGTGGGTTGGGGAGCTCATCTGCAAGATCTCTCTATCCAAGGCACCTGGACTCCACAGTAGACCCACTTACATATCAGTCTCCTAGAACTCAGAGCAATCTTCCATGCTCTTCGAGTGTTCCACACCCAACTGAGCTACAAGACAGTCCTAATTCAGACGGACAATCAAGTAGCTATGTTCTATCTGAACAAGCAGGGAGGAACAGGATCTCTGTCGCTTTACAATGAAGCTTTGCGACTATGGGCCCTCGCCAGAGAGCATCAGATTCATCTCCTTGCGGTGTATGTGCCAGGCATTCAAAAGTCTTGGGCAGACAGACTCAGTCGAGTTCTGCTTCCACACGAATGGTCTCTCCATGCAGACCAGGTAGCAAAAATGTTTCAAATTTGGGGAACGCCGGACATAGACCTCTTTGCAAGTCCATTGAATGCCAAACTTCCCCGGTTCTATTCCAGAATTCCGGCTCAGGGTTCTCGGGCCAGGGATGCTTTCCTCCTCCATTGGGGTCAGGACTTTCTATATGCCTTTCCACCCATTCCCCTAATTCCCAAAACCCTATTCAAGCTTCAGAGAGACAAAATCCATATGATTCTCATAGCTCCACATTGGCCACGGCAGGTGTGGTACCCTCTGCTCCTACATCTCTCTCAAGCTCCATCTCTGGAGTTAAGATCTGCTCCAGATCTCCTGTCTCAGGAGGATGGGATGTTGTGGCATCCCAATCCCCACTCTCTGCATCTCAGGGCCTGGTTGCTGAGAGCCTAGACCTTCATGGTCTTAACCTTTCTCAACAAGTAAAAGATGTCCTTTGTGCTTCCAGGAAATCTTCCCACAAGACGCTCTTATGCTTTCAAGTGGAAAAGGTTTTTCATATGGTGTTCGCAAAAGGGTCTTCACCCCCTTGCGATACCTCTGGAATCATTACTGGAGTATCTCCTTCATTTATCTAATGCAGGACTTAAGACTAACTCAGTAAGAGTCCATTTAAGTGCTATTTCAGCTTCTTTAAAGCCTTTAAATGGGCAGCCTATTTCCTCTCATCCTCTCATAGCGAGATTTATGAGGGTCCTACTTCTAACTAAGTCTCCCATTAGGCCGCTTCCAGTTGCATGGGACCTGAATCTGGTTCTTGGGCAGCTCATGAAGCCGCCTTTTGAACCTTTAGCTACTACCTCCTTGAAATTCCTTTCCTGGAAAGTTATCTTTCTTATTGCAATCACATCAGCACGTTGCATCAGTGAATTGCAAGCATTAGTTGCTGATCCTCCTTACACAAGGTTCCATCATAATAAGGTAGTCTTTAGGACTCATCCACATTTTATGCCAAAGGTGGTCTCACCTTTTCATTTAAACCAGGCGGTTTACCTGCCTGTGTTTTTTCCAAGGCCTTATGCTTCAAATGCAGAAAGGAATCTTCATACTTTGGACTGTAAAAGAGCACTTGCCTTTTACTTGCAAAGGACACAGCAACATAGAAAGTCCTCCCAACTCTTTGTTGCTTTCGATTCTTCTCATTTGGGACTTCCAGTCTCCAAGAGAACATTATCCAACTGGATTGCACAGTGTATTTCTTTTACCTATCAGAGTAAGAATCTTTCTCTGGAAGGCCTTGTCACAGCTCACAATGTGAGAGCCATGGCAGCCTCAATGGCTCATCTACACTCTGTGTCTATTGACGACATCTGTTGAGCAGCTACTTGGGCCTCGGTTCATACCTTCACAGCCCATTACTGCTTAGACAAGGACTCCCGCCTGGATGCCTTGTTTGGTCAGGCTGTTCTACAACACCTGTTCCATACTTAATCAACTCCTACCCACCTTTCCCGGTAGGATGCCAGAGATTCATGGGGGGAAGTGGAGCCCTTTTACAGGGGCACACAACTTGGGTCTCTCCCTGGCATCTGTAGCTAGGGAGTCCCCATATGTGAAGACTACATTCCTGCTTGTTCCTGGAGATAGCATACTTACTGACCAGTAACAGGTGATCTCCGGGAACAGCAGGAATTTAGTCTTCACAACCCACCCACCTGCCCTAGGAGTTGTATCTCTCTTTTCTTTTCTTTCCCTCTCTCTCTCTTTGTCTCAGCTTTAAAACTCAGCTGGAGAGAGGCAGTTTGGAAAGGCAGGAAGGCAGCACGCAGGCGCTGTGGGATGCTCCCAAAAGCTTTCTAATTGTTCGCTGGGGAGCTGGCTCCATCGGTATTGACGATACCCATATGTGAAGACTAAATTCCTGCTGTTCCCGGAGATCACCTGTTACAGGTGAGTAGCTATGCTAAATAGCTTAAATATCTAAACACAACCTTAAAACTAAGATGCAGACAGCAGTCCAGCAGTGAGATGGGGGCTTTCCAGTCTTTTGCATTGAGTGTCACATGTATGATTTTCTCCCAGTTGGTGAGGGACCTTATGTATGCACCAGGTGCAAGGAACTCTTTGCTCTCAGGGAACGAGTCCGATCTCTGGATGCTAAAGTAGCAGACTTGGAGGACATAAGGAATACAGAGAGATACATAGACGGAACCTACAGGGATATAGTCCTGAAGTCCCACTTCCAGTCTGGCAGCATCCCTGTTGCCATGGAGGGGAGAGGTCACGTGACAGGAGAGCATCAGTCTTTTGTGGCAGGAAGTGATCCTGTAGCTAGGACCTGTCCTCCAGGGTTGTAAAACCCTCTCGCACCGAGGAAGTTTCTCCAAGGCAATGTGCCCATGAGGGAAGGGTTAGGACAGCCGTTATAGTTGGTGATTCGATCATTAGGCATGTAGCTGGCTGGGTGGCTGATGAACGTGAAGATCGCTTGGTAACATTCCTGCCTGGTGCGAAGGTGGCGCACCTCATGCGCCACCCAGACAAGGTCTTATATAGTGCTGGGGAGGAGTCTGCTGTCTTGGTACATGTCGGTACCACTGACCTAGGAAAATGTAGTAGGAAGGTTCTGAAGGCTAAATTTAGACTTTTAGGTAGGAAGTTGAAATACAGAACTGCCAGGGTAGCATTCTCCAAAATGCTTCCCGTTCTACGCGCAGGACCCAAAAGGCAGGCAGAGCTACGGAGTCTCAGTGCGTGGATGAGACAATGGTGCAAGGATGAGGATTTTGGATTTGTTAGGAACTGGGGAACATTCTGGGGAAAAGAGTGGACTCTTCCGAAGGGATGGGCTTCACGTTAACTGGGATGGAACCAGGCTGCTGGAATTAACCTTTAAAAGGAGATAAGAGCAGCTTTTAAGCTAGATAATAGGGGAAAGCCAACAGTCGCCCAAGAGCGCATGGTTCAGAACAATGTATCCCTGAAGAATACTACCAAAAGTTAGGGAATATCAACAGAGAGGTTCCATTCAAGACAAAAGTAGCTCAAATGCCCTTGAGTACGGAGCAGACAGTGCTTAAAGACTCCAAATTACCCCTGCTTGCCGATAGCCAGATTAATATGAATAAAATACAGTTTCTAAAATGCTAAGAACATAAGATATGCCATACTGGGTCAGACCAAGGTCCATCAAGCTTAGTATTCTGTTTCCAACAGTGGCCAATCTAGGTCATATGTACCTAGCAGTTTCCCCAAGGGACACAGGTTCCACAATGCTTGTATTGGTTCAAGCATTGATATCCTGGGTCCCTTCTTAATAATGGTTTATGGACCTTTCCTCCAGGAACTTGTCCAAACCTTTTTTAAACCCAGGTACACTAACAGCCTTTACTACATCCTCCGGTAACAAATTTCCAGAGTTTGATTACACGTTGAGTGAAAAAATATTTTCTTTTATATGCTTGTATGCAAATGCTAGAAGTCTAAAAAGTAAGATGGGAGAGTTAGAATATATAGCACTAAATGAGAAGTCGGATATGATTGGTATCTCAGAGACATGGTGGAAGGAGGACACCCAGTGGGACACTGATATCTGGGTAGAAACTATATCGCAATGATAGAGCTGATCAAATTGGCGGAGAGGTTGCGCTCTGTTAGAGAGGGCATTGAGTAACAAAGGATTAAAGTTTTGCAGAAAACAACATTTTCTTTAGAATCTCTATGGATTGAAAATCCATATAAAAAGGGGAAGACAATGGCAATGGGGGTGTACTGTCAACCACCTGGCCAGAATGAACAAATGGATGATGAAATACTCAAAGAAATCAAGGAAGCTAACAAAAGTTACAGCACAGTAGTAATAATGGGTGATTTCAATTACTCCGGTATTGTCATGGCAGGACATGCTAGGAAGATAAAGTTTCAAGATGAAATATATGACTGCTTCTTGGAGCAGCTGGTTCATGAACCGACCAGAGGCGAAGCCATTTTGGACCTAGTCCTTAGTGGAATACCAGATCTGGTGCAAGAGATAAGGGTGTTCTCCAGGAACAAGCAGGAAGTCAGCCCTCTTTTACGGGTGATGTCTGCATCGACGGACCCCGCACGGAGCACTTCCCCAGCTTTCAAAGAAAGCCTTTGGGATTGCTGCCACGCATGCATGGTCCTCTTCCCGCAAAGGGTGCCATCTTGCTCAGTCTCCCCTTTTCCGCGGAGCCCTTCGGATGCATGTGCTCGTTCCTCGGAAAAAGTCTTTTGTTTTTGGCCTACTGGCCTTCTGTTTTCCGGTTGCACCGATCCTCTACCCGTCCCTCCCCTGCTTTACCTTTTTAGAGCCGTTCATGGACAGTTTTTTCTTCACCTTTTTTGCTAACGGGCTTCACATACTTTTCTTTCCCCAGCCACTTGCCATGTGGGTCTTCGACCTCACTGGGGTCATTTTTGCCCCTGTGGCATCCGGCTTGAAAAAATGTGATAGATGCTCTAGGAACATGTCGCTTATTGATACCCATGACTGTCTGCGGTGCTTTGGAGCTGATCATGATCCGATCTCTGTTCACTGTGTAAGAAAATGTCCTCTAAGGCCCTGCTCAGTCGTAAACATAAGTCTAAAGACATTTTTCGAAAGGCCGCCTCAGAATCACCGGTGGTGCCCTCGGTCATCTCCTCCCCAGTGGGGTCCCCTTCTTCGATCCTGCGCTCTCGGCAGCACTCCTACCAGGGATCCCCTGAGGTGGAGCGGTACATAAAAAAGAAGGCCTCCGAAGTCCCTGTAGGGGGCTCCCTTCAAGCATGAGCGCTCCCGCGCTCGGTTACTGAGCCCCCTTCGGCGTTCCCGAGAGTTGGACAAGGAGCGGCCCTGCAAGGTACCCCGCACGGATGGAGAGACCTCCGGTGAAGGCACCCGGTCTTCTGAGTGCTGTCCCGGTGAGGACCCCCTCTCCTCCTCGATGCCTGACCCGGTGACCCCGGGGTCGGCTTCACAGGGCCCCACGCCCACGTGGGAATCCGGCATGCTGGCACTGCAACGCAGTGTTTCTGCGTTCATCGCTTCCCAGCAGGCACTCACAGTCAGCTTTGCTGACTCGCGCCCAGAAACTGTGGGTCCCTCATGTGGGACACCGAAATCTGTCCAGGAAATCCTCAAGAGCCGCGGGCCTCGTGAGGTTCCTCGACGTCGATCTCGCTCGTCCTCCTATTCCTAGGAGGCGAGATCTTCCAGGGCCTCTGGCTCCAAATGGTCCCCACCCACTGGACAGGGCGATCTGCCCGGCTCAGACAACTCGACCAAGTTCTCAGATTGGGAGTCTGATGGGGACACCTTCCCGAAAACCCGTACTCACCGGGACTTTCCGTCGGACCCTTCCCCGCCTTCATTCCAGCGGCGCTTGCCACCCGAGGACACCTCCTTCCTGGTGTTCGTTCGGGATACGGCATGGGCTCTTAACCTGGCCACTCAGGCCAAGGAGGACCCTGGTGCTGAAGAACTCAATATTCTTCAGTACGAGTCCCTACCTAGGGAATCTCTCACTGTGCTGGTCCCTCCCATTCTGTCTCGGCTGCTGCTCCACTTGTGGGAGGCACCCGCCTCGGTCCCCATCGTGAGCAATCGCCTTGATACTATGTACAAGGTACAGCGTGGCCCAGGGTTCAGGAAGACCCAACTTCCCCACACCTCTATGGTGATGGAGTCTGCCATGAGGAAACAGAAGAGCCCAAAATCACACTTGTCGGTCCCTCCAGGCCGAGAGTCGAGAGCCCTTGACGCCCTGGGTCACAAGGCCTATGAAGGCTCCATGCTCTCTTGTCGCATTCAAGCATGCCAACTATACATTGGCATGTTTTTGCTTGACTTAACCAAGGAGCTCGGTGGGTTCTCCGCGGGCCTCAAGGGCGAAACCCTCAATAGGTTCAGTGCTCTGTTGAAGTCCATTGCAGACTGCTCAAAATACCTCTCCCGAGCTTGTTACAATGGATTCGAGTCATCGGCTCAGGTGGTGGCCGTGGGCATCGGGGCCCGCCACCAGCCATTGCTCCAGTCGTCAGATTTGGAGCAATGGGTGCAGGTAAAGCTCCTGGACATCCCCTGCCTTGGCGATCAGCTCTTCAGCAAGCCGATGGAGGATAAGACCACAGAGATAGAGATGGAGTTCGTCACCAGAACCCATCTCTCGCGCAAAACCTCCACTCTGCCCCAGAAAAAGCAACATGCCAAAAAGCTTTTCTTTCCGAGGAAAGGCCTTCAGTACCGTGGCTACCCACCGTATCCGACTACCCCCACGCCGATCACCCCGGCACAGAGTAAGTCCGGCTAAGGGCATCACAAGCCGAAAGGGCCAAAAGCCCAAACTCCGGCTCTACTATTTATTTATTTATTTATTTAACAAACTTTTATATACCGCAACCTTCCAGTGATCAGGTGCGGTTTACATGTAACAGAATAGGGTAACAGAATGACAGTTCTATTTTTTACAATGAACATTACAACCCGCACAAGGGTTTTGACACCATTGGGACACTTCCACAATCCATGTGGTCCCCCAACGCTCTGGGATAAGTCTTAGCATCCCGTCAACCAGCAGAGTCACTCGATCGGTGGCAGGGCACACAGCACCTGCAGAAAGGCATGCCCTTCAAGCACCTGAACCCCCAAAGGATCCTCATTACGGATGCCTCCCTACTGGGATGGTGCGCCCACTGCGAGGAACTGCGCATGCAGGGCAACTGGTCTCTGGAGTGGAGTCAGCAACAGATCAATCTGCTGGAGCTCCAGGCCATTTTTATGGCGATAAAGTCCTTTCACCGCCGCCTGCAGAACTAGTCGGCGCTAGTCCACAGGATAACCAGGTCATGATGGTTCTATCTGAAGAAGCAGGGGAGCGCAGGGTCTCTGCGCCTCTGCCAGGATGCAATAGCCCTCTTCTCATATGCAACCAGTCACGGAATGCTACTCAGGGTAGTATGCCTTCCTGGCCAAGACAATGCCCTGGTGGACAGGCTAAGCAGGATCCTCCAGCCGCACGAGTGGCACCTAGACCCCAGGGTGGTGCAGCGGCTATTCTGACTATGAGGAACCCCAAGTCTGGACCTCTTTGCAAGCCCAGCCAATGCTCAGCTGCCCAAATTCTACTGTCCCCAACTGCACCCATCCCGGATAGCGGCTGACGCCTTCCTCATCCCGTTGTTGGAGTGCCTTCTCTATGCCTTCCCTCCCATTCCACTAATCGTCTGGACCCTCTTCAAGGTCCAACGGTACAAGGCTTCCATGATCCTGGTGGCCCCTTGGTGTCTCAGACAGCCTTGGTTTCCCCTGTTGTTCCATCTCTCGACGGAGCTGCTGGTCCCTTTGGGGAGTGCCCAAGGGTTACTGACTCAGGAGAAGGGTTTTCTTCTCCACCCCAACCTGGGGTCCCTGTCACTATCAGCATGGGTGCTGAACAGGAAGCCCTAGCACCCTTCAATCTCCCCAGAGAAATGGAAGAAGTCCTCCTCCTGGCCTCTTGCAAGAACTCCACGAGACGAGTCTACAGCTTTAAGTGACACAGAATCTCTGTATGGTGTGTAGAGCAATGGGTGGACCCATTCTCTTGCCAGGTGCACACGGTGCTGAAGTACTTGCTCTACCTTTCGCAAACTGGACTCAAGTTCATTTCCATCAGGGTACGTTTAAACATGCTCTCTGTGCATCATCACTTCATAGAGGACAAACCTCTTTTTGGTGTAGCTCCTCATTACCTGTTTAATGTAAGCTTGCTGCTCTCTAAGTCTCCCATCCACCTGCCTATGGTGGAATAGGATCTCAACGTGGTTCTGATGCAGCTTACCAATCAACTTTTTGAACCTTTGGCTATCTGCTATTTGTGTTACCTATCTTGGAAGGTCATCTTCCTGGTAGTGCTCACCTCTGCCCACAGAGTCAGCAAGCTTCAGGCCTTGCTGGCCGAGCCACCCTACACCAGGTTCTACAAGAACAGAGGTCGTGCTTCTCACCCACCCAAAATTCCTTCCGAAGGAGGTATCTGCCTTCCATCTCGACCAGGAGGTGGTGCAGCTTACCTTCTTTTCACGGCCCCACACCAACAAGGCAGTGACCATTCTCAATTCTCTGGATTGCAAGAGGGCCCTGTCCTTTATCTACAGTGTACCCAGGGCCACCACAAAGCCTCGCAGCTTTTCGCTTCATACGACCCCAGTCTACTGGGGAAGACTGTGACCATGTGGATCTTATCCACCTGGGTGACAGACTGCATCATCTTCGCCCACAATCAGGCTGGGCTCTCGTTGGAGCACCGGGTCAAGGCACATAACGTCAGAGCTATGGCGACCTCTGTTGACAGTTTACACTCTGTCCCTATGGCAGACATCTATCGGGCCGCCACCTGGTCCTCAGTTCACACCTTTGCAGCTCACTTCTGCTTGGAGAAGGAGTACCGATGGGACAGTGGCTTCGGTATAGCTGTACTCTGAAATCTGTTCGAGGTTTAGGTAATTCCTGCCTTCCGACCTTTCTTGTTCAGGCCACTGGAGCCATGGTTCTATTTGGACACTGAGGTCCTCAGAATCTTTCCTCAGATTTGCTTGCAGCTGTTCACGGCTGGGCTATATTTTTCTAAAGGTTCTCAATAGCCTGTAGCTAGGGAGTCCCATATGTGAGGACTGACTTCCTGTTTGTTTCTGGAGAAAGCTTAGTTGCTCACCTGTAATAGGTGTTCTCCAGGGATAGCAGGAATCAGTCCTCAACCCTCCCTCCCTCCCCTTGGAGTTGCTGTACAATTTTAGCCATCTTCTTTTGTTGGCTCTAGCAATGTCATCTGACTGAGTAAGATGGCAACCTTGAGCGGGAAAGGTACCACGCATGTGTGGTGGCATCTCTGAAAGGCTTTCTTTGAAAGCTGGGGAGATGCTTCCACAGGGCTCCGTCGGTGCCAGCGTCATCCATTTGTGAGGACTGATTCCTGCTGTCCCTGGAGAACACTTGTTACAGGTGAGTAACAAGTATCTTTTGGAAGTGAGGAAATCCTAGAGAGAGATCTCTTCGCTACGCCTATGAATACCCAGGTGCCTCAGTTCTGCTACATAGCTAAACAATTTTGGATGCTTTCTTCCTCTTTTGTGAGGAAAGCCTGTAAGGGGAAAATAAAATGGGAAAGTTCCTGAAGAATTTGGCAGAGTGGGAGGAGATGAGGGACGTGGAATTGCAATGTGCTAAGTTAAAAGAGGCAATAAAAGGGGCAATGGATATATATGTAAGGAAAGTAAATAAAACCAAGAGGAAAAGGGAAACCTATATGGTTCTTCAAAGAAATGGCTGCACAAATAAAGACAAAAAACACAGCTTTCAGAATATTGAGCAGATCTCAAAAAGAGGAACACAGCAAAGAATACAGGATACAGTAAAGAAATATACAAATTTGAATGGGGTAGATACCACACCATTCACAGAAGATGATGTATTTGAACAGTTTGCAAAACTGAAAGTGGACAAGGCCATGGGACCGGATGGCATATATCCCAGGATACTGAAAGAGTTCAGAGGTTCTGCCAGGGCCTTTAAAGGATGCTTTTAATAGATCTTTGTAGACGGGAGAGATTCCGCAGGATTGGAGAAGGGCTGATGTGGTACCTCTTCACAAAAGTAGTAATAGGGAAGAGGTGACAAACTATAGGCCGATAAGCCTTACCTCTGTGGTGGGAAAAGTAATGAGGGTGCTCTTGAAAGAAAGAATAGTGGCCTTTCTGGAAACCAATGGCTTGCATGATCAGAGGCATCATGTTTTTACCAGGGGAAGATCACGCCAAATAAATTTGATTGAGTTCTTTGACTTGGTGACCAGAGAACTGTATCAGGGGCATGCGATGGATGTGTGATATACCTAGATTTCAGCAAAGCCTTTGATGCTGTTCTTCATAGAAACAGTAAACCGAGCAGCCTGAGGATAGGTCCCCAAGATAGTGAACTGGATCAGAAATTGGTTGACTGACAGACGACAGAAGATGGTGGTAAATGGAACTCAATCGGAATAAAGGAAGGTGCGTAGTGGCGTGCCTCAGGGATCGGTCCTGGGACCGATACTGCTCAGTGTATTTGTAAGTGATATTGTGGAAGACAGAATGGAAAATCCTGCCTTATTGTAAATGACATAAAAATTTGCAACAGGGTAGACACTTCTGAGGGAATGGACAACATGAGAAAAGATCTAAAACCACTAGAAAAATGGTCTAATGCTTGGAATTGCAGTAGACTAAACTAAGAGGCAATAAAAGGGGCAACAGATATATATGTAAGGAAAGTAAATAAAAACAAGAGGAAAAGGGAAACCTATGTGGTTCTCCAAAGAAGTGGCTGCACAAATAAAGGCATAAAAGACAGCTTTCTCAAAATTCAGAAGATCTAAAAAAAAAAAGAGAAACACAGAAAAGAATACAGGATAAAGCTAAAAGAAACAAAGAAAGAAATAGGATGCTCATATTACCCCTCTTCTCAAGTCTCTTCATTGGCTTAGAAACATAGAAACATGACAACAGAAAAAACCACGTGGCCTATCTAGTCTGTTCTTCCATATCAACCACTACAACAGTCCCCTTTTTTCCTTTAAAGATCCTCTGTGTTTGTCCCATGCTTCTTTGAATTCAGATACTGTCCTCATCTCTACCACCTCCATTGGGAGAGTATTCCACGGATCCACCACTCTTTCTGTAAAGAAATATTTCTGCATATCACTCCTGAATCTATCCCTTTTCACTCTCTTCCCATGTCCCCTCATAGCAGAGCTTACTTTCAATCGAAAGAGGCTCTCCTCCTGTGCATTTATGCCACGGAGGTATTTAAACATCTCAATCATATCACCTCTATCCCGCCTTTCCTCTAAGGTGTACATATTAAGATCCTTAAATCTGTCCTCATATGCATTATAATGAAGATCAGTAATCATTTTAGTAGCCACCCTCTGTACTGACTCCAGCCTGTTTACGTATATCCTTTTGAAGGTGCGGTCTCCAGAATTGCACACAATACTCCAAATGAGGTCACACCAAAAACTTCTACAGAGGCACTGTCACCTCCTTTCTTTTGCTGGCCATTCCTCTCCCTATGCACGTAAGCATCCTTCTAGCTTTTGCTGTCACCTTTTCTACCTGTTTAGCTACTTTAAGATCATCAGACACAATCATGCCTAGGTCCCGCTCTTCTTTAATGGACAAAAGTACTTCACCCCTATACGATATTGCTCCCTTGGATTGTTGCAGCCCAAATGCATGACCTTGCATTTTTTAACATTAAATCTCAGCTGCCAAATTCTAGAGCATTCTTCAAGCTTAGCTAGATCCCTCCTCATGTTTATCTACACCTTCCTGGGTGTCTACACTATTGCAGATTTTGGTATCATCCGCAAAGAGGCAAACTTTACCCGACAGCCCTTCCGCTATATCACTAACAAAGATGTTAAAAAGAATTGGACCAAGGACAGATCCCTGGGGCACACCACTGGTAATCACCACCTCCTCAGAGAGCTTCATTTACCTGTACCCTTTGTTGCCTCCCACTCAACCAATTTCTAACCCAAGCAGTACCTTTAGGGTCCATCCCTAGGGTGCTCAGTTTGTTTATAAGTCACCTGTGAGGAACGGTGTCAAAGGCTTTACTGAAATCTAAATACACCACATCTAGGGCTCCCCCTTGGTCCAACTCAATGGTCACCCAGTCAAAGAAATCAATCAGATTTGTCTGACAAGACTTGCCTCTGGTGAATTCATGCTACCTTGGATCCTGTAATCCGCAACTCCAGGAACCTCACTATTTTCTCTGTCAGCAGTGCTTCCAATAATTTATTCACCACCGAAGTAAAGCTAACCGGCCTATAGTTTTCAACCACATCCTTACTTCTTTCTGCTTTTGTGTAAAGGGACCACATGTGCCTCTCTCCAGTGCTTTGGCACCACTCCCGATTCCAACGAGGCATTGAAAAGGTAGGTCAGTGGAGCTGCTAGAAAGTCCCCCTCAGTATTTTTGAGTGTATCCCATCTGGTCCTATTGCTTTGTCTAATTTAAGTTTAGCTAATTTCTCACAAAAATTGTTCAGGATGCCCTCCGCTTCTGTTCCTATTTGTTGGTGTTTTCTGAGGTACTGCCCCTGGTTCTTCATCTATGAACACAGAACAGAAATATTTGTTAAGCAATTCCGCTTTATCCTCATCAGCTTCCTCATATTCCTCCCCTTCATCCTTGAATCCGACAATACCACTTTTGCCCATCCTCTTCTCACTAACATATCTGAAAAATGTCTTATCCCCCCATTTTTTTTGCATTGGCTATTTCCTCTTCTTTTTGAATCTTTGCTTTTCTGACTACTTTGCTAGCTTCTTTAAGTTTTTCCAAATACAGATGCCTGTCTTCCTCTCTCTGTGATCTCTTGTATTTCATGAAGGCTTCCCTCTTTTTCTTAATTCTTTTCAGCTATTTCTTTCGAAACCATAGCTTCCTATCCATTTCCACATCCAGTTCAAACTTCTCCTGCTGACCTATAAGTGCATTCACTCTGCAACTCCTCACTACCTTTCCTCTCTTAGCTCTCCTTACACCCCTCCTCGGGAACTCTGTTCTTCTAGCAAATCGCTTCTATCTGTGCAGTTCTCTTCTATTGCCAACTCCAGACTTTGCTCCTTTCACTTTGCTGCTCCTTATTCCTGGAACAAACTACCTGAGTCTGTACGTCAGGCGTCTTCTCATACCCTTTTCAAATCTAGGCTGAAAACTCATCTCTTCACTGCCGCTTTCAAATATTGACTCACCTGATGTCCTTTTTGTTTCCTTACCATGCCCCTTAGCTGTATTCCATGTCCACAGCTACTTTGTTGTCTGTCTTGACTAGATTGTAAGCTCCGATGAGTAGGGACCATTTTTTACATGTGTTTGTGCAGTGTTGTGTACTCCTTGCAGCACTATACAAATATTCAGTAGTAGTAATAGTTACAGTTTAATGCGAAGAAGTGCAGAGTCATGCACTTAGGATGCAGAAATACAAAGGTAATGTATGTAATAGGGGGAGAGAGGTTGTTGTGCATGGACCAGTAGAGGGACCTCAGAGTATCTCAAGTTTCTGAGTATCTCAAGGTGGTTAAACAATGCGACAAGGCAGTAGCCAAAGCCAGAAGGATGGTGGCTGCATAAAAAGAGGAATAACCAGCAGAAAGGAGGAGGTATTAATGCCCTGTACAGCTCATTGGTGATGCCTCACTTGAAATATTGTGTTCAGTTTTGGAGACCATATCTCACAAAGGACATAAAAAGACTTGAAATGGTTCAGGAAGCCAACTCAAATAATTCAGAGCCTGCACCAGAAGACATATGAGAAGAGACTTGAAGACCTTAATATGTATACCCTAGAGGAGAGGAGGGACAGAAGAGATATGATACTGACTTTTAAATACTTACAGGGTATCAATGAACAAACAAACCTTTCTCAAAGAAGGGTAAGTTGTAAGATTAGAGGGCATACGATGAAGCTACAAGTTAGTAAACTTAAAAGCAACATTAGGAAATACTTTTTCACTGAAAGGGTGTGGATGCTTGGAATGCCCTCCCGATGGAGGTGGTGGAGGTCAAATCAAGTGACTGAATTCAAAATGGCATGAGAGACACAGTGGAACCCTTTATTGCAAGAGGATGAAATCAAAGCAAACTTAAATATCTTTTAATAGACGGGGGCTGACTTGCACGGAGCAGCAAGTACAACCCTAAAGACAGACATAGAGTGAGGGTGATCTGCACAGAGCTGCATTTGCAACTACTCTAGCCACCTTACTAGACAGACTAGATGGACCATATTGGTCTTTATCTGTGGTGATATACTATGTTACTACGTATGTTTATGTTCTGGTACCACTCATCTCCAGGACCCTCCTGAAATTCAGTACCGAAAGAAGTACAATGATTCTCATCGTTTCTTACTGGCCTTGACAACCGTGTTTCCTTCTGCTGTTGAAACTTTCCATTTGAGAGTTAATTCATCTGGGCTATGCATCAACTCTAATTTCGCAGGAGAATGGCAATGTTGCATTCCAACATCAAGTCCCTAGTCCTCACAGCTTGGATGTTGCAAAGTTAACTTTGTCTGGTCTCAATCTGCCTATTGGTGTCACCAGTGTCCTTTTGGCATGCAGGAGGGCCTTGACTAGAACATTTTACACTTTCAAATGGAAGAGGTTTGCTGTTTGGAGTGGGGAACAGTCCATAGATCCTTTTGCCTGTCTCACACACACTGCTTGAGTTCTTTCTACACCTTCAGAGTTTGGAATTAAATCCAACCCAGTAAGGGCTCACTTCAGTGCAGTTGGCACTTACCATTGTGGCATAAAAGGTAAACTCATCTCTGTACAGCTCTTAGTAGTTCGCTTCATTCAGCGCTTGCTTCTTCTCAAACTTCTCTTCAAACTTGGGACCTCATTGTGGCTTTCGCGCAGCTGCTAAAAACTTATTTTGAACTGCTCAATTCCTGCCTTCTAAAGTTCTTGACCTAGAAGTTCTTGGTTGCGGTCACTTCAGTGTGCAAAGTGAGCAAGCTTCAAGATCTAGTAGTTCATCCACTTTACACAAAACTCTTTAACATCATACTCATCTCAAGTTCCATCCAAAAGTGGTTACAGATTTTCATCCTAATCAGCCAGTCGTCCTTCCAACATTTTTCGCAAAACCTCATCCCCACAAAGGGGAAGCTGCTCTGCACATGTTGGACTGTTAAAGAGCCTTAGCTTTCTACTTGGAGTGGACAAAAGCCTATAGAACGTAGATCAGCTTTTTGTTTCTTTTGACCTCAGCAAGCTTAGGGTTTGCCATCTCCAATTGCACTTTGTCAGTGTGGTTTACAGATTGCATTTCTTTCACTTGTGCCCAGACAGGTCTCAGTTTTGAGGGTCCTATCACAGCTCATCATGTCAGAGCCATGGCTGAGTCAGTGGTCCACTTGCACTCAATCTTCATGGAAGAGATATGCAAAACTGCAATTTGGACTTTGATCCCCACCTTCACTTCTCATTACTGTTTGGATGGGGATTTCTGATACAACAGCAGATTTGGTCAATCAGTTTGCAGAGTCTTTTCGGGGAGTATGGTGCATCTCCAACCCCCCAGTCCAATTTCTTTCTGTTCAAGCTGCTTTAAAAAAAATCCTCAAAAGAAATTTTATAAAAGCTTGTTGCCAGCAAATATATATATATATATTTATGAACCTGTTAAGTTCTTCATTTTCTTCCCTCTTTTGTCCAAGGCAACCTGTAATTAGGGTTTTCCTTACATAAAGACTTTTTTTTCCTGCTTGTCCACAGAGAAAGCATATACTTACTTACCTGTAGCGGGTGTTCTCTGTAGATAGCCAACTGGAGACGAGAATCATTCATATGGCTCTACTACATCTCTGGAGCTTAGTCCAAGGAAACAGTTTGAATCTTCTTGAACAATGCCATGGCAGTGGCCTATAGCAACAGGCAGGGGACCACAAAGGGGATTGTGTGGGAAATGACTCTCCTGTTCTTCTGGCCCTCTGCACAGCATATTGTAGGAGTACACAGTGTGGAAGTGGACTATTTCAGTCAGCATTCCTTCGAACCTAGAGAGGGGTAATTGAGCCAAATGATATTTCAGATGATCCTGAACAGGTAAAGTCATCCCAAGTTGAATCTGATGACGGCCCGAGCGAATGCCAAGGTGCAACAGTCTGTTAGCCGCTGCTGAGATGCAGGCCCTGAAGGCATGGATGCCATAGTTCAGTCTTGGCTAAGGCGGGTTCTGCTGTATGTGTTGTCTCTTTGGCTTTTTATATGGTGAGTGATTCATTGTGTATTGTGCCATCAAGGTCCAGTATTCTGATGGTGCTGAGATTGGCTGAAGAGGCTATGGTATGCAGATCTGATGCGCTTCTGGCAGGTGCCTCCCTCCTTATGCTTCCCTTCAGCTCGGGTGCTCTTGAGGCAGGAGCCAGTCCTGTTAGATGATCCAGCTCCATTCTCACTTATGGCTTGGCTCTTGAGATATGATGCTTAGCACGTAAGAGCTATTCTTCTGCAGTGGTTTCTGAAAGCGAACAGAGGCTCCACTTGTCTCGCCTATGTGCGCATTTGGTGCTTTTTTGAGCACTGGGTTTGTAAGCATCAAGTCCGCTCTAGGGCTGCAAACGTGCTGGTACTTGCTGTCCTTCCTTCAAGATGGTTTTGTCAAGGGCCTCTCCCTCAATTTGCTGAGGGTTCAGGTGGCGGCCTTGTTTTATTTGAGGGCTGGTGGCCTCACACCTGGATGTGATTTGTTTTCTGTGAGGATTTAAACATTTGAGTCCTCCTCAACAATCTATTTTTCCTTCTTGATATCTCAGTTTTGGCTCTTGATGGCTGAGCTGTTTGAGCCCTTGAGGAGGGCTATGCTCAAGGATTTGTGTCTCAAGGCTGTCTTTTTGGTTGCAGTCTGCATGAAGAGATGTATCTCTGAGATGCAGGTCTTGTTGTGCAGAGATCCCTATCTGTCGTTTTCGGAAGAGGCAATGCATATGTGGGCCCGTTCCTTTCTTTTTGCCCAAAGTAGTGTCATCCTTCCATGTCATTCGGATGGTCTGTTTGCCTTTATTCCTGAAGGAAGAGTGCCAGGCGAAGGATAAAGACCTTTGCCTAGTGGACGTTAAGAGAGTGCTTTTTCAGTTCCTGAGGGTCACTAACTCCTTCCAAAAGTCTGGTAGATTTTTTTTGTTTTTTTTGCATGTCCATGCAAGGGTGAAGCAGCCACAAAGTCTCCCTTGGGCTGCTGGATAAAGGAGACAATAGCCTCTATCAGTTTCAGAGCTGGCTGGATCTGGAGGATTTGCTTGTGCATTCCACATAGGCTCAGGCTTCCTCCTGAGTGGAGCATAGCTCAGTTGCTTCCATATACACTTGTTGGGTGGCAGCATGGTCATCGCTTTCCACTTTTGTCAAGCATTACTTCTTGGATGTTCACGCTGAGGCAGACACAGCCTTCAGTTCAGAGATGTTGAAGTCTGCTGTGTCTTCTTCCCACCCAGTGGAGATGTAGCTTTGGTGCGTCCTACTTGTCTGGACTGGCCTAGTGAGACAATCTGTAACGTGACATTTTGCTGCTACTATTGCTACTACTAATCATTGTATAGTGCTATAAGGCTTACGCAGCACTGTGCATCTAAATGTAAGAGACAGTCCCTGCTTATCAGAGCTTAAAATCTAATCCAGACGAACAACATCACAAAACTGTGGAATAAAGTATGGTTAGACACACATAAGTGGTGAACAAGAAAATGAGGAGCATCAGGAATGGTCCCAGAGGACTGGAGAAGGGCGCACACAAAAGCAGAAGTAAGGATGAGGTTGCAAACTACAGGCCGATTAGTCTGACCCTCTGTGGTGAGTAAAGTAATGGAAGCACAACTGAAACAGAGGATAGTGAGGTTTCTGATACCCAATGGACTGCAGGACCTGAGACAGCATGGTTTTACTAAAGGCAGTCTTGTCAGACAAATCTATTCAATTTCTTTGACTGGGTGACCAGAGAATTGAACAGAGGGAGTGTCCTAGATGTGATTTCCTTAGATTTCAGTAAAGCCTTTGACACTGTTCCAAACAGGTGACTTATAAATAAATTGAGCACCCTAAGAATGAGACCCTAAGAATTGAGCACCCTAAGAATGAGACCCTGGCTGTGTTAGAAATTTGTTGAGTGGGAGGCGACAAAGAGTACAGATAAATTGAGTTCACTCTGAGGGAAGGATGTGGTGTGCCACAGGGATCTGTCCTTGGTCTGATTCTCTTTAATATTTTCATTAGTGATATTGTGAAAGGGCTGTCTGGTAAGATTTGCCTCTTTGCAGATACCAAAATCTGCCATAGAGTAAGCACCCAGGAAGGTATAGATAACATGAGGAGGGATCTAGTTAAGCTTGAAGAATGGCTAAGAATTTTGCAGCTGAGATTTAATGCTAAACAATGCAGGGTCATGCATTTGGACTGCAAAAATCCAAGGGAGCTATACAGTATAGATATAGTACTTCTGCCCATGAAAGAAGAGCGGGACCTGAGGGTGATTGCTTCTATTGACCTTAAGGTGGCTAAAAAGGTAGAAAAGTCAATGACAAAAGTCAGAAGGATGCTGGGTGCATAGGTAGAGAGGAATGGCCAGTAGAATGAAGGAGATGATAGTGCCTCTGCATAAGTGTTTGGTGAGACCTCATTTGGAATATTGTGTGCCGTTCTGAAGACCACACCTTCAAAGGGATATAAAGATGGAGTCTGTGCAGAGGGTGGCTACTAAAATAATCAGTGGGCTTCGTCATAAGGCATATGGGGACAGACTTAAAGATCTCAATATGTATACTTTAGAGGAAAGGCAGGATAAATACTTCCGTGGCATAAATGCGTAAGGAGAATCTCTCTTGATTGAAAGCAAGCTCTGCAACGAGGGGACATAGGATGAGAGTGAAAGGAGATAGACTCGAGTAATATGCAGAAATATTTCTTTACGGAAAGAGTGGTAGATGCATGGAATAGTTTCTCAGTGGAGGTAGTAGAGACAAGGACAGCATCTGAATTCAAGAAAACAGGAGACAAACACAGATCTCTAAAGAGAAAAAATGGACTATAGGAGTTGGTATGAAAGGGCAAACTGAATAAGCCATATGGTCTTTTTCTGCCATCATGTTTCTATGTTTCGGGATCCAACACCTCCTTCAAAGTGGTGAATTTTTAGCCTGGATTTGAATAGGGCTAGTGAAGGATCCTTAAGTACTGACTCAGGTAGTTTGTTCCAAGCATACAGAACAGCAAAGTAGAATGAACGAAGTCGAATTGGCAGTGGCAGAGAAGGGCACAGATAAAAGGGCTCTACCAGAAGAGTCAAGTTTTCGAGGAGAGGTGTAGGGTGAGATATGAGAGGAAAGGTAAAAGGAAGCTGCAAAATGAATGCGCTTATAGGTCAGTAAATGTTTGAACTGTATATGGAAATGGATAGTGAGCCAGTGAAGTGATTTGAGAAGAGGGATTACGTGAGCATAACGACACTGATGGAAGATAAACTTACCAGATAATATCCTTTTCTTGAGTCCTGCTTGGCCATTCCAGGACCCGCTCCCTAAGAACTGCTATAATCCATTGTGATCTGCTAGATCTTTTATGATCTGCTGTTTTCTGTGGTTTGGCCCCTGTGGGCTATGTTCTTGGCAGACCACCTAGCCGAAGGATATTCTGTATTTAGTTATGTTCCTTGGATTGTTCATCTTTGTTACCCTCATTGAGGCTATATGCAGTTAGAAGTGTTGCCCATCGCTTAGGTATGAATACTGGGTAGTATGCTCCTACCTGCCTCAGATATGATTGCAGGATGAGGTCATAAGAAACCTAGATTTTTTTTTCTTTTTGTATTTCTCCACCTCTGCTGGTAGGGGGACACAACCCACTTATCTGGATTGGCCTAGCAGGACTCAAGGAAAGGATATTATCCACTATGTAAAATGTCACCTTAGCTATATGTTTAATTATTTTGTTGTCCATAGTAGTTACTACCATTTTGCCCAGCATGGATGTCAGACTTACTAGTCTGTAGTTTCCTGTATCACACTTGAAGCTATTAAAAAAAAAATGGCGTTAGGTTGACGAGCCTCCAATCTTCAGAGCAGATTACTAATAATGTATCTGTAATTTGAGTTTTGAGTTCTTTCAGCACTCTGGAATGTATACCATCTGGTCCAGGTGGTTTGCTATACCTTAGTTCATCAATTTGGCCTACTATATCTTCTGTGTTCACTGAGATTTATTTCATTTCCTCTGAATCATTATTAAATAGTATATCTGGCATGGGTAGTTCCCTTACATATTCCTCATTAAAGACCAAAGCAAAGAATTAATTTAGTCTCTCCACTCTGGCCTTAGTGCAACTTTTAATCCATGATCATTTAATAGTCCAACTGATTAGCTCTACAACAATCTTATTTTCAAATTCTCTTTTTGCCTACCTTTTCAATACTTTGCATCTAACTTGCCAGTGCCAATACTGTTTCCTATTTTCTTCATTCGACTTCTTTCCCATTTTTTGAAAGGTGTTCTTTTAGCTATAATATCCTCTCACCTCATCATTTAATCATGTTGGCTGTCATTTGGCCGTCATTCTGCCTTTTTAATATGTGAAATATAGCTGCGCTGGGCTTCCAAGGTGGTATTTTTGAACAGTACCCGCGTCTGATGTAAGCTGTTAACTTTTGCAACTGCTTCTTTTAGGGGTTTTCTTTCTTTCTTTTTTTTTTTTTTTTAATTATTTTCCTAATTTTATCATTGTCTCCCTTTTGAAACTAAAATGCTAACACAGTAGATTTCTTTAGTGTCCTCACTCCAGTTAAGTCAAATGATCACTCTTCCAAAATGGTCTCAACACTGTTACCTCTTGCATGAAATCGTATGTTCCAGTAAGGACGACCTAAAATAAATCCCCTTCTTGTGAGTTCCTGAAAGAGCTGCTCCATGAAGCAGAAGACTTTTTTTTAAAGCTATGTTAGTGACAGGAGAAGATTTAAAGGTGGCATTGTGAGATTCAAGGGTGAAGGGGAGGAATATATAGAGGCTGATGAAGGTAAAGTGGAATTGCTTAATAAATATTTCTCTTTAGTGTTCACAGATGAAGAGCCAGCAATGGGACCCCAGAAAACAAACTTAAATATGAATGGAGGTGAGGGAGACTGTCTGTGAAGAGCTAGCTAAACTAAAAGTAGACAAAGCAATGGGGTCTGGCAGGAGTCATCTGGGAATATTGAAGGAACTTAGGGAAGTACAAGTGGCTCCACTTGTCTTATCTTTTTGATGCTTCTTCAGAGTTGGGAGCTATCCTAGAGGATTGGTGATGGGTGCACGTGGTTCTTTTCCACAAAAGCAGAAGTAAGAAAAAGGATAGGAACTACAGGTCGGTTTACTCACCTTTTGTGATGAGTAAATAAATGAAAATAATGTAAAAGCAGAGGAGGATAGTGTAGTTTTTAGAATACAAGGAATTACAGGATCCAAGACAGCATGGTTTTATGAGAGATAGATCTTGTCAGATAAATCTGATCAATTTCTTTGATTGGGTCACCACAGAATTGGATTGAGGGAGCATGCTAAATGTAGTATACTTAGATTTCAGCAAGACCTTTGATACTTTTCTGTATCAATGACTTATAAATAAACTGAGTGCCCTTGGGATGGACACTAAAGTGACTGACTAAGTTGAAATGGATCGAGTGTGAGTCGACAGAGAGTAATAGTAAATGTAGTCAACTCTGAAGATAGGGTGTTAACAGTGATCAGTTCCTGGTGCTATGTTTTCTAACATTTTGATACGTAATATTTTGGAAGGGTCTGTCTGAAAAGATTTGCCTCTTTGCAGATGATACCAAAATCTGCAACAGAATAAGACACCCTGGAAAGTATAGATAACATGAGGAGGGATCTAGTGAAACTTGAAGCATAGTCAAGAATTTAGCAGCTAAGATTTACCACTAAAAACTGCAAGGTCATGCATTTGGACTGCTTAAGCCAAGGGAGTGGTACAGTACAGTCAAACCTCGGTTTTCATGATTAATCCGTTCGAAAAAGTCTGACTAAAACCGAAACGTATGAAAACTGAAGCAATATTTCCCATAAGAAATAATGTAAATCCAATTAATCCGTTCCAGACACCCAAAAATATTCACAAAAAATACATTTTATAGAGAATAACTATATTTTTACATACAGAAAACAATGAGAAATAAATATAAATGGCTAATGAAATGGATAAATGAACATTTAACATCACTGAAAGCAAGCTAAGTACAGTACTGTACAGTACAGTATGTTAACATCTGGCCTTAGCCACCCCTGACAAGCTGCTGTGCCCAGCTCTCTTCGGAATCACATTGAATTCAGTCCATTAAAATACCTTTACATTATCTGCTCAATGCTTCAGAATGGCAGAAAATCTTAATGATATAGCTTCAGATGTACCCTGCAAGAGAAAGAACTGCCTCCCACATTCATGCAACATCTCCTGCTTACGTTGACAGCTTTTCTTCCCTGCTACCGGGACAAAATCTCAGTCAAAAGACGTTGAAAACCGAAGCAATGCATGAAAACCGGGACAAAATCTCAGTCAGAAAAGACGTTGAAAACCGAAGCGTATGAAAACCGGGGCAAATGAAAACCGAGGTTTGACTGTATAATGAATGAAGTACTTCAATACATGAAATAAGAATGGTACCAGGGGATTATTGTATCAGATGATTTTGAAGTGGCCCAACAAATAGAGAAGGTAATGGCAAAAGCTAGAATGATCCTTGGGTGCATAGGGAGTGGAATGACCAGCAGGAAAAAGGTGGTGATTGTGCCTTTTTATAAGTCTCTAGTGCAGTGGTTCTCAACCTTTTTTGTACCGTGACCCCTTTTACCATTGGTCAACTTGTGGTGACCCCCAATGATAAATTCGAATGCGTCTCTCTTCCTTTACCGTATTATAGGCCTTTGCAATATGTTTTTCTTTATAAAATTTACTTATTTAAACCACAATAATTAATCACAATAACAAGTGACAATATTTGATTTCAAAATTATTATGATTTTGTAGTCAAATCACTAATATGAAATAAAATTATTTTTTCTACCTTTGTTGTCTGACCAATTTATTCTCTGATCATGCTGGTCCTGATCTGAGGCTTCTGCTTTCCTCTCTTCTCTTAGCTCTCTTTCTGTGGTCTATGGTCCATCTGCCATTTCTTATCTCTTCTTTTGTTTTCTTCACTTCTTTCCATCAGCCTATTGCCAGTCCCCTTCTAGTCCAAATACCATGGCAGCCCCTCTCAGCATCCACTCCCTTCCAGTCCCATCCCCTCGCATCAGCCCATTTATAGCCCTAGCCCCCAGTTTTCTTCCAAGGCCAGCAGCTCTATCCTCCCCTCTTCACCATCAGCCCATTTCCAGTTGAATCCCCCCCAATCAGCTCACTTCCAGTGCTAATCCCCCCTCAACCCCATTACCAGTGCTAGGCTCCCCTATTCAGCCCATTACTAGTCCTACCCCCCATCAGTCCATTAGCAGTCCTAGCCTCCTCTAATCAGCCCATTTCCAGTCCTAACCCCCCCGATCAGCTCATTTCCAATGCTAGCCCCCCATCAGTCCATTCCCAGTCCTAGCCTTCCCTAATCAACCCATTACCAGTGCTAGCCCCCCACCCGATCTGCCCATTACCAGTGCTAGCCCCCCCATCAGCCCATTATAATCCTAACCCGCACTGTCTCTCCCCTCTGTCCAGCATTTATCCCCTGTCTGTCCAGTATGTCCCCCTGTCTCTCCCCTTTGTCCATGTCAGCCCCCTCCCTCCCTCCATCCATGTTAGCCCCCCTTCCTCCCTGTCAGCCCCCTCCATCCATCCATCCATCCCTCCATGTCAGCCCCCCTCCCTCCATCCTTCCATGTCAGCCCCCTCCCTCCATCCATGTCAGCCCCCTCCCCATGTCAACCCCTTTGCAGGTTCCCTGCCCCCTCCACCCCTCTCCCTATGTCTGCCTGCTACTGCTCTGTTTTCCTCAGATGCGATTCCCTGTCTCTTAGGGAACCACGGCTGTGCCTGTGAAGCTGTTGCGGAGCCTCTGTCTTTCGATGGGTTCCATGTAGCATTGTCCCGCCTCCAAAGCGTGCGGCATTGTCCCGCCTCCAAAGGAAGTTGTTTACCATTCCCTTTGGAGATGGGACAATGCTTAACGGAGCCTGTCGAGAGATAGGAAGGCTCCGCAGCATTTTCACAGGCACAGCCGTCGTTCCCTAAGAGGCAGGGAGCCGCGGCTGCAGAAGAAGGGAGGCGGTGAGTTTGCCGGTGCCGAGAAGCAGACTCGGCAGCGGCAGCAACTTGTGCGATTTTTTTTTTTTTTTTTTTTTAACTGGAGTGAGGCGACCCCTGATAAATCCTGTGGCGACCCCTGTGGGGGTCGCGACCCCCAGGTTGAGAACCGCTGCTCTAGTGAGACCTCATTTGGCATACAGTGTAGAATTCTGGAGACTGTATCTTCAAAAGTACATAAACAGGATGGAATCGAAAATCGCAGCTATCTGGATAAAGATGGCACTTATCCAGATAGCGGTCGCACAAGCTGGTTATTCAGCAACAGCCACTATCTGAATATTGCCGCTGAATATCCAGTTCATATTTTCTCACTTTGAGGGAGGGACAAAATGGTGTTGTATAAGGATGCTTGTGAGTGAGCTCTGCTTTAGCCCTGGTATGCAGGCTTTGTGTTTCATTGTAAGTGTTCCCTATGTCAGGGAAGAGGAAGAGTAAACCACAGCGCGGTCCCTAGTGGAGAGCAATATGACTTCGGCAGCCTGCATCTCATCCATAACCAGGGGTGGTGTTTTGTGGCTCCTGGAGAACATGACCAGTTTTCCTTAACCTTTTCGAATGACTTTCCATTTGGAGGGAGGCTTATTGTTTTTGCACAGAGGTGGCCCTTTCTAACTGCTGACTATTTATTTATTTAAAAAAGGATTTATATCCCACTTTATCCTTGAATCAAAGCATTTTACACTGCAAACAAATCAGTTGGGGTAGTGCGGGGGTGTCGGCATGCAGTTGTGGTGAAGGTAGTGTGTGTGGGTGTGTGGGTAGGTACATCTTGATTGGAGTGCAATATATACATGTTGAGCTATTTACAGTGGGTTATATTCAAGGAGTGGGGGGGGCTGTCGCAGGGCGGGCGGGTATACTGCGTAAATATTAGAGTCACATAATGTCACTGTAATGCTCTGTGTAGAGCGTTGTTTTGAGTGATTTTCGGAAGTCCTTAATAATGATCATTGATCTTAAGCTGGCAGGGAGGGCGTTCCAAATGGCGGGTGCTGCCACGGATATAGCTCTCTTTGAAGTGGTTTGCCTCATTTTGGTGAATTCTTTGGAAGTTGTGATGGTGTTCGTGGTACTTCTCCTTCTGGGTCTGAGGCTGGAGTCAAGGCTGTTGATTGCCTGCAGACTGTCCGTTGAGATGTCCTGTTTGATTTTGAAAAGGTTCAGTATGGTTTTGTAGCAAATGCGAGACTCTATTGGAAGCCAGTGTAGGAGGTTCATAATGGGGGGTGATGTGTTCATGCCTTGTGGATCTGGTTATTATTCACGCAGCTGTGTTCTGTGCCAACTGTAAGGGACGAAGTGTGTGTTTTGGTAGGCCAAGGTAAATTTGGTTACAGTGGTCCAGGAGTGGTGTGATGATGGCTTGGCAGACCATTCTGAAATGTTCTTGGGAGAGGATTGGCTTGTGGCGTCTGATGATTCTCATCTTGAATTATGCGTTTTTGACGGTTCTGCTGATCTGGGACTGAAGATTGAGCTCTCTGTCGAGGGTGATTCCGAGGTAGCTTATCTCTGATTTTATGGGTATTGTGACCTTTGTTGAGTTTGATTGTAGATGGGGGAGGAGGGTGTAGGTGGTGTTTCTGGTCATTAGTAGAGCTTCTGTTTTGTTGTAGTTTATTGTCAAATTGTTTTGTAGTAGCCATCTAGTCATTCGTTGTAGGCAGTCTGCTATTTTTGTGTAGTCTGGTTTGTCCAGGTTAATTGGTGTGTCTATCATTATGTCGTCTGCATAGATGGAGTATTGTATGTTGTGTTCCTTGATGATGTCACAGATGGGCTGTATGTATATATTAAATGGCTGTGTGGAGAGGGCGGATCCTTGCGGTACTCCCTGTTTGGCTGTGAATGGTCGGGAGGTGTTGGGGTCGCGTTTGACTTGGAGCTGTCTGTTTGTGAGGTAGGAGTTGAACCAGTTCAAGGTGGTGTCATGTAGTCCTATTTGCTGGAGTCTTGATATGAGGATGTTGTGGTCTACTGTGTCGAAAGCTGATGAGATGTCTAGGAAAATTATGATGATGCATTTTTTTATATTGTCAATCACTTTGAGAAGGTTGTCAAAGAGGTGTATCAGAAGAGTTTTGACGCTGTGGTTTGGGCGGAACCTGTGTTGATGATGTGGTTGTTGATGTGTTCTTGTAGTTGGTGTTGTACCGTCTTCTCGATGATCTTCGCCATTAGGGGGAGGCTAGATATGGGCCTGAAGGCAGCTGGGTTGTCTTTATTGAGTGTGCATTTCTTTGGGATGGGGTGGATTGTTGCAAGCTATAGTGCATCCAGCATTGTCCTGAGGGTGAGGGAGTTGTGCACTATGCTGTGGATACTTTTGATAAGTTTGTCCTTTGCTGATTTGATCCATGCCATTGGGCATGGGTCAGTCGAGGCGGTGCTGGTGTTAAACGTAATGATTATTTGGGAGATCTGCTCAGTTGACGGGATGCTGAACTCGTCCCACCTCTGGTCGGGTGTTGATGGCTTGAAATGTGTGTTTGGAGGAGTTTTTGTGGGGTTAGCGAGTTTGATTTGGAGGTAGTCTGCGAAGGTCTGTGGATTTATTATTACCTCTTTCTCTGGTGCTGGTACTTTGGTGAGAGTTTTTGCTATCTCAAATAGTTCTCTGAATCTGTTGGGGGATTTGAGAATCATGTTGGTATAGTATTCCTTTTTGTGCTGATTGATGAGTTTGTTATATTCCTTGGATTTGCCACATAGTCTGTGAAAGCTACAGACTTTGGCTATTGGAACTCCCTCCAAATTGTCCACTTTGGGGCTATTCCAGATCCCCGCAGCATCAGAAGGATCTTCTGCAGGAACTCTCTGTCCTTCAATCTGCACATGCAGTCAAGCCCATTCCACAAGGGCAGGAAGTACAGGGATTTTACTTGAGGAATTTCCTGGTGCCTAAGATGGGGTGATTCTGTTTGATCCTAGACCTCAGGGACTTGAACAGATTCCTAGTCAAAAGGTTCAGGATGGTTTCTCTGGGCACTCTTCTACTCTTTCTAAAAAAAAAAGGGGATTGGCTATGTTCTCTGGATTTAAAAGATATTTACACCTACATACAGAGAAACCTCCTGTGAGTGGAATGTATCTGTGATTTGTTGTAGGGAAACATCACTTCCAGTACCACAATACAACACTTTTGGACTTTTGTCCACTCTTTGTAGCTTAACAAAATGTTTCATGGTTGTCGCAGCATTTCTACACAGGCTGGGAGTGCACTTGTTGCCTTAGTTGGATGACTAGCTGCTCAAGGCACCTTCCTCTTAGGAAGGCGTTCTGGAATCTATACCCATCATCATTCGAGTGTTAGAGCTACTTGGGTTTGTCATCAGTTATCCCACATCCAAATTGAACCCATCATTTCAGCTGGAGTTCATCAGCGCTCTGCTGGACGCATCTCAGATGAAAGCCTTTCTTCAACAATACAGCCTCACCCACTTGGTGTGATAGTGAAAGATCCTCAAAAGAGTTAAGTCATCGCCAAGGGCCATGTTGAGAATATTGGGCCACATGGTCTCAACAGTTCACATCACTCACTTGGCAAATCTCCATATGAGACAGTCTTAGTGGACTTTGAGCACTTGGTGGACACAGACCATGGGCAACCTCAGCAACATAGTATCTGTCACTCTTCCCCTCCAGGACTCTCTGTCCTGATAGATGGATCATTCCAATCTAGCTACAGGTCTTCCTTTCCAAATTCTTTCCTACCGAAAACTCCTCTTGACATAGCATCTAAGCTGGGTTTGGGAGCTCATCCAGATGGATTCCATATTCAATAAACATGGCCCACTTGGAAAATCTCTACCAGATTAATTTATTGGAGCTGAGAGCAATATTGAACACTCTAAAGGCTTTCAGAGATTGGCTAGCTAACCGAATTATGCCCATTAAAATGGACAACAAAGTAATCTTTGTCAACAAACAGGGAGAAATGACTTGTATCTCCTGTGTTGGGAAACGGTCAGGATGTGTAACTTTGCCATCTCCCAAGGGATGAAACATGGGGCCACATACCTGTCTGGCAAGACAACACCCTAGTGGATAAACTGAGCAGAGTCCTTTAACATCATGAACAAACACTTGATCAAGAAGTGGTGATCTTCATCTTTGAGTAGTGGGGATCTCCCTCGAGAGGTGGGGGTGTACGATCGACCACCTGGCCAGAATGAACAAATGGATGATGAAATGCTCAAAGAAATCAAGGAAGCTAACAAAAGTTACAGCACAGTAATAATAATTGGTGATTTCAATTACCCTGGTATTGACTGGGTCAGTGTCACAGCAGGACATGTTAGGGAGATAAAGTTCCTAGATGAAATAAATGACTGCTTCTTGGAGCAGCTGGTTCATGAACCGACCAAAGAGGAAGCCATATTGGACCTAGTCCTTAGTGGAACACCAGGTCTGGTGCAACAGATAAAGGTGTTGGGGCCACTTGTCAATAGTGATCATAGCATGATCGCGTTTGATTTAATTAATGGAGGAGGGATGTAAGGAAATTCACAGTACTACCTTTTAACTTTTGAAAGGGAGACTATGATAAAATGAGGAAAATAGTTAAGAAAAAACTAAAAGGAGCAGTTGCAAAAGTTAAAGACTTACATCAAGCTTGGGTGTTGTTAAAAATGCTGTCTTGGAAGCCCAGACCAGCTGTAGTCCATGCTTTAAGAAAAGTGGAAGGCAGTCCAAAAAACTGCCTTTAAAGGTGAGGTCAGAGAGGCTGTTGTTGCCAAAAAAGCATCTTTCAGGAAATGGAAAAAAGAGCCAAATGATGAAAACTGGAAACAGCACAAGCACTGGCAAGTTAAATGCAAGGCATTGATAAGGCAGGCAAAGGGAGAATTTGAGAAGAAACTTGCTGTGGAAGCAAAAACGCCAAATAAAGACTTTTTCAAGTACATTTGTAGCAAAAAACCTGTGAGAGAGTCAGTTGGTCCATTAAATGATAGAGGGGTAAAAGGGGCAGTAAGAGGGGACGAGGCTATAGCGGAGAGACTGAATGAATTCTTTGCTTCGGTCTTTACTGAGGAAGATGTAGGGATGTTACCTATGACTGAAGTGGTATTTAAAGGTGATACTGCAGAAGAATTGAAAGAAATATTGCTACACCGGGAAGATGTATTACAACTATTTGATAAACTGAAGAGTAGCAAATCACCTGGACTGGATGGTATACATCCAAGGGTGTTGAAAGAACTGAAATATGAGATTGCAGACCTGCTATTAGTAATCTGTGAACTATCATTAAAATCATCTGTAATACCTGAAGATTGGAGGATCACCAGTGTAACACCAATTTTTAAAAAGGGTTCCAGGGGTGATCCGGGAAACTACAGACCGGTGAACCTGATGTCAGTACCGGGAAAAATGGTAGAAGCCATCATAAAGAAGAAAATTACTCAGCATGTAGATAGTCATGGCCTAATGGGAGACAGCCAACATGGCTTTAGACAAGGAAGATCTTGGCTTACTAATCTGTTATGTTTCTTTGAAGGTGTGAATAAACAGGTAGACAAAGGTGAGTCTGTTGATATAGTGTATTTGGACTTTCAGAAAGCCTTTGACAAAGTCCCTCATCAGAGACATTTGGCAAAACTAAAGAGTCATGGGATAGGAGGCAGTGTACTATTGTGGATCAGGAACTGGATAAAAGATTGAAAGCAGAGGGTATGGCTAAATGGCCAGTTTTCCCAATGGAGAAAGGTGAATAGTGGTATACCCCAGGGATCTGTGCTGGGTCTGCTGCTTTTTGACATATTCATAAATGACCTGGAAAAGGGAATAACTAGTGAGGTTATCAAATTTGCAGATGACACAAAACTATTTAAAGTTGTTAAAACCCATGAGGATTATGGAAATTTGCAAGAGGATCTTGATAAATTGAAAGACTGGGCATCGAAATGGCAGATGAAATTTAATGTGGACAAGTGAAAAGTTATGCACCTAGGGAAGAATAACCCAAACTATGGTTACACGATGCAAGGTTCCACATTAGGAACTACCACCCAGGAAAAAGATTTAGGCGTCATTGTGGATAACATGTTAAAACCCTCTGCCCAGTGTGCAGCGGCGGACAAGAGAGCAAATAGAATGCTAGGTATCATAAGGAAAGGAGTGGAAAATTAAACAAAGGATATTATAATGTCTCTGTATCCTTCCATGGTGTGACCGCACCTTGAATATTGTGTGCAATTCTGATCGCCGTATCTTAAAAAGGATATAGTGTTATTAGAAAAGGTTCAGAGAAGAGCCACCAAAATGGTAAAGGGGATGGAAGGATACCCCTATGAAGAAAGGCTAAAAAGGTTAGGGCTCTTTAACCTGGAAAAGAGACAGCTGAGGGGCGATATGATAGAAGTCTATAAATTAATGAACGGAGTGGAACGGGTAAATGTAGATCGATTGTTTACGTTATCAGAATATAGGAAGACTAGGGGACATGCAGTGAACCTACAGGGTAAACTATTTAAGACTAATAAGAGAAAATATTTTTTCACTCAACGTGTAATAAACTCTGTAATTTGTTACCGGAGGATGTAGTAAAAGCTGTTAGTATAGCTAGGTTTAAAAAAGGTTTGGACAAGTTCCTGGAGGAAAGGTCCATAAACCATTACACAGGTACACTAAAAAAAAATTTTTTTAAACTGCCTCTAATGTTTCGATTGATTTTTACGTTTTTTGGTGCGCTGAATCCAAATCTGGTAACCAATTTGCTCCATCACGTACAGATTTTTTGCTACATTGGGTTAGCAGTTTGAGGTGAACGTTTCAGATTGAGTGCGATTGAGATAAAAGTTTCTTGGATGAATTCTTTATACTAATTGTTTAGTAGTTATTCAAATAAGAATAAAGAAAATTGTAACAAGGCAGCACATAAGAATAGAGTAATGTCAACAAAACACACTGTGATGGTAGCAAAATTGTCTGCACTTAAATCAGCCACATACATGTGCACAAACATTGAGCATATAAGAGCGAGGTTAGACACAAAGCAAAGCAAAGAAATGTGCAAAAAATGTTGTACAGGTATGTATGTAAGAATAGAAAACGCAAACCGCACCATTGCAATACATGAAGACAAACACCTGATGGTGTGAAAATAAAATTCTAATAAATGAGATCCGACACTGTGGTAATAACTAGCACATTTTTATTTCAAAGTTTAGTAAAAACACGATATTTGTCAACACAGTTTAGATTTTAAAGTCATTCTTGGGTCAATCAATCTCCTGGTGGGCCCGTTTCTTCTTCCCCCGAATGCTTCTCTTGGTGCGCTGCTTGGCGTATTTTTCATCTGGGGTTTCCCGCAGCAGCAACCAGCAGAAATCAGCCATCATAGTGGTGTTCCATCTTCCTTGGTACCTTCTCTCTGCGTCCTTGATGTCCTGGTGAAACCTTTCACCTTGTTCTTCACTGTACGCCCCCAAGTTTTCGGGAAAGTAGTTCACATGGGAGTGCAAGAAATGGACTTTCAGGCTCATGTTACAGCCTTGCTCTTTGAAGGCATTGAGCATCCTGGCAACAATATCCTTATAGTTCTCATCCCGCCTGTTCCCCAAGAATTTGAGAACAACATCCGTGAAGGAATCCCAGGCTTCTTTTTCCTTCTCAGACATTGTTTCAGCGAATGCTCCATCTGAAATGAGTTTCCTTATATCAGGGCCAACAAACACTCCTTCCTTTAGCTTTGCTTCAGAAAGTCGGGGGAACTTTGAGCAAAGGTACCGAAAGCACTCACCATCTTTTGGAAGGGACTTGATGAATTGCTTAATGAGACCCAACTTAATGTGGAGAGGTGGTAATAGAATTTTATCACGAGGTACCAAGCTCTCATGAAGAACATTTTTCTCACCGGGTCTCAAATACTCCCGAATTGGCCAGTCTTTTTTCCCCCAGTGTAGGTCGCGGGCCCGGCTATCCCACAAGCAAAGGAAGCAGGGATATTTGGTGAAACCGGATTGCTGCCCTAATAGCATGGATAGAATTTTAAAGTCTCCACAAATCATCCACTTATGCTCATCATAACGAATCTTCTGAAGAATCAGGGCCAAATTCTCGTATTTTTCTTGGAGAATAACAGAGTGAGCAATAGGAACTGAAGCGAATGTGTTGCCATTATGAAGAAGAACACCTTTTATGCTGTCTTTTGACGAATCAATGAACAGCCGCCATTCAGCAGGATCATACTTGAGTTTAAACTTTTCCATCACTCCGTATATATCGTTGCAAAATACCAAATCTTCCTCTTTGCTGAAATACTTCAAAAATTGTGTCTCGCGGTTGCGGCGGTACCAATAAAAGGTTGTTCCTGGTGACAATAGATTTTTCTGTTTAAGCCGAGAACCTAGCAGTTGGGCAGCATCTTTTGGGAGTCCTAAATCCCGGACTAAATCATTCAATTCAGCTTGAGAGAAAAGTTCAGGTTTCGGATCTGGTTCAGTTTCAAACTCGGAAGTACTGGACTCATCGGGAAAAGCCATCTGATGAGTCTCATCATGATCAGAACCGTCCACACAAATATGATCGAAAGATTTTGGTGGTTCAGGCACAGGTACTTCGTTGCTATGAGGCATAGGCCTAATTGCTGAGGGAAGGTTGGGGTAACTTATTACGTTCTTATTTTTTAAGTTGTATCCCTTCACAATGCAAGAGCTATAATAGCAGTCACTGCTGTGGTCTCTTTGTTCACGCCACATCATAGGTATTCCGAAACGAAATGCTTGTTTTTTACCTTTCATCCATAAGCGTAGATCTTCCTCACATGTCTTGCACACTTTGTGAGGAGCCCACGGTTTGTCTTGATCGCCTAACTTCAAACCGAAATAGGCGAAATATACTTTTTTAATAAATGCAGAAATGTTCCTCTGCCGCTTTTTCACGGTATATTCCCCACAAATAAAACAAAAACTGTCCGGAGAGTTGACGCAACCTCTGGCTCTGTGAGCCATCACAAACACACAGCACTGCAAACTACAACTGTAGTGAACCACTTCGGAATAAAGCTGGATTACGACTGAGCAAACAAAAGGTAATAATGAACTTGCAAGAAACTGAAATTTGACAGGAACGTTCATGTCGCAACCACCGTGTTTGAGCGAGAGAGCGAACGAGGCGAGGCGAATAGGAAAGAACATGCGCCAGCGCGAGTACTGGATTTAGCCCCCCGCCTCCCAATTGTCCTGTTAATGTATAAAATGAATACAAAACACTCTAAAATATCATGAGGGAGTGTTTCTAGTTAGTTAACCATTACAACCTCTATTTTGGGCCAAGAAAATAAACTGCAGTCGGCTAAAAAGAAATTATGTGAACATTCCTTATATGGGTAAGAAATCTAATTTTGCAAGAAAACGTGACGTGATGGAACATTTTGGCTATTTTTCCTGGATTCAGCACCCCAAAATCTATAGGAATCAGTTGCAAAACTGGAGGCAGTTTTTTGGTAGTGTACCTGTGTTATTAAAAAGGGACCCAGGATATCACTGCTTGACCCAATACAAGAATTGTGGAACCTGTTTCTTTTGGGGAAACTGCTAGGTATGTATGACCTAGATTGGCCACTGTTAGAAACGGGATACTGGGCTCGATGGACCTTGGTCTGACCCAGTATGGCATATCTTATGTTCTTATGTTCGATACATTTTCTCACCATTCCTCAAAATGCCCAGGTGCCTTAGTCCTGCTCCAAGGTATGGACACACGACAGATTAGCCTCACTTCTCCAGGAACAACAGGAAGTCAGTCCTCACTTATGGGTGACGTCGGCACAGACGGAGCCCGCACGGAGCAATTTCCCAACTTTCAGAGAAAGCCTTTGGGATTGCTGCCATGCATGTGTGGTCCTCTTCCTGCCCAAGGGTGCCATCTTGCTCAGTCTTCCTTTTTTCAAAGAGCCCTTCGGACGCACGTCCTCATCCCTCGGAAAAAGTGCTTTTTTTCAACCCTTGGCCTACTATTTTCTAGTTGCATCGGTCCTCTACCCGTCCTCTCCCTTGCTCCTATCTCTTTGAGCAAAGGGAATATTTTTTTCCTTAATTTTTGTTGTTGACGGGCTTCGCATCCTTTTTTCTCCTAACTGCTGGCTGCGTGGGTCTTCGACCTCACGGGGGCTGTTTTTTGCCCCATTGGCCCCCAGTTACAAAAAATGCAATAGATGCTCCAAGAATATGTTGCTTACAGACACCCATGGCTGTTGTCTTCGGTGTCTTGGAGCCGACCATGATCCAGAGCTCTGTTCGCTTTGTAAGAAAATGTCCTCCACAGCCCTGCTCAGCCGTAAGCAGAAGTCCGAGGACATTTTCCGAAAGGCTGCCTCGGAATCCCCGGTGGCACCCTCAGTCGACTCTCTGCCAGTGGGGTCCCCCACCTCGGCTCTGCACTCAAGACGGCACTCCGACCAGAGATCCCCTGAATTGGAGCGGCGTAAGAAGAAGAAGGAGACCTTGAAGTCTGTGTCAGGGGCTCCCAACAAGCGCGAGCGCTCCTGTGCTCGGTCGCTTAGCCCCCCTTGGTGTTCCTGAGAGTTGGACAAGGAGCGGCCTCATAAGGTACCTTGAAAAGATTCGGAGGCCCCTGGCAATGTCGACAGGTCTCCCAAGGGTCATCCCGGTGAAGACCTCCTCTCCGCGATGCACGACCCGGTGACCCCAGTGTCAGCGTCGCAGGGCCCCATGCCTGCGTGGGAGTCCCGTATGCTGGCACTAGAACGTAGCGTTTCTGTGTTCATAGCTTCCTAGCAGGCACTTGTGTCCAGCTTCACTGGTCCCACGCCTAGAGACCGAGGTTCCCTCGAGTGGGACACCAAAATCTGCCCTGGAAACCCCTGAGAGCCATAGGCCTTGTGAGGGTCCTCGGCATCGGTCTCACTCGCCTTCCCATCCCTCGGGGGCGAGATCCTCCGGCTCGACATAGGCCTTGGCCTCTGGGCGAGGCGACCAGCCGGAATCGGACTCCTCTTCTGAAATTTCGGGCTGTGAGTCAGATGGGGATACTTCCCCTGAGGCCCATATCCATCGGGACCTCTCTTCGGACCTGTCCCCGCCTGCCTTTCAGCGGCGTTCGCCACCCGAGGACACCACCCTCTCGGAGTTTGTCCAGGATAAGGCACAGGCTCTCAACCTGACTACCCAGGCGGAGGAGGAACCTCGAGCTGAAGAGCTCGATATTTAGCAGTACGAGTCCCCTCCTCTGGAATCTCTTGCTATCCCGGTTCCTCCCATTTTGTCCAGGCTGCTATTCCGCATGTGGGAGACCCCTGCATCAGTCTCTATCGTGAGTAAGCGCCTCAATGCGATGTACAGGATCCAGCGTGGCCCTGGGTTCAGGAAAACCCAACTTCCCCACACCTCCATGGTGGTGGAGTCGGCCATGAGAAAGCAAAGGAGCCCGAAGTCACATTCTTTGGTCCCGCCAGGCAGGGAGTCCAGAGCCCTCGATGCCCTAGGCCACAAGGCCTACCAAGGGTCCATGCTCTCATGCCGTATTCAGGCATACCAATTGTAGACGGGCATGTTTTTACGTGACCTAGGTAAGGAACTTGGGGGCTTCTTCCCGGGTCTCGCGGGCAAACCTCTCAACAGGTTCCGGACCTTCCTCAAGTCAATTGCGGAGTGCTGAAAATGCCTCTCCCGCACCGCCTACGACAGATTCGAGTTGTCGGCTTTAGTCGCGGCCCATCGCTAGGCATGGCTCCAGTCCTCGGACTTGGAGCAGTGGGTCCAGGAAAAGCTCCTGGACATACCCTGCCTTGGTGAACAGCTCTTCGGTAGACCGATAGAGGATAAGGCCGCTGAGATTGAGACTGAGTTCATCACCTGTACCCTCCTCTTGCACAAGACGACCTCTCTTCCTCGAAAGAAACAGCAAACCCAGAAGCTGTTCTTTCCGTGGAAGTGCCTACCCTACCGAGACTCCCCACTGTACCCACCCACTCCTGCACCGACTACTGCAACTCAGGGAAAGCCTGGGCCACACGGTCATCGCAAACCGAAAGGGCCCAAGGCCCAAACCCTGGCTCCACCTCAGCCCGTCTAGGGGTTTTGACGCCAGCAGCATAGGCTTTTGGCCCCTGGCAGCGCTGCAGCCTATAGGGGAATGCCTGTCCTCCTTCCCCCCTCAGTGGGCATCCATCACGTCAGACACTTGGGTCTTCCGAGTAGTCTGGGTGGCTACTGTCTCCGTTTGGACAGGCTTCCCCCTCCTTCCTCCCCAGCGGAGCCCTCTCGACTCCCTACGCACCAGTCCTTCCTACAGTGAGAGTTAGAAAACCTCCTCGCCCAGCGAGCAGACGAGAGGGTACTGACACACCTCCGAGGTCGGGGCTTCTATTCCCAGTACTTCCTCGTCCCGAAGAAGATGGGGAGTCTATGGCCCATCCTCGACTCCGAAAACTAAACAAGTTTCTGGTGCGGAAGAAGTTCAAAATGCTCTCTCTTGGCGTCCTGCTGCCCTTCCTCCAGCAGGGCGAATGGCTGTGCTCCTTGGATCTCAGGGACGCTTACACCCACATTCTGATTCACCCCCAGCACAGGCAGTTCCTGCACTTCAGGGTGCAAGGGGAGTATTACCAATACCGGGTGCTCCCCTTCGGACTCTCATCTGACCCTCGAGTCTTCACAAAGTGCCTTTCCGCGGTTGGCGCCTACTTCAGACGGCAGAGCATACTGGTCTTCCCTTACCTTGACGACTGGCTCGTCATGCGGCCCTTGGCCGGGGAAGCCTGCCTTGCGGCATCATTCACAATCCTCCTCCTCAAGCATCTGGGATTCTTGGTCAACTACTCCAAGTCCCACCTCAAGCCGGCACAGGCCTTGGAGTTTATCGGTGCATGCCTTGACACTCAGCGGGTGATCGCTTTTCTGCCGGCAGATTGTGTGGCTCGCCTCCAAACATTGGCAGCCCAGGTTCAGAGCAACAACACTCTGGTCACGGCGCGGACTATATTATGCCTCCTGGGGCACATGGCCTCCACCATTCATGTGGTCCCACATGCCCCGATGCACACGCGGACGATCCAGTGGTGCCTCAGCACTCAGTGGAGCCCGGCCTCCGGTCACCTCAGGGACCCCATTCAGGTCTTCCTCAATCTTCGCAGGGCCTTAGACTGGTGGCAGGACCCCCGCAACCTTCTTCGGGGACTGCCTTCCATGCCCCGCAGCACGAGCTAGTACTGACAACAGATGCTTCCCTGTTGGGATGGGGAGCCCACTGCAGTGCACTGTGCACGCAGGGGGCAATGATCACCTGAAGAGTCTCAACAGCAGATCAACTTGCTCGAGCTTTGGGCAGTCTGATTTGCCCTGAGGGCCTTCGAGGGCCATCTCCAGGGATAGTCGGTAGTCATGCAGACCGACAATCGAGTAGCGATGTTCTACATTAACAAGGAAGGGGGCAGAGGATCATGCCGCCTCTGCCGGGAAGTGGTCCTCCTCTGCTCCTTCGCCTTCTGTTGAGGGATGACCCTACGAGCGGTCTACCTCCCGTGCCATAAGAACATCCTTGCAGACAAACTCAGCAGGATCCTCTGCCCTCACGAATGGCGGCTGGACCTGGAAGTGACCAGCTGGCTGTTGCATCTGTGGGGGACCCCGTTTGTGGACCTGTTTGCCAGCCCAGTGAACACTCAGCTCCCCTGCTTTTGCGGCCCAGTCCCGTACCTGAGCAGGGAGACGTGGGATACGTTCCTCTTGAGCTGTACCTCGGGGCTTCTCTATGCATTCCCTCCCACTCCTCTCATTGCGAGGACCCTCTACAAAGCTCAGCGGGAACAAGTGTCAATGATACTCGTCACTCCCTCGTGGCCTTGGCAACCGTGGTTCCCACTCCTGCTCCGGCTTGCATCCGAGCCTTTGATTTCCCCTGGGCTGTGACCCAGGCTTGCTGACGCAGGAGAAGGAGTGGGTGCTACACCAGAACCTGGCCTCGTTGTCCCTCGCAGCCTGGCGGCTGAACGGGTCACCCTAGTCACGCTAGACATCCTCGCATCGAAGAAGGACTCGACGAGGCGAGCTTACGCCTTCAAGTGGCGATGCTTCTCGGTCTGGTGCTCTGAACTCGAGATCAACCCTTTCTCGTGTCCTATTCGCTGGGTCTTGCAGTACCTTCTCCATCTCTCGAAGGAGGGGCTGAAGTTGAACTCTGTCAGTGTATACCTGAGCGCCATCTCGGCGCATCTCTTCCCCATAGTGGGCAAACCCCTCTCGGAGCAGCCCTTGGTCTCCAGCTTCATGTGGGGCCTTTTGCTGTCCAAACCTCTCATCCGGCCTCCTCCGGTGGAATGGGATTTGAACGTAGTGCTCATGCAGCTGACTCATTCACCCTTCAAGCCAATGGCGATGTGCTCGCTTCGGCACCTGTCCTGGAAGGTGGTCTTCCTGGTGGCTTTGACCTTGGCCCGCCGAGTCAGTGAACACCATGTTCTATAGGAACAGTGTGGTCCTCCATATCCACCCCAAGTTCTTGACAAAGGTTGTCTCGGATTTTCATCTCAATCAGGAGATAGTCTTACTGACCTTTTTTCCTGAGACCTTATGCAGACCAGGCGTCGTGGGTTTTGCATACTCTCTCGACTGGGAGGAGGAGGAAATAGTCAATGCAATAAAATGGGGGGATAAGACATTTTTCAGATATATTAGTGAGAAGAGGAAGGGCAAAAGTGGTATTGTCAGACTCAAGGGTACAGGGGGGGAATATGTAGAAGCTGATAAGGATAAAGCGGAATTACTTAACAAATATTTTTGTTCTGTTTTCACAGATGAAAAACCAGGAGCAGGACCTCAGAAAACACCCACAAATAAGAACAGAAGCGAGGAACATCTTGAACAGTTTTCAGAAGACTGTGTTCGTGAGAAACTAGCTCAACTCAAAGTAGACAAAGCGATGGGACCGGATGGGATACACCCTAGAATACTGAGGGAACTTGGGGACATTCTAGCAACTCCACTGACTGACCTTTTCAATGCCTCGTTGGAGTCGGGAGTGGTGCCAAAGGACTGGAGAGAGGCTCATGTGGTGCCTTTACACAAAAGCGGAAGTAAGGATGTGGTTGAAAACTACAGGCCGGTTAGTTTAACTTCAGTGGTGAGTAAATTAATGGAAACGCTGTTGAAAGAGAAAATAGTGAGGTTTCTGGAGTCCAGCGGATTACAGGATCCGAGGCAGCATGGATTCACCAGAAGCATGTCTTGTCAGACAAATCTGATTGATTTCTTTGACTGGGTGACCAGGGAGTTGGACCGAGGGAGAGCTCTAGATGTGGTGTATTTAGATTTCAGTAAAGCCTTTGACACTGTTCCTCACAGGCGACTTATAAACAAACTGAGCACCCTAGGGATGGACCCTAAAGTTACTGCTTGGGTTAGAAATTGGTTGGGTGGGAGGCGACAAAGAGTACAAGTAAATGGAGCTCACTCTGAGGAGAAGGATGTTACCAGTGGTGTGCCCCAGGGATCTGTCCTTGGTCCGATTCTTTTTAACATCTTTGTTAGTGATATAGCGGAAGGGCTGTCGGGTAAGGTTTGCCTCTTTGCAGATGATACCAAAATCTGCAATAAAGTAGACACCCAGGAAGGTGTAGATAACATGAGGAGGGATCTAGCTAAGCTTGAAGAATGGTCTAGAATTTGGCAGCTGGGATTTAATGTTAAAAAATGTAAGGTCATGCATTTGGGCTGCAGCAATCCAAGGGAGCAATACAGCATAGGAGGTGAAGTACTTTTGTCCACTAAAGAAGAGCGGGACCTAGGCGTAGTTGTGTCCGATGATCTTAAAGTAGCTAAACAGGTAGAAAAGGCGACGGCAAAAGCTAGAAGGATGCTTGGGTGCATACGGAGAGGAATGGCTAGCAGAAAAAAGGAGGTGATAATACCTCTGTATAAGTCTTTGGTGCGACCTCATTTGGAGTATGGTGTGCAATTCTGGAGACCGCACCTTCAAAAGGATGTGAACAGGATGGAGTCGGTACAGAGGGGTGCTACTAAGATGATTAGTGGTCTTCATTATAAAGCATATGAGGACAGACTTAAGGATCTTAATATGTACACCTTAGAGGAAAGGCGGGATAGAGGTGATATGATTGAGATGTTTAAATACCTCCGTGGCATAAATGTTCAGGGAGAGAGCCTCTTTCAATTGAAAGCAAGTTTTGCGACGAGGGGACATGGGATGAGGGTGAAGGGAGATAGATTCAGGAGTGATATGCGGAAATATTTCTTTATGGAAAGAGTAGTGGATCCGTGGAATAGTCTCCCAGTGGAGGTGGTAGAGATGAGGACAGTAACTGAATTCAAAAAAGCATGGGACCAACACAGAGGATCTCTAAAGGTAAAAAGTGGACTGTTGTAGTTGTTGTTATGGAAGGACAGACTAGATGGGCCTTGTGGTCTTTTTCTGTCATCATGTTTCTATGTTTCTATGACTGCAAGAGGGCTCTTGCTTTCTATCTACAGTATATGTAGCCTTATCGAAAGTCTGGTCGGCTTTTCGTGACCTACGATCCCAATCACCTGGGGCAGGCAGTCACAAAGCGCACCCTCTCCATTTGGGTGGCGGACTGCATCGCCTTCGCTCAGACGAAGGCGGGCATCCCTCTGGATCGGCGGGTCACTGCACACAGCGTCCGAGCCAAGGTGGCTGTATTCTGTAATCTGTTCGGGGTATAAGCAACTCCTGCCTTCCGACCCTTCTCGACGGTTACCTAGGGTTTTGTCCCGTGGACCCGAGGACGTGGGCTCTTTCGGCATCAGCTTCTGCTCATGGCCTTGAGGAGGCGTTTTTGGGTTACAGGTTCACTAGCCTGTAGCTGGGGAGTCCCCTAAGTTAGAACTGACTTCCTGCTTGTTCCTGGAGAAAGCGTAGTTACTTACCCTGTTACAGGTGTTCTCCAGGGACAGCAAGAATCAGTCCTCACTGCCCTCCCACCTGCCCTACTGAGTTGCTGGATTTTTATCCTTCCCTTGCCATCTGCTTGGTAGGGCTCTAGCTAAGTGACCTGACTGAGCAAGATGGCACCCTTTTGCGGGAAGATGACCACGCATGCAAGGCAGCAATCCCAAAAGCTTTCTTTGAAAGCTGAGGAATTGCTCCGCGCGGGCTCTGTTGATGCCGATGTCACTCCTAAGTGAGGACTGATTTCTGCTATCCCTGGAGAATACCTGTTACAGGTGAGTATCTACGCTATGCCTTCCTATTTCATTTGGAAGATGGACCTCTATATTTGTATCCTCCTATTCGTCTGTTTGCGAAAACTCTTCTGAAACTCAAGAGTAATGGAGACATTATCATTCTTATAGCTCCTAATTGGTCTCAGCAGCTGTGGTTCCCACACCTCCTCGAGCTTTCCATCTAGTTTTTGGGGCATCTGAGCAATTCATCTCTTCTTACGCGTGATCAGGGGACTATATTACATCCCATCATAAAGTCCTTATCCCACACATCTTGGATATTGAGAAGTTGTCATTGTCCTCCTTCAACCTGTCAGTTGTGTTTCTAGTGTTCTCTTGTCTTCCAGAATAGATTCTATTCAAAGATCCTATGTTTTCAGGTAAGAAAGATTTGTCATCTGGTGTTAGGGGGAAGGCCATAGATCCCTTCTCTTGTCCTACATAAAACTGAATGAGTACCTTCTACATCTGTCTGAGGTTTGTAAACTACACTTATCACTATCATGTAGAAGTGAACCCATCTCTTTGCAGCAGGGCTTGCTTCTTGTAAAGCCTTCCCCTCAAGCTTCCTGCAGTGTCTTGGGATTTCATTGTGGTACTAACCCAACTAATGAAATCTTCCTTTGAGTTGCTGAATGCCTGGAAGATTTTGTTTTTTGGTGGTGGTGACTTCAGCACAGAGTTAGTATGTTCCAGGCTCTAGTAGCTGATCCGCCCTTCACCTGCCAACCTTTTTCCTAAGGCTCCATGAACACAAGTGGGGAAGTGCACCTCACATATTGGATTTATCTTTATTTTTGTCGCTTGATATACCGCACAGGCGTCAGGGCAGTGTACATTAAAAACAGGCTGCAAACAAGAAGAGGAGGAAGAAAGGAACGCCAATGTTTAGACAGGAAATTGATAGACAGGGTGAGAGAGAAAGAAAAAAGAAATAGAATTGAAAGCTCCTGATTGTAAGGAGGGGGGAGGGGGCTGGCAATGAGGGAGGGGGCTAAGGGTCGGGGGAGGTGAAATGCTTTTTGGAAAAGGTGACTTTTAAGCAAGCCCTTGAATTGAGAAAAGGACAGCTCCGTATGCAGGGTGGGAGGGAGGGAATTCCAAAGGGCTGAGGCCAGGAAAAAGAAAGCAGAGTGGTGGGTGGGCCTGAGATGGGGAGGGAAGGAAGAGACAGTTGCCATGGGCTGAGCGAAGGAGGGCTGATGATGGATAATGTTGGCTAGGTACTGGGGGGTGCCGGTGTGGAGCACTCTGTGAGTGATGGTGAGGAGTTTGTAGACAAACCTGTACAAAATGTACATAATTCGTGTAATGTTTAATGTAAAAACAGAAATGTTAACCTGTTTCCTTGACTGTTATATGTAAACCGCACCTGATCACTGGAAGGTTGCGGTATATAAAAGTTTGTTAAATAAATAAATAAAATAAATAAAACTTGACTGGAAGACAGTGTAGATTAATGAGCAAGGGAGTAATGTGATCGGCTGGGGAGGAGTGCGTGAGTAAACGGGCAGCTATGTTTTCTACTTGAAGTGGACTAAATAGCTTTTGCCTTCTATTTGGAGCAGACTGTAATCCATAGACTGTCTGCCCAGCTTTTTGTATCATTTGAGACAGAGTTTGGGGGCTATCATCACCAAATGCGCACTGTCAATTTTGCTTGTAGATAGCATCTCTCTTACTTATACCCAGGCAAGCTTGAGCCTTTAAGGTTATGCCATGGCTTATTATGTTGGTGGCTCATTTGCTCTTCCATGGAAGAGATTTGCAAACCTGCTACCTGGACTTTGGTCCATACATTCACCTATCACTACTGCTTGAATGGGAATTCCCGACATGACAGCATGTTCCACCAGTCTGTAGTCAGAATCTTTTTGGGAACTAGAATCCAACTCAATTCCCCTTTCCCCCGGGCCCTGTTTCTATTTTTCTGTTTCTTACTGCTGTGCTTTAAAAGAAATGGAAAAGACAGAAAGATGAAAAAGAAATAAAGGAAGATGGAATATAGTTCTTTTTGACGATGTTGTTCATAGTGTCTGCCTATGGCATCATTCTGGCCCTTTTTTGTTGTGAGGCAGCTGCTAGCTAGGGGCATCCCATATTTGAGCACTTATCCTTGTCCATAGAGAAAACAAAGTTACTCACCTGTAGCAGGTATTCTTCATGGATAGCATTATTAGTCCACTGGAGATGCCTTGTCTTCTAGATTAGTTATTAATTGAGGAAAATGTTGTGGTGATAGCAGGTGGGAAGATGCATGCATGATAGAACCCCTCTAAAAGCTTCTAGAAAGAACTGAGCAAGGACTCTGTCGATGACATCACTCATACGTGAGGATTTATCCTGCTGTCCATTGAGAAACATCTGTGACGGGTGAGTAACTTTATATCTCCAGGAACAAGCAAGAATGAGTCTTCACATATGGGTACGTCGGTACCGATGGAGCCTGCGCGGGAACGCTCCCCAGCGTCCAAAAAGAAAGCCTTTAGGAGCATCCCACACGCATGCACGCTGCCTTCCCGCCTAAACACTTCCCTCTCATCAGTTTTCCGTTTTCCGCGGAGCCGGCAGGACATACTCCTGTCACCGCAGAAAATTCTTCTTTTTATTCTTTTTTTTTTTGTGGTCGCGTCTGCCTTCCCTCGACGCCACCGGTACCGCCGGTGCTTTTCTTTTCTTTTTCTAAATAATTTCTTCTTTCCGACAGAAATTTTTTCCTGTTAGTGTCTGTCAGTTTCTAGGCCACTAGGCCTCCATTTTTTCCACTATGGAAAAGCCAGCCACTACCCTTAAGAAATGCTCTAAGTGTGGCGGTACAGATATTCTTTTAGACACCCATACTTGGTGTCTAAAATGTTTGGGTCCTGACCATTGCTCACTGGAGTGTCTTTCCTGCTGGACTTCAAACAGAAGAAATCTTCAGAATCGAGCACAGCTCAATACCTGGTTCACATCGCACTCGATGTCACCAGATAGAATATCTCCACAGAATCAGGTAACCAAACAAAAGTCTGTAAAGACTAGCCAGTCCTCGAGTGGTAGATCTCCTTTCCAGTATCGAGATTGCTCTGCCTTTGCCCTCGAGGACATTTTGGCAATAAAGCCCCGGTGGGAGTCTTCGGGCTCCAAAGCATTAACGGGGGTTCTCACCTCGGTGAACATACCTGGGCCATGCTCGGTGGTTGTGGCCACTTCGAGCGGTACCGACACCCCGGCATCGGCTTCGGTGATGGATGAAACACTCCTCACCGATGAACGTAGTCTAGCACTCTCGGTTACTTCGGTACCATCATAGTGGCTGCAGACTGTTCCTTGAGTATTGGTATCGGCTTCGGTACCGGTATCGACATCGGCATCGGTGTCGGTACCGTCCATGCTTGCTTCGACAGACTCGATGCCGAGCCTGGAATCGATCCCTAGCATGGATGATTCGGTACCGACTCGTCTCGGTACCAACTTTGAGTGGTACCGAAGACATCGATTTAGGGAGAATCCAATGCTTCATCCTTTCAAGTCTTCCGATACCGATGACTGGGATGAGCCCATCAGTACCAAGGCTGAATCTTTAACAAGTCTAGCCTTTACCCCTCACTTTAGAGGGTCCTCCTCAGGGGAGATTTCTTTTCAAGCTTTTCTGCTTGATTTGGCGAAGTTACTTGCCATTTCTATACCTGGTGAAGAGTCCTTACCAGGGGATTCAGAGACCCTGCAAGCCCCCTGGTTGCCAAAGGAGCTAATCATGCTTCCTTTGCATCAGATCTTACAAGATCTACTTTTAAAGATGTGGGAAACTCCTTCAACGGTATCACCACATTCTCAGACACTTGAAACTAGGTACAAAGTGCCACCTTCTCCAGGTTTTCAAAAGACTCAACTTCCTCATCATTCTATTGTTGTAGAATCAGCAATGAGGCGTATTAAGAGTGCAAAGAAGCACTCCTCTTATCCGCCAGGTCGTGAGTCTAGGACTTTAGATGCCTTTGGATGACGATGCTTCCAGGCATCCATGCTTTCAGCAAGGATTATCTCATATATTTTCTATATGGGATTGTCTCTTGAAGAGGTCACAAAGAGCTTAAAGCTTTTGAACCCTTTCATTCAAGAGCATAAGGGAGCAAACTATTTCTTACTAGTCAGTCATGCTCAAAATATCTCTAAGTTCCTTAATCGTGCTTCCCTAGACTGTTTTGAGTCTATTAGCAGAACCTCTACTATAGCCATAGGAGCACGACGCCTGGCCTGGCTCCAAGCTTCAGACTTGGACAGATGGGTACAAGAAAAGCTGGGAAATACTCCTTGTACTGGTGAAAATCTCTTTAACAAGGATGCTTTATTTCAAGCTACTCAGTTAAACACTGATGCTTTTACTGTCAGAGGATTGTCAAAAATTTCCTCTATCCCAGCCAAAAAAAAGCTATCTCCAGGAACAAGCAGGAATGAGTCTTCAGATATGGGTACGTCGGTACCGACGGAGCCTGCGCGGGAACACTCCCCAGTGTCCAAAAAGAAAGCTTTTGGGAGCATCCCACGCGCCAGCGTGCTGCCTTCCCACCCATTTACTTCCCTCTCATCAGTTTTCCGTTTTCCGCGGAGCCGGCAGAACGTATTCCTGTCACCGCAGAAAATACTTCTTTTTATTCTTAGTTTTTTGTGGTCGCGTCTGCCTTCCCTCGACGCCACCGGTACCACCGTTGCTTTTCTTTCTTTTATTACGTAGATCGATTGTTTACGTTATCAGAATATAGAAAGACTAGGGGACATGCAATGAAGCTACAGGGTAAACTATTTAAGACTAATAAAAGAAAATATTTTTTCACTCAACGTGTAATCAAACTCTGGAATTTGTTACCGGAGGATGTAGTAAAGGCTGTTAGTGTAGCTGGGTTTAAAAAAGGTTTGGACAAGTTCCTGGAGGAAAGGTCCATAAACCATTATTAAGAAGTGACCGAAGATATCAATGCTTGACCCAGTACAAGCATTGTGGAACTTGTGTCTCTTGGGGAAACTGCTAGGTACATATGACCTAGATTGGCCACTGTTGGAAACAGAATACTGGGCTTGATGGACCTTGGTCTGACCCAGTATGGCATATCTTATGTTATGTTCTTATGTTAAGGATACCCCTATGAAGAAAGGCTAAAAAGGTTAGGGCTCTTCAATCTGGAAAAGAAACGGCTGAGGGGAGATATGATAGAAGTCTATAAATTAATGAACGGAGTGGAACGGGTAAACATAGATCGATTGTTTATGTTATCAGAATATAGGAAGACTATGGGACATGCAATGAAGCTACAGGGTAAACTATTTAAGACTAATAAGAGAAAATATTTTTTCACTCAACGTGTAATCAAACTCTGGAAATTGTTACCGGAGGATGTAGTACAAGCTGTTAGTGTAGCTGGGTTTAAAAAAGGTTTGGAGAAGTTCCTGGAGGAAAGGTCCATAAACCATTATTAAAAAGGGACCCAGGATATCACTGCTTGACCCAATACAAGCATGGTGGAACCTGTGTCTTTTGGGGAAACTGCTAGGTACTTATGACCTAGATTGGCCACTGTTGGAAACAGGATACTGGGCTCGATGGACCTTGGTCTGACCCAGCATGGCATATCTTATGTTCTTATGTACTGAAGAATTTCTTCTTTTCTTAGAAAGTTTTTCCTGTTTAGTGCCTGATGGTTTCTAGGCCACTAGGCCTCTATCCTTCCATTATGGAAAAGCCAGCCACTATCCTTAAGAAATGCTCAAAGTGTGGCGGTACAGATATATTTTCAGACACTCATACTTGGTATCTAAAATGTTTAGGTCCTGACCATTGCCCTCTGGAATGTCTCTCCTGCTGGAGCTCAAACAGAAGAAATCTTCAGGATCGAGCACAACTCGATACCCGGTTCACATCGCACTCGATGTCACCAGCTAGAATATCATTTTCTTCACAGGATCAGGTAACCAAACAAAAGTCTGTAAAGACTAGCCAGTCCTCAAGTGGTAGATCTCCTTCTCAGTATCAAGATGGCTCCAGCCTTGCCCTCGAGGACATTTTGGCAATAAAGCTCCTGCGGGAGTCTTCGGGCTCCAAAGCATTAACGGGGCTTCAGGTTGTTCCCGGGGTTCTTACCTCGATGAACATACCTGGGCCATGCTCGGTGGTTGTGGCCGCTTCGAGCGGTACCGAAACCCCGGCATTGGCTATGGTGATGGATGAAACACTCTTCACCGATGAACGTAGTCTAGCGCTCTCGGCTACTTCGGTACCACTAGTGTTGCTGCAGACCATTCCTCGAGTATCGGTATTGGCTTCGGTACCGGTATCGACATCGGCATCGGTGTCGGTACCGTCCATGCTTGCTTCGACAGACTCGTATCCTTCGATGCCGAGCCTGGAATTGATCTCTAGCATGGGGGATTCGGTACCGACTCGTCTCGGTACCGAACTCTGGTGGTACCGAAGACATCGCTTTAAAGAAAATCCAATGCTTCATTCTTTCAAGTCTTCCGATCCCGATGACTGGGATGAATCCATCGGTACCAAGGCTGATTTTTCAACAAGTCTAGCCTTTACCCCTCATTTTAGAGGGTCCTCCTCGGGGGAGATTTCTTTTCAAGCTTTTCTGCTTGATATGGCAAAGTTACTTGCCATTTCTATATCTGGTAAAGAATCCCTACCGGGGGATTCAGAGACACTGTAATTCCCCTGGATTCCAAAGGAGGTGATCATGCTTCCTTTGCATCAGATCTTACAAGATCTACTATTAAGAATGTGGGAAACTCCTTTAACGGTATCCCCACATTCTAAGACACTTGACACTATGTACAAGGTGCCACCTTCTCCAGGTTTTCAAAAGACTCAACTTCCTCCTCATTCTATTGTTGTAGAATCAGCAATGAGGCGTATTAAGAGTGCAAAGAAGCACTCTTCTTATCTGCCAGGTCGTGAGTCTAGGACTTTAGATGCCTTTGGACGTCGATGCTTCCAGGCATCCATGCTTTCAGCAAGAATTATCTCATATATTTTCTATATGGGATTATCTCTTGAAGAGGTCACAAAGAACTTAAAGGTTTTGAACCCATTTCTTCCAGAGCATAAAAGAGCAGACTATTTCTTATTAGTCAGTCATGCTCAAAATATCACTAGGTTCCTTAATCGTGCTTCCCTGGACTGTTTTGAGTCTGTTAGCAGAACTACTGCTATAGCCATAGGAGCATGACACATAGCCTGGCTCCAAGCTTCAGACTTGGACAGATGGGTACAGAAAAGACTGGGAAATACTCCTTGTACTGGTGAAAATCTCTTCAACAAGGAGGCTTTATTTCAAGCTAATCAGTTAAGCACTGATGCTGTTGCTTTCAGAGGATTGTCAAAGCTTTCCTCTATCCCAGCTAATAAAAAATCTCCTCGGGGAAAAAAGTTTTATCCATCTTCTACCCATTATGCAGATGTTTCCAAAGATGGACAACATCACACCAGGCTAAGAGAATCAAAACCTCAACAGGCTCAGCAAACCCAGCAATCGCAGGGTTTCTAATATTTTATTCACATTTTCTGTGTGAGGTTTAGAACTTTTGAGCCTACTTCTTTTCAACAGAAGCATCTAAATTCATCTCATCCATGCTGAGATATCAGTCATACATTGACTCAATCCTCGACTCTGAGCATGAATCTCTTGCTACAAGAGAAATCTATCCTTCTAGCTCTAAGAGCTATTAAGGACTATCATACCCCAGAGATAACAGGTTTCTCCTTTTAAAACAAAAGGAGGCCTAACAACTAACAACAGGGTGAGCTATACCCTTCTCCTTGTCAGTTTACTGTACGACGATATCTCATACTTTTAACTGCAAGGGGACCCTATCTCTTCAAAGACTTACCAAATTGTAAGTCTTCTCAACTCTGTATTACTTTCTATCCCTCTTAGTCCATACGTTCAGTCTCTAAGAGTACTACTAATCAACTGGAGGGCTTATTCTCTAAGCCATAGGATTTTCTTCAATACCTACTCCAGTAAGTAGTTTCCTTACAGAGTTTTCTCCCCCTTTGCGGTTCATCTTCTTCTCAGATATTTTTTTAAGGCAGCTTTTCGGACAGAAATTGGGTATCCCTACTCCAAATTATGTCTGTCGGTCCTCTCCAGTCTATAGGACCTAACTTTTTATGCTGCCTTAATAACAGATAATTCCAAAAGAGGTCTAGAACTCATTTGGACTGTTTATTGTTGCAGGCATCAGGCCTGTCTATTATTCTTAGCCACCTTCAATTCTCTTTGACTCCAACAGAATAGATTAGGTTGCACACTGGCAATTCAACAGCCAGATCTAAGCAACCTACAACATGCTCTCTGCAATTCTACACAAAGCTCTGCAACTGTGGGCCTTTGCCAGAGAGCCTCAGAGCTACTCCTAATAGGTAGCTGCCAGATAGCTAAGAAAGGCTTCAGCTGGTAGACTCTGCCAGTCATGCTCCTACATGACTGTTTTTTTCCTACTCTTACCATATTCCTTAAAATTTCCTTTTAAGAAAAGGTAACCAGGGTTTAGACCACGTGAAAGCGTAGAAAATTACACAATTCCCTGGTTTGTTCCACATCTCACTGGAACTTCCACAACAGGGATGCATTTTTTTTTCACTGCAGTTGTTCCTTATTCACTTCTTTCCTTCTAATTTCCTATACTTCATGGTAGCTTATGTTGAACAAGAGAACGCATGATACTCATATTGCCCTCATAAAGAGGCAAACATGGTATCCCCTTATATTGCGTCTTTTTCTCCAGCTACTATTTGAAATTATAAAAGGATCCAGACTTGCTGTCTTAAGACTAAGGATCTCCTCTGCACTCATTCACATACGTCTCGAGACCTGGTTATTTCAGGGGCTAGATCTTTTCAAGAAGTCTAGTCCTATCCCTGTAAGTGAAGAACATAATACCAGTTTCCATGAAACTTTCTCTATAGTTCTTCCATATTTAACCAGACAGAGATTCTCCATCAATATTCTCAAGTAGGTCTTAATCCTTCTTGTTATTGCGTCAATCTCTATACAACATCTGACTTTGAAAGATTTGTTTACTGTCCATATTAATGCTGCCCCAGCATACCATAAAACTCAATGGACAACCAATTTCTATGGTAAATTAGGAAATACCTTCTTTTACCGTTACCTTTTAGGTTACGTCACATCTGAAGCTCTACATGTAAGGTCATCATCATAAGTGACATCACTTACGAAATACTTTTACTGATCTTCAAGAAATTGGAGGCTCAACGCCTAGTACAAATGTCTTTGTCTTTCATTGGAATAAAGGGGGTCTTAAAGACCTATCCCCTTTTTTCTTCAAAGGGTATTTCTGCCTTTTCATCCAAACCAGTCAGATTATCTCCACTCTTTCCTAGGACCTTATTCTGCTCCAAGGGCAAGAAGTTCAATTTTTTGGACTTTTGAGAAATAGCTAAAGCTTCTGTAAAGTCCAACCTCATTGAACTCCCCCAGTATTTTCTTCTGGGGTTAGTTCTGGCCATGAGGGCTTCTCATCTCTTCCTGTATTGCTAAATTTATTTTTTTCCCTCTACTTCACATTGAGGGAATTTCTTTGAGGATAATGTACTGGCTCTCAACCACAGACCCATATTACCCTCAAGTATTTTTGCAATATTTTTGAGTGAGATCCACATTAGAAAATTGGGACTCAATATTTTTCTAATATTTATGATTTACATAAGGACTCCCCTCTGGATACCTTGTTTAGTCAAGCTGTTCCACAGCACCTCTTTTTTCTTTTCTAGTTCAATTCCTACCCTCCATCCCTTGGATGCCTGAGGTTTTGAGGGATAAGCATGGCTCATCTTTAGATTTGCAACATGCTGGTGCCTCTTCCAGGCATCTTAGCTTGGGAGTCTCCATATGTGAAGACTCATTCCTGCTTGTTCCTGGAGATAGCACAGTTACTTACCTGTAACAGGTGATCTCTGGGAACAGCAGGAATAAGTCTTCACAACCCACCCACCTCCCCTAGGAGTTGTTCTCTCTCTCTCTCTCTCTCTTTTTTCTCTCTAAACAGCTGAAAACCATCCTATTCCAGGAATATTTCATGACAACGCCTACCAAAAAATGCAACAACCCCTGAACTCTCCATGTCCCTCTGAGTGACAACTACCCTGTACTGTCCATGTCTAAAGTCTATCCTATGTCGGAATCATCAATGTTACCTACCTGGTGATGGCCCCACCCTGATACTTGATTTCCCCACCCTTATATGTAATGCCGCTTTGACCCGTTGAAAAGCGGGATATAAATACAGTTAAATAAATAAATAAAATATATAATTTGTCTACTTCCCTCCTTCGGTCTCAGTTACAAACCCAACTGATGAGAGGGAAGTAAATGGGCGGGAAGGCAGTGCGCATGCGCGTGGGATGCTCCCAAAAGCTTTCTTTTTGGACGCTGGGGAGCGATCCCGCGCAGGCTCCGTCGGTACCGATGTACCCATATGTGAAGACTTATTCCTGCTGTTCCCAGAGATCACCTGTGACAGGTAAGTAACTGTGCTTTATCCCCCTAGGGGAAAAAAGTTTTATCCATGTCCTACCCATCATACAGATGTTTCCAAAGACAGGCAACATCAAACCAGGCTAAGAAAATCAAGACCTCAACAGCCTCAGCAAGCCCAGCAGCAGCAGGGTTTCTGATATTTCTATTCTCTGTTTTTTCTGTGTGAGGTTTAGAACCTCTAAGCCTACTTCTTTTTAACAGAAGTATCTAAGGTTCATCTCATCCATGCTGAGATACCAGTCATACATTGATTCAATCCTCGACTCTGGGCTTGAATCTCTTACTACAAGAGAAATCCATCTTTTTAGCTCCAAGAGCTGTTAAGGACCATCATACCCTAGAGATAACAGATTTCTCCTTTTAAAAGAAAGGGAGACCTAACAACAAGGTGAGCTATATCCTTCACCTTGACAGTTTTCTGTATGAGGATATCTTATACTTTTTAACCGCAAGGGGACCCTACCTCTTCAAAGACTTACCAAATTGTAAGTCCTCCCAACTCTGTATTACTTTCTATCCCTCTTAGTCCAGACTTTCAGTCTCTAAGAGTACTACTAATCAACTGGAGCGCTTATCTTCTAAGCCCATAGGTTTTTCTTCAATATCTACTTCAGTAAGTAGTTTCCATACAGAGTTTTCTTCCCCCTTTGCGGTCCATCTTCTTCTCTGTGTATCTTTGAGCTAACCTTCTCAGATACTTCTTTAAGGCAGCTTATCAGACAGAAATTGAGTATTACCACTCCAAATTATGTCTTTCGGTCCTCTCCAACCTATAGGACCTAACTTTTTTCTGCTGCCTTAATAACAGATAACTCCAAGAGAGGTTCCAGAACCCATTTGGACAATTTTTTGTTGCAGGCATCAGGCCTGTCTACTATTCTTAGCCACCTTCAATTCTTTTTGGCTCCAACAGAATAGATTAGGTTGCACACTGGCAATTAAACAGCCAGATCGAAGCAACCTATAACATGCTCTCTGCAATTATACAAGAAAGTTCTGCAACTATGGGCCTTTGCCAGAGAGCCTCAGAGCTATTCCTAATAGGTAGATTCCAGATGGTTAAAAAGGGCTTCAGCTGGTAGACTCTGCCCAGTCATGCTCCTACATGACTGTTTTTTTCCTAATCTTGCCATCTTCCTTAAAAATTTCCTTTTAAGGAAAAGTAACCAGGGCTTAGACCACGTGAAAGCGTAGAGAATTGCACAATTCCCTGGGTTGTTCCACATCTCACTGGAACTTCTACAACAGGGATGCATTCCTTTCACTGCAGTCGGTCCTTATTCACTACTTTTCTTCTAATTCCCTATACTTCATTGTAGCTTATGATGAACAAAAGAGCGCATGATACTCATATTGCCCTCATAGAGAGGCAAGCATGGTATCCCCTATATTGCGTCTTTCTCTCCAGCTACTACTTGAAGTTATAGAAGGATCCAGACTTGCTGTCTTAAGACTAAGGATCTCCTCTGCACTCCTTCACGTACGTCTCGAGACCTGGTTGTTCAGGGGCTAGATGTTTTTTTAAAGTAATCTAGTCCTCTCCTTGTAAGTGAAGAACATAATACCGGTTTCCATGAAACTTTTCTCTATAGTTCTTCCATTTTTCATCAGACATTCTCCATCAATATTCTCAAGTAGGTCTTAATCCTTCTTGTTATAGAATGCTTCACAGAGGTATCCAGCTGGCTACAAAAGAACAACCTATCCATCAACATAAAGAAAACAGAAGCCCTCATAGTAACAAAGGACCCAGACTTCACACCACCTACACACCTCAACATTGGAACCACACAAATACAAATACAACTGCACATAATGTATCTGGGAATCATCATAGACCAAGCACTCACACTCAAGCAACAAATCAAAAAAAACACCGGAACAATATTCCACAAGGCTAAAACAGTACAACGCCTCAGACCTCTCCTTGAACCACAGGACTTCAGAACAGTGATGCAAGCCATGACACTCCCCCACCTGGACTACTGCAATATAATCTCCAACGGACTACCAGCTACTCACACCAACCCACTTTGAACTGCCTTAAATACAACAGCAAGGATTATCCAGAAAGCAAAAAAAACAAGACCGCATCACCCCAATCCTGAGGGAGCTACACATACTCCCCCTCGAAGCAAGAATCAAATACAAATCCGCCCTACTTACACACAAAGCTCTCTACCAAACTCAGACTTCCCAGCTCCACACACTACTGCCCCGACCAGCCCACAACAGAACAACCAGACAAACCACCAACAACTCCCTCACCATCCTCCATAAACGAATCAAATGCAGTGAACGGACCTGCAACAGAGCCTTCAAATTGTATGCACCATCCCTCTGGAACTCTCTACCAAATCACATCAGAAGCAACGGAGATCCCTTATCATTCAGCAAACAACTAAAAACCGTCCTATTCCAGGAACACCTCGGACCAGAAACAAGCACTCGCCATTGACTACCTTCCCCCCTCCTAATTCACCCCCCTGAACATATGTTCTAAGAGACTGTAATACAATGTCTATGTCCCAAATATTTGTTGAAATCATTAATGTTGGCCCCATGGTGATGGCCCCAACCCCAGAGTTTGATTGTTGTCCACCCCCCCCCCCCCTTTTTAATGTTACACCGCTTTGACCCGGTGAAAAGCGGGATATAAATACAGCTAAATAAATAAATAAAATAAATAAATAAATTGGGTCAATCTCTATACAACATCTGACTTTGAAAGATTTGTTTACTGTCCATATTAATGCTGTCCCAGCATATCAAAAAACTTAATGGACAACCAATTTCTATGGTAAATTAGGAAATACCTTCTTTACTGTTACCTTTTCGGTTCCATCACATCTGAAGCTCTCCATGTAAAGTCATTATCATAAGTGACATCACTTACGAAAGACTTTTACTGATCTTCAAGAAATTGGAGGCCCAATGCCTAGTACAAATGTCTTTGTTCTTCATTTGGATAAAGGGGGTCTTAAAGACCTATCCTTTTTTCTGCAAGGGGTATTTCTACCTTTTCATCCAAACCAGTCAGACTTATCTCCACTCCTTCCTAGGGCCTTATTTTGCTCCAAGGACAAGGAGTTCAAACTTTGGACTTTGGAGAAATAGCTAAAACTTCTGTAAAGTCCAACCTCATTAAACTCCCCCACTTTTTTCTTCTGGGGTTCGTTCTAGCCATTAAGGCTTCTTATCTCTTCCTGTATTGCAAAATTTATTTTTCCTCTACTTCAAAGTGAGGGAATTTCTTTGAGGATAATGTACTGGCTCTCAACTACAGACCCATATTAGCCTCAGCAGATACTTTCGCAATACTTTTGAGTAAGATCTACATTAGAAAATTGGGATTCAATTTTTTCAAACAATTATGATCTACACAAGGACTCCCCTCTGGATACCTTGTTTAGACAAGCTGTTCCACAGCACCCTTTTTCTAATTCAACTCCTACCCTCCATCCTTTGGATGCCTGAGGTTCTGAGGAATAAGCATGGCCCATCCTTTAGATTTGCAAATGCTGGGGCCTCCTCCAGGCATCTTAGCTTGGGAGTCCCCATATGTGAAGACTCATTCCTGCTTGTTCCTGGAGATAGCACAGTTACTTACCTGTAACAGGTGATCTCTGGGAACAGCAGGAATAAGTCTTCACATATGGGTACGTCGGTACCGACGGAGCCTGTGTGGGAACGCTCCCCAGCGTCCAAAAAGAAAGCCTTTGGGAGCATCCCACACGCATGCGCGCTGCCTTCCCGCCTAAACACTTCCCTCTCATCAGTTGGGTATGTAGCTGAGACCGAAGGAGGGAAGTAGACAAATTAGAAAGAGAGAGAGAGAGCAACTCCTAGTGGAGGTGGGTGGGTTGTGAAGACTTATTCCTGCTGTTCCCAGAGATCACCTGTTACAGGTAAGTAACTGTGCTTGTACAATCAATTTTACATGTGTGTCACTATTTACACATGTAGGAATGCCATGCAACCATTATAAAATGACCTCCACATTTTTCAGGGTGTAGTATGTCTTACTCTTGTTTCAGATTTTATTGGTGCATTTGTGATATTTTTTCCCCTGCTTAGAGAGCTGTAAGGATGTATTGGGTCAGCAGCAGGCTGCATATCTTTTGGATCATGTTGACTGGTAAATTTTATATCGTTAGTTCTTTGCCGCTTGACTTTCAGACTCAGCATATGCCGTTGGATTAGGATTTTAGATGAAATTATTTTGACTTTTTTTTTCCAAATCTGAGTTCGATGCCCAAGTGCGCTTGGTGAAAGCCAGTATATCAAACTCGAGAATGAGTGAATGAAATAAACAAACCTAAGTTTTCTATTTGAGGCAGTGAAGTAACTTGCTTTAAAAAGTACCAGTGGAAGAAATAAAATTTGAACCTTGGTTTTCCTGGTTTCAGTCTGTTTCTTTAACTACTAGGTTTTGTTGTCAAGCGGAATGGAGAACCACATCCTTGGTGGTATATTACCTGCAGTTTGTACATACTGCATCCCTTGCCAGGTGTTTGTTGCATGGTGTATACGTGTGCAGTAACATTAGTCAACTGTTACACACAGGGATACACGTGGTTACATCCTGAGCCTTTCTCCATCTTGTCTGCCCCAGGTGAAAGTTTGGAATATCAACAGCGGATTTTGCTTTGTGACCTTCACAGAGCACACAAGCAGTGTCACAGCAGTAACTTTCACCTCCAGTGGCTTTGTGGTGGTCAGTTCCTCGCTGGATGGGACAGTGCGTGCCTTTGATCTGCACAGGTAACATCCTTTCCTTCACTTTTGAGAGTCACTGTGAGTGAGGGATGAAGTTACTTTGATTTCCTTTATAGATGGAATGCAGGTTTGTTTTAAAACTGATTGGGGGGGGGGGAATAACTGAATGTGAAAATTAAGTTAGATTTATTTATTTATTTTTTATTTAACAGTTTTTTTTAATACCTCTATCATTTCAATCAAAGTGGTTTACATTGTAACTTAAACTTGGTAAACGTTCATTAAACAGGGACATTGATAACTTGGATTTTTCAGAGCAATGGAGGGTTAAGTGACTTGCCCAAGGCCACAAGGAGTGCTAGTGGGAATCAAACCCTGGTCTCTGGGTTCCAAGCCAGTTCTCTAACCACTAGGCTACTCCTCCACTCCAGATTTTCATGCACTGCCCTACACTATCTTGTACATATTCATTTCAAATATCCAGAAAACCCAACTTGCTGCTACAATCCTGAGGACTGAGTTGAGAACTACTGGTGTAGAGTGAATATGATAGTTACTTATCGTCCCTCCAGTCCAGTCCCGCATCTCTGGGTAGTGTACCTCCTCCAGCAGCTTGGAGACTGAGCATGTCACATTTTGATGACACCAGGGTACTTATACTTAAGCCGATAGGTGGTGCCAGCTGTATGCTTAGTCTCCAAGCAGCTGGAGGAGTTAGTGACTCACTGAAGGAACAACTAAGGAGATAGACTTTAGTTCAATTTATTTTTCGTTTTCCCCTTATTACCAGAGGGCTGTTTTATTTTGTTTCTAGCAACTCAAAAAAAAAAAAAAACCCAGATAAGGAGATCACTAAGAACAGGGACCCCCCTGGTTAAGTGCTGCTGGGGGGATCCCTCTCTTGAGACCGGTTGGCATACTGGGGCTTGGCGGCTCCCGAACCCGTTACCGGATAAGAGGCAGTGTACTATTATGAATCAGGAACTGGTTAAAAGATAGAAAGCAGAAGATAGGACTAAATGGCCAATTTTCCCAATGGAAAAAGGTGAATAGTGGAGTACCGCAGGGATCTATGCTGGGTCCGCTGCTTTTTGACATATTCATAAATGACCTGGAAAAAATAACAAGTGAGATTATCAAATTTGCAGGTGACAAAATTATTTAAAGTTGTTAAAACCCACGAGGATTGTGGAAAATTGCAAGAGGATCTTGATAAATTGGAAGAGTGGGTATCCAAATGGCAGATGAAATTTAATGTGGACAAGTGCAAAGTTATGCACCTAGGAAAAAAACAACCTAAACTATGGTTGCACGATGCAAGGTTCCACATTGGGATCTTCCACCCAGGTAAAAGATTTAAGCATCATCGTGGATAACATGTTAAAACCCTCTGCCCAGTGTGCAGCGGCGGCCAAGAGAACAAATAGAATGCTAGGTATCATAAGGAAAGGAATGGAAAATGAAACCAAGGATATTATAATGCCTCTGTATCGTTCCATGGTGAGACCGCACCTTGAATATTGTGTGCAATTCTGGTCGCCGTATCTTAAAAAGGATATAACGTTATTAGAAAAGGTACGGAGAAGAGCCACCAAAATGGTAAAGGGATGGAATGATACTAGGGGAGATATGATAGAGGTCTATAAATTAATGAATGGAGTGGAACGGGTAAACGTAGATCGATTGTTTCAGTCATCAGAATATAGAAAGACTAGGGGACATGCAATGAAGCTACAGGGTAACCTATTTAAGACTAATAAGAGAAAATATTTTTTCACTCAACGTGTAATCAAACTCTGGAATTTGTTACCAGAGGATGAAGTAAAAGTGTAGCAGGGTTTAAAAAAAAGGTTTGGACAAGTTCCTGGAGGAAAGGTCCATAAACCATTATTAAAAGGGACCCAGGATATCACTGCTTGACCCAATACAAGCATTGAGGAGCCTGTGTCTTTTGTGGAGACTGCTAGGTACTTATGACCTAGATTGGCCACGGTTGGAAACAGGATACTGAGTTTGATTATACTTGGTCTGACCCAGTATGGCATATCTTATGTTCTTATGTGCCGCCATGGGGGAAGGCCTACAAGGGCACCTGTTCTGCAGCGGAAGCTGCTAGTTTGCTGGTCAGCTCCCCTCTTGCCGAAGCCTTCTCTGGTGTCTGGAACAGCACGCGGTGTGGCACACGGAGCCAGAGGACAGCCTCGTTGCAGGTATGGGGGATTCCTCTGGGAGTGGTAAATCAACCATGCAGTGCGAGTTGCAGGCCAGTTGGAGTGTGCAGCAGTCCTTCTTGTACTGCGTGTCGGAGGCTTAACAACGTGGCAGCAGCGTGGGAAAGTATAGAGCAGTTTTAGCTCTCTTGGTCTTTTCCTGCCTTTCTGTGCTGATAAATTTGCAGCATTTGTTTCCTGTGGGATGTGCTCACGCCGGTCTTATGAGCTTCAACCCCTGAGGAGAGAGGACAGTAGCTGGAGAGTTTAATTCATTTTCTTTAGAGATTATTTCATTGTTTCTTTATCCTGTCTGGGCTTCACTTTGCTATTCTTTCCTTTCTGTTTTTGGGGTTTTTTTGCATTTGGAAAGATAGACTGGGCATTTTCCTACTTCATCCCCTCCTTCCCCACTTCCCCACCTTCCCTTTCTCCAGGACCAAGCAGGAAGTCAGTCCTCACTTATGGGTGTCATCGACGCCGATGAAGCCCCAGCGGAGCATTTCCCCAGCTTTCCATGAAAGCCTTTGGGAATGCTGGCACGCATGCGCGGTTCCCTTCCCGCCTAAAGGTGCCATCTTACCTCAGTCTCTTTTTTTCCGTGAAGCCCATCGGATGTGTGTCCTGTTTTCCCGGTTAAAAGTAGATTTTTTTCTAGCGTTGTTTTGCTTCTTTTCTTTGGATTCGACGTCGGTTCCCCTCCCGCCGGGATCGGTACACCGGTATCGAACCCTCTTTTTATTTTTCGGTTTTTGCCCTTAGTGGCTCGGCGTTCACGCCTAAACTTTTTCTTTTTCCCTGGAAGGCCGGTCTTTTGACCTCGCGGGGACCCTTTTTTCCCCCATGACTTCCAGTGGTTTTAAAAAGTGTGATCGGTGTATGAAGATTATGTCTCTCACCGACACACACAACTGCTGCCTTCAGTGCCTGGGCCCGGACCACGATTCTAAAACATGCGGGCCATGTGTAAAAATGTCTTCCAAGGCCCTCCGAAGTCGTCAGCAGCAAAGTGAAAGGCTTTTCTCCGACTCGGCCTCTGCTCGTGCCCGGACCTCGTCTGAGGCTTCGACATCTCGGGATTCCGATCCCGAGAGGCGTCGGAGCTCCTCGGACAGGGGGTCCCCCGAGAGGGAACGTAAGAGGAAGAAGCGGCTCGCGAGCGCGGCGTTGGAGGAGGTCCCTGGACCCTCGAGGTCCAGGTCTAAGACCCCCGACCGTCGTCCCGGGCCCGTGGACCAGGAGAAGCCGGCCAAAGTTCCTCGTATAGAACCGGAGTCTGCTGGACACGTAAGTCCTGTTGTCCTCGAGGACTCGCCTCCCCGAGTACCGACGTCGGACCCGGTGCAGCCGGGGCCCGAGTTGGGGGCTGCTGCGTCACCCGAGCTGAGTCTCAGGTTGACAGCCTTGGAGAGCAGAATATCTGTCTTCATGGATCAGCAGCGGGCATTGATGGCCAGCCTGTCTGGCGCATTTGCCCCGACCACCGGGACATCGACTTCCAAGTCGACCCTGGAGACCGAGCCGATACTCGAGTCCCTTGCGGCTCGAGGTCGTCCTCGGTCGAGGCCTCCCTCGACCTCCCATTCGGGACCAAGGGTCTCGACGCTGGTGCCTCCGGCGTCGGGGCGGGTGCCCAGGGGCCCCGCGGCGTCGGACCCCAACTCGACATCGGACGAGTCTGCATGGGAAACCGAGGATGAGGAGTCTCCTGACACCTTTAAGACTCTGTGTGTCCCTTCGGACTCACCTGAGTCTGAACCCCGGAATAGATCCCTTCCGGAGGATACTAGGTTCTCGGAGTTTGTCAGCGATATGGCCGCTGCCCTGGCTATCCCGGCTGAGCCCGAGGAAGAGCCTCGAGCCGAGGAGCTCGATGCTCTGTAGTACGACTCTCTTCTGAAGGAGGCCTTTACTGTCCCGGTTCCTCGAATGCTGGAGTGGCTCCTCTTCCGGATGTGGGAGGCACTGGCCTCGGCGCTGGTTTTGAGCAAGCGAGTCGATTCCATTTATCGGCTCCGCAAGAGTCCTGGCTTCCAGAAAGCACAGCTGCCGCACCATTCTATGGTTGTGGAATCGGACATGCATCGTCTGAAAAGTCAGAAGATGCACCTTGCGGTGCCTCCCGGTAGGGAAGCCCGCAGCCTTGATGGAGTCGGCAGAAAGTGTTTTCAGGGCTCCATGCTTGCTTGCTGTGTCCAGACTTACCGGCTGTACATGGGCATGTATTTACAAGACCTGGCCAAGGAGTTGGCCGGGTTCTCTGCTGGTCTCTCTGGGGAACCCTTGCAGAGTTTTAAGTCCTTGTCTTCGAGGATACGGGAATGCTCTAAGTTCATGTCCCGCGCCGCCTACGATGGCTTCGAGGCTTCGGCCCGAGTTGCGGCTGCCGGCATCGCGGCTCGACGCCAGGCGTGGCTGCAGTCATCGGACCTCGAGCCATGGGTTCAGGACAAATTGGTCGATGTCCCCTGCCGAGGTGAAAACCTTTTTGGCAAGCCTGTGGCCGAGAAGGCCGCACAGCTCGAGACTGAGCACCTCACCAGGACAAGGCTGTCCAGGAAGACCTCTGCCCCTTCCCATAAAAAGAAGGGTCCGGGTAAAAAGCCCTTTTACCCGAGGAAGGGCACTGCCTACAAACAGTACCCACAATATCAGGCTGCCCAACCTGCCCCACAGGGTCAGCAGGCCAAGGGCCGGGGTAATGGGCCCCGTAGGCAGAGTGCCCCCAAGCCTCAGGCCCCTGCTCCCACTCAGCAGGGTGGGGGTTTTTGACTCCTTGAGTACAGCCAAACCTCCCTTGCAGACCCAGCCCTGCACAGGAGGCCGCCTAGCCTTGTTCGCCCACCAGTGGCCCCTGATAACTCAGGACAGTTGGGTGCTGGACATAGTCCATCGAGGCTATGCCCTGCATTTTCACCAACTACCTCCGCCACACTATCCAGGGGAGCCTTTCAGGCCTCCCCTGCATACAGCCCTTCTCCTCCAGGAGCTCAGGGGTCTGTTGCTGGACAAGGCGGTGGAGCCTGTGCCTCCCCACTTCCAGGGTCACGGTTTTTACTCCAGGTATTTCCTGGTGCCAAAAAGAACCGGTGGTCTTCGACCCATTTTAGATCTCAGAAACCTAAACAAGTTTCTTGTGAAAGAAAAGTTCAAGATGGTTACTCTTGGAACTCTTCTGCCCTACCTCCAGCAGGGAGATTGGCTATGCTCTTTAGATCTAAAAGATGCTTACACTCACATCCTCATTCATCCAGACCACAGAAAATACCTCAGGTTCATTGTGGGAGGAAACCACTATCAGTACAGGGTACTGCCTTTTGGGCTGACTTCCGCTCCCAGAGTCTTCACCAAGTGCCTGGCAGTGGTAGCAGCCTACCTGAGAAATCAGGGCATCTTTGTGTTTCCTTACCTAGACGACTGGCTCATCAGAGGCCAGACGTCTCTCGAGGTCCAGCAGGCCACCAACAGAACCATAGGCCTGCTCCAAAAGCTGGGCTTTGTCATCAACTTCGCAAAGTCCACTTTGCTCACCTCCCAGAACTTGGAATTCATAGGGGCAAATTGGATTCTCAACTGGCAAGAGCATTCTTACCAGTGGACCGAGCACAAAGGCTCATAGACCTTGCAAGCAAGTTTCTGCACAGGTCCCTGGTCTCCGCCAGACTCTGTCTCAGGCTTCTAGGCCACATGGCGTCCACAGTTCAGCTGACCCCCAATGCCAGGCTCCATATGAGGCCTGCCCAGTGGTGCCTTCGGACTCAGTGGTCACAGGCCTCAGGCAGCCTCAGGGACAGGATCAGAGTGTCCCACCGTTTTCTGACCTCCCTCAACTGGTGGTTACACCCCCCTAATCTGTTGGTGGGGTGCCCTTTCAGATACCGATGCCTCTCTGTTGGGTTGGGGAGCACACTGCCTAGACAAGTGCACCCAGGGCCTGTGGTCTCCTTGGGAGGCGTCCCAGCAGATCAATCTCCTAGAGCTCAGAGCTATCCGCTTGGCCCTCAAGGCCTTTACTACTTCCCTGGCCCATCAGTCTGTCTTGATCCACACAGAAAACCAGGTAGCCATGTTCTATGTGAACAAGCAGGGCGGGACTGGTTCCCAACCCCTTTGTCAGGAAGCACAAGTTCTCTGTTCCTTTGCCCTGAGACACAACATGCTCCTCAAGGCAGTCTATCTTCCAGGCCAGGAGAATTTCCTGGCCGACAAATTGAGCAGGATTCTGCAACCACACGAGTGGCAGCTACATCCTTTGGTGGTTCAAAAGATTTTCTTGGAGTGGGGTCTTCCCTCCATAGACCTGTTTGCCAGTCCTCTGAACAACCAACTGCCACGGTTCTGCTCCAGGCAGCCGCATCCTCTGAGAGTAGCAGCAGATGCTTTTCTGATTCCCTGGACTCAGGGCCTGCTCTATACGTTTCCTCCCACCCCTCTGGTGGCCCGGACACTCTTCAAGATTCTCCAAGACAGGGCCTCAGTCCTCCTGGTGGCTCCCAGGTGGCCCAGGCAGCCTTGGTTCCCCCTCCTGCTTCAACTGGCGGTGGATCTCCCTCTGCCTCTGGGATTGCAGCCCGACCTTCTCTCTCAGAATCAGGGCTCTCTACTGCATCCCAATCTCAAATCCCTCCATCTGATGGCATGGAGGCTGCAAAGGTAGTGTTGGCTCCCTGGGGCCTGCCTAAAGAAGTTGAGGAGGTTCTCCTAGCTTCTCGGAAACAATCCACAAGGAAAACCTATGCTCTCAAGTGGAAGAGGTTTTCTGTGTGGTGTCAGTTGCGTGCAGAGGATCCTTTCTCCTGTACTGTGTCAGTAGTGCTTCAGTACCTGCTGCACTTGTCCAGTCATGGTCTCAAGTCCAACTCTGTTCGGGTCCACCTCTCTGTTTTGGCAGCTCACCACTCCTTAGTAGAGGGCCATTCCTTGTCTGTGCACCCTTTGGTGTCCAGTTTTCTCAGAGGTTTGTTACTGCTCAAACCTCCCATACGTCGTCCTGCTCCTGAGTGGGAGCTGAATGTGGTCTTGCAGCAGCTGACTCGACCTCCTTTTGAGCCTATGGCTACTTGCCCTCTACGCTTCCTCTCATGGAAGACTCTCTTTCTGATAGCCCTTACTTCGGCTAGGAGAGTGAGTGAGCTTCAGGCCTTGGTCTGTGATAGACCTTACACCAGGTTCTATACAAACAGGGTAGTCCTCAGGACTCACCCTAAGTTCCTTCCTAAGGTTGTCTCCTCTTTCCACCTCAACCAGGAGGTGGTTCTTCCTACTTTCTTCCCTAGGCCTCATGCAAGTCAGGCTGAAACAGTTCTCCATACCTTGGACTGTAGGAGGGCCTTATCCTTCTACCTTGAACGTACGCAAGGTCACAGGAGGGCTTCTCAGCTCTTCCTTTCTTTTGACCCCAATAACTTGGGGAGGCCTGTGTCCAAGCGTACCTTGTCCATCTGGGTGGCTGACTGTATCACCTGGGCTTACAAGGCGGCTGACCTTCCTTTGCAGGGTAGGGTCACGGCCCACCGTGTGCGGGCAATGGCTGCATCAGTGGCTCATCTCCGCTCTGTTCCATTGCAAGACATCTGCAGGGCTGCTACTTGGTCTTCAAGCCAGACTTTTGCAGCCCACTACTGTCTGGAGAGGGAGTCCCGTAGGGACAGTGCTTTTGGCCAAGCAGTACTCAGGAATCTCTTTGAGGTCTAGGCAACTCCTGCCCTCTGGTTGGGCTACCTGTGGAGGGTGTGTTCTTGAAAAGCCTTTTCTGTGTTGCTGAGACTAGAGGGAGTTCTCTTGTTCAGCCTGGGTTCCTGGTAGCCCAGAGCTGGGGAGTCACCCATAAGTGAGGACTGACTTCCTGCTTGGTCCTGGATAAAGAGTAGTTACTCACCTGTAACTGGTGTTCTCCTGGAGCAGCAGTAATCAGTCCTCACTACCCTCCCTCCTCCCCTTGGAGTTGCAGTTGTACATAGTTTACTTTTTACATTTTTGTGTGCTGTTCTTAGCTATGTCATTTGACTGAGGTAAGATGACACCTTTAGGCGGGAAGGGAACCGCGCATGCGTGCCAGCATTCCCAAAGGCTTTCATGGAAAGCTGGGGAAATGCTCCGCTGGGGCTTCATCGGCGTCGATGACACCCATAAGTGAGGACTGATTCCTGCTGCTCCTGGAGAACACCTGTTACAGGTGAGTAACTACTCTTTCTCAGCTTGATTGGGGAATTGATTTGGGTGTGGGGGTAGTCCCTTAAGCTCAGTCGAGCCTCTCAATGCCATCTCAACCGCAGTGCCTGGTTTGCGGAACCAGGAGAGGTGTGGTCTTGGATGTAGGTGTGTGTAGGGGCTGCACACAGTAAGCTGCCTTTATGGAGCAGGACCTGCAGGAGATGATAAGGCAGGAAAAGTCACTTTCTCCTACTCTGGATGGTCAGTCCTCATTGAGCCTCCCCTTACTTATGACAGAGCCGGCCCTCTGTACTCTGGACTTGCTCAGTCCCTCCACTTCTCAGTCCCTGGGGGAAGTGGGCCAGGCTGGTGGGTTTTTGCCGGAATTTGTCCTGGTCCTGCATAAGGCATTCTGCATGCGCCAACAGGGCTCAGCAGGCAGCTCCGCAGCAATGGATTGTGTAACTAAGAGACCGGGAGAGATTAAGGACTCTGCGTTGTGTTCAGCTAAGCGGCCTTAGGCACTTGGAGGAGTGGCAGGGGTAGTCTCCAAGGTCAGAGGGACCCAATGGGGATGATCTGGACATAGAGCTGTATCTAGAAGCCGAGGAGCTAGAGGAAGGCCATATCCTGGAACAGGAGGAGCAGTCCAGGATTGTTCGGGTGTTTTGCTGGGATGAGTTGCCATGCTCATCAAGGAGTCTTTAAAGGTTCTTAACATGCCTACAGCTTTTTCCGCAGAGGATGAGACATTAGAGGACCCTCTGCTCCAAGCGGTTCAGAAAACACAGAAGGTGTTCCCAGTACATAGAGTGGTTAGGCAGATGATTTAGGATGAATGAGTCACACCAGAGGCGGGTCTCAAAGGAGAACGGGCTATGTCACGCCTGTACCTCCTCCCCGATCAGGACCATGAGCTGTTTAGATCCCCTAAGGTAGATGCAGCAGTTTCGGCGATTACTAAAAAGACTACGATACCAGTGGAAGGTAGCGCAGCACTCAAGGATGCCCAGAATAGGAAGTTGGATACGCTGTTGAAGCAAGCCTTTGATATCAACGCCTTGTCTCTACAAGCCTCCGTTTGTGGGGCCTGGGTCACGAGGACTTGCTTCCACGGGTTGCGAGGGCTTGCCTCCACTACTCGCAGAGGGTGCAACAACTGGGTGTGCTGGCTCCAGATTTGGCGGTGGAGACTGCCATGTTGGAATTGGGGGCAGCTTACCTGGCGAATACTCACTATGATCTCATTAGGGGACTGTTCAAGAGCATGGCCTCCTTGGTGGTGGCTCAGTGCTATCTTTGGCTCAGGAACTGGGCTGTGAACAGTTCCTCTAAGTCACGTTTTAGCAAGTTCCCTTTTAATGGAAAGCTTATGTTTGGGGAAGACCTAGACAAGATAGTTAAGGATTTGGGGGTGTTAAGAGGGATTTCTGCCAGAGGATAAGCAGATGCAGAGTCGCAAGACTATGGCAGCTCGGGGCCAGCTGTGGGACTCCATGTGTTTTTGTACTCCACGTTTTAACCCCTTCCAGAGGGGAAGATTTCCCTTGAGGGGGCGGGTTCCGTAGGTTTCGATGAGCAGGCAAGGAATTCAGAGCAGAGTCCTCCTTAGGGCCCAAGAAAGCCCAATGAAGTGAGGAGGGCCAGGCAGAGGCTCAGCTCATGGGAGGTTTGCTATGGGAATTTTACTCGACCTAGGTCCAGATCACTTCGGATCGGTGGGTTCTGGAGGTCAGCAGAGAGGGCTATGTCCTTGAGTGGGCCGGTCAAGTGAACCAGTGCCTCATTCGGCCCTGCAAAGCGCAGGTCAAGGCAGCTGCAGTGGAAGAGACCTTTTCTCCTCTCCTGCAACTCAGAGCAGTGGAGCCAGTTCCCCGGTACCTGTACAGCTGCGGTCGATACTCCATTTATTTTGTGGTACCCAAAAAGGAGGGTACTTTTCGACCAATCCTCTATCTCAAAGGCATGAACCGATGTCTCTGTGTGGCGCACTTTCACATGGAAATGCTAAATCAGTGATTATGGTGGTAAGGACCGGGGAGTTCTCCAGGACCAAGCAGGAAGTCAGTCCTCATATATGGGTGACGGTGCCAATGGAGCCCATGTGCGGAACATTTCCCCAGTTTTCAAAGAAAGCCTTTGGGAATGCAATGCGCCTGCGTGGTCCCCTGCCCACCCAAGGGTGCCATCTTGCTCAGTCTTTCTTTTTCTGCGGAGCCCGACGGACGTGAGTTCATGTCACATGGGAAAAGATTTTTTTCTGCGATTTTCATGTTGTTTTATCCGGTTCGACGCCGGTTCCCCTTCCTTTCTGGGCTCGGTACACCGGTATCGAGTCCGGAGTTTTGATTTTCGTTTTGTCCTTTGTGACTAGCGTTCGCGCTCTTTTTGTGTTTTCACTGGCAGCCCGGTCTTTTGACCTTGCAGGAGCCCTTTTTCCCCCGATGGCTGCCAGCGGGTTCAAAAAGTGTGATCGGTGCAAGAAACTTATGTTTCTCACCGACACACATGACTGCTGCCTCCGATGCCTCGGGCCCAACCATGACCTGCTGGCCTGTGGCCCATGCGGCAAAATGTTGTTGAAGGCGCTTCGGAGCCGTCAGCATCAACGTGAGAGAATTTTCTCTGACTCCGCATCCGGCCGGGCCTGGACTTCATCAGAGGCCTTGACATCTCGGGAGTCTGACCCCGAGCGCCATCAGGGTTCCTCTGATAGGGAGTCTCCCATCCGGGAGCACAGAAGGAAGAAAAAGCTCGCGAGGGCGATGTCGATGGAGGCTCCTGGTTCCTCGAAGGCCAGGTCACGTAGCCTTGACCGCCGCCCCGGGCTCTCGGAGTCAGAGACGCCTTCCAGGCTACCTCGTGTGGAGCCGGAGTCCCTGAGTCACGTAAGTGCAGTTGTCCTCGTGGACTCTCCTCTGGCTTGGCTACCTTCATGAAACAGCAGCGGGTGCTGATCGCCGGTTTGACCGGTGCATCTACCCCAACCACCAGGACCTCGACGTCGAAGTCAACCCCGGAGACCGAGTCGATCCTCGAGTCGATGAAGTCTCGAGTCGGTCAAGGTCCCCCTTGATCTCCCGTGCGGGGCCGAGGTCATCGACGCCGATACCCTTGGTGTCGGGGCGGGTGGCACCAAGGCCCACATGGCCGGAGCCGCTCGATTCCTCCTTGTAGGAGACTGAGTGGGAGACGGAGGACGAGGAGTCCCCGGACACCTTCCGGACCCGGTGTATCCCTTTGGACTCACCGGAGTCCGAGCCTCGCAGACGGTCCCCCCCGGAGGATACCTGGTTCTCGGACTTTGTGAGGGACATGGCCAAAGCCTTGGCCTTCCCTGCATACGCCGAGGAGGAGCCTTGAGCCGAGGAGCTTGATGCCCTCTAGTATGATTTTCCTCTGAAGTAAGCCTTTACTGTACTGGTTCTTCCGATGCTGGAACGGCTGCTCTTCCGTATGTTCTTAGTAAACGGCTCAATTCCATTTATCGAGTCCGTAAGAGCCCTGGGTTCCAAAAGGCACAGCTACCGCACCACTCCATGGTTGTGGAATCGGCCATGCACCGTCTGAAGAGTCAGAAGATGCACTCCTTGGTGCCCCCCAGCCGGGAGGCCCGGAACCTGGATGCCCTCGGTAGAAAGTGCTTCCAGGGCTCTATGCTATCTTGCCGTGTCCAGACCTACCAGCTGTACATAGGCATGTACCTACGAGACCTGCCAAAGGAGATTGCCGGGTTCTCAGCTGGCCTCTCCGAGGAACCTTTGCAGAGGTTCAAGGCTTTGTCAACAGGGATTTGAGAGTGCTCGAAGTTTATCTCTCGAGCAGCCTATTATAGCTACGAGGCTTCGGCCCGGGTAGCTGCAGCCGGCATCGGTGCACACCGTCAGGCCTGGCTACAGTCATCAGACCTGGAGCCATGGGTGCAGGACAAGTTGGTCGATGTCCCCTGCCGAGGTGAAAACCTTTTCGGTAAGCCCATGACTGAAAAGACTGCGGAAATCAAGACTGAGACTCTCACCAGGACAAGGCTGTCCAGGAAGACTTCTGCCCCTTCTCAGAAAAAGAAGGGCTTGGGAAAGAAGCCCATTTTCCTGAGGAAGGGTGCTGTCTACAAATCCTACCCTCAATACCAGGCCTCGCCAGCCAGGCCAAGGGGCAGGGGCATGGGCCCCATCGGCAGAAGACCCCCAAGCCGCCAGCTCCAGCTCCTGCACAGCAGGGAGCGGGGTTTTGACTCCCACAGCATAGCCTCTTCTCCACAGCTGGTTCCACTTAGCACAGGAGGTCGGCTGACCCTGTACGCCTACAGGTGGCCAGCCATCACAGGGGATACCTGGGTTCTCAGCATAGTCCAGAAGGGCTACTAGCTCCACTTCCACCAGATACCCCCTCCTCCTTTCAGGGGAGCCTCCAAGACTCCTTCTGCACAGAAATCTCCTCCTTCAGGAGTTGGCAAGTCTTCTAAAGGAACAGGCGGTGGAACCAGTGCCCCACCACCTGGAAGGGCAAGGCTTCTACTCCAGGTACTTCTTGGTACCAAAAAGGACAGGAGGCCTCCGGCCTATCCTAGACTTGCGAAACTTAAACAAGTTTCTGGAGAGGGAAAAGTTCAAGATGCTTACCCTTGGGATACTGCTGTCCTACCCTCCAACAGGGAGATTGGCTATGCTCCTTGGATCTAAAGGATGCTTATACTCACATCCTTATCCATCCAGACCACAGACAGTATCTCAGATTTGTGGTGAGAGGAAACCATTTCCAGTACAGAGTACTTCCCTTTGGCCTAACTTCCGCCCCCAGGGTTTTCACCAAATGCTTGGCAGCGGTGGTGGCGGCCTATCTCAGGAATCAAGGGATTTTCGTCTTCCCATATCTGGATGACTGGCTCATCAGGGGCCAGTCTCGCCAGGAGACCAGACAAGTCACTCTTCACACTGTCTCTCTTCTTCAGCATCTGGGCTTTGTCATAAACTATGCAAAGTCCACTTTGCTCCCCTCACAGTACTTGCCTGAGGACAGGGCTCACAGACTGATGGACTTGGCCAACCAGTTACAAAGCAATTCTCAGGTCTCCGCCAGGCACTCCCTGCGGCTCCTGGGCCACATGGCATCCACGGTACATGTGACTCCGAATGCCCGTCTGCACATGCGGGCTGCTCAGTGGTGCCTCAGAGCTCAGTGGGCACAGGCCACAGGCGACCTCTGAGACAGAGTAAAGGTGTCCAAACCACTTTTGGACTCCTTGCAGTGGTGGGTACATCTCCCAAACCGCCTCCGGGGGGTAACCTTTCAGGCCCCAACACACACAAGGGTGCTGACGACCGATGCTTCCTTAAAGGGCTGGGGTTCACATTGCCAGGGCACGTGCACTCAAGGCCTCTGGTCTCCTCGCAAGGCCACACAGCAGATCAATCTGTTGGAGCTGCGAGCAATCCGCTTGGCTCTCCAGACTTTTTATTATGCCCTCTCTCACCAGTCTGTCTTAGTTCAGACAGACAATCAGGTATCAATGTTCTATGTGAACAAGCAAGGGGGCACAGGGTCCAGACTCCTATTTCAGGAGGTGCAGGCCCTTTGCTCCTTTGCAGTCAGTCAAGGCATGTTTCTCAAAGCAGTTTATCTACCTGGTCAGGAGAACTTCTTGGCAGACAAACTAAGCAGGATTCTCCAGCCTCACGAATGGCAGTTGAATCCACTGGTGGTCCAGCAGATCTTTCTACGATGGGGACTTCCATCAATCGATCTCTTTGCAAATCCACTGAACCGTCAGCTGCCCAGGTTTTGCTCCAGACAGCCGCATCCCCTGAGAATGGCAGCAGATGCGTTTCTGATCTCTTGGTCTACGGGCCTCCTGTATGCGTTTCCTCCCCTGGTGGCCCGAACTCTGTTTAAGATTCTATGGGACAAGGTCTCAGTGATTCTGGTAGCCCCCAGATGGCTGAGGTAACCGTGGTTTCCACTTCTGCAGGTGGCGGTGGAAATTCCATTCCCTCTGGGGTTGCAACCCGATCTCCTGTCTCAGGATCAGGGTTCCCTTCTGCACCCCAATCTCAGATCCCTCAATCTGATGGCCTGGCTGCTGAAAGGATAGTGCTAGCTCCCTTACTTCTACTTAGGGAAATTGAGGAGGTGGTCTTGGCCTCTAGGAGGCAGTCCACCAGAAAGTCCTATGCCCTCAAGTGGCGTAGGTTCTGAATATGTTGTGCTCAGCGCAATGAAGATCCTTTCTCCTGCCTTGTGCCAGTAGTACTACCATGATGACTCCTCCTGTGAGCTCTGTCAGCAAATGACAAGCAAGGGATGGAGGAACCAGTGAGAAGCAGCGATAGACCATGTTCGGCAAGACCTCTGTTTTGCATCTGGTGTCCCTTGTGGAGCCGGTGCCCTCTGCCTCATATAATGGCTGTGCCCTATCTGAGCCCTGAGGTCCTCTGAGGACCATCCACCGAAGAGCTGGATGTTGACGGCATCGTCAGGCGATGATGCTGGAACCTCGGGTAAGTCCCACGGTCCACAGCTCAGTGCCGTGAGTGATGGCTTGGAGTGGCCCTCCAAGCTGCCCCAGCAGGAGTAGATGCCATTGAAGTCGAAAGATTGATTCCGGTCTCCCGAACCATTCTCATCGAGGACATCTTCTCGATGGTTCCAGTGTCGAGCCTGAGGTCCTCAGTGCTCACACTGGTGGATGTGGAGCCTTCTGGCCTTGAGGTCAGGATTGTGGCCCTCGAATGCAGCCTCGCTGCTGCCTTGTCCCAGCAGCGGGGGCTGATGCCTGGTTTGTCTGGATCGTCTGTGGTGACCACCTGCCCCTTCACCATGAGGACATCGCTGGAGGTTAAGAGTCAGTCCTTGAGCGCCATCAGCCTCAGGACGACTCCCGGTCCCAGTCAGGATCTCCCCTGCCAGCGCCTCCGGACCATTGGGCAGAGGTTCCAGGGACCTCGCAGCACCAGTGACCTGGTGTGGTTCCGATGCCTGGATGGTTCTTGAGGTCTCTTCCAACTCATTTAGAGTGGGAGACCGATGACAAGTCCCCTAATACCTGCCTCTATCGGGATGTCCCTTCGGACCCCTCTCCTCTGGAGGACCGCCACAGGTCCCTGCCAGAGGACCTCAACTCCTTAGAGTTCGTCAGGAACATGGCCAAGGCCCTGGCCTTCACCAGGAATTACGAAGAGTAGCCTTGCACAGAGGACCTAGAAATCCTCCAGTACGAGACGCCTCATTCATGGTGCCTCTTTCCTCCCCCCCCCCCCATCCTAGAATGGTTTCTCTTCTGCATTGCCTCTATGCCGATCGTGAGCAGGCGGCTTGATTCCATGTATGAAGTCCGCAAGAGCCCTGGTGCCAGAAAGCACAGCTGCGTCATTACTATATGGTGGTGGAGTATGCTGTGTGCAGGATCAAGAGCCAGAAGACGTGCTCCTCGATGCCCTCGGGCAAGGAGGCCTGCACCATGAACCTCTTGGGCGCAAAGTGGCTACCAGGGCTCGATGCTCTTGAGCCCGAATCCAAGCTTACCAGCTGTACATGGGTATGTACTTGCTGGATTTGGCAAGGGAGCTCACTGGGCTGTTGGAGGAATCTCTAAAACGGTTCCTGACCCTGACCTCGACGGTCAAGGAGTGCTCCATGTTCATTACTCGTGCAGCCTATAATGACTTTGAGTCAGTGGCCAGAGTAGCTGCGGCGGGCATTAGTGCCTACCACCAGGCCTAGCTACAGTCCTCCGATTTGGGGCAATGGGTTCAGGACAAGATGATTGATTGTCCCCTGCCGAGGAGAGAATCTCTTTGGCAAGCCATGACAGACAAGGCCACCAAGCTGGAGTCCGAGTTCCTGACCAGGATCAGGCTCTCTAAAGAGAGTGCTGACCCTTCCCGACCTGCTGTTCTCGGAGAACACCTGCAACTGGTGAGTAACTACATTTTCTCCAGGACCAAGCAGGAAGTCAGTCCTCACATATGGGTGATGTCGGCGCCGACGGAGCCCTCGTGCGGAGCATTTCCCCAGCTTTCAAAGAAAGCCTTTGGGAATGCAGCGCGCATGCACGGTCCCCTTCCCACCCAAGGGTGCCATCTTGCTCGGTCGTCTTTTTTCCGCGGAGCCTGATGTACGTGTGTTTTAGTCACCTGGTTAAAAGTTGATTTTTTTCCCCTTGAAGATTCGTGGTTTTTTGCTGGTTTGATGCTGGTTCCCCTTCCCGCCTGGGCACGGTACACCGGTATCGAGCCCGGAGCTACTTTTTCGGTTTTTGTCCTTAGAGACTAGCGTTCGTGCTTTTTTTCTTTTTCACTGGCAGCCCGGTCTTATGACCTTGCAGGGGCCCTTTTTCCCCCGATGGCTGCCAGCGGGTTCAAGAAGTGTGATCGGTGTAAGAAACTGATGTCTTTCACTGACATACATGACTGCTGCCTCCGGTGCCTCGGGCCCGATCATGACCCGATGATCTGTGGCCCATGCGGCAAAATGTCCTCTAAGGCACTGAGGAGCCGTCAACATCAACGAGAGAGGATCTTCTCTGACTCCGCGTCCGGCCGGGCCCGGACCTCGTCAGAGGCCTCGACGTCTCGGGAGTCCGACCCCGAGCATCGTCAGGGCTCCTCTAAGCGGGGGTCTTCCTCACGGGAACACACAAGGAAGAAGAAACCCGTGAGGGCGGCGTTGGTGGACGCTCTTGGTCCCTCGAGGGCCAGGTCGCATAGCCCCGACCGCTGTCCTGGGTCCTCGGAGTCGGAGAGGCCTGCCAAAATGCCTCGTGTGGAGCCGGAGTCCCCAAGTCACGTGAGTGCTGTTGTCCTTGTGGACTCTCCTCCGGGGGAGCCGATGTTGGGCCCAATGCCATCGGGGCCCGAGTCGGGGGCTGCTGAGTCTCCTGAGCTCGTACTCAGGTTGACGGCCTTGGAGAGCAGCTTGGCTGCCTTCATGGAGCAGCAGCGGGTGTTGATCGCCGGTCTGACCGGTGCATTTGCCCCGACCACCGGGACCTCGACGTCCAAGTCGACCCTGGAGGCCGAGCCGATCCTCGAGTCAATGTGGTCTCGAGTCGATCCTTGGCCAAGGTCTCCCTCGGCCTCCCGTATGGGACCGAGGTCGTCGATGCCGGTACCCTTGGCATCGGGGCGGATGGCATCGGTGCCCGACCGGAGCCGCTCGATTCCTCCTTGGAGGGGTCGGAGTGGGAGACGGAGGACGAGGAGTCCCCGGACACGTTCCGGATCCGGTGTGTCCCATCGGACTCACCGGAGTCTGAGCCTTGGAGAAGGTCCCCCCTGGAGGATACCCGGTTCTCGGACTTCGTGAGGGACATGGCCAAAGCCTTGGCCTTCCCCGCGGATCCCGAGGAGGAGCCTCGAGCCGAGGAGCTCGAGGCTCTCCAGTATGACTCTCTACCAAAGGTGGCCTTTACTGTACCGGTTCCTCCGATGCTGGAACGGTTGCTCTTCCGCATGTGGGAGGCACTGGCCTCGGCGCCGGTTCTCAGCAAATGGGTTGATTCCATTTATTGAGTCCGTAAGAGCCCTGGGTTCCAGAAGGCACAGCTACCGCACCACTCCATGGTTGTGGAATCGGCCATGCATCGTCTGAAGAGTCAGAAGATGCACTCCTCGGTGCCCGCCTGGCAGGGAAGCCCGGAACCTGGATGCCCTCGGTAAAAAGTGCTTCCAGGGCTCTATGCTGGCTTGCCGTGTCCAGACTTACCAGCTGTACATGGGCATGTACCTCCAAGACCTGGCAAAGGAGATTGCCGGGTTCTCAGCTGGCCTCTCTGAGGAATCTTTGCAGAGGTTCAAGGCTTTGTCATCGGGGACTCGAGCCGACCCCCAATGTCCAGGGCTTCCGATTTGTCTCGATTAATGCGCAACCCCGCAAAGTCACCATAACGGGAGAATTCGGCAAGTAAACACGGCAACGACTGTTGAGGGTCACACAAATGGACTAGGATGTCATCCGCGAAGGCGGCCACTTTAAAACCACATGACCCAATACGGGCCCCACGAATTTCTTTGGAGTCCGCTATACTCCGCAGCAGCGGATCTAATGTCAGCACGAACAACAGCGGGGAGAGCGGGCAGCCTTGACGAGTGCCCCTTTCAAGGTTAAAGTTGTCAGACAGCACCCCATTGCACAAAATGCCAGCTGTAGGATTTGCATACAGTAACTCCACCATCCTAATAAAGGAGTCGCCCAGCCCATACCGAGGCAAAAGAAACTTCATGTAATCCCAGTTGACCTGGTCAAACGCCTTTTCCGCATCAAAACTGATCAATAATGATTGCTCCTCTCGCGCACGCACCCATTCCATAGAGGCTAATATCTTTCGCAGATTCCGCACAGCATACCGCCCCTGGACAAAACCTACCTGTTACTCATGCAACAGGCCCCCCAGGACGGCGGCCAAACGGTCAGCCAGAACCTTCGCTAACACTTTCAGATCAAAATTCAGTAACGAGATAGGTCAATAGGAAGCCGCCTGCATAGGGTCTTTACCGGGTTTAGGTATTAAAGTAATAAACGCGTGGTTCGTTCCCCAACCGAACCTCCCCTGCTCCACCCTCCGGTGATACACCGCGGTCAGAACAGGGGCAACCCGGCCAACTAGTAACTTTTAGAACTCCGCCCCAAAACCGTCCGGACCCGGTGATTTATAGCAGCTAGCCCCCAATATAACTTTGTGGACTTCCTCTTCTGTTACCGGTGCGTCCAGCACTGAGCGTTGTTCCACGGTCAGCCTAGGTATCCGCAGCCCCTGAAGATAGCTTTCCATTAATGTCGTGGACCCTTTACTTCCCTGATATAACTTCTGAAAAAAAGAACGAAACACTTGAGCTATCGCCTGGCTGTTTTTATGCAGCTGGCCCTGATCATCACGCAGCGCTACTATGGAGCGGGTCCCTCTACTGCCCCGAAGGCACTGCGCCAGAAGCTTCCCCGGTTTGTTCCCAAAACGGTGAAGCTGATACCTATAATACATCAAAGATTTCTTTGCTCTCTGATGAAGCAGCTCATTAAGAGACGACTGCAGCTCCCAAAGTAATCGTTTGTTAACCGCTGTGGGATTCCCCGCGCACCGCCGCCGGGCCTTTACGACCTGTTTTTCCATTTGGACTATTCGTGACGCAATTAATTTTCGCTTCCGCGCCCCATAGGCAATGATGTCACCGCGCAGGACCACCGTTGCTGTTTCCCACAATAGCTCTGGCTCATCTCTGTGTTGTGCGTGGATGTCCATAAACTCCCCCCATCGCTGTTCGAGGTAGGTATGGAATTCGGTATCGGTGTACAGCCCCAGGGGGAACCGCCAGATTCGCTGCGAGGTAGCAAGGCCCCCCCACTGCAAATCCACCCAAACTGGTGCATGGTCCGATACCGCCATTGGGCCAATCTCCGCTTCCCCAACCTGTGCAAACAGCCGCTCAGAAACCAATACATAATCAATCCGTGCGCTTGAATCATGGGCTCTAGATTGATGGGTGAAGTCCCGCTCCAAAGTATGGAGCAGACACCACGGGTCCACCAACCCCAGTCGGCGCCGTAGGTCCTGAAGTGCCCTGGTAGCCGGGACCCGCCAACCATCCCGCCCACCTCCAGATGTGTCCAAGTCGATATCCAACACCCCATTGTAATCTCCAGCCATTGTAAGCTCCGCCTCCAGCCGCCTCATCGGCCCAATCGGGGCAGCCCTCTGCGGGCTTAAAAGAGCACGAATCCGCAGCAGTCTCCCTCTTCGGCAGCTGAGCTCTCCCAGGAGGGATTGAGCACCGGCGATCATCCGCTCCGCCTCCAGCCGCCTCATCGGCCCAATCGGGGCAGCCCTCTGCAGGCTTAAAAGAGCACGAATCCGCAGCAGTCTCCCTCTTCGGCAGCTGAGCTCTCCCAGGAGGGATTGAGCACCGGCGATCATCCGCTCCGCCTCCAGCCGCCTCATCGGCCCAATCGGGGCAGCCCTCTGCGGGCTTAAAAGCAGTATCCTCTTCAGGCGTGCCCGCGCCTGAGGGCCTAGCCAGAGGGCCCTTTGGCGCGGCCCTTAGGCGAGGTCCGCTAAAGTATTCCAAGCTACCCGGCTGATCGCTACATAGAGCAACACCGTCTTTCAACCAATGTCCCTACATCCACTGCTATTGTACAACAGCTTGGGACTAAATAAGAAACTGCAGGACCTGCCGCCCCGAACAAAACCTCCAACGGAACCCAAAGACACGCCGAGAGCTCAAGCAAGCACGATACAAGCAAGCAAGCTGGAGCTCCCCTCGGGTCGAGCTCGCTTCCACTCTCAGCAGACTTTCACATCGATCACAGCAAGTATAACATTGCAAAACGATCTGACTATTACGATTCCACTTAACACACATATCCTATACTGTTGTCAGTAACCTATCCTATATTGCTGTCAGTAACCAATTGCCATTCCCTTAATATAGAAAAATGTACAACTGTGCAACTATCTTTATCTTTATCTTTATTAAAACATTTGATAAACCGCCCAGGCCAAAGCATCAGGGCGGTGTACAATCATAAAAAAGTGACAGCTGCAGAGAAAGGAAGAGAAGAAAAGAACGCCAAATAATAATAGGACAGTAAAAGAAACAGCAAAAGATAAAGAGGGGCAACAGAAAGCAGCAGAGCAACGGAATTTAAAACCATAATACTAATAATAAAACGTAAAAACTTAAAAACAATAAAAATTAAAGGAGTGAGGGGAGGAGAAGGAGACTCGAACCAGATATAGGCGGAGCGAGAGGCGAGACTAGGGGAACATGACACCAGCGGAGAGGGGAAAATAGAGAAAATAAGAGGGAGGGAGGGAATAAAAGGCTAAGTGGGAAGGACATCATCAGTGGGGGGAGGGAGATTGAATGCTTGACAGAAAAGATGAGTCTTGAGAATAGTTTTAAAACGAGTATAGGAGGGTTCTAAACGGAGAGATAAGGGAAGAGAATTCCAGAGGGCAGGGCATAGAAAGAAGAAAGCAGAATGTCGGGTGGATTCGAGACGGGCCTGAGTGGGTGAGGGAAGAAAAAGACGATTACCATGGGCGGACCGGAGAAGGCGGGGAGAGGGCTGGAGATGGATAATATTGGCTAAATATTGGGGGGAGTCAGAGAAGAGGGCCTTGTGTGCAAGGATAAGTAGTTTAAACACCAACCGAAACTTAATAGGGAGCCAGTGTAGAGAAGAGAGACAGGGGGAAACATGAGAGCGGAGAGGGGATAGAGTAATAAGACGGGCGGCAGCATTTTGAACGATTTGAAGGCGGTGAAGTTGGTGAGAGGGAAGACCAGCATAAACAACATTGCAGTAATCGAGTCGCGAAATAACTAGGGATATGACCAAAGTGATAATAGAAGAGTGTGAAAAGTAGGAACGAACAGCTTTAATGCGACGTAGGTGAAAAAAGGAGGAGCGGACAACAGAAGAGATGTGATCGTGGAAAGAAAGAGATGGGTCTAGAGTAACACCTAAATAGCGGAGAGTGGAGGTGGAAGGGATAGAATGAGAACCCATGACAGGAAACACTGAAGGAGAAGGACGACCAAAAGTAACCCAAAGAGCTGCAGATTTAGTAGGATTAACATGCATGAAGTTTGACTCAAACCAGGATGTGATGGAGGAGAGACAGAGGTTAAGTGGAGTGAGATCAGGGGCAGATGGAGAGGTATGGTGAACCAGAAGGATATCATCAGCATAGATGTAGAAAGAAAGAGCGGATTGCTGGATTAGCAGAGCTAGGGGGGCCAGAAAAATGTTAAAGAGGAGAGGGGCAAGAATAGAGCCCTGAGGGACACCACAAGTGACAGAAGCAGGAGGAGAGACTGAAGAACCAGCGTGAACTGAAAAAGTACGACAAGATAAAAAAGAACAGTGCCATGAATACCAACATCAGACAAACGAGAAAGAAGGGTGCGGTGATCGACTACATCAAAAGCAGAAGACAGATCCAGAGAGACCACTAGGGAAATATCACCACGATCGTGAGAACGGTGAAGTTCAGAGAGCAGAGCCGTGGGAACAGTTTCGGTACTGTGACCAGGACGAAAGCCAGATTGCCGGGGGTGAAGGGCGTGGGTGGAGTCAAGATGAGAGGTCAGCTGGGAAAAAACAATTCGTTCAAGGATTTTGGACAGAAAAGGAAGGTTGGAAACGGGGCGCCAGTTGGCAGAAAGCGTGGGGTCGAGGGTGGGCTTCTTCAAAAGGGGGCGGACAATAGCGTGCTTCCATAAAGAGGGAAAAAGACCAGAAGAGAGACTAGTGTTAAAGATAGAAAGGATGAAAGGCACCAAAGCAATATGCGAGTCAAGTAGCCAGGGAGATGGGAGAGGATCAAGAGGACAGGTAGTTTGGTGAGAGGAAGAAATAGCCTTAATAAGTTCGGGCGAAGAAATAGGAGAAAAGGAACACCAAGTGTGGGAGAGAGTGTGAATGGGTGAGGAGGGGGAAGTGGGCAAAGGGTGAAAAGGGGGAGAAGAAGGGAAGGGAGGGAGAAGAGGGGAGAGGGGGGAAGGGCATGAAGGAAAGGAGGAACGAATAGCAAGAATCTTATTAGTAAAGAAAGCAGCAAGAGAAGAAGGGCTGGGAGGGGGGGGCTGGGAAAGGGCAGAAGGGAGAGAAGAAGGGGAGGAAATAGATTTGAGGACCAGAAAGAGACGCCTAGCAGAGTTAGAAGATGTAGAGATGAGACGAGAGTAGTATGAATGTTTAGCAGAAGTGATAGCAGAGCGGTAGGAAAGGTGAGCAAGCTGATAGTTGGAATGAGAGTCGGATGAGCGGGACTTCCTCCAAAACCGTTCAGCACGTCGGAGATTGGAGCGGAGGAGAAGGAGACCGGGGTGGTACCAGGGGTGATGGGAAGATGAACGGGGGGCTGAAGAGTGGTGAGGTGCCACAGAATCAAAAGCAACCGAAAGAGAAGAGGAAAAGAGATCAACCTGACGGTCAATGGAGAAGGAAGAAAAATCTGGAGGGAATAGCGTGAGGGCAGATGGAAAAGAGGACCGAGAGTTTGGAGTGAAACGTCGCCTGAGGGAAGGGATAGGAACTGAAGAAGGGCTAGTGGAGTCTAAAGAAGGAAAAGGGAAAGTAAATAAAAGACAGTAATGGTCAGACCAAGGAATGGGGACAGATCGGATATTGGAGGGAGAAAAAGGAGAGGAATCAAGAGTAAGAATAAGATCAAAGGAGTGACCAGAGGCATGGGTAGAGCAAAGTACGTGTTGAGTGAGAGATAGATCAGAGAACAAAGAGGAAAGGGCCTTGTCACTACCTTACTATCATCATAACTGTACTTTAGAAATACATTGATCCTAACTGTACTATATATAGGTTATTAACGGCAGTACTATACACTGATTGTAGCAGTTGCAGGCAGGATACTGCAACATTGTATCATGGCTTACTGATTGTTACATTATCTCATGGTTACTGTCCCAGTCTCTACGGTTTGTTACATTGTCTCATCATCTGCTGGCTGCCACATTAATTCAGTGTTTGCTTGCTGCGGTACTGTTTCATGTTTTGCTTGCTGCCACATTGTCCAAATACCTACTCATTGTCAGGCAGTAAGTTCAGACCCCGCTGGTAGCCTCCACAGTAGTCAGCACCAGACCCCACTATCTACCAAGCAAAAAACAGCTCACATACTATCCATCCCCCCACGAGGCCAACCACAAGATGCATCCACTACTAGCCCTTGCATGTCTACACCTAGCCACCTGGCTCCCCCACACATCCCACGCCTTTCACACAAGCACCAACCACATCCAAATACTCCGCAATGATGGGAAGAGATGGGCGGAGAATCATCAACACCCCCCAAGAGAACCCAAAGACACGCCTTACTCACATCTGCTACACATCCCACTTCAACACATTAAGAAGTCACAATTAGACCGTCAGCACCAGCAACATGCTCTGAAGTGTGCACTCATCAATGCCAGATCAATACATACTAAATGGCTGAAAATCACCGATCTGGTCACGTCCCTTGATCTTGACATCCTCATGATCACAGAGACTTGGCTATCGGAATGCGACAACGCAATCATCAACCAGATGTTACCCACAGGATTCTCAGTCTATGCATGCCATAGAACCAACCAGAAAGGAGGCGGAACACTCATCCTGGCCAAAACTTCCCTATGCTTCCAGATGTGCAATGCAACCAGCACAGCCCACCTAGACTCCCTTACTATAACAAATGACACATGCACGATCAACCTACTATACCGAGCACCAACACCATCTCCAGAGGATCTCGCAACAATAATTGGCCTCGCCTGCAACTCAAAAAGACCGCGATCCCAAAACTGGATTCTAGGCGACTTTAACCTGCCTACCCTACAGGAATCTCAAGCCACTGCCTTCCTAGAAGCGCTACAAGATCTAGGGTACGATCAGCTAGTCAATAGTCCAACTCACATCAAGGGAAACAAACTTGACCTGATCTTTGCCCCACAGAATGATAAGGATACCACTGAACCAATGCTACCAACCATAACTCCTGTGCCATGGTCTGACCATAGCCTACTCAAGTTCCAGATACCTATTAACACCTACAACCAAGACTCCCACAAAACCAACGCTGCCCACGAAACCTCGCTGAAGCACTTCCGCTCCTTTGATAAAGAAGAGATTCGAGGGAAGATACTCCCACTTCTCAACAATATACCACACGATCTAGATACGATGGTGTCCACATGGGACGAGAGCCTCAAGACCATCGCATGCATACCAGCCACACATAAAACAAAAAAGAAAAGAGAACACGCACCATGGTATACCAAAGACCTCCGAACTTCACTCCAGGGCCTGCGCAAGCTCGAGAGAAGATGGCGTCGGACTCTCTCTACTGAAGCACAAAGTACTTACATCACGCACCTAAAAGCACACCGTGATGAATTAACAAAGAAGTGGAAACAATATCATTCCGACATCCTGAAGCGATCGTTAAACAAGCCCCACGACCTCTTCAATATAGTAAAATCTCTCATAAAAGAACCTCCCACAGACCAATCACATATGCCACAAACCCAGGCATACTCTAACTACCTACAAGCAAAAATAATCCAGACTGGCGCAACCTCAACCAACTATCTACAACCAGGAGTGATCCAGGCTGGTGCAACCTCGAGCTCCGCAAACAACACCCTTCAGCATAACTTACCCCAACCATCACCGCTATCCAATTTCGACAAAATATCACGCAGAGAGATTGAAGACACCATCGCTGCAATCAACCCCACTACTGCACCCAACGACCCATGCCCAGCTCTATGGATAAAGGAGCTGCGATGTGACTTAAGCCAATATCTGAGCGAATTAATAAACCAATCCCTCACAACCGGATCATTCCCACAGAGCCTGAAACAGACATCAATCAGACCACTGCTGAAGAATAACAAGCTGGACCCAACGAAGGTGGAATCATACAGGCCAATTTCAAGTATCCCCATGCTTGCCAAAGTAATTGAAAAGTTAGTACAGCGCAAAATTCAACAGCATATTGATACTGAAGCCCCACTGGATCCTTCCCAGCATGGGTTCAGAGAAGCACACGGGGTGGAAACCCTCCTCACCACCCTACTTGACAACCTAGTCTCCGGAACAGACAAAATTCACCAGGGATGCGCTCTTATCTTCCTCGACATTGCAGCGGCCTTCGATTCTGTGAGCCACGAGATCCTCATACAACGCCTCAGCGAAAAAGGAATTCAAGGGACAGCCCTAGAGTGGTGCAAGTCATACTTGACTAATAGATGGCAACATGTAAGGTCTGGCTCCACAACCTCTGAACCATTTTTGCAAAACCAGGGTGTACCACAGGGTTCTTCTCTATCTGCATTGATGTTTAACATCTACATGCAGCCCATATGTGCCCTAGCACGTTCATTCAAGGTCAACTGTCTAGCCTACGCAGACGATATCCTCCTATACATCCCATTCAGGACCAACCAACCAGACCTCTCCCCTCTAACAAGCTGTTTTGAGGCAGTAGCAGAATGGCTCAACACACAAAATTTAAGAATCAACTACAGCAAAACAGATGTCCTTTTCATCTCAAGGAACCAGGACTTCACCCCTCCACCCTCCTTAAAAATCGGCGACACAGAACTGAAAACCAAATCAACAATCCGCTACCTGGGCATTACTCTGGACCAACACCTGGACCTGAAAACCCACATAAAAAACACTGTAAAAACAGTATACATGAAAATAAGGACTTTAAAGCATCTCCGACCACTACTAGATTTCAGCGACTACCGATCGATCTATCAAGCATTAATATTACCACATTTTGACTACGCCAACGTAATCCTACACGGTCTCCCCCAATCAACACTAGCATCACTCCAGCTCGCAATGAACACGGCTGCGAGAGTACTAACAGGGGCCTCACGGAGAGAGCACATAACACCAGTACTGATGAACCTCCATTGGTTACCTGTTCAAGCAAGAACCCTCCACAAAGTACTAACCTTGACCTTCAAAGCTTTAAACACTTTGACTCCCACAGCTATCAGCAAGATGATACACAAAGTACCACATAACAGAAACAGAAGACCCACGACACAAACACCCTGGAGGTCCCAAAGGCAACAACGAAATGCACAAAAGTGACAACAAACAGAGCCTTTACAATTTATGCACCTAGAGCATGGAATGCCCTCCCCACCTATATACGAAACATCACCCACCTAACCCAATTCAGGAAAGCATTAAAGCACCACCTGTTCACCACATACTACCCTGAATCCAGTCTCTGTAATCATACATGTTGCCCCTCAGACAATCACACGCCACACCTAAACAATGAAACCCAGTATGAAAAAGGTTAATCCACCTGATCCTCAAAAGTAAATAAGATGTTGATAGACCCTGCCTGAAAAAGGTAATAGTGTAAATACAATGTAGATAGTTTCCCCAGTTGTTTCCAAGTTGATTTCCCTGTTTATTGTAAAATTACAACTCAGAATGCCTGTGTTGTATAGTTGATGTTGAATGTAAACTGCGCTGATCTGGAATAGCGCGGTATAGAAGAACTGTTAAATAAATAAATAAATAAATAAAATCAGAGGAACATCCGGCATTTGTTCAACCCTTGAGGCCAGGCAGGCATATAAAGATTTATCCAAGACATTTGGGGCATACAGGTTACCCAGCACCACTGGCCTCCCCTCCAAGTTACCATATAACAAGATGTATCTACCTTTAGGATCTACATATTGCTGCTCGAGTTCAAAGCGCAATCTTTTATGAATCAGTAGGACCACTCCACCTTTTTTCCCAAGCGCCTGGGCACCCCAACTTTGCCCCACCCAAGCTCTCTGCAATTTCGCATGTTCTTCAGCAGTCTGGTGGGTTTCCTGCAAGATGGCAATATCGCACTGCAACCTGGCCAAAGCCTGCAGCACCTTGTATCGTTTAACAGGGTTACCTACCCCACACACATTCCAAGAAACGATCTTCAGCTTAAGGCGTAATACCCCACAGCAAATAATCCGATATTCCAGACCTTCCCTGAATGAACCCCCCCAGCCTGGGGTCCACCCCTAGTCACTACCAGAATCTCAACCTCCCCAGCCCATATGGTCCAGTGGTCCCATCCCACCCACAACCTTTCCCTCCCTCCAATCCCCCCCCATATCTCCCTCTCCTCCCCAACCTACTCCCCCCCCCAATCCATTAAACTATCCACCCTTCTCCCCTCCCCAATCCACTCCTCTAACCCTTATGGCTCTCTCCACCCACCCACTCCAAGAAAGCCCCACCGAGGCCCCTCTGAGTGCAACCGACCCCCACCACCCACAAGAATCGATCCTCAATCCCGCGATCTAACCCGGCCCCCTATCGCCTATGCCTATCGTTGTACTCTATGCTCTCCCCTATGTGCCCAATTAACTCCACTCCCATAAGGCCCAAGTCCTCGCTGACCCCCACTTATACAAAACAAGCCTACGGCGCGCAGCCCAACCCCATCCGCTACCGTTCCCCGCAGTGGTTCAACATCCCTGCGGAAAATGCTGCGTTCCGCTACCATGAACAGGCATAGCCCCAACTATGACACACCCACTATTAAACAATGCCTTAACATTCTTTAACCCAAACACCTGCGTCGCGAAGGCACACAATTGCCCTTGCTGCTATTTAATTCAGTAAGGACACCCCACACAAAGCTAGGGTCAGAAATAATAGGTTTGCCTCCTGGGTTCACAACCGAGGGTATTATCTGGTAGCATCTTCATTTCTCCAGTCACTCTGAGGCTCCAGGGGTGCCCGACTAAGGAACAGGTCCCAGAGTCTTCCTCGAGACCATATAGGTCTGACATGTACCACGCCCGCACCCCTCCTTCCACACCCCCCCTTCAACACCCCCCCATCTTGCTCATCCCAATATGCCCTCCAAGCATCATTTCAAAAGTGAGGGGGGGGAACATCTCGGGATCGTGTGTACCCAGGAGGTTTCGCAAGGTTGTAGCCATATTTACCAATCATCCTCCCCCCGAAAATATAAACAACAGAGAAAAGAAAAAATCTTGGGCTTCCCCCTGGCCCCAACTATTGGGGAGCGGGGGAGAGAGTCACAGGCAGGCAACGCAGCAAAAACAAGGCACGGGTATATTCACGCTGGAGGATCCCCTCCCCCACACTAACTAGAACCATCCGGGCGGATTTGCCTCAGCATCGGGCCCACCTCGCCCATTCTTATAGGCCCCATCATGTCTTAAACACTCCCTCCGCCTGCATTGCCTGCCCTTGTTCTTCTGGCCCAAATGCCCCTAATAAAAAGAAAGACTGCTGCCCAGCATCATAATTACTGCTATAAAAAGAAAACAGGGACAAAAAGAAACTCAAAAGGACCATATATACTGATCAAAACGTGGCTGCTGAAACTGGTTCAACCACTCTGAATGCCTGTAAATAAAGGCCAATAGAACCAAAAAAAACCCCAAAAAAATTGTCCAAGAGGCGCCATTGTTCTGAGGCCCCCCCACACCCATACTTAACCTTACGAGAGAAAAATACAATACAAAAAACAAAGAAAAAGAAAAAGGAAAGGGGGGAGGGGGGAGGGGGAGAAAAAAGAAAAATCCCAACCGAGGTTCAAAAGGCAGCAACAGTCACAAATGTTGCTAGCGAGGCCTGTATAACTTGAAACAATATTAAAAGTTCAGCACATGGCAAGTTTGTAGCGAACGAAAGAGCTTAAGGGACACAAAGTAACTTGGTTACAATGTCCCTATTCCAAACACACAAAGCTATTGAATCTTTTGCCCGCCACTACACCATATTGCCACAGTCTGCGCTCCCAACAGGGAGCCTGAATATCACAAACCAATCAACCTCGTTGAGGTTCACGATGAAGATGCCGACACTGCCTTCTCTCGAACAAGGAGTTGGTTCACGTAGCCTTCAGCCTCCGCAGCCGTTGCAAAGGCCCGGTGAGCCCCTTCATGCATCACGTGCAATTTGGCTGGATATTGAACGGAGAACCGGATGCCTGCGCCGATGAGCTTCTCACATAGGGTGGCATAATCCCGACGTTTCCGACTCAGCGCTACGGAGTAATCCTGTGCAACGCGGATTTTACAGTTATTGTAGATGACTTCACCCTTTTGTCGAGCGGCCCGTAGAATCGTTTCTTTCTGTGAAAAGTATAGAAACTTTGCAAGCACGATTCTGGGGCGGACATCTCGGGCCTGTTTGGTGCCTGCACGGTGTACTCTCTCAATTCTCAGCTTGTCTCCCAGCTCCGCCTCGCCCAATATATGCGCCGTTAGCGCTTCCAAATAGCTGCTCAACTCCCTGTCCAAGACAGTCTCTGGGACCCCCATAAATCGCAGGTTATTTCGCCTTGACCGGTTCTCTAGGTCATCGAGTTTTGCCTCTTGCAGGCCAAGTTGGGTCTTTAGGCCTGCCACCTCTGACACCAGCACCTCCACTTTTTCCTCGGTCTGACCCAGTCGATCCTCAGCCTCGCGGAGTCTGCTCCCCAAGGCGTCCACTGAGGAGCGCAGCCCATCCATTTTTTCGTGCAAGGCTTCAAACTGAGGCGACAGGGCCACTACTACGGCTGCCGACATCTCATCCAGAGAAGCCGGGGATCTGGGTGAGTTTGGCGACGGGGTTGACTCCGCCATCTTGCTCGTGCCGGCCACCCACTCTTGGTCTCGCCTCATTGTTTTGCCAACAGTCGCCATGCCGTTCATCAGCAAAAACCACACTATGGGAATCTGCAGACCCTCCAACACACCTTGGGCACACTCCCGTCTGGTTACTGCGGTTTTACACGGTGCTAATACGCCGGCCTGGGCTGGGGGTATCGGAGCACACTCAAGATGCGACCACTACCTCACCCGCATCACGTGACCTCCCCGTCTCTGTGCTTTGTTAAATGGGGAGGTGCCCTATAAAGCAAGACTGTGCTCACTAGGGGTGGGTGGGAGTCGGGATGGGTAGGGGGGGACTAACACCTGATTAGGTGTCAGCAGTTTCCAAAAGCTGAGAAGGTTACTAGAGTTCAACAACCTAATCTGCTTAAGGAAATTTCTACTACAGCACCAAAAGAAAGTAACTTTGCTTTAAAAATATGACAAAAACCCTTTTAAGAGCTACCAGTCAGACAGCTAGCAATTTAAGAAAAATATACCCTCAAATCCTTACCGTTGTTTGACTGTAGAGCCCGCTGTTAGACCAAAGTAGCCCAAATGCCCTTGAGTATGGAGCAGAAAGAGCTTAAAGATTCCAAATTAGCCCTGCCTACCGATAGCCAGATTAATATGAATAAAATAAAGCTTCTAAAATGCTTGTATGCAAATGCTAGACGTCTAAATAATAAGATGGGAGAGTTTGAATATATAACACACTAAATGAGAGGTTAGATATGATTGATATCTCAGAGACATGGTGGTATGAGGACAACCAGTGGGACACTGTGATACCGGGATACAACCTATATCGCAGTGATAGAGCTGATCAAATTGGTGGAGTGGTTACTCTCTATATTAGAGAGGGCGTTGAGTCACAAAGGATTAAAGTTTTGCAGGAAACAAAATTTGCTGTAGAATCTCTATGGATTGAAATTCCATGTAAAAAGGGGAAGGCAATGGCAGTGGGGCTGTACTATTGACCGCCTTGCCAGAATGAAGAAATGGATGATGAAATGCTCAAAGTAATCAGGGACGCTAACGAAAGTTACAGCACAGTAATAATAATGGGTGATTTCAGTTACCCCGGTATTGACAGGGTCAGTGTCACGGCAGGACATGCTAGGGAGATAACGTTTTTAGATGAAATAAATGACTGCTTTTTGGAGCAGCTGGTTCATGAACCGACCAGAGGGGAAGCCATTTTGGACCTAGTCCTTAGTGGAACACCAGATCTGGTACAAGAGATAAGGGTGTTTGGACCATTTGGCAATAGTGATCATACCATGATCGCGTTTGATTTAAGGGGGATGGTAAGGAAATCCACAGTAATACCTTTTAACTTTCGAAAGGGAGACTATGATAAAATGAGGAAAATAGTTTTCAAAAAAACTAAAAGGAGCAGTTGCAAAGGTTGAAGACTTACATCAAGCTTGGGTGTTGTTTAAAAATACTATCTTGGAATCCCAGACTGACTGTATTCCACACTTTAAGAAAAGTGGAAGGAAGTCCAAAAAACTGCCATCATGGTTTAAAGGTGAGGTCAGAGGCTGTTGTTGCCAAAAAAGCATCTCTCAGGAAATGGAAAAAAGAGCCAAACGATATAAACTGGAAACAGCAGAAGCACTGGCAAGTTAAATGCAAGGCATTGATAAGGCAGGCAAAAAGAGGATTTGAGAAGAAGCTTGCTGTGGAAGCAAAAATACGTAATAAAGACTTTCAAGTACATTTGTAGCAAAAAACCTATGAGAGAGTCAGTTGGACCATTAGATGATTGAGGTTTAAAAGGGGCAGTAAGAGGGGACAACAACATAGCAGAGAGACTGAGTGATTTCTTTGCTTAAGTCTTTACTGAGGAAGATGAAGAGATGTTACCCATGACTGAAGTGCTATTTAAAGGTGATTCTGGGGAAGAATTGAAAGAAATATTGATACTCTGGAAAGATGTATTACATCTATTTAATAAACTGAAGAGTAGCAAATTACCTGGATCAGATGTGTTGAAAAAACTGAAATATGAGATTGCAGACCTGCTATTAGTAATCTGTTAACTATCATTAAAATCATCTGTAATACCTGAAGATTGGAGGATGGCCAATGTAACGCCAGTTTTTAAAAAGGATTCCAGGGATGATCCGGGAAACTACAGACCAGTGAGCCAGACGTCAGTACTGGGAAAAATGGTAGAAACCATAATAAAGAACAAAATTACTTTACATGTAGATAGTCATGGCTTAATGGGAGATAGCCAACATGGATTTAGACAAGGAGGATCTTGTCTTATTAATCTGTTATGTTTTTGTGAAGGTGTGAATAAACAGATAGACAAAGGTGAGTCGGTTGATATAGTGTTTCTGGACTTTCAGAAAGCCTTTAACAAGTTCCCTCATCAGAGACTTTTGGCAAAACTAAAAAGTCATGGGATAGGAGGCAGTGGTTTTATTGTGGATCAGGAACTGGTTAACAGATAGAAAGCAGAGGGTAGGGCAAAATGGCCAGTTTTCCCAATCGAGAAAGGTGAATAGTGGAGTACCCCAGGGATCTGTGCTGGTTCTGTTGCTTTTTGACATATTCATAAATGACCTGGAAAAGGGAATAACGAGTTATACTATCAAATTTGCAGATGACACGAAACTATTTAAAGTTGTTAAAACCAATAATGATGTTGATAAATTGGAATACTGGGCGTCCAAATGGTAAATGAAATTTAATGTTGACAAGTGCAAAGTTATGCACCTAGGAAAGAACAACCCAAACTATGGTTACACGATGCAAGGTTCCACATTGGGAACCACCACCCAGGAAAAAGATGTATACGTCATCCTGGATAACATGTTAAAACTCTCCGCCCAGTGTGCAGCGGCAGCCAAAAGAGCAAATAAAATGCTAGGTATCATAAGGAAAGGAATGGATAATAAAACAAAGGATATTATAATGCCTCTGTATCGTTCTATGGTGCGACCATACCTTGAATATTTTGTGCAATTCTGGTTGCTCTATCTTAAAAAAGATATAGCGTTATTAGAAAAGGTACAGAGAAGAGCCACCAAAATTGTAAAGGGGATGGAAGAAGAGAGGCCTAGAAGAGAGGCTCTTCAACCTGGAAAAGAGACGGCTGAGGGGATATATGATAGAGGTCTATAAATTAAAGAATGGAGGGGAACGGGTAAATGTAGATCGATTGTTTACGTCATCAGAATATAGAAAGACTAGGAGACATGCAATGAAGCTACAGGGCAAACTATTTAAGACTAATAGGAATTTGTTTTCACTCAATTTGTAATCAAACTCTGGAATTTGTTATCAGAGGATGTAGAAAAAGCTGTTAGTGTAGCTGTGTTTATAAAAGGTTTGGACCAGTTCCTGGAGGAAAAGTCCATGAACCATTATTAAAAGGGACCCAGGATATCACTGCTTGACCCAATACAAGCATTGTGGAACCTGTGTCTTTTGGGTGAAACTGCTAGGTACAGATGACCTAGATTGGCCACTGTTGGAAACAGGATCCTTGGCTTGATGGACCTTGGTCTGACCCAGTATAGCATATCTTATATTCTTATGAGAATCAAGGGCCTGATATGTAAAACCATTTATCCAGTTACAGCACCTGTTAACTGGATAAATGGCACTGACTGAGGCTAGCTACTGATTTTCAGCAGCATTATCTGGTAGTGCTACTGAATTGTTGCGTTTCTCCCTGACACTTTCCAAATTGCACTGGGGTGGCCCCAGGGGCATAGCAAAACATTATCCATATATTCAGTGCCAACTGATATCCAGAGAGTGGCACTTAATATCTCGGTTTGCTGGTGACCACCTCCACTCTCTGGATAACTGTGTATATAACTTGGGACAGCAAAATAGCTGTCTTGAAGGACTGCCAAGAGGGACTGCTATAACTGTAAATAGATCTGCACTTGTAAGTATTTATCGTCTGGAATATACTCTAAATCTTGGGGAAAAAGGGAATTCTTTTGGTTAAAGTAGATAAATCTGTGTATTTTAAAATTCAGTGTGTTTGCTGAGTCAATTAGGTCTTAGTACCACCAGAGAGCTTTTCATTAAATCAAATCAGAGTATAGCTTAGAATACAAGTAGAATATATAGTCTCAGAGCACAAATAAATAAACTTGTTTCTAGTTTCTACAAAGAGGCCTTCCAGTTAGGAGGCAAAGGATCTGTGAAATTATTTTAAATAGGTGTTTAAGGCAAGTGACAGATCAAAGGGGCAATTTGAAAGGCTCTCTATCAAACCATGGGCTGTGTGAATCACCCAGAATTCAAGACTTTACCTTAGAAGCACAGGTCAGGGCACTGTGTAGCAAGTCAGCTTTTCTTAGTCTTTTTTTTTCCCTCCCATGCACCCCAGGGATAATCTTAGCTTTATAGGCTCTTAAACCTATTAAAGGGAAAGAGGTGCCCATATTCACTTTCAAGGGGGCTGGTTATCCTCAACAGAAATACATTTATTAAGGACCAGAGATTAATTAATCTTCAAGTGAACAAAGTCCATTTAACATACAAGTTTTAATTGTATTAGTATAAGTATCCCCAGCAAACCTAAGTAAGTAAACATATTAAATATCTAAACAAAACCTTAACATTAAGATGCAGACATCAGTCCAGCAGTGAGATGGAGGCTTTCCTGTCTTTTGCATTGGGTGTCACATTTATAATTTTTTCCCAGTTGGTGAGGGGTCTTAAGCGTGCACTAGGTGCAAGGGGCTCTTTGCTTTTAGGAAATGAGTCCGATCTCTGGAGGCTAGAGTAGCAGACTTTGAGGCTATAAGGAAGACAGAGAGGTATATAGATGAGACTTTAAGGGACGTAGTACTGAAGTCCCACCTCCAGTTTTGCAGCCTCCCTGTTGCCATGGAGGAGAGAGGTCACGTGACAGGATAATATCACCCTGGTGTGGCAGGAAGTGATCCTGTATCTAAGACCTGTCATCCAGGTGATGTAAAACTCTCTCGCACTGAGGAGATTTCTCCAGGGCCATGTGCCCATAAGGTAAGGATTAGGACAGCCATTATAGTTGGCAATGCAATCATTTTGCATGTCGATAGCTGATCCATTAGGCTGGTGGATGTGAGGATAGCCTAGTAACATGTCTGCCTGGTGCGAAGGTAGCGGACCTCACGTGCCATCTAGACAAGTTATTAGATAGCACTGGGGAGGAGTCTGCTGTCTTGGTACATTTTGGTACCAATGACAGAAAAGTGTGGTAGGTAGCGTCTGGGGGCCAAATTTAGGCTTGTACGTAGGAAGTTGAAATCAAGAACTTCCAGGGTAGCATTCTCCGAAATGCTTCCCATTCCATGCGCAGGACCCAAAGGACAGGCAGAGTTCCGGAGTCTCAGTGCATGGATGAGACAGTGGTGCAAGGAAGAGGGTTTTGGATTTGTTAGGAACTGGGCAATAATCGGGGGATAGGAGAGGCTTTTCTAATAGGATGTGCTCCACCTTAACCGGGATGGAATTAGGCTGCTGGCATTAATATTTAAAAAGGAGATAGAGCAACTTTTATACTAGATAATAGGGGAAAGCTGACAGTCGCCCAAGAGTGCATAGTTCAGAAGGATGTATCCTTGAAGGATACTAGCAAAAGACTGAAGTTAGGGCATATCGACAGAGAGGTTCCAATAAAGACAAAAGTAACCCAAATGCCCCTAAGTACAGAGCAGACAGAGCTTAAAGATTCCAAATTCCCCCTGCCTATTGATAACCTTATTAATATGAATAAAATACATCCTCTAAAATGTTTGTATGCAAATGCTAGAAGTCTGAAAAATAAGATGGGAGCGTTAAAATATATAGCACTAAATGAGAGGTTAGATATGATTGGTATCTCAGAGATGTGGTAGGAGGACAACCAGCGAGATACTGTGATCCCTATTTTCAAATTATATCGCAATGATAGAGTAGATCAAATTGGTGGAGGGTTTTCACTCTGTTAGAGAGGGCATTGAGTCACACAGGATTAAAGTTTTGCAGGAAACAAAATAGATTGTAGAATCTCTATGGATTGAAATTCCATTTAAAAAGGGGAAGACTATGGCAGTGGGGGTGTACTACTGACTGCCTGGCCAGAATGAACAAATTGATGAAATGCTCCAATAAATCAAGGAAGCTAACAAAAGTTAAAACACAGTAATAATAATGGGTGATTTCAATTACCCCGGTACCGACTGGGTCAGTGTCACAGCAGGGCATGCTAGGGAGATAAAGTTTCTTGATGAAATAAATGACTACTTCTTGGACCGGTAAGAGGGAAAGCCATTATGAACCTAGTTCTTAGTGGAACATAAGATCTTGTGCAAGAGATAAGGGTGTTGGGGCCACTTGACAATAGTGATCATAGCATGATCGCGTTTGATTTAATAAATGGAGGAAGGATGGCAAGGAAATCCACAGTACTATCTTTTAACTTTCAAAAGAGAGACAGTGATGAAATGAGGAAAATAGTTAAGAAAAAACTAAAAGGAGCAGTTGCAAAGGTTAAAGATTTGTCAAGCATGAGTGTTATTTAAGAATACTATATTGGAAGCCCAAACCAGCTATGTTCCATGCTTTAAGAAAAGTGGAAAGAAGTCCAAAATAACTGCCAGCATGGTTTAAAGGTGAGGTCAGAGAGGCTGTTGTAGCCAAGAAAGCATCTTTCAGGAACTGGAATAAGGAGCCAAATCATAAAAACTGGAAACAACCTAATCACTGGCAAGTTAGATACAAGACATTAATAAAGCAGGGAAATAGAGAATTTGAAAAAAAAAGCTTGCCGTGGAAGCAAAAATGCTTAATAAAAACTGTTTCAAGTACATTTGTGGCAAAACATGTGAGAGAGTCAGTTGGACCATTAGATGATAGTGGGGTAAAAGGGGCACTACGAGGGGACAAGTGCATAGCAGAGAGACTGAATGAATTCTTTGCTTCGGTCTTTACTGAAGAAGATATAGGGAAGTTACTCATGACTGAAATGGTATTTAAAGTTGATGCATCGGAAAAGTTGAAAGAAATATCGATAAACTGGGAAGATGTATTGCAGTTGTTTGATAAAGTAATAAATAGCAAATCACCTGGACCGGATGGTAGACATCTGAAGATGTTGAAAGAACTGAAATATGGATTGCAGACCTACTATTAATAACACAGGTACACTACCAAAAAACTGCCTCTACTTTTGCAACTGATTCCTATAGATTTTGGGGTGCTGAATCCAGGAAAAATAGCCAAAATGTTCCATCACGTCACGTTTTCTTGCAAAATTAGATTTCTTACCCATATAAGGAATGTTCACATAATTTCTTTTTAGCCGACTGCAGTTTATTTTCTTGGCCCAAAATAGAGGTTGTAATGGTTAACTAACTAGACACACTCCCTCATGATATTTTAGAGTGTTTTGTATTCATTTTATACATTAACAGGACAATTGGGAGGCGGGGGGCTAAATCCAGTACTCGCGCTGGCGCATTTTCTTTCCTGTTTGCCTCGCCTCGTTCGCTCGCTCGCTCGCTCAAACACGGTGGTTGCGACATGATCGTTCCTGGCAAATTTCAGTTTCTTGCAAGTTCATTATTACCTTTTGTTTGCTCAGTCGTAATCCAGCTTTATTCCGAAGTGGTTCACTACAGTTGTAGTTTGCAGTGCTGTGTATTTGTGATGTCTCACAGAGCCAGAGGTTGCGTCAACTCTCCGGACAGTTTTTGTTTTATTTGTGGGGAATATACCGTGAAAAAGCGGCAGAGGAACATTTCTGCATTTATTAAAAAAGTATATTTCGCCTATTTCGGTTTGAAGTTAGGCGATCAAGACAAACCGTGGGCTCCTCACAAAGTGTGCAAGACATGTGAGGAAGATCTACGCTTATGGATGAAAGGTAAAAAACAAGCATTTTGTTTCGGAATACCTATGATGTGGCGTGAACAAAGAGACCACAGCAGTGACTGCTATTTTTGCTCTTGCATTGTGAAGGGATACAACTTAAAAAAATAAGAACGTAATAAGTTACCCCAACCTTCCCTCAGCAATTAGGCCTATGCCTCATAGCAACGAAGTACCTGTGCCTGAACCACCAAAATCTTTGGATCATATTTGTGTGGACGGTTCTGATCATGATGAGACTCATCAGATGGCTTTTCCCGATGAGTCCAGTACTTCCGAGTTTGAAACTGAACCAGATCCGAAACCTGAACTTTTCTCTCAAGCTGAATTGAATGATTTAGTCCGAGATTTAGGACTCCCAAAAGATGCTGCCCAACTGCTAGGTTCTCGGCTTAAACAGAAAAATCTATTGTCACCAGGAACAACTTTTTATGGTACCGCAACCGCGAGACACAATTTTTGAAGTATTTCAGCAAAGAGGAAGATTTGGTATTTTGCAACGATATATACGGAGTGATGGAAAAGTTTAAACTCAAGTATGATCCTGCTGAATGGCGGCTGTTCATTGATTCGTCAAAAGACAGCATAAAAGGTGTTCTTCTTCATAATGGCAACACATTCGCTTCAGTTCCTATTGCTCACTCTGTTATTCTCCAAGAAAAATACGAGAATTTGGCCCTGATTATTCAGAAGATTCGTTATGATGAGCATAAGTGGATGATTTGTGGAGACTTTAAAATTCTATCCATGCTATTAGGACAGCAATCCTGTTTCACCAAATATCCCTGCTTCCTTTGCTTGTGGGATAGCCGGGCCCGCGACCTACACTGGGGGAAAAAAGACTGGCCAATTCGGGAGTATTTGAGACCCGGTGAGAAAAATGTTCTTCATGAGAGCTTGGTACCTCGTGATAAAATTCTATTACCACCTCTCCACATTAAGTTGGGTCTCATTAAGCAATTCATCAAGTTCCTTCCAAAAGATGGTGAGTGCTTTCGGTACCTTTGCTCAAAGTTTCCCCGACTTTCTGAAGCAAAGCTAAAGGAAGGAGTGTTTGTTGGCCCTGATATAAGGAAACTCATTTCAGATTGAGCATTCGCTGAAACGATGTCTGAGAAGGAAAAAGAAGCCTGGGATTTCTTCAAGGATGTTGTTCTCAAATTCTTGGGGGACAGGCGGGATGAGAACTATAAGGATATTGTTGCCAGGATGCTCAATGCCTTCAAAGAACAAGGCTGTAACATGAGCCTGAAAGTCCATTTCTTGCACTCCCATGTGAACTACTTTCCCGAAAACTTGGGGGCATACAGTGAAGAACAAGGTGAAAGGTTTCACCAGGACATCAAGGACGCAGAGAGAAGGTACCAAGGAAGATGGAACACCACTATGATGGCTGATTTCTGCTGGTTGCTGCTGCGGGAAACCCCAGATGAAAAATACGCCAAGCAGCGCACCAAGAGAAGCATTCGGGGGAAGAAGAAACGGGCCCACCAGGAGATTGATTGACCCAAGAATGACTTTAAAATCTAAACTCATGATACATAAAGTACCACAGAACAGAAATAGAAGACCCATGATGCAAAACACCCTAGAGGTCCCAAAAGTAATAACAAAATGCACAAGAGCAACAACAAATAGGGCCTTTACGATTTACGCTCCCAGAGCATGGAATGCTCTCCCCACCTCTATTCGAAACATCACTTACCTAACCCACTTCAGAAAGGCAATAAAGCAGCACCTGTTCACTACATACTACCCTGAATCTAGCCTTAGTAACCATACATATGGCCCCTCAGACAATCACTCATTACAATTAAACAATCAGACTCAGCATGAAAAAGGATAATCAACTGATCGCTCAGAATGTACCCACTGAAATAGAATTAAGACCCCAGTGTAAATAAGATGTAGATATGTTCTGCCTGAAATCAGGTTCCAGTGTAATACAATGTATAGAGTTATAGAATGTACATAGTTTCCCCAGTTACTTCCAAGTTGATCTCCCTGTTTATTGTAAATACAACTCAAAGTTCCCTGTGTTGTATAGTTGATGTTAAATGTAAACCGCTCTGATCTAAAATAGAGCGGTATAGAAGAACTGTTAAATAAATAAATAAATAAATAAATAAATAAACTGTGTTGACAAATATCGTGTTTTTACTAAACTTTGAAATAAAAATTTGCTAGTTATTACCACAGTGTCGGATCTCATTTATTAAAATTTTATTTTCACACCATCGGGTGTTTGTCTTCATGTATTGCAATGGTGTGGTTTGCGTTTTCTATTCTTACATACATACCTGTACAACATTTTTTGCACATTTCTTTGCTTTGCTTTGTGTCTAACCTCGCTCTTATATGCTCAATGTTTGTGCACATGTATGTGGCTGTTTTAAGTGCAGACAATTTTGCTACCATCACAGTGTGTTTTGTTGACATTACTCTATTCTTATGTGCTGCCTTGTTACAATTTTCTTTATTCTTATTTGAATAACTACTAAACAATTAGTATAAAGAATTCATCCAAGAAACTTTATCTCGATCGCACTCAATCTGAAACGTTCACCTCAAACTGCTAACCCAATGTAGCAAAAAATCTGTACGTGATGGAGCAAATTGGTTACCAGATTTGGATTCAGCGCACCAAAAAGCGTAAAAATCAATCGAAACATTAGAGGCAGTTTAAAAAAAAATTTTTTTAGTGTACCTGTGTAATCTGTGAACTATTATTAAAATCATCTGTAATAACCTGAATATTGGCGAATGGCTAATGTAACACCGATTTTTAAAAAGGGTTCCAGGTTTGATCCAGGAAACTACAGACAGTGAGCCTGACATCAGTATTTATTTTTATTTTATTTAGCTGTATTTATATACCGCCTTTCATTGGGTCAAAGCGGTATACAAAATCAAGAGGGAAATACAATGATAGACATAACATAGCTTAAAAAAAAAAGGTGGGGTATTATCACTAAAGAGGTTCAAAAGGGAGTATCAGTAAGGAGGGGTTGAAATAGTACAGCCATAATATTTACAAAATGCCGAGTTTGTTGAGGGACCGATTGACTTGGACAGAGGATGAACCTGGGATCAGTTGGTGCTTGTTTGTTCGTTTCCTAGGTGGATGGTGAATAGGTGAGATTTTAGTTGTTTCTGGAAGGAGGTGAGATCCTTGTTATCATGGATGTTGGTTGGAAGGGTGTTCCACAGTGATGGGGCATATAAGTTAAAAGCTTGGTTGCAGGATTGTTGATTAAATTTTGTTCTTTCTTGTGGTACTTCTAGTAGGTCAGATGTGGGCTGCCATGTTGATCTTTTGGAGCTCAGCCGTGTTATCAGGCTGCTCATATGCATGGTTTGTTTTTGATGGAATGCTTTGAGAATCAGAACAAGTGTTTTATTTTTGATCTGGGCCTCGAGAGGGAGAAAGTGGACGTTTTGTAATATTGGGGTGATGTGATCATATTTATTCCCATTTTGTATGATCCTTGCTGTTGTGTTGAGGGCTGTCCAGAGAGGGTTGAGGTTGCTGGCTGGTAGTCCTTTGTATATCGCATTGCAATAGTTTATGTGGGGAAGAGTCATTGGTTCCATGACCAGTCTGAAGTCTGGTGGGTCAAGGAGTGGTCTGAGTCGTTGGAGCATCCTGGCTTTGAAGAATACGGTTTTTGCTGTTCTTGTGATCTGTTGTTTGAAGGACAGTGCTTGGTCAAATATGACGCCTAGTTACTTTATTTGAGTCTGGACCTTAATTTGTGGTGTTCCAGGGGTGAGGTGGGTTGGGGGGGGGGGTGAAGTTTTGGTCTTTTGTAACAAACAGAGCTTCTGTTTTCTTAAGGTTTATAGTGAGGTGGTTGTCCTGTAGCCAGTTGGAAACATCGTTGAAGCAGTTTGTTAGGTCCGGGTTTGTTGGATTTAAAGTTGTAATATATGGTATGCGTATATAAGGTTCTCTGGTAAAAAGCAGGAAGTCAGCACCGAAGCATCCCCCAGCTTTCAAAGAAAGCCTTTGGGAGATGTCACCATGCATGCGTGATCCCCTTCCTTTCAAGGGTGCCATCTTACTCAGTCTCCTTTTTTCCGCGTAGCTCTTCAGATGCTGTCTGTCTTTCCCTGGAAAATTTTGATTTTTTTTTTCGTGCCTGAGTTCCTACTCGGCTCCGGTCTTGCACCAGTACTCTTCCTGCCTACTGTCCTCGGTGCCCTGGCGTCGAGTTCGGTACTTCATTTTTATTTATTTATTTTTCTTTATTTTCCAGCGTCTTCGTGCCTTTTTTCCCCGCTGGCAGCCCGGAGGGTCTTCGACCTTGCAGGGGTACTTTTTTCCCCCATGGCTACCAGTGGCTTTAAAAAGTGTGATGGATGCTTTAAAATAATGTCTTTAACCAATCCACATGACTGCTGCCTCCGTTGCCTCGGGCCGGACCGTTACCCAGTGGCTTGTGGCCATTGCAAATGGATGTCCAGCAAGGCCCTGAAGAGCCGCCAGCAGCAGTATGATAAGTTCTTCCCCGACTCCCCTATGCCTCCGAAGGCCAGGGCCCCGTCATCTCGGCGGGAACTTTCCAAACCCGAGTGTCGTTGTGGGTCCTTGGAGAGGGGGTCTCCGTCGAGGGAGCACAAGAAGAAGAAACCCTCAAAGGCAGCATCCTTGGATGGTTCCGACCATCCGGGAACCTCCCGGGCCCGGTCCTGCAGTCCGAGGTGCTCGTCTGAGGCATCGGAGACCTGCCAAGGCCCCTCAAAAGGACCCAGCCGCGGTCCCCAAACATTATCCTCCATTGAGGATTCCCCCTCGGGGGAGCCGGCACCAGGCCGGAGTCCCTCTTGGTCTGCACCAAAGGCTGCGGAGCCTTCTGGGCTGGAGTCAAGGATGGTGGCCTTGGAGCGCAGTTTGTCTTCCTTCATCGGCCAGCAGCGGCACTGTTGTCTGGCACGTCCGGGTCATTCGCCCCGACCACCGGGCACTTGACGTCTTAAGACGTTCCCAGAGGCCGAACCGATCCTCGAGGTCTTGCGGCCTCAAATCAATCCTCAGCAGTGGTCACGCTTGGTGTCCTGTTTGACGGGAGCTCTGTCATCCCCGGCCAGTTTGCCGAGTGTCGACCTCGAGGACCTCGAAGCCCACAGAGCAGCCCACCTGCGAGTCCTAATCGGAGTACTCCGATTGGGAGACATAGGATGAGGAGTCTCCCGATACCCGTCACCACCGTCATGTTCCTTCCGACACCCCAGTCTCAGAACCTTGGAGATGGTCCCCGCCAGAGGATATGGGCTTCTTGGACTTTGTCAAGTACATGTCCAAGACCTTGGCGTTCCCATCCAAGTCAGAGGAGGATCCTTGGGCTGACGAACTGGTGATCCTCCAGTATGAGGCCCCTCCCTGGGAATCGCAAACTGTGCCCATTCCTCTTGTCCTGGAACGGCTCATGCTTCGCATGCGGGAGACACCGTTGTCTGTGCCGGTGGTGAGCAAATGGCTCGACTCGATGTATCGGGTCGGCCGGAGCCCTGGTTTCCAGAAGTCACAACTGCCGCATAATTCCATGCATCGGTTGAAAAGCCAGAAGACGCACTCCTCTGTGCCCCCAGGTAGGGAAGCCTGCACTTTGGATGCCCTCGGCAGGGAGTACTACCAGGGCTTTTGATAGCCTGTAGCTGGGGAGTCCCATATCTGAGGACTGACTTCCTGCTTGTTCCCAGAGAAAGCATAGTTACTCACCTGTAACAGATGTTCTCCGGGGACAGCAGGAATCAGTCCTCACACCCCTCCTTCCTCCCCTTGGAGTTGCTGCTGTACCATCTTTTATTTTTTGCCATCTTTTAGCTATGTCATCTGACTGAGCAAGATGGCACCCTTGGGTGGGAAGAGGACTACGCATGTATGGTGGCATCTCCCAAAGGCTTTCTTTGAAAGCTGGGGGAATGCTTCCGCGAGGGTTCCGTCGGTGTTGACATCACCCATATGTGAGGACTGGTTCCTGCTGTCCCTGGAGAACACCTGTTACAGTAACTACGCTAACTTGATATTGTGGGTCCTTATCAACGAGCAGAGTGGTTTAAGGCACATTTTGAAAAGCATAGCCGATAGTGCAGAGCCCTGTGGTACTCCCTGCGTTTGTTGGTAAGGGATGAAGACGGTGGTGCTGGTTCGAATTAGTTGATGTTGGTCTGTCAGGTAGGAGTGGAACCATTGAAGCACGTTATCTTTTATGCCAATTTCTCGTAGTCTGTTTAGGAGGATGGTGTAGGAGATGGTATCAAATGCAGCAGAGATATCCAAAAAAATCAAGGCATATCCAGTGTGCTTGTTTTGGATATTTTTGATTAAGGTGTTTGTGAGTGAGATCATGAGGGTTTCTTCCCCTTGTTGAGGGTGAAACCTGTGCTGCTGTGGGTCTAGAGTGCTGTTGGTGTCTAGGTGATCCTGCAGTTGAACTATCTTTTCAGTAAGTTTTGTGGTGAATGGGAGGCTTGCTACTGATCTGTAAGAGGCAGGGTCTGCTGGGTCAAGTTCAGGCTTTTTGAGGGTCGGCTGGATAATGGATGTCTTGAGGTTGGTAGGCATTAATCCCTGTTTGAGGGATTCGTTCACTATGAAGGCGAGTGCTGGGCTTAGATCCTCTCTTGTGTTCTTTATCCAGGTTACTGGGCAGGGGTCTAGGAGGGATGTAGTGATATTGTGGCTTGATATGGTGGTTTCAATTCTGTCTTTGGAGGTGGTCTCAAAGGTCTCCCATTCTGAGATTAGTGTGGTATTGGGGTTGTCACTTATAGGTGTTTTCTTCGTGTCTGGTATCTGATGGAGCTGTTTGTATTGTTTCGCAAGCTGATGAGGTGGTATATTCGGAAGTTGGTTTGATTGCTTTGGGGATTTTGTCAGATACTTGATGATCTCAGAGTTCTCATGGTCTGTTGATTGATGCATTTATCATCTTCGAATGGTAGGTCCGCTTTGCGTTGTCTGTCATGTTGTGGTAGTGGTTTAGTTCTTCCATGTATTTTATCCTGTTGATCTCATTTTTTTATTTCTGCCATTTTCTTTCTGTTCTTCTGTGTCTTGAGTTTCCTTAGGGTGAGGGTGAACCATCTTGCTTTGACTAGTCTAGTGTTCTCTCTTTTGCATTTTACAGAACTTGCTGCTGCAGTTATGTTGTTCCAGTTGCTGATTAGTGTTTGAGGGTCATGTTGATCCGGTTGAATGTAAGGGAGGACTTCATTGAGGAATTCTTCTTTGTTGAGTGGTTTAAATCTTCTCGTTTGTGGTGTGCCTTCTGTGCTGGATGTGGATTGAGAGGAGGTGGAGAAGGTGATGAGAAAATGATCTGACCAGTACCAGGCAAAATGTTGAAACCATTATAAAGAAAAAAATTTACAGAACATGTAGATAGATGTGGTTTAATGAGAGAAAACCAACATGGCTTTAGCCAAGGAAGGTCTTGTCTTACTAATATGTTATATTTTTTTGAAGGTGTGAAAACCAGTTAGACAAAGGTGAGCTGGTCGATATAGTGTATCTGGATTTTCAGAAAACCTTTAACAAGGTCTGTCATGAGAAACCTTTGGTGAATTTAAAAAGTCATGGGATAGGAGGCAGTGTACTGTTGTCGATCAGGAACTGGTTAAAAGATTGAAAGCAGAGGGTAGGGCTAAATAGCCAATTTTCTCAATGGAGAAAGGTGGAGTATCCCAGAGATCTGTGTTGGGTCCGCTGCTTTTTAACATATTCGTAAATGACCTGTAAATGGGAATAATGAGTTAGGTAATCAAATTTGCAGATGACACAAGGTTATTCAAAGTTGTTAAAACCCAAGAGGATTGTGAAAAATTGCAAGAGGACCTTGATAAATTGGAAGACTGGATGTTCAAATGGCAGATGAAATTTAATGTGGAAAAGTGCAAAGTTATGCACCTAGGAAAGAACAACCCAAACTATGGTTACACGCTGCAAGGATCCGCATTAGGAACCACTACCCAGGAAAATTATTTAGGAGTTATCATGGATAGCACGTTGAAACTCTCTGCCCATTGAGCAGCAGCGGCCAAGAAGGCAAATAGTAGTCATAAGGAAAGGAATGGAGAATAAAACAAACAATATTGAAATGCCCCTATTGTTCCATGGTGCAAGCGCACCTTGAATATTGTGGGCAATTCTGGTCACCAGTACTGAGAAGAACCACCAAAATGGTAAAGGTAGTGAGAAGAACCACCACTATGAGGAGAGGATTAAAAGATTAGGGGCTCTTCAACCTGGAAAAAAGATGGCTGAGGGGAGATATGATAGAGGTGTATTAATGAGCGAATGGAGTGGAACACGTAAACATAGACCGATTTTTTTTTTTGCGCCATGAAAAATTAGAAAGACTAGGGGAGATGCAATGAAGGTACAATGTAACCTGTTTAAGACTAATAAGAAAAAATATTTTTTCACTCAATGCATAATCAAACTCTGCAATTCGTTACCGGAGGATGTAGTAAAAGCTGTTAGTGTAGCTGGGTTTAAAAAACGTTTGGACAAGTTCCCAGAGGAAAGGTCCATAAAAAACATTATTAAAGAGGACCCTGGAAATCCAGTGCCTACTCCAATACAAGCATTGTGGAAGCTGTGTGTCTTTTTGGGAACCTGCTAGGTTCTTGTGTCCTGGATTGGCCACTATTGGAAACAAGATACTGGGCTTGATGGACCTTGGTCTGAGCCAATATGGCATTTCTTATGTTCTTATGCCGTGATCAACTCATGCTGTCCGAAATAAAATACCAATATTAGTAGACCTCATCCAGGACCACATGATAGATTTATTTATTTAGCTGGATTTCTATACTGCGTTTCACCGTGTCAAAGATATCCTATGTATCACGAAAACATGGCTCCGACACCATCCTCAACCAACTTTTGTCCACCCTCATATACAATCCTCAACTGTAATAGAAGGTGCAGAGGTGTGGATGTTTGCATGGTTGCCTGAACCATCCTCGATCTCAACACCTCAAACACCAGTTCCACAGACAACATTGATATAGTCGTGAATGACTTGTTTTCAGTGTGCTTAACTTACAGAGCTTGTAAACGGGGGTGCTTGTTGAGAAAGTTCCACAATCTTGGCAAAGACAGGAATTTACTTGACTTGCAAAGGATTGTGGGTGTTGTAGTTCAATCACACAAAACCAGCCGTTTAACAAGAATAAAGAATTATAGTTGCTCGAGTGTAAAGCAGAAAACAGATTTTATTTATGGGGTGTTATTCCCTCGCACAGATATGCTTGGTAACATCAACAGGATAATTTCTTCAGGAATTGTATTCAGGAAACAAAACAAATAAGGCAACTGAATTACTTATGCAACAGCTTGGTAAAGACCTTGATGGAACAGAATAAGGTCTTTCTTCTAGCCCCTGCTAATAATCTTTCTTAGCAGTGCTGGAATGAAAATAAACCCAAAAGGAAAATTCTCTTTATCAAAAAAAACAACTTTCTTCCTTTCACACAGTGAAGAAGTTTTCTTTCCAAAGTCCCACGTGCACTTGTGCCTTGCTCTAATCACAAGTGCTTAACCAGCTGCAAACCATTGCTGGTCCACTCTCCACGTGGCTCCAACTTTCCCCAAAGCTTTCTCTCAAAGAAACTTTTCTGGGAAGCTAAAAAAAACAGTACAGTTCCTTTTGGTGTTTGATGCTTAACTGAGGATTACTTTAGAACAGCAGCCTAGAAAGAGAGCAATCCATGTATTCCACTTTCTCATTTGATATTTCCCCTTGCTCTTGAAATATCATAGGATCACTTTCATACACTGGCTCAGAGGAATTCTCTAACTGATCTCTACCAGGATAGAAACTGTTTCCCTGCTGTCTTCCTTGTGCAAAGCTAGGGAACAGATCAGAGTTCATACCTGAGATCACGTTGTCATTAGGTTTCCTCTCTGGGTATTTTGGCCAGTAGGTAGCAAAGCTTCTGTGCCCAGCTTTCCAGTCAGAATCTCTGAACTTTAGGTCTCTCTTCCCATACCTCCTTAAATAGGTATTAGAGCTCCTTCTTTCTGTAGATGCAGCCGTCTCCTTTACAGGTGCTGTCTGGGGGTTCCTGGCTGTATATCTCCAAGCCTCTGGTTTCTTCCAATCCAATGAAGAATGCTTGCCCCAGGAATCTCTCCCAGCATACGTACTGCCTTGGGCTCCTTTCTTAGACCTCCTGGACGTCTTGCTGTTCTTCCTTCTGTTCACGCTCCATCTCTCCTTCTTTTGCCATCTTTGCCACTATTGCTCTTGCCATTGCTCTTCTTGCTGTTCTCTTTGCTGTCTGTCTGATGAATTTCTTCTAGCTTTAAAGTGCCTAGAGGGGCACTCCACCCTAGCACAGTCCAGGTGTTCTGAATCAAGCACTGCCCTAGGAGATGGGTGATTAGGGATTACATCATTGCTTCTCTGATTAGGCACACGTTTCCCTATTTCATCTCTCCTAGAGGCTTTCTGTAAACCAGTGCATTCTGGGTCTGGTAGTCATTTAGGCAAACACTCTGTTTTAGTGCTTTTACCAGCCAGCACAGGTTGCTTATTCAGAGCCAATTCACCTCTTGTATTATTTCTTCCTGAACTATGATAAGCTTCCTTATTACAAGCTCCATGTGCCACAGGGTTAGCCACATTACTGGAAATGGCCTGCTCACTCCCAACAACTCATCGGCCCCTTATTTTACTCAGAGACCTAAATCTTCCAGCTATCCCCACTATGCAAGCAGTTTCGTTCCTTGAAGCCATGGAAGCTCTTCACTACACCCAAATCATCTCCAATCCAACCTGTTGCAAAGGTAGCATTCTTGACCTAATATTCATACTAGAGGCCATCTACACAACATGCATTCACACAATCCTTCTGGTACCCTGGTCTGACCTTGTAGTCATACTATTCTCCATCCCCAGTTAACCCCAGTGGACATCGGACTAAAGTTTTCTGCAGATTTTGACAGTTTGACTAAGAAGCTTTCTTAAAGTCTGTTGTCCCACAACTTAACCCCATGAGAAAACCTAGAATCAATGATCAAACAATGGAACAAAATCATTACTTCTTCTGCCCTTGTCCCATCAAAAAGAAGCTTACCCAAGTATCAGAAAACAGTTTCATGGTTCTCAAAAGCACTACATAAGCAAAAGACTGATCTATGGTACCTGGAACATAAGTGGCGGCATCCAACGATCCTCTCATTAATGTTACTTATATGGAGAAACACAGAATATTCCGTGAGGAAACCCTACGACTGAAAAGAGAATACTACAATATCACACGCTTGCTAAACAAACCAAGGGAATTCTTCTCATTGAAAAGGCTCTTTTATGGGAACCTAGTGAACCGGCCCAACTGGAAAGAATATGCCTCCAAGAAATGGCAAACTACATCTGCTCTAAACACAAATCTACAATTTCTGAAAATCACCCTTCAACTATCCTGATCCATCAACACGCCCCCCAGTGCACATGGTCCAGATTTGACATACCATCTCTGCAAGATATTGAGGACACGATAAAAAACCTCAACACAACCACATCTGTGCTTGAACCTCTGTCCAGTTTCCTGGGTGAAGATTGCTAGAACTCAACTCAGCCCTTTCCTATGAAGCATCATCCACGTTTCTATCTGATGGATGCATGCCCACTGTGTTAAAACAAAGTTTAATCCGACCATTCTGAAAAGTAGGAACCTAGACTCCACTGATCTGAGCTTGTATAGGCCAATCTCATCTATTCCTTTCATTTCAAAAATAATAGAAAAACAGTGCATATACAAGTCCAAAATTACAAAGATGACGATGCCCCCTTAGACCCCCACCAGCATGGCTTTAGACTGGATCACAGAGTCGAGACCCTTCTCACATCTCTGCTCAATACACTCCTCACTTGCACACAAACTACCTCGCAAGGTTTCCTCCTCATATTTTCAGACATCTTTTCTGCTTTCGATTCTCTCCTGCAATTGGAAATAGGAACTCGCGCCCATTTATCCAACGTCAAAGAATGTCTCAAGGTTCAAGCCTCTCAGCCCTCCTTTTCAACATATTCCTCCAACCTCTATGCAGAATATTCAAGGAACATAGGATTCATTACCAAATATATGCTAATGATATGTTCTACATCCCATTTAACACAGTAAAACTGGACTTCTCCAACATATACAAATGCTTCTCTGAAGTAAGACAATGGCTTAAACAACACAGTATCCTAATTAATCAAGAAAAAACAGAGGCCCTGCATATATTTACAGACCCATCCTAGTCACCACCACCACCACTCCTGAAGTTAGATGATTGCGACAATAAGATGAAATCCAAAGTTGTATATATGTTACAGTGGAAATAAGTTACGCTACCTAGCATCTGCATGCCAGCCTTACTTTAATTGCAAGTTCTCTGTAATATTTGTTAAGTTGAAATGTAAACCGCTTTGATTTTATGAAAGGCTGTATAAAAAAACTGTTAAATAAATAAAATAAATAAATCTTCAGTCACAAATAAAGAGAACGACAAACTCCGTATGCCATAAGTTGAGAACACTAAAGAATCTGTCAACGACTAAACCCTGACTTATTCAAAACGGTATGCCAATCTATAATCACACCCATTCTAGATTACCGTAATATCATATACCACGGTCTTCCCAAACAAACTCTCCACCTTCTACAAATGGCCCAGAACACCTCTGTGAGAATAATTCAGAAAGCCCCCCCGACAAGCACACATCACCCTCATATTGAATCATCTCCACTGGCTACCGATACACTCAAGACTAAGATTCAAATCTATCATCACAACATTCAAAATCATTCACAACAGTTTAGCAACCTGTCTACAGCCTCTGTTAGAAAGACTCAAGAATGATAGGCTCCATAGGCGGGGCTCATCTAACATGTTCACCATCCCAACCACAAAGACAAGGAGCAAACAATCTACATGCAATCAGGCACTCTCCCTCTTTGCCACCACTATCTGGAATGCTCTCCCCCCAGAGATAAAATAGATTGCCCAGACCTAATAACAGTCTTCTGGAAAAAGCTGACCATGCCTTCTGGATCTTAGCCTAGAGTAGTCTAGGAACAGCTGATTACTTAATTACCTAGTCAGCACGTCTCTGACTGAGTAAACTTAATCAGTAGATAGTTCTGTTGAATGTATTCTCCAGTTTAAAGTACCCAAGTTTAACGCACATGTTAAAGTTTTAGTTTAATTATAATTTAGCTTATATTGAGTTCTAATGTAAAACAGAATCTCCAGGAACAAGCAGGAATGAGTCTTCACATATGGGTACGTCGGTACCGACGGAGCCTGTGCGGGAACGCTCCCCAGCATCCAAAAAGAAAGCCTTTGGGAGCATCCCACACGCATGCGCGCTGCCTTCCCGCCTAAACACTTCCCTCTCATCAGTTTTCCGCAGAGCCGGCAGGACGTATTCCTGTCACCGCAGAGAATGCTTCTTTTTATTCTTACTTTTTTGTGGTCGTGTTTGCCTTCCCTCGATGTCACCGGTACCGCCGGTGCTTTTCTTTTATTTTTTCTAAATAATTTCTTCTTTTCGACAGAAATATTTTCCTGCTAGTGTCTGACAGTTTCTAGGCCACTAGGCCTCCCTTTTTCCGCTATGGAAAAGCCAGCCACTACCCTTAAGAAATGCTCTAGGTGTGGCGGTACAAATATTCTTTTAGACACCCATACTTGGTGTCTAAAATGTTTGGGTCCTGACCATTGCTCACTGGAGTGTCTTTCCTGCTGGAGTTCAAACAGAAGAAATCTTCAGAATCGAGCACAGCTCGATACCTGGTTCACATCGCACTCGACGTCACCAGCTAGAATATCTCCACAGAATCAGGTAACAAAACAAAAGTCTGTAAAGACTAACCAGTCCTCGAGTGGTAGATCTCCTTTACAGTATTGAGATTGCTCCGGCTTTGCCCTCGAGGACATTTTGGCAGAGTCTTCGGGCTCCAAAGCATTAACGGGGCTTCAGGTCGTTTCCGGGGTTCTCACCTCGGTGAACATACCTGGGCCATGCTCGGTGGTTGTGGCCGCTTCGAGTGGTACCGACACCCCAGCATCGGCTACGGTGATGGATGAAACACTCCTCACCAATGAACATAGTCTAGCGCTCTCGGTTACTTCGGTACCGTTAGAGTGGCTGCAGACCATTCCTCCAGTATCAGTATCGCCTTCGGTACCGGTATCGACATCGGCATCAGTGTCGGTACCGTCCATGCTTGCTTCGACAGACTCGATTCCTTCGATGCCGAGCCTGGAATCGATCCCTAGCATGGATGATTCGGTACCGACTTCGGGTGGTACCGAAGACATCGATTTAGGGAAAATCCGATGCTTCATCCTTTCAAGTCTTCCGATACCGATGACTGGGATGAGCCCATCGGTACCAAGGCTGAATCTTCAACAAGTCTAGCCTTTACCCCTCATTTTAGAGGGTCCTCCTCAGGGGGGATTTCTTTTCAAGCTTTTCTGCTTGATATGGCGAGGTTACTTGCCATTACTATACCTGGTGAAGAATCCTTACCAGGGGGTTCAGAGACCCTGCATTCCTCCTGGTTGCCAAAGGAGCTAATCATGCTTCCTTTGCATCAGATCTTACAAGATCTACTTTTAAAGATGTGGGAAACTCCTTTAACGGTATCACCACTTTCTGAGACAGTTGAAACAAGGTACAAAAGTGCCACCTTCTCCAGGTTTTCAAAAGACTCAACTTCCTCATCATTCTATTGTTGTAGAATCAGCAATGAGGCGTATTAAGAGTGCAAAGAAGCACTCCTCTTATCCGCCAGGTCGTGAGTCTAGGACTTTAGATGCCTTTGGACGACGATGCTTCCAGGCATCCATGCTTTCAGCAAGAATTGTCTCATATATTTTCTATATGGGATTGTCTCTTGAAGAGGTCACAAAGAGCTTAAAGCTTTTGAACCCTTTCCTTCAAGAGCATAAGAGAGCAGACTATTTCATACTAGTCAATCATGCTCAAAATATCTCTAGGTTCCTTAATCGTGCTTCCCTAGACTGTTTTGAGTCTATTAGCAGAACTTCTGCTATAGCCATAGGAGCACGACGCCTGGCCTGGCTCCAAGCTTCAGACTTGGACGGATGGGTACAAGAAAGGCCGGGAAATACTCCTTGTACTGGTGAAAATCTCTTTAACAAGGATGCTTTATTTCAAGCTACTCAGTTAATCACTGATGCTCTTACTGTCAGAGGGTTGTCAAAACTTTCCTTCGTCCCAGCCAATAAAAACTCTCCTAAAAAGCTTTATCCCCCTAGGGGAAAAAAGTTTTATCCATCTCCTACACATCATGCAGATGTTTCCAAAGACAGGCAACATCAAACCAGGCTAAGAAAATCAAGACCTCAACAGCCTCAGCAAACCCATCAGTCACAGGGTTTCTGATATTTCTATTCTCTGTTTTTCTGTGTGAGGTTTAGAACCTCTGAGCCTACTTCTTTTTAACAGAAGCATCTAAGGTTCATCTCATCCATGCTGAGATACCATTCATACATTGACTCAATCCTCGACTTTGGGCATGAATCTCTTACTACAAGGGAAATCCATCTTTTTAGCTCCAAGAGCTATTGAGGACCCTCATACCCTAGTGATAACAGGTTTCTCCTTTTAAAAGAAAGGAAGAACTAACAACTAACAACAAGGTGAGCTATACCCTTCACCTTGACAGTTTTTCTGTACGAGGATATCTTATACTTTTAACTGCAAGGGGACCCTACCTCTTCAAAGACTTACCAAATTGTAAGTCCTTTCAACTCTGTATTACTTCTATCCCTCTTAGTCCAGACTTTCAGTCTCTAAGAGTACTACTAATCAACTGGAGGGCTTATTCTCTAAGCCCATAGGATTTTTTCTTCAATACCTACTCCAGTGGGTAGTTTCCATACAGAGTTTTCTTCCCCTTTGTGGTTCATCTTTTTCTCTATGTATCTCAGATACTTCTTTAAGGCAGCTTATCAGACAGAAATTGAGTATTACCACTCCAAATTATGTCTGTTGGTCCTCTCTAACCTATAGGACCTACTTTTTCTGCTGCTTTAATAACAGATAACTCCAAGAGAGGTTACACTTTATTGTTGCAGGCATCAGGCCTGTCTACTATTCTTAGCCATCTTCATTTCTTTTTGGCTCCAACAGAATAGATTAGGTTGCACACTGGCAATTAAACAGCCAGATCTAACCAACCTACAACATGCTCTCTGCCATTATATAAGGAAGCTCTGCAACTATGGGCCTTGCCAGAGAGCCTAAGAGCTACTCCTAGCAGGTAGCTTCCAGATGGTTAAAAGGGTTTCAGCTGGTAAACTCTGCCCAGTCATGCTCCTACATGACTGTTTTGTTCCTACTCTTACCATCTTCCTTAAAAATTTTCTTTTAAGGAAAACTAACCAGGGCTAAGATAAAAAAAAAATTACACAATTCCCTGGGTTGTTCCACATTTCACTGGAACTCCTACAACAGGGATGCATTATTTTCACTGCAGTCGGTCCTTAATTACTACTTTCCTTCTAATCCCTATACTTCATTGTAGCTTATAATGAATAAAAAAGATGCATGATACTCATATTGCCCTCATGGAGGGGCAAACATGGTATCTCCGTATATTGTGTCTTTTTCTCCAGCTACTACCTGAAGTTATAGAAGGGTCCAGACTTGCTGTCTTAAGACTAAGGATCTCCTCTGCACTCCTTCACGTAGGTCTCCAGATCTGGTTATTCAGGACCTAGATCTTTTAAAGAAATCTAGTCCTCTCCTTGTAAGTGAAGAACACAATACCAGTTTCGACGAAACCTTCCCTATAGTTCTTCCATTTTTAACCAAGCAGAGATTCTCCATCAATATTCTCAAGTAGGTCTTAATCCTTCTTGTTATTGAGTCAATCTCTATACAATATCTGACTTTGAAAGATTTGTTTACTGTCCATATTAATGCTGTCCCAGCATATCATAAAACTTAATGGACAACCAATTTCTCTGGTAAATTGGGAAATACCTTCTTACTGTAACCTTTTCGGTTATGTCACATCTGAAGCTCTTCATGTAAAGTCATTATCATAAGTGACATCACTTATGAAAGATTTTTACTGATCTTCAAGAAGTTGGCGGCCCAACGCCTAATACAAATAACTGTTTTTCTTTTGGATAAAGGGGTCTTAAAGACCTACCCCTTTCTTCTGTAAGGGGTATTTCTACCTTTTCATCCAAACCAGTCAGCTTTATCTCCACTCTTGCCTAGGGCCTTATTCTGCTCCAAGGACAAAGAGTTCAAACTTGGACTTTACAGAAACTTTACCTAGTTCTCTAAAGTCCAACCCCATTAACTTCCCCACTTCTTGTTCTGGGGTTAGTTCTAGCCATCAAGAATTCTTATCTCTTCCTGTATTGCAAAATTTATTTTTCCTCTACTTCACAGTGAGGGAATTTCTTTGAGGATAATATACTGGCTCTCAATTACAGACCCATATTGGCCTCAACAAATACTTTTGAAATATTTTGAGTAAGATCCACATTAGAAAATTGGGATTCAATTTTTTCTAACAGTTATGGTCTACACAAGGGCCCCCCTCTGGATACTTTGTTTAGTCAAGCTGTTCCACAGCACCTTTTTTCTTTTCTAATTCAACTCCTACCCTCCATCCCTTAGATGCCTGGGGTTCTAAAGGATAAGCATTGCCCATCCATCAGATTTGCAACATGATGGTGCCTCCTCCAGGCATCTTAGCTTGGGAGTCCCCATATGTGAAGACTCATTCCTGCTTGTTCCTGGAGATAGCACAGTTACTTACCTGTAACAGGTGATCTCTGGGAACAGCAGGAATAAGTCTTCACAACCCACCCACCTCCCCTAGGAGTTGCTCTCTTTCGCTCTCTCTGATTTGTCTACTTCCCTCCTTCGGTCTCATCTACAAACCCAACTGATGAGAGGGAAGTGTTTAGGCGGGAAGGCAGTGCGCATGCGTGTGGGATGCTCCCAAAGGCTTTCTTTTTGGACGCTGAGGAGCGTTCCCGTCGGTACTGACGTACCCATATGTGAAGACTTATTCCTGCTGTTCCCAGAAATCACCTGTTACAGGTAAGTAACTGTGCTATATGCATGCATACCATGTATAATTTTTTTATATATAAACCAATTTGAATCATAGAAAGGCAGTATAAAAATTAATTTAAATAAATGCCTCAGTCGGCATTTAAAGGGAATGCTGATAATGGAGTTTAAATATCTTCTTGCAGTATTTTATATTTAATATAGAAAATGACAGGGAGCCATTGCTGAGATATCAGAAGAGGAGAGAGATGATCAAACTTGTGAGGTGTCAAGAGTGGTTTAATTTATTTACTTATTTATTTAATTTATTTGTTACATTTTTTTATACTGCCCCTTCCAGAGATCAGGGGCGATTTACAGGGAACCAAACTCGTTTACATAAAATAGTGACTAACGTTTTACATGATAACTTGACAAGAAACATTCTCAGTTGATAACTATGTACAGGTTAACTATATACATGTGTTCCTTGGTTTGGGTGAGCATGGTTTGGATCTGTGTGGCTTTGCATGGTTCCTGTCACCAGTTGTGTTAGGTAATGGGTTGGTGTGTCAGTGATGTTTGTGGGTTTGGGTGTGAGTCCGCTTCCCCATAGTGTGAGGTGAAGAGGTGGGTTTTGAGTTGCTTTCTGAACTCTTGGAGGTCTTTGATTGCGCGGATGTGTAGTGGTAGGGAGTTCCAGAAGCTGGGGGCCGTGTTTGTAAATGCTCTGGAGCTGGTGGTTTGTTTCATTTTGCGGATTGAGTGTGGAATTGTTAGGGAGTGGAGGGTGTTCTCCATTCGCGATCTGGTGTCTATGGAGGTACGGATGAGTGTTGAGAGAAAGGATGGTGCAACATTGTTGATGAGCTTGAACGTTGTCACGAGTATTTTGTATTTTATCCGGCTTTGTATTGGTAGCCAATGACGGTCATGTAGGATGGGTGTGATGCGGTCGGTTAGTTGGGCTTTGCAGATGATTCTATTAAAATTTATGCTGAGATTGTTAGATTTCAACCTTGACTTGGTTTCATTAATGCAGTCGACTAGGTTGTTATAGGTGGGGTTGTTTACATCTATGGGGAGTGACAGCATAATGTCATCCGGGTAGATGTAGTATTTGATATTGTGTTTCCTGAATATGTGTGTGATGGGCTGTAGGTACAAGTTGAATAGGAGGGCCGGAGAGGGCGGATCCTTGCGGTATCCCTTGGTCCTGTGGAAAAGGTTCTTGGGGGTCCTCCCTTATTTTAATCCATAGTTTGTGGTTTGTGATGTAGGACTATTCCACCTAATTTATTTTCAATTAAATTTTATTCCACTTTCTCCAGTAAGTCCAAAGCAGATTAAAATAATTTAAAAACAGCATTTCTAATATCATGCTTTATGAAATCCATCAACTCTAATAACAAACAATTATGCATCTAATGCTTAAAATCCAATCTGAAATCACTGATATATAATCACATAATATACAAATTTGTTGATAGCAATATTCTAAACATATTGCCATAGATGAAGAATCCCAGAAAGGCCGTTATATAGTGCATTACAATAGTCAAGTTTTGCAATAACTAAGAAAAAAGTGTAAGAGTGTGTTCAAATCCTGAAAAGATAGAAAGTAATGAATTTAAAGAGGAAATCACATTTAAAGCAGTGAACATAGATAGACTACTTCTGAAAGAATTTGTGATTTGAAAGATAAACCTGAATCTTAAGCAGCTACCCAGGATGAAAACCTTGTGGCTGAAGGAAGGGAAATGCCCTGAATCAGAGGTGGCATAGGGGGGTCGAGAAGGAGATCTAAACGGATAGTTTTCATTTACATTCACTAAGACAGTGCTTCCTAAGCTTTTTTCCAGTGTGATCCCATTTTAGCCAAGGAAAATTCGTGTGACCCTTGATACTAATCAAATAAAATTATTACTCAAACAGCATCAATATAAGCATATAAATATGTAAATATGTTCTTTTTAAAGTAATTATTCAATGTACTCAACATATCTGACACATATCGGCTTTGTAGTTGTAACATAGCTTATTGAATATTTGCAGTGTGGACAGGGCTTATGTTAAACATGCAGGGAACTCAGGCGGAAACTGATGAGGGGGCCCAAAGCCCACTTACAGGCTATGCTGCCTGGTAGCCTGAAGCAGAGTCCAGGGCAACTGCCACACCTGAACGCCAGCCCTGAGTGTGGGGACTGAGCATCTGGGGATGGGAGCAGTATGTGGGTGTTTTTGTGCAGGAGGTGAGTGTCTGGGAGTGCGTGTGTACAGATGAGAGGGGTAAGTGACCAGGGACAGCATGTGTATGCCTGAAGCTGAAGAAAGCACAACTTCCTAATGGACTTTGAGTTTCCTTCCCAAAGTTTTACCCCGAATTGGTCCCCAGCCATATCTATGACCAGTCCTAGCAGATGTACATTCCAAAAGCTCATATATTCCAATCACTAAATAGAAAATAAAATCCTTTTTTTCTGCCTTGTTTTCTGGCCATTTTATTTTTATAATCGTTTGGCTCTGGTTTCTGCTTCTCTGTCTTCTCAATGTCTACTTGCCATTTCTTCTTTCCTGTCTTGACTGTCATCACCTATATCAATCTGTAACACTAATCTTTCTTTTCAGTTTTCTTCCTTCTCCTTTTACTTTTTAGTTGTCAGTCTCCTGCTGTTTGCTGCATTTACCCACAGCTTTCCATTTCCCCCATCCATCCCTCCCATTCCAAGTCTCTTATTGCCCATTCTTTTACCAACTCTCCCCCTGTATTCAGCATCTTCCCTCTTTCCTCTCATTTTCCCCATCCAGGGTCTCTCTCTGCTATGTTCATTAGCTCCTTTCTGCCTCCCTAGTCTCCCCAACATATGTCCAGTATCTTTTCTGTCTCCTTGGTTCCTTCCCCATCCCCTTTACCAGAATCTTTTCTGTCTCCCTAGCCCCCTACCCTTAATGTTAAATTTCACCAGTTGTTGCACCCTCCATGTTCAGCATCTCATCTCTCGCATCCCCTATAACCCCCCCCCCATGTCAAACGTCTCTTGTCTGTCTCCCTCTTTCCCATTCAAGCATCTCCTCTATTTCCATAGTTTCCCCCATGACCATTCTTCCCTGTATTTCCCTAGTCCTACCCTAACATATCCAGTATCTCATCTGTTTCCCGAGTTCCTCTACAAAGGCCATCATTTCCTCTGTCTCACCAGTCATCGTCCTACCCATATCTAGCATCTCCTGTCTTCTGCCCAGTAACCCCCTCCCCATGTCAAGCATCTCCTTATCTATCTCCCTCCCTTCCCTGTACAGCACCACCTCTGTCTCCCTAAGTCTCCCCCCGCCCCCTGTCCAACATCATCCCTATCTCCAGGAACAAGCAGGAATGTAGTCTTCATACATGGGTATTGTCGGTACTGACGGAGCCTGCGCGGGAATGCTCCCCAGCGTCCAATAGGAAAGCTTTTGGGAGCATCCCACTGCGCCTGTGTCGCTGCCTTCCCGCCTTTCCAACTCTCCCTCTTCAGTTTTTTGTTTTCCGTGGAGCCGATAGGCAGCAAACCCTGTCACCGCAGAAATTTTTCTTTTGTGGTCGCGTCTGCCTTCACCGTTGATGCCTATACCGGTACCACCAGTCTTTCATTTTCTTACTTGTTTTAAAAAAAAAAAGAAAAAAAGAATGCCCCTCTAGGTGCCAGGTGCCATTTTGGGCACTAGACCCTCTTTTCTTCTAAAATGGAGAAACCAACTAGTGGTTTCAAAAAATGTTCAGTGTAGTGGTACCATTTCTGCTACCGACACCCATGACTGGTGTCTTAAATGTTTAGGTCCTGACCATGTACCATCGTAGTGCCTCTTCTGTATAAAGATGACCAAGAGAGGCCTGAAGAACAGAGCTGCAAAACTCGTCACCCTCTCTGCTGCAGATGCGATGTCCGTTGCATCAACGTCTTCCAGGGCTTCATCTTCCTCCCATGGATCTCAGGTAACTAAACCCAGGTCTTCCAAGATGTGCCGGTCATCAAAGGGTAGATCTCCTTCGAAGCATCAAAATGCCACTAGCATTGCCCTCGATGAAAACATACCAGCAAAACAGCCCTGGCGGGAGGCCCTGGCCTCCAAAGCACTAATGGGGCTCCAGGATGTTCCAGAGGCTTCCACCTCGGGAGAACTCCTGGTGCCATGTTCTGGTGTCGTAGCCGCTTCCTCCGGTACCGACTTCCAGGCATCGGCAGGGGTTATGGATCAATGAATCCTAGCCATCGAGCGCAGTCTAGCGGCCCTCTTAGCAGCTTCGGTATCACTAAGACCGCTCCAGACGGTTCTGCAGTCATTGGTACCGGTATCAGTACTGATCGTACCTGCTTTAACCAATGTGCTTCCCCCCCCATGCCGGCTCTTGAATCAATATCCGGTATCGAGGGCCCGGTATCGAGACAGTCGTCAAGTAATGCAAGAACACCCGGCGCAGAGATATTTCGAGTCCTCCGATTCCGATGATTCTGATGACTGTACCGGTACCGGGGTGATTCTACCAGAGGATCCATCTCCTCCTCCTCCTCAATGTAGGATGTCTCCTCCAGAGGACATGTCCTTTCAGGATTTCATATGTGATGTAGCCCGAGGACTTTCAATCACATTGATTCCTGAGAAGGAACCGAGAGCAGAAGAATTGGAAATTCTTCAATATCCGGCAGCTCCTAAAGAAGCAGCTACCTTTCCCATTCACCGAATCTTACATGATCTCATGCTAAGAATGTGAGAAGCTTCTTTAACGGTGTCCCCACACTCGCGGAGACTCGATACCATGTACAGAGTTCCAAAATGCCTTGGTTTTCAGAAGACACAATTACCACACCATTCAATGGTAGTGGAATCGGCGATGCGTAGGATCAAGAGTGCTAAAACACATTCTTCCAATCCTCCAGGCCGTGAAGCAAGGACACTCGATGCCTTTGGGCGTCGATGCTTTCAATCCTCGATGTTATCAGCCAGGATCAGCTCTTACATTCTCTATATGGGAATGTTTCTCAAGGAGGTTACAAGGGATCTAGAGCTTATGGCTCCACTTCTCCCCGATGATAAAAGGACAGACTTCCTCACCCTGGTCAAACATGCCCAGAATGTGTCTGAGTTCATGAATCGTGCAACCTTTGATTGCTTTGAGTGCATTAGCAGAACATCTGCTATTTCCATCGGTACACGTCGCATTGCCTGGCTTCAAGCATCAGATTTAGAACAATGGGTGCAAGATAAGCTGGGGAACATTCCTTGCTCTGGAGAAAATCTCTTTGGCAAGGATTGGCAAGACAAGGTTAATCAGATTGAATCTGAAAACACGACCTTGAACAGATTATCAAAGGTTACAGCCAACCCAGCAAAGAAAAAGACAACTAAGAAACCCTTTTTCAACAAGAAAAAGAAATTCTACCCATCTTACACCCAGGCTGTCCACTGTCCAGTTCAGGCTCCCCAGAAGGGGCAAGAACAGCCCAGACAGCAAAGGAAGGTACAAGTTTCAAGAGCTCATCCAGCTCAGCAGACTCAGCCTCCTCAGTGGCTTTGACTCCTTCCTAGAGTACTTAGTCATCCTGCCCCTGAAAGGTCCAGAACCTCTCACCATCCCCGGCAGACTTTGTCATTTCGCCAGAAGATGGCAACAAATAACATCAGAAAACTGATCTCTTTCCATTGTACGAGAGGGGTTCAAACTCCATTTTCACAGTATGCCCCCTCCCAACATCACAAGACAGTTCAATTCTCAGGGCCCTACCACCACTCTCTTCTGTCAGGAGGCCACCTCACTGTATTTGCTCAAGGGGCAATAGAAGAGGTATCCATATCCCAACAGGGCAAGGGGTTTCTACTCCCCCTACTTCCTCATCCCAAAGAAAACAGGGGGATACAGGCCCATACTGGACCTCAGAGAGTTGAACAAGTATCTGTTCCAAGAAAAAATCAAGATGATCTCCCTTGGAACACTTGTTCCCTACATTCAGAGCCAGCATTAGCTATGTTCTCTAGATCTAAAAGATGCATACACGCATATTCTCATCCATATAGATTGCAGGAGGTTTCTTCGATTCCTTTTTCAAGGAAAACATTACCAGTACAGGGTTCTTCCCTTCGGACTGGCTTCTGCCCCAAGAGTCTTCACAAAATGCATGGCAGTAGTAGCAGCATTCCTGAGAACTCTGGGGATATTTGTCTTCCCCTACTTAGACGACTGGCTCATCCAAGCATCAATAGCTCCAGAAGCCAGCTTCGCTCTCTCCTGCACGATGCAAATCCTGCAGTAATTGGAACTGGCCATAAACCTCCCAAAATCTCATCTCACCTCGTCTCAGTTCCTAGAGTTCATAGGGGCTCTTCTCGACACAAGGCAGTAAAAGGCTTTTCTGCCACAGCCACTTCAAGCTTCAGAGAGATAGGGGCCATATGATCCTCATAGCCCCATGCTGGCCACGACAACCGTGGTATTCTCTGCTCCTATGTCTCTCTCGAGCCAGACCTCTGGAGTTGGGATGTGCTGCAGATCTTCTTTCCCAGGAAGAGACGGGACGCTATTGCACCTGAATCCTCAGTCTCTACACCTCAGGGTGTGGCTCCTGAGATCCTAGAATTCTAGGATATCAACCTTTCTCAACAGGTAAAGGATATCCTTGTGGCTTCAAGAAAACCTTCCACAAGGCGCCTTTAAGTGGAAAAGGTTCTCTATCTGGTGTTCAAAAAAGGAACTTAATCCCTTTTCAGTGCCAGTGGAGGCGTTACTGGAGTATCTCCTCCATTTGTCATCCTCTGGTCTTAAGACCAATTCTGTAAGAGTCCATCTTAGTGCCATTGCAGCTTTCCACATGCCCTTGGATGGACAACCTGTTTCCTCTCAACCACTTGTAGCAAGATTTATGAGAGGTCTACTCTTAACAGAACCTCCCATTAAGCCACCACCAGTGGCACGGGATTTGAATCTTGTCCTGGGGCAGCTCATGAAGCCGCCCTTCGAACCCTTAGCCACTACATCCCTAAAGTTTCTTTCTTGGAAAGTGATCTTCCTAATTACTCTCACAGGCTTTAGTGACTGATCCTCGTTATACAAGGTTCCACCATGATAAAGTAGTCCTTAGGACTCACCCTCACTTTATGCCAAAGGTGGTTTCGCCTTTTCATTTAAACCAATCTTTTTACCTTCCTGTGTTCTTTCCTAGGCCTCATGCCTCCAATGCAGAAAGGAATCTACATTGGCATTGTGCCTAGACATCGACAAGAGACCGTTGATACTTTGATTTTTTTGTCTGAATCAGACTTGTCCTCTTCCGATTCCGAATATACGTTAGAGGAGTCGAGGACTACTTGAGACATATCCTTTCATGGCCAACTCATGAGTGGCGTAGATCTCTACCAGAGGATATGTCCTTTCAAGACTTCATTCGGAACATAGTAGTGGGCCTCCAGATTACTGTCACATCTGAAACAGAACCAAGGGCAGAGGAATTGGAGATCCTCCAATATCCATCGGTGCCCAAGGAGGCTGCCATGTTTCTGATGCATCAAATCATGTAGGATTTAATGCTATGTATGTGGGAGGCCTGCTAACTGTTCCACCTATCTACAAACAGCTCAATACCATGTACCGCATTCCACCATGCCCTGGTTTTCCAAAGCTTCAACTACCACACCAATCCATGATAATGGAATCAGCGATGCACCACATCAAGAGTTCTAAGACTCATTCTTCCATGTCTCCAGGACACACTTTGCTTTTGGGCATTGCTGTTTTCAGGCATCTATGCTCGTGTCCAGGATTACTACTTATAATGCTCTACATGGGCATGTATCTCAAGGATATCTCCAGGGATTTTGAGAATTTTGCTCCTCTCATTCCTGATGACAAATGCGATGCATTCCTCGCCTTAGTTAGGCAGAATCAGAATATATTAAAGTTTCTTACCAGGGCCTCTTTCGATGCCTTTGAGTCTTCCAGTAGAACTTCAGCAATCTGCATCGGTGCTGCAGAATGTCATGACTCCATGCTTCTGACCTTGAACAGTGGGTTCAGGATAAATTAGCCAGTATTCCCTGCTCTGGAGAGAACTACTTTGACAAAGGTTGGAGGGAAAAAGCTGGAGAGCTTAAGGCTAATGATCTTACCTTTAAACGTCTTTCCAGAAAGACATCGGACTCAGCTAGGAGGAATACCAATCCCAAGAAGGCTTTCTATCGTAAAAAGAAGAAAGTTTATCCTTCTTTTTCGCCTGCGGTGGCTTATCCACCTCAGCAGCAACAGCAGAGGCAATAGGATCCTCACCAGGCTAAGAAGCATAAGACCCCTAAACCACAACCAGCTGTGCAGTCACAGTCTGCACCTGGGTTTTGACACCTTCCTAGAGAGTGTAACTACTCTGCCTCTGCAGGGTCCACAGCTCCTTCATATAGCAGGTAGAATGAGGAGGTTATGATCACCTGTGATACTCCCATTCCGACTGATGATAAGCTAGATGCGAGGAAGTTGGATATAGTGGTTAAGGAGAAAAACACCAGAACAGCATTGATAATAGAGGTGTCAGTTCCAGCGACTACTCTGTGAATTGTGTGGAGAGGCAGAAGATCCTGAAATACTAGGAAATGCAGTCGGAGACCAAGAAAATGTGGCAGAAACTAATCCATGTGGAGAAACTCCCCCAGGCAGACTTTGTTCCTATGCCCACAGGTGGCACCTCATCACTTCAGAATAATGGACTCTCAGCATCATCCAAGGGCACTATCTGCTTCATTTCCAGAGTTTATCCCCCACCTCCACATGAGATTATCCTGCAAATCTCTTGCAGGCCGATCTCTAGTCAGCCGAGGTGGCAACCCTGTTATCTCAGGGGGCCATAGAAAGAGTTCCTCCTGCCCAAGAGGGCAGGGGCTTCTACTCTCCTTACTTTCTTATCCCCAAGAAAACAGGAGGATTCAGGCCCATTCTAGATCTAAGGGATCTCAATAAACTCATCAGAGAAAAATTCAAAATTATTTCCCTCGGTACATTTCTGCCATACCTTCAGAGGAATGACTGGCTATGTTCTCTAGACCTCAGGGAGGCATATACCCATTTGCTGATTCACCCTCAACACAGAAAGTATCTATGTTTTTGGAACCAAGAAATACCTTACCAATACAGGGTGCTCCCCTTCGAGCTCGCTTCCTCACCCCAAGTGTTCACAAAATGCATGGCCGTGGTTGTGGCCTATTTTTGTACTTTGGTGATCTTTGTCTTCCCCTACTTAGATGATTGGCTGATCAGGGGAGAATCCACAGAAGAGGTCAGACTCTCTTCATTGGACCATTGCTGTGTTCCAAAGCCTGGGATTTGTCGTAAACCTTCCCAAGTCTCACCTGGTCCCATCTCAGCAGCTCAAATTCATTCGAGCACTTGTCAGGCCAGAGCTTATCTTTCAAGGGATCGCTCTGCCCGTCTAATAGAGCTTGCACACACCATAGCAAGTCACAGTGTCATGACAGCTTGGGAAATGCTACGCATTCTGGGACACATGGCCTCCACAGTCCATGTCAACCCTTATGCCTGTCTGCACATGCGACAAACTCAATGGATGCTGTTGTCTCAATGGACACAGGCAACCAGGCGTCTTTCAGATAAGATGTGCATTACACTTCCTCTTGTCAACTCCTTTCAGTGGTGGTGCTTCCCTCCAAACCTACTCGAAGGGTCTACTGTTCAGGTGGCTCCACTTCAATGCACCCTCACAACGGATGCTCCCAAACTCAGGTGGGGAGGCACATCTGAACAATCTCACTACACAGGGACAATGGACACAGCAGGAGTCTCGGTTGTAAATCAGCCTCCTCGAGCTACAACCTCCTTGAGCTGCTATAAGTTCTCACGAATGCCCTTTGGGTTTTTCAACCCCAACCTTCGAGTAAACAGGTCTTAGTCCAAACGGACAACCAGGTGGCCATGTTCTGTGTGAACAAGCAGGAGGAAATGGGTTTCTATCACCTCTGCAAAGAAGCTCTTCATCTCTGGTTCTTCTCCATCGCACACTGTATCTGTCTCAGCGAGGTATACCTCTCAGGCGAACTCAATCTCCTAGTGGACAGACTCAGCCACATCGTGCTTCCACATGAGTGGACTCTTAATCAGGACATGGCATCTTGGATCTTCCACCTGTGGGGGACTTCCTCAATAGATCTGTTCGCCACTCAGGAGATTGCACAATTACCGCTGTTTTGCTCAAGGATTTCCTTCCTTTTCCAATGGAGGAAGGGTCTGCTTTATGCATTCCCACCCACCCCCTTAATATCCAAAACCCTCTTCAAACTGCAAGCCGTCAGGGGCTTCATGATTCTAATAGCTCCTTAATGGCCCCGTCAGCCTTGATTTCCTCTGCTGCTTTGATAGCATGGACTCCATCCCTCAGCCTGGGGCATTCACCCAACCTCCTCTCCCAGGATCATGGGATGCTTCTCCAACCCAATCCACAAGCCCTCCGTCTCACAGTGTGGCTATGGAGAGCATATTTACTGATCTCGATCTTCTTCAACAGGTCAGACATTTTGCATCACGCAAGCCGTCCACTAGGCATTAAGAACATAAGACATGCCATACTGGGTCAGACCGAGGTCCATCAAGCCCAGTATCCTGTTTCCAACAGTGGCCAATCTAGGTCATACGTACCTAGCAATATCCCCAAAAGACACAGGTTCCACAATGCTTGTACTTGGTCAAGCATTGATATCCTGGGTCCCTTTTTAATAGTGATTTATGGACCTTTCCTCCAGGAACTTGTCCAAACCTTTTTTAAACCCAGCTATACTAACAGCCCTTACTACATCCTCCGGTAACAGATTCCAGAGTTTGATTACACATTGAGTGAAAAAATATTTTCTCTTATTTGTCTTAAATAGTTTACCCTGTAGCTTCATTACATGTCCCCTAGTCTTTCTATACTCTGATAGCGTAAACAACTGATCCACGTTTATCCGTTCCACTCCATTCATTAATTTATAGACCTCTATCATATCTCCCCTCAGCCGTCTCTTCTCCAGGCTAAAGAGCCCTAACTTTCTTAGCCTCTCTTCATAGGAGTAGCCTTCCATCCCCTTCACCAATTTGGTGGCTCTTCTCTGTACTTTTTCTAATAACGCTATGTCCTTTTTAAGATACGGTGACCAGAATTGCACACAATATTCAAGGTGCGGTCGTACCATGGAGCGATACAGAGGCATTATAACATCCTTTGTTTTATTCTCCATCCCTTTCCTTATGATACCTAGCATTCTATTTGCTTTCTTGTCCGCCGCTGCACACTGGGCGGAGGGTTTTAACATGTTATCCACGATGACTCCTAAATCTTTTTCCTGGGTGGTGGTTTCTAATGTGGAGCCTTGCATCGTGTAACTATAGTGTGGGTTGTTCTTTCCTAGGTGCATAACTTTGCACTTGTCCACATTAAATTTCATCTGCCATTTGGATGCCCAGTCTTCCAATTTATCCAGATCCTCCTGCAGTTTTCCACAATCCTCTTGGGTTTTAACAACTTTAAACAGTTTTGTGTCATCTGCAAATTTGATAACCTCGCTAGTTATTCCCTTTTCCAGGTCATTTATGAATATGTCAAAAAGCAGCGGACCCAGTACAGATCCCTGGGGTACTCCACTATTCACCTTTTTCCATTGGGAATATTGGCCATTTAGCCCTACCTCTGCTTTCTATCTTTTAACCAGTTCCCGATCCACAATAGTACACTGCCTCCTATCCCATGACTTTTTAGCTTCGCCAAAAGTCTCTGATGGGGGACTTTGTCAAAAGCTTTCTGAAAGTCCAGATACACTATATCAACCGACTCACCTTTATCTACCTGTTTATGCACACCTTCAAAAAAACATATCAGATTAGTAAGACAAGATCTTCCTTGTCTAAAGCCATGTTGGCTGTCTCCCATTAGGCCATGACTATCTACATGCTGTGTAATTTTGTTCTTTATGATGGTTTCTACCATTTTCCCTGGTACTGACGTCAGGCTCACCGGTCTGTAATTTCCCGGGTCACCCCTGGAACCCTTTTTAAAAATTGGTGTTACGTTGGCGACCCTCCAATCTTCAGGTATTACAGATGATTTTAATGAAAGTTCACAGATTACCAATAGCAGGTCTGCAATCTCATATTTCAGTTCTTTCAACACTCTGGGATGTATACCATCCGGTCCAGGTGATTTGCTACTATTCAGTTTATCAAATAGTTGTAATATATCTTCCCGGTGTAGCGATATTTCTCTCAATTCCTCTGCAGTATCACCTTTAAATACCACTTCAGTCTTGGGTAACATCCCTACATCTTCCTCAGTAAAGACCGAAGCAAAGAATTCATTCAGTCTCTCTGCTATAGCCTTGTTTCCTCTTACTGCCCCTTTTACCCCTCTATCATCTAATGGTCCAATTGACTCTCTCACAGGCCTTTTGCTACGAATGTACTTGAAAAAGTCTTTATTTCGTGTTTTTGCTTCCTTAGCAAGTTTCTTCTCAAATTCCCTCTTTGCCTGCCTTATCAATGCTTTGCATTTAACTTGCCAGTGCTTGTGCTGTTTCCAGTTTTCATCATTTGGCTCTTTTTTCCATTTCCTGAAGGTTGCTTTTTTAGCAGCAACAGCCTCTCTGACCTCACCTTTAAACCATGCTGGCAGTTTTTTGGACTTTCTTCCACTTTTCCTAATGCGTGGAATACAGCTGGTCTGGGCTTCGAGGATAGTATTTTTAAATAACACCCAAGCTTGCTGTAAGTCTTTAACCTTTGGAACCGCTCCTTTTAGTTTTTTCCGAACTATATTCCTCATTCTATCATAGTCTCCCTTTTGAAAGTTAAAAAGTCGTACTGTGGATGCCTTTACTATCTGTCCTCCACTAATTAAATCAAACATGATCATACTATGATCACTATTGCCAAGTGGTCCCAACACCCTTATTTCTTGCACCAGATCTGGCGTTCCACTAAGGACTAGGTCCAGTATGGCTTCCCCTCTGGTCGGTTCATGAATCAGCTGCTCCAAGAAGCAGTCATTTATTCCATCTAGAAACTTTATCTCTTTAGCTTGTCCTGCTGTGACACTGACCCAGTCGATACCGGGGTAATTGAAATCACCCATTATTACTACTCTGTTGTGACTTTTGTTAGCTTCCTTGATTTCTTTGAGAATTTCATCATCCATTTGTTCATTCTGGCCAGGTGGTCGATAGTATACTCCCACTGCCATCACCTTCACCTTCATAAATGGAATTTCAATCCATAGAGATTCTACAGCAAATTTTGTTACCTGCAAAACTTTAATCCTTTCTGACTCAATGCCCTCTCTAACATAGAGCGCAACCCCTCCACCAATTTGATCAGCTTTATCATTACGATATAGTGTGTATCCAGGTATCACAGTGTCCCACTGGTTATCCTCCTTCCACCATGTCTCTGAGAGTGCAATCATATCTAACCTCTCATTTAGTGCTATATATTCTAACTTTCCCATCTTATTGTTTAGACTTCTAGCATTGGCATACAAGCATTTTAGAGACTGTATTTTATTCATATTAATCTGGCTATTGGTAGGCAGGGGTAATTTGGAATCTTTATGCTCTGTCTGCTCCTTACTCAAGGGCATTTGGGCTACTATACTCCCTTTTGGAACCTCACTGCTTTTGGTAGTATCCTTCAAGGATACCTTTGTCCGAACCATGCACTCCTGGGTGACTGTCGGCTTTCCCCTAATTTCTAGTTTAAAAGCTTCTCTATCTCTTTTTTAAAGGTTAATGCCAGCAGTCTGGTCCCATCCTGATTAAGGTGAAGCCCATCCCTTCGGAAGAGCCCCCCCTTTCCCCAGAATGTTCCCCAGTTCCTAACAAATCCAAAACCCTCATCCTTGCACCATTGTCTCATCCACGCATTGAGACTCCGGAGCTCTGCCTGTCTTTTGGGTCCTGCACGTGGAACAGGAAGCATTTCGGAGAACGCTATCCTGGAAGTTCTGGATTTCAACTTCCTACCTAAAAGCTTAAATTTAGCCTCCAGAACTTCCCTACCACATTTTCCTATGTCATTGGTACCACCATGTACCAAGACAGCAGACTCCTCCCCAGCACTATCTATGATCCTATCTAGGCGGTGCGTGAGGTCCGCTACCTTCGCACCAGGCAGGCATGTTACCAGGCGATCCTCACGTCCACCAGCCACCCAGCTATCTACATTCCTAATGATTGAATCACCAACTATAACAGCTGTCCTGACCCTCCCCTCATGGGGACATGGCCCTGGAGAAACGTCCTCGGTGCGAGAGGGTTTTACATCACCTGGAGGACAGGTCCTAGTTACAGGATCACTTCCTGCTACCCCAGGGTGATGCTCTCCTGTCACGTGACCTCTCTCCTCCATGGCAACAGGGATGCTGCCAGACTGGAGGTGGGACTTCAGGACTATATCCCTGTAGGTCTCGTCCATGTACTTCTCTGTCTTTCTTATGTCTTCCAGGTCTGCTACTCTAGCCTCTAGAGAACGGACTCGTTCCCTGAGAGCAAAGAGTTCTTTGCACTTAGTGCATACGTAAGACCTCTCACCAACTGGGAGAAAATCATACATGTGACACTCAATGCAAAAGACCGGAGAACCCCCATCTCGTTGCTGGACTTCTGTCTGCATCGTAGTTTAAAGCTTGTGTTTAGGTCTTTTAAATTCTGTATATAATAAGGATTGGTGTGGATGCTTATACCAATAAAAGTGTATCTAATACCCCTAATACACCTTGTGTACCTGAAGCTTAAGTAATTAATCTCAGGTCCTCTGTGTATGACTGATTTGGATAACGAGCTGCACCTGAGAGCAGCCCCTTTCCTCTAAGATGTGCAAGTACCTATAAAACTACAATTATCCCAGGGGTGGGTGGGTGCTGGGGAGGGAGGGAGATAAGTCCTATTAAAAAGGGCAGTTACAAGGTACCCTGTCCTGAACCCTCAGCAGGGGGGAAGGGGGTACCACACAAAGCCCAGTTAGTTGAGAGAGGCAAGGTAAGTTATAGGTGAGAAGGCTGAACTAGCACACCACTAAGACAAACAAGAAATAATTAAATAAACAGACAAACAATAAATAATTAATAAACAGCTAGAACTCACAGCAAGGTGTCACAGGAGACAAATATCCACTTCTCTAGCAGAGCACTGTAAAAAGCACTGCTCTTCTGTAATCAGAGAAAAGCAGACTAAAACAGACTATGCACACGTGGAGGAATCAGGAAGAAGGCTACACAATACCTCAGCAGGGGGGGGAGGGGGAGGATTCACTCAGGCAGGCTAGGACAGGAAAAAAAGTTTAACACACAGCAGGTTCTGGGGAGAGAGATTTAATTTAAAATGAACAGTTAACCTGGCTACCACACAAAGCCCAGTTAGTTGAGAGAGGCAAGGTAAGTTATAGGTGAGAAGGCTGAACTAGCACACCACTAAGACAAACAAGAAATAATTAAATAAACAGTTAGACAAACAAGAAATAATTAATAAACAGCTAGAACTCACAGCAAGGTGTCACAGGAGACAAATATCCACTTCTCTAGCAGAGCACTGTAAAAAGCACTGCTCTTCATTCTTATGCCTTCAAGTGGTGAAGGTTCACTCTTTGGTGTACCCCAAAACATATTGACTCCTTGGCTTGTCCAGTGGAGTTCCTTTTACGGTATCTCCTCCACATCAACAGGTCTCAAGACTAACTTGGTCAGAGTTCATCTTAGTGCCATCTCAGCCTATCACAGGCTGAGATGGCACCCTGTTTCGTCTCACCCCTTGGTGCAACAATTTATGTGGGTTCTCTTGCTGTCTAAGCTGCCAGTCAAACTACCTCATCGTGGTTCTGGTACAACTACTAAAGCCTCCTTTTGATCCTTTGGCCACCACTTCTTTAAAATTCCTCTCTTGGAAGGAAATCTTCCTCATACCTCTCACCTCAGCTCGCTGCATCAGCAAACTGCAGGCATTGGTGTCTGATCCTCTGTATACCTGGTTCCACCACGACATGGTGGTTCTCCGTACAGATCCACACTTCCTCCCGAAGATGATCTCGGCTTTCCATCTCAATCAATCAGTCATGCTACCGGTCTTCTTCCCCAGACTGCACGCTTCTAGGGCTGAAGAAGTGCTGCGCACTTTAGACTGTAAGTGTGCACTGGCTTTCTTCTTGGACAGAACCAAGGCTTTCAGGAAATCCTCGCAATTGTTAATTTCCTTTGATCCAAGTCACCTAGGACTTCGAATCTCGAAACACACCCTTTCAAACTGGATTACGGACTGCATTTCTTTTGCTTATGCTCAAGCGGGATTCTCATCCCGCTTGAGGGGTTACGTCATTGCTCACAATGTGTGGGCCATGGCAACTTCAGTTGCCAGCCTTTGTTCTGTCTCCATTGACGACATCTTTTGGGCAGCTACCTGGTACTCCATTCACACTTTTGTTGCTCACTGCTGCCTAGACAGGGATTCCTCTCTGGATGCTGTCTTTGGCCAGGCTGTCCTCCAGCACCTTTTTGTGACTTAAATGCAACTCCTACCCTCCGTCCCAGAGTTTTTCTGGCACCAGACTTCCCTGTCAATGTCCTTGCTAACTATCTTAGAGTCCAACAGGGCCACTCTGTATCCACACCCTCTGGCTCCATCCTTTAACCTTGCGGATACTGCTGCTAATCAAGTCTGGTACCTGGGAGCTAGAGAATCCCATATCTGAAGACTGCATTTCTGCTTGTTCCTGGAGATAGCGTAGTTAATCACCTGTAACAGATGATCTCCGGGAACAGCTGGAATCAGTCCTCACAACCCTCCCTCCTTCCCTTGGAGTTGCCTCCTTTACTTTATTTTAGTTTTATGCCTTTCTAGCTATGTCGTCTGACTGAGAAAGATGGCACTCTTGGGTGGGAAGGGGACAATGCATGTGAGGTGGCATCTCCCAAAGGCTTTCTTTGAAATCTGGGGAGATGCTTCCGTTCGGGCTCCATTGGCACCGACGTCACCTGTATGGAGAACACCTGTTGGTTAGTAACTAAGTTTATCTCAGTAGAAACCTCTGGTGAGACCCATAGTGCAAGGGGGGCCAACTCCAGTCCTGGTGCACTACACTCCAGCCTGGTTTTTAGGATATCTCCTAATGAACAATCATGAGATATATTTGCAAATGTACCTCATGATTGCAAATATACGTCATGAATATTCATTAGGGACATCCTAAAAACCAAGCTGGATTGTGGTGCAACAGGGCTGGAATTGGCCACCCCTTGCCCTAATGTGTCTAGTTCTGTAGAATTAAAAGCTCAAGGACAGGAGGTCATCATATAAAGCCGAAGAGAGGAAAGCACCAAAGGAATGTGAACAGATGTTTTAGTTTCAGTGGAAAAAGCCAAAACGGTGGCAGAATTCACTATGCATGGGTCAGAAACAAAGGACTTTAGAGGCAGGGGAAGGAAGGGGAACAATGTTCTTTCTAAGGTATGTGAGAGGCTCTCCAACACTTTGTTACCTGACAGATGTGCTCCAGCTGTTTCACGATTTAAACAGAGTACTGAACTCTGTGGGAACTACTGGCCCTGCAGACTGCAAAAGTGAAACATCTGAAGCAGCCTGGTGGGGACCTTTGAATGATGGAAGGAAAAGGGATTTAGCTCATGTCTTTCTCAGAAGTTTAACACAAGTTCTATTTCATAAATAGTAGGGATCTTCCTGTTCCCAGAGGGCATGCAATCTAAGTTTGTACCTGAGGCACTGGAGGCTTAAGTGATTTGCCCAAGATCACAAGGCACATGCTCTAATCGTTAGGCTACTCTTCCACTTCAGAAGGCCATAGATGGAGTAGTACTTTTGATGGCATAGTAGGCAGACACAAACAGGAAGACTGAGTGGGTTAAGTGGTCTTTATTTAATAACATTATATTGTGCTAAACAGTGGATAGTGTGAATTATTTTACTGAAAACTAGGGATACCACATTTGGTATTTATTTAGTTGTATTTAGCGCACACCTTTGCAGTAGTAGTTCAAGGTGAGTGATAATCGGGCACAGTAGGTAATTCCCTGTCCCCCACAGGGCTTAGAATCTAAGTTTGTACCTTAGGCAATGGAGGGTTAAGTGACTTGTCCAAAGCCACAAGGAGTGCCAGGGGGATGTAAATCCTGGTCTCTTTGGTCATGAGGTCACTGCTCTAACCAGTAGCCCACTTCTTCACTCCAGTATCCCATGATCTCATTCCTTGGTCACCTAGGCAGAAAGGGAGAGAGATTAAATTTGTTTGACATGACTTTTGTTAGTAAATCCATGCAGAATCACATGTTGTAAAATATGTTGCATAAGAAATTACATTGAACTTTCCTTTTAGCAGCTATTCCTTTTAATCTCCCACCCCAAAAATCAGGCTAAGTGGCCTGTAGTTTCCAGCCTTTTATCTGAAGGGGGAAAGAAATAGCGAGATGCTTTAACAGAGATTTCTATAAAGCTGATCCTGGAAACGGACTTTATCTGCCTCATTGTAGTCCTTATTGTTCTCCAGCATGAGGAGGTCTCTGAAATCAACTGCTGCTTAGTTTTACATGTCTGACAGTTTTGTTTTATTGTCTTATTGCCCATTCCAGATACCGGAACTTTCGTACCTTCACTTCACCACGTTTGGTGCAGTTCTCCTGCCTCACTGTAGACATCAGTGGCGAGATTCTGTGTGCTGGATCCCAAGATGCTTTTGATGTTTATGTGTGGTCTATGCAGACTGGACGTCTGTTGGATGTAAGAAACTAAGCATAATGTTTTATCAGACAAAGTTCCCAACTGATTCATGAAGGAGTTTTGTTGGGGCATATGAGAGATGTGAAGCATGCTGTGGCTTCTGGTGAGATTGGATGAAGATAGGAAAATAGTTTTCAAAAGATAATGAAAAGCAGTTCTAAATATTGCTCTCCAATATTGGGATTGTCTTTTCACATCCATCCACCAAAGACATATTTCTTTCCAGTGACAAACATGTTTCAACATGCTTGACTTATTCTCAGCAAGATACTGCACCATGCATGGGCTATCCTTAAGTATTGGGCAGTTCAAAAAAGTGTTGCATGATCTACTTATTATCATTATTGCAGGCCTCAGGTCTGGTAGAGTGTCCCCATTTTGCCATCTTGACTCTTGACCTGCCTACTTGGGTACAGCGGAAATTTGGAGCCTTCCAGGTGATCCAATCCTCTAACTGCAGGAAACTGCTCAGTCACTCTGAAGCCATGCTAATTACAACAGCCACAATCTCCAAGTTTGATATGCCACATCTCCTTGCAGGTAGTCACAGGTTTAATTTTTTGCCTTGGTGTAAGTATACAGAGGGTTCCTAATGTTCTGTTTTGTGCTCCCCTTCTGTTTGGCTGTCTGTGATTTTTTTTCTTCTCTGTCTGATGGCTCCGCTGACACCAACTGAGATCAGCTTATTTAAAGCAGCCGTTTTAAGTAAGCAGAGCATTCCAGGCTGCAGTTCTCAGCACAGGAGGAACATAAGGCAAGCAAAGAAGTTCTGATTTGTAGCTCTTTTTTTCTCATTTTGACTTTGCAAGTTTATGGATAATGACGTTTGTGCTAAGGACCTTGTTTCTTGTTTCTGTAAGTCAGATCAACGGCACGTACTTTAACTATAGGCGTGCACGTGGGTGGCATGCAAATTTATATATGTTAATTACCAAATACTATGTTCTTTAGAAATCCAGTCATGGGCATTCACACAAGCGCTAGGGCTGGTGAAAGTGCTCACAGCTAGATTTGCCATGCATATCCCACCACTTATATTTGTGGTCAACATTCAACCCCTTAACCCTTTCGCGTCCACATAATTGTTTTGTTACTGAAAAAATTTTTTCTGTTTTTTTTATTAAGATTTGAGCTAAATGATGCAGAATATAAAGTGTTTTTGAAAAAAAATTATTTCTAAGAAACAATATTTACTGTTGCCATATGGCAACTACGGTCCTGAATGGCTGAAAATTAAAAACAGTCTTGGCATCAGTTTCATTTACTGCTGGGTGTGATAGTTTAAATAACAGTTTTTTTCTGATGTCAAGCACAGATACACATCACATTTCGCACACAGTGTGCAGATTTTTTGGAAATATAGAATCCGTTGAAGGTTGCATATGGCAACAACAGCCATGAAAGGGTTAATGTCCAATATCTCCTAAAAGAAAGTGGCTAGTGAATTGGTTTTGGACTACATATGCACACACATTTGACACACAAAAGAATCAAATAAAGGAAGACTAATTAAAAAAGGAAATAGTATAAAAATACCAGGACATGATTATTGGTACTCTTATAAACAATTCAAATCAGTTTGAACAGAAAAACCACATTCCTATTGCAGTAAAATTAGATGCACCTGTGATCAATTGTCAGTACTCACATGACTTGTATCAACCAATGAATGATAGCTCTAATTTTTAAAATGGCCATATTCACTCCCTGTTTCACTCTTACAATGGGGAAGATAAGAGAGTTGCCTGAGACAATCAGAAAAGCCATTATCATCAAACTTCAAAGGGGTACAAGTCTATCTCCAAAGACCTTGAGATTCCTGCGTCTACAGTTTGCAAAGTTATTAAGAAGTTCTCCAGGGACAAGCAGGAAGTCAGTCCTCACTTATGGGTGACATTGGCACTGACAGAGCCTGCACGGAGCAATTCCCCAGCTTTCAAAGAAAGCCTTTGGGATTGTGGCCACACATGCGTAGTCCTCTTCCCTCCCAAGGGTGCCATCTTGCTCAGTCTCCCTTTTTCTGTGGAGCCCTTCTGTGGAGGCAAGTCCTTGTCCCTCGGAAAAAGACTTCATTTGTTGGCCTACTGGCCTTCTATTTTCCAGTTGCACTGGTCCTCTACCCGTCCTTCCCCTGCTCTACCTTCTAAGAGCTCTTGGGGACTGTTTTTTTCTTCACCTTCTTTGTCAATGGATTTCGCGTCCTTTTTATTTCCTAACCACTGGCCGCATGGGTCTTTGACCTCGCATGGGGCCATTTTTGCCCACATGGCCACCAGCTTCAAAAAATGCAATAGATGCTCTAGGAACATGTCGTTTACGGACACACATGACTGTGGTGCCTCGGAGCTGACCAAGATCCAGAGCTCTGTTCACTTTGCAAGAAAATGTCCTCTAAGGCCCTGCTCAGTCGTAAGTAGAAGTCTGAAGACATTTTTCAAAAGGCCGCCTCGGAATCCCCTGTGGTTGCCTTGGTCGTCTCTCCCCCGGTGGGAATCCCCCTCTTCGGCCCCGCGCTCTTGGTGGCACTCTGACTAGGGATGACCTGAGGTGGAGTGATGCAAAAAGGAGGAGTCCTTGAAGTCGCTGTCGGGGGTTCCCGATAAGTGCGGGCGCTCAGCCCACTTCGGCATTCCCGAGAGTCTGATAAGGAGCGGCCCTGCAAGGTACCCCTATGGATACAGAAGGCTCTGGCGAAGGCGCCCGGTTTCCTGAGGGCCGTTCTGGTGAGGACCCCCTCTCCTCCTTGACGCTCAACCTGGTAACCCCAGGGTCAACATCGCAGGGCCCCACGCCCGCGTGTGAGTCCTGCATGCTGGCTCTAGAATGCAGCATTTCTGCATTCATCGCTTCCCAGCAGGTGCTCACAGCCAGCTTAGCTGACTCGTGCCCAGAGACTGTGGGTCTCTCATGTGGGACACCAAAATCCGTCCAGGAAACCCCAGAGAGCTGCGGGCCTCATGAGGGTCCTCAACGTCGGTCTCGCTCACCCTACCATTCCTCGGAGGTGAGATCTTCCAGGGCCTCCAGCTCCAAATGGGCACCGACCGCTGGACAGGGTGATCTGCCCAGCTCGGACTCCTCGACCGAGTTCTCGGAGTGGGAGTCTGATGGGAACACCTCCCCGGAAACCCATACTCACTGGACCTTCAGTCGAACCCCTCCCTGCCTGCGTTCCAGCGGTGCTCGCCACCCGAGGACACCTCCTTCCTGGTGTTCATTCGGGATTTGGCACGGGCCCTTAACCTTTCCACTCAGGCCGAGGAGGACCCTCGTGTTGAAGAACTTGATATTCTTCAGTACGAGTCCCCACCTAGGGAATATCTCACTGTGCCGGTCCCTCCTATTCTGTCTCGGCGGCTGCTCCGCATGTGGGAGGCACCCGCCTCGGTCCCCATCATGAGCAAGCTCCTTGATACTATGTACAAGGTACAACGTGGGCTGGGGTTCAGGAAGACCCAACTTCCCCACACCTCTATGATGGTGGAGTCGGCCATGAGGAAACAGAAGAACCCAAAATCGCACTTGTCAGTACCGCCGGACCGAAAGCCCTTGATGCCCTGGGCCACAAGGCTACATGCTCTCTTGTCGCATTCAAGCATAACAACTATACATGGTTATGTTCTTGCATGACTTAGCCAAAGAACTCGGATGGTTCTCTGCAGGCCTCGAGGGCGAGCCCCTCAATAGGTTCGGTACTCTGTTGAAGTCCACCGCAGACTGCTCAAAATACCTATTCCGAGGCGCCTACAATGGATTTGAATCATTGGCTCGGGTGGCGGCCACGGGCATCGGGGCCCGCCGCCAAAGAATGGCTCCAATCATCAGATTTTGAGCAGTGGGTGCAGGAATAGCTCCTGGATGTCCCCTGCCTAGGTGAGCAGCTCTTCGGCAAGCTGATGGAGGATAAAGCTGCAGAGATACAGACTGAGTTCGTTACTAGGACCCGTCTCTCACGCAAGACCTCCACTCTGCCCCAGAAAAAGCAACAAGCCAAAAAGCCTTTCATTCCGAGGAAGGGCCTTCAGTACCATGGCTACCTGTTGTACCCAGCTACCCCAATGCCAATCACCCCGGCACAGGGTAAGTCTGGCCAAGGGTATCGCAAGCCGAAAGAGCCAAAAGACCAAACTCCAGCTCCACCACAACCCGCACAGGGATATTTATGCCATTGGCATAGCCTGTCGCCTTCCAGCGACGCAGCAGCCAGTGTGGGGGAGGGGGCGCCTGTCTTATTTTGCCCCTTTGTGGGCTTCCATCACCTCGGACACCTGGGTTCTCCAGGTCATCTGAGACGGCTATTGCCTTCGCTTCGACAGGCTTCCACCTCCCTTCTCCCCGGCGGAGCCTCCTTGACTCCCCGCTCAACAGGTTTTACAGCAGTGGAAACTACTCTCTCTCCTCCCCCCAACGGACAGTCGAGAAGGTCCCTCCGCACCTTCGAGGTTGGGGCTTCTATTCCTGGTACTTCCTCATCCCGAAGAGGACGGGGTTTCTGCGTCCCATCCTCGACCTCCGAAAGTTGAACAAGTTCTTGATGCGGGAGAAGTTCAAGATGTTATTCCTTGGCGTTCTGCTGCCCATCCTCCGGCAGGGTGACTGGCTGTGCTCTATGGATCTAAAGGACGCTTATGCCCATATCTTAATCCACCCCCAGCACAAGCAGTACTTGCGCTTCAGGGTGCACGGAGAGCACTTCCAGTATAGGGTACTCCCCTTCAGCCTTGCGTCAACCCCATGAGTCTTCACAAAATGCCTCGTCATGGTCGCTGCTGTCTCAGGCGTCGGGGCGTGCCGGTCTTTCCCTACCTCGACGACTGGCTCATCACGGGATCCTCGGTCGAGGAAACTCAGTGAGCAGTGTCGCGCACAATCCTTCTGTTGGAGGGCTTGGGGTTCTTGGTCAACTACCCAAAGTCTCACCTCGAGCCGGTGCAGGCACTCGAGTTCATCGGGGCACGCCTCGAGACTCAGCGGGTGACCGCATTCTTACCAGCGGATCATGCCGACCGTCTCCGAGCCCTGGCGGCCCGGGTCCAAAGCACTCCCCGGGTCACAGATCGGACCATGCTATTCCTCCTGGGCCACACGGCCTCTACCGTGTATGTTGTCCCCCATGTCCGCCTGCACATGCGGACAGCTCAGTGGTTCCTCAGTGCCCAATGGAGCCCATCTCTCAGTCACATCAGGGACCCTGTCAGGGTCCTTTTCAACCTCCGCTTGTCCCTGAGCTGGTGGCAAAACCCACACAACCTCCTCCCCGGGTTGCCCTTCCAGGCCCCACAGCACGACGTGGTGCTGATGACAGACGCTTCCCTGTTAGGGTGGGTAGCCCACTGTGGCCCGCTGTGCACGCAGGGGCAGTGGTCGCCCAAGGAGTCTCAGCAGCAGATATACTTGCTCGAACGCCGGGCGATTTGGTGGGCCCTGAGGGCCTTCGAGGACCACCTCAAGGGGAGGTTGGTCCTCGTGCAGACCGACATCCGCGTGGCAATGTTCTACGTCAACAAGGAGGGAGGCACTGGATCGTGCTCACTCTGCCGGAAATGGTCCTCATGTGCTCCTTCGCTGTCTGATGGAAGATGTCCCTCAAGGCAACCTACCTTCCCAGGTCAGGAGAATGTCCTGGCAGACAGCCTCAGCAGAATCCTTCTCCCCCACGAATGGCGGCTGGATCCAGGGGTAGCGGGCTGGCTGTGTCTTCGCTGGGGGGGCGCCGGCGATAGACCTCTTCGCCAGTCCCCAGAACATGCAGCTCCCCTGCTTTTGAGGGCCGGTACCGCACCTGAGCAGGGAGAGCCCGGATACATTCCTTCTGGACTGGTCATCCAGCCTGCTCTGTGCATTCCCTCCCTTCCCTCTCATTGCGAGAACCCTTTTCAAGGCTCAGTGGGATCGGGCATCGTTGATCTTCATAGCCCCCTCGTGGCCTTGGCATCCTTGGTTCCTGCTTCTGCTCCGGCTGTCAACAGAGCCTCCTGTCCTCCTGAGCTCTGCTCCGGGTCTGCTAACACAGGAAGAGGGGCGGATGCAGCACCCGAACCTAACCTCCTTATCCCTCACGGCCTGGCAGCTGAACGGGTTTCCCTAGCCTCACTGGCTCTTCTGGAGGAGGTCAAGGAAGTCCTCCTCGCCTTGAGAAAGGACTCCACTAGACAAGCCTATGCCTTCAACTGGAGGCTCTTCTCGGTCTGGTGCTCGGGGCTCCAGATCGACCTATTCTTGTGCCCCATTCGATGGATCCTCCAGTACCTCCTCCATCTCTTGAAGGAAGGGCTGAGGTCAAACTCTGTCAGGGTACACTTGAGCGCCATCTCGGCGAACCACCTCCCCATCGAGGGAAAGCCCTTCTCGAGACAGCCGTTAGTCTCCCACTTTATGTGGGGTCTTCTGCTTTCCAAGCCATCCATCCGTCGTCCACCGGCGGAATGAGACCTGAATGTGGTGCTCATGCAGCTCACCCATCCATCCTTCGAGCCAATGGCGACGTGCTTGCTCCGGCAGCTGTCCTGGATAGTGGCCTTCCTGATGGCGGTGACCTCGGCCCGCCGAGTCAGTGAGCTCCAGGCTCTCATGGCTGACGCCCCTTACATCAGGTTCTATCGGAATAGGGTGGTCCTCCATACGTACCCTATATTTCTGCCTAAAGTCGTCTCGAATTTCCATCTTAACCAGGAGATAGTCCTGCCAACTGACTTCCCGAGGCCCCACGCTGACCACAGGCGTCGGCGGCTCTCCACACCCTCGACTGCAGAAGGGCTCTCGCCTTCTAATTGTAGCGCACCTAGACTCATCGCAAGTCTGGCTGACTTTTTGTGACTTATGGTCCCAATAGACCGTGTCAGGCAGTTAACAAATGCACCCTTTCGGTTTGAGTAGCGGACTGCATCGTTTTCGCTAATACGAAGGCGGGTGCCCCACTAGATCGTCGAGTCACCACACACGGAGTTCGGACCAAGGCAGTCTCGGTGGCCTCACTGCGCTCCGTGCCCCTAACGGACATCTGCTGGGAGGCAACCTGATCTTCCACCAGCACCTTTGCTGCCCACTACTGCCTGGAGAGGGAGTACCGCTGGGACAGCGTCTTCGGTCAGGCTGTGCTCTGTAATCTGTTTGGGGTATAAGCAACTTATGTTTTCCGACCCTTCTTCATGGCTACTGAGGGCTTGACCCGAGGACTCGGGCTCCTTCAAGCTCTGGCTTCTGCTCAAGGCCTTGCGGAAGCGTTTTTGGTTACAGGTCAGTAGCCTGTAGCTGGGGAGTCCCATAAATGAGGACTGACTTCCTGCTTGTTCCTGGAGAAAGCGTAGTTACTCGCCTGCAACAGGTGTTCTCAAGGGACAGCAGGAATCAGTCCTCACTACCCTCCCACCTCCCCTTAAGAGTTGCCATTTTTTGCTTTTCTTCCCTGGCCATCTGCTTAGTAGGGCTCTAGCTATGGACCTGATTTGAGCAAGATGGCACCTTTGAGCGGGAAGAGGACCACGCATGCGTGGTAACAATTCCAAAGGTTTTCTTTGAAAGTTGGGGAATTGCTCCGCAAGGGCTCCATCGATGCCGAAGTCACCCATAAGTGAGGACTGATTTCTGCTGTCCCTTGAGAACACCTGTTACAGGTGAGTAACTATGCTTTATCTGCTCATGGAACTGTCAAGAACCTCCCAGGACGTAGTGGGAAGAGGAAAATTAATCTAAGAAGTCTTTGAAGGTTAATGCAAACTGTTGGAAAAACACCACATACAACATCCAACGAGCTTAAGGCTGACCTGGAGCAATCTGGAATGTGGTTTCAACCTGCACCATACGCTGCATACCAAACAAAGAAGGACTTCATGGGCAAAGGCTAAGGAGGACCCTACTGCTCAAAGACAAACATAAATAGGCATGTCTGATATTTGCCCAAACCCACCTTGAGGAATCACAATCCCTGGGAAAATGTTCTGTGTACAGATGAAACCAAACTTGATCTCTTTGGCAATGCAGACCAGCGATGCATTTATAGGCAAAGAAATTAAGTTTATAAGAAAAACAAAACACCTTTCCTACAGTTACATATGCTGGAGATTCCATAATGTTGTTGGGCTGTTTTGCTGCCTCAGGAACTGGAGGCCTGGAACATATTAAAGGAATCATAAAGTCAGAGGACTACCAAAGTATTTTGGAGCGAAATGTGTTCCTAGTGTCAGAATGCGAGGTCTGGGTCAAAGGTTATGGGTCCTCCATCAGGACAACGACCCAAAACATACATCCAAAAGTTAAATGAACTGTTTTTAAAAAAAATGAACTGTTGTAAACTGGCCAGCAGTGAGTCCTGATCTCAGTCCAATTGAGAACCTTTGGAAAGAGCTGAAATCTGCCATTGGTAAAAGGAATCCAGGAAACATTCATGAGCTGGAACAAATCGCAATTGAAGAGTGGTAGAAACTACCAGCAGACAGATGTGGGAAACTTCTAGATGGCTATAGGAAATATTTGGAGGCTGTCATCACTGCCAAGGGTTGTGCAACCAAACCAAATATTAGTTATGGTGACATTAATCCTGTCCAGGTCATATTTTGTGGGTTTTTTTCTCAGAAATTAGTACATCTAACATAGAAACAGAAATATAACGACAGAAAAGACCACATGGCCTATCTAGTCTGTCCTTCCATATCAACAACTACAACAGTCCTCTTTTTTCCTTTAGAGATCCTTTGTGTTTGTCCCATGCTTTTTTGAATTCAGTTACTGTCCTCATCTCTACCACCTCCACTGGGAGACTATTCCACGGATCCACCACTCTTTCCGTAAAGAAATATTTCCGCATATCACTCCTGAATCTATCCCCCTTCACCCTCATCCCATGTCCCCTCGTAGCAGAACTTGTTTTCAATTGAAAGAGGCTCTCCCCCTGAACATTTATGCCATGGAAATATTTAAACATCTCAATCATATCACCTCTAAGGTGTACATATTAAGATCCTTAAGTCTGTCCTCATATGCTTTATAATGAAGACCACTAACCATTTTAGTAGCCACCCTCTGCACCGACTCCATCCTGTTCACATTCTTTTGAAGGTCCGGTCTCCAGAATTGCACACTATACTCCAAATGAGGTCGCACCAAAGACTTATACAGAGGCACTATCACCTCCTTTTTTCTGTTAGCCATTCCTCTCCGTATGCACCCAAGTATCCTAGCTTATCTCCAGGAACAAGCAGGAATGAGTCTTCACATATGGGTACGTCGGTACCGACGGAGCCTGCACGGGAATGCTCCCCAGCATCCAATCAGAAAGCTTTTGGGAGCATCCCTCGCGCCTGTGCGCTGACTTCCCGCCCTTTCCACTTCTCCTCAGTTTTCGTTTTTCCGCGGAGCCGGCAGGACGTCCTCCTGTCACCGCAGAAACTTTTTTCTTTAAATACTTGTTTTCTTGTGGTCGCGGCTGTTTTTCCTGACGATACCGGTACCGCCGGTGGTTTTTTCTTTCTTTTTCCTTAAACTCAGAGATTTTTTTCCCTCTGTTTCTGTCTTAACTTTTTCGGCCTACAGGGCCTCTCCATCATGGAGCTTTCTTCTCCTAAGAAGTGCCTTCACTGTGGAAACACAGTTTTCTTTTTAGACTCCAATCTCTGGTGTCTAACCTGTTTGGGTCCTGCCCCTTTTTCCCCTGAACTATCAGGCTGCAATGCTGAGAGAAGACCTTCCCTCTTTCGAGTTTCCCTCGATATCGTTTTCCCTCCTACAGTGAGGGCACCGGGTTTTTCTTCTCTACAGGATCAGGTAACCCACAAACAGTCTCTTAAGACTTGCCAATCCTTGAGCGGTAGGTCTCATGCCACGCATGATGACGGCTCTGGCCTTGCCCTCAAGACCCCATTGGCATTAACACCCCGGCGGGAGTCTTCGGGCTCCAAAGCATTTCAGGGGTTTCAGGTTGTTCCTGGGGCTCACCCCTCACAGAACATACCTGAGCCGTGCCCGGGGGTGGTATCCGCTTCGAGCGGTACCGATACCCCGGCACCGGCACCGGTGTCGAGTGTTCCACTCTTCACCAGGGATCGCCATCTGGCGTCCTCGGTACCTTCGGGACTGATCGATACGTTCCAGATTGACTTTCCTGTGTCTAAGCCATGTTCGGTGGTGGTACCCGCTTCGAGCGGTACCAATACCCCGGCATCGGCTCCGGTGTCGAGTGTTCCACTCGACACTAGGGATCGTCTTCTGGCATCCTCGGTTCCTTCGGGACCGATCGATACGCTCCAGATTGACTTTCCTGTATCTAAGCCGTGCTCGGGGGTGGTATCCGCTTCAAGCGGTACCGATACCCCGGCATCGGCACCGGTGTCGGGTGTTCCACTCTTCACCAGGGATCGTCATCTGGCGTCCTCGGTACCTTCGGGACCGATCGATACGACCCAGAGTGACTTCCCTGTATCAGCATCGCCGGTACCACCACCGACGTCGGTGCACTCTAGACATGCATCGATAGACTCGCTCCCTTCGATGCTGTGTCTGGAATCGATATCTAGTCTAGATGACTGGGTACCGACGCGCCTCGGAACCGACTCTTGTCGTTTCCGGATACGCAGTACCGTGGATACTCACCAAGACTCTCTGGTTACCTCGGTACCGCTTGAGCAGCCTCCGATGATGGCCTCGATGCCATTACCAGTATCGGTATCGATGTCAATTCCTGAAATTACATCGGTGCCATCGATCCTTTCCATGCCTAGTTTGGAATCGATATCTGGCATAGACGATGCAGTACTAACTGCCTCAAATCGTGACTGCCAGTATCATTATCCATCTAGTAAGGTTCTTTTTATGCACCAGACCAGTACATCCTCTGGTGCTCAGGCTGCATCTTCAACCTTAGCCTTCCCAGGGATGGTTCCCATTGGAGATCCTTCTTTTCAGAAGTTTCTCCTTGACATGGCAACCTTTCTTGCTATTCCTATCCCTGGCTGTAATCTTAACCAAGGCTCTCCTGCAGAAAAGGGAAATATAATGCTTCCTTTACATCATTCTGTGCAGGATCTTTTTCTGAGAATATGGGAATCACCTTTAAGGGTTCCCTCACCTTCTACAGCAACTAATGTTCTGTATCAGGTGCCCCCTCTCCAGGGTTTCAAAAGAATCAACTTCCCCATCATTCCATTGTAGTGGAATCAGCAATGAGGACGGTAAAAAGCAAGAAGAAACATTCTTCTTATCCGCCAGGTCGTGCTTCTAGAGCACTTGATGCCTTTGGACGTCAAACCTTCCAAACATCTATGCTGGCATCAAGAATTATTTCTTATATATTTTATATGAGTCTAACACTCCAGGAGGTCACAATGAAATTATCTCTTTTGACTCCTTTTTTGTCAGAGCCTAAGGCTGCTGACTATTCCTTGCTTCTTAGTCATAGCCGGAATATCTCTTGGTTTCTTTCTCGTGCTTCTCTAGACTCTTTTGAGTCTGTTAGCAGATCCTCTGCTATTCCCATTGGAGCACGTCGTAGAGCCTGGCTCCAAGCTTCTGACTTGAACAGATGGGCACAACATACACTGGGTAATTCTCCTTGTACTGGAGAAAATCTCTTCAATAAGGAGGCTTTACGTCAGGTTGCTCATTGCTCCACTGACTTCCCTGGTTCTGGAGACCATTCTAAGCCTTCTTCTTCCCCAGGAGGTAGGAAATGTCCTACCAAGCCTTCTTTCCCTAAGAAAAGAAGGTTTCACTCTTCTCCTGCCCATCATCCAGAGGTGCCCAAACAAGGGACACCTCGTCCTAGTCTGAAGTTTCCAAATTCTAGCCAGTCTCAACATACCCAGCAACCATAGGTTCTGAAGGTTACAATCTACAGTTAACCTCTTCTTAACAGAAGTTTGTTCACTGTTTTTTCTTAAAGCTCTACACTGGCGTTTTCCTTTTTCAGTATGCTAAGCTGTCAGGATATTCTTGTCCATGAGTTACAGAATTCTCCTCTTCTTACACCAAGAAGGGAGGTTACAACTATCTCATGATAGTTTCTGTCCCAACATGAACATTTTTTCCTTCAGCTAACTCGCCATATGGGTAAGTCACCCTCCCCCTCTCATCCAGGGTTTCCCCTGACTGAGTGGTACCATACTGAAAAGCTTCTCTAGCTTTCATTCCAGTGTAGAATTTTTGTTTCCTTGAATACATTCTCAGGATAACTCATCAGACAGGGACAGGAATATCACCTCTCCCTTTGTCTGTTTCTCTTTGTTTTGCACAGTAAGATTCTCTCTGCTGTTCTTTCAACTGCTGGGCATGCAGGAGTTCCAGTGATTCAACTACTGGTACTTTTCCTTAAAAATTTTTCTCTAGCCTCAGTAGTGATTCCAAGCTAGTCCTCATCTATCTTGGATAATCCTACCCACTTTAGGCTTCTCACATTATCTTCTTTCTAGCCATCTCCTTTCCTAGGCTGTGGCAAGACACCTGACTTCAGTCAGTTTTATCTCATAATTCTCCTGCACAATGCTCTCTGCAATCTTCAGAGAAGCTTTCTACTATGGGCCCTTGCTACAGAGCATTGATCTTTGTCTCTGAGGGCTATTCTATATAGTAGGAAAAAGCTTATAAATCATTTTCGTGACTGTGAGGGTTCTCCACACCCTCTTGTCTCCTGTTATAAGCTTTTTCTGCATGAATATCTAAGACTATTAGTAACGCATGATACCCCTATGTCCCTCCAGTGGGTCTCCCTGGTATCTTCTCTATGCGTTTCTACCCATCTATCATGTCAGAGTTCTAAAGGACTGATATTATCCTCTGTTTTTCACGCAATCATCCTGGTTATTTTACTGGATTGCATTCCTGCATCTTCTTAGCCCACGGAAATAGATTCTCTATATATCTGTCAAGTGGGTTTCACCCTCTTGTTATTGGATGAATCTTTCCTCTTCACATTCCACATGTGAATGTTCTTAGGGGGCTTAGTGTATCTTCAGACTTATTGTCTACATACATATGTCTGTAAGCTGTAGGTGCATTTTTTATGCCCCTGTATGTATATATCTATATATCCACTTATATATATATATATATATATGTTGATACATATTTCTGCATATCTAGATATGCATATATATATAGGTATATATAACTCCCTATATATATATATATATATATGTTTGTTGGGAGACTTTTATAGATCGATATGTATTACATACTATCTCCTCACTGTCTATGCTATAGCAATTTGTACCTTTCTCAGAGGTCACAGACAGTGGCCTCCTTTTTTCATACTGTTCCTTAGTATGTGGGAACTGTTATGCTCACAACCACTACTGTGGTGATAACAGCTTCCGCTTTGCTCTAGGTCTCCCTGTCCTTGAAGATTCAAGCTTCAATATCTTTCCTATCTCTCATCAGCTAGGAAAGATAGTGTACATCTTCATTGTTTTTGAGTACACATTGTTCTGCTTGGGAATATGGGCTTTTTTCCATAACCTTTCTTCCCTCCAGGACTGGGTTAGTTGTCCAAATCGGTCAGTCTTTTTCTTTTAGTCAATGTTATGGCTCTGTACCTAAAAGAGTTTTCAGCTTTTTTTCATAAAGCTTTCCATTGAAGACCTGCCATTCTAATCCTACCCCAGTTGACACCTGGATCACCTGCTAATTCCAGGTCTGGACCTTCACCCTCACTGCTGTGAGGTCACCTTAAGGATTCCGCTACTGCATATCCAGTAGACTCCATCACGCTTTCTACTTCCTACAATCCAGTAGGTAAGCTCCATATTATAACTGTTCATTAAATGATTTTAATGGTACTTATCATACATGCCATGGACTCCTCTCCTGTAGTCCTTGGGTTTGCTGTTTTTCCTTACAGCTCTTTTATTCTCAACTCCTACCCTCCATTCCCTCATGGGATGCCGGAGATCCTGTGTGGGAAATACACTCCTGATCCAGGAACATGCATTTTATGGGATCTCCCCCTGGCATCTCTAGCTAGGGAGTCCCCATATGTGAAGACTCATTCCTGCTTGTTCCTGGAGATAGCACAGTTACTTACCTGTAACAGGTGATCTCTGGGAACAGCAGGAATAAGTCTTCACAACCCACCCACCTCCCCTAGGAGTTGTATCTATCTATCTATTTTCTTTTCCTCTTTCTCTCCTTTGTCTCAGCTATGATACTCAACTGAGGAGAAGAAGTGGAAAGGGCGGGAAGTCAGCGCACAGGCGCGAGGGATGCTCCCAAAAGCTTTCTGATTGGATGCTGGGGAGCATTCCCGTGCAGTCTCCGTCGGTACCGACGTATCCATATGTGAAGACTTATTCCTGCTGTTCCCAGAGATCACCTGTTACAGGTAAGTAACTGTGCTTTGCGGTCGCCTTTTCTACCTGTTTAGCTACTTTAAGATCATCAGACATAACCACGCGTAGGTCCCGCTCTTCTTTAGTGGACAAAAGTACTTCACCCCCTATACTATATTGCTCCCTTGGATTGCTGCAGCCCAAATGCATGACCTTACATTTTTTAACATTAAATCCCAGCTGCCAAATTCTAGACCATTCTTCAAGCTTAGCTAGATCCCACTTCATGTTCTCTACATCTTCCTGGGTGTCTACTCTATTGCAGATTTTGGTATCATCATCCGCAGAGAGGCAAACCTTACCCGACAGCCCTTCCGCTATATCACTAACAAAGATGTTGAAAAGAATCGGACCAAGGATAGATCCCTGGGGCACACCACTGGTAACATCCTTCTCAGAGTGAGCTCCATTTAGCTGTACTCTTTGTCGCCTCCCACCCAACCAATTTCTAACCCAAGCAGTAACTTTAGGGTCCATCTCTAGGGTGCTCAGTTTGTTTATAAGTCACCTGTGAGGAACAGTGTCAAAGGCTTTAGTGAAATCTAAATACACCACATCTAGGGCTCTCCCTCGGTCCAACTCCCTGGTAACTGAGTCAAAGAAATCAATCAGATTTGTCTGACAAGACCTGCCTCTGGTGAATCCATGCTGCCTCGGATCCTGTAATCCGCTGGACTTCAGAAACCTCTCTATTTTCTCTTTCAGCAGCATTTCCAATAATTTACTCACCACCGAAGTTAAACTAACCGGCCTGTAGTTTTCAACCACATCCTTACTTCTGCTTTTGTGTAAAGGCACCACATGAGCCTCTCTCCAGTTCTTTGGCACCACTCCCGACTCTAATAAGGCATTGAAAAGGTGAGTCAGTGGAGCTACTACAACGTCCCCAAGTTCCCTCAGTATTCTAGGGTGTATCCCATCCGGTCCCATCGCTTAGTCTACATTAAGTTGAGCTAGTTTCTCACGAGCACAGTCTTCTGAAAATTGTTCAAGATGTCCCTCGCTTCTGTTCCTGTTTGTGGGTGCTTTCTGAGGTCCTGCTCCTGGTTCTTTATCTGTGAACACAGAACAGAAATATTTGTTAAGCAAGTCCGCTTTATCTAAGTTGCACAGACATCTTTTTTTGTTGTTGTATACCTTTGAGCATACTATTACAATATTATGATGACATACAGTTGGGATATTTCCAATTATTTCTCAAGATATTTTACACAACATACCTAAAATGCAAAGGGGCCAATACTGTTGACCACAACTATTTTATATACTGTAGGCAAGAATATTTTATTTATTTATTTATTGCTTTTATATACCGCGCTATTTGAAATCAGTGTGGTTTATGTGTATTTGTTATTATAAAATGGGTACCACTGATGTGCAGAGAAATGCACATTAAGGAGGACTTTTATAATATTGTCCTCTTAGGGGTCTTAAGAACATAAGATATGCCATACTGGGTCAGACCAAGGTCCATCAAGCACATTATCCTGTTTCCAACAGTGGCCAATCAAGGTCAGAAGTGCCTAGCAGTTAACCCAAAAGACACAGGTTCCACAATGCTTATATTGTGACAAGCAGTGGATATTCTGGGTCCACTTTAATAATGATTTATGGACCTTTCTTCAGGAACTTAACCAAATCTTTTTTAAACTCGGCTACACTAACAGCTTTTACTACATCATCCGGTAACAAATTCCAGAATTTGATTAAACATGAGTGGAAACAAATTTTCTCTTATTAGTCTTAAATAGATTACCCTGTAGCTTCATTGCATGTCCCCTAGTCTTTCTATAGTTTGATGGCGTAAACAATCGATCTGTTTTCCCATTCCACTCCATTCATTAATTTATCGACCTCTATCTTATCTCTCCTCAGCCATTCTTTATAGGGGTATCCTTCCACCCCTTTTACCATTTTGGTGGCTCTTTTCTGTACATTTTCTAATAACACTATATCCTTTTTAAGACATGGCAGCCAGAATTGCACACAATATTCAAGGTGTGGTCGCACCATGGAACATACAGAGGCATTATATTCAAGGTGTGGTCGCACCATGGAACATACAGAGGCATTATAATATCCTTTGTTTTATTCTCCATTCCTTTCCTTATTATGCCTAGCATTCTATTTGCTCTCTTGGTCGCCGCTGCACACTGGGAGGAGGGTTTCAACGTTATCCACGATGACACCTAAATCTTTTTCCTGGGTGGCGGTTCCTAATGTGGAACCTTGCATCATGTAACCATAGTTTGGGTTGTTCTTTCCTAGGTGCATAACTGTGTACTTGTGCACATTAAATTTAATTTGTCATTTGAATATCAAGTCTTCCAATTTATCAAGGTCCTCTTGCAGTTTTTCACAATCCTCATGGGTTTTAACAACTTTGAATAATTTTGTCATCTGCAAATTTGATTACTTCACTCCAGGTCATTTATGAATATGTTAAAAAGCAGCAGACCCAGCACAGATTCCTGGGGTACTCCACTGTTCACCTTTCTCCACTGGGAAAAATGACCATTTAGCCCTAAGAACATAAAATATGCCATACTGGGTCAGACGAAAGTCCATCAAGCCCAGTATCCTGTTTCCAACAGTTGCCAATGTAGGTCATAAGTACCTAGCAGTTTCCCCAAAAGACATAGGTTCCTCAATGCTTGTGTTGGGTCAAGCAGTGATGACCTGTGTCCCTTTTAATAATGGTTTATGGACCTTTCCTCCAGGAACTTGTCCAAACCTTTTTTAAACCCAGCTACACTAACAGCTTTTACTACATCCTCCGGTAACAAATTCCAGAGCTTGATTACACATTGAGTGAAAAAGTATTTTCTCTTACCCTGTAGCTTCATTGCATTTCCCCTAGTCTTTTTAGATTCTGATGACGTAAACAATTGATCTACGTTTACCCGTTCCACTCCATTCATTAATTTATAGACCTCTATCATATCTCCCCTCAGCCGTCTCTTTTCCAAGTTGAAGAGCCCTAAACTTTTTAGCCTCTCTTCATAGAAGTATCCTTCTATCCCCTTTACCATTTTGGTGGTTCTTCTCTGTACCTTTTCTAATAGCGCTATATCTTTTTTAAGATACGGCGACCAGAATTCCACACAATATTCAAGGTGCAGTCGCACCATGGAACTATACAGAGGCATTATAATATCCTTTGTTTTATTTTCCATTCCTTTCCTTATGATACCTAGCATTCTATTTGCTCTCTTGGCCGCTGCTGCACACTGGTCGGAGGGTTTTAAAATGTTGATGTAAGAGCTGATCAGCTAAACAAGCAGCAGGTACATTATTCACAACAGTATAACTCAAAACTATTAATTTGGCTTTTCCAATATTAATTGCTTGTCTGTTTTAATATTTAGAGCTTGTTTATTAAGAGGTATTAACCACCTTTATGAAGAGATTCACCTAAGATAGTGTAGAGCAGGTATAACTTGACATGAACAAGTTCCACTGTAGTAACAACATAACAATAGTAAAATGATAGCATAATACCTAATTAGAACAGTGAAGTAAATTTGGAGATAGGAAACATTAAATTCTAGTTGTAATAATAATATGATACTGTCAATAATGTACATATCAAAACAGCACATTAGAACATTCATATAGCAAATATAATACAGTGTCAGCAGAATAGAAATGTTGCATCATAATATCAGCACAGTAGATCATTTGTATAGCATAGATATCATACAATGTCAGTTTAATACAAATGAAATACCTTAATAGGCAGCAAGTAGAACATTCATACAACATAGATATGATGTTCACGGCAAAAACAGAGAAAATAACTGTAGATAAAGACCATGCGGCCTATCCTGTTTGCCCATCCATAAGAACGGTTAAGTTCTACAATCCCTTCCTTCCCTTGCTTTTTTGAATTTGGATACTGTTTTCTTATCCACTGCCTTCATTGGGAGGCTGTTCCACACATCCACCACCTTTTCCATACAGAAATATTTCCTCAGGTTACTCTTGAGTCTATCCCACTGTTAGCATAATGCCATGAAACAGTTTAATTAGCAACGGAGAAGGGGATAAGTGCAGTTGGGACATATTGACAGACAAGATGGGTAAGACAAAGGCATTGGGATAAATAAAAGTGGGTTTTTAGACTGAGGATAAATATATCTCCAGGAACAAGCAGGAATGAGTCTTCACATATGGGTATCGTCGGTACCGACGGAGCCTGCGCGGGAACGCTCCCCAGCATCCAAAAGGAAAGCTTTTGGGAGCATCCCACAGCGCCTGCGCGCTGCCTTCCCGCCTTTCCTAACCGCCTCTCTCCAGTTCTTCTTTTCCGCGGAGCCAGCAGGTCATGTTCCTGTCACCGCTGAAGAATTTCTTTATTTTATTTTATTTCTTTGGTCGCGCGTCTGCCTTCTCGACGCTGGACCGGTACTGCCGGTCTTTTCTTTATTCTAAAAAATAAAATAAAAAAACTACTGTTTTTCTCACTTCAGTGCATTTTCTTCTTTGGCCTTAGGCCTAGGACATTTTTCCTCATGGAAAAGCCCGCCTCTGGGTTTAAAAAATGCACGAAGTGCAGCAGCACTATTTCTGTCACTGACACCCATGAATGGTATCTAAAATGTTTAGGTCCTGACCACTCCATTGTGTATTGTGAGTCCTGCTCCATGATGTCTAAAAGAGGTCTACAGAATCGAGCAGCTAATCTCAGTACCCTGTTTCCCTCGGATGCAGCTTCGGTTGCATCGACGTCTTCCAGGGCTGCTTCTTCCTCACATGGATCTCAGGTAACCAAACTTAAATCCAGCCAGTCCTCGAAGGGTAGATCTCCCTCTAAGTATCGAGATGCCTCCGGGCTTGCCCTCGAGGAATCCGCACCGGCAAAATTACCCCGGTGGGAGGCTCCGGCTTCCAAAGCTTTATGGGGTCACAGGTTGACATTGATGGCTCGGCCTCGACCGATCACCTGTTGCCATGTTCTGGGGTACCGGTGGTTCCCACTGGTACCGACATCCAGACATTGGTTGCGTCAATGGATCAGAATATCCTGACCATGCAGCGTGCCATCACGGCATTCATACAAGCTGCGACGCCTTCGGTACCGCAACAAACTCCGTTGCCGGTATCGACTCTGGCACCAGTACCGACATCAGTTCCGGTGCCGGTACCGATTGCATCGACATCTGCTTCGGTGTCGACTGCAGCGGTACACTGTTCTGTGATGCCCATCGGTACCGAACCGGTACCGATCACTCCCGATGTCGATACCACCTGGTACGCGTATCGGGCTCTGCAGGAGCATCCAGACAGGTGATACTTCGATTCCTCTGAAGACTCTGATGAATCAGAGGTCTCTGTCGAAGCATCGGTGATTCATCCTCAGGAGCCCTCTTCTCCAAAAAGGAGAATGTCTCCTCCAGAAGACTTGTCTTTTCAAGACTTCATTAGGGAAGTGGCCAGGGGCCTTTCCATCTCAGTGGCCCCTGAGACAGAGCCTAGAGCCAAAAAATTAGATATTTTACAATATCCTAAGGCTCCTAAAGAGGCAGCCACTTTACCAATACATGAGATTCTTTATGATCACATGTTGGGCATATGGGAGACTCCTCTCACCACTTCCCCTCATTCTCGCAGGTTGGACACCATGTATCGTGTTCCTCCTTGTCCTGGCTTTCATAAGACTCAGCTTCCTCACCACTCCATTGTGGTGGAGTCTGCTATGAAGAAGATAAAGAGTACAAAAAGGCACTCTTCTGCTCCTCCAGGAAGAGAATGCAGAACCTTAGATGCCTTTGGCAGGAGAATTTTCCAGGCCAGTATGCTTGTTGCCAGAATCAACTCCTATAGTCTCTATATGGGGATGTTTCTAAAAGAAGTTACAGATCACCTGCAAACTTTATCTCCTTTTATTTCAGAAGATAAAAGGGAAGAGTGCCTCACCTGGCTCAAACATGCCCATGATATTTCCAAGTTTTCCAACCGTGCAGCCTTTGACTCTTTTGAAGGTGCCAGCAGAGCCTCGGCCATTGCCATAGGTGCACGCAGAGTTGCTTGGTTACAAGCGTCTGATTTGGAACCTTGGGTTCAAGATGGACTAGGAAACCTTCCTTGTACAGGTGAAAACCTTTTTGGCAAAGATTGGCAAGCAAAGGCCACCCAAATGGATGCTGAAAATTCTGCTTTAGATAGACTTTCAAAGTCTACTTCTGCTCCTTTTAAGAAAAGGTTGTTTAAAAAGGGATTTTTTCCCAAAAAAGGGAAATATTATTCTGCTTATGGTCAGCAGTCATCTACTGCAGGTCGTTTTGCTACAAAGAGACAGCAACAACCGAAACAGGCCAAGCCTAAGGCTGCTAGGACTGTTACGGCCCAACAGCCTCAGCCTCCTCAGGGCCTTTGACTTACAACTAGAGAGCTTAGCCTTTCTGGCTCTAGAACATCCAGAGCCTCTCACCATTCCAGGAAGGTTGGCTTACTTTGCTCCCAAATGGGAACAAATCACAGCAGAGCAATGGACCCTCTCCATCATAAGGGAGGGGTACAAGCTTCATTTCTTAAACCTTCCTCCTCACACCATGGTGAGACAGTTCAATTCTCAGACATCTCTCCTCGACCTTCTGGGTCAGGAGATTACTACCCTTCTTGCCCAAGGGGCAATAGAAGAAGTACTCCTGCTTCAACAGGGCTCAGGGTTCTACTCCCCCTACTTTCTTATCCAAAAGAAAACAGGCGGCTACAGACCCATATTAGATCTCAGAGAATTGAACAAGTTTCTATGCAAGGAGAAATTCAAGATGATTTCTCTCGGTACTCTCCTTCCATACCTTCAGAGTCAGGATTGGCTTTGCTCTCTAGACCTCAAGGATGCGTACACCCATGTCCTCATCCATTCAACACACAGAAGGTTCCTTCGGTTCCTTTATCAAGGGAAGCACTATCAATACAGAGTGCTTCCTTTCGGTCTGGTCTCTGCACCAAGGGTGTTCACAAAATGCATGGCAGTAGTAGCTGCATTTCTACGCACTCTAGGGATATTCGTATTCCCATATCTGGATGACTGGCTCATCCGAGCTCCATCCCAGTCAGAGGCCCAGACTTCTCTAACCTGCACAAGCTGTATCCTTCAGTATCTGGGACTTGTAATAAACTTTCTAAAATCCCATCTCACCCCTACTCAATCTCTAGAGTTCATAGGGGCCTTGCTGGATACCACAACTGCAAGGGCCTATCTTCCCCAGGCCCGTTGCCTACGCTTGGTGCAGTTAGCCTCACAAATTCAGTTAAAATCCCATTTAACTGCTCGAGAGATGTTACAACTGTTAGGCCACATGGCATCCACTGTGCATGTGGTTCCTTACGCTCGCCTTCACATGAGGGCAGCTCAGTGGACTCTGTCCACCCAATGGACCCAGGCATCAGGTTGCCTGTCAGACAAAATAGCAACCTCCAGTCGCCTCTTTTGGTCCCTCCACTGGTGGAAGTCCACTCAAAATCTGTTGCTGGGGTCCGCCTTTCAACAGGTGTTACCACAAGCAACCCTTACAACAGATGCCTCTCCAAGAGGTTGGGGAGCTCATCTTCAAGATCTCTCCACTCAAGGCATCTGGTCCCTAGAAGAGACATCTCTACATATCAACCTCTTAGAGCTCAGAGCAATTTTTCTAGCTCTGAGTCTTCCACACTCTGCTCAGCTACAAGACAGTCCTCATCCACACGGGCAACCAAGTAGCCATGTTTTACGTGAACAAGCAGGGCGGGACTGGCTCTCTGTCGCTTTGCAACGAAGCTCTGAGATTGTGGGCCTTCGCCAGAGAGCATCAAATTCATCTCATGGCAGTGTATCTTCCAGGGGTTCAAAACTCTTGGGCAGACAGACTCAGTCGAGTTCTGCTTCCACACGAATGGTCCCTCCATGGGGACCAGATATCCAGGATCTTCTGAATTTGGGGAACCCCGGACATAGACCTCTTTGCAAGTCCGTGGATTGCCAAACTTCCCCGGTTCTGTTCCAGGATTCCGTGTCAGGGAGTTCAGGCCAGGGATGCCTTCCTCCTTCATTGAGGGCAAGACTTCCTCTATGCCTTTCCACCCATTCCCCTAATTCCCAAGACACTCTTCAAACTTCAGAGAGACAAGGGGTCTATGATCCTCATAGCACCACATTGGCCACGCCAAGTGTGGTACCCTCTACTTCTGCATCTCTCCCAAGCTCCCTCCCTGGACTTGGGATCTGCTCCAGACCTCCTGTCCCAGGAGGAGGGAACGTTGTGGCACCCAAATCCCCAGTCTCTTCACCTCAGAGCCTGGTTGCTGAAGGCCTAGACCTTCAAGATTTGCATCTTTCTCAGCAAGTGAAGGATATCCTTCATGCTTCCAGAAAGCCTTCCACTAGATGTTCCTATGCTTTTAAATGGAAAAGGTTTACCATTTGGTGTGCAGAGAAGGGTCTTAACCCTCTTGCAATACCTCTGAATTCTTTACTAGAGTATTTGCTGGGAGGGAGGAGTAGCCTAGTGGTTGGGGCAAGGTACTTCAGACTGGAAGGTCGGGGGTTCAAATCCCACTAGAGGACAGCAACCTTGGGCTGGAAGGACTGGGGTTTCTAGTCCCACAGGTGCTCCTTGTGGTCTTGGGCAAGCCACTTAACCCTCCATTGCCCATGTTCCCTGTAAGTATTAGTGTGTGTGTCTCATATCCCCACGTGTTAAATGTATCCCCCACTTGTGTTGTGACCGCTTTGATTGAAGGATAAGGCGGTATACAAAACTGTCTAAATAAATAAATAAATAAATTTATCCCATGCAGGCCTTAAAACGAATTCAGTAAGAGTCCATTTGAGTGCTATTGCAGCATCCCTTAAACCTCTCAATGGACAGCCTATTTCCTCTCATCCTCTTATAGCAAGATTTATGAAAGGCCTTCTTTTGACTAAACCTCCCATCAGACCACCTCCAGTGGCATGGGACTTGAATCTGGTTCTTGGCCAGCTTATGCAGCCACCTTTTGAACCCTTAGCCACTACCTCCTTGAAATTTCTTTCCTGGAAGGTTATTTTTCTCATTGCAGTCACTTCAGCTCGCCGCAACAGTGAGCTGCAAGCCTTGGTGGCTAATCCTCCTTATACAAGGTTCCATCATGACAAGGTAGTCCTCAGGACTAATCCACACTTTATGCCTAAAGTGGTCTCACCTTTTCATCTGAACCAGGAGGTTTATTTACCTGTCTTTTTTCCAGGACCTCATGCTTCAAGTGCAGAGAGGAATCTTCATACCCTGGATTGTAAAAGAGCTCTTGCTTTTTACTTGCAAAGGACACAGCAACATAGAAAGTCCTCTCAACTCTTTGTTTCTTTTGATCCCTCTCATTTAGGACTTCCATTCTCTAAGAGAACTCTGTCCAATTGGATTGCTCAGTGTATTTCTTTCGCCTACCAGAGTAAGAACCTTTCTCTGGAGGGCCATGTCAGAGCTCACAATGTGAGGGCCATGGCAGCCTCTATGGCTCATCTAAATTCTGTGTCCATCGACCAGATCTGTCGAGCGGTCACCTGGGCCTCGGTTCATACCTTCACAGCCCATTACTGCTTGGACAAGGACTCCCGCCTGGATGCCTTGTTTGGTCAGGCTGTTCTCAAACACCTGTTCCATACCTAACCAACTCCTACCCTCCATCCCTGCCTGGATGCCTGAGATTCATGGGTGGAGGTAGAGCCCTTCCCAGGGACTCACAACCTGGGTGATCTCCCAGGCATCTCTAGCTGGGGAGTCCCCATATGTGAAGACTCATTCCTGCTTGTTCCTGGAGATAGCACAGTTACTTACCTGTAACAGGTGATCTCTGGGAACAGCAGGAATAAGTCTTCACAACCCACCCACCTCCCCTAGGAGTTGTATCTCTCTATCTTCCTTTCCTTTCCTCACTCTCTCTTTGTCTCAGCTTTAAAACTCGAACTGGAGAGAGGCGGTTAGGAAAGGCGGGAAGGCAGCGCGCAGGCGCTGTGGGATGCTCCCAAAAGCTTTCCTTTTGGACGCTGGGGAGCGTTCCCGCGCAGGCTCCGTCGGTACCGACGATACCCATATGTGAAGACTTATTCCTGCTGTTCCTAGAGATCACCTGTTACAGGTAAGTAACTGTGCTGTACAGTTGAATAAGGTATGTGGAACTAGTCTCAATTGCAGGATGTGCAGCAGGCTAATACTAATGTGGTGTGAATGATAGAATAGTCAGTCACCACAGCCATTAAAGACTTGGGGAAAAAAGGCTGGCTTTCACCTGCTTCCATAAGTAGTGGTATTTGAGTTTTGTGTAGCCCCTCTGGGAGTGAGCTCCAGAGTGAGAGAGCTATTGCTGAGCAGGCTCACTGGCAGGTTCCACATCACATGATTTTCTTTGTTGAGGGTAAAATTATGGATGTTCCTTAAGGGGTCCTTAGAGGCCTCAAATATGTGTAGACGGCTAACTTATTCTTTAGGTACTCTGATCCATTTCACCTGAAGATCTTGAAAATCAGAGAATTTTAAGTTGGCCCTGTAAGATATTGATAGCCAATGCTGCTTTTGCAGGAATGGTGTGATATGCCTATGGAAAATATGAGAGGAAATGTCCTAAAGAGTAGATAAGGTGGGTGAATGGAAGTGCCCCACCAAATCTGCACAAGTGGTATAATTCTGCAATGACAAAGAAACCTACTTTCATCTGTGACTCAAGGAGTATTTATATACCAACCAGCACATGAACATGCAACTACCATCCTCTCAGCCATACATGGAGGTAGACACTGAACACAGCCTCCAACTATCTGGTCCTACAGCATGCTAGCAGACTTAGAGAAACATTTCAACTCTTACATTAAGAAGCCCCTCCTTTTCCTGAAATGCACTCATGACACTTTTTTTTCTTTTTTTTTTAAATTTTCTATTTATCAATTTTTTACAGATACACCAAGCAAATTTGGAATAGGAAAAACAAGCGATGGTCTAACAAAAATAAGGTCATAATAAAAATCACATAGCAAACACCAAAAACCCTAACTGGGAAATTAAAGGCCATCGGCTAAATAGTCCACAATGAGGGTGATCCAAGAGACACAGTTCCAGAGGAGTGGAAATAAAAAGGAAAAACTCATGACACTTTTAGCATTTGGACCTATGGACTCACAGCCCTAGAGGTAGTTTAGCAGGAATTTAAACTTTACCCCACCATCAGCCTGAAGCTAGAACAGTCTAAGCAACAGGTTTGTTTTCTTGATACCACTATGTAACTAAGGGACACATAAGAGCATCCAAAAACCAGTAGGAGAACATTTTAACCTTCCAGAGTGCACATCCTCTGACCTTAAGGTTGTCATAATTCAACAAAAAAACTTCAAAGGGACATTTCAGCATGCTTTAGATCCTGCCTGAGAGCTTTTAAAAGGGTTTTGGTCTACATTTTTAGAATGTGTTAGTCTTTTTGCTGCTTTGTTTTAAAATGAGAAATGCTTGGGTTTTTTTAGTGGTGTAAGTTTAAAACTTTGCTGTTAGTTTATCTTTCTCTCAGCACTTTGAAGCCACCCACACCTCATCAGGGTTAGTGGGCCTGATTAGCCTGTGAAAGAACCGAGGACTGCATAAAAGTCTTCAGAATCTTCCAAGGCATTCCTTTAGCCTGTGAAAGAACCAAGGACTGCATAAAAGTCTTCAGAATCTTCCAAGGCATTCCTAACCAGGGTCTCTCCATTTTAAAGCAAGGTTTCATGTGCAGGATGCCTACATGCTGAAACTCTTAGCAAACAGGTGGAGGGCGCTCAGAGAAGAGGTGCCAAGGCTGAGGAGCATTCAAGACAGTGAGAGGTACATTGATGAGATGCTTATTGAAACATCCAAGCTCTCCAGCAGAGGTGAGGATGGGAGCCTACAGAAGGACCAAGGTTGGATGAGTCACCAGGGCCTGCAGAATCACCAATCCAACTCCTCAAGCCCTTGAATTGAAGAACCATTATGCAGCCCTGGAAGTGGAGGAGGCGGAGGCATCCCAGGAAAGGGAAGATCCTGAGCTCTAACACCCCATAGTTGCTGAATCAGTGACCACTAGGAAGCGAAGGGGTAGTGGTGATTGGTGACTCTCTTCTGAGGGGGTACTGAGGCATCCATCTGCCAACCAGACTTGATGTCCAGAGAGGTATGCTGTCTGCCAGGTGCCATAATCCAAGATGTTACAAAGAGTTTGCTGAAACTCATCAAGCCTATATGTACCCCTGATTTTACTCATTGAAATCAGTGTTGCTCATCTATGTTGGCACAAATGATACTGCCAGGTATCCCTTTGAGCGTATCAAGAGTGACTTCATGGCTCTGGGACAGAGGGTGAAGCAGATAGGGCATAGGTGCTGTTCTCTTAAATCCACCCTGTTGAGGGTAAAGGCCAGGGCAGAGAAGCTTGCATCCTGGAGATAAATACATGGTTGCGTGGATGGTGTCATCGAGAGGGTTCAGGAAACCAAAACAATGGGATGATGTTCCAAGGACTGCAGAGCAGAAATGGCATCCATCTGTCCAAGAAGATTCAACATGTATTCAGTAGCAGACTGGCTAACCTATTGAAGAGGGCTTTAAACTAGATTCATTGGAGATGGGTGAAGAAAGCCCACAGGTAAGTAAAATGTTAAATACCTTTATGTTGTTAAGTGTTGTCAAGTCTGTGTCAACTCATGGCGACCCACTGGATAGTTGTCCTAAATTATGTTCGGTCTTCAGTCAGGCGGCTCATTGTTGACAGACTGGCACCCGTAGGTGCTGTTATTGTATCGATCTATCTCATTGCTGACCTTCCTCTTTTGCGTTGACCTTCTAACTTGCCAAGCATCATGTCTTTCTCTAATGATATAATGAAATACCTTTATAGAAATAGGTAAAAGGGGAAACATCTGGAAAGCAGTGTCTATAAATGCCCATAGCATGGGAAATAAGATCCCAGATGTTGAGGCTTTAATGGGAGAGGCTGACTTGGATTTAGTGGCTGTTACAGAGACATGGTTCACGGACAACATGACTGGGATATACCAGGCTTTATGTTATTCAGAAAGGACAGGGTAGGAAGAAGGGGAGGTGGAGTGGCACTATATGTAAAAAAATATTAAAGCTATGGAAATACAGGGTTTAAAAGGGAAAAAAGAGGCAGTGTGGGTTAAACTAGAAAGAGGGAAAGAGAAATCCATTTGCATTGGCATGATATACAGACCTCCATCAAAGGGAGAAGACGTGGATGGAGATTTAATAGAAGACATACGCAGCATCCCCAGGAAAGGAGAAGTGCTACTGATAGGGGATTTGAATATGCCGGATGTTGATTGGCACATACCTGCTGTGGTGTCATCTAGAAGCAAGGAGATCCTGGATTCTTTACAGGAAGAAGTATTCAGGCAACTGGTAGCAGAACCCATACGTGAAGGGGTCATACTGGACTTGGTGCTTTCCAATCTGGAAAGTGTTTCTGATGTTACAGTGGGATATTATCTCACATCCAGTGATCACCAGATGGTGTGGTTCAGTATTAGGACTAGTTCTGATAAAATCCATTCAAAAGCGAGGGTCTTAAAAAAAAACACCTAACTTTGCAAAGATGGGCCAATACCTCAGGGATGTAGAAAAACAGTGGGCAAAACCAAAAGGGCATATTTTAAGGGCAGACAACCTTTTTGTTAGAATGGTAAATAAACGGAAAAGGAGGCTGCTATGGTTCTCAAAAGAGGTAGCTGAAAAGGTGAAGAAAAAGGAGGCATTCATGAAATACAAGAGATCACACAGAGAGGAAGACAGGCATCTATATTTGGAAAAACTTGAGAGACTGGCAAAGTAGTCAGGAAAGCAAAGATACAAAAAAAAAGAAACAGCCAATGCAATAAAATGGTGGGATAAGACGTTTTTCAGATATGATAATGAGAAGAGGAAGAGCAAAAGTGGTATTGTCAGACTGAAGGGTGAAGGGAAGAAATATGTAGAAGCTGATGATGATAAAGCGGAATTGCTTAACAAATATTTCTGTTCTGTGTTCACAGATGAAGGGCCAGGAGCAGGATCTCAGACAACACCCAGAAACAGGAACAAAAGCGAGGGGCATCTTAAACAATTTTCAGAGTACTGTGTTTGTGAGGAACTGGCTAAACTAAAAGTGGGCAAAGTGATGGGACCAGATGGGACACATCCAAGAATACTGAAAGGACTTGGGGACGTTCTAGCAGTTCCACTGACTGACCTTTTCAATGTCTTTTTGGAGTCGGGGGGGTGGGGGGGGTTGCCAGAGGACTGGAGAGAGACAGATGTGGTCCCTTTATCCAAAAGCGGAAGTAAAGATGGGGTTGAAAACTACAAGCCGGTTAGTTTAACCTTGGTGGTGAGTAAATTATTGGAGACGCTGCTGAAAGAGAAAATAGTGATGTTTCTGGAGTCCAATGAATTGCAGGATCCGAGGCAGCATGGATTCACCAGGGGCAGGTCTTGTCAGACAAATCTGGTTGATTTCTTTGACTGGGTGACTAGGGAGTTGGACCAAGGAAGAGCCCTAGATGTGGTATATTTAGATTTCATAAAGCATTTGACACTGTTCCACACAGGCAACTTATAAACAAACTAAGCATCCTTGGGATGGACCCTAAAGTTACTGCTTGGGTTAGAAATTGGTTGAATGGGAGGCGACAAGGGGTACAGGTAAATGGAGTTCACTCTGAGGAGAAGGAGTTTACCAATGAAGTACCGCAGGGATCTGTTCTTGGTCCGATTCTTTTTAACATCTTTTTTAGTGATATTTCGGAAGGGCTGTCGGGTAAGGTTTGCCTTTTTGTGGATGATACCAAACTATGCAACAAAGTAGACAAACAGGAAGGTGTAGATAACATGAAGAGGGATCTAGCTAAGTTTGAAGAATGGTCTAAAATTTGGCAGCTGAGATTTAATGCTAAAAAATGTAGGGTCATGCATTTGGGCTGCAACAATTCAAGGGAGCAGTATACTGATGTACTTCTGTCCACGAAAGAAGAACAGGACCTAGGTGTGATTATGTCGGTGTCTGACAATCTCAAAGTAGCTAAAGAGGTTTACAAGGCGATGGCGAAAGCTAGAAGGATGCTTGGGTGCATAGGGAGAGGAATGGCCAGCAGAAGAAAGGAGGTGATAGTGCCTATGTAGAAGTCTTTGGTTCGACTGTGTTGGAGTATTGTGTGCAATTCTAGAGACCGCACCTTCAAAAGTATATAAACAGGTTGGAGTCAGTGCAGAGGGTGGCTACTAAAATGGTTAATGGTCTTCGTTATGAAGCATTTGAGGACAGACTTAAGGACCTTAATATGTATACTTTAGAGGAAAGGTGGGATAGAAGTTATATGATTGAGACGTTTAAATAATGTCGTGGCATAATTGCAAAGGAGGAGAGCCTCTTTCGATTGAAAGGAAGCTCTGCTACAAGGGGACATAAGATGAGGGTGAAAGAGGATAGACTCAGGAGTAATATGCAAAGTGGTAGATGGGTGGCATAGTCTCCCAGTGGAGGTGGTAGAGTTGAGGACAGTATCTAAATTCAAAAAAAGCATGGGACAAACGCAGAGGTTCTCTAAAGGAAAAAAGGGGACTGTTGTAGTTGGTGATATGGAAGGGCAGACTAGATAAGCCATATGGCCTTTTTCTGCCGTCATGTATCTATGTTTGTATGTTTCTTTATACTTTCACCCTAGGCCAGAATAGAACAATGACTTTGTTATCCAATACAGGTGTAAGTTAATTTAATTAATCTCAGGTTATCCCCATGCCCCTGTAGTTGTCGTCATAATTATTCTGCTGCTATTACTTCTTTTCCACATCCTGCTCTGCATTCCTTAATACCTTCTCTGTACTCTCTAGCCTTCTCCCTCTCACATTCACTCATGTTCGTGTATATTTTCCCACCTCCTTCATGCTTCTGATGAAGTGGACTATCTTTAAAAGCTCTTGCTTCAATAAATAGATTAGTCTATAATGTGCAATGGCCTCTTTGTCCTTTTTGGGTAAATGGTAGGCAACAGAAGATAGTGGTAAATGGAGGTAAGTGGTAAAAAGCAAAAGGTGATACGTTAACCATTTCAGTTATTTATAGGACTTATCCATTAAAAATTTTCTGCATGGTATAAAATTATAATAGGTCTGTAGTTTTCAATTTCTTCCATGTTGCCTCTCTTGGGGAAGTGGTACTATATGTGCCCTATACCATTCTCTAAGAACTCGCTGCATGGATTTTTTCTACCATGACCTAACCCCACTTCCTGAGGTGGTGAGCATAAATTTCAAAGGCAGTTTTATGCAAGTAAATGTGTATCTCCAGGAACAAACAGGAATGTAGTCTTCACATATGGGTATCATTGGTACCGACGGAGCCTGTGCGGGAACGCTCCACAACGTCCAGTAGGAAAGCTTTTGGGAGCATCCCACTGTGCCTGCGTCGCTTCCTTCCTGCCTTTCCAGCTCTCCCTCTTCAGTTTTTCTTTTTTCGTGGAGCCAACAGGCAGCAAACCCTGTCACAGCAGAAAAATTTCTTTTGTGGTCACGTTTGCCTTCACCGTCGACGCCTATATGAGTACCACCAGTCTTTTCTTCATTTTCTTACTTCTTTTCTTAAAAAAAAAAGAAAAAAGAATTCTTATTATCTCCAGGAACAAGCAGGAATGAGTCTTCACATATGGGAGACGTCACCGACGGAGCCCGCACGGGAATGCTCCCCAGCATCCAATCAGAAAGCCTTTGGGAGCATCCCCCCCCCCCCCCCCCGCCCTTCCTACTGCCTCTCCCCAGTTTTTCGTTTTCCGCGGAGCAGGCAGGACGTCCCTCCTGCCACCGCAGAACTTTTCACCTTTTTTTTTCTTGTTTCTGTAGTTGTGGCTTTCCCGCCGACAGCGGCACCTCTGTGCCCCTTTTGTTTTTCTTTTCTCACTTATTTTTCGTCGCCTAGCGGGACCTTTTTTCCCTCTGGACGCCGAGGCCTACCAGGCTTACAGCATGGAGCCCCAGAAGTGCCCTCACTGCGGGGACTTAGTTTTCCACATGGACTCCAATGCCTGGTGCCTCTCTTGTTTGGGGCCTGACCCTTTCCCCCCGGGTCCTCCGGGCTGCAGTGTCGGGAGAAGACGCGGTCATCGGTTTTTTCTTCTCTCCAGGATCAGGTAACCACGCAACAGTCTGTTAAGACTAGCCAAGTCTTGGGCGAGTCTCATGCGCGGCATGGCGACGGCTCCGGCCAACCCCTCAAGTCCCCCTTGGCTACTATACCCCGGCGGGAGTCCTCGGGCTCCAAAGCATCTACGGGGTTTCGGGATGTTCCTGGGGTTCGCTCCTCACAGAACATTCCCGAGCCGTGCTCGAGGGAGGTACCCGCTTCGAGCGGTGCCGATTCCCCAGCATCGGCGCTGGTGTCGAGTGCCCCACTCTTCGCCAGGGATCGTCAGCTGGTGTCCTCGGCACCTCCGGGGCCGATCGACTCGACCGAGTCTGACCTCCCTATATCCAAGCCACGCTCGGGCGTGGTATCCGCTCTGGGCGGTGCAGACCCCCCGGCATCGGTGTCGGTGTCGAGCGTTCCGCTCCTCACCGAGGATCGTCCGGGGCCGATTGAATTGGTCCAGTCTGGCGTTCCTTCATCCCTGCCATGCGCGGGGGTGGTATCCGCTACTGGCGGTGCCGACCCCTCGAAGTCGGTGTCGGTGTCGAGCGTTCTGCTCCTCACCGGGGGCTGTCAGCTGCGGTCCTCGGCGCCTCCGGGGCCGACCGACTCCTGCCGGTATGGCGTTCCTACGGGGGTGGTATCTGCTTCCGGCGGTGCCGACCCGTCGGTGTCGAGTGACCCGCTCCCCACCAGGGATCACCTGCCGCTGCCCTCGGCAGCTCTAGGGCCGACCGACTCGACACAGTCTGGCGGCCCTACGTTCAGGCCATGCGCGGAGGTGTTACCCGCTTCGGGCACGTCGGCGTCGATGGTTCCACTCTTCGCCGGGGATGGTCATCTGGCCTCGCTCCCTTCGGGGCCGGTCGCTTCGACCCGCGCTGGGTTGCCGGTATCCCAGCCCTGCGCGAGGGTGGTACCGGGTTTGCGCGGCACCGCTCCGCCAGAGACGGCAGGGGCGTCGAGCGCCAGGGACCGCCGTCGGCCTTCCCCGGGAGCCTCGGGGTATGTCGATCAGCCCCAGAAGGGCGACCCCCCCCGGCATCGTCGTGGCCGTCGAGGGCCCCGCCCTTTCTGAGAAAGGGGGCCCCGGGGTCTTCGATCGCTTTGATCCAGCCTGGATCCGCGCCATCCCGAAACGGTACCCCGGCGTCGGCGCAGGAGTTTTGCACTTCCCTCCCCGCAGGGGCTCGTCGTCGGGCGACCTGGGTACTCTCGGGGACGGGTCGTATGCCCCGGAAGAATTTCCCTCCGGGTCAGGCGGGCTCGAGAGGGGGCCCGGCATCTGGCAGTGCCCGCCGCCCGAAATCGGCGCCGGCGTCAGATGACCCCCTCTCCACCGAGCTTTGTCCTCGGGGCCCTTGATGCTCGCGACGCCGATCGACGCGGTTCCGATCCGCTCCCCGGGATCAGCACAGCCGGCGCGGCCGCCATGGCCCTCTAGAAGGAAGTCGATCTCCTCGCTCGGTTCGATGCCCAGCCTGGAATCGGTATCCAGCCTCGAAGACTTGGCCACGACACGTCTCGGGATCGGCCCCTGTCCCCTCCCGCGACGCAGAGCGGAGATCGTTGGCCACTGCCCTCCGGCTGCCACGGAACCGCTTCAGTTGCCGGGGGCAGCGCCGCCCCCGGGTTCGGGGCCGAGGCCGATTCCGGCGGCTCCGTCGGTGCCATCGACCCTTTCGATGCTTAGCTTGGAATCAATTCCAGGAGCCGACGACCCCATGTTGACTACCCCGGTCCGGGGCTGTTGGACCCCTCCTCTGCCCTGCGGGCATCAGCCCGAGAGGCTTCTCGGTGCCCTGGCGGCCTCTCCCGCCACCGCCTCCCACGGCATAGCCCCTCCGGGAGAGCCATCTTTTCAGAATTTCCTCCTTGACATGGCGGACTTGCTGGCCATCCCTATCCCGGACCTAACTCCAGGCCCTGCGGAACGGGCCGCCGTGATGCTTCCTCTGCATCCCTCCCTGCAGGATCTCCTGCTGGGGGCTTGGCGGTCGCCTTTGAGGGTTCCAGCACCGTCGACTGCGATGCATGCTCTGTATCGGGTGCCCCCTCCCCGGGTTTTCGTCGGCAGCACCAGCTTCCACATCGTTCCATTGTGGTGGAATCGGCGCTGAGGAAGGCCGGAAGCAAGGATAAGCATTCTTCTCGCCCTCCAGGCCGCGCCTCGAAGACGCTAGATACCCTAGAACGTCAAACCTTCCAAACGTCTATGCTGGCGTCCAGGATTATTTCATATATTTTTTATATGAGTCTGTCGCTCCGGGAGGTCACCGAGAGATTATCTCTGTTGTCTCCCTTCTTGTCTGCAACCAAGGCCTTTGAATATTCCTTGCTTCTTTATCACTGCAGGAATATCTCTGGGTTCCTTTCTCGTGCTTCTATAGACTCCTTCCTGTCGGTCAGCAGATGCTCTGCTGTTGCCATTAGAGCACGCCGTACAGCATGATTGCAGGCGTCCGAGTTGTGTAGACGGACACAGCATAACCTGGGTAATTCTCCCTGTGACGGAGATCACCTCTTCAATAGCGAAGCCTTACGTCAGGTCGCGCAGTGCTTCGCTAACCTTCCCAGCGTTAGAAGCCATCCTAGGGCCCGGCTTCCCCCTGGTGGTGGTGCGCGCCTCACCAGGCCCTCCTTCCCTAGGAAGAGGAAATGTCACCCCTCCGCCCACCCGCCAGGTGCGCCCAAGCAAGGGACCCCTCACCCTGGGTTGAAGTTACCGGGCACGCGCCAGAACTCTCATACCAAGCAGTATTAGGCTCCGGTGGGCGGCTGCCTGAAATTTACCTTCTTACCAGAAGTTTACAATTGAGCTCTACTCTGGGGCTCGTTCAGTAGGGCAAATGGTTCGGGGGCTTATCCAGGGGTTCAGGTATTCTCCTTCCGTTGGTAGAGGGAGACCACCTCTACTCCATGATAGCTCTGGCCCCCGGTCAACTGGCTTACCCTTAGGTACGTCCCCGAGCTCTTCTCGGCCAGTATTCCCCTGCTGATTGCTTCCGTACCGGAATTTTCCTTACAGCCGCTATAGTCCCCCAATGCTTACCAAGGACTATGCCCTCATGTCCCCTGATTAGTGCGGGGGGGCGAGTTTCTGCGTGCAGGTCCTGGGGACACCTATAGGGCCTCAAGCCCCCTGGTGTGTTCTTCCGGACTGATGCTATCCTCTGTCCTTCACGCTACCGTGCTGTTCGTTCGCCGATCTGCCCTTGTTCCACCGGAATAGATCCCTCTCCCGGACGGATCTTGACGCCACCTCCCCAGGTGGACGTTCTGTGGATCACTGGCAGGTCCGCCTTACCAGTGTTATGCTCATGGAGGTAGATTCCTCGGCGTACCTGCGTTAGTGCCGGGGTGGGGCGTTCTCCATGCCCAACGGCCTAGATATGCCAGATATCACCTGCTCAATAGGCGCATTTTGGGGGATGCCCACAGTGCCTGTGTTCTGCCGCCTATTTTTTCCCAATGGCCGGTACTCACGCCCCCCCCCCCCTCCGGGGTCCGGCCAGTCCGCCTGCCTATTCCTTAGATCGGCCCTCGGACTGGTTGTACTCTACTGCTGTGAAGTCAACAGCTTCTATTTTCAGTTATGCCCTCCTCCCGGAGGTTCAGACCCTTGTCTCCCTATCTCTTCGCTAGGGCAGACTGTGTACTCCTTCTGCTCCGGGGTATACCCCTACTCTTCTCCGGAATAGGCTATCCAGATCGGCCAGTCTTCTACTGTTAGTCCTCTGAGTTATGGACTCTGCTCCTAAGGGAGTGCTCAGCTTTGCATAAAGCTTCCTTGAAGACCTGCCGTCCTTCTCCTGACCCAGCTGACTCCTGGATCTCCTGGCCTTCCGGATTTGGAACTTCCTCCTCGCTGCGGTGAAGTTCCCTTGAAGACCTCGCTACTGCGTCTACAGTACCTCCATCACAGTCCTACTTCCTACAACTCAGTAGGTAAGCTCTACATAGTACTAAGTCATTAATTCATTAAAAACTTAATGATGCTTCCATGCATTCTCATGACTACTCTCCCTGTAGTCTTTGGGTTTTGCTGTTCCTCTCTTCTCAACTCCTACCCTCCATCCCTCGGGGGATGCCGGGGATTCAGGTTGGGCAAATGCCATCCCGTCCTAGGCCGGGCTTACGGGATCTCCCCTGGGCATCCTCAGCTAGGGAGTCCCCATATGTGAAGACTCATTCCTGCTTGTTCCTGGAGATAGCACAGTTACTTACCTGTAACAGGTGATCTCCGGAACAGCAGGAATTAGTCTTCACAACCCGCCCACCTCCCCTAGGAGTTGTATCTCTTTCTCTCTATTCCTTCCTCTCCTCTCCTTCTGGCTCAGCTATGAAACTCAACTGGGGAGAGGCAGTAGGAAGGGCGGGAAGCCACCGCGCAGGCGCGGGGGATGCTCCCAAAGGCTTTCTGATTGGATGCTGGGGAGCATTCCCGTGCGGGCTCCGTCGGCGACGTCTCCCATATGTGAAGACTAATTCCTGCTGTTCCGGAGATCACCTGTTACAGGTAAGTAACTGCTTTTGGAGGTCTGTCCCCTCTAGGTGCCAGGTGCTATTTTGGGCACTAGGCCCTCTTTTCTTCTAAAATGGAAAAACAATCTAGTGGTTTCAAAAGGTGTTCAAAGTGTAGCGGTACCATTTCTGCTACTGACACCCATGACTGGTGTCTTAAATGTTTAGGTCCTGACCATTTTCCATCAGAGTGTCTCCTCTGTATAAAGGTGACCAAGAGAGGCCTGCAGAACAGAGCTGCAAAACTTGGCACCCTCTTTGCCGCAGATGCGATGTCGTTGCATCGATGTCTTCCAGAGCTTCATCTTCCTCCCATGGATCTCAGGTAACTAAACACAGGTCTTCCAAGACCGTTGGTCCTCAAAGGGTAGATCTCCTTCGAAGCATCAAGATGCTACTAGCATTGCCCTCGAGGAAAACATACCGGCGAAACAGCCCCGGCGTGAGGTCCCAGCCTCCAAAGCATTAACGGGGCTCCAGAATGTTCCCGAAGTTTCCACATCGGAAGAACTCCTGGTGCCATGTTCTGGTGTTGTGGCCTGTTCCACCGGTACCGACTTCCAGGCATCGGCAGGGGCTATGGATCAGCGCATCCTGGCCATCGAACACAGTCTAGTGGCTCTCTTAGCAGCCTTGGTACCACTAAGACCACTTCAGACGTTTCCTCAGTCATCGGTACCGGTACTGACCGCAGCTGTTTTAACCGATGTGCTTCCCCCCATGCCGACGCTTGAATCAATATCCGGTATCGAGGGCCCGGTATCAAGACAGTCCGATGTTGACTTTGATCGATACCGGCGTCAAGCAATGCAAGAGCACCCAGCGCGGAGATACTTTGAGTCCTCTGATTCTGATGACTCTGAGGACTCCACTGGTACCGGGGTGATTCTATCAGAGAATACCTGAACTTCTCCTCAATGTAGGATGTCTCTTCCAGAGGACATGTCTTTTCAGATTTGAAACATGATGTAGCCCAAAGACTTTCAATCACGGTGACCCCTGAGAAGGAACCGAGAGCAGAAGAATTAGAAATTCTTTAGTACCTGGCAGCTCCTAAAGAAGCTGCTACCCTTCCCATTCACCGAATCTTGCATGACCTCATGCTAAGGATGTGGGAAGCTCCTTTAACGGTGTCTCCACACTCTCGGAGACTCGATATCATGTACCGAGTTCCACAATGCCTTGGTTTTCAGAAGACACAATTACCACACCATTCAATGGTAGTGGAATCGGCGATGCATAGGATCAAGAATGCTAAAACACATTCTTCCAATCCTCCAGGCCGCAAAGCGAGGACACTCGATGCCTTTGGGCTTCAATGCTTTCAGTCCTCGATGCTATCAGCCAGGATCAGCTCTTACATTCTTTATATGGGAATTTCTCTTAAGGAGGTTACAAGGGATCTGGAGCTCATGGCTCCACTTTTCCCTGATGATAAAAGAACAGACTTCCTCATGCTGGTCAAACATGCCCAGAATGTCTCTAAGTTCATGAATCATTCAACCTTTGATTGCTTTGAGTCCTACACACTAATATCCCCTAGCAATGTAACAAAATGCACTCAGGCAACAAAAAACAGAGCCTTCATGTTCTACGCACCTACCTGCTGGAACGAGCTCCCAGTGACCATCCGCACGATCACCGACCTTGCCCAATTCAGAAAAGCATTAAAGCACCACCTCTTTCTCCTACACTACGCCCAGGCCAACAACACGTCCTCACCTAACACAACCTTACAACCTAACCGTAAAAAACAGACAACCCAGTAAACCCTGTACATAGCTCTCAGGGCAAGCCATGTCGCCACAACCGCATAGCGACTTCCTGCCTAGACTGTATATAGTCTGTATATAGTTACCGCTGTTCTGAATCCGAGTTGTATTACCCGTTTAATGTAAGTGCAGAGCAGGCTCTTCCTACCCTGTACAAAATGTTATCTGTAAACCACACTGATTTTAAAGAGCGCGGTATATAAAAGCATTAAATAAAAAAGAAATAAAACTAGCAGAACCTCTGCTATTTCCATCGGTGCACGTCACATTGCCTGGCTTTAGGCATCAGATTTAGAACAATGGGTGCAAGATAAGCTAGGGAATATTCCTTGCACAGGAGAAAATCTCTTTCGCAAGGATTGACAGAAGAAAGCTAATCAGCTTGAGTCTGAAAATACCACCTTGGAAAGATTATCAAGGGAGAAAGCTAATCAGCTTGAGTCTGAAAATACCACCTTGGAAAGATTATCAAGGGCTACAGCCAACCCAGCAAAGAAAAAGACAATTAAGAAACCCTTTTTCAACAAGAAAAAGAAATTCTACCCATCTTACACCCAGGCTGTCCACTGTCCAGTTCATGCTCCCCAGAAGGGGCAGCAGCAACCCAGAAAGCAAAGGAAGGCCCAAGTCCCCAGAGCTCAGCCAGCTCAGCAAACACAGCCTCCTCAGGGGCTTTGACTCCTTCCTAGAGAACTTAGTCATCCTGCCCCAGAAAGGTCCAGAGCCTCTCTCCATTCCCGGAAGACTTTGTCATTTTGCCAAAAGATGGCAACAAATAACATCAGAACACTAGACTCTTTCCATTATAAGAGAGGGGTACAACTCCATTTTCACAGTATGCCCCCTCCCACCATCACAAGACAGTTTAATTCTCAGGGCCCTTCCACCACTCTCTTGTGTCAAGAGGTCACCTCACTACTTGCTCAAGGAGCAATAGAGGAGGTACCCATATCCCAACAGGGCATGGGTTTCTACTCCCCCTACTTCCTCATTCCAAAGAAAACAGGGAGATACAGACCCATACTGGACCTCAGAGAGCTGAACAAGTATCTATTCTGAGAAAAATTCAAGATCTTCCTCGGAACACTTCTTCCTTACATTCAGAGTCAGGATTGGCTATGTTCTCTAGATCTAAAGGATGCATACACACATATCCTCATCCATACAGATCACAGAAGGTTTCTTTGATTCCTTTTTCAAGGAAGACATTACCAGTACAGGGTTCTAACCTTCGGACTGGCTTCTGCCCCAAGAGTCTTCACAAAATGCATGGCAGTAGTAGCAGCATTCCTGAGAACTCTGGGAATATTTGTCTTCTCCTACTTAGATGACTGGCTCATCCGAGCATCAACAGCTCCAGAAGCCAACTTCGCTTTCTCTCGCGCAATGCAAATCCTGCAGTACCTGGGACTGGTCATAAACCTCCCAAAATCTCATCTCACCCCTTCTCAATCTCTATAGGGGCTCGTTTAGACACAAGGCAGTCAAAGACCTTTCTGCCACAACTACGTTGTCTTCAAATACTCCAGCTGGCCTCTCAAGCAGCTATGAAAACTCTGCTAACTGCTCGAGAAATGCTTCAGCTGCTGGGGTATATGGCATCCACTGTCCATGTGGTTCCCTATGCTCGCCTTCACATGCAAGCAGCCCAGTGGACCCTAACCTTTCAGTGGACACAGGCCTCGGGTCGCCTGGCGGACAAAATCAGAAACTCGACACATCTCATTTCATCCCTATAGTGCTGGCAATCGCTGGAAAACCTTCTCGTAGGCTCTCCTTTCCAGCAGCCACTAAACCAAGCCACCTTGATGATAGATGGGTCCAAGTTAGGCTGGGGGGCTCACTTGGACAATCTCTCCACTCAGGGTCTCTGGACCCAACAAGAGGCTTTTCTTCACATAAACCTCCTGGAACTCAGAACCATCTTTTTTGCTCTTCAAGTATTTCAGGCCCACCTCAGCTACAAGACAGTTCTGGTCCAGACCAACAATCAAGTAGCCATGTTCTATGTGAACAAGCAGGGTGGGATGGGGTCTCTAACATTGTGCAACGAGGCTCTACTCCTCTGGGCCTTCACCAGAGATCTTTAAATCCACCTACTAGCGGTGTATCTTCCAGGCACACAAAATCTCTTGGCAGACAAACTCAGTCGAGTACTGCTGCCGCACGAGTGGTCTCTTCATCCAGAGCAAATTGCTCAGATTTTTCAGATCTGGGGAACTCCAGATATAGATCTCTTTGCAAGTCCTCAGAATGCCAAACTTCCCCGGTTCTGTTCCAGATTCCCTGCTCAGAACTGTCAGGCAAGGGATGTCTTCCACCTCCACTGGGGTCAGGACTTTCTCTATGCCTTCCCACCCATTCCCCTCATTCCCAAAACTCTGTTCAAGCTTCAGAGAGACAGGGGCCATATGATCCTCATAGCCCCACGCTGGCCATGACAAACGTGGTATCCTCTGCTTCTACGTCTCTCTCAAGTCAAACCTCTGGAGTTGGGATGTGCTCCAGATCTCCTTTCCCAAGAGAACGGAACGCTATTACACCCGAATCCTCAGTCTCTACACCTCATGGCGTGGCTGCTGAGATCCTAGAATTCCAGGATATCAACCTATCTCCAGGAATGAGTCTTCACATATGGGTACGTCGGTACCGACGGAGTCTGCACGGGTACGCTTCCCAGCGTCCAATCAGAAAGCCTTTGGAAGCATCCCAACATGTCTGCGTGCTGCCTTCCCGCCTTCCCAATTGTCTCTCCTCAGTTTTCGTTTTTCCGCGGAGCCGGCAGGACGTCCTCCTGTCACCGCAGAAAATTCTTCTTTTATTTTTTAGTTTTCTTGTGGTCGCGACTGCCTTCCCCGACACCACCGATACCGCCGGTGTTTCTTTTTTCTTTTCTTGTAAAATTTTTCCTTTTTAAGGAATATTTTTCCTCCTCAGTGTCTCACGGTTTCTCAGGCCTGTTAGGCCTCTCCTATTTCCTTCATGGAACCGCCAGCCACTATCCCCAAGAAATGTACAAACTGTAGCAGTACAAATTATTTTTAGACACTCACATTTGGTGTCTAACCTGCTTGGGTCCTGACCATTTTTCTCCGGAGCTCTCTGGCAATAGTATTGTGGGAAGAAGTTTTCAACATCGAGTTCCCCTCGACACGCGGTCCCCATCCAATTTCAGGGCACCGGCCATATCTTCTTCTACACAGGATCAGGTAACCCAAAAACAGTCTGTTAAGACTAGCCAGTCCTCGAGCGGCAGTTCTCATGCACAGCATAGAGATGCCTACGGCCTTGCCCTCGAGAAACCACTGACTTCAAAACCCCGGTGGGAGTCTTCGGCCTCTAAAGCCTGTGTGGGGTTTCAGGTTGTTCCTGAGGTTCACCCCTCACAGAACATACCTGAGCCATGCCCGGTGGTGGCATCCGCTTTGAGCGGTACCAATACCCCGGCATCGGCAGTGGTGTTGGATGAAACATTCCTCACCAAGGATAGTCGTCTGGCGTCCTCGGTACCTACGGGGCCATTGGATACGCTCCAGACCGACCTTCCAGTATCGGTACCGGTACCGATACTAGTACCGACGTCGGTACCTTCCAGACATGCATCGATAGACTCGCTTCCTTCGATGCCGAGTCTGGAATCGATCTCTAGTCTGGAGGACTGGGTACCGACACGCCTTGGTACCGACACCAGACGGTACCGAAGGCTCGGTTCCGATAATTCGGATCCGCAACTCTCGGTTTCTTCGATACCGTTAGAGTTGCCACCGGCTGGCCTTCATCCACCGGTATTGGATACGGTGCCGAAGTCGGTACCATTATCCACATTACCATTGCTGTCGGTGCCTTCCATGCTTCTCTCGTCAGGCTCGCTTCCCTCGATACTGAGTTTGGAATCGATCCCTCGCATGGACGATGTGCTACCGACTGGCGCTGGTCCCGACCTCCCGCAATACCAGCGACCATCCTATAAGGATTCCATACTGCACCATCCAGGATCTTCTATTCCTATAAGCTTGGATAGATCCTTCGGTGCCAACGCTAGTTCTTCATCAGATCTAGCCTATCCAAAGGAAGTTCCCTCTGGGGATCCTTCTTTTCAGGTTTTCCTCCTAGACATGGCAAAATCCCTTGCCATTTCTATTCCTGGACAAGGTCCTACACAAGGCAATACAGGATCCCTCTATATTCCTGAGAGAGCAAAGGAAAACATCATGCTACCTTTGCATCATTCCTTGCAGGATCTCCTTCTACGAATGTGGGAAGCTCCTTTAAAGGTACCCCCACTTTCCAGAGCAACTGATCTTCTATATCAGGTGCTCCCTTCTCCAGGATTTCAAAGGACTCGACTTCCTCATCATTCCATTGTTGTAGAATCAGCAATGAGGCGGGTGAAGAGTACTAAAAAGCACTCTTATCCGCCAGGTCGTGAGTCTAAGACTTTAGATGCCTTTGGACGCCAAACTTTCCAGGCATCCATGCTTTCAGCAAGAATTCTCTCATATATATATTTTTTTTATATGGGATTATCTCTTGAGGAGGTCACAAAGAAATTACATCTTTTGACTCCTTTTCTTCAAGAGCCCAAGAGTGCAGACTATTCCTCCCTGGTTAGTCCTGCTCAAAATATCTCTAGATTTCTTACTCGTGCTTCCCTAGACTCCTTTGAGTCTGTTAGCAGGACTTCTACTATAGCTGTAGGAGCACGACGTAAAGCCTGCCTCCAAGCTTCAGACTTGGACAAATGGGCACAGGTTAGACTGGGGAATACTCCTTGCACTGGAGAAAATCTCTTTAACAAAGAGTCTTTACTCCAGGTTTCTCAGTTAATAACTGACTGTCCTGTTTCTAGATGCTGTTCTACGCCTTCTTCTTTCCCAGTTGGTGGGAAATGTCCTGCCAAAATTTCTTTCCCTAGGGGAAGAAGATTTTATCCATCTTCTGCCCATCATACAGATGTTCCCAAACAGGGGAAACATCACCCTGGTCTGAAGAATCCACAACCTCAGCAGGGTCAACAAACCCAGTAGTTGCAGGGTTTCCAATAGATCATCATTGCCCGCTTGGTTGGTGGTTAGAGTAGCAGTCTGCTTCTTTTCATTTGCAGTATCTGCACTAAATTTATTCTAACCTTCCTAGATATCTCTTCATGAGACATCTTTTCTTTAACTTTAAGAGTCTTTATGATGATCATGCCCATACTTAACTAGGTTTTCCTCTTCCTCTTGGAGGAAAGAGAACTAACAACTATTAATAGACAGTTGTTTTCCCTGTACTGGCATGTATCATCTCACCTGTCAGAGACTTCCTCCATAGTCAGTCTCTTTTGACTCTGTCTTGCCTCCCTCTTACTATAACATTTCGTTTGTAAGAGGGACCCTTTTACATTGGTAAGCCCCTATGGTCCTCTACCTGTTCTACCGGGGGATTCTCCCTTCCGGAGTTGTCTCCCCCCTTGTTACTTAGGGCAGCCCATCAGACAATAGGAAATCCACCAGGTCTGTTTCGTTTTTCCCAATCTAAAAGAGGGATAGGAAAAAGAAATTTTCTCTGCTGCCTTGGTACGTTGCTACAGATATAGCAATTCCTAGTGGTTAAGCCACTGGTTCTGTCCACCACACAACCAGGGATTTTCCTCCACTAGCAATCCTTCTAGCCTCAGTGCTAAGTCCCAAACAGGTTATCAACCTCGTTTGGGAAACCCTCTTATCGCAGCCTGGTTGGTTAACTTCTATTCTTCGCCCTCTTGTCCTGGGCAGAATACTTGGTTACCTGCTGGCTTTCCACAGCCAGTTTTTCTTCTAACCAACCTGCAGCATGCTCTCTGCAACTCTACAGAGTAGCTTTGCACTATGGGCCCTTGCTAGAGAGCATTAGTATCTTGCCTAGCAGATAACCCCAGATGGTTAAAAGGGGTTCCCCCAGTCATGTTTCCATGACTGGTAGGTATTTCCTACCCTTACCATCTCATCTTAAATCTCTTTTGAGACCTCAGTCTCAGGCCTTTCATTACGTGAAAACCTAAAGAAGGGCCAATTCCCTGGCTTGGCCCATATCTCCTTTGGTCTTCTCGTCCGAGATATTTTTCTTCAATGGCAGCTAGAGGACGCCCAATACCCCTCTTGCCCTCATACGCAAGTCACTAGGGTATCTTCCTCTAGTGGCGTCCTCTATCCATTCTCCATATGGCAATTCTGGAGAAATCTGGACTTCCTGCCTAAAGTCTGCAGTTATCCTCTGCCTTTTTCACGTAGGCCATCCTGGTTATTCAAGAGCTCAAATTCTGAAAAGAATCCAGATTTCTTCTTGTCAGGGAGACCTCTCCTCTGACTCTGCCAATCATAACCAGGAAAAGAGATTTCTCTGTATGTCTATTCAAGCAGGTATTAACCTTCTTGTTCTTAGATGAATCTTCCTCTCTCCCTATATCCCTAGGGGGGGATCAGCTTCTATAGACCTCTCTCCTTCCACATACCTGGAGATATGTGTCTATATGTCTACATATTCATATATATATATATATATATATATATATGTATAGATATATTATCTATATCTGTGTGTCTTCTGACCCTACATATCTCCTATAGATATATGCATATATACCCTATATGTGTATATATTCAAGATATATCTGTATATATACATAGATATATTTATAGATCTACTGAGATATATTTTTAGATAGATATGTATCCATATACTCATCTATCTGTTCTGTTAGGTTCAGATGTCCTCATATTCCTATATGATCCTGACAGATGGGCACTACCCCTATCAATGCTATGCCAGCATACTTAGGGGGCGACACTTATAACTACTTACTGTGGTAATTAACAAAGTTTCCTTACCATATAGGTTGGGTACTCCTGAAGCTCTCCATGTACCTTTCTTCTTTCCTAATTGACCCCATTTAGGAAAGACATTGCGCAGCTTCAGTTAACCTAATGCTTTGCGCTCCTGAGTCTGTCCTTACTTTCTTATCAGATACAAGGGTCTCCATACCCTTTCTCCCCTACATGGACTGATTCCATCCCCAGTCCACTTAGGTCAGACTCGTTTTTCCTTTGGGTCCTAAATTTTTACTGTTTTTGGACCGAAACAGCTTAAGCTTTCTTTAATACTGCCTTCTGCGTTTCCGCTGAAACTCTACCTCTTATACTACCCCAGTCTTTCCCCCTGGGGCCATTTCTCACCCTGAAGGGGTCTGACCTCCACTTGTGTTTCTCTGCTTTTATTACCTCTACTTCTCAGTGAGGTGTACCCCTTGAGCACATTCACTGGCTCTCCTAATAGATCCAGATGTACCTCAGTGGAATTGTGCAAGGTCTACAAGGGAGGCCCAGATTACAATATTTTACTACAAAATACCCTCTATACAGGGTCTTCCCCTTTAGAAACCCTGTTCTAGCCAGCTATTCCACAGCTCCTCTTCTGTATTCAACTCCTACCCTCCATCCCCAGGATGCCTAAGGTCTTAAGCAATAGCATGGCTCGTTCTAGACTTGCAACATGCTAGGACTTCCTCTGGGCATCTGAGCTTGGGAGTCCCCATATGTGAAGACTCATTCCTGCTTGTTCCTGGAGATAGCAGTTACTTACTTGTAACAGGTGATCTCTGGGAACAGCAGGAATAAGTCTTCACAAACCACCCACCTCCCCTAGGAGTTGCTTTTTCTCTATCTCTATCTTTCCCTTCCTTGCTCTCTCTCTCTCTCTCTCTCTCTCTTTGTCTCAGCTTTCAAACTTAACTGAGGAGAGACAGTTGGGAAGGCAGGAAGGCGTGTTGGGATGCTTCCAAAGGCTTTCTGATTAGACGCTGGGAAGTGTTCCCGCGCAGACTCCGTTGGTACCGACGTACCCATATGTGAAGACTTATTCCTGCTGTTCTCAGAGATCACCTATTACAGGTAAGTAACTGTGCTTTCTCAACAGTTAAAGGATATCCTTTTGGCTTCAAGAAAACCTTCCACAAGGCGGGCCTACACCTTTAAGTGGAAAAGGTTCTCTATCTGGTGTTCAAAAAGGAACTTAATCCCTTTTCAGTGCCAGTGGAGGCGTTACTGGAGTATCTCCTCCATTTATCATCCTCTGGTCTTAAGACCAATTCAGTAAGGGTCCATCTTAGTGCCATTGCGGCTTTCCACAAGCCCTTGAATGGACAACCTGTTTCCTCTCCACCTCTTGTAGCAAGATTTATGAGAGGTCTACTCTTAACAAAACCTCCTATTAAGCCACCACCCCTGGCTGGCTTGTCTTTGGGCAGCTCATGAAACCGCCGTTCAAACCCTTAGCCCACTGCATCTCTAAAGTTTCTTTCTTGGAAGGTGATCTTCCTAATTGCTCTCCCTTCTGCAAGACGCATCAGTGAGCTACAGGCTTTAGTGGCTGATCCTCCTTATACAAGGTTCCACCATGATAAAGTATTTCTTAGGACTCACCCTCACTTTATGCCAAAGGTGTTTTTGCCTTTTCATTTAAACCAATCGGTTTATCTTCCTATATTCTTCCCTAGGCCTCACGCCTTCAATGCAGAAAGGAATCTTCATACTCTGGGTTGTAAAAGAGCCTTGGCTTTTTACCTTCAGAGGACTAATCAACATTGAAAGGCTTCCCAGCTTTTTGTTGCCTTTGACTCCAGTCATCTTGGACTACCAGTTTCCAAGCGAACTTTGTCTAAATGGATTGCGAATTGCATATCCTTTGCATATGAGAGTAAGGAACTTTCTCGCAAAGGTCATGTCACAGCTCACAATGTGAGAGCAATGGCAGCCTCTATTGCTAACCTTCACTCTGTGTCCATTGACAACATTTGTAGAGCAGCCACTTGGGCTTCGGTACACACCTTTGCAGCCCACTACTGCTTAGACAAGGATTCCCGTTGGGATGCCTCGTTCGGCCAGGCTGTTCTCCAGCATCTCTTTCAGATTTAGAACAACTCCTACCCGCCGTCCCGGGTTTCGATGCCAGAGATCCATGGGAGGAAGCATGACCCATCTCAACCTGGGTTTCGCAGCTTTCTGGGGTCATCTCCCTGGCATCTCTCAGCTGGGGAGTACCCATATGTGAAGACTACATTCCTGCTTGTTCCTGGAGATAGCGTATTTACTCACCTGTAACAGGTGATCTCCGGGAACAGCAGTAATTAAGTATTCACAACCCACCCCCTCCCCTTGGAGTTGTCTTTCTCCCTCTCTCTTTATCTCCTCTCCTTTGTCTCAACTATAAACTCAACTGAAGAGGGAGCGTTGGAAAGGCGGGAAGGCAGCGACGCAGGCACAGTGGGATGCTCCCAAACGTTTTCCTATTGGACGCTGGGGAGCGTTCCCATGCAGGCGCTGCCGGTACTGACTATACCCATATGTGAAGACTTAATTCCTTCTGTTCCCGGAGATCACCTGTTACAGGTGAGTAACTACGCTTTACTTGAATAGAAACCTTTGAAAATTGTTTTTCTCTGGGAGCAAGCAGGAAGTCAGTCCTCGCATATGGGTGATGTTGGCGCTGACGGAGCCCTCACAGAAGCATCTCTACAGCTTTCAAAGAAAGCTTTTGGGAGATACTACCATGCATGCGTGGTACTCTTCCCTCCCAAGGGTGCCATCTTTTTCAATCTCCTGTTTTCCATGGAGCCCTTCAGACGTAAGTCTGGTTTTCCCTGAATAAAGTTGTTTTTTTCCTCAACCCAAGTTTCAAATTCCCTCCAGTTGTGCACCGGTACTCTTCCCGCCACCAAACCCCCTGCCCTGGTATCAAGTCTCTGGTCCCTTTGTTTTTTTCCTTTCTTTTGGCACCTTCGCGCCCTTTTTCTCCATCTGGCAGTACCGCGGCTCTTTGAGCTCACTGAGGTTTTTTTTCCCCATGGCTACCAGTGGCTTTGAGAAGTGTGATCGGTATGCAAAGATAATGTCCCTCACCAGCACACATAACTGCTGCCTAAGGCTAGACTATGACCTCACGGCTAGCAGTCTGTGCAAAAAGATGTCCACCAAGGCCCTCAAGAGCCGTCATCTGCAGTATGACAAGTTCTTCCAAGAGTCCCCAGCTCCTAAGGTTAAGGCCCCTTCTGAAGCTGCAGAATCCCGTGGCACCACTTTGGACCCCAGTCAACGCTGTGGTTATTCAGAAAGGGGGTTTCCCTCGAGGGAACACAAGAAGAAGAAGAAACAACCCTTGAAACGTCTCTGGATGGCTCTGATGGGTTGGGTAAGCCCCGGGCCAGGTCCCGCAATCCACGACAGCTGTCGGATGGATCATAGCGGGAGCAGCCTAACAAGATCACCTGAAAGGAGTCGACTGCAGATTGGTCTCAGTCGTCAGAGCCTATCCTCGTTGAGGACTCCCCTTCGGGGGAACTGGTGCTGGGCCCGAGTTCCTCTGTGCCCACGCTAATGGCTGTGGACCCTTCTGGACTCAAATCCAGGTTTGCCCTGGAGCGCCGTCTGACTGCTTTCATGGACCAGCAGCGGGCTTTGCTGTTCGGTACTACTGATTCCTCTGCCCAGAACACCGGGCCCTCGAAGTTGAGGACTTCCCCGGAGGCCGAGCCGATCCTCGAGACCATACGCCCTTGAGTTGATCCTTGGCCTAGGTCTCGCTCTGGGTCCTGCTCAATGGGATCGATATCTTCCCCAGCTAGCGCTCATGGCACCAGTTGTGGGGCCTCTGTGGGACACGGGCATGGCTCTAGCACTGAGCATGTTAGCCGCCCTTCCCTCGTGTCTTCCTCAGACTACTTGGAGTTGGAGACCAAGGACGAGGAGTCCCTGAACACCCGACGCCAGCGTGATCTCCCCTTGGACTCACAGTTCTCTGAGCTCCGGCATCTGTCCCCGCCCTAGATATGGCATTCCTTGACTTTGTGTGGGATATGTCAAAATGCCCTTGCATTCCTGATGGAATCGGAGGAGGACCCTCGGATAGAAGAATTAGAAATCCTCCAGTTTGAGGCCCCGCCGAGGGAATCAGCCCATCCTGGAATGGCTAATGCTCCATATGTGGGAGACAGCAGCATTGGTGCCGGTGGTGAGCAAGAGACTCGACTCGATGTATTGGATCCGTCGGAGCCCGGGCTTCCAGAAGTCACAGCTGCCGCACAACTCCATGGTGGTGGAGTCAGCTCTAGAGCCATAAAATGCACTCCTCGGTGCCCCGTGTAGGGCGACCTGTAACTTGGATGCCATCGGCAGAAAGTGCTACTAAGGTTCAATGCTCATCGGCTGGATCCAAGCCTACCATCTACACATGGGTATGTATCTGAGAGACATGGCAAAGGAACCTGCTGGGCTCTCCGAAGAACCCCTGCAGCAAATTCAGTAATCTGTCCAAGGCCGTCTGTGAGTGCTCCAAATTTATGACTCAAGCAGCCTATGACTGATTGGAGTTGGCGACTAGAATAGCACTGCGGGCATCGGTGTCCGATGCTAGGCTTGGTTACAGTCTTCTGACCTCAAGCAATGGGTTCAGGACAAATTGGTCAATGTTCAATGCCAAGGGGAGACCCTCTTTGGCAAACCCATGACCGAAAAGGCCGCCGATTTGGAGACGGAGTTCATGACGAGGACCAGGCTCTCCAAGAATACCGCTGCCCCTCCTTGATGGAAGGGCTCTGGTAAAAAACCCTTTTACCTGAGGAAAGGGGCTGCTTACAAAAGCTACTTACATTTTCAGGCCTCCTCAGCTCCCCAGCAGGGTCAGCAGACTAAGGGACATGTGCAGGACCCTCATAAGCAGAAGGCTCCCAAGCCCCATACCCCAGCTCCGGTCCAGCCAGGGTGGGCTTTTGACTCCTTGAGTATAGCCTCGTTACCCCAAGGAGGACAACAGCCCACAGGAGGATGTCTAATCCTGTATGCTCACAGTTGGCCAGCCATCACCACTGATTCCTCGGCACTCCAGGTGGCCAGGGAGGACTACCTCCTTCACCTGACTCAGACACCTCTTCCTTTCTTCCCAGGAGAGTCTCCCAGGTATCCTCTTCACCAGGATCTCCTAGTGAAGTAACTCACAGGCCTTCTCGAGGACAAAGTGGTACAACCAGTACCCCATCATCTCAGGGGCAAGGGGTTCTACTCCAGGTATTTCCTTGTACCAAAAAGAACAGGGGGCCTAAGGCCATCCTGGACCTGTGTAACCTGAACAAGTTCCTGATGAGGTAGAAGTTTAAGATGTTCTCCCTTGGAACATTGCTGCCTTACCTCCAGCAGGGAGACTGGCTATGCTCCTTGGATCTGAAGGATGCCTATACCCACATCCTCATTCACCCCAACCACAGACAGTACCCACTTCATGGTGGGGGGCCACTACCAGTACAGGGTACTAGCTTTCAGCCTGGCCTCCGCCCCCAGGGTCTTCACCAAATGCCTGGCAGTAATAACCGCCTTCCTCCATCTCCAGTGGGTATTTGTCTTCTACCTGGACGAGTGGCTCATAAAAGGAGGCTCGACCACAGAGGTGCAGCAGGCCTCAGCATGGTACCATCCAGGTCCAGCAACATCTGAGGTTTGTGATAAACTACCCCAAATCCCATTTGCTCCCGACAGAAAGGCTGGAGTTCATAGGAGCAAGGCTGGACACACTTCAGGCAAAGGCCTTCCTTCCCCTGGACAGGGCAAACCATCTCAGGGCACTGGCTGGAGATGTGCAGCACCGTACCTCGGTGTCAGCTTGGCTTCTACTGAGCCTACTTGGACACATGGCCTCGATGGACCATGTTACTCCAGATGCTCATCTGCACATGAGGGCTGCTCAGTGGTGCCTTCAGGATCAGTGGATAGAGGCCATGGGCCATCTCCAAGACAGAGTCTCAGTCCCAACTGTTGGAATCTCTGACTTGGTGGCAAAATCCCTGACACCTACCCCAGGCCCTCTAAGGGTCCTCATTACGGACACCACTTTGCTGGGATGGGGAGTTTACTGCAAAGAATTCTGCACCCAGGGCAGCTGGTCTCAAGCCGAGGGCAACCAGCAGATCAACCTCCTTGAGCTTCGGCAGTATGTTTGGCCCTCTGAGCATTCTTTCACCGCCTCAGGCACCAGCTGGTGCTAATCCAAACAGACAATCAGGTGGCAATGTTCTATGTGGACAAGCAGGGTGGTACCGGGGTCTCTCACCCTCTGCCACGAATCAATGTCACTCTGCTCCTACAGAGTTCAACAGGAAATACTCCTGCGGGCGGTATACCTATCAGGCCAGGGCAACGTTCTAGCAGACAGACTGGTAGCTGGACTCCAGAGTAGCCAACCGGCTCTTTTGTTTCTGGGGTCCCTATGGGTGGCCCTCTTTGCCAGCTTGGACAACTACCAGTTGCCTTGCTTCTGTTCCCAGCAGCTCCACCTGTCCTGAGTAGCAGCAGATGCATTTCTCATCCCATGATCTGACAGCCTCATTTATGCCTTCCCAGCCATGCTGCTGATTGCCAAAACACTCTTCAAGGTTCTTCGCGAGAAGGCGTCACTGATTCTGGTGGCTCCACGATAGCCTAGGCATCCGTGGTTCCTGCTACTCCTCAAGTTGTCAGTGGAGACTCCAATCCCCCTGGGGAACTCCACGAGGCTCTTGTCAAAGGAGGAGGGTTCTCTCCTGCATCCCCAATCTGGGATCCCTCTCATTGACGGTGTGGCTGCTGAAAGGGTGACCTTAGCCTCTTTCAACCTCTCAGGAGATCCTCCTGGCCTCCCATAAGACCTCTACCAGGAGAGCTTACACCTTCAAATGGTGCAGGTTCTCTGTCTGTTGCGCAGAGCAGCAGGTGAACCTGTTCTCCTGCTCGGTGTAGCTGGTGCTGCAGTACCTTCTTCATCTCTCGCAATCTGGGCTCAAATCAAACTCCGTGAGAGTGCACCTCAGTGCCCTAGCAGCGCATTACTATCCTGTTGAGGGCAAACCCCTTTCATTCCGGCCACTGGTGACCTGCTTCTTGAGAGGACTCCTGTTGTCCAACCCCCGGCCGCGCTCCAGCGACAGAATGGAACCTCATTGTAGCATTGGCGCAGCTAACTTGCCCACCATTTGAGCCTCTAGCTACCTGCCACCTTCCTCTTGTGGAAGATCGTGTTCCTGATACAGTCAGAGTCAGCGAGCTCCAAGCCCTGGTGTCAGAGGCACTGTATACCAGATTCTATAAGAACAGGGTCGTGCTATGTACACACCCCAAGTTCCTTCCAAAGGTGATATCTCCTTTCCATCTCAACCAGGAGGTGGTGTTACCTACCTTCTTCCCAAGGCCTCACTCCAGCAGGATGGAGACCGTCTTTCACACCTTGAATTGTAAGAGGGCCCTGTCTTTCTACATTCAGCGGACCCAAGGCTTTTTGTTTCTTATGACCCCAGTTGACTAGGGAAAGCGGTGATCAAATGGACACTGTCCACCTGGGTGGCAGACTGCATCGCTCTAGCCTATGAACAGGCTGGGCTCATGCTGAATGGCTGGGTCATGGCTCACAGCGTCAGTGTCATGGTGGCTTCTGTGGCAAACCTGTACTCTGCCCTGTTGCTGGACATCTGCCAAGCAACCACCTGGTCTTCAGTCCATATCTTCGCAGCTCATTACTGTCTGGAAAGGGGGTCCCAATGGGACAGCGCCTTCGGCCAGGCCATGCTCCATAATCTTTTCGGGGTCTAGGCAGCTCCTATCCTCCAATCTTTCTGTGTTTGGGCTACTGGAGCATTGGTTCCCATCAGACATACGGGTCCTACTGTAGTCTGCATCTGTAGATTCAATTGCTGCTTCTCATGGTTCCCCTTGAGGGCAATCATGGTTTTCTCTATGGGCTTTCGGTTTCCTTTAGCTAGAAAGTCCCATATGTGAGGACTGACTTCCTGCTTGTTCCCGGAGAAAGCGTAGTTACTCACCTGAAACAGGTGTTCGCCGGGGACAGCAGGAATCAGTCCTCACAACCCTCCCTCCTCCCATTGGAGTTGCTCCTTTGCTACCTTTTGTTTTTACTGAACAAGATGGCATCCTTGGATGGGAAGGGTACCACGCATGCATGGTGGCATCTCCCAATAGCTTTCTTTGAAAGCTGGGGAGATGCTTCCACGAGGGCTCCGTTGTCACCCATATGTGAGGACTGATTCCTGCTGTCCCCGGAGAACACCTGTTGCAGGTGAGTAACTATGCTTTTCCAAAACATTCTGCTAGACCAGTCCAGACAAATGGGTTATTACCACCTGCCAGCAGATGATGGAGACGAAGGGAAAAAACAATCAAAAGCTTCATTGACCTCATCACTGGCACATATACGTGCACCCCTAGGAACATAAGAACATAAGATATGCCATACTGGGTTAGACCAAGGTCCATCAAGCCCAGTATCCCGTTTCTAACAGTGGCCAATCTAGGTCATAAGTACCTAACAGTTTCCCCTAGGGTTCAGTTTCAGTATTTTCTCTGTTTCCAGTAGATGGTGGACTTCTTTCTTTTTGCTCCTGGCAGACACTTTGAGAGTGTCCTGCTAGAGTAGCTGTTTTTCATTCCGGACATCCCCATTGCACATAAGAGATGCCCCTCTGGGGGGTTTCCTGAGGTATTTCCCTGGTTGGCTCCTGATCAGGTGGATCAGTTGAGCTCCCCGGAGGAGAAGGCTCCACTCAGGAGGAGTAGGGCAGCCCTCAGAGGTCGTCCCTAGTTGAAGAGGAATTTCATTATGTTTAGGCTTAGGTTTCTTTCTTGTTTTTTATTTTCACCTTGTTAAAGTTTAAAAAAAAAAAGGTAGTTTCCTCTTTGGCCGAATGCTTTAGCAGGCAACTGTTTCTTCAGAGCTCAGGTATTGTAAATACCATATCCACCTCTTTTCCTCTCTCACACCTTTCCTTTACTGCATTTAACTTTGCGGTTCTTTCTGGGATGGGAGGGCTGATGCCTTCAATGCCGGTTTTCTTTGGGACAGCTGTCTGTGTCATTTTTCTTACTGTTGCGGCTGCATTCCCACAAATCTCCAGGAACAAGCAGGAATGAGTCTTCACATGTGGGGTACGTCGGCGCCGACGGAGCCCGCACGGGAATGCTCCCCAGCATCCAATCAGAAGGCTTTTGGGAGCATCCCTCGCGCCTGCGTGGTGACTTCCCGCCTTTCCACCTGCCTCTCCCCAGTTTTCGTTTTTCCGCAGAGCCGGCAGGACGTACCTCCTGTCACCGCAGAAATTTTTTCTCAAATATCCTTTTGTTTTTGTTTTCTTGTGGTCGCGGCTTTTTCCCGCCGATACCGGTGTCGCCGGTGCGCTAATTTTCTTTATCCCTTCTTTTTCCTTCCAACAAAGAACCAGTTTCGGTTTCTCTTTAGAGGCCTATGGGCCCTTCCAGCATGGAGCCTTCTTCCCCTAAGAAGTGCCTTCACTGTGGAAACTTAGTTTTCGTTTTAGACTCCAACGCCTGGTGTCTAACCTGTTTGGGGTCTGACCCTTGTTCCCCCAATTCATTGGGCTTTAGTGTCGGGAGAAGACCTTCTCTCTTTCGGGTGTCCCTCGACGCCGTCTTTCCTCCTGAGGTGCGGATACCGGTTTATTATTCTCTCCGGGATCAGGTAACCCACAAACAGTCTGTTAAGACTAGCCAATCCTTGAGGAGTAAGTCTCATGCCCGGCATGATGACGGCTCCGGCCTTCCCCTCAAGACATCATTGGCAAGAAAACCCCGGCGGGAGTCTTTGGGCTCCAAAGCATTCACGGGGTTTCAGGTTGTTCCTGGGGTTCACTCCTCACAGAACATACCTGAGCCATGCTCGGGGGTGGTATCCGCTTCGAGCGGTACCGATCCCCCGGCATCGGCATCGGCGTCGTGCTCCACTCTTCGCCGAGGATCGTCAACTGGTGTCCTCGGTGCCTTCGGGGCCGATCGACTCTACCCAGACTGGCTTTCCTGCACCCCGGCCATGCGCGGGGTCGGTACCGGCTTCGAGCGGTACCGATTCCCCGGCATCGGCGCCGGTGTCGAGTGACTTGCTCGTCACCGGGAATCGGCATTGGGTGTCCTCGGTTCCTTCGGGGCCGATCAATCCGACCCGAACGGCCTCTCCGGCAACCCACCCAGGCGCGGGGTTGGTACCTGCTTCGGGCAGTGCCGATTCCCCGGCGTCGAGGCCAGTGTCAAGTGCTCTGCTCGTCACTAGGGGCCGTCATCCGGGGTCCCCGGGGCCCTCGGTCGATATGACCCGAACTGGGTTCCCTTGGCCCGGACCAGCCGCAGGGTGGGTTCCGGCTTCGAGCGGTGCCGATGCCCCGGCGTCGGTGTCGAGTGTCCCATTCTCCACCGGGGCTCGTCATCGAGTGTCCTGGGCCTCGGGGCCGACCGATACGCCACGGTTGGGTTTTCCTCCATGCTCGGAGGGGGTACCGGCCTCGAGCGGTACCGATACCCCGACCTCGGCGTCGGTGTCGAGTATTCCCCTCTTCGCCAGGCGTCGTCTGCGGACGTCTTCGGCGCCGATCGAGGCGATTCCGCTTGACCTTCAGGAATCGGCATCGCCGGCGCCTCCCCTGGCGCCAGTGAACCCCAGGCGGGCATCGGTAACCTCGCTCGGGTCGATGCCCAGTCTAGAATCGTTGTCCAGCCTGGATGACTGGGTTCCGGCACGCTTCGGGTCCGATCTATGTCCCCTCCGGCTACACAGTGCCAAGGATAATCACCAAAGTTCCCCGGTGGCCTCGGTACCGCCTCGGCAATCCCCGCTGCCTGCTGCGAGGACCTTACCGCCCCCGGCGCCGGTATCGAGGTCGACTCCATCGGTGTCGTCGATCTGTTCTATGCCTAGCTTGGAATCGATACCGGGAACCGACGATGCAGTACTCACTGCCTCGAACCGGAGCAGTCGGTATCTCTCTCCCTCTAGCGGGCTTCCTTCTGGCGCTCAAGCTGCTGAAGCCACATCAGCATACCCTGGAATAGTTCACCTGGGAGATCCTTCCTTTCAGGAATTTCTCCTTGCTATGGCAGCCTTTCTTGCCATTCCTATTCCTGATCCTACTCTTACCCAGAGTCCTGCAGGAGTAGCAAGCTTTATGCTTCCTTTGCATCCTTCCTTGCAGGATCTCCTTCTAGGGATTTGGCAGTCACCCCTGAGGGTTCCAGCGCCATCTACAGACATGCATGTTCTGTATCAGGTGCCCCCCTCTCCGGGGTTTCAGAAAAACCAGCTCCCACATCATTCTATTGTAGTGGAGTCAGCGATGAGGAAAGTCAGGAGTAAGAAGAAGCATTCTTCCTACCCTCCAGGTCGCGCATCCAAGACACTGGATGCCTTTGGACGTCGAACCTTCCAAACTTCGATGCTGGCTTCAAGGATTATCTCATATATTTTTTATATGAGTCTAACGCTTCGGGAGGTCACGGAGAAGTTATCTCTTCTGTCTCCCTTCTTGTCAGAACCTAGGGCCTCTGACTATTCCTTGCTTCTTTATCATAGCAGGAATATCGCTTGGTTTCTCTCCCGTGCTGCTCTAGACGCTTTCGAGTCTGTTAGCAGGTCCTCGGCTATTGCTATTGGAGCACGTCGTACAGCCTGGCTCCAGGCTTCAGACTTGAACCGATGGGCACAACATACACTGGGTAACTCTCCGTGTACTGGGGAAAATCTTTTCAATAGAGAGGCTTTACGTCAGGTTGCTCAGTGCTCCACTGACTTTCCTAAGTCTGGGAACCGTCCTAAGCTGCCTTCTTCCCCAGGATGGAGGAAATGCCCTACCAAACCTTCTTTCCCTAGGAAAAGAAAGTGTCCTCCTCCTTCTGCCCATCCTCCAGCTGCCCCAGCCTGGGGCATCTTGTCCTGGTCTGAAGTTCCCAGGCTCTCACCAGCCTACCCAGAACCATTAACTTCTTATTACCAGAAGTTTGCTCTTCCACCGCTGCGCGGTGGTGTTCTTTCAGTATGCCGGGGTACTTTGCCCATGGGCTGCCATGCCCTCCTCTTCTTATTACTCGAAGGGAGATCGCCACTGTGGACATTCTTCCTTCAGCTGACTTGCCTTGTGGTACGTCACCCCAACCCCTATCTCTCAGGGTTTCCCTGCTGGAGTGGGTACATACTGGAACATCTCTCTCCCTTCCAGGGTAGATTTCCTGTTATCCTTAACGCATGCTCTGGACATCTGACAGGGCCAGGGTATCCATGCTCCCTTTGTCTGCGTTTTCCCTGTTTTAATACGAGGGAATCCCCTCGGCCATTGGTTCAGTGGCTGGGCGTGCAGGAGCCCGGTGAGTGCTTTCTGCCTGCAAGCACTCTCTGCAGGCTGTCTTCTTCGGGCTATATCCTTTTATGACGTGGCGTCAGGCCTGACTCCTGACGTTTTTATCTCATGATTCTCCTCTATGATCTCTGCAACCGTCAGAGAAGCTTCCCACTATGGGGGGGGGCTTCCTCTCTGGGGGTCCTCTTCATAGAAGCGGCTTGTATAGTCCTTCCAGGGCTATATAGCTAATTATGCCCTCTGGTCTCTCTTTGGGATACCGAGGTCAAAGTTTTCTGCGTGAATGTCCAAGGAGTTCCCAATCTGGCGGGACTCTGCCCCCTTTTTTTTTTTTCCTTGCAGCTTGGCATTCTGTTTTCTGCCCCGCTTGGACAGCGCATGCCCTTCTACTGGGCATGATACCCCTGAGTCCCTTGGCTGGGTCTTCCCGGTATCTTGATCTGTGCGCTTCTTGTCCTTGGGACACATCAGGAGCCTAAAGTACTCCTGATGTGCTCTTACCAGATTGATGGCATCATCTGTCCCTCACGCAAACATGCTGCTCTTTCCATGGCTCTGCCTCCTGCATCGCAGAAATAGATTCTCGATATTCTTCTGGTGGGTATTGGATGAATCTTTTTTCCGTCACATCCCCCGTGGGGGTGTTTCTCCTATGGCCCAGTGGCAGGCCTGGATTCTCAGTATGATTTTTCATGTACTGAGTCTTCACATGTTTTGGTACCCTGGGTGGGCATAGGCCCTGCCCATCTATACTGTCCCTGTATATGTATACATCTCCGTATATATATATATATATATATATATATATATATATATCTGATATCTATATATATATATGCCGATGTTGCCTGGACATATCTATTCCGTATGTATTGATATGTCTGCAGTCCCATGCCAAAATGGTTATCTGTATGCCGTATGGGTATGCGCATATTGGTAGAAGTCAAGCACACTGTGTTTGCCTCTATCCCCCTGACTGTCGACCTTAAAGTTTCTACTCCTTGAGAGGTCCAGACAGTCTGCTTGCCTGATTTATACGGCTCGGTAGCTGGGTCGGGTTATACTCCCTACCTCTTCTATTTTTGGAGTATGCACCTCCCTACCTGTGAGGTGTCTGCTTTCATGTCTCCCTATCTCTTACCAGCTAGGAATGACGGTGTACTCCTTCAGTATTCCAGAGCACACTTTTGTTCTCCCTGGGAAAGGGGTTTCTTCTACACCCCCTCTTCCCTGCCGGACTGAGCTAAACTCCAGATCGGTCAGTCTTCCTCTTTTAGTCCGCATTGTTACTAACTCTGTATCTGAAAGAGTCCTCAGCTTTTCCACATAAGCTTTCCATTGAAGACCTGCCGTTCTTCTCCTGCACCAGTTGTCACCTGGGTCACCTGCCCATTCGGGATTTGGGGCCTCATCCTCACTGCTGTGAAGTTCCCTTGGGGTTCCGCTACTGCGTCTTCAGTCACCTCCGTCACAGCTCTACTCCTACAATCCAGTAGGTAAGCTCTCTATTGTACTAGTGCATTAACTACTTAATGATAACTGGCATGCATTCTGAAGACTCACCTCCCCGGTAGTCTTTAGTTCTTGCTGTTCCTCTTCTCTTCTCAACTCCTACCCCCCGTCCCTCAGGGGATGCCGGGGATCCAGGTTGGGGAAATGCGTCTTCCCAGGGACGCGCATTTCAGGGGGTCTCCCCTGGCACCCTCAGCTAGGGAGTCCCCACATGTGAAGACTCATTCCTGCTTGTTCCTGGAGATAACACAGTTACTTACCTGTAACAGGTGATCTCAGGAACAGCAGGAATTAGTCTTCACAACCCTCCCACCTCCCCTAGGAGTTGAATCTACCTATCTCCTTTCCTTTTCCTCTCCTTCTGTCTCAGGTATGAAACTCAACTGGGGAGAGGCAGGTGGAAAGGCGGGATGCTCCCAAAAGCCTTCTGATTGGATGCTGGGGAGCATTCCCGTGCGGGCTCTGTCGGTGCCGACGTACCCCACATGTGAAGACTAATTCCTGCTGTTCCGGAGATCACCTGTTACAGGTAAGTAACTGTGCTTTATTTCCAGCACTGTATACCGGAGCACTTCTTCAGCGAGGCACTTGTATTTCCTCAGCTTTTTACCCACAGCTAGTTTTTTAGCCGTTTTCTTGCTTCGGGGGAGACATTTTCCTTTTCTTTGTTTGCCATGTGTGTTTCCTTCAGCCTGTGGTAGTTCTGCTCTGCTGTCGAGTTTCCTCTTCATTCTTCTTGCCATTTTTTCTCCATGCTAGAAGGTATTAGTGGTTTCTCAGAGCCTTCCTTTTCTAGTCGAACACCTTCTTCTCTATGGCTGTGCCTTGGCTGTGGCCGCAAGTGCCGTTTCCTAATAGAAGATCTCTGTCCTTCCTGTGCTGCTGATCCTGGTCAGTCTTCCACAGCCTGTCTTTGGTGGTCTCTGAGGGCGCAGAGAGTCAGGATCCTCAGTTGGTGGCCTCTACTTCTGTTTTCCTTTTGATGACTCTGCAGGTGGATGCTGTTTTGCCTCCTCTTCTCCTTCCTGAGCAGATGAATCAGTCTGGGGATTTGAACTCTTCACAATATATGTCCCTGTTCTGCCAGGCTTGGGACCTGAGGCGGTCTAGCTCATGGACCGTTCCTGCCAGTGCCTCTTTCTCATGCCTCCTGCTTCAACTACATCCAAGGATCAGGTGCCTGACACTGCTTCTGACTTCAAAGACGGAGAGTTGTCGCCTCCGGAGGACAACACTGATCTTCAAGATGATTCTCTTGATGTCTGGCTGTTTTGTAAGGAGGAGCTCCTGGCTCTCATTTCTCAGATTGTTGAGTCCCTTCATATTGCTGATCCTCCGGAGAAGCAAGATTCCACCCAGCCTAAGTCTCAGGTGGATCCTATTCTCAAGGATGTTCATGAACCATCTAGAGCTTTTCCCTTCCCCTCAGAACTTCAGCAGATAGTCTCCCTGGAGTGGGAGTCTCCTGATGCTTCTTTCGTTCCACTAGGCGTCTTGGTTGCTTTTATGTCTGTCTCCTATTAACCTTGACAAGTGGCTCCATTTTCCCAAGGTGGATGCCTTAGTGGCTGCAGTCACTAAGCATACTGCCATCCCTGTGGAAGGAAGGGGGGGGGGGGGGCGACTGGATAGAAAAGTGGAAGTCCTTTTGAAGACAAAGTTCTCTTCTTCCCTTGCTCTTCAGATCTTAGTCTCTGGTGGTCTTGCAACATGTGCCCTGCTCCTGTAGATTCAGCTTCTACCGCAGGATTCTTCTTCAACCTGTTTAGAATCCATTGCACCTTTTTCTCTAATGCCATGTATGACCTGTTGCATTTAGCGGCTCGGTCGGTTGCGGCCATTATAGTGGCAAGGTGGTGGCTGTGGCTTTGGCTTCAACACTGAAATGCTGATGCTGCTTCCGAAGTTCATCTCACCAAGCTTCCTTTTAAAGGCAAACTCCTTTTTTGGGGAGGATCTTGAAAAGCTGGTCAAGGACTTAGGCAAAGTTAAGCCTCAGCTCTTCTGTAAGACAAACCCAAAGCGTCGTCTTGGGGGTCAGGCACTGATTCATCGTCTTCATCTTCCTCCAGGGCACGATTTTGGACTCGCGGTGTTATCAGCCTGACAAGTCATCTTATTCTGCACCCAGTGCTGAGTCGTCATTTTCAATTCTGGGCCCTGCCATTTGTACTTTTTCAAAGGTCATGGTTGTGGTTGCTGCCGGCTTACGCCACAGGGGTGTTCAAGTCCATTCCTATCTAGACAATTGGTTCAGCTGAGCAAAGTCTTTCCAGGAGGCAGTAACTTATGCCTTTTGAAGAGCCTCATTTGAGTGATTAACTACACCAAGAGCTCCCTGCGTCCATCTCAGTCACTCAAGTTTCTAAGAGCCCGTTTCAGTACTCGGGTAGGTCATGTATTCCTTACTCATGACAGCTGTCAGAGATTCTGTAGTCTACTTTGCACCTTTCAGCTTCACCCATCTCCCCGAGGACAATGGCGGCAATCTTGGACGTGGTCCCCTGGGGTTAGGCACACATGCATCTGCTTCAACTTTCCTTGCTGTTTCATTGGTCCCCTTGCTCTCAGGATTACAACATCCATCTTCCTCTCCCTCTTGCTGTTTGGTGCAGTCTTCGCTGGTGGCTCTGTCATGATCACTTGATACAGGGCTTTCCTCTGGAGAGCCCATGTTGGATAGTTCTAACCACCGATGCCAGTCTATCCAGATGGGATGCTCATTGCTTTCAACAGTCAGCACAGGGGACCTGGTCTCTCCTGCAGTCCTGTTGGTCCATCAACCACCTAGAGGCGAGAGTAGTGCACTTGACACCCTGCCACTTTCTGCCTCTTCTCGAATGGCAGGCAGTTTGCGTCTTGTTTGACAGTACGATGACAGTTTCTTACCACAATGGACAAGGGGGCCCAAGTGTCTGGGGGAGATGCATCTTCTGTTTTCATGGGCTGAACGCCATCTGCAAGCGCTTTTGGCGCAGACATTGCCGGAACGGAGAATGTGCAGGCAGATTTTCTCAGTTGTCATGCTCTGGATCCAAGCAAGTGGTCACTTGCTCTGTGGGTTTTCAAACGCATTGTGGTTTGCTGGGTCTTCCCAGAATAGACTTGGTGGCCACATCAGCCAATGCCAAGGTTCTGCGTTACTTCAGTCGCCGGAGGGAGGTAAGAGCCCAGGGTAGGGACATTCTGGTTCAACCCTGGCCCCCATTGAAGCTTCTCTGTCTTCCCTCCATGGCCTTTCATCGGTCAGCTTCGAAGGCGCATAGAGTCTTCTCCAGGTCAGATGATTCTGGTGGCACCAGATTGGCATTTTCCGTGGTATGCTGATCTGGTTTGCCTTTTCGTCGCATAGCCTCTGAAACTCTGCTCTCTCAAGGGTCTGTTGAGACAAGGTCCAGTTCTCATGGATGACCCTGTTCCCTACTTGCTTACAGCCTGGCTCTTGAGCGGCGATGTTTAGTTCGAAAAGGGTATTCTGTTCAGGTTGTGGCTACCCTACTTAAAGTGCGATGCCCTTCTACGTCTGTTGCCTATTCTTGCATGTGGCATCTCTCTGAGTCTTGGTGTTCCTCCTGTGCTCTTTCTCCATGGCGGACTCAGGTATTGGATGTCTTGTCCTTTTTGCAGGATGGCTTTGATAAGGGACAAAGGGACTCATTATAAATTCTTTTAAAGTTCAGGTAGTTACTCTTACCTGTTTGTGTGGTCCCTTAAGGGGTCGCTCCCTTGCTTCTCAAGCTGACGGGTGTTTTCTGTGTGGTGTGCGTGCCTTGTGTCCTCCAGTTCGTCCTGTAGTACCTTCTTGGGACTTGTCCATGGCTCTTCGAATGCTCAAGCGTCCTCCATTTGAGTCTTTGAAGAGGGCCACTCTGAAGGATTTGGTCCTTAAAACTATCTTCCTGGTCGCTATTACCTTAGTCCGCCAAGTCTCCGAGCTGCAAGCACTTTCCTGATGAGATCTTTTCTTGTCCTTCTCTGTGGAAGGGGTGATGCCCCAGACTATTCCGTCTTTTTTTGCCCAAGGTTCTGTCTGATTTTCTTGTCAATCGGTCCATCTCGCTTCCTCCTTTTACGCAGGGAGAATTTTCTGAGTGCGTCGTGGATCTTTGCTCGTTGGATGTTGGTCGTGCATTGCATCGATACCTCAAGGTCACTAATTCTTTTCGGCTCTCAGATCGCTTGTTTGTTCTGTTCTCTGGACCCCATAGAGGGGCTGCAGCTTCTAAGCATACCATAGCACATTGGATCAAGCAGGCCATTGAGTCTGCTTATATTTTGATGGACAACCTGTGGGACTTTTAAGGCTCATCCTACGCATGAGCCAGGCAACTTCTTGGGCGGAATGTTTTTGGGTTGCTCCCACTAATATTTTCTGGGCGGCGACTTGATCTTCCTTGTTGCCTTTTGCCTGCTATTATCACTTGGATGTTCAGGCGTACGAGTCGGCTTGCTTCAGTGCTGGCGTCCTGGGAGTGGCTGGCTCTTCCCACCCTGAGGTGGTGTAGCTTTAGTACTTCCCACTTGTCTGGACTGGTCCAGCAGGATGTTTTGGAAGGTGAAATTTCACTTACTGTTAATTTCCTTTTCTAGAATCCAGCTAGACCAGTCCAGAACCCGCCCACTTTCTGTATCTAACTCAGCCTTGCCGACACTCAGAAACTACCTTGCTTCTTGTTTGGCGGTTCTGCTGCCATGTATATAGTTACACTTTTGTGCGTTACTGGATTTTTGTTTATCCTTCTGAGGAGGTTCCTTCTTTTAAGTGCTGTTTTGAAGTCCCTTTTTTGCTTTACCAGTAATATACTAAAACTGACCCCTAGGAATGCACATATATGTGCCAGTGATGATGTCATTGAAGCTTCTGATTGGTCTCTTCTGTCTCCATTATCTGCTGGCAGGAGGTAATAATCCACTTGTCTGGACTGGTCTAGCAGGATTCCAGGAAAGGAAATTAATGGTAAGTGAAATTTCACCTTATGTGTACAGGGTGAAAACATAAATAGTTCTGTACAAATACATAGGTGACTGAAAACATATTTGTATGTTTGTGTATATGTGAAATATACTCTGGATTCTTGATGAAAAATCTTCTGACTCTTCCAAATAATCTTTTCTGAATAACAGATTTTAGCAGGACATGAAGGCCCCATCAGCAGCATCAGCTTCAGCCCTTCAAAAGCCATCCTAGCAACAGCTTCTTGGGATAAGACAGTTAGACTCTGGTATATGTATGACAGCTGGAGAACTAAAGAGACTCTTAGTCTAACCTCTGATGGTAAGCAACGTGTATTCTGTAATACTCTCAGAAATTTCAGCACAAGACAATAAGGTCTGTGCAGTGAAGCTAAACATATTAAAAATAGTATGCTATGCAGCCAGACTTTATAATGCATATTAAAACATAACTAATTTTAACAGGTGTGCATGAACACTTGTGTATCTTTGCATGCAAATGAAAGAATGTCAAATCCAGATGATTTTTTATTGTGTGTGTGGTGAAGTGTGTGCTATGCTCTCCCCCACTCGCTATTTATCATGGGCTTGTAAGAACCAAAAACTTAGCATCTGCTTCAGATTATGTTGCATTTCTATCATGCAGGCTGCCTCCCAAAATTCTCTATGCTAATGAGCCCAAAGTAGAAGGGCTGGTTAATGGAGAGGGGGTATTATCCTTTCCCAAACCTCTCTTCAAAATTGAAAACCTCTCCTCCCCCTATCTCCACTCCCATACCATCATGCATAACTGCCTCCGCCACAGAGCTGGATACCTGTCACCTTTGGTACCCTCTTGACCTTCCATGTTACCTCCAGAAACAAGCAGGAATGTAGTCTTCACATATGGGTGATATTGGTACTGACGGAGCCTGCGCAGGAATACTTCTCAGCATCCAATAGGAAAGCTTTTAGGAGCAATCCGCTGTGCCTGTGTGGCTGTCTTCCCTCCTTCCCGACTCCCTCTCTTCAGTTCTTCATTTTCCACAGAGCCAGCAGGAAGCAAATCCTGTCATCGCAGAAGGTTCTCTTTTTTTTGTGGTTAGCATCTGCCTTCCCGTTGACACCGGCACTGTAAACCAATTCAGGCGTATCAACGCCATCTTAGGCCTTAAGCCCTACCATACTGTCCACTGACAGTTTGGAGAAGCAGACTAGTGGTTTCAAAAATTGTTCTAAGTATGGCAGTACCATTTCGGCAACTAACACACATGACTGGTGCTTGAAATGCCTCGGGCCCAACCACCAGCCAACAGAATGTTTCTTTTGTAAAAAGATGACAGAGAGGCCTGCAGAACTGGGCCTCTAAATTTGGAACTCTTTGCTTCGGACGCAGTATCTTTGGCATCGAGAGCCTCATCCTCCTCCCATGGATCTCAGGTATCGAAAATGTCACAAGTCTTCATCGAAGACAGAAAATTCCTCCAGAGGTAGATCTCATTCCAAGCATTGAGATGCCTTGGGTGTTGTCCTAGAGGTGGATCAGCCTGCCAAACACCTCCGGCAGGAGGACTTGCCCTCCAAAGCTATCGAGGGGCCCCAGGGTGCTACCAAGGCCTCGACCTCGGGAGAGCTACTGGTGCCATCCTCTGGGACTGTGGCGCAAGTATCCGTCACCGATACCAAAGCATCGGCAACCTCGATAGACCAGCATATACTGGCCATTGATTGGAGCTTGGTAGCTCTATTGGCAGCCTCAATTCCCATCAAACCTTTGTCCTCAGACACCGGCTCATCTATACCGGTACCAGCACAGATATCAGCACTGGTGCATGGTGTGTCGGGATACATGGCACTGTCATCACTGTCACCCATGCCCTCCTTCGAGTCCATTACCGATACTGGGGCTCGACCCTAATGGTTCCCCGAGCCCGATACCGATACCCATTGATACTGGCACCTGGTGGAGGGTGAACACTGTCCCGCCAATACTTTGAGTCCTCTGATTCCAATTCCCCCATTTCAGATGCAGTCTCACTTGATTCCCGGGGGCCTCCAAAGGCCTGCCTTCAGAGCCCTCCCCGCCTCCTGAGGACATGTCCTTCCAGGAATTCATTCGAGACCTATCTAGGGGTCTCTCCATCTGAGAAAGAGCCCAGGGTGGAGGAATTGGAGATCCTCCAGTACCCAACAGCTCCCAAGGAGGCGGCCACCCTGCCAGTGCATCGCATCCTCCATGATCTGATGCTTCGGATGTGGGAGACTCCTGTCACAATCTCGCCTCATACTCGATGCCTTGATACCATATATCAAGTACTGGAGTGACCGGGCTTCCAAAAGCCACAGCTTCCCCACCATTCAATGGTGGTGGAATCAGTGATGCGCCAAATCAAGAGTTCCAAAACCCATTCCTCTAACCCACCAGGTAGGGAATCGAGAACCCTTGATGCCTTTGGGTGTTGATGTTTCCATGCTTTCAGTCAGGATTAACTCCTTTATACTCTACATGGGTATGTTCCTCAAGGAGATTTCCAGGGACGTCAAGACCATGGCTCCTCTTCTCCCAGATAAGAGAGAAGTCTATCTTGCTCTAGTCAAACAGACCCAACTCTGTTGTGCCCGTCTCATCGAGCTAACGTCCCATGCACTACTCCAAGACCATCTGACGGCCTGAGAATTGCTGCAGCGTCCGGGCACATGGCTTCAACAGTACATGTCGTCCCATATGCCTACCTACATATGCAAACAGCCCAGTGGACTCTTGCCTCCCAATGGATGTAGGTCTCAGGCCACCTCAGGATAAGATACAAGTTCACTGCCCCTCTCACCACATCCCTCCAATGGTGGTGTTCTCCAGAAAATCTCCCCATCGGGTCACCTTTTCAGATGCCTCCTCATCAATGCACCCTGACAACGGATGTCTCCAAACTGGGTTGGGGAGCTCACTTAAGCACTCTCTCTACACAAGGCCTCTGGACAATGCAGGTGTCACAGCTCCAGATCAATCTTCGGGAGCTTCATGCTATCTCAAATGCCCTCAGTGTTTTATGATCACCTCAGGGTACAACGGGTTCTAGTCAGGACAGACAATCAAGTGGCTATATTCTATGTGAACAAACAGGGTGGAACAGGCTCTTGGGCCCTCTGCAAGGAGGCTCTCCATCTGTGGTTCTTTGCCATTTCTCATCAAATACACCTCCAAGCGGTGTGTCTCCCAGGGGAGCTCAATGGCTTGACACACAAGCTGAATCGGATCCTTCTTCCACACGAATGGTCTCTCCATCCAGACACAACGTCCTACATCTTTTAGACCTGGGGAACTCCAGACAGAGATCTGTTTGCCACTCTGCAGAATGCCAAGCTTCCCATCTTCTGCACCAGAACTCTGACATCCAGCAACCAGCAGGTGGATACTTCCCACCTGCGTTGGGGTCAGGGTCTGCTTTATGCTTTCCCTCCCATACCCCTCATTCCTAAGATGCTTTTCAAGCTGCAGGCCGACAAGGGCTCCATGATTTTCATAGCCCCCTACTGGCCACGTCAACTGTAGATCCCTCTGCTGCTACGTCTGACTTTGCCTTTACGATTGGGATCTGCACCCATTCTCCTCTTCCAGGAAGACGGGACACTGCTCCATCCCAATAAACAGTCTCAGTTTCACATCTTGGCACTGAAAGCATAGCATTACAAGACTTTAACCTTACATAAGAGGTAAAGGAGATCCTTTTGGCTTCCAGGAAGCCATCCACCAAGCATTCCTATGCTTTCAAGTGGCGTAGATTATCTGTCTGGTGTTCCCAAAAGGATCTCAATCTCTTCTCTGCTCCCGTGGAGTCACGCCTGTCATCCACAGGTCTCAAGTCCAACTTGGTGAGAGTTCACCTCAGGGCCATTGCGGCCTCTTATCTACTGGATGGAGAGCCCTTCTCTTTACAACCACTAGTAGCACACTTTATGAGAGGACTTTTGCTGACCAAGCCACCCATTAAGCCACCTCCGGTGGCTTGGGATCTAAATGTCATTCTAGCACAGCTTCTTAAGCCACCCTTTGAACCATTGGCCATGACCTCACTAAAGTTCTTCTCTTGGAAGGTGATTTTTCTTATTGCCCTCACTTCAGCTAGACGCATTAGTGAGCTTCAATCTTTGCTGGCGGACTAACCCTATACCCGGTTTCACCATGACAAGGGAGTCCTTTGGACTCACCCACACTTTGTGTCAAAGGTGGAGTCTTCTCGCAGTTGTTTATCTCCTTTGACCCTAGTCACCTGGGTCTCCCTGTATCTAAACGCACGCTCTTCAGATGGATAGCGGACTACATTTCATTTGCTTATGACAAAGCGGGACTCTCCTCAAAAGGACATGTCACTGCTTACAATATTCGTGCAATGGCTACCTCATTGGCAAACCTATGCTCTGTAGGGATTGACAAAATTTGCAAGGCAGCAACTTGGTCTTCTCTCCATACCTTTGCTGCCCATTATTGTCTGGGCAAGGACTCCCGCCGGGATGCCATGTTTGGTCAAGCTGTACTCCAGCACCTCTTTCAGACTTAAGGGCAACTTCTACCCTCTGTCCCGGACTTTGACGATACCATACATCCATGAGGGATCCATGACCTCTTCGAGCCTACTCCTAGGCGAACTTCCGCTAGTTCTGAGGTCTCTTCAACTGGCATCTGGGAGTTAGGAAGTCCCATATGTGAAGGCTACATTCCTGCTTGTTCCTGGAGATAGCATAGTTACTCACCCGTAACAGGTGATCTCCGGGGACAGCAGGAATTTAGTCTTCACAATCCACCCTTCTCCCCTAGGAGTTGTAGGGTTTTTTTCTCTCTCTTCTTTTTCTCAACTACAAAATCGACTAAAGAGAGGGAGTTGGGAAGGCAGGAAGGCAGCCATGCAGGCGCAGTAGAGTGCTTTCTGTTGGACGCTGGGGAACATTCCTGCGCGGGCTCGGTCAGTACTGACGACACCCATATGTGAAGACTAAATTCCTGCTGTTCCCGGAGATCACCTGTTACAGGTGAGTAACTACCCTTTCTCTCCCAACTTTAAACACTGTGGCAGTATCTTGACTGCTCCTTCTTCGTCCTACATTTTCAAGTACTTAAAGCTCCCCAAGTACCCAGACACTTCCTCGAGGCAAACCACCAGTGGTTGGAGTTACCTCTTCACCCCTCTGGAATGAATGCTTACCATTCCAGAGGTATCCTTATCTTCATCAATAGGAAGAATATGAGAGCCTTCCTGCAGGCACTACCACAGCCATCAAATGACACTACTAGGGCATTCACCTCTCTCATGCGAAATGGGGGTGGGTGCTTGGGGATCAAGGGGTTGGATGGGGGTAGTTTATAATAGTACCACATAAAGGATATTGATTGGGGGAGGGATTGTATTCTGTGAAGGGGAGGTACATGATGATGCAGGAGAGAATCACAGTCTTAGTAGTGGTTTTGAGGAGGAGTAAAATTTCCCATATTAACTGGCCCTTTCACTTCAGGCCAGTTAATATGGGGATTTTCTAGCAGCTAATATGAATATTACTCCAGCACTTTATGGTAACCACAGTGTGTACCAAGTAAGACTGTCTATTTGAGACCTTATCACTAACCTTAGATGATTGCCATAATAATATATTTCTCCTTCCTGCTGTATCCTTATTCTGTTAATTATGTACATTTTTCTTTTCTCCTTTTATTATTGTAAATTGCCTTGTTGCCTATTTAGTAAGAGGCAATTAAGTAAATTCTGAATAAACATAAGCTGTATCATGGTGGGTCTCTGAGATGCTATTACTAACAGGGCGAGCCCCATGAATGTGCAGGGGTGATTAGCTCTGATGCTTCGGCCTGAGCGGTATATCAAATTTAATAAACATAAACATAAACATAAACATTCCTGTCCACAGCCCCACTCTTATGAGGATCTCTGCTCCCATTGTCTGTTAAGAGAGGTTTGGAAGACAGTAAGCTTTCCCAAAACCCAGACTGGGAGACAGTGTCCTATTGTATATTGAGAACTGGTTAAAAGATAGAAAACAGAGATTAAGATTAATAAGTCAAATTTTTCAATGTGGTAAGGTGAAGAGTGGAGTTACCCTGGAGATCTGTACTGGAACTGATGCGTTATAGCATATTTATAAATGATCTGGAAATGGCAGCAACAGGTAAAGTGATCAAATTTTTAGATGAAATTAATCAAAATTGTTAAATCATCAGCAGATTTTGAGAAATTCCAGGAGGATCTTGGGAGACTTGGGCATCCAGCTGGGAAATGAAATTTAATATAGACAGTGCAAAGTGATGCCCATAGGGAAGAATAATCCAAACTATAGCTATATGATGCTATGTTCCACATTAAGAGTCACCATTTAGAAAAAGAAAATACTTTTTCACTGAAAGAATGGTGCATGCTTGGAATGTCCTCCCTGTAGAGGGGGTGGATGCAAATACAATGACAGAATTCAAAATGGCATGGCACAGATACAGTGGATCCTTTATAAGAACATAAGATATGCCATACTGGGTCAGACCAAGGTCCATTAAGCCCAGTATCCTGTTTCCAACAGTGGCCAATCTAGATCACAAATACCTAGCAGTTTCCCCAAAGGACACAGGTTCCATAATGCTGGTATTGTGGCAAGCAGTGGATTTCCCGGGTCCCCTTTAATAATTGTTTATGGACGTTTCCTCCAGAAACTTGTCCAAACCTTTTTTAAACCCAGCTACACTAACAGCTTTTACCTCCAGTAACAATTCCAGAGTTTGATTACTCGTTGAGTGAAAAAAAAAATTCTCTTTGTCTTAAATAGGTTACACTGTAGCTTCATTGCATGTTCCCTAATCTTTTTATATTTTGTTAGTGTAAACAATCGATCAACGTTTATCCGTTCCACTCCATTCATTAATTTATAGATCTCTATCATATCTCCCCTCAGCCGTCTCTTTTCCAGGTTGAAGAGCCTTAACCTTTTTAGCCTCTCCTCATAGGGGTAACCTTCCATCCCCTTTACCATTTTGGTGGCTCTTCTCTGTACCTTTTCTAATAACATTATATCCTTTTTAAGATACGATTCAGATGCATTATAGTATCCTTTGTTTTATTTTCCATGCCTTTCCTTATGATGCCTAGCATTCTATTTGCTTTCTTGGCAGCCACTGCACACTGGGCGGAGGGTTTCAATGTGCTATCCATTCTGACTCCTAAATCTTTTTCCTGGGTAGTGGTTCCTAATGTGGAAACTTGCAGCGTGTAACGGTAGTTTGGGTTGTTCTTTCCTAGATGCATAACTTTGCACTTTTCCACATTAAATTTCATCTGCCAGGAGGAAGTGATGTCATCGACTCGGATGGCTGCCTGAGTTTGCAGCTCCGGAGCCTGAACCGGAATTAAAAGAGAAACTCCCCTCCAAAGCGAACGAAAAAGGTGGAGGAGAGGAGGAATAGTGGCAGAGACATGGAGGAGAGTGATGGTGACTCGCAGAAAGACGGCGGAATACGCGAGTATGCGTGTAGCAGCTCGCAGCAGCACGAGGGGATAGAAGGCAAGATGGCGAATGTGCAGAGCGGAGGAGGCGGAGAGGTGACAGAGCGGGAAAAGAAAAGCGGTCGGGGTACAGAAGATGTGCGAGCTGAAATGGTGGTTCAGAAGGTTACCCGCGAGGAGCTGCAAGGTTGGTTTAAAGAGCTGAAGGAAGAAATGAATAAAATAAAGGAGGAGATGGAAGATTTGCTGGGGGAACTAAAAGGAGAGATGGGGGGAGATGAAGGCCCGGTTGGAGGAGCAGGAGCACAAGTTGGAAAATTTGCAGGAGCAAAGTGACATGAATAAGCAGGATGTTGCTGAGCTGCAGAGGTGGAAAGAGCAGATCTTGTACAAAATAGAGGATCTAGAAAACACATCCTGGCAAAATAATTTGCGTATACGGGGAGTCCCTGAGGAGCAGGGCTTCCAAAATAGCAAGAAGGTGGCGGAGGCCATACTGAAGGATATTTTGTCTCAAAATGGAGGAGCTCAGCAATGCATTAAAGTTGAGATGGATAGAGCGCATAGAGCCTTGGGTCCTGTGAGGCCAAACAGGCCCCGTGATATTGTACTGTGTTTAAAGGATTATGAGGTAAAAGAATCCATATTAACAGCAATGCACTCCAAAGAGGATTACAGGTGGCAAGGCTATAAGATACAAAAAGAAACCAACGCTCTCAATAATACATATTAAAGTCTAAACAACATCAATACACAAAACAACTTCAATTATCAATACCAGGCATAATGACCTCAGATGGCACAACCCCTCATGTGGCGAAATTCACCATAGGGTGTTGATAGACGCTCACATCACCGGTCAAGCCTCCTCCAAATCCCTGACTTTATTCACTAATACCATACTATACATAACCACCAACTAACCAATGGGAAAAGTCTTATCAAAATGTATCTAAAGAAATACACAATCATTAACTCACCATTCACTCTTTACACACACCCCCTCTCATTCATACTACCCAAATTTAAAAAGCGTCTATAGCAATTTGCACACAAGGTACAAATGTGGCTGAACGCAGCCCAGGCAACCCAGGTAAAAAACCTGCAAAGATAAATAATTACAAAAGCTTATAATAATATAATGAATAACACCATCATAGTATGCAAAAAACGTATCTTTGAACTGGAGTCTTGCAGCCGACTGAGTTCCTTGCCTCCCAAACAGACGCGTAGTAACCAAGGGTCAGCACTAATGCCGCCTCCAACGCGGGAAACAAACTTTAAAGCAAACTTCATCGATAGCAATTATCACCAAACGACCTCAACTCACGACCTACGCTCTACGAAAGCTTTCGTTTCGCCGTGAAACGGCTTCATCAGGAGCTTCGCCGTACAAATTCCACGCTATACAATGGCTCCCTGCAACTTCCCGCTAAACCAAAACTAGCGTGTGACGCGTCTAATAACCCCACCCTCACCTTACCTGGGTTGCCTGGGCTGCGTTCAGCCACATTTGTACCTTGTGTGCAAATTGCTATACAGTCAAACCTCGGTTTTCATGATTAATCCGTTCAAAAAAGTCTGACTAAAACCGAAACGGACTAAAACCGAAGCAAGATTTCCCATAAGAAATAATGTAAATTCAATTAATCCGTTCCAGACACCCAAAAATATTGACAAAAAATACATTTTATAGAGAATAACTATATTTTTACATACAGAAAACAATGAGAAATACATATAAATGACTAATGAAATGGATAAATGAGCATGTAACATCACTTTTACCTTTATTGAAGACTTTTGTTGGCATATGGGACGCACTCCAGCCAGCTCCAGCTGCTCTCCCCTCCGGGGATCGAGCAATCACCACCAGCAGCGGAGGTGGGAACAGCCATCTTGGCCGGCTGCCCAATTGGGGCTCCAGCCTGCCTTGTAAAAGAGAAGCGCCAATAAATATGGAAGACAGTCAATCAGCAAGAAAATCAAAATAAAGAAAATCCCACTTCTGGCCACAAGATGGTGCTCCATTTTCAACTGTACGAAAACCGAGACAACGTACGAAAACCGGAACAAAATCTTGATGAAAAAAGTCCACGAAAACCGAATCGTACGAAAACCAGGGCATACGAAAACCGAGGTTTGACTGTAGACGCTTTTTAAATTTGGGTAGTATGAATGAGAGGGGGTGTGTGTAAAGAGTGAATGGTGAGTTAATGATTGTGTATTTCTTTAGATACATTTTGATAAGACTTTTCCCATTGGTTAGTTGGTGGTTATGTATAGTATGGTATTAATGAATAAAGTCAGGGATTTGGAGGAGGCTTGACCGGTGATGTGAGCGTCTATCAACACCCTATGGTGAATTTCGCCACATGAGGGGTTGTGCCATCTGAGGTCATTATGCCTGGTATTGATAATTGAAGTTGTTTTGTGTATTGATGTTGTTTAGACTTTAATATGTATTATTGAGAGCGTTGGTTTCTTTTTGGATCATTTTAGAATTAGCTCTCAGCAGCAGTTGTGTGTGTAAGGCTATAAGATAGCCATATATGGGGACTTGGAAGCTGGTACCTTGCAGAGAAGAAGGGAAATGGTGCCGGCAAAGCAGGTGTTACGCCGAGCGGGTGTGAAGTATCGTTGGCTCTACCCCTTTGGGCTCATGTTTAATAAAGGGGCCAAGGTGTGAAAAGTTAAAACTCTACAAGAAGCGAAGGAGGTGCTGGCGGAGGCAAAGATGTCAGAGGTGGTGGAAGAGAGTCAACAACAGAGGGAGCAGAGGTCTATTGGAGCAGCTTATGGTGAAGCCGTGGCAGCAGTATGAAGCAGGCCGGAGAGTACTTGAAGATAACTGGAGGGACAATGGGCAATGCTGGACTGATGCAGGACAGTGAATGTGGGACTTGTGATGGTGGAGGGCGTGACAGAGCTAGCTCCCATAAACACTTGGGGGAGCTTGCACTTGTAATTGTAAATGTAAAATGATGTGGGGGGACTCGGGGCACCTCCACAAAAATAATAAAAAAAAAAATAGAGAAAAAAAAAAGGAAAGAAGGGAAAGGGTAAATGATCGTAGGATAGTTATTATGCAAATCCCTGCGGAAGAAGAGGGAGGGGGGAAGTAAGGGAAACGGTAAATGGGAGCGGGGATAAAAGTAAAAATGGACATGTGCCCCGGGTTTCCAGTTGTTGAAAGAGCATTACAAAGGTGTGTAAAAATACGGGGTGGGGGGAGGGGGGAACAGAGATATGGGAAATGTTTAATAGGGCATATACTGTGTTGGGTTAATGGGTTATGTGTTGAGGGGGTGATGGAAGGGGGGTTGTGGGAAGCAGGAAGGGAAATAAGGGAGAAGCGTGGTGGGAAGGGGCAGGGGATAAGAATAAGGGGTTAGGATCAATGGGGGGGACTGAGGGGAGAGGAGTGAGGGAGGGTGGTGTGCGCCGGGGTCCGAGAAGATGAACACTACTCCAAGGAGGCCCTCGGGAGGGAGGGAGATGGGGCAAGGGGAGGTTGGGGAGGGAAGGGAGAGGGGGTGGGAGGGTAATGGGGGTAGAGAGAGGAGGGGGAGGTTTCGGGGGGGAAGGGGGAGATATAGGGGATGGGGGAGGGTACGTCAATAGGGCAGCTACAGTTGAAACTTTTAACAATAAATGCGAAGGGGTTACAAACATGGCGGAAGAAGATTAGTGGAGAGAGAAGGAGGACGTCTGGAGGCTGATGTGTTGTGTGTGTGCAAGAAACGCACTTGAAAGTGGGGTAGGAGAGGTTGTTACAGACCCGTAGATACCCTTATGTGCTGCTGGGGGGTAAGTGAGTGGAGTACAAGAGAGGGAGAGTGGGCTTGATGCTAAGTAATAGGGCCAAGGATTGGGTGGTGGAGGAGCACCGGAACAAAGGGGGCGCGGTGGGTAGGAGTTAAGTTGGCGGTAGCCAGGGAGGAAATCTGGGTATTGAGCATATATGGGCCGAATGATAAGCGGAAAGAGTTTTATGATAGGATGTTAGAGGATGTAGAAAGATTGGGGCCACAATTGAAAATACTGGGGGGAGATTTAAATTTGACGGTGAACCCCAGAGTAGATCATAGTGGAGGTGAAGGGGGGGAGCAGGAAGGAGAGGGAAAGCATGCTGCGTATGAAAGATAGGTTGGGGCTCATAGATGTGTGGAGGGTGAGGCACCCTGGGTAGAGAAGCTATGCGTTCTATTCGAATCCACATCAGACGTATAGTAGGTTGGATATGTTCTGGGTGAGTGGGCCATGGGTATCCAAGGTGAGCGAAGTGGAACAGGGATCAATCACATGGTCAGACCATGCGGCCGTAAGCCTAAGTTTTAATCTCGGGTATAAGGATTTAGGGGTGCGATTTTGGAAGCTGAATGATTCGTTGCTGCAGGACAAAGATACGGTTTCTAGGATTAGAAGGGTGGTGAGAGAGTATCTGCAGGATAATTTGAATGGGGAAGTTACGAATGGGTGTGCGTGGGATGGCCTTAAGGCAGTGGTGAGAGGGCACTTAATCGGAATAGCGGCGTATAAGAAGAAAGAACAGAAGAAGCAAGAGGTGCAGTTTTTGAAAGAGATAGCGGAATTGGAGGGAAGGCATCAGTGATAGGAATGGGGAGGTACTACAAAGATTGCAATTGTTGAGGGTGGAATTAGGAAAATTGAGGGTGAAAGAAATAGTGCATCAGTTAAATCTCCTTAAGCAGTCACATTTTGAGGCAGGGAATAAAGCAGGAAGGGTGCTAGCAACTCGGCTCAGGGCTAGAATGCAGCAACAGAATATTGGATGTGTCAGGGATGGGAAGGGTAAATTACAGACCGGAAATAATGAGATTAGGTGGGCATTCCGGACCTTTTATGAGGATCTATATAGGAGTAAGGTGAGTGATGGGAAAGAGAAAAGCAAACGATATCTGCAGGGGGTGGAACTGCCGCAAGTAGATCCCGAGGAGGTGGAGGGCATTAACAGACCCATACAGGAGGTAGAGGTGGTGGAAGCAATTAGAGCCCTGAAAATGGGGAAAGCGCCAGGTGTGGATGGATTTACGGCAAAGTTTTACAAAGTTTTTCAGGAACAAGTGAGCCCGATACTGGTGGTGGTCTTTAATGACTGTATAGAGGAGGGTATGCTGCCACATACAATGAGAGAAGCAGGAATATTGCTGATCCCAAAGCCTGGAAAGGATTTGACAAGTTGTGGGTCTTATAGGCCAATATCTTTAATTAATATAGATGCCAAGATTCTGGCGAGAATATTGGCGCAGAGACTTCAGGGGGTATTGCCTGCTCTGGTCAATAAAGATCAAACAGGGTTCGTGGAAGGGAGACATGGAGGGGATAATATCCGGAAGGTTCGGAATTTGACATGGAAGGTGGGTGGAGTGGCGAGAAAGCAGTGTTTTTAACAGTAGATGCAGAAAAAGCCTTCGATCGTGTAGAGTGGCCCTTTTTGTTGCAGGTGTTAGAAAAGGTGGGAGTGGAAAGCCGGTTTATAATGTGGGTCAGGGCTCTTTACGCGAGCCCGACGGCTAGAGTACGGGTTAACGGGGGATACTCTGAGTCCTTTAGGTTGGGTTGAGGTAAGAGACAGGGGTGCCCCTTATCCCCACTGCTTTTTGTGCTGGTTATGGAACCTCTGGCAGAGAGGATTAGGTGGCAAAACGACATTAAGGGGATACAAATGGGGGGGATTGAAGCAAAGATTGCACTATTCGCGGACAATGTCATTCTGACGTTAACAGAATCCCTAACCACTTTGCCAGTGCTGTTGAAAGAGATTGCGGAGTACAGTATGGTATCGGGGTATAAAATTAATAGCACTAAGACGGACATTTTAGGGTTTAACTTATCGGAGGGGTTGGGGCAGAGGCTGAAAGATGGGTTTCCATTTAGGTGGGTTAAGGGTACATACAGATATTTAGGTATCGAAATGGGGAATACGATAGACCGATGGAGGGAGTGGAACTATGAGAAGTTGATGGATGGTATGAGGAAGGATTTCAGGAAGTGGAAGGGGTTGCATTTGACGTGGCTTGGCAGAATAGCCACTGTGCAAATGAATATATTGCCTAGGATTCTGTTCCTGTTTAGCGCTATACCCTGTCCTCTTTCAAGGAGATATATTAAGAGAATGCAGCAGCTGCTCATGGAGTTTGTATGGGAAGGAAAATGCCCAAGAATATCTAGGAAAATAATGTACATGAGAAGAGAGGGGGGGGGGGGGGTTGGGAATGCCAAATCTGGAAATGTACTATAGGGCAGCAGTGCTGAGAACAGTAGTTAGGCCGGGAAGGGAGAGCCCAGACTGGGTGCAAATGGAGGCAGGGGGGAGGGGGCTAGGAGAGATGCGGAGTATGGGATAGGTCCAAAATTCCTCCACAATGGAAAAACCCGCTTCGGGTTTTAAAAAGTGCATCAAGTGTGGCGGTACCATCTCCGTCACCGACACCCATGAGTGGTGTCTTAAATGTTTAGGTCCTGACCACTCCATCACGGAATGTATGGCCTGTGCCATGATGTCCAAAAGAGGTCGGCAGAACCGAGCTGCTAAGCTCAGTACCCTGTTTCCCTCTGATGCAGCCTTGGTGACATCAACGTCTTCCAGGGCTTCCTCTTCTTCCCGTGGATCTCAGGTAACTAAACACAAGTCTAGCCGGTCCTCAAAGGGTAGATCTTCTAAGCATCGAGATGCCTCTGGCATTGCCCTTGAGGATTCTGCACCGGCAAAATAGCCCCAGCGGGAGGCTTCGGCTTCCAAAGCATTATCGGGGCTCCAGGATGTTCTCGAGGCCTCAACCTCTGCAGAACTACTGGTGCCATGCTCTGGGGTACCGGCGGTTTTCTCCGGTACCGACATCCAGGCATCGGCAGCGTCAATAGACCAGAGGTTCCTGGCTATTGAACGCAGTCTGGCGGCTCTCCTTACGGCATCGACACCCTCGGAACCGCGTCACACAGTTCAACCAGTACCGGTACCGATAGCATCGACATCGGTGTCAGTATTGCCGGCACCCAGTCATGCGATGCCCTCCGGTACCGATTCCCTCCGGTTCCGACTTCGGTCGGTACGGGTATCGGGCTCTTCAAGAGCATCCGGACAGAAAGTACTTCGAGTCCTCAGAGGAATCTCAGGATTCTGACAGTTCTGTCGGTACGGGAATTCTTCTCCCAGAGGAGCCTTCCTCCCCTAAACGCAGGATGTCTCCTCCAGAGGATATTTCCTTTCAGGACTTCATCAGGGAGGTGGCTCGAGGTCTGTCCATTACTGTGGCTCCTGAAACAGAGCCCAGAGCAAAGGAGTTGGAAATTTTACAATATCCCAAAGCTCCTAAAGAGGCAGCTACTCTACCCATCCATGAGATCTTGCATGATCTCATGCTGAGAATGTGGGAGACGCCTCTTACCACCTCTCCTCACTCTCGTAGACTGGATACTATGTATTGAGTCCCTCCTTGTCCTGGTTTCCAGAAGACTCAGCTTCCTCACCACTCTATTGTAGTGGAATCAGCTATGAGAAGGATCAGGAGTGCAAAGAGGCATGCCTCTAATCCTCCAGGACGTGAGTGCAGAACTTTGGATGCTTTTGGACGTCGTATTTTCCAAGCTTCCATGCTTTCTGCCAGGATCAGTTCCTATATTTTATATATGGGAATGTTCCTGAAGGAAATCACAGGAGATTTAGAGGTTTTGAGCCCTCTTCTTCCTGAGAATAGAAGGCAGGATTTTCTCATATTGGTCAAACATGCACAGGATGTTTCTAAATTTGTCAACCGTGCAGCTTTTGACTGTTTTGAGTGCATAAGCAGAACCTCTGCCATTGCCATAGGTGCACGTAGAATTGCCTGACTCCTGATTTGGAGCTCTGGGTACAAGACAAACTGGGCAATATTCCTTGTACTGGTGAGAACCTGTTTGGCAAAGATTGGCAAGAAAAAGCCAATGAGTTGGATGCTGACAACTCCACCTTGGATAGATTATCCAAGGCCACAGCTGATCCTGCAAGAAAGAAATTTTTCAAAAAACCATTCTTTTCCAAAAAGAAAAGGTTTTATCCTGCTTATTCCCAGCAGGGATGCTCTGCAGGTCAAACTGTCTGGAAAAGTCAGCAACCACCCAAACAAAGGAAAGCAAAGACTGCTAAGCCTCAACCGTCTCAGCAGTCTCAGCCTCCACAAGGCCTTTGACTTTCATCTAGAGAACTTAGCCTTCCTGGCTCTCAATGGACCAGAGCCTTCCATCATTCCAGGAAGGTTGTGTCACTTTGCCCCCAGGTGGGGGCAGATAACAGCAGAGCATTGGACACTCTCCATCATAAAAGAGGGGGTACAAGCTCCATTTTTCGAACATGCCCCCTCCCACAATGGTAAGACAGTTCAATTCTCAGACCTCTCTTATCAACCTATTAGATCAAGAGGTCACTATGCTTCTTGCCCAAGGGGCAATAGAAGTAGTACCCACTCCTCAACAGAGTACAGTATTTTACTCCCCCTATTTCCTTATCCCAAAGAAAACAGGACACAGACCTATTTTAGACCTCAGAGAATTGAACAAATCCCTGATCTCCAGGAACAAGCAGGAATGAGTCTTCACATATGGGTACATCGGTACCGACTGATCCTGCGCGGGAATGCTCCCCAGCATCCAAAAAGAAAGCTTTTGGGAGCATCCCACGTGCTTGTGCGCTGCCTTCCCGCCCATTTACTTCCCTCTCATCAGTTTTCCGTTTTCCGCGGAGCCGGCAGGACGTACTCCTGTCACCGCAGAAAATTCTTCTTTTTATTCTTAGTTTTTTGTGGTCGCGTCTGCCTTCCCTCGACGCCACCGGTACCACCGGTGTTTTTTCTTTCTTTTTACTGAAGAATTTCTTCTTTTCTTAGAAATTTTTTCCTATTTAGTGCCTGACGGTTTCTAGGCCACTAGTCCTCTAACCTTCCATTATGGAAAAGCCAGCCACTATCCTTAAGAAATGCTCAAAGTGTGGCGGTACAGAAATATTTTCAGACACTCATACTTGGTGTCTAAAATGTTTAGGTCCTGACCATTGCCCTCTGGAGTGTCTCTCCTGCTGGAGCTCAAACAAAAGAAGTCTTCAGGATCGAGCACAACTCGATACCCGGTTCACATCACACTCGATGTCACCAGCTAGAATATCATCTTCTTCACAGGATCAGGTAACCAAACAAAAGTCTGTAAAGACTAACCAGTCCTCGAGTGGTAGATCTCCTTCTCAGCATCGAGATGGCTCCGGCCTTGCCCTCGAGGACATTTTTGGCAATAAAGCCCCGGTGGGAGTCTTCAGGCTCCAAAGCATTAACGGGGCTCCAGGTTGTTCCCAGGGTTCTTACCTCGATGAACATACCTGGGCCTTGCTCGGTGGTTGTGGCCGCTTCGAGTGGTACCGACACCCGGCATCGTCTATGGTGATGGATGAAACACTCCTCACCGATGAACGTAGTCTAGCGCTTTCGGTTACTTTGGTACTGCTAGAGTTGCTGCAGACCGTTCCTCGAGTGTCGGTATCGGCTTCGGTACCAGTACCGGTATTGGCATCGGTGTCGGTACCGTCCATGCTTGCTTCGACAGACTCGCTTCCTTCGATGCCGAGCCTGGAATCTATCTCTAGCATGGAGGATGCGGTACCGACTCGTCTCGGTACCGACCTCGGGCGGTACCGAAGACATCGCTTTAAAGAGAATCCGATGCTTCATCTGTTCAAGTCTTACCAAGGCTGATTTTTCAACAAGTCTAGCCTTTATCCCTCATTTTAGAGGGTCCTCCTCGGGGGAGATTTCTTTTCAAGCTTTTCTGCTTGATATGGCAAAGTTACTTGCCATTTCTATACCTGGTAAAGAATCCCTACGGGGGGATTCAGAGACACTGCAATTCCCCTGGATTCCAAAGGAGGTGATCATGCTTCCTTTGCATCAGATCTTACAAGATCTACTATTAAGAATGTGGGAAACTCCTTTAACGGTATCCCCACATTCTAAGACACTTGACACTATGTACAAGGTGCCACCTTCTCCAGGTTTTCAAAAGACTCAACTTCCTCATCATTCTATTGTTGTAGAATCAGCAATGAGGCATATTAAGAGTGCAAAGAAGCACTCTTCTTATCCGCCAGGTCGTGAGTCTAGAACTTTAGATGCCTTTGGACGTCGATGCTTCCAGGAATCCATGCTTTCAGCAAAAATTATCTCATACATTTTCTATATGGAATTATCTCTTGAAGAGGTCAGAAAGAACTTAAAGTTTTTGAACCCTTTTCTTCCAGAGCATAAAAGAGCAGACTATTTTTTATTAGTCAGTCATGCTCAAAATATCTCTAGGTTCCTTAATCGTGCTTCCCTGGACTGTTTTGAGTCTATTATGCAGAACTTCTGCTATAGCCATAGGAGCACGACGCATAGCCTGGCTCCAAGCTTCAGACTTGGACAGATGGGTTCAGGAAAGGCTGGGAAATACTCCTTGTACTGGTGAAAATCTCTTCAACAAGGAGGCTTTATTTCAAGCTGATCAGTTAAACACTGATGCTGTTGCTTTCAGAGGATTGTCAAAACTTTCCTCTATCCCAGCTAATAAAAAATCTCCTAAAAAGCTTTATTCCCCTAGGGCAGGGGTCTGCAACCTTTAAGACATAAAGAGCCACTTGGACCCGTTTCCGAAGGGAAAAAAAAAACTGGGAGCCGCAAAACCATTGCGACATTTAAAACAAATCTAACACTGCATATATTGTTTCTTACCTTAATGCTATATACGACCCCCTACTTTTCCTGTTAAAATATAGGTGTTTGGCCTATACTCGCCGTATAAGACTACCCCTCTTCCTTCGCACACCAAAAAAAATACGCCAGAAAATATCACAACAAGAAGTAACAATATTTGATTTCAAAATTATGATGATTTTGTAGTCAAATCACTAATATGAAATAAAATTATTTTTTCTACCTTTGTTGTCTGACCAATTTATTCTTTGATCATGCTGGTCCCGATCTGAGGCTTCTGCTTTCCTGTCTTCTCTTAGCTCTCTTTCTGTGGTCTATGGTCCATCTGCCATTTCTTATCTCTTCTTTCGTTTTCTTCACTTCTTTCCATCAGCCTATTTCCAGTCCCAGTAACCCTCCCCAATATCAGCCCCTTTCCAGTCCTCACTCCCAGTACCTTCCAATGTCAACTTGCATTCCCATGATTGCCACTGGTGTCCATTTCCTTCCAATCCCCCTCCTTCCCCACTGACCAGTCCCTTCTAGTACAAATACCATGGCAGCCTTAGCCCCCAGTTATCTTCCAGGGCCAGCAGCTCTATCCTCCCCTCCCCACAATCAGCCCATGCCCATTCAAAGCCCCCCAATCAGCTCGCTTCCAGTGCTAATCCCCCCTCAACCCCATTACCAGTGCTAGCCTCCCCTAATCAGCCCAATACCAGTCCTACCCCCCATCAGCTCATTATCAGTCCTAGCCTCCCCTAATCAGCTCATTTCCAGTGCTAGTCCCCTCAACCCCATTACCAGTGCTCCATCCCTCCATGTCAGCCCCCTCCATGTCAGCCCCCCTCCCTCCATCCATATCAGCTCCCTCCCTCCATGTCAGCCCCCTCCATCCCTCCATGTCAGCCCCCTCCCTCCATCCATATCAGCTCCCTCCCTCCATGTCATCCCCTCCTCCCTCCATCCATCCATGTCAGCACCCCTCCCTCCATGTCATCCCCCCTCCCTCAATCCATATCAGCTCCCTCCCTCATTGTCAGCCCCCCTCCCTCCATCCATCCATATCAGCTCCCTCCCTCCATGTCAGCCCCCCTCCCTCCATGTCAGCCCCCTCCATCCCTGCCCCCTCTCTCCATCCATATCTGCTCCCTCCCTCCATGTCAGCCCCCTCCCTCCATCCATGTCAGCCCCCCTCCCTCCATCCATGTCAGCCCCCCTCCCTCCATCCATATCAGCTCCCTCCCTCCATGTCAGCCCCCCTCCCTCCCTCCATGTCAGCCCCCTCCCTCCATCCATCCATATCAGCTCCCTCCCTCCATGTCAGCCCCCCTCCCTCCATGTCAGCCCCCTCCATCCCTCCATGTCAGCCCCCTCCATCCCTCCGTGTCCGCCCCCTCCCTCCATGTCAGCCCCTCCTCCCTCCATCCATCCATGTCAGCCCCCTCCCTCCATGTCAGCCCCCCTCCCTCCATCCATATCAGCTCCCTCCCTCCATGTCAGCCCCCCTCCCTCCATCCATCCATATCAGCCCCCCTCCCTCCCTCCATGTCAGCCCCCTCCATCCCTCCATGTCAGCTCCCCTCCCTTCTTCTGCAGCCGCGGCTCCCTGCCTCTTACGGAACCGCGGCTGTGCTTTTAAAATCATCTCGGAGCCCTTCCTGTCTTGACGGGCTCCGTGCAGCATTGTCCCGCCTCCAAACTTCCTTTAGAGGCGGGACAATGCTGCACGGAGCCCGTCAAGACAGGAAGGGCTCCGAGATGATTTTAAAAGCACAGCCGCGGTTCCCTAAGAGGCAGGGAGCCGCGGCTGCAGAAGAAGGGAGGGAGCTTACAACACTATTGCCTGTCACCGGGCGGGCAGTGTGCTCCGGAGCCGCGGCAAAGGTGAGAAAGAGCCGCATGCGGCTCCGGAGCCGCGGGTTGCCGACCCCTGCCCTAGGGGAAAAAAGTTGTATCCATCTTCTACCCATTATGCAGATGTTTCCAAAGATGGACAACATCACACCAGGCTAAGAGAATCAAAACCTCAACAGGCTTAGCAAATCCAGCAATCGCAGGGTTTCTGATATTTTATTCACATTTTTTGTGTGAGGTTTAGAACTTTTGAGCCTACTTCTTTTCAACAGAAGCATCTAAAATTCATCTCATCCATGCTGACATATCAGTCATACATTGACTCAATCCTCGACTCTGAGCATGAATCTCTTGCTACAAGAGAAATCTACCCTTCTAACTCTAAAAGCTATTAAGGACTATCATACCCCAGAGATAACAGGTTTCTCCTTTTAAAACAAAAGGAGGCCTAACAACTAACAACAGGGTGAACTATACCCTTTACCTTATCAGTTTACTGTACGACGATATCTCATACTTTTAACTGCAAGGGGACCCTATCTCTTCAAAGACTTACTAAATTGTAAGTCTTCTCAACTCTGTATTACTTTCTATCCCTCTTAGCCCATACATTCAGTCTCTAAGAGTACTACTAATCAACTGGAGGGCTTATTCTCTAAGCCATAGGATTTTCTTCAATACCTACTCTAGTAAGTAGTTTCCATACAGAGTTTTCTCCCCCTTTGCAGTTCATCTTCTTCTCAGATATATATATATTTTTTTTAAAGGCAGCTTTTCGGACAGAAGTTGGGTATCACTACTCCAAACTGTGTTTGTCGGTCCTCTCCAATCTATAGGACCTAACATTTTATGCTGCCTTAATAACAGATAATTCCAAAAGAGGTCCAGAACTCATTTGGACTATTTATGGTTGCAGGCATCAGGCCTGTCTACTATTCTTAGCCAACTTCATTTCTCTTTGGCTCCAACAGAATAGATTAGGTTGCACACTGGCAATTCAACAGCCAGATCTAAGCAACCTACAACATGCTCTCTGCAATTCTACGACAAAGCTCTGCAACTGTGCGCCTTTGCCAGAGAGCCTCAGAGCTACTCCTAATAGGTAGCGGCCAGATAGTTAAGAAGGGCCTCAGCTGGTAGACTCTGCCAGTCTTGCTCCTACATGACTGTTTTTTTCCTATTCTTACCATATTCCTTAAAATTTCCTTTTAAGAAAAGGTAACCAGGATTTAGACCACGTGAAAGCGTAGAAAATTGCTCAATTCCCTGGTTTGTTCCACATCTCACTGGAACTTCCACAACAGGGATGCATTTTTTTCACTGCAGTTGGTCCTTATTCACTACTTTCCTTTCTAATTCCTATACTTCATGGTAGCTTATGTTGAACAAGAAAACGCATGATATTCATATTGCCCTTATAAAGAGGCAAACATGGTATCCCCTTATATTGCTTCTTTTTCTCCAGCTACTACTTGAAATTATAGAAGGATCCAGACTTGCTGTCTTAAGACTAAGGATCTCCTCTGCACTCATTCACGTATGTCTCGAGACCTGGTTATTTGAGGGGCTAGATCTTTTCAAGAAGTCTAGTCCTATCCCTGTAAGTGAAGAACATAATACCAGTTTCCACGAAACTTTCTCTATAGTTCTTCCATATTTAACCAGACAGAGATTCCCCATCAATATTCCTGGGGCATGGCGCAGGAAAATGTGTAATGGTGTTATCTAATGGGAGGGGAGAGGAGGGTGGATGTGAGAAGGGGAAGGGGAGTATCATTCTAGAGCCTGTTTAGGGTCCGGAGAAGAGGATAGGTAAGGTGGGGGAAGCTGGGGTTGGAGGGGAAGTGTATACACAATGTAAAGTTGTATATTGTAGGTATGGAGTAAAGTTGGGGGGTGGGAGGGCGAGATAGAGGGGAGAAGAGGAAGAAGAGGAATAGCTAATGTACAAAGTAAACGGGTTGGGGGGAATAATGGCAGCAGGTAGAGAAACTGAATGTTCAGTGGGGGATGTCTGTTGTGCAACCTGGAAAGGGTGGAGCGGGACATGATGTTTTGGAAATGTTTTGGAAATGATTGTAAGTTGAGACTGATTGGTTGAAAAAATAAAAGTATAAATTACAAAAAAAAAAAATTTCATCTGCCATTTGAACATCCAGTCTTCAAATTTATTAAGGTACTCTTGCAATTGTTCACAATCCTCATGGGTTTTAACAACTTTGAATAATTTTGTGTCATCTGCAGATTTGATTACCTCACTTGTTATTCCCATTTCTGGGCCATTTACGAATATGTTAAAAAGCAACGGACCCAGCACAAATCCCTGGGGTACTCCACTCTTCACCTTTCTCCATTGGGAAATTTGGCCATTTAACCCTACCCTCTGCTTTCTATATTTTAACCAGTTCCTGATCCACAATAGTACACTGCCTCCTATCCCATGACTTTGTAATTTCGCCAAGAGAGTCTCATCAGGGACCTTGTGAAAAGCTTTCTGAAAATCCAGATACACTATATCAACTGACTTAACTTTGTCTATCTGTTTATTCACACCTTCAAAAAAAACATGACAGATTAGTAAGACAAGACCTTCCTTGGCTAAAGCCATGTTGGCTGTCTCCCATTAAGCCATGACTATCTACATGTTCAGTAATTTTGTTCTTTATAATGGTTTCTACTGTTTTTCCCGGTACTGATGTCAGGCTGACCGGTCTGTAGTTTACCGGATCACCCCTGGAACCCTTTTTAAAAATTGGCGTTACATTGGCCATTTTCCAATCTTGAGGTATTACAGATGATTTTAATGATAGTTCCACAGATTATTAATAGTAGGTGACATATTTCAGTTCTTTCAACACCCTTGGATGTATACCATCCGGTCCAGGTAATTTGCTACTCCTCAGTTTATCAAACAGTTGTAATACATCTTCCCGGTGTATCGCTATTTCTTTCAACTCTTCTGTGGCATCACCTTTAAATACCATTTCAGTCATGGGTAACATCCCTACATCTACCGCAGTAAAGAGCAAAGCAAAGAATTCATTCAGTCTCTCCTCTATGGCCTTTTCTCCTCTTAGGGGCTTGTTTACTAAGCAGCAGTAGTGGCTTCCAAGTGATATCAGAGCCGCAGCCCCATTGAATTCAATAGGGCAGCGGCTCCGATATCGGTCAGAAGCCGCTTCCGCTGCTTAGTAAACAAGCCCCTTAGTGCTCCTTTCACCCCTCGTATCATCTAATGGTCGAACTGACTCCCTCACATGTTTGTTGCTATGAATGTAGTTGAAAAAGTCTTTATTATGTGTTTTTGCTTCCATAGCAAGCTTCTCAAATTCTCTCTTTGCCTGCCTTATTAATGCCTTGCATCTAACTTGCCAGTACTTATGTTGCTTCCAGTTTTCATCATTTGGCTCCTTTTTCCATTTCCTGAAAGCTGCTTTTTTGGCAACAACAGCTTCTCTGACCTCACCTTTAAACCATGCTGGCAGTATTTTGGACTTCCTTCCACTTATCTTAAAGCGTGGAATACAGCTGGTCTGGGCTTCCAATATAGTAGTATTAAACAACACACATGCTTGATGTCAATCTTTAACCTTTGCAACTGATCCTTTTATTAACTGTTTTCCTCATTTTATCTTTGTCTCCCTTTTGAAAGTTAAAAGATAGTACTGTGGATTTCCTTGCCATCCTTCCTCCATTTATTAAATCAAACTTGGTCGCTATTGCCAAGTGACCTCAACACCCTTATCTCTTACAGCAGATCTTGTGTTCCCCTAAGGACTAGATCCAAAAAAGCTTCCCCTCCACACCACGTGCTGCCCAATTGGGGCAGCAGGAGCACGCCAATAAAAGGAGCGCCGGTCGGGCGTGCCCATGCCTGTCGGGCCCGTGCCTGAGGGCCTCGCCAGAGGGCCCTTTGGCGTGGCCCTTAGGTAGGAGCCCCCTAAGCCTGGAAAATCCTGACTGGAAGACTCAAACCTTAACTGTGATTTCCCGCCTTGAACGATCCTCCGCCCCACCGGCTGAGGCATACTACGGAACAAAGAAGGAAGACCCCTCTCCTAGACACGAGTCAATAACGCATACCTCAGACCACCATAATAACAAAAGGTAACCTGCCTGGACACTTATAACCAGTCACAAACACAAGAAACTGTAGCAGCACAAGAAACTAAGATAAATGAAACGTCTTCCACACAGGTCTCCCTTACACCCAAATACCCCAAGAAAAAAACACACAATGGCCCCCATCAAAATTAAAAGCCTTTCCCGTACTCTCCTTCTCTCTTGATACAACACATTTATACATACAAACCCAACCACACCCCCTATAACAGCATTCCCGTCATATAAAACCCTAACCGAAATCTACCACACACACCAAAATACCCTCACTCTTCTAATCATTACCCACGCTACAACTCCCACAGCCACTATCCTAGACTAATTCAGATAAACCATCAAAATCATAGCAATGTAAATGACTCCTCCAACATTTATTTATTTATTTAGTGTACACTTGTATCCTGCTACTTCCAGCGATCAGCAGCGGCTTTCTATACATAGTGGTGCGGCTGTACAGGCCGGATTTGGAACATACAGTGTGATTTCAGGGGTGGGTAAAAAGCATCAAACGGTCACATATTTGCATTTGATTGTATCAGAGGAGACTTTACATATATACATTTGATTGTTTGTGAGGAGGCTTCACATATATACATGTACACATATATTACATATTACAAGAGGCGTTTCATACTGCTGTGTGTTATTTAGGCTGGCAACATAGCTACTAAATTAAAACTCATCCTAATAAACATGCGATCCATCAGAAACAAGATACCAGTTGTCAATGACATGATAAGAGAAAAAAAAACAGACATCATCTTCTTTACTGAGACATGGCTTGCACCCACAGACACAATCATACTTAACCAACTAAACACACCACTATATGATGTATTCAACTGCCACCGAGAGATAAAAAGAGGAGGAGGTGCCCTCATACTCACCAAAAAACACCTTCAATACACCTTAACAAACTCAAACAATGTTGATGGCATGGACATCATCAACATTGAAAATAAAACCCTTGCATTCACCCTTGTCTACCGACCCCCATCAACTGATCAAGAAAGCCTTTTCTCCATTCTTGAACTCGCATGCACAGCATCCCAAAGCAAACCACTCATAATCCTAGGTGACTTGAACCTCCCTTCTCTAAACCAATCCCAAACAGATAATTTCATGGACTCCATGGCACAAATGGGATATAATCAAATAATCCACGACCCCACACACACAAAAGGTAACTCATTAGATCTCATCTTCCTCCCTACCCCCTTTAACAACCACCAACTACTCACCCCTCTAACAATAACAGAAGTACCATGGTCGGACCATCACTTGATAACATTCCACCTCATGGCACAAACCCCATCAAACTCTACAAACATAACTCCACACCACTCAAGATTCACCCACTTTGATAAGAATTCTTTCCTCTAAAAAATATTGCCCAAACTATGCAAAAACCTACCAGACACCAACTCATCTATAGATCATTGGAACCTAACAATCCAGGAAGCAGCTGCCCCCTCAGAACTCACTCATAAACAACTAAAAAATCTGAAAAATGGTTCACAAAAGACCTTGCTAAGGTACAAAAACAACTGAGGAAACAAGAAAAAAGATGGAGAAAAACTAAATCAAATGAAAACAAAACCAAATATACAAGTATACTGAATGAATACAAGAATGCAATTAACAAATCAAAAAGAGACTACCATTCCAAAGTAATAAATTTAGCACTCAATAAACCGAGAACTATTCGCGATTGTGAAAACATTGACAAAAACTCAAAGCTCAGAACCTAAACAATCCACTATAAGCATAAAAACCCTTGCAACTCATTTTGCCGAGAAACTAAAGGAAAAAACCCCTATCTCAACCATAATATTACAATCAAATACAAAAATTAACAATGAATGGACATCTTTTCACATGATCGAACGAAAACACCTCCTCAAAATTATAACAATGATCAATACCACAACCTCTCCGCTTGACCCATGCCCAGTATCATGGATCAAGTCCACAAAAGATGCTCTTGTTGAAAACATTCAATACATAGTTAACCAGTCACTAGCACAAGGTATCATGCCGAATGCCCTGAAACTCACCTCGATATGCCCCATCTTAAAAAACAGTAAACTTAACCCAAAAGACCCAAACTCATATAGACCTATAGCAAGCATTCCATTCATTGCTAAAATAATAGAAAAAAACATACAACTTCAATTACAAGATTACGTTGATGAGCAAACACCCCTTGATTCACACCAGTTCGGTTTCCGCCCCTTTCATGGTGTCGAAACTCTCCTAATTGCATTGATGGATCTTCTCATCAGAGGCACAGACGACAACAACCAAGGCTTCCTACTTCTCTTTATAGATATATCTGCAGCATTTGATAGCATCAACCACAATATACTGATCAATAGACTAAAAAACTTAGGTCAATAGACTAAAAAACTTAGGAATAGGAGGGACAGTTCTTGAGTGGTTCAAGTCATACATCTCACACAGGTTAATACGTGTTCAAATAGGTCAAGACAAATCAGAAGCGTTCCCCCAAGGACAAGGAATTCCCCAAGGTTCAGCACTCTCCGCCCTCCTCTTCAACCTGTACCTACAACCCATAACAAGTATATTTAAAAAACACAACATTAACCATTTCATTTACGCTGACGACATAATGCTCACCATCCCCATAAACACAAACAGCCCCAAATATGACACCCTCTCCGAATGCATGAACGAGACCACCTCTTGGCTTGAAACCAACTATCTCAGCATCAACTTAAAAAAAACGGAAGCAATGTTTGTAACAAGACAACCTGCTGCTGATGACAACTACCCAACAACAATCACAATAAACAAAACAACTATACCTGTTAAAAAAGAAGTAAAATACCTAGGAGTCATAATAGACCACACCCTCACCATGCTCACATAAAACAGACAGTAAAAACAATATTCTACAAACTTAAGACAATACAACACCTAAGACCCCTCCTTGACACACATGACTTTAGATCTGTAGTCAGTGCACTCATCACCCCCCACTTTGACTATTGTAATAGTCTCCTAATTGGCCTTCCATTAAAAAAAACACTTCCTTAGCGTCCCTCTAGTCCAGTCCCGGAACCATAGAGTTGTGAACCTCCACCAGCAGCTTTGGAGACTGAACATCTTCATCTCTTTGATCATCCAGCTATATGCAGCCCCAAGGACCGCCCACACATCAGTATCTCAGTCTCCAAGCAGCTTGGAAGTCAGAGCCCAGAACTGGGCTCCTTAGGAACAAATAAGCAGAGCTTTAGTGTTTTATTATTTTCTAGATTTAGGTGCTGGGCTGCTGCTGTGGAGGAAATCTTTGACTGTGTCCCTTCTGTCTTTCTCTAATCTGTTTTTTTCTCTCTGTCTCTCTCTGTCAGTCTCCCCATAGGTCAAACAAGCAGGGGAGCTGCACAGGACACAGGTCTCCTTTCTACCGAACCCCCTTGGTGGGTGAGGAGAAGGTTGAAGACAATTACAGGCAGCAATTGAATACAGCAGTAGGCTCTGAGGGTCCCCTGACTGATTTAGGGGTTCCCCGAGCTGCCCTGAGTGGTTATTACTCTGTTATTGACTCTGATAACTGCTACTCAGAGCTTGTGACAGGCACGCTGGACAGCACTCTCAGTGTTTTGACCCCCCTTCCACTCCTGTGTGTGGGTGAGTAGAGTTTGAAGCTTTTTCTTTCTAAAGGCAGTGGTGGAGGCCTTGGGGTGGCCTGGAATCAGCTCTGGGGAGTGTTTTAGACCTTTTGGGTATTTTTTCTGGTCCTTTTTTTGGCGGGATCGGGTCCGGCGGCCATTTTGGATTTTTTTCAAAGTTGTTTTTCTTCGTGTTTTTTTTTTAGGGATAGGAGCTTCGTTTTTGCATTTCTTGGTCAGATATCAGCTAATTGACTCCAGCTCTATCTAATCCTGCAATTTGGAGCGTTTTTGAGCACTTTTAAAATCGCGATTTTTTTTCTGCTCTGTTTGCTTCAGCAAGGTGTTCCTGCTTTTCTGGCAAAGGGCTGTGTGCATAGCCATGCCTCCTAGTCCTCGGTGTCTGGTCTGTGGCATTCGTAGAAGTAGTGATTTGGAAGCCCGAGTCTGTGCCACTTGTTCTGCTGTGCGTGCTGGCATGGAGGATCCTCTGGAGGGCTCCAGTGCAGATCTCCCACCTGTATCTACAGAAGGGACATCAGAGCAGGCAGAGACGGTCCTTGGTCCGGGGATTTCTGCGGTGCCGGAGCGCCTGTTGGCGGGGGGGCGTCCAGGAGGGATCCCTGGGAGTTCCACCCGCCTTTTTCTCTCTCATGCTGGAGGCTCTGGCTCTCTTGCAGCCGGCGGGGGGAGGCTCGGTCCTGCCCCGCCGTGGGCTAAAGCGTCCACTTTCAATAGAGGGAGACACTGGTCCACAAAAGAAGAGCCGGCCCCCGAGTGTTGCGGATTCTGCGCCTCCTGGGGACGAGTTCCACGAGGGGCTGGGGGAGGCTCTCGAGCTGGAGTCTGCGGAGGATTTAGAAGACGGCGAGTTGTTGGATGACAGCAGAGTAGTAGAATAGTGCGTGTATTTCGTAAAGAGGAACTTCCGGCACTGATTGCCGAAACCCTCAAGGTATTGAACATACCCGTGGAAGATGCCACTGCGGAGGACAAGTTGGAGGATCCCTTGATGCAGGCGGTGCGCGCTTCCCACAGAGTCTTTCTGCTCCATAAGGTTTTTAAAGCTATGATCCAGGAGGAGTGGAACAGTCCAGAGTCCGCTTTGCGCGGGGCTAGACTGTTGCCTAAGTTGTATCCTCTGTCGGAGGCTGATAGAGAGCTCTTTCGTTCACCGAAGGTGGACGCGGCAGTTTCTGCGGTTACTAAACGGACTACTATCCCGGTGGAAGGTGCTGCGGCGTTGAAGGACCCGCAGGATCGGAAAGTTGATAGCTTGTTGAGATAGGCGTTTGATGTTGCTGCCCTGTCAATGCAGGCGGCGGTGGCCGGGGCCTGGGTGGCGCGCAGCTGCCTCCGCTGGTCTCAACTGTTCCAGGGGCCCCAGTCGGCGGAACAAGAGGCCGCAGCATCCAGATTGGAGTCGGGTACCGCTTATTTGGCGGATATCCACTATGACCTCATTAGGGGGTTAGCTAACGGCATGGCGTCGGTGGTAGCGGCGCGTCATTCTCTTTGGTTACGCAATTGGGCGGCTGATGGCTCTTCTAAAGCTCGCCTTAATTAGCTGCCGTTTAAGGGCAGGCAGTTATTTGGAGAGGACTTGGTTAGGTTGGTAAAAGATCTCGGGGATTCTAAGGGGGGTCGGCTTCCGGAGGATAAGCCCAAGCAGGGGAAGCCGACCTTCACCTTCCGGGGGTCTCAGCAGTCCTTTCGGAGGTTTCGTGCCTCCCGCTTTGGTCAGTCCCAGCGTTCCAGATATCTGGGGCGCGGACAGAGTTTCCGCGGATTTCGGGGGGCAGGTAGAGGTTCTGGCTCCTTCCAGGCGCAGGTCCCCAAAAAGTCACAATGAAGCGAGGCCGGCTCCGGTGGCGGTGATTCCCGTAGGGGGCAGACTGCGGGATTTCTACCCTGCCTGGGCCGCTATCACATCCGATCGGTGGGTGTTAGAAGTGATACGAGAGGGATATGCGCTCGAGCTACATCGACCGGTGCTCGATTCCTTCGTTATGTCCCCGTGCCAGCGCTCCCTGGAAACGACGAGTCGTATCCGATACACTTTCCCGGCTGCTTCGGCTCTGGGCGGTCGCCCCCGTGCTGGAGGGGCAGTTAGGGTCCGGTCGATACTCCATCTACTTCGTAGTGCCGAAAAAGGAGGACACCTTTCCACCAATCCTGGATTTAAAGAGAGTGAATCGGTGCCTCCGGGTGTCGCATTTTTGCATGGAAACGCTGCGCTCGGTCATAGCGGCGGTCCGCGAGGGGGAATTCCTAACGTCCCTAGACCTTATGGAGGCCTATTTGCACATTCCCATTCGCTGGGAACATCAAAGATTTCTGCGGTTTGCGCTGCTGATTGGCCATTTTCAGTTTCAAGCCATGCCCTTCGGCCTAGCGACGGCGCCACGGGTCTTCACGAAGATCATGGTGGTGGTAGCGGCGTTCTTGCGGAAGGAGGGTGTCCTCGTGCATCCCTATCTCGACGACTGGTTGATCCGAGTGAAGTCGAGGGAGGAGAGTCTCCAGGCGACGGCGCGGGTCGTACAGGTTTTGCAGTCATTAGGCTGGGTGGTCAATCGGGCGAAGAGCAGCCTTCTTCCCTCGCAGACCTTGGAGTATTTGGGGGCGCGTTTCGAGACTGGCAATGGGAAGGTTTTTCTCCCAGTGCACAGAGCGCGGGCCCTGAGGCGGCTGGTGGAGCAGTTTCTAGCGAGATGGGCGTCCTCGGCTTGGCAATACCTTCAGCTTCTCGGCACGATGGCGTCGACCATCGAGGTAGTTCCGTGGGCAAGGGCTCACATGCGGCCTCTGCAGCGAGCGCTGCTGCGTCGATGGTGTCATCAGTCCGACTCGCTAGCTCGTCAGTTAGTTTGCACCTTGGAGGTTCGGCGCAGCCTTCGCTGGTGGTTGCGTCGGCGCTCTCTGGCGAACGATATGCCCTTGAAGTCTCCCGTCTGGCGTCTGCTGATGACGGATGCCAGTTTGAGCGGCTGGGGGGCTCATCGCAAGGGCCAGATTGCTCAGGGCCAGTGGTCCTCGCGGGAGAGCCGGTGGTCCATCAACCGACTGGAAATGAGAGCCGTGTGGTTGGCTCTGACAGCGTTTCAGCCTTGGCTGCAGGGAGCGGCGGTCAGGGTGCTATCCGACAATGCCTCCACGGTAGCCTACATAAATCGCCAGGGAGGCACAGGCAGCGCGGCGTTGGAAGCGGAGGCGGATCTGCTTCTGGATTGGTCAGAGCGGCATCTTCAGTGTCTGTCGGCCCAGCATATCTCGGGGGTTCACAATGTGGAGGCGGACTTTCTGAGTCGTCGCAGGGTAGACCCCGGAGAGTGGTCTCTACATCCCGAGGTATTTGCGTTGCTGGTCCGTCATTGGGGTCTGCCGATAATGGACCTCATGGCGACCTTCGAGTCCGCGCAGGTCGAAAGGTTCTTCAGCAGGCGTCGGGAACGCATGTCGGAAGGCCTCGATGCATTGGCACAAAGGTTGCCAAGGTACGAGCTGCTCTATGTCTTTCCTTCGTGGGCTCTGCTGGGTCGCCTGGTACAGCGGATCGAACGGCATCCGGGTCCCGTGGTTCTGATTGCCCCGGACTGGCCTCGTCGGCTTTGATATGCGGATCTGGTGCGGTTGAGTGTGGCCGATCCGTGGCTCCTTCCTCCTCGGCCGGATCTCCTTCGGCAGGGGCCGCTGCAGATGCCTCAGGTGGCTCGATTCTCGCTTACGGCATGGCTATTGAGAGGGCGCGAATGAGAGCCAAAGGTTATTCTCCGGAGGTCATTGCTACCTTGTTGCGGGCGCGGCGTCGGTCTACGTCGCTAGCATATGTCCGGGTCTGGCGTATTTTTGAGAGCTGGTGTGCGGCTCGCGAGTTGCGGCCTTTGCGGACCTCCGTTCCTCAGATCCTCTCCTTTTTGCAAGCAGGGGTGGACAAGAGCCTGGCGGCCAGTTCGTTGAGGGTACAACTTGCAGCTCTTGCGTGTTTTCGAGGCAAGGTTCAGGGCCAGTTATTGGGGTCCCATGCGGACGTGAAGCGCTTCTTGCGAGCGGTATTGCTTATGCGTCCTCCGTGCAGGGCTTTAGTGCCCTCGTGGGACTTGAATTTGGTGTTGAGGTCTCTGGTGGCTTCGCCGTTTGAACCCTTGGCGCAAGCTTCGTTGAAGGACTTGACGTTGAAAACGGTGTTTCTGGTAGCGATCTCGTCAGCTCGCAGGATCTCGGAGTTGCAGGCTCTTTCGTGTAGGGAACCCTATCTGTTTTTCTCTGCCGACAAGGTGGTATTGCGACCGGTTCCCGCGTTTTTGCCTAAGGTAGTTTCGGCGTTTCACATGAATCAGGTGGTGTCTCTCCCGGTGTTTGCCAAGGAACGGGGCAAGCACGCGGATAGCTCCTTGCACGCGTTGGATGTCCATCGAGCTCTTCTTCGGTATTTGAGGGAAACGGCGGCCTTCCGTAAGTCCGATCGCCTATTTGTCGCATTTGGCGGTCCGCGCAAGGGGGAAGCGGCGTCTAAGTCTTCCATTTCCCGCTGGTTGAAAGAGGCGATTTCGTCGGCATACCTTTTACACGGCAGGATGGTTCCTGCCGGGCTTCGGGCTCACTCGACGCAGGCGGCATCTTGGGCAGAAGTTAGCTTGGTACCGGCGGTGGATATTTGTCGGGCGGCGATGTGGTCGTCCTTGCACACCTTTGCTAAGCACTATCGTCTGGATGTGCAGGCGGCGTCAGATGCGCGGTTTGGGTCTCGGGTGCTTCAGGCTGGACTAGCGAGGCCCTCCCGTTGAGATTTACTGCTCTGTTACATCCTCTATGGTTCCGGGACTGGACTAGAGGGACGCTAAGGAAGAGTAAATTAGACTTACCTGCTAATTGTTGTTCCTTGCGGAACTCTAGTCCAGTCCCGGATCCCTCCCTGTCTATCTGTTCTCGCTGCCAGCCAAGAAGGTACATTCATTATAGGAGTCTGCCAGGGTTTTTGTTCTCTATGCTTTCGGTCAGAGCTCCTCTGCTTGCAGCATGCCTTAGTTTCCTTTCGGGGTCAAATCTTGGGGGTGAGCGGTGGCGCTTCTTGTTGCATGCGTTTTGCACAAGGGTCGCCACGGCCGTTCTGGTCCGCCTTCCCGTAGGCGGGAGGTTGTTCTTACGCAATTGGAAAAAGAAAAAAAAAAAAAGAAAGAATTTTTGCTAGTAGTGGGAACTTTAGGGTCAGGATCCTTTTTTCCACTGTGTTGTTATATCTACTTATTTGTTGCTCTGCTTAGTATGCTTTGTCAATAGGTACTGATGTGTGGGCGGTCCTTGGGGCTGCATATAGCTGGATGATCAAAGAGATGAAGATGTTCAGTCTCCACAGCTGCTAGTGGAGGTTCACAACTCTATGGTTCCGGGACTGGACTAGAGTTCCGCAAGGAACAACAATTAGCAGGTAAGTCTAATTTACTCTTATCTGTTACAAAGAGCACAGAACATATGTGCCAAAGTAATTTCAAAAGCCCAACTAACTGACCACGTGACCCCAATACTATTTGACCTACATTGGCTTCCAATTAACAGCCGAATAAAATATAAAATACTACTAACAACATTCAAACTCCTCAACGACATCGCCCCCTCACATTTGTCCACCCTAATACACGCCCCATCAAATATAAGAACAAATGGAAGGTTGCGGTATATAAGCAACTGTTAAAATAAAAAAAAATAAAAAAAGAACGCGTAGACAAAACGCAACTCACTCATCTTACAAACAACTATCAGGAAAACAAAGAAAACCACAAGCTCTAGGGCATTCTCCTTTGCTGTCCCCACCCTCTGGAATGAACTCCCAATAACTCTCCGATCGATGAAAGACCTTTATCAATTCAAAAAAGAGCTCAAAACCTACCTCTTCTCTGACTATTTTGAAATCCCCTACCACCAGAGAACCACTCCCCAGCAAACACAGAAACATACTCATAGTAAACATGAGATAACCTAGACAGACCCCCCTCAACTAATGCACCCACCTATACGAAATGTCGTACATACATGTTATTTAATACTCTTTGTAATTAATTCCTAATAATTTAGTTCAGACACTGTTTTATGTAATGTTGCTTGTACATAGTTCCATTCCGTTCCATGTAAAGTATACAAATGTATGCAAAATTGTTAACTGTTTTATGTAAACCGCCCTTGATCTCTGGAAGGGGCGGTATAGAAGAAAAAGATAAATAAATAAATAAAATAAATTTGTTGATATGCTCTTACTTCAGTCTTTTACTAGTATCCTTCAAGGATACATCCTTCTGAACCATGCGCTCTTGGGCGACTGACTGCTTTCCCTTATTATCTAGTTTAAAAGCTGCTATATCTCCTTTTTAAAGGTTAATGCCAGCAGCCTGATTCCATCCCGGTTAAGGTGGAGCCCATCCCTTCGGAAAAGCCCCTCTTTTCCCCAGAATATTGCCCACTTCCTAACAAATACAAAACCCTCTTCCTTGCACCATCATCTCATCCACGCATTGAGACTTCGGCGCTCTGCCTGTCTTTGGGATCCTGTGCATGGAATGGGAAGCATTTCAAACAATGCTACCTGGAAGTTCTGGATTGCAGCTTCCTACCTAAAAACCCTCATTTGGCCTCCAGAACCTCCCTGCAACACTTTCTATGTCATTGGTACCAACATGTGCCAAGACAGCAGACTGCTCCCCAGCACTATCTAAGACCTTGTTTAGGTGGCGCATGAGGTCTGCTACCTTCATACCAGGCAGGCATGTTACCAGGCGATCTAAGCAACCACCAGCCACCCAGCTATCTACATGCCTAATGATGGAGTCACCAACTATAATGGCTGTCCTTAGCCTTCCCTCATGGGCACATGGCCCTAGAGAAACCACCTTGGTGTGAGAGGATTTTACATCATCTGAGGATAGGTCCTAGCTGCAGGATCATTTCCTGCCACACCAGGGTGATGTTCTCTTGCCACGTGACCTCTCTCCATGGCAACAAGGATGCCATGGAGGAGAGAGGATATTATAATGCCTCTATATCGTTCCATGGTGAGACCGCATCTTGAATATTGTGTGCAATTCTGGTCGCCGTATCTTAAAAAGGATATAGCGGTTTTAGAAAAGGTTCAGAGAAGAGCCACCAAAATGGTAAAGGGGATGGAAGGATACTCCTATGAAGAAAGGCTAAAAAGGTTAGGGCTCTTTAACCTGGAAAAGAGACGGCTGAGGGGAGATATGATAGAAGTCTATAAGTTAATGAACGGAGTGGAACGGATAAACGTATTTCGATTGTTTACCTTATCAGAATATAGAAAGACTAGGGGACATGCAATTAAGCTACAGGGTAAACTATTTAAGACTAATAAAAGAAAATATTTTTTCACTCAACGTGTAATCAAACTCTGGAATTTGTTACCAGAGGATGTAGTAAAGGCTGTTAGTGTAGCTGGGTTTAAAAAGGGTTTGGACAAGTTCCTGGAGGAAAGGTCCATAAACCATTATTGAGAAGGGACCCAGGATATCAATGCTTGAACCAATGCAGGCATTGTGGAACCTGTGTCCCTTGGGGAAACTGCTAGGTACATATGACCTAGATTGGCCACTGTTGGAAACGGAATGCTGGGCTTGATGGACCTTGGTCTGACCCAGTATGGCATGTCTTATGTTCTTATGTTATGATGCTGCCAGACTGGAGGTGGGACTTCAGTACTACATTTCTGGAGGTCTCGTCTATGTACCTCTTTGTCATCCTTATGTCCTTGAAGTCTGCTACTCTGGCCTCCAGAGATCAGACCTTTTCCCTGAGAGCAAAGAGCTCCTTGCACCTAGTGGACTCGTAAGACCCCTCACCAACTGGGAGAAAATCATACGTGTGACACTCAATGCAAAAGACTGGAAAGCCCCCATCTTGCTGCTGGACTGCTGTCTGCATCTTTGTTTTAAGGTTGTGTTTAAGTTTATTTACTTAAGTTTTGCTGGAGTTAATTATACTAATAAAACTATACCTAATAGACTTTGTTCACCTCAACATTAATTAATCTCAGGTCCTTAATGTATACCTGATGAGGATAAACAGCTGCACCTGAGATTGAGTATTGGCTCCTCCTTCCCTTTAAGAGGTTTAAGCACCTATAAAGCTACGATTATCCCAGGGGTGGGTAGGAGTCAGCGGAGGAAGGGAGGGAGGGAGGGAAAGAAGACTTATTAAAAGTTGGCTGCTACACAGTACCCTGTCCTTTGCTTCTAAGGTAAAGGCTTACCAATTTCCTGGGTGATTCACACAGACCTTTTTATCAAACACAGCCCTTGGTTTGATAAAAAGGGCCTTTTAAATTGCCCCTTTATTTATTTGGTTTGTCACTTGCCTTTAACAGCTATTTAAGGCACAGATCTTTTGCTTACTAATTGGAAGGGCTCTTTGTAAAGATCACTAGAAACAAATTTATTTTCTTTCTACTCAGAAACTATTCTACTCGTATGCTTGGTTATATTCTGATTGATTTAAGTAAAAAAAGCTCTCTAGAAACAAATTTCAGTAATTATTTGCTCTATTTTACTTTTTAGGTTAAGCTAAACCCTGATTTGATTTAAATGAAAAGCTCTCTAGAAATAAATTTATTTCAAAGTCTATTTACTCTTATGTTCTGTGCTAAGCTATACTCTGCTTTGACTTAAATACAAAGCTCACTGGTGGTACTAAGACCTGACTGACTGAGCAAAAACACTGAATTCTAAAATACACAGATTTATCAGCTTTAACACCAAGAAGTCCCTTTTACTTAGAGTTTATTCCAGAAGATTATACTCACAAGTGTACTTCCACAGTGTAACAGTCCCTTTTGGTAGGTTTTGAAGAGGCTAAAATCAAAATAAACTTAAATATCTTTTATACTTCAACAAATAGAGGCGGGTGACGTGCACGAAGCGGTTGGTTCAGCCCTAAGCAAGGGCATAGAGGGGGTGACTTTTACGGAGTGGCAGGTACAACTGCTCTAACCACCTTCTTGGCAGACTAGATGCAGAGCTGGCCCATCCACTAGGCGGCAGGCCCAGGTGGGTGGCAGCAGCACACATGGGCAGTCGTCGCCGCCTCCCCCCCACCCCAGCTGCTGCCGATTCCATTTGGGGGGGAGGCAGGCAGCGGCAGTATTTCCAAAAACTGTGGCAAAAGATGGAATTGGCAGCAGCTGGGGGGGCGATGACGGTGATGGCGGCAGCTGGAGGGGGGTTTGTCAGCGAGGGGCAGCAACAGAGGAGGGGGTGGCGGCAAGGCCGGGGTTTCTGCCTAGGGCGGAAGAAACCCTTGAGTCAGCCCTGACTAGATAGACCATACTGGTATTTATCTGCTATCATATACTATGTATATTAGGTGTCATTGTGGCTCGTATGTTGCTCAGTGTGCTGATAAAAGAAATAAAGAATAGGTAGAACTGAAAAAAGGGAGGAGGAGGACACCAGAATAAGACAGAAAACAAAAAATGAAATAGAGAAAAGGACAGCAAATAAGAATAAAAATTCTGAGTCAGAAAATAAGCCAGAGATATAAAATTAATTAATTCATTTTATTTATTTATTCTCATATAATACATTTCCGAGGATCAATGCGGTTTACAGAGAGCCAGACTTAACCATACATGGAACAATATTACAAGAACTGGATTACATTAAACATATAAGGTAAAACACAGAACAAGGTAACTATATACAAAATAGAGAGGTTGCACGAGGTAGTAAATAGTCCGGTGCATATCTTAAATTGGGGGGGGGGGGGGAGGGAGGAAGGGAAAGACAGGGCAGGGGGTGAGTTCATGGGTGGGCGAGTCAAGTGATCCCATGGAAATGTTCCCTGAACAGATGGGTCTTTATCAGCTTCCTGAAGGTTTAGGTCATGGGTGTCTCTGATGTGGTGTGGTAGGGCATTCCAGAGTTGAGGAACGCAAGTTGTCTGTTTGCCCTTGGTCATTTTGGGAGGCAGGATTAGAAGGTTTGATGTATTACTTCTTTTTTGGCAATTTTCTGTGGTCTTTGTTATGATAGATTGCGGGTGTTGGGAGGATAAATGGTGGATTATTTTGAATGTAGTTATTAGGGCTTTGTGCTTGATTCTACTGAGGAGAGGTAACCAATGTAGCTCTTTGGATGAGCACATCAGAATTCGGATGGCTGCATGCTGTGCAAGTTGTAGTGATTGTAATGAGTTCTTCGAAATTCCATGGAGGATGGCATTACAGAAGTTGAAATGTGTAGTATCATTGCTTAGAAAACTGTCCGGAAGTCATGAGGTTCAAGAAAGGGCCATAAGTTGGACTTTTCTTAACTTGCTTTAAATGCATTGAGACACTTTATTTATATGTAGTTGGAATGTGAGGCGCTGATCTATGGTAACGCCAAGGTATCTTACTTCTGACCTAACTTGTAGTTTGGAGTTGTTCACCTTTAATGACTTTGGAGAGGGGGGGGAGGGTTGATTTTTGGTGAAGAATAGTACCTCTGTTTTTTTGAGGTTGATCTTGAGGCTGTGTTCTGATAGCCATTGGTTTATAGTGTTGAAACAGGTTGTAATTAAGTAGTTTGGGTTTGTGGTCGAAAAGGGAGCATATATCATAATATCGTCTGCATAAAGATGATAGTATATGTTGAATGTACTTATGATGTACATGTTAAATAGTAACGCTGAAAAGGCAGAGCTTTGAAGGACACCTTGTATTTGGGTGATTTGTTTGGAGGTCTTTTGACCAATTTGTACATATTGGGAACGATTTGTGAGGTATGACCATAGCCATTCTAGGGCAGTGTCACAGATTCCTATGTTGAATAGGCGCTGTAGGAGGATGTCATGGGATATTGTGTCGAACGCCACTGCAATGTCTAGAGAGATGAGAATGAAGCCTTGTTTTGTTTTCTATGTCCTTGATAAGCCGGTCTGTTAAAGAGATGAGCAAGGTTTCTATTCCATGGTTATTGCTGAATCTGTGTTGGTGCATGTCCAAGGGAGAGTTTGAGTCAATATGTTCTTGCAGTTGGTAGAGGACTACCTTCTTGATAACTTTGGCAATAAACGGTAAGCTGGAGATAGGTCTTGGATCATTTGGATCAAGCTTGGGGTTTTTGAGGATTGGACAGATTGGCGCTAATTTCAGGTGTATTGGAAAATATCCTTTGAAGAAGGAGGTTGTGATTAGCTGAGACATCATAGTAGCAAGCTCTATTTTTGTGATTTTGAACCAGGTAGCAGGGCATGGGTCCAGAGGAGAAGTTGTGGTGTTGATGCTATGTATTCTGTGCTCAAGGTATTCTGTGGAAGTGGGGCCGAAGGACCGCAGTAGTGTATTTGTGATGTTTAGGCTTGTGGGGTTGCCACAGGTGGTAGGAGCAAGCAGGCTGAGCAGTGGCATGGGGTTTTTGATTGCAGGTATGCAGCAAAGTCCTGTGGGTCAAGGGTATAAGTCTGGTGGGCTTGGCTGTTGTCTTTTGCTAGTCTAGTATTTTATTTATTTTTATTTATTTAACAGTTTTTATATACCGTCTTTCTTCAATTCAGGACGGTTTACAGTGAACATAAGGTGACAGTGTATTTCAACTGTTTACATAGAACGGAACTTCTTAACATGAGTAATATGGTAACTATTTTGAATAGTTCTTTGGGTTTGTTTATTGCTTTCATTATTAGCTTATTAGCTTAATGTGGTTTTCTCGTTTTGAGTTATTGGTCTCCAAACGGTATATTTGGAGGGTGAGCAGGTAGGTTTGTTTTGTCTGATAATCGAGTGTGCTTCTCGATCTGGGCTCCAGTTTTCGTAGTTTCCACTTTAGTTTTTTTAGCTTTGGCTGTACTATGGGCTGTGGATTCAGTGGTGTGGTTTCACAGCACTGGTAAGAGGTGAAATGGCAAAGGTTTGTATTTTGCTTATCCATTTGTATTTCCAGGAACAAGCAGGAATGTAGTCTTCACATATGGGTATCGTTGGTACCGACGGAGCCCGTATGGGAATGCTCCCCAGCGTCCACTAGGAAAGCTTTTGGGAGCATCCCTACAGCGCATGCGTGCTGCCTTCCCGCCTCGGTACCTCTCTCACTTCAGTTCTTCGTTTTCCGCGGAGCCGACAGGACACGGTATCCTGTCACCGCAGAAAATCTACCTTTATTTCTTGTTTTTTGTGGTCACTTCTGCCTTCATTTGACGCCTACCAGTACCACCGGTTCTTTTCTTCCTCTTTCTTAAAAAAAATATATTTTTTTTTTTCTTCTTCAGGGTTTTTCCCTATTTTCGGTGCTAGGCGCCATTTTGGGCACTAGGCCCATTTTTTTCTTCAAGCATGGAGAAACCAGCCAGTGGTTTCAAAAAATGCTTAAAATGTGGCGGTACCATTTCCATCACAGACACCCATGATTGGTGTCTAAAATGTTTGGGTCCTGAAGATTGTCCAATGGTCTCTCCTGCATGAGGATGACCAAGAGGGGCCGGCAGAATAGAGCTGTAAAACCCGTACCCTTTTTGCCTCCGACACAATGTCGGTTGCATCAACGTCTTCCAGGGCTTCATCTTCCTCCCATGGATCTCAAGTAACCAAAAGTAAAACTAGCCGGTCCTCGAAGGGAAAATCTCCTTCGAAGTATCGAGATGCCTCGGGCATTTCCCTCGAGGATACTTCACCGGCAAAACAGCCCCGGTGGGAGTCTTCGAGCTCCAAAGCATTAACGGAGCTCCAGAATGTTCCAGAGGCCTTGACCTCTGTGGAACTACTGATGCCATACTCTGGGGTCGTGGCCGCACCCAGGCATCGGCAGGAGCAATGGATCACAGAATCCTCACTATCGAACGCAGTCTAGCGGCCCTCTTAGCAGCCTCGGTACTGCTAAGACCGCAACAGATGGTTCCACAGGTATCGGTACCAACAACACCTGCTTCGACAGGACTGCTTACCCCCTATGCCAATGTCCGGTATCGGGGATCAGGAACTGAGACACTTCAGTACTGACTTCGAGCGCAGCCGCCACTTCCACTATGGAACAAGAGGTTCAGGATAAGGTGTGTGAGGGGTCTCAGAGTCCGTCTGCGTTGGGAGAAGGAGAGTCCCTTCTGCAAGGCCCATCTGTGTGTCTTATGGAATCCCAAGTGGGGTCATCCAGTTTGCTTGCGCCCACTGGGCCTGGGGCAGCGCTTGGAGATTTTCCCCGGGTTTCGTACTGATAATGCATCAATCATATTGATGGCGACAAAAGGGGGCTGTGGCGGATCCGGTGTCACTTGGGGCTACGGTAGCGCATTCAGCCTCAGAAAGGATTGGAAATAGTATGGTCAGAACACTGAAGAGAGCTCGTCCTCTAGAGGATCAGCCTTTGGAGGCAGATTGGCCGGACGCGGAAGACTTGGATTTAGAGCCAGAAGCAGGTATGGAAGAGCTGGAGGAAGGTGAGATCCCGGAGCCCGAGGATTATAAGGGTTTTTCCAAAGGAAGAGCTGACTGCTCTCATCACGGAGTCCCTTCAGGCGCTCAACCTTTCCTCGGCCCAGACATTGGAGGATGAGGGGCTTGAGGACCTGCTCATTCAGGCAGTGCGGCAAACTCAGGCGGTGTTTCCGGTTCATCGAGTGGTTGACTGTATGATTCAAGATGAATGGGATGTGCCAGAGGCCAGTTTACGAGGCGTTAGAGCTATGAACAGACTCTATCCTTTGGCGGACAAAGAAATGGAGAGGTTTTGTTCCCCACGTATAGACGCAGCGGTGTCAGCGGTCACAAAAAAGATGACCATTCCGGTGGAAGGCAGTGCAGCCTTGAAAGATGTGCAAGATAGAAAGGTGGATGGCTTATTGAAGCAAACCTTCGAGGTTAATGCTCTCTCTTTGCAAGCTTCTATTTGCGGGGCTTGGGTAGCGAGAGCTTGTCTTAGGTGGTCTCAGCGCTTGCAGCAGCCGGTTCAGCAGGCACAAGAGCGATTGTTGGATGTGACAATCAGGATCGGCTTATGTAGCGGATGTCCACTATGATTTGATCAGAGCATTGGCAAATAGTATGGCTTCCTTGGTAGCCGCACGCCATTATCTATGGTTAAGAAACTGGGCAGCTGATGGCTCCTCCAAGTCACGTCTTAATAAACTTCCATTTAAGGGTAAGTTGTTATTGGGTGAGGATCTTGACAAGTTGGTCAAGGATTTAGGGGAGTGTAAGGGTGGAAGGTTGCCAGAAGATAAGCCTATCTATAAACGCACACACTGTTCAATAACACTGCAACTTCAAAGCCTTTACAGATTCACATCGGCAATTGGTCTCAGAGAAACTGACGGCACTGAAAACTAGAGCTAATAGCTCGTGGACTGTGCCAGTTTCACATCAATGACCCTATGCCTTACGTGATCTTCTATTTTTTGTTTTTTATATTAAAGACTCTCTTTAAATGTCCATTCTTGTTCGTAAAATGTTTATCATCCTCACTTATAATAACTTGCCACTAAATCAGTATTCACGACGTGAGGAGATATCAAAAACAATTTAAACTTAACTTCTGCCAACTGATCGTGGAGGGCAATTCCTGTAAAGGCTTTGAAGTTGCAGTGTTATAGAAGATAAGCCTAAGCAAGGTAGGTCTCTTCTGGCTTCGTGAGGACAGTTTAGAGACTTCAGGCGTTTTCGCACCTCACGGTTGGGAAGTTTTCAAAGAGGAAGATTGGCCTCGCGAGGTCAAGGGTTTTGAGGTTTTCGAGGAGTGGGTAGAGGGTTTGCGTCCCCCTCCTCCACGACGATTAGAACGCCACAATGAAGCGAGGAGGGCCCAGGTGGGAATTCAGCCGGTGGGAGGTCGGCTTTGAGATTTTCTTCCGGCCTGGGCCCAGGTGACATCCGACCAGTGGGTTTTGGAGGTAATACGCAAAGGCTATGCTCTCAAATTTTCTCGTCCGGTACTAGATTCATTTGTTCTTTCTCCATGCAAGGGGCAGCAGAAGATGTTTGCAGTTCGGCAGACGTTAGATCGGCTGTTGCAGTTAGGGGCAGTGATACCGGTTCCGCAGGAGCTTTGCAGCGTCGGTCGCTACTCTATTTATTTTGTAGTACCAAAGAAAGACGGGTCCCTTCGTCCTATTCTGGACCTCAAGGGGGTAAACTGCTGTTTTCGAGTCCCTCATTTTCAGATGGAAACATTGTGGTCGGTAATAGTGGCGGTACGACAGGGGGAATTCTTGACGTCCTCGATCTTACCGAGGCATACCTACACATCCCTATCAGATCAGGTCATCAGAAATTTCTAAGATTCGCGCTTCCGTGGGGACACTTTCAGTTTCAAGCATTGCCCTTCAGTTTGGCAGTGGCTCCGCGCACCTTCACAAAGGTTATGGTGGTGGTAGTGGCGGCATTGCGAAAAGAGGGAATATTGGTTCACCCTTATCTCGACGATTGGTTGATTCGAGTAAAGTCCAGGGCCGAGAGTGTGCAGGTTACAAGCCGAGTGGTGCAGTTCCTTCAGAGTCTCTGCTGGGTAGTCAATGCGTCCAAGAATCGTCTGGTTCCATCTCAGGTTCTAAAGTACTTGGAAGTGGGATTTGATACTTGAGAGGGAGCAGTATTTCTGCCGGATCGGAGGGCGCAAGCTCTTCGGCAGATGGTACTCAAGTTTGCAAAGATGCCAACTCCGTCAGCTTGGAACTATCTTCGTGTGTTAGGGACTATGGCGGCAACCCTGGAGGTAATACCATGGGCTAGAGTGCACATGCGGCCCTTACAAAGGTCGTTGCTCCGGCGGTGGTCGCACTGAAATGATTCTCTGAGCAAATGTCTGCCCTGTCCCTTCCTAGTCACAGTCCCTTCAGTGATGGCTTTGCCCGAAAAGCTTGGCAGCAGGCATGCCACTGGAGCAGCCGCAGTGGCTTCCGGTCTTGACGGATGCAAGTCTCGCAGGCTGGGGAGCTCATTGCAGGGATCTCTTCGCACAAGGAAGTTGGAACGAGGAGGAGGCCAATTGGTCGATCAACCACCTGGAACTTCGGGTGGTGGCACTAACTCTTCGAGCATTCGAATCCTCGGTGCGAGGTTGAGCGGTACGAGTGCTGTCGGACAATGCAGCGACAGTGGCTTACCTCAATCGACAGGGGGGCACGGGAAGTGCGGCCATGGAAGAAGAGGCAAGTGTTCTGTTCGCCTGGGTAGAGCCTCGACTGCAGGTGATATCGGCGGCACACATTGCAGGAATGGACAATGTGATGGCAGACTTTCTCAGCAGAGTTCGAGTGGATGCCAGAGAGTGGGAGCGTCATCCGGAAGTATTTACTCAGATAGTCATCAGATGGGGTCCTCCGATAATGGATCTCATGGCGACCTTTCAATCGGCCAAAGCGAATCGTTTTTACAGCAGAAGACGAGAAAGGATGTCGGAAGATATCAATGCCCTGATGCAGCAATGGCCATCACACGGCCATCTCTACATCTTTCCCCCGTGGGCGCTCATAGGGCGAGTGGTTCAGCGCATCGGGGGCGAGTTCTGTTGGTGACGCCAGACTGGCCAAGATGTCCGTGGTATGCCAATCTGGTTCGGCTACTTGATGGAGATCCTTGGCGATTGCCCGTAACAGTGAATCTCCTGATTCAGGGTCCTCTACGAATGCCTCAGGTGGATCGGTTCTCGCTTACGGCTTCGCCGTGGAAAGGGCGAGGTTAACGAAGAATGGTTATTCTGGAGCAGTGATTGCGACCTTATTTCGAGCCAGAAAGACATCGACCTCCCTAGCATATGTACGAGTATGGCGTATTTTTGAGGACTGGTGTGTGCAACGTCAGATCCGCTCTTCTACGGTTTCAGTGCCTATGGTGTTGAGTTTCTTACAGGATGGTTTTGATAAGGGGCTGGCAGCCAGTTCTTTAAGAGTCCAAATGGCAGCTATTTCTTGCTATCAAGGTAAAGTCCAGGAAATGTCCTTGGGCTCTCATATCGACGTGATACGTTTCCTGAAGGCGGTTTCTCGGTTACGGCCTTCTCATGGGATCTCTACTTGGTTCTCGGGGTGTTGACTAGGGAACCTTTTGAGCCTCTGCATCAAGTTTCGATCAAAGATTTCATTTTAAAGACAGTGTTTTTGGTGGCCATTTGTTCGGCTCGCCAAATTTCGGAGTTGCAGCCCTTGTCCTGTCGAGAACCATTTCTGTTTTTTTCTAGGGAAAAAGTGGTGTTGCATCCGGTGCCGTCCTTTTTGCCAAAGGTGGTGTCTCCATTTCACATGAATCAATCGGTTACGTTGCCAGTATTGGGTGTTGCGGGGGAGGACGCGTCGGACCGTAGTTTGTGTTGGTTGGACATAAAGAGGGTCTTACGTCAGTACTTAAAGGTATCAGAGTCCTTCCGCAAGTCTGAACGCTTGTTTGTTCTCTTAGGAGGTCCGCGCAAAGGGGAAGCGGCAGCCAAGGCCTCAATGTCCAGATGGGTCCGAGAAGCAATAGTGTTGGCATACCTCTTGCAGGGTCGTCAGGTACTTGCGGGATTAAGGGCTCACTCTACTAGAGCGCAAGCAACATCATAGGTGGAGCATAGTTCAGTTCCGCCAGTGGAAATTTGCAGAGCGGCCACTTGGTCGTCTCGCCATACTTTCTGCAAGCACTATCGCCTGGATGTTCAGGCGGCGAACGATGCCTGTTTCGGGTCTGTGGTTTTGCGATCCGGGTGGATAGGTCCCTCCCAATAATTACTGCTCTGTTACATCTCAGAGGTGAAGGACTGAACTGGAGGAACGATAAGGAAAGAGAAATTAGACTAATTGTAGTTCCTTGAGGAACTCCAGTTCAGTCCTCATTCCCGCCCGGGGATGGTTAGTTTCAGATGACAGTTTGTGTCCGGGAAGCACTATCAGTCATGGTGGGTGTAGAACCTTTCAAACTTTCAGGATTGCTATTGTCACCAGCAGTGGCTGAACTGTGGCGTAGGCAGCCAGTCACACTGCTGGGCCTGACCTATCTTTATGAAAAGTAGTAGTTGCGAGTCCGAGTAGTCAGGTTTTCAACAAGGATTTTTATTCCCCTCCCGGGGTTGGATTTTCAAAAGTAGTACAAAACACAAGAACTTAAAATACAGCCATGCCTCTGGCAAACTGAAGAAGAAAACAAAATACAGCTTCTTGCTTTAACCAAAAATCATGAATTACATTAAACAGAATCAGCTGATATGCCGGCAGTCTCTTCTATGCTTTACAGCTCTCTACAAGGCACTCTTGTCTTTAGCTAACGCAGAGAAGAACTGATATCAGCCATCAGTAAAGAGCAATCCATTTCTTCAACACATGGAGCTAAACTACTTGGTTCTGTAATCATCGGTTCATCAAACACAGTATTTTCTCTAGGACAGAAAGTCTGAAACTTCCTCAATTCAGTCTCTCTGAGCTCTCAGGACAGCCCTCTTCACAATAAGGCAGATACTTATCACACAGCTTGTAAAAGCAGGACGGAGAAACAGCTCTGTCTAAACAAGCTTTTTCCTTGTAACTTTTAAACCTCCTGCCTCTTGTACTTGACGGCAGCTCATAGCAATGTCCTGTTCTGGTAATGGAAGACTTTTCTTTTGGAAGTCTCCTGCAGGGTTTTAGGAGCATACATTCATCCTCATCAAGCATACAGATATCCTCAACAGGATTACTTTCCCTCTCATAGGGTTGTAAGTATTTTAAGCAGCTCTGCTTCTCAAATACATATGGCCTGTTACCAACTGCCTCACGTTCCTTCCACTGAGCTCGGTGCCTGGGAAAATCACACTGCTTCAGAGGTGAGTGTTTCCTGTAACTAACCTCTCTTGGTGAAGGTAACTTTGTTTCCTTTTGATAATTCCTCCGTGGCTTTCTGCTCCAAGGTTCAGGCAGTTCAGAGTCAGTATAAGAGTACTCTGAGCCTCCGTCTGAGACCTGCAAGTTTCCTCCAACTTGCCAAGCTCCTGCAGCTTCCTGGTCTCTGTCCTGATCTCCGTCTCGGTCTTGCTCCTCGTCTAACTCTATCTGCTTTGGACATTTTTTATACAGCTTTAGGGGCGTTTTCTTGCCCATGTGAAAACTGTTTTCCTGATCAACTGGGGATTGTTTGCTAACTAGGCGTGACTGCAGACCTCGTGTCTCAGCTTGTTTTGGTTGCCTATGGTAACTAGGAAGCTTCTGATCTACCTGCCTGTCAGAATCTGAGCTATACACAGCAGATTTCTGTGTTTTTAAGGCACAGGACAGATCTTCCGTGTCACACTATACTACTTTAATTCTATCTTATCTATTTTGTTCCCGGAGGGAAGAGAGAGTGAGTGATGAAGTTTTCCCTCTTAATTTAAGGGGATTTAGTTGTTAACAGCTGAATTTAATATTATAGCTACTTATTTGTTGCTCCTTTGAGTCTGCTTTGTCAATAGTTCATTGGGGCTGATGGGAGAGACCAGTGGAGTACATCCAGTGAGGTCACGATTCTGACATGCCCAGTCTCCATGCTGCAGGAGGAGGTATACTACCCAGAGGTGAAGGACTGAACTGGAGTTCCTCAAGGAACTACAATTAGCAGGAAAGTCTAATTTCTCTTATATCTGCGCAGCTTGTTCCAAGAAAGGTTGGATGGCTTTAAAATGATGAAACGCACAGAATGTTGATTTTAATACATCGGATATTTGAGGTGTAAAAGTTAAATTAGAATAAAATATTACACCTAAATATTTGATCGTTGTCTGTAATGTTAATGGAAAACTTTCAATAACAAGAGCAGGACTGATATTTTCAGTAGAGTCTGAAAACCACATTGCTACTGTCTGTCTTGGATTCAATACCAAGGAATTATTCTGTAACCAGGAGGCAACTTGAGCCAGAGAAAGATTTATTTCTGACAGATCTGGCATAAGTCCACAGGATATAACAATAAAATGTCATCTATATACATAAAAGCTCTAACTCCTAAACTTTGGATTAATGTAACTAATGGACTCAGAAACAATATTAAACAATAATGATGATAATATCGAACCTTGAGGCACTCCGCATGTGCAATATCATCCAATCACACAATATAGACTACAGAATTTATGCAGGCGATACAATGCTATTCACGACCTTTGACACTAAAGATCCTAACTGCATAAAGATTACCAACTGTTTCGACGACGTCTCTGAATGGCTCAAATCAGTTAACTTTTCAGAAGAAAACAGAAGCACTCATTAATCTCCAGGAACAAGCAGGAATGTAGTCATCACATATGGGTATCGTCGGTACCGACGGAGCCTGCGCGGGAACGCTCCCCAGCGTCCAATTAGAAAGCTTTTGGGAGCATCCCACAGCGCCTGCATGCTGCCTTCCCGCCTTTCCCAACTGCCTCTCTCCATTTCTTCGTTTTCCGCTGAGCCAGCAGGTCGTCGTTCCTGTCACCGCAGAAAATGTTTCCTCCTCCTTCATTTTGTGGTCGCTTCTGCCTTCCTTGACATTACACTGGTACCGCCGGTGGTTATTTCTTTCTTTTAGGAAAAAAATATATATTTAGTTCTTTTTTTCCAATTTTTTCTTCCTCAGGTGCACGCACCATTTTGGGCCGTAGGCCCAAAATTTCCTCCATTATGGAAAAACCCGCTTCGGGTTTTAAAAATGCACCAAGTGTGGCGGTACCATATCGTCACCGACACCCATGAGTGGTGTCTTAAATGTTTAGGTCCTGACCACTCCATCTTGGAGTGTATGGCTTGTGCCATGATGTCCAAGAGGGGTCGACAAAACCGGGCTGCTAAGCTAAGCACCCTCTTTCCCTCCGATGCAGCCTCTGTGTCCTCGACGTCTTCCTCCCATGGATCTCAGGTAACTAAACATAAGTCCATCCGGTCCTCAAAGGGTAGATCTCCTTCTAAGCATCGAGATGCCTCTGGCGTTGCCCTTGTGGGTTCTGCACCAGCAAAATTGCCCTGGCGGGAGGCTTCGGCTTCCAAAGCATTATCGGGGCTCCAGGATGTTCTCGAGGCCTCAACCTCGGCAGAACTACTGGTGCCATGCTCTGGGGTACCGGCTGTTTTCTCCGGTACTGATACCCAGGCATCGGCAGCGTCGATAGACCAGAGGTTCCTGGCTGTTGAGCGCAGCTGGCGGCTCTCCTTGCAGCATCGACACCCTCGGAACCACGTCAGACAATTCAGCCGGTACCGGTACCGATAACATCGACATCGGTGTCCGCATTGCTGGCACCCAGTCAAGCCATGCCCTCTGGTACCGATACACCGGTACCGATTCCCCCCGGTACCGACTTCGGTCAGTATGGGTATCGTGCTCTACAAGAGCATCCAGACAGAAGGTACTTTGAGTCCTCAGAGGACTCTGAGGATTCTGACAGTTCTGTCGATACTGGGATACTTCTCCCCGAGGAGCCTTCCTCTCCCAAACGGATGATGTCTCCTCCAGAAGATATCTCCTTTCAGGATTTTATCAGGGAGGTGGCTCGAGGTCTGTCCATTACTGTGGCTCCTGAGACAGAGCCCAGGGCAAAGGAGTTGGAGATTCTGCAGTATCCCAAAGCTCCTAAAGAGGCAGCTACCTTGCCTATCCATGAGATCTTACATGATCTCATGTTAAGAATTTGGGAAACACCCCTGACCACCTCACCTCACTCCCGTCGACTGGATACCATGTATCGGGTTCCTCCCTGTCCTGGTTTCCAGAAGACTCAGCTGCCTCACCACTCTCTTGTAGTGGAGTCAGCTATGAGAAGGATCGGGCGTGCAAAGAGGCATGCCTCTAATCCTCCAGAACATGAGTGTAGAACTTTGGATGCCTTTGGACGTCGTACCTTCCAGGCTTCCATGCTTTCTGCCAGGATCAGTTCCTATATTTTATATATGGGAATGTTCCTTAAGGAAGTCACAGGGGATTTAGAGGTTTTGAGCCCTCTTCTTCCTGAAGATAAGAGGCAGGATTTTCTCACACTGGTTAAACATGCCCAGGATGTTTCTATATTTGTCAATCGTGCAGCTTTTGACTGTTTTGAGTGCATAAGCAGGACCTCTGCCATTGCCATAGATGCACGTAGAATTGCCTGGCTCCAGGCATCCGATTTTGAGCTTGTTTCTTTCCATTATAAGAGAGGGGTACAAGCTTCACTTCCTCCGCTTGCCCCCTCCTACAATGGTAAGACAGTTCAATTCTCAGACCTCTCTCATCAACCTGTTAGATCAAGAGGTCACCATGCTTCTTGTGCAAGGGGCAATAGAAGAGGTACCCATTCTTCAACAGGGTACAGGGTTTTACTCCCCCTATTTCCTTATCCCAAAGAAAACAGGAGGACACAGACCCATTTTGGATCTGAGAATTGAACAAATTCCTGTTCAAAGAGAAATTCAAAATGATTTCTCTGGGAACCCTGTTGCCATACCTTCAGAGTCAGGATTGGCTTTGTTCTCTAGATCTCAAGGATGCATACACTCATGTTCTCATCCATCCAACTCACAGAAAATTCCTTTGGTTCCTTTTTCAAGGAAAGCACTACCAATACAGGGTGCTTCCTTTTGGCCTGTCCTCAGCACCAAGGGTGTTCACGAAATGCATGGCTGTGGCAGCAGCATTTCTTCGCACTCTAGGAATATTCGTCTTCCCCTACTTAGACGACTGGCTCATTGGAGCCCCATCAGAGTCAGTGGCCAGGACGTCTCTATCTTGCACAATGCGTATCCTTCAGTATTTGGGTCTGGTCATAAACATCCCAAAATCCAGTCTAACTCCCACTCAGTCTCTAGAGTTCATAGGAGCTTTGCTGGTTACCAGAAAAGCAAGGGCCTATCTCCCCCAGGCCCGTTGCCTTCGCATGGTGCAGTTAGCTTCTCAAGCAGTGCTGAAGCCTCATCTCACTGCTCGAGGAATGTTACAATTACTAGGCCACCACCCAGGAAAAAGATTTAGGTGTCATTGTGGATAACATGTTAAAACCCTCGGCCCAGTGTGCAGCGGCAGCCAAGAGAGCAAATAGAATGCTAGGTATCATAAGGAAAGGAATGGAAAATAAAACAAAAGATATTATAATGCCTCTATACCGTTCCATGGTGAGACCGCACCTTGAATATTGTGTGCAATTCTGGTCGCCGTATCTTAAAAAGGATATAGCGTTATTAGAAAAGATTCAGAGAACAGCCACCAAAATGGTAAAGGGGATGGAAGGATACTCCTATGAAGAAAGGCTAAAAAGGTTAGGGCTCTTTTACCTGGAAAAGAGACGGCTGAGGGGAGATATGATAGAAGTCTATAAATTAATGAACGGAGTGGAACTGGTAAACGTAGATCGATTGTTTACGTTATCAGAATATAGAAAGTGTCACATGTATGATTTTCTCCCAGTTGGTGAGAGGTCTTACGTATGCACTAAGTGCAAAGAACTCTTTGCTCTCAGGGAACGAGTCCGTTCTCTAGAGGCTAGAGTAGCAGACCTGGAAGATGTAAGAAAGACAGAGAAGTACATGGACGAGACCTACAGGGATACAGTCCTGAAGTCCCACCTCCAGTCTGGCAGCATCCCTGTTGCCATGGAGGAGAGAGGTCACGTGACAGGAGAGCATCACCCTGGTGTGGCAGGAAGTGATCCTGTAACTAGGACCTGTCCTCCAAGTGATGTAAAACCCTCTTGCACCGAGGACATTTCTCCAGGGCCATGTCCCCACGAGGGGAGGGTCAGGACAGCTGTTATAGTTGGTGATTCAATCATTAGGAATGTAGATAGCTGGGTGGCTGGTGGACGTGAGGATCGCCTGGTAACATGCCTGCCTGGTGCGAAGGTAGCGGACCTCACGCACCGCCTAGATAGGATCATAGATAGTGCTGGGGAGGAGTCTGCTGTCTTGGTACATGTTGGTACCAATGACATAGGAAAATGTGGTAGGGAGGTTCTGGAGGCTAAATTTAAGCTTTTAGGTAGGAAGTTGAAATCCAGAACTTCCAGGATAGCGTTCTCCGAAATGCTTCCTGTTCCACGTGCAGGACCCAAAAGACAGGCAGAGTTCCGGAGTCTCAATGCGTGGATGAGACAATGGTGCAAGGATGAGGGTTTTGGATTTGTTAGGAACTGGGGAACATTCTGGGGAAAGGGGGGGCTCTTCCGAAGGGATGGGCTTCACCTTAATCAGGATGGGACCAGACTGCTGGCATTAACCTTTAAAAAAGAGATAGAGAAGCTTTTAAACTAGAAAATAGGGGAAAGCCGACAGTCACCCAGGAGTGCATGGTTCGGACGAAGGTATCCTTGAAGGATACTACCAAAAGCAGTGAGGTTCCAAAAGGGAGTATAGTAGCCCAAATGCCCTTGAGTAAGGAGCAGACAGAGCATAAAGATTCCAAATTACCCCTGCCTACCAATAGCCAGATTAATATGAATAAAATACAGTCTCTAAAATGCTTGTATGCCAATGCTAGAAGTCCTAAACAATAAGATGGGAGAGTTAGAATATATAGCACTAAATGAGAGGTTAGATATGATTGCACTCTCAGAGACATGGTGGAAGGAGGATAACCAGTGGGACACTGTGATACCTGGATACAAACTATATCGTAATGATAGAGCTGATCAAATTGGTGGAGGGGTTGCGCTCTATGTTAGAGAGGGCATTGAGTCAGAAAGGATTAAAGTTTTGCAGGTAACAAAATTTGCTGTAGAATCTCTATGGATTGAAATTCCATTTATGAAGGGGAAGGTGATGGCAGTGGGAGTATACTATCGACCACATGGCCAGAATGAACAAATGGATGATGAAATGCTCAAAGAAATCAAGGAAGCTAACAAAAGTCACATCAGAGTAGTAATAATGGGTGATTTCAATTACCCCGGTATCGACTGGGTCAGTGTCACAGCAGGACAAGCTAAAGAGATAAAGTTTCTAGATGGAATAAAAATGACTGCTTCTTGGAGCAGCTGGTTCATGAACCGACCAGAGGGGAAGCCATACTGGACCTAGTCCTTAGTGGAACACCAGATCTGGTGCAAGAAATAAGGGTGTTGGGACCACTTGGCAATAGTGATCATAGTATGATCATGTTTGATTTAATTAGTGGAGGACAGATAGTAAAGGCATCCACAGTACTACCTTTTAACTTTCAAAAGGGAGACTATGATAGAATGAGGAATATAGTTAGGAAAAAACTAAAAGGAGCGGTTCCAAAGGTTAAAGACTTACAGCAAGCTTGGGTGTTATTTAAAAATACTATCCTCGAAGCCCAGACCAGCTGTATTCCACGCATTAGGAAAAGTGGAAGAAAGTCCAAAAAACTGCCAGCATGGTTTAAAGGTGAGGTCAGAGAGGCTGTTGCTGCCAAAAAAGCAACCTTCAGGAAATGGAAAAAAGAGCCAAATGATGAAAACTGGAAACAGCACAAGCACTGGCAAGTTAAATGCAAAGCATTGATAAGGCAGGCAAAACGGGAATTTGAGAAGAAACTTGCTACGGAAGCAAAAACACAAAATAAAGACTTTTTCAAGTACATTCGTAGCAAAAGGCCTGTGAGAGAGTCAATTGGACCATTAGATGATAGAGGAGTAAAAGGGGCAGTAAGAGGAAACAAGGCTATAGCAGAGAGACTGAATGAATTTTTTGCTTCGGTCTTTACTGAGGAAGATGTAGGGATGTTACCCAAGACTGAAGTGGTATTTAAAGGTGATACTGCAGAGGATTTGAGAGAAATATCGCTACACCGGGAAGATATATTACAACTATTTGATAAACTGAATAGTAGCAAATCACCTGGACTGGATGGTATACATCCCAGAGTGTTGAAAGAACTGAAATATGAGATTGCAGACCTGCTATTGGTAATCTGTGAACTTTCATTAAAATCATCTGTAATACCTGAAGATTGGAGGGTCGCCAACGTAACACCAATTTTTAAAATGGGTTCCAGGGGTGACCCAGGAAATTACAGACCGGTGAGCCTGACGTCAGTACCAGGGAAAATGGTAGAAACCATCATAAAGAACAAAATTACGCAGCATGTAGATAGTCATGGCCTAATGGGAGACAGCCAACATGGCTTTAGACAAGGAAGATCTTGTCTTACTAATCTGATATGTTTTTTTGAAGGTGTGTATAAACAGGTAGGTGTATCTGGACTTTCAGAAAGCTTTTGACAAATTCCCCATCAGAGACTTTTGGCGAAGCTAAAAAGTCATGGGATAGGAGGCAGTGTACTATTGTGGATCGGGAACTGGTTAAAAGATAGAAAGCAGAGGGTAGGGCTAAATGGCCAATATTCCCAATGGAAAAAGGTGAATAGTGGAGTACCCCAGGGATCTGTACTGGGTCCGCTGCTTTTTGACATATTCATAAATGACCTGGAAAAGGGAATAACTAGTGAGGTTATCAAATTTGCAGATGGCACAAAACTGTTTAAAGTTGTTAAAACCCAAGAGGATTGTGTAAAACTGCAGGAGGATCTGGATAAATTGGAAGACTGGGCATCCAAATGGCAGATGAAATTTAATGTGGACAAGTGCAAAGTTATGCACCTAGGAAAGGACAACCCACACTATAGTTACACAATGCAAGGCTCCACATTAGAAACCACCATCCAGGAAAAAGATTTAGGAGTCATTGTGGATAACATGTTAAAACCCTCCGCCCAGTGTGCACCTGCGGCCAAGAAAGCAAATAGAATGCTAGGTATCATAAGGAAAGGGATGGAGAACAAAACAAAGGATATTATAATGCCTCTGTATCGCTCCATGGTACGACCGCACCTTGAATATTGTGTGCAATTCTGGTCACCGTATCTTAAAAAGGACATAGCATTATTAGAAAAAGTACAGAGAAGAGCCACCAAATTGGTGAAGGGGATGGAAGGCTACTCCTATGAAGAGAGGCTAAGAAGGTTAGGGCTCTTTAGCCTGGAGAAGAGACGGCTGAGGGGAGATATGATAGAGGTCTATAAATTAATGAATGGAGTGGAACGGATAAACGTGGATCAATTGTTTACGCTATCAGAGTATAGAAAGACTAGGGGACATGTAATGAAGCTACAGGGTAAACTATTTAAGACAAATAAGAGAAAATATTTTTTCACTCAACGTGTAATCAAACTCTGGAATCTGTTACCGGAGGGTGTAGTAAGAGCTGTTAGTATAGCTGGGTTTAAAAAAGGTTTGGACAAGTTCCTGGAGGAAAGGTCCATAAACCACTATTAAAAAGGGACCCAGGATATCAATGCTTGACCCAGTACAAGCATTGTGGAACCTGTCTTTTGGGGATATTGCTAGGTACGTATAACCTAGATTGGCCACTATTGGAAACAGGATACTGGGCTTGATGGACCTCGGTCTGACCCAGTATGGCATGTCTTATGTTCTTATGTTCTTATGACTAGGGGACGTGCAATGAAGCTACAGGGTAAACTATTTAAGACTAATAAAAGAAAATATTTTTTCACTCAATGTGTAATCAAACTCTGGAATTTGTTACCTGAGGATGTAGTAAAGGCTTTTAGTGTAGCTGGGTTTAAAAAAGGTTTGGACAAGTTTTTGGAGGAAAGGTCCATAAACCATTATTAAGAAGGGACCCAGGATATCAATTCTTGAACCAGTACAAGCATTGCGGAACCTGTGTCTTTTGCGGAAACTGCTAGGTACGTATGACCTAGATTGGCCACTGTTGGAAACAGGATACTGGGCTTTATGGACCTTGGTCTGACCCAGTATGGCATATCTTATGTTCTTATGGCTTCTACCATGCATGTGGTCCCTTATGCTCGCCTCCATATGAGAGCAGCCCAGTGGACTTTATCCACTCAATGGACCCAGGCATCAGGGTGCCTGTCAGACAAAATAGCAAACACAAATCACCTTATTTTGTCCCTCCAATGGTGGCAGTCCACTCAAAACCTGTTGCTTGGGTCCCCATTTCAACAACCTTCACCCCAAGCAACTCTCAGAACAGATGCTTCAACAGTGGGTTGGGGAGCTCATCTGCAAAACCTCTCCACCCAAGGCACCTGGACTCCACAGGAGACTCATCTACACATCAATCTTCTGGAGTTCAGAGCAATCTTCCTTGCTTTTTGAGTGTTCTGCACTCTTCTCAGCTACAAGACAGTCCTCATTCACACGGACAATCAAGTAGCCATATTCTTTGTGAACAAGCAGGGAGGAACAGGCTCTCTGTCGTTTTGCAACAAAGCTTTGCGACTATGGTCCCTCGCCAGAGAGCATCGATTCATCTCCTGGCAGTATATCTTCCAGGTATCCAGAACTCTTGGGCAGACAGACTCAGTCGAGTTCTGCTCCCACACGAATGGTCTCTACATGCAGACCAGGTGGCCAAGATTTTTCAAATTTGAGGAACCCCGGACATAGACCTCTTTGCAAGTCCGTTGAATGCCACACTTCCCCGGTTCTGTTCCAGAATTCCGGCTCAGGGCTCTCGGGGCACGGATGCTTTCCTCCTTCATTGGGGGCAAGACTTCCTTTATGCCTTTCCACCCATTCCCCTGATTCCCAAAGCCCTGTTCAAGCTTCAGAGAGACAGAGGCCGTATGATTCTCATAGCTCCACATTGGCCACAGCAAGTGTGTTAACCTCTGCTTCTACATCTCTCTCAAGCTCCCTCCCTGGAGATAGGGTCTGCTCCAGATCTCCTGTCTCAGGAGGAGGGAATGTTATGGCATCCCAGTCCCCAGTCTCTACATCTCAGGGCTTGGTTGCTGAAGGCCTAGATCTTCAAGATCTTAAGCTTCCTCAGCAAGTAAAGGATATCCTTTATGCTTCTAGAGAACCTTCCACAAGATGCTCTTATGCTTTCAAGTGGAAAAGGTTTACCATATGGTGCTCGCAGAAGGGTCTTAACCCCCTTGCGATACCTCTGGAATCATTACTGGAGTATCTCCTTCATTTATCCAATGCAGGACTTAAAACTAACTCAGTAAGAGTCCATTTAAGTGCTATTGTGGCTTCTTTCAAGCCTCTGAATGGACACCCTATTTCCTCCCTTCCTCTTATAGCAAGATTTATGAGAGGCCTTCTACTAACTAAGCCTCCCATTAGGCCACCACCGGTGGCATAGGACTTAAAAACCTGGTTCTTGGCCAGCTTATGAAGCCACCTTTCGAACCCTTGGCTACTACTTCGTTGAAATTCCTCTCTTGTAAAGTTATCTTTCTCATTGCAATCACATCAGCACGTCGCATTAGTGAGTTGCAGGCACTAGTAGCTGATCCTCCTTATACAAGGTTCCATCGTGACATGGTAGTCCTTAGGACTCATCCACACTTTATGCCAAAGGTGGTCTCCCCTTTTCATCTTAACCAAGCGGTCTACCTGCCTGTGTTTTTATCCAAGGCCTCATGCATCAAATGCAGAAAGAAATCTTCATACTTTGGACTGTAAAAGAGCTTTAGCCTTTTACTTGCAAAGAACACAGTAACATAGAAAGTCCTCTCAACTCTTTGTTGCTTTTGATCCTTCTCATTTGGGACTTCCAGTCTCTAAGAGAACACTGTCCAGCTGGATTGCACAGTGCATTTCCTTTGCCTATCAGAGTAAGAATCTTCCTCTGAAGGGCCATGTCACAGCTCACAATGTGAGAGCCATGGCATCTTCAATGGCTTATTTGCACTCTGTGTCTATCGACGACATCTGTCAAGCAGCCACTTGGGCCTCGGTTCATACCTTCACAGCCCATTACTGCTTGGACAAGGACTCCCGCCGGGATGCCTTGTTTGGTCAGGCTGTTCTCCAACACCTGTTCCTCACCTAATCAACTCCTACCCGCCATCCCTGGTTGGATGCCAGAGATCCATGGGGGGAAGTGGAGCCCTTTTACAGGGACACACAGCTTCTGGGGTCTCTCCCTGGCATCTAAAGCTAGGGAGTCCCCATATGTGAAGACTACATTCCTGCTTGTTCCTGGAGATAGCATAGTTACTCACCTGTAACAGGTGATCTCCGGGAACAGCAGGAATTTAGTCTTCCCAACCCACCCACCACACCCTAGGAGTTGTATCTCTCTATGTATCTCTTTCTCTTTCCCTCTCTCTCTCTTTGTCTCAGCTTTAAACTCAATTGGAGAGAGGCAGTTGGGAAAGGCGGGAAGGCAGCACACAGGTGCTGTGGGATTCTCCCAAAAGCTTTCTAATTGGACGCTGGGGAGCGTTCCCGCGCAGGCTCCGTCTGTACCGACGATACCCATATATGAGGACTAAATTCCTGCTGTTCCCGGAGATCACCTGTTACAGGTGAGTAACTATGCTTTACTAGGAATAAAACATTCAACCCCCCCCCCCCCTGCTCCCCCGTTCACTTCATGTAAACAATGTCTCACTTGAAATAAAAAAAAGAAATAAAATACCTTGGTATATACCTTGATCAAAATTTGGATTTCACCAAACACAATCACATGTCTACTCGTGCAATTTACAATAAAATCAGAATGATTTAGCATCTGAGACCACTACTCTCCCCCACGGACTTCTGTTCTGTTGTCCAGGCACTTAGAAGCCCCCATTTTGACTACAGTAATAGTATACCCCATGGTCTCCTAAAGAAAACCCTAAAGCTCCTACAACTTGCTCAAAACACAGTTGCGCACACAATTATGAAAGCCGATAAATCTGATCACATAATACTCATCCTATTTCAGCTCCACTGGCTTCTGATAATTCAAAGAATTAAATTCAAAGCTCTCATGATCATTTTCAAAACAATAAACAACATAGCACCAACATACCTCAGCACACTGATAAACATTAAACAATACACAAGAACAAAAATAGACAAGCTGAAAAACATGCTATTCACTCCTATTGGTGTCAAAAAACTAAACAAATCTACAACGAATAGGGCATTTTCACTCTATGCCCATACCCTATGGAATAGTCTTCCTAACACTCTAAGAGAAGTCAAAGACTTAACTCAATTCAGAAAACGTCTCAAAACATTCATCTTTACAGACTACTATCAATGTGATCAGCCACCATAAACCTTACACATTTCATTATCAACACTCTACCACACTCTTCAACCACTTCCTGTCTCCAGGCACTTGACTCACATAACTCCAGAATATCACCCAGAACCAATAATGTTAATACCTCCTGCAAATAGTTCTGCACTACTTTGTTATTGTTAAATAACTATTGAATGTCATTGTTTGTTAATTGTTCAATCGTTACATACTTCCTTATAAACTATATTATAATTGTTCCTTGTAAACTACCTTGTGCAATAGTTAAAATGTTATCTGTAAACAGCTCTGATTACCAAGACAAAGCGGTATATAAAAACTAATGATAAATAATAAATAAATATTGAGAGCAAATAAGCAGAAAATGTATGATCTACAGTCTGTAATTGATAAGTGCACCCCTGTAAAAAGGAGTGAAACCAGGCAAGTGGACAGTCCCACAAGCCTATACCAAAAAGTCGGGTCATAAGCCAATTGTAATTAACAAGGTCAAAGACTGCTTATTGGTCTAAAGAAACTACAAGCAAAGCCTTTCCCTGATCCCACGCTCTATGTTCATTTTCAAAGCTACTAAAATTGTTTACTATGGTTAGATCGAAATCCAGACTGTCTAGGATGTAAAGCATGCACTTGTTCCACATGCAAAGACAATTGCTGAAATACCAATTTCTCAAGGACTTTTGAAACAAACATTAAATTTGATACAGGCCAATAATTTTTTGGATCCAAAGAATCTCCCTGAGGATCTTTAATAACCGGTCTTACTATTGCCTTTTTCCATATGGTAGGTACAACCCCTATCCTCAGGCTATTATTAAGAAGTCCCAATAGAATAGGTAAGAGTCCTAAGGATTCAGTCTGTATCCAGGAAGAAGGAATCAACTCCAAGGAACATGTAGTTTTTCAAATGCCTTCTAATAGGCAAGATAGTTCTGGTACCATAGTAGAAGTAAAGTTAGGCCACGTATGTCTTAAAGAATGACTCATGGAACTATAAACCTAATGAAAAGGAAAATTGAACCGGAAGAGTTTCTTGCAATTGAGATATCTTTTGCAAAAAGAATGAGGCCAGTTCTTCTGCCGATGGCCCTTGCCAAATCAGCCAAGTAGCTGATAGATTCTGAGCTCCAAGTTTATTTGCTACCCTAAAAAGAGCATGACTTGAATTAGGAGAGGCCTCAGTCATTTTTGGATAATACTTCTTTTTTTTGTCTGAGTAATCTGAGAAAGATAATATGCCATGAGTACTCTGGAAGTGGCGCAGTGTCAAAAGAGACTTATTCTTACGCCATTTCCTTTCCGCAGCCCTAGTTTTCTAAAAAGGCAAAGTACTTTATGAAACCATTTTAAAAAATGATATACAGACCGTGTGTAGTTCCTAAGAGGGGCCACAATATCCAACGCTGAGCACAATATATAGTATCCCATAGAGTAGCCTGAACATCGATCGGAAGTGTAAAAAAATTCATCCGAAAAGAGAGTATCTGCTGATTGGAAAGTTGCCTGAGTACTGGCTGTAATACGTCTTGAAACAGATACTACTGTTTCTTTCTTCGGAAACCATGGACCATGATTATTATCTACTAGGGATACATTAAAACGCAAAAGCACATGGTCGGTCCAATGAAGGAACAAAGTATTTAAAACAGAAACTTGAACCGCAGAATCCTGTGAAGTTATTAAAAGGTCCAAAGTATGCTCTGCTAAATACGTGGCAGAATGAACATGCTATAACAAATTATGGTCTAAAAGGAATGTGCTAAAACTCTATCATTGAATGTTATCGGATTATCACAATGAATGTTAAAATCTCCAAGTATAAGGAGATTAAGATATAATAATATAGTATCTAAAAACAATTGATGAATAGATTCCCATGATAATACTGGAAGCGCAGGAGGACAATAAAGTACAAACATATACAAATGAGATGAAGCACCAAGTTTAAACAGCGATTCCACATTTGGACAATGAGTGTGAGCTATTTCAGAAACAGCAATAGCAGATCTATAGAGAACTGTCACTCCTCCACCTTTCTTTGATCTAGGAACGGAAATAACTGAATAATTAGTCAGCAAACACTGAGTCAAATAAGGTTCTTCACTATCACGCAACCAAGTTTCAGTAAGAGACTGCACATCAATTTCTTGAGCTTGTAAGAAATCCAAAATAAGAGCCGATTTAGATTTTACCGTATGGCAATTTAAAAGACCCATAGATGCACATTTCCCATTGAAACTCCACTAACAGCTTTAACCCGTGAGCAATATATGTTACTAACCTGTCGACAACAACGAGAGAATAATATCCTCGAGTGTTGCCAAGTCCAGTAAATGGGTATTCTCCAGGACCAAGCAGGAAGTCAGTCCTCACTTATGGGTGACATCGACGTCGATGGAGCCCCCATGCGGAACAATTCCCCAGCTTTCTAAGAAAGCCTTTAGGAATACTGTGCGCATGCGCGCTCTCCTTCCCGCCTAAAGGTGCCATCTTGCTCAGTCTTTCTTTTTCCGTGGAGCTCACCGGACGTCTGTCCGTGTCACCTGGAAAAATTGATGTTTTTTCTTGCGATTTCATCGTGTATTTTTCTCCGGTTCGACGCCGGTTCCCCTTCCCGCCGGGTTCGGTACACCGGTATCAAGCCAGTCTTCTATTTTTCGGTTTTTGCCCTTCGTGGCTGGCGTTCGCGCCCTTTTTGTTCTTTCCCTGGAAGGCCGGTCCTTTGACCTCGCGGGGGCCCTTTTTTCCCCGATAGCTTCCAGTGGTTTCAAAAAGTGTGATCAGTGCAAGAAACTAATGTCTCTCACCGACACACACGACTGCTGCCTTCGGTGCCTAGGCCCAGATCATGATCCTAAGATCTGTGGCCCATGTGGCAAAATGTCCACCAAGGCACTTCGAAGCCGTCAGCATCAGAAAGAGAGGATTTTCTCGGACTCTGCCTCCGGCCGGGCCTGGACCTCGTCTGAGGCCTCAATGTCTCGGGAGTCTGATCCCGAGCATCGCCGGGGTTCCTCGGACAGGGGGCCCCCCGATCGGGAGCGTAAGAGGAAGAAATGGCTCATGAGGGCGGCGGCGGAAGAGGTCCCTGGTTCCTCGAGAGCCAGGTCTAAGACCCCTGACCGCCGTCCCGGGCCCTTGGAGAAGGAGAAGCTGTCCAAAATGCACCGCGTGGAGCCGGAACCTGTCAGACACGTAAGTCCTGTGGTCCTCGTGGACTGTCCTCCGAGGGAGCCGACGTCGGGCCCGGCACCGCCGGGGCCCAAGTCGGTGGCTGCTGAGTCTCCTGAGCTTGGACTCAGGCTGACAGCCTTGGAGTGCAGACTGTCTGCCTTCATGGATCAGCAGCGGGTACTGATGGCCAGCCTCGCATCTGCCCCGACCACCGGGACATCGACGTCGAAGTCGACCCTGGAGACTGAACTGATACTCGAGACCATGAAGGCTCCAAGTCGTCCTCGGTCACGGTCACCCTTGACCTCCCGCTCGGAACCGAGGGTGTCGACGCCAGTGCTTTCAGCGTAGGGGTGGGTGCTACCGAGACCCACGCGGTTGGAGCCCCCCGACTCCTCTTCGGATGAGTCTGCGTGGGAGATGGAGGACGAGGAGTCCCCCAATAATTTTTGGACTTGGAGCGTCCCTTCGGACTCACCGCAGTCCGAGCCCCGGAGTAGGTCCCCACAGGAGGACACCAGGTTCTCGGAGTTCTTCAGGGATATGGCCATGGTGTTGGCGATTCCCGCGGACCCCGGGGAGGAGCCTCGAGCCGAAGAGCTCGAGGCCCTCCAGTATGACTCTCCTCCGAAGGAGGCCTTTACTGTACGGGTTCCTCCGATGCTGGATCGGCTCCTCTTCCGGATGTGGGAGGCACCGGCCTCTGCGCCGGTTTTAAGCAAGCGGGTCGATTCTATCTATCGACTCCGTAAGAGCCCTGGATTCCAGAAGGCGCAGCTGCCTTACCATTCCATGGTGGTGGAATCGGCCATGCATCGTCTGAAGAGCCAGAAGATGCACGCTGTGGTGCCTCCCGGCAGGAAGGCCCGGAACCTGGATGCTTTCGCCAGAAAGTGCTTCCAGGGCTCAATGCTTGCTTGCTGTGTCCAGTCCTACCAGCTGTACATGGGCATGTACTTACGAGACCTGGCGAAAGAGATTGCCGGGTTCTCTGCTGGCCTCTCCGGGAAACCTTTGCAGAGGTTCCAGACTTTGTCCTCAGGAATCCGGGACTGCTCGAAGTTCATGTCCCGAGCGGCCTACGATGGCTTCGAGGCTTCTGCTCGTGTAGCGGCAGCCGGTATCGGAGCACGACGCCAGGCATGGCAGCAGTCATTGGACCTCGAGCCCTGGGTACAGGACAAGTTGGTCGATGTCCCTTGCTGAGGTGAAAACCTTTTTGGCAAACCCATGGCCGAGAAGGCGGCTGAGCTCGAAACTGAGCACCTGACTAGGACAAGGCTGTCCAGAAAAACTTCTGCCCCTTCTCACAAAAAGAAGGGCTCAGGTAAAAAGCCCTTTTACCCGAGAAAGGCAGCTGCCTACAAACCTTTCCCTCAGTACCAGGCCTCCCCAGCTCCCCAGCAGGGTCAGCAGGCCAAGGGGCAGGGACATGGGCCCCGTAGGCAGAAGACCCCCAAGCCTCCGACTCCTGCTCAGCAGGGAGGGGGTTTTTGACTCCCACAGCATAGCCTTTCCGCCTCTGCTGCCCCATTCCTGCACAGGAGGTCGTCTAGCCCTTTTTGCCCACAGGTGGCCACCCATTACAGGGGATGCTTGGGTATTGAGCATAGTCCGCAGAGGCTATATGCTCCATTTCCAGCAGTTGCCCCCTGCCTACTTCCCAGGAGAGCCTCCAAGGCCTCCTCTACACACAGACCTCCTCCTTCAAGAACTTCAAGGTCTCCTTCTAGACAAGGCGGTGGAGCCTGTACCCCCTTGCCTGCAGGGGCACGGTTTCTACTCCAGGTACTTCCTCGTGCCAAAGAGAACCGGTGGCCTCAGGCCCATTCTAGACCTCAGGAACCTCAACAAGTTCTTGGAGAAAGAAAAGTTCAAGATGCTTACTCTTGGAACACTTCTGCCCTACCTCCAGCAGGGAGATTGGCTATGCTCCTTAGATCTCAAGGATGCGTACACTCACATCCTCATTCATCCAGACCACAGAAAGTACCTCAGGTTCATTGTGGGAGGAAACCATTACCAGTACAGATTACTGCCCTTTGGCCTAACCTCCGCCCCAAGGGTCTTTACAAAGTGCCTGGCCATGGTGGCGGCCTACTTGAGGATTCAATGTGTTTTTGTCTTCCCCTACCTGGACGACTGGCTCATCAGGGGTCAGACTTGCCAGGAGGCCAGGCAAGCCACCCTCCGAACTGTTTCCCTCCTTCAACACCTAGGCTTTGTAATAAACTTTGCAAAGTCCACTTCCCAGAACCTGGAGTTCATAGGGGCGCGGCTGGACTCTCTGCAAGCAAAGGCTTACTTGCCAGAAGACAGGGCACAAAGACTCATAGACTTGGCAAACCAGTTTCTTTGCCTGCCAAGGGTTTCCGCCAGACTCTGTCTAAGGCTCCTAGGCCACATGGCATCGACAGTGCATTTGACCCCCAATGCCCACCTCCAAATGAGACCTGCACAGTGGTGCCTCAGGACTCAGTGGAAGCAGGCCACAGAGAGCCTCACAGACAAAGTGCGGGTGTCCAAACCATTCCTGAACTCCCTACAGTGGTGGCTACACCCCCCCAACTTACTACAGGGGGTGCCTTTTCAGGTGCTTGTCCCCACAGTGGTCTTGACGACGGATGCCTCCTTGCAGGGCTGGTGTGCATATTGTCTGGAATGGTGCACTCAAGGCCTATGGTCTCCATGCGAGGCCACGCAACAGATCAACCTACTAGAACTTCGGGCTATTCGCCTAGCCCTCAAAACCTTCTCTCACACCTTGGCTCGCCAGTCTGTTCTGGTGCAGACGGACAATCAAGTGGCCATGTTCTATGTGAACAAGTAGGGGGGCACGGGGTCCAGCCTCCTCTGTCGGGAGGCACAGGCCCTGTGCTCATTTGCTCTCAAACACATGTTTCTCAAGGCTATCTCCCTGGCCAGGAAAACTTCCTGGCAGACAGATTGAGCAGGATTCTGCAACCCCACAAGTGGCAACTGCATCTCTTGGTGGTTCAGAATATTTTCCTGAAATGGGGGCTTCCCTCCATAGATCTCTTTGCCAGTCCCCTGAACCGGCAGCTGCCCAGGTTCTGTTCCAGGCAACCGCATCCCCTGAGGATAGCAGCGGATGCTTTCCTGATTTCTTGGTCCCAGGGCCTCCTGTATGCGTTTCCTCCCACGCCTCTGGTGGCCCGAACCTTGTTCAAGATTCTAAGGGACAAGGCCTCGGTACTTCTGATAGCTCTCAGGTGGCCGAGGCAGCCCTGGTTTCCACTTCTGCTCCAACTAGCCGTGGACACACCACTCCCTCTGGGGCTTCAGCCCGATCTTCTCTCTCAGGACCAGGGCTCCCTTCTGCACCCCAATCTAAAATCTCTCCAGTTGATGGCCTGGAGGCTGTAAGGGTAGTGTTGGCTCCCTGGGGCCTACCCCGAGAAGTGGAGGAGGTGTTCTTGGCCTCTAGAAAGCAGTCCACCAGGAAAACCTATGCCTTGAAGTGGAAAAGGTTCTCCATCTGGTGTCAGCAGCGCAAGGAAGATCCTTTCGCCTGCACTGTACCGTTAGTGCTTCAGTATCTGCTGCACTTGTCCAATCAAGGCCTTAAGTCCAATTCTGTTCGGGTCCACCTCTCTGCTCTAGCAGCTCATCACTCACTGGTGGAGGGGCACTCTCTGTCTGTTCACCCCTTGGTGTCCAGGTTTCTCAGACGCTTGCTCTTGCTCAAGCCTCCTCTCCATCCACCAGCCCCTGAGTGGGAATTGAATGTGGTCTTGCAGCAACTGACTCGCCCACCCTTTGAGCCGATGGCTACATGTCCTCTCTGCTTCCTTTCTTGGAAGGCTCTATTCCTTGTGGCTCTGACCTCGGCCAAAAGGGTGAGTGAGCTTCAAGCCCTGGTCTGTGACAGGCCTTACACTCGCTTCTATAGGAACAGGGTAATCCTCAGGACTCATCCTAAGTTCCTCCCTAAAGTTGTCTCCTCTTTCCATCTCAACCAGGAGGTGGTTCTTCCAACGTTCTTCCCTAGGCCCCATGCCAGCCGGGCTGAGACAGTCCTGCATACCCTGGACTGTAGGAGGGCCTTATCCTTCTACCTTGAGCGTACGCAGGGGCATAGGAGGGCTACTCAGCTCTTCGTATCTTTTGACCCTAATAAATTGGGGTTGCCTGTCTCCAAGCGTACCTTGTCCATCTGGGTGGCTGACTGTATCACCTGGGATTACAGGGCAGCTGACCTTCCCTTGCAGGGTCGGGTCACGGCCCACCGTGTCAGGGCAATGGCTGCCTTAGTAGCTCATCTCCGCTCTGTACCGTTGGCAGACATCTGCATGGCTGCAACTTGGTCCTCAAGCCAGACTTTTGTGGCCCATTACTGCCTGGAGAGGGAGTCCTGTAGGGACAGTGCTTTCGGTCAGGCAGTGCTCCGGAATCTCTTTGAGGTTTAGGCAACTCCTGCCCTCCTGCCCTCTGTTGGGCTACCGGTAGAGGTATGTTTCAGTGAAGTCCTTTCTCTGATGCTGAGGCTAGAGGGAGCTCATTTTTCAGCTCTGGGTCCCCGGTAGCCTGAAGCTGGGGAGTCCCATAAGTGAGGACTGACTTCCTGCTTGGTCCTGGAGAAAGAGTAGTTACTCACCTGTAACAGGTGTTCTCCAGGAGCAGCAGGAATCAGTCCTCACAACCCTCCCTCCTCCCCTGGGAGTTGCAGTTGTACATAGTTTATTTTTACATTTTGGTGTGCTGTTTTTTAGCTATGTCATTGGACTGAGCAAGATGGCACCTTTAGGCGGGAAGGGGACTGCGCATGCACGCTGTATTCCCAAAGGCTTTCTTAGAAAGCTGGGGAATTGCTCTGCATGGGGGCTCCATCGACGTCGATGTCACCCATAAGTGAGGACTGATTCCTGCTGCTCCTGGAGAACAACACCTGTTACAGGTGAGTAACTACTCTTCAAAGTCATGCCACGATGGACTGTACAGTCATCAACAATAGGAAATGATTAATGCATTATGTACTGATTGCATAAGATGCCTACTATAGTCAAACAGGAAGCCTCACTAGCCCCAGGCCTTGCCCCCAAAGAGCAGGTCCTGCTTCTTCGGCGTGTGCCAGTGGCGCGTTGGGCATAGACACTTTCTTAAATAATGCCAGCTGGATTAGTGTTGCTTGCAAGCTTATGTCAGGTCAGAGGCGGAGTTATGTAAAAAAAAACTGCCAGCATGGCTTAAAGGTGAGGTCAGAGAGGCTGCTGTTGCCAAAAAAGCATCTTTCAGGAAATGGAAAAAAGAGCCAAACAACGAAACCTGGATACAGCACAAGCACTGGCAAGTCAAATGCAAGGCATTGATAAGGCAGGCAAAGGGAGAATTTGAGAAGAAGCTTGCTGCGGAAGCAAAAACGCGAAGTAAAGAGTACATTCGTAGCAAAAAACCTGTGAGAGAGTCAGTTGGTCCATTAGATGATAAAGGGGTTAAAGGAGCACTAAGAGGCGACAAGGCGATAGCGGAGAGACTGAATGAATTCTTTGCTTCAGTCTTTACTGAGGAAGATGTAGGGATATTACCCATGACTGAAGTGGTATTTAAAGGTGCGGAAGAATTGAAGGAAATATCGATACATCGGGAAGATGTATTACAACTATTAGATAAACTGAAGAGTAGCAAATCACCTGGGTCGGATGGTATGCATCCAAGGGTGTTGAAAGAACTGAAATACGAGATTGCAGACCTGCTATTAGTAATCTGTGAACTATCATTAAAATCATCTCTAATACCTGAAGATTGGAGGATCGCCAATGTAACACCAATTTTTAAAAAGGGTTCCAGGGGTGATCCGGGAAACTACAGACCGGTGAGCCTGACGTCAGTACCGGGAAAAATGGTAGAAACCATCATAAAGAATAAAATTACTCAGCATGTAGATAGTCATGACCTAATGGGAGACAGCCAACATGGCTTTAGACAAGAAAGATCTTGTCTTTCTAATCTGTTATGTTTTTCTTTTGAAGGAGTGAATAATCAGGTGGACAAAGGTGAGTCGGTTGATATTGTGTATCTGGACTTTCAGAAAGCCTTTGACAAGGTCCCTCATGAGAGACTTTTGGCAAAACTAAAGAGTCATGGGATAGGAGGCAGTGTACTATTGTGGATCAGGAACTGGTTAAAAGATAGAAAGCAGAGGGTAGGGCTAAATGGCCACTTTTCCCAATGGAGGAAGGTGAATAGTGGTGTACCCCAGGGATCTGTGCTGGGTCCACCGCTTTTTGACATATTCATAAATGACCTGGAAAGTGGAATAACAAGTGAGGTTATCAAATTTGCAGTTGACACAAAACTATTTAAAGTTGTTAAAACCCAAGAGGATTGTGGAAAATTGCAAGAGGATCTTGATAAATTGGAAGACTGGGCATCAAAATGGCAGATGAAATTTAATGTGGACAAGTGCAAAGTTATGCACCTAGGGAAGAACAACCCAAACTATGGTTACACGATGGAAGGTTCCACATTAGGAACTACCACCCAGGAAGAAGATTTAGGTGTTATTTTGGATACCATGTTAAAACCCTCGGCCCAGTGTGCAGCAGCGGCCAAGAGAGCAAATAGAATGCTAGTTATGATAAGGAAAGGAATGGAAAATAAAACAAAAGATATTATAATGCCTCTATATCGTTCCATGGTGAGACCGCACCTTGAATATTGTGTGCAATTCTGGTCGCCGTATCTTAAAAAGGATATAGCGATTTTAGAAAAGGTTCAGAGAAGAGCCACCAAAATGGTAAAGGGGATGGAAGGATACTCCTATGAAGAAAGGCTAAAAAGGTTAGGGCTCTTTAACCTGGAAAAGAGACGGCTGAGGGGAGATATGATAGAAGTCTATAAATTAATGAACGGAGTGGAACGGGTAAACGTAGATCGATTGTTTACCTTATCAGACTATAGAAAGACTAGAGGACATGCAATGAAGCTTCAGGGTAAACTATTTAAGACTAATAAAAGAAAATATTTTTTCACTCAACGTGTAATCAAACGCTGGAATTTGTTACCAGAGGATGTAGTAAAGGCTGTTAGTGTAGCTGGGTTTAAAAAAGGTTTGGACAAGTTCCTGGAGGAAAGGTCCATAAACCATTATTAAGAAGGGACCCAGGATATCAATGCTTGAACCAATACAAGCATTGTGGAACCTGTGTCCCTTGGGGAAACTGCTAGGTACATATGACCTAGATTGGCCACTGTTGGAAACAGAATACTGGGCTTGATGGATCTTGGTCTGACCCAGTATGGCATATCTTATGTTCTTATGTAGATCGAGGAAACTCTGCTCTCGGGAGTACTTACTAGTACAGCCTGCAAAACACAATTTAACAGGTACTTTACAGCATAGCTATCAACAGCACACTTCAGATAACACAATTCTACTTCTAATTCCTCATGGATGGATCCGGAAAGAAGGGAAAATCTAATTCCAGGCCCCGCAGTCCCCGGCGTGAATCAGAGGGGTCGGAGTGGGAGCAGGCCTACAAGATACCCTGGAAGGAGTCGCCGGTACCCTGTGACCGACCTCGGATACCAGAGGCCAGTCTCGTCAAGGACTCCCCCTCAACAGAACAGACCGGTGCCTGTGTCAAAGGCTGCAGAGCCAACTGGCATGGAGACCAGGATGGCAGCCTTAGAGAGCAGTATATCTGCCCTCGTGGCCATGCAGTGTGCGTTTATGTCCGGTTCTTCAGGAACAAACAGGAAGTCAGTCCTCACTTATGGGTGACAGCAGCACAGATGGAGTCCGCACGGAGCAATTCCCCAGCTTTGAAAGAAAGCCTTTGGGATTGCTACCACGCATGCATGGTCCTCTTCCCGCCCAAAGTTGCCATCTTGCTCAGTCTCCCTTTTTCCGCTTAGCCTTTCAGACGCACATCCTCGTCCCTCGGAAAAAGTTTTTTGTCTTCGGCCCTTTGGCCTCTTCCAGTAGGCACCGGTCCTCTTCCATCCTCCCCATCGCCCCTGCTCAGGCTGTGGTCTAGGGGATCCCCTTTTTCACTCTTTTTAGTGCTTTTCCCTTTCAGGCTATTTTTGCATCCTTTTTTCTCCCACCGTTAGCCTCGACTGTTTTTGACCTTGCAGGGGCCCTTTTTGCTTCCATGGCCACCGGCTTCAAGAAATGTGACAGATGCTCCAAAAATATGTCGCTCATGGACACCCACTACTTTTGTCTATGGTGTCGAGGAAAGACTCAACGAGGTGGGCCTACGCCCTAAAGTGGCGGCGTTTTTCAATCTGCTGCTCTGAGCTGCAGATCGACCTGTTCTCCTGCTCCACCCTTTGGGTTCTCCACCTCTCGGAGGTGGGGCTGAAGTTCAACTCAGTAAGGGTTCATCTGAGTGCCATCTTGGCCAACCACTGCCCATTCGAGGGTAAACCCCTCTCGGGCCAGCCTCTGGTCTCCCGCTTCATGCGGTGCTTCTTGCTTTCCAAACTCCCCATCCGGCCTCCACCGGCGGACTGGGACCTGAACATCGTGCTCATGCAGCTGACGCAGCCGCCCTTCTAAGCCGATGGTGACGTACTCACTCCGCACCTCTCCTGGAAGGTGGTTTTCCTGGTGGCACTGACCTTGGTGTGGCGAGTCAGCGAACTTTAAGCCCTCATGGCCGAGGCCCCCTACCCCAGGTTTTACAGGAACAGGTTGGTCCTTCGCACCCACCCCAAGTTCCTACTGAAGGTATAGTTCCATGGTGTGACTGCACCTTGAATATTGTGTGCAATTCTGGTCGCCTTATCTTAAAAAGGATATAGTAGTATTAGAAAAGGTCCAGAGAACAGCCACCAAAATGGTAAAGGGGATGGAAGGATACCCCTATGAAGAGAGGCTAAAAAGCTTAGGGTTCTTCAACCTGGAAAAGAGATGGCTGAGGGAAGATATGATAGAAGTCTATAAATTAATGAGTGGAGTGGAACGGATAAACACAGATCGATTGTTTACATCATCAGAATATAGAAAGACTAGGGGACATGCAATGAAGCTACAGAGTAAACTATTTAAGACTAATAGAGAATTTTTTTTCACTCAACGTGTAATCAAACTCTGGATTTGTTACCAGAGGATATAATAAAAGCTGTTAGTATAGCTGGATTTAAAAAGGTTTGGACAAGTTCCTGGAGGAAAGTTTCATAAGCCATTATTAAAAGGGACCCAGGATATCACTGCTTGACCCAATACAAGCATTGTGGAACCTGTGTCTTTTGGGGAAATTGCTAGGTACTTATGACCTAGCAGCGCTGCATACAACTTGTAGTGCTATACAAATGCTCAGTAGTAGTAATAGTAGACCTAGATTGGCCACTGTTGGAAACAGGATACTGGGCTTGATAGACCTTGGTCTGAGCCAGTATGGAATGTCTTCTGTTCTTCTGTTCTTATCGATTGTTTACACCATCAAAGGGTAGAAATACTAGGGGAAATGTAATGAATGAATTTACAATGTAACCCATTTAAGACTAATAAGAGAACATATTTTCTCATTCAACGTGTAATCAAACTCTGGAATTCGTTACTGGAGGGTGTAGTAAAACCTGTTAGTGAGCTGGGTTTTAAAAAGATTTGGACAAGTTCCTGGAAGAAAGGTCCTTAAACCATTATTAAAGAGGACCCAGGAAATCCACTGCTCGCCCCAATAGAAGCATTGTGGAACCTGTGAGTCTTTTTGGGAGACTGCTAGGTACTTGTGACCTGGATTGGCCACTGTTGGAAACAGGATACTGGGCTTGATGGTTCTTGGTCTGACCCAGTATGGCATGTTCTTACATTGTCTCGGATTTCCACCTCAATCAGGAGGTGGTCTTGCCGACTTTCTTCCCGAGACCTCACGCCGACTGGGCATAGGAGATCCTGCATACACTCGACTGCAAGAGGGCTCTCGCCTTCTACCTGCAGCACACCCAGGGTCATCACAAGCCCGACTGGCTCTTCATCACCTACGATCCAAACCACCTGGGGCTGACAGTCACTAAGCACATCCTCTCCATCTGGGTGGCGGACTGCATCGCCTTCGCCTAGGCAAAGGCGGGCGCCCCGCTGGATCATCTAATCACTGTGCATGGCGTCTACGCCAAGGCTGCGTCGGTGGCTTCGCTGCACTCAGTGCCTCTGACGAACATCTGCCGGGCTGCGACCTGGTCATCAGTGAATACCTTCGCTTCACACTACTGTCTTGCATAGACAGGAAATGCCTAGATTATCCTCAGCGCCAGCGGGCTCAACTTTAAGAGCCACGGGAAAGAAGAGAAACTCTTTTCCTTCCCGTGGCTCTGCAAAGATGAGCCGGCGTGCCAGCAAGACTCTTCCGGGGAAGGGGGTGGGGCACGAGGCCACTAATTCTGCCGTTGCCAATAAGCAGCGGCAGCATCTTGTCCTGCAGTTTGGTTTTTCTAATTTTGAAGGCCGAGTGAGACAGTCTTTTTGGGGGGCATTTTTTGCCGCCTCCAAAATGTTGCCGCCTGAGGTCACCGCCTCACTCGTCCTCATTATAGAGCCGTACCTGGTTAAAACCCATCTTCAAAGGAAGAGTTAGAAAGGATCTGAAACGAATCATGTGGAAAAATTGTACTAAGTACACAAGTGGTAGCCAATCATATGTAGGGAAGCTGACTAACCCACGAGAGGCCCTAATATATATCCATCATGCACGCTATATTTCAATAAATCAGCCTTCAAGGACATAATTAAGAAAAGGACAAAGTCGGATAATAAAAAGGCTGAAAGGGTGGAGTTTGCAACGGGATTAGGCTCCCTATTGTGCCAACCTAATCAAAAATATTAAGCAGTGGTGGAGATAAAATTCATGATAAGAATAGGAATAAAAGTAAAATTAAAAAATATTTTTAAAAATTTGTAAAGGAAATAAGAACGTTTAATATTAAGAAGAAGGGAAGGAAGAGGGAAAAGGGAAAGATGGGGAGGGAAGAGGACAAGGGAGAAGAAGGGGGAGGGGGAAAAAGAAGGGGGGAGGAAGGAAGGGGAAGGAGAGGAAGGGTGGGAGGTGCGGAGAAGGGTATGAATATAAAAATGATAAAACAGCTTAGTTATGAAAAAATAGCAATGATAAAATGAAAAGGACTATAAGAAACTGTTAAGAAATCATACCCCCCCCCCCCGAAAGATCATATGCCAGGTTCAGGTCATAGGGATGGATGATGTTCAAAGTAAAAATAAATCTTTGTTCTAGACGGAGCAATAATTTGTCCAAGTTTTCCCCTCTCCTGTGGGGGCAAATGACTTTTAAGACCAAAAACTTGAAATCTACTAATTGGTGCTGATGGAACATCCAGTGGCTGACAAGTGGTTTGTCAGTCAGTTGTCTTCGTATGTTACTCTTTTGTTCTATGATTCTTGTGTTAATAGACCTTCTTGTCTTCCCTACATGTAGAAGTTTGCATGGGCAGATAATGAGATAAATTACAAAAATCTCCCAAAAAAACACCACCTCAATTACCGGATGAATGAACACATCTCTGGTCACCTGAACATTTAAACACACCGAGCAATTACCACAGGCAAAGTGCCCCTGAGCCTTAGGAATGATGCGTGGTTTTTGCCAGAGCAAATGGAGCCAAATAATTAGCTAAATTCCTGTTCCTTTTGTAGGCAATAGTCAGCTGTTTGGATAGTAATGCTGGAACTGATGCGAGCAAATGCCATTCCTTTCTTAGGATGCGAGCTATGGATTTAGATTGTTCTGGAAAAGTGAGAGCACAAACAACTTTATTTTCTGTAGCTCGTTTGCTGCCTTTTAAAAGGTCCACACGATTGGCTACTGTCGCCCTATGAAAAGCCTTTAAAATGCTATGCTTTGGATATCCCTGTTCTTCAAATCATTGATACATGATTGTGCTTGTAGTTCAAAGTCGCTCTCCTTGGTACAGATCCTGCTAATGCACAGGATTTGACTCACTGGAAGGTTGTATTTTAGAGATCTGTTATGAAAGCTAGTAAAGTGAAGCAAAGCATTCCCTATCTGTAGGTTTTTGGAATAAATTAGTGACAAAACCCTCAGGACCCTTTTCATTCAAAATGTCCAGGTATTGTACTTGTTGATAACTGTAATTGTGTTCAAATTGGAAATTTTCATCCAGACTGTTAAGCCATCCGAAAAAAACTTTAAATAAATCTTTCTCCGTTCCATCCCAAATCATAAAAACATTATCTATGTACCTGAACCACATTTTTACCTGTGCCTTGAATAACTACGCTTTTCAGGGAAACTGGCTATGCTCCTTACTTATTTTATTTATTTATTTAAACATCTTTTCTATACCACCCCTTCCATTGATCAGGGGTGGTTTACATCAAACACAAACATAGTTACAAAGAACATATTGAACTATAGTACAAGGAACTATTTACAGGCCAGTATTCACAAATACGGTAGTATAGTGGAAGCTGGGATTCATAACTATTTACTAGACTGTGAAACTATGAGTAGGCCTGCAGTGGAATATGCTTGCCAGTGGGCGAAAGATAGAAGGGGAGTTTACACTTGAAGGATGCCTATACCCACATCCTGATTCATCCCAACCACCGAAAATACCTCCACTTTGTGATGGGAAGAGGTCACTACCAATACAGGGTGCTGCCCTTTGGGATGGCCTCATCGCAAAAGGTCTTCACCAAGTGCATGGTGGTCCGACTAGACCAGCGAGTCACTGCGCATTGCGTCAAAGCCATGGGCATTTCTGTGGTAAATCTGTGTTCCATACCTGTGACGGAAATCTGTTGGTCCTCCACTTGGTCTTCGGTCAAGACCTTCACAGCTCACTACTGCCTGGAGAGGAAGTCCCAATGGGACAGCGCCTTCAGCCAGGCCATACTCCGTAATCTCTTCAGGGTGTAGGCAACTCCTGCCCTCCGACCCTTCTGTTTTCAGGCTACCAGAGTGCTAGTTCTCTGCTGGACACTTGGGTCTTGTGAGAGTCTCTCAGTTAGGAATGAACTGCTGCAGCTCAAGGCTCACCCTTTGCAGGTCAGTAGTCTGTAACTGGGGAGTCCCATAAGTGAGGACTGACTTCCTGCTTGTTCTCAGAGAAAGCGTAGTTTCTCACCTGTAACAGATGTTCTCCGGGAACAGCAGGAATCAGTCCTCACAACCCTCTCTCCTCCGCTTGGAGTTGCTTCTTTACCATATTTTAATTTTTGCCATATTAGCTATGTCATTAGACTGAGGCAAGATGGCACCCTTGGGCGAGAAGGGGACCATGCATGCATGGTGAATCTCCCAAAGGCTTTCTTTGAAAGCTGGGGAGATGCATCCACGAGGGTTGCATAAGCGCCAGTGTCACCCATATGTGACGACTGATTCCTGCTGTCCCCGGAGAACACCTGTTACAGATGAGTATCTACGCTTTTCAAATTAAGGAACAATACTGTAGCTCCATCCAGCCTCTCCACTCTTATCAGCATACATTCAAATGGACAAATAAGAAGACGCACGCAGAACACACTAGTTGTCCCCACTGACTTTTGTCATTCCAACTGTTCAACCAGAAATAGAGCACTTACGTTGTACCTACGCTCTGTAATTCCCTCCCTGAAAATCTAAGGAGCATTAATGATGTTTCTACATTTCGTAAGGAGATTAAAACACATCTTTTTGTTAAACATTTTGGAAATCCACTGCAACCAACAATAATCTATCCAACCTAAGCTCCCACCTCAACCATTCCCTACAGAGGCCGTTATCTCTTAAATCTCTGACGCAGTTCGTCTGAATTCATATGAAAGTAGCACACATTGAAAACATACATCTATCCCAATATATTAGGTTATACTACTACATTATAGTTATTTTCTATGTACTTATGTTTGATGTAATTGATTCATTTATTGTAAACCACTTTGATTTCTGGAAAAGGTGGTATGAAAAACTCTTAAATAAAATAAAAGTCAAAGTGGTTTACATTATAGCTCAACTCAAAGCTTACATTATAACAAGGGCAACAAACTTGGAGTACGAACAAGATCTGAGGGTAGCAATGTGAATGGTCCATGAGGTTCATTTTGGGCTATGCGATGGCATGAATAGAGTGGAGAGTTTGGTGTGGCGTATGGAGGATAATGAATGAGGAGAGATTGTGGGGCATTCCTGAGTGGAGCATCTTCTGAACCAGTGTGAGGAACGTATATTGAATGTGATACTGAACTGGGAGCTAATGGAAGCTGATTAACAGAGGGGTGACATGATAAATCATAAGTGGGAAGTGTGAACCAGGAGTTTAGCAGCAGTGTTCTGGATGAGCTGTAGATGTTTTCAGTGAGGACATGGGGAGGTCGGTTTAAAAAGTGCAGTTCTATGGCTATGTTCCTGTGAATCAGTATTACTTTGTTGCAGCTGTTGGAACGTCTCTTCCCATAGAAATGAATTGGGGCATCTGACATCTCTCCTTCGCTTCAAACTTGTATCTCTACTTGCTTATCTGACATCGCTGCCTGGATGTCTCACTACCATCTAAAATTGAATATGGCTAAAACTGAATTTCTTATTTTTCCCCCTAAATCCTCATCTCTCCTTCCTCCTTCTCTATCACTGTTGACAACACTCTTCTTCTTCTTCCTGTTTCCTTGGCCCCCAATAGAAACATAGAAATATGATGACAGAAAAAGACCACATGGCCTATCTAGTTTGTCCTTCCACATCAACAACTACAACAGTCCCCCTTTTACCCTCAGAGATCCTCTGTGTTTGTCCCATGCTTTTTTTGAATTCAGTTACTGTCCTCATCTATACCACCTCCACTGGGAGACTATTCCACGGATCCACTATTTCCGTAAAGAAATATTTCCGCATATCACTCCTGAATCTATCTCCCTTCACCATCATCCCATGTTCCCTCGCAGCAGAACTTGCTTTCAATTGAAAGAGGCTCTCTCCCTGAACATTTATGCCACAGAAGTATTTAAACAGCTCAATCATATCACCTCTATCCCCCCTTTCCTCTAAAGCAGGGGTTCTCAACCCTGTCCTCGGGACCCACCTAGCCAGTCGTATTTTCAGGATAACCACAATGAATATGCATGGGAGAGATTTGCATATAATGGAGGCAGTGTATGCAAATCTCTCTCATACATATTCATTGTGGTTATCCTGAAAACCCGACTGGCTAGGTGGGTCCCGAGGACAGGGTTGAGAACCCCTGCTCTAAGGTGTACATATTAAGATCCTTACGTCTGTCCTCATATGCTTTATAATGAAGACCACTAATCATTTTAGTAGCCACCCTCTTCACCGACTCCATCCTGTTCACATCCTTTGGAAGGTGCGGTCTCCAGAATTGCACACTATACTCCAAATGAGGTCGCACCAAAGACTTATACAGAGGCATTATCACCTCCTTTTATCTGCTAGCCATTCCTCTCCGTATGCACCCAAGCATCCTTGTAGCTTTTGCCGTCACCTTTTCTACCTGTTTAGCTACTTTAAGATCATCAGACACAACCACGCCTAGGTCCCGCTCTTCTTTTGTGGACAAAAGTACTTCACCCCCTATACTATATTGCTCCCTTGGATTGCTGCAGCCCAAATGCATGACCTTAAATTTTTTAACATTAAATCCCAGCTGCCAAATTCTAGACCATTCTTGAAGCTTAGCTAGATCCCTCCTCATGTTATCTACACCTTCCTGGGTGTCTACTCTATTGGAGATTTTGGTATTATCTGTAAAGAGGCAAACCTTACCCAACAGCCCTTCCAGTATATCACTAACAAAGATGTAAAAAAGAATCGGACCAAGGACAGATCCCTAGGGCACACCACTGTTAATATCCTTCTCCTCAAAGTGAGCTCCATTTACCTGTACTCTGTCGCCTCCCACCCAATCTTAGGGTCATCTTTGACTTCTCCTTTTCCTTCTCCATACATACTCAACATATAGCTAGAGCCTGTTGTTTTTTTCTCTACAACATTAGCAACATTCATCTCTTTCTCTCTGAACACACTAGTAAGGCTCTTGTCCACTCTTTGGTCACCTCCCGCCTTGACTATTGCAACCTCCTCCTTGCTGGTCTCCCTCAGTGTCATCTCTCTCCTCTTCAGTCTATCCAGACTTCTGCTGCGTGGCTAATTTTCCGCCAGCCCTGATACACTCATGTAACCTCTCTTTTGAAATCACTTCACTGGCTCCTCTTCCATTTTCATATCCAATTCAAACTTCTCCTTCTAACATATCAATGTATTCACTCTACTGCTCCTCATTACCTTTCCTCTCTTCTCTTGGAAGCCCAGACCAGCTGTATTCCACGCTTTAAGAAAAGTGGAAGGAAGTCCAAAAAATTGCCAGCATGGTTTAAAGCTGAGGTCAGAGAGGCTGTTGTTGCCAAAAAAGCATCTTTCAAGAAATGGAAAAAAGAGCCAAATGATGAAACCTGGAAACAGCACAAGCACTGGCAAGTCAAATGCAAGGCATTGATAAGGCAGGCAAAGAGAGAATTTGAGAAGAAGCTTGCTGCGGAAGCAAAAACGCGAAATAAAGACCTTTTCAAGTACATTCGTAGCAAAAAACCCGTGAGAGAGTCAGTTGGTCCATTAGATGATAAAGCGGTTAAAGGAGCACTAAGAGGCGACAAGGCGATAGCGGAGAGACTGAATGAATTCTTTGCTTCGGTCTTTACTGAGGAAGATGTAGGGATGTTACCCACGACTGAAGTGGTATTTAAAGGTGTGGAAGAATTGAAGGAAATATCGATACATCGGGAAGATGTCCTACAACTATTAGATAAACTGAAGAGTAGCAAATCACCTGGGCCGGATGGTATACATCCAAGGGTGTTGAAAGAACTGAAATTTGAGATTGCAGACCTGCTATCAGTAATCTGTGAACTATCATTAAAATCATCTCTAATACCTGAGGATTGGAGGATCGCCAATGTAACACCAATTTTTAAAAAGGGTTCGAGGGGTGATCCGGGAAACTACAGACCGGTGAGCCTGACATCAGTACCGGGAAAAATGGTAGAAACCATCATAAAGAATAAAATTACTCAGCATATAGATAGTCATGACCTAATGGGAGACAGCCAACATGGCTTTAGACAAGGAAGATCTTGTCTTACTAATCTGTTATGTTTTTTTGAAGGAGTGAATAAACAGGTGGACAAAGGTGAGTCGGTTGATATTGTGTATCTGGACTTTCAGAAAGCCTTTGACAAGGTCCCTCATGAGAGACTTTTGGCAAAACTAAAGAGTCATGGGATAGGAGGCAGTGTACTACTGTGGATCAGGAACTGGTTAAAAGATAGAAAGCAGAGGGTAGGGCTAAATAGCCAATTTTCCCAATGGAGAAAGGTGAACAGTGGTGTACCCCAGGGATCTGTGCTGGGTCCGCTGCTTTTTGACATATTCATAAATGACCTGGAAAGTGGAATAACGAGTGAGGTTATCAAATTTGCTGATGACACAAAACTATTTAAAGTTGTTAAAACCCAGGAGGATTGTGGAAAATTGCAAGAGGATCTTGATAAATTGGAAGACTGGGCATCAAAATGGCAGATGAAATTTAATGTGGAGAAGTGCAAGGTTATGCACCTAGGGAAGAACAACCCAAACTATGGTTACACGATGCAAGGTTCCACATTAGGAACCACCATCCAAGAAAAAGATTTAGGCGTCCTTGTGGATACCATGTTAAAAACCCTCGGCCCAGTGTGCAGCGGCGGCCAAGAGAGCAAATAGAATGCTAGGTATGATAAGGAAAGGAATGGAAAATAAAACAAAAGATATTATAATGCCTCTATATCGTTCCATGGTGAGACCGCACCTTGAATATTGTGTGCAATTCTGGTCACCATATCTTAAAAAGGATATAGCAATTTTAGAAAAGGTTCAGAGAAGAGCCACCAAAATGGTAAAGGGGATGGAAGGCTACTCCTATGAAGAAAGGCTAAAAAGGTTGGGGCTCTTTAACCTGGAAAAGAGACGGCTGAGGGGAGATATGATAGAAGTCTATAAATTAATGAATGGAGTGGAACGGGTAAACGTAGATCGATTGTTTACCTTATCAGAATATAGAAAGACTAGGGGACATGCAATGAAGCTACAGGGTAAACTATTTAAGACTAATAAAAGAAAATATTTTTTCACTCAACGTGTAATCAAACTCTGGAATTTGTTACCGGAGGATGTAGTAAAGGCTGTTAGTGTAGCTGGGTTTAAAAAAGGTTTGGACAAGTTCCTGGAGGAAAGGTCCATAAACCATTATTAAGAAGGGACCCAGGATATCAATGCTTGAACCAATACAATCATTGTGGAACCTGTGTCCCTTGGGGAAACTGCTAGGTACGTATGACCTAGATTGGCCACTGTTGGAAACAGAATACTGGGCTTGATGGACCTTGGTCTGACCCAGTATGGCATATCTTATGTTTTTATGTTCTTATGTTCTCTTCTCTCTCCCTACACCTCTGTTCGTGAGCGCCTGCTCCTCCTCTGGCTTTCTTCACCCTATCCCCTTTTCTTCTTGTGCAAACTCCAAACTTCGATCTTTTGATCTTGCTGCTCCTTATATGTGGAACAAACTTCCTCTATCTTTTCGTCAAGTCTCTTTTCTTCCCCCTCTTCAAATCCATGCTTAGAAACTTACCTCTTTGAAGCCGCATTTGGATCCTAATCCCTTGTTCTCCTTGTCTCCTCCCCTATTTGAACCCCTTGTTTCTCTTGTATTGTTCTGTCTGTCTTAATTAGATTGTACATAAAAATAGAGCGGAAAAATAAGATTATGAGCTAATGTGCGAAAGTATATTAATGTTGGAAGACTAGCCTTGAGAATTCAATCACTCTCTCGAGGCTTTTACTTCCGTTTTACTCAATTAGTCAAGGCCCCTACCAGAGCTCTAAACGTAGGTAAAAACACCATAGTGTGACCTACACCCAACGTATCCAAAAATAAAGTGCTTCCAATTTATTTAAAAAAATACCAATACATTATTACTTATCTATTGTAAATGTTGAGTATAGTCCCCGCAGAAACTTTCATGAGAAATCAATCTCTACCGATGTCTCCAATTTCTGCTCTCGATCCAGATAATTTCATTGTGGAGGGTGGTCCAATTATTTTACATCACCTCTATAAAAATATCGGTTTCCAATGTCCACAGTTTATTTCAAACCAGAAGGACACAGTACTGTGTTTCGGCCAAGCCAAACCTAATACCCTGTTTCAACGCTTCTCCAACTGCAAACACAATATTCTGGCTTGCCTGAGTATTCAGGACGCCAGCGCATGCTCATTGATGATTGATTGATGAATAGATGCATTGTGTTCAAAATTGACCAGATCGAAACAAATACGCTTGGCCCTTAGGAACTGACTGACCGGAAGATTGTTTTTGAGAGAACTATTTTGAAAACTTTGAAAATGTAAGAAATGATTATGATCAGTATTCTTCCAAAACAAATTAGTATGGAAACCATGGTACCCTTAATAATCTTAATGGAGTGGAGGAGTAGCCTAATGGTTAAGAACATTGGCTTGGGAACCCAGAGACCAGGGTTCAATTCCCACTAGCACTCCTTGGGCAAGTCACTTAACCCTCCATTGTCTCAGAAAAATCCAAGTTATCAATGTCCCTGTTTAATGTACATTGCCAAGTTTAAGTTTCAATGTAAACCGCTTTGATTGAAATGATAAAGCGGTATATAAAAACCTGTTAAATAAAATAAATAAAAATAATATCTAGATAAGAAATTTCATTTTCATTAATACATGCTTAAAAATGTAAATGAGGGTCTAAAGAATTCAACTATTGTAAAAATGTATTAAGCGTGTCACGTGTACCATCCCAAATAAGGAGAACATCATCAATATACCGCTGCCACAGTCTGATGCAATCTTTAAAAGAATGTTTGGTTAAAACATTTTTTTTAAAAGAGGCCACATAAAGATTTGCCACATCAGGCGCCATCGATGACCTCATGGCCACCCCTGTAACTTGCAAATAAAATAAACCATCAAACCAGAAAAAATTGTTCATAAGAACAAGACAGACTAATTGAGTGAGGAAAAAGGTTGGAAAGTGCTTGATTCTCCAGGAACAAACAGGAAGTCAGTCCTCACTAATGGGTGACATCGGTACTGAATGAGCCTGCGCGGAGCATTTCCCCAGCTTTCAAAGAAAGCCTTTGGAATTGCTACCAACCATGCATGGTCTTCTTCCTGCCCAAGGGTGCCATCTTGTTCAGTCTCCCTTTTTCCGCAGAGCCTTTAGGATGCATGTCCTCGTCCCTTGGAAAAAGTGTTTCGTTTTTCGGCCTTAGGCCTATTACTTTTCCGGTTGCACCAGTCCTCTACCCGTCCTTCTCCTGCTCTATCCTTTTTTTTTTTTTTTTGTATTTAAAGTTTTTATTAGCACTCAACAAAACAGGCAATACATATCGTACATCATAAACCCCCCCACTCATGCACCAAAATACATTCTTTACATCATCAACATGTGGGAGAGATCCCCGCTCATGGTGCATCCCCGTTTTCCCTGTTAACCCCTATACACTTTTTGCACTTTATACATTATACATTTCCTCCCCAACTTAGAGTACTGTACATTTGCCCGGCCAAAGAGTCTCACCTCCCGCTAAAAACTTCGCCACACTTCACCAACTGAGCCTCTACCGACCGGGCAAACATTCTTCCAATGTGGACCATACAAGCGTAAAGGACACATACTACACAATATTCCCCCCCCTTTCCCCCCCCCGCCCAGTACCACCCCCCCCCCCACTACCACCCCCCCCCCCACCCGCTGACATTAGGCCTCCGAGCATAAAATCCTCACTCACCCCAGATTCGTAAAATCTCCTATCCGCATTACAGTCAGCTGTGAACTTACCAGAAGTAACCAATGCAAATCTTAACAATAAGTGCATAACTGGAACTTCCCTCCCAGTACACCTACAATTTGATGGGACAGAAATTGAAAACTGCAACCATGCCCTCAACATTATACTAACCCCCCCCCTTCCCTCCAGTGCTCATATCTTTCCCACACCTTATTGTACCTTTGGACATTATGTTTATGATGGGCTTCTATTGCACAATACCCCCGAAGCTGCTCCATGCGCCCCACCACCTCGGCTATTGGGGGGACACCCTGTTTCTTCCACCAACGTAGAAGACACATCCGCTCTGCGATTACACAGTACCCCTGCAATCTTCCCAATTCTCTCCCTCCCTCTCCCAGCACATCTTCGTTCAGTATCACCATACTAGGGGTAAAACACACCTTCACCCCTGTGATGGCTTCCGTAAGGCTTTCCACCCCACTCCAATAATCCCGAACTGTCGGGCATCCCCACACCATATGTATCAAATCTCTTCTAGCCCCACACCCCTTCCAGCATTGATCTGAACTATCGGGGTAGAGGGCGTGTAGCCACACCGGGGTCCAATACATTCTTAACCTTAGCTTATAGCTGTTTTCCAGCATTGCTGTTCCCGGAGCTAATTTATGGGTTCGAATATAAATTCTTTCCCACCTCTCAGCATCCCACTGCCCTCCCAGCTCCTCCTCCCATTGCAACTGGCCCCGTATAACCCCCTGTTTAAATTCCCCCAGGATTTTATATAACTTTGATATGATCCGATTGGGCATCTCTTTATTCCCCATCATCTCCTCAAATGGCGTACGCTTCGCCATCCAATCTTGCTTCACCTCCCTCCGCTGGAGCCAATACCACAGACTAACATAGGCATATCTATCTTGCTCCTCCAAGCAATATTTCTGTTGCAACTCCTCAAAGCCCCTGATTCTCCCCCCATCAATTGACCCAATTTCCTCAACCCTTTCTCCCCCCACCGCCTAAAAACCCCTGCCGCCTCCCCCATCCTACCCTTCATTACGGTCTGAATTGGAGTTTCGCGGGAGTATTGTTTCCCCCCTAGCAGGTACCCCTTCCATTTCACCCAGACCTGTCTTGTAAGTTCGCGATAAGGATTCCCATCTCCCTTCTCCATCCCCCCCCCCACCAGGGTCCCAAATCCAAGCTCCCACCTCTGCCCCCTCCTCCTCCTCCATCTCCACCCACCCAGGCCTCTCCACCCCCTCCTTCCATGCAAACAGTGCCCGAAGTTGCGCCGCTTCATAATACTGGAGCAACGATGGGACCCCCAATCCCCCCTCCGCTTTTAACCTATACATGGTCGCCCGAGCGACTTTCGGGCGCTTGCCATCCCAAATAAACTGCAGAAGCAGATTTTGCATCTTATCTATTTCCTTTCTAACCAACCTACACGGCAGGGACATATACACAAACAATAACCTGGGGAGGACATTCATTTTTACCACCACGATGCAGCCCAACCAGGACAGATACAACCCCCTCCAACGTGATAAATCCTGTCTGATATTCTCGACCAGACCTTGATAATTCCATTGCTTAATCTTAAATATAGGGGTCCCCAACTGGATCCCCAAATACCTAAAACTCCCCTCCACCCACCTAAACTTAAAGTGGTGCCGCAAGCTCTCTTCCACCCTGGGCGCCAGATTAAATCCCAGCAGTTCCGTTTTCCCTTGATTCATTTTATATCCCGCTAAGCGGCTGTACCTTTGTATAGCCGTCAATAGCACTGGTAATGTTGTAAGTGGCTGGGTCAGGGTAAAGATAACATCATCCGAAAACAGTCCAATCTTTTCCTCCCTCCCGTGTATCCTTACTCCCTTAATATCCCCCGCCCGCCTGATGTAGGCTGCCAGCGGCTCGATAGCCAATGCAGACAATAAGGGCGATAAGGGGCACCCCTGTCGGGTACCTCTATGGAGCTCAAAACTCTGAGTACCCACCATTTACCCGAACTCTGACGCGCGGTCCCTGGTATAGAGCTCTTATCCAACTGATGTACTTTCCCACCAAACCCCATTGTCTCCAAAACTTGAAACATAAAAGACCACTCCACCCGGTCAAAAGCCTTTTCTGCGTCTACTGTGATTAGCACTGCCTCTTCGTTGGTACGCTGAAGCTGCCACATAACATTCAAAACTTTTCTCACATTATCACTACTCTGACGCCCCTTCACAAAACCCGTCTGATCCAGGTGAATCAGGTGCGGAACTACATCCTGGATCCTATTTGCCAAAATTTTTGCCAGTAGCTTTGCATCCAAATTTATTAAGGATATAGGCCTATAGGAGCCACATACCCCCTTATCTTTGCCTGGTTTCGGCAAAACCGTTATACCAGCCTCCGCCATTGTTCGCGGGAGGCCCTCCCCCTGCAGCACCCTATTTGACTATCTTGGTAAATATGGGCGTAATCTGTTCCGACAGGACCTTATAGAACTTTGCCGTATACTCGTCTAACCCTGGCGCCTTCCCCAATTTCAGCGTGGTTATAGCCCTCCTCACCTCCTCCTCCTGGATTTCCCGCCCAAGATATTCCCTTTCCTCCTCAGTCACCTGTGACAAACCACATTCCTCCAGAAATTCTGCAGTATCCCTCTCTCCCACCTTCAGCTTACTTTCATACAATTTCTTATAATACTCCCGAAACACCCCCCTAATTCCCTTTGAGGTGTGTATCCAGTCCCCTTTATTATTCCGAATGCCCTCAACATGCATTGCTTGCCTTCTCCCCTTCAGGCGACTTGCCAGCGTCCTCCCCGCCCGATTACCCCCTTCAAAATGAGCCTGCTTCAATACTGCTAGATGGAACGCTATCTCTTGGGCCCGCAGTTTGCTCAACTCCGCTCTCACCCTATTAAGCTCCGCAAGTGTGCGCGGATCCGACACCCTCTGATGCACCCCCTCTAAGTGCCGCAACTGTTGCAATAGTTCACTTTCCACTGCCCCTTTTTCTTGCTTCACCCGCGCCCCTAAACTAACCAACTGTCCTCGAATCACCACTTTTAAGCCATCCCAGAGCACCCCCATAGACACCTCCCCTGTATCGTTTAGCTGGAGGTAGTCCTGTATATTAACTTTAATCTTCCCCACATGCTTCTCCTCCTCTAACAGGGAATTATTGAGTCTCCAGAATTTTAGACTATCATCTTTCCTATCCATATCAAATCGTACACTCACCGGGGCGTGATCCGACCAGGTGATCAAACCATGTTCCACTTCCTGTATTCTTTCCAACCAGATTCCGCCCCCCCATATCATATCCAACCTACTATAGGAGCTATGCACTGGGGAATAGTATGTGTATTTCCGTTCCCCCGGATGCCAGCTTCTCCAAACATCTACCAGACCCAAACTTTCTCTCAATTTATGCAGGCTTTGTCTATCCCTTCGCCCTCCTCCCCCCTACCCCCCACTTGTGTCAATTCTGGGGTTACACGTCAGATTAAAATCCCCCCCATTATTATTGGAGTACTCCTAACTCCCTCCAACTCCTTCAAAAGTTGTTCATACGCCTCCCCCTTCTTCTCATTGGGGCCGTACAGACTTATCACCCATATCTCCTCCCTTTCAATTTGCAATAGCACCCCCACCCATCTACCTCCTTTCCCCCGTCTAACCTCCTTCACCATATTATGGTACTCCCCCCCTACCAAAATTCCCACCCCCCCTTTCCTAGAGTTTAGTCTCTGGCCCGCCAGAACCACCTTGGGGTACTGCCGAGATTCCAACAAATATTCCTGCCCCACCCGCAAATGCGTTTCCTGTATGCACATAATATCTGCACCTATTCTTTTACCCTCCATCTCCACCAACCGTCGTTTCTGTCTCGTACGCAGCCCTTTTACATTCAATGTCATAATCTTTAACCTCCTCTGCTTCCCACACCCCCCTCCCAAATTCCCCCCACCCTCCCTTCCTACCCCTTTCCTCCCCCCTCCTCCTCCCCCCCTCGCACTTCGTACCCCTTTCAACCTCCTCAAGGCATCGTACCCCCTCCCCCCCTCCCTCTCCATCCCTCCCTCATCCTCCTTCACTTCCAGAGGATAGCTCAGGAGTAGTGCGCCCCCTACCTTCCCCAGCCTTACACTTACACACATCCCTGCCCCCCTCCCTTCACCATCCCACTCACCCGCCTCCCTCTGCCACCTGCCCATACTCTCATCCCCCCTTCCCTCACCACGTTCCCCTCCCACTCCCTTTGTACCCCTCCTTCCTTCCCCCTCCCCCCCGCTCTCTTAGACCTCCCACCCTTTACTCTACAGCATCTCCGTCCTCCTTCCCCTCCCATCCGCCTACTCCCTCCCCTTCTCCACCGTCTCCCCACCTCCCCACCCTTCTCTCCCCCATATTACTTAACAGAATACCTGTATGATACCTTTATGATCATTCTTAAACACCACACTCCACCACCACCCTTCAACATTTAGACCTGCATTCTTTCAGTCCTCAAGTTTCTTCAAGTGTCCTCCGTCAGCCGGTCTTCTTGCAGCTCCTGCCCTGGTCTTGCCGTTCGTTTATGCCTGCGCTCCGGGCTGCCCCCACGCTGCCCCTGCCACCCTCCGGTTGAGGGACCTGCCCCCAGGCCTTCCGCCGTGGTGTTCAATCCTGCCTCCCGGAGAGCCTTCATTGCCTCCTCCGGTGTCTGTATCCGCCATGTCCGCCCTTTAACTGTGAACGATTGTCCAAAGGGATGAAGCCAGCGATATTTAATGTCCTCTCTCCGCAGAAGTTGTGTGACAGGTTGCATTGCCCTCCTCCTCTGCAACGTGCCCGCAGAAAGGTCTTCATATATGTGCACTGGGTAACCCTGCCACATGAGGGCTCCTTCTCTCCGTATTTTGTGAACAATTTTCTCTTTAATTTTATAACATGCTAGGCAGATGATGATGTCTCGTGGTTTATTGCCAACTGGTTTTCCCAGTGCACGATGTGCTCTTTCAAGTTGTATATCCATAGCCGTCACCTCCTCTCCTCCCTGCCGGAGAGCTTCCAGACACACCGATCGTGCAACCTTTTCACTGTCCAGAAACTCTTTCTCCTCTGGTATTCCGCGGAGTCTCAAATTATTGCGTCGAGAACGGTTTTCCAGATCTTCCAGTTTATATAGCAGAGCCTCGTATTGTGATCCCAGCTTCTCATTTCTTTGTGTCTCTCCTTCCTGTTGTTGTTCAAGCTCTTGTAACCTGTTCTCATGATCTCCCATTCTGCACACCAGCTCTCCAACTTCCTCCTTCAGGGGACCCAGCACCTCGTTCAACTCACTCTTCACGGACTGCACCTCATTTTTAATTTCAAGAAACCAGTCTCTAAGCTCCGCTCTTGTGATAGTTTGCGTAGCTTCCATTCCAGGGGCTTTTACATTCTCCATCTCCACTTCTTCACCCTGCTCGCCGTGCACATCTGGAGGCTTTTTGTTCTCCATCTGTCCTGCTTCACCCTTCCCTCCGTGCGGCCCTGAGTACACATACTCTCTGAGATCTGCCGCTTTTCTTCTGGTGGTCATCTCTGCACCAGATTTCGCGGTCTGGCACTGCACTGGTCTTCCAATGTTCAAGCTTGCTAGCACTATGGGCAGCCTTACTAAGCTCTGTTACACTTCTTTGGACTGCACTGTCCTGCTGCTGCCCGGCTGTCACCAGTTCCTCCCAGTGTCCTTTCACGGGTCACGGCTCTCCCTCTGACTTCAGCACTGCAGACTCACAGCTTTTTCTGCCATCTCAGGGCCTATGGGCTCCCTCCTCAGCCCCTGCTCACCTCCAGCACCACTGTGCCCCGCGATCCTGCTCGCCTCCAGCACCACTGTGCACCGCGATTATCTCCCTCGGGAGAGCTGCAAAACTTTTAGAAGCGCAGGACCTGGTCTACTGCCGGCCTCTTACAGCTCCTCCACTATTTCTCCGGGCGCCATTTTCTGCCTTCCACGCGGCTGCTCAGTCCTCCCGCTCATGCGGCTCACTGCCGTTGAATTTTACTGCCGCCGGCGTTCCAGCAATCGCGGTCACCTCCTGCCACTTTCCGCACCCGGGGCCACCGCTTTCCGCCTCCGGGGGGTTGCGTTTTAGTTTTAATGGCTGGGTCAGTGCTGGAGCAGCTCTTTCAAGCCGCCATCGGCTCCAGTGACGTCACTTCCTCCACCTGCTCTATCCTTTTTGAGCAACTAGGGGACGTTTTTCCCTAGCATTTTTGCCTTCACGGGCTTTGCGCCCTTTTTTCTCCCAACCACTGGCCACGAGGGTCTTCGACCTTGCAGGGGCCATTTTTGCCCCTATGGCCACCGGATTCAAAAAATGCAATAGGTGCTCCAAGAACATGTTGCTTACGGAAACCCATGACTGCTGTCTGTGGTGTCTCGGGGCTGACCATGATCTGGAGCTCTGCTTGCTTTGTAAGAAAATGTCTTCCAAAGCCCTGCTCAGTTGTAAGCAGAAGTCCGAAGACATTTTCAGGAAGGCAGCCTCAGAATCCCTGGTGGCGCCCTCGGTTGTCTCTCCTCCGGTGCTCTCCCCCACCTTGGCCCCGCGCTCAAGGCGGAACTCCGACCAGGGGTCCCCTGAAGTGGGGCAGCGTAAAAATAAAAGAAGGCCTCAGTTGCTGTTGGGGGGCCCCCGACAAACGCGATCGCTCTCGTGATTGGTTGCTTAACCCCCGTCGACGTTCCTGGCACCCGGTCTTCTGAGGGCTGTCCCGGCGAGGATCCCCTCTCCTCCTCGATGCCCAACCTGGTGACCCCGGTGTCATCATCGCAGGGTCCCATGCCTGCGTGGGAGTCCTACATGCTGGCGGTAGAATGCAACATTTCAGTGTTCATTGCTTCCGAGCAGGTGCTCACAGCCAGCTTTGCTGGCCCGCACCTAGAGACCGAGGTTCCCCTCGCGTGGGACACCGAAATCCGCGTAGGAAACCCCTGAGAGCTGTGGGCCTTGTGAGGGTCCTTGGCACTGTTCTTGCTCGCCTTCCCGTTCCTCGGGGGCGAGATCCTCCAGGGCCTCCGGCTCCAAGCGGGCCTCAGCTACAGGACGGGGCGACCAGCTGGGATCGGTTTCTTCCTTACACTGGGAGTCCGATGGGGATACCTCTTCGGAAACTCGTGCCATATGGGACCTTCCGTCAGACCCCTCTCCACCCGCTTTTCAGTGGCACTCGCCACCCAAGAACACCTCCTTCCTGGTGTTTGTCTGGGATATGTCACAGGCTCTCATCCTGGCCACCCAGGCTGAGGAGGACCCTCGAGCTGAAGAGCTCAACAGTTTTCAGTACGAGTCCCCACCTCGGGAATCTCTTACTATCCCGGTTCCTCCCATCCTGTCCAGGCTGCTACTCCGCATGTGGAAGGCACCTGCCTCGGTTCCTATCGTGAGTAAGTACCCCGACTCCATGTACAAGGTCCAGCGCGGCCCCGTGTTTAGGAAAACCCAGCTTCCTCACACATCCATGGTAGTGGAATCAGCCGTGAGGAAACAAAAGAGCCCGAAGTCACATTCTTCGGTTCCTCTGGGTATTGAGTCGAGAGCTCTAGGCCACAAAGCCTACCAGGGGTCCATGCTCTCCTGCTGTATTCAGGCATACCAGCTATATATGGGCATGTTCTTGCGCGACCTGGCCAAGGGACTCAGGGGTTTCTCCGCAGGCCTTGAGAGCGAACCCCTCAATAGGTTCCAGACCCTGTTAAAGTCCGTTGCAGAGTGCTCAAAGTACATCTCCTGTGCTGCCTACGATGGCTTAGTCCTCAACTCAAGTTGCAGCTGCTGGCATGAGGGCCCATCGCCAGGCATGGCTCCAGTCTTCAAATTTGGAGCAGTGGGTAGAGGAGAAGCTCCTGGACGTACGCTGCTTCGGTGAGCAGCTCTTCGGAAAACCGATGGAGGACAAAGCCGCTGAGATAGAGACGGAGTTCGTTATCCGAAGCCGTCTCTCACACAAGACCTCCACCCTCCCTCGAAAGAAACAGCAAACTAAAAAGCCTTTCTTTCCAAGGAAGGGCCTGCCCTATTGGGGCTACCCACCATACCCGCCCGCTCCCACGCCGACAGCTGCGGCACAAGGGAAAGCCCGGGCCCCAATGTCACTGCAAGCTGAAAGGGCCCAAGGCCTAAACCTCGGCACCGCCTCAACCCTCACAGGGGTTTTGATACCACCTGCGTAGCCTTTCACCCCCCAGCAACACACCAACTGGTGGGGGAACATCTGCCCTCCTTTGCCCCTCAGTGGGCTTCCATCATCTCGGACACCTGGATCTTCCGGGTAATCCGAGACGGCTATTGCCTCCGCTTGGACAGGCTTCCCCCTCCCTTCTCTCTGGCGGAGCCTCCTCGACTCCCTGTGCATCAGATCTTCCTGCAGCGGGAACTAGTCAACCTCCTCGCCCAACGGGCGGTCAAGAGGGTGCTGGTGCACCTGCAAGGTCGAGGCTTTTATTCCCAGTACTTCCTCGTCCCGAAAAAGACGGGGGGGGGGGGCTGAGGCCCTTCCTCGACCTCTGAAAACTCAACAAGTTCTTGGTGTGGGAAAAGTTCAAGATGTTATCCCTTGGCGTTTTGCTACCCTGCCTCTGGCAGGGCGACTGGCTATGCCCCTTAGATTTAAAAGATGCTTACGCCCACATTTTGATTCACCCCTAGCACAGGCAGTACCTGTGCTTCAGGGTTCAGGGGGAGCACTTCCAATACAGGGTGCTCCCCTTCGACCTCGTGTCAGCCTCACGTCCGCCCCGCGGGTCTTCACGAAGTGCCTCTCCGCATTTGCCACCTCCCTCAGGTGACAGGTCATACCGGTCTTCCCTTACCTCGATGACTGGCTCGTCACGGGATCCTCGGTCGAGGAAACCCGCCTGGCGGCATCACGCATAATCCTCCTGCTCGATCGTCTGGGCTTCTTGGTCAACTATGCCAAGCCCCACCTCAAACCAGTGCAAGCCCTAGAATAATCATCGGTGCATGCCTCGACACTCAGCGGGCTACTGCCTTTCTGCCAGCAAATCGTGCCGACCATCTACAAGCCCTGGCAGACCAGATCCAGAGCACCCCTCGGGTGACGGCTCACACTATGCTGCACCTCCTGGGGCACATGGTCTCTACCATCTATGTGGTTCACCACGCCTGCCTGCACATGCGGACGGCCCAGTGGTGCCTCAGCGTCCAGTGGAGTCCGTTCATCGACCACCTCAGGGACCTTGTCTGGGTTTCTCACAAACTTCGCCTGTCCCTGGACTGGTGGCGGGACCCCCCCAAACCTTCTCCAGGAGTTGCCCTTCCAGGCAATGCAGCACGAGCTAGTGCTGACAATGGATGCCTCCCTCCCTGCTGGGGTGGGGAGCTCACTGTGATGCATTGTGCACGCAGTGACATTGGTCACCCGAAGAGTCTCAACAAGAAATAAATTTGCTCGCGCTCCGGGCGGTTCGGTGGGCCCTAAGGGCCTTCGAGGATCACCTCAAGCAGAAGTCATTGCTTGTGCAGACTGACAACCAAGTGGTGATGTTCTACATCAACAAGGAAGGGGGCACAGGAAGCGGTCCTCCTCTGCTCCTTCGCCTTCCATCGGGGGATGACCCTCAGAGCGATCTACCTCCCAGGCCAGGAGAATGTTCTCGCGGACAAACTCAGCAGGATCCTCTGCTCTCACAAATGGTGGCTGGACCCCGTGGGTAGCAAGATGGCTGTTGCAGCAGTGGGGAACTCCGACCATGGACCTATTTGCCAGCCCGTCAAATGCACAGCTTCCCCGCTTCTGCAGCCCAGTACTGCACCCGAGCATGGAAGGCCCGGATGCGTTCCTCCTGAGCTGGTTTTCTGGCCTGCTCTGTGCTCCCTCCCACTCCTCTCATCACGAGGACCCTCCAGAAAGCTCAGCGGGAACGAGCGTTGATGATCCTCGTAGTCCCCTCGTGGCCTTGACAGCCATGGTTCCCGCTCCTGCTCCAGCTGTTGTCGGAGCTTCCAGTCCCTCTGGGCTGTACCCCGGGCCTACTAACGCAGGAGGAGGGGGCGGGTACTACACCTGAACCTGACCTCGTTGTCCCTCACAGCCTGGTGGCTGAATGGATTTCTCTAGCCCTGCTGGACCTCCGGGATGAGGTCCTCCTTGCATCGAGGAAAACCTTGACTAGAAGAGCTTCTGCCTTCAAGTGGCGACGCTTCTCGATCTGGTGCTCCGAGCTCCAGATCGACCCATTCTCCTGCCCTCTTCGGTGGGTCCTTCAGTACCTCCTTCATCTCTCGAAGGAAGGCCTGAAGTTAAACTCTGTCAGGATACACATGAGCGCCATTTTGGCGAATCACCTCCCTGTCGAGGGAAAACCCCTCTAAGGGGCAGCCCTTGGTCTTCTGCTTTATGCGGGGTCTCTTGCTCTCCAAGCTTTCCATCCGGCCACCTCTGGTGGACTGGGACCTGAACGTAGTGCTCATGCTGCTTACGCGTTCACCCTTTAAGCCGATGACGACGTATTCGCTTCGGCACCTATCCTGGAAGGTGGTCTTCCTGGTGGCTCTGAGCTCCAAGCTCTCATGGCTGAAGCCCCTTATACTGGATTCTATAGGAATAGGGTGGTCCTCTGTACCCACCCCAAATTCCTGCCGAACGTTCTCTCGGATTTCCATTTCAATCAAGAGGTAGTCTTACTGACCTTCTTCCCGAGACCCTATGCTGACCAGGCATTGGCGGCTTTGCATACACTCGACTGCAAGTGGGCTCTTGCCTTCTATCTGTAGTGCACCCAGGCTCATCGCAAATCTGGCCGACTCTTTGTGACTTACGATCCCAATCGACTGGGGCAGGCAGTCACCAAACACACCCTCTCTATTTGGGTGGCGGACTGCATCACCTTTGCTCATACAAAGGCGGGTGCCCCTTTGGATCGACGAGTCATTGCACATGGTGTCCGAGCCAAGGCGGCTTCGGTGGCCTCGCTGAGTTCAGTGCACCTGCGGGACATCTGCCAGCCGGCGACCTAGTCTTATTTATTTATTTATTTACATTCTCTTATATACCGCACTATTCTGCATCAGTGCAGTTTACATTGAACAAACTGAAATTACATTGAACAGGGCATTATAACTTGGAGATAACTATTTTACAGAGAACATGGGCTATGGAGGGTTAAGTGGCTTGCCCAAGACCACAAGGAGCACCTGTGGGACTAGAAACCCCAGTCCTTCTGGCCCAAGGCTGCTGTTCTCTAGTGGGATTTGAACCCCCGACCTTCTGGCCTGAAGTACCTTGCCCCAACCACTAGGCCACTCCTCCACCTTCACTGCACACTACTGCCTGGAGAGGGAGTCCCATCGGGACAGCGTCTTCAGCCAGGCTGTACTCCGTAATCTGTTCGGGGTATAAGCAACTCCTGCCCTCCCACCCTTCTTCACGGCTACTGATGGCTTCACCTCTAGGACCCGAGGAATCGGGCTCCTGCGGGCATCAGCTTCTGCTCACAACCTCGCGGAGGCGTTTTTTAGTTACAGGTTCGGTAACTAAGTGAGGACTGACTTCCTGCTTGTTCCTGGAGAAAACGTAGTTACTCACCTGTAACAGGTGTTCTCCAGGGACAGTAGGAATCAGTCCTCACTACCCTCCCACCTTCCCTGATGAGTTGCTGGATTTTTATCCTTCCCTTGCCATCTGCTTGGTAGGGCTCGAGCCAAGGGACCTGACTGAGCAAGATGGCACCCTTGGGCGGGAAGAGGACCATGCATGCGTGGTAGCAATCCCAAAAGCTTTCTTTGTAAGCAGGGGAATTGCTCCGCGCAGGCTCCGTTGGTGCTGACATCACCCATAAGTGAGGACTGATTTCTGCCATCCTTGGAGAACACCTGTTACAGGTGAGTAACTATGCTATCTCTGTTCACGTTGTAAAAACACATCTTCTAATATGTCAAGGGCTTCGCTCTGAGGTATATTTGTGTATAGAGAGACAATGTCAAGGGTTACAAGTAAGAGATCGGTATGATAATCTGTAAATGACTGCCAAATTTGGATGACAGAGACACGTGTGTAAGAAGGTACCTGAGTTATAAACGGCCATAATATGACATCTAGAAATTTGGATACTGGTTTGAATAGGGACCCAATAGCAGAAATAATCAGGTGGCCAGGTGGATTATGTAATGAGTTATACATTTTTGGAAGAACATATATGGTAGGGACAACAGGATGTGACTGTAAGGAATCTCTGTTCTTTTTTGGTCAAATAGCCTGCTTCAACTCCTATATGAAAGAAAGAGTCAAGCTTCTGTTAAAAGGAAGTAGGGTCCTGATCTAACCTTTCGTAAAATGTCTTGTCTTGTAACTGTCGCTTGATCTCTGTCACATAGTCTTTCCTGTTCATAACAACAATGGCCCCACCTTTGTCTGCCGGTTTAATGACAAGTCTAAAATTTGTTTTTAATTCTCTGATGGCCTAATGCTGTTCAGAAGTTATGTTATGGAAAATGTGGCAGGGCTTATCCTCCAGGTCCTTAATGCCCTTTAAAACCGCCCTCTCGAATATATCAATAGCTGAATTAGTGCTATTGGGAGGCTGCCAAGAACAACTCCCATGGATAATAGATGGATCAGTGTTGGTGGACTGAATGTTTGCAAAACATTCTTTAATTTTTAATTTCCTAATGAACTTAAAAAGATCAAGTCTAGTGTTAAAAAATCGTAGTGAGTGGTGGGAACAAAAGACAACCCCTTCTCTAAGACATCCATTTGAATGGGAGTTAAATGTATGTCTGAAAGATTAATCACATTACTATCTATTCTGTGTATGAAGTGCAGCGGGTCCATTCCTGCCATCTCCATCCTCTCCTCCTGCCCCGGCCCGGGTATTGGGATTGATATTGTGATAAGGAAGCTTAGCATGACCTAGGAGACAGGGATAAAGAGAAGGAATTCACCCTTATCAAATGACCTATTTTACAAGGTCAGAGACACAAAACTCCATTTACACCTAGAAAGCAGGTAATTCCTAGCTGCAGTAGGTTGCAGAATGCCCCTAGTGGAGAAAAGGAGAGGGAATGCAGGCCCAGGGTAAGGAACCCTTACATCACTGAATTCCCCAATTACTCAGCTGCCACGAGGCAGTTTGATCTCCAACACCTGAGAGGAGAAGGGGTGGGGCTGGAGCCTGAGAGGTTTAAGACTAGGTCAGATTATCCAGAGAGAGAGAGAGAAGTAGGAATGCTTACTGGAAGAGGAATGGAGCTGGAATAGTAAGAACAGCAGGAACCAGGAACACAAGTTGGAGGACAGGACGAGGAAGCTCAGGTGAATGGTGGCCAGAGCATGAGAGAGGAGAAGCTGATACAAGCCTTGACCCAGGTAGGAGCATTAGAAGCTTGTCTAATTTGGAGCACTACAGAGTTGCAAGAGACAGCATTTGCCCTAACGGGAGGCAGTCAGCCAAGCCCTCTGAGCCAGACATGAAGGTAGAGCCTATGCAACTGGGTGAACAAGACCTAGCTGTAGAAGAAGAAGACTCATACATGGATTGCTGTTTATGCCAGTCTTCAAATATAGAGGGTTTGGAAGGGAGTCAACCGTAAGGAAAACCTCCAGAGTCCGGTATCCCTGAGAGCCTGTAGATAATTTGTTAAGGTCCTGTATTAAAGGAGAAATACCTTTGCTGAGCAAACTGCAGCTGTCTAATTGAAACTTGTTAAACAGCTGCTAGCCAGTGCAGTGCACAGCCTGAAGCCGTGCTGACGGTGAAAGTAAGAAAAGCTTTGATTTTGTTTTCACTATTCTAAAAACCTTGCATAGAAAATTGTTTGCCTATGAAGAGTTTAACTTCTTGTTGAAAGTTTTTACTGTGCTTAAGGAGACAAACAGCCGGGAAGTGTTCTGGACTGAGAGAAAAGAAACCTGCTTTAGGAAAAGCTGTTTCTGTTTGTTTTAAAACAGCACTGCTAGCCATATCTGATAGCACTGGCTGTTGAAAGGACTTTTCTTTATGCTGAAGAACATTATAAGCTGTTTTGTTTTGAGTTCAGTTATATCCTGATGTATTTCTGAAAGAATCCTGGAGAAGCAATCCAAAGATGTTATTTTGTGAACTTTGCGTTACCCCATAAATAAATATCTGTCAAAGCCTTACCACTCAAGCCAACTACAAATGTGGTTTTTTTACCTGAAGCCAAGTACCTCCTGACTGAACTACCCTTCCCATGAGGCATTACAAGGCAGCCAGTCAGGTAAAGGCTAAATGGTGAATCTCTCCTATGACAAGCACGCCCCTCCATACTGTCTGTAAGGGGCTAAGGGCGTGAAAGTGGCGTAGTTCTTGGATTTTTACACCTAAGGATACCAGGAATTTCACTAAGGATATACAGCTGCGAGATTTTCAAGCCGAAGCAGATGGAAGCAGACTTTCCCTGACGGACTTGATGAGCAGAAGAGGTGATCCAGGAGCAGTTCCTGAGGAAAAGACCCTTTATAAGTGAGAGTCAACGCCTGAATAAGGTAAAAGATACCTGGGCGTGACCAGTTGTGGATTGAGGAAAAAGTCTATGCTGAGGCATTTAAAAGTGGGCATATAGAAAAAAAGAAGAAGCTGTTGTGTGGTGCCGCCCTTGGTGGCGTTTTTTTTCTCTTTTTCTTGCAGGTAACAAGTTATGGATCCTAAGGAACTCATGAGCTGAATGGTGACCTAGTTCGCACGTCAGCAGGAGCTGGCGCAACTGGCGCAGGACAGTGCAATCGCTGCCATGAGGGAACTGCAAAAAACAGTTCTTGATTTGGTCGAAGCTTTGATTAAGCTCCGGAGCCAGGGAGGCGGAGGAATACCAGCGCCAGCAGGACCAGCTACACCTCGTGTGGACAGTATGGGTGACTTTCAGGGTACTGGGGCATTTAGGTTTGGCAAACTTACCCCAGAGGACAATATAGACGATTTTCTTGAATCTTTTGAAAGAGTGGCTCAGGCTCTAGGTTGGCCGGAGACCCAGTGGGCAGTGCGTCTGGCTACATCTTTAACCGGAGAGGCACTTGTTGCCTACAGAGCCATACTGGCAGCCCAAGCTTTAGATTATAAGGCTGTAAAGAGTGCCATTAAGGACCACTTAGGGTTAACTGCCACAGTATACCGACGCATGTTTAGAGCCACAATCCTGAGAGTTGGCGAGATGCCAAAAGCCTTAAGCCAGAGGATTCGTGGATTAGCACTGAAATGGTTGGCTCCTGAAGGGAAAAATGTAGAAATGATTATGGATATGATAATGTTAGAACAATTTATGTCAGCAGTGCCAAAAGACTTACAGTCCTTTCTCATCCAGCAGAATTGCCAAAGCATGGGAGAGGCAACCCTTGTGTCTGAACGTTTTATGGAAGCTGAATTAGCTTATCAGCAAAAGGGTAGCACTCTGAAAATAGGTGCTGAGGTGGGTTTTGCTGCATCAGAAAAAAGGAATGGAAAGGATACTGAATTTGGAAGTGTTTCTATGCCTACCCAAGATGGGAAGTGGGCTAGGAAAAAATGTTTCCAGTGTGGGAAATGGGGTCACTTGCAGAAGGGTTGCAAAGCCCGCACTAACCTAATGGGTACCAGTATAAAACGGCCTGGAGAAGGTTTTCTTTTAACGGTTGACATACAAGGGATTACTACAAATGCTCTTTTGGACTCTGGTGCGGACCAAAGCATGTTATCTAAAAGGCTTTGGTGAGCAATAGAGGCCCAGAACAACTCCGAGCATAGAAAGCCCGAAAGTAATGTACGAATTAGATGCATTCATGGGGCTGCTTCATTTTACCCTACGTATAAGTTAATGGTCAAGGGTTTAGGGGTGCAGAAAGAGATCCCAGTGGCAGTGGTTCCTAAACTCCCATATGATTTAATATTGGGAAGAGACTGGCCCCAATTCAAACAGGAATTAGAGGAAGGCTTAGGGCAAAAGAGTGGCCTTATTTCCACCCGATCCCAGTCTAGGGCCAATACCCAAGAAGATGAGACCCAAGCAGAGTCACTAAGAGATTTGCCTTCACACGATGACTTGGTGGCTTCCCCTTCTGGAAAAGTTAAGAAGGGGAAAGCGCAAAAACGTCATGAGAGGCGTTGTATGGCACAGGGAAGGGCTAAGATGGAGTTTAGCCAAGGTTTACCCTGGGTGCCAGCCGAAATAGTAGAAAAGTTTCCAACTTTTCCCCAGGAACAGCGAGCAGATCCGGCTCTCACTCGAGCGTTTGAGTATGCCCGAGTGGTACGGGATGTCCTTCCCAGATTCCTGCTGGACAACGAGATATTGTATAGAGAAAGTCAGGACCCCCATACTGGAACGATCAGAAAGCAGCTAGTGGTACCCACAACCTTTAAGGGGCTAGTTTTGAGACTGGCCCATGATCATCCAGTGGGTGGCCATAAAGGGGTGCAGGGAACATTAGATCAGATTCTGATACGCTTTTATTGGCCTGGCATTTTTAAAGAAACCGGCCGGTTCTGTGCCACCTGCCCAGCGTGCCAGCGAGTTACAGCTGCACGACCCCCAGTTGTGCCTCTGATTCCAACACCCATCATATCGGATCCCGTAGGGCGTATCGCTATAGATATAGTAGGTCCACTGGTTAAAGCACCCCGGGGTTTCCAGTACATCTTAGTCTTTTCTTTATGCTGAAGAACATTATAAGCTGTTTTGTTTTGAGTTCAGTTATATCCTGATGTATTTCTGAAAGAATCCTGGAGAAGCAATCCAAAGGTGTTATTTTGTGAACTTTGCGTTACCCCATAAATAAATATCTGTCAAAGCCTTACCACTCAAGCCAACTACAAATGTAACCTGAAGTCAAGTACCTCCTGACTGAACTACCTTTCCCATGAGGCATTACAAGGCAGCCAGTCAGGTAAAGGCTAAATGGTGAATCTCTCCTATGACAAGCACGCCCCTCCATACTGTCTGTACGGGGCTAAGGACGTGACAATATTCTAACCTGTGATTTTCTTGAGCCAGGTTCTGATCTCTGTCCTGTGCTTTGTGGGTGTCCCTGTCTGTTTGTATTTTATTTATTTATTTATTTATTTAATAGTATTTCTATTCCGCCTTATCATATAATCAAAGCGGTTTAACAAAAAAACATACAATAGAAATGAAAGTGTAAACAAGCAGTGAATGTAGATTCATAGTTTGATACAGTAAAGTGTAGTGCTTTGGAGAAAATTGATCTATATACATTGTGTACTATTATACAAAATGAGCGATATTACAGATTTCAATATTGATCATTCCTATTAAATGAATTAATTACACAGGTACACTAAAAAAATTTTTTTTTAAACTGCCTCTAATGTTTCGATTGATTTTTACATTTTTTGGTGCGCTGAATCCAAATCTGGTAACCAATTTGCTCCATCACGTACAGATTTTTTGCTACATTGGGTTAGCAGTTTGAGGTGAACGTTTCAGATTGAGTGCGATCGAGATAAAAGTTTCTTGGATGAATTCTTTATACTAATTGTTTAGTAGTTATTCAAATAAGAATAAAGAAAATTGTAACAAGGCAGCACATAAGAATAGAGTAATGTCAACAAAACACACTGTGATGGTAGCAAAATTGTCTGCACTTAAAACAGCCACGTACATGTGCACAAACATTGAGCATATAAGAGCGAGGTTAGACACAAAGCAAAGCAAAGAAATGTGCAAAAAATGTTGTACAGGTATGTATGTAAGAATAGAAAACGCAAACCGCACCATTGCAATACATGAAGACAAACACCCGATGGTGTGAAAATAAAATTCTAATAAATGAGATCCAACACTGTGGTAATAACTAGCAAATTTTTATTTCAAAGTTTAGTAAAAACACGATATTTGTCAACACAGTTTAGATTTTAAAGTCATTCTTGGGTCAATCAATCTCCTGGTGGGCCCGTTTCTTCTTCCCCCGAATGCTTCTCTTGGTGCGCTGCTTGGCGTATTTTTCATCTGGGGTTTCCCGCAGCAGCAACCAGCAGAAATCAGCCATCATAGTGGTGTTCCATCTTCCTTGGTACCTTCTCTCTGCGTCCTTGATGTCCTGGTGAAACCTTTCACCTTGTTCTTCACTGTACGCCCCCAAGTTTTCGTGAAAGTAGTTCACATGGGAGTGCAAGAAATGGACTTTCAGGCTCATGTTACAGCCTTGTTCTTTGAAGGCATTGAGCATCCTGGCAACAATATCCTTATAGTTCTCATCCCGCCTGTTTCTCAAGAATTTGAGAACAACATCCTTGAAGGAATCCCAGGCTTCTTTTTCCTTCTCAGACATCGTTTCAGGGAATGCTCCATCTGAAATGAGTTTCCTTATATCAGGGCCAACAAACACTCCTTCCTTTAGCTTTGCTTCAGAAAGTCGGGGAAACTTTGAGCAAAGGTACCGAAAGCACTCACCATCTTTTGGAAGGGACTTAATGAATTGCTTAATGAGACCCAACTTAATGTGGAGAGGTGGTAATAGAATTTTATCACGAGGTACCAAGCTCTCATGAAGAACATTTTTCTCACCGGGTCTCAAATACTCCAGAATTGGCCAGTCTTTTTTCCCCCAGTGTAGGTCGCGGGCCCGGCTATCCCACAAGCAAAGGAAGCAGGGATATTTGGTGAAACCGGATTGCTGCCCTAATAGCATGGATAGAATTTTAAAGTCTCCACAAATCATCCACTTATGCTCATCATAACGAATCTTCTGAAGAATCAGGGCCAAATTCTCGTATTTTTCTTGGAGAATAACAGAGTGAGCAATAGGAACTGAAGCGAATGTGTTGCCATTATGAAGAAGAACACCTTTTATGCTGTCTTTTGACGAATCAATGAACAGCCGCCATTCAGCAGGATCATACTTGAGTTTAAACTTTTCCATCACTCCGTATATATCGTTGCAAAATACCAAATCTTCCTCTTTGCTGAAATACTTCAAAAATTGTGTCTCGCGGTTGCGGTACCAATAAAAAGTTGTTCCTGGTGACAATAGATTTTTCTGTTTAAGCCGAGAACCTAGCAGTTGGGCAGCATCTTTTGGGAGTCCTAAATCCCGGACTAAATCATTCAATTCAGCTTGAGAGAAAAGTTCAGGTTTCGGATCTGGTTCAGTTTCAAACTCGGAAGTACTGGACTCATCGGGAAAAGCCATCTGATGAGTCTCATCATGATCAGAACCGTCCACACAAATATGATCCAAAGAGTTTGGTGGTTCAGGCACAGGTACTTCGTTGCTATGAGGCATAGGCCTAATTGCTGAGGGAAGGTTGGGGTAACTTATTACGTTCTTATTTTTTAAGTTGTATCCCTTCACAATGCAAGAGCAAAAATAGCAGTCACTGCTGTGGTCTCTTTGTTCACGCCACATCATAGGTATTCCGAAACAAAATGCTTGTTTTTTACCTTTCATCCATAAGCGTAGATCTTCCTCACATGTCTTGCACACTTTGTGAGGAGCCCACGGTTTGTCTTGATCGCCTAACTTCAAACCGAAATAGGCGAAATATACTTTTTAATAAATGCAGAAATGTTCCTCTGCCGCTTTTTCACGGTATATTCCCCACAAATAAAACAAAAACTGTCCGGAGAGTTGACGCAACCTCTGGCTCTGTGAGCCATCACAAATACACAGCACTGCAAACTACAACTGTAGTGAACCACTTTGGAATAAAGCTGGATTACGACTGAGCAAGCAAAAGGTAATAATGAACTTGCAAGAAACTGAAATTTGACAGGAACGTTCATGTCGCAACCACCGTGTTTGAGCGAGGCGAACGAGGCGAGGCGAACAGGAAAGAACATGCGCCAGCGCGAGTACTGGATTTAGCCCCCCGCCTCCCAATTGTCCTGTTAATGTATAAAATGAATACAAAACACTCTAAAATATCATGAGGGAGTGTTTCTAGTTAGTTAACCATTACAACCTCTATTTTGGGCCAAGAAAATAAACTGCAGTTGGCTAAAAAGAAATTATGTGAACATTCCTTATATGGGTAAGAAATCTAATTTTGCAAGGAAACATGACGTGATGGAACATTTTGGCTATTTTTCCTGGATTCAGCACCCCAAAATCTATAGGAATCAGTTGCAAAACTGGAGGCAGTTTTTTGGTAGTGTACCTGTGTTATTTTACATGACCATAGTGTTCTATAAACAGCATAGTTTTCAGCTGCTTTCGAAAGTCTTTGAGGTCCAGTGCTGCTCTCAAGTCACTTGGGAGAGAGTTCCAAATAGTTGGGGCAGCAAAAGAGAATGCCCTTTCTGAAGTATCCTTACGTGATGTTCTAAAGTCACTAGAAGTGCTGACTCTGTTGGAAGTACCTTTTCTTCTTGGTCTTTTGCTGATGTCCGTCTGAATGAGAGAGATTAGGCTGTTTGCTGAAAAGTGTTGCTTGATCTTAAAAATGTATATTATAGTTTTATATCTTCCGCGCTATGCTATAGGTAGCCAGTGAAGTTCTTTCATAATGGGTGTTATATGTTCTTGACTTGACAATCCAAAAATTATTCGTGCAGCGGTGTTTTGAGCGAGCTGTAATGGCTTGAGTGCTTACTTTGTTAGACCAAGGTAAATAGGATTACAGAAGTCAAGTAAGGGGGTAATTAATGCCTGACAAACATTATGGAAGTGAACGGTTTCGAGGAGGGGCCTTCTGATAATTTTCATCCTGTAATAAGCATTTCTGATTGTTTTACTTATATGTGCCTTAAGATTCATTTGATTGTCCAGGGTAACACCAAGATATTTTACTTCTGATTTTATAGGTATTATTGAGTTTTCTATCATGATGTCAGATGGATGTGTGAAGTCCGGGTCTTGCTGAAATTAATTTCCATGTTGTTGTTTTTACACCATGTAGACATTTGTGAGAGACAATCTATAATTCTAGAATAGTCAGGGTTATCAATTGAGACAGGTGTAAATATCATAATGTCATCTGCATAAATAGTATATTTAATATCATTTTTCGTCGGAATGTTGTATGTTTGTATGGGTTTGTGGGGCCCCTTCCTTCCTCCTTTCCAGAGCTTGTCCATGGAATAATCCTGTGAAGAACGATCAGACAAAAATAAAGGAGCAGAGGAGTCAAAAGGCTCGTCAGGTTGGCTCCTAATTCTCTTCCTAGCAGGACCAACATCAGGAGCATCGTGAGATTTATCACGAGAATCTTCTTGATGTGGCTTTTGTTGAAAATTACTTCTGTTCCTGCGGTGAAAATTATCAAATTGTCCCTTCCTCGTACTCCAAAGGTAAACCATAACCAAAATGGTAATCGTCGTCATCTCTCTGAAATTTAGAGAGTTTTTTGTCTTTGATCATTTTTTATAAGATTCAAAATCTTTCTTATAATCTACAAAAAGTCTGTCGAATCTGTCGTCACTAGTTTTGAGAGCATTGACCTTACCATCAATTTCTTGGACATGATGTTCAGTCCTTTTCTTGGAAGTCCGGATAAGAAGAATCGTCATGTCTAGTGAACATTTTTTAAAATTAGAGTTCCAACTTTGTATAAATGATTCATTGTCGTGGTACATGCCAGGAGCTTTCATCATACGCAATCCAGGAGGTATGACCTTAGCATGGCAGTAGTCTAGTAATGCATCTCCTCATGCACATTCCTTTGTGCGAGACAAACAAGGTCTTCCCATGTCTGATCTAAATCAGAAGCACCATCTTCTGACTGAAGAAAGGTTTGTCCGGTAGTATTTGTTGCAATTCTTCATCGTTAAAACTAAGCACGTCCTTCCAAGGGGTGAACATGGTGTGATAAACAGGAGCAAGGAAAACACCCCTCCTGCAGTCAAACAGCACACAGTCGTTTGACTGTCTATTTTTGCGCTTTTCCATTGTTTTCACTATGGTCTACTAATGTTTGTCGTTCTGTCTCCTAGTTGTTATCTAGTGCCTATAACAACTACTGTCTAGATGTTGATTGTTTATTCATCAATTGGTAAGTTCAGCAGTTTTATGGACCTTGCTTCATGACATGTTTCCCTATCGGCAGCTGTTTATATGTGTATATGATTTTATGTAATTATGTTTATTATTTATTTTTATATGTACTCTTTTTTAACCAATAATAGGGCTGTTTTTGTCTATTATTTAGTTTATATTACATTATGTTTTTATTATCATTTTTTATTGTTTTTATTGCCCGTTATTTTATGATTACAGTTAATCCTTTAATGTTTTTATGTTGTAGTGGTCATAGTCCACTGATGAAGGCCTCAGTGGCCGAAACACGTGTTGGGCTGACCAATTAATTAAAGTTTTGTCCTCCAAAGGTTTCTTCTTTGCTGCTTCTTCTGTGTGCAGACAACAAGATATTTCCAACCCCTTTTGTATAATTCTTTCAAAATTCCGTTGTATTGAAAGAATAAAATGATTGAATATTACTACCCTAGTTGATAGAAGAAACTACCCTCCACTACTTATATCTGAACAAATAGGGGGTGACCTATACGGAGCGGTGGGTACACCCCTAAACAAAGGCATGAGGAGAGGTGACCTGCACAGAGCGGCAAGAGCACCAACTCTTGCCGCCTTGCTGGGCTGACTAGATGGACTATACTGGTCTTTATCTGCCATCATATACTATGCAACTATGTTACTCTCCTTGTTAGATCTCTGACCTATGCTGGCAGAAGCAGTGGTACATAATATTACATCAGTTTCTTTCGCTGTGCCAGGCAAATGAGGTGCCTTACTTATGAAAATGAAAAATGAGTGTCCTTAGAAGGCTGTACATCTCCCACAGATCACCCCAGAGTACTAGCCCTAAAATGAATTCATAGGGCTCTGTTTACTAAAGGTCTTCTCCCATTTTGTGTCTATAGGAAAAATGCTTAGTAAAGAGGACCCATAGTGGATGCTGTCTCTGTGGGATTGTACCAACCCTCCATAATTTTATATTCTTTAGTACTATCACTCTGATACTGACTGATCCTCAGTGGTGCTGATTGTGTGATCCAGTTAAAAGAAAGTCAACAAAGTAATTCTATAAGGCAAACCTAAATTGTACAGTTTTGTTACCTGTTAACCATTATGACTTTTAGGTATAACGGTATAAAAAAGTTGCTAAAAAATAAATAAACGTGGAAACACCATTGGCTGTGCTTATACCTCACTATAATTCTTTTTTATGTAGTGCTTGCTGTGACCTTTCGACCAGATGGTAAGGAGCTGGCAGTATCTACCCTGGATGGACAGATTACGTTTTGGGATCCTGAAACCACTTCCCAGACTGGCTCGATTGAGGGAAGACATGATCTGCAGATGGGGAGAAGAGAGCTGGACAAGATCACTGCAAAGCAGGCCGCAAAGGGAAAGTAAGTGCAGAGCAAGTGGCATGAAGGCAGTGAAGTGCAGGCAGTGCAGTGGCAGGGTGAAAACAAAGTACGCAGCACAAAGGTGGAGTGAATGCAGAACAGGCAGGAACAGGCAGCACAGGAGATAGTTGGTGAGGCAGCAAGTGGAGAGTGAAGGTAAAGCAGTCTGTGCAGGGGAGACAAATTGAGAGTAGGCTAGGCAGCAGGAGTAGAGAGCAAACAAGCGGTATGAGATGAGGGGAGCAAGAGAAGAGTGACTGCAATTGCAGTTCCATAAATGCTGTGTTATGAATCCGTATTTTGTATGCTGCTGCAGCTGTTGAAACATCTTTTCTCTGGGAACAAGCAGGAAGTCAGTCCTCACTTAGGGTGACATTGGCACCAACGGAACCCATGCTGATTCACTCCCCAGCTTTTAAAAAGTCTTTGGAGTTGGATTGCGCATGCACGATCATCTTCCCGCCCAAGGGTGCTATCTTACTTCAGTCTTCTTTTTTTCCATGGAGCCCTGCAGATGTCCTGTCTGTTGTCCCTGGTAAAAGTCAATTTTTTTCTAACTTCTACCTAGCGTTTTTTCGATCTTCTTTTTGCCCGTCAGTTCCCAATCATCTAATCTCCTCCCCCCCCCCCCCACAAGCCTGCCCTTGCCTCAGCATTGCGTTTTCTCTGATCCTTCTTTTTCCTCCCTTCTTGTGGGATGCGGGTTTTTCCCTCGTGCCTTCCCTGACCAAGATGTGTGAATTTGATCTCACCGGTGCAATATTCCCTGCTATGTCTTCGGTCAATGGGTTTAAGCAATATAGCAAATGCCCCTGCACCATGTCCATCACGGTCCGCCAGAGTTGCCACATCATGTGCCTCGGTGCGTTCCACAACGGCTTCTCTTGCCCACTGCCTGCAGATGTTGGCCAAGAGCAGGAAAAATTATGTACTGCAGTGGAAGGAGCAGTTTGGCTCAAAAGGCCTCTGCTGCGGGGCCAGCATCATGAAGGGAATCGTTGCCCTTGGGGACCACATCCGATGACTCTGTGTCACACGGGCATGCTCAATCTGAGCCCCGGGTTTGCATAGCTTTGGATCAGGGGTCGTCCTCCGAGGACTTCCTCCGCGAGTTCAAGATGTCATCCAAGTTGAAGTCTAAATCCGATCCCGGAGCCAGAGGTAAGTCCTCCGGAACCTGGCCTCGGAGCCCTCGACCTGACGCTGGGAGTGGCCCTCAAAGCTGCCCCTGTGTGAGGAGACTCCGACTGCATCGTGAGATCGGGCTCAGTCCCCTGACGCAGTCACCATCGGTGACTCCCTTTCAAGGGATTCAGTTCTGGGCTCGATGCACTCGAGACCTGAACTGGTTGCTGCAGAGCCTACTGGCATTGAAGCCAGAATGGTGGAATGCAGCCTGGCTGCCTTCCTTGAGGTACAGTGAGGCCCGATACCCAGAGGCTCTGAGTCATTGGTGCCAACCACTGGACCCCCCCCCCCCTCTGCAAGGACCTCCCCAGAGGATGGTCCAGCCTGTCCTGGAACATTTCACCCATTTGGAGCCACATAGGTCGCCCTCCTGCTTGAGGCATGACTCGCCCCCGAGCACCTCTGATCCCCCGCATCGGGCACCATGTTCCCCTCTGGCGCTGATGACTCACTGACTTGATGATTGCCGGATGCGAGGTCTCCTCTGGCTCTGAGACAGGTTGGTGAACTGACAACAAGTCGCCTGATACCATACTGAATAGGGATGTGCCCGCCAAGCTATCTCCCCCACAGGAGCGCTGGAGGTTTCTGCCCGAGGTCCTTGCATTCCTTGACTTTGTCCGCGGGATGTTGAAGGCCATGGCCTTCATAGCGGAGCCAGAGGATGATCCTCACGCGAGGCCCCTCTGAAGGAGGCACGGACTGTGCCGATTCCCCCCCTTCTTGGAGTACTTGCTATTCAGGATGTGGGAGAGCCTGGTGACAGTGCCAATAGTGAGCCAGCGAGTCGATTCCAGTATCAAGTTGCAAGAGCCCTGGCTTTCAGAAGACACAGTTGCCTCACAACTCCATGGATGTGGCATTGGCCACGCATTACGTAAAGAATCAAAAGATGCACTCCTTGGTGCCCCCTGGTAGGGAGGCCTGTACCATGGACGGTTTTGGCAGAAAGTGCGACCAGAGCTCGATGCTTGTGACCCATATCCAAGCTTACCAGCTGTACTTGGGCATGTACCTGAGGGACCTGGTGAAGGAACTTACTGGGTTCTCAGCTGGGTTGGCAGGTGAATTCCTCGAGTGCTTCCGGACCCTCGTTTCCTCAGTCAAGGAATGCTCCAAGTTCCAGACTCGAGTGGCCTTTGACAGCTTTGAGTCTGTGGCTTGTGTAGCTGCAGTGGGCAATTGTACAGGACAAACTGGCCGATGTCCCCTGCCAGTTGGAGAATGTCTTCGGTAAAGCCATGTCCAACAAGGCGGCTGAGTCTGAGTCAGAGTTAATGACCAGGACTAGGCTGTCCTGGAAGACGGCTGACCCTTCCCATCGGAAGGCTTCGGGTAAAAAGCCCTTCCACCTGAAGGGGAAGAAGGCTTATGGAATATACCCCCAATTTCCGGCCTATCAGGCTTCCCTACATGGTCAGCATGCCAAGGGCCTGGGACATGGCCCCTGTAAGCTGAAAGCCCTCAAGCACTAAACAGTGCCCCAGCCACAGGCCGGGAGGGGGGGGCTTTTGGCTCCCTGGGCATAACCTGTGTTCCCCCAAAAGGCCAGGGCCCAAGGCACACAGGAGAACCTCTGGGCCACTTCACCCTCCTCTGGCTGGGCATCACCACCGATGCCTGGGTATTGCAGGTAGTGCATGAAAGTTTTCTGCACTTCGACCATATGCCCCTCCCATCTTTCCAGGGGAACTTCCCATGACTTTCCTGCAAAAAAGAGCTCATGCAGAAGGAACTCGAGTCCTTGCTCGAGGATCAAGCGGTGAAGCCAATGCATCAGCCCCTCTGGGGCATGGGGTTCTACTACTGGTACTTCCTTGTCCCTAAAACGACAGGCAGCTTTTGGCCCATCCTAGATCTGTGGGACCTCAACCACTTTCTGGTCAAGGGGAAATTGGATCTCAAAGATGCCTATACCCACATCCTGATCTACCTCCGACACTGTCACTACCTCTGCATTGTCATCAGAGGTTGCCACTACCAGTACAAGGTGCTCTCCTTCGGCCTCTCCTCTGCTCCCAGGGTGTTCACCAAGTGCATGGCTGTCATCGCCGCATCTCCTCCACTTGGGAGTCTTTGTCTTCCCCTATCTAGACGACTGTCTTATAAAGGCAAGCTTGCCAAAGGAGGTATGCCATGCGGCCCACTGCACCATAAGGGTGCTCCAACATCTGGGGTTCATGAACTTCCCAAAGTCTCATCTGCTCCTGACTCAGCGCCTGGAGTTCATAGGAGCCCTTCTTGACTTGGCCCAGACCAGAGCCTTCCTCCCCTTGAACTGGGCACAGCATCTGGCAGTCCTAGTGGGGGAGGTATAGGGCCGCATATCGGCATCCGCTTGTCTCCTGCTGCACCTGTTGGGGCAAAAGTCCTTGACTGTTCACGTGATTCCATAAGCATGGCTCTGAATACGACAGGCCCAGTGGACTCTCATCTCTCAATGGACTCAGGCCACAGGCCGACTAGACAATAGAGTCCGGTTCACCTGGTGGCGGAACCAACAGAGGACAATCTGCTCGCAGATCATCTCAGCAGAGTTCTTCAACCCCATGAGTGGTGCCTTAACCCAGATGTGGCTAACTCTGTCTTCCGACGTTGGGGGACCCTGACGTTGGATCTCTCTGCCAGTCTCGAGAATGCGCAGCTGCTGCGCTTCTGCTCAAAGAGGTGGCCCCAGGATGAGTGACCACTCACCAGTGGCAGATGCCTTTCTCTTGCCTTGGTCCGGGAGTCTGATGTATGCGTAACCGCCTACTTCACTGGTTCCCAAGACATTGCTCAAGATTCAGTTGGACCGAGCCTCTCTAATCCTCATTGTCTCTCTGTGGTCCAAGCAGCCATGGTATCCTCTGCTCCTGCAGTTGTCTCGAGCGGCACCCATACAGTTGGGCCAGGACCTGGGCTTCCTCTCGCAGGAAGACAGGACACTTCTTCACCCCAAACTCCAGTCCCTCACCTTGACAGCATGGATGCTGCATGGCTTGCCATAGCACACCACCACTTCTCTCGAGAGGTAGAGGACATCCTATTGGTATCGCCCAAGGACTCATGGTGCACGTATGCCTTCAAATGGCATAGATTCTCCGTCTGGTGAATCTATGCCATTCGAAGGATTCTCAACCCTTTCTCTTGCTCAGTGCAGGACATTTGCAATATCTCCTGCACTTCTCCCGGACTGGCCTGAAGTCCAATTTGGTCAGGGTGCACCTCAATGCCCTGGTGGCTCAACATCACCTCATCGATGGACAGCCCTTCTCCGTGTACCCCCTGGTAGGCCATAAGAACATAATATATGCTATACTGGGTCAGACTAAGATCTATCAAGCCCAGTATCCTGTTTCCAGCAGTGACCAAATCTAGCTCACAAGTACCTAGCAGTTTCCCCAAAAGATATAGGTTCCACAGTGCTTTTATTGTGGCAAGCAGTGGATTTCCCGGGCCCCCTTGGTTTATGGACCTTTCCTCCAGGAACTTGTCCAAACCTTTTTTAAACCCAGCTACACTAAGAGCTTTTACTACATCCTCCAGTAACAAATTCCAGAGTTTGATTATATGTTGAGTGAAAAAATATTTTCTCTTATTAGTCTTAAATAGGTTACATTGTAGCTTCATTGCATGTCCCCTAGTCTTTCTATATTTTGATGGCGTAAACAATCGATCTACGCTTATCCGTTCCACTCCATTCATTAATTTATAGACCTCTGTCGTATCTCCCCTCCTCAGGTTGAAGAGCCCTAACCTTTTTAGCCTCTCTTTATAGGAGTATCCTCCCATCCCCTTTACCATTTTGGTGGATCTTCTCTGTACCTTGTCTAATAATGCTATATACGTTTTAAGATATGGCGACCAGAATCACACACAATATTCAAGGAGCAATTGCCACATGACGACAGAAAAAGACCACATGGCCTATCTAGTCTGTCCTTCCATATCAACAACTACAACAGTCCCCTTTTTTCCTTTAGAGAACCTCTGTGTTTGTCCCATGCTTCTTTGAATTCAGATACTGTCCTCATCTCTACCACCAAGCAAAACACAAAGGGAGCAAACCCGTCGCAGCAAGGAAGATAGAACACAAAACAGCGAGTGGTGATGGTGGTCACAATTGCTTTATTGAATCAAAAAGAGCCCCATACTCGCTGTTTTGTATTGGGGCTCTCTTTGATTCAATAAAGCACTTGTGGCCACCATCACCACCCGCTGTTTTGTGTTCTGTCTCTCATCTCTATCACCTCCACTGAGAGACTATTTCACGGATCCGCCACTCTTTCCCTAAAGAAATATTTCCCCATATCACTCCTGAATCTATCCCCTTTCACCCTCATACATGTCCCCTTATAGCAGAGCTTGCTTTCAACTGAAAGAGGCTCTCTCCTGTGCATTTATGTCACTGAGGTATTTAAACGTCTCAATCATATCACCTCTATCCCGCCTTTCCTCTAAGGTGTACAAATTTAGATCCTTAAGTCTGTCCTCATATGCTTTATATGAAGACCACTAACCATTTTAGTAGCCACCCTCTGTACTGACTCCAGCCTGTTTATATCCTTTTGAAGGTGCGGTCTCCAGAATTGCACACAGTACTCCAAATGAGGTCGCACCAAAGACTTATACAGAGGCACTATCACCTCCTTTCTTTTTCTGGCCATTCCTCTCTCTGTGCACTCAAGCATCCTTCTATCTTTTGCTGTCGCTTTTTCTACCTGTTTAGCTACTTTAAGATCATCAGACACAATCACGCCTAGGTCCCACTCTTCTTTAGTGTAAAAAGTACTTCACCCCCTATACGATATTGCTCCCTTGGATTGCTGCAGCCCAAATGCATGACCTTGTATTTTTAAATCTCATCTGCCAAATTCTAGACCATTCTTCAAGCTTAGCTACATTCCTCCTCATGTTATCTACATCTTCCTGGGTATCTACTATATTGTAGATTTTGGTATCATCAGCAAAGAGACAAACCTTACCTGACAGCCCTTCTGCTATATCACTAACAAAGATGTTAAAAAGAATCGGATCAAGGACCGATCCCTGGGGCATACCACTGGTAACCACCTTCTCCTCAGAGTGAACTCTATTTACTTGTACCCTTTGTCGCCTCCTACTCAACCAATTTTTAACCCAAGCAGTAACTTTAGGGTCCATCTCTAGGGTGCTCAGTTTGTTTATAAGAGCATAAGATATGCCATACTAGGTCAGACCAAGGTCCATCAAGCCCAGTATCCTGTTTCCAACAGTGGCCAATCTAGGTCACAAGTACCTAGCAGTCCCCCCAAAAGACACAGGTTCCTCAATGCATGTATTGGGTCAAGCAATGATATCCTGGGTCCCTTTTAATAATGGCTTATGGACCTTTCATCCAGGAACTTGTCCAAACCTTTTTTAAATCCAGCTACACTAACAGCTTTTACTACATCCTCTAGTAACAAATACCAGAGTTTGATTACACGTTGACTGAAAAAAATATTTTCTCTTTTTAGTCTTAAATAGGTTACCCTGTAGCTTCATTGCATGTCCCCTAGTCTTTTTGAATTCTGATGACGTAAACAATCGATCAAAGTTTACCCGTTCCACTCCATTCTTCAATTTATAGACCTCTATCGTATCTCCCCTTAGCCGTCTCTTTTCCAGGCTGAAGAGCCCTAAGCTCTTCATAGGAGTATCCTTCCATCCTCTTTGCCATTTTGGTGGCTCTTCTCTGTACTTTTTCTAATAACGCTATATCCTTTTTAAGATACGGCGACCAGAATTGCATACAGTATTCAAGGTGCGGTCGCACCATGGAAAGGTACAGAGGCATTATAATATCCTTTGTTTTATTCTCCATTCCTTTTCTTATGATACCTAGCATTCTGTTTGCTCTCTTGGCTGCTGCTGCACACTGGGCGGAAAGTTTTAACATGTTATCCACAATGACACTTAAATTTTTTTCCTGGGTGGTGGTTCCCAATGTGGAACCTTGCATCGTGTAACCATATTTTGGGTTGTTTTTCCTTAGGTGCATAACTTTGCATTTGTCCACATTAAATTTCATCTGCCATTTGGATGCCCAGTTTTCCAATCTATCAAGATCCTCTTGCAATTTTCCACAATCCTCTTCGGTTTTAACAACTTTAAATAGCTTTGTGTCATCTGCAAATTTGATAAACTCACTAGTTATTACCTTTTCCAGGTCATTTATGAATATGTCAAAAAGCAGGGGACCCAGCACAGATCACTGGGATACTCCACTATTCACCTTTTTCCATTGGGAAAATTGGCCATTTAGCCCTGCACTCTGCTTTCTATCTTTTAATCAGTTCCTGATCCACAATAGTATGCTGCTTCCTGTCCCATGACTTTTTAGTTTTGCCAAATGTCTCTGATGAGGGACCTTGTCAAAGGCTTTCTGAAAGTCCAGATACACTATATCAACCGACTCACCTTTTTCTACCTGTTTATTCACACCCTTCAAAAAAACATAACAGATTAGTAAGACAAAATCTTCCTTGTCTAAAGCCATGTTGGCTGTCTCCCATTAAGCCATGACTATCTACATGTTCAGTAATTTTGTTCTTTATGATGGTTTCTACCATTTTTCCCAGTACTGACGTGAGGCTCACTGGTCTGTAGTTTCCCGGATCACCCCTGGAACCCTTTTTAAAAATTGGCGTTACATTGGCAATCCTCCAGTGTTCAGATATTGAAGATGATTTTAATGATAATTCACAGATTACTAATAGCAGGTCTGCAATCTCCTATTTCAGTTCTTTCAACACCCTTGGATGTATACCATCCGGTCCAGATGATTTGGTACTCTTCAGTTATAAAATAGTTGTAATACATCTTCCCGATGTATCGATTCAATTCTTCTGCACCTTTAAATACCATTTCAGTCATGGGTAACATCACTACATTTTCCTCAGTAAAGACCGAAGGAAAGAATTCATTCAGTCTCGCCGCTATAGCCTTGTCCCCTCTTAGTCCCCCTTTTACCCCTCTATCATCTAATGGTCCAACTGATTCTCTCACAGGTTTTTTGCTATGAATGTACTTGAAAAAGTCTTTATTACGTGTTTTTGCTTCCACAGCAAGTTTCTTCTCAAATTCTCTTTGCCTGCCCTTTCAGTTCCTTGCATTTAACTTGCCATTGCTTGTGCTGTTTCCAGTTTTCGTCATTTGGCTCTTTTTTCCATTTCCTGAAAGATGCTTTTTTGGCAACAGCAGCCTCTCTGACCTCACCTTTCAAACCATGCTGGCAGTTTTTTGGACTTCCTTCCACTTTTCTTAAAGCGTGGAATACAGCTGATCTGGACTTCCAGAATAATATTTTTTCTCCAAGAACAAGCAGGACGTCAGTCCTCACTTATGGGTGACGTCGGCACCGATGGAGCCCATGCAGAGCAATTCCCCAGCTTTCAAAGAAAGCCTTTGGGGTTGCTGCCACGCATGCATGGTCCTCTTCCTGCCCAAGGGCGCCATCTTGCTCAGTCTCCCTTCGGACGTACGTCGTCGTCGTCCCTCGTAAAAAGTGTCGTTTTTCGCCTAAACTGGTTTCTCTTTTTTCCGGTTGCACCGGTCCTCTACCCATCCTTCCCCTGCTCTACTTTTTTAGAGCTATCGGGGATACTCTTTTCTCATTTTTCCCTTATGGGCTTCGCTCCCTTTTTTTTTCTCTAAATACTGGCCGTGTGAGTCTTCGACCTCGCAGGGGCCATTTTTGCCCCCATGGCCACCAGATTCAAAATATGCAATAGATGCTCTAGGAACATGTTGCTTACGGACACTCGTGACTGTTGTCTTCAGTGCCTGGGAGCCGACCATGACCCAGAGCTCTATTCGCTCTGCAAGAAAATTTCCTCTAAGGCCCTGCTCAGTCGTAAGCAGAAGTCCGAAGACATTTTCTAAAAGGCTGCCTCGGAGTCCCCGGGGGCGCCCTCAGTCGTCTCTCCTCCGGTGGCATCTCCCCCTGCGTCCCCACGCTCTTGGCGGCACTCCGACCAGGGGTCCCCCGAGGTGGAGTGGCGCAAAAAGAAGGCGGCCTTGAAGTCGCTGTCCCAGGCTCCTGACAAGCGTGAGCACTCCCGCGCCCAGTTGCTTTGCCCCCTTCGACGTTCTGAAGAGTCAGACAAGGAGCGTCCCCGCAAGGTAGCCTGCACAGAAGCAAAGGCGCCCATTCTCCTGAGGTTCGTCCCGTTGAGGACCCCCTCTTCTCCTCGACGCTAGATCCGGTGACCTTGGTATCGGTGTCGCAGAGCCCCACGCCCTTGTGGGAGTCCCGCATGCTGGCGCTGGAACGCAGTGTTTCTGCATTCATTTCTTCCCAGCAGGCGCTCAGGACCAGCTTTGCTGACTTGCGCCTAAAGACCCCAGGTCTCTCGCGTGGGACACCCAAATCCATTCAGGAAACCTCCGAGAGCCGCAGGCCTCGTGAGGGTCCTCGTCATCAGTCTTGCTCGCCCTCCCTTTCCTTGGAGGCAAGATCATCCAGGGCCTCAGGCACTAGGCCTTGGCCATTGGACAGGGCAATCTGCCCGGCTCAGACTCCTTGACTGACTTCTTGGACTGGGAGTCCAATGGGGACACCTCCCCGGAAACCCGTACCCACCGGGATCTTCCGTCTGACCCCTCGCCGCCTGCATTCCAGTGGCACTCGCCACCTGAAGACACCTCCTTCCTGGTGTTCATTCGGGACAGGGCACGGGCCTTTAACCTGGTCACCGAGGCTAAGGAGGACCCTCGTGCTGAAGAACCTCAACATTCTTCAGTTTGAGTCCCCGCCCAGGGAATCCCTTACTGTGCCTGTACCACCTATTCTATCTCTGCTGCTGCTCTGCATGTGGGAGGCCCCAGCCTCGGTCCCCATTGTGAACAAGCACCCTGACACGATGTACAAGGTGCAGTGTGGGCCAGGCTTCCGAAATTCCCAGCTCCCACACACCTCGATGATGGTGGAATCGGTAATGATGAAGCAAAAGAGCCCACAGTCGCATTCGTCAGTACCACCTGGCCGAGAGTTGACAGCCCTTGATGCCCTGGGCCGTAATGCCTACCAATGTTCCATGCTCTCTTGTCGCATCGAAGCATTTCAACTGTACATTTGTATGTTCCTGCACGATTTGACTAAGGAACTTGGGGGTTTCTCCACAGGCTTCAAGGGAGAACCCCTTGACAGGTTCCGCGCCCTGCTAAAATCCATCGCCGACTGCTCCAGGTACCTCTCTCGAGCCTCCTATGATGTCTTTGAGACATCGGCTCGGGTGGCGGCTACGGGCATTGGGGCCCTCCACCAGGCATGGCTCCAATTCTCGGATTTGGAGCAGTGGGTGCAGGAGAAGCTCCTTGATATGCCCTGCCTCGGTGAGCAGCCCTTAAAGGCAAGCCGATACAGGAGAAGGCTGCAGAAATTGAGTCGGAGTTCGTCACCAGGACCCGTCTGTCCCACAAAACCTCTACCCTGCCTCGGAAGAAGCAACCATCCAAGAAGCTCTTCTTCCCTCGAAAGGGTCTCCAGTATCGGGGCTATCCACCATATCCAGCTACCCCCATGCTGACCACTCTGGCGCAGGGAAAGTCTGACCAGGGGCATCGTAAGCCAAAGGCACCAAAGTCCCAAACGCCGGCTCCCCCGTAACCCACTCAGGAGTTTTGACTCCATCGGCATAGCCCCTCGTCTTCCGGTGATGCAGCAGCCAGTGGGGGGATGCCTGTCTCGCTTCACCCCGTCATAGGCTCCCATCACCTCAGAGACTTGGGTCCTCCAAGTTGTCCGGGACGGCTTTCTCCTCCACTTCGACAGACTTCCACCTCCTTTCTCCCAGGCGGAGCTTCCTCGACTCCCCACACACCAGCTTCTGCTGCTGCGGGAATTACACTCTCTCCTCGCCCAACAGGCAGTCGATAAGGTCCCTCCCCACCTTCGAGGTCAGGTCTTCTATTCCTGGTACTTCGTCGTCCCGAAAAAGACGGGGGGTCTGGGCTCATCCTCAATCTCCATAGGCTAAACAAGTTCCTGGTGTGGGAGCAATTCAAGATGTTATCTCTTGGTGTGCTTCTGCCCTTCCTTCGGCAGGGCGACTGGCTATGCTCTTTGGAGCTAAAGGACGCTTACGCCCACATCTTAATCCACCCCCAACATAGGCAGTATCTGCGTTTCAGGGTGCAGACAGAGCACGTCCAATACAGGGTGCTCCCCTTCGGCTTTGTGTCTACCCCACGAGTCTTTAGAAAGTGCCTCGTCGTGGTCGCCGCTTACCTTCGGCGCCAGGGCATGCTGGTCTTTCCCTACCTCAATGAGTGGCTCGTTATGGGCTCCTCGGTCTTGGAGGCTCGGCGAGCAATGTCGCACACTGTCCTCTTGGAGAGCTTGAGGTTTTTGGTCAACTACCCGAAATCTCACCGGAAGCCGGTGCAGGCTCTCGAGTTCATCGGGGTGCGCCTCGATACTCAGCAGGTGATCGTCTTCTTGCCAGTGGATCGCTCCACCAGCCTATGAGCTCTGGCAGCTCCCATCCAAAGCGCTCAGGTCACCGCTCGGTCCATTCTACGTCTTTTGGGCCACAAGGCCTCAACCGTGCATGTGATTCCTCACGCCCACCTGCACATGCATACGGCTCAGTGGTATCTCAGTGCACAATGGAGCCAGTCCCTCGGACACCTCAGGGACCCCTAGGGTTCTTCCCGACCTCCGCTTGCCCTGAGCTGGTGGCAAAACCCCCACAACCTCCTGCAGGGATTGCCCTTTCAGGCCCCGCAGCACGATGTGGTGCTGATGACAGACGCTTCCCTGTTAGGGTGGGGAGCCCATTGCGGACCACTCTGCATGCAGTGGCAATGGTCACCCGAGGTGTCTCAGCAGCAGATAAACCAGCTTGAACTCCGGGCCATTCGGTGGGCTCTGAGGGCGTTCGAGGAACACCTCAGCGGGAAGTCGATTCTAGTGCAGACCAACAACCGTGTAGCGATGAATGTACATCAACAAGGAGGGGGGCACGGGATCATGCTCCTTCTGCCAGGAAGCGGTCCTCGTCTGTTCTTTTGCTACCCGACAGAGGATGTCCCTCAGGGCGACATACCTCCAGGGTCAGGAGAATAGCCTGGCAGACCCACAAATGGCGGCTGAATCCCAGAGTAGCAGACTGGCTGTTTCTCTGCTGGGGGACTCCAGCAATAGACCTCTTCGCCAGCCCCCAAAACACGCAGCTCCCCCGCTTTTGCGGGCCAGTGCCGCACCCAAGCAGGGAGGGTTCCGATGCATTTCTCCTGGACTGGTCCTCCAGTCTTCTCTATGCAGTCCCTCCTTTCCCACTCATTGCGAGGACTCTGTTTAAGCCTCAGCGGGACGGGTCATCATTGATCCTCGTGGCCTGGGCAGCCTTGGTTCCTGCTCCGGCTGTCAATGGAGCCTCCGGTTCCCGTGTGCTCTGCTAGGGGTCTGCTAATGCAGAAGAAGGGTCGGTGCTGCACCCAAGCCTAACCTCCCTATACCTCACGGCCTGGCGGCTGAATGGTTCTCCCTGTCCTCTCTGGCCCTTCTGGAGGAGATTGAGGAAGTCCTCCTCACCTCGAGGAAGGCAAGCTTACGCCTTCAAGTGGAATTGTTTCTCCGTCTGGTGCTCGGAACACCAGATTGACCCCTTCTTGTGTCCTGTTCGGTGGGCTCTCCAGTACCGTCTCCACCTCTTAAGGGAGCGGCTGAAGTCAAACTCTGTCAGAATTCATTTGAGCGCCATCTAGGCTAATCATCTCCCTATCGAGGGAAAAACCCTCTCGGGGCAGCCGTTAGTCTCCCGCTTCATGCGGGGTCTTCTGCTGTCCAAGCTGCCCATCCGTCGTCCTCCAGCGGAATGGGACTTAAATGTGGTACTCACGCAGCTCACCCATCCACCCTTCGAGCTGATGATGATGTGTTCGCTCGGGCTCCTGTCCTGGAAGGTGGCCTTCCTGGTGGCGCTGACCTTGGTCTGCCGAGTCAGTGAGCTCCAGGCTCTCATGGCTGGCGCCCCTTACACCAGGTTTTATTGGAACAGGGTGGTCCTCCATACCCACCCTAAATTCCTGCCTAAGGTCGTTGCGGACTTCCATCTCAACCAAGAGATAGTGCTGCCGGCTTTCTTCCCGAGGCCCCACGCTGACCAGGCATCGGTAGCTCTCCACACCCTTGACTGCAAATGGGCCCTCACTTTTTATTTGCAGCATACCCAGACTCACCGCAAGTCTGACATGCTTTTCTTCCCAATAGATCCCAATAGACCAGGGCAAGCAGTCACCAAGCGCACCCTCTGTTTGGGTGGCGGACTACATTGCTTTTGCGAAGGCAGGTGTCCCCCTGGATCATCAAGTCACTGCACATGGGGTCCGAGCCAAAGCGGCATCAGTGGACTCGCTGCACTCCGTACCCCTGATGGACATCTGCCTGGAGGAGACCTGGTCTTCCATGAACACCTTCGCTGCCCACTAGTTCCTAGAGGGAGTCGCGCCGGGACAGCGCCTTCAACCAGGCTGTACTCCATAACCTGTTCAGGATATAAGCAACTCCTGCCCGCCGACCCTTCCTAACTGCTACTGAGGGCTTCGCCCCGAGGACCTGAGGACTCGGGCTCCTTTCGGCTTCAGCTTCTGCTTACGGCCTCGCGGAGGTGTTTTTTGGTTACAGGTTCAGTAGCCTGTAGCTAGGGAGTCCCATAAGTGAGGATTGACTTCCTGCTTGTTCCTGGAGAAAGCGTAGTTACTCACCTGTAACAGGTGTTCTCCAGGGACAGCAGGAATCGGTCCTCACTACACTATGGCCTCCCCTGATGAGTTGCTGAATTTTTGTCCTTCCCTTGCCATCTGCTTGGTAGGGCTCGAGCTAAGGGACCTGACTGAGCAAGATGGCATCCTTGGGTGGGAAAAGGACCACGCATGCGTGTTAGCAATCCCAAAGGCTTTCTCACCCATAAGTGAGGACTGATTCCTGCTGTCCCTGGAGAACACCTGTTACAGGTGAGTAAGTATGCTTAAACAACACCCAAGCTTGATGTAAGTCTTTAACCTTTGCAACTGCTCCTTTTATTTTTTTCTTAACTATTTTCCTCATTTTATCATAGTCTCCCTTTTGAAAGTTAAAAGGTAGTACTGTGGATTTCCTTACCATCCCTCCTCCATTAATTAAATCAATTGCGATCATGCTATGATCACTATCGCCAAGTGGCCCCAACACCCTTATCTCTTGCACCAGATCTGGTGTTCCACTAAGGACTAAGTTCAAAATGGCTTCCCCTCTGGTCGGTTCATGAACCAGCTGCTCCAAGAAGCAGTCATTTATTTCATCTAGAAATGTTAATCTCCCTAGCATGTCCTGCCGTGACACTGACCCAGTCAATACCGGGGTAATTGAAATCACCCATTATTATGACTGTTCTGTAACTTTTGTTAGCTTCCCTGATTTCTTTGAGCATTTCATCATCCATTTGTTCATTCTGGCCAGGTGGTCGATATTACAACCCCACTGCCATCGCCTTCCCCTTTTCACATGGAATTTCAATCCATAGAGATTCTACAGCGAATTTTGTTTCCTGCAAAACGTTAATCCTTTGTGACTCAATGCCCTCTCTAACATAGAGCGCAACCCCTCCACCAATTTGATCAGCTCTATCATTACGATATAGTTCGTACCCAGGTATCACGGTGTCCCACTGGTTGTCCTCCTTCCACCATGTCTCTGAGATACCAATCATATCTAACTTCTTATTTAGTGCTATATATTCTAACTCTCCCATCTTATTTTTTAGACTTCTAGCATTTGCATACAAGCATTTTAGAGACTGTATTTTATTCATATTAATCTGGTTATCGGTAGGCAGGGGTAATTTGGAATCTTTAAGCCCTGTCTGCTCTGTATTCAAGGGCTTTTGGGCTACCTTTGTCTTTATTGGAACCTCTCTGCTGGTGTGCCCTAACTTCATTTTTTTGGTAGTATCCTTCAAGGATACAGTGTTCCTCTCATGCCCTCCTGGATCCCTTACAGTCTGGCTTTTGTCCTTTACACTCTACTGAAACGGCTCTTGCCAAAGTCTCCAGTGACTTGTTCCTGCAAAATCCAAGGGCTTTTACTCTGTCCTCATCCTTCTTGACCTCTCTGCTGCTTTTGACACTGTTGACCACAACCTTCTCCTCGATACCCTGTCCTTGCTTGGTTTAAGGGGCTCTGCACTATCCTGGTTCTCTTCCTATCTCTCCCATTGCTCTTTCAGTGTGTGTTCTGGTGGCTCCTCCTCCTCTGCTACCCCGCTCCCAGTTGGTGTACCCCAAGGATCTGGCTTGGGTCCGCTCCTTTTCTCTCTCTACACCCAGTCCCTTGGTGCGCTTATCTCTTCCCATGGCTCTCAGTACCATCTGTATGCTGATGACTCCCAGATCTACCTCTACGCCTGAAATCTCTCTGGCAATCCAGACCCGGATCTCTGCCTGCCTTTCTGACATGGCTGCCTGGATGTCTCACCGCCGTTTGAAACTGAACATGGCCAAAACTGAACTTCTTATCTTTCCCTCTAAAACCTCTTCCTCCTTTCTTAGTCTCTTTGGATAACTCTGTACTCCTTCCTGTTTCCTCAGCCCGCAATCTGGGGGTTGTCTTTGACTCCTCTCTTTCTTTCTCCACACATATCCATCTGATAGCTAAGACCTGCCGTTTCTTTCTCTATAACAGAAAAATCCACCCTTTCCTTTCTGAACATACTACTAAAACACTTATCCACTCCTTAATCATCTCCTGTCTTGACTACTGTAACCTACTCCTTACTGATCTCCCTCTGAATCATCTCTCTCCCCTTCAATCTGTTCAACACTCTGCTGCGCGGCTAATCTTCCGCCAGCCTCGTCATGCCCATATTAGTCCTCTTCTCAAGTCACTTCATTGGCTCCTTATCCGTTTCCGCTCCAGTTCAAACTTCTCCTGCTGACCTATAAATGCATTCACTCTGCGACTCCTCTCTACCTTTCTTCTCTTATCTCTCCTTACAACCCCCCTCGGGAACTCCGCTCTTCTAGCAAACCGCTTCTATCTGTGCCCTTCTCTTCTACTGCTAACTCCAGACTTCGCTCCTTTCATCTTGCTGTGTCTTATGCCTGGAACAAACTACCTGTGTCTGTACGCCAGGCACCTTCTGTAACCATATCTAGGCTGAAAACTCACCTCTTCGCTGCTGCTTTTGGATCTTGACCCACCTGCTCTTCTTTTCTTTCCCCTTGCTTTATCCCTGCCTACACCTTCTGTGTTTGTCTTGACTGGATTGTAAGCTCTGATGAGCAGGGACTGTCTCTTACATCTCTGTGCAGCGCTGCGTACGACTTGTAGCGCTATATAAATGCTCAGTAGTAGTAGTTACGAACCATGCGCTCTTGGGCGACTGTCGGCTCTCCCCTTTTATCTAGTTTAAAAGCTGCTCTATCTCCTTTTTAAAGGTTAATGCCAGCAGCCTAGTTCTATCCCGGTTAAGGTGAAGCCCATCCCTTCGGAAGAGCCGCTCCTTTCCCCAGAATGTTCCCCATTTCCTAACAAATCCAAACCCCTCATCCTTGCACCATCGTCTCATCCATGTATTGAGACTCCGGAGCTGCTCTTGCCTTTTGGGTTCTGTGCGTGGAAAGGGAAGTATTTTGGAGAACGCTATCCTGGAAGTTCTGGATTTCAACTTCCTACCTAAAAGCCTAAATTTAGCCTCCATAACCTCCCTACCACATTTTCCTATGTCATTGGTACCGAAATGTACCAAGACAACAGACTCCTCTCCAGCACTAAGACCTTGTCTAGGTGGCCTGTGAGGAACAGTGTCAAAAGCTTTACTGAAATCTAAATACACCACATCTAAGGTTCTCCCTCGGTCCAACTCCCTCATCACCCAGTCAAAGAAATCAATCGGATTTGACTGACAAGACCTGCTTCTGGTGAATCCATGCTGCCTCGGATCCTGTGATGTGCTGGACTCCGGAAACCTCAATATTTTCTCTTTCAGCAGCGCTTCCAATAATTTACTCATCACCGAAGTTAAACTAACCGGCCTGTAGTTTCCAACCACATCCTTACTTCCACTTTTGTCCTGTCCATCTCGGTGGCAGACTGCATCTCCTTCACCTATGAGCAGGCTGGGCTCTCCCTGGAGCATCATGTCACCGATCATGTATGGGCTGTGGCGGTCTTGGTGGCCCAACTGTGCTCGGTCCCTCTGCTGGACATTTGCTGGGCTGCCACCTTGTCTTCGGTCCATACCTTTGCAGCACTTTACTGCTTGGAAGAAAGGTCATGGTGTAACAGTGCCTTCAGCCAGGCAGTAGTTTGTCACCTCTTTGGGGAATAGTGCAACTCCTCCCCTCCGGCCCGTTGTGTTCAGGCTACCAGTGAGGTGATTCCATAGTCAATATTGGGGCTGTCTCTCTGGACTTCAAGCCTTTCAGCACTCCTTTACTTTTTTGGGTCACCTGTGGCTCCTAGAGGTTTTTTCGGTAGCCTGTAGCTTGGAAGTCCCATATGTGAAGACTGACTTCCTGCTTGTTCCTGGAGAAATCGAAGTTACTCACCTGTAACAAGTCGTCTTCGGGGACAGCAGGAATTAATCCTCTCAACCCTTCCCTCCTCCCTTTGGATTTGTTTTTTTCTTTTTTATGCTTGATTAAGTTATGTCATCATACTGAGGTAAGATGGCACCCTTGGGCTGGAATGTGACTGCGCATGCGCGGTCCAACTTCCAAAGGCTTACTTGAAAGCTGGGGGGTGAATCCACGCGTGTTTCTTTGGTGCCGACGTCACCAATATGTGAGGACTGATTCCTGCTGTCCCCAGAGAACACCTGTTACAGGTGAGTAACTACGCTTTCCTATAAAAATGCATTGAGGCATTTTTTGGAGGGTAGGGGACTTCATTTCTTTTCTGTCTCTCACCACATGCAGAAATTTAACTTATATAGCACAAGAAGTAGCACAGGAGCTTCCCCTAGCTTGCCTTCTCCCTCCTGTGAGTATTCCGGTGCTCTGCCCCCACAGCCTTCCATTTGCTGGATCCTAGCCATGGTATTTGCTGCTAATTACATTGGAAACAAGCAGGGCAGTCGTACTCGCCAGGAGGGAGGGTTAGAGAATGTCAAATAAAGATTTTAAACTCTGAAAAAGTCTAGATATGTTAATCTTCCTTCTAGTTTCCAGATATTAATGTTAGTCAGAATCCTGAAAAAAGCCAGACAGTTGTCAATTCTAATCTCCCAATTCCAAAACAAATCTCGCAACACCCCCTAAACTTTGGACTCTAGGTTATGTTCCCAACTTGCCAATGCCTTAATCTAGCCTGGCCATGGCAACTGATATTAGTTGCCAGTGCATATTGTAACCAAAAAGAAAGCATTAAGATTCAGTCAATAGCTTTCACAATAGAAATTAAAGCAAAGATAATGAAATTTATATATGAATAATAATTTCCTTATCATCCCTGCAGTCCAGTCCCGAACCTCTGAGTTTAGCACCTCCTCTCGCAGCTTGGAGACTGACCACGTCATATTTTTTGATGACACTAGCATAAATAGCCCAGGAACCGCCTCCTTGCTCCAGTAGTCTCAGTCTCCAAGCAGCTGGAGGAGTAGTGAGCCTGGGGGTTCAGGACTCACTTAAGGAATGAGTAAGGAGAGTCAGTTAGTTAGGGATTAAATAAGATAAGTACTCCTTATTAGGTTCATTTAAATTTAAAAAAAATTATATATATATCTTTAAATTCTTTGAGAAAGGTAGGAGGAGCAAGGAAAGCCAAGTTGCTGCAAAGGCTGCCCCCCCCCCCCATCTCCCCTCCCCGGATTGACGGTATTGTCGGGGGGAAAGAGAGCGAGAGTTAAAGGGGAAGACCTCCAGCTCACGAACCCGCAATAGGGGTGAGGAGCCATGAGTGCAATCCCTCACAGGCAGCGGAAATTGTGGCGGTCCTGCAGCGGCGATGGCTGAATCAGCTCCCCCTGCAATTTTCCCTGCTCTGGCGCCGAAGACGCTGATCAAAGGCTGAGCGCGGAGAGGGATTGGCAGTACAGGCTGCTGACTGCACGTTCGTCGGGGAAGGTAAGCGGGCTGCAGATCGGGGCAGGCAGTTCGTGTTTGACCGTGTGTGCATTTCAGTGAGCGTAGGCCCGGCCATGTGACGGTCTCGCGGCAAACGTTCAGGTATAAAAATCTCTGGGGCCGGGGGCTTTTCTTCGGAAGGCCTTTCGGGGGAGAATTGACAATGGTTAAAGTGGGGGAGACTCTGCTTAGTGTTGTCATTTAAAAAAACAAAAACGGAAGAGATGTTAAGAGATTGATGCTAAGGTAAGCTGGGTAGACTCAGGTCAGGCAAGAGGGGGCTGAATGCTTTTTAGCAGTGGTAGGATTCCCGGCTGGACAGCATGCCTTCCAGGCCTCAGTGCTTGGTTTGTGGGGCTAGAAGGGGATCGGTGTCAGAAGCGGGGGTGTGCAGAGGGTGCATCCAAGAAGCAGCCTCGATGGAGCAAGCTTTAGAGTTGGGGTCAGAGAGTCAGAAGGGGACCTCTTCAGCCCTATCAGAACCTCTTTCTCCTTCTTTACCACCCCAGCGGGGCCGTCCCCAGCTCCAGACCTTCCCGCTTCTCAGCCTCTATCGCAGGGAGGATTAGCGGCAATGTTTTCCCCTGAATTTGTGTCGCTGCTCCAACAGGCCTTCGCTGGGAATAGGCGAGGGTCAAGAGTCGGTTCCGCGGAGGGAGAACTGGGTAAGAAGCACCTGGGGGACCCTCTGTAGTTAGGGGCGGGCGGTGCCCCGGCTAAAAAGCCTAAGAGTGTGAGGGACTGAACGGAGCAGGCCAGTGTTTCAGAGGGGCATCAGCCTGAGGATTTGGAAGACGCAGATGTTGAAGAGGAACTAGAGGAAGGTGAGCTCACGGAGCAGGATGACCAGGCTAGGGTGGTGAGAGTGTTCCGGCAGGAGGAATTGCCGGCGCTCCTTACTGAAACGCTTAAGGCTCTTAACATGCCGTCTGCGAGGCCAGCGGAAGATTCTACCTTGGAGGACCTGTTATTGCAGGCAAGTGTGTAAGGCTCAAAGAGTGTTCCCGGTACATAGGGTAGTGAGAGAGATGATTCGGGAGGAATGGGATATGCCAGAGGCAGGACTCAAGGGGTCCAGAGTTATGGTATGCCTTTATCCTTTAGCGGATCAGGATAGGGATCTCTTTAGATCTCCCAAAGTGGATGCGGCAGTGTCGGCCGTTACTAAGAAGACAATGATTCCGGTAGAAGGCAGTACCGCTCTCAAGAATGCCCATGACAGGAGACCAGATACATTGTTAAAGCAGGTTTTTGACGTCAATGCGCTAGCCATGCAAGCCTCTATTTGTGGAGTATGGGTTGCGAGGGCCTGTCTTCGGTGGTCACAGAGGATTCAGGGAGTGCAAGTAGAGGAGCCAGCTGAAGAGGCCGGCCTGGTTGGAGTCCGGAGCGGCTTATCTGGCAGATATTCATTATGACCTTATTCGAGGTCTATTGAAGAGTATGGCGTCAGTGATAGCGGCACAAAGGTATCTCTGGCTTCGTAACTGGGCGGCGGATGGTTCCTCCAAAGCAAGGCTAGGTAAGCTCCCATTTAGGGGTAAGCTCCTCTTTGGGGAGCATTTGAATAAGTTGGTAAAGGACCTGAGAAAGTCTAAGGGAGGAAGGCTGCCTGAGGACAAACAGAAGCAAGGATGTCTGCCGGTGGCGACCAAAGGTCAGCAGAGGGAGTTTCGCCGTTTTCGTTCACCGAGATTCAGACAGTTTCAGAGGGGCATTTTCCCTACAGAAGCCAGGGGTTTCGAAGCTTCCGAGGAGCAGGTAGACGATTTGCGGCGTCCTCGTCCTCGAACCTCAGAAAGTTGTAATGAAGCCAGGGGGGTCCAGGTAGGATTGGAACCCTTGGGAGGTCGACTGCGGGAATTTTATCCGCCCTGGACCCAGATTACATCCGATCAGTGGGTGTTGGGGGTAATTCGGGAAGGATATGCTCTAGAAATCCAACGCCCGGTGATCGATTCCTTCGTTCAGTCTCCTTGCAAGGCACGCACAAAGCAGTCAGCAGTGCAGGAGACCTTGGAAGGCTCCTGGATCTCAAGGCGGTGGTGCCGGTACCTCCAGACCAGTACACCTGCGGTCGGTACTCCATATATTTTGTGGTTCCAAAGAAAGAAGGAACGTTTCGGCCAATTCTGGATCTCAAGAGAGTAAATCGATGTCTCCGGGTGTCTCATTTTCAGATAGACTCTCAGGTCGGTCATTGTAGCAGTAAGGCAGGGGAAGTTTCTGACGTCCTTAGATTTCTCAGAGGCTTACCTACACATTCCAATTCGCGTAGAGCATCAGTGGTTTCTTCGATTTGCAGTTCCCATTGGACATTTTCAGTTCCAGGTGTTGCCATTTGGGTTGGCAACAGCTCCGCGAACCTTCGCCAAGGTGATGGTTGTGGTGGCGGCAGCATTGCGCAAGGAAGGTGTGTTGGTTCACCCTTACCTGGACAATTGGTTGATTCGTGCAAAGTCGAGGAGCGAGAGCGAGGCGGCTACTCTCCGGGTGGTGCAGTTCCTGCGGAGTCTCGGTTGGGTGGTCAATGTAGCAAAGAGCAGGCTAACTCCGTCACAGGACCTGGAATATCTGGGCGCTCGCTTCGACACAAGAGTAGGAAGAGTCTTCCTTCCACAACTGAGGGCGCGAGGGCTAAGAAAGCTCGTCCGCACTTTTTTGAAGAGAATGGCTCCCATGGCGTGGCATTATCTACAGCTTCTGGGAACGATGGCGGCTATGCTCGAGTTAGTGCCATGGGCCAGAGCCCACATGCGCCCATTGTAGAGGGCATTGCTCAGGAGATGGTCGCACCAGTCGGATCAGTTGTCTCAAAGGCTGCCCTGTCCGCCGGAGACACATCAAGCTCTCCAGTAGTGGTTAGGATGTCTAGAAAAGGGGATGCCTTTGGAATCTCCTCATGGATACCGCTGACGACGGATGCCAGTCTGTTCGGTTGGGGAGCACACTTCGAAGGCCATTTTGCCCAAGGTCAGTGGACAGAGCTAGAGAAGGTTTGGTTCATCAACAGGTTGGAGCTGCGGGCGGTAACTCTAGCACTTCGAGCCTTTCAGCCATAGCTGCAGGGAAAGGCGATCCGGGTGCTGTCAGACAATGCGACTGCAGTGGCCTACATCAATCGCCAGGGAGGCACCAGCAGTGTAGCTCCGGAGGGCAAAGCCGGGCAGTTGTTGAACTGGGCCGAGGTAAATGTGGTGGCTTTGTCGGCAGCTCATGTAGCAGGGGTAGACAACGTGAAAGCTGATTTTTTTGAGTCGGGTCAAGCTGGACCCAGGAGAGTGGATTCTTCATCCAGAGGCCAGTCGCTTCCTCAGCAGGAGGCGAGAGAGGATGTCGGAAGGTCTCGATGCTGTAATACAGAGATGGCTGGAAGATCAGCTCCTGTATGTGTTTCCAGCTTGGGTTCTGATAGGTCCCATGCTACAGCGAATAGAAGGTCACAAGGGTCAGGTGATCCTGTTTGCACCAGATTGGCCAAGGAGGCCATGGTATGCCGATCTGATACAACTCTTGGTGGATCAGCCATGGAAACTACCGGTCAAGAGAGACCTATTAGTACAGGGTCCGCTTGGTGTGAAGGCCGGCAGGTGCAAGCATTGAAGGCTTTGATTCCACAAGTTCTGTTCTTTTTGCAGGACGGCTTTGAAAAAGGCCTAGTGGCTTCATCGTTGAGAGTCCAGTTAGCAGCGCTGTCCTGTTATCGGGGGAAGGTGCAGGGGGAGGTGCTGGGGACGCATTCAGATATTAAGTGATTTCTTCGAGTGGCATCGCTCTTGAGGCCTCCATGTAGAATGACGGTGCCCATGTGGGATCTCAATTTAGTGCTGGAGGCGTTAATAACGCGAGCCATTTGAGCCCTTGGGTAATGCATCAATAAAAGATCTTACTTTCAAGGTGGTATTTCTGGTGGCTGTTTGTTCGGCTCGGAGGATTTCAGAGTTGCAGGTTTGTTGTGTAGAGAGCCATTTTTGTCGTTCTATTACAAGAAGGTGGTCTTGAGGCCGGTGCCTTCCTTTTTACCTAAGGTTGTATCGGCGTTTCATTTAAATCAAGTGGTTTCGTTGCCGGTGTTTGAAGTCGAGAGTAAAGGTGCACCTAAAGGGAGGTTGCATCTACTGGATGTTTGTCGAGTGTTAAAGAAGTATCTGCAGAGGACGGCTTTGTTCTGTAAGTCAGCTGGACTGTTTGTTTTGTTTGGAGGATCAAGACAAGGAGAGGCGGCATCTAAGTTTTCTTTTGCAAGGTGGCTCAAAGAGGCCATTGCGTCGGCATAGGTGTTAAAGGGTAAGTCTGTTCCAAAAGGCTTGAGGGCTCATTCAACTAGGACACAGGCAGCTTCTTGAGCGGAGTATAGCTTGGTGCCAGCGGTTGAAATTTGTAAAGCGGCAACTTGATCGTCTTTGAATTCGTTTGTCAAGCATTACCGTCTGGATGTTCAGGCAGAAAGGGATACTCACTTCGGATCAGCAATGCTTCAGGCTGATCTGGCAGGTTCCTCCTGTTAATTTTTTTCACTGCTCTATTACATTCCCAGAGGTTAGGGACTGGACTGGAGGGACGATAAGGAAGGTGAAATTAGACTTAACTGCTAATTGTTGTTCCTTGAGGAACTCCAGTCCAGTCCCGCATCCCTCCCTGTTATTTTGTCTTTGCACTGTAGCCTGAAGCGTAAGAGTATTTCACGGGTAAGCTGGTGTTGTAGCTACAGGGGTTGCGGTCCATAAGAGGAGGGGAGTTAATGCTTTGGGGGATGAGGTAATGGTCAGGTTCCTTCGTAAAGGGCGAGGGCAGACCTAACCAGCGCCAAGGGTACAACTTGCCTTTTGCGTAAATTACAAGAAGTGGTGTGGGCTTTTGCTCAGAGTTAAGTTAATATAGTTACAGTTAGAGTGTTAAGATTACTACTTAATTATTAATCTCCAGGAACAAGCAGGAATGTAGTCTTCACATATGGGTATCGTCGGTACCGACAGAACCTGCGCGGGAACGCTCCCCAGCGTCCAATTAAAAAGCTTTTGGGAGCATCCCACAGCGCCTGCGTGCTGCCTTCCCGCCTTTCCCAACTGCCTCTCTCCAGTTCTTCATTTTCCGCGGAGCCAGCAGGTTGTCGTTCCTGTCACCGCAGAAAATATTTCCTATTCTCCTTTTTTTGTGGTCGCGTCTGCCTTCCTTCGACGCTATACCAGTACTGCCGGTTCTTTCTTTCTTTCTTTTAAAAAAAAAAAATATATATATATATTTTATTTTTTCCAAACCTTTTTTCTTCAGGTGCATGCGCCATTTTGGGCCTTAGGCCCCAAATTCTTCCCATACTATGGAAAAACCTGCCTCGGGTTTCAAGAAGTGCACCAAATGTGGCGGTACCATCTCCGTCACTGACACCCATGAGTGGTGTCTTAAATGTTTAGGTCCTGACCACTCCATTTCGGAGTGTATGGCCTGTGCCATGATGTCCAAGAGGGGTCGACAAAACCAGGCTGCTGAGCTCAGCACCCTTTTGCCTTCCGATGCAGCCTCTGTGGCATCGACGTATTCCAGGGCTTCGTCTTCCTCCCTTGGATCTCAGGTAACTAAACATAAGTCCAGCCGGTCCTCAAAGGGTAGATCTCCTTCTAAGCATTGAGATGCCTCTGACGTTGCCCTTGAGGGTTCTGTACCGGCAAAATTGCCCCGGCGGGAGGCTTCGGCTTCCAAAGCATTATCGGTGCTCCAGGATGTTCTGGAGGCCTCAACCTTGGCAGAACTACTGGTGCCATGCTCTGGGGTACCGGCTGTTTTCTCCGGTACCGATACCCAGGCATCAGCAGCATCGATAGACCAGAGGTTCCTGGCTATTGAACGCAGTCTGGCGGCTCTCCTTGCGGCATCGACACCCTTGGAACCGCGTCAGACAGTTCAACCGACTCAGGCGCCAGCATCGGTACCAGTACCAATAGCATCGACATCGGTGTCTGCATTGCCGGCACCCAGTCAAGCCCCCACCTCCCCCCCCCGGCACCGACTTCGGTCGGTACGGGTATCGTGCTCTACAAGAGCATCTGGACAGAAGGTACTTTGAATCCTTGGAGGAGTCTGAGGATTCTGACAGTTCTTTCGGTACCGGAGTACTTCTCCCCAAGGAGCCTTCCTCTCCCAAATGTAGAATGTCTCCTCCAGAAGATATCTCCTTTCAGGATTATCTCCAGGAACAAGGAGGAATGAGTCTTCACATATGGGTACGCCGGTACCGACAGAGCCTGCGTGGGAACGCTCCCCAGCTTCCCTAAAAAGGAAAGCTTTTGGGAGCATCCCACAGCGCCTGCGCGCTGCCTTTCCTAACCGCCTCTCCCCAGTTCTTCTTTTCCGCGGAGCCAGCAGGTCGTTTTCCTGTCACCGCTGAAGAAGTTCTTTGTTTTATTTTATTTCTTTGGTCGCGCGTCTGCCTTCTCCGACGTCGGACCGGTACCGCCGGTCTTTCTTTCTTTTCTTAAAAAAAACAAAACAAAACATATTTTTCCCTCACTTAGTGTGTTTTTCCTCTTTTGGGCCTTAGGCCTCACAAAATATTTTCCTTATGGAAAAACAAGCCTCCGGGTTTAAAAAATGCAATAAGTGCAGCGGTACTATTTCTGTTACCGACACCCATGAATGGTGTCTCAAATGTTTGGGTCCTGACCACTCCATTTTGGATTGTTCATCCTGCTCCTTGATGTCTAAACGAGGTTTACAGAACCGAGCAGCCAAGCTCCATGTTCTGTTTCCCTCTGATGCAGCTTCAGTGGCATCGACGTCTTCCAGGGCTGCTTCTTCCTCCCATGGATCTCAGGTAACCAAACATAAACCAGCCGGTCCTCGAAGGGTAGATCTCCTTCCAAGCATCAAGATGCCTCCGGGCTTGCCCTCGAGGATCCTGCACTGGCAAAACTACCCCGGCGGGAAGCTCCGGCTTCCAAAGCTCCACCTATGGGGTTACAGGTTGACATCGATGGCACGGCCTCGACCATTCACCTGTTAGAATGCTCTGGGGTACAGGCACAACCTTCCGGTACTGAATTCCAGGCATTCATGGCGTCGATGGATCAGAATGTTCTATCCATGCAGCAGGCTATCACGGCCTTCATTCAAGCTGCGACGCCGCTGATACCACAACAAACTCCGTTGTCAGTATCGGCCCAGGTACCGGCACCAATGCCGGTACCGGTACCGACTGCATTGACATCGGCCGTGATGTCGTCTGCAGCGGTTCCCTGCCTAGGGATGCCCATCAGTACCGAACCGGTACCGATAACGCCCGATGTCGATACGGCTCGGTACGCGTATCGAGCTTTGAAAGATACTTGAAAGATACAGTCGATACTTTGATTCCTCCTAAGATTCTGATGCATCGGAGGCATCTGCTGAAGTATCCATAGCCCTTCCTGAGGAGCCTTCTTCTCCAAAAAGAAGAATGTCTCCTCCAGAAGACTTGTCCTTTCAAGACTTCATAAGAGAAGTGGCTAAAGGGCTTTCTATTTCAGTAACTTCTGAATCAGAGCCTAGAGCTAAAAAATTAGATATTTTAGGTTATTCCAAGGCTCCTAAGGAGGCAGTCACCTTGCCAATTCATGAGATACTTTATGATCACATGATTGACTTATCGGAGACTCCTCTTACTATCTCTCCTCATTCTCGTAGGTTGGACACCATGTACCGTGTCCCTCCTTGTCCTGGTTTTCATAAAACACAGCTTCCTCACCATTCTATTGTGGTGGAGTCAGCTATGAAAAGGATAAAGAGTGCAAAAAGACACTCCTCTGCTCCTCCAGGAAGAGAATGCAGAACCTTGGATGCTTTTGGTAGGAAAATCTTCCAAGCCAGTATGCTCATTGCCAGAATCAACTCCTATAGTCTTTATATGGGAATGTTTCTGAAAGAAGTTGCAGATAAGCTGCACACTTTCCTCCCTTTTCTTCCAGAGGATAAAAGGGAAGAATTTCTTATTTGGCTTAAGCATACTCAAGATATTTCAAAGTTTTCCAACCGGGCAGCTTTTGACTCCTTTGAGGGTGCCAGCAGAGCTTCCGCCATTGCCATAGCTGCACGCATAGCTGCACGCAGAATTGCTTGGCTCCAAGCTTCTGATCTAGAATCTTGGGTCCAGGATGGCTTGGGAAATCTTCCCTGTACAGGAGAAAACCTGTTTGGCAAAGATTGGCAAATAAAAGCCACTCAAATGGATGCAGAAAATTCTGCTTTGGATAGACTTTCAAAGTCAACCTCCATTCCTGCCAAGAAAAAACCTTTCAAGAAGTCTTTTTTCCTAAAGAAATGCAGATTCCATCCTGCTTCTGGCCAACAATCATCTACAGGTCGTTTTGCTGTTAAGCGTCAGCAACCTAAACAAGCCAGGCCTAAGCCTACAGGGGCTGCTGCAACTCAGCAGACCCAGCCTCCTCAGGGCTTTTGACTTGATGCTAGAGAACTTAGCCTTTCTGGCTCTGAAACAGCCAGAGCCTCTCACCATTCCAGGAAGGTTAGCTCATTTTGCTCCCAGATGGGAGCAAATTACAACAGAGCAGTGGACCCTCTCCATCATAAGGGAGGGGTACAAACTTCATTTCTCAAACCTTCCTCCTCATACCATGGTGAGACATTTCAATTCTCCAACATCTCTCCTCGACCTTCTAGGTCAGGAGGTGGCTGCCCTTCTTGCCCAAGGGGCAATAGAAGAGGTGCCTCTTCTTCAACAAGGGTCAGGGTTTTACTCCCCCTACTTTCTGATCCCAAAGAAAACAGGGGGCTACAGACCCATATTAGATCTCAGAGAATTGAACAAATTTCTATGCAAGGAGAAATTCAAGATGCTTTCTCTGGGCACTCTCCTTCCATACCTTCAGAGTCAGGATTGGCTTTGTTCTCTAGATCTCAAGGATGCGTACACCCATGTCCTCATCCATCCATCTCACAGAAGGTTCCTCCGTTTCCTTTTCCAAGGAAAGCATTACCAATACAGGGTGCTTCCTTTCGGTCTGGCCTCTGCTCCAAGAGTGTTCACCAAATGCATGGCAGTAGTAGCTGCATTTCTACGCACTCTGGGAATATTTGTATTCCCATACCTGGACGACTGGCTCATCCGAGCTCCATCTCAGTCAGAGGCCCAGACTTCCCTGGACTGTACAAGGCGTATTCTACAGTACCTGGGACTTGTGGTAAACCTCCCAAAGTCCCAGCTCACCCCTACTCAGTCCCTAGAGTTCATAGGGGCCTGGCTAGATACTACCACTGCAAGGGCCTATCTTCCTCAGGCCCGTTGCCTATGCCTAGTGCAGTTAGCCTCCCAGATTCAGTCAAAGAGCCATTTAACTGCCCGGGAGATGCTACAACTGCTAGGCCACATGGCATCCACAGTGCATGTGGTCCCCTATGCTCGCCTTCACATGAGAGCAGCTCAATGGACTTTGTCCACCCAGTGGTCTCAAGCATCAGGGGGTCTGTCAGACAAAATAGCAACCTCCAGGCGCCTCTTTTGGTCTCTCCAGTGGTGGAAGTCCACCCAAAATCTGTTGCTGGGGTCCCCCTTCCAACATTTGTTGCCCCAAGCAACCCTCACAACAGATGCCTCCCCAACAGGTTGGGGAGCTCATCTACAAGACCTCTCCACTCAGGGCACTTGGTCTCCACAGGAGACCTCTCTACATATCAACCACTTGGAGCTCCGAGCAGTTTTTCTAGCTCTCAAGGTCTTCCATACCCTGCTCAGCTACAAGACAGTCCTCATTCATACGGACAATCAGGTAGCCATGTTTTACATAAAGAAGCAAGGAGGAACTGGCTCTCTGTAGCTTTGCAACGAAGCTTTAAGATTGTGGGCCTTCGCCAGAGAGCATCAAATCCATCTCCTGGCCGTATACGTGACGCCTCTGCTAATACAGTTACATTGGCTACCCATCCAGGCTAGAATAGTTTTCAAGATCTTGATAATCACTTTTAAAGCTGTTCACAATCTCTCATCCACATCCTTAACCTCCCTCATCCATGCCACATCACCAAATAGAGTAAGAAGATCCACGGCTATAAACTCCCTAACCGTACCGAAGGCACTTACTGTTTGCACTAAATCGACAGCCAACAGGGCCTTCAGTCTCAGTGCCCCAAGATACTGGAATGCATTACCCCATGATATCCGGGCTATTAAGAATCTACCACAGTTTAGGAAAGCCCTCAAAGGCCACCTCTTCAACAAGTACCTTATTGAGCCCAACTGCATCCCCTAGAGCTCCAAGACACCCCCCATACCATCCACATTCCCAGACAAACTTATAGCATATGTTTATGTTTATGTTTTATTTCATTTGATAAAAACCGCCTTTCAGTGGTAGGCAAAGCGGTGTACAATAAAACCAAATTTAAAAGAAGGCCAAAGCCAACGAAATGGAAAGGAAATACAAATTCTTGATAGAAAAGCAATAAAACAGGAGAGACAAGACCAAAACTTAAATGAGAACAAACACGAGGAAAGCAGAGGACAGGGCAAGTGGGATTCACACGAAGGGAGAGGGGACATCAAACGCCAGGGAAAAGAGGTGGGTTTTCAGGTTCTGTTTAAAAGTGGGGTGATGAGGTTCCAGGCGGAGTGAGGAGGGGAGGGAATTCCAGAGGGCGGGGCCAGCAAAAAAGAAAGCAGAAGAACGAGTAGATTGTAGGTGGGCACGGGAAGGGGAGGGAAGATTGAGGCGGTTAAGGTGGAAGGAGCGAGGGGTGTACCTAGGAGAGTGAAAGGAAAGAAGGTCAGTTAAGTATTGAGGGGTGCCTGTATGAAGAGTTTTATGAACCAGGATAAGCAGCTTGAAATGAGCACGGTGGGGAAAGGGCAACCAATGAAGACGAAATAGTAGGGGTGTTATGTGATCACGGGGGGAAGAATGGGTGACCAGACGGGCAGCAGTGTTCTGAATCCGTTGTAAGCGGGACTGTTGGGATTTAGAAAGGCCGACAAAGATTGAGTTTGCGAAATCAACCCGTGATATAACCAAAGACAGCAGCAGAGTGGTGAGAGCTGAAGGGGATAAGAAGGGGCGAACTGCATGGATTTGTCGGAGGAAGAAGAACGAGGATTTGGTGACATGTGATATATGAGCATGGAAAGATAGGTCAGAATCAAAGTGAACCCCAAGATAACGAAAGGAGGAGACTAAAGGAACAGGAGAGCCAGAGAAGGAAGGGGCCAGTGTGGGGGGTGGGCTGTTGTGAGAGAACCAGATATCAATAGTCTTGGTGAGATTAAGGTGAAGACAATTACGAGTCAACCAATCAGCCACAGAGGAAAGACAGGAGTTTAACGCGTAAAGGTCGGGACAGGAAGGGGAGGTGTGATGAAGCAGAATAATGTCGTCAGCATAGAGAGAGGCACATAATCCGGACTGTTGAATTAAGAGGGTTAAGGGGGCTAAGAAAAGGTTGAAAAGAAGGGGAGCCAGGACAGAACCCTGAGGAACCCCACAGAAAAGAGGGAAGGAGTCCGAGGGAGGGGTAGAGGAGGAAGGTGACAGAACTGCACACGAACGAGAGGAAAGAAAAGAGTGGAACCAGCGGTGAGCAGTACTACAGAGACCCACTTCCCGTAAACGAAAAAGGAGGAGGGAGTGGTCAACTAGATCAAAAGCAGCAGAAAGATCAAGTGCAACCGCCACCGAGATATCACCACGATCATGAGCTACATGCAGTGCGTTAGTAAAGGCAAGAAGAATAGTTTCGACACTGTGACCCTGACGGAAACCCGATTGACGAGGGTGAAGAAAATTGGTGGAATCAAGGTGATGTGAAAGTTGTGCAAAGACGAATTTCTCTAGGAGCTTTGAGAGAAAGGGAAGGTTGGAGACAGGACGGTAGTGGGCGGGAACCAAGGGATCAAGTGAAGGGTTTTTAAGGAGGGGGCGAATTCAGGCATGTTTCCAGGAGTGGGGGAAGGACCCTGTAGAAAGACTGGAGTTAAACATAGTAAGAATATAGGGAAGGAGACCCAGTGAGGATTCCAGAAGCCAGGAGGAAGGAATGGGATCTAGAGAGCAGGAAGTCTTCTTTGAGGAAGAGATGAGATGGTGAAGTTCAGGTGGAGTTATAAGTGAGAAGGATGCCCAACAGTGGGAGGTTTGAGAAATGGGCGGGGGAGAGGCAGAAGGGGGAGGAGAGAGAATCGGAGCAGGGCAGGAAGGTAAAGAAGCTCTCAAAGAGGAGATCTTATTGCTGAAGCAGGCAGCTAGAAGGGAGGGCTGAGGAGAGGGAGGGACTGGAGGAGCTGAGGCTGGGGAGTGAAGGGAGGTAAGAGACCGGAGGGTGGAATAAAGGTGCCGAGTCTGATTTGGGGCATTCAGAATGGCATTAGAGAAAAATGTGCGTTTGGTGAGATGGACGGAAGAGCGGTAGTGGGAGTAACTAGATTTAAAGAATGTAAATGAGGTGGGTGAAGGACTCTTACGCCACAGTCGCTCTGCTCTGCGAAGCTGCGTGCATAAGAGCCGTAGACCCCCATGATACCAGGGATGCGTGGGGGGACGGCTGAGGGCGCAGAGGGGCAATACGGTCAAGAGCAATTGAAAGAGCTGTTGACCAGAGGGTAGCTTGGGAGTTGGGAGAGAGGAGGGAAAAGTCAGAGGGTAGAAGTTCGGTTGCTGTGGGAAATTGATGGATGGTGAGAGATGAAAGGGCACGGGAAAGCCGCGGAGGAAGAGGGGTAGAGGGAGGAGAAGAAGAGGAGAAGGAGGAGGGGGAGGAAGAGTGAGGCCCCTGTGAATGAGAGCACAAGACAGAGAGGCAGACATGGTCTGTCCAAGGGAGAGGCATAGAGGAAAGATTAGAAAGTGCAAGAGAGGAAGAGGATGATGTTAGGAATAGGTCCAGGGTGTGCCCGGCCTGATGAGTAGGGAAAGGAACATGTTGCACGAGGGATAGATCCTGTAGGAGAGAGATAAAGGAGAGATCCCTGGTTGAAGTGGGCGAGTCCAAGTGTAAATTGAAATCCCCGGCAATGAGTAGATGGGAGAAAGCGAGAGAAAGATCCGTGATAGTCAAGAGAAGGGAATCCCAAAGCTCAGGGCGAAGAGCGGGGGGGGAGTAAATAAGGAGCACATGCATGGGGGGGAAGTGTGGAGGTGGAGCAGAAGGGCTTCTGGGTAGCTCCGATGGGTGGAAAAGCTGAGTAAAGGAGAGGGTGGGCCGTATCAGAGCGGCCACACTGCCACCGGGTTTACCTAGACGTGGAGTGGAGACCGCAGAAAAACCGGGGGGAAGACAGCGGGCGAGGAGCAATGTTCCCTCTAATTTTCTGTAGGCTGTGTGCGCATAAAATATCAGCTGTGCAGCTTTTGAAAGAAGGTTAAATTTTTGTGCGCCATATAACGACACTCGGAGTTATATACTTTAGAATTTGACTACACGTCAGAATACAGCATGTACACCACATTGATTGCACTAGAAAATATTGTAGAACTTGTGAAAACCGTAAATACACAACAACTTTTAAGTTTTAAGACGTCTGTGTTGTTTTTTATCAGAATCAGAACCGTATTTTTTGTGCGCTCTGTTATAAAGTATGTGCGCTCGCTCGGCGAGGTGTGTGCACGCGCGCACACGCGCACAGCTTAGAGGGAACAGTGGCGAGGAGGGCATCCTCCCCGTCCCTAAGCCACGTCTCAGTCAGAAGAAGGAGGTCGAAAGAGGACCTAAGGGCAAGATCCTGGATAAGGAGAGTTTTGCTGCATAAGGACCGACAGTTGACTAAGCCGAATGAGAGGAGAAACTTAGAGGAGGTAGATAGTAAAGAAGACAGGAGAGGAGTGGTAGAAATTAAGCAAGGACGAAGATTAGAGGGACACCGAAATCGTGTACGAGGCAACTTGTCAGGACGTCTGCCCCAGAGCACAGGAATAGCTTCCATAGGGTAGAGAGGAAGGAAGGGAACAGGAATATAAAGACAAGACAGGAGATCTGCCGAAGGTGAATGAGAAGAGACTCTGGGAGATAGTCTGAGCAGACGAAAAGAAGAAACTTCCCCAGACAATATGGGAGCACAAAGACAAAATAAAAGCAAAGACTGAAATAGCGCTGTAAATATGCAGCCGCCAGAGCGGCCCCAAGGAGCGCACCTAAGGAGCACGTCGTACCAACAACATACCAACAACACACCAAGTTGACACTCAAACCCATGACGTGGATTGTGTTTTCTATGCATCCTCTTTGATTATGTTTCCATGTAGTAAGTTTTGTAAATAGTTACCCCTGTTATCCAAGTTTTGTTCCCTGTTATCTGTAAACTCATACATGTTATTTGTACTGAGCATTTTGTTCCATGTAAACCGCTCTGATGCCGAATAGTGCGGTATATAAGAGAATGTAAATAAATAAATAAATAAATAAATAAAAGTATTCCTTCCAGGAATCCAAAACTCTTGGGCAGACAGACTCAGTCGAGTTCTGCTTCCACACGAATGGTCCCTGCACATGGACCAGGTACTCAGAATCTTTCAAGAGTGGGGAACCCCGGACATAGACCTCTTTGCAAGTCCGTGGAATGCCAAACTTCCCCGGTTCTGTTCCAGAATTCCGTGTCAGGGAGTTCAGGCCAAGGATGCCTTCCTCCTTCACTGGGGTCAAGACTTCCTGTATGCCTTTCCACCCATTCCCTTAATTCCCAAGACTCTGTTCAAGCTCCAGAGGGATCAAGGATCTATGATCCTCATAGCTCCACGCTGGCCACGCCAAGTATGGTACCCTCTACTTCTGCATCTCTCCCAAGCTCCCTCCCTGGACTTGGGAGCTGCTCCAGACCTCCTGTCCCAGGAGGAAGGAAATTTGTGGCACCCAAACCCCAAGTCCCTTCACCTCGGGGCTTGGTTGCTGAAGGCTTAGACCTTCAAGGTTGGAATCTTTCTCAGCAGGTGAAGGATATCCTCCATGCTTCCAGAAAACCTTCTACTTAGACGTTCCTATGCTTTTAAATGGAAAAGGTTTTCCATTTGGTGTGCTGAGAAGGGTCTTGACCCTCTAGCACTACCTTTGAATTCTCCATTGGAATATCTCCTGCATCTCTCCAATGCAGGCCTTAAGACGAATTCAGTAAGAGTCCATTTGAGTGCTATTGCAGCATCCCTTAAGCCTCTCAATGGACAGCCTATTTCCTCTCATCCTCTTATTGCAAGATTCATGAGAGGCCTAACTTTAACTAAACCTCCCATTAGGCCTCCTCCAGTGGCATGGGACTTAAATCTGATTCTTGGTCAGCTTATGAAGCCACCTTTTGAACCCTTAGCCACCACCTCCTTGAAATTTCTTTCCTGGAAGGTTATTTTCCTCATTGCAGTCACATCAGCTCGCCGCATCAGTGAGGTACACGCCTTGGTGGCTAATCCACCTTATACAAGGTTTCATCATGATATGGTAGTCCTCAGGACCAATCCACACTTTATGCCTAAAGTGGTCTCACCTTTTCATCTGAACCAGGAGGTATATTTACCTATCTTCTTTCCAGGTCCTCATGCATCAAGTGCAGAAAGGAATCTTCATACCCTGGATTGTAAAAGGGCTCTTGCCTTTTACTTACAAAGGACACAGCAACATAGAAAGTCTTCCCAACTCTTTGTTGCTTTTGATCCCTCTCATTTGGGACTTCCAGTCTCTAAGAGGACACTGTCCAATTGGATTGCTCAGTGTATTTCTTTCGCCTACCAGAGTAAGAACCTTTCTCTGGAGGGCCATGTCAAGGCAAATAATGTGAGAGCCATGGTCACCTCTATGGCTCAACTAAATTCTGTGTCCATCGACCAGATCTGTCGAGCAGCCACCTGGGCCTCGGTTCATACCTTCACAGCCCATTACTGTTTGGACAAGGACTCCCGCCGGGATGCCTTGTTTGGTCAGGCTGTTCTCAAACACCTGTTCCATGCTTAATCAACTCCTGCCCTCCTTCTCTGGATGGATGCCTGAGATCCATAGGAGGAGGTAGAGCCCTTCTCAGGGTCTCACAACCTTGGGGATCTCCCAGGCATCTCTAGCTAGGGAGTCCCCATATGTGAAGACTCATTCCTGCTTGTTCCTGGAGATAGCACAGTTACTTACCTGTAACAGGTGATCTCTGGGAACAGCAGGAATAAGTCTTCACAACCCACCCACCTCCCCTAGGAGTTGTATCTCTCTGTCTATCTTTCCTTCCTCTCTCTCTTTGTCTCAGCTTTAAAACTCGAACTGGGGAGAGGCGGTTAGGAAAGGTGGGAAGGCAGCGCGCAGGCGCTGTGGAATGCTCCCTAAAGCTTTCCTTTTTTGGGAAGCTGGGGAGCGTTCCCGCGCAGGCTCCGTCTGTACCGACGTACCCATATGTGAAGACTTATTCCTGCTGTTCCCAGAGATCACCTGTTACAGGTAAGTAACTGTGCTTTATCAGAGAGGTGGCTCGAGGTCTATCCATTACTGTGGCTCCTGAAACAGAGCCCAGGGCAAAGGAGTTGGAGATTCTACAATATCCCAAGGCTCCTAAGGAGGCAGCTACCTTGCCTGTCCATGAGATCTTATACCCCCTTACCACCTCTCCTCACTCTCGTAGACTGGATACCATGTATCGAGTACCTCCGTGTCCTAGCTTCCAGAAGACTCAGCTTCCTCACCACTCTATTGTAGTGGAGTCAGCTATGAGAAGGATCAGGAGTGCAAAGAGGCATGCCTCTAATCCTCCAGGATGTGAGTGTAGAACTTTGGATGCCTTTGGACGTCGTACTTTCCAGGCTTCCATGCTTTCTGCCAGGATCAGTTCCTATATTTTGTATATGTGAATGTTCCTTAAGGAAGTCACAGGAGATTTAGAGGTTTTGAGCCCTCTTCTTCCTGAGGATAAGAGGCAGGATTTTCTCACACTGGTTAAACATGCCCAGGATGTTTCTAAATTTGTAAATCGTGCAGCTTTTGACGGTTCTGAGTGCATAAGCAGAACCTCTACCTTTGCCATAGGTGCACGTAGAATTGCCTGGCTCCAGGCATCCGATTTGGAGTTCTGGGTCCAGGACAAACTGGACAATATTCCTTTTACAGGTGAGAATCTATTCGGCAAAAATTGGCAAGAAAAGGCCAATGAGTTGGATGCTGATAATTCCACTTTGGATAGACTATCCAAAGTCACAGCTGATCCTGCAAGAAAGAAATCTTTCAAGAAACCATTCTTCTCCAAAAAGAAGAGGTTTTATCCCTCTTATCAGCAGGGACGTTCTGCAGGTCAGTCTGTCTGGAAGACTCAGCAACCACCTAAACAAAGGAAAGCAAAGACTGCTAAGCCTCAACTGTCTCAGCAGTCTCAGCCTCCACAAGGCCTTTGACTTCCATCTAGAGAACTTAGCCTTCCTGGCCCTCAACGGACCAGAACCTTCCACCATTCCAGGAAGGTTGTGTTACTTTGCCCCCAGATGGGGGCAGATAACGGCAGAACATTGGACTCTCTCCATTATAAAAGAGGGGTACGAGCTTCACTTTCTCCGCATGCCCCCTCCCACAATGGTAAGACAGTTCAATTCCCAGACCTCTCTCACCAACCTGTTAGATCAAGAGGTCACTATGCTTCTTGCCCAAGGGGCAATAGAAGAGGTACCCATTCCTCAATAGGGAACAGGGTTTTACTCCCCCTATTTCCTTATCCCAAAGAAAACAGGGGGACACAGACCCATTTTAGATCTCAGAGAATTGAACAAATTCCTGTTCAAAGAGAAATTCAAGATGATTTGTCTGGGAACCCTGCTGCCGAACCTTCAGAGTCAGGATTGGCTTTGTTCTCTAGATCTCAAGGATGCGTACACTCCTGTTCTCATCCATCCAACTCACTGAAAGTTCCTTCGGTTCCTTTTTCAAGGAAAGTACTACCAATACAGGGTGCTTCCTTTTGGCCTGGCCTCAGCACTAAGGGTGTTTACGAAATGCATGGCTGTGGTAGCAGCATTTCTTCGCACTCTAGAAATATTTGTCTTCCCCTACTTAGACGACTGGCTCATTTGAGCCCCATCAGAGTCAGAGGCCAGGATTTCTCTATCTTGCACAAGGCGTATCCTTCAGTATTTGGTCATAAACATCCCAAAATCCAGCCTAACTCCCACTCAGTCTCTAGAGTTCCTAGGAACTTTGTTGGATACCAGGAAAGCAAGGGCCTATCTCCCCCAGGCCCGTTGCCTTCGCATGGTGCAGTTAGCTTCTCAAGCAGTGCTAAAGCCTCTTAGTCCACTCAAAACCTGTTGCTGGGGTCCCCATTTCAACAACCTTTACCCCAGGCAACTCTCACAACAGATGCTTCACCAGTGGGTTGGGGAGCTCATCTGCAAGACCTCTCCACCCAAGGCACCTGGATTCCACAGGAGACTTATCTACAGATCAGTCTCCTAGAGCTCAGAGCAATCTTCCTTGCTCTTCGGGTGTTCCATACTCTGCTCAGCTACAAGACAGTCCTCATTCACATGGACAATCAAGTAGCCATGTTCTTTGTGAACAAGCAGGGAGGAACAAGCTCTCTGTCGCTTTGCAATGAAGCTTTGCGACTATGGGCCCTTGCCAGAGAGCATCAGATTCATCTCCTAGCAGTATATCTTCCAGGTATCCAAAACGCTTGGGCAGACAGACTCAGTCGAGTTCTGCTTCCACACGAATGGTCTCTACATGCAGTCCAGGTGGCCAAGATTTTTCAAATTTGTGGAACCCCGGATATAGACCTCTTAGCAAGTTCGTTGAATGCCAAACTTCCCCGGTTCTGTTCCAGAATTCCGGCTCAGGGCTCTCAGGCCAAGGATGCTTTCCTCCTTCATTGGGGTCAAGACTTCCTTTATGCCTTTCCACCAATTCCCCTGATTCCCAAAACCCTGTTCAAGCTTCAGAGAGACAGAGGCCGTATGATTCTCATAGCTCCACATTGGCCACGGCAAGTGTGGTACTCTCTGCTTCTACATCTCTTTCAAGCTCCCTCTCTGGAGTTAGGGTCTGCTCCAGATCTCCTGTCTCAGGAGGACGGAATGTTATTGCATCCCAATCCCCAGTCTCTGCAGCTCAGGGTTTGGTTGCTGAAGGCCTAGATCTTCATGATCTTAACCTTTCCCAGTAAGTAAAGGATATCCTTTATGCTTCTAGAAAACCTTCCACAAGACGCTCTTATGCTTTCAAGTGGAAAAGGTTTACCATATGGTGTTCGCAGAAGGGTCTTAGCCATATTGCGATACCTGGAATCATTACTATAGTATCTCCTTCATTTATCCAATCCAGGACTTAAAACTAACTCAGTAAGAGTCCATTTAAGTGCTATTGCAGCTTCTTTCAAGCCTTTAAATGGACACCCTATTTCCTCCCATCCTCTTATAACATGATTTATGAGAGACCTTCTTCTAAGTAAGCCTCCCATTAGGCCACCACCTGTGGCATGCGACTTAAACCTGGTTCTTGGCCAGCTTATAAAGCCACCTTTCGAACCCTTGGCTACTACCTCGTTGAAATTCCTTTCTTGGAAAGTCATCTTTCTCATTGTAGTCACATCAGCACGTCGCATTAGTGAGTTGCAGGCACTAGTGGCTGATCCTCCTTATACAAGGTTCCATCATGACAAGGTAGTCGTTAGGACTCATCCACACTTTATGCCAAAGGTGGTCTCGCCCTTTCATTTGAACCAAGCGGTCTACCTGCCTGTGTTTTTTCCAAGGCCTCCTGCATCAAATGCAGAAAGGAATCTTCATAATTTGGACTGTAAAAGAGCTTTAGCTTTTTATTTACAGAGAACACAGCAACATAGAAAGTCCTCTTAACTCTTTGTTGCTTTTGATCCTTCTCATCTGGGAATTCCAGTCTCCAAGAGAACACTGTCCAGCTAGATTGCACAGTGTATTTCCTTTGCTTATCAGAGTAAGAATCTTCCTCTGGAGGATCATGTCACAGCTCACAATGTGAGAGCCATGGCAGCTTCAATGGCTCATCTGCACTCTGTGTCTATCGACAACATCTGTCGAGCATCCACGTGGGCCTCGGTTCATGCCTTCAAAGCCCATTACTGCTTGGATAAGAACTCCCGCTGGGATGCCTTGTTTGGTCAGGCTGTTCTCCAACACCTGCTCCATACCTAATCAACTCCTACCCACCATCCCTGGTAGGATGCCGGAGATCCATGGGGGGAAGTGGAGCCCTTTCACAGGGACACATAACTTCTGGGGTCTGTCCCTGGCATCTAAAGCTAGGGAGTCCCCATATGTGAAGATTACATTCCTGCTTGTTCCTGGAGATAGCATAGTTACTCACCTGTAACAGGTGATCTCCGGGAACAGCAGGAATTTAGTCTTCACAACCCACCCACCTCCCCTAGGAGTTGTATCTCTCTATCTGTCTCTTTCTCTTTCCCTCTCTCTCTCTTTGTCTCAGCATTAAACTCAACTGGAGAGAGGCAGTTGGGAAAGGCGGGAAGGCAGCACACAGGCGCTGTGGGATGCTCCCAAAAGCTTTGTAATTGGACGCTGGGGAGCGTTCCCACGCAGGCTCCGTCGGTACCGACGATACCCATATGTGAAGATTAAATTCCTGCTGTTCCCAGAGATCATCTGTTACAGGTGATTAACTATGCGCTCTGGTGAGTCTGCTTTGTCAATAGTTTACTGGAGCAAGGAGACGGTTCCTGGGCTATTTATGCCAGTGTCATAAAAAAGGTGATCTGCTCAGTCTCCAAGCTGCGAGAGGAGGTGCTAAACCCAGAGGTTCCTCAAGGAACAACAATTAGCAGGTAAGTCTAATTTCACCTTCCATTTCATCCTACTAGACCAGTCCAGACAAGTGGGTTGTGTTTCCCTATCAGCAAGTGTGGAGACAGAGAAAGAGAGAGAATTTGAAACTTTCAGTGACATCATCACTGCTACTAATGCTGATGCAGCAGTGGGCACACTTCAGTATTTCTCTTTCTCCAGAAGACGATGGATGCTATTTCTGATGCAGCTCAGTTTTGAATTATTAGCTCCTGGACAGCCATTTTTAAAAGTATCTCCTCAGAAGATCTAAATGGGGGATGTTTCCAGGGGGTACCTTTGATACTCTATTGGCGTTTCCTGTACAGATGGGATTGAAAAAGGATCCTATCCTAGTCAGGATTGAAGACCATTTGAGCAGTCTGGATTCGGTCGGATCAAGGCCCTTGTCTTCACACAGCCTCAAGTCCTTCAGCTCCCTCTTTCCCCCCAGATTTTCTTAACCAAAGAGAGGTTTTCCAGAAGAAGGTTTGAACTAGAAGGCCTAATATCTTTTTTTTTTTTTTTTTTTTATTATGCAACATAATATACATGCAATACACTTAGAATAAAGAGAATGCATAAAGACAAATACAGAATCGAAGAAAAACAGGTAATGAGGCAAATGCAAATAGTGCAAATTAGATCACAGTATAAGGAGGGGGGGAAGCCAACCATCAGGAGAAATATATATCATATAAATGACTCAGGAAAAGAGAGATTACAGGCAGATCCAACAAGTTCTAAACTAAAGGCCTCATCCTACAGGAATAGAGGTCTGGGCAAGCATGCCCCTAGAGTTGAGGAAAACACTAAGCTGAGAGGTCTCAAAAAACAAATATCTAATGTTATCTAATGAAGCACATATTTATAAGGAAAACAGACTAAAGGAGGCTCCTAAATCCAATACAGCTTGACACATATCCAAAAACTTCCTCCTTTGCTCCTGAGTAGACCTAGCTAAATCGGGAAAAACCCATATTTTGCCCCCATAAACAGGTCAGATCTGTGATTAAAAAATAAATGAAGGACATGATCCCTATCTTGAGGAAACATAAAAATGACCAACAATGTTCCACATTGCACAACTTCAGACTGGGTATTCTCTAGCAATCCTTTTAAGTTCAATGACTCAGATGCCGGGGGTGATCCTAGACCCAGAGGCTCCTCTCTAGGGTCAGATGACTCAGCCCTGATTGGAAGATAAAATACCTTAACCATGGGAGGAAGAGCATTCTCAGGCATTTTTAAGATTTCCAGGAAATACTTAATGCAGAACAGTTTGGGGAGACAACAGTGGTGTTTTTGGGAAATTAACAAATTTCAAATTAAGTGCATAGACAGCATCATCCAGACTTTCTAACTTCCTTGAAGTTAGTAACTTGTCTTGGATTAAGGTAGATTGAGTCTCACCAAACTGAACCACCGAGTCCTCTACCATCTTAACCTGTGAGTCCAAATGGGAGAATTCTGTATACTTGGTTTGCAATCATGTATGGATATCCAATGTTAAGGTAGCCATCGGAGAAGTCAAATGATCAACAGCTGCTACAGCCTGCCAAACACACTCCAGGGACACCTTTGGAGGCTTCACAAGTGCTGCTTTCTGCTGAATGTTACAAACAGTCTGCAGCTCAGTAATTCTCGCCGAAACCCCAGCTGACGCTGAAGGGGGGGGAGGCTCAAGGACACAGTCGCACCAGCAGAACATTCCGCTACCGCTGGGAAGACTTCTGACATTGACTGTGATGCACTTTCGGGTGGCCTCCTACTGCTCCGGATACCTCACCTGCGCCTCTTACTAATGCAGATGGGCACTATGGTTGAGAGAATGCTCTCTATGGATGGAGCAGCAAGCAGTGACAGTCCTTGGATTCCGATCCATGTTTGGCAGAATTCTTCTTTCTCCAGCAAGCATGGTCTTTCTGGACAGACTGTCAAGACCAGGATAACTTCCGGAACTTTGAATTTCTCCAGGAACAAGCAGGAAGTTAGTCCTCTCATATGGGTGATGTAGCCACCGATGGAGCCCGTGCAGAGCATTTCCCTAGCTTTTGGGAATGCCACCACGCATGCATGGTCCCCTTCCCGCCCAAAGGTGCCATCTTACTCAGTCTCCCTTTTTCCAGAGAGCTTTTCAGATGTGCGTCTCGTCCCCGGAAAGGTTTTCTCTGTTTCCAACCGGCTTTTGCTCTACTGGCCTTCGCCAGTCCTCTTCCTGCCTCCCGAGCACTTCTGCTTTGGCCCTGGTCTCTGGGTTTTTCTTTTATGCCTTTTTATTTTTACCGTGCTTTGTGCCCTTTTTATCCACTGGCCACATCGAGGATCTTCAAGCTCTCAGGGATCTTTTTTGCCCCAATTTCCTCCGGTTTTAAGAAATGTGATAGATGCTCCAAAACATGTCACTCACAGACACCCATGACTGTTGTCTCAGGTGTCTAGGAGCCAACCATAACCCTGAGCTATGCTTCCTCTGTAAGAAAATGTCTTCCAAAGCCAGCCAGAGTCATAAGCAGAAGCTGGATGATCTCTTACATAAGGCAGCCCCGATATCCCTGGTAGCCTCCCACTCTTCGGCCCCGCAACCTCTGGAGTCTCCCAAGGCTCCTCCCCGGGCCTGGAGGGAATCTGACCAGGGGGTCACCTGAACGTGAGCGTAAGAAGACGGTCTCAAGGACACTGTTGGGGGGGGGGGTTCCAGACAAGCGTGAGAAGACATGCGCCTGGCTCTCAGCTTCCCTAGGCAGTCTCTGGAGTTGGAGAGGGAGCTGCCCAGTAAGGTACTTTGAACCGATACGGAGCCTCCGGCGAAGGTGCCCAGTCTCCCGAGGGTCATCCTGGCAAGGACCCTCTCTCCTTCTCGACACCCGACCTGGTCACTCCGGCGTTGGTGTCGAAGGGCCCCATTCCCGAGTGGGAGGCCCGAATGCTGGCCTTGGAACGCAATGTTTGTGTTCCTCGCTGCCCAGCAGGTGCTGATGCCCAGCCCCGCTGTCATGTGCCTTGAGACCACAGGGACCTTGACCTCGAGGACTCCCCAGGCCAACATTGTGACCCCCGAGAGCCAGAAGCCTCGTGAGGATCCGCGTGAGATCTTTGTGGGCGAGTGCCTCCGGCTCCGGGCAAGTTTTGGTCTCTGAGATCTGGCGCAGGTCACCGATCCGTCTCGAGCCACCTGACCTCGAGTCCTCCACGGACTACTCAAACTGGGAGTCTGACGGAGAGACCTCCCCGGAGACTCTGTCCCACTGAAACCATCCCTCAGACTCCTCCCCACCGACCCAGAGGCGTCGGTTACCTCCCGAGGACACCTCCTTCCTGGAGTTCGTCTGGGACATGGCGCGGGCCCTAGCACTCGCCACCAAGTCGGAGCAGCTCCGCGCTGAGGAACTTGATATTCTGCAATATGAAGCTTCTTCGAGGGAGGCTTTCTTGATGCAGGTTCCTCCCATTTTGATCCACCTCCTACTCTGCATGTGGAAGACCCCGGCCTCTGTCCCGATTGTGAGCAAGCGCCTGGATGCTATGTATAAGGTCCAGCGAGGTCCGGGGTTTCAGAAAGCCCAGCTTCCCCACACCTTGATGGTGGTCGAATCGACCATGCGGAAGCTAAAGAGCCCGAAGACTCATTCATCAGTCACCCTGGGCAGAGAGTCTCATACCCTGGATGCCCTCGGGCGCAAGGCTTATCAGGGCTCTATGTTGTCATGCTGCATCCAAGTTTATTAATTATACTTTGGGATGTTCCTCTGTGATCTCGCTATGGAGCTCTGAGGCTTCACGGCAGGCCTTGACGGAGACCATCTCTGGCGTTTTCAGGCCCTCAAAGTCCGTTGGGGAATGCTTGATGTACCTCTCATGAGCAGCATACGACAGCATCAAGTCTTCGCCCGGGTAGCTGCGGCTGGCATTGGAGCCTGCCAGCAGGCTTGGCTCCAGTCCTCAGACCTGGAACAGTGGGTCCAGGAGAATTTACTGGACGTCCCTTGCCTTGGGGAGCAGCTATTTGGCAAGAACATGGAGGATAAGGTCACAGAGATCGAGACGGATTGTATGACTCCTACTCGCCTCTCCCAGAAAACGTCTTCCCTCCCCAGGAAGAAGCAGCAGAGCAAGAAACCTTTCTTCCATCGAAAGTGGCTCCCGTACAGGGGCTACCCTGCCTATCTGCCGGCGTTGACCCCCGTTCAGGGTGGCAAGGAGACGTCCATGGTCCACGGCCCTCATAAGCCGAACGGTCCCAAGACCCAACTCCTGACTTCGGCTAACCAGCCTTGGGGTTTTGATGCCATCAGCATAGCCTCTCCCCCTCTGGCAGGGTGGCTGTCTGTCGTGGGGCGTCTGGTCCATTTTTCCCACAGATTTGAGTCCATCTCCATCTCCAGGTCGTTCGGGAGGGCGGTCGTCTCCATCTGGACCAGGCCCCTCCTTTGTACTTTCCCGGGGAGCCATGTCGGCTTTCCCAGCACCAGGCCTTCCTGAGTCAGTAGCTCACAGGCCTCCTCAAGGACAGACCTCCTCAAGGACAGTCCCACTGCGCTCCCGCGGATGGGTTTTTACTCCGATACTTTCTCTTCCTGAAGCAGACAAGGGGCCTTCGGCCCATCCTCGACTTGTGGAATCTCAACATGTTCCTGGTGTGGGAGAAGTTCAAGATGCTCTCCCTTGGAACGTTACTGTCCTATCTTTGGCAGGGCGATTGGCTATGCCCCTTGGACAAAGAATGCCGACGCTCTCATCCTTGTTCACCCCAAACCTGCTTCATGGTTCAGGGAAACTATTGCCAGTACAGGGTACTTCCCTTCTGCCTCGTGTCCGCCCCATGAGTCTTCATGAAGTGCCTGGCCGTGGCTGCGGCCCAGCTGCTGCTGCAGGGCAACTTCGTCTATCCATATCTAGACGACTGGCTCGTAACAGGGGGCGTGGCCTCCGAAACCAGGCATGCCACGGACCGCACCATTTGCCTCCTGGAGGATCTGAGGTTCGTGATCAATTACTCAAAGTCCCACCTCACTCCAATTCAGTACCAGGAGTTAATTGGGGCTCGCTTGGATACCCTTCAGGCCATTGCTTTTCTTCCTCAGGACAGGGCAGACCGCCTTGTGTCCCTGGTGCAGGAGGTGTGCCGTGGCGCTGTCCTGACCTGGACGATGCTTCGCCTTCTCGACCACATGGCCTATGTCGTGCCCATTGCCCGTCTCAACATGCGGGCGACGCAGTGGTGCCTCCAAGCGCAGTGGGAGCAGTCTGCCGGCCGCCTCCGAGACCCCATTTCCATCTTTCCCAGTGCCATGGAGTCTCTGGCTTGGTGGCAGGAGTTTCGGAACCTGCTTCGCTGTATGCTCTTCGAAGCCCTGGCGCATCAGATGGTCTTGACCACGGACACTACCCTGGCAGGCTAGGGAGCCCACTGCGAGGGACGGCGCACTCGGAGGTCCTGGTCCCTCGAGGAGTCCTGGCAACAGATCAAGCTGCTGGAACTCTGGGCAATTCGCCTCGCTCTCAGGGTTTTCAGGGACCACGTGCAGCACCGAGCGGTGCTAGTCCAGACAGACAATCAGGTTATGATGTTATATGTGAACAAACAGGGGGGGAGCACTGATTCCTACAGCTTTTGTTCAGAGGCAAAAGCCTTGTGCTCCTTTGTGGTGAGCCAGGACATGATCGTCCAGGCCACTTACCTCCCCGGTCAGGACAATGCATTGGCGGACCGGCTCAGCAGGGTCCTCCGGTCGCACGAGTGATGCCTGTGTCCCCAAATGGTACAGCGCTTCTTCCAGCATTGGGGGATTCTGGGCTTGGACCTTTTTGCCAGCCCGGCAAACTCGCAGCTTCCTCGGTTCTGCGGTCCCCTCCTGCACCTGGACAGGGTGGCCCCCGATGCCTTCCTCATCTCGTGGGATACGGGGTTACTATATACCTTCCCCCCATGCCTCTCATCGCCCGGACCCTTTTCAAGGTTCAGCGGGACGGGTCCTCAATGATTCTCATAGCCCTGAGGTGGGCCAGGCAGCCTTGGTTTCCCCTTCTGCTCCGTCTCTCGACAGAACCCCTGGTCCTGCTCAGGTTCTCACTGGAGCTGCTGATGCAGGAGGAGGGTCTGCTGCTTCACCCCAATCTGAGGTCCCTGTCCCTCACAGCTTGGCAGCTGAACAGGTTGCTTTAGCCTCCTACCATCTTCCCGTGGAGATCGAGGGCATTCTTTTGGCCTCACGAAAGGACTCGACCATATGGGCTTACACCTTCAAGTGGTGTCTGTTATCAGTGTGGTGCTCAGAGCTCCGAGCAGACCCATTTTCATGCCCTACCAGTTTGATCTTGAAGTACCTGCTCCACCTCTCACAGTCTGGACTGAAATCTAACTCGGTCAGGGTTCACCTGAGTGCCATCTCAGCGAACCACCACCCCATCGAGGGCAAACCTCTTTCGGGGCTACTGCTGGTCTCTTGTTTCATGCGAGGCCTGCTTCTTTTCAAGCCCCCTACCAAGCTGACCAAGCCGCCCTTTGAGCCCAAAGCTACCTGCCCGCTGCGGCACCTGTTGTGGAAGGTGGCCGCCTTGATAGCTCTCACCTCTGCCCGGAGAGTCAGTGAACTCCAGGCGCTGATGGCCGAGTCACTGTACATGAGGTTCTATGGGAACCGGGTGATCCTGTGGACTCACCTCAAGTTTCTTCCGAAGGTTGTCTTGGATTTTCATCTCAGTCCAGAGAAAGTGCTGCCCACTTTCTTCACGAAGCCCCATGCCAACCGGACATTGGCGAGTCTCCATACCCTGGATTGTAAGAGGGCTCTCTCTATCTACCTGCAATGGACTCGGGACCACTGCAGATCCGGTCAGCTCTTCATTTCCTTCGACCCCAGCCATTTGGGGCTGACGGTACCTTGTCCATCTGGGTGGCGGACTGCATTGCATTTGTCGGGTTTCCCCTGGAACGCTGAGTCATGGCTCACAATGTCTGAACAATGGCGACGTCTGTCACTAACCTGTGTTCGGTGCCACTGGCAGACATCTGCCGGGCCATCATCTGGTCTTCCACTCACACATTCACGGTGCATTACTGCCTGGAGAGGGAGTCCCATCAGGATGCCGCCTTCAGCCAGGCTGTACTTCGTAATCTTTTCGGGGTTTAAGCAACTCCTGCCTTTTGACCCTACTTGTTTTGGCTACCGGGAGCATGGCCATCTGTTGACCGTGGGTCCTTGGGCTGTCTTCGGCTTTCACTGGCAACTGCTCATGGCAATCCCGTGCTTTTTTTCTACAGGTCCTCAGTAGCCTGTAGTTAGGGAGTCCCATATGTGAGGAGTGACTTCCTGCTTGTTCCTGGAGAAAGCGTAGTCCTCCCAACCCTCCCTTTTCCCCTTGGTTGCTGTATATTTTTACCATCTTCTTGAAGGGGCTATAGCTATGGCACCTGACTGAGTAAGATGGCAGCTTTGGGCGGGAAGGGGACCACACATGCTTGGTGGCATTCCCAAAGGATTTCTTTGAAACCTGGGGAAATGCTACGTGCTGGCTCCATCGGTGCCGATGTCACCCATATGTGAGGATTGATTCCTGCTGTCCCTGAAGAACACCTGTTACAGGTAAGTAACTACGCTTTTCCCGCACACAGCCGGCAAGCAGCTCCCTACCAAAGAGGGGTCAGAGCACGGTCATAACTTCACCACCAAAATGAGTGTCTCAGCTAGAGGGATCTGGCGACTCTAATGACCCTGGAACAGACTATTCTAGCTCTGAAAAGAGATCTAGGCAGGAAGAGGACCAGGAGAAGTCCCCTATCATCCACTTGTTTTGGAAGGATGAGTTAATGGCCTTAATTGCTCAGGTGTCCTCCTCCCTAGAGCTGTCAGACTAGGGATAGGGTATAGAACTGTAGACTTCTGGTGACTGATGCTTCCCCCTGCTCCTGATATTCCGGAAAAGCCTTTTCAAAATAATGTGCTTTATGGGCTATTTAAAATTTTTTGAAGCTGGACTTGTGACATAAGTAATCTGACAAACAATTCCAGAGGTGAGGGTTTAAGAAATAGAATGCTAAATGACGTATGGTTTCTAGTTGTGCACAAGTGACCAAGGGACGTACTAAGAGGTTATTGGCCTGGGATGGTGAGGTTTGTGTCTGGCAGCAGGGAATTAGAAGAGATGAGAGATACAGTGGGAGACCTGTATAGTTTGCTTTATATGCTATTATAAGGGTTTTAAAATGAAAATAGGTAAATAAGAGGAAGCCATTGATTTTGTGGCCAAGGATATTGCAGTCAATGTGTTTAAGAAATGTGTTTGAGAAATCTTCTAATCATTTCAGGAATATTTAACTAATGAGGTCTCAGACTTTTATGGCTCTGGAATGATTAGAAGAAGATTTCTCAAACACATTTCTTAAACACATTGAGTGATTTATGAACGACATTTTACATTGACTTGCTATTCGTTCAAATAATAGACCTTTAGTAAAGGATATTGCAGTGGCAACAGTGGCACAGCATTGGCTTTTGCTACAACATTGGATAATAGACATGACTTCTAAATCTCGGTTAGCCAAATTTGCCTTTAGAAGGAAACTCTTCTTTGGAGAGGGCCTACAGGAACTGGTTAAGGACTTCAGAGAGTTCAAACCTCATTGCCTTCTGGAGGATAAACCTGGAAATGGGCAAATTTGTTCTCCGGGAACAAGCAGGAAGTCAGTCCTCACATATGCGTGACGTCGGCACCAACTGAGACATTGTGGAAGGATCCACCCAGCTTTCAAAGAAAGCTTTTGGGAGATGCCACCCCTCATGCATGGTCCCCTTTCCTGCCCAAGGGTGCCATCTTACTCAGTCTCCTTTTTTCCTCAGAGCCCTTCAGACGTTCGTCTGGCTTGAACCTGGAAAAAGGTTATTTTTTTTCTCTCCGAATTTCATACTTGCCTCTGGTATCACACCGGTATTCTTCCCGCCACCTGACCTCATTGCCTCGGTGTCGAGTTCGGATTTATTTTTGCAGTTTTTTCATTTCTTTAATTTTCTGGCATCTTTGCGCCTTTTTTCACAACTGGCAGCCTGGTGAATCTTCGACCTCGCAGGGGTACTTTTTTCCCCATGGCTACCAGTGGCTTTAAGAAGTGTTATCGGCGCTCAGAAATCATGTCTTTGACTGACACACACGACTGCTATCTCCGCTACCTCGGGCCAATCCACGACCCGATAGCATGTGGTCTTTGCAAAAGGATGTCCATCAGGGCCCTCAAGAGCTGCCAGCAGCAGCACAATAAGTTATTCCCCGAGTCCCCGGTACTTCCGAAGGTCAGGGCCTCGTCTGAAGTCTCAACACCTCGGGCGGACCCTTCCGAGCCAAAGCCCCATCGTGGGTCTTCAGAAAGGGGGTTTCCCTCGAGTTAACTCAAGAAGAAGAAACCCTTGAAGGCGGCATCCTTGGACAGATCCGACCAGCCAGGTGCCCCCCCCCCCCCCCCCGGCCAGGTCTGAGGCATCAGAGAAGGAGCAGCCTGCAAAGGCTCCCCGGAAGGATTCAACCTCTGACTAGCCTCTGCCCCCAGAGACCATCCTCGTTGAAGATTCTCCTTTTAGGGAGATGGCGCCAGGCATGAGTCCCTCATTGCCTGCGCCAAAGGCTGCGGAGCCTTCTGGTCAGCGGGCGCTGTTGTCTGCTACGACTGGTTCATCCACCCCGACCACCGGGCCCTCAACATTGAATACGTCCCTGGAGGCCGAGCCAATCCTCGAAGTCCTTCAGCTTCAAGTCGATCCTCGGCCGAAGTCTTGATCTGATTCCTTCTCGATAACACCATGATTGTCCCCGGCAAGTGTGCCAGGCACTGGCCGCGGTGCATCAGGAGCCCTGAGGCCTGCAGAGCAGCCGTCCTATGAGTCCTCGATGGACTACTCTGAGTTAGAGATGGTGGATGAGGAGTCCCCCGATACCCGTCGCCACTGTAACGTTCCATCAGACTCTCCCGTCTTGGAGCCTCGACTGTGGTCCAAGCCAGAGGATAATGGACTTCCTTGATTTTGTCAAGGATATGTCTAAGGCCCTGGCATTCCCTTAGGAGTCTGAGGAGGACCCTCGGGTGGATGAATTGGAAATCCTCCAGTACAAGGCTCCTCCAAGGTTATTGCTCATGGTACCCATCCCTCCCATCCTGGAACAGGTGATGCTCCGGATGTGGGCACTGGCATCAGCGTCAGTGCCGGTGATGAGTAAATGGCTCAACTCAATGTGTCGAGTCTGCTGGAGCCCGGGCTTCCAGTAATCACAGCTACCTCATAATTCCATGGTGGTGGAGTCGGTCATGCGTCGGCTGAAAAGCCAGAAGAGGCACTCCTCAGTGCCCCCTGGCAGGGACGCCCGCACCTTTGATGCTTTTCGGCAGACAGTGTTACAAGGGCTCTATGCTCATCAGATGCATCCAGGTCTACCAGTTGTACATGGGCATGTGCCTGAGAGACCTGGCGTAGGAACTTGCCAGATTCTCAGCTGGTCTCTCCTAGGAACTCCTGCAGTGGTTCAAGAACCTGACCAAGACAGTCCGTGAGTGCTCCAAGTTCATGTTTTGGGTGGTATATGACAGGTTTGAGTCAGTGATTCGAGTAGTGGTAGTGGGCAGTGGTGCACAACGCCAGACTTGGCTACAGTCGTCCGACCTCGAGCAATGGGTTCAGGATAAATTGATCGATGTCCCATGCCAAGGAGAGAACCTCTTTGGCAAACTCATGACTGACAAGGCTGCCTAGCTGGAAACCAAGTTCTCGAAGAGGACCAGGCTCTCAAAAAAGACCGCTGCCCCGTTCTACCCGTGGAAAGGAGCTTCTTACAGAAACTACCCACCTTTTCAGGCCTCCCCAGCTCCCCAATAGGGTCAGCAAGCGTCAGCAAGCCAAGGGACATGGGCATGGCCCTTTTGAGCAGAAGGCTCCAAAACCCCAGGCACTGGCTCTGGCCAAGCCAGGGTGGAGTTTTTGACTCCTTGAGCATAGCCTCACTCCCCCAAGGAGATCAGCAGCCCATAGGGGGACATCTGGCCCACTATGCCCAGAGGTGCCCATCACCACTGACTCCTGTGCACTTCAAGTGGTCAGGGAGGATTACCTCCTCCACCTGACTTAGACACCTCCCCCTTATTTTCCTGGAGGTGTCTAAGTCACGTTTCCCTTCTACCGGGACCCCTTCTACTGAAGGAGTTGGCAGTTCTTCTCGAGGACAAAGTGGTGGAACTGGTGCTCCACCATCTCAAGGGCAAAGTGTTCTACTCCACGTACTTCCTCATGCCAAGAAGAACAGGGGACCTAAGGCCCATTCTCGACCTGCGCAACCTCAACAAATTCCTGGTGAGGGAGAAGTTGAAGATGCTCTCCCTTGGAACATTGCTGCCCTACCTCCAGCAGGGAGATTGGCTATGCTCCTTAGACTTCAAGGATGCCTATACCCACATCCTCATTCACACCAAACATAGGCAGTACCTGCGGTTCATAGTGGGGGGCAGGCACTATCAGTACAGGGTGGTCCTTTCGGCTTGGCTTCTGCCTCAAGAGTCTTCACAAAATGGCTGGCAGTCATGGCTGCCTTTCCACGTCTCCTGGGGGTCTTTGTCTTCCTCTACCTGGATGACTGGCTCATAAAGGAAGGCACAGCCTCAGAGGTGCAGCACCATCCAGGTTCTACAACACTTGGGTTTTGTCATAAACTACCCCAAGTCTCACCTCCTCCTGACACAGTTTCTGGACCCCAGGGTGGCTGACTGGTTCTTCCAGGTACTTTGGGAACCTGTGATGGACCTGTTTGCCAGCCCAGACAATTTCCACTTGCCCTGCTTCTGTTCCTGGCAGACTCGCCCCTCCAGTGGCAGTGGACGCATTACTCGTCTTATGGTCGGAGGGCCTCTTGTACGCCTTCCCTCCCATGCCACTGATTGACAAAACTTTGTTCAGGACCTTCCGCGACAGGGCCTCACTCATCGTGATAGTTGTTCGATGGCCCAGGCAACCGTGTTTTTTGCTGATCCTCCGATTAGTGGTGGAGACCCCCATCCAATTGGGGACTTCTCCGGGACTCCTGTTTCAGAAAGGGGACTCTCTTCTGCACCCCAACTTGGAGTCCATGTCACTGACAACGTGGCTGCTGAAAGGGTGACCCTAGCCCCTTTCAACCTCTCGGGTGGGCTAGAGGAGATTCTGCTGGCCTCCCGCAAGGTCTCTATTAGAAAAGCTTATGCCCTCAAATGGCACAGGTTTTCGACCTGGTATGCCGAGTACTGGGCAGATCTATTCTCCTGCCCAGTGGGTTTAGTGTTACATTACCTTCTCCACCTCTCGCAATCCGAGCTCAAGTTTAACTCTGTCCAGGTGCACCTTAGTGTCCTGGCGGCGAACCACCACCCAGTCGTTGGTGACCTGCTTTCTTAGGGGTCTGCTCTTATCAAAGCCCCTGGTTCACCCTCCAGCAATCAAATGCGACCTTAATATGGTATTGGGGCAGCTCACTCGCCTACCCTTTGAGTCTCTGGCTACTTGCCACCTACGCTACTTCTCTTGGAAGATGGCATTCCTGGTTGCACTCACCTCTGCTCACAGAGTTAGCGAGCCTCAGCCTTATTGGCGGAGGCCCCTTATACCAGGTTCTACAAGAATAGAGTGGTGCTCCGCACAGACCCTAATTTTCTTAAAAAAGTAGTATCGCCCTTTTATCTCAACCAGGAAGTAGTACTCCCTACCTTCTTTCCGAGACCTCACTCTAGTAGGGTGGAGACAGTCCTTCACACCTTGGACTGTAAGATGGCTTTATCCTTCTATATCTAATGCACCGGGCCACCGCAGAGCTACTCAGCTTTTCGTCTCCTATGACCCCAGTAGGCTGGGGGAGGTGGTGACCAAGCTTACGCTGTCCACCTGGGTGGCGGATTGTATTGTCCTCACCTATGAGCAGGCGGGGCTCCCGCTGGAAGGCCATGTCACAGCGCACCGTGTAAGGGCAAACTTGCGCTCTCTCCCGATGGTGGACATCTGCCGGGCTGCCGCTTGGTTTTCAGTCCATACCTTCGCAGCCCATTGCTGCCTGGAAAGAGAGTCCCAATGGGAAGGTGCCTTCGGCTAGGCTGTGCTCCGTAATTTGTTTGGGGTTTAGGCAACTCCTACACTTCTATGTTCAGGCTACCGGAGTGCTGGTTTTTATCAGACCCAGGGGTCCTATTGTGGTGTGTGGACACGGACTTAATTGCTACTATTCGCGGCTCCCTGTGAGGGAGTCTGCAGTTTTGCAATAGGCTTTTGGAAGCCTATAGCTGGGGAGTCCCATATGCGAGGACTGACTTCCTGTTTGTTCCCGGAGAAAACGTAGTCTTGAAGGACTAGAAAAAGGGACTGTTACTTCTGGAGAGAGATCTGCAACTGTGAGTATATACTTCTGGTAATTTTCTAAAAGGAATTCTTTGTATTAAAGCTAATTAATCTGTGAATCCACTATTTTTGTTAAATCAGTCAGGGCCTAGTAGCAGCAGTTTAAGTTTAAATTTAAAACACAGAGGAGAACTTTCTGGTTACATTTCATACCCAGCAGAGAGCTTGTAGTTTAAATTTAATAGTCACTCAGGGCCTAGCATCAGCAAAGTACTTTTAGCTTAAATTTAAAACACAGAAAAGAGCTTTCTGGTTACATTTGGAACCCAGCAGAGAGCTTGTAGTCTAAATTTCATAAGAAGTTAGAGCCTAGCAGCAGCTAAGAGCTATAATTTAAATCAAATCAGAATATAGCTTACCTCAGCAGCACAAGACAGGGTACTGTGTAGCAGCCCTCTTTTAATAAGTGTTATTTCCCTCCCTCCCTCCCCAACATCCCCACACCCCTGGGATAATTGTAGCTTGTCAGACGGCTGCCTGGGTGAGAATGTTCACAGTCTTGGCAAGTGCATATGTCAATATGATTTGCAAGGGATTGTGGGCAATGCAGTCCATTCACACCCGACACAGCTGCTCACAATAATTTAGTTGTGCTCAAGTGTAAAGCCAATAAGATATTTATTTATGGGGTTATTTCTCCCAACACAGATATGCTTGGTAGCACATAAATCAGGTTACTTGCTTTCAGTGTTAAACTTGGAAAAACAAAATAAGGAAAACAACATTTGAACTTGTCAGGCAATCAAAGCAAAAGAAATAAGACCTGGTTGGCAACAAACTGGTCTTTTCTGTAGGCTTTAGCTAATATTCTCTTAGCAATGTATCAAACAACAAACAAAAGCCACAAAGAAGAGAAAAACTGTTCTTTTCAGGTTAACTTCTTATATCTTCCCACATGGATTCAGAAGTGATTCTCTCAGAGCTCACAAGCAATTAGGTAAGGCTCAATTGCTAGCAGTTATCCAGCTGAAACCCCTTAGCTGGCTTGCTTTCTACTGCGTGGCTAAAAATCCTACTCAGGAGCTTTTCTGAGTAAATTAAAGAACAAGTTTGCATTTCTTTGTGTTGGTTGCTGTACTTTGTGACAGAAAATCACCAAAGGAGTTTAGACAGAGAGCAGTCCATGTAAACAGATTCTTCATCTGCTATCACCCCCTCTTCTTCAACAATCATGGGTTCAATATCATGGATTGGCACAGATGAATCTCCCAATGGAGCTCTTTCAGGAGAATACTTGTTTCCCTGCTGTCTTTCAAGGTTATAGCTAGGGCATAGATCAGTGTTCATACCTGAGCTTCCATTGCTGTTAGAGTTCCTCTCTATATAGCCTGGCCAGTATGTAGTCCAGTTCTTATGTCCAGCCTTCCAATCCAGATCCCTGGACACTGGATCTCTCTTCACATACCTTCTGGCACGGGTCTTAGGGTCCCTTCCACGTGCAGCCGTCTCCCTCACAGGTACCGTCTGGAGATTCCTAGCTCTGCAGCACCATTCCTCTGGCTTTCCCCAGTCCAATGGTGTATGCTGGCCCTTGGAATGCCTCCCAGTATACGTACTGCTCTGGACTCTTCTAGCCCTCTCAAAGGCTTTTCTCCTCTTTCTTCCAAAGGGTTTCTTTCCCGCTCTGTCCGTCCGGTTTGGCTTCTGCTTCTGATGATCCTTCAGATGAAACTGAGGATATCCAAGCTGATCATGAAGATGATGATGATCCTGAGGATAATTCTCTGTAGAATAAACTCTACCTTTATTCTGCTTAGATGAGTGCTCCTCCCTAACACAGCGCAGCTGTGCTGAATCAGGCCCTGCCCTTTGAGATGAGTGCTTAGGGATTACCTCATAGCCCTCCTGATTGAACACACGTTTCCCCACTTCAGCTCCTCTAATGGCTGTTGGAAACCTGGTGCATTCTGGGACTGGTAGTCTTTTATGGGGAAATTCTGTTTCCTTATTTCTACCAGAACTGACAGGTTGCTTGTTCAGAGTCACTTCACCTTTTCTATAGCTCCTTCATGAGCTATGATAAGCTTCCTTATCACAAGCTTTATAGGTACTTGCACATCTTAAAGGAAAGGAGGTGCTCTCAGGTGCAGCTCGTTATCCAAATCAGTCATACACTAAGGACCTGAGATTAATTAAGCTTCAGGTGAACAAGGCATATTAAACGTATTAGGTACAATTTTATTAGTATAAGTATCCATAGCAACCCTTAGTAAGTAAAGAACTTAAAGATCTAAATGCAAGCTTAAAACTAAGATGCAGACAGCAGTCCAGCAGCAAGATGGGGGCTTTCCAGTCTTTTGCATTGAGTGTCACATGTATGATTTTCTCCCAGTTGGTGAGAGGTCTTACGTGTGCACTAGGTGCAAAGAGCTCTTTGGGAACGAGTCCGTTCTCTAAAGGCTAGATAGCAGACTTGGAAGACGTAAGAAAGACAGAGAGGTACATAGACAAGACCTACAGGGATGTAGTCCTGAAGTCCCACCTCCAGTCTGGCAGCATCCCTGTTGCCATGGAGGAGAGAGGTCACGTGACAGGAGAGCATCACCCTGGTGTGGCAGGATGTGATCCTGTAACTAGGACCTGTCCTCCAGGTGAGGTAAAACCCTCTCGCACCGAGGACGTTTCTCCAGAGCCATGTGCCCATGAGGGAAGGGTTAGGACAGCCGTTATAGTTGGGTGATTCGATCATTAGGCATGTAGATAGCTGGGTGACTGGTGGACATGAGGATCACCTGGTAACATGCCTGCCTGGTACGAAGATAGCAGACCTCATGCGCCACTTAGATAAGGTCTTCGATAGTGCTGGGGAGGAGTCTGCTGTCTTGGTACATGTCGGTACCAATGAAATAGGAAAATATGGTAGGGAGGTTCTGGAGGCTAAATTTAGGGTTTTAGGTAGGAAGTTGAAATCCAGAACTTCCAGGGTAGCGTTCTCCGAAATGCTTCCCGTTCCACGCGCAGGACCCAAAAGGTAGGCAGAGCTCCGCAGTCTCAATGCGTGGATGAGACGATGGTGCAAGGATGAGGGTTTTGGATTTGTTAGGAACTGGGGAACATTCTGGGGAAAGGAGGGGCTCTTCCGAAGGGATGGGCTTTACATTAACTGGGATGAAACCAGGCTGCTGACATTAACCTTTAAAAAGGAGATAGAGCAGCTTTTAAACTAGATAATAGGGGAAAGCCGACAGTCGCACAAGAGTGTATGGTTCTGTAGGGTATATTCGTAGCACAAAAATAAGTTAGACTCTCTGTTGTCTAGGGGAATATGGCTACTATCCCAGCCCAAAGTTCTGTGAGTTATTCTGGCAATGAGCCACAAAAGAATTCTGGTCTGCAGATATATATTAGACTTTATTATAGGCAACCAAATAGAAAAATATACACACACATATATGGCTAATTAGAAACATAAAGTAACAATTTGTTATTGTACAGATATACAATTGGACAACGTAAGAAATCACAGATTAGGAACCAGACGTCACTGATTCGCTCTGCACTGAGGAAAAGCAAGAAATATATTGCTAACCCCTTTGCCCCTCCAGGAGAGGAGAGATAAGCCAGTACCTTAGCTCCGTCGGCACTCAGAAGCAGCTTCTAGCCAGTGCGGGCTCTAGCCTCGTCAGGCGAGCCGCAGTAAGTCCGAACCGGAGGTATCTGTGAAAGTCTTATCTCAGACCTGTGGAGGACGGCCTAGCCCACACGTAGGGGCTGTCTGGCGGAAGGCTCAGGGCGCAGGAATCAGGTACGCAGTGCACAGCAGCAGGACCGGTGCAGAAGTCTGTATGTCCAGGTGGGAAAAAGCCCCAACTCTCTCTTACTCTCCAACTTACAACTACCACTAAAGTTTCCAGCGCAGAATGCCGAATTCTGTGTGAGAATCCTCCGTCATAGGTCCGATGATTGGTTGGCAGCAGGCAGTCTGAGGTGTTCTCAGCGAATCAGGAGGTCGATGATGAGCAGCTCCTTGCAAACAAAGGAGCCATGGTAAAAAGTCAGGCAGAAGCAACAGTATGTAACTTCTGGGCATGTACAAGTGTCCAAGGCCAGCCACGGACAATAGCCTCTGTATGCATGCTTAGAAACGCTGATCCAGCAGTTGCTTGAAGGACAGGCTTATAGCTGAACACAGCAAAAGTGTAGTGAAGAATCCATTTTGTCTGTGCAGTGTGGTTCATTTTGGTTCAGGCCTGAGTTGCTGAGCAGGCCGGAGATTTGCATGTAGAATTGCAGGGGTACCAGCCCTACATCTCCCCCCCCCCTTGTAAGATGGAGGATGCTACAAGGGAGTACACTCCATCGTACAAAGCCTAACTAGCAGTACTACCGTGCAGGTCAGAACCAAATGACAAATGATTGACTAATGCAGGAGAAGTGGATAATACTTCAAGCACAATATGCATGAAAGCAATACTGCATGAGGAATAATACAGTGAATACACTCAAGCAATAAAAGAAGTCAAAATAAAATGACATTGATACAGTCAAGTCAATTCAATCAAAATAATGCATGGTAACTTCAAACTCAAGAGTATATATAGTATCCAAACCAAAAATGCATATCAGTAATGCAATATAATGTGTTAGTGCAACACTAAGGTGAACACTCAAAAGTAATGAGAAGCCATGTATAACTGTGATAGTAAAATAAACACATGCTAGCTATGAAAAAAACACACAACTCAATCAAGAGCAATGGATAACTTTCAAAGAAATGGGTGACACTTATTCAAAAGTGTGACGTTCCAGCAAATCCTGCAGACGCATGGCAGGAAGCAGAGGTGCAGGATGCATAGAGCGACGAAGAGCACGAATCTGTCTCTGTTGATACAAAGAGATAAGAAACTGGAGCACCAACAGAAAGAAAAGACCAGGAACAATGACATGTGACATAAAATCAGTTTGTAAAATGTCCACATCACGTGAATCAAAGTTATAATCAGCAATGGCAAGGTCGTCCTGGTCAATGGACAGTTCAACTGTGTGAGAGTCCTTATAGTCCAAAAGATAGGTCAAGGCTGCAGTGAAGTCAATCTCATGACCTCGAAACACATCCAATATCTGGAGCTCTGTCGAAACAGGATCAGCATCAGCCAAACATTGTTGACAACAGCAACGTTAGTCTCTGAAAAGTCATCGTACTTGGTCATGGTAACTTTACATTGGTCTTTCACATTTGCAGCAGACAACCCACAAAGCTGTAGAAGTGTCCTTCAGGAAAGGTTTACCAGGACACAACCAATGAATGTCTTTAGAACGTAGGCACATGCCAAGATTAGGCACCACGTATATTAGTGATGCGTGCAACAGATGATTCAAAATGCTTCTGTAAAACATGTTGGGGATCTAGGGGGACAAAAACTTTCTGTGTGACAGTCTGGGACTGTGTAATCAGGAAACCAGGCGCATCCTGTAGCACGACACCAGAAAGAGGGCCAGGTTCAATCAATCTGGCAACCTCGGATCCCGCAAACAGCAAAATCAGGAGCAGGACCTTCAAAGTCCGGGACTCCATCTGTAAAAGAAAACAAACAGGCTATCCCGCCTCAAGGTTAGCATCACTCACTTCAGCAAGAGGTTCTTCAGGAAGGAGCTTACTGGGATGACACGGTCTAAGCTGATTAATGTGGACCCATTTAAGGGAGCCTTCCCTCTCAGTACTGGACTTCATTCGAATTTGATAAGCAACAGGGGAGGCTTTATCCACAATAGGAAATGGACCGTTCCAGCTAGGTAGAAATTTACAGTCTTTGACCTTATTCTTACCAAAATTGTAGTAGAATACCTTATCGCCAATCTGGTATTCTTTAGAGGTAGTCCTCAAATCATAGTAGGCCTTCCTACCCCTAGCAGCAGTGTCCAAATTCTTTTGGGCAAAGGCAAAGGCCCTTTGCAAGTGTTGTCTTAAATGGGCAACATATTCATGAGCAGTTGTAGCAGCAGCGAGATTCACATCATTAGTCCTGTAAAGAAGATGAAGGGGTAAAACCATGTCCCTACCTGTCATCATCTCAAAAGGGGACACACCAGTAGCACGATGATGCGTGGCTCTGATAGCCATCAGGACCAAGGGCAGTTTGATGTCCCAGTCCTTCCCAGAGGAAGAAACATACTTTTTCAAGATACTGATGATAGTTTTGTTTGCTCTCTCCACTTGTCCAGAGGATTGTGGACGATAAGCAATGTGGACTTTGGCTTTCACACCTAGTACCTTCCACAGATGCTTAATGACTTGTCCCATGAAGTGGGAACCCTGGTCGTATTCCACTCGCATGGGGAGGCCCCACCTGCTGAAAACATGGTTTAACAACAAGGTGGCCGTGGTCTCGGCGGTACAGTTGGGTGCTGGGATGCACTCGACCCACTTAGTAAATAAGCAGGTAACTGTCAACATAAGTTGTTGCCTTGAGAGGATCGGGGCACGGGGCCGATCCAATCAATCTGGAGATCAGACCAAGGCATGGTCAGACCTCTGTTTCTCAAAGGTGCTCTATGAGAAGGAGCTGCAGGTTGAAATCTGCAACAGGTCAGACAACCTTTAGTATACAATTGTACATCTTGGTACATGTGGGGCCAGTAGGCCACTTGTTTCAACGTCTCATAGGTTATTCGGTCACCTCTATGACCGGCACAAGGTTCATCATGCACGTGCTGTAACATAACTCCTCGGAAGGCCCGAGGTACCACCCATTGCACAATACCATGCTTACTCGTCCGTATCAACAGATCTTTCTGGAGATGGAACATGTCCTTGGAAATGTAGAGGATCCTCAGTTCCTCATCGTCCTGACAATCCTCCAGAGTTAATGGGTGTTCCTGGGGGTTCTGCAGAAAAAGGTAGAAACGTCCAAGAGTAGGATCTTGTTTCTGGGCTTGCACGAGGTCGAGATCTGTGCTCTCGCCACACCATTGAACCACAGGGGGCATGGTGGATAATTGAGCTTGTCGCCGGGTAACCGCCGTCACCTTTTGAAGCCCATTGGTCTCGGGAGCCTCCAACTGCCAGAGATCTCCAGAGACAGCACCCTCCTTGGCAAGCTGATCAGCTAGATCATTTCCAATCTTGTCAGGATTATCAACACGGGAGTGACCTTTCACTTTCTTCCAGTAGATGGTCATGTCATTTTCAGGAGCTACCTTGTCCAAGGCCAGAATCAATCCGGCATGTTTGACAGGTTTCCCTTTGGAATTCAGCATATTGTTAGATTTCCAAATGGGTAAGTGGGAAACAAAATTCTGTCGGACGTAGTCTGAATCAGTACAGATGGTTAGGGTGTGAACCCCTCCCTGAGCAGCAGACTGGAGAGCTGCCAGGGCTGCAGCTAGCTCTGCATACTGATTAGTCTTGGTACCCAGACGGTACTTGAAGGGTTCACAAGGGTGGTTCTGGTTCCAAACCACACCTATACCTGCTACCAGTTCATGGTCAGGCTCTCGACGGTAAGCACAACCGTCCACATACACCTTGGGGTAGCCTTTACAGAGGTTCTCATCATAAGGACGATGACGAGAAGGCTCAGGCATACATGACTCCATTTCGGTGTCTAAATTACCCACTAAAGGTTCTCTGGCAGTGCAATCGTGCAATTCAGCCAGGCCCTGTGCGGCGGCATCCTTGCGGTTTTGAGCATACCTTACTTCTAGGGGCCAGCCCTGAAGTGCTAAAGTCCAGGAGACAATGCGACTGTTTGACACTTGTCCCGATTTAATCCGATCACTGCCTAGGAACTTGATGGGTTGGTGATGAGTCTCAACAACCAACCTCTCACCTTGGATATAACTGCGGAAATATTGGAGGGCCCAGACTGTGGACAACAAGGATTTCTCACAGTCAGAGTATTTCTTCTCCACTTCCGTTAAAGCTTTGCTGGCATAGGCAATAACTTTCCTATCTGTGTCATGCATTTGGTACAGAACAGCACTCATAGAGTGATCGGTGAAACCTAGTTCCACGAAGAATTCTCTGCCACTCTCTGGATAGGCAAGACAGGGAGCTCGACTCAAAGCTGCCTTCAGCTCTTCTAGAGCTGCCTCTTGGTCGGGATTCCATACCCAAGGTTCATCTCTTTTGAGGAGTTTGACCAGGGGTCGGGAAATCTCCGCATATTGATCCACAAATTGGCGTGAATAATTGCAAATGCCCAAGAAGGAGCGCAGCTCACTCACGTTGGTCGGACGTTTGAGTTGTTGCAAGGCTGCAATTCTCTTCCTTTGAGGCCGCAGTCCCTCAGCAGAAACTTCGTAACCCAAATAATTGAGGGATTTCCGGCACCATTGGCCCTTTGACAAGGACAGCTTTGCTCCCGCAGCTTTCAGTTGCTGGAAAACATGCTCTATTTCTTGCAAATGGTCAGTGAAACTGGTGCTCTTCACCAGAATGTCGTCTACATAGACGAGGGTGCCTCTAGTCTCAGCATCAGGCAAAGCCTTATGCAGGAAAATATTGAAGTCTGCTGGGGCATTCAAATAACCAAACGGTGTCCAATTCCAAGTATATTGTCGCCTACCAAAGGTAAAAGCCAGCTTATGCTGATCTTCTGGATGGACAGGTATAGTCCAAAATCCTGAGGCCAGCTCCAGGCTGGTAAAGTACCTTGCACCCTTGATGGTGGCTAAGTTCTGTTCCAGATGTGCCATAGGCCATCTGGATAGAGGTACCTTTTTATTAAGCTGGCGATAGTCCAAAGCTAAGCGCCAGCTAGAATCCTTCTTGATGACAGGCCACAGTGGGGCATTGTAAGTACTGTTGCATTGACGTATAATTCCCTTTTGTTCCAGGGAATTAATGATTTCTTGAACGGATTCATAGGAGGCCAATGGGATTTTATACTGTCTCACAAAGACAGGTTTACTGTTGGGATCCGTAGGAATACGGGTGACATGTAGGTCGGTGAGACCACAGTCATAGGTGTCAGTGGCAAACAGGTCCTTGTGACGGTACAGCAGTTCTTTTAATTGGGCCTTTTCTGACTCATCAGTGCAGGCGTCTGCTTCAGCAAGTTTTCCCGCAACCATTTCGTCAAATCCCAGAACAGGTTTGTTTGAAGGTATTTCAACCTTCTCCTCAATCTCATCTTGGAGAGAGGAGACCTGGATGGCTTGGACAGCATGGGGCTCCCCCCCCCCTGGTGGGTGAGGGAACTAACAGCCTCTTCGAGTGTACTTGACAAAATCAGATGGTCAGACTCGAGGTCCACCTGTGAGGTCACAGCACTATGTGGCCAGACAAACTGTAAGGTGAGGAGGCCTCGGGGTGAGGATCGTACACACGCAGGGGTCCCCCCCCCTTCACAGATGTTCCAGGAAACAGGGGCTTCCCCGATAATCTGTAGACTCAATTCCACACTTGGGAACAATTCTCCCACTAGGAATCCCAGGGGTTCGCCTTTCACAAGGTGAATGCGATCTGGATTTGGATTGGTGAGCAATAAGTGTAAGGAGGGAGCTGTGGCCTCCATGCAGGGTATGGGACCCATGGCTAGGCCCAGCTCCTCAAAACGGGAATTTGGACTGAAGAAGACCAAGTTGTCTGAGACCACATGTCCTCGGGTCACCTGTATCGGCAGGGGACAATCCTGTACTCTCCCAGGTATGTGGGTGTCTTCTGCACAGACCACTTCACAGACATGACGGATAGTCTGACCAGCCCGTAGGGATAGGCGGGCACCAGAGAAATCCACCGGATCTCCTTCCATCCTACTCCAGAGGATGTTGTTCACAAAATCCACATAAGTTCCCAGTCGAACAAGGCAATCTGAGCCTAAGGAGAGGGGCACCTCAAGTCCTCTGATGATGGAGAAGGTGTGCCGAAAACCTTTGACCCCAACTTGCAAGGGGAGATTGCAGTAGCCCATTAATGTCTTGAGCCCTTCCCCAGGCACTTGGAACGAAGTCTTCGCTCCCATGACCCAATCAAGGGTAAGCTGTTGTTTGAGCCGATAGAAAAGAGTCTCACTGATGAGGGAGTGGTCACAGTGGGGTAATAGGTAGGCCCTTTTCTTTTGGGACATGCCCACCTGCACATATATAAGGGGACCTTTCTCAGCCGAGAATATGTCCGTCAGTCTCCTAGGGTGATCTAGGCAGGGATGGGATGGAGGAGGGGTTTTCACCTCACAACCTTCCACAGGTTCCCTCAGGAATATCTGCAGGCAGTCAGTATCAAGGAGAATGTTAGCTACTGAACCCACTGCAATGGAAACCACGTCACTGATGCCCTGATCCTCATCTCCAGCCCTTTCATACTGGAGCTGAAGGATTTGGGGATAAGCTGACCTCTGGAAATTAATCCTGATGGACTTGTTTGTGCGTTCCACCGAACAAGGACCACTGACTCTGCTATCATGTTTTACCCTAGCATAAGGTATGGGATGTGTGACCTGTGTCCAGATCACTTCCTGGACGTAGTCCAGAATGGGGCGTAACCGTTTCAGGAGCTCATTGCCAATCAAGAATTCTTCCCCAGGGCACTTAGTAATGATTACAGGATGTTTCACCTGTAATTTTCCAATTTGGAGGTTAAGCCAGACCTGCCCCATAGACTCTATGGGCTGATTCCCATAAGCTGCGAGTGACAAATCACTGAGTGTGACGTGTAGGGTCCTCTGACTCCCCAAGGAAGCAGTGAGTCTATCAAAGAGACTCGAGGTAATCAGGGTAGCCTCAGAGGCTGAATCTATCAGGCCCTCACAGAGAAAAGCCTGCTGAATTGTAACAGGAACAGTATACCTCTGTCCTTTTGGCTTGAGTTTACCCAGAAAGTACTTGTGCTTCCTGATGGTGTCAAAAGCTGGACCCTCGCTGTCCATTGCAGGACTGTCACTCTGTGTCCGTGGGGTGGCATCTATCTGAACTGGCTGCACCTGTGCTATAGTGACCTGTGGGACAGAAACAAAGTCGGTTAGTCATTCAGTCGCATTAGAAGGGGAAGAGGAGTCAACCAGTTCCTCCTCTGGCTTCTGAGGCTTTGCTCGTGGCTTAGGAGGCACACTACTGGCAGGAGCCGCCTGTGAGGAGCTGAATGCAATGGTAGCCTTCATCATATCTGTCAGCTCGCTTATTCTCTTCTCCAGCTCCAGGTATTTGTCAAAACCGGGCTTTCTCTTCCAGTTCCGGTTCTGTGGAGTGAAACGCTGATTCCCAGAGCGCTGCTTAGACCCAGATGACTGGTTATTCTGGGGTGGCCTGGGAGGATTCTGTGGAACAGAAGGAGAAGAGGTATTTTCTAATGAAAGAGTGGATTTTACAGCACTAACACACTGTTTTGGCTCTCTGGCTTTGCTGGGAGCCCGGACTGTGCTGCCAGTATTGGTTGCTCTCATGTTGGGAACAGCTTCCCAAATCCACTCAGCATGTTCTATCACACGTGACAGGGGTTCGTGACGCTTGTCAGACATATAAGGCTTGATAGATGGAAGGAGCAACTGACAGAAAAGATTACGAAACTCCTGATGGTGTTCTGTTGTTTCCCAAGAAGGGTCACTCTGGAAGAAAGTCTGCCTAAGTCTGTAAGCAAACTCTCGGGGCGTTTCATTTTCCCTATGAGTCATACTAAATGCTACCTGCTTTGCAGCAATATCATCAGGGTATGGCCCATAATGTTTCTTTAGTGCCTGTTCAAAGATGACAATGTCCTTCTTTTCATCGTCTGCCATGGCCCGAATAAATTGCTGACAAGGCACATCAAAGGACCATGGAAGATACAGAACCATGTCCTCCCCCCTGGTAATGTTCAGTGCCCGAAAGGCATCTTTGCCTGCAGCTAAATGTTCATTTATGGTGGCATGACCAGTTTTCTCAAAAGGAGTGACCATGCTCCGCAAGGTCTTGATGATTTGTAATTACATAGAAACATAGAAACATGATGACAGAAAAAGACCACAAGGCCCATCTAGTCTGTCCTTCCATAACAACAACAACAACAGTCCACTTTCTACCTTTAGAGATCCTCTGTGTTGGTCCCATGCTTTTTTGAATTCAGTTACTGTCCTCATCTCTACCACCTCCACTGGGAGACTATTCCACGGATCCACTACTCTTTCCTTAAAGAAATATTTCTGCATATCACTCCTGAATCTATCTCCCTTCACCCTCATCCCATGTCCCCTCGTCGCAGAACTTGCTTTCAATTGAAAGAGGCTCTCTCCCTGAACATTTATGCCACGGAGGTATTTAAACATCTCAATCATATCACCTCTATCCCGCCTTTCCTCTAAGGTGTACATATTAAGATCCTTAAGTCTGTCCTCATATGCTTTATAATGAAGCCCATTAATCATTTTAGTAGCAACCCTCTACACCGACTCCATCCTGTTCACATCCTTTTGAAGGTGCGGTCTCCAGAATTGCACACCATACTCCAAATGAGGTCGCACCAAAGACTTATACAGAGGCATTATCACCTCCTTTTTTCTGCTAGCCATTCCTCTCCGTATGCACCCAAGCATCCTTCTAGCTTTTGCTGTCGCCTTTTCTACCTGTTTAGCTACTTTAAGATCATCAGACACAACCACGCCTAGGTCCCGCTCTTCTTTAGTGGACAAAAGTACTTCACCTCCTATACTGTATTGCTCCCTTGGATTGCTGCAGCCCAAATGCATGACCTTACATTTTTTAACATTAAATCCCAGCTGCCAAATTCTAGACCATTCTTCAAGCTTAGCTAGATCCCTCCTCATGTTATCTACACCTTCCTGGGTGTCTACTCTATTACAGATTTTGGTATCATCCGCAAAGAGGCAAACCTTACCCGACAGCCCTTCCGCTATATCACTAACAAAGATGTTAAAAAGAATTGGACCAAGGACAGATCCCTGGGGCACACCACTGGTAACATCCTTCTCCTCAGAGTGAGCTCCATTTACTTGTACTCTTTGTCGCCTCCCACCCAACCAATTTCTAACCCAAGCAGTAACTTTAGGGTCCATCCCTAGGGTGCTCAGTTTGTTTATAAGTCGCCTGTGAGGAACAGTGTCAAAGGCTTTACTGAAATCTAAATACACCACATCTAGAGCTCTCCCTCGGTCCAACTCCCTGGTCACCCAGTCAAAGAAATCGATCAGATTTGTCTGACAAGACCTGCCTCTGGTGAATCCATGCTGCCTCGGATCCTGTAATCCGCCGGACTCCAGAAACCTCACTATTTTCTCTTTCAGCAGCGTTTCCAATAATTTACTCACCACCGAAGTTAAACTAACCGGCCTGTAGTTTTCAACCACATCCTTACTTCCGCTTTTGTGTAAAGGCACCACATGAGCCTCTCTCCAGTCCTTTGGCACCACTCCTGACTCCAACGAGGCATTGAAAAGGTCAGTCAGTGGAGTTGCTAGAACGTCCCCAAGTTCCCTCAGTATTCTAGGGTGTATCCCATCCGGTCCCATCGCTTTGTCTACTTTAAGTTGAGCTAGTTTCTCACGAACACAGTCTTCTGAAAATTGTTCAAGATGTCCCTCGCTTCTGTTCTTATTTGTGGGTGTTTTCTGAGGTCCTGCTCCTGGTTCTTCATCTGTGAACACAGAACAAAAATATTTGTTAAGCAATTCCGCTTTATCCTTATCAGCTTCTACATATTCCCCCCCCCCCCCTGCACCCTTGAGTCTGACAATACCACTTTTGCCCTTCCTCTTCTCACTAATATATCTGAAAAATGTCTTATCCCCCCATTTTATTGCATTGGCTATTTCCTCCTCCTTTTGAATCTTTGCCTTCTTGACTACTTTGCTAGCTTCTCTAAGTTTTTCCAAATACAGATGCCTGTCTTCCTCTCTCTGTGATCTCTTGTATTTCATGAAGGCCTCCCTCTTTTTCTTCACTTTTTCAGCTACTTCCTTCGAAAACCATAGTGGTCTCCTTTTCCTTTTGCCTTTATTTACCATTTTAACAAAAAGGTTGGTTGCCTTTAAAATACCCCCTTTCAGTTTTGCCCACTGTTTTTCTACATCCCCCAGCTGTTCCCATCCCACTAACGACTCCCTGAGGTATTGGCCCATCTTCGCAAAGTTAGTCTTCCTAAAGTCTAAGATCTTCACCTTGGAATGGATTCTAACAGCCCTAGTCCTAATACTGAACCACACCATCTGGTGGTCACTGGATGCAAAATGATCTCCCACTACAACATCAGAAACACTCTCACCATTGGTAAGCACCAAGTCCAGTATGGCCCCTTCACGTGTGGGGTCTGTTACCAATTGCCTGAATAGTTCTCCCTGTAGAGAATCCAGGATCTCCTTACTTCTAGATGATACTGCAGCAGGAATGTGCCAATCAACATCTGGCATATTGAAATCTCCTAGCAGTAGCACTTCCCCTTTCCTAGCAATGCTGCGTATGTCTTCAATTAACTCTCTGTCCACCTCTTCCTCTTGTGAGGGAGGTCTGTATATCACACCAATGCAAATAGATTTCTCTTTCCCTCTTTCTAGTTTAACCCACAATGCCTCCTCTCTCCCTTTTAAGCTCTGTAATTCCAAAGCTTTAATAGTAGTTTTTACATATAGTGCCACTCCTCCTCCCCTTCTTCCTACCCTGTCCTTTCTGAATAAAGTATAGCCAGGTATAGTTACATCCCAGTCATGGTTTTCTGTGAACCATGTTTCTGTAACTGCCACTAAATCCAAGTCAGCCACTCCCACCAAAGCTTCAACTTCAGGTATCTTATTTCCCATGCTACGGGCATTAATACACACTGCTTTCCATGTGTTACCCCTGTTACCCATTTCCATAAAGGTATTTAATGTATCACCTACCTGGGGGCTTTCACTTACCTGGGGGCTTTCTTCACCCATCCCCAACGAATCTAGTTTAAAGCCCTCTTCAGTAGATTAGCCAGTCTACTACCAAAGATGCGTTGACCTTTCTTGGACAGATGGATGCCATCTCTGCTCTGCATCCCTTGGAACAGCATCCCATGGTCTAGGAAACCAAAACGCTCTTGAAGACACCAATCGCGACAGAAGCACCTTCATTTATTTTCCCTTTCAGGACACGGGCACATAGAGGATTTTGCGTCCCTTCAGCTCCCTCTGGTGGTCGCTGCTGGTACAGTTTGCCATCACCAGGGAGACTTCCCACCCCCCCCCTCCACCGCTCCCTGTATGGGGAGGGGTCGAGAGTAGGGTGTTTCACTCCGCCCTGTTTCTCTCCTGTGCTCATGCGCTGATGGGAGAGAACTGACTCTGTTCTGGAAAAGCTGCCGTTCTACACTGGGCAGGGTTTCCAGTGGCAAACTGCCGTCATCTACCCTCTGGTACTTCGAGAAGCCTAGAGGGATCAAATTATCCCGGCACTCTGTCTCGTTACTATGAGAGGTAGTCACACCGGCCAAATCAAAACAATCAGCTTGCTGGATTTCGAGGTTAACTCTCTGTATGTCCTGCCCACATTCCTGACGTGCAACAGCTAGCTTTCTTTGGAGACTAGCCATGCGCTGTCTTACTGCAATCAGAGCAGTCTCTATCTCATTTAACTGAGCCATCAGAGCACTCTCTCGCTGCTCATAAAGAGCAGCGAAATCCGTTAGTCTCCTGGTCTGGGCAGCTAGTTCAGAGCTACACACTGTCAGAAATTGCAATTCTGTTTGATCCAGAGCATTCCGCTTCCTGAAAGCAGAAACCTGATCCAACCAGCCCTCTGTGTGAACCATCGTAAATCAATAGCTGAGACTGTCTGTAAAAACAAACACAGGGCACTGCTAGAATTACTCTAATGCAGAGAGCCTGTAAGATGGGTTCCAAAGCCGTCTCACAGACAGTGCTCTCTTGCCACAAAAACCTCAGCATAAACAGCTGTGTTGACCACAATAGGACAATGCAGAAATATTACACAAATTCTGAGAGGCGTAGCACATTCAGAAATACTCATCCCGGACGAGCCCCCATATGGTAAAAAGTCAGGCAGAAGCAACAGTATGTAACTTCTGGGCATGTACAAGTGTCCAAGGCCAGCCACGGACAATAGCCTCTGTATGCATGCTTAGAAACGCTGATCCAGCAGTTGCTTGAAGGACAGGCTTATAGCTGAACACAGCAAAAGTGTAGTGAAGAATCCATCTTGTCTGTGCAGTGTGGTTCATTTTGGTTCAGGCCTGAGTTGCTGAGCAGGCCGGAGATTTGCATGTAGAATTGCAGGGGTACCAGCCCTACAGTTCAGAAGAATGTATCCTTGAAGGATACTACAAAAGCAGAGAGGTCCAAAAAAAGAGTAAAGTAGCCCATATGCCCTTGAGTATGGAGCAGACAAAGCTTAAAGATCCCAAATTACCCATGCCTACCAATAGCCAAATTAATATGAATAAAATACAGTCTCTAAAATGCTTGTATGCAAATGCTAGAAGTCTAAAAAATAAGATGGGAGAGTTAGAATATATAGCTCTAAATGAGAAGTTAGATATGATTGGAATCTCAGAGACATGGTGGAAGGAGGATAACCAGTGGGGGGACACTGTGATATCTGGGTACAAACTATATCGTAATGATAGAGCTGATCAAATTGGTGGAGGGGTTGTGCGCTATGTTAGAGAGGGCATTGAGTCAGAAAGGATTAAAGTTTTGCAGGAAACAAAATTTTCTGTAGAATCTCTATGGATTGAAATTCCATGTAAAAAGGGGAAAGCGATGGCATTGGGGGTGTACTGTTGACCACCTGGCCAGAATGAACAAATGGATAATGAAATGCTCAAAGAAATCAAGGAAGCTAACAAAAGTTACAGCACAGTAATAATAATGGGTGATTTCAATTACCCCGGTATCGACTGGGTCAGTGTCACGGCAGGACATGCTAGGGAGATAAAGTTCCTAGATGAAATAAATGACTGCTTCTTGAAGCAGCTGGTTCATGAACCGACCAGAGGGAAAGCCATATTAGACCTAGTCCTTAGTGGAACACCAGATCTAGTGCAAGAGATAAGGGTGTTGGAGGCCACTTGGCAATAGTGATCATAGCATGATCGCGTTTGATTTAATTAGTGGAGGAGGGATAGTAAGGAAATCCACAGTACTTTAACTTTCGAAAGGGAGACTATGATAAAATGAGGAAAATAGTTAAGAAAAAAATAAAAGGAGCAGTTGCAAAGGTTAAAGATTTATATCAAGCTTGGTTGGTGTTGAAAACTACTATCTTGGAAGCCCAAACCAGCTGTATTCCATGCTTTAAGAAAAGTGGAAAAAATGCAATGTGTGCCTTCGAGTCAGTCCTGACTCCTGGCGACCCAGAAGCTCCTGGGTTTTCTTGGAAGTGTCACTGGAACTAGATTGCCAGGCCTTTCTTCTGAGGCAATGGAGGGTTAAGTGACTTGCACAAGGCCACAAGGAGTAAGAAAAGTGGAAGGAAGTCCAAAAAACCGCCAGCATGGTTTAAAGGTGAGTTCAGAGAGGCTGTTGTTGCCAAAAAATATCTTTCAGGAAATGCAAAAAAGAGCAAGTTAAATGCAAGGCAGGCAAAGGGAGAATTTGAGAAGAAGCTTGCTGCAGAAGCAAAAACGCGTAATAAAGACGTTTTCAAGTACATTCGTAGCAAAAAACCTGTGAGAGAGTCAGTTGGTCCATTAGATGATAGAGGGGTTAAAGGGGCACTAAGAGGCGACAAGGTGATAGCGGAGAGACTGAATGAATTCTTTGCTTCGGTCTTTACTGAGGATGATGTAGCGATGTTACCCATGACTGAAGTGGTATTTAAAGGTGTGGAAGAATTGAAGGAAATATCGATACATCGGGAAGATGTATTACAACTATTAGACAAACTGAAGAGTAGCAAATCACCTGGGCCGGATGATATACATCCAAGAGTGCTGAAAGAACTGAAATATGAGATTGCACACCTGCTATTTGTGAACTATCATTAAAATCATCTGTAATACCTGAAGATTGGAGGATGGCGAATGTAACACCAATTTTTAAAAAGGGTTCCAGGGTTGATCCGGGAAACTACAGACCGGTGAGCCTGACGTCAGTACTGGGAAAAATGGTAGAAACTATCATAAAAAACAAAATTGCTGAACATGTAGATAGTCATGGCTTAATGGGAGACAGCCAACATGGCTTTAGACAAGGAAGATCCTGTCTTACTAATCTGTTATGGTTTTTTGAAGGTGTGAATAAACAGGTAGACAAAGGTGAGTCTGTTGATATAGTGTATTTGGACTTTCAGAAAGCCTTTGACAAGGTCCCTCATCAGAGTCTTTTGGCAAAACTAAAAAGTCATGGGACAGGAGGCAGTGTAGTATTGTGGATCAGGAACTGGTTAAAAGATAGAAAGCAGAGGGTAGGGCTAAATGGCCAATTTTCCCAATGGAGAAAGGTGAATAGTGGTGTATCCCAGGGATCTGTGCTGGGTCCGCTGCTTTTTTACATATTCATAAATGACCTGGAAAAGGGAATAACGAGTGAGGTGGTCAAATTTGCAGATGACACAAAACTATTTAAAGTTGTTAAAACCCAAAAGGATTGTGGAAAATTGCAAGAGGATCTTGATAAATTGGAAGAGTGGGCATCAAAATGGCAGATGAAATTTAATGTGGACAAGTGCAAAGTTATGCACCTAGGGAAGTACAACCCAAACTATGGTTACACGATGCAAGGTTCCACATTAGGAACCACCACCTAGGAAAAAGATTTAGGCATCATTGTGGATAACATGTTAAAATTCTCGGCCCAGTGTGCAGCGGCAGCCAAGAGAGCAAATAGAATGCTAGGTATCATAAGGAAAGGAATGGAAAATAAAGAAAGGATATTATAATGCCTCTGTATCGTTCTATGGTGCGACCGCAACTTGAATATTGTGTGCAGTTCTGGTCGCCGTATCTTAAAAAGGATATAGCGTTATTAGAAAAGGTACAGAGAAGAGCCACCAAAACGGTAAAGGGGATGGAAGGCTACTCGTATGAGGAGAGGCTAAAAAGGTTAGGGCTCTTTAACCTGGAAAAGAGACGGCTGAGGGGAGATATGATAGAGGTCTATAAATTACTGAATGGAGTGGAACGGGTAAACGTAGATCGATAGTTTACCTTGTCAGAATATAGAAAGACTAGGGGACATGCAATGAAGCTACAGGATAAATTATTTAAGACAAATAAGAGAAAATATTTTTTCTCTCAACGTGTAATCAAACTCTGGGATTAGTTACCGGAGGATGTAGTAAAGGCTGTTAGTGTAGCTGGGTTTAAAAAAGGTTTGGAGAAGTTCCTGGAGGAATGTTCCATAAACCATTATTAAGAAGGGACCCAGGATTTCAATGCTTGACCCAATTCAAGCATTGTGAAACCTGAAGAACTCTCTCACCCTCCTAGGGTCTGCAATCCTTCACTAAACCTGGATTCTTATAATTATGTGTCACCTCTTAACAGGAAGGAAAAACAAGACACAATCAATTAATTAAATGCTACAGAGCTCTGTATGGAAGAAAAGCATGGAGCCTAAGGACAGGTGTATCCATCAGAGTTTCTTCAAAGATGGCTCTGCAGGGCTCTAGCTTTTATTGTAAATTATCAGCTGACATAGTTAATTTTTAATTAACATCTGGTGATATTCGGGTTACAAAAGTCCACATAGAATTTGCTAACATCTGTGCCACGTCACATAAAAAACAGAAGTTATAAGCAGAAGTTACAGGTTTATGACTATATTTTCTAGACTCAATAGGTGTCGCTGTGTTTCTACTATACAACAGAAGCTAATTAGTTACTCATAATATTTGCTGATTTTCTACTATTTACTCAGGCTTTATTTGCTGTTGACCCAAGCCCTAGTTCCCTAAAGCAGTCCATCCTGACCTAGCTAATTCTTTAACCTATCATATTGCAGAATAAAAGAGGATGTACCGTTTGTTCTATCGATTTTAGAGGACTAGCTTATGTACACATAAGCTCTATTTGTTAATTCTATGAAGCAACTCTCAAAAGCAGAAGAACAAGTCAGTTACTTTTAAAGGGAAAGCTTTTGATTTCACTGAGGCTTGACCTGTAAATCTCTACAGTCCGGTTTCATTTATAGATTCACTGCTACTGCTTCCAATTCCTATATCCAATATAGATCCAGAATCGCTGTCTGTTCCTGAGTCCATTAAATCCAAATTTCCGTATACTGGGTGAACCATAGTGGCATAGGTTAGTGTATCAGAAGCTAATTCATCCAATTCCCTGATCGTATCCAATTTAGTTTTGAGGCCTGGCCTAGCTGGCCCTTTTCCACAAAACCTGTGTCTTTTGGGGAAACTGCTAGGTACGTATGACCTAGATTGGCCACTGTTGGAAACAGGATACTGGGCTTGATGGACCTTGGTCTGACCCAGTATGGCATATCTTATGTTGTTATGATGTGGCCTTTGGCGCAGAAGTTTTGAAACAGCCATATCTTCTTCCCACCAAGTGGATTAGTCAATTACGTACATCCCACTTGTCTGGACTGGACTAGCAGGATGATCTGGAAGGTAAGATTTTTCTTACTGATAGTCTCCTTTCCTGAAGTCCTGCTATACCAGTACAGGACTCGCCGTTGTACTCTGCAGTTTCTCCATTTGGCCTTGCATGGCTTATGACTATCTTGAAAGATGTTTGTCTGCTGTGAGATCCATTTGGGTGTTGTATGACTTATCTCCTTCCATGTTTTCTTAGAGGGAGTTTGGTCTAACAACTTTTTTGTTTGGCCTTGTATGGCCTACCCCTTTTATGTCCTCCTTTGAAGAGATGCTGTCTGATGACTACATAGCTCTCTGTTCCTTAATCGTTATTCTTAATGAAGTTGTGTGCGGTTGGAAGTTCTAGATTTTATGCTTGGGTTTGAATACTGAAGTGTGCCCCTACCTGCATCAGCATTGGCAGCAGTGATGATGTCATAGAAAGTTTCTAGTTCTTTCTGTCCCTACATCTGCTGGTAGGGGAACACAGCCCACTTGTTTGAACTAGTCTTGCTGGACTCCAGGAAAGGAGGTGCTTGGTAAGTAAATTCTCACCCTATGTGTATCTCTGGGTACTTTGCATGTGTTGTGTCTGTTGGGGGGAGGGGGCATCGGGGGTTGGTTCACATTTCTGGGGTTGTAGGGTCTGATATTCAAAGCGATACAGTGGTGTGAAAAAGTCTTGCATAGGTACGTATTGCCAAATTGGCAGTTTTTAGTTGTTTGGATCACAGGGACAAAATGCATTAGAAGTTACAACCCCTTCTGCATTCCAATTTTTTCCCTTTTGTCTTTTGTACAAATCTTGCACATTTGCCATGACTTGAGCATTCTTTTATAATTGTTTAATAGCCATGTTTGTTTGTTTGTGAACCTGTGTACAAAGATGCATTGTGGACCCAAAAGGTGGTTGTGTTTTCTGTTCCGTGTATGTTGGCAGTGTGCATGTTTTCTTAATTTCATTAGGTAGCCCTGAAAGGGCTGTTTTTTGTTGTTGGTGACCATTAGTTCTTGATGGGCCTGCCCTTGCTCTTTCTCATCAGACGACATCTGTCTGACATGGAGTGGACCAGTTTGACGAGGTGTTCTCGCGTTATGATGTGATTCTAGGCTGCAATCAGTGACTCGCTTGGTCCACGGCTGCTGCTTAGTATCTCAACTGATACCTTGTACCAACTGGGGTTTCTAGTCCCACAGGTGCTCCTTGTGGTCTTGGGCAAGCCACTTAACCCTCCATAGCCCATGTTCCCTGTAAAAATAGTTATCTCCAATTTGTAATGCCCTGTTAAATGTAATTTCAGTTTGTTCAATGTAAACCACACTGATGCAGAATAGTGCAGTATATAAGAGAATGTAAATAAATAAAATAAAGAGTCCTAGGATAGGAGGCAGTGTACTACTGTGGATCAGGAACTGGTTAAAAGATAGAAAGCAGAGGGTAGGGCTAAATGGCCAATTTTCCCAATGGAGAAAGGTGAATAGTGATGTACCCCAGGGATTTGTGCTGGGTCCACTGCTTTTTGACATATTCATAAATGACCTGGAAAGTGGAATAACGAGTGGGGTTATCAAATTTGCAGATGACACAAAACTATTTAAAACCCAAGAGGATTGTGGAAAATTGCAGGAGGATCTTGATAAATTGGAAGACTGGGCATCAAAATGGCAGATGAAATTTAATGTGGACAAGTGCAAAGTTATGCACCTAGGGAAGAACAACCCAAACTATGGTTACACAATGCAGGGTTTCACATTGGAAGCCACCACCCAGGAAAAAGATTTAGGCGTCATTGTGGATAGCATGTTGAAACCCTCGGCCCGGTGTGCAGCGGTGGCCAAGAGAGCAAATAGAATGCTAGGTATCATAAGGAAAGAAATGGAAAATAAAACAAAGGATATTATAATGCCTCTATGTAGTTCCATGGTGAGACCGCACCTTGGATATTGTGTGTAATTCTGGTCGCCGTATCTTAAAAGGGATATAGCGTTATTAGAAAAGGTTCAAAGAAGAGCCACCAAAATGGTAAAGGGGATGGAAGGATACTCCTATGAAGAAAGGCTAAAAAGGTTAGGGCTCTTTAACCTGGAAAAGAGTCGGCTGAGGGGAGATATGATAGAAGTCTATAAATTAATGAACGGAGTGGAACGGGTAAATGTAGATCAATTGTTTACGTTATCAGAATATGGAACGACTAGGGGACATGCAATGAAGCTACAGGTTAAACTATTTAGGACTAATAAGAGAAAATATTTTTTTCACTCAGCGTGTAATCAAACTCTGGAATTTGTTAACGGAGGATGTAGTAGGGGCTGTTGGTGTGGCTGGGTTTGGAAGGGGTTTGGACGAGTTCCTGGAGGAAAGGTCCATAGACCATTATTAAGAAGGGACCCAGGATATCAATGCTTGACCCAGTACAAGCATTGTGGAACCTGTGTCTTTTGGGGAAACTGCTGGGTGCGTATCACCTAGATTGGCCACTGTTGGAAACAGGATGCTGGGCTTGATGGACCTTGGTCTGACCCAGTATGGTACATCTTATGTTCTTATGTTTTTATTTTCTCGATCGAGTGATGGAGCTGGCCAGTCAGTTTTCTGACCTCCATTTATTTTCTTCTAGTAGGCGACAGTTTTCACTTGATGGCAAGGTGCATTGTCATCCTGGAAGAGACATCTGCCATGAAACAGTTGATCAGCTGATTGCAGCATGCACCTCTGCAGAATTCCTTTGCATTTCAGTGCATTCACCATCCCATCAATGATATGGAGTCTTCCAACACCATTGGCTGCCCTGCATCCCCAGATCATAACTTTGGTTGGATGCTTCATGGAGATATTCAAGCACTCTGGCTTGTACTCTTCATGAGGAAACCACCTCACACAGGCTGTGCCCTGCTCACCCAGAATTCAGAATATGCTTTCGTTGCTGAACAGAACTTTCTCCCAGTCAGCCTTGCTCCATTTTGAGTATTTGGATGCCCACTCAGTGCATCTCTTCCTCTGTTCCACCATTATTAGCGGCTTCCTCCGTGCCTTACCTCCCCTCAACTCGTACTCAAAGCATCGTCTCCTCACAGCGGCAGTGCAAACTGCAACAGAACGCTTTTTCCATTCCTGCAGAAGCTCAGGGGCTGTTAGCTTGTGGTTACCAAGAGATGTCCTTTTGGTTGACTTTCTAGGCTGACCACTACAATGTCGGTCCTGCATATTTTCCATCTCCTTATGCTTATGCAGAATGTGGACAACTGTGCTCTGATTACAGCCGACCTTTGCTGCAATCTGTGGGCTAGAATACCCCTCCTTGTGCAAAACCACCAGCCGGACCCGGTCCTCCATTGATAGAAAATACGACCCCTTCACCATGCCAGGATGTTGAGCATCAGATGCGATACACACCAACTGATCTAAATTAAATTCAAACCCTGTGTTCTGCCAAAATACCACGCACTGATTGGCTATCAAATATGACTTCCTATTGGCTGAGGAAGCACAATATTCTATTGGTTCATTTCGATCCTGCTTTGATACAGAATCCGTTTGATCATGCTAGGACAACGTTTCCTTATGATAGTCCTACAAAGGTTCAGAGACAAGTAATTTTGCATGCAGAAATGCCTGCCAAATTAAATTTGCAACAAAACAATGTATAATAAGCCAGGATTCTGCCACAGAATTTGGAAGGATTGTCAAAATAAAACTGAGACTAGCTTGATCATGCAGCCTATGCAAGACTTTTGCACACCACTGTATTAACGCAGTTAGCAGACCTGCTAACCATGGCGACCGAGATATTCAGCAGCACTAAAAGTTAGGCATTTAAAAGCTTTCCTGACTTTCACCACCAAAGCTAACCGGGCAGTGGCTGAATATTGCCGCTGCCCAGTTAGTGTCGCTGCTATCCGGCTAACCTGGATATGGCTTTGGTATTGAATATCTGGGTTTAAACTTCACGGTGACAGCTATAGCTGCTTTACTAGGATTAGCCACGACTGCTGAATATTGGGCCCATAGTTTTAGGGTGGGAACAGATGTAGGGAGGTAATTTTGGAGATGGTTCACAGGGTGGCTGGTCAGTTGTGAGAAGATTTTAGAGTGGGTGTAGTGTGGGGAGAGTTTTAGAGGGAGGGACAATTGATGGGAGACATTTTGTGGGATAGGGCAGTCTGCAGGGTGGTAGGGTAGTTGACTGGGTGCTGGGGTAGCCGCAGGGCAATAGATTTTTGGGGTGAGGTCAGTTTGCAGAGTGATAGGGCAGTTGTGAAGGGAATATTTGTTATTTATAGCAGGAGGGACAGTGCGGGATGGTAGGGCAGTTGCATGGTGGTAGGTTTTGGGGGTGGGGCAGATAGGGTGGTGGGACTGTTGCAGGGGATAAGGTTTTAGGGATGGGGCATAGTTTGGGTGGTGGGATAGTTCTGGGTTGTTTTTTTTGAGGTGATGGTTCAGTTGCAGAGATGTTGTTTCTGGGGATGAGACAGTTGCAAGGGGTTGCTTTCTTCAGATGGGGCTGATTCTGGTGCTTGAGTATAGTTTTTGTGGATGAGGCAGCTTGCAGTGTGCAGGCAGTTGTATGGGGTTTTTTTCCGTGGTGAGGACATTTGGCAGGTTGGTATCACAGTTGTGGGGCCATTTGGGAAGGGTTGGGAGAACAGGGAGGAATTAAGTAATTGCTATGTTTCATTGTATGTACATTTCTCCCATAGAAATGCATTGGACTGTTTTTTTAGAGGCCTTATTTCCCTGAAATCCCTGGTCCAGTTTGATCCATTTTCACACTCAATGCATATTTTTACCACTTTTTCTCACATGTCAAGTTTCATCCCATTTCATTAATTTTTTTGGAGAATTATTTTGCCCCCAGACAAATGGACAAACATTCTCAACCTCTTTTATATATTTATTTCCAACTTCGGTTGGGTTGAAAAGAATAAAAAGGGCCCATGGACTTTTCATTTGTTTTCTCTGTGAGCAGATGAGTGTTCTTTTTTTTTTTTTTCTAACTGTAAAGCAGCACATTTAGATTTTGAAAGTCCACTTTTTCAGTGAACGAGCAGGAAGTAAGTCCACACGTATGGGTGACGTCATCGATGAAGCCCCTCACAGAATGCTCCTTAGCTTCCAAAGGAAGCCTTTGGGAAGTACACTGTGCTTGCGTGCCTGCCTTCCCACCTTCCGTGGTGCCATCTTCTCAAGTCTTCTTTTTTCTGCGGCACCCATAGGACATGTTCTTGTATTCTGGAAAAAAGTTTGATTTTGTGGCCATTGTGGGCTGGTCTTTTGTGTTTTCCTTGCTGCCTATCGTTGATTCAGTTGGTCTTACTGACTTATGTTCTTTTCTTTCTTTTTAGCATCTTTTACCTCTTTGGGGTTTTTTCCTGCCCACGACAGCTCTCCAGTTTAACTTGGCCACGGCGGTATTTTTCGGCATGTCTAAGCCAGCTAGTGGTTTTAAAAAATATATATACCAAGTGTTGCAAGACCATCTCAGCCACCGACTGCCACAACTGGTGCTTACAGTGCCTTGGACCCGATCATCAGCCAGTGTCCTGCGAGCTTTGCATGCAGATGACACGCTGAGGATTGAAGGGTCATCGTTTTCAGCATCCTCAGCCCCGACCTGTCGTCAACGCCTTCCAAGTTTCATGCTGAGGCATTCAAGGGGAAGGAGCTCTGTGCTCAGTTGGAGCCGAGGGTCCCGAGCAATGAGACAAAATACCATTGACATCGAAGGGCGAGCCCAGGGAGAAGAGCTGGGTGCATCGTCATCACAGCCCTCCTCGACATGATGCAGAGAGTGATGGCCGGGAGCAATTGACCAAGCTTGCTCGGTGGGAGGAATCGATCCAAACATTGTAGTCAACCCCCATTACCCAGGAGGGCAGCAGGATGTCTCCTGATGCACCAGTCGTCATGGAGTCCTCGCCCAAGGTGTTGACTCTAATATCTGTGGCTGTGGCATCGGCCCCCCTTTCAGGTGGTGGTTCTGGAGGAGCGCATTCGAGCCCTCGAAACTCACTTGTTGGTGGTTGTAGCCTTGTGAAGAAACACAGGCTTTGCGGCACCAAGAGCATCATCGCCACACTCCGTCTAGCCCTTTCTGGAGACCCATGCCCTGCCCACCGAGGTAAGGACATCGGGTGGGAGATTAGAATAGACACCAGTTCCCAAGGTGATCTCACTAATCCAGCATGTCAGAATCTGATGCTCAGGGGCACCGGCATCTGTCCTCTCCCATGCCAAGGAGCAGGTGTGAGGAGGAGACCCGGCACTACTTCGACTTCCTCTCAGAATCCAAATCAAAATGGGAAATAGAGCAGGAATCAACAGCTTCGGACCTCCTGTCCGACTCATCGCCTCCCTCCGACGATGCACGTCGCTCCCGGAGGACATATCCTTCCAGGACTTCTCAGGGACATAGCCAAGACCATACCCTTCTCTCTGGAATCAGAGGAACCACCAAGGGTGGAGGAACTGGAGCTGCTCCAATTCCCCTCTACCCCCAGGGAAGCGGTGACTGTTCCCATGCACCATGTCCTGCAAAGGTTACTGCTGCATTTGTGGGAAACCCTCTTCTGGTTCCCGTCGTCAGTCTGAGACTCAGTGCCCTGTATCAGATCCAAAAGGCCCTGGGCTTCAAAAAGCCTCAATTATCACACAACTCCATCATGGTTGAGTCGGCCTTGAAGTGGGTTAAAAGCACCAAGACTTACTCCTCAGTGCCCCTGGGCTGTGAGGCTCGAACCCTGGACTCCTTCCGGAGAAAATGCTATTAGGGTTGCATGCTGGTTGCCAAGATCCTGGCCCACCAGACCTATATGTTCCTCAAAGATATCTTGCTGGACCTGGTGGATTTTGCTGCTCTTGTCCCTAAGGACTGTTGTGAGGCCTTTTGAGCCCTGGTATCTCACAGCAAAGACTGCTCCAAATTCATGGTGCATGGTGCCTATGATGCTTTTGAGTCTGCAGGCAGGGTAGCGGTGGTAGGCATCACCTGCCATATGGTGTGGCTGCAGTCCTCCGATCTATAACAGTGGGCCCAGGAGAAGATTGCCAATGTTTCCTGGCGAAGGGAGAACCTCTTTGGGAAGCCGGTAGAGGAACTCTAGATGGAGCATGTGACTCTCTCAAGGCTTTCCAGGAAAACCACAGATCCCCGCAGAAGAAGCATCAGGCTAAGAAGGCCATCTACCAGTGCCAGCAAAGTTGATATCCAATCCAGCTGCAGGTACAGTCCAAGGCGCAGGCCCCCCCACCAACAGCAGAGGGAAAAGACCCTTAAGGAGCAGCCCAAACCTTGGGTGGGTTTCTGACGTGTTGCTCAGGAGCATAGCCAGCTGACTGCTGTCTGCTGGGGTACCCCCACAGGTGGGGGGACGGCTCATCCACTTCACCCACCAGTGGCTCCTCATCACCTCAGACACCTGGGTGTTGCAAATCATCCACAGTGGATATTGGCTGCATCTCATCCTGGTGCGTGAGAAGTTCAAAATGGTCTCGCTGGGGACGCTGCTCCCGTACCTTCTACAGGGCGATTGGCTATGCTCCTTGAATCTAAAGGATACATACACACACATCCCGATCCACCCGAATCATAGACAGTATTTACAGTTCGTGCTGGGAGTCCAGTCTATCAATATCGAGTGCTTCCCTTAAGTCTGGCCTCAACTCCATGGGTCTTCATGAAGTGCCTGGCGGTCATGGCTGCCTACCTCCAGACCATGGAGGTCTTTGTCTTTCCATACCTGGATGACTGATTCATCAAAGGCCCCATGCTGGATGGTGTCTGGCAGTCTGTCGAGTTCACCATTCAGGTGCTCGAGCAACTGGGCTTTGTGATCAACTACCCAAAGTCCCATCTCCAGCCCATGCATGAGCTGGAGTTCATTGGTGCACTCCTTGGCACCACTTGGTCACAGGCCTTTCTACCGGAGACCGCATGCAGCGATTTGTCAAAGTGATGGGCAAGGTGCAGTGCCAGTGCCACACAACAGCCCATGGGATGTTATGAGTCCTCTGTCATGTGGCTGCCATGATGCATGTCAGGCCCATCTCTTCATGCGGCAGGCCCAATGAACCCTGAACACATAATAGAAGCAGACAACAAATCACCTCCAGGACAGTGTCGTGATCACTGCGCCCCTGGAGCAGTCCCTGGAATGGTGGCTAGAACCAGGGAATTTGCCTTTTAACTAGGGAATTTGCTGAAAGGCCTTCCGTTCCAAGCAGTGGTACCCCGCAAGACACTCATGACTGACGCATCCAAACTCGACTGGGGAGCGCACCTGCACAGTCTACGCACCCAGGGCCTATGGTCCGAACAGGAGAGCCTGCTTCAGATCAACTTCTTTGAGCTCTGGGTGATAGCCAATGCCCTCCGCGCCTTCTGAGCACACCTGGCAATCAGGTAGTCCTGATCTGGACGGACAACCAGGTAGAGATATTTTACACCCTTCTGCAAATTAATTGAAACAAACCAGATTTTTTTATATTTTCAGCCTATGAATTGTATATGCATTTAATTTTGATCTTTTTTTAATCAACTGGGTTAAATTATCACATATGAGATGTTTCATCATCATTTGTGGGTTTATGGATTAAATGACATAATAGATGACCTGATATGACGTAGGAATGACTTACTGTGTATGTGACTATATCAGTCAACATTGCATCAGATTTTCTTTCGAGTGTATTCTTAGTTGTTAATCCAACCATTGTGCATGATGGATGCGACATCCAGAAAATGCACAAAGATCGTCACCCTGCACAAACACACAGGGAAGACCTACAGGGATATAGCAAGTATAGTGGGTATCAGTCTCGCAACCATCAGTTGTGTGATCAGATCTAAAAAGGAGACAGAATACATCTCACCTAAATGAAAGAAAAATTGTGGTCGTAAGAGGAAAACCACACCCAGAGACGACAGCTATGTTCTCAGGGAAAGTAGAAAAGAACCTTGGAAGACAAGCGATGCATTAAAAAGAGATTTAGAAGAGAAAGGTATAACAGTAATTTCTTCCACAATTCACAGGCAAATTTTGGAAGTTGGTCGAAAAGCACGACGACCTCTAAAAAAAACAACTTCTAACAAAGATTATGAAAGAGAAGCGCTATAAATGGGGAACTGAAACAAAGAGTGGACTAAAGAAGATTGGAGAAAAGTAGTATTCAGTGATGAAAGTCAGTTCTTTGTCCAGGGCCAAAGAAGCCAATATATTCAATTTAAAAGAGGAGCACCAGCAAGCACACAGGACAAGCAGCAGGCACACGGGACTTGCCTTCACCCCCCCCCCCCCCCCGATTGGCATTGGGACAGAGAACGGGAAGCTATAACTCCTCCCCACTCTCCATCTCAGGATCAATCAGGGCCAACAGCTTCAATTTAAAAGAGGAGCACCAGCAGGCACGCCTGCGCCCGAGGGCCCTTTGGCATGGCCCTTAGGCCGGGACCAACAGCGGGGACAAAACAACCAACCAGCTCTTAGAAAGACGCTGCAAGATCGCCGCATAAACCTAAATGAGACAGAAAACAGCGTACTCCAAAGAAGAGCGGCAAATATACAAACAAACCAGGTACGGCAATCAGCTAAGCGAAACAGATATCATGTCTCCATTTTTAGCAACCCCACACATCCTGCTAACATTCCTCCCTATGCAATCTCACACGCTCAACCTTACCAACACAATACACTTTCCACTATATGGTCCACACAAAATACCTCAACAGCGGCAAGTACTGCATCCCCCTAGCAAGGCACAACCGCAAAGATCATTCAAACCCATCCCACTAACACCAGAGCACCACAACACCCCCATCCACACAAGATCAATAAAGACTGCGCTCATAAACGCACGCTCAGTATGGAACAAGATCCCGATATTCCTAGACCTCGTTACAGCTCAAAAAATTGATATTCTCTGTATTACAGAGTCATGGTTCTCTGACCCAGACACTGTAATCATGAACCAGATCACACCCCAAAGATAAAATTTATATAATTGCTCCTGTACCCACTCTAGAGGGGGAGGAGTAACCATAATAGCAAAATCTAACCTCCACTTTCGGATTCTTGAGACTGAAAGCTCGGAGGAAGCTGACATACTAACAATCACCAGTAAACACATTCTGATCTGCCTAATGTATAGAACACTAACAACAAACTCCAACCTTTCAAACATCCTCAAACAAGTCTCAGAATGCTTCAAAGGCACGAAAGAATAAATAATACTCTGAGACTTCAACCTTCCATCTGTGCAAGAGAAGCATGCTGATGCATTCCTGGAAGCAATGGAGGCGATGGAAATGAAAACAAATTGTCAGTACCCCAACTCATGAAAAAGGTCATATATTGGACCTTATATTCCTCAATTCCAACTCAACCAATGCAAGCAGAAAACACAGGATTACAGCTTTTCCATGGTCTGACCACTTCCTTATTACCCTCACCGCCTCCTATCAACAGGCCATCAATAAGGACGTATCTTGCCCAGCACGAAGGTTTAAACCATTTAATAAAGAGAACTTCCTCGATCAAATTCTACCTAATATACAACCAGGACACAAGGACCTCGAAACATCAATTAAAAACTGGAATGACATCCTTGCTGCATCAGCAGCACACATGAAAACAACACACAAAAGAAACACTGTAAGACCCTCTAAGACCCCCTTGGTACACTCCGACTTTACGGACACTCAAAGCCCAACTAAGAAAAATTGAAAGGAAATGGAGAAAGACAAAAAACAAAGCTGACCGAATAATCATACTTGGATGCTCTTGACAACTACCGAACCAAAATTGATGACACACAGAAAGACTACTACTCCAAAATCATCAATGCAGCTCTAAACCGACCACAGGAGCTATTCAACATTGTCAAGCAACTGACATAAACTCCTAACCATTCAAACCAGCTCCCCAATATACAACCACATCAGCTTGCAGCACAATACAAGCAGCTCCAACAGACAATCATACAGCAGTCCACAGCACAGACCCCATATCCACATGGGGTCACCTTTGAATCCGTCTCCAAGAAAAGAATTGAAACCACAATTTCAGGGCTCAATACAACCTCCCCACTGGACCCATGCCCGGTTGAATGGATCAAAAAACAAGACCAGAACTAAGCCCAACACTTGCTACTATTGTGAATGAATCACTCAAACCAGGTCAGATGCCCGCTAGCCTCAAAATATTCATCATACGCCCAGCCCTCAGAAAACCAGACCTTGACCTGCTGGATCCAACCTCATTCAGGCCAGTAGCAAGCCTTCCATTCACAGCAAAAATCATTGAGAAAATAGTACAGCAGCAGCTTCAGGACCACCTGGATGAAAACAACACTCTTGACCCACAACAGCATGGCTTTTGCCCAACCCATGGCGTCAAAACCCTTATGATATCATTAATAAACACACTAACAAAAGGAATTCAAATCAAGCACTCAGGCTATGCATTAATCTTCCTGGATATATCTTTTGCATTCAACACCGCCTCCCACAATATCCTCCTACACAGACCAAAGGAAATCAGCATGCACGGTAAGGTCCTACAATGGTTCCAGTTCTATCTAATGGACAGATATCAACAAATCCGAACCAGCACTACCATCTCAGTACCTTACCAACAGATCCAAGGAGTACCACAAGGTTCTGCGCTCTCAGCCCTGCTATTCAACATCTACCTGTAATCATTGTGCTCCACAATTTAAGTCACACAAAGTCAATTTTCACGTATATGCAGATGACATTATGCTTTATGGACCCCATAACCACCTCAGACCCGACAAACCTCCATTTAATAAACTGCTTTGATGATGTCTCCAGATGGCTCCAAGCAAACAACTTTGCAATAAACCTCAAGAAAACTGAAGCCTTATTTGTCACAAAAGACCAATCATTCACCCTGCCGATGCATCTAACCCTCGGATTGATCCGAATAAGGTTCAACCGCAAATAAAGTATCTTGGAATCATCCTAGATCAGTTGTCGTCATTCAAGCAACAAATAGCAAGAACCTCAAAGACAATATTTTTCAAAGCCAGAATGATTCAGCTTCTTAGACCACTCCTGGAAGACCAAGGACTTCAGATCCGTAATGCAGGCGATGACACTCCCTCACCTGGATTATTATACCATGGACTCCCAATTAACACCCTCTACCCATTTCAAACAGCGCTCAACACTACAGCCAGGACCATCCAAAGGGTTAGAAAATTTGACCACATCACTCCAGTTCTGAAGAACTTACAAATTCTTCCAGTAGAAGCGCGGATCAAGTACAAAACCCTAGTACTTATCCACCGGGCATTTCATCTCCAGCAACCATCACACCTCCACACCTTACTGGAAAAACCGAACTCAGGAAAACCAACACGGCAAGTTACAAACAACGTCCTTATTGTACCACATAGGACCAAATTTAATCAGCAAACCTGCAATCACACCTTTGAACTTTATGCACCTATATTATGGAACTCACTGCCATAAACTCTGATGCAACAAAGAACTATCTACTTTCAGAAAACAGCTCAAGACCCACCTATTCAGAGAACATCTCGGCATCGAACAGGGCAACAACCAATGATAATCCTCCCAAGTGGAACACCGAGTCCACACCAGAGCAATCATAAAACATAGATGAGCTGCTAAGACAACAAGATTGCACATATGTAATTATGTATAATATCCCGTCCCCCCTCCTCCAGGTGATGGGTCCCCCTCCTTCAAAGTTTTACTGTCACCCCCCCTTTTTTTATTGATTGTAAACTCCCCTGTTTGATATTATTTTATTGTAAACAGCTTTGACCCGGTGAAAGGCGGTATATAAATGTAGTTAAATAAATAAATGTTCGGTGTTCACCTGGAGAAAAGATTTGTGATTCCCACATCAACCAGAATGTGAAACACCCCCAAAAGAAGAGGTTCTGGGGGTGTTTCATTTATTATGGAGTCGGCAGCTTGCATCCAGTCGAGGGAATGATGCGTTCACAACAATACGTTGATGTTCTCCAAAGAAGAAGAGTTCCAGAGCCAGAGAAGACATTTCCTGATGGATCTGGCATCTTTCAGCAGCATCTTGCCCCATGCCACACATCGAAATTGGTGAAAAGTTTTTTTTCAAAAGAAGCAAATAAAGATACTGGACTGACCAGGAAACTCTCCGGATTTAAACCCAATAGAGAATCTGTGGTCCATTTGCAAACTTCGCCTTCGTGGAATGGACTGTACGACAAAGGAGAAGCTTATTTAAGCTCTGATTCAAGTCTGGTACTGGGACCCAAAGATCATTGCAGACTGCTTAAAATTAGTGTACTCCATGCAAAGTCATGTCCAGATGCTGGTAAAAAACAGAGGAGGTCATATTATGTACTAATTTGTCGCTATTAATAAGATTTTGAATGGAAATTCCATCTTTCATTTATTTTCCAGTTTGTTTCAATTAATATTCACAAGGATGTACATGAACAAACAAGGGGGCACAGGCTCTTATCTTCTATGTAGGGGGCTGTTCACCTGTGGAAGTTCGCCCTGCTCTGTGGCATGGACCTCAAAGTGACTTACCTGCCCAGTGAGCTCAGCATAATGCTTCAGTCACACAAGTGGATCTTCAACAGGATGGTAGTGAAGAGGATCTTTCCGGAGTGGGGCACTCCGGGGTGGACCTTTTTGCCATGATGCACAATGCCCAGGTGGCTTGGTTCTGTTCTCAGAGGCCAGCCAGCAATCATCTGGTCTTGGATGCCTTTCTCATCCATTCATGGCGAAAACTCTCCTGAAACTCCAGGAAGACAAGATTCTCATTGTCCCCTACTGGCCTCTGCAGTCATGGCTATGCCCTGGACCTCATCTCACAGAAGGGTGGAACCTTGCTGCACCCCATTGTCTGCTCATTGGCTCTCACAGCAAGGATGCTGAGCAGGTAGTCCTCTCTGAACTCAGTCTTCCAGAGGGTGTTACTATCATCCTTCTGTCATCCCGCAAGGACTCGTCCCGCAAGGGCTACATGCTAAAGTGGTGGAAATTTGCCACCTGGTGCGCGGGCAGGGCTCTGGACCCCTTTCTCCTGTGCCGTAGACCAATTACTGGAGTACCTTCTGCACCTCTCTGACTCTGGCCTGAAGTCCACTTCGGTGCGAGTGCACCTCAGTATGATAGGGGTTTATCACTGTAGCTCTTGGGGGAAACTCATTTTGGCTCAGCCTCTTGTGGCTCAATTCATGAGGGGCCTGGTCCTCTTGAAGCCTCTGCTCAAGCCCCCAACGGTGGCTTGGGATCTCTTTCTGAAGGCTGTAAAATAGATGCAATGCATCAGCGAGCTCCAGGCTCTGGTCGCTCATCCTACATATGCCATGTTTTATCAAAGCAGGGTGGTTCTCCACACACACCCCAGCTTTCTGCCGAAGGTAGTCTCTACGTTGAAGGACTGGAAAGGGGGGCTGTTACTTCTGGAGAGAAATCTGAAATTGTGAGTATATACTTCTGGGAATTTTTCTGAAAGGAATTTTTTTTTCTTTTAAAGCTAATTAATCTGTGAACCCACTATTTTTTTTGTTAAATCAGTCAGGGCCTAGTAGCAACAGTTTAAGATTCAATTTAAAAACACAGAAGAGAACTTTCTGGTTACCTTTCATACCCAGTAGACAGCTGTAGTTTACATTTCATAGTCACTCAGGGCCTAGCATCAGCAAAGTACTTTTAGTTTCAAATTAAAACACAGAAGAGAGCTTTCTGGTTAAATTTAGAATCCAGCAGAGAGCTTGTAGTTTAAATTTCATAATAGGTTAGAGCCTAGTAGCAGCAAAGAGCTATAATTTAAATCAAATCAGAATATAGCTTACCTCAGCAGCACAGGACAAGGTACTGTGTAGCAGCCCTTTTTTAATAAGTGTTATATCCCTCCCTCCCTCCCCACACCCACCCTCCCCTGGGATAATCACAGCTTTATAGGTACTTGCACAACTTAAAAGACAGGAGGTGCTCTCAGGTGAAGCTCATTACCCAAATCAGTCATACACTAAGGACCTGAGATTAATTAAGCTTCAGGTGAACAAGGTATATTAAACTTCTTAGGTACAGTTTTAGTGGTATAAATATCCATTGCACCTTTTAGTACATATAGAACTTAAAGATCTAAACACAAACTTAAAACTAAGATGCAGATAGCACTCCAGCAGCGGGATGTGGGCTTTCCAGTCTTTTGCATTGAGTGTCACATGTATGATTTTCTCCCAGCTGGTGAGAGGTCTTACGTGTGCACTAGGTGCAAGGAGCTCTCTGCTCTCAGGGAACGAGTCCGTTCTCTAGAGGCTAGAGTAGCAGACTTGGAAAACATAAGACAGACAGAGAGGTACATAGACGAGACCTACAGGGATATAGTCCTGAAGTCCCACCGCCAGTCTGGCAGCATCCCTGTTGCCATGGAGGAGAGAGGTCACGTGACAGGAGAGCATCACCCTGGTGTGGCAGAAAGTGATCCTGTAACTAGGACCTGTCCTCCAGGTGATGTAAACCCCTCTCACACCGAGGAGGTTTCTCCAGGGCCAAGTGCCCATGAGGGAAGGGTTAGGACAGCAGTTATAGTTGGTGATTCGATCATTAGGCATGTAGATAGCTGGGTGGCTGGTGGACGTGAGGATCGCCTGGTAACATGCCTGCCTGGTGCGAAGGTAGCGGACCTCACACGCCACCTAGATAAGGTCTTAGATAGTGCTGGGGAGGAGTCTGCTGTCTTGGTACATGTTGGTACCAATGACATAGGAAAATGTGGTAGGGAGGTTCTGGAAGCTAAATTTAGGCTTTTAGGTAGGAAGTTGAAATCCAGAACTTCCAGGGTAGCGTTCTCCGAAATGCTTCCCGTTCCATGCGCAGGATCCAAAAGGCAAGCAGAGCTCCGGAGTCTCAATGCGTGGATGAGACAATGGTGCAGAGATGAGGGGTTTGGATTTGTTAGGAACTGGGGAACATTCTGGGGAAAGGAGGGGCTCTTCCGAAGGGATGGGCTTCACCTTAACCGGGATGGAACCAGGCTGCTGGCATTAACCTTTAAAAAGGAGATAGAGCAGCTTTTAAACTAGATAATAGGGGAAAGCCGACAGTCGCCCAAGAGCGCATGGTTCGGAAGAATGTATCCTTGAAGGATACTACAAAAAGCAGAGAGGTTCCAAAAAAGAGTAAAGTAGCCCAAATGCCCTCGAGTATGGAGCAGACAGAACTTAAAGATCCCAAATTACCCATGTCTACCAATAGCCAAATTAATATGAATAAAATACAGTCTCTAAAATGCTTGTATGCAAATGCTAGAAGTCTACAAAACAAGATGGGAGAGTTAGAATATATAGCACTAAACGAGAGGTTAGATATGATTGGAATATCAGAGACATGGTGGAAGGAGGACAACCAGTGGGACACTGTGATACCTGGGTACAAACTATATCGAAATGATAGAGCTGATCAAATTGGTGGAGGGGTTGCACTCTATGTTAGAGAGGGCATTGAGTCAGAAAGGATTAAAGTTTTGCAAGAAACAAAATTTGCTGTAGAATCTCTATGGATTGAAATTCCATGTAAAAAGGGAAAGGCGATGGCAGTGGGGGTGTACTATCGTCCGCCTGGCCAGAATGAACAAATGGATGATGAAATGCTCAAAAAAATCAAGGAAGCTAGCAAAAGTTACAGTGCAGTAATAATAATGGGTGATTTCAATTACCCCGGCATCGACTGGGTCAGTGTCACAACAGGACATGCTAGGGAGATAAAGTTCCTAGATGAAATAAATGACTGCTTCTTGGAGCAGCTGGTTCATGAACCAACCAGAGGGGAAGCAATATTAAACCTAGTCCTTAGTGGAACACCAGATGTGTAGTGCAAGAGATAAGGGTGTTGGGGCCACTTGGCAATAGTGATCATAGCATGATCGCCTTTGATTTAATTAGTGGAGGAGGGATAGTAAGGAAATCCACAGTACTACCCTTTAACTTTCGAAAGGGAGACTATGATAAAATGAGGAAAACAGTTAAGAAAAAACTAAAAGGAACAGTTGCAAAGGTTAAAGACGTACATCAAGCTTGGGTGGTGTTGAAACATACTATCTTGGAAGCCCAGACCAGCTGTATTCCACGCTTTAAGAAAAGTGGAAGGAAGTCCAAAAAACTGCCAGCATGGTTTAAAGGTGAGGTCAGAGAGGCTGTTGCCAAAAAAGCATCTTTCAGGAAATGGATAAAAGAGCCAAATGATGAAACCTGGAAACAGCACAAGCACTGGCAAGTCAAATGCAAGGCATTGATAAGGCAGGCAAAGAGAGAATTTGAGAAGAAGCTTGCTGCGGAAGCAAAAACGCGAAATAAAGACCTTTTCAAGTAAATTCGTAGCAAAAAACCTGTGAGAGAGTCAGTTGGTCCATTAGATGATAAAGGGGTTAAAGGAGCACTAAGAGGCGACAAGGCGATAGCGGAGAGACTGAATGAATTCTTTGCTTCGGTCTTTACTGAGGAAGATGTAGGGATGTTACCCATGACTGAAGTGGTATTTAAAGGTGTGGAAGAATTGAAGGAAATATCGATACATCGGGAAGATGTCTTACAACTATTAGATAAACTGAAGAGTAGCAAATCACCTGGGCCGGATGGTATACATCCAAGGGTGTTGAAAGAACTGAAATTTGAGATTGCAGACCTGCTATCAGTAATCTGTGAACTATCATTAAAATCATCTCTAATACCTGAGGATTGGAGGATCGCCAATGTAACACCAATTTTTAAAAAGGGTTCGAGGGGTGATCCGGGAAACTACAGACCGGTGAGCCTGACATCAGTACCGGGAAAAATGGTAGAAACCATCATAAAGAATAAAATTACTCAGCATGTAGATAGTCATGACCTAATGGGAGACAGCCAACATGGCTTTAGACAAGGAAGATCTTGTCTTACTAATCTGTTATGTTTTTTTGAAGGAGTGAATAAACAGGTGGACAAAGGTGAGTCGGTTGATATTGTGTATCTGGACTTTCAGAAAGCCTTTGACAAGGTCCCTCATGAGAGACTTTTGGCAAAACTAAAGAGTCATGGGATAGGAGGCAGTGTACTACTATGGATCAGGAACTGGTTAAAAGATAGAAAGCAGAGGGTAGGGCTAAATGGCCAATTTTCCCAATGGAGAAAGGTGAATAGTGGTGTACCCCAGGGATCTGTGCTGGGTCCGCTGCTTTTTGACATATTCATAAATGACCTGGAAAGTGGAATAACGAGTGAGGTTATCAAATTTGCTGATGACACAAAACTATTTAGAGTTGTTAAAACCCAGGAGGATTGTGGAAAATTGCAAGAGGATCTTGATAAATTGGAAGACTGGGCATCAAAATGGCAGATGAAATTTAATGTGGAGAAGTGCAAGGTTATGCACCTAGGGAAGAACAACCCAAACTATGGTTACACGATGCAAGGTTCCACATTAGGAACCACCACCCAGGAAAAAGATTTATGCGTCCTTGTGGATACCATGTTAAAACCCTCGGCCCAGTGTGCAGCGGCGGCCAAGAGAGCAAATAGAATGCTAGGTATGATAAGGAAAGGAATGGAAAATAAAACAAAAGATATTATAATGCCTCTATATCGTTCCATGGTGAGACCGCACCTTGAATATTGTGTGCAATTCTGGTCGCCGTATCTTAAAAAGGATATAGCGATTTTAGAAAAGGTTCAGAGAAGAGCCACCAAAATGGTAAAGGGGATGGAAGTCTACTCCTATGAAGAAAGGTTAAAAAGGTTTGGGCTCTTTAGCCTGGAAAAGAGACGGCTGAGGGGAGATATGATAGAAGTCTATAAATTAATGAACGGAGTGGAACGGGTAAACGTAGATCGATTGTTTACCTTATCAGAATATAGAAAGACTAGGGGACATGCAATGAAGCTACAGGGTAAACTATTTAAGACTAATAAAAGAAAATATTTTTTCACTCAACGTGTAATCAAACTCTGGAATTTGTTACCGGAGGATGTAGTAAAGGCTGTTAGTGTAGCTGGGTTTAAAAAAGGTTTGGACAAGTTCCTGGAGGAAAGGTCCATAAACCATTATTAAGAAGGGACCCAGGATATCAATGCTGAACCAATACAAGCATTGTGGAACCTGTGTCCCTTGGGAAAACTGCTAGGTACGTATGACCTAGATTGGCCACTGTTGGAAACAGAATACTGGGCTTGATGGACCTTGGTCTGACCCAGTATGGCATATCTTATGTTCTTATGTTCCACCTCAATCAGTCGATAGTTTTATATAGTAACATAGTATATGAAGGCACATAAAGACCAGTGTGGTCCATCTAGCCTGCCCAGCAAGGTGGCAAGAGTAGTTACACCTGCTGCTCTGTGCAGGTCACCTCATGCCTTTCTTTAGGGATGTACCCACTGCTCTGTGTAGGTCACCCCTGTTTGTTCAGATATAAGAGAGATGTTTATTATTCACAAAATGCATCACTGTGTTAGCAGTGTTTCTCCGGGAACAAGCAGGAAGTCAGTCGTCACATATGGGTGACGTCGGCACCGACGGAGCTGTCACGGAAGCATCCCCCCAGCTTTCAAAGACAGCCTTTGGGAGATGCCACCATGCATGCGTGGTCCCCTTCCCACCTTGCTCAATCTCCTTTTTTCCACGGAGCCCTTCAGACGTTCGTCTGGCTTGTCCCTGGAAAAAGTTGATTTTTCTCTCCGAGTTTCATACTCATCTCCTGTATCGCACCAGTACTTTTCCCGCCACCCGACCTCATTGCCTCGGTGTCAAGTTCGGGTTTATTTTTGTAGTTTTCAATCTTTTTTTTTCTGGCATCTTCGCGCCTTTTTTTCTAACTTGCAGCCTGGAGAGTCTTCAACCTCACAGGGGTACATTTTTTCTCCATGGCTACCAGTGGCTGTAAGAAGTGTAATCGGAGCTCTAAAATTATGTCTTGACCGACACACACGACTGCTGTCTCCGCTGCCTCGGGCCAGACCACGACCCGGCAGCCTGCGGTCTCTGTAAACGGATGTCCAGCAAGGCCCTCAAGAGCCACCAGGCAGCAGAACGACAAGTATTCCCCCGAGTCCCTGGTGCCTCGAAGTCCAGGGCCTCGTCTGAGGCCTTGATGTCTGGGGTGGAACCTCCCAAACCCGAGCCCCGTCGTGGGTCCTTAGAAAAGGGGTCTCTCTCGAGGGAACCCAGAAAAAAGAAGAAACTCTTGAAGGCGGTGTCTTTAGACAGTTCTGACCGGCTGGGTGCCCCCTGAGCCCTGTCCCACAGTCTGAGACACACATCTGAGGCTTCGGAGAAGGAACAGCCTGCAGAAGTCCCCCGAAAGGATCCAACCATGGTCCGGCCTTGGTCCCCAGACACCATCCTCGTCGAGGTTTCAACTTCGGGGGTGTCTGCGTCAGGCCCGCGTCCCTCGGTGCCCGTGCCGAAGGTTACGGAGCCTTCTGGTCTGGATTCCAGAATAGCAGCCATGGAGCGCAGTTTATCTGCCTTCCTGGACCAGCAGTGGGGGCTGTTGTCTGGCACGACTGGTTCATCTGCTCCGACCACCGGGCCCTCGACGTTCAAGACATCCCTGGAGGCCAAACCGATCTTCGAGGTCCTTCGGCCTCGAGTCGATCCTTGGCCGAGGTCATGATCTGAGTCCCGCTCAACGGGACCGCAGTCATCCCCAGCAAGTATGTCGGGCACTGGTTGTGGAGCATCGGAAGCCAGAGGATGAGGAGTCCCCCGTTACCCGTCGACAGTGCGACGTCCCATCTGACTCCTGTCTCAGAGCCTCGACAGCAGGCCCCGCGGGAAGACATGGGCTTCCTTGATTTTGTCAAGGATATGTCGAAGGCCCTGGCCATCCCTCCCATCCTGGAATGGCTGATGCTCCGAATGTGAGAGATTCAGGCTTCGGTGCCGGTGGTGAGCAAACGGGTCGACTCGATGTATCGAGTCCGCCGGAGCCCTGGCTTCCAAAAGTCACGGCTGCCACATAACTCCATGGTAGTGGAGTCAGCCATGCGTCGGCTGAAAAACCAGAAGACGCACTCCTCGGTGCCCCCTGGAAGGGAGGCCAGCACCTTGGATGCCCTCTGCAAAAAGTGTTACCAGGGCTTGATGGTCATTGGCCGCATCCAGGTCTACCAGCTGTACATAGGCATGTACCTGAGAGACGTGGCAAAGGAACTCACCAGGTTTTCAGCTGGTCTCTCCAAGGAACCCTTGCTGTGGTTCAAGAACCTGGCCAAAGCAGTCCGTGAGTGCTCCATATTCATGTCTCAAGAGGCCTATGATGGGTTTGAGTCGGCGGCTCGAGTAGTGGCAACTGGCATCGGTGGACAGTGCCAAGCCGAACTCGAGCAGTGGGTTCAGGACAAATTGTTCGCTGTCCCATGCCAAGGAGAGAATCTCTTTGGCAAACCCATGACCGACAAGACTGCCGAGCTGGAGACCAAGTTCAAGACGAGGACTAGGCTCTCAAAAAAGACCACTTCCCCGAGGAAGGGAGCTGCTTACAGAAACTACCCACCTTTTCAGGCCTCCCCAGCTCCCAAACAGAGTCAGCAGGCCAAGATACATGGGCATGGCCTTTGTAAACAGAAGGCTCCAAAAGCCCAGGCACCGGCTCCAGCCCTGCCAGGGGGGAGTTTTTGACTCCTTGTACATAGCTTATCTACCCCAAGGAGATCAGCAGCCCACAGGGATACATCTGGCCCTCTATGCCTAGAGGTGGTTGACCATCACCACCGACTCCTGGGCAGTTCAGGTAGTCAGGGAGGGTTACCTCCTCCTCCTGACTCAGACACCTCCCCCTTATTTCCTGGGAGAGCCCCTCAGGTCTCCCCTCCACTGGGACCTTCTATTGAAAGAGTTGGCAGGTCTTCTCGAGGACAAAGCGATTGAACTGATGCCCAACCAACTCAAGGGCAAAGTATTCTACTCCACGTACTTCCTCATGCCAAAAGGTACAGAGGGGGCCTTTGGCCCATCCTCGCCCTGTGCTACTTCAACAAATTCCTATTAAGGGAGAAGTTCAAGATGCTCTCCTTTGGAATATTGCTGCTATACTTCCAGCAGGGAGATTGGCTATGCTCCTTAGAACTCAAGGATGCTTATATCCACATCTTCATTCACCCCAACCACAGGTAGTACTTGCGGTTCATGGTGGGGGGGCAGGCATTTTCAGTAAAGGGTGCTCCCTTTCAGCTTGGCCTCAGCCCCAAGAGTCTTCACAAAATGCCTGGCAGTTGTGGTTACCTTCTTCTGCCTCTAGGGGGTCTTTATCTTCCCCTACCTGGACAACTGGCTCATAAAACGAGGCATGGCCTCAGAGGTGCAGCAGGCCACCGCACGCACCATCCATGTTCTACAACACTTGGGGTTTGTCATAAGCTACCCCAAGTCTCACTTCCTCCTGGCACAGTGTCTGGAATTCATTGGGGCAAAGCTTGACACTCTCCAGTTGAAGGCCTTATTGCCCAGGGACCAAGCTGACCGTCTCAGGACTCTGGCACGGGACATACAGTACCATCCCTCGGTGCCTGCTCGGCTTCTTCTGCACCTCCTTGGGCACATGGCCTCTAAGGTCCATGTCACCCCAGATGCTCGCCTCCACATGAGGGCAGCGCAGTGCTGTCTCCAGGACCAGTGGTCTCAGGCCACGGGTCGCCTCTGAGATAGTCTCTGTAACCCGCCAACTGGCGGACTTGCTGGTCTGGTGGCAATCTCTCCAGCATCTCGAGGGGGGTATGCCTTTTTAGGTCCCGAGCCCCTCAAGGGTCCTCACCATGGGCGCCTCCCTGCTCAGCTGGGGAACCCACTGCGAAGAGCTCTCACCCAGGGTAACTTGTCACCAGACGAGAGCACCTAGCAGATCACCCTCCTGGAGTTGCAAGCCATATACTTAGCCCTGCGAGTCTTCTAGCACCACATGCATCACCAGCTGGTGCTGGTCTAGACGGACACCCAGCTGGCGTTGTTCTTTGTGAATAAACAGTGGGGGGCATAGGGTCTTGTACCCTTTGTCAGGAGGCATTGGTCGTCTTCTCATATGCAATCCAACAGGGTCCTGCAGGCAGTGTACCTACCAGGCCAGGACAACCTTCTGGCCGACAGGCTGAGCAGAGTCCTCCAGCCGCATGAGTGGCAGCTGGACCCCAAGGTCTGGGGGGAACTCGTGATGAACCTGTTCGCCAGCCCGGACAACTTCGTTGCTCCACTTTTGTTTCCAGCAGGCCCACCTCTCCACCGTGGCAGTGGACGCGTTCCTTTTCTGATGGTCGGAAGGCCTCATGTATGCCTTCTCTCCCATGCCGCTGATCACCAAGACCTTGTTCAGGACCCTCCGCAACAGGGCCTCGCTCATCCTGATAGCCCCTCGGTGGCCCAGGCAACCGTGGTTTCTGCTGCTCCTCCGGTTGATAGTGGAGACCTCCATCTTCTTTGGGACCGCTCCGGGACTCCTGTCTCAGGAGGGGGGCTCTCTTCTACACCCCAACTTGGGGTCCCTGTTGCTGACAGCATGGCTGCTGAGTGGGTGACTCTGGCCCCTTTCAACCTTTCTGTTGAGGTGGAGGAGGAGATTCTGCTGGCCTCTCGCAAGGCCTCTACTAGGAAGGCTTATGCCCTCAAATAACACAGGTTCTTGGCTTGGTGCACTGAGCACGGGGCTGACCCATTCTCCTGCCCAGTAGGACTGGTGTTACAGTACCTTCTCCACCTCTCTCAGTCCAGTCTCAAGTCTAATTCTATCCGAGTGCACCTTAGTGCCCTTGCGGCGCACCACCACCCGGTGGATGGCAAGCCCCTCTCAGTATAGCCTTTGGTGACCCGTTTTCTTTTTGGCCTGCTCTTATTGAAGCCCCCGGTTCGCCCTCTGGCAACCGAATGGGACCTCAACGTAGTGTTAGGGCAGCTCACTCGCCCACCCTTTGAGCCTCTGGCTACCTGCCACCTTCGCTACCTCTCTTGGAAGGTGGTTTTCCTGGTTGCGCTCACCTCTGCTTGCAAAATTAACGAGCTTCAGGCCCCAGTGGCGGAGGCACCTTATACCAGGTTCTACAAGAACAGAGTGGTGCTTCGCATGCACCCCAAATTCCTTCCGAAAGTAGTATCGCCCTTCCATCTCAATCAGGAAGTGGTTCTCCCTACCTTCTTTCCAAGACCTCACTCTAGTAGGGTGGAGATAGTCCTTCACACCTTGGACTGTAAGAGGGCTTTGTCCTTCTGTATCCACTGCTCTCAGGGCCACCGCAAAGCTTCTCATTCATCCAGACCACAGACAATACCTCAGATTTGTGGTGGGAGGAAACCATTTCCAGTACAGAGTACTTCCCTTTGGCCTGACTTCCGCCCCCAAGGTTTTCGCCAAATGCCTGGCGGTGGTGGCGGCCTTTCTCAGAAATCAGGGAATTTTTGTCTTCCCATACCTGGACGACAGGCTCATCAGAAGTCAGTCTCTCCAGGAGGCCAGACAAGCCACTCTTTGCACTGTCTCTCTTCTTCAGCATCTGGGCTTTATCATAAACTACGCAAAGTCCACTTTGCTCCCCTCCCAAACCTAGAGTTTATAGGGGCAAGATTAGACCCCCTGCAGGCGAGGGCTTACTTGCCTGAGAACAGGGCCCACAGACTGATGGACTTGGCCAACCAGTTCCTAAGCAATTCTCAGGTCTCCGCCAAACACTTCCTGCGGCTCCTGGGCCACATGGCATCCACGGTACATGTGACTCCGAATGCCCATCTGCACATGCGGGCGGCTCAGTGGTGCCTCAGAACTCAGTGAGCGCAGGCAACAGGCGACCTCCGAGACAGAGTAAGAATGTCCAAACCATTCTTGGATTCCTTGCAGTGGTGGCTACATCTCCCAAACCTTCTCAGGGGGGTACCCTTTCAGGCCCCAGCACACACAAGGGTGCTGACGACTGATGCTTCTTTAAAGGGCTGGGGTGCACATTGTCAGGGCACGTGCACTCAAGGCCTCTGGTCTCCTCGGGAGGCCACGCAGCAAATCAATCTTTTGGAGCTGCGAGCAATCCGCTTGGCTCTGCAGACTTTTTCTCATGCCCTCTCTCACCAGTCTGTCTTAGTTCAGACAGACAATCAGGTAGCAGTGATCTGTGTGAACAAGCAAGGGGGCACAGGGTCCAGAATCCTATGTCGGGAAGCGCAGGCCCTTTGCTCCTTTGCAGTCAGACAAGGCATGTTTCTCAGAGCGGTTTATCTGCCTGGTCAGGAGAACCTTTTGGTGGACAAACTAAGCAGGATTCTCCAGCCTCACGAATGGCAGTTGAATCCACTGGTGGTTCAGCGCCTCTTTCTATGATGGGGACTTCCATCCATCGATCTCTTTTCCAGTCCACTGAACCATCAGTTGCCCAGGTTTTGCTCCAGACAGCCGCATCCCCTGAGGGTAGCATCAGATGCTTTTCTGATCTCTTGGTCGATGGGCCTCCTCTATGCGTTTCCTCCCACGCCCCTGGTGGCCCGAACTCTGTTCAAGATTCTACGGGACAAGGCCTCGGTGATTCTGGTAGCCCCCAGATGGCCGAGGCAACCGTGGTTTCCACTTCTTCTGCAGTTGGCGGTGGAAACTCCATTCCCTCTGGGGTTGTAAACTGATCTTCTGTCTCAGGATCAGGGTTCCCTCCTGCACCCCAATCTCAGATCCCTCAATCTGATGGCCTGGCTGCTAAAAGGATAGTGCTAGCTCCCTTCTACCTAGGGAAGTTAAGGAGGTGGTCCTGGCCTCGAGGAAGCAATCCACCAGAAAGTCCTATGCACTCAAGTGGCGCAGGTTCTCAGTGTGGTGTGCTCAGCACAATGAAGATCCTTTCTCCTGCCTGGTGCCAGTAGTGCTGCAATACCTACTTCACCTGTCAGACCTAGGCCTTAAGTCCAACTCTGTTCGGGTCCTCCTCAGTGCTCTTTCAGCACACCACTCACCGGTGGAGGGACAGTCGCTGTCAGCTCACCCCTTGGTGTCCCACTTCCTCAGAGGCCTGCTTTTGCTCAAGCCTCCGATTTGTCCCCCTGTCACTGAGTGGGACTTGAACGTGGTCTTGCAACAACTTACTCGCCCACCGTTTGAGCTGATGGCTACTTGCCATTTACGCTTCCTTTCTTGGAAGGTGCTTTTCCTGGTAGCTCTTACCTCGGCTAGACATGTGAGTGAACTACAAGCTCTGGTTTGTGATAGACCATACTGTGGCAAAGTCAACCATTTTGAGCATGGGGGAGGTGAACAGCATAAGGAATTCACCTTAAGGGGCCTCTGTTAGGTGTGCAGGGTCAAAAGGCCAGAGCCACAGTTCAAAGGCAGAAAAAACCCAGCTGGAACAAGTTCCAGGAAATGCTTGACAGTGTAAAAAGGATAGATTGCAAGCACGAGGACAAAAACCCTCACTCTAATAATTGCACTGATTATCCTGATGTCAGAAGGCAGGGGGATTACAAACACTTGGGAGAGAAAGAGGTGGGGTTGGATTCCAGTGAGTATAAACCTTGGTTAAACGATGGAGAAAGCTGGAGCAGTAGGAGTAGGAGCTGGAAGAGGAGTGATTGCAGAGGACGGACTTCAGAGCAGCAAGGACGATGGAATGCTGGAGAAGCCAGAGCAGGTGCTAACTTCTGGAGACAGGCTGAGCTACCCATTGCCGAGAGAGGTGATTTTCCTGAATCACGTTTGCAACAAAGGTGGGAGCCAGGAAGGAGAGAAGCTTTCAGACCACCAGAGAGGTTGTCAGCAGAGCACTCTGATCAACTGGGTGAGTCAAAACCTATGCAATTGGGAGAAGCAGGGGCAGAGCTTGGGGCAGAAGAATATATGTTGATGGATTGTTCTTTATGCCAAGCTCTAGACTTAAAGTGTCTGAAGAAAGGCCAGCCTGTAAAGAACTGTTCCTCTTGCTGAAATAACCTCAGAGCTAAGCAGTGAGAAAGTAAATTCCTGTGTGTTTTGAAAGGAGGAATTTACTGCAGCATAAGCTAATGAAGTAAGGCTGTGATTCATGCTTCTGTGTCAGCTGTGTTGAAGCTCTACAATGGAGAGTTAATTAGCTGCTAGAAGAGTTTGTGCTTTGCACCTGTCTTATATGAAAAAGCCTGCTATAAGAGTTTGTGCTTTGCACCTGTTTATAAGAGAAGCCTGCTATAAGAGCCTTGAGGACACTGTGAATGCTTATTTCATAACCTAAGTTTGGTTCTTCACCTGGAAGTGCAGCCTAGAGAGAATTATGGCTGAGTGAAGATAATTTTGCCATAGAAGAAGTAAAGTTTGTTTTTCTATTGCTCTGATTGACAAAGGACAATAAGAAAAGTGGCATCTGGTTATATGTGAAAAGGCTAGCTTCTGCAGTGAAGAGGACTTTAAAAGCCAATATTGAGTTCTGTTTATTTTGCCACCAACTTGCTGAACCTTAAGCAAAAATCCTATAATTTAAAATTCTGTAAATGGTACCAGGAACCTGATCTGTTCTATTGTGTTCAAAATAAATTCTTTTTCTGTCATAAGCCTTACCCTTGGTTTAACGCGACTACAATCCTTCTACTTAAAGCATAAACATAACAGCTGATAGAAGAAGGTTCTCAACCACCACGCCCTCAACAACTAAAAGACTAGTGGTTTTGGCGTTGTGCTTGTGACAATACACACGGTTCTATAGGAACAGGGTGGTCCTTCGGACTCATCTGAAGTTCCTTCCAAAAGTTGTCTCCTCTTTCCACCTCAACCAGGAGGTGGTTCTTCCGACATTCTTTCCCAGGCCGCATACCAGCCGGGCTGAGACAGTCTTGCATACTCTGGACTGTAAGAGGGCATTGTCCTTTTACCTTGAACGTACGCGGGGGCATCGAAGGGCTACTCAGCTCTTCGTCTCCTTTGACCCTAATAAATTGGGGTTACCTGTCTCCAAGCATATGTTGTCCACTTGGGTAGCAGATTGTATCGCCTGGGCGTACAAGGCAGCCGACCTCCCCTTGCAGGGTCGAGTCACGGCCCACCGTGTCAGGGCGAAAGCTGCGTCAGTAGCTCATCTCCGCGTTCCGTTAGCAGACATCTGCCGGGCCGCTACTTGGTCTTCAAGCCAGACTTTTGCAGCCGACTACTGCCTCGAGAGAGAGTCCCAAAGGGACAGTGCTTTCGGACAGGCGGTACTCTGTAATCTCTTTGAGGTTTAGGCAACTTCTACCCTCCAGCCCTTGTGTTGGGCTACCGTACGGGGGCGTTCTCAGAGGATATTCTTCTCACTGATGCTGAGGCTCTGCAGAGGGAGCCATTTTTTCAGCTTTAGGTTCCTGGTAGCCTAGAGCTGGGGAGTCACATATGTGAGGACTGACTTCTTGCCTGGTCCTGGAGAAAGAGTAGTTACTCACCTGTAACAAATGTTCTCAAGGAGCAGCAGGAATCAGTCCTCACGACCCTCCCTCCTCCCCTGGAGTTGCAGTCATATACTTTATTTTGTTCTTTGCTGTCTTTTAGCTATGTTATCAGACTGAGCAAGATGGCACCCTTGGGCGGGAAGGGGATCGCGCAGGCGCGCTGCATTCCCAAAGGCTTTCTTTGAAATCTGGGGAAATGCTCCGCACGGGGGCTCCGTTGGTGCCGATGTCACCCATATGTGAGGACTGATTCCTGCTGCTCCTGGAGAACATCTGTTACAGGTGAGTAACTACTCTTACTTCGAATCCTCCGATTCCGATGACTCTGATAATTCTGCTGGTAGCGGAGTGTTTCTCCTGGAAGACGTCTCGTCTCCCCAACGCAGAATGTCTCCTCCGGAAGGCATGTCTTTTCAGGATTTTATTCGTGATGTGTCCCGAGGCCTTTCAATCACGGTAGCTCCTGAAAAAGAACCTAGAGCAAAGGAATTGGAAATTCTTCAATATCCTAAGGCTCCCAAGGAAGCAGCCACTCTGCCCATTCATGAAATTCTTCATGATTTGATGCTCAGAATGTGGGAGACACCATTGACTACATCTCCTCATTCTACCATGTATCGAGTTCCACCATGTCCTGGTTTTCAAAAGACTCAGCTGCCACACCATTCAATGGTAGTGGAGTCAGCCATGCGTAGGATGAAAAGTGCAGAGAGACATGCATCCAATCCTCCAGGTCATGAATGCAGGACTCTTGACGCTTTTGGGCGTCGAACCTTTCAGGCTACCATGCTTTCAGCTAGGATCAACTCATATATTTCATATATGTTCTCCAGGAACAAGCAGGAATGTAGTCATCACATATGGGTATCGTCGGTACCGATGGAGCCTGCGCGGGAACACTCCCCAGCGTCCAGTTAGAAAGCTTTTGGGAGCATCCTACAGCGCCTGCATGCTGCCTTCCCGCCTTTCCCAACTGCCTCTCTCCAGTTCTTCTTTTTCCGCGGAGCCAGCAGGTCGTGTTCCTGTCACCGCAGAAGAATTCTTTTTTATTTCTTAATTTTTGGGGTCGCGTCTGCCTTCCTCGACGCTCTACTGGTACCGCCGGTTTTTCTCTTCTTATTTCTGTAAAAAAATATATATTTATATATTCTCTTTTTTCTTTTTCTTCAGGTGCATGCGCCTTTTTGGGCCTTAGGCCCAAAAACTTTTCCTTACCATGGAGAAACCTGCCTCAGGTTTCAAAAAGTGCACCAAGTGTGGCGGTACCATTTCCGTTACTGACACCCATGAATGGTGTCTAAAATGTTTAGGTCCTGACCACTCCATCACGGATTGTATGTCCTGCGCCATGATGTCTAAAAGAGGTCGGCAGAACCGAGCTGCTAAGCTCAGTACCCTGTTTCCCTCTGATGCAGCTTCGGTGGCATTGACGTCTTCCAGGGCTGCTTCTTCCTCCTGTGGATCTCAGGTAACTAAACATAAATCCAGCCGGTCCTCAAAGGGTAGATCTCCTTCTAAGCATCGAGATGCCTCTGGCATTGCCCTCGAGGATTCTGCACCGGCAAAATTACCCCGGCGGGAGGCTTCGGCTTTCAAAGCATTATTGGGGTTCCAGGATGTTATCGAGGCCTCGACCTCGGCAGAACTACTGGTGCCATGCTCTGGGGTACTGGCGGTCTCCTCCGGTACCGACATCCAGGCATTGGCAGCGTCGATAGACCAGAGAGTTCTGGTTATGGAATGCAGTCTGGCGGCTTTCCTTGTGGCATCGATGCCCTCAGGACCGCGACAGACAATTCCACCGGTACTGGTACCGATAGCATCAACATCGGCATCGGTGTCTGCTTTGCCGGTACCCAGTCATCCAATGAGCTCCAGTACCAATACCCCGGTACCGTTTACTCCCGGTACCGACTTTGGTCGGTACGGGTATCGGGCTCTTCAAGAGCATCCGGACAGACGATACTTCGAGTCCTCAGAAGAATCTGAGGATTCTGACAGTTCTGTCGATGCAGCGATGCTTCTCCCAGAGGAGCCCTCCTTCCCTAAACGCAGGATGTCTCCTCCAGAGGATATTTCCTTCCAAGATTTTATCAGGGAGGTGGCTCGGGGGCCTGTTCATTACTGTGGCCCCTGAAACAGGGCCAAGGAGTTGGAAATTCTACAATATCCCAAAACTCCTAAGGAGGCAGCTACCTTGCCCATTCATGAGATTTTATATGATCTCATGTTAAGGATGTGGGAAACACCTCTTACCACCTCTCCTCATTCTCGTAGACTGGATACTATGTATCGAGTCCCTCCTTGTCCTGGGTTCCATAAGACTCAGCTTCCTCACCACTCTATTGTAGTGGAGTCAGCTATGAGAAGGATCAAGAGTGCAAAAAGGCATGCCTCTAATCCTCCAGGACATGAGTGCAGAACCCTGGATGCTTTTGGACGTCGGGTCTTCCAAGCTTCCATGCTTTCTGCCAGGATCAGTTCCTATAGTCTCTACACGGGAATGTTCCTGATGGAGGTCACAGATGATTTAGGGGCTTTAAGTCCTTTTCTTCCTGAGGATAAAAGACAGGATTTTCTCACTTTGGTCAAACATGCCCAAGATGTTTCTAAATTTTCCAACCGTGCAGCCTTTGACTGCTTTGAGTGCATAAGCAGAACCTCGGCTATTGCCATAGGTGCACGTAGAATTGCTTGGCTCCAGGCATCTGATCTAGAGCTCTGGGTACAAGATAAATTGGGAAATATCCCTTGTACTGGTGAGAACCTGTTTGATAAAGATTGGCAGGAAAAGGCCAATGAAATGGATGCTGAAAATTCCACCTTGGATAGATTATCCAAGTCCACTGCTGATCCTGCTGGAAGGAAATTGTTCAAGAAACCATTCTTTTCTAAAAAGAAAATATTTTATCCTGCTTATTTTCAGCAGGGACGTTCTGCAGGTCAGCTTGCCAAGAAAGGTCAGCAACCACCCAAACAGAAGAAAGCAAAGGCTGCTAGGCCTCAACCGGCCCAGCAGGCTCAGCCTCCACAGGGCCTTTGACTCTCATCTAGAGAATGTAGCCTTCCTGGTTCTCGGGGGACCAGAACCTTCCACCATTCCAGGAAGGTTATGTCATTTTTCCCCCAGATGGGGGCAAATAACAGCAGAGCATTGGACACTCTCCATCATAAAGGAGGGGTACAAGCTTCATTTTTCAAGCATGCCCCCTCACACAATAGTAAAGCAGTTCAATTCTCCGACCTCTCTCATCAACCTGTTAGGTCAGGAGGTCGCTATCCTTCTTGCCCAAGGGGCAATAGAAGAAGTACCCCTTCATCAGCAGGGTACAGGGTTCTATTCCCCTTATTTCCTTATCACAAAGAAAACAGGGGGTTACAGACCTATCTTAGACCTCAGAGAATTGAACAAATTCCTTGTCAAGGAGAAATTCAAGATGATTTCTCTCGGATCTTTGCTGCCATACCTTCAGAGTCAGGATTGGCTTTGTTCTCTAGATCTCAAGGATGCGTACACCCATGTTCTCATCCATCCAACTCACAGAAGGTTCCTTCGGTTCCTTTTTCAAGGAAAGCACTACCAATACAGGGTGCTTCCTTTTGGTCTGGCCTCAGCACCAAGGGTGTTCACGAAATGCATGGCTGTTGTAGCAGCATTTCTCCGCACTCTAGGGATATTTGTCTTCCCCTACTTAGACGACTGGCTCATTCGAGCCCCAACAGAGTCAGAGGCCAGGACTTCTTTATCCTGCACAATACGTATCCTTCAGTATTTGGGTCTTGTAATAAACATCCCAAAATCCAGTCTAACTCCCACTCAGTCTTTAGAGTTCATATGAGCTTTGCTGGACACCAGAAAGGCAAGGGCCTATCTCCCTCAGGCCCGCTGCCTTCGTATAGTGCAGTTAGCTTCTCAAGCAGTGCTAAAGCCTCATCTCACTGCTCGAGAAATGTTACAACTACTAGGCCACATGGCATCTACTGTACATGTGGTTCCCTATGCTCGCCTCCATATGAGGGCAGCCCAGTGGACTTTATCCACTCAATGGACCCAGGCATCAGGATGCCTGTCAGACAAAATAGCAAATACAAGTCGCCTTATTTTGTCCCTCCAGTGGTGGAAGTCCACTCAAAACCTGTTGCTGGCGTCCCCTTTTCAACATCCCCTACCCCAAGCAACTCTAACAACAGATGCTTCTCCAATGGGTTGGGGAGTTATCTGCAAGACCTCTCCAGCCAGGGCACCTGGTCTGTACAGGAGAGTCATCTACATATCAATCTCTTGGAGCTCAGAGCAATCTTTCTTGCTCTGCGAGTGTTCCACACCCTGCTCAGCTACAAGACTGTCCGTATGAATGAGGACTATCAGGTAGCCATGTTCTTTTTTTTTTTTTTTTTTTTGTGTAATAAATTTTATTGAGCATATTTCAAGATCATACATTCCAACACATCACCCGCAACAATGAAATACAAACTCCAATTGTTTTACAGAATGGCCAACCCGCAAATAAGTAGCAGGTGAAAAAAAAAAAAACAATTGCCATAAATCAGCCAATACATATAACAGAAGTAAAAAGGAGGTAATGTGTCAGAAACTAACCATCCCTGAATTAAAGCTCCACCCCTCCACCACAACCCAAATCAGAACAGGGGGACCCATACAGTAGGGAGTCAAATGGATACAAAGACAGAACAAAAACATAAAGGATAATTCCCACATTAATGCAATACAGAACATGCCAAAACAAATCAGAATTAATCAGAAGAAGAATTCAGAATAAAACAGTCTCATGAGATAAAGGATAGACCACTACACCTCCCAGGCCCTCCTAAACTGTAAAACCAGAGCCCCAGCTGCATCCGGTCAATACAAAGCGGGAAGTAGAAGGCACAGACAGTTCCTGAATAAACAGGGGCGTATGCAAAACTATGCTCCTGAATCCCCCCCCCCCATATTCCTAAGCCCATCCCATCTGCCCCCCCACCCCTAGCCCTGCCCACCCAGCCACCCCCCCCAACCCTGCTGACCTATCACCTCCTCCCAAGAGGAGACAGGAAGAGTAACTAGGAGAGTAAAAAGAGAAGGAGAAGAAGAAAAAGGAAGAACAGATCCTAGAGACGAACCAGTCCAAGAAAAGAGACAGCACAGATCGCTACGCAGACCAGATCTTCAGCCCGTCATTTGTCCTCCTGAAACACTAAGCTCCAAAGATCCTCTTCCAAAAAAGAACGACCCCTAATCAAAGCATTCATTTTCTCCAACCTATACATTTCCCATCATTTAGCACGCCATTCTATAAGAGACGGTGCCCTACTCCGTTTCCAGAAACGAGCAAGTACTGATCGGGCCGCTAAAAGAAGCGATTGCACCAATCTCCGAAGAGGACGCTGATAAGGGAATTCCGGGCAAACCCCCAATAAACAAGACTCCATATTGAAGGGGAGAGTAACCTGCAATCTCACAGCAATATGTCCCGTTACCCTCCGCCAATATCTCTGAATGTGCGGACACAACCACCACATATGATCAAACGTTCCCTGTCGGCCACACAATCTCCAATGGAGCGGGTCATCAGCTCTCTGCCAGTGAAAAAGATCGACCGGCGTGATAGATAAGCGGTAAAGGATCCGAAGTTGTGTATGAATTAACCCCAGCGAGATGGAACAGGAGTGTGAATAAGAATATACTTCAAGCCAAAACTCCTGCGCCCTCCCCGGCAAAGTCATCTCCCATCGTTGTTGAGGAAGTTTCAAAGCAGGAAGGACGCGTAGATGTCAGCTATAAAATGCCTGTACAACCGAGCTACGAACGCCGTAAGTTTTCTAGATACAAAAAGGTCCTGTTCCCAACATCTAGGACGTCTAGATAGCTCGTCCACCAAAAATTGAGTAGTCAAGCAATGAGAAATTTGCAGATGCTGAAACGAAGAAAGTGAGCAACCCAAGCGATCCTCTAAGCCATGCTTAGATGCAGGTCGCAAATTCACATACAAGGAAGATAATCTCACCGCTAATAAATCCAGATGCGATCCTTTAAACATATTTCAAATAAACCCTAAAACCCCCAAAACAAGAAAGGGCGATTGGGAAGTAGATACCCCCGCCTGCTTACAAACCCTCCTCCACGCCTCCCAGCAGGGCCCAATAAACACATGCATCTTCACCTGACGAACCTCGCGAGGTTCAGAAAGAAAGGGTACTGCTACCAACGGAATCGGGCGTAACCAGTCTGTTTCCAACGAGGCCCACTCCGCCCCTGAATGAATTCTCCACAACAGTAATGATCGCAAACAAATACAAGAATAGTATAGCTCCGGATCAGAAAGACCCATCCCCCCAGACCCTCTCGGAAGCGTGAGTAGCCACCAGCTGAGCACAGGTTGTTTCCCCATCCATATAAATCGAGTTACGGCTGTCCGAAGCGTCTTAAAAAACTTGCTTGGAAGAGCAATAGGCAGCTGCATAAATAGAAAAAGCAACTTTGGTAAGACCAACATCTTATAAGTATTGATACGACCTAACCACGTAACCGAACAGGAACTCCAACGTTCCAAATCCGCCTGTATTGAATGTAGGAGGGGGATATAATTCGAACTATACAGCCGCGATATATCCCGATGAATGACAATACCTAAGTACTTAAATTGATCTACTAACGGGAAATCACCCACTGTGTCCTGAACGTCGGTGGAGGAACGGGACATACAACGCAGAAGGGTGGACTTCTGCCGATTTAATAGAAAAACCAGAAACCAAAGAGAAATGTTCTAAGATATATCGCACAATAGGTAAAGACCTAGAAGGCTCCCTCAAGTAAATCAAAGTATCATCCGCGTATAAGGAAATGGAATGCCATTCAGAACCGAGGTAGATACCTATGTCCTCTGCTCTTAACCTGACATGAACTGCTAACGGTTCCATTGCAAGTGCAAACAGCAAAGGAGAAAGAGGACATCCTTGTCTCGTGCCTCTCCCCAGACAAAAGGACGAAGAAACCGAGCCATTGACAGACACCACCGCTTGGGGGCTGGAGTATAATGCAGCAATCCATGTACAAAATGTATGCCCAAAACCAAATTCCCGAAGAACCTGCAGAAGATAAGGCCATTCTATCAAAGGCCTTCTCAGCATCTAGCGATAAAATGCTGTACGACCCCCCCTTCCAGTTTCAATCTCTGTAAAACATTCATCAGTCTATGAACGTTCTCAAACCCATATCTGTTTTTAATGAAACCCGTCTGATTCGGGTGAACTATATCTGGTATGAGCTTTCCCAAGCGACTAGCCAAAATCGATGTAAAAATTTTGTAATCTAAATTCAGAAGAGAAATCGGACGATAATTAGAGCATTGCAAGGGGTCTTTATCAGCTTTAGGGATTACAACAATGGTCGCTTGGTAAAAGGAGGCAGGAAGAGACTTCCGTAAAAGAATTTCATTAAAAACTGAGAGCAGAATTGGAGCAAACAAGTCTGGAAAGGCCTTATACAGTTCTGCTGGCAAAAAATCTGGACCTGCGGCCTTAGCCGATTTGAGATTCTTCAGAGCCTGCAGAACCTCCGCTGAAGTAAACGGGCGATCAAGGTGATCCCTTTCTTCTACAGGAATTTGCGGGAGAGAAGCCTCCTTCAACCACGCAGAGATGTCCGGTTGAGTCGCCGACATCTCACTAGTGTACAGTTGTTTATAGAATCTAGCAAACGCGGACGCAATGTCCTGGGACCGATACAACATTTGCCCCTGTGGCGATTTAATGGCATCAACGCGATGACGCTGCCGCTGTCGCTTTAATTGCCAAATCAGCAGCTTCCTTGCCTTATTTCCCTGCTCATAGTACCGTTGTTTGGTGCATAAAAAAAACGATGCCATACATTCAGCTTCCAAAGCCGCTAATTCCCCTCTACGCCTAGTCAGTAGAGTCCACACCCTTTCACCACCCCCATTCCGGTGAGTTTTTTCCAACTCCGCGATTTCTTTCCGCAAAGCCTCCTGTTTAACCAGTAACCGTTTCTTAAATGCACTCGACAAAGAGATAAGCTGCCCCCGTAACACCGCTTTCCCTGCATCCCACAAGAGAGCTCTAGAAATATCAGAGGAGTCATTTAGCTGTAAATATTCCAACCAGCCTTTCCGAATCCCATCCACAAACTCCGGATTAAGTAATAAACCCCTAGGAAGAGACCATGCCCTAGCTGATGTGTCATCCTCCCCCAAGGTAAGACCAATAGATATAATGGCATGATCAGAGGGTCCCATGGTCCCGATATCCGCCTGAGTCAGCAAAGAGATCCCCGATCTAGACATAAGCCACAGGTCAATACGAGAATGGCACTTGTGTACCTGCGAATAAAAGGTGTAATCCCTCTCGAAAGCATGCAGATGCCTCCAAACATCACATAAGTCAAACTGTGAGGCCCACTCCTCCAATACCCTCCCCCAGTGTAGACCTTGAGAGCCGATTCCCTGAACGGTCCAACTCAGAGCAAGCACATTTAAAGTCGCCTCCCACAATCAGCGGTTCCTGACTAAAGTTCTGAAGTGCCCTCGAGAGGTCTACCAATGAACTCCCCACCGGTGCTGGAGGAAGATACACGTTCACAAAAGTGAGCGTTAAGCCATGAATGGTACCAACCAGTATCAGAAAACGACCCTTCAGGTCACTAACTCTATCAACCAGCTGAAAGGGGCAAGCAACGGAGAGTAGAATAGCGACCCCTCGTTTCTTGGTTGAATAATTAACTAAATAGATTTGTGGGAACTTACGTTTGGCCGAATCAAAGTGGTCCCTCTTAGAAACATGGGTTTCTTGGAGAAATACAATCTCGGCTTTCTCTCTACACAATTGATCCAACACCCTTCTACGCTTACATGGATTATTTAGGCCATGGACATTCGAAGAAATAGCTTTAACCATACCCGAATCTGAAAAGAAGCCAGTGATGAGCGACTATCCGTAGCAGAACCCTGATCCACGCTTGCCCCAAAACTCCAGCAACAGTTCTTCCAGTCCCCAAACCCAGACTATATCTTTCCTCCCTATAGAATGAAACAGATAAAATACTCTCAGTATACAAAAAAGACCAGCTAATGCTCAGGTCACCAGGGCTTCCCCCCTCCCTCCCCCCCACCCCACCTCCCAAACCCCGAACTCCCCCCCTCTCCCCTCCCCTCCCCCCCCTCCATCCCCCACACATTCCTATAACTGCAGGAAGTATACTTGACAGATAAACATCTCAGCGCGGATGACACTACAAGTGTCACCAAATGAGGCATAGAAGAAAGAGAAGAAAAAACAAGAGTCTCCCCAGCTCCACCCCCTCCACAGATCGGCTCAAGAAAGAGAAAGCAATAATCAGAACCCCAGAACATACCATCTTAATACATAGAAACATAGAAACATGATGACAGAAAAAGACCACAAGGCCCATCTAGTCTGTCCTTCCATAACAACTACAACAGTCCACTTTTTACCTATAGAGATCCTCTGTGTTGGTCCCATGCTTTTTTGAATTCAGTTACTGTCCTCATCTCTACCACCTCCACTGGGAGACTATTCCACGGATCCACTACTCTTTCCGTAAAGAAATATTTCCGCATATCATTCCTGAATCTATCTCCCTTCACCCTCATCCCATGTCCCCTCGTCGCAGAACTTGCTTTAAATTGAAAGAGGCTCTCTCCCTGAACATTTATGCCACGGAGGTATTTAAACATCTCAATCATATCACCTGATTTTGCAGAACGTATACCTATCCTAACTACCCCCCAGACTCCCACCACTCCCCCGGAACCTCATCCATCTCCCCATCACCTCCCCCATCCTACAACTAACCCCCTAGTCCCTCCATGCTGTCTCTATGCTCAACTAAGGGCCTTAGAAACCATTCCCCCCAATAGCAGATTCAAAAGATATAACAATCCCAAACATATACTCCCACCATGCCCTTAACATTAAAAAAAAAAAAAAATGATCAAGTGGGAGCAGTGGTGTCCATCTCCTTCTGCAGATTGGAGTCTGTGTCAGAGTTAGATGATTTCCGGGAACGTGGCACCTTACACCTCTTTGGTAGTGATGTCTCCCACTCTCCATGCGTGCCTCTCTGTCGTAACGGACGCTCTCCATGCTGCATTATATCAAGAAACTCCATTGCTGCTGACAAATCAGTAATTTTTTGAGCACAGTTATTCCATTCGAATAGGAATGCAAAGGGGAAACCCCATCTGTAGGAGATCTCTCTCTTCTGTAATGCCTGGGTTAAAGGCTTAAAGCTCCGTCGATGCTCTAGGGCAGTGATGGCTAACCTTTTTGAGCCCGAGTGCCCAAACTGCCGCACAAAACCAAAGAATTTCCTCAAAGTGCCAGCACGTCAATTTGCATAAATATTTGCATAATGCTAACATACACTAACTTTTAGTAAACATGTCTCTTAATGAGTGTATGGATAAAGACAGACTAAAAGATTTCTACATTACTATAATCCAGTGCCAACCGCCAGGCACATTAGGAACTACTACAAACACTGCCCATTTAGAACCAATAGCAAACCCGCCGTATCCTAACAGCACTACCAGGACTCACAAAGCACCACACCATACCTATCAAAAGGCAACACTGCAAATATTAAACCAATACATTTCAGACAATAACAATACATGACCTACTGGGGAAAGAGAACAAGTGGCAATGTCAAAAAGGAATTACATAAACAGAATACCTCAGCTCAGTTGCAATTGCTCCAGCCACTTTCTTCTGGTTTCTTCATGTTTTCTGCTAACTCTCCATCATCTGCTGTCCATTTGTCCTTTCTTCTCTCTTCTAGTTTTTTTTTCCATTCTCTCTCTCTACATCCGCTTTAACATACTAATCTTTCTCCTTTTGCTCTTTCCTCATTCCTATTTCATCCACTCAAATTTTACCCCTCCATCCTCAATCCCCACTTACTCTCCCAATACCCGGCCAATTGTAGATTTTTTATCCCTCCCACACAAAATATTTTTCCCCTCTCCATTTTACTCTCCCAGCCCCATCCCATTCTAATCCTCCCCCAACATCAGCTCCCTTCTAGTTCCAGCCTCACCCAGCATCCATTCCCTTCTAGTCCCTGCATCAGCCCATTTCCAGTCCTAGCAACCCCCCAACCCAATACCAGTCCTAGCCCCCCCCCATCAACTCACTTCCAGCCCTAAACCCCCATCACCCCATTTCCAGACAGCCCCCATCAGCCCACAGCCCATTAGCAGTCCTACCCCCCCAGCCCATTAGCAGTCCTACCCCCCCCCGCCCGCCCGCCCGCCCGCCCGCCCATTAGCAGTCCTAACCCCCCCAGCCCATTAGCAGTCCTAACCCCCCCCTCCTGCCCATTAGCAGTCCTAACCCCCCCAGCCCATTAGCAGTACTTAACCCCCCCGCCCCGCCCATTAGCAGTCCTAACCCCCCCCTCCTGCCCATTAGCAGTCCTAACCCCCCCAGCCCATTAGCAGTCCTAAACCCCCCCGCCCCGCCCATTAGCAGTCCTAACACCCCCCCTCCTGCCCATTAGCAGTCCTAACACCCACCTCCTACTGCCCATTAGCAGTCCTAACCCCCCCTCCTGCCCATTAGCAGTCCTAACCCCCCCTCCTGCCCATTAGCAGTCCTAACCCTCCCCCCCCTCCCCATTAGCAGTCCTAACACCCCCCCTCCTGCCCATTAGCAGTCCTAACACCCCCCCTCCTCCTGCCCATTAGCAGTCCTAACCCCCCCTCCTGCCCATTAGCAGTCCTAACCCTCCCCCCCCTGCCCATTAGCAGTCCTAACCCCCCCTCCTGCCCATTAGCAGTCCTAACCCTCCCCCCCTGCCCATTAGCAGTCCTAACCCTCCCCCCCTGCCCATTAGCAGTCCTAACCCCCCTCCTGCCCATTAGCAGTCCTAACCCCCCCCTCCTGCCCATTAGCAGTCCTAACCCCCCTGCCCCTTAGCAGTCCTAAAACCCCCCCCCACCTGCCCATTAGCAGTCCTAACACCCCCCCTCCTGCCTATTAGCAGTCCTAACCCCCCCCCTCCTCCTGCCCATTAGCAGTCCTAACCCCCCCCTCCTCCTGCCCATTAGCAGTCCTAACCCCCCTCCTCCTGCCCATTAGCAGTCCTAACCCCCCCCCTCCTCCTCCTGCCCATTAGCAGTCCTAACCCCCCCCCCCTCCTGCCCATTAGCAGTCCTAACCCCCCCCCCCCCCCCCCCGCGCGCGCAAAATTTTTAAAAAAAAAAGCAGGCTCTGGCTGCTGCCGCGGCAGATTACAATGTCCCGCGGGGCCCCCTCCGCCCGCTAAGCCCCTCTGCAAGGGCTTTCAGATTCGCGAGGGAGAGCGTCTCCCTCGCGTCTCTGTTAAGCCCGCAGGGGCTAATGGGAAATTTCCCATCAGTCCCTCGCGTCTAAAGGGGCTGATGGGAAATTTCCCATTAGCCCCTGCGGGCTTAACAGAGACGCGAGGGAGACGCTCTCCCTCGCGAATCTGAAAGCTCTTGCAGAGGGGCTTAGCGGGCGGAGGGGGCCCCGCGGGACGCTGCATTCTGCCCTTGCCGCGTCCGCGGCAGCAGTCAGAGACAGCTTTTTTCTTTTTTTTGCGGACCTATGGCCCGCGTGCCAGCTGCAAGGCCTTCGCGTGCCACAGCTGGCACGCGTGCCATAGGTTCGCCATCGCTGCTCTAGGGTATACTGAGAAAGGTCCTGATAGACTTGAAGTTCCTGACCCTTGAAGACAACTGAACGCCTACCCCTCAGACTTCTCATAAGAGCCACTTTGTCGGAGAAGAAGCAAAAACAGATTATAATCGCTCTGGGCTTTGTGCTAGAGGATCAACGAACCCCCAGAGATCGATGCGCTCGTTCCAATCGAACCGGTTTAGGAGCATTGGGTAGGCAAAAGGCATACAGATCTTGGACTAGAGCCATCGTGTCCTCCGACCCTCCCGGTTGTTCTTGAAGGACAAATATTCGCAAGTTATTACGCCGTTGCCTGTTTTCAAGGTCATCCTGTCTTTCTTTCAGGTCCTTCGAGAGTTGGTCTAATTTCACAAGTTTAGTCTGGAGGGCCACAGACGAGTCCATTTATTCTCTGACATTTAGCTCAGCCTGCGTAACCCTGTCATCCAGAGACTTTATATCAGAGCGAATATCACTCACTGCCTTAGAGAAATCCTGACGGAATAGCTTGAGCTCCTTTAAGATTTCCAAAAAATCTGCTTTTGTAACTGGAGACTGTGGGCCAGAGGCAGTAGCTTTGGAGATGGAGAGGCTCTCTGCAGCATGTGAGGGCTGAGCAGTAATAGAGTCCGAAGATCTAGCAAACTTGGAGAGGGAAGCTGCATAGGATTTTGCAGTAGCCATAATTGTCGTGCAGAGCTGATGTGTCGACCAAAAGGTATCTTGCTTTATATGCACCCAATGCAATCAAGTTGAACTGACGCTCTTCTGTGAGACTCCGACACATTGTTCCCCCAACTTAGATACTGCAAGGACAAGATAGCCTTCTTCAGTAAAATCTCAGAGATATATGTGGAGAGGTGACAGAAGAGTATAGGCAGCGGAACTGTCGCAGAGTCAGAGTAAAGAATGGTAGTTCACCCCTGGCCAGCTCCTGTTGAGGCAGGGCGTCTCTTACCCTACAATGATCACGGAAGGACAGCAGCAAGCAGACAAGCCAGCCTCGACTCCACCAGCAGCCGTGTCACATCTTCACAAGAATGCTCCCCCAAGCACTGGAAGTGAGGAAGCAGCCCCAAAAATCAGAAAACTGGCAGCAGGAAAAAGTAAATTACATATGCCCTGCAATACCGGCTAAAGTCACAAGAGGGCGCTCCAAGATAGAGAACCAGCTTTACAGATAGAGCAGAACGCTCACAGCAATCTTCACCAGGCAGCCACAGACATCAGCAGCTACAAACAGCAGCCCTCAGTAACAGATCAGACAAGACCTGCTGGAACAGGAGCAACTCTGACAGAATCTTGACGCGCTGATTCAGATTTACCTATAACAGCAGCCACCTCGGAAGAATCAGCTGGGCTCATTAATATATGGCAGCCATCTTGTTAAAACTTATGCGTTCCAACGATGCGTTCCAGGAACCGGCAGCCATTTTGAAAGGATTCACTGCTGCAGGCAGCACACGTCAGCAAGAGCACTGTCTTCGTCAGCACCGACTTGCGTTCCAAAGTAGTTTTCCCGCCTCTACCAAGATCCCCATCTGCGTTCCAACTCATCTCTCACAGGTACAGCCATTATGGTGGCGATTAGAAATTTGGGCTCACATCTGTTATTCACAGAATAAACGCGGGGGACATTGGATAACCTGAAAAAAGTCACTGGCCCAATATACACTATCCAGAAGGGATCCCCGTGCACAGACACCTTCACTCCATATTTTCACGACTGCAGCACTTACATTTTAGGCAGGTCGGCACATGGAGAACAGAGGCAGGCAGAGCAGCTGAAGCAGGACTTTCACTCCGATCCACATAGAAATTCAAATCAGCAGCTCTGCTTCAGCCAAATACAGGTTACAGGAGAGAACAGCCACACTTCACATGTCCTCTCCAATGAAAGCACCTCCAGGGAGATCAGGAGCCTGGGGCAATATTTTAGTCAGATCGGCACATGGAGAACAGAGGCAGGCAAAGAAGCTGAAGCAGGACTTTCACTCTGATCCACATAGAAATTCAGATCAGCAGAACTGCTTCAGCCAAATACAGGTTACAGGAGATAACAGCCACACTTCACATGTCCTCTCCAACGAAAGCACCTCCGGGGAGATCAGTAGCCTGGGGCAATCTGTAAACAGGAAGAGCGATCAAACGACAGCATGTTAAGTAGCTAGCTTAGCCCTTCTTAATCAGAGCAGTTGCCGACGAAAAAACTCATTTTAGGAGCATAAAGTCCCGGTATATGAAGGGAGCAGTTGAGGAGCTCTAAGGTAGAGCTGCCATGTTGGTCGGGCTCAAGAGTGCCCCCCCCCCCAAGTAGCCATGTTCTATGTGAACAAACAGGGGGGGAACAGGCTCTCTGTCGCTTTGCAACAAAGCTTTGCGACTATGGGTCCTCGCCAGAGAGCATCAGATTCATCTCCTGGCAGTGTATCTTCCAGGCATACAGAACTCTTGGGCAGACAGACTCAGTCGAGTTCTGCTTCCACATGAGTGTTCTCTGCATGCAGACCAGGTGGCCAAGATTTTTCAGGCCAGGGATGCTTTCCTCCTTTACTGGGATCAAGACTTCCTGTATGCCTTTCCACCCATTCCCCTAATTCCCATAACCCTGTTCAAGCTTCAGAGAGACAGAGGCTGTATGATTCTCATAGCTCCACATTGGCGAAGGTAAGTGTGGTACCCTCTGCTTCTACATCTCTCTCAAGCTCCCTCCCTGGAGTTAGGGTCTTCTCCAGATCTCCTATCCCAGGAGGACGGAATGTTATGGCATCCCAATCCCCAGTCTTTGCATCTCAGGGCTTGGTTGCTGAAGGCCTAGATCTCCATGATCTTAATCTCCCTCAGCAAGTAAAAGATATTCTTATTCTTTTTGCTTCCAGGAAACCTTCCACGAGACGCTCTTATGCTTTCAAGTGGAAAAGGTTTACCGTATGGTGTTCGCAGAAGGGTCTTAACCCCCTTGCGATACCTCTGGAATCATTGCTGGAGTATCTCCTTCATTTGTCCAATGCATGTCTTAAGACTAACTCAGTAAGAGTCCATTTGAGTGCTATTGCAGCTTCCTTTAAGCCTCTAAATGGACAGCCTATTTCCTTTCATCCTCTTATAGCAAGATTTATGAGAGGCCTTCTTCTAACTAAGCCTCCCATTAAGCCACCATCGGTGGCATGGGACTTAAACCTGGTTCTTGGGCAGCTCATGAAGCCACCTTTTGAACCCTTAGCTACTACCTCCTTGAAATTCCTTTCTTGGAAGGTTATCTTTCTCATTGCAATCACATCAGCACGTCGCATTAGTGAGTTGCAAGCGCTAGTAGCTGATCCACCTTACACAAGGTTCCATCATGACAAGGTAGTCCTTAGGACTCATCCACACTTTATGTCAAAGGTGGTCTTGCCTTTTCATCTAAACCAAGCGGTCTACCTACCTGTGTTTTTTTCCAAGGCCTCATGCATCAAATGCAGAGAGGAATCTTCATACCTTGGACTGTAAAAGAGCTTTAGCTTTTTACTTACAAAGAACACAGCAACATAGAAAGTCCTCTCAACTCTTTGTTGCTTTTGATCCTTCTCATTTGGGACTTCCAGTCTCCAAGAGAACACTATCCAACTCAGTAAATCCTTTTTAGAATTGCGTCCGCGGGTGTTGGCCCTGGGAGCGGTTTTCCATCTTAAATTTCCCTGTAAATGTGTGATATTATATCAGGGTACAAGATATGTCTTCTTTGAATCTGTTCAGTTGTCAAATTTCCTAGATAGTAAGGGAGTATAAGTATTGTTCCAGGGATCGATGGTAGCTTGATTGTACTATATTTTTTTATTTCTTTTATGTTTTTTTATTTTAGATTTCCTGTTTTAATGTGAACGCACCCCCCTTGATGTGGTTGCTCACTGTATTTCCTTTGGTGTTTGAAGGGTGGATGGGAATTGAGTTATTTTGTTTCCTGTAATGTATAAAAAATTTTTATAAATAAAAAAAAAAAAAAAAAAAAATAATAATCTCCCTCTGGAGGGCCATGTCGCAGCTCACAATGTGAGAGCCATGGCAGCTTCAATGGCTCATCTGCACTCTGTGTCTATCGACGACATCTGTCGAGCAGCCACCTGGGCCTTGGTTCATACCTTCACAGCCCATTACTGCTTGGACAAGGACTCCCGCCGGGATGCCTTGTTAGGTCAGGCTGTTCTCCAACACCTGTTCCATACCTAATCAACTCCTACCCACCATTCCTGGTAGGATGCCAGAGATCCATAGGGGGAAGAGGAGTCCTTGCCAGGGGCACACAACTTCTGGGGTCTCTCCCTGGCATCTAAAGCTAGGGAGTCCCCATATGTGATGACTACATTCCTGCTTTTTCCTGGAGATAGCATAGTTACTCACCTGTAACAGGTGATCTCCGGGAACAGCAGGAATTTAGTCCTCACAACCCACCCACCTCCCCTAGGAGTTGTATCTCTCTATCTATCTCTTTCCTTTCCCTCTCTCTCTCTTTGTCTCAGCTTTAAAACTCAACTGGAGAGAGGCAGTTGGGAAAGGCGGGAAGGCAGCACGCAGGCGCTGTGGGATGCTTCCAAAAGCTTTCTAATTGGACGCTGGGGAGCGTTCCCGCACAGGCTCCGTCGGTACCGATGATACCCATATGTGAGGACTACATTCCTGCTGTTCCCGGAGATCACCTGTTACAGGTGAGTAACTATGCTTTTTACGACTATGGGCCCTCGCCAGAGAGCATCAAATTCACCTTCTCGTGATATATCTTCCAGGCATTCAAAACCTTTGGGCAGACAAACTCAGCCGGGTATTGCTGCCTCACGAATGGTCTCTCCACCTAGACCTGGTGGCCAAGATATTTCACATCTGGGGAACCCGAGGCATAGACCTATTTGCTAGTCCACTGAATGCCAAACTTCCCCAGTTCTGTTCCAGGATTCCAGCTCAAAATTGCCAGGCAAGGGACGCCTTCCTTCTTCACTTGGGTCACAACTTCCTCTATGCTGTCCCACCCATTCCCCTTATCCCCAAAACACTCTTCAAGCTTCAGAGAGACAGAGGTTGTATGATCCTCATAGCATCACGGTGGCCACGCCAAACGTGGTATCCCCTGCTTCTACATGTCTATCAAGTTGCGCCTCTGGAGTTAGGCTATGCTCCAGAACTCCTCTCCCAAGAGAACGGGATGCTATGCACCCGAATCCCCAGTCCCTGGATCTCAGGGCCTGGTTGCTGAAAGCTTAGACCTTCAGGATCTTAACCTTTTCCAACAGGTAAAGGATATCCTTCAGGCTTCTAGAAAACCTTCTACAAGACACTCTTTCTCCTTCAAGTGGAAACCTTTTACTGTATGGTGTTCACAGAAGGGGTTAAACCCCCCTTATGGTACCTTTGGAATCGATACTAGAGTATCTACTTCATTTATCAAATCTGGTCTAAAGACCAATTCAGTAAAAGTCCATCTTAATGCAATTGCAGCTTCCTGCAAGCCTCTAAATGGACAACCAATTTCCTCTCATCCACTCATAACAAGATTTATGAGAGGTCTTCTATTAACAAAGCCTCCCATCAGGCCATCACCGGTGGCATGAGATTTAAACCTAGTTCTCGGGCAGCTCATGAAACCGCCATTTGAACCTTTAGCCACTACAACCCTAAAGCTTTTGTCCTGGAAGGTCATCTTCCTAATTGCAATCACCTCTGCATGTTGCAGTACTGAATTGCAAGCTTTAGTGGCTGATCCACCTTATACTAGGTTTCACCATGATAAGGTTGTTCTTAGAACTCATCCACACTTTATGCCAAAGGTGGTTTCGCCTTTTCATTTAAATCAATCAATTTATCTTCCTGTATTCTTTCCGAGGCCTGTAAACGGGGGTGCTTGTTGTGAAAGTTCCACAATCTTGGCAAAGACATGAATTTACTTGACTTGCAAAGGATTGTGGGTGTTGTAGTTCAATCACACAAAACCACCCGTTTAACAAGAATAAAGAATTGTAGTTGCTCGAGTGTAAAGCAGAAAACAGATTTTATTTATGAGGTGTTATTCCCTCGCACAGATATGCTTGGTAACATCAACAGGATAATTTCTTCAGGAGTTTTATTCAGGAAACAAAACAAATAAGGCAACTGAATTATTTATGCAACAACTTAGTAAAGACCTTGATGGAACAGAAATGGTCTTTCTTCTAGCCCCTGCTAATAAACTTTCTTAGCAGTGCTGGAATGAAAAATAAACCCAAAAGGAAAATTATCTTTATCAAAAAAAAACAGCCTTCTTCCTTTCACACAGAGAAGAAGCTTTTTTTCAAAGTCCCACGTGCACTTGTGCCTTGCTCTAATCACAGGTGCTTAACCAGCTGCAAACCATTGCTGGTCCACTCTCCACATGGCTCCAACTTTCCCCAAAGCTTTCTCTCAAAGAAACTTTTCTGGGAAGTTAAAAATCAGTACAATTCCTTTTGGTGTTTGAACCTTATCTGAGGATTACTTTAGAACAGCAGCTTAGAAAGAGAACAATCCATGCATTCAACTTCCTCATCTGATATTTCCCCTTGCTCTTGAAATATCATAGGATCACTTTCATACACTGGCTCAGAGGATTTCTCTAACTGATCTCTACCAGGATAGAAACTGTTTCCCTGCTGTCTTCCTTGTGCAAAGCTAGGGAACAGATCAGAGTTCATACCTGAGATCACGTTGTCATTAGGTTTCATCTCTGGGTATTTTGGCCAGTAGGTAGCAAAGCTTCTGTGCCCAGCTCTCCAGTCAGAATCTCTGGACTTCAGGTCTCTTTTCCCATACCTCCTTAAATAGGTATTAGAGCTCCTTCTTTCTGTAGATGCAGTCGTCTCCTTCACAGGTGCTGTCCGAGGGTTCCTGGCTGTATATCTCCAAGCCTCTGGCTTCTTCCAGTCCAATGAAGAATGCTTGCCCCAGGAATCTCTCCCAGCATTCGTACTGCCTTGGGCTCCTTTCTTAGACCTTCTGGACGTCTTGCTGTTCTTCCTTCTGTTCACGATCAGTCTTTCCTTCTCCAGCTCACGTTGCTGTCCTTGCTCTCCTTGCTTTTCTTGCTCTTGCTGTCTGTCTGATGAATTCCTTCTAGCTTTAAAGTGCCTAGATGGCCGCTCCACCTTAGCACACTCCAGGTGTTCTGAATTAAGCCCTGCCCTAGGAGATGTGTGATTAGGGATTACATCATTGCTTCTCTGATTAGGCACACGTTTCCCTACTTCAGCTCTCCTAGAGGCTTTCTGTAAACCAGTGCATTCTGGGTCTGGTAGTCTTTTAGGTAAACACTCTGTTTTAGTGCTTTTACCAGCCAGCACAGGTTGCTTATTCAGAGCCATTTCACCTCTTGTATTATTTCTTCCTGAACTATGATAAGCTTCCTTATCACAGGCCTCATGCCTCTAATGCAGAAAGGAACCTTCATACTTTGGATTGTGAAAGAGCCTTGGCTTTTTACCTACAAAGAACACAGCAACATAGAAAGTCTTCTCAACTTTATATTGATTTTGTTTCTAATCATTTGGGACTTCCAGTCTCCAAGAGAACTCTGTCCAAATGGATTGCACAATGCATATCCTTTGCTTATGAGAGTAAGAGTCTTCCTCTTCAAGGCCATGTCACAGCTCATAATGTGAGAGCCATGGCAGCCTCTTTGACTAACCTTCACTCTGTGTCTATTGATGACATTTGTCGAACAGCCACCGGGGCTTCGGTACACACCTTTACAGCCCACTACTGCCTAGATAAAGCCTCCCGTCGAAATGCCTTCTTTGGCCAAGCTGTTCTTCAAAATCTATTCCAGACCTAATTCAACTCCTATCCACCAACCCTGGTGGGATGCCAGAGATCCATGGGAGGAAGCATGGCTCACCTTGCTAGAGGTGGCAGCTTCCTGGGGCTATCTCCCTGGCATCTTCAGCTAGGGAGTCCCCATATGGGAAGACTACATTCCTGCTTGTTCCTGGAGATAGCGTAGTTACTCACCTGTAACAGGTGATCTCCGGGAACACCTGGAATTTAGTCTTCACAACCCACCCACCTCCCCTAGGAGTTGTCTCTCTATCTCTCTGTCTCTTTCCTCTCTCCTTCTATCCTATCTCCAGGAACAAGCAGGAATGAGTCTTCACACATGGGGAGACGTCTCCGACGGAGCCCGCACGGGAATGCTCCCCAGCATCCAATCAGAAAGCCTTTGGGAGTAGCCTAGTGGTTGGGGCAAGGTACTTCAGGCCGGAAGGTCGGTGGTTCAAATCCCACTAGAGGACAGCAACCTTGAGCCGGAAGGACTGGGGTTTCTAGTCCCACAGGTGCTCCTTGTGGTCTTGGGCAAGCCACTTAACCCTCCATAGCCCATGTTCCCTGTAAAATAGTTATCTCCAAGTTATAATACCCTGTTCATTGTAATTTCAGTTTGTTCAATGTAAACCGCACTGATGCAGAATAGCGCGGTATATAAGAGAATGTAAATAAATAAATAAATAAGTTCTACGTGCAGGTCCTGGGGACACATTAGGGCCTCCAACCCCTGCGGCGTTCTACCGGACTGATGGTATCCTCCGTCCCCCATGCTACCGGGCTCATAGCTCGCCGATCTGCCCTTGCCCTCCGGGAAAGATCCCTCCCCTGACGGATCCTGCGGCCACCTCCACAGGTGGACGTTCTGGGGATCGATGGCAGATCCACCTTACCTGAGTGCGGCTCATGGAGGCAGGCCCCCCGGCGTACCTGCGTTAGTACCGGAGGGGGCGTCCCCATGTCCACCGGCTTAGATATACTAGATATCACCTGCTTGGCAGGTGCCTTCGGGGGATCCCCACAGTACCTGTGTTTACCGCCTTTTATCCCCCTATGGCCGGTACTCACCCCCCCCCCCCCCGGGGGTCCGGCCAGTCTGCCTGCCTATTCCCCGATCGGCCCGTGGACTGGTGGTACCCTACTGCTGTGAAGTCAACAGCTCCCCTTTTCAGTTAGGTCCTCCTCCCGGAGGTCCGGACCCTTGTCTCCCTATCTCTCGCTAGGGCAGACTGTGTACCCCTTCTGCTCCGGGGTACACCTCTACTCTTCTCCGGGATAGGCTCTCTAGTTCGCCTGTCTTCCTCTGTTGGTCCTCTGAGTTATGGACTCTACTCCCAAGGGAGTGCTCAGCTTGCCGTGAGCCCCCTGGAAGACCTGTCGTCCTTCTCCTGACCCAGCTGACGCCTGGATCCCATGGCCTTCCGGATTTGGAACTTCCTCCTCGCTGCAGTGAAGTTTCCTTGATGACCTCACTACTGTGTCTACAGTGCCGCCTTCACAGGACTACGTCCGACAACCCGGTGGGTAAGCAGTACAGGGTTCTAAACCATTAATTCATTAAAACTTAATGGCCGGTAAGCTCTGTATGGTACTAGGTCATTTACTCATTACATGCTTAATGATGCTCTTCATGCACCCCTCTGACTACTCCCGTAGCCTGGGGTTTTTTTTTGCTGTATCCTAATGGTACCTGTTCTGCACTCTAAAGACTTGCCTCCGTAGTCTTTGGATTCGCTGTTCCTCTATTCAACTCCTGCCCTCCATCCCTCAGGGGATGCCGGAGATTCAGGCTGGGCAGATGCCATCCCGTCCCGGGCTGCGCTTATGGGATCTCCCCGGGCATCCTAAGCTAGGGAGTCCCCACGTGTGAAGACTCATTCCTGCTTGTTCCTGGAGATAGCACAGTTACTTACCTGTAACAGGTGATCTCCGGAACAGCAGGAATTAGTCTTCACAACCCGCCCACCTCCCCTAGGAGTTGTATCTCTCTTTTTCTCTTTTCCTTCCTCTCCTCTCCTCTCCTTCCGGCTCAGCTATGAAACTCAACTGGGGAGAGGCAGTAGGAAGAGCGGGAACCCACCGCGCAGGCGCGGGGGATGCTCCCAAAGGCTTTCTGATTGGATGCTGGGGAGCATTCCAGTGCGGGCTACGTCGGAGACGTCTCCCCACGTGTGAAGACTAATTCCTGCTGTTCCGGAGATCACCTGTTACAGGTAAGTAACTGTGCTTTCACTCAGCTACAAACTTAACTGAAGAGGGACAGTTGGAAAGGCGGGAAGGCAGCGCGCATGTGCTGAGGGATGCTTCCAAAAGTGTTCCTATTGGACTCTGGGGAGTGTTTCCGCGCAGGCTCTGTCGGTACCGATGATACCCATATGTGAAGACTAAATACCTGCTGTTCCCGGAGATCACCTGTTACAGGTGAGTAACTGCGCTTTCTGAAAAGAATCATTTGGAACCTAAGAGCTTGCCCTATGTATCTTAAGTTAGCTGCTATGTTTAAAGAATTGACTCTACTTTTTATTAAAATGGGAAATAAAGGTAAAAGGAAAAGGAGACCGCTATGACTTTCAAAAGAAGCAGCTGAAAAGGTGAAGAAAAAGAGGGAGGCCTTCATGAAATACAAGAGATCACAGAGAGAGGAAGATAGACATCTATATTTGGAAAAACATAGAAGCTAGCAGTCAGGAAAGCAAAGATTCAAAAAGAGGAGGAAATAGCTATTGCAATAAAATGGGGAGATAAGACATTTTTCAGATATGTTAGTGAGAAGAGGAAGGAGAAAAGTGGTATTTTCAGACTCAAGGGTGAAGAGGAGAAATATGTAGAAGCTGATGAGGATAAAGCGGAATTGCTTAACAGATATTTATGTTCTGTGTTCATAGATGAAGAACCAGGAACAGGACCTCAGAAAACATCCACAAACGGCAACAGAAGCAAGGGGCATCTTTGAACAATTTTCAGAAGACTGTGTTCATGAGAAACTAGCTCAACTTAAAGTAGACAAAGTGATGGGACCGGATGGGATACACCCTAGAATACTGAGGGAACTTGGAGACGTTCTAGCAGCTCCACTGGTTGACCTTTTCAATGCTTCATTGGAATCGGGAGTGGTGCCAAAGGACTGGAGAGAGGCTCATGTGGTGCCTTTACACAAAAGCGGAAGTAAAGATGTGGTTGAAAACTACAGGCCGGTTAGTTTAACTTCGATGGTGAGTAAATTATTGGAAACGTTGCTGAAAGAGAAAATAGTGAGATTTCTGGAGTCCAGCAGATTACAGGATCCGAGGCAGCATGGATTCCCAAGAGGCAGGTCTTGTCAGACAAATCTGATTGATTTCTTTGACTGAGTGACCAGGGAGTTGGACCAAGCGAGAGCCCTAGATGTGGTTTATTTAGATTTCAGTAAAGCCTTTGAGACCATTCCTCACAGGTGACCCTAAAGTTACTGCTTGAATTAGAAATTGGTTGAGTGGGAGGCGACAAAGAGTACAGGTAAATGGAGCTCACTCTGAGGAGAAGGAAGTTACCAGTGGTATGCCTCAGTGATCTGTCCTTGGTCCGATTCTTTTTAACATCTTTGTTATTGATATAGTAGAAGGGCTGTCGGGTAAGGTTTGCCTCTTTGTGGATGATACCAAAATCTGCAAGAGAGTAGACACCCAGGAAGGTGTAGATAGCATGAGGTGAGATCTAGCTAAGCTTGAAGAATGGTGTAGAATTTGGCGACTGGGATTTAATGTTAAAAAATGTAAGGTTGCAGGAATCCAAGGGAACAATATAGTATAGGGGGTGAAGTACTTTTCTCCATTAAAGAAGAGCGGTACCTAGGCGTGGTTGTGTCTGATGATCTTAAAGTAGCTAAACAGGTAGAAAAGGCGACAGCAAAAGCTAGAAGGATGCTTGGGTGCATACGGAGAGGAATGGCTAGCAGAAAAAAGGAGGTGATAGTGGCTCTGTATAATTCTTTGTTGCGACCTCATTTGGAATATAGTGTGGAATTCTGGAGACCGCACCTTCAAAAGGATATAAAAAAGATGGAGTCAGTACAGAGGGTGGCTACTAAAATGGTTAGTGGTGGTCTTTTTTTTTTTTTTTTTTTTTAATTTTATTTAACTTTTGCATAACACATCAAAACATAATAACAAAATCCAAGAGGAAACTTCAAGAACCATGACGAACACAGACAAGCATATGTCGAATATCTACAAAGGACATCATAGCGTTCCACAGGGGGAGGAGGGTGAAAAGGGGAGGGGAAAGGGGGGGGGGCCGGCCACGAACACTAACCTCCATTTGAAATATGGCTTTTCACGCACTTTCAATACTTTCTAGGGTGTCCCATTTGTCGAGCAATCGATGGAAAGAGGGGTTTTGCTGCACGTATGCCCTTTCACAGGAGCGGTGATAACACACCAGATTCCACCAGTATTCTGCGTTCAATGTACTGAAGGATTTCCAGTGGCTCAAGACGGCTTTTAATGCTAAACTCAGAAGTAAGCTAAACAGCGCATGGTGTTGTTTTTGCAGACCCGGCACATCCGTTATAGATTTATATATGACAATCTGAAACGTTAGGGGTGTAGTTATCCCTAACAGTCGCTGCACTCGCCACCACACTCCATTCCAGTAGGCCATTAGCTGTGGGCAATAGTATAGCATGTGTGAGAAGGTCCCTGGAGCTGTGCCACAGGACCAGCAACGATCGTCCTTCTGTTCTTGCCATTTGGAAGTCTTGACCGGGGTCAGGTAAGCGCGGTGGGCAATAAAGAACAATGTCTGCGTTAGGGACGCCGATCGTGATATCCGTATCTGGGATCCCCAGAAGGAATTCCAATTCTCCGGGGTTGACAGGGGTCCTACTTCATTTTCCCAAACTAGTTGGGTGCCCCGAGGGCAACGGCCAACCGCCGTTCTAAGAAGCTGCACAACCTTTGAGATTTGCCCTGCACCCATCCGCAGTTCTTGGATCCGAAGATGCGGGGAGCGTCCAGGGACCATCAGCAGCGGTATCACCCCGGCCTTACTCAGGCAATGTCTCAGCTGTCCCCATTGGAAGAAGCACTTATTGGGCAGTTGGAATTCCCGCTGTATCTCATTGAAGGATTTATATCTCTGATCTGTGACTAGATGTCCTAAGCAGTGTATTCCTTGGCGTATCCATATGGGCCATGCGAAGCAGGTCCCTGCTATTTGAAAACGCTGGTTGAGCCATATCGGCGTGGCATCTGTAAAGGATTGCTCTGCCTCTAAAAGTGGCAATAACACACTGAAGGCCTGCTGAGTGGCATGAAGTATCACCTTACCCTCCTTTGTAGGGGACGGAGGAATTGTGGCTCCAATACGCTGAGATAATGGCAAGGGATCACTAGCTGTTGTTTCCACTTCGAGCCAGCTAGGGGCTCCCGGAGTTCCCACCTCTTCCGCCCACCAAGAGCCTTGCTTAGCTATAGTTGCCACGTGGTACCAATAGAAATCCGGAAAGTGTACCCCCCCTTGTTTTTTGGGGAGCTTGAGCTTCCAGGCTGCAATGCGCGGGGTTTTCTTCGCCCAGAGAAAAGCGAGCAATTGTTTTTCTAAAGTTTGATAGAATTTCTTGTCAAAAAACATCGGGATCATGCCCAAAATATAAGTAATCCTGGGGACAATTACCATTTTGATGGTTTCCAGACGACCCCACCATGTCAAGTGTAGTGGCGTCCATTGATGTATACATTCCTGGAGAATCTCATTGCATCGGGTCACATTGAGAGAAATCGTGTCCGCCAGCGTGGTACCATAATTCACTCCCAGATATTTAAACGAGGATTGTTCCACCTGGAAGGGGTATCTCTGTAGTTCAATCATTGAGACTATGGGAGTTAATGGTATGCTAATAGTCTTGTCAAGATTTAACTTGTAGCCCGATACACTGGCGTATTCCTCAATTGCTTCCAAGACCGTTGTTAAGGAGGTCTCTTCGAGAAATAAGAGTAGATCATCCGCGTAAGCGGACAGTTTACAATGATATCCCTCAAGCGGAATTCCCTTTATGTTGGGGGCTTGGCGGACTTTAAGAAGCAGGGGTTCTAGGGCCAGATTGAACAGTAGGGGCGACAAAGGGCAGCCCTGCCTAGTGCCCCTAGAAAGCACAAATTCACGCGAAGCCGTGTGATTCGCCACCACCCGAGCTACCGGTTTTGCGTATAGTAGCTGAATATTCTTCAGGAAGCTATCTGGGACTCCCATCCATCGCATAGTTTGGAACAGGTAGGAGAATTCGACCCTGTCAAACGCTTTCTCGGCATCCAGCGCTAAGCCCACTATTGGCACTTCTAATTTTTGCGCTCGGCGCAAAACGTGGGCTAGCAAGCGGCCATTGTCGGCCGTGGATCTCCCGGACATAAATCCACATTGATCCGGGTGGATGAGAGAGCCCATGACTTTGGCCAAGCGGTTAGCCAGGACTTTAGCGTATAGTTTATAGTCGGCATTGAGTAAGGAGATAGGTCGGTAATTCTCAACTTTACCCGGATCCCTGCCGGGCTTAGGATGTAGTACTATCGTGGCTTCTGATAGTGCACCAACCGCAGGGCCTTCCTCCCTGACTCCCGTGTAGTATAGCAGTAGCTCTGGGATTAGCTGTTCTGCAAAGGCTTCGTAATACTCCACGGGAAGCCCATCTGGACCACTGGCCTTCCCCTTAGCCAGTTGCTTTAGAGCTGCGCGGAGCTCCTTAGAAGTGATTTCTGCGGATAGAAGCTGCTGCTGCGCTTCCGTGAGTTGGGGACCGTCTATGGAGGAGACAAAATTTGAGAATGCCGCTTCATCAGAAGTTACTTCCGACTGGTAAAGCTTAGAGTAAAAGGTCTCACAGATCGCTAGGATCTCATCTTCTGAGACTTTCAAGTCTCCTGCCGGATCCTTTAACCCTGAAATCCGGGTCGCCGCACGTTTCATCTTTAACATATTTGCCAGGAGTGTGCTCGCTCTATTACTGTCATGGTAATATTTCTCTTGCTGCGCTCTAATCAACTCACTAACTTCCGCCTGCAGGATAGCATTGTATTGGTAGCGAAGCTGCTGCAGCCGCAGGAGAACAGTCGGGTCTGCCCAGCGGGCCAGGATCCGCTCACCTGCTTTGATTTCAGTCTCCAGCAGGTTCTTCCTTGCAATTCCTTCCCTGTGCTTGCGGAGCTTATAGGAAGTCATCCGTCCTCGCGCATAGGCTTTAAAAGCCTCCCACCATGCCCATGTAGGGGTATCCCCATAGTGATTGACATCGAAATATTCCGCTATGTCAGCCTTCATAGAGGTGCAAAATTCGGCATCCGCAAGCCAGTGTTTCTCAAAGAAGAATCTCCTTGAAACTTCCTTCCCAGAATCCACGCGAAGATCCAGGAGGATCGCTGAATGGTCAGAGACTGTTCTGGGTAATATGGTGGCAGCCGTAATTCCAGGCAGTAATGTCTTGGAAGTGAGATAGTAATCTATTCTAGTCTGGGAATTATGAGGCAGAGAGTAAAAGGAATATTCTTTGCTGCTGGGAGAGAGCAGCCTCCAGGGGTCCACCAACCCTAGTACAGTAGTCAAATTATGCAGCTCTACCGAGGAGCGGGGCTTATGTTGCGGCTTGTAGGGCGTTCTATCTAGGAGAGGGTCTGGTATAAGATTGAAGTCTCCCCCCAAGATAATATTATTAGACCCTATGAGTTCTTGAGTAACCTGAGTGAGGAAGTGCGGGTCGTCAGCGTTCGGTCCGTAGACCGTCATAAAGGTGTACAAGCCCCCTTTCAGCATGGCATGCAGCTTTGCCCAGCGACCAGCGGGGTCCACTTTGGTCTCCCTGACTTCCATCTGAAGGGATTTCCGGAACAGTATAATGACCCCTCCTTTCTTTTTAAGAGCCGGCGCCGAGAGAACATTCTGATAAGTCTTATCCGTGACTTTGTGAGACTCTATCTGTGACAAATGGGTCTCTTGTAAATATACTACATCCGCCTTTTGCTGTTTGCAGTATAGCAATACTTTCTTCCTTTTGGCCGGGCTAGAGATACCCTTGACGTTTAGGGACAACACCCTCAGTTGATCATTAGCCATTCCCCGTTGTGTTGAGGGATAGGAGGGGAGGATAGTTCGTGGTCAGCCACCCCGGGAATAAGGTAACAAAGACATTATTATTATTAATATACATATAGCCTGACTGCAAGAAGTCATAACCTGCACCCACTTGTATGGCAGAATCCCAACCGCCCATCTAGCCCCTCTGGCTCCCTCCCAACACTTGTAAGCATACAACAATATTTACTTTTATAAGCTATACTAACTGGCAGTTACATTGCAGATGTTATCTGTCTTATATACGTTGCGCTCAGCTTCCTAGATGTGAAAACTAATACTCTAATTCCACACAACCCATACGTTTCAACTGTATTATCTTGCCAGCTAAATATGTGCATTATAAGGTAAACACAAAGGCAGGAGATAAGGAAAGGGAAAAGATAAACCAGCGAATGGTCAAACATTATGGTGGCAACAGGCCCATTTTCTATCTAAGAGTTCTCACACTTCTTCCCTAATCTGCGAAGGTCGGTGTGGTAACAGCGTTACCCATGTAGAGAGCCTCAAGGATGTTGACTCACACTTCCATCGTGGTTCGGTCCTGGAGAAAGGCACGGAGCGAAGGACCCTCCGTAAAGGTGTAAGTCTTATTATCCAGGGTCACCCGCATGTTAGCCGGGTAGAGTAGTCCAAAGCGTGCTTGTGCTTGTTGTAGTAGAGGCCGACAGGCTAGAAGATCTTTTCGGCGCTGGGCTGTCCGTTGGCTTAGGTCCGGGAAGAAAGAAATGCGCTGTCCATCCATCTGTAGGTTTTGTTTCTGCCGCGCGGCTTCCATGATCCGCAGTACATGCTGATAGCGCAGGATTTTAATCACAAACGGCCGCGGCCTCTGAGTCTGTGCAGAAGGGTGCGAGGGCACTCGGTGGGCCCTCTCTAATTCCAGCGGCCTCTCAAATGTAATGCCCAGTATTTCTGGTATTAACTTTTCCAGATATCTTATAGGATCAGAGCCTTCCCGGCCTTCCGGAACCCCTATGATTCTAATATTGCTGCGTCTGCTCCTGTTGGATTGGTCCTCCATCTGTTGTTCTAACACTGTCACCCTCTTCGCAAGCGGGTCGAGTTGGCCTGTGATTTTAGCCTGCCGCTTGACCTTGGCCTCGAGTTCCACCATCCGCAGCGTCATATTCCCTAAACGGTCCTTGACTTCCCGCAGGTCATCTTGCACCGCGGCCAGCGCCCCCGAGTTGGCGGTGATTAATTCCTTTACGGCCCGGAGTTCCTGCAGGATCTCTATCATCCCTTCCGCTGTCGTTCTGCCCGGCGCCATTTTCTCCGGAGAAGTGAGATCCTGTTTCGCCCGTTTATTCGATTGTCCCGCCGACGGATTGAATTCTAATTTGGCCGGTTTTAATGTTGACATTGCGCTTCAGGTGATACCGGATCAGAGCAACGTCTAGGGTGCTTCTGGTCCGATTTAACTGCAGGATTCTTCAGTGTTGGGAGGGAGCGAGCGTTCTATGCGACCATCTTTACCGCAGTAGACTCCGCCCCCTTAGTGGTGGTCTTTTTAAAGCATATGAGGACAGATTTAAGGATCTTAATATGTACAACTTAGAGGAAAGGCGGGATAGTTCTGCTACGAGGGGACATGGGATGAAGGTGAAAGGGGATAGATTCAGGAGTGATATGCGGAAATATTTCTTTACGGAAAGAGTGGTCGATCCATGGAATAGTCTCCCATTGGAGTTGGTAGAGATGAGGACAGTATCTGAATTCAAAAAAGCATGGGACAAACACAGGATTTCTAAAGGAAAAAAGGGGACTGTTGTAGTTATTGATATGGAAGGACAGACTAGATAGGCCATGTGGTCTTTCTCTGTTGTCATTTTTCTATGTTTCTATGTTACCAAGGGAAGAATAAACTGCAATTAAACACACCTCCTCTAGGGTACAAGCTGAACAAAATCCACCACCGCTCCCACAAAGAATCAAACAGCCCAGGAACAAATGGATCACAGTAGGCTCTGGTACATTGCGACTTGTAACAGAGACACTCTATACATCAAGAGATATCCCTGCATAATGCCTTCTCTGTCTTGGATAATGACGGTTCTCAATCCGTGGAAACTGAAGTGCCCTTAAATGAAAGACTTAATGCCAAATCTACTGAGAATGTACCAAACAGGAAGAAAAAAATCACAAAACAGAAAACTACTACTTGGATATTCCATCATCAGAGGCAGCAACTTGGGAACACAGTTCAAAGGAGAGAGGATGGTCAGATACCTACTAGGCTCTTTAGCCAGCAGGAAGACAAACCACATTGTTGGTATAGTTAGTGCTGAAAGTGAGCACTCCAAAACTGATATTGTCACCACTTGGGTACAAATGACCTGGCTAGAAACAGTGCCTTTGCAGTTCAAAGGGACTTACAGACTCTGGGAGAGAAACTCAAGCTCACTGCTAATACTATAGCATTCTGAGAAGCTCTCCCTGTTCATGGTAAGGGGATCAGAAAGGCTGCATCGCATAAACAACTTTAACATGGCTCCAAACCTGGTGCAAACAAGAAAGATTTAGATATATAGGCAACTGGGGAAACAGATAGATCAACAAGAGACTATATTGTGCTGATGGACTACATCTATCCATTGCAGGGAAAAAGATCCTAAGTGAAAAATTCAGGCAGTATGTGGACAAGCATTTAAACTAGGGAAAGGGGGTGACGGATGGAGAAAGACAAGTTCAGTATGTCAGTCCCAGCAAAAGCAAAACAACATTGGAAACAGCCACACTTTTGAATCACACATCAGTGACAAATGGGAAGGGGCATGTAGAACAAAATCCATGCAAGACGCAGGCAAACCAGTCAACAAATGCTGGAAAGCAATGAGTACAAATGCTCGAAGCCTAGCCAACAAAGTTTCTGATCTGGAAGCCCTAATGGTTGAAATGGACTTGGACATTGTGGCCATTATAGAAACATGGTTTAATGAGTCACATGAATGGGATAGAGCAATTATAATCTGTTTAGAAGAGATAGAGAGGGTAGAAAAGGAGGAGTAGCAGCCCTATTTGTCAAAAGCAATATTAAAGCTGCTGAAATGCAGGGAAGTGGGGAAAATAGCGCTGTGGATTGTGTTGGAAAGAGGAGATGGTACTGTCATCCATACTAGGGTAGTCTACAGGCCTCCAACTCAAACCGAAGACATGGATAGCAAATTGATTGTTGATATTGCAAGGATGGAGTGGAGGAGTAGCCTAGTGGTTAGAACACTGGCTTGGTAGCCAAGCAACCAGGATTCGATTCCCACTAGCACTCCTTGTGGCCTTGGGCAAGTCACTTAACCCTCCATTGCCTCGGAAGAAAGGCCTGGCAATCTACTTCCGGTGACACTGCCAAGAAAACCCAGGAGCTTCTGGGTCGCCAGGAGTCAGGACTGACTCGAAGGCACACATTGCATTTTTTATTGCAAGGATAGCCATGAAGGGGGAAGTGATCATATTGGGTTATTTTAATCTACCCGATGTGGATTGGAGTGTTCCTTCTGCAAATCTGGAAAGAAGTAAAAAAAAATTGTGGATGTCTTCAAAGATGCATTACTTAAACAAATTGTGATGGAACTGACCAGGGAGAGCTTCATGCTAAATTTAGTGCTCACAAATGGAGATAGCGTGTCGAATATCCAGGTGGGTGCCCATGTGAGCAGCAGCGATCATCACACAGTGTGGTTTGAGATAAAAGCCAAGGTAGAATCCAATCACAGCAAGCTCAAAGTCCTAGACTTCAAAAACACTGACTTTAGCAAAATGGCCAAGTACCTGAAGTGGGAGATGGCAGGGTGGGAGGGGATAAGGGAAGTGGAATTGCAGTGGGCTAAATTAAAGGAGGCAATAAAAGGTACAACAGATACATATGTAAGGAAAGTAAAAACAAGAGGAAAAGGAAACCTATTTGGTTCTCCAAAGAAGTGACACGCAAATAAAGGCAAAAAACACAGCTTTCACAAAATTCAGAAGCTCGCAAACAGAGGAACACAAAAAAGAATACAAGATCAAACTAAAAGAGACAAAGAGAAATAAGGATAGCAAAATCAAAGGCAGAAGAAAAGATGGCTAAAGATGTAAAGTGTGGTGACAAAACTTTTTTAAGGTATACTGTCACACCCCCAGGGGTCCTATCGGTGGGGTCAGGTATTGCCTGATGATTCCTCCTCTTGGCTCTGTCAGTACTGCAGACAGCCTTGCCTGGCCCTCTGAGAGTGGTAGTTGTACCGTTCTATTGTATGAACCACATAACACACTTCAATTCCAAATTAGGGCTTTATTCCCCGTCCACGAGGTTTTTTTCTCTTTCTTGGCAAAACAAATAACAGACCACTTCGGGCATATAACATAAATTAAATGTGTAACAAAAATAGCTTACTTCAGCTTTTAAATACAAACAAAAGAAAAGAATTAAACAGCCTCACTGTTCCTAATACAGCCTTTTCTTTTGTTGCTACAGCACAGCTCACTTCTGCTGCTTTAAACTCTGGTTATCTTCAACCATTTACCTTAGAGAGAACTCTGGGTCAATCACAGATAATGAACAGTCCATTGGTTCAGGAACTACTGGTATATCTGAATTCTCACATTCCATTAATTCATATTCACCTGAACCCTTAATTCTAGGATCAGCTGTTTCACAGGGATAAGGCTGGTTTGCTCCGTCAAACAGGAAGTTGCTCTGTCCCTCTGCACAAATGCCTTGCTGGGAAATACCGTAAGGTTTTGAATGGGGCTCATAGGAGCTCTGCCCCTGTTGGTAACCAAAAGGATATTTCAAACCTTCACTAGCTCTGCTACTAGAGCATTTGTGGTATGTTCTGAGCTTGCTCGGGTCTAGCCCTTGCAACACAGCTGCCCTGGATTGCACTGCTCGAGACGGAACCTTATCACAGGTTGGGAGTTTAAACTTGCTAGCAAAATCACAAGCTTCTTCAGGTAAGAAAACTTCTCTTCTTTTAAAGCTTCTAGCACAAGGGAAGAAGTTATTCTCTGTTTCTCTTAAGCTTGTTTTATGTTGGCTTTTCCTGTTACTTCGGGGTTTTACCCACTCAGGTAGGAAACAGCCTCTATTAGCATTTCCTGCTTTGTTACCTTCTATGGAAGATTTCCTACGTCTCTCGTGCCCTCCACGCATACACACAGTATCTGGCTGCTGATTTCCACACTTCTCATACAGGTCTAGGGACTCACTCAGACCTTCGTGTTGGTTCCTCTGCTGATCCAATAGTTCATTCTCTCTTTCTCTCTCTCTTTCATTCCAGTTCCATTCTTTCCACGGCTTCTGCTGACCTTGCTGCTGTCTCTCTTGCTGTGACCCTCGTTGGCTCACCTCCTCTCCCTCTCTAACTATTTGTGAGCGTGTTTTATATCTGTGTCTTTGGGCTCCACCTCCACCCAGCTGATTCCTATCAGGCAATGCAAACTCCCTTTGCTCGCTATCTGGGTGTGTCTTCCTAGCCCTTATCCACGTGTGCCCTGGTTGTCTGTAGCAACCATCTGACAGTTTTCTGTTTACACTGTCATCTCTTCCCTGATCATTCCTGCTGATCTGCATTTTCTCAGGTTCCGTTAGGTCTACCTTGTGACAATACTCGGGAGAGGAGGAGAATCAGAGGTGGAATTGCAGGACTCAAAAGTGTTGGGAATGGATTTTGTGGAAAGTGACATTGCAAAAGCAGAAATGCTAAACAAATACTTCTGCTCTGTTTTTGCTAGATAAAATCCTGGAGAAGGACCTTCTGTGATTGACAAATATACAAATGGGAATGGAGTAGATACACCATTCACAAAAGATGATGTGTTAGAACAACTTGCAAAACTGAAAGTGGACAAGGCTATGGGACCAGATGGGATACATCCCAGGATACTGAAAGAGCTTAGTGAGGTTTTTGCAGGGCCGTTAAAGGATGTTTTTAATAGATCCTTGGAGACAGGAGAAGTTCCATAGGATTGGAGAAGGGCTAAAGTGGTACCTCTTCACAAAAGTAGTAGTTGGGAAGAAGTGACAAACTATAGTCCAGTAAGATTTACCTCGGGAAAGGTAATAGAGGTGCTCCTGAAAGCGCGAATAGTGGACTTCTCGAAACCAACAGGCTGCATGATCTGAGGCAACATAGTTTTACCAAAGGACGATCTTGCCAAATAAATCTGATTGAGTTCTTTGACTGGGTGACCAGAGAACTAGATCATGCAATGTATGGTGATCTACCTAGATTTCAGCAAAGCCTTTGATACTGTTCCTCATGGGAGGCTTATCAGTAAACTCAACAGTCTGGGGATGATTCCCAAGGTGGTGAAATGGATCAGAAATTGGTGGACTGACAGACGACAGAAGGTGACAGTAAACGAAATTCACTCTGATGAAAGGAAGGTGATTAGCGGTGTGCTCCAGGGTTCGTTCCTGTGACTGGTACTGTTCAATATATTTGTGAATGATATTGCTGATGGACTGAATGGAAAAGTCTGTCTTTTTGCAGATGACAGGAAAATTTGCAACAGAGTGGACTCCCCTGAGGGAGTAGATAACATGAGGAAAGATCTACAAAAGCTGAAAGAATGGTCTAATGCTTGGCAGTTAAGATTTAATGTGAAGAAGTGCAGTGTCATGCACTTGGGAAGCAGAAATCACAGGGAATTGTATGCGATAGGTTGCAAGAGGTTGGTGTGCACGGACCCTGAGAAGTGATTGGAGTGATTGTTTCTGAGGATCTCAAGGTAGCGAAACAGTGTGACAAGACGGTGGTAAAAGACAGAAGGATGCTGAGTTGCATACAGAGAGGAATTACCAGCAGAAAGGGAGAGGTACTAATGCCACTGTACAAGTCGCTGGTGAGGCCTCACTTGGAATATTGTGTTCAGTTTTGGAGACCGTATCTCGTAAAAGATATAAAGAAGCTGAAAGCAGTTCAGAGGAAGGCGACCAAAATGATTTGGAGCCTGCGTCAGAAGATGTATGAGAAGAGACTTAAAGACCTAAATATGTACACTCTGGAGGAGAGGAGGGACAGGGGAGATATGATTCAGTCTTTTAAATACTTAAGAGTATTAATGAGCAAACAAACCTCTTCCAAAGACTGGGAAGCTGTAATCTCCGGGAACAAGCAGGAATGTAGTCTTCACATATGGGTATCGTCGGTACCGACGGAGCCTGCGCGGGAACTCTCCCCAGCATCTAATAGGAAAGCTTTTGGGAGCATCCCACAGCGCCTGCGTGCTGCCTTCCCGCCTTTCCAAACTGTCCCTCTCCAGTTCTTCGTTTTCCGCAGAGCCGACAGGTTGCACATCCTGTCACTGCAGAAAAAATTCCCTCCTTATTCTTTTTTGTGGTTGCGTCTGCCTTCCCTCGACGCTACACCGGTACCGCCGGTGGTTCTTTCTTTTTTTCAAAAAAAAAAAAAATTCTTTTTTTGGAGTCTCTTCCAGTAATTTTCTCCTCAGGTGCCATGCTCCATTTTGGGCACTAGGCCCAACGTTTTCCTTCAGAATGGAAAAACCCGTTTTGGGTTTCAAAAAGTGTTCTAAGTTTGGCGGTACCATCTCCGTCACCGACACCCATGAGTGATGCCTCAAATGTTTAGGTCCTGACCACTCTATTTCAGAGTGTGTTGCCTGTGGGATAATGTCGAAAAGGGGCCTGCAAAACCAAGCTGCTAAACTTAGCACCCTTTTTCCCTCCGATGCAGCCTCCGTGGCATCGACGTCTTCCAGGGCTTCGTCTTCCTCTCATGGATCTCAGGTAACTAAAAATAAATCTAGCCGGTCCTCAAAGGGTAGATCTCCTTCTAAACATCGAGATGCCTCTGGCGTTGCCCTTGATGGACTTTCACCGGCAAAATTGCCCCGGCAAGAGGCTTCGGCTTCCAAAGCACTAATGGGGCTCCAGGATGTTCTCGAGGCTTCAACCTCGGCAGAACTACTGGTGCCATGTTCTGGGGTTCCTTCATCCGGCACCGATACCCAAGCATCAGCAGCGTCGATAGACCAGAGATTCTTGGCTGTTGAACGCAGTCTGGCGGCCCTTCTCACAGCCTCGATGCCCCTGAAACCGCTTCAGACAATTCAACCGGTACTGGCACCGACTCCGGTACTGGCATCGACATAAGCAGGTATTCTACCGGGACCGAGTCATGTGTCTCTATCCAGCATCGACAAGTCGGTACTGGACCACTCCGATGCCAACTTCGATCGGTACCGTTACCGTGCCTTGCACAATCACCTGGATCGGAGATACTTCGAATCCTCGGATGAGTCTGGAGACTCTGAAAGCTCTGCCGATACCAGAGTACTTCTTTCTGAGGATTCTTCTTCTCCTCAGCGTAGGATGTCTCCACCAGAGTATATGTCCTTTCACGATTTTATCCGAGATGTGGCCCGAGGTCTTTCCATCACAGTGGCTCCTGAAAAAGAGCCTAGGGCAAAGGAATTAGAAATCCTACAATACCCTAAAACTCCCAAGGAGTCAGCTACCTTACCTATTCATGAGATCTTGCATGATCTTATGTTAAGGATGTGGGAAACACCTCTAACCACATTTCTTCACTCTCGAAGACTCGACACCATGTATCGAGTTCCTCATTGTCCTGGGTTTCAGAAGACTCAATTACCACATCATTCCATGGTGGTGGAATCAGCCATGAGACGGATAAAGAGCGCAAAAAGGCATGCATCTAATCCTCCAGGACGTGAGTGTAGGACTCTTGACGCCTTTGGACGTCGATCCTTCCAAGCTTCCATGCTTTCTGCTAGGATCAGTTCCTATATCTTGTATATGGGAATGTTCCTTAAAGAGGTCACAGGAGATTTAGAACTTATGAGCCCTCTCCTTCCTGATGATAAATAGCAAGATTATCTCGCTCTTGTCAAACGTGCTCAGGATGTTTCCAAGTTTTGAATCGTGCAGCCTTTGACTGCTTTGAATGCATAAGCAGAACCTCTGCCATTGCCATAGGTGCACGTAGGATTGCCTGGCTCCAGGCATCTGACTTGGAAATTTGGGTACAGGACAAACTAGGGAATATACCTTGCACAGAAGAGAATCTCTTTGGCATGAATTGGCAGGAAAAAGCTAATGAGATAGATGCTGACAATATCACTTTGGATAGATTGTCTAAATCAAAGACCAACCAAAACCGTGGATTGCAATGGAAGAACTATTTATTCATTAAAAATCAGCCAGGCCCGACACAGGCCGTGTTTCGCAACAACTTCCTCAGGGGCTAATGGCTAAACACACAAACATAAATAAAAATAAAAGAATATAATAAATACATTTATAATATGAATAATACGAGAAGGATTAAGAAAAACGTCAGATTACATTAGATATTTAGCAGAAATCAAAAAATATGGACATTGAGAATAAATTATGAATTACTTGAACAGGTACATATAAACAATAGTACGGAACTATAAATAAAACCATATATAATGAATGTATCATAGATATATCATAAAAATCATGTGAACATTCCTAAATAAACATATTAATAACAACCAATAAATAAATAGTAATGTATTAAAAAATAATCAATAATAAATGAAAAATGTTGTATCAAAATTAAAACATTGTATGAAAGACTCAAGGATACTACAGGAGTGTGACAACAAACTTGCAGGGGCACCAAAAAAGGGGAGGAAAAAAGTTTCTGGAGAATAGTCTAAAAAAATAAATAAATTAATTAATGACCAAACACATGATATGTATAAAAAATATGATGAATAAGTAATGATTATACACATTACAATTAAAAGAATAAAAGAAATAAGAAGAGAAGTAAAAGAATAAAACTAAAACACGAACAATTACATGCCTGTTGTAAATTCTTTTTCTATATCTTGATAGATGTTCTAGGTGAATCTAACCCAGGACACTCAAGGGTTATACATACCATATATCTTGTAATTAATCAGTGGGTAGAGGACAACCTGAGAGATATTTTGTAAAAAATAATAGTATTGGATGTTATATATATTGCAACGGATTGTACCTGACCTCAACTGTTGGGACCTTAAAAAACAAAGAAGAATGATGTTAAAAACACGAAGAATACCATCATTCAATAACTGCATAAGTAGTAAAAAATATCATTTAGAGGAGCTCAATTTAAGAAAAAATCTAAAAAACTTGCTACCTAAAAAGAGTATATAACTAAACACTACTCCATATTTACAAAAAAAAGGGGGGGAGGGGGATGCTCCCAAAGGCTTTCTGATTGGATGCTGGGGAGCATTCCCGTGCGGGCTCCGTCGGCGACGTCTCCCATATGTGAAGACTAATTCCTGCTGTTCCGGAGATCACCTGTTACAGGTAAGTAACTGTGCTTTCCCGGAGATCACCTGTTACAGGTGAGTAACTATGCTAAACTAGAGGGAATAACGTGAAGCCTGCAAGGGGGTAAACTGAAAGGCAATGTCAACAACTACTTTTTCATTGAAAGGGTGGTGGATGCTTTGAATGCCCTCCCGATGGAAGTGGTGGGGGCAAATACAGTGACAGAATTCAAAATTGCAAGAGGATAAAATCAAAATAAACATAACTATCTCTTATATCTGAACAAATAGGAGTGACCTACACGGAGTGGTGGGTACACCCCTAAACAAAGGCATGAGGAGGGGTGACCCGCACAGAGCAGCAGGTGCACCTACTCTTGCTGGGCAGACTAGGTGGACCATACTAGTCTTCATCTGCCTTCATACTATGTTACTATGTATATATGTAACCTTCTCTCCTTCCCTTGGAGTTGAATTCTTCTCCCCTTGGAGTTGAATTCTCCTCAGCTTTAAAATGGACTGAGGATGAGGCAACAGGTGGAAAGACATAGAAATGCGCAGTAGAGCTTCCAGTAGCTTCTAGAAGGTGCTGGGAATGCTTTCAAGCTGGATTCCATTGGATGGAATCACACATATGTGAGAACGTTTCCTGCTCTCCACAGAGAACACCTACTACAGTTGAGTAACTATGCTTTATCTCCATGTATAGTTTTACCTGCTTACAAGATAGGCAGTCTTCAGACAGGCTGCTTTATTTGGTGAATAGCTATTTACCTGTGTAAATGGCTTTTGAAAATTTATTTTTATGAGGGTAATTTTATAACAAGCTCTCCAACCTTTGCTGCAGATACACACTCGTGATAGACCTGATTTGCAGAGGGAACTTATACACATACTGTATCTGGCTTTATAAACTAACTCACAATAATTTCCTGCACAGCAACTTGCACTCAGGCATTCACAGATCTCACAGTTTATTGCATGTGCTTTTGCATGCAAATCCTATTTTTGTCCAAAGCCTGTCCTTGGGATTGTTTCCACTCAGTCCTAAGAAACTTATGTAAATATGCAAGGCATCTCTTTCTCTTCAAGTTGGGGGTAACTTTATAAAGCATCTTCCATGTGTAAAGCATGTTGTGCATGCAGTAAATGGCTCTTATAAAATGACAAAACAGAATATGCACATACAGCTACACACAGAAACAAGATGTCATATACCTGTATGCAAATCATCCTTGGATATTTCTGGGGCCTTAGTCTGAGTGGATCTGCTGATTGACTGCATAGATGATCTCCATCAGGGCAAGGCACAAAATTGGCTGGCCCGGATGGAACTGAAATGGATTTTCATGCTGGATACCTTGCATCCTAATGGGCTGAATGTGTCCATAGAGGGGATGTCTGCTCTTTAAATTACATTTATTAGGTGTTCCCTTGGTCTTCTTACGTACCTCTGTGTTTGCTTTAAATGGTCCACATCTGTTTAAAGTGGGTATTCATTGCACCTGAGGTAGCTTTACATACCGGACAAGTCCTAAGACAGCCATAGTAAATAACAATGGCGAAACCTGAGTAGATGATGGTTGGTTACTTGTTTTAAATGCATTTTGAAAAAAAGTATAAATTCTTAGCTGGGTCTATGAAAGATATTTACTGAGGGGTTGTATCCTGTGCTCTGGATCTTCAAATTAGTTGATCGGTAGCCAGGTCCCTCATTTGAGGCCTTATTTGTATAGATTGGGTTCCTACATCTGGACTTCTTATCTCATTTGATGTTGGGTGCTGCTTACAGGTTTAAAAAGTATTTTGTGAGGTTTGCTTGTCTATGCACAACATGCATACATAGACCTTCTTTGGAGCAGATGTAAATGTGTGTGTGAGAATGTATGTGTTTGTGTTAAGTCTGAGAACCTATGTTGTATAACCTATGTAGCCTTTAAAAATACACCAACGAAGCACAAACACAAGCCATGGGGACACAAAATACCTTCAAAATAATAACAAATGCCCCACACTGCTCCTCTTGTGTAAAAATAGGATGATCAGATATTCTCATTCCCTATGTCACACACTCATGAATATGAAGAAATTTCACTGTTATTCATCAGTCCTGAATTTCTATAAAAGTAGTCGTCTTTTTTTTTTTAATACTTTACTATAGTAATTAAAATGTCGTCACGGAGCTATAAATTTCTGCTGATACTTGTATTTAAACTTGTCATAAAATAGTATTTATCTCAAATTGCCGTTTGCTCCTTCTTTCAAAAACACCATTGTGGCCCGATTTTGCACTGAGTTTCATGCTGACTTTGTCTTGGAGCCAGCGTGACATAGTCCTATGCACTTCTGTTGTGCTTCTTCACACATTTAACTAGGTGGCAGTTTTTCAAATAGACTCAAAATTTGAAGAAAGTGCATTTGTTATTTTGTGCGTTTGTTATTTTTTTGAAGACCTTAATAAAATAGGAACTTTAACACGGGGACATTGTTATGAACTTACCCCACAAAATTTTGTTTTACTTGCAAAAATAGCTTTAAAAATTGCCTTCTAGATGTTAAAGCAGAGCCGGCAGTGCAGAGAAAGTGTGGCTGTTCTCCATGTTACAGAAGAGCAGCAGCATAGGCACAGTAAGGATAGTCTTCCAACAGAAACTGCAGAAAAGATAGTTCAAAATAAAATAGAGATTGGTTTTGAATCCTAATTAAGGTAATAAAACAGAAGAAAAATAACATCTTTCTATGCACTGCACGGTAGTTTTATTTATTTATTTATTTTTATTTATTTAGACAGATTTGTATACCACCTTATCCTTCAATCAAAGTGGTCACGTCACAATTGGAGGGTTACACTTAATATGAGGGTACTTAACAACATGTAGACAGCACAATTGGGGTTACATTTAACATGAGGATACTTAACAACATTGTACAATGGACTCGTATGTCTAGTTGGTATGAGTGAGTATTCGAGTTGGCGGAGGTAGTTGCATTACCGTTCGGGTGAAGGTTTTGGAAGGAAAATACGCTCACATCTTACCAACAGCAAGTTCCACTGTCCTACTGCAGTGAGAGATTATCCTTTCCGTTGTATCTCCTCTACAGTCTGATCTTCCAGCATTGCCCCCAGACCCATATTTTTGATTCTTCCTAACCACCTTCACATCATGCCAGGCCTATATCTCAGCTTCCATGCCAGTGCCATCTCTGTAGGCCACCTGACTTGTATTTCTTCTAGCTATCTAGTGCCACATCTACTGCTTAGCTAACCCCAGTTTCTCTTGTCCCCAGGCATTTGTTTTCAAACCTGTCTCATTTCTCTAGTCTGCCTCATCCCTGTCAGCCCCAGATCTGGGTCTCCATTTTCTCTGGGAACAAGCAAATCAGTCCTCTCATATGGGTGACGTCAGCACCGACGAAGCCCTTGTGGAAGCATCTTCCCAGCTTTCAAAGAAAGCCTTTGGAAATGCCACCACGCATGCGTGGTCCCCTTCCTGCCCAAGGGTGCCATCTTGCTCAGTCTCCATTTTTCCACGGAACCCTTCAGATGTTCGTCTGGCTTGTCACCGAAAAAGTTGATTTTTCTCTGTCTGTATTTTATACTCTCCTCCAGTATAGCATGGATACTCTTCCCGCCACCCAACCTTGCTGTCTCGGCATTAAGTTCGGGGTTTTTTTCTTTGTAGTTTTTCTTTTGGCATCTTTTTCCCCAGCTAGCAACCCGGCGAGTCTCCGACCTCGCAGGGGTACTTTCTTCCCCCATGGCTACCAGTGGCTTTAAGAAGTGTGATCGGTGCACGAAAATCATGTCTTTAACCGACACACATGACTCCACGACCCTGCAGCATGCAGCCTCTGCAAAAAGATGTCCAGCAAGGCCTCAAGAGCCGCCAGCAGCAGCACAATAAGTTTTTTCCCGAGTTCCCGGTACCTTCGAAGGCCAGGACCTCGTCTGAAGTCTCGACATCTCGGGTGGGCCTCTCCAAAACCGAGCCCCGGCGTGGGTCTTCAGAAAGGGGGGGGTCTCCTTCGGGGGAACCCAGGAAGAAGAAAAAGACCTTGAAGGCAGCATCCCTGGATGGATCCGACCGGCCGGGTGTTCCCCAAGCCAAGTCCTGCAGTCCGAGACTCTTGTCCGAGGGATCAGAGAAGAAGCGGCTTGCTAAGATCTCATGAAGGGACTCGACCTCGGACCGACCTCGGTCATCAGACACCATCCTCGTGAAGGACTCCCTTCGGGGGAGCAGTTGTCGGGCCAGAGTCCCTCGATGCCCCGTGCCAAAAGCTGCGGAGCCTTCCGGCCTGGAGTCCAGAATGGCAGCCCTGGAGTGCAGTTTGTCTGCCTTCATGGACCAGCAGCGGATGCTGTTGTCCGGTACATCAAGTTCATCCGCCTTGACCACTGGGCTCTCGATGTTGAAGATGTTCCCGGAGGCCGAGCTGATCCTCGAGGTCCTTCAGCCTTGAATCAATCCTTGGTCGAGGTCTCGATCTAGTTCCCACTCGATGGGACTGCGGTCATTACCAGCCACTGTCCTCGGCACCGGCCATGGAGCATCGGGATGCCACAGCCCGGGGTCAGCCAGGGAGCCCACGGACTATCCTTCGAGTCCTCGATGGACTACTCCGAGTGGGAGACGGAGGATGAGGAATCGTCCGATACCCGTCGCCACCGCAACGTCCCCTCAGATTCTCCCACCTCAGGGCCCTGGCAGTAGTCTCCGCTGGAGGATATGGGGTTCCTTGAGTTTGTCAAGGATATGTCTAAGGCCCTGGCATTCCCAGCATTATTGGAGGAGGGCCCTTGGGCGGGTGAGTTGGAAATCCTCCAGTACGAGGCTTCTCCGAGGGAATCTCTCATGGTGCCTATTTCACTCATCCTGGAGCAGCTCATGCTCCATATATGGGAAACACTGGCGTCGGTGCCAATAGTGAGCAAGTGGCTCGACTTGATGTATCGACTCCGCCAGAGCCTGGGCTTCCAGAAATCACAGCTGCCGCACAACACCATGGTGGTGGAGTCGGCCATGCGTCGATTGAAAAGTCAGAAGACTCACTCCTCAGTGCCCCCCCAGCAGGGAGGTATGCACCATGGACGTCCTCAGCAGAAAGTGTTACCGGGGTTCGATGCTCATCGGTCGCATCCAGGCCTACCAACTGTACATGGGCATATACCTGAGAGACCTGGCGAAGGAACTCACCAGGTTCTCAGCTAGTTTATCCGAGGAACCCCTGCAGCAGTTCAAGAACCTAGCCAAGGCCGTCCGTGAGTGCTCTAAGTTTGTCTCGAGCAGCTTTGACTGGTTCGAGTAGCTGCGGTGGGCATCGGTGCCCAACGCCAGGCTTGGCTGCAGTCACCTGATCTCGAACAGTGGGTTCAGGACAAATTGTTTGATGTCCCATGCCAAGGAGAGAACCTCTTTGGCAAACACATGACCAACAAGACTGCCGAGCTGGAGACCGAGTTCATGACGAAGACCAAGATCTCTGAAAAGACCGTGGCCCCTCCCCGACAGAAGGGCTTAGGTAAAAAGCCCTTCTACTCGAGGAAGGGGTCGGCTTACAAAAACTACCCACTTTTTCAGGGCTCCCCGGCTCCTCAACAGGGTCAGCAGGCCAAGGGACATAGGCATAGCCCTCATAAGCAGAAGGCTGCAAAACCCCAGGCACGGTCTCTGCCCAGCCAGAAGGGGCGTTTTTGACTCCTTGTGCATAGCCTCTCTACCCCCAAGGAGGACAGCAGCCCACAGGGGACATCTGACCCACTATGCCCAGAGATGGTTGACCATCACCACCACCTCCTCCATCTGACTCAGACACCTCCCCCTTATTTTCCAGGAGAGCCCTCAGGTCTCCCCTTCTCCGGAACCTTCTACTGAAGGAGCTGGAAAGTCTTTTCAAGGACAAAACAGTGGAACCGGTGCCCCACCATCTCAAGGGCAAGAGGGTTCTACTCAAGGTACTTCCTCATACCATAAAGGACAGGGTGCCTAAGGCCCATCCTTGACCTGCGCAATGTCAACAAGATCCTGGTGAGGGAGAAGTTCAAGATGCTCTTCCTTGGAACATTTCTGCCTTACCTCCAGCAGGGAGATTAGCTATGCTTCTTGGATCTGAAGGATGCCTGCGGTTCGTCGTGGGGGGGTGTACACTGTCAGTACAGGGTGCTGCTTTTCAACTTGGCCACTGCCTAGAGGGTCTTCACAAAATGCCTGGCAATTGTGGCTGCCTTCCTCCATCTCCAGGGGCTTTTTGTTTTCCCTTACCTGGACGACTGGCTGCTAAAGGAGGCACAGCCTCAGAGGTGCAGCAGGCGACCGCGCGCACCATCCAGGTCCTTCAGCACTTGGGCTTTGTGATAAACTTCCCCAAGTCTCATCTCCTTCTGGCACAGTGTCTGGAGTTCATTGAGGCAAGACTGGACACCCTCCAGTTAAAGTCCTTTTTGCCCAAGGACTGAGCAGACCACCTCAGGACCCTGGTATGGTGCATACAGCGCCACCCCTCTGTACCCGCTTGGCTCCTCCTACACCTCCTCAAACACATGGCCTCCATGGTTCACATCACCCCAAATGCCTGCCTCCACATGAGGGCCACGCAATGTTGTCTCCGGGACCAGTGGACTCAAGCCACGGGGTGCCTCCGAGACAAGGTTTCCGTGACCCTCCAGTTGGCGGACTCTCTGACCTGGTGGCAGACTCCCCAATATCTTAAGGCGGGGATGGCCTTTCAGGCCCCGAGCCCCTTAAGGGTCCTTACCATGAATGCTTCCCTGCTCGGATGGGGAGCTCACTGCGAGGAGCTCTGCACCCAGGGCAGCTGGTCTCTAGATGAGAGCACCCAGCAGATCAGTCTCCGGAAACTGCGGGCAATATACTTAGCCCTTCAAGGTTTTGCCACCACCTGCATCACCAGCTGGAGCTGGTCCAGATGGACAACCAGTTGTCAGTGTTCTATGTGGACAAACGGCGGGGGGGGAAGGGGGCATGGGGTCTCGTGCCCTCTGCCAGAAGACGGTGCTTCTCTGCTCATATGCAATCCAACTGGGTATCTTCCTGCAGGCAGTATACCTACCAAGCCAGAGCAATCTACTGACCAACAGACACTGCCCAATCTCCTGCTAAAGCACCAAATATGAAGAAAACCTCACCAAACAGAAAACTACTACTACTTGGAGATTCCATCATCAGAGGCACCAACTTGGGAACACAGTTCAAAGGAGAGAAGATAGTCATGTGCCTACCAGGCTCAACAGCCAGCAGGAATACAAACCAAATTGTTGAAGTACTTAGCACAAAAAGTGAACACTCCAAACTTGATGTTGTTATCCACTTGGGCACAAATGACCTGGCTAGAAACAGTGCCTCTACAGTCCAAAAGGACTTCTAATCTCTTGGAAAGAAACTCAAGCCCATTGTGAACACTGTTGCATTCTCAGAGGTTCTGCCTGTTCTTGGTAAGGGGACAAAAAGGCTGCATCGCATTAACAGCTTTAATACATGGCTCCAGACCTAGTGCAAACAAGAAGGATTCTGATTTATTGGCGACTGGGGAAACAGGTGTACCAACAAGAGACTATACGGTGCTGATGGACTACATCTCTCTGTCGCAGGGAAAAGAATCTTGAGTGAAAAATTCAGGCACTATGTGGATATGCATTTAAACTAGGAAAAGGGGGTGACGGATGTGAAGGTCAAGACCGGCACGCCACCCCCTGCAAAAGCAGACTAATATCAGAAACAGCCACACTTTTAAACCACACATCACAAACAAGTGGGAAGATGTAGGCAGAACAAAATCAATGCAAAATACACACAAGCCAGGTAAATGCTGAAAAGCAATGAGCACAAATGCTCAAAGCTTAGCCAACAGTGTTCTGGACCTGGAAGCCCTAATGGTGGAAATGGATTTGGACATTGTGGCCATTACAGTAACATGGTTCAATGAATCGCATGATTGAGATGTAGCCATAACTGGCTATAATCTATTCAGAAGAGACATATAAATGTAATGACCAGACATATGAAAGTTGTCGGATGTTTCTGTTCAATGTAAACCGCGCTGATGGCAAATAGTGCGGTATATAAGAAATGTTAATAAATAAATAAAATGGAAAAGGAGGAGGAGTGGCCTTGTATGTCAAAAGCAATATTAAAGCTACTGAAATACTGGGGGCATGGGGAAAAGAAGAAGCGCTCTGGATTGCGTTGGAAAGAGGAGATGGCACTGTCATCCATACTGCTGTAGTCTACAGACCTTCAACTCAAATTGAAGAGATAGATAACGATTTGATTAAAGATATTTTCAAGTTAGCCACAAAAGGGGAAGTAATCATTTTGGGTGACTTTAATCTACCTGATATGGATTGAATTACTCCTGCACATTTATTTATTTATTTTATTTATTTATTACATTTTCTTTTATACCGCGCTATTTAAGATCAGTGCGGTTTACAATAAACATTAAATCTACACATCTCAGTTTAGTGATTTGTGCTTACAATGAACAGGTAAAAATAACTTGGGTATACAATAAACAACATCTGGAAAGAAGCAAAAAAATTGTAGATGCTCTCCAGGATGCATTCCTTAGACAAACGGTCATGGAACCAACCAGGGAAAGCTCAATGCTGGATTTAGTGCTCACCAACGGTGATAGCATGTCAAATGTCTGCGTGAGTACCCCTTTGAGCAACAGCGATCATTGCACAGTGTGGTTTGAGATAAAACCCAGAGCACAGGCCAAGCATAGCAAGCTCAAAGTCCTAAACTTCAAAAACACTGACTTCAATAAAATGGCCAAGTACCTAAAGGAGGAGATGACAGGGTGGAAGGAGATAAAGGAAGTGGAATTGCAATGGGATAAACTAAAGGTGGCAATAAAAGGGGCAATGGACAAATATGTTAAAGTAACCAAGAACAAGAGGAGAAGGAAACCTATTTGGTTTTCCAAAGAAGTGGCTGCTCAAATAAAGGGAAAAAAGCACAGCTTTTGCAAAATTCAAATGCTTGCAAACAGAAGAACACAGAAATGAATACAGGATCAAAGTCAAAAAGAGAAATAAGGATAGCAAAATCAAAGGCAGAGGAAAAGATGGCTAAAGATGTTAAGGGTGGCGACAAAACTTTCTTCAGGTATATTCGGGAAAGGAAGAAGATCAGAGTTGGAATTGCAGGACTCAGAAGTGCTGGGAAAAGACTCGTGGAAAGTGACATAGAAAAAGCGAAATTGCTAAACAAATACTTCTGCTCTGTTTTTACTAAAGAAAATCCTGGATATGGACCATCTGGGACTCCCAAATATAAAAATGGGAACAAAGTAGATACCACACCATTCACAGAAGATGAGGTGTTGGAACAACTTGCTAAACTGAAAATGGGCAAAGCCATGGGACCGGATGGGATACATCCCAGGATACTGAAAGAGCTCAGAGAAGATCTATCAGGGCCGTTAAAGGATGTATTCAACAGATCCTTGGAAACAGGAGAGGTTCCTCAGGACTGGAAAATGGCTGATGTCATACCTCTATGGAAAAGTGTTGACAGGGAAGAAGTGTCAAACTACAGATGCGTGAGCCTTACCTCGGTGGCGGGAAAAGTAATGGAGGCGCTCCTGAAAGAACGAATAGTGAACTTTCTCAAAACCAACAGGTTGCAAGTTTTGAGGCAACATGGTTTTACTGAAGGACGGTCTTGCCAAACTAATCTGACTGAGTTCTTTGACTGGGTGACCAAGGAACTAGATCAGGGGCATGCGATGGATGTCATCTACCTGGATTTCAGCAAAGCCTTTGATATTGTTCCTCATAGGAGGCTTGTCAATAAACTCAGTAGCTTGGGGATGGGTACCAAGATAGTAAACTGGATTAGAAATTGGTTGACTGACAGACGACAGAGGGTGATGGTACATGGAGCTCACTCAGATGAAGGGAAGGTGATTAGCGGGGTGCCCTAGGGTTTGGTCCTGGGCCCGGCACTGTTCAATGTATTTGTGAGTGATATTGCTGAAGGACTGAATGGAAAAGTCTGTCTTTTTGCAGATGAAACAAAAATTTGCAACAGAGTGGACTCCCCCGAAGGAGTCGATAAAATGAGAAAAGATCTACAAAAGCTGGAAGAATGGTCTAATGCTTGGAAATTATGATTTAATTCAAAAAAGTGCAGTGTCATGCACTTAGGTAGCAGAAATCCAAGGGCAACGTACCCGATAGGGGGCGAGAGGTTGGTGTGCATGGTTCAGGAAAAAGACCTTGGTGTGATTATTTCTGATGATCTCAAGGTGGCAAAACAGTGCGACAAGGCGGTGGCAAAAGCCAGGAGGATGTTGGGCTGAATACAAAGAGGGATTACCAGCAGAAAGGAAGAGGTACTTATGCCACTGTACAGGTCGCTGGTAAGGCCTCACCTGGAATACTGTGTTCAGTTTTGGAGACCATATCTTGCAAAAGATGTAAAAAGACAGAGGAAGGCGACCAAAATGATTTGGAGCCTGCGTAAGAAACCTTATGAGAAGAGACTTGAAGACCTAAATATGTACACTTTGGAGGAGAGGAGGGATAGGGGAGATATGATTCAGACCTTTAAATACTTAAAGAGGAACGATGAACAAACAAATCTCTTCCAAAGACGGGGAAGCTGCAAAACTAGAGGGCATAACATGAAGCTGCAAGGTGGAAAATTGAAAGGCAATGTCAGGAAATATTTCTTCACTAAAAGGGTGGTGGGTGCTTGGAATGCTCTCCCGATGGAAGTGGTGGGGGCAAACACGGTGACGGAAGTCAAAACAGCATGGGACAAGCACAGCGGATCCCTTTACAGCAACAGGATAAAAACAAAATAAACGGAACCATCTAACTTCTCAGCAAATAGGGGTGTCCTACATGGAGTGGTGGGTCCACCTCTAAACAAAGACACAGGGAGGGGTGACCTGCACAGAGCGTCAGGTGCACCTACTCTTGCCGTATTGCTGGGCAGACTGGATGGACCATGCTGGTCTTTATCTGCCGTCATTTACTATGTTACTATGTAACAGATTGAGCAGAGTCCTCCAGCCGCATAAGTGCCAGCTGGACCCCAGTGTGGCCGACCGGCTCTTCCAGATCTGGAAGAAACCAGTCATGGACCTGTTTGCCAGTCCAGGACAACTTCCAGTTGCCCTGCTTCTGTTCCCTATGGACCCACCCCTCCAGGGTGGCGGCAGATGCATTCCTTGTCTTATGGTCGACAGCCTTCCCTCCCACGCCACTGATTGCCAAAACCTTGTTCAGAACCCTCCTTGACAAGGCCTCGCTCATCCACATAGCTCGTCGGTGGCCCAGGTGACCGTGGTTTCTGCTGCTCCTCCGACTAATGGTGGAGACCCCCATCCCATTGGGGAACTCATCGGGACTCCTGTCTCAGGAAGGGGGCTCTCTCCTACATTCCTACTTGGAATCCCTGTCACTGACGGCGGGGCTGCTGAAAGGGTGACCCTAGCCCAGTGATGGCTAACCTTTTTGAGCCCGAGTGCCCAAACTGCCGCACAAAACCAAAGAATTTCCTCAAAGTGCCAGCACGTCAATTTGCATAAATATTTGCATAATGCTAACATACACTAACTTTTAGTAAACATGTCTCTTAATGAGTGTATGGATAAAGACAGACTAAAAGATTTCTACATTACTATAATCCAGTGCCAACCGCCAGGCACATTAGGAACTACTACAAACACTGCCCATTTAGAACCAATAGCAAACCCGCCGTATCCTAACAGCACTACCAGGACTCACAAAGCACCACACCATACCTATCAAAAGGCAACACTGCAAATATTAAACCAATACATTTCAGACAATAACAATACATGACCTACTGGGGAAAGAGAACAAGTGGCAATGTCAAAAAGGAATTACATAAACAGAATACCTCAGCTCAGTTACACAGTTGCAATTGCTCCAGCCACTTTCTTCTGGTTTCTTCATGTTTTCTGCTAACTCTCCATCATCTGCTGTCCATTTGTCCTTTCTTCTCTCTTCTAGTTTTTTTTTCCATTCTCTCTCTCTACATCCGCTTTAACATACTAATCTTTCTCCTTTTGCTCTTTCCTCATTCCTATTTCATCCACTCAAATTTTACCCCTCCATCCTCAATCCCCACTTACTCTCCCAATACCCGGCCAATTGTAGATTTTTTATCCCTCCCACACAAAATATTTTTCCCCTCTCCATTTTACTCTCCCAGCCCCATCCCATTCTAATCCTCCCCCAACATCAGCTCCCTTCTAGTTCCAGCCTCACCCAGCATCCATTCCCTTCTAGTCCCTGCATCAGCCCATTTCCAGTCCTAGCAACCCCCCAACCCAATACCAGTCCTAGCCCCCCCCATCAACTCACTTCCAGCCCTAAACCCCATCACCCCATTTCCAGACAGCCCCCATCAGCCCACAGCCCATTAGCAGTCCTACCCCCCCAGCCCATTAGCAGTCCTACCCCCCCGCCCGCCCGCCCGCCCATTAGCAGTCCTAACACCCCCCCCTCCTGCCCATTAGCAGTCCTAACACCCCCCCCCTCCTGCCCATTAGCAGTCCTAACCCCCCCTCCTGCCCATTAGCAGTCCTAACCCCCCCCTCCTGCCCATTAGCAGTCCTAACCCCCCTCCTCCTGCCCATTAGCAGTCCTAACCCCCCCCTGCCCATTAGCAGTCCTAACACCCCCTCCTGCCCATTAGCAGTCCTAACCCCCCCTCCTCCTCCTGCCCATTAGCAGTCCTAACCCCCCCCCCCCCTGCCCATTAGCAGTCCTAACCTCCCCCCCTGCCCATTAGCAGTCCTAACCCCCCCTCCGGCCCCGTAGCAGTCCTAACCTCCCCCCCCTCCCCATTATCAGTCATAACCCCCCCTCCTTCCCTTTATCACACCTAACCCCCCTCGTGCACTTTAGCTGTCCTAACCCCCCCTCCTGCCCATTAGCAGTCCTAACCCCCCCCTCCTGCCCATTAGCAGTCCTAACCCCCCTCCTCCTGCCCATTAGCTGTCCTAACCCCCCCCCCTCCTGCCCATTAGCACTCCTACCCCCCCCCCCCCCCTGCCCCTTAGCAGTCCTAACCCCCCCCGGCAAATTTTAAAAAAAAAAAAAGCAGGCTCTGGCTGCTGCCGCGGCAGATTGCAATGTCCCGCGGGGCCCCCTCCGCCCGCTAAGCCCCTCTGCAAGGGCTTTCAGATTCGCGAGGGAGAGCGTCTCCCTCGCGTCTCTGTTAAGCCCGCAGGGGCTAATGGGAAATTTCCCATCAGTCCCTCGCGTCTAAAGGGGCTGATGGGAAATTTCCCATTAGCCCCTGCGGGCTTAACAGAGACGCGAGGGAGACGCTCTCCCTCGCGAATCTGAAAGCTCTTGCAGAGGGGCTTAGCGGGCGGAGGGGGCCCCGCGGGACGCTGCATTCTGCCCTTGCCGCGTCCGCAGTCAGAGACAGCTTTTTCTTTTTTTTGCGGACCTATGGCCCGCGTGCCAGCTGCAAGGCCTTCGCGTGCCACAGCTGGCACGCGTGCCATAGGTTCGCCATCGCTGCCCTAGCCCCTTTCAACCTCTCGAGTGACATAGAGGAGATCCTGCTGGCCTCTCGTAAGGCTTCTTCTAGGAAAGCTTATGCTCTCATATGGCACAGGTTTCTGCCTAGTGTGCTGAGCACAGGATTGACCCATTCTCCTGCCCGGTGGGACTGGTGTTACAATACCTTCTCCATGTCTCACAAGCAGTGCTTAAATCCAACTCTGTCCGAGTACACCTCAGTGCCCTGGCAGCACACCACCACCCAATGGATGGCAAACCCCTCTTGGTCCAGCTGCTGGTGACCTGCTTTCTAAAGGGTCTGCTCTTAACAAAGTCCCCGGTTCGCCCTCTGGCGACTGAGTGGGACTTTAATATTGTATTGGGGCAGCTCTCTCGCCTGCCCTTTGAGCCTCTGGCTACTTGCCACCTCCGCTACCTTGCTTGGAAGGCGGCATTCCTGGTTGCACTCGCCTCCGCTCGCAGAGTTAGCGAGCTTCAGGCCTTAGTGGGTGAGGCCCCTTATATCAGGTTCTACAAGAATAGGGTGGTGCTCTGCACGCACCCCAAATTCCTTCTGAAGGTGGTATCATCCTTCCATCTCAACCAGGAAGTGGTACTTCTCACCTTCTTTCCATTAGGGTGGAGATGGTCCTTCACACCTTGGACTGTAAGAGAGCTTTGTCCTTCTATATCTAATGCACTCGGTGCCACCGCAGAACTGCTCAGCTTTTCATTTCTTACGGTCCTAATAGGCTGGGGGAGGTAGTGACCAACTGTACGCTATCCACCTGGGTAGCTGACTGTATCGCCCTTGCCTATGAGCAGGCGGGGCTCCCGCTGGAAGGCTGCGTCGCGGTGCACCGTGTCATGGCTGTGGCAGCCTCTGTGGCAAACTTGCACTCCATCCCAATGGTGGACACCTGCCGGGCCACCACCTAGTCTTCAGTCCATACCTTCAGCTCATTACTGCTTGGAAAGGTAGTCCCTACCGGACAGTGCCTTCAGCCAGGCTGTGCTCCGTAATCTTTTCAGGGTTTAAGCAACTCCTACACTCTGACCCTTCTGTATTCAGGCTACCGGAGTGCTGGTTTTCATCAGACACAGGGGTCCTACTGTAGTCTGCAGACACTGACTCAATTGCTGCTGCTTGCGGCTCCCCTTGAGGGAGACCGTATTTTTCACTATGGGCTTTTGATAGCCTGTAGCTGGGGAGTCCCATATCTGAGGACTGACTTCCTGCTTGTTCCCGGAGAAAGCATAGTTACTCACCTGTAACAGGTGTTCTCCGGGAACAGCAGGAATCAGTCCTCACACCCCTCCATCCTCCCCTTAGAGTTGCTCCTTTACCATCTTTTATTTTTGCCGTCTTTTAGCTATGTCATCTGACTGAGCAAGATGGCACCCTTGGGCGGGAAGGGGATCATGCATGCGTGGTGGCATCTCCCAAAGGCTTTCTGTGAAAGCTGGGGGAGGCTTCCGTGAGGGCTCTGTCTATGCCGAAATCACCCATATGTGAGGACTGATTCCTGCTTTTCTCGGAGAACACCTGAATAACTACGCTTTCTCTGATGAATGGCCTCCATAGCCATTGACCTCTGTTATCCAATTTTATGTTTTCTCTCTTGCACGACTTCCATTTCCCACTGATCAATTCATCATCCTGAGATCCCAGTGTCGTCTTCTCCTGTGACAGCCTGTATAAACCCTGTCACTTTGGACCTGGGTCTCTGCTTCCTTACGTGTACTACCTCCACAGTCTGTTGAGCCTCAGGGGCTGGATCTCTTCTTTTTCACCTGTACCTTTTCTACAGTTTTCTTGACTTTAATCACCAATATGCTCTTTGTAAGCTGATATACTCAGAGGGCTAAGGATATGTAACTGGGAAAATGCAGTTTGCTGTTGGGACCCAGAGTCCTTGATGGCTATGAAATCCATGGTAGAGGAAAGAGAGAGATCTCCGTATTTGCAATAAAGAAATGTCTATGACACTTTGTTTATGATCTAAACAGCTATGCATGCAGTGTTGGCTCTTGTTAAAAGCATTAAAACCTCTTTGTATCTGATTTTTATAAGGTCCTTCACCACATTGTGTTATTCTGCTGATGGTCAGTCCATCTTGGCTGGAGGATTGTCCAAGTTTGTATGTATTTACCACGTTCAAGAGCAGATTCTCATGAAGAAGTTTGAGATCTCCTGCAATCTCTCTTTAGACGCTATGGAGGTATGTACTATCTCTTATCATGTCTCTCAAGCTATTTAGTGCAAAAGGAATTTGCAGTGACTCCCTTGAAAGAAAAGTGCCGTACCTTGCAACAAGTAAGTTAATATACTAGGCAGCATAATTTCCCAAGGGAAATCTTGCTAATCAAACTTGATTGAATTATTTGAGGTGAATGGAGTAGTAGATTGGAGGAGGGTACAATAGATATGGCCTGTTTTGTTTGCCAGTGAGCAAGCTGGTCAGTCTGGGAGCATAGGCTAGAATACAAATTGGGTGAGGAGTGCATTAGGCAACAACACTCGGCGATTAGTGGGGTCCATTATACCAAAAGTAAAGTGAAAAGTGGGATTTACAAGAATCTGTTCTAATCCCACTCCTCTCCCATGTCTTTATAGATGATTTTGTAGAAAGGCTGTGAATGATAACATCCCTGTGATGGAGTGTTTGGGAAACACCCCATCTCCCACAGGGAAACTCCCCAGCCAAGCTTAGCATCAGTGAGGTATTGCACTATAAACCCCTGTCCCTTTAAGAAAAAAGGCTGGAGAATGCCTGGGAAGGGTGTGGTCAGGTTCCAGGCTTTATCCCAGGAAGCAGGGGACCTGGAGAGAGAGAGAGAGAGAGAGAGGAGCAAGGGGTTCTCTGGAATATGCAGTGACCAGTTACATTTGAAAGACAGACTGCTGAAAAGGTAGGAACTGGGTTTTCTGCTGTGCCTTCAGCCTTGCTGTGAGACTTCTACCTAGATGGAGGATTCTTGTGCTATAGAGAACTGCTTGTGGATATGCTGCCTTGCTGCTAAAGACTGAAAGAGTACTACTGCATTGTGCCCCAGAGTGCAGGAACTTTGGGGAAGAAGCAGTTTCTTCTTACCTTAGAACTGTCTGTGCTGGAACGGCATTCTCTCACCCAGTAGAACAGGGTGGCTAAGACTGATTAAGGAACTGCTACAGCTGAGGAAAGCCTGGAGCAAGAGTGTGTCTGTAACTCTGTGTATTGCAGACCCAAGAAGGGCCATGGCAGTTTGCTTGGGTGTTTATCCTGAAAATAAAGTGTATTTTCTTTAAATCTCCTACTTGCTGTAGAATCTGGTATTATTGCTCGGATGCAGTATAAAACAGTCCCCAAAATCAATATAGTTGGAGGAGGAAAACAGAAGAAAAAGGGGGAAAAATATGAAGAAAAGAAATCAAGAACAAGTATATTTTTATTTCAATCTGAAACTATTTAGTTCCGCCTGTATCCCCAATGAAAGTAGTACAAGGAAAGTCATTAACATTCAAAACAATTATATGTTCATTTTATAGATCTTCCTGGGACAGAATCAATGCTTGTAAATGAGAGGGTTCAAAAAATACATAATCCTTCCCTTAGTGCTTTACTATGCATTTCCTAGGGAATTTCAAGTAAAAAATCATCCTTGGTCCTGAAGCCCTTGACTTCAGTCAGTGAAAACCTCTTCAAATCGCCTGCATCCTCAGACCATGAAAGGGTGTCAATCACTCTTTGAGAAAATAAGGAAATATTTCTTTATCTGAGAGACTGAAAAATAGCCACCACAGTTCCTCTGTTGGTAGCCTCTTGAACAGAAGTCTCTAGGACAGTGATGGCTAACCTTTTTGAGCCCGAGTGCCCAAACTGCCGCACAAAACCAAAGAATTTCCTCAAAGTGCCAGCACGTCATTTGCATAAGTGGTCTTATTTGCATAAATATTTGCATAATGTTACCATACACTAACTTTTAGTAAACATATCTCTTAATGAGTGTATGGATAAAGAAAGACTAAAAGATTTCTACATTACTATAATCCAGTGCCAACCGCCAGGCACATTAGGAACTACTACAAACGCTGCCCATTTAGAACCCATAGCAAACCCGCCGTATCCTGACAGCATTACCAGGACTCACAAAGCACCATACCCTACCTATCAAAAGGCAACACTGCAAATATTAAACCAATACATTTCAGAGAATACTGGGGACAGAGAACAAGTGGCAACGTCAAATAGGAATTTCCTCTTGTACCAAACAAAGCGCAGATGTTAATGATGCACATTTCCCAGAGCTGACATATTCCAGTTAATAAATTCAAAATAAAGAGATATCTTTCTACCTTTTGTGCATTTTTTTTCAGTTGCAATTGGTCCAGCCATTTTCTTCTGGTTTCTTCATGTTTTCTGCTAACTCTCCATCGTCTGCTGTCCATTTGTCCTTTCTTCTCTCTTCTAGTTTTTTTTCCATTCTCTCTCTCTCTACATCTGCTTTAACATACTAATCTTTCTCCTTTTGCTCTTTCCTCATTCCTATTTCATCCACACAAATTTTACCCCTCCATCCTCAATCCCCAATTACTCTCCCAATACCTGGCCAATTGTAGATTTTTCATCCCTCCTACACAAAATATTTTTCCCCTCTCCATTTTACTCTCCCAGCCCCATCCCATTCTAATCCTCCCCCAACATCAGCTCCCTTCTAGTTCCAGTCTCACCCAGCATCCATTCCCTTCTTCAAGCCCCCCACTTCCCCTCAGCCCATTTCCATTCCAAGCCCCGTCCCCATCAGCTATTTGCAGTTCAAGCCCCCCACTTCCCCTCAGCCCATTTCCATTCCAAGCCCCATCCCCAACAGCTATTTGCAGTTCAAGCCCCCTTCCACTCAGCCCATTTCCAGTCCTAGCAACCCCCCAACCCATTACCAGTCCTAGCCCCCATAGCCCACTCCCAGTCCTAATCCCACCAGCCCATTTCCAGTCCTAACCTCCCCATCAGCCCACTCCCAGTCCTAATCCCCCATCACTCAATTTTTAGTTTAAGCCCCCCCAGCGCCTATCACCACTCCTAACCCCCCCCAGCGCCCATCACCACTCCTAACCCCCCCAGCCCAGCGCCCATCACCACTCCTAACCCCCCCAGCCAGCCCAGTGCCCATCACCACTCCTAACCCCCCCAGCCAGCCCAGTGTCCATCACCACTCCTAACCCCCCCAGCCCAGTGCCCATCACCACTACTAACCCACCCCCCCCCCAGCCCATCACTACTCCTACCACCCCCACAGCCAAGCCCAGCCCCGCCCATCACTACTCCTAACCCCCCCCAGCCCAGCCCAGCCCAGCCCATCACCACTCCTAACACCCCCCAGCCCAGCCCAGCCCATCACCACTCCTAACCCCCCCCAGCCCAGCCCAGCCCATCCCATCACCACTCCTAACCCCCCCCCTCCAGCCCATCACCACTCCTAACCCCCCCAGCCCAGCCCAGCCCAGCCCATCACCACTCCTAACCCCCCCCCAGCCCAGCCCAGCCCAGCCCATCACCACTCCTAACACCCCCCAGCCCAGCCCAGGGAAAATTTTTTTTAAAAAAACCTGTCTGCTGCCGTTGTCGGGGCCGCCGCGGCAGAATCGAGCGTGCCGCGGGGCCCCCCTGTACCCACCCGGCAGAGCCTGCCCTCCCCGTAGCAGCTCTCTCTTTGGAGCTACAGTCAGACACGTCGGCTTGCAGAGCGCGAAGGGAAGAGTTCCCTCGCTGCTCTGTTAAGCCCGCGGGGGCTGATGGGAAGTTCCCATCAGCCCCCGCGGGCTTAACAGAGTCGCGAAAGGGAAACTCTTCCCTTCGCGCTCTGCAAGCCGGCGCGTCTGACTGTAGGTTTTCTTTTCTTTTTTTCAATTGCGGACCTTCCCGCGTGCCAGCTGCAAGGCCTTCGCGTGCCACAGCTGGCACGCGTGCCATAGGTTCGCCATCGCTGCTCTAGGAGAACAGTTAAATACCTCTTCTGGACCTGAACTGTATTTCCACCTGAAATATTTTTAACTGAAGAGGGAATATGATAAGCATTCAGTAAGGGGGTAATAAATCAGAGTCAAGATGGAGAATATAAAAAAAATGCAATGTAACATTTCTTGAGCAGAGATCATACTACAATAAGGACAATTCACAAATCTCAAATTCCAATTCATCCTGCTAGACCAGTCCAGACAAGTGGGTTGCCAGCAGATGTTGGAGACAGAGAAAGCTACCAGAAGCCTGATTGGCTTAGCCCTGGAAGATATATAACTATACCCCTAGGGGTTGCCTTCAGTATTTCTCTGTCTCCAGCAGATAATGGTGCCTTTTCCTGTCTCCTCCTAACTTTGTAAAATTGTCTTTACTGGACGTCTCCAGGGCACACAAGAGGTGCCCCTCTGGAGTTCCCAGTGCCTATGTGAGGGACTTAAACTCCTGGTATGGAGGACCTATGCAGTTTTCTCTCAGGAAACAAAACAGGCTCCAGGTCAAGAGGACTGGTGTAGCCTAATTGCAGGGGATGCCGCCTTTTCCTTTAAAAATTAAACAAAACAAAACAAAACAAAAACTAAAGAAATTAAGACAACAGGGATAAGCAGTACAGACCACGAAGAAGGCTTGTCTGTTTTTCAGCTCCTCTGCTACTTTCGTTGTCTCTCGGGCACACAGTAAGTAACCTCCCCCCCCCCCTCCTGGGTCCTTCATAGCCACCGCACACTTCTCCTAAACCGCCGCTGCTACCGCGACACTCTTTAACCTCTGTGCCCCTGTTCCCAGCCTCCCTCAGCCTCCTTCCTCTCAGCCGCGCAGAGTTCTTCTAGGTTCCCCTCAGCTGCGCAGAATTCTTCGGCACCAGCGACCATTTCCTTTGGGCGGGAAATCCGGCAGGCGTCCTGCAGAAGATGCGGCAGTCATTTTAAGTGCAACCTCATGGATGGAACAGACACGCTCTTCCCTTCGCAGCCTCAACCAGTACGTCGCAGAACGATGCCCTCCTCACCTAAGCGCTGTCTGGTTTGCAGCCAGAAAAGCAGAGATTTGCAGGATCATGTTTGCTCAGTTTGTTCAGCGCACTCTGGGGAATCGTCAGCCATGGCTCAGTCTCTTCCACAGGGGCATCAGCCATCTTTGGGGATTCCATCCTCCTCCTTCAGCTCCAGAGAGCTTCAGGGCCATTACTCCTGCAGAAGGCCCTCCTTCCTCACCTCTTCTCCATCCTCCAAAGCCGCCGCCTCCTTCAGCTCCAATAAGGGAGTCAGAAGATCAGGATGACCATTTCCTGTCTCTCTTCAGGCAGGCTTGGTCTCTTTGGTGCTCTGAGGGTCCACCCATCTGCTAAACACACTCTCTAGAGGCTTCTTCAGGTCCCAGAAAGCGGCTCGTGAGGAGCGTGCCCCCCAGACCAAAGAGCGCAGGGTGACCTTTTGGGGCTCAGGGAAATGGCAGAAGAATCTTCCAGCGGACGACGTCCTCTCCGCGGTGGGCAGTTTGGAGGCATCGGACTGTGAGGATGGGGAATGGTCTCTCTTTGAAGTCTCAACCGAAGAGCATGATGAGACACGAGATATCAGTCTATCTCCAGGAACAAGCAGGAATGTAGTCTTCACATATGGGTGATGGTACCGACGGAGCCCGTGTGGGAACGCTCCCCAGCATCCAATAGGAAAGCCTTTTGGAGAATCCCACTGCACCTGCATAGCTGCCTTCCTGCCTGTCCAGCTCTCCTTCCTCAGTTCTTCGTTTTCCACAGAGCCGACAGGAAGAAAATTCCTGTTTTCATATTTTTGTGGTTCGCATCTGTCTTCCCGTTGACGCTGGTACAGACGTCTGTTGGTACTTTTTCTTTCTTTCTTGAAGAAATTATTTTTTTGTGAAGCGGAAACTCTTTTCTTTCCTCAGGGCGCTTCAACACCATCTTAGGCCTAGGCCTTCCATTTGTCTCTGATAAAATGGAGAAACCATCCAGTGGTTTTAAGAAGTGTTCTAAGTGTGGCAGTACTATCTCGGCCACAGATACCCATGACTGGTGTCTAAAATGCCTAGGGCTTCATCATCAACCATCAGAATGTCCTCTCTGTAGAAAGATGACAAAGAGAGGCCTACAGAATCGAGCTGCAAAGCTGGGCACCCACCTCTCCTCCTCCGCCCTTGGATGTATACCATCCGGTCCAGGTGATTTGCTACTCTCTTCAGTTTATCAAATATTGTAATACATCTTCCTAGTGTATTGATATTTCTTTCAATTCTTCTGCAGTATCACCTTTAAATACCACTTGTCACGTCCACTCCTTGGCATAGGCGGATGCCTAGTAGGAATGGACGGACCACATTTATATATCCTTATAAGTGCTGTGGGTCTTATGTTCTATGTAGTTGTGGTCAAGACGGAAACAGCCAAGGATTTTGGGGTAACAATAAGTTTTATTGTTGCACAGGTATTTTTCTACTACCCCTACTGAACAGAAATAAAGGATTCTTCTCCAAACCGAAATCAAGTTAACTGATACAGCAAAGTCCATGTGTTATACATGTAGGCATGTCTGTTTCAAATTACTTTCTCAAACCTTCTTTCAGTTGCCAAACATTAACTGCTTTTTCTTCCAGCAACAGTGCCTTCGTATAACAATCAATAAAACAGTAGCGTTCTCTTCCTTCACAGTTGCCAAACTGGCTAGGCTTTCCACTTCTGGCCGCTCACTGCCTTCCCCAGTGTGAATCCCACCAACACAGTTTCAGGCTTCTTCCAGCACTTATCAACAGCATAAACGTTTAACAGCTTTACTCTTTGGCAATAAGCACAGTCTGTCTCCATATCAGAACATTCACTTTCTACAGGGGCTTCCTCAGTTTGCATGGCTTCTCCCTCCGAATCTGATATAACCTGCCTATTTACAGGGTTCTCCACAGAAAGCTTCCATTGCTCTAACAAGGTTTTAAGCTGTCTTCATCGGGACTCTTCCTTACTCTGAGGTATGGGGGAGGAACCAAGGATACCAGTCTCCTTTAACACTGATTTAAGGGTTTCAAAAGGGCTCACCTTTTTCCTAGCACTTCTTGCCCTCTCTGGTAGTGCTAGAGGCAACCACTTGTCCCCAGACTGCTTCACCTGGTCTCTTGCGGCATGCTTCTCAGCAGGGTCTGGCTCTGACTCCTGTCTCCCAAGCTTCCGGTCAGCTAATTGCTTTCTATCAGCTGTGCTTCTCTCAGAACTGGAGCTACAGACACGCTGCCTGCAAAAAGAGTGTTTATGCAGCCTTTCAAAAGGGGCTTTGTTTCTGCCTATTCTCCCACCTTCCAGAACAGCTTCAACAGAAGACTCCTGAGAAGAACTCCTCTGACTCATGGACAAACTTTCCAGCCTTTCCTCTCGAGGATTATTTCTTTTTCTCTCTTCCTTCTCTCTGCTGCTTGTCCCGTGGTTTTTCCTCTCTCTCTCTCTCCACCCCCCTCTCACTAACTGTTTCTTCCTGCTTAAGTGTTTGGGGCTGTCCTATGGGCTTTGACTCCGCCCACCTGCCTCTCACGTCAGCTCCCTTGGTCACCATGGAGCTGAGGTGTGGCTCCCTCTCTAGCTTTCGGTGCATAGAGGTTTTTTCATTTGTTGGAGGTTTAACCCTTTCCCTTCCTGCACTGCTCTTTGCTTCAGGGGAAAAAGACTGGTTTCTCCTCCTTTCTCTAGGGTTTAACCCAGCTGCGCCATCACACACTTCAGTCATGGGTAACATCCCAACATCTTCCTCAGTAAAGATCGAAGCAAAGAATTCATTCAGTCTCTCTGCTATGGCCTTGTCCCCTCTTATTGCGCCTTTTACCCCTCTATCATCTAATGTCCCAACTGATACTCTCACATGTTTTTCGCTATGAATGTACTTGAAAAAGTCTTTATTATGCATTTTTGCTTCCAAAGCAAGCTGGAAATCCTCCAGTACAAGGCTCCTCTGAGGGAATCGCTCACAGTGCCCATCCCTCCCATCCTGGAACGGCTGATGCTCCGAACGTGGGAGACACCGGCATTGGTGCCGGTAGTGAGGAAACGGTTCGACTCGATGTAGCGAGTCCACCGGAGCCCAGGCTTACAGAAATCACAGCTGCTGCATAACTCCATGGTGGTGGAATTGGCCATGCATCGGCTGAAAAGCCAGAAGACGCACTCCTCGGTGCCCTCTGGCAGGGAGGCTCGCACCTTGGACAACCCCGGCAGAAAGTGTTACCAGGGCTCGATGATCATTGGCCGCATCCAGGCCTACCAGCTGTACATGGGTATGTACCAGAGAAATCTGATGAAGGAATTCACCGGGTTTTCAGCTGGTCTCTCCGAAGAACCCTTGCAGCAGTTCAAGAACTTCGCCAAGGCAGTCTGTGAGTGCTCCAAGTTCATGTCTCGGGCGGCCTATGATGGGTTTGAGTCAGCGGCTCGAGTAGCGGCAGTGGGCATCGGTGCACGATGCCAAGCTTGGCTACAGTCGTCCGACCTCGAGCAGTGGTTTCAGGACAAATTGGTTGATGTCTCATGTCAAGGAGAGAACCTCTTTGGCAAACCCATGACCGACAAGGCTGTCGAGCTGGAGAACCGAGTTCATGACGAGGACCAGGTTCTCAAAAAAGACTGCTGCCCTTCCCTTATGGAAGGGCTCGGGTAAAAAGTCCTTCTACCTGAGAAAAGGGTCTGCTTACAGAAACAACCCACCTTTTCAGGCCTCCCCAGCTCCCACACAGGTCAGCATGCCAAGGATCATGGACATCGCCCTTGTAAGCAGAAGGCTCCAAAACCCCAGGCACTGGCACCGTCCCAGCCAGAGGAGAGTTTTTGACTCCTTGAGCATAGCCTCTCTTCCCCAAGGAGATCAGCAGCCCACAGGGGGATGTCTGGCCCACTTTACCCAAAGGTGGTTGACCTTCACTGCCGCCTCCTGGGCACTTCAGGTGGTCAGGGAGGGTTACCTCCTCCATCTGACTCAGACACCTCCCCCTTATTTTTGGGAGAGCTCCTCAGGTTTCCCCTCCACCGGAACTTTCTACTGAAGGAGTTGGCGGGTCTTCTTGAGGACAAAACAGTGGGACCAGTGACCCACCATCTCAAGGCCAAGGGGTTCTACTCCAAGTACTTCCTCATGCCAAATAGAACAGGGGGCCTAAGGCCCATCCTCGACCTGCGCAACCTGAACAAATTCCCGGTGAGGGAGAAGTTCAAGGTTCTCTCCCTTGGAACATTGCTGCCCTATCTCCAGCAGGGAGATTGGCTGTGCTCCTTAGACCTCAAGGATGTCTATACCCTCATCCTCATTCACCCCACCCAGAGGCATTACCTGCAGTTCATAGTGGGGGCCAGGCACTGTCAGTACAGGGTGCTTCTTTTTGGTTTGGCTTCTGCCCCAATGGTCTTCACAAAATGCCTGGCAGTCGTGGCCACCTTCCTCCGTCTCATCTTCCCCTACTTGGATGACTGACTCATAAAACGAGGCAAGGCCTCAGAGGTGCAGCAAGCCACCGCACGCACCATCCAGGTTCTGCAGCACTTGGGTTTTGTCATAAACTTCTCCAAGTCTCACCTCCTCTTCACACAATCTCTGGAGTTCATTGGGGCAAGGCTGGGCACTCTCCAGTCAAATGCCTTCTTGCCCAGGGGCCAAGACGACCGTCTCAGGACTTTGGCACGGGACATACAGTATCTTCCCTCTTTGCCTGCTCGGATTCTTCTGTGCCTTCTTGGGCACATGGCCTCCACAGTTCATGTCACCCCGGACACTTGCCTGCACATGAGGGCGGCGCAGTGGTGTCTCAGAGACCAGTGGACTCAAGCCACGGGGCGCCTCCAATAAGAGTCTCTGTAACCTGCCAACTGGTCGACTCTCTGATCTGGTGGCTGTTTCTCCAGTATCTCGCGGTGAGGACGCCTTTTCAGGCCCCGAGCCCCTTAAGGGTCCTCACCATGGATGCCTCCCTACTCGACTGGGGATCCCACTGTGGGGATCTCTGCACCCAGGGCAGCTGGTCACCAGGCGAGAGCACTCAGCACATTAACCTCCTGGAGCTGCGGGCGATATACTTAACTCTGCAAGCATTTTGCCACCACCTGTTATCACCAGCTAATGCTGGTCGAGACGGACAACCAGGTGGTGATGTTCTATGTAAACAGACAGGGGGTCACATGGTCTCATGCCCTCTGTCAGGAGGCAGTGGTCCTCTGCTTGTACACAATCCAACAGGGCATTCTCCTACGGGCCATATATTTACCAGGCCAGAATAACCTGCTGGCTGACAGGCTGAGCAGAGTCCTTCAACCACATGAGTGGCAGCTGGACCCCAGAGTGGTCAGTCAGTTCTTCCTGATCCTGGTGGAAACCCGTGATGGAACTATTCACCAGCCCGGACAACTTCCAGTTGCTCTGCTTCTGTTCCCAGCAGGCCCACCCCTCCAGCGTGGCAGCGGACGCGTTCCTCGTCTCATGGTCAGAAAGCCTCACGTCTTTAGCCCCTCCTCTGTCCCCGACCTCCGGTATTCCGCCCCTTTCCCATCGCTGGTCCTCCTTCCAACCCATCACTCTCCCGGAACTAACAAGGGTCCTCACCACCACTCGGAAAACTACATGTCCTTCTGACCCCATCCCCTCGCAGTGGCTCCCCAAGCCCTCTTTGGCTCTGTCCCCTCTGATTCTTTCTATTTTCAACACTAGCTTGCTGTCTGGCGTCTTCCCCTCCCATTGGAAGCACGCCCTTATCCGTCCCCTTTTGAAGAAACCCTCCTTAGATCCCTCAATTCCCTCAAACTGGCGCCCCATCTCTAACCTGCCCTTTCTCTCTAAGCTTCTCGAGAAACTGATCTTCTCTCAGCTTTCTGCGCACCTTGAGGCTTCCTTGGTTCTTCACCCCCGTCAATCTGGTTTTTGCCCTGGCCACAGTACTGAATCTATTCTTATTTCTTTTCTCAACGAGTTACACGTCGCTCACGATCAAGGTTCTATATCTCTAGCCGTCTCACTCGATCTTTCTGCTGCTTTTGATGTCGTCGACCACCGTACTGTTCTCTCACTTCTTAGCGCTACCGGTCTGTCTGGCCAAGTTCTTCACTGGTTCCACTCTTTTCTCTTTAATCGGTCTTTTTCAGTTCTTTCTGGTACTACCTCTTCTTCTCCAACGCCTCTTCACTGTGGTGTTCCTCAGGGTTCGGTATTGGCACCACTGCTATTTAACATCTTCCTGGCTCCTCTCTCTCTGCTTATTCAACAGTATAGTATCTCTGCGTATTATTACGCAGATGATATCATTCTTCTTTATCACACTGATTCACCCGCTCCCGATATTGGTCCCCTCAACGTCTGTCTTTCCTCTGTTTCCTCTTAGCTCTCTGATAATTATCTGCATGTTAATTTATCGAAAATTGCGGCCATCTGGTTCACTGCTGGTGCTCCTGTCCCTTCTCTTGCTCCGCTTTTCTCAGCTGCTCCCATCCCTCTTGTCACCTCACTGCACTATCTCGGTGTTACTCTGGATTCTGCTCTGACCTTTAGAGAGCACATTTCCTCTGTTGTTCAACGTTTATTTCACACCCTTCGGCAACTTCGTGCAGTCCGTCCTTTCCTTTCTTCCTCTTTTCTAACCACCTTGCTCCTTTCTCTTGTCACGTCACGTTTGGATTATTGTAATGCCTCTCTAGCTGGTCTTCCCCTCACCCAACTTCGTAGACTTCAATTGGTTCACAACACTGCTGCCCGTCTCTTGACCCACACCTCTCGGTCTGCTCATATCACCCCCCTTCTTATCCGGCTACACTGGCTACCTATCCCTTTCCATATTCAGTATAAGATCCTCATTTTCGTACATAGATCACTCCTCACCGGCATTCCACTTTACCTCTCCGATCTGGTCCATTTTCACTGCCCCCAAGAATCCTCAGATCCATTCATGCCAACCGTTTATTTCTTCCCTCTCCATCCCAGGCTCGCCTTGAGTCAACGCGCTCTTCCGCCTTCTTCTTTCTCGGTCCTCGTCTCTGGAATTCCCTGCCATCCGCCCTCCATCTGGAACTTTCTTTTCCCGCCTTCTAAGCGAAACTCAAAACCTATCTTTTCTGCATAGCTTTTGACCTTCCTCACCCCTCTCCCTCTTCCTCTCTTTGATACCCAATGAGTACTTATTCTTCTTGTTGTTATTGCGGCCTACTGTCCCTTTCCTATCAACAAATGGCGTTCCTTTTCCATTTCCTTCTTCAGCAGTATTCCCTTATTGTAAACTGCCATATGCCTCGGTTCTGGCAGTATATTAAGTTTTAAATAAAGATAAAGATGTTCATCTTCCCTCCCATGCCGCTGATTGCCAAAACCTTGTTCAGGACCCTCTACGACAGGGTCTTGCTCATCCTGATAGCCCCTTGGTGGCCCAGACAACCATGGTTCCTGCTGCTCCTCCGATTAACGGTGGAGACCCCAATCCCATTAGGGACCTCTCTGGGACTCCTGTCTCAGGAAGGGGGCTCTATTCTGCACCTCATCCTGCAGTCCCTGTCGCTGACAGCGTGGCTGCTGAAAGAGTGACCCTAGCCCCTTTCAACCTCTCAGGTGAGGTAGAGGAGATCCTACTGACCTCTCGCAAGGCCTCTACTAGAAAAGCTTATGCCCTCAAATGGCACAGGTTTCTGGCCTGGTGTGCCAAGCATGGGGCTGACCCGTTCTCCTGCTTGGTGGGTTTGGTGTTCCAGTACCTTCTCCACCTCTCGCAATCCAGGCTCAAGTCTAACTCCGACCGGGTACACCTTAGTGCTGTGGTGGCGCACCACCACCTGGTGGATGACAAGCCCCTCTCAGTCCAGCCGTTGGTGTCCTGCTTTCTCATGGGGTCTGTTCTAATCAAAGCCCCTCGTTCGCCCTCCGGCAACCAAATGGGACCTCAACGTGGTGTTGGGGCTGCTCACTCATCCACCCTTTGAGCCTCTGACTACTTGCAAACTATGCTACCTCTCTTGGAAGGTGGTGTTTCTGATTGCACTCACCTCCGCTTGCAGTTAGAAAACTTCATTCCCTAGTGGCAGAGGCGCCTTATACAAGTTCTACAAGTACAGAATGGTGCTCTGCACGCACCCTAAATTCTTTCCAAAGTTAGTATCGTCCTTCCATCTCAATCAGGAGGCAGTACTCCCTACCTTCTTTCCGAGACTTCACTCCTGTAGGGCGGAGATAGTCCTTCACAGCTTGGACTGTAAGAGGGCTTTGTGCTTCTATATGCAATGCATTCAAAGCCACCAGAAAGCTACTCAGTTTTTCATCTCCTATGATTCCATTTGGCTTGGGGAGGCAGTGACCAAGCGTACACTGTCCACCTGGGTGGCTGACTGCATTGCCCTCGCCTTGAGCAGGTGGGGTTCCCGCTGGAAGGCCGTGTTACGGTGTATCGTTTTAGGGCCATGGCGACTTCAGTGGCAAACTTGCACTCTGTCCCGATGGTGGACATCTGCCGGGCCGCCACCTGGTCTTCAGTCCATATCTTTGCAGCCCATTACTGCCTAGAAATAGTCCTCAGAATGCCAGTCTCTCTTGCTTTTATACCAGGACTCCTGTGCCAACAGATGGATATTTTCTTCTCCACTGGACCCAAGAGAATGGGAGCTTATCCCTTGGGCCTTTTGGCGAATAGTCCGAACCTTGGGACAACTCACCTTGGATCTGATGGTGATGGCGGCAAACACGAAGACTCCCGTGTTCTTCAGTCAAAGGAAGGAACGTGGATCCCTGGGTCTGGATGTGTTAGTTCAGCAGTGGCCTGCCATGACTCTGTTGTATCTCTTCTCTCCCTGGCCAATGATTGGGAGGGTTCTCCGACGAATCAAGTCTCACTCAGGCAAAGTCATCCTGGTAGTGCCCAACTGGCCTCGACAACCATGGTATGCCGACCTCGTCCGTCTCCTCCAGAAGGTTCTTCTGCCTCTTATGCCCAGAGTGAGCCTCCTGCGGCAGGGTCCAATCGTAATGGATGACTTGGCTCCCTACTTGTTTACGGCCTGGCTTTTGATAGGCATCTCCTAACTCGCACCCATTCACTTCCCTCTCATCAGTTTTCCGTTTTCCACGGAGCTGGCAGGACGTATTCCTGTCACCACAGAAAGCTTTTCTTTCTATTCTTTTTTTGTGGTCGCGTCTGCCTTCCCTCGACGCCACCGGTACCGCCGGTGCTTTTCTTTCTTTTTACTAAAAATGTCTTCTTTTCTCTGGGAATTTTTTCCTGTTTAGTGCCTGATGGTTTTTAGGCCACTAGGCCTCTATCCTTCCATTATGGAAAAGCCAGCCACTATCCCTAAGAAATGCTCAAAGTGTGGCGGTACAAATATATTTTTAGACACTCATACTTGGTGTCTAAAATGTTTAGGTCTTGACCATTGCCCACTGGAGTGTCTCTCCTGCTGGAGCTCAAACAGAAGACGTCTTCAGGATCAAGCACAACTCGATACCCAGTTCACATCGGACTCGATGTCACCAGCCAGAATATCTTCTTTTTCACAGGATCAGGTAACCAAACAAAAGTCTGTTAAGACTAGCCAGTCCTCGAGTGGTAGATCTCCTTCTAGGCATCGAGATGCCTCTGGAGTTGCCCTCGAGGACATTTTGGCAATAAAGCCCCGGCGGGAGTCTTCGAGCTCCAAAGCATTAACGGGGTTTCAGGTTGTTCCCGAGGTTCTTACCTCCATGGACATACCTGGGCCATGCTCGGTGGTTGTGGCCGCTGCAAGCGGTACCAAAACCCCGGCATCGGCTGTGGTGATGGATGAAACACTCCTCACTGATGAACGTAGTCTAGCACTCTCAGCTACTTCAGTACCGCTAGAGTTGCTGCAGACCTTCCTTGAGTATCGGTGTCGGCTTCGGTACTGGTACCGATATCGACATCGTTACCGGTGTCAGTACCGTCAATGTTTTCTTCAACAGACTCGCTCCCTTTGATGCCAAGCCTGGAATCGCTCTCTAGCATAGAGGATTCGGTACCGATTCATCTCGGTACCGACCTCGGGCAGTACCGAAAACATCTCTTTAAAGAAAATCCGATGCTTCATCCTTTCAAGTCTTCTGATCCCGATGACTGGGATGAATCCATCGGTACCAAGGCTGAATTTTCAATAATTTCCGCTTTTACCCCTCATTTCAGAGGGTCCTCCTCAGGAGAGATTTCTTTTCAAGCTTTTTTGCTTGCTATGGCAAAGTTACTTGCCATTTCTATACCTGGTAAAGAATCTATACCAGGGGATTCAGAAACTCTGCAATTCCCCTGGATTCCAAAGGAGGTCATCATGCTTCCTGTGCATCAGATCTTACAAGATCTACTATTAAAACTGTGGGAAACTCCTTTAACGTTATCCCCAACTTCTAAAACACTTGACACTGTGTACAAGGTGCCACCTTCTCCAGGTTTTCAAAGACTCAACTTCCTCATCATTCTATTGTTGTAGAATCAGCAATGAGGCGCGTTAAGAGTACAAAGAAGCACTCCTCTTATCCGCCAGGTTGTGAGTCTAGGATTTTAGATGCCTTTGGACGTCGATGCTTCCAGGCATCTATGCTTTCAGCAAGAATTATCTCATATATTTTCTATATGGGATTATCTCTTGAAGAGGTCACAAAGAATTTAAAACTTTTGGACCCTTTGCTTCAAGAACATAAAAGAGCAGACTATCAGTTATTAGTCATGCTCAAAATGTCTCTTAAGTTCCTTAATTGTGCTTCCCTGGACTGTTTTGAGTCTATTAGTAGAACCTCTGCTATAGCCATAGGGGCATGACGTATGGCCTGGCTCCAAGCTTCAGACTTGGACAAATGGGTACAAGAAAGGCTGGCAAATACTCCTTGTACTGGTGAAAATCTCTTTAACAAGGATGCTTTATTTCAAGCTAATCAGTTAAACACGGATATTGTTGCTTTCAGAGGATTGTCAAAACTTTCCTCTATCCCAGCTACAAAAAAATCTCCTAAAGAACTTTATTCCCCTAGGGGAAAAAAGTTTTATCCATCTTCTACCCATCATGCAGATGTTTCCAAAGAAGGGCAATATCAAACCAGGCTAAGAAAATTAAAACCTCAACAGGCTCAGCAAACCCAGCAGTCACAGGGTTTCTGATATTTTATTCATTAAATCTCTTTTTCCTGTTTGAGGTTTAGAACCGCTAACCTACTTCTTATCAACAGAAGCATCTACAGTTCATCTCATCCTTGCTGAGAGATCAGTGATACACTGACTCAATCCTCGACTCTAGGCATGAATCTCTTACCACAAGAGAAATCCATTCCTTTAGCTCCTAGAGCTATTGAGGATAATCATGCCCTACAGGTAACAGGTTTTTCCTCTCCTTTTTGAAAGAAAAAGAGGGGTAACAACTAATAGCAAGGTAGGCTATGCCCTTCACCTTGACAGTTTTCCTGTACGAGGATATCTCATAATTTTGACTGCAAGGGGACTTTACCCTTTTTCAGGGACTTACCAGATTGTAAGTCTTCTCAACTCTGTATTACTTTCTATCCCTCTTAGTCGAGACATTCAGTCTAAGAGTGATACTATTCAGCTGGAGGGCTTACTTTTAAGCCCATAGGATTTTCTTCAATACCTACTCCAGTAAGTGCTTTCCATACAGAGCTTTCTCCCCCTTTCCAGTCTTCTCAAATATTTCTTTTAAGACAGCTTATCACACAATAATTGAGTTTTATCACTCCTAATTATGTCTGTCGGTCCTTTTCCAATCTATAGGACCTAACTTTTTCGGTTGCCTTAATAACAGATAATTCCAAGAGGGGTTCCAAAGCCCACTTGTACAATTTATCATTGCAGGCAACCGGCCTGTCTACTATTCTTAGCCATCTTTAATTCTTTTTGACTCCAACAGAATAGATTAGGTTGCACACTGGCAAATAAACAGCCAGATCTCACCTAAGCAACCTACAACATGCTCTCTGCAATTATACAAAAAAGCGCTGCAACTATGGGCCTTTGCCAGAGAGCATCAGAGCCATTCCTAATAGGTAACTTCCAGATGGTTGAAAAGGCTTTGCCCAGTCATGCTCCTACATGACTGTTTTTTTCCTACTCTTACCATCTTCCTTAAAATTTCCCTTTGAGAAAAGGAACCAGGGCTTAGACCATGTGAAAGTATGAAGGATTGCTCAATTCTCCAGGACCAAGCAGGAAGTCAGTCCTCACTTATGGGTGACGTCGGCGCCGACGGAGCCCTCACAGAGCAATTTTCCCCAGCTTTCGCAGAAAGCCTTTGGGAATTGCAGCACGCATGCGGGGTCCCCTTCCTGCCCAAGGGTGCCATCTTGCTCAGTCTTCTTTTTTCCGCAGAGCCCTACAGACGTAGTTTGTGATCGCCGCTGAAAAAGTTGATTTTTCATTTGTTTTTTCTCGGTTCGACGCCGTGTCCCTTTCCCGTCCGGCCTCGATACTCCAATATCGGGTCCGTTCACATTTTTTTCGGTTTTTTTCCTTGTAACGGGCGTTCCCGCCACTTTTTTCTTTTTCCCTGGCAGCACGGTCTTTGGACCTCGCAGGGGCCCTTTTTCCCCCGATGGCTGCCAGCGGTTTTAAAAAGTGTGATCGTTGTACCAGACTTATGTCTCTTACCGACACACATGACTGCTGCCTCCGTTGCCTCGGACCCAATCATGACTCGATGAGTTATGGTCCGTGCAACAAAATGTCCTCGAAGGCATTGAGGAGTCGGCAGTCACAAAAGGAACGAATCTTCTCTGACTCCGCATCCGGTCGGGCCCGGACCTCGTCTGAGGCTTCGACGTCTCGTGACTCCGGCCCCGAGCATCGTCGGAGTTCCTCTGAGCGGGGGTCTCCCAGCCGGGAACATCGTCGGAAGAGGAAACCCACGAGGGCGGCGTCGGAGGACGCTCCTGGTCCCTCGAGGGCCAGGTTGCATAGCCCCATCAGCCGCCCCGGGTCCTCGGAGGCGGAGAGGTCGTCAAAGCATCCTCGTATCGAAGTGGAGTCTCCTGGACACGTGAGTACTGTAGTCCTCGTGGACTCACCTCCGAGGGAACCGAGTCGGGGGCTGCTGGGTCTTCTGAGTTTGGTCTCAGATTGACGGCCTTGGAGAGCAGTATTGCTGCCTTCATGGACCTGCAGCGGGCATTGATGACCGGCCTCACCAGTGCATCTGCCCCGACCACCGGGACGTCGACGTCCAAGTCGACCCCGGAGGCCGAGCCGATCCTCGAGTCCATAAGAGCTCGAGTCGATCCTCGGCCAAGGTCTCCCTCGGCCTCCCGTTCGGGACCGCGGTCGTCGACGCCGGCGTCGGGGCGGAGGTCCTCGGCACTCGCCCGCACGGAGCCACTCGATTCCTCCACGGAGGAGTCGGGCTGGGACACGGAGGAGGACGAGTCACCCGGTTCTTTTCAGACTCGGTGCGTCCCCTCCGACTCGCCCGAGTCGGAGCCTTGGAGACGATACCCCCCGGAGGACACCCGGTTCTCCAATTTCGTGAGGGACATGGCCAAGGCTTTGGCCTTCCCCGCGGATCCGGAGGAGGAGCCTCGACCCGAAGAGCTCCAGGCCCTCCAGTATGACTCTCCCCCGAAGGAGGCCTTTACTGTACCGGTTCCTCCGATGCTGGAGCGGCTGCTCTTCCGCATGTGGGAGAGCCCAGCCTCGACGCCGGTGCTAAGCAAGCGGGTCGATTCCATGTATCGAGTCCGCAAGAGCCCCGGGTTCCAGAAGGCACAACTACCGCACCATTCCATGGTGGTGGAATCGGCCATGCATCGACTTAAGAGTCAGAAGATGCACTCCTCGGTACCTCCGGGTAAGGAGGCCCGGAACCTGGATGCCCTCGGTAGGAAGTGCTTCCAGGGCTCTATGCTTGCTTGCCAAGTCCAGACATACCAGCTATATATGGGCATGTATCTTCGAGACCTGGCAAAGGAAATTGCAGGGTTCTCTGCCGGTTTCTCCGAGGAACCTTTGCAGAGGTTCCAGGCCTTATCTACTAGCATTCGAGAGTGCTCGAAGTTTATTTCTCGAGCAGCCTACGATGGCTTCGAAGCGTTGGCTCGAGTAGCCGGAGCCGGCATCGGTGCTCGCCGTCAGGCTTGGCTTCAGTCATCCGACCTCGAGCCATGGGTGCAGGACAAGTTGGTCGATGTCCCCTGCAGAGGTGAAAACCTCTTTGGCAAGCCCATGGCTGAAAAGGCGGCAGAACTCGAGTCCGAGACTCTCACCAGAACCCGCCTATCCAGAAAGACCTCTGCCCCTTCACAGAAGAGGAAGGGCTCGGGGAAAAAGCCCTTTTACCCGAGGAAGGTGTCTGCCTATAAACAACACCACCCACAATATCAAGCCTCAGCAGCTCCCCATCAGGGCCAGCAGGCTAAGGGACAGGGTAATGGGTCCCCTAGGCAGAAGGCCCCCAAGCCCACAACACAGGCCCCTGCTCAGCAGGGTGGGGGTTTTTGACTATGCCGGCATAGCCTCTCCCCCTCTGTGGCTTTCGCTCAGCACGGGGGGCCGGCTGACCCACTTTGCCCACAGGTGGTCAGCCATAACATCCGATTCCTGAGTGCTGCAGGTGGTTCAAAAGGGCTACCTCTTACATTTTCACCAGGTGCCTCCTCCCTACTTTCCGGGGGAGCCTCCAAGACCCCCTCTGCACAGGGACTTATTCCTTCAGGAGCTGCACAGTCTGCTCCAGGAACAGGCTGTGGAGCCGGTGCCCCAACACCTGTGGGGTCACGGGTTTTATTCGAGGTACTTCCTGGTACCAAAAAGAACAGGAGGCCTCAGACCCATCCTGGACTTGCACAACCTCAACAAGTTCCTGCAGCGGGAAAAGTTCAAGATGCTTACCCTTGGAATCCTACTGCCCTGCCTCCAGCAGGGAGATTGGCTATGCTCCTTGGATCTAAAGGATGCTTATACTCACATCCTTATTCATCCGGACCACCGGCGATATCTAAGATTTGTGGTGGAGGGGAATCATTATCAGTACCGCGTACTGCCCTTTGGCCTCTCCTCCGCTCCCAGGGTGTTCACGAAATGCCTGGCAGTGGTGGCAGCCTTCCTGAGGCTTCAAGGCCTCTTCGTCTTCCCCTACCTAGACGACTGGCTCATCCGGGCACAGTCTTCCTTAGAGGTCACTCAGGCCACTCAACGCACAGTGGCTCTGCTTCAGCACTTGTGCTTCGTCATAAACTTCGAAAAGTCCACTTTGCTTCCCTCTCAGGATCTCGAATTCATAGGAGCGCGGCTGGACACTCTGCAGGCTCGTGCCGTCTTGCCTCTGGAACGGGCCAACAGGCTCATAGCTCTGACCGGCAGGTTCCACAGCGCGTCACCGGCCTCTGCCAGACAATTCCTGCAACTGCTCGGTCACATGGCCTCCACGGTCCATGTCACTCCGAATGCCCGTCTACATATGAGACCTGCTCAGTGGAGCCTTCGCACTCAATGGCATCAGGCCACAGGGAGACTGACGGACTTACTACAGATCTCCGACCGCCTGGTCTCCTCTCTGCAATGGTGGCTTCACCTGCCCAATCTGGTACTCGGCATGACTTTTCAGTCTCCTCCACCTTCCTAAGTGCTAACGACAGATGCCTCTCTCCTGGGATGGGGAGCGCATTGCCAGGGAACATGCACTCAAGGCCTTTGGACACCTTGGGAGGCTGCTCAGCAGATAAACTTCCTGGAGCTGCAGGCGATCCGCCTAGCTCTGCAGACCTTCTCTCACCTCACTTCCCGTCGGTCTGTACTGGTGCAGACGGACAATCAGGTTGCCATGTTCTACGTGAACAAACAGGGGGGCACGGGCTTCCTCCTTCTATGTCAGGAGGCTCCGGAGACTGTGCTCTTGGGCAGTCGACCACGACATCCTCCTCAAGGCTGTTTACCTACCCAGGCAGGAAAATTGCCTAGCCGAAAAACTGAGCCGGATTCTGCAGCCGCACGAATGGAGGTTGAACCCCGTAGTTGTCCAGCAGATCTTCCGCCGGTGGGGCCTCCCCACCGTGGATCTCTTTGCCAGTCCTCTAAACCGGCAACTTCCCAGGTTCTGCTCCCGGCACCCGCATCCTCTGAGAGTAGCGCTGGATGCTTTCCTCATCTCGTGGTCCACGGGCCTACGGTATGCCTTTCCTCCCACGCCACTGGTGTCCCGGACGCTGTTCAAAGTTGTCCAGGACAGGGCCTCCGTGATCCTGGTAGCCCCCAGGTGGCCGAGACAACCCTGGTTCCCTCTACTCCTACAGCTAGCGGTGGACACCCCTCTTCCTCTGGGGTTTCAGCCCGATCTCCTGACCCAAGATCAGGGTACTCTCCTGCACCCCAACCTCCGGGCCCTTCATCTGATGGCCTGGCTGCTGAAAGGGTAGTCCTAGCTCCGCTCTTACTTCCTCCGGAGGTGGAAGCTGTCGTTCTGGCGTCTTGGCGACCTTCCACCCGGAAATCTTACGCCCTTAAATGGCGTCGCTTCTCGGTCTGGTGTTCTCAGCGCTCTGAGGACCCCTTCGCCTGCTTAGTATCGGTGGTACTGCAATATTTGCTCCACCTCTCCGTTCTAGGCCTCAAATCCAACTCTGTCAGGGTCCACCTCAGTGCTCTCTCTGCACATCATTCGCCGGTGGAGGGCCAGCCTCTTTCCTCGCACCCCTTGGTGGCGCGTTTTCTCAGGGGCCTTCTTCTGCTTAAGCCTCCGTTGCGCCCTCCAGCTCCTGACTGGGATCTCAATGTGGTCTTGCAAAGGCTTACCTGTCCGCCTTTTGAGCCCATGGCTACCTGCCCTCTTCGTTTCCTCTCCTTGAAAACTCTCTTCTTGGTGGCCCTTACCTCCGCTAGGCGCGTTAGTGAACTACAGGCCCTAGTGTCGGAGCCCCCATACACTAGGTTCTACTAGAATAGGGTGGTTTTATGGACTCACCCTAAGTTTCTTCCAAAGGTGGTCTCCCCTTTTCACATCAATCAAGAGGTGGTTCTTCCGACCTTCTTTCCCAGGCCGCATACCAGCCGAGCCGAAACTATTCTGCATACCCTGGACTGTAGAAGAGCCTTATCCTTCTACCTTGACCGTACGCGAGAGCATAGAAAGGCTGTCCAGCTCTTCGTATCTTTTGACCCCAATCGGTTGGGGGTACCTGTCTCTAAGCGTACTTTGTCCATCTGGGTAGCTGACTGTATCGCCTGGGCTTATGGGGCAGCCGGCCTCTCCTTAGAGAGTCGGGTCACGGCTCACCGTGTCAGGGCAAAGGCTGCGTCGGTGGCTCATCTCCGCTCTGTTCCGTTGGCAGACATCTGCCGGGCCGCTGCTTGGTCTTCAAGCCAGACGTTTGCGGCTCATTTACTTCCTGGAGAGGGAGTCCCACAGGGACAGTGCTTTCGGACAGGCAGTCCTCCACAGTCTCTTTGAGGTCTAGGCAACTCTTACCCTCCGGCCCTGATGTTGGGCTACCGGCCGGATTCGTATTCAGAGAAGATTCCTTCCTTCTGTACTGTTGAGCTTGAGGGAGCTCATTTTTCGGCTTGAGGTCTCTGGTAGCCTTAAGCTTGGGAGTCCCATAAGTGAGGACTGACTTCCTGCTTGGTCCTGGAGAAAGAGTAGTTACTCACCTGTAACAGGTGTTCTCCAGGAGCAGCAGGAATCAGTCCTCACTACCCTCCCTCCTCCCCTTGGAGTTGCAGTCATTTTTATTATCTGTTTTGCTAACCTTTTTGCTATCTTTCCGCTATGTCATCAGACTGAGCAAGATGGCACCCTTGGGCGGGAAGGGGACCGCGCATGCGTGCTGCAATTCCCAAAGGCTTTCTGCAAAAGCTGGGGAAAATTGCTCCGCGAGGGCTCCGTCGACGCCGACGTCACCCATAAGTGAGGACTGATTCCTGCTGCTCCTGGAGAACACCTGTTACAGGTGAGTAACTACTCTTTCCCTGGGTTGTTCCACATCGCCAGTGGAACTCTTACCACAGGGATGTATTCCTTTTCACTGTAGTCGGTCCTTGTCTAGTGCATTCCTTCTAATTCCCAGTACTTCATTGAAGCTTATGCTGAACAAAGAACACATGGTATCCCCTTATATTGCGTCTTCTTCTCCACACTGAAGTTATAGAAGGATCCAGACTTGTTAAGACTAAGGATCTCCTCTGCACCCCTTCACGTAGGTCTCCATTTCTGGTTATTCAGGGGCTAGAATTTTTAATGAAATCTAGACCTCTCCTTCTAAGTAAGAACATTCCACTGGTTTCCATGTAATCTTCTCCATGGTCCTTCCACTTGTAACCAGAAAGAGATTCTCTATCTATATTCTCAAGCAGGTTTTACCCCTTCTTGTTATTAAGTGAATCTATTTAATTATATATATATATATGACTCTGAAAGATTTGTTACTGTCCATATTAATGCTGTCCCAGCATACCATAGGGTTTTAAATGGACAGCCAATTTCTATGGTAATTAGAGACTACCTTCTTTACTGTTACCTTTCCAGTTACATTACATCTGAAGCTCTCCATGTAAAGTCATTATCCTAAGTGACATCGCTTAGGGAAGACATTACCGATCTTCAAGAAATTGGAGGCTACACCACCTACTACAAATGTTTCTTGCTTTCATTTGGATAGAGGGGTCTTAAAGACCCATCCTTTTTCTGCAAACCAGTCAGATTTATCTTCTCTCTTTCCTAGAGCCTTATTCTTCTCCAAGGACAAAGAGCTTTAAACTTTGGCCTACAGAAGCTTTAGCTTCTCCTCCAAAGTCCAACCTCATTAAACTCCCCCAGTTTTTTCTTCTGGGATTAGTTCTAGCCATTAAGGCTTCTGACCTCTGCCTGTATTGCTAAATTATTTTCCTCTACTTCACAGGGAGGTAATTTCTTTAAGGCTAATGTACTGGCTCTTAGCACCAGACCCATATTAGCCTCAACATATACTTCGCAATACTTTAGATTAAGGTCCACATTAGAAAATTGGAATTCAATATTTACTAATATTTATGATCTACACAAGGACTCCCCTCTAGACGCCTTGTTTAGTCAAGCTGTTCCACAGCACACCCTTTTTAATTCAACTCCTACCCTCCATCCCTTGGATGCCTGAGGATCTCGAAAATAGCATGGCCCATCTATTAGATTTGCAACATGCGGGGACCTCCTCTAGGCATCTCTAGCTTGGGAGTCCCCATATGTGAAGACTCATTCCTGCTTGTTCCTGGAGATAGCACAGTTACTTACCTGTAACAGGTGATCTCTGGGAACAGCAGGAATAAGTCTTCACAACCCACTCACCTCCCCTAGGAGTTGTTCTCTCTCTCTCTCTAATTTGTCTACTTCCCTCCTTCGGTCTCAGCTACAAACCCAACTGATGAGAGGGAAGTGAATGGGCAGGAAGGCAGTGCGCATGTGTGTGGTATGCTCCCAAAGGCTTTCTTTTTGGACACTGGGGAGCGTTCCTGCGCAGGCTCCGGGCAGGAAGGCAGTGCGCATGTGTGTGGTATGCTCCCAAAGGCTTTCTTTTTGGACGCTGGGGAGCGTTCCCGCGCAGGCTCCGTCAGTACCGACGTACCCATATGTGAAGACTTATTCCTGCTGTTCCCAGAGATCACCTGTTACAGGTAAGTAACTGTGCTATATGTGTGCATAACTTTGCTATTAAAGAAAAGATTTTGGCGAGAATGAGAGAGAAGAGAAGTCTACATTGGAATGGCCACAAAATAGAAATATATGCAGACCTGGCATTAGCAACTTTGCAGTGAAGAAGAGCATGGAAAGGTTTTACACAGAGACTGCGGGAAGAAAATCTGGGGTATAGATGGCTATTTCCGATGGTGCTTGCTTTCACAAAGGATGGTGTGACCCAATGGGCTACAGCACTTAAACAATTAGCTGCAGCTATGAAGGAGGCTGGAATAACAGAGCTACCAACAACAGAAGAAAACAGAATTTCAAGAGAGGAGCGAGGGAACATGCGGCAAAAAGTGCAGAAAAAAGATAAACGTAACAAAGAGTACAGGAAAGAAAATAACTGCCACTTGAGACTTTGTAAGATATTGAGTAATGATGATGGATCTTATTGGTGAACTAATAAGAATTTAAGCGTGCGGTGAGCTGCTGGGTGAAGGGTGGAATTGGGAAAAGAAGACATTGTATAGGGAAGAGGGATAACATGGGGGAAAATTGTAACTAAAAGGGTTAAGGGGGATAAAGAAAGATGAGGCAAATAAGAGAGATTATTGGAGAAAGGGGGGTTGGGAAGAGTGTAGTCACTATAGGACAGAAGAGGGAGCATGAAGGGGGGAGAGGAGGAAGGGGGAAAGGACAAAATTATAATAGGAAGGGAAGATGGAATATAAGGAGAGGGAAGATGGAGGGGTTCCAGGTCTCACAAATAAGGGGACTTTTTGGCGATAAAACAAGGACAAATGCTAATATATACTGGTAAGGAGCAGGTGCTGAAAATTGTAACTCTAAATATCAAAGGACTTAATGCGTGGCAAAAGCGGAAAACGTTGATACAGGAAGGTACTAATTAAAAGCAGATATTATGATGATTCAAGAAACGTATTTGAAAAAGTCTCAAGAGGGATGGTTGAAACAGGGAAAATATGATAAGGCTATATTGGCAACCCAGAGAGGCAAACCTAAAAAAGCAGGGATTGGGATCATATTTAATACAGGGCTAAGATTGGAAGAGAGAGAAGTGATATGAGACCCCAAAGGCCGCTGTATAATATGGAAGGGGGAGATAGAAGGCAGGAAAATAAGCCTGTGTAATATATATGCATCGAATGTGCAGCAGGGGAAATTCTTTCAGGAGTTTTATATGTAGGTAAAAGAAACTGGAAGATCCTTTGATAACAGGGGGAGATTTTAATGTGGTAGTTGACCCCCAGCTGGATACAACAGGCTCGGGAGAAGGAGGTAAAAAGGGCTGCAAACAATCAAAGAAAATAATTAATAAAACCGGGAGTGAAAGAGGCCTGTAGGTACTGGAAGGGAGCATTGAGTGATTACACATTCTACTCGCATATACATGATGTCTGTAGTAGAATAGTTATGATTTGGGTAGATGAGCAGTTGCTAGCAGGAATACAAGATGTTGAAATAGGGCAGATCGACTGGTCATTTCATGCACCTATGAGCATAGAAATTCAAGTGATGAATTGAGAGACAGGACTGAGATTCTGGAGGTTAAATTAATCATTCCTAGAGGAACCCAAAGATGTAGAGAAAGTAAGAGAAGCAATTCAGGAATATCTGATGCATAACCAAAATGGGGAAGTATCGCTGTTGGAGTTTGGAGTGGACTAAAGGCGGTCATAAGAGGTCATTTGATCTCAATGGCAGCCCAAAAGAAATGAACAAAGGAAAAGCAATTGCTAAAACAATTAAAGAACTTGCAGGTACTTCACAAAGAGGTGGTAAAACGTTAGTAATGCCGATACAGCGAGTGAAGGAGGAGCTGAATAGGCTAAGAGTAGAAGTGTGGGCACATTAGTTAACTTGGCTAAAACGCACCTTCTTTTGTACAAACTAATAAACCAGGAAGTTACTTGGCACGGAAGTTGAAAGAACGAAAGGGGCAAAATTACCTACGTAAAATAAGGAATAGCCAAGGAGAGTGGGTATATAAGATGGGACAAATCCATGAGGTTTTTTGTGAATATCACAAACAGCTGTATAAATTGGAGAGTTCCCAAGAAGAAGTTAATATAAAACAATACTTGAAGGATACGAAGCTATCCTCACTGAGGGGAGGAGGAGAGTAAATGGCTAGAAAGAGAATTAGAGAAAGATGAAGTGTTGCAAGCTATAAAAACTCTAAAAGATGCAAAGGCCCCGGGCTTAGATGGTTTCACAGCGAAATCCTATACGAAATATGCGAAGGAGTTAGCAAACCTAGTTACGGCCCTATTTAATGAGCTACTTCAAAGGGGTGAACTGCCTAGCTCGATGGGGGTTGCAGGAATCTGTTATACCCAGACCAGGAAAAGACGTAGGAAATTGTGGTTCACATCGACCGATTTCCTTAATAAACTTAGATGCCAAGATATTTGCAAAACTCTTGGCTACCAGATTGCAAAGATTTTTACCACAATTGATAAAGGATGACCAAGCAGGATTTATTCCTGGAAGGCAAGCCGGAGATAATATAAGGAAAATATTGAATTTAGTTTGGGAGGCTCAGCAACAACAGTGTAATTCACTTTTAATGACGGTAGATGCAGAAAAGGCCTTCGATCGGGTAGAGTGAGCATTTATGTTCGAGGTCCTAAAAGCTTAGGGATAGGGGAGAGATACTAGAAGTAGGTACGAGCACTATATGCGAAACCTACAGCATCTATAAGAGTGAATGGGTAATATTCAGAGGAGTTCCAGTTGGAGAGAGGAACATAAAAACATAAGATATGCCATACTGGGACAGACCAAGGTCCATCAAGCCCAGTATCCTGTTTCCAACAGTGGCCAATCTAGGTCATACCTACCTAGCAGTTTTCCCAAAAGACACAGGTTCCACACTGCTTGTACTAGGTCAAACATTGATATCCTGGGTCCCTTCTTAATAATGGTTTATGGACCTTTCCTCCAGGAACTTGTCCAAACCTTTTTTAAACCCAGCTACACTAATAGACTTTACTACATCCTCCGGTAACAAATTCCAGAGTTTGATTACATGTTGAATGAAAAAATATTTTCTCTTATTAGTCTTAAATAGTTTACCCTGTAGCTTCATTGCATGTCCTCAAGTCTTTCTGTATTCTGATAACGTAAACAATCGATCTACGTTTACCCGTTCCACTCCGTTCATTAATTTATAGACTTCTATCATATCTCCCCTCAGGCGTCTTTTTTCCAGGTTAAAGAGCCCTAACCTTTTTAGCATTTCTTCATAGAGTATCCTTCCATCCCCTTTACCATTTTGATGGCTCTTCTCTGAACCTTTTCTAATAACGCTATATCCTTTTTAAGATATGGCGACCAGAATTGCACACAATATTCAAGGTGCGGTCTCACCATGGAACGATATAGAGGCATTATAATATTTTTTGTTTTATTTTCCATTCCTTTCCTTATGATTCCTAGCATTCTATTTGCTCTCCTGGCCGCCACTGCACACTGGGCCGAGGGTCTCAACATGTTATCCACAATGACGCCTAAATCTTTTTCCTGGGTGGTGGTTCCTAATGTGGAACCCTGCATCATGTAACCATAGTTTGGGTTGTTCTTCCCCAGGTGCAAAGCCCTGCACTTGTCCACATTAAATTTCATCTGCCATTTTGATGCCCAGTCTTCCAATTTATCAAGATCCTCTTGCAATTTTCCACAATCCTCTTGGGTACAACTTTAAATAGTTTTGTCTCATCTGCAAATTTGATAACCTCACTCGTTATTCCCTTTTGCAGGTCATTTATGAATATGTCAAAAAGCAGTGGACCCAGCACAGATCCCTGGGGTACACCTTTCTCCATTGGGAAAATTGGCCATTTAGCCCTACCCTCTGCTTTCTATCTTTTAACCAGTTCCTGATACACAATAGTACACTGCTTCCAATCCCATGATTTTTTAGTTTTGCCAAAAGTCTCTGATGAGGGACCTTGTCAGAGACTTTCTGAAAGTCCAGATACATTATATCAACCGACTCACCTTTGTCCACCTGTTTATTCACACCTTCAAAAAAACATAACAGATTAGTAAGACAAGATCTTCCTTGTCTAAAACCATGTTGGCTGTCTCCCATTAGGCCATGACTATCTACATGCTGAGTAATTTTGTTCTTTATGATGGTTTCTACCATTTTTCCCGGTACTGACGTCAGGCTCACCGGTCTGTAGTTTCCCGGATCACCCCTGGAACCCTTTTTAAAAATTGGCGTTACATTGGCGATCCTCCAATCTTCAGGTATTATAGATGATTTTAATGAAAATTCACAGATTACTAATAGCAGGTCTGCAATCTCATATTTCAGTTCTTTCAACACCCTTGGATGTATACCATCTGGCCCAGGTGATTTGCTGCTCTTCAGTTTATCTAATAGTTGTAATATATCTTCCCGATGTATCGATATTTCCTTCAGTTCTTCCGCACCTTTAAATACCACTTCATTCATGGGTAACATCCCTTCATCTTCCTCAGTAAAGACTGAAGCAAAGAATTCATTCAGTCTCTCCACTATCGCCTTGTTGCCTCTTAGTGCCCCTTTAAACCCTCTGTCATCTAATGGACCAACTAACTCTCTCACAGGTTTTTTTGCTATGAATGTACTTGAAAAAGTCTTTATTTTGTGTTTTTGCTTCCGCAGCAAGCTTCTTCTGAAATTCTCCCTTTGCCTGCCTTATCAGTGCCTTGCATTTGACTTGCCAGTGCTTGTGCTGTTTCCAGGTTTTGTCATTTGGCTCTTTTTTCTATTTCCTGAAAGATGCTTTTTTGGCAACAACACCCTCTCTGACCTCACCTTTAAACCATGCTGGCAGTTTTTTGGACTTTTCCACTTTTCTTAAAGTGTGGAATACAGCTGATCTGGGCTTCCACGATAGTATTTTTCAACACTACCCAAGCTTGATATAAGTCTTTAACCTTTGCAACTGCTCCTTTTAGTTTTTTCTTAACTATTTTCCTCATTTTATCATAGTCTCCCTTTCGAAAGTTAAATGGTAGTACTGTGGATTTCCTTACTATCCCTCCTCCACTAATTAAATCAAATGCGATCATGCTATGATCACTATTGCCAAGTGGCCCCAACACCCTTATCTCTTGCACTAGAACTGGTGTTCCACTAAGGACTAGGTCTAATATGGTTTCCCTTCTGGTCGGTTCATGAACTAGCTGCTCCAAAAAGCAGTCATTTATTTCATCTAGGAACTTTATCTCCTTAGCATGTCCTGCCGTGACACTGACCCAGTCGATAACGGGGTAATTGAAATCACCCATTATTATTACTGTGCTGTAACTTTTGTTAGCTTCCTTGATTTCTTTGAGTATTTCATCATCCATTTGTTCATTCTGGCCAAGCGGTTGATAGTACACCCCCAATGCCATCGCCTTCCCCTTTTTACATGGAATTTCAATCCATAGAGATTCTACAGCAAATTTTGTTTCCTGCAAAACTTTAATCCTTTCTGACTCAATGCCCTCTTTAAGATAGCGCACAACCCCTCCACCAATTTGATCAGCTCTATCATTACGATATAGTTTGTACCCAGGTATCACAGAGTCACACTGGTTGTCCTCCTTCCACCATGTCTCTGATATTCCAATCATATCTAACCTCTCATTTATTCCTATATATTCTAACTCTCCCATCTTATTTTTTAGACTTCTAGTATTTGCATACAAGCATTTTAGGGACTGTATTTTATTCATATTAATCTGTCTATTGGTAGGCATTGGTAATTTGGGATCTTTAAGCTCTGTCTGCTCCATACTCGAGGGCATTTGGGCTACTTTACTCTTTTTTGGAACCTCTCTGCTTTTGGTAGTATCCTTTAAGGATACATTCTTCCGAACCATGCACTCTTGGGCGACTGTCAGCTTTCCCCTATTATCTAGTTTAAAAGCTGCTCTATCTCCTTTTTAAAGGTTAATACCAGCAGCCTGGTTCCATTCTGATTAAGGTGAAGCCCATCCCTTCAGAAGAGCCCCTCCTTTCTCCAGAATGTTCCCCAGTTCCTAACAAATCCAAAACCCTCATCTCTGGACCATTGTCTCATCCACGTATTGAGACTCTGGAGCTCTTCCTGCCTTTTGGGTCCTGCACATGGAATGGGAAGCATTTCAGAGAACGCTACCCTGGAAGTTCTGGATTTCAACTTCCTACCTAAAAGCTTAAATTTAAACTTCTGAACCTCCCTACCACATTTTCGTATGTCATTGGTACCGACATGTACCAAGGCAGCAGACTCCTCCCCAGCACTATCGAAGACATTATCTAGGTGGCGCGTGAGGTCTGCTACCTTCGCACCAGGCAGGCATGTTACCAGGCGATCCTCACGTCCACCAACCACCCAGCTATCTACATGTCTAATGATTGAATCACCAACTGTAACGGCTGTCCTAACCCTTCCCTCATGGGCACATGGCCCTGGAGAATCTTCCTCGGTGCGAGAGGGTTTTACATCACCTGGAGGACAGGTCCTAGTCACAGGATCACTTCCTGCCAAACCAGGGTGATGCTCTCCTGTCACGTGACCTCTCTCTTCCATGGCAACAGGGATGCTGCCAGACTGGAGGTGGGACTTCAGTACTGTATCCCTGTAGGTCTCGTCTATGTAACTCTCTGTCTGTCTTATGTCTTCCAAGTCTGCTACTCTAGCCTCTAGAGAACGGACTCGTTTCCTGAGAGCAAAGAGCTCCTTGCACCTAGTGCACACGTAAGACCTCTCACCAACTGGGAGAAAATCATACATGTGACACTCAATGCAAAAGACTGGAAAGCCCCCATCTCGCTGCTGGACTGCTGTCTGCATCTTAGTTTTAAGCTTATGTTTAGATCTTTAATTTCTTTACTTACTAAGGGTTGCTATGCATATTTATACTAATAAAACTGTATCTAATATGTTTAATATACATTGTTCACCTGAAGCTTAATTAATCTCAGGTCCTTAATGTATGACTCTTTTGGATAACGAGCTTCACCTGAGAGCACCTCCTTTCCTTTAAGATGTGTAAGTACCTATAAAGCTACGATTATCCCAGGGGTGGGTGGGTGTTGGGGAGGGAGGGAAATGTCATTTATTAAAAGAGTGCTGCTACACAGTACCCTGTCCTATGCTGCTGAGGTAATCTGTAACCAACTTCCTGGGTGATTAACAGTCCTTGCTTGGATAGAAACTGCTGCTACTAGGCCCTGACTGGTTTAACAAAAAACACTGGGTTCACAGATTAATTAGCTTTAATACAAAGACGTCCTTTCAGAAAATTCCCAGAAGTATATACTGTAATGTCGCTATTACCCCACAGCTAGAGCTTGTAGAGTTAAGCGGCCTGATCTCTTATTCAGACAGTAAAATAGTGCTTGGGGAAAGCACTGCCTCCTGGGAGCTGTAGTTTTCACCAACCGAAATAAAGAGAGTAGTGGAGCTCTAGTGTTTCAGGCAAATAACAGGATTTTAATTCCCCTTCCAAACGGCTTTTACATAACAGAAAATAAAGAACAGTTGGCCATGTATCTTCTGGCAGGAAATAATATAAGAATGAAACATAAACAGCTTCCTATATCAGCATCACAGTAATCCATCTTAAAGAGCAATTCTCTGTTCCAAAACCTTTGGTGCTTTTTCTTCTAGCTGCTACCTGCAGCTCTCTCTCTGCACAGCTTAATCCTAGCACACAGGTTTTATCTTCTCAGACACAGATATTGTACAGTCCATTGACTCAACAGGCAGGTATTCTAAAGACGGTTCCATTTCCATTGGTTGATATTGGTTCTCAGCTGGAAATGTCTGCAATTGACTACAGGGTGTTTCCAAGCACACACCTATTCCTTCAGCATGAGACTTTTCTCTACAGCCTTCTGCTATACAAGGTTGGGAATTGCCACAGTATTCAGCACACGTAAGGCCCCACCCTTCTGGGCTAATATCAGAGCAATTCTTAAAAACAGCTTTGCTTTTATGCCAGTCACTCAGCCTACCTTTTGGCTTCCTTATGGGAGATTCCTTCTGCCCTCCAGGATCAGCTACAGATGCAAGCCTTGGAGTTTCTACGTGCGCACAAGTCTGCCTTCTTTGTACATTTCCCTTCTGGCTGCCTTTTATATATGGCACCAAACCTGGGCTGCTTGTACCTGGCTCCTTTGCACTGATTCTCTGCTCGTTTCTTTTGCTGATTTCCCTTTCTGAGTCAAAGGTCAGAGAATCTTTAGTTACCATTAGTTCCTCTGAATCCTCCCTCCCAAGCCAATCCTCTGCTTCTCGTGACTGCTTCCTTGCTTGCACTCGTGGCTGTAATAACGGCTGCTTTCCCAGCTGTTCCCACGGCTGTGCTCCCGGCTGTGCTAACTTCCTTCCTAATGAGCTTCCCTTATATCTCTGGCTTCCTGGGTTTAATCTGACCCCTCCCTCCAACAGGTGTTCTGCCTCAGCTCGTGACCGATGAGCTGAACTGCAGCAGGGGCGTGTTTTCCTCTCCTCTGATATGCTCTGTTTGTGGTTTCCCTGGAAACCAGGAGCCATGTGCATTTGTTTTCTTCCATCAACTGAAGTTAAATCCTGCGTTTTATCACTCTCTAAGGGATCTGAAGGACCTTCTACACCACAATACTCACAATTGCAGATCTCTCGCCAGAAGTAGCAGTCCCTTTTTCTAGTCTTTCAAGACTCAGGGATGCCCCTTATCACCCATATTATTTGCATTAGTAATTGAACGCCTAGCAGAAAGAATACGTCAGTGTGCAGGAGTAAAAGGTATAAAGGTGGGAAATCAAGAATATAAAATATCTATCTCCAGGAACAAGCAGGAATGAGTCTTCACATATGGGTATCATCGGTACCGACGGAGCCTGCGCGGGAACGCTCCCCAGCGTCCAAAAGGAAAGCTTTTGGGAGCATCCCACAGCGCCTGCGCGCTGCCTTCCCGCCTTTCCTAACCGCCTCTCTCCAGTTCTTCTTTTCCGCAGACCCAGCAGGTCGTGTTCCTGTCACCACTGAAGAATTTCTTTATTTTATTTTATTTCTTTGGTCGCGCGTCTGCCTTCTCGACGCTGGACCGGTACCGCCGGTCTTTTCTTTCTTCATTCTAAAAAAAAAAAAAAAAAACTACTGTTTTTTCTCACTTCAGTGCATTTTCTTCTTTGGCCTTAGGCCTAGGACATTTTTCCTCATGGAAAAGCCCGCCTCTGGGTTTAAAAAATGCACGAAGTGCAGCGGCACTATTTCTGTCACTGACACCCATGAATGGTGTCTAAAATGTTTAGGTCCTGACCACTCCATTGCGGATTGTGAGTCCTGCTCCATGATGTCTAAAAGAGGTCTACAGAATCGAGCAGCTAAGCTCAGTACCCTGTTTCCCTCGGATGCAGCTTTGTTTGCATCGAAGTCTTCCAGGGCTGCTTCTTCCTCACATGGATCTCAGGTAACCAAAGTTAAATCCAGCCGGTCCTCGAAGGGTAGATCTCCCTCTAAGTATCGAGATGCCTCCGGGCTTGCCCTCGAGGAATCCGCACCGGCAAAATTACCCCGGCGGGAAGCTCCGGCTTCCAAAGCTTTATCTATGGGGTCACAGGTTGACATCGATGGCTCGGCCTCGACCGATCACCTGTTGCCATGTTCTGGGGTACCGGTGGTTCCCACTGGTACCGACATCCAGACATGGGTTGCGTCAATGGATCAGAATATCCTGACCATGCAGCGTGCCATCACGGCATTCATACAAGCTGCGACGCCTTCGGTACCGCAACAAACTCCGTTGCCGGTACCGACTCCGGCACCGGTACCGAGATCGGTTCCGGTGCCGGTACCGATTGCATCGACATCCGCTTCGGTGTCGACTGCAGCGGTACACTGTTCTGTGATGCCCATCGGTACCGAATCGGTACCGATCACTCTCAATGTCGATACCACCCGGTACGCGTATCGGGCTCTGCAGGAGCATCCAGACAGGCTCTACTTCGATTCCTCTGAAGACTCTGATGAATCAGAGGTCTCTCTCAAAGCATCGGTGATTCATCCTCAGAAGCCCTCTTCTCAAAAAAGGAGAATGTCTCCTCCAGAAGACTTGTCTTTTCAAGACTTCATTAGGGAAGTGGCCAGGGGCCTTTCCATCTCAGTGGCCCCTGAGACAGAGCCTAGAGCCAAAAAATTAGATATTTTACAATATCCTAAAGCTCATAAAGAGGCAGCCACTTTACCAATACATGAGATTCTTTATGATCACATGTTGGGCATATGGGAGACTCCTCTCCCCACTTCCCCTCATTCTCGCAGGTTGGACACCATGTATCGTGTTCCTCCTTATCCTGGCTTTCATAAGACTCAGCTTCCTCACCACTCCATTGTGGTGGAATCTGCTATGAAGAAGATAAAGAGTACAAAAAGGCACTCTTCTGCTCCTCCAGGAAGAGAATGCAGAACCTTAGATGCCTTTGGCAGGAGAATTTTCCAGGCCAGTATGCTTGTTGCCAGAATCAACTCCTATAGTCTCTATATGGGGATGTTTCTAAAAAAAGTTACAGATCACCTGCAAACTTTATCTCCTTTTATTTCAGAAGATAAAAGGGAAGAGTTCCTCACCTGGCTCAAACATGCCCAGGATATTTCCAAGTTTTCCAACCGTGCAGCCTTTGACTCTTTTGAAGGTGCCAGCAGAGCCTCTGCCATTGCCATAGGTGCACGCAGAGTTGCTTGGTTACAAGCTTCTGATTTGGAACCTTGGGTTCAAGATGGACTAGGAAACCTTCCTTGTACAGGTGAAAACCTTTTTGGCAAAGATTGGCAAGCAAAGGCCACCCAAATGGATGCTGAAAATTCTGCTTTAGATAGACTTTCAAAGTCTACTTCTGCTCCTTTTAAGAAAAGGTTGTTCAAAAAGGGATTTTTTCCCTAAAAAGGGAAATATTATTCTGCTTATGGTCAGCAGTCATCTACTGCAGGTCGTTTTGCTACAAAGAGACAGCAACAACCGAAACAGGCCAAGCCTAAGGCTGCTAGGCCTGCTACGGCCCAACAGCCTCAGCCTCCTCAGGGCCTTTGACTTACAACTAGAGAGCTTAGCCTTTCTGGCTCTAGAACATCCAGAGCCTCTCACCATTCCAGGAAGGTTGGCTTACTTTGCTCCCAGATGGGAACAAATCACAGCAGAGCAATGGACCCTCTCCATCATAAGGGAGGGGTACAAGCTTCATTTCTTAAACCTTCCTCCTCACACCATGGTGAGACAGTTCAATTCTCAGACATCTCTCCTCGACCTTCTGGGTCAGGAGATTACTACCCTTCTTGCCCAAGGGGCAATAGAAGAAGTACCCCTTCTTCAACAGGGCTCAGGGTTCTACTCCCCCTACTTTCTTATCCAGAAGAAAACAGGGGGCTACAGACCCATATTAGATCTCAGAGAATTGAACAAGTTTCTATGCAAGGAGAAATTCAAGATGATTTCTCTCGATACTCTCCTTCCATATCTTCAGAGTCAGGATTGGCTTTGCTCTCTAGACCTCAAGGATGCGTACACCCATGTCCTCATCCATCCAACACACAGAAGGTTCCTTCGGTTCCTTTATCAAGGGAGGCACTATCAATACAGAGTGCTTCCTTTCGGTCTGGCCTCTGCACCAAGGATGTTCACAAAATGCATGGTAGTAGTAACTGCATTTCTACGCACTCTAGGGATATTCGTATTCCCATATCTGGACGACTGGCTCATCCGAGCTCCATCCCAGTCAGAGGCCCAGACTTCTCTAACCTGCACAACCCGTATCCTTCAGTATCTGGGACTTGTAATAAACTTTCCAAAATCCCATCTCACCCCTACTCAGTCTCTAGAGTTCATAGGGGCCTTGCTGGATACCACAACTGCAAGGGCCTATCTTCCCCAGGCCCGTTGCTTACACTTGGTGCAGTTAGCCTCACAAATTCAGTTAAAATCCCATTTAACTGCTCAAGAGATGTTACAACTGTTAGGCCACATGGCATCCACTGTGCATGTGGTTCCTTACGCTCGCCTTCACATGAGGGCAGCTCAGTGGACTCTGTCCACCCAATGGACCCAGGCATCAGGTTGCCTGTCAGACAAAATTGCAACCTCCAGTCGCCTCTTTTGGTCCCTCCACTGGTGGAAGTCCACTCAAAATCTGTTGCTGGGGGTCCCCCTCTCAACAGGTGTTACCCCAAGCAACCCTTACAACAGATGCCTCTCCAAGAGGTTGGGGAGCTCATCTTCAAGATCTCTCCACTCAAGGCATCTGGTCTCTAGAGGAGACATCTCTACATATCAACCTCTTAGAGCTCAGAGCAATTTTTCTAGCTCTCAGAGTCTTCCACACCCTGCTCAGCTACAAGACAGTCCTCATCCACACAGACAACCAAGTAGCCATGTTCTACGTGAACAAGCAGGGCGGGGCTGGCTCTCTGCCGCTTTGCAACGAAGCTCTGAGATTGTGGGCCTTCGCCAGAGAGCATCAAATTCATCTCATGGCAGTGTATCTTCCAGGGGTTCAAAACTCTTGGGCAGACAGACTCAGTCGAGTTCTGCTTCCACATGAATGGTCCCTCCATGGGGACCAGATAGCCAGGATCTTCCGAATTTGGGGAACCCCGGACATAGACCTCTTTGCAAGTCCGTGGAATGCCAAACTTCCCCGGTTCTGTTCCAGGATTCCGTGTCAGGGAGTTCAGGCCAGGGATGCCTTCCTCCTTCATTGGGGGCAAGACTTCCTCTATGCCTTTCCACCCATTCCCCTAATTCCCAAGACACTCTTCAAACTTCAGAGAGACAAGGGGTCTATGATCCTCATAGCACCACATTGGCCACGCCAAGTGTGGTACCCTCTACTTCTGCATCTCTCCCAAGCTCCCTCCCTGGACTTGGGATCTGCTCCAGACCTCCTGTCCCAGGAGGAGGGAACGTTGTGGCACCCAAATCCCCAGTCTCTTCACCTCAGAGCCTGGTTGCTGAAGGCCTAGACCTTCAAGATTTGCATCTTTCTCAGCAAGTGAAGGATATCCTTCATGCTTCCAGAAAGCCTTCCACTAGACGTTCCTATGCTTTTAAATGGAAAAGGTTTACCATTTGGTGTGCAGAGAAGGGTCTTAACCCTCTTGCAATACCTCTGAATTCTTTACTAGAGTATTTGCTGCATTTATCCCATGCAGGCCTTAAAACAAATTCAGTAAGAGTCCATTTGAGTGCTATTGCAGCATCCCTTAAACCTCTCAATGGACAGCCTATTTCCTCTCATCCTCTTATAGCAAGATTCATGAGAGGCCTTCTTTTGACTAAACCTCCCATCAGACCACCTCCAGTGGCATGGGACTTGAATCTGGTTCTTGGCCAGCTTATGCAGCCATCTTTTGAACCCTTAGCCACTACCTCCTTGAAATTTCTTTCCTGGAAGGTTATTTTTCTCATTGCAGTCACTTCAGCTCGCCGCATCAGTGAGCTGCAAGCCTTGGTGGCTAATCCTCCTTGTACAAGGTTCCATCATGACAAGGTAGTCCTCAGGACTAATCCACACTTTATGCCTAAAGTGGTCTCACCTTTTCATCTGAACCAGGAGGTTTATTTACCTGTCTTTTTTCCAGGACCTCATGCTTCAAGTGCAGAGAGGAATCTTCATACCCTGGATTGTAAAAGAGCTCTTGCTTTTTACTTACAAAGGACACAGCAACATAGAAAGTCCTCTCAACTCTTTGTTGCTTTTGATCCCTCTCATTTAGGACTTCCAGTCTCTAAGAGAATTCTGTCCAATTGGATTGCTCAGTGTATTTCTTTCGCCTACCAGAGTAAGAACCTTTCTCTGGAGGGCCATGTCACAGCTCACAATGTGAGGGCCATGGCAGCCTCTATGGCTCATCTAAATTCTGTGTCCATCGACCAGATCTGTCGAGCGGCCACCTGGGCCTCGGTTCATACCTTCACAGCCCATTACTGCTTGGACAAGGACTCCCGCCGGGATGCCTTGTTTGGTCAGGCTGTTCTCAAACACCTGTTCCATACCTAACCAACTCCTACCCTCCATCCCTGCCTGGATGCCTGAGATTCATGGGTGGAGGTAGAGCCCTTCCCAGGGACTCACAACCTGGGTGATCTCCCAGGCATCTCTAGCTGGGGAGTCCCCATATGTGAAGACTCATTCCTGCTTGTTCCTGGGGATAGCACAGTTACTTTACCTGTAACAGGTGATCTCTGGGAACAGCAGGAATAAGTCTTCACAACCCACCCACCTCCCCTAGGAGTTGTATCTCTCTATCTTTCTTTCCTTTCTTCACTCTCTTTGTCTCAGCTTTAAAACTCGAACTGGAGAGAGGCGGTTAGGAAAGGCGGGAAGGCAGTGCGCAGGCGCTGTGGGATGCTCCCAAAAGCTTTCCTTTTGGACGCTGGGGAGCGTTCCCGCACAGGCTCCGTCGGTTCCGACGATACCCATATGTGAAGACTTATTCCTGCTGTTCCCAGAGATCACCTGTTATAGGTAAGTAACTGTGCTTTATTTGCAGATGATGTAATATATACACTGGCAGAGCTGCAATACTCACTACCAAATTTGCTTGTAGAAATAAAACAATATAGTCTATCATATGGATATAAAATGAATATGAACAAGACAGAAATACTAGTTATGGATGTCCAATCAGAACAGAATTTGAAAAGGATATTTCCACTTCAGTGGGCTAAAAAATACATAAAATATTTAGGAGTAAAGTTCAGTAGGAGAGGGGCTGATTTCTTGTATCTAAATCATGAACCAGTTGTTAAAAAAAAAAAAAAAAAGAACCATTTACTGAGATGGGATAAATCATATTTCTCGTGGCTTGGCCGCATTGCTATTGTCAAAATGAATGTTTACCAAGGGTACTATTCTTGTTTAACGCACTCCCGATAGAGGTGCCTGAGATGATGCTAACAATGATACAAGGTAGAATTTTTTCTTATACAGTATTTGGAGGAGGTGTCCACCAACGTTGCAAAGGGGGGATATTAATGAAAAGGAAAGGAGGAGGAATGGTGGTACCAGATGTAGTGAAATACTGTAAGGCAGCTCAGCTTAAAGCAATCATGGGGTGGAGGATGGAAAGTAGCAGGCCTCAATGGGTACAACTTGAACAAGTGGGTTTGGGAAAAGGGAAATTGACGGATTTACTCTGGGAAAACTCAAAGATCAGTAGTGAAGTAGTAATAAAGAACCCATATGTAAATCTTATGCTGAAAATTTGGAGACAAGAACAAAGTACATTAGTGGGGGGGGAGGCAATATACAACTACAAAGAATAGCGGTTTGTGAGGGGTTTGCTGAGGGAGGGAAAGCTTACGTCTTTAGCAGGTGGGCAAAACAGGGATTGGTCTATATGGGACAGATATTAGACCAGCAAGGAAATGATAGATTCTTCAAAGAACTTAAGCAGGAATTTGCCTTAGAAGACAAGGATTGTTATGGATACTTTCAAATAGCACATTTTTGGGGAGGAGAAAGGGACAGAGTAGATTTAGGTACAGAACAGCGAATATTTGAACACATTTACAGAACAGGGCCCAAGGACGTAGATTAATATCTAGGATATACAGGAGCTTTGGGAGTAACGAAGAAAGAGCCCATAGATGCAGGCTTGGGAAAAAGATCGGGGGGGAGGGGGGCAGGCGATGGGAAAATATATACCAAGCAGCAAAGGTGTCCTCAGTTTCTGCAGCAATTCAAGAGCATTCATATAAGATGCTATATCGCACTTATTTAACTCCAGTAAGAATTAGTAAAATGTACAAACAAAGCTATCGTAGATGCTGGTGCAATTGTGGGGAAAAGGGAGATTATTTGTATATGTGGTGAAGTTGTCCAAGATTGCAGGAGTTCTGGACATGGGCTCAAAATATCATAAAGGAGGTCCTAGGTTGGAGTGGTAAGATGGGACCAAGTGAAGCATTGCTGAATGAATGGGAAGGAGGAACAAATTTGGATATAGGGTACATGTTGAGAATGATTGTGGTGAGTGCAAGGATGGAGATTGCGAGAGTGTGGAAAGGGAATATACCACTGGACATCGTTTGGATTGTGTATATAGAATGAGTGAAATCACAGCAAATAAAAATCAGTTTTTTGAACGTTTTAGTAAAAGATGGCAACCATACATACAATGGAAGGCACAAAATACTGAACTGGCATAGATAAGGAACTAAATGAAGGAGTGAGAGGGAATTTGTGAGACCTGGAAGAAAGGGGGGAGGGGAGGGGGATAAGGAGGGAAAAGATGAACCGAGGATGAAATAGCGAGCTTGACATGTGACTGAGATGGAAATTGCATGTCAAGACAATTGTACAGTGATGATAAATAGTTGAAAGCTATAATCTACAGCAGATAAAGTGTTTATTTTTGTAAAAGAATTGGTCATAAGATGTAAAAGGTAAAAGTAAATGTAACAGAGAACAAATGAAAGAATTACATAAGGGCGAAGGGAAAGTGGAGAAAACATGGTGAAATAAGAGGGGTACAAGAGTAAACGTTTAATAAAACAAGGTAAGGAAAAACGCTGGACACAAAATGAAGAGAAGATACCTTTATTGAAACAACAATAGAAATGGGACAAGTAGTATGGCCCAGCCAGAGAATAAAAACACAGCTAAAGACATTGATCTCTTGGGACCTTCCTTGTACACCATGATGAGAAAAGTTGTACCATGACCTAAGTGTAGTCATTTCAGTTATGTATGTCTTTGTGTACATGTATGATCTTCTCCCATTTGTAAAAGTATTCCTTGTAAAAGTTTGGTTTGATAATAAAATATAAATATAAAAAAAATCATCTGTAGTACCTAAAAACTGGAGAGTTGCCAACATAATGCTAATTTTTAAAAAGAGTTACAGAGGTGATCCGGGAAACTACATACTGGTGAGCTTGATGTTAGTACTGAGCAAAATTGTAGAAACCATTATAAAGAACAAAATTACTGAACATCCGTCATGGTTTAATGAGGCAAAGTCATCATGGATTTAGCCAAGGAAAGTCTTGTCTCACTAATCTGCTATATTTTTTTGAAGGTGTGAACAAATATGTAGACAAAGGTAAGCCATTTAATATAGTGTATCTGTATTTTCAGAAAGCTTTTGACAAGGTCCTGCATGAGAGAGTCTTGAGGAAATTAAAAAGTCATGGGAGAGTGTAGATAGTGTACTATTTTGGGTTGGGAACTGGTTAAAGAAAGAGTAGGGCTAAATAGCCAGTTTTCTGAATGGAGAGAGGCAAATGCAGTATTCGAGGAATCAGTGCTGGATCTGTTGCTTTTTAACATATTTATAAATGACCTGGAAATGGACACTGAGTGTGGTGAACAAATTTGCAGATGAGACAAAAATTAGAGCTGCTAAAACAAGAGGATAGTGAAAAATTGCATAAGGACCTTGAGAAACTGGGAGTGGCAGATGAAATTTAATGCGGACAAGTAGAAAGTTTAGGCACTTAGGGAAGAACAACTCAAACTATGGTTACACGATGCAAGGTTCCACATTAGGAACCACCACCTAGGAAAAAGACTTAAGCGTCATTGTGAATAATACATTGAAATCTTCCGCCCAGTGTGCAGTGGTAACCAAGAAAGCAAATAGAATGCTAGCAATCATATGGAAAGGAATGGAGAATAAAGCCAGTGATGATATAATGCCTCTGTATTGCTCCATCGACTTTACCTTGAATATTGTGTGAAATCCTGGTTGCCTTATCTTAAAAAGGATATAGTGGAATTAGTAAAGGTATAGAGAAGAGCCACCAGTGATAAAGGGGATTGAAGGATACCCCTACAGGGAAAGATTTAAAAGACTGTGGTTCTTCATCTTGTAAAAGAGATGACTGGAGGGAGATATAATAGAAGTGTATACTCATTCCACTCCACTCCGCTCATTATATTAAACAGAGATCAATTGTTTACACTCCAAAAAGTAGAAAAATTAGGGCACACTCAATGAAGCTACAGTGTAGTACTTTTAAGACCAGTTGGAGAAAATGTTTTTCACGCAACGTATAATAAAATTCTGGAATTCGTTACCAGATTACGCAGCAAAAGCTGTTAATGTAGGTGGGTTTAAAAAAGGTTTGGACAAGTTCCTAGAAGAAAAGGCCATAAAACATTTTTGAAGTATACTAGGAAATCCACTGCTTACCCCTGGAATAAGCAGCATGGATTCACCAGAGGTAGGTCTTGTTAGACAAATCTGATTGATTTCTTTGACTGGATGACCTGGGAATTGGACCGAGGGAGAGCCCTAGAATGTGGTGTACTTAGATTTCAGTAAAGCCTTTGACACCATTCCCCACAGGCAACTTATAAAACAAAAACCGAGAACCCTAGGGATGGACCTTAAAGTTACTGCTTCGGTTAGAAATTGGTTGAGTGGGAGGCAACAAATGGTACAAGTTAATGGAGTTCACTCTGAAGAGAAGGAAGTTACCAGTGGTGTGCTGCAGTAATCTGTCCTTGGACTGATTCTTTTTAACATCTTATTATTGCTTTGCGGAAGAGGTGTCGGGTAAGGTTTGCTTGTTTGCGGATGATACCAAAATCTGCAATGGAGTAGACACCCAGGAAGGCATAGATAACATGAGGAGAGATCTAGCTAAGCTTGAAGAATGGTCTAGAATTTGGCAGTGGAAATGTAATGCTAAAATAATGCCGAGTCATGCATTTAGGCTGCAAAATTCCAAGGGAGCGGTACAGTGTAGGGGATGAGGTACTTCTGTTCATGAAAGAAGAACAGGACCTGGGTAGTTACAGGTAGAAAAGGCAACTGTGGAAGCTAGAAGGGTGCATAAGGAGAGGAATGGCCAGCAGAAAAAAGGAGCTGATAATGCCTCTGTATAAGTGTCTGGTGTGACCTCATTTGGAGTATTGTGTGGAATTCTAGAGACGACACCTTGAAAAGGATATAAGCAGGTTTAAGTCGTTGCAGAGGTTGGCTACTAAAATGGTCTTCGTTATGAAGGATATGAGGACAGACTTAAAGATCTTAATTTGTATACGTTAGAGGAAAGGCAGTATAGGGGAGGTATGATAGAGCTATTTAAATACCTCCGTGGCATAAATGCACAGGAGAGTACCTTTCAATTGAACACAAGCTGTGCTACGAGGGGACATAGGATGAGGGTGAAAAGGGATAGACTCAGTAGTAATGAAGAAATACGTCTTTACAGAAAGAGTGGTTGATGCATGGAATAATCTCCCAGTGTTAGTGGTAGAGACAAGGACAATATCTGAATTCAAAAAAGCATGTGAGAAACAAAAAATCTCTAAAATAAAAAAGGGTACTATTGTATTTGATATGTGAGGACAGACTAGATAGGCCACGTGGTCTTTTTCTGTCATCATGTATCTTGTTTCTAAGTTGTGGTTATAGTTAAAGACCAGGACAGTATATAGATATCCAATAAATGAAACCAAGATTGTAAAAGTAAGTCTCGCAGTTGTTGGCTGTGCAGGTAACTGGTGTTTATATCAGCACAGACAGCTGGAAGTTTTGGAGAATGCATGAAGAAATAGGAATCTTAAGATTCTTGAAGTTTCCTAAAACTCATTATCTATTTCATGTTCTGCCGTTGAGGAAATACTTCAAGAAATTTTAATGATCTTGAATGGTGATTTTCTTTCTTATTTATTTATTTATTTTTATTTTACTAATTGTTACTACTTACCTGATAGGCAGTTGTCTGAGAATGAAGGTGGGGGTTGCACTGGTTAGGGTTGAGTCTCCAAGGTGTATGGATTTATCTAAATTTTTAGAATCTTCTTAAGATGATTAGTACCAGCCCTATACATATATGAGCATATTGTTGGCATAGGGCCCTGCTGAACAGGAGGCCCCACGTCCATTTCATGTTGCAGCCACATCTACTACATTTACCCAATGCTGACAACACTTCTGCAGCTGCTGCTGCACGTAGCCCAAGCTCCCTCCATTCGTGCTCAACATGCAGATACTCACTGGCTCTCATTCATTGTCCAAAAACATCTACCCTTTGGCTCCCCCAGCCACTTATAGCTATCCATGCCAATCCATGATCAGACCAAGGGATTGGTTCTTGTGCCACCTCTTCCACTGCTGCTTAAAAAGTCCTGTCAATCAAGATAAAGTCATGCATGAATAGACTTGATGACCTGGAGAGTAAAATGAGTAGCCCCTCTCCCTCAGATGCCGCATACGCCAGCAATCCATTAATTGTGATAGTGTCATTAACTACCATAACATTTTTCTATAACCTTTATTAGTCTCTCCCCTACCATCTAATCAGTCTAAATGTGGTTCAAATGCTACATTGAAATTACCACCCACCAACATTTTCCCCTCCATAAGCTCAGATAGTTCCCACCTTACCCTTTCAATAAATCTCTTTGCACCTGATGTGGGGCGTATAAGCCGAACAAAATGATCATCTCCCCCTTAATTGCCATATATCTCACCACCTCATTGTGGGTCACCCATTTAACCTCTGGAGTCAATGATTTCTGCAAGAAAATAGCCATTCCATCAGCCTTGCCGCCCCCCCCCCCCTTCGATGCACAAAATACTTGCTTATAATTCCTGTCACTTAAAAGGGTCTCATCCTTAATCAGTAAATGAGTCTGTTGGACAAAAGTCACATCCCATCTCAGGCAGTGGAGCTCCTTGAAAAGCCACTATCTCCAGGGCCAAGCACGAAGTCAGTCCTCACATATGGGTGATGTCGGAGCCTTTGGGAATGCAGCACGCATGCGCGGTCCCCTTCCTGCCCAAGGGTGCCATCTTGCTCAGTCTTCTTTTTTCTGCAGAGCCCGACTGATGTATTTTCGTTTCACCCGAGGAAAAAGTCGATTTTATTCTGTGTGAACCTCTTTTTCTTCGGTTCGACGCCGGTTTCCCTTTCCTGCCTGGGCCCGACACACCGGTATCGAGCCCGGATCTCTTTTTTCGTTTTTTGTCCTTAGTGACTAGCGTATGCGCCATTTTTTCTGTTTTCACTGGCAGCCTTGTCTTTTGACCTCGCAGGGACCCTTTTTCCCCGGATGGCTGCCAGCGGGTTTAAAAAGTGTGATCGGTGTAAGAAACTTATGTCTCTCACCGACACACATGACTGCTGCCTCCGGTGCCTTGGACCCGATCATGACCCAGTGATCTGTGGTCCATGTGGGAAAATGTCCTCTAAGGCGTTGAGGAGTCGGCAGCACCAAAAGGACAGAATCTTCTCTGACTCCGCGTCCGGTCGGGCCCGGAACTCATCAGAGGCCTCGACATCTCGGGACTCCAGCCCCGAGCAGCATCGAGGCTCCTCTGAAAGGGGGTCTCCCTCGCGGGAGCATCGCAAGAGGAAAAAACCCGCGAGGGCGTCGTTGGTGGACGCACTTGGCTCCTCGAGGGCCAAGTCGCATAGCCTCGAGCGCCGTCCCGGGTCTTCAGAGTCGGAGAGGCCTGCAAAACAACCTTGTGTGGAGATGGAGTCCCCGAGTCACGTGAGTACTGTAGTCCTTGTGGACTCTCCTCCAGGGGAGCCGACGTCGGGCCCGGCGCCACCGCCGGGGCTTGAGTCGGGGGCTGCTGAGTCTCCTGAGCTCGGACTCATGTTGACGGCCTTGGAGAGCAGCTTGACTGCCTTCATGGAACAGCAGCGGGCACTGATCGCCGGTCTCACCGGTGCATTTGCCCCGACCACCGGGACATCGACGTCCAAGTCGACCCCGGAGGCCGAGCCGATCCTCGAATCCATGCACGCTCGAGTCGATCCTCGGCCTCCCGTTCGGGACCGAGGTCGTCGACGCCGGTACCCTCGGCATCGGGGCGGATGGCATTGATGCCTGCCCGACCGGAGCTGTTTGATTCCTCCTCCGAGGAGTCCGGATGGGAGACAGAGGATGAAGAGTCCCCCGACACTTTTCGGACTCGGTGCATCCCTTCGGACTCACCTGAGTCCGAGCCTCGGAGAAGGTCCCCACCAGAGGATACCCGGTTCTCGGACTTCGTGCGGGATATGGCCAAGGCTTTGGCATTCCCCGCGGATCCCGAGGAGGAGCCTCGAGCCGAGGAGCTCGAGGCCCTACAGTATGACTCTCCTCCGAAGAAGGCCTTTACTGTTCCAGTTCCTCCGATGCTGGAACGGTTGCTCTTCCGCATGTGGGAGGCGCCGGCGTCGATGCCGGTTTTAAGAAAGTGGGTTGATTCCATCTATCAAGTCTGCAAGAGCCCCGGTTTTCAAAAGGCACAATTACCGCACCACTCCATGGTTGTTGAATCGGCCATGCATTGTCTGAAGAGTCAGAAGATGCACTCCTTGGTGCCTCCCAGCCGGGAGGCCCGGAACCTGGATGCCCTCGGTAAGAAGTGCTTCCAGGGCTCTATGCTTGCTTGCCGTGTCCAGACCTACCAGCTGTACATGGGCATATACCTTCGAGACCTGGCAAAGGAGATTGCCGGGTTCTCTGCTGGTCTCTCTGAGGAACCTTTGCAGAGGTTCAATGCCCTGTCCTCGGGTATTCGTGAGTGCTTGAAGTTTATCTCTCGAGCAGCCTATGATGGCTTCGAGGCTTCGGCCCGAGTAGCCGCGGCCGGCATCGGTGCACGTCGTCAGGCCTTGCTACAGTCATCGGACCTCGAGCCATGGGTGCAGGACAAGTTGGTCGATGTCCCCTGCCGAGGTGAAAACCTCTTTGGCAAGCCCATGGCTGAAAAGGCTGCAGAACCCGAGACCGAGACTCTTACCCGGACTAGGCTGTCCAGAAAAACCTCTGCCTCTTCGCAGAAGAAGAAAGGCTCGGGGAAAAAGACCTTTTACCCGAGGAAGTCATCTGCCTATAAACCATACCCTCATTATCAGGCCTCTATAGCTCCCCAACAGGGTCAGCAGACCAAGGGGCAGGAACATGGGCCCCGTAGGCAGAAAGCCCCCAAGCCACCAGCACTGGCTCCTGCACAGCAGGGAGCGGGGTTTTGACTCCAGTGGCATAGCCTCTCCTCAGCTGGCCCACATCAGCACAGGAGGCCGGCTGGCCCTGTTTGCCCACAGGTGGTCAGCCGTCACAAGGGATACCTTGGTGCTCAATATAGTCCAAAGAGGCTATCTTCTCCACTTTCACCAGGTACCCCCTCCTATTTTCCAGGGGAGCTTCCACGACTCCCTCTGCACAGGGACTTACTCCTGCAGGAGTTGGCAAGTCTTGTAAAGGAACAGGCAGTGGAACTGGTGCCCCACCACCTGAGAGGTCAAGGCTTCTATTCCAGGTACTTTCTGGTACCAAAAAGAACAGGAGACCTCAGGCCCATCCTAGACTTGCGAAATCTCAACAAGTTCCTGGAGAGGGAAAAGTTCAAGATGCTCACCCTTGGAATCCTGCTGCCCTTCCTCCAGCAGGGAGATTGGCTATGCTCCTTAGACCTAAAGGATGCGTATACTCACATCCTCATTCATCCAGACCACAGACAATATCTCAGGTTTGTCGTGGGAGGAAACCACTATCAGTACAGAGTACACTGCCTTTTGGCCTAACCTCCGCCCCCCAGGTATTCACCAAGTGCCTTGTGGTGGTGGCAGCCTACCTAAGGCTTCAAGGCCTCTTTCTTTTTCCATACCTGGACGACTGGCTCATCAGTGGCCAGTCTCCACAGGAGGCCAATCAAGCCACCCTTCGCACTGTTGCTCTCCTTCAGCACTTGGGGTTTGTTATAAACTTCGCAAAGTTCACTTTGCACCCTTCACAGAACATGGAGTTCATAGGAGCAAGGCTGGACACCCTTCAGGCAAAGGCCTTTTTACCCATGGACAGGGCCCACAGGTTGATGGATGTAGCCTGGCAGTTCCACAGCAATTCTCTGGTCTCCGCCAGGCAATTCCTGAGGCTTTTAGGCCACATGGCTTCCACGGTCCATGTAACCCGGAATGCCCGTCTGCACATGAGGCCAGCTCAATGGGGCCTCAGAACTCAGTGGCACCAAGCCACAGGAAGCCTTACAGACAAAGTGAGGGTGTCCACGCTATTAGCCTCTTCTCTGCAGTGGTGGCTTCATCTTCCGAATCTAGTGCAAGGGGTGTTTTTTCAGACACCTCCACATTCTCAAGTGCTGACAGCCGATGCTTCTCTTCAGGGTTGGGGTGCATATTGCCAAGGGGCATGTACTCAAGGCCTGTGGACCCTTTGGGAGGCCGCCCAACAGATCAATCTCTTAGAACTGAGAGCTATTTGCTTAGCCCTGAGAACCTTCTCCCATCTCATCTCTCACCAGTCTGTCTTGGTCCAGACGGACAATCAAGTTGCTATGTTCTACGTGAACAAACAAGGGGCACAGGGTCCCTTCTTTTATGTCAGGAGGTGCAGAGACTGTGCTCCTGGGCAGTCGATCACGGCATCCTTCTCAAAGCAGTCTATCTCCCAGGTCAAGAGATTTACCTGGCGGACAGACTGAGCAGGATCTTGCAGCCGCACGAATGGCGTTTGAATCCCTTAGTGGTTCAGCAAATCTTCCTGAGGTGGGGGCCTTTCAACCATATATCTCTTTGCCAGTCCTCTGAACCGTCAACTTCCAAGGTTCTGTTCCAGACAACCGCATCCTCTCAGAGTGGCAGCGGATGTGTTTCTCATTCCATGGTCCACGGGCCTCCTATATGCATTTCCTCCCACGCCTCTAGTGCCCAAGACACTGTTCAAAGTGCTCAGGGACGGGGCCTCGATGATTCTGGTGGCCCCCAGATGGCCGAGGCAACTGTGGTTCCCAATTCTGATGCAACTTGCGGTGGACACTCCTCTTCCTCTGGGGATGCAACCCGATCTCCTGTCTCAGGAGCAGGGATCTCTCTTATACCCCAATCTCCAGTCCCTCCATTTGATGGCCTGGCTGCTGAAAGGGTAGTTTTAGCGCCCTTACTGCTGCCTAGGGAAGTGGAGAACGTGGTCCTCGCCTCTAGGAGGCAGTCCACCAGAAAGTCTTATGCCCTTAAGTGGCGTAGGTTCTCTACCTGGTGTGCTCAACACAACGAGAATCCTTTCTCATGCCTGGTACCAGTGGTGCTGCAATATTTGCTTCACCTGTCCAACCTAGGCCTTAAGTCCAATTCTGTGAGAGTTCATCTTAGTGCTCTTTCAGCACACCACTCCCCAGTGGAGGGTCAGTCTCTCTCAGGCCATCCTTTAGTGGCTCGTTTCCTCAGAGGCCTGCTTTTGCTTAAGCCTCCAGTGCGTCCACCTGCCCCTGAGTGGGATTTAAATGTGGTCTTGCAACGGCTTACTTGTCCACCATTTGAACCTATGGCTACCTGCCCTCTACGTTTTCTCTCCTGGAAAGCTTTGTTCCTGGTAGCCCTTACCTCAGCGAGACGAGTGAGTGAGCTTCAGGCCCTAGTATCAGATGCTCCTTATACTAGGTTCTATAGGAACAGAGTAGTCTTGCAGACTCGCCCTAAGTTCCTTCCTAAAATTGTCTCCTCTTTCCACCTCAATCAGGAGGTGGTTCTTCCGACTTTCTTTCCCAGGCCGCATGCCAGCCGGGCTGAGATGGTCTTGCATACCCTGGACTGTAGGAGGGCATTATCCTTCTATCCTGACCGTATGCGGGAGCACCGGAGGGCTGTTCAGCTCTTCATCTCTTTTGATCCCAATAAGTTGGGGTTGGCTGTCTCCAAGCGTACTTTGTCCATATGGGTAGCTGACTGTATCGCCTGGGCTTACAGGGCTGCCGGCCTCTTGTTGCAGGGTCGAGTTACGGCTCATTGTGTCAGTGCGAAGGCTGCGTCAGTGGCCCATCTCCGCTCTGTTCCGTTGGGAGACATCTGCTGGGCTGCTACTTGGTCTTCAAGCCAGACTTTTGCGGCCCACTACTGCCTTGAGAGGGAGTCCCGCAGGGACAGTGCTTTCGGGCAGGCGTTACTCCATAATCTCTTTGGGGTTTAGGCAACTCCTATTCTCCGGCCCTGGTGTTGGGCTACCGTTCGGGGGCGTTCTCAGAGAAGATTCTGTTCTTGCATGCTGAGGTTCTAGAGGGAGCTCATTGTTCAGCTGGGGTCTCCGGTAGCCCTAAGCTGGGGAGTCCCATATGTGAGGACTGACTTCCTGCTTGGTCCTGGAGAAAGAGTAGTTACTCACCCTGTAACAGGTGTTCTCCAGGAGCAGCAGGAATCAGTCCTCACAACCCTCCCTCCTCCCCTTGGAGTTGCAGTCATATGCTTTATTTTTTGCTATTTTTGCTGTCTTTTAGCTATGTCATCAGACTGAGCAAGATGACACCCTTGGGCGGGAAGGGGACCGCGCATGCGCGCTGCATTCCCAAAGGCTTTCTTTGAAAGCTGGGGAAATGCTACGCACGGGGGCTCCGTCGGCGCCGACGTCACCCATATGTGAGGACTGATTCCTGCTGCTCCTGGAGAAACACCTGTTACAGGTGAGTAACTACTCTGTCTCCTTCCTGGCATTTTATACCCTTTTACATTTAATGATCCTACCACCAAAGTTCCTGCCGTTATCTAAACTTCCCCTTTCTCCAGGAACAAGCAAGAAGTCAGTCTTCACATATGGGTGATGTCGATGGAGCCCACACGGAGCATTTCCCCAGCTTTAATAGAAAGCCTTTGGGAATGCTACCACGCATGCGTGGTCTCTTTCCCACCCAAGGGTGCCATCTTGTTCAGTCTCCCTTTTTCCACGGAGCTCAATGGACGGATGTCCTGTGTCCCTGGAAAAATTCCCTAAAAATGATCCTCTTAGTGAGTTTTTCCTGGTTCGCGTACTGGTTCCTCTTCCCGCCTCGATTCAGCGCCTTTCTCTTTTTTCATCGAGGCTCATCTTGACCGGCGTTTGCACCCTTTTTAGTCCCAGGGGTCGTCGACCCCGTCCGGGTGTGATCCACCATGTCTCCTGGTGGCTTAAAAAGTGTGATCGTTGTAGTCAAATTATGTCTGTTACAGACACCCACAGCTGCTGTTTGCATTGTCTTGGCCCATGACCCCTTGGACCAACAAGAAACGGTCAGAATTGCAGGAGATGTTGTTCCTGCGGTCCGGCTCTGCTCCGGCTTCCCCGACGCTGAGCCCAAAGCCGAGCACCTCACATGAGGCTCGGGCGTTTTCGGAGTCCCGCAGTGGCAGCTCCTCTGGAAAGATGCTGGACCTTGGCAAGAAAAAAAAAATCCTTGAAGCCAGTTGAGGTTCCACCGGGAAAACCCATGGCGGGAATCAGGCGACTCCTAAGATCTTTAGGAAGGAATCCTTGGCTGGTGGTGACTGTGCAAGGCTCCCCGAGGCCATGGACACGCTCACTAAAGCACCGGCGCCAAGCCCAAACCCTCGGTGCCTGCACCGAAAGCTGAGGAGCCTTCTGGCATCGAGGCCAGAATGGCAGAACAGAGTATCTCTGCTATCCTGACCATGCAGCAGGCAATGATGTCAGATTCATCCGCATCATCTGCCCCGACAACCAGGCCCCCGACTGTGGTGGTGTCCCCGGGCGTAGAGCCAGGCCCCAAGTGCTATCGGCCCCGGACCAGCCCTCGGTACCAACCGAGGTCCTGGTCCCGATCTTTGGGTGTCCTATCCTCCCCGGCTAGTTTCCAGGAGTCTGACTCGAGACTGGTTGGGGGATCTCGATTCCCCGACGTAGGCCTCGAGGTGTGGGAGCTCCGAACCTTGGACTCCTTTTTTTTTTTTTTTTTTTAATTAAAATTTTAACATCATACAATGAGGCCAATAGTTCAAGACAATCAAGAAAATACAAGCATATAAACCAATAATCAGTAACATGAAATGATCAAGTCCACATCACCGGGACCCAGACGTGAATTTAAATACAAGAAAATAAACCATCATGAAATCAAGGCTTAACAAACCCATAACACGGAGGCAATCACTATATACTCACTCATCGCGACTAACCTCAACAGAGCCCTGCCGTTCCAAGATAAACTTCTCTAAATGTACAACATCAGAAAATATATAAACAGCTCCCTCATAATTAACAACACATTTGCAAGGAAAACGGAGAAAAAAAGTAGCATCCAACTTTAGGACTCGAGGCTTTAACGTCAGAAAAAGCCTCCTCCTAAGTTGCGTGTTACGTGAAACATCAGGGAATATATTTATTTTGTGGCCACAAAAGGGGGTCGTCTTTTTTTTAAAGAAAGCTTTAAGAATACGGTGTTTATTTTCTAATGATGTCAAGGATACTACCAACGTAGCACGAGAATTAATAGTATCGGTGGAGTCTTCCAAAAAATCAGTTAAATTGGCAAGAGAGGGCTCGATAACATCAAGCCCGCCCTCTACCGGATTACTTCGCTTTAGGCCGGTGGGGATATAAAACAATTGGGACACCTCCATAGGATCTGAAAAAAGCAACACTTCCTTGCAATATTTGTCAAAAAGAATTTTTGGTGAAAGAAGAGGGGTCTGCGGAAAATTTAGGAAACGTAAATTAACAGCACGCAAGGTGTTTTCAAGTGCCTCCACCTTGCCATGCAAAATTAAGGCGTCTTTCATCCCAGCTACATTTGCAGAATGTAAAGTAGGCAGTTGCTGCTCAAGTTTACCACAAGCAGCATCTACAACAGAAATCTTACCATCTAATTGTTTAAGAGACATAACAGTTTGAGATGTAAAATCACATAATGAGCTCAGGGTAGAAGACACTTTAGAATCAATTGATTGCAATACTTGCCAAAGATCCTTCAAGGTTATCTCTGATCCTGAAGAAACCAATGGGCACAAAGGCCCCCCAGAGGCAACTAAAGCGACTGGATTAGGTAACTGTACCACCGCCGAAGCGGTAGCCCGCACCATCTCAGGGGACTTCACCGAATCCACTAAGGATAACAAATCGGCAGGACAAGGAGGAGGGGTCCCCCCTCCAAAGCTAAGGGAGGCACCCTCGGGAGAGGACTGCGCAACTGGGCGTGGGACTAGATGTTTGTCCAAGGGACCGACAACCGGCGCAGCAGCCGCCGAGCCCTCCTCTCCACGCCCAGATTTACCTTTGCGTTTCCCCATATGTACAACACTTCCACTTAAACAAACAAAGCCAAGAACTTACTGTTCACCGCTGTGATGCCGAAGGGGCGCCAAAGGGGCGTGTCGCGCCCCTTTAGACACGCCCCTTCGGATCACGCTCCGCGGACACGCTCCGCGGTCAGCAAACAGAAACACAATTATACTATAGGGGTCCTTGCAGGGTCCTTGTGGAGGAAAGATGACCCGACTGTGCCTGCCCGAAGTTCGGGGGAAGGCAAGTTCTCTCACAAGGCACACACTCCCGCAGTCCCAGGGCTTCGACAAGCCCCGCACGCCTCCAGCGATCACTCCGAGTCCACGGAGGGACCAGAAAGCACAGTTCTTATACCTTGCAGGGTCCTTGTGGAGGAAAGGTGACCCGACTGTGCCTGCCCGAAGTTCGGGGGAAGGCAAGTTCTCTCACAAGGCACACACTCCCGCAGTCCCAGGGCTTCCACAAGCCCCGCACGCCTCCAGCGATCACTCCGAGTCCACGGAGGGACCAGAAAGCACAGTTCTTATACCTTGCAGGGTCCTTGTGGAGGAAAGGTGACCCGACTGTGCTTGCCCGAAGTTCGGGGGAAGGCAAGTTCTCTCACAAGGCACACACTCCCGCAGTCCCAGGGCTTCGACAAGCCCCGCACGCCTCCAGCGATCACTCCCGAGTCCACGGAGGGACCAGAAAGCACAGTTCTTATACCTTGCAGGGTCCTTGTGGAGGAAAGGTGACCCGACTGTGCCTGCCCGAAGTTCGGGGGAAGGCAAGTTCTCTCACAAGGCACACACTCCCGCAGTCCCAGGGCTTCGACAAGCCCCGCACGCCTCCAGCGATCACTCCGAGTCCACGGAGGGACCAGAAAGCACAGTTCTTATACCTTGCAGGGTCCTTGTGGAGGAAAGGTGACCCGACTGTGCCTGCCCGAAGTTCGGGGGAAGGCAAGTTCTCTCACAAGGCACACACTCCCGCAGTCCCAGGGCTTCGACAAGCCCCGCACGCCTCCAGCGATCACTCCGAGTCCACGGAGGGACCAGAAAGCACAGTTCTTATACCTTGCAGGGTCCTTGTGGAGGAAAGGTGACCCGACTGTGCTTGCCCGAAGTTCGGGGGAAGGCAAGTTCTCTCACAAGGCACACACTCCCGCAGTCCCAGGGCTTCGACAAGCCCCGCATGCCTCCAGCGATCACTCCGAGTCCACGGAGGGACCAGAAAGCACAGTTCTTATACCTTGCAGGGTCCTTGTGGAGGAAAGGTGACCCGACTGTGCCTGCCCGAAGTTCGGGGGAAGGCAAGTTCTCTCACAAGGCACACACTCCCGCAGTCCCAGGGCTTCGACAAGCCCCGCACGCCTCCAGCGATCACTCCGAGTCCCACCTTGGACTCCTTAATGACCTCTGAGTTAGTCTGGGAGACCGACTTCGAGGCCTCCCTCGAGACCTCTCGACACTGAGATATCCCTTTGGAGCCATCTCCCCTGGAACTCCGATGCCATTCCCCACCTGAGGACATGACATTCCACAACTTCGTCCGGGATATGGCCCGAGACTTCTCAGTCCCCACCAAGTTCGAGGAGGACACCCACACTGAAGAGCTGGAGATCCTCCTGTATGAGTCTCCCCCAAAGGAGGCTCTATAGGTGCCGGTGCAACCCATCCTCAAACGGATGCACCTATAGATGTGGGAGACCCCTGCCTCGGTGCTAGTGGTCAGCCAACGCCTTGACACCATGTACTGCATCAAGAGGAGTCCCAACTTCCCCACAATTCCATGGTGGTGGAGTTCTCGATGCAAAAGCTCAAGAGCCAGAAGACTTATTCTTCTGTATCCTCGGTAGAGAGGCCAGGACCCTAGACACCCTGAGGTGTTAGTGTTTCCAAGGCCCATGCTGGGCTGCCGGATACAAACCTATGAACTTTACATAAGGATGTATCTTAACAGCCTCATCCAGGAGCTCGCTGGCTTCTCAGCAGGGCTTGCCGGGGAACCCCTGCAACGGTTCCAGACCTTGGTAGCCACCATCCGGGACTGTTCCAAGTTCCTGTCCCGGGCCCCCTACGATGGGTTTGAGGCTGCAGCCCAGGCAGCAGCCACAGGTATCTGTGCTCAACGTCAGGCCTGGCTGCAGACCTCGGACCTCGAGTAGTGGGTCCAGGAAAAACTGCTGGATGTCCCCTGCACCAGAGAGAATCTATTTGGAAAACCTGTGGCCAACAAGGCAGCCGAGGTGGTGACCAGGCAGAGGCTCTCAAAGAAGACCTCTACCCTTCCCTGTAAGAAAGCCTCGGGGGAAAAGGCCAACTTTCTCGAGGAAGAAGGGCCCTTTCCATCAGAGTCACCACTACCAGGCCTTTCCAAGCCAGCAGCACCAGGGACATGGACCCAGGAAGCCAAAGGCTCCCAAGCTGCAGACACTGGCTCCAGCTCAATCTGGTGGGAGTTTTTGACTCTCAGGGTGGGGCCTCCCTTCCCCTGGTATACCCTTACCATTCCACAGAGGGCCGCTTGGAACTCTTCGCCCACAGGTGGCCCGAGGTCACCTCAGACCAGTGTGTGCTCTGGGTGATGAAGAAGGATTGCCACCTCCGCTTCCAACTACCACCTCTGGGGCATTTTCCTGGAGAGCTAGGGGGACCTCTCCTTCACCAGACCCTCCTGCTCTCAGAGCTAGCAGGTCTACTAAGGGACAGAGTGGTAGAGCCTGTTCCCTAGCACCTCTGGGGCAAGGGCTTCTACTTAGGGTACTTTCTTTTCCCTAAGAGAACAGGGGGTCTCAGGCCCATCCAGGACCTCTGAAGTTCCTGGTGAGGGAGAAGTTCAAAATGCTCTCCCTGGGAGACTTCCGGTGACGTCACCCACCCGAATGGCGGCGTAGCGGGAGAGCTCCGCCACCAGCAAATTTATCAATGCTAAAATAGCCCCTTAGGGCACAGAAAAGGGCGGATAGGAGTGTGAGAGCGATCGGGTAGGCGCCGACTTACCCCACCGGAGGCTTGCGGGTGTGGTGTGGAGTGGAGGAGCGAGGAGCCGAACAAAAGTCTGGAGCGGCAGCCCAGTCACACGCAGGCGGTTCAGCCCAAGGAGGTGGTGAGAAGACAACGGGAGAGTGGGGGTCGTTGGGCGGAAGCCTGGCTGAGAGAAGGCTGAAGGGGAGCGCCCGCAACCAGCAGAAGCCAGACCAGCAATTGAAAATTTAGAGCGCGGCTGCACGAAGCGGCGAGAGCCGAGATAGGTCTGCCACGTGGCCTGTGCGGTTCAGTGGAAGACCTTCAGGCGAGCCGCTTATATATCAGAGAGCGGGAACAGCGGGAGAGTTGGCAGTAGCGGTGTGAGGGGAAGCAGAGAGCCGCGGGGAGTCTCCAAAGCCTCATTACCAACAGGGGCTGGAAAACGAAGCTGTGTGAGCCCAGGTGCAGGGTCCAGTTGCTGCACAGGTACAAGAGAGGAGGAAGGGCGGTGCGCCTGAAGTGCAGGCCGAGAAGACAGCTGAGGGAAGCGTGCACTGGCCTACCATGGAGAAGGCTACTAAAAAAGAGGGCCTGATGAAGAAGAAACTGGCTGAGTTCCGCTCCCCGTATGCAACGTCCAAAGGCGGGAAAGATGGGGAGAAATCGGGCAAAACGGTGGCAGAGGCCCCGCACAGCCCGGGGGGGAGCGAAGGTGGAGAGGATTGCCTGACTGCAGCGGAACAGATAAAACAGTGGCTCCTCGAGTTAAAGGAGGAACTGAAGGTGGAGATGTGTGGAGTGAAAAATGAGATCAAGGAGGCCGTGCAGACTATGCGCCAAGACATTCTGGAGCTGGGAGAACGAGTTGAAGAGACCGAAACCAAGCTGGAAAGTCAAGGGGAGACTCTGACGCAGATCCAGAACAGCTGGGACGAGCTGAAGTCGGCGCAGGAGGTCCTCAGAGCCAAAACAGAAGATCTGGAAGATCGCTCACGAAGATGCAATCTTTGTATGCGAGGAGTGCCGGAAGAACCTAAGTATAAGAACTGTGAGGAGGTAGTCCAGAAGATATTCAAGGACCTCCTAGCGGCAGCTGGACAAGGGGAGGATGTGGACGATAATCGCCCGAAAATAGAAAGAGCACACAGAGGCCTAGGGCCCATTCGAGAAAACAGGCCAAGAGACATAGTAGTATGCCTGAGCTCTTATAAGAACAAGGAACTGTTGCTGGGAGCCAACCGCAAATTGAAAAGCTTTCACTGGGAGGGCCATAAAGTGGAGTTGTATCAAGACCTGTCTCAGGGAACGCTGCAGCGAAGGAGAGAGATCAGAGAAGTAACAGCATACCTGCGGAGAGCAGAACTGAGATACAAGTGGCTTTTCCCATTTGGATTACTGATCACGGTGAAAGGGCGATCGCGGACAGTGAGATCCAGTGCGGAGGCTTGGAAGGCCTTGCGGGAACTTGGAGCAGAGCATCTACCGGAGACGGTTGACAGCACATCTACTTCACAGAGAATGGAATCCAGGCCAGGGAGGACGGAGAGTGCGAAATGGCAGAGGGCGAGCGGTCGGAGATTGGCCAGGACGGCTAAGGGAGGCCACCGGAGTCCGGATTCAGAGCAAGAGACCGGATGAGCGGTGGCAACTCACTAAAGGACTGGTATCTCTAAATAAGTTCTGTTGGCAGATTTGGGGGAGGGAGAGGGGAGCGTAGCAGGCTAGAAGGGGGCAGGGGGGGAGAGGTAGGAGTAGAGAAGGGGGAGGAGGTATTACGAGGGGAGGCGAGATGACGGGATAAAAGTGGTAAGGGGTAGTGGGGGGTGTGGGGCCGGGTTGGGGGGAGGAGGGGGCAAGGGGCTGCTGGGGAAGAACAGGTGGGGAGGTGGAGAGGGTCACTGACAAGGAAGTCGAGTCTCCGAAGAGGAGAGCTATGATAGGGGGAGGGGGGCGACAGGGGGGGAGGGGAGAGAGGAATGGTTTGCGGGTGGGAGGGGGGGGAAGGTGAAGGAGGGGTGTTGAAAATTCTAATGTTGAATGTTAAGGGATTAAACTCACCATGGAAAAGGCAGAAATTGTACAAGGAATTAACAAGGCATAAGGCAGATATAGTAATGCTGCAGGAGACACATTTACAGAAAAAGCATGAAGCACTGGTGCAGCCCAGGGGGTATAAACATCGTATATTCGCTTCTAATCTTAGAGAGAAAAAGAAAGGCGGGGTGGTAGTACTCATTAGCGGGGAAGCCCATACAGAGGTCCAGATGATATCACGAGATAAGGGGGGAAGATATCTCTTGATGAGGGTAAAGCTGGGGGAGGAGTGGTTTTGTGTGGTTAATGTGTATGCCCCTACGGCAGGGGTCTGCAACCTTTAAGACATAAAGAGCCACTTGGACCCGTTTCCGAAGGGAAAAAAAAACTGGGAGCCGCAAAACCATTGCGACATTTAAAACAAATCTAACACTGCATATATTGTTTCTTACCTTAATACTATATACAGGATCGTGCAGTCAGTTGTCAATCTGAAGACAAAAAGGGGCATATTTACTAAAGTCTGCAGCAGTAGCATGCATGTGGGCTGAATTACCAGCATGGGGGATCCACACAAACTTCAGGGGGCATGTGCATCTATTCCCCTCCAATTAGCATGGTACAAGATGCAACCCCTGTACAAACCAGTATGTGGACACACCTAACGTCGCCCATTGAGGTGGCGTTAAGTTCACCCACACTAAGGGCGGCAAACATGGTTAGCTCAAGCTACTAATGTCCGGGCTAGCTGCGACTTGCCATCAATGCCTCTATTCCACCCCTGTCCTACCCAGCCCCCACCCCATCATGCAGTACCTAGTTTAATGTGGGATTTTTAGTGCAGAGCCCATGCTACTCTTTTTAGCGTATCGCTCAAACTGTATGTTAACCCTGTGCTACCAGGTAGCGTACTTTAATAAACATGCCCCTTAGTGTACTATAATTCTGATAAACAGAATGCATGCTAGCAAATGAATATTTGCTACCTTTTTACCTCGAGGCATATTTTCTGATATTGCTCCAAGATCTCATCCTTTGGAATCTCATACTCTGACCTTTTTATAGAATTTGCTTTCTACTGACAAAACGGCCCTGCTCCCCGTGGCACGAGCTCTCTCTTCTGGGAACCCCTGCGGTACTGCTGCTGCTGCTGCTCACTTCGGCTGGCGTGAAGGGGCATCTCTCTGGGACTTCGGGGGACTACCTCCCCCCAACAGCAGACCTCCCTCACTTCAGCTCCCCTTCTTCGATCCCCGGGAGAGCTCAAAGCCGGCCAGTCACGAGGCCCTCATGGCGGCGGCCATTTTGCCTGCTTACTTCATGGGCCTGACTCCTCCCCCCACCGTGCCATTGGCTGGCGCCGATCCTCAAATCAGGAGAGGAAGGGACTCCCTGGCCCTCCCCCCTACGGTGCCATTGGTCGGCGCCGATTCTGCATCAAGGGAGGAGGAGCCGCCAGCCGATGCTCCGATGCCGACACTATTGCCTGTCACCGGGTGGGCAGTGTGCTCCGGAGCCGCGGCAAAGGTGAAAAAGAGCCGCATGCGGCTCTGGAGCCGCGGGTTGCCGACCCCTGCCCTACGGGTACCCAAACTGAGTTCTGGAAAGAGCTGGGTGAGCAGGTGGCGGCAATGGGGGATGGAGTGCTGATTTGTGGTGGGGATTTCAATTTGGCCTGGGAGGTTGGGAGAGACACGACTGGGCAGAGGGAAGGGAGAGGAAAGGATAGGAAGTGTTATCATAGATTCGTGCAGGAGAATGGCCTGATTGATGCGTGGCGGCTGCTAAATCCAGGAAGAAGGCAATTTTCCTTCTTCTCAGCAGCACATGGAACCTACTCCCGATTGGACACTATATGGGTGGGGAAGGAATTAGCAGGAAGGATTAAGGGGGGAGACATAGAACCAATCACATGGTCCGATCATGCTCCAGTGGTGGTACAAGTGTGGGTGGCAGGGGAGGATAAGGGACGACAATTTTGGAAATTGAATGAGAGTCTGTTAGAGGATGACAGGGTGGTGAAAGAGATTGAAAGCTTAATTCCGGATTATTTTGGGCAGAATGGTGGCGGAGAAGTAAAAGAGGGAGTGGTCTGGGATGCCTTTAAGGCTGTTGTAAGGGGGGTGTTCATTAAGTGGGGGGCGCGCACGAAGCGAGAGAGGGCAGAGCGGGAGGAGCAGCTGAGGCGGCAATTGCGCGAGATGGAAGAGAGGGATATGAAGGGGGGGTGGACAGTATCGAGGGGCAGTCATGGAACTCAGGGCCAAAGTAAATGCAATAGAGGCGGAGAAGATACAGTTCCGTCTGCAGCTGCTGAAACAGAGGTTCTTTGAAGGGGGTAACAAAGCGGGGAAATTCCTTGCGAGACAGCTGAAAAAGCGGAAGGAGTGGAATAGGATCTCGCAGATTAGGAGTAGGGGGGTGGTGGTGCGGGAGGATCAGCGCATTAGAGAAGAATTCGTGTCCTTCTATAGTAACTTGTATGCGGCACGGGAGACGGGGTCTCAGGAGGATATCCAAGAGTTTGTGAGAGAAGCAGGGCTCCCGAGCTTGACGGAGGACGAGCAGCAAGGGCTGGATAGGGAAATCCATACCGAGGAGGTCTTGCAGGCCATTAAGGCTTTGAAGTCCGGTAAAGCCCCAGGGCTCGACGGCCTGACGACACGGTTTTACAAACAATTTGGGAGTCTTTTGGTGCAACCGTTGACCAGGGTTTTTAATGGGCCGCGAAAGGGGGAGAACTTGGCGGATACGATGGGATGGGCAGGTATTACCCTTATTCATAAGGAAGGGAAGGATCCTCAAGAGTGTGCGTCATATCGGCCAATTTCTTTGCTGAATGTTGATGCGAAGTTACTGGCAAAAGTGCTAGCGACTAGACTTAATAAGCTCTTAGGGAAATTGGTGCATGAAGACCAAGCTGGGTTTGTGCCGGGCCGGCAAGTAGCAGACAACATACGGAAAGTGTTAAATGTGATCTGGTCGGCACAAAAGAAGGGGAAGGAGACTCTGTTGGTCTCATTAGATGCCGAGAAGTCCTTTGATCAAGTGTCTTGGACATTTCTGTATTCGGTATTGGAACTCCTGGGATTTGGGCCCAGGTTCGTGCAGTGGATAAGAGCTTTGTATACTAGGCCAAAAGCATGTGTACGAGTAAATGGGGGCTATTCTGAATTCTTTCTGCTAGAACGAGGGACTCGACAGGGGTGTCCGTTATCCCCTTTATTGTTTGCGTTCTCCCTCGAGCCACTAGCGGCGAGGTTGAGGGGCAGTCCTGAGGTCGCAGGGGTTAGGGTGGGAAGCCAGGAATCCAAAGTGTCCCTCTTTGCGGATGACATACTCTTGACAATCACGAAACCTAGAGAAACACTGAAGGCAGTGATGAGTGAGATACACGAATATGGCAAGAGGAGGGCTTTCGGATTAATTGGGGGAAATCAGAGATCTTAAGAATAGTGGGGGAGGAGGGTGGGCAGCGGGAGTGGCAACAGAGTTTCCCATTTAAATGGGCAAAGAAGTCGATTCGCTATTTAGGAGTGCAGCTGGGGAGGACCTTGGAGGATTTGTACACATTAAATTATCATAAACTGGTGGGGCGGGTGGAGGAGCATTTACAGGGCTGGAGCAGAGGGTATTATTCGTGGTTTGGACGAATGGCATCGGTGAAAATGATGCTCCTTCCCCAGTTTTTGTTCCTTTTCCAAGTTTTACCTATACCGATACCCCGAAGAGTATTGAAGAGGGTACAGCAACAGGTGGAGAGATTTATCTGGGGGGGGAAAAGGCCAAGGGTAGCGACAAGAACGATGCAAGTGTCGGTAGGGGAGGGGGGGATGGGGGTCCCCAATTTTAGTCTGTATTATGCGGCAGCGCAGTTGCGAGCAGTTTACGCGTGGCTGCGGGAGCCATATAAGCAGTGGGTAAAGATGGAGGTGGAGGAGTATCAGCCGGGGGAATTAGAACGTATAGTTTGGGAGGGGAGGGGGGAGAAGGGAAGGAATCCCCTAGTGGGGCACACACTGAAGGTGTGGCGACAGTATAGGAAGCGGCTGGTGGGAGATAAGAGGTGGTCGTCTACCATGTCTCTACAGGCCTGTTGTACGGAGGGCGTTGGCCCACGTGCAACAGTACTTCGAAGATGGGCGGAGCTCGGCTTGACCCAGGTGTCCCAGATAGTGGTAGGGACGCAGTGTAGAGGTTTTGAGGGAGTGCGTGATCTATACCGACTGGGTGAGTCGGACAGATTTGCGTATATGCAGATGTGCTCGGTAGTTCGACAAAAGGGGAGGAAGGGGGGGAGGGGAGTGGTTTGAAGGAGCATGTTTAGGTTCCATGGGGCAGCAGGGGATGCTCTCTAGGATTTACAGAGGACTGATAGCCAGGGGGGAAGGAAAGCTGAAGTATATGGAAGCGTGGGAAAAGGACTTAGGGGTAACGTGGGGGGTGGAAGAGTGGGAGGCTGTTGTAATGGGCATAGCTTGGTTCTCCATAGCCACATCAATGCGAGAGAATGGCTTTAAGGTGTTGTGTCGCTGGTATCTCACACCGGAGAGATTGTGTAGGGCGGGGGTGCTACAGACGGATGAATGTTGGCGTATGTGTGGGGAGAGAGGATCTTGGCTGCATATGTGGTGGACGTGTCCAGTTGTTAAAGAGTATTGGAGTACAATAGGGGAGAACATTAATAAAATTGTGGGGGCGAATATTGAGCTTGGTCCTGAGATGTGTCTCCTGCATAGGTCAGATGGGAGGTGGGAAGGGGACTGGCGAATCATTTGGTATAGTGTAACAGCGGCACGGTGCAAAATAGCATGGTACTGGAATAGGCCGAATTTGCCTTCCATGGCTAGTTTTGCACGTAGAGTGTCACATCTTTATGCAATGTACAAACTGACGGGGGAGAGGAGGGGAAGAGGGGAGCAAGTCGAGAAGCGGTGGGCGGGGGTTTGGAAGTGGTTGCGAAAAGGGGGGTGGAAGGAAGGGGGAGGTGTAAGGGATAGGAGTAAGGAGGGGGAGCTGTAATTTGGGGGAATAGGGGGAGGGAGGGGGATTTATTATAACGGATTAAGGGGTTTCAGGGCAAGGTAGGAAGGTACGACTTGCTAATGTTAATTAATACTAGTCATATGTTGGTAATACTGGTTGTAAGTTGAATTGTATTTTAATCCTTGTCCATAGTGTACAGCATGGGCATAAAGACAGGGAAGGGAAGGTAGGGCAGTGTGGTTAAGGAATGTTAGCTATGTCTTTCTGGTATTGTGTACAGGATGTTAGTTATTTCTTTGTATAGTATGTGAAAGGACTTGAACAATGTATTTGTGGTTAAGATGGAAATGTAAGTGCAAAGGTTGACAATAAAAATTTATAAAAGAAAAAAAAAATGCTCTCCCTTGGGACACTGCTGCCCTGCCTCCGCCAGGGAGACTGGCTTTGCTCCTTGGACCCAAAGGATGCCTACACCCACATCCTGGTCCACCCATCTCACCAGCAATACCCGAGATTCATGGTAGGGGGAGGCCATTACCAATACAAGGTACTTCCCTTCAATCTGGCCTCCTTGCCAAGAGTGTTCACAAAGTGCCTAGCAATGTGTGCCTGCAAGGGGTGTTGTCTTCCCCTACTTGACCGACTGGCTTATCAATGGCGGCACAGCCACGGAGGCCAGTCAGAGCACAGAACGTACCATCCTACTCCTGTAGTACCTGGGGTTGGTCATCAACTACCTCAAATCACCTCTCTCTCCAATGCAGGATCTAGAGTTCATCGATGCTCAGCTGGACACGTAAGAACGTAAGATATGCCATACTGGGTCAGACCAAGGTCCATCAGCCCAGTATCCTGTTTCCAACAGTGGCCAATCTAGGTCATAAGTACCTAGAAGTCTCCCCAAATGTCACAGGTTCCTCAATGCTTGTATTGGGTCAAGCAGTGATATCCCGGGTCCCTTTTAATAATGGTTTATGGACCTTACCTCCAGGAACTTGTCCAAACCCAGCTACACTAACAGCTTTTACTACATCCTCCTGTAACAAATTCCAGAGTTTGATTACACGTTGAGTGAAAAAATATTTTCTCTTATTATTCTTAAATAACCCTGAAGCTTCATTGCATGTCCCCTAGTCTTTTTATATTCTGATGACGTAAACAATCTATATACGTTTACCTGTTCCACTCCATTCATTAATTTATAGACCTCTTTCATATCTCCCCTCAGCCGTCTCTTTTCCAGGTTGAAGAGCCCTAACCTTTTTAGTCTCTCTTCATAGAAGTATCCTTCCATCCCCTTTACCATTTTGGTGGCTCTTCTCTGTACCTTTTCTATTAACTCTATATCCTTTTTAAGATACGGCAATCAGAATTGCACACAATATTCAAGGTGCAGTCGCACCATGGAACGATAGAGAGGCATTATAATATCCTTTGTTTTATTTTCCAGTCCTTTCCTTATGATACCTAGCATTCTATTTGCTCTCTTGGACGCCGCTGCACACTGGGCGGATGGTTTTTAACATGTTATCCACGATGATGCCTAATTCTTTTTCCTGAGTGGTGGCTCCTAATATGGAACCTTGCATCATGTAACCATAGTTTGGGTTGTTCTTTCCTAGGTGTATAACTTTGCACTTGTCCATATTAAATTTCATCTGCCATTTGGATGCCCAGTCTTCCAATTTATCAAGATCCTCTTGCAATTTTCCACAATCCTCTTGGGTTCTAACAACTTTAAATAGTTTTGTGTCATCTGCAAATTTGATAACCTCACTCGTTATTCCCTTTTCCAGGTCATTTATGAATATGTCAAAAAGCAGCGGACCCAGCACAGATCCCTGGGGTACTACACTATTCACCTTTTTCCATAGGGAAAATTGTCCATTTAGCCCTACCCTCTGCTTTCTATCTTTAACCAGTTCCTGATCTACAATAGTACACTGCCTCCTATCCCATGACTCTTTAGTTTTGCCAAAAGTCTCTGATGAAGGACCTTGTCAAAGGCTTTCTGAAAGTCCAGATACACTATATCAACCGACTCACCTTTGTCTATCTGTGTATTCACACCTTCAAAAAAACATAACAGATTAGTAAGACAAGATCTTCCTTGTCTAAAGCCATGTTGGCTGTTTCCCATTAAGCCATGACTATCTACATGTTGAATAATTTTATTCTTTATGATGGTTTCTACCATTTTTCCCAGTACTAACGTCAGGCCCATCGGTCTGTAGTTTCTCGGATCACCCTTGGAACCCTTTTTAGAAATTGACGTTACAGTACGGTCCAGAGCCCTCCTTCCTCAGGACCGGGCATAATACCTCAAACAGCTGGCAGGGGAGGTCCAGCACCGCACAACGGTGCCGGCTCGCCTTTTCCACCGCGTGCTGGGACACATGGCCTCTACGGTCCATGTCACATCCCTAGCCTGCCTGCACATGCGGACAGCCTAGTGGTGCCTGTGTTCTCAGTAGACCCAGGCCACGTGCTGACTCCAGGACAGTTGGCGAGGTCCCTTGACTTGTGGCAGAACCAGGGACTCCTTTGGGCAGGGGTGCCCTTCCAGGTGCTCCCACCACAGTGTACCCTGACCACAGATGCCTCTCTCCAGGGCTGGGAAGCTCACTGCGGAGTTCACCGCACATAGGGTTGCTGGTCCAGGGAGGAGTCTCTACTACAGATCAACCTCCTCGAGCTCCGGGCGATAGCCCTTGCCCTATGTGTGGCTGCCATCTTGACCACTTCCTTTCTCAGAACTGGGGCTCGTTCAAACCAAGTTCCTGGAGATAGTCCCTGATAGTCCCAAAATCCCAAAACCCTGATAGTCCCAAAATCAATAACACAATGCACTAAGGCAACAGCAGGCAGGGCCTACCAATTGTATGCACCAAGGTGCTGGAACAGCTTCCCTCATGGCATCCGAGCGATCCCAGACTTATTTCAGTTCAGAAAGGCCTTGAAGCACCACCTCTTCCTCCTGCATTACCCAGTAACCAACGCAGACATAGCACCAACCACACAAGCCACCCACAACCCCCATGACTGAAACTAAAAAGGAGGTTACGATAATGTTGTAAGTTGTAAATAGTTACCCCTGTTATCCAAGTTGTATTACCTGTTCAACTGTAAACACAAAGTACCATCGGAAATGTGTAAATTATTGTTCATTGTAAACCGCACTGATGCTGAATAGCGCGGTATAGAAGAGACTATAAATAAAATAAAATTTCCTGTGTGCTTTCAGATTGCCATCCCACACATCTCATTGCAGCTCTTAGATCTGTGCTGTGTTGCTATGAACGGGGATGTTTGAGGAGAGTTTTGCTGCTAGTTCCCTCAGAAGATAGCAGAGCTTCAAACTCACATCATCATCTATGTCAGTGACATCACTTTCTCTAGTCTCTTTTCTTTAACAGATATTCAGAGAGACAAAGAGGATAGATATATTGCAGTTAAAGGAATGTATGATAATCAATTATATTTCCTAGTCAGACTTTATGCCCTAAATGAAAGACAAGTGGATTCAGTGATCATGTAAGCATGAAACAGTTAGGCTTTATGGAGAACACTTTGGAGGACATTGATTTTTCCTGGAACAAGCAGGAAGTCGGTCCTCGCATATGGTTGGCACCGACTGAGCTCACGCAGAAGCATCTCTCCCGCTTTCAAAAAAAGCCTTTGGGAGATGCACCACGCATACGTGGTCCCCTTCACACCCAAGGGTGCCATCTTGCCTCAGTCTCCTTTTTTTCCATGGAGCCCTTCGGATGTTGTCCAGTTTCCCCTGGAAAAAGTGTGATTTTTTTTTTTTGTTACGTTTTGTCGGGTTTGCATACCAATTCCTTCCTGTCCCTGAGCCAGCTTGCCTCGGCATCCCTCCTTGAGTTCATTTATTCCTTTTTTCCTTTTTCATCGAGGTGTCCCTCGACTGACATTCACGCCTTTTTTCAGCCAAAGGCATCTCACCCCTGCCAGGCAGCGGCATCCCGTTTATCTGATGTCCTCCAGTGGCTTCAAGAAGTGCAACCAATGTGGCAAAATGATGTCACTCACTGACTCACAGGACTGCTGTCTCCAGTGCCTCGGCCCGGAGCATAATGACTTCGACTGTGAACTCTGCAGAACTATGGCTTCAAAGGCCTTAATGAGCTATCATCAGCAGTAGGAAACTTTTTTTCATAAGTCTGACTCCATGCCAGAGTGTCCAGTGACACCTCACTCCAGGGCCCCTTCCGATACTTCAGTGCTCTCTGAAGCCAGAGTCTCTTCCGAATCCCGCGGCAGAAGTTCCTCCAAGTGGAAATCCTCTGAGGTGGAGCGCAAGAAGAAAAAACCCTAAAAGACTGTTTCAGAGGATTGGTCCGGGAAGCAGTGGAAATCCCACCCCAGGCCCCGCAGTCCCAGGCATGAGTCCGAGGAGTTGGAGCAGGACAGTCTCTGAGCCAACCTCATCGAGGACTCCCCCTCGACAGTATTGATGCCAGGCCCGAAGCCCTTGGTGCCCGCATCGAAGGCTGCGGAGCCAACTGGTATGGAGACCAGAATGGCGGCCTTAGAGCAGTACATCTGCCCTTGTGGCCATGCAGCGGGTGTTTATGTCCAGTTCATCCACCCCGACAACAGGGCCCTCGAGATCGAGGGCTTCCTCAGACATCGAGCTGGTTTTCGAGCACCACCAACCTCAAGAGAGCCCCCTAGCACCAGACAAGGTCCCGGTCCTGCTACTCAGGGCACCAGTCCTCCCCGGTGAGTGCTCTTTTTTCTTTCTCTTTCTCCTTTATCTATCCCTTTCCTGTCTAAACATTGGCATTCCTTTCTTCCTTTACCTCTTGTTTGCAGCCTGTTTTTATTGTGCCTGGGCAGTATATTAAGCGACAAAGTAAAGATAAAGACCGCAGATCCTCTGGAGGTTGCATACCGCCTGGAGCAGACCTCGACCGAGGTGATTGCGTGACATCGGACTCAGACTTTGAGTCCGAATGGGAGACAGAGGATGAAAAGTCCCCAGACATGAAGCGACACAGAGACATGCTCTCGGACCCATCTCACCCCTATGCCCCGATGCCATTAACCGCCCGAAGACCATCGCTTTCCTCAATTTTGTCCCCCTGTTCCCCCCCATAAGAGAGACAGAAGTCGCTCCCGGAGGACCCCTCGGCCCCGAAGAAGGCTGTCACAGTGTCAGTAGATAGGATCTTGCAGCGGTTCCTACTCAGGATGTGAGAAACTCCCCTGATGGTGCTGGCCATCAGCCATTGACTTGATTTCATGTACCAAGTGCAGAAGGCTCCCAGGTTTGAGAAGTCTCAGCTGCCTCACCATTCTTTAGTGGTGGAGTCTGCCATGAGGTAAATTAAGAGCTCAAAGACCCACTCTTCGGTGCCCCAAGGCTGGGAGACCAGGACTCTGGATTGCTTCGGAAGATGATGCTTTCAGGGCTCCATGTTGTTTGCCCGCATACTCTTACCAGCTCTATATGGGGATGTTCTTGAAGGACATCATGAGGGACTTCAACGAGTTTAGTTCCCTCATCCTGGTGGAGAACCTGTCCTGTCCCTAGTGGGCCATGGGAAGAATGTTTCTAAGTACATGGTCCAGGCCACCTGCGAAGCCTTTGAGTTGATTGACAGGGTGGTTGCAATGGATATCGGGGCATGCCGGCTGGTCTGGCTCCAGTCATCTGACCTGGAGTGCAGTGAGTGCAGGACAACCTTGTGGACCTGCCATACTAAGGGGAGAATTTCTTTGGCAAGCCGATGGAGGAAGAGGGCAGGTGAGATCGAGAAGGATCAGGTGACCATCTCCAGACTCTCATACAAGAATGACAGACCCCCCGAAGCAAAAATACCAGGGGAAGAAGCCCTTTTCTCCAGGAACAAGCAGGAAATCAGTTCTCACATATGGGTGACATCGGCACTGACGGAGCCCTCACGGAAGCATCACCCCAGCTTTCAAAGAAAGCCTTTGGGAGATACCACCACACATGCCTGGTCCCCTTCCTGCCCAAGGGTGCCATCTTGCTCAGTCTCCTTTTTTCCACGGAGCCCTTCAGACGTTGTTTGGCTTGTCCCCGGAAAAAGTTGATTTGTTCTCTGCGAGTTTCACACTCGCCTCCTGTATTACACCAGTACTTTTCCTGCCTACCGACCTTGGTGCCTCGGCGTCAGGGTCAGTTTAATTTTTGTAGTCTTCTCGTTATTTTTCTTTTTCTGGTGCCTTTTGTGCCTTTTTTCTCCCACTGGCAGCCCGGAGAGTCTTCGACCTTGCAGGGGTACTTTTTTCCCCCATGGCTACCAGTGGTTTTAAAAAGTGTGATTGGTTCTCTAAAATCATGTCTTTCCCCATCACACACAACTGCTGTCTTTGCTGCCTTGGGCCAGACCAGGAACCGGCAGCCTGCAGTCTCTGCAAGAGGATGTCCAGCAAGGCCCTCAGGAGCCCTCAGCAGCAGCACGATAAGTTTTTCCCTGATGCCTCCGAAGGCCAGGGCCTCGTCTGAAGCCCCGACATCTTGGGCAGAATCCTCTGAACCCGTGCCTCATCATGGGTCCTCAGAAAGGGGGTCACCCTCAAGGGAACCCAGGAAGAAGAAGAAGAAACTCTCGAAAGCGGTGTCCTTGGATGGTTCCCACAGTCGGAGACACTCGTCCGAGGTGTCAGAGAGGGAGCAGCCTGCAAAGGTCACCCAGAAGGATCCGATTGCGGACTGGCCTCGGTCCTCAGACACCATCCTCATCAAGAATTCCCCTTCGGAGTCCAGAATGGCAGCCCTGGAGAACAGTTTGTCTGCCTTCATGGACCAGCAGCAGGCGCTGTTGTCTGGCATGACCGGTTCATCCACCCCGACCACAGGGCCCTCGTCATCCAAGACATCCCAGACATCCCCGGAGGCCGAGCTGAACCTGAGGTCCTTTGGCCTCGAGTCGATCTTCGGCCGAGGTTGCGCTCTTACTTGATGGGACCACTGTCATCCCCAGCAAGTGTGCTGAGCACCGGCCGGAAGGCATCGGGGGCCCCGAGGCCCGCGGTACAGCCCCCCTCTGAGTCCTCGATGGACTACTCTGAGTGGGAGACAGAGGACGAGGAGTCCCCCAATACCCGTCGCCACTGCGATGTCCTTTCTGACTCTCTCATCTCGGAGCCTTGGCGACAGTCCCCGCCCGAGGACATGGGCTTCCTTGATTTTGTCAAGGACATGTCTAAGGCCCCGGCATTCATGACCGAGTTAGAAGAGGACCCTTGGGCGGATGAATTGGAAACCATCCAGTACGAGGCCCCTCTGCGGGAATCGCTCACGGTGCCCATTCCTCCCATCCTGGAAGGCTCATGCTCTGAATGTGGGAGATACCGGTGTTAGTGCTGTTGGTGAGCAAATGGCTCTGCTCAATGTATCAAGTCCACCGGAGCCCGGGCTTCCAGAGGTCATAGCTGCCGCATAACTCCATGGTGGTGGAATCGGCCATGTGTCGGCTGAAAAGACGCACTCCTCAGTGCCCCCCGGCAGGGAGGCCTGCACCTTGATGCCCTCAGCAGAAAGTGCTACCCAGGGCTCAATGCTCATTTGCTGCATCCAAGTCTACCAGCTGTACATGGGCATATACCTGATAAACCTGGTGAAGGAACTCGCCAGGTTCTCAGCTGGTCTCTCCGAGGAACTTTTGCAGCAGTTCAGGAACCTGGCCAAGGCAGTCCGTGAGTGCTCCAATTTCATGTCTCGGGCAGCCTTTGACGGGTTCGAGTCGGCGGGCTAGGTAGCCACGGCGGACATCGGTGCACGCCGCCAAGTTGGCTTCAGTAGTCTGACCTCGAGCAGCGGGTTCAGGACAAATTGGTCAATGTCTCTTGCCAAGGAGAGAACCTCTTTGGCAAACCCATGACTGACAAGGCTGCTGAGCTGGAGCCTGAGTTCATAACGAGGACTAGCTCTCTAAGAAGACTGCTGCCCCTTCCCGACGGAAGGGCTTGCATAAAAAGCTATTTTACCTGAGAAAGAGAGCTGCTTACCGAAACTACCCACCTTATCAGGCCTCCCCGGCTCCCCAAAAGGGTCAGCAGGCCAAGGGACATGGGCATGGCCCACGTAAGCAGAAGGCTCCGAAACCCCAGGCACCGTCCCTGGCCCAGCCAGGGTGGAGCTTTTGACTCCTTGAACATAGCCTCTCAACCCAATGAGAACAGCAGTCCATAGGGGGATGTCTAACCCTCTATGCCCAGAGGTGGATGTCCATTACCACCGATTCCTGGGCACTAGGAGCAGTCAGGGAGGGTTACCTCCTCCACCTGACTAAGACATTTCCCCCTTATTTCCCGGAGGAGTCCCTCAGGTCTCCCTTCCACTGGGACCTTTTTCTGAAGGAGTTGACAGGTCTTCTCGATGACAAAGCGGTGGAACCTGTGCCCAGCACCTCAACGGCAAGGGGTTCTACTCCAGGTACTTCCTCGTGCCAAAAAGAACAGGGGGCCTAACGCTCATCCTCGATCTGCCCAACCTCAACAAAATCCTGGTGAGGGAGAAGTTCAAGGTGCTCTCCCTTAGAGCTTTGCTGCTATACCTCCAGCAGGGAGACTGGCTATTCTCCTTAGACCTCAAGAATGCTTATATCCATATCCTTATCCACCCCAATCACAGGCAGTACCTGCAGTTTTTGGTACAGGGTGCTCTCCTTTGGCCTAGCCCTGCACCACATTTTCACAAAATGCCTGGCGGTCGTGGCCGCCTTCCTCTAGCTCCAGAGGTTTTTCGTCTTTCCCTACCTAGACGACTGGCTTATAAAGGGAGGCATGGCCTCAGAGGTGCAGCAGGCCACTGCATGCACCATCCAGGTTCTGCAACACTTGAGGTTTGTCATAAACTACCCCAAATCTCACCTCCTTCAGACGCAGTTTCTGGAGTTCATTGGGGCAAAGATCAACACTCTCCAGTTGAAGGCCTTCTTGCTCATGGACTGAGCCAATTGTCTCAAGGCTCTAGCTCAGGACGTACAATGCTGTCCCTCGGTGCCCACTTGGCTTCTCCTGCGCCTCCTCGGGCACATGGCCTCCATGGTCACATAACCTCAGACGCTCGCCTCCACATGAGGGCGGCACAGTGGTGTCTCCAGGACCAGTGGTCTCAGGCCACCGGCTGCCTATGGGACAAGGTTTCCGTGACCCGCCAATTGGCAGATTTTCTGGTCTGGTGGCAGTCTCCCCAGCATCTCGAGGCAGGCATATCCTTTCAGGCCCCAAGCCCTTCCAATGTCCTCACTACGGATGCCTCCCTACTCGGCTGGGGAGCCCACTGCGGGGATCTCTGCACTCAGGGCAACTGTTCTCTGGAAGAGAGCACCCGAGCTCGAAGCCATAAACCTAGCCGTGAGAGTCTTCTGTCACCACCTGCGTCACCAGCCGGTGCTGGTCTAGATGGACAACCAGGTGGTGATGTTCTACGTGAACAAGCAAGGGGGCATGGGGTCTCGTACCCTTTGTCAGGATGCCCTAGCCCTCTGCTCGTACGCAGTCCAACAGGGTATCCACTTGCAGGCAGTGTACCTGCCTAGTCAGGACAACCAGCTGGCCGACAGGCTCAGCAGAGTTCTCCAGCCACACGAGTGGCAGCTGGATCCCAGGGTAGCCAGTTGTTTTTTCCGTCTCTGGGGAGAACTCGTGATGGACTTTTTCACTAGCCTGGACAACTTTCAGTTGCCTTGCTTATGTTCTCCGGCAGACCCACCTCTCCAGGATGGCAGCGGACACGTTCCTGGTCTTGGGGTCAGGAGGCCTCATCTATGGCTTTCCTCCTACACCTCTGATCGCCAAGACCTTGTTCAGGACCCTCTGCGACAGGGTCTATCTCATCCTGATAGCTCCTTGGTGGCCCAGGTAGCCATCGTTCCCACTGCTTCTACAGTTGACGGTGGGCACCCCCATCTCCTTGGAGACTGCCCCAGGACTCTTTTCTGAGGAGGGGGTCTCTTTTCTGCACCCCAATCTGGGGTCCCTGTCGCTGACAGCGTGGCTGCTGAGAGGATGACTCTGGCCCCCTTCAACCTTCCGGTTGAGGTGGAGAACATCCTGCTGGCCTCTTGCAAGGCCTCTACTAGGAAGGCTTACGTTCTCAAGTGGAGCAGGTTTTCTGTTTGATGCACCGGTCACAGATGACCCTTTCTCCTGTCCGGTGGCTCTGATGTTACAGTACCTTCTCCACCTCTCTCAGTCTGGGCTCAAGTCGAACTCTGTCTGGGTGCATCTCAGTGCCTTGGCGGTGCACCACCATCCAGTGAATGATAAGCCCCTCTTAGTCCAGTTGTTGGTGACCCGTTTTCTTTGGGGCCTGATCTTATCGAAGCCCCCCCGGTTCTCCTTCCGGCAACCGAATGGGACCTCAGCGTAGTGTTGGGGCAGCTCACTCGCCCGCCCTTCAAACCTATGGCTACCTGCCACCTCTGCTACCTCTCTTGGAAGGTGTTTTTCCTGGTTGCGCTTGCCTCTGCTCGCAGAGTTAGCGAGCTCCAGGCCCTTGTGGCGGAGGTGCCCTATACCAGGTTCTACAAAAACAGAGTGGTGCTTCGCATGCACCCCAAATTCCTGCTGAAGGTGGTGTCGCCCTACCATCTCATCCAGGAAGTGATGCTCCCTACCTTCTTTCCAAGGCCTCACTCCAGTTGGGCAGAAATGGTCCTTCACACCTTGGACTGTAAGAAGGCTTTGTCCTTCTATATCCTTCGCACTCAGGGCCACTGCAAAGCTGCTCAGCTTTTCATCTCCTACAATCCCAATAGGCTGGATGAGGTGGTGACCAAGCATACGCTGTCCACATGGGTGGCAGACTATATCGCCCCCGCATATGAGTAGGCGTGGCTCCCGCTGGAAGGGCCGCATGACGGCGCTCTGACCCGACAGTGGACATTTGCCGGGCCTCCACCTGGTCTTCAGTCCATACCTTCGCAGCCCATTACTGCCTGTAAAGAGAGTCCTGATGGGACAGTGCCTTCAGGCAGGCTGTGCTCCATAACCTTTTCGGGGTTTAGGCAGCTCCTACCCTCGGACCCTTCTGTGTTCAGGCTACTGGAGTACTTGTTTATCTGATACAGGGGTCTTACTGTGGTCTGTGTATGTGGGCTATTGCTGCTGCTTGCGGCTCCCCATAAGGGAGCCCCTATTTTTGCTATGGGCTTTCGGTAGCTTGTAACTGGAGAGTTCCATATGTAAGGACTGACTTCCTGCTTGTTGCTGAAGAAAGCGAAGTTACTCACCTGCAACAGGTACTCTCCAGGAACAACAGGAATCAGTCCTCAAAACTCCCCCGCCTCCCCTTGAAGTTGCTCCTTTACCATCTTTTATTTTTGTTGTCTTTTAGCTATGTCATCTGACTGAGCAAGATGGCACCCTTGGGTGAGAAGGAAACCACGCATGCATGGTGGCATCTCTCAAAGGCTTTCTTTGAAAACTTGGAGGATGCTTCCGCGAGGGCTCCATCTGTGCCGACGTCACCCATATGTGAGGACTGATTCCTGCTGTCCCCGGATAACACCTGTTACAGTGAGTAACTACGCTTTACCTGCCAGATCTCTGAGATTTCAGCCAAAGGTACATGCCCTGCACCAGCTGTGGCACACCAAGCCACAGAAGACTCAGTTCGCACCCCAGCTGCAGCCGGGGGCAGGTTTTTGATGGGTTCCTCAGGAGCATAGTCCCTCAAGTGGGGGGGTTGGCTCATCCACTTTGCACACAGGTAACCTCTCATCTCCGCAACCCCTGGGTGTTGCAGATTGTCAGGGAAGGGTAGCTGCTGCATTTTGCCCAGCTCCCCCCTCCCTTCTTCCCAGGGGAGTAGACCTGCACCACCGCAGTCTTCCCCAGGCAGAAGTCATCTCTCTGTTTGGCCAAGTTGACCATCGAGCCTGTGCTCCTGGCTCAGGTCAGGTGAAGCTTCTACTCCTGATACATCCTCATCCCCAAGAAGGCAAGAGACCTCCGCCCCATGCTGGCCTTCAGAGAGCCCACTACTACCTGGATGGGGAGTCCCGACGTGACAGTAACTTTGGCCAAGCCATAACCCAGCATCTGTTTGGGACTTAGGTTCAACTCCTTCCCACCAGCCCTTCTATCTGTCCAGGCTACTGAAAGAGTTGTCCTGATGTAGATGTATGCTCTGGACTTTGAATCGGTCGAGTCCCAAGGAGAGACTACACATGCTCTTCCTTCCAGTCTCTGTTGTCCTGGTTGGTCTGTTTTTCATGTTCAGTAGTCTGTAGCTGGAAAGTCCAATACCTGAGGACGTCTTCCTGCTTGTTCACAGAGAAAGCGTTGTTACTCACCTGTAGCAGGTGTTCTCCGTGAACAGTAGAAATAAGTCCTAAAAACTCTCCCACCTCCCCATGGAGTTGTATTTTGGCTACTTGCTTTTGTACTATATTGGAGATAAGATGACACCATGGTGTGTGAGATGTCACCCATACATGAGGACTTATCCCTGCTGTTCATGGAGAATACCTGCTACAGGTGAGTAACTATGCTTTGTTTCAAACCCACCCTAGGAACACCCCACCCCCCCCCCCCCCCCCGCCCCCAAATTTTGGAAATTTAAAGCATTTTCTGAGTGTAAAGTATGCTTTACATAGAGAAAATTATACTTCTAGAATTACCCAACCAATATATTTGACCAGATTGCATGCTTGTAGTTTGGATGGCGCAGAGGTGTGATGTTGCATTGTACCCATATTCTATAAAATATATTATGTCCATGCATAGAATACATGCACAAATATACATCTTCATCAAAGCAGTTGTAAATTTTTGTGTTAGGATTTGTATACTACACAGGATGGTTCTGGGTGCCTGTGTTGCCTTTATAAAATAGGTGCCTTTTTAGGCATGTTTTGCTTAACAATAGCGCTTATTGTCGAGGGTTCAGCTGGCTGGATAGACCTTTGTCTTCCATAGGCATATGCAAACAAATATGCATATGTTCCCCCTCCCCCTGTCCAAACCAGAGGCTTAACCACAGTGGGCCCTGGAGGGGGCACAGGCCTGTCCGGTGCCCCTAGAGATTAATTTTGTTTCGGAGGGGGGGATCCCCAAATCCCACCAGCCAAAGATATTGCTGCATTATGCAACAACACAAAGACCAGCAGCCCCCTCCTGGTGCCCTCTAACCCAAAGAGCTCATCATCCATTTCACACTACTGTGCTAGAAGTGGCAGTCTGCTCCATTTTGTTCTAATTGATAGCAGGAATCTGACCACAGAGGCACCCGATGCTTGGCCCACATGGCTATATGAAATTTGTAATTATGCAGCCTTGAAACCCCGCAGGCAGCATGTCCCATTGATAGTCTCTTGAGGGGTTTGGAAGGGGGAAAGTGGTTGCATAGGGATGGGAAGTAGAGGCAGTGATGATACAGTGAGTGAGGAGGAAGACTGATACTGGGAAGAAGGTAGAAGAAAGGCAGGGGGCAGGTATTGGTGGATGGAGAGATGGGCAGGGAGTAGAAGCTGTGGAGGTTGAGGGAAGGGAGAGAGAGAGAGGTAGATGGAGTAATGGAAATGGAGAGGCACAGGAAATGAGATGCTGGGAACAGGAAGGGGAAAGATGAAATAATGGATGCTAAAGAAAGAGGGAGAGGCAGGGAGGATGGATACTGGAGAAGGATGCAGGAAGGTGGATAAGAAGGCAGGAAAACAAATAAAGGAGGGGGTACAAGAGAGGAGGATGCTAGAGATATAGGATATAGAGAGCAGTGACCTAGAGTGAAGTAGGAACTTGGGGATTGGATGGGAGAAGAGCAATGACTTGGGATTTGACTGGGTATTGATAGGTTGATGGAATGGGATCTTGAGGCTTGCATAGGGGAAGAATGCAAAATTAATTTAAGTAGGGACTTGAAAAATTTGAAAACAGTGGGATCTAGATAATTGAGTGTGGAGGGTTTAGAGTAGGGGAGAGTTATATGGGCATGACCCAGGGTGAAGAAAGGGGAGGAAGGGTTACTAGTTAGTAGAAAGGGACAAAGGGCCTATGGTGGGGGTGGGAGATCTTTGAAGAGAGGATGGAAAGAGGTAATGAGAGCTTGGGGGGGGGGGGGGGTAAGAGAGAAGAAAGATCCTGGAGCTAGTGGAGGAACAGGGGATGAGAGGGCGAGGAAAAAAGATGAGGACTGGAGAGGGGATGAATACAGAGTAGAAATTAAAGACATGAGAATGGTTAAAGGGGAGAATAGGAGACTAAAAGGATTAAAAGAGAAGGGGCAATGGGAGGACTGGAGAAGTGAGTGAGAGATTGAAAAAATGGAGGCAGGGGGAGATTGAAGATTAGAGGGTGAGAGAAGGGGATAATGAGGAGTGACATACAACTGTGAGAATATGGAAAGGTAGAAAAGAGAAATGGAGATAAAAATGAAAGACAAAAATCATTGTTAGAGATGTAGAGGAAGAAGAGAAAAAGATAGAAAGAGAAAAGAAACATGTCACACTTGCACGGATATCCGATATTTCCCATGACACACACACCTTTCCCGACATTCCCCGTCGTACATACAGATAATCATACCCCCCAACACCCCCATGGCACATGCATGCATGCACCCTTCCGACACTCCCCATGACACATGCTTACTCACAGCCCCGATCAAGGTGGAATAAATACAAAGAGGAAGGGAGGGAGAAGACTACAGATTGAGTAGAATTTGTGGCAAAACAGTACAGAGATGCAAACGGGCAAAGAGGTTGGACCAAATGGGCCTTATCTGCCATCTTGTATATCTCACCATATTTGAGCCCTTTTATAATGAATGGAAGTTAGCCCCATCTGTCCCTTGTCAGGACATTGTTCAGTATCTCAGTTTGCTTCTTTTCAGAGTTAGTCCAGTCTTCAGTGCAGTCAAGACTCCTCCTCCATACCCCCTTTATCTTGGTGCTTGAAAAATACCTATAAAATATACAATCGGCGTATTCTTTAATTTGCCTTGGTAAGAAAAGGCAACTTCTGATTTATGTGTGCAGCTTTTATTCTGTCAGGTACTGCTCATTGGCACCAACAATCAGGCAGAGCTTATCACTACCTGCCTTCTCGGCACTACCAATCAAAGGGAGAATTAGGGAAGCCTGGCCAGATCCACATGCAGTTAGGTAGTTATCCCTCCAACCTACTTGTCCTTTCCTTATTTGTCATTGTTATATGCCTTGATGATAAAGGGTGGATGTTTTGAGAAACTATTTTGAGTATTCTGTAGGTTTTAGGAGAATTGGTAACATGTTTTGCAGTAGAACATGGTAACAAGTTGCAAGTGTCGTGCAGTGGTGTCTGGTAACCTGTAGTGGGTGTTCAGTGGAGTATTTGATGACTGGTATTTAAAAAGAGTATTTGGTAACCTCCAGTGGGTGTTTTGCAGGAATATCTGGATCGCAGGAAAATGACCGAGTTTGGCAGCCTGGCTCTGGTGGACGAGGGAGCTGGGGATGGGAACATCGTTGACCTCACTCTACCGGGTGTGAAGAGAGGTACAGCACATGTAGCCCTGTTAATTTATACTGTACTTAAATTATAGCTCATGCCGCCTGTTTTTCATTGTATTTCAGATAGAGGGGTACAGCTCTTTTAATATGTTGCATTGTACTATAATAGAAAGGTAAATGTACATCCTGATAGGTGTGGCAAGGAGGCCTATCCGGAGTTCGGGGGAGGACAAAGAGACAGGGAATTCACCCTAGTAAAGGGCCCCCTTTCACCAAATCAGGGTAGGAAAGCCATAAACACCTCCAGGAATCAGAAAACTTCCACGTGGCCCACATTTCATGCTCCCCCTAGTGGAATGAAGGGGAGAGGATACAGAGCCCAGAACCCCTTAGGCAGTGAATGCTCCAAGCACTCAGGTGCCCAAAGTCAGGCTGATTGCCGTCACCTGAGTAGGGAGGAGTTGGAACTAGAGCCCTGGAAGTATAAACCTAGGCCAGAGTATGAGAGGGGAAGAGAAGCAGGAAGCCAGGCTGACACGAGCAGAGGCACAGACACGAGCAAGGGAAGCTTAACTGGTGCTGAGCAGAGCCGAGGAACTGAGTTTCCAGGAGGAGAGAGTGCTAATTGGCGTATAGCACGTCTGCAGGAGAGTTTGGAGCCAGGAATAAAAGAGACTCCAAGATTCCCTGGGAAGCTGGTAGCTGAGCACTGTGAGCAAGACGGGGAGTCAGAACCTATGCAGCTGGGAGAGCCCGAGGTGAAGCTGAATGATGCGGACACTCCCATGGACTGTTCCTTTTGCCAAGCTTTAAACCTGGGAACGTAGAGAAAGCAAGCCAGTCCTGAAAGAAACTCTTCCAGAAAAAGGTACCCGTAGTCCACAAGCAGGGTCGCCGTGATTCCCTCGTGTTTTTAAAGGGGAAATTTACGGGGACTAAGGAGCAAGCCTGGAACTGTGATAAGCTTGTTAATCACCTGTTGCTGGAATGAGGACACTGGGATAAGCTAAAGTAGCTATTATAACAAAGCTTTCTTTTGCCCCTGGATTATATTTGTTACTTGGAAGGTAGCCAAGAAACGTTCGAAGCTGAATAGAAGCTATACTATCACAGACAGTGAATGTGATTTTGGTTTTGTGCTTTAGCCAGCAAGGCTAAAAAAGGAAATGCAATATCCTTGCTGTTAAAGACTGTGTATCCTGAACTATAGAGGACCTTTAACAGCCATTTTGTGTTTGGCTTTGTTTTTGGACAATGCTCTACTTCAAAGAGTCCTGAACAACTAATCCTGTATGTGGTATGAACGAACCATTGTGTACAAAATAAATTTCTGTCATTTGCCTTACCTCTTTGAGCCTAACTACAACTTTTTGCCTGATGCACCCATACAGCTAAACAAAGACTACATTTCCCAGAGGGCACTGCGGGGAAATAGTTTTGGAAAAAGCTGAAAAAAGCAGATAGCAGAAAATTCCTCTATTAACCATGCCCCTCTAAGCTAGAGGCGAGTGGTGGTGGTGTGACATAGGTCAAATTCTAATATTGTTTGGAATAGAAAAGGGCTTCTGCAGCCTGATATTCACATTGTACTGGAATAGTAAATGTATAATGTGTGCAGCCTGGTACTCGGATAGGGAGATACAGGCTGTTCATGTCTTTTATATTTAATAAGGTACAGTCTGTGCAACATGTTTCTCACTCTATATTCAGATGTGGAAATTTTAAATTGCTCAGCATAATATGCCTGTCTGGGGTTTCTTGAATTTAGTCACTGTCCTTTCTACTACTTCCAATTGGAGGTTGTTCCATGCATCCACCACCACCCTTTCTGTAAAGACTTATTTTCTTAGATTACTCCTGAGTACTCCTTTTTATCTTCTGTGACCCCTCAATACAGAGCCTACATTTATACTTTGAAGATATTTAAATGTCTTTACCACATCTCCCCTGTCCAACCCCTACGACTGTTTAAGTATTTAAGTCTGTGCATACTGTATATGCTTTATGACAGACCACTGACCATTTTAGTAGCTGTCCTCTGGACTAACTTCATCCAGTCTATAGCCCTTTGAAAGGTACATTTGTCATTAAACCAGCAAAGAAAGCATTTAGTGGCATGTTTTGTGAATGTTTTCCAACCTTGTTATGCATATTGAGAGGGGGGTTGTGATGGGGTTGTGTTTGTAGGCAATACAGTTTCTCCAGGACCAAGCAGGAAGTCAGTCCTCACACACATATGGGTGACGTCGGCGCCGACGGAGCCCTCGCGGAGCAATTTTCCCCAGCTTTCAAAGAAAGCTTTTGGGAATTGCAGCGTGCATGCGCGGTCGCCTTCCCGCCCAAGGGTGCCATCTTAGCCAGTCTTCTTTTTTCCGCGGAGCCCTACAGACGTACCCGTCGTGTCCCCGCGAAAAAGTTGATTTTATTCGTAATATTCTCTTTTTTCCTTCGGTTCGACACCGGTCTTTTTCCCGCCCGGACTCGCGACGCCGGTCACGAGTCCTCTTCTTCTTTTCGGTTTTTCTGACTTAGTCAGTTTCGTTTTCGGTTTTTTCACTGGCAGCCCGGTCCTTTGACCTCGCAAGGGCCCTTTTTCCCCCGATGGCTGCCAGTGGTTTCAAGCGGTGTGGTCAGTGTGACCGAAATATGTCACTAACTGACACACACGATAATTGCCTCCGCTGCCTGGGCCCGGATCATGAAGAAATGATCTGTGGGTGTACAAAAGAGGCAAGAGAGATGGATGATCACATGTGCCTTTATTGTGTCCCCTACGCGTTTCGGCGTATGCCTTCCTCGGGGGGATATACTTAAACATATAAACATAAAACAACATGAGAAGTCGGCGGCATCAGCGGGATAGGATCTTCGCTGACCCCAGCCGTACCCGGACCTCGTCGGAGGCCTCAGCGTCTAGAGGTTCCAGCTCGGACCGTCGCCGGAGTTCCTCCGACAGGGGTTCTCCCTCCGGGGACCATCGTCGGAAGGTGAAACCCGCGAGGGCGGCGTCGGTGGACGCTCCTGGCTCCGCGAGGGCCAGGTCGCATAGCCCCGACAGCCGTCCCGGGTCCTTGGAGAAGGAGCACCTCTCGAAGCGACCTCGCATGGAGTCGGAGCTGCCTGCTCGGGTAAGTCCTGTGGTCCTCCTGGACTCGCCTCCGAGACCGCCGACGTCGGGCCCGACGCCGTCGGGGCCCGAGTCGGGGGCTGCTGGGTCACCTGAGGTCGGACTCAGGTTGACGGCCTTGGAGAGCAGACTGTCTGCCTTCATGGACCAGCAGCGGGCACTACTCGCTAGCCTCGCGGGCGCCGCTGCCCCGACCGCCGGGACGTCGACGTCTAAGTCGACCCCAGAGACCGAGCCGATCTTCGAGTCCATGCGAACTCGAGTCGATCCTCAGTCGAGGTCACCCTCGGCCTCCCGTTCGGGACCGAGGTCGCCGACGCCGACTCCCTCGGCGTCGGGGCGGCGGGCGCCGCAGCCCGCCCGGGCCGACCCCACCGATTCCTCCTCGGAGTCGGTCTGGGAGTCTGAAGAGGAAGAGTCACCTGATTCCTTTCGGACTCGGTGTGTCCCCTCGGACTCGCCTGAGTCTGAACCTCGGAAGCAGTCCCCTCCGGAGGATGCCCGGTTCTCGGACTTCGTCAGGGATATGGCCAAGGCTTTGGCCTTCCCTGCGGACCCCGAGGAGGAGCCTCGAGCCGAAGAGCTCGATGCCCTCAAGTATGACTCTCCCGCCAGGGAACACTTTACTGTACCGGTTCCTCCCATGCTGGAACGACTACTCTTCCGCATGTGGGAGAGTCCGGCCTCCTCGCCGGTCCTGAGCAAGCGGGTCGATTCTATCTATCGAGTCCGCAAGAGCTCTGGCTTCCAAAAAGCACAGCTACCACACCATTCCATGGTAGTGGAATCGGCCATGCATCGTCTTAAGAGCCAGAAGATGCACTCCTCGGTGCCTCCTGGCAGGGAGGCCCGTAACCTGGATGGCCTTGGTAAGAAGTGTTTCCAGGGCTCTATGCTTGCGTGTCGTGTCCAGACCTACCAACTATACATGGGCATGTATCTTCGAGACCTGGCTAAAGAGCTAGCCGGATTCTCCGCTGGATTGTCCGAGGAACCCTTGCGGAGGTTCCTAGCCTTGTCCACTGGCATTCGGGAATGCTCAAAATTCATATCCCGAGCAGCCTATGATGGCTTTGAAGCATCGGCTCGAGTGGCCGCAGCCGGCATCGGTGCCCGCCGACAGGCTTGGCTTCAGTCGTCTGACCTTGAGCCCTGGGTGCAGGACAAGTTGGTCGATGTCCCCTGCCGAGGTGAAAACCTCTTTGGCAAACCTATGGCAGAAAAGGCTGCACAGATCGAGACGGAGACTCTCACCAGGACTAGGCTTTCTAGGAAGACCTCCGCCCCTTCCCAGAAAAAGAAGGGCTCGGGAAAGAAGTCCTTTTACCCGAGAAAGGCGGCTGCCTATAAACACTACCCCCAATATCAGGCCCCCGCAGCTCCCCAACAGGGCCAGCAGGCCAAGGGACGGGGTAACGGGTCCCGTAGGCAGCAAGCCCCCAAGCCTGCACCACCAGCCCCTGCTCAGCAGGGTGGGGGCTTTTGACTCTTTAAGCATAGCCTCTCCCCCTCCACTGGCTCCTCCCAGCACCGGAGGCCGGCTGGTTCACTTCGCCAACAGGTGGTCCAACATCACTTCAGATGCCTGGGTGCTTCAAGTCGTAAGAGAAGGCTATCTTCTCCACTTCCACCAGGTCCCTCCCCCCTATTTCCCGGGAGAACCTCCACGACTCCCTCTGCACAGGGACTTACTCCTTCAGGAGTTAGCAGGTCTTCTACAGGAACAGGCGGTGGAACCGGTGCCCCACCACCTGAGAGGTCAAGGCTTTTATTCCAGGTATTTTCTAGTACCAAAAAGGACAGGAGGCCTCAGACCCATCCTGGACTTGCGCAACCTCAACAGGTTCCTCGTGCGGGAGAAGTTCAAAATGCTTACCCTTGGAATCCTTCTGCCCTACCTCCAGCAGGGAGATTGGCTATGCTCCTTGGATCTAAAGGATGCCTACACGCACATCCTCATCCACCCAAGCCACCGCCAATACCTACGATTTGTGGTGGCAGGAAATCATTACCAGTACAGGGTACTGCCCTTTGGCCTGTCCTCCGCACCGCGAGTCTTCACAAAATGTCTCGCGGTGGTGGCGGCCCATCTCCGGCTTCACGGCCTCTATGTCTTCCCGTACCTCGACGACTGGCTCATCAGAGCAGCGTCCGCTCCGGAGGTCACCAACGCCACACGCCGCACGGTGACTCTTCTGCAGTACTTGGGCTTTGTCATAAACTTCGCAAAGTCCACTTTGCTCCCCTCACAGGATCTCGAGTTCATCGGCGCAAGACTACACACTCCTCAGGCGCGAGCTTTCCTGCCTCTCGACAGGGCTCAACGGCTCATGGACCTAGCCGACCGTTTTCGCAGCCAATCCCTGGTCTCCGCCAGGCGCTTCCTGAGACTGCTCGGCCATATGGCTTCCACTGTCCATGTGACCCCCAATGCCCGCCTGAATATGCGGCCTGCTCAATGGTGTCTTCGCAAGCAGTGGCAACAAGCCACAGGCGGCTTAGCAGACCTAGTGCGCGTCTCCGAGCCGCTGGCCTCGTCTCTCCAGTGGTGGCGTCATCGACCGAACCTGGTACTCGGCATGCCTTTTCAGTCACCTCAGCCGGCCCAGGTACTGACGACAGATGCGTCCCTCCTGGGTTGGGGAGCACATTGTCAAGGGGCACGTACTCAGGGCCTCTGGACCACGTGGGAGTCTGCTCAGCAGATCAACTTCCTGGAGCTCAGAGCGATCCGCCTGGCTCTCAAGGCTTTCTCCCACCTGACCTCTCACCAGTCCGTCGTTGTCCAGACGGACAATCAAGTTGCCATGTTCTACGTGAACAAACAGGGGGGCACAGGCTCCTTCCTTCTCTGTCGGGAAGCACAGAAGCTCTGTTCTTGGGCCGTCAGCCACGGCATTCTTCTCAAGGCAGTTTATCTCCCAGGCCAAGAAAATTGCCTGGCGGACAAACTCAGCAGGATCCTCCAGCCGCACGAGTGGCGCCTGGATCCCTTAGTAGTTCAGAAGCTCTTTCTAAAGTGGGGCCTCCCCACGATGGATCTCTTTGCCAGTCCCCACAACCGGCAACTTCCTCGCTTCTGCTCTCGTCAGCCACATCCCCTTCGAGTTGCGGCGGACGCTTTTCTACTCTCATGGTCGGAGAGCCTCTTGTATGCTTTTCCTCCCATCCCGCTAGTCTCTCGAACTCTTTTCGAGGTTCTCCGAGACAAAGCTTCCATGATCCTGGTGGCCCCTCGCTGGCCCAGACAGCCGTGGTTTCCACTCCTGCTGCAATTAGCGGTAGAGGATCCACTCCCTCTGGGGTTTCAACCGGATCTCCTCACTCAGGATCAGGGGTCTCTGCTACACCCCAACCTCAGATCCCTCAATCTAATGGCCTGGCTGCTGAGAGGGTAGTCCTTGCTCCCTTCTCCTGCCGGCAGAGGTGGAAGAGGTCGTCCTAGCTTCTCGGCGACCTTCTACCCGCAAATGCTACGCCCTTAAATGGCGTCGCTTTTCCGTTTGGTGTACCCAGCAGTCTCAGGATCCCTTCTCCTGCTCGATGTCGGTGATCTTGCAGTACTTGCTCTACCTCTCTAATCTGGGACTTAAGTCCAACTCCGTCAAAGTTCACCTCAGTGCTCTTTCAGCACATCATGTACCGGTGGACGGCAGACCTCTTTCCAGCGACCCTCTCGTGGCGAGGTTTCTCCGAGGTCTCCTCCTACTTAAACCACCTCTGCGCCCGCCAGCGCCTGACTGGGATCTGAATGTGGTTTTTACAGCGGATCACCTGTCCGCCTTTTGAACCTATGGCTACCTGTTCTCTCTCCGTTTTCTCTCTTGGAAAACATTGTTCTTGATAGCCCTCACTTCCGCTAGACGCGTAAGTGAATTGCAGGCCCTCGTGTCTGATCCCCCTTACACTCGGTTCTACAAAAATAGGGTAGTCCTACGGACTCACCCAAAATTTCTTCCAAAAGTGGTCTCCCCTTTTCACATCAATCAGGAGGTGGTACTTCCGACCTTCTTTCCCAGACCACACTCCAGCCGAGCTGAAATGGTCCTCCATACCCTGGACTGTAGAAGGGCATTGAACTTCTACCTTGACCGTACGCGGGAGCACCGTAAGGCTGCTCAGCTTTTTGTGTCTTTTGACCCCAATAAATTGGGGCTCCCGGTCTCCAAGCGTACTCTGTCCATCTGGGTTGCGGACTGTATCACTTGGGCTTATGGGGCAGCCGGACTCTCCTTGGATGGTCGAGTCACGGCTCATTGTGTTCGGGCACAGGCTACGTCAGTGGCTTACCTCCGCTCTGTTCCGCTGGCAGACATCTGCCGGGCCGCTACTTGGTCTTCGAGCCAGACTTTTGCGGTCCATTACTGTCTCGAGAGGGAGTCCCGCAGGGACAGTGCTTTCGGACAGGCAGTCCTCCGTAATCTCTTTGAGGTTTGAGCAACTCCTACCCTCCATCCCGGATGTGGGCTACCGGTGGGTAATAATTCAGCGAAGATTCCTTCCTTCTGTGCTGCTGAGCTAGAGGGAGCTCATTTTTGTGCTTAGGGTCTCCGGTAGCCTTAAGCTTGGGAGTCCCATATGTGAGGACTGACTTCCTGCTTGGTCCTGGAGAAAGCGTAGTTACTCACCTGTAACAGGTGTTCTCCAGGAGCAGCAGGAATCAGTCCTCACAACCCTCCCTCCTCCCCTTGGAGTTGCAATCATCTGCTTAAGTTTTTTTGCAAATTTTTCTGCTGTCTTTTTTAGCTATGTCATCTGACTGGCTAAGATGGCACCCTTGGGCGGGAAGGCGACCGCGCATGCGCGCTGCAATTACCAAAGGCTTTCTTTGAAAGCTGGGGAAAATTGCTCCGCGAGGGCTCCGTCGGCGCCGACGTCACCCATATGTGTGTGAGGACTGATTCCTGCTGCTCCTGGAGAACACCTGTTACAGGTGAGTAACTACGCTATATGGGTATAGGTGGGAAGGGTGGGGCAATGTGAGTGGATGGAGTGTTTATCTGGGGAATGGATATCTGTAGGGTGTGTTTTTAAATGAATAGGGGATAGTGTGGGTGGTTTGTGGTTTATTTGAACTTGCTATGCTGCTCTTCAAACCAATTAAAGCAATTTACATATAAAATATAGATAAAACGATAAAAGACAGAAAATAAATCCATTATTATGACAACCATACAGGAAAGGGGGGGAGAGAAAGTATAGGAGTAGTGTAGAGTAGGCAGGGCTATCCATAGATGTTAATCTTGTGAGAGCCTTCTGAAAACTTTTAGAGCGTATTTAAAACAACCAAAAATTGGTTCCAGGCAGAGATCTGGAGGGAGGTTATTCCAAAGAGGGGCACAAAAGTTAGAAGGCTGATGTTCTAGTTGAGTGATATCTTGCCTGAGATGCCGAGGGAAGATGAAGGCAGGTTACATGAATGTTACAAAGGATGTGTGGGGGAAAATAAAGAAAAGCAGTAAGATGGAAAACCAGAGTGCAGCATTCTATGGACGAGTCAGAATTTTGAAGTGTACACGAAAGGGAACTAGTAACCAGTGATATTGGAGAAACAGAGGGGTAATGCGATCAAACTTTGCATGTGCTGGTAATCGTAGAGCTGTGTTTTGTACAATTTGCAGACGACGGGGTTCATATTCAGGGAGACCAGAGTAAATGATATTGCAGTAATCAAGATAGCTAATGACTAAACTCATAATCAGTGTAAGGAGGGCTGGGGGAGTAAAAATGAATGAATTGAATGAATTTGTGGCAGAGCGTAGAAGGCCCTCTTAACAACAGAACTAATCTGGTCATGAAAGGTAAGATGGGAATCGAGAATAACCCCAAGATATTTAAGTGTAGGACAGGGGGAACAGCATCTAGTAACCACACACACAAAGGAGTTGAAGAATTAGTGAACCAAATAGCAATGTTTTTATGAGGGTTAAGCTTGAGTAGATTGATCCTCAGCCAAAATACTACCCGAGTCTAGCAGTTGTTGATGGGTGAGAAGTCGGAGTGAATGGGATGAGTGTGCCAGAGAAGAACATCATTGGCATAATAATAAGCAGTCGTGCTGGCATCCTGGACTATTGTAGCAAGTGGGGCAAGTACAGAACTTTGGGGGACACTGCATATGAGGGGGTGCATAGACGAATGCAGGGAAGAGTGGGAAACCTGGAAAGACCGGTCAGTAAGAAAAGAGTAGAACCAGTTCTTGGAGACTAAGCAGGAAGTCAGTCCTCACATATGGGTGACTTCACCAACGGAGCCCGCACAGGAACACTTATCAGCTTCCAAAGGAAGCTTTTGGAATGTACTCCACGCAAGTGTTCCAGTCTTCCCGCCCAAAGGAGCCATCTTACCTCAGTCTTCTTTTCTTCTGCAGAGCCCTTCAGAATCCCGGAGATAAGTTGATTTTTTTTACCATCTGTTTTGTGCCATTCTGGTACTGTCTTTTCTTGATTCGAATCACCCTTCCTGCCTTCGTCGATCCCTCAGTGCTGCGTTTTCTTCAGGCTCTTTTTCTTTTCGATGCATGGGTTTTTTCTCATTCCCCCTTGTTTGGTGAGGACATTGCAGTTCTTTGACTTGGCGAGAGCCGTCTTCCCAACCATATCAAACCCAACTAGTGGTTTTAAAAAGTACACTCAATGTGGTCGGACCATCTCAATCACCGACCACCATAGTTCGTGCCTTCAGTGTCTCGAGGGCCGACCATGAGCCTTCGACTTGCTTTCTCTGCTTGCAGATGACGTGCAAGGGGCTCAAGAACCGAAAAAAGCAACGAAAATCATTGTTCAGTTCCAAGGCCCCGGATTTCAATGCCCTTGAAGGCCTTGTCTGAGGCATCGGCTCCAAAAGGGGACCGGGCGACCTCCGAGCCTTGAGGTCACGGGACATCGGACTGGTGGCTCTCTTTTGATGAGGAGCACCCCGCCAGAAGGAATGGACTCTGTCCAAGTTGTCGTCAAAGGGCAATGCCGATACCAGAGGGAAAACTCCTGGTCATGGGCATTGGAGCCCTCGATACAACTCAGAGGGAGAAGACGTGTGGTGGCCTTCCATGCTGCTCTGGTGGGAGAAGTTGCCTTCTGAGACCTCGGAGATTCGGCACAGGACTCTCGAGTCTATAACCCTTGAGAAGTCTCTGTCAAAGGAGCAGGCATTGACTTTGTGTCAGTGCACATACTTCCCAGCAGAGAGGAAGTTGGCTCTCGAGAGCAGCCTGACTGCCTTCATGGTTCAATACCCCTTCCCCCCCCCAGGTTTTTCATCGCTGGTGATGGCCCCATCCATGGTGGAGGCCTTGCCAGCAGAGGAGCTGATCCTCAAAACCTTTGCGGTTTTCTCGGGATACCGATACTGCTCTCGATCCTGATCAGTGCAGCCTGTCTCCTCAGGTGCCTCCGGTTCCGAGCATTGAGAACAAAGGATCCCTTCCCGTCATCGACTGAGTCCTCGATCCTTTCGATACTTCGAGTTCCTCAGTGACTCTGACTCTGATTTGGGAGACTGAGGATGAGGCACCAGGATGTACTTTCAGATCCCTCATCTCCTTCTGATTATCAAAGGTCCTCCACCCTCCCCGAGGACCCCTCTTTTCTAGAATTTGTGAGAGACATGGGAAAGGCCTTGCCTTTCACCCTTGAAGCGGAGGAGGAGCCTTGAACTGAGGAGCTGGAGATCATCCACTATCCCACCCCGCCAAAGTAGGCCATCATGGTCTCTGTCCACCCCATCCTGGAGAAGTTCCTTCTGAGGATGTGGGAGACCCCACTTACTGTGCCTATGGTGGGCAAGCGGCTTGATTCAGTGTATCGGGTCCGCAAGAGCCTGAACTTTGAGAAAACACAACTGCCTCACAACTCCGTGGTGGTGGAGTTGGCCATGCGCCACATCAACAGCAATAAGACACACTCCTCGGTGCCTCTGGGTCGGGAGGCTCGTACCATGAATGGCGTTGGCAGGAAGTGATACTAGGGCTTGATTCTCTTGGTCCATATACAAGCATACCAGCTGTACATGGGCATGTTACTTGAGAAACCTGGAAGAGGAGTTTGCTGGGTTCTTGGCTGGGCATTCTGGTGACCATCTTGAGAACTTCCAGAGCCTGGTCAGTAAAACCAAGGAGTGCTCCAAATTTGTGACTCGGGCAGCCTAATATGGCTTTGAGTCCATGGTCAGAGTGGCTACAGTGGGCATTGGTGCCCACCGCCTGGCATGGCTACAGTACTCAGACCTGGAGCAATGGGTTCAGGACAAATTGGCTGATGTCCCAAGCCTTGGAGAGAACCTTTTCTGCAAACTCATGCCTGAGAAGGCTGCTGAGTTGGCGACGGAACAGTTCACCATGACCAGACTCTCCAGGAAGACTGCTGACCCTTCCCGTTGGAAGGCTTTGCGAAAAAAGTCCTTTTACCCAAAGAAGAAAAGCCTATGGTGCCTATCCCCCATATCACTCCTACCAGACTCCCCGCAGGGGCAGCAGGTCAAGGGCCAAGGCCAAAGACAGCAATTTAGGCCTAAGACCTCAAAACATCAAACGGCACCTCAGCTGCAGTCGGGGGGAGGGGGGGGGAGGATTTTGACTTCCGGACCACGGTTTTTCCTCTCCTTTCAGGCCCAGTTCTGTAGCACATTGGAGGGCGTCTCCAGTTCTTTGCCCACCTTTGGCTTAGTATTATCACTGACACCTAGGCATTGCAAATAGTGAAGGAGGGTTACCTCAAACAAACCCCGACTCTGTTCTTTCCAAGGACATGCCCTCTGGAACCTCACCATCGGTAACGTCTCCAACTGGAAGTAGCCAAACCTTTGGAAGCCAGAGTGATGTAACTGGTTCTGCCATCTCAGGCAGGAAGAGGTTTCTACTCCCAATACTTCCTGGTCCCCAGAAAGACGGGTGGCTTATGACCCATTCTGGATCTTCGCATTCTAAATCATTTCCTTGTCAGAGAGAAGTTGAAGATGGTATCCCTTGGAACATTGCTGCCTAAAAGATGCCTACACCCACATCCTCATTCACCCCTTGCACCAAAAATACCTCCACTTAATCATCTGTGGCCGGCACTACCAATACAGGATTCTTCACTTCAGACTAGCGTCCTCTCCTACGGTTTTCACAAAGTGCCTAGTGATCATAGCTGCTTTCTTCACATGCAAGGAATTTTTGTCTTCTCTTACCTGGACAACTGGTTGGTAAGGGGTGGCTTGCTGAACAGAATTCCCCAGGCCGCACAGTATACCATCTAAGTCTTGAAGCAGCTGGGCTTTGTTATCAACTACCCAAAGTCCCACCTGCAACTTTCTCAGCGCCTTGAGTTCATTGGGGCTCTTCTCAATACTTCAGTGGCCAGGGCATATCTCCCAACAGACTGGGCTCACCCACTTATTTCTCTGGCGCACCAGGTTCAGTGCTGCTCAATGGTGTCCGCTTGCCAGATGCTTCGCCTCCTGGGCCACATTGCTTCCACAGTCCATGTCACCCGTTCTCCTGCCTCCATATGCAGCAAGCGCAGTGGACCTTTTGCACTTAGTGGCGTCAGGCATCGGGCCACCTCTCTGACAGGGTGCGTGTAACTCCAACACTTCTTGACTCCCTCTCATGATAGCAGCAGTCGGTGCATCTTCTAGAGGGGCTGCCCTTCCAAGCACCCCCACACCAGCAAATTCTGAAGACTGATGCTTCAAACTCGACTGGAGAGCTCATCTTAGTGGCCTCTGCATACAAGACCTTTGGTTGAAGGGCGAGAGCCTCCACTAGATAAACGTCCTCGAGATCTGAGCCATTGCAAATGTTCTGCGGGCCTTCCAGACACAGCTGGTTGGTCAGGTCATTCTCATACAAATTGACTACCAAGTAGCAATGTTCTACATCAACAAGCATGGGGTCACGGGCTCATACATCCTCTATTAGGAGACAGTCCAGCTCTGGAAACTCGCCATGAAACACCAGATGCTTCTCCAGGCAGTGTATGTCCCAGGAGAGGACAATGCCTTAGCAGACAAGCTCAGCAACCATACAAGTGGGCTCTGAACCCCCAGGTGGTCCACCAGATCTTTCAGATGTGAGAAACCCCCACCATGGATTTCTTTGCATCTCCTCTCAATGCCCAGCTACCATTGTTTTGCTCCTGGATGCCCTATCCCAGTCGGGAGACTCCGATGCCTTCCTCCTGGATTGGAGTGAGCACCTATTCTATGCTTACCCACTGACTTCCCCTGGTGGGTAAGACCCTCTTAAAAGTCCAAGCAGATGGGGCCTCCTTGATATTCATTGCCTCATGGTGACCCCGGCAACTACAGCTGTCTTGAGCATTGCCCCTTTGCCTGAACTGTGCTCCAGATCTCCTTTCGCAGGAGGAGGGCACCCAACTACACTTCAGCCTCCGCTCCCGATCGCTTACGGCTTGGATGCTGAGTCTGCTCATAGATGTTGAGAAGGTTCTCCTGACATCTTGGAAGAATTCCACCAGGAGGGCGTATGCCTTCAAGTGGTGCAGATTTTCAGTTTGGTGTGCAGACCGGGCCCTCAGCTCCTATACTTGCTCAGTGGAGATGGTGCTGACTTACTTGCTTCACCTCGTCAACTCTGGACTGAAGTCAAACTCTTGTCAGGATGCACATGAGTGCTCTTGCAGCATATCACCACAGTGTTGATGATCGGCTCCTTTTTGCTCATCCACTCATAGGGCACTTTATGCGGGGCCATTTGAGTTCTTGTCCCCCTATTCGGCCATCGCCAGTGGCATGGGATTTCAATGTTGTCCTGGGACCGCTGCTCTCAGCATCCTTTGAGCCACTGGAGACCTGTTTGCTCAAGTTCCTCACCTGGAAAGTCACGCATCATCTTAAGTTTCTCCCTAAGGTGGGTTCACCATACACCTAAACCAGTACTTCCTGTTTTTTTTCCTATGGCCTCATGCCTCCATGGTGGAGTCTTCTCTTTGTACCTTGAACTGTAAGAGAGTGACCACTTTTTATCTTGAACAAAGCCTCATCGTCATTTCACTCAGCTCTGTTTCCTGTGACTCCAACAGGCTGGGGGTTGCCATTTCTAAATATACCCTCTCCATCTGGGTAGCTGGGCTTACCTTGGAGTGCCTTTTCACGGCACATAATGTTCGCACTATGGCAACCTCAGTGGCTCACTTGTGCTCTCTCTGCACAGTGGAATATGTGGTCATCTGTCCACACCCTTGTGGCCCACTACTGCCTGGATAAAGATTTCTAGCATGACAGCACCTTCGGCCAAGTCGTACTCTGGCACCTCTTTGGGAATTAATGCAACTCCTTCCCTCCAGACCTTCTGTCTGTCCAGGTTACAGGAGAGTCGACTGTCGGTCGATGCCTGAGACTGGTGTTGACTCTCGTAACATCAGCGTTTCCCGTTGTTTGCTTGGTTCGTTTTTCTGGTTGCCCTTTTAGGCCATCTACAGGCCTGTAGCTAGGAAGTCCCATATGTGAGGTCTGACTTACTGCTTGGCCCGAAGAAAGCATAGTTACTCACCTGTAGCAGGTGTTCCCTGGGAACAGCAGGAATCAGTCATCACTACCCTCCCTCCTTCCCATGGAGTTGTTTTCTTTTTAGGCTTCATTAAGTTAGGTCATCATTCTGAGGTAAGATGGCTCCTTCAGGCTGGAAGACGGGCACGCATGCATGGAGTACATACCAAAGTCTTCCTTTGAAAGCTGGGAAGTGTTCCTGTGCGGTCTCCATCGGTGACATCATCCATATGTGAGGACTGATTTCTGCTGTTACTGGAGAACACCTGCTATAGGTGAGTAACTACGCTTGCAACAGTGTTCCGCGAAGACCAATATTGTAGAGATGTGTACAGAAAAGGAAGTGATCTAAGAGATCGAAAGCCAAGGAGAGATTAAGTGAAATGAGTGGGAGGGCTTTGTGTAGGTGTGGGATATTTACTACTTTGTTGGTATGGTTGTATGTTTGTAATGGATGTAGTTATGAGGCAGTGCATGTGTGGGGAGTGTTAATGGATGATGATTTATTAATTTAAAACACTTGCTATACCATTCATTACACCCACACAGGGTAACCATGTAAGTGGTTTACAATTCTTAAAATACCAACAATACATATAACATAATCCACAACACACCACAACAAACATAGACACACAAATCTAAAATGCACCAAAAACCAAATAAATCTATAAAAATAAGAATAATTCTCCCTAAAGCACAGCACGAAACATCAAATCACAAGAAAAAAAAAAGACACAAGAAAAGGAAAAATTACACAAGTACCTCCAATTACTCCCCAAAAGCCAACTGGAACAACCAGATCTTGACCTAAATCTTAAAGGCCTTGTAAGAACATTGAGACCTGATCTCCAAGGGGAGATTTTTCCAGCAGGCTGGGGCATTACAGTTGTGGTAAACATTATTGGCATCCTTGTATTTTAGGTATGTTGTGTGCAATATCTTGAGAAATAATTGTAAATATTCCAACTGTATGTCAACATAATATTCTAATAGAAACAGAAAAATGATGACAGAAAAAGACCACATGGCCTATCTAGTCTGTCCTTCCATATCAGCAACTACAACAGTCCCCTTTTTTCCTTTAGAGATCCACTGTGTTTATCCCATGCTTTTTTGAATTCAGATACTGTCCTAATCTCTACCACCTCCACTGGGAGACTATTCCACTGATCCACCACTCTTTCTGTAAATAAATATTTCTGCATATCACTCCTGAATCTATCCCCTTTCACCCTCATCCCATATTCCCTCATAGCAGAACTTGCTTTCAATCGAAAAAGGCTCTCCCCCTGTGCATTTATGCCATGGAGGTATTTAAACGTCTCAATCATATCACCTCTATTCCGCCTTTCCTCTAAGTTGTACATATTAAGATCCTTAAGTCTGTCCTCATATGCTTTATAATGAAGACCACTAAACATTTTAGTAGCCACCCTCTGTACTGACTCCATCCTGTTTATATCCTTTCGAAAGTGCAGTCTCCAGAATTGCATACAATACTTCAAATGAGGTCTCACCAAAGACTTATACAGAGGCACTATCACCGCCTTTTTTCTGCTACCCATTCCTCTCCCTATGCACCCAAGCCTCCTCCTAGCTTTTGCTGTCACGTTTTCTACCTCTTTAGCTACTTTAAGATCATCAGACACAACCACATTGAGGTCCCGCTTTTCTTTAGTGGATAAAAGTACTTCACCCCCTATACTATATTGCTCCCTTGGATTGCTGCAGCCCAAATGCATGACCTTACATTTTTTAACATTAAATCCCAGCTGCCAAATTCTAGACCATTCATCAAGCTTAGCTAGATCCCTCCTCATGTTATCTACACCTTTCTAGGTGTCTACTATCTCCAGGAACAAGTAGGAATGAGTCTTCACATATGGGTACGTCTGTACAGACGGAGCCTGCGTGGGAACGCTCCCCAGCGTCCAATCAGAAAGCTTTTGGGAGCATCCCACAGCGCCTGCGTGCTGCCTTCCCACCTTTCCAACTCTCTCTCCTCAGTTGTTCTTTTTCCGCGGAGCCAGCAGGTCGTGTTCCTGTCACCGCAGAAGAATTCCTTATTTTTTCTTTATTTCTTTTCTGTCGTGTCTGCCTTCCTCAACGCTATACCGGTACCGCCGGTTCTTATTCTTTTCTTTTTAAAAATAAAAAGACCTTTTTTCCATTTATTTTCTTCAGGTGTACTTCAGTTTTGGGCCTTAGGCCCAAAACCCTTTTCCTTAAATATGGAAAAGCCTGCCTCAGGATTTAAGAAGTGCACAAAGTGTGGCGGTATTATCTCCGTCACCGACACCCATGACTGGTGTCTAAAGTGTTTAGGCCCTGACCATTCCATTAAAGATTGTGTGTCCTGTTCCATGATGTCTAAGAGAGGTCGACAGAACCGAGCTGCCAAGCTCAGTACCCTGTTTCCCTCTGATGCAGTTTCGGTGGCATCGACGTCTTCCAGGGCTGCTTCTTCCTCACATGGATCTCAGGTAACTAAACATAAATCCAGCCGGTCCTCGAAGGGCAAATCTCCTTTTAAGCATCGAGATGCCCCTGGCCTTGCCCTCGAGGATTCTGCACCGGCAAAATTACCCCGGCGGGAGGCTTCGGCCTCTAAAGCATCGTCATCGGGGTTCCAGGATTATCTAGATGGCGTGGCCTCAACAGATCTCCTGGTGCCATGCTCTGGGGTACCGGTGGCTTCCACCGGTACCGACTTCCAGGCATTGGCGGCGTCGATGGATCAGAGGATTCTGTCCATCGAACGCAGTCTGGCGGCTTTCCTTGTGGCATCAACGCCCCTGGTACCACAACAGACTACTCCGCCGGTACCGGCTCTGGCATCGCCATCGGCACCGATCCCGGTACCGGTGGCATTGGCATCGGTGTCCGCCATGCCGGTACTCTGCCCTCTGCAGCCCTCCGGTACCGATACCCTGGTACCGGTGATTCCCGATACCGATCCCAATCGGTACGGGTATCGGGCTTTGCAAGAGCATCCGGGCAGATGATACTTCGATTCCTCTGAGGATTCTGAAGAGTCTGTCGATGCAGCGATGCTTCTTTCACAGGAGGAGTCCTCTCCTAAACGAAGGATGTCTCCTCCAGAGGACTTGTCTTTTCAAGACTTTATCAGAGAGGTGGCTCGGGGCCTCTCTATTACAGTAGCCCCAGAGTCAGAGCCTAGAGCTAAGGAGTTAGATATTCTACAATATCCTAAAACTCCTAAGGAGGCAGCTACCTTGCCTATTCATGAGATTCTGTATGATCTCATGTTAAGGATGTGGGAAGCACCTCTAACCACCTCTCCTCATTCTCGCAGGTTGGACACCATGTATCGTGTCCCTCCTTGTCCTGGCTTCCATAAAACTCAGCTTCCTCACCACTCTATTGTGGTTGAGTCTGCAATGAGAAAGATTAGAAGTGCCAAGAGACATGCCTCTAATCCTCCAGGACGTGAATGTAGAACCCTGGATGCTTTTGGTAGAAGAATCTTCCAAGCTTCCATGCTTGCTGCGAGAATTAATTCTTATAGTCTCTACATGGGAATGTTCTTAAAAGAAGTCACTAACCATTTGCAGACTTTAAGTCCTTTTATGTCTGACAGTAAAAAGCAAGAATTTCTCTCTGGGCTCAAACATGCCCAAGATATCTCCAAATTCTCCAACCGTGTAGCTTTCGACTCCTTTGAATGCGTAAGCAGAGCCTCAGCTATAGCTATAGGTGCACGTAGGATTGCTTGGCTTCAAGCATCTGATTTGGAGACCTGGGTCCAAGATGAATTGGGAAATATCCCTTGTACAGGCGAGAATCTGTTTGGTAAAGATTGGCAAACAAAAGCCAATCAAATGGATGCTGAAAATTCTGCTTTGGATAGATTATCCAAATCTACTGCTGCTCCTGCTAAGAAAAGGTTGTTCAAGAAAACACCTTTTTCTAAAAAGGGAAGATCATATCCTGCTTATAGTCAGAGAGCATCTTCTGCAGCTCAGTTCCCTTCCAAACGTCAGCAATCCTCCAAACAGACCAAGGCAAAGGCTGTGAGGCCTGCTCCAGCCCAGCAATCTCAGCCCCCTCAGGGCCTTTGACTCTCTGCTAGAGAACTTAGCCTTCCTGGCTCTAGAAGGACCAGAGCCCTCCACTATTCCAGGAAGGTTATCTCACTTCACTCCCAGATGGGAGCAAATCACAGCAGAGCATTGGACACTCTACATCATAAGAGAGGGGTACAAACTTCATTTTTCAAGCTTGCCCCCTCTCACAAGAGTGCACCAGTTCAATTCTCCAACCTCCCTCCTCAGCCTGTTGGAGCAGGAGGTTGCCACTCTTCTCGCCCAAGGGGCAATAGAGGAAGTACCTCTTCAACAACAGGGCACAGGGTTCTACTCCCCCTATTTTCTTATCCCAAAGAAAATAGGGGGCTTCAGACCCATTCTAGATCTCAGAGAGTTGAACAGATTCCTAGTCAAAGAGAAATTCAAAATGGTTTCTCTAGGAACTCTGCTGCCATACCTTCAGAGTCAGGATTGGCTTTGTTCTCTAGATCTCAAGGATGCGTACACTCATGTTCTCATCCATCCAACTCACAGAAGGTTCCTTCGGTTCCTCTTCCAGGAGAAGCACTATCAATACAGAGTGCTCCCCTTTGGCCTGGCCTCTGCACCAAGGGTGTTCACGAAATGCATGGCAGTGATTGCTGCTTTTCTGCGCACCATTTGTCTTCCCTTATCTGGACGACTGGCTCATTTGAGCTCCCACTCAATCAGAGGCCAAGACTGCTCTAACCTGCACAATGCGTATCCTTCAATATTTAGGGCTGGTAATAAACATCCCAAAATCCAACTTGATCCCTACTCAGTTGCTGGATACCACAAGGGCAAGGGCCTATCTTCCCCAGGCCCATTGCCTTCGCTTGATGCAGTTAGCTTCTCAAGCAGAGTTGAAACCCCTACTAACTGCTCGAGAACTGTTACAGTTGCTAGGCCACATGGCATCCACCGTCCATGTGGTACCATACGCTCGCCTTCACATGAGAGCAGCTCAGTGGACTTTATCCACCCAATGGACCCAGGCATTAGGCTGCCTGTCAGACAAAATAGCAAACACAAGCCGCCTCATTTTGTCCCTCCAGTGGTGGAAGTCCCCTCAAAACCTGTTGCTGGGATCTCCCTTTCAACAGCCTCTACCCCAAGCAACTCTTACAACAGATGCTTCTTCAATGGACTGGGCAGCTCATCTTCAGGACCTCTCCACCCAGGGCATCTGGTCCCCACAGGAGACTTGTCTACATATCAATCTCTTAGTACTCAGAGCAATCTTCCTTGCTCTGCGAGTTTTCCACACCCTGCTCAGCCACAAGACAGTCCTTATCCACACGGACAATCAGCCATGTTCTATATAAACAAGCAGGGAGGAACTGGCTCTCTGTCGCTTTGCAACGAAGCTCTGCGACTGTGGGCCCTCGCCAGAGAGCATCACATTCATTTTCTGGCAGTCTATCTTCCAGGGGTTCAAAACTCTTGGGCAGACAGACTCAGTTGAGTTCTGTTTCCACACGAATGGTCCCTACATATGGACCAGGTATCCAGGATTTTTCAAATTTGGGGAACCCCGGACAAAGACCTCTTTGCAAGTCCGTGGAATGCCAAACTTCCCCGGTTCTGTTCCAGAACTCCGGCTCAGGGGGCTCAGGCAAAGGATGCTTTCCTCCTTCATTGGGGTCAAACTTTCTGTATGCCTTTCCACCCATTCCCCTAATTCCCAAAACCCTGTTCAAGCTTCAGAGAGAAAGAGGCCACATGATTCTCATAGCTCCACATTAGCCACAGCAAGTGTGGTACCCTCTGCTTCTACATCTCTCTCAAGCTCCCTCCCTAGAGTTAGGGTCTGCTCCAGACCTCCTCTCTCAGGAGGATGGAAAGTTGTGGCATCCCAATCCCCAGTCTCTGCATCTCAGGGCTTGGTTGCTGAAGGCTTAGATCTCCAGGATCTTCCTTTCTCAACAAGTGAAAGATGTTCTTTATGCTTCCAGAAAACCTTCCACTAGACATTCTTACGCTTTCAAGTGGAAGAGGTTTACCATCTGGTGTTCTGAGAAGGGTCTTAACCCCCATGCCATACCTCTGGAATCGTTGCTGGAGTATCTCCTTCATCTGTCTAATGCAGACTTTAAGACAAATTCAGAAAGAGTCCATTTGAGTGCTATTGCAGCTTCCCTCAAGCCTCTAAATGGACAACCTGTTTCCTCTCATCCCCTTGTAGCAAGGTTCATGAGAGGCCTCCTTTTAACAAAGCCTCCCATTAGACCACGACCGGTGGCATGGGACTTAAATTTGGTTCTTGGTCAGCTTATGCAGCCGCCTTTTGAACCTTTAGCTTCCACCACCTTGAAATACCTTTCTTGGAAGGTTATCTTTCTCATTGCAATCACATCAGCACGCCGCATCAGTGAATTGCAAGCACTAGTAGCTAATCCACCTTACACAAGGTTCCATCATGACAAGGTCGTCCTTAGGACTAATCCACACTTTATGCCTAAGGTGGTCTCGCCTTTTCACCTCAACCAAGAGGTCTACCTACCTGTCGGTTTTCCAGGACCTCATGCATCAAGTGCAGAGAGGAATCTTCATACCCTGGACTGTAAAAGAGCTCTAGCTTTTTACTTACAGAGGACACAGCAACATAGAAAGTCTTCCCAACTCTTTGTTGCTTTTGATCCTTCTCATTTGGGACAACCATTCTCCAAGAGAACACTTTCTATCTGGATTGCCCAATGTATTTCTTTCGCCTATCAGAGCAAGAACATTTCTCTGGAGGGCCATGTCACAGCTCACAATGTGAGAGCCATGGCAGCCTCAATGGCTCATCTGAACTCTGTGTCTATCGACGACATCTGTCGAGCAGCCACTTGGGCCTCGGTTCATACCTTCACAGCCCATTACTGCTTGGACAAGGACTCCCGCCGGGACGCCTTGTTTGGTCAGGCTGTTCTCAAACACCTGTTCCATACTTAATCAACTCCTACCCACCATCCCTTATGAGATGCCAGAGATCCAGGTGGGCAAGTGCAGCCCTGTCCCAGGGACACACAATTTATGGGCTCTCTCCCTGGCATCTAAAACTAGGGAGTCCCCATATGTGAAGACTCATTCCTGCTTGTTCCTGGAGATAGCTCAGTTACTTACCTGTAACAGGTGATCTCTGGGAACAGCAGGAATAAGTCTTCACAACCCACCCACCTCCCCTAGGAGTTGTCTCTCTCTCTCTTTCTCTCTTCCTTTCCCTCTCTCTCCCTCTCCTTTCCCTCTCTTCCTTTCCCTCTCTCTCCCTCTTCCTTTCCCTCTCTCTCCCTCTTTGTCTCAGCTATAAAACTCAACTGAGGAGAGACAGTTGGAAAGGCGGGAAGGCAGCACGCAGGCGCTGTGGGATGCTCCCAAAAGCTTTCTGATTGGACGCTGGGGAGCGTTCCCGCGCAGGCTCCGTCTGTACCGACGTACCCATATGTGAAGACTTATTCCTGCTGTTCCCAGAGATCACCTGTTAGAGGTAAGTAACTGTGCTTTATTGCAGATTTTGGTATCATCTGCTAAAAGGCAAACCTTACCCGACAGCCCTTCCGCTATATCACTAACAAAGATGTTAATATGTTCAAAGATATACAACAAAAAATAAAATCTGTGCAGCTTGTTGTCGTTAAGTGCCATCAAGTCGGTGTCAACTCATGGCGACCCTCTGGATAGTTGTCCTAAACTGTGTTTGGTCTTCAGTCAGGCAGCTCATTGTTGATAGAGTCGCACCCATAGCTGCTGTTATTGTAATGATCCATCTCATAATAACATAAGATATGCCATGCTGGGTCAGACCAAGGTTCATCAAGCCCAGTATCCTGTTTCTAACAGTGGCCAATCTAGGTCACACGTACCTAGCAGTTTCCCCAGAAGACAGAGGTTCCACAATGCTTGTATTGGGACAAGCAGTGGATTTCCCAGTTCCCCTTTAATAATGGTTTTATGGACCTTTCCTCCAGGAACTTGTCCAAACCTTTTTTTAAACCCAGCTACATTAACAGCTTTTACTACATCTTCTGGTAACGAATTCCAGAGTTTGATTACACATTCATTGAAAAAATATTTTCTCTTATTTAGTCTTATATGGGTTACACTATAGCTTCATTGCATGTCCCCTAGTCTTTCTACATTTTGATGGTGTAAACAATCGATCTACGTTTACCCATTCCACTCCATTCATTAATTTATAGACCTCTATCATATCTCCCCTCAGCCGTCTCTTTTCCAGGTTGAAAAGTCCTAACCTTTTTAGCCTTTCTTCATGAGGTATCCTTCCATCCCCTTTACCATTTTGGTGTCTCTTCTCTGTACCTTTTCTAATTCCACTATATACTTTTTAAGATACAGCGACCAGAATTGCACACAATATTCAAGGTGCGATCGCACCATGGAACGATACAGAGGCATTATAATATTGTTTCTTTTATTGTCCATTCCTTAACTTATGATTCCTAACTTTCTATTTGCTTTCTTGTCCGTCGCTGCACGCTGGGCGGAGGGTTTAAACAAGTTATCCACGATGACGCCTAAATCTTTTTCCTGGGTGGTGATTCCTAATGTGGAACCTTGCAGTGTGTAACCGTAGTTTAGGTTGTTCTTTCCTAGGTGCATAGCTTTGCACTTGTCCACATTAAATTTCATCTGCCATTTGGACGTCCAGCCTTCCAATTTATTAAGGTCCTCTCACAATTTTTCACAGTCCTCTTGGGTTTTAACTACTTTGAATAATTGTATGTCAGCTGCACATTTGATTACTTAACTCATTATTCCCATTTCCAGGTCATTTACGAATGTTAAAAAGCAGTGGACCCAGCACAGATCCCTGGGGTACTCCACTATTCATCTTTCTCCATTGGGAAAATTGACCATTTAGCTCTATGCTCTGTTTTCTATTTTTTAACCAGTTCCTGATCCACAATAGTACTCTGCCACCTATCCCTTGACTTTTTTAATTTTGCTAAGAGTCTCTCATGAGGGACCTTGTCAAAGACTTTCTGAAAATCCAGATATGCTCCATCGACTGACCCACTTTTGTCTACCTGCTTATTTACACCTTCAAAAAAATAAAACAGATTAGTAAGACAAGAACTTCCCTTGCTAAAGCCATGTTGGCTGTCGCCCATTAAACCATGACTATCTACATATTTAGAAATTTTGTTTTTAATAATGGTTTCTACCATTTTTCCCGGTACTGACATTAGGCTCACCAGTTTGTAGTTTCACGGATCTCCCCTGGAACCCTTTTTAAAAATTGGTGTTACATTGGCTATCCTCTAATCTTCAGGTATTACTGATGCTTTTAATGATAGTTCACAGATTAATAATCATTGGTCTGCAATCTCATATGTCAGTTCTTTCAACACCCTTGGATGTATACCATCTGGTCCAGGTGATTTGCTACTCTTCAAACAGTTGTAATACATCTTCCCGGTGTATCAATATTTCTTTCAATTCTTCTGCTGCATCAGCTTTAAATACCATTTCAGGCATGGGTAACTTCCCTATATCTTCTTCAGTAAAGACCCAAGCAAAGAATTCATTCAGTCTCTCCACTATGGCCTTGTCCCCTCTTACCCCTCTATCATCCAGTGGTCCAACTGACTCTCTCACAGGTTTTTTTGCTGCGTATGTACTTGAAAAAGTTTTTATTATGTGTTTTTGCTTCCACAGCAAGCTTTTTTTCAAATTCTCTTTGCCTGCCTTATCAATGCCTTGTATCTAACTTGCCAGTGCTTATGTTGTTTCCAGTTTTCGCCATTTGACTCCTTTTTCCATTTCCTGAAAGATGCTTTCTTGGCTACAACAGCCTCTCTGACCTCTCCTTTAAACCATGCCCGCAGTTTTTTGGACTTCCTTCCACTTTTCTTAAAGCGTGGAATACAGCTGGTCTGGGCATCCAAGATAATATTTTGAAACAACACCCATGCTTGATGTAAATCTTTAACATTTGCAACTGTTCCTTTCAGGGTTTTTTTTAACTATTTTCCTCATTTTATCATAGTCTCCCTTTTGAAAGTTAAAAGCTAGTACTGTGGAATTCCTTGCCGACCTTCCTCCATTTATTAAATCAAATGCGATCATGCTATGATCATTATTGCTAAGTGGCCCAAATACCCTTATCTCTTGCGCCAGATCTTGTGTTCCACTAAGGACTAGGTCCAGAATGGATTCCCCTCTTGTTGGTTCTTGAACCAGCTCTTCCAAGAAGCAGTCATTTATTTCATCTAGAAACTTTATCTCCCTAGCATGTCCTGACGTGACACTGACCCAGTCGATACCGGGGTAATTGAAATTACCCATTATTCTGTGCTGTAAATATTGTTAGCTTCCCTGATTTCTTTGAGCACTTCATCATCCATTTGTTCATTCTGGCCAGGCAGTCGATAGTACACCCCCACTGCATTGCCTTCTCCTTTTTACATGGAATTTCAATCTATAAAAATTCTACAGCAAATTTTGTTTCCTGCAAAACTTTAATCCTGTGTGACTCAAGGCCCTCTCTAACATAGAGCGCAACCCCTCTACCAATTTGATCTACTCTATCATTGTGATATAATTTGTAGCCAGGTATCACAATGTCCCACTGGTGTCCTCCGTCCACCATATCTCTGAGATACCAGTCATATCTAACTTCTCATTTAGTGCTATATATTCTAACTTTCCCATCTTATTTTTTAGACTAATAGCATTTGCATGCAAGCATTTTAGAGGCTTTTTTATTCATATTAATTTGATTACCGGTAGGCAGGGATAATTTGGAATCTTTAAGTTCTGCCTGCTCTGTACTTAAGTCTAACAAAACAAGCACTTAATCCACGTGCGCCAGAACAAAACCAATACAAACCGTGGATTGCAGGAAGAATATACTTTATTAAACAGATCCAGCCACTGGCCCAACACAGGCCGTGTTTCGTGAAGCCTTCCTCAGGGGCTAAAATGGCTAAGAGGAACAAATTAAAAACATTAACAACAACAGAAATGAATAATAAATAGTATTACAAGATAATATGTATTAATAAATGATAAAACAAAAGACTAGAATAGATAAAACACGCTTATATACACACAAAAAATACAGCATAAACTTTGTGAAAATAAAGCTAAAAATACAGTACAATCAAAGATCACAGAGAATACACAAGGTCAAAAAGGAAGAGTAATATAAAATTATAGTAAATATGTGAATCATAATAATGTTAATAAAAACTAATAAATAATGTTAAATATATAATAAATAATAAAACATATACTAAAATCATTATAATACCTCATATGTAAAGACATAAAAATATCACTGAGGGTGTGACAAAACTGACAATATCAAATCATATGACGATAGTTAGAAACCATGAAACGTCAAACGAAGGGGGGAGGGCATACCAGGATAATATGAAATAAAATAAATTAAAACATACCTGTATGTATTCTATACTATATCTTGATTAGCTAGACAAGAGAAGGGAAAACAAAAAACTATAAGAGAGAATCAGGGGGAAACCAACAAAACATGGAATGTGTGGATACAGGATCCACCCACAAACAACTTTTGAATAAATAGTGTAAAACAATTCCAAAAAATAAAAAATAATAAGAGAATGTAGAATATCTAGTTAAAAGAGGAGTGATATAAAATGAAAAATCCCTTTCTAAAAAGGGAGCTAAAAATAATAAATATGGGAGGAATAATAATGATATTAAGAAACCATCCTCACTTGGTTTGCAGCTTGTCGTGCTGTGAGGGCTTACGTGCATCAGTGATGCTGAGAGCTAAACTATCGGTAGTTTAACTACTGGCAGGGTCTCCCAAGATGGACAGGTCTCAGCTGAGGTGCCAGACCAAGACAAACCACCCGTCTGGGCAGCAGCAGAATGTGATAGTGTTGATGGCAGAGGATCACATTTTTGTGACAACGGCAACAACACCAAACTTAAACTGTGCGGAAGAAAGGCCCGGCAATCTACTTCTGTATCTTGCCATGAAAACCCAATGGATAGTTGCAACAAAACAAATTGTGCTATGGTGCTGGAAGATGAGACCCCCAGGTCGGAAGGCACTCAACTAGCTACTGGGGAAGAGCTGAAGACTTTTCAGAGTAAAGCCAGCATTTATGATGTGGTTGGATCAAAGCCCTCGGGAAGTCTGACTGCTGATGTAGCTGTGCATGAAATGAGTCAGAAGCTGTAAAGATGTCTTACACATTGGAACATGGAACATACGAAGCATGAACCAAGGGAAGTTGGAGGTGGTCAAGAATGAAATGGAACGTGTACAACTTGATCTGTTGGGTGTCAGCGAACTGAAATGGACTGGCATCGGGCACTTTGCATCAGATGATCACATGGTCTACTATGCTGGAAATGAAAGACAAGAAGAAATGGTGTTGCATTTATAATAAAGAAGAAACTTGCAAGAACTGTAATGAAATACAATGCAGTCAGCGAACGCTTAATCTCTGTTCTTCTACGAGGATTGCCTATCAACACAACTATAATTCAAGTATATGCCCCAACAACAGCTGCAGAAGAGAATGAAATTGAAGAGTTCTATGAACAAGTACAAGCTGAAATTGACAGAACATGCAAACAGGATATCCTGATAGTCATGGGTGACTGGAATGCAAAAGTTGGCAACAAAGAAGAAGGCAAAGTAGTTGGAAAATATGGACTTGGCAACAGAAATGAAGCTGGAGAAAGACTGATAGAATTCTGCAAGACCAATGATCTATTCATCTCAAACACCTTCTTCCAGCAACACAAGCGGTGACTGTACACATGGACTTCACCCAATGGATTGTATAAAAATCAAATTGACTACATCTGTGGAAGTCAACGATGGAAAAGCTCGATAACATCAACAAAGACAAAACATGGAACTGACTGTGGTACAGATCATCAACTACTAGTATGCAAACTCAAGCTAAAGTTGAAAAAGAGCAAACCACAGTAGTATAATGGGTACACTACTTGTCAAACTGATTGACAGGTGAGATAAGGATGGCAGGAGCCAATCAGCGTTCACTTCCGGTGTATGTCCCGCCTTAGGCCACGCCCCTCCCATAGAAGTGACTCCCGCCCCAAAATGTTGACAGATACCAATCAGCGCCCACTTCCGTTGTATGTCCCGCCTTAGGCCATGCCCCCTCCCATAGAAGTGAATGTTGAGCTAGCCCCGCCCAGCCCCACCCCTCCCACCCCCAAAATGTTGACAGGTACCAATCAGTGCCCACTTCCGGTGTATGCCCCGCCTTAGGCCACGCCCCCTCCCATAGAAGTGAATGGTAAGTTTGCCCCGCCCAGTCCTGCCCCCAGGCGTGGCCACCGCCCCCCACTTGACACACCCCTGCCCCCGCCCCAAGGATGACAACATCCAATCAGCGTACACTTCCGGGGGTGTGTCACACCCACGCCACGCCCCACAATATGGCATTAGCCAATCAGCACCCACTTCCGGGTTTGTGCTACACCCACAGCCTCCCACCCTCCTCCACGCCCCCTGCCTACATCATCGGAAATGACATCACCGGAAACAGGGCGTCATCAGAAGAGGGACTGTCCCTTTTTTGCTGACATCAGCGGAAACAGTATGGCTGACTCCGGAAATGACAGTATAGCTGACTCCGGAAATGTGTTTTTGCTTCTGCTTAATACTGAAAAACAAAAATGCTTTTCTCTCTCTCTCCCTCCCACACAGACTCAGTTGTTTTTTTCTCACACAAAAACTGATTCTTAGCACAGAGAGACAGGCAGGCTAGAATCTTTTTCTTTCCAAATGCAATTAGCACATCTTTGTTAGAGGGATCGGTGCGGCCTCTCACCCTCAACCACGCCCCTGCCTACATCATCGGAAATGGACTGTCCCTTTTTGCTGACATCAGCGGGGAGCAGTGTGACTGACTCCGGAAATGTGTTTTTGCTTCTGGTTAATGTTTACATCTGCAAAAAAGCAGGAACCCTGGAAAAAAATGCTTTTCTCTCTCCCACTGTCCCAGTTCTTATTTCTCACAAAAGATTCACAGCACAGAGAGACACAGGCTTTTCACTGAGACACAGACAGGGTAGAAAGCTTTTCTTTACAAATGCAATTGTTAGAGAAACCAGTGCTGTCCATGTGATAGAATTTTACTTTTAAGACCTCACTGTTAGAGAGAAGTATTCTGACAGGCCTGTAGAGTTCAGACTGAAATACAGAGAGACCTGAGTTCAAACGCCCCTAATACAGTTATTGTTTTTGAGAGAGCTGAGTTCAAATCCAAATACTAATACAGCTATTTTTTAGTGGCTTTGAGAAAACCAATACAGAGAGACAAGCCTGGACATGTCTCTCTAGGGTGTGGTAACACGTGATTGGTTGAAACAAGAGGTCTGTTCTGAGCATGCTCCAGGTGTTCTGAGCATGCTCCTGGTGTAAGGCTGTTTGTGTCCTGTGTGTAAGGGGAACATTTTAACACAGAGATTAAAAAATGGCTCTTTTTGGAACACCAAGCAGAATTTCCAGCAGGGCACACAACATGAATTACTTCCTTAAGGACCATGATGCAGAAGCAGAGGGGTATCCACCGATTGAAAATCCACTTGAAATACTGGAGAGTCTGGCAGAGCCTGAACAAGAAATAGCAGCTTTTGTGGATTATCCAGATGCCCAAATATTTTTCAACTCTCAAGAACCCTGCGATTCTGGCACTGAACTTGACTTAACATCTGACAACACAATGGATCCGGAAGATATAGAAATATATTACGCCACTGTAGATGCAGAAACAAACTGTTTATTGGAAGAACTAGGATCAGCAGAGGTAAGAGAAGTATTAACAGTGGTAGACATCCTGTCAAAATATGCATGGGCTGCAAGTTTAAAATCGAAAACCGGTCATGAAGTTGCTAAAGCCTTTGAAAAAATATTTAATCTAGGTCGTATACCTGAAAAAATATAGACAGACAAGGGTAAAGAATTTTTAAATAGGTCCCTGAAGAATTTATAAAAACAAAGAGGGGTTCATCATTTTGTAACCAATAATGATGTTAAAGCAGCGGTGGTAGAAAGGTTTAACAGGACTTTGAAATCCAAAATGTGGTGTTATTTTACTACACACAACACCTTTAGGTACCAAGACGTATTGCAGGCTTTTGTGCACAGTTATAATCATAGTTTTCCCAGAACAATAAAGACGAGGCCTGTAGATGTGACACACACACACACACACAAATTCTCTGCAGATCTGGAAAAGAGTCTACGGTGATAGCATCAATTGTGTCTTTTTAATATCACTAGAAATCCAGGACAACTGTTCAATATTTTGCTTAGATCTGCAAACTGTGATATGAAGGTTTAATCTGTGACAGAGATTATAGATCGTTCTTTAAAAAACACCAAGTTCTGTAAAAATTGACTTTTTATGAAAATGTATGTATTTCCAGAATCTATTAGTTGAACATACAGATGAACAAAAATTATATGTATACCTTTTATTTTTTTAAACTTGTAATGCTCAAATGAATTTCACAAGATGAAAACATTTTATTTGAAATAAAATATTTTGAACCTATGTGTGGTGTGTTTTAGGAATGCTTAGTTAATTAAACCTACAATGGGTTGTCTGGAAAAAAAATTGGGGCATCTAGGTGTGTCCTAAACAATAGGCCATAAGATAAGAATGTGCAGAGCTCTGTTGTAGAACTAAAATCCACTTAAGATGTCTGGGAAATGGGTGGGAATGTGTATTACCACATACACAATATATAGCATCTATTACAATGTACTGTCTGCGAAAAAAAAAAGGCATTGTGAATTAGCCAGGTCGTATGATAAGATTATGAGATCCAGTACATTTCAGCAGTCAGAAAAGATCACATAGTCTCTCTACAGTTTGCAACATTTTCTTCAGACATGGTGAGTAGATATGAGTCTTACTTTTTTAAAAATATTGTTGGCTATGTAATGTTTCTGTCTCTTATGATTGTCTTTAAAACAAATAGGAGCAGAAGCCGCGGAGTGTAAATAAACTCTCTCTTACAAAAAGAGAAAGTTAAAAGGTATGACCGGTGGTTTTTAATCCAATGGCTATGGGAGAGAAGTCTAACAGGAAAAGATCACACAACGATAGTTTTTCTGTCGGTGAATCTACACACGCCGGTACAGAATACAGAGGGCGTGGTGAAAGCCGTGTCTTTGATCACGGTGTTTCAGAGGACAGCGAAAATAATCATGCATTAGGCCCCGCTGCAGAATCAGAACCAGTTAGCTATGTTCAGTTTGTGAAAAGGTGGGATCGTAAATTGGACAAGTTTAATGGTGTAATTTATTCAAAGGAATTTCGGTTTATTAATTTAGACAGGGTAACATCATTATCTGAGGCTCAATTCGCCATTCGGCAAGGTATCCAGCATATTCTGGATGAGGTTAGCAGCAGGGTTTCACCCGGTGATTAGAGGTGCATCTACACTCATCTCTTTTTCACAATTCCTTGTATTCTGGAAAGTTAAACCCAGAAGCATTAGACGCTGACGATTTCTTAAATCAGATCGCTAAACTCCTTCAGAGTCACAGAGAAATCCAGGTTTGTGATATATTCCGTGTTGTTGTACTTGTAATAAGAAATCGGGGTGGGGGAGCTCGTAGGGTCTTAAAGACTATACCGTTTAGCCATATTATTCATTAGAAAAGGATGTATTTGATAGGCTTGAATAACACTGATAATAACCTGTGTTTTGCAGGTAGCCTCACAGCCCTCATGTTTTCTCCTGAATTTGAGGTTTCATCATGCGATTTTATTGATGATGAAACAGCATGTGTGTCTTGGAGGCACTCAAAAGACTGCTGTATATTGCCGGGTAGCACCAACATTTTCATTGCATGTTTTACAGGCAGCTCTCTTGCAAACTATCTAGAAGATTGTACAACTCCAAGCAAGCATAAGCTGTTGTAAAACATCATCAATAAAACCTCAAATTCAGGAGAAAACAGATATTTAAAGAGATCATCAGTTTCTCTCACAATGCTTGTGGTAGGCAGGTTTGTTCTTTGACCAAATTTACCCCACCGGGAATTTAAGAAAAGTTTTGCTATTTGACGCTTAGCAGGGTTTACCTTAATCTGGTCCGCACGCAAACACACTCCCTCTTTTCTAAAGAAATCAGCTATGTACACATTTTGTTTTTCAGTATCATTGCACCATCGAGGGTAGCCAGAAGCCTCTTGTTTTTGACGGAGGTGCATTTTGATGTATTCGGAAAAGAGATGATCAGATTTTTGCTCGAAATGCCAGATTTCATAGATTTCAACAACCACATACCCATTTGCAATGGCTAAATTCATCTCCACCGTACACCAAGTCCCCACAAAAGCTCTCTCCTCATCCGTGTGGGCACATATTTCCTGCTGCCGTGTGTCACAGTGGAAACATAAGCTTACCGCCCAACCGTATGGGTAACACCGGGAAAAAGAGCTTTCGTGGGGGATATACTTTTGCTTTTATAAAACCAAAGTACTTTGTAGGGGGACCAAATTTGTCATAAATGATTTTTGGATGGCCTATTGGATATTCCTTTGTTTTATTGACAAAAGGGTATAGGCTGGTAAAATCATAGTAGTGTATTTTTCCCCAGGTCTTGTTTTGTGGTACAGACAAATGGCATTTGTTCTACCCCCAAAAAGGGCATCTCGTGGAATCAGAGGTTGCGGTAATGCAGAGTCAGACAGGAAATCTGCGCAGCCCCCGTCATTTTCTTTTACCATCCGCTTCCACTCGTGCTCCCATAAACATATGATCTTGAACCCCCGGCTTTCCAGGAATGCAGCTTTTAGCTGTGTTTTGTAATAAAGAAAAACATAGGTCGTGGCTGTTACAGGATTCTGGTCTTTATCGTTATAACAACTCGGACAGCCGTGATGAAAACAATCATTAAATTCAAAAGCTGTTTCTACCCCATCGATCACGGCATAGCCATCAAGAAAATAAGACCCCCACCTTTTTTTCGTCACCTTTCAGAGCATGTGTGATATGTATGTTTTCTTTGGCCTCTACATACATCAGCCATTGAATAGAAGGGGATGAATATTTCTTTGTCGGTGATAGTTATCTGGTGGAATGAGTGCCACAGTCTTGGGTTCTAAAAACATTAATCTGAACATAGCCATACATACAGATGCACGGGTTATATATTGGAAAGGGTCTAAACATCTTGTTAGAATTTCTGAGATGTCACCATGCTCTACAAACACTTCTTTCTCTGTCATTTTCATGATTTCAGCTCGGTAGAGAACACAGGCCTGCCGCAAAATAGATACATCCTGCTGGCAGTAATAAGCCAACTCTTTTTGCAAATTAAAAGTTTTATGCTGATTGTCCTTGTACCATTGTAAAAATTCCTCTTTTTCTTCAGGCAACATGTTACTCACACCGTAATGTTCAACACCCAGCAGGTGGCCCACATAATTTTGATTTTCCAACATATTAAAAAAGTGCGGAAATTACCCCTTGCTGCCTGTAAAACCCATGGCTTGTGGAAGTTTGCTAAGTTTCATAGGCAGGAAATTTAGAGAGTCTATAAAACGTATAGTCAAAGGTTCAACGGTAATTTGTAAAAGTTTAGCACCTTGAACCAGCAGCCCCGTGTCCATCTTTTCCTTAAGCAGTTTTTTAAGAACAAAATATCCGTCATAACCTTTGGAATTATGGGCTATGAAGGTGTAGCCTTTAAATTTTTTGTCACAAAAATCTGTATAAAGGCAGAAATACATTCGAGACCCTTGAATTCCCAGTTTCTTTCATCATTTAAGTCTGACACATATATGTAATTAGGGACATGCCAGCCTGTTTCTTGCATACATTCACAATCATAAAAAATATACTTTTCAGATGTTTCAGTTTTACCAATAGGGGGTCATAAAACATAAGTGGACGCCATCCCCGGTTAGGGGCTCGCGACATAGTTTACAATGCCGGCCCTTGCACTTATGTTTCTTGTCCACATAAGACTCACATTTCTGGCACAGTATCTTAGATAAACACGCCACTTCTTCTTTTTTCAGAGCCAGATACGCGTGTCTATCTAAACACTCTTTAGAACATCAAAAGAGTTTGCAATTAGGGCATCTCTGTTGTACACCAACATTATTCGCACACGTTAGTGTCAAACAAAGACGGCACCACAATGTGCAATTATGATCGTGACTGTACGGTTTCTGACAGTAACTACAGAAGTTGCGCTCCCCATAGAATTTTTTGACATCAGTTATACCATAGAAATGGTCATCGTGTAGCAACAAGAACACAGTCTTAGGGAACACAGGTCTGTCTGTCTTAAAACAAACCCGTGAATTTGTGTGAAGCACAACGCGTATGTTTATCTTTAAATGCTGTTCAAATATTGCTGCATCATCGAGCATGACTTTTCTATGTACCGGCCACCCCAATTCATTATGTAGTTTTTTAGCACCTTCTAACAATTCAACATCTGTCATTTTTACCTGTGACATGAGGGCTGTGAGGCTACCTGCAAAACACAGGTTATTATCAGTGTTATTCAAGCCTATCAAATACATTCTTTTCTTATGAATAATATGGCTAAACGGTATAGTCTTTAAGACCCTACGAGCTCCCCCACCCCAATTTCTTATTACAAGTACAACAACACGGAATATATCACAAACCTGGATTTCTCTGTGACTCTGAAGGAGTTTAGTGATCTGATTTAAGAAATCGTCAGCGTCTAATGCTTCTGGGTTTAACTTTCCAGAATACAAGGAATTGTGAAAAAGAGATGAGTGTAGATGCACCTCTAATCACCGGGTGAAACCCTGCTGCTAACCTCATCCAGAATATGCTGGATACCTTGCCGAATGGCGAATTGAGCCTCAGATAATGATGTTACCCTGTCTAAATTAATAAACCGAAATTCCTTTGAATAAATTACACCATTAAACTTGTCCAATTTACGATCCCACCTTTTCACAAACTGAACATAGTTAACTGGTTCTGATTCTGCAGCGGGGCCTAATGCATGATTATTTGCGCTGTCCTCTGAAACACCGTGATCAAAGACACGGCTTTCACCACGCCCTCCGTATTCTGAACCGGCGTGTGTAGATTCACCGGCAGAAAAACTATCGCTGTGTGATCTTTTCCTGTTAGACTTCTCTCCCAAAGCCATTGGATTAAAAACCACCGGTCATACCTTTTAACTTTCTCTTTTTGTAAGAGAGTTTATTTACACCCCGCGGCTTCTGCTCCTATTTGTTTTAAAGACAATTAAAAGAGACAGGAACATTACATAGCCAACAATATTTTTAAAAAAGTAAGACTCATATCTACTCACCATGTCTGAAGAAAAAGTTGCAAACTGTAGAGAGACTGTGATCTTTTCTGACTGCTGAAATATACTGGATCTCATAATCTTATCATACGACCTGGCTAATTCACAATGCCTTTTTTTTTTTCGCAGACAGTACATTGTAATAGATGCTATATATTGTGTATGTGGCTAATACACATTCCCACCCATTTCCCAGACGTCTTAAGTGGATTTTATTTCTACAACAGAGCTCTGCACATTCTTATCTTATGGCCTATTGTTTAGGACACACCTAGATGCCCCATTTTTTTTTCCAGACAACCCATTGTAGGTTTAATTAACTAAGCATTCCTAAAACACACCACACATAGGTTCAAAATATTTTATTTCAAATAAAATGTTTTCATCTTGTGAAATTCATTTGAGCATTACAAGTTTAAAAAAATAAAAGGTATACATATAATTTTTGTTCATCTGTATGTTCAACTAATAGATTCTGGAAATACATACATTTTCATAAAAAGTCAATTTTTACAGAACTTGGTGTTTTTTAAAGAATGATCTATAATCTCTGTCACAGATTAAACCTTCATATCACAGTTTGCAGATCTAAGCAAAATATTGAACAGTTGTCCTGGATTTCTAGTGGTATTAAAAAGACACAATTGATGCTATCACCGTAGACTCTTTTCCAGATCTGCAGAGAATTTGTGTGTGTGTGTCACATCTACAGGCCTCGTCTTTATTGTTCTGTGAAAACTATGATTATAACTGTGCACAAAAGCCTGCAATACGTCTTGGTACCTAAAGGTGTTGTGTGTAGTAAAATAACACCACATTTTGGATTTCAAAGTCCTGTTAAACCTTTCTACCACTGCTGCTTTAACATCGTTATTGGTTACAAAATGATGAACCCCTCTTTGTTTTAATAAATTCTTCAGGGACCTATTTAAAAATTCTTTACCCTTGTCTGTCTATATTTTTTCAGGTATACGACCTAGATTAAATATTTTTTCAAAGGCTTTAGCAACTTCATGACCGGTTTTCGATTTTAAACTTGCAGCCCATGCATATTTTGACAGGATGTCTACCACTGTTAATACTTCTCTTACCTCTGCTGATCCTAGTTCTTCCAATAAACAGTTTGTTTCTGCATCTACAGTGGCGTAATATATTTCTATATCCTCCGGATCCATTGTGTTGTCAGATGTTAAGTCAAGTTCAGTGCCAGAATCGCAGGGTTCTTGAGAGTTGAAAAATATTTGGGCATCTGGATAATCCACAAAAGCTGCTATTTCTTGTTCAGGCTCTGCCAGACTCTCCAGTATTTCAAGTGGATTTTCAATCGGTGGATACCCCTCTGCTTCTGCATCATGGTCCTTAAGGAAGTAATTAATGTTGTGTGCCCTGCTGGAAATTCTGCTTGGTGTTCCAAAAAGAGCCATTTTTTAATCTCTGTGTTAAAATGTTCCCCTTACACACAGGACACAAACAGCCTTACACCAGGAGCATGCTCAGAACACCTGGAGCATGCTCAGAACAGACCTCTTGTTTCAACCAATCACGTGTTACCACACCCTAGAGAGACATGTCCAGGCTTGTCTGTCTGTATTGGTTTTCTCAAAGCCACTAAAAAATAGCTGTATTAGTATTTGGATTTGAACTCAGCTCTCTCAAAAAAAATAGCTGTATTAGGGGCATTTGAACTCAGGTCTCTCTGTATTTCAGTCTGAACTCTACAGGCCTGTCAGAATACTTCTCTCTAACAGTGAGGTCTTAAAAGTAAAATTCTATCACATGGACAGCACTGGTTTCTCTAACAATTGCATTTGTAAAGAAAATTGCATTTGTAAAGAAAAGCTTTCTACCCTGTCTGTGTCTCAGTGAAAAGCCTGTGTCTCTCTGTGCTGTGAATCTTTTGTGAGAAATAAGAACTGGGACAGTGGGAGAGAGAAAAGCATTTTTTTCCAGGGTTCCTGCTTTTTTGCAGATGTAAACATTAACCAGAAGCAAAAACACATTTCCGGAGTCAGTCACACTGCTCCCCGCTGATGTCAGCAAAAAGGGACAGTCCATTTCCGATGATGTAGGCAGGGGCGTGGTTGAGGGTGAGAGGCCGCACTGATCCCTCTAACAAAGATGTGCTAATTGCATTTGGAAAGAAAAAGATTCTAGCCTGCCTGTCTCTCTGTGCTAAGAATCAGTTTTTGTGTGAGAAAAAAGCAACCGAGTCTGTGTGGGAGAGAGAGAGAGAGAAAAGCATTTTTGTTTTTCAGTATTAAGCAGAAGCAAAAACACATTTCCGGAGTCAGCCATACTGTCATTTCCGGAGTCAGCCATACTGTTTCCGCTGATGTCAGCAAAAAAGGGACAGTCCCTCTTCTGATGACGCCCTGTTTCCGGTGATGTCATTTCCGATGATGTAGGCAGGGGGCGTGGAGGAGGGTGGGAGGCTGTGGGTGTAGCACAAACCCGGAAGTGGGTGCTGATTGGCTAATGCCATATTGTGGGGCGTGGCGTGGGTGTGACACACCCCCGGAAGTGTACGCTGATTAGATGATGTCATCCTTGGGGTGGGTGCAGGGGTGTGTCAAGTGGGGGGCGGTGGCCACGCCTGGGGGCAGGACTGGGCGGGGCTAACTTACCATTCACTTCTATGGGAGGGGGCGTGGCCTAAGGCGGGGCATACACCGGAAGTGGGCACTGATTGGTACCTGTCAACATTTTGGGCAGGAGTGGGCGGGGCTAGCTCACCATTCACTTCTATGGGAGGGGGCGTGGCCTAAGGCGGGACATACACCGGAAGTGGGCGCTGATTGGTACCTGTCAACATTTTGGGGCGGGGCTAACTCACCATTCACTTCTATGGGAGGGGGCTTGGCCTAAGGCGGGACATACACCGGAAGTGAACGCTGATTGGCTCCTGCCATCCTTATCTCACCTGTCAATCAGTTTGACAAGTAGTGTACCCATTATACTACTAACCACTCATGTATGCAGCAAAGTATGACCTTGATAATATACCACTGGAATTTAAAGACTGCCTGCAAAATCGATTTGCTGCTTTAGATACAAATGACAGAGCTCCGGAAGAGTTATGGAATGACATCAAGAAGGTTGTGTTGGAAGAAAGCGAGAAGTCTCTACAAAAGGTGAAAAAGCAAAAACGGCCAAAATGGATGACGGAAGAAACTCTGAAAATTGCCCAGAAACGCAGAGAAGCTAAAGCCAGAGGAGAAAGAAAGACAATCGCAGAACTCAACAGAGATTTCCAACGTGCAGCAAGACAGGACAAGGAAAAGTACTACAACGACGCATGCAAGGAAATAGAAGCAGAAACTACTAGAGGAAGAACAAGATCGGCTTTCCTAAAGCTACGAGAATTAAAGAAAAAGTTCCAGCCTCGAATTGGAATGTTACAAGATGCTCAAGGTTCTATGTTGAATGATGCTGAGAAGATCAAGAAAAGGTGGAAGGAATATACAGCGTTTTTATATGATAAAGATCAAGTGGACCAACAGCCGTTTCAACCTGTACCTTATGATCGGGAACCATTGGTGATGAAGGAAGAAGTTGAAGCAGCATTGAAAGCCTTATCAAAGAACAAAGCACCAGGCATTGATGGCATTCCTATAGAAGTATTGCAGCAATCTGATGCAGCTGTTACCATACTTACAAGGCTCTGCCAAGAAATATGGAAGACAACATCATGGCCAACTGACTGGAAAAGATCTGTGTTTATACCAATACTAAAGAAAGGTGATCCAACTGACTGTGGAAATTATCAAACAATCGCTCTGATCCCACATGCCAGCAAGATTCTACTGAAGATTATTCAAAAGAGACTACAACCATACCTGGAACAAGAACAACCTGAAGTGCAAGCAGGGTTCAGGAAAGGGCGAGGAACGAGAGACATCATTGCGGATATGAGATGGATCCTTGAAAAGACTAAAGAATACCAAAAGAATATCTATTTGTGCTTTATCGACTATAGCAAGGCTTTTGACTGTGTAAACCATGAGAAACTCTGGGCCACATTAAGAAGCATGGGTGTACCAGAACACCTGATCGTTCTCTTGCACAATCTGTACATTGATCAAGAAGCAACAGTTCGAACGGAACAAGGAGAAACAGAATGGTTTAAAATAATCAAAGGTGTAAGACAAGGCTGCATACTTTCTCCCTACCTGTTTAATTTATATGCAGAACAAATCATCAGAGAAGCAGGATTGTATGAAGACAACAGAGGTGTGAAGATTGGTGGAAGACTCATCAACAACCTTCGCTATGCTGATGATACTACATTACTGGCTGAAAGTGAAGATGATCTGAAACATTTGCTTCTCACAATCAAAGAACATAGTCTCAAAATGGGCCTGCACCTTAATGTAAAGAAGACAAAGATCATGACAACTGGCATAATCAGCAGGTTCATCGTTGAAGGAGAAGAAATTGAAATTGTGAACAACTTTAAACTACTTGGATCAGCTATCAATAAAGAAGCAACAAGCAGTCAAGAAATCAAACGACGCATTGCTCTTGGCAGAATGGCTATGAAAGACCTAGATAAGATTCTCAAGAGCAGAGATGTCTCTCTCCATACAAAGATTCGACTTGTTCAAGCCATGGTATTTTCAATAACATCATATGGATGTGAAAGCTGGACAGTGAAAAAGACAGACAGGAAGAAAATTGATGCCTTTGAATTATGGTGCTGGCGGCGAATACTGTGTATACCATGGACTGCCCGAAGAACAAACCAGTCGGTACTAGAGGAGATCAAACCTAAGCTTTCTTTAGAAGCTCAGATGACAAGACCTCGACTTTCATACTTTGGACACATCATGCGAAGAGAGAGATCATTAGAGAAAGACATTATGCTTGGCAAGATAGAAGGTCAACGCAAAAGAGGAAGGCCAGCAATGAGATGGATCGATACAATAACAGCAGCTACGGGTACCAGTCTGTCAACAATGAGCCGCCTGACTGAAGACCGAACACAATTTAGGATAGCTATCCAGAGGGTCGCCATGAGTCGACTCCGACTCGACGGCACTTAACAACAACAAGAAACCATCTCAAAAAGGCTGCTCCGAAGGATTATCACAAAGAGGGTGTAACGTCATTCAGAATCCAATATATACTGAACCAAGCACATTAATGAAAGTAAACCACGGGTCATAAAACAAAGAGGCGTATATAGATTTAAAAATAAATATATATATATATGTATATATAATTGCATCTAACTGTATGTATTTTTCATATACAGACATAAAAGAGCATGCGTAAGAAACGAGAATTAGTATAAGTTGATGAGTACTATCCATTCTTGTAGGGACGCACTCCGCAGGAAGACAATATCTATCCCAAAAGAAAGGGAGAAAAGAATATAACTCAAAGGAAACACAAAAAACCACATGCTTAAAAGCGTGAACTAAAGGACAAAAACATGGTAAAATTGTAAACTTAAAAAATCAAAACCTATTTAAAATGTGCCATCTATACATGCCTGTGTATAGCGGCACAAGCTGCTGTAACATCACCCAATGGAGTACCAGTGAAACCGCTTATGAAACTTAATAAAAGTCAATGCGGCAAACTTTCAAGGAGCTAAAAAAACAAAAGGGGAAGAGGGAAAACCCATCAGACATGATCCAAGGGCAACAAACGCGCCGATCATAATTATACATAATGAACATTTAAGACCAAACCACCAGAATGAATGATACCTGTGTCCCCCAGACAGTTTGTTTTTTTGTGTTTCCTTTGAGTTATATTCTTTTCTCCCTTTCTTTTGGGATAGATATTGTCTTCCTGCGGAGTGCGTCCCTACAAGAATGGATAGTATTCATCAACTTATACTAATTCTCATTTCTTACGCATGCTCTGTTATGTCTGTATATGAAAAATATATATAGTTAGATGCATTTATATATATATATATATTGTGGCAAGGAGGCCTATCCGGAGTCAGGGGGAGGACAAAGAGACAGGGAATTCACCCTAGTAAAGGGCCCCCTTTTACCAAATCAGGGTAGGAAAGTCACAAACACCTCCAGGAATCAGAAAACTTCCACGTGGCCAACATTTTATGCTTCCCCTAGTGGAAGGAAGGGGAGAGTATACAGGGCTCAGAACCCCTTAAGCAGTGAATGCTCCAAGCATGCAGGTGCCCAAAGTCAGGCTGATTGCCATCACCTGAGTAGGGAGAAGTTGGAGCTAGAGCTCTGGAAGTATAAACCTAGGCCAAAGTATGAGAGAGGGGGAAGAAAAGCAGGAAGCCAGGCTGACACGAGCAGAGGCACCGACACGAGCAAGGGAAGCTTAACTGGTGCTGAGCTGAGCAGAGCAGAGGAACTGAGCTTCCAGGAGGAGAGAGTGCTAATTGGCATATAGCATGTCTGCAGGAGAGTTTGGAGCCTGGAACAAGAGAGACTCCAAGATTCCCCGGGAGGCTGTTAGCTGAGCACTGTGAGCAGGACGGGGAGTCAGAACCTATGCAGCTGGGAGAGCCCGAGGTGAAGATGAATGATGAGGACACTCCCATGGACTGTTCCTTTTGCCAAGCTTTAAACCTGGGAACGTAGAGAAAACAAGCCAGTCCTGAAAGAAACTCTTCCAGGAAAAGGTACCCGTAGTCCACAAGCAGGGTGGCGTGTTTCCGACGTGTTTTTAAAGGGGAAATTTACGGGGACTAAGGAGCAAGCCTGGAACTGTGATAAGCTTGTTAATCACCTCCTCCTGGAATGAGGACACTGGGGTAAGCTAAAGTAGCTATTATAACAAAGCTTTCTTTTGCCCCTGGATTATATTTGTTACTTGGAAGGTAACCAAGAAATGTTTGAAGCTGAATAGAAGCTATACTATCACGGACAGAGGATGTGATTTTGTTTTGTGCTTTACCCAGCAAGGCTAAAAAGGAAATGCAATATCCTTGTTGTTAAAGACTGTGTATCCTGAACTATAGAGAACCTTTAACAGCCATTTTGTGTTTGGCTTTGTTTTTGGACAATGCTCTACTTCAAAGAGTCCTGAACAACTAATCCTGTATGTGGTACGAACGAACCATTGTGTATAAAATAAATTTCTGTCATTTGCCTTACCTCTTTGAGCCTAACTACAACTTTTTGCCTGATGCACCCACACAGCTAAACAAAGACTACATTTCCCAGAGGGCACTGCGGGGAAATAGTTTTGGAAAAAGCTGAAAAAGCGGATAGCAGAAAGTTTCTCTAAATAACCACGCCCCTCTAAGCTAGAGGCGAGTGGTGGTGGCGTGACAATATATATATTTTTTATCTATATACGCCTCTTTGTTTTATGACCCGTGGTTTACTTTCATTAATGTGCTTGGTTCAGTGTATATTGGATTCTGAACGACTTTACACCCTCTTTGTGATAATCCTTCGGAGCAGCCTTTTTGAGATGGTTTCTGAATATCATTATTATTCCTCCCATATTTATTATTTTTAGCTCCCTATTTAGAAAGGGATTTTTCATTTTATATCACTCCTCTTTTAACTAGATATTCTACATTCTCTTATTATTTTTTATTTTTTGGAATTGTTTTACACTATTTATTCAAAAGTTGTTTGTGGGTGGATCCTGTATCCACACATTCCATGTTTTGTTGGTTTCCCCCTGATTCTCTCTTATAGTTTTTTGTTTTCCCTTCTCTTGTCTAGCTAATCAAGATATAGTATAGAATACATACAGGTATGTTTTAATTTATTTTATTTCATATAATCCTGGTATTCCCTCCCCCCTTCGTTTGACGTCTCATGGTTTCTAACTATCGTCATATGATTTGATATTGTCCCTTTTGTCACACCCTCAGTGATATTTTTATGTCTTTACATATGAGGTATTATAATGATTTTAGTATATGTTTTATTATTTATTACAGTTTATTAACATTATTATGATTCGCATATTTACTATAATTTTATATTACTCATCCTTTTTGACCTTGTGTATTCTCTGTGATCTTTGATTGTACTGTATTTTTAGCTTTATTTTCACAAAGTTTATGCTGTATCTTTTTGTGTTTATATATGCGTGTTTTATCTATTTTAGTCTTTTGTTTTAGCATTTATTAATACATATTATCTTTTAATGCTACTTATTATTCATTTCTGTTATTTGTTTTTAATTTGTTCCTCTTAGCCATTTTAGCCCCTGAGGAAGGCTTCACGAAACACGGCCTGTGTCGGGCCAGTGGCTGGATCTGTTTAATAAAGTATATTCTTCCTGCAATCCACGGTTTGTATTGGGTTTGCTCTGTACTTAAGGACATTTGGGTTACTTTTGTCTTTATTGAAACGTCTTTGTTGATATGCCCTAAATTCAGTCTTTTACTAGCATTTATTTGGTTTTATACCGCGCTATTCATGATCAGCACGGTTTACAAAATAACATCTTACATGGACCAGTTTATATTGAACATGTGAACAAGATATAAAACAATTAACTTATTTACATTGATAGATCATTAATAGATCATACACAGTAGCATATAAGAATGGGGAACTATTTACAATCCAACAGAATCTTGAGCATGATATTGGTGGATAAGTCTTTAAGTTACATGTTCGAAAGCAAGATAGAATAGGTGTGTTTTGATTGCTTTGCGAAAGGTGGCCAAATCTGATATGAGACGAATAGGAGAAGGAAGGGAGTTCCATAGTAGAGGGGCAAAGAGGGAGAATGCTCCATTCCTGGCAAATTGGGAGCTTTTTCTAGCTATGGATGGGATGGTAAGAGTGTTTACCATGTTTGTTTTTCTTGCTCTGTTGTCAAGAGTCCAATGTAGGAGATCCTCCAGTGAGGGTGCGGATAGGTGATGGAGAATTTTAAATATTACCAGGAGAGTTTTGTACTTGAGTCGACTGCTTATTGGGAGCCAGTGAAGGGGGAGTCACATGTTCGTATCTGGAAGCTCCGTAGATGTTTCGTGCAGCAGTATTCAATGCTAATTGTAAAGGATGGATAGAATATCTAGGAAGCCCATGCAGGATGATATTTGCTTAGTCGAAGAGCAGAGTGATCAGGGCTTGGAAGACAGTGCGGAAGTCATTAGGCTCCAGTAAGGGTCTGAGATGTCGGAGGGAACGTATTTTATGATAGACAGACTTTCTGATATTTCTTCTTCAAGGATACATTCTTCCGAACTATGCACTCTTGGGCGACTGTAGGCTTTCCCTTATTAGCTAGTTTAAAAGCTGCTCTATCTCCTTTTTAAAGGTTAATGCCAGCAGCCTGGTTCCATCCCATTTAAAGTGGAACTCATCTCTTCGGAAAAGCCCTTCCTTTCCCCAGAATGTTGCCCATTTCCTAATAATTTCAAAATCCTCATCCTTGCACCATTGTCTCATCCACGCATTGAGACTCTAGAACTCTGCCTGCCTTTTGGTCCTGCCTGTGGAACAGGAAGCATTTTTGAGAATTTTACGCTGGAAGTTCTGGATTTCACCTTCCTACCTAAAAGCCTACATTTGGCCTCCAGAATTTCCCTACCACACTTTCCTATGTCATTGGTACTAGCATGTACCAAGACAGCAGACTCCTCCCCAGCACTATCTAAGACCTTGTCTATGTGGTGCCTGAGGTCCGTTACCTTCATACCAGGCAAGCATGCTACCAGGTGGTCCTCATGTCCACCAGTCACCCAGTTATCTACATGCCTAATGATCGAATCACCAACTATAATGGCTGTCCTAACCCTTCCCTGGTGGGCACATGGCCTTGGAGAAACTCCTCTGTATGAGAGGGTTTTACATCACCTGGAGGACAGGTCCAAGCTACAGGTTCACTTCCTGCCACACTAGGGTGATGCTCTCCTATCACGTGACCTCTCTGCTCCATGGTAACAGGGATGCTGCCAGACTGGAAGTGGGACTTCAGTACTACATCCTTGTAGGTCTCATCTATGTACCTTTCTCTCCTCCTTATGTCCTCCAAGTCTGCTACTTTAGCCTCCAGAGATCGGACCTGTTCCCTGAAAGCAAAGAGCTCCTTGCACATAGTGCACACGTAAGACCCCTCACCAACTGGGAGAAAATCATTCATGTGACACTCACTGCTGGCCTTCCTCTTTTGCGTTGACCACCTCCCTTGACAAGCATGATGTCTTTCTCTAATGATCTCTCTTTTCGCATAATGTGTCCAAAGTATGAAAGTCGAAGTCTTATCATATGAGCTTCTAAAGCAAGCTTAGATTGGATCTCCTCTAGTACTGACTGGTTTGTTCTTTGGGCAATCCATGATATACACAGTATTTGTCACCAGCACCATAGTTCAAAGGCATCAGTTTTCTTCCTGTCTAGCCTTTTCACTGTCCAACCTTTGCATGCATATGATGTCATTGAAAATACAATGGCTTGAACAGTTCGAATCTTTGTATGGAGAGAGAGTAATTTCTGAAAAAAACAAACCAAAATATGACTTGGACAGGATGACCCTTGGCAGTGATTACAGCCTCCAAATGTTTCTTGTAGCCATCTATAAGTTTCATATCTGTCTGCTGGTAGTTTCTTCCACTCTTCAACTGCGATTTGTTCCAGCTCATGAATATTTCCAAGATTCCTTTAACAATGGCAGATTTTAGTTCTTTCCAAAGGTTCTTAATTGGCTCGAGATCAGGACTCATTGCTGGCCAGTTTAAAACAGTCCATTTGTTCCTTTTTAATCATTCTTTTGTACTTTTGGATGTATGTTTTGGGTTGTTGTCCTGCTGGTGGACCCATGACCTTTGACCTAGCTTTCTGACACTAGATAGCACATTTTGCTCCAAAATGCCTTGATAGTCCTCTGACTTCATGATTCCTTTAATACGTTCCATACCTCCAGTTCCTGATGCAGCAAAACAGCTCCACAACATTATGGAATCTCTACCATAATTAACTATAGGAAGGATGTGTTTTTCCTTATAAACTTCATTTCTTTGCCTGTAAATGTATTGCTAGTCTGCATTGCCACAAAGCTCAAGTTTTGTTTCATCTGGCTACAGAACATTTTCACAGAAGGATTGTAGTTTCTCAAGGTGGGTTTTGGCAAACATCAGGTGTACCTTTTTATGTCTTTCTTTGAATTGTTGGGTCCTCCTTGGCCTTTGCCCATGAAGTCCTCCTTTGTTTAGTGTGTGGCATATGGTATGGGTTGAAACATCACACCAGATTGCTCCAGGTCAGCTTTAAGCTCTCTAGATGTTGTACATGGTGTTTTTCCAACAGTTTGGACTAACCTTCGAAGACTTCTTGGATTTATTTTCCTCTTTCCACCACGTCCTGGGAGATTTTTGACAGTTCTGTAAGCAGATAACTTCTTAATAACTTTGCGAATTGTAGACACAGAAATCCCAAGGTCTTTGGAGGTGTCCTTTCCTTTGAAGTTTGATGTTTCTTGATAATGGCTTTTATGACAGTGTCAGGCAGCTCTCTTGTTTTCACCATTGTGAAAATGGAACAAGGAAGTGAATGCGGCCATTTTAAACCTTAGAGCCTTCATTCACTGGTTGATTCAAGTCGTGTGAGTACTGACAATTGCTCACAGGTGCTTCTAATTTTAATGCATTGGGAATGTGGTTCTTCTGTTCAAACTGATTTGAATTGTTTATAAGGGTGCCAATAATCAAGTCCTAACTCAAAATCCCTAATGATGTCACCACTATAGTAATTCTTACAAAAAGGTGCACATTTTCTAATCTCCTATACTACAAATATAAACTCCCCAATAGTAACGAACAGTAATAACACTCATTTTTTGTCGGATCGCCTACCATGAGAGTGAGAAATCATTCTCTTGAGGTAGGCCCTCCGTTTTAATACATTTTAAAAGAATAGCCAACCGGCCTAAATGCGTGAGGCTACACACTCCCTAGAGCAAACCCCCACAATGTTTAAGATATACTGCTAACCAAAGCTGATGTTGCATGCTTGTTATGATACATTTACTGCTATAGTTCTTTCAAAAAGACTCTTATAGCCCAAAATCTTGGTGCCTCGCCACTAAATTACTCATCTGATGCCGATTAAGGCATATGGCTGTAAGCAAATCATCCACTGGATACTACGATCGATCCTTCTGTTGGGTACTGCGACACAAACATTTGTGAAGCCTGTTCTCTTTTCGGCTCTTCTTCAAGCAACGTAATCCCTACTTCCTGTTCCGGTATTAATATGATCATATCACCTGGGATTGTATTCAATTAACATATCATAACCAAAACAATAGGCATCCATTCACAAAATACATGATACTTAATTTAAAGACCACCACTCCACCTCTGTGTTCAAGCCTCCCGGAATAGTAGAATGGAGCATATAAATCTATCGCTGCTCTTTGTAGCGTAACTGGCTTAAACGGTTACCGCCACGTAAAAGTGGAGGGACCATATCCAATACAAGCCATCTTAATTGCTCAAAAGAATGCTCATGTTGTACACAATGTTGTACTAATGGTGCTGACAGGTCCTTGGTATTAATACGGGATCGATGTTCTTTCAGATGTAGCCTCACGCATTTAGGCCAGTTGGCTATTCTTTTAAAATTGATTAAAATGGAGGGTCTACCTCAAGAGAATGATTTCTCACTCTCATGGTAGGTGATCCGACAAAAAATGAGTGTTATTACTGTTCGTTATTATTGGGAGTTTATATTTGTAGTATAGGAAATTAGAAAATGTGCACCTTTTTGTGAGAATAATCATGTCCTGGCATTGTCTCGGTTTTCATACTATTTCCTTTTTTAATTGGTCTTGTTTTATTTGATTCTTTTATGTATCAAATATGTGTGCATATATAGTCCAAAGCGATTTTACTGGTCACTTGTTTTTAGGAGATATTGGGCATTAAGTGTTTGAACTGCAAGGGTGCCAATAATGTTGACCACAATTGTATAAGAAAAGGAAACTTTCCTAATCCTCTCATGTCTCAACTGCTGATATGAAGAAATGGTTAAAAGATGGGCCTGAAATGACCTCAACTGTCAAATAGGAACATAAGGAACAAGCAACAAAGATAAATAAAATGGAAGACTTGAATAAAAGGAATGATGAGAAAGCATCAAAGTTTTAAAAACAATGTGTTGTGCAATCGGAAACAATGCTCCTTCAACAAAAGGAGGTGAAACATGGTCCCTCCTTTTAGCCCCATACAAGATGTTCACCGCTCTGTTCTGTTTGTATATATGTGGGGGAATGGACGTGTTTAGGACGGGTGTAGAAAAAATAGGTATGCAGAAGTTGAATATATGGGGGCATCTCCACACATTAATGTGTGTATGTGTGGGCATATAAGTGAAGGTGTTTAGTGCATTCCAACAGACCAAGAAGAAAGAGTTCCCAGGATCTCCTCAGTCTCCCACCACAGACTCGCAAATCCAAGCAAACCATAAGAATGAGAGTATCCTAATATGCCCTGCCCTCTGGAATTCACTACCCTCCTCAATTCGAAATACCAAATCAACCACAGACTTTCGTAAAAAGCTTAAAATCCTCCTTTTCACAGAACATTTTGGCATCAGGCATTCAACAACCACAGATCAGGAGTACCCATACAAATAATCACTTCATCCTCCACCCTACCCCCATAAAGCCCTTTAACCTCCTCACCCCTCCCCCACCCCTATGTACATAGTTTGTCTACAGAAATACTGATTCAAATGTATTGAAATATACAAAAGGTTCATTGTTTTCTGTCTACATTTAAATAGTTTTCATGTTCATTGTAAATGGCTTTTGATGTTCCTTGTAACTCATTCTCTGTATCAACCCAGTTCCATGTAAACCGTTTTGACTTGTAGAAAAGGGGTATAAAAAAATTTGTTAAATATGCTTGGAAGTATGAATGTGTATATAGGTATGTGTATAGTTTGGGCAAGTGTTCATATGGGACTGCATGTATCAGTTGTCTGTGAGGGTGTGTAAATTGAAAAGTTGCTGTCAGTTTGGATTTCAGGTCTAGACTACTTATGCCCTTGAAGAAATGAGGATAAGTTTGAGGTAAGGGAGACCAAGTAGAGACGGGGGAAGGTTTGAAAAACTTGCGAGGGGTCAAGGGCCTTTTGACATCAGGCGGGGGGTGGGGGGGGTGGGCTATATATGCTGGCGACAAATGCTTCCTAAACAAGATATGGGTTTTCTTCTTGGAAGGTATGTGCCACAGTAGGGGGAATGCCTTAATGGGATGTCTGTTGGGATTGGGCTTTTGCTGCTGGGTAATGTGTGAAGTTATTGCTTGCTCTGGAGGAGTTCCCAAGATCAGTAAGGGGCACATTGGCCTTATGATATTCTGAGCTGTATTGTGACCTGTGTTAACCTTTTTTAGTATTAATGAGCTGCTTTATATTAATTTGCATATGATCCGGCTCATTCATTTTTGACACACGTTTCACCAGATAGAGATATACATTAACATGTTTTTAACAACATTAAGCATTGATATCAGCATTCACTGTATGCTGATAGGTAAGCATTGCTTCGTAAGTAGGCCTCTTAGAGACTAAGGAGCCTCAGTCAGTCTCTCTGAAGATTGACTAGATTGAGTTTGTAAATTTAGAGCTTATTTTAAATAAGTAACTAAATTTAGGATCCTAAAAGTAGTCACCTATGAGGTGGAGTTAGGGCACTGTTTTCCTGACCTGATACCTAAGTTATGCCCCTAAATAGGCATTTTAGAAGAGTTAGATGACATTTACATGGGTAAATGAACACATAGATCTAATATAGATTTTAAGAAAACCGCTAATGTGTATGTCCATAGTACGCACAGATTTAGAAGGTTATGGATGTGGTGTGGGCAAACTTTTAAAATGCACACAAACTGCAGGAAGTGATGTCATCGAGCTTAATGGACTGCTGAGCAAGGAGCTCTGTAAGATAGCCCAACAAAGAGGCTAAAAGAAAGCCCTTGACTCTCAAAAAAGTGATTGTGAGTGGTGGTGAAGGGATTTGGTAAGCTCCTGATCAGGAGAATGGCTGTCATGTGTCGAAAAATGGCAGATCTCAGAGAGTTTGCCTAAATGGGCAAGAAGGCCAAGGGGCGAGAAATGGAAAAGATGGCTGAAGAGCAACTCAAGTGTGAGGAAAATGAAGCCGTGATGGCAGTGAGTGAGCTGCTAACTGGCAAGGGAGCAGTGGTTCAAATTACAAAGGAGTAGCTGAAAGCCTGGTTTGCAGAGATTCATACGGAGATTACTAGAGTGAAGACAGTGGTTGGCGAGGTGGTGGCGGAGCTTTGGTAGAAGGTGCTTGAGGTGGGGTGGAGAGTGGAGGAAGTAGAGTGCCTGGTGGAGGAGGCCACAGAGGAGTTAGAGCATTTACAGAACCGCATGGAGACTCTTGTGGAGGATAAGGAGGTGATAGTGCTTAAGTTAGAAGATCTTGAAAACAGATCAAGGCTCAATAATCTTCGGATTAAAGGGGTGTCGGAGATGGAGGAGTTAAAGGACTGTGTCATTGTGGCACAAGGAATTTTTGAGGTGCTCTTGGACAAACATTAAAGAGGAAATCCCTTCAGAGAAAAGGGAAATTAAGGTGGATTGAGTGCATAGGGCGCTTGGATTGCCAGTGGATAGTTACCCCGTGATACTGTTTTTGTTTGCATGAGTACCCGGTGAAGGAGAAGATTGAAGTTCAAATGCGTGCTGTAGGCCATTTTGAGTGGCAAGGGCAGAAGATCACAATCTGGCTGCAGTGACGACTGTGCAGAGGAAGGAAGTTCAGGACTTCACAGAAAGGCTGAGGAGAGATGATATCTGATACAAGTGGATTTATCCAAGTGACTGACATTCATGGTCAATGGAATTACTAGGTGGTCAGTGACATGAAGGATTTTGTGGTGGCCATTCAGGAGGCAAGGCTGAAAGATATTCCAGCATTGGAGCTTGAGCAGAGTGGACAGAGATCGGCTGCTGAGGAAAAGCAAAGTGGACTGCATACTTGAGGGGACTGTTTCCTGTATAAGAGGAATGTTTATTTGAAGATTATTGTATCTTTGGCCAGTTGATTTGTATGGTTGATTGGAGATTAAGGTTTCTGAGTGAAAAGAATGGTGTGTAGCTGAAGGTGGAGAGTGTGATGAATGGGGATAGTGGGGTGTATCTTGATAAACTGGACGACCGGGCGTCCAAATGGCAGATGAAATGTAATATGGACAAGTGCAAAGTTATGCACCTAGGAAAGAAAAACCCAAACTATGGTTCCACGATGCAAGGTTCCACATTAGGAACCACCACCCAGGAAAAGGATTTAGGGGTCATCGTGGATAACATGTTAAAACCCTCTGCCCAGTGTGCATTGGCGGTCAAGAGAGCAAATAGAATGCTAGGTATGTAATGGAGTGGCCTAGTGGTTGGGGCAAGGTACTTCAGGCCGGAAGGTTGGGGGTTCAAATCCCACTAGAGGACAGTAACCTTGGGCCGGAAGGACTGGGGTTTCTAGTCCCACAGGTGCTCCTTGTGGTCTTGGGCAAGCCACTTAACCCTCCATAGCCCACGTTCCCTGTAAAATAGTTATCTCCAAGTTATAATGCCCTGTTCAATGTAATTTCAGCTTGTTCAATGTAAACCGCACTGATGCAGAATAGCGCGGTATATAAGAGAATGTAAATAAATAAAATAAATAAATAAGGAAAGGAATGGAGAATAAAACAAAGGATATTATAATGTCTCTGTATCGTTCCATGGTTTATGTTAATGTTTATTATATTTGATATACCGCTCAAGCCAAAGCATCAGAGCGGTTTACAATATTACATAAAAGTTACAGAAAATATGAAAAGAACGCCATTAATTAGATAGGACAGAATAAGAGATACAGTGATAGTTAAAGGAATAGAGGAGACAAGAAGAAATGTTCCACATAGCATCCGAAGAGGTAGATATCATACCACCAGGTGTTTAAGCTCCCACTCACAACCTCCGCTGTCGACATCACCGCTCCGATCTCCACAGCAAGCAGAACCAATGTAGCAGCATTTTAAACGGCCCCGCACGGTCCTACGCCTAAGGGCAACGCCAAAGGGCCCTCTGGCGAAGCCCTCAGGCGCGGGTCCGCCAGTGGAAGTGACGGTTTTAAAGCCGTTAAAGGCAGCTGGTATGGGCAGGCTGAAAGGAAAGAGGTGGAGCTCCCGCTCACACACCTCCGATGCTGGCTGGCTGCTGCTCTCCCCGTCTCTGCGCGCCAGTGGAAGTGATGGTTTAAAGCCGTTAAAGGCAGCTGGTATGGGCAGGCTGAAAGGAAAGAGGTGGAGCTCCCGCTCACACACCTCCGATGCTGGCTGGCTGCTGCTCTCCCCGTCTCTGCGCGCCAGTGGAAGTGACGGTTTTAAAGCCATTAAAGGCAGCTGATATGTGCAGGCTGAAAGGAAAGAGGTGGAGCTCCCGCTCACACACCTCCGATGCTGGCTGGCTGCTGCTCTCCCCGTCTCTGCGCGCCAGTGGAAGTGACAGTTTTAAAGCCTTTAAAGGCAGCTGGTATGGGCAGGCTGAAAGGAAAGAAGTGGAGCTCCCGCTCACACACCTCCGATGCTGGCTGGCTGCTGCTCTCCCCGTCTCTGCGCGCCAGTGGAAGTGATGGTTTTAAAGCCGTTAAAGGCAGCTGGTATGGGCAGGCTGAAAGGAAAGAGGTGGAGCTCTTTGTGTGCAGTTCCGGTCGCCATATCTTAAAAAGGATACAGCATTATTTGAAAGGGTATAGAGAAAAGCCTCCAAAATGGAACAGGGGATGGAAGGATACCCCTATGAAGAAAGGCTAAAAAGAGTTAGGGCTCTTCAACCTGGAAATGAGACGGCTGAGGGGAGATATGATAGAGGCCTATAAATTAATGAATGGAATGGAACGGGTAAATGCAGATCGATCGTTTACACCATCAAAATATAGAAAGACTAGGGGGCATGCAATGAAGCTACAAGGTAAACTATTTAAGACTAATAAGAGAAAATATTTTTTCACTCAACGTGTAATCAAACTCTGGAATTTGTTACTGGAGGATGTAGTAAAAACTGTTAGTGTAGCCGGGTTTAAAAAAGCTTTGTACAAGTTCCTGGAAGAAAGGGCCATAAACCAATATTAAAGTAGACCCAGAATATCCACTGCTTGACCCAATACAAGCATTGGCATGTAACGTCCCTAACCCACAATCTTCTAACTGGCTAGTTGGTGATTTTAACTTGCCTTCGCTACCAGCATCACACGCCTCAGCTTTCCTCGAAGCCATGCACCAACTAGGCTATGAACAACTTATCGACGCCCCCACCCACTCCAGAGGAAGCATACTGGATTTAATATTCGCACCTCAACTGATAACCAACACATCTCAGAAGATCATGATCTCCATAACTCCGGTACCCTGGTCTGATCACAATCTACTCATATTTAACATCCCCACCGAACATTCCACTACTGATTGCAACAAACCAGGTCGCCCCCCAAGTGCCCTCGAAACACGCTTCCGTCCTTTCAATAAGATCGAAGTCCTGGAAAAAATTCTACCTGCTCTCCACAAAGACTTACCTTCGCAAGAGGACTTAGTAACTAACTGGGACAATACATTAAAAGCTGCTGCATGCATATCTGCTACCGACAAGATTAAGACCAAGGACAAACATAAACCATGGTTCTCCACGGAATTACAAGAATCTCTCCTTCACCTGCGCAGACTTGAGAGACGCTGGCGCTCCTCTCGTTCCCCCGACGCACTATGCTCGTACAATTCATACCTACAAACTCACCGAAGAATGACAATTGAGACAAGAAAGAAATTCCACTCAAATACGCTAATGAGGTCCTTAAACAAGCCACATGACCTCTTCAATATAGTTAAATCCTTAACAGGTGACCCATCCACTTCCCAACCACCTATGCCACACCCCCAAGACTATGCCATATACCTACAATCAAAAATGATACAGACCAGTATGATTACCACAACTTCATCACCTTCCACCCCACAGACCGTGGTCCAATTAGTATCGCTTGACAAATTTTCCCAGGTATCCCACAAAGAAATCGAAGATATCATAGCAGCTATTAATTTAACTACCGCACCAAATGACCCCTGTCCAGCCAGATGGATCAAAGAACTACGACATGAACTTAGCCCAACTATTAGCAAGATTGTCAATTATTCCTTCTCAACAGGATCCTTCCCTCAGAGCCTGAAGTACTCATCCATCCGTCCGCTCCTGAAGAACAGTAAACTTGACCCAACAAAAGTTGAATCCTTCAGACCCATCTCCAGCATCCCTCTATTAGCAAAAATCATGGAAAAAGTAGTCCAGCGACAAATACAGCATCATGTTGACTCCGAATACCCTCTGGACCCCTCACAACATGGCTTCAGAGAAGAACATGGTGTAGACACCCTTCTCACAACACTGTTCAATAACCTAATCATAGGCATTGATAATATCCACCAAGGGTTCACTCTTATCTTTCTCGACATAGCTGCAGCATTCGATTCAGTAAACCACGATACTCTCCTACAGCGCCTTCAAGACAAGGGAATCCAAGGACTAGCCCTGAACTGGTGTAAATCCTACTTATCTGATAGACAGCAGCAAGTCAGAACAGGAGAAGCAACGTCTGATCCATTCCCCCTTAAACAAGGTGTCCCGCAGGGTTCCTCATTGTCCGCCTTAATGTTCAATATCTATATGCAGCCAATCTGCGATCTCATACGCACTTTCAACATACAATGCCTTGCCTATGCTGATGACATCCTCATGTTTGCTCCATTCAACATAAAACAACCAGATTTTACACCAATAACTCACTGCTTTGAAGCTGTATCCAACTGGCTCCTTAATCAGAATCTACGGATAAACCACAACAAAACTGATGTTCTATTCGTTACACGGAACCCAACATTCATACCCCCTACCTACCTTCAGGTAAACAACATTGAGCTGAAAGCACAACCCACAATTCGATACTTAGGAATTATATTAGATCAACAGCTTAATATGTCAGCCCACATTAAGAAAACAACGAGTGCAATCTACCACAAGATGCGATCACTACGTAATCTCCGACCTTTACTTAACTACTCTGACTTCCGTACTATATTCCAAGCCCTGATATTACCACACTTGGATTTCGCCAATATCATTCTACATGGTCTCCCGCAATCCACCCTGAATCCTCTCCGTCTGGCCATGAATGCAGCCGCGAGAATCCTCGTAGGCGCTCCACGATCAGAACACATAACTCCAATATTGATGAGTTTACATTGGCTACCCCTACAGGCCAGAACTCTATACAAGACCCTGGTCATGACTTTTAAAGCCTCAAAATGCCCATCTCTATCACCTCTCAGTAATATGATACATATCACCCCAAATAACAGATCCAGGAGGTCTGTTACATTAAACTCCATTGACCTCCCGAAACTCCTCACAAAATGCTCTAAATCAACAGCCGCTAGAGCCTTCTCTCTGTTTTCTCCCAGAGCCTGGAATGCCCTTCCACCCGAAATAAGAGCTATATCAAGTCTGATGAAGTTCAGAAAGGCATTGAAGCTCTATTTGTTCCTAACATACTACCCCGAAGACACTCCATCTGACAATAGTACTCATGCAGATCTCTCATACTTGACCCCGGTAGAGAATGGGTAATTATGATGTTTATTACATGCTCATTATACTATGCCGTATTTATTATCACGATATTTGGCATTTTTATTCTGGCATTTTTATTCTGCTCTTTAATTAATTTCTTACCCACGGCATTATAGATATTCTTGTTCACATCTAATTAACCAAATAACCATGTATATAGTAGCCATGTATATAGTTTTTTGTCTATAGTTACCCTGATTTTCACCAAGTTTATGTACCTTGTTCTATGTAAAAAACCAATGCTGCTTGTACCATTGTGTTTATATTTGTTCATATGTAAACCGCACTGAATTAAGAGCGCGGTATATAAGAGAAATAAATAAATAAATAAATTGTGGAACCTGTGTCTTTTGGGGAAACTGGGTCAGTGTCATGGCAGGACATGCTAGGGAGATAAAGTTTCCTAGATGAAATAAATGACTGCTTCTTGGAGCATCTGGTTCATGAACCAACCAGAGGGAAAGCCATATTGGACCTAGTCCTTAGTGAAACACCAGATCTGGTGCAAGAGATAAGAGTGTTGGGGCCACTTGGCAATAGTGATCATAGCATGATCATGTTTGATTTAATTAGTGGAGGAGGGATAGTAAGGAAATCCACAGTGCTACCATTTAACTTTCGAAAGGGAGACTATGATAAAATGAGGAAAATGGTTAAGAAAAAAATAAAAGGAGCAGTTACAAAGGTTAAAGACTTACATCAAGCCTTGGGAGTTGCTGAAAAATACTATCTTGGAAGCCCAAACCAGCTGTATTCCACGCTTTAATAAAAGTGGAAGAAAGTCCAAAAAAACTGCCAGCATGGTTTAAAGGTGAGGTCAGAGAGGCTGCTGTTGCCAAAAAAAAAGCATCTGTCAGGAAATGGAAAAAAGAGCCAAAGGATGAAAACTGGAAATAGCACAAGCACTGGCAAGTTAAATGCAAGGCATTGATAAGGCAGGCAAAGGGAGAATTTGAGAAGAAGCTTGCTGCGGAAGTAAAAACGTGTAATAAAGACTTTTTCAAGTACATTTGTAGCAAAAAACCTGTGAGAGTGTCAGTTGGTCCATTAGATGATAGAGGGGTCAAAGGGGCATTAAGAGGCGACAAGGCGATAGCGGAGAGCCTGAATGAATTCTTTGCTTTGGTCTTTACTGAGGAAGATGTAGGGATGTTACCCATGACTGAAGTGGTATTTAAAGGTGCAGAAGAATTGAAGTTAATATCAATACATCTGTAAGATGTATTACAACTATTTGATAAACTGAAGAGTAACAAATCACCTGTACCAGATGATAAACATCCAAGGGTGTTGAAAGAACTGAAATATGAGATTGCAGACCTGCTATTAGTAATCTGTGAACTATCATTAAAATCATCTGTAATTCCTGAAGATTGGAGGATGGCCAACGTAACGCCAATTTTTAAAAAGGGTTCCAGGGGTGATCTGGGAAACTACAGACCGGTGAGCCTGATGTCAGTACCGGGCAAAATGGTAGAAACCATCATAAAGAACAAAATTGCTGAACATGTAGATAGTCATGGCTTAATGGGAGATGGCCAACATGGCTTTAGACAAGGAAGATCTTGTCTTACTAATCTGTTATGTTTTTTTGAAGTTGTGAATAAATAGGTAGACAAAGGTGAGTCGGTTGATATAATGTATCTGGACTTTCAGAAAGCCTTTGACAAGGTCCCTCATCAGAGACTTTTGGCAAAACTAAAGAGTCATGGGATAGGAGGCAGTATACTATTGTGGATCAGGAACTGGTTAAAAGATAGAAAGCAGAGGGTAGGGCTAAATGGCCAATTTTCCCAATGGAGAAAGGTGAATAGTGGTGTACCCCAGGGATCTGTGCTGGGTCCGCTGCTTTTTGACATATTCATAAATGACCTGGAAAAGGGAATAACGAGTGAGGTTATCAAATTTCAGGTGACACAAAACTAAAGTTGTTAAAACCCATGAGGATTGTGGAAAATTGCAAGAGGACATTGATAAATTGGAAGTCCGGGCATCAAAATGGCAGATGAAATTTAATGTGGACAAGTGCAAAGTTATGCACCTCGGGAAGAACAACCCAAACTATGGTTACACGATGCAAGGTTCCGCATTAGGAACCACCACCCAGGAAAAAGATTTAGGCGTCATTGTGGATAACATGTTAAAACCCTTCGCCCAGTGTGCAGCGGTGGCCAGGAGAGCAAATAGAATGCTAGGTATCATAAGGAAAGGAATGGAAAATTAAAAAAAGGATATTATAATGCCTCTGTATCGTTCCATGGTGCGACCGCACCTTGAATATTGTTTTCAATTTTGGTTGCCGTGGCTTAAAAAGAATATAGTGCTATTAGAAAAGGTTCAGAGAAGAGCCACCAAAATGGTAAAGGGGATGGAAGGATACCCCTATGAAGAACGGTTGAAAAGGTTAGGGCTCTTTAACCTGGAAAAGAGACGGCTGAGGGGAGATATGATAGAAGTCTATAAATTAATGAATGGAGTGGAACAGGTAAACATAAATCGCTTGTTTACGTTATCAGAATATAAAAAGACTAGGGGACATGCAATGAAGCTACGAGGTAAACTATTTAAGACAAATAAGAGAAAATATTTTTTCACTCAACGTGTAATCAAACTCTGGAATTTGTTACCGGAGGATGTAGTAAAGGCTGTTAGTGTAGCTGGGTTTAAAAAAGGTTTGGACAAGTTCCTGGAAGAAAGGTCCATAAACCATTATTAAAAAGGGACCCAGGATATCAATGTTTGACCAGTACAAGCATTGTGAACCTGTGTCTTTTGGGGAAACTGCTTGGTACGTATTACCTAGATTGGCCACTGTTGGAAACAGGATACTGGGTTTGATGGACCTTGGTTTGACCCATTATGGCATATCTTATGTTATGTTCTTATGAGGAGTAAGGGAGGTCATGGGGATAGAGTGCATTGAAAAGAGAGCATCCTGGTGCTTAGCGGGAGGGAGCTTGGTGGTTTGGGATGCCACTTATCTTTGTGGGCTGGTAAGCAGTTGACCAGTGGGTGAGGGGAAGGGGGAGGGTAGAAGGGCAGTTCTCCAGTGGTAAAGAGGAGGTTTTTCTTTGTGAAAAGTGGGGGAGGTGAAAATCTTGATGATGGGACAGAAATTCTGTCCCTTAATGTAAAGGGGTAGAACTCTTAGCAGAAGAGGAAGAGTCTGGTGAAGCAAGGGGCTAGAATGAGAGCCGACATAATTTTTTAATACAGGAAATGCATCTACAAATAAAGCAGGGAGGATAATTGAGATCAGAAAGGTACCCTAATAAAGTTATCCCTAAAAAGCGTGGGGGGGATTTTCATTTCTATAGGAAAAGTGGTCAAAGAGTATGAAGTCATCAGGGATGGAGAGAGGAGGGTTTGTGGTATAGGTGGAGGTAGTACTTGTGTGCCTATATGCTCTGAATGATAATGAAGAGCAGTTTTTTAAAGAAGGTAATGGGGAGGGTAGAAGGGGCTAGGTGATACCCGATAATTATGGGAGAGAATTTTAATTTGACATTAAAGCTGAAGTTTGACAATTCGGGAGGGGGAGGGGGATGATGGGAGAAGGACCCATAGGCTTCAGTTGAAGAAAATGATGGATTCTTTAGGGCTTGTTGATAAATGGCGGCAAAGGGAAGGGGAGTAAGAGGGATTACACTTTTTTCACACCCACACAAATCATACAGCAGTATTGATAAGTTTTTGATTGATGAGTCTTTGGTTCCCCAGATTTTGGAGGTGGATATAGTACTACTACTACTGATCATTTCTATAGTGCTACAAGGCGTACGAAGCGCTGTACAGACACATGCAAAAGACAGTTCCTGCTCATCAGAGCTTACAATCTAGTCAAGACAGACAACACAACAGCTGAGGACAAGGATATATCTAGAGTAATGGTAAGGAAATACGAGACTAAGCAAATCAGGATACAAAAGCAGCCTGATCTAAATTACTTGGTTGGATCATGCACCTATCATCCTCAAGGTGGATTTTTGAAGGCAGGAAGGGGGGCTGAGTTTTTGGAGATTCAGTGATTCATTGTTAAGAGGATAGGGAGGGAATGGAAAGAATAGGGTGTTCAAGAATTTTTGCACGTGAATAATAGGGATGCACACACACACACATACTGCTTCAACAAAAAGGAAGCAGAATCAGTAAGCTTAAGGTGTTCCTGAGATGTATTCTACTCATGTCCAGAGAAAAATTTGAGCGCTGATGAGGGAGAACAGGCTGCACCTTTCACCCAGTGGGAGACATGATTGTGGCTTGCCGAAATTAAGAAAGAAATGCCAGGTATGAAGGCATTGCTGGGCCTTAAATAAGAGATGACTGAAATAGACTGTTGTGTTGAGGAACTGGTTGAGTGGATGGGCCTACAGGAGGAGGCAATGGAGATGGCTAGCTGAACTCCGTGATTGCATGAACTTTTCTTCTACTTTGTTTCCTATTGATTTTAATGACTCCAAAGAAGGGCCCCGCAGTGTCCGTACTGAGCTTCTGCTCTCCTGTGGGCAGCTGCTGACTGCTGCAGTTCAACTACAATAATAATGATGTTGAAAAAGTGGAAGAAGTGAAAGGGCATCTGTTCTCTGAGCTTAGGGGGCTTTATCCCTCTCAGGATCTGCTTCAGCTACAGTTCTATATCCCCCCCCCCTACCTCCCAGTAGCAGCAGCTTAGTTCTTTGCGGCAGCTATCAGAAATGTTACTACAGGCAGAAGGCAGGCTTCTCTGCATCGCTGGAGTGGCGGGCTCTTTTGCCAGTGAGGGTGATTCCAGCTGCCCTCTCGTTGGCTGGTTTACCATACGGTGTGGGATCTCTTTCAGCACGTTCTGGTGGGGCTGAGCAGTAAGTGGATCTGGCAGTCCCCAAGGTGATTTCCTGCACTGCTGCTCCCTTCCGATTGCAGTTGTGGAACCTATCTGGGCCTTGACACCTCTCTGCATCCCTTTTGGAACGCATGTTTGACATGCAGAGGTTGCCTGATCTGGCAGGAATGTTCATTACTACCTCGATCATGCTGTGCAAGGCAAAGAGATGTTGGCAGGAGGACAGAGTGTAAGTATAAATCGGATCCTTTGCTGTCCACTTTAAAGAGCTGTCACTGGCCAAGATTTGATCTTGGGAAGGGCCCTGAGACTGTGCTATGGACCTGCAACATGGCTAAGAGGGTGGTTTTTGGCCTTCTCTCCCTCCTGCCCTGGTGACCTGCTCCATTTGGACAAACTTACGGCACCATGTTATGAGCACCAGACATCAAACCGAATCATTGACAATATTATTACTACTTTAATGTTTAAGCCAAAAATCAGTTTAATATCCTAAACTCACAACGTAGAACTATTCTTATACATCATAGTAAAGAATACAGGTCTCAGAAGAAACTCACAGCACCAAAGCAAGGGAATTATCCCGTTAACAGTGCTTGTCCTCACATAAATGACCTGATTCCATACTTTTATGCTTTTCTAAAAAATCTTCCTTCTCATAGAACGTATAGATCTTCTTCAACTCTTTGTATTAATTAATATTGTAAAAAAAATCTCTCAAAAGTTGAAGAAATAAACACTTAGCTTGTGAAAGGTGTTAGCCAAAAATCAACTAGACTGTGGTCAATTCCAACGCCTTCAATCAGGCACCCCAAGCGTTTCACTCCAAAGGTTTCTTCAGGGAATTGTCCATTTTGACTTCAAAAATTGTGCTGCCCACGTTTCCATTGCTTAATATGTCTCCAACCAAAGGTGCTTAGAACGGTCTCCACAAAAACGCCGCTCACCCGTTTATGAAAGATTTGGCTACTCCTTCCGGTGAATATTATTACTACTGGCTTTTCCACCTATTCTGTTTTTTCCCCTATTCCTAACAGGTAAGCATTTGTGTTTTTTATAAATTGCTAGCTCTCTGACTGGGAGCTCCTAAAAGGGGTTTGGTACATTTTTAAAACAAAGTTACATTCTTTGTGGTGCTTTAGTTTAAAGGGAGGAATATTTTCTTTAGTGGGGTAGGTATAAAACTCTGCTTTAGTAACTCTCTCAGCTCTTTGAAGCCACTGACACCTAATCAGGTGTTAGTTCCCTCCCTACCCCCTCCCAACACCCACCCACCCACCCCTAGTGAACGGTCTTGCTTTATAGGGCACCACCCCAATTAACACAACACAGCGATTTGGAACAGCACATTGTCAATATAATTAGAGAGATTTAACTTCTTTTCTTCTGAAAGGACAGCTGGAAAACCAGCTGGTACTTTGGTAGATCTCTCTCTTTTGCTTTAACAGATACCTAACTCCACGAACAGAACAATAACTGGGAAAAATCATATTGCTAAAGCTGTTGCCCCCATTACAGGTTCTGCCTCTGTCCAGACAGAGGTCCCAATGCCAATTGAAGGACCGGTTCCATGTACAGGGTGCCTGCATGCTGAAGCTCTCAGGAAACAAGTGGAGGAAGTAAGAGAGGAGGTGGTGAGGCTGAGGAGCATTCAAGACAGTGAGAAGTACATTGATGAGATGCTTCTTGCAACAACCAAGCCCTCCAGCAGAAGAGAAGATGGGTGCCTACAGATTGGCAAAGATTGGACACAAGTCACCAGGGCCTGCAGAATCACCAATCCAACTTCTCCAGCCCTTGAATTGAAGAACCATTATGCAGCCCTGGAAGTGGAGGAGGTGAAAGCATCCCTGGAAAGGGAAGAACCAGAGCTCAAGTACCCCAAAGCTGCAGAATCAGTTACCACAAGGAAGCAAAGGGTAGTGGTGGTTGGTGACTCTCTTCTGAGGGGTACTGAGGCGTCCCATCTGCCAACCAGACTTGATGTCCAGAGAGGTATGCTGTCTGCCAAGTGCCAAAATCCAAGATGTTATGGAGAGTTTGCCGAGACTCATCAAGCCCACTGACTATTACCCAATGTTGCTAATCCATGTCGGAACAAATGATACTGCCAGGTATCCTTCTGAGCGTATCAAAAGTGACTTCATGGCTCTGGGACAGAGGGTGAAGCAGATTGGTGCACAGGTGGTGTTCTCTTCAGTTCTCCCTGTTTAGGGTAAAGGCTAAGGCAGAGAGGCTCGCATCGTGGAGATGGATGAATGGCTGCGTGGAGGGTGTCATCGAGAGTGTTTTGGTTTCCTGGACCACGGGATGCTGTTCCAAGGGTTGCAGAGCAGAGATGGCGTCCATCTGTCCAAGAAAGGTCAACACATCTTCAGTAGTAGACTGGCTAATCTACTAAAGAGGGCTTTAAACTAGATTCATTGAGGATGGGTGAAGACAGCCCCCAGGTAAGTGAAACATTATATACCTTTATGGAAATAGGGAAAAGGGGTAACATATGGAAAGCAGTGTGTATAAATGCCCGTAGCATGGGAAATAAGATCCCTGATGTTGAAGCTTTGATGGGAGTGGCTGACTTGGATTTAGTGACAGTTACAGAAACATGGTTCACAGAAAACCATGACTGGGATGTAACTATACCAGGCTATACTTTATTCAGAAAGGACAGGGGAGGAAGAAGGGGAGGAGGAGTGGCACTATGTGTAAAAAATATTAAAGCTTTGGAATTACAGAGCTTAAAAGGGAGACAGAGGCATTGTGGGTTAAACTAGAAAGAGGAAAAGAGAAATCTATTTGCTTTGGCATGATATACAGACCTCCCTCACAAGAGGAAGAGGTGGACAGAGAGTTATTTGAAGACATATGCAGCATTGCTAGTAAAGGGGAAGTGCTACTGATAGGGGATTTCAATATGCCAGATGTTGATTGGCACATTCCTGCTGCAGTATCATTTAGAAGTAAGGAGATCCTGGATTCTCTACAGAGAGAACTATTCAGGCAATTGGTAACAGACCCCACACATGAAGGGGCCATATTGGACTTGGTGCTTACCAGTGGTGAAAGTGTTTCTGATGTTATAGTGTAGTAGCGAAGTGCACGCAATGAATACACCAGGAGTCTATTTCTAGAATTCAAACCAGTTTATTTTGTGCACAGGCTCAGACACCTGTCAAATGTCACTTTCAAAATGGTCTGAGCAATGGCGTTCAATAAAACAACAGCATTTATAGTTTTCCTTATCAGTTCTATACAGGCAAACTCCTCATTGGTCCCGGTGGCCCCCTCACCCCCCCATCCATTTCTGACCGGGCCCACACCGCATCTCCCCCCGCTCTGAGGCCTTTCTAGCCATGGCTCTATATCTAGACATAACATTCTGCCTTGCATTTTGCTTACAAGGTCACTCGCAGCACAGACACTGTGTGAAAAGCAGGATTCTGAAATACATCTGTGGATAATATAACAAACTCAATGGAAAAGTTTTACATTCTTATCAGCAAAAGCAGCTTGAAGCAGAATTCTATTTTCTCTGGCTTTTAGCTCTGCTCAGTTATAATATTCTGAAGTGGGGGTTGGGGACTCAGGCCTAACCTACAGGCTTCATAACATACATTTACAGGCTATGCTAGGCCATAGCCTATCACAATAGTGGGAGATCATTTTGCATCCAGTGATCACCAGATGGTGTGGTTCAGTATTAGAACTATGGCTGTTAGAATCCATTCAAAAACAAGGGTCTTTGACTTTAGGCAAACTAACTTTGCCAGGATGGGCCAATACCTCAGGGAGTCGTTAGCAGGATGGGAACAGCTGGGGGATGTAGAAAAACAGAGGGCAAAACTGAAAGGGGATATTTTAAGGGCAACCAACCTTTTTGTTAAAATGGTAAATAAAGATAAAAGGAAAAGGAGACCGCTATGGCTTTCGAAAGAAGTAGCTGAAAAGGTGAAGAAAAAGAGGGAGGCCTTCATGAAATATAAGAGATCACAGAGAGAGGAAGACAAGCAACTATATTTGGAAAAACTTAGAGAAGCTAGCAAAGTAGTCAGGAAAGCAAAGATTCAAAAAGAGGAGGAAATATCCAATGCAATAAAATGGGAGAATAAAACATTTTTAAGATATGTTAGTAAGAAGAGGAAGGGCAAAAGTGGTATTATCAGACTCAAGGGTGAAGGGGAGGAATATGTAGAAGCTGATGAAGATAAAGCGGAATTGCTTAACAAATATATCTGTTCTGTGTTCACAGATGAAGAACCAGGAACAGGACCTCAGAAAACACCAGCAAACAGGAACAGAAGTGAGGGGCATCTTAAAGAATTCTCAGAAGACTGTGTTCGTGAGAAGCCAACTCAACTTAAAGTAGACAAAGCGATGGGACCGGATGGGATACACCCTAGAATACTGAGGGAACTTGGAGACGTTCTAGCAGCTCCACTGACTGACCTTTTCAATGCCGAGTTGGGAGTGGTGCCAAAGGATTGGAGAGAGGCACATGTGGTGCCTTTACACAAAAGCGGAAGTAAGGATGTGGTTGAAACTACAGGGCAGTTAGTTTAACTTCGGTGGTGAGTAAATTATTGGAAACTCTGCTGAAAGAGAAAATAGTGAGGTTTCTGGAATCCAGCAGATTACAGGATCCAAGGCAGCATGGGTTCACCAGAGGCAGGTCTTGTCAGACAAATCTGATTGATTTCTTTGACTGGGTGACCAGGGAGTTGGACCAAGAGAGAGCTCTAGATGTGGTGTATTTAGATTTCAATAAAGCCTTTGACACCGTTCCTCACATGTGACTTATAAACTGAACACCCTAGGGATGGACCCTAAAGTTACTGTTTGGGTTAGAAATTGGTTGAGTGGGAGGCGAGAAAGGATACAGGTAAATGGAGCTCACTCTGAGGAGAAGGAAGTTACCAGTGGTGTGCCTCAATGATCTGTCCTTGGTCCGATTCTTTTTAACATCTTTGTTAGTGATATAGCAGAAGGGCTGTCGGGTAAGGTTTGCCTCTTTGCGGATGATACCAAAATCTGCAATAGAGTAGACACCCAGGAAGGTGTAGATAACATGAGGAGGGATTTAGCTAAGCTTGAAGAATGGTCTAAAATTTAGCAGGTGGGATTTAATGTTAAAAAATGCAAGGGCATGCATTTGGGCTGCAGCAGTCCAAGGGAGCAATATAGTCTAGGGGGTGAAGTACTTTTGTCCATTAAAGAAGAGCGGGACCTAGTCGTGGTTGTGTCTGATGATCTTAAAGTGGCTAAACAGGTAGAAAAGGCGACAGCAAAAGCTAGAAGGATGCTTGGGTGCATACGGAGAGGAATGGCTAGCAGAAAAAAGGAGGTGATAGTGCCTCTGTATAAGTCCTTGGTGCGGACTCATTTGGAGTATTGTGTGCAATTCTGGAGACCGCATCTTCAAAAGGATATAAACAGGATGGAGTCAGTACAGAGAGTGGCTACTAAAATAGTGGACTTCGTTATAAAGTATATGAGGACAGACTTAAGGATGTTAATATGTACACCTTAGAGGAAAGGCTGGATAGAGGTGATATGATTGAGATGTTTAAATACCTCCGTGGCATAAAAGCACAGGAGGAGAGCCTCTTTCGATTGAAAGCAAGTACTGCTACCAGGGGACATGAGATGAGGGTGAAGGGGGATAGAGTCAGGAGTGATACGCGGAAATCTTTCTTTATGGAAAGAGTGGTGGATCCGTGGAATAGTCTCCCAGTGGAGGTGGTAGAGATGAGGACAGTATCTGAATTCAAAAAAGCATGAGACAGAAAGGATCTCTAAAGGAAAAAAGGGGACTGTTGTAGTTGTTGATATGGAAGGACAGACTAGATAGGCCATGTGGTCTTTTTCTGTCATTTTTCTATGTTTCTATGATTGAACGCTGACCAATTGAACACTAACCTTTTGGTCTTTCCTATTTTTAGATTAATTAGTTTAGTTAGTTACTTGTATTTTTCACTACCTATTTTGCTTTTCCCTCTCCTTTCTCTTTGACAGAATCTCACCCTCCTCTCAGCCATTTCTTAGCTTTTACATCCAGTACTCCCAGCTGCTCCCTCTTCTCTCGATTTTCCTCTTACTTGTCTGTCAATGCTTCATTGATTTCCTCTTTCTGCCCTCCTCTCCATTTTCTTATGGCTCCACATCATTTTTCTTCCTTTTATTGATACTCCCTAACCTTCTTCCTTCATTCCAACATCTTCAAACCCCTCCCGCTTACCACCCTTTCTTCAGCTCTTGAGCTTCACCTTTTTATTCCTTTCATTTCTCTTTGAAACAGCCTCACCCTCGTTTCCGCCATGCCGTCTCCTCTCTGCTTCGCACTCTTCTGCTCCTCCTATCATTTGTTGATATTAATCCTAACCCTGGCCCCCCTAGACTATTCCGTCACTCCCACTCCTCACTCAGCCACTCTAATATCATTCACATTCCTCTCCTCTCACCCTTTCTCATGTGCCTTATGGAATGTTCATTCCATATCTAATAAACTTCCCTTTACTCATGAGCTCTTCATCTCTAATACTTTCCATCTTCTAAGTTCTTACTGAGACCTGGCTCCTCCCTGATGACACTGCTTCGGTCGCTGCCCTCTGTCATGGTGCTATCAATTCTCCCACACTCCTCGTGCCACTGGCCATGGTGGTGGTGTTGGTTTTCTGCTTTCTCCTTACTGACAATTTCAGCTCCCCTCTTCTACCTCATTCCTTTTCCTCTTTTGAAGCCATTCCATTCTAATCCCTTACTTCTCCGGATAGCTGCTATTTATAAACTCCTTGACAAGTTCACTTCTACCTTTCTCACTGACTTTGACTTGTGACTGTCCTTATTTCTTGATTCTTCTTCCCCCTCTCTTGGTGTCTTTAATACTCATGTTAATAACCCTTCTGATCACTATGCTTCTAAGCTCCTTTACCTTACTTCTTCATTCAGCCTCCAGCTTTGCTCTTCTGATGGACCTTGGTCTGACCCAGTATGGCATATCTTATGTTCTTATAACTGCTAGGTACGTATGACTTAGATTGGCCACTGTTGGAAACAGAATACTGGGCTTGATGGACCTTGGTCTGACCCAGTATGGCATATCTTATGTTCTTATAACTGCTAGGTACGTATGACCTAGATTGGCCACTGTTGGAAACAGAATACTGGGCTTGATGGACCTTGGTCTGACCCAGTATGGCATATCTTATGTTCTTATGCCCCTACTTATCAGCACGGCCACTATCTTGACCTTGTTTTCTTCTCTAATTGTTTACCCTTGAAATTCCTTAGCTTAGTTCTTCCCTTATCTGACCATCACCTGCTTAGCTTCACTCTTCATCACTCCCCACCTCATTCTCACCCAGTCACCTCCTGTTGTTTTAGGAATCTTTATGCTATCAATCAAGCAGCTCTCTCCACTATTAACTCATTACCTCTTTCCTCTACTTTGTCTTCTTAATCTGTTGATGAGGCTATAGTTTCCTATAAAACTGCTCTCTCCTCTGCTCTGGATGCTCTTGCTCTACCCATACTATGTCCTATGAGGCACACTATACCTCAGCCCTGGTTGTCTTCAACTACCTGCTACCTATGCTATTGTGCCCTATCAGCTGAGCGCATTTGGCTCAAATTCTGCTCCCTTTCTGACTGACTTCACTTCAGATTCATGCTTGCTTCCTTCCAGTCAGCCATAGCAGTCTCCAAGCAAAACTCCTATGTCCATCTGACTAACTCTCACCTCTGACGCCCACTGTCTCTTCTCAACTCTCTCCTCAGTGCCTCCACCTCTGACTCCTGCTCTTTCTGCCCAAACCCTTGCCGACTATTTCCATAACAAAGTCTACAAGATTACACTCCATTTTCTCACAAGATCAGCTTGTTCCTTTCTTCCCCATCTTCAGTACCAACTTTTCCACTCAATCTCTGTTACCCTTTCATCCTTTTCTAAAATCTCAGAAGAGGAAACTTCCCATCTTCTTTCCTTCTCTAAACTTACTACCAGTTACTCTGATCCTGTCCCCTCCCATCTTAACTCCATCTCCTTCTCTGTCATCCCTTCCATCACACACATTCTCAACCTATCGCTTCCACTGCTACTTTCTCAGCAGCCTTCAAGAATGTTCTGGTCACACCTCTCCTCAAGAAACCTTCATTTGATTCTACTTGTCCCTCTAGTTATTGACCCATCTCCCTTCTTCCCTCCTTCTCCAAAATTCTTGAACATGCAGTTCTCTGCCGTTGCCTTGAATTTCTCTCCTCTCAAGCCCTCCTTGATCCACTTCAGTCTGGTTTTCATCCCTTACATTCTACTGAAACGGCCCTTAACAAAGTCTCTAGTGACTTGTTTGTGGCTAAATCCAAAGGCCTTTACTGAGTCCTCAATTTTTTTTTTACCTTTCTTCTTGATTCATTGTCCTCACTTGGTTTCAGGGACTCTGTACTTTCTTGGTTCACTTATCTCCCAATTCTCTTTCACTGTCTATTCTGGTGGTTCCTCCTCTACTGCTATCCCTCTCTCAGTTGGTGTACCCCAAGGGTCTGATCTAGGCCCTCTCCTTTTCTCTCTCTATACCCAGTTCCTTAGTGCTTTCATCTCTTCCCATGGTTTTCAATATCATTTTTATGCTGATGATTCTCAAATCTATCTACACCTGATGTTTCTCTTACACTTCAAGCTTGTATATCTGTCTGCATATCTGACATCACTGCCTGGATCTCTCACTGCCATTTCCCCCCAAACCCTCTTTCCCCCTTCCTCCTTTCTCTATCTCTTTTGATAGCACTCTTCTGCTTCCTGTTTCCTCAGCCCGTAACCTTGGGGTCATCTTCGATTCCTCCCTCTCCTCCTCCATACATATCCTACACCTGGCTAAAACCTGTCATTTCTTTCTCTATAACATTAACAAAATTCACCCTTTCCTATCTGAACACACACTACTAAAACACTTATCCGCTTCTTTATCACCTCTCGCTTAGATTACTGCAGCCTCCTCCTTGCTGGTCTCCCTCTGAGTCATCTTTCTCCACTTCAGTCTATTCAAAACTCTGCTGTGCGTCTAATCTTCCACCAGTCCTATTATACTCATATAACCCCTCTTCTCAAATCACTTCATTAACTTTCCTTCTGCTTCTGTATTCAATACAAACTTCTCCTTCTCACCTATAAATGCATTCATTCTGTTGCTCCTCACTACCTTTCCTCCTCCTCCTCTCCCTGCAACCCTCCTCGTGAACGCCACTCTTCCTCTGGCTTTCTTCTCTCTATGCCCTTCTCTTCCACTGCCAACTCCAGACTTGGAACCTTTCAACTTGCTGCTCCTTATGCCTGGAACAAACTACCTGTATCTTTACTTCAGATTTCATCTCTCCCCCTTTTCAAATCCATGTTACCCTTCCCTGTTGTACCCTCATTCTCATCTATTCTACTGTCTGTCTTGATTAGATTGTAAGTTCTGATGAGCAGAGACCATCTTATTTAGATTACCTTACTTGTAAACTGTATATATGTGCATCCTCTCCTCTCCGCTCTTCACCCCTTCCCCCTCTATCTGATATACTTAAAATGTACCCAAACATCCTCACTGTAAATAACTTTGATTGAAGGATAAGGTCGCATATAAAACTGGTTAAATAAATAAATAAATACATGTGTCTGTACAACGCTGCTTATTTATTTATTTAACAGGTCTTATATACCGCTTTATCATATACATTCAAAGCGGTTTACAATGAACAGTTATATGCCTTATAGCACTATATAAATGATTAATTGGAGGAGGAGGATGCCGCCAAGGTGGGGATGGTGTGGGACAGCTTCCAGACTTTATTATGGGACAGTTTATTTTGTTAGCAGCAAAAAGAAAAAGAGAGTGGACTAGGCGGGTAGAGAGTTTGGGAGACAATTGAAAATTTTGAGAGAAGAGCATAAGGGATTGCTCTAGAAGATTGAGAAGGTGTGAGGGGAGTTATGGGCAACTTGGGGAAGGGGCATATCAATTAGAGAAATTAAAACAGCTGCATTTTGAATGCAGTAATAAACTTGGGAGGTATTTCGCAAACAAATTAAGGGCAAGGAGAATTCAGTACCAAATAATCAAATGAGAAAGACAAATTGGAATATGGGGTGAGAAATTCAGGAGGTGTTTTGTAGTTACTATCTGTAGTTATACGCTTCTGAAGTTCCCGGGGGGGGGGAAGCTGGGGAATATTTGGGATGGATAAAGCTGAATAGACTTTGGGAGAAGGTTACTCTGTTGGATAGGGATAATGAGCTGATGAAGGTGTTGTCAATGTAAGAGGTGAAGGGAAGGTGCCTGGTCTGGATGGGCTGAAAGCCAAATTTTTATTTATTTATTTAAATTTATTTTTATACCATCTTTCTACAGTTCAAAGTGCTTTACAGTGAACCAACAATTTAACAGGATCTGAAAGGTGCACTGTTTTACAAGGAATTATAACAATATAACAACACGCTATAACATAACAATGATTACAGTTAACCATGAACTATTTACAGTGGTGTTGTGAGTGAGAGACAGTTAGTGTGAGGTAGTTGGTGTTTAATAGTGGATCATTATTGTTACATTATTTATGTACATGTTACTTCAATGGGGGATGTTAACTGTTAAAGTTTCTGGTGGGTGCATAACTTGTAACAGTTTATGGTGGGTGAGTCTCTAGATCTGAGTCCATATTATACTCTTCCTTGAAGAGGTTCGTTTTAAATTTCTTCCTAAATTCAGAGAAGTCTGAGAGTCTTCTTACATTGACGGTACGTTATTCCATAGGGATGGGGCGAATAGAGTGAATAATTATTGCAGGTGGACCGCTTGCTCTTTGCTGTTGTGGTATGACGAGTAGGTTGTTGATAGAGTGTCTTCATAGTCTTTCATTTTTTGGGTTTGAGATCAGGGTCTGGAGACATGCAGCAGATTCCTTGTGGAGGATTTTAAATATAGTGAGTAAGGACTTTGTATCTTATTCTGGCTGTGATGGGAAGCCAATGAAGTTGTATTAGAATGGGGGTGATGTGTGATTGGTGAGGGGTTCCAAATATTAATCTCCAGGAACAAGCAGGAATGTAGTCTTCACATATGGGTATCATTGGTACCGACGGAGCCTGCGCGGGAACGCTCCCCAGCGTCCAATAGGAAAGCTTTTGGGAGCATCCCACAGCGCCTGCGTGCTGCCTTCCCGCCTTTCCAACTCTCCCTCTTCAGTTTTTTGTTTTCCGCGGAGCCGACAGGACGCATACCCTGTCACCGCAGAAAAATGTATCCTTATTCTTTTGTTTTTTGTGGTTGTGTCTGCCTTCCTTCAATGTCTACTTACTAAATACGAGATTGCAGACCTGCTATTAGTAATCTGTGAACTATCATTAAAATCATCTCTAATACCTGAAGATTGGAGGATCGCCAATGTAAAACCAATTTTTAAAAATGGTTCCAGGGGTGATCCGGGAAACTACAGACCGGTGAGCCTGACATCAGTACTGGGAAAAATGGTAGAAACCATCATAAAGAATAAAATTACTCAGCATGTAGATAGTCATGACCTAATGGGACACAGCCAACATGGCTATAGACAAGGAAGATCTTGTCTTACTAATTTGTTATGTTTTTTTGAAGGAGTGAATAATCAGGTGGACAAAGGTGAGTCGGTTGATATTGTGTATCTGGACTTTCAGAAAGCCTTTGACAAGGTCCCTCATGAGAGACGTTTGGCAAAACTAAAGAGTCATGGGATAGGAGGCAGTGTACTATTGTGGATCAGGAACTGGTTAAAAGATAGAAAGCAGAGGGTAGGGCTAAATGGCCAATTTTCCCAATGGAGAAAGGTGAATAGTGGTGTACCCCAGGGATCTGTGCTGGGTCCGCTGCTTTTTGACATATTCATAAATGACCTGGAAAGTGGAATAATGAGTGAGGTTATCAAATTTGCAGATGACACAAAACTATTTAAAGTTGTTAAAACCCAAGAGGATTGTGGAAAATTGCAAGAGGATCTTGATAAATTGGAAGACTGGGCATCAAAATGGCAGATGAAATTTAATGTGGACAAGTGCAAGGTTATGCACCTAGGGAAGAACAATCCAAACTATGGTTACACGATGCAAGGTTCCACATTAGGAACCACCACCCAGGAAAAAGATTTAGGCGTCATTGTGGATACCATGTTAAAACCCTTGACCCAGTGTGCAGCGGCGGCCAAGAGAGCAAATAGAATGCTAGGTATGATAAGGAAAGGAATGGAAAATAAAACAAAAGATATTATAATGCCTCTATATCGTTCCATGGTGAGACCGCACCTTGAATATTGTGTGCAGTTCTGGTCGCCGTATCTTAAAAAGGATATAGCGATTTTAGAAAAGGTTCAGAGAAGAGCCACCAAAATGGTAAAGGGGATGGAAGGATACTCCTATGAAGAAAGGCTACAAAGGTTAGGGCTCTTTAACCTGGAAAAGAGACGGCTGAGGGGAGATATGATAGAAGTCTATAAATTAATGAACGGAGTGGAACTGGTAAACGTAGATCCATTGTTTACCTTATCAGAATATAGAAAGACTAGGGGACATGCAATGAAGCTACAGGGTAATCTATTTAAGACTAATAAAAGAAAATATTTTTTCACTCAGCGAGTAATCAAAGGCTGTTAATGTAGCTGGGTTTAAAAAAGGTTTGGACAAGTTCCTGGAGGAAAGGTCCATAAACCATTATTAAGAAGGGACCCAGGATATCAATGCTTGAACCAATACAAGCATTGTGGAACCTGTGTCCCTTGGGTACATATGCTAGGTACATATGACCTAGACTGGCCACTGTGGGAAACAGAATACTGGGCTTGATGGACCTTGGTCTGACCCAGTATGGGCATATCTTATGTTCTTATGTACCGGTACTGCCGGTTCTCTTTTCTTCTTAAAAAAAACAACAACCTAGTTTTCTAAAAGATTTTCTTTCAGGGGCCTTTCCCCTCTTGGGGCTAGGTGCCATTTTGGGCACTAGGCCCATTTTTCTTCAAACATGGAGAAACCAGCTTGTGGTTTCCAGAAATGTTCTAAATGTGGTGGTACCTTTTCCATCAGCGACACCCATGAATGGTGTCTTAAGTGTTTAGGTCCTGACCATTCTCCATCGGAGTGTCTCTCCTGCAGAAAGATGACCAAGAGGGGCCTGCAGAATAGAGCTGCAAAACTTGGTACCCTTTTTGCCGCAGATACAATGTCAGTTGCATCAACGTCTTGCAGGGCTTCATCTTCCTCCCATGGATCTCAGGTAACTAAATTTAAGTCTTCTAAAACTGGCCGGTCCTCAAAGGGTAGATCTCCTTCTAAGTATCGAGATGCCACTGGCGTTGCCCTCGAGGAAAGTTCACCGGCAAAACAGCCCCAGCGGGAGGCCTCGGTCTCCAAAGCATTAACGGGGTTCCAGAGGCTTCCACCTCTGCAGAACTACTGGTGCCATTTTATGGGGTCGTAGCTGCTTCCACCGGTACTGACACCCAGGCATCCGCAGGAGCGATGGATCACAGAATCCTCGCTATCGAATGCAGTCTAGCATCCCTCTTAGCAGCTTCGGTACTGCTAAGACCACTACAGACGGTTCAACAGGTAACATACCTTGGCTATGTTCTCTAGATCTAAAGGATGCATGTACACATATTCTCATCCATGCAGATCACAGGAAATTCCTTCGATTCCTTTTCCAGGGAAGACACTTCCATTACAGGGTTCTTCCCTTCGGTCTGGCTTCTGCCCCAAGAGTCTTCACAAAATGCATGGCAGTAATAGCAGCATTCCTGAGAACTCTAGGAATATTCGTCTTCCCTTACTTAAACGACTGGCTCATTTGAGCTTCAACAGCTCCATAAGCCAGCTTCGCTCTTTCTTGCACCATGTGAATCCTTCGATACTTGGAACTGGTCATAAACCTCCCAAAATCTCATCTCGCCCCTTCTCAGTCTCTAGAATTCATAGGGGCTTGTCTAGACACAAAGCAGTCAAGGGCTTTCCTGCCACAGCCATGTTTTCTTCGTATAGTACAGCTGGCCTCCCAAGCGGCTTCAGCTTCTGGGGCATATGGCATCCACGGTCCATGTGGGTCCCTATGCTCGCCTTCATATGCGAGCAGCCCAGTGGACCCTATTCTCTCAATGGACACAGGCCTCGGGTCACCTAACGGACAAAATCAGAAACGCCACATGTCTCATTTTGTCCCTGCAATGGTGGCAATCACTGGAAAACCTTCTCGTTGGTTCTCCTTTCCAGCAGCCTCTATGCCAAACCACCCTAAAAACAGATGCGTCCAAGCTGGGTTGGTGGGCTCACTTGCACAATCTATCAACTCAGGCTCTCTGGACCCCACAGGAGGCTTGTCTTCACATAAATCTTCTAGAGCTCAGAGCCATTTTCCATGCTATCCGAGTTTTTCAGGCCCATCTCAGCTACAAGACAGTTCTGTTCCAGACCGACAATCAAGTAGCCATGTTCTATGTGAACAAGCAGGGCAGAACAGGCTCTCTGTCATTATGCAACAAAGCTTTGTGACTGTAGGCCCTCGCCAGAGAGCTTCAAATCCACCTTCTAGTGGTATATCTTCCGGGCATTCAAAATCTTTGGGCAGACAAACTCAGTCGAATACTGATGCCACACGAATGTTCTCTGCACTCAGACCAGCTTGCTCAAGTATTTCAAATCTGGGGAACGCCAGATATAGACCTCTTTGCAAGTCCACAGAATGCCAAACTTCCCCGATTCTGTTCCAGAATTCCGGCTCATTGGGGTCGGGACTTCCTCTGTGCCTTCCCACCCATTCCCCTCATTCCCAAAACTTTGTTCAAGCTTCAGAGAGACAGAGGTCATATGATATTCATAGCTCCATGTTGGCCATGGCAGACGTAGTATCCTCTGCTTCTGCGTCTCTCTCAAGCCACACCTCTGGAGTTGGGATGTGCTCCAGATCTTCTTTCCCAGGAGTTCGGGACACTATTGCACCTGAATCCCATCCCTGCATCTCAGGGCCTGGTTACTGAAAGCCTAGGATTCCCGTATATCAACCTATCTCAACAGGTAAAGGATATCCTTGTAACTTCCAGGAAGCCTTCCACGAGGCGATCCTACGTCTTTAATTGGAAGAGATTCTCTGTATGGTGTTCTCAAAGTAGACTTACTCCCATACAGTGCCTGTGGAATCGCTTCTGGAGTATCTACTCCATCTATCACATTCTGGTCTTAAAACCAATTCAGTAAGGGTCCATCTTAGTGCCATTGCTGCTTTTCGCGAACCTCTGGATGGACAACCTATTTCCTCTCATCCACTTGTAGCGAGATTTGAGAGGTTTACTTTTAACAAAACCTCCCATTAAGCCACCGCCGGTGGCATGGGATCTAAATCTTGTTCTCAGGCAGCTCGTGAAACCGCCCTTTAAGCCTTTAGCCACTACAGCTCTAAAGTTTCTTTCCTGGAAGTGTTGCAGCCAAGCAGCTGAAAATGTTCTCATTCTCTCACTCACCCACAGAAGGAAGCACACAGACAGGCTGGAATGCAAACAGGATCTTTTAATGTGCACACAGGTTCAGACAGAGAGCCGGTACCCTCCACAAAAATCTGAGCCCCGAAGGACTTCCTACATTGTCTTATATACAGTACATTTTTAAACTCATTCTACAATTTCATTCGTCTCAGGTATTTTCTGTCCACCAATCAGCAGCCCCTGGGGAAGGTGCCTGGGTGACCTGTCCAAACCGGTATGCTCTGGTCTGCTGATTTCTGGGCAAGGGGGTATTGTGCTCAGGCCTGGAGGGGGGGGGGAAGGGTGCCTACTGAAACCTTTGTGTGTTTCCTTAGCAAGCTGATCACTATGTAAAATCCTCATGGCTGCCTCACTCCCCTCTTTTTAAGTGAGACCTCAACCGCTAGGGGCGGTAGAGGGCAGTATTACTGGAGGCAAGCCACAGAGGGGTGTAATGGGTCATGGCCATGACAGTGGTAGCCGCCTTGCATTCTACCAGGGTATCAAGGGTAGTGGTAATGAAGCGGTAAAGAATGGGGATACAACATGGCAGAATGGCACATAGCAGTAAAATAAAAAGAACCCCTACCACTAGGATTTTTAGTCCCCCTAGCCATCTGAACCACTTCATAAACCACCCAGGACCCATGGACGGGTCAGTAAAATGATTAACTAGATCACGTAGGTCTTGGATAGAGTGTTCAATGGAAACACTTGCGTCAGTGAGTTTAAAACAACACATACCCTATACCAGTGATGGCTAACCTTTTTGAGCCCGAGTGCCCAAACTGCCGCACAAAACCAAAGAATTTCCTCAAAGTGCCAGCACGTCAATTAAACCTTAACAACAATATTTTAGAGCCTTATAATGATGTTCCAGATCACCCATTTTGGGCAAGGATACTGGGGCGTTACAAATTACACAACACTTGTCTTTCACCATGATGAAGAAGTAGTCCATTTCCCATTCATCATGAAAGTGGTAGGTTTTGCTCTTCTTTGGAACCCAGCTCCCGCGCGGGTCCTATAATCTCGCGAGAGGACGGCGCACGAGCCCTAGCGTGCAGCTTCTCGGCGAGAGGCGCGCAGAAGCTCCGACCGGAAGGGGAAGCGCGGGGCCGGGCTGGGGCCTTTCTCCTAGCACAGGGGTCTGCAACCTTTAAGACATAAAGAGCCACTTGGACCCGTTTCCGAAGGGAAAACAAAAACTGGGAGCCGCAAAACCATTGCGACATTTAAAACAAATCTAACACTGCATATATTGTTTCTTACAGTGTACCATCATAATCACAATCACAATCATAGCCTGAGGTAAATATGAGGGCCCAAATGTAATCCACATTATAAATATATTATTATATTATTGTCACTTTTCTTTTAATATTTTTTTGACCCCCCTCAGAACTACTTTTCATAGAAAACGTTAAATTTACTTACCGTATTTTCCGGCGTATAAGACTGGGCGTATAAGACGACCCCCTACTTTTCCTGTTAAAATATAGGTGTTTGGCCTATACTCGCCGTATAAGACTACCCCTCTTCCAGCGCACACCAAAAACAATACGCCGGAAAATACGGTTAATTAATCACAACAAGTAACAATATTTGATTTCAAAATTATGATGATTTTGTAGTCAAATCACTAATATGAAATAAAATTATTTTTTCTACCTTTGTTGTCTGACCAATTTATTCTCTGATCATGCTGGTCCCGATCTGAGGCTTCTGCTTTCCTGTCTTCTCTTAGCTCTGTTTCTGTGGTCTATGGTCCATCTGCCATTTCTTATCTCTTCTTTCGTTTTCTTCACTTCTTTCCATCAGCCTATTTCCAGTCCCAGTAACCCTCCCCAGTATCAGCCCCTTTCCAGTCCTCACTCCCAGTACCTTCCAATGTCAACTTGCATTCCCATGATTGCCACTGGTGTCCATTCCCTTCCAGTCCCCCTCCTTCCCCACTGACCAGTCCCTTCTAGTACAAATACCATGGCAGCCCCTCTCAGATCCACTCCCTTCCAGTTCCATTCTCCCATCCCCTCGCATCAGCCCATTTGTAGCCTTAGCCCCCAGTTTTCTTCCAGGGCCAGCAGCTCTATCCTCCCCTCCCCACAATCAGCCCATTCTCAGTCAAAGCCCCCCAATCAGCTCACTTCCAGTGCTAATCCCCCCTCAACCCCATTACCAGTGCTAGCCTTCCCTAATCAGCCCAATACCACCAGTCCTACCGCCCCATCACCCGTCCTATCCCCCCATCAGCCCATTTCGAGTCCTAACCTCACCGATCAGCTCATTTCCAATGCTAGCCCCCCATCAGTCCATTATCAGTCATACCCCCCTATCAGCCCATTACCAGTCCCAACCCCCCCCCTTGATCAGTCCATTCCCAGTCCTAGCCTTCAACCCATTACCAGTCCTAGTCCCCTCCCATCTGCCCATTACCAGTGCTAGCTCCCCCATCAGCCCATTATAATCCTAAGCCGCAATGTCTCTCGCCTCTCTCCAGCATTTATCCCGTCTGTCCAGTATGTCCCTGTCTCTCCCCTTTGTGCATGCCAGCCCCCCTCCCTCCATGTCAGCCCCCGTCCTTCCATCTGTCCATGTCAGCTCCCTCCCTCCCTCCCTGTCAGCCCCACTGTCCATGTCAGCCTCCCTCCATGTCAGTCCCCCCTCTGTCCATGTCAGCCCCCTCCCTCCATCTATCCCTCCTTCCATGTAAGCCCCCCTCCTTCCATCCATCCATATCAGCTCCCTCCCTCCATCCATCCATATCAGCTCCCTCCCTCCATGTTAGCCCCCTCTTTCCATCCATCCATCTCCGCGCCCTCCCTCCATGTAAGCCCCCCTCCTTCCATCCATCCATATCAGCTCCCTCCCTCCAAGTAAGCCCCCCTCCTTCCATCCCTCCATATCAGCTCCCTCCCTCCCTGTCAGCCCCCCTCCTTCCATCCCTATCAGCTCCCTCCCTCCATGTAAGCCCCCTCCCCCCCCTGTCGATGGTAGCCCCCCCTCTCCCCATGTCGATGGTAGCCCCCCCCCCTCACCCCCCGTCGATGGTAGCCCCCCCCTCTCCCCCTGTCGATGGTTGCCCCCCCCCTCTCCCCATGTCGATGGTAGCCCCCCCCCCTCTCCCCATGTCGATGGTAGCCCCCCCCCTCTCCCCATGTCGATGGTAGCCCCCCCTCTCCCCATGTCTTCCTCCCTTCGTCTGCAGCCGCGGCTCCCTGCCTGTTAGGGAACCGCGGCTGTGCTTGTAAAATCGTTGCGGAGCCCTTCCTGTCTTGACGGGCTCCGTGCAGCATTGTCCCGCCTCTAAAGGAACTTCCTTTAGAGGCAGGACAATGCTGCACGGAGCCCGTCAAGACAGGAAGGGCTCCGCAACGATTTTACAAGCACAGCCGCGGTTCCCTAACAGGCAGGGAGCCGCGGCTGCAGACGAAGGGAGGCAGACACCTGTCCTAGCGGACCTTCCCGCGTGCCAGCTGCAAGGCCTTCGCGTGCCACAGCTGGCACGCGTGCCACAGGTTCGCCATCGCTGCCCTATACCCTCTGTAGCAACTCCTGCACAAAAGTTTTGTTCGTTGTGCAAAAGTTGCTGTACTGTCTGTAAAAGTTTGTAGGGTCTGCAGAGGCCTCTTTCCCTGGGATCCACCCTTATTAACATATTAATGGCTTTTATTCTTGCTAGTGTTGAGTCATTCTGGCTACACCCTGCCATCCCCTTTGTTTCATTAATCACTGACACTGTAGTCTTCAGGGCTCATGAGCACTTTGTATCACCAGCTTTGTTTGGCCTGTTTAACTTGTCCAGGCTTGCCCAGCTTGCTCAGGCCTGTTCAATCTTTTCAGGCCTGGCATGTCTTTTTTTTAGCTGGGTCCATTTTCTGTGCACTTTCAGGCCTGACCTGTTTCTTAGCTGGGTCCATTCTCTGTGCACTTCTTTTCAGAGTATGGTTGCCCCTGGCTTTACTCTTGTTGTGCTGGGCTCTGGGTACTCATTTTCTTAGCCCACATGTTTTTTTCCATGCCATCATAATGTATTACAGCCTCAGGCAAGGATGCAGCCATACTAGACATACCTATCAGCCAATTTCCCTTCATTCCCCAATTTTTCTTTTTCTTTTCTTGTGAATGGGGCAAAGGTAATCCCACTAAGGGCAATGGACAACAACCATTTGAGACAGATAGGGGGGCATCAGAAAAGCAGCTTCTGGTACTGTTCCCTAGAGACAACATACATTGTAACATCATTTTCTTGCAGCAACTCAATAATATTGAAAACACATAACATGAAAGTGTATCAAAAGCAGCAGTGCTTAATAATGTGATAAAGAAAGCTCTGAGAATAGTACAGCAAAACTTGAGCTGGTGTGGGTATTGCAATTGCTGAAGCCGAAATGGCTTGTAGATTTCAGTTACTTTCTAAGAAAACAATATTAAAAGGATAACAATACAATCATTCACAAAAGCCCCCCAAAACCCCCAGTCAGTCCAATAGTCCTCCTCCCATTCTCAGAAAATGTGGTCCTGCCTCTCAGCAGTTCCCCAGGACCTCACAGTGTGCTTCACCTTTCTCTGAAGTTTAAGTTCTGTTTCTCTCAAAATTTGAACCTCTCATTCTCATAGGCAGATATCTTGGCCCTTTTTCAATGTGACACACTGATCCAGATAGGGACTCCTTCACACATTTCAGCGGTGGGTAGTTCTGAGTTCTTGGGATGGTCTGTTCCATCTGGACTCTGGCCAATTTCCTCTGCTGGACTCTCTGGATTGCAGTTGGTGACATGGCTCCAGGCCTTATTCAGAAAAGCAGCACCAATATTGAATGAAAAAAACCCTAAATATGCTGGATTAGATTTCACAATGATATAAACTTAATTTCATCCATATTTACTTAAGATCATAACTATCTCATATGGTGTCAACTATGTCTCTCAGTTTGATAAACTCTTTGTCTCTCTGTCTCTTTACCACTGGAGATTCCTTTGCAGGTAAGAAATAGTCCATTATGCCCTTGACTGATCTTTACATGTTTATAGATCAGACAAGTTGCACACACATATTCTGCGATTTCTGGCAAGGCTTTTTTAGAATTATACCAATTTTTGTGAGAATTTGTCATCAAATCATCCCTCTTTTGCCCATGCATGCCTGGCCAGGACATACAGGGGCAAAATGAGGCAAAAAGCATCTGGAAGTACCACATGGCCAGTGTGGGTTTTCCAAAGCTCATCAGGGTGCAAGGTGCACCCAGCCTGTCTCCAGATGTCTATTTCTAATTGTTGAGTATGTGTTGGGGCTTAGATGAATTCCTAAATTGAAGATTCTGGAGACGGCATAGTTGAATAAAATGCTCATCTCCTTTTTTTTTTTTTGTTTACATATTCATTAGCCAGATACATCACTTCAAATTACCCATACTAATGTATCCTTATTTGGCAAGGCTGCTAAGAATATCAAACAATTGTTTAAAAACTTAGTATTGTTTCTTTTCTCTCATTCTTTTTCTCAAACCTCTCCTGGATCATTGCTGACAAGCAAAATTTGGTTTTGTCCAATCAACTCAAGTTAAATAATTTTACAAATATTTCCATATTTTCTGGTGTAATTGGCACCTATGGTGTTACTGTCCTGTTCAGCAGTCATCAGCACTGAGCTGCCTTAAATCTTACAGTTCAGAAAACAGGCATTCAAATGATGAAACTGATACTTTTGCATGAAAAGGTTGGGGGATATCTGGAATGCAAACACTTCTCCTTGTATATTTTTAATGCAGAATATTATTTTTCACATTTAATTTAAAACCTAACAATACCTGAGACTGGCATCAAACTGATCTGAAAACCCTCTGTGAGGTGCTTTCCACAGTATATAAAATCCCTTTTAACTTTTAATTTTGTATATGCAGTCAAAACCAAATATATGTACCAGAGATAAAAATTCAAGCTGGATTACCCTTTTTATTCAGAGCTCTTAACCTCTACTTTGAAGGTCAAAGGAAAACAGAAACAGTTTCCTTAGTTTCATGCCTTGTTTGTTTGATCTAGCATCCAGGGGCACTTGGCAATGAACAGCCAGCAATGAAAGAAAAACAATATTTACTGTAGATTAAAACATTTAAACACAAGACTATTAGTCTTTTAAGTATAGCAGCTAGCAGCCTATCTGATTGGAATAAGAAGGTTTTCTTGATAAATTTCACTAAACCCTCCCCCCTGGGTAGTTCTGAAAAGTAACATGCTTTAACAACATCTTGGGAAAAACAGGGACCTTAAAAAAGTCAAAAAGTCTTTATTTCTTCATAATCTTGTAAGGATTTTTCTCTCTCTTTTTATAGGTTGTAACAAATGGTTTGCAGGCTAGCTCTTACACATGAGCTTTGCCTTACAGATATTCCCCACCCCATACATCTTTGCTAATAGTAATTTGACCAGCCTTTGTTTGATCCCACCCTTACACAATCAAGATGCTGGTCAGACATCTGAGGATGCTCAAAGGAGGCACCCCCCATGGTTCTAGAAGCTTAAACTCTACAATTAAAATTGATGACAAGAGGATTGTTTGGAGGCTAGGTGAGGCTAGGTGAATTGGGGTTTTTTTGTCCTCTTTAATGGGTTTCCATTTGTTTGCTAGGAGAAAGACTCCTAGGTGATTTGTCCTTTTGTCCTCTCTAATGGGCCTCCATTCATCTGCTAGAAGAAGAAACTCCTCCCTGATCTTCCAGTATCTTTCTATAGCTATGCAAACAATTTCAATGGTTTCATTCCTAGTATCTTTCTGTAGTTATGCAAACCATCTCAGCAGTTCCAACCACCCCCCACTCACCGCTGAGAGGCATGACCAAAAAACCTGGTTCCCTGACCACTGATCATGCATGAAACATAGCAATGAAACTGGATATGCATTAAACAAAGCAATTGTCTTCCTTCACTGCTACACCAGTACAACAGTCTACATACAGTAAACCCTACTCTCCTTTTATTTACAGGGAACAGTCCCTTTCCTCTTTATTTTCAGAGGTTAGAGGAGAAGCTATGAAGTTGGGGCCGGATCCAGCCCCCTTTTTCATTATATATCCCCTTCTTGGATTTCTTTTTTAAACATTTTCTAAACTGTCCCTTTCCCTGCAATCAGTAGACCTGGTGTTTTTCACTGTTTTGGGACACAGGGGCGATTTGTTAATAACTTCACCTTTTACTGATAGAGTATCAAAATCAATCCTGAAATATAAAGACCTAATGTCTGGACAAAAACTTTCTTTCCCTAATCTTTCCCTAATGTCACAACTAAACACAGAGACACTCTAACATTTACAGAGACACTCTAACAGTTTCTACATAACAGCACATTAACTGTATGGACCAGCCATGAATCTATATAGGGAAACTGGTCCGGATGCTCCATTAGATGATAAAGGGGTTAAAGGAGCACTAAGAGGCGACAAGGCGATAGCGGAGAGACTGAATGAATTCTTTGCTTCGGTCTTTACAGAGGAAGATGTAGGGATGTTACCCATGACTGAAGTGGTATTTAAAGGTGCGGAAAAATTGAAGGAAATATTGATACATCGGGAAGATGTCTTACAACTGTTAGATAAACTGAAGAGTAGCAAATCACCTGGGCCGGATGGTATACATCCAAGGGTGTTGAAAGAACTGAAATATGAGATTGCAGAACTGCTATCAGTAATCTGTGAACTATCATTAAAATCATCTCTAATACCTGAAGATTGGAGGATCGCCAATGTAACACCAATTTTTAAAAAGGGTTCCAGGGGTGATCCGGGAAACTACAGACCGGTGAGCCTGACGTCAGTGCTGGGAAAAATGGTAGAAACCATCATAAAGAATAAAATTACTCAGCATGTAGATAGTCACAACCTAATGGGAGACAGCCAACATGGCTTTAGACAAGGAAGATCTTGTCTTACTAATCTGTTATGTTTTTTTGAAGGAGTGAATAAACAGGTGGACAAACGTGAGTCGGTTGATATTGTGTATCTGGACTTTCAGAAAGCCTTTGACAAGGTCCCTCATCAGAGACTTTTGGCAAAACTAAAGAGTCATGGGATAGGAGGCAGTGTACTATTCTGGATCAGGAACTGGTTAAAAGATAGAAAGCAGAGGGTAGGGCTAAATGGCCAATTTTCCCAATGGAGAAAGGTGAATAGTGGTATACCCCAGGGATCTGTGCTGGGTCCGCTGCTTTTTGACATATACATAAATGACCTGGAAAGTGGAATAACGAGTGAGGTTATCAAATTTGCAGATGAGACAAAACTATTTAAAGTTGTTAAAACCCAAGAGGATTGTGAAAAATTGCAAGAGAATCTTGATAAATTGGAAGACTGGGCATCAAAATGGCAGATGAAATTTAATGTGGACAAGTGCAAGGTTATGCACCTAGGGAAGAACAACCCAAACTATGGTTACACGATGCAAGGTTCCACATTAGGAACCACCACCCAGGAAAAAGATTTAGGTGTCATTGTGGATATCATGTTAAAACCCTCGGCCCAGTGTGCAGCGGCAGCCAAGAGAGCAAATAGAATGCTAGGTATGATAAGGAAAGGAATGGAAAATAAAACGAAAGATATTATAATGCCTCTATATCGTTCCATGGTGAGACCGCACCTTGAATATTGTGTGCAATTCTGGTCGCCGTATCTTAAAAAGGATATAGCGATTTTAGAAAAGGTACAGAGAAGAGCCACCAAAATGGTAAAGGGGATGGAAGGATACTCCTATGAAGAAAGGCTAAAAAGGTTAGGGCTCTTTAACCTGGAAAAGAGACGGCTGAGGGGAGATATGATAGAAGTCTATAAATTAATGAATGGAGTGGAACGGGTAAACGTAGATCGATTGTTTACCTTATCAGAATATAGAAAGACTAGGGGACATGCAATGAAGCTACAGGGTAAACTATTTAAGACTAATAAAAGAAAATATTTTTTCACTCAACGTGTAATCAAACTCTGGAATTTGTTACCGGAGGATGTAGTAAAGGCTGTTAGTGTAGCTGGGTTTAAAAAAGGTTTGGACAAGTTCCTGGAGGGAAGGTCCATAAACCATTATTAAGAAGTGACCGAAGATATCAATGCTTGACCCAGTACAAGCATTGTGGAACTTGTGTCTCTTGGGGAAACTGCTAGGTACATATGACCTAGATTGGCCACTGTTGGAAACAGAATACTGGGCTTGATGGACCTTGGTCTGACCCAGTATGGCATATCTTATGTTCTTATTTTATGTTCTTATGATGCTCCTTCACTACAATTTAGCCTCCGGACCCCATGCTCTAATCACAATTTACAGTGTAAATCTTCTAATCTCAATTCAAGGAATGCAATGTTCAGTGTAAATTTTCTAATCTCACTTCTGGGAATACAATATACAATATAATCCAGGTAACAGGCAGAGTTTGGTTGCCCAAAACACACAGGACCACAAAGGGAAAAAGAAAGAGGGAAAACAGAGACGTCTCAGCAGCGAATACTCATACACTCTCTTTCCTCAGTAGCAGCTGTTGCAAATACACATTACACACACTCTCTCTAGCTGTAGCATAGGATTTAACTTTTACCATGAGGATAATAGTAATATGAGAAATATAGCTAGCTATTTTTCTAATGTCCACTAGATGGAGCTCCAGGATCACTAGCACAAAAGAAGCCCCCAACTCTAGAAGCACATGGCAACACAAAAGAAGCCCCCAAGTATGCTTCATTAGAGAGAGCATGTGTAGGCTCTAAATAAATCGCCCCGATCATCGGAGAATTGCGATCAGCGCAATTATTAATAAACAGCTTGAAAGGCACACTTAAGGGGGACAAGTGCTAATGTTTTTGGTCATTTTAAGAAGTTTTGGCAGCGCTTTAAGGTACCCGAGGTTACTGCGACCATTTTTGGCGCTACCTCCCCCTCCCCTTTTTCCCCCCAGACTGGACGAGCAGTGGTTTCAGGGATTCTGGGGCCCTTACTCGGACTGCTCGTTGCGGGTGATCATGCCGCTACAGGTTCACAGAATTTACCAGATTTTCCAGATACAGAAATACAGAACTACCCAAACAGTAAAACAGTAAGGCAGTAGTACTCACCAGACCTCTGATCAGAGAGAGCTTGGATGCCAGTCTATCCAGCCGGTTTTCAATCGGGGGGTCAGCCGCAGGGACCGACTGACCAGACAAGTCAAGGTGTCCTTCTGGAGCACAAAGGGGCCCGGGGCGCCAAGGACCGTTAATCACCTGGAGGGGCCGGTCCCTGACCGGTGGAGGCCCGATGCTGCAAGAGCAGAAGTCTTCCCACCGTGGGTGTGATGAGAGAGGCTTTTTGTTTAATTTAAAAGGGTCCCATCTGGGTCGCCAAATGTTGCAGCCAAGCAGCTGAAAATGTTCTCATTCTCTCACTCACCCACAGAAGGAAGCACACAGACAGGCTGGAATGCAGATAGGATCTTTTAATGTGCACACAGGTTCAGACAGAGAGCCGGTACCCTCCACAAAAATCTGAGCCCCGAAGGACGTCCTACATTGTCTTATATACAGTACATTTTTAAACTCATTCTACAATCTCATTCGTCTCAGGTATTTTCTGTCCACCAATCAGCAGCCCCTGGGGAAGGTGCCTGGGTATGCTCTGGTCTGCTGATTTCTGGGCAAGGGAGTATTGTGCTCAGGCCTGGGGGGGGGGGGGGGGGAAGGGTGCCTACTGAAACCTTTATGTCTTTTCTTAGCAAGCTGATCACTATGTAAAATCCTCATGGCTTGGGGGGAAGGGTTACCCACAGCTAAACCTTATGGCTGCCTCAGAAGGTCATCTTCCTAGTTGCCCTCACTTCTGCAAGACGCATCAGTGACTTATAGGCTTTAGTGGTGGATCCTCCTTATACAAGATTTCACCATGAAAAGGTAGTTCTTATGTCTCATCTTCACTTTATGCCAAAGGTGGTTTCGCCTTTTCATTTAAACCAAGCGGTTAACCTTCCTGTATTCTTCCCTAGGGCTCATGCCTCTAATGCAGAAAGGAATCTTCATACCTTAGATTGTAAAAGAGCCTTAGATTTTACCTTCAAAAAACTAAGCAACATAGAAAATCTTCTCAGCTTTTTTTGTTGCTTTTGATTCTAGTCATTTGGGACTTCCAGTTTCCAAAAGAACTCTCTCTAGATGGATTGCAAATTGCATGTCCTTTGCTTATGAGAGTAAGGGACTTTCTCTCGAAGGCCATGTCACAGCTCACAATGTGAGAGCAATGGCAGCCTCAGTGGCTAATCTTCGTTCTGTGTCCATTGATGACATCTGTAGAGCAGCCACTTGGGCTTCGGTACACACCTTTACAGCCCACTATTGCTTACATAAGGACTCCCGTTGGGATGCCTTGTTTGGCCAGGCTGTGCTCCAGCATCTCTTTCAGACTTAGTACAACTCCTACCCCTGTCCTGGGTTTCTATGCCAGAGATCCATGGGAGGAAGCATGGCCCACCTTTACTATAGGTGGCAGCTTCCTGGGGCTATCTCCCTGGCCTCTTCAGCTAGGGAGTCCCCATATGTGAAGACTACATTCCTGCTTGTTCCTGAAGATAGTGTAGTTACTCACCTGTAACAGGTGATCTACGGGAACAGCAGGAATAAGTCTTCACAACCCACCCACCTCCCCTAGGAGTTATCTCTATCTATCTCTCTCTTTGTCTACTCCCTCCTTTGGTCTCAGCTATAAACTCAACTGAAGAGGGAGAGTTGGAAAGGCGGGAAGGCAGCACGCAGGCGCTGTGGCATGCTCCCAAAAGCTTTCCTATTGGATGCTGGGGTTCATTCCCGTGCAGGCTCCGTTGGTACCGATGATACCCATATGTGAAGACTTATTCCTGCTGTTCCCGGAGATCACCTGTTACAGGTGAGTTACTACGCTTTCTGGTGCAGTATTTTGCACCATTTGGAGTGGGTGGAGAGTTTGTTTCAGTAGGCCCTGGAAGATAATGTTGCAGTAATCTAGCACAGGTGTAACCATTGCCTGGCATATGGTTCGGAATAGATCTGGGGTGAGAAGTGGGCGGAGGTGCTTCAGGGTTCTTAGTTTTATGGTAGACAGAGGTGGTTATTCTCGTTCTGTGGGGTTGGAAGGTTAGTTGTTAGTCGAATGTTATGCCCAGATATCTTGTTTCAGAATTGACTGATTTTATATTGTTGAGTTGCAGGATTGATGGTGGGGTAAAGGTTGGATTAATGGTTATGTAGAGTGCCTCGGTCTTCTCTTAGTTGATGAGTAGGTTGTGTTCACTGAGGCATCCTTTTACATCTGTGAAGCACTTTTGTAGGTTGGTGAGATTTGGAGAGAGAAGATTGAGTGTGAAAAAACATTGTCGTCTGCATAGAGTTGTTATAGCATTTTGTGTGCCTTTAATATTTGACATAACGGTTATATAAAGATCTTGAAAAGGAGAGCTGAGAGGCTTAATCCCTGAGGCACTCCTATTTGTTGTGGGATGGGGCTTGACGTTTTCTTGTCAATTCTTACTTGTTATCGGGAGTCTAGGTAAGAGTGGAACCAGTTGAGTGTGATGTCATGGAGGCCGATTTCAGATAGCCTTTGAATGAGTTGGTGGTGAAGGGAGGGAGTCGAAGGCAGCAGTGACATCAAGGAATATTAGGATGAATCCATCCTTTTGAGTTTTGCTAGCAGGTTGTAAGGGTGTTTAGAAGGAAGGTGATGAGAGTTTCGACCCCATGGGGACGGTCTGAATCCATGCTGGTGGGGTCTAGGGGTGCATACTTATCGAGGTGGTCTTGGAGTTTATTTATTTATTAAAATTTCTTATATACCGCGCTATTTAGCATCAGTGCGGTTTACATTATAACTTAACGACCATAACAACAAGCTGTCAGGTTTACATCGAACAGGAGTATAAACTTGGAAAACAGGGTTAACTATATACATAATCTATTTACATTGGAAGGATAGATAAAAGTCAGATAATGCATGTAGGTCTTTTAACAATTGTCTCAGGACAATTTTCTCTATTGTTTTTGTGACCAATGGGATGCAAGATATTGGTCTGTTTGATTTAGGGGAGGTTGGGACAAGTTTTGCACTTTTTAGAAGGGGTCGAATTGAGGTCTGCCTCAGTGCAGTGGGCATAAGGCCTTGAGATAGAGATGTATGTACTATGGATATGAGGTATGCACTCAATGTGATCTGGTCAACTTTATCCAGGTGATGGGGCATAGGTCCAGTGCGGACGTTGTCGTGTTAAGGCTCTTTATTGTGTCTTTGATGTTTTTGATTAATGGGAGTTTGAATTTGGACCAGGTCTTCTGGTTTACCATTCTTGAGTTGGGTGTTAAGCTTTGCTTAATTGGAGGGGCTTGCATCTGTTTGGCTAGAAGGTAGGAAGCAATCTTTTGGGGGATATTTTATCTTGCATGTCTTCATTGTTGGGTTCCTTTGTGAGTGTTTTTGCTATGGAAAACAGTTCTCTAGATTTGTTTTGTACGTTGGGGATGAGGTTGGAGTAGTATTATTTTTTCCGGTTTAAGACGTCTTTGTTGTAGAACTTCAGTTGTTCAGTGTAGGTAGCCTGGAGGTGAGGGTCCCTTGAGATTCTCTTTTTGCGTTCTAGTCTCCGAATGTTTCTTTTTTGTTTTTGTAGGGAGGTTGAGAACCACAGGCTCTGCTTCGATGTTTCAATGTTATTTTCTTTGGGGTTGAAAAGGCTACTGCAGCTAGGGTATTATTCCAGATTGTCATCATTTTGTAAAGGTCCTAGTTTGCTGCTTGGATGAGTTCCAGTTGTGGTGTAACTGCTTCAAGGACTTGTTCATTGTTGAATTCCCTGAACCTCCAGGTTGTGAGTGATTTAGCTGGTAGCGTGGATTGCTTTGATATAGTAGAAGAGAATTACTGCGTGGTCTGACAATGGTACTGGGAGGATGGTTTATGGTGCCAGATGGATGTTGGGGAGAATGTCGGAGGGTACAAATAATAAATCAAGGACATTTCCTTTCTTGTGGGTAGGTTCTTTGACAGTTTGCATCCAAGCACTTTCATGGCTTCTAGGAAGGCTCTTGATTGTGATATGGGGGAGGAGGTCAGGTTGAGTTCTCCAAGTATTATTAGAGGATGTGATTGTTTGGAGTGGAGCATGCTGTTTAAAGTAGGGTAGCAAGATCTGTAGCTCCCCATGAGGTGCTCAATACGATAATGAGAAGTTAATGTGGTTGTTTGTTATGTATAAGGTGTTCATTTCTTTAATCATGCTGGAGTTGATGACGTTGAATTCTAGTTTCTCTTTGGCAATTATACGTGCTCCTCTACCTCTGTTGTTGACTCTTTTTGAGGTGAATATTGTGTATGCAGGAGGGCATAATTGGTTTAAAAGTACTGTATCAGTGTCTGAGAACCAGTTCTGAGGTGGGGGGGGGGGATGGGGAGGAGGGTTCCTGGTGGAGTTATTTAATAAGGTGATTAAGGGGGAAGATTGTGTGATTCAATGTTTGTGGCAGGTATTACAGTACTACCAAAGCCTGGAAAGGATCTTTCAGTCTGTGACTCACAAAGACCAATATCCTTAATTTAATCTTAATGCCAAGATTTTGGCAAAGGTATTAGCTACGCGATTGCAGGTCTTCTTTCCATAGCTGGTGAGAGATGATCAAGCTGGTTTTATGCCCAGTAGACATTCTATTGATGATAATAGGAAAATCCTGAATTTAACCTGGGTGGTCCGCAAGCAAAAGATGCCTTCTGTTATAGTGGCAGTGGACATCGAAAAAGCGTTTTACAGAATAGAATGGGGCTTCATGTTCCAAGTGTTACATCGAATGGGGGTGGGTGGCTTCAGGCAATTTATAAATCTCCAAGGGCTAAGATTCGGATTAATGGTAAGTACTCTGTGGCGTTTATATTGGAGATGGACACCCTTGTTGTTTGCTATGGTAATAGAGCCCCTGGCCGAAGCAATTAGAACAAACGTGAATATCGGTGGTATTAGGGTTGAGGAGAGGGAATTCAAAGTGACTTTATATGCAGATGATATATTTACTGTAGGAAAACCTCTGGTGACATTACTCAACTTAATGAAAGAAATTCAGGGATATAGCAAGATTTTGGATATAAGATGAATGTAGGAAAAATGAAGGTACTGAAATTAGAGTTGGAGGAGGGATTGAAAGAAGCGTTCCTTTTCAGTGGGCAAAGAGATCAATTAAATATTTGGGAGTCCAAGTGGGCAGAGAGTTGGGGGAGTTGGTTAAGTTGAATTATGATCCCCTCAGGAGAATTCATAGTGATTTGGAGCAGTGGGAAAGACTTTTTTTATGTGTGCTGGACAGATTTCAATTGTTAAAATGAATATCCTGTCTAGGATATTGTTTTTGTTCATGTCTCTACCGATTGAGGTATCAGAGAAGGTTTTGGAAAAACTTCAAAAGAGGATTTTCTCTTTTATTTGGAAAAAGAAGGCACCTGAGGGTGAAACAGAGGATATTGTATGAGGAGAGAGGAGGGGGATTTGGGGTACCAAAGTTATAGAGGTACTATCAGGCTGTGCAACTTTGTGCAGTGATGGACTGGAAGGAGAGGCAAGAGGGGAAGCAGTAGGTTCAAATAGGACAAAGTATAGTGGGTGGGGTGGGGGGAATGTTGCTGGTAAACTATTATAGGGAGATGGGAAGGGGAGGAGGGAGAATTGACAGCCATCTGGTGATAGGGAATGGATGTGGAGAAGGATGAAGGGGAAGTTGTTGGGGGAAGTTGTTGGGGGGAAGTTAAGGGAATTATTTATTTAACTGGTTTAAATATACTGTTTTTCTACCAGTCAAAACAGTTTACATTGAACAATGGGCACGCATCAAACTTATTAAACGTAGAACAGAATATAACAAGGGGACTGAGGAAGCATGCAAGGTCGTTATCATGTTAGAGCCTATGATGCAATGAACTTATGATACAATGAACAAGAGCTTGTTATACTTGGTGTATGGCTAGCTGTCGGGTAACTGATTGGAGGGGGGATGATTGTCGAGAGTGGCAGATGTTCTTGCTGGGAATCAGTTGGAAGGGATGTTCTGTAGTGTTCTTCAAAGAGGTGTGTCTTGAGGTGTTTTTTTGAAAACTTTGAGATTGGATACTGTAAGAGGTAAAGAGTTTCAGAGGGTGGGAGGATAAGGTTTGAAGGCTTTTGTACGGTCACATTGTGGCTCTTAGATATTTGAAGTGAGAGATGAAGAAGGTTGAGCGTGTTCTGTCTGCGTGGTCTGTTGGAGTTTGGATGTCTGATGAGCATTTGGAGGTGCTCTGATATGGTGGTGTTAAGTGCCTTATGGATAATAGTGAGAATTTTGTGTTTGATTCTTGATGCTATGGGAAGCCATTGGAGGGATTTCAATATGGGAGTGATCTGGGTGTGTGTGGAGGCTCTGGCAATGGTACGTACTGCTGTGTTTTGGGCCAGCTGTAGTGGGCATAAGAACATAAGATATGCCATACTGGGTCAGACCAAGGTCCATCAAGCCCAGTATTCTGTTTCCAACAGTGGCCAATCTAGGTCATACGTACCTAGCAGTTTCCCCAAGGGACACAGGTTCCACAATGCTTGTATTGGTTCAAGCATTGATATCCTGGGTCCCTTCTTAATAATGGTTTATGGACCTTTCCTCCAGGAACTTGTCCAAACCTTTTTTAAACCCAGCTACACTAACAGCCTTTACTACATCCTCCGGTAACAAATTCCAGAGTTTGATTACACGTTGAGTGAAAAAATATTTTCTTTTATTAGTCTTAAATAGTTTACCCTGTAGCTTCATTGCATGTCCCCTAGTCTTTCTATATTCTGATAAGGTAAACAATCGATCTACGTTTACCCGTTCCACTCCGTTCATTAATTTATAGACTTCTATCATATCTCCCCTCAGCCGTCTCTTTTCCAGGTTAAAGAGCCCCAACCTTTTTAGCCTTTCTTCATAGGAGTAGCCTTCCATCCCCTTTACCATTTTGGTGGCTCTTCTCTGAACCTTTTCTAAAATCGCTATATCCTTTTTAAGATAAGGCGACCAGAATTGCACACAATATTCAAGGTGCGGTCTCACCATGGAACGATACAGAGGCATTATAATATCTTTTGTTTTATTTTCCATTCCTTTCCTTATCATACCTAGCATTCTATTTGCTCTCTTGGCCGCCGCTGCACACTGGGCCAAGGGTTTTAACATGGTATCCACAATGACGCCTAAATCTTTTTCCTGGGTGGTGGTTCCTAATGTGGAACCTTGCATCGTGTAACCATAGTTTGGGTTGTTCTTCCCTAGGTGCATAACCTTGCACTTCTCCATTTTGATGCCCAGTCTTCCAATTTATCAAGATCCTCTTGCAATTTTCCACAATCCTCCTGGGTTTTAACAACTTTAAATAGTTTTGTGTCATCTGCAAATTTGATAACCTCACTCGTTATTCCACTTTCCAGGTCATTTATGAATATGTCAAAAAGCAGCGGACCCAGCACAGATCCCTGGGGTACACCACTATTCACCTTTCTCCATTGGGAAAATTGGCCATTTAGCCCTACCCTCTGCTTTCTATCTTTTAACCAGTTCCTGATCCACAATAGTACACTGCCTCCTATCCCATGACTCTTTAGTTTTGCCAAAAGTCTCTCATGAGGGACCTTGTCAAAGGCTTTCTGAAAGTCCAGATACACAATATCAACCGACTCACCTTTGTCCACCTGTTTATTCACTCCTTCAAAAAAACATAACAGATTAGTAAGACAAGATCTTCCTTGTCTAAAGCCATGTTGGCTGTCTCCCATTAGGTCGTGACTATCTACATGCTGAGTAATTTTATTCTTTATGATGGTTTCTACCATTTTTCCCGGTACTGATGTCAGGCTCACTGGTCTGTAGTTTCCCGGATCACCCCTCGAACCCTTTTTAAAAATTGGTGTTACATTGGCGATCCTCCAATCCTCAGGTATTAGAAATGATTTTAATGATAGTTCACAGATTACTGATAGCAGGTCTGCAATCTCAAATTTCAGTTCTTTCAACACCCTTGGATGTATACCATCCGGCCCAGGTGATTTGCTACTCTTCAGTTTATCTAATGGTTGTAAGACATCTTCCCGATGTATCGATATTTCCTTCAATTCTTCCACACCTTTAAATACCACTTCAGTCATGGGTAACATCCCTACATCTTCCTCAGTAAAGACCGAAGCAAAGAATTCATTCAGTCTCTCCGCTATCGCCTTGTCGCCTCTTAGTGCTCCTTTAACCCCTTTATCATCTAATGGACCAACTGACTCTCTCACAGGTTTTTTGCTACGAATGTACTTGAAAAGGTCTTTATTTCGCGTTTTTGCTTCCGCAGCAAGCTTCTTCTCAAATTCTCTCTTTGCCTGCCTTATCAATGCCTTGCATTTGACTTGCCAGTGCTTGTGCTGTTTCCAGGTTTCATCATCGTTTGGCTTTTTTTTTCCATTTCCTGAAAGATGCTTTTTTGGCAACAACAGCCTCTCTGACCTCACCTTTAAACCATGCTGGCAGTTTTTTGGACTTCCTTCCACTTTTCTTAAAGCGTGGAATACAGTTGGTCTGGGCTTCCAAGATAGTATTTTTCAACAACACCCAAGCTTGATGTACGTCTTTAACCTTTGCAACTGCTCCTTTTAGTTTTTTCTTAACTCTTTTCCTCATTTTATCATAGTCTCCCTTTCGAAAGTTAAAGGGTAGTACTGTGGATTTCCTTACTATCCCTCCTCCACTAATTAAATCAAAGGTGATCATGCTATGATCACTATTGCCAAGTGGCCCCAACACCCTTATCTCTTGCACTACACTTATTAAAAAAGGGCTGCTACACAGTACCCTGTCCTGTGCTGCTGAGGTAAGCTATATTCTGATTTGATTTAAATTATAGCTCTTTGCTGCTGCTAGGCTCTAACCTATTATGAAATTTAAACTACAAGCTCTCTGCTGGATTCTAAATTTAACCAGATAGCTCTCTTCTGTGTTTTAATTTGAAACTAAAAGTACTTTGCTGATGCTAGGCCCTGAGTGACTATGAAATTTAAACTACAGCTCTCTACTGGGTATGAAAGGTAACCAGAAAGTTTTCTTCTGTGTTTTAAATTGAATCTTAAACTGTTGCTACTAGGCCCTGACTGATTTAACAAAAAATAGTGGGTTCACAGATTAATTAGCTTTAAAAGAAAAAAAATTCCTTTCAGAAAAATTCCCAGAAGTATATACTCACAATTTCAGATTTCTCTCCAGAAGTAACAGCCCCCCTTTCTAGTCCTTGGGATGATGGTAGTTTTTGGAAGTCCTTGAAGGATGGGGTTGCAGTAATCGAGCAAGGATGTAACGGAAGCTCTCAGGGAGAGGAGAGTTGGAGCTTGAAGTAGATATTCTTAGTGGTGTTCTTTATATGTGGTTGGAAGTTCAGTTGGTGATCCAGAATGTCACAGAGGTATTTAACTTGTGACTTGACCTGTAGTTCAATGTCTTCAGTTTTGATGGAAGGGGGTGGTGTGAAGTTGGGGTCCATGGTCACACAGAGGATCTCAGTCTTGCTGAAATTAACTGCCAGGTTGTAGACTTGCAGCCAACAGACAATTTCTCTGAAGCAGGCAGTTAGGTTGGAGTAGTCAGGAACAGTGGTGTGAAATGCAGTAAATATAATATCGTCTGCGTATAGTTGGTAGCCAACTTTGAACTTCCAGATTGTGTGGCAGAGGGGCCTGATCTAGATGTTAAAGAGTAAAGAAGAGAGCGCAAAACCCTGGGGAACTCCTTGAGATAGGGTGCTGAGGAGCGATTTCCAATTCTTATCTGTTGAGTCCATTGGGAGAGGTAAGAGTGGATCCATTCAAGTGGCTTGCCTTGAATCCTAATGTTGTTGAGTTGGTTGAGTAGAGTCTGGTGGGACACTATGTCAAATGCTGCTGAGATGTCTAGGAAGAGCAGCACGTAACCAGTGGAAGCTTTTTCCATTCCGGTGATGAGTGTTGATATGAGTGAGGTGAGCAGTGTTTCGGCATTGTAGAAGGGGCGGAACCCATGTTGATTTCTGTCCAGAGGCACTCCCAGTCCTACTGGTTTGGGCCCTGGACCTGGATCTCCTGTCCAAGGAGGAGGGCTCCCTTCTGCACCCCAACCTGGGGTTGCTAACGTTAATGGTGTGGCTGCTGAAAGGGTGGTGCTGGCCCCCTTCGACCTTCCAGGGGAAGTCAAGGAGATCTACTGGCCTCTCGAAAAACCTCTACCAGGTGGATCTACACCTTTAAGTGGAGAAGGTTCTCCGTCTGGTGTGCAGAAAAGGAGGAGAATCCCTTCTCCTGTCATGTGCAACTGGTTCTTTAGTACATTACTGCACCCTGTTGCACCCCGGGCTGAAATTCAACTCTGTGAGAGTGCATCTGAGCACCATAGCTGCGCACCATCACCCTATCGAGGTAAAACCCCTCTCTAGTCAGCTCTTGGTCTCTTGGTTCCTCTGGGGCCTCCTGTTATCCAAGCTCCCCCCCCCCCCGCCCCACGGTGGCGGAATGGGTCCTCAACATTCTACTCTCCCAGCTCACTAAACTGCCATTCGAGCCCCTAGCCACTTGCCACTTGAGATACCTGTCTTGAAAAGTGGCCTTCCTGGTAGCCTTCACGTCTGCTTGAAGGGTGAGCAAACTCCAGGTCCTGGTGGTGGATCCTCCATATACAAGGTTCTGTAAGAACAGGGTGGTACTCTGCACACACCCCAAATTCCTACCAAAGGTGGTCTCTCCTTTCCACCTCAACCAAGAGGTGGTCCTCCCCACCTTCTTTCCGGTGCCTCATGCCGGAAGGGAGGAACTAATACTTCATACACTAGATTTCAAGCGGGCCCTGACCTTCTACTTGCAACGGACTCGGACCCAGCGTTAAGCTCCTCAGCTTTTTGTGTCTTATGATCCCAGTAGACTGGGGCTCCCCGTGACTAAGCGAACTCTGTCCACTTGGGTGGCGAACTGTATTGCCCTCGCCTATGAGCGAGCTGGCCTCTCCCTTGAGCACCGGATCACAGCACAACGCGTGAGAGTAATGGCCACATCGGTGGCCAACCTCTGCTCTTTGCCGGTGATGGAGATTTGTAAGGCTGCCACATGTCTTCAATTCATATGTTCGCAGCTCACTACTGCCTGGCGAGTGAGTCCCGCAGGGACAGTACCTTTGGCCAGGTAGTAATCCGTAATATTCTCGGGGTGTAGGCAGCTCCTGCCCTCCGACCCTTCTGTGTTCAAGCTACCGGAGTGATAGTATCACTGGATGCTAGGTTCTTGCAGAGTCTCTCAGTGGGGACTCAGCTTCTGCAACTCTTGACTAACCCAATTGGCTGCTATTGGTGCTGTCGTGGTTCGGTCCTCAACAGCCTGGAGCTAGGAAGTTCCGTATGTGAGGACTGACTTTCTACTTATTCCTGGAGAAAGCGTAGTTACTCACCTGTAGCAGGTGTTCTCTGAGAGCAGCAGGAATCATTCCTCATAACCCTTCCTCCTCCCCTGGACGTTGCCTCCCTACCTTGTGTTAGTTTTTACTGCCGTCCTAGCTATGTCATCTGACTGAGCAAGATGGAACCCTTGGGTGGGAAGGGGACCACGCTTGCGTGGTAGTGTGTCCCAAAGGCTTTCTTTGAAAGCTGGGGAAATGCTCTGCACAGCACCGATGTCACCCGTATGTGAAGACCGATTCCTGCTGTTCCCGGAGAACACCTGTTACAGGTGAGTAACTATGCTATCTCCAGGAACAAGCAGGAATGTAGTCTTCACATATGGGTACTATCGACACCGACGAAGCCTGCGTGGGAACGCTCCTCAGCGTCCAAAAGGAAAGCTTTTGGGAGCATCCCACCACGCATGCATGCTGCCTTCCCGCCCAACTACCTCTCTCACTTCAGTTCTTCGTTTTCCGTGGAGCCGACAGGACGTGTCCCCTGTCACCGCAGAAAATCTTCTCTTATTTTTATATTTTTTGTAGTTGCGTCTGCCTTCCGTCGACGCCTACCGGTACCACCGGTGCTTTTCTTTCTTTTCTTCTAAAAATAACTCAATTTTAGTGCTTTTCTCAGGGGTTTCTTCCCTGCTCTGGTGCTTGGCGCCATTTTGGGCATTAGGCCCTCTTTTCCTTTACCATGGAAAAGCCAGCCACTGGTTTTAAAAAATGTTCAAAATGTGGCGGTACAATTTCTATTACCGACACCCATGACTGGTGTCTTAAATGTTTAGGTCCTGACCATTGCCATACGAAGTGTCTCTCCTGCAGGAAGTTGACTAAAAGAAGTCTTCAGAATCGAGCAAATCAACTCAGTGCCCTATTTGCTTCAGACACGATGTCTGTAGCATCAATGTCTTCCAGGGCTTCTACTTCTTCCCAGGGATCTCAGGTAACTAAACACAAGTCTTCTAAGACTAGCCGGTCCTCGAAGGGTAGATCTCCCTCTAAACATCGAGATACTACTGGCGTTGCCCTTGAGGACATTTCACCAGCAAAACAGCCCCGGCGGGAGTCTTCGGGCTCCAAAGCTTTATCGGGGCTCCAGGATGTTCCCGAGGCCTCAACCTCGATGGAACTACTGGTGCCATGCTCAGGGGTTGTGGCCGCTTCCACCAGTACCGACACCCTAGCATCGGCAGTAGCGATGGACAAAAGACTCCTTGCTATCGAACGCAGTCTAGCGACTGTCTTAGCTACTTCGGTACCGCTAAAGTCGCTGCAGACGGTTCCGCAGGCACCAGTGCCGGTTCCAGTGCCAGTGCCCTCGGTACCTGTTTCAATAGGCATGCTTCCCCCAATGCCGAGCTTGGAATCTCTCTCCAGCATGGGGGATCAGGTACCGACTCGTTTCGGTATCGACATCGAGTGGTACCGATGCCATCTGCTTCGGGAGAACCCGGTGCTTCCTCCTTTTGAGTCTTCTGATTCCGATGACTCGGATGATTCCACCAGTACCAGAGCTGAACTTTTACAAGATTCAACTCTTTCTCCTCAACGCAGAATGTCCCCTCCTGAGGATATGTCTTTTCATGATTTTGTACGTGATATGGCAAAGGGTCTTGCCATTACAGTAGTACCAGAGAAGGCGCCTAGGGCAGAAGAATTGAGAATTCTTCAATATCCTTTGGCTCCAAAGGAGGCAGCTATACTTCCTATACACCAGATCTTACGTGATCTAATGTTAAGAATGTGGGAAGCTCCTTTAACAGTATCTCCACATTCTAGACGTCTTGACACTATGTATCGAGTACCACCTTCCTCTTCGTCTCTCCGGGCCAGTCCAGGAACAGAAGGGGGTTGTCAATCCCATTCAGCAGCTGAGGACTGGAAACTGAAAAGTTTCTCCTGTCAGACCATCTATCTCCTGGTGACGTCAGCTACTCAGTCTTTCAGTCCTCAGCAGCTTGAATAGGACGTGTTCCCTGTTAGGCTCCCGGAGAGACTTGAAGAAAGTCATCATTTGCAGTTTATTTTTTTTAACAGGGCTGGGGGGTTTAGGTGTTCTGGCAGAGCATCCTATCCTTTTCAGTTTGCCCTCGTTCAATTTACACAAAACAATCAGGAGGCTGACAAAGCTGGTTGCTATCGGAGGCAGAGCCTGCTCACCGCTACGCTGCCATCGCCGCACAGCTTAACCGGGAGACGCTGGGAGCCCCAGAATTTCCTCCCTCTGCTGTTTTGCTGTTCCTCTGTATCCCGCTAGCAACGGGAAGTAGGAGTGCAGTCTGTGCTGTAGTTCTGGTGCTGATCGGCGTCCCTGCAGGTCCGGTGAGTGTTGCGGGGCTCGCGGGGGCCGGGCGGGCTTCTGTCGGGCTCTGTTCTCTTCTGCCCTTGCAGGCGTCTCAGCGTGAGCGCCCTTTTTTTCTGTTTCTCGGCGTCGGCGTGTGGGCTGCGGTCTAGCGAAGCCGACGACGGGGCCAGACCAGGGGAGCTCTCAATCTTGTTGTTGTCAGTGGTAGTAGGTGAGTGAGAGTTCTTGGGGGGCCTGATGGACGCGGTTACACCGTCCACCGTCGTGGGGGAAGCCTCCAAAAGCAAGCCGATTCTGGCGGGAACGGCGGCCATTTTGTCTTCAGGCACGTCTGCTTCCGTGCCTTCGGAGAAACCCGAGAAAAAGAAGGCGAAGTCCAAAAAGCCCTCCTCTGCTGAGGAGGGGATCAAAGGGCTTTCTGAGAGGGTTCCTCACAAGGTGGAGTCCTTGTTTTCCCCGGATTTTATTTTGGCTCTTCATAGAGCATACCTGCTGAAGACAGAGCAGGCTAGCAGCGCTGCCTTCTCTCACCCCCCCTTCCCCCCTCCCCTCTTGGCTGATCCGCAGATGGCAGCTCCAGGTTTGGATCCAGGTGAGGGTACCTCTAAAATGGATAGGCTCCCAGGCAATGGGGCTGATTTCTTGGGGCCCTCGCTCTCTGCTGCTCCTTTGGAGGAGGAAGGAGAAATCATATCTAAGGCGGATGTGGACTCCTGGTCGGGGGAGTTAGAAGAGGGGGAGATTGCTCCGGGGGATGATCCTAATATTTTTCGAGTATTTCGCAAGGAGGAGCTCGGTGCTCTTATTGCGCAGTCGTTGGCAGCGCTTAATATTGTCCCCCCAACGGTCCCGCAGGAGCCCTTGGAGGATCCTCTGTTACAGGGGTTTAAAGTTGACCAGCGGTGTTTTCCGATCCATAGAGTGATCAAGCAAATGATTGAGTCTGAGTGGGAATGCCCGGAGGCGTCCTTGCGGGGTAGTCGAGCTATGGGTCGGCTATACCCAGTACCGCAGGAGGAAAAGGACTTGTTGCGCATGGCCAAAGTGGACGCCTTGGTGTCTGCGGTGACGAAGAAGACCACAATTCCGGTGGAGGGGGCCGCAGCCCTCAAGGATCTTCAGGATAGGAAATTGGAGACCATTCTGAAGCAAGTTTTTGATTCCTGTGCGCTGGCATTGCAAGCGTCCGTTTGCGGGGCGTATGTGTCGCGGGCTTCCATCCGTTGGCTCCAGGGAGAGTCAGCGGCTGACAAGGAGGGTCCCTTCGGGACAGAAGGGGCAAAGCTGGAGTCCGCTGCCGCTTACTTAGTGGACGCCTTCTACGACTTGGTTCGGATTTCCGCGAAGTTCATGGCATCTGTGGTAGCCGCCCGTAGTTTTCTCTGGCTGAGAAATTGGGCAGCGGATTCATCTTCTAAGACTAGGCTCAGTAAACTGCCCTATAAAGGTAAGCTACTTTTTGGGGAGGCTCTGGAGAAAATTGTCAAAGATCTAGGAGATTCCAAGGGCGGTCGCCTGCCAAAGGATCGTCCTAAGCCGTCGAGGCCCGGCTCTCAGCTCAGGGGTCCAGTCAGAGATACTCGCAGATTTCGGGGTCCTCGCTTTGCACCGTATCAGAGAGGTCGGTTTGGAGCGCGAGGTCAGTCCTTTCGTGGAGCTCGAGGGTTTGGCAGAGGATTTTTGTCCTCTCAGCAAATTGCCTCCAAAAAGCCGCAATGAAGGGTGGCAGGTCCAGGCGGAGGTGCCGGTGGGTGGTCGATTGCAGGATTTCCTCTCCGTCTGGACCTCCATTACCACGGACCGTTGGGTTCTAGAGATTATCCACGACGGTTACGCGTTGGACTTTGCTCAGCCTCTACCACCCGCCTTCGTGAGATCCCCGTGCGGGTCTCCGGCGAAAAGATCGGCGGTGCGGGAGACACTTCTACGGTTGCTACGGCTCAAGGCGGTTGTACCGGTACCGCCAGACCAGTGCGGCTTAGGTCGATACTCGATTTATTTCGTGGTTCCCAAGAAGGAAGGGTCCTTTCGTCCCATCCTCGATCTCAAACATGTCAATCGCTGTTTGCGGGTGCCTCACTTTCGAATGGAGTCTCTCCGCTCTGTGATTCGGCAGTGCAACCGGGCGAGGTGCTCTCGGCCATAGACCCCACAGAGGCTTACCTTCACATTCCCATCCGAGCAGAGCATCACAAGTATCTGCGTTTTGCCGTGCCCATGGGACATTTTCAATTTCGGGCTTTGCCCTTCGGTTTGGCCACGGCTCCGCGGACCTTCACGAAGGTCATGGTGGTAGTGGCAGCTGCCTTGAGGGAAGAGGGGATTCACGTTCATCCCTATCTCGACGATTGGTTGATCTGGGCTCGCTCTCAGGCGGAGTCGGTTTCTTTGACGGCTCAGGTAGTGCAGATCCTGGAGAGTCTCGGTTGGGTGATCAATCTGGCAAAGAGTCGGTTATCGCCGACATGTCGCCTCACTTATTTGGGGGTGTTGTTCGACACTCAGCTGGGCTCCGTGTTCCTTCCCGAAGATCGTGTCCGCAAGCTTCTCCGGCTCCTGAGGGCCTTTCTCCATTCGCAGGCTCCCACCGCCTGGAAATATTTACAGCTCCTTAGGGTCCATGGCGGCGGCCTTGGATCTGGTTCCGTGGTCCAGGGCTCATATGCGTCCTCTTCAAAGCTTCTTCCTGAGCCAGTGGTCTCCTCAGCTCCATCCCCTGCACTGCAGGTTGCCTTATCCGCAGTCAGTGGCGTCCACTCTTCAGTGGTGGTTAGATCCCGCGCACCTTCAGGCGGGGGTTCCCCTAAAAGAGCCCGATTGGCTGTTGGTCACTACGGACGCAAGTCTTGTCGGGTGGGGAGCTCATTGTCAGGCTCAGGTGACGCAGGGCTCCTGGTCAGTGGCGGAGAGCAAGTCGCCCATCAATTTGTTAGAGCTCCGAGCAGTGCGGTTGGCCCTGTTGGAGTTCCGGAACCTCGTTGTGGGTCGAGCGGTTCGCGTCTTCTCAGACAATCTGGTGACGGTGTCGTATATCAACCGGCAAGGGGGCATAGGCAGTGCCGCCTTGTTGGAGGAGAGCCAGTTGCTGCTGCTCTGGGCGGAGGAAAATCTGCTGGCGCTATCGGCGGCGCACGTAGCGGGAAAGGACAATGTGCAGGCCGATTATCTCAGTCGCCATACCTTAGATCCCGGAGAGTGGGAACTGAATGCAGCGGTCTTCCACGACATCACCGTTCGGTGGGGTCAACCGGTCATGGACCTGATGGCGACCTTCAACAATGCCAAAGCGGGTCGGTTTTTCAGCCGACGCCGGGAACATATGTCGGAGGGCCTGGACGGGTTGGTTCAGCCCTGGCCGGGGAATGTGTTGCTTTATGTGTTTCCGCCGTGGCCGATGATCGTCAGAGTGGTTCAGCGGATTGCGGGTCACGAGGGTACCGTGATTCTCATAGCTCCAGATTGGCCAAGGAGACCGTGGTATGCGGATCTGGTGCGGTTGCTGGTGGAGCGCCCTTGGCGCTTACCCAACCGGGTCAATCTCTTGTACCAGGGTCCGGTCTTGATGCCACAGGTGGATCGGTTCTTGCTAACGGCTTGGCTATTGAGAGGGAGCGCCTTCGGCGGAGGGGCTACTCCGCGGCAGTGATCGTGACTTTGTTGAAGTCCCGGCGTAGATCCACTTCTCTGGCTTATATTCGCGTGTGGCGGATCTTTGAGGCTTGGTGTGCGGAGCGGGGGTTGCGCCCGTTCTCCGCTTCCCTTTCGGATATTCTCACCTTCCTTCAATGGGGGCTTGAAAAAGGTTTGGCGCTTAATACCCTCAGAGTTCAGCTGGCGGCACTGGCGTGCTACAGGGGCAAAGTGCAAGGCGTGGCTTTGTCGGCGCATCCGGATGTGCATCGATTCCTCCGGGCGGCGCGAATTATCAAGCCGCCCATTCGTTCCGTGATGCCGGCTTGGGATTTGAATTTGGTTTTGGAGGCCTTAACGCATCCGCCTTTCGAAGCGGGTAATTCCGTTAGTTTGCAGCATCTTTCTTGGAAAACTTTTTTTCTGGTGGCTTTGTGCTCGGCACGTCGGATTTCGGATTTACAGGCACTTTCTTGTAGGAGCCCGTTTCTTCACTTCTCGGAGGAGAAGGTGGTTCTGCGACCAGTTCCGTCCTTTCTCCCTAAGGTGGTATCGGAGTTTCATGTAAACCAGCCAGTCTCCCTTCCGACTTTTTCCAGCAAGGGCAGAGAGGAGTTTCCACGCTCCTTGCGTCTCTTGGATCTGGGCCGGGTGCTTCGCAAGTACCTTAAACAGACGAAACTGTTTCGGAAATCGGATCGCCTTTTCGTGCTCTTTGCAGGTAGGCGTAAGGTAGGCGTAAGGGTCAGGCTGCTTCTAAGGCTTCTATTGCTCGTTGGGTGAAGCGGGCGATAGCGGAGGCATACAAGGTTAGCGGGCGCCCGCCTCCTGGGAATCTTAAGGCTCATTCTACCCGGGGGGTAGCGACATCATGGGCGAAGTTGGCCTTGGTACCTCCCGTGGATATCTGTCGGGCGGCGACGTGGTCTTCAATTCACACGTTCGCTAGGCATTATCGCTTGGATGTGCATGCCAGGGAGGATGCGAGAGTTGGGGCTGCAGCTCTTGTGGCCGGGCTCGCTGGTCCCTCCCATATTTAGGAACTGCTTTGGTACTTCCCTTCTGTTCCTGGACTGGCCCGGAGAGACGAAGAGGAAGAAGAAATTAGACCTTACCTGCTAATTGTCTTTCCTTGAGTTCTCTCCGGGCCAGTCCAGGACCCACCCTTTGTAGTGACGAGCTGGCACAAGGTCCGTACTGCTGGCTGCCTTTGCCTCCCTGGGTGGTGGTCAGGAGGGGGGTAATGATCATTTTCCGTAGGTGCGCAATGGCAATATTAACAAATAAAAAAAAAAAAAAAAAGACATAATTTCATAACTGAGACGAAACGGAACCGGGAGGATGCGAAGCTAGATTACCTTTACCTTGGAGGTGTTTGTTTGATTGTACATAGTTCCTTGTTGGTTGTTTGTTCGTTTCTGGACGTGTGTGGAGTTTGTAGCTGCTTGGACATTAAGTAGACTGAGTAGCTGACGTCACCGGGAGATAGATGGTCTGACAGGAGAAACTTTTCAGTTTCCAGTCCTCAGCTGCTGAATGGGATTGACAACCCCCTTCTGTTCCTGGACTGGCCCGGAGAGAACTCAAGGAAAGACAATTAGCAGGTAAGGTCTAATTTCTTCTTGTCCAGGGTTTCAGAAGACTCAGTTACATTAGCCCCCACACAATGGAACAAACTCCCTGACACACTAAGAGCCAACAAGGACATCCAATCATTCTGAAAAAAAACTCAAAACTCACCTATTCCAAGAATATTATAATCTGTCAGAAATAACATAAATCAAATTGTATTCAAGTATAATCATATCATGATGGATTCCAGCAACTCCATCGTCATATGCCACACCAAACCCAACAGAGTATATTAAAATGTAAACCCATTAGCCATGTGACATTCCCATTGTATGTCAATGTAAATATTATGTATATAGTTAACTGAACATACACGGTTCTCTATGTAAATAGTTTTGAGTTTTGAATTTCCTACTCTTCCTTTGCTATGTACATAGTTTCTATATTGTCATATGTAACTGCTGTCATTGCAGAATTAAATGTTGAAATGTAAACTGCTGCTGATCACTGGAAGGAGCAGTATAAAAATGAATTCAAATAAATAAATTCTATGGTGGTAGAGTCCGCCATGAGGCGGATTAAGAGTGCTAAAACACACTCTTCCAATCCACCAGGTCGTGAGTCTAGAACACTGGATGCCTTTGGTCGTCGATGCTTTCAGTCCTCCATGCTATCAGCAAGAATCAGTTCCTATATATTATACATGGGAATGTTTCTTGAAAAGGTTACAAAAGACTTGGAACTTTTGAACCCTTTTCTTCAAGAGGATAAACGGACAGATCATTTGACTTTGGTCAAACATACTCAAAATATCTCTAAGTTTATGAATCGTGCTACCTTTGACTGTTTTGAATGTATTAGCAGAACTTCTGCTATATCCATAGGAGCACGTCGTATTACCTGGCTCCAAGCTTCAGACTTGGAGGAATGGGTGCAAGATAAGCTGGGAAACATTCCTTGCACAGGAGAGAATCTCTTTGGCAAGGATTGGCAGCTCAAAGCTAATGAAATTGACATTGATAATACAACTTTAGACAGATTGTCAAAATGTACAGCTAACCTAGCCAAGAAAAAGTTCTTCAAAAAACCTTTTTTCTCTAAAAAGAAAAATTCTATCCATCTTCCACCCAGCAAACACATGGTCCCCAGAAGGGGCAACAACAAACTAGACAAAGAAAGACACACGCTCAGAGGGCTCAGCAGACCCAGCCTCCTCGGGGTCTTTGACTGTTGTCTAGAGAACTTAGCCATTCTTCCTTTTCTCAGCCCAGAACCTTTAAATATTCCAGGCTGAATCTGCCATTTTGCCAAAAGATGGCAACAAATCACATCAGAAAATTGGACTCTATCGTGAGTCTGGGATACAAGATTCATTTCCTCAGCTTGCCCCCATCCACACTAATAAAACAGTTCAAATCTCAACCACCGGTCTCAGACCTGTTGTGGCAAGAGGTCACCACTCTTCTGGCTCAAGGAGCTATAGAAGAGGTTCCAATGTCCCAGCAGGGCACAGGATTCTATTCTCCCTATTTTCTCATTCCAAAAAAGTCAGGGGGACTAAAACCAATCCTGGACCTCAGAGAACTGAACAAATATTTAGTCTGAGAAAGGTTCAAGATGAACTCCTTCGGCACACTTCTTCCTTACCTTCACGAGCAAGATTGGCTATGTTCTCTAGATTTAAGGGATGCTTACATGCATATCCTTATTTATGCAGATCACAGAAAATTCCTTTGATTCCTAGTCAAGGGAAGACATTTTCAATACAGGGTCCTTCCTTTTGGACTGGCCTCTGCTCCAAGGGTCTTCACAAAATGCATGGCAGTAGTAGCAGCATTTATGAGGACTCTAGGAATTTTTGTCTTCCCTTACTTAGATGTTTGGCTCATTTGAGCACCGTCAGCTCTAGAGGCAAGTCATGCTCTTTCCCAAGCAATGCAAATACTGCAGTACTTGGGATGGATCATAAACCTTCCAAAGTCCCAGCTCACCCCATCTCAATCCCTCAAGTTTATAGGGGCTCGCTTGGACGCACAGCAGTCAAAGGCTTTCCTGCCTCAGCCTCGCTGTCTGCGCATCATCGAACTAGCATCTCAAGCAGTGCTGCAAACCTTCCTCACTGCCCGACGGATGCTTCGACTTCTAGGGCACATGGCATCTACAGTCCATGTGATTCCTTATGCACGCCTTCACATGCGAGCAGCCCAGTGGACCTTAGCTTCTCAATGGTCCCAGGGCTCAGGGTGCCTGTCAGACAAGATCAGAGTTACCACACGCCTGATTGCGTCTCTGCATTGGTGTCAATCTCTGGAAAACCTTACGGTAGGCTCTCCTTTTCAGCAACCCCTACTTCAGGCTGTCCTGATGACAGATGCATCCAAGTTGGGTTGTGGAGCCCACTTGGGCGATCTGTCTACTCAGGGTCTCTGGACCCCACAGGAGGTTTCTCTTCAAATAAACCTCCTAGAACTAAGGGCCATTTCCAATGCTATTCGAGTCTCTTGCTTCCATCTCATAAACAAAACAGTTCTGGTGCAAACCGACAATCAAGTGGCCATGTTTTACCTAAACAAACAAGGCAGAACAGGCTCTCTGCAATTATGCAACAAAACTTTGCAACTGTGGGCCTTTGCCAGAGAGCATCACATTCATTTGTTGGCAGTATACCTTCCAGGCATTCAAAACATTTGGGCGGACAGGCTCAGCTGAGTCCTGTTGCCACACGAGTGGTTTCTCCACTCATATCAACTTGCCCGAGTGTTTCAGGTCTGGGGAACACCAGACATAGACCTCTTTGCAAGTCCACAGATGCCAAACTTCCCCGGTACTGTTCCAGACTTCCAGCTCAAAATTGTCAAGCGAGGGATGCATTCCTGCTCCATTGGGGCCAGGATTTTCTCTATGCCTTCTCACCAATTCCCCTAATTCCCAAAACCTTAGTCAAACTCCAGAGAGACAGAGGTCGCATGATACTCATAGCTCCCTGTTGGTCAAGACAAACATGGTATCCTCTTCTCTTAGGTCTCTCTCGAGCCACTCCTCTGGAGTTGGGGAGTGCTCCAGATCTTCTGTCCCAGAACAACGGATCTCTACTGCACCCTAATCTCCAGTCACTTATCAGCTTCTGGTCTCAAAACCAACTCTGTTAGAGTCCATCCTAGTGCTATTGCTGCATCTCATAAACCCTTCGATGGACAACCAATTTCCTCTCATCCTCTTGTTTCAAGATTTATGAGGGGTCTCCTTTTAACAAAACCTCCCATCAAGCCATCTCCGGTGGCATGGGATCTTAATCTTGTTCTTGATCAGCTCATGAAGCCACCCTTTGAACCTTTAGCTACTTCAGAACTAAAGTTTCTTTCATGGAAAGTCATTTTCCTAATTGCTATCACTTCTGCAAGACGCATTAGTGAACTGCAGGCTTTAGTGGCTGACCCGCCTTATACAAGGTTTCATCATGACAAAGTAGTCTTGAGGACTCATCCTCATTTTATGCCAAAGGTGGTATCACCTTTTCATTTAAACCAATCAGTTTATCTCCCGGTCTTCTTTCCTAGGCCTCATGCCTCCAGCGCGGAAAGAAATCTTCATACCTTAGATTGTAAACGGGCTCTGGCTTTTTATCTTCACAGAACCCAGCCATTTAGAAAGTCTTCTCAGCTTTTTCTGGCCTTTGATTCTAGTCATTTAGGACTTCCAGTCACTAAGAGAGCTCTCTCTAAGTGGATTGCAGACTGTATTTCCTTTACCTATCAGAGTAAAGGAATCCCTCTTGAAGGCCATGGCACGGCTCAAAATGTTAGAGCCATGGCAGCCTCAACAGCTAATCTTCGTTCAGTTGCTATTGATGAGATCTGCAAAGCAGCCACTTGGGCTTCTGTACATACTTTCACTGCCCACTATTGTTTAGACAAGGACTCCCGTCGGGATGCCTTGTTCGGTCAGGCTCTTCTACAGCATCTCTTCCATTCCTAGATCAACTCCTTCCCACCATCAACTCCTTCCCACCATGCCTGAGGTCCCTGGGAGGAAGCATGGCCCATCTTACATAGAACACAGTAGGGGAACGTGATGTGTTCAAGGAAGAACAAACATTCATCTAATATTGAAAAGAGGCGTTTTTATTCACAAACCAAAAAGTTGGTGCCCACCCGACACAGGCCGTGTTTCGTTTAACAAAACTTCATCAGGGGTATAGGGCAACTAGAAACAAAAACATTCAATTATTACACTCAAATGTATAATAAAACATATATTGAAACATAAATCAAAACATATATTAAAAAATATATTAAAAAAGAGGAACAATCAAAATCATAATAAATCACTTATAACAAGATATATTTAAAAAAAGATATTAAACCATATATTAAAGAAAAGAAGAAATTTGAACATAATCAGTCACAATGTAAAAACATTTATATAGAAATATCAAAAACTGGGTTGGAACGCTATATAAATAAAATTTCAAATAAAAACGAAGACAGGAGCAACAAAGTACATAATACATCATACCATAAGCAATAATAAATAATAAAATCATAACCACTGAAACACCTTATCAATGAACATTTATATACTAATACCCAAGGGGGAAGGGGGGGGGAGGGAGGGGGAGGGAAGGGGAAAGGTAGGGAAGAGGGAAGGGAGGGGGGGAGAGAAGAGGGGGAAGGGGAGGGGGGAAGAGGGAAAGAAGGGAGGGGGGGGAGGGAGAGGGGGGGAAGGGAAGGGAAGGGGGGGGAGGGGGGGAAGGGAAGGAGGGGGGAAGGGGAAGGGGGGGGGAGAGGAAAACTAGAACAAAAAATGAACTGAGACATTTGCCATGAACCAAAGGAAGAAGAGAAGAGAAACACACATATAATAATATAAAAATGTTATCTCACAAATAAAATGAAAAGCAATGGTGATATATACCAAAAGGTATTCTAAATTAAAGAACCATCCCGTTGTGATGACTATTGTCTCCAAAAATACATTAAAGAATACCTTATTGGTTAATGCTGTGGAAGTATCCTCTTTGTAACTATACTAAAAACAAAAAATTCAACATTACAATACAGCATTATAACTGACCACTATGACCAACCATTTAAAACCCAAAGGAATGTAAAACCTACTCACTCATACCGGGCTCACCATGCTACACAAACCGCGGCACAGAATTTGTGAAAGTATCCTCGTTTGTCACAAATCAGTTTCCTTGCATTGTCAAACCTACGCCAAAGGAGTGCAGTGCTAGAAAGAATCCTCTAAATAAACGCCGACGCATGCGCTGTTGGAAACCCCACCGGCGCATAAAAATGACGTCAAAAAACAAGGACACAGTAAACGCCGAATACCCGGCTCCTAAGGCACAATACAATCGGCGAAATCAAAAAAGAAATATAAATTAAAGTGTGCATCCGTTAGACCATGTATCCGACCAAAATAAAAACAAAAACAAGATGGTTAAAAATCGTACCTTTATTATAACAAATGAAATAAAACAGGACCATACACAATAAAATCCCTAAATCAGCAATGACATGTCAATATAACTACCTGAGAACCAAACCAAATTATACAATCAATAAAATCTTGAAAGTGTATATACAAAAACTTACAATAAATTATATTAAATATCAATTAATAAAACCAACCATCAAGTTAAAATAAACCAGACCCTGCACAATGACATCCCTAAACCAGCAATGATATGTCAATAGCAAACGTAAAAATATGACTACCTAAATACCACACCAAAATATACAGTCAATAAAATCTTGATTGTGTATATATAAATAAATAATACATATAAATAAATATTATCATTAAAACCACATATGCACATATAAAAAGGACATAACATCCTTAACATCTTGATAATAAATAAATAATACATATAAATAAATATCATCATTAAAACCACAAGTAAAAAATTATTAAATCCATAATTATTGTCATCAACGTAGTGACAAACCATTACTGCATCTGGAAAGAGGAAGACCGAAAAATGCTAAACCCTAAACCATCATAGAAAAACAGAAAAATCCTGCTCTAGATTGAGCCCATTTGGTATCATAGAGTTCAACATAAAGATGTATCTCTGCTCCAATTGTAAAATTGTTCTATTAATGTCACCGCCCCTCCAGTTGGCCTTAACCTTCTTAATAACGAAGAATTTAATATCTGACATTTTATGCGCTGATTGTATCCAATGCTCAACCAAAGGTTTTTCTACATTACCTCTCCTAATAGCACTCCTGTGTTCTACAATCCTTGTCCGTACGCTGCGTACGGTCTTACCTACATACAGTTTCTGACACGGACATACAATCACATAGATGACATGCGAAGTCTCGCAGTTAGAAAATTCACTGAGTACAAATTTTCTTTGAGAGCAGGGATGAATGAATTCCTTAATGGATAAAGCGTGTATACAAACCGAGCAACGGCCACATTGATAGTGACCTCTAACCCTCGGAGCGAATTGCCGTTCAGTCAGAGCTGAGGGAACTAAAAGATTCTTAAGATTAACATTACGTTTGTGTGCTATCGTGAGTCTGACATCTTCAAACCCTTCCAGCGATTGAATCAGATGCCATTCTCTCTTCAGAACTTTAATAATATCGCGAGAAAGAGTGGTGTATAACAACGGACAAACCATCCCTACATCATTGCTCCTTTGTTTTGAAAGGAGCAAATCTCCACGTGTAGACAATCTTGCCCTAGTGTAGGCTTCCAAAACATGTTTCTGAGGATACTTTCTATTGTGAAACCTATTCTCCATCACCTGAGCATGGAGTTCAAAATCCTTGTCACTGGTACATATCCGTTTCGCACGAAGGAATTGACCTACAGGTAGATTTCTCTTAAGAGCCGGATTGTGAAAGCTATCAAAGTGAAGAAGAGTATTGCGATCCGTGGGTTTCCTATAAAGAGATGTGGTCAGATGACGATCCTCATAGCAGATTAGAAGATCTAAATACGGAATGCTTGAAAAATCATAGGAAAGCTGGAATCTCAGATTGATATCTAAGCCATTCACCCACCCATTAAAATGAGATAAAGTCTCTTGGGGCCCTTTCCATAAGATAAAAACATCATCTATGTAACGTATCCATAATATGATGTTCTCTTTATATGGGTTATCCTTGATAAATTTCTCCTCAAACTCAAAAACATAGAGATTGGCAATGTCCGGGGCCATGGAGGATCCCATGGCCACTCCCTTGATCTGCTGGTAAAACAATTCTCTAAAGCAAAAAAAGTTATTGCAAAGAGCAATCCTAGCCAATTCCATCAAAAAATAAGTAGGAATACGTTTATTGGAAAGCCTAGTGGATAAATGTTGTTCAAGAATCAAAAGAGCCTCTGCTTGTGGAACATTGGTATAAAGAGATTCGACATCCATAGTCACTAAGATAACATCTGAATCTAAATTTTGAAATGTACTTAAAATCTCTATAACATGAGCCGAATCCCTTATATAGGACCACATGGACGTAATGAAAGGTCGTAAAAAAATGTCCAAAAATTTGGATAAGGGCTCCAAAAGGGACCCAATAGCAGCAACAATAGGCCTACCAGGGGGTGACTCAAGACATTTGTGAATCTTTGGGAGAATGTAGATGGTGGGTGTAACAGGTGCTGTAACAGTGAGAAACTCTTTCTCTTTCTTGGTTATGTATCCTATTTCAAAAGCAGTTTGGACCAAATTGTCTATCCTCTTTTTTAATTCAATTGTGGGGTCATCTGTTAACCGTTCATAGAAAGCACGATCCTTTAATTGTCTTTCTATTTCATTAATATAAGCTTGTTTGTTCATAACTACAACGGCACCCCCTTTATCCGCCGGCTTAATGATTATAGTATTGTTCTTTTGTAAAGATGTAATAGCCTCTCTTTCCTCTTTAGAGAGATTACTATATGGAGCAGTAGACTTAGAGCATACCCGATGAACTTGTCCTAATACTGTTTTTTCAAAGGCAAGAATAAGCGGATCAACCGGTGCTGGAGGATACCAAGTAGACTTTTTACAAACCACCGAACAGTCTGACGGATAACCTGATTGTCCATTAAAATGATGTTTAATCCGAATTTTACGGAAAAATTTGTACAAATCTAAATTAATTTCAAACCTATCCGGATTCCTAGAGGGGACAAAGGACAACCCCTTATTCAGCAGGGACTCTTCCCCTGGTGACAGCTGATAGTCTGAAATATTAATAACATTGGAAACAGTGCAAGATACATCTCGTTTAATTAAACTTAATTCCAAAAGTTCCTGCCGCGCCCTCGCCCGCGTCCTCTCACGGCAGGGGCCTGATAATGCGACCGATCCTGATATTGGTGCTGATTCTGGTTGTGAAACCGGGGTGGATCTTGTCCTTTCTCCCGCCACCTTTCTTGTCCCCACGGCGGAGGGGCCGGGAACTGGACACGGTCCTGTCGAAAATTTTGATGCACAGGAGGGGTCAGGTCACGGGACCGTCCCTGACCACCCTCCTTCCAAAACTTATCCATATCAAAAAGGGGTTTTTTGGAGGGGAGGTCCACCTTAGCAGGTGATCTCTTAGTAGAAAACAAAGAGGATGAAGGGTCGAACCCTTCAACAGATGCGCTCCTACTTCTCTTCTTCTTAGGTTCAGGGGAAAGGGGTTCCAAGGCAACACTTTCCTTACGATCAAAAAGTGAAGGTTTTTTCTTAATCCAAATCCTATCACTATCTAACTTCTTGCTCCAATGATAAACATAACCAACTTTATAGTCTTCTTCGTCTCTCTTAAATTTATCAACTTTTTTATCTTTGATTTCTTTCTTAAAAAATTGAATATTACGTTCATAGTCACTATGTATTTTATCAAAATTCTTATCTAAATCTTTAAGACTCCCTAGTTTCACATCTAAATCACTCTTAAAAAGCTCCGCCTTCTTATTGGCTGTAGAAATCAATAAAATCATTAGGTCAAGGGAACATTTATTTAAAATAGCGTTCCAACACTTAATAAAACCCTCCTCATTACGGTATAGGCCAGGGGCTTTATTTACTCTCAGGCCTCTAGGAATAATTTTAGCTCTACAACATTCTAAGAGGTATGACGCATGGACATCTTCTCTGACCATCTTCTGTGTTAACAACACAACTTCTTCCCATTGACTAGAAATATCATCATCATCTTCTACATCATGGTCTATCAAGGGTTCTTGTGTAGTAAATTTCGCAAGTGCGTCATCCCCAAAACTTAAAATGTCCTTCCAGGGGGTGAACATGCTGAAAGGTATAAGTCCAACTAAGAGCAACCAACCACGTCAGGCACAAAACACAGTAGGGGAACGTGATGTGTTCAAGGAAGAACAAACATTCATCTAATATTGAAAAGAGGCGTTTTTATTCACAAACCAAAAAGTTGGTGCCCACCCGACACAGATCCATAACATGCTGGGGTCATCCCTAGGCATTTTTAGCTGGGGAGTCCCCATATGTGAAGACTACATTCCTGCTTGTTCCTGGAGATAGCGTAGTTACTCACCTGTAACAGGTGATCTCCGGGAACGGCAGGAATAAGTCTTCACAACCCATCCACCTCCCCTAGGAGTTGTCTTTCTCTCTCTTTCTATTTTTCTTCTACTTCTCTCCTTTGGTCTCAGCTCTTAACTCAACTGAAGTGAGAGAGGTAGTTGGGCGGGAAGGCAGCACGCATGCGTGGTGGGATGCTCCCAAAAGCTTTCCTTTTGGATGCTGGGAGCGTTCCCGCACAGGCTCCGTCGGTGTCGATGGTACCCATATGTGAAGACTTATTCCTGCTGTTTCCGGAGATCACCTGTTACAGGTATGTAACTACGCTTTACTGAAGCCTGGTAGCGATTTGGAGGGAGTAGGTTCTTATCGGCCCATCTTATCATTAAATCAGGACATGAAGATTTTGGCTGCAGTCTTGACAAAGAGGCTGCGGGAAGTGATCTGGACCAGGTTGGATTTGTGAAGGAGAGAAGTGCCACTGGTAATTTGTTGAAGTCCTGACGATGTTCAGGCGGAACCACATGCTGGAAGGAGCAAAGATGGTGGTGAGCCTGGATGCCCAAAAGGCTTTTGATAGGGTGACCTTTTTTGGCTTTTATGTCAGTTTGATGAGGGGGAGAGCGTTTTCTGGTCCTATTACTGTGGGCCACATGTGCAGATCCTGCTAAATGGGAGACTCAATGAGCCATTTGAGCTCCACAGAGGAACCATGCAGAGATGCCCACTTTCCCTGTTGCGTTTTATACTGTTGCTGGAACCGTTGGCCGTAAAGTGGAGAGCCTCAGGACGGACCCAAGGGGTGTGGGTAGGAAGCCAAGAGTGTAGAATTAGCATGTTTGAGGATGACTGGCTAATTAGAATGCAGAATATCAAAGACAGGCTTAGTGAATTGATGGAGTTAATTGGCACATTTTGGGAATTTTCAGGTTTCATATAAATGCCAAAAAATCAGAGGTCATAGCTTGGGGGGGGGGGGGGTGTCATGGCTGGTGGAGGGTAGTAGTACCTTTCGATGGTCAGTGGACCCTTTAAAATACCCGGGCATTTACCTATATCAGGACATGAAAATTATATATTAAATGAATATCCAAGAGAAAGTTAGATAAAGAAGCTGTGTGCAAAGTGGGCAGGTTTATCATTATCAATGTACGGGAGGGTGGTGCTAGTTAAAATGGTTGATGATTCCAAAATTTTTATATCAGTTGCAAATGCTGCCAATATGGATAAAGGGGGGGAGGGGGAAAACCACCTCTAATGTTATCAGAGCATATGTCTGGAAGGGCAAGAGGGCACGGAACAACTATATGAAGTTGATTATGGAGCAGAGGTTGGGAAGGGTAGGTCTTCTGGACCCTATAATGTGCAGTGTTGCGGCACTAATGAGATAGGTGCATGAGACATTTACAAGAGTAACAAAAGATGCACCTAAAGGAGGAGTGGAAAGTAGACCCTGTAGGATGATGAATATGTTGCATCACCCCAGAGCAATGCTGGAACAGCTGAAATATAGTGTTATTAGTTGACCCTCTCCGGAAGGCTTAGAGATGGTGAGGCACCCAAGGGAATAGAAGCTGGGAAGTAAATCCCCCTCCCCTCCCCCCCCCCCCCCATTTTTTTTTAAAGGTGATTGATCCAAGCTTTGAACCTGGCCAGGGGCACACACAGTTTCTTGAATGGGACAAAGATCAAAAGGCAGATATGGAGTACCTGCTTGGCTTGGGGAAGGGGAGCTTTCCTTCCTTTAAACGACTTCAAAGTGCCCTGGGGATCGCAGGAACCCACTTTATGCAGTATATGCAGTTTAGACAACATTGGCAAAGGTTGAATGCCACACATCCAGGTGAGGTGGTAGGAAAGGAGATGGATGAGGACTTTAGGAAACTGGCTCCCCCTTGGAACAGGTTGTCCAACTTGTACAGATTGATTAGGGATATGCTGAGTGCACAGAATATGAAGAGGTTAGCGAAGCACTGGGCAGAGGATATTGCAGAGGAAACAAAGGAAGAGCATTTAGAATTTATTTTGCACATATACCCAAGGTACTTTGTAATGTGTGGTATCAGGAAATGCAATTTCATATCTTTCACAGAGGCTATCTTAGTCGAGTGAGGGATGACCAGCTAGAGTGCGGGACTCAAGGGGGTGTGAAAAATGTAAAAGCAGGGCAGAGACATTTTATCATGCGTTTTAGGAGTGCCCCACCCTAACAGAGATCTGGAGGAAGGCTTTGCAGAGCTTGGAAGGGATTATTAACAAAACTATTGAGTGGATCTATGGTCTGCTGATGCTGAGGGAGGAGGGACCACTACTGGAGCAGAAAATCCAGAAAGTGAATGGTAAATTTATTACGATAGCAATATGGGGAGTGAAGAAGGTAATATTACTGGGTGGTGGATATGGCCCCAGTTTTTAAGCAGAAGGTGAATATCAAGCAGAACAGAGTGATACGTGTATGGCGAATATACTGAACCTCAGTGGCTCTACTATAAATAATTATTGTACCAATTCCAAAGTAAGCACCCCAGACCTTTGGAAGTGGATGCAGACGAGGTAGTCGAGGGGGATATAATGAGCATTGTAAATTGATTATTGAAAACTGTTTAAAATGCACCTATAGTAGAGGAGACAAAGAGAATGTGTGGCAAGTGTGTTATGCACTGAAGTGATATAATGGGGTTGCAGGGGTGGACATCCTAAGTTGGTGCTGTCATCTTGAAGGGTGAACTGAGAGATGATGATTTGGCAATGGCACAGACTTTTGTATATTGACATATATTATATTGGTTCATCTGGTGGTTCTCCTGCAAGGACCAGTTAGTTCTGATTCTGTAGATATGTGAAAACAAATAAAAATATTATTTAAAAAAATCTGTTTTTTAAATCCAGGGATTTGAGGGCTAGAGGATTAAATGCAGCTTGCCCTGTGTCCTCTCCCTCACTTTTTTTGGCCCTCCCCTCTATTTTTTCTTTAGCCTTTGCTGTTCTGGAATTCAAAGGTAGTTACATCAAGAGTTTGCATGAACTAATTCCTCAGTATCTAAATCAACATAAAAATTGTTCTGTGCAGTACTGGACTTGATGAATTTGAATAATTATCCAGTTAGCAAGTATTTATTGTGAGCCCTGAGTTTAGGTCTGCATTTAGCTTTTTGGAATACCAAGCACAATCATAGATAATGTGCAGTGCATTTCTTTGCAGGTGATATGAGTTCCCGGCACTTCAAACCAGAGATCAGAGTGACCTGCCTTTGCTTCTCCCCCACAGGTACATAAATGTTGCTTTTTTTTAAGCTGTTATGACTTCTATAGTAAGCCTAGCACAAAAAGAGGGTAATATTCAAAAACATTTCTACAGGTGAAACAGTATTGTAGATCTGGGTTCTTTAAAATTTATCCACATTGTATGCAGGTATTCATTATATTCTGTGATTTTATTGTACTTTGCAATGATGTCTTGTAGAAAATGCAGGTTATCATCTTTGGAATACATAAATTAAATAGTGCACAGGTAGCACCACCTGCATTAAGCAGAAGTGTTCCCAGGGGTGGGGTTAGGGTGGATTGAAACAATGCACATGTTTTTTATTTGGAAAAAGGAGATGCAGGTGTCTGTGGGTACTTGATCCTTAAGCAATTTTCGAATTGAATTTACACGTGTACTTTGAAAAGTGGTTTAAAATCTACTTTGCAGCTATGCAGGCATTATAAATGTTTTCCCAATATTGTCGTAATAATACTACCTATTTGTGTTGATGGGTGCAGCCAGAGGGATTTGATGATCTTGAATGTATACTTTTGTGGTTACAGATGTAGGAGAGGTGTGAGGTATTCATTAAAGTTATCTTAACAATTTGATGATATGTTTTGGTGCGACTGTTTGTTATATGTAGGATGCTCACAGCGTCTTGATTAGGCCCTCTGTCTTTTCTGTTTCTAGTTTAGAAAGTATTTATGGATTTCATGAAAGTTCCAAAATGTAATGTGTAAATTATAATCTCCAGGAACAAGCAGGAATGAGTCTTCACATATGGGTATCGTCGGTACCGACGGAGCCTGCGCGGGAACGCTCCCCAGCGTCCAAAAGGAAAACTTTTGGGAGCATCCCACAGCGCCTGCGCGCTGCCTTCCCGCCTTTCCCAACTGCCTCTCTCCAGTTCTTCTTTTCCGCGGAGCCAGCAGGTCGTGTTTCCTGTCACCGCTGAAGAATTTCTTATTTTCTTTTATTTTTCTTTAGTCGCGTGTCTGCCTTCTCGATTCCGGACCGGTACCACCGGTCTTTTTTCTTTCTTTAAAAAAAAACAAAAAAAAACCTTCTACTCTCTTCAGTGCATTTTTTCTTCTGGGGCCTTAGGCCTACAGAGATATTTTTCCTCATGGAAAAACCCGCCTCCGGGTTTAAAAAGTGCACGAAGTGCAGTAGCACTATTTCTGTCACTGACACCCATGACTGGTGTCTAAAATGTTTAGGTCCTGACCACTCCATTGCGGATTGTGAGTCCTGTTCCATGATGTCTAAGAGAGGGTTACAGAATCGGGCAGCCAAGCTCAGTACCCTGTTTCCCTCCAATGCAGCTTCTGTGGCATCGATGTCTTCCAGGGCTGCTTCTTCATCCCATGGATCTCAGGTAACCAAACTTAAATCTGGCCGGTCCTCAAAGAGTTCATCTCCCTCTAAGTATCGAGATGCCCCCGGGCTTACTCTTGAGGAACCCACACCGGCAAAATTACCCCGGTGGGAGGCTCCAGCTTCCAAAGCACTACCTATGGGGTCACAGGTTGACATCGATGGCTCGGCCTCGACCGATCACCTGTTACAATGTTCTGGGGTACCGGCGGTCTCCACCGGTACCGACATCCAGACATTGGTGGCGTCAATGGATCAGAATATTCTGACCATGCAGCGTGCCATCACGGCATTCATACAAGCTGCGACGCCTACGGTACCGCAACAAACTCCGTTGTCGGTACCTGTACCGATTCCGGTACCGGACCCGATATTGGTCCCGATACCAGTACCGCTTGCATCGACATCAGCATCGACGGCAGCAGTACGCTATCCAGTGATGCCCATCAGTACCGACCCGGTACCGATTACTCCCGATGTCGATACCTCCCGGTACGCATATCGGGCTCTGCGAGAGCATCCAGACAGTCGATACTTCGATTCCTCTGAAGACTCTGATTTTTCAGAGGCCTCAATTGAAGCATCGGGGATCCTTCCTCAGGAACCCTCTTCTCCAAAAAGGAGAATGTCTCCTCCTGAAGACTTGTCTTTTCAGGACTTCATCAGGGAGGTAGCCAAAGGCCTGTCCATCTCAGGGACCTCTGAAACTGAACCTAGAGCCATAAAATTAGATATCCTACAATATCCTAAGGCTTCTAAAGAGGCAGCCACCTTACCAATACAGGAGATTCTTTATGATCACATGTTGGGCATATGGGAGACTCCTCTTTCCACCTCCCCTCATTCCAGAAGGTTGGACACCATGTATCGTGTTCCTCCTTGTCCGGGGTTTCATAAGACTCAGCTTCCTCACCACTCCATTGTGGTAGAGTCTGCTATGAAAAAGATCAAGAGTACAAAAAGGCACTCCTCTGCTCCTCCAGGAAGAGAATGCAGAACCCTAGATGCCTTTGGCAGGAAAATCTTCCAGGCCAGTATGCTTGTAGCCAGAATCAACTCCTATAGTCTCTATATGGGGATGTTTCTCAAAGAAGTTACAGATCATCTGCAAACCTTATCTCCTTTTATGTCAGAAGATAAGAGAGAAGAATATATCACCTGGCTTAAACATGCACAGGATGTATCCAAGTTTTCCAACCGTGCAGCCTTTGACTCTTTTGAGGGGGCCAGTAGAGCCTCGGCTATTGCCATAGGTGCATGCAGAGTTGCTAGGTTGCAAGCCTCTGATTTGGAATCCTGGGTACAGGATGGTCTAGGTAACCTTCCCTGTACAGGCGAAAACCTGTTTGGCAAAGATTGGCAAGCAAAGGCCAACCAGATGGATGCTGAAAATTCTGCTTTAGATAGACTTTCAAAGTCTACTACTGCTCCTTTTAAAAAGAGGTTGTTCAAAAAGGGATATTTCCCAAAGAAAGGGAAATTTTCTTCTTATGGTCAGGCCTCTTCTCAAGGTCGTTTTGCTACAAAGAGACAGCAACAACCAAAACAGGCCAAAACCCAGGCTGCGAGGACTGCTACGGCCCAACAGCCTCAGCCTCCTCAGGGCCTTTGACTTTCCACTAGAGAACTTAGCCTTTCTAGCTCTAGAACATCCAGAGCCTCTCACCATCCCAGGAAGGTTAGCTCACTTTGCTCCCAAATGGGAACAAATCACAGCAGAGCAGTGGACCGTCTCCATCATAAGGGAAGGGTACAAACTTCGTTTCTTAAACCTTCCTCCTCACACCATGGTGAAACAGTTCAATTCTCCAACATCTCTCCTCAACCTTCTAGGTCAAGAGATTGCTACCCTTCTTGCCCAAGGGGCAATATAAGAAGTACCCCTTCTTCAACAGGGCTCAGGGTTCTACTCCCCCTATTTTCTCATTCCAAAGAAAACGTGGGGCTACAGACCCATATTAGATCTCAGAGAATTGAACAAGTTTCTATGCAAGGAGAAATTCAAGATGACTTCTCTCGGAACTCTCCTTCATACCTCCAGAGTCAGGACTGGCTTTGTTCTCTAGATCTCAAGGATGCGTACACCCATGTTCTCATCCATCCAACACACAGAAGATTCCTTCGCTTCCTTTACCAAGGAAAGCACTACCAATACAAAGTGCTTCCTTTCGGTCTGGCCTCTGCTCCAAGAGTGTTCACAAAATGCATGGCAGTAGTAGCTGCATTCCTGCGCACTCTAGGAATATTCGTATTCCCATATCTGGACGACTGGCTCATCCGAGCTCCATCCCAGTCTAAGGCCCAGACTTCCCTGGCCTGCACAAGGCGTGTTCTTCAGTATCTGGGACTGGTAATCAACATTCCAAAATCCCATCTCACCCCTACTCAATCTCTAGAGTTCATAGGGGCCTTACTGGATACCACAACTGCAAGGGCCTATCTTCCCCAGGCCCGTTGCCTACACTTGGTGCAGTTAGCCTCCCAGATTCAGTTAAAATCCCATTTAACTGCTCGAGAGATGTTGCAACTCTTAAGCCACATGGCTTCCACGGTGCATGTGGTTCCCTATGCTCGCCTTCACATGAGAGCAGCTCAGTGGACCCTATCCACCCAATGGACCCAGGCATCAGGTTGCCTGTCAGACAAAATAGTAACCTCCAGTCGCCTATTTTGCTCCCTCCACTGGTGGAAGTCCACTCAGAATCTGTTGCTGGGGTCCCCCTTTCAACAGGTGTTACCCCAAGCAACCCTTACAACAGATGCCTCTCCAAAGGGTTGGGGGGCTCATCTACAAGATCTCTCGACCCAGGGCATCTGGTCTCCACAGGAGACATCTCTTCATATCAACCTCTTAGAGCTCAGAGCAATCTTTCTGGCTCTCAGAGTCTTCCACACCCTGCTCAGCTACAAGACAGTCCTCATCCACACGGACAACCAGGTAGCCATGTTCTACGTGAATAAGCAGGGAGGGACTGGCTCTCTGTCGCTTTGCAACGAAGCTCTGAGATTGTGGGCCTTCGCCAGAGAGCATCAAATCCATCTCATGGCAGTGTATCTTCCAGGGGTTCAAAACTCTTGGGCAGACAGACTCAGTCGAGTTCTGCTTCCGCATGAATGGTCCCTCCATGGGGACCAGATAGCCAGGATTTTTCGGATTTGGGGTACCCCAGACATAGACCTGTTTGCAAGTCCGTGGAATGCCAAACTTCCCCGGTTCTGTTCCAGGATTCCATGTCAGGGAGTTCAGGCCAGGGATGCCTTCCTCCTTCATTGGGGGCAAGACTTCCTCTATGCCTTTCCACCTATTCCCCTCATCCCCAAGACTCTGTTCAAGCTTCAGAGAGACAAGGGGTCTATGATCCTCATAGCACCACTTTGGCCACGCCAAGTGTGGTACCCTCTACTTCTGCATCTCTCTCAAGCTCACTCCCTAGACCTGGGGTCTGCTCCAGATCTCCTCTCCCAGGAGGAAGGAACCTTGTGGCACCCAAATCCTCAGTCTCTTCATCTCAGGGCCTGGTTGCTGAAGGCCTAGACCTTCAAGATTTACACCTTTCTCAGCAAGTGAAGGATATCCTTCATGCTTCCAGAAAGCCTTCCACCAGACGTTCATATGCTTTTAAATGGAAAAGGTTTTCCATTTGGTGTGCAGAGAAGGGTCTCAACCCTCTTGCAATACCTTTGAATTCTTTACTAGACTATTTGCTGCATTTATCCCATGCAGGCCTTAAAACAAATTCAATCAGAGTCCATTTGAGTGCTATTGCAGCATCCCTTAAGCCTCTCAATGGACAACCTATTTCCTCTCATCCTCTTATAGCAAGATTCATGAGAGGCCTTCTTTTGACTAAACCTCCCATTAGATCACCTCCAGTGGCATGGGACTTAAATCTGGTTCTTGGCCAGCTTATGAAGCCACCCTTTGAACCCTTAGCCACTACCTCCTTGAAATTCCTTTCCTGGAAGGTTATTTTTCTCATTGCAGTCACCTCAGCTCGCCGTATCAGTGAGTTGCAAGCTTTAGTGGCTAATCCTCCTTATACAAGGTTCCATCATGACAAGGTAGTCCTCAGAACTAATCCACACTTTATGCCTAAAGTGGTCTCACCTTTTCATCTGAACCAGGAGGTGTATTTACCTGTCTTTTTTCTAAGACCTCATGCATCAAGTGCAGAGAGGAATCTTCATACCCTGGATTGTAAAAGAGCACTTGCTTTCTACTTACAAAGGACACAGCAACATAGAAAGTCCTCTCAACTTTTTGTTGCTTTTGATCCTTCTCATTTAGGACTTCCAGTCTCTAAGAGAACTCTGTCCAATTGGATTGCTCAGTGTATTTCCTTCGCCAACCAGAGTAAGAACCTTTCTCTGGAGGGCCATGTCACAGCTCACAATGTGAGGGCCATGGCAACCTCTATGGCTCATCTAAACTCTGTGTCCATCGACCAAATCTGTCGAGCGGCCACCTGGGCATCGGTTCATACCTTCAGAGCCCATTACTGCTTGGACAAGGACTCCCGCCGGGATGCCTTGTTTGGTCAGGCTGTTCTCAAACACCTGTTCCATACCTAATCAACTCCTACACTCCATCCCTGACTGGATGCCTGAGATTCATGGGTGGAGGTGGAGCCCTTCCCAGGGACTCACAATCTAGGTGATCTCCCAGGCATCTCTAGCTGGGGAGTCCCCATATGTGAAGACTCATTCCTGCTTGTTCCTGGAGATAGCACAGTTACTTACCTGTAACAGGTGATCTCTGGGAACAGCAGGAATAAGTCTTCATAACCCACCCACCTCCCCTAGGAGTTGTATCTCTCTATCTATCTTTCCTTTCCTCTCTCTCTCTCTTTGTCTCAGCTTTAAAACTCGAACTGGAGAGAGGCAGTTGGGAAAGGTGGGAAGGCAGCGCGCAGGCGCTGTGGGATGCTCCCAAAAGCTTTCCTTTTGGACGCTGGGGAGCGTTCCCGCGCAGGCTCCGTTGGTACCGACGATACCCATATGTGAAGACTTATTCCTGCTGTTCCCAGAGATCACCTGTTACAGGTAAGTTACTGTGCTTTCTCCAGGAACAAGTAGGAAGTCAGTCCTCACTTATGGGTAACGTCGGCACAGACGGAGCCTGCGCGGAACAATTCCCCAGCTTTCAAAGAAAGCCTTTGGGATTACTGCCACATATGCGTGGTCCTCTTCCCACCCAAAGGTGCCATCTTACTCAGTCTCCCTTTTTCTTCAGAGTCCTTCAGACGCACATCCTCGTCCCTCGGAAAAAGTGTTTCGTTTTCGGCTTTAGCCAGTGTTTTTCTGGTAGCACCGGTTCTCTACCTGTCCTCCTCTGCTCTGCTTTTCCTTGAGCGAGGGGACGTCTTTTTCTGTAAAAGCTTTTTCCTTTTGCGGGCTTTGCACCCTTTTTCTCCAATCGCTGGCCGCAAAGGTCTTCGAACCAGCGGGGGCCCTTTATGCCCCAATGGCCACCAGGTTTAAGAAATGTGACTGATGCTCCAAAAACATGTCGCTCACAGACACCCACGACTGCTGTCTTCGGTATCTTGAGGCTGACCAGGACCTGGAGCTCTGCTCTCTTTGAAAGAAAATGTCCTCCAAGGCCCTGCTAAGTCGTAAGCAGACGTCCGATGACATTTTCCAGAAGGTAGCCCCAGAATCCCCAGCGGCCTCCTTGGTCGTCCCTCCGCTGGTGGGATCCCCCATCTCGGTCCCGTGCTCTCAGTGACACTCTAACCAGTTGTCCCCTGAAGTGGAGAGGCATAAGAAGAAGAAGACCTCAAAGTCACTGTTGGGGGGCCCCAGACAAACACGAACACTCCCGCGCTCGGTCGCTCATCCCCCCTCAGCGTTCCCAAGAGTCAGACAATGAGTGGCCTTGTAAGGTACCTTGTACAGATACGGAGGCCTCTGGCGATGGCCCCCAGTCTCCTGAGGGCCGTCCCGGTGAGGACCCCCTCTCCTCCTCCACGCCAGACCCAGTAACCCCGGTGTCGACGTTGCAGTGACCCACCTCCGCGTGGAAGTCCTGTATGATGGCACTAGAGTGCAGCATTTCTGCCTTCTTAGTTGCCCAGCAGGCGCTCTTGCCCAGCACGGCTGGCCTGCGCCTCGAGACCGAGGTTCCTACGAGAGGGACACCGAAAACCGCCCTGAAAACCCCCGAGAGCCGTGGTCCTCGTGAGGGTCCTTGGTGTCGGTCTCGCTCACCTTCCTGGTGCTCGGGAGCAAGATCTTCCAAGGCTGGCTCCAAGCGGGCCTCGACCTCTGGACGGGGCTACCAGCCCGAGTTGGATTCCTTCTCGGACCTCTGGGACTGGGAGTCAGACAGGGATACCTCCCTGGAAGACCCATGCCCTCAGGGACCTCCCTTTGGATCTGTCGCCGCCTGAGGACGACACATTTCTAGTGTTCGTATGCGACATGGCACGGGCCCTAACCTGGCTACGCAGACTAAAGAGAAGCCGCAAGCTGAAGAACTCGATATTCTTCATTATGAGTCCCCGCCTTAGGAGTATCTTACTCTTCCAGTTCCTCCCATTTTGTCGAGACTGCTCCTCCGCATGTGGGAGACACCTGCTTCGGTCCCCATAGTGAGCAAGTGCCTCGACACTATGTACAGGGTCCAATGAGACCCGGGGTTCAGGAAGATCCAGCTCCCACACACACCTCCATGTTAGTGGAGTTGGCAATGCAGAAGCAAAAGAGCCTGAAATTGCACTCTTCGGTCCCCCTTGGCAGGGAGTCTAGAGCTCTTGACGCCCTTGGACGCAAGGCCTATCAAGGGTCCATGCTCACATGCCACATCCAGGCATACCAATTGTATATGGGCATGTTCCTACGTGACCTCGCCAAAGAGCATGACGGGTTCTCCGCAGGCCTCGGGGGTGAACCACTTCTCCGGTTCCAAACCCTCCTAAGATCCATCGCAAAGTGCTCCAAGTACCTCTCCCACGCTGCGTATGACGGATTTGAGTCCTCCGCCCGAGTGGCAGCAGCCGGCATAGGGTCCCGATGCCAGGCATGGCTCCAATCCTTGGACCCTGGAGCAGTGGGTCCAGGAGAAGCTCCTGGACGTCCCCTGCCTTGGCGAGGAACTTTTTGGTAAACCTATGGAGGATAAGACCACAGAGATAGAAACGGAGTTAGTCACTCGACCCCATCTCTCGCGTAAGACCTTCTCCCTCCCTTGGAAGAAACAGCAAACAAAGGAAGGGACTCCCCTACTGGGGTTACCCTCCTTTCCCGCCCACCCCCGCACCGGCTCCCAGCACACAGAGGAAGGGAGGTGTGCATGGCCACCGCAAGCCTAAAGGGCCTAAGACCCAGCAACCGGCGCCACCCCAACCCGTGCAGGGTTTTTGACGCCGGCGGCATAGCCTCTTGCCCCCTGGCAGCACTTCTGCCGGTGGGGGGACGCCTGTCCTCTTTGCCCCGCAGTGAGGGGTCAGTCACTTCGGACACCTGGGTCCTCTGAGTGATCGGGACAGGTATCGTCTCCGCCTGGACAGGCACTCTCCTCCCTTCTCGCCAGCAGAGCCTACTCGGCTCCTTTTGAACCAGACCTTCTTGCAGCAGGAGCTGTTCAACCTCCTGCCCAATGGGCGGTCAAGGAGGTACCGCTGTACCTTCAAAGCCGTGGATTCTATTTCCGCTACTTTCTCATTCTGAAAAAGACAGGCTGCCTACGCCCCATCCTCGACCTACGTAACATAAACAAGTTCCTGGTGCGGGAGAAATTCAAAATGTTATCGCTTGGTGTCCTGCTGCCCTTCCTTCAGCAGGGTGATTGGCTATGCTCCTTGGACCTCAAGGACGCTTACGCCCACATCCTAATCCACCCCCAACACAGGCAATACCTGCACTTCAAGGTACAGGGGGAGCACTGCCAGTACAGGGTGCTCCTCTTCGAGCTCACGTCTGCACTGTGGGTTTTCACAAAGTGTCTCTCCGCAGTCGTCGCCTCCCTCAGGCAGCAGGACATACTCATCTTCCCCTATCTCTATGACTGGCTCATCACGGGGACCTCAATTGATGAAGCCCACCTGGCGTTGACGCGAATGATCCTCCTCCTCCTCCTCGAGCGCCTTAGCTTCTTGGTCAACTACTCCAAGTCCCACCTCAAGCCGGTGCGGACCCTGGAGTTCATCGGTGCCCGCCTCAACACAGAGCGGGCGGCGGACTGCCTCCAGGCAGTGATGGCTCAGGTCCAGAGCAGGCCTTGGGTTATGGCATGGTCATGCTGCGCCTCCTAGGATACATGGCCTCCAACGTCCATGTGGTCCCACATGCCCGCATGCACATGCGGACAGCCCAGTGGAGCCAGTCCTTCAGCCACCTCAGAGACCCTATCCGGGTCTCCCGCAGTCTCCACGACTCCCTGGGTTGCTGGCAGGATCCCCGAAGTCTCCTTCGGGGAATGCCCTTCCAGATCCCACAGCACGAGCTCGTCCTAACGACGGATGCTTCCCTGTTGGGGTGGGGAGCCCACTGCAGCGTATTTTGCACCCAGGGGCAGTTGCCGCCCAAGGAATCTCAGCAGCAGATCAACCTGCTCGAGCTTTGGGTGGTGCGATGGGCCCTGCAGGCCTTCGAGGGCTATCTGAGGGGGAAGTCTGTGCTCGTGCAGACTGACTACAGGGTAGCCATGTTTTACATCAACAAGGAGGGGGGAACAGAATCATGCCTCCTCTGCCAAGAGGCAATCCTCCTTTGCGTCTCACCGGCGGATGACCCTGCGAGCAGTCTACCTCCCAGGCCAGGAGAATGTCCTCACGGACAAACTCAGCATGATCCTTCACCCACACGACTGGCGCTTGGATCCGCAGGTCGCCGGCATCTTGTTTCATCGGTGGGGGACCCCATCCATGGACCTGTTTGACATTCTGGTGAATGCTCAGCTTCCCCTCTTCTGCGGCCCGGTTCTGTACCCAAGCAGGATGGCCCTGGATGCATTCCTCTTAAACTGGACTTCCAGCCTTCTTTATGTGTTCCCTCCCACTCCTCTCGTGTGGACCCTCCACAAGGCTCGAAGGGACCGAGCTTCGGTGATCCTCGTGGCCTCGACAGCCTTGGTTCCCGCTTCTGCTCCTGCTCTCGTCCAAGCCCCCAGTTCCCCTGGGCTGTGCCCCGGGCCTGTTGACACGGGAGGCAGGTCGGGTGTTCCAGCTGAACCTGGCCTCACTGTCCCTTACAACCTGGCGGCAAGTGGTGACGTTTCTTGACCTTGTGCTCCGAGCTTCAGATTGACCCATTCTCCTGCTCTACCCGGTGGATCCTCCAGTACCTCCTCCACCTCTCAAAGGCAGGTTGAAATCCAATTCGATCAGGGTACACCTGAGCACCATTTCTGCGAACCACCTTTCCATCGAGGGAAAACGCCTCTCGGGGCAGCCCTTGGTCTCTCGCTTCATGCGAGGCCTCTTGCTTTCCAAGCCTCCCATCCAACCTCCGCCGGCGGAGTGGGACCTCAACGTGGTGCTGATACAACTCACGCGAGCACCCTTTCAGCCGATGGCGACGTGCTCACTTAGGCATCTCTCCTGGAAGATGGTCTTCCTGGTGGCTTTGACTTCAGCTTGCCGAGTCAGCGAACTTCAGGCCCTCATGGCTGAGGCTCCATACACCAAGTTCTACGGGAACAGGATAGTCCTCCGCATCCATCCCAAGTTCCTACCTAAGGTGGTCTCGGACTTTCATCTTAACCAGGAGATAGTCCTACCGAACTTCTTCCCAAGACCGCATGCCAACCAGGCATCAGCGGTGTTGCATACACTCGACTTAAAGAGGGCTCTTGCCTTCTACCTGTAGCATACTTGGGTTCATCTCAAGTCCTATCGACTCTTTGTCACCTATGACCCCAAAAGCCTGAGGCAGGCAGTCAATAAGCGCACCATCTCTGTCTGGGTGGTGGACTTCATTGCCTTCGCCCAAGCTAAGGCGGGCGCCCCACTGGATTGGCAGGTCACCATGCATGGCGTCTGAGCCAAGGGGTGTTGGTGGCTTCGCTGTGCTTAGTGCCTCTAATGGACATCTGCCGGGCTGCGCCCTGGTCTTCAACGAACACTTCCACTGTCCACTACTGCCTGAAAAGGGAGTCCCGCCGGGACAGTGCCTTCGGCCAGGCTGTACTCCGTAATCTGTTTGTGCTATGAGCTACTCCTGCCCTCCGACAGTTCTTTGACAGCTACTGAGAGCTTCGCCCTGGGGACCTGAAGACTCTGGCTCCTCCGGGCATTGAATTCTGCTCACAGCCTCGTGGAGGAGTTTTTGGGTTATAGGCTCGATAGCCTGTAGCTGGGGTGTCCCATAAGTGAGGACTGACTTCCTGCTTGTTCCTGGAGAAAGCATAGTTATTCACCTGTAACAGCTGTTCTCCAGGGACAGCAGGAATCAGTCCTCACTACCCTCCCACCTCCCCTGAAGAGTTGCTATTTTTGTCCTTCCCATGCCATCTGCTTTGTAGGGCTCTAGCTAGGGGACCTGACTGAGCAAGATGGCACCTTTGGGCGGGAAGAGGACCATACATGCGTTGCAGCAATCCCAAAGGCTTTCTTTGGAAGGTGGGGAATTGCTCCGCGTGGGCTCCGTCAGTGCCAACGTCACCCCATAAGTGAGGACTGATTCCTGCTGTCCCTGGAGAACACCTATTACAGGTGAGTAACTGCACTTTTCCTCTTCTCTTGCAGGCCGTAGCTGGGCTGCAACCACTACTGAGGGTCTTCTCATATATTCTCTGGACTCTGGGATAATATTTGATCCCTTTGAACTGGATCTGGACATCACTCCAAGTAGTGTGCGCAAAGTGCTGCAGCAAAAGAAGTTCACAGCTGCCATTGTCATGGCATTTCGGCTCAATGAAAAGAACCTTATCAAGGAAGTCCTAGAGAATGTGCCTTGCAATGAAAGTAAGAAACTTTTTCACCTTACCCACCTTGTGTCAGGGGCTTGGCCCTTTAGTAAGTTATTCATGAATCCATTTGGCAAGAAATTGGGCCTCAAGTTTTAATTTTACTTTTTATTGGATCTTAGCACAACTGTACAAACACATAAGCGCAAACACTTTTTATCATTCTATAGCTGTTCCTTCTTTTACTTTACCCTGGCTTTCACTTTTCCATACTCACCTTCCTCCCATCCTGTTCCCTACAGATCTACGACGCATCCAATTTTTGCAAAACACAACCTTTACTCATTTTAGATATTTAATTGATTTCATTTCATTTCATTTTGCTCTTAGACCACAATGTATATGGTTACCACATTGCATTAAATTACCTGTTCTTATCTATACATAATGCTGTTATTGTACTAGAATAATAAACATTCCTGAGGCATTGATGCAGAAAGAGGAAGAAACACAAATGCAATTTCCTCCAGGCAAATGAAGGGCGATGAACTCCCACTGAACTGCTCTTATACAGTCACAATGCAATGTATGCCTTCAAGTTAATGTTGACTCCTGGCGACCCAGCAGCTCCTGGGATTTCTTGGCAGTGTGACTGGAAATAGATTGCCAGGCATTTCTTCTGAGGCCGTGGAAGGTTAAGTGACTTCTCCAAGGTCCCAAGGAGTGTCAGTGGGCATCAAACTCTGGTCTCTTGGTTATCAAGCCATTGCTGTAACCACTAGGCTACATGTGGAGCATGTTTTGCATGTGAAAAATTGTGTGGCTGAATATACATATATAAGTATGTTTCTCCATGGACAAGCAGTAAGTAAAACATCATGCATGGGTGATGTCCCTGAGGGGGAGCCCAGTGCGGGAACGCTCCCCAGTTAGAAGTTTTTGGGAGGCTCCACTGTGTCTGCGCATCTCTTTCCCGCCTGCTGCCATCTTCTTCAGTCTTTCGTTTTCCATGGAGCCCCATAGATGTCTAAACAGCACAAGCACTGGCAAGTCAAATGCAAGGCATTGATAAGGGAGGCAAAGGGAGAATCTGAGAAGAAGCTTGCTGCGGAAGCAAAAACACGAAATAAAGACTTTTTCAAGTACATTCGTAGCAAAAATCTGTGAGAGAATCAGTTGGTCCATTAGATGATAGAGGGGTTAAAGGGGCACTAAGAGGCGACAAGGCGATAGCGGAGAGGCTGAATGAATTCCTTGCTTCGGTCTTTACTGAGGAAGATGTAGGGATGTTACCCATGACTGAAGTGGTATTTAAAGGTGCGGAAGAATTGAAGGAAATATCAATACATCGGGAAGATGTATTACAACTATTAGATAAACTGAAGAGTAGCAAATCACCTGGGCCGGATGGTATACATCCAAGGGTGTTGAAAGAACTGAAATATGAGATTGCAGACCTGCTATTAGTAATCTGTGAATTTTCATTAAAATCATCTGTAATACCTGAAGATTGGAGGATCGCCAATGTAACGCCAATTTTTAAAAAGGGTTCCAGGGGTGATCCGGGAAACTACAGACCGGTGAGCCTGATGTCAGTACCGGGAAAAATGGTAGAAACCATCATAAAGAACAAAATTACTCAGCATGTAGATAGTCACAACCTAATGGGAGACAGCCAACATGGCTTTAGACAAGGAAGATCTTGTCTTACTAATCTGTTATGTCTTTTTGAAAGTGTGAATAAACAGGTGGACAAAGGTGAGTCGGTTGATATAGTGTATCTAGACTTTCAGAAAGCCTTTGACAAGGTCCTGCATCAGAGACCTTTGGCAAAACTAAAGAGTCATGGGATAGGAGGCAGTGTACTATTGTGGATCAGGAACTGGTTAAAAGATAGAAAGCGGCGGGTAAGGCTAAATGGCCAATTTTCCCAATGGAGAAAGAGGAATAGTGGTGTACCCCAGGGATCTGTACTGGGTCCGCTGCTTTTTGACATATTCATAAATGACCTGGAAAGGGGAATAACGAGTGAGGTTATCAAATTTGCAGATGACACAAAACTTTTTAAAGTTGTCAAAACCCAAGAGGATTGTGGAAAGTTGCAATAGGATCTTGAGAAATTGGAAGACTGGGATTCAAAATGGCAGATGAAATTTAATGTGGACAAGTGCAAAGTTATGCACCTAGGGAAGAACAACCCAAACTATGGTTACACGATGCAAGCTTCCACATTAGGAACCACCACCCAGGAAAAAGATTTAGGCGTCATTGTGGATAACATGTTAAAACCCTCAGTCCAGTGTGCAGCGGCGGCGAAGAGAGCAAATAGAATGCTAGGTATCATAAGGAAAGGAATGGAAAATAAAACAAAAGATATTATAATGCGTCTATATCGTTCCATGGTGAGACCGCATCTTGAATATTGTGTGCAATTCTGGTTGCCGTATCTTAAAAAGGATATAGCGTTATTAGAAAAGGTTCCGAGAAGAGCCACCAAAATGGTAAAGGGGATGGAAGGATACTCCTATGAAGAAAGGCTAAAAAGGTTAGGGTTCTTTAACCTGGAAAAGAGACGGCTGAGGGGAGATATGATAGAAGTCTATAAATTAATGAACGGAGTGGAATGCGTAAATGTAGATTGATTACGTTATCAGAATATAGAAAGACTAGGGGACATGTAATGAAGCTACAGGGTAAACTATTTAAGACTAATAAAAGAAAATATTTTTTCACTCAACGTGTAATCAAACTCTGGAATTTGTTACCGGAGGATGTAGTAAAGGCTGTTAGTGTAGCTGGGCTTAAAAAAGCTTTGGACAAGTTCCTGGAGGAAAGGTCCATAAACCATTATTAAGAAGGGACCCAGGATATCAATGCTTGACCCAGTACAAGCATTGTGGAACCTGTGACTTTTGGGGAACTGCTAGGTACGTATGACCTAGATTGGCCACTGTTGAAAACAGGATACTGGGCTTGATGGACCTTGATCTGACCCAGTATGGCATATCTTATGTTCTTATGATGTATTCCAAGTTGCTCTCTGTTGGTAAGTTGTTTTTCTCCCCTGCGGGGGTCTTGATCTAAGCGTATTCGTATTTGCTATTGCCTGCAGTTGCGGTTCCTCATTGTGGCTTCTTTTCTTTGTGTTTGAACAACCAGCTTTTGTGTCACCAGCGGTGCTCTGGTCAGTCCTACCTTCACCATTGAGCCATTTGATTTTGCCATGGCCATTTTTCCCAACATTTCTCAAAAACTAGCCAGCAGTTTAAAAATTATGTACCAAGGTGCCCAGACCATTTCGGTCACAGACAAACTCAACTGGTGCCTCCAGTGCCTGGGACCTGATCACCAGCCCTTTTCATGTGATTTGTGCCTGCAGATGACAAGGAGAGGCCTCAAGGTTCAGGATAAACAACGAGAGTCCCTCTTTGGCACTCCAAAGTCCAATTAAACATCTTTAACACCGACGGCATCTGTCTCCATGGCTTCAAAGGCTGTTCAGGAAAGCGGTGCATCGACATCAAGGCGCTCTTGATCTCAGTCAGAGCACCGTCATGCCTTAGAGCATCAGCCATCAGTCAGCCTCCCGGTGAGGAGGGATCTGGCATCGTCTCATCAAAGTCGAGAGGTGATCGTGTCAAGCACCGGGTGAGGGCTCGCGTGCATCAGCACCAGAGCCCATTGAGACAGGATGTCGACAGTGATGGGGGTTACCGGGGGCCCTCAGCAAAGTTGCCCCAGTGGGAGGACTGCTCAGCCTCCGGGGTATCGCAGGGGCACAGACAGCCTTCAAACAGCCATGGCCAGGCTGCTGATACCTCAATGCAGATGCCAGGTACATTGGTTGAAGTTGTACAGGCCCCTCCGCCTTCGAAATTGGCAGCCATGGAGTAACAGCTCCTACAGGTGCTCAAAGATCGCTCCGCCACGCTCCTCATGATACAGCAAGCTGGGGGCATCAGCAGAGTCATCAGCCATCGTGCAGCTGACCCTGGAAATGCATGCCCTGTCTCTAGCAGAGACTTCGACACCGTGGCATCGAAGGGCCCCGATGCTGTTTCTTGCCCAGCCAATTTCCCTCTCCAGTGTTTTGGGATCCAGATGGGCACTGACACATCGTCACTCTCAGAGGAGCTACCATTCCCCTCAAAGCAGTTGGGAGATTTGGGCAGAGAGAGAGGTATTTTGGCTTCCTCTCAGAATCTGACTCCAATGGCTGGGTAACTGATATTGAATCAGAGGACTTCCTAGAGGGCAGGTCTCTGGAGCTCCCGTCGGATCATTCTCACACTCACACACACAAAAATCCCCTCCTGAGGATATGACCTTCCAGGATTTTGAGAGGGATATGGCTAGAGTCATACCATTCTCACTGGAGACCAAGGATGAGCCCAGAACAGAGAAGGTGGAGATCATGCAGTACTCCTCAGCACCTAAAGATGATATGAGTGCAAATGAGGATGTGGGAAAAGCCGTTCGCAGTGCTGCCAGTCAGTAGGAGACTGGACTTGATGTACAGGGTCCAAAGGACTCCGAGTTTCAAGAAACCTCAGCTCCCACACCTCTCCTTAATAGTTGTGTCTGCCCTTAACAGGATCAAGAGTACCAGGACTCATTCCTCAGCACCCCCAGGAAGGGAAGCTCGGATGCTGGGCTCTTTCGAGAGACGATGTTTTCAGAGGTCCATGCTTTTGTAGCTTGCATCACCTCTTACCAGTTCTACATGAGCATGTTCTTGAAGAACATCATGCATGACCTCACTGTCTCCATTTCTTCCTCCTGAGAAGTTGAAGCAATATCATACCCCTGGTAGGCCATAGCAAAGACTGCTCGAAGTCCATGGTCCGGGTGACCTATGATAGAAACATGATGGCAGAAAAAGACCACATGGTCTATCTAGTCTGCCCTTCCATATCGACTACAAGTCCCCTTTTTAACTTTAGAGATCCTCTGTGTTTGTCCCATGCTTTTTTGATTCAGATACTGTCCTTGTCTCCATCACCTCCACTGGCAGACTATTCCATGCATCTACCACTCTTTCTGTAAAGAAATATTTCCGCATATTACTCCTGGGTCTATCCCCTTTCAGTCTCATTCTATGTCCCCTTGTAGCAGAGCTATCTTTGAAGAGGCATCGAGACCTGCTGCTGTAGGCAGTGTGGCCTGCAGACTTGCCTGGCTCCAGTCCTTAGACCTGGAATAATTGCATCTCCAGGAACAAGTAGGAAGTCAGTCTTCAAATATGGTGACGTCTGCACCGATGGAGCCTGGTGCAGGAACACTCCCCAGCATCCATTAGGAATGCTTTTGGGAGCATTCCTCCATGCATGCATGGCTGCCCTCCCACCTTCAGTCCTAGTCTCCTCAGTCTTCTTTTTTCCGCAGAGCCTTCGGGACCTTGTCACTGTCAGCTGCATCAAGAGACTTTAAAATTTTTTTACTAGTACCGTCGAAGTATTTGGGTTGCCTTCCTGTGGACTGGCTCGACTCCCCATCGATTCCAGTTCCTGTTTTTATTTTTATTTTAGATAATTTTTTTTAAACTTATTTTCATTTTTTTCTCACAAAACTTTGTTTGAGGCCTAAAGCCTCCTCGGGCACCATTGCCCAGTTCGATTTTGCTCCATACTATTTCCAATTATGGAGAGGCTCCGGAGTGGTTTTTAAAAAATGCTCCAATGCCATGTTCCAGTACAATTTTCTATCACTGACGAGCATTCTTGGTGCCTAAAATGTTTAGGCCCAGATCACGATGTCTATTCCTGTCTCTCCTGTCGCCATATGGAGGGAGGAGTAGCCTAGTGGTTGGGGCACGGTACTTCAGGCCGGAAGGTCGGGGGTTCAAATCCCACTAGAGGACAGCAACCTTGGGCCGGAAGGACTGGGGTTTCTAGTCCCACAGATGCTCCTTGTGGTCTTGGGCAAGCCACTTAACCCTCCATTGCCCATGTTCCCTGTAAGTATTAGTGTATGTGTCTCATATTCCCGCGTGTTAAATGTATCCCCCAATTGTGTTGTGACCGCTTTGATTGAAGGATAAGGCGGTATACAAAACTGTCTAAATAAATAAATATGATGTCTAGAGATAGAAAGAACTAAGACAAATAGAGGTCTAAACTGTTTCCTACAGGCTCAGTTCCTTCGGTGCACTCCTCAGGGGCGTTGACGCCATCAAAGTCTTCCCATGCGTCCAAGTCCTCACCAGCAAAGGAAAAGCATCGCTCGGAGTCACCAGTGCTTAACAAAAAGAAGACATCGCCCTTGGCTTTGAGATCCTCAACTTCCAGGTTGGTGTTGGTGTTGGCATTGGCTTCGGCACCGAGCATAGGCACAGTCACTTTCCTTCATTGCACTCCGATGCAGACAATTCAACGAAGCTACCCCGACTGGAGGTTTTACTGTTCAAAGCTACAGAGGGGTTCGGGGACGCCCCTGAGGTTCTTTTCTCGGTGGAGCCCCCGATACCGGTGTCGGGAGTTGTGGCCCACATAGTTGTGTCCCCCGGTACCGTCATCGCCATCGAGTGCAGCATCACTACGCTATTAGCGGCAGTTACTCCGATGACATAGAGTACTCCGCAGCCGGCAGAGGTTCCTCCGATGCTGACAACGTCCACAGAGCTGGGCTTGCGTAAGCAGACATCCCCTGCATTGCATAGCTCCACAGAGCAGCCGATGCCAAGGTCCTCTGCACCACCGCGTCCGATGCCCTCAACATCGAAGAAGCAAAGCTCTCAGCATCAAAGGTATCAAGCATTGGATTAGGATTACTTTGACTTCCTTCTGGACTCTGATGCCGAATCAGAAGCCTCCGAAATGGAATCCATCAATTCTGATACCCATAGGGTTGTGCCTTCGGATCCATCGCCATCCTGTGAACATCGACGTTTGCCGCCAAGGACATGTCTTTTCAGGACTTTATTAAAGACATGGCGGCAGTTCTCGATGTTTCAGTGGCTACTGAAATGGAGCCAAGAGCTGAGGAGCTTGATATTCTCCAATACCCACTGGCACTGAAAGAGGCTGCTACCTTCCTGGTGCTAATATCTTTAAGAATTAATGGCTCGGATGTGGGAGTCCCCCATATCAACCCCTGCGGAGAGTAAGTGGCTTGATACCCTTTATAGGATCCCTCCCTCCCCAGGTTACCAGAAGCCACAACTCCCCCACCACTCCATGGTAGTGGAGTCTGCCATGAGGATGATAAAGAGCCAGAAAAATCACTCCTCAGTGTCTCCTGGGAAAGAAACCAGGACCTTGGGTGCCTTTAAAAGGAAGGCATTCCAAGCTATCATGCTAGCCTTTAGGATAAACTCATATATGCTTTATATGGGCATGTAACTCAAGGATGTATTGAGGGACTTGTCAGAGTTTACCACCCTGATGCCTTCTGACAAGCAGGCAGCTCATCAAGTCTTAGTAACACATGCCCAGAACACAGTAAAGTTGTTAACAGAGCAGCATTTGATGATTTTGAGGCCAATAGTAGATCTGCTGCAGCCTGCATTGGGGCTAGGAGAACAGCATGGCTCCAGGCATCTGATCTTGATCAGTGGGTCCAGGACAAGTTAATCAGCATCCCCTGTAATAGTGAGAACCTCTTTGGCCAGAGGTGGAGAGAAAAAGCCGGAGAGAGAGACTGACGACCTCACTATGAAGAGGCTTTCAAGGAAGACAGCAGACTCTTCTAAGAAGACTACCACAAAAAAACCCAAATCTTTCTTCCCAAAGAAGAAACTGTTTTATCCACCATATCATTCCTATTCTGGCTACTCTGCCCCACAATAGCAACAGAGACAACAGGGCCAGAAACAGGACAGGAAACCCAAGGTTACCAAGCCATATCCTACAGCTACTACTCAACATCCTCAGAGCCTTTGACTGCTTCAAAAGGAACATGGTCAATTCTCCCTAATCTTTCCCTTTCCTCACATGATCCCAGGAAGATTGATACATTTTTCACACCGTTGGATCATATCATCACTTCAGATCCCTGGACTTTACATCTAGTCAGTCAGGGCCTGCAGCTGAGATTCAAGAATCTTCCTCCCACTCTCTTTGTGGGGCAACCCTCCTTGGATCTCCATCACTCCTCCTTGCTTCAGCAGGAGATTATCTCACTGCTATAACAAGGGGCAATAGAAGATGTTCCCCCATCTCAGCAGAGCCTGGGATTCTACTCCCGATACTTTCTAATTCCAAAAAAGATGGGAAGTCACAGGCCTATATTAGATCTCAGAAATCTCAACAGATTTCTCATCAAAGAGAAATTGAAGATGATTTCTCTAGCCACTCTTCTGCCATTCCTCCAACAAAATGATTGGCAATGCTCTCTGGATATAAAGGATACTTATACAAACATTCTGATCTACCCAAGATACAGAAAGTTTCTCAGGTTCGTATTTCAGAACTACCATTATCAGTACAGAGTCCTCTCCTTCGAACTGGCCTCAGCACCCAGTCTTCATAAGGTGTTTGGTTGTTGTAGCAGCCTATCTTTGAACTTTGTGGATCTCTTTTTTCTCCTACCTAGACGACTGGTTGCTAAGGACAGATATCGCTTCAGCATTCATATCTGCCCTAAATCAAACCACCCTTGTCCTCCAAGAGTTAGATTTCATCATAAATTATCCAAAATCACAACTCACTCCAAACCAGGACCTCAAGTCCATAGGAGCTTGACTGGACATGTTAAGAATCCAGGCTTTAATGCCAGAAGACAGTCGCCTCCATCTGATTGCCTTAGCCACATAGGTCCGGCAACAATCATAGTTACGGCCAGAACATTTCTACGCCTCTTAGGCCACATGGCTTCCACAGTCCACGTCATGCCTCTTACCCATCTCAAAAGGAGAATCAGGCCGTGGACTCTTGCACAACAAAGACCTACAGGTTGCCTGTCTAATCTCGTCAGCATCACTCCTCAGATGAGAAAGGCCATTCAATAGTGGTGCATACCACAGAACCTGGTCGTAGGATCACCTTTTCAGAAGTCTGCACCGCAATACACCATAACGACTAATGCATCAAAACTAGGCTGAAGAGCTCATCTCAACGGGCTTACAACACAAGGCCTCTGGTCTACTCAGGAGGCACTCCTCCAGATCAGTCTTCTTGAGCTCAGGGTGATTTTCAATGCCATCAAAGTCTTCTCTCCCCAACTCAGGGAACAGTCTCTTCTCATACAGATGGACAACCAGGTGGCTATGTTTTATATAAACAAGCAGGGGAAAACAGCTCTTGCCCCCTATGTACGGAGGCCATTCGCCTTTGGAACCGGGCAGTTCCTCAAGGAATTCACCTACAAGCAGTATACCTTCCAGGAGCAGAGAATCATTTAGCCGACACACTAAGCCAGATCCTCCATCCACACGAGTGGAAACTGGAACCTCAATTAGTGCAGTACTTGTTCCACCTCTGGGGGACATTGCTACTCGACCTCTTTGCTTCTCCTATCAACACCCAGCTACCTTGTTTTTGCTCGAGGATTCCTTCCCCTCACAGGGAGACTTTGGATGCGTTTCTCATCCATTGGAGTCAGAATCTTCTCTATGCTTTCCCTCCCCTTCCATTCATAGCAAAAACACTCTTCAAGCTCCGGAATGACTAGGGAGAAATGATTCTCATTGCCCCTTCTTATTGGCCCAGACAACCATGGTTTCCTCTGCTTCTTCAACTTGCTCAAGCGCCTCCCCTCAGACTGGGTTATTCACCAAACCTACTGTCTCAGGAACAGGAGACTCTTCTGCACCCCAGCCTTAAGACGTTCCGCTTGACGGCGTGGAGGCTGAGCGCTTTGTCCTCTCACACTAAGGAGCACATGCAATGCATCCTTTTGGAGATCTATCTTCCAGAAAGGATTCAACCAGATGATCTTATCCTTTTTTTTTTTTTTTTTTTTTTTTTAAAGTTTATTTATAATCCACCATAAACAGTACAACAAAGTACATATAAGCAAACAGAGGGACCGGGAGGGCGTGGTGTACTCTGATCCCCGCCCCCCGGGCAATACAAAGAGAAGCACAAGGTGGCATTTAACAAAGTATTTCCCCTCCCCTCCCACCCCCCATGCTGTCTGCCCCTCCCATCTGTCTCCCCCCGCCCCCCTGATACAACTTGTGGTGTTGCCCTTCTCACAATCAATCCTCCTTGTACCACTCAAGGTAGTACCTCAGCTCCCATACTGTAAAATCTCATTCCGACTTCTGGGCCCCAGTTGTACAATGTAAGGCTCCCATACCGCCATAAAGGCCGGCCACCGTTTGACACTGCCCCGCGCCCAGCGATGTTCCATTTGCATCAATTGGTGAAAGTTGTTCCTCCACTCTCCGAAAGCAGGGGGCTGGGGATCCCTCCACAGTCGAAGGATCGGCGCCTTCCCCACCAGACAAGCCTTTCGGACCAATAGCCGTTCCCCCTTCTTTCCTGGGCATGGGGGGGGTAGGGAGTCCAGCACCACAAGGGAGCCCGACCACCGGATGCGCTGCCGAAGAAGACCCCCCAAAAAGGAAGAGATTTTAAGCCAATAGGGCTGCAAAGATGGACATTCCCACCACATATGGAGGAGGGTCGCCAAGGGTTCCGAGCAACGGGGGCAAACTGCCGTCTGTAGTAAGTCGGCTCCGCAGCGCCCGCCTCGGGGAGAAGTGAACTCTAGTGAGACACTTAAACTGGACCTCCCTCCAACGCATCCCTCGAGCTAGGCCAACTATGCGGGAGAGTGCCGCCCGCACCGTGCCAGGGGGCACTGCACAGGCCAATTCCCCCTCCCAAGCCAGCTCCACCTCCCGGTAGTCCGGGGCGGGACTGAGGTCAACCACTCGGACTTTGAGGACAGATATCGATACCGGAACGTCGCCCCCAAGGCCAAAGAAATCCAGAATCCGCTGAGCCCTCTCAGCAGAAAGTGCCTCTCGCGGCAAGGAGGATATATAGTGGGCCACCTGAATGTAAGCATAGGCGTGCCGAGGGGAAAGGTCCCACTCCCGACTCAGCGCCCCAAAGGATTTGCAGATTCCCGAGGGTTCTACCAAGTGGCCAAGGAGCTTGATTCCACGGCTATCCCAGTCCTGAAAAAATATCGACTCCGAGCCCGAAGGAAAAGAAAGATTCCCTCGCAATGGCAACCAACTAGAGGTCTGCCATGGTGCACCCCAGCGAACGTTGAGATATTGCCAAGTCCGTTTCGCCGAGATGATCAACACACTCTGCCTTATATAACGGGGGAGACCCGGGTTGGCTCCATGCAGGACCCCTAACAGAGTGAGCGGGGCGACAAAACATTCCTCTAGACGCCGGGGTGTGTAGTGAGCAGTGTCACCCAGCCAGTCCGTCAGATGTCGCGCTTGGCAGGCTAAGGCATAGGCCCGCAGATCCGGGAGACCCATCCCCCCCGCACGCCACCTGCCCAGTAGCCGGGCCCACGGGATACGTGCCCTTCCTCCCCTCCAGAAAAAGGAGTGAAAGCAGGCCTCGATGCGGCGGAGATCTTTGCGGAGCAGCCACACTGGCAGAGTCTGAAGCCAGTAAAGGAGGCGGGGGAGGACCACCATCTGTACCGCCGCTATCTTCCCTGAGAGGGACAGTGGGAGAGCCCTCCACGCCCGCAGTTGCGTTTGCAATCTTCTCAGGATCCGATCGAGATTACGGCCATACAACTTGCCGGGGTGACTGGGCAGGGCAATCCCCAAGTATATGAACTCATTTGTTGCCCATTTGAGCGGGAACCCTCCGGCCCACGCACCCCGAAGAGTGCCTGATACATCAAGGGCCTCTGATTTCTCTTTATTGATGCGCAATCCCGCCACTCTCCCAAACCTGTCAAATTCCAACATCAGACCACGCAGGGAACGCTTCGGGGAGAGTAGGTGAACAAGTAGATCGTCGGCAAATGCAGAGAGCTTGAATTCTTGTGAGCCAATGCGCACTCCGGAGATCTCTCTGGAGGCCTCGATGGTCCTAATCAAGGGGTCGAGGGAAAGGACAAAAAGCAGGGGGGAGAGGGGACACCCTTGTCGTGTCCCACGGCCTAAATCAAAAGCCTCCGACGCGATGCCATTGCAAACCACCCCCGCCGTCGGCTGGGCATAGAGACTTCGCACCATCCGGCAGAAACGGGTACCAAGTCCATATTCCGGCAAAAGTGCCCAGAGATAGTCCCAATTCACCCCGATCGAAGGCCTTTTCGGCATCGAAACTAATCAACAAAGAAGGTAGTTGGTGATGGTGGGCCCACTCCAGAGAAAGCAGAATTTTCCGCAAGTTTCGCACTGCGTAGCGGCTCCGGACAAAGCCCACCTGAGAGTCATGCACGAGGTGACTCAACACCTCCGCGAGCCTAGTAGCCAAAATCTTAGCTAATACTTTCAAGTCAAAATTAAGCAGCGAGATAGGCCTATAGGAGCCAGCCGCTAAGGGATCCTTGCCCGGCTTAGGGATCAACACAATATGAGCGTGATTGTTCCCCCATCGGAAGGCCCCCTGCTCAATACGACGGTCATAGACTGCCAACAATGTTGGGGTCACAGTGTCTCCTAAGAGCTTGTAAAACTCAGCGCCCAGGCCGTCCGGACCAGGCGACTTGAAACAACAGGCTGAGGTGATTACCACCTGGACCTCCTGAGCCGTCAACGGCTGCTCCAGAGACTCACGCTGTGCTGGAGACAACTGCGGGAGGTCAAGGCCCTTCAGATAGTCACATAGGTCAGCCGGCGGCACCCTCTCGGTCTCATACAGAGATTGGAAAAAGGTCTTGAAAAGTTGCGCAATGTCCTCCTTTTCTCTGCAGAGTCTACCGGTGTCATCTCGCAGGGCAGCCACCAGACGGGAGCCGCGCTGTCCCCGCAGACATCGGGCAAGCAACCGCCCCGTTTTGTCTCCGTGACAATACATCTGATACCGATAGTAAAGGTGGGATTTCTTGGCCCGTTGGTGTATTAGCTCGTTTAACGCCACCTGAGCTTCCCAAAGCCGCTTTTTAGTCGTTACAAGTGGGGCACGAGCACAGCGGCGGCGCAGATTCACCACCTGTCGTTCTAAACGTATGATGCGGTCAGCGATCAGCCGGCGTTTACGGGCCGCAAAGCCGATAATATCGCCACGCAACACTACTTTCGCCGTCTCCCAGACCAATTCCGGGTCCCCCTCATGACACCGATGATCGCCCAAAAATTCGTGCCAGCGCTGGCGAAGGAAGCCATGGAACTGAGCATCATGGTAAAGATCAAGCGGGAAGCGCCAGAGTCGAGACCCAGAAGAAGAGGCTGTCCCCCCAGTGTAATTCCAACCACACCCAAGCGTGGTCGGAGATCTCCACCGGACCGATCTGAGTCTCTCCCACCCTGGAAAGGGCTCCCCCGAAAGCAAAATGTAGTCAATACGGGCACTCGAACCGTGCGCCCGAGATTGATGGGTGTAATCCCTTTCCAGGGGATGGAGCAATCGCCAGGGGTCTACCAGATCCAACCGTTTCCGGAATCTCTGCAACATGCGGGTCATAGGGATCCTGTCCCGGCTCCCCCCCCCCTGTTGAAGTATCCAATTCGACATCTAGGATGCCATTGAAATCGCCCCCTATGAGCAAGGGACAATCGGGAAGCTGTTCAATCCGGGAGGCCAAATCACAAAAGAAGTTGGGGACATACGTATTAGGCCCGTAAAGGTTACCAATAGTGACTAATTTCCCATCAAGGTAACCATGCAAAAGCAAATATCTGCCCAGGTCATCCGCTGTAAGGGTGCTCAACGAAAAGCGAACTCTCTTGTGGAACAAGACCGCCACACCCCCCTTCCGTCCCTGTGCAGGGGAACCCCAGACCTGACCCACCCACGAACGGCATAGCTTATCATGCTCCTCAGCTGTCTGGTGGGTTTCTTGCAGGAGGGCGATATCACACTTTTGGCGAGCAAGGGCTTGCAGCACCTTATAGCGCTTGAGCGGGCTCCCCAGTCCGCACACATTCCAAGTAACAATCTTTAGAGGCATGAGGCAGTGTCAAAGATCCGGCAAAGGGCTAAGCATACATATAGTAGGGAGGTCCTCCCAGCCTGGGACCCCCCTCTCTCTAGCAGTTTAAGGGCGCAACACCACAAAGTTACCCAAAAAAGCCCGGTTACCCCATACCCCCCCTCACCCTCCCCCCCCTTCCCTCCCTCCCGTCCTCCCCCCCCCCTTCCCTCCCTCCACCCGTCTTTCCCCCCCCCCAATTCCTACAAGTCCACCCACCCGGTCGGACAACTTCCACTGACAGTCGGGATACCCCTCCCCCTATGCCCTCCCCTCCCACCCCTATGCTAACGGTGTCCTGCGGTGTGTGTCCCCCATAGGGCCGAGCTACCTAATCATATAAAGGAGGGGTCTCCCCTGATCGCAAAATCAACCCATTCCCGCATCCACCCAATCGCAGTCCCATGGGGTCCACGCACCCCCCTGTCGCCCTGTCGATTTCCCCCCCCCCCCCCGCGCCCAGCCTCATAAGGGGCCAGCGAGGGATCTCCGGGCCCGTCAGCCCGGGACACCGGGTGTCCCTAACAGTAGCCCTAACAGTGCACTCAGGCGTCGCACTGCCAGGGGGGGGGTGGCCGGGCTCGTCCCTCCTCACTAACAGGAGGGGGGGGGGAGGAGGAGGACCGCCCGCCCCTCCACGGCGAACCCCTCCTCCCCCCTTCACCCCGAGCTCGGACGGCGGTGCCCAGGACGTAGACAGGCCCCAAGCAGGCCAGGAGAGTCCGCCTCCGGGGGGAGACGCATGCAGAATCGCAGCCCCCCCTCCATCTTCGTACCCATCAGGGATATCAGCGATGGTGATTGTAGTCTCGGAAATTAATCCCCCCTGGTGCCTCTGCTCCTATCAGCAGGCGCAGAGGTAGGCCCTATCCCCCGGAGATCCGGTTCGGCACGGAGGGGGTGTGGGGGGGAAAAAAAAAAAACAGAGACGGCCCAACCCCTGTAATCGCACCCAGACTGGGGGGGGCCAGGGCTCTATCCCAGGGAACACCACCGAGGCGAGTGTAACAAGTGCCAGCAGCAGCTGAAACAAAATAATCCTGCGAGCTATACAACATGGAAACAAAGTAACCCCCACATAGGCTACATAAAGTTACACTGTTACCATGACCTTGTACATCCGCAGGGAGGCTCTCAGACGTAGGGATGCACAGCGATCGTTTCAGTGGTGGGGCCCATTCTAAAAAAGCCTGGGAAATCAAGGCCCAGGAGAATCGGCAAAAAAAGGGAAATAAAAAGAAGGTGAATGAAATAAGTAACAATAGAAAGGAAATCAAAAATAGGAAAAAATAGGGGGGGGGGGAGGGGAAACAAAGCAACACTTCCAAAAACCCAGAGCCTCCATGCGAGCTAAATACTGATAAACTAAAAAAAAAAAAAATTAAAACAGTTAATACATGAAAAAATAAGGGAATAAGATGGCCAAGACAAAAGTATGGGTCAGGGGGAAAAAAGAGGAAGCAAAAGCAAAAGAAAAAAATGTCCAGGCTAGCCGGCACATAGTAGTCCACGGCAGTCCAAGGTCTTTGGAGCCTATCGGTAGGGGCCCTCAAGAAGGAGTTGGGCTAGGCACGTTGAGGGAATCTAAGAACGCAGCTGCTTCTACCGGCGTCGCGAGGAATCTTGTACGGCCCTGGTGTTCCACCCTCAGGCGGGCTGGGTACAGCAACGAAAAGCGGATTCCTCTAGCGAAAAGCTGGGCGCAGGCTGAAGAGAAGGCTCGTCGCTGTTGGCTAACAAGGACGGAATAGTCCTGGAAGACAAGGATGCGTTCAGCAGGCGGAGGGTCGGAAACCCTGCGGTTGCGAGCAAGTGTCGCAGCACCTCCTCCTTCTGTCGGTATTCCTGGAACCGGGCGATGACTGCTCGGGGACGCTGCGCTTGCTCTCTGCGGGGTCCCAGTCTGTGCACGCGGTCCAGCTTTACCCGACCTCCATTGGCCCCGCCAACAAGTTGATCCAGCCACGATCGCAGGTAATTGGAGAGAGCTCCATCTCCCACGGATTCAGGGATCCCTATGAAACGTAAGTTTTTGCGGCGCCCCCTGTTCTCCAAATCGTCCAGCTTCTCACTCTGCTGTTTGACGACGGATTCGAGGGCAGCCAGCTTAGCCGTGAGAGAATGTTGGGAGTCCTCGACCTCAGCGATGCGCGCCTCAGCCTGCTCCATTCGCCCAGTAAATTCGGAGAAACTTTGATTAAGGGTCTGAAGGCTCGCTGTGAGGGTTTGGAAGCGGGCGTCTAGTGCACTCACCACCGCTGCGCTCACCTCGGCCACTAGGTCTGAGCCATCCCCCGATCTCGGGCTAGCAGGGGTCCCTTCAGCCATTTTGGCCTCCACTGCACGTGGCTTCTCCCTCCGAACGGATTTCGTTGCCATCGGGCTAGCACTGTTTCTGCAGCCCTAGAACTGGAATTTAAAGCTCCTGGCAGAGTGTTCTATCGGGGCGGCAGTTTTGAAGGCAAACGGCGGTGTGGGATCAGATTTTTAGCAGTTTTGCGGGGTATTCTACCCGGAGCTGATCAGAGCACGTCTGGTCAGCTCATTGCCAGACCGGAAGTCTGATCTTATCCTTTTAAATTGTGCAGGTTCTTTATCTGGTGTTCACATAAAACACCAGATCCTTTCATATGTCCCACTCCGGACTTATTCCAGTACTTGCTCCATTGTCCTCCTCTGGCCTTAAGACAAACTCAGTGCGAGTGCATTTATCCGCCATTATGGCCTCCCATCATACTTTAGAAAACCGCCCTATCTCGGCGCACTCTTTAGTGGCCAGATTTATGCGGGGCCTTCTTCTGACCAAACCGCCTTTCTACGCACCACTCGCACCGTAGGATTTAAATGTTGTTCTTGAACAACTTAAGCGCATGCCTTTTGAACAGATGGTTTCAGCTTCTTTAAAGTTTGTAACATGAAAGCTTTTCTCATGGTAGCCATTTCAGCTTGAAGAGTTGGTGAACATCAGGCTTTCGTGAGCTATGCTCCTTATACCACATTTCACCATGACAAGGTGCTCCTTCGTACACATCCTAAGTTCTTACCGAAGGTCATAAGAACATAAGATATGCCATACTGGGTCAGACCAAGGTCTTGCTCTGCTTAGCTCCAGGAGGAGCTGAGCCATCTACCCGAGTCGAAGCCTCATCGAAGGGAGCCTGCCCTGCTCCAGAAGATCGGCGGCAAGAAAAGAGCAAGCCAGCTACAAAAGACCTTGCTGCACACAAAAGAGCTCTTCGGGGGAAGCTGCTTTTTGGCTCCACCCCTCCAGCAGCGTGTCTCAGAGCATCTCTACCCAATCGGGGCACAGCTCTCCATTTAAAAGGAGAAGCCACAGGCACAGGATCCTCTCTTGCTCTGCTTAGCTCCAGGAGGAGCTGAGCCATCTACCCGAGTCGAAGCCTCATCGAAGGGAGCCTGCCCTGCTCCAGAAGATCGGCGGCAAGAAAAGAGCAAGCCAGCTACAAAAGACCTTGCTGCACACAAAAGAGCTCTTCGGGGGAAGCTGCTTTTTGGCTCCACCCCTCCAGCAGCGTGTCTCAGAGCATCTCTACCCAATCGGGGCACAGCTCTCCATTTAAAAGGAGAAGCCACAGGCACAGGATCCTCTCTTGCTCTGCTTAGCTCCAGGAGGAGCTGAGCCATCTACCCGAGTCGAAGCCTCATCGAAGGGAGCCTGCCCTGCTCCAGAAGATCGGCGGCAAGAAAAGAGCAAGCCAGTTACAAAAGACCTTGCTGCACACAAAAGAGCTCTTCGGGGGAAGCTGCTTTTTGGCTCCACCCCTCCAGCAGCGTGTCTCAGAGCATCTCTACCCAATCGGGGCACAGCTCTCCATTTAAAAGGAGAAGCCACAGGCACAGGATCCTCTCTTGCTCTGCTTAGCTCCAGGAGGAGCTGAGCCATCTACCCGAGTCGAAGCCTCATCGAAGGGAGCCTGCCCTGCTCCAGAAGATCGGCGGCAAGAAAAGAGCAAGCCAGCTACAAAAGACCTTGCTGCACACAAAAGAGCTCTTCGGGGGAAGCTGCTTTTTGGCTCCACCCCTCCAGCAGCGTGTCTCAGAGCATCTCTACCCAATCGGGGCACAGCTCTCCATTTAAAAGGAGAACGCCACAGGCGCACCCGCGCCTTGCGGGCCCGCGCCTGAGGGCCGCGCAAGAGGGCCCTTTGGCACGGCCCTTAGGCAAAGGCACCCCCAAGATCGTCACAGAAACATAACAGAAAAAACGACGCTGAGACTACACCTCCCTCTTGGTACAGCTGAGCTCCCTCGGGGTCGAGCTCGCGTACAATCAAGGAACTGACAATCCACCAACTCACAGTGGAAACGCAGAATACCAACTCCGAAGACGCCGAACTGCCTAAAGAGCTGAAACTCTGGGGCACGTAAGTCACACTCATTTGAGTGATTTTTAAACTATCAACACTGCTTCATTACTTATATGAATTAACTGCACTCCTAACAATAATTGAATGTATAGTTCTGTTTAAATCATCTGATTGCAGCAGCACCACTCTCTACAGCTAGGATTATCCTCCTGCCTCTCATAAAAATACTAATTTAAAGGGTAGAAATTCATGTTTGGGACTAGAATCCAAGATCAGTGTTGGGCACTCTAGTGACTAGTTCCCTCTGGATACTGTTGTTAGCTTCCAGCGTTTACAGGCCATATTAGGTATTACCATGTTTGTCCAGATCGATACTGTAAACCCAGGGATATGCCAGTGTTGTTAACTACCATCGTTTATAGGCCATATTTGGTATTACCATGTTTGTCCAGATTGATACCTTAAACCCAGAGATATGCCAGTGCGGATGCTATGTTAGAGCAATGTCATCTTTAGCTAGATAAGAACATAGGGACTTGGGATGTACCATAGTGGGTCAGACCAAGAGTTCATCAACAGATCCAGCTGCACATACACGAAACAGGCTCCCTCCACGGGACAGGCTCCCGCACCGCGACAAACCCAGCTCCACATCCACGGGACAGACCCCCGCAACAGGGCGACCACCACAGATCCGGCTCCACCTCCACGGGACAGGCTCCCTCCACGGGACAGGCTCCCGCACCGCGACAGATCCAGCGTCACATCCACGGGACAGGCCCCCGCACCAAGACGACCGCCACAGATCCAGCTCCACATCCACGGGACAGGCTCCCTCCACGGGACAGGCTCCCGCACCGCGACAGACCCAGCTCCACATCCACGGGACAGGCCCCCGCACCAAGGCGACCAACACAGATCCAGCTCCACACACACGGGACAGGCTCCCTCCACGGGACAGGCTCCCGCACCAAGGCGTCCGCCACAGATCCAGCTCCACATCCACGGGACAGGCTCCCTCCACGGGACAGGCTCCCGCACCGCATCAGATCCAGCTCCACATCCAAGGGACAGGCTCCCTCCACGGGACAGGCTCCCGCACCGCAACAGATACAGCTTCACATCCAAGGGACAGGCTCCCTCCACGGGACAGGCTCCCGCACCGCAACAGATACAACTTCACATCCCCAGGACAAGCCCCTGCAACAAGTACAGCTCTCCTCAAAAAAGCAAACAACAGACGAAAACCTAAGGACACAGGCGTCGCCCTATCAGAACATCACAAGCTATCAACATGCACACCACATACTTCCTCCCACTATACCTACTAGTCACACAACTCCTCCCACCAACTACACACCCCCACTACCCCCAAACAAACACACCATGGTACCCACCAACTGCACTGACATATCTCGGTCCACAACACACACACAAAGAGACACTCGCAACCTCCCAAACAAAGAGACAAAACAGACACAAATCGAACCCCAACACCGGCCCTAAGGAAGCACACATCGCAACAACCTCTTCCACAAAGAAAACATCAATTGAGCTCATAAACGCCAGATCCATCTGCAACAAGATACACACTCTGGTAGACCACATTGAAGAGCGACAGCCAGACATAATATGCATCACAGAGACATGGCTCAACCCTACCGACAGTGTACTACTCAACCAACTAGTACCGAACAACTACTCAGCATACAACTGCCCACGCATCCACAAGCGTGGAGGAGGAGTCCTAATAATAGCAAAAACAGAACTCAAGTTCAAGACACTGAATCTCACAGATACAAAGCAGTGTAACACAATTAGCATCAAGAACAAGAATATTGCAATCTGCCTAACCTACAGAGCACCCCGTGCTCCACCCGACGAACTAGCCTTCATACTCGAAGAAGCCTGTGCCATAACGTCAAACAACAAACCAGCACTACTAATCGGAGACTTCAACCTCAAGTCCGCCAATACAAAAGATGCAGAGGCCTTCCTTCAGGCAATGTCATCACTTCAATTCACACAGATAGTCAATGCACCAACACACAGACTAGGATCATCCCCAGACCTCATCTTCGCATCAAACTACCTAACTTCAAGAGACCTAATCTCTACACCCACCATCACCCCAGTACCATGGTCTGACCATTACTTAATCGAGACAAATCTGCAATCACAAGAAGACTGGACAAGCGAAAGAGCGAACTTCCCACACACACAAAGACGATTCAAGTCCTTTGACAAGGACGAATTCATCCAGGACACAATACAACACTTGAACATTGACTCAGAGGACCTGGAGGAACAAGTTTCCAACTGGAACAATGTCCTAGCTAACGCCGCCAAACCATCCGTTGACAGGACCAAGAAACAACACCACAACAAGAGACAAAACAAACCATGGTACTCAGCAAAAATACGACAGGAAAAGAGGGAGCTCAGGAAAATTGAATGGAGATGGAGAAAAAACAAAACTACTTCCGACCAACATCTTTACCTAACAAAGCAAAAACAATACAATGAACACATCAACCAATCAAAGAGAGAATTCCACACAAACCTGATAAATTCTTCCATCAACAAACCCAGAGAACTTTTCGAAATAGTAAAAACCCTGACAAAAGAGCAAGCAGCAGAAAGAGAAATACAAGTGGATCCACAGATATTCGCCGACCACATCAAAGACAAATTTCACTCCACAGAGCGCACAACACCCAGTAGAACCAACAGAACGAACGTCCACCCCAAAACCTGGGGCACATTCCACTCACCCTCAAAAGAGCAGATATCAGACATCATCTCCACAATCAACACAAGCACTGCTCCTACAGACCCTTGCCCAGTGTCATGGGTCAAAGCCACCAAAGCAAGCCTCATACCAAACATTCATAAAATGGTACACAACTCACTCACTCAAGGACTCATGCCACAGCAATTAAAGCTTGCCTCAGTAAGACCAATCACAAAGAAAACTTCTCTCGACAAAAAGGACCCAGCAGCATACCGACCAATCTCCAGCATACCCTTCCTCGCAAAAATAATCGAAAAGACGGTTCAACTACAACTTCAGGAACACATTGACGAACACGGAACTCTCGACGACAACCAACACGGATTTCGTCCCAACCATGGAGTCGAAACTCTCCTGATCTACCTCTTCGACAGCATCATAAGAATAATTGACGACATCAGGAATGGAATTATAATGATCTTCATCGACATCTCCTCAGCGTTCGACACAGTTGATCACAATATACTCCTGGAGAGACTGAAGAACACTGGTATACACGGTACCACTCTAAAATGGTTCCACTCGTACCTAACAGAAAGACAGCTACAGGTCAAGGTGGGACAGGACACCTCCCGGCCCATAAACGTCCAACAAGGAGTACCACAAGGATCCGCACTCTCAGCACTCCTTTTTAACATCTACATCCAACCAATATGCAACATTATGAAAGAGAACAACATCCAATACACAATATACGCAGACGATATAATGGTATACTCCCCGATATCAATCGAAAACCCGGACTTCTCTAAGATAGCAGACTGCCTTACCCAAATGGCGAAGTGGTGCCAAAACAACAATCTAGCTATAAACTACAACAAGACTGAAGCTTTAATCATCACTCGAAACCAAAGCTTCACACACCCACCAAACATAAAGATACAAAGCACCACGATACCGATAAGATCGGAGGTGAGATACCTTGGGGTTACTCTGGACAGTAAACTCAACCTCAAACCACACATAGACAAAACAATCCAAAAAGCATATTACAGGATGCGAATCATCAGGAGACTGAAACCACTCCTCGCTCCAGAACACTTCCGTACAGTCTGTCAAGCACTGATAACCCCAATACTGGACTTCTGCAATCCGATATACCTCGGACTACCAAAACAAGCTCTCAAACCACTACAGCTGGCACAAAACACTGCAGCTCGAATCATATCCGGAGCCGCAAGGCAGGAGCACATCACACCTACACTAAAGGACTTACACTGGCTCCCAATCATTGCTCGCATCAGATACAAGACTATCATAAACCTATTTAAGATAAAAGAACACACATCAGCCAACAGCCTCCACCTGCTCATACAACCGGAAACCAGCGCACGTCCCAGAAGAAGTCAAACACGCAACCGAGTCAGCACCCCAAATGAGTACAAGCACACACGCAAGGACACAACAGACAGAGCTCTCTCCATGGCTGCTCCAACAATATGGAACAATCTACCGGACGATCTAAGGGCAACTCCAGACCTCAAAGACTTCAGAAAACAACTGAAAACCATGCTGTTCATAGAGCACTATGGTCACATCACATAACCTAAGAGAATGGATAACAGCACTCCAATCCTCCCAAACAACTGAATATATATAAAATATGATTCTAGCACCACTGTAAATAGCCCACCCTGTATATAGCTCAAACAAATCAAGCACCCAACATATCCCTCACACAACTAAGTTTTATCCTCACTGCATGTACAACACACACACTTTACCTGATTGCTTGCTGTGATACCACCTTGATTATTAAGATAAGGCGGTTTAGAAATACTGTTAAATAAATAAATAAATCAAGCCCAGTATTCCGTTTCCAACAGTGGCCAATCTAGGTCATACGTACCTAGCAGTTTCCCCAAAAGACACAGGTTCCGCAATGCTTGTACTGGGTCAAGCATTGATATCCTGGATCCCTTCTTAATAATGGTTTATGGACCTTTCCTCCAGGAACTTGTCCAAACCTTTTTTAAACCCAGCTACACTAACAGCCTTTACTACATCCTCCGGTAACAAATTCCAGAGTTTGATTACACGTTGAGTGAAAAAATATTTTCTTTTATTAGTCTTAAATAGTTTGCCCTGTAGCTTCATTGCATGTCCCCTAGTCTTTCTATATTCTGATAACGTAAACAATTGATCTACGTTTATCTGTTCCACTCCGTTCATTAATTTATAGACTTCTATCATATCTCCCCTCAGCCGTCTCTTTTCCAGGTTAAAGAGCCCTAACCTTTTTAGCCTTTCTTCATAGGAGTATCCTTCCATCCCCTTTACCATTTTGGTGGCTCTTCTTTGAACCTTTTCTAATAACGCTATATCCTTTTAAAGATACGGCGACCAGAATTGCACACAATATTCAAGATGCGGTCTCACCATGGAACGATATAGAGGCATTATTATATCTTTTGTTTTATTTTCCATTCCTTTCCTTATGATACCTAGCATTCTATTTGCTCTCTTGGCCGCTGCTGCACACTGGACTGAGGGTTTTAACATGTTATCCACAATGACACCTAAATCTTTTTCCTGGGTGGTGGTTCCTAATGTGGAATCTTGCATCTTGTAACCATAGTTTGGGTTGTTCTTCCCTAGGTGCATAACCTTGCACTTCTCCACATTAAATTTCATCTGCCATTTTGATGCCCAGTCTTCCAATTTATCAAGATCCTCTTGCAATTTTCCACAATCCTCTTGGGTTTTAACAACTTCAAATAGTTTTGTGTCATCTGCAAATTTGATAACCTCACTCGTTATTCCACTTTCCAGGTCATTTATGAATATGTCAAAAAGCAGCGGACCCAGCAAAGATCCCTGGGGTACACCACTACTCATCTTTCTCCACTGGGAAAATTGGCCATTTAGCCCAACCCTCTGTTTTCTATCGTTCAACCAGTTCTTGATCCACAGTAGTACACTGCCTGCTATCCCTTGACACTTTAGTTTTGCCAAAAGTCTCTGATGAGGGACCATGTCAAAGACTTTCTGAAAGTCCAGATACACTATATCAACCGACTCACCTTTGTCCACCTGTTTTTTCACACTTTCAAAAAAACATAACAGATTAGTAAGACAAGATCTTCCTTGTCTTAAGCCATGTTGGCTGTCTCCCATTAGGCCATGACTATCTACATGCTGAGTAATTTTATTCTTTATGATGGTTTCTACCATTTTTCCGGTACTGACGTGAGGCTCACCGGTCTGTAGTTTCCCGGATCACCCCTGGAACCCTTTTTAAAAATTGGCGTTACATTGGCGATCCTCCAGTCTTCAGATATTAGAGATGATTTTAATGGTAGTTCACAGATTACTAATAGCAGGTCTGCAATGTCATATTTCAGTTCTTTCAACATCCTTGCATGTATACCATCCGACCCAGGTGATTTGCTACTCTTCAGTTTATCTAATAGTTGTAATACATCTTCCCGATGTATCGATATTTTCTTCAATTCTTCTGCACCTTTAAATACAATTTCAGTCATGGGTAACATCCCTACATCTTCCTCAGTAAAGACCGAAGCAAAGAATTCATTCAGTCTCTCCGCTATCGTCTTGTCGCCTCTTAGTGCCCCTTTAACTCCTCTATTATCTGATGGACCAACTGACTCTCTCACAGGTTTTTTGCTACGAATGTACTTGAAAAAAATCTTTATTTTGCGTTTTTGCTTCCACAGCAAGCTTCTTCTCAAATTCTCCCTTTGCCTGCTTTATCAATGCCTTGCATTTGACTTGCCAGTGCTTGTGCTGTTTCCAGGTTTCGTCTTTTGGCTCTTTTTTCCATTTCCTGAAAGATGCTTTTTTGGCAACAATAGCCTCTCTGACCTCACCTTTAAACCATGCTGGCAGCTTTTTGGACTTCCTTCCACTTTTCTTAAAGCGTGGAATACAGCTGGTCTGGGCTTCCAAGATAGTATTTTTCAACAACACCCAAGCTTGATGTAAGTCTTTAACCTTTGCAACTGCTCCTTTTAGTTTTTTCTTAACCATTTTCCTCATTTTATCATAGTCTCCCTTTCGAAAGTTAAAAGGTAGTACTGTGGATTTCCTTACTATCCCTCCTCCACTAATTAAATCAAAGGCAATCATGCTATGATCACTATTGCCAAGTGGCCCCAACACCCTTATCTCTTGCACTAGATCTGGTGTTCCACTAAGGACTAGGTCTAATATGGCTTCCCCTCTGATCGGTTCATGAACCAGCTGCTCCAAGAAGCAGTCATTTATGTCATCTAGGAACTTTATCTCCCTAGCATGTCCTGCCTTGACACTGACCCAGTCGATACCGGGGTAATTGAAATCACTCATTATTATTACTGCGCTGTCGTCACCTCCTTCTACCTGAGCCAATCTGTCTTGCTACCAGCATTCATTCTAAGGCCTCATATCTCTCCAGCTTTCATACCCTAGATTGTAAGAGAGCATTGTTTTTTTATCTAGACCGTACTACCTATTGCCAGTCCTCTCAGTTGTATGTCTCTTTTGACCAAAGTCATCTAGGGGCACCAGTATCAAAGAGAACACTTTCAAACTGGCTAGCGGATTGCATATCTTTCGCTTATTCGCAGGCTGGGCTGTCTGTACCACACCATGTTACAGTTTATAATGTCAGAGCCATGGCTACCACAATAGCTAATCCTCCAGTCTGTCCCCTGTCTTGGAGATCTGCCAAGTGGCGACATGATCTTCGCTGCATAGCTTTGCAGCGCACTATTGCCTTGACAAAGACTCCAGAGCTGATGCTCAATTCGGACAGGCTGTTTCTGTGTAACCTATTTCAAATTTAGACAACCTGCCCACTGCCCATCTGACTACCTCGCGAGGAGTACTCCGAACGGGCTGAGTCTGTTGGATCCCTGCTGCAACCTGTAGCTGCACTGGGATTTTTCTCTCGCTCGGTTGTCTTAGGCTAGGGAGTCCCATATGTGAACACTGACTTCCTGCTTGTTCCTGGAGATAGTGTAGTTACTCACCTGTAACAGGTGATCTCCGGGAACAGCAGGAATCAGTCTTCACAACCTGCCCACCTCCCCTTCAAGTTGTCCCTTTTTCATTATTGTCCCACAACAATTTTTATGTCTCTGCTATTCACCTGACTGAGGAGACCAGGAATGAAGGCGGGAAGGCAGCCATGCATGCGTGGAGGAACACTCCCAAAAGCATTCCTATTGGATGCTGAGGAGTGTTCCTGTGCCGGTGCCGACGTCATCATATGTGAAAACTGACTCCTGCTGTTCCTGGAGATCACCTGTTACAGGTGAGTAACTACGCTTTCAGAATAAGCTGGTAGATGTGCCATGCTGTGGAGAGAATCTGTTGGGTGAACAGGTAGAGGAGAAGGCTAGCATCATAGAAAAGCAACATGTCACGCTTACCAGGCTCTCAAGTGGCACATCTGAACCGGCCTATCATAGGAAGTATCAAGATGGATGTCAGAGAAAGACCTACTACTACATAGATTTTGGTACTTCCCTGGACCCCAGACCTGCCAACTGAAGCAGCAGGCTCCTTGCCCATAACAGCACAGAGAGAAGCCTCAAAAGGCACAGCCAACCCCTCTGCTAAAGCCTGGAGCGGGGTTTTGACTGGTTCCTTCGGAGCATACCCAATCTAACAGTGATCCCTGTGAAAAACCCTCCAGAGGGGGGAAGGCTTATACATTTTGCTCAGAGGTGGCCTCTCATAATCTTGGGCACATGGGTGCTGCAGATAATCCAAAGCGGCTACAGATTGCATTTCTTCAGGCTGCCTCCACATTGGACCCTGAGGGCATATCTCCTCGACACTCTGCATCAGGAGCTATTTCAGAGAGAAATCTATGCCCTTCTGGCCGATCTAACCATTGAGCTCATACTACAGGAGCAAATGGGGCAGGAGTTTTATTCCAGGTACTTTCTGATCCCCCAGAAAACGGTGGTGGGGGAGGTGGATTCTGTCCCATCCTGGACCTCAGAGACCTCAATGCTCACTTGGTCAGAGAACAGTTCAAGATGATTTCTCTGGGCACCCTGCTTCTGTGTCCTACTCCCTGGATCTAAAGGATGCATATACCCACATACCAATTCATCCCACTCACAGGAAGTATCTGAGATTTGTCCCGGGAGGACAAAACTTTCAGTATTTTTATTTTCCTTTTGACCTGGCCTTGTCACCTCAAGTTTCACAAAATGTCTGGCTGCAGTAGCAGCCTAGCTCAGAATACTGGGAGGTCTTTGTCTTCCCCTACCTGGGCAACTGACTGATAAATAGTACCATCCCAAAGGGAGTTTGAGAGTCGACACACTTGACCATTCAAGTGTTGGACCTGTTGGGTTCGTGATCAATTACGCCAAGTCCCACTTTTAGCTCGTCCAGCAGCTAGAATTCATAGGGGCTCTGCTCTTTACAACTCAGGCAAAATTTTTCCTTCGCAGGACCGCTCCAGAGGCTGACAGCCTTGGTACAGTGCACTCAACTGACTCAGCAAGTGTGATGGCTTACAAGATGTTAACCATCCTGGGTCACATGGCCTCTACAATGCATGTTACACCCTTGGCATGTCTTCAAATGCAGCAGACTCCGTGGACTCTGCAGACTCAGGCCACAGGTCACTTGTGGGATCTGGTGTATGTCACAAATTCCCTGATCAAGTCACCGCATTTGGGGACAGTTCCTCAGAACTTGCTCAAAGGTCTCCCAGAAGGTTTTGACAACAGACATGTTCAAATTGGGATGAGGAACGTATCTCAATGGCTTCCACACTCAGGGCAATTGGTCCGTTCAAGAAAATCTTCACCAGATAAACTTCTTGGAGTTGAGAGCCATAGTAAATACTCTGCAGGCCTTCCGAGATCAGCTTGCCAACCAAGTTGTCCTCATACAAACTGACAATCAGGTTACTATGTTCTGTATCAACAAGCAGGGGACCACAAGCTCATATCTCCTGTGACAGTCCGGTTGTGGAAGTTCACCTTTGCTCACGGGATGGAGCTCAGAGCCACATATCCACCAGGAGACCAAAACACTGTAGCAGATAGACTGCATCATCTCCTTCAGCTACACAAATGGACGCTGAACAGGGAGTTGGCAGCCTATATCTTTTGGAAGTGGGGCACTCCCTTGATAGACCTGTTTGTCACTCCAAGAACGCCCAAGTGGATCACTTCTGCTCCAGAGTGGGTTCTCACAGCAGACTGGTGTCTGATGCTTTCCTCCTGCACTGGGGGAAGGGTCTCCTGTATGCCTATCCTCCAATACTTCTCATAGCAAAGATCCTTCTGAAGCTCCTGACAGACGGAGGTACTATGATGCTCATTGCACCGTATTGGCCCAGACAGCCGTGGTTCCCTCTCCTGATACAACCTCTCCTGATTCATTCAGGAACCCCTCCAGCTTGGCCATGCACCAAATCTCATATTGCAGGATGCTGAGTGGATGTAACATCCCAGCCTTCGGTCCTTAGCCCTCATGGTGTGGTTGTTGAGAGGCTCATTCTGTCTGAGCTCAATCTGGCTGATATCATCACTGATGTCCTGTTAGCCTCCGGGAGGCCTCGACAAGAAGGTCTTATGCCTGTAAGTGGAGGAGGTTTGCTGTCTGGTGTGAGGGCCAGGCCTTATATCCTTTTGTCTGTCCCACATGGAGACTGCTTGAGTATCTGCTACACCTCTGACTCGGGCCTTAAATCCAACTCTATCTGGGTTCACCTCAACATGAATGGAACTTACCATCACGGTGTAGAAGGAAAGTCCATTTCTGTACAGCCTTTGGTTGACCCCCGTCATGCGAGGACTGCTCGTCTTGAAGCCTCTGTACAAGCCCCCCATTGTGTTACTGACATAGCTCATGAAAGATCCCTTTGAGATGCTCAAGATGCTGAATTTCTTGAGCTGGAAGGTCTTGTTTCTCGTTGCCGTCACTTCGACACGCCGATTAAGTGAGCTCCAGTCTTTAATACATTTCATCATAATAGAGTGGTTGTTCGTACTCATCCTCATTTCCTTCTGAAGGTGGTTTCGGATTTCAATCTCAATCTGTGGTGCTGCCAGCATTTTTTCCTCAGCCTCACACACACATGGGGAGGTAACATTGCATCTGTTGAACTGCAAGTGAGCCTTGGCCTTCTACTTGGAGCTGACAAAGGACCATAGACAGTCTGTTTAGATTTTTGTTTCTTTTGACCCCAACAAGCTGGGGGCTGCCACTTCCAAATGCTCTCTTTTCATTTGGCTAGCAAACAGCATTTCCTTTGCTTATGCCCAGGCATGAGCATTGATGGCCATGTTATTGCTCACAATATCAGAGCCATGGCTACATCGGTGGGTAGCATATGTTCAGGGTCCATAGAAGAGTTCTGCAGGGCTGCAACATGGTCTTCTGTGCACACATTTACATCTCACTACTGCTTGGATGGGGATTCCCAACACGACAGCAACTTTGGCCAATCTGTACTCCGACGTCTGTTTGGAGATTGGAATCCAACTCCATACCCCCAATGCCCTTCTGTCTGACAAGGCTGCCAAAAAAAAAAGAGAATGCAGAGTGGAAAGGAGTGAGAATTGCCCTCATTGTACATAATTGGGTTTTCGAGTTCCATTGTTTAACATTACCCCTGTTGGGCTTCTCGGCACGCCCTCTTCTGTTTTCAGTAGCCTGCAATTTTGGAGTCCCATGTATGAGGACTTACTCCTTGCTTGTCCACAGAGAAAAGGTAGTTTCTTGCATATAGCAGGTGTTCTCCGTAGGCAGCAGAAATACCTCCCCGAGGAGTTGTATTCTGCTACAGGTATTTTATCAGACTGAAGAAAATGGTGCCACGGTGGAGCCTCACAAAAGCTTCCATTAAAAGCTGGGGAGTGTTCCTGCATGGGGCTTCATTGAGGACATCAGACATGCATGGGGACTTACTCCTCCTGTCCACGAAGAACACCTGCTACAGGTGAGTAACTACTTTGTGTCGTTAAGATGGCAAATATACATTTGTGAATGTGGATTTATTTGCTACGGGGGGCTGATGCTGGGTGCCTCTTTTATAAAGGTACTTAGGCACCTTTGTTGCCTTTATAAAATTAATACTTTTTTGGACATTCCACAGACGCCCTATTATAACATTAACCCTACACGATTATCTTCGCCATCTTGCTGCCAGTATATATTGGATGAAACAGATCTTTAGATTCGTATTTAGCTTTATTTATTTATTTGCATTCTCTTATATACCGCGCTATTCTGCATCAGTGCGGTTTACATTGAACAAACTGAAATTACATTGAACAGGGCATTATAACTTGGAGATAACTATTTTACAGGGAACATGGGCTATGGAGGGTTAAGTGGCTTGCCCAAGACCACAAGGAGCACCTGTGGGACTAGAAACCCCAGTCCTTCCAGCCCAAGGTTGCTGTCCTCTAGTGGGATTTGAACCACCGACCTTCCGGCCTGAAGTACCTTGCCCCAACCACTAGGCCACTCCTCCACTTTATGTAGTAGTTGCAAATATAAAATTAGTTAACTTCAACCTGTAACTTTGTATGATTAGGCATTCTCACTGGGGTCATTTTAGAAGTGCTGTTTGTGATTCCCACGTCTGATAATGCCTATTCAGACAGGCAAATCACATCAGCGTCCAAAGAGTCATTTTAGAATGTGTCACGCCCATAGCCCCTTACAGCAGTGTGGAGGGGCGTGCTTGTTATAGCAGATTCCACCACTTCAGCAATGTGCCTGACTGACTGACTTTGAAGTGCACCATGGGAAAGGTAGTCCAGTCAGGTTACACTTGACTTTTAGGCAGAAAAACACTCTTTTGTAGTTGGTCGAGAGTTAAGGCATTGACAGAATTTATTTATGAGGTAAACGCAAATAAGGTTCACAAATTGTCACCTATTGGATTTCTTCTCCAGGATAATATTTAGTACAACAGTATATAACTGAACTTAAGCACAAACAGCTTGTAATGTCTTTCAGTGCAAAGCAGAAAGTCCTTTCCATAGCCACTGCTAGCAAACGTGCCTAGCAGTGCTGTTTAAAACAAAACCAAAAATATCAGCTTCACATAAACAGCTCTCTTTTCTGTTCCAAAAGAAAGTTCTTGAATCCACCGTGAGTACAGCATAAGCTCTGCACTGCACTGACTTCAGCTGTTCAATGAACAAACAATTAAGCAGCTGCAGACATTCTCAGCACAAGTATTTTCCTTTTCAAAGAACGTTTTCACTTCACATACAGACTCTCTAGGGTACTGGACTCTGGAAGGTTCCCTTATGATGTATTCCCTCTCAGGACTTCTTTGTGCTTGGCAATTTGGCATAAAGAACAGTCCATGTAAGAATCATCCTCTTCCAGAACTAATTCCTGTTCTAGCTGCATGGGTTCTACTTCTGGCTCAGAGGGCTTAGCTGACTGTCTCCCATCAGGACAAGCGCTGTCTCCAGCAAATCTGTAATGCTTCCCATCAGACAGGCTTCCAAAACTCATACCTGGGTCAAGGCTTGGTTCAGTGGTTCCTCCCTCATATTCTGGCCAGCATGTATCTGAGCTTCCGTGTCTTGTTCTCCAGCATGGGCTCTTGGTTCTCAGGGCTTCAGCTCCATTTCTCCTCCAGTAGGCATTCCTAATCCTTCTCCTCTCCCCTCCTGAATATTCTGTCCTAGCTTTAAACCTCCCAGGCTCTAACCCTGCCCTTTCTCCTCTCAGGTGTTGTAAATCAGTCTGCCTCTTGGCAGCTGAGTAATTTGGAAAGTCAGTGATGTAAGGGTTCCTTATTCTGAGCTTGCTTTCCTCATCCTTCTCACCACTAGGGACACTGCAGCCTATTGCAGCCTGGTACAATCTGGTTTCTAGGTACAACCGAGGTTTTGTATCTCTGACCTGGCAATACAGGTCCTTTGATAAGGGTAAATTCCCCCTCTTTATCTTTGTTTCCTGGGCCCTGATAAGCTTCCTTATCACAAATGTGCCTTGTCTACACATGTATGTGTTGCACCGGGGCACTCCACAGACATGCCTGCGGCGTTCCGAGAAAGATACATTTGTGCACCTAATTAGTAGAATGGTGTTACACGTTTGGATTCTGCACATCCATGTCTATACCTACCCCTGGGATTGAATAGGCATCTGCAAGGTGCTCATTTTGGCACCTGAAAACTCATACAGAGAAAAGAAGAATTGAAGGAAATATCGATACATCGGGAAGATGTCTTACAACTATTAGATAAACTGAAGAGTAGCAAATCACCTGGGCCGGATGGTATACATCCTAGGGTGTTGAAAGAACTGAAATATGAGATTGCAGAACTGCTATCAGTAATCTGTGAACTATCATTAAAATCATCTCTAATACCTGAAGATTGGAGGATCGCCAATGTAACACCAATTTTTAAAAAGGGTTCCAGGGGTGATCCGGGAAACTACAGACCGGTGAGCCTGACGTCAGTACCGGGAAAAATGGTAGAGACCATCATAAAGAATAAAATTACTCAGCATGTAGATAGTCACAACCTAATGGGAGACAGCCAACATGGCTTTAGACAAGGAAGATCTTGTCTTACTAATCTGTTATGTTTTTTTGAAGGAGTGAATAAACAGGTGGACAAAGGTGAGTCGGTTGATATTGTGTATCTGGACTTTCAGAAAGCCTTTGACAAGGTCCCTCATCAGAGACGTTTGGCAAAACTAAAGAGTCATGGGATAGGAGACAATGTACTATTGTGGATCAGGAACTGGTTAAAAAATAGAAAGCATAGGGTAGGGCTAAATGGCCAATTTTCCCAATGGAGAAAGGTGAATAGTGGTGTACCCCAGGGATCTGTGCTGGGTCCGCTGCTTTTTGACATATTCATAAATGACCTGGAAAGTGGAATAACGAGTGAGGTTATCAAATTTGCAGATGACACAAAACTATTTAAAGTTGTTAAAACCCAAGAGGATTGTGAAAAATTGCAAGAGGATCTTGATAAATTGGAAGACTGGGCATCAAAATGGCAGATGAAATTTAATGTGGACAAGTGCAAGGTTATGCACCTAGGGAAGAACAACCCAAACTATGGTTACACGATGCAAGGTTCCACATTAGGAACCACCACCCAGGAAAAAGATTTAGGCATCATTGTGGATACCATGTTAAAACCCTCGGCCCAGTGTGCAGCAGCAGCCAAGAGAGCAAATAGAATGCTAGGTATGATAAGGAAAGGAATGGAAAATAAAACAAAAGATATTATAATGCCTCTATATCGTTCCATGGTGAGACTGTACCTTGAATATTGTGTGCAATTCTGGTTGCCGTTATCTTAAAAAGGATATAGCGATTTTAGAAAAGGTACAGAGAAGAGCCACCAAAATGGTAAAGGGGATGGAAGGATACTCCTATGAAGAAAGGCTAAAAAGGTTAGGGCTCTTTAACCTGGAAAAGAGACGGCTGAGGGGAGATATGATAGAAGTCTATAAATTAATGAATGGAGTGGAACGGGTAAACGTAGATCGATTGTTTACCTTATCAGAATATAGAAAGACTAGGGGACATGCAATGAAGCTACAGGGTAAACTATTTAAGACTAATAAAAGAAAATATTTTTTCACTCAACGTGTAATCAAACTCTGGAATTTGTTACCGGAGGATGTAGTAAAGGCTGTTAGTGTAGCTGGGTTTAAAAAAGGTTTGGACAAGTTCCTGGAGGAAAGGTCCATAAACCATTATTAAGAAGTGACCGAAGATATCAATGCTTGACCTAGTACAAGCATTGTGGAACTTGTGTCTCTTGGGGAAACTGCTAGGTACATATGACCTAGATTGGCCATTGTTGGAAACAGAATACTGGGCTTGATGGACCTTGGTCTGACCCAGTATGGCATATCTTATGTTCTTATGTTCTCTTTTACTCCCCCAGTATTTTTCACCACTTCATAAAACATGCAAGTAAATAAAGAGACCTTTATCTGGGCTGCTGCATATCTCTGTTTGCAAAATGGCAGACCAGAACGTTTGTTGGAGAGGTACACATTTCCATTCTGGAATACCATCATGGACACATCTATGTTGCCAGGCCTATGGCCATCCATATTGGACATGTGCAAGTTTCTAAAATCGCCTTGAAATTTGCACGTGTCTGAGGTATAATTGCGTACGCTCCCATGTCTTTTCTATCTGAAGGAGACAATATTTTAGGGTGGAGACAGGCTGATTTTAGAAAACAGTTACACGTGCCCACCTTCACCGCTGGCCTCCCAGGAAATTTTGGACATTTTGACTTGGATATCCGAAATTGCACCTACATGGCCTTTCTAAAATGTACCTTATTATCTCCAGCATAAAGAGCACAGAGAGCTTTTTCAAATAGTGGGCCTACCTCAGGATATGCAGTCACTTTTTTTTTTAATTTAAGCATTGTTTCCTGTTCTCTAGTTGCTCCTATAGGGCCCTTAACTTGGGCCAAAGGTGTGATTTGTGACTACACCCCTTGTCCTTGCCAAGACAGGATAAAGCTCTAAAAGTCCCAATAGTGGTTTGCAGAAGGGAGATTTACCTTGGACTTAGACATTCCCTTGGACATTCACCAACGCTGAAATTGAAAGGTTTTTTATTTTATACCACAATAGGTGGAAGCCTTAAGTTTTGTTGACAGTGTATTTGATTTTTAGGCACATTTCACTTCATGTAGCATCTATTGTTGTGAGTTCAACAAAGCCTGCAGAAAAAATGTCTGCTTGTATGCATGTTTGCACATGTGCAAACAAACATGTGTTTGCTGGGCTCCCCTCAGCAACCGAAGATGAGAGCTTTGTGGCCGCAGTCATAGCCAAGAGGGCTGCCCACAGGAGCAGCATCTCCCATGGGCAAGGGAGAGAGACCACAATTGCAGCCAATGAAGAGGAGAGAACTGCTTCAGGAAGAGGAACGGGGCCAGAGTGGCAAAGAAGGTAAAAAAAAAATTTTAAGAGAGTGGGTTTGTGAAAAGAAGATGAGAGGGGGGGAATGGCGGGCAGGAGATGAGAGTGCAAGGGGTTTGGAGAAATGGTCAGACTAGGAAGGAGAACAGTGAGGTAACAGAAGTGGTGTGAGAAGAGTACTAAGGGTTATAGGTTAAAGAGAGGAGTGCTTGGGGAGAAGAGACCACAATATGTATATGCCAAAAAAATGCACCCCCTCCTCCAAGGCACACATGCACCCCCACCAATGCTTGCATACACAATGCATACACAAGCAGACACCCTATCCTTGCACTACCAATGCACATGTGTACACACAGAAGCAGCCACAATTAATACACACACACAAACAGGTGCACCACCACTGCACTCACACACACGGAGACAAGCACCCCATTCCCACACCAGACATGTATTATTTAGCACATGAAGGAAGGGGAAATATGATGTTTATTTCACACTTTAAGTATGCTCTGTTTACATGCACACATGACACTTCCCATGACACGCAGATGCAACACACACACAAACGCATATATGTAGTCCCCCACAGTTCTGTGATGCACATACACACGTGCATCTAACTTCTGACAGTCCCCATGGTGTGCACGTAGCCCCCAACATGCACACGTGCACTCGCTGACATTTCCTATGAGACAGAGATGAATCCCTCAAATGGCTGATTCTGCAAATGGATGAAAAGCGCCATTGTGTCACATTGCAACTTTTCAACATTTTGATTATTTGTTGAGAGTTTCATATCTAAGAGGATAAACCCATATCAGTATAGTGGAACCAGAGTAATACAGGTCAGGGTCATTGAATTCCAAAAGAAATCATGAGTGTCAAGCAGGTATGATGGTTAGTAGGGTCAAAATGTTCCACTCATGTTTGAGACATGAGTGAAATTTCTGATATATTAAAAGCACAGTTGATTCATAGGGGATAGAATATGGTGATGAATAAAAATTTGTATGTATTCTTTCTGCTTGAAACTTGGCTAAAAGATTGTGAGAGGAGTGGGGTTGTGCTTCTTATGCCTCAGGGGATATCAGGCTTTGGCAGAATACAGGATTTCTTCAAGAGGAGGAGAGAGCAGTGGTTATTTGCCATAATCCTCTTTATATTTGTTGCCAGTGGATTGTAGGCACTGTGGAATGCTTACTAATGATATCTGGTAGAATTAAAGCTTTATTCTTTTCAACACATCTCAGGCTTCCTATTCACGGATGGAAGTGTTCGGGAATTTGATGGAATTAATAGTTGATCGTGTGACTACTTATCTTTTTTTTTCCCATGCTGCCTTATCTGTTAGATGCCTTTTTAAAAATGTCTGTGGGATATGGAGTTTTCTCAGTTGATAGAAATCCCAATGCATGAGGAAAACTCAAAACATTTGTGATTTGCTCTTTTCTCCTTTGTTTTTGGATTCATGGTATAAGAAAAATCATGGATTTGAGGAAGACATGACCCCCCCCCCCCCCCCACCCCATGCCTTGGTTGGATCATATTTTAGTTTCATATGGGGTTAAAGTGAGAGGTTTAAAACCATGCCCTAAGTTAAATTTAGAGGCTTAAGATTATCTATAATAAAGAAAGCATGGGCATGGAAGGTTTTAAAAAGGAATTAGCTTTGCAGTGTAGAATTTTAGCAATATTAGAACACACTGGCAGATAAAATCATGAGTTGCCTGTATCTTTAAAAAAAAAAAAAAAAAACAACCCCACAAATGGGGTATTTTAAAGAATGGATGATAATCGGCTCTGATTCACTCAGAAGCTTCAAGAGGAATAACGATAATGTGGCAAGTAGAAATAATATACAGAAGGACTAGGGAACAAAGGATAAGGAAAATTGAAGGAAAGAATCACATAATTGTAAGTTAGCTATTATAGCAGAGTGTGGTAGTGTGGCGTGCAGTGGGAAGGGGTTTTCTTTACAACATAGCCCAGACAGCAGTTCAGGGAAAACAAAATTACGAGCTTTAGTTTTGTCCCAGCTTGTTAAACCTCAACAAACTGGTTCTCCTGGCCCTTCCTCCAGCCCTAGTTAAACGTTCTACCTCAGAACTCCTTTGCATGACTTGCCTTGGAAGAACGTTTGGCTCCATGGGTGTGTCTCCCTCTTGCAGACTGCTAGATTCTTAACCTCTCCCTCTGAGCGACACCCTCCCAGCCCTGAATTCTGAGCTGAAGACTCTCTTAAAGAGGATGTTTATAATCCCTTTGGAGAGGGACGGGTAATCTTCTGTATACCCCATTACATACCCATCCTCCTCAGCTCAACCATGCCCTGTTGAGTGCATCCCTCACCCGGGAAAGGAAGTCCACGTTTAGGTGAGTCATAAGAACATAAGATATTCCATACTGGGTCAGACCAAGATCCATCAAGCCCAGTATCCTGTTTCCAACAGTGGCCAATCTAGGTCACAAGTTTCCCCAAAAGACACAAGTTCCACAATGCTTGTATTGGGGCAAGGAGTGGATATCCCAGGTCCCTTTTTTTATTTTTTATTTCTATTTATGCATTTTAACATGAATCAAGCATCAAACTTGTACAGTAATTAACCTGTCAACACAATTACAAAATTACATCTGAAGAAAATAACAAATATAGACAGTATTATCGTTAGTCCCCAAATTGAGGGAGAGAGACAACAGAATGTACAGAGGTCAGGAAACTCCCCTGTAAACATGAAGGAAAAAAACCTTTTTCAGAATACCAAGAGGAGGACAGAGAACCAAGCATATTTCTATCAATGGGAATTACTACTGAATGGGAGAAGAGGTTACAGTATGAATACTAATGAAAGAGGACAGATCCTCTGGCTGAAAAAAGACATACTTATGAGATTGAAATACAATAATGCATTTACAAGGATATCTAAGCACAAAAGAAGCGCCCATTCAAGTCGCCCCTGGTCGCAAAATTAAAAAGGATTTACGTCGTCTTTGCATCTCCCTGGACACATCAGGGAAAACCACAAATTTTTTACCCATAAACAAATTGGCACGCATTTTGAAATGAAGCCTGAGGAGCCAGTCCCTGTCCGATGGTAACGCCAAGGAAACAATCAATGTAGAGACAGGTAGTTCATCGTCCTTAGGAGATTGAAGCAAAGCTGAAACATCCACAAAGTTCATATCCGAAAGACCAGCTACCTTCTCCCCTGTTTTCTTTCCAGAAGGCAAAAAATAAGTTTTGGTTATTGGAGGAATTAACTCTGATACACCTTCAATGTTTCTTAGAGATATCTCTTAAAGAGATCCACTGGAGAGACCGCAGGAACCATAGGAAAGTTAAGCAAACGAATATTTGAGGATCTAGTAGCATTCTCCAAAACCTCCAGCTTCAGCCGCATTGCCATGTTTTCCTTAACTAAGGACTCTGTTACATCTGAAACCTGTGATAATTTCTGCTCAACAGTAGAGACCTGCGTCTTAATTTCCACAACCTCCACTTGGAGTTTAGAACAGGAATCTTCAAGCTTTGATACTCTGGAATTAGCCAACACCAGTTGCTGACTCACCACTGGGGCCAATTGAGAGATCGCGTCCCAGATGCTGTCCAGGGAAATAACAGAAGGACACGGCAAGGTAAAACACAATGGCGACTCCAAATCTGTCGATAAAGGCAGGGGAGCTTCCTCTACACTAGACTCAATCATTCCCTGAGTAGCAATTGCACCTTCCGAAGTTTGCACCACCACCGAGGCTTTTGCAGCAATAGGTGTAACCAGTTGCTTACCGGACTGCACCTCGAGAAGGCCCCGCTCACATGCCCCACTGCTCCCACCACTTCGGAGGGACTCTCGGCTGCACCTAGAAGAGGAGATACCGGTATGCTCGGGGCCGAGGGAGGCACATGCCCATCGGGGGAGAGAGTAACATCCAGGGTGGGAAGTGCCGAAGTTCCCTCAGCCGGTACCTCCAATACCCCTCTTATCTCCCCAACTTGCTGCTTGGTTAGCTGGACAAAGCGGTCCATAGGTCCTGCACTAGCAGAGGGAGAGGGTTTCGCTGGAGAAGGCTCCGCGGGAGGGACCTTCTGCTTACCCTTCCGTTTTGGCATTCCAACTCAGTAGTGCACTGTCGCCATCTTGGAAATTAGCCCCCCAGGTCCCCTTTAATAATGGTCCAGGAACTTGTCCAAACCATTTTTAAACCCGGCTACACTAACAGCTTTTACTACATCCTCCATTACAAATTCCAGAGTTTGATTACACATTGAGTGTAAAAATATTTTCTCTTATTAATCTTAAATAGGTTACCCTGGAGCTTCATTGCATGTCCCCTAGTCTTTCTATATTTTGAAGGTGTAAACATTCAATCTACGTTTACCCGTTCCACACCATTCATTAATTTATAGACTTCTGTGATACCTCCCCTCGGCCGTCTCTTTTCCAAGTTGAAGAGCCCTAACCCTTTTAGCCTCTCTTCATAGGGGTATCCTTCCATCCCCTTTACCATTTTTGTGGCTCTTCTCTGTACCTTTTCTAATAACGCTGTATTCTTTTTAAGATATGGCGACCAGGATTGCACACAATATTCAAGGTGCAGTCACACCATGGAATGATACAGAGGCATTATAACATCCTTTGTTTTATTTTCCATTCCTTTCCTTATGATACCTAGCATTCTATTTAGTCTGATCAAGACCTGGAACTGATAGGGTTGGAGACACAAAAACCACTGCATAATATGATCTTTGAACTCCTTATGTCAAGCTAGCCACTTGGGGAACTGGTGATCCGTTATTAGCGTAAATGGACAGCTAAGCAGGTAGTATTTGAAGTTTTCAAGTGCCCACTTGACAGCCAGGACTTCCTTCCCGATTACCACATTCTCTAACAACAAGCAGGAAGTCAGTCCTCACTTATGGGTGACATCAGCACCGACGGAGCCCGCACAGAGCAATTCCCCAGCTTTCAGGTACTGAATGTCCCGACCTCCCAGAAAACATATTTCTTGGGCTTGGCTATTAACCTGGCCTTCTGCAGGCTGGTCAGTACGGGTTGTACTTGGGTTAGATGGGTGGTCCAGTCTATGCTGTAGATGATGATGGCATCAAGGTAGGCAGCTGCATGCTCCCTTGTGTGGTCTCAGTAGGCAATCAACTAGGCATTGAAATGTGGCAGGAGCGCTATATATTCCAAAGTGCAGCACTGTAAACTAGAACAGATCTTTCAATGTCGAAAAAGCAGTCTTCTCCTTGGATTTGACCAAGGGATACTGGCTGGTGCCCTTGACTGCAGCGACCAAGGTTGATATAAAGCATGCTCCACTGAGTCACCCGATTAGCTCATCTACTCTGGGCATGGGATACATTTTCAATTTAGAAGCTGCATTGACTCTATGGAAGTCAATGTAGAATTTGATGCTTCCATCAGGATTAGGAACCAAGACGATGGGTGACGACCAGTCACTCATAGACTCTTCTATAACTCCCAGGTTAAGCATCTCTTCCAGCTCCTTGGCAACTGCATCTCACCAGGTCTCTGGAATCTAATAGGGTCACTGTTGGAGAACCACCCCAAGGTCAATAATGATGATATGACAAATAAGGTGGGTTCATCCCGGGCTGGTGGAGAACATCTTTAGGTTCCAGTGAACAAACCTTCTAGATAGATCTTTTCTCTGGGCAACAGAGAACTGGTCTCCAGTCAGGACTTGAGATGGATCCGATGGGGCTGAAATTTCTGGCCCAAAATAGTCTCCCTGTACCATCATAGCCGTCACTGGAGTCCACTTTTTTAGTAGGTTAATATGGCAAATTTGGCTTACTTCCATTTATCTGGCAGGTCAATCTTATAATTAACAGGCCCCACTTTCTCTTCCACCTCATAGGGCCCCTGCCATTTACAGAATAATTTGCTCTCAGACTAGGGCAGCAAGACTAAAACTCTCTCCTGGTTGGAAGGCACAGTGCACGGCTGCCCGTTTATAGCCCCTGGCCTACACGGCCTGGGCTTTTTCCAAACTGAATTTGGCCATTTCTCTGACTTTACTTAGCTGGTCTTCCATTTATATAACATACTCCACCAAATTATACCCGGCACGAGGTGGTTCTTCTCAGGTTTCCTTTACCATATCTAATATGCCTCTTGGCTATCTTCCGAAGAGCAACTCAAAAGGCGAAAACCCTGTGGAACTCTGAGGTACCTCGTGGACGGCAAACATTAAATAGGGTAGAAGAATGTCCCAGTTCTTTTTCCTCTTGCATGAACTTTAACATCTGTTGCAGAGTTTTATTGAATCGCTCAACAAGGCCATCCATCTGTGCCATCCACTTAACCCTCCATAGCCCATGTTCCCTGTAAAATAGTTATCTCCAAGTTATAATGCCCTGTTCAATGTAATTTCAGTTTGTTCAATGTAAACCGCACTGATGCAGAATAGCGCGGTATATAAGAGAATGTAAATAAATAAATATACTCTTTGACCGCACTGGGACCCATTTACCATCTGGACACTCCTGTGATAAGCGAAACAGCGCTCCTCCGCCTTGCCCGCAGATCGCAACAGCTCCCTGCATGAAAGAACTGCAGCAGAAGGTGAGAGTAATCACAGCTTGAAACCCCCTCCTCCACCCTCAGCATCTTTTGCCTGCACGCGGTATGCCTGCTCTGCCCCAAAGCATTATCACTTGCAGCAGCGATCCTCTTTAAAAGCCAGGTGTGCACTAGGCACACCTGAGGGCCTCGCCAGAGGGCCCTTTGTCGTGGCCCTTAGGTGGGGAATGTCGGCAGGGAACATAACTGAAGGCAACACCACCAAAAATCTAGATGAACAACTCTGAGGAAGATCAATCCACACATTAAGATGCTTACTTCAAGGTAACTAACTGCAAACAATCACATTTCACTTTGCACCTCTGTTTCTTTAGTATATAGATTACTCCATCCCATGCTTTACAAATACTATGCGCTGTCTCATGCAGTTGTATAAACTTGTATTACTGAAACATGCTTTATAATACTGTCTTACAACACTGGTACTTACTATTAAATTGTCTATACCCTCACCGTTACTGAAAACTTGACACAATCTGAATCAACACGCTGTTCTAACTGCGTCACTCTCACCTCCAGAATAGTATACACAAGATAACAACACTCAGTACCCACAGCCTACCTCCCCTCTGCACACCCACAGAAAGAACAGGCATTATACCCATGCTCACAACTAAACCAGCATCTGTCCAGCAATGGAAGCCAGCAAAACCTTAATTTACTCACTCCGCCTTCTCATACTATCATCCCAGATAGTACACACACACTTACATAAACATAGTGAAAACCCATACAACCATATCCCTATTATACACAATCTCAGTAGATACAACGTAAACCATCAAATAATCAGCTATCCACTCAATCATAGAACGTACCATAATAACAACCAATACCGAAACAGATTGTTACAAATACCCACATCTCTGATAAACAAAACTCCTGATACCTCTAACCCCCCCGCCCCAACAACGCATCCTTATGAATGTTAGATCAATAAGAAATAGAATACCAATTGATCTAGTTAAGGATGAAAAAACAGATATACTCTGAGTCACTGAGACATGGCTATCCCCAGCAGATACTATACTACTCGTAATTAACCAACTGCAAAAGCAGAAATATGACCTATTTAATGGTCACTATGACACTAAAAGAAGTGGTGGAGCACTCATACTGTGCAAAAAGAAGCTCAAACTTTCCCTCTCAATCTCCACCAACCTAAATGGAATGGATATCCTCAAGGTAGAGAATAAGAACATCTCACTCTGTCTTATCTACAGACCTCCATCGTCTGACCACTCCAACCGTACTCCAATCCTTGAACTGTCTTGCTCGGCTTTACTCAAAAAACCCCACATCATCTTAGGAGACTTGAATCTCTCATCTCTTAACCCATCGCACATATCTGACTTCCTAGACTGAATGACAGAAATGGGCTTCCAACAAATTATACATTCATCCACACACACAAAGGGAAACCCCCTTGAGCTAGTCTTTATCCCAACCATAACTAGGAATCACTATATATATACTCCCCCTCCCCCCAATCAATAACCGAAGTACCTTGGTTGGATCACCATCTAGTGACCTTCTATATACCCACACTAATCACACATACACACATCTCGGATACAAAACCACAAAGCAGGAGATTTGCCTCCTTCAATAAAGATATGTTCCTAGATAACGTTCTACCCCAGCTTAAAATAGACTCGCTAGATATTAACACATCACTAGATATATGGAACCAATCCATGCAGCAGGCTGCCTCCCCCCTTATCAAACTCCACAAGTAACCATCAAAAAAAATCTGAAAAATGGTTCACGTCTGAACTCTAAAGACAATTAAGAAAAAAGGTGGAGATGAACCAAAACACAAGAAGACAAACTACACTACCTAACCTTGCTCACTACCTACAAAAATACAACTAATAACTCAAAAAACGATTATTATACAAAGACTATAAGCTCTTCACTGAACCTGCCAAGGGAACTCTCTTACTAAGACCAATCAAGCTGAAACAGAAACAAATAAAATAAATCTGCAAACCCTCGCCACCCATTTTGCAGACAAACTAAAAAATAAAAATTCCAACCTTGCCCTCCCCCTATCTGGACACTCTAAAAATCCTATCAATTGGGAGAGCTTCCACCTTATGGATCACAAACACCTAATAAACATTATAACTAATATTAACACCACAACCTCCCCCCTTGATCCATGCCCAGTTCCATGGATTAAAAAGAAAGCCTGGCTCCATACCTCTTACACATTGTCAATCAATCTCTTTCACAAGGCACCATGCCTGCTAACCTCAAACTCACATTAATCTGCCCTATACTTAAGAAAAACACACTAAATACAAAAGACCCGAATGCATACATACCCATAGCCAGTATACCTTTTGTCGCCCAAATAATAGAAAAAGTCATTCATTTACAGCTTCAAGACTATATTGACTTCAATGCCCCACTAGATACTCACCAATTTGGTTTTCACCCTTTCCATGGAGTCGAAACCTTGCTTATAACCTTAATGGATTTATCTTATTAGAGCCATAGATGATCATGAGCAGGCATTCATTCTCCTCTTTATAGACTTTACTTCGGCTTTTGACAACCTTAACCATATCATCCTAATTACAAGATTAGCTCAATTAGGTATAGGTAGCTCGGTACTACACTGATTCAAGTCATACATCTCCAATCACAAGATCTGTGTCCAAGCAGGCCAAGAAACATCAGACACATTCCCCTAAGATCAAGGAATTCCCCAAGGGTCTGAACTTTCTGCCTTACTTTTCAATTTGTACCTACAACTAATTACCATAATCGTCAGAAAATTAGCGTTGAGTATGCTGACGACATTATGTTGTCCCTCTCCGTAGACATAACTAACATTATCACAAGCTCTCAGAATGCATCTGTGAAACTGAAGCCTGGTTGAATGCCAACAACCTTAATATCAACTTCAAAAAACCAGAAACATTATTTATTACAAGGAAACAAATTTTTACCTCACCTCAAACCATCACGATTAATAACGTGGCACTCCCTGTCAAACAGGAAATAAAGTACCTCAGCATCATACTAGACCAAACTCTCAGTATGATCCCCCACCTAAAACAAACAGCACAAAACATTGCACCATCTCAGACCCTAGCTCCCCTCCTCTCAGCCCATTTCCAATCCAAGCCCCCAATGAGCCTACTTCCAGTTCTAGCCCCTCCATGAGTCCATTTCATTCCAAGCCCCCACCACAGCCCATTTCCAATCTTAGCACCCCCCAACAGCCCATTTCCAGTCCCATCCTAGCACCTCCATCAGTCCATTTCCAGTCCTAGCTCCCTCCCTCACAGCCCATTTCCAATCTCAGCACCCACCAACAGCCCATTTCCAGTCCTATCCTAGCACCTCCATCAGCCCATTTCCTGTCCTAGCTTCCCCCCCACTCAGCCCATTTCCAATCCTAGCTCCCTCTTCTCACAGCCCATTTCCAATCTCAGCACCCGCCAACAGCCCATTTCCAGTCCTATCCTAGCACCTCCATCAGCCCATTTCCAGTCCTAGCTCCCTCTTCTCACAGCCCATTTCCAATCTCAGCACCCACCAACAGCCCATTTCCAGTCCTATCCTAGCACCTCCATCAGCCCATTTCCTGTCCTAGCTCCCCCCCCCCCACTCAGTCCATTTCCAGTCCTAGCTCCCCCTCATAGCCCATTTCCATTCCAAGCCCCCTCCCCATCAGCTATTTGCAGTTCAAGACCCCCTTCCAGTCAGCCCATTTCCACTCCAAGCCCCCGTCCCCATCAGCTATTTGCAGTTCAAGTCCCCCCTTCAACTCAGCCCATTACCAGTCCTAACCCTCCCATCAGCCCATTTCCAGTCCTAGCCCCCATCAGCCCATTTCCAATCCTAGCCCCCCATAGCCCATTACCAGTCCCAACCCACCCATCAGCCCACCTCCAGTCCTAACCCCACCATCAGCCCATTTCCAGGCTTAGCCTCCCCCATAGCCCATTACCAGTCCTACCCCCCCCCATAGCCCATTACCAGTCCTACCCCCCCCCATAGCCCATTACCAGTCCTTAACCCCCCATCAGCCCATTTCCAGTCCTTGCCCCCCCATATCCCATTACCAGTCCTACCCCCCCATCAGCCCATTTCAAGTCCTTGCCCCCCCCCATAGCCCATTACCAGTCCTAACCCCCCATCAGCCCATTTCAAGTCCTAGCCCCCCCCCATAGCCCATTACAAGTCCTATCCCCCCATCAGCCCATTTCCAGTCCTAGCCCCCCCCATTTGCCATTTCCATTTCTTACCCCCCCATCAGCCCATTTCAAGTCTTAGCCTCCCCCATAGCCCATTACTAGTCCTACCCCCCCCCAGTAGCCCATTACCAGTCCTAGACCCCCCCCCCCAGCCCATTACCAGTCCTAACACCCCCCCCATCAGCCCAGGGAAATGTTAAAAGAAAAAACAAACTTGCCGCTGCCGCCGTGGCAGCGGCAGAATCAAGTGTCTCCCGCGGGGCCCCCACCGGCCCAACAGAGCCCTCCCTCGATCACTCTCCTCGGCGCGGCTTTCAGAGCCGCGAAGGGAGGGTTTCCCTCTCGCGGTTCTGTTAAGCTGGCCGGGGCTGATGGGAAACAGGAAATGAGGGGTGATCAATGCCTGTACAACTGATCTGAAGTCATAAGGGTCCAATAAAGGTCTCAAATATTGTAGGGTTCGAAGTTTATAATATATATTTCTTGTAATCCATTTTACTTAGGAGTTCATACTGAGTGTCTGATCTAATGTGATTCCTAAATATTTTACTACTTTGCTAGCGGGGAGGTCCTTTTCTCCAATTGAGAACTTTATTGGAGGGGGAGGGGGTGAATTTTGGATTCCTGGTAGTGTAGAGAACTTCTGTTTTATTGAAGTTAATCTGGAGGTTCATTGCGGTTAACCAAGATTGAACTTCTCTGATGCATGCTGTGAGTATGTGTTGGTTAGGGTTGTTTGTGTCAATGGAGACATAAAGCATGATATCATCTATGTATATATATATGATATCCTACTTTGAATTTCGTGAAGATGCTGTGTACTAGTTGAAGATACAAGTTGAATAAAAGTGCTGAGAGAGCGGAGCCCTGAGGGATACCTACTTCTTGTTTAATGCAAGGTTATGTTTCTGAGCCAACTTGTACAACTTGAGTGCGGTTAAGGAGGTATAATGCAAACCATTGGAGTGTGGTTCCTGCAATACCAATGTGTTCCAGTCTTTTGAGTAATATGTGGTGGTTGACACTGTCGAATGCAGAAACAGTGTCAAGGAAAGCAAGTATAAATGCTTGTTTTGGGTTGTCCATTCCACGTAGAAGATTGTCAGTTAGAGTTAATAGGAGGGTTTCCATGCCGTGGAAGGGGTGGAACCCATATTGGTGTCGATCAAGGGGACATTTAGGTCAATATGGTCTTGCAATTGTGTTATACAACTTTTTCTATCAGTTTGGCTATGTATGGGATATTTGCTATGAGTCTATATGAGCTGGAGCTTATCTTGTCTAGGGAATTGTTTTTTAGTATTGGGCAGATCATGGATTGTTTAAGTTCAGGTAGAATGTAGCCTTATTCGAGGGATTGTTTAATGATGTTATGGGAAAGCGCAAGGCACGGCTCACTACTAAATCTTCGGCGGCCTCGGCTGATAAGGTGTCTGGTTCTTTGAATCAATATTTGGTTGCCATGGATCCCTTACAAATATCAGTGGAGGGAGCCTCTCTCAGGCCAGTTGCAAGGACCCCGCCACCTCCGCCCAATTCCTTGTTGTCCTCCATGGGTTATTAGATGTGTCTGATGTATTCGTTTCTCGCTCTAGTTTGTGTCCTCTCCTGAAGCCTATACTTTTGCCTACAGAAACACAGAAGTTTGAGGAACCTTCTCATGATATTACATTGAAAGATTTGTGATCAGTGTTATCTATTATTGATGTGAAGCTGTCATCAACAGTTTCATCTCTTTGTGATTTTTCTCAGGAAACAGTTAAGTCATTGCAAGACTTAGATGCTAGGTTTGGGAGGAACAGTTCATTTGGATGGCCAATAGCAGACTTTGCAGCAGGCCAATATTACTTCTATTAAAAATCTATTTTTTTGCATTATAAATGAGAAACTTTAGAGAATTTTTCTCAGGTTAATAATTTGAGATTCATTAATTTTCCTGTAACGCACTTACTGTCTCCTGAGATTTTGTTAGAAAAGTACTTTAAAGAAGAGCTCTAGATGTCGGAGTGATTTCTGTACAGATATGTTATTATTTACCAGCTAAGGTACGGGTGGAGGATCCTAACTTAGAGGGGATTGATGTGCTGACTTCTGGACCTAGTCAAGATTTAACAGTTTCTTGAGGACTCATCGGATTTTATATCCAAATGAGCAACCTTGTTGGTTTCATTTCTATCCATGGTGGACAAGAGTAAGGTTTTGAAACTATATTTTAAGTATACTATTTTGTGGTATGAAAATTTTGTGTGTTTCCAGAAACACACAGTTACGTAAGAAACCATTTCTGGCTTTGAAGCCTAAGATTTGGGTATAGGTGCTTCCTTCTTTTTATGTTTCTCTTCCAAGTGCATTGTCACTTGGCAGGCGAATACGTTTTCTTTTTTTGATTCTTTACAATTGGAAAGGCTTTTGTCTGACAAGAAGGAATTGATTTAATGGAGTCTTATAGTTTGTTATGCCCAGGAATTAGAGTTTATCTCCAGGAACAAGCAGGAATGAGTCTTCACATATGGGTACGTCGATACCGACGGAGCCTGCGCGGGAACGCTCCCGAGCGTCCAAAAAGAAAGCTTTTGGGAGAATCCCACGCGCATGCGCGCTGCCTTCCTGCCCATTCACTTCCCTCTCACTAGTTTTCTGCGGAGCCGGCAGGACGTATTCCTGTCACTGCAGAAAATTCTTCTTTTTATTCTTAGCTTTTTGTGGTTGCGTCTGCCTTCCCTCGACGCCACCGGTACCACTTTTGCTTTTCTTTCTTTTTTCTAAAGAATTACTTCTTTTTCTTCAGAAATTTTGCTGTTTTAGTGTCTGACACTTTCTAGGCCACTAGGCCTCTATCTTTCCATCATGGAAAAGCCAGCCACTACCCTTAAGAAATGCTCAAAGTGTGGCGGTACAGATATATTTTCAGACACTCATACTTGGTATCTAAAATGTTTAGGTCCTGACCATTGCCCTCTGGAATGTCTCTCCTGCTGGAGCTCAAACAGAAGAAGTCTTCAGAATCGAGCACAACTCGATACCCGGTTCACATCGCACTCGATGTCACCAGCTAGAATATCTCCACAGGATCAGGTAACCAAACAAAAGTCTGTAAAGACTAGCCAGTCCTCGAGTGGTAGATCTCCTTCCCAGTATCGAGATGGCTCTGGCCTTGCCCTCGAGGACATATTGGCAATAAAGCCCCGGCGGGAGTCTTCAGGCTCCAAAGCATTAACGGGGCTTCAGGTTGTTCCCAGGGTTCTTACCTCGATGAACATACCTGCGCCATGCTCGGTGGTTGTGGCCGCTTTGAGCGGTACCGATACCCCGGCATCGGCTATGGTGATGGATGGAACACTCCTCACCGATGATCGCAGTCTAGCACTCTCGGCTACTTCGGTACCGTTAGAGTTGCTGCAGACCGATCTTCCGGTACCGGTATTGACATGGGCATCGGTGTCGGTACCGTCCATGCTTACTTCGACAGACTCGCTTCCTTCGATGCCGAGCCTGGAATTGATCTCTAGCATGGATGATTCGGTACCGACTCGTCTCGGTACCGACCTCGGGCGGTACCGAAGACATTGCTTTAAGGAAAATCCGATGCTTCACCCTTTCAGGTCTTCTGATCCCGATGACTGGGATGAATCCATCGGTACCAAGGCTGAATCTTCAACAAGTCTAGCCTTTACCTCTCATTTTAGAGGGTCCTCCTCAGGGGCGATTTCTTTTCAAGCTTTTCTGCTTGATATGGCAAAGTTACTTGCCATTTCTATACCTGGTAAAGAATCCTTCCCAGGGGATTCAGAGATCCTGCAATCCCCCTGGATTCCAAAGGAGGTGATCATGCTTCCTTTGCACCAGATCTTACAAGATCTAGTTTTAAGGATGTGGGAAACTCCTTTAACGGTATCACCACATTCTAAGACACTTGACTCCATGTACAAAGTGCCACCTTCTCCAGGTTTTCAAAAGACTCAACTTCCTCATCATTCTCTTGTTGTAGAATCAGCAATGAGGCATATTAAGAGTACAAAGAAGCACTCTTCTTATCCGCCAGGTCGTGAGTCTAGAACTTTAGATGCCTTTGAACGTCGATGCTTCCAGGCATCCATTCTTTCAGCAAGAATTATCTCATATATCTTCTATATGGGATTATCTCTTGAAGAGGTCACAAAGAACTTAAAGTCTTTGAACCCTTTTCTTCAAGAACATAAAAGAGCAGACTTTTCCATATTAGTCAGTCATGCTCAAAATGTCTCTAAATTCCTTAATCGTGCTTCCCTGGACTGTTTTGAGTCTATTAGCAGAACTTCTGCTATAGCCATAGGAGCACGACGCATAGCCTGGCTCCAAGCTTCAGTCTTGGACAAATGGGTACAAGAAAAGCTGAGAAATACTCCTTGTACTGGTGAAAATCTCTTTAACAAGGATGCTTTATTTCAAGCTAATCAGTTAAACACTGATATTGTTGCTTTCAGAGGATTGTCAAAACTTTCCTCTACCCCAGCTAGTAAAAAATCTCCTAACAAACTTTATTCCCCTAGGGGGAAAAAATTCTATTCATCTTCTACCCATCATGCAGATGTTTCCAAAGAAGGGCAACATCATACCAGGCTAAGAAAACTAAACTCAACAGGCTCAGCAAACTCAGCAGTCGCAGGGTTTCTGATTTTTTTCCTGTTGAGTTTCAGAACCACTACTTCGTAACTACAAAAGCATTTGTAGTTCTTCTCATCCTTATTGAGAGGTCAGTGATACACTGCCTTAATCCTCTACTTTAGGCATGAATCTCTAGCTAAGGGCAATCAATCCTTTCAGCTCTTAGAGCTATTGAGGATAATCATGCCCTACAGGTAACAAGTTTCTCCTCTCCTTTTAAAGTAAACAGAGGAGTTACAACTACTTACAAGGTATGCTATGCATTTCACCTTGGCAGTTGTCCTGTACGAGGATATCTTATTCTTTTGACTGCAGTGGAGCTTTACCCTTTTCAGGGACTACCAAATTGTAAGTCTTCCCAACTCTGTATTACTTCTATCCCTCTTAGTTGAGATTTTCAATCTAAGAGTGATATTATTTGACTGGAGGGCTTACCTTTTAAGCCATAGGATTGTCCTCAATACCTACTCCAGTAAGTAATTTCCATACAGAGTTTCTCCCCTCTGCAATCTTTCAAATATTTCTTTTAAGACAGCTTATCAGACCATAATTGAGAGTTAGTCACTTCAAATTCTGTCTGTCGGTCCTTGTCCAATCTATAGGACCTATCTTCTTTTGCTGCTTTAATAACATATAATTCCAAGAGAGGTTCCAAAACCTATTTGGACAATTTATTGTTGCAGGCAACCAGCCTGTCTGCTATTCTTAGCCATCTTCAGTTCTTTGGCTCCCACAGAATAGATTAGGTTGCACACTGGTAATTAAACAACCAGATCTCACCTGGGCAACCTACAACATGCTCTCTGCAATTCTACAAAAAGCTCTGCAACTATGGGCCTTTGCCAGAGAGCGTCAGAGCCATTCCTGGTGGGTAACTTCCAGATGGTTGAAAGGCTTGCCCAGTCATGCTCCCACATGACCGGTTTTTTCCTACCTTTACCATCTTCCTTAAAATTTCCTTTTAGGGAAAATGAACCAGGGCTTAGATCACGTGAAAGCATAAAGAATTGCTTAATTCCCTGAGTTGTTCCACATCTCCAGTGGAACTTCTCCAACAGGGATGCATTTCTTTTCACTGCAGTCTGTCCTTGTCTAGTGCATTCCTTATAATTCCCAATACTTCATTGGAGCTTATGCTGAACAAAGAACGCATTATACTCATATTGCCCTCATAGATGGGCAAATATGGTATTTCCTTTTATTGCGTTTTTTTTTCTCCACAATGAAGTTATAGAAGGATCCAGACTTCTCGTCTTAAGACTAAGGTTTTCTCTGCACCCCTTCACGTAGATCTCCATTTCTGGTTATTCAAAGTCTAGAATTTTAAAGAGATCTAGACCTATCCTTCTTAGGAAAATTACACTGGTTTCCATGTAACCTTCTTCATGGTTCTTCCACGTATAACCAGTAAGGGGTTCTCTATCCATATTTTCTCCAGGACCAAGCAGGAAGTCAGTCCTCACTTATGGGTGACGTCGGCGCCGACGGAGCCCTCGCGGAGCAATTTTCCCCAGCTTTCGCAGAAAGCTTTTGGGAATTGCAGCGCGCATGCGCGGTCCCCTTCCCGCCCAAGGGTGCCATCTTGCTCAGTCTTCTTTTTTCCGCGGAGCCCTACAGACGTAGTTTGTTTTCGCCGCAGAAAAAGTTGATTAATTTCTTAGTTTGTTTTCTCGGTTCGCGTGTCCGTCCCCCCCCCCCCCCCTGCCCGGTCTCGATATCCCTATCGAGTCCGTTCTTATCCCCTTTTTCAGTTTTGTCTTAACTGGCATTCCCACCATTTTCTTCTTCACCCCTGGCAGCACGATCTTTCGACCTTGCCGGGGCCCTTTTTCCCCCGATGGCTGCCAGCGGGTTTAAAAAATGTGGTCGTTGTTCCAAGATAATGTCCCTTACGGACATGCACGACTACTGCCTCTGTTGCCTCGGTCCCAACCATGACTCTACGGGTTGCGGCCCGTGCAGCAGACTGTCCTCGAAGTCTCTGAGGAGTCGGCAGTCACAAAAGGATCGTATCTTCTCTGACCCCGAGTCCGGTCAGGCTCGGACCTCGTCGGAGGCTTCGACGTCTCGGGGCTCCGGCCACGAGTATCATCGGAGTTCCTCTGAGCGGGGGTCCCCTGACCGGGAACATCGTCGGAAGAAGAAGTCCGCTCGGGCGGCGTCGGAGGATGCACCTGGTCCCTTGATGGCCGGGTCGCTTAGCCCCATCAGCCGCCCTCAGAGACGGAGAGGCCTTGCAAACTTCCTCGCCTAGAGGTGGAGCCGCCTGGACACGTGAGTGCTATAGTCTTCCTGGACTCCCCTCCGGAACCGATGTCGGGCCCGATGCCGTCGGGGCCCGAGTCGGAAGCTGCCGGTTCGTCTGAGTTTGGCCTCAGATTGACATCCTTGGAGCGCAGTATCACTGCCTTTTTGGACCAGCAGCGGGCATTGATGACCAGCCTCGCCAGTGCATCTGCCCCGACCACCGGGACGTCGACGCCCAAGTCGACACCGGCGGCCGAGTCGATCCTCGAGTCCACACGTGCTCGAGTCGATCCTCGGTCAAGGTCCCCATCGGCCTCCCGTTCGGGACCCAGGTCGTCGACGCCGGCTTCGGCGTCGGGGCGAACCCTCGCCCGCACGGACCCTCTCGACGACTCCTCGGAGGCGTCGGGCTGGGACACGGAAGGGGACGAATCACCAGGTTCTTTTCAGACCAGGTGCGTCCCCTCCGACTCGCACGAGTCAGAGCCTCGGAAACGATCCCCTCCGGAGGATACCCGCTTCTCCGATTTTGTGAGGGATATGGCCAAGGCGTTGGCCTTCCCCGTGGATCCCGAGGAGGAGCCCCGCGCCGAAGAGCTCGAGGCACTCCAGTATGACTCGGCCCCAAAGGAGGCCTTTACTGTACCGGTTCCCCCGATGCTGGAGCAGCTGCTCTTTCGCATGTGGGAATGCCCGGCATCGATGCCGGTGCTGAGCAGGCGGGTCGATTCGATGTATCAAGTCCGCAAGAGTCCCGGGTTCCAGAAGGCACAACTTCCGCACCATTCCATGGTGGTGGAATCGGCAATGCATCAGCTTAAGAGTCAAAAGATGCACTCCTCGGTGCCTCCGGGTAAGGAGGCCCGGAGCCTGGATGCCCTCGGTAGGAAGTGCTTCCAGGGCTCCATGCTGGCCTGCCGAGTCCAGACATACCAGCTATACATGGGCATGTTCCTCCGAGACCTGGCAAAAGAAATCGCCGGGTTCTCGGCTTGTCTCTCCGAGGAACCCTTACAGAGGTTCCAGACCTTGTCCGATAGTATTCGAGAGTGCTCGAAGTTTATTTCTCGAGCGGCATACGATGGCTTTGAGGCGTCGGCCCGAGTTGCGGGAGCCGGCATCGGTGCCCGCCGACAGGCCTGGCTTCAGTCATCCGACCTCGAGCCGTGGGTGCAGGACAAGTTGATCGATGTCCCGTGCAGAGGTGAAAACCTCTTTGGCAAACCCATGGCTGATAAGGCGGCGGAACTCGAGTCCGAGACGCTCACTAGGACTCGCTTATCCAGAAAGACCTCTACTCCCTCAAAGAAGAGGAAGGGCTCGGGGAAAAAGCCTTTTTACCCGAGGAAGGTGCCCGCCTATAAGCAACAGCACCTTCAATACCAAGCGTCTGCAGCTCCCAATCGGGGTCTGCAGGCTAAGAGTCAGGGCAATGGGCCCCGTAAGCCGAGGGCCCCTAAGCCCACTACACAGTCCCCTGCTCAGCAGGGTGGGGTTTTTTGACTATGCCAGCATAGCCCCTTTACCCTGCACGGGGGGCAGGCTGATCCACTTCGCTCACAGGTGGTCAGCCATAACCTCCGATTCCTGGGTGCTGCAGGTGGTTCAAAAGGGCTACCTCTTACATTTTCACCAGGTGCCTCCCCCCTACTTCCCAGGGGAGCCGCCAAGGCCTCCCCTGCACAGGGACTTACTCCTGCAGGAGCTGCAGGGTCTGCTGGGGGAACAGGCGGTGGAGCCAGTACCCCAACACCTCTGGGGCCAAGGGTTCTACTCGAGGTATTTCCTGGTGCCCAAGCGAACAGGAGGCCTCAGACCCATCCTGGACCTCCGCGACCTCAACAAGTTCCTGCAACGGGAAAAGTTCAGGATGCTTACCCTTGGAATCCTACTGCCCTACCTCCAGCAGGGAGACTGGCTATGCTCCTTGGACCTAAAGGATGCCTGTACCCACATCCTTATCCATCCGGACCACCGGCAATATCTTTGTGGTGGCAGGAAGGCATTATCAGTACCGCGTGCTGCCCTTCGGCCTGTCCTCCGCTCCCAGGGTGTTCACAAAATGCCTGGCAGTGGTGGCGGCCTTCCTGAGGCTTCAAGGCCTCTTCGTCTTCCCCTACCTGGACGACTGGCTCATACGGGCGTAGTCCTCCGTAGAGGTCACCCAGGCCACTCAACGCACAGTGGCTTTGCTTCAGCACTTGGGCTTCGTCATAAACTTCGGAAAGTCCACGTTGCGCCCCTCTCAGGATCTCGAGTTCATAGGGGCACGGCTGGACACTCTGCGAGCGCGTGCCTTCTTGCCTCGGGAGCGAGCCGACAGGCTCATAGCTCTGGCCGGCAGGTTCCACAGCGTGTCGCCGGCCCCGGCCAGGCGATTCTTGCAGCTGCTCGGTCATATGGCCTCCACGGTCCATGTCACCCCGAATGCCCGCCTACATATGCGGCCTGTTCAGTGGAGCCTTCGTACTCAATGGCATCAGGCCATAGGGAGTCTGACGGACCTGCTACGGATCTCCGACCGTCTGGTCTCCTCTCTGCAATGGTGGCTTCACCTGCCCAACCTGATGCTCGGCATGCCTTTTCAGCCTCCCACACCCTCCCAGGTGCTCACGACGGATGCTTCTCTCCTGGGATGGGGAGCGCATTGCAAGGGAGCGCGCACCCAAGGCCTTTGGACCCCTTGGGAGGCGGCTCAACAGATAAACTTCCTGGAGCTGCGGGCGATCCGCTTAGCTCTGCGGACCTTCTCTTACCTCACTTCTCGTCAGTCTGTACTGGTGCAGACGGACAATCAGGTTGCCATGTTCTACATGAACAAACAGGGGGGCACAGGCTCCCTCCTTCTCTGTCAGGAGGTCCGGAGACTGTGCTCGTGGGCAGTCGACCACAACATCCTCCTCAAGGCTGTTTACCTGCCCGGACAGGACAATTGCCTGGCCGACAAACTGAGCCGGATCCTGCAGCCGCACGAATGGAGGTTGAATCCCTTAGTTGTCCGGCAGATATTCCGCCGGTGGGGCTTCCCCACTGTGGATCTCTTTGCCAGTCCTCTGAACCAGCAACTTCCCAGGTTCTGCTCTCGGCACCCGCATCCTCTCAGAGTAGCGCCGGATGCTTTCCTCATCTCGTGGTCTACGGGCCTACTGTATGCCTTTCCTCCCACGCCACTTGTGTCCCGGACGCTGTTCAAAGTTGTCCAGGACAGGGCCTCTGTGCTCCTAGTAGCACCCAGGTGGCCGAGACAACCCTGGTTCCCTCTGCTCCTGCAGCTAGCGGTGGACACCCCTCTTCCTCTGGGGTTTCAGCCCGGTCTCCTGACCCAGGATCAGGGCACCCTTCTACACCCCAACCTCCGGGCCCTTCATCTGATGGCCTGGCTGCTGAAAGGGTAGTCCTAGCTCCGCTCCTACTTCCTCCGGAGATGGAGGCTGTCGTCCTGGCATCTCGGCAACCTTCCACCCGGAAGTCTTACGCCCTTAAATGGCGCCGCTTCTCGGCCTGGTGTTCTCAGCGCTCTGAGGACCCCTTCGCCTGCTTAGTAGCGGTGGTACTGCAATATCTGCTTTACCTCTCCGATCTAGGCCTCAAATCCAATTCTGTCAGAGTCTACCTCAGTGCTCTCTCTGCGCACCATTCGCCGGTGGAGGGCCAACCTCTTTCCTCGCATCCCTTGGTGGCGCGTTTCCTCAGGGGCCTGCTCCTGCTCAAGCCCCCGTTGCGCCCTCCGGCTCCCGACTGGGATCTCAATGTGGTTTTACAAAGGCTTACCTGTCCGTCTTTTGAACCCATGGCTACCTGCCCTCTTCGTCTCCTCTCCTGGAAGACTCTCTTCTTGGTGGCCCTTACCTCCGCTAGGCGCGTTAGTGAACTACAGGCCCTAGTGTCGGAGCCCCCTTATACTAAGTTCTACAAGAATAGGGTTGTCCTACGGACGCACCCTAAGTTTCTTCCGAAGGTGGTTTCTTCTTTCCATATCAATCAAGAGGTGGTTCTTCCGACCTTTTTTCCCAGGCCGCATACCAGCCGAGCTGAGACTGTTTTGCATACCCTGGACTGTCGAAGAGCCTTGTCTTTCTACCTTGAGCGTACGCGTGAGCACAGGAAAGCTGTTCAGCTTTTCGTATCTTTTGACCCCAATCGGTTGGGGGTCCCTGTCTCCAAGCGTACTCAGTCATCTGGGTAGCTGACTGGGCTTATGGGGCAGCCGGCCTCCCCTTAGAGAGTCGAGTCACGGCCCACCGTGTCAGGGCGAAGGCTGCGTCGGTGGCTCATCTCCTCTCTGTCCCATTGGCAGACATCTGCCAGGCCGCTACTTGATCTTCAAGCCAGACTTTTGCGGCTCATTACTGCCTGGAGAGGGAGTCCCGCAGGGACAGTGCTTTCGGACAGGCAGTCCTCCACAATCTCTTTGAGGTTTAGGTAACTCCTATCCTCCGGCCCTGGTGTTGGGCTACCGGCCGGATTCGTATTCAGAGAAGATTCCTTCCCTCTGTGCTGTTGAGCTTGAGGGAGCTCTTTTCGGCTTGAGGTCTCCGGTAGCCTTAAGCTTGGGAGTCCCATAAGTGAGGACTGACTTCCTGCTTGGTCCTGGAGAAAGAGTAGTTACTCACCTGTAACAGGTGTTCTCCAGGAGCAGCAGGAATCAGTCCTCACTACCCTCCCTCCTCCCCTTGGAGTTGCAGTCATTCTTATTGCATATTTTTGCTAACATTTGCTGTCTTTCCGCTATGTCATCAGACTGAGCAAGATGGCACCCTTGGGCGGGAAGGGGACCGCGCATGCGCGCTGCAATTCCCAAAAGCTTTCTGCGAAAGCTGGGGAAAATTGCTCCGCGAGGGCTCCGTCGGCGCCGACGTCACCCATAAGTGAGGACTGATTCCTGCTGCTCCTGGAGAACACCTGTTACAGGTGAGTAACTACTCTTTCAAGCAGGTCTTACCCCTTCTTGTTATTAAGTGAGTCTCTCTTTATTTATATATATATATATATATATGTGTGTGTGTATATAAATACACATATCTCACTCTGAAAGATTTGTTACTGTCCATATTAATGCTGTTCCAGCATGCCATAGGGTTTAAATGGACAACCAATTTCTATGGTAATCACAAACTACCTTCTTTTACTGTAACCTCTCTGGTTACGTTACATCTGAAGCTCTCCATGACATCACTTAGGGAAGACATTCCTGATCTTCAAGAAATTGGAGGCTACACCGCCTACTACAAATGTTTTTCTTTCATTTGGATAGAGGGGTCTCAAAGAACCATCCTTTTTCTGCAAACCAGTCAGATTTATCTCCTCTCTTTCCTAGAGCTTTTTTCTGCTCCAAGGACAAAGAGCTTCAAACGTTGGCCTACCGAAGCTTTAGCTTCTCATCCAAAGTCCAACCCCATTAAACTCTCCCAGTTTTTTCTTCTAGGATTAGTTCTAGTCATTTAGGCTTCTGACCTCTGCCTGTATTGCAAAATGTATTTCCTCTACTTCACAGTAAGGTATTTTCTTTGAGGATAATGTACTGGTTTCTAGCACCAGACCATTACTCTCAACACATACTTTCGCAATATTTTTGACTAAGGTCCACATTAGAAAATTGGAATCCAATTTTCACTAACATTTCTGATCTACACAAGGACTCCTCTCTAGACGCCTTGTTTAGTCAAGCTGTTACACAGCACACCCTTCTCACTTCAACTCCTACCCTGCATCCCTTGGATGCCTCAGGTTCTGGGAAATAACATGGCCAATCGACTAGATTTGCAACATGCTGGGACCTCCTCCAGGCATCTTAGCTTGGGAGTCCCCATATGTGAAGACTCATTCCTGCTTGTTCCTGGAGTTAGCACAGTTACTTACCTGTAACAGGTGATCTCTGGGAACAGCAGGAATAAGTCTTCACAACCCACCCACCTCCCCTAGGAGTTGTTTCTCTCTCTCTAATTTGTCTACTTCCCTCCTTTGGTCTCAGCTACAAACCCAACTGATGAGAGGGAAGTGAATGGGTGGGAAGGCAGTGCGCATGCGTGTGGGATGCTCCCAAAAGCTTGCTTTTTGGACGCTGGGGAGCGTTCCTGCGCAGGCTCCATTGGTACCGACGTACCCATATGTGAAGACTTATTCCTTCTGTTCCCAGAGATCACCTGTTACAGGTAAGTAACTGTGTTTTCTCTTCACTTTATTTTCTGTGTATAAATGGTTTAATTTGCCTTGTTTGTTCTCGGGCTAATACATGGAATCCCTTCTGGGAGTGTTATCTGATTTCTTATATATTATGTTGCTTGTTTCCTATTGATCATGTATTTCTTTGTATATGTTTTTTGTTGTTCTACAAAACCTTAATAAAAAAACAAACAAACAAACAAATATTTGAGGCAGATGAGCTTCCTTAAAATACAACTATTTTATTTTAGAATAAGTGTGCAAGCTTTAATTTTATCTTAATTAGATTATTACAATGTTTTCAATATGAGTATCACTGCTAAACAGCGAGCTATATTACTTTTATTACAGAATACAGCAGCAAGGTTAATTTTTAGACTTACTAAATATGATAGTGCCTCCTCCAGGGCTCAACAAACCTCAGGCGTCAGGTCGCCATGGTGACTAAAAATTAAGACCTGGCGCCTGGCACTCAGAGCACATGTGAAGCAGCATGGAGTTGGGCAGAAGGTACTGCAGATGGCTGTGATCATGGCCAAGACTGGTGGTGTCTTTCCAGGCCCGAGCCTGCAGAAAAAAGTTAGAGGCAGGGGGAGTTTGCTACATAGACAGCTGAATAAATTTAAAGGGGCAGTGGGTTAGAGTAAATAAAGAATAGTGAAGAGAATGAATGGCGGGGGGGTGCAAGATGAGAGAGAAAGTCTGGGAAGGGAAATTGAGTTGGGGGCTGGGGGAGGGACAGCAGGGGAGGTGTTGCGTGGGGAGGGGAGGGAAGAATGCAGGGAACTGGAGAGTCAAGAGGTGAATGGATTGGGAAGTAAAGGGCACAATGTGTATTTGCAAAAGGTGCACTGCTCTCCCACCACACATATGCAGGTACTCCACCCCAACACCACACACACACACACACACAACTCCAGCACCACATACACAGAGACACCCTACCTTTGCACCACACACACAGGCATAGTTTAAAGGGTCATTGGGGGTGGTGGGAGAGGGAGGAGGAAGAGTGGGGCCACTGCTTTCCGTTTGCACTGTGCCCCTTAAGAGCCTGATTTATCAAGCTTTTCCCATAGAAAATAGAAAAAAAAAGTCAGGCCCAATAATCTAAAAAGATAAGTGATACACCTTTTTGGGAGCGGGAGCATACTCTGTAACTTAGGTTTTGTTGGCCAGCTTCTAGATTTTAAGGCTAGCTCATAGATTCCAAGAACATTTTCAAGGCCTTCTCCCCTATTTTATGCCAATTACATTGGCTTACTATTAAAAATAGGATCAGGTTTAAATTAATGTACTTGGTTTACAAAATTTTGAATGGTTTAGTTCCTGAACCTTCATTCCATACTGTTAACTTTCATAATTGAGCAAGATTAGTTTGATGGGATGAGTGATTACTTTTGTCTGCAGGAACAAGCAGGAATATAGTCCTCACGCATGGGTGACATCAGGTACCGACGGAGCCCACGCGGGAAGCTCCCCAGCTACCAATAGGAAAGCCTTTGGGAGCTGTCCACTGCACCTGCGCTGCTGCCTTCCCGCTCTTCTAACTGACTCTCCTCAGTTATTCTCTTTTCATGGAGCTGACAGGTCTTCCTCCTGTTACCACTGAAGAAACTCTTTTGCTTTCACTGCTGTATCGACAGATACTACACATTTCCTTTTCATGCTAATTATTCTTTTATTTTTTTCTTTAAAAAAAAAGAAAGATACAAAAACAAGCCCCTTTTTCCCTCAGGGCCTCCTGTGCCCCATGGGCCTACTTCTTTTCTCCAAAATGGAGAAGCCCACCAGTGGATTTAAGAAATGTTCAAAATGTTCCAGCACCATATCAATCACCAACATGATTGTTGCATTAAATGCCTTGGTCCTGACCACATTCCCCATGAGTGTTCCCTCTGTAAGCAAATGACAAAAAGGGGCTTCGGGAACCGGGCCAAGAAATTCTGGGAACTTTTTTCCCTCGGACACCCTGTCCTTGGCCTCAACCTCTTCAGGGGCATCATCGGGATCTCCAACTTCCAAACACTCTAAAGAATCCAGGCACAGAGAGAAAAAGTCAAAGAAACTTTCTCAGTCAAGCCTGAAAAAAGACAAATTACCCACCCAAGAATCCTCGGAGACATTGAAGGAATCAAGCCAGAAGTCCAGAGATCCTTCCGGTAAGCCTCGAACATTGAGGGAGCGGTCCAGGGAGCAGTCCTGCTCACACCGGGATTCGTCCGGGACTTTGTCAGATTCCAATCACAGGTCTAGTCATCCCCGGCGGGAGGACTTGTCCTCCAAGGCCTCAGTAGGGATTCGAGAAGTACCCAGAGTCTCAGCCTACATCAAACCCTCAAAGCCGTGCACTGGTACGGTGGTATCAAACCCTATTCCATCTGGGGACCAGGCATAGGTTACTTCCTTAGACCTACGCATGCTAACGTTGGAAAGGACCTTGGCAGCTCTACTGGCGGCCTCTGTGCAAGTGACACCGTTGGCCCCGGAGGCATTGCTGTCGACATCGCCCTCGATGTCTCAGCAAACATCAACTGTTTCAATGTCATTGATGCAGCTTCCTCGAAGCTCGGAGGTTCCGGTTCCAATACCTTCTCCAATGCCATTGTCCGCGGATCCTTCATTGTCAAGGCATCACTTGGAACTGGAGGACATCGACCGGCATCATCAAGACACTCGATGCCAAAAACGACAATATTCTCCGGTGTCCGATACTGAATCCTTGGACTTGGACCAGCGGTCCCTGGACTCAGATGACCTCCAGCACTTCGCATCGGAACCCTCACCTCCAACAACCAGCACCCGGAGGAAATCCCCTCCGGAAGATATGCCATTTCAAGAGTTCATTAGGGACATGGCGGCTGGCCTGTCCATCCAAGTAGCATCGGAACCAGAGCCCAGGGCGAAGGAGCTAGAGATACTCCAGTACCCCATTGCACCAAAAGAGACCACTATCCTTCCGGTTCACTGTATACTCCACAGCCTAATGTTGAGGATATGGTAGATGCCTCTCACTATTTCCCCCATAAGTCATTGACTTGATACAATGTATCGAGTACCTGACTGCCTGGGATTTCAAAAACCGCAGTTGCCTCACCATTCTATGGTGGTTGAATCAGTGATGCGCTGCATGAAAAGTGGGAAAAACCATGCCTCCATACCTCCGGGTTGGGAACTGAGGAACCTAGATTCCTTCACTTGTCACACTTTCCAGGGCTCGATGCTGGCTAGCAGAATTAATTCCTACATTCTTTCTATGGGAATGTTCCTGAAGGGACTGAATAAGGACTGGGAGGGTTTTCTTCCTTTCCTCCCAGAGGAAAAACGAGCAGCTTTTCAGGCAGTCTTGTCCCGTAGTCAGAATTTGTTTAAATTTGTTAACAGAGCAGCTTTTAATGCGTTTGAATCATCTATTAGAGTTTTCTGTATAGCTATAGGGGCAAGATGACTAGCCTGGCTTCAGGCCTCTGACTTGGAACAGTGGATCGAAGACAAGCTGGCAAACATCCCCTGCACAGGTGAGAACCTATTTGGCAAGAACTGGCAGGAGAAGGTAGTGGAACTAGAGACAGATGACACTACCCTTAAAAGGCTCACTAGAAAAACTTCTGACCCCTCTAAAAAAAAAGAAAGACTCAATCTAAGAAAGCCTTCTACCCCAAGAAGAGGAGGTTTTACCTGTCTTACTCCCAGCCAGCCTACCAAACTCAACAAAAGCAGCAGGGACCCAAACAGGCCAAGAAGCCTAAGCTAACAAAGCAGCAGCCACAGCCGCAGCCAGCGACCACCATCTCATGTTTTTGACTCCCAGGCAGGGAACATAGCCAGTCCCTACCAACTTCTATCAGACTCACTCCCCATTCCAGGGAGGCTCTTGCAGTTCATGAGTCAGTGGAACATAGCCAGTCCCTACCAACTTCTATCAGACTCACTCCCCATTCCAGGGAGGCTCTTGCAGTTCATGAGTCAGTGGAATGCCACCACCACAGAAAGATGGATTCGCACCATCATTCAAAATGGATACCATCTCAACTTCCAAGAACTTCCATCTTACCATTTCAGAAAGGACATTCCACCAAAGCCTCCCCTCAATATCCTTTTACAGGAGGAGGTAACATCACTCCTCACCCAAAGAACTGTGGAACCAGTGCCCTCCCTAGAACACCACAAAGGCTTCTACTCCCCCTACTTCTCATTCCAAAGAGGTCCAGGGGTCTCAGGCCCATCCAGGACCTCAGGAATCTCAACAAATTCCTAGTAAAGGAAAAATTCAAGATGATTTCTATGGGGACTCTTCTTTTTTATCTACAGCAGAACGACTGGCTTTGTTCCCTAGATCTCAAAGAGGCCTACACTCACATCCTCATCCACCCAAGCCACAGGCAACATCTCAGATACACTGGTCAGGGAAGACATTATCAATACAGGGTTCTTCCCTTCGGCCTTGCATCAGCACAAAGGATTTTCATAAAATGCATAGCCATTGTGGCATCTCACCTTCGGATAAACAAAAATTTTGTTTTCACTTACTTAGACGACTCGCTCATAAAGACAGACTCCCCTGGAGAACTCTGCTCAGTTCTAAAAGAAACCATAACACTTCTACAGTCTCTAGGTTTCGTAATAAACTTCCCAAAGTCTCACCTAGTTCCTGATGTAAGAACTGAAATATGAGATTGCAGACCTGCTATTAGTAATCTGTGAACATTCATTCTATAATACCTGAAGATTGGAGGCTTGCCAATGTAACGCCAATTTTTAAAAAGGGTTCCAGGGTGATCCGGGAAACTACAGACCAGTGAGCCTGACGTCAGTACCGGGAAAAATGGTAGAAACCATCGTAAAGAACAAAATTACTCAGCATGTAGATAGTCATGGCCTAATGGGAGACAGCCAACATGGCTTTAGACAAGGAAGATCTTGTCTTACTAATCTGTTATGTTTTTTTGAAAGTGTGAATAAACAGGTGGACAAAGGTGAATCGGTTGATATAGTGTAGCTGGACTTTCAGAAAGCCTTTGACAATGTCCCTCATCAGAGACTTTTGGCAAAACTAAAGAGTCATGGAATAGGAAGCAGTGTACTATTGTGGATCGGGAACTGGTTAAAAGATAGAAAGCAGAGGGTAGAGCTAAATGGCCAATTTTCCCAATGTAAAAAGGTGAATAGTGTAGTACCCCAGGGATCTGTGCTGGGTTCGTTTCATTTTGACATATTCATAAATGACCTGGAAAAGGGAATAACTAGTGAGGTTATTAGATTTGCAGATGACACAAAACTGTTTAAAGTTGTTAAAACCCAAGGGGACTGAGGAAAACTGCAAGAGTATCTGGATAAATTGGAAGACTGGGCATCCAAATGACAGATGAAATTTAATGTGGACAAGTGCAAATTTATGCACCTAGGAAAGAACAACCCACACTATGGTTACACGATGCAAGGTTCCACATTGAGAACCACCACCCAGGAAAAAGATTTTAACATGGATAACATGTTAAAACCCTCCGCCCAGTGTGCAGCGGCAGCCAAGAAAGCAAATAGAATGCTAGGTATCATAAGGAAAGGAATGGAAAATAAAACAAAGGATATTATAATGCCTCTGTATCGTTCCATGGTGCGACCACACCTTGAGTATTGTGTGCAGTTCTGGTCACCATATCTTAAAAAGGATATAGCATTATTAGAAAAGGTACAGAGAAGAGCCACCAAAATGGTAAAGGAGATGGAAGGCTACTCCTATGAAGAGAGGCTTCAAAGGTTAGGGTTCTTCAAACTGGAAAAGAGAAGGCTGAGGGGAGATATGATAGAGGTCTATAAATTAATGAATGGAGTGGAACGGGTAAACATAGATTGATTGTTTACGCTATCAGAATATAGAAAGACTAGGGGACATGTAATGAAGCTACGAGGTAAACTATTTAAGACAAATAAGTGAAAATATTTTTTCACTCAACGTGTAATCAAACTCTGGAATTTGTTACCAGAGGATGTAGTAAAGGCTGTTAGTGTAGCTGGGTTTAAAAAAGGTTTGGACAAGTTCCTGGAGGAAAGGTCCATAAACCATTATTAAAAAGGGACCAAGGATATCCATGCTTGACCCAATACAAGCATTGTGGAACCTGTGTCTCTTGGGGATACTGCTAGGTACGTATGACCTAGATTGGCCACCGTTGGAAACAGGATACTGGGCTTGATGGACCTTGATCTGACCCAGTATGGCATATCTTATGTTCTTATATGTACTCAAAAGCTGGAATTTATGGGAGCTATCCTAGACACCAAACAGTACAAGGCCTTTCTCCCACAAGACCGCATGCAGAGGCTAATATGCTTGGCAAACAGCATACTGCAAAATCAAAGGGCAACAGCACGTTCCTTCTTAAGAATGCTGGGATACATGGCTTCCACAGTGCATGTATTCCTATATGCCAGACTTCACATGCGGCAAACACAATGGACTCTCTCAACCCAATGGACTCGGGCCATGGGAGATCTACAGGATTACATCCAGGTAGCACCTCCCATGGCACTCTCTTCAATGGTGGACTCTCCCAGTGAATCTCCTCACAGGGTCACCATTTCGACCTCCCTAACCACATCATACCTTCACAACGGATGCTTCCAAAGAGGATTGGGGGGCTCACCTGGGGTCTCTCTCCACACAGGGCCACTGAACTATTCAGGAGTCCAAACAACAAACCTCCTGGAGCTTCAAGCAATCTCGAGGGCTCAAGGGTCTTCCAGAATCAACTCTCCCAACAGTTCAGTCCTCATTTGAACAGACAATCAAGTGGCCATTTTTTACATTAACAAACAAGGGTGAATGAGCTCTCTTCCCCTATGTCAGGAATCTTGCAAACTATGTAACTTTGCTCGCAGTTGTATGTGGTGAATGGCAATCTACAATCAAGGAGAGGACAATCTCCAGGCGGACAGGCTCAGCCGTGTTCTCCAGTAGTGGCAAACAGGTTGTTCAGTATATGGGGAACTCCATGGATAGACCTCTTTGCCACTCAACTGAACACCATGCTTCTCCGGTTCTGCTCAAAAATACCATTCAAACTCAGACTAGCGTCAGTTGCCTTCATGATTCATTGGGGGCGGGGTTTCCTTTACGCATTTCCACCCACCCCCCTAATCTCAAAGACCCTCCTCAAGCTAAAAGAGGACAAGGGATCCATGATCCTCATAACCCCTCACTGGGCCCATCAACCATGGTTCTCCCTCCTGCTTCATCTCTCACAGACCCGACCAGTCCAGTTAGGGTCCAAGTTGGGTCTCCACTCGCAGAACGATGGAACGCTCCTCTATCCCAGTCTACAATCCCTTCGCCTGACGGCATGGTTCCTGGGAGCCTAGTCTTGCGCGACATTCCTCTTTCCTCTGAAGTAAAGTCCATCCTCCTTTCCTCCAGGAAATCATCTACCAGGAAAGCTTATTCCTTCAAATGGTGTAGGTATGCCTCATGGTGCTCCAGAATGCTCATAATCCCTTTGAAGAATCAGTACGCTGCTACACTATCTGTGTCGCTTATCCTCATTGGGTCTTAAGTTTAACTCAATAAGAGTGCATCTTAGTGCCCTCTCAGCTTTCCATACCCCCATGAATGGTAAACCCATCTCCACGGCTCCTCCGTCCACCCCTAGTGGCGTGGGATCTCAATGTGGTTCTAGCCCAACTGCTCAAACCGCCCTTTGGACCACTGGTGACCTCACAACTCCGCTATGTATCTTGGAAAGTGTTATTCCTCATAGCCCTAACCTCCGCGAGATGTGTCAGTGAGCTCAAGCTCCATACACACGCTTCCACCACAACAAGGTGGTCCTACGAACACACCCGCATTTTCTCCCAAAAGTGGTCTCCCCTTTCCATATCAATCAGTCTGTCATCCTGACTGTCTTCTCTCCAAAACCACATGCCTCCCGAGCGGAAACAATTTTGCATACCCTCGACTGCAAAAAGGCTCTAGCTTTCTGTATGCAAAGCACAGAAAGCCTTAGAAAGTCTTCTCAACTTTTTGTATCCTTTGACACGGTTCACCTGGGCCTACCAGTCTTTAAACGCTCCCTATCACGTTGGACGACGCATTGTTCTTGGCAGAATGGCTATGAAAGACCAAGATAAGATTCTCAAGAGCAGAGATGTCTGTCTCCATACAAAGATTCGACTTGTTCAAGCCATGGTATTTTCAATAACATCATATGGATGTGAAAGCTGGACAGTGAAAAAGATAGACAGGAAGAAAATTGATGCCTTTGAATTATGGTGCTGGCGGCGAAAACTGTGTATACCATGGACTGCCCGAAGAACAAACCAGTCGGTACTAGAGGAGATCAAACCTAAGCTTTCTTTAGAAGCTCAGATGACAAGACTTCGACTTTCATACTTTGGACACATCATGCGAAGAGAGAGATCATTAGAGAAAGACATTATGCTTGGCAAGATAGAAGGTCAACGCAAAAGAGGAAGGCCAGCAATGAGATGGATCGATACAATAACAGCAGCTACAGGTACCAGTCTGTCAACAATGAGCTGCCTGACTGAAGACCGAACACAATTTAGGATAGCTATCCAGAGGGTCGCCATGAGTCGACTCCGACTCGACGGCACTTAACAACAACAATCACGTTGGATAAGGGATTGCATCTCTTTCTATAACAACAAAGCAGGACTATCCCTTACAGGGCACGTCACTGCTCACAACGTCCAGGCAATGTCTGCCTTGGTAGCAAACCTACGAGCAATACCCATCTCTGAAATTTGCCGAGCTGCTACATGGTCCTCCATCCTTACCTTTGCAGCCCACTACTGCTTGGACAAGGACTCCCGCCAGGATGCGGCCTTTGGCCAAGCGGTCCTTCAACATCTCTTTGGGACCTAAGACAACTCCTACCCCCCTGCCTGTTTTAATCCAGATCTTGGTAACGGGGAGGTCGAGGTCAATGACCCTAACCTAGGTACACCCTCTCGAGATCTCTGAGCTAGGGGGTCCCATACGTGAGGACTATATTCCTACTTGTTCCTGGAGATAGCGTAGTTACTCACCTGGAACAGGTGATCTTCAGGAACAGTAGGAATTTAGTCCTCACAACCCTCCCACCTCCCCATGGAGTTGTAGGATTTTCTCTCTATTTGCTCTTCAGAAGAGCAGGAAGGCAGCAATGCAGGCACGGTGGACAACTCCCAAAGGCTTTCCTATTGGTAGCTGGGGAGCTTCCCATGCAGGCTCCGTTGGTACTGATGTCACCCATACGTGAGAACTAAATTCCTGCTGTTCCCGGAGATCACCTGTTACCAGTGAGTAATTACGCTTTTTCTATCCTTCCCCTAAGACAGTGGTTCCCAAACTTGGGATCACATGATCAGTGGATGGGGTCACAGAATCATGGCTATTTCCTCTTCTCTTTAGACGTTCACTGCGATCTATGCCAAGTAGTGGCAGACACCAGTCAGCAAGTGGCATGTGAGTCAGTGTACATTCATAGGCCCTTGCCCCATCTGAGTAAGCTTCCTGTTAGACTAGAAACCCATGATGAGTATTGGGCTGTGTAAGCGCACACTGAGACAAAGGATCCTGTGCTGACTGCCACTGTCACTGCTGTCTGCTTTAGATGAGTGGATGGAGGGGAAGGAGGCTGAAGAACTGCTATTTTGATTTTACTATCATCTGTGGTCACGTGAATTTTCACTTGCTAAAATGGGGTGAAATGTGAGAAACGTTTGGAAAGCATTGCCCTAAGGAGATACGTTTTAAGCATGTATATGATAAATTATTTTGTTACCAAGCTGCTTTTGAGTTGAATCATTTGCCTGAAGATATTAGAATTTTGGATAATTGTTTTTTTCCATCACTCTCTTAAATCATATTATTTTTAGGACTAGTTTAACTTGATGTGTTTCTACTATTTGCCAGTTGTTCTGGAATTCTTTTAAATGCTGATATAATTTGCTCTGAACTATATGGAACTGAGCAGTAACAAGAATTTAAATTAAATTGGTCCTGGCTTTTAACATTTTTGCAAGTGATATTGTGGAAGGTCTGTTGTAAAAGTTATATCTCTTTGCAGATGATACCAAAATCTGCAACAGAATGGATACCCTGGAAGGTATAAATAGCATGAGGGAGAGATCTAGCTAAGCTTGAAGAATGGTTGAGAATTTGCCAGCTAAGATTTAATGCTAAAAAAATCAAGATCATACGTTTGGGCTGCAAAAGCCCAAGGGAGTGGTACAGTATATGGGGGGTGAAGTACTTTAATGCATGAAAGAAGAGCAGAACCTGGGAATGAGCATATCAGATAATCGTAAAGTAGCCAAACAGATAGAAAAGGCAACAGAAAAAGCCAGCAGGATGCTTGGGTGCATAGGAAGAGGAATGATCAGCAAAAAAGAGGAGGAGATTATGACTTTATACAAGTCTCTAGAAAGACCTTATTTGGATTACTGTGTATGATACTGGAGACCGCACTTTCAAAAGGATTTAAACAGCATGGAGTCTGTCCAGAGGGTGGCTAGGAAAATGGCCAGTGGTCGTCGTCATCCAATGCCAAAGCATGATCACATTCGCATTCAATAAGCACCAGTCGGAGAACAAGGTTTAAAACTAGCTTTGTTTATTTTTTGCAGAAGATTATTGGGGCCACTATCTGACACAGCTGTGTTTCGGCACTGCCTTTGTCAGGGATTCTGACCTAAGAAACAGAGATATTTATAACAAATCATATGAAAGCCATAATTACAAATATAGATTATAAAAGAACATAAAAACATCAGAAGATTAAAGAAAACATTTGAGTAGTATCAATAAGGAATGCCATGTTTTACATTTTAGTTTATTATTGACACGTTCTATTATTTTTCAGCATAAGATGGTTTTTAACAGTTTATTTCCATGAACAAGCAGGAATGTAGTCTTCACATATGGGTATCGTCGGTACCGACGGAGCCTGCGCGGGAACGCTCCCCAGCGTCCAATTAGAAAGCTTTTGGGAGCATCCCACAGCGCCTGCGTGCTGCCTTCCCGCCTTTCCCAACTGCCTCTCTCCAGTTCTTCATTTGCCGCAGAGCCAGCAGGTTGTCGTTCCTGTCACTGCAGAAAATTTTTCCTATTCTCCTTCTTTTTTATGGTCGTGTCTGCCTTCCCTCGACGCTGTACCGGTACCGCCGGTTCTGTCTTTCTTTCTTTTAAAAAAAAAAAAAATGATTATTTTCTTTTTCCAAATTTTTTCTTCTTCAGGTGCACGTGCAATTTTGGGCACTAGGCCCAAAATTTCCTTTACTATGGAAAACCCCGCTTCGGGTTTCAAGAAGTGTACCAAGTGTGTCTGTACCATCTCCGTCACCGACACCCTTGAGTGGTGCCTCAAATGTTTAGGTCCTGACCACTCCATTTCAGAGTGTATGGCCTGTGGGATGATGTCGAAGAGGGGCCGGCAAAATCGAGCTGCTAAGCTCAGCACCCTTTTTCCCTCCAATGCAGCTTCTGTGGCATCGACGTCTTCCAGGGCGACATCTTCCTCCCATGGATCTCAGATAACTAAACATAAGTCTGGCCAGTCCTCAAAGGGGTAGATCTCCTTCCAAGCATCGAGATGCCTCTGGCATTGCCCTTGAGGGACTTGCACCTGCAAAATTGCCCCCGCAGGAGGCTTCAGCTTCCAAAGCATTATCAGGGCTCCAGGATGTTCTCGAGGCCTCAACCTCGGCAGAACTACTGGTGCCATGCTCTGGGGTACCGGCCGCTTTCTCTAGTACCGATACCCAGGCATCGGCAGCGTCGATAGACCAGAGATTCCTGGCTATTGAACGCAGTCTGGCGGCTCTCCTTGCGGCATCGGTACCCTCGGAACCGCTTCAGACAGTTCAACCAGTACCTGTTCCTGCACCTGTACTGACAACATCGACATCGGTGTCTGCATTGCCAGCACCGAGTCATGCTATGTCTTCCGGTACCGACAAACTGATACCGATTTCCCCCCCCCCCCCCTCCCGGCACCGACTTCGATTGGTACGGGTATCATGCTCTACAAGAGCACCCGGATAGAAGGTACTATGAATCCTCGGAGGAGTCTGAGGATTCTGACAGTTCGGTCGGTACCGGAGTACTTCTCCCGGAGGAGCTTTCCTCTCGTAAACATAGGATGTCTCCTCCAGAAGATATATACTTTCAGGATTTTATCAGGGAGGTGGCTCGAGGTCTTTCCATTACAGTGGCTCCTGAAACAGAGCCCAGAGCAAAGGAGTTGGAGATTTTACAATATCCCAAGGCTCCTAAGGAGGCAGCTACTTTGCCTATTCATGAGATCTTACATGATCTCATGTTAAGAATGTGGGAAACACCTCTTACCACCTCTCCTCACTCTCGTAGACTGGATACCATGTATCTAGTACCTCCTTGTCCTGGCTTCCAGAAGACTCAGCTTCCTCACCACTCCATTGAAGTGGAATCAGCTGTGAGAAGGATTAGGAGTGCAAAGAGGCATGCCTCTAATCCTCCAGGACGTGAGTGTAGAACTTTGGATGCCTTTGGACGTCGTACTTTCCAGGCTTCCAGGCTTTCCGCCAGGATCAATTCCTATATTTTATATATGGGAATGTTCCTTAAGGAAGTCACAGGAGATTTGGAGATTTTGAGCCCTCTCCTTCCTGATGATAGGCAGGATTTTCTCACACTGCTTAAACATGCCCAGGATGTTTCCAAGTTTGTCAATCGTGCAGCTTTTGACTGTTTTGAGTGCATAAGCAGAACCTCTGCCATTGCCATAGGTGCACGTAGGATTGCCTGGCTCCAGGCATCTGACTTGGAGCTCTGGGTACAGGACAAACTGGACAATATCCCTTGTACAGGTGAGAATCTCTTTGACAAAAATTGGCAAGAGAAAGCTAATGAACTGGATGCTGATAACTCCACTTTGGATAGATTATCCAAAGCTACAGCTGATCCTGCAAGGAAGAAATCTTTCAAAAAACATTCTTCTCCAAAAAGAAAAGGTTTTACCCCTCTTATACCCAGCAGGGACATTTCGCAGGTCAGTCTGCCCGAAAGGGTCAGCAACCACCTAAACAAAGGAAAGCAAAGACTGCTAAGCCTCAACCGTCTCAGCAGTCTCAGCCTCCACAAGGCCTTTGACTTCCATCTAGAGAACTTAGCCTTCCTGGCCCTCAGCGGACCAGAGCCTTCCACCATTCCTGGAAGGTTGTGTCATTTTGCCCACAGATGGGGGCAAATAACAGCAGAAGATTGGACTCTCTCCATTATAAAAGAGGGGTACAAGCTTCACTTCCTTCGCATGCCCTCTCCTACGATGGTAAGACAGTTCAATTCTCAGAACTCTCTCAACAACCTGTTAGGTCAAGAGGTCACTATGCTTCTGACCCAAGGGGCAATAGAAGAGGTACCCATTCCCCAACATGGTACAGGGTTTTACTTCCTCTATTTCCTTATCCCAAAGAAAACAGGGGGACATAGACCTATTTTGGACCTCAGAGAATTGAACAAATTCCTGTTCAAAGAGAAATTCAAAGATGATTTCTCTGGGAACTCTGCTGCCATACCTTCAGAGTCAGGATTGACTTTGTTCTCTAGATCTCAAGGATGCGTACTGTGGTGACGAAGCTACCCCAGAGCCTAGGGAAATAGGGAAAACACTAGCAGTTTCCTCCAAGCCAGAAAGAAAGTGCAGGGAACTGCCACTTTAAAAGTCCAACTAGGAAAGAAAAAAACATGTCTAAAGCTGCTGTCCTAAGGCCATGCCCCAGCTCCATAGCAACGGAGGAAGGCAATGAGAGTTTTCTGGGGGCGGGGTGGAAGGATACAGGCCAGCCCCACTCATTTAAGCCCCAGAGAACAGGGAGGGAGGAGCTCGATAGGAGGAAGGGAAACGGAAGCAGGAACCAAGACAGAGACAGAAGGGCTAATGCATGCAGGAGCAAGCACAGCCGAGAAAGTAGCAGTGAAACAGTGGTGGAAGGAATACTGAAAGAAACCGCAAGTAAGGATTCTAGCAGAGAAGCCAGAGAAAGGTACTCAGACGACAGACTGAGGGAAGAGTCTCCTCATAGCCAGCACCAGAGTTTGGAGCAGAGCCTGTGCTGTAGAAAGTCTGCCATGGGTACAGGAAGCAGGAGGTTTAAGCCAGGAGAGAGTGCTGTATATAACTCAGTTACAGGGACTTTCCAGGAAACGCTGAGTCCAAGAGTCTCACCTCGGGGAAAGCTGGTAAGGAAGCCTCTTGATAGAGAAAACCTGAATTCTTTGAAACTTTTAAACAGCTTGCTACGAGATAAAGAGCTCCCCTGCCCTGATAACAGCCCTAAGTCAAGAGAGAGGTCTCGGTGGGAACAGCTTGTTAAGTTGCTTGAGGAAGTCAAGCCCACGCTGTCTCCAGCCGTTTCTAGTCAGGAAGCTGCAGACCCTGACTGCCCTGAATGTGAGTTTATGGAAATAGAGGATTGTAATATTGAATCGGATCTATCTGATTGTGACATGGATTGTGCTTTATCCAGAAGGGTAGAGTGAGAAACCGGTGAACTATAAGCTTGAAGGAATCCCAGCCGTGTGGTATTTGAATGTGTGCTGTGAAGAGGCTAAGAAAGTTTTAATTAGAGTTGCTGATATGTTTTAAATGCGTGAGACCTTTAAGGTTGAATTCTAAATGTCTCTAAAGCAACTAATTAAACCTGCATAAACTAAAGTAAAGAAGAAAGCTCATTGTATCAGTACGGCTGCCTGAAAGCCCTTGTTTGCTGGCCAATTGCAGTAAAGGACTGTAAAGTAACATTTCTGTTGAAGGAAGAAGGAATTATCTGGCTGAGCGAGGCAAAGGCAATTGCAGCAAAGGACTATAAAGTGATATCTTTGTTTTTGAATGAAGAAACCATTACCTTGTTGAGGAAAGCAAAGGCAATTGGTAATTGTGGAAAAGTTTATACAGAAGTTAATTTCTTGTGGCAAAAGTTTCTTATTGTATGTTGAGCCAAGCTTCTTTGGAAGTTCCTTAAAACAAAGGAGGCAAAAATAAAAATTTCCTGTGTTGCTTTCAAACCTCGGCCTAATCATTTATTACAACTACAGCTAAGTAATCAAGCAACTACAACTCCCAGGAGCCTTTGCCCTGGGAGCCCATATAAAAGGGATATTGAAGGTGCAGCAGCCCCCTCCCCGCTTTAGGCAACCGCCTAGGCGGGGGAGGAGGCGACAGTACACGCATGTTCTCATCCATCCAACTCACCGAAGATTCCTTCGGTTCCTTTTTCAAGGAAAGCACTACCAATACAGGGTGCTTCCTTTTGGCCTGGCCTCAGCACCAAGGGTGTTCATGAAATGCATGGCTGTGGTAGCAGCATTTCTTCGCACTCTAGGAATATTCGTCTTCCCCTACTTAGACGACTGGCTCATTTGAGCCCCATCAGAGTCAGAGGCCAGGATTTCTCTATCTTGCACAATGCATATCCTTCAGTATTTGGGCCTGGTCATAAACATCCCAAAATCCAGCCTAACTCCCACTCAGTCTCTAGAGTTTATAGGAGCTTTGCTGGATACCAGAAAAGCAAGGGCCTATCTTCCACAGCCCCGCTGCCTTCTCATTGTGCAGTTAGCCTCCCAGGCTGTGTTGAAAACTCATCTCACTGCTCGGGAAATGTTACAATTACTATGCCACATGGCATCTACTGTGTATGTGGTCCCCTATTCTCGCCTCCATATGAGAGCAGCCCAATGGACTCTATCCACTCCGTGGACTCGGGCATCAGGATGCCTACCAGACAAAATAGCAAGCACAAGTCGCCTTATTTTGTCTCTCCAATAGTGGCATTCAACCCAAAACCTGTTGGTAGGGTCCCCTTTCCAGCAGCCCCTACCCCAGGTCACTCTAACAACAGATGCCTCACAGCTGGGTTGGGGAGCTCACCTGCAAGATCTCTCTACCCAAGGCACCTGGACTCCAGAGGAGACCAACTTACGTATCAATCTCCTAGAACTCAGAGCAATCTTCCTTGCTCTTCGAGTGTTCCACACCCAGCTAAGCTACAAGACAGTCCTAATTCAGACGGACAGTCAAGTAGCTATGTTCTTTCTGAACAAGCAGGGAGGAACAGGCTCTCTGTCGCTTTGCAACGAAGCTTTGCGACTATGGGCCCTCGCCAGAGAGCATCAGATTCATCTCCTTGCGGTGTACCTGCCAGGCATTCAAAACTCTTGGGCAGACAGACTCAGTCAAGTTCTGCTCCCACACAAATGGTCTCTCCATGCAGACCAGGTAGCAAAAAGTTTTCAAATTTGGGGAACCCCGGACATAGATCTCTTTGCAAGTCCTCTAAATGCTAAACTTCCCTGGTTCTGTTCCAGAATTCCGGCTCAGGGTTCTCAGGCCAGGGATGCTTTCCTCCTCCATTGGGGTCAGGACTTCCTATATGCCTTTCCACCCATTCCCCAAATTCCCAAAACCCTATTCAAGCTTCAGAGAGACAGAGGCAATATGATTCTCATAGCTCCAGATTGGCCACGGCAAGTGTGGTACCCTCTGCTCCTACATCTCTCTCAAACTCCATCTCTGGATCTCGGATCTGCTCCAGATCTCCTGTCTCAGGAGGACGGGATGTTGTGGCATCCAAATCTCCACTCTCTGCATCTCAGGGCCTGGTTGCTGAGAGCCTAGACCTTCATGGTCTTAACCTTTCTCAACAAGTAAAGGATGTCCTTTATGCTTCCAGGAAACCTTCCACAAGACGCTCTTATGCTTTCAAGTGGAAAAGGTTTTCCATATGGTGTTCGCAGAAGGGTCTTGACCCCCTTGCAATACCTCTGGAATCATTACTGTAGTACTGCTTCTGCGTTACACCCAATGTTTCTTCAGGGGTTATTCTCAAAACGGATGCGCTGCATCTGTTTGAAGAAATCCAGTTGAGATAGCATGCGAAAATGGTGGTATACGACATGGGCAGCATTTCTCCGTTTTGAGAATAACCCCTGAAGAAACATTGGGTGTAACGAAGAAGCACTACTTGGAGGCTTTGGGATTTTACAGACCATTTATAGTGTATTTTTGAGTACAGTGAGTGCAAGTAGTGTTATGAATATTTGTCGTTTAAAAGACAATATCAGCATATTAACACTACTGAAGGTCGTTGATGCAATATGAGCAGGAGTGCTAGAATTTTTCTAGTTTCACTGCTGTAGAGTCTGAGACCTTCTAGTGACATATAAGAAGTCACTACATGAAAAACAGAACAGTGGGTGTATACCCTGTGTTTTAGTTTGAGTGGACAATCATTAAAACAGCAGTTTAACACTCAAGAGAGAGACCATATATATTTGTCCACATGAAAGAGACATACGATAATGGAAGTCAGTAGATGCTTTAAGTTAACTATAACAAGTATAGCTGGCACCTCTGTGGTGACTTGAAGGTAGTTGCCCTTTTAATGGGACTGCAGCAGGGATATATAAAATACATGTGTTTCTTATGTGAGTGGGATAGCCGAGCAAGGGATTGGCACTACTTGCAGAAGGAATGGAATCACAGACAAAATGTAACAGTTGGAGAGAAGAATATCCAGCACCCAGCTCTGGTTGAGGCTTACAAAATCCTGCTACCACCCCTTCACATCAAACTAGGTTTGATGAAAAACTTTGTGAAAGCCATGGACCGCACTTCGCCAGCTTTCCGATACCTGCATGAAAAATTCCCTCAACTCAGCGAAGCAAAGATTAAAGAGGGAGTTTTTGTGGGTCCTCAGATTCGAGAGCTCTTCAAAGATGACCGGTTCAACAACTTGCAGCAGGGTGATGCGAAACAAGCATGGAATGCTTTTCACCTAGTGTCAACTAACTTTCTCGGGGAATGTTAGGGCAGAAAACTGCAAGGAACTAGTAGAAGACATGCTGATGCAGTATCAGATACTTGGCTGCAGTAGGTCTCTAAAGATCCATTTCCTTGATTCCCATCTCGATTTCTTTCCTGACAACTGTGGTATGGTTAGTGATGAACAGGGCGAACGTTTTCACCAGGATATCGCAATGATGGAGCAAAGATACCAGGGAAAATGGTCCACTACAATGCTGGCTGACTACTGCTGGACACTCCCCAGAGAAGCTCCCAAACAGCTGTACAAGAGACAGGCGAAAAAATCTAAGTAGTCGTCTATGACTTGGCTTTTACAGGTATTAACTGAAGGCCTATTATATTTACTATTGACATGCATTTTGTGACGTACACATTAATTCCTGTAGATTACAAAAACACTAGAGCCATCTTTGCAATTTCACTGTCATATTCATGTTCAGCATATAAAAATTGATAAGAAATTACTATTTTTATTTCAGTATCATGACTTTGTAAAAATTTATTGACCAGTGTTCTTTTTAACATCTTTGTTAGTGATATAGCAGAAGGGCTGTCGGGTTAGGTTTGCCTCTTTGCGGATGATACCAAAATCTGCAATAGAGTAGATACCCAGGAAGGTGTAGATAACATGAGGATGGGTCTAGCTAAGCTTGAAGAATGGTCTAGAATTTGGCAGCTGGGATTTAATGTTAAAAAATGTAAGGTCATGCATTTGGGCTGCAGCAATCCAAGGAAGCAGTATAGTATAGGGGGTGAAGAACTTTTGTCCACTGAAGAGCGGGACCTAGGCATGGTTGTGTCTGATGATCTTAAAGTAGCTAAACAGGTAGAAAAGGTGACGGCAAAAGCTAGAAGGATGCTTGGGTGCATATGGAGAAGAATGGCTAGCAGAAAAAAAGGAGGTGATAGTGCCTCTGTATAAGTCTTTGGTGCAACCTCATTTGGAGTATAGTGTGCAATTCTGGAGACTGCACTTTCGAAAGGATATAAACAGGATGGAGTCAGTACAGAGGGTGGCTACTAAAATGGTTAGTGGTCTTCATTATAAAGCATATGAGGAAAGCCTTAAGGATCTTAATATGTACGCCTTAGAGGAAAGGCGGGATAGAGGTGATATGATTGAGATGTTTAAATACCTCCGTGGCATAAATGCACAGGTGGAGAGCCTCTTTCAATTGAAAGCAAGTTCTGCTACGAGGGGACCTGGGATGAGGGTGAAGGGGGATAGATTCGGGAGTGATATGCTGAAATATTTCTTTACGGAAAGAGTGGTGGATCCGTGGAATAGTCTCCCAGTGGAGGTGGTAGAGATGAGGACAGTATCTGAATTCAAAAAAAGCATGGGACAAACATAGGATCTCTAAAGCAAAAAAGGGGACTATTGTATTTGTTGATATTGAAGGATAGACTAGATAGGCCATGTGGTCTTTTTGTGTCGTCATTTTTCTATGTTTCTATCCAGTCATTTGTATATGTTATTTCTTCTGCAGTTTATGGAAAAGCCCCATTACAGGTAAGCAGTTTTGCTTTATCTGTCGAAAGCTAAGGATGCATATATTCCGAGTTTTCAGGGTGGAGTAAACATCTTTTATCTGTCTCATGGTGCAGGGACAGAAGTACAGAGCTTTAATAGACTGTTACACACTCCTTAACCTGAAATATCTTCTCTTGCTGGTTTTCTGCAGTTGATGTCGTCTGTTGTTCCATTCCGGAGATTTATGTGGAGAAAACTTTGCAGTTCTTGTCTGCTGCCTTGGAGACATCTCAGCATCTAGAATTCTATCTGACTTGGGCCCAGCGATTGCTTATGCTGCATGGGCAGAAGCTAAAAACAAGGTTAGTGACCTTTTAAAATAAAAATAAAAACTTTGGGCAGATAATTTTTAGGACAAGGAGCTCACAGGCCAGATATTTACTGTATTTTCTGTGTTTGCAACAATTTCTCTATGAAGTTTCTCTATAAAAGTTAATTAACTGGCCTATACCATGAAAATCTTTTTCTCTCAATTTACAGATGCAAAATATATAGGGAAAAGAGCACAGCAAAATTTCAAAAGGAAATTCTGGCATGTACTTCGGTTGGCCTGCTCTAGCTTCCCTCATTTTTTTTGCCCCAGAGGCTCCCAACACGCATTCCTACCCTAGCGCCTGTAACGCACATTGCAGTAAAAGAGCAGTGAAAGCGCAGTTAACGCACGCCTTTGGGCCGCCACAGCCTTAGTGCGTGCTATTGTGATACTCGTCTTAACTCTGTCTTCTTCCAGGAAATGTTGTTTGACCTGTGGTAAGAGAGGTGCCTCATCTCCAGATTCTGGACGCTGCTCTTCTTGCATGGCAGTTTCTGAGTCGTCCCTGGAAAGCCTGCTCTCTTTTCAGCTGGGGTATGCTATTACTTCAGCCTTACCTGCCTCAGGGCAGGAGGTGATGGATGACGCTATGGGTGAGGCTGTCCAGCCAGCCAGAGGATTCGGCGACTATGCTGTGAGCCTTTTGTCCTCCTCTGGGGGTCTTTGGTGGCTGTGCCCCCTGGTGTTGGGGGGATCATTTCCAAGAGGAGAGCTTCCGGACTCCAGCTTGTCTCCCTGGAATTCTTTCTTTTTTGCAGCAGACCTGGTCCTTCTGGCATGGAAATTCAGGCCATGTGACCTCTGGGTGCCCCCAGGTGCAGTCTTGTGTGGAGCAGGAGGAGAGTGGAAGTCCTATTTGATTGTCTTTGACTAAACATCCCCAGCGTGGGGTGCCCCCCCTGGAGATAGGGTAGAGCTGTCCAAGATTTGGCTGTGACTTTGATTCAGATGTCTGGCAGCATTGATTGTCCGGGTCTAATCCACCTTGAACTTGATGGATGCCTTCTGGCAAGGAACAGGAGCCGAAAGTACACTCACTCCTTAAAGGGGTACGAAAGTCCACTACTGTCTTTCTGTTTCTGAATGTGATCATGGATATGATACAGTTAGAGTGGGACTCTCTGCCTAAAGGGTCTAGGGATGTGTAAGAAGATTTCTGCTCTATCAAAGGGAGGAGTGTGTTAAATGGTTTGGTATTTCTAAGGTGGATACACAGCAGACGGCGATTACTAAACGAACCATTTCTTTGGAAGGCAGATCGGACTTAAAGGATTTTCTGGACCATAAGGTTTGCTGTTCTATGTTTCCGGACCCTGTTCGAGAGCCAGGTGGTTCGAGTGATTTTCAGACAACGCCATGGCAGTGGCTTGTTTCAGTCAGCAGGGTGGCATGGTTTGCTGCGGTAACCCTGGGGATGGCTCTCCTGTTTGTCTGCATGAAGAAGAACCTCCTAGCTGTCTCATCTCAGCACATTACTGGGGTGGGCATTGTGTAAATGGACTTCTCCAGGACCAAGCAGGAAGTCAGTCCTCACATATGGGTGACGTGGGCGCCGACGGAGCCCCCATGCGGAGCATTTCCCCAGCTTTCAAAGAAAGCCTTTGGGAATGCAGCACGCATGCGCGGTCCCCTTCCCGCCCAAGGGTGCCTTCTTGCTCAGTCTTCTTTTTTCCGCGGAGCCTGACAGACATGTTTCGTTTTCACCCGAGGAAAAAGTTTATTTTTCTATGTGGATCCATGTTTTCTTCGGTTCGACGCCGGTTTCCCTTTCCCGCCTGGGCCCGGTACACCGGTATCGAGCCCGGACTTCATATTTCGTTTTTTGTCCTTTGTGACTAGCGTGCACGCCATTTTTCTATTTTTCACTGGCAGCGCTGTCTTTTGACCTCGCAGGGGCCCTTTTTCCCCCCGATGGCTGCCAGCGGGTTTAAAAAGTGTGATTGGTGTAAGAAACGTATGTCTCTCACCGACACACATGACTGCTGCCTCTGCTGCCTCGGGCCCGATCATGACCCGATGATCTGTGGCCCGTGTGGGAAAATGTCCTCGAAGGCGTTGAGGAGCCGGCAGCACCAAAAAAGAAAGAATCTTCTCTGACTCCGCGTCTGGCCGGGCCCGGACTTCGTCAGAGACCTCGACGTCTCGGGACTCCAATCCCGAGCATCGCCGGGGTTCCTCTGAGAGGGGGTCTCCCTCGCGGGAGCATCGCAGGAAGAAGAAACCCGTGAGGACGACGTCGGTGGATGCACTTGGCTCCTCGAGGGCCAGGTCGCATAGCCCCGAGCGCCGTCCCGGGTCTTCGGAGTCAGAGAGGCCTGCTAATCAACCTCGTGTGGAGACTGAGTCCCCGAGTCACATGAGTACTGTAGTCCTCGTGGACTCTCCTCTGGGGGAACCGACGTCGGGCCCGACCCCATCGGGGCCCGAGTTGGGGGCTGCTGAGTCTCCTGAGCTCGGATCAGGTTGACGGCCTTGGAGAGCAGCTTGGCTGCCTTCATGGAACAGCAGCGGGCACTTATCGCTGGTCTCACCGGTGCACCTGCCCCGACCACCGGGATATCGACATCCAAGTCAAACCCGGAGGCCGAGCCGATCCTCGAGTCCATGCGCTCTCGGGTTGATCCTCGGCCAAGGTCTCCATTCATTAATTTATAGACTTCTATCATATCTCCCCTCAGCCGTCTCTTTTCCAGGTTAAAGAGCCCTAACCTTTTTAGCCTTCCTTCATAGGAGTATCCTTCCATCCCCTTTACCATTTTGGTAGCTCTTCTCTGTACCTTTTCTAAAATCGCTATATCCTTTTTAAGATACGGCGACCAGAATTGCACAGAATATTCAAGGTGCGGTCTCACCATGGAACGATATAGAGGCATTATAATATCTTTTGTTTTATTTTCCATTCCTTTCCTTATCATACCTAGCATTCTATTTGCTGTCTTGGCCGCCGCTGCACACTGGGCCGAGGGTTTTAACATGGTATCCACAATGACGCCTAAATCTTTTTCCTGGGTGATGGTTCCTAATGTGGAACATTGCATCGTGTAACCATAGTTTGGGTTGTTCTTCCCTAGGTGCATAACCTTGCACTTGTCCACATTCAATTTCATCTGCCATTTTGATGCCCAGTCTTCCAATTTATCAAGATCCTCTTGCAATTGTTCACAATCCTCTTGGGTTTTAACAACTTTAAATAGTTTTGTGTCATCTGCAAATTTGATAACCTCACTCGTTATTCCATTTTCCAGGTCATTTATGAATATGTCAAAAAGCAGCGGACCCAATACAGATCCTTGGGGTACACCACTATTCACCTCTCTCCATTGTGAAAATTGGCCATTTAGCCCTACCCTCTGCTTTCTATCTTTTAACCAGTTCCTGAACCACAATAGTACACTGCCTCCTATCCCATGACTCTTTAGTTTTGCCAAACGTTTCTGATGAGGGACCTTGTCAAAGGCTTTCAGAAAGTCCAGATACACAATATCAACCGACTCACCTTTGTCCACCTGTTTATTCACTCCTTCAAAAAAACATAACAGATTAGTAAGACAAGATCTTCCTTGTCTAAAGCCATGTTGGCTGTCTCCCTTTAGGTTGTGACTATCTACATGCTGAGTAATTTTATTCTTTATGATGGTTTCTACCATTTTTCCCGGTACTGACGTCAGGCTCACCGGTCTGTAGTTTCCCGGATCACCCCAGGAACCCTTTTTAAAAATTGGTGTTACATTGGCGATCCTCCAATCTTCAGGTATTAGAGATGATTCAGCTCTTCGTCTCCTTTGATCCTAATAATTTGGGGTTACCTGTCTCCAAGCGTACCCTGTCCATTTGGATAGCAGACTGTATCGCCTGGGCGTACAGGGCAGCTGGCCTCTCCTTGCAGGGTCGAGTCACGTTTCACCGTGTCAGGGCGAAGGCTGCATCAGTGCTCATCTCCTCTCTGTTCCGTTGGCAGACATCTGCCAGGCCGCTACTTGGTCTTCAAGCCAGACTTTTGCGACCCACTACTGCCTCGAGAGGGAGTCCCGCAGGGACAGTCCTTTTAGACAGGTGGTACTCCGTAATCTCTTTGAGGTATAGGCAACTCCTACCCTCCGGCCCTGGTGTTGGGCTACTGTTCGGGGGTGTTCTCAGAGAAGATTCTTTTCGCACATGCTGAGGCTCTAGAGGGAGCTCATTTTTTCAGCTTTGGGTCCCCGGTAGTTTTAAGCTGGGGAGTCCCATATGTGAGGACTGACTTCCTGCTTGGCCCTGGAGAAAGCGTAGTTACTCACCTGTAACAGGTGTTCTCCAGGAACAGCAGGAATCAGGCCTCACAACCCTCCCTCCTCCCCTTGGAGTTGCAGTCATATGATTTATTTTGTTTTTTTGCTGTCGTTTAGCTATGTTATCAGACTTAGCAAGATGGCACCCTTGGGCGGGAAGGGGACCGCGCATGCGTGCTGCATTCCCAAAGGCTTTCTTTGAAAGCTGGGGAAATGCTCCACATGGGGGCTCCGTCGGTGCCGACGTCACCCATATGTGAGGACTGATTCCTCCTGCTCCTGGAGAACACTTGTTACAGGTGAGTAACTATGCTTTCTCAGCCAGCGCTCTCTGGATCCAAGAGAGTAGGAGTTGAGTGAAGAAGCATTTCAGTTGATTCTGCACTTTAGGGGTCGCCCCGAGATGGATCTGATGGCGGACCCGCTCCAGTGGCAAGTATGCTGCTTCTGCAGTCATCACACAAAGAGTGGGTCTGAGTGCGTCAACACCCTGGCTCAGTTTTGGCCACATCAGCAACTGGTGTATGTGTTTCCTCCGTGGTCCCTGGTGAGGTTTGTGATTTGGCATATAGGGCACCAGCCAGGAAGAATTATTCTCCAGGAACAAGCAGGAAGTCATGGGTGCCAACAGAGCCCACACAGAAGCATCTCCCCAGCTTTCAAAGAAAGCTTTTGGGAGATGCCACCACACATGTGTGGTCCCCTTCCCGCCAAAGTGTGCCGTCTTGCTCAATCTCCATTTTTCTGCAGAGTCCAACAGACGCACGTCCAGTGTCCCCAGAAAAATTTCTTTAAAACTTAGTAATTTAGTTTAGCTTTCCAGTAAGCATATCGGTTCCTCTTCCCGACCCGAGCTGGCATCCTCAACGCTGTCCTTGGGCCTATCCTTCACCTTTGTTCTTCAAGGTTCACTCGACCGGCACTTCGTGTCCTTTTTCACCCAGCGTCATTGACCCTGTCTGGGTGCATCCCACCATATCCCCCGGTAGGTTCAAAAAATGTGACCACTGCAGTCAAACCATGTCCATCCATGACTGCTGCTTGCGTTGCCTGGGACTGGACCACAACAGTTCCAATTGTGACCTTTGCCAGGCCAAATCAGCAAAAACCAACAAGAAGAGGTTGGAATTGCAGGATAAGATGTTCCCGAGGTCCGACTCTGCACCCACGTCCCCATTGCCTAGCTCCAAGTCAAGCACATCCTGCAACATCTGGGCATCCTCAATGTCTCATGGCCGTGGATCCTCTGAGAAGATCCCGGAGCAGAAGCGGAAGAAAAAGAAGTCCTCAAAGATCCCGGAGAAACCTGGTAAATCGTACTGGAGAGACTCTGAGGAATCAGAGAGACGCCCAGCCAAGCTTTCCAAAATGGGCCCTTCAGCAGGCAGAGAACAGCCAAGGGCACTCAAGGCCATGGTGATTATTGATGACACACTCTCCGGAGTGTCGGCATCGGGCCCGAAGCCATCAGTGCTCGTGTCGAAAGTTGCAGAGCCTTCTAGCATGAGAACCAGAATGGCGGCCTTGTAGAAGAACATCACTGCTATCCTGGCCTTGCAGCAGGTGATGATGGCTGGTTCACCCACCCACCGACTGCAAGGGGGTCACCGGTCGTCGAGCCTAGCATCGAGTGCCGCTGCCCTCAAGTAAGCCCTCGGCGCTAGTCGAGAGCCCGGTATCATTCTTTGGGTATCTGGTCCTCACTGGCTAGTGTCTGCGACACGGACCTCAGGTCCTTGACAGGCCTCCAGCCCCTGGGCACAGTCCTCAACTACTGGGGTCACAGGGCCCCTGAATCCTCATCACCACGCAACTCCAAGTGGGAGACCGAGGACGAGGCATTCCCGGACACCCGGATACACCAAGATGTCCTCTCAGACCAGTCTCCACCGGCACCTCTACACCGGTCTCCGTCCGAGGATGTGGCCTTCCACGACTTCGTATGGGATATGACTACGGTGCTCTCGTTTCAGGCCGAGGAAGACCCGCACACTGAGGAACTGGAAATCCTCCAGTATGAGGTCCCTTCCCGGGAGAACCTCATGGTGCCGGTGCAACCGATCCTCAAGCGGCTGCTCCTCCAGATGTGGGAAACACCGGCATCGATGCCCATTGTCAGCCACCGGCTCAGCATGATGTACCACGTCTGCAAGAGTCCAGGGTTCCAAAAAACCCAGTTACCGCATAACTCCATGGTTGTCGAGTCGACCATGCACAAACTAAAGAGTCTGAAGATCCACACCTCAGTCTCCCCCGCCCCTCCCCCCCTGGGTAGGGAGGCTTGGACCCTCGACACCCTCGGGCGCAAATGTTTCCATGGTTCGATGCTAGGGTGCAGAGTCCAGGCCTATGAGTTCTACATTGGCATGTACCTTAAGGCACTAGCCAAAGAGCTTGCTGTGTTCTCAGCAGGCCTCAACAGGAAATCCCTCCAGTGGTTCAAGACCCTGACTGTGGCGGTACAGGACTCAAAGTTCCTCTTTTGAGCAGCTTATGATGGCTTCGAATCGTTGGCTCGAGTTGCAGCTGCTGGCATCGGGGCAGACTCCAAGCCTGATTACAATCACCCAACCTCAAATAGTGGGTCCCGGCAAACTACTCAATGTCCCCTGTACCAGTGAGAATCTTTTCAGCCAACCTATGTCTGACAAGGCTGCCGAGATTGAGAAAGACTTTGTGATTCGACAAAGGCTCTCCAAAAAGACCTTGTGGCTTCCCCGTGGAAAATCACCGAGGAAAAAGCCTTTTTTCCCCAGAAAGAAGGACATCTTCTCTCATACCCAACAAAACCAAGGCTACTCAGGGCCTCTGCAGGGTACCCAGCCCAAAAGACAAGGGCATGGGACCCAGAAAGCCAAAACCCTCTAAGCCTCAGGCTCCAGCTCCTGCCCAGTCAGGGGGGAGCTTTTGACTTCCAGGGCATGGCCCCCTCTCCCCCAGTAGGCCTTTCTCAGCCCACAGGGGGACGTCTGGCATTCTTCGCCATTCTTCCTAACGGTACAATATCCCGTTACACCCACCGTATATATGCTACCTAAGATTCACAAATCTCTTGTAAATCCACCAGGGCATCCTATAGTCTCCGCTATAGGTTCACTATTAGAACCCTTTTCAAAATTTTTGGATGTCTTTTTAAGACCCTTAATCCCGAAAGTTCCATCTTACGTACAAGACTCAACGCATATTATTAATATTCTAAGGGATTTTAATGGTTTTCATGACCAGTTGGTTTTAGTCACCTTAGATAAATCCTCTTTATACACAAATATCCCACAGAGAGCAGTATTGGACATTATAGAGGATGCTTTAATCTCCAGGAACAAGCAGGAATGAGTCTTCACATATGGGTACGTCGGTACCGACGGAGCCTGCGTGGGAACGCTCCCCAGCGTCCCAAAAAAGGAAAGCTTTTGGGAGCATCCCACAGCGCCTGCGCGCTGCCTTCCCGCCTTTCCTAACCGCCTCTCTCCAGTTCTTCTTTTCCGCGGAGCCAGCAGGTCGTTTTCCTGTCACCGCTGAAGAAGTTCTTTATTTCGTTTTATTTATTTGGTCGCGTGTCTGCCTTCTTCGACGTCGGACCGGTACCACCGGTCTTTTCTTTCTTGTCTTAAAAAATATATATTTCTTCCGTTTCACTTTAGTGTATGTTTTTGTCTCTTTGGGCCTTAGGCCTAAGAGAAATTTCCTCATGGAAAAGCCCGCCTCCGGGTTTAAAAAATGCACTAAGTGCAGCGGTACCATTTCTGTTACCGACATCCATGACTGGTGTCTTAAATGTTTGGGTCCTGACCATTCCATCACGGATTGTGCGTCCTGCTCCATGATGTCTAAGAGAGGTTTACAGAACCGAGCAGCTAAGCTCAATACCCTGTTTACCTCTGATGCAGGTTCGGTGGCATCGACGTCCTCCAGGGCTGCTTCTTCCTCCTATGGATCTCAGGTAACCAAACATAAGTCCAGCCGGTCCTCGAAGGGTAGATCTCCCTCTAAGCATCGAGATGCCTCCGGGCTTGCCCTCGAGGATCCTGCACCGGCAAAAGTACCCCAGCGGGAAGCTCCGGCTTCCAAAGCTCCTCCTATGGGGGTCACAGGTTGACATCGATGGCACGGCCTCGACCGATCACCTGTTACAATGTTCTGGGGTACCGGTGGAATCTGCCGGTACCGACTTACAGACATTGATGGCGTCGATGGATCAGAATATTCTGACCATGCAGCAGGCCATCACGGCATTCATTCGAGCTGCGATGCCGCTGGTACCGCAACAGGTTCCATTGCCGGTACCGGCTCCGATTGCATCGACATAGGCTTCGGTGTCGATTGCACCGGTACCCTGTCCGATGATGCCCATCGGTACCAAACCGGTACCGATCACTCCCGATGTCGATACCACTCGGTACGCGTATCTGGCTCTATAGGAGCATCCAGACAGGCGATACTTCGATTCCTCCGAAGACTCTGATGCATCGGAGGTTTCTGTTGAAGCATCGGTACTCCTTCCTCAAGAGCCTTCTTCTCCAAAAAGAAGAATGTCTCCTCCAGAGGACTTGTCTTTTCAGGACTTTATAAGAGAAGTGGCCAGGGGGCTCTCTATCTCAGTGGCCCCTGAGTCAGAGCCTAGAGCCAAAAAGTTGGATATTTTGCAATATCCCAAGGCTCCTAAAGAGGCAGCCACTTTGCCAGTTCATGAGATCCTTTATGATCACATGTTGGGCATATGGGAGACCCCTCTTACTATCTCTTCCCACTCTCGTAGGCTAGACACCATGTACCGTGTCCCGCCTTGTCCTGGGTTTCATAAGACTCAGCTTCCTCACCACTCTATTGTGGTGGAGTCTGCCATGAAAAAGTTAGAGCGCAAAAAGGCACTCTTCTACTCCTCCAGGGAGAGAATGTAGAACCTTAGATGCTTTTGGCAGAAAAATCTTTCAAGCCAGTATGCTTGTTGCCAGAATCAACTCCTGTAGTCTGTATATGGGGATGTTTCTAAAAGAAGTTACAGATCATCTGCAAACTTTCTTCCCTTTTCTTCCAGAAGATAAGAGGGAAGAGTTTCTCACTTGGCTTAAGCATGCCCAAGATGTTTCCAAATTTTCCAACCGTGCAGCCTTTGACTCTTTTGAAGGTGCCAGCAGAGCTTCGGCTATTGCCATAGGTGCACGCAGAATTGCTTGGTTACAAGCTTCTGATCTGGAACCTTGGGTCCAAGATGGATTGGGAAATCTTCCTTGTACAGGTGAAAACCTTTTTGGCAAGGATTGGCAGGCAAAGGCCACACAGATGGATGCAGAAAATTCTGCTTTGGATAGGCTTTCAAAATCTACCTCGAATCCTGTCAAGAAGAGGTTGTTCAAAAAGCCATATTTTCCCAAGAAGGGAAGATATTATCCTGTTTATGGTCAACAGACATCTTCTGCAGGTCATTTTGCTGTAAAGCGTCAACAACTTAAACAGGCCAAGCCTAAGGCTGCAAGGACTCCTGTAGCCCAACAGCCTCAGCCCCCTCAGGGCCTTTGACTTGCATCTAGTGAACTTAGCCTTTCTGGCTATAGCAGAACCAGAGCCTCTCACCATTCCAGGAAGGTTAGCTTACTTTGCTCCCAGATGGGAACAAATCACAGCAGAGCAATGGACCCTCTCCATCATAAGGGAAGGGTACAAACTTCATTTCTCAAACCTTCCTCCTCACACCATGGTGAGACAGTTCAATTCTCAAACATCTCTCCTCGACCTTCTCGGTCAAGAGATTACTACCCTTCTTGCCCAAGGGGCAATAGAAGAAGTACCCCTTCTTCAACAGGGCTCAGGGTTCTACTCCCCCTACTTTCTTATCCCAAAGAAAACAGGGGGCTACAGACCCATATTAGATCTCAGAGAATTAAACAAGTTTCTATGCAAGGAGAAATTCAAAATGATTTCTCTAGGTACTCTCCTTCCCTTCCTTCAGAGTCAGGATTGGCTTTGTTCTCTAGATCTCAAGGATGCGTATACCCATATACTCATCCATCCAGCACACAGAAGGTTCCTTCGGTTCCTTTATCAAGGGAAGCACTACCAATACAGGGTACTTCCTTTTGGTCTGGCCTTTGCTCCAAGAGTGTTCACAAAATGCATGGCAGTAGTAGCTGCATTCCTACGCACTCTAGGAATATTCATATTCCCATATCTGGACGACTGGCTCATCCGAGCTCCATCCCAGTCAGAGGCCCAGACTTCCTTAACCTGCACAATGCGTGTTCTGCAGTGTCTGGGACTGGTGATAAACATTCCAAAGTCCCAACTCACGCCTACTCAGTCTCTAGAGTTCATAGGGGCCTTGCTGGATACCACAACTGCAAGGGCCTATCTTCCCCAGGCCCGTTGCCTACGCTTAGTGCAGTTAGCCTCCCAGATTCAGTTAAAAACCCATTTAACTGCTCAAGAGATGTTACAACTGCTAGGCCACATGGCATCCACTGTGCGTGTGGTCCCTTATGCTCGCCTTCACATGAGGGCAGCTCAATGGACTTTGTCCACCCAATGAACCCAGGCATCAGGGGGTCTGTCAGACAAAATAGCAACTTCCAGGTGCCTCTTTTGGTCTCTCCAGTGGTGGAAGTCCACTCAAAATCTGTTGCAGGGGTCCCCCTTCCAACAGTTGTTACCCCAAGCAACCCTTACAACAGATGCCTCTCCAAAGGGTTGGGGAGCTCATCTTCACGACCTCTCCACCCAGGGCATTTGGTCCCCACAGGAGACCTCTCTACATATCAACATCTTAGAGCTCAGAGCAATCTTCCTGGCTCTCAGTCTTCCATACCCTGCTCAGCTACAAGACAGTCCTCATTCACACGGACAACCAAGTAGCCATGTTCTGTGTGAACAAGCAGGGAGGGACTGGCTCTCTCTCGCTTTGCAACGAAACTCTGAGATTGTGGGCCTTCGCCAGAGAGCATCAAATTCATCTTCTGGCAGTATACCTTCCAGGAGTTCAAAACTCTTGGGCAGACAGACTCAGTCGAGTTCTGCTTCCACACGAATCGTCCCTTCATATGGACCAGATAGTCAGAATCTTTCAAATTTGGGGAACCCCGGACATAGACCTCTTTGCAAGTCCGTGGAATGCCAAACTTCCCCGATTCTGTTACAGAATTCCGTGTCAGGGAGTTCAGGCCAAGGATGCCTTCCTCCTTCATTGGGGTCAAGACTTCCTATACGCCTTTCCACCCATTCCCCTAATTCCCAAGACCCTGTTCAAGCTTCAGAAAGATTGAGGGACTATGATCCTCATAGCTCCACGATGGCCACGCCAAGTGTGCTACCCTCTATTCCTGCATCTCTCTCAAGCTCCCTCCCTGGACTTGGGATCTGCTCCAGATCTCCTGTCTCAGGAGGGGGGAACATTGTGGCACCCAAACCCCCAATCTCTCCATCTCAGGGCTTGGCTGTTGAAGGCTTAGACCTTCAAGATTGGCATCTGTCTCAGCAAGTGAGGGATATCCTTCATGCTTCCAGAAAGCCTTCTACTAGGCGTTCCTATGCTTTTAAATGGAAAAGGTTTACCATTTGGTGTGCTGAAAAGGGTTTTAACCCTCTAGCAATACCTCTGAATTCTTTACTAGAGTATTTGCTGCATTTATCCCATGCAGGCCTTAAAACGAATTCAGTAAGAGTCCATTTGAGTGCTATTGCAGCATCCCTTAAGCCTCTCAATGGACAGCCTATTTCCTCTCATCCTCTTATAGCAAGATTCATGAGAGGCCTTTTTTTGACTAAACCTCCCATCAGACCACCTGCAGTGGCATGGGACTTGAATCTGGTTCTTGGTCAGCTCATGAAGCCTCCCTTTGAACCCTTAGCCACTACCTCCTTGAAATTTCTTTCCTGGAAAATTATCTTTCTTATTGCAGTCACCTTGGCTCGCCGCATCAGTGAGCTGCAGGCCTTGGTGGCTAATCCACCTTATACAAGGTTCCATCATGATAAGGTAGTCCTTCGGACCAATCCACACTTTATGCCTAAAGTGGTCTCACCTTTTCATCTTAACCAAGAGGTGTACTTACCTGTCTTCTTTCCAGGCCCTCATGCATCAAGTGCAGAGAGAAATCTTCATACCCTGGATTGTAAGAGGGCTCTTGCCTTTTACTTACAAAGGACACAGCAACATAGAAAGTCTTCTCAACTCTTTGTTGCTTTTGATCCCTCTCATTTGGGACTTCCAGTCTCTAAGAGAACACTGTCCAGTTGGATTGCTCAGTGTATTTCTTTCGCCTATCAGAGCTAGAACCTTTCTCTGGAGGGCCATGGCAACCTCTATGGCTCATCTAAATTCTGTGTCCATCGACCAGATCTGTCGAGCGGCCACCTGGGCCTCAGTTCATACCTTCACAGCCCATTACTGCTTGGACAAGGACTCCCGCCGGGATGCCTTGTTTGGTCAGGCTGTTCTCAAACACCTGTTCCATTCTTAATCAACTCCTGCCCTCCATCACTGGTTGGATGCCTGAGATCCATGGGAGGAGATAGAGCCCTTCTCAGGGTCTCACAGCCTTGGGGATCTCCCAGGCATCTCTAGCTGGGGAGTCCCCATATGTGAAGACTCATTCCTGCTTGTTCTCCAGGACCAAGCAGGAAGTCAGTCCTCACATATGGGTGACGTCGGCGCCGACGGAGCCCTCGCGGAGCAATTTTCCACAGCTTTCAAAGAAAGCCTTTGGGAATTGCAGCGCGCATGCGCGGTCGCCTTCCCGCCCAAGGGTGCCATCTTAGCCATTCTTCTTTTTTCCGCGGAGCCCTACAGACGTACCCGTCTTGTCCCCGCGAAAAAGTTGATTTTATTCGTAATATTCTCTTTTTTCCTTCGGTTCGACGCCGGTTTTCTTCCCGCCCGGACTCGCGACGCCGGTCACGAGTCCTCTTCTTCTTTTTCGGTTTTTCTGATTTAGTCAGTTTCGTTTTCGGTTTTTTCACTGGCAGTCCGGTCTTTTGACCTCGCAGGGGCCCTTTTTCCCCCGATGGCTGCCAGTGGTTTCAAGCGGTGTGGTCAGTGTGACCGAAATATGTCACTAACTGACACACACGATAATTGCCTCCGCTGCCTGGGCCCGGATCATGACGAAATGATCTGTGGGGCCTGTGGCAAAATGTCCTCCAAAGCGTTGAGAAGTCGGCGGCATCAGCGGGATAGGATCTTCGCTGACCCCAGCCGTACCTGGACCTCGTCGGAGGCCTCGGCGTCCAGAGGTTCCAGCTCTGACCGTCGCCGGAGTTCCTCCGACAGGGGTTCTCCCTCCGGGGACCATCGACGGAAGGTGAAACCCACGAGGGCGGCGTCGGTGGACGCTCCTGGCTCCGCGAGGGCCAGGTCGCATAGCCCCGATAGCCGTCCCGGGTCCTTGGAGAAGGAGCACCTCTCGAAGCACCCTCGCATGGAGTCGGAGCTGCCTGCTCGGGTAAGTCCTGTGGTCCTCCTGGACTCGCCTCCGAGACCGCCGAAGTCGGGCCCCGAGTCGGGGGCTGCTGGGTCACCTGAGGTCAGACTCAGGTTGACGGCCTTGGAGAGCAGACTGTCTGCCTTCATGGACCAGCAGCGGGCACTGCTCGCCAGCCTCGCTGGCGCCGCTGCCCCGACCGCCGGGACGTCGACGTCTAAGTCGACCCCGGAGACCGAGCTGATCCTCGAGTCCATGCGAACTCGAGTCGATCCTCGGTCGAGGTCACCCTCGGCCTCCCGTTCGGGACCGAGGTCGTCGATGCCAACTCCCTCGGCGTCGGGGCGGCCGGCGCCGCTGCCTGCCCGGGCCGACCCCACCGATTCCTCCTCGGAGTCGGTCTGGGAGTCTGATGAGGAAGAGTCACCTGATTCTTTTCGGACTCGGTGTGTCCCCTCGGACTCGCCTGAGTCCGAACCTCGGAAGCAGTCCCCTCCGGAGGATGCCCGGTTCTCGGACTTCGTCAGGGATATGGCCAAGGCTTTGGCCTTCCCTGCGGATCCCGAGGAGGAGCCTCGAGCCGAAGAGCTCGACGCCCTCCAGTATGACTCTCCCGCCAGGGAACACTTTACTGTACCGGTTCCTCCCATGCTGGAACGACTACTCTTCCGCATGTGGGAGAGTCCGGCCTCCTCGCCGGTCCTAAGCAAGCGGGTCGATTCTATCTATCGAGTCCGCAAGAGCCCTGGCTTCCAAAAAGCACAGCTACCACACCATTCCATGGTAGTGGAATCGGCCATGCATCGTCTTAAGAGCCAGAAGATGCACTCCTCGGTGCCTCCTGGCAGGGAGGCCCGTAACCTGGATGGCCTTGGTAAGAAGTGTTTCCAGGGCTCTATGCTTGCGTGTCGTGTCCAGACCTACCAGCTATACATGGCATGTATCTCCGAGACCTGGCTAAAGAGCTAGCCGGATTCTCCGCTGGGTTGTCCGAGGAACCTTTGCGGAGGTTCCTAGCCTTGTCCACTGGCATTCGGGAATGCTCAAAGTTCATATCCCGAGCAGCCTATGATGGCTTTGAAGCATCGGCTCGAGTGGCCGCAGCCGGCATCGGTGCCCGCCGACAGGCTTGGCATCAGTCGTCTGACCTTGAGCCCTGGGTGCAGGACAAGTTGGTCGATGTCCCCTGCCGAGGTGAAAACCTCTTTGGCAAACCTATGGACGAGAAGGCTGCACAACTAGAGACAGAGACTCTCACCAGGACTAGGCTTTCTAGGAAGACCTCCGCCCCTTCCCAGAAAAAGAAGGGCTCGGGAAAGAAGTCCTTTTACCCGAGAAAGGCAGCTGCCTATAAACACTACCCCCAATATCAGGCCCCCGCAGCTCCCCAACAGGGCCAGCAGGCCAAGGGACGGGGTAACGGGTCCCGTAGGCAGCAAGCCCCCAAGCCTGCACCACCAGCCCCTGCTCAGCAGGGTGGGGGCTTTTGACTCCTTCAGCATAGCCTCTCCCCCTCCGCTGGCTCCTCCCAGCACCGGAGGCCGGCTGGTTCACTTCGCCCACAGGTGGTCCAACATCACTTCAGATGCCTGGGTGCTTCAAGTCGTAAGAGAAGGCTATCTTCTCCACTTCCACCAGGTCCCTCCCTCCTATTTTCCGGGAGAACCTCCACGACTCCCTCTGCACAGGGACTTACTCCTTCAGGAGTTAGCAGGTCTTCTACAGGAACGGGCGGTGGAACCGGTGCCCCACCACCTGAGAGGTCAAGGCTTTTATTCCAGGTATTTTCTAGTACAAAAAAGGACAGGAGGCCTCAGACCCATCCTGGACTTGTGCAACCTCAACAGGTTCCTCGTGCGGGAAAAGTTCAAAATGCTTACCCTTGGAATCCTTCTGCCCTACCTCCAGCAGGGAGATTGGCTATGCTCCTTGGATCTAAAGGATGCCTACACGCACATCCTCATCCACCCAAGCCACCGCCAATACCTAAGGTTTGTGGTGGCAGGAAATCATTACCAGTACAGAGTACTGCCCTTTGGCCTGTCCTCCGCACCGCGAGTCTTCACAAAATGTCTCGCGGTCGTGGCGGCCCATCTCCGGCTTCACGGCCTCTATGTCTTTCCGTACCTCGACGACTGGCTCATCAGAGCAGCGTCCGCTCCGGAGGTCACCAACGCCACACACCGCACGGTGACTCTTCTGCAGTACTTGGGCTTTGTCATAAACTTCGCAAAGTCCACTTTGCTCCCCTCACAGGATCTCGAGTTCATCGGCGCAAGACTGCTCACTCCTCAGGCACGAGCTTTCCTGCCTCTCGACAGGGCTCAACGGCTCATGGACCTAGCCGACCGTTTTCGCAGCCAGCCCCTGGTCTCCGCCAGGCGCTTCCTGAGACTGCTCGGCCATATGGCTTCCACCGTCCATGTGACCCCCAATGCCCGCCTGAATATGCGGCCTGCTCAATGGTGTCTTCGCAAGCAGTGGCAACAAGCCACAGGCGGCCTAGCAGACCTAGTGCGCGTCTCCGAGCCGCTGGCCTCGTCTCTCCAGTGGTGGCTTCACCGGCCGAACCTGGTACTCGGCATGCCTTTTCAGTCACCTCAGCCGGCCCAGGTGCTGATGACAGATGCGTCCCTCCTGGGTTGGGGAGCACATTGCCAAGGGGCACGTACTCAGGGCCTCTGGACCACGTGGGAGTCTGCTCAGCAGATCAACTTCCTGGAGCTCAGAGCGATCCGCCTGGCTCTCAAGGTTTTCTCCCACCTGACCTCTCACCAGTCCGTCCTTGTCCAGACGGACAATCAAGTTGCCATGTTCTATGTGAACAAGCAGGGGGGCACGGGCTCCTTCCTTCTCTGTCGGGAAGCACAGAAGCTCTGCTCTTGGGCCGTCAGCCACGGCGTTCTTCTCAAGGCAGTTTATCTCCCAGGCCAAGAAAATTGCCTGGCGGACAAACTCAGCAGGATCCTCCAGCCGCACGAGTGGCGCCTGGATCCCTTGGTAGTTCAGAAGCTTTTTCTAAAGTGGGGCCTCCCCACGATGGATCTCTTTGCCAGTCCTCTCAACCGGCAACTACCTCGCTTCTGCTCTCGTCAGCCACATCCCCTTCGAGTTGCGGCAGACGCTTTTCTACTCTCGTGGTCGGAGAGCCTCCTGTATGCTTTTCCTCCCATCCCGCTAGTCTCTCGAACTCTTTTCAAAGTTCTCCGAGACAAAGCTTCCATGATCCTGGTGGCCCCTCGCTGGCCCAGACAGCCGTGGTTTCCACTCCTGCTGCAATTAGCGGTAGAGGATCCGTTCCCTCTGGGGTTTCAACCGGATCTCCTCACTCAGGATCAGGGGTCTCTGCTCCACCCCAACCTCAGATCTCTCAATCTAATGGCCTGGCTGCTGAGAGGGTAGTCCTTGCTCCCCTTCTCCTGCCGGCAGAGGTGGAAGAGGTCGTCCTAGCTTCTCGGCGACCTTCTACCCGCAAATGCTACGCCCTTAAATGGCGTCGCTTTTCCGTTTGGTGTACCCAACAGTCTCAGGATCCCTTCTCCTGCTCGGTGTCGGTGATCTTGCAGTATTTGCTATACCTCTCTAATCTGGGACTTAAGTCCAACTCCGTCAAAGTTCACCTCAGTGCTCTTTCAGCACATCATGTGCCGGTGGACGGCAGACCTCTTTCCAGCGACCCTCTCGTAGCGAGGTTTCTCCGAGGTCTCCTTCTACTTAAACCACCTCTGCGCCCGCCAGCGCCTGACTGGGATCTGAATGTGGTTTTACAGCGGATCACCTGTCCGCCTTTTGAACCTATGGCTACCTGTTCTCTCCGTTTTCTTTCTTGGAAAACATTGTTCTTGATAGCCCTCACTTCCGCTAGACGCGTAAGTGAATTGCAGGCCCTCGTGTCTGATCCCCCTTACACTCGGTTCTACAAAAATAGGGTAGTCCTACGGACTCACCCAAAATTTCTTCCAAAAGTGGTCTCCCCTTTTCACATCAATCAGGAGGTGGTACTTCCGACCTTCTTTCCCAGGCCACACTCCAGCCGAGCTGAAATGGTCCTACATACCCTGGACTGTAGAAGGGCATTGAACTTCTACCTTGACCGTACGCGGGGGCACCGTAAAGCTGCTCAGCTTTTTGTGTCTTTTGATCCCAATAGATTGGGACTCCCGGTCTCCAAGCGTACTCTGTCCATCTGGGTTGCGGACTGTATCACTTGGGCTTATGGGGCAGCCGGACTCTCCTTGGATGGTCGGGTCACGGCTCATTGTGTTCGGGCAAAGGCTACGTCAGTGGCTTACCTCCGCTCTGTTCCGCTGGCAGACATCTGCCGGGCCGCTACTTGGTCTTCGAGCCAGACTTTTGCGGTCCATTACTGTCTCGAGAGGGAGTCCCGCAGGGACAGTGCTTTCGGACAGGCAGTCCTCCGTAATCTCTTTGAAGTTTGAGCAACTCCTACCCTCCATCCCGGATGTGGGCTACCGGTGGGTAATAATTCAGCGAAGATTCCTTCCTTCTGTGCTGCTGAGCTAGAGGGAGCTCATTTTTGTGCCTAGGGTCTCCGGTAGCCTTAAGCTTGGGAGTCCCATATGTGAGGACTGACTTCCTGCTTGGTCCTGGAGAAAGCGTAGTTACTCACCTGTAACAGGTGTTCTCCAGGAGCAGCAGGAATCAGTCCTCACAACCCTCCCTCCTCCCCTTGGAGTTGCAATCATCTGCTTAAGTTTTTTGCAAATTTTTATGCTGTCTTTTTAGCTATGTCATCTGACTGGCTAAGATGGCACCCTTGGGCGGGAAGGCGACCGCGCATGCGCGCTGCAATTCCCAAAGGCTTTCTTTGAAAGCTGGGGAAAATTGCTCCGCGAGGGCTCCGTCGGCGCCGACGTCACCCATATGTGAGGACTGATTCCTGCTGCTCCTGGAGAGCACCTGTTACAGGTGAGTAACTACGCTTTCCTGGAGATAGCACAGTTACTTACCTGTAACAGGTGATCTTTGGGAACAGCAGGAATAAGTCTTCACAACCCACCCATCTCCCCTAGGAGTTGTATTTTTCTATCTATCTTTCCTTTCCTCTCTCTCTCTCTTTGTCTCAGCTTTGAAACTCGAACTGGAGAGAGGCGGTTAGGAAAGGCGGGAAGGCAGTGCGCAGGCGCTGTGGAATGCTCCCAAAAGCTTTCCTTTTTTGGGACGCAGGGGAGCGTTCCCGTGCAGACTCCGTCGGTACCGATGTACCCATATGTGAAGACTTATTCCTGCTGTTCCCAGAGATCACCTGTTACAGGTAAGTAACTGTGCTTTCCGCAGAGATTGTCCTGTTCGAGTTCCATCTTTTTTCCTTTTACAGATGGCGATTTTAGCCATGACTGAGAATTATTTTTGTTTTAAAGGAGTGTTTTACAAACAGATAAAAGGAGTGGCTATGGGCTCATCAATGGCTCCTGACGTAGCTAATTTATACGTTGCCCACTTTGAAGAACGTTATTTGTCAGATAATCATCCCTTTAAAGCACAAATCCTTTTGTGGAAGAGATATATAGATGACATTCTAATGATATCGGATGGTACAGAAGAACTTCTGATGGAATTCTTCAGATGGCTCAATACCCTAGATGACAACCTGCGTTTTGAAGGTACTTATAGTACTGATTCTATACCATATTTGTACATCCTTATAAAAAAGAGCAGTACTGGTTTCATTACAGATCTCTTTCGAAAACCAACAGATATGAACAACCTGCTTCATTTTGACAGTTTCTACAACAATGCTTTGAAAAGGAACTTACCTGTCAGTTAGTTTCTCAGACTTTGTCATCTTTGCACGGATGTACATGATTTTGAACGACATGCAAGTATCATGACTGATCGTTTTAAGGCAAGAGGCTATCCATTCGATTGTATTGAAAAGGCATATATGAGAGCTGGAACTACAGACAGAAATTCTCTGTTGAAACCTAAAGTATCTATTTCTGATAACCGTTTGGTCTGCGCTCTTACATTCTCTAATTTATCAAGAGATATTATAAATATTGTAAAACACGAGTGGCATCTCCTTTCTTCTCTTCCTGTTTTTCAATCCAAGCAACCTACTGTTGCTTACAAACGTAATCAGAATTTAGCTAATGTTTTGGTACCTTCAGCTCTCTCAATACCCAAAGCTGTTCTGAAAGTAGAAGGGCATTTTCGATGTGGCAGCTGCTCGGTGTGCTCTAACTCATTAGTTACTTAAAGGTTTTTTTTCATATTCAGGCAAAATGTTTTTCATAAATCACTTTTCCAATTGTGATACACAGAACGTGATATATATTGTACAGTGTCCTTGCAACTTGCTGTACATAGGAAAAACGAAACGCCCAGTTAAAAAACGCATCATGAGCACAAGAGCTGTTTGCTACGACATATTCCAGATAAGTCCCTTGTTTCTCATTGGGACGAGAAAAATCATTTGATTTCTGATTTGAAATTCCTGGTCATTAAAGCAGTAGAGCCCCACTGGTGGGAAGGCTACCTGGATAAGGTCCTCTTGAGACTAGAACAACGGTTTATATATGAGTTGCATACCCTTGCTCTGCGTGGTTTGAACCAGGATATCAATTTTCTTTTAACATTGAGTCCATGCCACTCCTTTTTCTGTTTTTTATTATTCTTTGTGTTTGTTTTATCACTCTTAGATCTGGTTCATATCCAGGTTCTATGTTTTATTTGGTGTGTTTATTTCCTTTTTCATTTTTACAGTCTAATTTTAAAGATTTGGTTCATTTTTAGGTTACGTTTTATTTGCTCTCCTTATTTGCTTTTTATAAGATGTGTTCTCTGCGTTTAACTATTTATTTATTTAGCATATATTTCTTTATAATATATTCTTTGGATAGAATTCATTTGCTGCATGTTCATGCCTCACTGTATATCACATAAAGATACACCGTCTTGTTCAGACGCGCTGTCACTTGTTTGGCTTCATAATCTTATAAGCTTACAATCACATCAATGGATTGCAATTTTGTTTCAAGATATACATGCTTCTATGATTCCTTTTACACAACAGAATCTGTTTTGTGTGCATGTTGCCTTTCTGATCCCTCTTTCATTTATTTGTTTCTGTAATATACATAGTTTCAATAATTGTTGGTTTATCTTTATGCTTATGCTCTCTTAAGCATATCATCTGTATTGGCGCCGTTCGAAGTACCAAATTCCTTAGCCGTTCATGAACTATATAGCTTTTTTGTTTTATACCTTGGAGAATCTCGGAGGCAGACCTCTTTTGCCCATGTGCTACATGCTGTCAATCAGTAGGCAATACGCGCAAAAAATTAACATATAAAAAAGACGCCATCTCGCTGGATGCGCCCTTACTCTCTCGACTTCAGTACTGCTGCCACTATTTCAAAGGTTGTGACTGCATTAGAAGATTGGTTCTGCCCTTAAGGTAAACATTTTTGAGACTTTATGGCTTCCTTGACCATTTCTGTTTTTCCCTTCTCATCCTTGTTTTTTTTTACCGTAGCTCTAAGAAGCAATCCTTGAGGAGCCTTCGGGTTTCCCGACTCCTTTTAAGTTTTGATTTCGTTCTCATGTTTATGATACAATTTCATGTTGGCACTAGCTAAGGATATAATTGCTCTCTCTTTGTAATGCCTACACATGATTTTTACTTTTGTTTGCTAACAGTCCTTAATGTTTCATATCGTTTACATTAGTTTAGAACGATCTGCTCTCTCTTTCTACCGTCACATATGTACATATAAAAATGTTTTCCTTTACACTACATGTAGTTAAATTTAGTCTTTTCTGAATTCCTGGTGAAGCTTTTAGATCTATGTGAATTTAACATATATGATAAATGTAACCCTCAACCTGTGTTGTCATAATGTTGTTAAATACCCTCATGTTAAATGCTGTAAAGTACCCACATGTTGAATGTAACCCAATTGTGATGTAATGTAACCACTTTGATTGTAGGATAAGGTGGTATACAAGTATGTCTAAATAAATAAATATATGCAAAAGGTTCTTTGGACACGTAGTGTATCATAGTTGCATTCACATTGAAATTTCCTATGACTTCTCTTTCTCCTGATTATGGATTTTAACTCTGTCTTCCATACATGATCCGCCCTTTATACAAGTTTTTAAGTTGCTCCCTTTATAGTTTATCTCTCTGACTCCGGGTACTCCATTTTAATGCATTGTACTTTATATGCTTTACACTCTAGTATACATTACTGGTTCGTTGGAGTCTTTTTCAAGACTTACACGTGATGTTTGGTGCCATTGTGAGTACATCTTCCGTCTCTTATTGGATAATATACTTTATTTTACTAGCTATGCAATGGTCTAAATGTTTATTTATTTATTTATTTATTTATATGTTTATTTATTACGGTTTAATTGTGGCTATTTATCATTATCAGTTTTTACTGTCTTATTGTTTTATGTTTTAACATTTTAAGTATATGGTTTTTATGATGTAGATTTGATGTCGTTATTAGTACTTGATTTTAATATTTATCATATGTGGTTTTTAATGTTTTTTTGTGATTATGCTTTTATTATATTTTCAACAATATATGTGATTTTATTTTATTTTTGTAATGTAGATGCGTTCGCCCTGAAGAAGGCATTCACACCGAAACGCGTTGGGGTTTTCTGAATAAAAACCAATTTGTACCAGTGTTTTTGATCTACGCTGTTAGCACTCCTGCCACCTCCAGGCCGGGATGCCCTTCCAGACCCTCCCCCCCAAACAGAGAGTCCTGACCTCTGACGCTTCACTCCTCAGTTGGGGAGCCCACTGCGAGGATCTTTGCACACAGGGCTGCTGGTCCAGGTGTAATCTCAGCTACAGATCAATCTCCTGGAACTCAGAGCAATCTTCCTGGCCCTTCAGACTTTCCGCCATCAGTTGTGGCACCAGACAGTACTGGTGTAGATGGGTCGCAATGTTCTTTGTCAACAAGCAAGGGGGCACGGGGCTGTACTCCCTCTGCCAGAAGGCAGTATCCCTCTGCTCCTATGTGACTTATGATGGCATGCTCCTCCAGGCAGTATCTCCTGAGCCAGGGCAATGTCCTGGCAGACAGGCTGAGCAGAGTTTTTTTTAGCTGCACGAGTGGCTTCTGAACCCCAGAGTAGCCTCTTAGCTCTTCCATCTCTGAGGGCTGCCGCTTTTGCTCACAGCAACCGAACCCGTCGAGAGTAGTGGCGGGTGCATTCCTAATCCCATGGATGGAAGACCTCTTCTACGCCTTCCCCCCAACCCCGCTGATCGCCAGAACCCTCTTCAAGGTCCCACTACTGATCGAATTGTCAGTGGCACTACCGGTCCCACTGGGCTGTGTGCCAGACCTTCTGTCTCAGGAGGCGGGTTCCCTCCTACATACCAACGTGGGGTCCCTGACATTAACAGCATGGCTGCTGAAAGAGTAGCTCTAGCTCCCTTTAACCTCCCACAAGAGGTAGAGGACGTCTTGTTGTCCTCCCACAAGCCCTCCACAAGACGAGTGTATGCCTTTAAGTGGCGCCGGTTCTCAGTGTGGTGCACAGAGAGGCAGGAGAATCCCTTCTCCTGTTCCATGCAAGTGGTGCTCCAGTACCTGCTCCATTTGTCGCAGGCCTGACTGACGTCCAACTCAGTCAGAGTGTACCTGAGCACAATTGTGGCGTACCACCACCCCACTGAGGGAAAACCCCTCTCGGTCCAACCACTGATCTCTCAATTCCTCTGGAGCCTCTTACTTTATAGATCTTCCATTCGCCCCCTCCCCCCCCCAGCGGCGGAGTGGGGCCTCAACATGGTGCTCTCGCAACTCACTAGACAGCTGTTCGAGCCTCTGGCCACTTGCCACCTGCGGTATCTCTCCTGGAAGGTTGCCTTGCTGGTGGTTCACACATTCGCTTGCAGAGTAAGTGAGCACCAAGCTCTGGTGCAGAGCCACCTTATACTCTGTTCTACAAGAACATAGTGGTGCCCCACACGCACCCCAAATTCCTCCCCAAGCTGATATACCCTTTCCACCTCAATCTGGAGGTGTTTCTCCCCACCTTCTTCCCATGCCGCTCGGGAGGAGATTGTATTCCATACTTTGAATTGTAAAAGAGTCCTGACCTTATTCCTTAATGGACTGAGGGCCACCGCAAAACTTCTCAACTTTTTGTTTCATACGACCCCCAGTAGGTTGGGGCTCCCAGTGATTAAGTGAACTCTGTATACTTGGGTAGCAGACTGTATTGCCCTCGCCTATGAGCGGGCTGGAACACCGGATCACAGTGCATCGCATGCAAGTGATGACCACTTTGGTGGTGAACCTGCGCTCAGTGCCGGTGACTGAGAACTGTAAGGCCGCCACATGGTCTTCAATTCACACATTTACAGCTCACTACAGCCTGGAGAGCAAGTCCCATCAGGACAGTTCCTTTGGCTAGGTAGTACTCCGTAATCTATTCAAGGTGTAGGCAACTCCAGCTATCCTGTGTTCAGGCTAATCAAGAGATGGCCCCTCTGGATACTAGGATCTTGCAGAGTCTCTCAATCGGGGATTCATCTTCTGAAAATCACGGCTACCCTGTCATGATCACCGCTGGTGCTGTCATGGTTCTGTCCCCGGCAACCTGGAGCTAGTGAGTCCCATATGTGAAAACTGATTTCCTGTTTGTTCCTAGAGAAAGCGTAGTTACTAGTACTATTTAGCACTTATAAAGCACTACGCACGCAGCGCTGTACAGTAATCCTACAAGAGGTAGACAACATGTAAGAGACTATCCCTGCCCGTCAGAGTCATGCTTATCGGAGCTTACAGTCTAGTTAGAACAGTACAGAGCATTAGTCAGTTCTGCGGACGGTACGGTGTGAAACAGTTTTGTCTATGGTTTGGTCATAAACGTTAACGGGGGTTAGGATAAGATGAGGAAGGAAGTCAGGATCTGAGTGCAACGGTGAAGAGGTGTGTCTTCAACCTGGACTTGAAGAGGGCCAGGTAGGATGTTCCAGGCATATGGTGCCGCAAGGTGAAAGGAGCGCAGTTGGGAGTTCGCGGGGCGGGAGAAAGGCATTGATAGAAGTGATTTGTTAGTGGAGTGCAAATTTCGAGGGGACGTAGGGAGAGATAAGAGGTATTGAGCGGCCATAGAGTGAATGTATTTATAGGTCAGCAGGAGAAGCTTGAATTGGATGCGGAATTAGACAGGGAGCTAGGGAAGTGACTTGAGGAGAGGAGTAATGTGGGCATGGCGAGGCTGGCAGAAGATTAGTCGAGAAGCATGATTTTGTATAGATTGAAGGGGAAGGAGGTGGCTCACGGGGAAACCAGCGAGGAGTAGGTTGCAGTAATCGAGGCGAGAGGAGATGAGGGAGTGGATAAGCGTTTTGGTAGTGTGTTCAGAGAGGAAGGGGCAGATTTTTCTGATGTTGTAGAGGAAGAAGTGGCAGGTCTTAGCTGCAAGCTGGATATGAACATAACATAAGAACATAAGATATGCCATACTGGGTCAGACCAACGTCCATCAAGCCCAGTATCCTGTTTCCAACAGTGGCCAATCTAGGTCATACGTACCTAGCAGTTTCCCCAAAAGAGACAGGTTCCGCAATGCTTGTACTGGGTCAAGCATTGATATCCTGGGTCCCTTCTTAATAATGGTTTATGGACCTTTCCTCCAGGAACTTCTCTAAATCTTTTTTAAACCCAGCTACACTAAGAGTCTTTACTACATCCTCCGGTAACAAATTCCAGAGTTTGATAACACGTTGAGTGAAGAAATATTTTCTTTTATGAGTTTTAAATAGTCTACCCTGTAGCTACATTGCATGTCCCCTAGTCTTTCTTTATTCTGATAAAGTAAACAATTGATCTACGTTTACCCATTCCACTCCGTTCATTAATTTATAGACTTCTATCATATCTCCCCTCAGCCGTCTCTTTTCTACCTTGTTTTTGCTCGAGGATTCCTTCCCCTCACAGGGAGACTTTGGATGCGTTTCTCATCCATTGGAGACAGAATCTTCTCTATGCTTTCCCTCCCCTTCCATTCATAGCAAAAACACTCTTCAAGCTCCGGAATGACTAGGGAGAAATGATTCTCATTGCCCCTTCTTATTGGCCCAGACAACCATGGTTTCCTCTGCTTCTTCAACTTGCTCAAGCGCCTCCCCTCAGACTGGGTTATTCACCAAACCTACTGTCTCAGGAACAGGGGACTCTTCTGCACCCCAGCCTTAAGACGATCCGCTTGACGGCGTGGAGGCTGAGCGCTTTGTCCTCTCACACTAAGGAGCACATGCAATGCATCCTTTTGGAGATCTATCTTCCAGAAAGGATTCAACCAGATGATCTTATCCTTTTAAATTGTGCAGGTTCTTTATCTGGTGTTCACATAAAACACCAGATCCTTTCATATGTCCCACTCAGGACTTACTCCAGTACTTGCTCCATTGTCCTCCTCTGGCCTTAAGACAAACTCAGTGTGAGTGCATTTATCCGCCATTATGGCCTCCCATCATACTTTAGAAAACCGCCCTATCTCGGTGCACTCTTTAGTGGCCAGATTTATGCGGGGCCTTCTTCTGACCAAACCGCATTTCTACCCACCACTCGCACCGTAGGATTTAAATGTTGTAATTGAACAACTCAAGCGCATGCCTTTTGAACCGATGGTTTCAGCTTCTTTAAAGTTTGTAACATGAAAGCTTCTTTTCTCATGGTAGTCATTTCAGCTTGAAGAGTTGGTGAACATCAGGCTTTCGTGAGCTATGCTCCTTATACCACATTTCACCATGACAAGGTGCTCCTTCGTACACATCCTAAGTTCTTACCGAAGGTCATAAGAACATACGATATGCCATACTGGGTCAGACCAAGGTCCATCAAGCCCAGTATTCTGTTTCCAACAGTGGCCAATCTAGGTCATACGTACCTAGCAGTTTCCCCAAAAGACACAGGTTCCGCAATGCTTGTACTGGGTCAAGAATTGATATCCTGGGTCCCTTCTTAATAATGGTTTATGGGCCTTTCCTCCAGGAACTTGTCCAAACCTTTTTTAAACCCAGCTACACTAACAGCCTTTACTACATCCTCCGGTAACAAATTCCAGAGTTTGATTACACGTTGAGTGAAAAAATATTTCTTTTATTAGTCTTAAATAGTTTGCCCTGTAGCTTCATTGCATGTCCCTTAGTCTTTCTATATTCTGACAACGTAAACAATCGATCTACATTTACCTGTTCCACTCCGTTCATTAATTTATAGACTTCTATCCTATCTCCCCTCAGCCGTCTCTTTTCCAGGTTAAAGAGCCCTAACCTTTTTAGCCTTTCTTCATGGGAGTATCCTTCCATCCCCTTTACCATTTTGGTGGCTCTTCTCTGAACCTTTTCTAATAACGCTATATCCTTTTTAAGATACGGCGACCAGAATTGCACACAATATTCAAGGTGCGGTCTCACCATGGAACGATATAGAGGCATTATAATACCTTTTGTTTTATTTTCCATTCCTTTCCTTATGATACCTAGCATTCTATTTGCTCTCTTGGCCGCTGCTGCACACTGGGCCGAGGGTTTTACCATGCTATCCACAATGACGCCGAAATCTTTTTCCTGGGTGGTGGTTCCTAATGTGGAACCTTGCATCGTGTAACCATAGTTTGGGTTGTTCTTCCCCAGGTGCATAACTTTGCACTTGTCCACATTAAATTTCATCTGCCATTTTGATGCCCAGTCTTCCAATTTATCAAGATCCTCTTGCAATTTTCCACAATCCTCTTGGGTTTTAACAACTTTAAACAGTTTTGTGTCATCTGCAAATTTGATAACCTCACTCGTTATTCCACTTTCCAGGTCATTTATGAATATGTCAAAAAGCAGCGGACCCAGCACAGATCCCTGGGGTACACCACTATTCACTTTTCTCCATTGGGAAAATTGGCCATTTAGCCCAACCCTCTGCTTTCTATCTTTTAACCAGTTCTTGATCCACAGTAGTACACTGCCTCCTATCCCATGACTCTAGTTTTGCCAAATGTCTCTGATGAGGGACCTTGTAAAAGGCTTTCTGAAAGTCAGGATACACTATATCAACCGACTCACCTTTGTCCACCTGTTTATTCACACTTTCAAAAAAACATAATAGATTAGTAAGACAAGAACTTCCTTGTCTAAAACCATGTTGGCTGTCTCCCATTAGGCCATGACTATCTACATGCTGAGTAATTTTATTCTTTATGATGGTTTCTACCATTTTTCTTGGTACTGATGTGAGGCTCACCGGTCTGTAGTTTCCCGGATCATCCCGGAACCCTTTTTAAAAATTGGCGTTACATTGGCGATCCTCCAATCTTCAGGTATTACAGATGATTTTAATGAAAATTCATAGATTACTAATAGCAGGTCTGCAGGTCTGCAATCTCATATTTCAGTTCTTTCAACACCCTTGGATGTATACCATCCGGCCCAGGTGATTTGCTACTCTTCAGTTTATCTAATAGTTGTAATACATCTACCCGATGTATCAATATTTCCTTCAATTCTTCCGCACCTTTAAATACCACTTCAGTCATGGGTAACATCCCTACATCTTCCTCAGTAAAGACCGAAGCAAAGATTCATTCAGTCTCTCCGCTATCGCCTTGTCGCCTCTTAGTGCCCCTTTAACTCCTCTATCATCTAATGGACCAACTGACTCTCTCACAGGTTTTTTGCTACGAATGTACTTGAAAAAATCTTTATTTCGCGTTTTTGCTTCCGCAGCAAGCTTCTTCTCAAATTCTCCCTTTGCCTGCTTTATCAATGCCTTGCATTTGACTTGCCAGTGCTTGTGCTGTTTCCAGGTTTGGTCGTTTGGCTCTTTTTTCCATTTTCTGAAAGATGCTTTTTTGGCAACAACAGCCTCTCTGACCTCACCTTTAAACCATGCTGGCAGTTTTTTGGACTTCCTTCCACATTTCTTAAAGCGTGGAATACAGCTGGTCTATGCTTCCAAGATAGTATTTTTCAACAACACCCAAGCTTGATGTAAGTCTTTAACCTTTGCAACTGCTTCTTTTAGTTTTTTCTTAACTATTTTCCTCATTTTATCATAGTTTCCCTTTCGAAAGTTAAAAGGTAGTACTGTGGATTTCCTTACTATCCCTTCTCCACTAATTAAATCAAAGGTGATCATGCTATAATCACTATTGCCAAGTGGCCCCAACACCCTTATCTCTTGCACTAGATCTGGTGTTCCACTAAGGACTAGGTCTAATATGGCTTCCCCTCTGGTCGGTTCATGAACCAGCTGCTCCAAGAAGCAGTCATTTATGTCATCTAGGAACTTTATCTCCCTAGCATGTCCTGCCGTGACACTGACCCAGTCGTTACCGGGGTAATTGAAATCACCCATTATTATTACTGCGCTATAACTTTTGTTAGCTTCCTTGATTTCTTTGAGCATTTCATCATCCATTTGTTCATTCTGGCCAGGCGGTCAATAGTACACCCCCACTGCCATGGCCTTCCCCTTTTTCCATGGAATTTCAATCCATAGAGATTCTACAGCAAATTTTGTTTCCTGCAAATCTTTAATCCTTTCTGACTCAATGCCCTCTCTAACATAGAGCGCAACCCCTCCACCAATTTGATCAGCTCTATCATTACGATATAGTTTGTATCCAGGTATCACAGTGTCCCACTGGTTGTCCTCCTTCCACCATGTCTCTGATATCCCAATCATATCTAACCTCTCATTTAGTGCTATATATTCTAACTCTCCCATCTTATTTTTTAGACTTCTAGCATTTGCATACAAGCATTTTAGAGACTGTATTTTATTCATATTAGTTTGGCTGTTGGTAGACATGGGTAATTTGGGATCTTTAAGCTCTGTCTGCTCCATACTCGAGGGCATTTGGGCTACTTTACTCTTTTTTTGGAACCTCTCTGCTTTTGGTAGTATCCTTCAAGGATACATTCTTCCGAACCATCTGCTCTTGGGCGACTGTCGGCTTTCCCCTATTATCTAATTTAAAAGCTTCTCTATCTCCTTTTTAAGGGTTAATGCCAGCAGCCTGGTTCCATCCCCGTTAAGGTGAAGCCCATCCCTTCGGAAGAGCCTCTCCTTTCCCCAGAATGTTCCCCAGTTCCTAACAAATCCAAAACCCTCATCTCTGCACCATTGTCTCATCCACGCATTGAGACTCCGGAGCTCTGCCTGCCTTTTGGGTCCTGCACGTGGAACGGGAAGCATTTCGGAGAATGCTACCCTGGAAGTTCTGGATTTCAACTTCCTACCTAAAAGCCTAAATTTAGCCTCCAGAACCTCCCTACCACATTTTCCTATGTCATTGGTACCGACATGTACCAAGACAGCAGACTCCTCCCCAGCACTATCTAAGACCTTATCTAGGTGGCGCGTGAGGTCCGCTACCTTCGCACCAGGCAGGCATGTTACCAGGCGATCCTCACGTCCACCAGCCACCCAGCTATCTACATGCCTAATGATCGAATCACCAACTATAACGGCTGTGCTAACCCTTCCCTCATGGGCACATGGCCCTGGAGAAACTTCCTCGGTGCGAGAGGGTTTTACATCACCTGGAGGACAGGTCCTAGTTACAGGATCACTTCCTGCCACACCAGGGTGATGCTCTCCTGTCACGTAACCTCTCTCCTCCATGGCAACAGGGATGCTGCCAGACTGGAGGTGGGGACTTCAGGACTATATCCCTGTAGGTCTCGTCTATGTACCTCTCTGTCTTTCTTATGTTTTCCAAGTCTGCTACTCTAGCCTCTAGAGAACCGTCTTGTTCCCTGAGAGCAAAGAGCTCCTTGCACCTAGTGCACACGTAAGATCTATCACCAACTGGGAGAAAATCATACATGTGACACTCAATGCAAAAGACTGTTAAGCCCCCATCTCGCTGCTGGACTGCTGTCTGCATCTTTAGTTTTAAGTTTTTGTTTAGATTTATTTATTTATTTATTTTATTTAACAGTTATTTATATACCGCTCTTTCCCTTGTTTCAAGTGCGGTTTACATGTAACAGTAGGTTAATTGGTATGAGATATACCAGGACATTTTACATAGAACAGATAATTATAAATTACAAGGATCTTTAAGTTCTTTACTTTCTAAGGGTTGCTATGGATATTTATACTAATAAAACTGTACCTAATACGTTTAATATACCTTGTTCACCTGAAGCTTAATTAAGCTCAGGTCCTTAATGTATGACTGATTTTGGTAATGAGCTGCACCTGAGAGCACCCCCTGTCTTTTAAGATGTGTAAGTACCTATAAAGCTACGATTATCCCAGGGGTGGGTGGGTGTGGGGAGGGAGGGAGGAAGGAAAATAACACTTATGAAAAGAGGGCTGCTACACAGTACCCTGTCCTGTGCTGCTGAGGTAAGCTATATTCTTATTTTTTTTTTATTTTAAATTATAGCTCTTTGCTGCTGCTAGGCTCTAACTTATTATGAAATTTAAACTACAAGCTCTCTGCTGGGTTCTAAATTTAACCAGAAAGCTCTCTTCTGTGTTTTAAATTTAAACTAAAAATACTTTGCTGATGCTAGGCCCTGAGTGACTATTAAATTTAAACTACAAGCTCTCTGCTGGGTTCCAAAGTGAACCAGAAAGCTCTCTTCTGTGTTTTAAATTTAAACTAAAAGTACTTTTCTGATACTAGGCCCTGAGTGACTATTAATTTAAACTACAAGCTCTCTGCTGGGTATGATATGTAACCAGAAAGTTCTCTTCTGTGTTTTAAATTTAAACTGAAACTGCTGCTACTAAGCCCTGACTGATTTAACAAAAAATAGTGGGTTCACAGATTAATTAGCTGTAATACAAAGAATTCCTTACAGAAAATTCCCAGAAGTATATACTCACAATTGCAGATCTCTCTCCAGAAGTAACATTCCCCTTTTGTAGTCCTGCAAGACTACGTGGGCGGAGAAGGAGAGAGAAGTGTCAAAGATAACCCCTAGATTGCGGGCCGAGGGAACAGGAAGGATAGTAGAGCCATCCACATGGACTGAGAGAGGGAGAAGTGGGGGGAGGAGTTGGGTGGGAAGACAAGGAGTTCAATCTTGGCCATGTTCAGTTTCAATCAGCGACGAAACATCCAGGCAGCGATGTCCGAAACATAGGCAGAGATCTTGGACTGGGTTGCCAGAGAAATATTAGGTGTAGAGAGGTAGATTTGGAAGTCATCGGCATAGAGATGGTACTAAAAGCCATGGGAGGAGATAAGCGCGCCAAGACCTTGGGTATAGAGAGAGAAAAGGAGGGGGCCCAGGACAGATCCCTGGGGTACACCTACACATACACTGAATGAGCAATGGGAGAAGTAGGAGGAGAACCAGGATAGTACGGAGTCCTTGAAGCCAAGCGAGGAGAGGCTGGTGAGGAGAAGGTCGTGGTCAACGGTGTCAAAGGCAGCAGAAAGGTCAAGAAGGATGAGGCTAGAATAGAGGCCCTTAGATTTAGCCACCTGTAACAGGTGTTCTCTGGGGACAGCAGGAATCAATTCTCACAACCCTCCTTCCCTTGGAGTTGCCTCCTTTACCTTAATTTATTTTATGCCTTCCTAGCTATGTCATCTGACTGAGTAAGATGGCAACTTTGGGCCTGAAGGGGGACCATGCCTGCGTGGTGGCATCTCCCAAATGCTTTCATTGAAAACTGGGGAGATGCTTCCACGCTGGCTCCCATTGGTGCCGACATCATCCATAAGTGAGGACTGATTCTTGCTGTCCCTGGAGAACACTTGTTACAGATGAGTAACTATGCTTTCTGGTAGCGCCAGATTGGTCAGTGAGAGCATGTTTTTGAGGTCTGATATGGCTCCTGCAAGTGCCACCTCATCGTTTGCCTCTGTCTCAGGGCCTATTGCATCGGGGTCCAATCATCCTGGAGCATCCATCTCCCTTCTCATTTGTGGCTTGGCTCTTGAAAGGAGATGACTAGCACGTGAGGGCTACCCTCCGATGGCGTTTCCTCTCTGCTCAGAAACCGGTGGTCTATGAACCTGGCATATGTGTAAGTCTTGTGCCTCTTTGAGCGATGTGGTGGCATATGGCAGCTGGCTTCTGAGGCAGTCAAAGTGCCGTCTTTGTTGGCCTTTTTGTAGGACGATCTGGAGAAGGACCCTTCTCTTTGTTCCCTAAAGGCTCAGGTGGCAGCTTTGGCCTGTTTCAGAGGTACGGTGCCTGTTAAGTCTCTAGTCTTATACCTGGATGTTTCATGCTTTTTCATGGGGTTTTACATCTGTGTCCTCCCCTCCGGTCTCTGATCCCTTCCTGGGATCTATATCTAGAAGTCACAGCCCTGATGTCGGAGCCCTTTGAGCCATTGAAGCATGCTACGATGAAGGATTTGATGCTCAAGGCAGTGTTCTTGATTGTGATTTGTTCCGCAAGGTAGTTTTCTGAGGAGGCTGTTACCAATTGGATTGTGGCTTCTCTCTTATTTAAGGTGATTTCTCTCTTTCATTTGAACTAGGTGGTTTGCCTGCCCTCCTCTAAGGATCAGTGTTAGAGGAAGAAAAAAGATCTTTGCCTTATGGATGTCCGGAGAGTGCTTCTCCGGTACTTAGAGGTTATGAATTATTTTCGTAAGTCAGACCATCATTTTGTGCTGTTCACTGACTTGCACAAAGGTGACGCGGCAGCTGAATCTACTTTGGGGGGCTGGATTAAGGTGGCCATTGCCTTGGCATATCTTTTGCGGAACTAACCAGTTATGGAGGGTTTGCATGCCCATTCTACCCGAGGGCAAGTGTCCTCTGCAGTGCGGAGCTCAGTATCCCCTGCAGACATTTGTCAGGCAGCAATGTTGGCATCACTTTCCACTTTTTTCAAGCATTAACGCTTGGATGTCCACACTCGGGCGGACACAGTCTTTGGCTCTAAGGTCACGAGCTTCTGTGTTGTCTTCCCATCCAGTTGAGATATAGCTTTAGTATGTCCCACTTGTCTGAATTGGTCTAGCAGGACCATATGAAAGGTGACATTTTACTTACCAGATAATGTCCTATCTCCAGGAACAAGCAGGAATGAGTCTTCACATATGGGTACGTCGGTACCGAAGGAGCCTGCGCGGGAACGCTCCCCAGCGTCCAAAAATAAAGCTTTTGGGAGCATCCCACGTGCATGCGCACTGCCTTCCCGCCCATTCACTTCCCTCTCATCAGTTTTCCATTTTCCGCGGAGCCAGCAGGACGTATTCCTGTCACCGAAGAAAATTCTTTTTATTCTTAGTTTTTTGTGGTCGCGTCTGGGTCCCTCAACACCACTGGTGCTTTTCTTTCTTTTTTCTAAAGAAATTCTTCTTTTCTTCAGAAATTTTTCCTGTTTAGTGTCTGACGGTTTCTAGGCCACTAGACCTCTATATTTCCATTATGGAAAAGCCAGCCACTACCCTTAAGAAATGCTCAAAGTGTGGCGGTACAGATATATTTTCTGACACCCATACTTGGTGTCTAAAATGTTTGGGTCCTGACCATTGCCCACTGGAGTGTCTTTCCTGCTGGAGCTCAAATAGAAGAAATCTTCAGAATCGAGCACAACTCGATACCCGGTTCACATCGCACTCGATATCACCAGCTAGAATATCTCCACAGGATCAGGTAACCAAACAAAAGTCTGTAAAGACTAGCCAGTCCTCGAGTGGTAGATCTCCTTCCCAGTATTGAGATGGCCCTGGCCTTGCCCTCGAGGACATTTTGGCAATAAAGCCCCGGCGGGAGTCTTCGGGCTCCAAAGCATTAGCGGGGCTTCAGGTTGTTCCCGGGATTCTTACCACGATGAACATACCTGGGCCATGCTCGGTGGTTGTGGCCGCTTCGAGCGGTACCGACACCCCGGCATCGGCTATGGTGATGGATGAAACACTCCTCACCGATGATCGCAGTCTAGCGCTCTCGGCTACTTCGGTACCGCTAGAGTTGCTAAAGACCGTTCCTCCAGTATCGATATCGGCTTCGGTACCGTTATTGACATTGGCATCGGTGTTGGTACCATCCATGCTTACTTCGACAGACTCGCTTCCTTCGATGCCGAGCCTGGAATTGATCTCTAGCATGGATGATTCGGTACCGACTCATCTCGGTACCGACTTCGGGCGGTACTGAAGACATCGCTTTAAGGAAAATCCGATGCTTCATCCTTTCAGGTCTTCCGATCCCGATGACTGGGATGAATCCATCGGTACCAAGGCTGAATCTTCAACAAGTCTAGCCTTTACCCCTCATTTTAGAGGGTCCTCCTCAGGGGAGCTTTCTTTTCAAGCTTTTCTGCTTGATATGGCAAAGTTACTTGCCATTTCTATACCTGGTAAAGAATCCTTGCCAGGGGATTCAGAGACCCTGCAATCCCCCTAGATTCCAAAGGAGGTGATCATGCTTCCTTTGCATCAGATCTTACAAGATCTACTTTTAAGGATGTGGGAAACTCCTTTAACGGTATCACCACATTCTAAGACATTTGACTCCATGTACAAGGTGACACCTTCTCCAGGTTTTCAAAAGACTCAACTTCCTCATCATTCTATTGTTGTAGAATCAGCAATGAGGCGTATTAAGAGTGCAAAGAAGAACTCTTATTATCCGCCAGGTCGTGAGTCTAGAACTTTAGATGCCTTTGGATGTCGATGCTTCCAGGCATCCATGCTTTCAGCAAGAATTATCTCATATATCTTCTATATAGGATTATCTCTTGAAGAGATCACAAAGAACTTAAAGCTTTTGAACCCTTTTCTTCAAGAACATAAAAGAGCAGATTTTTTCATATTAGTCAGTCATGCTCAAAATGTCTCTAAATTCCTTAAGCGTGCTTCCCTGGACTGTTTTGAGTCTATTAGCAGAACTTCTGCTATAGCCATAGGATCACGACGCATGGCCTGGCTCCAAGCTTCAGACTTGGACAAATGGGTACAAGAAAAGCTAGGAAATACTCCTTGTACTGGTGAAAATCTCTTTAACAAGGATGCTTTATTTCAAGCTAATCAGTTAAACACTGATATTGTTGCTTTCAGAGGATTGTCAAAACTTTCCTCTACCCCAGCTAGTAAAAATTCTCCGAACAAACTTTATTCCCCTAAGGGAGAAAAAGTTTTATTCATCTTCTACCCATCATGCAGATGTTTCCAAAGAAGGACAACATCATACCAGGATAAGAAAACCAAAGTCTCAACAGGCTCAGCAAACTCAGCAGTCGCAGGGTTTCAGATTTTTTCCTGTTGAGTTTCAGAACCACTACTTCTTAACTACAGAAGCATTTACAGTTCTTCTCATCGTTATTGAGAGGTCAGTGATACACTGCCTTAATCCTCCACTTTAGGCATGACTCTCTTGCTAAGAGCAGTCCATCCTTTCAGCTCTTAGAGCTATTAAGGATAATCATGCCCTACAGGTAACAAGTTTCTCCTCTCCTTTTAAAAAGTAAACAGAGGAGTTACAACTACTTATAAGGTATGCTATGCCCGTCACCTTGGCAGTTGTCCTGTATGAGGATATCTTATACTTTTCACTGCAGGGGAGCTTTACCCTTTTCAGAGACTTACCAAATTGTAAGTCTTCCCAACTCTGTATTACTTCCATCCCTCTTAGTTGAGATTTTCAATCTAAGAGTGATACTATTTTGACTGGAGCACCTTTAAGCCATAGGATTGTCCCCAATACCTACTCCAGTAAATAATTTCCATACAGAGTTTCTCCCCTCTGCAATCTTTCAAATATTTCTTTTAAGACAGCTTATCAGACCATAAGTGAGAGTTATCACTTCTAATTTGGTCTCTCGGTCCTTTTCCAATCTATAGGACCTAACCTCTTCTGCTGCCTTAATAACACATTATTCCAAGAGAGGTTCCAAAACCTACTTGGACAGTTTATCGTTGCAGGCAACCAGCCTGTCTGCTATTCTTAGCCATCTTCAATACTTTGGCTCCCACAGAATAGATTAGGTTGCACACTGGTAATTAAACAACCAGATCTCACCTGGGCAACCTACAACATGCTCTCTGCAATTCTACAAGAAGCTCTGCAACTATGGGCCTTTGCCAGAGAGTGTCAGAGCCATTCCTGGTGGCTAACTTCCAGATGGTGGAAAGGCTTGCCCAGTCATGCTCCCACATGACCGGTTTTTTCCTACTTTCACCATCTTCCTTAAAATTTCCCTTTAGGGAAAATGAACCAGGGTTTAGATCACGTGAAAGCATAAAGAATTGCTTAATTCCCTGAGTTGTTCCACATCTCCAGTGGAATTTCTCCAACAGGGATGCATTTCTTTTCACTGCAGTCTGTCCTTGTCTAGTGCATTCCTTCTAATTCCCAATACTTCATTGGATCTTATGCTGAACAAAGAACGCATTATACTCATATTGCCCTCATAGATGGGCAAATATGGTATTTCCTTTTATTGCGTCTTTTTCTCCACACTGAAGTTATAGAAGGATCCAGACTTGTTGTCATAAGACTAAGGCTTTCTTTGCACCCCTTCACGTATATCTCCACTTCTGGTTATTCAAAGTCTAGAATTTTAAAGAGATCTAGACCTATCCTTCTGACTAGGAACATTCCACTGGTTTCCATGTAACCTTCTTCATGGTTCTTCCATGTGTAACCAGTAAGGGGTTCTCTATCCATATTTTCAAGCAGGTCTTACCCCTTCTTGTCTTTCAGTGAGTCTCTCTTATTTATATATATATATATATATATTTATATATATATATATATATATATGTGTGTGTGTATATATAAATACACATATCTCACTCTGAAAGATTTGTTACTGTCCATATTAATGCTGTTCCAGCATGCCATAGGGTTTTAAATGGACAACCAATTTCTATGGTAATCACAAACTACCTTCTTTTACTGTAACCTCTCCGGTTACGTTACATCTGAAGCTCTCCATGTAAAGACATCCTAGGTGACATCACTTAGGGAAGACATTCCTGATCTTCAAGAAATTGGAGGCTACACCGCCTACTACAAATGTTTCTGTCTTTCATTTGGATAGAGGGGTCTCAAAGACCCATCCTTTTTCTGAAAACCAGTCAGATTCATCTCCTCTTTCCTAGAGCTTTTTTCTGCTCCAAGGACAAAGAGCTTCAAACGTTGGCCTACAGAAGCTTTAGCTTCTCATCCAAAGTCCGACCACATTAAACTCTCCCAGTTTTTTCTTCTGGGATTAGTTCTAGCCTTTTAGGCTTCTGACCTCTGCCTGTATTGCGAAATTTATTTTTCCTCTACTTCTCAGTAAGGTATTTTCTTTGAGGATAATGTACTGGTTTCTAGCACCAGACTATTAGTCTCAACAAATACTTTCGCAATATTTTTGACTAAGGTCCACATTAGAAAATTGGAATCCAATTTTCACTAACATTTCTGATCTACACAAGGACTCCTCTCTAGATGCCTTGTTTAGTCCAGCTGTTCTACAGCACACCCCTTTTTAGTTCAACTCCTACCCTCCATCTCTTGGATGCCTCACATTCTGGGAAATAGCATGGCCCATTGACTAGATTTGCAACATGCTGGGCCCTCCTCCAGGCATCTTTAGCTTGGGAGTCCCCATATGTGAAGACTCATTCCTGCTTGTTCCTGGAGATAGCACAGTTACTTACCTGTAACAGGTGATCTCTGGGAACAGCACGAATAAGTCTTCACAACCCACCCACCTCCCCTAGGAGTTGTCTCTCTCTCTCTGTCTCTCTTTCTTTCTCTAATTTGTCTACTTCCCTCCTTCGGTCTCAGCTACAAACCCAACTGATGAGAGGGAAGTGAATGGGCGGGAAGGCAGCGAGCATGCGCGTGGGATGCTCCCAAAAGCTTTCTTTTTGGACGCTGGGGAGCATTCCCGCGCAGGCTCAGTCGGTACCGACGTACCCATATGTGAAGACTTATTCCTGCTGTTCCCAGAGATCACCTGTTACAGGTAAGTAACTGTGCTTTCCTTGAGTCCCGCTAGATGTGAAAAGTTGAAATGGCGTAATCCTATGATAATCTACCCCTCTAAACACATATTTCTCTGTATATAAGTTATACTACTGAGAATGTTACACACTCAGTAAAATGTTATGGGCTCTATCCTACTGTGATGTTAACCATCCTCAGGTTAAAATGCTCACTGTAATGAGTTCCAGGGTTCATGCTATAATGTGATTCTCTTTGTTCCAATGTAAACCGCTTTGATTAACTGAAATTGCGGTATAAAAGACTCGTAAATAAATAAATAAAATGAGTCCAGGGCCCACCCCTGGAACTGTTTGCTTTGTTTTTCTGCGGCGGTACCCTTGGGTCCGCTATGATTTATATACTTGGCTCTGCTGGTTCATCTTCTACTGACAGCCTTCTGTCTATGCTTTCCTGTGTATAGTTCTCCACAGTTGATTGCTCATTGTTGCCCACGTTGAGGTGTGAGGCTTGCCATGTTCTCCTATATGCTTTGGGATGGATACTGAAAAAGGCCTCTAGTGGCTGAGGAGAATGGAGGCATGAGAGTGATGTAATTGAAAGCTGGGCTTTTCATTGGTTCTTTATCTCACCAATCTGCTGGTAGGGGGATCAAAAGCCACTTGTCTGGATTGGCCTAGCAAGACTCAAGGAAAGGATAATCTCCAGGAACAAGCAGGAATGTAGTCTTGGAGGGAGGAGTAGCCTAGTGGTTGGGGCAAGGTATTTCAGGCTGGAAGGTCGGTGGTTCAAATCCCACTAGAGGACAGCAACTTTGGGCCGGAAGGACTGGGGTTTCTAGTCCCACAGATGCTCCTTGTGGTCTTGGGCAAGCCACTTAACCCTCCTTTGCCCATGTTCCCTGTAAGTATTAGTGTATGTGTCTCATATCCCCACGTGTTAAATGTATCCCCCAATTGTGTTGTGACCGCTTTGATTGAAGGATAAGGCGGTATACAAAACTGTCTAATAAAATAAATAAATAAAAATATGGGTATCGTCGGTACTGACAGAGCCCGCGCGGGAACGGTCCCCAACGTCCAACAGGAAACTTTTAGGAGCATCCCACGGCGCATGCATGCTGCCTTCCTGCCTCTGTACCTCTCTCACTTGAGTTCTTCGTTTTCCGCGGAGCCAACAGGACTTGGTACCTTATCACTGCAGAAAATTTACTTTTATTTCTTCTTTTTTGTGGTCGCTTCTGCCTTCACTCGACGCCTACCGGTACCGCCGGTTCTCCTCCTCTTCTTTCCTAAAAAAAAAACAAAACAAAAAAACTTGTATTCCTTCAAGGATCTTTCCCTGCTTTTGGTGCTAGGCTCCATTTTGGGCACTAGGCCCACTTTTCTTCAAGAATGGAGAAACCAGCTAGTGGTTTCCAAAAATGCTCAAAATGTGGCAATACCATTTCCGTCACTGACACCCATGATTGGTGTCTAAAATGTTTGGGTCCTGAACATTGTCCAATGGAGTGTCTCTCCTGCACAAGGATGACCAAAATGGGCCTGCAGAGTAGAGCTGCAAATTTTGGTACCCTTTTTGCCGCCGACACGATGTCAATTGCATCGACGTCTTCCAGGGCTTCATCTTCCTCCCATGGATCTCAGGTAGCCAAATTGAAGTCTTCTAAGACTAGCCAGTCCTCAAAGGGTAAATCTCCTTCAAAGTACTGAGATGCCACTAGCGTTTCCCTCGAGGATACTTCACCAGCAAAACAGCCCCGATGGGAGTCTTCGGGCTCCAAAGCACTAACGGGGCTCCAGGATGTTCCAGAGGCCTCCACCTCTGCGGAACTACTGGTGCCATGTTGTGGGGTCATAGCCGCTTCCACCGGTACTGGCACCCAGACATCGGCAGGAGCGATGGATCACAGAATCCTCACTATTGAACGCAGTCTAGCGGCCCTCTTAGCGGCTTCGGTACCGCTAAGACCACAACAGACAGTTCAACATGCTTCGACAAGACTGCTTTCCCCCATACCGATCTCTGGTATTGGGGATCGGGAACCGAGACATTTCGGTACCAACTTTGAGTGGTACCGATACCATGCATTACAGGAGCACCCAGTGCTTGAGTCTTCCGATTCCAATGACTCTGGCGATTCTACCGGTATGAGAGCAAATCTGTTAGAAGATTTGGTTCCTTCTCCTCAACGCAGAATGTCTCCTCCAGAGGATATGTCCTTCCAGGATTTCATACGTGATTTAGAAAAGGGTCTTGCAATCACTGAGGTTCCAGAAAAGGAACCTAGGGCAGAAGAATTAAGAATTCTACAATATCCTATGGCTCGTAAGAAAGCAGCTATGCTTCCCATTCACAAGATTTTACATGATCTAATGTTGAGAATGTGGGAAACTCCTTTAACAATATCTTCACATTCCCGACGCCTTGACGCTATGTACCGAGTGCCAAGTTGTCCTGGTTTTCAAAAGACTCAGTTACCACACCATTCAGTGGTAGTGGAATCGGCTATGCGAAGGATCAAGAGTGCTAAAACACATTCTTCTAATACTCCAGGCCATGAATCCAGGACTCTCGATGCCTTTGGCCGTCGATGCTTTCAATCCTCCATGTTAGGAGCCAGGATCAGTTCCTACATTCTTTATAAGGGAATGTTCCTGGAAGAAATCACAAAAGACTTAGAGCTCCTTAGTCCTTGTATTTCAGCGGAAAAAAGAGCAGACTACCTTATTCTGGTCAAGCATGCCCAGAATGTCTCAAAATTTATGAACCGTGCTACCTTTGATTGCTTTGAATGTATTAGTAGAACCTCTGCTATATCCATAGGAGCCCGTCGTATTGCTTGGCTTCAAGCATCAGACTTAGCAGTGAGTGCAAGAAAAGCTGGGAAACATTCCTTGCAAAGAAGAAAATATCTTTGGCAAGGACTAGCAGGACAAGGCTAATCAGCTTGAATCTGACAATACTACTTTAAACAGATTGTCAGAAGTCTACAGCCAATCCAGCAAAGAAGAAAAACACCACAACCATCCAAACCAAACACCACAACCATCCAAACCACAAATATCTACAACCCCCCCCCCCCCACATGGGACAACACCCAAACACCACACACACCAATCCACATCCACAACCCCCAGAACTGCAGCCCCCTCTCCATTTCATTGATAAATGCTCGTTCAGTCAGAAAAAAATACCACATGCTCCAGAACCTAATAACAACCAAAAAGATTGACATCCTATGCATAACAGAGACTTGGCTAACAGACACAGACACGGTGCTCATGAACCAGCTAACGCCAAAAGATACAGCCTTCAACACTGCTCCCGAACACACACCAGAGGAGGAGGCGTAGCCATCATAGCAAAAGCCAACCTCCACCTCCAGACCCATGCATCAGAAATGACCAAAGAAGCGGACATACTCACCCTCACCAACAAGCACCTCTCATTATGCCTAGTCTACCGAGCACCCATCCCAAGCACCGACCTACCAAGGATATTACAACAAATATCTGAGAGCGCCATCTCCGCAAAAGAGCAAATAATCCTAGGAGACTTCAACGTCCCATCACTCCAAGATAATCAAGCAGAAACCTTCATCGATGCCATGGAAGCAATGAACCTAACACAGATCATACACGAACCAACGCACGAAAAAGGAAATACATTGGACCTCATATTCCTGAATTCCCAAACCACCATCTCACACAAAAATCCAGAAATCACACCTGTACCGTGGTCTGACCACTACCTCATCAGCATATCTCACACCCACCAGCACATGAACAGCAAGGAGAACAAACAGCATACAAGAAGATTTAAAACTTTCATCAAAGAAGATTTCCTGGCACAAACTACCAAAACTCCAAACAAGCTCCAACAATATCGATAGCCTAATCCACAACTGGAACACCACAATCTCCTCCACATCCAGTACAACAACAAACAAGACTAAAACCAGACCCACCTCCACAAAGGCCAGATGGTTCACCCCCAACCTCAGGAAACTAAAAACCAAACTCAGAAGAGCGGAAAGAAGATGGAGAAAAACCAAAACAGAGGACAACAAAACAAACTACATGTATGAACTAGATGCATACCATGCAGAAACAGACAAAGCAAAAAAGGCTTACCATTCGAAGATCATAAACACATCAATAAACGGACCACGAGAACTCTTCGAGATTGTCAAAAAACTGACAAAAACGCCCAACCATTCCGACCAACTGCCAAACATCCCACCGGAATTACTAGCACGACAATACAAGCAGCTTCAACAACCACAAAATCCACAATTAAACACAGAGACAACAGCAACAAACCACCCCACCACCATTGACAAAGACTGGAGCACTTTCGAAACAATCACGAAAGAGGAAATATCATCCACCATCTCCCGCCTGAATACCACCACCTCTCCGCTAGACCCCTGCCCTACAGAATGGATAAAGAAAACCAAAGAAGACCTGAGCACACCATTAACCCGCATTGTTAATGAGTCCCTCAGCCAAGGACGTATGCCAGACCTCCTCAAAACTTCAATCATCCGTCCAACCCTAAAAAAACACAACCTGGATCCCCTTGACCCCGCCTCCTACAGACCTATAGCAAGCCTCCCGTTCACCGCCAAAATCATTGAGAAGATAGTCCAGCAACAGCTCCAAGAACATTTAGATACCAACAACATACTGGACCCGCAACAACATGGCTTCCGTCCACTCCACGGAGTCGAGACCCTCATGACAACATTAATGAACACCCTCATCATAGGAACTCAAACTCTGGATATGCCATGATCTTCCTAGACATATCAGCAGCCTTCGACACTATCTCCCACGACATCCTCATACACAGACTACAAGCAATTGGCATCAAAGATACCGTACTTCAATGGTTCCACTCCTACCTAACCAATAGACAACAACTCATCCGCACAAACATATCAACCTCACCCCCCTTCCAGCAACACCAAGGAGTACCCCAAGGATCCACACTATCTGCCATGCTCTTCAACATCTTTCTGCAACCACTCTGCACAATCATACGCACCCACAACATCAACTTTCACATCTATGCAGATGACATAATGCTCTATGCACCAATCACAACCACTAACCCAACAAATAAACACCTATCAGAATGCTTCACAGAAGTATCCAGCTGGCTGCAAAAGAACAACCTATCCATCAACATAAAGAAAACAGAAGCCCTTATAGTAACAAAGGACCCAGACTTCACCCCACCTTCGCACCTCAACATTGGAACCACACAAATACAAATACAACCGCACATAAAGTATCTAGGGATCATCATAGATCAAGCACTCACACTCAAGCAACAAATAAAAAAAACCACTGGAACAATATTCCACAAAGCCAAAACAGTACAACGCCTCAGACCTCTCCTTGAACCACAGGACTTCAGAACAGTGATGCAAGCCATGACACTCCCCCACCTGGACTACTGCAATATAATCTACCACGGACTACCAGCCACCCACACCAACCCACTCCGAACTGCCTTAAATACCACAGCAAGGATTATCCAGAAAGCAAAAAATCGAGACCACATCACCCCTGTCCTGAGGGAGCTACACATACTCCCCCTTGAAGCAAGAACCAAATACAAAGCCGCCCTACTTACCCATAAAGCTCTCTACCAGACTCAGACCTCCCAGCTCCGCACACTACTACCCCGACCAGCCCACAACAGAGCAACCAGACAATCCTCCAACAACTCCCTCACCATCCCCCATAAACGAACCAAATGCAACCAATGGACCTGCAACAGAGCCTTCGAACTATATGCACCAACCCTTTGGAACTCTCTACCAAGTCACATCAGATGCAATGGAGACCCCTCATCATTCAGGAAACAACTAAAAACCACCCTATTCCAGGAATACCTCGGACAAGAAACAAGCACCCACCACTGACCACCTCCCAACCCCCCTAGTTCACCCCCATGAACATATGCTCTAAGAGACTGTAACACAACGTCTATGTCTTGTGATAAGGAAGCTTATCATAGCTCAGGAAGGAGCTATAGAAAAGGTGAAGTGACTCTGAACAAGCAACCTGTCAGTTCTGGTAGAAATATGAAAACAGAATTTTGCCATAAAAGACTACCAGTCCCAGAATGCACCAGGTTTCCAACAGCCATTAGAGGAGCTGAAGTGAGGAAACGTGTGTTCAATCAGGAGGGCTATGAGGTAATCCCTAAGCACTCATCTCAAAGGGCAGGGCCTGATTCAGCACAGCTGCGCTGTGTTAGGGAGGATCACTCATCTAAGCAGAATAAGAGTAGAGTTTATTCTACAGATGACCATCTTCATGATCACCTTGGATATCCAGAGAATTATCCTCAGTTTCATCTGAAGGATTATCAGAAGCAGAAGCCAAACCGGACGGACAGAGAGGGAAAGAGACCCTCTGGAAGAAAAAGGAGAAAAGCCTTTGAGAGGTCTAGAAGAGTCCAAAGCAGTACGTATACTGGAAGGTATTCCAAGGGCCAGCGTACACCATTGGACTGGGGAAAGCCAGAGGAATGGTGCTGCAGAGCTAGGAATCACCAGAGGCTACCTGTGAGGGAGACGGCTGCACGTGGAAGGGACCCTAAGACCTGTGCCAGAAGGTATGTGAAGAGAGATCCAGTGTCCAGGGATCTGGATTGGAAGGCTGGACATAAGAACTGGACTACATACTGGCCAGGCTATATAGAGAGGAACTCTAGCAGCAATGGAAGCTCAGGTATGAACACTGATCTATGCCCTAGCTATAACCTTGAAAGACAGCAGGGAAACAAGTATTCTCCTGAAAATGCTCCATTGAGAGATTCATCTGTGCCAATCCATGATATTGAACCCATGCTTGTTGAACAAGGGGGAATAATAGCAGATGAGGATCCTATTTATATGGACTGTTCTCTGTCTAAACTCCGTTGGTAACTTTCTGTTATAAAGTACAGCAACCATCACAAAGAAATACAAATTTGTTCTTTAATCTACTCAGAAAAGCTCCTGAAGCAGGATTTGACCCACACAGTGGAAGGCAAGCCAGCTAAGGGGTTTCAGCTGGATAACTGCTAGCAATTAAGCCTTACCTAATTGCTTGTGAGCTAGGAGAGAATCACTTCTGTATCTATGTGGGAAGTAATCAGAAGTTAACCTGAAAAGAACAGTTTGTTTCTTGCTTTGTGGCTTTTCATTTGTTGTTTTCCTGATTTTGACTTTGTTTTTCCAAGTTAACACTGAAAGCAAGTAACCTAATTTATGTGCTACCAAGCATATCTGTGTTGGGAGAAATAACCCCATAAATAAATATCTTATTGGCTTTACCCAAGAGCACAACTAAATTATTGTCAGCAGCTGTGTCTGGTGTGAATGAACTACATTGCCCACAATACCTTGCAAATCATATAGATATATGCACTTGCTAAGACTGTGAAGATTCTCACCCAGGCAACCGTCTGACAGTCTATATCCCAATTATTTGTTAAAATCATTAATGTTGGACGCCCGGTGATAGCCCCCACCCCCAGAAGTTGATTATTGTCCACCCCCCCTCTCAATGTTGCACCGCTTTGACCCGGAGAAAGGCGGGATATAAATACAGTTAAATAAATAAATAAAATAAATAATATTCAAAAAAACCTTTTTCAGTAAGAAAAAGAAGCCTTACCAATCTTACATCCATCAAACTCACTGTCCGCTCCTTGTTCCCCAGAAGGGGCAACAGCAGAACAGACAGCAAAGAAGCCGCAAGCTCAAAAAGCTCAACTGGCTCAACAGACACAGCCCCCTCAGAGTCTTTGACTTCTTTCTAGAGAACTTAGTCATTCTGCCCCTGAAATGTCCAGAACCCTTGATCATGCTTTTTTGCCAAAAGATGGCAACAAATAACATCAGAAAATTGGACTCTGTCCATTGTACAACTGAGGTACAAGCTTCATTTTCTCAATTTGCCCCCACCTACAATAATAAAACAGTTCTTCTCAGGGCCCTGCCACTGATCTCTTGTGGCAGGAGGTCACATCACTTTTAGCTCAAGGAGCAATTGAAGAAGTACCCATTCCCCAACAGGGGACAGGGTTTTACTCCCCCTACTTTCTTATTCCAAAGATGACAGGGGGACACAGACCTATATTAGACCTCAGAGAATTAAAGAAATATTTGTTCCAAGAAAAGTTCAAAATGATCTCCCTCGGAACAATTTTACCATACCTCCAAAGTCAGGACTGGCTATGTTCTCTAGATCTAAGAGATGCGTACACGCATATTCTCATCCACTCAGATCACAGGAAGTTCCTTTGATTCCTGGTCTAAGGAAGACACTTCCAGAACAGAGTTCTTCCCTTCGGATTAGCCTCTGCTCCAGGAGTCTTCACAAAATGCATGGCAGTGGTAGCAGCATTTATGAGGACTCTGGAAATATTTGTCTTCCTTTACTTAGACGATTGGCTCATTCCAGCATTGACAGCTCCAGAGGCCCGCTTCGCTCTCTCTCGAGCAATGAGAATTCTTCAATAGTTGGGGCTGGTCATAAACCTCCCAAAATCTCATCTCACCCCCTCTCAATCTCTAGAATTCATAGGGGCTCGTCTAGACACACAGCAATCAAGGGCTTTCCTACCCCAGCCACGCTGTCTAATACACCTGGCATCTCAAGCATCTATGAAAGTATTCCTTATTGCTTGGGAGATGCTTCAGCTGCTGAGACACATGGCATCCACTGTCCATGTGGTTCCCTATGCTCGCCTCCACATGCGAGCAGCCCAGTGGACCCTTTCCTCTCAGTGGTCACAAGCCTCAGGTCGAATAACAGACAAGATCAGAACTACCACACATCTGATTTCATCCCTGCAATGGTGGCAATCCCTGGAAAACCTCCTTGGAGAGCACAGCAACCTCTATGCCAAACCACTCTGACGACAGATGGGCTGGGGGGCCTACGATCTCTCCACTCAGGGTCGTTGTACCTCACAGGAGGTTTCCCTTCACATAAACCTCGTAGAGCTGAGAGACATTTTCAGTGCTATTCAAGTCTTTCAGGGCCATCTCAGCAACAAAACAGTTCTGGTCCAAACCGACAATCAGGTAGCTATGTTCTTTGTGAACAAGCAAGGCGGAACAGGCTCTCTGTTGCTATGCAACGAAGCTTTGCGAATATGGGCCTTCGCCAGAGAGTTACAAATTCACCTGTTTGCGGTATACCTTCCAGGCATTCAGAACCTGTGGGCAGACAAACTCAGTGGAATACTGCTGCCACACGAGTGGTCCCTCCACTCATACCAGCTTGCTCGAGTGTTTTGACCTCTTTGCAAGTCCACAGAATGCCAAACTTCCCCGATTCTGTTCCAGAATTCCTGCTCAAAACTGTCAGGCAAGAGATGCTTTCCTACTCCACTGGGGACAGGACTTCCTCTATGCCTTCCCACCCATTCCCCTCATTCTCAAAACTTTATTCAAACTTCAGAGAGACAGAGGTCGTATGATACTCGTAGCTCCACGGCAAACATGGTAACCTCTTCTTCTGCGTCTCTCTCAAACCACTCCTCTGGAGTTGGGGAATGCTCCAGATCTTCTGTCGCAGGAGAACAGATCTTTACTGCATCCCAGTCCCTACATCTCGGGGCCTGATTACTGAAGGCCTAGAATTCAAGGATGTTAACCTTTCTCAACAAGTAAAGGATATCCTCCTGGCTTCCAGAAAACCCTCCACAAGACTTTCCTACGCTTTCAAGTGGAAAAGGTTCTCTATCTGATGTTCACAAAAGGGACTTAACCCCCTTTTAGTACCTGTAGAGTTGCTGCTAGAGTATCTTCTGCAATTATCAACTTCTGGTCTGAAGACCAATTCAGTTAGGGTCCATCTTAGTGCTATTGCTGCTTTTCATAAACCTTTCGATGGACAACCTATTTCCTCTCATCCACTTGTATCAAGATTTATGAGAGGCCTACTTTTAACAAAACCTCCCATTAAACCACCACCGGTGGCATGGGATCTAAATCATGTTCTCGGTCAAATTATGAAACCGCCCTTTGAACCTTTAGCCACTTCAGACCTAAAGTTTCTTACATGGAAAGTTATTTTCCTAATTGCCATCACTTCTGCAAGATGCATTGTAGCAGCGAAGTGCATGCAATAAATAATACCAGGAGTCAGTTGCAGGGTCCAAGCCCATTTATTGTGCACAGGCTCAGACAGAAGCGTGTCCAAAAGGGACTGAGCAACGAAGTACAGGAGCAAATTCCTTATATACAATTTTACAATTTGATAGAAGCAAACTTTCTATTGGTCCCAACGCCCCTCACACCTATCCAATCGGTGACCCTCTCTGGGCCCCATTCCCTGTTCCCCCTTCTCAAGCTGTTCTAACAAAGGCATAGTCTTAGACATGATTACATTTCTACTTCAAGGACATTTCTAGCTCAGAGAATGCAAGGACAATTTAAGCATAATGAACTTCATAGGGGGAGAAAGGGGACTTTCAAAAGCAGTTTAAAGCAGATTCTTAAACTCTGGTTCTTTTCGGCACTAATCCCAGGTGGGGGTGGAAATCCAGGCCTAGGTTGAGGCTATAGCCTACCACATTCCCCCCTTTGATTATCCTTACCCCTCCTAAAAGGGGTGAGGAAAAAAATCACATATCATGTCCCTCTTAAACTGATGCTTCCTCCTGAGGCAAGGCCTGATACTTACACATAGCTAGTACCCTGGCCGCTGTCTTTCGTTCAACTGTGCTGTCAATGATTGAGGTGACCATACGCAGGCAAAGGGGCAGGAAACATGGAAGGAGCAGACACATAGCTATCATTAGTAAAACAGCGAGCACAATAGTCTTCAAACCTAAACAGGAGTGCGGTATCCCCAGGACCTATCATTTGCCCATGTGGCTGGTCCATAACATGTGATACAAGGAGGTATATCAGTGGTCATTCTAAGGGGCCCCAGGGCTACCGCAAGTACAACATAGATACATAGATATATCATGATTACAATATCTCAATGAGTTCGTCTAGAAATTGCAAATTCTTTACTTAAGTTCTCTTCTTCCACAGCTTCCACCGTACGTAGACCTGTCAGCTTCCGGTGGGTGACAAGAGTAGGGCTGTAGATTCCTCAAGCTTCTGCCATACGTGGACCTGCCGGCTTCCAGTAGGTACCATAGCAAAAAAGCCCAGTATTATTCAAAGGAAAAAAACACCATTACGTGTCACAAAGAAATTTTTGTCGGAAAGGCCGTCAAAGTGTAAAGGACTTGCCCTCACACCAATGCGGTCCATCCATTTTATTAGAAAACCTTAAAAAACGGTTCAAAATATATTTACGAAAATGTATTTGTCAAAATCACTTAGCTGAAAAGAGCTGCTGTAAACCTTTCAACAAACTGTTCTTCGAACGACCGTCAAAGACGACGTGTCACGTTTTGGGGAACCTCTCGTCTTCCCCTGCCTCAGGTCCAGTCGCCAAACTTCAGATTATCCAGCTCCAGCATCCACGTGACACGTAATGGTGGTTTTTTTCCTTTGAATAATACTGGGCTTTTTTGCTATGGTATATATTTTCAGACCAGGTTGGGTATTTGTATTTGGCTTTGGCTTCCAGTAGGTGGCAGGAGTAGGGCTGTAGATTCTCACAGCAGCGGTTTTCGTCGCAGCATGAGTCGCAACGATGATCCTGGGTGGTCTGTTGAAATCCAGAGACAGGATTCGGTGGTTGCTGCTGACTTCACCCGACTGTGGTGGATCCAAGGTTCAAGCTCTGCAACTTTAACTGCTGTAGGGGTTGACAGTATGATGATGTAGGGTCCTCTCCAGTGAGGTGCTAACAGTTCCTTCCTCCACTCCTTGATCCACACTGAGGTTCCATGCTTGAAGAGATGCAGTGGTTCAGTCAGATTGATGGGCAGTTGGTCTTGTACCCAAGCATGGAGACTCTGCAAGACAGAACCTAGAGCCAACAGTTCTTGTCTAGTGATTTTGGACCCAATCTGATGCATATCCCCCTTTATCCCCTGGACAATGGGCGGAGGTCGCCCATACAAGATCTCAAAAAGGGAAAACTCCTAATGACTTTGTGGGGGCAGAACGTATCCTGAGGAGGACTATGGGAAGAACCTGAGGCCACTTCAGGTGAGCCTCCTGGCAGAGTTTAGACAGCTGGGACTTCAGGGTGCGGTTCATACGCTCTACCTTCCCTGAACTTTGGGGTCTGTAAGCTGAATGTAATTTCCATTACACTTGTAGAGCTTGGGCCAACTGCTGAGTCACGTGAGATACAAATGAGGGACCATTGTCCGATTCCATGACTAGTGTTATACCAAACCGGGGAATAATTTCGTGGAGTGTAGAACTTTGGTGACTTCCCTGGCTTTTTCAGTCCTGGTGGGGAAGGCTTCCACCCACCCGGAAGATGTACAAACCAGGACCAACAGGTAACGATATCTGTTTGCACATGGCATTTCAGTGAAGTCCACCTGGATATTTCCCATGGGGGTAACTCCTACTGACTGGACTCTTGGGGGCAGGTTAGGACCCCGACGGGCATTGTTCTTTGCACAAGTTAAGCATCTACGGGCTACTGATGCTGACAGGGGTCCTAATAACGGGATACAGAAATGAGGTCTAAGAGCTCTTTCCATCACAGTTTTCCCATAATGTGTGGCTTGGTGGAAAGCATGGACAAAGGCTGGACCTAATGCTTCAGGGATTACAGTCGGACCCGGAGGCTGGCCACCTACCGGCGGTGGTAGCACTATCCATCCGGTCTCTGTTAACACTCCCCCTTCTTCCTGACAGAAATAGTTTAACTCTCTGGAGGTATATCAGGGAGTCCATGCACTGAGGGGTACTGGAAATAATGCTGCCTGGACTGGGGTATTGGGGGCAGGAACTTGTCCAGTTATGGCCACTTCTCGAGCAGAAGCGTCAGCAAACCTATTTCCCCGTGAAACTTCTCCTTTCCCTGCCTGATGTCTTCAACAGTGCATTACTATGTGGTAAAGGCATACTTAGAGTCTGTGTACACATTCAAGCAGAGCCCTGCCCCTAACATCAGTGCCCTAGTGAGGGCTATCAGTTCAGCCTTCTGCGCTGAGGTTCCTGGGGCCAGAGCAGCTGATTCAATTACCGTGTCCAGGGTCACTACTGCATAGCCAGCACAACGTTGTCCGTCAACAACGAGACTACTTCCATCCACGAAGAAAGCTTGTTCAGGATCCTTCAATGGGACATCAGTTAGATCAGGGCGACTGGAGAATACAGTGTCCATTATTTCCAAGCAATCATGATCGGGGGAGCCTGGACCGATTGGCAACAGCGTAGCTGGGTTCAAAGCTTGACTGACGATCAACTGCAAGCGGGGGGTTTCACACAACATGCCCTGGTACTTCAGCATTCATGAATTTGTGAACCAATAATTTCCTTTGTGCTCCATGAGGGTTAGGACAGAGTGTGGTACCATAACTTGGAGACTGACCCAGGGTGAGCTTGTCGACTTCTCCTACCAGGAGGGCTGTAGCTGCAATGGCTCTCAAGCAAGGCGGCCATCCCTTTGCGACAGTGTCCAGTTGGTTTGATAAATAAGCTACAGGTCGCTGACAGGATCCAAGAGGTTGAGTCAATACACCCAGAGCATTTCCACTTGACTCATGGACATATAGGCAAAATGGTTTCTGTACATCTGGCAGACCCAAAGCTGGTGAGGACATTAATGCTGCTTTCAAGGATCGGAAAGCTACATCCTGTTCAGGTCCCCATTCCAAGGGAGATCGCTCCATTCCTTTGGTGGCCTGATACAATGGCTTTGCCAACAGCGCAAAGTTGGGTATCCATATTCGTCAATAGCCTGCAGCTCCCAGGAAAGCCCTCACCTGCTTTCTGGTGGTTGGGGTAGGGATGCGACACACAGCTTCCTTACGCTCTGGTCCTAACCTCCGAATCCCGTTGGACAGATGGAATCCCAGATATTTAACCTCAGTTTGGCATAACTGCGCCTTGGCTCTTGAGACCTTGTGTCCGGCTTCATTCAGGAGGTGCAAGAGATCACTGGTGGCTTGCAAGCATTCGCTTTTAGAGTTGGTGGCTATCAGTAGGTCATCTACATACTGGAGAAGGACTCTTTTTCCCGGAGTAACAGAGTAACTTGAAAGATCTTGGTTGAGAGCAGCACTGAAGAGAGTAGGCGAGTTCTTGAATCCTTGGGGTAGCCGAGTCCAGGTGAGTTGGCCTCGCCTTCCTGTAGTAGAGTCTTCCCACTCAAAGGCAAACAGAAGTTGACTGGCTGGTGCTAAGCGTACACAGAAGAAAGCATCCTTCAAGTCCAGGACGGTGAAGTGAGTAGCCTCGGCAGGAATCAGTCCCAGGAGAGTGTAGGGGTTTGGTACCACCGGATGTATGGTTACAACTGCATTATTCACTAGCCTCAAGTCCTGCACTGGACGGTAATCTCCCATCCCTGGCTTCTTGACTGGGAGGAGGGGGGTATTCCAGGGTGATTGGCACTTCTTGAGAAGCCCATACTTCAATAACTTCATTAGATGATAATGAATGCCTTCAATCGCTGGTCGCGGAAGAGGGCATTGTCTCACGTGCACTGGTTCCACTCCTGGTTTGAGGGTGACAAAAACAGGGGCTATATTCTTTGCTAGGCCTGGAGGGTTATCCTCCGCCCACACCTCGGGCGGAGCCAGGGGACTGGCTGCCTTGGGCAGAAGTGTACTATAGAACCCCATTCTTCTTCGCGGGGGACAGTCAACACCATTAGGCCAGCAGATTTCAAGTTCAGAATCATTTCCATTTTTCCCCCTTCGGTAAAGGATATCTGCGCCTGGAGCTTAGCAAGCATATCTCGGCCCAAGAGGGGGATTGGGCATTCAGGCATGTACAGGAACTGGTGTGTTATCTTCCGTCCCCCTAATTCACAGGTGCGGTTCTGCAAGAAAAGTTTAGTGGTCCGAGTACCGGTGGCTCCGACAATAGTAATAGATCGGGAAGACAGAGGGGCCACCGGTTTTGCCACCACCGAGTGTTCAGCCTCCGTATCCACCATAAAGTCCATACGTTGGTCCCCAATTTTCAGACTGACCATAGGCTCCTGAGGACCCAGGGGAAACTTGGAGCCCGGTCTGGCCTAGTACTCATCCAAATTGTAGCCCCCTTCGGTTGTCACTCCCTCTATAGCTACTTCCTCTTCTCGTTGGAACTGTGTACGACGCGTCTCTCCATGACTCTGGAATCGTCCCCCTGCTCTCCCAGTGCTCTCACCTCCCCTCCGGGAGGCGGGGTCGCAGTGCGGGCATCCGTTTCTCCAATGTCCTTCTTCCTTGCAGTAGGCACACTGATTCATGCCTACCAGGGGCCGGCCATTCCCTCGGCCCCTTCCACGTCCTCAGGTCCTTCTATTAGGAAAACCTCCTCCTCGTCGTTCAACTAAAGCTTCAGCAAGGAAATCAGCTTTCTTCCTCATCTTATGTTCACTTTCCTCTCATCGCTCTTGGTCATGATTCACAAACACTTTCTGTGCAACTTCCATTAACTGGGCCGCATTCATGCCCGCAAATCCTTCAAGCTTCTGCAGTTTCCGTTTGATGTCTTCCTGGGACTGACCCACAAAGGCCGCATTCACTATGCACAAATTTTCCGGGGCTCCTGGATCATATGGGGTGTATAGTCTATAGGCTTCAGATAATCATTCATAGAAGGCCGCTGGGCTCTCATCCGGACGCTAGATGACTTCTGATACTTTTCCAATATTCATGGCTTTCTGGCCTCCTTTCTTCAGGCCCTGCAGGAGGGCTTGGCAGAACCGATTGAGGGCTGCCGCCCCATCTGCACTGTTTGGATCCTACTTGGGATCATCATTTGGAAAATCCGTGGCGGCTGCTTGCCGGGGATCTAGGCCTGCTTCTACAGGATTTTCTTCTAACCATCAAGTGGACACTAGCACAATTCGCGCTCGCTCTTCGGTACTGAAGAGAGTGGACAGGAGCTGGCGACAATCAGACCAGGTAGGCTGATGGGTCTGCATAATACTAGACATTAATTCAATCAAATCTTGGGGTTTCTCAGTATAGGATGCATAATGTGTCTTCCAGTTCAATAAATCAATGGTGGAAAAGGGCACATAAAAAAGACTGGTTGGTCCCACCACCACCTGGTACTGGTGATTAAGAGTAGGTAGACCTGGGACCTGGCGCAGTGACATGACATGACCATCCCTCTGGCTCGCAGTTGTTCTTCTCAAGGCATAAGGTAGTCGAGATTGCTGAGGCTCTGTTCCCTGAGTCTGGTTATCAGCAGCAAGTGACCCCGAACTGGCAAATGAATCCCTGCTTGCAGTGTCATTGGTGGACTGTGGGCCCCCCCGCCCGCCCCCCCCCCACCCCCCCGAAGCACTTTGTACGGAACCGGGGCTTCCGGTTGGAAGGGAGTGCACCTCCTCCGGCTGCAGAGGCAGGTGGGGGCCTACTTGGGGTAAAACTGCAGGGATGGGTCCCTCCGGGACAGGCTTTGCCTGGGATGGTGGCGGAGCCGAGGGGACTGGCCTATAGAGGAATTGGGGCGGACGGGACGGAATGTCTGGAGATTCTGGGGTAGAATAGACAGGCAGTTTCTTTTCTCCAGACTTCCGGGCCCCTCGTGTGGTTGCTACAAAGATCCTGCACTGCTCCTCATAACAACGCTTCATCCAGGAGGGTTCTTTCTCACAAATACTTAACCAGGAATCTATATAGGAGAACTGGTCAGGGTATTCTTTTCGTACAATCTATTCATAAGGATATAATACTAACATCAAAGGTACCCCCAGGGGGCCACGAGGTGACCAGTACTGGCCACTCCCTATCACAGAGCATCTCTAATCGGGACGGAGACATTTTTATTCCATAGTCTCCAGCAAATCCCTTACTAAAATTCTTGATCATACATTTCAACAGAGTTTGCATGGACTCTGACCCTCCCATAGTGATGTACACGACAACAGACAGTAGGGGCGGGTAGTCGGGCTGCAGGTAAGGGGTCCGTATAGCCCTAGAAACAAATAGGTAGACAAACACCAAACGCTTCCTCCTTTTCGTGACCTAGGCGTGGTCGCCCGGCCAGGAACTGCGCTAATCAGGAGTCTGCACTTGCTTGGTCTGTGTTTCAAGACCTCTCATTCTCACACACAAACAAATAGACATGCCAGAAAAATCCAAAATTCCCAGCGTGACAGAACTATATGGCAGTGTTCCTCTGGGTGCACTCTATAAAGACAGAGGGGGGGCGGGGGCATTCCCTTTCACATAAAACTTCCCATCGACCTGGGGGTCATTACAATTACATAATCACCAGAGAAACCCCTCTTAAAGTTCTTAAGGAGACACTGCAGAAGGCTCAGTATAGATACACCCCCTCCCATGCTGTTCAAAAATGCTGTTCAAAACCTTTGTCTCTCTCTCACTCATTCAGGTTTCTCTCTCTCAAATCCCACAGAAATCACTCTCTCACTTTCCAGCAACTGTAAAATAAACACTTCCCACTTCCCTTGGTCCGTACTCAGACCTCTAAGCCGTTCAGGTTCCCCCCATAAATCAGAGAATAAATAAATAAAAATAATAATTATATAACAGGAACAGTTGACATAGAAATACAGGCAGGGCTGAGATATAACCAGCAAACTAATATAACAGGTACAGGTGAAGTAACAATACAGGCAGGGCAGAGATATAACTAAAACAGTTGAGGAGATCCAAAGGGGTTAATAAGAACTTAAAGGATACTGAGACTTTCCAGGCTACTTGAGACATTCCTTTCTGCAGGCTGTGTGAAAGACACACCCCTTCTCCCTCTGCTTGCTAGAGATACCGTCTCTCACGCTGTGCTGAAAAAATCACTGAGACAGCTCGTTCGTCGCCTGTGCTTAAAGTGACTCCTGAGTTTTTTCCTTTTCTCAGTACTGTTCCTTAATTAATAATCTTACATTATACCAGAAGGGAAACCGCGGTTAGACAATAGACAGAGGGTGCGGGTGATCGGACTGCCGGTAAGGGGTCCGGGCAGCCCTAGAAACAGATGGAGACACAAACACCAGACGCTTTTTCAAGACCTCTCACTCAAACACAGACAGGTATGCTAGCAACATTTCAGAATTCCCAGGCCTTACTAACTAACCAAAAGCAGTGGTTTCGGTCTCGTGCATACTCATGCAAGACGTACTTGGACTGCTGACTAACCAAGGGCAGTGGTTTCGGTCTCGCGCATGCTCATGCAAGACGTACTCGGACTGCCCTGAGAGGTGATCAGGCTCTCGGTACCGTATTCCCGTACAAGTTTCCCAGACTAACTATCTGAGTAGCAAAGAAATTTCTACTCACCGGATCCGGTACCCGATACAGAACCAGTTCATGGGTTGAATACCGGACTCCCCTCGGGTTCGGAGGTGTTGGCAGGCCGGATCCAGTAATCCACCGATGCAAGAGAACCGGTGGCGCCTGAGGTATCCCCTGCGGTCGGCCAGACACGGTTCCAGCCGGACCAAACCTTGAGGCGGTAAAATGTGGTATATTCACTTGAATACCATCCACTACTCGCACTTCCCGGCCCAACGCACCAAGAAATGTAGCAGCGAAGTGCATGCAATAAATAATACCAGGAGTCAGTTGCAGGGTCCAAGCCAATTTATTGTGCATAGGCTCAGACAGGAGCGTGTCCAAAAGGGACTGAGCAACGAAGTACAGGAGCAAATTCCTTATATACAATTTTACAGTTTGATAGAGGCAAACTTTCTATTGGTCCCAACGCCCCTCACACCTATCCAATCGGTGACCCTCTCTGGGCCCCATTCCCTGCTCCCCCTTCTCAAGCTGTTCTAACAAAGGCATAGTCTTAGACATGATTACATTTCTACTTCAAGGACATTTCTAGCTCAGAGAATGCAAGGACAATTCAAGCATAATGAACTTGTACAAACTTCATAGGGGGAGAAAGGGGACTTTCAAAAGCAGTTTAAAGCAGATTCTTAAACTCTGGTTCTTTTCAGTACTAATCTCAGGTGGGGGTGGAAATCCAGGCCTAGGTTGAGGCTATAGCCTACCACAGCATTAGTGAACTACAGGCGTTAGTAGCTGACCCTCCTTATACAAGGTTTCACCATGATAAAGTAGTCCTCAGGACTCATCCTCGCTTTCTGCCAAAGGTGGTTTCGCTTTTTCATTTAAACCAGTCGTTTTATCTTCCTATAATCTCCAGGAACAAGCAGGAATGTAGTCATCACATATGGGTATTGTCGGTACCGACGGAGCCTGCGTGGGAACGCTCCCCAGCGTCCAATTAGAAAGCTTTTGGGAGCATCCCACAGCGCCTGCGTGCTGCCTTCCCGCCTTTCCCAACTGCCTCTCTTCAGTTCTTCGTTTTCTGCGGAGCCAGCAGGTCGTGTTCCTGTCACCGCAGAAAATCTTCCTTCTTTTTGTGGTCGCGTCTGCCTTCTTCGACGCTTTACCGGTACCGCCGCTTTTTCTTTGTTTCTTTCTTTTCTAAAAAATAAATAAATAAATTTCTTAGTACTTTTTTTTCCCATTTTTTCCAGGCGCACGCGCCATTTTGGGCCTTGCCCTTAGGCCCAACATTTTTTCCACAATGGAAAAACCCTCCTCTGGTTTTAAAAAGTGCACCAAGTGTGGCGGTACCATCTTCGTCACCGACACCCATGAGTGGTGTCTGAAATGTTTAGGTCCTGACCATTCCATCTCAGAATGTATGGCCTGTGCCATGATATCCAAGAGAGGTCGACAGAACCGAGCTGCCAAGCTCAGTACCCTGTTTCCCTCGGATGCAGCTTCGGTGGCATCGACGTCTTCCAGGGCTTCGTCTTCCTCCCGTGGATCTCAGGTAACTAAACATAAGTCTAGCAGGTCCTCAAAGGGTAGATCTCCTTCTAATCATCGAGATGGGGTACCGGCAGTTTTCTCCGGTACCGACATCCAGGCATCGGCAGCATCGATAGACCAGAGGGTTCTGGCTATTGAATGCAGTCTGGCGGCTCTCCTTGCGGCATCGATACCCTCGGAACCGCGTCAGACAGTTCAACCGGTACCGGCACCGACTCCGGCATCGGTGTCGGTACCGGCACCGATAGCATCGACATCGGTGTCCGCATTGCCAGCACCCAGTAATGCGATACCTTCCGGTACCGTTACACCGGTATCGGTTCCCCTCGGTACCGACTTCGGTCGGTACGGGTCTCGGACTCTTCAAGAGCATCCCGACAGAAGCTACTTCGATTCCTCAGAGGAATCTGAGGATTCTGACAGTTCTGTCGATGCGGGAATACTTCTCCCGGAGGAGCCTTCCTCCCTTAAACGCAGGATGTCTCCTCCAGAGGACATTTCCTTTCAGGATTTCATCAGGGAGGTGGCTTGGGGTCTGTCCATTGCTGTGGCCCTTGAAACAGAGCCCAGAGCAAAGGAGTTGGAAATTTTATAATATCCTAAAACTCCTAAGGAGGCAGCTACCTTGCCCATCCATGAGATCTTGCATGATCTCATGTTAAGAATGTGGGAGACACCTCTTACCACCTCTCCTCATTTTCGTAGACTGGATATTCTGTATCGAGTCCCTCCTTGTCCTGGTTTCCAGAAAACTCAGCTTCCTCACCACTCTATTGTAGTGGAATCAGCTATGAGAAGGATCAAGAGTGCAAAGAGGCATGCCTCTAATCCTCCAGGACGTGAGTTCAGAACTTTGGATGCTTTTGGACGTTGTGTCTTCCAAGCTTCCATGCTTTCTGCCAGGATCAGTTCCTATAGTCTATATATGGTAATGTTCCTGAGGGAAGTCACAGGTGATTTAGAGGCTTTGAGTCCTCTTCTTCCTGAGGATAGAAGGCAGGATTTTCTCACATTGGTCAAACATGCCCAAGATGTTTCTAAATTTGTCAACCGTGCAGCTTTTGACAGTTTTGAGTGCATAAGCAGAACCTCTGCCATTGCCATAGGTGCACGTAGAATTGCATGGCTCCAGGCATCTGATCTGGAGCTCTGGGTACAAGGCAAACTGGGAAATATTCCTTGTACTGGTGAGAACCTGTTTGGTAAAGATTGGCAGGAAAAGGCCAATGAGTTGGATGCTGACAACTCCACCTTGGATAGACTATCCAAGTCCACAGCTGATCCTGCAAGAAAGAAACCTTTCAAGAAACCATTCTTTTCTAAAAAGAAAAGATATTATCCTGCTTATTCTCAGCAGGGACGTTCTGCAGGTCAGCTTGTCAGGAAGGGTCAGCAACCACCCAAACAAAGAAAAGCAAAGACTGCTAAGCCTCAGCCGTCCCAGCACAGCCTCCACAAGGCCTTTGACTATCGACTAGAGAATTTAACCTTCATGGCTCTCATTGGACCAGAGCCTTCCACCATTCCAGGAAGTTTGTGTCACTTTGCCCCCAGATGGGGGCAGATAACAGCAGAGCATTGGACACTCTCCATCATAAAGGAGGGGTACAAGCTTCATTTTTTGAGCATGCCCCCTCCCACAGTGATAAGGCAGTTCAGTTCTCCGACCTCTCTCATCAACCTGTTAGGTCAGGAGGTCACTATGCTTCTTGCCCAAGGGGCAATAGAAGAAGTACCCATCCATCAGCAGGGTACAGGGTTTTACTCCCCCTATTTCCTTATCCCAAAGAAAACAGGGGGATGCAGACCTATCTTGGACCTCAGAGAATTGAACAAATTCCTTGTCAAAGAGAAATTCAAGATGATTTCTCTCGGAACTCTGCTGCCATACCTTCAGAGTCAGGATTGGCTTTTTTCTCTAGATCTCAAGGATGCGTACACCCATGTTCTTATCCATCCAGCTCACAGAAGGTTCCTTCGGTTCCTTTTTAAAGGAAAGCACTACCAATACAGGGTGCTTCCTTTTGGCCTGGCCTCAGCGCCAAGGGTGTTCACAAAATGCATGGCTGTGGTAGCAGCATTTCTCTGCACTCTAGGGATATTCGTCTTCCCCTACTTAGACGACTGGCTCATTCGAGCCCCAACAGAGTCAGAGGCCAGGACTTCTCTATCCTGCACAATGCGTATCCTTCACTATTTGGGTTGGGTAATAAACATCCCAAAATCCAATCTAACTCCCACTCAGTTTTTAGAGTTCATAGGAGCTTTGCTGGATACCAGAAAAGCAAGGGCCTATCTCCCCCAGGCCCGTTGCCTTCGCATGGTGCAGTTAGCTTCTCAAGCAGTGCTAAAGCCTCATCTCACTGCCCGAGAAATGCTACAACTACTAGGCCACATAGCATCTACTGTGCATGTGGTTCCTTATGCTCGCCTCCATATGAGGGCAGCCCAGTGGACTTTATCCACTCAATGGACCCAGGCATCAGGATGCCTGTCAGACAAAATAGCAAGCACAAGTCGCCTTATTTTGTCCCTCCAGTGGTGGAAGTCCACTCAAAACCTGTTGCTGGGGTCCCCTTTTCAACAACCCTTACCCCAGGCAACTCTCACAACAGATGCTTCTCCGATGGGTTGGGGAGCTCATCTGCAAGACCTCTCCACCCAAGACACCTGGTCTCCACAGGAGACTTATCTACATATCAATCTCTTGGAGCTCAGAGCAATCTTCCTTGCTCTTCGAGTGTTCCACACCCTGCTCAGCTACAAGACTGTCCGTATGAATAAGGACTATCAAGTAGCCATGTTCTGCGTGAACAAGCAGGGGGGAACGGGCTCTCTGTCACTTTGCAACGAAGCTTTGCGACTATGGGCCCTCGCCAGAGAGCATCAGATTCATATCCTGGCAGTGTATCTTCCAGGCATACAAAACTCATGGGCAGACAGACTCAGTCGAGTTCTGCTTCCACACGCGTGGTCTCTGCATGCAGACCAGGTGGCCACGATTTTTCAAATTTTGGGGAATCCCGGACATAGACGTCTTTGCAAGTCCGTTGAATGCCAAACTTCCCCGGTTCTGTTCCAGAATTCCGGCTCAGGGGGCACAGGCCAGGGATGCTTTCCTCCTTTACTGGGGTCAAGACTTCCTGTATGCCTTTCCACCCATTCCCCTAATTCCCAAAACCCTCTTCAAGCTTCAGAGAGGCAGAGGCCGTATGATTCTCATAGCTCCACATTGGCCACGGCAAGTGTGGTACCGTCTACTTCTGCATCTCTCTCAAGCTCCCTCCCTGGAGTTAGGGTCTGCTGCAGATCTCCTCTCAGGAATACGGAATGTTATGGCATCCCAATCCCCAGTCTCTACGTCTGAGGGCTTGGTTGCTGAAGGCCTAGATTTCCATGATCTTAACCTCCCTCAGCAAATAAAGGATATCCTTTATGTTTCCAGGAAGCCTTCCACAAGACGCTCTTATGCTTTCAAGTGGAAAAGGTTTACCATATGGTGTTCGCAGAAGGGTCTTAACCCCATTGCTATACCTCTGGAATCATTACTGGAGTATCTCCTTCATTTATCCAATGCAGGACTTAAGACTAACTCAGTGAGGGTCCATTTGAGTGCTATTGCAGCTTCCTTCAAGCCCCTAAATGGTAAACCTATTTCCTCCCATCCTCTTATAGCAAGATTTATGAGAGGCCTTCTGCTAACTAAGCCTCCCATTAAGCCACCTCCTGTGGCATGGGACTTAAATTTGTTTCTTGGTCAGCTCATGAAGCCACCTTTCGAACCCTTAGCTACTACCTCCTTGAAATTCCTTTCCTGGAAGGTTATCTTTCGCATTGCAATCACATCAGCACGTCGCATCAGTGAATTGCAAGCACTAGTAGCTGATCCACCTTATACAAGGTTCCATCATGACAAGGTAGTCCTTAGGACTCATCCACGCTTTATGCCAAAGGTGGTCTTGCCCTTTCATCTAAACCAAGTGGTCTACCTACCTGTGTTCTTTCCAAGGCCTCATGCATCAAATGCAGAAAGGAACCTTCATACTTCGGACTGTAAAAGAGCTTTAGCTTTTTACTTACAAAGAACACAGCAGCATAGATAGTCCTCTCAACTCTTTGTTGCTTTTGATCCTTCTCATTTGGGACTTCCAGTCTCCAAGAGAACACTAATTGGATTCCTCAGTGTATTTCCTTTGCCTATAAGAGTAAGAATCTTCCTCTGGAGGGCCATGTCACAGCTCACAATGTGAGAGCCATGGCAGCTTCAGTGGCTCATCTGCACTCTTTGTCTATCGACGACATCTGTCGAGCAGCCACCTTGGCCTCGGTTCATACCTTCACAGCCCATTACTTCTTGGACAAGGACTCCCGCCGGGATGCCTTGTTTGGTCAGGCTGTTCTCCAACATCTGTTCCATACCTAATCAACTCCTACCCACCATCCCTGGTTGGATGCCAGAGATCCATGGGGGGAAGTGGAGCCCTTCTCAGGGACGCACAACTTCTGGGGTCTCTCCCTGGCATCTAAAGCTAGGGAGTCCCCATATGTGATGACTACATTCCTGCTTGTTCCTGGAGATAGCATAGTTACTCACCTGTAAAAGATGATCTCCAGGAACAGCAGGAATTTAGTCCTGACAACCCACCCACCTCCCCTAGGAGTTGTATCTCTCTATCTCTATCTCTTTCCCTTTCCCTCTCTCTCTCTTTGTCTCAGCTTTAAAACTCAACTGGAGAGAGGCATTTGGGAAAGGCGGGAAGGCATCACGCAGGCGCTGTGGGATGCTCCCAAAAGCTTTCTAATTGGACGCTGGGGAGCGTTCCCGCACAGGCTCCATCGGTACCGATGATACCCATATGTGAGGACTAAATTCCTGCTGTTCCCGGAGATCACCTGTTACAGGTGAGTAACTATGCTTTCTTCCCTAGGCCTCATGCCTCCATTGTGGAAAGGAATCTTCACACATTGGACTGTAAAAGAGCCTTGGCTTTTTATCTCCAAAGAACTAAGCAACATAGAAAATCTTCTCAGCTTTTTGTGGCTTTTGACTCTAGTCATTTGGGACTTCCAGTTTCTAAAAGAACTCTGTCAAATTGGATTGCAGATTGCATATCCTTTGCATATCAGAGTAAGGGACTTTCTCTTGAAGGCCATGTCACGGCTCATAATGTGAGAGCAATGGCAGCCTCAACGGCTAACCTTCATTCTGTCTCTATTGATGACATCTGCAAAGCAGCCACTTGGACTTCGGTACATACCTTCACAGCCCACTATTGCTTAGATAAGGACTCCCGTTGGGATGCCTCGTTTGGCCAGGCTGTTCTACAACATCTCTTCCATACTTAATAGAACTGCTACCCACCATCCACAGTTTGGATGCCTAAGGTCCATGGGAGGAAGCATGACCCATCTCACTTGGGTTCGCAGCTAGCTGGGGTCACCCCTTGGCACTTTCAGCTGGGGAGTCCCCATATGTGAAGACTACATTCCTGCTTTCTCCTGGAGATAGCCTAGTTACTCACCTGTAACAGGTGATCTCCTGGAACAGCAGGAATTTAGTCTTCACAACCCACCCACCTCCCCTAAGAGTTGTCTCTAGCTCTCTCTCTTTCTCAGCTATAAACTCAACTGAAGTGAGAGAGGTACAGAGGTGGGAAGGCAGCACGTATGCGCTGTGGGATGCTCCCAAAAGCTTTCCTGTTGGATGCTGGGGAGCATTCCCGCGCGGGCTCTGTCGGTACCGACGATACCCATATGTGAAGACTAAATTCCTGCTGTTCCCGGAGATCACCTGTTACAGATGAGTAACTATGCTTTATCTGGTAAGTAAAATGTCACCTTTTCCTACCCTGTCATAAGAACATAAGATATGCCATACTGAGTCAGACCAAGGTCCATCAAGCCCAGTATTCTGTTTCCAACAGTGGCCAATCTAGGTCATACGTACTGTCAGACGGTCGCCTGGGTGAAAATCTTCACAGTCTTGGCAAGTGCATATATCTATATGATTTGCAAGGTATTGTGGGCAATGTAGTTCATTCACACCAGACACAGCTGCTGACAAAAATTTAGTTGTGCTCTTGGGTAAAGCCAATAAGATATTTATTTATGGGATTATTTCTCCCAACACAGATATGCTTGGTAGCACATAAATCAGGTAACTTGCTTTCAGTGTTAACTTGGAAAAACAAAGTCAAAATCAGGAAAACAACAAATGAAAAGCCACAAAGCAAGAAACAAACTGTTCTTTTCAGGTTAACTTCTGATTACTTCCCACATAGATTCAGAAGTGATTCTCTCCTAGCTCACAAGCAATTAGGTAAGGCTTAATTGCTAGCAGTTATCCAGCTGAAACCCCTTAGCTGGCCTGCTTTCTGTGTGGGTCAAATCCTGCTTCAGGAGCTTTTCTGAGTAGATTAAAGAACAAATTTGTATTTCTTTGTGATGGTTGCTGTACTTTATAACAGAAAGTTACCAACAGAGATTAGATAGAGAGCAGTCCATATAAACAGGATCTTCATCTGCTATTATTCCCCCTTGTTCAACAAGCATGGGTTCAATATCATGGATTGGCACAGATGAATCTCTCAATGGAGCACTTTCAGGAGAATACTTGTTTCCCTGCTGTCTTTCAAGGTTATAGCTAGGGCATAGATCAGTGTTCATACCTGAGCTTCCATTGCTGTTAGAGTTCCTCTCTATATAGCCTGGCCAGTATGTAGTCCAGTTCTTATGTCCAGCCTTCCAATCCAGATCCCTGGACACTGGATCTCTCTTCACATACCTTCTGGCACGGGTCTTATGGTCCCTTCCACGTGCAGCCGTCTCCCTCACAGGTAGCCTCTGGTGATTCCTAGCTCTGCAGCACCATTCCTCTGGTTTTCCCCAGTCCAATGGTGTATGCTGGCCCTTGGAATACCTCCCAGTATACGTACTGCTTTGGACTCTTCTAGACCTCTCAAAGGCTTTTCTCCTCTTTCTTCCAGAGGGTCTCTTTCCTTCTCTGTTCGTCCGGTTTGGCTTCTGCTTCTGATGATCCTTCAGATGAAACTGATGATCAAGCTCAAGCTGATTCTCAGGATAATGAGGACCATTCTCTGGATATCCAAGGTGATCATGAAGATGGTCATCTGTAGAATAAACTCTACTCTTATTCTGCTTGGATGAGTGCTCCTCCCTAACACAGTGCAGCTGTGCTGAATCAGGCCCTGCCCTTTGAGATGAGTGCTTAGGGATTACCTCATAGCCCTCCTGATTGAACACACGTTTCCCCACTTCAGCTCCTCTAATGGCTGTTGGAAACCTGGTGCATTCTGGGACTGGTAGTCTTTTATGGGAAAATTCTGTTTTCTTATTTCTACCAGAACTGACAGGTTGCTTGTTCAGAGTCACTTCACCTTTTCTATAGCTCCTTCCTGAGCTATGATAAGCTTCCTTATCACAGTACCTAGCAGTTTCCCCAAGGGATACAGGTTCCACAATGCTTGTATTGGTTCAAGCATTGATATCCTGGTTTATGGACCTTTCCTCCAGGAACTTGTCCAAACCTTTTTTAAACCCAGCTACACTAACAGCCCTTACTATATCCTCCGGTAACAAATTCCAGAATTTGATTACACGTTGAGTGAAAAAATATTTTCTTTTATTAGTCTTAAATAGTTTACCCCGTAGCTTCATTGCATGTCCCCTAGTCTTTCTATATTCTGATAAGGTAAACAATCGATCTACGTTTGCCCGTTCCACTCCATTCCTTAATTTATAGACTTCTATCATATCTCCCCTCAGCCGTCTCTTTTCCAGGTTAAAGAGCCCTAACCTTTTTAGCCTTTCTTCATAGGAATATCCTTCCATGCCCTTTACCATTTTGGTGGCTCTTCTCTGAACCTTTTCTAAAATCGCTATATCCTTTTTAAGATACGGCGACCAGAATTGCACACAATATTCAAGGTGCGGTCTCACCATGGAACGATATAGAGGCATTATAATATCTTTCGTTTTATTTTCCATTCCTTTCCTTATCATACCTAGCATTCTATTTGCTCTCTTGGCCGCTGCTGCACACTGGGCCGAGGGTTTTAACATGGTATCCACAATGACGCCTAAATCTTTTTCTTGGGTGGTGTTTCCTAATGTGGAACCTTGCATTGTGTAGGCGGTCAAACAAAGGGCAAGATATCACGTGAAGAAGGCACACAGTCCAAAACGTGATAAGGTGGAAAAACACTTTATTTCAAATTTTCAGACCTAGCAACCCGACACAGGCCGTGTTTCAGAGACCTTCATCAGGGGTTGTCTAAATAGGTACTAGAAACATAGAAACAGACAATATTAAAAATCCAATAATAGTGAAAGAACAAATAATTAATTGTGGACATCCAATACACTCTATTCATCCAAAAATAAAAATAATAAAGAATTAAAAACTAATAATAAAGAATTAATAAAGAATAATTAAAAGCAAACTTCAAATGCTCAAAACGTGATACTCAAATGCAATTAAATTATAAAAATCATAGTAACCATATATATAATATATTAAAACCAAAGTAAAACACAACAAAATTAAATAAAATAAAACAAAAACCAAACAGACACAATGCAAATAATCTTTAAGGGAGGTGATCAGCATTGTAATTCCAATATTACTACCTTACTTGTAGAGATGATGGACATGTAATCCTCACAAGGAGGCAAAAACTAAAATAAAGAAAACATGAAGTGAGGCATATGTATAACATTGGAGATAACACTTATGATGTGTGTTCAATTACCTTCTACCCTATCTGTAATGCATGTGAAATATAACTCGAATTCAAAATTCTCACAGAGGACTAGGAGTAAAGGAAAAAAGGCAGCGGGTACTTATCTTGGAGCCGGTTGTGGGAGGAGGGCAGAGCCGACTGAACCAGCAAATGAGCTGAAAAAACATCCATTGTATTTGTGAGATTTAGGGGAAAAAAAATTTTTTCTATCTGGACACTACTGTCAAAAATGCCAAAGGAAATTTATCTTATACTCCATCCTTGAACCTCTTTCAAAATTTCTAGACATATTTTTACGTCCATTTATTAAAGAAATGTGGTCGTATGTACGCGATTCGGCACATGTTATCGAAATTTTATCTACTTTTAACATTTGCACTACAGATATCATTTTAGTGACTCTAGATGTCGAGTCGCTTTATACGAATGTACCACAAAAAGAGGCTCTAGAAATTATTACATACTGTCTTTTGAAACGTACAGAACGACGCATTCCTACCACCTTTCTTCTCTCCCTAGCAGAGATTGCACTTTTTGAAAATTTCTTTTGTTTTAGAGAACTATTTTATAAACAGATTAAGGGGGTGGCCATGGGGTCAGCCATGGCCCCAGACGTGGCCAATTTATATGTGTACAAATTTGAAGAGAATTTTTTGAAAAAACATCCATTTCAGAATAATGTGGTTTTATGGATAAGATACATAGATGACGTCTTAATACTTTGGAAAGGTACAGAGGATCTTTTAGGACAGTTTAACGTATGGATCAATCAGCTAGATAATAATTTACGGTTTCAGTTGACTTATGATTTTCATAAAATCCCATACTTAGACCTCTTGATCCGTAAAGAAGAAATTGGTTTTTCAACAACCCTTTACAAGAAGCCGACAGATAAGAATCATTTCCTGCATTACAATAGTTTTCACAATTTATCTCTGAAAAATAATCTTCCTGTGAGTCAGTTCCTCAGGGCCAGAAGGGTATGCTCAGATTTACAGGATTTCGAAAGAGAGGCAGTTAATATGAAGAAGAGATTTCTGGAGAAAGGGTATCCGATTAAATATGTTGACTCCGCATACAAGAGAGCCAAAAACACATCGCGTGAACTACTTTTGAAACCTAATGAAAAGAAACCTAACAAAGGGTTAGTCTGTCCTCTTCTCTATTCTCAATTCTCTGCAAAGATAACTACTATCCTTAAGAAAGAATGACATATTCTTCAGTCTTTGCCGGCCTTTCAAGACCAAAATCTTATTGTTGCACACAAACGCAATATTAATCTACGCAATCTTTTAGTGCCCTCAGCACTCACAGAGAAGAGACTCCTAACGCAATACAAGGGTCAATTTCAATGCGGTAGATGTTCTATCTGTTTGAATGTTTTACCTGTTAGGAATACTTTCATCCATCCAACCACACATAAGAAGTTTTCAATTAATGATTTTGCGAATTGTGACACACATAATGTTATCTATGTGATACAGTGCCCCTGCAGATTGCTCTACGTAGGCAAAACCACCCGTAAGATCAAAACTAGGATTATGGAGCACAAGAGCTGCATTAAGAGGAAAGTAGAAGACAAACCTTTGGTTTCTCACTGGCAGACATTACAGCATAAAGTCACTGATCTCAAATTCTTCGTCATAAAACAAGTTAAAACCAATTGGCGAGGGGGAGATATGAATAAGACCATTCTTCGGCTAGAACAGAGATATATTTTTCTACTGAATACTCTAGCTCCGAACGGTCTGAATTTAGATCAAGATTTTTCTGTTTTTCTTTAATCAGGATATCTACCCCCCACAGCCATGCGACAATTATTAGAGAATCGATACTGTGATCTCTATACACCGTCTAGCCAGTCTTTTAACCCAGTTTTTCTCTGGAGTTGTTAGTATTATTATTTTTAATCCAAGTTTTATTAATTTATTATTATTTATTATTTATTATTTTTTATCTTATATTGATTTATTATTAAAAAAATATATATATTTTTAACCATATTTTTAACCATTATGGTTTTATTAAATTTTAATTTATTTTATTTTTTACTTGTTTTTATGGTTTTTAAATTTATGTATTATTTATTATTTTATGTATGTATGCAATTTTTATATTCACTAATAATTATTATTAGTATTTAAATTATGACTACTTTTATTTCCATCATCTCCCCTTTTTTACTATTTTAAGTATTATTTTATTTATTATTTTATTATTATTTTTATTATTTTTTATTATATTTTTATTTATTTTTATTATTTGATTTGTATTATTATTATTTTCATACCATTATATTATTACCTTTTATATTATTATATTATCACCTTTTAATATTACTATACTATTATTATATTACCATTCTTATTCCTGTCTATATGTGTCTAGGCAGGTGACGGTCCTCAAATTGGTTCTTTAATGTCTCCAGTAGAGTTTAATCTGTCTCCAGTTTAATCTGTCTCAGGGATATGATTATTAATTTGAAGGGCATGCGAATAAATCCGTACAGTAATCCCAATAGATACGAATATTTTACCAACATTTGAGCGTTTACTTGCAATCTTATGCCCTGTTGGTTTTTTTCCCCGTTCAAAAAATGTGCCAGGTATACTTTTATTTCATTTTTATTTCTATTTCTTCTTTTTTATCTTCACTCGATTTCTCTTGAGCAATTTCTAGCATTAGCGCTAAGTTCTAAAGTTTTTTTTTAAAAAAAGCCTTTGACAGCATTAGTGCTAGCACTAACGATTGGTTCAATAAGTCTTTTTCCGCCTTGGCCACGCCCCCTCTTTTTCCCGCTCTCACGATTACTACAAGGATTGCGCATGTGTCAGCGTTTCTTGGATAGAAGTTCGCGCTGACAGCTTGAAGGAATACTTTTCATATTACTGTCAGTGATAGAGATCGGTAAGTAGGAAAGCTTTTATAACATCGGCACACAAAATTTATACACATCGCTAAGAGCCTCTGATAGAATATGGATAGATAAGATTAGTGTAGCGATTCTGCACACCTCTTGCAATGTTGTCTTCTTGACGCGATCTGCCATACCACTAATGATCTGGTCAATCTCCCTCCATTTTCTCTTACTGGTTTTATGAAAAAAAATTTTAAGGTAATTTAACCTTTGTATTTCTGCCCGTTTACTACCCAGACTCGTCACAATGTTTTTTCGTTAAGGTGGCCCTGCGATGAAAATTTTGGCCATATTCTATACAATTTCCTCATGTTTCTTTCATTAAGTATAAGATAAATTTCCTTTGGCATTTTTGACAGTAGTGTCCAGATAGAAAAAAAAAAATTTCCCCTAATCTCACAAATACAATGGATGTTTTTTCAGCTCATTTGCTGGTTCAGTCGGCTCTGCCCTCCTCCCACAACCGGCTCCAAGATAAGTACCCGCTGCCTTTTTTCCTTTACTCCTAGTCCTCTGTGAGAATTTTGAATTCGAGTTATATATCACATGCATTACAGATAGGGTAGAAGGTAATTGAACACACATCATAAGTGTTATCTCCAATGTTATACATATGCCTCACTTCATGTTTTCTTTATTTTAGTTTTTGCCTCCTTGTGAGGATTACATGTCCATCATCTCTACAAGTAAGGTAGTAATATTGGAATTACAATGCTGATCACCTCCCTTAAAGATTATTTGCATTGTGTCTGTTTGGTTTTTGTTTTATTTTATTTTATTTTGTTGTGTTTTACTTTGGTTTTAATATATTATATATATGGTTACTATGATTTTTATAATTTAATTGCATTTGAGTATCACGTTTTGAGCATTTGAAGTTTGCTTTTAATTATTCTTTATTAATTATTTATTATTAGTTTTTAATTATTTATTATTTTTATTTTAGGATGAATAGAGTGTATTGGATGTCCACAATTAATTATTTGTTCTTTCACTATTATTGGATTTTTAATATTGTCTGTTTCTATGTTTCTAGTACCTATTTAGACAACCCCTGATGAAGGTCTCCGAAACACGGCCTGTGTCGGGTTGCTAGGTCTGAGAATTTGAAATAAAGTGTTTTTCCACCTTATCACGTTTTGGACTGTGTACCTTGCATCGTGTAGCCATAGTTTGGGTTGTTCTTCCCTAGGTGCATAACCTTGCACTTGTCCACATTAAATTTCATCTGCCATTTTGATGCCCAGTCTTCCAATTTGTCAAGATCCTCTTGCAATTTTCCACAATCCTCTTGGGTTTTAACAACTTTAAATAGTTTTGTGTCATCTGCAAATTTGATAACCTCACTCGTTATTCCACTTTCCAGGTCATTTATGAATATGTCAAAAAGCAGCGGACCCAGCACAGATCCCTGGGGTACACCACTATTCACCTTTCTCCGTTGGGAAAATTGGCCATTTAGCCCTACCCTCTGCTTTCTATCTTTTAACCAGTTCCTGATCCACAATAGTACACTGCCTCCTATCCCATGACACTTTAGTTTTGCCAAAAGTCTCTGATGAGGGACTTTGTCTAAGGCTTTCTGAAAGTCCAGATACACAATATCAACCGACTCACCTTTGTCCACCTGATTATTCACTCCTTCAAAAAAACAAAACAGATTAGTAAGACAAGATCTTCCTTGTCTAAAGCCATGTTGGCTGTCTCCCATTAGGTCATGACTATCTACATGCTGAGTAATTTTATTCTTTATGATGGTTTCTACCATTTTTCCCGGTACTGATGTCAGGCTCACCAGTCTGTAGTTTCCCGGATCACCCCTGGAGCCCTTTTGAAAAATTGGTGTTACATTGGCGATCCTCCAATCTTCAGGTATTAGAGATGATTTTAATGATAGTTCACAGATTACTAATAGCAGGTCTGCAATCTCATATTTCAGTTCTTTCAACACTCTTGGATGTATATACCATCCGGCCCAGGTGATTTACTACTCTTCAGTTTATCTAATAGTTGTAATGTCCTTCCTGAATAGATTATAGCCTGATATAACTATATCCCATTCATGGTCCTCTATGAAGCACAACTCTGTGAGAGCCACTAAATCAGGTCAGCCTCTCCCATTATAACCTCTAGATCCTGAATCTTATTTCCTGTACCACACACAGTAGTATACACATCTTTTTAGATGCTGCCTATTTTTTCCTATTTCTATATAGGTACTATTTCCAGGAACAAGCAGGCATGTAGTCTTCACATATGAGTAAAGTTGGTACTGACGGAGCCTGCGCAGGAACGTTCCCCAGCGTCCAGTAGGAAGCTTTTGGGAGCATCTCACTGCACCTGCATTGCTGCCTTCCCGCCTTTCCAGCTCTTCCTCCTCAGTTCTTTGTTTTCCACGGAGTCGACAAGAAGCAATTCCTATCACCCAGTTCTTTTTTTTCTTTATTTTTTGTGGTCGCGTCTGCCTTCCCATTGACACTGGTACCAACCCCTGTTGGTACTTTTTTCTTTTCTTCTATCTTTCTAAAAATTAAAAATCTGTGGGGAAAGGAATTCTTTTCTTCCTTCAGGCGCATCGATGCCAGCTTAGGCCTAGGCCTCCCCTTTGGTCATAGACAAAATGGAAAAAACTTCCAGTGGTTTTAAAAAGTGTTCAAAATGTGGCAGTACCATTTCGGCCACAGACACCCATGACTGGAGCCTAAAATGTTTAAGTCCGGATCATCTACTGTCAGAGTGTCGTCTTTGCGGGAAGATGACAAAGAGAGGCCTTCAAAACCGAGCGGCAGAACTAGGCACCCTCTTTGCCTCCAATGCAGCATCTTTAGCATCAACATCATCGAGAGCTTCATCTTCCTCCCAAGGATCTCAGGTATCGAAACCTAGGTCGTCTTCGAAGACTGGTCGGCCCTCCAAGGGTAGATCTCCTTCTAAGCATCGAGATGCCTCTGGCGTTGCCCTGGAGGGGGATACTCTGGCCAAACAACCCCGGCGAGAGGACCTTGCCTCCAAAGCCTTACTAGGGTCCCAGGATGCTCCCGAGGCCTCCACCTCTGGAGAGCTCCTGGTGCCATGCTCAGGGATCCGTGGTCCACAGTTCTGGTACCGATACCCAAGCATTGGCAAGTTCCATGGATCAATGTATCCTGGCTATTGAGCGTAGCTTAGCGACCTTACTGGTAGCCTCCATACTGGTAAAGCCTTTACAGTCGATCTCTCAGGCACCAGTACCGGTTCCAGTACCAACACAACCTGCATTGACTTTTTTGCCGCTTACTACGCTTCTGCCTTTGCTGGCCCTCAAATCCATTTCCGGTACCAAGGTTCTGGCACCACCACCCTTAACTACCGATTTTGATCGGTATTGGATACGGGTACAGCACGAACATCCTGCCCGTCAGTACTTTGAGTCTTCGGACTCCGATTCCTCGGAAGATAAATTGGCCAATACCTGGGACATGAGAATTTTCCCATTAGACCCATCTCCATCCCCACAACGTTGCATGTCCCCCTCCAGAGAACATGTCTTTCCAAGACTTTATCCGCGATGTTGCTTGGGGTCTCTCCATAACGGTGACATCGGAGAAAGAGCCTAGAGCTAAAGAACTTGAAATTCTTCAGTACCCTGCAGCCCCGAAGGAAGCTGCAACTCTCCTGATTCATCGCATTCTTCACGAGCTTATGCTTCATATGTGGGAAATGTCCCTTACCATTTCTCCACATACCTGACGACTCAATACCATGTATCGGGTACCGGAATGTCTCGGTTTTCTAAAGACACAATTACCACACCATTCCATTGTAGTGGAATTGACGATGCATCGAATAAAGAGTGCTTAGACACATTCCTCGAACTCTCCAGATAGGGAATTGAGAACCCTTGATGCCTTTGGTCGGCATTGCTTTCAGGCCGCCATGTTACCGGCTAGAATCAGTTCCTACATACTCTATATGGGTATGTTCCTCAGAGAGGTGGCTAGGGATTTGGAGTTAATGGCTCCTTTTTTCCCCGATGAAAAGAGAGCAGATTATCTCGCCCTTGTAAAACATACTCAAAATGTTTCAAAGTTTGTTAACAGGGCAACCTTTGACAGTTTTGAGTGCATCAGCAGAACTTCATCTATCTGCATTGGGGCACGCAGAATTGCTTGGCTTCAAGCATCAGATCTTGAACAATGGGTAACATCCCTTGTACTGGTGAAAACCTTTTTGGCAAGGATTGGCAAGACAAGACCTCTCAGTTAGAATCTGAGAACACTACACTTAATAGACAATCAAGGTCTATGGCCAACTTATCTAAGAAGAAATCAGCATAGAAGGCTTTTTTCAATAATAAGAAGAAGTACTATTCTTCTTACACCCCTGCTGTACAGCATCAACCCCATGCTTCTCAGAAGGTGCAGCAGCCACCAAAATAGCAAAGGAAGGCTCAGACTCCTAGGTCACAGCCACCTCAACAGACCCTGCCTCCTCAGGGTCTTTGACTCCTTTCTAGAGAACATAGCTGCTCTGCTTCTGGAGATTCCAAATCCAATCCTCATACCCGGCAGGCTTTGTCACTCTGCCCACAGATGGCATCTTATCACATCAGAGCAGTGGACACTGTCCATAGTACGGAAGGGGTACAAACTTCATCTACAAAGTCTGCCCCCCCAGACTCCTGCAAGAGAGTTCCCCTCTCAGGACCCTCTTTCTGCTCTGTTGTTACAAGAGATCACCTCCCTCCTTCAAGGAGCAATAGAGGAGGTTCCACTATCCCAGCAGGGAATGGGCTTATCTCCAGGAACAAGCAGGAATGTAGTCATCACATATGGGTATCGTCGGTACCGACGGAGCCCGCGCGGGAACGCTCCCCAGTGTCCAATCAGAACGCTTTTGGGAGCATCCCACAGCGCCTGCGTGCTGCCTTCCCGCCTTTCCCAACTGCCTCTCTCCAGTTCTTTTTCCGCGGAGCCAGCAGGTCGTGTTCCTGTCACCGCAGAAGAATTTCTTTTTTCTTTCTTTCTTTTTGTGGTCGCGTCTGCCTTCTTCGATGCTCTACCGGTACCGCCGGTCTTTCTTTTCTTATTTCTCTAAAAAAAAAAAAAAAAAATTCTTTTTTTTCTTTTCTTCAGGTGCACGCATTTTTTTTTTGGGCCTTAAGCCCAAAACCTTTTTCCTTAACATGGAAAAACCTGCCTCAGGTTTTAAAAAGTGCACCAAGTGTGGCGGTACCATTTCTGTCACCGACACCCATGAATGGTGTTTAAAATGTTTAGGTCCTGACCACTCCATCACGGATTGTGTGTCCTGTGCCATGATGTCTAAAAGAGGTCGGCAGAACCGAGCTGCCAAGCTCAGTACCCTGTTTCCCTCTGCTGCGGCTTCGGTGGCATGGACGTCTTCCAGGGCTGCTTCTTCCTCCCGTGGATCTCAGGTAACTAAACATAAATCCAGCCGGTCCTCGAAGGATAGATCTCCTTCTAAGCATCGAGATGCCTCCGGCGTTGCCCTCGAGGATTCTGCACCGGCAAAATTACTCCGGCGGGAGGCTTCGGCTTCCAAAGCATTATCGGGGTTCCAGGATGTTCTCGATGGCTCGGCCTCGACAGATCTCCTGGTGCCATGCTCTGGGGTACCGGTGGTCTCCACCGGTACCGACATCCAGGCATTGGCAGCGTCCATGGACCAGAGAATTCTGACTATGGAACGCAGTCTGGCGGCTTTCCTTGTGGCATCGACGCCCTTGGTACCACGACAGACAACTCCACCGGCACTGGCACCGGTATCGGTATCAATACCGGTACCGATAGCATCGACATTGGCATCGGTGTCTGCCCTGCCGGTACCCTGTCCTACGATGCCCTCCAGTACCGATTCTCCGGTACCGGTTATTCCCGGTATTGGTCGGTACGGGTATTGGGCTCTACAGGAGCATCCGGACAGACGATACTTCGAGTCCTCAGAAGAATCCGAGGATTCTGAAAGTTCTGTCGATGCAGCGATGCTTCTTCCAGAGGAGTCGTCCTCCCCTAAACGCAGGATGTCTCCTCCAGAGGACATGTCCTTCCAAGACTTTATCAGGGAGGTGGCTCGGGGCCTGTCCATTACTGTGGCCCCTGAAACAGAGCCAAGGGCCAAGGAGTTGGAAATTTTACAATATCCCAAAACTCCTAAGGAGGCAGCTACCTTACCCATTCATGAGATTCTATATGATCTCATGTTGAGGATGTGGGAAACACCTCTTACCACCTCTCCTCATTCTTGTAGACTGGATACTATGTATCGAGTCCCTCCTTGTCCTGGTTTCCATAAGACTCAGCTTCCTCACCACTCTATTGTGGTGGAGTCAGCTATGAGAAGGATCAGAAGTGCAAAAAGACATGCCTCTAATCCTCCAGGACATGAGTGCAGAACCCTGGATGCTTTTGGACGTAGAGTCTTCCAAGTTCCATGCTTGCTGCAAGAATCAGTTCCTATAGTCTCCACATGGGAATGTTCCTAAAGGAGGTCACAGATAATTTACAGACTTTAAGTCCTTTCATTTCTGAGGATAAAAGACAAGATTTTCTCAATTGGGTCAAACATGCCCAAAATGTTTCTAAATTCTCCAACCGTGCAGCCTTTGACTGCTTTGAGTGTATAAGCAGAACCTCGGCTATCGCCATAGGTGCACGTAGAATTGCTTGGCTCCAGGCATCTGATTTAGAGCTCTGGGTACAAGATAAATTGGGAAATATCCCTTGTACTGGTGAGAACCTGTTTGGTAAAGATTGGCAGGAAAAAGCCAATGAAATGGATGCTGAAAATTCCACCTTGGATAGACTATCCAAGTCCACTGCTGATCCTGTTAGAAAGAAGTTGTTCAAGAAAACATCTTTTTCTAAAAAGAAAAGATTTTATCCTGCTTATGGTCAGCAGGCATCTTCTGCAGGTCAGTTTTTTCAAGCAAACGTCAGCAACCATCCAAACAGAAGAAAGCAAAGGCTGCTAGGCCTCCACTGGCCCAGCAGCCTCAGCCTCCTCAGGGCCTTTGACTTTCAGCTAGAGAACTTAGCCTTTCTGGTTCTGGAGGGACCAGAACCGTCCACCATTCCAGGAAGGTTATGTCATTTTGCTCCTAGATGGGGGCAAATAACAGCAGAGCATTGGACACTCTCCATCATAAAGGAGGGGTACAAACTTCATTTTTCAAGCATGCCCCCTCACACAATAGTGAAGCAGTCCAATTCTCCGACCTCTCTCATCGACCTGTTAGGTCAGGAGGTTGTCATCCTTCTTGCCCAAGGGGCAATAGAAGAAGTACCACTTCATCAACAGGGCACAGGCTTCTATTCCCCTTATTTTCTTATTCCAAAGAAAACAGGGGGTTACAGACCTATCTTAGATCTCAGAGAATTGAACAAATTCCTTGTCAAGGAGAAATTCAAGATGATTTCTCTTGGAGCTCTGCTACCATACCTTCAGAGTCAGGATTGGCTTTGTTCTCTAGATCTCAAGGATGCGTACACCCATGTCCTCATCCATCCAACCCACAGAAGGTTCCTTCGGTTCCTTTTTCAAGGAAAGCACTACCAATACAGGGTACTTCCTTTTGGTCTGGCCTCACCTCCAAGGGTGTTCATGAAATGCATGGCTGTGGTGGCAGCATTTCTCCGCACTCTAGGAATATTCGTCTTTCCTTACTTGAACGACTGGCTCATTCAAGCTCCAACACAGTCAGAGGCCAAGACTTCTCTATCCTGCACAATGCGTATCCTTCAGTATTTAGGGCTGGTAATAAACATCCCAAAATCCAGCCAAACTCCCACTCAGTCTTTAGAGTTCATAGGAGCTTTCCTGGATACCACAGAGGCAAGGGCCTATCTTCCCCAGGCCCGTTGCCTTCGCTTGGTGCAGTTAGCTTCTCAAGCAGTGCTAAAGCCCCATCTAACTGCTCGAGAAATGTTGCAATTACTAGGCCACATGGCATCCACCGTGCATGTGGTTCCATATGCTCGCCTCCACATGAGGGCAGCTCAGTGGACTTTGTCCACCCAGTGGACCCAGGCATCAGGATGCCTGTCAGACAAAATAGCAAACACAAGTCGCCTCATTTTGTCTCTCCAATGGTGGAGGTCCACTCAAAACCTGTTGCTGGGGTGCCCCTTTCAACAACCCTTACCCCAAGCAACTCTCACAACAGATGCTTCTCCAAAGGGTTGGGGAGCTCATCTGCAGGACTTCTCCACCCAGGGCACCTGGTCTCCGCAAGAGAGTTGTCTACATATCAATCTCTTGGAACTCAGAGCAATTTTCCTGGCTCTGCGAGTGTTCCACTCCGTGCTCAGCTACAAGACAGTCCTCATTCATACGGACAATCAAGTAGCCATGTTCTATGTGAACAAGCAGAGGGGAACGGGCTCTCTGTCGCTTTGCAATGAAGCTTTGCGACTATGGGCCCTCGCCAGACAGCATCAGATTCATCTGCTGGCAGTATATCTTCCAGGCATTCAAAACTCTTGAGCGGACAGACTCAGTCGAGTTCTGCTTCCACACGAGTGGTCTCTGCATGCAGACCAGGATATTTCAACATTGGGGAACCCCGGACATAGACCTCTTTGCAAGTCCGTGGAATGCCAAACTTCCCCGGTTCTGTTCCAGAATTCCGGCTCAGGGGGTTCAGGCCAGGGATGATTTCCTCCTTTACTGGGGTCAAGACTTCCTGTATGCCTTTCCACCCATTCCCCTAATTCCCAAAACCCTCTTCAAGCTTCAGAGAGACAAGAGGCCACATGATTCTCATAGCACCACATTGGCCACGGCAAGTGTGGTACCCTCTGCTTCTACATCTCTCTCAAGCTCCCTCCCTGGAGTTAGGGTCTGCTCCAGATCTCCTATCTCAGGAGAACGGAATGTTATGGCATCCCAATCCCCAGTCTCTGCATCTCAGGGCTTGGCTGCTGAAGGCCTAGATCTCCAAGATCTTAATCTTTCTCAACAAGTGAAAGATGTTCTTTATGCTTCCAGAAAACCTTCCACTAGACGCTCTTATGCTTTCAAGTGGAAAAGGTTTACTATTTGGTGTTCGGAAAAGGGTCTTATCCCCCTTGCGATACCTCTGCAATCTTTGCTGGAGTATCTCCTCCATTTATCTAATGCAGGCCTTAAGACAAATTCAGTAAGAGTCCATTTGAGTGCTATTGCAGCTTCTCTTAAACCTCTAAATGGACAGCCTATTTCCTCTCATCCTCTTATAGCAAGATTTATGAGAGGCCTCCTTCTAACTAAGCCTCCCATTAGACTACCTCCAGTGGCATGGGACTTAAACCTGGTTCTTGGGCAGGCAATGAAGCCACCTTTCGAACCTTTAGCTACCACTTCCCTAAAATTCCTTTCTTGGAAGGTTATCTTTCTCATTGCAATCACATCAGCACGCCGCATTACTGAGTAGCAAGCGTTAGTAGCTAATCCACCTTATACAAGGTTCCATCATGACAAGGTAGTCCTTAGGACTCATCCACACTTTATGCCTAAGGTGGTCTCGCCTTTTCATCTGAACCAAGAGGTCTACCTACCTGTCTTTTTTCCAGGACCTCAAGCATCAAATGCAGAAAGGAATCTTCATACCCTGGACTGTAAAAAAGCTCTAGCTTTTTACTTACAAAGAAAACAGCAACATAGAAAGTTCTCTCAACTCTTTGTTGCTTTTGATCCTTCTCATTTGGGACTACCAGTCTCCAAGAGAACACTATCTAACTGGATTGCTCAGTGTATTTCCTTCGCCTATCAGAGTAAGAACCTATCTCCAGGAACAAGCAGGAATGAGTCTTCACATATGGGTACGTCGGTACTGACAGAGCCTGCGCGGGAACGCTCCCCAGCTTCCCAAAAAAGGAAAGCGAGCTGCCTTCCCGCCTTTCCTAACCGCCTCTCCCCAGTTCTTCTTTGCCGCAGAGCCAGCAGGTCGTGTTCCTGTCACCGCTGAAGAAGTTCTTTATTTTATTTTATTTCTTTGGTCGCGCGTCTGCCTCCCCCGACTTTGGACCGGTACCGCCGTTTTTTTCTTTCTTTCTTATTAAAAAAAAAAAAAAAAAAAACAGAACATATTTTTCCCTCACTTAGTGTGTTTTTTCTTCTTTGGGGCCTTAGGCCTCACGAGAATTTTTCCTCATGGAAAAACCAGCCTCCGTGTTTAAAAAATGCACTAAGTGCAGCGGTACTATTTCTGTCACTGACATCCATGAATGGTGTCTTAAATGTTTGGGTCCTGAACACTCCATTTCGGATTGTCCGTCCTGCTCCTTGATGTCTAAACGAGGTTTACAGAACCGAGCAGCCAAGCTCCATGTGCTGTTTCCCTCTGATGCAGCTTCAGTGGCATCGACGTCTTCCAGGGCTTCTTCCTCCTCCCATGGATCTCAGGTAACCAAACATAAATCCAGCCGGTCCTCGAAGGGTAGATCTCCTTCCAAGAATCGAGATGCCTCCGGGCTTGCCCTCGAGGATCCTGCACCGGCAAAACAACCCCGGCGGGAAGCTCCGGCTTCCAAAGCTCCACCTATGGGGTTACAGGTTGACATCGATGGCACGGCCTCGACCGTTCACCTGTTAGAATGCTCTGGGGTACCGGCACAACCTTCCGGTACCGAATTCCAGGCATTCATGGCGTCGATGGATCAGAATGTTCTATCCATGCAGCAGGCTATCGCGGCCTTAATTCAAGCTGCGCCGCCGCTGATACCACAACAAACTCCGTTGTCGGTATCGGCTCCGGTACCGGCACCAGCATCGACCAGGATGCCGACTGCAGCGGTTCCCTGTCCAGGGCTGCTCATCGGTACCGAACCAGTACCGATGATGCCCGATGTCGATACCGCTCGATACGCGTACCGAGCTTTAGAAGAGCACCCTGACAGGCGGTACTTTGATTCCTCTGATGATTCTGATACATCAGAGGAGTCTGCTGAAGTATCCATAGCCCTTCCTGAAGAGCCTTCTTCTCAAAAAAGAAGAATGTCTCCTCCAGAGGACTTGTCCTTTTAAGACTTCATAAGCGAAGTAGCTAAAGGACTTTCTATTTCAGTAACCTCTGAATCAGAACCTAGAGCAAAAAAATTAGATATTTTAGGTTATTCTAAGGCTCCTAAAGAGGCAGTCACCTTACCAATTCATGAGATTCTTTATGAACACATGATTGATTTATGGGAGACTCCTCTCACTATCTCTCCTCATTCTCGCAGATTCCCTTCTGCTTCTGGCCAACAATCATCTACAGGCCGCTTTGCCACTAAGCGTCAGCAACCTAAACAGGCCATGCCTAAGTCTACAGGGGCTGCTGCAACTCAGCAGACCCAACCTCCTCAGGGTTTTTGACTTGATGCTAGAGAACTTAGCCTTTCTGGCTCTAAAACAGCCAGAGCCTCTCACCATTCCAGGAAGGTTAGCTCATTTTGCTCCCAGATGGGAGCAAATTACATCAGAGCAGTGGACCCTCTCCATCATAAGGGAGGGCTACAAACTTCATTTCTCAAACCTTCCTCCTCACACCATGGTGAGACACTTCAATTCTCCAACATCTCTTCTCGACCTTCTAGGTCAGGAGGTGGTTACCCTTCTTGCCCAAGGGGCAATAGAAGAAGTACCTCTTCTTCAACCAGGGTCAGGGTTTTACTCCCCCTATTTTCTGATTCCAAAGAAAACGGGGATACAGACCCATATTAGATCTCAGGGAATTGAACAAATTTCTATGCAAGGAGAAGTTAAAGATGCTTTCTCTGGGCACTCTCCTTCCATACCTTCAAAGTCAGGATTGGCTTTGTTCTCTAGATCTCAAGGATGCGTACACACATGTCTTCATCCATCCATCTCACAGAAGGTTCCTCCGTTTTCTTTTCCAAGGAAAACATTACCAATACAGGGTGCTTCCTTTTGGTCTGGCTTCTGCTCCAAGAGTGTTCACCAAATGCATGGCAACAGTAGCTGCATTTCTACGCACACTGGGAATCTTTGTATTCTCATACCTGGACGACTGGCTCATCCGAGCTCCATCTCAGTCAGAGGCCCAGATTTCCCTGGACCGCGCAAGACGCATTCTGCAGTATCTGGGACTTGTGGTAAACCTCCCAAAGTCTCAGCTCACCCCTACTCAGTCCCTAGAGTTCATAGGGGCCTGGTTGGATACTACCACTGCAAGGGCCTACCTTCCTCAGGCCCGTTGCCAACGTCTAGTGCAGTTAGCCTCCCAGATTCAGTCAAAGAACCACTTAACTTCCCGGGAGATGCTACAACTATTAGGCCACATGGCATCCACAGTGCATGTGGTACCCTATGCTCGCCTACACATGAGAGCAGCTCAATGGACTTTGTCCACCCAGTGGACTCAAGCATCAGGAGCTCTCTCAGACCAAATAGCAACCTCCAAACGTCTCTTTTGGTCTCTCCAATGGTGGATGTCCACCCAAAATCTGTTGCTGGGGTCCCCCTTCCAACAGTTGTTGCCCCAGGCAACCCTCACAACAGATGCCTCCCAGACAGGTTGGGGAGCTCATCTACAAGACCTCTCCACTCAGGGCACTTGGTCTCCACAGGAGACCTCTCTTCATATCAACCACCTGGAGCTTCGAGCAGTTTTTCTAGCTCTCAAGGTATAAGATTGTGGGCCTTCGCCAGAGAGCATCAAATCCATCTCCTGGCCGTATACCTCCCAGGAATTGAAAACTCTTGGGCAGACAGACTCAGTCGAGTTCTGCTTCCACACGAATGGTCCCTGCACATGGATCAGGTACTCAGAATCTTCCAAGAATGGGGAACCCCGGACATAGACCTCTTTGCAAATCCGTGGAATGCCAAACTTCCCCGGTTCTGTTCCAGAATTCCGTGTCAGGGAGTTCAGGCCAAGGATACCTTCCTCCTTCACTGGGGTCAAGGCTTCCTGTATGCCTTTCCACCCATTCCCTTGATTCCCAAGACTCTGTTCAAACTCCAGAGGGATCAAGGATCTATGATCCTCATAGCTCCACGCTGGCCATGCCAAGTGTGGTACCCTCTACTTCTGCATCTCTCCCAAGCCCCCTCCCTGGACTTGGGAGCTGCTCCAGACCTTCTGTCCCAGGAGGAGGGGACTTTGTGGCACCCAAACCCCAAGTCCCTTCACCTCAGAGCTTGGTTACTGAAGGCCTAGACTTTCAAAGCTGGAATCTTTCTCAACAAGTGAAGGATATCCTCCATGCTTCCAGAAAACCTTCTACTAGACGTTCCTATGCTTTTAAATGGAAAAGGTTTTCCATTTGGTGTACTGAAAAGGGTCTTGACCCTCTAGCACTACCTTTGAATTCTCTATTGGAATATCTCCTGCATCTTTCCATTGCAGGCCTTAAGACAAATTCAGTAAGGGTCCATTTGAGTGCTATTGCAGCATCCCTTAAGCCTATCAATGGACAGCGTATTTCCTCTCATCCTCTTATTGCAAGATTCATGAGAGGCATAACTTTAACAAAACCTCCCATTAGGCCTCCTCAGGTGGCATGGGACTTAAATCTGGTTCTTGGTCAGCTTATGAAGCCACCTTTTGAACCCTTAGCCACCACCTCCTTGAAATTTCTTTCCTGGAAGGTTATTTTCCTCATTGCAGTCACCTCAGCTCGCCGCATCAGTGAACTGCAGGCCTTAGTGGCTAATCCACCTTATACAAGATTCCATCATGATAACGTAGTCCTTAGGACCAATCCACACTTTATGCCTAAAGTGGTCTCACCTTTTCATCTTAATCAAGAGGTGTATTTACCTGTCTTTTTTCCAGCTCCTCATGCATCAAATGCAGAGAGGAATCTTCATACTCTGGATTGTAAAAGAGCTCTTGCCTTTTACTTACAAAGGACACAGCAACATAGAAAGTCTTCCCAGCTCTTTGTTGCTTTTGATCCCTCTCATTTGGGACTTCCAGTCTCTAAAAGGACACTGTCCAATTGGATTGCTCAGTGTATTTCTTTCGCCTACCAGAGTAAAAACCTTTCTCTGGATAGCCATGTCACAGCTCATAATGTGAGGGCCATGGCAGCCTCTATGGCTCATCTAAATTCTGTGTCCATCGTCCAGATCTGTCGAGCGGCCAACTGGGCCTCGGTTCATACCTTCACAGCCCATTACTGCTTGGACAAGGACTCCCGCTGGGATGCCTTGTTTGGTCAGGCTGTTCTCAAACACCTGTTCCATTCTTAATCAACTCCTGCCCTCCTTCCCTGCATGGATGCCTGAGATCCATAGGAGGAGGTAGAGCCCTTTCCAGGGTCTCATAACCTTGGGGATCTCCCAGGCATCTTTAGCTAGGGAGTCCCCATATGTGAAGACTCATTCCTGCTTGTTCCTGGAGATAGCACAGTTACTTACCTGTAACAGTTGATCTCTGGGAACAGCAGGAATAAGTCTTCACAACCCACCCACCTCCCCTAGGAGTTGTATCTCTCTATCTATCTTTCCTTTCCTCTCTCTCTCTCTCTTTGTCTCAGCTTTAAAACGCATACTGGGGAGAGGTGGTTAGGAAAGATGGGAAGGCAGCGCGCAGGCGCTGTGGGATGCTCCCAAAAGCTTTCCTTTTTTGGGAAGCTGGGGAGCGTTCCCGCGCAGGCTCCGTCGGTACCGACGTACCCATATGTGAAGACTTATTCCTGCTGTTCCCAGAGATCACCTGTTACAGGTAAGTAACTTGCTTTCTCTGGAGGGCCATGTCACAGCTCACAATGTGAGAGCCATGGCAGCCTCAATGGCTCATTTGCACTCTGTGTCTATTGACGACATCTGTCGAGCAGCCACTTGGGCCTCGGTTCATACCTTCATAGCCCATTACTGCTTGGACAAGGACTCCCGCCGGGATGCCTTGTTTGGTCAGGCTGTTCTCAAACACCTGTTCCATACCTAATCAACTCCTGCCCACCATCCCTGGTAGGATGCCAGAGAGCCATAGGGGGAAGTGGAGCTCTTTTCAGGGACACACTACTTCTGGGGTCTCTCCCTGGCACCTAAAGCTAGGGAATCCCCATATGTGATGACTACATTCCTGCTTGTTACTGGAGATAGCATAGTTACTCACCTGTAACAGGTGATCTCCGGGAACAGCAGGAATTTAGTCCTCACAACCCACCCACCTCCCCTAGGAGTTGTATCTCTCTATCTCTTTCCTTTCCCTCTCTCTCTCTTTGTCTCAGCTTTAAAACTCAACTGGAGAGAGGCAGTTGGGAAAGGCGGGAAGGCAGCACGCAGGCGTTGTGGGATGCTCCCAAAAGCGTTCTGATTGGCCGCTGGGGAGCGCTCCTGCGCGGGCTCCGTCGGTACCGACGATACCCATATGTGAGGACTAAATTCCTGCTGTTCCCGGAGATCACCTGTTACAGGTGAGTAGCTATGCTTTATTCTCCCTACTTCCTCATTCCAAAGAAAACAGGAGGATACAGGCCCATTCTGGACCACCGAGAACTGAACAAGCACCTCGTATGGGAGAAATTCAAAATGATCTCCCTAGGTACTTTTCTTACCTATCTCTAGAGTCAGGACTGGCTCTGTTCTCTGGACCTCAAAGAGGCATATACTCATATTCTGATTCACTCACAGCACAGAAAGTTCCTGCGCTTCATGTTTCAGGGGAGACATTATCAATACGGAGTTCTGCCTTTTGGCCTCGCCTCTGCCCCAAGAGTTTTCACAAAGTGCATGGTGGTAGTAGCCGCATTCTTGAAAACTCTCTGAATATTTGTCTTCCCTTACTTAGACGACTAGCTCATTCTAGCAAAGACCTCTCTAGAGACCAGTCTTTCTCTCTTGTGTACCATGCAGGTGCTGCAACACTTGGGATTTGTAATAAATTTTCCAAAGTCCCAACTCGTTCCCTCTCAAACTAGAGTTCATAGGGGCTCTTTTAGACACTCAGCAATCAAAGGTATTTTTGCCTCAGCTCCGCTGAGCACGACTCAATCAGTTAGCATTTCAAGCAAGCCTCAAGAGGTTTCTTACTGCTCGAGATCTACTACAACTGCTGGATCATATGGCATCAATAGTGCATGTTGTCCCATATGCTAGTCTACATATGCGTGCAGCTCAGTGGACACTGGCTTCACAGTGGTCTCAAGCATCCAGTCACCTGGGAGACAAGATAATGGTCTCTACCTGCCTAATCTCGTCTCTTCAATGGTGGCAATCCCCAGAAAACCTCCTGATAGGGTCACCTTTTCAGATGCCAGCACATCAATGTACCCTGATGACGGATGCGTCCAAATTGGGCTGGGGAGCTCATCTGGACAATCTCTTCACTCATGGGCTTTGGACTCATCAGGAGTCACAACTTCACATAAATCTGCTGGAGCTCAAAACCATTCACAATGCTCGCAAAGTCTTCCAGGACCTTCTTTGATTCCGCTCAGTTCTAGTCCAGACAGACAATCAAGTAGTCATGTTCTACTTGAACAAGAAAGGCGGAACAGACTCTTGGACCCTCTGCAGCGAGGCTCTGCATCTGTGGTCTTTTGCCATACAGCATCACATTCACCTACTTGCGGTATATTTTCCAGTCAAACACAATGTCCTGGTGGACAAACTCAGTCGAGTCCTCCTCCCCCATGATTGGTCTCTCCATGCAGACAGGATAGCTCACATCTTTCAGATCTGGGGATTCTCAGAGAAAGACTTGTTCGCAAGTCCTCAGAATGCCAAGCTTCCTTGCTTCTGCTCCAAGACCCGTGCTCCGGACAGCCAGCAGATGGATGTTTTTCACCTCCACTGGGGTCAAGGCTTCCTGTATGCCTTCCCTCCCATTCCCAAGACACTTTTAAAACTCTAGAGAGACAAGGGCTTCATGATACTCATAGCCCCACGCTGACCACGACAACTGTGGTATCCTCTCCTTCTACGTCTGTCTCAGAATCAACCCGTAGATCTGGGATGTGCTCCAGATCTTCTCTCAGGAGGAGGGGACACTGCTCCTTCCCAATCCACGGTCCCTCCATTTTACGGCATGGCTGCTCAAGACAGAGCCTTCCAGGACATTAACCTCTCTCAGCAGGTTAAAGATTTATTTATTTATGTCTTTGTTTATTTATTTAACCAGTTTTCTATACCGCCTTATCCTTTAATCAAAGCGGTTTACATTATGTAATCACTACAAACAGGTACTTGGTATATTCCCTTGTCCCCAAAGGGCTCACAATCTGTGTTCCTGAGGCAGCGGAGGGTTAAGTGGCTTGCCCAAGGCTACAAGGAGTGCCTATAGGACTAGAAACCCCAGTCCCTCTGGCCTGAGATTGCTGTCCCAAGGTGGGACTTGAACCCCAAAGATATCCTTTTAGCATCCAGAAAGCCTTCCACCAGGCATTCCTCTTCCTTCAAATGTCGTAGATTCTCTCTATGGTGTTTGCAGAGGGCGCTTAACCCCCTTCTCAGTTCCGGTGGATGCATTAGAGTATTTTCTCCAGCTGTCTTCCTCTGGTCTTAAAACCAACTCAGTAAGAGTACACCTCATTGCAATTGTGGCCTCTCACATGCCCTTTGATGGTCAACCCATCTCTTCTCAGCCGCTTGTAACATGCTCCATGAGGGGTCTTCTATTGACCAAGCCTCCCATTAAGCCCCATCAAGTGGCATGGGATCTCAGTGTTGTCCTAGGTCAGCTTCTCAAGCCACCCTTTGAACCTCTAGCCACCACCTCTCTGAAGTTTCTCACCTGGAAGGTTACCTTCCTTATTGCTCTTACTTCAGCGAGACGCATTAGTGAGCTCCAAGCCTTGGAGGCTGATCCTCCTTATACACGATTCCACCATGATAAGGTAGTCCTTAGGACCTATCCTTTATGCCAAAGGTGGTCTCGCACTTCCATTTAAACCAGTCAGTCTACCTTCCTGTCTTTTTCCCTAGACCTCATTCCTCTAGGACGGAGGCAACCCTTCACACTCTGGATCACAAACGTGCCTTGGCTTTCTATCTCCAGAGAACTCGAGAGCACAGAAAAGCTTCTCAACTTTTCATCGCCTTTGACTCGAGTCACCTGGGTTTGCCAGTATCTAAGCAAACTCTCTCCAGGTGGATTGCAGATTGCATCTCCTTTGGTTATGAAAGTGGAGGGTCATATCATTGCACATAATGCTTGAGCCATGGCTGCCTCCGTAGCAAATCTACTTTCTGTAGCGATTGAGGAGATATGCAGAGCAGCAACTTGATCGTCTGTCCACACTTTTGCTGCCCATTATTGCCTGGATAAGGACTCCCACTGGGATGCCTTATTTGACCAAGCTGTTCTCCAGCATCTCTTTCAGACTTAGATCAACTCCTACCCTCCATCCCGGGTTTCGATACCAGACATCCTTGGAGGATACATGGCCTACTTAGTTCTGCCTGTAATCCACAGTGCACCTGGAGGTCATCTCTCTGGCATCTTCGAGCTAGGGAGTCCTATATGTGAAGACTACATTTCTGCTTGTTCCTGGAAATAGCGTAGTTACTCATCTGTAACAGGTGATCTCCGGGAATAGCAGGAATTTAGTCTTCACAACCTGCCCTCCTCCCCTAGGAGTTGTAGATCATCTTATTTTTCTCTTCTCTCCTTTTATCTCAGCTACAACTCAACTGAGGAGGGAGAGCTGGAAAGGCGTGAAGGCAGCTACGCAGGCACAGTGGGATGCTCCCAAAAGCTTTCCTATTGGACGCTGGGGAGCATTCCCACGCGGGCTCCGTCGGTACCGACGTTACCCATATGTAAGGACATAAGAACATAAGATATGCCATACTGGGTTTGACCAAGGTCCATCAAGCCCGGTATCCTGTTACCAACAGTGGCCAATCTAGGTCATACGTACCTAGCAGTTTCCCCAAGAGACACAGGTTCCACAATGCTTGTACTGGGTCAAGCATTGATATCCTGGGTCCCTTCTTAATAATGATTTATGGACCTTTCCTCCAGGAACTTGTCCAAACCTTTTTTAAACCCAGCTACACTAACAGCCTTTACTACATCCTCTGGTAACAAATTCGAGAGTTTGATTACACGTTGAGTGAAAAAATATTTTTGTTTATTAGTCTTAAATAGTTTATCCTGTAGCTTCATTGCATGTCCCCTTTAGTCTTTCTATATTCTGATAACGTAAACAATTGATCTACGTTTACCCGTTCCACTCAGTTCATTACTTTATAGACTTCTATCATATCTCCCCTCAGCCGTCTCTTTTCAAGGTTAAAGAGCCCTAACCTTTTTAGCCTTTCTTCATAGGAGTATCCTTCCATCCCCTTTACCATTTTGGTGGCTCTTCTCTGAACCTTTTCTAAAATCGTTTATCCTTTTTAAGATACGGCGACCAGAATTGCACACAGTATTCAAGGTGCGGTCTCACCATGGAATGATATAGAGGCATTATAATTTATTTATTTATTACAAATTCTTATATACCGCGCTATTTAGAATCAGTGCGGTTTACATTTTAACAACATTTGCAATAGAACAATATCTTTTGCTTACATTATAACATTATAATATCTTTTGTTTTATTTTCCATTCCTTTCTTTATGATACCTAGCATTCTATTTGCTCTCTTGGCTGCCGCTGCACACTGGGCCGAGGGTTTTAACATGTTATCCACAATGACGCCTAAATCTTTTTCCTGGGTGGTGGTTCCTAATGTGGAACCTTGCATCGTGTAACCATAGTTTGGGTTGTTCTTCCCTAGGTGCATAACTTTGCCCTTTAAATTTCATCTGCCATAATGTCCAGAAATTATAGGGCCTGCCTCAGAAAAGCACACTTTGGCTCTGGGGAAATGGATATGGCACGTGGAGTTGTAGCCACGTCTTCACCTTCATGGACTTTTCCAAGCCCCAGGTCCTAAAGACAGGTTAGTCAGGAATTGTGTGACTTTGAGTGGGTGTGCATGCTGATGGAGAATTTTTCGGAAGTACACATGTATTGCCATTCTGAAGTGTGCAATATATATATATACATACTTCAAAGGTAGCCAAATATATGCATATGAGGTAGAACATGCCTCCTTTCTGTACATTTTGAACTCTACATGCTATTATCTATACGTATAAGTAGTCATTTGTAAAATCATCACTTGTATACACATGCTATTTTGTGCATATAAATCCACTATTTATATGTGCAAATGGCATCTAAGACTTCTAAAATTTACTGCTTTGAGAATAATGGTAGAAAGATTGCCAAAGTTGCAAACACACACTTCACTCCCTCAAGAGCAGACCAGGTGAGAGGTGTTAAGGGCACAGTAAGAGTCAGAAAAAAGAAGAGTAGGAATTCCCAGGTCAGGGGATAGCCAAATTGAAACCAGCAGGCTGCATCTTCCCAGAAGTTAACTGCTAGAAGGTTGGTCATGCTTGGGTGTCTCTAGCAAAGACGAGAAAACAAGGGGCAGATAAAGGGAATGCAATCTATGAACATTACTGGCTTCATGAGAGTCGCATTGGAATCAAAAGAATATAACTCCTCAAAAGACAACTGGGTTGATGCTGGTGGTAGCTAGGTACCATCCAGCAAGGCAACAGGGTCTAGGGGGCTGAATGTTTATGCAATGGCCTCCCTGATTTTTTTTTGTTGTTGTTGTTGGGGCTTTTTTCCAGCAGTTGTCTCCTATTTCTTCGGCTTATTTTGATGGGATTGGTGCCATGAGCCCTTCATTTATATTATCCAGGGTTCCTGTTCGGTAATCCAGTTTAGTCCTCCACAATCGGGTAGTGCCCCTCCTCCTGCAGCCGGGAGACTGGACCAATCAAATCTTCTGTAGTATATATACAGCCGGAGCTCCCAGAAGTCCCCAGTGTGTCCAGTCTCCCTGCAGCTGGAGGACTTCTGTGCCCCTACTGGGCACGCTAAGTGACACTTGAAGGAGCAACACTAGTTAGTTAGTTCTTTTGGGGTTTATTTCTGGTCCTTTATTTTCTATTTCTTTTGCTAGGTAGCTGTATCTTTAAAAAAAAAAAAAAAAAAGCCACAGGGGACTTTCTGGGGGAAGCCAGACCTGCCTTGGGCTCCTGCCTTCCTGCCTGGGAATCTCTGAAGCCTGGGTTGAGCTCTCCCCAAGGCTGTTCGGGGAAGAGCCATACCGGCTGCAACATTGCCTGTCACTTGGAGAAGTGGGCTGAGTTCCTTGCTGTTCTCTGAGCTGGTAGGAATTTTCCTTGTTTTAATCTTTCAGCTCTCTGTTCTTTGCTTGGGCAGAGGCTCTGTCGGCTCCCCTGGCTTCCAAATTGCACTTTTTCCTGCCTTTTTTCGCTTGCCCTGTATTAGAGGGTCGTTTTCTTTCTTTTCCATATTATTTGGGTACCTTTGTATTTTCGCGCCGTTTTTTACCGCGGGTGAAAAAGTGCGGCGGCCATTTTGGATTTCTAAAGTGTGCTTTTTAAGGGCACTTTTTAACACTTGCGCACGGGTTCCCCTGGTGTTTTGGGGGTTTCTTTTGCTGGCGATTTTGCTCAGGGCACCCCTAGGATTCTGGGGAGTATTTTGTTTCCTGTAAAAAAAAAAAAAAAAAAAAAAAAAAAGGTTTTAAATTTAATACTGTGCTGAATTGAATAAGGTTAGTCCCCTTGGTGTGGGCTTCCCTGTTCCTGTTGCCTTATTTCTCCCTGAGAGCAGGTGGCCTTGGCATGGCTGCCAAACCTCAGTGTGTAATTTGTGGGTCCCGCAGAGGTACAATGACTGACTCTGGAATCTGTAAGAGCTGTGCTGCAGTTTCTTCAGACCTGGAGCTGCCTATTGAAATTAAGGAACAGCATGTGCCCGGGGAACCTTCTCTTTCGGGGGACAGTGTCCCTTCACCGAGCATCCTTCCTTCTGGTCTGGGCCTGGCGTCTAATACGTCGGTCCCTGAGCTCCAGCAGGCGGCTATGGTAGCGTCGCCTATAGACTTTTCCCCGGATTTTGTTCTTCTCATGCATCAGGCCTTCCGCTTAAGCCGGTCTGGTCATTTGCCGGAGGCTTGGCCCGCCTCTCTCCCCCCAACATCCGCAGGGGGGGTTCAGCAGTCTTCCCAACCCGCTGTCAAGCGGCCCAGGTTGGGGGACCAGGATCAGGACACCCTTTGCCTCCCGGATTCCGAGGCTGAGGGGGATCCGGAGATTGAGGCGGAGGAATTAGAAGACGGGGAGCTTCCAGAACCGGAAGATCAGGCTCGCATCATTCGGGTGTTTCGAAGGGACGAGCTGGTACCTTTGGTCACGGAGTCTCTCCAAGCACTTAACCTCTCTGCGGTGCGGCCGCTGGAGGAGGAGGGTCTCGAGGATCCTCTCATTCAGGCGGTCAGGGATGCCCCAGGTAGTTTTTCCTGTGCACCGCGTGGTTGAGCAGATGATCCATGCGGAATGGGAGCAACCGGAATCCGCTTTGAAAGGGATTCGGACCATGAATCGTCTTTACCCCCTTGCCGACAAGGACAGGGACTTGTTTAAGTCTCCACGGGTAGATGCTGCCGTTTCGGCAGTGACTAAGAAAACCACCATCCCGGTTGAAGGGGCCGTGGCCCTGAGGGATGTTCAGGACAAAAAGGTTGATAATTTGTTGAAGCAAGCCTTCGAGACCAACGCCTTATCGTTACAAGCTTCTATATGTGGGGCGTGGGTAGCTCGAGCTTGTTTGCGATGGTCGCAGCACCTGCGCTCGGGGTCCGGTATGGACCAACAGGGGCTGTTGGACGTTACCCGCGTGGAGTCGGGATCAGCCTACTTGGCGGATCTGTTTTATGATTTAATACGCTCCCTAGCTAATAGCATGGCCTCCATGGTAGCGGCACGACGGTCCATCTGGTTGCGCAATTGGGCGGCCGACGGTTCTTCCAAGTCTCGCCTCAGTAAACTACCCTTTAAGGGCAGGTTGTTATTTGGTGAGGCTCTGGATAAGTTGGTGAAGGATCTCGGTGAGTCTAAGGGTGGTCGGCTTCCAGAGGATAAGCCTAAGCTTAATAGGTCGTCCATCTCAGCGCGAGGCCAGTTTCGGGATGCTCGCAGATTTCGTTCTTCCCAGCTGTGGACTTCGCAGCGCGGTCGTTTTGGAACCCGTCATCAAGGGTTTCGTGGTTTCAGAGGAGCGGGAAGGGGCTTCTCCGGAGCCGCCTCTTCCTCGGCCTCTTCCTTTAATCGCAAGCCGCAATGAAACGAGGCGGGCTCTAGAGGAAGACCCGGTCATCGGGGGTCGTTTGCGCGACTTTCTTCCTTCTTGGGCCCAACTTACGTCAGATCGGTGTGTGCTGCAGATTATAGAAGAAGGTTATGCCCTAGAGTTTGCGCACCCACTTCCGGATTCGTTTGTTCTGTCTCCCAGCAAGGGAGCTCAAAAGGCGCGGGACATCCGCGTGACCCTGGATCGGCTGCTCTCTCTGGGGGCCGTGGTTCCGGTCCCGCCTTTGGAAAGAGGCGCAGGTCGCTACTCCATCTATTTTGTGGTTCCCAAAAAGGGCGGTTCTCTTCGTCCGATCTTGGATCTCAAAGGCGTGAATCGCGCTCTCAGAGTACCGCACTTTCGCATGGAGACCCTGCGGTCAGTCATCGTAGCGGTGCGTCAAGGGGAATTTTTAACATCCCTCGATCTTACCGAGGCCTATTTACACATTCCCATCCGGCCCTCCCATCAACGGTTTCTTCTCTCCGCTTTGCGCGCCCGTGGGGCCATTTTCAATTCCGGGCCATGCCGTTCGGACTCGCCACGGCTCCCCGCACCTTCACAAAGGTAATGGTTTAGTCGCGGCGGCGTTGCGCAAGGAGGGCATCCTGGTCCATCCGTATCTCGACGACTGGTTGATTCGAGCGAAGTCCAGTCGGGAGTGTGTGCAAGTCACGAGCAGGGTGGTGGATCTCCTTCGGTCCCTCGGATGGGTGGTGAACGAATGCAAGAGTTGTCTGTCTCCGACACAGGATCTCGAGTATCTGGGAGTCCGCTTCGACACAGCAAGGGGCTTGGTGTGCCTTCCGGAGCGACGCGTGCTGGCGTTGCGGGCTCTGGTCCGTCTCTTCCGGGGGATGCCAGCTCCGTCGGCGTGGTGGTACCTGCGGCTCCTCGGCACGATGGCGGCGACTTTGGAGGTGGTGCCTTGGGCGCGCTTCCACATGCGTCCGCTGCAGAGTGCTCTTCTGCGACGTTGGTCCAACCAGTTCGACTCATTGAACAAGAGATTGCCTTGCCCAAAGACGGTTCGCCGATCCCTCCGGTGGTGGCTCTCCGCCGAGAACCTGTCGCGAGGGATTCCCTTGGAGCCTCCTCTGTGGGTTCCGTTCACGACGGATGCGAGCTTAACCGGCTGGGGGGCTCACTGCGAGTCCCGCTTTGCTCAGGGGGAATGGTCTCCCCTGGAGGCCTCTTGGTCGATCAACCGTCTCGAATTGCGGGCAGTCCGGCTAGCCCTGGTGGACCTGGAGACCCTGGTTCTCGGACAGCCGGTGAGAGTCCTGTCGGACAATGCGTCCACTGTAGCTTACATCAATCGCCAAGGGGGTACCGGCAGCGTGGCCCTGGAGGCAGAAGCGGCGGCCTTGTTCAACTGGGTGCAAACTCGCCTTCCGGCAATCTCGGCGGCTCACATTGCGGGCGTAGACAATGTCCAGGCCGATTTTCTCAGCAGAGTGCGGGTGGACCCCGGAGAATGGGAGCTAAACCCACAGGTTTACGCACAAATCGTCCGGCGGTGGGGTCCACCCATCATGGATCTCATGGCGACCTTTCAATCAGCCAAGACAGGGCGCTTCTTCAGCAGGCGAAGGGAGCGCATGTCCGAGGGGCTCGACGCTCTCATTCAGCCGTGGCCAACGTCCGGTCTTCTTTATGTCTTTCCTCCGTGGGCTCTGATCGGCCGGGTCGTACAACGTATCGAGAGCCATCGGGGTCGCGTGTTACTGGTGGCCCCGGATTGGCCCCGGAGGCCCTGGTATGCCGATCTGGTCCGGCTGCGCGACGGCGTTCCTTGGCTCCTGCCCGCGCTACCGGATCTTCTTCTTCAGGGTCCCTTGCGGATGCCCCAAGTGGATCGATTCTCGCTTACGGTTTGGCCATTGAGAGGGCTCGGCTGAAAAGGAAGGGCTATTCCCCAGCGGTGATTTCTACCCTTTTGCGGGCGCGGAAAACATCCACTTCTCTTACTTACGTTCGGATTTGGAGAATTTTTGAAGACTGGTGCTCCCGGCGGGGAGTCCGGGCGGCGACAGTTTCCGTGCCCGTCGTTTTAAGTTTTCTTCAGGATGGTTTCGATAAGGGCCTTGCGGCTAGTTCCCTAAAAGTCCAGTTGGCGGCTATCTCGTGTTATCGCGGCAAGGTGTTGGGTAGCCTGCTCGGGGCTCATCCGGATGTCCGCCGATTTCTTACGGCTGTTTTTTCATTTGCGGCCCTCCCGCAGAGTTTTCATTCCTCCTTGGGACTTGAATTTAGTTCTGAGGGCCCTGGTTCGTGAACCTTTTGAGCCCCTGCGCAGGGCGTCTCTGAAAGATCTCACGCTGAAGGCGGTTTTTCTTGTAGCCATCTGTTCGGCACGGCGCATTTCGGATCTGCAGGCATTGTCCTGTCGAGAGCCTTTCTTGTCTTTTTCCGCGGATCGGATCGTTCTCCGTCCGGTTCCTTCCTTTCTGCCAAAGGTGGTGTCTCCCTTTCACATGAATCAGGCAGTGTTTCTTCCAGTACTTTCTTCGCAATCTGTCGGGTCAACGGACAAAGGTCTTCTCCGGCTCGATGTGGGTCGTACGCTCCATCGTTATTTAAAGGTTACCGAGTCTTTTCGGAAATCTGACCGGCTTTTCGTGCTCTTCGGGGGTGCGCGTAAAGGGGAAGCGGCGGCTAAAGCCTCCATTGCTAGATGGCTCAAAGAGGCGATCGCGTCCGCGTATCTGTTGCAACAGCGGTCTATTCCGGAGGGTCTGAGGGCTCATTCCACTAGGGCTCAGGCGACCTCTTGGGCGGAGTATAGCCTGGTTCCGCCGGCAGATATCTGTAGGGCGGCCACTTGGTCGTCTCTGCATGCTTTCAGTAGACACTATCGCTTAGATGTGTCAGCGGCTCGGGATTCCTGTTTTGGTTCGGCGGTTCTGCGCGCCGGATGGCAAGGTCCCGCCCGGTCTTAACTGCTCTGTTACATCCCGATTGTGGAGGACTAAACTGGATTACTGAACAGGAAATGGAAATTACACTAACCTGGTAATTGTAGTTCCTGGAGGGTCCAGTTTAGTCCTCCTTCCCTCCCGACTATCTGCTAATGGGGTGCGGCGCGCCTTTCCGAACGGTTGATATTAAGACGGTTCCTCTTGCCGTTCGGTCCCTCTGTGGCAGCCGCGTTTTTTGCTGAGGCTCTTCCCTGTCTCGGGGGTTCAGGCAGCTCCTGAACTTCTGGTGGGGAGCGGTGTTTTGATTCCTGAGGCGTCGGTGCCGGCGCAATGCAGTGTTCTGACTTCCTCGTTTGGGGAGGGGGTTGGATATTTCTTGGGGGGGAACAAATTGTTCTTTAATTAGGTCATTTTGTATATTAATCTAATGTGTTGCTTCGTTAAGTATGCTTTGTTACTAGTACACTGGGGACTTCTGGGAGCTCCGGCTGTATATATACTACAGAAGATTTGATTGGTCCAGTCTCCCGGCTGCAGGAGGAGGGGCACTACCCAATTGTGGAGGACTAAACTGGACCCTCCAGGAACTACAATTACCAGGTTAGTGTAATTTCCATTTTTTTCATCTTTTTTTAACCTCTTCTCGCACATATACTTTAGGAGGGCGGGCTGTTGCAGTGTCCATCCTGGGCCAGAGGACATGTAGCTTGGCTGCCTTTGAAACTCAAAAACCATGAGCGCCCTCACCACATATCAGCCATCTAAGTGTCATGTCATACAATGGCCATAACGTTTCCAACTTGCTAGGGCTGTGGACACTGTTTGCAGCATCTTCAGCCTCAGCTAATGCAGGAATTATTCTGAGATCATTCTGAATGGAAGTTCATAGCATCTAGCAACTGAGCAACCAGGCTGACCTTGTCTTATGAATTTTGTTACATAGTGTAGCAATAAAGCCTTATCAATAGAGGGGGAAGGGCCAAGTATTTTGACCCTAATGAAAGAATTCACATAGTTTATTCCATAACTAAGTTTAAGAAATGTTCGAACAAAGTAGAACATCTGTAAATAAGACCAAGGAAAGATGCAGTACAGCAATGAAACAAAGCACGTGAAAATTGTAATATGCATTGCTGTGTATTGTGTTTTGGACAAGTATAAAAAGCTAGCTCAGCAGTAGCTATATGGCACTCAAAAGAGGGTTGGCAGTGATGGATGGATATATTTATCAGCCTGTTGTATCCTGTACATTCTCACTTTCTTTGCAGGTCAGAGACACTATTGCCCATGATTCACTCTCTTCAGAAAAGTATTCAATCTCATTTTGAAGATGTTTCGAAACTGTACGTATCATTTTATTTACATTGCAGTTTTAAAATGAAACCATTAAGTATATTGCAGAGAATGTTATTGGCAGTAGGTGACTATACATACTTGTTTTTGGACTGTGAGAAAGGCCTTTCACTATGGCTATACATTGGTGATAACCTCACATTGTGGCTGCCTTTGTACCATGCTGGTAGTCCTTTTTTTTGGTTGCTTTGCTACCATGGTGATCTCTCTCCCTCTGTTGTATAAAAGTAATGTCACTTGAATGCTGGAGGAGGAAATCTCCTGTTTTCTCATCTTCCCTCTAGTCCAGTCCAGATGCGTGGGTTATGCCCCATTACCAGTAGATGGAGACTGAGAACCACTGGTTTTGATGATGTCATCCTATAAGGGATCTGTGCAGATCAGCTCATGGCAGTATTTCTCAGAGCTCCTGTGCAGACTGGACTCCACTGTAGGAGATCACGATTAAAAAAAAAAAAAAAAAAAAAAAAAAGAGGAGTGTTTGATACTGCTTCACAGAGGGTCTAGTGCTAAGCTTAAGCACTTTTGGGCTGAGGGGTGCAGAACTCTGTGGTCTGAGTCCCTCCACTTCAATCTTTCACCTCCTTTCTTGGCTCTTGGGGGTACTCTAATCCTTTTCCCCCACATTTGGGAAAAGGCTTGAGGTACAAATCTGCAGCAAAGTTTGGCCCTTTTAAGAACTTCTGCAAAGTTGCGGCATCGGGGGAGCACTGGCAGAGCATTGGATGGTGCGATTGGTGGGATTGTTATGGCTGGTTGACCGTGTAAGGTGACAGGGGTGCATGAGTTGTTTGACTGTGATCATGCTCGTGGCCTGTAAATGCCATCAGACTGCGCTACGTGTGAGGCCTGTGTGAGCCACCATGGACAGTTATTTATTTGATTTTATATACCGCACTATTTCGAAATCAATGCTTTACATAGAAAAGATATCAAAGAACAGAATAATAAACATCAGGTATTGCACTATAAACAATAAACGTTTTATATTAAACAAGGTGTCAGCTTGGATAGTAATAGGAAGAACTATCTACAGGCTGGTTAGTGGACCGCGAGAAGTAGAGAGGTCTAAGTTAAGGCTGGCAGGCAGGATCCATAGTGTAGCTATGGCATATAAGCATAATACAGTTGGAAAAGATGAACCTTTATCACTTTCCTGAAGGTTGACAGGTCGAAAATGGAACGGATTGGGGCAGGGAGGGAGTTCCAAAGAGTTGGTGCGTATAATGAGAAGGCTCGGTTCTTAGCAGCTTGGGAACTCTTTCTTATTGCTGATGGGATGGTGAGTGTTTGTCATGTTCTTCTCATTCTATTGTTTTGTGTCCAATGTATGATTTCCACCAGGGAGATTGCGGAGAGGTTATTCAGGATTTTAAATGTCATTAAGAGGGCTTTGTAATTTAGGAGGCTATCTATTGGGAGCCAATGCAATTGTCTTAGAATGAGACTCACATGTTCAGATCGGGTTGCAGTGATCATGGCCATTTGCAGAGTATGAAGTGCACAACCTGTCAGGCCATGGAGAATGATATTTGCATAGTCAAAGTGTGGAAAGATAAGTGCCTGGAATACAATGCGGATGTCGGCAACTTTCAGTAGCAGACGTAGATAATGGAGGTTTCTTATTTTGTGGTATACTGCCTTGGTAATATTATGTGTTTCCATACTCAGGCGCTGGTCCGGGGTGATTCCTAGGTAACGCACTTCTTGCTTTCTCTTCAGCTCTGCATCTTTTACATGTAGAGAAGATGGTGGTATGAAGGTTGGATCTTTTTGTGATAAACACCACTTCAGTCTTCTTACAGTTCACTCTCAGGTTGTGTGAACAGAGCCAGTCTGAGACTGTGTTAAAACATTCCATAATTCTGGTGCAATTGGGGCTGTCCGTGGAGAATGGGGTGTAAAGTAGTACATAGTCAGCATAGATGTGGTATAGTATGCTGTATGATTGGATTATAGCACAGATTGGCTGGATGTAGATGTTAAAAAGCAAGGCAGATAAAGATGAACCCTGCGTTCTCCAGGAACAAGCAGGAAGTCAGTCCTCACTTATGGGTGACGTCGGCACCAACGGAGCCCGCGTGGAGCAATTCCCCAGCTTTCAAGGAAAGCCTTTGGGATTGCTGCCACGCATGTGTGGTCCTCTTCCCGCCCAAAGGTGCCATCTTGCTCAGTCTCCCTTTTTCCATGGAGACCTTCGGACGCACGTCCTCGTCCCTTGGAAAAAGTGTTTTGTATTCGGCTCCTGGGCCATGGGTTTTTTTTTTTGTTCCGGTTGCATCGGTCATCTTCTGTCTCCCCTTGCTCTCCTTTTTTCCTCAAGCGAGGGGATATTTTTCTTAAAAGCTTTTTCTCTGTTACAGGCTTCGTGCCCTTTTTTCTTCCAACCTCTGGCCACGAAGGTCTTCGACCTTGCGGGGTCCTTTTTGCTCCTATGGCCACCGGTTTTAAAAAAAAAATGCAACAGATGCTCCAAAAACATGTTGCTCACGGACACCCATGACTGTTGTCTTCGGTGTCTTGGGGCAGACCATGACCCAGAGCTCTGCTCTCTTTGTAAGAAAATGTCCTCCAAGGCCCTGCTCAGCCGTAAGCAGAAGTCCAATGACATTTTCCGGAAGGTGGACCCGGAATCCTCGGTGGCACCCTTGGTCGTTCCTCCACTGGTGGGATCCCCCACTACAGTTCCACTTTCTCAGCGGCACTCCGATCAGGGGTCCCCTGAAGTGGATCGGCGTAAGAAGAATGCCTCAAAGTCGCTGTCGGGGGCTCTGGATAATCGAGGGCGCTCCCACGCTCGGTCGCTCAGTCCTCCGCAGCGTTCCCAAGAGTCAGATAAGGAGCGGCCTCGAAAGATAGCTTTTACGGATACAGAGGCTTCTGGCAATGGCGCTCGATCTCCTGAGGGTCATCCCGGTGAGGACCCCCTCTCCTCCTCCATGCCAGACCCAGTAACCCAGGTGTCGGCATCACAGGGTCCCACGCCCCCGTGAGAATCCCAAATGCTGGCACTAGAGCACAGCATTTTTGCCTTCTTAGCTGCCCAGCAGACGCTCATGCCCAGCACGGCTGGCCCACGCCTCAAGACCGAGGTTCCTTCGAGAGGGACAACAAATCCACCCTGGAAACCCCCGAGAGCTGTGGGCCTCGTGAGGGTCCTTGGCATCAGTCTCGCTCGCCCACCCGGTCCTCGGAAGCACGATCCTCCAAGGCCTCTGGCTCCAAGCGGACCTCAGCCTCTGGAAGGGGCTATCTGCCCGAGTCGGACTCCTCCTCGGACCTCTCGGACTGGGAATCGGATGGGGATACTTCCCCAGAGATCTGTGCCCACAGGGACCTCCCGTCGGACCCGTCCCCGCCCACCTTTTCAGAGGCATTCACCGCCCGAGGACACGTCATTCCTGGCGTTCTTGCGGGACATGGCACAGGCCCTCAGCCTGGCTATGCAGACTGAAGAGGAACCGTGAGCTGAGGAGCTCGATATTTTACAATACGAGGCACCACCTCGGGAATCTCTTACTGTCCCGGTTCCCCCCATATTGTCAAGCTGCTGCTCCGCATGTGGGAGACGCCTGCCTTGGTTCCCATTGTGAGCAAGCACCTCAACGCCATGTATAGTGTTCAGCATGGCCTGGGGTTCTGGAAGACCCAGCTCCCGCACACGTCCATGGTTGTGGAGTCGGCGATGCGGAAGCAAAAGAGCCCGAAGTCTCACTCTTCAGTCCCCCCGGGTAGGGAGTCAAGAGCCCTCGATGCCCTGGGGCGTAAGACCTATCAGGGTTCCATGCTCGCTTGCCATATTCAGGCATACCAACTCTATATGGGCATGTTCCTGCGGGACCTTGCCAAGGAGCTCGGTGCTTTCGCTGCAGGCCTCAGGGGTGAACCCCTCCTAAGGTTCCAAACCTTAAATCCGTCGTGGAGTGTTCGAAATACCTCTCTCGTGCCGCATATGACGGGTTTGAGTCCTCCACTGAGGTGGCGGCGACAAACATGGCTCCAGTCTTTGGACTTGGAGCAGTGGGTCCAGGAGAAGCTCCTGGATGTCCCTTGCCTTGGCGAACAACTGTTCGGTAAACCGATGGAGGATAAGGCCGCTGAGATAGAAACTGAGTTTGTGACTCAAACTCGTCTCTCATGCAAAACCTCCTCCCTTCCAAGGAAGAAGCAGCAGCCCAAAAAGCCGTTTTTCCAAAGGAAGGGGCTCCCTTACCGGAGTTACCCGCCTTTCCCGCCCACCTCTGCACCGGCTCCCAGCACACAGGGCAAGGGAGGTGCACATGGCCACTGTAAGCCTAAAGGACCTAAAGCCCAACCACTGCCGCTACCCCAGTCTATGCAGGGGTTTTGACACCGTCAGCATAGCCTCTCGACCCCCAGCAGCTCTTCCGCCAGTGGGGGGATGCCTGTCCCTGTTTGCCCTGGAATGGACGTTGATTACGTCGGACACCTGGGTCAACTGGGTAATCCAAGACGGATACCGTCTCCACCTGGACAGGCGCCCTCCTCCCTTTTCTCCAGCGGAGCCTACTCGGCTCCTCATGCACCAGATCGTCTTGCAGCAGGAACTGTCCAACCTCCTCGCCCAACGAGCAGTCGAGAAGGTACCGGGCACCTTTGAGGTCAGGGGTTCTACTCCCGCTACTTTCTCGTCCCAAAAAAGACAGAGGGCCTGCGCCCCATCCTCGACCTCAGAAACCTCAACAGGTTCCTGGTGCGAGAGAAGTTCAAAATGTTATCGCTTGGCATCCTGCTGCCCTTCCTTTAGCAGGGCAATTGGCTATGCTCCTTGTATGTCAAGGACGCTTATGCCCACATCCTAGTTCACCCTCAGCACAGGCAATACCTGCGCTTCAGGATGCAGGGGGAACACTACCAGTACAGAGTGCTCCCCTTTGGGCGTGCGTCCGCACCACAGGTTTTCACAAAGTACCTCTCCACGGCTGCCACCTCCCTCAGGCGGCAGGGCAAACCCTTCTTCCCCTACCTCGATGACTGGCTCGTCATGGGGTCGTCGATGGGCGAAGCCCGCCTGGCGGTGTCGCACACGATCTTTCTCCTCGAGCACCTCGGCTTCCTGGTTAACTACTCCAAGTCCCACCTTGAGCCGGTGCAGACCCTGGAGTTCATCGGGGCATGCCTCGACACAGTGCGGGTGACCGCCTTCCTTCCCACGGACTGAGAAGACCGCCTTCGGACCATGGCATCCCACATCCGAAACAGGGCTTGGGTAATGGCAAGGGAGATGCTGTGTCTTGGGCACATGGCCTCCACCGTCCATGTGGCCCCCCACGCCAACATGCACATGCGGACAGCCCAGTGGTGCCTCAGGGCACAATGGAGCCAGGCCTTCGGCCGCCTCAGAGACCCTATCCAGATCTCCCACAGTCTAAACAACTCCCTGGGTTGGTGGCAGGACCCCAGAAGTCTCCTTCGGGGAATGTCCTTCCAAACCCCCCACAGCACGAGCTCGTCCTAACGACGGATGCTTCTCTGCTGGGGTGGGGAGCCCACTACGGCACATTGTGCACCCATGGGCAGTGGTTGACTGAGGAGTCTCGGCAGCAGATCAACCTGCTGGAGCTCCAGGCAGTCCGATGGGCCCTGAGGGCCTTCAAAGACCATCTGAGGGGGAAGTCGGTGCTCGTGCAGACCGACAACAGGGTAGCCATGTTGTACATCAACAAGCAGGGAGGAACAGGATCATGCCTTCTCTGCCGAGAGGTGATCCTTCTTTGCGTCTTGCTGGGGGGTGACCCTGCGAGCGGTCTGCCTCCCAGGCCAGGAGAATGTCCTCGCGGACAAACTCAGCAGGATCCTCCGCCCACACGAGTGGCACCTAGATCTGGAGGTCGCTGGCGTCTTGTTCCATCGGTGAGGAAACCCATCCATGGACCTGTTTGCCAGTCCGGCAAACGCGCATCTTCCCTGCTTCTGTGGCCTGGTTCTGCACCTGAGTATGGTGACTCCGGTTGCGTTCCTCTTGAGCTGGACCTCTGGCCTTCTTTATGCGTTCCCTCCCACTCCCCTCATTGTGAGGATCCTCCACAAGGCTCAGCGGCACCGAGATTCAGTGATCCTCGTGGTCCCCTCATGGCCCCGACAGCCTTGGTTCCTGCTTCTGCTCTGACTCGCGTCCGAGCCCCCAGTTCCTCTGGACTGCGCCCTGGGCCTGTTGATGCAGGAGGAGGGTCGGGTGTTCCACCCGAACCTGGCCTCGCTGTCCCTTGCAGCTTGGCAGCTGAACTGGTCGCCTTAGCTTTGCTGCGCCTCCCAGAGGACGTCGAGGAGATCCTCCTCACATCGAGGAAGGATTCAACAAGACAGGCGTACGCCTTTAAGTAGCAACATTTCTCGACCTGGTGCTCCGAGCTTCAGATCGACCCATTCTCCTGCTCTTACCAGGTGGATCCTCCAGTACCTACTCCACCTCTCGAAGGCAGGGCTGAAATCCAACTTGGTCAGGGTACACCTGAGCGCCATTTCGGCGAACCACCTCCCCGTCAAGGGAAAACCCCTCTCGGGGCAGCCCTTGGTCTCTCGCTTCATGCAAGGTCTACTGCTCTCCAAGCCTCCCATCCGGCCTCTGCCGGCAGAATGGGACTTCAACGTGGTGCTAATGCAGCTCACGCGGGTGCCCTTCGAGCCAATGGCGACATGCTCGCTTCGGCATCTCTCCTAGAAGGTGGTCTTCCTGGTGGCTTTGACATCGGCTCACTGAGTCGGCGAACTTCAGGCCCTCATGGCAGAGGCTTCATACACCAGGTTCTATGGGAACAGGGTGGTCCTCCGCACCCATTCCAAGTTCCTACCGAAGGTGATCTCGGACTTTCATCTCAACCAGGAGCTAGTCTTACCGACCTCCTTCCCGAGACCACATGCCGACCAGGCGTTGACAGTGTTGCATACACTCGACTGCAAGAGGGCTCTGGCCTTCTACCTGCAGCGTACCCAGGATCATCGCAAGTCTGATTGGCTCTTTGACGCCTACGACCCCAATCGCCTGGGGCAGGCAGTCACCAAGCACACCATTTCCGTCTGGGTGGCGGACTGCATCGCCTTCACCCAAGCTAAGGCGGATGCCCCACTGGATCGGCGGGTCACCACGCATGGCATCCGAGCCAAGGCAGCATCAGTGGTTTCACTGCGCTCAGTGCCTCTAACGGACGTCTGCCGGGCTGCGACCTGGTCTTCAGCGAACACTTTTGCTGTCCACTCCTGCCTGGAGAGAGAGTCCTGCCGGGACAGCACCTTCAGCCAGGCTGTACTCCGTAATCTGTTCGGGGTATAAGCAACTCCTGCCCTCTGACCCTTCTTCAATGGCTACCAAGAGCTTCACCCCGGGAACCCGAAGACTCGGGCTCCTCCGGGCATCAACTTCTGATCACGGCCTCGCGGCGGTGTTTTTGGGTTACAGGCTCCGTAGCCTGTAGCTGGGGAGTCCCATGAGTACTGACTTTCTGCTTGTTCCTGGAGAAAGTGTAGTTACTCACCTGTAACAGGTATTTTCCAGGGACTACCCTCCCACCTCCCCTAAAGAGTTGCTATTTTTGTCCTTCCCTTGCCATCTGCTTAGTAGGGCTCTAGCTAGGGGACCTGACTGAGCAAGATGGCACCTTTGGGCGGGAAGAGGACCACGCATGCATGGCAGCAATTCCAAAGACTTTCTTTGAAAGCTGGGGAATTGCTCCGCACGGACTCAGTCGGTGCCAACGTCACCCATAAGTGAGGACTGATTCCTGCTGTCCCTGGAGAACACCTGTTACAGGTGAGTAACTACGCTGTACTCCTTGTATTAACTGGTAAGCGTATGATGTTTGAGCGCCTATGCATACCATTTGTTGGTGGTCTGTTAAGTAGGATCTGCACCAGTCTAGGGCTAAGTTATGTATGCTTTTCTGTTGTAATCGAGCAAGTAGGAGATTGTGAACAGACTGTGTCAAAGGCAGATGCGATATCCAGGAATATTAGGATAAATCCCTGTTTTGCTTTGTTCATGCCCATAACAAGATTGTCTAGGATAGTGGCCAGGAGGGTTTTGACATCATGTTTTTGACGGAACCCGTGCTACCGTTGGTCTAGGAGAGCATAGGAACCAATGTGATCTTGGATCTACTGCTGGACTGTGTCTTCTAAGTTATCTTAGCCGAGAAAGGGAGGCTAGATATGGGCCTATAGGAATTTCTGTCAAGTGGATCCAGCTTGCCATTTTTTAGTAGGGGTCTGACAGAGGCAGTGTTTTGAGGTGAAGGTACCAGACCTTTGCTAAAAGAAAGGTGTATGATTCTCATGATGAAAGCACTTAAGTCAGAGCGGGCTGACTTGATCCAGTGTGAGGAGCATGAATCGGTTGGGGAGGTAGTGTTGTTGAGCCTCCCCTTATGATGTCGTCTGTGCTCAGCAGAGCATGGGTGGAAGGAATTTAGCTCGGGAATAGTAGTGTTTTCCCTAGGAGGATTATCTGAGAGAGGATTTCTTTGTTTAAGGGGCTTCCCATTGGTTTGTTTTGGAAGTGGGTAGCGAATTCCTGTGGGTGGGGGGTGTTTGCAGTATGTTGCTTAGTCATGTCCTTTATGAGGGACTGAATGATTCCGAAAAGCTCTCAGGGCTTGTTAAGAGAGCGCATTAGGATATTGGTGTGGTATTCCTTTCTTCTCTGCTTAATTGCATTTCGGTGTTCTTGCAGGCTCTTCATGTATCTGAGTCAATCTTGAGGAAGTCTAGAGTGCTGCCATTTCCGCTCCAGCTTCCTGAGTTGTAGTAGGGCCTCACGTAGGTCAGCTGTGAACCATATGGCTGTTTGATTCCCCTTGGTGGATCTCGTGAGCTGTGGTAGGAGTACAGCCTTGCTTAGGGTATCATTCCATGTGTCTAGAAGCTCAATGAGCTCAGAGGTGTTGGTATTAAGGTTGGATAAGGTTTCTTCAAGGAATGCTTCTTTGTTAAAAGGTCAGAAGCGACGAGCTGGTGGTGGTGTAGAAGTCACAGAGGGTCCATGGTCTGCTGCACATGTGGGGATGTAGAAAATAATGGCATTGTGGTCAGACCATGGTACAGGGATGACTCATGGTTGGTCAGGGTTGCTGAATATAAGCATGAACAGGGTGCAAAGATAAGGTCCAAGGTGTTACCTCTTGTGTGGGTGGGTGCATGTATTAGTTGTTCATAGCTTAATGCAGTCATGGCATCAAGAAAGGATGTGGAGTGCTTCGTTGATAGCGCAGGGATGTTGAAATCGCCTAGCAGCCAAAGTGGTTTACCCTTAGTTGATTGGTTGCATGCTAGGTCAAAGATTGCTGAGAGGTCATCAGTGCATGTAGATGGGGCTCGGTAGCACAGAGATGTTAGTAGATGCTTATTTGTGATCATGATGGCGTTCAGGTTGACTGTGCTCTGTGACATAAGGCACTGGAATTGTAGATCACATCTGGCCATGATAAAGATGCCTCCACCTCTTCTGTCTGTTCTTGGGCAATTAAAGAGGTTGTAGATAGGGAGCTTTAGACTTGTAAATACAGCATCTGTTTCGATGAGCCATGATTCCGTGATGAAGAGCATGTCTAACTTATGACTTTCAACATAGACTATGAGTACTGGCCATTGTTTTGGATAGAACAAACATTTATGAGCATACAGCTTAAGTTTTTTTGCCTATGGAGGCTTCCATCTGAGGCTTTTTTCTGGGGGCTGGCATACAATGTGATTGAGACGACTATAGCTCGTTACGTGTGATGGCTTTGAAGTGGTGAATGCATCTGCATGTCCTCTCCGGCCATAGCCATGTATAGTGGAGCTTAGGCCTTGTCGTTGAGAAAATGTTTCTGAATAGCATGCTGGTAAGCAGGTCTGGCATTGTGTTAGGAAATGGTGACTACCACAGGCGTGGTGGGATGAGTAAGACTAATGACTTACTTATGTGGTAACTTATAAACCTCAGTGAGATGCTTAATGCTAATTAAATGTAACAGTAGTGTAATTTCTAGTTGATGAGCTATGGTGACAGCGTTTCACAAATCATTAGCATTGACTACATGGAACTACAACGTATCCTACATGCTTAATATGAATTTAGCAGGTTGCATATTCTAACAAGTAAGGATATACATAGAAATAACAGCTTTATCAAGTCACTTCTTACCAGTAGCTATATAACTCGGAGGATCTCTTACCCTTGGTTGCAGATTAGAGGTTTTATATGCAAACTTAGACAGCCAAGGCAACTACAACTTCCTATTATCCTAGATTTCGGCTTATGTTATCAGTAGTGGAGATCCACACCTCAGGCGCGGGCATGCCCGATGGCATTCCAAGTTTTAAAAGGTGTCTTTAGTGCAGCCTGATTAGCATCGCGGCAAGGAGCAGGAAGATGGAACGTCATGCTCCTTGCTCCGATGCAGATCGGGGTCCCGGATGAGACTCTGCATGTGCCCGATGGCACTCCAAGTTTTAAAAGGTGTCCCTGGTGCAGCCTGAATGGCCTCGTGGCAAGAGGCAGAGGGATGGAACTTCCTGCTCCTTTCTCCGATGCAGGGGTCCCAGACTGATGCAGGATTTTGCTGTGGCTGCAAGGCCAAAGGCTGCACCATGGAGGGTGCTTTCCAGGGGAAGCAGCAAAGAGAGACGGAGTCCCCGGTTATCTTTGGAAGTGATCTTGAGTGGTGGTTCATTTCTCGGCAGCCGCAGGAGCTCACAGTTTTGGCAAGAAGCACGATCATCATGCTTGCAACCAAGTCAGAAGCAGAGGAACCCTCCGGGGACCTGATAGCTACTTTAGGAGACAGAGGGGGGCATCTGAGACTGGCAGACACCTCTGGGGAACTGGCTGATGTGCAGGGGGTTCCCTTTTTCTCAGAATTTGTGTTGCTTTTGCAGGGCCTGGGGCAAAGCTCTCTTCCTTGTATCAATGGCAAGGGCAGAGGAGAGGATGCAAAGCCCGGAGTTAAGGACATGGGAGAGCCTGTGGCTAAGCACTGGAGATTGGAGGAGGAGGCTTGGGCGGACTAAGGCTCCATGAGATTCAGTGATTTCTGAGAACCCCCTGGAAGGGCCGTCGTGGCACTGGGACCCATCTTAGGATTATCTGGAGTAAGGCAAGATTTCTCTGGGAGAGGATCTGTCTGTAATTAGAGTCTTTCGGTGTGAGGACTTAGCAGCTTTTACTGTATCTCCCAATCATTGTCAACTCTGAACATTGTGGGAAATTCCCCAGCAAAGGAGGGAATTTGGAGGATCCCTTGTTGCAAGGAATTCATAAATCCTCCAAATATTTCCCGCTGCAGACTGCCGTTAGAGACTTTATTTCAGCGGAATGAGAGATCCCGGAGCCCGGATTATGTGTCAGCCATGCCATGGCGCATCTGTATCCCATTCCACTGGAGGAGAAAGACCTCTTGAGACTGCCAAAGGTGAATGCTTTGGTTGCAGCCATAACGAAGAAAATGACTATCCCAGTGAAGGGTGGAGCATCCTTGAAGGATGCCCAGGATAGGAAGTTCAAAACGGTGTTGAAACAGTCATTTGAGATCTCTGCTTTGGCATTGCAGACCTCAGTTTGTTGTTCCTATGTGGCTAGAGCTTGTTTGCGATGGGCTCAGAGTTTGCCTGACTCTGAGGGCCTTTCAGAAGCAGCTAAGTTAGAGTTGGGGCCAGCTTATCTGGCAGATGCACTGTATGATCTGGTACGGGCCATGGCTAAGAATATGGCCTCTTCAATGAAGGCGAGATATCTCTTGTGGCTCCTGAATTGGGCGCAGATGAGGCTTACAAGACTCTGATCTGTAAGCTTCTTTTCAAGGGGAAGTTGCTTTCTGGTGAATCTAAAGTCCCGAGGTTACTGGAGGACAAACCTCGTGGTGGGAAATCTACTGCCCCTATTAAGGGGGGTGTTTAAAGATGTTTGAAGATTCAGGGGCCCGCGTTTTGGTATCTTTTAGTGATCCTGGTATCCTCTAAGGGACCAGCCATTTCGAGGGGGCCATGGAGGCAGAAGGGATTATAAAGCTGGGGTTCCAGGAGGCCCCAAGAAGTCCCAGTAAGGAGTTGCGGGCCCAGGTGAAGTTGGTTCCGGTAGGAGGACATATGCAGATCTTTTACTCTTCTTGGATCCAAATTACATCTGACCATTGGGTTCTAGAAGTCATTCGAGGGTTACACGCTCAAGTTGACGTGGCCCGTCTCTGACGCCTTTATGCTTTCACCTTGCAAAGTTCCAGCCAAGGCAAAGGCAATGACAGACACGCTTGAGAGGCTGCTTCACCTCGAAGTTCCCCAAGAATAGCACACTCTCAGTTGGTATTCAATTTATTTTGTGGTTCTCAAGAAAGAAGGGTCCTTTTTGGTCCATTCTGGATTTGAAGCATATCAACCAGGCCTTGCGGGTGCTGCATTTTCACATGGGAGACATTGCGGTATATCATCATGGCTGTGCAGAAAGGCAAATTTTTATCTTCTCTGGATCTCTCTGAGGCGTATCTTCACATTCCCATTCACCCAAATGATCAGCATTACTTATGCTTTGCGGTTCCAATGAGACATTTTCAGTTTCGAACACTGCCATGTGGTCTCATCACAGCTCCTCAGACCTTCACGAAGGTGAAGGTGATGGTGGTGGTGGTAGCAGCCACTCCTCGGGCGAGGGGATGTTAGCACATCCATACCTTGATGATTGACTGATCAGAGTGAAGTCTGTACAGGAGAGTTAGGAGGTGACAGAAAGAGTAGTGTCATTTCTCCAGCAGTTAGGTTGGGTCATCAATTTTTCCATGAGAGTCATATGCAGCTGACTCAGGATCTGGTCTATTTGGAGGCTCAGTTCAATAGGTCAGATTTAGTTTCTTTAAAACCCAAGTTGGTCCAGAAGGTAGAAGACTAAGTGTGGAAGTTTTGCAAGATGCGGTCTCCTCGAGCATAGGACTACCTGTAGCTGCTGGGGTCCATGTTGGCAACATTGGATCTTTATCTTTATTATTTTGCTTGCTTGACCACCCATGCTGTAGCGTCAGGGTGGTTTACAATCATTAAACAGGCTGCAGACAGAAAAAGAAAGGAACGCCAAATGTATGACAGGAAAGGCAAGGGAGCAAACATCTAAAGCACAGAACAGACAGAACCAGAAAACAGCGATACTTAGGCGGAAGGAGTGGGTGGTAGGACAAATGCTTGACAGAAAAGATGTGTTTTCAATAGGGATTTGAATCTAGGATAGGAGCATTCAGCACAGAGCACGGCAGGGAGGGAATTCCACAGGGCTGGGCCGAGAAAGAAAGAAGCAGAGTGACGGGTATGTTCAAGATGGGCCTGGGCAGGGGAAGGAAGGGCTAGACAGTTGTTGTGAATGGCGCGAAGGGCACGGGTGGGGGGGGGAGGTGGATATGGATGAGGTCAGCAAGATACTGAGGTTGACCGGTATGGATGATCATGTGGACAGTGGTGAGAATCTTGTATTGGTAGCGATAGTTCAACGGGAGCCAATGGAGGTGAACAAGAAGGGGAGTGACATGGTCCCTGTGAGTGGCGTGAGAGAGGAGGCGGGCAGCAGTGTTTTGAATGAGTTGCAGATGATGGAGTTGGTATTGGGGGATGCCCGCCAGGACCACGTTACCGTAGTCAAAGCGAGATAAAAGAAGGAAGACCACGAGTGTAAGCAGCAAAGGGGGAGGCAGGAAGGAATGAACCGCGCAAAGCTGATGGAGAGTGCAAAAAGAATGCCAGACCAGAGAAGAAACATGCTGGTGAAAGGAGAGGGCAGGGTCAAGGGTGACACCCAGATAATATAGAGATGAGGTAAGCAGGATCAGGGGTGCCAGAAAGGGAGGGGAATAGATTGGGGATGGGGGAAGAGAAGGTAAGCCACATGGCCAAAGACTTGAAGGCATTTAGATGAAGAAAGTTTGCAGAGAGCCACACAGAGATTCTAGAAAGACAGGTTTTAAGGGGAGAGAGATGGGGGGAAAGTAGACAGGTATGGAAAACGAGGAGTATATCATCGGCATAGTAATATGCCGAGATTCCTGACTGTTGGACAATCAAGGTGAGAGGGGCAAGAAAGAGGTTGAAAAGGAGTGGGGATAGCACAGAGCCCTGAGGAACTCCACATAGAAGAGGAGGAAGAACCCACACAAACCGAGAAGGAGCAGGAGGACAGGAAAGAGTGGAACCAGGCGTGGACCATCCTACACACCCCGTATTCAGCAAGACAAGAAAGGAGCATAAGATGATCCACAAGATCAAAAGCAGAGGATAGATCCAGGGAGACTAGGAGAGAGAGATCACCACACTCATGTGCTATGTGTATCTCATTGAGGAGGGAGAGGAGAATAGTTTCGGTATTATGGCAAGGATGGAAGCCAGATTGACGGGGGTGAAGCGCTGATGTGGAATCCAGGAAGGAAGATAGTTGGGAGAAAACGAATGTTTCAAGAAGCTTAGATAGAAATGGAAGGTTAGAGATTGGCCTCAAATGTGCAAGCACAGAGGGGTCAAGAGAGGGCTTTTTGAGCACGGGCGAACAACAGTGTGTTTCCAGATAGTTGGAAAAAGGCCGGAAGAGAGACTGGTATTGGTCAGGCTGAGGGAGAAGGGCTAGTGAGGGTACCATGAGCCAGTGGGAAGGAATGGGGTCAAGAGGTCAGGTTGTTTAGTGAGATTTTTGAAGAACTGCGAAGAGCTCAGTCTCTGTAACTGGGTATAAAGTGCTCCAGGTGTGCATGAGAGAGGGACGTAATGGTGGGGATGAGAGGGATGGGGTGGAAGAAAGGGGAGAGGGAGAGGCAGGAGAGGGAAAAGGAAAGGTGCAGGGAATGAATCTTATCAGCAAAGAAGGAAGGCAGGGTCCAGTGAGGCCGAGGAGGAAAGTGTGAAGCTGGCGGCGGAAGGGTGGAGAGCTGAAAGGGAATGGAGAGTCAGATAGAGTTGGCAGGTGGAAATGGAGGCCGAGTAGTAGGAGAGTTTAGCGAAGCGGAGCAGACTGCAATAGTAGCTGGAGGCATGTTTGTAGGCTGAAAGAGATTCGGGTGAGGGGTGCTTCCGCCAGCACCATTCAACATGACGGAGCTGCGCACTATGTAGGTAGAGGCCGGCGTGGTACCACGGGTAGTGGGAAGGGGACTGGGAGAGCGGTACAGAAACCAGAGGAGCCAAAGAGTCTAGCTTGGAGGATAACCTGGAGTTCCAGGTCTCTGCCTGGGAATTGACAGGCATCAAGGAAAAGTCGTGCAGAAAAAGGGCAGGAGCGGGAGGGAAGTCAAGAACAGTAGAGGGCGTAATATGCCACACCAGGCAGTGGGGGCGGTGATCCGGATGGGTTCGGACAGAGATTGGGGGGGGCCAGCAGGAAGAAGGAGGGAAAATGATAGGAGGAAATGGTCTGTGCAGGGTAGGGATGTGACGGAGATTGCTGAGGGCATGTATTGAGTACTAAAGGAGGGGTAAGTACCTGGTCCAAGGTATGTCCAGCAGAATGAGTGGGGCAGGCTGCATGCTGCCTGAAGGTGAAGTCGTCAATCAGTGAAATCAGGGACCGGTCACGGGGACGGGAAGGGGAATCAGAATGGCAATTAAAATCGCCCAGGACCAAGAGCTGGGGATAGGTGAGGGCTGCCTCCAAGAAAGCCAGGAGAAAGGCATCCCAGAGGTCTTGCTGCAGGGATGGGGGGGGTGTATACAAGGAGAAATGAACTGGAGGAGCGGTGTCTAGACAGAGGAGGAGGGATTCAGGATAGTGGGGAGGGGCGGAGGTCACTACTAGGGGAAGTGAAGAACGGAAGAGGATGGCCACGCCACCCCAGAACGGGATGTATGAGCACCTGCAAAACCTGGAGGGAGACATTGAAGCAGGAGCGGTTCTTCCCCCTCGCAGAGCCAGGTTTCTGTCAGGAACAGCATGTCCAAAGAGTGTTATGCAATCAAGTCTTGGATTAGCGGAGTCTTTGATCAGAGAGATCTGCAATTCAGCAAGGCCAAGTTAAGGAGATGAAGGGAGGGGGCCTGGGGAGGAGGAGGGCGGGACAGACAGTAAATGAGATTACCAGGGTTCCAGGTCGAGCAAACCGGGGTAGGTGGCAGTCCCCAGCCCCAATCAGAAGGGATGGCCGCAATGAGGAGGATAAGAGGGAGCAGCAGTACAGACTGTAATTGGGGCCTACTTAGTGCAAGGAGGCCGCAGCAAATGGACCAGAGGTGTCCCAGGAGTCGCTCCAAAGAGCTTGCCCAAGGAGCAGATCCTGCTCCTTGGGTGCATGCCGCACAGGTGTTGAATTTATGAGCCAGGACTCCTGGGGAGAAACACGGCCACGCAACTGCGACCACGTCACTTCCAGTAGGTGGAGCAGCAGTCAGAGCAGTACTGGAGATAGAAACATGATGACATCTAGTCTGTCCTTCCATAACAACTACAACAGTCCCCTTTTTACCTTTAGAGATCCTCTGTCTTTGTCCCATGCTTTTTTGAATTCAGTTACTGTCCTCATCTCTACCACCTCCACTGGGAGACTATTCCACGGATCCACTACTCTTTCCGTAAAGAAATATTTCCGCATATCACTCCTGAATTTATCTCCCTTCACCCTCATCCCATGTCCCCTCGTAGCAGAACTTGCTTTCAATTGAAAGAGGCTCTCTCCCTGAACATTTATGCCACGGAGGTATTTAAACATCTCAATCATATCGCCTCTATCCCGCCTTTCCTCTAAGGTGTACATATTAAGATCCTTCAGTCTGTCCTCATATGCTTTATAATGAAGACCACTAATCATTTTAGTAGCCACCCTCTGCACCGCTCCATCCTGTTCACATCCTTTTGAAGGTGCGGTCTCCAGAATTGCACACTATACTCCAAATGAGGTCGCACCAAAGACTTATACAGAGGCATTATCACCTCCTTTTTTCTGCTAGCCATTCCTCTCCGTATGCACCCAAGCATCCTTCTAGCTTTTGCCGTCGCCTTTTCTACTTGTTTAGCTACTTTAAGATCATCAGACACAACTACGCCTAGGTCCCGCTCTTCTTTAGTGGACAAAAGTACTTCACCCCCTATACTATATTGCTCCCTTGGATTGCTGCAGCCCAAATGAGAATGTGCCAATCAACATCTGGCATATTGAAATCCCCTATCAGTAGCACTTCCCCTTTCCTAGCAATGCTGCGCATGTCTTCAATTAATTCTCTGTCCACCTCTTCCTCTTGTGAGGGAGGTCTATATATCACACCAATGTAAATAGATTTCTCTTTCCCTCTTTCTAGTTTAACCCACAAAGCCTCCCCTCTCCCTTTTAAGCTCTGTAATTCCAAAGCTTTAATAGTAGTTTTTACATATAGTGCCACTCCTCCTCCCCTACTTCCTACCCTGTCCTTTCTGAATAAAGTGTAGCCAGGTATAGTTACATCCCAATCATGGTTTTCTGTGAACCATGTTTCTGTAACTGCCACTAAATCCAAGTCAGCCACTCCCACCAAAGCTTCAACATCAGGGATCTTATTTCCCATGCTATGGGCATTTATACACACTGCTTTCCATATGTTACCCCTGTTACCCATTTCCATAAAGTTATTTAATGCAGTGTTTTTCAACCTTTTTTGTGCAAAGGCACACTTTTTTCATGAAAAAAATCACGAGGCACACCACCATTAGAAAATGTTTAAAAAATTTACCTCTGTGCCTATATTGACTATATATAAAGTAATTCTCTTGAATAGGAATCAAACACTCACACCAACCCCCCTCCCCTGCTGGTTCACACCAACCCCCCTCCCCTGCTGGTTCACTCACACCACCCCCCCCCCTCCACTGCTGGTTCACTCACCCACCCCCCTGTCACTTACTCACCCCTCCTGCTGGGTCACTTACTCACCCCTCCTGCTGGGTCACTCACTCACTTACCCCCCCTCCCCTGCTGGCTCACTCACACCATCGCCCCCCCCCCCTTGCTGGTTCACTCACATCACCCCGCCCCCTCCACTGCTGGTTCACTCACACTCCCCCCCCCTTGCTGGTTCACTCACACTCCCCCCCTTGCTGGTTCACTCACACACACACACCCCCCCCTCTGCCCAAGCCGCTGCTTCTGCTTTGTACAGAGCAGCGGCTGCACTACACTTACATTGAAAAGTAAAGAGAAACTGTGTCATGAGCCCTCCGGTCATCGCAGAGCCTGAGGAAGTGATGTCATGGGGGCGGGCTCCTCACAGGCTGTCTTTCCTTTTCAAATTAACTTTATTGCAGCTAAAGTTAATTTGAAAAGGAAAGACAGCCTGTGAGGAGCCCGCCCCCATGACATCACTTCCTCGGGCTCTGCATGATCTGTGGGCTCCTGACACAGTTTCTCTTTACTTTTCAATGTAAGTGTAGTGCAGCCGCTGCTCTGTACAAAGCAGAACCAGCGGCTGCACTGCTATCGGGAATCGCGTTCGCGTTCGCGCCGCGGACTTCGGCACAAACGCCGGTTTTTTGCTCTGGCCGCTCCCGATCTTGCGGCCAGAGCAAAAAACCGGCTTTTCAATGGCCGGTTTTTACAACTGTGCCGGTAGCCGGCCTGGCCATGGAAAAACCGGCCAGGCCGGCTGAAAACCGGCCGGTTGGCAACCCTAATTTGTGAGCCGAGGCCACATGTTACGGATGAAATTGGAATTTTTCCCACGGCACACCAGACAATATCTCACGGCACACTAGTGTGCCGCGGCACAGTGGTTGAAAAACGCTGATTTAATGTATCACCTATCTGGGGGCTTTTTTCACCCAACCCCAATGAATCTAGTTTAAAGCCCTCTTCAGTAGATTAGCCAGTCTACTACTGAAGACGCGTTGACCTTTCTTGGACAGATGGATGCCATCCCTGCTCTGCAACCCTTGGAACAGCATCCCATGGTCTAGGAAACCAAAAAGCTCTCGATGACACCATCCACGCAGCCATGCATTCATCTCCAGGATGCGAGCCTTTCTGCCTTGGCCTTTACCCTCAACAGGGAGGATTGAAGAGAACACCACCTGTGCACCTAACTGCTTCACCCTCTGTCCCAGAGCCATGGAGTCACTTTTGATATGTTCCGAGGTATACCTGGCAGTATCATTTGTTCCAACATGGATAAGCAACATTGGGTAATAGTCAGTGGGCTTGATGAGTCTCGGCAAACTCTCCGTAACATCTTGGATTTTGGCACCAGGCAGACAGCATACCTCTCTTGTCATCAAGTCTGGTCGGCAGATGGACGCCTCAGTACCCCTCAGAAGAGAGTCTCCAACCACCACTACCCTTCGTTTCCTTGTGGTCACTGATTCTGCAACTTTGGGGTACTTGAGCTCTGGTTCTTCCCTTTCCAGGGATGCTTTCACCTCCTTCACTTCCAAGGCTGCATAATGGTTCTTCAATTCAAGGGCTGGAGAAGTTGGATTGGTGATTTTGCAGGCCCTGGTGACTTGTGTCCAACCATCGACATTCTGTTGGCACCCATCTTCTCCTCTGCTGGAGAGCTTGGTTGCTGCAAGAAGCATCTCATCAATGTACTTCTCACTGTCTTGAATGCTCCTCAGCCTCGCCACCTCCTCTCTGATTTCCTCCACCTATTTCCTCAGAGCTTCAGCATGCAGGCACCCTGCACATGGAACCGGTCCTTCAACTGGCATTAGGACCTCTGGACCGAGGCAGAAGCTGTAACGGGGGCAACAGCTTTAGCGATACAATTTTTCCCAGCCATTGTTCTGTTCGTGGAGCTTAGGTATCTGTTAAAGCAAAAGAGAGAGAGATCTACCAAGTACCAGCTGGTTTCCCAGCTGCCCTTTCAGAGAAAAAGCAGTTAAATCTCCTTAATTATATTCAAAGGTGCTGGTCCAATTCTCTGTGCTTTGTGAAATGGGGAGGTGCCCTATAAAGCAAGACTACTCGCTAGGGGTGGGTGGGAGTCGGGTTGGGTAGGGAGGGAACTAACTCCTGATTAGGTGTTAGCAGTTCCCAAAGCTGAGGAGGCTACTGGAGTTCAACCACCTACTGTGCTCAAGGAAAGTCCCACTAAAGCACCAAAAAGAAAGTAACCTTGCTTTAAAAATGTACAAAAAACCATTTTAAGAGCTCCCAGTCAGAGAGCTAACAATTTAATATAATAAAACAAACCCTTAAATCCTTACTGTTGGTTGATCTGGAGAGCTCCTGTAGGAAAGCCTGAACAGGGCAGGGCACTGGAGCCTTTTTAAGGTACCTGATGGGAGACACGATGGCAAGATACCTGGGGAGACACAAAGATACAGCAGTAAGGCAGACAAGGCAGCACAAATCAGCAGACAATCAGGCGGCAACAGCACTTTAAATGCCGCACAAGTGTTGAATTTATGAGCCAGGATCCCTGGGGAGAAATGCGGACGCATGAGCGCAACCACATCACTTCCGGTAGGCGGAGCAGCAGTCTGAGCAGTACTGGAGATGGCAAGATACCAAGATGATCAAAGTTGAACTGTCCCTTTAGTGCCATGTCTTTCTGTTTGGCAGTTAAGACCGGATAGAAGCTGTCTTGGTTCAGTATCACCACCACCTTCAGGTGATGGTCCACTTCATTCTGACCCAGCAGTTGCAAACATTTAGAGCAGACAGGCCTTTTCTTCAGTGGTAAAGTGGCTTGCCAAGGTCACGAGGCATGCCAGTAGGAATTGAATCCCAATCTCCCGGGTATTAGGCTGTTGCTCCTCCATTCCTTGTAGTACTATACAAATGCTCATTAGTAGCAGTATCGTTACATGGTGCGACCGCACCTTGAGTATTGTGTAGAATTCTGGTTGCCGTATCTTAAAAAAGATATAGCGTTATTAGAAAAGGTACAGAGAAGAGCCACCAAAATGGTAAAGGGGATGGAAGGATACCCCTATGAAGAGAGGCTAAAAAGGTTAGGGCTCTTCAACCTGGAAAAGAGACGGCTGAGGGGAGATATGATAGAGGTCTATAAGTTAATGAATGGAGTGGAACAGGTAAATGTAGATCGATTTATTGCTGGGCAGACTAGATGGACCATACTGGTCTTTATCTACCGTCATTTACTATGTTACTATGATTGTTTACATCATCAGAATATAGAAAGACTAGGGGACATGCAATGAAGCTACAGGGTAAACTATTTAAGACTAATAAGGGAAAATATTTTTTCACTCAACATGTAATCAAACTCTGGAATTTGTTACCGGAGGATGCAGTAAAAGTGTAGCTGGGTTTAAAAAAAGTTTTGACAAGTTCCTAGAGGAAAGGTCCATAAACCATTATTAAAAGGGACCCGGGATATCACTGCTTGACCCAATACAAGCATTGTGGAACCTGTGTCTTTTGGGGAAACTGCTAGGTACTTATGACCTAGATTAGCCACTGTTGGAAACAGGATACTGGGCTTGATGGACCTTGGTCTGACCCAGTATGGCATATCTTATGTTCTTAGTAGGGCGGGGGAGGGGGGAGACGGAGTCCGGTTTTAACTCGGTCCCTTCTTTTCCAAAAAGATAGTTCTCCAGGACCAAGCAGGAAGTCAGTCCTCACTTATGGGTGACGTCGGCGCCGACGGAGCCCTCGCGGAGCAATTTTCCCCAGCTTTCAAAGAAAGCCTTTGGGAATTGCAGCGCGCATGCGCGGTCGTCTTCCCGCCCGAGGGTGCCATCTTAGCCAGTCTTCTTTTTTCCGCGTAGCCCTACAGACGTCCCCGTCTTGTCCCCGCGAAAAAGTCGATTTTTCTTCATTATTTTATTCTTTTTCCTTCGGTTCGACGCCGATCTTTTTCCCGCCCGGACTCGCGACGCCGGTCACGAGTCCTCTTACTTTTTTCGGTTTTTCTGACTTTGTCAGCTTTCGTTTTCGATTTTTCCCTGGCAGCCCGGTCCTTTGACCTCGCAGGGGCCCTTTTTCCCCCGATGGCTGCCAGTGGGTTTAAGCGGTGTGGTCAGTGTGACCGAAATATGTCACTGACTGACACACACGACTTTTGCCTCCGCTGCCTGGGCCCGGATCATGAGGAACTGATCTGTGGGCCCTGCGGCAAAATGTCCTCAAAAGCGTTGAGAAGTCGGCGGCATCAGCGTGATAGAATCTTCGCTGACCCCAGCCGTACCCGGACCTCGTTGGAGGCCTCCGCGTCCAAGGGCTCCAGCTCGGACCGTCGCCGGAGTTCCTCCGACCGGGGTTCTCCCTCCGGGGACCATCGTCGGAAGGTGAAACCCGCGAGGGCGGCGTCGGTGGACGCTCCTGGTTCCGCGAGGGCCAGGTCGCATAGCCACGACAGCCGCCCCGGGTCCTTGGAGAAGGAACACCTCACGAAGCGACCTCGCCTGGAGTCGGAGATGCCTGCTCGGGTAAGTCCTGTGGTCCTTCTGGACTCGCCTCCGCGACAGCCGACGTCGGGCCCGACGCCGTCGGGGCCCGACGCCGTCGGGGGCTGCTGGGTCACCTGAGCTCGGACTCAGGTTGACGGCCTTGGAGAGCAGACTGTCTGCCTTCATGGACCAGCAGCGGGCACTGCTCGCGGGCCTCGCTGGCGCCGCTGCCCCGACCGCCGGGACGTCGACGTCCAAGTCGACCCTGGAGACCGAGCCGATCCTCGAGTCGATGAGAACTCGAGTCGATCCTCGGTCGAGGTCACCCTCGGCCTCCCGTTCGGGACCGAGGTCGCCGACGCCGACTCCCTCGGCGTCGGGGCGGCAGGCGCCGCGCCCTGCCCGGGCCGACCCCACCGAGTCCTCGTCGGAGTCGGTCTGGGAGTCTGAAGAGGAAGAGTCACCTGATTCTTTCCGGACTCGGTGTGTCCCCTCGGACTCACCGGAGTCCGAGCCTCGGAAGCAGTCCCCCCCGGAGGATGCCCGGTTCTCGGACTTCGTTAGGGATATGGCCAAGGCTTTGGCCTTCCCTGCGGATCCCGAGGAGGAGCCTCGAGCCGAAGAGCTCGACGCCCTCCAGTATGACTCTCCCGCGAGGGAACACTTTACTGTACCGGTTCCTCCTATGCTGGAACGACTACTCTTCCGCATGTGGGAGAGTCCGGCCTCCTCGCCGGTCCTGAGCAAGCGGGTTGATTCTATCTATCGAGTCCGCAAGAGCCCTGGCTTTCAAAAGGCACAGCTACCACACCATTCCATGGTAGTGGAATCGGCCATGCATCGTCTTAAGAGCCAGAAGATGCACTCCTCGGTGCCTCCTGGCAGGGAGGCCCGTAACCTGGATGGCCTTGGTAAGAAGTGTTTCCAGGGCTCTATGCTCGCATGTCGTGTCCAGACTTACCAGCTATACATGGGCATGTATCTCCGGGATCTGGCTAAAGAGCTAGCCGGATTCTCCGCTGGTTTGTCCGAGGAACCCTTGCGGAGGTTCCTGGCCTTGTCCACTGGCATTCGGGAATGCTCAAAGTTCATGTCCCGGGCAGCCTATGATGGCTTTGAAGCATCGGCTCGAGTGGCCGCAGCCGGCATCGGTGCCCGCCGACAGGCTTGGCTTCAGTCGTCAGACCTTGAGCCCTGGGTGCAGGACAAGTTGGTCGATGTCCCCTGCCGAGGCGAAAACCTCTTTGGCAAGCCCATGGCGGAAAAGGCTGCGCAAATTGAGACTGAGACTCTCACCAGGACCAGGCTTTCTAGGAAGACCTCCGCCCCTTCCCAGAAAAAGAAGGGCTCGGGGAAAAAGTCCTTTTACCCGAGGAAGGCGGCTGCCTACAAACAATACCCCCATTATCAGGCCCCTGCAGCTCCCCAACAGGGCCAGCAGGCCAAAGGACGGGGTAACGGGTCCCGTAGGCAGCAAGCCCCCAAGCCTGCACCACCAGCCCCTGCTCAGCAGGGTGGGGGTTTTTGACTCACAAAGCATAGCCTCTCCCCCCCCGCTGGTTCCTCCCAGCACCGGAGGCCGGCTGGTTCACTTCGCCCACAGGTGGTCCAGCATCACCGCAGATGCCTGGGTGCTTCAAGTCGTGCGGGAAGGCTATCTTCTCCACTTCCACCAGGTCCCTCCCTCCTATTTTCCGGGAGAACCTCCACGACCCCCTCTGCACAGGGAATTACTCCTTCAGGAGTTAGCAGGTCTTCTGCAGGAACAGGCGGTGGAACCGGTGCCACACCACCTGAGAGGTCAAGGCTTTTATTCCAGGTATTTTCTAATACCAAAGAGAACAGGGGGCCTCAGACCCATCCTGGACTTGCGCAACCTCAACAAGTTCCTTGTGCGGGAGAAGTTCAAAATGCTTACCCTTGGAATCCTTCTGCCCTACCTCCAGCAGGGAGATTGGCTATGCTCCTTGGATCTAAAGGATGCCTACACGCACATCCTCATCCACCCAAGCCACCGCCAATACCTAAGGTTTGTGGTGGCAGGAAATCATTACCAGTACAGAGTACTGCCCTTTGGCCTGTCCTCCGCACCGCGAGTCTTCACAAAATGTCTCGCGGTGGTGGCGGCCCATCTCCGGCTTCACGGCCTCTATGTCTTTCCGTACCTCGACGACTGGCTCATCAGAGCAGCGTCCGCTCTTGAGGTCACCAACGCCACGCGCCGCACGGTGACCCTTCTGCAGCACTTGGGCTTTGTTATAAACTTCGCAAAGTCCACTTTGCTCCCCTCACAGGATCTCGAGTTCATCGGCGCAAGGCTGCACACTCCTCCGGCACGAGCATACCTACCGCTCGACAGGGCTCAACGGCTCATGGACCTAGCCGACCGTTTTCGCAGCCAGCCCCTGGTCTCCGCCAGGCGCTTCCTGAGACTACTCGGCCATATGGCTTCCACCGTCCATGTGACCCCCAATGCCCGCCTGAATATGCGGCCTGCTCAATGGTGTCTCCGCCAGCAGTGGCGACAAGCCACAGGCGGCCTAGCAGACCTAGTGCGCGTCTCCGAGCCGCTGATCTCGTCTCTCCGGTGGTGGCTTCGGCAGCCGAACCTGACATTCGGAATGCCTTTCCAGTCACCTCAGCCGACCCGGGTGCTGACCACGGATGCATCCCTCCTGGGCTGGGGAGCACATTGCCAAGGGGCACGTACTCAGGGCCTCTGGACCACGTGGGAGTCTGCTCAGCAGATCAACTTCCTGGAGCTCAGGGCAATCCGCCTAGCTCTTAAGGCCTTCTCCCACCTCACTTCCCACCAGTCCGTCCTTGTCCAGACGGACAATCAAGTTGCCATGTTCTACGTGAACAAGCAGGGGGGCACGGGCTCCTTCCTCCTCTGCCGGGAGGCACAGAAGCTCTGCTCTTGGGCCGTCAGTCACGGCATTCTCCTCAAGGCAGTTTATCTCCCGGGCCAAGAAAATTGACTGGCGGACAAACTCAGCAGGGTCCTCCAGCCGCACGAGTGGCTGGATCCCTTGGTAGTTCAGAAGCTCTTCCTAAAGTGGGGCCTCCCCACGGTGGATCTCTTTGCCAGTCCTCACAACCGGCAGCTTCCTCGCTTCTGCTCTCGTCAGCCACACCCCCTTCGGATTGCGGCGGACGCTTTTCTGATTTCATGGTCGGGGAGCCTTCTGTACGCTTTCCCTCCCGTCCCGCTAGTCTCTCGGACTCTTTTCAAGGTTCTCCGAGACAAAGCCTTCATGATCCTGGTGGCCCCTCGCTGGCCCAGACAGCCGTGGTTTCCGCTCCTACTGCAATTAGCGGTGGAGGATCCATTCCCTCTGGGGGTACAACCGGATCTCCTCACTCAGGATCAGGGGTCTTTACTACACCCCAACCTCAGGTCTCTCAACCTCATGGCCTGGCTGCTGAGAGGGTAGTCCTTGCTCCCCTTCTCCTGCCGGCAGAGGTGGAAGAGGTCGTCTTGGCTTCGCGACGGCCTTCTACCCGCAAATGCTACGCCCTTAAATGGCGTCGCTTTGCAGTCTGGTGTACCCAACAGTCTCAGGATCCCTTCTCCTGCCCGGTGTCGGTGATCTTGCAGTACTTGCTACACCTCTCTAATCTGGGACTTAAGTCCAACTCCGTCAAAGTTCACCTCAGTGCTCTTTCGGCACATCATGTGCCGGTGAACGGTAGACCTCTCTCCAGCGACCCTCTCGTAGCGAGGTTTCTCCGAGGTCTCCTTCTACTTAAACCACCTCTGCGCCCGCCAGCGCCTGACTGGGACCTGAATGTGGTTTTGCAGCGGATCACCTGTCCGCCTTTTGAACCTATGGCTACCTGTTCTCTCCGTTTTCTGTCTTGGAAAACACTGTTCTTGATAGCCCTCACTTCCGCTAGACGCGTAAGTGAATTGCAGGCCCTCGTGTCTGATCCCCCTTACACTCGGTTCTACAAAAATAGGGTAGTCCTACGGACTCACCCAAAATTTCTTCCTAAAGTGGTCTCCCCTTTTCACATCAATCAGGAGGTGGTACTTCCAACCTTCTTTCCCAGACCACACTCCAGCCGAGCTGAAACGGTCCTCCATACCCTGGACTGTAGAAGGGCTTTGAACTTCTACCTTGACCGTACGCGGGAGCACCGTAAAGCTGCCCAGCTTTTTGTGTCTTTTGACCCTAATAAATTGGGGCTCCCGGTCTCCAAGCGTACTCTGTCCATCTGGGTTGCGGACTGTATCTCTTGGGCTTATGGGGCAGCCGGACTCTCCTTAGAAAGTCGAGTCATGGCTCATTGCGTTCGGGCAAAGGCTACGTCAGTGGCTTACCTCCGCTCTGTTCCGCTGGCAGACATCTGCCGGGCCGCTACTTGGTCTTCGAGCCAGACTTTTGCGGTCCATTACTGTCTCGAGAGGGAGTCCCGCAGGGACAGTGCTTTCGGACAGGCAGTCCTCCGTAATCTCTTTGAGGTCTGAGCAACTCCTACCCTCCATCCCGGATGTGGGCTACCGGTGGGTGATAATTCAGCGAAGATTCTTTCCTTCTGTGCTGCTGAGCTAGAGGGAGCTCATTTTTGTGCTTAGGGTCTCCGGTAGCCTTGAGCTTGGGAGTCCCATAAGTGAGGACTGACTTCCTGCTTGGTCCTGGAGAAAGCGTAGTTACTCACCTGTAACAGGTGTTCTCCAGGAGCAGCAGGAATCAGTCCTCACTACCCTCCCTCCTCCCCTTGGAGTTGCAATCGTCTGCTTCTGTTTTTGCAAATGTTTTTATGCTGTCTTTTTTTAGCTATGTCATCTGACTGGCTAAGATGGCACCCTCGGGCGGGAAGACGACCGCGCATGCGCGCTGCAATTCCCAAAGGCTTTCTTTGAAAGCTGGGGAAAATTGCTCCGCGAGGGCTCCGTCGGCGCCGACGTCACCCATAAGTGAGGACTGATTCCTGCTGCTCCTGGAGAACACCTGTTACAGGTGAGTAACTACGCTGTTTCAGCGCAGCCCTTCCTTCTGGACCAGAGCAAACCAGAAAGTGAGATTACTTTGCTCATCTAGTCCTGCCATCCACCAGAATATGAATGCAGCCTCTCCAAAGTGTATTGTTGTCTCAGCAGTCCCCTCAGAAGCATTTTCTGTGCCAGATGTTGTAGTAACATAGTAACATACAAGGTGATAGCAGATAAAGAACAGTATGGTCCATCTAGTCTGACCTGTAAGGTGACTAGGGTAGGTGTGCCTGCTACTCCGTGCAAGTCAACCCTCTCTATGTCTTTGTTTAGGGTTCTGCCAACTGCTCCGTGCAGGTCACCCCTCTCTATTTATTGAGGTATAAGAAATAGTTATTTTGATTTTATCCTATTACTATAAAGGGATCCTCTGTGTCTGTCCCATGCCATTTTGAATTCCATCACTGTATTTGCCCCACCACCTCGATCGGAAGGGCATTCCAAGCATCCACCACCATTTCAGTGAAAAAGTATTTCCTGATGTTGCTTTTAGGTTTACCTCCTTGCTGCTTCATTTTATGCCCTCTAGCTTTATACTTCCCCTTCTTTGAAAAAAGTTTGTTTGTTCATTAATACCCTTTAAGTGTTTAAAGGTCTGTATCATATCTCTCCTGTCCCTCCTCTGCTCTAGGGGGTAATATTTAGGTCTTCAAGTCTTTTCTCATATGCCTTCTGGCGCAGGTCCCAAATCCGTGACCAGAAGAGGCAAGAATGAATCTGCTATGTTGTTTGGACTTGGCTAAGTTGATGGCAGTGATATCCCTAGAATCCCCAGATTGGGTGATGGTGACTACAGATGCCAGCCTATATAGCTGGGGAGCGCACTGCCAGGCTCAGGCGACTCAGGAGCAGTGGTCTTGAGAGGAACAGGGCTGGTCCATAAATTGTTTGGAGATGCAAGCAGTGTTTTCGGCTTTACAGGCCTTTGTGGTCCAGTGAGGGATTTTTCAAACAATGCGACCACAGTAGCTTACATCAGTCAGCAAGGCAGCACCAGAAGTACAGTATTGGCAGTGGAGTGTGGACCCTCTGCATCTCCAGGAACAAGCAGGAATGAGTCTTCACATATGGGTACGTCGGTACCGACGGAGTCTGCGCTGGAACGCTCCCCAGTGTCCAATCAGAACGCTTTTGGAAGCATCCCAACATGCCTGCGTGCTGCCTTCCCGCCTTTCCCAACTGCCTCTCCTCAGTTTTCGTTTCTCCGCGGAGCCGGCAGGACGTCCTCCTGTCACCGCAGAAAATTCTTCCTTTATTTTTGTTTTTTCTTGTGGTCGCGTCTACCTTCTTTCGCCTTTTTCTTTTTTTCTACAAATATTTCCTTTTGTGGGAACTTTTGTTCCTGTTAGTACTTGACAGGTTTCGGCCTCCTAGGCCTCTTCACTTTCCCTCAGGGAAATGCTAGCCACTAGAATGTGTTTTAACTGTGGCACTTACAAATTCGTTTTAGACACCCATACTTGGTGCCTTCAATGTTTGGGACCTGAACACCATCCGCTGGCGTGTCCCTCCTGCACTTCTATTGTGGAGTGGAGGAGTGGCCTAGTGGTTGGGGCAAGGTACTTAAGGCCGGAAGGTCAGGGGTTCAAATCCCACTAGAGGACAGCAACCTAGGGCTGGAAGGACTGGGGTTTCTAGTTCCACAGGTGCTCCTTGTGGTCTTGGGCAAGCCACTTAACCCTCCATAGCCCATGTTCCCTGTAAAATAGTTATCTCCAAGTTATAATGCCCTGTTCAATGTAATTTCAGTTTGTTCAATGTAAACCGCACTGATGCAGAATAGCGCGGTATATAAGAGAATGTAAATAAATAAATAAATACAAGAAGTTTTCAGCATCAAGCTCAACTCGATACGCCGTTCCCCTCAGACCTGAGGGTATCAGCTACTTTTCACAGGATCAGGTAACCAAACAAAAGTCTGTACAGACTAGCCAGTCCTCGGGTGGTAGATCTCATGTACTTCATAGAGATGCCTTTGGGTTTGCCCCCGAGGACATTTTGGCTTTAAAACCCCGGCGGGAGGCTTCTGCCTCCAAAGCACTAACGGGGTTTCAGGCAGTTCCCAGGGTTTTTACCTCGTTGAACATGCCTGAGCCATGCCCGGTGGTGGTATCCGCTTTGAGCAGTGCGGTACCCCGGCATCGGCAATGGTGCTGGATGAAACATCCCACACCGATGATCGCAGTCAAGCGCTCTCAGTATCCTTGGTGCCGCTAGAGCCGCTACGACTGGTTTTCCCACATCGGTCACGGTACCGATGCTGGTATCCATGTCGGTACCCTCCAGGTATGCATCGATAGACTCTCTTCTTTCGATGCCGAGTCTAGAATCGATCTCTAGTCTGGATGACTGGGTACTGACTTCAGATGGTACCGTAGACATTCCACTGATGATCAACGTCTGCCACATTCGGTTTCCACGGTACCGATAGTGCCATCACAGACTGATCTTCATATATCGGTGTCACTGACGGTACCGATCCTGGTACCGGTATCGACATCAACATTGGTGTCAGTCGGCTCGCTTCCCTCCATACCGAGTTTGGAATCGATTCCTAGCATGGACGATTTGCTACCGACCAGTTGCGGTACCGCTTTTCAGCGGTACCGACAACTATCTTTCAAAGATAATCCGATGCTCCATCCCTCCAGATCTTCTGTTCTACAGAATCTGAATGAACCGGTGGATGCTAGAACTAGTTCTTCAACAGATCTAGTTCTTCTTCCTCTTCTTCGAGAACTCCCCTCTGGGGAGATTTCTTTTCAAGCTTTCCTGCTTGATATGGCCAAGTCTCTTGCCATTTCCATACCTGGTCAAGACCCTGCACCAGGGGATCCACAACCTACACAGAACCCCTGTAATCCACAGGAAGTCATTATGTTTCCTTTGCATCAAACCTTGCAGGATCTTTTATTTAGAACGTGGGAAACTCCTCTAATGGTATCCCCACCTTCTAGGTCAACTGGTCTCCTATACAAGGTGCCCCCTTCTCCAGGTTTTCAAAAGCTTCAGCTCCCTCATCATTCTCTTGTTGTAGAATCAGCAATGAGGCATGTTAAGAGTACTAAGAAGCACTCTTCTTATCCGTCAGGTCGTGAGGCTAAGACTTTAGATGCCTTTGGACGTCAAACTTTCCAGGCATCTATGCTTTCAGCAAGAATCCTTTCATATATTTTCTATATGGGATTATCTCTTGAGGAGGTCACAAAAGATTTATTGCTTTTGACCCCTTTCCTCCAAGAGCCTAAAAAGCAGATTTTTCTATGTTAGTCAATCATGTTCAAAATATTTCTAATTTCTTTACTTGTGCTTCCCTAGACTCTTTCGAGTCTGTTAGCAGAACGTCTGCTATAGCCATAGGAGCACGACGTAGAGCCTGGCTCCAAGCTTCAGACTTGGACAAATCTGTACAAGATAAACTGGGAAATGCTCCTTGCACTGGAGAGAATCTCTTTAATAAAGAGACTTTACTCCAGGCTGCTCAGTTAACCACTGACACTATTGCTTTCAGAGGCTTGTCTATGCCTTCCTCTATCCCAGTTTGTAGAAAGTCTACTAATAAGCTTTGTTCCCTTAATGGGAGAAGGTTTTATCCATCTTCTACCCATCATACAGATCCTCCCAGGTAAGGGAAACAATCAACCAGGCTCAGGAAATCACAACCTCAACGGGTTCAGCAAACCCAGCAGCCGCAGGGTTACTAATAGACTCTTCCCTGAATCCTTTTTCCTGTTTGAGGTTTGGATCCTGTAGTTTGCTTCCTACCACTACAAGCATCTACATCAATTCCACCTAACTTTATATATGTCCCTCTTTAGGGGACATCCTAACTATCAGCTCCATGAGCTTCTTAAGTTGATTATGCTTTACAGGTTATACAGTTACTCTGCATCTTCTGGACTACTCAGAGGATAACAACTGTCAATAAGGTTGCCATGCCTTTACCTTTGACTTTTTCTCCTGTATCCGCATATCTCATATTACTTCAAAGATTTACTCCACCGTAAGTCTTCTTTTCAACTCTCCCACTCTTACTAAGACATTTCGTCTGTAAGAGTGATACCACTTTACTGAGAGCTCCTCCTTAAGCACCTAGGTTTTCTTTCAGAGTTGTCTCCCCCATGCATTCTTAGTTTTTCTGGCAGCTCTCAGACAATAGTGGAGTCTTACCACTCCTACTTATGTCTGTATTTCTTTCCCAATCTTGGGACATAAGATTTCTACTGCTGCCCTATCATTAGTTAGAACTGCAAGGGCCCTTACTGGTTAGACCACTGACTTGCTGACCAAGCCACCAGGGCTTGTTCTCCAATTTCAGTGGTTCTGGCCTTACCTCTAGGTCCCAGAAGGTTTTAAAACCTTTTCTGGCTATTGTTGCAGACACATCACTATATCTTCTATCCTTAGCCTTCCCCAATCCTTGGGCTTGGTGGAGTAGTTCATGATACCTACTGGCTCTTAAACACCAGTTTTTCTTCTAATTAACCTGCAACATGCTCTCTGCATCTCTACGGAGCAGCTCTACACTATGGGGCCTTGTTAGAGAGCACATGATGTCAGATGGTTAGGAAGGGCTTTACCTAGTCATGCCTGCTGGGTTCTCCCTGCCCTTACCATTTTCCATTAAAGGCTTCTTAAATAAACACAAGCCTTTAATTAAGAGAATATCTAAAGAATTATCCAATTCCCTGGGTTGCTTCACATCTCCAGGGGACCCCTTCACCAGGGATGGGTTTTTCTATCAGTATAGACAATCCTTGTCTTGTCTTTTCCTTCCATCCTCAACTCTTCATGGCGTAATCCATGTTGAGCACAAGAATGCACCATACCCTTTTTTACCCTCATTAGGGGTACATATGGTATTTTTATTGCATCTTTTCTCCAGCTACCTGCTGGAGTTATGGAAGGATTCAGACTTACTATCTGCAGATTTACAACATCCTCTGCATTTTCCAGGTAGGTCTCCATTCCTGGTTATCCCTGAACTAGAGTTCTTAGAGGACTCTAGACTTCTCTTGCCAGTGAGAGAACTCCCTGGGCTTCCTATCCATACCCAGGAAGTACAGATTCTCTAACTATCTTCTCAAGCAGGTACCTCCCTTCTTGTGGTTAGATAAATCTTTCTCTCTCCACATACCCTATGTGCGGACATGGGTATGTATGTATGTATGTATATATATGTATATATGTATGTATGTATGTATATATGTATGTATGTATGTATATATGTATGTATGTATATGTATGTAAGTATATATGTATATATATGCGTATATATATAAGTATGTATGTATATATATGTGTATATATATATATGTGTCCATATGTTTACATGTATATGGACATCTGCATGTCTATGCCCATATATATATATATATATATATATATATATATATATATATATATATATATATATATACATATATGAGGGATATATCTGTATTTACCTATCTATATATATGCATCGCTATATATGATAGTGGGTAGATATATCTCTATATACTATTTCCATCTGTCTGCCTAGATATATATATACTTATACATATATATATATTCCCCTACGGACTCTCTATCCCTTTCCATGCTGTCCCAGCATACTTAGGGTTCTCCATAATCAACCACTTCATTTAGTAGTTGAGGGGTTTTTTGTACCGTGCCTTTCAGTTTAGGGACACCTGAAGCCCTCCATATACTTTCCTTTCCAATTAGGAGGGACTTTCTGACTCTTCCGAAGATGACAGGCTACAATGCCTCATTACTCCTATCCTTCTTTGAAACATAGAAACATGATGACAGAAAAAGACCACATGGCCTATCTAGTTTGTCCTTCCATAACAACTACAACAGTCCACTTTTTACCTTTAGAGATCCTCTGTGTGGGTCCCATGCTTTTTTGAACTCAGTTACTGTCCTCATCTCTACCACCTCCACAGGGAGACTATTCCATGGATCCACTACTCTTTCCGTAAAGAAATATTTCCGCATATCACTCCTGAATCTCTCCCTTCACCCTCACCCCATGTCCCCTCGTAGCAGAACTTGCTTTCAATTGAAAGAGGCTCTCTCCCTGAACATTTATGCCACGGAGGTATTTAAACATTTCAATCATATCACCTCTATCCCGCCTTTCCTCTAAGGTGTACATATTAAGATCCTTAAGTCTGTCCTCATATGCTTTATAATGAAGCCCATTAATCATTTTAGTAGCAACCCTCTGCACCGACTCCATCCTGTTCACATCCTTTTGAAGGTGCGGTCTCCAGAATTGCACACTATTCTCCAAATGAGGTCGCACCAAAGACTTATACAGAGGCATTATCACCTCCTTTTTTCTGCTAGCCATTCCTCTCCGTATGCACCCAAGCATCCTTCTAGCTTTTGCCGTCGCCTTTTCTACCTGTTTAGCTACTTTAAGATCATCAGACACAACCACGCCTAGGTCCCGCTCTTCTTTAGTGGACAACAGTACTTCACCTCCTATACTGTATTGCTCCCTTGGATTGCTGCAGCCCAAATGCATGACCTTATATTTTTTAACATTAAATCCCAGCTGCCAAATTCTAGACCATTCTTCAAGCTTAGCTAGATCCCTCCTCATGTTATCTACACCTTCCTGGGTGTCTACACTATTGCAGATTTTGGTATCATCTGCAAAGAGGCAAACCTTACCCGACAGCCCTTCCGCTATATCACTAACAAAGATGTTAAAAAGAATCGGACCAAGGACAAATCCCTGGGGCACACCACTGGTAACATCCTTCTCCTCAGAGTGAGCTCCATTTACTTGTACTCTTTGTCGCCTCCCACCCAACCAATTTCTTTGAAGCTCCCTTCTCCTATAAGAACTTTGTCCCTTTAAAGTCAAAAGAGCTTCAGTTTTTATCTAATAGGGACTTCCGTGTTTTCCGCAAAGTCCTACCTCATTGAACTACCCCAGTTCCACTGGGATTGTTTCTTCTCACCCTAAGGGTTCTAACCTCAACCTATTTTTTGTACAGTTATCTACTTCTCCTTACATTGAAGTACTCCCTGGGGATGTTCTGTTGGTTCATATCCACAAATCTACATGAACCTCCATATTCTCTAGGACCAAGCAGGAGGTCAGTCCTCACATATGGGTGTCATCGGCGCCGATGAAGCCCCAGCGGAGCATTTCCCCAGCTTTCTATGAAAGCCTTTGGGAATGCAGGCACGCATGCGCGGTTCCCTTCCCGCCTAAAGGTGCCATCTTACCTCAGTCTCTTTTTTTCCGAGAAGCCCACCGTGTGTCCTGTCATCCCGGATAAAAGTTGATTTTTTTCAGCGATACTCGCTATTTTTTCTCCCGGTTCGACGCCGGTTCCCCTCCCGCCGGGTTCGGTACACCGGTATCGAGCCCGATTCTTCTTTTTCGGTTTTTGTCCTTCGTGGCTGGCGTTCACGCCCTTTTTTGATTTTTCCCTGGAAGGCTGGTCCTTTGACCTCGCGGGGACTCTTTTTTCCCCCGATGGCTTCCAGCAGTTTCAAGAAGCGTGATCAGTGTAAGAAATTAATGTCTCTCACTGACACACACGACTGCTGCCTTCGGTGCCTCGGTCCTGATCACGACTCTAAGTCGTGTGGACCATGTGGGAAGATGTCTTCCAAGGCACTCCAAAGTCACCAGCAGCAGAAAGAAAGGCTTTTCTCGGACTCAGCCTCCGGCCGGGCCCGGACCTCGTCTGAGGCCTCGACATCTCGGGATTCGGATCCCGAGCGCCGTCGAAGCTCCTCGGACAGAGGGTCCCCCGACCGGGAACGCAAGAGGAAGAAGCAGCTCACGAGGGTGTCGTCCGAGGAGGTCCCTGGCTCCTCGAGGGCCAGGTCTAAGACCACCGACCGTCGCCCCAGGCCCGTGGACCAAGAGAAGCCTGCCAAAGTTCCTCGCGTGGAGCCGGAGTCTGCTGGACACGTAAGCCCTGTAGTCCTCGAGGACTCTCCTCCCAGGGAGCCGACGTTGGGCCCGGTGCTGCCGGGGCCCGAGTCGTGGCTGCTGCGTCTCCCGAGCTGAGTCTCAGGATGACAGCCTTGGAGAGCAGATTGTCTGCCTTCATGGAGCAGCAGCGGGCACTGATCGCCAGCCTGTCTGGTGCATCTGCCCCGACCACCGGGACATCGACTTCGAAGTCGACCCCGGAGACCGAGCCGATACTCGAGTCCATCATGTCTCGAAGTCGACCTCGGTCGCGGTCTCCCTCGACCTCCCACTTGGGACTGAGGGCGTCGACGCTGGTGCCTCCGGCGTCGGGGCGGGTGCTCCAGGGCCCCGCGGGGTCGGACCCTGACTCCTCGTCGGACGAGTCTGCCTGGGAGATGGAGGATGAGGAGTCCCCCGCTACGTTCAAGACTCGGTGCGTCCCGTCGGACTCACCGCAGTCTGAGCCCCGGAGTAGATCCCCTCCGGAGGATACTCGGTTCTCGGAGTTCGTCCGGGATATGGCCACTGCCTTGGCTATTCCGGCAGACCCCGAGGTAGAGCCTCGAGCTGAAGAGCTCGAGGCCCTGCAGTATGACTCTCCTCCGAAGGAGGCCTTGCCTGTCGCTGTTCCTCGGATGCTGGAACAGCTCCTCTTCCGGATGTGGGAGGCACCGGCCTCGGCGCCGGTTCTAAGCAAGCGAGTCGACTCGATCTATCGACTCAGGAAGAGCCCTGGCTTTCAGAAGGCACAGCTACCACACCATTCCATGGTTGTGGAATCGGCCATGCATCGTCTGAAGAGCCATAAGATGCACTCTGCGGTGCCCCCCGGCAGGGAGGCCCGGAACCTCAATGGCGTCGGTATAAAGTGCTTCCAGGGCTCGATGCTTGCTTGCAGTGTCTAGTCTTACCAGCTGTACATGGGCATGTACTTGCGGGACCTGGCCAAGGAGTTGGCCGGGTTCTCTGCTGGACTTTCCGGGGAACCCTTGCAGAGATTTGTCCTTGTCCTCGGGGATTCGGGACTGCTCGACGTTCATGTCCCGCGCCGCCTACGATGGCTTCGAGGCTTCGGCCAGAGTTGCAGCAGCCGGCATCGCGGCTCGACGCCAGGCATGGCTGCAGTCATCGGACCTCGAGCCATGGGTTCAGGACAAGTTGGTCGATGTCCCTTGCCGAGGTGAAAACCTTTTTGGCAAGCCCATGACTGAGAAGGCCGCCCAGCTGAGCACCTTACACGGACAAGGCTGTCTAGGAAGACCTCTGCCCCTTCTCATAAGAAGAAGGGCTCGGGTAAAAAGCCCTTTTACCCGAGGAAGGGCACTGCCTACAAACAGTACCCTCAATCCAGGGTCAGCAAGCCAAGGGGCAGGGTAATGGGCCCCGTAGGCAGAGGACCCCCAAGCCTCCCACTCAGCAGGGTGGGGGTTTTTGACTCCTTGAGCGTAGCCTCTCCGTCCCTGCTATCCCAACCCTGCACAGGAGGTTGCCTCGCCCTATTTGCCCACCAGTGGCCCCGCATTACCGGGGACAGTTGGGTGTTGGACATAGTCCACAAGGACTATGCACTACTTTTTCACCAACTGCCTCCACCATACTTTCCAGGGAGCCCTTGAGGCCTTCTCTGCACACAGACCTTCTCCTTCAGGAACTTCAAGGTCTGTTGGTGGACAGGGCGGTGGAGCCTGTGCCTCCCCACTTGCAAGGTCACGAATTCTACTCCAGGTATTTCCTGGTGCCCAAAAGAACCAGTGGCCTTCGACCCATTCTGGACCTCAGGAACCTCAACAAGTTCCTAGAGAAAGAAAAGTTCAAGATGCTTACTCTTGGAACACTTCTGCCCTACCTCCAGCAGGGAGATTGGCTATGCTCCTTAGATCTAAAGGATGTGTACACTCACATCCTCATTCATCCAGACCACAGAAAGTACCTCAGGTTCCTTGTGGGAGGAAACCATTATCAGTACAGAGTACTGCCTTTTGGCCTCACCTCCGCTCCCAGGGTCTTTACCAAATGCCTGGCAATGGTTGCGGCCTACCTGAGAACACAGTAAATCTTTGTCTTCCCCTATCTGGACGACTGGCTTATCAGGGGTCAGACATCCCAGGAGGCCAGACAAGCCACCCTCAGAACATTTGCTCTTCTTTAAAGCCTAGGGTTTGTGATAAACTTCGCAAAGTCCACTTTGCTCCCCTCCCAGAACTTGGAGTTCATAGGAGCAAGGCTGGACTCTCTCCTGGCAAAGGCTTTCTTACCAGAAGACAGAGCACAAAGATTGATAAACCTGGCAAACCAGTTTCTCAACAGGTCATTAGTCTCCGCCAGACTCTGCCTGAGGCTTCTAGGCCACATGGCTTTGACAGTACATGTGACCCCCAATGCCAGGCTCCATATGAGGCTTGCACAGTGGTGCCTTCGGACTCAGTGGTCGCAAGCCAAAGGCAGCCTCAGGGACAGGATAAGGGTGTCCAGACACTTTCTGAATTCCTTCAGCTGGTGGCTGCAACCACCCAATCTCCTAAAAGGAGTGCCCTTTCAGATTCCTGGATATACGGTGGTACTGACCACCGACGCCTCCCTGCAGGGCTGGGGAGCTCATTGTCTAGACAAGTGCACCCAGGGCCTGTGGTCTCCTTGGGAGGCGGCACAGCAGATCAATCTCCTGGAACTCAGGGCTATTCGCCTAGCTCTCAAAGCTTTCTTTCCTGCCCTGGCTCATCAATCTGTACTGGTTCAGACAGACAACCAGATGGCCATGTTTTATGTGAACAAACAGGGTGGGACTGGATCCAGGCTCCTTTGTCGGGAGGCTCAACACCTTTGTTCCTTTGCCCTTAAGCACAACATGCTCCTCCGGGCTGTGTACCTTCTAGGCCAGGAAAACGAGTGGCAGCTGCATCTCTTAGTGGTTCAGAAGATCTTCCTGAAATGGGGTCTCCCTTGGATAGATCTGTTTGCCAGCCCACTGAACAAACAGCTGCCAATGTTCTGCTCCAGGCAACCGCATCCTCTGCGGATAGCAGCAGATGCTTTTCTGATCCCATGGTCTCAGGGCCTCCTCTATGCGTTTCCTCCCACGCCCTTGGTGGCCCGAACTCTGTTCAAGATCCTTCAGGACAAAGCCTCGATCCTGCTGGTGGCTCCCAGATGGCCGAGACAGCCTTGGTTCCCACTTCTGCTTCAGTTGGCAATAGACCCCCCCCCCCCTACCTCTGGGGTTGCAACCCGACCTCTCTCAGGATCAGGGTTCCCTTCTGCACCCCAATCTCAAAGCTCTAAATTTGATGGCCTGGAGGCTGCAAGGGTAGTTTTGGCTCCCTGGGGCCTACCTCAGGAAGTTGAGGAGGTTCTCCTAGCCTCTAGGAAACAGTCCACTAGGAAAACCTATGCTCTCAAATGGAAAATGTTTTCTGTGTGGTGTCAGCTACGTACAGAGGATCATTTCTCCTGTACTGTACCAGTAGTGCTTTAGTACTTACTGCACTTGTCCAATCAGGGACTCAAGTCCAATTCTGTTTGGGTCCACCTCTCAGCTCTAGCAGCTCACCACTCACTGGTGGAATGACATTCTCTGTCGGTTCACCCCTTGGTGTCCCGCTTTCTCAGGGGCTTGCTTTTGCTCAAGCCTCCACTCCGTCCTCCTTCCCCTGAGTGGGAGTTGAATGTGGTCTTGCAGCAACTGACTCGCCCACCTTTTGAGCCGATGGCTACTTGCCCACTACGCTTCCTCTCCTGGAAGACAATCTTCCTGATAGCCCTTACTTCGGCTAGGCGAGTGAGTGAGCTTCAGGCCCTGGTTTGTGATAGGCCTTACACCAGGATTTATAGGAACAGGGTAGTCCTCAGGACTCATCCAAAGTTCCTCCCAAAGATTGTTTCCTCTTTCCAACTCAATCAGGAGGTGGTTCTTCCAACATTCTTCCCTAGGCCTCATGCAAGCCAGGCTGAAGCAGTCCTGCATACCCTGGACTGTAGGAGGGCCTTATCTGTCTACCTTGACCGTACGCAGGGGCATAGAAGGGCTACTCAGCTCTTCATCTCCTTTGACCCCAATAAGTTGAGGTTGGCTGTGTCCAAGCGTACCTTGTCCATCTGGGTGGCTGACTGTATCACCTGGGCTTACAAGGCGGCTGACCTTCCTTTGCAGGGTCGGGTTACGGCCCACCGTGTCAGGGCAATGGCTGCCTCAGTGGCTCATCTCTGCTCTGTGCCCTTGGTAGACATCTGCAGGGCTGCAACTTGGTCTTCAAGCCAGACGTTTGCGGCCCATTACTGTCTGGAGAGGGAGTCCCATAGGGACAGTGCTTTTGGCCAAGCAGTACTCCGGAATCTCTTTGAGGTTTAGGCAACTCCTACCCAGTGGAGGTTGTGTCCTTGAAAGGCCTTTCTTTGCTGCTGAGACTAGAGGGAGTTCTCTTGTTCAGCCTGGGTTCCTCGGTAGCCCAGAGCTGGGGAGTCACCCATATGTGAGGACTGACTTCCTGCTTGGTCCTGGAGAAAGAGTAGTTACTCACCTGTAACAGGTGTTCTCCAGGAGCAGCAGCAATCAGTCCTCACATCCCTTCCTCCTCCCCTTGGAGTTGCAGTTGTACATAGTTTATTTTTCATTTTTGTGTGCTGTTCTTAGCTATGTCATTTGACTGAGGTAAGATGGCACCTTTAGGCAGGAAGGGAACCGTGCATGCGTGCCTGCATTCCCAAAGGCTTTCATAGAAAGCTGGGGAAATGCTCCGCTGGGGCTTCATCGGCGCCGATGACACCCATATGTGAGGACTGATTCCTGCTGCTCCTGGAGAACACCTGTTACAGGTGAGTAACTGCTCTTACCCCTTTACAATATCACCAGGTGAGGTCCATGTTGGTTTATTGCTCTCAATATTACTACTAAGTATCACCTGCACAGAGACTCCTATCTAGGCATCCTGTTTGGTCCTGCTGTTCCACAGCACATCTTTTTAGTTCAACTCCTACCCTCCATCCCTAGGATGCCTGGGGTTTCGGTAAAATAGCATTGCTCTCAGATTCGCAACATGCTGGGACTCCTCCAGGCATCTTAGCTTGGGAGTCCCCATTTGTGAAGACCCATTCCTGCTTGTTCCTGGAGATAGCACAGTTACTTACCTGTAACAGGTGATCTCTGGGAACAGCAGGAATAAGTCTTCACAACCCACCCACCTCCCCTAGGAGTTGCATTTCTCTATCTCTATCTTTCCCTTTCTCTCTCTCTCTCTTTGTCTCAGCTTTAAAACTTAACTGAGGAGAGGCAGTTGGGAAAGGCGGGAAGGCAGCATGCAGGCGTGTTGGGATGCTTCCAAAAGCATTCTGATTGGACGCTGGGGAGCGTTCCCGCGCAGACTCCGTCGGTACCGACGTACCCATATGTGAAGACTTATTCCTGCTGTTCCCAGGGATCACCTGTTACAGGTAAGTAACTGTGCTTTCAGTGGGCTATCAGTTTGTGGCACTATCAGCAACTCACGTAGTCTGACAGTAAAATGTGCAGGTTGATTTTCTCAGTCTGCATCGATTGGACCAGGGAGCGTGCTCTCTGGAGGTCTTGGTGTTTTCGAAGATAGTGTGTCATCGTGGGATGCCAGTCATGAATTTGATGGTGGCCACAAACAATGCCAAGGTGGATCGTTTCTTCAGCCGCAGGCGAGAAAGGATGTCAGAGGTCATCAACCTGTATGTGTTTCCCCCCTGGCTGTGATAGGCCGCGTGCTCCAGAGGATGGAGTCCCATCGGAGTCTGGTGATCTTGGTGGTGCCGGATTGGCCTCTGAGATCATGGTATGTGGATCTGGTAAAGTTGAAGGTAGATGGGCTGTGGCAGCCTTCCTTTTTTGGACAGTTTGCTTTCTCAAGGTCCAGTTCTCATGCCGGATGTGTGTTGATTCTCATTTATGGCTTAGCTCTTGAAAGGGCTAGGCTGAGGAAAAGAGGATTCTCTGCCCAGGTCATTTTTATTTATCTAACAGGTTTTTTGTACCGCCTTATTCTTCAATCAAGGCATTTTACATTGCAACTTCGAACAGTTTACATTGCAACAATGAGACAAGGAAGGGGAGTATGGCATGTGGGAATTGCCGAACAACATAACTTATGTACATTATGAGGTGGGGGAAGGCCTGGAAATGATTAGCTAGTGTGGGCTTAAATGCATCCTGGAGCCAGGGATACCGCTGGAGGGGAATACTATGTACTAGGTAATGCTACTAAAGTATTTCGTATGACTTTGCTGTGGGCAAGGATGCATTTGACATCTTCGATGCATGTTCATATCTGGCGAGCGTTTGAGAGTTGGTTCAAAGAGAGAAGTCTTCGTTCTCTTATTTGCTTCCAAATTTCCTGGCCTTTCTTCAGAAGAGTTTGGATAAAGGTCTTGCCTTAAGTTCATTGTGTTTTCAGGTAGCAGGCTTAGCCTGTTTTAGAGACTGAATTCAAGGAGTCTCCTTGGCTTCACATCTGGATGTGGTTTGCTTTTTGAGAGGCGTGAAACATGTTCGTCCGATGATGCAGCAGTACGTTCCATTGTGGGATTTGAACCTGGTTTTGTTGGACCTGGCAGAGGTACATTCAAACAGATTAGTAAGACAAGACCTTCCTTAGCTAAGGCCATGTTGGCCTTCTCCCATTGAACCATGATTCCCATTGAACCATATATTCAGTAATTTTGTTCTTTATAATGGTTTCTACCATTTTGCCTGGTACCGATGTCACACTCCCAGATCACCCCTGAAACCCTTTTTAAAATTGTCATGTTATTGGCCATTCGCCAGTCAGGTATTACAGATGATTTTAATGAGAATTCACAGATTACAATAGATCTGCAATCTCATATTACAGTTCTTTCAACACCCTCGGATGTATACATCCGTTCCAGATGATTGGCTACTCTTGTATTTCAACTATTTGATAAACTAATCTTCCCAGTTTATCGATACATCTTTCAATTCTTCTAGTGCATCACTTTTAAATATCATTTCAATCATGGGTAACTTCCCTACATTTTCTTCAGTAAAGACTGAAGCAAATAATTCATTCAGTCTCTCCTCTATGGCCTTGTCTCCTCTTAGTGCTCCTTTTATCTCTCTATTATCTGATGGTCCAACTGACTCTCTCACAGGTTTTTTGCTACGAATGTATTTAAAAGACCTTTTATTATGCATTTTTGCTTCCATGGCAACCTTTTTTTCATATTCTCTCTTTGCCTGCCTTATCAATGCTTTGCATCTAACTTGCCAGTTCTTATGTTTCCAGTTTTTGTCATTTGGCTCTTTTATCCGGTTCCTCTTAAGATGCTTTTTTGGCAACACCACCCCCACTGCTATCATCTTCCTCTTTTTAAATGCAATTTCGATCCATAGAGATTCTACAGTGTATTTTGTTTCCTGCAAAACTTTAATCCGGTGTGACTCAATGCCCTCTCTAACATAGAGGGCAACCCCTCCACCAATTTAATCTTCTCTGTCATTGTGTTATAATTTGTAGCCAGGTATCACAGTGTCCAACTGGTGTCCTCCTTCCACCATGTCTCTCAGATACCAATCATATCTAACCTCTCATTTAGTGCTATACAGAGCAGATAGAGCTTAAAGATTCCAAATTACCCCTGCCTACTGATAACTAGATTAATATGAATAAAATACAACCTCTAAAATGCTTGTTTGGAAATCCTAGAAGTCTAAAACATAAGATGGGAGAGTTAGAATATATAGCACTAAATGAGAAGTTAGATATGATTGGTATCTTTCATTAACACTTTACAGGCCGAGCCCAAAACTCTCGGGATCCAAAATTCTGACTAAATATTCCTATCAAATGGTATATAATACATGACCATAGCAGAAGGAAAATCACTATTAGAACATATTGAATAAGATGGGTACAATTTTCCTGAAATATGCAAAAATTAACCCGGCTGCAGAATGTGGATTAAAATTTTAAAGTAGGCCTTCAAAGGGTTAAAATCATCTGTAATACCTGAAGATTGGAGGGTCGCCAGTGTAACGCTAATTTTTAAAAAGGGATCCGGGGTGATCCAGGAAATTACAGACCGGTGAGCCTGACGTCAGTACCGGGGAAGATGGTAGAAACCATCATAAAGAACACAGTTACACAGCATCTAGATAGTCATGGCCTAATGGGAGACAGCCAACATGGCTTTAGACAAGGAAGATCTTGTCTTACCAATCTGATATGTTTTTTTGAAGGTGTGAATAAACAGGTAGACAAAGGTGAGTCGGTTGATATAGTGTATCTGGACTTTCAGAAAGCCTTTGACAAGGTCCCTCATCAGAGACTTTTGGCAAAACTAAAAAGTCATGGAATAGGAGGCAATGTACTATTGTGGATCGGGAACTGGTTAAAAGATAGAAAGCAGAGGATAGGGCTAAATGGCCAATTTTCCCAATGAAGAAAGGTGAATAGTGGTGTACCCCAGGGATCTGTACTGGGTCCGCTACTTTCTGACATATTCATAAATGACCTGGAAAAGGGAATAACTAATGAGGTTATCAAATTTGCAGACGACACAAAACTGTTTAAAGTTGTTAAAACCCAAGAGGACTGTGGAAAACTGCAGGAGGATCTCGATAAATTGGAAGACTGGGCATCCAAATGGCAGATGAAATTTAATGTGGACAAGTGCAAAGTTATGCACCTAGGAAAGAACAACCCACACTATGGTTACACGATGCAAGGTTCCACATTGGGACCCACCACCCAGGAAAATGATTTAGGAGTCATCGTGGATAATATGTTAAAACCCTCCGCTCAGTGTGCAGCGGCAGCCAAGAAAGCAAATAGAATGCTAGGTATCATAAGGAAAGGAATGGAAAATAAAACAAAGGATATTATAATGTCTCTGTATCGTTCCATGGTACGACTACACCTTGAATATTGTGTGCAATTCTGGTCGCCGAATCTTAAAAAGGATATAGCGTTATTAGAAGAGGTACAGAGAAGAGCCACCAAAATGGTAAAGGGGATGGAAGGCTACTCCTATGAAGAGAGGCTACAAAGGTGAGGGCTCTTCAACCTGGAAAAGAGAAGGCTGAGGGGAGATAAGATAGAGGTCTATAAATTAATGATTCCTGATCATGTAACCAGTCTAGTCCCGGAGCTCTAAGTTCCCTATCTCATCCAGCAGCTTGGAGACTGAGAAAACTCCTCCTTTTTATGATGTCACCTGTATATCCATTCGGAATCCACCTCCTTGGATCAGTTACCTCAGTCTCCAAGCAGCTGGATAGATAGGAGCCCGAAGGCTCGGGCTCACTGGAGAAGCAATTAAGGCTATTTGTTTTATTTTTAGTATTCTGGGAAAGAAAATTAGTTCCTTTTAGTTTTTTATCCATTCTGTGCCTTTAAATTTGCTGCAGTCGCCTTTCTCTTCCTTTCTCTAACCCCCCCACCCTCCACCTTACCGACGAGTTATTTCTACGGCTTAGTCTGCCTGGGAGAGGGGTGATAGACTACAGTTGCCGCTGCCGGAACGGTCAGCCTCCTTGTCGGGGGGGTCAGCTCCGGTGCGGAAGCCTTGCCAGCGCCACACAGAAGCTTGCCTGTTCGTGCGCTGGCAGGCTCGGGACCACCGCGCTCAGCGGATCGGGCGTGCAGTGGTGTTCCTGGTTGCAGCAGACTCTTCCTCGGACCGGCGGAACGCGAGCCCGGTGAGTCTACTGCTGGCCGTTGAGCGGGCATCCTTATTTGGGGAAGGGCCTTGATCTCACGGAGCGCTGTGTTCTTGGCGCGCATTTTCAGTGCGGCGGGCCTAGCCGCGTGGCGGTCACGCACGGGAACGCCGCTGCACAGGGGGATAATTTCTTCATCTCCCGGTGAGGGCCTCTTGCCTCAGGCTTGGTACCTTTTGTTTTTCCCTACCAAGGGGGTATTTTATTTTATTTCCTCTTCTTTTATGTGAGGCTTGTAAAAAAAAAAAAAAAAAAAAACGGCGCTAAGCCGCGCGGCCTGCAGCACATCCTGAGAACGTTTATTTTTTCTTTTCCTCTGCCTGCATTTTTAGTTCTCAGTGGCCATGCCATCTAAGCCACTTTGCTTGGTATGTGGCATGAAGAAAGGCTCTGCATCAGGAATTTGCAAGTCTTGTGCTAGAGAGACAATGGACATGGATTCTGGTGAAGAGCAGGGTGTAGGTCCGGTGGCAGAGCTGGAGCCCTTGGAACCCCAGTCTCAGGAGGGGAACCAGGGAGAGCCGGTGGCGGAGCCTTCTTCTGGGCCTACCGCTCCTCTTCCTCAGACTTCTTTGCCAAAGGATTTGGCAGCAATTTTTTCTAAGGAGTTTGTCGCCCTTCTCCAACATGCTTTATTAGCCCCTGCGCAGCAGCAGCCGATGCCTGCAGCCGCTCGCGGAGGGAAGAGACCGGCCCCTTCCCTGCTGGCGGAGGACCCTTTCCGCGGGGCCAAGAGACCGCGCTCAGAAGAGTTACCAGCGGAGGATTCGTTGGCCTCAGAAGGGTCCTTTCCTGAGGAGGAGACTCCCAGTGGGAAGGTACAGGAAGAAGAGCTGGAGGAAGGCGAGCTGTCCGAGCGTGAGGAGCAGGCTAGGGTGGTACGCGTCTTCAGGAAGGAAGAGCTACCGGCGCTCATTGTAGAGGCGTTAAAGGTCTTAAATATGCCTGCTCCGGGCCCAAGCGAGGACGAGACCCTGGAAGACCCTCTCTTGCAGGTGTTCAGAAAGACTCAGAGAGCGTTCCCGGTACATAGGGTGTTCCGGGAGATGATTCAGGAGGAGTGGAACCTGCCGGAAGCTCCTCTGAAGGGTTCCAGGGTCATGGGCCGTCTCTATCCCTTACTGGATCAGGATAGGGAAATTTTTAAGTCACCTAAAGTTGATGCGGCCATTTCGGCGGTCACCAAGAAGACCACTATCCCGGTGGAGGGTGCGGCGGCCCTCAAAGATTCCCAGGATAGGAAGTTGGATGTGTTGTTACGTCAGGTGTTTGATGTGAATGCGCTCTCGTTGCAGGCGGCTATTTGCGGTGCGTGGGTCGCTAGAGCCTGCCTTCGGTGGTCTCAGAGACTGCAGGGCGATGCAGAGGCGGCTGAGTCTGCGGAGGGGACCAGGTTGGAGTCGGGCGCGGCCTACCTGGCGGACATTCAGTATGATCTTATGCGGGGTCTGGCTAAGAGCATGGCGTCGGCGGTGGCAGCTCGACGGTATTTGTGGCTGCGCAATTGGGCGGCGGATAGCTCCTCTAAGGCCAGATTGAGCAAGCTTCCCTTTAAAGGTGGTCTATTATTTGGAGAGGACCTAGAGAAATTGGTTAAGGACTTGGGGGAGTCCAAGGGGGGTAAGTTGCCCGAAGACAGGCCCAAGCAGAGCCGGCCCTTTCCGGCTGGCAGGGGGCAACAGCGCGATTTTCGCCGTTTTCGCTTCCAAAGATATAATACCGGTCAGAGGGGGCGTTCTTCCTCCCGTGGTCAGAATTTCCGAGGATTTCGGGGAGCAGGACGGGGGTTCGGTCCCTCGTCCTCCTCTTCCTTCACCGCCAAAAAGCAATGAGATACGGGGGACCCGGGCGCCCTTGCTGCCGGTAGGAGGGCGGTTGCAGGAGTTTTATGCTGCCTGGGTCCGGGTAACGTCCGATCAGTGGGTGCTCCAGGTTATTCGAGAGGGGTACGCACTGGAGTTCCTTCGGCCGGTAAGGGATGCTTTCGTTCAGTCACCCGGCAGGTCGTCCGGCAAAAGGGCGGCTCTGAGGGAGATGGTCCGAAGGTTACTGCAGCTCAGGGCCATCGTTCCTGTCCCGCCAGACCAAATCGGCGGCGGTCGCTACTCCATCTATTTCGTCGTTCCCAAGAAGGATGGGGGAATACGGCCGATCCTGGATCTCAAGGAGGTGAATCGTTGCCTTCAGATCTCGCATTTCCACATGGAGACGCTTCGATCCGTCGTGGTGGCGGTCCAAAAGGGAGAATTCCTTACCTCCCTAGACTTGTCGGAGGCTTATCTTCACATCCCGATTCGCCAGGACCATCACAAGTTTCTCAGGTTCGCGGTTCCGTTCGGCCACTATCAGTTCCGAGCGTTGCCATTCGGTCTGGCGACAGCCCCACACACCTTTACGAAAGTTATGGTGGTTGTCGCGGCTGCTCTAAGGAAGGAAGGCGTCTTAGTCCACCCGTATCTGTACGATTGGTTGATTCGTGCGAAGTCCCGGGCCGAGAGTGTGTCGGCCACGTCTCGGGTGGTAACCTTTCTGGAGGAGCTCGGTTGGGTGGTCAATGTGGCCAAGAGTCACTTGGAGCCCTCCCAGAACCTGGAATACCTGGGAGCTCATTTCGATACGCGCGCCGGCAGGGTGTTCCTGACGGTGGATCGAGCGCGGCGTCTTAGGAAATTGGTGCACCGTTTTCTTCGATACCAGGCGCCATCGGCATGGCATTATCTACAGTTGCTGGGTACGATGGCGGCAGCCATAGAGACGGTCCCGTGGGCGAGAGCTCACATGCGGCCTTTGCAGAGGGCGTTACTTGGTCGCTGGTCTCATCAGCGAAATCCTCTCTCGCGGAAGTTGCCCTGCCCGGAAGAGGCGCAGCGGTCTCTTCGGTGGTGGTTGCGCCCCCGGTCGTTGGAGTGCGGCAGGTCTCTGGATCCTCCGCTCTGGATTCCGGTAATGACGGACGCCAGTCTGACGGTCTGGGGCGCTCACTGCCAAGGCCGGTTCTCGCAGGGACAGTGGACGGTCCAGGAGCGGAGCTGGTCCATCAACAGGCTGGAATTGCGTGCGGTGACACTAGCGTTGCGATCCTTTCAGAGCCTGCTGCGCGACAAGGCGGTTCGTGTCTTTTCCGACAATGCCACCGCGGTGTCCTATGTCAACCGGCAGGGAGGCACCAGCAGTGCCCTGCTCGAGGCCGAGGCCGGAACCCTGTGCGATTGGGCGGAGACGAATCTTCTGGATCTGTCCGCGGCGCATGTCGCGGGGGTGGACAATGTCCAGGCCGACTTCCTCAGTCGTGTTCAAGTAGACCCGGGGGAATGGATTCTGCATCTCGAGATCTTCGAGATGATAGTGCGCAGATGGGGTGTGCCGGTGATGGACCTCATGGCCACCTTCGCGTTGGCAAAAGTCGGAAGGTTCTTCAGCAGAAGACGAGAAAGGATGTCAGAGGGCTTGGATGCTCTCACTCAGGAGTGGCCGGACGGACATCTGCTGTATGTGTTCCCTCCGTGGGTCTTGATCGGAAGAGTGATTCAGCGGATAGAGCGGTTCCGGGGTCGCGTGATCCTCATTGCCCCGGATTGGCCTCGCAGACCTTGGTACGGGGATCTGGTACGCTTGCTCGTGGCGCGTCCTTGGAAGCTTCCTCTTCGGCCGGATCTGCTGTCGCAGGGGCCTCTCCTCATGCCTCACGTGGATCGATTCTCGCTTACGGCCTGGCTCTTGAAAGGGCGAGGTTAACGGCTCGGGGTTACTCCACGGCAGTCATTTCCACTCTTTTGAGGTCTAGGAAGCGTTCCACCTCACTGGCTTATATCCGTATTTGGCGAGTCTTTGAGGCTTGGTGTGTAAGTAGGCGCTGCGAGCCGCTCAAAATTTCCGTTTCTCAGATCTTGGATTTCCTTCAAGACGGGCTAGATAAAGGATTGGCGGTGGCATCGTTGCGAGTGCAGGTGGCAGCTTTGTCCTGCTATAGAGGAAAGATACGAGGGCAGGCGCTCGGGAGTCATCTGGATGTTAAGCGTTTTCTGCGAGCTGGGTCACTGCTGAGGCCTCCAGCCAGGCCCGTCGTCCCTAAGTGGCACTTGCCATGGGTTTTGGACGCGCTAGAACTGGCACCATTCAAACCTTTGTCCCGAGCTTCTCTTAAGGACCTCACTTTGAAGGTAGCATTTCTGGTGGCTATTTGTTCGGCTCGACGGGTATCGGATTTGCAGGCGCTCTCCTGCAAGGAGCCTTATCTATCGTTCTTTCCCTCAAAAGTGGTGTTACGCATGGTGCCGGCTTTTCTCCTGAAAGTAGTTTCTCCTTTCCACGTGAATCAACCGATTTCTTTGCCTGTCTTCTCGAAGGGCGCACAGGCATCTGGTTCGAGGGAGCGTCACCTCTTAGATGTGCGAAGGGTGCTACGGAAGTATCTTCAGCGCACGGCTGGCTTTCGTAAGTCGGACAGACTTTTTATCCTTTTCGCGGGATCCAGAAAGGGGGAGGCGGCCTCCAAGGCGTCCATCGCGAGATGGATTAAGGAGGCCATAGCGTCCGCCTACATATTGCGAGGTAAATCAGTACCGGAAGGGCTTCGAGCTCATTCTACTAGGGCACAAGCCGCGTCTTGGGCAGAGGTGCGCTTAGTTCCTCCGGTGGAAATTTGCAAAGCGGCGACTTGGTCGTCGCTGAATTCCTTTGTGAAGCATTACCGCCTAGATGTCCAGAGGGCGGATGAGACTTCTTTTGCCTCGGCAGTTCTGCAGGCGGGTCTTCCGGGGCCCTCCCAGGTTTAAGGTTTTCACTGCTCTGGTACATACTCAGAGGTCCGGGACTAGACTGGTTACATGATCAGGAAGGTGAAATTAGACTTACCTGCTAATTGTTGTTCCTGGAGTGTAGCCAGTCTAGTCCCGTATCCCGCCCCAGTGTTTTGTAAATCTTGATTGGGCTGCTGAGATGAGCTCGATAACAGGTAAGAATTTTTTCTTTGCTTGTCAGGCTGTTTCTAACGGCAGGTATCTTAGAAGTTAACAAATCAATAAATATATAGATAAAAGGGGGCTTTCCTTTGCTAGTCTTCCTGTAGAGGGTCTCCTGGTGCGGGTCCTCCTTTCTTTGGAAGGGGAAGGTAGCCTGCGGCGTTTACAGTCACAGTCGGGTGCAGAGCGGGTTTTGTTCTGCAGGAGCTTGTTCCCCTTTGCTTAGGGGTTCTTTAGTTCTGTTGTAATTAAGTGCATTGCTTCTCCTGTGCTTCTCTTACTTGTGTCTCCGGTGAGTCTGCTTTGTCAATAGGTTACTGATCCAAGGAGGCGGATTCCGAATGGATATACCGGTGACATCATAAAAAGGAGGAGTTTTCTCAGTCTCCAAGCTGCTGGATGAGATAGGGAACTCAGAGGTCTGGGGCTAGACTGGCTACACTCCAGGAACAACAATTAGCAGGTAAGTCTAATTTCACCATGGAGTGGAACGGGTAAACGTAGATCGATTGTTTACGCTATCAGAATATAGAAAGACTAGGGGACATATAATGAAGCTACAGGGTATACTATTTAAGACAAATAAGAGAAAATATTTTTTCACTCAACGTGTAATCAAACTCTGGAATTTGTTACCGGAGGATGTAGTAAGAGCTGTTAGTGTAGCTGGGTTTAAAAAAGGTTTGGACAAGTTCCTGGAGGGAAAGGTCCATAAACCATTATTAAAAAGGGACCCAGGATATCAATGCTTGACCCAATACAAGCATTGTGGAACCTGTGTCTTTTGGGGATACTGCTAGGTACGTATGACCTAGATTGGCCACTGTTGGAAACAGGATACTAGGCTTGATGGACCTTGGTCTGACCCAGTATGGCATATCTTTTGTTCTTATGGTATCTCAGAGTCATGGTGGAAGGAGGACAACCAGTGGAACACGGTAATACCTGGGTTCAATTATATTGCAGTGATAAAGTAGATCAAAATTGGTGGAGGGGTTGCACTCTATGTTAGAGAGGGCATTGAGTCACATAGGATTAAAGTGTTGCAGAAAACAAAATACACTGTAGAATCTCTATGGATTGAAATTCCATGAAAGAAGGGGAAGGCAGTGGGGGTTTACTATCGACCACCTGGCCAGAATGAACAAATGGATGATGAAATGCTCAAAGAAATCAGGGAAGGAAACAAAAGTTACAGCACAGTAAGAATAAATGGGTGATTTCAGTTACCCCGGTATCAGCTGGGTCAGTGTCATGGCAGGACATGCTAGGGAGATAAAGTTTATAGATGAAATAAATGACTGCTTCTTGGAGCAGCTGATTCATGAACCAGCAAGAGGGGAAGCCATTTTATACTTAGTCCTTAGTGGAACACCAGATCTGGTGCAAGAGATAAGGGTGTTGGGGTCACTTGGCAATAGTGATCATAGCATCATCGTGTTTGATTTAATTAATGGTGGAAGGATGGCAAGGAAATCCACAGTACTGCCTTTTTTAACTTTAAAAATGGAGACTATGATAAAATGAGAAAAATAGTTAAGAAAGAACTAAAAGGAGCAGTTGCAAAGGTTAAAGATTTACATCAAGCATGGGTGGTGTTTAAAAATACTATCTTGGAAGCCCAGACCAGCTGTATTCCATGCTTTAAGAAAAGTGGATGGAAGTCCAAAAAACTGCCATCATGGTTTAAAGGTTAGATTAGGGAGGCTGTTACCAAAAAAGCATCTTTCAGGAAATGGAAAAAGGAGCCAAATGACAAAAACTGGAAACATGAGCACTGGCAAGTTAGATGCAAGGCATTGATAAGGCCGGCAAAGAGTGAATTTGAGAAGCTTGCTGTTGAAGCAAAAATGCATAATAAAGACTTTTTCAAGTACATTTGTGAGAGAGTCAGTTGGACCATGAGATGATAGAGGGGTAAAGGGGCACTAAGAGGGGTCAAGTCCATAGCAGAGTGTGAATGAATTCTTTGCTTCGGTCTTTACTAAGGAAGATATAGGGAAGTTACACATGACTGAAGTGGTATTTAAAGGTGATGCCGCAGAAGAATTAAAAGAAATATTGATATACTGGGAAGATGTATTACAACTATTTGATAAACTGCAGAGTAGCAAATCAACTGGACCGGATGGTATACATCCAAGGGTGTTGAAAGAACTGAAATATGAGATTGCAGACCTATCATTAAAATCATCTATAATACCTGGATTGGAGGATGGCCAATGCAATGCCAATTTTTTAAAAGGGTTCCAGGGGTGGTCCAGAAAACTACAGACCGGTGAGCCTGACATCAGTACTGGGCAAAATGGTAGAAACCATTATAAAGAACAAAATTACTGAACATGTACATAGTCATGGTTTAAAGGGAGAAAGCAACATGATTTTAGCCAAGAAAGGTCTTGTCTTACTAATCTGTTATATTTTTTAGAAGGTGCGAATAAACAAGTAGACAAAGGTGAACTGGTCGATATAGTGTATCTGATTTTTCAGAAAGCCTTTGACAAGGTCCCCCATGAGAGAATCTTGGCGAAGCTAAAAAGTCATGGGATAGGAGCAGGGCCGGCCCGTCCATTGAGCAAGAATGTTTTTTGCACAGGGCCCCGCGTTTCAGGGGGCCCCGCGCAAAAAACATTCTTCATTGCACAAGTAGGAAAAAACCCAAATCAGCTGCCGCTGCCGCCGTGGCAGCGGCAGAATCAAATGTCCCGCCTCGGGCCCCGCCTACCCGGCAGAGCCTCCGTTCACCATCATCTCCCGAGTCCCTCCCAATGCGCGGGCTTTCAGAGCCGCGAGAGCTTCTCTGACCTCTCGCGGCTCTGTTAATCCCGCCGGGGCTGATGGGAAATCCCATCAGCCCCAGCGAGATTAACAGAGCCACGAGAAGAAAGGGAAACTCTCGCGGCTCTGAAAGCCCGCGCATTGGGAGGGACTCGGGAGCTGATGGTGAAGGGAGGCTCTGCCAGGCAGGCGGGGCCCCGCGACGGGACATTTGATTCTGCTGCTGCCACGGCGGCAGCGGCAGCCGGTTTGGTTTTTTTTAATCTATCAGGGCTGATGGGGAGAGGGGGGTTAGGACTGGTAATGGGCTTTTAGGGGGGGTTAGGACTGGTAATGGGCTATGGGGGGGGCTAAGACTGGAAGTGGGTTGATGGGGGAGGGGGTTAGGACTGGTAATGGGCTATGGGGGGGTTAGGACTACTAATGGGCTATGGGGGGGTTAGGACTACTAATGGGCTATGGGGGGGCTAAGACTGGAAGTGGGCTGATGGGGGGGTTAGGACTGGAAAAGGGCTGATGGGGGGGTTAGGATGTAATGGGCTATGGGGGGCTAACACTGGAAATGGGCTGATGGGGGGGTAGGACTGGAAATGGGCTGATGGGGGGGTTAGGAATGGAAATGGGCTGATGGGGGGTTAGGACTGGAATGGGCTGTGGGGAGGCTAAGACTGGAAATGGGCTGATGGGGGTTAGGACTGGTAATAGGCTATGGGGGGGCTAAGACTGAAAATGGGGTGTTGGGGGGCTTAGGACTGGAAGTGGGCTGATGGGGGGCTTAGGACTGGTAATGGGCTATGGGGGGCTTAGGACTGGTAATGGGCTGGGGGGGCTAGGACTGGTAATGGGCTGGGGGTGGCTAGGACTGGAAATGGGCTGAGTGGAAGGAGGGCTTGAACTACAAATAGCTGTAAGGGGAGGGAGCTAGGACTGGAAATGGGCTGAGTGAGGAGGGGCTAGGACAGGAAACGGGCTGATGGAGGGCTAGGATAGGACTGGAAATGGGCTGTTGGGGGGGCTTGGATTGAAATGGACTCATGGAGGGGCTAGAACTGGAAGTAGGCTCATGGGGGGCTTGGATTGGAAATGGGCTGAGTGGAGGGGAGCTAGGATTTGACATGGGCTGATGATGGTGGGGCTAGGAAAGGACTAGAAATGGGCTGATGGGGGGCTGGGATTGGAAATGAGCTGATGGAGGGACTCGGATGGGGGAGCTAGGACTTGAAATGGGCTGATGGGGGTTAGGACTGGTAATGGGCTATGGGGGGGCTAAGACAAATGGGGTGATGGGGCGGCTTAGGACTGGAAGTGGGCTGATGGGCTTAGGACTGGTAATGGTTGTGGGGGGCTTAGGACTGGTAATGGGCTATGGGGGGGCTAGGACTGGTAATGGGCTGGGGGGTGGCTAGGACTGGAAATGGGCTGAGTGGAAGGGCTTGAACTGCAAATAGCTGATGGGGACGGGGGCTTGGAATGGAAATGGGCTGAGTGGAAGGAAGGCTTGAACTACAAATAGCTGATGGGGAGGGGGTCTTCGAATGGAAATGGGCTGTGAGGGGAGGGAGCTAGGACTGGAAATGGGCTGAGTGAGGGGGGCTAGGACAGGAAATGGGCTGATGGAGGGCTAGGATAGGCCTGGAACTGGGCTGTTGGGGGAGCTTGGATTGAAATGGACTCATGGAGGGGCTAGAACTGGAAGTAGGCTCATGGGGGGCTTGGATTGGAAATGGGTTGAGTGGAGGGGAGCTAGGATTTGACATGGGCTGATGGTGGGGCTAGGAAAGGACTAGAAATGAGCTGATGGAGGGACTGGGATTGGAAATGAGCTGATGGAGGGACTCGGATGGGGGAGCTAGGACTGGAAATGGGCTGATGCGGGGACTAGAAGGGAGCGGATGCTGGGTGGGGCTGGAACTAGAAGGGAGCTGATGTTGGGGGAGGATTAGAATGGGATAGAGCTGGAAGAGTGAAATGGAGAGGGAAAAATATTTTGTGTGGGAGGGAAGACAAATCTACAATTGGCCAGATATTGGGAGAGTAAGTGGGGATTGAGGATGGCGGGGTAAAATTTGAGTGGATGAAATAGGAATGAGGAAAGAGCAAAAGGAGAAAGATTAGTATGTTAAAGCAGATGTAGAGAGAGAATGGAAAAAAACTAGAAGAGTGAAGAAAGGACAAATGGACAGCAGACGATGGAGAGTTAGCAGAAGACACAAAGAAACCAGAAGAAAGTGGCTGGAGCAATTGCAACTGAAAAAAAATGCACAAAAGGTAGAAAAATATCTCTCTATTGAATTTATTAACTGAAATATGCCGGCTCTGGGAAATGTGCATCTTTAACGTCTGCGCTTTGTTTAGTACAAGAGGAAATTAATTTATAGTTTTATTTCTACAGTGTTGTTGGGCTTTTGGGGTTCCCAGTTTAATTATTGTCTTCCTGTTTCTAAATTATGATTCTTTGTTTGGTGACGGTCTGTGTTCTGCACGTGTAACTGAGCTGAGGTATTCTGTTTATGTAATTCCTATTTGACATTGCCACTTGTTCTCTTTCCCCAGTAGGTCATGTATTGTTGTTCTTTGAAATGTATTGGTTTAATATTTGTAGTGTGCCTTTTGATAGGTAGGGTCTTGTGCTTTGTGAGTCATGGTAGTGCTGTTATGATACGGCGGGTTTGCTATGGGTTCTAAATGGGCAGTGTTTGTAGTAGTTCCTAATGTGCCTGGCAGTTGTCACTGGATTATAGTAATGTAGAAATCTTTTAGTCTTTCTTTATCCATACACTCATTAAGAGGCATGTTTACTAAAAGTTAGTGTATGGTGTTGTTGTTGTTAAGTGCCATCGAGTCGGAGTCGACTCATGGCGACCCTCTGGATAGCTATCCTAAATTGTGTTTGGTCTTCAGTCAGGCGACTCATTGTTGACAGACTGGTACCCGTAGCTGCTGTTATTGTATCGATCCATCTCATTGCTGGCCTTCCTCTTTTGCGTTGACCTTCTATCTTGCCAAGCATGATGTCTTTCTCTAATGATCTCTCTCTCTGCATGATGTGTCCAAAGTATGAAAGTCAAAGTCTTGTCATCTGAGCTTCTAAAGAAAGCTTAGGTTTGATCTCCTCTAGTACAGACTGGTTTGTTCTTCGGGCAGTCCATGGTATACACAGTATTCGCCGCCAGCACCATAATTCAAAGGCATCAATTTTCTTCCTGTCTATCTTTTTCACTGTCCAGCTTTCACATCCATATGATGTTATTGAAAATACCATGGCTTGAACAAGTCGAATCTTTGTATGGAGAGAGACATCTCTGCTCTTGAGAATCTTATCTAGGTCTTTCATAGCCATTCTGCCAAGAGCAATGCGTCATCTGATTTCTTGACTGCTTGTTGCTTCTTTATTGATAGTTGATCCAAGTAGGTTAAAGTTATTCACGATTTCAATTTCTTCTCCTTCGACGATGAACCTGTTGATTATGCCAGTTGTCATGATCTTTGTCTTCTTTACATTAAGGTGCAGGCCCATTTTGAGACTATGTTCTTTGATTGTGAGAAGCAAATGTTTCAGATCACCTTCACTTTCCGCCAGTAATGTGGTATCATCAGCATAGCGAAGGTTGTTGGTGAGTCTTTCACCAATCTTCACACCTCTGTTGTCTTCATACAATCCTGCTTCTCTGATGATTTGTTCTGCATATAAATTAAACAGGTAGGGGGAAAGTATGCAGCCTTGTCTTACACCTTTGCTTATTTTAAACCATTCTGTTTCTCCTTGTTCCATTCGAACTGTTGCTTCTTGATCAATGTACAGATTGTGCAAGAGAACGATCAGGTGTTCTGGTATACCCATGCTTCTTAATGTGGCCCAGAGTTTCTCATGGTTTACACAGTCAAAAGCTTTGCTATAGTCGATAAAGCACAAATAGATATACTTTTGGTATTCTTTAGTCTTTTCTAGGATCCATCTCACATCCGCAATGATGTCTCTCGTTTCTTGCCCTTTTCTGAACCCTGCTTGCACTTCAGGTAGTTCTTGTTCCAGGTATGATTGTAGTCTCTTTTGAATAATCTTCAGTAGAATCTTGCTGGCATGTGGGATCAGAGCGATTGTGCAATAATTTCCACAGTCAGTTGGATCACCTTTCTTTAGTATTGGTATAAACACAGATCTTTTCCAGTCAGTTGGCCATGATGCTGTCTTCCATATTTCTTGGCAGAGCCTTGTAAGTATGGTAACAGCTGCATCAGATTGCTGTAATACTTCTATGGGAATGCAATCGGTGCCTGGTGCTTTGTTCTTTGATAAGGCTTTCAATGCTGCTTCAACTTCTTCTTTCATCACCAATGGTTCCAGATCATAAGATACAGGTTGAAACGGCTGTTGGTCCACTTGATCTTTATCATATAAAAACTCTGTATATTCCTTCCATCTTTTCTTGATCTTCTCAGCATCATTCAACATAGAACCTTGAGCATCTTGTAACATTCCAATTCGAGGCTGGAACTTTTTCTTTAACTCTCGTAGCTTTAGGAAAGCTGATCTTGTTCTTCCTCTAATAGTTTCTGCTTCTATTTCCTTGCATGCGTCATTGTAGTACTTTTCCTTGTCCTGTCTTGCTGCACGTTGGAAATCTCTGTTGAGTTCTGTGATTGTCTTTCTCCTCTGGCTTTAGCTTCTCTGCGTTTCTGGGCAATTTTCAGAGTTTCTTCCGTCATCCATTTTGGCCGTTTTTTTATTTTTTTACCTTTTGTAGAGACTTCTCGCTTTCTTCCAACACAACCTTCGTGATGTCATTCCATAACTCTTCTGGAACTCTATCATTTGTATCTAAAGCAGCAAATCGATTTTGCAGGCAGTCTTTAAATTCCAGTGGTATATTCTCAAGGTCATATTTTGCTGCATTCATGAGTGGTTTGCTCTTTTTCAGCTTCAGCTTGAGTTTGCATACTAGTAGTTGATGATCTGTACCACAGTCAGCTCCAGGTTTTGTCTTTGTTGATGTTATAGAGCTTTTCCATCGTTGACTTCCACATTTGTAGTCAATTTGATTTTTATACAATCCATTGGGTGAAGTCCATGTGTACAGTCGCCGCTTGTGTTGCTGGAAGAAGGTGTTCGAGATGAATAGATAGTTGGTCTTGCAGAATTCTATCAGTCTTTCTCCATCTTCATTTCTGTTGCCAAGTCCATATTTTCCAACTACTTTGTCTTCTTCTTTGTTGCCAACATTTGCGTTCCAATCACCCATGACTATCAGGATATCCTGTTTGCATGTTCTGTCAATTTCAGCTTGTACTTGTTCATAGAACTCTTCAATTTCATTCTCTTCTGCAGCTGTTGTTGGGGCATATACTTGAATTATAGTTGTGTTGATAGGCATTCCTCGTAGACGAATAGAGATTAAGCGTTTGCTGACTGCATTGTATTTCATTACAGTTCTTGCAAGTTTCTTCTTTATTATAAATGCAACACCATTTCTTCTTTGTCTTTCATTTCCAGCATAGTAGACCATGTGATCATCTGATGCAAAGTGCCCGATGCCAGTCCATTTCAGTTCGCTGACACCCAACAGATCAAGTTGTACACGTTCCATTTCATTCTTGACCACCTCCAACTTCCCTTGGTTCATGCTTCGTACGTTCCATGTTCCAATGTGTAAGACATCTTTACAGCTTCTGACTCTCATTTCATGCGCAGCTACATCAGCAGTCAGATGTCCCGAGGGCTTTGATCCAACCACATCATAAATGCTGGCTTTACTCTGAAAAGTCTTCAGCTCTTCCCCAGTAGCTAGTTGAGTGCCTTCCAACCTGGGGGTCTCATCTTCCAGCACTACAGCACAATTTGTTTTGTTGTAACTATCCATTCGGTTTTCATGGCAAGATACAGAAGTAGATTGCCGGGCCTTTCTTCCGCGCAGTTTAAGTTTGGTGTTGTTGCCGTTGTCACAAAAATGTGATCCTCCGCTGTCAACACTATCCCATTCTGCTGCTGCCCAGATGGGTGGTTTGTCTTGGTCTGGCATCTCAGCTGAGACCTGTCCTCCTTGGGAGACCCTGCCAGTAGTTAAACTACCGATAGTTTAGCTCTCAGCATCACTAATGCACAGCTGCAAACCAAGTGAGGATTTGTATGGTAACATTATGCAAATATTTATGCAAATGAGGTCCCTTATGCAAATGAGGCCCCGCACCGAGTCTCCGCACATGGCCCCGCACCCCCCTTGGGCCGCCCCTGGATAGGAGGCAGTGTGCTATTGTGGATCAAGATCTGGTTAAAAGATAGAAAACAGAGGGTAGGGCTGAATGGCCAATTTTCCCAATGGAGAAAGGTGAATAGTGAAGTACCCCAGGATTTGTGCTGTGTCCGTTGCTTTTTAACATATTCGTAAATGACCTGGAAATGGGAATAATGAGAGAAGTAGTCAAATATGTAGATGACAAAAAATTATTCAAAGTTGTTAAAACCCAAGATCATTGTAAAAAATTGCAAGAGGACCTTGACCTCTTGCAGCCCAGCTCAGCCTGCAGCAGCTCTCTGACCGAGATCGAGCAGCTGGGGCTGCTTCAGACCGGCGACCAGCAGCTTTTCCCGCTGCCGCTCGGCTGCCCAATCGGGGCAGAGGCAGGCACCTTAAAAGGAGTGCCATCCGGCGCTGAGGGTCCTCTTGCAGCCCAGCCCAGCTCAGCCCGCAGCAGCTCTCTCAGACCGAGATCGAACAGCTGTGGCTGCTTCAGACCGGCGACCAGCAGCTTTTCCCGCCGCCGCTCGGCTGCCCAATCGGGGCAGAGGCAGACACCTTAAAAGGAGCGCCATCCGGCGCACCCGCGCCTGAGGGCCTTGCCAGAGGGCCCTTTGGCGTGGCCTTTAGGCATGGACCGGAAACAAAGGACACCTGCAAGCCTCCTAAAGACTGATCCGGACACTTTTGGGAACCTCAGAAGATCTTAAAATCTGATCTTAAGCAGCTCTTAAAAAAGGTACTCACTACAATTCTCCCTGTCCTGTCAGACAAATTGCAATTACATCTGTCTGTTACCATTTTTATGCTTACTAGATGCTACCATTAATGTCTGCTACCATTATTGTCTGTTACCATTACTGTCTGTTATCATTTTTATGCAAACTAGATGCAAAACCTTCTCATACCCTTCCTCCTACCTCAGCAACTGCTTAATACTCTAAATACTTAATTTGTAAATAGTTACCCCTTAATTTGTAAATAGTTACTTAATACTCTTAATACTTAATTTGTAAATAGTTACCCCTGTTATCCAAGTTATTTTTGCCTGTTCAACTGTAAACACAAAGTACCATCGGAAATGTGTAAATTCTTTGTTCACTGTAAACCGCGCTGATGCTGAATAGTGCGGTATAGAAGAGACTATAAATAAATAAATAATAAATCATCAGACAAAGTTCCCCCAGTCCCATCTCTAACATACACTAGCCCTCACCTTCCTCCTCTACCCTCCTCCCCTAAGTTCTCTCCTCTCACCATCCACCTAAATTACCTAAAATGGAACTAACCATATTTTTCATCCTCCTACCCTGTAGGCCAGTCTCCTCACACTCCACATCACTTCACTCCTCCTCTCACATTCTCTAATAGTAAACTATAATACCCCAATACCTATAATCCACTCCCTTAGATACTCTAACGTACAATCCTCCCCCCTCCCCCCCCACTGCACAATCATACCAGCTTCCACACTTGGACCTGCAAGCTCAAACTGCTCCATACAAACTCCAACCACATCCCCAACACTCCCTCCGACAACCTCCACTCTCCCCTCAAATGTGCCCTAATCAACGTCCGCTCGGCCAGGAATAAAATCCCTCTAATTACTGATCTTATATTTGACCACGACTTGGACATCCTTTGTCTTACTGAAACCTGGTTCCACGAATCCGACTCCGTCCTACTAAACCAGTTATGTCCAAACACATATTCAATCAATGTCTGCAACAGAATATCCAGCAGAGGCGGAGGTGTTGCTATCATTTCAAGAGCTAACCTAAACCTCTCCACAGTCGAATCTGTCTCCACCTCTGGTATGGACTGCATCAGAGTCTCCAGTCCTACCCTTTCTCTGCACCTCATCTATAGGGCGCCCAGAGCCGACTCAACTGATCTCTCTACGATACTTAAGACAGCCTGCTCCCCCCAACCCATCTCACGCCCACTCATAATCCTAGGAGACTAAAACCTACATTCAACAACCTCAAAGCAGTCCTCTTCATTTCTCCAAGCATTGGAGGCCCCCCACTTTACCCAAATTCTAGATATACCCACACACTCCAAGGGCAATATCCTTGACTTAATATTCATCCCACAGCAAACACTACCCTCCAAACAGATCTTACACACTATTCAACCCATTCCCTGATCAGATCACGCCCTCATCCTCTTTTCAATCCCTCATTCCTCACATAAAAAACTTATAACCCCACCCCAACATACTCGCAAATTCAAACAATTCAATGCTGCTACCTTCCTTGAGCAAATAATACCATCCTTAGACCTACTCAATAGCAAACACCAGAACCTTGACCCCCACATCGATGAATGGAACAACATTCTCTCCTCTGCTGCTCTTCTACCACCTAAACAACCTCCCCAAAGCCAACGCAGAAAAGCTCCCTGGTACTCTACAAAACTAAGAGACCTAAAAAGAGAACTCAGATGCCTAGAACGTCAGTGGAGATGCTCTCTTAACCCTAACACACATGAGATCTACAAAAGCAAACTTCAATCTTATTGTTCTGAAACTCTAAAACATAAAAGAGAATACAACAAAAATATGATCCAACGTTCTCTTAATAAACCAAGAGAACTCTTTTCCATCGCTAAATCCTTAATAATGGAACCCCAACACCAGGACTTGACTCCAAAGATAACTGCCCAAACTATAGCCAAACCACCTTACCTCAAAATTCCCCCACCCCCCTGTACAACTAACTCCCAACCAATACATGACCACAGTGTCCGACCTCACACTCTCACCCCCTCAGTTACCTGGAATGACTTTGAACCCCTCACTGCGAAAAACATATCCAATACCGTTAAAGAACTAAATGCCTCAACTTGCGCCCTGGACCCTTGCCCTGTATCCTGGCTCAGGACTACTCATAGCACCGTTAGCCCTTACATACTCCACATTGTACAGTCCTCCCTCCAGACTGGCTCCGTGCCAGCACCCCTAAAATGTGCCTCTATCCGCCCCATCCTAAAAGGATCAAAACGTGACCCTACCTCACCTATGTCCTACAGACCTATCTCCAGTATCCCCTTTCTTGCTAAGATAACCGAAAAACTAGTCCAAAACCAACTCCAGAATTTCATAGATGAGCACGCTCCCCTTGACCTACTCCAACATGGCTTCAAAAAGAATCATGGAGTAGAAACCCTCCTAGCTTCTCTCCTAGACTCACTATACCTACTTACCCAGAATCCCACCCAAGGATGCCTCCTTATATTTCTCGACTTATCCTCAGCTTTTGATTCCCTTCCCAACCACCAACTTCTAGATAGGCTCTATGAAATAGGACTGAGAGATACAACACTAAAATGGTTCCACTCTTACCTAGAAAACAGAACTCAACAGCTCCGTATAGGGAATGACATATCCCTCCCATTTACCCTAAGACAGGGAGTCCCCCAAGGATCCAGTCTATCTGCGCTACTATTTAACATATTCCTTTAACCAGTTTGCAAGATTTTTCAAAACCATGGAATTAATTATCAATTATACGCAGACAACATTGTGTTTCACCCCTTTCAACTTAACAAACCCTAATTTTTCAAACCTAACTGAATGCATCGCAGACCTGAAGACCTGGCTCTCAAATCACAACCTCATAATTAACCAATCCAAAACTGAAGCCCTTCAAGTATTCACCAACGCTTCCTATACCCCACCTACAACCCTTACGCTTGGAAATTTCACCCTCACCATTAAAAATCAAGTGAAATATCTTGGTCTTATTCTTGATCAGAACCTTACATTCCATGAACAGATAAAAAAAAACCTCTAACACAATATATGCAAAACTACGTACCCTTCGGAACCTCCAACCTCTCCTAAATCCAGACTCCTTTCTCACTGTCTGCCAGGCCCTCACCATCCCAACCCTCGACTACTGTAATCTCATTTATCATGGCCTTCCTAAGAACAGCCTACATCCTATCCAAATGGCACAGAACACAATAGCTTGGCTCATCACTAATAACCCCAGACGCTCACACATTACACCAATCCTCTATGATCTGCATTGGCTCCCCATTCAGTCCAGAGCTAAATTCAAAGCAATCATCCTCATTCACAAAATCATTTCCAATGAGTCAGCTCCTTGCTCCTGTCCAATTCCAATAACAATAGAACACGCCGCACCATCACCAAAAACCTTCTATCCATCCCAACATCTAAGAGAACATGTAGCCAAATTACTTGTAATCGTGCATTCTCCCTTTATGCCCCCTCTATCTGGAATGCCTTACCATACGAATTACGGAACTGTTCCAATCATTCCGAATTCCGGAAGAAATTGGAAACTCATCTCTTCCAGGAACACTTTTCCCTACTTACATAGCTCCCTCTAACCTCTTATATATTCCTCCATGTAAATAGCCCTTTAAGCCTCCATGTAAATAGTTCTTAGACCTCCGCAAGGAGTAAGTTTCTTGTTAATCATTTTATACTGTGATCCTTATTGTTACAATGTATTCAGTTGAAATATACTGTCTGTTGTGTTCCTTGTAAACCGTCTTGACTTGTAGCAAGTCGGTATATAAAACCTATTAAATAAATAAATTGGGACAACTGGACGTTCAAATGGCAGATGAAATTTAATGTGGACCCGTGCAAAGTTATGCACCTAGGAAAGAAGAACCCAAACTATGGTTACATGATGCATGGTTTCACATTAGGAACCACCACCCAGGAAAAAGATTTAGGCATCATAGTGAATAACACATTGAAACCCTCTGCCCAATGATCAGCAGCAAACAAGAAGGCAAATGGAATGCTAGGAATCATAAGGAAAGGAATGGAGAATAAAACAAAGGATATTATAATGCCTCGGTATCATTCTGTGGTGCAACCGCACCTTGAATATTGTGTGCAGTTCTGGTCGTCATATTTTAAAAAGGATATAGCGGAATTAGAAAATGTCCAGAGAAGAGCCACCAAAATGGTAAAAGGGATGGACGGCTACCCCTATGAGGAGAGGCTTAAAAGGTTAGGGCTTTTCAACTTGGAAAAGAGACGGCTGAGGGGAGAAATGATAAAGGTCTATAAATTAATGAATGTAGTGTAACGGGTAAACATTGATTGATTCTTTATGGCATCAAAAAGTAGAAAGACTAGTGGACATGCAATGCAGCTACAGTGTAACCCGTTTAAAACTAATAAGAGAAAATATTTTTTTCATTCAATGCGTAATCAAACTCTGGAATTTGTTACTGGAGGATATAGTAAAAGTTGTTAGTGTAGCTGGGTTTAAAAAAGGTTTGGACAAGTTCCTGAAAGAATGGTCTGTAAACCATTATTAAAGAGGACCCAGGTAATCCACTGCTTGCCCCAATACAAGCATTATGGAACCCGTGTGTCTTTTTGGGAAACTGCTAGGTACTTCTGATCTGGATTGGCCATTGTTGGAATCAGGATACTGGGCTTAATTGACCTTGGTCTCACCCAGTATGGAATTTCTTATGTTCTTAACCCATCTTATTTTTTAGACTTCTAGCATTTGCATTCAAGCATTTTGGAGGTTGTATTTTATTCATATTAGTCTGGTTATAAGTAGATAGTGGTAATTTGGAATCTTTAAGCTTTGTCTGCTCTGTACTTAAGGGCATTTGGGTTACTTTTGTCTTTATTGGAACCTCTCTATTGATATGTTCCAACTTCAGTCTTTTGTTAGTATCATTCAAAGATACATCCTTCCGAACCATGCGCTCTTGGGTGATTGTCAGCTTTCTCTTATTATCTAGTTCCTGAGCGGTCCTCCAGTTTAGTCCTCCACATCAGGGTAGTGCACCTCCTCCTGCAGCAAGGAGACTGGACCAATCAAATCTTCTCCCTATGGGAATGTATACTACTGGAGCTCCCATCAGCCCCCCAGTGTGTCCAGTCTCCTTGCAGCAGGAGGCGGTGTGAGCCTTTTGTGGACTCACTTCTGTGTTAGGACTAGATCATTTTTTAATTGTTTTCCTTTCTTGCTCCTTGTAGCACATTTTGTTTTTCTTGCAGTGTAGGTGTCTGTCTCTTTAAAGTTTGCTTCTGCATCGGGGTGAGCCGAGATTGTGCAGACCGTCTGCCTTCTGTTGAGCAACGGCACGACGGCTGCACTCCTGTAGCTGATGATCTCCCCTCCAAGCCTGTTCGGAGGAGGAGTCCGGCCTCAATTGCCCCCCTCCTAGTTTGGGAGTACTTTTCAGGCTCGACGGACCCCAGGTCCCTTCCTTGCCGGTCGGTGTTCTCTCGCACCCCGGGGCCATTGCAGTGTGTTTCTTCTTGAGCTCAGCTCCGTTGCCGTGCTCTGTCCTGCCTTTGGGGTAAGTCTTTTTTTCTTTTTCGCGGTTTTGGGGTAGCCCCGTTTTTTTCTCCTTGGCTGGATCGCGGTTTTTCATTTCTTTTCCTTTTCTTTAGTTTTCTTTATTTTTCGCGCCTTTTTTCGGCGCTCCGGAGTGCCGGCGGCCATTTTATTTTCGGCTCCTGCTTTATTCTGCAGGGGCTGTGCTGGGGCGCGTTTGATTCGGGGCGTCTGGATTCAGACAGCCTTGCTTACTAGCTGATTCTTTAGCAGTAAGTCGGTGTGTGTAAAAACATATAAAAAAAAAAAAAAAGAGGGGGCTTTTGTTGCACGCGTTGGGATTTGCAGTCCTGTGGCACTTTGGACTGTTTTTTTCTCTCCTGTCAGTTTTTGCACTGTTGCAGATCCCTTCCAACTATTGCGGTTCTCTGCACATGTCCCGCCGGCCGCAGTGCGTGATTTGTGGGTCCCGCAAAGGGGCCATCTCGGATGCAGGAGTTTGCAAGGCCTGCAATCCGCCAGAGCTGCAACAACCAATGGAGGCCAGTGTTATCTTGGATTCCGTGGTCCCTCCAGTTTCCAGTGGGGAGGAACTGGCTGCAGGACCTATCTTGCCTTCTCTTCAGTCTACTTCTACTCCGCAGGCGGGTCTCCAAACCTTGGGGTCTCCCGAGATGGCCTGGGGGGATTTTTCTCCTGAGTTCGTGCTTCTTATGCACCAAGCTTTCCAAAGGGGCCGCTTGGGGAAAGGTTCGGAGCCGGGCATGGCCGCTTCGGCTCCGCCGTCTCTCCGGCTGGAGGGAGGGCGAGCGGACCTCCCTAAGGCGGCTAAGCGTGCTCGCGGGTCTGACGTGGAACTCCCTGAACTAGCCTGGCCAGAGCAGGACTGGTCTGATGTAGATCCCGAGGATAGACTCGAGGATTTGGAGGAAGGGGAGATTCCGGAACCTGAGGAGCAGGCTCGGATCATCCGGGTTTTTCGCAGGGAGGAACTGATTCCCTTAATTACGGAATCTCTCCAAGCCCTGAATTTGTCAGTCGGGCGACCCGCGGAGGAAGAGGTGTTGGAAGATCCTCTCATTCAGGCGGTTCGGGATTCTCAAACGGTCTTCCCAGTCCACAGAGTGGTGGATCAGATGATTCAAGCTGAGTGGGATCACCCTGATTCCGGCTTGAAGGGTATCAGAACGATGAATCGCCTTTACCGGACAAGGATAAGGAGAGATTTCGTTCTCCGCAAATTGACGCTGCGGTTTCGGCTGTCACCAAGAAAACTACGATTCCGGTTGAGAGCAGCGCGGCCTTGAAGGATGTCCAGGATAGAAGAGTGGATGGTTTGTTGAAGCAGGCCTTTGAAACTAATGCCTTGGCCTTGCAGGCCTCTATTTGTGGAGCCAGGGTCTCTCGGGCGTGTTTGCGCTGGGCTCAGCATTTACGACAGGATTCCCATCTCGACCAACAGGGTTTGTTGGACATTGCCCGCTTGGAATCGGGGTCCGCTTATTTGGCGGATGTTCACTATGACTTGATTCGAACATTGGCCAATAGCATGGCGTCTGTCGTGGCGGCGCGCCGTTCTATTTGGCTGCGCAATTGGGCCGCTGATGGCTCCTCTAAAGCGCGCCTCAGCAAACTCCCCTTTAAGGGCCGGCTGTTATTCGGGGACGATCTGGATAAGTTGGTCAAGGACCTCGGTGAATCTAAAGGCGGGCGGTTGCCGGAGGATAAGCCCTGACAAAATAAGGGTGTTTCCTCCACTAGAGGCTCATTTCGTGACTTTCGCAGGTTCCGGGCGTCCAGGTTTGGGGGGTCCCAGCGCGGACGGCTGGCGAATAGATCCTCGGGGTTTTGAGGATTTCGAGGAGCGAGTAGAGGATTCTCGGCTGCCTCTTCTTCTCCCTCCTCTTCCTTTAGTCGCAAGCCGCAATGAAGCGAGGCGGACCCCGGAGGGAAGTCCGGTGATCGGAGGGCGGCTTCGTCATTTTCTTTCTTCCTGGGTCCACGTAACTTCGGACCAGTGGGTCCTCGAGATCGTCGGGGAGGGGTACGCTCTCGAGTTCGCCTGTCCTCTCCACGATGCCTTCGTTCTGTCCCCCTGCAAGGGTCCTCACAAGGTGTTGGCCGTTCGCTCGACATTGGACCATCTGCTGGCCTTGGGGGCGGTGGTACCAGTTCCGGATGCCGATCTCGGTTCCGGTCGGTACTCTATTTATTTCGTGATGCCAAAGAAGGACGGCTCCCTCCGTCCTATCCTGGATCTCAAGGGGGTGAATCGCTGCCTTCGGGTCCCTCATTTTCGGATGGAAACTCTGCGGTCCGTCTTGGTTGCGGTGCGTCAGGGAGAATTTTTGACGTCTCTCGATCTCTCCGAAGCCTACCTACATATTCCGATCAGGGAGGCTCATCAAAGGTTTCTCCACTTCGCTCTCCCATGGGGCCATTATCAGTTTCAAGCGCTGCCCTTCGGCCTCGCCACGGCGCCAAGGGTTTTCACCAAGGTCATGGTGGTAGTCGCTGCGGCCTTGCGAAAGGAAGGGGTGTTAGTTCATCCTTATCTCGACGATTGGTTGATTCGAGCGAAGACCAAGGGAGAGAGCTTGCGGGCCACGAGCCGAGTGATAGCCCTTCTGCAGAGTCTCGGCTGGGTGGTGAACCGGAAAAAGAGCCAGCTGGTACCGACCCAGTCCCTCGAATATCTCGGGGTTCTCTTCGATACGGAGAAGGGGTTAGTGTTTCTGCCGGATCATTGGGCACGGGCCCTACACAACTTGGTTCGCAAATTTTTAGCGTTCCCGGCTCCGTCGGCTTGGTGGTACCTTCGGGTTCTTGGAACGATGGCAGCGACTTTAGATGTGGTTCCCTGGGCCAGGTTTCATATGCGCCCGCTGCAGCGAGCCCTTTTACGGCGTTGGTCGAATCAGACGGATTCGCTGAGCCAGAGGTTGCCTTGTCCGTGGAGAGTGCGGCAGTCGTTACGCTGGTGGCTAAGCTCGAGGACGTTGCAGGTGGGAGTTCCCCTGGAGCAGCCGGTATGGCTGCTGGTGACAACGGATGCGAGCATGGCGGGCTAGGGAGCTCATTGCGACAGTCGCTTCGCGCAGGGTGCGTGGTCCGTCCTGGAGGCTTCCTGGTCGATCAACCGTCTCGAACTGCGAGCGGTACTGCGGGCTCTTCAGGCGTTCGAACCTCTGGTGACAGGTCGGGCGGTGAGGATACTCTCCGACAACTCGGCAACAGTGGCATACCTCAACCGTCAGGGCGGCACGGGCAGCAGAGCGATGGAAGCGGAGGCCGACCTGTTGTTCCAGTGGGTGGAGCCCCGACTGCTAGCCATTTCGGCAGGACACATCGCCGGAAAAGAAAACGTGATGGCGGATTTCCTCAGCAGAGTGCACGTGGATGCCGGGGAGTGGGAACTTCACCCGCAGGTATACGCTCAGATAGTCCGCAGATGGGGGCCACCGATCATGGATCTCATGGCAACCTTTCAGTCGGCCAAAACTTCTCGGTTCTTCAGCAGACGGAGAGAGCCCATGTTCGAAGGCATAGACGCTCTCATTTGCCCATGGCCGATTCCCGGGCTTCTTTACGTCTTTCCTCCGTGGGCGTTGATCGGTCGAGTGATTCAGCGCATAGAAACACATCCGGGGAAGGTACTTCTGGTGGCTCCAGATTGGCCCAGGCGTCTGTGGTATGCGAATCTAATTCGGCTCCTCGACGGGGTACCGTGGCGGTTGCCGCTCCTGCGGGATCTCTTGCTTCAGGGGCCGCTACAAATGCCACAAGTGGATCGATTCTCGCTTACGGTCTGGCCATTGAAAGGGCTAGGTTGAAGCGCAAAGGTTATTCTTCAGCGGTTATTGCGACTCTTCTTCGGGCGCGGAAAACTTCTATGTCGCTCGCTTATGTGCGCGTCTGGCGACTTTTTGAAGACTGGTGTTCGAGGCGTGATCTCCGGGCCATGACGGCTTCCGTTCCGGCCATTCTCATTTTCTTGCAGGACGGTTTTGACAAAGGTCTTGCTGCAAATTCTCTAAAGGTGCAGTTGGCGGCTCTGGCATGTTACAGGGGTAAGGTCTTGGGGGTTCCCCTGGGGGCTCACACGGATATACAACGTTTTCTGAGAGCCGTGTTTCAGCTGCGTCCTCTGCGCAGGATCACCGTTCCTCCGTGGGATTTGAACTTGGTGTTGCACTCTTTGGTTCAGAAGCCTTTTGAGCCTCTTCGTCTTGCGTCTCTCAAGGATCTCACGTTGAAGGCTGTGTTCTTGGTGGCCATCTGTTCGGCTCGCCGTATCTCGGAGTTACAGGCGCTTTCGTGTCGGGAACCCTTCCTTTCTTTTTCTCGGGACAGAGTGGTATTGCGTCCTGTCCCTTCCTTTCTTCCTAAGGTGGTATCTCCTTTTCATTTGAATCAAGCCGTTTTTCTTCCGGTTTTTGATTCTACGGAGGAGGACGGTTCAGGAGGTCAGCATCGTTTGGACGTTCGGCGGGTGCTCCGTCAATACCTCCGAGCTACTGAGTCGGTTCGTAAGATGGACCGCCTCTTTGTTTTGTTTGGTGGTCGACGCAAGGGGGAGGCGGCGTCAAAGTCCTCCATTGCTAGATGGATCAAGGAAGCTATTGCGTCGGCGTATATCTTGCAGGGCCGGGCGGTCCCGGTAGGTCTGCGCGCCCATTCTACCAGGGCGCAGGCAACCTCTTGGGCGGAACACAGTTTGGTTCCCCCATTGGACATTTGCAGGGCGGCTACCTGGTCCACGCTACATGTCTTTAGTAAGCATTACCGGCTGGATGTCCTGGCGTCTCGTGATTCTGGCTTCGGTGCGGCGGTTCTGCGTGCCGGTTGGGGGGGGTCCCTCCCGTTGAGTACTGCTCTGTTACATCCCTGATGTGGAGGACTAAACTGGAGGACCGCTCAGGAAATAGAAATTACACTTACCTGGTAATTGTAGTTCCTGGAGGGTCCAGTTTAGTCCTCATTCCCTCCCGTGGCCTTTGCCTTTTCGTTCGGCGCGCTGTTACAGTGTGGGAGAACGCTCGTTTGGCGTTTCCTGGGTTCCCTCGAGTCCGGTCATTTCTTTCTCTGTCCGGATGACAGTGTCTGCTTTCGCTCTGTGCTCCGGGTGGCCGCGATCTGCACAGTCTCGGTTCCTTCCTTTGGGGGGGAAGTCCAGCTTTTGGGGGAGGGGTCTTTTTGCTGTTTTCCATTTGGTTTTTGCTTGTTAACAGTTCACTGGGGGGCTGATGGGAGCTCCAGTAGTATACATTCCCATAGGGAGAAGATTTGATTGGTCCAGTCTCCTTGCTGCAGGAGGAGGTGCACTACCCTGATGTGGAGGACTAAACTGGACCCTCCAGGAACTACAATTACCAGGTAAGTGTAATTTCTATTTTAAAAGCTGCTATGTCTCCTTTTTTAAGGTTAATGCCAGCAGCCTGGTTCCATCACAGTTAAGGTGGAGCCCATCCCTTCGGCAAAGCCCCTCCTTTCCCCAGAATGTTGCCCAGTTTCTAACAAATTCAAAACCCTCTTCTTTGCACCATCGTCTTCTCCATGCATTTAGACTCTGGAGCTCTGCCTGCCTTTTGGATCCTGGGCATGGAATGGGAAGCATTTCTGAGATGCTACCCTGGAAGTTCTGGATTTCAACTTCCTACCTAAAAACCTAAATTTGGCCTCCAGAACTACTCTCCCACACTTTCCTATGTCATTGGTACCAACATGTTCTGAGACAGCAGACTCCTCTCCCCAGCACTATTTAAAACTTTGTCTAGGTGGCACGTGAGGCCTGCTACCTTCACACCAGGCATGTATGTTATCAGGCAATCCTCGCGTCCACCAGCCACTTAGCTATCTACATGCCTAATGATCGAATCATCAACTATAACAGCTGTCCTTCCCTCTTGAGCACATGGCCTTGGAGAAACCTGTTCGGTGCGAGAGGGTGTTAAATCACCTGGAGGACTGGTCCTAGCTATAGGATCACTTTTTTCCACACCAGGGTGATATTCTCCTGTAATGTGACCCTCTCTTCTATGGTAAGAGGGAGACTGTCATACTGGAGTTAGGACTTCAGTACTTCGTCCCTGTAGGTCTCATCTATATACCTTTCCGTTTTCCTTATGTCCTCCAAGTCTGGTACTCTAGCCTCCAAAATCGGACTCGTTCCCTGAGAGCAAAGAGCTCCTTGCACCTAGTGCACACATAGGGATCCCTCACCAACTGAGAGAAAATCATACATGTGTCACTCTATGCAAAAGACTGGAAAGCCCCCTTCTCGCTGCTGCACTGCTCTCTGCATCTTAATTTTAAGGTTTTGTTTCGGTATTTAAGTTGTTTAATTACTTGAGTTTACTGGGGATACCTATACTAATACAAGTATACCTGATAGATTTAATGGACTTTGTTCACCTCAGGATTAATTAATCTCAGCTCCTTAATTAATCTATTCCTGTTGAGGATAACCAGCCACACCTGAAAGTGAATATGGACTCTGCCTTTTAATGGGTTTAAGAGCGTATAAAGCTAAGATTATCCCTGGGGTGAGCGGGAGTCGAGGTAGGAGGGAAAGAAGACTTAATAAAAGCTGGCTTGCTACCCAGTGCCCCAATCTAAGGTAAAGTCCTACCAATTTCCTGGGTGATTCACAGCCTTTGTTTGATAGAGGGGGCCTTTCAAATTGCCCCTTTGATCTGTCGCTTGGCTTTAACACCTATTTAAGACAACTTCACAGATCTTTTGCCTCTTTGTAAAGGTCATTAGAAACAAGTTTATTTCTTTCTACTCAGAGACTATTTACTTGTATGATAAGCTATACTCCGATTTGATTTAAATGAAAAGCTCTCTAGAAACAAATTTATTCCAGTGACTATTTACTCTATTTTACTTTCTGTGCTAAGCTATACTCTGATTTGTTTTAAATGAAATGCTCTCTGGTGGTACTAAGACCTGACTGATTCAGCAAAAACACTGAATTCTAAAATATACAAATTTATCAGCTTTAACCCAAAGAATTCCCTTTTTCCTCAAGATTTAGAGTATATTCAAGAAGATAAATACTTAGAAGTGCAGATCTATTTCCAGCTGTAGCAGTCCCTTTTGGTAGTCCATCAAGACACTGTTGTCCTCTATTGCTATCCACCCACCCCTCAAGTTGAATGAGCACTAGAATAGTCCCAGCTTTGACTGCCTCTGTGTTTTCACCTTTTTCTCCTTATTTATTGATGGTAACCACCATATTGCTTCTCTACTTTCTGTTTAAGATCCAAGTTCAAGTTCTGAGCTATACTCTGATGATGGTGCTTTCTTGGCTTTGGGCTCAGATTGAGAAACTGTACATACAGTATGGGGATGGGGGAGGGAGGGTAATGCCCTGATACCTGACCCCACGTTTGGAGTGAAATTGTTTGAACCCTAGCAAACTAGGAGAATTTAACCTCTGGTTAAAAAGAAAACGAGGGATGAAATGAAAACTATGCATATGGATGGATTTTCTAGTACTTGTACTCTTGACAATGGGGGGTGAAATATGTGATGATCATGAGCTGAACAGACGCCTAGGAGAGAGCGCCACTGTGTCCCTCCAGATAAATGGCTTGATTGGCAAAGTGAGGAACCAAAGATCAATTAAACTGCAGTTTGGAGGCCTTCAAGAGTTAGGGGTACCTGACTATATGTCACACCTCTATTAATTCACCTGCACTGGCTCCCTATTGACTTCCGCATCCGCTTCAAAATCCTCACCCTGGTTCATCAAGTTCTTTACACCCACACTCCACAGTACCTGGCAGATCTTATCCAATTTCACATTCCTAGTCGCTCTCTCCAGTCACCTCACATTAACCGTCTTCACCTTCCCTCTCCCTCCCGCGCTCACCTCCAATCAACCTGCACCTCTACCTTCTTCTTTATCGGACCTGCACTCTGAAACTCACTACCCACCTCACTCAGACTTGAACCAACATTACACCACTTTCAAGAATCACCTGAAAACTCATTTATTCTCCTCTGCCCTTGACCTGCCCTCTCCCTTTGTGTGATCTTACCCTTTCCCTTTCCCTTTTATTGCTTTTTTCCTTTACTATCTAGTGTGCTTGGTTGTACTCTCTGCTATCCTGTCATTATTGTAACTTCCTTTCTTTTCTTCCAGCCATTGGCCCCCTCTGTATATTTGATTATTGTAAACCGCTTTGATTTTTATTATGAATGGCGGTATATCAAATAAATAAACATAAACATATATATGCAGGCTGAGAAGTTATGTTGAGCAAAACTCCAAAAGCAGCTCATGCTAAGACACGACAGAAAGAAAGCAAGATGGCGGCAGTGACCACCTACATCCTATCTTTACATTGCACGGAGAAGTGGAACAGGAGCTTACCCGCTATTTAAATGTGGCGCTGGAAGGCAGACTATCTAAAATACAGACTTCAATCAAGGAAGGACTAGAGGGGCAAGCACAGTGACTTCAACAAATGGAGGAGCAGAGATCACAGAAGGATATGTGCATGCCTTGAAACCCATATTAGTTTCTAGAAAGTATAGAGAACCAAGAGAACTATGGTGTGCACCACGTCGATACTTCGGCCTAAGTGGTCTATCAAAAGCTTAAATAAAGATAAAGATGGTGCCATAACCTTCAACTTATTGGGCTTTCTGCATCCATAAAAGAACAAGATCTGCAGAAAGTCATAGAGTCATTGTTGTGAGAAGCCCTGTGGAAGGCCTATCACTGATGATGGAAAAGGTTCACCAACTTTAGGCAAGACAAGAAGGCCACTGCAGGTCAAGAGTTTTGATAGCTGAAATATTAATTTATATGGATAAGGAAGGCGTCATTGCCTGATAAAAGACAGCAAAGTGAACTGCTGTATCAGAAGAGTAAGATTAATTTTTCCAGACTTTTTGGCCGACATTATGGGCCACTGTTGAGCATTGGTGCCCTGTTGTATGGAGATGTGCCGCACAGCTATACAGGTTATTTATTCAGAACATTTTGTAGACTGTCTTGTGTATTGCATCAAAGCTCACATTTTTGAGGATCCCAAAGCACTAAAAACTTTCATGGACAGTGTCTAGGTGGAGACTCCCTCATACAAATGGAGCCGTAACTGCACAGCTATGGGGTAAAATGTGGACTGCATCTTGGACATACTGGTTTACAGTTGCAGATAGACAAGGGTTATGTTTAGAGGGCAAGTTGATCCATCCCTGGAAATTTTAAAAGGGAGAGTCTATGTGATCCCTATTGACCGTTTGTTAATGATATCAGCACGCAAAACTGTGAGTATGTGCGTGCCAGTTCCTGCAGGGGAGAGTGAATGAAAGGATTATATTGGGGGGATCCAAACTTCAAAGTGATCTGTTTTGAAGTTCATGTCAATGAAAGGAGCTGCCATAATTTATCAGAGAGCTGGACAGTCTGTGTGGGGACCTAGACTTTTTATAAAATGGGAATGACTGTTTTGGATTCAGTTTAAAAAGGCTCTTGAATGTGAATATGGGCTTTGGTCCAAGACAGTAATGAATACAGCTGGGCCCGTAGAATGGGTGGCTATTGACTTTGCTGGCAATGAAGATTGCATGGCCCAAACTGTTTTTTTGTAACAGTAAAATGGAAGATCAGAGGCCCAGTGATATTACAGATTGGGACAATATGTGAGAAGGAACCCCCACTCCTGATTGGGAGATCTTCGCAACTACAGGTCCATAATATCAGACTGACTGTCCACATGAATGTGGACGGTGGAACTATACATAGTTTTATTATTGGACAATGGTGGTGTCTGGCAGCGGTGATTGTGCTGAGCTGCGGGGGGGGTAGAATGATAGGCCATGTGGTCTTTTTCTGCCGTCATGTTTCTATCTAGTCTACCCTTCATATCAACCACTACAACAGTCCCTTTTTCTTTTAGAGATCCTCTGTGTTTGTCCCATGCTTTTTTGAATTCAGATACTGTCCTCACCTCTACCACCTCCACTGGGAGACTATTCCAAGCATCTACCACTCTTTCTGTAAAGGAATATTTCGGCATATTACTCCTGAGTCTATCCCCTTTCACTCTCATCCTATGTCCCCTCGTTGCAGAGCTTTCTTTCAGTCGAAAGAGGCTCTCCTGTGTATTTATGCCATGGAGGTATTTAAACGTCTCAATTGTATCATCTCTATCCCACCTTTCCTGTAAAGTATACATATTAAGATCCTTAAGTCTGTTCTCAAATGCTTTATAATGAAGACCATTAACCATTTTAATAGCCACCCTCTCTGCTGACTCTAACCTGTTTATATCCTTTTGAAGGTGCGGTCTCCAGAATTGCACACAATACTCCAAATGAGGTCGCACCAAAGACTTATATAGAGGCACTCTCACCTCCTTTCTTCTTCTAGCCATTCCTCTCCCTATGCACCCAAGCATCCTTCTAGCTTTCACCGTCACCTTTTCTACCTGTTTGTCTACTTTAAGATCATCAGACACAATCACGCCTAGGTCCCGCCTTTTTATTTTGTGGACAGATGTATTTCACCCCCTATATACTATGTTGCTCCCTTGGATGGCTGCAGTCCAAATGCATGACCTTGCATTTTTTAACATTAAATCTCAGCTGCCAAATGCTAGACCATTCTTCAAGCTTAGCTAGATCCCCCCTCATGTTATCTATTGCAGATTTTGGTATCATCCGCAAAGAGGCAAACCTTATCCGACAGCCCTTCCGCAGTATCACTAACGAAGATGTTAAAAAGAATCAGACCAAAGACAGATCCCTGGGGCACACCACTGGTAACCTCCTCTTCAGAGTGAGCTCCATTTTATTGTACATTTTGTCGCCTCCCACTCAACCAGTTTTTAACCCAAGCAGTAACTTTAGGGTCCATCCCTAGGGTGCTCAGTCTGTTTATAAGTCGCCTGTTTAGAATGTTGTCAAAGGCTTAACTGAAATCTAAATCCACCATATCTAAGGATCTTACTCGGTCCAACTCCCTGGTCACCCAGTCAAAGAAATCAATCAAATTTGTCTGACAAGACCTGCCTCTGGTGAATCCATGCGCCTCGTTGGACTCCAGAAACCTCACTATTTTCTCTTTCAGCAGCACGTCCAATAATTTATTCACCACCGAGGTTAAACTAACTGGCTTGTGGTTTTCAATCACATCCTTATATCCGCTTTTGTGTAAAGGGACCACATGTGCCTCTCTCCAGTCTTCTGGCACCACTTCTGACTCCAGTGAGGCATTGAAAAGGTCAGTCAGTGGAGCTGCTAGAACGTCCCCAAGTTCCCTCAGTATTCTCGGGTGTATCCCATCTGGTCCCATAGCTTTGTCTACTTTAAGTTTAGCTAGTTCCTCACATACACAGTCTTCTGAAAATTGCTTCTTTTCCAATTTGTGGGTGTTTTCTGAGGTCCTGCTCCTGGTTCTTCATCTGTGAACACAGAACAGAAATCTTTGTTGAGCAATTCCACTTTATTCTCATCAGCTTCTACATATTCCTCCCCTTCACCCTTGAGTCTGACAATACCACTTTTGCCCTTCCTCTTCTCACTAACATATCTGAAAAATGTCTTATCCTCCCATTTTATTACTGCATTGGCTTTGTCCTCTTCTTTTTGAATCTTTGCTTTCCTGACTACTTTGCTAGCTTCTCTTAAGTTTTTCCAAATATAGAAGCCTGTCTTCCTCTCTCTGTAATCTCTTGTATTTCATGGAGGCCTCCCTCTTTTCCTTCACCTTTTCAGCTATTACATCTGAAAACCATAGCGGTCTCCTTTTCTTTTTACCTTTATTTACCATTTTAACAAAAAGGTTGTTTGCCCTTAAAAATATTCCCTTTCAGTTTTATCCACTGTTTTTCTATATCCCCCAGCTGCTCCCATCTCGCTAATGACTCCCTAAGGCATTGGCCCATCTTGGCAAAGTTAGTTTTCCTAAAGTCTAAGATCCTCACTTTTGAATGCATTTTATCAGCCCTAGTACTAATACTGAATCACGCCATCTGGTGATCACTGGATGCGAAATGATCTCCCACTATAACATCAGAGACATTTTCACCATTGGTAAGCACCAAGTCCAGTATGGCCCCTTCACATGTGGGTTCTGTTACCAGTTGCTTGAATCGTTCTCCCTGTAGAGAATCCAGGATCTCCTTACTTCTAGATGATACTGCAGCAGGGATGTCCCAATCAATATCTGGCTTATTGAAATCCTCTAGCAGTAGCACTTCCCCTTTCCTTGCAATGCTGGGTATGTCTTCAATTAACTCTCCATCTACTACTTCTCCCTGTGAGGGAGGTCTGTATATCATGCCATGCAAATGGATTTTTCTTTCCCTCTTTCTAGTTTAACCCACAGTGTCTCCTCTCTCCCTTTTAAGCTCTGTAATTCCAAAGCTTTAATATTATTTTTTACATATAGTGCAACTCCTCCTTCCCTTCTTCCTACTCTGTCCTTTCTGAATAAAATATAGTCTGGTATAGTTACATCCCAGTCATGGTTGTCCGTGAACTATGTCTCTGTTACTGCCACTAAATCCAAGTCAGCCTCTCCCATTAAAGCCTCAACATCAGGGATCTTATTTCCCATGCTACGGGCATTTATATACACTGCTTTCCATATGTTGCCCCATTTTACCTATTTCCATAAAGGTATTTAATGTTTCACTTACCTGAGGGCTTTCTTCACCCATCCCCAGTGAAAGTTCTCTTCAGTAGGGTAGCCAGTCTGCTACGGAAGACATGTCAACCCTTCTTGGACAAATGGACACCATCTCTGCTCTGCAACTCTTGGAACAAACGCTCTCAATGACACCATCCATGCCAATAATGATGAACATTATTGGCAGAGGAGAGGGAGGGGGAATGGAGTATGGATTGTTAAGTTGTTGGGGGCAGAGAGGGATGGAGAACTTGAGTTCTTTATGGGTTAAGATAAGTTTTATCGAGAATTTTAGTGTTTGTGACCAGTGAAGATGTGCTGGTTGCATTGAGAGAATGGTGATGAGTAATTCCCTGGAGTGTTACATGGCAGAGACACTGTATGGAATGAGGATAGTAGAAAAGAGAGGGTTGAAATGGGCGATGAGGAAGAAGGGTATGAGAATAAGCTGCATGGGTGGGGTGGAAGAAGTTAATGTGGCTGTAAGAGAGGATTGGGGGGGTTGCCCTCGTAAACACAAGAGACACCTCATTTAACTTCCTACATAATCCACTAATTGGAAACCGACCAATTCCAGTGAACAGTGAAAGTAAAATACCTAGGCGTTCACCTAGATCAAAGGCTCAATTTCCAATCACACATCAACAAAACAACCTCCAAAGCCTACTACAAAATGAAGATCCTGCAGAACTTACGACCCATACTTGACCAGAACCACTTCCACACCATATGCCAGACAGTAATCACCCCAAAGTTAGATTACTGCAACATGATTCTCCAAAGTCTACCCAAATGTGCAACCCAAACACTACAACTGGCACAAAACACAGCAGCCCGTTTAATCACCGGATCAAAAAACACAATCACATCACACCTATCTTAAAAGCTCTCCACTGGCTCCCCATTCGATTACAAATAAAATACAAAGCTATAATGATACTACACAAGCAGTCTGCCGAATACTTAATGGAGATAGTCAAAAGAGTGCCAGCCATCCGATCTCCTCTCACCTTCAATATACCAACGTGCTCATCTCAGACTACACTCCACAGAGTATCCCGACGGGAGTCCTTATGTAAGCAATAGTGGGCTGTAAAGGTGTGTACCGAAGCCCAAGTGGCTGCTCTACAGATGTCATCAATGGACACAGAACGAAGATTAGCCATTGAGGCTGCCATTGCTCTCACATTGTGAGCTGTGACATGGCCTTCGAGAGAAAGTCCCTTACTCTCATAAGCAAAGGACATGCAATTTGCAATCCACCTAGAGAGAGTTCTTTTGGAAACTGGAAGTCCCAAATGACTAGAATCAAAAGCAACAAAAAAAGCTGAGAAGATTTTCTATGTTGCTTAGTTTTTTGAAGGTAAAATCTAAGGCTCTTTTACAATCTAAGGTATGAAGATTCCTTTCTGCATTAGAGGCATGAGCCCTAGGGAAGAATACAGGAAGGTAAACCGCTTGGTTTAAATGAAAAGGCGAAACCACCTTTGGCATAAAGTGAAGATGAGACATAAGAACTACCTTTTCATGGTGAAATCTTGTATAAGGAAGATCCACCACTAAAGCCTATAACTCACTGATGCGTCTTGCAGAAGTGAGGGCAACTAGGAAGATGACCTTCTGAGGCAGCCATAAGGTTTAGCTGTGGGTAACCCTTCCCCCCAAGCCATGAGGATTTTACATAGTGATCAGCTTGCTAAGAAAAGACATAAAGGTTTCAGTAAGCACCCTTCCCCCCCCCCCCTCCAGGCCTGAGCACAATACCCCCTTGCCCAGAAATCAGCAGACCAGAGCATACCGGTTTGGACAGGTCACCCAGGCACCTTCCCCAGGTCACCCAGGCACCTTCCCCAGGGGCTGCTGATTGGTGGACAGAAAATACCTGAGACGAATGAGATTGTAGAATGAGTTTAAAAATGTACTGTATATAAGACAATGTAGGACGTCCTTCGGGGCTCAGATTTTTGTGGAGGGTACCGGCTCTCTGTCTGAACCTGTGTGCACATTAAAAGATCCTATTTGCATTCCAGCCTGTCTGTGTGCTTCCTTCTGTGGGTGAGTGAGAGAATGAGAACATTTTCAGCTGCTTGGCTGCAACATTTGGCGACCCAGATGGGACCCTTTTAAATTAAACAAAAAGCCTCTCTCATCACACCCATGGTGGGAAGACTTCTGCTCTTGCAGCATCGGGCCTCCACCGGTCAGGGACCGGCCCCTCCAGGTGATTAACGGTCCTTGGTGCCCCAGGCCCCTTTGTGCTCCAGAAGGACACCTTGACTTGTCTGGTCAGTCGGTCCCTGCGGCTGACCCCCCGATTGAAAACTGGCTGGATAGACTGGCATCCAAACTCTCTCTGATCAGAGGTCTGGTGACTACTACTGCCCTACTGTTTGGGTAGTTCTGTATTTCTGTATCTGGAAAATCTGGTAAATTCTGTGAACCTGTAGCGGCATGATCACCCGCAACGAGCAGTCCGAGTAAGGGCCCCAGAATCCCTGAAACCACTGCTCGTCCATCTGGGGGGGAAAAAGGGGAGGGGGAGGTAGCGCCAAAAATGGTCGCAGTAACCTCGGGTACCTTAAAGCGCTGCCAAAACTTCTTAAAATGACCAAAAACATTAGCACTTGTCCCCCTTAAGTGTGCCTTTCAAGCTGTTTATTAATAATTGCGCTGATCGCAATTCTCCGATGATCGGGGCAATTTATTTAGAGCCTACACACGCTGTCTCTAATGAAGCATACTTGGGGGCTTCTTTTGTGTTGCCATATGCTTCTAGAGTTGGGGGCTTCTTTTGTGCTAGTGATCCTGGAGCTCCATCTAGTGGACATTAGAAAAATAGCTAGCTATATTTCTCATATTACTATTATCCTCATGGTAAAAGTTAAATCCTATGCTACAGCTAGAGAGAGTGTGTGTAATGTGTATTTGTAACAGCTGCTACCGAGGAAAGAGAGTGTATGAGTATTCGCTGCTGAGACGTCTCTGTTTTCTGTTTTCCCTCTTTCTTTTTCCCTATCTCCAGGAACAAGCAGGAATGAGTCTTCACATATGGGTACGTCGGTACCGACGGAGCCTGCAAGGGAATGCTCCCCAGCATCCAATCAGAAAGCTTTTGGGAGCATCCCTCGTGCCTGCACGCTGACTTCCCGCCTTTCCCACTGCCTCTTCTCAGTTTTCGTTTTTCCGCAGAGCCGGCAGGACGTCCTCCTGTCACCGCAGAAACGTTTTTCTTTAAATTCTTTATTTCTTGTTTTCTTGTGGTCGCGGCTGTTCTTCCCGCCAATACCGGTACCGCCGGTGCTTTTCTTTTCTAAACTTAGTGATATTTTTTCTCCTCAGTTTTTGTCTTAACTTTTTTGGGCCTACCAGGCCTCTCCAGCATGGAGCCTTCTTCCCCTAAGAAGTGCCTTCACTGTGGAAACAACGTTTTCTTTTTAGACTCCAATGCTTAGTGTCTAACCTGTTTGGGTCCTGACCCTTTTTTCCTGATCCATCAGGCTGTATTATTGGGAGAAGACCTTCCCTTTTTCGAGTTTCCCTCGATGCCGTTTTTCCTCCTGAGGTGAGGACACCGGTTTATTCTTCTCTCCAGGATCAGGTAACCCACAAACAGTCTGTTAAGACTAGCCAATTCTTGAAGGGTAAGTCTCATGCTCAGCATGATGACGGCTCCGGCCTTGCCCTCAAGACCCCATTGGCAATAAAACCCCGGCGGGAGTCTTCGGACTCCAAAGCATTTACGGGGTTTCAGGTTGTTCCTGGGGCTCACCCCTCACAGAACATACCTGAGCTGTGCTCGGGGGTGGTATCCGCTTCGAGCGGTACCGATAACCCGGCACCGGTGTCGAGTGTTCCACTCTTCAACAGAGATCGTCATCTGGTGTCCTCGGTACCTTCGGGGCCGATCGATACGACCCAGATTGGCTTTCCTGTATCTCCACCATGCTCGGGGTTGGTACCGGCTTCGAGCGGTACCGATACCCCGGCATCGGCGTCGAGTGTTCCACTCTTCACCTGGGATCATCATCTGGTATCCTCGGTACTTTCGGGGCCGATCGATATGACTCAGATTGACTTTCCTGTATCTTCGCCATGCTCAGGGTTGGTACCGGCTTTGAGCGGTACCGATACCCCGACATCGGCGCCGGTGTCGAGTGTTCCACTTTTCACCAGGAATTGTCATCAGACATCCTCGGTACCTTTGGTACCGATCGATACCACTCTGATTGACTTTCCTGTATCGGCATTGCCGATACCACCACCGACATCGGTACCTTCTAGGCATGCATCGATAGACTCGCTCCCCTCGATGCCGAGTCTAGAATTGATATCCAGTCTAGATGACTTGGTACCGACGCGTTTGGGAACCGACCCATTTCGTTCCCGATTACACAGTACCGAGGATATTTACCAAGCCTCTCTGGTTACCTCGGTACCGTTTCAGCAGCCTCCGATACCTGCTTCGATGGCATTACCGTTCCCGATACCGGTATCGGTATCGATGTCGATTCCTGCAGTTCCATCGGTGCTGTCGATCCTTTCTATGCCTAGCTTGGAATCGATACCGAGCACCGACGATGCAGTACTAACTGCCTCGAATCAGAACTGTCAGTATCACTATCCATCTAGCAGGATTCTTTTTCTGCACCAGTCCAGTATGTCTTCTGGTGCTCAAGCTGCTCCTTCAACCTCAGCCTACCCAGGAATAGTTCCTATTGGAGATCCTTCTTTTCAGAAATTTCTCCTTGACATGGCAACCTTTCTTGCCATTCCTATTCCTGGCTCTACTCTTAACCAAGATCCTGCAGAAAAGGAAAATATAATGCTTCCTTTACATCATTCTTTGCAGGATCTTCTTCTGAGAATGTGGGAATCACCTTTAAAGGTTCCTTCGCCTTCTACAGCCATTAATGTTCTGTATCAGGTGCCTCCCTCTCCGGGCTTTCAAAAAAACCAACTTCCACATCATTCCATTGTGGTGGAATCAGCAATGAGGAAGGTAGGAAGCAAGAAGAAGCACTCTTCTTATCCACCAGGTCGTGCATCTAAAGCACTTGATGCCTTTGGACGTCAAACCTTCCAAACTTCTATGATGGCTTCAAGAATTATCTCATATATTTTTTATATGAGCCTTACACTTCAGGAGGTCACAGAGAAATTATCTCTTTTGTCCCCTTTTTTGTCAGAGCCTAAGGCCACTGACTATTCCTTGCTTCTTAATCATAGCAGGAATATCTCTTGGTTTCTTTCTCGTGCTTCTCTAGACTCTTTTGAGTCTGTTAGCAGATCCTCTGCTATTGCCATTGGAGCACGTCGTACAGCCTGGCTGCAAGCTTCAGACTTGAGCAGATGGGCACAACATACACTGGGTAATTCTCCTTGTACTGGAGAAAATCTCTTCAATAAAAAGGCTTTACGTCAGGTTGCTCAGTGCTCCACTGACTTCCCTGGTTCTAAAAACCATCCCAAGCCTTCTTTTTCCCCAGGACGTAGGAAATGTCCTACCAAACCTTCTTTCCCTAAGAAAAGAAGGTTTCACCCTTCTCCTGCCCATCCTCCAGATGTACCCAAGCAAGGGACAGCTCATCCTAGTCTGAAGTCTCCAGACTCTAGCCAGTCTAATCATTACCAGCAACCATAGGTTCCTGTGTATTGCAATCTACAGTTATCTTCTTCTTAGCAGAAGTTTATTCTTCAAACTCTACACTGGTTTTTTTCTTTTTCAGTATGCTAAGCTGTTAGGATACTTTTGTCCATGGGTTACAGAATTCTCCCCTTTCTACTACTACGAAGGGAGGTTACAACTATCCCATGATAGTTTCTGTCCCCACATGGACATCTTTCCTTCAGCTGACTTATCATATGGTAAGTCACTTTCCAACCCCCTCTCTTCCAGGGTTTCCCTTGCTTGAGTTGGTACCATACTGAAACACTTCTCTTCCTTCCAGTGTAGATTTTTTGTTATCCTTAAATGCATGCTCTGAACAACTCATCAGACAGGGACGGGAATAGCTCCGCTCCCTTTGTCTGTTTTCTCTCTGTTTTTATACAGGAGAATCCCCTCTGCTGTTTTGTTCAGTTGCTGTATATGCAGGAGTTCCAGTGATTACTTTAATGCTCATTGCAAGCTACTTTTAGCTATCTTGCATAATACTATTCTCTGCAGGTTCTCTTCTTCTAGCCATATCCTTTCCTAGGATATGGCAACACACCTGACTTTTGTCAGTTTTATCTTATACTTTTCCTGCACAATGCTCTCTGCAATCTTCAGAGAAGCTTTCTACTATGGGCCCTTACTACAGAGCATTGAACTTTGTCTCTGGGGGGTTTTCCCATATAGTAGAAAAAGTTTATATAATCAATCCATGGCATGAATGTCCAAGGAGTTCCAAATCTTGCAGGAATCTACCCCTTTTTTTCCTTACAGCTTGGCATTATGCTTTTCTGCTCCACTTGGACAACGCATACTCTTTTAGTGTACATGATACCCCTGTGTCCCTTGGCTGGGTCATCCTGGTGTCTTAGTCTATGCGTCTTTTTGTCCTTTTGGACATGTCAGAGTCCTACAGTACTCCTGACGTGCTCTTGCCAGACTGCTATTACCCTCTGTTTTTTCACGCAACCATATTGGTTATTCCACTGAACTACATTCCTGCACCGCACAAATAGATTCTCTATATATCTTCAGGTGGGTTTTACCCCCTCAATATTAGATGAATCTTTTCCCATCACATTTCTCATGTGAATGTTTTTGTGGGGCTCAGTTGCAGGCATGTATTCTCAGGCTTATATTCGTGTATGTATATGTCCTATACATACATATTTCTGTAGTCTGTATGGGCATAAGTCATGCCCATCTATATATATATCACACATATCTAGACATATATGCACATATATATAGATCTGTATGTCTCTCCATTTATATATATATATATGTGCCCATTGGGAGATGTCCATAGGACGTTAAGTATTACCTGCTAGTCCCCTAACTGTCTGTGCTATAAAGCTTTCCCTTCTTAAGGGGTCCAGACAGTCCACTTGCCTATTCTCATACGGCTCAGTAAGTGGGAACGGTTATACACAATATTATTGCTGTGATGTCAACAGCTTCTATTTTTGTTTTAGATCTCCCTGTCTATGAAGTATCAAACTTCAATGTCTTCCTATCTCTTACCAGCTAGGACAGACAGTGTACATCTTCAGTATTCTGAGTACACTTCTCTTCTCCTTGGAAATAGGGGCTTTTTTCCATACCCCCTCTTCCCTTTAGGACTGGGCTAATTCTCCAGATCGGTCAGTCTTCTTCTTTTAGTTCTCAATGTCAATAACTCTGTACCTAAAAGAGTTTTCAGCTTTTTCCCATAAAGCTTTCCATTGAAGACCTGCCGTTCTTCTCCTACCCCAGTTGACACCTGGGTCACCTGCCCATTCCAGGTTTGGGACTTCATCCTCACTGCTGTGAAGTTTCCTTGAGGATTCCGCTACTGCATCTACAGTACACTCCATCACAGTTCTACTTCCTACAATCCAGTAGGTAAGCTCTTTATTGTACTAGTTTCATTAAACATCTTAATGATATTTGACATACATTCTAAAGACTCTTTTTCCCTGTAGCCTTTAGATTCGCTGTTCCTCTACAGCTTTTCTCTATTCAACTCCTACCCCCCATCCCTCAGGGGATGCCGGGGATCCATGTTTGGGAAATGCCGTCCTGTTACAGGGATTCGCATTTTATGGGATCTCCCCTGGCACCCTCAGCTAGGGAGTCCCCATATGTGAAGACTCATTCCTGCTTGTTCCTGGAGATAGCACAGTTACTTACCTGTAACAGGTGATCTCTGGGAACAGCAGGAATTAGTCTTCACAACCCACCCACCTCCCCTAGGAGTTGTATCTATCTATCTCCTTTCCTCTTTCTCTCCTTCTGTCTCAGCTATGAAACTCAACTGAGGAGAGGCAGTGGGAAAGGCGGGAAGTCAGCGCGCAGGCGCAAGGGATGCTCCCAAAAGCTTTCTGATTGGATGCTGGGGAGCATTCCCGTGCAGGCTCCGTCGGTACCGACGTACCCATATGTGAAGACTAATTCCTGCTGTTCTCAGAGATCACCTGTTACAGGTAAGTAACTGTGCTTTGTGGTCCTGTGTGTTTTGGGCAACCAAACTCTACCTGTTACCTGGATTATATTGTATATTTTATTCCCAGAAGTGAGATTAGAAAATTTACACTGAACATTGCATTCCTTGAATTGAGATTAGAAGATTTACATTGTGATTTGTAAATTGTGATTAGAGCATGGGGTTCGGAGGCTAAATTGTAGTGAAGGAGCATCATAAGAACATAACATAAGATATGCCATACTGGGTCAGACCAAGGTCCATCAAGCCCAGTATTCTGTTTCCAACAGTGGCCAATCTAGGTCATATGTACCTAGCAGTTTCCCCAAGAGACACAAGTTCCACAATGCTTGTACTGGGTCAAGCATTGATATCTTCGGTCACTTCTTAATAATGGTTTATGGACCTTTCCTCCAGGAACTTGTCCAAACCTTTTTTAAACCAGCTACACTAACAGCCTTTACTACATCCTCTGGTAACAAATTCCAGAGTTTGATTACACGTTGAGTGAAAAAATATTTTCTTTTATTAGTCTTAAATAGTTTACCCTGTAGCTTCATTACATGTCCCCTAGTCTTTCTATATTCTGATAAGGTAAACAATCGATCTACGTTTACCCGTTCCACTCCGTTCATTAATTTATAGACTTCTATCATATCTCCCCTCAGCCGTCTCTTTTCCAGGTTAAAGAGCCCTAACCTTTTTAGCCTTTCTTCATAGGAGTATCCTTCCATCCCCTTTACCATTTTGGTGGCTCTTCTCTGTACCTTTTCTAAAATCGCTATATCCTTTTTAAGATACGGCAACCAGAATTGCACACAATATTCAAGGTGCGGTCTCACAATGGAACGATATAGAGGCATTAGAATATCTTTTGTTTTATTTTCCATTCCTTTCCTTATCATACCTAGCATTCTATTTGCTCTCTTGGCCGCCGCTGCACACTGGGCCGAGGGTTTTAACATGGTATCCACAATGACGCCTAAATCTTTTTCCTGGGTGGTGGTTCCTAATGTGGAACCTTGCATCGTGTAACCATAGTTTGGGTTGTTCTTCCCTAGGTGCATAACCTTGCACTTGTCCACATTAAATTTCATCTGCCATTTTGATGCCCAGTCTTCCAATTTATCAAGATCCTCTTGCAATTTTTCACAATCCTCTTGGGTTTTAACAACTTTAAATAGTTTTGTCATCTGCAAATTTGATAACCTCACTCGTTATTCCACTTTCCAGGTCATTTATGAATATGTCAAAAAGCAGCGGACCCAGCACAGATCCCTGGGGTACACCACTATTCACCTTTCTCCATTGGGAAAATTGGCCATTTAGCCCTACCCTCTGCTTTCTATCTTTTAACCAGTTCCTGATCCACAATAGTACATTGCCTCCTATCCCATGACTCTTTAGTTTTGCCAAACGTCTCTGATGAGGGACCTTGTCAAAGGCTTTCTGAAAGTCCAGATACACAGTATCAACCGACTTACCTTTGTCCACCTGTTTATTCACTCCTTCAAAAAAACATAACAGATTAGTAAGACAAGATCTTCCTTGTCTAAAGCCATGTTGGCTGTCTCCCATTAGGTTGTGACTATCTACATGCTGAGTAATTTTATTCTTTATGATGGTTTCTACCATTTTTCCCAGTACTGACGTCAGGCTCACCGGTCTGTAGTTTCCCGGATCACCCCTGGAACCCTTTTTAAAAATTGGTGTTACATTGGCGATCCTCCAATCTTCAGGTATTAGAGATGATTTTAATGATAGTTCACAGATTACTAATAGCAGTTCTGCAATCTCATATTTCAGTTCTTTCAACACCCTTGGATGTATACCATCCATCCCAGGTGATTTGCTACTCTTCAGTTTATCTAATAGTTGTAATACATTTTCCCGATGTATCGATATTTCCTTCAATTCTTCCGCACCTTTAAATACCACTTCAGTCATGGGTAACATCCCTACATCTTCCTCAGTAAAGACCGAAGCAAAGAATTCATTCAGTCTCTCCGCTATCGTCTTGTTGCCTCTTAGTGCCCCTTTAACCCCTCTATCATCTAATGGACCAACTGACTCTCTCACATGTTTTTTGCTACAAATGTACTTGAAAAAGTCTTTATTTCGTGTTTTTGCTTCCGCAGCAAGCTTCTTCTCAAATTCTCCCTTTGCCTGCCTTATCAATGCCTTGTATTTGACTTGCCAGTGCTTCTGCTGTTTCCAGGTTTCGTCGTTTGGCTCTTTTTTCCATTCCCTGAAAGATGATTTTTTGGTAACAGCCTCTCTGACCTCACCGTTAAACCATGCTGGCAGTGTTTTGGACTTCCTTCCACTTTTCTTAAAGCGTGGAATACAGCTGGTCTGGGCTTCCAAGATAGTATTCTTCAACAACACCCAAGCTTGATGTAAGTCTTTAACCTTTGCAACTGCTCCTTTTAGGTTTTTTTTAACTATTTTCCTCATTTTATCATAGTCTCCCTTTCGAAAATTAAAAGGTAGTACTGTGGATTTCCTTACTATCCCTCTTCCACTAATTAAATCAAAGGCGATCATGCTATGATCACTATTGCCAAGTGGCCCCAACAACCTTATCTCTTGCACTAGATCTGGTGTTCCACTAAGGACTAGGTCTAATATGGCTTCCCCTCTGGTCGGTTCATGAACCAGCTGCTCCAAGAAGCAGTCATTTATTTCATCTAGGAACTTTATCTCCCTAGCATGTCCTGCCGTGACACTGACCCATTCGATACCGGGGTAATTGAAATCACCCATTATTATTACTGCGCTGTAACTTTTGTTAGCTTCCTTGATTTCTTTGAGCATTTCATCATCAATTTGTTCATTCTGGCCAGGCGGTCGATAGTACACCCCCACTGCCATCGCCTTCCCCTTTTTACATGGAATCTCAATCCATAGAGATTCTACAGCAAATTTTGTTTCCTGCAAAACTTTAAGCCTTTCTGACTCAGTGCCCTCTCTAACATAGAGCGCAACCCCTCCACCAATTTGATCAGCTCTATCATTACGATATAGTTTGTACCCAGGTATCACAGTGTCCCACTGGTTGTCCTCCTTCCACCATGCCTCTGATATTCCAGTCATTGCAGATGCATTCCTCTGTGCTGCCGGGTAGGGAGGCCCACACCATGGACACCTTTAGCAGAATGTGCTACTAGGGCTCAAAGCTCATGAGCCAGAATCCAAGCTTACCAGCTGTGCATGGGCATGTATTTGTGGGACCTGGTGAGGGAGCTCGCTGGGTTCTCGACTGGTATTTTGGAAGAACCTCTTCAACGGTTTTGGACCCTGACCTCGGTGGTCAAGGAGTACTCCAAGTCCATAACTCATGCGGCCTTTGACAGCTTCGAGTCTGTGGCCAGAATAGCTGCAGTGAGCAATGGGTTCAGGGCAAGTTAGTCGATGCCCCCTGCCAGGGAGAGAATCTCTTCAGCAAGCTCATGACTGACAAGGCCACTGAACTGGAGTCTGAGTTCCTGACCAGGACCAGGCTCTCCAAAAGGACCGCTGATCCTTCCTGATGGAAGTTTTCGGGGAAAAAGTCCCGAAGAAGAGAGAGGTTTACGGACACAATTCCCAGTACTCGACCTTCCCTGCTCCCTAACAGGACCAGCAGGCTAAGGAACAGGGGCATGGTCCGTGTAAGTCTAAGGCCCCCAAACCCCAGCCGCTATCTAAGGTGGGGCTTTTGACTACTTGAGCATAGCCTCTCCTCCCCCGAGAGGTCCAGTCCCACACAGGGAGGGCATCTGGTGTTCTATGCCAATTGGTGGTCCAGTATCACCACCGACACCTGGACCCTGCAGGTGTTGGGGAAGGGTTACTTCATCCATTTCAATCAGATGCCTCCCCTGTTCTTTCCAGGGGAACTCCCGATGACTCCCCTTCACCGAGATCTACTCCAGCGAGAGCTCGCCGGCCTCCTGGCCAACAAGGCAGTAGAACTGGTCCCACTCCATCTCAGGGGCGAGGGGTTGTATTCGTGGTACTTCCTGGTTCCCAAAAGGACCGGCGACTTTTGGCCTATACTGGATTTTTGGGATCTCAACCAGTTCCTGGTGAAGAAGTTCAAAATGCTGTCACTTGGAAACCTGCTGCCCTACCTCCAGCAGAGAGATTAACTAAGCTCCTTAGATTTCAAAGATGCATACAAGCACATCCTCATCCATCTTTGCCATCAGCAGTACCTCCGTTTCATCATTGGAGGATGCCCTTTTGCCTGGCTTTGGCCCCAAGGTTGTTCACCAAGTGTCTGGCGGTGGTCGTAGTCTATCTACGGCTGCAGGGGGTGTTCATCTTCCCCTACCTGGATGACTGGCTCGTCAGGGGCGGCACCATTATCGAAGTCCAGCAGGTGGCATGCCGCACCATTCTCACTCTGGAGTACCTGGGATTTGTCATCAACTAGCCCACTTGCAGCCAACCCAATGCCTAGAGTTCATAGGAGCGCTGCTAGACACGGTCCAGGCCAGAGTCTTCCTCCATCTCGACAGGGCCTGGCGCCTAACAGCCCTTGCAAAGGAAGTTCAGAGCCAGAACCTGGCCTCTGCCTGGCTCAAGTTGCACCTCTGGGGTACATGGCCTCGATTGTGAACGTCACAACCGACACACATCTCCACATGTGTCCAGCCCAGTGGGCTCTCTGCTCCCAGTTGCCTCAGGCAACAGGGTGCCTGCAGGACAGGGTTACCATCACCCATCCCCTCACCGAGTCCCTTGGCTGGTGGTAACAGCTGCAGAACCTGCTGGCAGGAATGCCCTTCCAGGCCCCGACCCCCTTAGAAGGTCCTCACCACAAATGCTTCCAAGTTGAGCTGGGGGTCCCATTGCGACAACCTCCATATTCCAAGCCTGTGGTTGGAGTCAGAGAACCTCCAGAAGATCAATTTCATAGAGCTCCAAGCCTTTGCCTACACTCTCTGGGAATTCCAGCACCACTTGCAGAACAGGTCTGTTCTGATTTAGACAGACAATCAGGTGACAATGTTCTTTGTCAACAAGTAAGGGGGCATGGGGTCGTCCCTCCTGTGCTGGGTGGTTCGCCTCTGCACCTTCGCCAGCGAGGGTGGGATACTCCTCAGGGCATGTACCTCTCCGGTCAGGACAGTGCCCTAGCGGACTGGCTCAGCCAGGGTCTTCCTGCAGTGGATCTCTTTGCCAGCCCGGGCAATGCTCAGTTGACCCGCTTCTGCTCCAGGACGCTGCACCCCTCCCAGGATGCGGCCGATGCATTTCTCATCCCATGGACAGAGGACCTTCTCTATGCCTACCCTCCCACGCCAATCATTGCCAAGACTTTTCAAGGTTCAGATTGACCAGACCACCCTGATTCTCATATCCCCCTGGTGGCCCCAGCATCCGTGGTTTCCTCTGCTCTTCAGCCTGTCTCAGGCGCCCCCTGAAGTACGCCCCGGACGTGCTCTCTCAGGACAACGGCTCTCTCCTACACTCCAACTGGAGTCCCTGGCCCTGACAGCCTGGCTGCTGAAAGGGGGGGTCTCCGTGTCCCAGTTCAGCTTGTCCAGGGAGGTGGATGAGGTCCTACTGGCATCCTTCGAGGATTCCACCCGATAGGCATATGCCTTCAAATGGCGTAGATTCTCTGTTTGGTGTGTGGAGAAGGGTGCCAACCCCTTCTCCTGTTCTGTCCAGCTGGTGCTACAGTACCTGTTGCACTTGTCCAATGCTGATCTGAAGTCTTAATTCCATAAGGGTACACCTCAGTGCGCTGTCGGCGCGCCATCACCTCATCGAGAGGAAGCCCCTCTCCACCTAACCACTCATGGCTCACTTCCGGAGGGGCCGCCTCCTCTCTTGACCACCCGCCCGCCTGCCGGTGGTAGCATTGGATATCAGTGTGGTCCTCTCAAAGCTTATCCTTTGCCCTGTGAGCCACCTCAAGTATCTCCTAGAAGGTGGTCTTCCTCGTAGCTCTCACATCTGCCTGCAGGGTCAGTGAGCCCCAGGCTGTCATAGCTCATGCCCCCTACACCAGATTCCACAGGTGGTACTCCGGACACACCCTAATTTCCTCCATAAGGTGGTTTCTGTGTTTCACCTCAATCAGGAGGTGGTGCATCCAACCTTTTTTCCGTGGCCTCATGCTAACAGGGCAGAGGCTGCTCTCCACACTCTGGACTGTAAGCAGGCCTTGGCCTACTATCTGGAGCGAACCGAGCCTCATCGCCGCTTCTCTCAGCTTTTCTTTTCTTACGATTCTAATCACCTGGGCATAGCAATGTTCAAAAGTACTCTGTCCATCTGGGTGGCGGACTGCATTGCTTTCACCTACGGGGGCAGGCCGGTCTTTCGCTGGTGCACCACATCATGGCGCATAGCATCCAGGCCATGGTGACATCTATAGTGAACCTCAGTTCCCCTGCTGGACCGCCACCTGGTCCTCAGTCCACACCTTTGCAGCGCAGTACTGCCTGGAGGAGGAGTCCTGGCGGTACAGCGCCTTCGGCCAGGCAGTACTCTGTCATCTGTTTGGGGTTTAAAGCAACTCCTGCCCTTTGGTGTGCTAGACTACCGGAGAGCTGGTTTCCCTGGTTGATGGTGTGGTCGCTGCTGAGGTCTTACGACTGAACACTACTCTCTGCTGTTCCTCACGTTTCGCTTTTTGGGTTGCCCATGGCCTGTAACTGAGGAATCCCATATGTGAGGACTGACTTCCTGCTGTTCCCAGAGAAAACCTGCTACAGGTGAGTAACTACAGTTTCTCCTGGAACAAGCAGGAATCAGTCCTCACAACCCTCCCTCCTCCCCATGGAGTTGCTTTTCTTTTTACCGTCTTTGGCTATGTCATCATACTGAAGCAAGATGGCACCCTTGGGCGGGAAGGTGACCATGCATGCGTGGTGGATCTCCCAAAGGCTTTCTTTGAAAGCTGGGGAGAGGTTACCATGCGGGCTCTGTCAGTGCCAATGTCACCCATATGTGAGGACTGATTCCTGTTGTTCCCGGAGAACACCTGCTACAGGTGGGTAACTACAGTTTGTCTGTAGCTTATCCTATATTCTTTTCTGTGTTCCTCTTTTTATGATCTTTTGAATTTTGTATAAGCTGTGTTCTTTGCCTTTATTTGCAGAGCCACCTCTTTGGAGAACCATAAAGGTTTCCAATTTCTTTGTGTTCCTCTTTCTTTTCCATGTGGGCTGTGTAGGATCTTAAGGTGATCAAACAAGTAGAAATGATGACAGCAAAAGCTAGAAGGATACCTGGGTGCATAGGGAGAGGAATAGCCATCATGAAAAAAGAGGTGATAGTGCCTCTGTATTAGTCTCTGGTGAGACCTCATTTGGAGTATTGCATTCTGAAGAGAATGCAGATTAAAAAATATATATATATACAGTCAAACCTCGGTTTTCATGATTAATCCGTTCAAAAAAGTCTGATTAAAACTGAAATGTATGAAAACTGAAGCAATATTTCCCATAAGAAATAATGTAAATCCAATTAATCCGTTCCAGACACCCAAAAATATTCACAAAAAATACATTTTATAGAGAATAACTATATTTTTCATACAGAAAACAATGAGAAATAAATATAAATGGCTAATGAAATGGATAAATGAACATTTAACATCACTTTTACCTTTATTGAAGACTCTTGTTGGCAAAAACAAGAAGGATCCACAAAAAAAAGGCACCAGCCACAGCCACCGGAAACACCATTCTCCCGCTCAGGCAACCTGGAACGCAGAGCTGAGCATGCGTTCCAGAGCCATGTGGCAATGGCTGCAGCAGCACGGGCCTCCAAAGTCTCAGCCAGGCAGAACAGCTCCTGTCACTTCTCTCACCTGCCCGATCGTCACAGGACAGCATACACACACAGATACAGCACTGTAATCTGATCTCCGACTCTCTCACCCGCCTCCGATTCCGTCTCAGAAGCAAATTGCAAGCTGGAAGAAATGCTCAGCAGCAAGTTTGGAAGACCCATCAGGACTGGCATGTTTGGAAGACCCATCAAAGTTTCGCCGTCAGCAGGGAGTCCTCTAATTGAAAGCGTGTTGGAAGCATCAGATCAGCCACACTCTCACTCCTTGATTCTTGCTACAGCATTTTTCAAAGGATCGCTGAAAGCAAAGAGGGCTGGATCGCAAAAACAAGCTAAGTACTGTACTTTACTGAACGAACCCCCCTGGAACGGACCATTTTAAAATTGTACGAAAACCGAGCAGATGTACGAGAACCGGGACAAAATCTCATTGAAAAAAAGACGTCGAAAACCGAAGCTTACGAAAACTGGGGCATACGAAAACCGAGGTTTGACTGCATATACATACATACATACAGGATGGGCGGAGCCACTTTCCATGGCTTACATCCAACCCCATGAAGCTCAAGGCATATTTCCCCAATGAGCCTCATGCTTCAGCCCATTCTAATGCTGAAGGGCTCCAGTAATAACCAATTCCCAGTGCCTTCCTCCTCCAGTCACTGCTTTTCTATCTCTGTGTCTGGACTGCACTTTCTCTCCTTTAGAATCCTCTATATTACCCGCAAGGCTTCTCCCTCCCTCCCTCTCCCCTCCACCCCGATTCTTGTGACAGCAACATCAGGCTGTTACCAGTCCACTCTTCACATTTTGCCTCACTCTTGCAATAACAAGCAAGCAGCTCCTTCAGCTGCTGCCACTATAACAGACCAACTGGAGAAATGTAATAGATGCACATTCCTTTACTTGCTGCTAACCCTCTACAGAGTGCTGGGAAGGGATTGGAATGCTGGAGCTGTATTGGGAGGGGGTGGGAGCCCTTAGGCCAGGGGTCTCAAACTCAAATTGCTTTGAGGGCCAAATGAGGACTTGTAAAGTAACCCGCGGGCCGCATAAGATGCGGGGGCCTAATTTGCATAAATATTTGCATAATGTTACCATACAAAGCGCAGACGTTAATGATGCACATTTCCCAGAGCTGACATATTCCAGTTAATAAATTCAAAATAGATATTTTTCTACCTTTTGTGCATTATTTTCAGTTGCAATTGTTCCAGCCACTTTCTTCTGGTTTCTTTGTGTCTTCTGCTAACTCTCTATCGTCTGCTGTCCATTTGTCCTTTCTTCTCTCTTCTAGTTTTTTTTCCATTCTCTCTCTACATCTGCTTTAACATACTAATCTTTCTCCTTTTGCTCCTTCCTCATTCCTATTTCATCCACTCAAATTTTACCCCTCCATCCTCAATCACCACTTACTTTCCCAATACCCGGCCAATTGTAGATTTTTCTTCCCTCCCACACAAAATATTTTTCCCATCTCCATTTCACTCTCCCAGCTCCATCCCATTTTAATCCTCCCCCAACATCAGCTCCCTTCTAGTTCCAGCCCCACCCCGCATCAGCCCATTTCCAGTCCTATCCTAGCCCCACCATCAGCCCATTTCCTGTCCTAGCTCCCCCCCCACTAAGCCCATTTCCAGTCCTAGCAACCCCCCCAGTCCATTACCATTTCTAGCCCCCCCCATAGCCCATTACCAGTCCTAAGCCCCTCAACAGCCCACTTCCAGTCCTAACCCTCCCATCACCCCATTTTCATTCTTAGCCCCACAATAGCCCATTACCAGTCCTAACCCACCAGTCAGCCCACCTCCAGCCCTAACCTTCATCTGCCCATTTCCAGTCCTAGCCCCCACCATAGCCCATTACCAGTCCAAACCCCCCCCCCCCGCTGCCATTAGCCCATTTCCAGTCCTAACCCCCCATTACCCCATTTCAGTCTTAGCCCCTCCGTAGCTCATTACCAGTCCTAACTCCCCCCCCCATCAGCCCACCTCCAGTCCTTCCTAACCCCCATCAGCCATTTACAGTCCTAACCCCCCCCCCAATCAGCCCAAATAAATAAAATTTAAAAAAAACCTGGCTTCTGCTGCTGCTGCAGCCGTGGCAGCAGCAGAATCAGCTGTCCCGCGGCCCCTTCCCCTCTGCCCGGAAGAGCCCTGAGTCTGTCCATCAGCGACGGGCTTTTCAAGCCGCGAAGAGAGTATTTCCCTTTCGCGCGGCTTTTAAAAAGACTCAGGGCTCTTCCGGGCAGAGGGGAAGGGGCCGCGGGACAGCTGATTCTGCTGCTGCCACGGCTGCAGCAGCAGAAGCCAGGTTTTTTTAAATTGACAGTTGATTCTGCTGCTGCCACGGTTTGTTTGTTTTTATTTTTTGTTTCACTCCGTCGCGGGCCGCACATGCGGCCCGCGTGTTTGAGACCCCGGCCTTAGGCCATAGGGGGACTGCTGAAGTTATATTGAGAGGGGGTGAGAGTGGTTATGTTAAGTAAATGATTACTATACAGCATTTATAAAGTTGCATTTTGCAATTTAAATGTCTAATTAATAAAAGCATGTAAAAGATGAAAATAAATTGAATTATCCTTTATTGATTGTACCTAAAAATGTACCAGAAAATACATTTTTGTATGAAAATGGTCAACATCATTATAGTGCCCTCCAAAAATACCAAATAGCTTGAAAAATAAACACCTAGAATCAGAAGTCTGTTACTAAAGCATATTTAGAAGCAATCACAAGGCATTCCAAAAGATGAAGCTGCAGGGTCCAAGGATATTGAAAGGATAGTTTAAAGAGTGACATGAAGGTGAGTTTGTGGAAAGGAAAGGGTGGTTCCAGAATTAAGGGCTAGAAACTCAAAAACCTGAAGCTAAGATAGCACAGGGCAGTGATGGGATAGAAAACTTTTGAGAGACTAAGCATAGGGAGCATGATGCAATGTGTGGGTGTGAATCAAGGTTTTCCAATTAAAAAGAGAGGAACAGAGGAAGTGATCTGTAGAAGTTTGAAATGTGATTTTTAGATGGATGAGTAGCAATGAAAAACAAAGAGTTAAAACAGAACATGGGCTTAGTAGGGAAATGGAAGGCAAGCAGGGAGAAGTATGATAGTCTTAAGTGCATTATTCTCCATATTGAATTTCATTTGTGCCCCTCAGAGGATCTAAAACACTCACAGCTTCAGCAGATACACTATGGCATAGTTTTGAAGTCGCTGTCAAAACGGACGTTGCCACTGTATCCTTTTCTTCATATTCACTATTAAATGACAGCAGTCTTTGTGGAATGTATGCCACTAACAGACTTTAACTAGGCATTAGGGATAATGCCCTCCTTCAGCTTTGAAAGCTGATATTGAGGGCCATTCCGTGGAGACTAAGAATGGTCTTTCGCCACAGAAATAGCCTATAGCACATATCTTGCATGCTCGGATTATAGTGTGTGCAGAGATGCTCTTTGGATCAAAGTTGCTACATACAGTAACTGTATGATTAATGTTGTGGGTCTTTTCCTCTCTGTACAGCTGTGACTGGAATCGCTACAATCTGAAGTATGCTCTGGCCATTTCCCAGCAGCGGGGCCTGAAGCGTCCTGTGGAGTCTTCCATGAGTGATGAAGACTTGGACGGGTCAGAGACCAGTGACAAGCCTAAGGAAGATGCAGCTATGCATATCTAATATATTTTTCTATTTTCATATGGTCTTCCCTCCTTGTTGGAAACCTGCCATGGATGCTACACAGCCATGTTACTTAAGGCTCTGTGACCCAGCAAGAGACTGCACAGCTATATTATCCTGAGCCTCATTGACCCAGCCACAAATTCCGTGCCACTGCCTGAGGTTCAGTGGCTCTGTCATAACAGTGATACAGCTATAGTGCCTAACAGTGATACAACCATAGTTTCTCTGCAAACACTTTATCTGGCACTCATTGTCCTGCAATGGATTTTTTATCTCTATGTACCATCAGTGGCCACTTGGAAGCTTATTTTTATGTCTGTTCTGATCAGTGTGATAGAACAGAGTGAGTCAGTGAATAAAACATTTAATAATTGTCTCGCCATCCTTTTTTGCTGTTTCCAACTTTACATCTGAAATAACCCTGAGATGCCCAGAAGCTCAGGATATATGAGGTTGGGGACTTGCAAGTTTTAGTTAAATGCTGGTTTATTTATACACAGACTGAACTTATAGAACCTGGCTTCCCACTGGAGTCCCAAAGAAATAGGTTACAAAGCTGCATATACTCATGGTGAGGCAAAGCTTAAATCCAGTCTTGGCTTCCAGTTACTAGTAAATCTTACTTTCACAAACACACAATACTTGTTTTGTTTTTTCATTTAACAATCTTTATTTAAAAAAAATGAAACAGGAATTACAATCAAGTCCACATCAAGGGAAGAGAAAGGAACAAAAACAAAGAAATAACACAAATCCACCTTCCTGATCGTGTCCCCAGTCTAGTCCCGAAACCTCTGGGTTCCCCATCTCATACAGCAGCTTGGAGACTGAGAAACTCCTCTTTTGTGACATCACTGGTATATCCATCCCAGATCCGCCTCCTGTCACCAGTTACCTCAGTCTCCAAGCAGCTGGATGGATGGTGAGCCCGGTACTCCGGGCCCACTGGAGAAACAATTAGGAATAACTTTGAGATTAAGGGGGTTTTCTTGGTTCCATTAAAATTCTCTATTTTGCATATACATTGTGCAGGGTCTGAGGGCCTGTGTCTTTAAGACTTGTCAGACCTTGTCTCCTTCTCCGGGCTCCCTCCTCCCACTCCTCTGTCTTTGCTTTCAGCGGCTTGGGTCAGTGGAGGACAGGCAAGTACTGGAGGGTGAAAAGAGCTTCTTTGAAGAAAGTGTTGCCCGGGAGTCAGACCGGCGCCGTGCAGAAGTGCTGCCAGCCAGTGCGCCCGGTCGGCCCGCAGCGCTTGCACGTGGCCGTCGGCTTTGCTTCCAGGGGCAGCCACCTAAAGCATAGTGCAGCGCTTTGGAGATCTGCGGAGGACGAGTTCGGTGGCTGGAGCCCGATTTCCTCATCTTTCTCCTGTCAGGGGTAAGGCTGCAGGCTGCTGGGGGGGTTTTACGCAGCAGCGTGATTTTGGTGCGAACGCGGCCCTTAGTCCCGGCGCATGCAGAGATCACGGTTAGGCTCTGCGGCCTAGTGCAGTCCGTCGGCAAGTGCTTCGGGGGGTGGCAGGAGCCCTTCGGAGGGATTTTTAGCGCTCCGGGGAGCAGGAAAAGCATCCTTGGCAATGGGCTACGTTTAAAAAAAAAAAAAAGGCCGACGGTTGTACTCCCGCGGGGGCGCGTGGCATGGGGCAAAGCCGTATCCCGTTTCTGCAGGGGACTGTTGCTTGCAGGTTAAGAGGCTGCAGGGTGGCTGTGAGGTCTGGGCTCTCTGCAATGCCCTCCAAGGCCCCATGCATGGTGTGCGGTTCTAAGAAGACCACGGACACGGGGGTCTGTAAACGTTGTGTGAGTGACGCTCCTAGCTCAGAGCAGGGGAAAGACGGAGCTTCCATGCCATCGCCAGAGATCTCGGCCTTGCCCGTAGCTGGGGGCCCGGAGGAGGAGCCGGTGGCAGGACCGTCCTCTGCTGTTGGCCTCCCTTCTCCTCACACCTCGTGGGCTCCTTCCCTGGCCTCCATATTTTCGCAAGAATTTCTTTCCTTACTGCAGTGCTCGGCTTTGGGCAGCACCCAGCAGCTGGAAAGTGTGGCAGGCGGAGGCGCAGTAAAGCGGCACTCCCCTCCCGGTCACATGGACGCCCTTTCTCGAGGGGCCAAGCGCACCCGGGCAGAAGGGGTCGTAGGGGAGCCAACTCCGTCCTCAGAGGGTCCGTTGTCGGATGAGGAAGGTCTTAGCTTAGATTTGGAGGAGGAGCTTGAGGAAGGCGAGCTTACCGAAGGTGAAGACCAAGCCAGGGTGGTGCGGGTCTTCAGAAGAGAGGAGTTGCCGGCCCTCATCGCGGAGACCTTGAAGGTGCTCAACATGCCGGTCCCGGGGACCACGGAGGAGGAAGCCCTCGAGGATCCTTTGTTGCAAGTCTTCAGAAAGAGTCAAAGGGTGTTCCCGGTTCACAGAGTTTTTCACAAAATGATTCAAGAGGAATGGAATACCCCGGAGGCTCCTCTCAAAGGCTCCCGAATCATGGGCCGCTTGTATCCGTTGTCAGATGCAGACAAGGAGATCTTTAAGTCACCCAGGGTGGACGCCGCCGTTTCTGCAGTCACAAAAAAGACTACAATTCTGGTAGAAGGTGGGGCGGCCCTTAAGGACTCCCAGGATAAGAAGTTGGATGTGTTATTGAGACAAGTGTTTGAGGTTAATGCCCTCTCGCTCCAGGCAGCTATCTGCGTGGCTTGGGTAGCCAGAGCCTGTCTACGCTGGTCGCAAGGGGTGTGCGCAGGGCAGGACACGGAGTTGGCAGATGAGGCCTCCAGATTGGAATCTGGGTCAGCCTACCTAGCTGATATCCATTATGATCTGATGCGCGGGTTTTCCAAGAGCATGGCTTCGGCTGTGGCGGCGAGACGCTACCTGTGGTTGCGCAATTGGGCGGCGGATGCCTCTTCCAAGGCGCGTTAAGTAGGCTCCCCTTTAAAGGACGCCTGCTGTTTGGGGAGGATTTGGAGAAGCTGGTCAAGGACCTAGGGGAGTCCAAGGGTGGCCGGTTACCAGAGGACAAGCCTAAGCCAGGGCGTACAATCCCGGCAGGACGGGGGCAGCAGCGGGATTTTCGCCGGTTCAGGTCCCAGAGATATAATTCCTTCCAATGGGGGTGATTTTCCAATAGGAGTCAAGGTTTCCGTGGGTTTCGAGGCGTGGGGAGAGGCTTCGGATCCTCTTCCGCGTCCTCCTTCGCTCCCAAAAAGTCACAATGAGATAAGGGAGCCCAGGCGCCCTTAGTTCCCGTGGGGGGGCGTTTGCAGGAGTTTTATCCTGCCTGGGCCCGAGTCACTTCAGATCAATGGGTGCTGGAGGTTATCCGAGAGGGCTACACGCTGGAGTTTCTCAGGCCGGTGAGGGACTCCTTCATGCAGTCCCCCGGCAGGTCGGCCGCCAAGCTCTCGACCGTTCAAAGACTGTTAGACCTCGGAGCGGTTGTCCCGGTTCCACCAGACCAATGTGGCAGCGGTCGATACTCTATCTACTTCATCGTTCCCAAGAAGGACGGCGGGGTTCGTCCGATTCTGGATTTAAAGGGTGTGATTCGTTGTCTTCGGGTATCTCATTTCCACATGGAAACGCTGCGCTCTGTGTCGGTGGCGGTGCAGAAAGGAGAGTTCCTCACTTCCCTCGATCTGTCAGAAGCTTACCTGCACATCCCCATAAGGCCAGATCACCACAGATTTCTCAGATTTGCGGTGCCGTTCGGGCATTTTCAATTCCGAGCGTTACCGTTCGGGCTGGCGACGGCCCCAAGAGTGTTCACGAAAGTCATGGTGGCGGTGGCGGCGGCCTTGAAGGAAGGGATCCTAGTTCATCCCTATCTGGACGATTGGTTGATCAGGGCGAAGTCTCAGGCGGAGAGCGTGTCGGCTACGGCTCGAGTAGTGGCCTTTCTGGAAAGTCTCGGGTGGATAGTCAATCTGTCCAAGAGCCACTTGGGGCCATCACAAAATCTGGAATATCTCGGTGCACGATTCGAGACGAGCGTGGGGAAGATTTTCCTGACAGACAAGCAGGCGCAGGGCTTGCGGCGCCTAGTCAGGAGATTTCTGGAATGCAAGGCACCTTCAGCGTGGCGTTACCTGCAACTGCTGGGTACCATGGCGGCGACCATAGAGACGGTACCGTGGGCAAGGGCTCACATGCGACCCTTGCAGGGAGCACTGCTTCGCAAATGGTCGCACCAGCAGGACCCGCTGACTCAACGTCTGCCCTGCCCGGAGGAAGTCCATCGAAGTCTGCAGTGGTGGCTGGTTCCCGAATCGCTGGGGCGCGGGAAATCTCTGGAGACTCCGGCCTGGGTGTCACTGATGACGGATGCTTCTCTGCTGGGCTGGGGTGCCCACTGCCAGGGCGGGTTCACCCAGGGCCAGTGGAATGCTCAGGAGCAGGGGTGGCCGATCAACCGGTTGGAGCTACGAGCGGTGGCTCTTGCGTTGTAGGGGTTTCACTCGGTCCTCGGAGGAAAGGCAGTCCGAGTATTCTCCGACAACGCGACAGCAGTGGCCTATGTCAACAAGCAAGGAGGAACCAGCAGCATAGCGCTCGAGGCGGAAGCCACGGGGTTATGCGACTGGGCGGAAGCAAATCTTCTGGATCTCTCGGCGGCGCACGTGGCCGGGGTAGAAAATGTTCAAGCCGATTTCCTCAGTTGGGTGAGGGTGGATCCGGGGGAATGGGTCCTTCATCCCGAAGTTTTTCAGATGGTGGCCCGCAGGTGGGGCACTCCAGTCATGGACCTCATGGCGACCTTCGACTCAGCAAAGGCGAGCCGGTTTTTCAGCAGGAGAAGAGAGCGGATGTCGGAGGGCTTGGATGCCCTCATTCAGGACTGGCCGGAGGGGCAGCTGCTCTATGTGTTTCCTCCGTGGGTCCTCATCGGAAGAGTGGTGCAACGGGTGGAAAGCTTCAGGGGTCAAGTGATTCTGATAGCTTCAGATTGGCCGCGCCGTCCCTGGTACGGGGATCTTGTCCGGCTCCTGGTGGCGAAGCCTTGACGACTTCCGGCCAGACCGGACCTGTTGTCTCAGGGGCCCCTATTCATGCCCCACGTGGATCGATTCTCGCTTACGGCCTGGCTCTTGAGAGGGCGCGGCTGACGTCCCGGGGCTACTCGGGGGCAGTCATCTCTACCTTGTTGAAGGCCAGGAGGAGGTCTACCTCGTTAGCGTATGTTCGCATCTGGAGAATTTTCGAGGGTTGGTGCGCGGACAAGGGGTGCCCGGCCTTGAAGGCCACCATCCCTCAGATATTAGATTTCTTGCAGGATGGTTTTGACAAGGGCTTAGCAGCGGCGGCGCTGCGGGTGCAGGTCGCAGCGGTGTCTTGTTATAGGGGCAGGGTGAGCGGTCAGGCGATTGGGAGCCAAAGAGACATCAAGCACTTTTTGAGGGCGGTGTCTCTCTTGCGGCCTCCATGCAGACAGATCGTCCCTAAATGGCATCTCCCGTTCGTGCTGGACGCTCTGTAGCGCGGCCCTTTTGAGCCCCTAGCGCGGGCATCCCTCAAGGATCTTACGCTCAAGGTAGTTTTCCTGGTAGCAATCTCTTCGGCCCGTCGCGTCTCCGAATTGCAGGCTTTGTCCTTTAGAGAGCCCTACCTTTCTTTCTTTTCGTCCAAGGTGGTGCTGAGAACTGTGCCCACTTTCCTTCCGAAGGTGGTTTCGCCGTTTCATGTTAGTCAGGACTTGTCCTTACCGGTGTTCCCGAGGGGCCTTCCTGGGTCCGCCTCAGAGAGATTGCATCGACTAGACGTTGGTCGGGCTTTACAGCACTATCTCAAGCGGACGGCGCCCTTTAGGAGGTTGGACAGGCTTTTTGTTTTGTTCGCCGGTCGCCAACAGGGTGAGGCGGCGTCGAAGGCGTCTATTGCGAGGTGGATCACGGGGGACATTGCTTCGGCTTATATCTTGAAAGGTAAGGCGGCCCCGGAAGGGCTGAGAGCTCATTCCACCCGGGCGCAGGCCGCTTCTTGGGCGGAGCGACGGTCGGTGTCTCCGGAAGACATTTGTAAGGCAGCGACCTGGTCATCCTTAAATCCCTTTGTAAAGCACTATCGGTTAGATGTCCTACGGGCGGAGGACGCTTCATTTGGAGCGGCGGTGCTTCAGGCTGGGCATCAAGGTCCTCCCCGTGCTTCCTGATGGCACTGCTCTGGTACTACCCAGAGGTTTCGGGACTAGACTGGGGACACAATCAGGAAGATGAAAATAGACTTACCTGCTAATTGTAGTTCCTGGAGTGGACACAGTCTAGTCCCGTATCCCTCCCTGGTGTTTGCTTGGTCTTCCAGCCTGAAGTGTTGGAGGCAGTTCACAGGTGAGTTGGGGGAGTATTTGCAAACCTCTTATGCATAAAGGGGGGTTCTTTAGCGATCCGATGAGTCTTTCTTGAAGTGCTCTTCCTTTTTTTCCTCTCCTCTGGATAGCAGGAGGGGTCTGGTCAGTCTTAAAGTTACACTTTAATTAAGTTTATGGGGGTAGCCCTAGTTCCTCTGTATCTACATATGTTTGTTCTTTATTCTTACTTGTTGCTCCGGTGAGTCTGCTTTGTCAATAGGTAACTGGTGACAGGAGGCGGATCTGGGATGGATATACCAGTGATGTCACAAAAGAGGAGTTTCTCAGTCTCCAAGCTGCTGTATGAGATGGGGAACCCAGAGGTTTCGGGACTAGACTGTGTCCACTCCAGGAACTACAATTAGCAGGTAAGTCTAATTTCATCTTAATATAAACTGGGCCAGCAATCAAAAAACTACTAACCCTATAACTTAGAAAGGAAGTAGCAACATTTTATCCATCTTCTTTACTATTCAGAAACACATTCAATTGATCGGATTCCATGAACACATATTTTGTCTGCTCATAAATCAGGATACATTTACACTGATATTTCATGAAAAAGGAGGCCCCAATTGCCAAGGCGCGAGATCTTAATGCTAAGAAAGCTTTCCGCCGCCTTTGAGTAAGTCTGCATACATCAGGGAAAACCTGTACCGTACTACCACAAAACAATTGATTCTTTTTAGGAAAATATAACCGCAATATTAAAATTTTTATCAGATAAAGAAATAAAAGAAACAATTAGAGTAGCACGTCTGGTAATCTCATCAGTTGAAGATTCCAAAAACGCAGAAACATCCAATGAATGAGATACTAGAACATTCTCTGCGTCATTGGCAATAGGGGAGGAGGCCTCTGTAGAGGACAACAAAGGAACATAGTAAACCGAGGAAAATTTTATAAAGTTCACATCATCAATTAACAGAACCTCCTTGAAATATTTGTATAACAAAATAGAAGGAGAAAGGTAATAGGTTTGTGGAAAATTTAAAAATCTCAAATTTTTTACACGTACAGCATTTTCAAGGGACTCTGATGATGTATATTAACATTATCCCTAATTGAAGAAGAGGCAACAGCCTGCATAACAGAAACCTGCCCCTCTAATTTATTCAGAGCAGTATTATTTTTTGCAATAGCCTCCTCATGAACTCCCAACTTCTGTACCACATCCTTAGAAAATTGAGAGACCTGGGAAAGGGAGGCACGCAGGGACATTTCCATGCGTGTCACCACTTCCCACACGTCCCTCAAGGAAACATCAACTGGGGAAACCACAAACGGAACAGAAGTAGGGAATTCCAATACAGACGGAAGAGCAGACAATTTGCGTTTATCCTCCTCCACTAAGGAAGAAACATCCAAATTACCCGGTGAGGGCTTTGCCCCCAGATTATCAACTCTGGGAGAAATCACCCTCTCAGTCATAACTTCCTGACTGGGTAGGAAAACACCCTGCGCATTAACACACAATACTTTTAAACAAGACTCCACATCTGATGCAGCTTCAGACTATAACACAGCAATATAATATCTCCATATCAGAACTAATGGATCTGTATTGGCATGCATTCTGCTGTTTGGCCTCTTAGCTATCAAAGTGTTAGGAACATTTTTCAGGCATCCCAGCAGCCCTTTTAAATGTCCTAAAGACCAATCTGGATCCTCGAAGGGAAGGTTATTAGCTGCCTAATACCTATTACTCTCAAACATATATCCTCACAAGGAGCCAAATTAACTGTTAACACAAAATTCAGAAACTCCTAATATCGAGAAAGAAAATAGAAAAAACTTGTAAACCACATCTGCTTATTGAACAGCAGCAAAACATAAGTGAACAGCACTGTTGTAAGAGGAAAAGAACTCAGTATCCCTCAAGGCCACAACATGACCCAAAGAAAAAAGTGTGAGTCAATCAGTAAAGACACATAACTGGTGGAACTTGAAACATCAACGGTCTTGGCTACACACAGTGTACAGAAATCAATAGTCCAGTCCCTAGGTGATACTGAGGTCTTTTCCTCTTACAACAGTGCTGTTCACTTATACAACATGGCCTTTTACTCCTCAGTTATCCTCCTGCTATGCCTATTTGTACCCTCTTGCACACTTCCACTTCCAGGGGTAGTTCTATCATTGGGCAAAGTGAGGCAGTCTCCTCAGATAACAATATTTGGGGTCTACAGCAAATGTCTCCAAGATCATTTCTACAATGGACAGCTCACATTTTGGCCAGAAGGTACATAAGCAGCAACACTGAACTGCCAGTGCTGCTAGCTGGCCTGTCCACGTGCTGTAGCAAATGGCAAGGGAAGGACAGCAACCTGCCTCTCAAGGGAACCATAGTTCATGGGCTGAGTCTGGGAGAAGTGGGTAAGCTATGCCTTGCACTGAGCAGCAAGTGGGCGGCAGTGCTGGACCGCAGAAACTCTTGAGTATGTACAGTACTGCCAATTCCCAAAGTCTCATCCTCCCTTACTGGTAAGCTTCCGATCCCCACAGCCTGTGCTGTTGGTTGTTGGGAAGTAGCTAGAAGGAAAAGTGGAAAAATTGAGGAGGTGGGGGAAGGGAGAGAAGAAATGGGACCTTCCTCGCAGTCCCTCCAGTCCAGATGAGTAGTTTATGCTCATCTACCAGCAGGTGGAGACTGAGAAAACACCAAACTTGAAACATTTATTTATTTTTATTTATTTAGACAGTTTTGTATACCGCCTTATCCTTCAATCAAAGCGGTCACAACACAATTAGGGGATAAATTTAACACGCGGGGATATGAGACACATACACTAATACTTACGGGGAACATGGGCAATGGAGGGTTAAGTGGCTTGCCCAAGACCACAAGGAGCATCTGTGGGACTAGAAACCCCAGTCCTTCCGGCCCAAGGTTGCTGTCCTCTAGTGGGATTTGAACCCCCGACCTTCCGGCCTGAAGTACCTTGTCCCAACCACTAGGTTATTCCTCCCTCCATACTATAAGAAACCTGCGTCACCTGACAGCAGTCAGTATTTTCTCAATCTCCACCTGCTGGTAGTAGCACAGTCTGTGCAGCTGGACTTTGGCCTGGGGACCACAGGTAGTGGGCCCCAGGGTGCAGAACCCGGTGGTTCTGGGTCGCTTCCCCCCCCCTTTCCTGAGCTGCCCCTTGGTATGCTCCCTCGTTCCTCCTCAACCTTTGAGAGGGGGCTTGGTCGAGCAGGCCCTTGTGCCTTGTCACGCCCCAGCCCTCTGCCTAAGGCTTAGAGGGGTAGGGTTGCCGTTAACTTCTCTTATAAAAGGTTGAATAAACTATTTTTCTCCAGTGAAGCATGCTGGGAGTTGTAGTTTTGGCCTTCTAAGATGAAGTGTAGTCATGAAACCGAAAGCAAAGGCAAATGACAAAATTTATTCCCCAAATGCAAAGTCCATGTAGACTGTAACAGGATGCTTCTCCATTCATTCACTCAAGGTTATTTACAACTTAGGCTGGATGAGCTTCACAGTCATTAATTATATGCAGCTGCTTATCAATATAAAAGAAAACATAGCTTCTTCATTCAACAAAGTAAAAATATCTTCTTTTTACCTTTGTCTTCATTAAGCATTCAAATGTACATGCAACAGGTATCTTCCCATTAAAAAGAGCAAGTTCCTACCTTCAGTTCAGGCTAGGTTTCAATATTCTACTTTTCAGGAGACTTTATCTTTTCAGCTATTCTTCAGCAAAGGGACTCAATGCTAACAGCTTGACATAGAGTACAGTCCATGAGTACTTCTGGAGGCAATAAATCCTGCTCAGTTGGCTCAACCTGCATTTCCTCTGGCTCCGGTAATGCAGTGCCCTGCTCTGAGCTTTTAACATATGTCTCAGGGTATATTCTCTCTGAGGATCCCTGTGTCTTTCTTGAGCACAGCTCCACCCGGTAAGGATAAATTATACCTGAAGCTGTGGTCACTTCTCCCTGGCTGAGTTCACCAGTCTCCCTCCAGCTTCTGGGAAACAGTCCCTGGTTCACTTCCCTGAGTTCCTTCCTGGAGCTCTGCCACGGCTCCCTGTTCCAGGCTTGGCTCCTTTGACTCCTGTGCTGAGTCCTGGGCTCCCACCTCTGAGCTCTCTGAACCTTCTGATTGGTAACTGGGGTTTGAAGCCTTCTCTGCTCTCTCCTCCAGTGCTCTCCCTCTCCGGGCTCTCCTCTCTTGGGATCTCTCCCTCCGGGCTCTCTTCTCTTGGGCTCTCTCCCCTGCTTTCTCTCTAGCCAAGGTTTATATCCCTGCTTCCCGGGCAGTGTCTCTCCCTCTCTGGACAGGTGTTTGAAATTATCTTCCAAGCCTGCAACTACGTCAGCAGAGCTTGTGTGTGGCAGCCTAGGTTCATTTTCTCTCTGTTTGCTTTCTTTAGGCAAAAGCTGAAACCTGTACACTGCAGGGATGTCACTTTTCTTAAAAGCAAAATCATTAGTTTCTCCTATTTCCGTAGGCTCACTACAAGCTTCCTTATCTCACAGCCTTTAAGGACCCTCAGGGAAAAGAAAAACCGATTGGGGAATAGTGAAGGCCGGACATGGGTGAGCAGCAGCAGCTCATTGGCCTTCGGGGGTGGCAGCCAGGTAAGTTCATGGTTGACGCTGGTGGGGTCAGTGGCCTGAATGAGAGTTGGTGCTGAGTCAGTTGGAGCTGCAATGCATATGTGTGGGGCTGATGCGCATCATACGGCAGCAGTCAAGCACAGCTCTTGGAAGTCAGGCTGTGCCGCGGCTGGATGAAAGAGCATATGGCTGCTGCTGATTGGCCTAGGGACATTGAAGGGAGGAGGAGCAGGTTTTCGGGAGCCGACTCATGCACCCAGAGACGCAGGAGGGACCTGTGGGTTTGACAGGAACTTCCACCATTTTGTCTATAGCAAGCTCTTCATGTTGGGAAGATTCTGGGCCTCCAGTGTTGCAGCCTATTGCCAATTTGTCCCCTGGGACCCTGATGGAGCTGCCTGGAGAGGGTTTAGGAGGGAAAAGTAATTGTTACTCTCCTGAATTTGTCCATTTGCTTCTCCAGGTCTTCTGTTTGACACATGGGCTGAGTGAAGGGTCTCCAGCCCTCAGTAGGTCCCCTCTGCGTAGGAGGCAGTGGGCACCCACAGCTCTTAAGCACCCTCATAGGGAGTTGCTGGATGAGGATGCGGCCTCAGAGGGGTCAGTGGATTATTTGGATACTTTGGAGGGGCCTGCGGACCTCCTGGGAGTAGTCTCAGGAGAAGGGGGAGCTCCCAGTGGTGAGGATTCAATGGCAGTGCGGCTTTTTCACCTGGATGAGCTTTCCTCCCTTATTTCACAGTCCTTCATGGCATTGCACATAGTGGAAGAGCCTAGCCCGGAACGCTCTGAGTCCGTGGAGGATCCACTCATGAATGATATCCGTAACCCCCCTGCCCCCCTAGTCTTTTCTTGTTCACAGGATGTTGAAAGCGATGCTTGCGGAGAAGTATAAGGATGCAGCCTTGCGTGTGGGTCCAGAGTATGGCAAAATTTGATTTGTTTCCTTCTGAGGAGCAGGAGTAGTTGCTTCTGCTGGATGCTCTTATGACAGCAGTCACTCAAAAAAACACCATTCTGGTGGAGGGTGGTGCTGCTGGCTTGAAGGACCCACAGGATGGAGACCTTTCTAATGAAGGCCTTTAACGTGACAGCTCTGGCTCTGCAGGAAGCCACTTGTGGCGCTTATGTGGTTAGGATTTGTCTTCGTTGGTCTCAAAGACTCCTTGAGGACTCTCTGGCAGAGTTCGCAGGCCGGAAGGAGGTGGCTAAGCTGGTTCTTCCTTTTTGGCAGATCTGCTCTATGACTTGCTTCAGGCATTGGCGAAGGGTATGACTTCTGTGGTGTCAACGTGGTGACTCTTGTGGCTGCATAATTAGTCAGCAGATATGGCATCTAAGCAAGCTTCCTTTTGCTGGGAAGTTGCTGCTTGGCGAAGATTTGGAGAAGCTGGTGAAGGATTTGGGGGATTCCAAGGTGCCTAGGCTCCCAGAGGATAATCCCAAAGGGGTTGGCGGGGGATTCCCTCAAGGGGCCATGGACAGGACTCTCGTAAGTTTCGTCTACCTGCAGAGATCTCAGTTCCTGCAGCGTGGCCCATCCTTTCGAGCCTTTGGAACTCCCAGAGCTGCCAAATCCTCCAAATGAGGGTTTGGGGGCTCTGATGGGATTCAGCCTGTCAGCGGTCATCTGCAATGGTTTTTCTCTGCCTGGGCCCAGATCACATCAAAAGCCTGGGTCTTGGAGGTTATCAGGGACGGGTATGTACTCAGGTTTACCTGATCCCTCTCAGATGCCTTCATGGGGTCTCTGTGCCGGATCCCTGGCAAGGCACATGCAGGGGCAGGAGACTCTCAAGTGCCTGTTGCAGTTAGAAGCAGTAATGTCAGTGCTGTGGGACGAAGAGATACTTGGTCGGTATTCTCTTTACTTTAAGAGCCAAACGACGAAACCTGGAAACAGCACAAGCACTGGCAAGTCAAATACAAGGCATTGATAAGACAGGCAAAGGGAGAATTTGAGAAGAAGCTTGCTGTGGAAGCAAAAACGTGAAATAAAGACTTCTTCAAGTGCATTCATAGCAAAAAACCTGTGGGAGAGTCAGTTGGTCCATTAGATGATAGAGGGGTTAAAGGGGCACTAAGAGGTGACAAGGCGATAGCGGAGAGACTGAATGAATTCTTTGCTTCGGTTTTTACTGAGGAAGATGTAGGGATGTTACCCATGACTGAAGTGGTATTTAAAGGTGTGGAAGAATTGAAGGAAATATCGATACATCAGGAAGATGTATTACAACTATTAGATAAACTGAAGAGTAGCAGATCACCTGGGCCGGATGGTATATATCCAAGGGTGTTGAAAGAACTGAAATATGAGATTGAAGACCTGCTATTAGTAATCTGTGAACTTTCATTAAAATCATCTGTAATACCTGAAGATTGGAGGATCGCCAATGTAATGCCAATTTTTAAAAAAGGGTTCCAGGGGTGATCCTGGAAACTACAGACTGGTGAGCCTGAAGTCAGTACCGGGAAAAATTGTAGAAACCATCATAAAGAACAAAATTACTCAGCATCTAGATAGTCATGGCTTTAATGGGAGACAGCCAACATGGCTTTAGACAAGGAAGATCTTGTCTTAGTAATCTGTTATGTTTTTTTGAATGAGTGAATAAACAGGTGGACAAAGGTGATTCGGTTGATATCGAGTATCCAGACTTTCAGAAAGCCTTTGAGAAGGTCCCTCATCAGAGACTTTTGGCAAAACTAAAGAGTCATGGGATAGATGGCAGTATACTATTGTGGATCAGTGTCTTACTACAACAAAGGCTGACACACCTTGTTAATGAAGACGAGCACTTTTGTTTATAATACAAAGCAGGGATAACTTGAATTTCACTTATTTAACTTCTTAATTCATACTTATTTAGAAAGGCAAGTAATTCATATATCTACCTATAATTAGTTAAAAGATATCTGGAAAGCTATTAGAATAATGATAACTAAAAGCACTTAATTACAGAAGAATAGATAACTAGAAAGCTAATTACAGAAGAATAATACTTCACCGAAAGAGTTCTACTTCATCCCCTGTCACACTTCGATTGAATGGATCCCTGATTCAACCAGACAAGAGAGACTTCTCAATCGGGAGTTTCTCTAGGCAATGCATCCATTCCTAGAAGAAATCCATTTCTCTGTCTAGCTGAAAACAGGTACCCATTTTATCCAATTGCAAGAACAATCCAGTTATTTCCTATCATGTGACATACACGTAGTATAGAGTCAGTTATCCATTAAGCACACCCAAGACACTGGCCAGGTGCTTGAAAATGCTCAAGGGACACATCCCCCATGGTTTTAGAAGCTCAAAACCTCTACATTATAATTGATGAATTCTTATCCTGTCTACATTGGCTAGCAGAATTGTTTCCAAGGCTAGGTGAATTGTCCTTTTTGTCCTCGTTAATGGGTCTCCATTTGTTTGTTAGGAGAAGGACTCCTAGGTGACGTGTTCTTTTGTCCTCGTTAATGGGTCTCCATTTGTTTGCTAGGAGAAGGACTCCTCCCTGATCTCCTAGTATCTTTCTGTAGTTATGTAAATTGTTTCAACAGTTTCACGTACCCCTATTTCAATGGTTTCTTTTACTCCTTAGTTACTATTGAGGCATATTCACTGCTGAGACATATTCACTACTGAGACATAATCAATAGTGGCATAATCAATAGTCAAAATTCATCTGTACCACAATCAGGAACTGGTTAAAAGATAGAAAGCATAGGGTAGGGCTAAATGGCCAGTTTTCCCAATGGAGAAAGGTGAATAGTGGTGTACCCCAGGGATTTGTGCTGGGTCCGCTGCTTTTTGACATATTCATAAATAACCTGGAAAAGGGAATAACGAGTGAGGTTATCAAATTTGCAGATGAGACAAAACTGTTTAAAGTTGTTAAAACCCGAGAGGATTAAGAACATAAGAACATAAGATATGCCATACTGGGTCAGACCAAGGTCCATCAAGCCCAGTATTCTGTTTCCAACAATGGCCAATTTAGGTCATATGTACCTAGCAGTTTCGCCAAGGGACACAGGTTCCACAATTTTTGTATTGGTTCAAGCATTGATATCCTGGCTCCCTTCTTAATAATGGTTTATGGACCTTTCCTCCAGGAACTTGTCCAAACCTTTTTTAAACCCAGCTACACTAACAGCCTTTACTACATCCTCCGGTAACAAATTCCAGAGTTTGATTACACGTTGAGTTAAAAAATATTTTCTTTTATTAGTCTTAAATAGTTTACCCTGTAGCTTCAAGGCATGTCCCCTAGTCTTTCTATATTCTGATAAGGTAAACAATCGATCTACGTTTCCCGTTCCACTCCGTTCATTAATTTATAGACTTCTATCATATCTCCCCTCAGCCGTCTCTTTTCCAGGTTAAAGAGCCCTAACCTTTTTAGCCTTTCTTCATAGGAGTATCCTTCCATCCCCTTTACCATTTTGGTGGCTCTTCTCTGAACCTTTTCTAAAATTGCTATATCCTTTTTAAGATATGGCGACCAGAATTGCACACAATATTCAAGGTGCGGTCTCACCATGGAACGATATAGAGGCATTATAATATCTTTTGTTTTATTTTCCATTCCTTTCCTTATCATACCTAGCTTTCTATTTGCTCTCTTGGCCGCCGCTGCACACTGGGCCGAGGGTTTTAACATGGTATCCACAATGACGCCTAAATCTTTTTCCTGGGTGGTGGTTTCCTAATGTGGAACCTTGCATCGTGTAACCATAGTTTGGGTTGTTCTTCCCTAGGTGCATAACCTTGCACTTGACCACATTAAATTTCATCTGCCATTTTGATGCCCAGTCTTCCAATTTATCAAGATCCTCTTGCAATTTTCCACAATCTTCTTGGGTTTTAACAACTTTAAATAGTTTTGTGTCATCTGCAAATTTGATAACCTCACTCGTTATTCCACTTTCCAGGTCATTTATGAATATGTCAAAAAGCAGCGGACCCAGCACAGATCCCTGGGGTACACCACTATTCACCTTTCTCCATTGGGAAAATTGGCCATTTAGCCCTACCCTCTGCTTTCTATCTTTTAACCAGTTCCTGATCCACAATAGTACACTGCCTCCTATCCCATGATTCTTTAGTTTTGCCAATAGTCTCTCATGAGGGACCTTGTCAAAGGCTTTCTGAAAGTCCAGATACACAATATCAACCGACTCACCTTTGTCCACCTGATTATTCACTCCTTCAAAAAAATATAACAGATTAGTAAGACAAGATCTTCCTTGTCTAAAGTCATGTTGGCTGTCTCCCATTAGGTCATGACTATCTACATGCTGAGTAATTTTATTCTTTATGATGGTTTCTACCATTTTTCCCGGGTACTGATGTCAGGCTCACCGGTCTGTAGTTTCCCGGATCACCCCTGGAACCCTTTTTAAAAATTGGTGTTACATTGGCGATCCTCCAATCTTCAGGTATTAGAGATGATTTTAATGATAGTTCACAGATTACTAATAGCAGGTCTGCAATCTCGTATTTCAGTTCTTTCAACACCCTTGGATGTATACCATCCGGCCCAGGTGATTTGCTACTCTTCAGTTTATCTAATAGTTGTAATACATCTTCCCGATGTATCGATATTTCCTTCAATTCTTACGCACCTTTAAATACCACTTCAGTCATGGGTAACATCCCTATATCTTCCTCTGTAAAGACTGAAGCAAAGAATTCATTCAGTCTCTCCGCTATCGCCTTGTTGCCTCTTAGTGCTCCTTTAACCCCTTTATCATCTAATGGACCAACTGACTCTCTCACAGGTTTTTTGCTACGAATGTACTTGAAAAGGTCTTTACTTCACGTTTTTGCTTCCGCAGCAAGCTTCTTCTCAAATTCTCCCTTTGCCTGCCTTATCAATGCCTTGCATTTGACTTGCCAGTGCTTGTGCTGTTTCCAGGTTTCGTCGTTTGGCTCTTTTTTCCATTTCCTGAAAGATGCTTTTTTGGCAACAACAGCCTCTCTGACCTCACCTTTAAACCATGCTGGCAGTTTTTTAGACTTCCTTTCACTTTTCTTAAAGCGTGGAATGCAGCTGGTCTGGGCTTCCAAGATAGTATTTTTCAACAACAGCCAAGCCTGATGTACGTCTTTAACCTTTGCAACTGCTCCTTTTAGTTTTTTCTTAACTGTTTTCCTCATTTTATCATAGTCTCCCTTTCGAAAATTAAAAGGTAGTACTGTGGATTTCCTTACTATCCCTCCTCCACTAATTAAATCAAAGGCGATCATGCTATGATCACTATTGACAAGTGGCCCCAACAACCTTATCTCTTGCACTAGATCTGGTGTTCCACTAAGGACTAGGTCTAATATGGCTTCCCCTCTGGTCGGTTCATGAACCAGCTGCTCCAAGAAGCAGTCATTTATTTCATCTAGGAACTTTATCTCCCTAGCATGTCCTGACGTGACACTGACCCAGTCGATACCGGGGTAGTTGAAATCACCCATTATTATTACTGCGCTGTAACTTTTGTTAGCTTCCTTGATTTCTTTGAGCATTTCATCATCCATTTGGTCATTCTGGCCAGGCGCTCGATAGTACACCCCCACTGCCATTGCCTTCCCCCTTTTACATGGAATTTCAATCCATATAGATTCTACAGCAGATTTTGTTTCCTGCAAAACTTTAATCCTTTCTGACTCAATGCCCTCTCTAACAGAGAGCAACCCTTCCACCAATTTGATCAGCTCTATCATTACGATATAGTTTGTACCCAGGTATCACAGTGTCCCACTGGTTGTCCTCCTTCCACCATGTCTCTGATATTCCAATCATATCTAACCTTTCATTTAGTGCTATATATTCTAACTCTCCCATCTTATTTTTTAGACTTCTAGCATTTGCATACAAGCATTTTAGAGAATGTATTTTATTCATATTAATTTGGCTATTGTTAGACATGGGTAATTGTGGAAAATTGCAAGAGGATCTTGATAAATTGGAAGACTGGGCATCAAAATGGCAGATGAAATTTAATGTGGACAACTGCAAAGTGATGGACCTAGGGAAGAACAACCCATTCTCCAGGACCAAGCAGGAAGTCAGTCCTCACATATGGGTGACGTCGGCGCTGACGGTGCCCCCGTGCGGAGCATTTCCCCAGCTTTCAAAGAAAGCCTTTGGGAATTGCAGCGCGCATGCGCTGTCCCCTTCCCGCCCAAGAGTGCCATCTTGCTCAGTCTTCTTTTTTCCGCAGAGCCCGACGGACGTAGTTCGTTTTTCGCCGAGGAAAAAGTTGATTACCCTGTTTTTTGTCTTCCTTCTTCGGTTCGACGCCGGATCCTTTTCCCGTCTGGGCCCGATACGCCGGTATTGAGCCCACTCTCTCTTTTTTCGTATTTTGTTCTTCGTGACTAGCGTTTGCGCCATTTTTCTTTTTCAATGGCATCCCTGTCTTTCGACCCCGCAGGGGCCCTTTTTCCCCCGATGGCTGCCAGCGGGTTTAAAAAGTGTGATCGGTGTAAGAAACTTATGTCTCTTACCGACACACATGACTGCTGCCTCTGTTGCCTCGAACCCGATCATGACCCGATGATCTGTGGTCCGTGTGGCAAAATGTCCTCGAAGGCGTTGAGGAGTCGGCAGCACCAAAAGGACAGAATCTTCTCTGACTCCACGTCCAGACTGGCCCGGACCTCGTCAGAGGCCTCGACGTCTCGAGACTCCGGCCCCGAGCAGCGTCGGGGTTCCTCTGAGCGGGGGTCTCCTTCACGGGAGCAGCGCAGGAAGAAAAAACCCACGAGGGCGGCGTCGGCGGACGCACCTGGTTCCTCGAGGGCCAAGTGCCCCGACCGCCGTCCCGGGTCTTCGGAGTCGGAGAAGCCTGCCAAACAACCTCGTCTCAAGATGGAGTCTCCTGGGCACGTGAGTACTGTAGTCCTCGTGGACTCTCCTCCAGGGGAGCCGACGTCGGGCCCCGAGTCGGGGGCTGCTGAGTCTCCTGAGCTCGGACTCAGGTTGACGGTCTTGGAGAGCAGCTTGGCTGCCTTCATGGAACAGCAGCGGGCACTGATCACCGGTCTCACTGGTGCATCTGCCCCGACCACCGGGACATCGACGTCCAAGTCGACCCCTGAGGCCGAGCTGATCCTCGCGTCCATGCGAGCTCGAGTCGATCCTCGGCCACGGTCTCCCTTGGCCTCCCGTTCGGGACCGAGGTCATCGACGCCGGTACCCTCGGCGTCGGGGCAGAGGGCATCGGTGCCCACCCGAACGGAACCGCTCTATTCCTCCTCCGAGGAGTCGGGCTGGGAGACGGAGGATGAAGAGTCACCCGACACCTTTCGGACTCGGTGTGTCCCATCGGACTCACCGGAGTACTAACCTCGGAGACGATCCCCACCAGAGGATACCCGGTTCTCGGACTTCGTGCACGATATGGCCAAGGCCTTGGCATTCCCCGCGGATTCCGAGGAGGAGCTGAGGAGCTCGAGGCCCTCCAGTATGACTCTCCCCCCGAAGGAGGCCTTTACTGTTCCGGTTCCTCCGATGCTGGAGCGGCTGCTCTTCCGCATGTGGGAGACCCCGACTTCGACGCCGGTGTTAAGCAAGCGGGTCGATTCCATCTATCGAGTCTGCAAGAGCCCCGGGTTCCCAAAGGCACAATTACCGCACCACTCCATGGTTGTGGAATCGGCCATGCATTGACTGAAAAGTCAGAAGATGCACTCCTCGGTGCCTCCCGCCCGGGAGGCCCGGAACCTGGATGCCCTCGGTAAGAAGTGCTTCCAGGGCTCTATGCTTGCTTGCCGTGTCCAGACATACCAGCTCTACATGGGCCATGTACCTTCGAGACCTGGCAAAGGAGATTGCCGGGTTCTCTGCTGGTCTCTCCGAGGAACCTTTGCAGAGGTTCCAGGCCTTGTCCACTGGTATTTGAGAGTGCTCGAAGTTTATCTTTCGAGCAGCCTACGATGGCTTCGAGGCTTCGGCCCAAGTTGCCGGGGCCGGCATCGGTGCCCGCCGACAGGCTTGGCTGCAGTCATCCGACCTCAAGCCATGGGTACAGGACAAGTTGGTCGATGTCCCCTGCCGAGGTGAAAACCTTTTTGGCAAACCCATGGCTGAAAAGGCTGTTGAACTCGAGACCCTGACCAGGACTAGACTGTCCAGAAAAACCTCTGCCCCTTCTCAGAAGAAGAAGGGCTCGGGTAAAAAGACCTTTTACCCAAGGAAGACATCTGCCTATAAACAATACCCTCATTATCAGGTCTCTGCAGCTCCCCAACAGGGTCATCAGGCCAAGGGGCAGGATCATGGGCCAAGTAGGCAGAAGGCCCCCAAGCCACCAACACCGGCTCCTGCACAGCAGGGCGGGGTTTTTTGACTCAGAAGGCATAGCCTCTCCTCCTCAGCTGGCTCACATCAGCACAGGAGGCCGGCTGGCCCTCTTTGCCCACAGGTGGTCAGCCGTCACTTCAGATACCTGGGTGCTCCATATAGTCCAAAAGGGCTATCTTCTTCATTTTCACCAGGTACCTCCCTCCTTTTTTCCAGGGGAGCCTCCAAGACCCCCTCTGCACAGGGACCTACTCCTACAGGAGTTAGAAAGTCTGCTAAAGGAACAGGCTGTGGAGGTCAAGGCTTTTATTCCAGGTACTTTCTGGTACCAAAAAGAACAGGAGGCCTCAGACCCATCCTAGACTTGCGAAACCTCAACAAGTTCCTGGAGAGGGAAAAGTTCAAGTTGCTTACCCTTGGAATCCTGCTGCCCTACCTCCAGCAGGGAGATTGGCTATGCTCCTTAGATCTAAAGGATGCTTATACTCACATCCTTATTCATCCAGACCACAGACAATATCTCCGATTTGTTGTGGGAGGAAACCACTATCAGTACAGAGTACTACCCTTTGGCCTAACCTCCACCCCCAGGCTGTTCACCAAGTGCCTGGCAGTGGTGGCGGCCTACCTAAGGCTTCAAGGTTTTTTTGTGTTCCCATACCTGGATGACTGGTTCATAAGGGGCCAGTCTTCACAGGAGGCCAGTCAAGCCACCCTTCGCACTGTGGCTCTGCTTCAGTACTTGGGGTTTGTCATAAACTTCGCAAAGTCCACTTTGCTCTTATCCCAGAACATGGAGTTCATAGGAGCAAGGCTGGACACTCTTCAGGCAAAGGCTTTTCTGCCCGTGGACAGAGCCCACAGATTAATGGATCTAGCCAGGCAGTTTCGCAGCAATTCCCTGGTCTCCGCCAGGCAATTCCTGAGACTTCTCGGCCATATGGCTTCCACGGTTCATGTAACCCCCAATGCCCGCCTGCATATGCGGCCTGCTCAGTGGAGTCTTCGAACTCAGTGGCATCAGGCCACAGGGAGCCTTGCAGACTCAGTAAGAATATACACACTGCTTGCCTCCTCTCTGCAGTGGTGGCTTCATCTTCCGAATCTGGTGCTCGGAGTGTTTTTTCAAACCCCTCCGCACTCTCAAGTGCTGACAACCGATGCTTCTCTTCAAGGTTGGGGAGCGCATTGCCAAGGGGCATGTACTCAGGGTCTCTGGACCCCTTGGGAGGCTGCACAGCAGGTAAATTTCCTGGAGCTGCGGGCGATATGCCTAGCTCTGAGGGCCTTCTCCCATCTCACGTCTCACCAGTCTGTACTGGTCCAGACGGACAATCAAGTTGCCATGTTTTATGTGAACAAGCAAGGAGGCACAGGCTCCTTCCTTCTATGTCAGGAAGCACAACGGCTGTGCTCCTGGGCCGTCAATCACGGAATCCTTCTCAAGGCAGTCTACCTCCCAGGTCAAGAGAATTACCTGGCGGACAGACTGAGCAGGATCCTGCAACCACACGAATGGAGATTGAATCCATTGGTGGTTCAGCAGATCTTTCTGAGGTGGGGCCTCCCCACCATGGATCTTTTCGCCAGTCCTCTGAACCGGCAACTCCCGAGATTCTGTTCCAGACAACCGCATCCTCTCAGAGTAGAGCGGATGCTTTTCTGCTCCCGTGGTCCAAAGGCCTACTGTATGCATTTCCTCTCACGCCACTAGTGTCCAGAACACTGTTCAAAGTACTCAAGGACGGGGCCTCCATGATTCTGATAGCCCCCAGGTGGCCGAGGCAATCGTGGTTCCCACTTCTGCTGCAACTGGCGGTGGACACTCCTATTCCTCTGGGGATTCAACACGATCTCCTGTCTCAACAACAGGGATCTCTCTTCCACCCCAACCTCCAGTCCCTTCATCTGATGGCCTGGCTGCTGAAAGGGTAGTTCTGGCTCCCCTACTACTGCCTAGAGAGGTGGAAGACGTAGTCTTAGCCTCTAGAAGGCAATCCACCCGGAAATCCTACGCTCTTAAGTGGCGTAGATTCTCCGCATGGTGTGCTCAGCACAGCGAGAATCCCTTCTTGTGCTTGGTAGCGGTAGTATTGCAATATTTGCTTTACCTCTCCAATCTAGGCCTTAAGTCCAATTCTGTCAGAGTTCACCTCAGTGCTCTCTCAGCGCACCACTTGCCGGTGGACCGGAGGCCTCTTTCCAACCACCCTTTGGTGGCTCGTTTCCTCAGAGGCCTCCTCCTGCTTAAGCCTCCTCTACGTCCACCGGCCCCTGAGTGGGATTTAGATGTGGTCTTACAGCGGATTACTTGTCCGCCATTTGAACCTATGGCTACCTGTCCTCTCCGTTTTCTCTCCTGGAAAACTTTGTTTCTGGTAGCTCTTACCTCTGCTAGGCGAGTAAGTGAACTTCAGGCGCTAGTGTCTGATCCCCCTTACACTAGGTTCTACAGGAATAGGGTAGTCTTACGGACTCACCCCAAGTTTCTCCCTAAGGTTGTCTCCTCTTTCCACCTCAATCAGAAGGTGGTTCTTCCGACTTTCTTTCCCAGGCCGCATGCCAGCCGGGCTGAGATGGTCCTGCATACCCTGGACTGTAGGAGGGCGTTATCCTTCTACCTTGACCGTATGCGGGAGCACCGGAGGGCTGTTCAGCTCTTCGTTTCTTTTGACCCCAATAAGTTGGGGTTACCTGTCTCCAAGCATACTTTGTCCATATGGGTCGCTGACTGTATCGCCTGGGCTTATGGGGCAGCCAGCCTCTCGTTGGAGGGTCGAATCACGGCTCATCGTGTCAGGGTGAAGGCTGCGTCAGTGGCTCATCTCCGCTCTGTTCCGTTGGCAGACATCTGCCGGGCCGCTACTTGGTCTTCAAGCCAGACTTTTGCGGCCCATTACTGCCTTGAAAGGGAGTCCCGCAGGGACAGTGCTTTCAGACAGGCAGTACTCCATAATCTCTTTGGGGTTTAGGCAACTCCTTCCCTCCAGCCCTGATGTTGGGCTACCGGTCGGGGGCGTTCTCAGAGAAGATTCCTTCCTTACGTTCTGACGCTCTAGAGGGAGCTCATTTTTTCGGCTTGGGGTCTCCAGTAGCCTTAAGCTCTGGAGTCCCATATGTGAGGACTGACTTCCTGCTTGGTCCTGGAGAAAGAGTAGTTACTCACCTGTAACAGGTGTTCTCCAGGAGCAGCAGGAATCAGTCCTCACAACCCTCCATCCTCCCCTTGCAGTCATATGATTTATTTTTTGCTATTTTTGCTGTCTTTTAGCTATGTCATTAGACTGAGCAAGATGGCACCCTTGGGCGGGAAGGGGACCGCGCATGCGCGCTGCAATTCCCAAAGGCTTTCTTTGAAAGCTGGGGAAATGTTCCGCACGGGTGCTCCGTCGGCGCCAACATCACCCATATGTGAGGACTGATTCCTGCTGCTCCTGGAGAATACCTGTTACAGGTGAGTAACTACTCTAACTATGGTTACACGATGCAAGGTTCCACATTAGGAACCATCACCCAGGAAAAAGATTTAGGCGTCATTTTGGATAATATGTTAAAACCCTCTGCCCAGTGTGCAGCGACAGCCAAGAGAGCAAATAGAATGCTAGGTATAGGTATCATAAGGAAAGGAATGGAAAATAAAACAAAAGATATTATAATGCCCCTACATCATTCCATGGTGAGACTGCACCTTGAATATTGTGTGCAATTCTGGTCGCCGTATCTTAAAAAGGATATAGCATTTTTAGAAAAGGTTCAGAGAAGAGCCACCAAAATGGTAAAGGGGATGGAAGGATATTCCTATGAAGAAAGGCTAAAAAGGTTAGGGCTCTTTAACCTGGAAAAGAGACGGCAGAGGGGAGATATGATAGAAGTCTATAAATTAATGAATGGAGTGGAACAGATAAACGTAGATAGATTGTTTACGTTATCAGAATATAGAAAGACTAGGGGACATGCAATGAAGCTACAGGGTAAACTATTTAAGACTAATAAAAGAAAATATTTTTTCACTCAACGTGTAATCAAACTCTGGAATTTGTTATCGGAGGATGTAGTAAATTATGCTGTTAGTGTAGCTGGGTTTAAAAAAGGTTTGGACAAGTTCCTGGAGGAAAGGTCCATAAACCACCATTATTAAGAAGAGACCCAGGATATCAATGCTTGACCCAGTACAAGCATTGTGGAACCTGTGTCTTTTGGGAAAACTGCTAGGTACGTATGACCTAGATTGGCCACTGTTGGAAACAGGATACTGGGCTTGATGGACCTTGGTCTGACCCAGTATGGCATATCTTATGTTCTTATGTGGTTCCCAAGAAGGAAGACTTGTGGTGTCCCATTCTAGACTTGAAAGGAATCAATAGGATCCTAAGGGTCCTGCATGTCTATATGGAGACTTTGCGTGCCGTGAAAGTGGCCATCCGACAGAGTGTTTCTGACCGAGGCTTACCTGCACATTCCTATCCACCACGATCATCAGCATTTTCTTTGCTTTGCAGTGCCAAGGAGGCATTTTCAGTTTCAGGCCCTGCCGTTTGGCTCAGCTATGTCTACCAAGGTGATGATAGTAATGGTGGATTTGCAGGAGTTTTGGTCCACCATACCTGGATGATTGGTTTATTCGAGTGAAGTCCTTTCAGGAGCGCAGAGAGGCAATGGCTCTGGTAGTCTGTCATCTTCAGGAGTTGGGCTGAGTGGAGCCCTCCCAGTCCTTGGACTATCTGGGGACTCTGTTTGACACCTGCAAGGACATAGTGTTTCTTCCAGAGGACAGGATCGCGAAGTTGCAGGCCCAGGTTCAGGCATTGCGGACAGTCCTCAGCCCATGGGTGTGGGACTATCTTTAGGTTCTGAGCTATATGATGGTCACAGAGTTGGTGCCCTGGGCCAGGTTGCACATGCGACCCTTCCAGGCAGACCTCTTGTTGCATTCATCCCCTCAGCTGCAGTCTATGGAAGTTCGGCTTCCACTTCGGAATGATGCCAGAGTGAAGTGGTTGTTGGACCTGTTGTGGCTCCCTGCAGGCATGCCTCTCGAGTCCCCGAACTGGATAGAGATGACTACAGATGCCAATCTGGCTGGGGAGGACATTGACTGGCTCAGGTGACTTAGAGCAGATGGAGGTTCAATGGTTGATCAACCTTTTCAAGACGTACGTAGTGCGTCAGGTTCTGGAAGTCTTCCTTCCCCTAGTGCAAGGCAAGGCAGTGAGAGTTCTGTCAGACAGTGCCACAATGGTGGCCTATATCAATCGGGAGAGTGGCACGCTGAGTTCATTGGTGGCAATAGAAGTGATTCTGTTGCTGTGGTGGGTGAAGGTCCACTTGCTAGCGATTTTGGTGGCTCATGTAGCCAGGAATGAGAATGTGCAGGTGAATTTTATGAATCACCACTCTCTGGATCCAGAGGAGTGGACACTGTAGGAGTCTGTGTTCCAACGGATCGTGGAGCATTGAGGAGTTCGCACGATGGACCTGATGACATCTCTGGCGAATGCCAGGGTCACCCGGTTCTTCAGTCACTTTATATTGCACATGGTTCATATTTGGCCAAGCACCAGTCTTCTTTATTTCTTTCTTCCTTGGCCCTTTATAGGGTGAGTCCTTCAGTGGATAGTGTCTCACTGGAAGCGAGTAGTCTTAGTGGCATCAGACTGGCCTCAGCGTCCATGGCATGCAGATCAGGTTCGTCAGCTGGTAGAAGAGCCATTTCCCTTCTCACTCAGGGCCCAGTGCAGATGCTGGAACAAGCCAGTCAGTACTAGAGGAGATCAAACCTAAGCTTTCCTTAGAAGCTCAGGTGACAAGACTTCAACTTTCATACTTTGGGCACATCATGCGAAGAGAGAGATCATTAGAGAAAGACACCATACTTGGCATGGTAGGAGGTCAAGGCAAAAGAGGAAGGCCAGCAATGAGATGGCTCGATACAATAACAGCAGCTATGGGTGCTACTCTGTCAATAATGAGCCGCCTGACTGAAGACCGAACACATTTTAGGACAACTATCCAGAGGGTCGCCATGAGTCGACAGACTCAACGATACTTAACAACAACAGTTTCTGTTGAACCGAGTCTTCTGAAAATTGTTCAAAATCCCCTTCACTTCTTTTCCTATTTGTGGTTGTTTTCTGTGGTCCTGCTCCTGGTCCTTCATGTTGAACACAACAAAAATGTTTGTTAGCCATTTTGATTTATCCTCATCAGCTTCTATATATTCCTTCTTTTCACCCTTGTCTGACAATACCACTTTTGCACTTCCTCCTCCCACTAACATATCTGTCTTGACCCCCCTATTTTACTTAATTGGCTATTTTTTTCTTCTTTGTATCTTTGCTTTCCTGACTATTTTCCTAGTCTCTCAAGTTTTTCCAAATATTGATGCTTGTCTTCCTCTTTCTATGATCTCTTGTATTTTATAAAGGCCACCCTCTCTTCACCTTTTCAGTTACTTCTTTTGAGAACCATAGTAGCCCACCTTTTCCTATTACATTTATTTACTTTCCTAAGAATAAGGTTTGCTGCCCTTAAAATATCACCTTTCAGTTTTGCTTTTCTACATCCCCCAGCTGCTCCCATCCCACTAACAACTCTCTGAGGTATTGTCCCAATGGGACGTAGGAATAAAATAAGCAAAAAAAGAAAGATGACAGCAGCATGGAAAAATCTAGTGGATAGGCTGAGTGAATAGAACGGTTAACAGAAAAGATATTAAAGTTAAAATAAATAAAAAAGGAAAGGCTACAGAAATGAAAAGTGGAAACCAAATGTCTGTGTCTGAAAATGTAGAATGGTTGCCTTGTTCATACTTCATTTGCAGAAAAATAAAAGGCTAACTGGAAAAAGCACAAAAAAAAAATAGTTTTTATGGGCCTAACATATTTCTTTTCTTTTTCTTTTTTTTTTTACTTTATTTTTTTTAAATTTTACTGCTGAGCTCTATGAATGGGGATATAGCCATAGTGGGCTATAATGTGCTTCAGAGGGCTGAAGATGGCCAAAAAGGGGTAGGAGTAGGACTCTAAGGGCAATTTTTTGAAGAGTCATCTAACATTACTTGCCATTTATGTGCATAAATCCCAGTATTTTAGTGATTTACATGCACAAATGGGTATTTACACATGTAACTGAAGTGACCAGTATTCTGAAAGTTTGCACATTGGACCAATGTTATGTACTTTCACTGTGTTTGTGAACATGAGTGGAGTTAGGGAGGAACATATTTACATATGTAAATTATAAAATATATAATTTACACAGATTTTTTATGAATCTAGATGCAGGCATTTACACCAGCTCTAGGGCTGGCTTAAGTGATTATGCCTTAGCTTATGCATGTATTTGGCCACTTACGTTAGTATTCTATAAAGAAATGTAGATGTCTTCATTTCTTTATAAAATAGGCTAGAGATAGACATGTGAAAACACACATTAACTAGGTAGGACTTTATAAAATTATCCTCCACAAATACCAAAGCAACTAAAGTGCAAGGGGCATGGAGAAAGGCAGAAGCACTGTGGACTGTATTAGCGAGGATGGCACTCAACATCCACACCAGAGTTGTCAACAGGCTTCCATCTCACATAAAGGAACCGGACAGAGATCTGGTGAAGGATATCCAGCAGTTGAGAATGATGGGGGAAGTGTTTTTGCTAGGCAGTTTCAATGTGCCTGATGTGGGCTGGCGTATCTCATCTGCAAAATCTGAATGAAGTAGAAAGATCTGCAAGGAACTCTATTGAGACAAATGGTGATGGAACTCTCAAGAGAAGGGGTGACACTGCATCCTAATACTCACAAATAAAGAAGGTATGTTAAATGTCCAGATAGGGGGCCCACATGGGCAGCAGTGATCATCACATGGTATAGTTTGCCACAAAAGCTAAACAAGAGGGAGGAGCAGGGTGGAAGAAGAGAAGGAAAGTGGAAAGACAGGAGGCCAAATTGAAAAGAGCTATAAAAAGGGAAACAGATCTTTATGTTAAGATAAATAAGAGTAAAAGGAAAGAAAAACAATATGGTATTCCAAGGAATGGCTGACAAAATATGAGCTAAAGGACTAGTGTTCGCAAAATACAAAACATCTCAAAAGGAAAAACACAGACAACAATATCGGGTTAAGCTGAGAGAAACAGAGAGCAAAATCAGGAAGGCAGAAGAAAAGGTTAAAAAATGTTAGGTGAGGTGACAGGACTTTCTTCAGGAATATCGAAGAAAGAAAAAACTAGTAGTGGAATACTAAAACAAAGATGCTGAAGAACATTATGTGTAAAATAAGGAAAAAACCAGAAATGCTTAAGAAATACTTTTCTTTGGTGTGGAAAGAACAGAGTCAAGAGTTGGTAGTAGAAGAGAAGGACATAGATAACAGTTATTTGCTTGATGAGCAGAGTTGCTGGGGAGGGGAGTGTAGGGAGAGAGGAGAGGTAGTGAGGAACTGCAGAATGGGATGCATGCAGAAATGGATAGGGAACCAACGGAGTGACTTGAAAAGAGGGGTTCTGTGAGTATAGTGACACTCGCAGAAGATTAGCCATGCAGCTGAGTTTTGAACAGTTTGAAGTGGAGATAGATGATTCAGTGGGAGACCATCGAAGAGCAAGTTACAATAGTCTCCTGGAATAGACTACCTGTGTCAGTACTTCAGGCTCCATCCCTGGTCCTATTCAAATCCAGGCTAAAAACTCATCTCTTGGAGACTGCCTTTAGATCCTGATCCCTAAGAACATAAGATATGCCATACTGGGTCAGACCAAGGTCCATCAAGCCCAGTATCCTGTTTCCAACAGTGGCCAATCTAGGTCATACGTACCTAGCAGATTCCCCAAAAGACACAGGTTCTGCAATGGTTGTACTAGGTCAAGCATTGATATCCTGGGTCCCTTCTTAATAATGGTTTATGGACCTTTCCTCCAGGAACTTGTCCAAACCTTTTTTAAACCCAGCTACACTAACAGCCTTTACTACATCCTCCGGTAACAAATTCCAGAGTTTGATTACACGTTGAGTGAAAAAATATTTTCTTTTATTAGTCTTAAATAGTTTACCCTGTAGCTTCATTGCATGTCCCCTAGTCTTTCTATATTCTGATAACGTAAACAGTCGATCTACGTTTACCCGTTCCACTCCGTTCATTAATTTATAGACTTCTATCATATCTCCCCTCAGCCGTCTCTTTTCCAGGTTAAAGAGCCCTTATCTTCCTGTTCTCACCCATTTGTATTTTAATCATTTCACTAAGTATTTCCTTGTCCCCTTATGTTCTGTTTGACTGTCTTAGCAGATTGTAAGCTCTGTGGAGCAGGAACTATCTTTTTGTATATACCTATACGGCACTGTGTATGCCTAGTAGTGTTATATAAATGATAAGTAATAGTAAAAACCTGGACAAGGGACTATGGATAACTAGCAAAAGAATATTTCAAAATGATGTAGATACAGCAGCATTTATGGAGGAGAATATTTGTGAAGAATTTGCTGAGCTGAACGTGGACAAAGCTATGGGACTGGATGGAATATATCCCAGGATACTGGGAGAGCTCAGAGAGGTTCTGAGTTCCCGAAGGATATATATATTTTTTTTTATTGAAAGGCAGGCATAAAATACATTAGGAACTGACATCATAGGCATAATACAATATCAAAAGAGAACAATGCCAAAGTCACTAACAAAAAAACACAAGGCTAGCCAACAAAACGCCTTCTTTTGTTTTTAGACTTTTTTTGTTTTTATTATCCCGTTATACTTGTCCCCCTTCCCGTATCCCCCAATCCCCTCCCACCCTACTGCAAGCCACAGATAACCCCCCCAAAAAGAAAAAACATCTACCCCCCCCACCAGCCAACTTCCCCTCCCACCCCCAAGCCCCCCCATCTGATCTCTCCCGCCTCCCCCCCACGAATCTCCATACCAGCCCATAAAAAGAGAGAGTACGCCAGTCATTCAGCGAACTTGAAAGCAAAAGGCGATGCCGCCGACAAGCATCCTGCAGCAAAACATGTCACCCACCACTTTCGAGGACGGGCCACGGCCTTAAGCAATCAGGTGCCATAACGAAGGACAAAGGGTTCCCACACCTGCTCAAAGCGCAGCAGACGCATCCTCCCAGCAGCTACCCCACGCTCCATTGTATATGTGTCCCACATCCGGTCCAACCAGACAGAAAAAGACGGCAGGAGAGCCTGCTTCCAAACAGAAGCTAGCGACATACGAGCCGCATTCAGACCATGGCGAAGCAAAGCCAGTTGGGGGCTGCACGCCCCGGGCACAGCAACCCCTAATAGAGAGATACCTGGATCCCAGGGAATGCTCACCCCAATAAGCCGCTGTAATCGAGTTTGAATCCCCCTCCAAAAGGTTTGAACACGAGGGCAGGACCACCAGATGTGCTCCAGAGCCCCCTTCTGCCCACATCGCCACCAACACAGATCTGAAACCCCGGGATAAACGCGAGCAATCCGCACAGGAGTCATGTACCACCTATATAATAATTTATAGTTAGTTTCACGGACATTAACTGCCACCGAGCTCTTCCACAGTCTACCCTCCACCTGTTCCCACTGTTGCTCAGAGTACAAAAGATTCAAGTCAGTGTTCCAATTTTCTCTATGCTTGACAAAGCGCGGTTGCTGCGCCTGCAGCTGAGCGTACAAGGCAGCTATTAGATCTTTGGTGGTGGTGCACCCCTCGCAAAAACGCTCCAAATCTGTCATCACTCGGGCCACGTGGGGCCGAACGGCTCTAGCCTGAACCCAATGGGCCACCTGCGTATATTGGAAGAGCTGACTATCGGGAAGGTCAAATTCCTCCCGGAGCATTTGAAACGTTTGCAACTTACCCTCGTCAAACAGTTGTCCTGCACGGCTAAGGCCCTTATGACCCCACATCCGGAACGCCGGATCAACCAATCCCGGGGGAAAGGAAGCATTATCTACTATAGGCGCCAAAGGGGTGAGGTCCGTCCCACGAGGCCGAAAGAATTGGTCCCAACAGCAAAGGGTATGTAAAATGTAGGGATTGCTTAAACGCTGACCACTTCACAGTTTGGGACCAAGCCACAGCCGGTCCCCCAAACCCGCCTCCCCTGCGATAGTCATTTCCAGTTGCACCCATCGCTTGGAGCTATCTGTGATCATCCACTCCACCCCGGCGCGACACTGCGCTGCCGCATAGTACCAGTGAAGATTAGGAACCCCCATAATCCCAATGCGCGATCGAGCATAAAGAAGTTGACGTGGCAAACGCGGCCGACGGTACTGCCAGATAAATTTCATAAGCAGGGTTTGCCAGGTGGCCAATAATCCCTGGGCCAACGAGATAGGGAGAACCTGAAAGAGGTACAAAAACCGGGGAACGACCACCATCTTTACCACCGCAATACGCCCAAACCAGGATAACATTAACCTATTCCAGGTTTCCAAATCGCGCCGAACTTGCCGAAGTAGTGGTTCATAATTAGCCTTAAAAAGGGCCGTCCGGTCCACTGTCAAATTCACCCCTAAATATCGCAAAGCACCCGACACCCACCGGAAGGGGTAGGCAGCATGAAGCTCCGCACAGACCGCTTCCGAGACCCCCACATTCAGAATTTCAGATTTAGCATAGTTGATTTTAAATCCAGACACCTGGGAAAAGGTGTCAAAAAGCTGCATAGCGGCAGAAAGAGACGCGGTGGGATTCACCAAAGATAATATGATATCATCCGCGAAGAGCGCGATCCGGTACTCCGCGGAGCCCACGCGAACGCCCCACATGCCCGAATGTTTGCGAAAGCTCTGTGCCAAGGGTTCCATCACTAGTGCAAACAACAGCGGCGACAGAGGACAGCCTGGACGAGTGCCCCTTTCCAGTGAGAAAGTTCTGGATTGACCCCCGTTAGCCCGAACACATGCCTGGGGGTCTTGATATAAACTATGAACCCAGCGGATGAAATTAGGACCAAAGCCCAACGAATCCAACACACACCAAAGATAACCCCAACTGACTCGATCAAAGGCCTTTTCGGCATCAACCCCCATCACCAGGGTCGGCTGCGAATCTTTCTGCGCTACGTGGATAACCTGCAGCATTCGCCGAATATTATCTGCCGCCTGGCGCCCCGGTACAAACCCAACCTGGTCAGGATGTATCAGAGTAGGGAGAACCCGGTTCAATCGCGCAGCCAACACAGAAGCAAGTATTTTGACATCCTTATTTAAGAGGGAAATGGGACAATATGAGGCCGCATCCTGCAGGGGTTTACCTGGCTTAGGGATCATGACTATCAAAGCCTCACGCTGAGATGGAGGCAGAGGTGCCCCCCTCAGGACCTCATTGAAGAGTACTACCAGCGTAGGCGCTAATTGCACACGGAATTTTTTATAGTACTCCGCAGGAAAGCCATCATTACCCGGCGCTCCCCCCGTTTTCAACCGCCGGATTGCGAGCTCCACCTCCTTCACCGTAAGTTCAGAGTCTAAGTGCTCCCGATCAGGGTTAGTCAACTGGGGCAAGGTGATCATCCGTAAGAAGCCCTGTGCGTGGGCCAAATCAAAAGGTTCGGCTTTATATAACCTTTCCAAAAAAGTAGCAAAGACTTCACGTATCTCTCGTGAGATCACCTTCTTCTGCCCCCCAGAGTCGTGAAGCTCGCGGACCACCTGCCCCGATTGCTGCTGCCGAAGCTGCAAGGCTAAATAGCGACCTGTCTTGTTCCCCTGCTCGTAGAATGTTTGGCGCAATTTCCGGCGCTTATTGTCTAGCTCTCTGTGTGAACATGCATCTAGGTTAGCCTGGACAGCCCGCCATTGACGTAAGACCCGCTTCGATCCAGTCTGGGTGTGCTCTAAGCGCAGCCGGGAAGATTCTCCCACTAATTGACAATATTCCCGTCTCCAGGCCCTCCGCGTGCGAGCCATTCCTGCCATAAGTTGGCCCCGAGCCGTGGCCTTGAAAGCGTCCCAAACGATGGGAAGCGGGACCTCCCCAGAGTTGTTTAGCTCAAAAAAGTCAGTTATAAAACGGCCGTGGTCCTGTACAGCGCACTGCCGCCGAAGGAATCGCACATCAAGCCTCCAGAGCCATTGGCGGTCACTGTACACATCCGCCGGGAGGGAGAGCCAGCACGGGGCATGGTCCGACCAGGTCAACGCTCCGTGACCAGCCTCCACCCTCCCATCCATCAGGCGCTGATCCAACAGAAAATAATCTATGCGGGTGTGCACCTGATGGACAGGAGAAAAATAGGTGTAGCTTCTCTCCCCCTCATGGGTATCTCTCCACACATCGCGCAAGCCCAGTTCTTTTAAAAGGTTTTGCAAGGCCTTACCGGGCCCGTTCAGCCCCCTCCCACCACTACTCGTAGAATCCAAATGGGGCACCAGATGGGCATTACAATCCCCACCGAGTATAATGGGGCCTTTCGCAAATTCAGCCAGCAAGGCCTTCAACCGTGTAAAGAAAGATCCCTGCCCCTCATTTGGTGCATATATGTTAGCTAAGGTTAACATGTGACCTTCCAAGCGTATATTCGCAAAAAGCCACCGTCCCAGGGTATCTCTCTTAACCTCTTCCACCTGTAGGGACAAGCTGTGATGAAATAAGAAGGCCACCCCACGTTTCCTTCGCCCATGCACATCCGAAGCAACCCACACCTCAGTATAAGGATTACGCTTTAACCACCCCTGTTTGCTAGCTCGGAGATGCGTCTCCTGCAAAAAGACAATGTCCCCCTTCAGGGTCCGCAGCTCCGAGAACAGCAAAGATCACTTTCGAGGGGAGTTAAGACCCTTAACATTCAGGGAAATCAAGCGCACCATTGTTATTCAACCACCACACCCCCCCCCCCCGCCCTTTGCTTCCCCTCTGGCCCACAATATGTTTCCCCCACGACTCTTGTAAGAGTTGCAGTGCTCTCTAGCATAAAACGCCATCATCATGAAACCACCAGGCTAGCTGTAGAGATTCACCTCCCCCGCCTTCGTGCTCCATATCTCGAAAAAAAAATACTAAAGCCCCCCCCAACTTCCTGTCCTCCTCTAGCAGTAAAGACCTTCCCCCCCCCCCCCCGCCCACCCCCCTTCCCGTCAGTACCTCCCACCTGTTAAAGAAAAAACAGGACACGGTAAACTGACCCCAAACTAAACTCCGCCCTGGCCCCCACATAGCCAAACTACAAGCATTGCATATCAGATAATTTCCCCCATACATAGCCCATCAACAGAGTGTCTAGCCCGGATTACCCCTTTAACAGAATTCACACAGCATCAACATACCCCCCACTACCCGCATGGGGCAGTAGGTATATACCCAGATCCCTTGCAGACTTAGAACCGGCAGCCCAACGGGAGCAGACCGGGAGAACAGCAAAACACTCAAAACTGGCCATTCAAGTGTGGCCATGAAAGCACAGAATCCCTGAGCAAAGTTTTTCAATCAGAAAAAATAGGCGCTTCAACTCCGGGGAATGTCAAGTAAGCTTTCCCACCCGGGTCCACTTCGAGTGTTGAGGCTTAGGGGTCGGGAGTTGAGGCAGCGCATTATCTTCGACCAGACCCGCCTGGCGGAGAGCTCTCCAGGCCTTTGTATGGTCTTTTGCGGAGATCTTTTTATTGCCCAGGAGGAAATTTATCCGGAACGGGAAGGCCCAGGAGTAGCGAATCCCTTTGTTGTTCAGGACCATCGTTACTGGTTTCATCTCCCTCCGACGGGCCAGTGTAAATGTCGAGAGGTCCTGATATACAGTTACAGTTGCTTCTTGAAACCAGATCGCTTTTTTCTCCCGGCCCCGGCGTATAAGAAGATCAGCATCAGTATAGCGCAAGAATCGCGCAATGACATCCCGGGGCTGGTTGTTAGGAGGCTTTCCCAAAGCCCGATGCATTCGCTCCACTTCCATTTCAGACCCATGGGCTGCCAGCTCCTCCCCTGGGAGCAATTCAGCGATCAAATTTTTGAGGACTACCGGGAGGTCTTCACCGCCCCCCGCCGGTTCCGGGATTCCCCGGAAACGCACATTGTTGCAACGGGAGCGGTTTTCAATGTCATCAATTTTATAAGTGAGCTCCATAGCTTGTGCCCGCTGCCTGTCAAGAGCACATTTGTAAATCCACCATGGCACTATCGTGATCCGCAACTTTTGTCTCAACCTCCTCCACTCGCGCACCAAGATCTTTCATTTCACCCCGGAGTTCCGCAATGGTGCTCATCACCTCTTCGCGCATGGAGCGAAATTCGCCTGCCAAATCCGCAAAGCCCCGACGAAGTTCACGCTGAAGTAGGGCATGCGAGGACAGCATGGTAGGTTCCAATTCACTTTCACTCAGTCTCATCATCAAAACCCTCTGAGAGGTATTTACTGGTTGGACTAGTCGGGACACCACTTTTGCCCTGCAGTCGTTGGGATGAGCATGTGCCCTCTCGGGCTTCAGAGTTTTTAGCCTTAGCAGCCATGGGATAGATAGCAGACCAGCAATCCAAGGATAGGCAGTGAGTAGTTACGAAAAAAGCAGGCAGATGCTGTAAGCAAGTTGAAAAGTCTGAACAATCCCACTCGTGGTCTGCAGGGGGAGTCCAGCCTCACACAATATAGCAAGGTGCAGGAATTATAGATATCCGGGGTTTTCTTCTACAATTCTGGTAGAGAGTAGGTGATTCGCTGAGCAGCGCCCACGTGACTGCTTTAACTTGTTGCACTAGGTGGAACGCAAAGAACCCCGTGCGTTCCAACACCACGTGGCTATGGCAGCCACTTTAATCCAGGCCCCCGCAGCCTCCCGGCAAGCTCTATCTTGCGGGGCCCCAAGCACTCTCACCTCCTCTGCAGCCCTGAAACAGCACAATCACCAGGAAGAAGCAGCAACTCTCAAGGCAGCGGTAGCAGCAGCACCGGAGCACCAATTCCCTCTGCACTGCAGTGCTCAGCGACGGGACACACACGAGCCGCGTCGGAAGGTGCAATTAGAATTGCCCGACTCTCCCGGGGTCAATTCTGAAGGCTCGGGGGAGCAATGCTATGGATATGCGGGTGTTAGCTGAAGAATTGGGGGAGCCCGGGACGGAGCTACACTAGGGAGCAGCCATTTAGCAGCGGGCTCACTAGCGCGCACCCCCCCCCCCACCCGAAGGATATTTTTAACAGATCCCTGGAGACAAGAGAGGTTCCATGTAATTGGAAAAATGCAGATGTGGGAATAAATAAAATGGAAAACTACAGGCTAGTATGCCTCACTTTAGTGGTGGGAAAAGTAATGGAGAAACCGCTGAAGAACAGGATAGTATTTTTTTTATGGAACAGTGGGTTGCAAAATCCAATGCAACATGGTTTTACCAGCAGCAGGTTGTGCCAAATGAATTTGATTTCTTTGACTGGGCTTCTAAATTAGATAGAGGGCATTTGCTGGATGTGGGGTAACCTGTTATACAGTTCCTCATAGGAGGCTTATAAATAAAAATGAGTGGCCTAGGGGTGGGTCCCAGGGTAGTCAACTGGATTAAAAATTGGTTGAATGGTGGAGGAAGTAATGTCATCGAGGCTGATGGCATAGACCTGAGGTTCCATAGCCCTGAAATAAAAATTAAGCAGTAACCCTGCTTCATTCCTGATTGGAAGGGATCACTGGCTTGCTGCAACTCCCTGAGTGCTAAAAGAAGTGGAGGGCTCACAAGAAACGAAACGAGCAATGGCTTTAACAGAATTCTCCTACTCAAGCTCAAGTAAGATGTTCGAGGACAGCAACAACATGGTGGCTAGTGAGATGCTAGAGCTAAGAAAGAGCAGCAGGGACTGGCTGGAGAAAGAGTGATAAGCACTCAGGTGAAGAGGAGCAAATTTCATCCGGAGAGTTTTTGCGGTGGTTCCGCAACTGATTTGGGAACATTCTGTAAGTGACATTGCCACTCTAGGGGTTGAAAAGAGAGTGGAGCTGGCTGAGTTTGCAAGATGCATTGAAGAGCTTGAATTGCAGTTTGAGGAACAAAGGGAGGTGGTATCGGATATGGATAAAGAGTTAACATACCTGGAACAAGTGAACAGTGAAGTTTTGGATAAATTGGAGTACCTCGAGAACTGCTCGAGGCGGAGCAACCTTCGTTTTCAGGGTATCCCTGAGAAGGCAACTTATGAAAACTGCTCTGAAGTGATGTCCAGTATTGTAAAGACATGGTTGCCACTGGAGACTGAGGGAGATGTTGGGTGGAGCTAGATCGTGCTCACCAGGTCCTGGGGACCCACTGGGCTAATCTCCTGAGAGACATAAGTAGTGTGCTTCCATCAGCTCTCCTTCAAAGAGAAAGTAGCAGCGAGGTCCTGTGCAGGTAAAGAGTTTCTGTAGAATGAGCTCAAAATTGAAATCTTTGAAAATCTGGTGACCACTACACTCCAAAAGTGGTGCGACTTGCACGATATCATTAAGAAGCTATGGGAGGAGCAGGTGAAATACCATTAATTGTTCCCATTTGCTCTAGCTATCTCCAAAAACAGTAAAATGCTGCAAGCCCAAACCAGATTGGAGGCAGTAGAGGTCTTGCGAGAACTGAATCTTGATGATATGGAGAATACAGGTACCAGGGGTGGCCCAAGGGGGGTGTGGGGCCATGTGCGGAGACTCATCCGTAAACTGCAAATTAATATCCAAGGAGTTTAACCATAGCAAAAATAATAATAATAATAATAATTTTTGCTATGGTTAAACTCCTTGGATATTAATTTGCGGTGAAAAGCGGGATATAAATACAGTTAAATAAATAAATAAATTTGCAGTTTACGGCTCAGTTTCATCACCAACAGATAGAGTATCTGGACATTTTGCTATACATACAGGTTACCAGTGTATATAGCACTCTCTACCGCAAACCCGTTCAGAAAAATGTATTATTAAAATACTCTAGTTTTCATCCTCCAGCAATGAGGAAAAGCCTCCCTTTTGGACAATTTTTGCGTATTCGAAGGCTGTGCTCCTCAGTGGGGGAGTACCGGTTGCATGCCCAAATCCTGAGTCAGCGTCTGTGTCAAAGGGGATACCCAGCTGATCTAATTCGAAAAGCTTTTAAGAGGGCCTTGTATAATCATCCTGATTGGTGGGGGGTCCAAGGGGGGTCTCAGAATGTAATCTCGTCTACTAGTAGGCAGAGGGATGTGGTGATTAGTATCTTGCCTTACCTACCTACGGTTTCGACCCTTGTGCATATCTTGAAAAAACATTGGGCTCTGTTGTCTCTTCATACTTGTTTTTGCAAGCCTTTAATGATAGCTTATCGGCGCTCTCGTACTATAGGGGACTGGGTGATTCGGACCCGGCCCCGAGAGCTGACTGAGCTATCGGGTTTGCAGCGGGGACATTTTGCCTGTGGGATATGTGATTTTTGTGTTTCAGCAATACAAGGGGATGTTTGGGAAGATCCGAATACAGGATTCCGTTATCGTTCTGTGGAGCACTCTACCTGTCAATCAGACTTTGTGGTATATTTGTTACTATGCCCCTGTGGCCTTAAGTACGTGGGCCGCACTATTAGACCGGTAAGGAAACGTTTGTTAGAACACAGATAGCGGATTGATAAGCGGCAAGAAGGGGCTCCGGGAGTCCTCCATTGTCCACAAGCGAACCACTATTTTAAAGATCTACGGTGGAGGGTTTTGGAAGTGGTTACCCCAGTCCAGCGAGGGGGTGACCGAATAGCCCGTTTGCACTTTAAAGAGCAACAGTGGAATTTTCGTCTGCAATCAATGATACCTACAGGTATGAATGCTGATACTGACTGGTGGGGGTTGCATTTGGGAGCTCAATAAAGTTGTTGAATAGCGGACCTTTGAACTTTGGCGTCATTGTATCACCTGATTTAAACGGTGCGATTCTCATGTGGTTCACATTGCCTGAAGAAGAGCTGTGGAGGAACAGATGGCTTGAAACACCTTCGGTGTCGCCTGAACCTCGTTCGTGTGGAGCGGAGCAGCCCACCTGTCGGCTATTGAAAGATTCCCTTAATCCTATCCGCGGAGTGGAGGGAGTTTATGAGGATATCGTGGACAGAGTGGAGCGTTTTTCCGTTCCTTAAACAGCTAAGTCCTCTTGAGTGTTATTACGTTCCTGAGGGGGACTTGTTGAGCTGTGATATTTGCTTTTATAGCCCGTGAATCGGAAAAGATCCAGCTGACTCTAATACAGTTTTTAGAAAAATTGTTTTTGCTGACAGCAGCAAGTGCTGATTTTGTCGGCTAGGCTGATGAGCAGCCATTTAAACATTGAGTAAAAAGGAGGGTTCACTTCGGGAGAGGAAAGGTTTCTTCTCATGGTGAACGATCCGACAAAAAAAGCTTTTGTATTAGTTAAGGGGTTGTAGTTGGCTTTGGAATTCAAGGGTGGGTGTTAAACTCTTATTTGGTTGGTGATGTATTATAGGGGAATCACGTTTTTTGGAATACATTTAGAACCCATAGCAAACCCGCCGTATCCTAACAGCACTACCAGGACTCACAAAGCACCATACCCTACCTATCAAAAGGCAACACTGCAAATATTAAACCAATACATTTCAGAGAATAACAATACATGACCTACTGGGGAAAGGGAACAAGTGGGAATGTCAAATAGGAATTACATAAACAGAATACCTCAGCTCAGATACACATGCAGAACACAGACCATCACCAAACAAGGAATCACAATTTAGAAACAGGAAGACAATTAAACTGGGAACCCCAAAAGCCAAACTTGGAATGTACAACAACACTGTAGAAATAAAACTATAAATTAATTTCCTCTTGTACTAAACAAAGCGCAGACGTTAATGATGCATATTTCCCAGAGCTGACATATTCCAGTTAATAAATTCAAAATAAAGAGATATCTTTCTACCTTTTGTGCATTTTTTTTCAGTTGCAATTGCTCCAACCACTTTCTTCTGGTTTCTTTGTGTCTGCTGCTAACTCTCCATCGTCTGCTGTCCATTTGTCCTTTCTTCTCTCTCCTAATTTTTTTCCATTCTCTCTCTATATCTGCTTTAAGATACTAATCTTTCTCCTTTTGGTCTTTCCTCATTCCTAGTTCATCCACTCAAATTTTACCCCTCCATCCTCAATCCCCACTTACTCTCCCAATACCCGGCCAATTGTAGATTTTTCTTCTGTCCCCCACAAAATATTTTTTCCCCTCTCCATTTCACTCTCCCAGCTCCATCCCGTTCTAATCTCCCCCAACATCAGCTCCCTTCTAGTTCCAGCCCCACCCAGTATCCGCTCCCTTCTAGTCCCCGCATCAGCCCATTTCCAGTCCTAGCCCCCCCCATCAGCCCATTTCCAGTCCTAGCTCCCCATCCATTTCCAGTCCTATCCAAGTCCCTCCATCAGCTCATTTCCAATACCAGCCTCCCATCAGCCCATGTCTAGTCCTTTCCTAGCCCCACCATCAGCCCCTTGTCAAATCCTAGCTCCCCTCCACTCAGCCCATTTCCAATCCAAGTCCCCCATGAGCCTACTTCCAGTTCTAGCCCCTCCATGAGTCCATTTTAATCCAAGCCCCCACCACAGCCCATTTCCAATCTTAGCTCCCCCAACACCCAATTCCCAGTCCTATCCTAGCCCCCTCCATCAGCCCATTTCCTGTCCTAGCTCCCTCCCCTCACAACCCATTTCCATTCCAAGCCCCCCTCCCCATCAGCTATTTGCAGTTCAAGCCCCCCTTCCACTCAGCCCATTTCCATTCCAAGCCCCCGTCCCCATCAGCTATTTGCAGTTCAAGCCTTCCCTTCCACTCAGCTCATTTCCAGTCCTAGGAACCCCCCCAACCCATTACCAGTCCTAACCCCCCCCCCATAGCCCATTTCCAGTCCTAAGTCCCCATCAGCCCACTCTCAGTCCTAATCCTATCAGCCCATTTCCAGTCCTAACGCCATCACTCAATTTGCAGTTTAAGCCCCCCCCATAGCCCATTTCCAGTCCTAACCCCCTATCAGCTCACTTCCAGTCCTAACCTCATCAGCTCATTTCCAGTCTTAGCCCCCCCCCCCATAGCCCATTACCAGTCCTAACCCCCTATCAGCCCTCTTCCAGTCCTAACCCCATTAGCCCATTTCCAGTCCTAACTCCCACCCCAACAGCCCAGGGAAAATTTAAAATAAAAAAAAAAGCTGTCTGCTGCTGCCGCCACAGTAGCAACGGCAGAATCGAATATCCCGCGGGGCCCCCCACTGCCCGACAGAGCCTGCCCTCCCTGCATCAGCTCTGTCTCCTTAGTCGCACCGGCTTTCAGAGTGCGAAAGGAGAGTTTCTCCCTCATGGCTCTGTTAAGCCCGTGGGGCTGATGGGAAAGTCCCATCAGCCCCTGCGGGCTTAACAGAGCCACGAAAGGGAAACTAGTCTCCCTTCGCGCTCTGAAAGCCGGTGCGACTGCGGAGATGGAGCTGATGCAGGGAGGGCAGGCTCTGTCGGGCAGGGGGAGGCCCTACGGGATATTCGATTCTGCCGTTGCCGCCGTCATGGCAGCAGACAGCTTTTTTTTTTTAATTTTAAATTTTACTTTTAAAGCAGAATGTTCTTTGTGCGGGGCCCCCTGAAACGCTGGGCCCTGTGCAAAAAAAATTCTTGCTCAATGGACGGGCCGGCCCTGACAGGTACTGTGGGGAAATCACCATGGAAGCAAAAAGTGCACTGGTAGCAAGTGGAGAAAGGAAGGGGACGCTTGAAACGCAGCTCAAGAGGTAATCGGCTGAGAAATAGGATGGACTCAAATGACTGAATCCTCCAGTGACACAGTAACTCTTGGACTGGTGAGTTGAAGTTGAGGTTGCTTGATACTGCAGTAAGGTAATAGTGCTAATAATGGTGAGGTTTGGGGGGGTGAACACAGAATGAGGGGGGGGTTTATGACTGAGAATGTCATCTGTCTCTCCTCCCTCCTCTTCTCCACACCCATCCAACAAGTAGCTAAAACCTGTTGTTTCTTTCTCTATAACTGGCAAAATTCGCCCTTTCCTTTATAAACATACTACTACAGTGGTGGTCAATATTATTGGCACCATTGCATTTCAACCCCTTAATGTCCAATATCTCCTAAAAATAAGTGTGGCTAGTGAAATGGCTTTGGACTATATATGCACATGTAGCAGCAGAGCGCAGACAACCCAATAATACCAGGAGTCTGTTCAGAAGGTCCAAATCATTTATTTGTGCACAAGACTCAAGCAGAATCACATTCAAAATGGCTGAGCAATGGCTGTTAGTAAAACAACAACTTTTATAGCTTTCTTTCCCATTCTAAGCATAGGCAAACTTTTCATTGGCCCCGGTAACCCTTCTTACACCTTCTATTGGTTCCGGTACCGTTACGTAGCTATCCAATGGGGACCTTGGTCTGGGCTCAGCACCTGGTTTGCCCCCCTTACAGTCCCAATTACAATGGTCAGTTCACCAACTTCGTTACTTTTCTCCTCCAAGGTCACTATCCAGCTGGAATATGTGGGAAAGCAGGGCACTGTAACCTCTCTCTCAACAGAGTTAATTAATTCCATAGAAGCTGCACACATTTTATCAGTGTTAATTGAAATGGTTTACTGTTTTCTCTGAGTTTCGTTTCTGCTCAGCTAGGTTCATTTGAGCTGAATTAAGTTTCAGTTCTATGGAGGCAATATTGGGGGGGGGGGGGGGTTTACTCCTCATGGCCTAACCACAGGCTTCATTTACAGGTCAAGCTGCTTAGGCCTGCCTGCCTTCATTCAGCGTGGATCATAGGCCTTCGCCTACCACATTCCCCCCTTTGATTAATCTCACCCGAATGCTAATAAGGTGTGAGATGTAAATCACTTTCCTACACAGGAGTAGGGTTCTTACCAATGGTTCCGGGGGTGGGGTGCCATAAAGCTAAAATCTTAGTAGCAGTTTTCCGTTCTACAGTGTTTTCTATCACACTATTAACAGACCGCATACAACAAGGGATTATACATGGTAACAATAGAAACAATCCTACAATCACTAGGATTATCATAAAGAAAGTGGTAAGTCCCCCTAATCCAGAGAAGATAGATTCGAACCAGTTAGGTATTCTAAACCCATGCCAGGTTTGTACTGGCACATAAGCTTGTTTTCGCATATTTTCAGCAATATCTTCAACTACTTGACCTTTATCATCGATTTTCAAACAACAATTGGTTAAATTTAATTTCCCACATACCCCTCCTTCAGCTTCTAGTAAATAATCTAGGGCCAGGCGATTCTGATATATTGCAGTGCGCATTTGTGTGCTTTGTCTGGCTAGAAGTGTGAGTGCTTGGCTAGTTTCATTAGTGATTAGTTCAACTACGGCTTGTAAACGTATAATGCGATTTATCATATACACAGGGGTCCGATAGCCCCACATGCCATCTTCATTCCAAGTGGCAGGTCCATAATAGCCAATAATCCTCTCAGGGGGCCAATCTTCCCCATCCCACTTCTGCCACTTGCCTATCTGGAGAGCTGCTCTTTTCTGTCTCCTAGTGTATACTGGGTATCCTAATTGTTCTACGTGTTCTGTAGGTAGCAAAAAGAAAGAAGGTCGAATGGTTCCTAAGACACATGCTCCTCCCCAGTGGAGAGGGAGTCGGGCATATGCTTGGGTTCCACAGATCCAATACAAGCCAGGTGGGGCTTGCCAAGCATGGGGTTGGGCGAGATTTGTCCATAGATCAGCAAGTTCAGGAAATTTTGCTAAGGGATTGGTGGGTTCAGATTCATTAACTCCTGACCACCAAGACGTCTGCTTTGTAGTGTCATTATAGAACTTCTGGCTGAGACAGACCAGCTGTCCCACCTGCAAGGTGAACTGGGGTCCAGTTCGAGCATAACACAGACGTCCAACTATTGAGTGTGCTAAGACCCATTCACTGGTGGTCTTATGCAATTCAGTGTGATTGTAAGTTATGGAGTAATTCAATTCTTGGGCCTCCCAGGGCCATTGATCACCCATCTTAGTTCCACCACAAAAATAGCAATCTGAAATATGTAGACTGGAGACTACTGCTCCTGCTAACTCTAGAAACAAATTCTGGGAAGGGTGAGGGATATCAAACTTATTTATATGCATAGTCTCATAGAAAGTGTTATGTATATGGTATCGTGATGAGCGATGGGCTTGGGTATTCAATCTTATATATACAATGGTTCCTGGATCTGATCCAGAACCTGCAATACGTAGGCCAAACTTATATCCTTGTTTCCACGCACTAGGATTGACTATGAGCAATTCTAATGGGTTACAAGCACCTTTCTTACAATGTTTTTCTATATCCCTCACATATGGCTTGGTTAAGGCAGCCATTCGATTGTCTCTGGTATTCTCTACCATACCAGTTTTCCATGTGGCATAGAAAACACATTCCCACTTTGGGCAATAATAGTCTGCAATGGGGGCTGTACTATATTCATTGGCTAAAGCTCGTTTACCTGTACATTCTCCCCATCCAGTTGTTCCTTCTGGACACATATACTTATCATTAAGAGCATAAGTTTTCTCCCAATTGGCACATTTGGAACGACTATCTCTATTAATAGCATCACAAGCATCAAAATTCAACACAGCATACTTCGTAGGGTCGGTGAGTGGGGAGGTAGCATTAAGTAAAGCGCCATCTGCATCATTCCATCATATTTCCAAAGTATAATAAGATGGGTTCTGATGCGGGTTGTAGCAAACTTTAGTATTTCCCTTAGTACAAACATTTAGTTCAGTGGTGGTGTAAATACACCGGCTTACCGTACCAGTACAGGTATAGTAAGAATGGTAAAGCAGAGTCTGAGTTACTTTCATACCAGTCCGAGTGGAAGTAATGCAGGCAGTACATGGGGGTAAAGCAAGAACAAGTTCAAAACTCCCCATACAAGCAACCAGAACCAAATAGAAACAAGGATGCATGGTGATTGTAGTCCTTCTGGGTCTCCACTGGAAAATCTTGACCACGACGTCGTCTTCTTGGCACAATGCTGACCCGTTTGCTAATGAAGCAATTCAACGGGTATCGATGTTGATTGAATATCCTCAAATGTCCTGCTGTGGCGCCAACTTATCAATTACAGTTGGCCTGGCGAAAGTCTATGAAGCACAGTTATTTAATGAAGGAAACAAATGTCTTTGCTGTATGAGAAACAGCAATCCTCTTAGAAAGACTTGGCTGCTGTAGGACACTGCAATTCATAGGTGTCCTTAATAAGTTCTAGGTTGCTGGTTGCCTCCGTAGGGTGAGACGCAAAGGGACGTCAGGATGCGGCTCTGCTGTCCACTGGTCCTGATCTGGAACTGCTGCTGGCTTGACTCTGCTGTGGTGGATCCAGGAATTGATTTCTGCTACCTTTACTGCAGTCGGGGTAGACAGGATGACGGTATAAGGCCCCTTCCAATGCGGTTCCAACGGTGTCTTCTTCCAATCTTTGACCCACACCGAGGTACCAGGCTTGTAGGGGTGCAATGGCTCCGCCAAATTGATGGGCAACTGGTCCTGTATCCACGTATAGAGAGTCTGCAGAACAGAACTAAGAGCTAGATGTTCTTGTCTGGTTATTTCTGAACCTATCTGTGACAAACTACCTTTCACACCCTGGACTATTGGTGGAGGTTTGCCATACATAACTTCAAAAGGGGAAAATCCTGATGATTTCATGGGGGCTGAGCGTATTCTAAGTAAGGTTATGGGGAGAACCTGGGGCCACTTCAGGTGGGTCTCCTGACATAGCTTGGATATCTGAGATTTCAAAGTTCGATTCATTCGCTCAACTTTCCCTGAACTCTGAGGTCTATATGCTGTGTGTAACTTCCATTGTATCTGCAAAGCACTTGCTAACTGTTGTGTAATCTGTGATACAAATGAGGGCCCATTGTCTGACCCTATTACTGCTGGAATTCCAAATCTGGGGATAATTTCTTTCAGCAACGCTTTAGTAACTTCTCGAGCTTTCTCAGTCCTAGTGGGAAAGGCCTCTACCCACCCAGAGAAGGTACAAACTAATACTAACATATAGCGGTATCCGCCAGACTTTGGCATTTCGGTAAAGTCTATCTGCAGGTGGTGCATGGGAGTAACACCTCCTGACTGAACTCGGGGTGGTGGCGTGGGACCCTGTTTGGCATTATTCTTGGCACAAATTAGACATTGGCGAGCCACTGAGGCTGACAGGGCTCCCAATGAAGTGATACAAAAATGTGGTCTAAGTGCTTTTTCCATAGCACTCTTCCCATAGTGCGTAGCTTGGTGAAAGGCTTTGACAAAGGCTGGTCCCAAGAGTTCAGGAATCACTATGCGTCCTGGAGGTTGACTGCCCTCTGGCAGTGGCAGTTCAATCCATCCATCTTTCAGTACTCCTTCTTCTTTGTTACAGTAGTAATCCAATTCGTTGGTGGTATATTGTGGTGTCCATAGATTAAGAGGTACTGGAAACAATGCTGCTTGTATTGGTGTGGCCTGTGGTGAAATTTGGCCTGTTATGGCTGCTTTTCGTGCCGAAGCATTGGCAAATCTGTTTCCTTGGGCCACTTCTCCTTTCCCTGCTTGGTGTCCTCTACAATGTATGACGGCCACACGTGTAGGGGCCCATACTGCATCTAATAACATCAATATTTCTGGGCCGTATTTGACTGATTTGCCTCCTGACGTAATGAGCCCTCGTTCTTTGTAGAGAGCTCCATGTGCATGCAAAGTGGTGAAGGCATATTTCGAGTCAGTGTATACATTCAACAACAATTTCGCACCCAATACTAGGGCTCTGGTGAGTGCTATCAACTCTGCTTTCTGTGCTGATGTGCCTGATGCAAGGGCTGATGATTCAACGACTTCATTCCGGGTGACTACTGCATACCCGGCACAGCGTCGTCCATTGATGATGAGGCTGCTTCCATCCACAAAATAAGTCTGGTCAGGATTCTGTAGGGGCACATCTGTCAGATCAGGTCGGCTTGAGAATACAGTATCCATGACCTCTATACAGTCATGCTCTGGAGGGTCTTCGCTGATTGGTATCAGTGTAGCTGGGTTCAAGGCATGGCTCACTTCCAATTGTATTTGTGGATTTTCACATAACATGCTTTGGTATTTCAGCATTCGAGAATTGGTGAGCCAATGATTTGCTTTCTGTTCCATAAGGGCAAGTACCACATGTGGTACGGTAACACGTAGAGTCTGTCCTAAGGTGAGTTTGTCTGCTTCACTCACTAATAATGCTGTGGCTGCGACTGCTCTTAAACATGGTGGCCACCCTTTGGCCACAGTATCCAATTGTTTCGATAGGTATGCTACGGGTCTCTCCCAATGTCCCAATTTCTGAGTCAACATGCCTAGAGCATTTCCTTGCACCTCATGTACAAATAGATGGAATGGCTTGTGGACATCTGGCAACCCGAGTGCTGGTGACGACATCAATTCTTCCTTCAGGGTCTTGAAAGCGGTGTCTTGTTCAGGTCCCCACTCGAGTGGCGACTTTTCTTCTCCCTTGGTGGCTTCATATAGTGGTTTGGCAATCTGAGCAAAGTTGGGTATCCATATCCGGCAGTATCCTGCTGCTCCCAGAAAGGCTATGACTTGCTTTCTGGTAGTTGGGATTGGGATACTGCACACGGCTTCTTTTCTCTCGCGTCCCAACTGTCGGCTTCCTTTGGTTAGACGGAAGCCCAAGTATTTTACTTCTTTTTGGCATAGCTGTGCTTTTGCTCTGGAGACTTTATATCCAGCTTCATCCAATAGTTGCAAGAGGTCAGTAGTGGCTTGTATACATTCACTTTCCGATGTGGCAGCTACCAGTAGGTCATCCACATATTGGAGGAGTACTCTTCTCTCAGGGGCCACTGGGTAGCTTGAAAGATCTTGGTTTAGTGCAGCACTGAAAATGGTGGGTGAATTCTTGAATCCTTGAGGTAATCGTGTCCAAGTGAGTTGGCCCCGTCTCCCTGAGACAGGGTCCTGCCATTCAAAGGCAAACAGCAGTTGGCTAATTGGGGCTAATCTTATGCAGAAAAATGCATCTTTCAAATCCAAAACAGTAAAATGGGTAGCTTCAGCAGGAATCAGTCCTAGGAGTGTGTAAGGATTCGGCACAACTGGATGTATGGTCTCAACTGCTTCATTCACTCTCCTTAAATCTTGCACTGGGCGGTAGTCACCTGTCCCAGGCTTCTTCACTGGCAGGAGAGGAGTGTTCCATGGTGACTGACAAACTTTGAGTAGGCCATACTCCAGCAGCCTTAGCAAGTGGCGATGGATGCCTTCAATTGCTGCTCTTGGAAGTGGATATTGCTTGACGTGTACTGGCTGTGCACTAGGCTTGAGGTTCACAATTATTGGAGCTATATGTTTGGCCAGGCCTGGTGGATTGCCCTCTGCCCATACTCCAGGAGGGGCATCAATGCTTTTCAAGGTAGGTTCAAAATAGGTATCAATGATTGGCTCAGTACTTGGCTCGGTACTATAATATCTCCACTCTTCTTCTCGTGGAACAGTAAGTAACATCAGTCCAGCAGGTTTTGACTGGGAATTTACTGTCATTTGCATCTCTCCTTTCTCAGTAAAGGATATTTGGGCCTGCAGTTTGGCTAGCATATCTCGTCCCAGTAATGGCACTGGGCACTCAGGCATGTAAAGGAATTGGTGCGTTATTTGCTGTCCTCCTAAATTACATATACGATTTTGAAGAAAAGACTTTGTAGCTTTAGCGCCAGTCGCTCCTACAATGGTGACTGCTCTTGTAGAAAAAGGGGCTATTTGTTTATCTACTACAGAATGTTCTGCTCCAGTATCAACCATAAAGTCCATGAATTGGTCTCCTATTTGTATACTGACCATAGGCTCCTGGAGACCTAAAGCGAATTCGGAGCCCGGTCTGTCCTAATCTGCTTCATCCAGATCATAGGCCGTGGCGGCTGCCACTCCCTGGATGGCCTCTGTGCGTTCGCGTTGAGATTGTTCTCGATTGGTTCCTCTACGATTTTGGGGCCGGCCTCTCTCTCTCTCCCTCCAAGGGGCGTGTTCCCCTTCATCCTGAGAGGCTTCTTCGAGTCGCGGGCATGCACTTCTCCAATGTCCTTCCTCCCTGCAATAAGCGCACTGGTTCGCGCCTAATGGGGGCCGGTCATCTCCTCGGCCCCGCCCTCTTCCTCTGCTCCTTCGACTAGGGACACCTCCCCTTTTCTGTTCCACTATGGCCGCAGCCAAAAAAATCTGCTTTCTTCTTCATCCTTCGATCACTTTCTCTCTGTCTTTCATTATCACGATTCACATACACTTTATGAGCGACTTCTAGTAACTGTGTTGCATTCATGCCCGCAAACCCTTCTAATTTCTGTAGCTTACGTCTAATATCTGGTTGTGACTGGTTTACAAAAGCAGAATTCACCATGCATAAGCTTCCTGGTGCATCTGGGTCGTAGGGAGTGTACATCCTATATGCTTCAGTCAATCTTTCATAAAATACTGCAGGGCTCTCATCTATGCCCTGATTAACTTCGGTCACTTTAGAGAGATTCATGGCTTTCTGACCCCCCTTTCTCAGACCTTGCATGAGGCCTTGGCGGAACCGTGACAGGGCTCTGGATCCTAATTCAGTATTTGGATCCCATTTGGGGTCTTCGTTAGGGAATTCTTTCTGAGCTGCTTCGCGATTGTCTATTCCTGCTCTTCCAACTCCCTCTGCTACAGGATTATCTGCTAGCCAGTCGATAGCTGCTCGCTTAATTCGTGTCCGCTCCTCAGTGGTAAATAAAGTAGACAGGAGCTGATGGCAATCTGCCCAAGTGGGTTGGTGAGTTTCCATAATTGTATGCATTAATTCTGTTAACTCTTGGGGCTTATTAGTGTAAGCATAATGCATTTTCCAATTCAACAAATCAGCAGTGGAGAAAGGCACATATACTAGACTCAGGGGTCCCGCTACTATCTGGTCATGCTCATCTCACACGGGTAGTCCCGGGACTTGCCGTAGTGGCAGCATTTTCTTAACAGACGTTTTCTGTAGTCTCACAGAAACTTTCTTAGCAATGGGTTTCTTGTGCACAGCGCGTTTGGCGTGGGGCGCTTCACTCGCTACGTGTGAGCTTACGCTGGCCACTGACACTACACTGTCTGTGTCGCCTTGAGAGGACTCTTCCTCTTCTTCTTCTTCTGACTCAGCCTTTTCTTGATCCTCAGGCGTGCCTGAATCCTCATCAAGAAGGGGGTCCTCTACTCGCTCTTCCGGGTGTGATTCCGGAGTTGGGTCTCGCTGTCGCTGCGGGACTGCCGCAGGATGCGGGGGTACTTTTACCGGATGCTGGGCTCGGGGCTGTCTAGTTACAACTCCCGGGGACTCAGGATCTACCAGAATAGGTTTCTGACTAGGTTTCTCAGCTGTCCCTGCCTTCGGGGTCTGATCTGTCAGTGCTAACAATATCCTGCACTGCTCTTCATAGCAACGCTTTGCCCAAGGGGGTGGATTCTCACAAATACTTAACCAAGAGTCTATATAAAGGTACTGATCAGGGTGTGCTACTCGCACCTTCTGATGAACTGATCGAATAATTCCTAGGCTAAATGTGCCATCTCGCGGCCACAGGGGGTCTATGATGGGCCACTCCCTAGTACACAAAAGCTGCAATCGTGAGGCAGTCATTTTCACTCCATAATCTCCTGAATATCCTTTATTAAAATACTTGATCATACATTCTAACGGAGTGTGCCTAGTAGACCCCGCCCCTCCCATATTGATGTGTGCGCGCAACAACAAACAGAAGGGAAAAAAAAGGAGGGCGGACCGTGGGTAAGGGGTCCTCACGGCCCTAGAAACATTTAGGGGAAACAAGTAACAAGACAAGATGACGGTCGCTTCCTCCTTTTTACGACCTGGACGCGGTCGCCCGGCCAGGAAATGCGTTACTCAGGAGTCCGCCTTCGCTTGGTCCGTGCTGCCAGACCTCTCATTCACACTTCATTCACACAATCATGCTAGCAACGTATCCCAAAAATAGCCCAATCCTGTCTCTTCTGACTAGGCTATATCAAATTCCAAATCAAAAAGACGGTGGTTTCGCCCCGCGCATACTCATGCAGGGTTAATCGGACCGTCTTGAGAGTTGATCATGCTCTCTTACCAAATATCAAATTCCAAAGTTTCAAAGTTCAAACAACAGTTCTGCTCTGACTCAGCTGTCTAGTCAAATCAAAACTATACTCACCGGATCCGGTTCCCGCTCCCAAGCAAGCGCATGAGTTGGACCTCGGACTCCCCCCACGGGTTCGAGGTGTTGGCTCCAACCGGGTCCGGCACCTGCCGAGGCCTGGCCCAACTCCCTCCGATACAACTGGACCGGTGGCGCCTGGGAGCCGAGCCCACGTCGGGAGGGCACGATCCCGGCAGGACCAAACCTGTAGAGGCGGAAAGTCGTGGTATATTGCCCTGTATACCCTCTATTACCACACCTTCCCGGCCAACGCACCAAGAATATGTAGCAGCAGAGCGCAGACAACCCAATAATACCAGGAGTCTGTTCAGAAGGTCCAAATCATTTATTTGTGCACAAGACTCGAGCAGAATCACATTCAAAATGGCTGAGCAATGGCTGTTAGTAAAACAACAACTTTTATAGCTTTCTATCCCATTCTAAGCATAGGCAAACTTTTCATTGGCCCCAGTAACCCTTCTTACACCTTCTATTGGTTCCGGTACCGTTACGTAGCTATCCAATGGGGACTTTGGTCTGGGCTCAGCACCTGGTTGCCCCCCTTACAGTCCCAATTACAATGGTCAGTTCACCAACTTCGTTACTTTTCTCCTCCAAGGTCACTATCCAGCTGGAATTTGTGGGAAAGCAGGGCACTGTAACCTTTCTCTCAACAGAGTTAATTAATTCCACAGAAGCTGCACACATTTTATCAGTGTTAATTAAAATGGTTTACTGTTTTCTCTGAGTTTCGTTTCTGCTCAGCTAGGTTCATTTAAGCTGAATTAAGTTTCAGTTCTATGGAGGCAATATTGGGGGGGGGGGGTTTACTCCTCAGGGCCTAACCACAGGCTTCATTTACAGGTCAAGCTGCTTAGGCCTGCCTGCCTTCATTCAGCGTGGATCATAGGCCTTCGCCTACCACACACACATATTTGACACACAAAAAAATCAAATAAGACGAGGAAATAGTATAAAACTGGGACATTGCCAGGAGATGATGTGGCACCCTTATAAAACAATAAAAATCAGTTTGAACAGAAGAACCACATTTGCATTGCAGTAAAATTAAATGCACCTGTGGTCAATTGTCAGTACTCACATGATTTGAATCAACCAATAAATGATGGCTCTAATGTTTAAAATGGCCACATTCACTCCCTGTTCCATTTTCACAATGCCTGAGACCATTAGAAAAACTATTATCATCAAACATCATACTTCAAAGGGGTACAAGGCCATCTCTAAAGACCTTGGGATTCCTGTGTCTACAGTTCACAATGTTATTAAGAAATTTTCTGCTCGTGGAACTGTCAATGGTGGGAAGAGGAATATTAATCCAGGACATCTTCGAGGGTTAGTGTGAACTGTTGGAAAAACACCATGTACAACATCCAAAGAGCTTAAGGCTGGCCCAGAGCAATCTGGAGTGGTGGTTTCAACCAGCACCATATGCTGCGCACTAAACAAAGAAGGACCCAATGCTCAAAAACAGACATAAAAAGGCATGCCATATCTTTGGCCAAATCCACCTTGAGAAACCACAATCCTTCTGGGAAAATATTCTGTGGACAAATGAAACCAAATTTGAGCTCTCTGGCAATGCAGACTAGCAGTACATTTACAGGTGAAAAAAATTAACCTTATACGGAAAAAAACACACTTCCTACAGTTAAATATGGTGGAGGTTCCATAATGCTATGGGACTGTTTTGCTGCCTCAGGAACTGGAGACCTGGTACATATTAAAGGAATCATGAAGTCAGAGGACTACGAAGGTATTTTGGAGTGAGATGTGCTATTTAGCATCAGAAAGCTAGATCTGAGTCCTCCAGCAGGACAATGACCCAAAACATACATCCAAAAGTACAAAAGAATGGTTAAACAGGAACAAATGGACTGTTTTAAACTGGCTAGCAATGAGTCCTGATATCAATCCAATTGAGAATCTTTGGAAAGAAATTACTATGCCTAAATTGCACAGACATCTTTTTTTTGTTGCATACCTTTGAACGCTCTATCAGGGTTTAATTTGTGGATAAAAAGGAAGTGGAACTGCAGATCTGGAGAGGGGGAGGCAGGCCAGCCATGGGCAGAGCAACAGAAGAGGGCCTGGTTTAAAGAGTTGAGTGACTGTTCTCTGCTCTGCTCCAGCCTCATCTCCTCTTCCCTACAGGTTGCCTGGAAGGGAGGCCCTAGAGAAGAACACCCTTACTATTCTGGAGTCTAAAAAGAAGTGCCAGAACTGTATTCTACCTCGTTCCCCCAGAAAGTAAGCCCTGCATACAATTAAAATATTATGATGATATACAGTTGGAATATTTCTAATTATTTATCAAGATATTGTACACACCATACCTAAAATACAAGGGTGCCAATAATGTTGACCACAACTGTAAGACCCTTATCCATTCTCTAGTTACCTCCTGTCTAGACTATTGCAACCTCATCTTTGCAGGTGTTTCTCTGAATCATCTCTCCCCACTTCAGTCTATTAAAAACTCAGCTGCATGGCTAATCTTCCACCAGTGTCGCTATGTTCATGTCACCCCTCTTCTCAAGTCACTTCATTGGCTCCCTATCCATTTCTTCATCCAGTTCAAACTTCTGAGTGCCTTCATTCGGCTGCTCCTCACTACCTTTCCTCTCTTATCTCTTCCTACACCCCTCTTCGGGTACTCCGCTCTACTGGCAGATCCCTTCTATCTGTGCCCTTCTCTTCCTCTGCCAACTCCAGACTTTGATCTTTCTACCTTGCTGCTCCTTATGCCTGGAACAAACTACCTGAGTCATCAGTACATCAGGCTCCATCTGTGGCCCTGTTCAAATCAGGCTAAAAACTCACTTCTTTGAGACTGATTTTGGATCCTGATCCCCTCAATTTCCTATTTCACCTCCTATGTGTTTTCTTACTATTCTCCTAGATATATCCTAGTCCCCAGTTGTTGTGTTGTCTGTCTGGACTAGACTGTAAGCTCTTATGAGCAGGGACTGTCTCTTGCATGTCTCTGTACAGCGCTGCATACACCTTGTAGAGCTATACAAATGCTAAGTAATAGAGGATGTAGCTGAGTGTCATTGTGGGGGTAGGAAAGGGTGTAGGGTGAATGGATGGTCGAATGGATCTAGTGAGCCCTATAACAGGGTGCCGCAATGATTGAGTTCCCCCACAGTTGGGGATGTATGAATGATGAGGAGTGGGAGTGGGTTGTTTGATTGTGATGGTGGAAGAGGGGTTTAGGAGAGCCACTATAAGGTGTCTTACCTCATTTGGAGAGGGTGACTCTGGGAATGGGATGCCAAATAATTTAGCGGGAAAGGAGGAGAGGGGTCATGGGAGAATGGGTGGAGGGGGTTGAAGAATCATGTGGGTGGCGACTGGCCTACATGGTTGGTACATTACAATAAATCCATGTACAGATGGGTGTAAATTATAAAACTATAACCTATAATGTTAAAGGTTTGAATACTCCAGCTAAACGTGCCTCATTGAGTAGAGCTTGAGAGCCTCCAAGCACACATTATTCTTGTGAAGAAGATGCTCTTATTAAGGAGGGACACATTGTTTCTCCAGTTTGCCAATTACCCAAGGGTAGTGGCAGCCTCAAATATAAAAGAAAACCAGTGTGGCAATCCTCTTCTTGAAACTGCTATATCCTGAAATCTGCGAGCAGATAGCGGACCCAGGTGGGGAGATTCTTGATTGTAAGGGTGAAGTTGGGGGCTCAATATGGAATATAGTTAATATGTACACCCCAAATAAGGAGTGAGGGTACAGCCTAATAGTGGTTACTCCTGAGAGTTCCAACTGGCTAGGGGAACGAGGCAAGAATGCCCCCTATCTCCCCTATTATTTTTTCTTACACTTGAAACGCTCACGGCCAAGATCAGGGCTATTGTGAGAATAAGAGGGATCACAGTGGGGGTCAAGAAGTGTAAGATGGCCATGTTCATGGACAATATATATGCAGTGGGAACCCCAATGCATCACACTCAGGGATAGCAGATGAATTGCATTAGTATGAGGCCCTGTTGGGGTTTAAGGTCAACATGACTAAATCTGAATTCCTGAATGTCTCATTCCAACAACCAGTTTAAGGCAATTAAGCAAGAGGTTCCCCTTTACGAAGGCCAAGAGATGGGTGAAATACCTGGGGTCCAGCTAGGTAAAGACTTGGAGCAAATATATGACCTTGGTTACCTGCATTTGCTCAAACAGGTGGTCAGTGACTTAGGTGGGGGAGGAAAGAGCACTCATGGATGGGACACATTGCTATATTGAAGATGGCTGTTCTCCCATGTTTTCTTTATTTATTTATGGTGCGGCCTGTTGAGTTCCCAAGGTTGAAGCTTAGGAAGCAGAATAAAAAATTGCTTAGATTTATTCAGAGACACAGGCCACCCAGAATACACCACCCAGACACAGGCTACCCAGGGCTCGACAAATCTCAGGTGCCAGGTTGCCATGGTGACCAGAAATGTGCACCTGGGATTTTTCTCCCCCCCCCCCCCAAAACCCACGATTGCAGGCAACAGAGATGAGATCCCGTCTGTCTGCCTGCAGGGATCCGATCTCCCGCGGGCAGATGGAAGAGGTCTTTGCCCAATCGCAGCACTCTTCTGCTCATGGGAGATTGGATCCCCAAGGGCAGGAAAGGAAGAGAAAGCCCTGACTGCAGCAAAAGCCTGTCTACCCATGGGAGATCGATCCTATAAGCAGGACATGAGGGGGGAAGGCTGGATCGCAGCTCGGTGGCAGCAGGCTGATATGGAAGGACAGACTAGATAGGCCATGTGGTCTTTTTCTGTCATCATTTTTCTATGTTTCTATCTTCCATGGGCAGGAGAGGAGGAAGGGATCATGGCAAAAACCCCTTCTGTCTCTCCATGGGAGATCGATCCCCGTAGACAGGACATGAGGGTGAGACTCTGAGGCAGCAGGCTGCCTGCAGGGATCTCATCTTCCACGGGCAAGAGAGGAGAAGAGAATGCGACAAAAGTCCCTTCTGTTTGCCTGTGGGAGATCAATCCCTGCAGGCAGGACAGGAGGGCGAGGCTCAAAGAAATCAAGGAAGCTAACAAACATTACAGCACAGTAATAATAATGGGTGATTTCAATTACCCCGGTATCGACTGGGTCATGTCACGGCAGGACATGCTAGGGAGACAAAGTTCCTAGATGAAATAAATGACTGCTTCAACGAGCAGCTGGTTCATGAACCGACCAGAGGGGAAGCCATAGTGAAACACCAGATCTGGTGCAAGAGATAAGGGTGTTGGGGCCACTTGGCAATAGCGATGATAGCGTTTTATTTAATTAGTGGAGGAGGGATGGTAAGGAAATCCACACTACTACCTTTTAACTTTCGAAAGGGAGACTATGATAAAATGAGGAAAATAGTTAAGAAAAAACTAAAAGGAGCAATTGCAAAGGTTAAAGACTTACATCAAGCTTGGGTGTTGTTGAAAAATAGTATCTTGGAATCTCAGACCGGCTGTATTCCACGCTTTAAGAAAAGTGGAAGGAAGTCCAAAAAACTGCCAGCATGTTTAAAGGTGAGGTCAGAGAGGCTGTTGTTGCCAAAAAAGCATCTTCCAGGAAATGGATAAAAGAGCCAAATGATGAAAACTGGAAACGGCACAAGCACTGGCAAGTTAAATGCAAGGCACTGATAAGGCAGGCAAGAGAGAATTTGAGAAGCAGCTTGCTGCGGAAGCAAAAACGCGTAATAAAGACTTTTTCAAGTACATTTGCAGGAAAAAACCTGTGAGAGAGTCAGTTGGTGCATTAGATGATAGAGGGGTTAAAGGGGCACTAAGAGGCGACAAGGCGATAGTGGAGAGACTGAATGAATTCTTTGCTTCAGTCTTTACTGAGGAAGATGTAGGGATGTTACCCATGACTGAAGTGGTATTTAAAGGCGCGGAAGAATTGAAAGAAATATTGATACATCAGGAAGATGTATTACAACTATTTGATAAACTGAAGAGTAGCAAATCACCTGGACCGGATGGATATACATCCAAGGGTGTTGAAAGAACTGAAATATGAGATTGCAGACCTGCTATTAGTAATCTGTGAACTATCATTAAAATCATCTGTAATACCTGAAGACTGGAGGATGGCCAACATAACGCCAATTTTTAAAAAGGGTTCCAGGGGTGATCCGGGAAACTACAGACCGGTGAGCCTGATGTCAGTACCGGGCAAAATGGTAGAAACCATCCTAAAGAACAAAATTGCTGAAGATGTAGATAGTAATGGCTTAATGGGAAACAGCCAACATGGCTTTAGACAAGGAAGATCTTGTCTTACTAATCTGTTATGTTTTTTTGAAGGTGCGAATAAACAGGTAGACAAAGGTGAGTCGGTTGATATAGTGTATTTGGACTTTCAGAAAGCCTTTGACAAGGTCCCTCATCAGAGACATTTGGCAAAACTAAAGAGTCATGGGATAGGAGGCAGTGTACTATTGTGGATCAGGAACTGGTTAAAAGATAGAAAGCAGAGGGTAGGGCTAAATGACCACTTTTCCCAATGGAGAAAGGTGAATAGTGGTGTACCCCAGTGATCTGTGCTGGATCCGCTGCTTTTTGACATATTCATAAATGAAAAGGGAATAACGAGTGAGGTTATCAAATTTGCAGATGGCACAAAACTATTTAAAGTTGTTAAAAACAATGAGAATTGTGGAAAATTGCAAGGGGATCTTGATAAATTGGAAGACTGGGCATCAAAATGGCAGATGACATTTAATGTGGACAAGTGCAAAGTTATGCACCTAGGGAAGAACAACCCAAACTATGGTTACACGATGCAAGGTTCCACATTGGGAACCACCACCCAGGAAAAAGATTTAGGCGTCATTGAAGATAACATGTTAAAACCCTCCGCCCAGTGTGCTGCGGCGGCCAAGAGAGCAAATAGAATGCTAGGTATCATAAGGAAAAGAATGGAAAATAAAACAAAGATATTATAATGCCTCTGTATCGTTCCATGGTGCGACCGCACTTTTAATATTATGTGCAATTCTGGTCGCTGTATCTTAAAAAGGATATAGTGTGAGGGGGGGGGGCTCATGAGCCCACGGGAAGATGGCCGCAACCTAGTGCAGCTTCAATCTTGATTCTCCCTGCTGAAGTGTAAGCAGGGGAAAAAATGCAGAAACATTTCTCGTTCTTACGAAAAGAGCTCTGGGGGCGATAACAGATCATTCTGACCCTTCAGTGTCGTGGACCGGCGGCTCCCGACCGTAAAAGATGAAGAGAAGCAAACGCTACTAATGCGGATTTCCCTGAAGTGGCGCCAGCCAAGCTGTGGGAGAATTCTGTTACCAGTGCCATAAGAAGAGTGCCATACGAAGAGTCCTAAAGATCAGGGTATCTCGGTGCACCCTTCCGATCCAGATTTTGGCATAACCGGTGAACATTTGAGCACAGAAAAGTGAATCGGAGGCGCGGGAGAGATCCGACGAACGGCGAAAGTTACCTCTGTGCCCGGGTGAGCTGCATTGCACTGATCGTGTGTTTGGGAGGTTAGACCACAGATGGGCGAAACAAGGGCCCCTGTTGCTGCTTCTGCTCCACTGACCTGTAACTTGCTTGTGACCTTTGGATCCTGGGGTGCTGCGGCCATTGCCAGGTGGTAGTGGAACACATGATTCCTCCTGCGTTCCACTCAGCTGCAGCTAGAGCGGAAAAGGGAAGTTCCTGACGGAGGCCCAGCACAAACACCTGAAGATTTTGAGAATGTCCCCTCCGGATCCCTATTGACAGCTTCGCCTTTCTGGTTGCAGTGCCTGATATCCTTTCCCGATGTCGGAATGAAGATTTGTATACTACAGGGGGAGTGAATATATGTGATTGATCCAGCAGCCTTACTTTCAGTGAGTTGGTAGAGATGGATCCCATTATTTAACTTGGATCGCCATCTAGTGGGCGACAGTGGAACTATTTCTAACAGACTAAATAAATTTGGTGTGCTGGGTGAGCCTGGAAGTGAACTGAGCTGGCTCTGTGGCCTCCTCAAACCCACAAAACCTTGTGAATCCTCCAATTAGGCAAAAAGTAAGGGGAAATGATGGCGGAAAGCAATGTGGACAAAGTAGCAAGTTGAGAGTTATAAATCGCAGTATACAATGAAGGCATCCCGTCGGGATCGCGAGAAAAGTGCAACAACCCCAGCCCAAGCAAAGATGGCCTACGGACCTCCCTCGCCAGATCGGCCAGTGATGTCCACTGAAGATGTGACACATGCAGTGGTGAGTGCTTTGAGTGGAAAGCTAAGAACATAACATAAGAACATAAGATATGCCTTACTGGGTCAGACCAAGGTCCATCAAGCTCAGTATCCTGTTTCCAACTGTGGCCAATCTAGGTCATACGTACTGTGATGGGGCCCGTGGGTAGAGCCCTTTAACCCTATATAGGTGGTTGCCTAGGGTCTGTAAAACAAGTAATCTGCTCTTGCTAGGTAAATGAAAGAGTCTCTCAGAGCAAAAAGTGAATGAGAAAATAAGATGGGTTTTATTCCCCGTCCCGCTCGGACTATCAACAAGATCAAAAAAACTTCAGATACAAGCAAAGAACAAAAATAGTATCAGCAAACTTATATTCCTTTGTTTAAATTCACAAAGTTCTTTTTGTCATCCAATTAAACAGCAGGGCTGCACTTGTAACAAATGCTACAGTCCATGGGAGAGGGGTCTGGAAGGCTGCTGCTATCTTCCCACAACATACCCTCTCCAGCACTCCCCAAACTCCCTGTATCACACTCTTCCTGCGTGGAGTACTCAGGCACGTCTCCTTGTGATAACTCACTATAGCTTTCGGTGAAGGTTCCTCTCTCTTCAGGTTTATACCTGTCTGGCATGCAGTAGCTTCTCTCTGGGTTTTCCTCCCAGAACAAAAGGTCTGAATCTCCTTGCTTCCTGTATCTATGCTCAGGACCGCGCCCTTGGCACTTATATGTTTTAAACCTTCCTCTGTAAGCACCTGGATGCCTCCTTTTATCCGTAGGGATTGTCTTGGCACTTGGCTCCCTGTATCTCTTCTCTCTAGCCTCCCAGGCTGGTTGTGCAGTAGTGAAGTTAGTATTAGTTTTGCAGCTATTTCTTAATGTGCACGTGTCTTTGGAGTTCCCATCCCCCAACACTCTCTTTCTAAACTGACCCGTGCTTAGTGCTGGCACATACCGGTCTCCTGTGTGGTAGGACACTCCTGGCTTCTCTTGAAGACTAACTCGGGTGGCATGCCTTCTCCCAGTGCAGCTTGCCTCAAACCTCTTCTCCTGAGTGCTGGAGCTACCTTCACTTCCTGGTTCTCCGACAGAAAACTTTCCTCCCAGCACTCCTCTGGGGTTTCTGCTCAGCTGACTGTAGCCACACCTCTTGCTGCTCTCTCTCTGGCTTCTGCCCTCCTCCTGGGTTGTGTCCTGTCTCTCTCTCCACTGACTGGAACCCTGTCTTATGTAATCCCTAGCCCTGCACGTGACGTGGGGATTTGCAATCAGGTGTTCCTGATGAGCTTTCTGTTTGGCACGTAGTAACAGTTTTCCCTGCTCAACTGTTTCAGTGTGCCTAGTGCCTCTTTTCAACGCTGAATCTAAGGTAAGCTCTTCTTTTACCTGCACTTCCATGGGCTGTGTATCCCCTGCTGCACCACAGTACCTAGCAGTTTCCCCAAAAGACAGGTTCCACAATGCTTGTACTGGGTCAAGCATTGATATCCTGGGTCCCTTCTTAATAATGGTTTATGGACCTTTCCTCCAGGAACTTGTCCAAACCTTTTTTAAACCCAGCTACACTAACAGCCTTTACTACATCCTCCGGTAACAAATTCTAGAGTTTGATTACACGTTGAGTGAAAAAATATTTTCTTTTATTAGTCTTAAATAGTCTACCTTGTAGCTTTATTGCATGTCCTCTAGACTTTCTATATTATGATAACGTAATTATCGATCTATGTTTACCCGTTCCACACCGTTCATTAATTTATAGACTTCTATCATATCTCCCCTCAGCCATCTCTTTTCCAGGTTAAAGAGCCCTAACCTTTTTAGCCTTTCTTCATAGGAGTATCCTTCCATCCCCTTTACCATTTTGGTGGCTCTTCTTTGAACCATTTGTAATAACGCTATATCCTTTTTAAGATACGGCGACCAGAATTGGACACAATATTCAAGGTGCGGCCTCACCATGGAATGATATAGAGACATTATAATATCTTTTGTTTTATTTTCCATTCCTTTCCTTATGATACCTAGCATTCTATTTGCTCTCTTGGCCGCTGCTGCACACTGGGCCGAGGTTTTTAACATGTTATCCACAATGACGCCTAAATCTTTTTCTTGGGTGGTGGTTCCTAATGTGGAACCTTGCATCGTGTAACCATAGTTTGGGTTGTTCTTCCCTAGGTGCATAACTTTGCACTTGTCCACCTTAAATTTCATCTGCCATTTTGATGCTCAGTCTTCCAATTTATCAAGATCCCCTTGCAATTTTCCACAATCCTCTTGGGTTTTAACAACTTTAAATAGTTTTGTGTCATCTGCAAATTTGATAACCTCACTCGTTATTCCCTTTTGCAGGTCATTTATTAATATGTCAAAAAGCAGCGGACCCAGCACAGATCCCTGGGGTACAGCACTATTCACCTTTCTCCATTGAGAAAATTGGCCATTTAGGCCTACCCTCTGCTTTCTATCTTTTAACCAGTTCCTGATCCACAATAGTACACTGCCTCCTATCCCATGACTCTTTAGTTTTGCCAAAAGTCTATGATGAGGGACCTTGTCAAAGGCTTTCTGAAAGTGCAGATACACTATATCAACCGACTCACCTTTGTCCACCTGTTTATTCACACCTTCAAAAATACATAACAGATTAGTAAGACAAGATCTTCCTTGTCTAAAGCCATGTTGGCTGTCTCCCACTTTTCTTAAAGCGTGGAATACAGCTGGTCTGGGCTTCCAAGATAGTATTTTTCAACAACACCCAAACTTGATGTGTCTTTAACCTTTGCAACTGTTCCTTTTAGTTTTTTCTTAACTATTTTCCTCATTTTATCGTAGTCTCCCTTTCAAAAGTTAAAAGCTAGTACTGTGGATTTCATTGTTATCCCTCCTCCACTAATTAAATCAAACGAGATCATGCTATGATCACTATTGCCAAGTGGCCCCAACACCCTTATCTCTTGCACTAGATCTGGTGTTCCACTAAAGACTAGGTCTAATATGGCTTCCCCTCTGGTCGGTTCATGAACCAGCTGCTCCAAGAAGCAGTCATTTATTTCATCTGCTCTGACACTGACCCAGTCGATACCGGGGTAATTGAAATCACCCATTATTATTACTACTGTGCTGTAACTTTTGTTAGCTTCCTTGATTTCTTTGAGCATTTTTTCATCCATTTGTTCATTCTGGCCAGGCGGTCGATAGTACACCCCCACTGCTATTGCCTTCCCCTTTTTACATGGAATTTCAATCCATAGAGATTCTACAGCAAATTTTGTTTCCTGCAAACCTTTAATCCTTTCTGACTCAATGCCCTCTCTAACATAGAGTGCAACCCCTCCACCAATTTGATCAGCTGTATCATTACAATATAGTGTGTAGCCAGGTATCACAGTGTCCCACTGGTTGTCCTCCTTCCACCATGTCTCTGAGATTCCAATCATATCTAACCTCTCATTTAGTGCTATATATTCTAACTCTCCCATCTTATTTTTTAGACTTCTAGCATTTGCATACAAGCATTTTAGAGCTGGATAGTATCACCGGGCAGCTGGATGGGATTAGTAAACAACTGGAGACTGTGGGCACAAGCATACAAGTAGAGGAGGGACGGATATCGACTTTGGAAAATGAACTGCTCAAAGCAGGCAGAGAGATCACTGCATTGCAAACTGCAGTCAGTAAACAGGGCAAAAAAACCTGATGACCTAGAACAGGCATGTCCAACAGGTAGATTGCGATCTACCTGTAGATCGCGGAGGTGTCAGAGGTAAATCGCCAGCCCCACTTGGCTCCATCTCTCCAGGGTCTCGCCCCATCGCTAGGAGAAAGCTCGTGCCAGCAGGTCGTCTGCCGAGGACTTGCCACCGCTGCTAATCCTTTGCCTGTCTTTTTTCCCTCCCTGCGGGAATCTCGCCTGCGGGTGTATTGGGGGCGTTTGTTGTTTTCGCGCCAACAGTTTGTGGGTACCCCAGGGGGCCGTTGACAGTGCTCCGCAACGAGACGCCACAGGCCCGGCATCATACCTGGTCTCCTGCCTCTCAGAATCACCCATTCCTGCTCCCGCCCCAACACCCCTTAGAAGTGTGTTATATACCGGGCGATATCCATTCGCCCGGGCTTTACCTGAATACACTTACCGTATTAGTTGTGTCGTGTGCTGGTCGTTAGTCGCTTTATAGTTCGCTTTCATTAAACGTTTTCGGGCAGACACAACAAAGTGTCAAGAATTTGGTGATTTTGGCGGGTTTTCCAATTTTGTTCTAACTTGCCTATGCCTTGCCTTCGAATTGGTTCAAACCACTGTGACTTTTGCTTGCCTCTGCAATTTTATTTTGCCTAGCCTTTGCGTTGATTCTGCACTGCAATTTTATTTCGCCTTGCCTTTGCATTGATTCTACACCGTGTGCAGAATTTATTAAATCAAGTGTGGTGGTATTTGAACTTGTTTGGCGGTTTTTTATTTTATCTGGTTTGCTGGATAGGTGTTTTGAGTTTTTTTGATGATTGTTTGGTGGTATTTGATTATTGGTGCCAGTATGATGAATTCTTATTTTTACTTTTAGAACTGCATGTGTGGTTTTGGCATCTCCAGTCCTTGTATTGCACATCATCCAGAGGTCTTCAGTTCCTGTTGATCTTTAATACTTTGGGACAGTGACCGTTTTGGACCAGATTCAGCCAGTGTTTATACTAATTTAGCAGATTTGGCCTTCTTACATCCAGCCACCCCAGTATAACGAAGATGAGTGTTCCAAAGAAGAGCAAAACCTACCACTTTCATGATGAATGAGAAATGGACTACTTCTTCATCATGGTGAAAGACAAGTGGTGGTATCTAATTTGTAACGCCCCAGTATCCTTGCCCAAAAAGGGTAATCTGGAACATCATTATAAGGCTCTGCATAGCAATAAGTTTGATGCTGATTTTCCACCCAAAAAGAAATTTGTAAACTGAAGCTCAAAGAACTTAAATCGAAATTGGCTGCTCAGCAACAGTTGATGTGGGAAGCCAAGGTTACATTCGGTCATTGCAACCATAGCATCCTTCAAGGTCAGCAGCCTGATCACAAAGAAATGCAAACCTTTCACTGAAGGGGAATTTGTAAAAGATTGTTTTCTTGAAGCAGCTGACAATCTTTTTGAAGGATTTAAAAATAAGAAAGAGATCAAGATGTACAATTGTCAAGAAACAACGTCGTGCGGCGAATAGAAAAGATGTGTGGAGACATAACTGACATAACATAACATAGTTCATGCTATAGAACTAATTGAATATTTATTCTATGTATATAGTTCTCCCATGTTATCCAAGTTTATACTCCTGTTATATGTAATACCGAACAGCCTGTTGTTCTGGTCTTTGTGTTCATCTGTAAACCGCGCTGATTATAAATAGTGCGGTATATAAAAAACTGAAATAAATAAATAAAATAAATAAATTGTTGGAGGATGTTTCAAATTGTGTTGCTTTCTCACTCCAACTGGATGAATCTACAGACATAAGAGACATAGCCCAGTTACTAGTCTTTATCTGGATGGTTTTTGAAGACTTCAGTGTTAAAGAAGAACTACTTGGAATGATTTCTTTAAAAGGGAGAACTACCGGTCAGGAAATATTCCGTTCTTTCCATTCTTTTGTGACAAAGTGTAATCTTCCATTGCATAGACTTGTTTCCATCACTACTGATGGAGCAAGAGCAATGACAGGTGAGGTTAACGGTTTCATAGCCCTCTATAGACAGCATGACGACTTCCCAGATTTCCTTTCTTACCACTGCATCATTCACCAGCAAGTTTTGGCAAGCAAGAGACTCAATACAAAGACTGTCATGGACATCGCTTTCAAAATTGTAAATTCAGTTCGTGGAAGATCACTTCAAAGACGGCTTTTCAATCTTACTCTTGATGAAGGGACAGCGGAAATTATTTTGCACACAGATGTAAGGTGGCTAAGTAGGCACAAATTTCTGCAAAGATTTTGTGATTTGCTGAATGAAATAAGTTTTTTGAAGGAGAGGGGAGATGACCAAGCAGAGTTGGAAGATGAGGAGTGGTTTTGTGATCTGGCATTTCTCGCTGACTTTACAGGTGAACTATGTGATATGAACTTTGAACTACAAGGTAAAAACAAATGCATTGGCGAGATGAGTACAGTTTTATCCTACAAGAGCAAATTTGAGCTAATGATGACTTGACCTTGCAAACACTTTTGATCATTTTCCTAATATGCAGGACCATCTGGGACAATATCCAAATTTTGTTTTTCAGAACGAGAAGTATGTGATAGAAATCTGTTCTGTTATCCAGGAATTCGAAAACAGATTCTGTGACTTCCAAAAAATTGGAACAGTTGTGGAGTACTTGTCATACCCATTCAAAGTAGATGTGGACATTAAAGAAACTGCAGCTGTTATCAGTAAAAATTACTCATTGAACAAGCCATCTCTTGAAAACGAAATATTAACTCTTAAAAATGACATTTTTCTCAAGACCCATGCTGAGCAAGAATTGTTTTGGATGCTAGTGCCTAGAGACAAATTTCGCAACTTGAGAAGATGCAGTGAAGCTGTACACGCCTGTTTCGGTTCAACTTATTTGTGTGAATCTGAGTTTTCCCATCTGAAAATGACAGAGTACACAATGTTCCAACATGACAGATGAATATCTCCAGGATTCCCTGAGACTGGCCCTCACGTAATATTCACCCAACTTCAAAAAGCCGGTGGATGAAATGCAGGCGCAGACGTCTCACTAATGAGCAAGAGTGAAATATTAAAGATTGTGCAAGATCAGCCTGGATCAATACTCTACCTAAATTTAGCACAAATTACTCAATAAAAGTTAAAGAAAGTTATTAAGACAGTTAAAGAAAGTTATTACTCAATAAATCTTTAAGAAAAAATGTACGTTCCATTTCCCCTTTCAGTTCTTACTGGCTCTTCGTCTCTGTTTTGTTTTAGCTTAATTTGCTTAACAGCTGATCACATCCAAGTAAATGACAGACGTTTCATTAAAAATGGGGGGGGGGGGGAATCCTCCAACTTTATTGGGTTAAAATTTAATTTGAAACTAATTTGAAACTTAATTTTCATGGTGGTAGATCACCGGCACTTTTGGCCGGAAAAAGTAGATCACGACCTGTTCAAAGTTGGACATGCCTGACCTAGAAAATCGAGGCCGCAGAAAAAATCTTTGAATAATTGGTATACCGGAGGCTGTAAAGGATGGAGAACTATGCAATTATTTCCTGGGCCTGCTACATACATTAAACCTGGGGGAGGACAGTACCCAAATTGTTATCGAAAGGATTCACTGGTTGGGAAGGCCCCACCCAGAAGACACGCAACCCCAAATAGTGCTGGCCAGATTTATGAACGTTTTGCAGAAAGATGGCGTCTTGCGGGCAGTAAGAGCTAAAGGGGCTTTCCTTATCGTTCCTCCAGTTCAGTCCTCTACCTCTGGGTTGTCAACCTCCTCCTGCAGCTTGGAGACTGGCATGTCAGAATCGTGACATCACTAGATATAGCTCACTGGATACTCCCATCAGCCCCAGTGTGACCAGTCTCCATGCAGCAGGAGGACATTTTGAGCCTGGTTTGAGGCTCACAAGAGGAACAGATAAGGAATCTGAGGATAGTGTACATTAGTAGAATTGGGTTTATAAGTGCTTTCAAGGAGTTAAAAATTTCAGAGGAGGTTCTTTAAAAAAAAAAAAAGATAATAGAGAACAGTGGAACCTTTCTTGCATGCTCCCTGCCTAAAGGTCTTTGCCTTACTGTGGAAGTTACCGGTGCCATTTCCAGGGGATCTCTTCTCCCAGACGTTCCGGGGGAGAGCTCTCGACTTAGCCACTCCTTACCACCGCTCCCGCTGTGCTAGCAAGAGTCGCAGATGCGGAGTGCAGGCTGGATAACGGCGGAATTCTCAGGGAGGCTTTAGTCTCGCCGGTGGCACTTTCTTGATCTTTGCGAGAGCTGCAGCTGCACGAGAGCACAAGGGCGAGCACATCAGTCCTGGCCGGTAGGCATTTCACCGGTTTCAGGCTGTTAGAGCAGCAGAGCCTAAACCTGACAGCGAGGTAAGCAAGCAACAGTCACTTTGGCGCCCTTTTTCCTTCTTTCAGGAGCTGAAGGCAGCCATTTTAAACAGCGCGAGGGAGCGCGTGGCCGCCAAGCAGGAGGGGAACCGATCAGGCCTTAGTTAAGGTTTTTGGGTCTGTGTTTCGCTGGCGTCGGTTCCTTTGGATTAGCAGGGCTTGTTATCATTAGTTGTTTATCATTAGTTATTTATTTGATTTTGTTTTCTTGCGGCCTTGCTGGCAGGACTTCCCGCCCTAAGGGGAGGGTAGGTCTTCGGCCACGTTGACAGGCATATCTGCGTTTAAGAGCTAAAGGCTGTAAGGATTTGAGGCATGTTTAAAGTTTTTTCCCTTCAGGTGTTAAAAAAAAAAACAAAGAAAGAAGTACAATCTGTAAGAAAGGAGAGTAAGAGGGAAAGCATATATTAAAAAAAAAAAAAAAAGGTGCTACTGCTAACCTTATGGCAACTAGACCACAGTGTGTGGTGTGCGGCTCCCGGAGAGGCTTGGTGGCCGAGTCCAGGATTTGCCGCGGTTGTGCGTCACTCTCTTCTGTGGTAGAGTCACAGATGGAGGTTAAGGAGCCTTCTGAGGCGCAGGAGGCGTCGGCAAGGACTGTGGCAGAGTCGGCGCATGCAGATATGCAAGGTCAAGCATTGGGGGAGACGGCAGGGTCCGTGGGAGCACTGTCGGGGCCGGGGCCATCAGATCTTGGAGATTTTTCCCCAGATTTCATCTTAATGATGCATCAGGCTTTTTGCTTGCGGCGTCAGGGCAAGATGCCGGCAGCATTATCGCTTTCTGTCCTTTCCCAACAGACGGACTCTGGGGAAGGGGGAGAGTGTCCGCCAGCGCCTAAGAGGACCAGGACCTGCGCTTTGTCTCCCGTGGAAAGCGATTGGCAGGACGGGGAGGACCCCGACTGGGAGCGTGAGGAAGGGTTGGAGGATCTCGAAGAGGGAGAGATCCAGGAACCCGAAGATCAGGCGAAAATCATAAGAGTTTTCCGCAGGGAAGAGCTGTCTGCGCTCACAACAAAATCTATGCAGATGTTGAATCTCACTTCTCAGTCAGCTAGTGAGGAGATCGAGGACCAGTTATTCAAGCGGTACGGCAGACGCAGGTCGTGTTTCCGGTTCACCGGGTAGTCGACAGGATGATCCAGGAGGAATGGTATCAGCCGGAAACGGGACTTAGAGGGATACGCACAATGAATAGGCTTTATCCCTTAGCCGATAAGGAAAAGGAGAGGTTCCGCTCACCGCGGGTGGATGCGGCGGTGGCGGTAGTTACGAAAAAGACCACTATTCCAGTGGAAGGTACAGCAGCCTTGAAGGATGCACAAGACCGAAAGGTTGAGAGCCTGCTGAAACAGGTTTTTGAGGTGGACGCGCTGTCCCTGCAAGCCTCCATTTGTGGGGCTTGGGTAGCACGTGCCTGTCTGCGCTGGGTTCAGCATCTTCATCTCTCGTCGCACCTAGACCAGGAAGAGCTCAAGGAGCTTGGCCATTTGGAGTCAGGGACGGCGTATTTAGCTGATGTTCATTATGATTTGATCAGAGCTCTCACGAATAGCACAGCATCGGTAGTGGCCGCCCGCAGGTCTGTGTGGTTGCGAAATTGGGCGGCGGATGGTTCGTCCAAGTCCCGTCTCAGCAAATTACCCTTTAAGGGTAGGTTGCTTTTTGGAGAAGATCTGGATAAGTTGGTAAAAGACCTCGGGGAATCCAAGAAGGGCAGACTCCCGGAGGATAAACCAAAGCAGGGAAAGTCCAGTCAGGGCTTTCGGAGTCAATTTCGGGACTTCCTGAGATTTCATACAACACGTTTTGGGAGCTCACAGATGGGACGCTTTCCGTCACGAGCCCAAGGGTTCCGCGGCTTTCATGGAGCGAATAGGGGGTTCGCCGCGAATTCCTCAGCAGCGTCTCGTAAGCCACAATGAAATGATGTGGGTCCCAGCAGAGGAACCTCCAATAGGCGGGAGGCTTCGGGAGTTTCTTTCTGCTTGGACCCACATCACGTCCGATCAGTGGGTGTTAGAGCTTATTCGTCAGGGATACACGCTGGAATTGGCGTGGCCAGTGCGGGATTCCTTTGTCATGTCTCCATGCAGGGGACAAAAGAAGACCTTGGCAATCCGCAGTGCATTAGGGGCGGTCGTAAAAGTCCCGGACGCGGAGTACGGCGTGGGTCGGTACTCTATTTATTTTGTGGTGCCAAAGAAGGGTGGAACGTTACGGCCAATTTTACATCTGAAGGGCGTAAATCGCTGCCTGCGGGTGCCGCATTTCTGGATGGAGACCCTTCGGTCGGTCATAGTTGCGGTGCGAAAAGGGGAGTTTTTGACTTCTCTCAACCTCACGGAGGCATACTTACACATTCCAATCCGGCCAACTCATCAGCAGTTTCTGAGGTTTACCTTCCCTTGGGGGCACTATCAGTTTCAGGCATTACCCTTCGGCCTGGCCACGGCACCGCGCACTTTCACCAAAATCATGGTGGTGGTGGTGGCGGCGGCGTTGTGCAAAGAAGGAATTTTAGTGCATCCCTACCTCGACGATTGGTTAATAAGGGCCAAAGCACAAGCAGAGAGTGTTCAGGTAACCAGCAGAGTGGTGGAATTTCTACAAAGTCTTGGTTGGGTGGTCAATACGGCCAAGAGCTGGTTGGAGCCGTCCCAGAACCTCGAGTATCTGGGAGTGCGCTTCGACACGAAGAAAGGACAGGTATTTTTGCCGGATCGCAGAGCCCAAGGTCTCAGGAGCCTGATTCACAAGTTCAGGTCCACGCCGGCTCCCTCAGCGTGGGCTTATCTTCGAGTGCTGGGAACAATGGCAGCGACGCTGGAGGTGGTGCCTTGGGCCAAGGTGCACAAGCATCCTCTGCAGAGGTCGCTCCTTCACCGATGGTCGCATCAGAAGGATTCGTTGAGCAAGCGGCTTCCTTGTCCGCTCAAGGTCAGACATTCTCTACGGTGGTGGCTGATTCTGACGACATTGTCGGCCGGGATGCCTCTGGAGCAGCCGGACTGGCTTCTGGTGTTGACGGATGCCAGTCTCGACAGCTGGGGAGCCCACTGCGAAAGCCGGTTTGCGCAGGGGCTTTGGTTGCCCCTAGAGAAAGCTTGGTCGATCAATCATCTGGAGCTCAGAGCAGTGGTAGGGCACTGCAGACATTGAGATGGAGGGGATAGGTCGGGCAGTCCGCATTCTGTCTGACAATTCGGCAACGGTAGCCTACATCAATCGTCAGGTCGGTACTGGGAGTGCAGCCATGGAAGAGGAGGCGGACTCCTTATTCGCTTGGGTAGAAAGTCAGTTAACGGCTATTTTGGCAGCGCATATTGCAGGAAGAGACAATGTGATGGCCGATTTTCTCAGCAGAGTTTGAGTGGATGTGGGGGAATGGGAGATTCACCCGGAAGTGTTTGCCCAGATAGTGGGCCGCTGGGAGAGGCCAATAATGGATCTCATGGCAACCTTCCAGTCAGCAAAGGCCAACCGTTTCTTCAGCAGAAGGAGAGAAAGGATGTCAGAAGGCATAGACGCGTTGTTGCATTGGTGGCCGTTGACAGGGCTTCTGTATGTCTTTCCTCCATAGGCGTTGATTGGACGAGTAGTTCAAAGAATCGGAGCTCATCCGGGAAGAGTACTCCTGGTGGCACCAGACTGGCCGAGGCGTCCGTGGTACGCAGATCTGGTGCGCCTATTAGACGGCGATCCTTGGCGGTTGCCAGTGCAGACGGATCTTTTACACCAGGGGCCACTCTTCATCTCAAGTGGATCGGTTCTCGCTTACGGTATGGCCCTTGAAAGGGACAGGTTGAAGAAGAAAGGTTGTTCATCTGCTGTCATTGCAACAATGCTGAATGCTCGAAAACGCTCTACGTCCCTGGCATATTCCAACCATCCTATTCCAAGAATATTTCGAAACAACTCCCACCAGAAAATGCACCAACCCCCGAACCCACCAATCATGAACCTCTGATCGAAAACTGCACTATACTGTCCATGTCTAAAGTCTGTCTTATGTCAGAATCATCAATGTTGCCTACCTGGTGATGGCCCCACCCTTATACTTAATTATCCCCCCCTTCTATGTAACACTGCTTTGACCTGGTGAAAAGCGGGATATAAATACAGTTAAATAAATAAATAAAAATATGTTCATATTTGGCGCATATTTGAGATTGGTGTTCAAGGTGGCAAGTTCGGACGGCTGCGGCCTCCGTGTCTTCGGTTTTGAGTTTTCTTCAGGATGGTTTTGATAAAGGTCTGGCAGCCTGTTCGCTGCGCGTGCAACTGGCAGCTCTCTCTTGTTTTAGGGGAAAGGTGCAGGGCACTGCGCTCGGCGCTCATGCTGATGTCTTGCGTTTCCTTAAAGCGATTTTGAAATTACGTCCATCACGCAGGGTGATGATCCCACCTTGGGACCTGAATTTGGTGTTAGAGGCGTTAACCAAGCCGCCCTTTGAACCCTTGCGTCGCGTGTCGATGAAGGACTTGATGTTAAAGACGGTATTCCTAGTGGTGATCTGTTCAGCGAGATGCATTTCAGAACTGCATGCCTTGTCTTGTAGGGAACCATTCTTGGTATTCGAGAGAAAAGGTAGTGTTGCGGACGGTCCCGTCCTTTTTGCCGAAAGTGGTTTCCCCCTTTCACTTAAGTCAGGCGATATCACTTCCAGTGCTGGGTTCTATGGTCAGCGATGTCCAAGACCGCAGTTTGCGTCATTTGGATGTAAGGAGAGCGTTGCAGCAGTATTTGTCGGCTACTCAACCAATTCGCAAGTCAGATCGGCTATTTGTCTTATTCGGTGGCGTTCGAAAGGGGGAGGCGGCGGCGAAGGCTTCCATTGCTAGGTGGATCCGAGAAGCTATTTCTTCCGCCTATTTGATTCAAGGTCGGGTGGTGCCTGCAGGGCTGCGAGTGCATTCCACCAGAGCGCAGGCATCTTCATGGGCGGAACACAGTTTGGTTCTGCCAGTAGATATTTGTAGGGCTGCTATGTGGTCATCGCTGCATACCTTCAGCAAGCATTACCGTCTTGAAGTGGCAGCTGCGAGTGACGCCTGTTTTGGGTCGGCGGTGTTACGTGCCGGCTGGAAAGGCCCATCCCTTTGATTACTGCTCTGGTACATCCCAGAAGTAGAGGACTGAACTGGAGGAATGATAAGGAAATGATAATTACACTTACCTGGTAATTGTAGTTCCTTGAGTGACGACAGTTCAGTCCTCATGCCCACCCGGGGAGTTTTGTCAGGTATAGCTTCGACCCGGCGGTGGAACGATATGAATTACAGGTAGGTCTGTCATTATTTAGTTTCACCTTTCTTCTCCCTTGTTGTATGTTTGGGCACAGAGGAGTATAAGAAAAGTTTGTCTGCATATTTGCAGTAAGGTTTCAGTTTAGATTGCAGAGGTTCTTTAAGATACTTATTTGTTGCTCCTTTGAGTCTGCTTTGTTAATAGTTCACACTGGGGCTGATGGGAGTATCCAGCGAGCTATATCCAGTGATGTCACGATTCTGACATGCCAGACTCCAAGCTGCAGAAGGAGGTTGACAACCCAGAGGTAGACGACTGAACTGTCGTCACTCAAGGAACTACAATTACCAGGTAAGTGTAATTATCATTTGCACGAGGGGGCACGCATACAGGTTTTCAAAGACTATTCAGTGCAACTGGGTATGAAACGAAAGGCGTATGCCACTGTATGTCAGAAGCTGGTAGCAGCACATCTAAAATTTGTGGTACAGTACCCGGCGAGGCTGCGGATTTTCTATAATGGGAAGACAGTGACAATGGAAACACCAGAAGAAGCGCATAAATGGATTCAGAACCACATAGATAGTTTGAAGGGAAACATCTGAACCCGGGAGGGTGAAGCTTTATTGGAACTCAAGGAAACAAATTGGAGGGCAGCAGTATGAGGGAAGTTAAAATTGCTGACTGGTTGAAGAAGGATGACAATGGAATATAAAGAGGACTAAAAGTTTAATAGTTTGAATGTGTTATGGTTGCATTTTTCTCCTGGTTCACTATTTTTCAATAATTTGGTTGGCTGAAGTAGGTTAAGGCAGGTGTGAGTCATTAATTGGACTAGCCACTAGAAGAGAATGAGGAGGGGGAAATGGGGGACTGTAACGGGGAGAATGATTTGTTAATTAGGAAAGGGGAAGAGATATATAGGACAGCAGGGGAGGATTGGAGAGGGCTTAGCACTAGAATGGCCATGGGGAGGGTGTGGGAGAGCTATTGGGTAGGGGTTAGGGGTAGGATTAGAGGGGGGACCAGGGGTAAGGGGAGGGAGATACAGGGGGTATGAAAGGGTACTATATGTGCAGAGTCAACTTGGAATTCAGAGGGGAAGAAAATTAGTAGTAGTTGGAAAAGGGGGGGGGGGGTCCCTAGGCTGGGAGGGTCCTTCCAATAAACATGGGAAGAAGTCATACTCAGATAATCTGTTACAGATATTAAAATTGGAGTGAGAATAATCTCGTGGAACTTATGTGGACTAGCGAGCCCCTTTAAAATGAGTAAAGTTTTGCATGCACTGAGGCGACATTATATTATTGCAGGAAACCTATCAAGCCATAGGGGACTTGGTTAGATTAAAGGGGAGAGGAATAGAACAAATCTACGGGGCATCAGCACGGGGGGAAAGGGGGGGGCTCGCTATATTAATTAGGACGGGGTTAGGATTTAAAGTGGAACAGACTGTGGCAGATCCAGAAGGTCGGTTTGTACTAATACAGGGGGACCTCAAGGGGCGGAAGTTGCTAGTGGGTAGTGTGTATGCTCCAAATGTGCCTGATCCACGTTTTTTTGCTAGAATAGCAGCGGAAACTGACACATTACCGGAATCCCCGATAATTTTGGAGGGTGACTGGAATGGAGTCTTTGACCCTAGCATGGATGTGTCAGGAGGACATGGGGGTAATCATCTCAATACCACACGGCACTTGAGGAGGTTTTGTCAAAGGTGTCAACTCTTAGATGTATGGAGATCCCTCCACCCGACAGAAAGAGACGATACGCATTTGTCTAGGGCACACAGCACAAGTGCAAGACTTGACGCCATACTAGATTCCGAGGAGCTATTTCAAGTAATGACAGATGGCGGTAATTGGACCATATGAAATCTCAGACCATGCTCCAGTATGGATGGATTGGGAATGTGGACAGTTAGGTGGTAGTAGAGGGCCCTGGCATTTGCTGCTAGACCTATGTCAAGATAATATGTTTAAAGGTTATTTGATGGATAAGTGGAAGGAATATGAGTATCATAATCAGGCCCATAAAGGAGAACCAGAGCTGTTCTGGGAGGCATCTAAAGCTGTATTATGGGGGGACATAATAGCTTACAGTGTCCGCCGGAGACGTATGATGGCAGCTAGGATCTTAAGAATGGAGAAACAGATTTGTAGAGAAAGCCGGCTCTTGGCTAGTAGCCCCACTACAGTTAATAGGGCACATTTGCTGGCAACCCAAGCAGCATTAAATACATTATTGCATCAGAGAGCTAAAAAGTCTCTTGTTTATTATAAATATCAATTGTACCAGGATGGGGATGAGGCAGGGAGGCTATTAGCCCACTGTCTTACACGTAGTCAGGGATCCAGATTTGTGCCACTTTTAAGAGAGGAGGTGGGGAGGACACACACTGAGACTGCAGAAATTGGGAAAATCTTTGTAAATTATTATCGTAAATTGTACGCAAGAGAGGATGCCTCACGTTCAAGGATCAGGAGGTTTTTGGCTGAGGTGAATTTACCCCATCTTACGCAACAGCAACAGGGGCAGTTGACAGCCCCAATAACAACAGATGAGGTACAAAGGCATATTGAAAAAGCAGCAAGGTGCAAAGCCCTGGGATTAGATGGATATAGAGCTGAATATTATAAATTGCTGAAGACACAGGTTACTCCGGTGTTAGTAGACCTGTTTAATAAGTGGAAGGACACGGGAGCTTTCAAGTATAATAGTAATACAGCTCATATAGTGGTCCTACCAAAGCCGGGTAAAGATATGACAGAAGTGGGGTCATACCAGCCAATTTCACTAATTAACTATGATCTCAAGCTGTTTGCAAAGATTCTAGCAGATCGTTTGGCTATGCCCCACCCCAGCTTACTGCATGCATGTCAGACAGGGTTTGTGCAGGGGCATTATCCCACTAAAAATGTTCGGAAAATATTAGGAGCCTTGGACTGGGTCCGGAAACAAGGCGCCCCCTCCTTGCTGGTCAGTTTTGATGCTGAAAAAGCCTTTTTCAGGGTAGGGTGGGCATATTTATTTGAGACTTTGGAAGCATATGGATTGGGAGCAGGGTTCATACAAGGTATCCGAGGACTATATCAGAAACCAGAGGCGGTAGTGGGAGTAAACGGGTTGGTTACATCCAGTTTTGACATCGCACGGGGGAAAAGGCAGGTTTGTCCGTTGTCCCCATTATTATTCGTGATCTCTTTAGATCCACTACCGAGAATGATCTATGCCCGAGACGATATATGGGGGGGAGGGCGGTGAAGGTGGGGCCCTGCACATTTAAGGTTTCAGCCTTTGCAGATGACTTATTGGTCATGTTAATGGAGCCACGAGATTCTTTGCCCAGGCTTTTGGAGGTGATAGAAAAGTATATAGAGATAGCCGGTTTGAAGATGAATGTGGCCAAGTCTGAAGCTCTAGATGTTACCAGTGGGTTACAAGGGGACTGGGGTGGAGCGTTTCCCTTACGTTGGGCAAAAAACAAATTCAAGTATTTAGGAATATGGTTACATCAGGATCCGAAAGGACTGTATCATCAAAATGTCTGGCCTCTATTGCAAGAAATTCAGAATAAGTTATAAGACTGGACGCCATTGACCCTCTCCCTTAACGGTAGGGTGGCTGCCTATAAAATTATACTCTTCCCAAAAATTTTGTATATCCTGCAATACCTTCCTCTGCAGTTGCAGAGGCAGGATATTCAAAAAATTAAGAGATCTCTACAGAGTTTCTTTTGGAGAGGGAAAAAGCCCAGACTCAAAATTGATTGGTTATATGGTCAGTGGCAGCAAGGGGGAATGGGACTAACCTAGACTAGAGCAATATAATTTGGGATGTTTGTTTCGACATGTTCGAGATTGGTTGGGAGGGACATTGGTGTATACCCCCTATGACTTTGAGTCAGCGTTGGCCGCCCCTTACTCGCTTTTGTCTGTGTTGCATGTCCCACAGGGGCAGTTGCCTGAAGGTCTTCGAGACAATATCTTGTGGAAAGGGGTTTGTTGGATTTGGAGGGTTCTATGTGGTAAATTAGGCATCCCATATGAGGTATCAGGATATTTGCCCTTGCAGGGCAACTTATCCTTTAAACCAAGCACAATGTCAAATTTTTTTCGAGGGTGGGCTTTAAAGGGCCTTCAACAGATGTGACAAGTAACACAGGTACACTACCAAAAAACTGCCTCCAGTTTTGCAACTGATTCCTATAGATTTTGGGGTGCTGAATCCAGGAAAAATAGCCAAAATGTTCCATCACGTCACGTTTTCTTGCAAAATTAGATTTCTTACCCATATAAGGAATGTTCACATAATTTCTTTTTAGCCGACTGCAGTTTATTTTCTTGGCCCAAAATAGAGGTTGTAATGGTTAACTAACTAGAAACACTCCCTCATGATATTTTAGAGTGTTTTGTATTCATTTTATACATTAACAAGACAATTGGGAGGCGGGGGGCTAAATCCAGTACTCGCGCTGGCGCATGTTCTTTCCTGTTCGCCTCGCCTCGTTCGCTCGCTCAAACACGGTGGTTGCGACATGAACGTTCCTGTCAAATTTCAGTTTCTTGCAAGTTCATTATTACCTTTTGTTTGCTCAGTCGTAATCCAGCTTTATTCTGAAGTGGTTCACTACAGTTGTAGTTTGCAGTGCTGTGTATTTGTGATGGCTCACAGAACCAGAGGTTGCATCAACTCTCCGGACAGTTTTTGTTTTATTTGTGGGGAATATACCGTGAAAAAGCGGCAGAGGAACATTTCTGCATTTATTAAAAAAGTATATTTCGCCTATTTCGGTTTGAAGTTAGGCGATCAAGACAAACCGTGGGCTCCTCACAAAGTGTGCAAGACATGTGAGGAAGATCTACGCTTATGGATGAAAGGTAAAAAACGAGCATTTCATTTCGGAATACCTATGATGTGGCGTGAACAAAGAGACCACAGCAGTGACTGCTATTTTTGCTCTTGCATTGTGAAGGGATACAACTTAAAAAATAAGAACGTAATAAGTTACCCCAACCTTCCCTCAGCAATTAGGCCTATGCCTCATAGTAACGAAGTACCTGTGCCTGAACCACCAAAATCTTTGGATCATATTTGTGTGGACGGTTCTGTTCATGATGAGACTCATCAGATGGCTTTTCCCGATGAGTCCAGTACTTCCGAGTTTGAAACTGAACCAGATCCGAAACCTGAACTTTTCTCTCAAGCTGAATTGAATGATTTAGTCTGGGATTTAGGACTCCCAAAAGATGCTGCCCAACTGCTAGGTTCTCGGCTTAAACAGAAAAATCTATTGTCACCAGGAACAACTTTTTATTGGTACCGCAACCGCGAGACACAATTTTTGAAGTATTTCAGCAAAGAGGAAGATTTGGTATTTTGCAACGATATATACGGAGTGATGGAAAAGTTTAAACTCAAGTATGATCCTGCTGAATGGCGGCTGTTCATTGATTCGTCAAAGACAGCATAAAAGGTGTTCTTCTTCATAATGGCAACACATTCGCTTCAGTTCCTATTGCTCACTCTGTTATTCTCCAAGAAAAATACGCGAATTTGGCCCTGATTCTTCAGAAGATTCGTTATGATGAGCATAAGTGGATGATTTGTGGAGACTTTAAAATTCTATCCATGCTATTAGGGCAGCAATCCGGTTTCACCAAATATCCCTGCTTCCTTTGCTTGTGGGATAGCCGGGCTGGGGGAAAAAAGACTGGCCAATTCGGGAGTATTTGAGACCCGGTGAGAAAAATGTTCTTCATGAGAGCTTGGTACCTCGTGATAAAATTCTATTACCACCTCTCCACATTAAGTTGGGTCTCATTAAGCAATTCATCAAGTCCCTTCCAAAAGATGGTGAGTGCTTTCGGTACCTTTGCTCAAAGTTCCCCCGACTTTCTGAAGCAAAGCTAAAGGAAGGAGTGCTTGTTGGCCCTGATATAAGGAAACTCATTTCAGATGGAGCATTCGCTGAAACGATGTCTGAGAAGGAAAAAGAAGCCTGGGATTCCTTCAAGGATGTTGTTCTCAAATTCTTGGGGAACAGGCGGGATGAGAACTATAAGGATATTGTTGCCAGGATGCTCAATGCCTTCAAAGAACAAGGCTGTAACATGAGCCTGAAAGTCCATTTCTTGCACTCCCATGTGAACTACTTTCCCGAAAACTTGGGGGCGTACAGTGAAGAACAAGGTGAAAGGTTTCACCAGGACATCAAGGACGCAGAGAGAAGGTACCAAAGAAGATGGAACACCACTATGATGGCTGATTTCTGCTGGTTGCTGCTGCGGGAAACCCCAGATGAAAAATTCGCCAAGCAGCGCACCAAGAGAAGCATTCGGGGGAAGAAGAAACGGGCCCACCAGGAGATTGATTGACCCAAGAATGACTTTAAAATCTAAACTGTGTTGACAAATATCGTGTTTTTACTAAACTTTGAAATAAAAATTTGCTAGTTATTACCACAGTGTCGGATCTCATTTATTAGAATTTTATTTTCACACCATCGGGTGTTTGTCTTCATGTATTGCAATGGTGCGGTTTGCGTTTTCTATTCTTACATACATACCTGTACAACATTTTTTGCACATTTCTTTGCTTTGCTTTGTGTCTAACCTCGCTCTTATATGCTCAATGTTTGTGCACATGTATGTGGCTGTTTTAAGTGCAGACAATTTTGCTACCATCACAGTGTGTTTTGTTGACATTACTCTATTCTTATGTGCTGCCTTGTTACAATTTTCTTTATTCTTATTTGAATAACTACTAAACAATTAGTATAAAGAATTCATCCAAGAAACTTTTATCTCGATCGCACTCAATCTGAAACGTTCACCTCAAACTGCTAACCCAATGTAGCAAAAAATCTGTACGTGATGGAGCAAATTGGTTACCAGATTTGGATTCAGCGCACCAAAAAATGTAAAAATCAATCGAAACATTAGAGGCAGTTTAAAAAAAAATTTTTTTAGTGTACCTGTGTAATCAATGAGGAGGGAGAACTCCAACCTTTTTTGGAACTGAAAGAACATTATGACTTACCAAGTGGTCATTTTTATGCATATCTGCAGTTAAAGCATTATATAGCATCAATGAAAGATGGGAAGCGAGGCCTGAGAGAGGAAAATTTTGGGAAATTAGTGGAATGGTTTGAGTTGGAAGATAAAGAATGGATAACAGTTGCTGGTTATTGTAGGGCCTTGAATAATATTGCCCAAGATAAATGTTATGTCCAGTTGAGTATACAATGGGGTCGGGAGTTGGGAGTTAATTTTGATTCATTTGCTTGGGAAGTGGCAACAGGAAGAATTCACCGATTAATAATAGGGGCTAGACTTCGAGATATGCAATTTAGAATGTTAGAGCGCACATATATTTCACCATACAGAGCGTGGAAGGTGGGATTTGTGGAGCATAATGGTTGCCCATGGTGCGGAGTTGAGGAGGCACATTTGGGGAATATGTTCTGGGGATGTGGACAGGTAGGGAAGTTTTGGAGTAGAATCCAACAATTCTTGGGGGGGGACTACTGGGACAGGTGGACAAAGGTTAGTCAGTTGATATAGTGTATCTGGACTTTCAGAAAGCCTTTGACAAGGTCCCTCATCAGAGACTTTTGGCAAAACTAAAGAGTCATGGGATAGCAGGCAGTGTACTATTGTGGATCAGGAACTGGTTAAAAGATAAAAAGCAGAGGGTAGGTCTAAATGGCCAATTTTCCCAATGGAGAAAGGTGAATAGTGGTATACCCCAGGGATCTGTGCTGGGTCCACTGCTTTTTGACATATTTATAAATGACCTGGAAAGTGGAATAACGAGTGAGGTTATCAAATTTGCAGATGACAGAAAACTATTTAAAGTTGTTAAAACCCAAGAGGATTGTGGAAAATTGCAAGAGGATCTTGATAAATTGGAAGACTGGGCATCAAAATGGCAGATGAAATTTAATGTGGACAAGTGCAAAGTTATGCACCTAGGGAAGAACAACCCAAACTATGGTTACACGATGCAAGGTTCCACATTAGGAACCACCACCCAAGAAAACGATTTAGGCGTCATTGTGGATACCATGTTAAAACCCTCGGCCCAGTGTGCAGCGGCGGCCAAGAGAGCAAATAGAATGCTAGGTATCATAAGGAAAGGAATGGAAAATAAAACAAAAGATAATGCCTCTATATCGTTCCATGGTGAGACCGCACCTTGAATATTGTGTGCAATTCTGGTCGCCGTATCTTAAAACGGATATAGCGATTTTAGAAAAGGTTCAGAGAAGAGCCACCAAAATGGTAAAGGGGGATGGAAGGACACTCCTATAAAGAAAGGCTAAAAACGTTAGGGCTCTTTAACCTGGAAAAGAAACGGCTGAGGGGAGATATGATAGAAGTCTATAAATTAATGAACGGAGTGGAACGGGTAAACGTAGATCGGTTGTTTACGTTATCAGAATATAGAAAGACTAGGGGACATGCAATGAAGCTACAGAGTAAACTATTTAAGACTAATAAAAGAAAATATTTTTTTCACTCAACGTATCAAACTCTGGAATTTGTTACCGGAGGATGTAGAAAGGCTGTTAGTGTATCTGGGTTTAAAAAAGGTTTGGACAAGTTCCTGGAGGAAAGGTCCATAAACCATTATTAAGAAGAGACCCAGGATATCAATGCTTGACCCAGTACAAGCATTGTGGAACCTGTGTCTTTTTGGGAAACTGCTAGGTACATATGACCTAGATTGGCCACTGTTGGAAACAGAATACTGGGCTCGATGGACCTTGGTCTGACCCAGTAGGGCATATCTTATGTTCTTATGCTGATCCCAGGTTTAGCTATTTTGGATGCTCCAGACCCCTTGGGACTTACCACAGCAGGAAATAGATTGATGGTGAGGAAGTGTTGCCTTACTGCCAAACAAAGTATCCTTCGTAGATGGAGGGCGGCAGGGGGGCCCAAATTTTGGGAGTGGAGGAATGTATTGCACCTGTTGGTGTTATTTGAGGGAGAGTCCTCTAGGCAGCACGTGTGAAGGAAAACTAACTTCTTGATGATTTGGTTCCCATATATAGAGGGTGTATCAGCTAGGGTGAGAAATGCTATCTTAACTGTATAAGTTGGCTACAATAGGTGTACAGAACCTGTAAAGATAAAGGGGGGAGGGAAGGGAAGGGGGGAAGGATTAGAGAGAAGGGGAGGAATGGGAGGGGGGAAGGAAAGGGGGGGAATAGGGACGATACAATAATGAAAGTGCTAAAAAATGTTCAAAGTACCAATGTATGAATGGATCTCTTGGGGGAGCATTATAATGTGAGCAAGACTGTTACAGATTTATGTGTTATGGCGTTTTGGGTGGTGGTGTTGGTGATAAAAATTCTAAATATTGCATCACCGGCGGCTATAAGAGTACCTGCTCATCGGAGAGTGCTAGGGAGAATGTTAATACCAGAAGATAAGAAGACCAATTTAGGTGGGAGGGGGGATGGGAAAAATATAAAATATAAACCTGTAAAATGTTTCAGTAATAATGGTTGTATTGTCTGAATATTTTCAGTGATATATTCAAAAGCCAATATATTGGAAGGGTTGAAGTTTTGGTTAATAATAAAATGATTTAAACATAAAAAGGATATAGCATTATTAGAAAAGGTTCAGAGAAGAGCCACCAAAATGGTAAAGGGGATGGAAGGATACCCCTATGAAGAAAGACTAAAAAGGTTAGGGCTCTTTAACCTGGAAAAGAGACGGCTGAGGGGAGATATGATAGAAGTCTATAAATTAATGAACAGAGTGGAACGGGTAAACGTAGATCGATTGTTTACGTTATCAGAATATAGAAAGACTAGGGGACATGCAATGAAGCTACAGGGTAAACTATTTAAGACAAATAAGAGAAAATATTTTTTCACTCAACGTGTAATCAAACTCTGGAATTTGTTACCGGAGGATGTAGTAAAGGCTGTTAGTGTAGCTGGGTTTAAAAAAGGTTTGGACAAGTTTCTGGAGGAAAGGTCCATAAACCATTATTAAGAAGGGACCCAGGATATCAATTCTTGACCCAATACAAGCATTGTGGAATCTGTGTATTTTGGGGAAATTGCTAGGTACGTATAACATAGATTGGCCACTGTTGGAAACAGGATACTGTGAAAACTAAAAGTCATTTATACTTATTAGGTATAATTGTATTGGTTCAAGTTTCTCTATTCCCCTAGAAACTTTAAACAACTGAACAACTTTAAATCTTATGATGCAGGTATCAGTCCAGCAGAGATAGGGGCTATCCAGTCTGTTGCACTGAATGTTACACGTATAATTTTCTCCCGGTTGATGAGAGGTCTTATGTGTGTACACTATGTAAAAAGAGCTCTTTGCTCTCAAGGAACGAGTCCTATCTCTGGAGGCTAGAGTAGCAGACTTGGAGCAGTTGAGGCAGACAGAGAAGTATATAGATGAGACCTACAGAGATGTAGAAGTCCCATCTCCAGTCTGGCAGCCTTTCTGCTGCCATGGAGGAGAGAGATCACGAGGAAGGAGAGCATCACCTTGGTGTGACAGAAAGCAATCCTATAGCTAGGACCTGTCCTCCAAGTGATGTACTGTAATATCCTCTCATGCCGAGGACATATCTCCAGGGCCATCTCCAGGGAAGGGTTAGGATGGCCATTATAGTCAGTGATTCAGTCATTAGGCATGTAGATAGCTGGGTGACTGGTGGATGTGAGGATCACCTGGTAACATGCCTTCCTGGTGCAAAGATAGCAGACCTCATGCGCCATGTCGATAAGGTTTTAGATAGTGCTGGGGAGGAGCCTGCTATCTTTGTACTACTACTTCTAATCATTTATTTAGTGCTATAAGGCATACGCAGCGCTGCACATATAGACATATATAGAGACAGTCCCTTCTCATTAGAGCTTACAGTCTATTCAAGACAAATAAGAATAAGGGAAAGGGAAGAGGAGACACAAGGGAAAAGAGGAGTCAGGGCCCAAAAGCAGCCTCAAAGAGGCGAGCCTTTAGCATGGACTTGAAAAGGGGAAGAGATGGAGCCTGACATACAGGCTCAGGGAGTTTGTTGCAGGCATAAGGAGCAGCAAGGTGAAAGGACCAAGGTCTAGAGTTGGCAGTGGAGGAAAGGGCAAAGAGAGAAGCAAGCCAGTAGAAGAGCAGAGTTCATGAGGAGGGGTGTAGGGAGAGAGGAGGGAGGAAAGGTAGTCAGAAGCCAGAGGAGTGAATTCACTTATAGGTCAAAGGGGATTTGAGAAGAGGGGTTATATGAGTATATTGAAGCTGGCAAAAAATTAGACGCGTAGCAGAGTTCTGAACAGACTGAAGTGGAGAAAGGTGGCTAAGAGAAAGATCAGCAAGAAGGAGGCTGCAATTGTCAAGACAGGAAGTAATTAGAGAGTGGACAAGGGTTTTAGTAGTATGTTCAGAAAGGTGAGGGCGGGATTTTGTTAATATGGAAGAGAAAGAAATTACAGGTTTTAACTATCTGTTGGATATGAGAAGAGAAGGAAAGGGAGGCATCAAAGATGTGACCCCAGGTTTGGGTTGAGGAAACAAGAGTAGAAGACCTTTATCCACAGAGAAGGAGGAAGGCTGGGATGAAGGTTTAGGGGGAAAAATAAGAAGTTCGGTTTTGGACATGTATAATTTTAAACGGTGGGAAGACATCCAGGTGACTATGTCAGACAGGCAGGCAGAGAAGCGGGTCTGGAGTGTGGAAGAGATATCAGGTGTAGAAAGATAGATCTGAGAATCATTGGCATGAAAATGATACTGAAAACCATGGGAGGAGATGAGAGCACCAAGGGACTGGGTATTGAGAGAGAAAAGGAGGGGGCCAAGAACAGAACCCTGGGGCACACCAACTGAGAGTGGAATAGCAGAAGAGGAGGAATCACCAGAAGAAACTGAAAGAGTGATGGGAGAGAAAAGAAGAGAACCGGGACAGCAATGAGTCCCTAAAACTAAGTGAGGATAATGTGTCAAGGAGAAAGGTGGTGATTGACAGTGTCAAAAGCAGCATAGGAAGCGTGGGAGGGAGGTTCTGGAAGCAAAATTTAGCCTTTTAGGTAGAAGGTTGAAATCCAAAACATCCAGGGTAGCATTCTCAGTAATTCTTCCCATTTCACATGCAGGACCCAAGAGGCAGGCAGAGCTTCAGCATCTCAAAGCATTGATGAGACAGTGGTGTAAGAAAGAGGATTTTGGATTTGTTAGGAACTGGGCAACATTCTGGGGAAGGGAGGGAGTGCTTTTCCAAAAGGATGGACTCCATCTTAACCAGAGTATAGAACCAAGCTGCTGGCATTAAAAGGAGATAGAGGGAAAGCCAACAGTCACCCAAGAGCGCATGATTCGGAATAATGTATCTTTGAAGGATGCTAGCAAAACAGGGAAGTTAGAGCATCCCAATGGAGAGGTTCCAATAAAGGTATAAGTAATCCAGGTGCCTTTAAGTTAAAACCAGACCAAGTTGATTCCAAATTATTCCTGTCATACGATAGCCAGACTGTTAATATGTACAAAAAACAAACTTTTAAATGCCTTTATGCAAATTTTAGAAGTCTGAAAAATAAGATGAGAGAGTTAGAATATATAGCGCTGAATAAAAGGTTAGATATACAGTAGTGCCAACCCAGCAAAGAAAACGTCAGTCAAGAAACCCTTTTTCAACAAGAAGAAGACATTTTACCCATCTTACACCCATTAGGGCCACTGTCCAGTTCATGTTCCCCAAAAGGGGCAGCAACAGACCAGACAGCAGAGGAAGCCACAAGTTCCTAGAGCTCAACCGGCTCAGCAGACTCAGCCTCCTCAGGGGCTTTGACTCCTTCCTAGAGAACTTAGTCTTTCAGCAGATTATGCCATTTTGCCAGAAGATGGCAACAAATAACATCAGAAAACTGGACTCTGTCCATTGTACAAGAGGGGTACAGACTTCATTTCCACAGCATGCCCCCTCCCACAATCATAAGACAGTTCAATTCTCAGGTCCCTGCCACCAATCTCTTGGGTCAGGAGGTCGCATCACTTCTTGCTCAGGGAGCAATAGAAGAGGTACCCATATCCCAACAGGGTTCTACTCCCCCTTACTTTCTCATCCCAAAGAAAATAGGGGGACACAGACCTATTTTGGACCTCAGAGAATTAAACAAGTATTTGTTCTGGGAAAAATTCAAGATGATCTCCCTCGGAACACTCCTGCCATACCTTCAGAGTCAGGACTGGCTATGTTCTCTAGATCTTTATATGCATATTCTCATCCATGCAGATCACAGGAAATTCCTTTGATTCCTTTTCCAGGGAAGACACTTCCAGTACAGGGTTCTTCCCTTTGGTCTGGCTTCTGCCCCAAGAGTCTTCACAAAATGCATGGCAGTAACAGCAGCATTCCTGAGAACTCTAGGAATATTCGTCTTCCCTTACTTAGACAACTGGCTCATTCGAGCTTCAACAGCTCCAGAAGTCAGCTTTGCTCTTTCTTGCACCATGCGAATCCTTCGATACTTGGGACTGTCATAAACCTCCCAAAATCTCATCTCGCCCCTTCTCAGTCTCTAGAATTCATAGGGGCTCGCCTAGACACAAGGCAGTCAAGGGCTTTCCTGCCACTGCCACGTTGTCTTTGTATAGTACAGCTGGCCTCCCAAGCAGCTATGAAGGTCTTCCTGACTGCTCGGGAGATGCTTCAGCTTCTGGGGCATATGGCATCCACGGTCCATGTGCTCCCTATGCTCACCTTCATATGCGAGCAGCCCAGTGGACCCTATCCTCTCAGTGGACACAGGCCTCGGGTCGGCTAACGGACAAAATCAGAAACTCCACACGTCTCATTTTGTCCTTGCAATGGTTGTAGTCACTGGAAAACCTTCTCGTGTGTTTCCCTTTCCAGCAGCCTCTATGCCAAAGCATCCTAACAACAGATGCTTCCAAGTTGGGTTGGGGGCTCACTTGCACGATCTATCAACTCAAGGTCGCTGGACCCCACAGGAGGCTTGTCTTCACATAAACCTCCTAGAGCTCAGAGCTATTTTCCATGCTTTCCGAGTTTTTCAGGCCCATCTCAGCTACAAGACAGTTCTGGTCCAGACCGACAATCAAGTAGCCATGTTCTATGTGAACAAGTAGGGCGGAATAGGCTCTCTGTCGTTATGCAACAAAGCTTTGTAACTGTGGGCCCTCGCCAGAGAGCTTCAAATCCACCTTCTAGTGGTATATCTTCCGGGCATTCAAAATCTTTGGGCAGACAAACTCAGTCGAATACTGCTGCCACACGAATGGTCTCTGCACTCAGACTAGCTTGCTTGAGTGTTTCAAATCTGGGGAACGCCAGATACAGACCTCTTTGCAAGTCCACAGAATGCCAAACCTCTCCGTTTCTGTTCCAGAATTCAGGCTCAAAACTGTCAGGCAAGGGATGCTTTCCTCCTCTATTGGGGTTGGGACTTCCTCTATGCCTTCCCACCCATTCCCCTCATTCTCAAAACTTTGTTCAAGCTTCAGAGAGACAGAGGTCATATGATACTCATAGCTGTACGTTGGCCACGGCAGATGTGGTATCCTCTGCTTCTGCGTCTCTCTCAAGCCACACCTCTGGAGTTGGGATGTGCTCCAGATCTTCTTTCCCAGGAAAACGGGATGCTATTGCACCCAAATCCCCAGTCCCTGCACCTCAGGGCCTGGTCACTGAAAGCCTAGGATTCCCGGATATCAACCTATCTCAACAGGTAAAGAATATCCTTGTGGCTTCCAGGAAGCCTTCCACAAGGCAATCCTACGCCTTTAAGTGGAAGAGATTCTCTGTATGGTGTTCTCAAAGAGGACTTTACCCCTATACAGTGCCTGTCGAATCGCTTCTGGAGTATCTACTCCATCTATCAGATTCTGGTCTTAAACCAATTCAGTAAGGGTCCATCTTAGTGCCATTGCTGCTTTTCATGAACCTCTGGATGGACAACCTATTTTCTCTCATTCACTAGTAGCGAGATTTATGAGAGGTTTACTTTTAACAAAACCTCTCATTAAGCCACCACCCGGTGGCATGGGATCTGAATCTTGTTATCGGGCAGTTCATGAAACCGCCCTTTGAGCCTTTAGCCACTACAGCTCTAAAGTTTCTTTCTTGGAAGGTCATCTTCCTAGTTGCCCTCACTTCTGCAAGATGTATCAGTGAGTTACAGGCTTTAGTGGCGTTTCCTCCTTATACAAGATTTCACCATGCAGTCTTAGTAGTTCTTAGGCCTCATCCTCACTTTATGCCAAAGGTGGTTTTGCCTTTTCATTTAAACCAAGCAGTTTACCTTCCTGTAGTACAACTCCTACCCGCCGTCCCGGGTTTCGATGCCAGAGATCCATGGGAGGAAGCATGACCCATCTCACCTGGGGTTCGCAGCTTGCTGGGGTCATCCCCCTGGCATCTCTCAGCTGGGGAGTCCCCATATGTGAAGACTACATTCCTGCTTGTTCCTGGAGATAGCGTAGTTACTCACCTGTAAAGCACAGTTACTTACCTGTAACAGGTGATCTCTGGGAACAGCAGGAATAAGTCTTCACATATGGGTATGTCGGTACTGACGGAGCCTGCGCGGGAACGCTCCCCAGCTTTCCAAAAAAGGAAAGCTTTTGGGAACATCCCACAGCGCCTGTGCGCTGCCTTCCTGCCTTTCCAACCGCCTCTCTCCAGTTCGAGTTTCAGAGCTGAGACAAAGAGAGAGAAAGAGGAAAGGAAAGAGAGATAGAAGATACAACTCCTTGGGGAGGTGGGTGGGTTGTGAAGACTTATTCCTGCTGTTCCCAGAGATCACCTCTTACAGGTAAGTAACTGTGCTATCTCCAGGAACAAGCAGGAATGAGTCTTCACATATGGGGACTCCCCAGCTAGAGATGCCGGGGAGATCCCCAGGGTTGTAGACCCTGAGAAGGGCCCTACCTCCCCCTTGGATCTCAGGCATCTAAACAGGGATGGAGGGTAGGAGTTGTTCAAGTATGGAACAGGTGTTTTAGGACAGCCTGACCAAACAAGGCATCCCGGCGGGAGTCCTTGTCCAAACAAAGTGGGCCGTGAAGGTATGAACCAAGGCCCATGTGGCTGCTCGACAGATCTGGTCGATGGACACAGAATTTAGATGAGCCATAGAAGTTGCCATGGCCCTCACATTGTGAGCTGTGACATGGCCTTCCAGAGAAAGGTTCTTACTCTGGTAGGCGAAAGAAATACACTGAGCAATCCAAGTGGACAGTGTCCTTTTAGAGACTGGAAGTCCTAAATGAGAAGGATCAAAAGCAACAAAGAGTTGGGAAGATCTTCTATGTTGCTGAGTCCTTTGTAAGTAAAAGGCAAGAGCCCTTTTACAATCCAGGGTATGAAGATTCCTTTCTGCACTTGATGCATGAGGACCCGGAAAAAAGACAGGTAAATATACCTCTTGGTTCAGATGAAAAGGTGAGACCACTTTAGGCATAAAGTGTGGATTGGTCCTGAGGACTACCTTATCATGATGAAACCTTGTATAAGGAGGATTAGCCACCAAGGCCTGTAGCTCTCTGATGCGGCGAGCTGATGTGACTGCAATGAGGAAAATAACCTTCCAGGAAAGAAATTTCAAGGAGGTGGTGGCTAAGGGTTCAAAAGGTGGCTTCATAAGCTGACCAAGAACCAGATTTAAGTCCCATGCCACCGGAGGAGGCCTAATGGGAGGTTTAGTTAAAGTTAGGCCTCTCATGAATCTTGCAATAAGAGGATGAGAGGAAATAAGCTGTCCATTGAGAGGCTTAAGGGATGCTGCAATAGCACTCAAATGGACTCTTACTGAATTTGTCTTAAGGCCTGCATTGGAGAGATGCAGGAGATATTCCAATAGAGAATTCAAAGGTAGTGCTAGAGGGTCAAGACCCTTCTCAGCACACCAAATGGAAAACCTTTTCCATTTAAAAGCAAAGGAACATCTAGTAAAAGGTTTTCTGGAAGCATGGAGGATATCCTTCACCTGCTGAGAAAGATTTCAACCTTGAAGGTCTAAGCCTTCAGCAACCAAGCCCTGAGGTGAAGGGACTTGGGGTTTGGGTGCCACAAAGTCCCCTCCTCCTGGGACAGGAGGTCTGGAGTAGCTCCCAAGTCTAGGGAGGGAGCTTGAGAGGGATGCAGAAGTAGAGGGTACCACACTTGGCGTGGCCAGCGTGGAGCTATGAGGATCATAGATCCTTGATCCCTCTGGAGCTTGAATAGAGTCTTGGGAATTAAGGGAATGGGTGGAAAGGCATACAGGAAGCCTTGACCCCAGTGAAGGAGGAAGGCATCCTTGGCCTGAACTCCCTGACACGGAATTCTGGAACAGAACCGGGGAAGTTTGGCATTCCACGGACTTGCAAAGAGGTCTATGTCCAGGGTTCCCCACTCTTGAAAGATTCTGAGTACCTGGTCCATGTGCAGGGACCATTCGTGTGGAAGCAGAACTCGACTGAGTGTCTGCCCAAGAGTTTTGGACTCCTGGAAGGTATACGGCCAGGAGATGGATTTGATGCTCTCTGGCGAAGGCCCACAATCTTAAAGCTTCGTTGCAAAGTGACAGAGAGCCAGTTCCTCCTTGCTTGTTTATGTAAAACATGGCTACTTGATTGTCCGTATGAATGAGGACTTTCTTGTAGCTGAGCAGGGTATGGAAGACCTTGAGAGCTAGAAAAACTGCTCGGAGCTCCAAGTGGTTGATATGTAGAGAGGTCTCTTGTGGAGACCAAGTGACTTGAGTGGAGAGGTCTTGTAGATGAGCTCCCCAACCTGTTGGGGAGGCATCTGTTGTGAGGGTTGCTTGGGGCAACAACTGTTGGAAGGGGGACCCCAGCAACAGATTTTGGGTGGACTTCCACCACTGTAGAGACCAAAAATGCGCCTGGAGGTTGCTATTTTGTCTGTTAGAGCCCCTGAAGCTTGAGTCCACTGGGTGGACAAAGTCCATTGAGCTGCTCTCATGTGAAGGCGAGCATAGGGGACCACATGCACTGTGGATGCCATGTGGCCTAGCAGTAGTAGCATCTCCCGGGCAGTCAAAAGGCTCTTTGACTGAATCTGGGAGGCTAACTGCACTAGGCGTAAGCAACGGGCCTGAGGAAGATAAGTCCTTGCAGTGGTAGTGCCAGGCCCCTATGAACTCTAGGGACTGAGTAGGGATGAGCTGGGACTTTGGGAGATTTACCACAAGTCCCAGATACTGCAGAATGCGCCTTGGGCAGTCTGGGCCTCTGACTGAGATGGAGCTCGGATGAGCCAGTCGTCCAGGTTGTTGTTGTTAAGTGCCGTCGAGTCGGAGTCGACTCATGGCGACCCTCTGGATAGCTATCCTAAATTGTGTTCGGTCTCCAGTCAGGCGGCTCATTGTTCACAGACTGGTACCCGTAGCTGCTGTTATTGTATCGATCCATCTCATTGTTGACCTTCTATCTTGCCAAGCATAATGTCTTTCTCTAATGATCTCTCTCTTCGCATGATGTGTCCAAAGTATGATCTCCTCTAGTACCGACTGGTTTGTTCTTCTGGCAGTCCATGGTATACACAGTATTCGCCGCCAGCACCATAATTCAAAGGCATCAATTTTCTTCCTGTCTGTCTATTTCACTGTCCAGCTTTCACATCCATATGATGTTATTGAAAATACCATGGCTTGAACAAGTCGAATCTTTGTATGGAGAGAGACATCTCTGCTCTTGAGAATCTTATCTAGGTCTTTCATAGCCATTCTGCCAAGAGCAATGCGTCATCTGATTTCTTGACTGCTTGTTGCTTCTTTATTGATAGTTGATCCAAGTAGGTTAAAGTTGTTCACAATTTCAATTTCTTCTCCTTCAACGATGAACCTGTTGATTATGCCAGTTGTCATGATCTTTGTCTTCTTTACATTAAGGTGCAGGCCCATTTTGAGACTATGTTCTTTGATTGTGAGAAGCAAATGTTTCAGATCATCTTCACTTTCAGCCAGTAATGGGAATCTTCACTTTCGTCCAGGTATGGGAATACAAATATCCCTAGAGTGCGTAGAAATGCAGCTACTACTGCTATGCATTTGGTGAACACTCTTGGAGCAGAGGCCAGACCGAAAGGAGAAGTACCCTGTATTGGTAATGCTTTCCTTGGAAAAGGAAATGGAGGAACCTTCTGTGAGATGGATGGATGAGGACATGTGTGTACGCATCCTTGAGATCTAGAGAACAAAGCCAATCCTGACTCTGAAGGTATGGAAGGAGAGTGCCCAGAGAAAGCATCTTGAATTTCTCCTTGCATAGAAATTTGTTCAATTCTCTGAGATCTAATATGGGTCTGTGGCCCCCTGTTTTCTTTGGGATCAGAAAGTAGGGGGAGTAAAACCCTGACCCTTGTTGAAGAAGAGGTACTTCTTCTATTGCCCCTTGGGCAAGAAGGGCAGTCACCTCCTGACCTAGAAGGTCGAGGAGAGATGTTGGAGAATTGAAATGTCTCACCATAGTGTGAGGAGGAAGGTTTGAGAAATGAAGTTTGTACCCCTCCCTTATGATGGAGAGGGTCCACTGCTCTGTTGTAATTTGCTCCCATCTGGGAGCAAAATGAGCTAACCTTCCTGGAATGGTGAGAGGCTCTGGCTGTTTCAGAGCCAGAAAGGCTAAGTTCTCTAGCATCAAGTCAAAAGCCCTGAGGAGGCTGGGTCTGCTGAGTTGCAGCAGCCCCTGTAGGCTTAGGCCTGGCTTGCTTAGGTTGTTGACGCTTAGCAGCAAAACGACCTGTAGAAGATTGCTGACCAGAAGCAGGATGGAATCTGCCCTTCTTGAGGAAAAAAGACTTCTTGTAAGGTTTTTTCTTGGCAGGAATGGAGGTTGACTTTGAAAGTCTATCCAAAGCAGAATTTTCTGCATCCATTTGAGTGGCTTTTATTTGCCAATCTTTACCAAACAGGTTTTCCCCTGTAAAAGGAAGATTTCCCAGGCCATCCTGGACCCAAGATTCTAGATCAGAAGCTTGGAGCCAAGCAATTCTGCGAGCAGCTATGGCAATGGCCGAAGCTCTGCTGGCACCCACAAAGGAGTCAAAAGCTGCACGGTTGGAAAACTTTTAAATATCTTGAGTATGCTTAAGCCAAATAAGAAATTCTTCCCTTTTATCCTCTGGAAGAAAAGGGAGGAAATTGTGTAGCTTATTTGCAACTTCTTTCAGAAACATCCCCATATAAAGACTATAGCAGTTGATTCTGGCAATGAGCATACTGGCTTGGAAGATTTTCCTACCAAAAGCATCCAAAGTCCTGCATTCTATTCCTGGAGGAGCAGAGGAGTGTCTTTTTGCACTCTTTATCTTTTTCATAGTTGACTCCACCACAATAGAATGGTGAGGAAGCTGTGTTTTATGAAAACCAGGACAAGGAGGGACACGGTACATGGTGTCCAACCTACGAGAATGAGGAGAGATAGTGAGAGGAGTCTCCCATAAGTCAATCATGTGATCATAAAGAATCTCATGAATTGGCAAGGTGACTGCCTCCATAGGAGCCTTGGGATAACCTAAAATATCTAATTTTTTAGCTCTAGGCTCTGATTCAGAGGTTACTGAAATAGAAAGCCCTTCAGCCACTTCTCTTATGAAGTCTTGAAAGGACAAGTCTTCTGGAGGAGACATTCTTCTTTTTGGAGAAGAAGGCTCTTCAGGAAGAGCTATGGATACTTCAGCAGATGCCTCCGATGCATCAGAATCTTTGGAGGAATCAAAGTATCGATTGTCCGGGTGCTCTTCCAAAGCTCGATACGTGTACCGAGCGGTATCGACATCGGGCGTTATCGGTACCGGTTCGGTACCGATGGGCACCCCTGGACAGGGAACTGCTGCAGTCGACACCATGGCCGATGTCGATGCAGTCGGTACCGGTACCGGCATTGGTGCCGGTACCGGAGCTGATACCGACAACGGAGTTTGTTGTGTGGTATCAGCGGCGTCGCAGCTTGAATAAAGGCCGTGATAGCCTGCTGCATGGATAGAACATTCTGATCCATCGACGCCATGAATGCCTGAAATTCGGTACCAGAAGGTTGTGCCGGTACCCCAGAGCATTCTAACTGGTGATCGGTCGAGGCCGTGCCATCGATGTCAACCTGTAACCCCATAGGTGGAGCTTTGGAAGCTGGAGCTTCCCGCCGGGGTAGTTTTGCCGGTGCTGGATCCTCGAGGGCAAGCCCGGAGGCATCTCGATGCTTGGAAGGAGATCTACCCTACGAGGACTGGCTAGTTTTATGTTTGGTTACCTGAGATCCATGGGAGGAAGAGGAAGCCCTGGAAGATGTCGATGCCACTGAAGCTGCATCAGAGGGAAACAGAACATGGAGCTTGGCTGCTCGGTTCTGTAAACCTCGTTTGGACATCAAGGAGCAGGACGAACAATCCAAAATGGAGTGGTCAGGACCCAAACATTTGAGACACGATTCATGGGTGTCGGTAACAGAAATAGTACCGCTGCACTTAGTGCATTTTTTAAACCCGGAGGCTGGTTTTTCCATGAGGAAAGTTTTGTGAGGCCTAAGGCCCAGAATGGAAAAACACACTAAGTGAGGGAAAAATATGTTTGTTTGTTTTTTTTAAGAAAAGAAAGAAAGACCGGCGGTACCGGTCCGACATCGGAGAAGGCAGACGCGCGACCAAAGAAATAAAATAATACAAAGAACTTCTTCAGCGGTGACAGGAACACGACCTGCTGGCTCCGCGGAAAAGAAGAACTGGAGAGAGGCGGTTGGAAAGGCGGGAAGGCAGCGCGCAGGCGCTGTCGGATGTTCCCAAAAGCTTTCCTTTTTTGGAAAGCTGGGGAGCGTTCCCACGCAGGCTCCGTCGGTACCGACGTACCCATATGTGAAGACTCATTCACAACCCACCCACCTCCCCTAGGAGTTGTGTCTATCTCTTTCTCTCTTTGTCTACTCTCTCCTTTGGTCTCAGCTATAAACTCAACTAAAGAGCGCGAGTTGGAAAGGCGGGAAGGCAGCACGCAGGCGCTGTGGTATGCTCCCAAAAGCTTTCCTATTGGACGCTGGGGAGCGTTCCCGCGCAGGTTCTGTTGGTACCGACGATACCCATATGTGAAGACTTATTCCTGCTGTTCCCGGAGATCACCTGTTATAGGTGAGTCACTAATCTTTACTGCAGTATTAATTGTGTGAATATTGCATCAGGCCATGCTAGAGAGAGAAAGTTTCTAGATGAAATAAATCACTGCTTCATGGAGCAGCTTGTTCAGGAACAGACTCTAGGAGAAGCTCTTTTAGATCTAGTGCGAGAGGTAACTGTGTTGGGGCCGCTTGGCAATAGAGATCATAACATGATCACATTTGATTTAATAAATGGTGGGAGTCTAACGAGGAAATTCACTGCACTAGCATTTAACTTTCAAAAAGGAGACTGATAAACTGAGGACAATGTTTAAGAAAAAACTAAAGGGAGCAATTGCAAAGGTTAGGAGTTTACATTAGACCTGAGTGTTTAAATATACTGTCTTGGAAGTCCAGACCAGATGTATTCCATGCTTTAAGAAAAGTGGAAGGAAGGCCAAACGACAGCCAGCATGACTTAAAGATGAGGTCAGAGAGGCTGTTGTAGCTAAGAGAAAATCTTTCAGAAAATGGAAAAAAAAAAAAAGAGCCAAATGATGAAAACAGGAAACAGTGTAAATATTGACAAGTTAAATGCAAGGCATTGATAAAGCAGGCAAAGAGAGAATTTGAAAAGAAGCTTGCCGTGGAAGTAAAAAGTGCATAATAAACACTTTTTGAAGTACTTTGCTATTTTATGTATTCTTTAATAAAGTCTTGTTTGCCTACCGTGAGTCAGTTTGCGCCAGACTTTAGCACTTTTTTGTTTTTTTGTGAATGTGAGTGTTCTTGTTTTGGATGGAAACATACCCTGCCAGAAATAATATTCAAAGGTGATCTATCAGAGGAATTGAAACAAAACTTGATAAATCAGGAAGATGTATTACAGCTATTTGATAAACTAAAGAGCAGCAAATCACTTGGACCAGATGGCATATATCCCAGGGTACAGAAAGAATGAGCTTGCAGACCTACCTTTGGTCATTTATGAACTATCCTTAACATCATCTGTAGTACCTGAGGATTGGAGAGTGGCCAGGGATGATGCAGGAAACTACAGACCAGTGAGCCTGCCGTCTGTACCGGGCAAAATGGTAGAAACCATTATAAAGAATAAAATTACTGAACATGTAGATAGTCATGGTTTAATGGGAGAAAGCCAACATAGATTTAATCAAGAAAGGCCTTATCTTGCTAATCTGCTATATTTGTTTTGAAGGTGTGAATAAACAGGTAGATAAAGGTGAGCCGGTATCTGGATTTTCAGAAAGCTTTTGACAAGGTCCCTCATAAGAGACTCTTGTGGAAATTAAAAAGTCATGGGAAAGGAGGCAGTGTACTATTGTGGATTAGGAACTGGTTAAAAGATAGAAAACAAAGAATAGGGCTAAATGGACAGTTTTCCCAATGGAGGACTGCGAATAGTTGAGTACCCCAGGGATCTTTGCCGGGCCTGCTGCTTTTTAACATATTTATAACTGACCTGGAAATGGGGGAATAATGAGTGAGTTGATCAGATTTGCAGATGACACAAAATTATTCAAAGTTGTTAAAACCTTTAAATACTTAAAGAGAAATAATGAGCAAACAAACCTCTTCCAAAGACGGGGAAGCTGTAAAACTAGAGGGCATAACATGAAGCTGCAAGGGGGTAAATTGAAAGGCAATGTCAGGAAATACTTTTTCACTGAAAGGGTGGTGGATGCTTGGAATGCCCTCCCAATGGAAGTGTTGGGGGCAAATACAGTGACAGAATTCAAAATGGCATGGGACAGACACAGTGGATCCTTTACAGCAACAGGATAAAATCAAAATAAACTTAACTAACTAATTTCTCAACATACAGGGGTATCCTACATGGAGCGGTGGGTTCACCCCTTAAACAAAGACATGGGGAGGGGTGGCCTGCACAGAGCAGCAGGTGCACCTACTCTTGCCATCTTACTGGGCAGACTAGATGGACCATACTGGTCTTTATCTGCCGTCATTTACTATGTTACTATGTAAAACAGAAGAGAATTGTGAAAAATTGCAAGAGGACCTTGAAAAATTGGGAGACTGGAGGGACGTCCATCCCTGCTATTCGGCCCCTCTGCCAATCCTGGCTAACTTCCCTGCATGTTGTATGGGGAGGATAGACAGGGGAGGGAAAGGGGTGTTGCGGGCGTGGAGTTAGGGCAAGCAGTGGGTGGGCTGCAGCCCCAGACATACAGGGCCAATTCCAGTCGGCCTTGTACGGGCCTCTGAAGTGGAATAAGTTCCCCTAGTTGGAGGGGGACAGCCTGCACAGCCATCGGAAGAGGTAGAGGGGATTCCCTGCAGCCCAACCCTGACCTTGGGAGGCCAGATCAGGGGTCGGGCTGCAGGGAATGAAGATTCTATCTGGTGGCCGGGGATCGTGGCTCCTGAACGGAACGCCATGGCGCTGCAGTTCTATAGAGGAGTCCTGACTGAGTTAGCCAGGCAAGGCCTGTACATGCAGGCCGACCGGAATCGGGGTCCCGACCTGCACGTACAGGCCTGGATGCGATTGATCCTGTGGGGCTAGATGTGCCCCCCCCGGGTTCAGAATCCTAACTCTGTGCATCCGGTTCTAACCGGACACACAGAGGGCCGGGACGGAATTGGTCCCTGGGTGTCCAAATGGCAGATAACATTTAATGTGGACAAGTGCAAAGTTATGCACTTAGGGAAGAACAACCCAAAACTACAGTTACATGATGCAAGGCTTTACATTAGGATCCCCCACTCAGGAGAAGGATCTAGGTGTCATCTTGGATAGTGCATTGAAACCTTCTGCCCAGAGTGCAGCCTCAGCCAAGAAAGCAAATAGAATGCTAGGAATCATAAGTAAAGTGGAGTGGAGGAGTGTCCTAGTGGATGGGGCAAGGTACTTCAGGCCGGAAGGTCGAGGGTTCAAATCCCACTAGAGGACAGCAACCTTGGGCCGGAAGGACTGGGGTTTCTAGTCCCACAGGTGCTCCTTGTGGTCTTGGGCAAGCCACTTAACCCTCCATAGCCCATGTTCCCTGTAAAATAGTTATCTCCAAGTTATGATGTTCAATGTAATTTCAGTTTGTTCAATGTAAACCGCACTGATGCAGAATAGCATGGTATATAAGAGAATGTAAATAAATAAATAAAGGAATAGAAAATAACACCAAGGCTATTATAATACAGGGCAGCCCAAGGGTGTTGCGGGGCCATGTGCAGAGACTCACTGCAGGGCCTCCTGTGCATAAATATTTGCATATCCACTGTGTCTCATTTGTATAAATCTAATTTATTTTATTTTATCTTAAAATGTATATGCTGCTCATCTAAAATTTTAAGCGGCTTTTAAAGGAATCCTTCACAAGTCTTTTTTTGTCCTAACAATGACATAGGGACATATTTACTAAAACTTAATGTGTTTTAAGTGTCACTGTGCCCATAGAAATAAATTAATGTTGCTGCACTTAGCACACATTCAAGTTCGTGAATGCACATTAATGCCTTTAGTAAACATGCCTCTTAATGAGTGTCTGAAAACCATTTGCATATACAGTGAGGATAAAGAAAAGCTACCATATTTCTGCATTATTATCCTCCAGTATCAACTGCCAGGTGCATTACTACAAAACCCTGCTCATTTAGAAGCCATAGCAAACCTGACATATCATAATGGCACCACAAGGATTCACACAGCACCAAGCCCTACTTATCAAATGGTAGCACTACAAATATTAAAACAATACATCTCCTACTGGGAAAAGAAAACAAGTGGGTCTGCTACATAGAAACTACACAAACAGAATAGCACAGTTCTGTCATACATGCAAAACAGACAGACTGTCACCAAATACAGAGTAAGGGATCACAATTTAGAAATATGAAGACAATAATTGAACTGTGAACCCCAAAAAAACAAACTTTGAATGCATCACAACACTGGAAAAATTAAACTATGAAATTTCTTCTTATACTGAACAAAGCACAAAAACATCAGTGATGCACATTTCCCAGAGCAGACATATTCCAGTTAATAAATTCAAAATAAAATATTTTTTTCTACCTTTTGTTGTTTGGACATTTTATTTTTCAGTTACAATTGCCCCAGTCTCTCTCTTCTGCATTCTTCATGTCTTCTGCTAACTCTCCATTGTCTGCTGTCCATTTGTCTTCTTTTTTTTTTCCATTTTCTGTCCACATCTGCCTCTGACATACTGATTTTTTGCTTTATATTCTTTTCTCCATTTCTTTCTTTACTCGTTCATCCATTCAAATTTCAATCCTCAATTCCCTTTTGACTTTTCACCTAGCAACTTTCCATCTACTCTTCTAACCTCCAGCCCAGCTCCTCCATTTCTCATCTCTCTCCTTCTTTAGCCTCTTAGTCCCCTGTCTTTCATCCACTCCCCATTACTACATTTCCTCTGTAATCACCATTCTCCTCTCATTCATATCCTTGCCAGCTTCCCATGACCTCTCTCAAGTAGTTTCATCATGCCCACCATCTCCCTCTCTCACCACTCCATTTCAGCATCTTCCAATCCTCTCACCCTTCTACTTTACTCCCCAAGTCTAGCATCTCATGCTTTCTCTTCCACCTCCCCCTCCCCCGACCACAGCATTTTATCACCTCCCCCCTTCTCCATCCTTTCCCCTGCAGTGATCCAGCATCTCTCCTTTCTCTCCTCCCAGCCCAGCATCTTCTCTCTCACCCCGTTCCTATCCAGTCCAAATATATCCCTTCTCTCTCATAACTTAAAATATCTATCTATATATATTTATATACACACACACACACCCCAATCCAGCATAACTCATCTCTTTTTTTTTGTCTCCCTCTCTCTGTCCTCCCCCCTGGGAAAAAAATATCATACAACACCATCTCTGGCATCTTCTTTATTTTTCTGAGGCAGCGGCAGAAAGATCTCATAGCACCATCCGCAGCTTCATCTTTCTTTCTCTGAGTCAGCACGCAGCTGCCAGTGCTACTTGTAGCATTCACTTCCAGTGAATGGCCCCGCACACTGGGAGTGAATGCTACAGGCAGCATTGGCTGCTGTTGCTGACTCAGCAAAAGAAAGATAATGCTGAGGATGGTGCTGCATGATGCCAGAGCTGCATGCACAGTGAGTTGTGCCAGCAGCTGGGCCCACTATCTGAGTCCCCACTTAACCTCCACATACCCAGTCAATCTTAAATTCTGTCTTCTTTTCTCCCATCCTATTTTAAGGTCTCTACCTAAGTCCCAGTCCCTGCTCTCCTCCATCTCCCTGCACCCAGTACCGCCTCCTACTTCCCTTCTGCACACCCACCCAGCTACTTCCTTCTCTGATATTTATTAACCCTGCCTTTCCTCCTTACCCCAGCATTCTTCTTATGCCCCTCTCTCTCAACTGTTCCCTCTGTATGATTTTTTTTGTCCCCCTTTCTCCATCCTCACTTCCTCAGCTTCTTTTTTATACCCTCCAGCCCCACCCCCTTCCAGTCCTTCCCCAGCATCAGCTCCCTTCTAGTTCCAGCCCCTCCCAGCATCCGCTCCATTCTCCAGCATCAGTCCATTTCCAGTCCTCACCCCCCCCAGTATCAGTCCTACCGTTCTAGTCACTCCCAGCATCAACTCCCGTCCAGTCACTGTCCCCCCAGCATCAGCCCATTTCCAGTCCTGTTCCCACTCCCCAGTATCAGTCTCCCTCCAGTCCCTCCCAGCATCATCTCCCTTTCAATCCCATCCTCCAGCTTAAGCCCATTTCCATTCATAGGGCCCCAGTATCAGTCTTCCTCCAGTTCCAGTCCCTCCATCCCCCAGCATCAGCCTTTTTCTAGTCCTGGGCTCCCCAGTATCAGCCCCCGTCCAGTCCCAGCATCATCTCCCTTTCAATCACAGTCTCCCCATCCCCCAACATTAGCTCATTTCCCATTCTAGCCCCCTGGAGCAGTCCTCTTCGAGTGCCAGTGGCTCCCTCCCCCCCCCCTCACCACAAGGGGCCCCAGGAGCACCTGACCAGCTTCAGAGGGAGCTGGTGAGGTCCGAAACCTGGCTCTCCAGCTAACCTTTGCAAAGCCATAGGAGTAAACAGCTGAGGGAGCGTTTTCTTTACTCCTGCAGCTGTGCTAAATCAGACACCCCTGAGTTTGTACAGGTTCAACGGGCACTTCCTGTCTCTTGCTCAAGACAGGAACCTCTGCGAACTCAGCAGTGCTGGCTGCTGTGACTTTACACAGCTGCAGGAGTAAAGGAAAAGGCTCCTGAGGCTGTGCAGAGGTGAGCTGGGCTTCGGGCCTCACTGGCTCCCTCTTAAGCTGGTCAGACGCACGTGGGGCCCCTCGTGGTGTGGGGCCATGTGCGGGCAACCTACCACACGTGCCTCTGTATTGCTCTATAGTGTAACCATAACTTGAATATTGTTTGCAATTCTGGTCCCCATATCTTAAAAATGATATAGCAGAATTGGAAAAGATACAGAGAAGAGCAACCAAATTGGTAAAGGGGATGGAAGGATATCCCTATAGAGAAAGGCTTAAAAGGTTTGGGCTCTTCAACTTGGAAGAAAGATGGCTGAGGGGAGATACAATAGAGGTCTATAAAATAGTAAATGGAAAGGGTAGATTGGTTGTTTACTCCCTGAAAAAGTAGAAAGACTAGGGGGGACACAATGAAGCTACAGTGTGGAACATTTAAGACTAATCAGAGAAAGCATAGTGTTACTCACCTGTAACAGGTGATCTCCGGAAACAGCAGGAATTTAGTCCTCACATATGGGTATCGTCGGTACCGACGGAGCCTGCGTGGGAAAGCTCCTCAGTGTCCAATTAGAAAGCTTTTGGGAGCATCCCACAGCACCTGCGTGCTGCCTTCCCGCCTTTCCCAACTGCCTCTCTCCAGTTGAGTTTTAAAGCTGAGACAAAGATAGAGAGAGAGGGAAAGAAAAGAAAAGAGAGATACAACTCCTAGGGGAGGTGGGTGGGTTGTGAAGACTAAATTCCTGCTGTTCCCGGAGATCACCTGTTACAGGTGAGTAACTATGCTATCTCCAGGAACAAGCAGGAATGTAGTCTTCACATATGGGGACTCCCTAGCTACAGATGCCAGGGAGAGACCCCAGAGGTTGTGTGCCCCTGTGAAAGGGCTCCACTTCCCCCCATGGATCTCTGGCATCCTACCAGGAAAGGTGGGTAGGAGTTGATTAAGTATGGAACAGGTGCTGTAGAACAGCCTGACCAAACAAGGCATCCCGGCGGGAGTCCTTGTCTAAGCAGTAATGGGCTGTGAAGGTATGAACCGAGGTACAAGTAGCTGCTCAACAGACACAGAGTGTAGATGAGCCATTGAGGCTGCCATGGCTCTCACATTGTGAGCCATGACATGGCCTTCCAGAGAAAGGTTCTTACTTTAATAGGCAAAAGAAATACACTGTGCAATCCAGTTGGACAATGTTCTCTTGGAGACTGGAAGTCCCAAATGAGAAGGATCGAAAGCAACAAAGAGTTGGGAGGACATTCTATGTTGCTGTGTCCTCTGTAAGTAAAAGGCAAGTGCTCTTTTACAGTCCAAAGTATGAAGATTCCTTTCTGCATTTGAAGCATGAGGCCTTGGAAAAAATACAGGCAGGTAAACCGCCTGGTTTAAATGAAAAGGTGAGACCACCTTTGGCATAAAGTGTGGATGAGTCCTAAGGACTACCTTATCATGATGGAACCTCATGTAAGGAGGATCAGCAACTAATGCTTGCAATTCACTGATGTGACATGCTGATGTGATTGCAATGAGAAAGATAACTTTCCAGGAAAGGAATTTCAAGGAGGTAGTAGCTAAAGGTTCAAAAGGCGGCTTCATGAGCTGCCCAAGAACCAGATTCAGGTCCCACGCCACTGGAGGTGGCTTAATGGGAGGCTTAGTTAGAAGAAGGCCTCTCATAAATCTCGCTATGAGAGGATGACAGGAATTAGGTAGTCCATTTAAAGGCTTTAAAGAAGCTAAAATAGCACTTAAATGGACTCTTACTGAGTTAGTCTTAAGTCCTGCATTAGATAAATGCAGGAGATACTCCAGTAATGATTCCAGAGGTACTGCAGAGGGGTGAAGACCCTTTTGCGAACACCATATGGAAAACCTTTTCCACTTGAAAGCATAAGAGCATCTTGTGGAAGGTTTCCTGGAAGCACAAAGGACATCCCTTACTTGTTGAGAAAGGTTAAGACCATGAAGGTCTAGGCTCTCAGCAACCAGGCCCTGGGATGCCACAACATCCCGTCCTCCTCAGACAGGAGATCTGGAGCAGATCCTAACTCCAGAGATGGAGCTTGAGAGAGATGCAGGAGCAGAGGGTACCACACCTGCCATGGCCAATGTGGAGCTATGAGAATCATGTGGCCTTTGTCTCTCTAAAGCTTGAAAAGGGTTTTGGAAATTAGGGGACTGGGTGGAAAGGCATATAGGAAGTCCTGACCCCAATGGAGGAGGAAAGCATCCCTGGCCTGAGAACCCTGAGCCGGAATTCTGGAACAGAACCAGGGAAGTTTGGCATTTAGTGGACTTGCAAAGAGGTCTATGTCCGGAGTTCCCCAAATTTGAAAACTTTTTGCTACCTGGTCTGCATGGAGAGACCATTCGTGTGGAAGCAGAACTCGACTGAGTCTATCTGCCCAAGAGTTTTGAATGCCTGGCAGATACACCGCCAGGAGATGAATTTGATGCTTTCTGGCGAGGGACCATAGTCGCAAAGCTTCGTTGCAAAGCAACAGAGAGCCTGTTCCTCCCTGCTTGTTCAGATAGAACATAGCTACTTGATTGTCCGTCTGAATTAGGACTGTCTTGTAGATGAGCTGGGTATGGAACACTCGAAGAGCAAGGAAGATTGCTCTGAGTTCTAGGAGATTGATATGTAAGTGGGTCTCCTGTGGAGTCCAGGTGCCTTGGGTAGAAAGATCTTGCAGATGAGCTCCCCAACCCACTTGTGAGGCGTCTGTTGTTAGAGTGACCTGGGATAGGGGTTGCTGGAAAGGGGACCCCACCAACAGGTTTTGGGTTGACTGCCACCATTGTAGAGACAAAATAAGGCGACTTGTGTTTGCTATTTTGTCTGATAGGCAACCTGATGCTTGAGTCCACTGAGTGGATAGAGTCCATTGGGCTGCTTTCATATGGAGGCGAGCATAGGGAACCACGTGCACCGTAGATGCCATGTGGCCTAGGAGATGTAACATTTCCCGAGAAGTGAGATGATTTTTCAACACTGCCTGGGAGGCTAACTGCACAATGCGAAGGCAGCGGGCCTGTGGGAGATAGACCCTTGCTTTTCTGGTGTCCAGCAAAGCTCCTATAAACTCTAGAGATTGAGTGGGAGTTAGGCTGGATTTTGGGATGTTTATGACCAGGCCCAAATACTGAAGGATACGCATTGTGCAAGATAAGGAAATTCTGGCCTCTGACTCTGATGGGGCTCGAATGAGCCAGTCGTCTAAGTAGGGGAAGACGACTATTCCTAGAGTGCGAAGAAATGCTGCCACTACAGCCATGCATTTCGTAAACACGCTTGGTGCTGAGGCCAGGCCAAAAGGAAGCACCCTGTATTGGTAGTGCTTTCCTTGAAAAAGAAAACGAAGGAATCTTCGGTGAGTTGGATGGATGAGAACATGAGTGTACGCATCCTTGAGATCTAGAGAACAAAGCCAATCCTGACTCTGAAGGTATGGCAGCAGAGTTCCCAGAGAAATCATCTTGAATTTCTCTTTGAACAGGAATTTCTTCAGTTCTCTGACGTCTAAAATGGGTTTGTGTCCCCCTGTTTTCTTTGGAATAAGGAAATAAGGGGAGTAAAACCTTGTACCCTGTTGGGAAATGGGTACGTCTTCTATTGCCCCCTGGGCAAGAAGTAAATTGACCTCTTGACTCAACTGAGTGTTGAGAGAAGCCTGAGAATTGAACTGTCTTATGTGGTAAGGAGAGCTGTGCAGAGGAAGGGAAATGGGAGGAAAATGAGCCCTGTTCCTTTAAATCTGGAGAGAAAGGCAGTTCCCATAGAAACCACAAGCCTCCAAGGCAGAGTATTCCGAGTGCTAAGCTCCGCCCACGTAGTGATGTCAGGGCTAGGTTGAGCACTGATGAGCTGCACATGGACAGGAAGAAAGGCGTGGTGCCTGGAAACCAGCAGTTAAAAAGTGTTTCAGTTTTAGAACAAACAAAAAGAGGAACAGAAAGGGAAGAAGGAGCGCAACGAGAAGAGAGGGAAAAAGCACAGCAGAGAGGAACACAGCAGCAGCAAGATGAGCAGGCAGTGTTTGGAGTCCGTCAAGTTCCAGAAACAGTTCAAGTAAGAGGAGCTGATTCTAAAGGGGACAAGCCTGGAAGCAGAGACTTGCTGAGTTTGGAAGATTCTCAGGCAAGAGTAAAGGAGAAACAGAGGGTGTCTGGAACCCAGTGCAGGACACAATTGCCAAGACAAAGAAGTGTTTCCAGATGGGGAAATAGTACAAGACAGCCTTTAAACCCTGAAGGTAATGAGAATGTCTTTTCTTTATTTCCTAACCAAAGCCATACTGAAGGCATTGTTCAAGAGTTAAGAGACAGTGCTAAACGTTGTATGCCCCTGAACTCTGAAAAGCAAAGCTTTAGTAAATCCAGAACTTATGCCAGTGACTGCCAAACCTCCACTCTAACAGAGTTTGCTAAATTCTTAAAAGGGAGAGAAACTCCGTTGCAAGAGCCTGTGGCTGGAGACCATAGGGAACAGCTGTTGTTACATTTGCAGGAGCTGATAAGGCAGGAGAATAACCAGTCAGCTGATATTCAGGATAGACGCAGTGAATGTGGAGAGGAAATGGATATAGACCTGCTGGAGGAACCTAACGGTTCAGATGTTGAAGAAATGCAATGTTCTCTGTGTCTGGCTAAGAGCATGAATAGCTGTTGAGTATTTGCCTAGCTAAAAGACTGTATCATGAAAGCCATTTAAAGACTTGTGCTGTGCATGGCTTGGAGAAAGGAAGCTGTTTAAAAGTAAATGACAAAGAAGCTAATCTGGAGTACAGATTAAGCTTCAGAAGCCTGTTCCTCACAGGAAGTGATATACTGATGTTTTAAAAGGAAATCCTGTATTTTTCTGTTCAACCTGTTTCACATTCTTATTTTGCCTTATTGGAGAATTATCCAGTTTGAGTTGAGGTTCATTTCAATTCAATGCGGAGGGGAAACCCCGAAATAAAATTCTCTGTTTTGCCTATTTACCGTGTGGTCACACTCCTTGCTCAACAAAACTACATTACCCAGCAGCCTTCCTTGGCAGCCATATTGAAAGTAATCGTAGAGAGTAAGACAGGCGAGTTCACCTGCTCCCAGGCTACCGCCTGGACGGGTGACCTACGACACTTACTACTGTAGGAGGGGGAATGTTGAAGAAATGAAGCTTGTACCCCTCTCTTACAATGGAAAGAGTCCATTCTTCTGCTGTTATCTGCCCCCACCTGGAGGCAAAATGGCACAACCTTCCTGGAATGGTGGAAGGCTCTGGCCCGTTCAGGGCCAGGAAGGCCAAGTTCTCTAGATGGAAGTCAAAGCCCCTGTGGAGGCTGAGACTGCTGGGCCGGTTGAGGCTTAGCAGTCTTTGATTTCCTTTGCTTTGGGGGCTGCTGTCCCTTTCGGGCGGACTGACCTGCAGAATGCACCTGCTGGGTATAGGAGGGGTAAAACCTCTTCTTTTTAGAGAAGAATGGTTTCTTGTAGGATTTTCTCCTTGCAGGATCAGCTGTAGTCTTGGATAGTCTATCCAAAGTGGTGTTATCAGTATCCAGTTCATTCGCTTTCTCTTGCCAAAGAGATTTTCGCCTGTACAAGGGATATTCCCCAGTTTATCCTATACCCAGAGTTCTAAGTCAGATGCCTGGAGCTAGGCAATCCTGCGAGCACCTATGGCAGAGGTTCTGCTTATGCACTGAAAGCAGTCAAAAGCTGCACGATTAATAAACTTGGAAACATCCTGGGCATGTTTGACAAGTGTAAGATAATCCTGCCTCTTATCATCAGGAAGGAGAGGGCTCATAAGCTCGAGATCTCCTGTAATCTCCTTAAGGAACATTCCCATATATAAGATGTAGGAACTAATCCTGGCAGAAAGCATAGAGGCCTGGAATGTTCGACGCCCAAAGGCATCAAGAGTCCTACATTCACGTCCTGGAGGATTAGATGCATGTCTCTTTGCACTTTTGATCCTTCTCATAGCTGACTCCACCACTATGGAGTGGTGTGGCAACTGAGTTTTTTGAAATCCAGGACAAGGAGGTACTCGATACATAGTATCCAGCCTATGGGAATGGGGAGAGGTGGTAAGAGGTGTTTCCCACATTCTTAACATGAGATCATGCAAGATCTCATGAACAGGCAAAGTAGCTGCCTCCTTAGGAGCTTTAGGATATTGTAAAATCTCCAACTCCTTTGCTTTGGGCTCAGTTTCAGGAGCCACTGTGATGGAAAGACCCCTAGCCACCTCTCTGATGAAATCCTGAAAGAATATATCCTCTGGAGGAGACATCCTATGCTTAGGAGAAGAAGGCTCCTCAGAGAGAAGAACTCCGGCATCGACAGAGCTGTCAGAGTCATCGGAGGATTCAAAATATCTTCTGTCCGGGTGCTCTTGTAAAGCACGATACTGGTACCGATCGAAGTCTGTACCAGAGGGATCCGGTACTGGCCTGTCGATACCGGAGGCAACAGCATGACTCGGTGTTGGTAGCATACTCGCCGATGTCGATGCTGTCGGTACCGGTACCGATACTGGTGCCGGAGCCGGTGTCGATACCGGTTGAACTGTCTTAAGCGGTCCCGAAGGCACCGATGCCGCAAGGAGAGCCGCCAGACTGCGCTCAATAACCAGGAATCTCTGGTCAATTGACGCTGCCGATGCCCGGGTGTCGGTACCGGACGAAGCGGTAGAATTTTTTTTTTTTTTTTTAGAAAGAAAGAAAGAAAGAAAGAACTGGTGGTACCGGTATAGAGTCGAGGAAGGCAGACGCTACCACAAAAAAGAATGAAAAATATGGGATCATTTCTGCGGTGACAGGAAAACGACCTGCTGGCTCCGTGGAAAATAAAGAACTGGAGAGAGGCAGTTGGAAAAGGCGGGAAGGCAGCACGCAGGCGCTGTGGGATGCTCCCAAAAGCTTTCTAATTGGACGCTGGGGAGCGTTCCCGTGCAGGCTCCGTCGGTACAGACGATACCCATATGTGAAGACTACATTCCTGCTTGTTCCTGGAGATAATATTTTTTCAGTCAGCACGTAATCAAAATCTGGAATTCATCAGAGGATATAGTAAAAGCTATTAGTGTAGCTGGGTTCAAAACAGGTTTGGATGAGCTCTTGGAGGAAAGGTCCAGACACTATTATTAAAGAGGACTGGGGAAATCCACTGCTTACCCCTCTGGGACAAGCAGCATGGAATGTGTATACCTTTGGGAACCTTACAGGTACTTGAGACCTGGATTGGCCACGGTTGGAAAAAGAATACTAGGCTTGATGGACTCTTGGTCTCACCAGTATGGCATATCTTATAGGTTTTTCAACCCCCCTCCTCCCTTCTTTTAAAAAAATAGGAGATCTTGATTAGCATACCCCTACTATCTGCCCACAGGAGATTGGATCACTCTGGGCAGAACAGTAGGGGAAGGCCCTGATTGCAGCTTGCAAGGTAGCACTCAGCCTGCGAGGATCCAATTTCCATGGGCAGAAGAGGGCAGCCTGTTGATGGACTTTGAAAAAAACACAAGATAGATGGGGGAGTAAGACAGACAAAATTTAGTTTCAAATCTTTATTTGGTTTTCACACATAAACAAGTCCCAGACCAATCTTAACAATGAAGTTCTACCCAAGCTCCCAGAACATGTCCCCAAATGAGCACACTTAAAAGTAATTAACCCTAACAGACCACCCCCTATTACCAATCAGCCACTACACTGAATTCCTTTACCTTTACCTTTACCTTACCCATATCCCCCCCATCTTCTCCCCCTCCCCCAGCAGCACTAATCCTCCCCCTTCTCATCTCCATCCCCCTCAGCCTCTACTGTATGCAAGTTGGTACAGTTTCTAACATGGCTCTGACATGGCTTGAAGTTAGCCTGCTTCACGTGGGGGTCACCTTCATATGTTTAGTAATGCGCTCCTCACCCTCGGGGGCAAAATATCTATGAGAGGCATCCATAGCCCTAGAAAATACTTCCGTTTCCCCCAAGTTGTTTTGCTGCTGTTATCCTCTCTATGCGCATCAAATCCATAAGTGCCTGCTCCCATTACCCCACTGCCGGAGGACCTCTCTCAACCCAGTGGTGTAGCAATACCCTTTTAACCATCAGGAAGCCTCTTTTAAAGAGTGATTTTTGTTTAGAGACTACAAAATGTCCCTCCAACTCCCAGCTATGAAAGAGGCATGCTTCCGCAGAGGGGGTCACGGAGACCCAGAGTATCCCACCCAATCTGGCACATACCTGCTGCCATAGGCTCTGTACCACCTGGCAATGCCAAAATTTATGGGCTAGTGTTCCTGCGGTTGCCTCGCACAACCGACATTTAGCAGCCTTCCGTAAGCCTGCTTTGTAAGCCCACATGTCATGCGTATAAGCCCTCCATACAAATTTGTAATGAGGTTCCTGCAGGTAGACACACTTTACGCTGGAGGTGACTCCAATGGGAGCAGTTTGCAATAGCCCTGGAGTCACCTTGTCTATGCCATCTGAAACCCACCTCTTTGCCAACAGCACCAAATAATTGTGGTCACACAGGCTGAACCAAATCCCTCTGCTCCTAAGCCCGGGTACCCCCTTCTGCCAGCTCTGCAAGCAGGGCCCTCGGCCCATGGGTGTTGACGAGCTCAGGGGCCCGATGGGTCAAGCTACTGCTATAATGCCTTATCTGCAGATAACAAAAAATAAGTCATGTTTATCTAACTGATATTGCACACACAAATTTTGAAAACTGTCCAGCCCCTCCTCCTCCACCATGCAATGATCCCCAATACAAACTATACCTTTCTGGGCCCAACTCTGGAGGACCGGCGAGGAAAACCCGGGGGGGGGGGGGAACTCTGGGTTGCCCACCAGGGGGAGCAGGGAGCAGCTGGGAGCATCTCCAATTCCAAGAGAAGCATTGGCATAAGGCAAGGCATGCCACGCTGCCCGCAGGGCCCCCATGCACACCCCCTCACGCAGCACCATGGGCATGCTCTGCCCGGCAGAGTGTAAAACATACAGGCGATGGTAGGGGGCAAGTAGCCAATCCAGCTGCCTCACCGGAGCACATCCCCCTTCAACTGTCAACAGCCCAAACAGATGTCGCACCATACACCTAAGATTGTAATTTCGCAGTGAGGGAAGTTCCAATCCTGTGTCCTCCCTATGGCTCATCAAGGCCTGCAAAGGGATGAGGGCATGCCTGCCTCTCCAAAGAAAGTGACAGTCCTTGGATAACACCCATTTAGCAACAGGCGGAGCATGTAGAGCCACCTCAGCAACTCCACCATCTTCAATAAGGCTATGTGCCCTCACAGAGAAAGCGGAAGGGTGGTCCATTTCTGAAGGTTCACGCAAGATCTCTCCAGCATACCTGGGATGTTACACTTATATAACCTCTTAGGATCATCTGGGATCCCCAGGTATTGGATAGAGCCCATGTCAGTGGGAAAGGTCCAGCCCACCTCTTCTGCACCTTCCCCCCCCCCCCCACATCCAATGCCAGTGACTTAGTATGATTTATCTTCAGCCCTGAGAACCCTCTGAACTGAGTGATTAAATGTGCTCGCGGCAGGGATGTCTGTGGGTCTCTCATACAGAGGAGCATATCATCTGCAAATGCACTAAGCTTCAATTCTTCTGTTCCCATCCTGACGCCCACTACCTGAGCCTCCGCCTGGAGCGCTCTCAGAAGAGGCTCCAAGGAAAGTACAAAGAGCAAAGGCAAGAGGGGGCAGTCCTGCCTCATCCCCTGTTCCAGTGAGGATGGTTCAGAAAACACAACGTTCACCCCCGCCCTCGCCTGCAGGGCAGTATAAAGTATCCGGACCCAATCCAAAAAGGTACCCAAAAAGCCAAAGTCCTGCAGGGCATTCCACAAATATGGCCAAGCCACTCTGTCGAATGCCTTCTCTTCATCCAAACTCACCAGAAGGAGCGGGACACCACCTTTTATGCAATACTCCATCCCCAAAATCAGCTGCGAGATATTACAAGCAATATCTCGCCCCTGCACAAAATCCACCTGCCGCAAGCCAATTAGGGAGGGTAAAATTAGATTTAGCCCATTTTTCAAAATGGAGGCCAGGAGTTTTATATCAAAATTAATCAAAGATATAGGCTTATAGGAGGCAGGGTCGTGGGGGTTCTTCCGTTCGTTCGGTATTACAGTGATATGTGCACACCTCAAGTCTCTAGGGAAACATCATTCCTGGAATACTATTCCATACATCTCCATTAGTGTGGGAGTAAATCTGGCCTCAAGAATCTTATAGTACTCCAACCCAAAGCCATCGGGGCCTGGCGCTTTGTGGAGTTTGCAGAGATTCTGAAAGTGATCAGGCACAGCACTCGAGATGGGAGCGTTTAACCTTTCCAAGGCTTCCTGTCAACCTCGGGAGGTTCAGAGCATCCAAAAAAATCCTGGCCTGCACTATGATCACTAACCTCCTCTGTGTACAATTTGTCATAAAAAGACCGAAAATATTGATGCAATCTGGCAAGGCTTGATAATGTATCACGCCCCCTTCGCCTCTGAGAACCGGGACAAAGCGTGCACCACTTGAGCCAACAGCCTCCCCAACCTGTTACCAAATTTGTAAAACTGGTGTTTATAGTATTGTAATGACATAATGGCTCTCCTTTGAAGTAAATCATTGAGGGCTGCTTGAATCCTAAGATACTCTTGGCGGATACCCTCCTCTGGAGACCTACTGTGTGTATAAATGCCCGTAGCATGGGAAATAAGATCCCTGATGTTGAAGCTTTGGTGGGAGTGACCGACTTGGATGTAGTGGCAGTTACAGAAACATGGTTCACAGAAAACCATGACTGGGAGGTAACTATACCTGGCTATACTTTATTCAGAAATGACAGGGTAAGAGGGGGAGGAGGAGTGGCACTATATGTAAAAAATACTATTAAAGCTTTGGAATTACAGAGCTTAAAAGGGAGAGAGGAGGCATTGTGGGTTAAACTAGAAAGAGGGAAAGAGAAATCTATTTGCATTGGCATGATATATACATACCTCCCTCACAAGAAGAAGAGATGGACAGAGAGTTAATTGAAGACATACACAGCACTGCTAGGAAAGGGGAAGTGCTACTGATAGGGGATTTCAATATGCCAGATGTTGATTGGCACATTCCTGCTGCAGTATCATCTAGAAGTAAAGAGATCCTGGATTCTCTACAGGGAGAACTATTCAAGCAATTGGTAACAGATCCCACACGTGAAGGGGCCATACTGGACTTGATGCTTACCAATGGGGAAAGTGTTTCTGATGTTATAGTGGGAGATCATTTTGCATCCAGTGATCACCAGATGGTGTGGTTCAGTATTAGGACTAGGGCTGTTAGAATCCATTCAAAGGTGAGGTTCTTAGACTTTAGGAAGACTAACTTTGCCAAGATGGGCCAATACCTCAGGGAGTCATTAGCGAGATGGGAACAGCTGGGGGATGTAGAAAAACAGTGGGCAAAACTGAAAGGGGATATTTTAAGGGCAACCAACCTTTTTGTTAAAATGGTAAATAAAGGTAAAAGGAAAAGGAGAACACTATTGCTTTCAAAAGAAGTAACTGAAAAAGTGAAGAAATAGAGGGAGGCCTTCATGAAATACAATAGATCACAGAGAGAGGAAGACAGGCATCTATATTTGGAAAAACTTAGAGAAGCTAGCAAAGTAGTCAGGAAAGCAAAGATTCAAAAAGAGGAGGAAATAGCCAATGCAATAAAATGGGGGGATAAGACATCTTTCAGATATGTTAGTGAGAAGAGGAAGGGCAAAAGTGGTATTGTCAGACTCAAGGGTGAAGGGGAGGAAAATGTAGAAGCTGATGAGGATAAAGCGGAATTGCTTAACAAATATTTCTGTTCTGTGTTCACAGATAAAGAACCAGGAGCAGGACCTCAGAAAACACCCACAAACAGGAACAGAAGCGAGAGACATCTTGAACAATTTTCAGAAGACTGTTCGTGAGAAATTAGCTCATCTTAAAGTAGACAAAGCAATGTGACCGGATGGGATACATCCTAGAATACTGAGGGAACTTGGGGACATTCTAGCAGCTCTACTGACTGACCTTTTCAATGCCTCGTTGGAGTCGGGAGTGGTGCCAAAGGACTGGAGAGAGGCTCATGTGGTGCCTTTACACAAAAGCGGAAGTAAGGATGTGGTTGAAAACTACAGGCCGGTTAGTTTAACTTCGGTGGTGAGTAAATTATTGGAAATGCTGCTGAAAGAGAAAATAGTGAGGTTTCTGGAGTCCAGCGGATTACAGGATCCAAGGCAGCATGGATTCACCAGAGGCAGGTCTTGTCAGACAAATCTGATTGATTGACTGGGTGACCAGGGAGTTGGACCGAGGGAGAGCCCTAGATGTGGTGTATTTAGATTTCAGTAAAGCCTTTGACACTGTTCCTCACAGGCGACTTATAAAAAAAACTGAGCATCCAAGGGATGGACCCTAAAGTTACTGCTTGGGTTAGAAATTGGTTGGGTGGGAGGCAACAGAGTACAGGTAAATTGAGCTCACTCTGCGGAGAAGGATGTTACCAGTGGTGTGCCCCAGGGATCTGTCCTTGGTCCGATTATTTTTAACATCTTTGTCAGTGATATAGCGGAAGGGCTGTCTGGTACGGTTTGCCTCTTTGCAGATGATACCAAAATCTGCAATAGAGTAGACACCCAGGAAAGTGTAGATAACATGAGGAGGGATCTAACTAAGTTTGAAGAATGGTCTAGAATTTGGCAGCAGGGATTTAATGTTAAAAAATGTAAGATCATGCATTTGGGCTGCAGCAATTCAGGGGAGCAATATAGTATAGGGGGGTGAAGTACTTTTGTCCACTAAAGAAGAGTGGGACCTAGGCGTGGTTGTGTCTGATAATCTTAAAGTAGCTAAACAAGTAGAAAAGGTGACGGCAAAAGCTAGAAGGATGCTTGGGTGCATACAGAGAGGAATGGCTAGCAGAAAAAAGGAGGTGATAATGCCTCTGTATACGTCTTTGGTGTGACCTCATTTGGAGTATAGTGTGCAATTCTGGAGACCGCACCTTCAAAATGATGTGAATAGGATGGAGTCAGTACAGAGGGTGGCAACTAAAATGGTTAGTGGTCTTCATTATAAAGCATATGAGGACAGACTTAAGGATCTTAATATGTACACCTTAGAGGAAAGGCGGGATAGAGGTGATATGATTGAGATGTTTAAATACCTCCGTGGCATAAATGTTCAGGGGGAGAGCCTCTTTTGATTGAAAGCAAGTTCTGCTACGAGGGGACATGGGATGAGGGTGAAGGGGGATAGATTCAGGAGTGATATGCTGAAATATTTCTTTACGGAAAGAGTGGTGGATCCGTGGAATAGTCTCCCAGTGGAGATGGTAGAGATGAGGACAGTAACTGAATTTAAAAAAGCATGGGACAAACACAGAGGATCTCTAAAGGAAAAAAGGGGACTGTTGTAGTTGTTGATATGGAAGGACAGACTAGATAGGCCATGTGGTATTTTTCTGTCGTCATGTTTCTATGTTTCTACTGTGTCTCCTCTGTAATGATTGCAAGGTACATTCTAACAGTAAGAGACTACGGTCCAAGTGCTTGCATCTCTGAATAGTATAAGCAATGATAGCACCCCGCACGACCACCTTGCTGGCTTTCCAAAATAGAAGTGGGGTACACTGAAGGTTGTTATTAAACAATGTATACTCATCCCACTGTTTCTCAAGAAATGCTCTAAAATCTTTGTCTTCCCATAAATATGCGGGGACCCTCAAACCTACTTTGGCCGCGCCTCGAGCTCCCCATGCCACCCAGACCATACCATGAGCCAAGACCATCACAGGTTCAATCCCTGCTTGGGTGACCTGCGCAAACCCTCCCTTATTCACTAGAATGTAATCAATGCGGGACCACATCAAATGTGCCCTATATTGATGGGTGTACTCACGGCCCCCCCGGGATGGAGTGCCCACCACACGTCCACCAAACCTCCCATCCTGCACAGATAGCGTGTGCCCTTCTTTGACCGTGCCCTAGCATCCCCTTTCCCTGACCTATCCTGCAGCAGGTTATATGGGCACTTAAAGTCCCCTGCTAGGATCAGCTTTTTGGCAGGCTCTCAAGACAAACTTTAGCAGGTCCTGGAAAAACCCATGGTCATACTCATTTGGGGCGTAGACATTCCCTATCCATAGTTCATCCATATATAATTTTGCTTGCAGAAAGATAAATCTCCCTCGTGGGTCGTTGATCACCTCCCGTGGCAGGCCCTTTTTGTTAAGTATTGCCACCCCTGCCTTCCTGGTCCCCGATGATGCCCTATGAGTTTTCATCACCCAATCCCGAGTCAATTTGTCATGCTCTGCAGGGCTCAAGTGGGTCTCCTGCAGCAATGCGATATGTGCTCCCTTACGCTTCAAGGCTTGCAGCACTTTGGTGTGTTTAATACGTGAGCCAGTCTCCCCCACATTCCAAGAGACTATTTTAATATTAGGCAGCATGATGTACTAAGGGGCCATCTCTAGGTGCACCATTCATCACAAATTCCTCCAGGAGCCGCCCAGCCTCAGCCCCGGAGCCACACTCATTCTTTCCAGTAGAGGAACATCTATCTTTGTGCTGCAGGTCCCCTCCCCCCCCCCCCGTCCCCTTACCCTTTCCCCCCTGACCTTCCTCCTTTTGAGTCCCTCGTACAGCCCTTCCCTAGTCTCCCTAAAACAGCAGTACCCCCCCCCCACCATTGCAACCCACACAATCCTAGAAACGAGTAACCATACATACAATCCCCTCCCCCTTCCCCCCAACCCCCATTAGTCCACTCTGCCACAGCAAAACCCCGGCATGGGAGTAGATCACCAGTCCACACTTCCGGGCCACCCCCCTGAAGGGGGGGGGGAGACGGCCAAACATGTCCATACAGAAGCTATTCAGTCTCACATATGCCATCTGCCCTTCACAGACTGCGGTCACACATTGAATCACATGGTCGGGAAAGCACTGACAGGTTGTTTGTCCTCTGCAGTACAGTTGCTTGCCAACTCACGCTGCTCAATGCTGATCCTTAGCCTGTCCCGTCTCTTGCTGCAATGTGGCTATGAATTTCCTCTGAGCAGGTGCCTGTTCAAAGGTGTGTGTTTCACCTTTGTGAAAGATCCTTAAAGTGGCAGGGTAGCTCAGCGTGAATCGTATATCGCTCTTTACTAAATCACTGCACACCGGTGAGAACTCTTTCCGTTTTACCATGAGGGCAGCAGAATAGTCCTGGAACATTAAAATAGATTTATTCTCTAAGCGCATGCCACGGTGTTTATGGTAGGCCTGTAGCAGTACAACTTTGTGCTGGAAATTAAGGATACGAGCCAACACCGGCCGTTGGCACTCTCTGCCATCCACTCTCGGACCCAGTCTATGCGCTCTTTCCACTTTAATCTTCCCTTGGATTTCCGTCAGGCCTAGCTCTCTCAGCAACCATTCTTCAAATAGCCTTGAACGTTGTTGGTCTGTCCAGGCCTCTGGAACCCCCACAAGGCGCAGGTTTTTCCTACGAGACCTATTCTCCAAATTATCCATCTTTAGAATGAGCACCTCAATCTGTTTTTGCTGCTTCTGTGCCTCCCGTTCATGTTGCACTTCGTTATACTCCAACACTGATACCTGCTGCTCCACTTCCTCCATTTAATGTGACATTTCAGCAAAGTTCTCTCCCATCTCTAATTTCTTCATCACAATATCAAATTTAGGTTCCAGAAGCTTAACTACTACCTGCGCCACCTCCTCTGAGTTGGAATTCACACTCTCTTTCCTTGGGGAGTCCGGTGCATTACAGGTGTGTGGTGCGGATGCCATCTTGGCCTCACGGGCTGTGTGTCCTTTTTCTTTTTTTGCCGCCAAACGCATGGCCACTCCACCAGCACCAGTCCTCTCACCACCAATGCTCACGTTTTTGCACGGTGGCCACTTAAACCCCCAAATTTTAAGTTATTCTGTAGGATTTACAGGCAAAACAGCGGGGCGGCAAGGGAGAGCGACGAGGAATCTCCTCACCCGCTCATGTGCGCACGTGATCCTTCAAGGCAGAAAAAATTTAAAGGGGTAGTATCTTAAAAAAATAAAGGAAAGAGGATGGGGTAATGGTGGGAGTGCTGGGGAGAGGAAGAAAAAAGGGCACAAATCTGGAAAGGAAGAGTGAATGAGAAAGAGTTGAAGGGGGAAAGAAAGAGTGCAAGGTGTTTGTAGACAGAAAGATACAATCTGTATATGCCAAAAGGTGCATTCCCCTTCCCTCAGAACACCCATACAAGCCCTCCACCCCCACATGACATGCACACACACACCTCCCCACCCCTTTAAAAAGAAATGAGATCTCGGTTAGGAGAGAGAGAGAGACAAACACAAACATACACCTTCACATGACCAACACAACACACACAAGGCAGCACACACACATAGGACGCACCTCATCTTGGCATTACACACACACAGGCTCCCCAACTCTGCAATGCACACATTATATTGTGTGAAATTCTGGAGACTGCACCTTGAAAAGGATATAAACAGGCTGGAGCCAGTACAGAGGGTGGCTACTAAAATGGTTAGTGGTCTTCGTTATAAAGCATATGAGGACAGAATTAAGGATCTTAATATGTTCACCTTAGAGGAAAGGCGGAATAGAGGTGATTTGATTGAGACGTTTAAATACCTCCGTGGCATAAATGCATAGGGGGGAGAGCCTCTTTCGATTGAAAGCAAGTTCTGCAATGAGGGGACATGGGATGAGGGTGAAAGGGGATAGATTCGGGAGTGAAATGCAGAAATATTTCTTTACGGAAAGAGTGGTGGATCCGTGGAATAGACTCCCAGTGGATGTGGTGGAGATGAGGACAGTATCTGAATTCAAAAAATGGGACAAACACAGAGGATCTCTAAAGGAAAAAAGGGGACTGTTGTAGTTGTTGATATGGAAGAACAGACTAGTTAGGCCATGTGGCTTTTTTCTGTCTTTTTACAGCTTTCCATATGTTGCCCCTTTTACCCATTTCCATAAAGGTATTTAATATTTCACTTACCTGGGGGCTTTCACTTACCTGGAGGCTTTCTTCACCCATCCCCAACAAATCTAGTTTAAAGCCCTTTTCAGTAGATTAGCCAGTCTGCTACTGAAGACACATCAACTTTTCTTGGATAGATGGATGCCATCTCTGCTCCGCAACCCTTTGGACAGCATCCCATGGTCCAGGAAACCAAAACGCTTTCAGTGACACCATCCATGTAGCCATGCATTCATCTCCAGGATGCAAGCTTCTCTGTCTTGGCCTTTACCGTCAACAGGAAGGATTGAAGAGAACACCACCTGTGCACTTATCTGCTTCACCCTCTGTCCCAGAGCCATGAAGTTACTTTTAATATGCTCAGAGGGATACCTGGCAGTATCATTTGTGCCGACATGGATTAGCAACATTCGGTAATAGTCAGTGGGCTTGATGAGTCTCAGCAAACTCTCCCTGACATCTCAGACTTTGGCACCTGGCAGACAGCATACCTCTCTGGACATCAAGTCCGGTCGACAGATTGATGCCTCAGTATCCCTCAGAAGAGAGTCACCAACCACCACTACTCTTCGCTTCCTTGTGGTCACTGATTTTGCAACTTTGGGGTATTGAGCTCTGGTTCTTTCCTTTCCAGGGATGCTTTCACCTCCTCCACTTTCAGGGCTGCATAATGGTTCTTCAATTCACGGACTGGAGAAGTTGCATTGATGATTCTGCAGGCCCTGGTGACTTGTGTCCAACCTTCGTCATTCTGTAGGCACCCATTTTCTCCTCTGCTGGAGAGCTTGGATGTTGCAAGAAGCATCTCATCAATGTACTTCTCACTGTCTTGAATGCTCTTCAGCCTCACCACCTCCTCCACTTGTTTCCCGAGAGCTTCAGCATGCGGGCATCCTGCACATGGAACCGATCCTTCAATTGGCATTGGGACCTCTGTCTGGACAAAGGCAGAAGCTGTAACAGGGGCAACAGCTTTAGTGATACGAGTTTTCCCAGCCATTGTTCAATTTATGGAGCTTAGGTATCTGTTAAAGCAAAAGAGAGATCTACCAAAGTACCAGCCAGTTTCCCAGCTGCCCTTTCAGAGAAAAAGCAGTTAAATCTCTAAGTATGTTCAAAATGGGCTGTTCCAAGTCCCTGTGTGTAGTTAATTGGGGAGGTGCCCTATAAAGCAAGACTGCTCACTAGGGGTGGGTGGGAGTTGGGGGGGGGGGTAGGGAAGGAACTTACACCTGATTAGGTGTCAGTAGCTTCAGAGAGCTGAGAAAGATACTGTGACAAGGAAGCCCGTTTTGAGCCTATGAGTATAGAAAAGGCCAATGACTTTAACTTAGAGAAAGGAGAAATCCCTGCAGGGCATGGATTTCAGGCCCCTCATAGAGAAAGAAACTTGAGGGAGAGAAAGTTCAGGCAGCCACACCCTAACTCCTATGACGTAACTGCAGGCTTGAGAGGTGATTACAATCACCTGGGAGGAGTGGAGGAAGGGCTGGAGCCCTGGAGAGGGAAATATAAACCCCTGCTAAAGCAGAGGAAAGGGGGAAGCTCAGAGGAAAGGAGAAGCTCAGAGGTCTCAGGAGGTTCGGAAGACTCAGAGGATTCAGGGGAATCAGGAGCGGAACCAGGAGCACCTGCAGATCTCCAGGAGAGAACCCAGAGAGGAATACAGAGAGCTGTTCTAGAGAGGCTGGAAGGAGACAAGGAACCGTAGCGAGCACAACCAGGGAGAACTGCCCAGTGCTTCAGGTATGGACTGTCTTTATTGGGGAGAGTTGAGCTCAGGAGAGACATTAGAACCCCCAGGGAGGCTGTATTCTGAGCACTGCGTCCAAAGCTCAGAACAGCACACTGCCCTAACAACACCAGAGGATATACAGATTGAGTTGGCAGGGGAGGAATTGCAAGATCTAGATATCCCCATTTATTGTACCCTGTGTCAAGCTACAAGCATGGAATCATCATGCTAAAGGCTAGCATTGAATGAGAAAGTCTCCTAGAAGCAGGTAACTGGAATTGAGCCAGGAATTGGGTTTGAAGAAAACTCCAGGTGTTTGCATTTCTCAGGCAAAGTGCTGAGTCACGCTGAAGAGAAAGCTTGTGAATGTTTGTTACTTGTTTTCTTATTTTGAGTTTAAAAACCTATCCTGAAAGGAAGGAGGGAAAGAATGGACAAAATTCCTGTGTACAGTATACTTGAACCTTTACTTTAAAATAAATTCTGTCATTTGCCTTAACATCGGACCATGACTACACTTCTTCTTAAGAGCCAAACTACATGTCCCAGAATCCACCTGAGGAAAGGTTAGTTTATTTGAGCTCACCAAGAGAACATAACATAAGATATGCCATACTGGGTCAAACCAAGGTCCATCAAGCCCAGTATCCTGTTTCCAACAGTGGCCAATCTAGGTCATACGTACCTAGCAGTTTCCCCAAAAGACACAGGTTCCGCAATGCTTATACTGGGTCAAGCATTGATATCCTGGGTCCCTTCTTAATAATGGTTTATGGACCTTTCCTCCAGGAACTTGTCCAAACCTTTTTTAAACCCAGCTACACTAACAGCCTTTACTACATCCTCCGGTAACAAATTCCAGAGTTTGATTACACATTGAGTGAAAAAATATTTTCTTTTATTAGTCTTAAATAGTTTACCCTGTAGCTTCATTGCATGTCCCCTAGTCTTTCTATAGTCTGATAACGTAAACAATCGATCTATGTTTACCCGTTCCACTCCGTTCATTAATTTATAGACTTCTATCAGCTGTCTTTTTTCCAGGTTAAAGAGCCCTAACCTTTTTAGCCTTTCTTCATAGGAGTATCCTTCCATCCCCTTTACCATTTTGGTGGCTCTTCTCTGAACCTTTTCTAATAACGCTATATCCTTTTTAAGATACGGCGACCAGAATTGCACACAATATTCAAGGTGCGGTCTCACCATGGAACGATATAGAGGCATTATAATATCTTTTGTTTTATTTTCCATTCCTTTCCTTATGATACCTAGCATTCTATTTGCTCTCTTGGCCGCCGCTGCACATTGGGCCAAGGGTTTTAACATGTTATCCACAATGACGCCTAAATCCTTTTCCTGGGTGGTGGTTCCTAAAGTGGAACCTTGCATCGTGTAACCATAGTTCTCCGTTACCTCGCCCCTCTAAGGGCGTGACAATACTAAAGCAGAGTTTTAAACCTACCCCACTAAAGAAAATATTTCTCCTTTTAAACTAAAGCACCAAAAAGAATGTAACTTTGTTTTAAAAATATACCAAACCCTTTTACGAGATCCCAGGCAGAGAGCTAGTAATTTAAAAAGCCACAAACTCTTACCTTTCCTTGAAATGTATAGCCCCTGTTAGGAATACCTCAACAGTGCAGAGCTCTGAAGCATAACCACTTCACCCTGTCGTGACCCGATGATGCTGTAGAATTTTGGCTTCTGAAATCCCCATCACACAGGGGTGGTTATGCAGTGGATGTCTGTTCTTATATATAGTGATTCTTAAACCGGATTGGTGGGATTGATGTGGGAAATTTGAATTTTGGTGCCAAAATTCAATTTCCTGACTTTTCTCCAGTGAACTTTCCCACTTTAATCCCACCAATCCAGTTTCAGAACCAGTATAGACAGGGCCGGATTTACCTATACGCCATGGCGTAGGGCCCACAGCTGGCAAGGGCCCACCCACCGCAGGCTTCAGAGGGAGCCGGGTAAGCTCGTGCGAGGCCCCGGCTCCCTCTGTACAGCCGCCAGCGTGAGGAGACTTTTCCTTCACGCTGGCGGCTGTATCTGTAAAGCCGCGATTGCTGGGAAAGGTTAAAGGCAATGCCCTTTAACCTTTCCCAGCATTCGCGGCTTCACAGATACAGCCGCCAGCGTGAAGGAAAAGGCTCTTCACGCTGGCGGCTGTACAGAGGGAGCCAGGGCCTCGCACGAGCTTACCCAGCTCCCTCTGAAGCCTCTCAGACAGCCGTGGTGCTGGTCGGGGGGGCCAAGGACGGCATGGGCTGTGATTGGGGGGGGGGGGACTGGGACTGGAAAGAAATGGGCTGTGATATGGGGGGGGGGGAACCTGAACTGTAAAAGGGCTATGGGGGGGGGACATGGACTGGAAATGGGTTGTGATGGGGGGCAGACCTGGACCGAAAAAGGGCTATGGGGGGGGGGGACTTGGACTGGAAAGAAATGGGCTGTGATGGGGGGGGGGACCTGAACTGTAAAAGGGCTATGGGGGGGGGGGACATGGACTGGAAATGGGTTGTGATGGGGAGGGGGACCTGGACCGGAAAAGGGCTAGGGGGGGGGGGACTTGGACTGGAAATGGGTTGTGATGGGGGGGGGACCTGGACCAGAAAAGGGCTATGGGGGTGGGTAACTTGGACTGCAAATGGGCTGTGATGGTGGGGGGGGGGGGGAACTAGGACTGCAAATGGGCTGTGATGGTGCAGGGGGACTCGGACTGCAAATGGGATGTGATGGTGGGGGCTAGGACTGGAAATGGCCTGTGATGTGAAGGCTAGCACTGGAAATGGGCGGATGAAGAGCTAGAATAGGACTGGAAATGGGCTGATGTGGGGCATGGGAGAATGGGACTAGAAGGGAGTGGATGCTGGGTGGGTCTAGAACTATAAAGGAACTGATTTTGGGGGAGGACTAGAATGGATGGGGAATGAGAATGGAGAGGGGAAAAAATATTTTGTGTGGAAGAAAAGTCTATGATGGCTGGGTATTGGGAGAGTAAGAGGGGCTTGAAAATGGAAGGGTGAAATTTAAATGGATGATAAAGGAATAAGGAAAGAATTGGGGGAAAGAGCAAAAGGGAAACAATCAGTATGTTAAAGCAGAAATAGAGAGAGAATGGAAAACATCTAAAAGAGAAGAAAGGACAAATGGATAGCTAGCAGAAGTCACGAAGAAACCAGAAGAAAGTGACTGGAGCAATTGCAACTGAAAAAATGCCCAAACAGAAGGTAGAAAAATACTTTTTATTTTGAATTTATTAACTGGAATATGTCTTTTTTTATGTATTTCTTGAATTCCGATGCTGATTTTGTCCCTATTGCCTCTTTATGTCAGGCAATTCTATACATCTATTGCCATTTCTGTTTTGGTAAGTTGATCTCGTTTTTATTTTTTCTGGGGACCCACAATTTTTGTTGGCGTAGGGCCTCACTCAAGGTAAATCCAGCCCTGAGTATGTATATATATATATAATATATATATAAAAAAAACAGACATCGATTGCATCACCACTTCACCCTGAAGCAAGCCACAGCACACTGGCTGAAATTTTGGCTCCACTTACTAAAACGCAGCATGATCTGAAAAATTGCAAAAATCATTATACTAGCTACAGAATAAGAGAACATGAATAGTAGAGTGCCTCAGGGGTTGGTCCTGGGGCTGAATATGTTCAATATCTTGGTATATGATTGCCGAAGGGTTAGAAAGGAAAGTTTGCCTTTTTGTGGACACGTTGGAGGGAGGAAGCAAATAAGAAGTGATCTACAAAAATTAGAAGACTGGTTGTGCTCATCTGTGTAATAGGTGATCTCCAGGAACAGTAGGAATCAGTCCACATATGGGTGAATGTCACCAATGGAGCCTGTGCAGAACGCTCTCCAGTGTCCAATAGGAAAGCCTTTGGGAGCACTTCACTGCGCCTCCGTGTCTGCCTTCCCAACTCCTCAGTTGAGTTTGTAGCTGAGAAGAAAAAGAAAATAAGGATGAGTTATGAAGACTGATTCCTGCTGTTCCCAGAAATCACTTGATACAGGAGAGTAACTATACTATCTCCAGGAACAACAAGTCTTCACATATGGGACTCACTAGCTCTCAGGTACCAGACTGGTATGGAGGGGAGAGTAGTGCGATCCCCAAGGCAAAAAACATGTAGCCAAAGAGTCTGGAAGAGTTATGGACTATTGGATTTGATTCCAGGAGGCGATACTCCCCCCAGTGATGGTCTTGTATCTTGTAGAAGTCCGTGACAGAGGGTAGTTGTGTTGAAGTCCCAAGAGGTGCTGGAGTACAGCTTGGCCAAAGACAGCATCCCTTCTGTCTAGACAATAGTGTGCAGCATAAGTATGAATGGAGGACCAGGTAGCTGCTTGGCAGATCTCCTCAATTGATACTGAATGGAAATTGGCTACAGAGGTTGCCATAACCCGCACATTGTGAGCAGTGACATGACCCTTCAAAGAGAACCCTGCTTGTGCATAAGCAAAAGAAATGCAATCTGCTGTCCTTCTGAATAGAGTACGGTTTCATTACTGGTAGGCCTTGGTGACTAGGATCAAATGAAATGAATAGTTGAGAGGATCTTCTGTGATCTTTAGTTCTAGTCAAGTAGTAGGCCAGTGCTCATTTGCATCCAGTATGTAGCATTGCTTCAGCCTGAGACGCATGTGGTCTAGGGAAGAGAATCGGGAGGTTTACCGATTGGTTTAGATGGAAAGAGGAAACCACCTTTGGGAGAAAGTGTGTATGGGTACAGAGAAACACTTTGTCATGATGGAACTGAGTATAGGGGCGATCCGCTACGAGAGCTTGTAGCTCACGGATACAGCAAGCTAAAGTGAGGGCAAGAAGGAAGATGACCTTCCAAGATAGGAACTTCAGTAAAGTGGTGGCTAAAGGTTTGAAAGGTGGCTTTAGAAGTTGCGCCAAACCCACACTCAGATCCCAGGCCACCGGAGGTAGCTTAATTGGTGGCTTGGACAGCAGGAGGCCCCGCATGAAGTGTGCTTCTAAAAATGTGAGGAGAAAGGTTGTCCATCCACTGGTCTGTGAGAGGCCACAGTGGAACCAAGGTGAACTCTCACAGAGTTAGTTTTAAGACCTGTCAAGGATAAGTGGAAGTGATATTGTAAAAGCAATTCCACTGGGCAAGAAAAGGGGTTAATGTCCTTTGGGGAGCACCAGAGGGCAAACCTATACCATCTGAAGGTATAAGAGCGCCTGGTGGAATCTTTACGAGATGCAAGGAGGACATCCTTGACTACCTGTGGTAGGACAAGGACAGCAAGCACTAGCCCCTCAGCAGCCAAGCTGTCAGGCATAGGGAGAGGAAGTCAGGTGCACATCCCAGGTTGAGTTGCTGAGTCTGTGCAAGGCAAAGAAGCAGAGGAAATCACAGTTGACAGGGCCAGAAGGGGGCTATAAGAATCATTGAGCCCTTGTTGGCCTGTAGTTTGAACAGCGTCTTGGGTATGAAGGGGATGCACAGAGCAGTCCCTATCCCCAATGGAAAAGGAAGGCACCCAGAACCTGTTGGTGCAGTGATGGAAACCGGAAGCAGAAGCATGGAAGCTATGCTTTGCGGAGTGACAAAAAGATCTACGAGTGGGATTCCTTACGTCTGGAAGATCCGAGTAGCCATCTCCCGATGCAAGGTCCATTTGTATGGACGAAGGATACAGCTTAGCTTGTCCGCAAGGATATTGAGTTCACCTTGGAGGTACACTGCTCTGAGATGAATGCAGTGTGAGATGGAAAAGGGCCAGAGGCGAATTGCTTCATTGCAGAGGGGATGGGACCCAGTTCCCCCGTTTGCTCATGTAGAACATGGCAACTTGGTTGTCCGTCCTGACTAGAACAGGTTGCTCCGCATGTTGGGGTTGAAAAACTCTAAGAGCATTTGTCCGTGCTTGTAGTTCTAGCAGATTGAACTATATGGCAGATTTCTGTTGTGGCCACAGTCCCTGTGTGTGGTCAGGTTGTTCAGATGCGCCCAACCTAGCTTGGAAGCATCTGTCATCGGGGTGCATCAAGATGGAGACATCTGCAAAGGTGACCCGACAAGTAGGTTCTGTGGGAGACACCACTACTGAAGGGATGTGATCAGTTGAGGAGTGATGTGGATCTTGTCTCTGAGTTGACCCTTTGCTTGCATCCATTGAGAAGGTAGAGTCCACTGTGCTTGTCACATGTGTAATCGAGCATAGGGGACAACATGGACCTTGGAGGCCATGTGTCCTAATGGTTGTAGCATTTCTTGAGCTGTTACTCAGCTTTGCTATTGTACCCCCCTTTTGCAAGCTCGATGAGGCAAACACAGCCATCCTGTGGGAGGAAAGCTCGGGCCTGTTGAGTGTCTAAGAGTGCTCTGATGAACTCCAGTCATTGGGTGGAAGTGAGGTGAGACTTTGGGAAGTTTATGACAAAGCCCAGGTGTTGGAGCACCGTAATGTTGCAATGAAGGGACTTATTTCAACAAAATGAAACAAAAAACAAAATGAAACCTGCACAGTTCATTATACAGCTCTTATACTTGATAAGTATTACTTTAAGTATACTAACCTCCCATGGAATATGCTACCAATCACAACACTTACCCCATCATCATGCTAGAATGGCTCATCTTTATATTGCCCCACCTCATATCAATCATATGCACATTAATAACTACAAATCATACACACACGCACATAATTCACCCACAACTAAATACTCAGACGCAAGGATAAGAAGATTAATTAATATACAAACCAAAACTGATAATGAAATAAAAAAACTGAACTCACTCAATCAAGACCTGAAAATTATCCTCATAAATGTAAGATCTGTCAGGAACAAAATTCCAATCATCATAGATCTCCTCACTGATGAGAACCCAGACTACCTCTGCTTAACAGAGACATGGCTAAGTAATTCTGATACAGTCCTAACTAACCAACTAAAAATAAAAGGATATACCTTATTCACCTGCAACCGCAATAAAAGAAAAGGTGGTGGAGTCCTGATACTAGCAAAATCTAGCTTGAACTGTTCCACTTCCATTAGTGAAAATAATGAAAATACAGATATACTAATGATCGAAAACAAAAACCTAGCAATCTGCCTATTTTATAGACCCCCTGCTTCCGACACCCATAATTTAACATCTATACTAGAAACAGCATGCAAAGCATCCACGAACAAACCTCACATCATCCTAGGCAATTTTAACTTACCAACCTACAATAATAACCAATCCTCAATAATCTTAGAATCAATGGAAGATATAGGTTATCAACAAATCATTAAGCAACCTACTCATACTAAGGGTAATATTCTAGATTTAATATTCCTCCCTATGTCCTTCACTATATCACATGAATATACTCCCCCCATAATATCACAAATCCCATGGTCTGACCATTTCCTAATAAACCTCTCTATTAAAATACCCTCTGCTACCTTTTCTAATCAACCTAAAATCCATCTGGGACCCAAATTTAGACCATTCTCACCTGAAGAATTTCTCAACACAATTATTCCACAATTATCTACTGATATAATAAACCTCGATGAAGCTACATCTACCTGGAATTCAACCATAAAATCAGCATCTAAACCAACACAAAATACACTAAAAAACACCATACTAGACAATCAGAAAAATGGTACACAACAGAATTAGCCTCCATCAAAAAAAACCTTCGCAAAATCGAAAAGAATGGAGAAAAACAAAAACAGACCTACGAGTCTTATACTTTACAACTCTCAACACTTACAGATCATCTACAAACAATGCCAAAAAACAATACCATGCGAAGATTCTAAATAAAGCCATTAACCGCCCCAGAGAACTGTTCGAAATAGTAAAATCATTATCTAAAGCTCCCATAGATAACCAACAACCAACCTCAATTAACATACAAGATATGGCAGACTACTTTGCCAGCAAACTTAAATTATCAATGATACCTACACCATTCAATACTATTCCATCTACTAATTACTACACCTGGAACGACTTCCTCCCAATAGATAAGAAGCAACTACTCAATATTATATCGAATATCAATACAACTACATCCATACTTGATCCCTGCCCAGTTCTCTGGATTAAACAAACAAAGCAAGAACTAGCACCCTTTATTCTAAATATAGTGAACCAATCACTCCTTCAAGGGGTATTACCTAAGGAATTAAAATTATCTGCAATCCGCCCTATATTAAAAAACAAGACCTTGAACGAAAATGACCCATCATCCTATCGCCCGATAGCCAGCATCCCCTTTATAACTAAAATCATAGAAAAAGCTGTACAATTACAGTTACAAGATCATATAGATACATTTGCCCCACTGGATGAACATCAATACGGTTTTCGTCCTTTTCACGGCGTAGAAACCTTACTCATCACACTTCTCGACACTCTTAATAAAGGTCTAGACAATACTAAACAAGCATTCCTTATGGTTTTCCTTGATATATCAGCTGCATTTGACAGCATCAACCACAACATACTTATCTCAAGACTTAAACAAATAGGATTACTAAAAAACACACTCGAATGGTTTAAATCATACATATCCGATCGTTCACAATATGTTCAGTTTAACCAATATTCATCATCCCCTTTCCCTCAAGAACAAGGTGTACCCCAAGGCTCAGCTCTGTCTGCTTTATTATTTAACATATACCTCCAACCAATATGTTCCATATTCAAAAAATACAAAATTAATTATTCCATATATGCAGACGACATTATGTTATTCTCTGAGTTTAATGTAATTAACCCAAACCACAACAATATAATAAACTGTCTAACAGAAACTGAAAAATGGCTTCTTTCAAACAATCTAACTATTAACATAAAAAAAACTGAAGTCCTGATTGCAACAAAAAAATACAAAATACACTCCCCCAGCTAACATTAAAATCCTTAACGCAACTCTTCCAATCAAAGAAGAAATAAAATATTTAGGAGTCATCATTGACAAAACACTTAGTTTTACAACACACATCAAGAAACTAACAAAAACAATCTATTACAAATTACGTTCTATTCAACAACTAAGACCATTATTACAAGATGATGACTTTAGAACTGTTACTCAAGCCTTGATCATACCACATTTTGATTTTTGTAATAGCATACTACATGGTATAACCAAGAAGAACATCAAAATCTTACAAATGGCCCAAAACGTAACAGCCAGAATTATACATAAAGCTAAACTATCAGACCATATCACACCTATTTTATTCACCCTACATTGGTTACCCATATTCAGCAGAATTCAATATAAGATACTGTTAACCACTTTCAAATTAATTAATGATATTGCCCCATCATACTTAACCACCCTCCTTCACAGCCCACCCGAAAATAGGATAAGACGGAGAAAAAACCTCAACACCTTAGCAGTCCCAGATATAATAAGAAAATCTAAACACTCAACAAGTAACAGTGCCTTTTCGCTTGTTGCTCCGATACTGTGGAACAATCTACCAGATCAACTAAGAGAAACAAAAGATCTTCTAACATTCAGGAAAACACTAAAAACCCATCTATTCACACAATACTACACCAATGGCCAAACAGGTATACCTTCTTAACCTCCATAAACCAAATCAATTACTCTAACCAATGGTACACCTTAATTGGAATCACTACAACTTCAAATGACATAAGTACACTTCTCACATTAATATAACTATTAAAGTAAACTTATTTGTAATATAGTTCAATATTGTTATGTAAACTAGTTCATAATGTACTGAATCAATTGTATTGATATTTGATTTGTTATAATGTAAAATGTTCCTAGTTCTTAAAGTTCAATGTACCAGTTCTGTTTGTTATAATGTAAACCGCTGCTGATCCTTGGAAGCAGCGGTATATAAAAGCTGTCCAAATAAATAAATAAATAAATAAATATTTCCTGAGGGTAGTCTCCCCTGATCAGTCAATCATCTAAGTAAGGTTAGATGAATACCCCAAGATGTGTAGGTAGGCAGCGACTACTGCCATGCATTTTGTGAATACTCCTGGGGTGGAGGCTAGACCGAAGGGAAGAAGCTGGTATTGATAATGGTTTCCTTGAGACATGAAGCACAGATACTGTCTGTGCAAGGGAAGGATCGGTAAATGCGTGTATGCTTCTTTTAGGTCTAGAGAACATAGCCAGTTGTGTCTCTGGAGTTATGGTAGAAGAGTTCCTAGAGAAATCATTTTGAATTTTTCTCAGACTATGAACTTGTTTATGTTTGTTTATGTTTATTAAAAACTTGTTATACCGCCCAACACCATAGGCACCTGAGCGGTTTACAATAAAACTCTAAAACAATTTAAAAATGAGGCTGCGGGAAAGGAAAAGGAACGCCATTAAAATAATAGGAAAGAAAAAGAAAGGAAAGAAAAAAGAAAGCAGTATAAAGCAGCAGTTTCGATACAACATCATGGGGCGGGGAGGGAGGGGGAAAACAAGGACGGAAGGTCAAATGCTAGGTTAAAAAGGTGGGTTTTGAGCTGAGTTTTGAAGGAGCGGTAAGATTCTTCTGCACGAAGCGAGGGAGGGAGCGAGTTCCAAAGGCTCGGGGCCAAGAAATAAAAAGCAGAGGAACAAGTAGAAACAAGATGGGCCTGGGAGGGGGAGGGAAGAGACATGCGATTAGTGTGGATAGAACGAAGCAGACGGTGGGGGGTACGGAAGTGTATCTGATCAGCAAGATATGAGGGGGTGCCAGTGCGTACAGCCTTGTGCGTAAGAATAAGGATTTTGTACTGGACGCGAAAAGGGACAGATAACCAGTGGTGATGAAGAAGAAGAGGGGTAACATGATCGAAACGAGAAGCATGAGTAAGAAGACGAATAGCAGTATTTTGAACACGCTGAAGACGAGACAATTGGGAGTGGGGCAGACCAGCTAGGGAAACATTACAGTAGTCAAGACGAGACATCACAAGGGAGAGAAGGAGAGTAGCCAGAGCGGAAGAAGAAAGGAAAGGGCGGACAGCTCGGAGCTGCCTAAGAGAGAAAAAAGAACGCTGAATGATAGAAGAGATGTGCACCTTGAAAGAGAGGGAAGAATCAAGGGTAACACCCAGATAACGGAGTGAAGAAACAAGAGGAATAGGCTGTGAAGAAAAAGAAGGAGCACAAGTGGGGGAGGGACTCGCAAGTGTAAACCAAATAGCGAAGGATTTAGCGGGATTCACGTGAAGGAAATTGGAAGAAAACCAAGAAGCGACAGCAGTGAGACAGTGATTAAGAGGAGTAATGTCAGGGGAGAGAGAGTCTGTGTGAAGTAAGAGAAAAATATCGTCTGCGTAATAATACGCAGAGATACCGAACTGTTGGATCAAGAGGGCAAGAGGGGTTTCTGAGATCCAAGATGAGCCTGAATCCTCTTGTTTTCTTTGGAATGAGAAAATATGGAAAGTAAAAGCCCATCCTTTCTTGAGGAGGAGGAACTCTTTCTATGGCACCCTGGGACAATAGGGTGGTCACTTCTTTCAAGAGAATGCTTAATCCCCTGTAAAGCTGGTGGGGGGTAAGGCTTCAAAGTGAAGCTGATATCCCCTTTGGACAATCTGGAGTGTCCAGTGCTCTGATATTATGAGGTGCCGCCTGTGGGCATAGTGACAAAGTCTGCCTGTCTCTGGACAGTTTCTCCAAATGGGTTAGTTTTGCGCATACCATGACAAGCATGAACCTCACTTCTAAGCCATGGCATGGGGAGTATTATCTCAGTCTCTCAAATTTATTGCTAAGGCTAAGCGTAATACTTGCATCATGTCAAAGAGAGATTCCTGCTGAAGTTCGTAAGATGTAACATGTATGGGTACTTTGTCAAGATGTACTTAGAAACTGTTCTTTATCAAGCCTGTGGCACCCATTACAATGGGAAATATTTCTGTATCTTTCTGCCACATTTACTTGGTCTCTGACTGCATTTCCTGGTATTTCAGGATCTTTTTCCTCTCCACGCAATTCACAGAGTAGTCGCTTGGAACGGACACCTCTATTTTCCGGGAACAAGCAGGAAGTCAGTCCTCACATATGGGTGATGTCGGCACCGACGGAGCCCTCGTGGAAGTATCTCCCCAGCTTTCAAAGAAAGCCTTTGGGAGATGCAACCTCGCATGCGTGGTCCCCTTCCCGCCCAAGGATGCCATCTTACTCGGTCTCCTCTTTTCCACGGAGCCCTTCAAACATCTCATCTACCTGTCTTCCCCCAGAAAAAGTTGATTTGTTCTGAGTTTCATACTCTCCCTCTGGTTGCACTGGTACTCTTCCCGCCACCTGAGCTCGCTGCTTCGGCATCTAGTCTCGGGTCCATTTTCGATTTTTCACCTTTGGCGCCTTCACGCCCTTTTTTCCAACTGACAGCACCGCGGGTCTTTGACCTTGCCAGGATAATTTTTTCACCCATGGCTACCAGTGGTCTTAAAAAGTTTGATCTGTGTACAAAGATTGTGTCTCTCACCAATACACATGATTGTTGTCTACGCTGCCTTTGACCAGACCACGACGCTGCGGCCTGTGGTCTTTGCATAAAGATATCCACCAAGACCCTCAAATGCCATCAGCAGTGGCACGACAAGGTTTTTCCTGGAGTTACTGGCACTTCCGAAGGCCAAGGCCCCGTCTGAATCCTCAGACTCCCGTGGCACCCCCCACGGATCCTGGTTGATGCCGTGGGCCTTCAGAAAGGGAGTTTCCTTTGAGGGAACACAGGAAAAAGAAACCCCCGAAGGCAGCGTTTCTGGACGGTTCTGATAGGCTGGGTAAGTCCTGAGCTAGGTCCTGCAGTCCACACCGCTTGTCTGAGGGCTCTGAGCAGAAGTGACCTACCAAAATCTCCCGGAAGGAATCAACCGGAGATTGGCCCCAGAAACCCAAGGCCATCCTCGTTGAGGACTTCCCTTCGGGTGAACCGGCACCGGGTCCGAGTTCTTGGGTGCCCGTGCCGAGGGCTGCACAGCTATCTGGGCTGGAGTCCAGAAATGCAGCCTTGGAGCACAGCCTGTCTGCCTTCACGGACCAGCAGTTGGCGCTGATGTCCAGCTCGACCAGTTCCTCCACCCAGACCACCGGGCCCTTGACATATATAGATGTCCCTGGAGGCTGAGCCGATCCTTGAGGCCATATGGCCCCGAGTCGATCCTCTGGGAGGTCGCAATCCAGGTCCTGCTCGACGGGACTGAGTTCTTCCCCGGCCAGTGTGCATGACACCAGCCATGGGGCCTCCGAGGGGTTCAGACAGGCTCGGGCCTGGAGCCCTCAGGGCACCCTCCCCTCAAGTCTTCCACCGATTACTCAGAATGGGAGACCGAGGACGAAAAAAACCCTTGATATCCGTCACCACGACGTTCCCTCAGATCCGTCCCCCTCCGAGTCTCGACTTTGGTCCCCGCCAGAGGACAAGACATTCCTCAACTTCGTGCAGGACATGTCAAAGGCTCTAGCATACCCAACAAAATCGGAGGTGGACTCTCATACAGAGGAGTTTGAAATCCTCCAATACGAGACTCCACTGAGGGAATCGTTGACAGTCCCCATCCTGGAACAGCTCATGCTCCACATACGGGAAACACCGGTGTCAGTGCCTGTCACGGGCAAGCGGCTTGACTCGATGTATCGGGTCTGCCGGAGCCCTGGCTTCCAGAAGGCACAGCTGCCACACAATTCCATGGTGGTGGAGTCGGTCATGCGTTGGCTGAAGAGTCAGAAGATGCACTCCTCTGTGCCCCGAGTAGGGAGGCCTGCACCTTGGACGCCCTCAGCAGAAAGTGCTACCAGGGCTGAATGCTCATCAGCCAAATCCAGGCCTACCAGCTGTACATGGGCATGTACCTGAGAGATCTGGTGAAGGAGCTTGCCGGGTTCTTGGCTGGTCTCTCCGAGGAACCCCTACAGCAGTTCAGGAACCTGTCCAAGGCCATCCGCGAGTTCTTCAAGTTTATTAGTCAAGCAGCCTACAATGGCTTTGAGTCAGCAACTAGAGTAGCCGCGGTGGGCATTGGTGCCCGACACTAAGCTTGGCTACAATCTTCTGACCTTTCAAACAAATTGGTCGATGTCCCGTGCCAAGGGGAGAACCTCTTTGGCAAACCCATGATGGAGGCGGCTACTGAGTTCGAGACCAAACTCGTGAGAAGGACCAGGCTCTCCAAGAAGACTGCTACCCTTTCCTGACGAAAGGGCTCAGGTAAAAAGCCCTTCTACCTGAGGAAAGGGGCTGCTTACAAAAACTACCCCCACTTCCAAGCCTCCCCAGCTGGGTCAGCAGGCTAAGAGACAGGGGCATGGCCCACGTAAGCAGAAAGCTCCCAATCGCTGGCTCTGGCCCAGCCCAGCCCAGCCTGGGGGGAGCTTTTGACTCCTTGGACATAGCCTTTCTTCCCCAAGGAGGACAGCAGCCCACAGGGGGACGTCTGATTCACTATGCCCACAGGTGGCCAGCCATAACCACTGATTCCTGGGCAGGCCAAGTGGTCAGGGAGGGCTACTTTCTCCACCTGGCACAGACACCTCCCCCTTAATACCCAGGAGAGCCCCTCAGGTCTTCCCTTCACCGGATCTTCTACTACAAGAACTTGCAGGCCTCCTCAAGGACAAAGTGGTGGAACCAGTACCCCAACATCTCAGGAGCAAAGGGTTCTACTCCAGATCCTTCCTCTTGCCAAAGAGGACAGGGGGACCAGGGCCCATCCTGGACCTGCAAAATCTGAACAGGTTCCTGGTGAGGGAGAAGTGTAAGATGCTCTCCCTTGGAACATTGCTGCCTTACCTCCAGCAAGGAGATGGGCTATGTTCCTTGGATCTGAAGGACGCTTATACCCACATCCTGATTCATCCTAGCCACAGGCAATACCTGCACTTCACGGTGGGGGGGAGGGGGGCACTACCAATACAGGGTACTATCCTTCGGACTGGCATCCACCCCAAGGATCTTCACCAAATGCCTGGCAGTGGTGGCTGCTTACCTCCGTCTCCAAGGGGTGTTCGTCTTCCCCTACCTGGATGACTGTCTCATAAAAGGAAGCACAGCCGCCAAAGTGCAACAAGCTATGGCTCACACCATCCATGTCTTATAACATCTGGGGTTCATAATAAACCACCCCAAGTCCCATCTCCTCCCGACACAGGGATTGGAGTTCAAGGGGCAAAGCTGGACATGGTCCAGGCAAAGGTCTTCCTCTCCTGGAGTAGGCAGGCTGTCTCAGAGCATTAGCCATAGATGTTCAACACCATCCCTCAGTGTCCGCCTGGCTCCTGCTGCACCTACTTGGCCACATGGTCTCCACGGTCCATGTCACCCCAAGCCTGCCTGCACATGAGGGCTGCCCAGTGGTGTCTTTGGGACCAGTGGACACAGGCCACCAGTTGGCTCCAAGACAGAGTTTTAGTGACCCCACCAGCTAGCAGATTCCCTGACCTGGTGGCAGGACCCGCAGCACCTCCTGGCAGAGATGCCCTTTCAAACCCGAGCCCTCTAAGGGTCCTCATGATGAACACCCTCCTGCTAGGCTGGTATGCCCATTCCGAGGAACTTTGTACCCAGGGCAGCTGGTCACGAACCGAGGGCAACCAGCAAATCAACCTCTTGGAGCTCCGGGCCATATACCTAGCCCTACGAGCTTTTCACCACCATCTGAGCCACCAGCCAGTGCTGATCCAGACAGACAACCATGTGGCAATGTTCTATATGAACAAGAAAAGGGGCATGGGATCCCGCATCCTTTGCCATGAAGCAATGACACTCTACTCCTATGCGCTCCATCAGGGAATGCTCCTACATGCAGTTTACTTACCAGGCCAGGACAATGTCCTCGCGGACAAACTGAGCAGGGTCCTTCAACTGCATGAATGGCAGCTGGATCCCAGAGTGCCTGCCCGGCTCTTCCGACTCTGGGGGGACCACGCAGGAGGACCTCTTTGCCAGCCCAGACAACTACCAGGTGCCCCGCTTCCGCTCCCGCCAGCCCCACCCGGGGCGGGTAGCAGTGGATGTGTTCCTCATCTCGTGGTCAGAAGGCCTCTTGTATGCCTTCCCACCCATGCCATTGATAGCCAAGACCCTCTTTGAGGTCCTGCATGACAGAGCGTAACTGATTCTGGTGGCCCCTCAGTGGTCTAGACAGCCATGGTTCCCACTGCTCCTTCGGTTATCGGTGGAGGCACCGACCCCCCCCCCCTTTCCCCGGGGAGTGCTCCTGGGCTCTTGTCTCAGGAGTAGGGCTCTCTCCTGCACCCCAATTTGGGGTCCTTATCACTGATGGTGTGACTGCTGAAAGGGTAGCCTTAGCCCCCTTCAACCTCTCAGGGGACGTGGAGGACATCCTATTGGCCTCCCGCAAGCCTTCCACCAGGAGAGTGTATGCCTTTAAAATAGTGCTGGTTCTCAGTGTGGTGTGCGGAACAAAGGGTGAATCTGTTCTACTGCCTGGTGCTGCAGTACCTTCTCCATCTTTTGCAATCTGGGCTCAAAGCAAATTCTGTCAGAGTGTACCTCAGTGCCCTAGTGGAACACGACCACCCTGCTGAAGGCAAGCCCCTCTCGGCCTAGTTTCTGGTAACCCGCTATGGGGGTTCCTGCTGTCGAAATCTTCTATCTGCCCCCTGGCAATGGAGTGGGACCTCAACGTGGTGCTGTCACAGCTCACCCACCTGCCTTTCGAGCCCTTGGCTACCTGCCACCTCAGGTACCTCTCCTGGTGGTGCTCATCTTTGTTCGCAGGGTCAGCAAGCTCCAAGCCCTGGTGGCAGAGGCGCCATACACCAAATTCTACAAGAATAGGGTCGTGCTATGCACACACCCTAAATTCCTACCAAAGGTAGTATCCTCCTTCCACCTCCATCAGGTGCTACACATCATCGTCCCCTCACTCCAGCAGGGCGGAGATCGTCCTTCACACCTTGGACTGTAAGTGGGCCCTGTCTTTCTACATTTAGCATATCCAGGACCACCGCAAAGCTTTTCAGCCTTTTGTCTCCTACGAGCCCAGTCTGCTGGGGGAGGCACTGACCAAGCAAACACTGTTCACCTGGGTGGCGGACTGCATCGCCCTTGCCTGTGAGAAGCCTGGGCTCACACTGGATGGTCATGTCACGGCCCACAGTGTAAGGCTGGGGTCACCAACCTCCAGAGGGCCGCGGGCCGCACAGCCGACTACCGGGAGCCTCGCGGGCCGCACCCCCCTTCTCCCCACCCCCGCGAAAAAAACAAACGCAAAATTATGAAAACAATGGCTGATCACCTTCATTGAATTTAATGAGATGGCTGATGATTCATGCTAGCAGACAAACGCTTAAAGTCCGGCTTCACAGATGACACTGACAGGAGAAGGGACGCTTGCAGGTGGTCGTCGGTGAGCTGCAAGCGCGTGGATGACTTTATCAATTTCATTCGGCTGAACAGCTGTTCGCAGCAGTAGGTTGAGCCGAAGAGAGCAGCGACCTTGCGTGCGTTGGCGGCCATGGACGGGTGGGTGGCCGCCTGTGTCTTCCAAAATGCGACAGGGCCCATAGCCATGAAGCGCGACTTCTGTGCGTCGTCACACTGCAGTTCGATCAAGTCCATTTGAAGGTCAGAGGGCACGTCGGTGGGGTTCATCTCGAAGGGGGCACTGAAGAGGGCAAAGTCTTGCGAGTGCTTGGTGAAGTCTTATTGCTGATTGGTCCTCTAATTTGCGCGCTGCTCTTGGGAAACCGGTCACGTGCCGTTCAACCCGCCGAGCATGCCGTGGGCCGCAGATACAATGGCGGGAATCCTTGGCGGGCCGCACGTAATGTTAACCGGGGTAGAGCCTCGCGGGCCGCACGAAGGGACCTTGTGGGCCGCAGGTTGGTGACCCCTGGTGTAAGGGCCATGGTGGCCTCAGTGGCAAACCTGCACGCCAGGCTGCCAGCTGATCTTCAGTCTATACTTTCACAGCTCATTACTGCCTGGAGAGGGATCCCGATGGGACAGCAACTTTGACCAGGCCATGCTCCGTAATCTTTTCGGGGTCTAGGCAATTCCTACCCTCTGACCCTTCTGTGTTCAGGCTACTGGAGCATTGGTTCCCATTGGACACATGCGTCCTATTGCAGTCTGTATCTACAGACTCAATCGCTGCTGCTCACGACTCCCCTTGAGGGCAACTGTTGTTTTCTCTATGGGCTTTCGGTAGCCGGTAGCTAGGGAGTCCCATATGTGAGGACTGACATTCTGTTTGTTCTCGGAGAAAGCATAGTTATTCATCTGTAACAGGTGTTTTCGGGGGACAGCAGGAAATCAGTCCTCACCAACCTTCCTCCTCCCCTTGGAGTTGTATATATATTTTTGCCATCATCTTTTGTCAGCTAGCTATATCATCTGACTAAGATGGCACCATTGGGCGTGAAGGGAACTATGCATGCGTTGTGGCTTCTCCCAAAGGCTTTCTTTGAAAGCTGGGGAGATGATTCCGTGAGGGCTCAGTCTGTGCCGACATCACCCATATGTGAGGACTGATTCCTACTGTCCCCAGAGAACACCTGTTACAGGTGAGTAACTACACTTTATCAATGCCATTCTGGTGTTTTTCTCTTTAACCACTATATCCAGTTTCCTCTCATCCAGCTTTTTATCGGTCGGGATGGGAGTATTCCAGGTGATCATAACCTCCTCATTCTCTAATTCTTTTAGGGTCATGATCCCAGTGCTTTTTGGGCACAGTGATTTTGCAGTGTTTATAGAGTTTCCAATGGATGAGGCATGCTACTTAATTATGTCTTTCTGTCTAGAAATTTTCTACCATCAGAACGTCACAGCCAGCTATGAGGTGAGTTACTGTTTCCAGGTCTTTCTTCAGAATCGACATATGTCTGTATAACCAGTTTTTTCAATGCTCACTGTAAACCATCTCGTCTGTAAGCCGCTGTCCTGGGCTGCAATTATCAACCTCTCATCCTTTGATTTCAGTTCATCCCTCCTTAAACATTCATGTGTCCGTTCTTGATTGACAAAGGGTTCCTGGAGTAACACTCTGCATTTCCCATTGTATTTGTGCATCTGCCACTTGTCTTTCCCTGTTTGTTGATCTAATTCCTTGTTTTGCAAATTCTGTTACTGCCCCTTTGCATTCTTGTGGATTTTCACTCATTCCTTCTAGACGTTGGAACATTTGTCCAAATTGATGATGGAAACAGATTCTGGACGTTTACTATCATATTTCAGCACTTTTTGTGTATTTGGATCAGAGGATGCAGTTACCTAGGCCTGGAGGCCTATGATAGTAGCTCTGTATGTGTAATCAACCTTTTTGAGTCCTAGCCCTCCTTCAGCTCTAGGGATGTACAGTCTTGGCATACATAGATTCTTGTAAATCACTTCATGGGTATGGACACTTCTGCGTGCTATGTAGAAGGACTAGGGACCCTCCGGGGCAGATTGGCAATGCTCTCTAGGAAGGAGTCAAAAACCAGGCGCAGGTTACAGCTGTTTGGCTGGTGGAGGCTTAGGAGCCTTAGGCTTCTTGGGTTGGCGAGGGCCCTCCTGTCTCTGCTGAGGATGCGGAGGCTGATAGACAGCAGATGGCGGGAAAGGAGGATAGTATCAATTCTTTTTAGAATTGAATGATTTTTTGGTTAGAGCCTTCCTCTTGTATAGGGCAGCTGTTTTCCTGGAAAGGCATTTTAGGGTGAGATTGTCTGTCTCAATCTTCCCCGCATTTTCCCTCCAATCCTTGCCAAAAAGGTTTTCTTCAGTTCATGGGATATTGGCCAGTTTATTCTACACCCATTGCTCAAAATCTGATGCCTGTAACCAGGCCATTCTGTGGGCCCTAATGCAGACTACTGAAGCTCTGCTTGTTGATTTGAAGGCATCAAAAGAGGCCCTGGTAATAAACTTAGAAGTCTTCTACCCCTGTTTGATATGTATCTGGAATGCACTCCGCTTATCCTCAGGAAGCAGGGGTGTGTAAGTCTCCAGATCCCTGGTGACATCCTTCAGAAAATGCCCATGTACAGCATGTAAGAGTTTATTCTGGAGGCCAAAATGCATGCCCTCGAGTCTCTGCCAGGTGGCATGGATGAATGGTTCTTAGAGCTTTTTATTCAGTGCATCGCCGATTCCACCACCATTGAGTGGTGGGGGAGCTAAGGTTTTTGGAAGCCTGGGCACTCTGGTACTTGGTACATGGTATTGAGCCTCTTGCTGACAGGTGGAATTGTGAGCGGGGCCTCCCACATTAGGAACATAAGATCCTTCAGGATCCAATGTACCTGTAATGTAGCCGCCTCCTTGGGCATGGGAGGGTATTTGGAGTATCTCCAATTCCTCTGCCCTCACTTCCTTCTCAGAGGCTACTGTGATGGTGCGCCCTGCTGCCATGTCACGTATGAAGTCCTGAAAGGACATATCTTCTGGTGGAGACTGATGCCATTCCTGAGGCGGCAGAGGGTCTGAAGGGATGTCTGGAAGTTCTCGGGATTCAAGTGATCCCTTGTCGATTCTGAAGATTGGAATCAGAGTCTGGTAAGAAGTCAAAGTATCGGTGGTCTTGGTTTGACCTTGATGCTTCATGGACATCGAAGGTCGATGCCAATATAGATACTCAGAGGTATTGGAACCGAGAGCCATTGCAGTTTGAGTGTTAGATACCTGGGGTATTAGTAGGTTCTAACGAAGGAATCGACATTGGGGGTTCCAACAATGCCAGTTCAAGGGCCAGCATCGGGGCCGATACACCAGGCTGTAGGCTCAGTGTAGAAGACTGCACTACTGGAGCTCGCGATGTTATCGGTACCGAGGCTGCCTGGACTGCTGCCAAACTCCTCTCAAGAGCCAGCATGCCCTGGTCTAGGGAGATGGCCAATATCTGGATGAAAACACCCATGTGGCTGTGAGCCACTGTCCTAGAACATAGAAGCTCACATGCCTCTGGAGTGTCCCAGAGCCCCTCTTGTGCTTTGGAGGACAGATCCTCCCACTGGGGCTGTTTGGCTGGCCGGTCTGCGTTGGAAGAACCCCCAGGGGAGTTGTGATGCTTATGCTGGGACTGATCTCTGGTCTCGGTATCGGTCTTCGATGCCAATGACTTCAGAGCGATCAGAGACTTTCTTACTTTTATGTTTGGACTTTGAAGAAACCTGAGACCCATGAGAGGAAGTCGATGCCCTCGATGAAGTGGAAGCCACTGAAAGCGAGTCTGAGGCGAACTGTCTGGCTCGGTTCTTTAGGTCTCTCTTTGTCATTTGCTGGCACAAAGGACATGAATTGGGTTGATGTTCAGGGCCCAAACATTTTAGACACCAGTCATGTTTATCAGTGACTGATATGGTACCAGCACACTTGGTACATTTTTTTTTAAAACCACTAGTTATCTTTTCCATGCCTCAAAAAAGTTATCTTCGAGATTGAAGAGGTCTAGAGGCTTAGTTTAGCAGTGAAAACCATGTTGAAAATAAAGAAGAAAGAAATAGAAAATCTGTAACATAAAAATGAAAAAAGTATTGGGACCGGTGTCTGATTCGATGGAACTGGCGTCAACGGGAAGGCAGATGTTCCACCAAAAAGAGAGGTTTTTCGGCGGTGATAGGATATGTCCTGCTGACTCTCCATGAAAAACAAAGAACTGAGGAAAGGAGTTGGGAAGGCAGGCACGCAGGCACAGTGGTGTGCTCCCAAATGCTTTCCTATTGAATGCTGTGGAGCGTTCCCCTGCAGGCTCCTTTGGTGATGACCTATATGTGAAGACTGCATTCCTGCTTGTTCCTGGAGATTTGGAAGTTAACCTTTAATGTGAAGAGGTTCATAGTGATGCATAAGGGGTGAAGGAACTTAAGGGAGTTGTATGTGATAAGTGGGGGAGAGGATGATGTATTCGGACCAGGAGAGAGACCTTGGGATGATAGTGTTTGAGGATTTCAAGGTGACAAAACGGAGTGTAACCAGCAGGAAGGAGGTTGTACAGGACACTGGTAAGGCCTCAGCTGGAGTAGTGTGTTCATTTCTGAAGGCTGTATCTCACTAAGTTTATTAAAAGGCCTGAGTCGGTACAGAGGAAAGCAACCAGAATGGTAAAAGGGTTTCCATCAGATGATATATGAGGAGAGGCTGGAGGCCCTAAATATGTATACTATAGAGAAGAGGTGAGAAGGAGGCAGTGTGATACTTGAAAAGTATTACAGAATAAGTGAGTTTTTTTGCAAATGAGGGGAAGTGCCAGAACTAGAGGACATGATATGAGGCTACAAGGAAGTAGAATCAAAAGAAACATCATCTAATATTTTTTCATGAGAGTAGTGAATGTCAAGAATACTCTCCTGAAAGAGGTGGTGGAAGCAAAAACAATGCTGAAATTCAAAAAAGGAGTGAGATAAGCACAGTGGCTTTCTAAAGAGCAAAGAGGATGGTAACAAATAATGCAACATCTCAACGCAAAACAGCAACAACAGTCGCTCTGAGCAATTCCCAAAGAAATACAATGCGTACCGATAGTGCAATAGGGAGCGGTTAGCCTGTGTGTGGATAAGGGTATTAAGCTGACTTTGCAGAGCCAGGTAGGACGCCCGATTCTCCTCCGTGTTAGAATGCACCAACTGCCAACACAAGACACAGAGCTGGCAGCCCCAATCTACCAATTTACGGTTAGCCTCCTGCCTGCTGAAATAGCTTATAAGCACACCCTGCAAGTAAACCATAGCAGTTTCTCAAAAGAGGGAGCGGTTGTCCTTATGCCTGGCGTTAATTTCCCTAAACAGTCCCCATTGCTCACGCAGGAACCGAATGAAGTCCGCATACTCCTTAAGACGAAAGGGGAACCTTGCCAATACCATGCCTCCTTCCACACAGTGGCCAACTGGATATCCATCCAAACCATAGCATGATCAGAGTTCCGAATATTCCCTATCTGGGCCCAAGGTAAGTGGGTTTAATCTCGCTCACCGGGGTGGAAACCCACCAAAGATCAAGCAAATCCCTATCATCACACATGCTCAACACCCGTCTCCATTGTTGCGATTCACTCCCCAGCTCTTCCAGAAGACCAGTCCACCTTGGGATCTAAAACACAATTATAGTCGCCCCAGCAGTTGGGCATCGCACCAGCACATCAAAGAACTTCTATTCATACTTGTTGGGGCCATAAATGTTCCCTAGCAAAACTGGAGAGCCCTATAGGTGCTCCCGAAGCAGGAAATATTCCCCCACCAGGTCCCAAACAACCTGCTTGACCTGTAGGCTTATAGCTTTATGCACCAAAATGACCACCCCTGCCTACTTTCCCCCACGGAGGCTCTATAATTTCCCACACCACCATCTCTTCAACTTGGTGTGCTCAGCATCAGTCATGTGGGTTTCCTGTAGCACAGCAATATCAGTCTGCCGATCCCTCAGGGCCCACAACACCTTCTGGCGCTTTATAGGCAGCCTATTCCATGACTTTATCCTAAGACCCTCATTACTCAGGTTTACCCTGCTGTGCAGATAATTCAATACGAACAAGAATCATGGCACTAGAGGGGACCCCCTTCCCTGCCTCCTGGATCCCAGTGGACAGTTGTAGTATCCCCTATTTCCCCCCCCCCCACTCGGGACCCTCATATATCCTTCCTGAACTCCCGGAGTCCCTTCTCCTCCCACCAGCTGCCCACACTGGGCCAGCTTAGATCATGAGAGATGTGTCCAGGCCCTGCTCACATCCCACCTCAGATTCCACTAACAACCCCTTACCATTTACCACAACTCCATTCATCAGAACCATTCAACAGACCCCCTTATACTCCACATCCCACCTCAGATTCCACTAACAACCCCTTACCATTTACCACAACTCCATTCATCAGAACCATTCAACAGACCCCCTTATACGCCAGCCCCTCACACATTCAATCTAAACGAACATCCTCTCCTACTCCATTCCTGCTTTAGCCCAGACTGCCCTCCCTCCCCCCAGGGCCCCAAATAGCCAGAGTCCCACATCACTTCCCCAACATATGAACTCCATCCAATGTAAAAACAAAGTCCAGCCATGAGCCACAGCCAACCCACTGTGGCGAGAGGAGGGAGCAAGGGAGTCCCAAAGAGGACCCCACTCCCCCCATCCAGAGGGGCAGATCATCACCCCACCCCCTTCACAGGCATGGGGCCATCAGCCCCACATAGTCCACATAAAGATGTTTATAGTCTATAAACTCTGCATGCACTCCACAAGGGTCCTATAAGGGACACAGCAGCCAACAATCTAAAGTCCATGCACCCTCTTGCCTGGCTGGGCTCAAGAGGACAGCTCCACTCGCTGTGGGAAGTCTACAGCCCAGTGAGGCTGTCCAATGGCATGCTCCTTGCAAAACGTCTGAACCAGCACAGGAGACATGAATGCATGCGCCACCCCATTGTGATAAATCTGCAAAGTACCCGTGTACTGGAGAACAAACCGCAGCTGATTTTGAAACAGCCTCGAGCACAGATTGGAGAAGGCCTTCTGCTGTTGGGCCACCTGAGCTGAGTAGTCCTGAAATCAGGATATGGTGCCCCTCATGCTGAGCATGTTTCTCTTGACGTGCTGCCTGGAGCACTGCCTCCCTCTGCACGAAGTTCAAGAACTATGCTATAACTGCTCGCATCCGCTGGTCCTGCTCCCGGCATCGCCCAATACGGTGTACCCTCTCGATCTGCCTAGGTCACAGGGCCTGCCCCAGTTTCAAGCTCACAGGCAGCCACATTTCCAGAAATCCCCGCAGTACAGCGTCAGCCACCAACTCAGGCATCCTGATAAAATGCAGGTTGTCCCTGTGAGACCTGTTTTCAAGGTTCTCTAGCTTGTCTGACGTCTGGGTGGCAGTGTCTTTCTCTTCCCCCACCCAGGTCTCGAGGGTGGTTACAAGGCTCTGGAATGCTGCCACCAATGTCATCACCTCATCCATTTTCCTGCAGAGATGGTCAAAATTTGAGGCCAGGGCCTGGAGCACTACAATGGATACTTTATCCACCGAGGCAGATGTGTGGTCCAGGCTCGCGGGCTGCCATTTTAGCTCCTGGGATCTTAGGTTGCTCACACTCTTTGCGCTGCACTTTCACTGTTAATCGGCAGCCTGCCGACTGAAAAAACTGCTACCCAGCCCTCAGAGTCTCCTCTGCCACTCAACTGGCTGGATGTGTGGGTGCTGTCGCCCGATTGAATGGTGAAATGCAAGGAGGGCCCAGGAGCTCTAGCAGGACATGTCTACCTGAGCTCACTGCATTATGTGATCCTCAGCAGCACTGGCTTTAAACAGTACCATAGACCTTTGGTACTATTCCTGTTTCCTCCGATACAGACTTCCTGTGGTGCTGTTTAAAGCCATTGCTGGTCCTGGAGAAGGGCAGCAGCAGTGGTGAGGTAGAAATCCAGGCAGGGCTGAGAGCTGGAAAGGTTAAGTGAAAAGGATACACCCCTCTTGGTGAAGTCATACCCTGGTACATGCTTGTCCCGCTCCTATTCCTTTGTCCTGCTGCTCTCTCTGCTTGCTAGAGATAAGAGTACAGTAGACTTTCTCCAATCGGGACTATACTGTAATAAAGTGACCAATCATGAAGAAATGCTGTAATAATCTGATAAGAAGTCTATATAATCTCTCTGAGCCCTATGGGGGTGGGGTCCAGAATTTGGAAAAACTATTTTCTCTGGGTCTGTGCACATTAAAAACCGTTGTTTCATTAAGACTCCTTGGGTGTTTGTTTCTTCACTCGTTTTTATCTGCTTCATTTTGATTCCCTGAGCTGGCGAAAGCGCCATTTTGTTAGGCTGTGGTAACAGCGCCATCTTGTTAGTTACCCTTCTTGAAACTAGAGCAGCCGGATTCCTGGCTGACTGCATTCCTTTCCCCTCTGTGTTTTCAAAACCTGGCAGATATGGGGGGATCAGAGACGAAATGCAGCCCCTTAGAGTGTATGGTAAAGCACTTCAGGCAGGGATTCTCTGCAGATTATGGTGTTTGTATGACTCCCACCCTGATAACGAAATATTGTCAGCAGGAGTGGCCCCACTTTAACGTTGCTTGGCCTCCTGAAGGAACCTTTGATTATGACTTGGTTAGCCGAGTGCACCAAGTGGTGGTAGCTAAACATCCTGATCAATTCCCTTATATTGATTCCTGGCTGGATGTTTGTCGGCAGAGACCTAAATGGCTCAGGAGATGTCATGAGGAAAACTGCCGCATACTTTTGTCTCATAGCCCACAGGAAATGCAGCCTAAACAAAAATCACAACTGGCCATTTTCGTACAGGATCCAGAGACAGCAGAGTTCCCCCCTCTCCCTCCTCCCAGGCAGATTTCTGTGGCTTCAGCTAGATCAGCAGTCTCAGCAGGGAATTCCGTTAGCCCTCCCCCACCCCTCTCCACAGCTGCTAGATTCTCTGACAGTCAGCAGAGCAGTGAGGGAACCATACCAATGCCAGTTTCAGATACAGACCTGCCCAGCACTTCAGAAAGTTCCCTGAATCCCAGATCTGAAGAGGGTCAGTTCCACGTTCGTACACCCTCCCCGCCCGTATTAGAGCACTACGACTTCAGGAGAGATCACCGCACAATATGTGCTAGCAAACAGACTCCAGAGGTTAGTTTCCACCTACCCCTACGAGAGGCTCAAGGATCAGCTGCCTTTAATGCCCAGGGAGAACTTGTGGAAGACTCCCCCCCCCCCCACACACACTTTTGTGTATGTACCTTTTTCTTCAACCAGCTTGTTGAACTGGAAAACTCATTATCCGTCCTATACTGATAAACCTCAAGCTATGATAGATTTGTTTTCATCTATTATTCAGACTCATCGTCCAACTTGGACAGATTGCCGTCAGCTCCTTTTAACCTTACTCAGTACTGAAGAGAGATATTGGGTGTCTTGGTCAGCCATGAAATGGTTAGAAGAGAACCCTCCAGGTGAACAGGATCCCCCAGCAAGCAGCGCTGAGAGACTTTCCTGACCTAGAACCCCACTGAGCTGCAAACAGTGATACAGGACGCCTTGCCCTGGATCGCTATCATCGGGCTCTCCTGGAAGGCCTCAAAAAAGGGGGCCAGAAAATATCTGAGGTCCTGCAAACCCCTGATGAGAGCCCGGATCAGTTTTATGAAAGACTCTGTGAAGCTTTCCGTGCTTACACTCCATTTGACCCCCGAAGCACTTGAAAACCAGCAGATGGTGAATACAGCGTTTGTGGGACAATCACAGGGGGACATTCGAAGAAAAGTTCAGAAGCTTGAAGGTTTTGCTGGAATGAATATACCCCAGCTGATGGAAGTTGCTATGAAAGTATTTCTGAACAGAGATCAGGAGATGAAGCGTGAGTGTGAACGAAAGATGAAAAAGAAAGCGGATATGTTAGCAGCGGCGCTAGTTGAGAAAGGACAAGAAACGTCAACGAGGGAACCGAGGGGCCGAGGCCGGGGCAGAGGAACCTGGCGTGAATTGATGGAGCGAAGACCATTGGAACGAGATCAATGTGCCTATTGTAGAGAAATGGGCCACTGGAAAAACGAGTGTCCCAACAAAGGCGGCTGAAATGATGCCGGAAAAGGAAACCATGGTCGACCAGCATTCCGAGGGCGAGTTGAAGGAGGAAGATATACTCGAAGGCCAGCTGAGGACGCCAGCGAGGAGTGTGAGGGTCTAGCAGGATTCATTGGATTGACCGCTGTGGACCAGAACCAGGATGATCATGAATACGACGGACCAGGCTCGCAGATTCTTCTCGGTCCCCATGAGCCCATGGTCACAATCAAAATCGGGGACCAGCAAATACCATTTATGATAGATACTGGGGCAGAGCATTCCATTGTGTCCCAACCGCTAGCAAGTCCTTCCGAAAAAACTGTCACAGTGGTGGGGGCAACTGGAAACCGGGCAGTCCAGCCCTTTCTCCATACCTGAGTCTGCGAAGTAGGCGGACGGCAAATCGCCCATCAATTTCTGTACATGCCCGAGTGTCCAGTACCACTTCTGGGCCGGGAACTCCTTTACCCCCACAGGAGAGGCTAAAATGGTTTTGGGGCCTCCAGTATCGGGATTATTTTCTCTACAGATTCCAAGGGAAGAAGAGTGGCGGCTGTACTCCCAAGCTGATCGGCAACAACCCCTCCCATCAGAACTGAAAAACTACCCTGGGGTATGGGCAGAAGGTAATCCTCCCGGCCTTGCCTGGAATATCACACCTATTATAGTGGAACTAAAACCAAACACCTGTCCCATCCCTGTTAAGCAATACTCCCTTCCCCAAAGAGCTGTTGAGGGCATTCACAAACATCTCCAGCGATTACTCGAATATGGACTTCTGAAACCATGCCAATCACCTTGGAATACCCCTTTGCTGCCTGTTCAAAAACCAGGTACTAATGATTACCGACCTGTACAGGACCTACGGAAGTTCAATGAAGCTGTTGTTACCATCCATCCTGTTGTGCCAAACCCTTACAATTTACTGAGTTTGATTCCTGCACAAGCAATCTGCTTCACTGTTCTAGACTTAAAGGATGCCTTTTTCTGCTTGAGATTGGCCATTCCTAGCCAGACACTGTTTGCATTTGAATGGGAAGACCCTATTACTGGCAGTAAGGGTCAGTTGACATGGACACGGTTACCCCAAGGATTCAAAAACTCCCCCACGCTGTTTGGGGATGCACTTAGTCAAGATTTGTGTCAGTTCCAGTCTTGCCCTTCTCAACGCGTGTTGCTGCAATATGTGGATGATTTACTCATTGCGGCTGTTTCCCGGGAAGAATGTCTAGCTGCTACTTCAGAACTTCTACACCTACTCTGGATGTCTGGCTATCGGGTGTCCTGAAGTAAGGCCCAATTGTGCCAGACTGAAGTCAGATACTTGGGATTCCATGTTGCCCAAGGCCTTCGAAGATTGGGCTCTGAGCGGAGGTAGGCTGTTTGTTCTATTCCTGAGCCACAAAATCGCAGGCAGTTAAGAACTTCTTAGGGGCTGCCGGTTTTTGTTGAATCTAGATACCCAACTATGCAGTGTTGGCAAAGCCCCTGTATGCAGCTACAACAGGGGGAGAACAAGATCCTTTCGACTGGGGCCCGGACCTAAAGGAGGCCTTTCAGAATATAAAGAAGGCTTTGCTATCAGCCCCTAGTCTAGGACTGCCCAACGTGGAAAAACCATTCCATCTGTACGTCTATGAACACAGCAGTTGGTGTCCTTACTCAGAGCCTAGGTTCTTGGCAACGACCGGTGGCTTATCTGTCCAAACAGCTGGATCCAGTGGCAAGAGGGTGGCCTTCTTGTCTCCGCGCAGTAGCAGCAACAGCCCTCTTGGCAACGGAAGCTGATAAATTGTCCCTTGGGCAAAAACTGTATGTTAAAGTGCCGCATGCAGTACTGACACTGATGGAGTACAAAGGCAATTATTGGTTTACCAATGAGCGGATGACAAAGTATCAGAGCATGCTGTGTGCGAATCCTCTGGTTCACTTGGAGATAGTGAAAACACTCAATCCTGTTACTCTACTCCCTGTAGCACCTGGGCTACCTGAACATGATTGTATTCAGGTTATGGATGAAGTATACTCCAGCCGTCCGGATTTGAAGGATGTACTGCTAGCCTCTCCTGATGTTCAACTCTCCAGGACCAAGCAGGAGGTCAGTACTCATATGGGTGACGTCGGCGCCGATGGAGCCCCTATGCGGAGCATTTCCCCAGCTTTCAAAGAAAGCCTTTGGGAATGCAGCCACGCATGTGCGGTCCCCTTCCCGCCCAAAGGTACCATCTAGCTCAGTCTTCCTTTTTCCGCGGAGCCCTAAGGACGTGTGTCCTTGTCACCTGTGGAAAAAGTGGATTTTCCTGCGTTGAGACGAGTTTTTTTCTTCGGTTCAACGTCGGCTCCTTTCCCGCCTGGACTCGGTATACCGGTACCGAGCCCAGATCTCTTTTTTCGGTTTTTGTCCTTAGTGACTGCGTTCGTGCCAATTTCTTTTCCCTGGCAGCCCAATTTTTTGATCTTGCAGGGGCCCTTTTTACCCCAATGGCTGCCAGTGGCTTTAAGAAGTGTGATCGGTGCAAGAAACTGATGTCTCTCACCGACACACATGACTGCTGCCTCCGGTGCCTGGGGCCTGACCATGATCCTAAGGTCTGTAGTCCCTGTGGCAAAATGTCCTCAAAGGCATTGAGGAGCCATCAGCACCAGCGTGAGAGGATCTTCTCCGACTCTGCTTCTGGACGGGTCCGGACTTCGTCAGAAGCCTCGACGTCTCGGGAGTCTGACCCCAAGCATCGTCGGGGCTCCTCTGAGAGGGAGTCCCCCTCGAGGGAGCACCAAAGGAAGAAGAAACCCGTGAGGGCGGCATCGGTGGACGCTCTTGGCCCCTCGAGGGCCAGGTCGCATAGGCCTGATCGCCGTCCCGAGTCTTCAGAGTCTGAGAGGCCTGCAAAGCATCCTCGTATAAAGTTGGAGGCCCCGAGTCACATGAGTACTGTAGTCCTCATGGACTCTCCCCCGGGGGAGCCGACGTCGGGCCCGACGCTGTTGGGGCCCGAGTCAGAGGCTGCTGGGTCTCCTGAGCTTGGACTCAGGTTGACGGCCTTGGAGAGCAGATTGTCTGCCTTCATGGAGCAGCAGCGGGTGCTGATCGCCGGCCTCACCGTCCAAGTCGACCCCGGAGGCCGAGCCGACCCTCGAGACCATGCGAACTCGAGTCGATGCTCGGCCGAGGTCACCCTCGGCCTCCCGTTTGGGACCGAGGTCGTCAACGCCGGTACCCTCGGCGTCGGGGCGGATGGCGTCGGTGCCCGCCTACTCGGAGCCGCTCGATTCCTCGGAGGAGGAATCGGGTGGGAGACTGAGGAAGAGGAGTCCCCGGACACCTTCCGGATGGTGCGTCCCTTCGGACTCACCGGGATCCGAGCCTCGAACAAGGGCCCCCCCCCCCCCCCCCCGAGGATACCCGGTTCTCGGAATTTTTTTTTTTTAAAATTTTTTATTTATACAATTTTACAATACAATACAAGAAAAACCTTGTACAAAGAAAACAATCCATCGTCCTCATATCTAACAAGAAAGTAAATTAAAAGAAAAACACTAACAAATGGATTCCTGAATAGACCTAAAAAAATGGACAAGATGGGTCACTAATCATAGGATAAATTACAAACATAGCAATAAAGGAAATAGAGCAGATACCAAGGCGGTAAACTACACCTAAACCACACTAACACCCCTGTACATGAGGGTTATTAATAGGAGCTATATGAGAAGGATCCTGCACCGAAACTGGCCTGGAAGACAAGAAACTGGCCAATTGGGAAGGTTCAAAAAAAGGTAACTATGCCCATCTAACTTAACCAAGCACTTGCAAGGAAACCGAAGGAAAAAAAGACCACCCAACTGTATCACCCCGGGGCGATATAACAAAAACTGATGCCTCTTTCTCTGTGTGGCCCTACCAACATCAGGAAAAATACGCAAATGAGAATCAAGGAACACCTTGCAGGGCGACCGAAAAAATAACCTCAATAGCCAGTCCCGATCTGCCTCCAAAGCAAAAGTGACCAATAAGGTCGCAACCATACCAGGCGCTGATGGAGATCTTTCTAAGAAGGCAGACAGGTCAAGACTATCAGCAGATAATTCCTGATTCTCCCCATGTACTGCAGGAGCAGACTTAGCAGTAGGAAGATAATAGGCCTTGGAAATAGGAGGAAGAGACTCAGCAGGAATCTTAAGAGTAGTCAACATGAACTTTTTAAATAGTTCCATCGGGGTAACCAAGGGAACCTTAGGAAAACTTAACACCCTAAGATTCCTGCTCCTAGCAGCATTCTCAAGAAATTCCAATCGCCTATATAATATTGCAGAGTCTTTTGGAAAAATTTGAGCAAGTTCTTCGAGCTGCACCAAGCAACCCTCACAAGAGGCCACCTTAGCAGCACAAGCAATTTGTCCCGATTCATATAACTGCAATTGTTGCCCAAAAGTTTGAAACTGCTGCACAATAGACTGCAACTGCTGGTTAATATTCAGAGACGTTGTAGCAAAAGCAGACCATAGAGAATCAGGAGTCACTAACGCAGGCTTCACCAAACACCTGTCCCGATCCTTCTGAAAAAATACCTTGTACAGACCGCGGAGAAAGTGAAGACAGCTCTCCCGGACGGCGATCAGGGTCAGTTGACTGCTGCATAGAACTCCTATCTCCTCCAGCGCCATTCGCCTGAAAAGTCGGCGTCTGCACATTTCCCACAGCGCCAGACTGCTCAGCAAACAACTCTATCGGGGGGGGGGGGGGGCATCGACTCCTTACCACCAACCCCGGGCTGCAGATGAGAAGATTTTAACTCAGGCTGAACTGGAGGCGTGCGAAATTCCGGGCTGAGAGAAACCTCAAAGTCCTCAGCACTGTAGGGCTGTCCTTCCGCCACCTCAGTGCACAACGGACTCACCGGAGCTACAACACCAGCCTTGGCCGGAACCACGAAAGAATCCAAGGGTCCGGATAACGCAGCCTTCACAGCCACGGAGCTCCCCTCCTTGGATTCGGAAGCCAGCTTTGCCTTTCTTTTCATGCCGGAGTGCGGCATGAAAAAGTAGCACCAAAAGGTAACCACAAGTGGAAAAGAGGAGGGGAAAACACAGAGCTGTGCCGCGAGCGTCTGCTCAGAATGCCATCTTGCCCTCTGCTCAGAACCGGTTCTCGGATTTCATACGGGACATGGCCAAAGCCTTGGCCTTCCTGGCGGACCCCGAGCCCGAGGCCCTGCAGTATGACTCTCCTCTCAAGGAGGCCTTTACTGTACCGGTTCCTCCGATGCTGGAGCAGTTGCTCTTCCGCATGGGGGAGGCACCGGCCTTGATGCCGGTTCTAAGCAAGCGGGTCGATTCCATCTATCGAGTCCGCAAGAGCCCCGGGTTCCAAAAGGCACAGCTACCACACCACTCCATGGTTGTGGAATCGGCCATGCATCGCCTGAAGAGTCAGAAGATGCACTTCTTGGTGCCTCCCGGCAGGGAAGCCTGGAACCTGGATGCCCTCGGTAGAAAGTGCTTTCAGGGCTCTATGCTTGCTTGCCGCGTCCAGACCTACCAGCTGTACATGGGCATGTACCTTAGAGACCTGGCAAAGGAGATTGCCGGGCTCTCTGCTGGTCTGTCCGAGGAACCTTTGCAGAGGTTCAAGGCCTTGTCTTCTGGTATTCGAGAGTGCTCGAAGTTTATCTCTCGAGCAGCCTATGATGGATTTGAGGCTTCGGCCCGAGTAGCAGGGGCCGGCATCGGTGCACGCCGCCAGGCCTGGCTACAATCCTCGGACCTCGAGCCATGGGTACAGGACAAGTTGGTCGATGTCCCTTGTCGAGGTGAAAACCTCTTTGGCAAGCCCATGGCTGAAAAGGCTGCAGAACTCGAGACCGAGACTCTTACCCGGACAAGGCTGTCCAGGAAAACCTCTGCCCCTTCTCAGAAGAAGAAGGGCTCGGGGGAAAAAGTCATTTTACCCAAGGAGGACCACTGCCTACAAAACCCACCCTCACTACCAGGCCTCTGCAGTTCCCCAACAGGGCCAGCAGGCCAAGGGGCAAGGTCATGGGCCCCGTAGGCAGAAGGCCCCCAAGCCTCCTACTCCGGCTTCTGCTCAGCAGGGAGGGGGTTTTTGACTATGTCAGCATAGCCTCTCCTCCTCTCCAGGGCACAGGAGGTCGGCTGACCCTGTACGCAGACAGGTGGCCAGCCATCACAGGGGATACTTGGGTGTTAAGCATCATCGAGAGGGGCTATCTGCTCCTCTTCGCCCAGATACCCCCCTCCTACTTTCCAGGGGAGCCTCCAAGACCTCCTCTGCACAGAAACTTACTCCTTCAGGAGTTGGGAGGTCTGCTACAGGACCAGGCGGTGGAACCGGTGCCTCACCACCTGGAAGGGCAAGGCTTCTACTCGAGGTACTTCCTGGTACCAAAAAGAACAGGAGGCCTCAGACCCATCCTAGACCTGAGAAATCTGAACAAGTTTCTGGAGAGGGAAAAGTTCAAGATGCTTACCCTTGGAATCTTACTGCCCTACCTCCAGCAGGGAGATTGGCTATGCTCCTTAGACCTGAAGAATACTTATACTCACATCCTCATCCATCCAAATCACAGGCAATACCTCAGATTTGTGGTGGGAAGGAGCCACTTTCAGTACAGAGTGCTTCCCTTTGGCCTCACCTCCGCCCCCAGGGTTTTTACAAAGTGCCTGGTGGTGGTTGTGGCCTACCTCAGGAACAAGGGGATCTTTGTGTTCCCTTACCTGGACGACTGGCTTATCAGGGGCCAGTCTCCACACGAGGCCAGACAGGCCACCTTAAGAACCATATCCCTGCTTCAGCACCTGGGGTTCGTTATAAACTTCCCAAAGTCCACTTTAGTCCCCTTACAGGTTGTAGAGTTCATAGGGGCGAGGATGGATACCATCCATGCCAAGGCCTATTTGCCTGTGGACAGAGCTCACAGGCTGATGAAGTTGGCCGGCCAGTTTCAGGCAAACTCTCTGGTCTCTGCCAGACACTTCCTCTGGCTCTTAGGTCACATGGCTTCCACAGTGCATGTCACCCCAAATGCCCGTCTGCACATGAGGCCGGCTCAGTGCTGCCTCAGGGCACAGTGGGTAGAGGCCACAGGGAAGTTGTCAGACAGGATAAAGGTGTCCAAACCCTTGGTGGACTCCCTACGCTGGTGGAGGCATCTCCCAAACCTGATCGAGGGAGTTCCTTTTCGAACCTCCCCACACACTCAGGTACTGACAACCGATGCTTCCCTGCAAGGCTGGGGGGCACATTGCCAAGGGACCTGCACCCAAGGCCTGTGGTCTCCGTGGGAGGCCGCCCAGCAGATCAACCTGTTGGAATTGACAGCCATTTGGCTAGCCTTACGGACTTTCTCTCGGGTCCTCTCTCACCAGCCTGTCCTAGTTCAGACGGACAACCAGGTGGCTGTGTTCTACGTGAACAAGCAGGGAGGCACAGGATCCCAACTCCTGTGCCTGGAAGCACATGCTCTCTGCTCCTGGGCTATCACTCAGGGCATGACCCTCAGGGCAGTCTACCTCCCAGGCCAGGAAAACTACCTGGCGGACAGGCTAAGCAGACTCCTGCAGCCTCACGAGTGGCAGTTGGATCCTCGGGTAGTCCAACAGATCTTTATGGTGGGGACTTCCAACCATGGATCTTTTTGCCAGTCCACTGAACAGGCAACTATCCAAGTTCTATTCCAGACAACCACATCCTCTGAGGGCAGTGGCAGATGCATTCCTGATCCCCTGGTCAGAAGGCCTGCTGTATGCGTTTCCTCCTACACCTCTGATGGCCCGGACTCTATTCAAAACCCAGCAGGACTGAGCCACGGTGATCCCGATTGCCCCCAGCAATGTTCCCTCTAATTTTCTGTAGGCTGTGTGCGCATAAAATATCAGCTGTGCAGCTTTTGAAGGAAGATTAAATTTTTGTGCGCCACATAACGACACTCGGAGTTATATACTTTAAAATTTGACTACACATCAGAATACAGTATGTACACCACATTGATTGCACTAGAAAACATTGTAGAACTTGTGAAAACCGTAAATAAATAACAACTTTTAAATTTTAAGACGTCTGTGTTGTTTTCTATCAGAATCAAAACCGTAATTTTTGTGCGCTCTGTTGTAAAGTATGTGCACTCGCTTGGCGAGGTGTGTGCGCGTTGTCGCCGCCTACCCCCGCCTAGGCGGTTGCCTGACGAGGAAAGGGGGCTGCACTTTCAATATTTTATTTAATATGTACTCCTAGGGCAAAGGCCTCTGGGAGTTGTAGTTCCTTGAGCATTTGATTGTAGTTGTAATAAAGAGCTTTAGCCGAGGTTTGAAAGCAACACAGGAAATTTTATTCACCTCCCTTGTTTAACAGGAACTTCTAAGGAAGCTTGGCATAACACATGTAAAGACTTTTTCCACAAGAAATAAAAGGTTGGTAAACTTTCCACAGATATCATTTGCCCTTGCTTGCTTCAACAAGGCAATGATTGCTTTCTTCCAAATAAAGGCTTCAGTTCACAGTGCTTTTTGCAATTAATTGTCCATTGAAGACTTTCAGACAGCAATACTCCTGTAATAAACTTTTCTTCTTTGCTTCAACTTAATCAGGGTTTTAATTAGTTGCTCTAGAGACCTTAGGCATTCCTCCTTAACAAGTCTCTTGCTTTTAAAACAGCAGCCACACTAATTAAAACTTTCTTTCCCTTTTCAGAACATACATGCACATAAAACAAACTGGAATCTCTTTAAGCTTATAACTCAGAAGATTCTCATTTTACCCTTATGGATAAATCACATTCCATTTCTTGATCAGGTTGACTTAATTCACTATCACCTTCTCCAACTTCCATTGACTCACATTCAGAGCAATCAGGTTCTGCAGCTTCGTTGAACAACCTAATCAGCTGTTCCCCTCGAGACCTCTCTCGGGACTCAGAGCTGCTATCAAAGCAAGGTAATTCCTGATCTTTTACCAAACGTTTCAACAGTTTTAAAGCATTCAAGGTTTCTCTGTTAAGAGGTTTTCTTACCAGCCCTCCTTGAGGTGAGATTCTTGGACTCAGCGTCTCCTGGTAAGCCTTTATGATTGAGTCACTCCCAGCAATCTCTCCTGGCTTAAACCTCTGGGTTTTTGAACCTACTGCAGGCTTCCTATAGCCCTGGTACCGGTCCAAACTCTGGAGCTGGCTTTGGGGATACTCTTCCCTCAAACTGGTGTCTGAGAACCTTTTTCTAGACTCCTGGCTAAAATCTTTACTTGCAGTTCCTTTTAGGATTCTCCTCAGCACTGTTTCACTGCCACTTCCTTGGCCATGCTGGTTCCTGCATAGATTAGCCCTTCCGTCTCTCTTCCTCGTGTAATGCTGATGCTCATGCTCAGATTCAGGTTCCTTCCCAGACTCCGCCTCTGAATCAGACTCAGCTCTCGATTCAGCTATTCCCTCAGCTCTCTGGAGCTTATATGTGGGTCTGGCCTGTATCTTTCCACCCCGCCCCCAGCTGTCTCAGATTGCCACCCTCAGTTCCATGGAGCTGGGGTGTGGCCTTAGGACAGCAGCTTTAGACAGGCTTTTTTCATTCTTAGCTGCACTTTTAAAGTGGCAATTCCCTGCACTTTCCTTCTGACTGGAGGAGACTGCAAGTGTTTTCCCTATTTCCATAGGCACTGGGCTAGCTTCGCCACCACAGCGTGCACACGCGCACAGCTTAGAGGGAACAGTGGCCCCCAGGTGGCCCAGGCAGCCGTGGTTTCCTCTTCTTCTGCAGTTGGCGGTGGATGCTCCACTTCCTCTGGGGCTGCAACCCGACCTTCTGACTCAGGATCAGGGGTTCCTCTTGCATCCCAACCTCAAATCCCTCAATTTGATGGCCTGGCTGCTGAAAGGCTAGTCCTTGCTCCCTTGCTCCTACCAAAGGAGGTTGAAGAGGTGGTGTTGGCCTCCAGGAAACATTCCACTCGGAAGGCCTATGCTCTGAAGTGGCATAGGTTTTCCACTTGGTGTTCTCAACAGCAGGAGGATCCCTTCTCCTGCTCGTTCCCGGTGATACTGCAATACCTGCTCCACCTGTCCAACCTGGGACTTCAGTCCAACTCTGTCCGGGTCCACCTCAGTGCCCTCTCAGCTCACCACTCGCCGGTGGATGGAGAATCCCTCTCGGGCCACCCTCTGGTGTCTCACTTCCTCAGAGCCCTGCTTCTGCTCAAGCCTCCTATTCGTCCACCGGCTGCTGAGTGGGATCTCAATGTGGTCTTGCAGCAACTGACTCGCCCACCTTTTGAGCCGATGGCTACCTGCCACTTATGTTTCCTATCCTTGAAGGTGTTGTTTCTTGTGGCACTCACCTCGGCTAGGCGTGTGAGTGAGCTTCAGGCCCTGGTCTCGGATAGGCCGTATACCAGGTTCTATAAGAACAGGGTAGTCTTGAGGACTCATCCTAAGTTCCTTCCCAAGGTGGTGTCCTCCTTCCACCTCAACCAGGAGGTGGTACTTCCGACGTCCTTTCCCAGGCCACACGCCAGTAGGGCCGAAACAGTCTTGCATACCTTGGATTGTAGAAGGGCGCTGTCCTTTTACCTAGAACGTACGCAGGGGCATAGAAGGGCTTCTCAGCTCTTCATTTCCTTTGACTCTAATAAATTGGGGTTGCCTGTCACTAAGCGTACGTTGTCCATCTGGGTGGCAGACTGTATCGCCTGGGTGTACAGGGCAGCCGGCCTCTCCCTGGAGGGTCGGGTCACGGCCCACCGGGTCAGGGCGAAGGCCGCATCAGTAGCTCACTTCCGTTCTGTTCCGTTGGCAGACATCTGCTGGGCCGCTACTTGGTCTTCAAGCCAGACTTTTGCGGACCACTACTGCCTCGAGAGGGAGTCCCGTAGGGACAGTGCTTTCGGGCAAGCGGTACTCCGTAATCTCTTTGAGGTTTAGGCAACTCCTACCCTCCAGCCCTGGTGTTATTTATTTATTTATTTATATTTATTTAACATTTCTTATATACCGCCTTTCATGATATCAAGGCGGTTTACATTGAACAAACTGAAATTACATTGAACAGGGCATTATAACTTGGAGATAACTATTTTACAGGGAACATGGGCTATGGAGGGTTAAGTGACTTGCCCAAGACCACAAGGAGCACCTGTGGGACTAGAAACCCCAGTCCTTCCGGCCCAAGGTTGCTGTCCTCTAGTGGGATTTGAACCCCCGACCTTCCGGCCTGAAGTACCTTGCCCCAACCACTAGGCCACTCCTCCACTCCACATACTTATTCCACTGGTCATTCTGGTGTTGGGCTACCGTTCAGGTGTGGTCTCCGAGAAGATTCTCTCACTGTTGCTGAGGCTCTAAAGGGAGCTCTGTTTTTCAGCCTGGGTTCCTGGTAGCCCAGAGCTAGGGAGTCACCCATATGTGAGGACTGACTTCCTGCTTGGTCCTGGAGAAAGAGTAGTTACTCACCTGTAACAGGTGTTCTCCAGGAGCAGCAGGAATCAGTCCTCATGACCCTCCCTCCTCCCCTTGGAGTTGCAGTTGTGTATAGTTCATTTTCTTTTTTCGTGCTGTCTTTTAGCTATGTCATCAGACTGAGCAAGATGGCACCTTTGGGCGGGAAGGGGACCGCGCATGTGTGGCTGCATTCCCAAAGGCTTTCTTTGAAAGCTGGGGAAATGCTCCGCATGGGGGCTTCGTCGGCGCCGATGTCACCCATATGTGAGGACTGATTCCTGCTGCTCCTGGAGAACACTTGTTACAGGTGAGTAACTACTCTTACTTTACCGATGGCAGCAGTTTCGTGGAAGATGGACAGCGGAAGGCTGGATATGCTGTGGTCACTCCTGGGGTTGTTGTGGAGGCTGAGCCCTTACCCTTAGGGACTTCTGCCCAGAAAGCTGAACTCACTGCCTTTACTCGAGCCCTCCAGTTAGCTGCAGGTCTGAAGGCAAACATTTTAACTGATTATAAGTATGCATTCACTACACTCCATGCCCATGGGGCCCTCTATAGAGAGAAGGGACTCATAAATTCAAGTGGGAAATCTATAAAGTATGGGAGGGAGATTTTGGAGTTACTGGTGGCTGTTGTTCACTGCAAGGCACACCAACGAGGAGACATTCTGGTCATCCAGGGTAACCGCAAGGCAGATAGGGAGGCCAAGTTAGCAGCCCAGCAAGGAACAGTCCCAGTAAGTGTTCAAGCCCCCGTTTCCAATTCCTATGTCAGAGTGGGATCCACGTTATACCAGGAAAGAGATGGATTTCTTCACTCATGAAGGGGCTACTCTCACTACTGCTGGGTGGTTGGGGTTACTGGGAGATCCACCCCGTTATGTTATCCCCGAGAGTCTAGCACCTGCTTTTGTCTGACGATTTCATGAGACCACCCACTTAGGCAAGACCTCCATGTACGCCATTCTTCAGTCTTATTTCTATGTCCCACATCTATCTGCCTTAACGGCAGCTGCAGCACGTCGCTGTCTCCAGTGTGCCAGGAATAACCCCCGCCAAGGGCCTCTACCCCCAGTTTCCATACAGGCGGTTGGTGCTGCCCCTATGGAGAATATTGTAGTTGATTTCACTGAGTTACCCCAAGTAAGGGGTTATCGATATCTGCTGGTGATAGTGTGTACATTTTCAGGATGGGTTGAGGCCTACCCTTGTAGGACAGAGACAGCCCGTGAGGTTACCAGGGCCCTGCTGAAAGAGATCATTCCCATGTTTGGCCTACCTCTTACTATAGGGTCAGATAATGGCCCCGCATTTGTTGCTAAGTGCCTTCAAGACCTTTCTAAGGCCCTCCAGATTACCTGGAAACTTCACACTGCTTACCGCCCACAGAGTTCGAGAAAGGTGGAAAGGATGAACCGAACTCTGAAGCTCCAGTTGTCTAAACTCTGTCAGGAAGCACATCTTAAGTGGGATCAGGCTTTGCCGATAGCCCTTCTCCGGGTCCGGTCCTCCCCAACTCGGACCTTGGGAATATCCCCTTATGAAGTACTGTATGGTCAACTACCACCCATTGTTCAGGGCCTTAAGGGAGACCTAGAGCAGATAGGTAATGAACTTACGAGACAACACCTACTGGCATTGGATCTGTTTTTCAGTCTTTGAACAGGTGGATACAAGAGAGACTGCCTATCTCTTCGTCAGAGCCGCTCCATCCCCACCAGCCAGGAGATTGTGTGTGGATTAAGGAATGGAAACGTGAACCACTGTGCCCTACCTGGAGAGGTCCTTACACAGTTCTCCTAGCCACACCGACTGCAGTCAAGGTCGCAGAGGTTACCCTGTGGATTCATCATACTCGTCTTAAGAAAGCTGCTCCTGACTTGGATGATAAGTGGACAGCGCATGAACATTCTCAGGATCCCTTACGCTCACGCTGCGGAGAATCAGGGAATCGGCAGACAACGGAGCCCTGCGCTAGCCGCATACTGGAAGCTGGCTAGTCTATGCACGGCAGAAGCTTGAGGAGTCGTCTTCAGATGCTGTTAGTGGGACATAAGCTCCATAGTCGGTATGCACCCGCTCATGCTGACTTTTTTTGTAGCATTTATGTGGGGCCTTCCCTTATTGGCCTCAGGGACTATAAATGTAGTGACACTACTTGCCGGGACTGCTTTGAATACTTCGGACTTTTGTGTACGCAGCTCATCGCAGCCTGGAGTTTTTTTATCAACATGCCTTATTGCTGTACCCACTACTTTGTGTGAAATGCAAGAGTTTACTGTAATGCATAATCTGAACTGCAAACAGCCAAAGCTAACCTTTTCTACTTTATTGGTGTTACTCGTCCTACCTCAGCCTATTTTAACAAGGCCCCTTTCTCCTTGCAGGTTGTTTCCACGCTTAAAGCTACAGATTGCTTTATTTTTGTAAATGCCACTAAAGGGGTTTTTAATGTGACTAACACCGTATTATCATGCAAGTCTATTACAAAGGTATCTTATGCTTACTCAGAAATGTATCTTCCCTTAGGATGGTTTTTGTTATGTGGTAAAACTGCTTATACTTATGTTCCCATAAACGCTACTGGAGGTCCTTGCACTTTTGGCAGACTTACTACTGCTGCTTTTGCTCCTACGGTTAAATCATGGCTGTGAGGAATTTGAGGGTATGTGTTGTTTTAATCTTACTGATGAGAGTGTTTCCATTGAATGCTCTATTCAAGACCTATGTGATCTAGCTAATCATATCACCGCCCCTTCTATAGGTGCTGGGTGGTTTGCAGAATGGTTCAATTGGTTAGGTGGACTTAAAACCCTAGTAGTAGGGGTTCTCCTTATTCTCCTGCTATGTATTATCCTGCCATGCTGTATCCTTATCCCTATCCGATTTATTACCTCCACACCATTGAGACCATGGTGGGGTGGAAAACTGCTGCCCATGTGATGGCAGTATGCAAATCCAAATCCCTTCCACAGTCAGATCAACTGTTATGAGGAAAATTGGCCTCCTTCACTACAAGGCAAATTTTTCCCTTAAAAAGGGGGGAATAAGGTAGAAATCCAGGCAGGGCTGAGAGCTGGAAGGGTTAAGTGAAAAGGATACACCCCTCTTGGTGAAGTCATACCCTGGTGCATGCTTGTCCCGCCCCTATTCCTTTGTCCTGCTGCTCTCTCTGCTTGCTCGAGATAACTACTTTCCCTCTACTTCGCTAGAGATAAGAGTACAGTAGACTTTCTCCAATTGGGACTATACTGTAATAAAGTGACCAATCATGAAGAAATCTGATAATAAGTTTATATAATCTCTCTGAGCCCTATGGGGGGGGGGGGGGCAGAATTTGGAAAAACTATTTTCTCTGGGTCTGTGCACATTAAAAACCGTTGTTTCATTAAGACTCCTTGGGTGTTTCTTTCTTCACTCGTTTTTATCTGCTTCAGTGGCAATGGGTTACTCTCACACCACTGGTGCTCTAGGTCACCTAATGGTAGCGGTGGCCTTGTTCTTTGGGTAGTCTATGGTATACATAGTGTGGTAGGCCCCAGCAATTAACCAGGCCTCTGGTAGGCCTCATGCATAGAAATGTATCCATAACAGTATTGAATTACCAATCCCCACTTGAGACTAGTGCTGGAAAGAAAGATCTGCTTTTAAAAACGGCTTTTGAACATTTCTTCTCTTTTCTCTCCCCCCTCCCTTATGCTGCTTGCTCAAGCATTCCTTGAACTCAAATCGACCTGGCCTTCCTGGGGCCAGGAATGTCTTTGCAATTAAAATGTATTAATTAAAAATGTACTTATGGTGGGCCTCATCTCCGGGCCTGAAGGACAGGCCCCCACCTCACAGAGCAGGAAAGACCATATTTGGTAGATCCATCTGCTCTGTGCTGCCCTCCAGGTGACCCTGCTTTGCAGATAAAGAACAGTTACTTACCTGTAACAGGTGATCTCTGGGAACAGCAGGAATTAGTCATCACATATGGGTACGTCGGTACCGACGGAGCCCGCGCGGGAAAGCTCCCCAGCTTTTCAGATTAAAAGCTTTTGGGGCCTCCCACTGCACATGCGCGCTGCCTTCCCGCCTTCCTGACCAGCTCTCGTCAGTTCGAGTTTAAAGCTGAGACAATAGAGAGAGAGGACAGGAAGATAGATAGATAGAGATACAACTCCTAGGGGAGGTGGGTGGGTTGTGATGACTAATTCCTGCTGTTCCCAGAGATCACCTGTTACAGGTAAGTAACTGTGCTATCTCCAGGAACAAGCACGAATAAGTCATCACATATGGGGACTCCCTAGCTAAGATGCCTGGGAGATCCCCCTCCAAGGGTAAACCATCTTCGCATGGATCTCAGGCATCCATCCAGGGAAGGTGGGCAGGAGTTGTTTAAGTATGGAACAGGTGTTTGAGGACAGCCTGACCAAACAAGGCATCCCGGCGGGAGTCCTTGTCCAAGCAGTAATGGGCTGTGAAGGTATGAACCGAGGCCCAAGTGGCTGCTCGACAGATCTGATCTATGGACACAGAGTGAAGATGAGCCATAGAAGTGGCCATGGCTCTCACATTGTGAGCTGTGACATGGCCCTCCAGAGAAATGTTCTTACTCTGGTAAGCAAAAGAAATACACTGAGCGATCCAATTGGAAAGTGTACGCTTGGTGACTGGAAGTCCCAAATGAGAAGGATCAAAAGCCACGAAAAGTTGGGAAGACTTTCGATGTGGTTGAGTCCTGTTGAGGTAAAAGGCAAGAGCTCTTTTACAATCCAGAGTATGAAGGTTCCTCTCTGCACTGGATGCATGAGGAGCCGGGAAAAAGACAGGTAGATATACCTCTTGATTAAGATGAAAAGGCGAGACCACTTTGGGCATAAAGTGGGGATTCGTCCTAAGGACCACCTTATCATGATGAAACCTAGTATAAGGTGGATGAGCCACTAAAGCCTGCAGTTCACTGATGCGGCGAGCCGAAGTGACTGCAATAAGGAAAACAACCTTCCAGGAAAGAAATTTGAAGGAGGTAGAGTCCAAAGGCTCAAAGGGTGGCTTCATAAGCTGACCTAGAACTAGGTTCAAATCCCATGCTACCGGAGGAGGTCGGATGGGAGGTTTAGTTAGAGTCAGGCCTCTCATGAAACGTGCAACAAGAGGATGAGAGGAGACAGGTTGTCCATTTATAGGTTTTAAGGATGCTGCAATAGCACTCAAATGGACCCTTACTGAATTCGTCTTAAGGCCTGCATTTGAAAGATGCAGGAGATAGTCCAAGAGGGAATTCAAAGGAAGTGCTAGAGGGTCAAGACCCTGCTGAGCACACCAAATGGAAAAACGTTTCCATTTGAAAGCATAAGAACGCCTCGTGGAAGGTTTCCTAGAGGCATGAAGGATATCTGTCACAGGTTGAGAAAGATTAAAGTCTTGAAGACTTAGGCCTTCAGTAACCAAGCTCTGAGATGTAGGGATTTGGGGTTTGGGTGCCACAAAGTCCCCTCCTCCTGAGACAGAAGTTCTGGCGCAGCTCCCAGGTCCAGGGAGGATCCCTGGGAGAGATGCAGAAGCAGAGGGAACCACACCTGGCGTGGCCAGCGGGGAGCTATGAGGATCATAGTCCCGTGATCCCTCTGGAGCTTGAACAGAGTCTTGGATATTAGAGGAATGGGTGGAAAGGCATAGAGGAATTCCTGACCCCAATGCAGAAGGAAGGCATCGTGGGCCTGAGCTCCCTGACACTGAGTTCTGGAACAGAACCGGGGAAGTTTGGCATTCCACGGACTTGCAAAGAGGTCTATGTCCGGAGTCCCCCATTCCTGAAAGATTCTGCGTATCTGGTCCATATGTAGGGACCATTCGTGTGGAAGCAGAACTCGACTGAGTCTGTCTGCACGAGAGTTTTGAACTCCTGGAAGATACACTGCAAGAAGGTGAATTTGATGCTCTCTGGCGAAGGCCCATAATCTGAGAGCTTCGTTGCAAAGCGACAGAGAGCCTGTCCCTCCTTGTTTGTTTATATAGAACATGGCTACCTGATTGTCTGTATGAACTAGGACAGTCAGGTTGACAAGGAGGGTATAGAAGACCTTGAGGGCAAGGTAAATTGCTCGCAGTTCCAGGAGGTTGATATGAAGGGTGGCCTCCTGTGGAGACCAAGTGCCCTGAGTGGAGAGGTTCTGAAGATGAGCTCCCCACCCTGTCTGGGAGGCATCTGTTGTGAGGGTTGCTTGGGGCAACAAAGGTTGGAAGGGGGCCCCCAACAACAGATTCTTGGTGGATGTCCACCATTGGAGGGACCAAAATAGACGGCTTGAGGTGAGTATTTGGTCGGAGAGCGCTCCAGATGCTAGAGTCCACTGGGTGGCCAAGGTCCATTGAGCTGCTCTCATATGCAGACGAGCGTAGGGCACCACATGTACCGTGGAGGCCATGTGGCCCAGAAGTCGCAGCATTTCCCGGGCTGTCAAATGACTGCTGGACTGAGCTTGGGAGGCCAAACTCAGCAGGCGTTGGGCCCTGACCTGAGGCAGGTAGGCCCTTGCAGTGATGGTGTCTAACTGGGCCCCTATGAACTCGAGAGACTGAGTAGGGATTAGTTGAGACTTGGGAAGGTTTACTACCAGTCCTAGATACTGCAGAAGACGCCTTGTGCGGTCCAGGGAAATTTGGGCCTGGGACTGAAAGGGAGCTCGGATGAGCCAGTCGTCCAGGTATGGGAATATGAAAATTCCCAGGCCTCTTAGAAAGGCAGCTACGACTGCCATGCATTTGGTGAACACTCTTGGAGCAGAGGCTAGACCGAAGGGGAGTACTCTGTACTGGAAATGTTTTCCCTGAAACAGAAATCGAAGGTATTTTCTGTGGGATGGGTGGATGAGTATGTGTGTATACGCATCCTTTAGGTCTAGAGAACAAAGCCAATCCTGACTCTGAAGGTATGGAAGGAGAATGCCCAGAGAAAGCATTTTGAATTTCTCCTTGAACAGAAATTTGTTCAATTCTCTCAGATCCAGAATTGGTCTGAAGCCCTCTGTCTTCTTTGGTATTAGAAAATAAGGGGAGTAGAATCCCGTCCCCTGTTGAAGAAGAGGGACCTCCTCTATTGCCCCCTGGGCAAGGAGGGAGGAGACTTCCTGACCCAAGAGGGCCAGGAGAGATGGGGGAGAATTGAACTGCCTCACCATAGTATAAGGAGGAAGGTCGGAAAAATGGAGTTTGTAACCCTCTCTGATGATAGAGAGGGTCCATTGCTCTGATGTAATTTGCTCCCATCTGGGAGCAAAGTGAGCTAACCTTCCGGGTATGGTGAGGGGCTCTGGTTGTTCTAGAGCCAGAAAAGTTAAGTTCTCTAGGGGCAAGTCAAAACCCCTGAGGGGGTGGAGCCTGCTGAGGCGTAGCAGACGCCGCAGGCTTTGACCTTGCCTGTTTAGGTTGCTGACGTTTAGCAGCAAAACGAGGCTGAGAGGATTGTTGGCCAGTATTTGTGGAAAATCTGGACTTCTTGTAATAAGGCCTCTTAAAAGATTTCTTCTTGGCAGGAGTGGAGGTAGACTTAGAAAGTCTATCTAAGGTGGCATTTTCTGCATCCATTTGAGTGGCCTTAATTTGCCACTCCTCACCAAATAAGTTCTCACCTGTACAGGGCAGATTTCGTAAGCCATCTAGGACCCAAGGTTCTAGATCAGAAGCCTGGAGCCAAGCAAGACGTCGGGCTGCTATAGCAATGCCCGAAGCCCTACCAGCACCCTCAAAGGAATCAAAAGCTGCCCTGTTGGAGAACTTTGAAATATCCAAAAGGTGTTTCACTAAGGAAATGAACTGCTTCCTCTTATCCTCAGGGATAAAGGGGGCAAAATGCCGAACTTTTAGAGCGATTTCACTGAGAAACATGCCCATGTAAAGACTATAGGAATTAATCCTGGCTATAAGCATAGTAGCCTGGAAAATTTTCCTGCCAAAAGAGTCTAGAGTCTTACATTCTCGCCCTGGAGGAGTAGAAGAGTGCCTTTTGGTACTCTTTATCTTCTTCATTGCAGACTTCACCACAATAGAATGGTGAGGCAACTGGGTTTTTTGGAAACCAGGAGAAGGGGGGACACGGTACATGGTGTCCAACCTGCGAGAAGAAGGAGACAATGTTAGAGGAGCCTCCCATAAGTCCATCAAGTGTTCTTGAAGGATTTCATGGATAGGCAGGGTGACTGCCTCTTTAGGAGACTTAGAGTATCCTAAAATATCCAGTTTCTTTGATCTGGGTTCCTTTTCAGAGGATGAAGCAATAGAAAGACCTTTAGCCATTTCTATGATGAAGTCCTGAAAGGACAAATCCTCTGGTGGAGACATTCTCCTGTTAGGAGAAGAAGGCTCCTCAGGAAGATCAAGGGAGAACTCATCAGAATCATCAGAGGAGTTAAAATCCTCTGAAGAAGCAGAGTATCCTCTATGTGCTTCCAACGCACGATACGCATACCGTTCGGTATCGACATCGGGCGTACCGGGTATGGGATCGGTACCGGGCAAAAGCCCGGATCCGGCATGCGGAACCGATCTGCGTTTGGAAGAGGATGGCCTCGGTTCCGGTATGGAAGCCATTACCGGAACCGGTACCGCTGGCTGCGGTACCGAGGGCGTAGCAGCATTAATAAAAGCCAGAATGGCCTGCTGCATGACTTGGACAGTAGTGCCCATAGACGCCACTGCTGCCTGGATGTCGGTACCGGTATGGGCCGGTACCCCAGAGCAGTACAACAGGTGATCTGTCGAGGCCGCGCCATCGATGTCAACCTGTGACCCCATGATTGCTTTGGAGGCCGGAACCTCCCGCCGGGGTTTTTTGGCCTGGGCAGAATCCTCGAACTCAGAATTGAGAGCCTCTCGATCTTTAGAAAGAGATTTGCTTTTAGAGGATTTGCCCACTGGAGTTTTGGTTACCTGAGATCCATCCGGAGAGGAAGACCTGGATGACTGTGATGCTTCTGAAGGAAACAGCACATGGAACTTGTTGGCCCGGTTCTGCAATCCACGTTTCGACATCTGGGAGCAGGATGGGCAGTCCGGTATGGAATGGTCAGGTCCTAAACATTTAAGACACCATTCATGGGTGTCTGTAAGAGGAATGACAGCACTGCACTTGGTACACTTTTTAAAACCAGGAACTGGCTTCTCCATGAGGAGAATTTGTGTAGGCCTGAAGGCCTAACAAAGTACCAAGCTGTGCTGAAGAAAAGAAAAAAAAAATATATTTTTTTTTTTAAAAAGAAAGAAAGAGAGATCGGCAGTACCGGTTTCAGAATGGGGAAGGCAGGTACGTGGTCTAAAGAAAACAATAAAATTAACAATTTCTTCAGCGGTGACAGGAACACGACCTGCTGGCTCCGCGGAAAAAAAAGAAACTGACGAGAGCTGGTCAGGAAGGCGGGAAGGCAGCGCGCATGTGCAGTGGGAGGCCCCAAAAGCTTTTAATCTGAAAAGCTGGGGAGCTTTCCCGCGCGGGCTCCGTCGGTACCGACGTACCCATATGTGATGACTTATTCCTGCTTGTTCCTGGAGATCACACTCTAAGCCTTGAACGTCCCTGTACTTTTTGAAGTGTTAGATAGAGAACTTACTATTGTGATGCAGTGGGTAATATAGAGCCTATGGAAATTCAGGAAAAGTGAAGAGCTTACCTCAGATTCAGCTGTAGGAAAAGACAGAAGGCACAGAGAAACAGCTGAGCAGAAAAGGCTGTTAGTGCAAGCAAAGCCAAAAGCTCATCAGGAGCACCTGTGTTCTAACTCTCACGTAATGTGCAGGGCAAGGAACCATATAAGGGAGAGTTTTAGTCAGAGAGGGAGGAGGAGAGACGGAGACAGGAACAGCAGAGGAGTGCTGGGAAAGGAAGCTGCAATCCAGGAACCAGGAAGTGAAAGCAGAAACAGTGCTGGTGAGAGAAGGGTTGGAAGGAGCAGTGCTGGGAAAAGCTATGCTACAGGAAGCAGACCTGGAGAGAAGCCAGGAGGGGCCAGCAGCTCAGGAGGACGGTATGTGCAGCCAGTAAGCACAGGTCAGCCCAGAGGGAGTTTACCGGGTGAAGGGAACTTCAAACGTGGCTGTAAACTAAGAAACAGCTGGGAAGCTGATACAGAGTTTAACTCACAGCTTGACCGGAAAGCTGGGGAGAGAGTCCTCTACAACCCAAGAGCTAATGCTAGCACCAAGATAAAAAGGTGGGAGCCTTATACTTTTGAAGAAAGGTTTAAAAGCTATGACTGTTGCAAAGGGCGTGGCCCTGAATATAATGTTATAAGTGAAAGGTATCCAGAACTCTCACTCCGTGAGGAGAACAAGCAGAAAACATTCCTCAGGCCAGGCAGATATAATCCTGGGATTAAAGGAACTTTTGCAGGAAGCGACAGTGAACTATCACAGGAGGCTGAACCAGATTTTAGCACATCTGAAGAGGCTGATTCAGACGGTTTTGGGAGTGAAACTGAAGGGATGTTATGGGAGGATAACAGCCACCCTTCAGACCCCATGCCAATGGATTGTACTATATGTTGTAAAAGTGACCACACTTCTTTATGTTGACCATTTGAAAAGAAGAGCTTTGTGAAGATAACAAAGGAAAGAAGTTTTCTGTTACCATTTTTCATTGCTGTGTTTGTATTTTTGTTCCTTGAAGAATGTCTGTTCGGGAAGGGGAATAAAACCCCTACTTAATTTTTCCTTACCACTTGACCACAAGACTCTGTTTTTATATCAAGAGCAGAGTAAACTTCAACAACCCTAGGCAACTGCCTAGAACAGGGTTTAAAAGGGCTCTACCACACGGGCCCCATCACACTATGCAGATGCAGGAATGTCTTAACGAGGGAAAGGTGGGAAGGGGGGGTGAGTGGAGGAAGAGGGCTAGGCATGGTTACTGATTGGATGCCAATAGAGAATTTACCTTGATCTGATAATGAACATGTATATGTGAGAATGTATATAAGCAAGCTGCGACCGCACCTCGGGGCTCAGCTTTTTCTTGGACTTGTCTCTGCTGAGTTTGTGCTGCACATTAAAATTGGTTTGTATCCTGCAACTGACTCCTAGTATTATTCATTGAATACAATCAGCCACAACAATAGTATTTTTCACCAGCCCCATAATTTGACAAGAGCATGATTTCATTTGCTTAAGGACTGTGCCCTACTGTATGATATTGCCCTACTATTCTGGTTTTGCGTTTGGTGCTAACATTTAAATCCAGTCCTGTTCACATATATATTTTATCAGTGGTTATTTTCCACTCATACTGTTCTGACTTAAGGTTTAAAGCTAGCAAAAAATTATGTTAAGCTCGTCCAAAAAAAGGATATCGCCGCCTATATTTTGATTTGACTCCCTGTCTCTATTAATTGAGATCAGCACTGCATATCTCAACGTATCAGGAAAGGCTTTTGTCTGAAGTCCCAGAATGGTTTCGAATCTTCTTCCAATAAAAGGTGTATCACTTGCGCAGGTCTAAGTGGATTAGCACGGCAACTACAATTTTCTACTCAATCTACCTCCTGAACGTTTGCTGTCAACACACTAGAAAACAACCTGCGCGTGCTCAAAGAGGAGGAATCACCGAAAGGTCACGCTGCGGGCAGCGCTCTGTGCGTAGACCGCCCTCGTCGACATAGTTTGGGTACGAACTAGGTTCAGGCTCCACCGCTGTTTGCTCCTTGGACATATGCTGTGTGCAGACTCCAGAGCTCTTTGCACAAAGGCTGCTCTCGGTCGTGGCTATAGAGTTGGCTTCGATTATTCTTGACTAGTGAGGTGTGCTGGAGCAACTGGTGCTAGAATGATTTCTGCATTGAGTCTGTACCGGAGATCGCTCCTATTGTTTGGGCCCCGGCTCTTACACGCCTCTGCCTGGCGTCCTGGAGCCCGAGTGGCTGTGGTGAGTAACGGTAAGGGGTGTCCCGCACTTGTGGTAGGTGTCCGTTATGAGGCTTCGTCTTGTGCTTCTTTACTCCCGACTCATTTCCATTCTGTTCTATTTTTCCTTCTAATCCCAGTACCTCCCCTTCTCTCTCTCAAGCCTGTTGAACATTTTTTCTACTAAGTTCAGCTGTGGCTTGTTATACATACCTGGCAAGCTAGCTAACCCACGTGGTTCAGAGGGCGGTCACTCAGGTTACGAAAAGAGTGAGGACTAGGGGCCGGAAGGCTGATAGAGTTGACGCTGTCCTTTTCCTTTACACCCAGCGCTGGGCCTGTGACTCAGCAATAATTGCTATCAGGCGATGTAGAAAGCCGGCGCTAGACCAGCGATTTTTTTATGTTCTTGACAAAGGAAGGATAGGGTATACAAATGACCCTTGCGATAATCGTGTGCATGCAAATGAGCCATTTCAGGTTAAACTGGGAGAGCGAGTCAAACAGGTGCGCACAAGAAGCCTGCGCTAGTTTGGCTTGCTCTCAGGTCACTGTGTGGCTAATTTGCATAAGAGTATTTTGATGGCATCGGGACTATCGCGGCATCAGGAATACACCCCGATGCCATCAAAACACTGTTGGGGGGCTGGTGCCCTGACAAAAAGTAATTACCTGGAGGACTAGCGGCCCCTAAATCCAAACACCACCCCTCCCCATACCTTTTAAAATAGGCAGGAGTGCTCCTGCTCTGGTCTGAAATGTTGTAAAATGGTGCCACTTGGCCCCACACAGTGCATCCTGGGATGTACCCAGTGAGATCAGACTGCCATATAAGGCAGATAATGCTAATATGGCACTCTAACCCCGCTTGGTGCATCCCATGCAGCGTAGGCAGTGCTTCTGCCTATTTTAAGATACGGGGGGGGTGTGTGTTTGTATTTAGGCCACTAGACCACCAGGAAATTTTAATTTTACTTTGGGTTGAGGGGTGGGGTGTTCTAGCAGCCGCTAGACCACCAGGTAATTACTTTTTGTTAGGGCACCAGCCCCTGATAGTGTTATGGCACTGGGGGCATTTCCCGATGCCATCAAAATACTGTCGGGGGGGGGGAGGGGGATCTGGGTCACTGGGCCACCAGAGATTCTTTTTTGTCGGGCATAGCCCCTGATAGTGTTTTGATATCATCTGGGACTTTGCCCGATGCCTGATCATCTGGGGAGAAGATGATCTAGGCTTCAGGGAAAACACCTGGTGCCATCAAAATACTGTCTGGGCCACGTGTTAGAGGTTTACTTTTACTCAGAGCCTACAGTAAACATTTTGGCGCTGTGGCTGGTTGTGAAATCATCTACTCCTATCTCTGCATCAGGCGTAGCCATGATTTACATATCAGCCCAGCAGATTAAAATTCATTTAAATAATTAGGATTCATTTAAATACACATGGCATTAATTGGGTGCTAGTTTTTCCACCAGCATTCACATCTATTTCCTGCATGTAAAGGATCATAAAAATGTGCTTAAATGTGGCATTATGGGCTTGTAAAGCCCACGCTAGCTTTCTGCTTTGGCCCGTATGTGCTTAATGCTAGGCTGCTTGTTCACCGCATGAGAAATAGCAGCTGCTAGAGCATAATGAGTTGACCACATTTAGTAGAGGCAATGGGAAGTCTTTTCTGGCCATGCATTTCTCTTTTCCTAAGGCCAGGGCCAGCTCAAGGAGCTATAGCCAGGACTGTACCAAGCTAGCAGTGCACCCTGTGTAACAGGTGATCCTGGTGCCCCCATATTCATCCAGCTGCATTCAGGAACTCAGTTGTCAGGTTAAAAACCAGTAGCCCCGACGATGAATGTGACACTTTCCTACCTGTAGGGATCAGATTTCCCAGGGGGAGATGGAAGGGGACTTTGCTGTGATTGTGGCCACCCCCTTCTGCCCACAGGAGATCTGATCTCCGTGGACAGACAAGCTTTGCGGCCACTGTCTCAACAACTTGTTTGGTGGGAGTGAGCCTGTGGGCAAAAGAGAAGGCGATTGCGGCAAAGTCCCCTTCTATCTGCCAGTGGGAGTTCCTGTTCGGTAATCCAGTTTAGTCCTCCACAATCGGGTAGTGCCCCTCCTCCTGCAGCCAGGAGACTGGACCAATCAAGTCTTCTGTACACTGTTCCCTCTAAGCTGTGCGCGTGTGCGCGCGCACACACCTCGCCGAGCGAGCGCACATACTTTACAACAGAGCGCACAAAAATTACGGTTCTGATTCTGATAGAAAACAACATGGACGTCTTAAAATTTAAAAGTTGTGATTGTAATTACTAGAAATTTTCCGCTTCATTTAGTAATCATCTATTTTCATTTAATTTGATTAAAATCAATGTGGTGTACAGACTGTATTCTAACGTGTAGTGAAATTTTAAAGTATATAACTCCGAGTGTCGTTATGTGGCGCACAAAAATTTAACCTTCCTTCAAAAGCTGCACAGCTGATATTTTATGCGCACACAGCCTACAGAAAATTAGAGGGAACATTGCTTCTGTAGTATATATGCAGACGGAGCTCCCAGAAGCCCCCAGTGTGTCCAGTCTCCTTGCAGCTTGAGGACTTCTGTGCCCTTTCTGGGCACACTAAGTGACACTTGAAGGAGCAACACTAGTTAGTTAGTTCTTTTGGGGTTTTGTTTTTGGTCCTTTATTTACCATTTATTTACCATTTATTTGCTAGGTAGCTGTATCTTTAAAAAAAAAAAAAAAAAAAAAAAAAAAAGAATTGCACAGGGGACATCCTGGGGGAAGCCAGACCTGCTTGGGCTCCTGCCTTCCTGCCTGGGAATTTCTGAACCCTGGGTTGAGCTCTCCCCTAGGCTGTACGGGGAAGAGCCATACCTGATTCAGCATTGCCTGTCACTTGGAGAAGTTGGCTGAGTTCCTTGCTGTTTCCTGAGCTGGTAGGAATTTTCCTTGCTTTAACTTTTCAGCTCCCTGTTTGCATTGTCAGAGGCTCTGTCGGCTCCCCTGGCTCCCAAATTGCACTTTTTCCTGATTTTTTTCGCTTGCCCTGTATTAGAGGGTCGTTTTCTTTCTTTTCCATATTATTTGGTTACCTTTGTATTTTCGCGCCCTTTTTTACCGCGGGTGAAAAAGTGCGGCGGCCATTTTGAATTTCTAAAGTGTGCTTTTTAAAGGCACTTTTTAACACTTGTGCACGGGTTCCCCTTGCATTTTTGGGGTTTCTTTTGCTGGCGATTTTGCTCAGGGCACCCCTAGGATTCTGGGGAGTGTTTTGTTGTCTGTAAAAAAAAAAAAAGTTTTAAATTTCAGTCTGTACTGTTTTACATAGGGTTGGTCCCTTTGGTGTGGGCTTCCCTGGTTCTGTTCCATTCTTTCCCGCTGAGCGGAGGTTGCCTTAGCATGTATGCCAAACCCCAATACGTGATTTGCGGGTCCCGCAGAGGTGCAGTGACTGACTCTGGCATCTGCAGGGGCTGCACCTCAGTTTCTTCAGACCTGGAATGTCTTTCTCCCACTGCTGTCTGTAGCTCTGTGGTAACTCGATTGATTTTTCTTGATTTTTCAGCGATTTTAGGCATTTCTCTCATGCCTGCAACCCTCCCACCTTCTCCTTTGACGTTTTAAGTTAATTCCTTAGTTTTTGGGGGTTTTAATTCACTCTTTTTGTGTTTTATTTTTGCTGGCGGCCATTTTGAATAGCTAATGAGCCTCGGTTTGGGGCGGGAAGCCAGATTGCTTCTCTGCTGGCTTCTCACAGCTATAGGGCTGTTTCAGTTTTTTTCCACAACACTTGCTAGATGTCAGTTGTGCAGAGGTTACTTTTTTCTCTGCCTATGTATGAACATAAGGGATAGAAAGTACAGAAGGCATGGATAGAGAACAGTATGTAATTCAGAGCCACAGTACAATGCTGAGTCACTGACGAAGGGTGCAGGGCTCATGGGTTACATTCCCCACTGTGCCCAACAAAGAAGGCTGGCTGAGGCATTACCTATTATGGGGAATATTGTTGAATGCCTGTTCCTGCGGGACGCAGTTATTTGTTTTTAGTTCTCCCTGTGCCTTATTCCGGTTACGCTGCATAGGCTGTCAGAAGAGACACAGGGACCTCATGCATCCGCTCTGCTCTTCCCCCAGCATCTTGCTTCCCCAGATGACCTTGGGAACTCCGGAGCTTGGCTTCAGGGGAGCTCTCCATTGGCTTTACGCTGCACTGAGTCTTTACCACGAGAGTTCCTCCAGGAAGTTCAGGTATCATTTTTTGTATGAAAACTGTGAGTACTCTGTTTTTGTTTTTTCTTCCTCGCCTCAGCTGCTCTGGGATGATTTCAGCTGTATCCGGACCGGCTGCCTCTGAGTTTTGAAGTTCCTATTTTAAATTTTTAGTCCCCAAACTGCAGCCGGGTTACTTTGTACGTCCTACTGATTATTGTACCTGTCTTATTCAATATACCATTTGGTTGAGGTTTTAAGTCAGTGTTTTGGATCCTGTCTGTTTTGGGCTCGGCCTAATTAAGCATGCTCACTGTAATTTTCCTACGGCTGGATTGCGCTTGTACATCCCTCCCCAGAAACACCTTTCAGCCCCTACCATGGAGGTCTGAATGGCAGCGGAGGGATCCCACTCTAATTTCCCTACTTTCAGTCACTGTAATTGCCTTACCCTGACTTTGAAAGTTTCTCTATGCCAGCACAGTGAATGACTGCCAGTTCCCTTCTCAGTTCTGTGAATACCTGACGGTTTTTCGGTGCCAGCGGCTGTTTTGTTTTTCTCTTCAGTGTTTCTTTTTAGAGGAAACAGCTCTAAACAGCAATTTCCACACATTTAATCATGCTGTGGAGGCACGTGGAGTTTCACAATCCGTTTCTTGAAGAGTCTGGGGTTTCCCTGAGCCTTCCTTGCTTTTTGTTTTCAATGCAAAAAAAAAAAAAAAAGAAATAAATAAAACCCCACACAAGAAGAGGAAAGGTGGTTTAAGTCTCTACAATGCCCTTTTCTCTGGCTGTATTATAGCTGAAATGTACTCAGCCGAAGGGAACATTAATAGCTTGCTTGTGTTCCACCTGCATGCTGCATCCCGGAGGTTTTTCCCATGCCCACTGCGTTGCTAGCTGGGTCCCTCAGCACCTTATCTCCCCCCTCCTCAGAGCCCCTGCTGCAGGATCTTCCACAGCCGCTGAAGACCACATTACACATTCCCATCCGGCCGTCTCATCAACGGTTTCTCCGCTTCGCTCTTCCGTGGGGCCCCTTCCAATTTCCGGCCATGCCGTTTGGTCTCGCCACGGCCCCCCGCACCTTCACAAACGTGATGGTAGTGGTCGCGGCGGCCTTGTGCAAAGAGGGCGTCCTGGTCCATCCGTATCTCGACGACTGGTTGATTCGGGCAAAGTCCAGTCGGGAGTGTGTGCACGTCACGAGCAGGGTGGTGGCTCTGCTGCGGTCCCTCGGCTGGGTGGTGAAAGAATGCAAGAGTTGTCTGTGCCCGACGCAGGATCTCGAGTATCTGGGAGTGCGCCTCGACACAGCACGGGGCTTGGTGTGCCTGCCGGAGCGTCGCATTCGGTCTTTGTCCGACTCTTCAAGGGGATGCCCGCTCCGTCTGCATGGTGGTACCTGCAGCTCCTCGGTACGATGGCAGCAACCTTGGAGGTGGTGCCCTGGGCGCGCTTCCACATGCGCCCGCTGCAGAGTGCTCTGCTGCGCCGTTGGTCCAACCAGTTCGACTCGTTGAACAGGAGATTGCCTTGCTCAAGGGCGGTTCGCCGTTCACTCCGGTGGTGGCTCTCCTCCGAGAACCTGATGCGGGGATTCCCTGGAGCCTCCACTTTGGGTTCCGTTCACAACGGATGCCAGCTTAACCGGCTGGGGGGCTCCCTGCGAGACCCGCTTCGCTCAAGGGGAATGGTCTCCCCTGGAGACTTCTTGGTCGATCAATCTGCCTCGAATTACGGGCGGTGCGGCTAGCCCTCTTGGCCCTCGAAGCCCTAGTTCTCGACCGGCCGGTGCGAGTCCTCTTGGACAAGGCGACCAGCGTAGCTTACATCAATCGCCAAGGGGGCACCGGCAGCGTGGCCCTGGATTCAGAAGCGACGGCCTTGGTCAATTGGGTGCAGTCTCATCTTCTGGCCATCCCGGCAGCGCATATTGCAGGCGCAGACAATGGTCAGGCCGATTTTCTCTCAGCAGAGTGCGGGTGGACCCCGGAGGGTGGCAGCTAAGCCCGCAAGTTTACGCGCCAATAGTTCGTCGGTGGGGGCCGCCCATCATGGATCTCATGGCGACATTTCAATCGGCCAGGACAGGACGATTCTTCAGCAGGCGAAGGGAGCGCATGTCCGAGGGGCTCAACGCTCTCATTCAGCCGTGGCCAACGTCCGGTCTTCTTTATGTCTTTCCTCCGTGGGCTCTGATCGGCCGGGTCGTTCAGCGCATCGAGGGCCATCGGGGTCGAGTGTTCCTGGTGGCCCCGGATTGGCCTCGGAGGCCCCGGTATGCCGATCTGGTCCAGTTGCGCGACGGCATTCCTTGGCTCCGGTCCGCGCGGCCGGATCTTCTTCTTCAGGGTCCCTTGCGGATGCCCCACGTGGGTCGATTCTCGCTTACGGTTTGGCCATTGAGAGGGCTCGGCTGAAAAAGTTGGGTTACTCCCCCGCGGTGATTTCTACCCTACGGCGGGCGAGGAAAAAGTCCACTTCTCTTACTTACGTTCGGATTTGGGGGATCTTTGAAGACTGGTGCTCCCGGCGTGGAGTCCGGGCGGCGACGGTTTCCGTTTTCGTCGTTTTAAGTTTCTTCAGGATGCTTTTGATAAGGGCCTTGCGGCTAGTTCCCTGAAAGTCCGGTTGGCGGCTGTCTCTTGTTATCGAGGCAAAGTTTTAGGCCGTCTCCTCGGTTCTTATCCGGACGTACGTCGTTTTGTTACGGCTGTTGTTCATTTGCGGCCCTCCCGCAGGATTTTCGTTCCTCTGTGGGACTTGAATCTAGTGCCGCGGGCCCTGGTTCGTGAACCTTTTGAACCCCTGAGTAGGGCGTCTCTGAAAGATCTTACGCTGAAGACGGTTTTTCTTGTAGCCGTCTGTTCGGCACGGCGTATTTCAGATCTACATGCGTTGTCCTGCCGAGAACCTTTTTTGTCTTTTTCCCCGGTCTCTTCCTTTTTGCCAATGGTGGTTTCTCCTATTCATGTGAATCAGGCAGTGTTTCTTCCAGTTCTTTCTTCGCACTCTGTCGGGTCGGCGGACAAAAGTCTTCAGCGTCTCGATGTGGGTTGTGCACTTCGTCGTTATTTGAAGGCTACCGAATTTTTTAGGAAGGCTGACCGGCTATTCGTGCACTTCGGTGGTGCACGTAAAGGGGAAGCGGTGGCTAAGGCCTCCATTGCAAGATGGCTCAAGGAAGCGTTCGCGTCTGCGTATCTGTTGCAGCAGCGGTCTATTCCGGAGGGGCTACTGGCTCATTCCACTAGGGCTCAGGCGACCTCTTGGGCAGAGTATAGCCTAGTTCCGCCAGCAGATATCTGTAAGGCGGCCGCTGGTCGTCTCTGCATGCTTTCAGTGAACACTATCGTTTAGATGTGTCAGCGGCTCGGGATTCCTGTTTTGTTCGGCGGTTCGGCACGCCGGATGGTAAGGTCCCGCCCGGTCTTGACTGCTCTGTTACATCCCGATTGTGGAGGACTAAACTGGATTACCGAACAGGAAATGGAAATTACACTAACCTGGTAATTGTAGTTCCTGGAGGGTCCAGTTTAGTCCTCCTTCCCTCCCGACTATCTGATATGATAATGCGGCGCGCTTTCCGAACGGTGGATCATAAGACGGTTCCTCTTACCGTTCGAACCTTTTTTTTGTAGCCGCGTTTTTGGCTATGGCTCTTTCTTTCTCAGGTGTTCAGTCAGCTCCTGAGATTTCTGATATGGAGCTGTGTTTTGATTTCTGGGGCGTCTGTTCCAGCGCAATACAGTGTTCTGACTTCCTCGTTTGGGGAGAAAGTTGGATATGTTTGTGGGGGGAAACAAATTGTTCCTTAATTATGTCATTTTCATTATGTCATTTTGTATATTAATCTAATGTGTTGCTTCGTTAAGTATGCTTTGTTACTAGTACACTGGGGGCTTCTGGGAGCTCCGTCTGCATATATACTACAGAAGACTTGATTGGTCCAGTCTCCAGGCTGCAGGAGGAGGGGCACTACCCGATTGTGGAGGACTAAACTGGACCCTCCAGGAACTACAATTACCAGGTTAGTGTAATTTCCATATAGCGCAGCTTTTAAACTAGATAATAGGGGAAAGCCGACAGTCGCCCAAGAGCGGATGGTTCGGAAGAATGTATCCTTAAAGGATACTACCAAAAGCAGAGAGGTTCCAAAAAAGAGTAAAGTAGCCCAAATGCCCTCGAGTATGGAGCAGACAGAGCTTAAAGATCCCAAATTACCCATGTCTACCAATAGCCAAATTAATATGAATAAAATACAGTCTCTAAAATGCTTGTATGCAAATGCTAGACGGCTAAAAAATAAGATGGGAGAGTTAGAATATATATCACTAAATGAGAGGTTAGATATGATTGGAATATCAGAGACATGGTGGAAGGAGGACAACCAGTGGGACACACTGATACCTGGGTACAAACTATATCGTAATGATAGAGCTGATCAAATTGGTGGAGGGGTTGCGCTCTATGTTAGAGAGGGCATTGAGTCAGAAAGGATTAAAGTTTTGCAGGAAACAAAATTTGCTGTTGAATCTCTATGGATTCAAATTCCATGTAAAAAGGGGAAGGCGATGGCAGTGGGGGTGTACTATCGACCGCCTGGCCAGAATGATCAAATGGATGATGAAATGCTCAAAGAAATCAAGGAAGCTAACAAACGTTACAGTGCAATAATAATAATGGGTGATTTAAATTACCCAGGTATCGACTGGGTCAGTGTCACGGCAGGACAAGTTAGGGAGATAACGTTCCTAGATGACATAAATGACTGCTTCTTGAAGCAGCTAGTTCATGAACCGACCAGAGGGGAAGCCATATTAGACCTAGTCCTTAGTAGAACACCAGATCTAGTGCAAGAGATAAGGGTGTAGGGGCCACTTGGCAATAGTGATCATAGCATGATCGCCTTTGATTTAATTAGTGGAAGAGGGAGAGTAAGGAAATCCACAGTACTACCTTTTAACTTTCGAAAGGGAGACTATGATAAAATGAGGAAAATTAGTTAATTAAAAACTAAAAGGAGCAGTTGCAAAGGTTAAAGACTTAGATCAAGCTTGGGTGTTGTTTAAAAATACTAACTTGGAAGCCCAGACCAGCTGTGTTCCATGCTTCAAGAAAAGTGGAAGTCCAAAAAACTGCCAGTATGGTTTAAAGGTGAGGTCAGAGAGGCTGTTGCCAAAAAAAGCAACTTTCAGGAAATGGAAAAAAGAGCCAAATGACGAAACCTGGAAACAGCACAAGCACTGGCAAGTCAAATGCAAAGCATTGATAAAGCAGGCAAAGGGAGAATTTGAGAAGAAGCTTGCTGCGGAAGCAAAAACACAAAATAAAGATTTTTTTCAAGTACATTCGTAGCAAAAAACCTGTGAGAGTCAATTGGTCCATTAGATGATAGAGGAGTTAAAGGGGCCCTAAGAGGCGACAAGGCAATAGCGGAGAGACAGAATTAATTCTTTGCTTCGGTCTTTACTGAGGAAGATGTAGGGATTGTTACCCATGACTAAAGGTGCAGAAGAATTGAAGGCAATATCAATACATCGGGAAGATGTATTACAACTATTAGATAAACTGAAGAGTAGCAAATCACCTGGGCCAGATGGTATACATCTAAGGGTGTTGAAAGAACTGAAATATGAGATTGCAGATCTGCTATTAGTAATCTGTGAACTACCATTAAAATCATCTCTAATACCTGAAGATTGGAGGATTGCCAATGTAACACCAATTTTTAAAAAGGGTTCCATGGGTGATCCGGGAAACAACAGACCGGTGAGTCTCACGTCAGTACTGGGAAAAATGGTAGAAATCATCATTAAGAATAAAATTACTCAGCATGTAGATAGTCATGGCCTAATGGGAGACAGCCAACATGGCTTTAGACAAGGAAGATCTTGTCTTACTAATCTGTTATTTTTTTTTTTTTTTTGAAAGTGTGAATAAACAGGTGGACAAAGGTGAGTCGGTTGATATAGTGGATCTGGACTTTCAGAAAGCCTTTGACAAGAGACTCATCAGAGACTATTGGCAAAACTAAAGAGTGATGGGATAGGAGGCAGTGTACTACTGTGGATCAGGAGCTGGTTAAAAGTTAGAAAGCAGAGGGTTGGACTAAATGGCCAATTTTCCCAAAGGAGAAAGGTGAATAGTGGTGTACCCCAGGGATCTGTACTGGGTCCGCTGCTTTTCGACATATTCATAAATGACCTGGAAAGTGGAATAACGAGTGAGGTTATCAAATTTGCAGATGACACAAAACTATTTAAAGTTGTTAAAACCCAAGAGAATTGTGGAAAATTGCAAGAGGATCTTGATAAATTGGAAGACTGGGCATCAAAATGGCAGATGAAATTTAATGTGGACAAGTGCAAAGTTATGCACCTAGGAAAGAACAACCCAAACTATGGTTACACGATGCAAGGTTCCACATTAGGAACCACCACCCAGGAAAAAGATTTAGGCGTCATTGTGGATAACATGTTAAAACCCTCGGCCCAGTGTGCAGTGGCAGCCAAGAGAGCAAATAGAATGCTAGGTATCATAAGGAAAGGAATGGAAAATAAAACAAAATATAATGCCTCTATATCGTTCCATGGTGAAACCACACCTTGAATATTGTGTGCAATTCTGGTCGCCGTATCTTAAAAAGGATAGTGTTATTAGAAAAGGTTCGGAGAAGAGCCACCAAAATGGTAAAGGGGATGGAAGGATACTCCTATGAAGAAGCTAAAAAGGTTAGGGCTCTTTAACCTGGAAAAGAGACGGCTGAGGGGAGATATGATAGAAGTCTATAAATTAATGAACGGGGTGGAACGGGTAAACGTAGATCTATAGTCTGATAATGTAAACAATCGAAAGAGTAGGGGACATGCAATGAAGCTATAGGGTAAACTATTTAAGACTAATAAAATAAAATTATTTTTTTCACTCAACGTATCAAACTCTGGAATTTGTTACCGGAGGATGTAGTAAAGGCTGTTAGTGTAGCTGTGTTTAAAAAAGGTTTGGACAAGTTCCTGGAGGAAAGGTCCATAAACCATTATTAAGAAGGGACCCAGGATATCAATGGTTGACCCAGTACAAGCATTGTGGAACCTGTATCTTTTTTGGGGAAACTGCTAGGTACGTATGACCTAGATTGGCCACTGTTGGTAACAGGATACTGGGCTTGATGGACCTTGGTCTGACCCAGTATGGCATATCTTATGTTCTTATATCGGTTCCCTGTGGGCAGAAGAGAAGGGGCAGCCTAGAGACGAGAAGTCTGCTCTTGGGGATCCAGTCCTCCATGGGCAGAAGAGAAGAGGGAGGCCTGGTGGCCTGCAGCAAATAGGCTGAGGAGGGGGGGGGAGAAGCTCAAATAATAGAGAAGGCAAAGGGCCATTTTAAAAAAAGGAGGATTGGGTAGATTGTAGGGTAGGGGATGGGAGTGCTAGTGGGTGTTGGTGAAGGGGGGAGAGTCTGGAAGGGTAACAGAGGAGAGTAGCCAGCAGAAGAGAGGTTGGAGGGGGAGGGAGAGTGCAAGATGTTGCCAAATGGTGCATTCCCCTCCCTCAGAATACACAGAAGCACTCTGTTCCTATCCCCACACCACACACACAGGCATCCCACTTCTGCACAACAGAAATGCACACACACATGCACTCTACCTCTACAACAGATACGCACACACAGACCTGACCTTCGCACCACACACACATGGGCTCTGCACTACACACACACACGGGCACCCCACCTTTGCACAACAGACATGCACACAGACAGGCATTCTCCCTTCACACAACAGAAGAGCACGCACCTCTGCACCATTCACCTTTGTACCACACACACACCCCACTTCTATACCACACACACAGATATGCCATGCCCCACCCAGGGCCGGCCCTGGAGTTGGTCTAAGGTGGCATCCTAGGCAAACCTCATGCTTTACACCCTCTGGCTCTCAAAATCTTTTATTCAGCTTTGAATGCCCTGTTTTTGCTGCCCTCCAGAAGTTGCTGTCCTAGGTGATTGCCTAGTGGTTAGGCTGACCCTGGCCACACCCACACAAAAGCACCTACCACATCTCCCACCACAGATAGGTACCCTACAGTTGCACCACACACACCTACAGACATTTAATATCTGAAGCTATAACTAACTGTTCCTTTTCGTCCCTCTAGTCCAGTCCCGGAACCATTGAGTCTAGAATCTCCTCCAGCAGCTTTGGAGACTGAAAACTTGTCATCGCTTTGATGACCTCCGCACATATATAGGCAAGGACCGCCCCTTCCTCTTCAGTAGTTTCAGTCTCCAAGCAGCTGGAGAAGCTTCTGAGCCATAGGCTCACTCAGCACAAATAAGCAGAGCTAGGAATAGGCATTAGCTTATCTTTAGATCTAGGTTTTTCTTTTAAGTATATTTCTTTTAAGTATATTTGGAAGTGTTTCTTATGTAGTGTTTTGATTTTCCAGGAAAGGTGCTGCTGCTCCGGGGTGTCCTCTGCTGCTGCTGGCCGAGTTCTCTGTCCTTGTCTCTCTTCTTTTCCCCCCTCTCCCCCTCCCCTCCCTCTACCTCCCCTTCACTTTAACGAGCAGTGGAGGAGAAGCAGGGTCCGTTAAAGACAGGACACAGCGCAGCACCTTCGCCTCCCTGCTCCCGAACCCGCGGTAACAGGTGAGGAGCAGGTGGCAGGCTTAGGATCTCAGCACGAGCAGGTGAGGGCTTAGCATCCTGCTGAACACGCTGAGAGCAGCCAGAGCCGACGCCGCTGTCCGGCTGAGCTCCGGCGAATTTGAAAGGTCCCCTTCCCGGGCATGGTGAGGTGAGTCGGGGCGGTGGACAGCGCAAATTGGCCTGGGGAGCAAGTCACAGGGGGAACCGCGCTTAGGCGACCAGCCCGCCCACTCATTTTCGGGCGGGAAAAAGTGATGGTGGCCATTTTGGCTGCCGCGGGGTGAATCGCAGCAGCTGGAGCTGGCTCTTCCTGGCCGCTCGGGGGGCTTTCGGGCCTCGTTTCAGAGGCGCTTTCAGCTGGGCAGTCCTCAAAGGCTGAGGTAGTGCAAAAAAAAAAAAAAACGAAAAAGAAACCGATCCACCATCGGGTCTGTTGGAGGCAGGCAGTGTGTGCGGGGGGCATGCCTGCCAAGCCGCGGTGTCTGGTGTGCAGTTCAAAGAAGGGGGAGCTGATGGAGTCCGGGGTGTGTAGGCCTTGCTCCCAGGAGGCAGCCCTGCTTGAGGATCCTATGGAGGGTCCTAGCGGGACACAGTTGGGAGATGGTCAGGAAAAGGGGGTTGCCCCTCTCTGCAAGTGCTGCCGTGGAGCAGAAGTCAGGGCCGGCTTCGGGAGACGGAGCGGTTCCTGGGTCTTCAGTCAACCAGGCGAGGGGTCCGGGGGTTCCCGTTGGAATTTCTCGCTCTTTTGAAGCAGGCCTTGGCTTCCTTACAGCCAGCAATGGTAGTGCCGCCTCAGAGTCCGCGGGGGCGCAAGCGGGAGGCGGCAGCGGCGGTAGACGCTCCTCCTCTTAAGAAGAATACAGGAGCTAGTGCAGAGGAGCTTGTGGATCCTCTCTGGGAGGACCAGAGTGCGGGGGAAGCGGATCTCGTAGGTGTCTCAGAGGATGATTTGGAAGAAGGGGAACTGCCTGAGGAGGACCAGCAAAGCAGGGTGGTCCGGGTCTTTCATAAAGAGGAGCTGCCCACCTTGATTGCGGAGACTCTGAAGACGCTCAATATGCCCTCGATGGAACCTTCCTCGGAGGAAGCGCTGGAGGACCCCCCTGTTGCAGGCAGTCCGCACATCCCAACCTGTGTTTCCCATCCATAGGGTGTTTCGACATATGATTCAGGAAGAATGGGATTTGCCGGAGTCGGCCCTGAGAGGCTCTAGGGCAATAGCTAGGTTGTATCCGCTCTCAGACCAGGATAAGGAGCTTTTTCACTCCCCAAAGGTGGATGCCGCAGTGTCGGCGGTCACGAAGAAGACTACGATCCCGGTAGAGGGCGCCGCGGCTTTGAAAGATGTTCAGGACAGGAAGTTGGATACCCTGTTGAAGCAGATGTTTGATGTTAGTACTCTCTCCATGCAGGCCTCGATAGTGGGGGCGTGGGTAGCGAGAGGCTGTCTCCGTTGGGCCCAGAGACTGCAGGGGGGTCAGTTGGGGGAGCAGGATTCGGAGGCAGCGCGGATAGAGTCGGGGTCAGCTTATTTAGCAGATATTCATTACGATCTTATCAGGAGTCTGGCCAAGGCGATGGCGTCGGTTGTTGCGGCTCGCCGTTCCCTGTGGTTGAGAAACTGGGCTGCGGACACGTCGTCTAAGGCTAGGCTCAGTAGGCTTCCGTTCCGAGGGAAACTGTTGTTTGGAGAGGATTTGGAGAAGTTGGTTAAGGATCTCGGGGAGTCCAAAGGGGGTCGTCTGGCTTTCCGGGTCAAAGGGGGCTCCGAAGGACTTTCGTAGGTTTCGGTCCTCTCGGTTTGTTCCCTCGCAACGCAGAAGGTTTCCAGGGAGGAACCAGAATTTTCGGGGATTTCGGGGGGCAGGCAGAGGTTTTGCGCCCTTTCAGTCCTCAGGTGTTAAGTCCCAATGAAGTGAGGCGGACTCAGGTGGCGGTGCTGCCCGTGGGAGGTCGGTTACGGGAGTTTTACCCTGCCTGGGTCCAGCTTACGTCGGACCAGTGGGTCTTGGAGGTCATTCGAGAGGGGTATGCGTTAGAGCTCCACCGACCCGTCTTATATTCCTTTGTTCTGTCGCCTTGCAGGGCTCTGCTCAAGGTGCGCGCGGTGTCCGAGATGCTGCATCAGTTGCTGGCGCTCAAGGCGGTAGTTCCCGTCCCCGCGGATCAGTGCGGTTGCGGTCCTTACTCCATCTACTTCGTAGTGCCGAAGAAGGAAGGTTCGTTTCGTCCGATTCTGGATTTGAAAAGGGTGAATCGGTGTCTCAGAGTATCGCATTTCAGGATGGAGACCTTGCGGTCCGTGATTGCGGCGGTCAGAAAGGGGGAATTCCTAACGTCGCTGGATCTCACGGAGGCTTATCTGCATATCCCTATTCGGCAAGAGCATCAGCAGTTCCTGCGCTTTGCGCTCCCCATGGGGCATTTCCAATTTCAGGCCATGCCCTTCGGGTTAGCAACGGCGCCTCGTGTGTTCACCAAGGTCATGGTGGTGGTGGCGGCGGCGCTCCGGAAAGAAGGCTTACTGGTGCACCCGTATCTGGACGATTGGTTGATTCGGGCAAATTCGCGCGATGAAAATGTCAAGGCCACTGCCCGGGTGGTACAGGTGTTGGAAAGCTTGGGCTGGGTGGTCAACCGGACAAAGAGCAGGTTAGTCCCCTCTCAGTCTCTGGAGTACTTGGGGGCACGTTTTGAGACAGCGTTGGCGAGGTGTTTCTCCCGGAGCACCGTGCTCGCGCTCTGTGGAGCTTGGTGAGAGAGTTTTTGGCTCGACGGGCTCCGACGGCGTGGCAGTACCTACAGCTGCTGGGAACGATGGCGACATCTATCGAAGTGGTGCCGTGGGCCAGAGCGCATATGAGGCCGCTGCAGCGGGTGCTGCTGCAGCAGTGGTCGCATCAATCGGACCCGTTATCTCGCCGGCTAATCTGCCCTCAGGATGTCCGAAACGAGTTGGAATGGTGGTTGCGGAAGGAGAGTCTGGAGACCGGCGCCCCATTGGAACCTCCATCCTGGCATCTCTTGACCACGGATGCCAGTCTGCTGGGGTGGGGAGCCCATTGCGAAGGGAACATAGCCCAGGGCTGCTGGTCTCTGGAGGAGAAGCGATGGTCCATCAACCAGTTAGAGATGAGGGCGGTGTTGTTGGCCCTGCGGGAGTTTCAGGCGTTGCTGAGGCGGTCAGAGGTCAGAGTGCTGTCCGACAATGCGACGACGGTGGCCTACATCAATCGTCATGGCGGCACGGGAAGTGCTGCTCTGGAGGCAGAGGCAGGCCTTCTGCTAGCCTGGGCAGAACAGAACCTGGCGCGCCTGTCTGCACAGCATGTGGCCGGAGTGGACAATACCGCAGCGGACTTTCTCAGTCGGTGGAGGGTGGACCCGGGGGAGTGGGTCCTCCACCCGGAGGTGTATTCTCTTCTGGTACAGCGTTGGGGTTCGCCAGTCATGGATCTGATGGCAACCTTCGAGTCCGCAAAGGCGTTGGTGCAGAGATGGCCAAGGGCAGGTTTGCTCTACGTGTTTCCGCCTTGGGCTCTCATAGGGCGCGTGGTGCAGCGCATGGAGCGGCACCGGGGCAGAGTAATCCTCATTGCTCCCGATTGGCCCAGGAGACCGTGGTATGCGGACCTGGTGCGGCTTCTGGTGGACGTCCCGTGGAGGCTTCCTCAACGGGAGGATCTGTTGCTACAGGGGCCTTTAAGGATGCCTCAGGTGGCTCGATTCTCGCTTACGGCATGACTCTTGAATGGGCTTGGCTGAGAGCCAAGGGTTATTCTTTGGCGGTCATTTCTACTTTGTTGCGGGCGTGTCGGCGGTCTACGTCGTTGGCATATATTCGGATTTCGCGCATTTTTGAGGGATGGTGTGCGGAGAGAGGTCTTACTCCGCTCGCGGCGTCTGTCCCTCAGATCCTTTCCTTCTTGCAAGGAGGTGTGGAGAAGGGATTGGCATCCAGTTCCTTGCGAGTCCAGGTGGCAGCGATTTCCTGTTTTCGGGGTAAGATTCAGGGTAAGTCGTTAGGGGTGCATGGCGACACCCAGAGGTTTTTGCGAGCGGTATTGCTCATGCGGCCTCCTCGCAGATGCTCAGTTCCGGCCTGGGATCTCAATTTGGTGTTGGAGGCCTTGGTCAATCGACCGTTTGAGCCGTTAGGGCAGGCTTCAGTTAAGGATCTGACGTTGAAGACGGTGTTTCTGGTAGCTATTTGTTTTGCTCGCAGAATCTCCGAGTTGCAGGCGTTGTCCTGCAAGGAGCCGTATCTCTCTCTCTTTGATCACAAGGTGGTGTTGCGCACCGTGCCAGCGTTCTTGCCCAAGGTGGTGTCCGTTTTCCATGTTAACCAGGTGGTCTCTCTTCCGGTATTTTCGGGGGAGCGGGCAGCGCGGACTGATAGCCGTTTGCATCTTCTCGATGTGCGGTGGGCGCTCCGGTGCTATCTTCGTGGCACGGAGGCCTTCCGTAGATCCGACAGGTTGTTTGTGTCATTCAGTGGCCCGCGAAAGGGGGAAGCGGCTGCAAGTCGTCTATCTCCAGGTGGCTGAAGGAAGCTATTGTGTCCGCCTACCTTTTGAGGGGTAGAGGCATGCCGGAAGGTCTATGGACTCATTCTACTAGGGCGCAAGCGACGTCTTGGACGGAGTTTAGTCTGGTGCCTGCCGTGGACATTTGTAGGGCGGTGATGTGGACGTCGTTGCATTCCTTCGCTAAACACTATAGGCTTGATGTGCAGGCAGCGGAGGATGGCCGATTTGGATCCGCAGTACTTCAGGCTGCGCCAGCTAGGCCCTCCCGTTGACTCTCACTGCTCTGTTACATCCTCAATGGTTCCGGGACTGGACTAGAGGGACGAAAAGGAAGAGTAAATTAGACTTACCTGCTAATTGTTGTTCCTTAAGGAACTCTAGTCCAGTCCCGGTTCCCTCCCGAGCTGATTTGTTTCAGCCTGAAGTTCAGTGCGGGTGTGGATGTCTCGGCGGGGCAGATGTAGGGGTGCAGCGCTGTGTCGTCCTCTGACGGTCTACTAATTGGTCAATCAGTTTAAAAAAAAAAAGAAGGCAAAGAAGTACAGTGATGGGAGGGGCGAAGCAGTAGGACTGCGAATGCCAGCCTTCCCTGGGGGGGGGGTGTAGAGCTAGTTGTTGAGTTATAGCTTTTCATTACTTGTTTAACTACTTATTTGTTGCTCTGCTGAGTCTGCTTTGTCAATAGGTACTGAAGAGGAAGGGGCGGTCCTTGCCTATATATGTGCGGAAGTCATCAAAGCAATGACAAGTTTTCAGTCTCCAAAGCTGCTGGAGGAGATTCTAGACTCAATGGTTCCGGGACTGGACTGGAGTTCCTTAAGGAACAATAATTAGCAGGTAAGTCTAATTTACTCTTATCTGTATTTCTTTCTAAAGATGCCACGCGATATAGGAGCTCTGGTGGTGGTCTCATAAGACTTGAGAATGAGACCAGCATGAGAGAGACAATGGGGGTGGGGATGAGGAGTCCACAAGCACTGGTTCTTAAGATTTTGACCTGGCTCCTAAATCCACACACAAGTTGTTGAGTCCTGCAATTGCAGGCACATCTATATATTTCTACTTAGACCCTCACCAAGTACAAAATAAATTAAAATAAACTAAGTGTGTGTTGCCTGTGTGACTGAGACCAAGTCTTCTGTTAGCATGGCGTTTTTATGTAGGATCTGTAGTAATATGACTTGTAAAGTTTTCCAAATAAATGAAAGGATGTTTCTTATTGTCCCCCCAGTCCAGTACTTCTGGGTTGTGCTCCTCTTCCAGCCGCTTGGAGACTGAGCATGTCATCTTTTTGATGATATCAACGTACTTAAGCAGCTGGCACTGCTTACCAGCTCCAGTATGCTCAGTCTCCAAGCAGCTGAAGCAAGCAGTGAGCCAGGGTGCTGGACTCATTGAAGGGACAACTAAGGAGAGTCTTAGGGGGTTTTGGGTAGATTGTACGGGCCTTCCGCTGGGAAGAGCTGCCAGCGTTTTTGTATGTCCCATTTGGCCCCCTAACAGAGGGGGCATTTTCCCTCATGAGGCCAGCGGATTTGGGGGTTTTGGGGCCTCCCCCTCCTTGACCCAAAGAAAGCACAATGAAGCGAGGAGGGCCCAGGCAGCAGTGCAGCCTGTGGGAAGTCGGCTGTGGGAATTTTACTCTGCCTGGGTCCAGATCATGTCCAACCAGAGGGTCAGTCCTTCAGGCCGGTTTCACGGGGCCCTCCCGTGTGTAAAACCGCTCTGTTACATCCCAGAAGTGTAGGACTGGACTGGAGGGACGATAAGGAAAGTTAAATTAGACCTTACCTACTAATTGACGTTTCCAGTCCCGGATCCCACCCTGATGGGTTATCTTTAATAGTCTGGTTTGCATCTCCGGGCTTGAAGAGTGGGCCATGCCTGGCTAAGGGCATCAGGGGTGTTGTAGAGTGGGAGGCAAGGTATTGCAGCAATGCTGGTTAAGGTGACTAGGTTCGACAGGAGTGCTGTCGGGCTTTTCGATATTCCGGTTGGTGGCCCTGTTTCATGGGCAGTGTACAGGTAAGCCTCCTCATTGGGGGAGGAAGCATGGGAATCCTTTCTCTGGTGGAAGAGAGCATAAAGGTTTGGTTAAGTAAGCTACTTATTTGTTGCTTCTGTGAGTCTGCTTTGTCAATAGGTTACTGGAGCTGGTAGGCGGTGCCAGCTGCTTAAGTACACTAATGTCCTCAAAAAGATGACATGTTCAGTCTCCAAGCTGCTGGAAGAGGTGCACAATCCAGAAGTGCGGGACTGGACTGGAGTTCCTCAAGGAATGCCAATTAGCAAGTAAGGTCTAATTTAACTTTCTAAGGCTCATTGCAATATTTATGGTGCTGCTTTTTTCTGGGTAGGCTCCTTATTGCATTAATTTTAGAAGCTTGTTTCATTATGCTATGGTAGATTTGCATTCCAGAGCGCCCCTGATAGACTAGTCCAAACTATAGGGTTAAGTCCCCCCAACCAGCAGATGTGAGAGAAAATACCAGAAGAGTTCAGTAACATCATCACTGACACCTTCCCTAGCACAGCTAGGGGGCCTCTTCAGTAATTTCTCTCTTTCAGCAGATGGTGGATGGTTTTGCTTTAGCTCTTCACAGTTTAGCAATATTTGCAGTACCTGGGGATACAAGACCCCCTTTGTTGTGAGAGCTCTATGGGGGAGGCGGTGGGGCAACCTCTAACCACAAGGCTCAGTTCAGTTGTCCAAGGACATCAGAGGGGTAAAATAATAAACATAGCAAGAAAAGAACTGAGAGAAATCCTCTGCAGATCAGTTAGATTGGCAGTCTCTCTTTTCTGCATGGATTGAAGGCAGGTACCAAGTTCCTGCTCGGCATTTCCTTCACTTCTGCCCCCCCTCACCCCCCCACTCACTACCCCCTAAAGGCTTGAGGTCAGGGTGACAGCGTAGTGGTGTGCACCGGTGTCCAGCCCTACTACCGTAAGTAGATCAAGGGTGCTGGCCCTTCAGCTCTCTCACTTGAGGCCATCTCCTTCACTGTCACTTTGTGCTGTTGCTAAATGCCGGGACCTACTTCCTGCCCTTTCTCTGCCCTGGGGTCTGACATGTGTACTTCACTCTCGTCATGCCTGACAAAGCACCACGTTGTTTAGGGTGTGGAAAGCAACACGGGGCTGGTACAGCGCATATGTGTGGCTTATATGTGGATCCAAGCCAGACATCAGGAACTGCTGTCAGCCCTCCGGGACAGCTCAGCCGGCAAGTTAACAGCGCAGCTGGCCTGTCCTAATCCCCTGGCACCGCCAAATGCCTCAGTAACGACCAGTGTGGGGGATGACTGGACTCCACCGGAACTACTTCTGCAGGGCGCGGACATTCCAGATAGTGGCTCTGGAAATACTCAGGCACCTGGGGAAGAGGCTGCAGAGTTTGCTACACTTTCGACAAGCATGGGAACTCTGGAAGGGCACCCAGATTAGTCTTCCCAGTTTTCGGGTCTGCAGAGGGACTCTGACACTGGGGCTCTCTTGGGGGAGCCTCCGCCTCAGGGAAACAGAAACATGATGTTACTGCTGCAGTGGGGAGCAGGTGCAGGCCAAAACGCTTTCATAGGCGCTTGGGGACCCAGACTATCCTGAGGAGGAGGAGGACCAGGATAGTGACCTTGACTCCTCCTCCTCTGCGTCTACATCCAGCTTTGAGGATGGCAAATATTTGCACACCAAGGACCCCTTCTCTTGCATCATTCACCTGTTCTGCAAGGAAGAGCTTGCAGTGCTCATTAGTCAGGTTAAGGCTGAACTTAAGATTCCAGAGCTGGCCCAGCCTACAGCTCAGTCTACATCTGATCCCATCCTCCAGGGAGTGCGGACACCTACCAGGGCCTTTGTTTCCGCTAGAGCTCCAGCAGCTCATCATGGGAGGAGTGGGAGATGCCTAACGCCTTTTTGTGTATGGCCTGCTACTTAGGCAGGCTAATGCCTTTTTGTGTATGGCCTGCTACTTAGGCAGGATTTATGCCTGGTCCCAACAGGACCTGCAGCACTGGTTGCGTTACTGTCGACCACTATCCCAGTGGAAGGGGGTGCTGTCCTCTGGGATCCTCAGGATCGCAAGGTAGAAAACCTCTTGAAGACGGCCTTTTCAGCGGCCTCCCTGGTGCTGCATACTGCAGCCTGTAGCAGCCTTGCGACACGTGCCTTGCAACTGCTGCCCAAAGAAAAGTCCTCTTCCCGCCTGTAATTGGTGGCTGCCTTCCTGGCGGATGGCTTCTATGACCTCCTTTGGCTGGCCACACAAGCTGTGGCGGCCTCCAGTGTGGTGTGCTGTTGCGTTTGGCTTCATAACTCGACGGCAGATGTGGCTTCCAAGGCACACCTTGCTGGTCTTCCCTTCACAGTTGGGTTCCTCTTTGGGGAGGAGATAGAAAAGCTGGTGAAGGACCTTGGGGAGATCAAGCCACAGCACCTTCTAGAGGACAAACCCAAGGCATTGTCCAGGCGGGCTATGTCCTCCAGCTCCACTTCTTTGTGCCCTGCATACTGTGACCCACACAGATATCTGCCCATACACTAGTCTTTCTCTTATCAAGTTTCAGGAAGCTGGGGTTAGTCCTTTCGCGGAGCACGACACATGCAAGGGGCAAGCGATAGCTTGAAGAGGGTGTCGGAACCATCCTCTCGCTCCTCCTGCTGACGGACATTCCAAGGTGCCAGGAGTTGTGGGGCGACTTTGCTGGTTTCACCAGGAATGGGTTCACATCATGTCAGACTCCTGGGTTCTGCAAATAGTTCCGTTCGGATATGCTCTCGACCTTGCTTGGCCCATCCGGAACACCTTTTATGATTTCTCTGTGTGGGACCAAGTCAAGCAGGATGCAGTGCGCAGCACTCTTCAGCGACTGCTGCTCCTTCATGCCCTAGTGCCGGTCCCGCCTGCCGAACGCTACTTGGGCTGGTATTCCATCTACTTTGTGGTGCCAAAAAGGACAGCTCACTTCGCCAGATTCTCAATCTTCAGGTGCTTTCGTATGGAGACACTGCAGTCGGTCATCCAGGCCATCAGGCCAGGGGAGTTCCTCACCACACTGGATCTCATGGAAGCTTATCTGCATATTCCTATTCATACGGACCATTAGTGCTTCCTCCAGTTTGCAGTCCTGGGTCAACACTTTATTTTTGTGCATTACCCTTCAGCCTGGCGACCATACCATGTACCTTCTCCAAGATCATGGTCTCTTGACGGCAGCACTACAGTATGAGGGCATCTATGTGCGTTCATACCTGGATGATTGGCTCATCCGAGCCTGGACTTGCTCGGAAGCGGAGCACTCCATTCAGAGAGTCCTGCAACATCTGGAGCACCTCGTCTAGGTAGTCAATCACAGCAAGAGTTGCCTGATGCCCTCCCAGCATTTGGAGTTTCTTGGGGCCTGCTTCGACAGCCATGCAGGCACAGTGGCCTTCACGGAGGAGCGATGGCGCAAGTTTCACAACCAGCTCCTTGTATTCCATGCAGCTTCTGACCCCTCATGCTTGGGACTATCTGCAGCTGCTGGGCGCGATAGCGGCAACCCTGCATGTGGTACCCTGGGCTGGGGTACATATGCGTCCCCTGCAGTATGCACTTTTAGGGCGGTGGTCTCCACTGTTGGAGGATTACGACGGTGACTGCTCCTCCCTCAGGCAGTGCATGACAGTCTCTGCTGGTGGGCAGTGTGTGTGAACGTCCTTCGGGGGATGCTGCTGGACCAGCAGCAGTGGTTGATGGTGATGATACCGACACCAGTCTCTCAGGTGGGGAGCCCACTGTCTCTATCGCTCTGCACTGGGGTTTTGGTTACTCGGGAGATACGCTGGCCCATCAATTGCTTGGAGGCCTTGCGTCACTTCCAGCAGCTCTTCCACTGCCGGGTAGTGTGCATGATGTCAGACAACATGAAAGCAGTGGCCTATGTGAATCACCAGAGCGGCACAAAGTGTCTCGGGGTGACGCGAGAAATGCTGCTCCTGTTTCCATGGGCTGAGCAACAACTGCAGGCTCTCTCGGCACAGCACATCGCAGCGGAGGACAATGTTCAGACTGAGTTTTCCTCAGCCGCAATCATCTCGACCCCCAGCAAGTGGGAGCTCATCCCGTGGGCCTTTAACTGCATTGTCTGGCCTTCGGGATGTCTGGCACTGGATCTCATGGCAACCCCGTTGAACGTGAAAGTCCCGGACTTTTCCAGGCGCAGGGCCCCCTTTCTGTCGTGACCTATGATAGCCAGTGTGCTTCACCGTCGCAAAGCTTTGAAACACTACCTCTTCCTTTTATCTTATCCAGTAAACAATAAAGACATCTCAACCAACCCACAGACCTTCCACTCATACACATACAATACAGATACCCCACAGACCACATACACACAAAACTGAAGCCATGATGATATTATGACTATGTTTATTAATTATATACCCTGTTATCCGAGTTATATTCTCCTGTTTTCTGTAAACACAAAGTACTGTTGAATTGTGTATCTCACTGTTTTTTGTGAACCGTGCTGATGCTTAATAGTGCGGTATATAAGAGTCTATAAATAAATAAAATAAAATAAATAAATAAATAAATGTCACCCTTATCAGGTGGTGCTGGTAGCGCTAGACTGGCCTTGACGGCCTTGGTATGCAGATCTCATCGGGCTGCAGGTGGGCCAGCTCTTGCCCCTCGGTTCACAGAAAGGGTTGTTGCGCCAGGGACCCATCCTGATAGACAACCTGGGTCCCTTTTCGCTTACAGCCTGGCTGTTGAAAGGCGGCAATTGAGGCACAAGGGGTACTTGCTGGCAGTGGTGACAATGCTACTCTGTGCGTGCAGCTGCTCCATCTCGCTTGCCTATTTCCGCGTCTGGCACCTCTTTGAACTGTGTTGCAGTCAGTGCTCCATTTCTCCCTGGCGCGTCCGCCTACCAGCCGTCCTGGCCTTCCTATAGGAGGGGTTTCAGAAGGGCCTTGCCTGTAACTCTGTGGGTACAGATCGCAACCCTATTGGACTTTCGCGGGCCTATGTACGGCTGATCTCTGGCATCCCATCTGAATGTCATTCGCTTTCTGAGAGTTGTGTGCGCCTTGCGGCCACGAGTCAGTGTGGTGTTCCCGGCTTGGTCGCTTTCCATTGTTCTCCAGGCACTTGGTAAGCCTCCCTTTGAGTCGTTGTGACAAGCTACACTTAAGGACGTCACCTTGAAAACCATTTTTCTGGTTGCCATCACATCCACTTGCCAGATTTCCAAGCTTCAGACTTTCCTGTTTGGACCAATTCTTGTCGTTTAGGTCAGAAGGGGTCTCCCTTCGGCTGGTGCCTTCCTTTCTGCCCAGTCCTGACACTATTTTCATTTGAATCAAGAAATCATCTTACCGGCCTTCCCTCCTCAACAGTGCGCATGAAATAAGCCCCTTTGGCACTTGGATGTGCACGGGACTCTACTGCATTATTTGGAGGTAACAAACGCCTTTCGGTTCTTGGACCATCTCTTTGTCCGGCCTGCAAAGCACATGCAGCTACTAGGGCAACCTTGGGCTGCTGGATTAAGGAGGTCATTTCCTCTGCATATCTCCTCGCTGGTAGGGCGGTGCCTCCCAGCTTGAAGGTGCATTCCACCCAGGCTCAGGTGAGGTCCTGGACGGAAGTCTTGGTGGTTGCACCTTTGGACATATGTAGGGGGGCCACATGATCCTCCTTATCTACCTTTGTGCGGCATTATCGCTTGGATGTGCAAGCGCGTGATGCAGCCTAGTTAGGTACACAGGTGCTAAAGGCTGTGCTGTCAACCCACCCAATAGGGGAATAGCTTGGGCACTGCCCTGTAGTCTGGACTGGTCTAACAGGGACACTGAAAGGGGAAATTTTGCTGACCGATAAATTTCCTTTCCTGGAGCACTGCTAGACCAGTCCAGGATCTGCGCTAGTGGGAACTCTGTCACTTCGGCTCTCGTTGCTCCTTGGAGTCTGGTCAGTTGCTCTATTTTGTACATAGTTCCCCTAAAGAGTATTAGCACTGGGGTTTGGGGCCTCTCTGGTGGACTTACGAAGTCCATCTGCTTTGTACTTGTTACTGAAGAGGCTCCCTAGCTGTATTGGGGAAGGTGTCAGTGTCACTGAATTCTTCTGGTATTTCTTGTTCTCATATCTGCTGGTTGGGGGACTTAACCCTATAGTCTGGACTGGTCTAGCAGTGCTCCAGGAAAGGAAATTTATCGGTCAGCAAACTTTTCCCCTATAGGTCTTCAGTGACTTTTGTAGGTTTTTGTGTTAGTTCACAATCTGTCTAGGACTGGAGAGACTGTTAATGAGAGGACACTGGAATCAGATTTATTTTCCTTGTATGTTGGGTTCTATGGTGAAATGTCCTAGTTCTGCTCTGCACCTGCTGTTGGAGGAAGGGTTTCTTTGGACACAAATTGGAGGCTCAAAAAAGAGAAAGAGAGCCATAGCACAGTTTCTAATGCCAAAATACAATTAGTTTTAATTTATTTTGGTGTTAGAAATTGCGCAGTGGTTCTCTTTTTATTCTTGTTCCTTGGTGTGAGAGCACCTCACGTTTCCTTTGTTTTTTGCAGAATATATATTTATAGGTGTCAGTTTTTTAATCTTAGAGTACCAGGCTAAATAAAATGCAGCAAACGCTGTGGCTGATTAGTTAATTATATAGCCTGGGAATATATTTTCCTTTTTTTTTTTTTGCAGCGCTACTGAATGAGAGCCTCTGCTCCCTCTGAGTATATTGGGGGTGCCAGCTCATTCCTACCGTTTATACTGGCTTCCTATTCATGTAGTATATATATATATATATATATATATAGCCTCACCTTTTGCCCCCACCCATCCAAATGAAGCAGTTGAACTACACCCCTGAGTTCAAGCTGCGCAAACAGGGTTAAATTTTCAGCCCACTGGTATGTTAAATGTCACCCTCCCATTTAGCTTAATCTGTGTATTGTGTCACTATCCATATAGATAGCAGCACTGACTATACAGAGAGTGAGGACTGTGTTGAGAACCACTGATCTGTCCCTCCCGCTCAGAACTCATTTCAACAGTCTCGTCGTATAAGTTCTGCCACTACCCTGCAGACCTTTCGTCCATCTGACCTCTTATTTCCGGCAAATTTAGACTCTTACAGTAGATGAACAAACATCCACTTGGAGTGCGGTTCTTAGCTCTACGTTGGACTCAGTCACCTGTCATGAGTTGCCATCATCCCTGGTTCCAGGCCGGGCTATTTGACCTCAGATGTCAACAGTGTAGGGCAGAATGGATTTGGTGCCATCGTCATTCACCCTCTTCTGCCATTAAGTTCAAGCAATCTCATGCTAATTTTCGACATGCTACTGTTGCTGCTAAAAAGGACTACTGTAGTCTTCTTATTTCCAAAGCTCATAGCCGTCCTAAACAATTGTTTTCTTTGGCTCCTCAACGCCTTCAACTGCTCCAACGGCTGGGCAACTAGGTCAGTTTTTCTTGGATAAAATAAATCGAGTCTGCAGAGAATTTACCCCAGGCTCCTTTGCTGCCTGCAACCTGCCAAGATGCCCCTCTTCTGGCATTCCACTTATTAATTTTGAGTCTTTGGCCTCCTCACTGTCCACACCTGGTCCATTTTCAGTCTTATTACTATGCCACTATTGTCAAAAACCATCTCATTTGCATTGAAGACCACTTGTAATGCCGACCCTATCCCTTCAGCCTGGGTCCCAGTGGCCTCCTTTATGCCTCTTACCTGTCATCCTCTCACTTTTCAGTAACAGCCTCTCTTCTGGCACCTTCCCCCAGAGTTGGAAGGTTGCCTCCTATGTTCGTCCCCTGTTGAAAATTCCCTCATTGGACCCATCTCTTCCTGCCAATTTCCGACTGTTATCAAACCTTCCTTTTCTGCTGAAGCTTTTACAAAAACTAGTCTTTTTTTCAGTTGTTACATCACTTAGAGCAAACAAATTCTCTTCACTCACGTCAATCAGGTTTTAGGACAGGCTACATTACTGAGACCGTTTTTAAGCTGTCCTTAATGAAACACATATTTCTTGGGACAAAGATGATATCTCTCTGGTCATCTTGTTAGATTGTTCTGTGCTTCTGACTTGGTGGATCACTCTTCTTACTTGTCTTTCATCAATATGTTTGAGCGGTACTGTTCTCTGGTTTCAGTCCTTTCTCTCTTCTTGTTCCTACTTTGTTTTCTACCAAGGTACCACCTCCTCTTCCTTCCACTCTCTTGCGGGGTCCCCATGGTTCGATGCTGGCCCTCCTTCTCTTTTAATATCTTTCTTGTTCCACTTATCCAGCAGCAGGGTGTCTTTGCTCACTTTATGCGGACGACATCCTGCTGATTTTTCGCTTGCATCGTTCCTCTTCAGACCTTGGCCCCATCAACTCCTCTCTAGCCTTGGTTGCATCATGGCTCTGCTCCAATCGGTAAAAACTCAATCTGTCAAAAAGCAGCAGCCATTTGGTGTTCAGGTGCCTTTGTCTCTCTTTCCATCTCACCATCCCTCAATGGCTTTCTCATACCCTTGGTGTCAACCATGAGGTATCTAGGAGTTACCCTGGACTCAGCACTCACTTTTCAAGCCCACATTAGCTCAGTTGTAAAACGGTCATTTTATTCATTGCGTCAAATCCATTCTGTCCCTCCCTCTTCTGTTTTCACTCTTCTTACCTTGGTCATTGCTAGGCTTGACTACTGTAATGGTATTTATGCAGGTTTACTTAAACATCAAGTCAGTTGATGCAAAACACTGATCTGTCAGCTTCACCCTCTTCCAGGTCTGACCACATTGCCCCCCTTCTTATAAAATCGCACTGGCTTCCGCTGCCTTACCGCTCACATCATAAGATTCTCACCATCATCCATAAAACCCTACATTCAGACTCTCCTCAGTATCTTTCCTCTTACCTTATCCCACATGCACCAACTTGTACCTTAGATCTCTCCATGCTTACCATCTTTGCCTTTTTCCTTTACAAGCCCATCTCAAATGCACCCGGCACTCCGGGGTGGTTGGGGTTTTTTTTTTTTTTTTTTTGACCCTTCCCTTTGGAATTCATTATCTACTGAATTTCGCCTCAAATCTTCATTCCTTAAATTCAGATTGTATCTCAAAAATTATTTCAACAAGCTTTCAATTTTCTGTTATACATACCATAATACAGTAATTTCATCTCTACTGCTATAAACATTTTTTTACCTTCCAGGACTCCTTACCCCATTATTCCCTGCTAATATTATGTGTGTCCCTCGCTACTCTTTACTCTGATTTTATGACATTCTTTTCTTCTCTTTCCTTAATAGACTTTTTTTTTATTGTACACCCACTGCCCTGGTGTAATGAAGGACGGTATAATATATCAAGTGTTTTAATAAACTATAAATCACCGATTTGAGGCCGTTTTTGGATCCTGATCCGCTTAGTCTCTCTAATATGTTTTCTTACCATTCCCCTAAATGTATCCTTGTCCTCAGCTGTTGTGTTGCCTGTCTTGACTAGACTGTAAGCTCTGATGAGCAGGAACAATCTTTTACATGTGTCTGTACAGCACTGCATATGCCTTGTAGCACTATACAAATGATCAGTAGTAGTAGTGATGGCGTGGTCATTGTATTATCTGTTTAGGCTAGGCCTGGTATTATGCAGGCCTAAACTAAATGTGTAACTTACCCGAATAATGGCTGAATATTGCCACTATCTAGATAATTTTCTGTCATACCCTTGCTCCTCCCTTAACATACTCCACAAGTATACAGATAAATATCTGACCATTCTGCAATTACACAGATATTATCAAGCTGTTTATTTGTTTGAAAATACACGGTTAGGCTAGCTATGCATTTGACAGTTAACGCCTAATTGCCTTTGAATATCAGTCTGATAGGACAATTATTCATTCACATGGAGCACTTCCAGAGCCATCGTCAAAACTCTCCCAACAACAGATGCAGAGCAGAAGTAGAGTGTTTCACTTTACAACTCAGCATACAAAAAATTTCTATTCAAATTCTAGTCTCACATCAGTGACAACACCAATATCTCCTCCTACTGTTAGACTTTGTGGGGGTCGTTTTAGATGCCATATTCATGCTTTGGACGTCCAAAGCACAGAGATGTCTCCAGAGCCATTTTAGAAGCCGGTTCTGAGGATGACCAAGTCGGAACATGGGCATGGTGGAGGCTGGAGTGTACTTCCAAGGAGCCTGGTTTCAGAAGCATCATGGACATCTGGCATCATGTCTAGGCTTAGACCTGCTCTAGGCATGAACAGACATCTGAAGAGTGCTCGTTTTGGCTGAAAAAACATCAGAGGGTGTAGAGAAGAAGGCATTCCATCATCCCCAGTACTCAGCACAATACCAGCGATCAGGGGCAGCTCAAGGCAATCTGCTGCCTGAGGCGAAGGATGAGATGGGGGAGGGGCGGCTTTCTCAAAACTCCAATCAGGGACTGAACCAAACAAAAAAACTATTAGATTATATGGAGGAAATGCAAGATGTTTTAGCACCAAGGAACTAAAAAGAGAGCTAGAAAGACAGCACAGTTTATAAAAGTAAATTATAACTCATTTTCATTTTGTTATAAACTGTGTTATGGTTCTTGGTTTTTTTTTTTTTTTTTTGAACGTATATTTTGCATCCACGGAAGCCCCTTCCTCAACAGTCAGTGCAGAGCAGAACCAGGACATTCACCCACAGTATTCAATATCTTAAAAAAAAAATCTGATTCTGATCATCTCACTAACAGCAACAACAAAAATTCTCCAGTACCGGGCATATTGTGAACTAATACAAAACCCTATAACAAAGTTACTAAGTATCTATAGAGCAAATCTACCCTACCCTACCATACCATACCATATCAGCACCAACTTCCAAAACTCACATAAGGAGCCCATCCAAAAAAAGCATCACTGTAAATACTACAATGGGCCATGGAACATCCAAACACCTATTTGAAAAGCTGAACAATTCAGATTCCTGATCGTGTAACCATTCTAGTCCCGGACTCTGGGTTCCCTATCTCATCCAGCAGCTTGGAGACTGAGGAAACTCCTCCTTTTTGTGACGTCACCAGTATATCCTCTCGGGGTCCGCCTCCTGTCACCAGTTACCTCAGTCTCCAAGCAGCTGGATGGATGGGAGCCCAGTGGTCCGGGCTCACTGGAGTAACAATTGGGATTAGCTTTAGGTTACTTGGGATAGTTTTAGTTCAATACTTCAGAGGACTGCAGGCCAAATTGGGGGCTCCTGTGTCTTTAAATTTGTCTGCAGGGTTTCTCCCTCCCAGTTTATTTCCCCCCTCCTCTCCGGTTCTTCAGTAGTGCCTGTTTTCGACTGTTGAGAGACAGCACAGCTTTATTTCAGGGAAAGGTTTTTTATCTATTAGACACTTTCCTCAAGTACGTGGGGGATCCCGGAGTAGAGCCTGGCCAGCGCCGCACAGAGGACTGCCTGTTAGTGTGCTTGGCCGGCTCTCCACAGTCGCACCATTTTCTTGCTGAGGCGGTTCAGTGGTGCAGCGTGAGCAGCTCCCTCGGCGACTCCTGCAAGCTCCAGGACCGACGACCAGCTTTCACCCCTGTGAGCAGAGAGGGTGGCTTGTTTCGTCAGCAGCTAAGGTAGGCAGCTGGACGGGATGGCTTTCGGGGAGTTGGTTTGTTTTGGCGCGAAAAGCCTCTGTAGGCCCGGCTGCGTGGCGTCGGCGCGGGCTTTAGCCGGGAAGTTCATCTTCCTGTGCGGGGAGCTTGGAGCATCAGCGGAAGGCCCCGAGGGACAATTTAATGTGTCGTTTTGAATTTTACCGAACACCACTGCCTGAAGTATTATTGGTATAAAAAAAAAAAAGAGTACCACAGTTAGAGAACTGCCGCGACTAAAAGGTGGGTTTTCTCTGCGCTAGACCTGCACTGTTCTTTTTTCAGACCCACTGCTTAGTTGAGCGAAGAGCAGTCTAGAACTGCAGTTTGGATAACATTGCCATGCCGGCTAAGCCTCAGTGTGTAGTTTTTGTGGAGCGCGAAAGGGCTCTGGTTCAGGGGTGTGTAAGGCCTGTCTCAGAGAGGCCTCGCCCATGGAGCAGGCCCGAGCGGTGGAAGACCAAATAGCAGGGGCCGAGGCTGAAGGTCCGCGCTCACAGTCTGCAGAGGTGGTCCTGGTAGAACCAGTAGCGGGGCCGTCTTCTGCCCCAGATTTTCCTGCCCCTCAGAGTGGGTTGCCAAAAGAACTCTCTTCTATTTTTTTCTCAGGAGTTTTTCCTCCTGTTGCAACAGTCTGTTAGGTAGTGCTCAACAGAGAAAAGGTACCACGGACGCTGGTGGGGTCAAGAGGCCCGCTTCCGTCATTCAGGCAACAGACCACACGTGTGGGGTTAAGAGACCGCGTGCTGAGGGAGATGCGGGAGATCTTTCCCTGGTCTCCGAAGGTCCTCTGTCAGAGGAGGAGGAGAGCCTCAGCATGGACCTGGAGGAAAAATTGGAGGAAGGTGAGCTCTCTGAAAGAGAGGACCAGTCGAGAGTGGTGCGCGTTTTCAGAAGGGAAGAACTGCCGGCGCTCATCGGAGAGACGTTGAAAGTCTTAAATATGTCGGTTCCTGGGGCAAAGGCGGATGAGTCCTTAGAGGATCCTTTGTTGCAGGTGTTCCGTAAGAACCAGAGAGCCTTCCCAGTCCACAGGGTCTTCCAAGAACTGATTCAGGAAGAATGGAATATTCCAGAAGCTCCTCTGAAGGGATCCAGAGTGATGGGCAGCCTGTATCCATTGTTGGATCAGGACAAAGAGGTTTTTAGATCTCTGAAGGTGGATGCGGCCGTCTCAGCGGTCACCAAAAAGACTACTATTCCCGTGGAAGACAGTGCGGCCCTCAAGGATACTCAAGATCGAAAGTTGGCTGTATTGTTGAGACAGATTTTTGATGTAAATGCTCTGTCGCTGCAGGCGGCCATTTGCGGAGCGTGGGTGGCTAGAGCGTGTCTTCGCTGGTCGCAGAAGGTGCAAGGTGGTCAGGATAGTGAGGAATCCTCAGAGGCCGCCAGGTTAGAGTCGGGTGCGGCTTACTTGGCTGACATCCACTATGATCTCATGCGTGGGTTGTCAGAGCATGGCATCTGCGGTGGCGGCGCGGCGATACTTATGGTTATGCAATTGGGCAGCAGATAGCTCTTCTAAGGCTAGACTAAGTAAACTACCTTTTAAAGGGCGCCTTTTGTTTGGGGAAGATTTAGAGAAGCTGGTAAAGGACTTAGGGGAATCTAAAGGAGGAAAATTGCCAGAGGATAAGCCTAGGCCCGGCCGAGCGACCCCGGCGGGCAAGGGGCAGCAGCAAGATTTTCGCCATTTCAGGTTTCAGAGATTTAACTCTGGGCAAAGAGGAAGATTCCCTAATAGGAGCCAGAGCTTCCGGGGGTTTCGAGGGGCGGGACGAGGTTTTGGTCCGTCCGCCTCATCGACCCTTGGTGCCAGAAAGCCGCAATGAGATAAGGGGGTCCCAGGCTCCCTTGATTCTCGTGGGGGGGGGGGGCGGCTGCAGGACTTTTATCCTGCCTGGGTCCATGTCACATCAGATCAGTGGGTGCTAGAGGTTGGCTACGCACTGGAGTTCGTTCGTCCGGTGCGAGAGGCTTTCGTTCGGTCTCCCGGCAGGTTGGCCGCCAAGTGCAAGGCCATCCGGGGGACAGTGCAAAAGTTGCTCGCCCTTAAAGCGATCGTACCTGTTCCGCCAGACCAGTGCGGATCCGGTCGGTACTCCATTTACTTAATCTTGCCAAAGAAGGACGGCGGCGTTCGTCCAATTCTAGATCTCAAAGGAGTGAATCGCTGCCTTCGAGTTTCCCACTTCCACATGGAAACACTCCGGTCCGTCATAGTGGTGGTTCAAAAAGGAGAATTTCTCACTTCCTTAGATTTGACGGAGGTGTATCTCCATATTCCGATTTGGCCGGAACATCACAAATTTCTCAGGTTCGCAGTTCCGTGCGGGCATTTTCAGTTCCGGGCATTGCCCTTTGGCCTGGCAACAGCGCCTCAAACCTTTACCAAGGTCATGGTGGTGGTAGCGGCAGCCCTGAGAAGGGAAGGAGTTCTGGTGCATCCTTATTTAGACGATTGGTTGATCAGGGCAAAGTCGAGGGGCAAGAGCGAGTCGGCCACGGCCGGGGTGGTATCTTTCCTGGAAAGTCTCAGTTGGATAGTCAGTGTTTCAAAGAGTCAGCTGGTCCCTTCGCAGACCCTAGAGTACCTAGGAGCATGGTTCGACACTCGCGTGGGGAAGGTCTTCCTGACGACAGACAGAGCGCGGAAGCTGCAGAAGTTGGTACACAGGTTCTTGCAGTACAAGGTGCCATCAGCGTGGCATTATCTCCAACTATTGGGCACCATGGTGGCAACGATAGAAACAGTGCCATGGGCCAGAGCTCATATGAGGCCTTTGCAGAGAGCGCTGCTTCGGCGGTGGTCACATCAGCAAGACCCGCTATCCCGCAAGCTCCCTTGTCCGGAGGAAGCCCGCCAATCGCTTCAGTGGTGGTTGCTGCCTGCGTCCTTGGAGTGCGGGAAGGAGCTGGAGTCTCCGGCCTGGGTATCCTTGATGACGGATGCCAGCCTCTCGGGCTGGGGAGCTCACTGTCAGGGCAGGTTCTCGCAGGGAGAGTGGACATTGCAAGAGTGAACATGGCCGATCAACCGGTTGGCGTTACGAGCAGTGACGCTGGCGCTGCAGGAGTTCCAGACTTTTCTCGGCGGCAAGGCAGTACGAGTGTTCGCCGACAACGCGACGGCGGTGGCCTATGTCAACCGGCAAGGGGGAACCAGCAGCATCAACCTGGAACATGAAGCCGGAGTTCTGTGCCTGTGGGCCGAAGTGAATCTTCTAGATCTATCGGCAGCTCATATAGCAGGCGTAGACAATGTAGAGGCAGATTTTCTCAGTTGGGTAAAGGTGGATCCAGGGGAATGGGTCCTCCTCCCCGAAGTGTTCAAGATGTTGGTGCGCAGGTGGGGCGCGCCAATCATGGATCTTAGGGCGACCTTTGCCTCGGCGAAAGTCAGCCGGTTTTTCAGCAGAAGAAGAGAACGGATGTCAGATGGCCTGGACGCTCTGGTACAGGATTGGCCGGTGGGGCAACTTCAGTATGTGTTTCCACCTTGGGTTCTAATAGGCAGAGTGGTTCAGCGGATTCAGCGTCACAGTGGCCAAGTCATTCTCATCGCTCCGGATTGACCTCGCCGGCCCTAGTACAGGGATTTGGTGAGGCTGTTGGTGGCGAAACCTTGGCGGCTTCCTCCTCGACCGGACCTGTTAGTTCAGGGGCCTCTCTTCATGCCCCACAAGCATCGGTTCTCGCTTACGGCTTGGCTCTTGAAAGGGCATGGCTGAAGGCCAAGGGGTACTCAGCGGCGGTTATTTCGACTTTGTTAAAGGCCAGGAAGAGGTCTACTTCTCTAGCCTATGTGCGTGTTTGGCGGATTTTCGAAGCGTGGTGTGCCGAGAGAAAGTGCGAAGCGTTGAGGGCCTCCATCCCTCAGGTATTAGAGTTTCTGCAGGATGGGTTTGTCAAAGGGTTAGCGGCAGCAGCCTTGTGGCTGCAGGTCGCAGCGTTGGCGTGTTATAGAGGCAAGTTAGGGGGTCAGACGTTAGGAAGTCAGGGAGACATTAAACGGTTCTTAAGAGCAGTGGCATTTGTCAGACCGCTGTGTAGGCACGTTTTTCCGAAGTGGCATCTTCCTTTTGTTCTAGACGCGCTGGTTCGGGAGCCTTGTGAACCGTTGCAGCAGGCATCGCTTAAAGACATCACTCTAAAGACGGTGTTTCTGGTAGCCATTTGTTCGGCCAGAAGAATTTCAAAGCTGCAAGCTCTATCTTGTAGAGAACCTTACCTTTCATTCTTCGCAGCGAAGGTGGTCTTGAGAACGGTGCCGGCTTTTCTGCCCAAAGTGGGGTCCTCTGTTAGCATCAGTTTAGACAGTTATGTTTTTTATCTTACTTGTTCCTCTGAGTCTGCTTTGTCAATAGGTTACTGGTGACAGGAGACGGACCCCGAGAGGATATACTGGTGACGTCACAAAAAGGAGGAGTTTCTTCAGTCTCCAAGCTTCTGGATGAGATAGAGAACCCAGAGGTCCGGGACTAGACTGGCTACACTCCAGGAACAACAATTAGCAGGTAAGTCTAATTTCACCTTACTACAGTACAGATCCCTACATACAAACTTCATGTTTAAAAAAAACCACCTGATCGTGGTCAAACACTCAAAACACAGACCCTCGCCAAGTACAGAATAAGTGACTATAATCTAAAAATTAAACTGCAACCCCAAGAAGCCAGATTCTGCATACAGTGCAATACCAGAGAAATAAAGAGATGCATTTCCATGTACTTTATAAAATATAAAGATAGCACCAAGTCCGATTAATTACATTGGGACCTCCATGATCAGAGAATAAAATAGTCAGACGACAAAGTTTGAAGAGAATTTTATTTTCGATCTGAGGTTTTTGCTTTCCTCTATCTCCCAGTGATGCAGGGCCACGTGTGGAGACTCACTGTGGCATCATGTGCATAAATTTAGTATACTTTATTTTTTAAAATGTATATGCTACTCTTCTAAAATCCTAGGTGGCTTCTAAACATACATATGCAATTTAGTATAACAGATGTTAACAATAAAGCAAACATAAGAATAAAACATTAAATTTGATTAATGAAAAGCCACTTACACTGGCCCCCCCCTGCCAATGAAACCATTATACATATCTGCACATCAGATTTATTTTGCTATGACCAGATTAAGAACATAAGATATGCCATACTGGGTCAGACCAAGGTCCATCAAGCCCAGTGTCCTGTTTCCAACAGTGGCCAATCTAGGTCATATGTACCTAGCAGTTTGCCCAAAAGACACAGATTCCACAATGCTTGTACTGGGTCAAGCATGGATATCCTGGGTCCCTTCTTAATAATGGTTTATGGACCTTTCCTCCAGGAACTTGTCCAAACCTTTTTTTAAACCGAGCTTTACTACATCCTCCGGTAACAAATTCCAGAGTTTGATTACACGTTGAGTGAAAAAAATATTTTCTTGTATTACTCTTAAATAGTTTACCCTGTAGCTTCATTGCATGTCCCCTAGTCTTTCTATAGTCTGATAACGTAAACAATCGATCTACGTTTACCCGTTTCACTCCATTCATTAATTTATAGACTTCTATCATATCTCCCCTCAGCCGTCTCTTTTCCAGGTTAAAGAGCCCTAACCTTTTTAGCCTTTCTTCATAGGAGTATCCTTCCATCCCCTTTACCATTTTGGTGGCTCTTCTCTGAACCTTTTCTAATATCGCTATATCCTTTTTAAGATACAGTGACCAGAATTGCACACAATATTCAAGGTGTGGTCTCACCATGCAATGATATAGAGGCATTATAATATCTTTTGTTTTATTTTCCATTCCTTTCCTTATGATACCTAGCATTCTGTTTGCTCTCTTGGCCGACGCTGCACACTGGGCCGAGGGTTTTAACATGGTATCCACAATGACGCCTAAATCTTTTTCCTGGGTGGTGGTTCCTAATGTGGAACCTTGCATCGTGTAACCATAGTTTGGGTTGTTCTTCCCTAGGTGCATAACTTTGCACTTATCCACATTAAATTTCATCTGCCATTTGGATGCACAGTCTTCCAATTCATCAAGATCCTCTTGCAGCTTTCCACAATCCTCTTGGGTTTTAACAACTTTAAATAGTTTTGTGTCATCCTGCAAATTTGATAACCTCACTCATTCCACTTTCCAGGTCGTTTATGAATATGTCAAAAAGCAGCGGACTCGGCACAGATCCCTGGGGTACACCACTATTCATCTTTCTCCATTGGGAAAATTGGCCATTTAGCCCTACCCTCTGCTTTCTATCTTTTAACCAGTTCCTGATCCACAGTAGCACACTGCCTGCTATCCCATGGCTCTTTAGTTTTGCCAAAAGTCTCTTTTGAGGGACCTTGTCAAAGGCTTTCTGAAAGTCCAGATACACTATATCAACCGACTCACCTTTGTCCACCTGTTTAATCACACTTTCAAAAAAAACATAATAGATTAGTAAGACAAGATCTTCCTTGTCTAAAGCCATGTTGGCTATCTCCCATTAGGCCATGACTATCTACATGCTGAGTAATGTTATTCTTTATGATGGTTTGTACCATTTTTCCCGGTACTGACGTCAGGCTCACCGGTCTGTAGTTTCCCGGATCACCCCTGGAACCCTTTTTAAAAATTGGTGTTACATTGGCGTTCCTCTAATCTCCAGGTATTAGAGATGATTTTAATGATAGTTAACAGATTACCAATAGCAAGTCTGCAATCTCATATTTCACTTCCTTCAACACCCTTGGATGTATACCATCTGGCCCAGGTGATTTGCTACTATTCAGTTTATCTACTAGTTGTAATACTTCTTCCCGATGTATCGATATTTCCTTTAATTCTTCCCCACCTTTAAATACCACTTCAGTCATGGGTAACATCCCTACATCTTCCTCAGTAAAGACCGAAGCAAAGAATTCATTCAGTCTCTCCGCTATCACCTTGTCGCCTCTTAGGGCCCCTTTAACCCCTCTATCTTCTAATAGACCAACTGACTCTATCACGGGTTTTTTACTACAAATGTACTTGAAAAAGTCTTTATTTTGCGTTTTTGCTTCTGCAGCAAGCTTCTTCTCAGATTCTCCCTTTGACTGCCTTATCAATGCCTTGCATTTGACTTGCCAGCTTCCTTGATTTCTTTTGAGCATTTCATCATCCATTTGTTCATTCTGGCCAGGCGGTCGATAGCACACCCCCACTGCCATCGCCTTCCCCTTTTTACATGGAATTTCAATCCATAGAGATTCTACAGCAAATTTTGTTTCCTGCAAAACTTTAATCCTTTGTGACTCAATGCCCTCTCTAACATAGAGCGCAACCCCTCCACCAATTTGATCCGCTCTATCATTACGATATAGTTTGTACCCAGGTATCACAGTGTCCCACTGGTGGTCCTCCTTTCACCATGTCTCTGATATTCCAATCATATCTAACCTCTCATTTAGTGCTATGTATTCTAACTCTCCCTTCTTATTTTTTAGACTTCTAGCATTTGCATACAAGCATTTTAGAGACTTTATTTTATTCATATTAATTTGGCTATTGGTAGACATGGGTAATTTGGGATCTTTAAGCTCTGTCTGATCCATACTCGAGGTCATTTGGGCTACTTTACTCTTTTTTGGAACCTCTCTGCTTTTGATCGTATCCTTCAAGGATACATTCTTCTGAACCCTCCGCTCTTGGGCGACTGCCGGCTTTCCCCTATTATCTAGTTTAAAAGCTGCTCTATCTCCTTTTTAAAGGTTAATGCCAGCAGCCTGTTTCCATCCCGGTTAAGGTGAAGCCCATCCCTTCGGAAGAGCCCCTCCTTTCCCCAGAATGTTCCCCAGTTCCTAACAAATCCAAAACCCTCATCTCTGCACCATTGTCTCATCCACGCATTGAGACTCCGGAGCTCTGCCTGCCTTTTGGGTCCTGCGCGTGGAACGGGAAGCATTTCAGAGAACGCTACCCTGGAAGTTCTGGATTTCAACTTCCTACCTAAAAGCCTAAATTTAGCCTCCAGAACCTCTCTACCACATTTTTCCTATGTCATTGGTACCGACATGTACCAAGACAGCAGACTCCTCCCCAGCACTATCTAAGACCTTATCTAGGTGGCGCGTGAGGTCCGCTACCTTCGCACCAGGCAGGCATGTTACCAGGCGATCCTCACGTCCACCAGCCACCCAGCTATCTACATGCCTAATGATCGAATCACCAACTATAACGGCTGTCCTAACCCTTCTCTCATTGGCACATGGCCCTGGAGAAACTTCCTCAGTGCAAGAGGGTTTTACATCACCTGGAGGACAGTTACAGGATTACTCCTGTCACGCTCTCCTGTCACGTGACCTCTCTCCTCCATGGCAACAGGGATGCTGCCAGACTGGAGGTGGGGACTTCAGGACTATATCCCTGTAGGTCTCGTCTATGTACCTCTCCTCTGTCTTTCTTATGTTTTCCAAGTCTGCTACTCTAGCCTCTAGAGAACGGACTCGTTCCCTGAGAGCAAAGAGCTTCTTGCACCTAGTACACACATAAGACCTCTCACCAACTGGGAGAAAATCATACATGTGACACTCAATGCAAAAGACTGGAAAGCCCCCATCTCGCTGCTGGACTGCTGTCTGCATCTTAGTTTTAAGTTTGTGTTTAGATCTTTAAGTTCTTTACTTACTAAGGGTTGCTATGGATATTTATACTAATAAAACTGTACCTAATACGTTTAATATACCTTGTTCACCTGAAGCTTAATTAATCTCAGGTCCTTAGTGTATGACTGATTTGGGTAACGAGCTTTACCTGAGAGCACCTTCTGTCTTTTAAAATGTGGTAGTACCTATAAAGCTACAATTATCCTAGGTGTGGGTGGGTGTTGGGGAGGGAGGGAGGGAAATAACACTTATTAAAAGAGGGCTGCTACACAGTACCCTGTCTTGTGCTGCTGAAGTAAGCTATATTCTGATTTAAATTATAGCTCTTTGCTGCTGCTAGGCTCTAACCTATTATGAAATTTAAACTACAAGCTCTCCGCTGGGTTCCAAATTTAACCAGAAAGCTCTCTCCTGTGTTTTAAATTTAAACTTAAAGATTATTGATGAGGAGGGAAGATATAAAAGAAGAAACAAATCCTGGTAGCCATGAATTCAAATACTGGATTGGATTGTGCTAAAGCTGGAAAAGTCTAGAACTCAGCAACGGTGAAGCTATCGGGCTTCTAAACAAAATTTAAACTGAGATGTTCCCTTAAAATTTGAAATTTCCTTGAATCTGAACTGACAAAATAATTTCAATTTCAGTCTGGCAGCATAAAGAATGTAAAACTGCAAATCTCAAAAACAATACATATTCCAGGCCCCCCCCCCCCCCCCCACCAAACCAACACCCTACAGTTGCCCTCACCAAGAACCCAGAGTTCAGAACCCATAGAGCAAATCTACTATTCCATAACAGCACTAACTTCCAAAACTCACACAACATGGAGCATACCCAGAAAATGGCAGCACCATAAATATTGCAGTGGACCATAGAACATCCATATTCCTATTCAGAAAACTGAACAAACCAGATTACTACAGCTCCCTACATAGAAACTCCATGCTAACAGAACATGTAGCCTCAGTCACACCTATGCAGAACAGAGATAGATCTTAACCAAGTAGGGAATATATTAGTACAAACTAAAAACAGACATATGTAGTAAAAAAAATGATTTTACCCATTACAGTTAGGTTTACAGGATTTCTTTCCCAAAATTATACTTTGCTGCAGAATGAGGTGAGAGAAAGAACTCGCACACAGGCATCTGCATTGTCAGCAGTAACTAACATAATGGCTCAGCGCAAGTAGCATGAGTGCAACTAATGCCACCTCACTGGGTGGCCTTATTTGCACCGGCAGCTGTTTTGCCACGCCGAAATGTGGTAACTGCAGTTAGCCTACAGCCCTGCATAATCAAATACTGCAATTAGTTACCAGAGGATGCAGTAAAAGCTGTTAGTGTAGCTGGGTTTAAAAAAGTTTTGGACAAGTCCCTGGAGGAAAGGTACATAAACCATTATTAAAGAGGACCTGGAAAATCCACTGCTTGCCCTGGGACAAGTATTGTGGAATCTGTTTGCCTTTTTGGGAACCTGCCGGGTACTTGTGACCTGGATTGACCACTTTTGGAAATGGGATACTGGATCTGATGGACCTTAGTTTGACCCAGTATGGCATTTCTTATGTTCCTATGTTACCAGTGCAGAGCCTAGGAAACATGCTGCTAAATATGCCAAACAAGAGGGGCTCAACAGCATTCATGCAGCATCTCCCACTTCCACAAAAGCAAGAGTGACTTGGCACCCCAACACAGCATTTCCCACCCACTGAAAAAGGAGGGAATTTGTGAACAACACAACACCTCCCATTTCAGCATAAACACCAAGAAGGGCTTAGCAACCCCACCATAACTCCTGAAACTGCGCACTGGACCAGCATGGTGTTAATGTAAATATATATTCCGTAAAAACAAAGGAAATGCATCTTGCACACCAAGGAACTAAAAGAAAAAGTGAGATCCACGGCACAGTTTGCAAATGGAATGTGTGCCTTCGAGTCAGTGCTGACTCCTGGCGACCCAGCAGCTCCTGGGTTTTCACAGTACATTTTTATAAGACCAAATTATAACTCATTTTATTCTGTTGTAAACTGCTTTATGGTTCTCACTTTTTCTTTTTGAATATATATTCTGCATCCACAGAAACCTCTCCCTTGACAGTGGTGCAGAGGAGAAGTAGGACATTCACCCACAGAACTAAATATATTAAAAAAAATCTGATTCTGGGTATCTCACTAACAAACATTCTCCAGTACCAGGCATACTGTGAACTAATATAAGACCCTATAAAAGTCACCTAAGATCTACAAGGCCAAATCTACCATACCATACCAGCATAAACTTCCAAAACTCATACAAGGGACCTACCCAGAAAAAAGCATCACTATAAATACTGCAACAGGCCCTAGAACATCCGTACACCTATTTGAAAAGCTGAACAAGTCAAACAAGCCAGTGTTCCGGCTCACTTTTGCAGAGCTGCAAGAAGGAACAGTGTTTCCCTTCTTTTCCGTGGCTCTGTTAAAGTTGAGCCTGATGGTGCACTGAGTGTCTGGAGCGTTTCTGTCTCGTGTGAGACAGGAAATGCCTCATTTACCCTCATCGTGCCAGTGGGCTAGACTTTAACAGAGCCGTGGGAAAAAAGGGAAACACTTTTCCTTCTCGCGGTTCTGCAAAGGTGAGCCAGGATGCCGGTCAGGCAAGTGCGGAGCTCTTCCGGGCAGAGGGGTTGATTCTGCTGCTGCTGAGAAACAGCGGCAGCAGCTTGTCCACCCCCTTTTTTTTTTTTGTTTAAATTTTAAATACAGTTCTGGGAATGTCTATGTAGATGGCCATCAGACATCCATATCAGTCACGTCCACATTTATGAAATAATGTCTGTACCTGAATGTGCCTGCATTTTCTTTTTCCAAATGTTCTGGCTTAGACATCCCAGATTGAATTTGGATGTTCCTTCTAATATTCCCATCCACGCCTACATAGTAACATAGTAAATAAAGACCACCTATGGTCCATCTAGTCTGCCTAGTAAGATGCAAGAGTAGGTGCACCTGCCGCTCCGTGCAGGTCACCCCTCCCTATGTCTTTGTTTAGGGTTGCCGGTGTAGTGTCCACAAGACCCTGCAAATGGACATTACACCAGCAACAAGAACGCAAATTTCACCAAGCCTACCTATAGAAAATCAGCACTGCAAGTATTCTAGAACCTCAGTAACCTCCAGTTGGAAAAAGAGAACAACCTGAACTATTATAGATTCCTAGGGAGAAGCAACATGTAAACAGAATCTCTTATCTCTGCTGCACATGGAAGACACAGACCATCACCAATTAAAGAATAAGAAACTACAACGTTTGAAACAAATATATAGACAAAGATTGAAATGGAAAACTCCAAAAACACTGAGCTGTGAAACATGGAAGAAAGAGAAACAGAAATACATTTCCTCCTGTAACGAACTGTAAGAAATGCAGATTTTCAAAGCTGACGTATTTCATTCTCTAAAAACCGACTCTCTTGTACTTTTTCTTGTCTGATCATTTTATTTTTCCAGTTGGATGGTCCCAGTCTCTCTTTTCTATTTCCTTTTGTTTTGTTTTCTACTAAGTCCTTTTCCAGGATCCCATTTTCTGTTTCTTCACACTCCCTGTCTTTGTCTTTTCCTTCACTATTTCTCTGATTTGCCATTTACCTAAGTATAGTTTCATTCCATTCCTCCTTCAGAGGGATGTGAACAGGTTGGAGTCTGTGCAGAGGGTGACTACTAAAGTGGTTGGTGGTCTTTGTTGTGGAGCATATAAGGACAGACTTGTGGATCTTAGTGTATGTACTTTAGAGAAAGAGCGGGATAGAGGTGATATGGCTGAGACATTTGGGTGCCTTCGTGGTATAGATGCACAAGAGGAGAGCCTCTTTCGATTGAGAGCGGGCTCTGCTGCGAGTGGACATGGGATGGGGGGGTTAGACTCAAGAATGGTGTGCAGAGATATTTCTTTGCAGAGGGAGTGGTAGATGCGTGGAATAGTCTCCAAGTGGAGGTGGTGGAGATGAAGATTGTGTCTGAATTCAGAGGGGCATGGGACAAGCACAGAGGATCTCTAGTGGAAAAAGGGGTACTGTTGTGGTCGTTGATATGGAAGGGCAGACTAGATAGGCCATGTGATCTTTTTCTGCCATCATGTTTCTATTCCTCTTTCACCTTCTATCAATCTTTCAGTCTCCCTCTTTTCACCATTCACCTACTTACCAGTTTTCCATTTCCTAATCTTGTTTCCATAGTCCTATTCCACATCTGTCTCATTTCTTTGTATCTTGTCCCCCTCCCCCCCCATCTTTCACCCACTTTCTAGTCCCCCCATATCCTCCCTCTGTACTCATCTCTTCCCCATCCTCATTTAGCATCTTCTGCTTCTTATCCCTTAATCAGCCCCAGCTCATTCCATAGCACTCATCCTCTTTCCACATCATGCCCTTGTGTATGTCTTATCCCCATCCAGACTTCCCTTTCCCCTTTCACGTCTCCCATTTCTAACCTCTTTCATCTTGCTTAAGGAAGACCTATTCCTTCCTGTGGCTCTCATCCACTCCATAGCTCTCTGTCCTTTTTAACTGCCCCATCCCTCCAGGTACTTCAAATCATTTCATCTCTATATTTCTGCACTTATTTATACATTCATTTTATATACTGCTCTATCTTGAAATCAGAACGATTTACACACTTGATCTCAGAGCCCTATTCATACCCCTCACACAATCACCTTGTCCCCATGTCCTTCTGGTCTCGGGTCAACTTCTTAGTCCATACTTTTTCCAACCACCCCACTCCCCCCTCTCCTCAAGAAACCCAAATCCTTTTTTAAACTCCCAATACCCAGCCTATCTTAGAGCCTGTTTTCTCACCCAGTCTTAGAGTCTCCACCTATCAGAATCCCTGCTTTCCCATGTCCCAAGTACCTGCCCTCTTGCCTCTTACTCCCCTTCCCCAGCACCCAGCCATATTCATTAATCTTGTCTTTCCTCCTACTTACATTCTAGCATGCATTCTTCTATTTCCTATTATTAGTATTTAGGACATGCCTTTCCAGGAGAAGTTCAAGGCGAGTTACATTCAGGTACAGTATGCATTTCTCTGTCCCCAGAGGTCTCATAATCTAACTGGAGACAATGGAGTGTTAAGTGGCTTGCCCAAAGTCATAAGGAGTGTCAGTGGGATTCATACACTGGTCTTTCTGACTCTAGGCTGCTGCCCTAACCACTAGGCCACTCCTCCACTCAAAAGCAAATGCTCCGGCAGCTGTGTCCTTAACACAGCTATGGCTGGGGAGGCAGAGGACAGACTTCCTGTACCCCTGTTGTGTATAATCTGGCCCTGTGTTTCCTCCAGTACCCAACACAGATTTCTTACTTAAATTTATGCTTCTGTAATTTTTATAGAATATTTTGGAAGGTAAAGCAGTATGTAACCACAGAAGGAAGTGTTAATACCTCAATCAATTTTATAATTGGTATAACCTTATGCAAGTCAAGTCTCGACAAAGCCCAGGCACCAGGTTGCCATGGTGACCAGAAATTTATACCAAATGCCTGGGAATTTTTCCCCCCTCTCTCCCTCCCATCACGGGCAGAAAAACCCTTCTGTCTGCCTACTGGAGATCGGATCTCCCATGGGCAGAACAGGAGAGATTGGGGTTTAGATGCAGCAGACAACCCCTGGGGATCTGATCCTTGGGCTGTCTGAATGCATCTAATCCCAGCTCATGGCAAAGATCCTTCCTGTTCTGCCCATGTGAGATCGGATTCAGCAGAAAAAGACCATATGGTCTTTCTAGTCTGCCCTTCCATATCAAATACTATAGTCCCTTTTTTATCCTTTAGAGATCTGTGTTTGTCCCATGCTTTTTTGAATTCAGATACTGTCCTCGTCTCTACTACAAAGCCTGTAGATTGGATCCCCATAGGATGTCTGCTGCGTTTAACCTCCGATCGTGGCAAAGATCCTCCTTTTGTGTCCACTGGAGATCGGATCCTCGTGGGCAGAACAGGAGAAGAAACCTAGGGCAGTAGAGAGCAGTGGGGATCTGAGCTTCCCAAAAATAAAAGATGGAGAGAGAGGCAGAAAATATTTAAAGGGGCAATACCTTTAAAAAAAAAAAAAAAAGTACAGAGAATGGGGGAATGGAGGGCGGGGTAGGAGTACTGGGGGGGGGGAGATTCTGGAAGGGGAAGAGAGAGGGGGGGAAGGGTGCAAGATGGAGGTTAAAAAGGTTGTATATGGAGGAAGTGACGTCACCGGAGCCGATGGCAGCTTGAGAGAGCTGCTCCGGCACTGACCCTGGCATCGGGAGGAAAGCGGAGCCCCCCGGAGGTGGAAAATAGACACCCCGGGTGTAGGAAGCCGGCGGGAGGCAGCGGAGGGCGGCAGAAAGCCGGTAGCAATAAAATTCAGCGGCGGTGAGTGGTAGCCGCGGGAGCAGAGGGCAGCCGCGTGTGAAATCAAAATGGCACCCAGAGCGACGGCGGGGACTGCAGGAGAAGCAGGAAATAGGCAGTGAGGAGCTGGAGGCCAATACTCCCAATCATAAGGAGTGCTTCAGGTAGCAAAGCAGCAGAGAAATCGAGGAGTTGGAGGTGAGAAGGGACGGAGGTGTGCAACTAGCAAGCATCGTGCTGGCATCTGGAGTTGAAGATCTGCAGTGCAGTGACCGGAGGGAAGTGCTGTGAGGTCAGAGAGACCCCTGGAGGGGCAGTGAGAGGATCGGGAGTTGCCCTAACGAAGGCAGGGAGAGAGTGTGCCCTGGTGCACTGCGAACAGACAGAAAAAGTCTGAATACTGGGCTGGAGTGGCTGTAAACAAGGAGATCCATCCAATATTTGGAGGCAAGAGTGGCTCAAAGATGACAACCAGAAGAAAAGCAGTGGACCTCAGAGAATACATATACTCGGGGTCACAAGGAGGGAAGAGTGAACCAGGGCAGAATGAGAACAAAAAGCACCAGGAGGGGCCAGGAGAGCAGGGGGGAGAAGGAGAGGTGGTGAATGTGAAAACCTCTGGAATAGATCCTGCGCCAAATATTACCAAAGAGGAGCTTAGGGACTGGTTTCTTGAAATCAAAAATGAAGTACAGTCTGTGAAAAGTGAACTTAATGAGCTGCTGGGGCCTCTGAAAGAAGAAGTGGGAGAACTGCTGTGCAGAATGGGAGACCACGAAAACAGATTGCAAGAGCTTGAACTGAAACAGGCAGGAGAGGTACAGACGGGGGCGAAGTTGGGATTGCAATACGAGGCCCTATTGTACAAGCTGGAGGATTTGTAAAATAGAACACGGCGCAATAATTTGCAAATTCGTGGAATTCCAGAAGAGAGAGAATTCCAAGATTGTGCAAAAGTGGCAAGGTCTGTGTGTCTTGAGGTGCTACAGAAAGATGGTGAGGAGATGGCGGATGTGGACATACAACTTGAAAGGGCGCACAGAGCACTGGGGCCACCAGTTGGAAATAGGCCCCGGGATATCATAATATGTTTGGCACGATATAAAACCAAGGAGAAAATTGTCAACAAAATGAAGAGGGGTGGAGCCCTAATTTGGCAGGGATATCAAGTGAACATATATGAGGACCTATCAGCAGGCACGTTACAGAGGAGGAAGGCGATGCAACCAGCTACACAATTACTGTGGAGAGCGGAAGTTAAGTATCGGTGGCTGCACCCATTTGGATTATCGTTTACCCTTAAAGGGCGGTCATGGAGGACACAGACACCAGAGGCGGCGATGAAGATACTACGTGAAGCGGGCCTATGGTCCCAGGATATACCTCTGGGATCAGGTCCCTCAACAGGAAGGGGGCAGGAGCAATATGGAGGCAGCCAAGAGAGAAAGAGCAAGCGGGCGGCAGGACAAGGGCAAGAGCTGCATGAGGATCGGTTGGTGGATGAAACCTGAAGATGCCTGAGGACTGAGATTTGCTGGTTATGTATGGAGGGGCGAGGGGGGGAGTATGTTTAAGTATGTTGTTTAAGAATGTTTATTAGGAGGTTTTTGTGTACTATGTAAGGTTGTGGAGGGGGAGGAGGGTGGGGTGGTAGGGAGGGTAAGGGGTGGGGAGACGGGGGAGTAGGGTAGGGAAAGGAGCATGGTGTTTGATGGAGAAGGAAGGGGTGAGCAGTTGAGTGAGCGGTGGGTGGGGGTGGGGATCGAAACAGGAGGGAGAGGGTAGGAGTGAGGAGGAAGGAGAGGCGGGGGAGGGAGGGGGTGTTTGAGTACGGGCAGGTGGAGGAGGGTGGGGGGAGAGACGAACGGGATGAGGGGACGGGGGGATAGGTTTGTGGAAGTATAAGGGCTGGGGAAGGTAGGGGGCGCACTACTCCTGAGTTATCCTCTGGAAGTGCGGGAGGATGAGGGGGGGATGGAGGGGGAGGGGAGAGCGGGCAAGGGGTCAGCAGGGATTGGGGAGGCTAGTGAGTATTCATGACAAGGGGAAGGGGAGGGGTAAGGTAAGGTGGGGTGGGGTGGGGTGGGGAAGGGAGGGGAGGCAGAAACAGGGGAAGGGGAATGGGCAGCGGAGAAGGTTAACAATTGCGACAATGAATGTGAAGGGCTTGCGTTCGTGACAGAAAAGAAGTTTGGTGGAGATGGAGGGTAGAAGAATGGGTGCAGATATTATGTGCATACAAGAAACACACCTGCGAGTGGGGCTGGAGTATATGTTGGAATCTAGGCAATACCCCAAGGTGTTTTTGGTGGGTCAGAGAGTAAATCCCAGGAAAGGGGGGGTCAGAATCTTGGTGGGGGGGAAATACCAGAATATGGTGAAGGATTTTAGGTGGGGGAAAGGAGGAAGATGGGTGGGGGCGCTATTGCATATTGAGCGGGAAGAGGTGTGGGTGATAAGCTTATATGGCCCCAATGAGAAGCAGGGGGAGGCGTATGAGCAAATTTTGAAGGAGTTGGAGGGATTTGGGAACACCCAAATAATCTTGGGAGGTGATTTTAATTTGACGTGCAATCCCAGAGTGGATACTAGCGGGGGGCAGGGGGGTGGAGGGCGAGGAGATAGGCGAAGCCTGCATAAAATGAGGGAACGATTGGGCTTAGTAGATATATGGAGAAGCTGGCATCCGGGAGAACGGAAATACACCTTCTACTCCCCGGTACACGGCACCTACAGCAGGTTAGATATGATTTGGGTGGGTGGTCAATGGGTAGAGAGAATAAAGGAAGTGGAACATGGCTTAATAACTTGGTCAGACCATGCGCCAGTGAGTGTTCAATTCGATATGGGAAGAACGGATGAAAGTTTAAAATTTTGGAAACTTAATGACTCCCTGCTTGAGGAAGAGCGGCACGTGGGAAAGATTAAGGAGCATATAAAGGAATACCTTCGGTTAAACGACACAGGGGAAGTGCCCATGGGGGTGGTGTGGGATGGGTTAAAAGCGGTTATTCTGGGACAGCTGGTTAGTTTGGGGGCGCGAGTAAAAAGGGAAAAGGGGGCAGTGGAAACTGAATTGTTAAGACAATTGAGAGGATTGGAAGGGGTGCATCAGAGAGTGTCTGATCCGCATATAATTGCAGAGCTCAATAGGGTAAGAGCGGAGCTGAGTAAATTAAGGGCCCAAGAAATAGCATACCAGCTAGCGGTACTGAAGCAGGCCCATTTTGAAGGGGGGAATCGGGCGGGGAGGTTGCTGGCCAGTCGGCTTAAGGGAAGAAGGCAGGCAGCGCACGTAGAGGGCATTCGCAATACTAAAGGGGAATGGGTACATCAAGCTAAGGGAATTAGGGGGATATTTCGGGAGTTTTATGAGAACTTGTATAAAAGTGAACTAAAGGCGGGGGGGGGGGGGGGGTGTGTGGTGGAGATTGCAGAGTTTTTGGAGGAGTGTGATTTGCCGCAAGTGTTGAGGGAGGAACGGGAGCGTTTAGGACGGGAGATTTAGGAGGAAGAGGTAAGGAGGGCTATAGCTACCTTGAAACTTGGAAAGGCGCTGGGATTAGATGGGTACACGGCAAAGTTCTATAAGGTAATGTCAGAATATATCATACCTGTCTTTACTAGGGTAGTGAATAAGGTCCTGCAGGGGGAGGGCCTTCCACAGACAATGGCGGAGGCTGGCATAACGGTTTTACCGAACCCGGGTAAAGATAAAGGAGTATGCGGATCCTATCGACCCATATCCTTAAACTTAGATGCAAAAATTTTGGCAAAGGTGCTGGCATATAGGATTCAAGATATAGTGCCGCAGTTGATACACCCTGACCAGACGCGTTTTGTAAAAGGGCGGCAAGGCAGTGACAATGTGCGAAAGATTTTGAACATTATGTGGCAACTGCAGGGGACTAAAGAAGCGGCAGTGGTGATTACTGTCGACGCGGAAAAAGCTTTTGATCGAGTGGAATGGCCCTTTATGTTCCAGGTTTTGGAGAAAATGGGGTTTGGAGGGAAGTATATCAGATGGCTAAGGGCTTTATATCAGGGGCCACGTGCTAGAGTTCGAGTGAATGGTGGGTATTCAGAGAGCTTTGAGCTTCATAGGGGTACTAGACAGGGATGCCCCTTATCGCCTTTATTGTTTGCACTAGCTATTGAACCGTTGGCAGCATATATCAGACGGGCGGGGGATATAAAGGGAGTGAGGATACGAGGGAGGGAGGAAAAAATTGGACTCTTTGCGGATGATGTTATTTTTACCTTGACACAGCCGCTAACAACGTTACCAGTGTTGATGACGGCTATTCAAAGGTACAGCCGGATGGCAGGGTATAGAATGAATCAAGGTAAGACTGAATTATTGGGTTTTAACTTAGTGCCTAGGGTGGAGGAGAGCCTGAGACATTATTTTAAGTTTAGGTGGGTGACCGGGAGTTTTCGCTATTTGGGGATCCAGTTGGGGATTCCTCTAACCCGGATCAAGCATTGGAATTATCAGGGATTGGTGGAGAGTATCAGGCAGGACTTATCTCGATGGAGGGGGTTGTTTTTGTCCTGGATGGGTCGTATTGCTGTTGTGAAAATGAACGTTCTCCCAAGGTTGCTGTTTGTTCATATGTCCTTGCCCTGCAGGTTGGTAAGAAAGGAAATAGATAGGATGCAAAATCTGCTTTTACAATTTATCTGGGATGGAAAACGTCCGAAAGTGGCTAGGGCTACTATGTTTAAGGCAAAGGAGGAGGGGGGGCTGGGGGTCCCGTCATTGCTTCGATACTATGAAGCGGCGCAACTTCCTGCATTGTTTGCGTGGAAGGAGGGGGTGGAGTGCCCGGGGTGGGTGGGTATGGAAGGGGAGGAGGGGGAAAGCGCAGGGGCTTGGATCTGGAACCCCGGGGTGGGAAGACGGGGACGGGTGGATGAGAATCCGTACAGAGAGCTTATGAGACAGGTCTGGGTGAAATGGAGGGGGTACGTGTTAGGAGGGAAGCAGTACTCTAGGGAAACTCACATTCAGATGGTGATGGAGGGTAAGAGGGGGGAGGGGCGGGGGTTTTTAGGAGGTGGGGGGAGAAAGGGTTGTGGAAAATTGGTCAGTTGGTGGAGGATGGGGGGAGAGTTCGGAGATTTGAGGAGCTCCAACAGCAATATCACTTGGAGGAGCGGGATAGATATGGGTATGTCAGACCGTGGTATTGGCTACAGCGGAGGGAGGTGAAAAAGGATTGGAGTGCAAAACCTACACCATTTGAGGAGATGATGGGCAGTAAAGGATTGCCTACTCGGATAATCTGTAAGCTATATAAGTTCTTGGGGGAATCAAAGCAGGGGGCTATACGTGGCCAGCTACAGTGGGAGGAGGAGTTGGGAGGGCAGTGGGATTCCGAGAGGTGGGAGCGTATTTATATTCGGACCCATAAATTAGCTCTGGGGACAGCAATGCTGGAAAACAGCTATAAGTTAAGGTTGAGAATGTATTGGACCCCGGTGTGGCTCCACGCATTATATCCAGAAAGTCCGGAATGTTGTTGGAAGGGGTGTGGGGCCAGAGGGGATTTGTTGCACATGGTTTGGAGCTGCCCTAAGGTACGGGAGTATTAGTTAGGGGTGGAAAGACTTACGGTAGATATTACAAGGGTGCAGGTGCAGTTCACTCCCAGTATGGTAATATTGAATGAGGGGGTGGAGGGGGGGGGGAGAGGAGGAGTTAGGGAGACGACAGGGGTACTGTGTAATAGCGGGCCGGATCAGCCTGCTCCATTGGTGGAAGAGAATGGATGTCCCTCTGCTAGCGGAGGTGGTGGGGAGAATGGAGCAATTGTGGAGCTTCTGTGCCATTGAAGAGCATCAAAAACATACTATTCAAAGGTATAACGGTGTGGGGACAGTATGAACAGTGGAGAACGGGGGGGGGGGGGGTAGAACAGTGGCACGAGCAGGGGCAGGGGGAGGGGGCAGGATGAAGGGAAGGGTTAGGATTAGACTTATTCTAATTTACATCACTGGTATAAGTTCTGGGATGGGTAGTAATGTTGCCATCTATTATTGATGGGGAGTCTTTATGGGGATTGAAATGTATGACTGATATAACATGTTATTTGGGACAGAGTTAAGGATTTTTGTCTTATACAGTCAAACCTCGGTTTTCATGATTAATCCGTTCAAAAAAGTCTGACTAAAACCGAAACGGACTAAAACCGAAGCAAGATTTCCCATAAGAAATAATGTAAATTCAATTAATCCGTTCCAGACACCCAAAAATATTGACAAAAAATACATTTTATAGAGAATAACTATATTTTTACATACAGAAAACAATGAGAAATACATATAAATGACTAATGAAATGGATATAAATGAGCATGTAACATCACTTTTACCTTTATTGAAGACTTTTGTTGGCATATGGGACGCACTCCAGCCAGCTCCAGCTGCTCTCCCCTCCGGGGATCGAGCAATCACCACCAGCAGCGGAGGTGGGAACAGCCATCTTGGCCGGCTGCCCAATTGGGGCTCCAGCCTGCCTTGTAAAAGAGAAGCGCCATCGGGCGCTGGGAGAGGGACACACTCCAGACAGCTCCAGCTGCTCTCCCCTCCAGGGATCGAGCAATCACCACCAGAAGCGGAGGGAGGAGGGAACAGCCATCTTGGCCGTCTGCACAATCGGGGCTCCAGCCTGCCTTGTAAAAGAGAAGCGCCAATAAATATGGAAGACAGTCAATCAGCAAGAAAATCAAAATAAAGAAAATCCCACTTCTGGCCACAAGATGGTGCTCCATTTTCAACTGTACGAAAACCGAGACAACGTACGAAAACCGGAACAAAATCTTGATGAAAAAAGTCAACGAAAACCGAATCGTACGAAAACCAGGGCATACGAAAACCGAGGTTTGACTGTATTGTAAAGTGTTATTGAGGGGAGGGGGATGGTGTGGGGGTGTTTCTATGGACGGAGGGGGAGGGGGGAAATGTTTAGGTCTGGTAAATTTGTGTTTATAACTCAGAGGTTTATCAGGTTGGGAGATGTTAGCTCATTAGCGTATGGGGGGGAGATCTCAGAGGGTGGGGGGGTTTCTTCTGTCATGCAAACGTATGTTGGTGGTAGAAATTGTATAACGTAAAAAATGGTTGTAAATCAGGTACACATCGGGAGAGGGGATTTCTCACATTTTGTAGTATGGAATGTACAATGGTTTATACCTGATGGGGTGGTGGTTCTCTGTTATGTGTAGTGTTGTATGATGTGTGCTAATAAAAAAATTTAAATTATATATGAAAAGGTTGAATACATGGGGACAAAATTGACAATATGTATATGCCAAAAGGTGCAATCCCTCCCCCCTCTTCCCCCCCCTTCCCCCCCAGAACACACAAGCACCTCACCCCACACTCAACACACACACACACACGTCACCTCTGCACCACACATAGAGGCCCCCCCCAGTTCTACAGACACACACACACATGCACCACAGCCTGAACCCATGGCCACATCCCACATACAGACAGGCACAACCATTGCACCATACACCCACAGAGACGCTTGCTATCCTAAGCTATAACTATTATCTAAAGATGATGCATGGTGTAGGAACTCTAGTGCTGGTCTCATGAGAACACAAGGTCACAAGCTCTGGCTGTTAAGATTTTGGCCTGGCTCCTAAATCCGCACAAAATTTATCAAGGCCTAACCTTAAGGACATATACCTTGTATATGCATGTTTTTCTGACCTGGATGGAGGCACTCCTGAGGTGAGGTTTACGCCTATGCTTGTATTTCATAAAATACAATGGAAGCCTTGTGCATGCTTATGAGAAGATGAAACTTTGTATGGGAGCTTGCCAGGAAAGGGAGGGAGGAAAGGGGGTGCTGTTTATGTTCACATTATAAGTAACTTGATGCACAAATCTGTTATACAAGTTTACGATGATGATTAATTACTATTGAGTTGACATCGACTCCTGTCAATCATCATTACTAGTACTACTACTTAGGGGCGGTTCAAGGCAATCTTCTACCTGAGGCGTGAGGTACCAATAGTGGGGGGGAGGGGGGGATCTTCCTCAAAACTTCTATCAGGGACTGAACCAAACCAAAAAGCAAATTATCTAATGTGGAGGAAAGCAATGTGGGGAGCTCAGGGAAAGACAAGTTAAAACATCCTGTTTGATGGCAACAGCAGCATGCTTGTCTGGCCCCAGGACCAGTGAAAATTACTGATAACACAGGTACACTACCAAAAAACTGCCTCCAGTTTTGCAACTGATTCCTATAGATTTTGGGGTGCTGAATCCAGGAAAAATAGCCAAAATGTTCCATCACGTCACGTTTTCTTGCAAAATTAGATTTCTTACCCATATAAGGAATGTTCACATAATTTCTTTTTAGCCGACTGCAGTTTATTTTCTTGGCCCAAAATAGAGGTTGTAATGGTTAACTAACTAGAAACACTCCCTCATGATATTTTAGAGTGTTTTGTATTAATTTTATACATTAACAGGACAATTGGGAGGCGGGGGGCTAAATCCAGTACTCGCGCTGGCGCATGTTCTTTCCTGTTCGCCTCGCCTCGTTCGCTCGCTCAAACACGGTGGTTGCGACATGAACGTTCCTGTCAAATTTCAGTTTCTTGCAAGTTCATTATTATCTTTTGTTTGCTCAGTCGTAATCCAGCTTTATTCCGAAGTGGTTCACTACAGTTGTAGTTTGCAGTGCTGTGTATTTGTGATGGCTCACAGAGCCAGAGGTTGCGTCAACTATCCGGACAGTTTTTGTTTTATTTATGAGGAATATACCGTGAAAAAGCGGCAGAGGAACATTTCTGCATTTATTAAAAAAGTATATTTCGCCTATTTCGGTTTGAAGTTAGGCGATCAAGACAAACCGTGGGCTCCTCACAAAGTGTGCAAGACATGTGAGGAAGATCTACGCTTATGGATGAAAGGTAAAAAACAAGCATTTTGTTTCGGAATACCTATGATGTGGCGTGAACAAAGAGACCACAGCAGTGACTGCTATTTTTGCTCTTGCATTGTGAAGGGATACAACTTAAAAAATAAGAACGTAATAAGTTACCCCAACCTTCCCTCAGCAATTAGGCCTATACCTCATAGCAACGAAGTACCTGTGCCTGAACCACCAAAATCTTTGGATCATATTTGTGTGGACGGTTCTGATCATGATGAGACTCATCAGATGGCTTTTCCCGATGAGTCCAGTACTTCCGAGTTTGAAACTGAACCAGATCCGAAACCTGAACTTTTCTCTCAAGCTGAATTTAATGATTTAGTCCGGGATTTAGGACTCCCAAAAGATGCTGCCCAATTGCTAGGTTCTCGGCTTAAACAGAAAAATCTATTGTCACCAGGAACAACTTTTTATTGGTACCGCAACCGCGAGACACAATTTTTGAAGTATTTCAGCAAAGAGGAAGATTTGGTATTTTGCAACGATATATACGGAGTGATGGAAAAGTTTAAACTCAAGTATGATCCTGCTGAATGGCGGCTGTTCATTGATTTGTCAAAAGACAGCATAAAAGGTGTTCTTCTTCATAATGGCAACACATTCGCTTCAGTTCCTATTGCTCACTCTGTTATTCTCCAAGAAAAATACGAGAATTTGGCCCTGATTCTTCAGAAGATTCGTTATGATGAGCATAAGTGGATGATTTGTGGAGACTTTAAAATTCTATCCATGCTATTAGGGCAGCAATCCGGTTTCACCAAATATCCCTGCTTCCTTTGCTTGTGGGATAGCCGGGCCCGCGACCTACACTGTGGGAAAAAAGACCGGCCAATTCGGGAGTATTTGAGACCCGGTGAGAAAAATGTTCTTCATGAGAGCTTGGTACCTCGTGATAAAATTCTATTACCACCTCTCCACATTTAAGTTGGGTCTCATTAAGCAATTCATCAAGTCCCTTCCAAAAGAGGGTGAGTGCTTTCGGTACCTTTGCTCAAAGTTCCCCCGACTTTCTGAAGCAAAGCTAAAGGAAGGAGTGTTTGTTGGCCCTGATATAAGGAAACTCATTTCAGATGGAGCATTCGCTGAAACGATGTCTGAGAAGGAAAAAGAAGCCTGGGATTCCTTCAAGGATGTTGTTCTCAAATTCTTGGGGAACAGGCGGGATGAGAACTATAAGGATATTGTTGCCAGGATGCTCAATGCCTTCAAAGAACAAGGCTGTAACATGAGCCTGAAAGTCCATTTCTTGCACTCCCATGTGAACTACTTTCCCGAAAACCTGGGGGCGTACAGTGAAGAACAAGGTGAAAGGTTTCACCAGGACATCAAGGACGCAGAGAGAAGGTACCAAGGAAGATGGAACACCACTATGATGGCTGATTTCTGCTGGTTGCTGCTGCGGGAAACCCCAGATGAAAAATACGCCAAGCAGCGCACCAAGAGAAGCATTCGGGGGAAGAAGAAACGGGCCCACCAGGAGATTGATTGACCCAAGAATGACTTTAAAATCTAAACTGTGTTGACAAATATCGTGTTTTTACTAAACTTTGAAATAAAAATTTGCTAGTTATTACCACAGTGTCGGATCTCATTTATTAGAATTTTATTTTCACACCATCGGGTGTTTGTCTTCATGTATTGCAATGGTGCGGTTTGCATTTTCTATTCTTACATACATACCTGTACAACATATTTTGCACATTTCTTTGCTTTGCTTTGTGTCTAACCTCGCTCTTATATGCTCAATGTTTGTGCACATGTATGTGGCTGTTTTAAGTGCAGACAATTTTGCTACCATCACAGTGTGTTTTGTTGACATTACTCTATTCTTATGTGCTGCTTTGTTACAATTGTCTTTATTCTTATTTGAATAACTACTAAACCATTAGTATAAAGAATTCATCCAAGAAACTTTTATCTCGATCGCACTCAATCTGAAACGTTCACCTCAAACTGCTAACCCAATGTAGCAAAAAATCTGTACGTGATGGAGCAAATTGGTTACCAGATTTGGATTCAGCGCACCAAAAAACGTAAAAATCAATCGAAACATTAGAGGCAGTTTAAAAAATTTTTTTTTAGTGTACCTGTGTAATTAAATGTTATCCTGATCTGAATGTTACCCTTACCACAACAATTCTGTAAAAATGCCTAATTACAATATTACACAATTTAATATTTAAAAAAAACCCTCAAACTGCATGAGCCTGCCTATTTATCCCAACAGGGGGGAATTCGACAATGGTTCTTTCAGTTTTTGTGACTATCAGGATCTAATGTCTAGCTTTGACGTCTGCTGCTCTTTACTGCCCCCCCCCCCCAGCTGCTGTCCTAGGCAACTGCGTTGTGTTTGTTCCTGCCCACATGACCAATATATGTCAACACTTGCATGGACATCACTATGGAGAGAGTGTAGGCGAGGGAGCAAAGTACCCCCTCCCCCAACCCTTTTTTTCAGACTCTCTTCATGTGTTTGGTTTTCAGCTTTTGCCCTCATTTTTTCCTCCCATCCACCCAATGCACTATCAGCAGCTCTAACATACCCACCAATGGCCCAGCCTCCCCCCTATCAGGATTCCATTTTATACTACAGTTTGTACATCTAAAAACAAGCAGATGAATCCTCACTGGTATAGACTCCTACCCTTTTAAGTAATTTAACAAAGTTGCTCAATAAAAGGATGAGGAACCCCTAAGCCTGAAGAGAAGGTCATTGTTTTAAAATACCAAAACATAAACACACATAAGGCATATATACAGATTTATTACTGAACGGAGGCAGTTTTAACAGCAGCACCAAGTCAGGGCCAACAGTAGCTTCCACCTTGAAAGGCCACTCTTCGATACAATATGTTCAAAAAGGTTATAGCTCATCAATAAGAGTTCCAGATCAGGGACCTGGAAGAACAGGAACAACATACCAAGATCTCATCCTGTTTCATTACAGGCTAATTTGAAACCCTGACCTAGTTCAGTGCTTCAATTTTCCTTGCTTAATACATCTAGTCCCCAAAGGCTTGTTATCTTGTCTTCACAGTCCAAACAACTCAGTAAAACAGTCATAGCTATTTTACAGGTCTCCAGCATCCTGCCTACTGGCCCCAGGTGAGCATTCAAAAAACAAAAACAGACAAAACAATTAAACCATCTTCAACTGAGAATTACTGTAAACAAAAAAGATCACTACAAAAAAAAAATCTGAACATTCCACCAACCAGCTTTCTTTTTCTGGTAGGTTAACTTATCCAGAATAAACTCTTCCCCTCACTCTGCTCAAGGACCTTTTCTAGGAAGGGCAAGGGTGGGGCCCAGAAATTCAGCACATCCCCCCCCACTGGCTCCTTCTTGGGATTTTTCCTACCCTCCCACACCTTTTTCCACCTTCACTAGTTTATTTTTATTTTTCAGGTTCTTTTTCCCTTCTCCCTCATTTGCCCTGCAGGGACCAGATGCTCCTTCATGTGGCCCTAGTCTCAGTTCCACTAGCTGGGTTGGCATGTCCTGGTAGGCTGGTCAGGCTGATGATGTGAAGAATCAGACTGTTGTGTGGCCATAGCAGTTTACCAGAATGTTGATGGATCCAGCACTCAGTGCTGCATAGCTTCAGTACAGTCCCACACTTTTTTCCTACCTTCCACAACAGTCATATAGGGCTTTGCTGTTAGGGACTCAAGACCCAAGAATGGATAGGCAGTGGCTGAAGGTGTACCAGCCCAGGGCTTCCTGCACATCATGCTGCTCCCTGATGTTCTATTTGAATAAAAAGCCACTTTCTGCTAGACTCCATTGCAGGGTTTGCTTGCACTGCCAACTTTTTTTTTTCTTTTTCCAATTTAAGAATTTTTTTATGTACAAACAATTCCACCATCTAATTTCCCTTAACATCATTCCAGTAGTGGCACCTAGTACCCTTTTTTATCAGCTTCTTTTACGCCCTCCTCCTTTTATCCCACCCAGCTTAACACACATCATTATCAACATCAGCCTCCACTTGGCTCTCATTTACAATAATAATGAAAATAATAATATGCATCATAAAACAATAATAATAACAATAGTATCAACAATAATTATATTAATTATAACTACAATTTTTATAAAATAGAATAAAAGGGGGATACCAATATCAACCACTACAATCCCCCCTCCTCCGCCTTTTATGTGAAGGTCAGCTTCCGAAGAGGTTCTGAGCTATCTCCTCCCAGACCCGTACCACTCAATCCCATCTTCCCCCCTACCGCCCTAAGTCCCCTACCCTCCCACCCCCCCTCAAATTGTACCGTACCACTCCGCACCCTACATTTCTATTGCCCCCTGTTCCCGACAGTTAAGCTGTTTATCCATTATACCACTCCCCCCTATACCACCACCCTACCTTCCCCCCCTTAATCCTTCATCCAGGCATGCCACCCTCTCTCCCTCCAAGCCTTATAATCCTGCCAGATCTCTGCATGCTTTGCTGCTTTATTACGACCACATGCTCCCACCTTGCTTACAACCCATAGAAACAACAGTTTCCCAATGATTTCCTTCATCGTTGGTATGGCCCTGTTTTTCCATTTCTGTAAGGCTGCCAATCTAGCCGCCACCCCACAATAGCTGAGGAAGATGGCCAGCCCCCAGTTCCCTTCTTCCTCCCCCTCAGTCAGGACCATTTGTGCTGGGGTAAGTTTGATCTGTACCCTTGTGACATCTCTATAAAAACACTCCATCTCTCTCCACAAAGGCTGAATTCTTGGACACCCCCAAACCATATGTAGGCGGTCACCCTGCTCTCCACAACCCTTCCAACAGCTAGCATTCCTATCCTGATAGATGGTTTGCAACTTAGCTGGCGTCCAGAGCATCCGGAGCCTAAATTTGAGACAGTTCTCCACCAGTGTCGTTCCCCACGCTAGCCGCCTTTCCCACTCGTATATTCCCTTCCACCTCCCCTCCTCCCATGTACCCCCCAATTTTTCCTCCCATTGTTCCTGCCAGTGGGCTTTACCCTCTTGTTTGGCATTTAAGATCTAATATAATTTGGAGACCAGTCCCTTTACTGTATCCTGTTTACTCATTAATTTCTCAAACCCCGTTGGACCGTGTTGTAGGTCCTGCCTAACCACCTGTCTTTGCAAATAGTACCACAATTGCATATAACCATGGTATTCAGTGTCCTTCACCCCATAGTCCCTTTTAAGGTCTTCATAGGGTCTTATCTTTCCTGTCACATCCAACACCTGCCCCACCCTTTCCAGCCCCCTTACCGCCCACTTTTTAAAGTTACCTCCCCCTCTCCCAGGGGCAAAGGTGCCCATATTCTGCAGGTGAGTCTCTCGGGCCAAGCTTTTCCCTTGCAATAAATAGTTCTTCCACTTACCCCAAATTTGCAATGTTAACCTCCGTTGAGGATTCTGCTGCCCTCTCCCCACCCCTTTCTCCTCTCCACCCCACACCACTGCCTCCATACACTTCCCACACTCCTTCTCCATATGGATCCATTGCATGGTTTCCCCCCTTTTTCTCCATACAAACAGAGCTCTCAGCTGCGCTGCCTCATAGTACTTTGCCAAGTTAGGTACCCCCAGCCCCCCTTCATCCTGTGGCCTAAACATTGTGAGCCTACCCACTCTTGGCCTCTTCCCCTCCCAAATAAACCTCATAATCAGGTCCTGTAGCACCTTAAGACTTTCCTCGTGACTTTACACGGTAATGCCATGAAAACAAATAGCAGCCGTGGTAGCACATTCATCTTTATGGTAGCTATCCTCCCCATCCATGACAGGTGTAGCCCCTTCCACCTTTCTAAATCCCTCCTTATCGCCCCTATCAAGGGTTTATAGTTCCATTCCTGTAGGTGACTTACGGAGTTACCAAACTGAATACCCAAGTAGCGAAAGCTACCTCGCACCCACTTAAATGGGATGCTTTCCCGCAGTCTCTCCTCCAGGCTCTTCGTGAGGTTAAAGCGCAATATTTCTGTTTTGTCCAAGTTCAGCTTATATCCTGACACCTCACTGTACCTCTCTCTATAGCCCACAACAGGTTTGGTAGGCTGACAAAAGGGTGACCCAGAGTGTAGATTACATCGTCAGCAAAAAGTGCTACTTTACTTAACTGCCCCTGCACTTCAAACCCCTGACTATCCACCTGCCCCCTAATATAATCGGCCAGTGGCTCTATTACTAAGGCAAACAATAAGGGTGACAAGGGACACCCCTGTTGTGTTCCCCTGCACAGCTGAAAACTATCATAGTACCCCCCATTTACCCTTATCCCTAGCCCTTGGGCAGTCGAACAGCGCCCTCACCCACCGCAGAAACTGTTCTCCTAGCCCTACTCTGGCTAACACCTGCATCATAAATTGCCATTCTACTTTGTCAAAAGCTTTTTCGGCATCAACCATCAAGAAGACAGCCTCCTTCCCTGTTTCCTGCAGGGACCAGTTAACACTCAAAAGCTTCCCTGTCTCCCTTTAATAAACCCCGTCTGATCCCTATGTACCAACATCTGCATTACCTTCTGCAATTGAGCCGCCATGATTTTGGCCAACACCTTGGCATCCAAATTAATAAGCAATATGGGCCTATAGGCTCCACATTGGGTGTGGTCTTTTCCCTCCTTCGGTATAATTGTTATACCTGCTTCTGCCATAGATCTGGGGAGCCCCTCTCCCCCGTAACACCCCATTGAATACATCCATTAAGAACCCCCCATCTCATCCTGCATTACTTTGTAAAATCTTGCCGTATAGCCATCCAAACCCGGCGCTTTCCCTTCCTTAAATGAGTTCACTGCTCCCTTCACCTCTTCATAGCTCACCGGTCTCCCCAACTCTTCCGCCTCCCCTTCAAAGTGCTGCTTGAGGCAGCTACCTCGGGTGACTTAATAGTAGAGCCGCCCTGCTACTACTTGTATAGCGCTGCAAAGCATGCAGTGCTGTATAGAGACATGTAAGAGACAATTCCTATTCATAAGATCTTACAGGCTACTCAAGACGACAACACAACTGGGGACTAGGGTAAATCTAAGGGAATGGTAAAAATACACATAGGAGGTGATCAGGAGACTAAGGGGATATCCAAAAGCAGCCTCGAAGAGATGGGTTTTTAGTCTGGATTTGAATAGGACCAGAGATGGAGCCTGACGTACAGACTCAGGTAGCTTGTTCTAGGCATATGAAGCAGCAAGGTAGAATGAGTGACGTCTGGAATTGGCAATGGCAGTTAAGAGCACAGATAAAAGGGATCTGCCAGACGAGCAGAGTTGCTGGGAAGGAATGTAGGAAGAGATAAGAGAGGAAAGTAGTAAGGAGCCACAGAATGAATACACTTATAGATCAGTAAGACAGATTTGAAATGTATGCAGAAACGGATAGGGTGCCAATGAAGCGACTTGAGAAAGGGGGAGGAGGTTTACATGAGTATAGCAACAATGACAGAAAATTAGTCGTGCAGCTGAGTTTTGAATAGATTGAAGTGGAGAGATAGGATTCAGAGGGAGACTAGCGAGAAGTAAGTTACAATAGTCCAGACGGAAGGTCACTAGAGAATGAAAAAGGGTTATAAGAACATAAGATATGCCGTACTGGGTCAGACCAAGGTCTATCAAGTCCTGCATCCTGTTTCCAACAGTGGCCAATCTAGGTCACAAGTACCTAGCAGTTTCCCCAAAAGACACAGGTTCCACAATGCTTGTATTGGGTCAAGCAGTGAATATCCTGGGTCCCCTTTAATAATGGTTTAGGGGCCTTTCCTCCAGGAACTTGTCCAAACCTTTTTTTAAATCCGGCTTCACTAACAGCTTTTACTACATCCTCCGGTAACGAATTCCAGAGTTTGATTATACGTTGAGTGAAAAAATATTATCTCCAGGAACAAGCAGGAATGAGTCTTCACATATGGGTACGTCGGTACTGATGGAGCCTGTGCGGGAACGCTCCCCAGCTTCCCAAAAAGGAAAGCTTTTGGGAGCATCCCACAGCACCTGCGTGCTGCCTTCCCGCCTTTCCTAACCGCCTCTCCCCAGTTCTTCTTTGCCGCGGAGCCAGCAGGTCGTGTTCCTGTCACCGCTGAAGAAGTTCTTTGTTTTATTTTATTGCTTTGGTCGCGCGTCTGCCTCTCCCGACTTCGGACCGGTACCGCCGGTTCTTTCTTTCTTTTCTTGAAAAAAAACAACAACATATTTTTCCCTCACTTAGTGTGTTTTTCTTCTTTGGGCCTTAGGCCTCACAAGAAATTTTTCCTCATGGAAAAACCAGCCTCCGGGTTTAAATAATGCACTAAGTGCAGCGGTACTATTTCTGTTACCGACACCCATGAATGGTGTCTTAAATGTTTGGGTCCTGAACACTCCATTTCGGATTGTCCGTCCTGCTCTTTGTCTAAACGAGGGTTACAGAACCGAGCAGCCAAGCTCCATGTGCTGTTTACCTCTGATGCAGCTTCAGTAGCATCGACGTCTTCCAGGGCTGCTTCTTCCTCCCATGGATCTCAGGTAACCAAACATAAATCCAGCCGGTCCTCGAAGGGTAGATCTCCTTCCAAGCATCGAGATGCCTCCGGGCTTGCCCTCGAGGATTCTGCACTGGCAAAACAACCCTGGCGGGAAGCTCCGGCTTCCAAAGCTCCACCTCTGGGGTTACAGGTTGACATCGATGGCACGGCCTCGACCGATCACCTGTTAGAATGCTCTGGGGTACCGGCGCAAACTTCCGGTACCGAATTCCAGGCATTCATGGCGTCGATGGATCAGAATGTTCTATCCATGCAGCAGGCTATCACGGCCTTCATTCAAGCTGCGACGCCGCTGATACCACAACAGACTCCGTTGTCGGTATCAGCTCCGGTACCGGCACCAGCGCCGGTACCGACTGCATCAACATCGACCAGGATGCTGACTGCAGCGGTTCCCTGTCCAGGGATGCTCATCGGTACCGAACCGGTGCCGATGACGCCCGATGTCGATACCGCTCGATACGCGTATCGAGTGTTAGCAGAGCACCCTGACAGGTGATACTTTGATTCCTCTGATGATTCTGATACGAGGAGTCTGCTGAAGTATCCATAGCCCTTCCTGAAGAGCCGCCTTCTCCAAAAAGAAGAATGTCTCCTCCAGAGGACTTGTCCTTTCAAGACTTCATAAGAGAAGTGGCTAAAGGACTTTCTATTTCAGTAACCTCTGAATCAGAGCCTAGAGCAAAAAAATTAGATATTTTAGGTTATTCTAAGGCTCCTAAAGAGGCAGTCACCTTGCCAATTCATGAGATTCTTTATGAACACATGATTGACTTATGGGAGACTCCTCTCACTATCTCTCCTCATTCTCGTAGATTGGACACTATGTACCGTGTCCCTCCTTGTCCTGGTTTTCATAAAACACAGCTTCCTCACCATTCTATTGTGGTGCAGTCAGCTATGAAAAGGATAAAGAGTGCAAAAAGACACTCTTCTGCTCCTCCAGGAAGAGAATGCAGGACCTTGGATGCTTTTTGTAGGAAAATCTTCCAAGCCAGTATGCTCATTGCCAGAATCAACTCCTATAGTCTTTATATGGGGATGTTTCTGAAAGAAGTTGCAGATAAACTGCACACTTTCCTCCCTTTTCTTCCAGAGGATAAAAGGGAAGAATTCCTTATTTGGCTTAAGCATACTCAAGATATTTCAAAGTTTTCCAACCGTGCAGCTTTTGACTCCTTTGAAGGTGCCAGCAGAGCTTCGGCCATTGCCATAGCTGCTCGCAGAATTGCTTGGCTCCAGGCTTCTGATCTAGTACCTTGGGTCCAGGATGGCTTAGGAAATCTTCCCTGTACAGGTGAAAACCTGTTTGGCAAAGAATGGCAAATAAAAGCCACTCAAATGGATGCAGAAAATTCTGATTTGGATAGACTTTCAAAGTCAACCTCCCTTCCTGCCAAGAAAAAACCTTTCAAGAAGTATTTTTTCAAAAAGGGCAGATTCCCTTCTGCTTCTGGCCAACAATCATCTACAGGTCACTTTGCTACTAAGCGTCAGCAACCTAAACAGGCCAGGCCTAAGTCTACAGGGGCTGCTGCAACTCATCAGACCCAACCTCCTCAGGGTTTTTGACTTGATGCTAGAGAACTTAGCCTTTCTGGCTCTAAAACAGCCAGAGCCTCTCACCATTCCAGGAAGGTTAGCTCATTTTGCTCCCAGATGGGAGCAAATTACATTAGAGCAGTGGACCCTCTCCATCATAAGGGAGGGCTACAAACTTCATTTCTCAAACCTTCCTCCTCACACCATGGTGAGGCACTTCAATTCTCCAACATCTCTTCTCGACCTTCTAGGTCAGGAGGTGGCTACCCTTCTTGCCCAAGGGGCAATAGAAGAAGTACCTCTTCTTCAACAAGGGTCAGGGTTTTACTCCCCCTATTTTCTGATTCCAAAGAAAACAGGGGGATACAGACCCATATTAGATCTCAGGGAATTGAACAAATTTCTATGCAAGGAGAAGTTCAAGATGCTTTCTCTGGGCACTCTCCTTCCATACCTTCAAAGTCAGGATTGGCTTTGTTCTCTAGATCTCAAGGATGCGTACACACATGTCCTCATCCATCCATCTCACAGAAGGTTCCTCTGTTTTCTTTTCCATGGAAAACATTACCAATACAGGGTGCTTCCTTTTGGTCTGGTCTCTGCTCCAAGAGTGTTCACCAAATGCATGGCAACAGTAGCTGCATTTCTACTCACTCTGGGAATATTTGTATTCCCATACCTGGACGACTGGCTCATCCAATCTCCATCTCAGTCAGAGGCCCAGATTTCCCTGGACCGCACAAGACGCATTCTGCAGTATCTGGGACTTGTGGTAAACCTCCCAAAGTCTCAGCTCACCCCTACTCAGTCCCTAGAGTTCATAGGGGCCTGGTTGGATACTACCACTGCAAGGGCCTACCTTCCTCAGGCCCGTTGCCAACGTCTAGTGCAGTTAGCCTCCCAGATTCAGTCAAAGAACCACTTAACTGCCCGGGAGATGCTACAACTGCTAGGCCACATGGCATCCACAGTGCATGTGGTACCCTATGCTCGCCTACACATGAGAGCAGCTCAATGGACTTTGTCCACCCAGTGGACTCAAGCATCAGAAGCTCTCTCAGACCAAATAGCAACCTCCAAACGTCTCTTTTGGTCTCTCCAATGGTGGATGTCCACCCAAAATCTGTTGCTGGGGTCCCCTTTCCAACAGTTGTTGCCCCAGGCAACCCTCACAACAGATGCCTCCCAAACAGGTTGGGGAGCTCATCTACAAAACCTCTCCACTCAGGGCACTTGGTCTCCACAGGAGACCTCTCTTCATATCAACCACTTGGAGCTTCGAGCAGTTTTTCTAGCTCTCAAGGTCTTTCATACCCTGCTCAGCTACAAGACAGTCCTCATTCATACGGACAATCAAGTAGCCATGTTTTACATAAACAAGCAAGGAGGAACTGGCTCTCTGTCGCTTTGCAACGAAGCTTTAAGATTGTGGGCCTTTGCCAGAGAGCATCAAATCCATCTCCTGGCCGTATACCTCCCAGGAATTCATAGCTCTTGGGCAGACAGACTCAGTCGAGTTCTGCTTCCACACGAATGGTCCCTGCACATGGATCAGGTACTCAGAATCTTCCAAGAATGGGGAACCCCGATCATAGACCTCTTTGCAAGTCCGTGGAATGCCAAACTTCCCCGGTTCTGTTCCAGAATTCCGTGTCAGGGAGTTCAGGCCAAGGATGCCTTCCTCCTTCACTGGGGTCAAGGCTTCCTGTATGCCTTTCCACCCATTCCCTTGATTCCCAAGACTCTGTTCAAACTCCAGAGGGATCAAGGATCTATGATCCTCATAGCTCCACGCTGGCCACGCCAAGTGTGGTACCCTCTACTTCTGCATCTCTCCCAAGACCCCTCCCTGGACTTGGGAGCTGCTCCAGACCTTCTGGTCCAGGAGGAGGGGACTTTGTGGCACCAAAACCCCAAGTCCCTTCACCTCAGAGCTTGGTTACTGAAGGCCTAGACCTTCAAGGCTGGAATCTTTCTCAGGAAGTGAAGGGTATCCTCCATGCTTCCAGAAAACCTTCTACTGGATGTTCCTATGCTTTTAAATGGAAAAGGTTTTCCATTTGGTGTACTAAAAAGGGTCTTGACCCTCTAGCACTACCTTTGAATTCTCTATTGGAATATCTCCTGCATCTTTCCAATGCAGGCCTTAAGACGAATTCAGTAAGGGTCCATTTGAGTGCTATTGCAGCATCCCTTAAGCCTATCAATGGACAACCTATTTCCTCTCATCCTCTTATTGCAAGATTCATGAGAGGCCTAACTTTAACTAAACCTCCCATTAGGCCTCCTCCGGTGGCATGGGACTTAAATCTGGTTCTTGGTCAGCTTATGAAGCCACCTTTTGAACCCTTAGCCACCACATCCTTGAAATGTCTTTCCTGGAAGGTTATTTTCCTCATTGCAGTCACCTCAGCTCGCCGCATCAGTGAACTGCAGGCCTTAGTGGCTAATCCACCTTATACAAGATTCCATCATAAGGTAGTCCTTAGGACCAATCCGCACTTTATGCCTAAAGTGGTCTCACCTTTTCATCTTAATCAAGAGGTATATTTACCAGTCTTTTTTCCAGCTCCTCATGCATCAAGTGCAGAGAGGAATCTTCATACTCTGGATTGTAAGAGCGCTCTTGCCTTTTACTTAAAAAGGACACAGCAACATAGAAAGTCTTCTCAGCTCTTTGTTGCTTTTGATCCCTCTCATTTGGGACTTCCAGTCTCTAAGAGGACACTGTCCAATTGGATTGCTCAGTGTATTTCTTTCACCTACCAGAGTAAGAACCTTTCTCTGGAGAGCCATGTCACAGCTCATAATGTGAGGGCCATGGCAGCCTCTATGGCTCATCTAAATTCTGTGTCCATCGACCAGATCTGTCGAGCAGCCACCTGGGCCTCGGTTCATACCTTCACAGCCCATTACTGCTTGGACAAGGACTCCCGCCGGGATGCCTTGTTTGGTCAGTCCGTTCTCAAACACCTGTTCCATTCTTAATCAACTCCTACCCTCCTTCCAAGGTTGGCTGCCTGAGATCCATAGTGGGAGGTAGAGCCCTTCCCAGGGTCTCATAACCTTAGGGATCTCCCAGGCATCTCTAGCTAGGGAGTCCCCATATGTGAAGACTCATTCCTGCTTGTTCCTGGAGATAGCACAGTTACTTACCTGTAACAGGTGATCTCTGGGAACAGCAGGAATAAGTCTTCACAACCCACCCACCTCCCCTAGGAGTTGTATCTCTCTGTCTGTCTTTCCTTTCCTCTCTCTCTCTTTGTCTGAGCTTTAAAACTCGAACTGGGGAGAGGCGGTTAGGAAAGGTGGGAAGGCAGTGCGCAGGCGCTGTGGGATGCTCCCAAAAGCTTTCCTTTTTTGGAAGCTGGGGAGCGTTCCCGCGCAGGCTCCGTCGGTACCGACGTACCCATATGTGTGAAGACTTATTCCTGCTGTTCCCAGAGATCACCTGTTACAGGTAAGTAACTGTGCTTTCTCTTATTAGTCTTATGCCTAGAACAAACTACCTGAGTCTGTATGCCTTCACTTGGTTTACAGCTTGTTGTGCTGTGAGGGCTTATGTGCATCAGTAATGCTGAGGGCTAAGCTATCAGTAGTTTAACTACTGGCAGTGTCTCTCCCAAGATGGACAGGTCTCAGCTTAGGTGCCAGACCAAGACAAATCACCCATCTGAGCAGCAACAGAATGGGATAGTGTTGGCGGCGGAGGATCACATTTTTGTGACAGTGGCAACAACACTAAAACTGCACGGAAGAAAGGCCTGGCAGTCTACTTCCGTATCTTGCCATGAAAACCCAATGGATAGTCACAACAAAACAAATTGCACTATAGTGCTGGAAGGTGAGACCCTCTGGTCAGAAGTCACTCAACTGGCTACTGGGGAGGAGCTGAAGACTTTTCAGAGTAAAGCCAGCATTTATGATATGGTTAGATCAAAGCCCTTGGGATGTCTGACTGCTGATGAAATGAGTCAGAAGCTGCAAAGATATCTTACATACTGGGACATGGAACATACGAAGCATGAACCAAGGGAAGCTGGAGGTGGTCAAGAATGAAATGGAACGTGTACAGATTGATCTGTTGGGTGTCAGCGAACTGAAATGGACTGGCATCAGGCACTTTGCATCATATGATCACATGTTTTACTATGCTGGAAATGAAGGACAAAGAAGAAATGATGCTGCATTTATAATTAAGAAGAGACTTGCAAGAACTGTAATGAAATACAATGCAGTCAGTGAACACTTAATCTCTGTTCAACTATGAGGAATGCCTATCAACACAACTATAGTTCAAGTATATGCCTCAGCAACAGCTGCAGAAGAGGATGAAATTGATGAGTTCTATGAACAAGTACAAGCTGAAATTGACAGAACATGCAAATAGATTATCCTCATAGTCATGGGAGACTGGAACGGAAATGTTGGCAACAAAGAAGAAGGCAAAATGGTTGGAAAATATGGACTTGGCAACAAATGAAGCTGGAGAAAGACTGATAGAATTCTGCAAGACCAACGATCTATTCATCTCAAACATCATCTTCCAGCAACACAAGCAGCGACTGTACACATGGACTTCACCCAATGGATTGTACAAAAATCAAATTGACTATGTCTGTGCAAGTCAACGATGGAAAAGCTCGATAACATCAACAAAGACAAAACCTGGAACTGACTGTGGTACAAATCGCCAACTGCTAGTATGCAAATTAATGCTAAAGTTAAAAAAGAGCAAGCCACTCATGAATGTAGCAAAATATGATCTTGAGAATATACCACTGGAATTTAAAGGCTGCCTGCAAAAATTTTTGTTGCTTTAGATACAAATGACGGAGCTCCGGAAGAGTTATGAAATGAAATCAAGAAGATTGTGTTGGAAGAAAGCGAGAAGTCTCTACAAAAGGTGAAAAAGCAAAAACGGCCAAAATGGATGACGGAAGAAACTCTGAAAATTGCCCAGAAATGCAGAGAAGCTAAAGGCAGAGGAGAAAGAGAGGCAATCGCAGAACTCAACAGAGATTTCCAAGGTGCAGCAAGACAGGACAAGGAAAAGTACTACAATGACGCATGCAAGGAAATAGAAGCAGAAACTATTAGAGGAAGAACAAGATCGGCTTTCCTAAAGCTATGAGAATTAAAGAAAAAATTCCAGCCTCAAATTGGAATGTTACAAGATGCTCAAGGATCTATGTTGATTGATGCTGAGAAGATCAAGAAAAGGTGGAAAGAATATTCGGCGTTCTTATATGATAAAGATCAAGTGGACCAACAGCCGTTTCAACCTGTATCTTATGATCCGGAACCATTGGTGATGAAAGAAGAAGTCGAAGCAGCATTGAAAGCCTTATCAAAGAAAAAGCACCAGGCATTGATGGCATTCCCATAGAAATATTACAGCAATCTGATGCAGCTGTTAACATACTTACAAGGCTCTACCAGGAAATTTGGAAGACAACATCATTGCCAACTGACTGGAAAAGATCTGTGTTTATGCCAATACTAAAGAAAGGTAATCCAACTGACTAGAAATTATCACACAATCGCTCTGATCCCACATGCCAGCAAGATTATATTGAAGATTATTCAACAGAGACTACAACCATACCTGGCACAAGAACTACCTTGAAGTGCAAGCAGGTTTCAGGGAAGGGCGAGGAATGAGAGACATCATCGCAGATGTGAGATGGATCCTCAAAGACTAAAGAATACCAAATGGATATCTACTGTATTTGTGCTTTATTGACTACAGCAAGGCTTTTGACTGTGTAAACCATAAGAAACTCTGGGCCACATGGATATACCAGAACACCTGATCGTTCTTTTGCACAATGTGCACATTGATCAAGAAGCAACAGTTCGAATGGAATAAGGAGAAACAGAATGGTTTAAAATCAGCAAAAGTGTTCGACAAGGCTGCATACTTCCCCCTACCTGTTTAATTTATAGGCAGAACAAACCATCAGAGAAGCACGATTGTATTAAGACAATAGAGATGTGAAGATTGGTGGAAGACTCATCAACAACTTTCGCTGTGCTGATGGTATCACATTACTGGCTGAAAGTGAAGATGATCTGAAACATTTGCTTCTCAAGATCAAGGAACATAGTCTTAAAATGGGCCTGCACCTTAATGTAAAGAAGACAAAGATCATGACAACTGACAAAATCAATAAGTTTATCATTGATAGAGAAAAAATTGAAATTGTGAACAACTTTAACCTACTTGGATCAAATATCAATAAAGAAGCAAAAAGCAGTCAAGAAATCCGATGACGCATTGCCTTGGCAAAATGGCTATGAAGGATCTAGACAAGGTTCTCAAGAACAGAGATGTCTCTCTCCATACAAAGATTTGACTTGTTCAAGCCATACCTACGCTTGCAAAAATAATTGAAAAAGTGGTCTATAGGCAGTTACAAGACCACATTGACTCTGCAGCTCCATTGGATACATGCCAACATGGATTCAGAGAATCACATGGTGTCGAGACTCTCCTTACCACCCTCCTCAATAACCTAAACTCTGGCATTGACAACATCCGGCATGGAATCGTACTCATCTTTTTGGACATTGCGGCAGCCTTCGATTCAGTATGTCATGAGCTTCTTATTATCCGTCTAAAAGAGAAGGGCCTCTGTGGAACAGCACTCGAATGGTGTAACTCATACCTGTCAGGTAGATGGCAGCATGTGCGATCAGATGGGGCAATATCAGATCCGTTTCATCAAGGACAAGGGGTCCCACAAGGATCCTCTCTATCATCATTACTATTTAACATATACATGCAACCTATATGTAACATCATCAGATCTTTTAATGTCAATTGTATGATATATGCTGATGACGTGTTATTATACATGCCGATCTGCATAGATAAGATGGACCTCACTCCCTTAACCAACTGTTTCAACGCCATATCAAACTGGCTACTGACACAAAATCTCAGAATCCAACATAAAAAAACGGAGGTTCTCTTTATCTCAAAGAACTCGAACTTCATGCCACCTACATGCCTGGAGGTTCAAGATGCCAAGCTGCAAGTAAAACCCCATATCCGATACCTATGAGTGACTCTAGATCAAAACCTTGACATGAAGACTCACATATCCAACACAGTAAGAGCAATTTACTTCAAGATCCGCTCCCTCAGACATCTTCGCCAACTGATTGATCCAGACGATTTCCGTACTGTTTACCAGGCTCTAATCATTCCCCATTTTGATTACGCAAACTCCATACTACAAGGGCTTCCTCAATCTACCTTAAATCCTCTTCAACTCGCCTTGAACAGTGCAGCGAGAGTGCTTTTTGGAGTATCCAAAAGAGACCATGTAACACCCCTTCTAAAACAACTACACTGGTTTCCTATTCAAGCGAGAATCACTTTCAAGACACTGCTCCTGGCCTTTAAAGCGTACAAAGGTCTCGCCTCCACCTCATTATCGGAGATGATACAACCAATCATACCCAACAGACTAAGAAGAACCACAGAACTAAATATGCTAATCGTACCAAAGGAAGTCATAAGATACAACTCTACAACATCGAGCAGAGCCTTCAGTCTATGTGCCCCAAAACTTTGGAACACCCTTCCATCACACATTAGGGCCATCTCTGATCTCAGCCAGTTCAGGAAGGCCCTGAAACATCACCTTTTCCTCAAATACTTCCCAGGGAACAAAGAAACACAGTCACACCCAAATATCAATAACTACATTCCAACCACGTAAACTTTCCTGTCTCAACAGCACATTACTCTACTTCACCAGATTAACAGTACTCTTTTCAGACACTATGACACTGTTATGTAAATAGTTGTTTTGTAAATAGTTGCTCCTGTTATCCAAGTTGATTTTCCTGTTAACTGTAATGACCAGATAAATGTAACTTGTCTGAGGTTTCTTGTTCCATGTAAACCGCGCTGATAATGAATAGTGCGGTATATAAAAAATGTTAATAAATAAATAAAATAGTATTTTCAGTAACATCCTATGGAGGCGAAAGTTGGACAGTGAAAAAGATAGGAAGAAAATTGATGCTTTTGAATTATGGTGCTGGCGGCGGATACAGCGTATTCCATGAACTGCCCGAAGAACAAACCAATCAGTACTAGAGGAGATCAAACCTAAGCTTTCTTTAGAAGGTCAGATGACAAGACTTTGACATTCATACTTTGGACACATCATGCGAAGAGAGAGATCATTAGAGAAAAACATCATGCTTGGTAAGGTAGAAGGTCAACGCAAAAGAGGAAGGCCAGCAATGAGATTGATCGATACAATAACAGCAGCTACGGGTGCCAATCTGTCAACAATGAGCCACCTGACTGAAGACCAAACACAATTTAGGACAACTATCCAGAGGGTCGCCCTGAGTCGACACCGACTCAACAGCACTTAACAACAATCCAGGGGTGATCAAATTGTCAAGGCGGTTTACAGAAAGCAATTTAAGGTACATAAAACGGAGTAAGTAAATTTAACTGGATTTAACTTAACATGGGCAAACTATAATTAACAGTTAAGAGTTTAACTTGAGGTAAATGGACCATAGTAGGTTAACATAATTAGACTTAACTTAATGTGAGCAACTATAACAAATGAGCAATGCAGAACAGCTGAGACATTAGGAGGGGGGGGGGAAAGAGTACATGATCTGAGTCATCATTATAAAGGTGGTTCTGTAAACCATGGGAGGAGATGAGTACACCAAGATACTGGGTGTAGAGAGAGAAAAGAGGTCCCAAGACAGAGCCCTGAGGTATGCTGACACAGAGCAGGATGGCAGTAGAGGAGGATCCACTAGTATATACACTAAAAATGCAGTGGGAGAAGGAGAGGAAGAAAACCAGAATAGAACGTAACCCCTAAATCCAAACAAAAACAGGATAATTGAGGGGAAGGGGGTGATCAACAGTGTTAAAAGCAGTAGAAAGGTCAAGAAGGGTGACAAGCGAGTAAAAAATCTTGGATTTGGTGAGGAATAAGTTATTAGAAATTTTGGCAAGTGTTGTTTCGTTAGAATGTGGAGGATGGAAGACAGATTGAAATGGATGTACAGTAGAAGGGCTTAAGAGGAGAGAAAGTCAAGACAACGTCGGTGAAATGCTTGTACTCTTTCTTGGCGAGTGCTATGGCTGACTGGAAAGAGGTTAACATGAATTCGAAATACAGGAAATTAGCAAGGGTACGGGATTTGAGCCAAATGGTGCTCAGCTGAATGGGCATATGAATGTACGTAGCGGGTTTTAGAGGACAGTCAGGGCTGAGGTACAGTATGTCTCACAGGGTATGGAATGGGAGGAGCGAGCGCATCCAGAGCAGAGGGGATAGTACAGTGTTACAAGATACTGCCTCATAAGCAGACTTAGATAACATAGTGGAGGAAAGAGGTGGTGAAACAGCAGTGGAAAGAGCTGATAGGGGTGACTGGCCGAGACTGAGGTGGTGGGTGATGAAGAGTGAAGGTTAGCAAGTGATCAGATAAGGGAAGAACTGAGTTGCAGAAGTTGGAGGACAAGCAATTAGAGAGAAAGACAAGGTCGAGGCAGTGGCCATGCTGGTGAGTAGGGGCAGTAGAAGACTGCTAGATCGTATGGATAAATCATCTCCAAAACATTCAGTCTTCTGTTTACATCTGAATGCTGCTAAGAGGTGCATTCATATCTGTTGTGATATTGTTGATCCATCTTGTTGTAGACTGCCTCAACATCTTCTGACTTCAACTTAATTGTGTTTTTTTTCCAGCGAGTCTGATCATCTCATAATATGTCCAAAAGACAGCAATTTCAATCTGATCATCTGGGCTTCAAAAGAAAGTTTGGGCTTAATTTGGTTTTGAATCCATTTGTTTGTCTTCTTGGCTGTCAGTGATATTCATAAGAAATGCCACCAACCACAATTCATATGCATTGATCTTCCTCCTACAGTACTTCAAGGTATAGCTTTCACATCCATTTAGTGTGTCACAGAAAAAAAAATGCTCCTAGCAATTGAAATCTTTGTCTGTAAAAATCACATTGGTGCTTCTGAAAATTTTCTTTAAGCCTTTCATTGCAACTCTGTCAAATGCTAGTCGGTGTCATACTTCTTGATGGCTGGAGCACCTCTCATTGATCCCAGGAGGCAGAAACTCTCCAGAACTGCCATGTCTTCGTTGTCAGTTCTGAAACTGTTTGTTAGACCTCCTGTTAGCATGTTTCTCTTCTTTAGATTTAGTCGAAATCCCATTCTTTTAAGTTTTGATTTTGATTAGGAGGGCCATTAAATCTTCCTCTCTTTTTACTGTAAGAGTGGTGTCATCGGTATTTTAGAGGTGGTGGTTGCTTCTTCCTCCAATTTTGAATCTACATTAATCATCTTGTAATCCAGCTTCTCTCATGATGTATTTGGCGAACAAGTTCAACAGGTATGGTGAAAGGATGCAGCCTTGTCTTACTTTTATGCCAGTTGAGAACCAACCTGTTTCAATATACTCGGTTTTGACTTTTGCTTCATATCCAAACCTCTTTTAAACCCAGCTACACTAACAGCTTATACTATATTCTCTAGTAGCGAATGTCAGAGTTTGATTATGCATTGAGTGCAAAAAAAAATTCTGATTAGTCTTAAATGTGCTATATTTTAATTTCACTGCATGTCCCCTAGCCTGCCTTTTTTTAAGGAGTAAACAACCAAATTACTTTTACCCGTTCCATTCTACTCATTATTTTATAAATCTCCATCATATTTCCCCCTTAGCCTTCTCTTTTCCAAGCTGAAGAAATCTAACCTTTTAAGCTTTTTCTCATAGAGGTATTCTTCATTCCTTTTATCATTTTGGTCACTCTGTACCTTTATCTAAGTCTACTGTATCCTTGTTTTTTTAGATATGGCAATCAAAACTACACGCAATATTCAAGGTGCAGTTCCACCATGGAGCGATAGAGGCATTATAATATCCTTTTCTCCAGGACCAAGCAGGAAGTCAGTCCTCACTTATGGGTGACGTCGGCGCCGACGGAGCCCTCGCGGAGCAATTTTCCCCAGCTTTCAAAGAAAGCCTTTGGGAATTGCAGCGCGCATGCGCGGTCGTCTTCCCGCCCGAGGGTGCCATCTTAGCCAGTCTTCTTTTTTCCGCGGAGCCCTACAGACGTCCCCGTCTTGTCCCCGCGAAAAAGTTGATTTTCTTCTTTGTTTTATCCTTTTTTCTTTCGGTTCGACGCCGATCGTTTTCCCGCCCGGACTCGCGACGCCGGTCTCGAGTCCGCTTACTTTTTTCGGTTTTTCTGACTTGGTCAGCTTTCGTTTTCGGTTTCCCTGGCAGCCCGGTCCTTTGACCTCGCAGGGGCCCTTTTTCCCCCGATGGCTGCCAGTGGGTTTAAGCGGTGTGCTCGGTGTGACCGAAATATGTCACTAACCGACACACACGACTTTTGCCTCCGCTGTCTGGGCCCGGATCATGAGGAACTGATCTGTGGGCCCTGCAGCAAACTGTCCTCAAAGGCATTGAGGAGTCGGCGGCATCAGCGTGAGAGAATCTTCGCTGACCCCAGCCGTACCCGGACCTCGTCGGAGGCCTCCGCGTCGAAAGGCTCCAGCTCGGACCGTCGCCGGAGCTCCTCCGACCGGGGTTCTCCCTCCGGGGACCATCGTCGGAAGGAAAAACCCGTGAGGGCGGCGTCGGTGGACGCTCCTGGTTCCGCGAGGGCCAGGTCGCATAGCCCCGACAGCCGCCCCGGGTCCTTGGAGAAGGAACACCTCCCGAAGCGACCTCGCCTGGAGTCGGAGATGCCTGCCCGGGTAAGTCCTGTGGTCCTTCTGGACTCGCCTCCGCGACAGCCGACGTCGGGCCCGACGCCGTCGGGGCCCTAGTCGGGGGCTGCTGGGTCACCTGAGCTCGGACTCAGGTTGACGGCCTTGGAGAGCAGACTGTCTGCCTTCATGGACCAGCAGCGGGCACTGCTCGCTGGCTTCGCTGGCGCCGCTGCCCCGACCGCCGGGACGTCGACGTCCAAGTCGACCCCGGAGACCGAGCCGATCCTCGAGTCGATGAGAACTCGAGTCGATCCTCGGTCGAGGTCACCCTCGGCCTCCCGTTCGGGACCGAGGTCGCCGACGCCGACTCCCTCGACGTCGGGGCGGCTGGCGCCGCACCCTGCCCGGGCCGACCCCACCGAGTCCTCGTCGGAGTCGGTCTGGGAGTCTGAGGAGGAAGAGTCACCTGATTCTTTCCGGACTCGGTGTGTCCCATCGGACTCACCGGGGTCCGAGCCTCGGAAACAGTCCCCCCCGGAGGATGCCCGGTTCTCGGACTTCGTTAGGGATATGGCCAAGGCTTTGGCCTTCCCTGCGGATCCCGAGGAGGAGCCTCGAGCCGAAGAGCTCGACGCCCTCCAGTATGACTCTCCCGCGAGGGAACACTTTACTGTGCCGGTTCCTCCTATGCTGGAACGACTACTCTTCCGCATGTGGGAGAGTCCGGCCTCCTCGCCGGTCCTGAGCAAGCGGGTCGATTCTATCTATCGGGTCCGCAAGAGCCCTGGCTTTCAGAAGGCACAGCTGCCACACCATTCCATGGTAGTGGAATCGGCCATGCATCGTCTTAAGAGCCAGAAGATGCACTCCTCGGTGCCTCCTGGAAGGGAGGCCCGTAACCTGGATGGCCTTGGCAAGAAGTGCTTCCAGGGCTCTATGCTCGCATGTCGTGTCCAGACTTACCAGCTCTACATGGGCATGTATCTCCGGGATCTGGCTAAAGAGCTAGCCGGATTCTCCGCTGGTCTCTCCGAGGAGCCCTTGCGGAGGTTCCTAGCCTTGTCCACGGGCATTCGGGAATGCTCAAAGTTCATGTCCCGAGCAGCCTATGATGGCTTTGAGGCCTCGGCTCGAGTAGCCGCAGCCGGCATCGGTGCCCGCCGACAGGCTTGGCTTCAGTCGTCAGACCTTGAGCCCTGGGTACAGGACAAGTTGGTCGATGTCCCCTGCCGAGGCGAAAACCTCTTTGGCAAGCCCATGGCGGAAAAGGCTGCACAAATTGAGACTGAGACTCTCACCAGGACCAGGCTTTCTAGGAAGATCTCCGCCCCTTCCCAGAAAAAGAAGGGCTTGGGGAAAAAGTCCTTTTACCCGAGGAAGGCGGCTGCCTACAAACAATACCCCCATTATCAGGCCCCTGCAGCTCCCCAACAGGGCCAGCAGGCCAAGGGACGGGGTAACGGGTCCCGTAGGCAGCAAGCCCCCAAGCCTGCACCACCAGCCCCTGCTCAGCAGGGTGGGGGCTTTTGACTCGCTCAGCATAGCCTCTCCCCCCCCGCTGGTTCCTCCCAGCACCGGAGGCCGGCTGGTTCACTTCGCCCACAGGTGGTCCAGCATCACCGCAGATGCCTGGGTACTTCAGGTCGTGCGAGAAGGCTACCTTCTCCACTTCCATCAGGTCCCTCCCTCCTATTTTCCGGGAGAACCTCCGCGCCCCCCTCTGCACAGGGAGTTGCTCCTTCAGGAGTTAGCAGGTCTTCTGCAGGAACAGGTGGTGGAACCGGTGCCACACCACCTGAGAGGTCAAGGCTTTTATTCAAGGTATTTTCTGATACCGAAGAGAACAGGGGGCCTCAGACCCATCCTGGACTTGCGCAACCTCAACAAGTTCCTTGTGCGGGAGAAGTTCAAAATGCTTACCCTTGGAATCCTTCTGCCCTACCTCCAGCAGGGAGATTGGCTATGCTCCTTGGATCTAAAGGATGCCTACACGCACATCCTCATCCACCCAAGCCACCGCCAATACCTAAGGTTTGTGGTGGCAGGAAATCATTACCAGTACAGAGTACTGCCCTTTGGCCTATCCTCCGCACCGCGAGTCTTCACAAAATGTCTCGCGGTCGTGGCGGCCCATCTCCGGCTTCACGGCCTCTATGTCTTTCCGTACCTCGACGACTGGCTCATCAGAGCAGCGTCCGCTCAGGAGGTCACCAACGCCACGTGCCGCACGGTGACTCTGCTGCAGCACTTGGGCTTTGTTATAAACTTCGCAAAGTCCACTTTGCTCCCCTCACAGGATCTCGAGTTCATCGGCGCAAGGCTGCACACTCCTCGGGCACGAGCGTACCTACCGCTCGACAGGGCTCAACGGCTCATGGACCTAGCCGACCGCTTTCGCAGCCAGCCCCTGGTCTCCGCCAGGCGCTTCCTGAGACTGCTCGGCCATATGGCTTCCACCGTCCATGTGACCCCCAATGCCCGCCTGAATATGCGGTCTGCTCAATGGTGTCTCCGCCAGCAGTGGCGACAAGCCACAGGCGGCCTAGCGGACCTAGTGCGCGTCTCCGAGCCGCTGGTCTCGTCTCTCCGGTGGTGGCTCCGGCAGCCGAACCTGATATTCGGAATGCCTTTCCAGTCACCTCAGCCGACCCGGGTGCTGACCACCGATGCATCCCTCCTGGGCTGGGGAGCACATTGCCAAGAGGCACGTACTCAGGGCCTCTGGACCACGTGGGAGTCTGCTCAGCAGATCAACTTCCTGGAGCTCAGGGCGATCCGCCTAGCTCTCAAGGCCTTCTCCCACCTGACTTCCCACCAATCCGTCCTTGTCCAGACGGACAATCAAGTTGCCATGTTCTACGTGAACAAGCAGGGGGGCACGGGCTCCTTCCTCCTCTGCCGGGAGGCACAGAAGCTCTGCTCTTGGGCCGTCAGTCACGGCATTCTCCTCACGGCGGTTTATCTTCCGGGCCAAGAAAATTGCCTTGCAGACAAACTCAGCAGGGTCCTCCAGCCGCACGAGTGGCGTCTGGATCCCTTGGTAGTTCAGAAGCTCTTCCTCAAGTGGGGTCTCCCCACGGTAGATCTCTTTGCCAGTCCTCACAACCGGCAACTTCCTCGCTTCTGCTCTCGTCAGCCACACCCCCTTCGGGTTGCGGCGGACGCCTTTCTGATCTCATGGTCGGGGAGCCTTCTGTATGCTTTCCCTCCCATCCCGCTAGTCTCTCGGACCCTTTTCAAGGTTCTCCGAGACAAAGCCTTCATGATCCTGGTGGCCCCTCGCTGGCCCAGGCAGCCGTGGTTTCCGCTCCTGCTGCAACTGGCGGTGGAGGATCCAATCCCTCTGGGGGTACAACCGGATCTCCTCACTCAGGATCAGGGGTCCCTCCTGCACCCCAACCTCAGGTCTCTCAACCTCATGGCCTGGCTGCTGAGAGGGTAGTCCTTGCTCCCCTTCTCCTGCCGGCGGAGGTGGAGGAGGTCGTCTTGGCTTCGCGACGGCCTTCTACCCGCAAATGCTACGCCCTTAAATGGCGTCGCTTTGCAGTCTGGTGTACCCAACAGTCTCAGGATCCCTTCTCCTGCCCGGTGTCGGTGATCTTGCAGTACTTGCTGCACCTCTCTAATCTGGGACTTAAGTCCAACTCCGTCAAAGTTCACCTCAGTGCTCTTTCAGCACATCATGTGCCGGTGGACGGCAGACCTCTCTCCAATGACCCTCTCGTAGCGAGGTTTCTCCGAGGTCTCCTTCTACTTAAACCACCTCTGCGCCCGCCAGCGCCTGACTGGGACCTGAATGTGGTGTTGCAGCGGATCACCTGTCCGCCTTTTGAACCTATGGCTACCTGTTCTCTCCGTTTTCTGTCTTGGAAAACACTGTTCTTGATAGCCCTCACTTCCGCTAGACGCGTAAGTGAATTGCAGGCCCTCGTGTCTGATCCCCCTTACACTAGGTTCTACAAGAATAGGGTGGTCCTACGGACTCATCCGAAATTTCTGCCTAAAGTGGTCTCCCCTTTTCACATCAATCAGGAGGTGGTACTTCCAACCTTCTTTCCCAGACCACACTCCAGCCGAGCTGAGACGGTCCTCCATACCCTGGACTGTAGAAGGGCTCTGAACTTCTACCTTGACCGTACGCGGGAGCACCGTAAAGCTGCTCAGCTTTTTGTGTCTTTTGACCCCAATAGATTGGGGCTCCCGGTCTCCAAGCGTACTCTGTCCATCTGGGTTGCGGACTGTATCTCTTGGGCCTATGGGGCAGCCGGACTCTCCTTAGAAAGTCGAGTCACGGCTCATTGTGTTCGGGCAAAGGCCACGTCAGTGGCTTACCTCCGCTCTGTTCCGCTGGCAGACATCTGCCGGGCCGCTACTTGGTCTTCGAGCCAGACTTTTGCGGTCCATTACTGTCTCGAGAGGGAGTCCCGTAGGGACAGTGCTTTCGGACAGGCAGTCCTCCGTAATCTCTTTGAGGTCTGAGCAACTCCTACCCTCCATCCCGGATGTGGGCTACCGGTGGGTGATATTTCAGCGAAGATTCTATCCTTCTGTGCTGCTGAGCTAGAGGGAGCTCATTTTTGTGCTTAGGGTCTCCGGTAGCCTTGAGCTTGGGAGTCCCATAAGTGAGGACTGACTTCCTGCTTGGTCCTGGAGAAAGCGTAGTTACTCACCTGTAACAGGTGTTCTCCAGGAGCAGCAGGAATCAGTCCTCACTACCCTCCCTCCTCCCCTTGGAGTTGCAATCGTCTGCTTATGTTCTTTTTGCAAATTTTTATGCTGTCTTTTTTAGCTATGTCATCTGACTGGCTAAGATGGCACCCTCGGGCGGGAAGACGACCGCGCATGCGCGCTGCAATTCCCAAAGGCTTTCTTTGAAAGCTGGGGAAAATTGCTCCGCGAGGGCTCCGTCGGCGCCGACGTCACCCATAAGTGAGGACTGATTCCTGCTGCTCCTGGAGAACACCTGTTACAGGTGAGTAACTACGCTTTATTCTCCATTCTTTTCTGTATGATTCCTAGCATTCTATAGGAGTGGAGGAGTATCCTAATGGTTAAACAGAGGAATAGAACCAGGGAAGCCAGGGTTCAAATCCCACTGCTGCTCTTGGTGATCTTGGGCAAGTCATTTAAGCCTCAGTTACAAACTTATTTTATTTATTTGGTTTTATATACTGCACTGTTTATAGTCAGCATGGTTTAGAGAAGAACAACTCATTACATGGAACAGGTTGCAATGAACAAGTGAACATAAGTTAACGCAATAATAGCTTACATTAAATATGTGAACAGGAACTTCACATAGTGATCAATAACAGATGCTTTTAGTAAAGATGAACTATTTACAAGCTGAAGGAAGCTAGGCATTGTATGGAAGACCATAATGGGCTATGTTACATGGTTGAATGAAAGCTGGAATAGATGTGTCTTAATTGCCTTACGGAAAGTGATGAGACGGATAGGAGCAGGTAGGGAGTTCCAGAGCAGAGGGGCAAAGAGGAAGAAGGCTCTGTGCCTGGCGATTTGGGAGCTTTTGCAAGTCAGGGCTGGGATGGCAAGAGTGTTTGCCATATTCATTCTTCTGACTCTAATGTCGGGCGTCCAATGCAAGAGAACTTTGAGGGAGGATGCAGAGAGATGATGAAGGATTTTAAATGTCATTAGAAGAGCTTTGTACTTGAGTTGATTATTAGAACCCAATGTAACTGTACTAGGAGAGGCAATACCTAATATATCTAGAAGCTCCGTAAATGGTTTGTGCAGTGGTATTCAAGGCCATTTGTAAAGGATGGAGAGCATAGCCAGGTAGGCCATGTAGGATAATGTTAGCATAATCGAAGAGAGGAGTGACGAGAGCTTGGAAGACAGTGCAGAAGTCAGTAGGTTTCAATAAGGGTCGAAGCTGACTGAGAGAACGTATTTAGAGGTAGACAGCCTTCGTGGTATTGCTTATATGGGATTCCATATTCAAGTGTTGGTCCAAAGTGACACCCAGCTATCTAACCTCATGATTAGTCTTCAGTTCAGCATTCTTAACCTATAGGGTAGCTGGAAGTATGAATGTTGGAACCTTCGTGATGAACAGAACTTCTGTCTTTTTACAGTTCACGTTCAGGTTGTGAGCTCCTAGTCAGTCAGAGATGGCATTAAAGCAGTCGGTGATTCCAGTGAAGTTAGGATTATCTATTGAGAATGGGGAGTAGAGCAGCACATCGTCTGTGCAGATGTGGTTAAAATGCCAATTTGAATGATCGTGCATATTGGCTGAATATCTATATCTATCTATCTATATCTATCTATCTATAAATATATATATAAATATATAAATAAAGTAACAGGGCGGATAGGGAAGAGCCCTGCGGTACTCCTTGGGTTTGTTGAAACATAGCTGATGTTTGAGTACCTATGCGAACCTTTTGTTGGCGATTTGTTAGAAGCGAGCAACACCAATCTAGTGCTGAGCTCTGAATGCCCTTAAGTTTAAGTTGATTAAGCAGGAGGCTGTGACAGACAGAATCGAAGGCTGATGCAATATCCATGAAGATCAGGATGAAGCCTTGTTTTGGTTTATTAATGCCTATAATCAGGGGGGTAAACAAGATCTCAACACCATGATGTTGATGGAAACCATGTTGCTATGGATCCAAAGGCGCATAAGTATCAACGTGGTCTTGAATTTGTTGTTGTACAATCTTCTCCATTATCTTAGCCGGAAAAGGAAGACTAGATTTTCTCCCAGTTGGTGAGAGGTCTTACGTGTGCATTAGGTGCAAGGAGCTCTTTGCTCTCAGGGAACGAGTCCATTCTCTAGAGGCTAGAGTAGCAGACTTGGAAAACATAAGAAAGACAGAGAGGTACATAGACGAGACCTACAGGGATATAGTCCTGAAGTCCCACCTCCAGTCTGGCAGCATCCCTGTTGCCATGGAGGAGAGAGGTCACGTCACATGACAGAGCATCACCCTGGTGTGGCAGGAAGTGATCCTGTAACTAGGACCTGTCCTCCAGGTGATGTAAAACCCTCTCGCACCGAGGAAGTTTCTCCAGGGCCATGTGCCCATGAGGGAAGGGTTAGGACAGCCGTTATAGTTGGTGATTCCATCATTAGGCATGTAGATAGCTGGGTGGCTGGTGGACGTGAGGATCGCCTGGTAACATGCCTGCCTGGTGCGAAGGTAGCGGACCTCACGCGCCACCTAGATAAGGTCTTAGATAGTGCTGGGGAGGAGTCTGCTGTCTTGGTACATGTCGGTACCAATGACATAGGAAAATGTGGTAGGGAGGTTCTGGAGGCTAAATTTAGGCTTTTAGGTAGGAAGTTGAAATCCAGAACTTCCAGGGTAGCGCTCTCCGAAATGCTTCCCGTTCCACGTGCAGGACCCAAAAGGCAGGCAGAGCTCCGGAGTCTCAATGCGTGGATGAGACAATGGTGCAGAGATGAGGGGTTTGGATTTGTTAGGAACTGGGGTACATTCTGGGGAAAGGAGGGGCTCTTCCGAAGGGATGGGCTTCACCTTAACCGGGATGGAACCAGGCTGCTGGCATTAACCTTTTAAAAAGGAGATAGAGCAGCTTTTAAACTACATAATAGGGGAAAGCTGACAGTCGACCAAGAGCGGATGGTTCGGAAGAATGTATCCTTCAAGGATACTACCAAAAGCAGAGAGGTTCCAAAAAAGAGTAAAGTAGCCCAAATGCCCTCGAGTATGGAGCTGACAGAGCTTAAAGATCCCAAATTACCCATGTCTACCAATAGCCAAATTAATATGGATAAAAAAGTCTTTAAAATGCTTGTATGCAAATGCTAGAAGTCTAAAAAATAAGATGGGAGAGTTAGAATATATAGCACTAAATGAGAGGTTAGATATAATTGGAATATCAGAGACATGGTGGAAGGAGGACAACCAGTGGGACACTGTGATACCTGGGTACAAACTATATCGTAATGATAGAGCTGATCAAATTGGTGGAGGGGTTGCGCTCTGTTAGAGAGGGCATTGAGTCAGAAAGGATTAAAGTTTTGCAGGAAACAAAATTTTGATGTAGAATCTCTATGGATTGAAATTCCATGTAAAAAGGGGAAGGCGATGGCAGTGGGGGTGTACTATTGACCACCTGGCCAGAATGAACAAATGGATGATGAAATGCTCAAAGAAATCAAGGAAGCTAACAAAAGTTACAGCTCGGTAATAATGGGTGATTTTAATTACCCTGGTATCGACTGGGTCAGTGTCACGGCAGGACATGCTAGGGAGATAAAGTTCCTAGATGACATAAATGACTGCTTCTTGGAGCAGCTGGTTTATGAACCGACCAGAGGGGAAGCCATATTAGACCTAGTCCTTAGTGGAACACCAGATCTAGTGCAAGAGATAAGGGTGTTGTGGCTACTTGGCAATAGTGATCACAGCATGATCGCCTTTGATTTAATAGTGGAGGAGGGGACAGTAAGGAAATACACAGTACTACCTTTTAACTTTTGAAAGGGAGACTATGATAAAATGAGGAAAATAGTTAAGAAAAAACTAAAAGGAGCAGTTGCAAAGGTTAAAGACTTACATCAAGCTTGGGTGTTGTTGAAAAATACTATCTTGGAAGCCCAGACCAGCTGTATTCCACGCTTTAAGAAAAGTGGAAGGAAGTCCAAAACACTACCAGCATGGTTTAAAGGTGAGGTCAGAGAGGCTGCTGTTTGCCAAAAAAGCATCTTTCAGGAAATGGAAAAAAGAGCCAAACGATGAAACCTGAAAACAGCACATGCACTGGCAGGTCAAATGCAAGGCATTGATAAAGAAGGCAAAGGGAGAATTTGAGAAAAAGCTTGCTGCGGAAGCAAAAATGCAAAATAAAGATTTTTTTCAAGTACATTCGTAGCAAAAAACCTGTGAGAGAGTCAGTTGGACCATTAGATGATAGAGGCGTTAAAGGGGCACTAAGAGGCGACAAGGAGATAGCAGAGAGATTGAATGAATTCTTTGCTTCGGTCTTTACTGAGGAAGATGTAGGGATGTTACCCATGACTAAAGTGGTATTTAAAGGTGCGGAAGAATTGAAGGAAATATCGATACATCGGGAAGATGTCTTACAGCTATTAGATAAACTGAAGAGTAGCAAATCACCTGGGCAGGATGGTATACATCCAAGGGTGTTGAAAGAACTGAACTATGAGATTGCAGACCTACTATTAGTAATCTGTGAACTATCATTAAAATCATCTCTAATACCTGAAGATTGGAGGATCGCCAGTGTAACACCAATTTTTAAAAAGGGTTCCAGGGGTGATCCGGGAAACTACAGACCGGTGAGCCTGACGTCAGTACCGGGAAAAATGGTAGAAACCATCATAAAGAATAAAATTACTCAGGCATGTAGATAGTCATGGCCTAATGGGAGACAGCCAACATGGCTTTAGACAAGGAAGATCTTGTCTTACTAATCTGTTATGTTTTTTTGAAAGTGTGAATAAACAGGTGGACAAAGGTGAGTCGGTTGATATAGTGTATCTGGACTTTCAGAAAGCCTTTGACAAGGTCCCTCATGAGAGACTTTTGGCAAAACTAAAGAGTCATGGGGTAGGAGGTAGTGTACTACTGTGGATCAAGAACTGGTTAAAAGATAGAAAGCAGAGGGTAGGGCTAAATGGCCAATTTTCCCAATGGAGAAAGGTGAATAGTGGTGTACCCCAGGGATCTGTGATAGGTCTGCTGCTTTTTGACATATTCATAAATGACCTGGAAAGTCGAATAACGAGTGAGGTTATCAAATTTGCAGATGACACAAAACTGTTTAAAGTTGTTAAAACTCAAGGGGATTGTGGAAAATTGCAAGAGGATCTTGATAAATTGGAAGACTGGGCATCAAAATGGCAGATGAAATTTAATGTGGACAAGTGCAAAGTTATGCACCTAGGGAAGAACAACCCAAACTATGGTTACACAATGCAAGGTTCCACATTAGGAACCACCACCCAGGAAAAAGATTTAGGCGTCATTGTGGATAACATGTTAAAACCCTCGGCCCAGTGTGCAGCGGCAGCCAAGAGAGCAAATAGAATGCTAGGTATCATAAGGAAAGGAATGACAAATAAAACAAAAGATATTATAATGCCTCTATATCGTTCCATGGTGAGACCGCACCTTGAATATTGTGTGCAATTCTGGTCGCCGTATCTTAAAAAGGATATAGCGTTTTTAGAAAGGTTCAGAGAAGAGCCACCAAAATGGTAAAGGGGATGAAAGGATACTCCTATGAAGAAAGGCTAAAAAGGTTAGGGCTCTTTAACCTGGAAAAGAGACAGCTGAGGGGAGATATGATAGAAGTTTATAAATTAATGAACGGAGTGGAACGGGTAAACGTAGATCGATTGTTTGTTATCAGAATATAGAAAGACTAGGGGACATGCAATGAAGCTACAGGGTAAACTATTTAAGACTAATAAAAGAAAATATTTTTTCACTCAACGTGTAATCATACTCTGGAATTTGTTACCTGAGGATGTAGTAAAGGCTGTTAGTGTAGCTGGGTTTAAAAAAGGTTTGGACAAGTTCCTGGAGGAAAGGTCCATAAACCATTATTAAGAAGGGACCCAGGATATCGATGGTTGACCCAGTACAAGCATTGCGGAACCTGTGTCTTTTGGGGAAACTGCTAGGTACGTACGACCTGGATTGGCCACTGTTGGAAACAGGATACTGGGCTTGATGGACCTTGGTCTTACCCAGTATGGCATATCTTATGTTTTTATGTAGATATGGGACGATAGGAGTTCGGGTCCAGAGGATCTAACTTGGGATTTTTTAGAAGGGGTTTGATTTGTAACAGTTTTCAGAGGTGTTGGAACAAGATCCTTGTTGAAGGAGAAGTGAACAATTTTGGAGATGTAGACACATAATTCAGAGCAAGCAGACTTGATCCAGTGGGATGGGCATGGATCTGCAGGTGAGGAGGTGGAGTTGAGACCTTTTATTATGTTTTGAATTTGTTCAGCGGAGTATAGATAGGAGCTCAGGTGCTTTCAGTTGAAGGGATGTCTGTATAGGAATCTCCTGAAAAATTGGTGATCCATTTGGTTTTATTATGAAAGTGGATAGCAAGGTCCTGCGGGTGAAGCAAGTTTTCTGTTTGATGTAGTGATGCGTCCTTAGTGAAGGACTGTAATAAACGAAAGAGCTCACGGGCCTATTGAGGGAGCGCATAAGGATGTTAGTGAGGTATTCCTTCCTTCTCGTTGTAATAGCAATGCGGTGTTCTTGTAAGGCCTTCATATATATTCCAAACTTTAAATTATAAACCCTCTGGGGACAGGAAAATACCTACTGTACCTGAATGTAACTTGCCTTGGATTTAGCTCATTTCTTTTCTCAGAAGTTTAATTCCCTATGTGTATATTTGTTTTCTTGGCCTCCCTCATCATACTGAGCAGAAAGTTTCAACATATTATCTACAATAACCCTTAGATCCTTTTCCTGGGTGGTAATTCCTAATGTGAAACCTTGCAGTGTGTAATTATAATTTGGGTTGTCCTTGCCTAAGTGTATAACTTTGCAACTGTCCACATTAAAGTTCATCTGCCATTTGGACGCCCAGTATCCCAATTTCACAAGAGCCTCTTCCAATTTTTTACAGTTCTCTTGTGATTTAGCAGCTTTGAATAATTTTGTGTCATCTGAAAATCTGATCACCTCGCTTTTTTTCCATTTCCAAGTCATTTATGAATATGTGAATAGATCCCTTGGGTACTTCACTATTCATCTTTCTCCACTGAGAAATTGACCATTTAGCAACCAGTTCCCAATCCACAATAGTACACTGCCTCCTATCCTATGAATTTTTAAGTTCCTCAAGAATCTTTTCTGAGGGACCTTGTCAAAGGCTCTCTGAAAATCCAAATACACTATGGGGCATGTTTACTAAACCATGTTAGGGTTTGGCAACTATTGCGGTGCATTAGCTGCCAAAACTATGCGATAAAGAGAAAACCCTGTGGTATCTGCAGAGGGCGTGGTAGTCCCTGCAGATACAGTGGAAGAGTGGATTCCCTGTGGAGACCTGACCATTATCTGCCTTGGCAGATTTTGCGTGAAAATTCCAGTGGTGCCTGCCAAAGCAGGTACTGCATTAAATCTATGGGAGGGATGGTAGTGAAGTGCTGCTCGCTCCCTCCCCCTCCCCTCCCCCCCCCCGCAGCACCGTTGTTGTTCCCCCTCCCCCTCCTCTTCCCATACAGCTCCCAATCACCATTGGGATCTGCCCAGGGGGAATCTGTGCACCCTTCGGCTACTCTACCTTCCAGGCTAGGCAGTCAGAAGAAGGGCACTCCCTTCCCACCCTCCTGATCCTCAAAAAATTGTCCCTTCTAGCCAGTCAGTAGCCCCTTTCCGTGTTTAAAAAAACCAAATCTCCTAGCTAGCCAACCGGCTAAGGGGAGGGTTCTGAAGCCCCCCCCCAGTCCTACCTTCTCTTCCCTTGGTGGTTTAGTGGTCAATGGGACAGGAGCAGTCCTCTCTACTCCTCCTCAGTGGCCCTAACAAAGATGGCCACAATCTCACGGTGGTGCCCCTTAGTGTGAGGCTAGAGGCAGCATCCCATGATCTCAGCCATTTTGAAATGGCTGCATGACGGGCAGGAGTGGAGAGGGCTGCTCCTGCTCTGTTGACTCACTGGACCACCAGGAGAAGAGAAAGTAAGCCTTTGAGGGGCTCCTGGGGGGGGGGGGACGAGGGGTCCTCCCATACTGGCTGGCTAGCTGGGATATTTTTTCTAACACAGAAAGGGAAAGGAAGGAGGGGGGCTACTGACTGGCTAGCTGGGACAATATTTGACGATCATGAGGGTGGGGAGAGAGAGTCTTTGTCCCGACTGGCTACACTGGATGGTAGAGTGTCTGGGGGGGGGAGTGCACCAGTCCCTCTTGGACAGCTCCCGATGGGGATCGGGAGCTGTCCATAAGGGATCAGTGCTATGGGGGTGGGGGGGGGGGGGGGCCGGGGACCACTTTTTTATTTTTTGGGGGTAATGTGGTCAGTGCTGTGGATCACAACACCACAGCACTGACACAACTGTGGAGGGAGAAGGAAGCCCAATTGCGGCTGTTAGAGGCCCAATTGCTTCCAGGGCAGATGGCCATTGCTGATTTACAGTATCTACACTGCTGCATTATTGGGCCTACAGGCAGATAACGCCTTCCCTCCGCCAATTTGATCTACCCTATCTGTGCAATATAATTTGTACCCAGGTATCATGATGTCCTTTTGATTATCCTATTTCCACTATATCTCTGAGAAGCCAATTATGTCTAACCTTTCATTCAGTACTATATATTCTAACTTTCCCATTTTTTTAAACTTCTAGTATTTGCATACAAACATTTCAAAGTTTGTTTCTTATTCATATTAACAATTTAGTCATCAGTTGACAAGGATAATTTGGAATTTTTCAACTTTGTCTGCTCTTTACTTAAAGCACCTGGGTTACTTTTACCTTTATTGAAACCCCGCTATCAGGATGCCTAACTTCCTTCTTTTGCTAATATCTTTCCAAGATACCTCATTCTAAGCCATGTGCTCTTGGCTGACTGTCGGCTTTCCCTTATCTGGTTTAAAAGTTGCTCTGTCCAGGGCTGGCCACAGAGTTGGTTCAAGGTATTGGTAACTTTGAATGCCTGCTTTTTGCTGCCTTAGGCAGCTGCCTAGTTTGCCTAATGGTTGGCCCAGCCCTGGCTCTATCTCATTTTTAAAAGTTATTGCCAGCAGCCTGGTTCCACTCTGGTTAAAGTGGAGCCCATCCTTTCAGAAAAGCCCCTCTTTCCCAAGAATGTTGCCTGGTTCCTGACAGTCTAAAATCCTTTTCCCTACACCATCATCTCATCCACACATTGAGACTCCGGAGCTCTGCCTGCCTCTTAGTTCCTGTGCATGGAACGGGAAACATTTCTGAGAAATGCTGCCCTGGACATTTTGGACTTCAGCTTTCTACCTAAAAGCCTAAATTTGGCTTCCAGAACCTCCCATGCACACTTTCCTATGCCATTGGTACGAACATGTAGCAAGACAGCAGGCTCCTCTCCAGCATTATCTGAAAGCTGTCTAGGTGGCATATGAGGTCTGCCACCTTCACACCAGGCAGGCAAGTTACCAGGCAATCTTTACGCCCACCAGCCATGCAGCTATTTACGAGCCTAATGATCAAATTGCCAAGTATAACAGCCATTCTCACCCTTCCCTCTTGGGCATATGTTCCTGGAGAAGCATCCTCTATGTGTGAGAGGATATTACATCACCTGGAGGACAGGTCCCAGCTACAAGATCACTTCCTGCCATACCAAAATGATGCGCTCCTCTCAGGTGACCTCTCTATTCCATAGCAACAGATAGGCTGCCATACTGGAGGTAGGAAGGATTTCTCTTATTATGTCCATGAAGGGCTTCTCTGTCTACCTCAGCTCATCTAACTCTGCTACTGTAGCCGCCAAGATTGGTCTCGTTCCCTGAGAGCAAGGAGCTCTGCACCTAGTGCACATGTAAGACTTCTCACCAGCTGAGAGATAATCATACATGTGACACTCAGTGTAAAAGACTGGATAGCTCCCATCTCACTGCTGGACTGCTCTCTGCATCTTAGTTTTAATGATTTGTTTAACTATTTGAAGTTGTTAGTTAAAGTTGCTAGGGGGATAGGGATACCTAAACCAATACCTAATCATTTTAAGGGACTTTGCAGTCCACTTTGAAGTGAGCATTAAGGCCTAATAACTTGCTGGTAATAATAATTACTTGAAAGTGAAAAATTTCTTTCCTTTCCCCTTAACTGGCTTAAGAGCCTATAAATCAAAGATTGTGCCTGAGTGAGTGTGTAGGTGGGTGGGAAACACTAGCTGAAAGTATGCCCGTTGAACTATACCCTAACTGACTTAAAACCTGCTGTTATTAGCTTAACTCAAAGAATTCCCTTAGGAAGCAGAGGAATATAGTAACACTCAATGGTGGAGTCCTTGGACCAAGCCTTGAGTGGGTTTCTCACAGCTTTCTTGCTTCACTAAGCATGCATGCCTGCTTCCTGCCTGCTTGTGCTGAGAGAGTCAGTTTTTTCTTTCACTATGCAGAAGCCTGTACAGGTCTCCCTCTCTTCATTTTTGCCTGCATTTTTACCTTTCATGATTTTTGACAGTCCCCCTACTTAGTTTTCACACTGGGTCGTTTCCGCTATTTGTTTTTCTTTTAGTTGTGTTATAAGTAAGGCATCAGGAAGAAAAAAAAGATAAACGTTTCTGCCTGCACCTTCCCATCGGCATGGGAAGAAAAACATGTCTGCCTTCACTTCAAATCGCGGACATCAAAACTTGCATGGGCCTGCCTGCACTTTACCGTCAGACCGTGATAAACTGCTTTTTGAGCTGCAGTCTTTGTCAGCTGACAGAATAAAAAGTGCAGTTTCAGTCAGAAAGTCACAGGGAGCTGTTTTTCAACTGTTTTAGAGCCAGGCCTTGCTCGATGTTACCTCTTCTGTGGGGCCAGCTCTCTCTCCCTTCACTAAAGCTAGACCAGGCTTGGCTTCGTCCTCTACAGGGTCAGCTCTCTCATTTTACCAGAGCTCGGCCCAACTCGGCTTACCGCCTCCGCGGGGCCAGCTCTGATATCAGACTCATCTTCCTTCCTCCCTCCACCAGGCCAAGCACAGACGGGGGGGGGGGGGGAAGGAAGGAAGATGAAAGCAGCCACAGCACTGGTATTGACACCTCCGGTCTCTGCTGCGGGATCTGAGGCTCCCTCTTGGCTATCCCTGCCGACTGGTAGTACCCCTCCCCTCCTGAGTTGACTCCCAGTACATAGGCTTCCTCCTCGGCAACTCTGGGGAACATGCCACGGTCTGCTAAAAAAGTTAAAGCTAGGCATAAACATTGTCTCCCTCCACCAGCGCAGTCGAGTAAGCACAAACCCCTGCCTTTCACGCTTGACAGCCCTCCCATTCAAGGGGGGCGTCACAGGCTCCTCGATCAACCTTTCTTTCTGTGCTCCAGAGGTTTTCCCAGGATAGTTCTACTCTTCTGCAGACCTCTCCTCAGGGCCTGGAAGCATGGCCCAGTGTGCTCTTGGATCCCCAGCAGCCCCCTGCTCAGGAGATCACAGGATCTCCACCACTTATTGACTGGTGCAAGCCTTCGTCCCTTGATGAGGACATTTACTCACTCCCCCCTTATTCTTGGGAACCATGTGAATCCTACGTGAACAACCCTATTTCCTTTTCCCTGGATGATCCGCCTGAGGATTTTTCATATCCAAAGTTCCTTGAGAAACTATCCCGCACGTTGGCCCTCACTTTCTTGCAGTCTTGGACAAACAAGGGAATTTTCAATCCATTCTAAAGGTTTGCAGTACTCGTAAGGGGGTCCTTGCACTTCCCATGCTTCAGGTCCTTCAGGATTTACAGTCCTCCCTCTGGCAAGACCCCTTCTGGCAGTCCTGCATCCCGCCACATAGACCATAAGTACAAGGTTCTGCTGGCTCAGAGTTTCCATCAGACTTAACTCCCTCATCAGTTTATTGTATCTGAAGCAGTCCTAAAAATATCCAAGCGCTCTAAGCCACCTTCCCAGATGCCCCCAGTGAAGGAGTAGTGGACCTTGGATGCTAAAATCCTATTGTTTATTGTTTAATTCACATTTAATATACCGCCCCCCCATAACATCGAGGCGGTTTACAAACAAAATCAATAGTTAAAAAAGAGGAGAAAAGAAATTACAATAAATGATAGAAGGGAGGAAAGTAAAGATAGAATAAACAGACAGTCCAAAGGCAGAAAAACAGAGAAAGTTTAGGGGGGAAAAGCTAGGGAGAAAAGATGAGTCTTAAGAAGAGAACGGAATTTGCATATTAGCTCATCAGCTTCATATAACTTCACTACCTTCATGACTTTCTTCTACAACTGGATGGCCCGTCTCTAGCAGATCCAGCTTCCCTGTCTGTGGACTTACTATGCATGTAGCACGAATGATGTGGTAAAGGGATTCATGTAACAGAGTAACATAGTAAATGACGGCAGATAAAGACCAGTTTGGTCCATCTAGTCTGCCCAGTAAGATGACAAGAGTAGGTGCACCTGCTGCTCCATGCAGGCCACTCCTCCCATGTCTTTGTTTAGGGGTGAACCCACCGCTCCGTGTAGGACGCCCCTGTTTGTTGAGAATTTAGATACTTTTATTTTGATTTTATCCTGTTGCTGTAAAGGGATCCAACTGTGTCTGTCCCATGCCATTTTGAATTCTGTCACTGTATTTGCCCCCAACACTTCCATCGGGAGGGCATTCCAAGCATCCACCACCCTTTCAGTGAAAAAGTATATCTCCAGGAACAAGCAGGAATGTAGTACTCATATATGGGTATCGTCGGTACCGACGGAGCCTGCGCGGGAATGCTCCCCAGCGTCCAATAGGAATGCTTTTGGGAGCATCCCTCAGCACATGCGCGCTGCCTTCCCGCCTTTCCAACTGTCCCTCTTCAGTTCTTCGTTTTCCGCGGAGCCAACAGGACTTATTCTCTGTCACCGCAGAAAATTCTGTCTTTAAATTTCTTTCTTGTGGTCGCGTTTGCCTACCGCACGACGCCTACCGGTACCGCTGGTTCTTTTCTTTTCATAAAAAAATAAACAAAAGAACCTTAAACTTAGACTGTTTCTTTTCAGAAACTTTCCTCTTTAGTGCTAGGCGCCATTTTGGGCATTAGGCCCCATTTTTCCTAAATCATGGAAAAGCCAACTAGTGGTTTTAAAAAATGTACTAAGTGTGGCGGTACCATTTCCGTCACTGACACCCATGATTGGTGTCTAAAATATTTAGGACCTGATCATTCTCCAACTTGAATGTCTCTCCTGCATGGGGATGACCAAAAGAGGAAGACGGAACTGGGCTGCAAAGCTCGGTACCCTCTCTTCTTCAGATGCCAGATCCATTGCATCAACATCGTCAAGGGCCTCTTCTTCCTCCCATGGATCTCAGGTATATAAACATAAAAGCCGGTCCTCAAAGGGTAGCTCTCCTGCTAAGCATCGAGAGGCCATTGGCATTGCCCTTGAGGGAACCACACCGGCAAAACAGCCCCGGCGGGAGGCTTCAGCTTCCAAAGCATTGATGGGGCTTTAGGATGTTCTCAAGGCCTCAACCTCGCAAGAACTACCTGTGCCATGCTCGGGGGTTCCGGACATTCTTACCGGTACCGACATCCAGGCATCGGCAGTGTCGATAGACCAGAGGTTTCTTGCTATCGAGCGCAGTATCGCAGCTCTTCTCTCAGCTGCGGTACCGGTGGTCCCAAGGGCACCAGTGCCGACATTGACACCGGTACAGACTCCGGTACTGACACCAACGATGCCGGTACCGATGGTACCGACCCCGGTGGGAACTCTTCCCATGCCATCTCTGGCTGGAGTGGACAAAGCGGTACCGGGTCTCCTCAGTACTGACTTCGATCGGTACCGGGATCGTGCTTTGCAAGAGCATCAGGGTCAGGAATACTTTGATTCCTCCGATTCCGAAGACTCTGACAATTCTGCTGGCACTAGAGGGTTTCTCCTAGAAGATTCCTCTTCTCCCCAACGCAGAATGTCACCTCCAGAGGACATGTCATTTCAGGATTTCATCCGTGATATGGCCAAAGGTCTTTCAATCACAGTAGCTCCTGAAGAGGAAGCCAGAGCAAAGGAATTGGAAATTCTCCAATATCCTAAAGCTCCTAAGGAGGCAGCTACTCTGTCTATCCATGAAATTCTGCATAGCTTGATGCTCAGAATGTGGGAGACACCTCTGACTACTTCTCCTCACTCTAGGAGACTTGATACTATATCTCCAGGAACAAGCAGGAATAAGTCCTCACTTATGGGTACGTCGGAACCGACGGAGCCTGCGCGGGAAAGCTCCCAGCTTCCCAGGAAGGAAGCTTTTGGGGCCTCCCACTGCACATGCGCGCTGCCTTCCCGCCTTCCTGACCAGCTCTCCTCAGTTTCTCTTTTTCCGCGGAGCCAGCAGGTCGTGTTCCTGTCACCGCTGAAGAAATTATTGTTTTAGTTTGTTTCTTTAGACCGCGTACCTACCTGCCTTCCCCATACCGAAACCGGTACCGCCGGTCTCTCTTTTCTTTTCTTTAAAAAAAAAAAAAAATCTTTATCTTTGCACAACTTGGTGACTTCGGTTAGGCCTCAGGCCTACACAAATTCTCCTCATGGAGAAACCAGCCCCTGGTTTTAAGAAGTGTACCAAGTGTAGTGCTGTTATTTCTGTCACAGACACCCATGAATGGTGTCTTAAATGTTTGGGACCTGACCACTCCATTCCGGACTGCCCATCCTGCTCCCAGATGTCTAAACGTGGTTTTCAGAACCGGGCCAACAAATTCTATGTGCTGTTTGCTTCAGATAATCCAGCATCACAGTCATCCAGGTCTTCCTCTCTGGATGGATCTCAGGTAACCAAACCTTCGGGCAGGTCCTCAAAGAGCAAATCTCCTTCAAAGCATCGAGAGGCTCTCACTTTTGAATCTGAGGATCCTGCCCCAGCCAAACAACCCCGGCGGGAAGCTCTGGCTTCCAAAGCACCATCTATGGGGTTACAGGTTGACATCGGTGGCACAGCCTCGACTGATCACTTGTTAGACTGCTCTGGGGTACCGGCCCATACCGGTACCGACATCCAGGCAGCAGTGGCGTCTATGAGCAATACTGTTCAGACCATGCAGCAGGCCATGCTGGCTTTTATTAAAGCTGCGACGCCCTCGGTACCGCGTTCAGCGGTACCGGGTCCGGTTCCGGTATCGTCTCCCATACCGGAACCGAGACCATCGACTTCCAAACGCAGATCGGTTCCGCATGCCGGATCCGGGTTTTCACCCGATACCGATCCCATACCCGGTACGCCCGATGTCGATACCGATCGGTATGCGTATCGTGCGTTGGAAGCAAATAGAGAATACTCTGATTCTTCTGAGGATTTTGACTCCTCTGAGGACTCTGATGAGCTGTCTCTAGTTCTTCATGAAGACCCTTCTTCCCCAAAGAGGAGAATGTCTCCACCAGAGGATTTGTCCTTTCAAGACTTCATTATAGAGCTAGCTAAAGGACTTTCTATTACCACATCCTCTGAAAAAGAACCTAGGTCAAAGAAATTGGATATTTTAGGATACCCTAAGGTTCCTAAAGAGGTAGTCACCCTGCCTATCCATGAAATCCTTCAAGAACACTTGATGGACTTATGGGAGGCTCCTCTAACGTTGTCTCCTTACTCTCGTAGGTTGGACACCATGTACCGGGTCCCTCCTTCTCCTGGGTTTCAAAAGACTCAGCTGCCTCACCATTCCATTGTGGTGAAGTCTGCGCTGAAAAAGATTAAGAGCACCAAAAGGCACTCTTCTACCCCTCCAGGGCGAGAATGTAAGACCCTAGACTTTTTTGGCAGGAAAATTTTCCAGGCTAGTATGCTTATAGCCAGGATTAATTCTTACAGTCTGTATATGGGCATGTTTCTCAGGGAACTTGCCCTAAAGGTACGGCATTTTGCCCCCTTTATCCCGGAGGATAGAAAGGAGGAGTTCATTTCTATAGTGAAAGAGCTTCTAGATGTTTCTAAGTTCTCCAACAGAGCAGCCTTTGATTCCTTTGAAGGTGCCGGTAGAGCTTCGGGCATTGCCATTGCAGCCCGACGACTTGCTTGGCTCCAGGCCTCTGACCTAGAACCCTGGGTCCTGGATGGCTTACGGAATCTGCCCTGTACAGGTGAGAACTTATTTGGTAAAGACTGGCAAATTAAAGCCACTCAAATGGACGCAGAAAATGCTACATTGGATAGACTTTCTAAGTCTACCTCTACTCCTGCCAAGAAAAAGTCTTTCAAGAGGCCTTACTACAAGAAGGCCAGATTTTCCACAAATACTGGCCAACAATCTTCTCAGCCTCGCTTTGCTGCTAAACGTCAGCAACCTAAACAGGCAAGGTCAAAGCCTGCAGCGTCTGCCACTCCTCAGCAGGCTCAACCCCCTCAGAGGTTTTGACTTGCCCCTAGAGAACTTAACATTTCTGGCTCTAGAACAACCAGAGCCCCTCACCATTCCCGGAAGGTTAGCTCACTTTGCTCCCAGATGGGGGCAAATTACATCAGAGCACTAGACCCTCTCTATCATCAGAGAGGGCTACAAACTTCATTTTTCCAACCTTCCTCCAAATACCATGGTGAGGCACTTCAATTCTCCCCCATCTCTCCTGGACCTGTTGGGTCAGGAAATCTCTTCTCTCCTTGCCCAAGGGGCAATAGAAGAGGTTCCTCTTCTTCAACAAGGGACAGGATTCTACTCCCCTTATTTTCTCATACCAAAGAAGACAGGGGGATTCAGACCTATCCTAGATCTGAGAGAATTGAACGAATTTCTGTACAAGGAGAAATTCAAAATGCTTTCTCTAGGCATTCTCCTTCCATACCTTCAGAGTCAGGATTGGCTTTGTTCTCTAGATCTCAAGGATGCGTACACATATACTCATCCACCCATCCCACAGAAAATATCTAAGATTTCTGTTTCAGGGAAAACATTTCCAGTACAGAGTACTTCCCTTCGGTCTGGCCTCTGCTCCAAGAGTGTTCACCAAATGCATGGCAGTGGTGGCTGCATTTCTAAGAGGTCTGGGAATTTTTGTATTCCCATATCTGGACGACTGGCTCATCCGAGCTCCATCTCAGTCACAGGCCCAGATTTCCCTGGACCGCACCAAGCACATTCTGCAGTATCTGGGACTGGTGGTAAACCTTCCCAAGTCTCAACTTACCCCTACTCAGTCTCTGGAATTCATAGGGGCCCAGTTGGACACCGCCACTGCAAGGGCCTACCTACCTCAAGTCTGGGGCCAACGTCTGATGTGCTTGGCCTCCCAAGCTCAATCCAGCAGTCACTTGACAGCCAGAGAAATGCTACGACTTCTGGGCCACATGGCCTCCACGGTACACGTGGTGCCCTACGCTCGTCTTCATATGAGAGCAGCTCAATGGACCTTGGCCACTCAGTGGACTCAAGCATCAGGAGCGCTCTCCGACCAAATACTCACCTCAAAGCGTCTGTTTTGGTCCCTCCAATGGTGGATGTCCACCAAGAATCTGTTGTTGGGGACCCCCTTCCAACCTTTGTTGCCCCAAGCAACCCTCACAACAGATGCCTCCCAAACAGGGTGGGGAGCCCATCTTCAACACCTCTCCACTCAGGGTACTTGGTCTCCCCAAGAGACCACCCTTCACATCAACCTCCTGGAACTGCGAGCAATCTTCTTTGCCCTCAAAGTCTTCCATACCCTCCTAGTCAACCTGACCGTCCTAGTCCAGACAGACAATCAGGTAGTCATGTTCTACATAAACAAACAAGGAGGGACAGGCTCTCTGTCGCTTTGCAACGAAGATCTCAGATTATGGGCCTTCGCCAGAGAGCATCAAATTCATCTTCTGGCAGTCTATCTTCCAGGGGTTCAAAACTCTCGGGCAGACAGACTCAGTCGAGTTCTGCTTCCACACGAATGGTCCCTACATATGGACCAGATACGCAGAATCTTTCAGGAATGGGGAACCCTGGACATAGACCTCTTTGCAAGTCCGTGGAATGCCAAACTTCCCCGGTTCTGTTCCAGGAATCTGTGTCAGGGGGCTCAGGCCAACGACGCCTTTCTCCTGCATTGGGGTCAGGAATTCCTATATGCCTTTCCACCCATTCCTTTGATTCCCAAGACTCTGTTCAAACTCCAGAGAGATCACGGATCGATGATCCTCAAAGCTCCACGCTGGCCACGCCAAGTGTGGTTCTCTCTACTTCTGCATCTCTCCCAGGGACCCTCTCTGGACCTGGGAGCTGCGCCAGACCTTCTGTCTCAGGAAGAGGGGACTTTGTGGCACCCAAACCCCAAGTCCCTACACCTCCGAGCTTGGTTACTGAAGGCCTAAGCCTTCATGACTTCAATCTTTCTCAACCAGTGAAAGATATCCTTCATGCCTCTAGGAAACCCTCCACGAGGCGTTCCTATGCTTTCAAATGGAAACGCTTTTCCATTTGGTGTGCTCAACAGGGTCTTGACCCTCTAGCACTTCCTTTGAATTCTCTACTAGACTATCTCCTGCATCTTTCTAATGCAGGCCTTAAGACGAATTCAGTAAGAGTCCATTTGAGTGCTATTGCAGCATCCTTAAAACCTATAAATGGACAACCTGTCTCCTCTCATCCGCTTGTTGTAAGGTTCATGAGAGGCCTGACTCTAACTAAGCCTCCCATCCGACCTCCTCCGGTAGCATGGGACTTGAACCTAGTTCTGGTTCAGCTTATGAAGCCACCTTTTGAACCGTTGGTTTCTACCTCCTTGAAATTTCTTTCCTGGAAGGTCCTTTTCCTTATTGCAGTCACTTCGGCTCTCCGCATCAGTGAACTACAGGCCTTAGTGGCTCATCCACCTTATACCAGGTTTCATCATGATAAGGTGGTCCTTAGGACGAATCCCCACTTTATGCCCAAAGTGGTCTCGCCTTTTCATCTTAATCAAGAGGTATATCTACCTGTCTTTTTTCCAGCTCCTCATGCATCCAGTGCAGAGAGGAACCTTCATACTTTAGATTGTAAAAGAGCTCTTGCCTTTTACCTCAACAGGACTCAGCCACATCAAAAGTCTTCCCAGCTTTTCGTGGCTTTTGATCCTTCTCATTTGGGACTTCCAGTCTCCAAACGTACACTTTCCAATTGGATTGCTCAGTGTATTTCCTTTGCTTACCAGAGTAAAAATATTTCTCTGGAAGGCCATGTCACAGCTCACAATGTGAGAGCCATGGCCACTTCTATGGCTCATCTTCACTCTGTATCCATAGATCAGATCTGTCGAGCCGCCACATGGGCCTCGGTTCATACCTTCACAGCCCATTACTGCTTGGACAAGGACTCCCGCCGGGATGCCTTGTTTGGTCAGGCTGTCCTCAAACACCTGTTCCATACTTGAACAACTCCTGCCCACCTTCCCAGGATTGATGCCTGAGATCCATACGAAGATGGCGAACCCTTGGAAGGGGATCTCCCAGGCATCTTAGCTAGGGAGTCCCCATAAGTGAGGACTTATTCCTGCTTGTTCCTGGAGATAGCACAGTTACTTACCTGTAACAGGTGATCTCTGGGAACAGCAGGAATTAGTCCTCACAACCCACCCACCTCCCCTAGGAGTTGTATCTTCTATCTATCTTCCTTTCCTCTCTCTATTGTCTCAGCTATAAACTCGAACTGAGGAGAGCTGGTCAGGAAGGCGGGAAGGCAGCGTGCATGTGCAGTGGGAGGCCCCAAAAGCTTCCTTCCTGGGAAGCTGGGGAGCTTTCCCGCGCAGGCTCCGTCGGTTCCGACGTACCCATAAGTGAGGACTAATTCCTGCTGTTCCCAGAGATCACCTGTTACAGGTAAGTAACTGTGCTCTATCGAGTTCAACCATGTCCTGGATTTCAGAAAACTCAGCTGCCGCACCATTCAGTGGTAGTGGAATCAGCCATGCGTAGGATGAAAAGTGCAAAGAGGCATGCATCCAATCCTCCAGGTCGTGAATGCAGGACTCTGGATGCTTTTGGACACACAACTTTTCAAGCTTCCATGCTTTCAGCTAGGATCAGTTCATATATCCTATATATGGGAATGTTCCTCAAAGAAGTCACAGGAGACTTGGAACTTATGAGCCCATTTCTCCCAGATAAGAGACAAGTTCCTTATCATTCCTCCAGTTTAGTCCTCCACCTCTGGGTAGTGCACCACCTCCTGCAGCTTGGAGACTGGACCAATTAAAACTTTGCTATCACTGGATGTAGCGTGCTGGAATTCCCCATCAACCCCAGTGTGTCCAGTCTCCATGCAGCAGGAGGACTTAGTGAGTCTAGGTGCTGGGCTCACTAGAGGAACTGATAAGGAGCAGGCTAGTTAGCTTAAATTACATCAAATTTCTTGATTTGGTCTCTCTTACCGATTATTTTAAATTATTCTAAATTTTAATTGGGCTGTTGCTTTAAAAAAAAGAAAAGAAAAGGTGAAGGGGGGGTCTCTGGGACGCATCCCTTCCCTGCCAAGCCACATAGCATTGAAATTTGGCTATTTTTCTTTGGTTATTCAGGATCTCTGGCCCCTTGATGGCACGGGGCAGAGCTCCTTGAACGGCACACTGTCAACCCGATTGCCGCGGAGCTGCAGGCCGCGGCTTCAGGGGTGGCTCCGGACACCTGTCACAGTTTCGGAGGGCAGCGCTGACTTACCGGCACTAGCATCGCGGCTCCTCTTTGCTGAGCCTCGGAGGTCCGGTGGAGCCGGTTAGCAGCAGGGGCATTCCAGGCCAGCAAAATTGTGTCCCTTCGTGGCTGGAGGGCCTCCCTTCTCTCCCTGCCAAAAGGCTGTGAGAGAACCGTGGCCATTTTGAGCACGCAGTTTCCACAGCGATTCTGCATCTTATGGCGGCAGCAATGACCTCTGGAGCTGAAGTTTCCTCCGGATCGCGTTAGTGTTTCACTGACAAGGTATTTTGTGGTTTTCTTGTGCTGAGACCATTACTGCTCGGTTTATTCTTTATTTTAAATCGTTTTAAATTGTTTTAATTCTTGTAATTTGAGTATACTTTATTTTTTGTTTAGCTTTTCATTGATCTTTCTGTAGACTGGTGCTAACCCAGTGGGGTTTGTTCCATTGGAAATCAAGGCAGGCAGAGTGCCTGGATATAGCGCAAAAAACAAACAAACAAACAAACAGTAGACTCTGGGAAAAGGAGCAGAAAGGAAACTGTAGGGCCGGGCATTGTACCTCCACCAGCACCCTGTTATTGCTAGAGTCAGGGGGTCCTAGGATCCTTCCGGGTCTTTAAACTCATGTCAGCGGGTTCACAGTGTGTGATTTGTGGCACTCGTAGGGGCACGAGTGCAGGGACAGGCATCTGTCAATGCTGTGTAACAGTTGCAGTCAGTATGGAACAGCAGTTGGAGAGTTCCATGGCGTCTGTTTTCCAAGAAGCGGTTGTGGGAGCGGGGGGGTGAGGCAGGGATAGTGGGTCCTTCCTCTTCGCCTCCAGAAACGGTATCAGGTACCCCTGGTGCACATTCGGACCCTGATTTTGCTGCACAGATGGACAACTTTAGTCCAGACTTTGTGTTACTTATGCATCAAGCGTTTTTGTCGCAGAAGGCAGGGTCAGAAGTTAGCGTCCTTCCCTATCCCTTCCTCTAGTGCACGGTCTGACCTAGCGGCGCGCAGAAGTTTAGTATTGAAGGCGGCCAAGAGACCGTGGCTATCAGATCTTGTCCTCTCCGAGACAGAATGGCAGGAGGGAGAGGAAGCAGAGCTTGACATAGATGCAGATATGGATGAATTAGAGGAAGGGGAGATTCCTGAGCTTGAGGATCAGACGAGGATCATTCGAGTGTTTCGAAAGGAGGAATTGCCGGCTCTTATTATGGAGGCCCTTCAGACTCTTAGACTAGCTGCTGAGCAGCCAGCCGAGGAGGAGGATGGCGCAGATCCATTATTCAGGTGATATGTCAAACGCAGGTGGTCTTTCCTATCCATAAGGTGATAGATCAGATGATTCAGAACGAGTGGGATCATCCCGAAGCGGGGCTCAAGGGGATAAGAATCATGAATAAGCTATATCCCTTGGCGGATAAAGACAAGGAGAGGTTCCGTTCGCCGAAAATAGATGCGGCGGTTTCAGCAGTAACCAAAAAGACCACAATTCCGGTGGAAGGCAGTGCAGCCTTAAAGGAGGCGCCAGATAGAAAAATGGATGGTTTATTGAAGCAATCTTTTGAGGCGGTTGCTTTGCAGGCCTCCATCTGTGGGGCTTGGGTGGCAAGGGCCTGTCATCGCTGGGTCCAGCACCTGAGACAGTCGGCGTCCTTAGAACACGACGACGTGCGTGAACTGCAGCGCTTAGAATCCGGATCGGCGTATTTGGTTGATGTGCACTACGACCTCATTCGAGCCTTATCGAATAGTATGGCTTCCTTGGTAGCGGCTCATAGATCCCTTTGGCTAAAGAATTGGGCGGCTGATGGCTCTTCTAAATTGCGGCTTGGCAAGCTCCCATTTAAGGGGAAGCTGTTTGGCGAAGACCTGGATAAGTTGGTTAAGGATTTGGGGGAATCCAAGGGAGGCCGACTTCCGGAGGATAAGCCCAGGCAAGGGAAATCTTCTTCGGCCTTTCGGGGTCAGTTTAGAGATTTTCGGAGGTTTTGTTCACCCCGTTTCGCGGGATCCCAAAGAGGAAGATTTGCGGCTCGAGCCCAGGGGTTCCGTGGATTTTGCGGTGCCAGTAGAGGTTTTGCAGCAGCGCCCTCTGCGGCCTCTCGGAAGCCACAATGAACGGCGGTGGGTCCCGGCAGAGAGTCAACTGATCGGAGGTCATCTTCAGGGTTTTCTTTCTGCCTGGACCCACATTACGTCCGATCAGTGGGTCTTAGAGATTATCCGCAACGGATATGCCTTAGATCTTGCAAAGCCAGTATTGGATTCGTTCGTGACTTCCCCCTGCAGGGGTCCAAGGAAGGCGCTACAGGTGCGGCAGACTTTGGACTGCCTCTTGCAGCTAGGAGCGGTCAGTCCAGTACCGTCGGCGGAGTACAGCATGGGTCGTTATTCTATTTATTTTGTGGTGCCAAAGAAGGATGGTTCTCTTCGTCTGATTCTGGACCTCGGGTAAATCACTGTCTCGGAGTACCGCATTTTCGTATGGAAATGCTGCAGTCGGTTATTGTCGCAGTTAGGCAGGGAGAGTTTTTGACGTCCCTCGATCTCACGGAGGCCTATCTCCATGTCCCGATCAGAGCGTCCATCAAACGTTTCTGCGTTTTGCGCTTCCTTGGGGGCATTATCAGTTCCAGGCACTGCCCTTCGGGTTGGCGACAGCTCCGTGCGTGTTCACCAAGATAGTGGTGGTTGTGGCGGCAGCGCTGCGGAAGGAAGGAATATTAATCCATCTGTACCTAGACGATTGGTTGATTCGAGCAGAGTCCCAAGCCGAGAGCGAAAGAGCCACGGAAAAGGTCGTAGCTTTCCTACAGAGTCTAGGCTGGGTGGTCAACCCAGTCAAAAGTCACCTGGCACCAAGTCAGGTTCTCGAGTACTTGGGAGTGCAGTTCAGTACTCGGAAAGGATCTGTATTAATGACAGAGAAGAGAGCTGTGGCTCTCCGAAGCCTGGTATGGGCCTTCCGGAAGCTAGTAGCACTGACAGCGTGGAAGTATCTTCAAGTGCTAGGAACGATGGCGGCGACGTTGGAGGTGGTTCCTTGGGCCAGGTTTCATGAGATCGTTGCAGCGAGCCTTGCTGTACCGCTGGTCCAACCAGTCCGATCTGTTGAGCAAACGGCTCCCTTGCCCACCGCCGATCTGCAGTGGTGGATGCGGCCTACGTCCTTGCGAGCGGGAATGCCCTTGGAACAGCCGGCGTGGATTCTACTATTAATGGATGCAAGCCTCGCAGGCTGAGGAGCGCATTGCAGGTTAGACTTTGCACAGGGGCTCTGGTCAGCGGAGGAGAGAGGCTGGTCGATAAACCGTTTAGAGCTGAGAGCGGTGTTTCTGGCTCTGAAATGCTTCGAAGCTCAGGTGACGCAACGAGCGGTTCAAGTGCTGTCGGACAATGCCGTGACCGTGGCATACATAAATCGGCAGGGCGGTACCTGGAGCGCGGTCATGGAGGCAGAATCCGAGGGACTGTTCTCCTGGATAGTCACGGTTGCTAGCGATATCGGCGGCGCACATCGCCGGAAAGGACAATGTGACGGCGTATTTTCTCAGCAGGGTCCAAGTGGATGCAGGAGAATGGGAGTTGCATCATGAGGTGTTCACGCAGTTGGTTCTCTGGTGGGAGGTGCCGATCATGGATCTGATGGCCACTTTCCAGTCTGCAAAAGCAAATCGGTTTTTCAGCAGACGGGAACCCATGACGGAAGGGATAGATGCCCTGATGCGGCCGTGGCCTTCGACAGGTCTTCTCTACGTATTTCCTCTGTGGGCGCTCATCGGGTGAGTGATTAGCGCATCGAAGCGCATCGGGGGAGGGTGCTATTGATAGCACTGGATTGGCCCAGGCGTCCGTGGTATGCTGACCTGATAAGATTACTAGACGGAGATCCGTGGCGCCTTCCGTTGTCACCGGAGCTTCTGATCCAGGGGCCGCTTCTGATGCCGCGGGTCGAGAGATTCTCGCTTACGGCTTGGCCATTGAGAGGGCGTGACTGAAAAAGAAAGGTTACTCCAGTTTGATGGTGGCGACATTGCTTCAGCGTTCAACCTCGCTGGCATATGTTCGCGTTTGGTGGATCTTTGAGGACTGGTGTTCGAGACGTCGGATCCGCGCTGCCACGGCATCAGTACCCGGTGGTATTGAATTTTTTGCAGGATGGCTTCGATAAAGGACTGGCCGCCAGTTCCTTGTGGGTGCAGCTAGCAGCCTTAGCCAGTTACAGGGGTAAGGTGCAAGGGGTAGCTCTCGGAGCGCACAGCGATGTCGTACAGTTTCTTAAAGCGGTTTCCCACTTGCGTCCAGCGCGCCGGATTTCCGTCCCGCCGTGGGATCTCAACTTGGTGTTACGGGCACTGGGAAAAACTCTGTTTGAGCCCTTATGCCAAGTCGCGGTCAAAGATTTGACTCTTAAAGCTGTGTTTTTGGTTGCTATTTGTTCGGCAAGGCGCTTTTCAGAGCTGCAGGCTGTATCGTGTAGGGAGCCTTTCCTATGCTTTTCTTCTCAGAAAGTAGTTCTCCGGCCGGTTGCCTTCCTTTTTGCCTAAGGTATCTTCCCCCTTTCATTTGAATCAGACGGTGTCTCTCCCAGTCTTGCGGGCGGAAGGGGAACCGGTTTCTGAATGGGGCCTGAGTTGCTTGGACATAAAGCGAGTGTTGCATCGTTATTTGACAGTCACCGAGTCCTTTCGTAAGTCAGATCGGTTGTTTGTACTGTTTGGGGGTCCCAGGAAAGGGAAGGCTGCAGCAAAGGCATCCATTTCAAGATGCATTAGGGAGGCAATTGTCTCGGCTTACATGTTGCAGGGGCGTCCGGCTCCTGTGGGTTTGAGAGCTCATTCTACTAGAGCACAAGCAGCTTCCTGGGCGGAGCACAGTCTCATTCCGCCGGTAGAAATCTGTAAAGCAGCGACTTGGTCGTCGCTACATACTTTCAGCAAACAGTATTGGCTGGATGTGCTAGCAGCGAGGGATGCCTGTTTTGGGTCAGCGGTTTTGGGTGCCGGCTGGCAGGGTCCCTCCCGTTAGTACTGCTCTGCTACATCCCAGAGGTGGAGGACTAAACTGGAGGAACGTTAAGGAAATAGAAATTACACTTACCTGGTAATTGTAGTTCCTTGAGTGACGACAGTTTAGTCCTCATTCCCGCCCTCAGATTTATAGGTTGGCATGGCACATGGTCAGCCCTGAGCGGCGACGATACAGGTGAGTGTTTCGGCAGGATAGCCAGTTCTCATGTTCATTATAGCTATTCTGATTTTTCTCTGCTTTTGCTAGCTGTGTTTGGCTCGGCAGGCAGGGGAGCGTTTCATAAGGGAAATTTCCTCCTTTCCCTTTTCAGGGAGGGTTTCTGTCTGTCTTGTTAAGAATTTGAATTGTTTTTGGACTGTTAGCTACTTGTTTGTTGCTCTGTTGAGTCTGCTTTGTCAATAGTTCACTGGGGTTGATGGGGAATTCCAGCACGCTACATTCAGTGATGGCAAGATTTTGATTGGTCCAGTCTCCAAGCTGCAGGAGGAGGTGCACTACCCAGAGGTGGAGCACTAAACTGTCGTCACTCAAGGAACTACAATACCAGATAAGTGTAATTTCTATATTTTCTTGTTCTAGTTAAGCATGCTCAGGATGTCTCCAACTTTGTCAATCGTGCAGCCTTTGACTGCTTCGAGTGCATCAGCAGAACTTCTGCTATTGCCATTGGCGCACGACAGATTGCCTGGCTATAGGCATCAGACTTGGAGACTTGGGTACAGGACAAGTTAGGCAACATTCCTTGCACGGGGGAGAATCTCTTTGGCAAGATGATCCAGACTGGTGCAATCTCAAGCCCCACAGACAACACCCTACTGCATAATTTGTCCCAACCATCGCCACTATCCAAATTTGACAAAATATCACGCAGAGAGATTGAAGACACTATCGCTGCAATCAACCCCACCACCGCGCCCAACGACCCATGCCCAGCTCTATGGATAAAGGAGTTACGCTGCGACTTAAGCCAATATCTGAGCGAACTAGTAAACCAATCCCTCACAACCAGATCGTTCCCACAGAGTCTGAAACAAACATCAATTAGACCACTACTGAAGAATAACATGCTAGACCCAACGAAAGTGGAATCATACAGACCAATTTCAAGTATCCCCATGCTTGCCAAAGTAATCGAAAAGATAGTACAGCGCCAAATTCAACAGCATATTGACACTGAAGCCCCACTGGATCCATCCCAACATGGGTTCAGAGAAGCACACGGGGTGGAAACCCTCCTCACCACCCTATTTGACAACCTAGTCTCTGGAACCGACAAAATTCACCAAGGATTCGCCCTCATCTTCCTGGACATCACAGCGGCCTTCGACTCGGTGAGCCACTAGATCCTCTTACAACGCCTCAGCGAGAAAGGCATACAAGGAACTGCTCTAGACTGGTGCAAATCGTACTTGACTAATAGATGGCAACATGTAAGGTCTGGCTCCATGACCTCAGAATCATTTTTGCAAAACCAGGGTGTGCCACAGGGTTCGTCACTATCTGCAATGATGTTTAACATCTACATGCAGCCCATATGCACCCTAGTACACTCGTTCAAGGTCAACTGTCTGGCCTACGCAGACGATATCCTGCTATACATCCCATTCAGGACCGACCAACCAGACTTCTCCCCTCTAACAAGTTGTTTTGAGGCAGTAGCAGACTGGCTCAACACGCAAAACTTGCGAATCAACTACAGCAAAACAGATGTTTTCATTTCAAGGAACCAGAGCTTCACCCCTCCACCCTCTTTAAAAAATCGGCAACACAGAACTGAAAACTAAGCCCACAATCTGCTACCTTGGCATTACATTGGACCAACAGCTGTACTTGAAAACCCACATAAAAAACACCGTAAAAACAGTATATCTGAAAATAAGGACCTTAAAACACCTACGACCACTACTCGACTTCAGCGACTATCGATCAATCTATCGAGCATTAATATTACCACATTTCGACTACGCCAACGTAATTCTACACGGTCTCCCTCAAGCAACACTAGCACCGCTCCAACTCGCAATGAACACTGCCGCGAGAGTACTAACAGGAGCTTCACGGAGAGAGCATGTAACTCCAGTCTTGATGAACCTCCACTGGTTACCTGTTAAGCAAGAACCCTCCACAAAGTACTAACCCTGACCTTCAAAGCCTTAAACACTCGGACCCCCACAGCCATCAGCAAGATGATACACAACGTACCACATAACAGAAACAGAAGACCCACAATGCAAAACACCCTAGATGTCCCAAAAGCAATGACGAAATGCACAAAGCAACAACGAATAGGGCCTTTACGATTTACGCACCTAGAGCATGGAATGCCCTCCCCACTTATATTCGGAACATCACCGACCTAACCCACTTCAGGAAGGCATTAAAGCACCATCTGTTCACTATATACTACCCCGAATCCAGCCATAGTAAACATGCATGGTGCTTCTCAGACAACCACCCACTGCACCTAAATAATCAGACCCAGCATGAAAAAGGATAATCAGCTTGGTCTCCCAACAGTACTCCCTGAAATAGAATTTAGGCACCCAGTGTAAATAAGATGTAGATAGACCCTGCCTGAAAGTAGGTACCAGTGTAAATACGATGTAGATAGTTTCCCCCAGTTACTTCCAAGTTGATCTCCCCGTTCATTGTAAGTACAACTCGGAGTGCCTGCGTTGTATAGTTGATGTTGAATGTAAACCGCACTGATCTAAATAGCGCGGTATAGAAGAAATGTTAAATAAATAAATAAATAAAATAAATAAGAACTGGCAGGAAAAGGCTAACGAGTTAGATGCTGACAATTCTACCTTAGATTGTCAAAAGTCTACAGCCACTCCAGCCAAAAGGAAGCCTTATAAAAAACCCTCCTTTAGCAAAAAGAGGAAGTTTTATCCTTCCTATACCCAGCAGTGTCAGACTCAGGGTCAGATTGCCCAAAAGGGACAAACTAGACAGCAAAAGAAACCAAAAGGCCAGAGAGCCCAACCAGCTCTCCAGGTTCAACCCCCTCAAGGGCTTTGACTCCTTCCTAGAGAGCTTTGCCTTCCTGCCTCTGAGGGGTCCCCAACACACCAATATTCTGGGCAGATTATGCCACTTTGTCAACAGATGGCATCAGATAACAGCAGAAGATTGGATTTTGTCCATTGTAGGAGAGGGGTACAAACTTCATTTTCACAGCTTACCCCCTCCTACAATTCTAAAGCAATTCAATTCACAAACCTCTGCAGACAATCTGCTAGATCACGAGGTCTCCACACTTCTTGCCCAAGGGGCAATAGAGGAAGTACCCATTCTTCAACAGGGTGCAGGGTTCTGCTCCCCCTATTTTCTTATGCCAAAGAAAACAGGAGGACACAGACCCATTCTAGACCATAGAGAATTGAACAAATATCTGTTTCGAGAGAAATTCAAAATGATTTCTCTAGGAACTCTTCTGCCATACCTTCAAAGCCAGGATTGGCTTTGCTCTCTAGACTTAAAGGATGCATACACTCACATTCTCATCCATCCAGATCACAGGACATTTTTACGTTTCCTTTTCCAGGGAAGACATTTCCAGTACAGGGTTCTTCCTTTTGATCTGGCTTCAGCACTAAGGGTATTCACGAAATGCATGGCAGTAGTAGCTGCATTTCTACGAACCCTGGGGATTTTTGTCTTCCCTTACTTAGACGACTGGCTCATCTGAGCCTCCACAGTTGCAGAGGCCAGCACTGCACTGTCTCGTACAATGCGAATCCTCCAATACTTGGGATTGGAAATAAACTTCCCGAAATCTCAACTAGTTCCTTCCCAGTGCCTAGAATTCATAGGAGCCTGTCTGGATACCAAACAGGCAAGGGCTTTCCTTCCACAAGCCCGGTGCCTTCGCATAATGCAGCTAGCTTCCCAAGCAGCAGGCAAATCCTTCCTCACTGCTCGGGAGCTACTGCAGTTACTGGGACACATGGCATCCACAGTTCGTGTAGTCCCATATGCTTGCCTCCACATGTGAGCAGCTCAGTGGACCCTCTCCACACAGTGGACGCAGGCCATGGGTCATTTGTCGGACAAAATGACAATCTCTCAATGACTAATTTTGTCCCTCCAATGGTGGCAATCACTAGAAAATCTGACAGTGGGTCTCCTTTCCATCAACCCCTTTTTCAGGCCACCCTAACAACAGTTGCATCACAGGTGGGTTGGGGAGCACACCTGAATCATCTCTCTACCCAGGGCACCTGGACTCCACAGGAGGTTGGTTTACACATAAACCTCCTGGAATTAAGAGCAATTTATTTAGCTCTTTGAGTGTTCCACGCCCAGCTCAGCTACAAGACAGTCCTAGTCCAGACTGGCAATCAGGTAGCCATGTTCTATGTGAACAAGCAGGGCGGAACAGGCTCTCTGTCGTTATGCAACGAAGCTTTACGACTATGGGCCCTCGCCAGAGAGCATCAAATTCACCTTCTAGTGGTATATCTTCCAGGCATTCAAAACCTTTGGGCAGACAAACTCAGTCGAGTACTGCTACCTTACGAGTGGTCCTTCCACCTAGACCAGATGGCAAAGATATTTCATCTCTGCAATGAAGCGCACCTCTTCTAGGATACAAACTGAACAAAGTCCACCACCGCTCCCACAAAGAATCAAACACCCCAGGAACAAATGGATCACAGTGGGTTCCGGAAGATTGCGACCTGTAACGCAGAGACATCCTACACATCAAGAGATATCCCAGCAAAATGCCTTCTCTGCCTTGGCTAATGAGGATGCCCAACCGAAAGAAACTGAAGGGCCCTTAAATGAGTCCGACAATGCCCAATCTCCTGCTAAAGCACCAAATATGAAGAAAACCTCACCAAACAGAAAACTATTACTCCTTGGAGATTCCATCATCAGAGGCACCAACTTGGGAACACAGCTCAAAGGAGAGAAGATAGTCATGTGCCTACCAGGCTCTTCAGCCAGCAGGAATACAAACCAAGTTGTTGAAATACTTAGCGCAAAAAGTGAGCACTCCAAACCAGATGTTATTATCCACTTGGGCACAAATGACCTGGCTAGAAACAGTGCCTCTACAGCCCAAAAGGACTTCCAATCTCTGGGAGAGAAACTCAAGCCCATTGTTAACACTGTTGCATTCTCAGAAGTTCTACCTGTTCTTGGTAAGGGGACAAAAAGGCTGCATCGCATTAACAACTTTAATACATGGCTCCAGACCTGGTGCAAACAAGAAGGATTCAGATTTATTGGCAACTGGGGCAACAGATGGACCAACAAGAGACTATACTGTGCTGATGGACTACATCTCTCTGTCGCAGGGAAAAGAAACCTAAGTGAAAAATTCAGGCAGTATGTGGATATACATTTAAACTAGGAAAAGGGGGTGACAGATGTGGAAGGTCAACATCTGCATGCCACCCCCTGCAAAAGCAGAACATCATCAGAAACAGCCACACTCTTAAACCACACATGAAAAACAAGTGGGAAGAAGTGGGCAGAATAAAATCAATGCAAAATACACACAAGCCAGGTAAATGCTGGAAAGCAATGAGCACAAATGCTCGAAGCTTAGCCAAAAAAATTCCAGACCTGGAAGCCCTAATGGTGGAAATGGATTTGGACATCGTGGCCGTTACGAAAACATGGTTTAATGAATCTCATGATTGGGATATAGCCATAGCTGGCTATAATCTATTCAGAAGAGACAGAGAAAATGGAAAAGGAGGAGGAGGAGTAGCCTTGTATGTCAAAAGCAGTATTAAAGCTACTGAAATGCAGGGAACATGGGGAAAAGAAGAAGTGCTCTGGATTGCGTTGGAATGAGGAGATGGCACTGTCATCCATATTGCTGTAGTCTACAGACCTCCGACTCAAATTGAAGAGAGAGATAACGAATTGATTATAGATATTGCCAAGATAGCAACAAAGGGGGAAGCAATCATATTGGGTGACTTTAATCTACCTGATGTGGATTGGATTACTCCTTCTGCACATCTGGAAAGAAGCAAAAAAATTGTGGATGCTCTCCAAGATGCATTACTTAGACAAATGGTGATGGAACCAACCAGGGAAAGCTCAACGCTGGATGTAGTGCTTACCAACAGTGATAACGTGTCGAATGTCTGCGTGAGTGCCCCTGTGAGCAACAGCGACCATCACACGGTGTGGTTTGAGATAAAAGCCATGGTACAGGCCAATCATAGCAAGCTCAAAGTCCTAAACTTCAAAAACACTGACTTCAATAAAATGGCCGAGTACTTAAATGAGGAGATGACGGGGTGGAAGGAGATAAGGGAAGTGGAATTGCAATGGACTAAACTAAAGGCGGAAATAAAAGGGGCAACAGATAAATATGTAAGAAAAATAAATAAAAACAAGAGGAGAAGGAAATCTATTTGGTTTTCCAAAGAGGTGGCTGCGCAAATAAAGGCAAAAAAACACAGCTTTCACAAAATTCAAAAGCTTGCAAACCGAAGAAAACAGAAATGAATACAGGATCCAACTCAAAGAGTCTAAAAGAGTAATAAGGATAGCAAAATCAAAGGCAGAAGAAAAGATGGCTAAAGATGTTAAGGGGGGGGCAACAAAACTTTCTTGTACCTTATCTGATGTTTTCTTGTTCTATGTAAACCGCGCTGATTATAAATAGAGCGGTATATAAAGATGTTAAATAAATAAAATTAAATAAATAAAATATTCAGGAAAGGAAGAAGATCAGAGTTGGAATTGCAGGACTCAGAAGTGCTGGGAAAGGACTCGTGGAAAGTGACACTGAAAAAGCGAAATTGCTAAACAAATACTTCTGCTCTGTTTTTACTAAAGAAGATTCTGGAGATGGACCAGCTGTGACTCCCAAATATAAAAATAGGACTGAAGTAGATACCACACCATTCACAGAAGATGAGGTGTTAGAACAACTTGCTAAACTGAAAGTGGACAAAGCCATGGGACCGGATGGGATACATCCCAGGATACTGAAAGAGCTCAGAGGTTCTTGCAGGACCATTAAAGGATGTCTTCAACAGATCATTGGAAACAGGAGTGGTTCCTCAGGACTGGAGAATGGCTAATGTTGTACCTCTACAAAAAAGTGGTGACAGGGAAGAACAATTTCCAGTTTCCACCTACATTTACGCCGACGATATTGTCTTTCTCTTTCACACTTCTCCAGCCATGATCGATATCACTCCCCTCAATGACTGCCTCTCTCACATTGCCACCTGGCTCTCATCCAATTTTCTACACCTGAATCCTTCCAAATCTTCAGCTATGTGGGTGTCTCTGAGCTCTTCCTGCCCAGCCATTGCACCTCAAATAAATTCCGTTCCTATTCCTCTTACTTCTTCCCTCCGATATTTAGGGGTAATCTTAGATTCATCATTATCCTTTCGCGAACACATTTCTAACTTATCCCGTCGCTCCTTCTTTACTCTTCGCCAAATACGCTCAGTCCGTTCAATTCTGTCTTCTGACTCCCTTATCACTCTGGTCTTAGCCCTAGTTATGTCCAAACTGGATTACTGTAATGTAGTTTATGCCAATCTCCCCGCCTACCAACTCAAACGCCTTCAACTCCTGCAGAACACAGCCGCTCGTCTTGTCACTTTTGCCCGGAAATCGGATCATGTTACTCCTCTTCTGCTTCGCCTCCATTGGCTTCCGCTGCACTTTCGGTTTAAATACAAGGTTCTTATACTATTACATAGAGTCATCCATACTTCTAACCCACAGTACTTAGCAAATCTAGTCTCTCTTCATATTATCGGCAGCTCTGGTCATTACACGCTAATCGTCTGTTTCTCCCCCGACCTTCACGAGCTCACCTTGAGCAGACACGCCACGCTGCTTTCTTCTTCTTGGGCCCCTCACTCTGGAATTCTCTTCCTTCCTCTAGAGCAGTGGTTCTCAACCCTGTCCTCGGGACCCCACTAGCCAGTCGGGTTTTCAAGCTATCCACAATGAATATGAATGAGATATATATGCATTAGAAATAGCCTGCCAAACTGACTGGCTTGTGGCCCTCCAGTGCTGGATTTGGGGACCCCTGCCGTACACCTGTCAAGTACGATTGTGAGTGGGCAAGGTACAGATGTCCAAGACATCAAAAAGATTAGATGGAATATGTCACATACCTCCTCGCCTCTCACCACCACCAAAATATTGTCTATTAGACAACTTTTTGGTGGTGGTGAGAAACTAGGAGGGATGTGACACATTCTATCTACCCTTTTGATGTCGAGGACATTTGTACCTTGCCCACTCACAATCGTATTTGACAGGTGTACGGCAGGGGTCCCCAAATCCAGCACTGGAGGGCCACAAACCAGTCAGTTTGGCAGGCTATTTCTAATGCATATATATCTCATTCATATTCATTGTGGATAGCCTGAAAACCCGACTGGCTAGTGGGGTCCCGAGGACAGGGTTGAGAACCCCTGCTCTAGAGCCTTCCTACCAACACTTCAAAACCCTACTAAAAAGTCACTTGTTCCAACAGACGTATGATCTCCCCTCCCAGTAGTCCTGTCTAATTGTTTTGTTTGTCTTTGCTTACCCATGGTTTGTCTGGTTTGTCTATTGTTTGTTTTGTTCTGTGACCTCTTTGGTCCTTCTTTTCTTTTTAATGGATTTCCTTTCCTTTTTAACGCTTTTATTTATATTATTTTATTGTAAATCGCCCAAGGGCGGTATATTAAATGTAAATAAAGATAAAAGATAAAAGGTCAAATTACAGGCCCGTGAGCCTTACCTCGGTGGCAGGAAAAGTAATGGAGGCGCTCCTGAAAGAGCGAATAGTGAACTTTCTCAAAACCAACAGGTTGCAAGATCCGAGGCAACATGGTTTTACCAAAGGGCGGTCTTGCCAAACAAATCTGATTGAGTTCTTTGATTGGGTGACCAAGGAACTAGATCTGGGGCATGCAATGGATGTCATCTATCTGGATTTCAGCAAAGCCTTTGATACTGTTCCTCATAGGAGGCTTGTCAATAAACTCAGTAGCTTGGGGATGGGTCCCAAGATAGTAAACTGGATTAGAAATTGGTTGACTGACAGACAGCAGAGGGTGATGGTACATGGAGCTCATTCGGATGAGAGGAAGGTGATTAGCGGGGTGCCTCAGGGCTCGGTCCTGGGCCTGGCACTGTTCAATATATTTGTATGTGATATTGCTGAAGGACTGAATGGAAAAGTCTGTCTTTTTGCAGATGACACAAAAATTTGCAACAGAGTGGACTCCCCCGAGGGAGTGGATAACATGAGGAAAGATCTACAAAAGCTGGAAGACTGGTCTAATGCTTGGCAACTACGATTTAATGTGAAAAAGTGCAGTGTCATGCACTTGGGTAGCAGAAATCCAAGGGAAAAGTACACAATAGGGGGTGAGAGGTTGGTATGCACGGTTCAGGAGAAAGACCTTGGTGTGATTATCTCTGATGATCTCAAGGTGGCAAAACAGTGCGACAAGGCGGTGGCAAAAGCCAGGAGAATGTTGGGCTGCATACAAAGAGGGATTACCAGCAGAAAGGAAGAGGTACTTATGCCACTGTACAAGTCACTGGTGAGGCCTCACTTGGAATACTGTGTTCAGTTTTGGAGGCCATATCTTGCAAAAGATGTAAAAAGACTGGAAACTGTTCAGAGAAAGACGACCAAAATGATTTGGAGCCTGCGTCAGAAGCCTTATGAGAAGAGACTTGAAGACCTAAATATGTACACTTTGGAGGAGAGGAGGGACAGGGGAGATATGATTCAGACCTTTAAATACTTAAAGAGACATGATGAACAAACAAACCTCTTCCAAAGACGGGGAAGCTGTAAAACTAGAGGGCATAGCATGAAGCTTGTGACACAGTGGCAGGACTGGAAGCCATGGAAACTGATACTGACCCGCTGGTTGGTTCAGGTATTGCAGGAAAATGCAAGGTTTTCCCTTCTCAGCACAAGCTGCAGGGAACTAATCAGCTAACACAGTTCACCTCAGGGGAGGAGAGAAGCAGAGCTGCTGATTGGGCACGCCCTAGCAGGAGGCGGGCTCCCCAGAGCAGGGGCACCTTGTTAAGCAGAGGGAAGGAAGACAGTAGTATGAAGAGTAGGACGAATGGAATGAGAAGTGAAAGTGGATTGAGCCCACGAGTGAGAAGGCAAAGGACGTTGGAAAAGCAAGAAGCTCTCTTTGATGCAGGATCCTTTGACCTAGCAAGAGAAACACTGCCCAGCCGTAATACAAGGAAAAGGGATTCAGAACCAGGAAGTAGGTACCAGGGATACTCAGTGCCTGAAAGAACCTTCTGGGAGCAACAGAGGTTAGAAGCACTGAGAGACCCAGGATTAAAGCCTAGGTTTCTGGAAAACACAGTTGACCCTTGGAGAGAAAGGCACCATGGCAAGGCATTCTCAGACAAGCCTCATTTTAAGGTACCTGCTGTATTTAATTCATATGACAAGTTTTATGAGAAGCCAGAAAGAGTGAATGCTGACTTTAAAGCTCAGGACAGTTTCAGGCAGTGTGAGAGCCGTTGGCTACAGCCTGAAGTCTCTTTAAACAAACCCAGCTTTTCTCACCAAACAGCTCAAGCTTTTAGCAAGCAGGCTGACATAAAGAATTCAGCTGAACTGTTCAGAAGAGAATTAAGCCAAGATAATTCAGGAGGTCCTACCTTTGAATCACTCTTTAAAAGCAGATCTCGTGCAGAGGAACTTGTTAACCCAGCACTTGCAAACAGAGATAAGTGGGGGAGGGGTAACTCCACTGCAGGCATTGATTGTTTAAACAGAGACAGCATTACTTGCTTTCCAGAAGTAAATAATCACTTACCCAAGCAAGGAGAATATCCTCAGTCTAGCCCAGCTAGAAGGCAGGCTGAACTTCTTCTCAATGAGTTTAAACAGTTCTTAGATAAAAGAGCTGTTGCTGAACAAAACTCAGTCCAAGCAGGAAATAGTCCTGAGACAGGAATACCATTACCTGCTCCGTTGCCCATGATTGAAATTAATCAGCCAATGGACTGCTCAATTGGGCTGATTGACAAAGCTGACTAAAGCAAAGCTTGAATGGTCATTTTTCTACCTTATCCTGAATGGTATGCTGTTCAAATACCTGGATTAAAAGCTTATGAAAATGAGTAGTGTTTAAGTACCTAGATGAAGAGCTTATGAAGCACTGGGAAAATAAGCTGAAGTATAATCTGGTTACAACACATGAACATTATTGTTTCTCACTTGATTATTTGTGAATACAAAGTAAAAGGACACATGATGTAATGTGCACTCCAGTGTGAAGAATAATTTAAGCACAGTATTGCAAAGCCTGGAATTTTCCTTTTGTTCCTGTTTTGGTAATCCTCACGCCTGTTCCATAACACCACGGAGCGGGGTAAATAAATCCTTACAAAATAAATATTCTTGTTCCCGACTATCATTTGGCCCCCACAACTACAAAAGGCCCATCCCTCCTTAACCCTCAAGGTTAGAGAGTGGGTGCAGGGTAACAAGCTGCAAGGTGGTAAATTGAAAGGCAATGTCAGGAAATATTTCTTCACTGAAAGGGTGGTGGATGCTTGGAATGCCCTCCCGATGGAAGTGGTGGGGGCAAACACGGTGATGGAATTCAAAACGGCATGGGACAAACACAGTGGTTCCCTTTACAGCAACAGGATAAAAGCAAAATAAACGGTACCATCTAACTTCTGAACTATCTAGCGTCTGAACAAATAAGGGTGTCCTACATGGAGTGGTGGGTTCACCCCTAAACAGAAACAAAAACATGGGGAGGGGTGGCCTGCACAGAGCGACAGGTGCACCTATTCTTGCCATTTTGCTGGGCAGACTAGATGGACCATGCTGGTCTTTATCTGCTGTCACTTACTATGTTACTATCTCAGACATAGACATCTTTGCAAGTCCACTGAATGCCAAACTTCCCCGGTTCTGTTCCAGGATACCGGCACACAACTGTCAGGCAAGGGATGCCTTCCTCCTTCACTGGGGTCAGGACTTCCTTTATGCCTTCCCACCCATTCCCCTCATCCCCAAAACACTCTTCAAGCTTCAGAGAGACAGGGGTCGCATGATTCTCGTAGCACCACGATGGCACGCCAAACGTGCTATTCCCTGCTTCTGCAGCTCTCTCAAGTGGCACCTCTGGAGTTAGAAACAAACCAGAAAAAGGAGCACCTTCTTGCAAGCAGCCAAGGAAAACACACAGGGCGAGGTATTGTGGTACTGTGCTTTTATTAAAGAAACACCCCAATGTGTTTTGGCAAACGCCTTCCTCAGGGGGCTGAGAACTGCAAACAAACACATTAAAATGAGTAAAAACATAAATAAACCTACACAAAATTAAAAATATAAATATACCGATATGAATATGAACGTAGAAAATTAATGAATTAAAAAATATATATAAAAAATATTTGTACATGTCTACATAAAATTATAAAGAATAAAACGGGTATAAAAAACAATAATATATGCAAATAAACCAAATTAAGAACAGGAAATATAAACATGAAAAGATACTCACTATTTGATATATCTGATAGCAATTAAGACGCACAGCATTAATGTATAACAGAGGATCACTCCGAAGAACTAAAAAGTATATATAAATAAATAAATGGTCCAATAATATATACAAAACTACATATAAATGAAAGCAAAAGTAATGGGAAACCCAAACCCAAAAAGAGGACAAAAAACTAATCATGGGGAACCGAACCAGTGCTGTATAAAAATGATATTCTATTATTGTATAAAACTCATTAAAGAAAAACAACATACAGATTGCATGTAAGGCACATAGAAACATTTAAGCACTTACAGCAAATTACTAAATATAATATAATATAATAAACATAACAGGTAAAAGGAATACATGCACCAAATAGTAACTCAAATGAAAAATAAAATAGAACTGTTAAAAGAAGGCACCAGAAAAAAGGAAGTCATAAATAACGAGTAAAATAATGAGTAAAATAAACCATATGCTTTGTGGAACGCGATGTGCTTAAAAAAACATAGTGATGAAGTGTCAAAACACCAAACGGTGAGACGTTCAAGACACAAATGTAATTAGTAAAACACTAAATAGAGCAATATTATATATGTTGGACAGCGTAAGAGCTGAAACATCAAAAGATAAAACACCGCCAAAGATAGAACGAAATGTGGTGATCGTAAAAAAAATATATATATAACCCGTGAGGGGTAGACTGCGTATAAAACACCACAGAATGAACAATTTAATCTGTATGGAATCTATAAAAATAAGAACTCCGATTTTTGGCGCGTGTTTGAAAAATAAATCAAAAGAAACAGAGTGTGGTGATAATGTGAAGTATAGTTCACGAAGGGTAAGTAAAAAGAGACTATGTGTAAAAAAACTAATACAAAGACCTCCCAAAGACATAAAATAAAATAAACCATGTGCTTAAGGAAACACATTGTGCTTCCACGACATGTAGTGATGAAACATAAAAAACAGTGAGAAGCTCAGGTCAACTCAGTAGAGCACTTTAATATGTAACATAAGAGCTGAACCATCAAAGAATGAAACCGCCAAAAATGTAGCACGAAATGTGGTGATCATATAGAATATAGCCCGTAAGGAGTAAACTCTGCAAAAAACACCACAGACCGAACAATTTAATCTGTATAGAACCAATAAAAATAAAATATCAAAAGATATAAAAACGCAGTTTTTTTGGCACGTTTTTGAAAAACCATACCAAAAGAAACTGAGTGTAATAATGATATAAAGAATAATCCACGAAAGGTAACATGGTAGACGTACAAATATTTTTTTATATATATTTTTTAATTAATTAATTTTCTATGTTCATATTCATATCGATATATATATATTTTTAATTTTGTGTAGGTTTATTTATGTTTTTACTCATTTTAATGTGTTTGTTTGCAGTTCTCAGCCCCCTGAGGAAGGCGTTTGCCGAAACGCGTTGGGGCGTTTCTTTAATAATAAAAGCGCAGTGACCACAATACCTCTTACCTCTGGAGTTAGGGCATGCTCCAGATCTCCTTTCCCAGGAGAACGGGATGCTATGGCACCCGAATTCCCAGTCCTTGCACCTCACGGCCTGGTTGCTGAAGGCTTAGACCTCCAGGATTTCAACCTGTCCCAGCAGGTAAAAGATATCCTTCAGGCTTCTAGGAAACTTTCCACAAGAAGGTCTTATGCTTTCAAGTGGAAACGTTTTATTATAAGGTGCTCCAAGAGGGGATTAAACCCCCTGGTCATACCCTTAGAATCGATACTAGAGTATCTCCTTCATTTATCGAATTCTGGGTTAAAGACCAATTCGGTAAGAGTCCATCTTAGTGCAATTGCAGCTTCTTATAAGCCTCTAAATGGACAACCAATTTCCTCTCATCCACTCCTATCAAGATTTTTGAGAGGCCTTTTATTAAGTAAACCTCCCATCAAGCCACCACCGGTGGCATGGGATCTAAATCTACTTCTCGGGCAGCTCATGAAGCCGCCTTTTGAGCCTTTAGCCACTGCAGCCCTTAAGTTTTTGACCTGGAAGGTCATCTTCCTAATTGCAATCACCTCTGCTCATTGCATTAGTGAATTGCAAGCATTAGTGGCTGATCCTCCTTATACTAGGTTTCATCATGATAAGGTTGTTCTTCAAACTCACCCACATTTTATGCCAAAGGTGGTTTCGCCTTTTCATTTAAATCAATCAGTTTACCTTCCTGTATTTTTTGCGAGGCCTCACGCCTCTAATGCAGAAAGAAACCTTCATACTTTGGATTGTAAAAGGGCCTTGACCTTTTACATACAAAGAACACAGCAACATAGAAAGTCCTCACAACCTTCTATAGCTTTTGACCCTAGTCATTTGGGACTTCCAGTCTCCAAAAGAACTTTATCTAAATGGATTGCCCAATGCATATCCTTTGCTTATGAGAGTAAGGGTCTTCCTCTTCAGGACCATGTCACAGCTCATATTGTGAGAGCCATGGCAGCTTCTATGGCTAATCTCCACTCTGTGTCTATCGATGACATTTGTCGACGAGCCACCTGGGCTTCGGTACACACCTTCACAGCCCACTACTGCCTAGATAAAGCCTCCCATCGGGATGCCTTCTTTGGCCAAGCTGTTCTTCAAAATCTCTTTCAAACCTAAACCAACTCCTGCCCACCAACCCTGGTGGGATGCCAGAGATCCATGGGAGAAAGGGTTCTTGCCTTCTACGGTGGCACCTTCCTGGGGCTATCTCCCTGGCATCTTCAGCTAGGGAGTCCCCATATGTGAGGACTACATTCCTGCTTGTTCCTGGAGATAGCGTAGTTACTCACCTGTAACAGGTGATCTCCGGGAACAGCAGGAATTTAGTCCTCACAACCCACCCACCTCCCCTAGGAGTTGTGTGTGTGTGTCTCTCTCTCTCTCTCTCTGTCTTTCCTCTCTCCCTCTATCCTTTCACTCAGCTACAAACTTAACTGAAGAGGGACAGTTGGAAAGGCGGGAAGGCAGCGCGCATGTGCTGAGGATGCTCCCAAAAGCGTTGCTATTGGATGCTGGGGAGTGTTCCCGTGCAGGCTCCGTCAGTACCGATGATACCCATATGTGAGGACTAAATTCCTGCTGTTCCCGGAGATCACCTGTTACAGGTGAGTAAAGCACAGTTACTTACCTGTAACAGGTGATCTCTGGGAACAGCAGGAATAAGTCTTCACATATGGGTATGTCGGTACCGACGGAGCCTGCGCGGGAACGCTCCCCAGCGTCCAATCAGAAAGCTTTTGGGAGCATCCCTCGACGCCTGCGTGCTGCCGTCCCGCCTTTCCAACTGTCTCTCCTCAGTTGAGTTTTATAGCTGAGACAAAGAGAGAGAAAGAGGAAAGGAAGATAGATAGAGAGATACAACTCCTAGGGGAGGTGGGTGGGTTGTGAAGACTTATTCCTGCTGTTCCCAGAGATCACCTGTTACAGGTAAGTAACTGTGCTATCTCCAGGAACAAGCAGGAATGAATCTTCACATATGGGGACTCCCAAACTAAGATGCCTGGAGCCCTAGCATGGAACATGCTACACCTCATATGGCCAGGCATCCTGAGGATGGAGGGTAGGAGTTGAAAAGAGAGGAGCTGTGGAGAAACAGCTAACCTAAGGACTACAGGTAAGGAGTCCTTGTATGTATGATAATTATCATGAAAAATATTGAAATGAACAATCACAATATGGACCTCACCTACTGGGTTGCAGGAAGTAGAGAGGCTGATGGAGTCTACTGGAGATCCAGTAGAGGAATCTTCAAGGTGACCTCACTGAAGGGAAGGTGAAGGTTCCAATCTGGAATTGACAGGTGACCCATGTGTCAACTGGGGTAGTAGAAAACGGCAGGTCTTTAGTGGAATCTTTATGGAAAAAGCTGAGAACTCATTTGGCTACAGAGTTACTAACATTTAGGAGCAAAAGAGGAAGACTGACCGATTCAGACAACTAGCCCAGTCCTGGAGGGAAGAAGGGGTATGGTAAAAAGCCCGTATTCCCAAGGAGGACAGAATTCTGAAGGGTTGAAACCTCAGATGTACTGAAGATCCACCCTGTCTTTCCTAAATGGTGAGAGATAGGAAAGATATTGAAGCATGGAGCTTCAGGGATACCTAAACCTAGGGTTAAAGTAGGAGCTGTCAGTACCACAGTAGTGGTTGTGTGCATGATACCCTAGACATGCTGAGGGACAGTATGAACATATGCAAGCCCACTGTCTGGAACCTATAGGAAGGTAAAAACCTTTATAAGCATAGACAGATAAGTATGTAAATACATATCTACCTATAAGGAAGCATTTCGACAGATATATAGTGAGATCTTGAGGGGCATAACATATGAACACGCAGCTTACAGACATATGTATCTATAGAGAAGTATATAGAGATATATACATACATGTATAAACATACATATATTGTAAATAGTTGAGAATATCTGTTATTCTTAATCCCTGTTATCCATGTTCATTTCCTGTTACTTGTAAACTTGACATATGTTTAATGCTTAAGTACAAAGTTGTTAAAATGTAAACCGCGCTGATGACAAAAGTGCGGTATATAAAAGCTGTTAATAAATAAATAAATAAATAAATAGAATAAATGAGTATATATATATGTCTAAGATAAATGTCTGCAATTAAGCAGATAGAGATATGCCCATAAGAACATTCACATTGGAGATGTGAAGGAGAAAGATTCATCTAACAACAAGAAGGTGGAACCTACTTGAGAATCTATTCCCCCTGGCTAAGATGGCGCAGGAATGGTATCCAGTGAAATAACCAGGATGGTTGCGTGAAAATACAGAGGATAATATCAGTCTGTAAACAGCAAGTCCTGAGTCCTGTAGAACTTACATGGTAAATGGACAGAAAACGCATAGGAAGAGATACCAGGTTGACCCACTGGAGGGACACCAGGGGGTATCATGCGTTATTAGTTAAATATGTGCTGTCCATGAAGGATTAGGATACCATGAGGATAAGCTGTAAGGAAAAAAGAGCATATTCCTTGTAGGAGCTGGATAACTCTTTAGACTTACACGCGGAAAAGGCTTATATCCTTTGTACGAAAAGGAGATAGTAGGGTGTGAAGGACCCTCACAGTCATGGGGGATGACTGAGGAAGCCTTTTTTCGACCATGATGGATAGTCATTAGAGAAAAAACTCCATGCTCTCTCGCAAGGGCCCATAGTGAAAAGCTTCTCTGTAGGGTTGCAGAGAGCATTATGCAGGGGAATTGGGAGATAGAACTGCCTGATGGAAAAACCAGCAGCCAAGCCAGCTATGCCGCCAAACCCAAAGGATTGGAGATGGCAAGGATAGAAGGTAGTGTTAGAGGCCTGTAGTGATAAGGATTTCCCAAGAAAGATGTAAGTACTGTCTTGGAATCACTACTAAGGCCAGATCAAAAAGTGGTGGAAGACAAGACTGGAACTTGTGGAAAAGTACCAGTAGTCAAATCACTGGAACTCCTGCATGGGCAGCTACTGAATAGGACAGCAGAGAGAATCTTTCTGTGTTAAACAGAGAGAACAAACTGAAGAAGGGGAGAATCTTGTCCCTGTCTGATGAGCTGCCCAGATAAAAGAAGGGAGTTCACCCAGAGGAAAAACTCCACAGTGGAAAGAAAGACAAGAAGTCTTTCAGTGGTATGGTGCCCCCCTTACAGGGGAAAAACCTGGAGGAGAGGGTAGAGATACAAAAGCTGAAGCAAAAACTTACCATATGGTAAGTTCCTGGAAGGGAAAAATTAATGTTGGTACAGAAAAACTATCATGCGATAGTTGTTAAACCTCTCTTCTTGTCAGGAAAAGGAGGAAAAATCTGTGATCAATAGACATGAATAGCCTGACAGCTCAGCATACCAAAGAGCAAAGGGATGTCCTGAGGATAGGAATCCCCGTGTAGAGTTTTGAATGAAAAAACAGTGAAAAACTTCTGTTAAAAAGAAGATAACTGTAGGTTATAAAGAGATTAACCAGAACCCCATGGTTGCTGTGTTTATTCAGCCTGGCTAGAATTTGGATTCTCCAGACCAGGACGAGGCTTCCCATGCTTGGGAACATCTGAATGATGGGCAGGAGAAGAGTGAAACCTCTATCTCCAGGAACAAGCAGGAATGAGTCTTCACATATGGGTACGTCGGTACCGACGGAGCCTGCGCGGGAATGCTCCCCAGCTTCCCCAAAAAGGAAAGCTTTTGGGAGCATCCCACAGCACCTGCGCGCTGCCTTCCCGCCTTTCCTAACCACCTCTCCTCAGTTCTTCTTTGCCGCGGAGCCAGCAGGTCGAACCCTGTCACCTCTGAAGAAGTTCTTTATTTTATTTTATTTCTTTGGTCGCGTGTCTGCCTTCCCCGACTCCGGACCGGTACCGCCGGTCTTTTCTTTCTTTCTTTAAAAAAAATAAAATAAAAATATCTATACTTTTCCTCACTTAGTGTATTTTTTCTCTTGGGCCTCAGGGCCCATAAGAAAATTTCCCTCATGGAAAAACCAGCCTCCGGGTTCAAGAAATGCACTAAGTGTAGCGGTACTATTTCTGTTACAGATACCCATGAATGGTGCCTTAAATGTTTGGGTGCTGAACACTCCATTCCGAATTGTCCGTCCTGCTCTCTAATGTCTAAACGGGGTTTACAGAACCGAGCAGCTAAGCTCCATGTGCTGTTTCCCGCTGATGCAGCGTCGGTAGCATCGACATCTTCCAGGTCTTCTTCTCCTGATGGATCTCAGGTAACCAAACATAAATCTAGCAGGTCCTCGAAGGGTAGATCTCCCTCTAAGCATCAATGCCCTTGAGGATCCTGCACCAGCAAAACAACCCCGGCGGGAAGCTCCGGCTTCCAAAGCTCCTCCTATGGGGTTACAGGTGACATCGATGGCATGGCCTCGACCGATCACCTGTTAGAATGCTCTGGGGTATCGGCACAATCTCCCGGTACCGAATTCCAGGCATTCATGGCGTCGATGGATCAGAATGTTCTGTCCATGCAGCTGGCTATCACGGCCTTGATTCAAGCTGCGACGCCGCTGGTACCACAACAAACTCCGTTGTCGGTATCTGCTCCGGTACCAGCACCAGCACCGATACCGATACCGGCTGCAGCGGTTCCTTGTCCAGGGCTGCTTATCGGTACCGATCCGTTACCGAGAACGCCCGATGTCGATACTGCTCAATACGCGTATCGAGCGTTAGAAGAGCACCCTGACAGAGGTGGTGCTTTTGATTCCTCTGGTGATTCTGATACATCAGAGGAGTCTCCTGAAGTATCCATAGCCCTTCCTGAAGAGCCTTCTTCTCCAAAAAGAAGAATGTCTCCTCCAGAGGACTTGTCCTTTCAAGACTTCATAAGAGAAGTAGCTAAAGGGCTTTCTATTTCAGTAACCTCTGAATCAGAGCCTAGAGCAAAAAAATTAGACATTTTAGGATATTCTAAGGCTCCTAGAGAGGCAGTCACCTTACCAATTCATGAGATTCTTTATGAACACATGATTGATTTATGGGAGACTCCTCTCACTCTACTCATTCTCGCAGATTGGACACTATGTATCGTGTTCCTCCCTGTCCTGGGTTTCATAAAACTCAGCTTCCTCACCATTCTATTGTGGTGCAGTCAGCTATGAAGAGGATAAAGAGTACAAAGAGACACTCTTCTGCTCCTCCAGGAAGAGAATGCAGGACCTTGGATGCTTTTGGAAGGAAAATCTTCCAAGCCAGTATGCTTATTGCCAGAATCAACTCATATAGTCTTTACATGGGTATGTTTCTAAAAGAAGTGTCAGAAAAACTGCACACTTTACTCCCTTTTCTTCCAGAGGATAAAAGGGAAGAATTCCTTATTTGGCTTAAGCATACTCAAGACATTTCAAAGTTTTCCAACAGGGCAGCCTTTGACTCTTTGAAGGTGCCAGCAGAGCTTCAGGCATTGCCATAGCTGCTCGCAGAATTGCTTGGCTCCAAGCTTCTGATTTAGAACCCTGGGTTCAAGATGGCTTAGGTTTTCACCTGTACAGGGAAGATTTCCTATTTGGCAAAGAATGGCAAATAAAAGCCACTCAAATGGATGCAGAAAACTCTGCTCTGGATAGACTTTCAAAGTCAACCTTCATTCCTGCCAAGAAAAAGCCTTTTAAAAAGTCTTTTTTCAAAAAGGGCAGATTTCCTTCTACTTCTGGCCAACAGTCTTCCACAGGTCGCGTTGCTACTAAACGTCAGCAACCTAAACAGGCCAGGCCTAAGTCTACAGGGGCTGCTGCAACTCAGCAGTCCCAACCTCCTCAGGGTTTTTGACTTGATGCTAGAGAACTTAGCCTTTCTGGCTCTAAAACAGCCAGAACCTCTCACCATTCCAGGAAGGTTAGCTCATTTTGCTCCCAGATGGGAGCAAATCACATCAGAGCAGTGGACCCTCTCCATCATAAGAGAGGGCTACAAGCTTCATTTCTCAGACCTTCCTCCCCACACCATGGTGAGACACTTCAATTCTCCCACATCTCTTCTCGACCTTCTAGGTCAGGAGGTGGCTACCCTTCTTGCCCAAGGGGCAATAGAAGAAGTTCCTCTTCTTCAACAAGGGTCAGGGTTCTACTCCCCCTATTTTTTCATTCCAAAGAAGACAGGGGATTACAGACCCATCTTAGATCTCAGAGAATTGAACAAATTTCTATACAAGGAGAAGTTCAAGATGCTTTCTCTGGGCACTCTCCTTCCATACCTTCAAAGTCAGGATTGGCTTTGTTCTCTAGATCTCAAGGATGCGTACACACATGTCCTCATCCATCCATCTCACAGAAGATTCTTACGTTTTCTTTTCCAAGGAAAACATTACCAATACAGAGTGCTTCCTTTTGGTCTGGCTTCTGCTCCAAGAGTGTTCACCAAATGCATGGCAATAGTTGCTGCATTTCTACGCACTCTGGGAATATTTGTCTTCCCATACCTGGACGACTGGCTCATCCGAGCTCCATCTCAGTCAGAGGCCCAGATTTCCCTGGACCGCACAAGGTGCATTCTGCAGTATCTGGGACTTGTGGTAAACCTCCCAAAGTCTCAGCTCACCCCTACTTAGTCCCTAGAATTCATAGGGGCCTGGTTGGATACCACTACTGCAAGGGCATACCTTCCTCAGGCCCGTTGCCAACGTCTAGTGCAGTTAGCCTCCCAGATTCAGTCAAAGAGCCACTTAACTGCCCGGGAGATGCTACAACTACTAGGCCACATGGCTTCCACAGTGCATGTGGTACCCTATGCTCGCCTGCACATGAGAACAGCTCAATGGACTTTGTCCACCCAGTGGACTCAAGCATCAGGAGCTCTCTCAGACCAAATAGCAACCTCCAAACGTCTCTTTTGGTCTCTCCAATGGTGGATGTCCACTCAAAATCTGTTGCTGGGGTCCCCCTTCCAACAGTTGTTACCCCAAGCAACCCTCACAACAGATGCCTCCCAAACAGGTTGGGGAGCTCATCTACAGGACCTCTCCACTCAAGGCACTTGGTCCCCACAGGAGACCTCTCTTCATATCAACCACTTGGAGCTTCGAGCAGTTTTTCTAGCTCTCAAGGTCTTTCATACCCTCCTCAGCTACAAGACAGTCCTAATTCATACGGACAATCAAGTAGCCATGTTTTACATAAACAAGCAAGGAGGAAATGGCTCTCTATCGCTTTGCAACGAAGCTTTAAGATTCTGGGCCTTCGCCAGAGAGCATCAAATCCATCTCCTGGCAGTATATCTCCCAGGAATTCAAAACTCTTGGGCAGACAGACTCAGTCGAGTTCTGCTTCCACACGAATGGTCCCTGCACATGGATCAGGTACTCAGAATCTTCCAAGAATGGGGAACCCTGGACATAGACCTCTTTGCAAGTCCGTGGAATGCCAAACTTCCCCGGTTCTGTTCCAGAATTCCGTGTCAGGGAGTTCAGGTCAAGGATGCCTTCCTCCTTCATTGGGGTCAGGGCTTCCTGTATGCTTTTCCACCCATTCCCTTGATTCCCAAGACTCTGTTCAAACTCCAGAGGGATCAAGGATCTATGATCCTCATAGCTCCATGCTGGCCACGCCAAGTGTGGTACCCTCTACTTCTGCATCTCTCCCAAGCCCCTTCCTTGGACTTGGGAGCTGCTCCAGACCTTCTGTCCCAGGAGGAAGGGACTTTGTGGCACCCAAACCCCAAGTCCCTTCACCTCAGAGCATGGTTACTGAAGGCCTAGACCTTCAAGGCTTGAATCTTTCTCAGCAAGTGAAGGATATCCTCCATGCTTCCATAAAACCTTCCACCAGGCATTCCTATGCTTTTAAATGGAAAAGATTTTCCATTTGGTGTGCTGAAAAGGGTCTTGACCCTCTAGCACTACCTTTAAATTCTCTGTTAGACTATCTCCTGCATCTTTCCAATGCAGGACTTAAGACAAATTCAGTAAGAGTCCATTTGAGTGCTATTGCAGCATCCCTTAAGCCCATCAATGGACAACCTATTTCCTCTCATCCTCTCATTGCAAGATTCATTAGAGGCCTAACTTTAACTAAACCTCCCATTAGGCCTCCTCCCGTGGCATGGGACTTAAATTTAGTTCTTGGTCAGCTTATGAAGCCACCTTTTGAACCCTTAGCCACTATACCTCCTTGAAATTTCTTTTCTGGAAGGTTATTTTCCTCATTGCAGTCACTTCAGCTTGCCGCATCAGTGAACTGCAGGCCTTAGTGGCTAATCCACCTTATACAAGGTTCCATCATGATAAGGTAGTCCTTAGGACCAATCCACACTTTATGCCTAAAGTGGTCTCACCTTTTCATCTTAATCAAGAGGTATATTTACCTGTCTTTTTTTCCAGCTCCTCATGCATCCAGTGCAGAGAAGAATCTTCATACTCTGGATTGTAAAAGAGCTCTTGCTTTTTACTTACAAAGGACACAGCAACATAGAAAGTCTTCCCAGCTTTTTGTTGCTTTTTATCCTTCTCATTTGGGACTTCCAGTCTCTAAGAGGACACTGTCCAATTGGATTGCTCAGTGTATTTCTTTCGCCTACCAGAGTAAGAACCTTTCTCTGGAGAGCCATGTCAAAGCTCATAATGTGAGGGCCATGGCCACCTCTATAGCTCATCTAAATTCTGTGTCCATCGAACAGATCTGTCGAGCAGCCACCTGGGCCTCGGTTCATATCTTCACAGCCCATTACTGCTTGGACAAGGACTCCCGCCGGGATGCCTTGTTTGCTCAGGCTGTCCTCAAACACCTAAGAACATAAGAACATAAGAAATGCCATACTGGGTCAGACCGAGGTCCATCAAGCCCAGTATCCTGTTTCCAACAGTGGCCAATCTAGGTCATACGTACCTAGCAGTTTCCCCAAAAGACACAGGTTCTGCAGTGCTTGTACTAGGTCAAGCATTGATATCCTGGGACCCTTTTTAATAGTGGTTTATGGACCTTTCCTCCAGGAACTTGTCCAAACCTTTTTTAAACCCAGCTATACTAACAGCCCTTACTACATCCTCCGGTAACAGATTCCAGAGTTTGATTACACGTTGAGTGAAGAAATATTTTCTCTTATTTGTCTTAAATAGTTTACCCTGTAGCTTCATTACATGTCCCCTAGTCCTTCTATATTCTGATAGCGTAAACAATTGATCCACGTTTATCCGTTCCACTCCATTCATTAATTTATACACCTCTATCATATCTCCCCTCAGCCGTCTCTTTTCCAGGTTAAAGAGCCCTAACCTTTTTAGCCTCTCTTCATAGGAGTAGCCTTCCATCCCCTTCACCAATTTGGTGGCTCTTCTCTGTACTTTTTCTAATAACTCTATGTCCTTTTTAAGATACGGTGACCAGAATTGCACACAATATTCAAGGTGCGGTCGTACCATGGAGCGATACAGAGGCATTATAATATCCTTTGTTTTATTCTCCATCCCTTTCCTTATGATACCTAGCATTCTATTTGCTTTCTTGGCCGCCGCTGCACACTGGGCGGAGTGTTTTAACATGTTATCCACGATGACTCCTAAATCTTTTTCCTGGGTGGTGGTTTCTAATGTGGAGCCTTGCATCGTGTAACTATAGTGTGGGTTGTTCTTTCCTAGGTGCATAACTTTGCACTTGTCCACATTAAATTTCATCTGCCATTTGGATGCCCAGTCTTCCAATTTATCCAGATCCTCCTGCAGTTTTCCACAATCCTCTTGGGTTTTAACAACTTTAAACAGTTTTGTGTCATCTGCAAATTTGATAACCTCACTAGTTATTCCCTTTTCCAGGTCATTTATGAATATGTCAAAAAGTAGCGGACCCAGTACAGATCCCTGGGGTACTCCACTATTCACCTTTTTCCATTGGGAATATTGGCCATTTAGCCCTACCCTCTGCTTTCTATCTTTTAACCAGTTCCCGATCCACAATAGTACACTGCCTCCTATCCCATGACTTTTTAGCTTTGCCAAAAGTCTCTGATGGGGGACCTTGTCAAAAGCTTTCTGAAAGTCCAGATACACTATATCAACCGACTCACCTTTGTCTACCTGTTTATGCACACCTTCAAAAAAACAGATCAGATTAGTAAGACCAGATCTTCCTTGTCTAAAGCCATGTTGGCTGTCTCCCATTAGGCCATGACTATCTACATGCTGTGTAATTTTGTTCTTTATGATGGTTTCTACCATTTTCCCTGGTACTGACGTCAGGCTCACCGGTCTGTAATTTCCTGGGTCACCCCTGGAACCCTTTTTAAAAATTGGTGTTACGTTGGCGACCCTCCAATCTTCAGGTATTACAGATGATTTTAATGAAAGTTCACAGATTACCAATAGCAGGTCTGCAATCTCATATTTCAGTTCTTTCAACACTCTGGGATGTATACCATCCGGTCCAAGTGATTTGCTACTATTCAGTTTATCAAATAGTTGTAATATATCTTCCCGGTGTAGCGATATTTCTCTCAATTCCTCTGCAGTATCACCTTTTTTTTTTCAAAACTCTGTTTATTGAATATTGCAGGATACAAACAACAAACGACAAGCCAACATAACAATTTTCACTGCAGCAAGCCCAACAGCGGTCCCGGGTGGGGTTGTGTCTTATCCACCACCCTGGGAACCCAGCAAAACAAATAAAACACATATCCAAGACCTGTTATTTCGGAAAAAAACCCCTCCCCCCCACCCCCCCTCCCCCCCCGCCGGGAGCACAGCAGCACCAACACCACAGGTATAAGCACCCCTTCGGGAGGCGCCCAATTCCCTAGCCCCCGTCAACCTAATTTAAGGACTTCGCTCCGGGCCTTAGGGCCTAAACGCTGAATGTAGGGCATCCAAATCAACAAAAAAGTGGCCCAGGCCCGGGGATGCCTTAACGCCATCCTCCGCTCCATAATCATAAGTTGATGCAGGTTATTTCGCCACTCGCAGAAAGTAGGGGCCACAGTCTCTCTCCAACGGCTTAAAATAGGGCCCTTACCCACCAGACAGGCCTTACGCACCAACACTCTATCCCATCTGCCCTTCGGTTGGAGTGGCCCCAACTGATCCAGCACTACGAGGGTCCCCGACCAGCAAAGCCCCTGACCCAACAGCCCACTCATATAAGTCTCAATGTTCCGCCAATACTTACGAATAGAGGGGCAACCCCACCACATATGGCCCAGATCTGCCAGTGCACACGAACACTTAGGGCATCCCCCATGGTAGGCAAGGTGACTCCGAAACGCCCGCCGCGGGGAGAAATGAGCACGAAGGACGCATTTAAACTGCACTTCTCGCCAACGAGTGCCAACCACAAGTGGCGCGATCCTACCCAGGGCCGCCCGAACGGACCCCGGCGCGACTTCCCGACCCAGCTCTCGCGCCCAAAGGCTTTCCACCCGCGAATAATCCGGGGGCACACCCAGTTGGTCCAGCCGTTTCTTCAAGGCTGCTATCGTCGGCGGAGTATCCGCCCCCAGTGCGAAGAACTCCAAAATACGTCCCGAATGTTCTACTGTAAGCTCCTGCCGTGGTAGGGAGCCGATGTAATGGGAGATCTGGGCATGTGCAAACGCCGTTATTCCCATAGGCAGCCCATACTCCCTACAAAGCTCCCCCAAAGACTTACAACAGCCAGCGGGATCCACTACGTGCCCCAGACGGCGTAGACCCATTCGCCACCACTGACGAAAGGGGGCCGAGTCCGAGCCTGGCAAGAAGCAGGCATTCCCCTGTATAGGCAGCCAGCAGGAAACCGCGGCATTGCTACCCCAACACTTGTTGAGCTGCTGCCAAGTTCGGCGGGTTGCCTGCACCAGCAAACTGTTCAGCAGGCGAGACGGCAGATCCGCCTGCGGTAAGTGTAAAATCGCTTCCAAAGAGTGGGGCGCCACAAATGCCGCTTCAAGCCCCCGCGGAGTATAGGTCTCAGTGTCCCCCAACCAATCGCTTAAATGGCGGGCCTGACAGGCTAGTGCGTACTTCCAAAGGTCAGGAACCCCCACCCCTCCGGAGCGCCAGCTACCACGCAACCTCGCCATCGGTATACGGGCCTTGAGGCCTTTCCAAAGAAACCCCCGAATCTCCCTCTCCAAACGCATCAGGTCACGTTTCAAAAGCCACACGGGGAGTGTTTGCAACCAATAAAGCACGCGCGGGAAGATCACCATCCCCAGGGCGGCCACCCTACCGAGCAAAGACAAAGGCAGAGGGGCCCATGCCCGCAGCTGCGCGCGGACCTTAGCAAAGATACGCTCAAAGTTAGTGGGATACAGCAAGGTCAATTTCCGAGTTAACACAACACCCAAGTAAATAATCGAGTCCGCAGCCCAGCGAAGCGGGAAACTCCCAGGCCAAGTCTCCCGTAACTGACCCCCTACATCTAAGGCTTCCGACTTTGTCATATTAATACGCAATCCCGCGAACCGTCCGTATAACGAAAGCTCTTCAAGCAACCTCGGAAGTGACTGCTGGGGAGAGGAAAGGTGAACTAAGAGATCATCTGCAAATGCGGCCACCTTGAAGCCACAGGAACCAATGCGCGTCCCACAGATATCGGGGGAGCTCTCGATCTTGCGTATCAACGGGTCCAAGGATAACACGAAAAGTAAGGGGGAGAGCGGGCAGCCCTGACGCGTACCGCGTTCCAGTCGAAACGAGTCCGAGTACACCCCGTTGCAAAGAACCCCCGCTGTAGGGTCGGTATAGAGCAGCTCCACCATCTTACAAAAGGGGGCACCCAGCCCATACTGAGGCAACAAAAACTGCAAATACTCCCACTGGACTTGATCGAATGCCTTTTCAGCGTCGAAACTAATCACCAGTGACTGGAGGTCCTGTTCCCGAACCCATTCCAGAGATGCCAACAGCCGTCGTATATTTCGCACGGCGTAGCGCCCTTTAACGAACCCGACCTGGGACTCATGAATCAAATCGCCCAATACCAAAGCCAGCCGGTCAGCCAGCACCTTTGCAAAGATTTTCAGGTCAAAATTCAACAATGAAATGGGCCGGTACGATGCCGCTTGAGTAGGGTCTTTCCCCGGCTTAGGAATCAAGGAGATATGCGCGTGGTTATTACCCCAAGTGAAGCGCCCCTGCGCCATCCGCCTATGGTACACCGCCACTAATACTGGAGGTGTCGAATCACCTAGTAACTTATAAAACTCGGCTCCGAACCCATCCGGGCCGGGGGCCTTACAACAAGCAGCCCGTTGTATAACACCCTGGATCTCCTCCACCGTGACCGGCGCATCCAGGTGGGCCCTCTGTTCTGCAGACAGCCGCGGCAACGACAGCCCCCGCAGATACTGCTGCATGGCGTCTGGGTCTCCCTCTCTCTGGGCGTACAATTTTTGAAAAAAGGAACGGAAGATTCGAACGATGCCGACATTGTCCTTATACAGGGCTCCCTGATCATCGCGCAGCGCTGCCACCAATCGATAACCCCGGTGACCCCGCAAACAACGCGCCAAGAGTTTGCCGGGTTTATCACCAAAACGAAAGAGCTGGTACCGATAATACATATATGATTTCTTCGCCCGCTGGTGAAGTAACTCATTGAGAGTCGTCTGTAGCTCCCAGAGCCGTCGCCTGTTCAGTGCGCTGGGATCTCCCGCACAACGTCGCCGAGCACGCACCACGTGCTTCTCCAACTGTACAATTTGTTGCGCCACCAGCCGCCGCTTCCGGGCCACATATGCAATAATATCCCCCCGTAGGACGACCTTAGCCGTTTCCCAGAGCAATTCCGGATCATCCTGATGTTGCATATGGTGATGCATAAATTCCTGCCACTGTTTTGCCAGGTAGATCCGGAATTCCGCATCTTGGTACAGGCCCAGAGGAAACCGCCAGACCCGCAGCGATACAGCCGAGCCCCCGCCACTAAGTGCAATCCAAACTGGGGCGTGGTCGGACAACTCCGAGGGGCCAATCTGTGCATCCTCAACCTGTACAAACAGCTTTTCCGACACTAACACATAGTCCAGGCGAGCGCTGGTACCATGAGCCCTCGACTGGTGGGTAAAATCCCTCTCACTTGGGTGAAGCAATCGCCATGGGTCCAACAGGCCCAATCGTCTGCAAAAGTCCTTCAAAACCTTAGTCGTTGGAGTGCGCTGGTGCGCTCCTCCCCCACCCGATACATCAAGTCCCACGTCCAACACCCCATTCAAGTCACCGGCCAAAATCAGGGGGACATCAGGTAATTGCTCCAGGCGGGATGCTAGGCGATCGTAAAATGCCCGATTCAATACATTGGGGCTATACAAACAACCCAGCACTACCGGCCGACCATCCAGGTTACCATGGAGCAAGATATAGCGGCCTTCCGGGTCCGAGTAGTCCTGAAGTAGCTCAAAGCGAGTAGACTTGCCAATCAGTATGACCACTCCCCCCTTCTTTCCCTTGGCCGGGGATCAAAACACTGCCCCACCCACATTTTCTGTAATTTAGCGTGTTCTTCGGCTGTCTGGTGGGTTTCCTGCAACATTGCTATATCACATTTCAACCGAGCCAGGGCCTGCAATACCTTATATCGCTTAATAGGGCTGCCTATCCCGCAAATATTCCAAGAGATAACCTTCAGGGCGGTTCATAGAGACCTAGACAATTTGTACCTGGTCCATAAAAATAAGAAGGCGGGACCCCCCCAGCCCGGGGCCCCCCCTGTAACCATATGAAGTCCCCGTACGGGCCATGCCCGCTCCACCTATAGTGCTGCTGTGCCCCCCGCGTCACCCCAACCCGCCCCCTATCACTAACCCACCCCCCTCTCCTAACCCTCCCATCCCAGCACCCCACTATACCCCCTTACCCATCTTCATCCCGTCCCTGCTCCAACCCCCACACTCAATCACTAACCACCCTTGAGAATTACCCATCTCCCTTCCTACTAATCACTCACCGAGACGTGCCCAGACCCCCCAACCCCCTTGAAGCAGACTCCCCCTGTCCCCACCGGTACATCCCCCAGGAGTCCAGGGGGGGCACACAGTTGTTCCCTGCCCATGCCAATGCTTCTACCCTCCCGCCAAATAACAACAAATAAAAAAAACAAAAAACACTAACTCAAAGGATAGCGTGAAACACCTACACCCGTGGTGTAGAGGCTGGCCCACTCCCCACCTGGAGAAATAGAATCAGAAAACCCAGGGGGGGAGGGGCGGAGGCCTCACCATAAAACATTTCTAGCCCCCCTTCCCGGCACTTTCCACCCCCCCCGCCCCCTCCTCCCAAGCCCGGGGGCCCATATGAATTCCCCCAGGAGACCAGTGCCAGCAGAAATATCAAGGTACAGCGATCCCAGGAATCACAGCATCCGCCACCGCCACTGGGTTGTTCCCGCTCGGGGGCCCCAGGAAGGTGTGAAGTCCAGGCTAATGGCAGGCACCCCCGCTGCAACCTCCCCCCACTGAACAGTTATCAAACAGTGCATAGGTGCTTATTCTCTCCCCCCAGCCTTACGCCATGCCATAAAATAGCTGTAGTGTCCATCGCCTCAGTGAGCCGGCCCACCAGGCCTCCCAATAGTAAGAACTCTCACTGTTCCACTCGCTTATGCCCTACAGGGGCTCATACCGTCCAGTTCAGGATGGAACCCCAGCAGTAATGCCGGTTAGGCTGTCTCGTCCAGTACGCGGTGGGGTACCCAAGCCAGTCACTGTGTCCACATAGACCGCCGCTTCTGCTGCCGAGTCGAACACCCGGGGTCGGCCTTCGTGAAGCACGTGGAGGCGCGCTGGGTATTGAACGGTGAATTTTATGCGGGCGGCGATCAGTTTTTGACAGACCGGAGCATAGGCTCGGCGGCGCTGGCTCACTGCGGCTGAATAATCTTGAGTAATGCGAATCTTCGCGGAATCCCGCTCTACGGTGCCGCGCCTCCGAGCCTCCCGCAGAATTGCCTCCTTTTGCTGAAACTGGAGGTATTTGGCGAGCACAATTCGCGGCCTGGAGTCAGCAGGTTTCCTGGGGCCCACTCTATGTACCCGTTCAATCACCAGTGGGGAGCCCCGCTCTTCATTTTCCAGCAAAGATATGGACAAAGCCTCAATGTATGTGCGCAGGTCACGATCCGCCACGGAACTTGGGACCCCTAGGAAACGCAAGTTACTGCATCTGGAGCGATTCTCCAGGTCTTCCAGTTTTGTAGCTTGGTCTTTCAGGGCCCCCCGCACCTGCTCGAGCTCCAAAGCAAGCTTTTCCACCTCCTCCTCTGCCTGCAGGAGCCGGGCCTCCGCCTGTTGCATGCGGAGCCCAACTGCCTCGACCGAGCTCTGAACTGCCGCCATTGTTGTGTGTAGGGTCTGGAACTGCTGGGAGAGAGTCTCTGCCACTGCCGCCGAAATCTCCGTTATCGTGGCCGCCGAGATCGCGGCCATTGGTAATGAAGGGGTAGCCCCCGGGCTCGGAGGTGAGGCGGCCATCTTAGTTGTCCCCAGGGCGCGATCCTTCTCCCTCCTGCCAAGCTTCGCCGTCGCGGCCATCCTCCGCTTGGGGACCCGCTCGGGGTTTATAGAGTTGCCGCAAAGCAGTGCAGGACAAATTCCGCGGTTTGCGCCCCGTTAATGGGCTGGATTAGCCGGTTTGGGGTCCGGGGGTCCGGAGCTCAGGAAGGACGCAGCTTCCCCAGCTCACCACATCACGTGAGTCCCTGCAGTATCACCTTTAAATACCACTTCAGTCTTGGGTAACATCCCTACATCTTCCTCAGTAAAGACCGAAGCAAAGAATTCATTCAGTCTCTCTGCTATAGCCTTGTCTCCTCTTACTGCCCCTTTTACCCCTCTATCATCTAACGGTCCAATTGACTCTCTCACAGGCCTTTTGCTACGAATGTACTTGAAAAAGTCTTTATTTCGTGTTTTTGCTTCTGTAGCAAGTTTCTTCTCAAATTCCCGCTTTGCCTGCCTTATCAATGCTTTGCATTTAACTTGCCAGTGCTTGTGCTGTTTCCAGTTCCATTCTTAAGCAACTCCTACCCTCCTTCCCTGGATGGATGCCTGAGATCCATAGGAGGACGTAGAACCCTTTCCAGGGTCTCATAGCCTTGGGGAACTCCCAGGCATCTTAGCTAGGGAGTCCCCATATGTGAAGACTCATTCCTGCTTGTTCCTGGAGATAGCACAGTTACTTACCTGTAACAGGCGATCTCTGGGAACAGCAGGAATAAGTCTTCACAACCCTCCCACCTCCCCTAGGAGTTGTATCTCTTTCTCTATCTTTCCTTTCCTCTCTCTCTCTATTGTCTCAGCTTTAAACTCGAACTGAGGAGAGGTGGTTAGGAAAGGCGGGAAGGCAGCGCGCAGGCGCTGTGGGATGCTCCCAAAAGCTTTCCTTTTTTGGGAAGCTGGGGAGCGTTCCCGTGCAGGCTCCGTCGGTACCGACGTACCCATATGTGAAGACTTATTCCTGCTGTTCCCAGAGATCACCTGTTACAGGTAAGTAACTGTGCTTTCTCCTAGGGAAAGTAGGTTTGGTAGGGCATTTCCTACCTACTGGGGAAGGAGAAGGCTTAGGATGGCCTTCAGAAACAGGGAAGTCAGTGGAGCACTGAGCAACCTGATGTAAAGACTCCTTATTGAAGAGATTTTTCCCAGTGCAAGGAGTATTACTCAGTCTTTGTTGTGCCCATTTGTTTAAGTCTGAAGCTTGGAGCCAGGCTCTACGTCGTGCCCCTATGGCTATAGCAGAGGTTCTGCTAACAGACTCAAAAGAGTCTAGGGAAGCACGAGAAAGAAACCAAGAGATATTCTGGCTATGACTAAGAAGTAAGGAATAGTCTGCAGCCTTGGGCTCTGATAGAAAAGGAGTCAAAAGAGATAATTTCTTTGTGACCTCCTGAAGGGATAGACTCATATAAAAAATATATGAGAGGATCCTTGTTGCCAGCATAGATGCTTGGAAGGTTTGACGTCCAAAGGCATCCAGTGTTCTAGATTCACGACCTGGCGGGTAAGAAGAATGCTGCTTCTTGCTTTTTACCCTCCTCATTGCTGATTCCACTACAATGGAATGATGGGGAAGTTGAGTCTTTTGAAACCCTGGAGAGGGGGGCACCTGATATAGAAGATCAGTTGCTTTAGAAGGTGAGGAAACCCTTAAAGGTGCTTCCCACATTCGTAGAAGAAGATCCTGCAAGGAATGATGTAAAGGAAGCATTATATTTTCTTTTTCTCCAGAACAAAGAGAGCCTTGAGCAGGATCATAGCCAGGGGTAGGAATAGCAAGGGATGTTGCTATGTTCAGGCGAAAAGTCTGAAAAGAAGGATCTCCAACAGAAACCATCCCTGGACAGGCTAGATCTGAAGAACTAGCCTGGGCACCGGAGTAGGCACTTGAGAATGTAGGAATAGAAGATCTTGCCCGGTGCAGAAAAGGATCCCTAAGGGATGGATGCTGGTACTGGAGGTCATGACGTGAGACAGTCAGTACTGCATCGTCCATGCCAGGTATCGATTCCAAACTAGGTATAGAAAGGAGCGACTCTGGTGTGGAAAGAACTGCCCCTGATGCTGCAGGTATCGGCACCGATACCGATACCGGTAGCCGTGCTGGAATCGAAGACGATACTGACATCGAAGCAGTCATCGGAGGCTGCTCAAGTGGTACCGAGGAACCCGAAGGCCTCTGGTAATTACCCTTGGTACCGAGCATCCGGAATCGGTAAGCATCGGATCCGAGGCGTGTCGTTACCCAGTCTTCCAGACTGGAGATCGATTCCAGACTCGGCATCGAAGGAAGCGAGTCTATCGATGCATGTCTGGAAGGTACCGACGTCGGAGGTAGTATCGGCGGTGATACCGATACCGGAAAGTCAGTCTGGGATGTATCGATCGGTCCCGAAGGTACCGAGGAAACCAGATGACGATCCCAGGTGTAGAGTGGATCACTCAACACCAGTGCCGATGCCGGGGTATCGGTACCGCTCGAAGCGGATGCCACCACCGAGCATGGCTCAGGTATGTTCTGTGAGGGGTGAGCCTCAGGAACAACCTGAAACCCCTGAAAGGCTTTGGAGACCGAAGACTCCCGCCGGGGTTTTGAAACCAATGGATCCTTGAGGGAAAGGCCGGAGCCGCCGTCATGCTGTGCAAGAGACCTACCACTCAAGGATTGGCTAGTCTGAACAGACTGTTTGTGGGTTACCTGATCCTGTAGAGAAGAAGAACTGGTCGGTGCCCCGCCATTGGAAGGGAACTCGGTATCAAGGAAAACTCGAAAAGGGAAATCTCCTCTCATAATATGGTAGCCTAATGGCTCCGGATGGTCAGGACCCAAACAGTTTAGACACCAGGACTTGGAGTCTAAAAACAATACTGGTACTGCCGCAGCTAAGGCACTTCTTAGGAAAAGAAGGAGGCGGCTCCATGATGGAGAGGCCTGAAGGCCCAAAAGATTAAAAGAGAAACTGAGGGAAAAAAAAATTCCCTGGACTGAATAAAAAGAAAAGAAAAAAAACACCGGCGATACCGGTGGAGGCGGGGAGACAGCCGCGACCACAGGAAAACAAGAATTAAAGAATTAAAAAAGAAGAAATTTTCTGCGGTGACAGGAGGACATCCTGCCGGCTCCGCGGAAAAACGAAAACTGAGGAGAGACAGTTGGAAAGGCGGGAAGGCAGCACGCAGGCGCTGAGGGATGCTCCCAAAAGCTTTCTGATTGGATGCTGGGGAGCGTTCCCGCGCAGGCTCCGTCGGTACCGACGTACCCATATGTGAAGATTCTTTCCTGCTTGTTCCTGGAGATCTACGCTTTCCTGACATTCTGGAGTTTTTGGTTATTACTGTTGGCAGAGTTAGAGTTAATATTTTTTTGTTTGTCTCTCCATTAAGTCTGCTTTTTCAATAGAATACTGGAAGCTGGTGGGTGGTGCCAGTGGTGTTTATACCAGAGGGTCATCAAATCACTGATGAGCTCATTCTCCAAAGCTGCTGGAAGGGGAGCACAACCCAGAGGAAAGGGACTGGACTGGAGTTCCTTCAGGAACACTAATTAGCAGGTAAGGTCTAATTACTACTTCTTATAGTTCTTTATTGTAAAGAACACCAACAAATCCTTTGCTTTTGCTGTTGTCCTTGCCATTTTACACATGTTTCAAATAAGCAGAGACCTCTGTCATTACATACTTATTTTAAAATTATTTTGTAAACCGCTTTGTGTAATCCTGAAAAGGTATAAAAGCGGTATATAAAAACTGTTAAATAGTAAATAAACTAAACCATAAACTATATCTAGAACACGCGGAGAACCTGTGTGAAGCCTGCAAGCCCAAATAATACTGAGAAAGCTCATCTTTGCTTCACAGCAAAGAAGCCAGAGATCTTAAATTGAAAAGTAAGTCAGTCTTTTCAAGAAGACATAAAAGGTGCCTTGCTGGATGAGACCAAAGTTCTACAAAACCCATAGGATACTGGGTTCTTATGTTCTTATCTCCAGTAGTAGTCACTAGGATAATATGTAGATTCTCCAAGTCCAACTGGCTACTACTACTACTTATCATTTGTAGCGCTCATGATGGCGTATAAACTTTTCCTCCAGGAACTTGTCCAAACCCTTTTTAAGCCAGTTATGACAGATGCCTTGACAGCATCTTCTGGTAACAAATTTCACAGCCTGATTGTGTGTTGAGTGAAAAAAATAATCTCCAGGAACAAGCAGGAATGAGTCTTCACATATGGGTACGTCGGCACCAATGTTCCCTCTAATTTGCTGTAGGCTGTGTGCGCATAAAATATCAGCTGTGCAGCTTTTGAAGGAAGGTTAAATTTTTGTGCGCCACATAACGACACTCGGCGTTATATACTTTAAAATTTGACTACACGTCAGAATACAGTATGTACACCACATTGATTTTAATCAAATTAAATGAAAATAGACGATTACTAAGGGGCTTGTTTACAAAGCCGCGGTAGCGGTTCGCGGTCGTTATCGGAGCCGCGGCCCCATTGGGGCCGCGGCTCCGATAACAACTGCGAACCGCTACCGCGGCTTTGTAAACAAGCCCCTAAGTGAAGCAGAACATTTCTAGTAATTGCAATCAGAACTTAAAAATTTTAAGACATCTGTGTTGTTTTCGATCAGAATCAGAACCGTAATTTTTGTGCGCTCTGTTGTAAAGCATGTGCGCTCGCTCGGCGAGGTGTGTGCGCGCGCACATGCGCACAGCTTAGAGGGAACAGTGGTCGGCACCGACGGAGTCTGCGCGGGAACGCTTCCCAGCGTCCAATCAGAACGCTTTTGGAAGCATCCCAACACGCCTGCGTGCTGCCTTCCCGCCTTTCCCAACTGTCTCTCCTCAGTTTTCGTTTTTCCGCGGAGCCGGCAGGACGTCCTCCTGTCACCGCAGAAAATCCTTCCTTTATTTTTGTTTGTTCTTGTGGTCGCGTCTACCTTCCCTCGACGCACCGGTACCGCTGCTGTTTCTTTTTCTTTTTTTCTGCATATTTTTCCCCTTGTGGGAACTTTTGTACCTGTTAGTGCCTGACAGGTTTCGGCCTGCTAGGCCTCTTCACTTTCCCTCAGGGAAATGCTAGCCACTAGAATGTGTATTAATTGTGGCACTTACAAATTAGTTTTAGACACCCATAATTGGTGCCTTCAATGTTTCTACAGGAAGTTTTCAGCATCGAGCTCAACTCGATACGCTGTTCCCCCTCAGACCTGAGGGTACCAGCTACATCTTCTTTTTTGCAGGATCAGGTAACCAAACAAAAGTCTGTACAGACTAGCCAGTCCTCGGGTGGTAGATCTCATGTACTTCATAGAGATGCCTTTGGGCTTGCCCCCAAGGACATTTTGGCTTTAAAACCCCGGCGGGAGGCTTCTACCTCCAAAGCACTAATGGGGTTTCAGGCTGTTCCCGGGGTTTTCACCTCGGTGAACATGCCTGAGCCATGCCTGGTGGTGTATCCGCTTTGAGCGGTGCCGGTACCCCGGCATCGGCAATGGTGCTGGATGAAACATTCCACACCGATGATCGCAGTCGAGCGCTCTCGGTATCCTCGGTGCCATTAGAGCTGCTACCGACCGGTCTTCCCACATCGGTCCCGGTACCAATGCTGGTATCCATGTCGGTACCCTCCAGGTATGCATCGATAGACTCGCTTCTTTCGATGCCGAGTCTAGAATCGATCTCTAGTCTGGATGATTGGGTACCGACCCGTCTCGGTACCGACTGCAGACAGTACCGTAGACATTCCACCGATGATCAACGTCTGCCACATTCGGTTTCCACGGTACCGATAGTGCCATTACAGACTGATCTTCATATATCGGTGTCACCGACGGTACCGATCCCGGTACCGGTATCGACATCAACATCGGTGTCGGTACCTCCCATGCTCCTTTCAGCCGGCTCGCTTCCCTCCATACCGAGTTTGGAATCGATCCCTAGCATGGACGATTTGCTACCAACCAGTTGCGGTACCGCTTTTCAGCGGTACCGACAACTATCTTTCAAAGATAATCCGATGCTCCACCCCTCCAGATCTTCTATTCTACAGAATCTGTATAAACCGGTGGATACTAGAACTAGTTCTTCAGCAGATCTAGTTCTTCAGCAGATCTAGTTCTTCCTCCTCTTCCTCGAGAACTCTCCTCTGGGGAGATTTCTTTTCAAGCTTTCCTGCTTGATATGGCCAAGTCTATCTGGCCATTTCCATACCTGGTCAAGACCCTGCACCAGGGGATCCACAACCTACACAGATCCCCTTTAAACCACAGGAAGTCATTATATTTCCTTTGCATCAAACCTTGCAGGATCTTTTATTTAGAACGTGGTATCCCCACCTTCTAGGGCAACTGATCTCTTATACAGGGTGCCCCCATCTCCAGGTTTTCAAAAGCCTCAGCTCCCTCATCGTTCTCTTGTTGTAGAATCAGCAATGAGGCGTGTTAGGAGTACTAAGAAGCATTCTTCTTATCCGCCAGGTTGTGAGGCTAAGACACTAGATGCCTTTGTACGTCAAACTTTTCAGGCATCTATGCTTTCAGCAAGAATCCTTTCATATATTTTCTATATGGGATTATCTCTTGAGGAGGTCACAAAAGATTTATTGCTTTTGACCTCTTTCCTCCAAGAGCCTAAAGGAACAGATTTTTCTATGTTAGTCAATCATGCTCAAAATATTTCTAAGTTCCTGACTTGTGCTTCCCTAGACACTTTCGAGTCTGTTAGCAGAACTTCTGCTATAGCCATAGGAGCACGACGTAGAGCCTGGCTCCAAGCTTCAGACTTGAACAAATCTGTACAAGATAAACTGGGAAATGCTCCTTGCACTGGAAAGAATCTCTTTAATAAAGAGACTTTACTCCAGGCTGCTCAGTTAACCACTGACACTATTGCTTTCAGAGGCTTGTCTATGCCTTCCTCTATCCCAGTTTGTAGAAAGTCTGCTAATAAGCTTTGTTCCCTTAATGGGAGAAGGTTTTATCCATCTTCTACCCATCATGCAGATCCTCCCAGGCAAGGGAAACAATCAACCAGGCTCAGGAAATCACAACCTCGACGGGTTCAGCAAACCCAGCAGCCGCAGGGTTGCTAATAGACTCTTCCCTGAATCCTTTTTCCTGTTTGAGGTTTGGATCCTGTAGTTTGCTTCCTACCACTACAAGCATCTACATCAATTCCATCCTAACTTTACATATGTCCCTCTTAGGAGGACATCCTAACTATCAGCTCCATGAGCTTCTTAAGTTGATTATGCTCTACAGGTTATACAGTTACTCCTCATCCTCTGGACTACTCAGAGGAGTAACAACTGGCGATAAGGTTGCCTTTACCTTTGACTTTTTCTCCTGTATCCGCATATCTCATATTACTTCAAAGATTTACTCCACCGTAAGTCTTCTTTTCAACTCTGCCACCCTTACTAAGACATTTCGTCTGTAAGAGTGATACCACTTGACTGAGGGCTTCTCCTTAAGCCCTAGGTTTTCTTTCAGAGTTGTCTCCCCCATGCATTCTTAATTTTTCTGGCAGCTCTCAGACAATAGTGGAGTCTTACCACTCCTACTTATGTCTGTATTTCTTTCCCAATGTTGGGACATAAGATTTCTACTGCTGCCCTATCAATAGTTAGAACTGCAAGGGTTCTTACTGGCTAGACCACTGACTTGCTGACCAAGACACCAGGGCTTGTTCTCCAATTTCAATGGTTCTGGCCTTACCTCTAGGTCCCAGAAGGTTTTAAAACGTTTTCTGGCTATTGTTGCAGACACATTACCTTATCTTCTATCCTTAGCCTTCCCTAATCCTTGGGCTTGGCGGAATGGTTCATGATACCTACTGGCTCTTACACAGCAGTTTTTCTTCTAATTAACCTGCAACATGCTCTCTGCATCTCTTCGGAACAGCTCTACACTATGGGGCCTTGTTAGAGAGCACATGATGTCAGATGGTTAGGTTCTCCCTGCCCTTACCATTTTTCCATTAAAGGCTTCTTAAATAAACACAAGCCTTTAAGAGAATACCTAAAGAAATTATCCAATTCCCTGGGTTGCTTCACATCTCCAGGGGACCCCTTCACCAGGGATGGGTTTTTCTATCAGTATAGACAATCCTTGTCTTGTCTTTTCCTTCCATCCTCAACTCTTCATGGCGTAATCCATGTTGAGCACAAGAATGTACCATGCCCCTTTTTACCCTCATCAGGGGTACATATGGTATTTTTATTGCATCTTTTCTCCAGCTACCTGCTGGAGTTATGGAAGGATTCATTATCTGCAGATTTACAACATCCTCTGCATTTTCCAGGTAGGTCTCCATTCCTGGTTGTCCCTGAACTAGAGTTCTTAGAGGACTCTAGACTTCTCTTGCCAGTGAGAGAACTCCCTGGGCTTCCTATCCATACCCAGGAAGTAAAGATTCTCTAACTATCTTCCCAAGCAGGTACCTCCCTTATCCAGGACCAAGCAGGAAGTCAGTCCTCACATATGGGTGTCATCGGCGCCGATGAAGCCCCAGCGGAGCATTTCCCCAGCTTTCCATGAAAGCCTTTGGGAATGCTGGCACGCACGCGCGGTTCCCTTCCCGCCTAAAGGTGCCATCTTACCTCAGTCTCTTTTTTTCCGAGAAGCCCATCGGACGTGTGTCCTGTTCTCCCGGATAAAAGTGATTTTTTTCTTCGGCGATTTTTGCTATTTTTTCAACGGTTCGACGACGGTTCCCCTCCCGCCGGGTTCGGTACACCGGTATCGAGCCCGTTTTCTTCATTTTTCGGTTTTTGCCCTTCGTGGCTGGCGTTTGCGCCCTTTTTTCATTTTTCACTGGAAGGCCGGTCTTTTGACCTCGCTGGGGCTATTTTTTCCCCGATGCCTTCCAGTGGTTTCAAAAACTGTGATCGGTGTAAGAAAATTATGTCTCTCACCGACACACACGACTGCTGCTTTCGGTGCCTCGGCCCTGACCACGACCCAAAGTCGTGTGGGCCATATGGGAAGATGTCTTCCAAGGCACTAAAGAGTCGACAGCATCAAAAGGAAAGGTTTTTCTCGGACTCTGCCTCCGGCCGGGCCCGGACCTCGTCCGAGGCCTCGACATCTCGGGATTCTGATCCCGAGCGCCGTCGAAGCTCCTTGGACAGGGGGTCCCCCGACCGGGAACGTAAGAGGAAGAAGCGGCTCGCGAGGGCGGCGTAGGAGGAGGTCCCTGGTCCCTCGAGGGCCAGGTCTAAGACCCCCGACCGCCGTCCCGGGCCTGGGCCCATGGGCCAAGAGAAGCCTGCCAAAGTTCCTCGCGTGGAGCCGGAGTCTGCTGGACACGTAAGCCCCGTAGTCCTTGTGGACTCTCCTCCCAGAGAGCCGACGTCGGGCCAGGCGCCGCCGGGGCCCGAGTCGGTGGCTGCTGCGTCTCCCGAGCTGAGTCTCGGGATGACAGCCTTGGAGTGCAGACTGTCTGCCTTCATGGAGCAGCAGCGGGCACTGATAGCCAGCCTGTCTGGTGCATCTGCCCCGACCACCGGGATGTCGACTTCGAAGTCAACCCCGGAGACCGAGCCAATACTCAAGACCCTCGTGGCTCGAAGTCGTCCTCGGTCGAGATCTCCCTCGACCTCCCGTTCGGGACCGAGGGTGTCGACGCCGGTGCCCTCGGTGTCGGGGCGGGTGCCTCGGGGCCCCGTGGGGTCGGACCCTGACTCCTCCTCGGACGAGTCCACCTGGGAGACACTCGGTGCGTCCCGTCGGACTCACCGCAGTCTGATCCCCGGAGTAGATCCCCTCCGGAGGACACTAGGTTCTCGGAGTTCGTCCGGGATATGGCCGCTGCCTTGGCTATCCCTGCTGATCCCGAGGAAGAGCCTCGAGCCGAGGAGCTCGATGCTCTACAGTACGACTCTCCTCCGAAGGAGACCTTTACTGTCCCGGTTCCTCCGATGCTGGAACGGCTCCTCTTCCGAATGTGGGAGGCCCCGGCCTCGGCGCCGGTTCTAAGTAAGCGAGTCGATTCCATTTATCGACTCCGCAAGAGCCCTGGTTTCCAGAAAGCACAGCTACCACACCATTCCATGGTTGTGGAATCGGCCATGCATCGTCTGAAGAGCCAGAAGATGCACTCCGCGGTGCCCCCCGGCAGGGAGGCCCGCAACCTCGATGGTGTCGGTAGGAAGTGCTTCCAGGGGTCGATGCTTGCTTGCCGTGTCCAGTCTTACCAGCTGTACATGGGCATGTACTTGCGGGACCTGGCCAAAGAACTGGCCGGGTTCTCTGCTGGACTCTCCGGGGAACCCTTGCAGAGATTTCAGACCTTGTCCTCGGGGATTCGGGAATGCTCGAAGTTCATTTCACGCGCCGCCTACGATGGCTTCGAGGCTTCGGCCCGAGTAGCGGCTGCCGGCATTGCGGCTCGACGCCAGGCGTGGCTGCAGTCATCGGACCTCGAGCCATGGGTTCAGGACAAGTTGGTCGATGTCCCCTGCCGAGTTGAGAACCTTTTTGGCAAACCCGTGACCGAGAAGGCCGCTCAGCTCGAGACAGAGCACCTTACCAGGACAAGGCTGTCGAGGAAGACCTCTGCCCCTTCACATAAGAAGGTGGTCTCGGGTAAAAAGTCCTTTTACCCGAGGAAGGGCACTGCCTACAAACAGTGCCCTCAGTATCAGGCTGCCCAAGCTGCCCCCCAGGGTCAGCAAGCCAAGGGCCAGGGTAATGGGCCCCGTATGCAGAGGACCCCCAAGCCTCAGGCCCCTGCTCCAACTCAGCAGGGTGGGGTTTTTTGACTCCTTGAGCGTAGCCTGTCCTCCACTGCTCTCCCCACCCTGCACAGGAGGTCGCCTCGCCCTCTTTGCCCACCAGTGGCCCCTCATCACCGGGGACAGTTGGGTGCTGGACATAGTCCACAGTGGCTATGCCCTCCATTTTCACCAACTGCCTCCAACATATTTTCCAGGGGAGCCTCCAAGGCCTCCCCTGCACACAGACCTCCTTCTAAAAGAGCTTCATGGTCTGTTGGTGGACAGGGCGGTGGAGCCTGTGCCTCCCCACTTGCAAGGTCACGGATTGTACTCCAGGTATTTCCTGATACCCAAACGAACCGGTGGCCTTCGACCCATTCTGGACCTCAGACACCTCAACAAGTTCCTAGAGAAAGTAAAGTTCAAGATGCTTACTCTTGGAACACTTCTGCCCTACCTGCAGCAGGGAGATTGACTATGCTCCTTAGATCTAAAGGATGCGTACACTCACATCCTCATTCATCCAGACCACAGAAAGTACCTCAGGTTCATTGTGGGAGGGAACCATTATCAGTACAGAGTACTACCTTTTGGCCTATCCTCCGCTCCCAGGGTCTTTACCAAGTGCCTGGCAGTGGTTGTGGCCTACCTAAGAAATCAAGGCATCTTTGTTTTTCCCTATCTGGATGACTGGCTCATCAGGGGTCAGACGTCCCTGGAGGCCAGACAAGCCACCCTCAACACCATTGCTCTGCTTCAAAAGGTGGGCTTTGTCATAAACTTCGCAAAGTCCACTTTGCTCCCATCCCAGAACTTGGAGTTCATAGGGGCAAGGTTGGATTCTCAACTGGCAAAGGCATTCTTGCCAGAAGACAGGGCTCAAAGGCTGATGGAAGTGGCAGAGCAGTTTCTGAACAAGTCCCTGGTCTCCGCCAGACTCTGCCTCAGGCTTCTGGGTCACATGGCTTCGACAGTACATGTGACTCCCAATGCCAGGCTCCATATGAGGCCTGCACAGTGGTGCCTTCGGACTCAGTGGTCTCAAGCCATAGGCCACTTACGAGACAAGATAAAGGTGTCCATACCCCTTTTGGCCTCCCTCAGCTGGTGGCTACATCCACCCAATCTACTCAAAGGCATGCCCTTCCAAATGCCAGAATACTCAGTGGTCCTCACTACCGACGCCTCTCTGAAGGGCTGGGGTGCTCATTGTCTGGACAAGTGCACCCAAGGCCTCTGGTCTTCCTGGGAGGCAGCCCAACAGATCAATCTGCTGGAACTTCGAGCTATCCGCTTGGCTCTCAGAGTTTTTTCTCCAGCCCTGGCTCACCGCTCAGTCTTGATTCAAACAGACAACCAGGTGGCCATGTTTTATGTGAACAAGCAGGGCGGCACTGGGTCCCAGATCCTTTGTCGAGAGACTCAGGACCTTTGTTCCTTTGCCCTGAAGCACCACATGCTTCTCAAGGCGGTGTACCTCCCAGGCCAGGAGAACTGCCTGGCCGACCTGTTGAGCAGGATTGTGCAGCCCCACGAGTGGCAGCTGCATCCCTTGGTGGTTCAAAAGATCTTCCTGAAGTGGGGTCTCCCTTGGATAGATCTCTTTGCCAGTCCACTAAACAAGCAGCTACCCAAGTTCTGCTCCAGGCAACCACATCCTTTGAGGATCGCACCAGATGCTTTTCTGATGTCCTCGTCTCAGGGCCTCCTGTATGCGTTTCCTCCCATGCCCTTGGTGGCCCGAACTCTGTTCAAGATTCTTCGGGACAAGGCCTCGGTCCTGCTGGTAGCTCCCAGATGGCCGAGACAGCCTTGGTTTCCTCTTCTGCTTCAACTGGCGGTGGATCCCCTACTGCCTCTGGGGTTACAACCCGACCTTCTCTCTCAGGAGCAGGGTTCCTTACTACACCCCAATCTCAAGACTCTCAATTTGATGGCCTGGAGGCTGCAAGGGTAGTCTTGGCTCCCTGGGGCCTGCCTCAGGAAGTTGAGGAGGTTGTTCTAGCCTCTAGAAACAGTCCACTTGGAAAGCCTATGCTCTCAAATGGAAGAGGTTTTCTGTGTGGTGTTAGCTACGTACAGAGGATCCTTTCTCCTGTACTGTGCCAGCAGTGCTTCAGTACTTACTGCACTTATCAGATCAGGGACTTAAGTCCAATTCTGTTCGGGTCCACCTCTCAGCTTTAGCAGCTCACCACTCACTGGTGGAGGGACATTCTTTGTCAGGTCACCCCTTGGTGTCCCGCTTTCTCAGGTGCTTGCTTTTGCTCAAGCCCCCCATCCGTCCTCCTGCTGAGTGGGAGCTGAATGTGGTCTTGCAGCAACTGACTCGCCCACCCTTTGAGCCGATGGCTACTTGTCCACTGCGCTTCCTCTCCTGGAAGACACTTTTCCTGATAGCCCTTACCTCGGCTAGGCGAGTGAGTGAGCTTCAGGCCCTGGTCTGTGATAGGCCTTACACCAGGATTTATAGGAACAGGGTAGTCCTCAGGACTCATTCCAAGTTCCTCCCTAAGGTTGTCTCCTCTTTCCACCTCAATCAGGAGGTGGTTCTTCCAACATTATTCCCTAGGCCTCATGCAAGCCAGGCTGAAGCAGTCCTGCATACCCTGGACTGTAGGAGGGCCTTATCCTTCTACCTTGACCGTACGCAGGGGCATAGAAGGGCTACTCAGCTCTTCGTATCCTTTGACCCCAATAAGTTGGGGTTAGCTGTGTCCAAGCGTCCATCTGGGTGGCTGACTGTATCACCTGGGCTTACAAGGCGGCTGACCTTCCTTTGCAGGGTAGGGTCACGGCCCATCGTGTTAGGGCAATGGCTGCCTCAGTGGCTCATCTCCGCTCTGTGCCCTTGGTAGACATCTGCAGGGCTGCAACATGGTCTTCAAGCCAGACCTTTGCAGCCCACTACTGTCTGGAAAGGGAGTCCCGTAGGGACAGTGCTTTTGGCCAAGCAGTACTCCGGAATCTCTTTGAGGTTTAGGCAACTCCTGCCCTCTGTTGGGCTACCGGTGGAGGTTGTGTCCTTGAAAAGCCTTTCTTTGCTGCTGGGACTAAGAACATAAGAACATAAGATATGCCATACTGGGTCAGACCAAGGTCCATCAAGCCCAGTATTCTGTTTCCAACAGTGGCCAATCTAGGTCACATGTACCTAGCAGTTTCCCCAAGAGACACATAGTAACATAGTAAGTGACGGCAGATAAAGACCAGCATGGTCCATCTAGTCTGCCCAGCAAGATGGCAAGGGTAGGTGCACCTGTCGCTCTGTGCAGGCCACCCCTCCCCATGTTTTTGTTTCTGTTTAGGGGTGAACCCACCACTCCATGTAGGACACCCTTATTTGTTCAGATGCTAGATAGTTCAGAAGTTAGAGGGTACTGTTTATTTTGCTTTTATCCTGTTGCTGTAAAGGGATCCACTGTGTTTGTCCCATGCCGTTTTGAATTCCATCACCGTGTTTGCCCTCACCACTTCCATCGGGAGGGCATTCCAAGCATCCACCACCCTTTCAGTGAAGAAATATTTCCTGACATTGCCTTTCAATTTACCACCTTGCAGCTTCATGTTATGCCCTCTAGTTTTACAGCTTCCCCGTCTTTGGAAGAGGTTTGTTTGTTCATCATTTCTCTTTAAGTATTTAAAGGTCTGAATCATATCTCCCCTGTCCCTCCTCTCCTCCAAAGTGTACATATTTAGGTCTTCAAGTCTCTCCTCATAAGGCTTCTGACGCAGGCTCCAAATCATTTTGGTCGCCTTTCTCTGAACAGTTTCCAGTCTTTTTACATCTTTTGCAAGATATGGCCTCCAAAACTGAACACAGTATTCCAAGTGAGGCCTCACCAGTGACTTGTACAGTGGCATAAGTACCTCTTCCTTTCTGCTGGTAATCCCTCTTTGAATGCAGCCCAACATCCTCCTGGCTTTTGCCACCGCCTTGTCGCACTGTTTTGCCACCTTGAGATCATCAGAGATAATCACACCAAGGTCTTTCTCCTGAACCGTGCATACCAACCTCTCACCCCCTATTGTGTACTTTTCCCTTGGATTTCTGCTACCCAAGTGCATGACACTGCACTTTTTCACATTAAATCGTAGTTGCCAAGCATTAGACCAGTCTTCCAGCTTTTGTAGATCTTTCCTCATGTTATCCACTCCCTCTGGGGAGTCCACTCTGTTGCAAATTTTTGTGTCATCTGCAAAAAGACAGACCTTTCCATTCAGTCCTTCAGCAATATCACTCACAAATATATTGAACAGTGCCGGGCCCAGGACCGAACCCTGAGGCACCCCGCTAATCACCTTCCTCTCATCCGAGTGAGCTCCATGTACCATCACCCTCTGTTGTCTGTCAGTCAACCAATTTCTAATCCAGTTTACTATCTTGGGACCCATCCCCAAGCTACTGAGTTTATTGACAAGCCTCCTATGAGGAACAGTATCAAAGGCTTTGCTGAAATCCAGATAGATGACATCCATTGCATGCTCCAGATCTAGTTCCTTGGTCACCCAATCAAAGAACTCAATCAGATTTGTTTGGCAAGACCGTCCTTCGGTTAAAACCATGTTGCCTGGGATCTTGCAACCTGTTGGTTTTGAGAAAGTTCACTATTCGCTCTTTCAGGAGCGCCTCCATTACTTTTCCTGCCACCGAGGTAAGGCTCACGGGCCTGTAATTTGACACTTCCTCCCTCTCACCACTTTTGTGTAGAGGTACAACATTAGCCATTCTCCAGTCCTGAGGAACCACTCCTGTTTCCAAGGATCTGTTGAAGACATCCTTTAACGGTCCTGCAAGAACCTCTCTGAGCTCTTTCAGTATCCTGGGATGTATCCCATCCGGTCCCATGGCTTTGTCCACTTTCAGTTTAGCAAGTTGTTCTAACACCTCATCTTCTGTGAATGGTGTGGTATCTACTTCAGTCCTATTTTTATATTTGGGAGTCACAGCTGGTCCATCTCCAGGATCTTCTTTAGTAAAAACAGAGCAGAAGTATTTGTTTAGCAATTTCGCTTTTTCAGTGTCACTTTCCACGAGTCCTTTCCCAGCACTTCTGAGTCCTGCAATTCCAACTCTGATCTTCTTCCTTTCCTGAATATACCTGAAGAAAGTTTTGTTGCCACCCTTAACATCTTTAGCCATTTTTTCTTCTGCCTTTGATTTTGCTATCCTTATTACTCTTTTAGACTCTTTGAGTTGGATCCTGTATTCATTTCTGTGTTCTTCTGTTTGCAAGCTTTTGAATTTTGAAAAAGCTGTGTTTTTTGCCTTTATTTGCGCAGCCACCTCTTTGGAAAATCAAATAGGTTTCCTTCTCCTCTTGTTTTTATTTCTTTTTCTTACATATTTATCTGTTGCTCCTTTTATTGCCGCCTTTAGTTTAGTCCATTGCAATTCCACTTCCCTTATCTTCTTCCACCCCGTCATCTCCTCCTTTAAGTACTCGGCCATTTTATTGAAGTCAGTGTTTTTGAAGTTTAGGACTTTGAGCTTGCTATGATTGGCCTGTACCATGGCTTTTATCTCAAACCACACCGTGTGATGGTCGTTGTTGCTCACAGGGGCACTCACGCAGACATCTGACACGTTATCACTGTTGGTAAGCACTACATCCAGCGTTGAGCTTTCCCTGGTTGGTTTCATCACCATTTGTCTAAGTAATGCATCTTGGAGAGCATCCACAATTTTTTGCTTCTTTCCAGATGTGCAGAAGGAGTAATCCAATCCACATCAGGTAGATTAAAGTCACCTAATATGATCGCTTCCCCCTTTGCTGCTATCTTGGCAATATCTATAATCAATTCGTTATCTCTCTCTTCAATTTGAGTCGGAGGTCTGTAGACTACAGCAATATGGATGAGAGTGCCATCTCCTCTTTCCAACGCAATCCAGAGCGCTTCTTCTTTTCCCCATGTTCCCTGTATTTCAGTAGCTTTAATACTGCTTTTGACATACAAGGCTACTCCTCCTCCTTTTCCATTTTCTCTGTCTCTTCTGAATAGATTATAGCCAGCTATGGCTATATCCCAATCATGCGATTCATTAAACCATGTTTCCGTAACGGCCACGATGTCCAAATCCGTTTCCACCATTAGGGCTTCCAGGTCTGGAATTTTTTTGGCTAAGCTTCGAGCATTTGTGCTCATTGCTTTCCAGCATTTACCTGGCTTGTGTGTATTTTGCATTGATTTTATTCTGCCCATTTCTTCCCACTTGTTTTTGATGTGTGGTTTAAGAGTATGGCTGTTTCTGATGATCTGCTTTTGCAGGGGGTGGCATGCAGATGTTGACCTTCCACATCCGTCACCCCCTTTTCCTAGTTTAAATGCATATCCACATACTGCCTGAATTTTTCACTTAGGTTTCTTTTCCCTGCGACAGAGAGATGTAGTCCATCAGCACAGTATAGTATCTTGTTGGTCCATCTATTGTCCCAGTTGCCAATAAAACTGAATCCTTCTTGTTTGCACCAGGTCTGGAGCCATGTATTAAAGTTGTTAATGTGATGCAGCCTTTTTGTCCCCTTACCAAGAACAGGTAGAACTTCTGAGAATGCAACAGTGTTAACAATGGGCTTGAGTTTCTCTCCCAGAGATTGGAAGTCCTTTTGAGCTGTAGAGGCACTGTTTCTAGCCAGGTCATTTGTGCCCAAGTGGATAATAACATCTGGTTTGGAGTGCTCACTTTTTGCGCTAAGTATTTCAACAACTTGGTTTGTATTCCTGCTGGCTGAAGAGCCTGGTAGGCACATGACTATCTTCTCTCCTTTGAACTGTGTTCCCAAGTTGGTGCCTCTGATGATGGAATCTCCAAGTAGTAATAGTTTCCTGTTTGGTGAGGATGTCTTCATATTTGGTGCTTTAGCAGGAGATTGGGCATTGTCTGACTCATTTAAGGGCCCTTCAGTTTCCTTGGGTTGCGCATCCTCATTAGCCAAGGCAGAGAAGGCATTTTGCAGGGATATCTCTTGATGTGTAGGATGTCTCTGCATTACAGGTCGCAATCTTCCAGAACCCACTGTGATCCATTTGTTCCTGGGGTGTTTGACTCTTTGTGGGAGCGGTGGTGGACTTTGTTCAGTTTGTATCCTAGAAGAGGTGCGCTTCATTGCAGCCAGTTACTCCCTCAGTAGAGAAACTTCTTTATGCATGGCTGCTAGGTCTTTCCTTAGTATAGTCAATTCTTCATGCATGGCAGCTGACTTTAGGCATATAGGACAAGCTCTTAGGCTCCAAATGATTCTTCTTTGAATGAAAGTACCACAGTTATTGCACTGAATACACGACATGTTGCTTAAGCAGTCCCAGAAGAGGAAGAATAAGAAAAGTTGAAGATGTGGGCGTTAACCAAGTTAGGAACGACAGATGGCACGTATGTGACCACTATATAGGCAATGTAGCCCCTGGGGTGGGTGGGGTGAGGGGTAGGGTGGGCGGGAACCTAAGTGTCTCTGGCCAGTAGGCTGTTCCTGAACAGTGGGCACACAGCAAGGGTGTAGTTAAGGGAACTCACCAAGAAGGGCAAATAGATAGATAAATATGTGGAGACAAACAGACAAAAACTCACAATTTAGCAGCAAATTCAGCAAAAATCACCTTTTGGATGAGCTCTGGAGAGCACTGCTCTTCTCAAGAAACACAAGGGCAGTCTGACCAAGCCCACATGCACAACAGGAATGGAGGTTTACAACAATGCCTCAGCAGGAGGGGGGAGGGGCAATAACTCAGGTAGACTAAGAGAAAGATAGTTTAAAACTCTACAGCAATGGAGGCTGTTCCTGAACAGTGGGCACACAGCAAGGGAGTAGGTAAGGGAACTCACCAAGAAGGGCAAATAGATAGATAAATATGTGGAGACAAACAGACAAAAACTCACAATTTAGCAGCAAATTCAGCAAAAATCACCTTTTGGATGAGCTCTGGAAAGCACTGCTCTTCTCAAGAAACACAAGGGCAGACACAAGTTCCACAATGCTTGTACTGGGTCAAGCATTGATATCTTCGGTCACTTCTTAATAATGGTTTATGGACCTTTCCACCAGGAACTTGTCCAAACCTTTTTTAAACCCAGCTACACTAACAGCCTTTACTACATCCTCCGGTAACAAATTCCAGAGTTTGATTACACGTTGAGTGAAAAAATATTTTCTTTTATTAGTCTTAAATAGTTTACCCTGTAGCTTCATTGCATGTCCCCTAGTCTTTCTATATTCTGATAAGGTAAACAATCGATCTACGTTTACCCGTTCCACTCCGTTCATTAATTTATAGACTTCTATCATATCTCCCCTCAGCCGTCTCTTTTCCAGGTTAAAGAGCCCTAACCTTTTTAGCCTTTCTTCATAGGAGTATCCTTCCATCCCCTTTACCATTTTGGTGGCTCTTCTCTGTACCTTTTCTAAAATCGCTATATCCTTTTTAAGATACGGCGACCAGAATTGCACACAATATTCAAGGTGCGGTCTCACCATGGAACGATATAGAGGCATTATAATATCTTTTGTTTTATTTTCCATTCCTTTCCTTATCATACCTAGCATTCTATTTGCTCTCTTGGCCGCCGCTGCACACTGGGCCGAGGGTTTTAACATGGTATCCACAATGACGCCTAAATCTTTTTCCTGGGTGATGGTTCCTAATGTGGAACCTTGCATCGTGTAACCATAGTTTGGGTTGTTCTTCCCTAGGTGCATAACCTTGCACTTGTCCACATTAAATTTCATCTGCCATTTTGATGCCCAGTCTTCCAATTTATCAAGATCCTCTTGCAATTTTTCACAATCCTCTTGGGTTTTAACAACTTTAAATAGTTTTGTGTCATCTGCAAATTTGATAACCTCACTCGTTATTCCACTTTCCAGGTCATTTATGAATATGTCAAAAAGCAGCGGACCCAGCACAGATCCCTGGGGTACACCACTATTCACCTTTCTCCATTGGGAAAATTGGCCATTTAGCCCTACCCTCTGCTTTCTATCTTTTAACCAGTTCCTGATCCACAGTAGTACACTGCCTCCTATCCCATGACTCTTTTTAGTTTTGCCAAACGTCTCTGATGAGGGACCTTGTCAAAGGCTTTCTGAAAGTCCAGATACACAATATCAACCGACTCACCTTTGTCCACCTGTTTATTCACTCCTTCAAAAAAACATAACAGATTAGTAAGACAAGATCTTCCTTGTCTAAAGCCATGTTGGCTGTCTCCCATTAGGTTGTGACTATCTAAATGCTGAGTAATTTTATTCTTTATGATGGTTTCTACCGTTTTTCCCGGTACTGACGTCAGGCTCACCGGTCTGTACTTTCCCGGATCACCCCTGGAACCCTTTTTAAAAATTGGTGTTACATTGGCGATCCTCCAATCTTCAGGTATTAGAGATGATTTTAATGATAGTTCACAGATTACTGATAGCAGTTCTGCAATCTCATATTTCAGTTCTTTCAACACCCTTGGATGTATACCATCCGGCCCAGGTGATTTGCTACTCTTCAGTTTATCTAATAGTTGTAAGACATCTTCCCGATGTATCGATATTTCCTTCAATTCTTCCGCACCTTTAAATACCACTTCAGTCATGGGTAACATCCCTACATCTTCCTCAGTAAAGACCGAAGCAAAGAATTCATTCAGTCTCTCCGCTATCGCCTTGTCGTCTCTTAGTGCTCCTTTAACCCCTTTAACATGTAATGGACCAACTGACTCTCTCACAGGTTTTTTGCTACGAATGTACTTGAAAAGGTCTTTATTTCGCGTTTTTGCTTCCGCAGCAAGCTTCTTCTCAAATTCTCTCTTTGCCTGCCTTATCAATGCCTTGCATTTGACTTGCCAGTGCTTGTGCTGTTTCCAGGTTTCGTTGTTTGGCTCTTTTTTCCATTTCCTGAAAGATGCTTTTTTGGCAACAACAGCCTCTCTGACCTCACCTTTAAACCATGCTGGCAGTTTTTTGGACTTCCTTCCACTTTTCTTAAAGCGTGGAATACAGCTGGTCTGGGCTTCCAAGATAGTATTTTTCAACAGCACCCAAGCTTGATGTACGTCTTTAACCTCCGCAACTGCTCCTTTTAGTTTTTTCTGAACTGTTTTCCTCATTTTATCATAGTCTCCCTTTCGAAAGTTAAAAGGTAGTACTGTGGATTTCCTTACTATCCCTCCTCCACTAATTAAATCAAAGGCGATCATGCTATGATCACTATTGCCAAGTGGCCCCAACACCCTTATCTCTTGCACTAGATCTGGTGTTCCACTAAGGACTAGGTCTAATATGGCTTCCCCTTTGGTCGGTTCATGAACCAGCTGCTCCAAGAAGCAGTCATTTATTTCATCTAGGAACTTTATCTCCCTAGCATGTCCTGACGTGACACTGACCCAGTCGATACCGGGGTAATTGAAATCACCCATTATTATTACTGTGCTGTAACTTTTGTTAGCTTCCTTGATTTCTTTGAGCATTTCATCATCCATTTGGTCATTCTGGCCAGGTGCTGGATAGTACACCCGCACTGCCATCGCCTTTCCCCTTTTATATGGAATTTCAATCCATATAGATTCTACAGCAGATTTTGTTTACTGCAAAACTTCAATCCTTTCTGAGTCAATGCCCTCTCTAACATAGAGCGCAACCCCTCCACCAATTTGATCAGCTTTATCATTACGATATAGTTTGTACCCAGGTAACACAGTGTCCCACTGGTTGTCCTCCTTCCACCATGTCTCTGATATTCCAATCATATCTAACCTCTCATTTAGTGCTATATATTCTAACTCTCCCATCTTATTCTTTAGACTTCTAGCATTTGCATACAAGCATTTTAGAGAATGTATTTTATTCATATTAATTTGGCTATTGTTAGACATGGGTAAATTGGGATCTTTAAGCTCTGTCTGCTCCATACTTGAGGGCATTTGGGCTACTTTACTCTTTTGTGGACTAGAGGGAGTTCTCTTGTTCAGCCTGGGTTACTCGGTAGCCCAGAGCTAGGGAGTCACCCATATGTGAGGACTGACTTCCTGCTTGGTCCTGGAGAAAGAGTAGTTACTCACCTGTAACAGGTGTTCTCCAGGAGCAGCAGGAATCAGTCCTCACAACCCTCCCTCCTCCCCTTGGAGTTGCAGTTGTTTTTACATTTTTGTGTGCTCTTCTTAGCTATGTCATTTGACTGAGGTAAGATGGCACCTTTAGGCGGGAAGGGAACCGCGCATGTGTGCCAGCATTCCCAAAGGCTTTCATGGAAAGCTGGGGAAATGCTCCGCTGGGGCTTCATCGGCGCCGATGACACCCATATGTGAGGACTGATTGCTGCTGCTCCTGGAGAACACCTGTTACAGGTGAGTAACTTCTCTTTCTCCAGGACCAAGCAGGAAGTCAGTCCTGACATATGGGTGACGTCGGCGCCGACGGAGCCCTCGCGGAGCAATTTTCCCCAGCTTTCAAAGAAAGCCTTTGGGAATTGCAGCGCGCATGCGCGGTCCTCTTCCCGCCCAAGGGTGCCATCTTGCTCAGTCTTCTTTTTTCCGCGGAGCCCTTCAGACGTTGTCTGTGAATCCCCGCCGAAAAGTTGATTTTTTTCTCTATTTTTCTCTTTTTTCTTCGGTTTGACGCCGGTTCTTTTCCCGCACGGACTCGCGACGCCGGTTGCGACTCTGTTCCTTATTTTTCGGTTTTTTGTCCTTCGTGACAGATTTCGCGCCTTTTTCCTTTTTCCCTGGCAGCCCGGTAATTCGATCTCGCAGGGGCCCTTTTTCCCCCGATGGCTGCCAGCGGCTTTAAAAAGTGTGACCTCTGTAAGAAACTCATGTCTCTTACAGACACTCATGACTTCTGCCTCCGCTGCCTCGGACCCGATCATGACTCCATGATCTGTGGCCCATGCGGCAAAATGTCCTCAAAAGCGTTGAGGAGTCGGCAGCATCAGCGGGAGCGTATCTTCTCTGACTCCGTCCGGACTCGGACCTCGTCAGAGGCTTCGACGTCTCGGGACTCTGGTCCTGAGCATCGTCGAAGTTCCTCTGAAAGGGGGGTCTCCTACCCGGGAACATCATCGGAAGAAGAAACCCGCGAGGGCGGGATCGGTGGACGCTCCTGGTTCCTCGAGAGCCAGGTCGCATAGCCCCGATTCCCGTCCCGGGTCCTCGGAGATGGAGAGGCCGTCAAAACATCCTCGACTCGAGGTGGACTTGCCCGCTCACGTGAGTACTGTTGTCCTCGTTGACTCGCCTCCGAAGGACCCAACGTCGGGCCCGACCCCGTCGGGGCCCGAGTCGGGGGCTGCTGGGTCTCCTGAGCTCGGACTCAGGTTGATGGCCTTGGAGAGCAGTCTGACTGCCTTCATGGACCAGCAGCGGGTATTGATCGCTGGCCTCGCCGGTGTATCTGCCCTGACCGCCGGGACGTCGACCTCCAAATCGACCCCGGAGACCGAGCCGATCCTCGAGTCCATGAGGGCTCGAGTCGATCCTCGGTCGCGGTCTCCTTCGGCCTCCCGTTCGGGACCGAGGTTGTCGACGCCGACTCCCTCGGCGTCGGAGCGGATAGCATCGGTGCCCGCCCGACCGGAGCCGCTCGACTCCTCCAAGGAGTCGGCCTGGGAATCTGAGGACGAAGAGTCACCTGGTTCCTTTCGGACTCGGTGTGTCCCTTCGGACTCCCCCGAGTCCGAACCTCGGAGACGGTGCCCCCCGGAGGATACCCGGTTCTCGGACTTCGTGAGGGATATGGCCAAGGCCTTGGCCTTCCCCGCGGATCCCGAGGAGGAGCCTCGAGTCGAAGAACTCGATGCCCTCCAATATGACTCTCCCCCGAAGGAGGCCTTTATTGTACTGGTTCCTCCGATGCTGGAACGACTTCTCTTCCGCATGTGGGAGAGCCCGGCGTCGTCGCCGGTGTTAAGCAAGTGGGTCGATTCCATTTATCGAGTCCGCAAGAGCCCCGGCTTCCAAAAGGCACAACTACCGCACCATTCCATGGTGGTGGAATCGGCCATGCATAGACTTAAGAGTCAAAAAATGCACTCCTCGGTGCCCCCTGGTAGGGAAGCCCGAAGCCTGGATGCCCTCGGTAGGAAGTGCTTCCAGGGCTCTATGCTTGCTTGTCGAGTCCAGACTTACCAGCTCTACATGGGCATGTATCTCCGAGACCTGGCTAAAGAAATAGCCGGGTTCTCTGCTGGTCTCTCCGACGAACCTTTGCAGAGGTTCCAAACCTTGTCTACTGGTATTCGAGAGTGCTCCAAGTTTATATCTCGAGCAGCCTATGATGGTTTTGAGGCTTTGGCTCGAGTAGCTGCGGCCGGCATCGGTGGACGCCGCCAGGCTTGGCTTCAGACGTCCGACCTCGAACCCTGGGTACAGGACAAGTTGGTCGATGTCCCCTGCCGAGGTGATAACCTCTTTGGCAAGCCCATGGATGAAAAGGCTGCACAAATCGAGACGGAGACTCTCACCAGGACTCGTCTCTCAAGGAAGACCTCTGCCCCTTCTCAAAAGAAGAAGGCCTCGGGGAAAAAGCCCTTTTACCCGAGGAAAGGTGCTGCCTATAAATACTACCCTCAGTATCAGGCCTCAGCAGCTCCCCCACAGGGGAAGCAGGCCAAGGGACGGGGTAATGGGTCCCGTAGGCAGCAAGCCCCCAAGCCTGCACCACCGGCCCCTGCCCAGCAGGGTGGGGGTTTTTGACTTCCTCAGCATAGCCTCTCCCCCTCAGCTGGTTTCTCTCAGCACAGGAGGTCGGCTGGTCCACTTTGCCCACAGGTGGTCCAACATCACCACAGATACCTGGGTACTTCACATAGTTCAAAAGGGCTATCTTCTTCACTTTCACCAGGTACCTCCCTCCTACTTTCCAGGGGAGCCTCTCAGATTACCTTTGCACAGGGACTTACTTCTTCAGGAGTTAGCAAATCTTGTTCAGGAACAAGCCGTGGAACCGGTGCCCCACCACCTGAGGGGCCAAGGGTTTTACTCCAGGTACTTCCTGATTCCAAAAAGAACAGGAGGCCTCAGACCCATCCTGGACTTGCGAAACCTCAACAAGTTCTTTGCAAAGGAAAAGTTCAAGATGCTTTCCCTTGGAATCCTGCTGCCCTACCTCCAGCAGGGAGACTGGCTATGCTCCTTGGATCTGAAAGATGCGTATACTCATATCCTCATTCATCCGGACCACAGACAATATCTCAGATTTGTTGTGGGAGGAAATCATTACCAGTACAGAGTGCTGCCCTTTGGCCTATCCTCCGCACCCAGGGTGTTCACCAAATGCCTCGCAGCGGTGGCGGCCTATCTGAGACTTCAAGGTCTGTTTGTGTTCCCATACCTGGACGACTGGCTCATCAGAGCCCCATCTTCAACAGAGGCCGCTCAAGCCACTCATCGCACTGTGGCTCTGCTCCAGCACTTGGGTTTTGTCATAAACTTCGCAAAGTCCACTTTGCTCCCCTCTCAAAATCTCGAGTTTATCGGCGCCAGGTTGGACACACATCAGGCGCGGGCCTTCCTCCCTCTGGACAGGGCCAGGCGGCTCATGGATCTCACCGGCCACTTTCACGGCAATGCGCTGGTCTCAGCCAGGCACTTTCTGTGACTGCTCGGCCATATGGCGTCCACGGTCCATGTGACGCCCAATGCCCGACTGAACATGCGTCCTGCTCAGTGGTGCCTTCGCAATCAATGGCATCAGGCCACGGGAAGCCTAGCGGACTCTGTGCAGATCTCCGACCAGCTGGTCTCATCTCTGCGAAGGTGGCTTCATCTACCCAACCTAGTGCTAGGAGTGGCTTTTCAGCCCCCTCCGCATTCTCAGGTCCTGACGACCGATGCTTCCCTCCTGGGTTGGGGAGCACATTGCCAAGGGTCATGTACTGAAGGACTCTGGACTCCTTGGGAGTCTGCTCAACAGATAAACTTCCTGGAGCTCAGAGCCATCCGCCTAGCTCTCAGAGCCTTCTCTCACCTGGTGTCCCACCAGTCGCTGCTGATACAGACGGACAACCAGGTTGCCATGTTCTACGTAAACAAACAAGGCGGAACAGGCTCCTTCCTCCTCTGTCAGGAGGCGCCAGGGCATCCTCCTCAGGGCTGTCTATCTCCCAGGTCAAGAAAATTACCTGGCCGACAAGCTCAGCAGGATCCTCCAGCCACACGAGTGGAGGCTGGATCCAGTGGTGGTTCAGCAAATCTTTCTCAAGTGGGGTCTCCCCACCATGGATCTGTTTGCCAGTCCTCTGAACCGGCAGCTGCCCAGATTCTGCTCTCGACAGCCGCATCCTCTCAGGGTAGCGGCGGATGCTTTTCTAATTCCCTGGTCCACCGGCCTCTTGTATGCCTTTCCTCCCATGCCACTGGTGTCTCAGACGCTCTTCAAGGTTCTCAGAGACAAAGCATCGATGATCCTAGTGGCTCCCCGGTGGCCGAGACAACCTTGGTTCCCGCTTCTGATGCAGCTAGCGGTAGACACTCCTCTTCCACTGGGATTTCAGCCCGACCTCCTGTCGCAGGATCAGGGGACTCTCCTACACCCCAATCTCCGGTCCCTTCATCTGATGGCCTGGCTGCTGAAGGGGTAGCTACCTCCAGATGTGGAGGAGGTCGTCTTGGCTTCCAGGAGGCCCTCCACCCGAAAGGCCTACGCCATAGGTGTCAAACTCTGGCCCGCGGGCCAAATTTGGCCCGTAGTGTAATTATATTTGGCCCGCGAGGCTATACCAAATGACTACTAGAGCTAGCCCGCCGGTATTATACAGCGCATTCATTCATCGCTAATACTACAAATCCCATAATGCCTTGCTGTTGTTTTGGTGTGTCAATCAGGACAGGTCCCAGAAACGCCCTCTCCTGTGTGACAGAAGTCATAGCGATCTCAAGCTACAACTGTCACTGTGGAACCCCTTCCCAAAAATGGCAAAAAGAAAGGCAGACAACAGGAACTTTCTGGACAGGTGGGAGACAGAATATTTGTTTACATATGTAAAAGACAGACCTGTTTGTCTGATTTGTGGAGTCAACGTGGCTATAACTAAGGAGTATAACATTCGACGACACTATGAAACAAAACACCATGACAAGTACAAGGACCTGGACATGACTCAAAGGAGCCAGAAAGTGGAGGAGATGAAAAGAAGTTTGGTTTCACAACAGAATATGTTCAAAAAAGCCACATCACAAAGTGAGGCTGCTGTAAAGGCTAGTTATATTGTGGCAGCAGAGATCGCAAAATCAGCCCGGCCCTTTAATGAGGGAGAGTTTGTGAAAAAGTGCATGTTGAAAGTTTGTGACATCGTGTGCCCAGAGAAAAAGCAAGCCTTTTCAAACGTGAGCCTGAGCAGAAACACAGTAGCTGATCGCACATGTGATCTTGCCACCAATCTGTATGACCAGCTTTTGGAAAAGGGAAAAGATTTTGTTGCATTCTCCCTTGCTGTGGATGAGAGCAGCGACGCATCTGATACTGCTCAGCTGTCAGTCTTCATCCGTGGAGTGGACTCAAATATGTGTGTTACGGAGGAGCTATTGGGATTCAAATCAATGCATGGCACAACCACAGGAAAGGAAACTTTTGAGGAGGTTTCCAAATGCGTAACTGAAATAAAGCTGCCGTGGGATAAACTCGTGGGATTAACGACAGATGGTGCGCCAGCGATGTGCGGTAAAACAAGTGGACTGGTGGGCAGGGTCCGGGAGAAGATGCAGGAAGAGAACTGTGCAGGTGAACTAACTGTTTATCACTGCATCATACATCAGGAATCATTGTGTGGCAAAGCCCTAAAGATGGAACATGTTATGACCACAGTAACACAAGTAGTTAACTTTATAAGAGCCAAAGGTCTGAATCACCGCCAGTTTAAGTCTTTTCTGGAGGAGTGTGGTTCGGAATACGCAGACGTGCCGTATCACACAGAGGTGAGATGGTTAAGCCGAGGAAAAGTACTGAATAGATGTTTTGAGCTGCATGAGGAAATATGTCAGTTTCTGGAAAGCAAAGGGAAGGACACAGCAGAGCTTCGGGAGAAAACATTTCTGTGTGAGCTGGCCTTTCTGTGTGACATCTCGAGCCATCTCGATGCGCTGAACCTGCAGCTTCAGGGGCGGGGGCGCATCATCACAGACATGTACGCTGCAGTGAGGGCTTTTAAAACTAAACTGTGCCTGTGGGAGAATCAGATGCTGCAAGGAAACCTTGGCCATTTTCCCTGCTGCCAAACCATGAAAACGCAGGTCTTTACCAACTTTTTCCCATGCGCACAGTTTGCTGAAAAACTCAGTGTACTCGGCGCTGAGTTTAGCCGGCGATTTGCCGACTTTGATGTCCAGAAATGTAGGTTTGAACTGCTCAGTAATCCCTTTGCAGTTAATGTGGAAAACGCACCAACCAACCTCCAAATGGAGCTAATTGAACTCCAGTGTAATGACACGCTGAAGTCAAAATATGATGCTGTGGGCGCCGCCCAGTTTCCACAGTTCATCCCTGACACAATGCCTCAGCTCCGCACCCAAGCTGCTCAGATGCTCTCCATGTTCGGCAGCACTTATCTATGTGAGCAACTTTTCTCCTCGATGAAGATGACCAAAACATCTCACAGGAGACGTCTGACTGATGAACACCTTCGCTCGATACTGAGGATTTCCTCAGCTCAAAGCCTGAGCCCAGACATTGATGAACTATCATCCAAGAAGAGATGCCAGGTATCTGGCTTGGGCACATCAGATTAGATCAGTGTGCAGCAAACTGAGCAATAATTAACGTTTTCTTTATGCACTTTTTCTTGCTACTCCAAGACATGGGCTTGAATGGTTGATTAATTTTATTATTGTTATTTTATTTTAAAAATTATTATTTATTATTATTTAAATCTTATTTAATAAATGAATGTCATTGATGTTTTTTTTTATTTGAAATTGGTTTTTGCATATCTGAACTATTAAGTTATAAATTGTATAGTAATAAGTGTTGCTTCATATTCAATGTTAAAGCAAATCTTGTTTGGGTCCATATTAAAAGGTTCATTTGTTCAATGCTGGCCCGCGACTTTGTTCAAGTTTTACATTTTGGCCCACTGTGTATTTGAGTTTGACACCCCTGGCCTACGCTCTCAAGTGGCGTCGGTTCTCCGTCTGGTGTACTCAGCAGTCTCAAAATCCTTTCTCCTGTTCAGCATCAGTGGTTTTGCAATACTTGCTCTCCCTCTCTAATCTTGGACTTAAGTCCAACTCGGTCAAGGTCCACCTCAGTGCTCTTTCTGCGCATCACATGCCGGTGGATGGTAGACCTCTTTCCAACCACCCTCTGGTGGCTCGGTTTCTCAGAGGCCTCCTTCTCCTTAACCACCTTTGCGCCCACCAGCCCTGGACTGGGATCTTAATGTGGTTTTGCAGCGGATTACCTGTCCGTCTTTTGAGCCTATGGCTACCTGTCCACTACGTTTTCTTTCATGGAAAACCTTGTTCTTGGTAGCCCTCACTTCTGCTAGACGCGTTAGTGAGCTGCAGGCCCTGGTTTTTGATCCTCCTTACACTAGGTTCTACAAGAACCGGGTAGTCCTACGGACTCACCCTAAGTTTCTTCCCAAAGTGGTTTCCCCTTTTCACATCAACCAGGAGGTGGTACTTCCGACCTACTTTCCCAGGCCACACTCCAGCCGAGCTGAAATGGTCCTGCATACCCTGGACTGTAGAAGGGCGTTGACCTTCTACCTTGACCGTACGCGGGAGCACCGAAGGACTGTTCAGCTCTTCGTGTCTTATGACCCCAACAAGTTGGGGCTCCCTGTCTCCAAGCGTACTCTGTCCATCTGGATTGCGGACTGTATCGCTTGGGCTTACGAGGCAGCCGGCCTCGTGCTGGAAGGAAGAGTCACAGCTCATCGTGTTCGGGCGAAGGCTACTTCGGTGGCTTACCTCCGCTCTGTTCCATTGGCAGACATCTGCCGGGCCGCTACTTGGTCTTCAAACCAGACTTTTGCAGCCCATTACTGCCTGGAGAGGGAGTCCCGCAGGGACAGTGCTTTCGGACAGGCAGTCCTCTGTAACTCTTCGAGGTATAGGCAACTCCTACCCTCCGTCCTGGATGTTGGGCTACCGGTTGGAGACATATTCAGAGAAGATTCCTTCCTTCTGTGCTACTGACCTTGAGGGAGCTCATTTTTGTGCTTAGGGTCTCCGGTAGCCTTAAGCTTGGGAGTCCCATATGTGAGGACTGACTTCCTGCTTGGTCCTGGAGAAAGCGTAGTTACTCACCTGTAACAGGTGTTCTCCAGGAGCAGCAGGAATCAGTCCTCACAACCCTCCCTCCTCCCCTTGGAGTTGCAGTTTTATGCTTTCGTTTTTGCTAATTTTTGCTGTCTTTTAGCTATGTCATCTGACTGAGCAAGATGGCACCCTTGGGCGGGAAGAGGACCGCGCATGCGCGCTGCAATTCCCAAAGGCTTTCTTTGAAAGCTGGGGAAAATTGCTCCGCGAGGGCTCCGTCGGCGCCGATGTCACCCATATGTGAGGACTGATTCCTGCTGCTCCTGGAGAACACCTGTTACAGGTGAGTAACTACGCTTTCTTGTGGTTAGATAAATATTTCTCTCTCCACATACCCTATGTGCGGACATGGGTATAAAAGAAAATATATATATGCATGTATATGGACATCTGCATGTCTATGCTCATATATCTATATATATTTTTTATATACATATATGAGGGATGTATCTCTATATACTATTTCCATCTGTCTGCCTATATATATATACATTATATATATATATATATACACACACCCCTACGGACTCGACAGATACTCTCTATCCCTTTCCATGCTGTCCCAGCATACTTAGGGTTCTCCATAATCGACCACTTCCTTTAGTAGTTGAGAAGTTTTTTGTACCATGCCTTTCAGTTTAGGTACACCTGAAGCCCTCCATATACTTCCTTTCCAATTAGGAGGGACTTTCTGACTCTTCAAAAGATGAGAGGCTACACTGCCTCATCACTCCTCTTTGTTATCGGATATAGGGATCTTTAAAGCTCCCTTCTCCTATAAAAACCTTGTCCCTTTAAAGTGAAAAGAGCTTCAGTTTTTATCTAATAGGGACTTCTGTGTTTTCCGCAAAGTCCTACCTCATTGACTACCCCAGTTCCACTGGGTTTGTTTCTTCTCATCCTAAGAGTTATAACCTCAACCTGTTTTTTTGTACATTTATCTACCTCTCCTTGCATTGAGGTACTCCTTGGGGATATTCTGTTGGTTCATATCCACAAATCCACATGAACCTCCATATACCCCTTTACAATATCACCGGGTGAGGTCCAGGTTGGTTTATTGCTCCCAATATTACCACTAAGTATCACCCGCTCAGAGACTCCTATCTAGGCATCCTGTTTGGTCCTGCTGTTCCACAGCACATCTTTTTAGTTCAACTCCTACTCTCCATGCCTAGGGATGCCTGGGGTTTCGGTAAAATAGCATGGCTCTCAAATTTGCAACATGCTGGGACTCCTCCAGGCATTTCAGCTTGGGAGTCCCCATATGTGAAGACTCATTCCTGCTTGTTCCTGGAGATACCACAGTTACTTACCTGTAACAGGTGATCTCTGGGAACAGCAGGAATAAGTCTTCACAACCCACCCACCTCCTCTAGGAGTTGTATTTTTCTATCTCTATCTTTCCCTTTCCCTCTCTTTGTTTCAGCTTTAAAACTTAACTGAGGAGAGACAGTTGGTTAAGGCGGGAAGGCAGCACGCAGGCGTGTTGGGATGCTTCCAAAAGCGTTTTGATTGGACGCTGGGGAGCGTTCCCGCGCAGACTCCGTCGGTGCCGACGTACCCATATGCGAAGACTTATTCCTGCTGTTCCCGGAGATCACCTGTTACAGGTAAGTAACTGTGCTTTATCTCCAATTTGTTTTAAATCTGCTATCTATATGTCTCATGGCATATTCTCCTGTTTAGTGTTTATGTGAGGTTAAATTACTTTTCCCTATTTATATGTCCATTCCATTACTAATTTTATAAGCTTCTGTTATTTCTCCTCTGTTATCTCTTCTCCAAGATGAAGTGAATTTCTTTAGCCTTTCTTCATAAGGAATCTGCTCCATCCCCTTTATCATTTGCTGTCAGTTTGTGTTCCTGGGGGTGTAGTATTAATGTTCTGAGGGATGGGACCTATAGTGATTGGAGGGATGAGATAGGATAGGAGTTGCTATAGTGATTGTCCGTAGGGGAATGAAAATGAACAAAATTGTTCAGGATTGGAGGGAGAGGATTGAGGAGGAGGAAATGTAATTAAAATGTCTTTGTGTAAGTAAGACAACATTAATTATATTGTTTTTTGAAAGAAAGATTTTAGGGAAATACAGTTAAGAAGAATTGGTCAGAGGGTGATCTCAGATGATCACTACTTTTTCAGAAAGCCTTTGACAAGGTTCTTCATGAGACACTCCTGACGAAATTAAAAAGTCATGGGATAGGAGGCAATGTACTGTTGTGGATCAGGAACTGGTTAAAAGATAGAAAGCAGAGAGTATGGCTAAATGGCCAATTTTCGTAATGGAAAAAGGTGAATAGTAGAGTACCTCAGGAATCTGCTGGGCTCGCTGCTTTTTAACACATGCATAAATGACCTAGAAATGGGAATAACGAGTGAGGTTATCAAATTTGCAGATGACACAAAATTATTCAAAGTTATTAAAACACAAGAGGATTGTGAAAAATTGCAAGAGGATAAATTGGAAGAGTGGCGATCCAAATGGCAGATGAAATTTAATGTGGACAATTGCAAAGTTATGAACTTAGGGAAAAACAGTCCAAACTATGGTTACACAATGCAAGGTTCCACATTAGGAACCACCACCCAGGAAAAGGATTTGGGCATCATCATGGATAATACTTTGAAACCCTACTGCCTAGTGTGCTGCGGCAGCCGAGAAAGTAAATAGAGTGCTAGGAATCATAAGGAAAGGAATGGACAGCAAAACCAAGGATGATTATAATGCCTCTGTATCGTTCCGTGGTGCGAACATACCTTGAATATTGTGTGCAATTCTGGTTGCCGTATCTTAAAAAGGACGTAGCAGAATTAAAAAAGGTACAGTGAAGAGTCACCAAAATGGTAAAGGAGATGGAAGGATATGCCTACAAGGAAAGGCTTAAAAGGTTAGAGCTCTTCAACTTGGACAAGAGACAGCTGAGGGGAGATATGATAGAGATCTATAAATTATAGTGAATGGAGTGGAATGGGTAAATGTAAATCAGTTGTTTATTCCTTCAAAAAGTAGAAAGACTAGGGGGTATTCAATGAAGCTACAATATAACCCATTTAGGACTAATAAGAGAAAGCATTTTTTCACTCAATAAGTAACCAGCTAGGTTTAAAAAAAACATAGAAACATGATGGCAGAAAAAGACCACATGGCTTATCTAGTCTGCCCTTCCATATCAACCACTGCAACAGTCCCCTTTTTCCCTTTAGAGATCCTCTGTGTTTGTCCCATGCTTTTTTGATTTCAGATACTGTCCTCATCTCTACCACCTCCAGTGGGAGACTATTCCACTCATCTACCACTCTTTCTGTAAAGAAATATTACCGCATATAACCCCTGAGTCTGTCCCCTTTCACCCTCATCCTATGTGCCCTCGTAGCAGAGCTTCCTTTCAATTGAAAGAGACTCCATCTGTGTATGTGTGCCACGGAGGTATTTAAATGTCTCAATCATATCACCTCTATCCCGCCTTTCCTCTAAAGTATACATATTAATATCCTTCAGTCTCTCCTCATATGCTTTATAACAGAGACCACTAACCATTTTAGTAGCCACCCTCTGTACCGACTCCAACCTCTTTATATCCTTTTGAAGATGTGGTCGCCAAAATTGCACACAATATTCCAAATGAGGTCGCACCTCATTTGGCGTATTGTGTGCAATTTTGGAGACTGCACCTTCAAAAGGATATAAATAGGTTGGAGTTGGCCTAGTGGTTAGGACAAGGTACCTCAGGCCGGAGGGCTGGGGGTTCAATTCCCACCTGAGGACAGCAATCTCAGACCAGAGGGACTGGGGTTTCTAGTCCTATAGGCACCCTTGTGACCTTGGGCAAGCAGCTAAACCCTCCATTTCCTCAGGTACACATAGATAGTGAGCCCTTTGGGGATGAGGGAATGTATCCAGTACTTGCTCATAGGATTGTAAACCACTCTGATGCCCTTGAGCATGGGCGATATATCAAGAAATTGTATAAACATAAATCTATACAGAGGCACTAACACTTCTTTTCTTCTGCTGGCCATTCCTCTCCCTATGCACCCAAGCATCCTTCTTGCTTTTGCTGTCACCTTTTCTACCTGCTTAGCTACTTTAAGATCATCAGACACAATCATGCCTAGGTCCCTTTCTTCTTTTGTGGACACTTCACCCCCCTATATTATATCGCTCCTGTGGATTGCTGCAGCCCAAATGCATGACCTTGCATTTTTTGGCATTAAATTTCAGCTGCCAAATTCTAGACCATTCTTCAAGCTTAGCTAGATCCCTCCTCATGTTATCTACACCTTCCTGGGTGTCTATTGCAGATTTTGGTATCATCCGCAAAGAGGCAAACCTTACCCGACAGCCCTTCCGCAATATGGAGTGGAGGAGTAGCCTGATGGTTAAGAACACTGGCTTGGGAACCCAGAGACCAGGGTTTGATTCCCACTAGCACTCCTTTTGGCCTTGGGCAAGTCACTTAACCCTCCATTGCCTCAGAAAAATCCAAGTTATCAATGTCCCTGTTTAATGTACAATGTCCCTGTTTCAATGTAAACCGCTTTGATTGAAATGATAAAGCGGTATATAAAACCTGTTAAATAAATATCACTAACAAAGATGTTAAAAAGAATTGGACCAAAGACAGATCCCTGGGGCACACCACTGCTAGCCTCCCTCTCCTTAGAGTGAGCTCCGTATCTCCAGGAAGAAGCAGGAATGCAGTCTTCACATGTGGGTATCGTCGGTACCGACTGATCCCGCATGGGAATGCTCCCCAGCATCCAAAAGGAAAGCCTTTGGGAGCATCCCACAGCGCATGCGTGCTGCCTTCCCCCCTCACTGCCTCTCTCACTTCAGTTCTTCATTTTCCGCGGAGCCGACAGGACGTCTCTCCTGTCACCGCAGAAAACTTTATCTTCTTTCTTGTTTTTTGTGGTCGCGTCTGCCTTCTTTCGACGCCTACCGGTACCGCCGGTTATCTTTTCTTCTTTTCTTCGGTACCTCACCCCTCCTGAGGTTAGGCGCCATTTTGGGCACTAGGCCCAGAAATCTCCAGACATGGAGAAGCCAACTAGTGGTTTTAAAAAATGTTCAAACTGTGGCGGTACTATTTCCGTCACCGACACCCACGAACGGTGTCTCAAATGTTTAGGTCCTGAACATTGTCCAGCGGATTGTCTCTCCTGTAGAAAGATGACCAAAAGGGGCCTGCAGAACAGAGCTGCAAGGGCCGGTTCTGTTTTCACGGTTGACACGATGTCAGTTGCATCGACGTCCTCCAGGGCTTCATCTTCCTCTCATGGATCTCAGGTAACTAAACAAAAGTCTGTAAAGACTAGCCGGTCCTTGAAGGGTAAATCTCCTGCAAAACAGAGATGCCACTGGCACTACGCTTGAGGAAAGTACACCGGCAAAATTGCCCTGGTGGGAGTCTTCGGTTTGGGTCTCAGAATGTTCCAGAGGCCTCCACCTGTTGCCATGCTCTGGGGTCGTAGCCCCCCATGCTCTGTTGCCATGCTCTGGGGTCGTAGCTGCTTCCACCGGTACCGACCAGGCATTGGCATTAGCAATGGGTAAGAGAATCCTTCCTATTGAACGCAGTCTAGCTTCCCTCTTAGCTGCCTTGGTACTGCTAAGACCGCTACAGACGGTTCAAATGAGCTCGGTACCGACACAGGTACCGGCTCCAGTGGCACCCACTCAGGTGGGATGGCTTCCTCCCATGCCGAGCCTCGAGAGTTTCTCCGGCATCAAGGGGTTGGAACCGTAACGCCACGGTACTGACATTCATCGGTACCAGCATCGATCGATGCAAAGCTCCGATGAGTCTTCCGATTCCGATGACTCTACCGATACAAGAGCAGTTCTGTTGAAGGATCCATCTCCTTCTCCTGAGCGCAGAATGTCTCCTCCAGAAGACATGTCTTTTCAGGATTTCATACATGATGTAGTTAAAGGGCTTTCAATCACGGTTACTCCTGAGAATGAACCTAGGACAGAAGAACTAAGAATTCTGCAATACCCTATGGCTCCCAAAGAGGCAGCGATGCTGCCCATTCTTCAGATCCTTCAAGATCTTTTGTTCAGAATGTGGGAAACTACCTTAACGGTGTCACCGCATTCTCGACGCCTCGATACCATGTACCGAGTCCCACCTTCTCCAGGATTTCAGAAGACTCAGTTACCACACCATTCCATGGTAGTGGAATCAGCCATGCAGAGAATAAAGAGTGCTAAAACGCATTCTTCCAACCCGCCAGGCCGTGAATAGAGGACACTCGATGCCTTTGGGCGTTGATGCTTTCAATCCTCCATGCTAGTAGCTAGGATTAGCTCATATTCCCTTTACATGGGAGTGTTTCTTGAGGAGGTTACAGCGGATCTGGAACGCATGAGCCCTCTTCTTGGGGGTCAGTACCTCACTCTGCTCAAGCACGCTCAAAATGTCTCCAAATTTGTGAATCATGCAACTTTTGACTGCTTTGAAGCTATTAGCAGAACCTCTGCTATTGCTATCGGAGCACGGCACATTGCCTGGCTACAAGAATCAGATTTAGATAAGTGGGTGCAAGAGAAGTTAGGAAACATTCCTTGCACAGATGAAAACTTATTTGGGAAGGATTGGCAGACCAAGGCTAATCAGATTTGAATCTGACAATACCACCTTGAATAGATTATCGAAGTCTACAGCCAACCCATCAAAGAAAAAAAACAGGCAAGAAGTTTTTCTTTAACAAAAAGAAAAAATCTTACCACTCTTATTCCCATCCAATTCACTGTCCAGTTCATGCTCCCCAGAAGGGGCAGCAACCTAGACAACAAAGAAAGCCGCAAGCTCAAAGAGCTCAACCGGCTCAGCAAGTACAGCCTCTGCAGGGGCTTTGACTTCTACCTAGAGAACTTAACCATTTTGCCTCTGAAGGGTTCAGAGCCCTTGACCATTCCGGGCAGATTATGCCATTTTGCCAAAACATGGCAACAAATAACAGAAAACTGGACTCTGTCCATTGTAGGACAGGGGTACAAACTTCACTTTCTTAGCATGCCCCCGCCTACAATCATAAAACAATTCAATTCTCAAGGCCCTGTCACCGACATCCTGTGTCAGGAGGTCTCTTCACTTCTTGCTCAGGGAGCAATAGAAGAGGTGCCCATATCCCAACGGGGGAGGGGTTCTACTCCCCCTATTTTCTTATCCCAAAGAAGACAGGGGGATACAGACCTATCTTGAACAAATTTATGTTCCGAGAAAAGTTCAAGATGATATCCCTCAGAACACTTTTACCATACCTTCAGAATCAGGATTGGTTATGTTCTCTAGATCTAAGAGATGCATACATGCAAATCCTCATCCATGTAAATCACAGGAAGTATCTTCGATTTCTCTTTCAAGGAAACCACTTCTAATACAGAGTCCTTCCATTCGGGCTGGCCTCTGCCCTAAGAGTCTTCACAAAATGCATGACTGTTGTAGCAGCATTCCTGAGAACTCTGGGGATATTCGTCTTCCCCTACTTAGACGATTGGCTCATCAGATCACCAACAGCTCCAGAAACAGAACGAGCTGTTTCTCGTGCCATGAGAATTCTCCAATATTTGGGTCTGGTAGTCAACCACCCAAAGTCTCATCTCACCCCTTCTCAATCCCTAGAGTTCATAGGGGCTCGCTTAGACACGCAACAATCAAAGGCATTCCTGCCACAGCCGCGCTGTCTACGAATAATAGAATTGGCTTCCCAAGCAGTAAAGAAAACCCTACTAACTGCCCAGGAAATGCTTCAACTGCTGGGGCATATGGCATCCACGGTACATGTGGTCCCTTATGCCCACCTACACATGCGAGCGGCTCAGTGTACCCTCTCTTCGCAGTGGACACAAGCCACAGGTCGCTTAACGGGCAAAATCAAGAATTCAACATGTCTCGTTTTGTCCCAACAGTGGTGGCAGTCCCTCAAACCTCCTGGTGGTTTCCCCCTTCCAGCAACCACTGCCCCAGATCACCCTGACAGCAGACGCGTCCAAGCTGGGTTGGGGAGCCCACTTGCACGATCTTTCCACTCAGGGTCTCTGGACCTCACAAGAGGTCTCTCTTCAAATAAACCTCTTAGAGCTAAGAGCCATTTACAATGCTATGATAGCATTTCAGGCCCAGCTCAGTCAAAAGACAGTTCTGGTCCAAACCGACAATCAGGTTGCCATGTTTTACATAAACAAACAAGGCGGAACAGGCTCTCTGTTGCTATGCAATAAAGCTTTGCGACTATGGGACCTCGCCAGAGAGCTCCAAATTCACCTTCTAGCGGTATACCTTCCAGGCATTCAAAACTTGTGGACAGCCAAGCTGAGTTGAATACTGCTGCCACACGAGTGGTCTCTCCAGTCATATCAACTGGCTCGAGTGTTCCAAACCTGGGGAACACCAGATATAGACCTCTTTGCAAGTCCACAGAATGCCAAACTTCCCCAGTTCTGTTCCAGAATTCCGGCTCAATACTGTCTAGTAAACAATGTTTTCCAGCTTCATTGGGATCAGGACTTCCTCTATGCCTTCCCACCCTTTCCCCTAATTCCCAAAACTCTTTTTAAGCTTCAGAGAGACAGGGGTTATATGATTCTCATAGCTCCACGTTGGCCAAGGCAATCGTGGTACCCTCTGCTTCTCCGTCTCTCTCAAGCAACTCCTCTAGAGTTGGGATATGCTCCAGATCTCCTTTCCCAGGAGAACGGGAAACTTCTGCATCCCAATCCTTAGTCCCTGCACCTCTGGGCCTGGCTGCTGAAGGCATAGAACCTTTAGATATCCACCTCTCTCAGCAAGTGAAGGATATCCTTCAAGCTTCGAGATAACTTTCCACAAGGCGTTCCTACGCTTTTAAATGGAAATGGTTTTCTATATGGTGTTCAAAAAAGGGGCTTAACCCCCTTTCCGTGCCCATGGAGTCGCTTCTGGAGTATCTCCTTCATCTTTCAAATTCCGCTCATAAGACAAATTCAGTGCGAGTCCATCTCGGTGCTATTGCGGCTTTCCACAAGCCCCAAGATGGACAACCAATCTCTTCTCTTTCACTTGTGTTAAGATTCATGAGAGGTCTACTATTGACAAAGCCCCCCATAAAGCCACCACCGGTGGCATGGGACCTAGCACTTATTAAAAGAGGGCTGCTACACAGTACCCTGTCCTGTGCTGCTGAGGTAAGCTATACTCTTATTTGATTTTAAATTTTAAATTATAGCTCTTTGCTGCTGCTAGGCTCTAACTTATTATGAAATGTAAACTACAAGCTCTCTGCTGGGTTCTAAATTTAACCAGAAAGCTCTCTTTTGTGTGTTAAATTTAAACTAAAAGTACTTTGCTGATGCTAGGCCCTGAGTGACTGTTAAATTTAAACTACAAGCTCTGCTGGGTATGATATGTAACCAGAACGTTCTCTTCTGTGTTTTAAATTTAAACTTAAACTGCTGCTACTAGGCCCTGACTGATTTAACAAAAAATAGTGGGTTCACAGATTAATTAGCTTTAATACAAAGAATTCCTTACAGAAAATTCCCAGAAGTATATACTCACAATTGCAGATCTCTCTCCAGAAGTAACAGTCCCCTTTTGTAGTCCTGCAAGACTGAAGATCACAGAGCTATTTGAGCCTTTGAGCTATTTATGCCTGTGCTGCTGAGGTAAGCTGTGACTAACTTTCTGGATGATTACCAGTCCTTGCCTGGATAGGAGTCTTTCAAAATGACCTCTTGTCCTGCCACCTGGTGTTAACACCTATTGAAAAAACCTTTAGCCACTACAACTGTAAAATTTCTTTCCTGGAAGGTCATTTTCCTAATTGCAATAAATTCTACTAGACGCATTAGTGAACTGCAAGCTTTAGTGGCTGACCCTCCTTATACAAGATTCCACCATGATGAAGTAGTCCTCAGGACTCATCCACACTTTATACCAAAGGTGGTTTCATCTTTTCATTTAAACTAGTCGGTTTACCTTCCTGTATTCTTCCCTAGGCCTCATGCCTCCAGTGCAGAAAGGAACCTTCATACCTTAGATTGTAAAAGAGCTTTAGCTTTTTACCTTCAAAGAACTGAACAACATAGGAGGTTTTCTCAACTCTTTGTTGCTTTTGTTTCTAGTCATTTGGGACTTCCAGTTTCCAAACGAACCCTATCTAAGGGGATTGCAAACTGCATATCCTTCACTTAACGATAGTAAAGGTCTTTCCCTTGAGGGCCATGTTACAGCTCATAATGTCAGAGCAATGGCAGCCTCGGTTGCTAATCTCCGCTCTGTGTCTATAGGTGATATCTTTAGAGCGGCTACGTGGGCTTCAGTACATACCTTCACAGCCCACTACTGTCTGGACAAGGACTCCCGTCGGGATGCCTCATTTGGCCAGGCTGTCCTACAGCATCTCTTTCAGACTTAATGCAACTCCTACTCTCCATCCCGGTAGGATGCCAGGGATCCATGGGAGTTAGTATGGCCCTGTTCACACGGGTTCACAGGTCGCTGGGGTCATTCCTCTGGCATCTTTCAGCTGGGGAGTCCCCCATATGTGAAGACTACATTCCTGCTTGTTCCTGGAGATAGCATAGTTACTCACCTGTAACAGGTGATCTCCGGGAACAGCAGGAATTTAGTCTTCACAACCCACCCACCTCCCCTAGGAGTTGTCTCTCTCTCTATCTCTCTCTCTGTCTCTCTTTGGCTCAGCTTTAAACTCAACTGAAGTGAGAAAGTCGGTACCGATGATACTCGTATGTGAAGACTTAATTCCTGCTGTTCCCGGAGATCACCTGTTAGAGGTGAGTAACTACGCTTTACCTGTACCCTTTGTCACCTCCCACTCAAACAGTTTCTAACCCAAGCAGTAACTTTAGGGTCCATCCCTAGGGTGCTCAGTTTGTTTATAAGTCGCCTGTGCAGAACGGCGTCAAAGGCTTTACTGAAATCTAAATCTAGACCACATCAAGGGCTCTCCCTCAGTTCAACTCCCTGGTCACCTAGTCAAAGAAATCAATCAGATTTGTCTGACAAGACCTGCCTCTGGTGAATCTATGCTGCCTGGGATCCAGTAATTCGTTGGATTCCAGAAACCTCACTATTTTCTCTTTCAGCAGCGCTCCCAATAATTTAAACTACATCCTTCCACTTTTGTGTAAACGGACCACATCTGCCTCTCTCCAGTCCTTTGGCACCATTCCCGACTCCAACGAGGCATTGAAAAGGTCATTTAGTGGAGCTGCTAGAACGTCCCCAAGTTCCTTCGGTATTCTCGGTTATATCCCATCGGGCTCCATCGTTTTGTCTACTCTTAAGTTTATGTAGCTTCCCACGAACACAGTCTTCTGAAAATCGTTCAAGATGCCCCTCGCTTCCGTTCCTGTTTCTGGGTGTTTTCTGAGGTCCTGCTCCTGGTTCTTCATCTGTGAACACAGAACAGAAATATTTGTTAAGGCATTCCGCTTTATCCTCATCAGCTTCTACATATTCCTCCCCTTCACTTTGCTCTTCCTCTTCTCAGTAATATATCTGAAAAATGTCATCCCTCTTCTCCCCCCCCCCATTTTATTGCATTGGCTATTTCCTCCTCTCTTTGCTTTCCCTACTACTTTTCTAGCTTCTCTAAGTTTTTCCAAATAAAGATGCCTCTCTTCCTCTCTTTGTGATCCTCTTGTATTTCATGAAGACCTCCCTCTTTTTCTTCACCTTTTCATATATTCCTTTCAAAAAACCACAGCGTTCCCTTTACCTTTATTTACCATTTTAACAAAAAGGTTGGTTACCCTTAAAAATCCCCTTTCAGTTTTGCCCACTGTTTTTCTACATCACCCAGCTGTTCCCATCCAGCTAACGATTCCTTGAGTTATTGGCCCATCTTGGCAAAGTTAGTTTTCCTAAAGTCTAAGACCCTCGCTTTTGAATGGATTTTATCAGCCCTAGCCCTAGCCCTAGTCCTACTACTGAACCACACCATCTAGTGATCACTGGATGCAAAGTGATCTCCTACTATAACATCAGAAACACTTTCACAATTAGTAAGCTCTAAGTCCAATATGGCCCCTTCACGTGTGGGTTCTGTTACCAATTGCCTGAATAGTTCGCCCTGTAGACAATCCAGTGTCTCCTTACTTCTAGATAATACTGCAGCAGGAATGTGCCAATCAACATCTGGCATATTGAAATCCCCTATCAGTAGCACTTCCTCTTTCCTGCCAATGCTGCATATGTCTTCAATTAACTCTCCATCCACCTCTTCCTCCTGTGAGGGAGGTCTGTATATCACGCCAATGCAAATAGATGTCTCTTTCCCTCTTTCTAGTTGAACCCACAGTGCCTCCTCTCTCCCTTTTAAGCCCTGTCTTTCCATGGCTTTAATATTTTTTTTTACATATAGTGCCACTCCTCCTCCCCTTCTTCCTACCCTGTCCTTTCTGAATAAAGTATAGCCTGGTATAGTTACATCCCAGTCATGGTTATCCGTGAATCATGTCTCTGTTGCTGCCACTAAATCCAAGTCATCCTCTCCCATTAAAGCCTCAACATCTGGGATCTTATTTCCCATGCTGCGAGCATTTATAGACACTGCTCCTTTTATATGTTTCAATAAAGGTATTTAATGTTTCACTTATCTGCGGGCTTTCACTTACCTGAGGGCATGCTTCACCCATCTCCAACAAATCTAGTTTAAAGCCCTCTTCAGTAGGTTAGCCAGTATGATACTGAAGACACATCTACACTTCTTTGGACAGATGGATGCCATGTCTGCTCTGCAACCCTTGGAACAGCATCCTATGCTCCAGGAAACCAAAACGCTCTCGATGACACCATCCATGCAGTCATGCATTCTTCTCCAGGAAGCAAGCTTCTCTGCCTTGGCCTTTACCCTCAATGCGGAGAATTGAAAAGAACACCACTTGTGTCTCTATCTGTTTCACCCTCTATCCCAGAGCCCTGAAGTCACTTTTGATATGCTCAGAGGGATACCTGATAGTATCATTTGTGCCAACATTGATGACATTGGGTAATAGTCAGTAGGCTTGATGAGTCTCGGCAAATTCTCCGTAACATCTTGGATTTTGGCACCTGGCAGACAACATACCTCTCTGGATATCGTCTGGTCGGCAGATGGACGCCTCAGTACCCCTTAGAAGAGAGTCGCCAACCACCATGTCCCTTTGCTTCCTTGTGGTCATTGATTCTGCACCTTTGGGGTGCCTGAGCTCTGGTTCTTCCCTTTCCAGGAATGTTTCCACCTCCTCCATTTCCAGGGCTGCATAATGGTTCTTCCTTTCATGGGCTGGAGGAGTTGGATTGGTAATTCTGCAGGCCCTGGTGACTTGTGTCTACCTCTTCTCTGAGCTCCTCCACTCATTTCCTGAGAGCTTCGGTAAGCAGGCATCTGCACATGGAACCGATCCTTCAACTGGCATTGGGATCTATTTCTGGACAGAGGCAGAAGGTATAATGGGGGCAACAGCTTTGGCGATATGATTTTTCACAGCCATTGTTCAGTTGGTGGAGCTTAGGTACCTGTTGAAGCAAAAGAGAGAGAGACCTACTAAAGTACCAGCCAATATCCCAGCTGTCCTGGGACAGACCAAGGGCCATCAAGTCTAGTATCCTGTTTCCAACAGTGGCCAATCCAGGTCACAAGTACCTGAAAGGTTCCCAAAAAGGTAAATAAATTCCACAATGCTTATCCCGGGGTAAGCAGTGGATTTCCCAGGTCCTCTTTAATAATGGTTTATGGACTTTTCCTCCAGGAACGTGTCCAAACAGGGGCTCTGCTTTCCAGCATGGATCACTAATATATTTTCCTTCCCCTCCCCAAGTGAACACAAATTAATCTGACACACAGGAAATACCAGAAGACTGAATTATAAAAGACATGGGGAAGGGGATACTCTAAGAATTTACACAGTTTGCATACCATGTAAATGCCGCTCAGTAGGATATCCATGGGTGCCGCCGCTGCACGCCCCAATGCTAACTGGTTATCATTTGGGCATTCCGGGGTTGTTCTGGGGTGGCACCCATTGATAACCAGGCTGTGGCAATATTGAGCCACTGCCTGGTTACTGACATGCAGCGAAAGACTGGTCTAATATTCGCTGCAGAAGCTAATCGGACAGCAGCTGAATATCGTCACTGCTTGGTTAGCTTCACTACTTAATATGCAAATGTGGTATTAGCATAGTTCTCTCCCTCCCCCCCCACCCCCCTCACCACCAATCCTAAAGTTGGCAGAAGCATCCAACCAGGATCTATGGAAAATTTGTCAACCCTACCAATAGAAAGCTACTGGAGGCATGAATATTGGAAGTCAGCTCTAGTTACAAAGACTTTGGGCTATGAACTAGCCACTTTGAAGACTCAGGGAGCACAGCATTGGAATGCTAATCACAGGGAGGAAATGAGCTGGGGAAGTTTCTGTGCTGTATAATTGAACTTTCTATATATGATAGGACGTGGAAATAAAGCTCCCTTTCCCCTTGAAAAAGCCTAGGTGCATTTCTATGGGAAAAGAAGTGCACCTTTCAAAGAACTCCTCTCTCACTTCCTCTCGCAGAGACACAAAGAATCATCATGGTTAGAAATGCACATTCACATACACTAACACAGTGTACAAACACATTCACTGACACGTACAAATGTGCACATACATATATACATATACAGGAGGGAGGAGTGGCCTAGTGGTTGGGGCAAGTTACCTCAGCCCGGAAGGTCAGGGGTTGAAATCCCACTAGAGGACAGCAACCTTGAGCCGGAAGGCCTGGGGCTTCTAGTCCCACGGGTGCTCCTTGTGGTCTTGGGCAAGCCACTTAACCCTCCATTGCCCATGTTCCCTGTAAGTATTAGTGTATGTGTCTCATATCCCCTCATGTTAAATGTATCCACCAATTGTGTTGTGACCACTTTGATTGCAGGATAAGGTGGTATACAAAACTCTCAAATAAATAAATAAAATACAGACATACCAGCCTACAAAAGTAACACACAGAATAGAGATATACATGCACAAATATACAAACAGAAAGGCACACAGACACAAGGCACACAATCCAGACATAAACAGCCATGTGTATGCATGCGTACACATGTACTCAAAGGGATTAGAAAGAATTCCATGAGCTATGCTCTACATGCTTTTTGCACTTGTTTATTTGAATATTTTCTTCATATGTCGTCTTGTCCATACTGTGTTTTTATTTCAAGTGTATTCTTGAAATTATTTGTGAAATGCATAATCATAAAAATTAAAACAAAACAAAACTCAGATGAATATCATCAGGTCCTGATTTGCTACTCTTCGGTTTGTCAGTTTCCTGTAGCACCCAGATTCACACTGATTTGTTTCATTTCCTCTGAATCATCATCTACAAAGAATGGTTTCATTGTGAGTATCTTCCCGACATCCTCTGTAGAAACAAAGAATTTGTTTCCCCTCCTATAATCTTATCCTTCTGGAGAGTCCCTTTCTATCCCCTTGTTATCCAGTGGTCCAAATGAGTCCCTCACAAGTTTTTCGTTTTTATTGTACTTTGAGAAAAAAGTGTTAATTCTTGTCTCCAACAAATCTTTCCTCAAATTCTCTCTTGGTCTGCTCTGTTAATCTGTTAGCTTTATCCAAAATCTTGTATTAATCAAACAGGCAAAGCAAATATTGGCTACAGTGAATTTGTCACTTTACCAGCAACTGCCATAGGAAAAGCCATAGGAAATACACATTTTACATTTCTTCTCCTCCCCTCACTTGCACAACCAAGTTATAACCAGTAAAATTGAACCAAAACGGGATGAACAGGCCACGAACTCTCTGATACCGAGAACACTGTGCTGGAAGGGTCTTTGACATCCTTAATATGAGCCAACCATTACTTCAAATCAAACTTCATATCAGGGTACATACAGGATTCTCTCTATCCAATCCCTATTCCATTCCTTCCCCTTCCCCAGAAGTGTGACTTAGGTAATGTTTGACATCAGGAGATGTCCCTTCCAACTTAGATTAGGTATATATTGATTCATTTACTCTTACTGAAATTACACCTTGCCAATTTCAGTTGCTCCATGAACAAGCAGGAAGTAAGTCATCACATATGGGTGATGTCACTGACGGAGTCCCACATGGAATGCTTCTGAGCTTCCAAATTTTGGAAGCTTCTGGGAGGTATACCGCACATGTGCGCCTGCCTGCCCCATCTGCCGCAGCTCCATATTTTCCAGTATTTTTTCTGTGGAGCCCCTAGGACTTGTTCTGCAGTCTGAAAAAAAGTTTGAATTTCTTGCCCTGGTGGCTGAGCTTTTGCTCGTTTTTTTTCAACCTGTTTGCCATTGGTTAGCATTTTTTTTCTTTTGTTTTATTTTTTGCACCTTTTAGCTTTTTTTCCCTTTGGGGGTCTTTTTCACGCCCACAGCCATTTTTCAGTTTGATTTTGACAAGGTGGTATTTTTCGGCATGTCTAAGCTGGCTAGCGACTTCAATAAATGCACCAAATGTGGCAAGACCGTCTACCATGGACCGCCACAATTGGTGCTTACAGTGCCTTGGACCTGACTACCAGCTGGCATCTTGCGAGCTCTGCCTGCAGATGACGCGTCGAGGACTGAAGGGTCGGTAAAAGCAAAGAGAGACCTTTTCGGTTCATCTGATTCAGCATCCTCATCCCTGACTCTCTCGTCCACACCTGAGGTGGCCAAGGGGAAAGAGCAGTGAGCTCATTTGGAACAGAGGAGTTTGGGCGGAGAGGGGAAACCCTCTGCAGAGACCCTGTTGATGTCGAAAGGGGAGCACAAGGATAAAATCCATGTGCAGCACTACCACAGTCCCTCTCGGCGTGAGACAGACAGCGAGGGCCAGGAGGGCCTGGCAGGAGGACCCGACCCAGAAGTCGGAGTCAATTCCCAGTGCCCAGGAGGGCAGCCAGATGTCTCATGATGACCCAATTATTGTGCAGTCCCCACCCAAGGAGTCACCGGTGATAGCTGCGGCATCAACGTCCTCATCGGTGGTGGTTTTGGAGGAACACCTATGAGCATTGAAAGCTCACGTGGCAGTGGTGGAAGCTCTGGGGAACACAGACTTCACGGTGCAGAACGTGTCGTCACCACACTTCTTCCAGCTGATCCTGGAGACCCTTGCCCTGCCCGTTGTGGCTGGGACATCGGGTGGGAGGTCAGTGTTAACTCCAGTGACTGGAGCTGTCTCCCTCTACAGTGGATTAGTCGAAGGCCCAGGGACATCGGCATGCCAGGCGCAAGGGGGACCACCGATGTCTGCCCTCTCCTCATCTGCATAGTCAGCCCTTGGAACAGACTCGGCATTACTTTGACTTCCTCTCGGAGTCTGAATCGGAATGTGAATCTGAGGCAGAATCGATGGCGTCAGACCTTCAGGCCTCAGACTTCCCGTCTGACCCATCAATCCTTCTGGATTGGCGCGTCACCCCCAGAAGGCATGTCCTTCAAGGATTTTGTGCAGGACCTGGCCATGGCCATCCTCTTTCCTCTGAAAATGGAGGAGGACCTGAGAGCAGAAGAACTGGAACTCCTCCAGTACCCCTCAGCCCCCTGTGAGGTGGTGACGGTCCACATCCACCATGTCCTGCAGAGGCTGCTGCTGCGACTGTGGGAGGTACCACTTCACTGCCAGTTGCCAGCCGCTGACTGGACTTCCTCTACTGGGTCCAGAAGACCCTGGGGGTTCAAAAAGCCTCAACTGCCCCACATTTCCATTGTGGTCAAGTTGGCCTTGAAGCATGCTAAAAATGCTAAAACACATTCTTCTGTGTCACCCACATGGAAGGTGCGGACCCTGGACTCCGGGAGAAAGTGTTTCCAGGACTCCATGCTCGTAGCCTGGATCCTGGTCTACCAGACTTACATATCCTTGAGGAACATGGAAATCATGCTAGACATGGAGGACTTTCCTCTCCTAATGCCTGAGGATCATTGTGAGTCCTTTTGAGCCCTTATAGCTCATGGCAAGGATTGCTCAAAATTTATGGTCTGGGGTGCTTATGATGTCTTTAAATCCGCCAGTAGGGTGGTGGCTGTGGGCATTGCTGCATGGCATTTGGCCTGGCTGCAGTCCTCTGACCTGGAGCAGTGAGTCCAGGACAAGATCATCAACGTCCCCTGTCGGGGTGAGAACCTTTTTGGCAAACCCATGGAGGAAAAGTCCAATGAGTTGGAGAAGAAGCAGATGACCCTCACCAGAAAGACTGAGGATCCCATGTAGAGGAAACGGACCAAGAAGGCTTTCTTCCCATGCTCATATCTGTATGTTCCTTCACAATTGTAGATGCAGCCCAAGGCCCAGGCTCCTTGCTCACAGCAGAGGGAGAAAACCCCAAAGGCATAGCCCGCCTCTCAGCCCAAACCGGGTGTGGGTTTTTGATGGGGTGCTCAGGAATATAGCCAGTTGACCGTTGCACTCTGAGGTCCCCCCACAAGTGGGGAGAAGGCTCAAGCACTTTGCCCATTGGTGGCCTCTGATCACCTCAGACACCTGGGTGCTGCACATCATCCACAGAGGCTATCGGCTGCATTTCACCCAGTTGTCACTTCCTTACTATCCTGGAGAGTAACCCATGGACCGCGCACCAGATCCTGCTGAAGACTGAGGTAGCGGCCTTGCTGGTCGACTTCGCCATCGAGCCAGTTCCTCCCACCCAATCAGGCAGGGCTTCTACTCCAAGTACTTCCTGGTCCCCAGAAAGACCGGCAGGTTCTGCTTCATTCTAGATCTGCGAAACCTCAAATGGTTCCTGGTATATGAAAAGTTCAGGATGGTCTCCTTGGGGACACTACTCCTGTTCCTCCATCAAGATGACTGACTATGCTTCTTGTATCTGAAGGATGCATATGCACACATTCTGATCCACCCACATCACAGAAAGTACCTTGGGTTCGTGCTAGGGAGTCGGCACTACCAGTACCGAGTGCTTCCCTTCAGGCTGGCCACAGCCCTCAGGGTCTTCACGCAGTGTCTGGCAGTCGTGGCCGCTTTTCTCCGAACCCGGGGGGGGGGGGGGGTTGTCTTCGTCTTCCTGTATCTGTATGCCTGGCTCATAAAGGGTCTCACGCCATTCAGTGTATGGCAGTCCACCGAGCTCACCATTCGGGTTCTTGAAGAGCTTGGCTTTATGACAAACTATCCAATGTCCCATATCCAGACAATGCAGAAACTGTAATTCATTGGTGCCCTCCTCGATATCACTTGGGCGAGAACATTTCTGCCAGCAGACCATCTGTAGCGTCTCATTGAAGTAGTGGGTGCGTTGCAGCATCAGCACTCCACCATGGCCCATGTGCTGCTGCAAGCTTTCGCTCAAGCTCTGATGGACCGCTTTCATGCGGGGCTTGCTTCTTTCGAAGCCTACAGTTCAGCCCCCTCTGGCTGCTTGGGACCTGAATGTGGTCCTTGGCCAGCTTATGCAGACCCTTTCGAGCTGCTGGATGCATGCTCTGAAGTTGTTAACCTGGAAGGTCTTCGTCCTGGTGGCCATCACATCAGCCCAATGTATTAGCGAGCTCCAGGCGCTGGTCATGCACCCTCCGTACACCAGGTTTTACCAAAACTGGGTGGTACTCAGCACGCACCCTCGCTTTCTGCCAAAGGTGATCTCCAGGAACAAGCAGGAATGAGTCCTCACATATGGGTACGTCGGAACTGACGGAGCCTGCGCGGGAAAGCTCCCCAGCTTCCCAGAAAGGAAGCTTTTGGGGCCTCCCACAGCGCATGCGCGCGCTGCCTTCCCGCCTTCCTGACCAACTCTCTTCAGTTCTTCTTTTTCCGCGGAGCCAGCAGGTCGTGTTCCTGTCACCGCTGAAGAAATTGTTATTTTAATTTGTTTCTTTGACCGCGTGTCTGCCTTCCCCGATTCCGGACCGGTACCGCCGGTCTTTTTTCGTTTATTTAAAAAAAAAAAAATATATATATAATTACTTTTTCTTCACTTGGTGTATTTTTTCTGTGAGGCCTCTAGGCCTTCTCAGGCCTCCCTCATGGAAAAACCAGCTTCTGGTTTTAAAAAATGCACCAAGTGTACCGGTACTATTTCAGTCACAGATACCCATGAGTGGTGTCTTAAATGTTTGGGGCCTGACCATTCCATTCCGGATTGTCCATCCTGCTCTCTGATGTCCAAAAGGGGCTTACAAAACAGAGCAGCTAAGTTTCATATGCTGTTTTCTACCGATACTCCAGCATCAACATCCTCCAGGTCTTCTTCTCTCCTGATGGATCTCAGGTAACCAAGCATTCTTCAGGCAAGTCCTCAAAAGGCAAATCTCCCTCTAAGCAGCGAGAGGCCCTTGCATTTGACCCTGAGGACCCTGCCCCAGCCAAACAACCCCGGCGGGAAGCTCCGGCTTCCAAAGCTGCTCCTATGGGGTTACAGGTAGACATCGATGGCACGGCCTCGACCGATCTCCTGTTAGACTGCTCTGGGGTACCGGCTAACACCGGTACCGACATCCAGGTAGATGTGGCGACTATGGGTACTACGGTACAATCCATACAGCAGGCCTTACTGGCTTTCATTAATGCTGCAACGCCATCGGTACCGCGACAATCGGTTCCGACTCCGATTCCGGTACCGCAACCGATACCGGTACCCAGAGCATCTACTTCCAGTAGCATGCCGGTTCCGGTCTCCGGTTCCGGAGATTTCCTCGATACCGCTCCGATTCCCGGTACGCCCGATGTCGATACCGGTCGGTACGCGTATCGATCTCTGGAAGCAAATAGGCGATACTTTGAATCCTCTGAAGATTCTGATACATCAGATGATTCTGCTGACGTCTCTTTTACTCTTCCTGAGGAGCCATCTTCTCCAAAAAGGAGAGTGTCTCCTCCAGAGGATTTGTCCTTTCAAGACTTCATCATTGAAGTAGCTAAAGGACTTTCCATATCTGTATCCTCTGAAAAGGAACCTAGAGCAAAAAAATTGGATATTTTAGGATACTCTAAGGTTCCCAAAGAGGCAGCCACCTTACCCATACATGAAATTCTTCAAGAACACATGATGGACTTGTGGGAGGCTCCTCTCACCCTATCTCCACATTCTCGACGTTTGGACACCATGTATCGGGTTCCTCCTTCTCCTGGTTTTCAAAAGACTCAGCTTCCTCACCACTCTATTGTGGTGAAGTCTGCTATGAAAAAGATAGAGTACCAAAAGGCACTCTTCTACCCCTCCAGGAAGAGAATGTAGGACTCTGGATGCTTTTGGGAGAAAAATCTTCCAAGCTAGCATGCTTATTGCCAGAATCAATTCATACAGCCTCTATAGGGGCATGTTTTTGAAAGAGATTGCATTCAAAATACGTCAGTTTCTCCCCTTTATCCCAGAGGATAAGCAAGAGGAGTTCCTTCTTTTGCTAAAGCAAACTCAAGATGTTTCAAAGTTCTCCAACAGAGCAGCCTTTGACTCTTTTGAGGGGGCAAGCAGAGCCTCTGGCATTGCCATAGCTGCTCGCAGACTGGCTTGGCTCCAGGCCTCTGATTTGGAACCCTGGGTACAAGAAGGCTTGGGCAATCTGCCCTGTACAGGTGAAAATCTGTTTGGCAAGGAGTGGCAAATCAAAGCCACTCAAATGGATGCAGAGAATGCTGCTTTAGATAGACTTTCTAAGTCTACCTCTACCCCTGCCAAGAAAAAACCTTTTAAGAAACCTTTCTATAAAAAGACCAGATTTTCCACAAATACTGGCCAGCAATCTTCCCAAGTTCGCTTTGCTCCTAAGCGTCAACAAACTAAACAGGCCAGAACAAAGTCTACAGGGGCTGCTACAATCCAGCAGTCCCAACCCCCTCAGGGTTTTTGACTTGATTCTAGAGAACTTAACCTTTCTGGCTCTGCAACAACCAGAACCTCTCACCATTCCAGGAAGGTTAACTCATTTTGCTCCCAGATGGGCACAAATCACATCAGAACCGTGGACCCTCTCTATCATCAAAGAGGGCTACAAACTACATTTCTCCAACCTTCCTCCCCATTTCATGGTGAGACAATTCAATTCTCCCCCTTCTCTCCTGTACCTGTTGGGCCAGGAGGTGACCACTCTTCTAGCCCAAAAGGCAATAGAAGAGGTTCCTCTTCCTCAACAAGGGTCAGGTTTGTACTCCCCTTATTTTCTCATTCCCAAGAAAACAGGGGGGTACAGACCCATTCTGGATCTCAGAGAATTGAACAAATTCCTATACAAGGAGAAATTCAAGATGCTTTCTCTAGCCACTCTCCTTCCATATCTACAGAGTCAGGACTGGCTTTGTTCTCTAGATCTCAAGGATGCGTACACACATATACTCATCCATCCATCCCACAGAAAATTCCTACGGTTTCTGTTCCAGGGAAAACATTTCCAATACAGAGTCCTTCCCTTCGGTTTAGCCTCTGCTCCAAGGGTATTTACCAAATGCATGGCAATAGTAGCTGCATTTCTACGCACTCTGGGAATCTTTGTCTTCCCATACCTGGACGACTGGCTTATCCGAGCTCCATCTCAGTCCGAGGCTCAGACTTCCCTGGACCACACCAGACGCATACTGCAGTATCTGGGAGTTGTCATCAATCTGCCAAAGTCTCAACTCACCCCTACTCAGTCCCTAGAATTCATGGGGGCCTGGCTAGATACCACCACTGCAAGGGCCTATCTTCCTCAGGCCCGTTGCCACCATCTAGTGCACTTGGCCTCTCAAGTTCAGTCCAAAAGCCACTTGACGGCCAGGGAGATGCTACAACTGCTAGGCCACATGGCATCCACAGTTCATGTGGTGCCTTATGCACGCCTACATATGAGAACAGTGGACACAAGCATCAGGAGCTCTCTCAGACCAATTAGCAACCTCAAAACGTCTTTTTTGGTCTCTCTAATGGTGGATATCCACTCAAAATCTGTTGTTGGGGGCCCCCTTCCAACCTTTGTTACCCCAAGCAACTCTCACTACAGATGCCTCCCAAACAGGTTGGGGAGCTCATCTCCAAGACCTCTCCACTCAGGGCACTTGGTCTCCACAGGAGACCACCCTTCATATCAACCTTTTGGAGCTGCGAGCAATTTTCCTTGCTCTCAAGGTCTTTCATACCCTCCTCATCAACATGACAGTCCTTGTTCATACCGACAATCAAGTAGCCATGTTCTACATAAACAAACAAGGAGGGACTGGCTCTCTGTCGCTTTGCAACGAAGCTCTAAAATTGTGGGCCTTCGCCAGAGAGCATCAAATCCATCTCCTGGCAGTGTACCTCCCAGGAATCCAAAACTCTTGGGCAGACAGACTCCATCGAGTTCTGCTTCCACACGAATGGTCCCTGCACATGGATCAGGTACTCAGAATCTTTCAGGAATGGGGAACCCCGGACATAGACCTCTTTGCAAGTCCGTACAATGCCAAACTTCCCCGGTTCTGTTCCAGGATTCCGTGTCAGGGAGCTCAGGCCAAGGATGCCTTCCTCCTTCATTGGGGTCAGGCCTTCCTATATGCCTTTCCACCCATTCCCTTGATTCCCAAGACCCTATTCAAACTTCAGAGGGATCAAGTATCTATTATCCTCATAGCTCCACGCTGGCCACGCCAAGTGTGGTACCCTCTACTTCTGCATCTCTCCCAGGCACCCTCCCTGGATCTGGGAGCTGCTCCAGACCTTCTGTCTCAAGAGGAGGGGACTTTGTGGCACCCAAACCCCAAATCCCTTCACCTCAGAGCTTGGTTACTGAAGGCCTAGACCTTCAAGACTTCAATCTTTCTCAACAAGTGCAGGATATCCTCCATGCATCTAGGAAACCTTCCACCAGGTGTTCTTATGCTTTTAAATGGAAAAGATTTTCCATCTGGTATGCTGAAAAGGGTCTTAACCCTCTAGCACTACCTTTAAATTCTTTACTCGAATATCTCCTGCATCTTTCCAATGCAGGACTTAAAACCAATTCTGTAAGGGTCCATTTGAGTGCTATTGCAGCATCTCTTCAGCCTATCAATGGACAATCTGTTTCCTCTCATCCTCTTATTGCAAGATTCATGAGAGGTCTAACTTTAACTAAGCCTCCCATTCGGCCTCCTCCGGTGGCATGGGACTTAAACGTGGTTCTTGGTCAGCTTATGAAGCCACCCTTTGAACCCTTAGCCACTACCTCCTTGAAATTCCTTTCCTGGAAAGTCATTTTCCTTATTGCAATCACTTCTGCTCGTCGCATCAGTGAACTGCAGGCTTTAGTGGCTAATCCACCTTATACAAGGTTCCATCATGATAAGGTAGTCCTTAGGACAAATCCTCACTTTATGCCTAAAGTGGTCTCACCTTTTCATCTTAATCAAGAGGTATATTTACCTGTCTTTTTTCCAGCTCCTCATACATCCAATGCAGAGCGGAACCTTCATACTCTAGACTGTAAAAGAGCTCTTGCCTTTTACCTCCACAGGACACAGCAACATCGAAAGTCTTCTCAACTTTTTGTTGCTTTTGATCCTTCTCATTTAGGACTTCCAGTCTCAAAAAGAACACTTTCCAATTGGATTGCTCAGTGTATTTCTTTTGCTTACCAGAGTAAGAACCTTTCTCTGGAAGGCCATGTCACAGCTCACAATGTGAGAGCCATGGCCATATCTATGGCTCATCTTCATTCTGTATCCATTGATCAGATCTGTCGAGCAGCCACCTGGGCCTCGGTTCATACCTTCACAGCCCATTACTGCTTTGACAAGGACTCCCGCCGGGATGCCTTGTTTGGTCAGGCTGTCCTCAGACACCTGTTCCATTCTTAAACAACTCCTGCCCACCTTCCCTGAGATCCATAGGAAGATGAGGAACCCTTCGGGGGGGGGGGGGGATCTCCCCGGCATCTTAGCTAGGGAGTCCCCATATGTGAGGACTCATTCCTGCTTGTTCCTGGAGATAGCACAGTTACTTACCTGTAACAGGTGATCTCTGGGAACAGCAGGAATTAGTCCTCACAACCCACCCACCTCCCCTAGGAGTTGTATCTCTCTCTCTCTCTTTCCTTTCCTCTCTATTGTCTCAGCTTTAAACTCGAACTGAAGAGAGTTGGTCAGGAAGGCGGGAAGGCAGCGCGCATGCACTGTGGGAGGCCCCAAAAGCTTCCTTTCTGGGAAGCTGGGGAGCTTTCCCGCGCAGGCTCCGTCGGTTCCGATGTACCCATATGTGAGGACTAATTCCTGCTGTTCCCAGAGATCACCTGTTACAGGTAAGTAACTGTGCTATCTCGGCTTTTCACCTCAACCAGTCCATTTGTCTTCCAACGACGTTCTTTCCCTGGCTTCACACCAATCATGGTGAGGTGGCGTGCACACGCTGGATTGCAAGCATGCGTTGGTGTTTTAATTGGAGCGCATGAAGGCGCACCGTCGATCTTCACAACTATTCGTCTCCTTTGACCCCAATAGACTGAGAGTTGCTGTTTCTAAGTGTACGCTATTCCTCTGGCTCATAGAATGCATCACCCATGTATACTCCTTGGCTGGTCTGATCCTGGAGGGTCATGTCATGGCTCGCAATGTCCGTGCGATGGTTACATTGGTAGCCATCCTCCGCTGTTTCCCCAGAGGAAATCTTCCGAGCTGCAACATGGTCTTCGGTCCGTACTTTCGCGGCCCATTACTTTCTGGATGAAGATTCCTAGCGGAACAGCACATTCCCCCTCCCACCTCAAATGCTCTCAGTGTGCACACTTCTTACCTAACCATCATGAAAGATCTAACAAAAAACTCTGTATATGTTTATATGTATGTGCACATTTGTACGTGTCTGATCAGAGAGGAAAAAGGTCTACTTTGTTCTGTTTTCCATTGGAGCCCATGAACTCTGGATCTCCAATGAACAATTTTCCTTCCATTGCATTAACTAAATCAATATAAATCAATTGTGATCGTACAACAATCCCTGTCCTCTAATAAGCTCAACAACCCCCTCCCCCCACTGATAAAATCCTACACATCTTCACCAATAGAAGGTTATGTCAGCAACTTAGTTGGAGTAATCTTTTTCAAACCTGAAGGACTGCTTCCATAACTTGTCTGTCAGTGATTCTGAAGATCTTTCTGGGCTGCTATGCTGTTGTTTTGCATCGCTGCCATCTTATTTTTGTCTTTTCTTGGGGGTTTCATCACCATGCACTGAGTTCTCCAACTCCTCTTGTTGAGAAATTCTGATTCAATACCTCTCATTGTCTTAGATCACTCATTGCTGGGAATAGCCATATAGAAGTGGGGGGTGGTGGCAGAATCACCTTGGAGCTCCAGAGAAAGACATCTTCTTCAGGCTCTCCACATCACGTGACCAATATTTTACATTTAATTTGCCAGTGCTTAGATGACTTCCTATTTTCCTTATTAGATCCTGCTTTCCATTTTTAAAGGATGACTTTTTGGCTTTATTAGCCTCTTCCTAGCACTATTTATCTTTAAATGGAAAGGCATGTAATTAATTATAATATGCTTCTTGCCTCGGAGAGAGAAGAGCCACTGCCACCAGAGCCAGCCCATCCGCTAGGTGGCCACCTAGGGCAGTGGTGGCAGAACACATAGATGGCCATTCCACCGCCCCCCAGCTGCTGCCGATTCCATTTGGGGGGCTGAGGTGGGTAGGGGCAATATTTCCAAAAGCTGCTTTTGGAAATACTGCTGCTGCCAGCCTCTCCCTCCCAAGATGGAATCGGCGGCAACTGAGGGGTGAGGGTGGCGGTGGTGGCTGCTGGGGAGATGGCATCAGATGGGGGTGGCGAGGCTGGGATTTCTGCCTAGGACAGCAGAAACCCTTGGCCAGCTCTGACTGCCACCACAGCCTAGGGCTAGAAGAGCTGTCTTGATACCAGGCCACACACAGAATAGAAGCTGGGGGTGGGCTGGGGAAGGAAATGGGAGAAAAGAAGTTGTACTTGGAGTGGGAGGGGGGGGGGGAAGAGAGACTATCTTTATCTTTATTTTAATATTTGATATACAGCCCTTTACACAAATAGTAGGGTAGTTTACAATAAAAAGTGGCTGCTAGGAGCAAAAAAGGAAAAGAACGCCAAATGCAAGACAGGATAGGAAAGAATCAAGCAGCTGCAAGAGAGAATAGTGGAAGTGCGGGAGAGGAGGAGAGGATTATGCAGTGGGTGGCAGGAGGTCAAAGGCAAGGGAGAACAGATAAGTCTTCAATATGGCTTTAAATCTGTGGAAGGATAGCTCAGTGTGGAGGTCAGGGGGGAGAACATTCTAAAGGGCAGGACAAAGGAAAAAGAAGATGGAGGTGCGAGTGGATTGTAGGCGTGCTTGTGAGGCAGAGAGAAGGTACAACTTGTTGACATGGAGGGACCGGAGGGCACGGTGGGAGCAATTAAGACGGTTAATGTCGTAAAGGTATTGAGGAGAGCCGGTGTGGATGACCTTGTGAACCAAAGTGAGAATCTTGTACTGAATACGGAATCAAACAGGGAACCAGTGGAGATGAATGAGAGTGGGTGTGATGTGATCTGTACGGGAGGTCCAAGTAACAATGTAGGCAGCGGTATTCTGGAATTGCTGAAGGTGGTGGATTTGATACAGGGGAGGTCCAGCTAAGGCAAATTACAGTAATTGAGTCAGGATGTGAAGAGAGAGAGAACCAGAGTGGTAAGAGAGGAGGTGGGCAGGAACGGTCGGACGGCTTGGATTTTATGCAGAGCAAAGAAGGAACGGTGGATGAATGAGGAGAGATGATCCTGGAAAATCATGGAGGAATCTAGGGTAACACCTAGGTAACAAAGAGTGGATACCAAGGGAATGGGGGCACCAGGGAGCGTGGGGAACAGGGCCGGACAGGGACCACCAAATATTAAACAGATGACTGTGGACTTTGATGGGATTAAGGTGCAGGAACTTGGAAGATAACCAAGAGCTGACAGCTGCAAGACAAGAATTAAGGGGGTAGAGATCCGGAGCTGAAGTGTTGATATGGTGTAAAAGTAGGATATATCATCAGCATAGAAGTAGGATTACATTTGAACGTTTAAAGTTCCATTGATCTGTTAGAAGCCCACATCACAGAGTGTGTTTAATTAAATCAGGCTCTGCTGCCTGAGAGTTAATTCAGTCAGTCTCTGCTGCCTGTGTAGGAGTTCTGATACAGCAACTGCCATCACAACCCCAAGAGGCTACAAAGCTAAGTTTCTAAATGTACTATTTTGGCTGTTTTTGATATAAACTTTCCTTGCCTATTTACCTGTTTATATTCTCTTAGATCTGAGTGTGCCCTCTGTTCATAGAAGGTCTACTGGCCAGGGGCACTTAAATTCCTGCCCACCCTATCCCTCACCTCACCCACCTCAGGGTTGCATTGCCTATATAATGATCATGTAGAAATTGTAGATTGACATCTGTCCTCCAATTAAGTGTAACCACCCACCTTTTCTCCTTGTCCTGGAACTGCTTTATAACCATCTTAATCAGCATGTCGTGTACTACCTTTTAACTATCCACAGTACTACCTTTTAACTTTCGGAGACTATGATAAAATGAGGAAAACAGTTAAGAAAAAACTAAAAGGAGCAGTTGCAAAGGTTAAAGACGTACATCAGGCTTGGCTGTTGTTGAAAAATACTATCTTGGAAGCCCAGACCAGCTGTATTCCACGCTTTAAGAAAAGTGGAAGGAAGTCCAAAAAACTGCCAGCATGGTTTAAAGGTGAGGTCAGAGAGGCTGTTGTTGCCAAAAAAGCATCTTTCAGGAAATGGAAAAAAGAGCCAAACGACGAAACCTGGAAACAGCACAAGCACTGGCAAGTCAAATGCAAGGCATTGCTAAGGCAGGCAAAGGGAGAATTTGAGAAGAAGCTTGCTGCGGAAGCAAAAACGCGAAGTAAAGACCTTTTCAAGTACATTCGTAGCAAAAAACCTGTGAGAGAGTCAGTTGGTCCATTAGATGATAAAGGGGTTAAAGGAGCACCAAGAGGCGACAAGGCGATAGTGGAGAGACTGAATGAATTCTTTGCTTCAGTCTTTACTGAGGAAGATGTAGGGATGTTACCCATGACTGACGTGGTATTTAAAGGTGCGGAAGAATTGAAGGAAATATCGATACATCGGGAAGATGTATTACAACTATTAGATAAACTAAAGAGTAGCAAATCACCTGGGCCGGATGGTATACATCCAAGGGTGTTGAAAGAACTGAAATACGAGATTGCAGACCTGCTATTAGTAATCTGTGAACTATCATTAAAATCATCTCTAATACCTGAAGATTGGAGGATCGCCAATGTAACACCAATTTTTAAAAAGGGTTCCAGGGGTGATCCGGGAAACTACAGACCAGTGAGCCTGACATCAGTACCGGGAAAAATGGTAGAAACCATCATAAAGAATAAAATTACTCAGCATGTAGATAGTCATGACCTAATGGGAGACAGCCAACATGGCTTTAGACAAGGAAGATCTTGTCTTACTAATCTGTTATGTTTTTTTGAAGGAGTGAATAATCAGGTGGACAAAGGTGAGTCGGTTGATATTGTGTATCTGGACTTTCAGAAAGCCTTTGACAAGGTCCCTCATCAGAGACTTTTGGCAAAACTAAAGAGTCATGGGATAGGAGGCAGTGTACGATTGTGGATCAAGAACTGGTTAAAAGATAGAAAGCAGAGGGTAGGGCTAAATGGCCAATTTTCCCAATGGAGAAAGGTGAATAGTGGTGTACCCCAGGGATCTGTGCTGGGTCCGCTGCTTTTTGACATATTCATAAATGACCTGGAAAGTGGAATAACGAGTGAAGTTATCAAATTTGCAGATGACACAAAACTATTTAAAGTTGTTAAAACCCAAGAGGATTGTGGAAAATTGCAAGAGGATCTTGATAAATTAGAAGACTGGGCATCAAAATGGCAGATGAAATTTAATGTGGACAAGTGCAAGGTTATGCACCTAGGGAAGAACAGCCCAAACTATGGTTACACGATGCAAGGTTCCACATTTGGAAGCACCACCCAGGAAAAAGATTTAGGCGTCATTGTGGATACCATGTTAAAACCCTCGGCCCAGTGTGCAGCAGCGGCCAAGAGAGCAAATAGAATGCTAGGTATGATAAGGAAAGGAATGGAAAATAAAACAAAAGATATAATGCCTCTATATCGTTCCATGGTGAGACCGCACCTTGAATATTGTGTGCAATTCTTGTCGCCATATCTTAAAAAGGATATAGCGATTTTAGAAAAGGTTCAGAGAAGAGCCACCAAAATGGTAAAGGGGATGGAAGGATACTCCTATGAAGAAAGGCTAAAAAGGTTAGGGCTCTTTAACCTGGAAAAGAGATGGCTGAGTGGAGATATGATAGAAGTCTATAAATTAATGAACGGAGTGGAACGGGTAAACCTAGATCAATTGTTTACCTTATCAGAATATAGAAAGACTAGGGGACATGCAATGAAGCTACAGGATAAACTATTTAAGACTAATAAAAGAAAATATTTTTTCACTCAACGTGTAATCAAACTCTGGAATTTGTTACCGGAGGATGTAGTAAAGGCTGTTAGTGTAACTGGGTTTAAAAAAGGTTTGGACAAGTTCCTGGAGTAAAGGTCCATAAACCATTATTAAGAAGGGACCCAGGATATCAATGCTTGAACCAATACAAGCATTGTGGAACCTGTGTCCCTTGGGGAAACTGCTAGGTACATATGACCTAGATTGGCCACTGTTGGAAACAGAATACTGGGCTTGATGGACCTTGGTCTGACCCAGTATGGCATATCTTATGTTCTTATGTATTCAGTTGCAATAATTGTGGTGCCTTCATTCTAAGAAAAATTATTTGGAACCTAAGAGCTTGCCCTATATGTCTCAAGTTATCTGCTATGCATAAAGAATTGATTCTATTAAGGGAAGAACTATCTGCAATTAAACACACCTCCTTTATTTGTTTATTTATTTATCAGGTTTTTATATACTGCTTTAACATTTTCAATCAAAGTGGTTTACATTGAAACGTAAACTTGTTAATGTACATTAAATAGGGACATTGATAACTTGGATTTTTCTGAGGCAATGGAGAGTTAAGTTTCTTGCCCAAGGCCACAAGGAGTGATAGTGGGAATCGAACCCTGGTCTCTGGGTTCCCGAGCCAGTGTTCTTAACCTTTAGGGTACAAATCAAAAAAAATCCATCGCCACTAAGAATCAAACAGCCCAGGAACAAATGAATCACAGTGGGCTCTGGTAGGTTGTGACTTGTAACACGGAGACACCCTCTCCATCATGAGATATCCCTGCATAATGCTTTCTCTACCTTGGTAAATTTCAGTGCCCAATTAGTAGAAACTGAAGTGTCCTTAAATGAGAATGTTAATGCCCAGTCTACTGATAGTTTCTTCATATTTAGTGCATTATCACAAAAGAGGAAACTATTACTACTTGGAGATTCCATCATCAGAGGCACCAAATTGGGAACACAGTTCAAAGCAGAGAAGATGCTCAAATGCCTCCCAGGGTCTTCAGCCAGCAGGAATACGAAGCAAATTGCTGGCATAGTTAGTGCAGAAAGTTAGTATCCCAAAATTGATGTTTTCATCCACTTAGGTAAAAATGACCTGGCCACAAACAGTGCCTCTGTAGTTCAGAGGGACTTCCAGATTCTGGGAGAGAAACTCAAACTCATTGCTAACACTATAGCATTCTCAGAAATTCTACCGGTTCTTGGTAAGGGGACAGAAAGGCTGCATTGCATAATCAACTTTAATACATGGCTCCAGACCTTGTGCAAACAAGAAGGATTTAAAAATATAGGCAGCTGGTGAAATAGATGAAACAACAACATACTCTGTTGATGGACTACATCTGTCTGTTGCAGGGGAAAGGATCCTAAGTGAAAAATCAGGTATTGTATGGACAGGCATTTAAACTAGGGAAAGAGGGTGACGGATGGAAAAGAACAAGTTCAGGACGTCACTCCCAGCAAAAACATAATAACATTGGAAACAGCCGCGGTATTAACCCACACATCAATGCCAAGTGGGAAGAGGCATATAAAACAAAATACAGGCAAGCCAGTCAACAAAGCTCCTGACCTGGAAGCCCTAATTGTGGAAATGGACTTGGACATTTTGGCCATTACAGAAACATGGTTTAATGAGTCGCATGAATGAGATATAGCCATAGCTGGCTATAATCCTATTTAGAAGAGAGAGAGAGGGTAGAAAAGGAGGAGGAGTAGCCCTTTATGTCAAAAGCAATATTAAAGCTGCTGAAATGCAGGTGATGTGGGGAAAAGAAGCACTGTGGATTGTATTGGAAAGAGGAGATGGCACTATCATCTATACTGGTGTAGTTCACAGGCCTCCAACTCAAACCGAAGAAATGGATAGTGAATTGATTAGCGATATTGCAGAGATAGCCATGAAGAGGGAAGTGATCATATTGGATGACTTTAATCTACCCGATGTGGATTGGAGTATTCCTTCTGCAAATCTTGAAAGCAGTAAAAAAAATTGTGAATGCCTTCCAAGATGCATTACTTAGACAAATGGTGATGGAACGGACCAGGGAAAGATAATTGCTGGATTTAGTACTCACCAACAGAGATAGCGTGTCGCATATTCGGGTGGGTGCCCATGTGAACAGCAGTGATCATCGCATGGTGTGGTTTGAGATAAAAACCAAGGCAGAGTCCAATCACAGCAAGCTTGAAGTCTTAGACTCCAAAAGCACTGACTTCATTAAAATGGCCTAGTGTCTGAAGAAGGAGTTGGCAGGGTGGGAGTGGATAAGGGAAGTGGAATTGCAGTGGGCTAAACTAAAGGAGGCAATAAAAAGGGCAACAGATACATATGTAAGGAAAGTAAATAAAAACAAGAGGAAAAGGAAACCTATTTGATTCTCCAAAGAAGTGGCTGTACAAGTAAAGGCAAAAAACACCGCTTTCACAAAATTCAGAAGTTCGTAAACAGAGGAACACAGAAAAGAATATAGGATAAAGCAAAAAGAGACAAAAAGAAAAATAAGGATAGTGTAATCAAAGGCTAAAGTTGTGAAGTGTGGTGACAAAACGTTTTTCAGGTATATTCGGGAGAGGGGGAAGATCAGAGGTGGAATTGCAGGACTCAAAAGGGCTGGGAGCTGGTTTGTGGAAAGTGACATTGAAAAAGCAAAAATGCTAAACAAATACTTCTGTTTTTACTAAAAATCCTGGAGAAGAATCACCTGTGATTGACAAATATACAAATGGGAATGGAGTAAATACCACACCATTCACTGAAGATGATGTGTTTGAACAGCTTGCAAAACTGAAAATGGACAAGGCCATGGGACAGAATGGGATACATCCCAGGGTACTGATAAAGCTCAGAGAGGTTCTTGCAGGGCTGTTAAAGGATGTTTTTATAGATCCTTGGAGACAGGAGAAGTCCCACTGGACTGGAGAAGGGCTGATGTGGTACCTCTTCATAAAAATGGTAATAGGGAAGAAATCTTTATCTTTATTTCATAATTTTATATACCACTTTGGCCGAGACATAAAAGCAGTTTACAATAAATAAAAAGTCTACGCTACCTGACTAGAGAAAAGGAACGCCATGGTAAGATAGGAAAGAGGGGAAAGGACAGTGTAAGACTTACAATAGGTATACCAGACACAACTGACAATACTCAGGGAGGGATATTAGGAGGGAGGTCAAAGGCTTGTTGAAATAGATTGGGCTTCAGTAGCTCCTTAAACTTTGGATATGAGGGTTCCAGACAGAGGGAGGGTGGTAGGGCGTTCCAAAGTGTGGGGCTGAGAAAAAAGAAAGCCGAGTGACGGGTTTGTTCTAAATGTGCTTGGGACGGAGAGGGCAAGGACAAACGATTGGCATGCAAAGCACGAAGCTGGCGGTAAGGCGTATGGAGAGCGATGAGGTTAGATAAATACAGAGGGGTGGATGTATAGATGGCTTTATGCGTTAAAATAAGGAATTTATACTGAAATCGGAAACGGAGAGGCAGCCAATGAAGACGATAAAGGATGGGAGTGACATGATCATAACGGTGAGCCGATGCAATAAGGCGAGCTGCAGTGTTTTGTATGAGCTGGAGATGCTGTAGTTGGTAAGCTGGTAGGTTAGCCAAAAAGACGTTACAATAATCGAGTCTGCTGATAACTAGTGCCAGTACTAAGGTGATTAGGGAGCTAATGGGAAGGAGGGAACGGACGGCTCTGATTTGGCGCAACGCTGCAAAAGAGCAACGTGTGAGGGCAGGAATATGATTATGAAAGGAGAGGGATGAATCTAAAATGACTCCCAAATACCGGAAAGAAGTAACAAGCGGAATTGAAATATGATTAATCTGGGGAGCCACTGTTGGACAAGGATTGCTTGGGGAGACCCACATTGCTGTGGATTTGGAGGGATTCAGGTGAAGAAAATTCGAGGAGAGCCAGTGGGCAACGTGGGTAAGACATTGATTGAGCTGAGAAATGTCTGACAATACTGGTGACGTGTGAAACAGGAGGATAATATCATCTGCATAGATATAGGATGAGACCGGGTACTGCTGGATCGGAAGAGGCAGGGGAGAAAGGAAAATGTTAAATAACAAGGGAGAAAGAACAGAGCCCTGTGGCACACCACAGATAAGAGGGAGAGAGGAGAAAGACTGCTTATTAGAGTGGACGGTAAAGGAGCGGGCTGTAAGAAATGAGCGGAACCACTGCCACACGGTGCCGCGTAATCCAAAGTCATAGAGGCGAGAAAGGAGCATTTGGTGATCAATGAGGTCAAATGCTGCGGATAGGTCGAGTGAAACAATAAAGGTGATGTCTCCACGATCATGGGCAACGTGGATCTCATTCAAAAGGGCCAAAAGAACGGTTTCTGTGCTATGCCCCAGCCGAAATCCTGCATCTCCAGGAACAAGCAGGAATGAGTCTTCACATATGGGTATCGTCGGTACCGACGGAGCCTGCGTGGGAACGCTCCCCAGCGTCCAATAAGAAAGTTTTTGGGAGCATCCCACAGCGCCTGAGTGCTGCCTTCCCGCCTTTCCCAACCGCCTCTCTCCAGTTCTTCTTTTCCGCGGAGCCAGCAGGTCGTGTTCCTGTCACTGCAGAAGAAGTTCTTTATTTTTTCTTAATTCTTTTGTGTCGCGTCTGCCTTCTTCGACGTCGGACTGGTACCGCTGGTCTTTTCTTTTCTTTCTTTCAAAAAAACCAAAAAACAATTTCTTTTCTTCACTGTGCATTTTCAGTTTTTGGGTCTTAAGCCTAAAATTTTTTTTCCTCATGGAGAAGCCCGCCTCCAGGTTCAAAAAGTGCACAAAATGTGTCGGTACTATTTCTGTCACCGACACCCATGACTGGTGTCTAAAATGTTTGGGGCCTGACCATTCCATCACGGATTGTATGTCCTGTACCATGATGTCTAAAAGAGGTCGGCAGAACCGAGCAGCCAAGCTCAGTACCCTGTTTCCCTCTGATGCAGCTTTGGTGGCATCAACGTCTTCCAGGGCTGCTTCTTCCTCCCATGGATCTCAGGTAACCAAGCATAAATCTAGCCGGTCCTCGAAGGGTAGATCTCCCTCCAAGCATCAAGATGCCTCCGGGCTTGACCTCGAGGATTCCGCACCAGCAAAATTACCCCGGTGGGAAGCTCCGGCTTCCAAAGCGTTATCTATGGGGTCACAGGTTGACATCGATGGCTCGGCCTCGACAGATCACCTGTTGCCGTGTTCTGGGGTACCGGTGGCTCCCACTGGTACCGACATCCAGACATTGGTGGCGTCGATGGATCAGAAGATTCTGGCCATGCAGCGCACCTGTCAGCATTCATACAGGCTGCGACGCCTCCGGTACCGCAACAATCCCCGTTGTCGGTACCGGCTCCGACACTGGCATCACTCCCGGTGCCGGTACCGATTGCATCGGCTTCGGTATCGACTGCAATGGTACCCTGTCCTATGATGCCCATAGGTACCGAGCCGATATCGGTTAATCCCGATACCGATCCTACTCGGTACGGCTATTTGGCTCTACAGGAGCATCCAGACAGGTGATACTTTGATTCCTCTGATGACTCCTAAACGAAGAATGTCTCCTCCAGAAGACTTGTCTTTTCAAGACTTCATTAGGGAAGTGGCTAGGGGCCTCTCCATCACAGTGGCCCCTGAGTCAGAACCCAGAGCCAAGGAGTTAGATATTTTACAATATCCTAAGACTCCTGAAGAGGCAGCTACTTTACCTATCCATGAGATTCTATCTCCAGGAACAAGCAGGAATGAGTCTTCACATATGGGTACGTCGGTACCGACGGAGTCTGCGCGGGAACGCTTCCCAGCGTCCAATCAAGAGCTTTTGGAAGTATCACAGCACGCCTGCGTGCTGCCTTCCCGCCTTTTCCAACTGCCTCTCTTTTTTTGTTTTTCCGCGCAGCCGGCAGGACGTCCTCCTGTCACCGCAGAAAATACTTCTTTTTATTTCTTAGTTTTCTTGTGGTCGCAGCTGTCTTCCCGACGCCACCGGTACCGCCGGTGTTTTTTCTTTTCTTGTAAAATTCCCTTTTCCACGGGATATTTTTTCTTCATAGTGTCCCACGGTCTTTTAGGCCTCTTCTTTTTCCTTCATGGAACCGCCAGGCACTTTCTCCAAGAAATGTTCAGACTGTGGCGGTACAACTTTATTTTTAGACCCTCAAAGTCGGTGTCTAACTTGCTTGGGTCCTGACAACAGTTTGGTGAGAAGAGGTCTTCAACATCGTGGTTCCCTCGATACACGGTTGCCCTCCAACTTCGGGGCACCATCCCCTTCTTCCACATGGGATCAGGTAACCCACAAACAGTCTGTTAAGACTAGCCAGTCCTCGAGTGGTAGGTCTCATGCACAGCATGTAGACGGCTCCGGCCTTGCCCTCGAGGGCCCACTGGCTTCAAAACCCCGGCGGGAGTCTTCGGTCTCCAAAGCAGATAAGGGGTTTCAGGTTGTTCCTGGGGTTCACCCCTCACAGAACATACCTCAGCCGTGTCTGGTGGTGGCATCCGCTTCGAGCGGTACCAGTACCTCGACATCGGCACTGGTGTTGGATGAAACACTCCTCACCAGGGATCGTCATCTGGCGTCCTCGGTGCCTTCGGGACCGGCGGATACTCTCCAGACTGACTTTCCATTATCGGTACCAGCACCGATACTACCACCGCCGTCGGTACCCTCCAGACGTGCATCGATAGCCTCGCTTCCTTCGATGCCGAGTCTGGAATCGATCTCCAGTTTGGAGGACTGGGTACCGACTCGCCTTGGTACCGTCTCTCGGCGGTACCGAAGGTTCGGTTCCGCTGATTCGGATCCACAACTCTCGGTTCCCCCGAGGCCGATTGAGTTGCCACTGGTTGACCTTCCTTCACCGGTGTCAGACACGGTACCGAAATCGGTACCGACGTCCTCATTACCTTTACGGTCAGTGCCTTCCATGCTTGGCTTATCAGGCTCTCTGTCCTCGATGCCGAGTTTGGACTCGATCTCTAGTCTAGAAGACTCGGTACCAATAAGTTTTGGTACTGACATCGATCGATACCGGTGCTTCGGTTCCGAGGATAGTGGCCGTAGGTTTTCAGTCACCTCGGTACCACTTCAACTGTCACCGATGACTGCTCCGATGTCTTTGTCGGGCTCGACTCCGACATCGATACCGGTATTGACATCGGTACGAGTATTCACTGTAGCATCGTGGCCAAATCCTGCCATGCTTTTTTCAACAGGATCGCTCCATTCTATACCAAGCTTGGAGTCGATACCTGGCATGGACAATGTGGTAAGGACGGTTGCTGCTCCTGATACCCAGTACCAGCAACCATCCCTTAAGCATTCCACACTGCACTGTGCAGGATCTTCTATTCCTATATATTTGAATACCTCTGTGGATGCTCAGGCTAGTTCTTTAAATCTAACCTGTCCAAGAGAGATTCCTGTTCGGGATCCCTCTTTTCAGAGTTTCCTCCAGGATATAGCAAGATCTCTTGCCATTCCTATCCCAAGGCTCTCTTTCTACCAAAGCAAAGGAGAACATAATGCTTCCTTTGCATCATTCCTTGCAGGATCTCCTTCTAGGAATGTGGGAAACACCTTTAAGGGTACCCCCACCTCCCAGGGCAACTGATCTCTTATATCAGGTGCCCCCCTCTCCAGGGTTTCAAAAGACTCAACTTCCTCATCATTCCATAGTAGTGGAATCAGCAATGAGGCGAGTAAAGAGTAAGAAAAAGCACTCTTCCTATCCGCCAGGTCGTGAGTCTAAAACACTAGATGACTTTGGACGTCAAACCTTCCAGACATCTATGCTTTCTGCGAGAATTCTCTCATATATTTTTTATATGAGTCTTTCTCTTGAGGAGGTCACAAAGCAATTACATCTTTTGTCTCCTTTCCTTTCAGATTCCAGGAGTACAGACTATTCCTCACTGCTTCAGCATATCCAGAATATCTCTTGGTTTCTTTCTCGTGCTTCCCTAGACTCTTTTGAGTCTGTTAGCAGGACTTCTGCTATAGCTATAGGGGCACGACGTAGAGCCTGGCTCCAAGCTTCAGACTTGGACAAATGGGCACAACAAAGGCTGGGACATACTCCTTGCACTGGAGAAAATCTTTTCAACAAGGAGTCTTTACATCAGGTTACTCAGTTGTCCACTGATTTACCTGTTCCTAAGGGTTGTTCTACCCCTTCCTCTGTCCCAGTAGGTAGGAAATGTCCTACCAAACTTTCTTCTCACAGGAGAAGAAGGTTTTATTCATCACTTGCCCATCATACAGATGTTCCTCAACAGGGGAAGCATCATCCTGGTCTGAAGAATCCAACCTCTCACCAGGCTCAGCAAACCCAGCACCTGTAGGGTTTCTGATCATTCATCATCAGATGCTTGTGACTCTTGGGGTTAGAATCTACAGTTGCTTCCTCTCAATAGAGGCAATCCACCGCTTTATTCTAACCCCTACACATGGATCTCTTTCCAAAAGATATCCATTTTTTCTATATTTCTATGAGCTGTCAGGATATTCATGCCTATAAGTCACAGGTTTCTCTTCTTTTTCCTGCTAGGGAAAGAGGTCTAACCACTATCAGATGATAGTTCCTGTGCCAGCATGCATTTTTTCCTTTCTATAGACTTACTACTTCGTAAGTCTTCTTCAGCTCCATTCTCTTCACCCTCTTACCAAGTTTTCCTCTGTAAGAGCGGAATTACTTACTGGGAGGCTTTCTCTTCAGCCTCTCTAGTTTTCTCACTTTCCAGTGCTGAGTTTTCCTCTCTGAGTTACCTCCTCTGTTTCAATCTTGCTTTGGGGCAGCTTATCAGACATGTCCAGAGTTTCCTACTCCTGTTCTGTCTGTTTGGAACAGTAAGATTCTTCTGCTTTCTTGCTAGCAGCTGCCTATGCAGGAGCCTTAATGTTTGGACCACTGGTTCTGTCCACAAACAACCAGATTTGTCCTCCACTAACATTCTGTCTAGTCTTAGTAGTGGCTCCAAGTCAGTGCTTCATCTCTCTTGGAGACTATCTCACTACAAGCTTTCTAGATTGTCTTCTATTTCTGCCATCTCCATTTTCCTGGGTTTGGCAGCATAGTTGGCAAAGATACTGGTTCCCTAGCAGCCAGTTCTATCTCCTCATTCTCCTGCATCATGCTCTCTGCAAATTACAGAGAAGCTTTCCACTATGGGCCCTTGCTAGAGAGCATGGGGTTTTTTTTCTCCAACAGCTATCCTAGCTGGTTAGAAAAGGCTTTTCAGTCATGTCTCCCATGACTAGAAGGTTCTCCCTTCTTTTACTATCTCCTTTTTTTATATAAAGGACATAGGCCTTCTCTTACGTGAAAGCTCAAGGAGTTGCCACTTCCCTGCTTTGGTCCATAGTATTCCCAATCGGGGATATGCTCGTCCTCATGGTAAGAACGCATGATACTTTTGCCCTTAAGTAGGTCAACATGGTATCTCTTCTCTAGGCGTCTTCTGTCTACTTTCCATGCTAGAGTCCTGGAAGACTCTGGACTTGCTGGCTGCACATGGATATTATCCTCTGTTTTTCACGTAACAGTCCTGGTTATTTTTCACTAGCTAGCATTCTTGCAGATCATGACCAGGAGGAATAGATTCTCTATATGTCTTCTCAAGTAGGTTCCACCTCCTTGTTAGATGAATCTTTCCTCTCCACATATCCTATGTGATCACTGTGCTGTAGGTATATCTCTGTCTGTTTAATTGCAGACACCCATATGTAGGCCTACATATCCATATTTATTTTTTGTGTGTATTTTATGCCCTTCCATATCTCACTATAGATATATTCTTATATGTCTATCTATACATATACATATATATATATATGTATCTGTTAAGAAATTTTATTATAGATAGATATGTATCCACATACTTATCTATCTCACTGTCTATCCTCATATAGCTATATGATTCTGACAGAGGGGCTTTACCCATACCTATGCTATCTAGCAGGTTTGTGGTTCTACACACACAACCACTCCCGTGGTAATCAACCATTTTTATTCCATAACCTAAGGGTTTAGGTACCTCTGAAGCTCTCCGTGCCCAATATCTCTCCTAGCTTACCCCAGTTAGGAGAGATATTGTGGATCTTCAGTTATTCACAGGCTTTAACGCCTCAGGCATTTGTCCTCTCTTTTTGTGATACAAGGGGTTCCCATACCCTTTCTCCCCACAAAGACTGTGACTGTTTGTCCAAATCGGTTAGCCTTTCTCTTTTTGCTCCTGAGTGAGTCACTCTCCCGCCAAAAGAGTTAGGTTTTTGTCATAAAGCCTTCCTCTGAAGGCCCACCGTTTTTGTACTACCCCAGTTTTTCCTACTGGGGTTACCTATTCCTTTCAGGATTCTGACCTCCACTATTTTCCTACAGGTTATTACCTTCACTTTACAGTGAGGTCCTCTTCAAGGTTCCTCTACTGGGTTCCCAGTAGATCCATGAACCTCCATACTTCTGTGAAATCCTGTCAGGGGAGGTCCATATTGCAATCTTCTTTGCAACATCATTGATGACAATCATCATCCACACATGGACTCCTTCTCTGCAGTCCTATGCTAGGTTAGCTGTTCCACAGCATTTTTCTTTCTTCAACTCCTACCCTCCATTCTCAGGATGCCTGGTGTTCTGGGAGATAGCATGTTCCAACCTATGACATGCTGGGACTCCAGGCATCTCAGCTTGGGAGTCCCCATATGTGAAGACTCATTCCTGCTTGTTCCTGGAGATAGCACAGTTACTTACCTGTAACAGGTGATCTCTGGGAACAGCAGGAATAAGTCTTCACAACCCACCCACCTCACCAGGAGTTGTATCTCTATCTATCCTTTCCTTTCCTTTCTCTCTCTCTCTTTGTCTCAGCTTTACAACTTAACTGAGGAGAGGCAGTTGGGAAAGGCGGGAAGGCAGCACGCAGGCGTGCTGGGATGCTTCCAAAAGCTCTTGATTGGACGCTAGGAAGCGTTCCCGCGCAGACTCCGTCGGTACCGACGTACCCATATGTGAAGACTTATTCCTGCTGTTCCCAGAGATCACCTGTTACAGGTAAGTAACTGTGCTGTATGATCTCATGTTGAGGATGTAGGAGACACCTCTTACCACCTCTCCTCATTCTCGCAGGCTAGACACCATGTATCGTGTCCCTCCTTGTCCTGGCTTCCACAAAACTCAGCTTCCTCATCACTCTATTGTGGTAGAGTCTGCCATGAGAAAAATAAAGAGTGCAAAGAGACACTCATCTAATCCTCCAGGGCGTGAATGCAGGACCCTAGATGCTTTTGGCCGAAGGGTTTTCCAAGCTTCTATGCTAGCTGCCAGGATCAACTCCTATAGTCTCTATATAGGGATGTTTCTAAAAAAAAGTCACGGATCATCTGGAGACTTTAACCCCTTTTATTTCAGAGGATAAAAGGCAGAAGTTTCTCTCTTGGCTCAAACATGCCCAAGATGCCTCCAAATTTTCCGACCGTGTAGCCTTTGACTCTTTTGAGTGTGTAAGCAGAGCTTCGGCTATTGCCATAGGGGCACGCAGAATTGCTTGGTTACAAGCTTCTGATTTGGAGCTCTGGGTACAAGATTTATTAGGGAATATCCCTTGTACAGGTGAAAACCATTTTGGTAAGGATTGGCAAGCAAAGGCCAATCAGATGGATGCTGAAAACTCTGCTTTGGATCGACTTTCAAAGTCTACCTCTACTCCTGTTAAGAAAAGATTGTTAAAAAAGACATCTTTTTCTAAAAAGGGAAGATACTATCCTGCTTATAGTCAGCAGGCATCTTCTGCAGGTCGTTTTGCTGCAAAGCGCCAGCAACCACCTAAACAGGCCAAATCAAAGGCTGCTAGGCCTGCCATGACCCAGCAGCCTCAGCCTCCTCAGGGCCTTTGACTTGCAGCTAGAGAACTTAGCCTTTCTGTCTCTGGAAGAACCAGAGCCCCTTACCATTCCAGGAAGGTTGACTGACTTTCCTCCCAGATGGGAACAAATCACAGCAGAGCAATGGACACTCTCTATCATAAGGGAAGGGTACAAGCTTCATTTCTTAAGCCTTCCCCCTCACACCATAATGAAACAGTTCAATTCTCCAACATCTCTCCTCGACCTTCTGGGTCAGGAGATTGCCACCCTTCTTGCCCAAGGGGCAATATAAGAAGTACCTCTTCTTCAGCAAGGCACAGGGTTCTACTCCCCTTATTTTCTTATTCCAAAGAAAACAGGGGGCTACAGACACATCTTAGATCTCAGAGAATTGAACAAATTTCTGTTCAAGGAGAAATTCAAGATGATTTCTCTCGGTGCTCTGCTTCCATACCTTCAGAGTCAGGACTGGCTTTGTTCTCTAGATCTCAAGGATGCGTACACCCATGTCCTCATCCATCCAACACACAGAAGGTTCCTTTTTGGAGAAAAGCACTACCAATACAGGGTGCTTCCTTTCGGTCTGGCCTCCGCACCAAGGGTGTTCATGAAATGCATGGCAGTAGTAGCTGCATTTCTACGCACCCTGGGCATATTCGTTTTCCCATATCTGGACGACTGGCTCATTCAAGCTCCCTCTCAGTCAGAGGCCAAGACTTTTCTAACCTGCACAATGCGTGTCTTTCAGTATTTGGGACTGGTAATAAACATCCCAAAATCCAATCTCACCCCTACTCAATCTCTGGCGTTTATAGGGGCTGTCCTGGATACCACAACTGCAAGGGCCTATCTTCCTCAGGCTCATTGCCTATTCTTGGTGCAGTTAGCCTCCCAAATACAGTTAAAGTCCCATTTAACTGCTCAGGAAATGTTACAACTCTTAGGCCACATGGCATCCACCGTGCATGTGGTTCCATATGCTCGCCTTCACATGAGGGCAGCTCAATGGACTTTGTCCACCCAATGGACTCAGGCATCAGGTTGCCTGTCAGACAAAATAGCAAACTCAAGTCGCCTTTTTTGGTCTCTCCAGTGGTGGAAGTTCTCTCAAAACCTGTTGCTGGGGTCCCCCTTTTCAGCAGTCACTTCCACAAGCAACCCTTACAACAGATGCCTCTCCAGTGGGTTGGGGAGCTCATCTGCAATATCTCTCCACCCAGGGCATCTGGTCTCCACAGGAGACTTCTCTACATATCAATCTCTTGGAACTCAGAGCAATTTTCTTAGCTCTCAGAGTGTTCCACTCCCTGCTCAGCTACAGGACAGTCCTCATCCACACGGACAACCAAGTAGCCATGTTCTTTGTGAACAAGCAGGGAGGGACTGGCTCTCTGTCGCTTTGCTACGAAGCTTTGCGACTGTGGGCCTTCGCCAGAGAGCATCAGATTCATCTTATGGCAGTATATTTTCCAGGCGTTCAAAACTCTTGGGCAGACAGACTCAGTCGAGTTCTGCTTCCACACGAGTGGTCCCTCCACATGGAACAGGTAGCCAGGATTTTTCGAATTTGGGGAACCCCGGACATAGACCTCTTTGCAAGTCTGTGGAATGCCAAACTTCCCCGGTTCTGTTCCAGAATTCCATGCCAGGGAGTTCAGGCCAAGGATGCCTTCCTTCTTCACTGGGGTCAAGACTTCCTTTATGCCTTTCCACCCATTCCCCTAATTCCCAAAACACTTTTCAAGCTTCAGAGAGACCGAGGTTCCATGATCCTCATAGCACCACATTGGCCACGCCAAGTGTGGTAACCTCTACTTCTGCATCTCTCTCAAGCTCCCTCCCTGGAATTGGGCTCTGCACCAGATCTTCTATCCCAGGAAGACGGAACGTTGTGGCACCCAAACCCCCAGTCTCTTCATCTCAGGGCCTGGTTGCTGAAGGCCTAGACCTTCAAGTTTTTCATCTCTCTCAGCAAGTCAGAGATATTTTTCATGCTTCTAGAAAGCCTTCCACTAGGTGTTCTTATGCTTTCAAATGGAAAAGATTTACCATTTGGTGTTCAGAGAAGGGTCTTAACCCTCTTGCAATACCTCTGAATTTGTTACTAGAGTATCTTCTGCATCTATCCCATGCAGGCCTTAAAACAATTTCAGTAAGAGTCCATTTGAGTGCTAGTGCAGCATCCTTCAAGCCTCTCAATGGACAGCCTATTTCCTCTCATCCTCTTATAGCAAGATTCATGAGAGGCCTTCTTTTAACTAAACCTTCCATTAGACCACCTCCAGTGGCATGGGACTTAAATCTGGTTCTTGGCCAGCTTATGAAGCCACCCTTTGAACCTTTAGTCACCACCTCCTTTAAATTTCTTTCTTGGAACGTTATCTTTCTCATTGCAGTTACCTCAGCATGTCGCATCAGTGAGTTGCAAGCCTTGGTGGCTAATCCTCCTTATACAAGGTTCCATCATGATAAGGTAGTCCTCGGGACCAATCCACACTTTATGCCCAAAGTGGTCTCGCCTTTTCATCTGAATCAAGAGGGATACTTACCTGTCTTTTTTCCAGGACCTCATGCATCAAGTGCAGAGAGGAATCTTCATACTTTGGATTGTAAAAGAGCTCTCGCCTTTTACTTACAAAGAACACAGCAAGATAGAGAGTCTTCTCAACTCTTTGTTGCTTTTGATCCTTCTTATTGAGGACTTCCAGTCTCTAAGAGAACACTGTCCAACTGGATTGCTCAGTGTATTTCTTTCGCCTACCAGAGTAGGAACCTTTCTCTGGAAGGCCATGTCACAGCTCACAATGTGAGGGCCATGGCAGCCTCAGTGGCTCATCTAAAATCTGTGTCCATCGACCAAATCTGTTGAGCGGCCACCTGGGCCTCGGTTCATACCTTCACAGCCCATTACTGCTTGGACAAGGACTCCCGCCAGGATGCCTCGTTTGGTCAGGCTGTTCTCAAACATCTGTTCCATTCCTAATCAACTCCTACCCACCTACCCTGGTTGGATGCCAGAGATCCATGCGGGAAGGTGGAGCCCTTTTCAAGGACACACAACTCTGAGGTCTCTCCCTGGCATCTGCAGCTAGGGCATCCCCATATGTGAAGACTCATTCTTGCTTGTTCCTGGAGATAGCACAGTTACTTACCTGTAACAGGTGATCTCTGGGAACAGCAGGAATAAGTCTTCACAACCCACCCACCTCCCCTAGGAGTTGTATCTCTCTATCTATCTTTCCTTCCCTCTCTCTCTCTCTTTGTCTCAGCTTTAAAACTCGAACTGGAGAGAGGTGGTTGGGAAAGGTGGGAAGGCAGCACGCAGGCGCTGTGGGATGCTCTCAAAAGCTTTCTTATTGGACGCTGGGGAGCGTTCCCGCGCAGGCTCCGTCGGTTCCGACAATACCCATATGTGAAGACTTATTCCTGCTGTTCCCAGATATCACCTGTCACAGGTAAGTAACTGTGCTTTGCCGGGGGTGACGAGTGTTAGTAGCTTCCACATGTGAATTTAGTTGTAAGAAAGCAAAACGTTCCAGCACCTTAGCTAAGAAAGGAAGGTTAGACACAGGACGCCAATGGGAAGGAACAGAGGGATCAAGAGAAGGTTGCTTTAAAAGAGGGTGAACCATGGCAGATTTCCATGAAGAAGGAAAGATGCCAGAAGAAAAACTAGTATTGATAATTGTGACCATGATAGGAATTAATTGTAAAGATGGTTCAGCCAGCCAATGTGATGGAATCGGATCTAGTTTGCAAGTTATGTTTCTACACTTGGAAAGAACTTGTAACAACTCAGTAGAGGTGATAGAAGAGAAGGAAGACCAGGTATGAGCTAATGCCCGATTGGGAGGGGAAGGGGGTATCTCCATAGGCCCTGGGCAAAATAACTTGTCAATGGGAGCCAATGAAGAGGGAGAGAGAGGTAGAGATGATAGAGGTGAAGGAGGGGGACTAGAAAATGAGGAATGCAAGTTCAGGATCTTATCAGAAAGAAAGGTAGCCAAGATTTGAGGAGCTGGGGCTTTGTTTAACAGATTGGGGGATGAAGCGGTAGAGGAAAGCTTACGTAGAATCGTAAAAAGTTGTCTGGAAGAATGTGCAGCTTCAGCAATATTTGTAACGTAAAAGGAATGCTTGGCGGACTGTACAGCTGTACGATATGCAGAGTAACGTTGTTTAAACTGAAGGAGCGTCTCGGGAACGGGGTGTTTAGACCAGTGGCGCTCCGCCTGTTGAAGTTGAGTCTGCTGGAGGCCTGGATGGTACCAGGGAGAGTGAGTCTGATGGGAAGGCCTAGGACAAAGAGGAGCTAAGCCATCAAGAGTTTCAGTAAGAATGGAATTCCAAAGCAGGGCTTGGGTATCAGATGAGCAAGAGACAAAATCAGAGGGAAAAAGAGAGTGGGCAGATGGGAAAGCACTAAGTGTCGCAGGAGTAATACGACGGCACAAACCTGACGGGGACTGGGATATCAACAAATCAGCTGTATTTGAATGTGAGTGAGACAAAGAAAAGGAAACACAGAAGTGATCCGACCACGGAACACGGTGAGTGATGGGGGTAGAAATTGAGGATTGTAAGGTAGAAGGTGAGAGAACGAGGTCCAAGGTATGGCCTGCTATGAATAGGACCAGGGACATGCTGGTAAAGGGAGATATCATTCAGAAGGCTCAGGAAGACACGGTCTTTTTGTCTACAAGGCGTATCTATATGGATATTGAAATCACCTAAGATGATATGGTTAGGGAAGTGAAGAACCGCCTCTGAGAGAGTCTGTAGAGTTGCCTCCCAGCGGGAAACAGCAAGGGAGGGGAGAAGATAAAGCAGTAGGAAGTAGAGCGGGGGTGAGGACTGGAGGCGGAGAAAGAGGGACTCAGGAAGGGAAAAAACTGAGGTAGAAAACTCCTCAATAACCACCGAGGAGCGATAAAGAAGAGCCACACCTCCTCCAGTTCTACCCAGCCTGGGGGCTGAAAGTGCTGAATAGCCAGAGGGGAGGGAACTAGAAAGAACGGGACCATCGCCTTCCTTGAGCCATGTTTCTGTAAGAAAACATAGATCATAGGAGTGTTGGTGAATGAGGTCTTGAACCAGCAGCGATTTGGTCCGGAGAGACCGACTATTCAGCAAAGCCAAGCTAAGCGTCAAAGTGGAAACAATAGAAAGTGGCCTGAGTATAGAGGAGTGAAGATGCGGCATGACTCTCCGCCGACTGCATAGGACTAAGTTAGATAGACAGCGTGCTGAAGAACTAGCAGACGCTTCAAAAGACGGGGAGGGACGCCATCCCCAGTGAACTGGAATATGTGCCATAAGGTCAGAGTCCAAGTTGAGCAAATGACAAACTACAGGCCAATAAGCCTTACCTTAGTGGTGAGAAAAGTAATAGAGGCGCTCCTGATAGAGCGAATAGTGGACTTCTTTGAAACCAACAGGTTGCATGATCCGAGGCAACGTGGCTTTATCAAAGAACGATCTTGCCAAACAAATCTGATTGAGTTCTTTGACTGGGGGACCAGAGAATTAGATCAAGGGCATGCGATGGATGTGATCTACCTAGATTTTAGCAAAGTCTTTGATACTGTTCCTCATAGGAGGCTTATCAACCAACTAAACAGCTTGGGGATGGGGCCCAAAGTAGTGAACTGGATCAGAAATTGGTTGACTGACAGACGACAGAAGGTGATTGTAAATGGAACTTATTTGGGTGAAAGGAACGTGATTAGCGGTGTGCCGCAGAGTTTGTTTCTGGGATCGATACTGTTCAATGTATTTGTGAGTCATATTGCTGAAGGACTGAGTGGAAAGGTCTGTCTTTTTGAAGATGACACGAAAATTTGCAACCGAGTGGACTCCCTTGAGGGAGTGGATAATATGAGGAATGATCTACCAAAGCTGGAAGAATGGTCTAATGCTTGGCAGTTAAGATTTAATGTGAAGAAGTGCAGTGTCATGCACTTCGGAAGTAGAAATCCAAGGGAATTGTATGCAATAAGGGGGTGAGAGGTTGCTGTGCATGGACTAAGAGAAAGGACCAAGAGAGGGACCTCTGAGTGATTGTTTCTGAGTATCTCAAGGTGGCAAAACAGTGTGACAAGGTGGTGGCAAAAGCCAGAAGGATGCTGGGTTGCATACAGAGAGGAATTACCAGCAGAAAGGAGGAGGTACTAATGCCACTGTACAAGTTGCTGGTGAGGCCTCACTTGAAATAGTGTGTTCAGTTTTGGAGACCATATCTCGCAAAGAATATAAAAAGACTGGAAACGGTTCAGAGGAAGGCGACCAAAATGATTTGGAGCCTGTGGCAGAAGACGTATAAGAGCAGACTTGAAGACCTAAATATGTACACTCTGGAGTAAAGAGGGACAGGGGAGATATGATTCAGACCTTTATATACTTGGAGTATAAATGAACAAACAAACCTCTTCCAAAGACAGGGAAGCTGTAAAACTAGAGGGCATAACATGAAGCTGCAAGAGGGTAAACTGAAAGGCAATGTCAGGAAATACTTTTTCACTAAAAGGGCGAGGGATGCTTGGAATGCCCTCCCGATGGAATGGTTGGGGGCAAATACAGTGACAGAATTCAAAATGGCATGGTACGGACACAGTGGGCCCCTTTATAGCAACAGGATAAAATCAAAATAAACATAACTATTTCTTATATCTCAACAAATAGGGTGACCTGCACAAAGCAGTGAGTATACCACTAAACAATGTCATGAGGAGGGGTGACTGCATGGAGTGACAGGTGCATCTACTCTTGCCGCTTTGCTGGGTAGACTACATGGACCATACTGTTCTTTATCTGCCGTCATTTACTATGTTACTATATGAATAAGATAAGATTCCACACCCAGCATGCTATAGAGCAGCTGGCCTCTTAGGTACGACTCCATGTAAATATCAGTATGTACAATATTTATTAGTGTAAATAATTTTGTAGAAAGTTACCCTAGTTAGGTCCAAGTTCTAGCTCCTGTTTTATTGGAAATACAATGTAGCCCGACTGCATTGTATAGGGTTCTGTTAAATGTAAACTGCACTGATGGGAATAGCATGGTATAGAAGAGACATTAAATAAATAAATAAAATTCCATGCTGTTGGATGAGGAGAAACAGGGGCATCAAAATAAACATTGAAGAGTAGGGAGGCTAGGATAGAGCCCTGGAGGACACCACAGGGAAAGGGGATATGGGCAGGACAGGTGGAACCAGATAGAACAGAAAAGGATCAGGAGAAAAGAGTGGAATCGGTGCAGGGTAGTCCCTTGAATACCAGAATCACGGAGTTGAGCGAGAAGAGTGAGACAGCTAGGGAGATATCACCAGAGTTGTGGGAGGTGTGCACCTCATTAAGAAAGGAGAAGAGAGCAGTTTCGGTACTGTGTCCAGAACGAAAGTCAGACTATGTTGACAGAGAGTGAAAGTAGCAGAGAGGTTCGAGAAGAGTTGACAAAACACCAGTTTTTCCAAGACCTTAGAAAGGAAAGGAACGATTGAGACCAGGTGCCAGTGTGCTAGGATAGAAGGATAGAGGGAGGGTTTTTGAGGAGAGGATGAATAAGAGCAGGCTTCCATGTGGTGGGGAAGATACCTGAAGAAAAACCTGTATTAAACATGGTAATGATGGGGGGAAGAAGGGCCAGAGCGGGTTTGGACAGCCAATGGGAAGGGATAGGATCAGAGCGGCAAGTGGTTTTACGAGAGGAGGAGAGGGCTTTAGACAGGAAGAGGTAATGGGACGAAATGAAGACCAGGTGTGGGAAAGGGATGATGAGGGGACAGTTGGAGAGCTAGGAGGCCTTTGCGGAAGTGGACAAGCCGGAAAAGTGGACCAGAGGGAATGAATCTTGTTGGAGAAGAAAACTGCGAGCTGCACTAGATCCAGTGAAAGGGAACTGGAAGATACTGAGATCAAGGTGCTGAAAGAGTGTGGAGAACAGAGTAGAGCTTGTGGGACAAATTTGATGAGGATGAAATAAGGTTTGCATAGTAGGATCGTTTGGCGTGGTGAAGTGAAGAATGATAGTGGCGGTGACACTGTCAGAAGCATATGAGCGACTTGGAAGAAGGGTGCTTCCGCCAGTGGTGGTTGACATGACAAAGTTGGGAATGGAGGGTATGGAGGCCAGGGTGAAACCGAGGGTGAGTATGGGGTGGGATGGGACAAAGGGGAGCCAACTGATCGAGGGCAGGAGCTGGGGAGGAGTTCTAGGTAAGAACTTGGGCATCAGAAGGAAACGAGGTGAAATCGGAGGGAAGGAGGGCTTTGGATGAAGGGTGAGTGGAGTGTGGAGGGTGTGATGTGCTGAGACAGCAGGAAGGGAGCCGGAGGGGCAGACTGGGTCAACAGAGAGTAGAAAATTAGGCGAAGTTCGAGAGAGAAGTAGTTCTCCAGGACCAAGCAGGAAGTCAGTCCTCACTTATGGGTGACGTCGGCGCCGACGGAGCCTACGGGGAGCAATTTCCCCCAACTTTCGAAGAAAGCCTTTGGGATTGCAGCGCGCATGCGCGGTCCTCTTCCTGCCCAAGGATGCCATCTTTCTCAGTCTTCTTTTTTCCGCGGAGCCCTACAGACGTAGTTTGTTACCACCGCTGAAAAAGTTGATTAATTCTTTGTTGTTTTTCTCGGTTCGCGTGTCCTTTTCCTGCCCGGCCTCGATTTTTCCCTTATCGAGTCCGTTCACATTTTTTGTTTTGTTTTCGATTATTCTAACTGGTGTTCCCGCCACTTACTTTTCCACCCCTGGCGGCACGGTCTTTCGACCTTGCGGGGGCCCCTTTTTCCCCCGATGGCTGCCAGCGGGTTTAAGAAATGTGATCATTGTTCTAAATTAATGTCTTACAGACACGCATAAATTCTGCCTCCGTTGCCTTGGACCCAACCATGACTCCGGGAGTTGTGGTCCGTGCGGCAAGATGTCCTCCAAGTCGCTGAGGAGTCGGCAATCGCAAAGGGACCGAATCTTCTCTGACCCCGAGTCCGGTCCGGCCCGGACCTCGTCGGAGGCATCGACGTCTCGTGACTCCGGCCACGAGCACCGTCGGAGTTCCTCTGAACGGGGGTCCCCTGGCCGGGAGCTTCGTCGGCAGAGGAAACTTGCGCGGGCATCGTCGGAGGATGCACCTGGTCCCTTGAGGGCCGGGTCGCATAGCCCCGCCAGCCTCCCCGAGTCCTCGGAGGCAGAGAGACCTTCCAAGCTCCCCCGCCTCGAGGTGGAGCCGCCTGGACACGTGAGTACTATTGTCCTCCTGGACTCCCCTACGGAACTGACGTCGAGCCCGACACCGTCGGGGCCCGAGTCGGTGGCTGCCGGGTCTTCTGGGTTTGACCTCAGATTGACGACCTTGGAGTGCAGTATATCTGCCTTCTTGGACCAGCAGCTGGCATGGATGACCGGCCTTGCCAGTGCATCTGCCCAGACCACCGGGACGTCGACGTCCATGTCGACCCCGGCGGCCGAGTCGATCCTCGAGTCGATCCTCGGTCGAGGTCTCCCTCGGCCTCCCGCCCGCATGGAGCCCCTCGATTCCTCCACGGAGGCGTCGGGCTGGGACACGGAAGGGGACGAGTCGCCCGGCTCTTTTCAGACCCGGTGCGTCCCCTCCGACTCGCCTGAGTCGGAGCCTCGAAGGCGATCCCCTCCGGAGGATACGCGCTTCTCTGATTTTGTGCGGGATATGGCCAGGGCTTTATCTTTCCCCGCGGATCCCGAGGAGGAGCCTCGCGCGGAAGAGCTCGAGGCACTCCAGTATGACTCTCCCCCGAAGGAGGCCTTTACTGTGCCGGTCCCTCCGATGCTGGAGCGGCTGCTCTTCCGCATGTGGGAAAATCCGGCCTCGACGCCGGTGTTGAGCAGACGGATCGATTCGATGTATCGAGTCTGCAAGAGCCCCTGGTTCCAGAAGGCGCAATTGCCGCACCACTCCATGGTGGTGGAATCGGCAATGCATCGGCTTAAGAGTCAAAAGATGCACTCCTCGGTGCCCCCGGGTAAGGAAGCCCGAAACCTGGATGCCCTCGGGAGGAAGTGCTTCCAGGGTTCCATGCTGGCCTGCCGAGTGCAGACATACCAGCTGTATATGGGCATGTTCCTCTGAGACCTGGCGAAAGAGCTCGCTGGGTTCTTGGCTGGTCTCTCCGCCGAACCTTTGCAGAGGTTCCAGGCCTTGTCCGATAGCATTCGTGAGTGTTCGAAGTTCATTTCTCGGGCGGCCTACGATGGCTCCGAGGCATTGGCCCGAGTGGCCGGAGCCGTCATCGGTGCCCGCCGGCAGGCCTGGCTTCAGTCATCCGACCTCGAGCCATGGGTACAGGACAAGCTAGTCGATGTCCCCTGCAGAGGTGAAAACCTCTTTGGTAAGCCCATGTCTGACAAGGCGGCAGAACTCGAGTCCGAGACTCTCACTCGGACTCGCCTGTCCCGAAAGACCTCCGCTCCTTCGCAGAAGCGGAAGGGGCTGGGGAAGAAGCCTTTTTACCCGAGGAAGGTGCTTGCTTATAAGCAACCCCATCTTCAATACCAAGCATCGGCGGCTCACACTCAGGGCCCGCAGGCTAAGGGTCAGGGGAATGGCCCCCGTAGGCCGAGGGCCCCCAAGCCCGCTACACAGCCCCCTGCCCAGCAGGGTGGGGGCTTTTGACTATGCCAGCATAGCCTCTCCCCCCCCGCTTCCTTCGCTCAGCACGGGGGGCAGGTTGATCCACTTTGCCCACAGGTGGTCGGCCATAACGACCGATTCCTGGGTGCTGCAGGTGGTTCAGAGGGGCTATCTCTTGCATTTTCACCAGGTGCCTCCCCCCTACTTATCAGGGGAGCCTCCAAGGCCCCCTCTGCACAGAGACTTGCTCCTTCAGGAGCTGCAGGGTCTGCTGGGGGAGTAGGCTGTCGAGCCAGTGCCCCAACATCTGTGGGGTCAAGGGTTCTACTCGAGGTACTTCCTGGTCCCAATGAGAACAGGAGGCCTCAGACCCATTCTGGACTTACGCAACCTCAACAAGTTCCTGCAGCGGGAAAAGTTCAAGATGCTTACCCTTGGAATCCTGCTGCCCTACCTCCAGCAGGGAGATTGGCTATGCTCCTTGGATCTAAAGGATGCCTATACACACATTCTTATTCATCCGGACCACCGACAATATCTCAGATTTGTGGTGGCAGGGAAACATTATCAGTACCGTGTGCTGCCCTTCGGCTTGTGCTCCGCCCCCAGGGTGTTCACAAAATGCTTGGTAGTGGTGGCGGCCTTCCTGAGACTTCAAGGCCTGTTCGTTTTTCCATACCTGGACGACTGGCTCGTCCGAGCGCAGTCGGCCATAGAGGTTGTTCAGGCCATGCAGCGCACGGTGGCTCTGCTTCAGCACTTGGGCTTCTTCATAAACTTCGGGAAGTCCACGTTGAGTCCCTCTCAGGATCTCGAGTTCATAGGGGCACGGCTAGACACTCTGCGAGCTCGTGCCTTCTTGCCTCGGGAGCGAGCCGACAGGCTCATGGCTCTGGCCGGCAGGTTCCGCAGAGCGTCCCCGGTCCCGGCCAGACGGTTCCTGCAGCTGCTCGGTCATATGGCCTCCACGGTCCATGTCACACCGAACGCCCGGCTGCATATGAGGCCTGTCCAGTGGTGTCTTCGCACTCAATGGCATCAGGCCACAGGGAGTCTGGCAGACTGTCTACAGATCTCCGAACGCCTGGTCTCCTCTCTGCAATGGTGGCTTCACCTGCCCAACCTGGTACTGGGCATGCCCTCTCAGTCTCCCGCACCTTCCCAGGTGCTGACGACAGATGCCTCTCTCCTGGGGTGGGGAGCGCATTGCCAGGGAGCACGCACTCAGGGCCTTTGGACTCCTTGAGAGGCGGCTGAACAGATCAACTTCCTGGAGCTGCGGGCGATCCGCCTAGCTCTGCGGACCTTCTCTCACCTCACCTCGCGTCAGTCTGTATTGGTGCAGACGGACAACCAGGTGGCCATGTTCTACGTGAACAAACAGGGGGGCACGGGCTCCCTCCTGCTCTGTCAGGAGGCCCGGAGACTGTGCTCCTGGGCTGTCGACCACAACATCCTCCTCAAGGCTGTTTACCTGCCCGGGCAGGAAAACTGCCTGGCCGACAGGCTGAGCCGGGTCTTGCAGCCCCACGAGTGGAGGTTGAACCCCGGCGTTGCCCAGCAAATCTTCCGCCGGTGGGGCTCCCCCACCGTGGACCTCTTTGCCAGTCCCCTGAACCGGCAACTACCCCGGTTCTGCTCTCGGCATCCGCATCCCCTCAGAGTAGCTCCGGATGCTTTCCTCATTTCGTGGTCCACAGACCTACTGTATGCCTTTCCTCCCACACCGCTGGTATCCCGGACGCTTTTCAAGATTGTCCGGGACGGGGCCTACGTGATCCTGATAGCGCCCCGATGGCCGAGGCAACCCTGGTTTCCTCTGCTCCTGCAGTTAGCGGTGGACACCCCTCTTCCTCTGGGGTTTCAGCCCGATCTTCTGACCCAAGATCAGGGTACTCTCCTGCACCCCAACCTCCGGGCCCTTCACCTGATGGCCTGGCTGCTGAGAGGGTAGTCCTAGCTCCGCTCTCGCTCCCTCCGGAGGTGGAAGCTGTCGTCCTGGCGTCTCGGCGACCTTCTACCTGGAAATCTTACGCCCTCAAATGGCATCGCTTCTCGGTCTGGTGTTCTCAGCGTTCTGAGGACCCGTTCGCCTGCCTAGTATCAGTGGTATTGCAATACTTGCTTCACCTCTCCGATCTCTGCCTCAAGTCCAACTCTGTCAGAGTCCACCTCAGTGCTCTCTCGGCACACCATTCGCCTGTGGAGGGCCAGCCTCTTTCCTCGCACCCCTTGGTGGTGCGTTTCCTCAGGGGCCTGCTTCTGCTTAAGCCCCCGTTGCGCCCTCCGGCTCCTGACTGGGATCTCAATGTGGTTTTACAAAGGCTTACTTGCCCGCCTTTTGAACCCATGGCTACCTGCCCCCTCAGTTTCCTCTCCTGGAAAACTCTCTTCTTGGTAGCCCTTACCTCCGCTAGGCGCGTTAGTGAGCTACAGGCCCTAGTGTCGGAGCCCCCTTACACCAGGTTCTACAAGAATAGGGTTGTCTTACGGACGCACCCTAAGTTTCTCCCGAAGGTGGTTTCCTCTTTCCACATCAATCAAGAGGTGGTTCTTCCGACCTTCTTTCCCAGGCCGCATACCAGCAGAGCTGAGACTGTTCTGCATACCCTGGACTGTCGAAGAGCCTTGTCCTTCTACCTTGACCGTACGCGTGAGCATAGGAAAGCTGTCCAGCTTTTCGTTTCCTTTGACCCAATCGGTTGGGGGTCCCTGCCTCTAAGCGTACTCTGTCCATCTGGGTAGCTGACTGTATCGCCTGGGCGTATGAGGCAGCCGGCCTCTCCTTGGAGAGTCGAGTCACGGCGCACCGTGTCAGGGCGAAGGCGGCGTCTGTAGCCCACCTCCGCTCTGTTCCATTGGCAGACATCTGCCGGGCCGCTACTTGGTCTTCCAGCCAGACTTTTGCGGCTCATTACTGCCTGGAGAGGGAGTCCCGCAGGGATAGTGCTTTCGGACAGGCAGTCCTCCACAATCTTTTTTGAGGTTTAGGCAACTCCTACCCTCCGGCCCCGGTTTTGGCTACCGGCCGGATTCATATTCAGAGAAGATTCCTTCCTTCTGTGCTGTTGAGCTGGAGGGAGCTCCTTCCAGCTTGAGGTCTCCGGTAGCCTTAAGCTAGGGAGTCCCATAAGTGAGGACTGACTTCCTGCTTGGTCCTGGAGAAAGAGTAGTTACTCACCTGTAACAGGTGTTCTCCAGGAGCAGCAGGAATCAGTCCTCACTACCCTCCCTCCTTCCCTTGGAGTTGCAGTCATTCTTTTGGTTGCTGTCTTCCGCTATGTCATTCGACTGAGCAAGATGGCATCCTTGGGCGGGAAGAGGACCGCGCATGCGCGCTGCAATCCCAAAGGCTTTCTTCGAAAGCTGGGGAAATTGCTCCGCGTAGGCTCCGTCGGCGCCGACGTCACCCATAAGTGAGGACTGATTCCTGCTGCTCCTGGAGAACACCTGTTACAGGTGAGTAGCTACTCTAAATGATCAGACCAGGGTAATGGGATGGTGGAGAGATAGGTGGGAGTGGGACATAGGTTAGTGGGGGTGAGAATCAGATCGAGAGTATGACTAGCAACATAGGTGGCACAGGTAACATGCTGGAATAATGAGAGGTCATGTAAAAGGGCCAGGAAGGCTGTATCACGGGGCCTGAAAGGATGATTAAAGTACACGTTAATGTCACCGAGAACCAGAAATCGGGAATAGAGAAGGGAGAATTCAGAGATGGACAGAAGTAGGGAGTCCCAAAGGTGGAAACAGATGGGGGAGGGTCATAGACCAAAAAGAAGTGAAGGGGTGGAGAGGCATCTAGCCAGAGGAGAAACGCTTTTGGGTAGCAGAGGGCAGACAAATGGACCTCGTAGAGAGAGAGGGAAGAGCGAAAAAGCGTGGCTACTCCACCCTCGCTATGGTCTAAGCGGGGTGTGGAGTAGGTTGAGAAGCCTGGGGGAAAGCAGCGATTTAAGAATGGCATTGTCGCCCTCGCGAAGCTAGGTCTCCGTCAGGAACAACACATCTAGTGAGTGCTGTTCAATGAAGTTGTAGGCAAGGAGAGACTTTTGAGCAGAGAGACCTGCAGTTGATTAAGGCTAAGCTGAGCAGGAGAGTCTGTGGGGCCATCGAGGGGAGACACATGGGAGGGATAGCGCTGGGACAGCATAGTATGAGATTAGTAGGGACATGTGAAAGGTATCCAGGAAAAGGAGGGGCAGACTGAATGGGACCCCAGCCCCATTGGACTGGAATATGCGACATAAGACAGCAGGTGAGTACAGCACCAAAGAGGCAGATCAAGGGAAGAGAGAGAGGCCCGTGGAGCTTACCAAAGAGACAAGAGTTGGGACCAGCCGAGAGATGTGAGGAAATGCGATTGGTCGGGTGAAGGAGATGGGCAGTTTAGCACAGGCATCGCCCCAAGGAATTCGCCCAAGGAGATTAGAAGGAAGCATAGGGCAGGAGTGAAGAAGAGGCGTGAACAGAGAGAAGCTGAATGGATGGAGGGAGGGAAGAGCCATCAGAAGCAAAATAAGCATCTTTTATCTTTATATCTTTATTTGTGAAACTTGATATACTACCCTTACCAGAGGCGTCAGGGCGGTATACGATACAGTAATACAAATTGGCCACGGAAAATAAAGAGGAGAAAGGAATGCCATTAATAGACAGGAAAGGAAAAGAGGAGAGGAAAAACAAATAAAGTAGGACAGGAAAGAAACACAGGGCAGGAGAGAGAGAGATTTTATTTATTTATTTTTATTTATATTCTCTTATATACCGCGCTATTCTGCATCGGTGCGGTTTACATTGAACAAACTGAAATTACATTGAACAGGGCATTATAACTTGGAGATAACTATTTTACAGGGAACATGGGCTATGGAGGGTTAAGTGGCTTGCCCAAGACCACAAGGAGCACCTGTGGGACTAGAAACCCCAGTCCTTCCGGCCCAAGGTTGCTGTCCTCTAGTGGGATTTGAACCCCTGACCTTCCGGCCTGAAGTACCTTGCCCCAACCACTAGGCCACTCCTTTACTCCTGAGATGCAGAGGGAGGGGAGGGAGTCGTCAGGTGATTTGGGCAAGGGGGTCACTAAGCCAGCGGGGGGGGGGGGGGGGGGGGGGGTGGGGGGGGGGCGCGCACCCGACGGGGGAAGGTCCGAGCCACCAGCAGGGACAGGAAGATCATAGGCCTGACAGAAAAGGTGAGTTTTAAGGAATTACTTAAATTGAGGGAAAGAGGGTTCGGTGCGAAGGAAGTGCGGGAGAGAGTTCCAGAGAGCAGGACTGAGGAAGAAAAAGGCAGAGTGGCGAGTGAGCTCGAGACGAGCCTGAGAAGGGGAAGGGAGAAAAAGCCGGTTGCCGTGAGCAGAGCGGAGGAGACAGGGGACTGGCTGGAGATAAATGATATCAGCTAAATATTGGGGAGTGCTGGTATGCAGAACCTTATGGGTTATGGTCAGGAGTTTGTAGATGAATCTGACAGAGATAGGAAGCCAGTGAAGGGAGAGAAGAGAGGGAGTAACATGGGCGTTAGCAGGGGAGTGAGTGATAAGGCGAGCGGCAGTATTTTGAACTAACTGAAGACGGCGGAGTTGGGAACGGGGAAGGCCGGCAAGAACAGAGTTGCAGTAGTCCAGACGGGTAATCACGGACAGAACGAGAGTGGTGATAGTGGTGGAAAGAAATGGGCGAATGGATCTAATTCTGCGGAGATGGAAAAAAGAGGCACGCACTACCGAGGAGATGTGTTGGTGGAAAGAGAGGGAGGAGTCAAGGGTGACACCTAGATATCGGAGAGTGGAAACAAGGGGAATGGGGCGAGCGGACATAGTGGGAGACAGGGTGGGAGAAGGGGCACCAAAGCAGAACCAGATAGCGGAATATTTGGACGGGTTAACATGGAGGAAGTTGTGGTCGAACCAGGAGGTGACGAGGAATTGTGATACACCAGGAGGATAGCATCGGCATAGATGTAGGAAGAAATACCCGATTGTTGAATAAATAAGGCGAGGGGAGCGAGGAAGACATTGAAAAGTAGAGGAGCAAGAATAGAGCCCTGGGGAACCCCGCACTGCAAAGGGAGTGAGGGTGAGGCGTTAGAACCCATGTGGACAGCGAAAGTACGAGAAAAGACCGAAACCACTCTAGAACTGTACCACAGATACCCAGGTCAGACAGGCGTGAAAGAAGGGTGCGGTGATCGACAACATCAAAGGCGGAGGAGAGGTCTAGTGAAACGACAAGAGAGAGGTCACCATGATTGTGGGAGTGATGAATTTCGGAGAGGAGAGCGAACAGAATAGTTTTGGTGCTGTGGCCAGCATGGAAGCCTGATTGACGTGGGTGAAGGGAGAGGGTGGAATCGAGATGGGTGGCAAGCTGAGAAAAAAAGTTTTTCGACAACTTTAGAGAGGAAAGAGAGGTTAGCTACTGGGTATCAGTTGGCGGGAACGGCAGGGTCTAGGGTGGGCTTCTTAAGGAGGGGGCGGACTATAGCATGCTTCCAGCTGGAGGGGAAGTGGCCAGAGAGAAGACTGGAGTTGAGAATGGTCAGAGCGTACGGTATAAGAGTGAGGGAGGGGTTAAGGAGCCAAGAGGAGGGGATCAAGGGGACAAGTGGTCTGATGAGAGGAGGAAATGGCATTGATGAGCTTGGCGGGAAGGTGTGAGTAAGCAGCGGAGAGTATATCACAGGGAGGGAGGGAGGAGGGAAGGGGAGGGGGAGAGAGGGGCGGGGCAGGCAGGGAAGGACGAGCGAAGAGTCTGGACCTTGTCTGAAAAAAAAGATGCAAGAGTGGTTGGGCTAAGGACAGATGGGGTAAGAGAAGGAGAGGGGACGGAGGTCGAGTAAAGGGATTTGAGAACCTGATACAGACGCCTAGAGGAATTAGAGGAAGAAGTAATGAGCTGTGAGTAATAGGATTTCTTGGCAGAGATAATCATGGAACGATAGTGCTGGTGGGCCTGATGGAAGGTGGAGGCGGAAGATGCAGAAGGCTTCTGTTGCCACAAACGTTCTGCCCGACGCAGATGTGAGCGGAGCAAGTAAAGGCCAGGGTGATACCATGGGTGACGGGAAATGAAACGAGAGAAGACAGGACGGAGTGGGGCGAGAGTGTCGAGAGTAGCAGCAAGGGTGGAGGTCCAGGAATCCACCTGTTGATCTACCGGGAGAGAAGCAAAGTCTAGGGGAAGAAGGGAATTGGCAGGAGGAAAAAGCTGAGCAGTAAGTTGGGTAAGGTCGTCTAAGAATCGGCTGTGAAGGGATCACGGTGGCGAGTGAAGAGGTCCCTGAGGAGGGGAGAGGGAAGGAGAAGCGTAAGCAATGGTGGTCTGACCAGAGAAGAGGAAGAGCTTGAATATCGGTTGGTGAGAAGGGAAAGGACGCGGTGGTGAGGATAAGGTCCAGGGTATGACCAGAGGCGTGGGTTGGGCAGGTGACGTGTTGGGTAAGGGCTAAGTCGTTGAAGAGAGAAGCAAGGGTCCTATCCCGTGTCCTGGTAGAGGAATCAAGATGGGCGTTGAAATCACCCAAGACAACCAGATGAAGGGATAGGAGAGTGGAGTCTGACAGAGAGCAGCAGGGAATCCCAGAGGTCCATACATAAGGAAGGGGGTGGGGGTGTAGAGAAGGAAAAAGTACACGGGGGGGGGGGGGGGAGGAACCTGTGTGGAGCAGAAGGGATTCAGGGTAGTGAGGGGATTGTGTAACCAATGAAAGCGTAGGAGAGGACCTATGGATAAGTGCCACCTGACCGACGGAGGCAGGGAGTATGCAGAGCAGAGTAGCCTGGGGGGAGGCAACGGAGGAGCAAGCCGTCTTCCCCCTCATGGAGCCAAGATTCAGTCAGAAAAAGAGCATTTAAGGAATGTTGGGTCAGGAGATCGTGAACTAGGTGGGTTTTGGAGCAAAGGGATCGACAGTTGAGGAGAGCGAAAGAAAATGTCAGCAGAGCAGCGGGTGAAGGAGCTGATGGGAGGGAACTAGGGAAAAGCTGAGTAGGGTTACATGGGAGAAGATTGTGCAAATTACGCGGACAAGACCCTGGTGGTAAGGAAACCGGAGGGAGTGGGCGGTTACCCCAAATAACAGGAATGGCAGCCATGATAGGGGTAGGGCAGAAGCCAGAGGCCTGCGCCGAAAGATCGGATAAGCCCAAGGAGAGGCGAGGGAGGGCAAGCAAACTGATCGTAAGAAGAGAGACGAGTGAGGAAAAGCAAGAGGGGAACGCGGCACGAAGCTGCTGGTGACGCTGGACATCCTGCTCCTCGTGTGCGCTCCTTTGGTGCGCGCACCGCAGAACGCCGCCGCCGGAGCCCTTATAACTGGTTGGGTACCTGGATGCCGATGTGTCCGCGTCACTTCTGGGAGGCGGGAGGTCCTCTTCCCCAACCTACAATAAAGAGAAATCTGTAAATTTTTTAAATTTGTACTTAAGTTTGTTTGCCTTACTTCTACAAATTTTAACTGGTGCCCAGATTTTCTAGCTGTTTTTCCACTCCTTATCAGGTAACACGACTTTGGAACTAAGCTCATTTGATGCTACTCAGTTATGTGGTCTTAACTGATCTGCACCTAAACTTCTCCCATCTCTTGTGTACCTCCATAAATTCACAGCATCTTTGTATAACAGCTATCTTGCTTCTCTTCCCACAGGTCTTGTCTGGCAGTGGTGTATATGATGGGACAGAAATCCATGAGGCATCAGCGTAAGCGACTACTTCTTTGTAAAATAAAGTATCAGCAGAAATAGCAACACAATAGTTAGAACATTGTGAGAGTCTTTATTTGGTTCTTGTGACTTTGCTTGGTCCATCAATGCTGCAAGGCCACAGGCCTTATACCATTTCCCAGCTTTGGTGCCTCAGGCCCAAGTGCTGTATACCAAAAAATAATAATTAGTAATACCTACTCATAAGCCTTAGGTCTCTGCACTGCTGCCTCTTCTAGGGTCTTGATATCTTTTTAGCTTTGTGCTTGCTCCAGCATCTCAAGATCAGTAGCCCTTGCCTAGCTATGGGGTCTCTAGGTCTATGGTCCAGATTATATGCCCTAATCTCTGGGAACAAGCAGGAAGTCAATCCTCACATATGGGTGATGGCGCCGATGGAGCCTGCGCGGAAGCATCTCCCCAGTTTTCAAAGAAAGCCTTTGGGAGATGCACTACACATGTGTGGTCCCCTTTCTGCCCAAGGGTGCCATCTTGCTCCAGTCTCCTTTTTTCCGCAGAGCCCTTTGGACGCTGTCCTATTTTCCCTGGAAAAAGTCTGATTTTATTCTCAAGTTTTGTCTGGTTTGCGTACCAGTTCCTTCCTGCCCCCGAGCCAGCTCGCCTCTGCGTCGCTCCTCGGGATAGTCTATTTGTTTTTTCTTATTTTTTCATCAAGGTCTTCTTGACCGACGTTTGCACCCTTGTTCAGCCGAAGACCTTGGACCCCCTTTTACCGATGGCCTCCAGTGGCTTCAAAAAGTGTGACTGGTGGCAAAATGATGTCACTCACTGACCCACACGACTGCTGCCTTTGATGCCTTGGTCCGGGGCACAACGACTCCGAATGCGAGCTCTGCAGAGTCATGACCCTGAAGGCCTTAAAGAGCCGCCATCAGCAGCAGGAAAAATTCTTTCAGAAGTCCGATTCTGCCCCGAAGTCTTCGACAACACCATGCTCCAGGGCCCCCTTTGCTATGTCGGTGCCCCGCGAAACCAGAGCCGCCTTGGAGTCCCGGCCCGCTGCTCCTTCGACCAGAAGTACCCAGAGATGGAGCATAAGAAAAAAAATCCTCGAAGACCACCTTGAAAGACAGACCTGGAAAGAAGGTGAAATCCATCCCCAGGTCCTACAGTCCCAGGCGTGAATCCAAGGAGTCGGGACAGGAGCGGTCCTCCAAGTTGCCCTGCAAGGAATCGTCTGCTTCCACCGACTGGCCTTGGACCTTCGAGGCCATCCTCATCAATGACTTTCCCTTGACAGTACCGATGCTGGGCCCAAAGTCCTCAGTGCCCGCGTCAAAGGCTGCGGAGCCAACACGCATGGAGACCGGAATGGAAACCTTAGAGAGCAGTTTATCTGCCCTAGTGGCCATGCAGCAGGCGTTTGTCCGGTTCATCCACCCCAACGATGGGACCTTCGACATCAAGGGTTTCCTCGGACATCGAACCGGTCCTCAAGTGCAACCGGCCTCAAGAGAGGTCGAGGTCCCGGTCCCATTCCTCAGGAAACTGGTCCTCCCTGGCAAGTGCCTGTGGCTTGGATCGACAATCCTCCAGAGGTCAGGCATCGCAAAAAGTGATCCTCATCAAGATGAATATGCAGCTTCTGATTTGTTCTCAGACTTTGAGTTTTGAATGGAAGACTGAGGACGAAGAGTCCCCGGACACGAGGTGGCACCGTGACGTGCCCTCGGACCCATCTCCTCTGGTGACCTGATGCCGTTCCCCACCCGAGAACGTGACATTCCTCAATTTCATGAGGGATATGGCCAAGGCTCTTGCTATCAAGACAGAGGACGAGGAGGGCCCGCAAACCAAGGAATTAGAGATCCTCCAATATGAGGCACCGCCAAAGGAAACCCTTATGATCCCAGTGTCCCCTATCCTCGTCTGCCGCCTCCTCCACATGTGGGAAACATCGGCATCGGTACCAATTGTTAGCAGGCGCCTCAACGCTATGTACTGGGTTTGCCGAAGCCCTGGGTTCCAAAAGACCAGCTTCCCCCCAACTCTATGGTTGTGGAGTCAGCCATGTGTAGGCTTAAGAGCCAAAAATAACATTTGTTGGTACCTCCCGGTAGGGAGGCCCCAAACCCTTGATGCCCTTGGCCAGAAAGCCTTTCAGGACTCGATGCTAACATGCCGAATTCAGTCCTCCCAGCTCTACATCGTCATGTACCTGAAGGAACTGTCGAAGGAGCTCGGTGGATTCTCATCAGGCCTCGATGGAGAACCCCTGCAGAAGTTCAAGACCCTAACCTCGGCAGTGAAAGAATGCTTGAAGTTTCTGTCCTGAGCAGCCTGCAATGGGTTCAAGTCATCGGCCAAGGTGGCTGCTACCAGTATTGGGGCATGACGCCAAGCATGGCTTCAATAATACGACCTGGAACAATAGATACAGGACAAATTAATCAATGTCCCCTGCATAGGTGAAAATCTATTTGGTAGGTCCATGGCTGATAAAGCAGTGGAGATAGAGGCCGAGTATATGACGAGAACCAGGCCCTCAAAGAAGACCTCTCTGTCATCTACCTGGATTTCAGCAAAGCCTTTGATACTGTTCCTCATAGGAGGCTTATCAATGAACTGATTAGTTTGGGGATGGGTCCCAAGGTGGTAAACTGGATCAGAAATTGGTTGACTAACAGACGACAGAAGGTGATGATAAATGGAGCTCACTCGGATGAAAGGAAGGTGATTAGCGGGGTGCCTCAGGGTTCGGTCCTAGGCCCAGCACTGTTCAATTTATTTATGAGTGATATTGCTGAAGGACTGAATTGAAAAGTCTGTCTTTTTGCAGATGACATGAAAATTTGCAACACAGTGGACTCCCCCGAGGGAGTGCTTAACATGAGGAGGGATCTGCAAAAGCTGGAGGAATGGTCTGATGCTTGGCAATTAAGATTTAATGCGAAGTGCAGTGTCATGCACTTGGGTAGCAGAAATCCAAGGGAAATGTACACGATAGAGGGCAAGAGGTTGGTGTGCACAGAGCAGGAGAAAGACCTCTGTGTGATTATTTCTATAGATCTCAAGTTGGCAAAACAGTGCGACAAGGCGGTGGCAAAAGCCAGGAGGATGTTGGTCTGCATTCGAAGAGGAATTACCAGCAGAAAGGAAGGGGTACTAGTACCACTGTATAAGTCTCTGGTGAGACCTCACTTGGAATACTGTGTTCAGTTTTGGCGACCGTATCTTGCAAAGGATGTAAAAAGAATGGAAGCTGTTCAGAGGAAGGTGACCAAAATGATTTGGAGCCTGCGTCAGAAGCCTTATGAGGAGAGACTTGAAGACCTAAATATGTACACTTTGGAGGAGAGGAGGGATAGGGGAGATATGATTCAGACCTTTAAATACTTAAAGAGAAATAATGAACAAACAAACCTCTTCCAGAGACGGGGAAGCTGTAAAACTAGAGGGCATAACATGAGGCTGCAAGGTGGTAAATTGAAAGGCAATATCAGGAAATACTTTTTTACTGAAAGGGTGGTGGATGCTTGGAATGCCCTCCCGATGGAGGTGGTGGGGACAAACACAGTGACGGAATTCAAAGTGGCCTGGGACAGACACTGTGGATCACTTTATAGCAACAAGATTAAATTAAAATAAACTGAACCATCTAATTCCTCAACAAATAGGGGTGTCCTACATAGAGCGATGGGGGGAGGAGCGGTGTGTTCACCCCTAAACAAACAAAGATATGGGGAGGGATGAAGACATGGGGAGGGATGCACCTGCTCCTGGTGGGTGCACCACTAAGCAAAGACATGGGAAGGGGTGCACCTACTCCTGTCATATTGCTGGGAAGACTAGATGGACCATACTGGTCTTTATCTGCCGTCATTTACTATGTTACTATGCAACCCCGGAAGAAAACCCTGTGGAAAAAGCCCTTCTTCCCAAGGAAGAAAGGGGACTAGTACTCTGCACTTGTAGGCCTTCTCAACCCCTCAGCAGGGTCAACAACAAAAGGGCCAGGGACATGGTCCCAGAAAACAAAAAGCCCCAGGCACAGCCCGGGGGAAACTTTTGACTGTCTGGGCGCGACCTCCATTCTCCCAGGAGGTCCTCTGCTGCTCACATTTGCCCTCAGGTGGACAGCCATCACCACTGATACTTGGGTGCTACAAGTGGTCAAGGAGGTCTACCCCCTCCACCTACATCGGACGCCACCTTTATACTTCCCGGGAAACCCCACCAGGCCTCTCCTACACCAAACCCTGCTCCTCACCGAGCTAGCAGGACTACTCTGAGACAAAGCAGTGGTGCCAGTGCCAAAACATCTCTGGGGCACAGGCTTCTACTCCAGAAATTTCCTCGTCCCCAAGAGGACAGGGGGCCTCAGGCCCATCCTGGACCCTGCTAGAGCTCAACAAGTTCCTGGTCAGGGAGAAGTTCAAGATGCTCTCCCTTGGAACACTTCTGCCATTCCTCCAGCAGAGAGATTGGCTTTGCTCCTTAGACCTAAAGATGTCTACACTTACATCCTAATTCACCCCAGCCACAGAAAATACCTTTGGTTCGTGGTGGGGGGACAGCACTACCAATACTGGATGTCGCCCTTTGGTCTGGCCTCATCTCCCAGGGTCTTTACAAAGTGCCTTGCGGTGGTTGCAACTTATCTCAGGCTTCAAGGGTCCTTCATCTTCCCTTATTTGTATGACTGGCTCATAAAGGGAGACACAGCTACAGAAGCACAGTGCACTACCGGATGGACCATAAATGCCCTGCAGCACCTAGGGTTTGTCATAAACTACTCCAAGTCCCACGTAACTTTAGCTCGGCACTTAGAGTTCATGGGGTGCAACTAGGACACCCTTCAGGTAAAAGCATTCCTCCCTCAGGAGAGATCAGAACACCTCAGGGAATTAGCCGCAGAGGTGCAATAACACAGGACATTATCCGCCTGGCTTCTCCTCTGCCTGCTGGGACACATGGCTTCCACGGTCCACGTGACACCAAATGCCCGCCTGCATGTGTGAGCAGCCCAGTGTTGCCTCCGCTCTCAATGTACCCAAGCCACAGGCAAGCTCAAGGACAGAGTGCAGGTGACCCGCCAGTTAGAGGCTCCCTTGGATGGTGGCAGAACCCATGCCATTTTCAGGCAGCCACCCCCCAGGAGGTCCTCACTATGGACACCTCTCTAATGGGCTGGGGAGCACATTGCGAGAATCTCCAAACACAAGGCTGCTAGTCCCATAGGGAATCCGAAATGCAGATCAACCTGCTGGAAGGGCAATATTCCTGGCTCTCAGAGCCTTCCACCACCAACTACAGCACTATCCGGTGATGATCCAGACTGTCAGTCAGGTTGCGATATTCTACATGAGCAAATAAGGTGGTAGCCCTTTGCTCCTATGCTACATGCAGACTGATGTTCCTAGGGGCAGTCTACCTCCCGGGTCAGGACAGTATCTTAGCAGACAAACTGAGCAGACTACTCCAGCCGCACGAGAGGTGCCTGGAATCACCGGTAGCCTCGCGGCTGTTTCGGCTCTGGGGCATCCCAGTGATGGACCTGTTTGCCAGCCTGGACAATGTGCAGTTGGTCCATTTCTGCTCCCACCGATTGCACTCGTCTCAGGTAGAGGCATATGCATTCCTCATTACGTTTGACAGAAGGTGATAGCCAAGACCCTGTTCAGGCTCAGCATGACAGAGCATCGCTAGTGCTGATAGCACCTCGGTGGCCAAGGCAACCCTGGTTCCCACTGCTCCTCTCCCTATTGATGATACTGCCGATTCCCCTGGCCAAGCCCCAGGACTACTCTCACAGGAGCAGAGCTCTCTCCTACACCTCAACCTGGGGCACCTCTTGCTCATAGTTTGGCTGCTGAAAGGGTAGCGTTAGCCCCCTTCAGTCTCCTTCGAGACGTGGAAGAGATTCTCCTGGTCTCCCGTAAGACCTCCATGAGAAGGGCGGTATGTCTTTAAGTGGCACCGTTTATCATTGTGGCGCACAGAAAAGTGGACGAACCCGTTCTCCTGCTCAGTGCATGAGGTACTCCCAATACCTGCTCCACCTATCAAAGGCGGGATTGAATTCCAACTCAAAGTACACCTGAGCGCCATCGCAGCGCATCACCGCTCCGTCGAGGGGGAATCCCTCTTGGCTCAGCGCCTTGTGTCTCTGTTCCGTTGGGGCCTCATGTTGTCCAAACTCCCCATCGGCCCTCCAGCTGCGGAGTGGGACCTAAATGTGGTGCTCTCGCAGCTCATCAAGCCTCCGTTTGGGCCCCTGGCCACCTGCAGTATCTCTCCTGGAAGGTCGCCTTCCTGGTAGCACTCACATCAGCTCACAGAGTCAGCGAGCTCCAGGCTCTGATGGCAGAGCCTCCTTACACAAGGTTCTACAAGAACATGGTGGGTGTTCCCCATTCCACCTCAATCAGGAGGTGGTGCTCTCCACTTTCTTTCCCAGGCCTCAAACCAGTAGGGCGGAGACTGTTCTCCATATCCTGGATTGCAAGAGAGCCCTGTCCTTCTAACTTCAGCACCACCAAGAAAAGCACCACACCACGTTGCTCAAGAGACACCCAGTCAATAACACGTGTTGGTTTGTTTGAAAGGATACTTTTATTCAATAACTTTGAAAACCTGAGAGCCCGACACAGGCCGTGTTTCGTTTGCTACTTCCTCAGGGGATTCAGGTTTGCTGCGAATAATAACCATAGATTGTAATACATTCAGACACATTAAAAATATAAAATCATGTTTCATACATCTGTATAAAAAAACTTAAAATCATATTTCATGCATATATAAAAAGCCCTCCGACCCTTCTATGTTCAGGCTACTGAAGTGCTGGTTCTCTGCCGGACACCTGGGTCTTGCGAGAGTCTCTCAGGAGGGACTCAACTGCTGCTGATAACGGCTCTCCCTTATAAGCCACCGTGGCATTTTTGTTTTACAGGTTCTCAGTGGCCTATAGTTGGGGAGTCCCATATGTGAGGGCTGACTTCCTGCTTGTTCCTGGAAAAAGTGTAGTTACTCACCTGTAACAGGTGTTCTCCAGGGACAGCAGGAATCAGTCCTCATAACCCTCCCTCCTCCCCTTAGAGTTGTTTCTTTACCATCTTTTATTTTTGCTGTCTTATCTATATCATTTGACTGAGACAAGATGGCACCATTTGGTGGAAAGGGGACCACGCATGCGTGGTGCATCTCCCAAAGGCTTTCTTTGAAAGCTGGGGAGATGTTTCCGCATGGGCTCAATCCGTGCCGATGTCACCCATATGTAAGGACTGATTTCTGCTGTCCCCGGAGAACACCTGTTACAGGTGAGTAGCTATGCTTTCCCTTACCTTTGTCGTAGCTTCTGATTCTACAACCCTGTTTAAAACATTTTTCTTTTTGCATGTCTTGTCATTGTAGGATCCTGGTTCACCTGAGTCGAGAAGGAGCAGATGTGCAGATCTATGCCCCAGACAGTCCCCAGATGCATGTAATTGATCATAGCACGGGACAAACAGCTGGGGCAGAGTCCAGGTAAGAACATAGGATGTGCCATTGAACTCATTATCCTGTCTCAAATATGATTGTTATGGATAATCAGATATGATTCTTATTGCTTATTCCTAAGAATAAGTGGTGGCTTTTCCAAGTCTACTTGGCTAATAAACAGTTTATGGCTTTTCATCCAGAAACTTGTCTAAATCCCTTTCTAACTAAACTGTGCTAGGTGCCTAAACCACATCCTTTGGTAACAAATTCTACAGCTTGATTGTGCATTGAGTGGGAAAAAACACTTACATTTACAAACCCTTAATAGGGTAACAGTCATTTGCTATTGCTGCTCTGCTCCATTCATGATTTGATGGATCTCCCATCATATCTTCTCTCAGCCATCTCTTCTCCAAGTTGAAGAGCCATCCGTTCCCATTATCATTCTTTGTTGTCCTCCTTCATACCTTTTTTAATTCATCTATATATTTTTTTGAAATGAGGTCATCCCAGCTGCACACAGTACTTAAAATGTAATTGCAGCATAGATTGATAGAGGAATTATGATCTCCATTATTCTTCATTTCTTTTGAAATAATTCTTAATATTCTACTTGGGGGAGGGACATATTCAAAATGTTTTAGCCAGTTAGCAGATGTGCTAACCAGCTAAAATGTGGTCAGTGGGATATTCAGCGGCAATAACATGGTTAGTGTCGCTAAAATATTTCTTCCTAAGTGGGTTAAATGCCCCAACACTAACCAGTTAGCATCAAGACGTTCCAAGGGCAGTACTTTTAGTTAGCTGGTCAATGGCTATATTTAGCAGCTAACGAGCTAGCTAAAATGCCTAAAGTTAGAACAGGTGAAAGGCTGTCCTAAGTTTAGGTGTTTTAGCTAGCCGGTTAGTAGCTCAATATTGCCACTGACTGGCTAACTAAAATGCTATCTGAGCAAACCAAATATTCATTGCTGACCGCTAGATATGGCCTGGCAGTGAATATCTGGTTTTAAATTAAAGCAGCGATAGCCAGCCACTTTAATGGCCACCACTGCTGAATATAACCCCCACTTGTTTTTTTGACCATCACTGTACATTGTTCTGATGATTTCAAAGTGCAGTCCACAAGGACTCCAAGATCTTTATTCCAGGTGGTGACTCCTAATTCTAACTAGAAATAACACAATGAGGGACTTAATATTTATTTTCCTTATTTGTACCACTTTGCACTTGTCCACATTAAATTTCACCTGCCATTTAGATACCCAGTCCCAAGTTTCTTAAGATTTTCCTACAATGTCACACGATCCGTTCATTGCTCCCTTTTCCAGATCATTTCTAAATAGGTTACAATGTACCAATTCTAGTATATAGCCATGGAGAACTCTACTATTTATAAACTGAACATTTAATTCTACACAACACCCCCACTCATTTCTATACTACTTCTCCTCTCAAGCTCTTTCCTCTTTATTTTGTTAGATTGGAGTTCCTTTTTTACTTCATGTTAAAAATTTTATTTTTGTAATCCACATTGCTTGTATACATAAATGCAGTATATCAAATAAAGGAAAACATAAACATACTATTTGTATACAGTTTTAGCCAATTCCAGTCCATAATGGTACATTACCCCTCTTCCATGACTTTGTAATTCTCTTAGGAGGCTCTCATGAGAAACCTTTGTCAAATGCCTTCAGAAAATCCAGATAACGTTAAATTGATTGGCTCATCCTTATCACATTGCATTTGCAATAGATGGGTAAGGCAAGACCTCCCTTTGCTAAATCCATGTGGTTTCTGCCCCTTAAGCAATGGTTATCTGTCTGACTAGTAATTTTGTTTTTCAGAATGCAATGCAATGTGTGCCTTTTTTTACCTGACAAAATCGGACTCGCTGCAACCTTGGAGATTCTGAATTTCGGTTTTCTACCTCCTCATTCGACCTCCAGCTTTGCTTTACTGCTCCCACTCACTAGCATGGCCACTGCCTTGACCTTGTATTTTTCTCTAATTGCTTGTCCTCAAATTTCTGTACCTCAGTTCTTCCCTTATCTCCAGGAACAAGCAGGAATGAGTCTTCACATATGGGAGACGTCGCTGACGGAGCCCGCACGGGAATGCTCCCCAGCATCCAATCAGAAAGCCTTTGGGAGCATCCCCCACGCCTGCGCGGTGGCTTCCCACCCTTCCTACTGCCTCTCCCCAGTTTTTCGTTTTCCGCGGAGCAGGCAGGACGTCCCTCCTGCCACCGCAGAACTTTTTCCCCTTTTTTTCTTGTTTCTGTAGTCGCGGCTTTTTCCCGCCGATAGCGGCACCTCTGTGCCCCTTTTGTTTTTTTGGGGTTTTTTTTTCGTCGCCTAGTGGGACCTTTTTCCCCTCTGGGCGCCGAGGCCTACCGGGCTTACAGCATGGAGCCTTCTTCCCCCCAGAAGTGCCCTCATTGCGGGGACTTAGTTTTCCACATGGACTCCAATGCCTGGTGCCTCTCTTGTTTGGGGCCTGACCCTTTCCTCCCGGGTCCTCTGGGCTACAGTGTCGGGAGAAGACCTTCCCTTTTTCGGGTATCCCTCGATGACGTTTTCACGCCCAAGGCGCGGTCATCGGGTCGTTCTTCTCTCCAGGATCAGGTAACCACACAATAGTCTGTTAAGACTAGCCAAGTCTTGAGGGGCGAGTCTCATGCGCGGCATGGCGACGGCTCCAGCCAACCCCTCAAGTCTCCATTGGCTAATATACCCCGGCGGGAGTCCTCGGGCTCCAAAGCATCTACGGGGTTTCGGGATGTTCCTGGGGTTCGCTCCTCACAGAACATGCCCGAGCCATGCTCGAGGGAGGTACCCGCTTCGAGCGGTGCCGATTCCCCGGCATCGGCGCCGGCGTCGAGTGTCCCACTCTTCGCCAGGGATCGTCAGCTGGTGTCCTCGGCGCCTCCGGAGCTGATCGACTCGACCGAGTCTGACCTCCCTATATCCAAGCCACGCTCGGGTGTGGTATCCGCTCTGGGCGGTGCAGACCCCCCCGGCATCGGCATCGGTGTCGAGCGTTCCGCTCCTCGCCGAGGATTGTCCGGGGCCGATCGAATCAGTCCAGTCTGGCGTTCCTTCATCCCTGCCATGCACTGGGGTGGTATCCGCTACGGGCGGTGCCGACCCCTCGACGTCGGCGTCGGTGTGGAGCGTTCCGCTCCTCACCGGGGGTTGTCAGCCGCGGTCCTCGGCGCCTCCGGGGCCAACCAACTCCTGCCGTTATGGCGTTCCTACGGGGGTGGTATCCGCTTCCGGCGGTGCCGACCCGTCGGTGTCGAGTGACCCGCTCCCCACCGGGGATCGCCTGCCACTGCCCTCGGCACCTCTGGGGCTTATCGACTCGACACAGTCTGGCGGCCCTACGTTCAGGCCATGCGCGGAGGTGGTACCCGCTTCGGGTGCGTTGGCGTCGATGGTTCCACTCTTCGCCGGGGATGGTCATCTGGCCTCGCTCCCTTCGGGGCCGATCGCTTCGACCCGCGCTGGGTTGCCGGTATCCCAGCCCTGCGCGAGGGTGGTACCGGGTTTGAGCGGCGCCGCACTGCCGGAGACGGCAGGGGCGTCGAGCGCCAGGGATCGCTGTCGACCTTCCCCGGCGGCCTCGGGGTATGTTGCTCAGCCCCAGACGGGCGAACCCCCGGCATCGTCGCGGCCGTCGAGGGCCCCGTCCCTTCCTAGAAAGGGGACCCCGGGGTCTTCGATCGCTTCGATCCAGCCTGGATCCGTGCCGTCCCGCAATGGTACCCCGGCGTCGGCGCAGGAGTTTTGCACTTCCCTCCCCGCAGGGGCTCGTCGTCGGGCGACCTGGGTACCCTCGGGGACGGGTCGCATGCCCCGGAAGGATTTCCCTCCGGGTCAGACGGGCTCGTGAGGGGGCCCAGCATCGGGCAGTGCCTGCCGCCCGACATCGGCGCCGGATGACACCCTCTCCACCGAGCTTCGTCCTCGGGGGCCCTTGACGCTCGCGACGCCGATCGACGCGGTTCCGATCCGCTCCCCGGGATCAACACCGCCGGCACGGCCGCCCCCGCCGGGGCCCTCTAGAAGGGAGTCGATCTCATCGCTCGGTTCGATGCCCAGCCTGGAATCGGTATCCAGCCTCGAAGGCTTGACCACGACACGTCTCGAGATCGGCCCCTGTCCCCTCCCGCGATGCAGAGCGGAGATCGCTGGCCACTGCCCTCCGGCTGCCGCGGAACCGCTGCAGTTGCCGGGGGCAACGCTGCCCCCGGGTTCGGGGCCGAGGCCGATTCCTGCGGCTCCGTCGGAGCCATCGACCACTTCGATGCCTAGCTTGGAATCAATTCCAGGAGCCGACGACGCCATGTTGACTGCCCCAATCCGGGGCTGTTGGTCCCCTCCTCTGCCCAGTGGGCATCAGCCCGAGAGGTTTCTTGGTGCCCTAGCGGTCTCTCCCGACACCGCCTCCCACGGCATAGCCCCTCCGGGAGAGCCGTCTTTTCAGAATTTCCTCCTTGACATGGCGGACCTGCTGGCCATGCCTATCCCGGACCTAAATCCAGGCCCTGCGGAACAGGCCGCCGTGATGCTTCCTCTGCATCCCTCCCTGCAGGATCTCCTGCTGGGGGCTTGGCGGTCGCCTTTGAGGGTTCCGGCACCATCGACTGCGATGCATGCTCTGTATCGGGTGCCCCCCTCCCCGGGTTTTCGGCAGCACCAGCTTCCACATCGTTCCATTGTGGTGGAATCGGCGCTGAGGAAGGCCGGAAGCAAGGAAAAGCATTCTTCTCGCCCTCCAGGCCGCGCCTCGAAGACGCTAGATACCCTGGGATGTCAAACCTTCCAAACGTCTATGCTGGCGTCCAGAATTATTTCATATATTTTTTATATGAGTCTGTCGCTCCGGGAGGTCACCGAGAGATTATCTCGGTTGTCTCCCTTCTTATCTGCAACCAAGGCCTTTGAATATTCCTTGCTTCTTTATCACTGCAGGAATATCTCTGGGTTCCTTTCTCGTGCTTCTCTAGATTCCTTCCTGTTGGTCAGCAGATCCTCTGCTGTTGCCATTAGAGCACGCCGTACAGCATGGTTGCAGGCGTCCGAGTTGTGTAGACGGGCACAGCATAACCTGGGTAATTCTCCCTGTGACGAAGATCACCTCTTCAATAGCGAAGCCTTATGTCAGGCCGCGCAGTGCTTCGCTAACCTTCCCAGCGTTAGAAGCCATCCTAGGGCCCGGCTTCCCCCCGGCGGTGGTACACGCCTCACCAGACCCTCCTTCCCTAGGAAGAGGAAATGTCACCCCTCCGCCCACCCGCCAGGTGCGCCCAAGCAAGGGACCTCTCACCCTGGGTTGAAGTTCCCAGGCCCGCGCCAGGACTCTCATACCAAGCAGTTTTAGGCTCCGGTGGGCGGCTGCCTGCAATTTACCTTCTTACCAGAAGTTTACAATTGAGCTCTACTCTGGGGCTCGTTCAGTAGGGCAATTGGTTCGGAGGCTTATCCAGGGGTTCAGGTATTCTCCTTCCGTTGGAAGAGGGAGACCACCTCTACTCCATGATAGCTCTGGCCCACGGTCAACTGGCTTACCCTTAGGTACGTCCCCGAACCCTTCTCGGCCAGTATTCCCCTGCTGATTGCTTCCGTACCGGAATTTTCCTTCCAGCCGCTATAGTCCCCCAATGCTTACCAAGGACTATACCCTCATGTCCCCCGATTAGTGCGGGGGGCGAGTTTTCTGCGTGCAGGTCCTGGGGACACATATAGGGCCTCAAGCCTCCCTGATGTGTTCTTCCGGACTAATACTATCCTCTGTCCTTCACGCTACCGTGCTGTTAGTTCGCCGATCTGCCCTTGTTCCACCGGAATAGATCCCTCTCCCGGACGGATCTTGACGCCACCTCCCCAGGTGGATGTTCTGTGGATCAATGGCAGGTCCGCCTTACCAGTATTATGCTCATGGAGGTAGGTTCCTCGGCGTACCTGCGTTAGTGCCGGGTTGGGCGTTCTCCATGCCCAACGGCCTAGATATACCAGATATCACCGGCTCGATAGGCGCATTTTGGGGGATGCCCACAGTGCCTGTGTTCTACCGCCTATTTTTCCCAATGGCCGGTACTCACGCCCCCCCCCCCCTCCTGGGGCCGGCCAGTCCGCCTGCCTATTTATTTATTTATTTTATTTATTTAACACTTATTTCTATACCGCTCTTTCCCAAGTATCAAGTGCGGTTTACAAAGAACAGTAAGTTATATGGTATGTGGAAGCACATACCTAGTCGTTTTACATAGAACAGGTGGAACTATTTACAAGTAACAATATAACATTTGAACAGTAAAAAGTTTGAACGTATTTACATTATGGGTACTTACAAATTATATTATGGAACAAAATTGTGATGCATAAAAATATTTTGTGTGTTATGTAGTATTGTATGGTTGCTAACCTGTGTCTCTTTGTGTATTCTGATTAGGTAGTGTATTGTAGTGTAGAGAGAATAAATGGGTTTTTAGTTTTTTTCTAAATTCCTTTATGTCTGATAGATGGCGAATGTTGTCAGGCAGAGTATTCCATAGGATAGGTGCCGAATGGGAGAAGGCCCTCTTGTTGGTTTGTTTTCTTGCTTTTGTGTAATCTTTTGGAACTGCTATTGTGTTTGTGTTTCTGCTCCTTTGTGATCGTTTATCTAGTTCTATGTTAATGAGTGTATTGAGTACAGATGGTGCTAAGTTATTTATTAGTTTAAATGTGGTTAAAATAATTTTATATTTTATTCTGCAGTAAATGGGTAGCCAATGAAGTTCAGCCAGGATCGGTGTGATATGTTCTGTTGAGTTTATATTCATTATTATCCTTGCTGCTATGTTCTGGGTTAGTTGTATCTTTTTCATATTTTGCTTTGTGATGCCATTAAGGATTATATTTGCAAAATCAAAGTGTGGGGTTATGATGGTTTGAATTATAGTTATGAAGTCTTGTAAGTGAATCAATGGTCTTAATTGTCTCAATGTCTTGAGTTTGTAATGTATGTTTTTTGTCAGATATTTTATGTGTGAATCCATGTTAAGTTTAATCTCCAGGAACAAGCAGGAATAAGTCCTCACATATGGGTACGTCGGTACCGACGGAGCCTGAGCGGGAAAGCTCCCCAGCTTCCCAGAAGGAAAGCTTTTGGGGCCTCCCACTGCGCATGCGCGCTGCCTTCCCGCCTTCCTGACCAACTCTCCTTAGTTCTTCTTTTTCCGCGGAGCCAGCAGGTCGTGTTCCTGTCACCGCTGAAGAAGTTGTTATTTTAATTTATTTCTTTGGCCGCGTGTCTGCCTTCCCCGATTCCAGACCGGTACTGCCGGTCTTTTTTCCTTTATTTAAAAAAAAAAAAAATCTTTTTTTTTTTTTTTTTCCTCACTTGGTGTGTTAGTTCTGTGAGGCCTTTAGGCCTTCACTAATTCTCCCTCATGGAGAAACAAGCCTCTGCGTTTAAAAAATGCACCAAGTGCAGCGGTACTATTTCAGTCACAGACACCCATGAATGGTGTCTTAAATGTTTGGGGCCTGACCATTCCATTCCGGATTGCCCATCCTGTTCTTTGATGTCTAAACGTGGCTTACAGAACCGGGCAGCCAAGTTTCACATGCTGTTTTCTACAGATACTCCAGCATCGACATCTTCCAGGTCTTACTCTCCTGATGGATCTCAGTTAACCAAACATTCCTCTGGCAGGTCCTCAAAGGGCAAATCTCCCTCTAAGTATCGAGATACCCCTGGGCTTGACCCTGAGGACCCTGCCCCAGTCAAACAACCCCGGCGGGAAGCTCCGGCTTCCAAAGCTCCTCCTATGGGGTTACAGGTTGATATCGATGGCACGGCCTCGACCGATCACCTGTTAGACTGTTCTGGGGTACCGGCTCAATCATCCGGTACCGACATCCAGACAGTCGTGTGGATCATACAGTTCAATGGATCATACAGTTCAATCCATGCAGCAGGCCATTTTGGCTTTTATTAAGGCTGCGACGCCCTCGGTACCGCACCCTGCGGTACCGACTCCGGTTCCGGTACCACAACCGATACCGGTACCCATGCCTTCCACATCGACCAGGATACCGATTCCGGTTCCGGGGGTTTTCCCGATACCGATCCGGTTCCGGGTACCCCCGATGTCGATACCGGTCGATACGCTTATCGATCCCTGGAAGCAAACTGACGATACTTTGAGTCTTCTGATGATCCTGATTCATCAGATGACTCTGCTGAAGTATCCCTTACTCTTCCTGAGGAGCCCTCTTCTCCAAAGAGGAGAATGTCTCCTCCAGAGGATTTATCCTTTCAAGACTTCATCATTGAAGTAGCTAAAGGTCTTTCTATTTCTGTATCCTCTGAAAAAGAACCTAGAGCAAAAAAGTTAGACATTTTAGGATACTCTAAGGTTCCCAAAGAGGCAGTCACCCTGCCCATCCATGAAATTCTTCAAGATCACATGATGGACTTATGGGAGACTCCTCTCACCCTATCTCCACATTCTCATCGTATGGACACCATGTATCGTGTCCCCCCTTCTCCTGGGTTTCAAAAAACTCAGCTCCCGCACCACTCCATTGTGGTGCAGTCAGCTACGAAAAGGATCAAGAGTACTAAAAGACACTCTTCTACTCCCCCAGGAAGAGAATGTAGGACTCTGGATGCTTTTGGAAGAAAAATCTTCCAAGCAAGTATGCTTATTGCCAGAATCAACTCATACAGCCTCTATATGGGCATGTTTCTGAAGGAAATTGCATTAAAAATACGCCATTTTCTCCCCTTTATCCCAGAGGATAGAAAGGAGGAGTTCCTTCTTCTGCTGAAGCATACCCAAGATATTTCAAAGTTCTCCAACAGAGCAGCCTTTGACTCCTTTGAAGGTGCTAGCAGAGCCTCAGGTATTGCCATAGCGGCTCGCAGAATTGCTTGGCTCCAGGCCTCTAACCTTGAACCCTGGGTCCAGGATGGGTTGGGAAATTTGCTCTGTACGGGTGAGAATCTGTTTGGTAAGGAGTGGCAAATCAAAGCCACTCAAATGGATGCAGAGAATGCTGCTTTAGATAGACTTTCTAAGTCTACCTCTACCCCTGTCAAGAAGAAATCTTTCAAAAAGCCTTTCTACAAGAAGGCCAGATTTGCCACAAATACTGGCCAACAATCTTCCTCAGCTCGCTTTGCTCCTAAGCGTCAGCAGCCTAAACAGGCCAGGGCAAAACCTGCAGGGGCTGCTACAGTCCAACAGTCCCAACCCCCTCAGGGATTTTGACTTAAAACTAGAGAACTTAACCTTTCTGGCTCTAAAACATCCAGAACCTCTCACCATTCCAGGAAGGTTAACTCATTTTGCTCCCAGATGGGAGCAAATCACATCAGAGCAATGGACCCTCTCTATCATCAGAGAGGGCTACAAACTACATTTCTCCAACCTTCCTCCCCATACCATGGTGAGAAGTTTCAATTCTCCCCCATCTCTCCTAGACCTGTTGGGTCAGGAGGTGACCACTCTTCTCGCCCAAAAGGCAATAGAAGAGGTTCCTCTTCCTCAACAAGGGTCAGGTTTTTAATCTCCTTATTTTCTCATTCCCAAGAAAACAGGGGGGTACAGACCCATTTTGGATCTCAGAGAATTGAACAAATTTCTATACAGGGAGAAATTCAAGATGCTTTCTCTAGGCACTCTCCTTCCATACCTACAGAGTCAGGACTGGCTTTGTTCTCTAGATCTCAAGGATGCGTACACACATATACTCATCCATCCATCCCACAGAAAATTCCTACGGTTTTCTGTTCCAGGGAAAACACTTCCAATACAGAGTACTTCCCTTCGGTCTAGCCTCTGCTCCAAGGGTATTTACCAAATGCATGGCAATAGTAGCTGCATTCCTACGCACCCTGGGAATTTTTGTCTTCCCATACCTGGACGACTGGCTCATCCGAGCTCCGTCTCAGTCCGAGGCTCAGACTTCCCTGGATCGCACCAGGCGAATTCTACAGTATCTGGGACTTGTGATCAATCTGCCAAAGTCCCTAGAATTCATAAGGGCCTGGTTGGATACCACCACCGCAAGGGCCTATCTACCTCAGGCCCGTTGCCAACGTCTAGTGCACTTAGCCTCTCAGACTCAGTCCAGAAGCCACTTGACTGCCAGAGAGATGCTACAACTATTAGGCCACATGGCCTCCACAGTGCATGTGGTGCCTTATGCTCGCCTACATATGAGAGCAGCTCAACGGACTTTATCTACCCAGTGGACTCAAGCATCAGGAGCTCTCTCAGACCAAATAGCAAACTCCAATCGTCTCTTTTGGTCTCTCCAATGGTGGATATCCACTCAAAATCTGTTGTTGGGGGCCCCCTTTCAACCATTGTTGCCCCAAGCAACCCTCACAACAGATGCCTCCCAAACAGGTTGGGGGGCTCATCTCCAAGATCTCTCCACTCAGGGCACTTGGTCTCCACAGGAGACCACCCTTCATATCAACCACTTGGAACTTCAAGCAATCTTTCTAGCTCTCAAAGTTTTTCATACCCTCCTCAGCAACATGACAGTCCTTATTCACACGGACAATCAAGTAGCCATGTTTTACATAAACAAACAAGGAGGGACTGGCTCTCTGTCGCTTTCCAACGAAGCTCTAAGATTATGGGCCTTCGCCAGAGAGCATCAAATCCATCTCCTGGCAGTATATCTTCCAGGAATCCAAAACTCTTGGGCAGACAGACTCAGTCGAGTTCTGCTTCCACACGAATGGTCCCTGCACATGGATCAGGTACTCAGAATCTTCCAGAAATGGGGAACCCCGGACATAGACCTCTTTGCAAGTCCGTGGAATGCCAAACTTCCCCGGTTCTGTTCCAGAATTCCGTGTCAGGGAGTTCAGACCAAGGATGCCTTCCTCCTGCATTGGGTTCAGGGTTTCCTGTATGCCTTTCCACCCATTCCTTTGATTCCCAAGACTCTGTTCAAACTTCAAAGGGATCAAGGGTCCATGATCCTCATAGCTCCATGCTGGCCACGCCAAGTGTGGTACCCTCTACTTCTGCATCTCTCCCAAGCCCCCTCCCTGGACTTGGGAGCGGCTCCAGACCTTCTGTCTCAAGAGGAGGGGACTTTGTGGCACCCAAACCCCAAGTCCCTTCACCTCAGAGCTTGGTTACTGAAGGCCTAGACCTTCAACACTTCAATCTTTCGCAGCAAGTGAAGGATATCCTACATGCCTCTAGGAAACCTTCCACTAGGCGTTCTTACGCTTTTAAATGGAAAAGATTTTCCATTTGGTGTGCTCAAAAGGGTCTTAACCCTCTGGCACTCCCATTGAATTCTCTTTTGGAATACCTCCTGCATCTTTCCAATGCAGGACTCAAAACGAATTCAGTAAGAGTCCATTTGAGTGCTATTGTGGCATCACTTAAGCCCATCAATGGACAACCTGTTTCCTCTCATCCTCTTATTGCAAGATTCATGAGAGGCTTAACTTTAACTAAACCTCCCATTCGACCTCCTCCGGTGGCATGGGACTTAAACTTGGTTCTTGGTCAGCTTATGAAGCCACCTTTTGAATCCTTAGCCACTACCTCCTTGAAATTTCTTTCCTGGAAGGTTATTTTCCTCATTGCAGTCACTTCAGCTCACCGCATCAGTGAACTGCAGGCCTTAGTGGCTAATCCACCTTACACAAATGTGCCTTATGCCTAAAGTGGTCTCACCTTTTCATCTTAATCAAGAGGTTTATTTACCTGTCTTTTTTCCAGCTCCTCATGCATCCAATGCAGAGAGGAACCTTCATACTCTAGACTGTAAAAGAGCTCTTGCCTTTTACCTCCACAGGACACAGCAACATCGAAAGTCTTCTCAGCTTTTTGTTGCTTTTGATCCTTCTCATTTAGGACTTCCACTCTCCAAAAGAACACTCTCCGATTGGATTGCTCAGTGTATCTCTTTTGCTTACCAGAGTAAGAACCTTTCTCTGGAGGGCCATGTCACCGCTCACAGCGTGAGGGCCATGGCCACCTCTATGGCTCATCTAAACTCTGTGTCCATTGACCAGATCTGTCGAGCAGCCACCTGGGCCTCGGTTCATACCTTTACAGCCCATTACTGTTTGGACAAGGACTCCCGCCGGGATGCCTTGTTTGGTCAGGCTGTCCTCAGACACCTGTTCCATTCTTGAACAACTCCAGCCCACCTTCCCTGAATGGATGCCTGAGATCCATAGGAAGATGAAGAACCTTTCAGGGTCTCATACCCTTTAGGGGATCTCCCGGGCATCTTAGCTAGGGAGTCCCCATATGTGAGGACTTATTCCTGCTTGTTCCTGGAGATAGCACAGTTACTTACCTGTAACAGGTGATCTCTGGGAACAGCAGGAATTAGTCCTCACAACCCACCCACCTCCCCTAGGAGTTGTATCTCTCTCTCTCTTCCTTTCCTCTCTCTATTGTCTCAGCTATAAACTCGAACTAAGGAGAGTTGGTCAGGAAGGTGGGAAGGCAGCGCGCATGCGCAGTGGGAGGCCCCAAAAGCTTTCCTTCTGGGAAGCTGGGGAGCGTTCCCGCTCAGGCTCCGTCGGTACCGACGTACCCATATGTGAGGACTAATTCCTGCTGTTCCCAGAGATCACCTCTTACAGGTAAGTAACTGTGCTTTGTCAAGTATCACACCTAGGTATTTTATTTCTTTTTTTAAGTTGATCTCGTGGTTGTCTAGGGTAATGGTGCTTGGAAGTGTGTATGTTTGATTTTTAGTGATATATAGTACATCAGTTTTTGAGAAATTGATGTGTAGGTTCTGATCGTTAAGCCATATTGTTAGTTCTTTAAAACATTCTGTTATTTTTTGTAGTGGAGGGTGCGGGATTTTAAATGGGAGGTAGAGCATTATATCATCGGCGTAAATATGGTAATATACGCCATGACGTTTAAAGATGTTACAGACTGGTTGTATGTAAATTTTAAATAGTAGTGCTGATAGCGCGGATCCCTGTGGAAGGCCTTGTGTTTGGTTGAAAGTGGTAGATGTTTGGTTGAGGATTCTCACTGTTTGGGTTCTGTTTGATAGGTAGGATTTGAACCAGTTATAAACAGTAGATGTTATTCCAATTTGTTGAAGTCTGTTTAGCATTGTTAAGTGATTGACACTGTCAAATGCTGCAGAGATGTCAAGGAATACTAGGATGAATGCTTGCTTAGTGTCGTCAATTCCCCTTAATGAAGTGTCATAAAGGACTGTTAGTAGTGTTTCTACCCCATGGAATGGCCGTCAAGGAGGTTCAATGTATCAATGAATTCCTGTAGTTGAGTTTGGACTATTTTTTCTATAAGTTTTGCCATGAAAGGAATACTCGATATTGGTCTGTATGATTTTGGTGATAATTTGTCTAATGTGTTATTTTTAAGTATTGGTCGTATTTGAACATGTTTGAGAGATGGGGGTAAGTATCCTTTTTCTAGTGATAGGTTGACCATAGGGAGGATGAAAGCAGAGAGTATTGAGAATGTCTTTTTTATCCAGTCCACTGGGCATGGATCAAGATATGATGTGGTTGTGTTGATGTTAGATATAGTAGTTTTGAGTGTGTCCTTTGAAATTAGAATGAAGTTGGACCAGTTATCCAGTGTAGTGTGCGTCATTTCAGTGTGTGTTATTGGGGGGGTCATTTGTAGTTTTGTTTTATTAATATAATATTGTGCTAATTCTTGTGGAGAAATATCTATGGAAATTTCATCTGAGTTGTATGTTTTGTTTGTTAGGTTCTTTATTATGCTGAACAATTCCCTTGGTCGGTTAATTGAATTATTGAGTATGTTAGAGTAATAGTCTCTCTTAGTACTGTCTGTTGTTTCCTTATATATATGTAGGGTATTTATATATTTCTCATAATTTGTTAGTGTTTTGGTTTGTCTCCATTTCCTTTCTTCCGTTCTTAATTGTCTTTTTAGTTTTTTGAGTGTCATATTAAACCATGGGGCATGCCTTTTTTCAGTTTTATTGTCATTGCTATTATGTGGTGATGGGACTGGTTTTCTTTCTGCAGCCATGGAGATAGTTTTGTTCCAAGTTTTGATAGATTCCTCAAGATTTGTGGGTGTTAGGGTGAGGTGTGGAACTATTTGATCTAGGAATTCTTCTTCATTGAACTTTATAAATCTCTTAGTTTGTGGGGGTTGTGGTCTTTTAGTTTGATAGTTGTCAGGGATGGTAATATTGAATTTCAGGAGGTAGTGGTCAGACCAGGGAACTGGTATGTTTGAGAGTGATTCAGTGTTATATAAGTTGTGGAGTGAGTTTGGTAGGAAGACCATGTCAAGTGTTTTTCCTTTATTATGTGTTTGTTCTGTTATTTGGTGGAAGTCCAAATTGCTTATTGCATCTAAGAAGTGAGTTGATTGGGTGTCGGGTGTTGAGGGGAGATTAAAATCACCCATTAGTATTACTGGGTTTGTATCTGTGGATGAGGCTAGTAGTTCAATTAGATTGTCGGTATTATCTATATTGTATTCTGGTGGCCTATATATTAGGCATATCCTTATGTTTTTAATTTTTATAGTTAGCATGTCGACATTATCAATGTTACTAGATGAGATTAGTTTTGCATTGAGGTTTTTCTTTACTATTATGAGCACGCCTTAGATCGGCCCTCGGACTGGTTGTACTCTACTGCTGTGAAGTCAACAGCTTCTACTTTCAGTTATGCCCTCCTCCCGGAGGTTCAGACCCTTGTCTCCCTATCTCTTCGCTAGGGCAGACTGTGTACTCCTTCTGCTCCGGGGTACACCCCTACTACTCTCCGGAATAGGCTATCCAGATCGGCCAGTCTTCTACTGTTAGTCCTCTGAGTTATGGACTCTGCTCCTCAGGGAGTGCTCAGCTCTGCATAAAGCTTCCTTGAAGACCTGCCGTCCTTCTCCTGACCCATCTGACACCTGGATCTCCTGGCCTTCCGGATTTGGAACTTCCTCCTCGCTGCGGTGAAGTTCCCTTGAAGACCTCGCTACTGCGTCTACAGTACCTTCCGCACAGTTCTACTTCCTACAACTCAGTAGGTAAGCTCTACATGATACTAAGTCTTTAATTCATTAAAAGCTTAATGATGCTTCCATGCATTCTAATGACTACTCTCTCTGTAGTCTTTGGGTTTGCTGTTCCTCTCTTCTCAACTCCTACCCTCCATCCCTTAGGGGATGCCGGGGATTCAGGTTTTTTATAGGTTTTTGATTACCGCGTTTGGTATTTGTTTGTTTGGGGATTCAGGTTGGGCAAATGCCATCCCGTCCTGGGCCGCGCTTACGGGATCTCCCCCGGGCATCCTCAGCTAGGGAGTCCCCATATGTGAAGACTCATTCCTGCTTGTTCCTGGAGATAGCACAGTTACTTACCTGTAACGGGTGATCTCCGGAACAGCAGGAATTAGTCTTCACAACCCGCCCACCTCCCCTAGGAGTTGTATCTCTATCTCTCTATTCCTTCCTCTCCTCTCCTTCTGGCTCAGCTATAAAACTCAACTGGGGAGAGGCAGTAGGAAGGGCGGGAAGCCACCGCGCAGGCGCGGGGGATGCTCCCAAAGGCTTTCTGATTGGATGCTGGGGAGCATTCCCGTGCGGGCTCCGTCGGCGACGTCTCCCATATGTGAAGACTAATTCCTGCTGTTCCGGAGATCACCTGTTACAGGTAAGTAACTGTGCTATCTGACCATCACCTGCTAAGCTTCACTCTGCACCCACTGCTTCAACTTCATCTGGTCTCCTCCAACCTATTTAGAAATCTTCATGCTATTGACCCTTTGGTTTTCTCGTCCACTGTTTCATCACCTCTTTCCTCCACTATATCATCTGAGTCTGTTGATGAGGCAGAGGCTTCCTATAACACTGCACTCTCCTCTGCTCTGGATACTCTCACTCCGCCCATGCCACATCCTGTGAGGCACACTATACTCCAGCCCTGGCTTTCATCCACTACCCGCTATCTATGTTTCTGTGTCCGTTCAGCTGAGCGTGCTTGGCTCAAATCCCATTCGATTGCAGACTGTCTACACTTCAAATTCATGCTTGTCTTTTTCCATTCTGCCATAGAACTCGCCAAACAAGACTATTATGTCCATCTGACTAACTTTCTTGCCTCTGACCCTCGCTGTCTCTTTACTACTCTCAACTCTCTCCTCAAGATGCCTCCGCCTCCGACCCATCCCTCCCTTTCTGCCCAAATCCTGGCTGACTATTTCCATGATAAAATCCACAAGATCACTCTCCAGTTCCCCACAAAGTCAGCTACTTCCCCTCCTCTCCTTCTTCACTCCCAACTTTCCGCCTCTACCTCTGCTACCCTTTCTTCCTTTTCTATAATCGCTGAGGAGGAAGCTGCACACCTTCTTTCCTCCTCCAAACTCACTACCTGCTCCTCTGATGTTATTCCCACCCATCTCCTAAGCCCCATCTCTTCCACTGTTGTCCCTTCCATCTCTCATATTCTTGAAGGCTGCAACTTCAAGCATGCTGTAGTTACACCTCTCCTTAAGAAACCCTCACCTATCCTTCTATGGACCCATTTCCCTCCTCCCCTTCATTTCTAAACTATTTGAACGTGCAGTTCACTGCCATTACCTTGACTTTCCCTCCTCTCAAGCCCTCCTGGATCCTTAACAATCTGGCTTTTGTCCTTTACATGCCACTGAAACAGCTCTTGCCAAAGGCTCCAGTGATTTGTTCCTGGCAAAATCCAAGAGCCTTTACTCAGTCCTCATTCTTCTTGAACTCTCTGCTGCTTTTGACACTGTTGACCACAATCTTCTCCTTGTCCACGCTTGTTTTTAAGGGCTCTATACTATCCTAGTTCTATTCTTATCTCTCCCATTGTTCGTTCTGATGGATCCTCCTCTGCTGCTATCCCGCTATCAGTTGTGTACTCTAAGGATCTGTCTTGGGTCCATTCCTTTTCTCTCTCTATACCCAGTCCCTTTGTGCACTCATCTCTTCCCATAGCTTTCAGTACCATCTTTATTCTGATGATTCCCAGATCTACCTCTCTACACCTGAAATCTCTCCTGCAATCCAGGCCTGGATCTCTGCTTGCCTTTCGGACATTGCTGCTTGGATGTCTCACCGCCACTTGAAATTGAACATGGCCAAAACTGAGCTTCTTATTTTTTCCCCCTAAAACTTCCTCTCCTCTTCCTTCTTTCTCAGTCTCTTTGGATTACTCCTCCCTGTTTCCTCTGCTTGCAACCTTAGGGTCGTCTTTGACTCCTTTCTCTCCTTCTCCACACATATCCATCTGATAGCTAAGACCCTGCTGTTTCTTTCTCTCTAATATCAACAGAATCCGCCCATTCCTTTCTGAACACACTACTAAGACACTTATTCACTCCTTAATCACCTCCCATCTTGACCATTGTAATCTACTCCTTGCTGGTCTCCTGCTGAATCATCTCTCTCCCCTTCAGTCTGTTCAAGACACTGCTGTGCGGCTAATCTTCTGCCAGCCTTGTCATGCTCTTATTACCCCTCTTTTCAATTCTCTTCATTGACTTCCTATCCATTTCCGCATCCAGTTCAAACGTCTGCTGACATATAAGTGCATACACTCTGCAGCTCCTCCCTACCTTTCCTGTCTTATCTCTCCCAACACCCCTCCTTGGGAACTCCGCTCTTCTGGCAAATCACTTCTATCTGTGCCCTTCTCTTTTACTGCTAACTCCAGACTTCGATCCTTTCACCTTGCTGCTCCTTATGCCTGGAACAAACTACCCGAGTCTGTAAGTTAGGCGCCTTCTCTGGCCCTTTTAAGATCTAGGCTAAAAACTCATCTCTCTGCTGCCGCTTTCTGATCTGGACTCACCTGATCTCCTTTGTGTTTCCTTACCATTCCCCCTAGATGTATCCCATGTCTACAACTGCTGTGTTGTCTGTCTTGTCTAGATTGTAAGCTCTGATGAGCAGGGACTGTCACTTACATGTCTGTGCATTGCTGCGTATGTCTTGTAGCCCTATACAAATGCTCAGTAGTAGTACCTGAAAGCCAAAATTTTTGTTTCTAGAACCTTTCTTCCTGTGTTATTGATATTCATATGTGCCATGACAACTGACTCTCTCCCAGCACATTTGTTATCCCTATCTAGGTGAGTGTGAAGTCCATTACCTTCACACCTGGATGTCAGATTACCAAGTTACTAAGTATGAGAGGATAATGCATCACCAGGAGGAAAGATCACTCTACAGGATCATTTTCTGCCAGGTGACTTTGCTACGCCAAAGCAGCACTAGGGCTGCCATATTGGAGGTAAAACAAAGTTGCAAATGCACATATACAATGGAAAAAACAGAGTGTTACTTTTGTCAATCAAGAACGGACACATGAATGGTTAAGGAGAGGTCACCTGAAACCGAAGAATGAAAGATTGATAGTTGCAATCCAGGACAGCGGATTATGGACAAAATAGTTTACGGCGAGTATTGAAAAAACTGGCACAACAGACATATGCCGATTCTGTAAGAACGAGCTGGAAACACTGACTCACCTAACAGCAGACTGTGAAGTTATGATGGCGGAAAAGTTCTATACAGAAAGGCACAACAAAGTAGCATGCCTCCTCCACTGGAAACTCTGTAAACATTACAACATCAATGTCCCTGAAAAGCACTGGGATCATGATCCTAAGAGAATCACGGAGAATGAAGAGGTTATGATCACCTGGGACATTCCCATTCAGACAGATAAGAAACTGGATGCCAGGAAACCTGACATAGTGGTAAAGGAGAAAACTACCAGAATGGAATTGATAATAGAAGTGTCAGTACCGAATGATTACTCTGTGAATCGCGTGGAGAGGCAGAAGATCATGAAGTACTAAGAAAATGTGGCAGAAAGATATGGAAATATATTTCCCATTGTACTGGGAGGAAGGAGGAACCAAAGAACAGATACGAAGACTGGCAGTGAATCAATGAAGGCTTTTATTGGTGACCCCTACGCGTTTCGGCCAATGGCCTTCTTCAGGGGGTAATATAAAAGAGGGCAACCTCAAAAAGAAACATATAAATGTAATCAATAAATAATGAACAATCATAATATTAAAATGCATGTACAGAAAAAACAGGCAAATCTACAAACATTTAAAACAATAATAAATAGCAATCATAAGAGACAGTCATAAATTAATATCATAAATAACTAATGATAAAAACTTATAAAACACATAAGACAATGTCACATAATGTATAGAGTATAATAAATCATATTACATGATAAAATGTATGACTAATAAAAAGTGCAATGAGTCAAACAAATCAAAAAGGAGAAATCCATATTAAAGGAGATGAGGAGGACACATGAAAAATGTACATTTATAAAACCGTACTCTGGTCAATTAAGACATAAAAAATGAACATAGCTAATCTACATCAAACAAATATACATAGGTATGGAGATACCATAAAGAATCTACATAAATTAGTTACATTTTAATTTAAACAATAGAACCATAAAAAAGTGATGATGTAAAAAAATAAATTATATAAATACCTTCTTGGCCTGTGCTTTCACATAAAAGACAGTATAGACCACTGAAGTATAAATAAAACATAAAAACAATGCATGTTTATTACATAACTGAGAATCCTATACTAAAAAATGGGAATACAAAAAAATAATTTTTCATTTTGTATAAAAATGGATCTTAAGTATCAAAAAGGTGGAGATAAAGGAGGAGCTTTTGATCACTGTAAAAATATCTCAAAAGTGCTGATATTATGCACGAAACAATTAAAAGAAAAACTGAAAGTAAAAACGATTGCAAAATGAACCAGCTGAATAGTAAACTTGATGTGGAGGGAATCTGGCACAGAACGTATATCCCAAATGGCATTAAGGCTTGTGCACGATACGAAACCGCTAGCATTGCAAATATTTAGATATAAAAAAAACAGTATTAGCGTCAATGAATGCCACTTCTAAGTAAAAGACTTTATCAGGTTCCGAATGTTATCACAATCATAAAGAAATGCTACAATGTATATATCAAGAATAAAAATATAAATTCTGTTGTGAACGCATCACATATATTTTGAAGGCAAATGCCTGAATTCTATAAGAGGATATTTTCTCCGGATCAAATACCGCATCAGAACAAAGTTGAATGTTAGATTTCAAATACTCAGTTGACAAGATTATGACACAAATGTTATAGCAAAGACCATAATTTGGGCTGTATTGATATAAATTTCGCCAAAAAATTATAGCCACCAACTGATAGAAACGTTGTAGAAAGTGATATTTATTTATTTTATTTAACAAGCACTTATATACCGCAGCTTCCAGAGATCAGCTGCGGTTCACAATTAACAACAGTCAACAAAACATTGTTTGTTTTACATGAAACGTCATAACTATATACAATGTAAAGTTAATAGAGTATGTTAAACAGATTGGCACAGAACAGTGCAACACTATAAACATTATGTATACATTTGGTAAGATAATAAAACCTCTTTTTAACGTACATCTATGAGTGTACACAACATGGTGATTAAACTGGAAACGTCAAAATCAAGTAAAGCATATTTATGTGAGAATGATAATATATAAGATTATGAAAAAAGGGGATCCCAAAGAGCTCTAAAAATAAAAATAAAATGGAGGAACAGAACTCACCGCTCTCTGCGTAAGGTAGACTTTGTGCTGAGTATAGGGCTGAGGCAACTGCCCGAAAGTGTTATAACGGCGTTTTCCCGCCGAATGATGTGAACGTGCAAAAGGCAAAGGTTACACTCAACCACAATAAAAAATATTTAAAACGACATATAAATATAATTAAAGCCTGCATAAGTATGTGTAGAAACGTATATATTTATCAACCACATGAACATGTTCAATATACTTAAACCGTCACGGAGAGATAATCGTAGTCTTCCCTTTTGTGCTCTGCAAAGGTATAAGGGAAACTGTTTGAACTAGCAAAAAGGAACTAATACACTTTCCAGACAATAGAATATATTATAATAACTGATCTAACTCCCTAGCTCACATATTTGCTGTTGTACTCTACAAGCAATGGAACATATTGTAATGACTGTCGTATCTCTCTTGCTCTTGTGAATGCTGTAAAGAAAAATGAAAATAGGGGGGGAGGGGGGAAGGGGGGAGAAAGGGAGAGGGGAAGAGAAGAAGAGGGATAGGAAGAAAGGGGAAGGGTGTGGGGGAAAGGAGGCGAGAGAAGGAAAGGAACAGAAGGGGGAGGAAGGGAGAAGGAAGGAGAGGAGGGGGAAGGGGAAGGAAAGGAAAAAAGGGGGGCAGGCAGGAAAGGGAAAAAAGGGGGGGAGGGAAAAGGGGAAGGGAAAGGAAAGGAAAGGGAGAAAAAAGGGAAAAGGAGGAGGGGGAAAGAAGAGGGGAAAGGGGAGGGGGAAAGAGGAAGGGGAAAGGGGAGGGGGAAAGAGGAAGGGGAAAGGGGAGGGGGAAAGAGGAAGGGGAAAGGTAGGAGGGGGAGGGGGAAAGGGAAAGGGAAGAAGGGGGAGGGGGAGGAGGGAAGAGGGGGAAGGAGAGGAAAAGAAGAAAGAGAAAGGGGGAAAGGGAAGAAGGGGGAAGGAGAGGGGGGTGGGGGTATGGGGGGTGAAGGGGAAGGATAGAGAGAAGGAAAGGGGGGAAGAAGGGGAAGGGAAAGGGGGAAGGAAGGAAAAGAGGGGGGAGGGGGAAAGGAGGAAGTAGGAGAAGGAAAAGGGAAGGAAGTAAGGGGGGAAGGAGAAGAAGAGGGGAGAGGAGGGGAAGGGGAGAAGGGGGAGGGAGGGGAAGGGGGAGGGAGGGGAAGGAAGGGGGAGAAGGAGGGGGAGGGGAAAAAAGAAAAGGGGAAGGAGATTGAAGGGCGGACGAAAAAGAAGGGGGGGGGGAGAAAATTGATATGGAACTAAAGAAAAACGGATAAATCTATCTTGATTAAGACCTTGTGGATTTAATGTCCGTAATTCATATATAGAGAAACAGTCACAGGCGTGAATAAACGGAAGGACAGAGTCCTTTATTAAACCAACAGCCGCCCGACACAGGCCATGTTTCATACAAATATGTTTCATACAAATATGTACATAGTTTCCCTAAGTTATAATCCCAGTTGTATATTTCCTGTTATATGTAAACTCACCACAGTCTGTTGATTGAAATGAGTATTCCTGTTTAATGTAAACCGCGCTGATGAAAAAGAGTGCGGTATAGAAGAAATACAAATAAATAAATAAATAAATAAATACCCTTCATCAGGGGCTAGCCAGGCAAAGAAACTAAAAACATAAAGATGAAGAATCAAAAAAATGATAAAAGAACAAACAAGCCAAGCCAATAAAAACATTAAAAACAATAATAGCAAAAACATTAAAAACTTTAAATATGTGGAGCAAAATTAAACCAATATAAATATATAAAAAACAATGATACAATAATTATAAACATGAAGAATAAAACAATAGTGCTTGGGACCTAATACAAAGTGTGTGTGAGTAAAATTTACTAACCTCTGTTGCGATTCATAAAATAAATCTTCACACTGTTTGTGCAAACATATGGATTGTATACTAATGCTAAAAAACATAAATAATGCAATTAAGAGTGATAAAAACATATGGCAAAACATTGCATTCCAATTTACAAACAACTAGCAATCGGAGAACACAATGAGGGAGGAGTAGCCTAGTGGTTGGGGCAAGGTACTTCAGGCCGGAAGGTCGGAGGTTCAAATCCCACTAGAGGACAGCAACCTTGGGCCGGAAGGACTGGGGTTTCTAGTCCCACAGATGCTCCTTGTGGTCTTGGGCAAGCCACTTAACCCTCCATTGCCCATGTTCCCTGTAAGTATTAGTGTATGTGTCTCATATCCCTGCGTGTTAAATGTATCCCCCAATTGTGTTGTGACCGCTTTGATTGAAGGATAAGGCAGTATACAAAACTGTCTAAATAAATAAATAAATAAATGAGAGGAGGAAAAGGACAGGATATGGAGACAAACCAAATACCAATACTTCAAGTGCAGCAATAATATTTTATGTAATCAGAGAACACAGAGAGAGGAGGAGAAGGACAAGATATGAAACCAAATACATGTAGTACTGCAAAAAACTTGTGCATGAAAAAGGTATCAAAAAACGATATTGTCTCAGAAGACCTCAATAGGAGTGAGTCTGTAAAAAATATAAACATATTAGTTATAATTTTGACCATGTTTTGTCAAAAAAAGGGGGGACAGTGACAACATACACGTATGGAATAGGGCCAGCATGTACGGAAACAGTCTAAAATATGAAACAAGAAAGAACCAACTGCCGCATTTCTATATAAACAAAAGTAAAAATCTTATGGGTACAGAGAGTTAATCAGAGATCTGAAGATGCGTGTGCAGAAGAGTGAAACTGACCTAAATAAAACTCAGTTAAAAATTGCCCACCACTATAATCCTACAGATCAAAATAGTTGAAAATACAATAAACATGCTAATGTAACTGCTGACCCTTATTATTAACCTGCTGATAAGTTTTTTAAAAGGAGGAGCGGAAAGGCTGATGCAATCGTATAGCTATATGTGGACCAAAAAAACCTAAAAATACCTAAAGACACAAATAAATGTGTTATAGATAAATTTAATTAAAATGTGAGCCACAATGTAAACCAAGCATAATCACCAACCTTTCTAAACTCTTAAAACAAAAAAATGAAAAGCATGAAACGTGAAGTTAAAAGTGAGCACATACCTCAAGAAACCGCCGTCAAAGCTCAGTTGACGCGCAGAGGGTAGGAGGACGCCCACTAGTGTGGTCCATAAAAATGAATTCCTGAATTCCTTTGCTCCCTGGCCTGATTCTGGTTCCATTTAGGTAGAAAACACTGTGTACAAAGTTTGAAGCCAATCAAATAATATTTAGGGGTGGCTCAACAAGTCTTGAGATTTCCCCCTGGGAGCAGATGACGAAATGTTGCATCATCTTGTATCATCCACTCAGTTCCACGCTGATTACATTTGATTGCATCATATTTGAACTAATCTCGTCTCTGAGAGGTGGCAAAGACATTGTACTATTATCTTTGTATCTTTATTCTTTTCAGATGGCGAAAAAACATGGTTTTTATCTCATTGAAGAAATGTCCACCACAATTCTGGGGGCCAAGCTCCCCAGCAAGGAGCAAGTGTTAAGTGTATTTTTACATCACCATATGACATTAAACAAAGGCATTAGTGAAAGTTCATCTATTGTAACAAGTGAAGTAGAAGCTTACTGGGAAAAGGCCAGGCTTCCTGTTCAAAGAAATGACAAAATTCAAGAAAAAGTAAAGAAATTGTTCAATCAGTGGACATTTTTGAAGAAAAACAAAGGGAGAGGAGGGAAACAAGAGGCAAATGAAAAAGAATTCCAGGTTGCAATGAAAAACCTATTTGATGTGGCGCATGCCAATGCAATGTCTTTAATTCATATTCAAGAAGACAAAGAATTCTTAATAGCGCAACGAGAACCAGGGCGCCGCGGCTCAATGTGCGCGATGGACAAGAAACTGGCCAACATGGAAGCAAGATCGCAACAGCGAGAAGAAGAACTGAAAAGGCGCAGACAAAAACATGTTGCCGAAGCCGAGGCAACTACAAGCCAAGTTCAGCTGGAAGGATCTTCTTCCTCAGCAGAGTCAGGTGAAGACTCGTCGACATCTGCGGATTCAGATAACGGACAGAAGAAAGCAACTCCACAAACGAAGCAGTTTCGACCTAACAATGTCTGGACCCCAAAGCTTACAGCAGCCTTGGATCGTACAGGGACAACGGATCGCAATGCTCTGTTTGTGGTAGCTGAAACCGCCAGAAGTCTGGGACATTATCCTGGGGAGCTCAATATCAGCCGCTCCAGCATCAAGCGTCATAGAGAAAAGCACCGTCAGCAACAATGGACGGACCTGCACAACGCATTCAAAGTCGAAGGCAAAACATGCATTGTGCATTGGGATAGCAAGTTATTGCCATCTCTCCTCTGTTCAACCACATCCGTTGACCGCCTTCCAGTTTTGATAACGGCTGTCTCCACTGGAGAAACACAACTTCTTGGTGTACCAAAACTGACATCAGGAACGGGCGAGAATCAAGCTGCAGCAGTTTATGAACTGTTACAGGAATGGTGTTTGGATGAAAAGGTTGCAGGCTTCTGCTTTGATACAACTGCATCGAACACGGGACGTCGATCAGGAGCGTGCATTCTTCTAGAACAGAGACTCCGTCGCATAGTCCTTCATTTGTCATGCCGCCATCACATTTACGAAATAATTATTGGTGCAGTATTCTCTACATGCTCTGGAGCTTCATCGGGTCCCGATGTCCAACTCTTTCACCGGTTCCAAAAGAATTGGGGCTCCCTTGACAAGTCCAACTAGCAAACTGGAAAAGACTTGGAGGTGCTGCAACCTGACAGGGATCGCATCATGAAGTTTGCGGAATCCAAGTTGGCACAGGGCAATCACCGAGATGATTACCTGGAATTCTTGGAGTTAACGATTGTCTGCCTTGGAGGGAATCTTCCTAGTTTCAATTTCAAGAAACCCGGAGCTTTCCATCATGCCAGATGGATGGCAAAAGTCTTGTACTGTCTCAAGATTTGGATGTTCCGAGGACAACTCAAAGATCTTACCCAACGGGAGGAGTCCTGTGTTCGTGATGTGAGCGTTTTCTCCATCCTGATTCATGTGGAAGCCTGGTTTTCTGCCCCTGATGCCGCAGTTGCTCCTCGAACAGATTTGGAGATGCTGAAGAAACTACACTCTTACCACAATGACCGTGTTGGAAGAGCGGCCAGAGACAAACTGCAACAGCATCTGTGGTATTGTCAGAGGAGATTGTGGCACTGTCACTGTTCGATGAAGCTGTTTCAGCACCGACAAAGCGGGCCATAGTGTCGGTCATGATCCCGGCAGAATCAGATGAAAGCGATGAGGATGATGACGAAGACGAAGATCCCCCAAAGCGGGTCGAATTGAAAAGTTCCATGATTCCACCACTTGAATCTTTTGCAACTCGCAAGTCAATCCGTTTCCTGAAACACCTCGACATCAACAGTGATTTTCTTAATGCAGACCCAGAAGACTGGGAAGAGAATGCATCATTCAAAGACGGTCTGAAGAAAGTAAAAAATCTTCCAGTGATCAACGATGTGGCTGAGCGAGGGGTCAAACTCATTGAGGAGTTCAACGGCCGACACACCACAAAAGAAGAGCAACTCCAGTTCCTTCTGGGTGTTGTCTCGCAACACCGTAAGATGTTCCCCACATCGTCAAAGTCCTTACTAGCATCTGGACCACATTGAGTGCTTGGCAAGCAAGATACCCCTGTCTATGAGCGGATAATACCCAGTGGTCTGACGAACCCTGGGGGGGGGGGATCCAGGGGCCTGATAGATAGGGACCTTGAACCACCCCTAAATATTATTTGATTGGCTTCACACTTTGCACACATTGTTTTCTACATAAATGGAACCAGAATCGGGCCCGGGAGCAAAGAAACTCCTACTTTTATTTTTTCCCCTATGGCAGTGGACCACCCTAAGTCGCCCACACATGCGCTTAAGATGAAAAAGAAAGAGGCGTAGTCTAAGGTTGGCGGGTCTCGTAAAGAAAATAAAAACTAAATGAACTGAATCAGACCACTCCTAAAAGGCATAAAAATATAGAGCTTGGAAAAGTGAAATTAAAAAATATATGCTTAAAAAAACTAAATTAAAGATGCTCGTGTGTCATCTGGAACTGAATACCATTTATTTATTTATTTATTTATTTATTTAACAGTCTTTTCTATACCGCCCCTTCCTGAGATCAGGGGCGGTTTACATTGAACATTAAACAGAACAATTGTATACTTCTGTATACATTTACAAGGAACATTATGCTTTAACTATATACAGGTGTACTTACAGGGAACATATTTTGAACATTAACTATAACAGAGCTTTTCAAACTATTTACAATTTATTTACATGGAGCGCATCTTAGTTAGTTACAGTGGTGAAATAGTCAACTGTTTGAGTGGTTCATTAGCGTGTTGTGTGGGGTTAGTGAAATTTCCTGTGTTAGTCATTTGTTCTGTCTTGGGTGCAGTGTATGTGTTTCTGTGATTGTATTGGTGAGGTTCTTTGTTGGTAGGGGATTTCAAAGTGTTTTGTAAAGAGGTAGGTTTTTAATTCTTTTTTGAATTGGTGAAGGTCTTTTATCATGCGGAGTGTTAATGGTATTTCATTCCAGAGGGTGGGGGCAGCAAAGGAGAAGGCCCTGTCACTTGTTGTCGCTTTAGTTTTTCTAAAATTTGTTTTTATGTTGAGGGAGTGGGTTGCGTTCTGTCTGCGTGATCTAGTATCTGATGGGGGGTGTATTAGGGTGGATAGTTGTGATGGGGAGATGTTGTTGATGATTTTGAATGTAGTTAGGAGGATTTTATATTCTATTCGGCTGTTTATAGGGAGCCAGTGTAAGTCTAGTAGAATTGGGGTCACATGGTCTGTTAGATTAGCTTTAGTGACCATCTTGGCGCATATGTTTTGGGCTCTTTGGAGAAGGTATATGCTTTTTAATGGAAGTCCATTTAGGAGACTATTACAATAGTCGAAGTGGGGGGTTATGAGAGTATTAACTACAGATCTAAAGTCATCGGTGTTGAGTAGGGGTCTCAGATGTTGTATTGTCTTGAGTTTATAAAATATGGTTTTTACTGTGTGTTTTATGTGTGGAATCATGGAGAGTGAGTGGTCTAAGATTATTCCAAGGTATTTTACCTCCTTTTTAACAGGTATAGGTGTATTATTTATTGTGATTGTATTGGGGTATTTGTAGTCAGTGTCTGATTTCCTCGTTATGAACATTGCCTCTGTTTTTTTGAGGTTAATGCTCAGGTGGTTGTCTTCAAGCCATTTAGTAGTCTCGTTCATACATTGGAGTAGGCTATCATATTTGGGATTGTTGGGGTTTATGGGGGTGGCAAGCATGATATCATCTGCGTATATGAAATGGTTAATTTTGTGCTTCTTAAATATGTTTGCAACATTACACTATGCACGATGTGAATAATACTAAATATGAGATACAAACTAAATTAAAAACGATGGGTGTAAAGAATTGTCAAAGCAAAACTCTCTGATAGAACCACTAAAGGAAGTAGCCCCACAGAGAGATAAGCGCCGTGAATAACAAACCATGTCAAAATGCCAGATGTGTAAGAGCATGACTAAATGAATAAAATACTAAAAACCCTGCAGTCACATACAAGTAAATAGCAAGAAAACAAACCTGACACATGAGAAAGACCGTAAGATCAAAAAGTAATCCATAATATGGGTGGTCCTAAATGTGAGATAAAAACTGAATTAAAAAAAGAAAGAAAAGTCGAGGAAAACCACTCAGATAAAACAATTGAAGAAGGTGGCCCTACAACGAGATGAGTGCCGTTGTTAACAGAACGATCAATGATAAAATGCCAGACGTAAAACCATAAATAAATAATTAAAATACCTGGGGGCACATATGAATAAATAACACAAAAACATAGGTATAGGAAAGGTGCCAGCCATAGCATCCAAGGGCCATAAAATGTAAAGGACAAGACTCCCAACAAACTTAAAAATAGAGGAAGAATATTATTAAACTAATCTATAGGCTCTGAAATGACTATGAACCATACGTAAGTGATAGGAATAAAAGTAAGCCAATCTGGAAAACAAGCCAGGAGACCAAATTGTATTTGAAACGGAAAACGTTAATCAAACCAGACAACATTTGACATCCTAGAGGCGGTGAACACATGTAATACAAGATCATAAAAAGACTGACAAGTCTGTCTCCAAGTCCAACCCCGCTGGAGCCAAGGAATCCAAACAGAAGATAAACCTTTGTTCAAGTCTCATAATAGTCTTCTTCACATCTCCACCCCTCCAATTGGTTTTAACTTTCTTAATGACAAAAAACTTATTTGTACCAAGACTCAAGACTTTGAAAAACAAGCCTAGGACATGACTGAAAGATTCTTGGCAAGAGATTATCCTATTAGGTATTTACATAAGGCATACATTAGGGCTCGCGACACTCCTAGAGATGAACTATTACAGATCAATAAACGCAATGAAGAGATAGGTATAGTCTGCCCTCTTATATATTCTGCACAGTCTAAATCTATAGTTAAGGTTTTACAGAAAGAGTGGCATTTGGTACAGACTCTACCAACATTCAGGAATCTTAAGCTCACGGTGACACATCAATTTGCACAATCTATTAGTACCTTCTGCTTTCACTGAGAGGAAGCTGTTGTCAAATTTCAAGGGGCAATTTCAATGTGGCAAATGCTCAGTGTGTTTGAATTAATTTCCTGTACGCAATTCCTTTGTTCACCCTTTTACTAACCAGATCTTTTACATAGACGACTTCTCCAACTGTGAAACTAGCATTGTTGTCTACGTCTCTGTGTCCATGTAAAAGGCTCTGTGTAGGTAAAACCACCCGCCCTATTAGGACCAGAATGCAATAAATGCAATGTGTGCCTTCGAGTCAGTCCTGACTCCTGGCGACCCAGAAGCTCCTGGGTTTTCTTGGCAGTGTCACCGGAAGTAGATTGCCAGGCCTTTCTTCCGAGGCAATGGAGGGTTAAGTGACTTGCCCAAGGCCACAAGGAGTGCTAGTGGGAATCGAACCCTGGTTGCTTGGTTACCAAGCCAGTGTTCTAACCACTAGGCTACTCCTCCACCAGGACCAGAATAGTGGAACATAAAAGCTGCATCAAACGCCAACTAACTGACAAGCCGTTGGTTCAACACTGGCTTGATGCATGTCATAAAATTATGGATCTTAAGTTTTTTGTCATTAAGAAAGTTAAAACCAATTGGAGGGGTGGAGACATGAACAAGACTATTATGAGACTTGAACAAAGGTATCTCTAGGAACAAGCAGGAATAAGTCATCACATATGGGTACGTCGGTACCGACGGAGCCTGCGCGGGAAAGCTCCCCAGCTTTTCAAATGAAAAGCTTTTGGGGCCTCCCACTGCACATGCGCGCTGCCTTCCCGCCTTCCTGACCAGCTCTCCTCAGTTCTTCTTTTTCCGCGGAGCCAGCAGGTCGTGTTCCTGTCACCGCTGAAGAATTTGTTACTTTTGTTTGTTTCTTTAGACCGCGTACCTGCCTTCCCCATACCGAAACCGGTATCGCCGGTCTTTCTTTCTTTCTATATCAAAAAAAAAAAAAAAAAAAGACTTTTTTATTTTCTTCAGCACAGCTTGGTACCCGGTGTTAGGCCTTAAGGCCTACACAATTTCTCCTCATGGAGAAGCCAGTCCCTGGTTTCAAAAAATGTACCAAATGCAGTGCTGTCATTTCTGTCACAGACACCCATGAATGGTGTCTCAAATGTTTGGGACCTGAGCACTCCATACCGGACTGCCCATCCTGCACCCAGATGTCTAAACGCGGTTTGCAGAACCGGGCTAACAAGCTCCATGTGCTGTTTCCTTCAGAAGCATCACAGTCATCCAGGTCTTCCTCTCCGGATGGATCTCAGGTAACCAAAACTTCTGTGGGCAAATCCTCTAAAAGCAAATCTCTTTCTAAAGATCGAGAGGCTCTCAGTTCTGAGTTCGAGGATTCTGCCCAGGCCAAAAAACCCCGGCGGGAGGTTCCGGCCTCCAAAGCAATCATGGGGTCACAGGTTGACATCGATGGCACGGCCTCGACAGATCACCTGTTGGACTGCTCTGGGGTACCGGCCCATACCGGTACCGACATCCAGGCAGTAGTGGCGTCTATGGGCAGTACTGTCCAGACCATGCAGCAGGCCGTACTGGCCTTCATTAAGGCTGCGACGCCCTCGGTACCGATTTCATCGGTACCGACCCCGGTTCCGGTATCTACACCGGAACCGAGACCATCGACTTCTAAAGGTCGATCGGTTTCGCATGCCGGATTCCGGCTTTCGCCCGGTACCGATCCCATGCCCGATACGCCCGATGTCGATACCGATCGGTATGCGTATCGTACATTGGAAGCACAGAAGGAGTACTCAGATTCTTCTGATGAATTCAATTCCTCTGATGACTCTGCTGAGCTTACTCTTCCTGAGGAGCCCTCTTCTCCCAAGAGGAGGATGTCTCCTCCAGAGGATTTATCCTTTCAGGATTTCATTGTTGATGTAGCTAAAGCACTTTCTATTACTACATCTTCTGAAAGAGAACCCAGATCAAAAAAATTGGACATTTTAGGATACTCAAAAGCTCCTAAAGAGGCAGTCACTCTGCCTGTCCATGAAATCCTTCAAGAACACTTGATGGATTTGTGGGAGACTCCTTTAACACTGTCTCCCCATTCCCGCAGGTTGGACACCATGTATCGGGTCCCTCCTTCGCCTGGGTTCCAGAAAACTCAGCTGCCTCACCACTCTATTGTGGTGAAGTCTGCCATGAAGAAAATAAAGAGTCCTAAGAGACATTCTTCTACCCCTCCAGGGCGAGAATGTAAGAACCTAGACTCTTTTGGAAGAAAGATGTTCCAGGCTAGTATGCTTATAGCCAGGATCAACTCTTATAGCCTTTATATGGGCATGTATCTTGGGCAACTTGCCCTAGAAACACAGAATTTTGCCCCCTTTATCCCTGATGATCAAAGGGCGGACTTCTTTTCTATGGTGACACAACTTTCCGAGGTCTCCAAGTTCTCCAACAGGGCAGCCTTTGATTCCTTTGAAGTTGCAGGCAGAGCTTCGGGAATTGCTATTGCAGCCCGACGTCTCGCTTGGCTCCAGGCTTCTAACCTAGAACCCTGGGTTGTAGATGGCCTCAGGAATCTGCCCTGTACCGGTGAGAACTTATTTGGGGAAGACTGGCAGATTAAAGCTGCTCAAATGGATGCAGAAAATGCCACTCTAGATAGACTTTCCAAGTCTACTTCTACCCCTACCAAAAAGAAGCCTTTTAAAAGGCCTTACTATAAAAAGACCAGATTTCCCACAAATACTGGCCAGCAATCTGCTCAGCCTCGCCTTGCGGCTAAGCGTCAACAATCTAAGCAGGTAAAGTCAAAGCCTGCAGTGTCTGCTACATCCCAGCAGGCTCAACCCCCTCAGGGGTTTTGACTTCCCTCTAGAGAACTTGCCGTTTCTGGCTCTAGCACATCCAGAGCCCCTCACCATTCCTGGAAGGCTAGCTCACTTTGCTCCCAGATGGGAGCAAATAACATCAGAGCAATGGACCCTCTCTATTATCCGAGAAGGCTACAAACTTCATTTCTCCAGCCTTCCTCCCCATACCATGGTGAGGCAATTCGGTTCTCCCCCATCTCTTCTGACCCTGTTGGGTCAGGAAGTCTCTTCTCCTCTTGCCCAAGGGGCAATAGAGGAGGTTCCTCCTCCACAACAGGGGTTAGGTTTCTACTCCCCTTACTTTCTCATAACAAAGAAGACAGGGGGCTTCAGACCTATCCTAGATCTGAGAGAATTGAACAGGTTTCTATTCAAGGAGAAATTCAAAATGCTCTCTCTGGGCCTTCTCCTTCCATACCTTCAGAGTCAGGATTGGCTTTGTTCTCTAGATCTCAAGGATGCGTACACTCATATACTCATCCATCCATCCCACAGAAAATATCTAAGATTTCTGTTCCAGGGAAAACATTTCCAGTACAGAGTACTACCCTTCGGTCTGGCCTCTGCTCCAAGAGTATTCACAAAATGCATGGCAGTCGTTGCCGCATTTCTCAGAGGCATGGGAATCTTTGTCTTCCCATATCTGGACGACTGGCTCATCCGAGCTCCATCTCAATCAGAAGCCCAGATTTCTCTGGACCGCACAAGGCGTATCCTTCAATATCTGGGACTTGTGCTAAACGTTCCCAAGTCCCAACTCATCCCTACTCAGTCCCTGGAATTCATAGGGGCCCAATTGGACTCCACCACTGCAAGGGCCTACCTCCCTCTGGTCCGAGGCCAAAGGCTAATAAGCTTGGCCTCCCAGGCTCAGTCCAGAAGTCACTTGTCAGCCAGAGAAATGCTGCAACTTCTGGGCCACATGGCCTCCACGGTTCATGTGGTGCCCTATGCTCGTCTCCATATGAGAGCAGCTCAATGGACATTGGCCACCCAGTGGTCTCAAGCATCGGGACTGCTGTCAGACCAGGTACTCACCTCAAAACGTCTGTTTTGGTCTCTCCAGTGGTGGACATCCTCCAAAAATCTGTTGTTGGGGACCCCCTTCCAACCTTCGTTGCCCCAAGCAACCCTCACAACAGATGCCTCCCAAACAGGGTGGGGAGCTCATCTTCAACATCTCTCCACTCAGGGAACCTGGTCTCCCCAAGAGACCACCCTTCATATCAACCTTCTGGAACTGCGAGCAATCTACCTTGCCCTCACAGTCTTCCATACCCTCCTTGCCAACCTGACTGTCCTAGTTCAGACAGACAATCAGGTGGCCATGTTTTATATCAACAAGCAAGGAGGGACGGGCTCTCTGTCGCTTTGCAACGAAGCTCTCAGATTATGGGCCTTCGCCAGAGAGCACCAAATTCATCTTCTGGCAGTATATCTTCCAGGAGTTCAAAACTCTCGGGCAGACAGACTCAGTCGAGTTCTGCTCCCACACGAATGGTCCCTACATATGGACCAGATACGCAGAATCTTTCAGGAATGGGGGACCCCGGACATAGACCTCTTTGCAAGTCCGTGGAATGCCAAACTTCCCCGGTTCTGTTCCAGGACTCCGTGTCAGGGAGCTCAGGCCAACGATGCCTTTCTCCTGCATTGGGGTCAGGAATTCCTGTACGCTTTTCCACCCATTCCTTTGATTCCCAAGACTCTGTTCAAACTTCAGAGGGATCACGGATCCATGATCCTCATTGCTCCACGCTGGCCACGCCAAGTGTGGTTCCCTCTCCTTCTACAGCTCTCCCAGGGCTCCTCCCTGGACCTGGGAGCTGCACCAGACCTTCTGTCTCAGGAGCAGGGGACTTTGTGGCATCCAAACCCCAAGTCCCTACATCTCCGAGCTTGGTTACTGAAGGCTTAAGCCTTCAAGAGTTTAATCTTTCTCAACCAGTGAAAGATATCCTTTATGCCTCTAGGAAACCCTCTACCAGGCGTTCCTATGCTTTCAAATGGAAACGTTTTTCCATTTGGTGTGCTCAACAGGGTCTTGACCCTCTGGCACTTCCTTTGAATTCTCTACTAGACTATCTCCTGCATCTTTCCAATGCAGGCCTCAAGACGAATTCAGTACGAGTCCATTTAAGTGCTATTACAGCATCCTTAAAACCTATCAATGGACAATCTGTTTCCTCTCATCCTCTTATTGCAAGATTCATGAGAGGCCTAACCCTCACTAAGCCTCCCATCCGGCCTCCTCCGGTAGCATGGGACTTGAATTTAGTTCTGGGTCAACTTATGAAGCCACCTTTTGAACCGTTGGTATCTACCTCCCTGAAATTTCTTTCTTGGAAGGTCCTTTTCCTTATTGCAGTCACTTCAGCTCGCCGCATCAGTGAACTGCAAGCTTTGGTGGCAAATCCACCTTATACCAGATTTCATCATGATAAGGTGGTCCTTAGGACGAATCCCCACTTTATGCCTAAAGTGGTCTCGCCTTTTCATCTTAATCAAGAGGTATATCTACCTGTCTTTTTTCCGGCTCCTCATGCATCCAGTGCAGAGAGGAACCTTCATACTCTTGACTGTAAAAGAGCTCTCGCCTTTTACCTCAATAGAACTCAGCCACATCGAAAGTCTTCTCAGCTTTTCGTGGCTTTTGATCCTTCTCATTTGGGACTTCCAGTCGCCAAACGCACACTTTCCAACTGGATTGCTCAGTGTATTTCCTTTGCTTACCAGAGTAAGAACATTTCTCTGGAAGGCCATGTCTCAGCTCACAATGTGAGAGCCATGGCCACTTCTATGGCTCATCTTCACTCTGTATCCATAGATCAGATCTGTCGAGCAGCCACTTGGGCCTCGGTGCATACCTTCACAGCCCATTACTGCTTGGACAAGGACTCCCGCCGGGATGCCTTGTTTGGTCAGGCTGTCCTCAAACACCTGTTCCATACTTAAACAACTCCTGCCCACCTTCCCAGAATGGATGCCTGAGATCCATCCGAAGATGGTTACCCTTGGAGGGGGATCTCCCAGGCATCTCAGCTAGGGAGTCCCCATATGTGATGACTTATTCCTGCTTGTTCCTAGAGATAGCACAGTTACTTACCTGTAACAGGTGATCTCTTCGAACAGCAGGAATTAGTCATCACAACCCACCCACCTCCCCTAGGAGTTGTCTCTCTATTCCTCTATCTTCCTGTCCTCTCTCTCTATTGTCTCAGCTTTAAACTCGAACTGAGGAGAGCTGGTCAGGAAGGCGGGAAGGCAGCGCGCATGTGCAGTGGGAGGCCCCAAAAGCTTTTCATTTGAAAAGCTGGGGAGCTTTCCCGCGCAGGCTCCGTCGGTACCGACGTACCCATATGTGATGACTAATTCCTGCTGTTCCCAGAGATCACCTGTTACAGGTAAGTAACTGTGATTTATCTTCCGTTTGGATTCCTTGGCTCCAGCGGGGTTGTACTTGGAGACAGACTTGTCAGTCTTTTTATGATCTTGTATTACATGTGTTCACCGCCTCTAGGATGTCAAATGTTGTCTGGTTTGATTAACGTTTTTCCGTTTCAAATACAATTTGGTCTCCTGGCTTGTTTTCCAGATTGGCTTACTTTTATTCCTATCACTTACGTATGGTTTATAGTCATTTCAGAGCCTATAGGTTAGTTTAATAATATTCTTCCTCTATTTTTAAGTTTGTTGGGAGTCTTGTCCTTTATATTTTATGGCCCTTGGATGCAATGGCTGGCACCTTTCCTATACCTATGTTTTTGTGTTATTTATTCATATGTGCCCCCAGGTATTTAAATTATTTATTTATTTATGGTTTTACGTCTGCCATTTTATCATTGATCGTTCTGTTAACAATGGCACTCATCTCGTTGTAGGGCCACCTTCTTCAATTGTTATCTCCAGGAACAAGCAGGAATGAGTCTTCACACATGGGTACGTCGGTACCGATGGAGCCTGCATGGGAATGCTCCACAGCATCCAATCAGAAAGCTTTTGGGAGCATCCCTCGCGCCTGCGCGCTGACTTCCCGCCTTTCCCACTGCCTCTCTTCAGTTTTCGTTTTTCCGCGGAGCCAACAGGACATCCTCCTGTCACCGCAGAAACTTTTTTCTTAAAATCCTTCTTTTCTTTTTTTCTTGTGGTCGCGGCTGTTCTTCCCGCCGATACCGGTACCGCCGGTGCTTTATTCTTTTCTTTTCTAAAATAACAGAGATTTTTTCTCCTCAGACTTTTGTCTTAACTTTTTCGGCCTACCAGACCTCTCCAACATGGAGCCTTCTTCCCCTAAGAAGTGCCTTCATTGTGGAAACCTAGTTTTCTTTTTAGACTCCAAGGCTTGGTGTCTAACGTGTTTGGGTCCTGACCCTTTTCCCCCTGAACCATCAGGCTGTAGTATTGGGAGAAGACCTTCCCTTTTTCGAGTTTCCCTCGAGGCCGTTTTTCCTCCTGAGGTGAGGACTCCGTTTTTTTCTTCTCTCCAGGATCAGGTAACCCACAAACAGTCTGTTAAGACTAGCCAAGTCTTGAAGGGTAAGTCTCATGCTCAGCATGATGACTGCTCCGGCCTTACCCTCAAGACCCTTTTGTCAATAAAACCCCGGCGGGAGTCTTCGGGCTCCAAAGCATTTACGGGGTTTCAGGTTGTTCTGGGGCTCACCCCTCACAGAACATACCTGAGCCGTGCCAGGGGGTGGTATCCGCTTTGAGCGGTACCGATAACCCGGCATCGGTGTCGAGTGTTCCACTCTTCACCGGGGATCGTCCTCTGGTGTCCTCGGTACTTTCGGGGCTGATCGATACGACCCAGATTGGCTTTCCTGTATCTCTGCCATGCTCGGGGTTGGTACCGGTTTCAAGCGGTACCGATATCCTGGCATCGGTATCGAGTGTTCCACTCTTTACCTGGGATCGTCATCAGACATCCTCGGTACCTTCGGTACCGATCGATACCACTCTGCTCGACTTTCCTGTATCGGCATTGCCGATACCACCACTGATGTCGGTACCTTCTAGGCATGCATCGATGGACCCGCTCCCCTCGATGCCGAGTCTGGAATCGATATCCAGTCTAGATGATTGGGTACCGACCCGTTTGGGAACCGACCCATATCGTTCCCGATTACGCAGTACCGAGGATATTTACCAAGCCTCTCTGGTCACCTCGATACCGCTTCAGCAGCCTCCGATACCTGCTTCGATGGCATTACCATCCCCGATACCGGTATCGGTATCGATGTCGATTCCTGCAGTTCCTTCGGTGCCATCCATCCTTTCTATGCCTAGCTTGGAATCGATACCGGGCACCGACGATGCAGTACTAACTGCCTCGACTCAGAACTGTCAGTATCGTTCTCCATCTAGCAGGATTCTTTTTCTGCACCAGTCCAGTATGTCTTCTGGTGCTCAAGCTGCTCTTTCAACCTCAGCCTGCCCAAGAATTGTTCCTATGGGAGATCCTTCTTTTCAGAAATTTCTCCTTGACATGGCAGCCTTTCTTGCCATTCCTATTCCTGGGTCTACTTTTAACCACGATCCTGCAGAAAAGGAAAACATAATGCTTCCTTTACATCATTCTTTGCAGGATCTTCTTCTGAGGATTTGGGAATCACCTTTAAAGGTTCCTGCGCCTTCTACAGCCATGAATGTTCTCTATCAGGTGCCTCCCTCTCCGGGGTTTCAGAAAAAACAACTTCCACATCATTCCCTTGTAGTGGAATCAGCAATGAGGAAGGTAAAAAGCAAGAAGAAGCACTCTTCTTATCCGCCAGGTCGTGCATCTTCCAAACTTCTATGCTGGCTTCAAGGATCATCTCATATATTTTTTATATGAGCCTAACACTTCAGGAGGTCACAGAGAAATTATCTCTTTTGTCCCCTTTTTTGTCAGAGCCTAAGGCCGCTGACTATTCCTTGCTCCTTAATCATAGCAGGAATATCTCTTGGTTTCTCTCTCGTGCTTCTCTAGACTCCTTTGAGTCTGTTAGCAGATCCTCTGCTATTGCCATTGGAGCACGTCGTACAGCCTGGCTGCAAGCTTCAGACTTGAGCAGATGGGCACAACATACACTGGGTAATTCTCCTTGTACTGGAGAAAATCCCTTCAATAAAGAGGCTTTACGTCAGATTGCTCCACTGACTTCCCTGGTTCTAGAAACCATCCTAAGCCTTCTTTTTCCCCAGGACGTAGGAAATGTCCTACCAAACCTTCTTTCCTTAAGAAAAGAAAGTTTCACCCTTCTCCTACCCATCCTCCAGATGTACCCAAACAAGGGACATCTCATCCTAGTCTGAAGCCTCCAGACCCTAGCCAGTCTAATCATAACCAGCAACCATAGGTTCCTGTGTATTGTAATTCACTGTTAACTTCTTCCTACCAGAAGTTTATTCTTCAGACTCTACACTGGGGTTTTCTTTTTCAGTATGCTAAGCTGTTAGGATTCTTTTGTCCATGGGTTTCAGAATTCTCCCCTTCTTACTACTATGAAGGGAGTTTACAACTATCCCGTGATAGTTTCTGTCCCCATATGGACATCTTCTCCTTTAGCTGACTTACCATATGGTAAGTCACTTTTCAATCCCCTCTCTTCCAGGGTTACCCTGCTTGAGTTGGTACCATACTGAAACACTTCTCTTTCTTTCCAGTGTAGACTTTTCTTATCCTTCAATGGATGCTCTGAACAACTCATCAGACAGGGACGGAAATACCTCCGTTCCCTTTGCCTGTTTTCTCTCTGTTTTTCTACAGGAGAACCCCCTCTGCTGTTTTGTTCAGTTGCTCTGTATGCAGGAGTTCCAGTGATTACCTTAATGATTATTGCAAGCTACTTTCAACTATCTTGCATAATACTACTCACTGCAGGTTATCTTCTTCTAGCCATATCCTTCCTAGGAGGTGGCACTACATCTGTCAGTTTATTTCATAATTCTCCTGCGCAATGCTCTCTGCAATCTTCAGAGAAGCTTTCTACTATGGGCCCTTGCTACAGAGCATTGAACTGTCTCTGAGGGGTCTTTTCCATATAATAGAAAAGGCTTATATAGTCATTCCATGGCTATATAGGTTCTTTATACCCTCTTGTCTCCTGTTCTGATACGGAAGACAAGATTTTTTCTGCGTGAATGTCCAAGGCGTTCCCAATCTGGCAGGAATCTACCCCTTTTTTCCTTACTGATTGGCATCATGCTTTTCTGCTCCACTTGGACAACGCATACTCTTTTAATGTGCCTGATACCCCTGTGTCCCTTGTCTGGGTCATCCTGGTGTCTGTCTATGCGTCTTTTTGTCCTTTTGGACATGTCAGAATCCTAAAGTACTCCTGACGTGCTCTTGCCAGACTGCTATCACCTTCTGGTTTTTCACGCAACCATACTGGTTATTCCACTGAACTACATTCCTGCACCCCACAAATAGATTCTCTATATATCTTCAGGTGGGTTTTACCCCCTCATTATTAGATGAATCTTTTCCCATCACATTTCCCATGTGAATGTTTTTGGGGGGCTCAGTTGCAGGCATGTTCCCTCAGGCTTATATTTGTGTATGTATATGTCCTATACATACATATTTCTGTAGTCTGCATGGGCATAAGCCATACCCATCTCTATATATATCTATATATATCACACATATCTAGACATATACGCACATATATATAGATCTGTATGTCTCTCCATATATATATGTATAGATATATATATGTGCCCATTGGGAGATGTCCATAGGACGTTAAGTATTACCTGCTATCTCCCTTACTGTCTGTGCTATAAAGCTTTCCCTTCTTAAGGGGTCCAGACAGTCCACTTGCCTATTCTCATACGGCTCAGCAAGTGGGAACGGTTATACACAATATTATTGCTGTGAGGTCAACAGCTCCTATTTTTGTTATAGATCTCCCTGTCTATGAAGTATCAAACTTCAATGTCTTCCTATCTCTCACCAGCTAGGACAGACAGTGTACATCTTCAGTATTCTGAGTACACTTCTCTTCTCCTTGGGAATAGGGGCTTTTTTCCATACCTCCTCTTCCCTTTAGGACTGGGCTAATTCTCCAGATCGGTCAGTCTTCCTTTTTTAGTTCTCAATGTCAATAACTCTATACCTAAAAGAGTTTTCAGCTTTTTCCCATAAAGCTTTCCATTGAAGACCTGCCGCTCTTCTCCTACCCCAGTTGACACCTGGGTCACCTGCCCATTCCAGGTTTGGGACTTCATCCTCACTGCTGTGAAGTTCCCTTGAGGATTCCGCTGCTGCATCTACAGTACACTCCATCACAGTTCTACTTCCTACAATCCAGTAGGTAAGCTCTTTTTGTACTAGTTTCATTAAACATCTTAATGATACTTGACATACATTCTAAAGACTCCTTTTCCCTCTAGTCTTTAGATTCGCTGTTCCTCTACAGTTTTTCTCTATTCAACTCCTACCCCCCATCCCTCAGGGGATGCCGGGGATCCAGGTTGAGAAATACCGTCCTGTTCCAGGGATTCGCATTTTATGGGATCTCCCCTGGCACCCTCAGCTAGGGAGTCCCCATATGTGAAGACTCATTCCTGCTTGTTCCTGGAGATAGCACAGTTACTTACCTGTAACAGGTGATCTCTGGGAACAGCAGGAATTAGTCTTCACAACCCACCCACCTCCCCTAGGAGTTGTATCTGTCTATTTCCTTTTCCTCTCTCTTTCCTTCTGTCTCAGCTATGAAACTCAACTGAGGAGAGGCAGTGGGAAAGGCGGGAAGTCAGCGCTCAGGCGCGAGGGATGCTCCCAAAAGCTTTCTGATTGGATGCTGGGGAGCATTCCCGTGCAGGCTCCGTCGGTACCGACGTACCCATATGTGAAGACTAATTTCTGCTGTTCCCAGAGATCACCTGTTACAGGTAAGTAACTGTGCTTTATCTGAGTGGTTTTCCTCGACTTTTCTTTCTTTTTTTAATTCAGTTTTTATCTCACATTTAGGACCACCCATATTATGGATTACTTTTTGATCTTACGGTCTTTCTCATGTGTCAAGTTCGTTTTCTTGCTATTTACTTGTATGTGACTGCAGGGTTTTTAGTATTTTATTCATTTAGTTAGTCATGCTTTTACACATCTGGCATTTTGACATAGTTTGTTATTTACGGCGCTTATCTCTCTCTGGGGCTACTTCCTTTAGTGGTTCTATCGGAGAGTTTTGCTTTGACAATTCTTTACACCCATCGTTTTTAATTTAGTTTGTATCTCATATTTAGTATTATTCACATCGTGCATAGTGTAATGTTGCAAATGGTATTCAGTTCCAGATGACACACGAGCATCTTTTATTTAGTTTTTTAAGCATATATTTTTTAATTTCACTTTTCCAAGCTCTATATTTTTATGCCTTTTATGAGTGGTCCGATTCAGTTCATTTAGTTTTTATTTTCTTTATGAGTCCCGCCAACCTTAGACTCCACCTCTTTCTTTTTCATCTTAAGCGCATGTGTGGGCGTCCTCCTACCCTCTGCGCGTCAACTGAGCTTTGACGGCGGTTTCTTGAGGTATGTGCTCACTTTTAACTTCACATTTCATGCTTTTCATTTTTTTGTTTTAAGCGTTTAGAAAGGTTGGTGATTATGCTTGGTTTACATTGTGGCTCACATTTTAATTAAATTTATCTATAACACATTTATTCGTGTCTTTAGGTATTTTTAGTTTTTTTCGGTCCACATATAGCTATACGATTGCATCAGCCTTTCTGCTCCTCCTTTTAAAAATCTTCTCAGCAGGTTAATAATAAGGGTCAGCAGTTACATTAGCATGTTTATTGTATTTTCAACTATATTGATCTGTAGGATTATAGTGGTGGACAATTTTTAACTTGAGTTTTATTTAGGTCAGTTTCACTCTTCTGCACACGCATCTTCGGATCTCTGATTAACTCTCTGTACCCATAAGATTTTTACTGTTTATATAGAAATGCGGCAGTTCTTTCTTGTTGCATATTTTAGACTGTTTCCGTACATGCTGGCCCTATTCCATATGTGTATGTTGTCACTGTCCCCCCTTTTTTTGACAAAACATGGTCAATATTATAACTAATATGTTTATATTTTTATTGACTCACTCCTATTGAGGTCTTCTGAGACAATATCGTTTTTTGATACCTTTTTCATGCACAAGGTTTTTGCAGTACTACATGTATTTGGTTTCATATCTTGTCCTTCTCCTCCTCTCTCTGTGTTCTCTGATTACATAAAATAATATTATTGCTGCACTTGAAGTATTGGTATTTGGTTTGTCTCCATATCCTGTCCTTTTCCTCCTCTCATTGTGTTCTCCGATTGCTGGTTGTTTGTAAATTGGAATGCAATGTTTTGCCATATGCTTTTATCACTCTTTTAATTGCATTATTTATGTTTTTTTAGCATTAGTATACAATCCATATGTTTGCACAAACAGTGTGAAGTAAGATTTATTTTATGAATCGCAACAGAGGTTAGTAAATTTTACTCACACACATTGTATTAGGTCCCGAGCACTATTGTTTTATTCTTCATGTTTATAATTATTGTATCATTGTTTTTTATATATTTATGTTTAATTTTGCTCCATATATTTAAAGTTTTTAATGTTTTTGCTATTATTGTTTTTAATGTTTTTATTGGCTTGGCTTGTTTGTTCTTTTATCATTTTTTTGATTCTTCATCTTTATGTTTTTAGTTTCTTTGCCTGGCTAGCCCCTGATGAAGGGTACAAAACACGGCCTGTGTCGGGCGGCCGTTGGTTTAATAAAGGACTCTGTCCTTCCGTTTATTCACGCCTGTGACTGTTTCTCTTGTGTTCAGTGTGATTTGTGCTTTTGCGGTGTCGTAATTCATATATATACCGTTGTTCTATTCTTAAAAGGACTTGACTAATGTTGCCTCCCCGCCAATGGGGTCTTACTACCTTCAAAACAAGAAAGCACAAATCGGAGACAGAATGTTTGGCATCGCACCAATGTTGTACCAAAGGTTTTTCTATAATTTTTCTACGAATACAACTTTTGTGTTCTATTATACGTGTTTTAATGCTCCTTTCTGTCTTACCTATATAATATAATTTACAAGGACATTGGATCAAATAGACAATGTTTGGTGTATCACAGTTTGAGAAATCACATAATTTAACCTTGTAAAAGTTTGAATGATTAATAAATTCTCCCTTAGTCACCATAACATTTTCACATACAGTACATTTACCACATTTAAAATGACCATTTGCTTTTGATAGAAACTGAGGTTTGCTAAGAGCTGAAGGAACAAGAATATCTGTTAAATTTGAATTCCTCTTATAAGCTACTATCAACTGTGTGTCCTTTAAAGAAGGCAAGGGTGCCAAGATGTGCCATGCGGCCCTCAAAATCTGGGTAATTCTCTTAGAATAACTAGAGAAAGTGAGCGTGCAAATAATAATATTCTTTTTATCTTGAATCTGCGGTTTCAAAAGGGAATCTCTATCAGAGCAATGAGCACGATGTAACGCCTTTTCAATACATTGCGGTGGATAACCATGATCTAAAAATCTTTTACTCATAATTGTGGCCTGGTCTTCAAAATCTGTGTCAGTAGTACATAATCTACATGCCCGTAAGAATTGGCTGATTGGTAGGTTTTCCTTCAAAGAACGGTTATGACAACTACTGAAATGTAGTAATGAATTCCTATCCATTGGTTTTCTAAATAAAGAAGTCAGAAACCTATCTGATGTTTTCTTAATTAAAATATCCAAATATGAAATCTGTTCGGAACTATATGTATATTCAAATTGCAAATGTGTGTCCAAAGAATTCAACCAGTCAATGAATAAAACTAATGCCTTCCCAAATGAAAAATATATCATCAATGTATCGACTCCATAGATGTACATGTTTTTGGAAAGGATGTACAGAGAGAAACACTTTCTCAAAATTTGCAACATACAAGTTCGCAACGTCTGGTGCTACCGATGAACCCATAGCAACTCCTCTAATCTGACGATAATATAAATCTTGAAAGCAAAAAAAGTTATTACACAAAATTAAACTGGCTAATTGCATAAGAAAACAAGTGGGTGCTCTAACTGGTCTTGCGCATCTTGACAAACTACCCATACATGTTGCATCTTATGAACTCCAGCAGGAGGCTCTCTTTGGCACGATGCAAATATTTACGCTGAGCATTGGCAGTAAATTTGAGAGACTAAGATCATCACATATCCTGGCTTAGAAGTGAGGTTCACGACTGCCGTAGTATGCATAAAACTAACCCATTTGGAGAAACTACCCCGAGGTAGAACTTACTCTACAATGTAACGTAGTAAATGATGGCAGTAAAGGTGGCTAGAGTTGTATTTGCTGCTCTGTGCAGGTTACCACCCTCTATTTTTTGAAGTGTAAGTTATTTAAGTTGCTTTGATTCCATCCTCTTGCTATATAAGTATCCTCTGTGTTTGTCCCATGCTGTTTTTGAATTGCATCACTGATTTTGCCCCACCACATTTAGTTCTACAGTTTTACCTGTCTTTTTAAAAAGTTCTGTTTTGTTTATTAATACCCTTTAAGTATTTAATCACCTGTATTGTATCTCCCCTGCCCTCCTCTCAGGTATATATATTTCTCCAGGACCAAGCAGGAAGTCAGTCCTCACATATGGGTGTCATCGGCGCCGATGAAGCCCCAGCGGAGCATTTCCCCAGCTTTCTATGAAAGCCTTTGGGAATGCAGGCACGCATGTGCGGTTCCCTTCCCGCCTAAAGGTGCCATCTTACCGCAGTCCCTTTTTTTCTGAGAAGCCCACCGGACGTGTGTCCTGTCATCCCGGATACAAGTTGATTTTTTTCGGTGATCCTCGCTGTTTTTTCTCCCAGTTTGACGCCGGTTCCCCTCCCGCCGGGTTCGGTACACCGGTATCGAGCCCGATTCTTCTTTTTCTGTTTTTGCCCTTTGTGGCAGGCGTTCGTGCCCTTTTTTGCTTTTTCCCTGAAAGGCCGGTCCTTTGACATCGCGGGGACTCTTTTTTCCCCGATGGCTTCCAGCGGTTTCAAGAAGTATGATCGGTGTAAGAAATTAATGTCTCTCACCGACACACACGACTGCTGCCTTTTGGTGCCTTGGTCCTGATCACGACCCTAAGTCGTGTGGACCATGTGGGAAGAAGTCTTCCAAGGCACTCCGAAGTCGCCAACAGCAGAAAGAAAGGCTTTTCTTGGACTCAGCCTCCGGCTGTGCCCGGACCTCATCTGAGGCCTCGACATCTCGGGATTTGGATCCCGAGCGCCGTCGGAGCTCCTCGGACAGGTGGTCCCCCGACCGGGAATGCAAAAGGAAGAAGCGGCTCGGGAGGGCGTCGTCGTCGGAGGTCCCTGGCTCCTCGAGGGTCAGGTCTAAGACCCCCGACCTTCGCCCCGGGCCCGTGGAACAAGAGAAGCCTGCCAAACTTCCTCGCGTGGAGCCGGAGTCTGCTGGACACGTAAGCCCCGTAGTCCTCGAGAACTCTCCTCCCAGAGAGCCAACGTCAGGCCCGGCACTGCCGGGGCCCGAGTCGGTGGCTGCTGCGTCTCCCGAGCTGAGTCTCAGGATGACAGCCTTGGAGAGCAGATTGTCTGCCTTCATGGAGCAGCAGCAGGCACTGATGGCCAGCCTGTCTAGCGCATCTGCCCCGACCACCGGGACATGGACTTTGAAGTCGACCCTGGAGACAGCCGATACTCGAGTCCATCATGGCTCGAAGTCGACCTCGGTCGAGGTCTCCCTTGACCTCCCGCTTGGGACCGAGGGCGTCGACGCCGGTGCCTCCGGCGTCGGGGCGGGTGCTCCAGGGCCCCGCGGGGTCAGACCCTGACTCCTCGTCGGACGAGTCTGCCAGGGAGACGGAGGATGAGGAGTCCCCCGATACGTTCAAGACTCAGTGCGTCCCGTCGGACTCACCGCAGTCTAAGCCCCGGAGTAGATCCCCTCTGGAGGATACTCGGTTCTCGGAGTTCGTCTGGGATATGGCTACTGCCTTGGCTATTCCGGCGGACCCTGAGGAAGAGCCTCGAGCTGAAGAGCTCGAGGCCCTGCAGTATGACTCTCCTCCAAAGGAGGCCTTTACTGTCCCGGTTCCTCCAATGCTGGAACGGCTCATCTTCAGGATGTGGGAGGCACCGGCCTCGGCACTGGTTTTAAGCAAGCGAGTCGACTCGATCTATCGACTCAGGAAGAGCCCTGGCTTTCAGAAGGCACAGCTGCCACACCATTCCATGGTTGTGGAATTGGCCGTGCATCGTCTGAAGAGCCAGAAGATGCACTCTGCGGTGCCCCCTGGCAGGGAGGCCCGGAACCTCGATGGCGTCGGTAGAAAGTGCTTCTAGGCCTCGATGCTTGCTTACCGTGTCCAGTCTTACCAGCTGTACATGGGCATGTACTTGTGGGACCTGGCCAAGGAGTTGGCCGGGTTCTCTGCTGGACTCTCTGGGGAACCCTTGCAGAGATTCAAGTCCTTTTCCTCAGGGATTTGGGACTGCTCGAAGTTCATGTCCCACGCCGCCTACGATGGCTTCGAGGCTTCGGCCCGAGTTGCGGCAGCCGGCAATCGCGGCTCGATGCCAGGCATGGCTGCAGTCATCGGACCTCGAGCCATGGGTTCAGGACAAGTTGGTCGATGTCCCTTGCTGAGGTGAAAACCTTTTTGGCAAGCCCATGACCGAGAAGGCCGCCCAGCTCGAAACAGAGCACCTTACACGGACAAGGCTGTCTAGGAAGACCTCTGCCCCTTCTCATAAAAAGAAGGGCTCGGGTAAAAAGCCCTTTTACCTGAGGAAGGGCACTGCCTACAAACAGTACCCTCAATATCAGGCTACCCAAGCTGCACCCCAGGGTCAGCAACCTAAGGGGCCGGGTAATGGGCCCCGTAGGCAGAGGACCCCCAAGCCTCCGGCCCCTGCTCCCACTCAGCAGGGTGGGGGTGTTTGACTCCTTGAGCGTAGCATCTCAGTCCCTCCTCTCCCAACCCTGCACAGGAGGTCGCCTCGCCCTCTTTGCCCACCAGTGGCCCCTCATCACCGGGGACAGTTGGGTGTTGGACATAGTCCACAGGGGCTATGCACTGCATTTTCACCAACTGCCTCCTCCTTACTTTCTAGGGGAGCCTCCAAGGCCTCCCCTGCACACAGACCACCTCCTTCAAGAGCTTCAAGGTCTGTTGGTGGACAGGGCGGTGGAGCCTGTGCCTCCCCACTTGCAAGGTCACGGATTCTACTCCAGGTATTTCCTGGTGCCCAAAAGACCGGTGGCCTTCGACCCATTCTGGACCTCAGGAACCTCAACAAGTTCCTAGAGAAAGAAAGGTTCAAGATGCTTACTCTTGGAACACTTCTGCCCTACCTCCAGCAGGAAGATTGGCTGTGCTCCTTAGATCTAAAGGATGCATACACTCACATCCTCATTCATCCAGACCACAGAAAGTACCTCAGGTTCATTGTGGGAGGAAACCATTATCAGTACAGAGTACTGCCTTTTGGCCTCACCTCCGCTCCCAGGGTCTTTACCAAATGCCTGGCAGTGGTGGCGGCCTACCTGAGAAATCGGGGAATCTTTGTCTTCCCCTATCTGGACGACTGGCTCATCAGGGGTCAGACGTGCCAGGAAGCCAGACAAGCCACCCTCAGAACTATTGCTCTTCTTCAAAGCCGTGGGTTTGTCATAAACTTCGCAAAGTCCACTTTGCTCCCCTCCCAGAACTTGGAGTTCATAGGAGCAAGGCTGGACTCTCTGCTGGCAAAGGCTTTCTTGCCAGAAGACAGAGCCCAAAGATTGATAGCCTTGGCAAATCAGTTTCTCAGCAGGTCACTGACTCTGCCTGAGGCTGCTTGGCCACATGGCTTTGACAGTGCATGTGACCCCCAATGCCAGGCTCCATATGAGGCCTACACAGTGGTGCCTTCGGACTCAGTGGTCACAGGCCACAGGCAGCCTCAGGGACAGGATAAGGGTGTCCAGACAATTTCTGAACTCCCTCAGCTGGTGGCTGCACCCACCCAATCTACTAAAGGGGGTGCCTTTTCAGATTCCTGGGTACACGGTGGTACTGACCACTGACGCCTCCCTGCAGGGCTGGGGAGCTCATTGTCTAGGCAAGTGCACGCAGGGCCTGTGGTCTCCTTGGGAAGTTGCACAGCAGATCAATCTCCTCGAACTCAGAGCTATTCGATTAGCACTCAAAGCTTTCTCTCCTACCCTGGCTCATCAATCTGTCCTGATTCAGACAGACAACCAAGTAGGCATGTTTTTTGTGAACAAACAGGGCGGGACTGGGTCCAGAATCCTTTGTCGGGAGGCTCAGGACCTTTGTTTGCCCTCAAGCACAACATGCTCCTCAAGGCTGTGTACCTTCCAGGCCAGGAGAACTACCTGGCCGACAGGTTAAGCAGAATTCTGCAGCCCCACGAGTGGCAGCTGCATCCTTCAGTAGTTCAGAAGATCTTCCTAAAATGGGGTCTCCCTTTGGTAGATCTCTTTGCCAGCCCAATGAACAAGCGACTGCCAAAGTTCTGCTCCAGGCAACCGCATCCTCTGAGAATAGCAGCAGATGCTTTTCTGATTCCATGGTATCAGGGCCTCCTGTATGCGTTTCCTCCCACGCCCTTGGTGGCCCGAACTCTTCAAAATTCTTCAGGACAAGGCCTCGGTCCTGCTGGTGGCTCCCAGGTGGCCGAGACAGCCTTGGTTTCCACTTCTACTTCAACTGGCGGTGGATCCCCCACTGCCTCTGGGGTTGCAACCTGACCTTCTCTCACAGGAGCAGGGTTCCCTTCTGCACCCCAATCTCAAAGCTCTCAATTTGATGGCCTGGAGGCTGCAAGGGTAGTTTTGGCTCCCTGGGGCCTACCTCAGGAAGTTGAGGAGGTTGTCCTAGCCTCTAGGAAACAGTCCACTAGGAAAATCTATGCTCTCGGTGTGGTGTCAGCTACGTAATCAGAGACTTAAGTCAAATTCTGTTCGGGTCCACCTCTCAGCTCTAGCAGCTCACCACTCACTGGTGGAGGGACATTCTCTGTCGGGTCACCCCTTGGTGTCCCGCTTTCTCAGGGGCTTGCTTTTACTCAAGCCTCCAATCCGTCCTCCTGCCCCTGAGTGGGAGTTAAATGTGGTCTTGCAGCAACTGACTCGCCAACCTTTTGAGCCCATGGCTACTTGCCCACTATGCTTCCTCTCCTGGAAGACACTCTTCCTGATAGCCCTTACCTCGGCTAGACGAGTGAGTGAGCTTCAGGCCCTGGTCTGTGATAGGCCTTACACCAGGATTTATAGGAACAGGGTAGTCCTCAGGACTCATCCAAAGTTCCTCCCAAAGGTTGTCTCCTCTTTCCACCTCAATCAGGAGGTGGTTCTTCCAACATTCTTCCCTAGGCCTCATGCAAGCCAGGCTGAAGCAGTCCTGTATATCCTGGACTGTAGGAGGGCCTTATCCTACTACCTTGACCGTACGCAGGGGCATAGAAGGGCTACTCAGCTCTTCTTTTCCTTTGACCCTAATAAGTTGTGGTTGGCTGTGTCCAAGCGTACCTTGTCCATCTGGGTAGCTGACTGTATCACCTGGGCTTACAGGGCGGCTGACCTTCCTTTGCAGGGTCGGGTTACGGCCCTCCATGTCAGGGCAATGGCTGCCTCAGTGGCTCATCTCCGCTCTGTGCCCTTGGTAGACATCTGCAGGGCTGCAACTTGGTCTCCAAACCAGACTTTTGCGGCCCATTACTGTCTGGAGAGGGAGTCCCGTAGGGACAGTGCTTTTGGCCAGGCAGTACTCCGGAATCTCTTTGAGATTTAGGCAACTCCTGCCCTCTGTTGGGCTACCGGTGGAGGTTGTGTCCTTGAAAAGCCTTTCTTTGCTGCTGAGACTAGAGGGAGTACTCTTGTTCAGCCTGGGTTCCTCGGTAGCCCAGAGCTTGGGAGTCACCCATATGTGAGGACTGACTTCCTGCTTGGTCCTGGAGAAAGAGTAGTTACTCATCTGTAACAGGTGTTCTCCAGGAGCAGCAAGAATCAGTCCTCACAACCCTCCCTCCTCCCCTGGGAGTTGCAGTTGTACATAGTTCATTTTTCATTTTTGTGTGCTGTTCTTAGCTATGTCATTTGACTGAGGTAAGATGGCACCTTTAGGCGGGAAGGGAACCGCACATGCATGCCTGCATTCCCAAAGGCTTTCATAGAAAGCTGGGGAAATGCTCTGCTGGGGCTTCATCGGCGCCGATGACACCCATATGTGAGGACTGATTCCTGCTGCTCCTGGAGAACACCTGTTACAGGTGAGTAACTACTCTTTAGATCTTCGTCTCATTCATCTTCTGGTACTGCCCTCATATAATTTTACTGTAAGTTGCTTTCCTCTGAACTGTTTCAAGTCTTTTTTTATATCTTTTTCAAGGTATGATCTCCAAAACAGAATGCAATACTCCACGTGATGCCTCGGTAATGATTTGTACAAGGGCGTTAATGCCACCTTTCCTCTGCTCGTTATGTCTCTCTGTATGCAGCCTAGCATCCTTTTAGCTTTGGCCACTGCCTTGTCACATTGTTTTGCCTTCTTGAGATCCTCAAACATTATATCCAAAAGGCCCTCTCCCCCTCTTTCATATACAGCTCCTTTGGATATCTACATCCCAAGTACATCACTCTGCACTTCCTTGTCATCCTGCTAGACCTTTCCAGGCGAGTGGATTATGTACCTCTGCCAGCAGGTGGAGGCAGACTTGAGGAACTTTCACTGATATCATCCCCTGGTATATCCTCTGCTATAGCACCAAGAGAAGCCAGTATTATCTGCCTCCAGCAGATGACAAGGTGTGTGGACTGGTACAGAAGTGAAGATAGGCCTGACCCTCCTCTCCCACATTTCAGTGCAAAGGCCTTGGATTGAGTCAGACTCTCCTCACCTGCACTCTGGTGCAGAACTTTGGATTAAGTCACGAAAGGCCCAATAGCTCGGCACGCAGGTACGCCCATGTCTCCTGGAGCGGACAGCCACCCTCTGTCCATGCTGCTTCCTTTGGGTTACTAGTGCTGGTGGGCCAAATGAAGAGCAGGGGAACTTCATAGGGCACCTGAGAGGGTTCAAGTAAGTTGGGTGTGGGCCTCCTTCCCTCTTTTTGTCCTTATCTGATCTTTGCTATTTATGCCTAATTTAAAAAAATAAAAATTCTAAGTCTCTCCTGAGCTTCAGCCAGTTGGGACTTGGTCTATTTCTTCTGGGTGCACTCGTGCATAGTTAAGCCAGTGAGTTTTGAAGTTCTTGGGCAAGATCGGAGTTCTGTCAAGTTGCCGGCCAAACCATCCTGGGACTTCTGAAGTTGATTATTTGAGTGGCAATAGAGATTTCAAGATCTTCTTAGGAGAGGCTTCTTGAGGCTCTCTGCTCTGGTGGGGGACTGTTGCAGATGTTCTTTACTGTCTCTGGCAGTGACAAGTTGTTTCTCCTGTCCCCTCCGCAGTAGGGCTAGGGAAGTTATCCTGGATACAAGCGGATTCTAGTAGGGAGATGTCTTAGGACTCAGAGTCTCTCATTTTTGTTTGGGCTCCCACCTCTTGGATCTCACCAGGGCTTTTTTCACTTTGTACCTTTCTCATGATAATAGTGGTTATAGTAGTACCTTTCTGCTCATGCCTGGAAGTTGGGCCAGCTCAACTTCCAGGCATGAGCTGGCCCAACTTCCAAGGCTGGTCTATATTATAGTGATAATACACAACTTATGGAAGGTCAATTGGCTTGGAAGGAGGTGCATAGCTATAAGGAGACTCACATAGCCAAATTATGCAAGGAGGTAACACCGTTTTCTTTGGATGCCACTGAAGTGGTGGAAGAACATGCGATCTCTTGGGAAGATGTGTTGAGTTTACAGAAACGGAAGGTCCGAATGGAATTGCATCGGTTGTCCCTTATCGAATATATTCGTAGGCAACAAATACCTAGGGGTCTACGTATGTACAAAGAACCGAAATTGTTTACCACTAATTCAGAATTTATGGAGAAATGGACCTGCATTTTGAATAAATGCTCTCTGGACCTAATGGTCCTTATTGCTGACACCACAACTAGTGCAATAGAGAGTTTAGGGCATGAAATTGATACCATGCTGTCGAGTTTAAAAGAAAAAGAAATGATTCAACACTATGAAAGTAAGACAACAGAATTAACAAAACAAATACAAACTTTGAATGAGGAAACAAAACAGATTAAAGCAAAAAAATTGAAATGTGATTACAATGACTATACATTGGGATATGTATACCCCTGGCAGAATCCAAAAAGAAAACTTAAAGTACGAAAACATGTCGAGTTTGATTCACTTTCAGAAGACGTTGATTCTTCATATTCTGGGAAAAAGTACCAGGGGGATTTTCCAAGCGAAGAAGGCAAAACAAAGAAGAAGGAGATCGGCCAAGGGAAGCAACACAACAGACGACAACGAATCTGAAGATTCCAAACAAGAATATAGAAGGAGGGGATATCATGAATAATTTAGTTATTAACATTTCATCGGTCCACTTGTCAGAAGTTCAATTGAGGATTTTGAATACGGGAATGTCTTTTGTCCCCGAGATTCGATTTGATAGTTTCCAATTTTGAATCGATATGGAGAGCTTAATGAGAAAACTTCATCTGAAAGTATTTTTTGCAAATCATGTAGTGGACAAACCGGAGGAGAATCAATCTTCAGATATTTCTAGGGTTCCATTACCTCTCAAGTCGACATGGATGCCACCTGGACCTTTACATCCAACTTTAATTCTCTTTCGAGATTTAGTATTGATGGATGTAGAAAAACTGGAACAAACAATTAATTTAGTTTCCCGCACCTTTACGTCAGCAGAAAATGTAGCTTTGCAAGAATTACAGAATCATCCCGACATTGTTATACGTCGGGCTGACAAAAGGGGAGCTATAGTAGTGATGGACAGATGCCATTATCTAACTGAAGCTGAACGACAACTCTCTCAAGTTGATACGTATCAAAAATTGGCGTATGATCCCACACCCCATCTTCAGAAGATTAGGCAAGTCACCTCCTCTGCTCTGGATCATAGCCTCATTTCTCGAAAAGAAATGAAATTTCTCAATGAACCCTTTCCTTCTATAGCTAGGTTTTACCTAGTCCCTAAAATACACAATGATTTTCACAATCCCCCGGGGAGACCGATTGTTTCTACGAAAGGCACAATATTGGAGCCGTTATCTATTTATATTGATTCCTACTTGCGACCTTTAATGAAACATATCTCGTCCTACATTAAAGATACTTCCCATTTTTTGAATATGTTATCAGAATACTCCGATTGGGCTTCAGTTCCAGGGATTCTAATGGTCACTATGGACGTGTCTGCTCTATATACTAACATCCCCCAGGAAGCAGCCTATGAAGTTATTTTGTCCTCTTTAAGGGCTCGAGGGGATCTCTCTGTGGAACACCTTGAATTTATATCCCAATTGGCTGAACTTACGATTTTCAACAACTATTTTGAATTTGAGGAAGTTATGTATAAACAAACGTTGGGGGTGGCTATGGGAGCCACCTGTGCCCCTTCTGTGGCAAATTTATATATGGATGCATATGAAAATCAATGGCTCCCTATTTCACCACACAAGCACCATTTGGTACTGTGGAAAAGATTCATCAACAACGTTTTCATGCTCTGGAGGGGCTCTATTATGATGTTATAAGAGTTTGTGGAATGCTTGAATGGAGTCACTTCCCATATTCAATTCACCTATAGTTTTCATGAACAAAGTATTGTTTTTCTGGATGTACTTATTCAGAAAAGCCCACAAGGTTGGGTGACATCAGTTCATAAAAAAACATCAAATAGGAACACACTGCTCCACTATCAAAGTAAGCATCTGAAGCAGCTTCGAGACAGTTTGCCGTTTTCACAGTTTATACAGTATAGAAGAAACTGTTCAAATGTGGATGATTATAAGAAACAAGCGAAAAATCTGAGAGAATTTCAACAAAGAGGGTATCCCCCGCAGATCATTAAAGTGGCTTATCGAAGAGCACTTTATAATAACAGGACATTACTGTTACATCCTGGGGCTACTGTAAACTGCATTGACGACACTGTTATTAATTTTATTACTAAATTTTCTCCGCTTAGTGGCAGAATTAAGAGGATTTTTAAACGGCACCAGAATGTCTTAAATGTTTTTCCTTGTTTTCAAGACAAAAAAATTCGGTGCATCTGGACACGGCATCCTAACTTAAAAGAAAAATTGAGCCCGGCCAAATTAAGATCTTTTCCGCGGGCTGGTTCTGATCAACCAGCAGGGCACAAACCTTGTGGTCATTGTAATATGTTTTGTCTCAGAGGAAACAAATTCCTTCCTCTATCATGGCCGGAACTACAAACTGAAACATTTTACATCTTGTGAATCTGATCATGTAGTGTACGCCATTAGATGCCCCTGCAATTTATTGTATGTGGGCAAAACTGTTCGATCATTATGAGTTTGATTAAGTGAACATAAAAGCAGGCTTAAATGTAAAGTGCAGGAAGCTCCTCTTGTATCCCATTGTATTCAGTATCATCACAGTTTTGACAAATTAAAATGTATCTCCAGGAACAAGCAGGAATGAGTCTTCACATATGGGTATCGTCAGTACCGACGGAGCCTGCGCGGGAACGCTCCCCAGCGTCCAGAAAGAAAGCTTTTGGGAGCATCCCACAGCGCCTGTGCGCTGCCTTCCCGCCTTTCCTAACCGCCTCTCTCCAGTTCTTCTTTTCTGCGGAGCCAGCAGGTCGTGTTCCTGTCACCGCTGAAGAAGTTCTTTATTTTTCTTTATTTCTTTGGTCGCGCGTCTGCCTTCTTCGACGTTGGACCGGTACCGCTGGTCTTTTCTTCTTTCTTCTTTTAAAAAAAAAAAACTACCGTTTCCCACTTCTGTGCAATTTTTTCCTTTTGGGCCTTAGGCCTAGAAGAATTTTCCTCATGGAAAAGCCCGCTTCCGGGTTTAAAAAGTGCACGAAGTGCAGCGGTACTCTTTCTGTCACCGACACCCATGACTGGTGTCTAAAATGTTTGGGTCCTGACCACTCCATCACCGATTGTGAGTCCTGTTCCATGATGTCTAAAAGAGGTTGACAGAATCGAGCGGCAAAGCTCAGTACCCTGTTTCCCTCTGATGCAGCTTCAGTGGCATCGACATCTTCCAGGGCTGCTTCTTCCTCCCATGGATCTCAGGTAACCAAACATAAGTCCAGCCGGTCCTCGAAGGGTAGATCTCCCTCTAAGTATCGAGATGCCTCCGGGCTTGCTCTCGAGGATCCTGCACCGGCAAAATTACCCCGGTGGGAAGCTCCGGCTTCCAAAGCTTCATCTATGGGGTCACAGGTTGACATCGATGGCGTGGCCTTGACCGATCACCTGTTGCCATGTTCTGTGGTACCGGTGGTTTCCACTGGTACCGACATCCAGACATTGGTTGCGTCGATGGATCAGAATATTCTGACCATGCAGCGTGCCATCACGGCATTCATACAAGCTGCGACGCCTCCGGTACCGCAACAAACTCCGTTGTCGGTACCGGTTCCGGCACCGTGCCGGTACCGATTGCATCGGCTTCGGTGTCAACTGCAGCGGTACCCTGTCCTGTGATGCCCATCGGTACCGAATCGGTACCGATCACTCCCGATGTCGATACCACTCGGTACGCGTATCGGGCTCTGCAAGAGCATACAGACAGGCAATACTTCGATTCCTCCGAAGACTCTGATGAATCAGAGGCTTCTGTCGAAGCATCGGTACTCCTTCCTCAGGAACCCTCTTCTCCAAAAAGAAGAATGTCTCCTTCAGAAGACTTGTCTTTTCAAGACTTCATTAGGGAAGTGGCCAGGGGCCTCTCTATTTCAGTGGCCCCTGAACCAGAGCCTAGAGCCAAGAATTTGATATTTTACAATATCCTAAGGCTCCTAAAGAGGCAGCTACTTTACCAATTCATGAGATCCTTTATGATCACATGTTTGGCATATGGGAGACACCTCTTACTACTTCCCCTCATTCTCGCAGGTTGGCCACCATGTACCGTGTTCCTCCTTGTCCTGGCTTTCATAAGACTCAGCTTCCTCACCACTCTATTGTGGTGGAATCTGCTATGAAAAAGATAAAGAGTGCAAAAAGACACTCATCTAATCCTCCAGGAAGAGAATGCAGAACCTTGGATGCTTTTGGCAGGAGAATTTTCCAGGCCAACATGCTTACTGCCAGAATCAACTCCTATAGTCTCTATATGGGGATGTTTCTAAAGGAAGTTACAGATCTGCTAACTTTATCTCCTTTTATCTGAGAAGATAAAAGGGAGGAGTTTCTCACCTGGCTTAAACATGCCCAGGATATTTCCAAATTTTCTAACTGTGCAACCTTTGACTCTTTTGAGTGTGCCAGCAGAGCCTCGGCTATTGCCATAGATGCACACAGACTTGCTTGGTTACAAGCTTCTGATTTGGAACCCTGGGTCCAGGATGGATTAGGAAATCTTCCTTGTACAGGTGAAAACCTTTTTGGCAAGGATTGGCAAGCAAAGGCCACTCAGATGGATGCTGAAAATTCTGCCTTAGATAGACTTTCAAAGTCTACTTCTGCTCCTGCTAGAAAAAGGTTATTCAAAAAGGCTTTCTTTCCCAAAAAAGGGAAATGTTATTCTGGTTATGGTCACCAGGCATCTTCTGCAGGTCGTTTTGCTGCAAAGCGTCAGCAACAACCTAAACAAGCCAAGCCTAAGGCTGCAAGGACTGCTACGGCCCAACAGCCTCAGCCTCCTCAGGGCCTTTGACTTACAACTAGAGAACTTAGCCTTTCTTGCTCTAGAACAGGGGTCTCAAACACGCGGCCCGCGAGAGCATCTTGTGCGGCCCGCGAAGTACCGGCGAGTAAAAAAAAACAAATTCCAAACTTGCCGCCGCAGTATTAAGCGTCCCGCGGGCCCCTCTGCCTGGTCCTCTCCTCCCTGCAGTATCAGCTCCAAAAGCGGCGGCTTTCAGAGCCGCGAAGAGAGAGAGTTTCTCTCGCGCGGTTCTGAAGAGCAGCGTGAGAGTCTTCAGAACCGCGCGAGAGAAACTCTCTCTCTCTTCGCGGCTCTGAAAGCCGCCGCTTTTGGAGCTGATACTGCAGGGAGGAGAGGACCAGGCAGAGGGGCCCGCGGGACGCTTAATACTGCAGCAGCAGCAAATATACATTTTTTTTTTCATCTAATTTGGCTGATGGTGGGAGGGGGGGTTAGGACTGGTAATGGCCTATGAGGGGGGAAACTGAAAATGGGGTGATGGGGTAACCACTGAAAATGGGTGGAAGGGGGGGGGGCTAGGACTGGTAATGGCCTATGAGGGGGTAACTGAAAATGGGGTGATGGGGGTAACACTGAAAATGGGGTGATGGGGGGGGTTAGTACTGGTAATGGCCTATGAGGGGGTAACTGAAAATGGGGTGATGGGGGTAACACTGAAAATGAGGTGATAAGGGGGGGGGTTAGGACTGGTAATGGGCTATGAGGGGTAGGACTGGTAATGGGCTATGAGGGGTAAGACTGGAAGTGGGCTATGGGGGGTTAGGACTGGTAATCGGCTATGGGGGGGCTAGGACTGATAATAGGCTGGGGGGTCTGCTAGGACTGGAAATGGGCTGAGTGGAAGGGGGGCTTGAACTGCAAATGGCTGATGGGGAGGGGGGCTTGGAATGGAAATGGGCTGTGAGGGGAGGGAGCTAGCACTGGAAATGGGCTGATGGGGGGGAGCTACGATTGGAAATGGGCTGATGGGCTAGGACTGAAAATGGGCTGATGCAGTGACTAGAAGGGAGGGGGTGCTGTGTGGGACTGGAACTAGAAGGGAGCTGATGTTGGGGGAGGATTAGAATGGGATGGAGCTGGGAGAGTGAAATGGAGAGGGGAAAATATTTTGTGTGGGAGGGAAGACAAATCTACAATTGGCCAGGTAAGTGGGGATTGAGGATGGAGGGGTAAAATTTGAGTGGATGAAAATAGGAATGAGGAAAGAGCAAAAGGAGAAAGATTAATATGTTAAAGCAGATGTAGAGGGAGAATGGAGAAAGCTAGAAGAAAGAAGGACAAATGGACAGCAGACGATGGAGAGTTAGCAGAAGGCACGAAGAAACCAGAAGAAAGTGGCTGGAACTGAAAAAAAATGCACAAAAGGTAGAAAAATATCTTTATTTTGAATTTATTAACTGGAATATGTCAGTTCTGGGAAATGTGCATCAATAACGTCTGCGCTTTGTTTAGTACAAGAGGAAATTAATTTATAGTTTTATTTCTACAGTGTTGTTGTACATTCCAAGTTTGGCTTTTGGGGGTCCCAGTTTAAATTGTCTTGTTTCTAAATTTTGATTCCTTGTTTGGTGATGGTGTATTCTGCATGTGTAACTGAGCTGAGGTATTCTGTTTATGTAATTCCTATTTGACATTGCTACTTGTTCTCTGTCCCCAGTAGGTCATGTATTGTTATTCTCTGAAATGTATTGATTTAATATTTGCAGTGTTGCCTTTTGATAGGTAGGGTATGGTGCTTTGTGAGTCCTGGTAGTGCTGTTAGGATATGGCGGGTTTGCTATGGGTTCTAAATGGGCAGTGTTTGTTTGTAGTAGTTCCTAATGTGCCTGGCGGTTGCCACTGGATTATAGTAATGTAGAAATCTTTTAGTCTTTCTTTATTCATGCACTCATTAAGAGGCATGTTTACTAAAAGTTTAGGGTATGGTAACATTATGCAAATATTTATGCAAATGAGGTCCCTTATGCAAATGAGGTCCCACGTCTCATGCGGCCCCCGGGTTATTTTACAAGTCCTCATTTGGCCCTCAAAGCAATTTGAGTTTGAGACCCCTGCTCTAGAAGAACCAGAGCCTCTCACCATTCCAGGAAGGTTAGCTCATTTTGCTCCCAGATGGGAACAAATCACAGCAGAGCAATGGACCCTCTCCATCATAAGGGAGGGGTACAAGCTTCATTTCTTAAACCTTCCTCCTCACACCATGGTGAGACAGTTCAATTCTCCAACATCTCTCCTCGACAATCTGTGTCAGGAGATTGCTACCCTTCTTCCCCCAAAGGGCAATAGAAGAAGTACCCCTTCTTCAACAGGGTTCAGGGTTCTACTCCCCCTATTTTCTTATCCCAAAGAAAACAGGGGGCTACAGACCCATATTAGATCTCAGAGAATTTAACAAGTTTCTATGCAAGGAGAAATTCAAGATGATTTCTCTCGGTGCTCTGCTTCCATACCTTCAGAGTCAGGACTGGCTTTGTTCTCTAGATCTCAAGGATGCATACACCCATGTTCTCATCCATCCAACACACAGAAGGTTCCTTCGGTTCCTTTATCAGGGAAAGCACTACCAATACAGAGTGCTTCCTTTCAGTCTGGCCTCTGCTCCAAGAGTGTTCACAAAATGCTTGGCAGTAGTAGCTGCATTTCTATGCACTCTAGGAATATTTGTATTCCCATATCTGGATGACTGTCTCATCCGAGCTCCATCCCAGTCAGAGGCCCAGGCTTCCCTAGCCTGCACAAGGCGTGTTCTTCAGTATCTGGGACTTGTAATAAACATCCCAAAATCACAACTCACCCCTTCTCAGTCATTGGAGTTCATAGGGGCCTTGCTGGATACCACAACTGCAAGGGCCTATCTTCCCCAGGCCCGTTGCCTATGCTTGGTGCAGTTAGCCTCTCAAATTCAGTTAGTCCCATTTAACTGCTCGAGAGATGTTGCAACTGTTAAGCCACATAGCATCCACCGTGCATGTGGTTCCTTACGCTCACCTTCACATGAGGGCAGCTCAGTGGACTCTGTCCACCCAATAGACCCAGGCATCAGGTTGCCTGTCAGACAAAATAGCAACTTCCAGTCGCCTCTTTTGGTCCCTCCAGTGGTGGAAGTCCACTCAAAATCTGTTGCTGGGGTCCCCCTTTCAACAGTTACTACCCCAAGCAGCCCTTACAACAGATGCCTCCCCAAAGGGTTGGGGAGCTCATCTACAAGATCTCTCCACCCAGGGCATCTGGTCTCCACAGGAGACATCTCTACATATCAACCTCTTAGAGCTCAGAGCAATTCTTCTAGCTCTGAGTCTTCCATACCCTGCTCAGCTACAAGACAGTCCTCATCCATACGGACAACCAAGTAGCCATGTTCTATGTGAACAAGCAGGGCGGGACTGGCTCTCTGTCGCTTTGCAACGAAGCTTTGAGATTGTGGGCTTTCGCCAGATAGCATCAAATTCATCTCATGGCAGTGTATCTTCCAGGGGTTCAAAACTCTTGGGAAGACAGACTCATTCGAGTTTTATTTTTTATTTTTTATTTACGTTCTCTTATATACCGTGCTATTCTGCATCAGTGCGGTTTACATTGAACAAACTAAAATTACATTGAACAGGGCATTATAACTTGGAGATAACTATTTTACAGGGAACATGGGCTATGGAGGGTTAGGTGGCTTGCCCAAGACCACAAGGAGCACCAGTGGGACTAGAAACCCCAGTCCTTCCGGCCCAAGGTTGCTGTCCTCTAGTGGGATTTGAACCCCCGACCTTTCGGCCTGAAGTACCTTGCCCCAACCACTAGGCCACTCCTCCACTCTGCTTCCACACGAATGGTCTCTCCATGGGGACCAGATAGCCAGGATCTTTCGAATTTGGGGAACCCCGGACATAGACCTGTTTGCAAGTCCATGGAATGCCAAACTTCCCCGGTTCTGTTCCAGGATTCCGTGTCAGGGAGTTCAGGCCAGGGATGCCTTCCTCCATTGGGGGCAAGACTTCCTTTATGCCTTTCCATCCATTCCCCTAATTTCCAAGACACTGTTCAAGCTTCAGAGAGACAAGGGGTCTATGATCCTCATAGCTCCACGTTGGCCACGCCAAGTGTGGTACCCTCTACTTCTTCATCTCTCTTAAGCTCCCTCCCTGGACTTGGGATCTGCTCCAGACCTCCTGTCCCAGGAGGAGGGAACATTGTGGCACCCAAATCCCCAGTCTCTTCATCTCAGAGCCTGGTTGCTGAAGGCCTAGACCTTCAAGATTTGCATCTTTCTCAGCAGGTGAAGGATATCCTTCATACTTCCAGAAAGCCTTCCACTAGACGTTCCTATGCTTTTAAATGGAAAAGGTTTACCATTTGGTGTGCAGAGAAGGGTCTTAACCCTCTTGCAATACCTCTGAATTCTTTACTAGAGTATTTGCTGCATTTATCCCATGCAGGCCTTAAAACAAATTCAGTAAGAGTCCATTTGAGTGCTATTGCAGCATCCCTTAAGCCTCTCAATGGACATCCTATTTCCTCTCATCCTCTTATTGCAAGATTCATGAGAGGCCTTCTTTTAACTAAACCTCCCATTAGACCACCTCCAGCGGCATGGGATTTGAATTTGGTTCTTGGCCAGCTTATGAAGCCACCCTTTGAACCCTTAGCCGCTACCTCCTTGAAATTCCTTTCCTGGAAAGTTATTTTTCTCATTGCAGTCACCTCAGCTCGCCGTATCAGTGAGCTGCAAGCCTTGGTGGCTAATCCTCCTTATACAAGGTTCCATCATGACAAGGTAGTCCTCAGGACTAATCCACACTTTATGCCTAAAGTGGTCTCACCTTTTCATCTGAACCAGGAGGTGTATTTACCTGTCTTTTTTCCAGGACCTCATGCATCAAGTGCAGAGAGGAGTCTTCATACCCTGGATTGTAAGAGAGCACTTGCTTTTTACTTACAAAGGACACAGCAACATAGAAAGTCCTTTCAACTATTTGTTGCTTTTGATCCCTCTCATTTAGGACTTCCAGTCTCTAAGAGAACTCTGTCCAGTTGGATTGCTCAGTGTATTTCCTTTGCCTACCAGATTAAGACCCTTTCTCTGGAGGGCCATGTCACAGCTCACAATGTGAGGGCCATGGCAGCCTCTATGGCTCATCTAAACTCTGTGTCCATCGACCAAATCTATCGAGCGGCCACCTGGGCCTCGGTTCATACCTTCACAGCCCATTACTGCTTGGACAAGGACTCCTGCCGGGATGCCTTGTTTGGTCAGGCTGTTCTCAAACACCTGTTCCATACCTAATCAACTCCTACCCCCCATCCCTGGTTGGATGCCAAAGATCCATGGGGGGAGGTAGAGCCCTTCTCAGGGACTCACAACCTTGGAGATCTCCCTGGCATCTCTAGCTGGGGAGTCCCCATATATGAAGACTCATTCCTGCTTGTTCCTGGAGATAGCACAGTTACTTACCTGTAACAGGTGATCTCTGGGAACAGCAGGAATAAGTCTTCACAACCCACCCACCTCCCCTAGGAGTTGTATCTCTCTATCTAGCTTTCCTTTCCTCTCTCTCTCTCTCTCTCTTTGTCTCAGCTTAAAACTCAAACTGGAGAGAGGCGGTTAGGAAAGGCGGGAAGGCAGCGCGCAGGCGCTGTGGGATGCTCCCAAAAGCTTTCTTTCTGGACGCTGGGGAGCGTTCCCGCGCAGGCTCCATCGGTACCGACAATACCCATATGTGAAGACTTATTCCTGCTGTTCCCAGAAATCACCTGTTACAGGTAAGTAACTGTGCTTTTGGGATAGACTGGGTAGCGGCTGATAGGGTGGGTAGATCTAGGGCAAAAAGCCTGCTGATTCAAGAGCAAATGTGGATCCACCGCCTGCAATCAGTCACCCCGGGCGGCCTTAACATGATGGTGGAATGGAGTGCCTGTATATAATATATTTTATGAGGAAGAGTTGTTACCAACTGCCCTAAGAGATCTCCACACATTGGCGAAACGGATTGGAGCGCCTGTACTTTATACATTTCGTGAGAAAGAATGGTTATCAACTGCCTTACGAGATCTCCACATACTGGAGAAACAGAATGTTTTTACTTCATTATTCTGTTTATAGAGGGATTGCTTACGTCATGCTTACGTAACCACAGTTGGCTTGAAATTCCTGCTTGTTTGTCTAATCCGCATGCGTGGCGTTTTTTGGAAAAAACTGATTAGCTTTGGGACGCGAGAGACCGCACATCATTGAGCTCGTTTTGAATTAAACCTGAGGTGAGATTACTTGCTTTATTGAATCCTCAGTCGTGTTTAACTGTGAGAAAAAATTGATTTTTGAAGAAACATATTCCTCCTAATAGTTTCCCTCCTTCCACAGAGATTGTCTGGCAAAGCCAATCCCCTGACGAAGACTCGAAACGCATTGAGGGTACCGGGATGGTGGCGTTGGGACTGCTCAAATTTCCTTTGAGAGATAAGCACAATCCCTGAATTTTGTTAAAAAGAATGTTAAGAGAAGTCCGATATATCAACACGAATGTTTACAATCACTCATTCCTGAAAGAAACCTTTTTAGAGTGGTCGTTGATGCAATTAGGCATCACTCCTTTGGAAAATTCACATCCAGGAGTGTCTAGCCATCTATGTCTGAGACCACTGGTTTCTTTTTATGCTGAGATTTGTCTATATTATCATAGTGTGCATAGTGAGACTATCTCTTTCTATTTTATGAGGGGTTTGCTATCTTTACTTATTTGGAAGTTGAGCTTGGCAAAGGGCATAAATGTTGCAAGCCTGCGAGGCTTGGGCTGGAGATTCTGGAGTTGAAAGACAGCTGTCCTAAGAGCAGCCCGATTATATCCCAGGAGGTGAAGTCCTGGGGGTTGGTTACTACTGTCCTGCATGGAGTTAACTGTCAACAAAAGGTTTGTTCAAGATGCTGCTGACTAAGAGCATCTGGTCCTCAGTCAGCTCAATGGTTTTGATTTTTATTTGGCCCTCTGGCATGTATCCTCAATTTTATGGCCAGATTATTGCATTAGAGTGCACAGATACTTGATTAGGATGCAGAACATAGTCTGGTGTTCCCTGTCATTTGACCAGACTTTCCGTTTTACTCAGGAAATCAAGGAGCAGGTGATGTAGCAAATGCAGTTCCACCTCCTGATTGGTAGGCTGTGGGAAGAGCCTGAGCAGAGGCTTGTCGGCCTGGCTTCCCACCAGAAGGACTGGAGATATGCAACCTGGTCAAGTTGGCTCAAGGACAGTCCCCTAACGGTGCCCCTTGAAGGATCCTTCTGCATGAAGGCCACAGCAATCACAATGACTCTGGGGTAACTTGCACCTCCTTTAAGAGAAGCAGCAGACTGAATGTTCTCAAAACTGGGCCCTGATGGTTATGCATACCTTCTACTGAAGCAGAGCTCATGGCTAATGTTATTCTTGCGGCTTTACAGCTGTACTCTTGGGCGAAGGAGCATCTGATTGCCCTAGCTGCAGCACACACCGTGCCTTGTGAAAGTATTTATCCCCTTGGTGTTTGTCCTGTTTTGTCGCATTACAACTTGGAATGAAAATGGAGATTTGGGGGTTAGCACCATGTGATTTACACAACATGCCTACCACTTTGAAGATGCAAAATATCTTTTATTATGACACAAACAAGTAAGACAAAACAAAAACAGAAGTCACGAGTATGCATAGGTATTCCTCCCCAAAGTCAATACTTTACAGCTTCAAGTCTCTTGGGGTATGTCTCTATTAGCTTAGCATATTTAGCCACTGGGATTTTCACCCATTCCTCAAGGCAAAACTGTTCCACTCCTTCAGGTTAGATGGGGTGTGTTGGTGTACAGAAATCTTCAGGTCATGCCACAGATTCTCAATTGGATTGAAGTCTGGGCTTTGACTAGGCCATTCCAAGACATTTAAATGTTTCCCTTTAAACCACTCCATTGTAGCTTTAGCAGTATGTTTAGGGTCATTGTCCTGCTGGAAGGTAAACCTTTGTCCCAGTCTCAAATCTCTGGCACACTTAAACAGGTTTTCCTCAAGAATTGCCCTGTATTTAGTGCCATCCATTTTTCCTTCAGTCCTGACCAGTTTTCCTGTCCCTGCAGATGAAAAACATCCCCACAAGCATGATGCTGCCACCACCAGGTTTCACTGTGGGAATGGTGTTCTCGGGGTGATGGGAAGCGTTGGGGTTGCGCCACACATGGCATTTCCAGTGATGGCCAAAAAGTTCAAGTTTCATCTCATCTGACCAGAGAACCTTCTTCCGTGTGTTTGGGGGCTCCGCCATGTGCTGTTGTGCAAACTCCAAATGTGTTTTCTTATTTCTTTCTTTAAGCAATGGCTTTTTTCTGGAACGCTTCCATAAAGCCGCCTTCAGCGATGACACAATCCTGGGCTTGTGTCCAGGATTGTGTCATCGCTGGAGGGAGACCACTGCCACTGAGGACGGGGAGACGTGTCCCGTTGAGTTCAACGGCCTCGTGTATCAACGACGGGGGGCTCCAACAGTGTACTGACAGTAAAATCCCGAGACTATGAAGGAAAAATCAATACAGACTCAGTGATTCAGACCAGGTATTAAGCAACCAGGTAACTCCGTGCACCAACCAAGGTAAGAAACAAGACTGTAAAGTATTACCTTGGTGGTTGGGTATCGAGACAGATTGTTGTGTGTGTGAGACGTGTCCTATACACAAAGTGAGTGCGGAGTCTCAATCCGCGTTTCCGACACATCCACGAGGAGTGTGGCTGGAGAGAGACGAAGTGAAAAGGACATTGGTGAAACAGGTCTCGATGGGATTAGGAATTCTAAAGGAAACCCGAGTAAGGACGGGGATGGCAGTACAGACCCCGGGGACATTCCTCCAGACAGTCTATTAGGGAGGATGTGGAAGTAAATGTCAAAAATAATGAACACACTAAGAATAAGGATAAAGCAAACAACTGTTTTAAGAACTGATGTTTTACATAGACAAAAGAAAGCATAAAGCTAACTGCAGTCTTTTGGCCGAAATTTGGCACAGACAAAGGGTGGTTATGTCAAATCCTTAACTTCATCCGAACCATGCACTCCTGGGTGACTGTCGGCTTTCCCCTGTTTTCTAGTTTAAAAGCTTCTCTATCTCTTTTTTAAAGGTTAATGCCAGCAGTCTGGTCCCATCCTGATTAAGGTGAAGCCCATCCCTTCGGAAGAGCCCCCCCTTTCCCCAGAATGTTCCCCAGTTCCTAACAAATCCAAAACCCTCATCCTTGCACCATTGTCTCATCCACGCATTGAGACTCCGGAGCTCTGCCTGTCTTTTGGGTCCTGCACGTGGAACAGGAAGCATTTCGGAGAACGCTATCCTGGAAGTTCTGGATTTCAACTTCCTACCTAAAAGCCTAAATTTTGCCTCCAGAACTTCCCTACCACATTTTCCTATGTCATTGGTACCAACATGTACCAAGACAGCAGACTCCTCCCCAGCACTATCTATGATCCTATCTAGGCGGTGCGTGAGGTCCGCTACCTTCGCACCAGGCAGGCATGTTACCAGGCGATCCTCACGTCCACCAGTCACCCAGCTATCTACATTCCTAATGATTGAATCACCAACTATAACAGCTGTCCTGACCCTCCCCTCGTGGGGACATGGCCCTGGAGAAACGTCCTCGGTGCGAGAGGGTTTTACATCACTTGGAGGACAGGTCCTAGTTACAGGATCACTTCCTGCCACACCAGGGTGATGCTCTCCTGTCACATGACCTCTCTCCTCCATGGCAACAGGGATGCTGCCAGACATTCTCCTACTGTTGCATGACAATATGTATCTCATATTAAAATTCCCACTCCCCCCTTTCAGAGGTTCGCTCTTTGTCCTGCTAGTGTGACTGCAGGTTAATATTTTGAAGTTAGAGTATATTCTTGTCCCACCTACAGATGTGTCTCTTGTACACAAAGAATATCTGCATTTAAGCATCTGCCTTTTTCTAATAAATGTCTTTTGTGCCAAGTGCGTAGTCCTCTAGCATTTATTGTGGCTATTGTTAGCTTTTTCTTATTCATATTCTTATTTGCTCCATTAGTTGCTCCTTTGCTCCTTTCCCCAGTCTTTCTTATCTCCTTCTCTTCATTTCTCCTCCCTCCTGCTTTCCATCTTTCTGCCCTTCAGTCCCCCCTCCCTCCCTCGTCTTCTCTTCTTCTCCTCCTCCCCCTACTCCCTCCCCTCTCGTCTCCCTCTTCCACCTCACTATGCAGAGGTGATATTTGAAGTAGTGTGTCCCTTAACTCACCTACCTTCCCTTACTCTCTTGTCCCAAACTCTCTTTTGCTCTGCCTTTTCTCTCTTTCCCTATCCCCTTCCCTATCTCTTCCCCTCTTTATCTCTTCAGACATGCATTGCGGCCTAGTCCCAAACTGGTGCATTCCCCCACTCCTCCTTTTCCTTCTTTCTTGTCCTCTTCTACTCACCCTTACACAATTCTTCATATATTCCTTATCCCACCTTCTCTCCCCCTGTGTTCTAACACTTCTATATTTGATTTTATCATCTTCCTTCCCGCTCTGCACCAATTTATAGAACTTACTATTAAAACATTTTCGTAATAGATACATAACCCTTCTTTCTCCAGGACCAAGCAGGAAGTCAGTCCTCACATATGGGTGACGTCGGCGCCGACGGAGCCCTCGCGGAGCAATTTTCCCCAGCTTTCAAAGAAAGCCTTTGGGAATTGCAGCGCGCATGCGTGGTCGCCTTCCCGCCCAAGGGTGCCATCTTAGCCAGTCTTCTTTTTTCCGCGGAGCCCTACAGACGTACCCGTCGTGTCCCCGCGAAAAAGTTGATTTTATTCGTAATATTCTCTTTTTTCCTTCGGTTCGACGCCGGTCTTTTTCCCGCCCGGACTCGCGACGCCGGTCACGAGTCCTCTTCTTCTTTTCGGTTTTTTCTGACTTAGTCAGTTTCGTTTTCGGTTTTTTCACTGGCAGCCCGGTCCTTTGACCTCGCAGGGGCCCTTTTTCCCCCGATGGCTGCCAGTGGTTTCAAGCGGTGTGGTCAGTGTGACCGAAATATGTCACTAACTGACACACACGATAATTGCCTCCGCTGCCTGGGCCCGGATCATGAAGAAATGATCTGTGGGGCCTGTGGCAAAATGTCCTCCAAAGCGTTGAGAAGTCGGCGGCATCAGCGGGATAGGATCTTCGCTGACCCCAGCCGTACCCGGACCTCGTCGGAGGCCTCGGCGTCTAGAGGTTCCAGCTCGGACCGTCGCCGGAGTTCCTCCGACAGGGGTTCTCCCTCCGGGGACCATCGTCGGAAGGTAAAACCCGCGAGGGCGGCGTCGGTGGACGCTCCTGGCTCCGCGAGGGCCAGGTCGCATAGCCCCGACAGCCGTCCCGGGTCCTTGGAGAAGGAGCACCTCTCGAAGCGACCTCGCATGGAGTCGGAGCTGCCTGCTCGGGTAAGTCCTGTGGTCCTCCTGGACTCGCCTCCGAGACCGCCGACGTCGGGCCCGACGCCGTCGGGGCCCGAGTCGGGGGCTGCTGGGTCACCTGAGGTCGGACTCAGGTTGACGGCCTTGGAGAGCAGACTGTCTGCCTTCATGGACCAGCAGCGGGCACTGCTCGCTAGCCTCGCTGGCGCTGCTGCCCCGACCGCCGGGACGTCGACGTCTAAGTCGACCCCGGAGACCGAGCCGATCCTCGAGTCCATGCGAACTCGAGTCGATCCTTGGTCGAGGTCACCCTCGGCCTCCCGTTTGGGACCGAGGTCGCCGACGCCGACTCCCTCGGTGTCGGGGCGGCGGGCGCCGCAGCCCGCCCGGGCCGACCCCACCGATTCCTCCTCGGAGTCGGTCTGGGAGTCTGAAGAGGAAGAGTCACCTGATTCCTTTCGGACTCGGTGTGTCCCCTCGGACTCGCCTGAGTCCGAACCTCGGAAGCAGTCCCCTCCGGAGGATGCCCGGTTCTCGGACTTCGTCAGGGATATGGCCAAGGCTTTGGCCTTCCCTGCGGACCCCGAGGAGGAGCCTCGAGCCGAAGAGCTCGATGCCCTCCAGTATGACTCTCCCGCCAGGGAACACTTTACTGTACCGGTTCCTCCCATGCTGGAACGACTACTCTTCCGCATGTGGGAGAGTCCGGCCTCCTCGCCGGTCCTGAGCAAGCGGGTCGATTCTATCCATCGAGTCCGCAAGAGCCCTGGCTTCCAAAAAGCACAGCTACCACACCATTCCATGGTAGTGGAATCGGCCATGCATCGTCTTAAGAGCCAGAAGATGCACTCCTCGGTGCCTCCTGGCAGGGAGGCCCGTAACCTGGATGGCCTTGGTAAGAAGTGTTTCCAGGGCTCTATGCTTGCGTGTCGTGTCCAGACCTACCAGCTATACATGGGCATGTATCTTCGAGACCTGGCTAAAGAGCTAGCCGGATTCTCCGCTGGATTGTCCGAGGAACCCTTGCGGAGGTTCCTAGCCTTGTCCACTGGCATTCGGGAATGCTCAAAATTCATATCCCGAGCAGCCTATGATGGCTTTGAAGCATCGGCTCGAGTGGCCGCAGCCGGCATCGGTGCCCGCCGTCAGGCTTGGCTTCAGTCGTCTGACCTTGAGCCCTGGGTGCAGGACAAGTTGGTCGATGTCCCCTGCCGAGGTGAAAACCTCTTTGGCAAACCTATGGCAGAAAAGGCTGCACAGATCGAGACGGAGACTCTCACCAGGACTAGGCTTTCTAGGAAGACCTCCGCCCCTTCCCAGAAAAAGAAGGGCTCGGGAAAGAAGTCCTTTTACCCGAGAAAGGCGGCTGCCTATAAACACTACCCCCAATATCAGGCCCCTGCAGCTCCCCAACAGGGCCAGCAGGCCAAGGGATGGGGTAACGGGTCCCGTAGGCAGCAAGCCCCCAAGCCTGCACCACCAGCTCCTGCTCAGCAGGGTGGGGGTTTTTGACTCTTTAAGCATAGCCTCTCCCCCTCCGCTGGCTCCTCCCAGCACCGGAGGCCGGCTGGTTCACTTCGCCCACAGGTGGTCCAACATCACTTCAGATGCCTGGGTGCTTCAAGTCGTAAGAGAAGGATATCTTCTCCACTTCCACCAGGTCCCTCCCCCCTATTTCCCGGGAGAACCTCCACGACTCCCTCTGCACAGGGACTTACTCCTTCAGGAGTTAACAGGTCTTCTACAGGAACAGGCGGTGGAACCGGTGCCCCACCACCTGAGAGGTCAAGGCTTTTATTCCAGGTATTTTCTAGTACCAAAAAGGACAGGAGGCCTCAGACCCATCCTGGACTTGCGCAACCTCAACAGGTTCCTCGTGCGGGAGAAGTTCAAAATGCTTACCCTTGGAATCCTTCTGCCCTACCTCCAGCAGGGAGATTGGCTATGCTCCTTGGATCTAAAGGATGCCTACACGCACATCCTCATCCACCCAAGCCACCGCCAATACCTAAGATTTGTGGTGGCAGGAAATCATTACCAGTACAGGGTACTGCCCTTTGGCCTGTCCTCCGCACCGCGAGTCTTCACAAAATGTCTCGCGGTGGTGGCGGCCCATCTCCGGCTTCACGGCCTCTATGTCTTCCCGTACCTCGACGACTGGCTCATCAGAGCAGCGTCCGCTCCGGAGGTCACCAACGCCACACGCCGCACGGTGACTCTTCTGCAGTACTTGGGCTTTGTCATAAACTTCGCAAAGTCCACTTTGCTCCCCTCATAGGATCTCGAGTTCATCGGCGCAAGACTGCACACTCCTCAGGCGCGAGCTTTCCTGCCTCTCGACAGGGCTCAATGGCTCATGGACCTAGCCGACCGTTTTCGCAGCCAGTCCCTGGTCTCCGCCAGGCGCTTCCTGAGACTGCTCGGCCATATGGCTTCCACTGTCCATGTGACCCCCAATGCCCGACTGAATATGCGGCCTGCTCAATGGTGTCTTCGCAAGCAGTGGCAACAAGCCACAGGCGGCCTAGCAGACCTAGTGCGCGTCTCCGAGCCGCTGGCCTCGTCTCTCCAGTGGTGGCGTCATCGACCGAACCTGGTACTCGGCATGCCTTTTCAGTCACCTCAGCCGGCCCAGGTACTGACGACAGATGCGTCCCTCCTGGGTTGGGGAGCACATTGTCAAGGGGCACGTACTCAGGGCCTCTGGACCACGTGGGAGTCTGCTCAGCAGATCAACTTCCTGGAGCTCAGAGCGATCCGCCTGGCTCTCAAGGCTTTCTCCCACTTGACCTCTCACCAGTCCGTCCTTGTCCAGACGGACAATCAAGTTGCCATGTTCTACGTGAACAAACAGGGGGGCACAGGCTCCTTCCTTCTCTGTCGGGAAGCACAGAAGCTCTGTTCTTGGGCCGTCAGCCACGGCATTCTTCTCAAGGCAGTTTACCTCCCAGGCCAAGAAAATTGCCTGGCGGACAAACTCAGCAGGATCCTCCAGCCGCACGAGTGGCGCCTGGATCCCTTAGTAGTTCAGAAGCTCTTTCTAAAGTGGGGCCTCCCCACGATGGATCTCTTTGCCAGTCCCCACAACCGGCAACTTCCTCGCTTCTGCTCTCGTCAGCCACATCCCCTTCGAGTTGCGGCGGACGCTTTTCTACTCTCATGGTCGGAGAGCCTCCTGTATGCTTTTCCTCCCATCCCGCTAGTCTCTCGAACTCTTTTCAAGGTTCTCCGAGACAAAGCTTCCATGATCCTGGTGGCCCCTCGCTGGCCCAGACAGCCGTGGTTTCCACTCCTGCTGCAATTAGCGGTAGAGGATCCACTCCCTCTGGGGTTTCAACCGGATCATCTCTGCTACACCCCAACATCAGATCCCTCAATCTAATGGCCTGGCTGCTGAGAGGGTAGTCCTTGCTCCCCTTCTCCTGCCGGCAGAGGTGGAAGAGGTCGTCCTAGCTTCTCGGCGACCTTCTACCCGCAAATGCTACGCCCTTAAATGGCGTCGCTTTTCCGTTTGGTGTACCCAGCAGTCTCAGGATCCCTTCTCCTGCTCGGTGTCGGTGATCTTGCAGTACTTGCTCTACCTCTCTAATCTGGGACTTAAGTCCAACTCCGTCAAAGTTCACCTCAGTGCTCTTTCAGCACATCATGTACCGGTGGACGGCAGACCTCTTTCCAGCGACCCTCTCGTGGCGAGGTTTCTCCGAGGTCTCCTCCTACTTAAACCACCTCTGCGCCCGCCAGCGCCTGACTGGGATCTGACTGTGGTTTTACAGCGGATCACCTGTCCGCCTTTTGAACCTATGGCTACCTGTTCTCTCCGTTTTCTCTCTTGGAAAACATTGTTCTTGATAGCCCTCACTTCCGCTAGACGCGTAAGTGAATTGCAGGCCCTCGTGTCTGATCCCCCTTACACTCGGTTCTACAAAAATAGGGTAGTCCTACGGACTCACCCAAAATTTCTTCCAAAAGTGGTCTCCCCTTTTCACATCAATCAGGAGGTGGTACTTCCGACCTTCTTTCCCAGACCACACTCCAGCCGAGCTGAAATGGTCCTCCATACCCTGGACTGTAGAAGGGCATTGAACTTCTACCTTGACCGTACGCGGGAGCACCGTAAGGCTGCTCAGCTTTTTGTGTCTTTTGACTCCAATAAATTGGGGCTTCCGGTCTCCAAGCGTACTCTGTCCATCTGGGTTGCGGACTGTATCACTTGGGCTTATGGGGCAGCCGGACTCTCCTTGGACGGTCGAGTCACGGCTCATTGTGTTCGGGCAAAGGCTACGTCAGTGGCTTACCTCCGCTCTGTTTCGCTGGCAGACATCTGCCGGGCCGCTACTTGGTCTTCGAGCCAGACTTTTGCGGTCCATTACTGTCTCGAGAGGGAGTCCCGCAGGGACAGTGCTTTCGGACAGGCAGTCCTCCGTAATCTCTTTGAGGTTTGAGCAACTCCTACCCTCCATCCCGGATGTGGGCTACCGGTGGGTAATAATTCAGCGAAGATTCCTTCCTTCTGTGCTGCTGAGCTAGAGGGAGCTCATTTTTGTGCTTAGGGTCTCCGGTAGCCTTAAGCTTGGGAGTCCCATATGTGAGGACTGACTTCCTGCTTGGTCCTGGAGAAAGCGTAGTTACTCACCTGTAACAGGTGTTCTCCAGGAGCAGCAGGAATCAGTCCTCACAACCCTTCCTCCTCCCCTTGGAGTTGCAATCATCTGCTTAAGTTTTTTTGCAAATTTTTCTGCTGTTTTTTTTTTTAGCTATGTCATCTGACTGGCTAAGATGGCACCCTTGGGCGGGAAGGCGACCGCGCATGCGCGCTGCAGTTCCCAAAGGCTTTCTTTGAAAGCTGGGGAAAATTGCTCCGCGAGGGCTCTGTCGGCGCCGACGTCACCCATATGTGAGGACTGATTCCTGCTGCTCCTGGAGAACACCTGTTACAGGTGAGTAACTACGCTATTCTTGCATTCCTTATTCCTTCTCTGCTCTTTCTTTAGTCCTTCTATCTTGCTACTGTCCTTCATCACTTTGCCTTTTCTCTCTCGCTACTCTTGACCTATTCCTCCACTTCTATGTGACTTTTGTCGCTGTTCTCCTTTCTGCTTTTGGCCCATTGCCTCCTTCTCTTGCTTATTTAGCTCTCCATGTTGTTGTACCCCAGCTTTTTGGAGCGCTAGATTAGCCTCTTCAATTGAGTGTACTCGCCAGGTTTTCCCTTCCTGTGCGAATGCTAGCCAAAGGTGTGCAGCCATCTATGTTTAAATTCTGCTCTTCTCAGGGTCTGCGTTACTGGATGCATTGCTCTTCTACGCTGCAGAGTTCCGGTAAATAGATCTTTATATATGGCCACCGGATACCCTTGCCAGCTGAGAGTCCCTGAACTTCTCATTTTTGTTGTAATGCGTTCTTTCATTCTGTAAGTCAGGCAGATGATAATGTCTCTAGGTCTAGTCATTCTCGGTGGTCCAAGTGCCCGATATGCTCTGTCTATTAAGATATCCTCGGGGGTTACTTCCCTTTCCTCTTTCTTTAGTATTTCAGAGCATATTGAGGCTGCTACTCTTGCACGGTCTTGAAACTCCTTATCTTCGGGCATTCCTCAGATCCATAGATTATTCCTTTGCGAGCTGTTTTCTAAGTCTTCAAGTTTATATTGAATTGTATCCTGCCATTTCTCCATTTTAGATATCTGCTGTTGTTCCTGTGGCTTTTCAGCCTCTTGTAGTCTGTTTTCATGGTTTCCCACTTTATGCGTTAGCTCTGCAATGTCCTCCTTTAAATTTCCAGTAATTTCACTCGGTTCTACTTTCACCACTTGCACTTCATTTTTTATCTCTGCAAACCATTCTCTCATTTCTAGTTTTATTATTCCTTGCATGGTTTCTCTCCCCTGTTCCTGATTATTCCTTTGCATCTGTGTCTCATTATATTCTATGTTTATGGGCCATTGCATATCATTCTCTGCTATGTTATTTTCGTTGCTGCGACCCTGCATACACATATTCTCTTATGTCTGCAGTCTTCCTTCTAGTTGACATCTTGTCCCCTTTTGGTAGGCACCTTGTTCTGGTATTGCTGTTCTATGTTTTGTGCCCTTTTGGGGTATTTTCTTTGCCTGCCCTTGCTTGAAGTTGTCTTCAGGGCTTACAATTTAACTGGCCCTCTGAATCAGTGATGTCTCTTCTTCTACTTGTATGCCTTTCTTTTAAGTTCGCCCACCTTGTCTCCTGCTTTTGCTTTTACTTTCTGTAACTGCGTTTGCGAACCTGTGATCAATCCTTCAATTTTGCCTCTATAGTCCATGTTGGTCCTGAGTTACTACTTCCTCCTTTGCTGCCTGTTTGCTTTTTCTCTTGCTACTGCCTGGAGGTTCTGAGCCCCTCCGACCGCCATCTTGTCCTTCCCATGGTGTTCGAACTGGGCTTTTTTCGTAGGTGATCTTTTTTAGTTTTTTACGTGGTTACCAACGTTTTCTCCCGGTCTCTTTTGCCCCCTAGGGTTTCTACCTCTCTTTTCGCTGTTGTTCCTCCAGCTTCAGAGGACTTTTCTTGTGCTTTTAGCAAAGTTGGCACTGGAGCAATTCCCCTCATGCCACTATCAGGTAAGTTACACAATCTCTTTTTAATCTGCTGCACGCCTGAAAATGGTCATTCCTGGCTTCCCTTTGCTCTCCGGGACGTCTGCCACCTTGTAACTAGTTTTCCGCTGCTTGTGGAGGGATTTTGCAAATCTTTTAGCAGGGTCGGTGCCAGAGCGAGTCCCTCACACTGCCATTAGACAAGGTGACATCACTTCTCATCTAGAAGGTGAAATTTTACTTACCAGATAATTTCCTTTCCTGGAGTCCTGTCCTGGATAAGCCTCTTTGCGTCCTGCTATCACTGCAGTTTAGCCTTGTAGGCTTTTGACCTTCATGACAGATATTCGATATGGTGGCTGTTCTTTACAAAGTTCTCTACATTCTATCTGTTATCCTCAGTGAGTTTGTGTGTGGTCCGGTTCTTGACCATACATTTGGGTAAGAATACTGAAGTATGCCCTTAGCTGCATCAGCTCAAGTAGCAGTGATGATATCACTGGAAGTTGCCAGTTCATTCTCTGTCTCCACATCTGCTGACAGCGGGATATAACCCACTTGTCTGGACTGGTCTAGCAGAACTTCAGAAAAAGAAATTATCAAGTCAAATTTTATCTTAGTATATAGTAGGATTTAAAAGAGGTTTGGATAAGTTCCTGTTTGAAAAGTCAATAAACCTATTAAAGTATGCTGGGGAAATCTACTGCTTACTCCTGGGATAAACAGCATGGAATATGTGTACCTTTTGAGAATCTAACAGGTACTTGTGACCTGGATTGGCCAGTGGTGGAAAAAGCATATTGGGCTTGATGGACCTTTGGTCTGATCCATTATGGCATATATTTTTATCTTTATTTAATAGGGGGTTTTTTTATACCGCTTTATCATTTTTAGTCAAAGCGGTTTACGTTGTAACTTGGTAACATATATTAAACAGGGACATTGATAATTTGGATTCTTCTGAGGTAGTGGAGGATTAAGTGACCTGCCCAAGGTCACAAGGAGTGCTAGTGGGAATTGAACCCTGGTCTCTTGGGGCTTGATATTGATTTGCAACTTTTTTTTAATTGTAAAATTTTTTATTGCATACATCAACCAAAACAGTGCAGAACATACCACCAAGTATATCACCCCCCCACCCACCCCAAGCTATCCACAGTCTAGGGACCGTGCCAAACAACCCCAGTTAAAACCAGCAACAGTAACATTCAAACAATTAAGGCACGGTATCCTCGTATCTCTACACAGCAAAAAACAAACTGTCCCCCATATACCACACTGCCCACACTGTCCAACCTACACCCAAAAATATTTCCCCCCCCCCCCAATACCCCCCCTACCCCCCCCCCCCCAGGACCTCCAACCCTATAACAATACCCTATGGGGCATTCTCCCGCTCCAAATATTTCCCCCAGATGTTGGAAAAGCTCTGCATACTCCCATTCTTTAGTGCGGTGCGGTAAGCTTACCCATCAAGAACATCTGCCCCACCAACGCCTGAACCTCCCCCAGCCCCGGAAGCACCGTCTGTTTCCATCGCCTGCCCACCAAGATGCGCACCGCCACACAACAGAGATTCAGAAAACCACACTCCGCCTTATTCAACCCCTCCGCCCGTATCCCCAATAAGGCCACCGCCGGTATGGGCGTCAGCTCTTTACCTAAAATCCCACTCACCCACTCAAACACTGCTCCCCATACCTCATGCAGCTCCCGACACTCCCACCACACATGCAAGTACGTACCCGCCGCTCCACAGCGGCGCCAGCATTGCCCATCCAGGAGCTGGTACATAACCTGCAGCCGCACCGGCGTCAAATGCCATCTATACAGAATTTTATAGTTATTTTCCAACAGGCGCGCCGCCAACAACCCCTTATATCGTGTCTTAAAAATTTGCTCCCACTGTGACTCATCCCAACAACCACCTAAATCCTTTTCCCACTGCACTTGGAAAGCCTCCTTCCCCCCTGCAGTTCCCATAAGATTATAAAACTGCGTAACCACCCGCTTGGATGGCCCCAGGAGCCCCATCACCTCAATACCCGTGGGATCCCGGGCCAGCTCAGGTAAGATTTTATGCTGGACATAATGGCTGAGTTGTAGGTAGTGATATTCCTCAGAGCCCTCCAAATGATATTGACTCCTCAGGGTGTGGAACGCCACAATTTGTTGCCCATCCAGCAGCTGTCCCACCCGTACCAAACCATTCTCCGCCCACCTGATGAAAGCCGGGCACTCCAGTCCCGGGGGAAACTCTGGATTCCCCCTAATGGGCACCAATCTAGACCGACCACCCCTCCCCAACCAGCCCTGCTGCCATTTATTCCATAGGTCCACCGTCCGCCTAGTGTAGGGGTTCCTCACCAGGATGCCTCTCCGCCGCTCTCGCGGAAGCCACATCCATTCCCCCAAGTTCTGCACCCCCAACTCATCCGCTTCCATTTGTACCCACTCTTTCACCTCATCCCCCCACCAGTCCACTATAGCCCCCAATTGTGAAGCTTCCAAATAACGCGCAAGATCGGGGACCGCCAACCCCCCCTTGTCCTTGCCCTTCATTAAAATCCGCCACGCCACACAACACGGCCGGCCCCCCCCCCCCCCCCCACAAACTGCATCAGGGATCGCTGCCACCGCTCTACTGCTTTCTTCCCCACCCATATGGGCAATGACCTAAAAAGGTACAGCCACTGCGGCAGCACCACCATCTTCACGGCCGCAATCCTCCCCAGCCAGGAAAGCCCCTTACTCTGCCAAACCTCCAATTCCTCCGGATCTTACGTTCCAGGTGCCCAAAATTAGCTCCAAATAGATCCCCGTCCGTCGGGGTGAGATGTATTCCCAAGTATTTTATCCCCTCACTCGCCCACCTATAGGGAAACCTACCCTTAATCCGCTCCCGGGACACCCTATCCAAAGAAATATCAAGCAGTTCTGACTTAGATGCGTTAACCTTAAAACCAGAGCACTCCCCATATTCCCGCAATATGGTATCTAACGCTGCCAGAGAGTCCAAAGGTCGGGTCAGTATGAATAGGAGGTCATCAGCAAATAGGGAAATTTTACTGGTCACGCGGCCCCCAACCACCCCCCAGACCTCGGTGCTCTCACGGATAAACTGGGCCAACGGCTCCATAGACAACACAAATAGAAGTGGGGAAAGTGGGCACCCCTGCTGCGTCCCCCGAAATAGTTCAAATGCGTCCGTATATTCCCCGTTAATTCGAATCTTAGCCAGTGGCCGAGCATAAATAGCTTTCACCCACTCCAAATATGCCCCCCAACCCCATCCGCTCCATCACTTTAAACAGATAGGGCCAATAGACCCTATCGAACGCCTTTTCGGCATCTATAGCTAACAAGACCAGGGGTTCCGCACAGCTCTTCGCCTGCCATACCGCATTCAGCACCCTCCTTATATTATCCCCCGCTTGCCTCCCGGGAACAAACCCGGCCTGATTTTCGTGGATCAACCGTGGCAGGTAATCCCTGAGCCTATTGGCCAAAACCTTTGAAAAAAATCTTAAAGTCCGACCCCAAGAGCGATATCGGCCTATAGGAGCCACACAATTGGGGATCCTTCCCCTCTTTCGGCAAGATAGTTATTCCTGCCGTACGCATTGTTTCAGGGATCTGTCCCCCTCCTGCAAACGAGTTATACAACCTGGCTAACGGCTCACACAGGACCGTTGCGAACTTTTTATAGAACTTATTTGGAAAGCCATCCAGGCACGGAGCCTTCGAGGCCGGCAACCCCTTGATAACCAAGGCCACTTCCCTTTCCTCAATAGGACGGGAAATCCACGCCGCCTCCTCCACCCCCAAACTCGGGAGCTGGACCTGCAAAAATTTCTCTACCGGGGCCTGGGAACTAATCCCCTCCACCGCATACAGCTGTTTATAAAATTCCACAAACCTATCCTGAATCTGTTTACCGCCCCGCAACTCACGTCCCTGCGCATCCCGGATTTTTGTGATAAAATTCCGAGTCCGTAGCCTCTGCAGCCGCCGTGCCAAGAGACGCGATGGCCTATTGCCCCATTCAAAGAACTGCTGCTTCAATTTATCTTGTGCAAATTTAAGCTCCGCTAGGTCTAACTCCCCCAGTTCCCGATTGAGGCGTCGCAACTCCTGCTCGTGCTGCTGCGGGACCGCCCCACTTTCTGCAGCGCTTCCAATTGTTGGATCTGCGCCGTAGGGCTTCCTTTTTTACTCTCCTTCAACCGCTTCATATAAGAGCCAATAGATATCAGCTCCCCCCGCACTACCGCCTTCAAACACTCCCAGATCGAAGCTATCCCACACTCCCCATTATCATTAACTACCAAATAATCCTTTATCCCTTTCTCCACTCTTAACACTACCTGCGGGTCATCCAAGAGAGATTCGTTAAGCAAACAGCCTCCCCTCTTCTTCCCTTGGGGCCCCACCCGCTTTTCAATCCACACTGGCGCATGGTCAGAGAGTGTCCGTTCGCCTATCTCACACCTCGCAACCTCCGGTAGTAGGGGTCTCAAAACCCAGATCATATCCAAGCGGGAGAAGGAATGGTGAACCGGAGAATAAAATGTATAATCTTTCTCCCGACCCCTCAATTCTCTCCAAGTGTCTGCCACCCCAAGATTATCACCCATAGCCTTTAACAGCCGTCGTCGAGCTCTAGCGTTCCCCTCCCCCGCCCCTGTGGAATTGTCCAGCCTAGGGTTGATAGTCAAATTGAAGTCCCCCCCCATAATCACCTGGCCTTCGGCGAACTTGTCAAGGGCGGAATTTAACTCCTGGAAAAAGGGCCCCTGCGCATCATTCGGGCCATAAAGATTAACAAAGGTGAAGATCTGGCCATGCAGTTTAAGCTTAAGAAAGATATACCTCCCTCCCCGGTCTCGTTGAATGGCACACACCTCATGCGGTATAGTACCTCGAACTAGTATACCCACCCCCCCCTTACGCACCGCTAATCTGTTGGAGGAGAACCACTGGTCCCGAAATTTGTTATGGGACATTCGACACTCATCCGGTTTCTTCTTCAAATGGGTCTCTTGCAAGAATATTATATCCCCCTTCAAACGTTCTATTTCCTTGTATACTCTCTGCCGCTTAACCGGCGCATTCAACCCACGCACATTTCAACGTAATCACCCGCAGCTTATCCATCCAGCACATCGCCCCCCTCCCCTTCACACAGCTCCCAACTTGGGTATGAGATCCCCGTCCACTCCCCTCCCCCCCGCCCCCCCCCCCCCCCCCGCACCCCCTCCCCCCCCCCCCACCCCCCCCCCCCCCCCCCCCCCCCCCGCACCCCCCACCCCCCTTACCCCCCCCGCACCCCCTCCCCCCCTTCCCCCCCCTCCCCGCCCTGCCCGGGACCACTATATTGATCCATAAGAGGCATGGCATCACCTCCCCGCAGACCCCTCAAAAACCATAACACAGAACCAATGGTACACAAATCATATCCAATTATTGTGCCTGAGCCCTACAGGCCAGTCCATCAGCCACTGTCCTCGGGTCTGGGTGAGCGTCTCTGCTGCCGTCGCAGCCGCTTGTCTCCTTTTTGTGCTCTTTGCCACCCGCCCGCTCGCTCCCCAGACCGGTGTACACTCGCAGGTTCCACCGCCGGCAGGACCGGGATGTCCACCCAGCCCGCCTGCTTAAGCACACGTGCCGCTTCCTCTGGTGTCCTAACGTGAGAGGCAGTCCCGTCAATAGAGAATTGAAGGCCAAATGGGAAAGTCCACCTATATTTGACCTGCTGCTCGCGAAGCCTCTTCGTTATCGGGGCCATTTCCCGCCTTTTTCGAATGGTGATGGCAGAGAGATCTGCATAAAGTTCAACCCGGTGGTTTTCCCACTTCAGGTCCGGTAGCCGCCTAGCAATCTCCATGATGGCATTTTTAGTAGAATATTCATGGAAGCAGGCCACTATATCCCGAGGCCTGCCCTCTCGGCGGGGACCCAGAGCTTGGTGTGCACGTTCCAATGTCAAACACCGCGTGGTTTCCGGCCCCTCCGCTTGCTCCAATATCTGCTTGCTGAGTTGCGCCACCAGCCGCATGCAGTCCTCTTTTTTCATTGCTTTCGGGCACTCCCCGGACTCTAATGTTGGCCCTCCGGGAGCGGTTCTCTAAGTCCTCAACCTTTGCCCACAGCTCCGCCAGATCTCCATCACAGGCGTCCACCCTTACTTGCAAGCCCTGTACTGCCTTGTCCTGGGCCTCCACTTTGCCTTCCACCTCCTCCAGCCGGCCGCCCACCTCTCTCATCTCTCCCTTCAGGTCTTCCAGCCAGATTTGAACATCTCCTTGAAAGCTGGCAAGGTCTTGCCTGAGTTCGCCGAACCAGGATTTTATTTCACCCCGAAGACCCGCAATCTCACTCGTCTGCTCCTGGGCCGCTCCCGACGGGGATTTCGCCCCATCCCCCGCTGATGTTCCAGGCGCCGCCATTTTACTCCTTGCACCAGCGCTCCCCGATCCTCCTTTACATGCGAATGCCTTCAGCTCCGCCGCGCCTTTCTTCATCGCTGCCCTCCAGCACGCTTCAACACCTGCTTACTCCCCAATTTCGGGGTATTTTCCGCCGATGTTCGTGGAATGTGTACCAATTATTCACACGGGCCGTCGGAGCTCCACTCTCCCGCTCCCGCTCGGATCGGTGACGTCATTTCCTCCCTCGATATTGATTTGCAACTTTAACCCCGGATATTCAATCCAGGGCTGTATCCTGCCACTGGAATTGAATATTCGGGTCTGCTGCAGCTCACCCCAACAAGCTTCACGGTGCAGAAGCAAACTATGCTGTGGCAATATTCAGCCACTGCTCAGTTAGCTTCGGCAGAAAAATTAGGACAGCTTTTGCTGCACCTAACCTTTGCTGCTGAGGGATAACCAGGCAGTGACTGAATATCGCTGCTGCATGGTTATCCCTGGGTACCACCCCTGGAATGCCCCCAACATACCTCGATGCTAAGCAGTTAGCATCGGGGCATATAGCAGCATTAACCATGTTAGTGCACTGAATATCCCGCTTAGGGGCATTTATACGGTTTACAACTCAGGACCAATGAACTAGCAAAATTCCAACTTGTGAAGTGATGGTGGCTACTACACTCCACAAGTTGGAATTTTGCTAGTTCATTGGTCCTGAGTTATTATCTAACAGGGGTCTTTTTAAGACCTTCATTGCCACATGGTGCATCACATGTGCACCCCCTAATGAAGGCTTGACGCCAAAATGTGTTGCAGAGGTTCCCACCTCCAGTCCTGGAGGGCCAAACACCATTCAGGTTTTCAGGCTGTCCCTGATAAATATGCATGAGATGCATTTTCATGCACTGCCCCCATTGTATTCATATGTATCTCATGCATATTCATTAGGGACAGCCTGAAAACCTGCATGGTGTTTGGCCCTCAAGGACTGGAGTTGGGACCCTCTGGCATAGGGGATTTTATCTAATAAAATCAGCACCTGTGACTTTTTTTGGCCTTCGCCTGTTGTGTATTTCAACATTGCCTACAATGGACGGGAGAACATCAAGACTGGCTCCAGGGAAAAGAAGAATTACTGCAAATGATATAAACATTTTGTCCGATACCAGAGTGTCAAACAGAACTGTTCATTGTAGACTAGCTGAGGCCAGTCTGAAAGCCAGAAGACCAAGGAAGAGCCATTCTCCAGGACCAAGCAGGAAGTCAGTCCTCACTTATGGGTGACGTCGGCACCGACGGAGCCCACGTGGAACAATTTCCCAGCTTTAAAAGAAAGCCTTTGGGATTGCTACCACGCATGCGTGGTCCTCTTCAAGCCCAAGGGTGCCATCTTGCTCAGTCTCCCTTTTTCCTCGGAGCCCTTTGGACGCACGTCCTTGTCCCTCAGAAAAAGTTTTGCTTTTTTGCCTTAACAGGTTTCTGTTTTTTCCGGTTGCACTGGTCCTCATTTTTTCTGTTACGGGCTTAGCGCCCTTTTTTCTTTATTAACCGCTGGCCGCATGGGTCTTCGACCTCGCAGGGGCCATTTTTCCCCCCATTGCCACTGGATTCAAAAAATGCTATAGATGCTCTAAGAACATGTCGCTTATGGACACTCATGACTGTTGTCTGCAGTGCCTGGGAGCCGACAATGACTGAGTCAGTGAGCTCCAGGCTCTCATGGCTGGCTCCCCTTACACCAGGTTTTATCGGAACAGGGTGGTCCAAGTTCCCACCCTAAATTCCTACCTAAGGTCGTTTCGGACTTCCATCTCAACCAAGAGATAGTGCTGCTGACTTTCTTCCCATGGTCCCACGCTGACCAAGCGTCGACGGCTCTCCACACCCTCGACTGCAAATGGGCCCGCGCCTTTTATTTGCAGCGCACCCAAACTCATTGTGAGTCTGACAGGCTTTTCGTGACCTGCGATCCCAGTAGACCGAGGCAAGCAGTCACTAAGCGCACCCTCTCGTTTCGGGTGGCGGACTGCATCCCTTTCACCCATGCGAAGGCAGGCGTTTCCCTGGATCGTCGAGTCACTGCACACGGGGTCTGAGTAGTGGGCAGCAAAGGTGCTCGTGGAAGACCAGGTCGCTGCCCGGCAGATGTCCATCAGGGGCACGAAGCGGCGACCTGATCTTCCACGAGCACCTTTGCTGCCCACTAATGCCTGGAAAGGGAGTCCCGCCGGGACAGTGCCTTCGACCAGGCTGTACTCCGTAATCTGTTTGGGGTATAAGCAACTCCTGCCCTCCGACTCTTCTTCACAGCTAACGAGGTCTTCACCCTGAGGACGAGGACCCGGGGACTTGGGCTCCTTCGGGCTACGGCTTCAGCTTACGGCTTCACAGAGGCATTTTTTGGTTACAGGTTCGGTAGCCTGTAGCTAGGGATTCCCATAAGTGAGGACTGACTTCCTACTTGTTCCTGGAGAAAGCATAGTTTCTCACTTGTAACAGATGTTCTCCAGGGACAGCAGGAATCAGTCCTCACTACCCTCCCGCCTCCCCATATCAGTTGCTGACTTTTTGTCCTTGCCATCTGCTTGGTAGGGCTTGAGCTAAGGGACCTGACTGAGCAAGATGGCACCCTTGGGCAGGATGAGGACCATGCATGCGTGGTAGCAATTCCAAAGGCTTTCTTTGAAAGCTGGGGAATTGCTCCGCGTGGGCTCCATCGGTGCCGACGTCACCCATAAGTGAGGACTGATTCCTGCTGTCTCTGGAAAACATCTGTAACAGGTGAGCAACTATGCTTTCCTGAATCCATTTAAAGAGGGAAAAGGTTTGTCTGGGCCAAAGAACACTTGAATTGGTCAATTAAAGACTGGAAAAGAGTTATTTGGAGCTATGAGACAAAGATTTCAATTTTTGAGTGTGATGGTATTCAGTATGTGCGAAGAAGACCTCATCCCAGAATGTCTCAACACCATTGTTAAACATTCCCTGAGTGTCATAAGAACATAAGACATGCCATACTGGGTCAGACCGAGGTCCATCAAGCCCAGTATCCTGTTTCCAACAGTGGCCAATCTAGGTCATACGTACCTAGCAATATCCCCAAAAGACACAGGTTCCACAATGCTTGTACTGGGTCAAGCATTGATATCCTGGGTCCCTTTTTAATAGTGGTTTATGGACCTTTCCTCCAGGAACTTGTCCAAACCTTTTTTAAACCCAGCTATACTAACAGCCCTTACTACATCCTCCAGTAACAGATTCCAGAGTTTGATTACACGTTGAGTGAAAAAATATTTTCTCTTATTTGTCTTAAATAGTTTACCCTGTAGCTTCATTACATGTCCCCTAGTCTTTCTATACTCTGATAGCGTAAACAATTGATCCACGTTTATCCGTTCCACTCCATTCATTAATTTATAGACCTCTATCATATCTCCCCTCAGCCGTCTCTTCTCCAGGCTAAAGAGCCCTAACCTTCTTAGCCTCTCTTCATAGGAGTAGCCTTCCATCCCCTTCACCAATTTGGTGGCTCTTCTCTGTACTTTTTCTAATAACGCTATGTCCTTTTTAAGATACGGTGACCAGAATTGCACACAATATTCAAGGTGTGGTCGTACCATGGAGCGATACAGAGGCATTATAACATCCTTTGTTTTATTCTCCATCCCTTTCCTTATGATACCTAGCATTCTATTTGCTTTCTTGGCCGCCGCTGCACACTGGGTGGAGGGTTTTAACATGTTATCCACGATGACTCCTAAATCTTTTTCCTGGGTGGTGGTTTCTAATGTGGAGCCTTGCATCGTGTAACTATAGTGTGGGTTGTTCTTTCCTAGGTGCATAACTTTGCACTTGTCCACATTAAATTTCATCTGCCATTTGGATGCCCAGTCTTCCAATTTATCCAGATCCTCCTGCAGTTTTCCACAATCCTCTTGGGTTTTAACAACTTTAAACAGTTTTGTGTCATCTGCAAATTTGATAACTTCTCTAGTTATTCCCTTTTCCAGGTCATTTATGAATATGTCAAAAAGCAGCGGACCCAGTACAGATCCCTGGGGTACTCCACTATTCATCTTTTTCCATTGGGAATATTGGCCATTTAGCCCTACCCTCTGCTTTCTATCTTTTAACCAGTTCCCGATCCACAATAGTACACTGCCTCCTATCCCATGACTTTTTAGCTTCGCCAAAAGTCTCTGATGGGGGACTTTGTCAAAAGCTTTCTGAAAGTCCAGATACACTACATCAACCGACTCACCTTTGTCTACCTGTTTATGCACACCTTCAAAAAAACATATCAGATTAGTAAGACAAGATCTTCCTTGTCTAAAGCCATGTTGGCTGTCTCCCATTAGGCCATGACTATCTAATGCTGTGTAATTTTGTTCTTTATGATGGTTTCTACCATTTTCCCTGGTACTGACGTCAGGCTCACCGGTCTGTAATTTCCTGGGTCACCCCTGGAACCCTTTTTAAAAATTGGTGTTACGTTGGCGACCCTCCAATCTTCAGGTATTACAGATGATTTTAATGAAAGTTCACAGATTACCAATAGCAGGTCTGCAATCTCATATTTCAGTTCTTTCAACACTCTGGGATGTATACTATCCGGTCCAGGTGATTTGCTACTATTCAGTTTATCAAATAGTTGTAATATATCTTCCCGGTGTAGCGATATTTCTCTCAATTCCTCTGCAGTATCACCTTTAAATACCACTTCAGTCTTGGGTAACATCCCTACATCTTCCTCAGTAAAGACCGAAGCAAAGAATTCATTCAGTCTCTCTGCTATAGCCTTGTTTCCTCTTACTGCCCCTTTTACTCCTCTATCATCTAATGGTCCAATTGACTCTCTCACAGGCCTTTTGCTACGAATGTACTTGAAAAAGTCTTTATTTCTTGTTTTTGCTTCCGTAGCAAGTTTCTTCTCAAATTCCCGCTTTGCCTGCCTTATCAATGCTTTGCATTTAACTTGCCAGTGCTTGTGCTGTTTCCAGTTTTCATCATTTGGCTCTTTTTTCCATTTCCTGAAGGTTGCTTTTTTGGCAGCAACAGCCTCTCTGACCTCGCCTTTAAACCATGCTGGCAGTTTTTTGGACTTTCTTCCACTTTTCCTAATGCGTGGAATACAGCTGGTCTGGGCTTCGAGGATAGTATTTTTAAATAACACCCAAGCTTGCTGTAAGTCTTTAACCTTTGGAACAGCTCCTTTTAGTTTTTTCCTAACTATATTCCTCATTCTATCATAGTCTCTATCATAGTAAAAGGTAGTACTGTGGATGCCTTTACTATCTGTCCTCCACTAATTAAATCAAACATGATCATACTATGATCACTATTGCCAAGTGGTCGCAACACCCTTATTTCTTGCACCAGATCTGGCGTTCCACTAAGGACTAGGTCCAATATGGCTTCCCCTCTGGTCGGTTCATGAACCAGCTGCTCCAAGAAGCAGTCATTTATTCCATCTAGAAACTTTATCTCTTTAGCTTGTCCTGCTGTGACACTGACCCAGTCGATACCGGGGTAATTGAAATCACCCATTATTACTACTCTGTTGTGACTTTTGTTAGCTTCCTTGATTTTTTTGAGCATTTCATCATCCATTTGTTCATTCTGGCCAGGTGGTCGATAGTATACTCCAACTGCCATCACCTTCCCCTTCATAAATGGAATTTCAATCCATAGAGATTCTACAGCAAATTTTATTCCCTGCAAAACTTTAATCCTTTCTGACTCAATGCCCTCTCTAACATAGAGCGCAACCCCTCCACCAATTTGATCAGCTCTTATCATTACGATATAGTGTGTATCCAGGTATCACAGTGTCCCACTGGTTATCCTCCTTCCACCATGTCTCTAAGAGTGCAATCATATCTAACCTCTCATTTAGTGTTATATATTCTAACTCTCCCATCTTATTGTTTAGACTTCTAGCATTGGCATACAAGCATTTTAGAGACTGTATTTTATTCATATTAATCTGGCTATTGGTAGGCAGGGGTAATTTGGAATCTTTATGCTCTGTCTGCTCCTTACTCAAGATATGGTGATGCATGGTATAGGCAGGATTCAAGTTTTGAGTGGCACTATCAGTGCAAAACGATATATTGCACACTTCCGCGAACCCAAAATGCTGCCTTCTGCTTCTGACATATTCAGGTCTGATGGGGGCTCTAAATGTCAACAGAATGGAGCACCATTGTTACACAGCAACCATTTGCAAGAAGTGGTTTGCTGACAATAATTGGGAATTGTTGTCATGGCCTGGAAACAGTCCTGACTTCAATCCAATTGAAAACCTTTGGTCCAGACTGAAGATGGCTCTGGCATCAAAGCACCCAAGCAACAAACTGGAGCTGATTGAGTGCATTATTCAGTTCCTGGTTCCATATAATCAAAAAGGAGGACCTCGAAAACTTCTTGAATCGATGCCTCGAGGTTGCCAAGCTGTCATTGATGCCAAGCTGTCATTGATTCCAACACATTACTGAATTTACTGACGTCAGTACCGGGACAAATGGTAGAAACCATCATAAAGAATAAAATTACTCAGCACGTAGATAGTCATGGCCTAATGGGAGACAGCCAACATGGCTTTAGGCAAGGAAGATCTTGTCTTACTAATCTGTTATGCTTTTTTGAAGGTGTGAATAAACAGGTGGACAAAGGTGAGTCGGTTGATACAGTGTATCTGGACTTTCAGAAAGCCTTTGACAAGGTCCCTCATCAGAGACTTTTGGCAAAACTAAAGAGTCATGGGATAGGAGGCAGTGTACTACTGTGGATCAGGAACTGGTTAAAAGATAGAAAGCAGAGGATAGGGCTAAATGGCCAATTTTCCCAATGGAGAAAGGTGAATAGTGGTGTACCCCAGGGATCTGTGCTGGGTCCGCTGCTTTTTGACATATTCATAAATGACCTGGAAAGTGGAATAATGAGTGAGGTTATCAAATTTGCAGATGACATAAAACTGTTTAAAGTTGTTAAAACCCAAGAAGATTGTGGAAAATTGCAAGAGGATCTTGATAAATTGGAAGACTGGGCATCAAAATGGCAGATGAAATTTAATGTGGACAAGTGCAAAGTTATGCACCTAGGGAAGCACATCCCAAACTATGGTTACACAATGCAAGGTTCCACATTAGGAACCACTACCCAGGAAAAAGATTTAGGCATCATTGTGGATAACATGTTAAAACCCTCGGCCCAGTGTGCAGCGGCGGCCAAGAGAGCAAATAGAATGCTAGGTATCGTAAGGAATGGAAAATAAAACAAAAGATATTATAATGCCTCAATATCGTTCCATGGTGAGACCGCACCTTGAATATTGTGTGCAATTCTGGTCGCCGTATCTTAAAAAGGATATAGCGATATTAGAAAAGGTTCAGAGAAGAGCCACCAAAATGGTAAAGGGGATGGAAGGATACTCCTATGAAGAAGGGCTAAAAAGGTTGGGGCTCTTTAACCTGGAAAAGAGACAGCTGAGGGGAGATTTTTGATAGCAGTCTATAAATTAATTAAGGGAGTGGAACGGGTAAACGTAGATCGATTGTTTGTTATCAGACTATTGAAAGACTAGGGGACATGCAATAAAGCTACAAGGTAAACTGTTTAAGACTAATAAAAGAAAATATTTTTTCACTCAACGTGTAATCAAACTCTGGAATTTCTTACCGGAGGATGTAGTAAAGGCTGTTAGTGTAGCTGGGTTTAAAAAAGGTTTGGACAAGTTCCTGGAGGAAAGGTCCATAAACCATTATTAACCCTTTGAAGGCCTACTTTAAATTTTTAATCCACATTCTGCAGCTGGGTTAATTTTTGCATATTTCAGGAAAATTGTACCAGTCTTATTCAATATGTTCTAATAGTGATTTTCCTTCTGCTATGCTCATGTGTTATATACCATTTGATAGGAATATTTAGTCAGAATTTTGGATCCCGAGAATTTTGGGCTCGGCCTGGAAAGGGTTAAGAAGGGACCCAGGATATCAGTGTTTGACCCAATACAAGCATTGCGGAACCTGTGTCTTTTGGGGAAACTGCTAGGTACGTATGACCTAGATTGGCCACTGTTGGAAACAGGATACTGGGCTTGATGGACCTTGGTCTGACCCAGTATGGCATTTATTATGTTATTATGTAATGATGTAAAATGGTTCCAATTTAATAATACCCTATAGCGATATACTTCTGACACTGTATCTTCAGTTTTTTGTACAGAATAAAACTTAAATTGATGAATTTGTATTTCAATATAGTTTCTGAATCATTATTGTGTACTTTCCTTCCTAAATCACATAAACATTTGAACAATTGAGCACATATTGCTAGAAATGAAGTAAACGTCAAGGTGTATCCATAGTTTTGGCTACTACTATATGGTCTTATGTGACTAAGGTGAGCTATTTTGCTAATGCAAAGGAATTTATATCAAACTTAATGGTTGTGTTATCCCAGTAGGACATGAACTGTGCATATACAGCTATAATGAGTAACTGAATGAATTAGTGTTGCCGGTCTAGGTCAGACACACAACACTAACAAGAAAAGATTTTAAATAAATACCTGTTCAAGAGAGCATGGGATTAGCACAAAGGATTCTTGTTTATGAAAAAGAGGGGAAAGCCAAATACCAATAGGGGTTTGGTACTCTCGTTGGAATGGGCAGATTAGATAGACCATGAGGTTATTATCTGCTGTCATAGTGTATGGGTGACATATTCAGCTGTGGCATCTAAGCAGAATGTAAGGCCTAGCTGTTGCTTCTTTAATTGGGTCCAGTTGTTCAGCAGCAGAACATATCTGATTCCACTGCTGAATATCTGAGATGGCCAGCCATCGGACGTGCTGTCTAGTCAGTGCAGTATTCAGCCACTAAGGACCCGATTCTGTCCCGCATGTCCATCCCCTCTGTGCGTCCAGTCTGAACCGGATGCATAGAGGGGATTGCGATTCTGACCCCGCAGGGCACTTCTAGCCCCGCAGGATCAGAACCGCAAACAGTCCTGCACGTGCAGGACTGCACCTGGCTAACTCAGTCAGGGCATTTAAATGGAGCCACGGCATGCAAAATCTCCAGGAACAAGCAGGAATGTAGTCTTCACATATGGGTATCGTCGGTACCGATGGAGCCCGTGCGGGAATGCTCCCCATCGTCTAATAGGAAAGCATTTGGGAGCATCCCACAGTGCATGCGTGCTGCCTTCCCGCCTCTGTACCTCTCCCACTTCAGTTCTTGGTTTTCCACGGAGCCTACAGGACGTGGTACCCTGTCACTGCAGAAAATTTACCTTTATTTCTTATTTTTTGTGGTCGCGTCTGCCTTCATTCAACGCCTACCGATACTGCCGGTTCTCCTCTTCTTCTTTTCTTAAAAAAAAACAACAACTTGTATTTCTTCAGGGATCTTTCCCCGCTTCTGGTGCTAGGCGCCATTTTGGGCACTAGGCCCATTTTTCTTCAAGCATGGAGAAACCAGCTAGTGGTTTCAAAAAATGCTCAAAATATGGCGGTACCATTTCCGTCACCGAAACCCATGATTGGTGTCTAAAATGTTTGGGTCCTGAACATTGTCCAACGGAGTGTCTCTCCTGCAAGAGGATGAATAAAGGGGGCCTGCAGAATAGAGCTGCAAAACTCAGTACCCTTTTTGCTGCTGACACGATGTCAGTTGCATCAACGTCTTCCAGGGCTCCATCTTCCTCCCATGGATCTCAGGTAACCAAATTGAAGTCTTCTAAAACTAGCTGGTCCTCTAAGGGTAAATCTCCTTCAAAGTATTGAGATGCCACTGGCGTTTCCCTCGAGGAAACTTCACTGGCAAAACAGCCCCGGCGGGAGTCTTTGGGCTCCAAAGCACTAATGGGGCTCCAAGATGTTCCAGAGGCCTCCACATCTGCGGAACTACTGGTGCCATGTTCTGGGGTCGTAGCCGCTTCCACCGGTACCGGCACCCAGGCATCGGCAGGAGTGATGGATCACAGAATCCTCACTATTGAACGCAGTCTAGCGGCCCTCTTAGCGGCTTTGGTACTACTAAGACCACAACAGACAGTTCAACGTGTATTGGTACCGACATCGGTACCAGTACCGACAGTACCTGCTTCAAAAGGACTGCTTCCCCCATGCCGATCTCTGGTATCGGAGATCGGAAACTGAGACATTTCAGTACCGACTTTGAGTGGTACCGATATCTTGCGTTACAGGAGCACCTGGTGCTTGAGTCTTCCGATTTCGATGACTCTGACGATTCTACCGGTACCAGAGCGAATCTATTAGAACATTTGGTTTCTTCTCCTCAACGCAGAATGTCTCCTCCAGAGGATATGTCCTTCCAGGATTTCATACGTGATTTAGAAAAGGGTCTTGCAATCACTGTGTTCCAGAAAAGGAACCTAGGGCAGAAGAATTAAGAATTCTACAATATCCTATGGCTCCTAAGAAAGCAGCTATGCTTCCCATTCACAAGATTTTACATGATCTAATGTTGAGAATGTGGGAAACTCCTTTAACAATATCTTCACATTCCCGACTCCTTGACACTATGTACCGAGTGCCAAGTTGTCCTGGTTTTCAAAAGACTCAGTTACCACACCATTCAATGGTAGTGGAATCGGCTATGCGAAGGATCAAGAGTGCTAAAACACATTCTTCTAATACTCCAGGCCATGAATCCAGGACTCTCGATGCCTTTGGCCATCGATGCTTTCAATCCTCCATGTTAGGAGCCAGGATCAGTTCCTACATTCTTTATATGGGAATGTTCTTAGAAGAAGTTACAAAAGACTTAGAGCTCCTTAGTCCTTGTGTTTCAGAGGAAAAAAGAGCAGACTACCTTATTCTGGTCAAGCATGCCCAGAATGTCTCAAAATGTATGAACCGTGCTACCTTTGATTGCTTTGAATGTATTAGCAGAACCTCTGCTATATCCATAGGAGCCCGTCATATTGCTTGGCTTCAAGCATCAGACTTAGAACAGTGGGTGCAAGAAAAGCTGGGAAACATTCCTTGCACAGGAGAAAATCTCTTTGGAAAGGACTGGCGGGACAAGACTAATCTGCTTGAATCTGACAATACTACTTTAAACAGATTGTCAAAGTCTACAGCCAACCCAGCAAAGAAGAATATATTCAAAAAATCCCTTTTCAGTAAGAATTAGAAGCCTTACCAATCTTACACCCATCAAACTTACTGTCCGCTCCATGTGCCCCAGAAGGGGCAACAACAGAATAGACAGCAAAGAAAGCCGCAAGCTCAAAAAAGCTCAACTGGCTCAACAGACCCAGCCCCCTCAGGGTCTTTGACTTCTATCTAGAGAACTTGGTCATTCTGCCCCTAAAAGGTCCAGAAGCCTTGACCATTCCAGGAAGACTATGCTTTTTTGCCAAAAGATGGCAACAAATAACATCAGAAAATTGGACTCTGTCCATTGTACAACTGGGGTACAAGCTTCATTTTCTCAACTTGACCCCACCTGTAATAAAACAGTTCAATTCTCAGGGCCCTGCCACCGACCTCTTGTGGCAAGAGGTCACATCACTTCTAGCTCAAGGAGCAATCAAAGAAGTACCCATTCCCCAACAGGGGACAGGGTTTACTCCCCCTACTTTCTTATTCCAAAGAAGACAGGGGGACACTGACCTATATTAGACCTCAGAAAATTAAACAAATATTTGTTCCAAGAAAAGTTCAAAATGATCTCTTTCGGAACACTTTTACCATACCTCCAAAGTCAGGACTTGGCTATGTTCTCTAGATCTAAGAGATGCGTACACGCATATTCTCATCCACTCAGATCACAGGAAGTTCCTCCGATTCCTGGTCCAAGGAACACTTCCACTTTCACTTCCAGTACAGAGTTCTTCCCTTCGGACTAGCCTCTGCTCCAAGAGTCTTCACAAAATGCATGGTAGTGGTAGCAGCATTTATGAGGACTCTGGGAATATTTGTCTTCCCTTACTTAGACGATTGGCTCATTCGGGCATTGACAGCTCCAGAGGCCAAATTCGCTCTCTTTCGAGCAATGAGAATTCTTCAATACTTGGGGGTGGTCATAAATGTCCCAAAATCTCATCTTACCCCCTCTCAATCTCTAGAATTCATAGGGACTCGTCTAGACACACGGCAGTCAAAGGCTTTCCTGCCATAGCCACGCTGTCCAAAGATAATACAACTAGCATCTCAACCATCTATGAAGGTGTTCCTTACTGCTCGGGAGATGCTACAACTGCTGGGACACATGGCATCCACTGTCCATGTGGTTCCCTATGTTCACCTCCACATGCGAGCAGCCCAGTGGATCCTTTCCTCTCAGTGGTCACATGCCTCGGGTCGACTAACAGACAAAATCAGAACTACCACACGTCTGATTTCATACCTGCAATGGTGGCAATCCCTGGAAAACCTCCTTGTAGGCTCTCCTTTCCAGCAGCCTCTATGCCAAACCACTCTGACAACAGATGCGTCCAAGACAGGTTAGGGGGCTCAGTTGCACAATCTCTCCTCTCAGGGTCTCTGGACCTCACAGGAAGTTTCCCTTCACATAAACCTCCTAGAGCTGAGAGCCATTTTCAATGCTATTCAAGTCTTTCAGGGCCATCTCAGCAACAAAACAGTTCTGGTCCAAACTGACAATCAGGTAGCTATGTTCTATCTGAACAAACAAGGCGGAACAGGCTCTCTGTCGCTATGCAACGAAGCTTTGCGACTATGGGCCCTCGCCAGAGAGTTACAAATTCACCTGTTTGTGGTATACCTTCCAGGCATTCAAAACTTGTGAGTAGACAAACTCAGTCGAATACTGCTGCCACACGAGTGGTCCCTCCACTCATACCAGCTTGCTCGAGTGTTTTGAATCTGGGGAACATCAGATATAGACCTCTTTGCAAGTCCACAGAATGCCAAACTTCCCAGATTCTCCAGGACCAAGCAGGAAGTCAGTCCTCACATATGGGTGACGTCGGCGCCGACGGAGCACTCGCGGAGCAATTTTCCCCAGCTTTCAAAGAAAGCCTTTGGGAATTGCAGCGCGCATGCGCGGTCCCCTTCCCGCCCAAGGGTGCCATCTTAGCCAGTCTTCTTTTTTCCGCGGAGCCCTACAGACGTGCCCGTCTTGTCCCCGCTAAAAAAGTTGATTTTTTCGTGATTTATCTCTTTTTTTCTCTGTCGGTTCAACGCCGGTCCTTTTCCTGCCCGGACTCGCGACGCCGTTGCGAGTCCTTCTGTTATTTTTCGGTTTTTCTGATTTTCTGTCAGTTTCGTTTTCGGTTTTTCGCTGGCAGCCCGGTCCTTTGACCTGGCAGGGGCCCTTTTTCCCCCGATGGCCGCCAGTGGTTTCAAGCGGTGTGTTCAGTGTGACAGAAATATGTCACTCACTGACACACATGATAATTGCCTCCGCTGCCTTGGCCCGGATCACGAGGAACTGATCTGTGGGGCCTTCAGCAAGATGTCCTCCAAAGCGTTAAGGAGTCGGCGGCATCAGCGGGAACGAATCTTCGCTGATCCCGCCCGTACCCGGACCTCGTCGGAGGCCTCGGCGTCCAGAGGTTCCAGCTCTGACCGTCGCCGGAGTTCCTCCGACAGGGGTTCTCCCTCCGGGGACCGTCATCGGAAGGTGAAACCCGCGAGGGCGGCGTCGGTGGACGCTCCTGGTTCCGCGAGGGCCAGGTCGCATAGCCCCGATAGCCGTCCCGGGTCTTTGGAGAAGGAGCATCTGCCGAAGCGACCTCGTCTGGAGTCGGAGTTGCCTGCTCGGGTAAGTCCTGTAGTCCTCCTGGACTCGCCTCCGAGGGGTCCGACGTCGGGCCCGACGCCGTCGGGGCCCGAGTCGGGGGCTGCTGGGTCACCTGAGGTCGGACTCAGGTTGACGGCCTTGGAGAGCAGACTCTCTGCCTTCATGGACCAGCAGCGGGCACTGATCGCTAGCCTCGCTGGCGCCTCTGCCCCGACCGCCGGGACGTCGACGTCTAAGTCAACCCCGGAGACCGAGCCGATCCTCGAGTCCATGCGGGCTCGAGTCGATCCTCGGCCTCCTGTTCGGGACCGAGGTCGTCGACGCCGACTCCCTCGGCGTCGGGGCGGCCGACGCCTCCGCCCGCCCGGACCGACCCCACCGATTCCTCCTCGGAGTCGGCCTGGGAGTCTGAAGAGGAAGAGTCACCTGATTCATTTCGGACTCGGTGTGTCCCCTCGGACTCGCCTGAGTCCGAACCTCGGAAACAGTCCCCTCCGGAGGATGCCCAGTTCTCGGACTTCGTCAGGGATATGGCGAAGGCTTTGGCCTTTCCTGCGGATCCCGAGGAGGAGCCCCGAGCCGAAGAGCTCGATGCCCTTCAGTACGACTCTCCCGCCAGGGAGCACTTTACTGTACCGGTTCCTCCCATGCTGGAACGACTACTCTTCCGCATGTGGGAGAGTCCGGCATCGTCGCCGGTATTAAGCAAGCGGGTCGATTCCATTTATCGAGTCCGCAAGAGCCCTGGCTTCCAAAAAGCACAGCTACCGCACCATTCCATGGTGGTGGAATCGGCCATGCATAGGCTTAAGAGCCAGAAGATGCACTCCTCGGTGCCTCCTGGCAGGGAGGCCCGCAACCTGGATGGCCTAGGTAAGAAGTGTTTCCAGGGCTCTATGCTTGCTTGTCGGGTCCAGACCTACCAGCTCTATATGGGCATGTATCTCAGAGACCTGGCTAAAGAGATAGCCGGATTCTCCGCTGGGCTGTCCGAGGAACCTTTGCGGAGGTTCCTAGCCTTGACAACTGGTATTCGGGAATGCTCCAAATTCATGTCTCGAGCAGCCTATGATGGCTTTGAAGCATCGGCACGAGTGACCGCAGCCGGCATCGGTGCCCGCTGACAGGCTTGGCTTCAGTCGTCTGACCTTGAACCCTGGGTGCAGGACAAGTTGGTCGATGTCCCCTGCCGAGGTGAGAACCTCTTTGGCAAGCCCATGGCTGAAAAGGCTGCACAAATCGAGACGGAGACTCTCACCAGAACTAGGCTTTCTAGGAAGACCTCCGCCCCTTCCCAGAAGAAGAAGGGCTCGGGAAAGAAGTCCTTTTACCCGAGAAAGGCGGCTGCCTATAAACACTACCCTCAATATCAGGCCTCCGCAGCTCCCCAACAGGGTCAGCAGGCCAAGGGACGGGGTAACGGGTCCCGTAGGCAGCAAGTCCCCAAGCCTGCACCACCGGCCCCTGCTCAGCAGGGTGGGGGTTTTTGACTTCATCAGCATAGCCTCTCCCCCTCAGCTGGTTCCTCCCAGCACAGGAGGCCGGCTGGTTCACTTTGCCCACAGGTGGTCCAACGTCACCTCAGATGCCTGGGTGCTTCAGGTGGTGAGAGAAGGCTATCTTCTCCACTTCCACCAGGTCCCTCCCTCCTATTTCCCGGGAGAACCTCCACGACTCCCTCTGCCCAGGGACTTACTCCTTCAGGAGTTAGCAAGTCTTCTTCAGGAACAGGCTGTGGAACCGGTGCCCCACCACCTGAGGGGTCAAGGCTTCTATTCCAGATATTTCCTAATACCAAAAAGAACAGGAGGCCTCAGACCCATCCTAGACTTGCGCAACCTCAACAAGTTCCTCGTCAGGGAGAAGTTCAAGATGCTTACCCTTGGAATCCTTCTGCCCTACCTCCAGCAGGGAGATTGGCTATGCTCCTTGGATCTAAAGGATGCCTACACGCACATCCTCATCCACCCAAGCCACCGCCAATACCTAAGGTTTGTGGTGGCAGGAAATCATTACCAGTACAGAGTACTGCCCTTTGGCCTATCCTCCGCACCACGAGTCTTCACAAAATGTCTCGCGGTGGTGGCGGCTTATCTCCGGCTTCACGGCCTCTGTCTTTCCGTACCTAGACGACTGGCTCATCAGAGCATCGTCCTCTCCAGAAGTCACAAAAGCCACACACCGCACTGTGACTCTTCTCCAGTACTTGGGCTTTGTCATAAACTTCGCAAAGTCCACTTTGCTCCCCTCGCAAGATCTCGAGTTCATCGGCGCAAGATTGCACACTCTTCAGGCACGAGCTTTCCTGCCTCTCGACAGGGCTCAACGGCTCATGGACCTAGCCGGCCGCTTTCGCAGCCAGTCCCTGGTCTCTGCCAGGCGCTTCCTGAGACTACTCGGCCATATGGCTTCCACCGTCCACGTGACCCCCAATGCCCGCCTGAATATGCGGCCTGCTCAGTGGTGCCTTCGCAAGCAGTGGCAACAGGCCACGGGCGGCCTAGCCGACTTAGTGCGCATCTCCGGCCCGCTGGCCTCTTCTCTACAGTGGTGGCTTCATCGGCCGAACCTGGTGCTCGGAATGCCTTTTCAGTCTCCTCCGCCGGCTCAAGTGCTGACGACCGATGCTTCTCTCCTGGGATGGGGAGCGCATTGCCAAGGGGCATGTACTCAAGGTCTCTGGACCACGTGGGAGTCTGCGCAGCAGATCAACTTCCTGGAGCTCAGAGCAATCCGTCTGGCTCTCAAGGCTTTCTCCCACCTGACTTCTCTCCAGTCCGTCCTTGTCCAGACGGACAATCAAGTTGCCATGTTCTACGTGAACAAACAGGGAGGCACGGGCTCCTTCCTTCTCTGTCGAGAAGCACAGAGGCTCTGCTCTTGGGCCGTCAGCCACGGCATTCTTCTCAAGGCAGTTTATCTCCCAGGCCAAGAAAATTGCCTGGCGGACAAACTCAGCAGGATCCTCCAGCCGCACGAGTGGCGCCTGGATCCCTTGGTAGTTCAGAAACTTTTTCTGAAGTGGGGCCTCCCCACGATGGATCTCTTTGCCAGTCCTCTCAACCGGCAACTTCCTCGCTTCTGCTCTCGGCAGCCGCATCCCCTTCGAGTAGCGCCGGATGCTTTTCTGCTCTCATGGTCGGAAAGCCTTCTGTATGCCTTTCCTCCCATACCGCTAGTCTCCCGAACTCTTTTCAAGGTTCTCCGAGACAAAGCTTCCATGATCCTGATAGCTCCTCGCTGGCCCAGACAGCCGTGGTTTCCACTCCTGCTGCAGTTAGCGGTGGAGGATCCGTTCCCTCTGGGGTTTCAACCAGATCTCCTAACGCAGGATCAGGGGTCCCTGCTACACCCCAACCTCAGATCTCTACATCTGATGGCCTGGCGGCTGAAAGGGTAGTCCTTGCTCCCCTTCTATTGCCGGCAGAGGTGGAAGAGGTCGTCCTAGCTTCCCGGCGACCTTCTACCCGCAAATGCTACGCCCTTAAATGGCGTCGCTTTTCCGCTTGGTGTGCCCAGCAGTCTCAGGATCCCTTCTCCTGCTCGGTGTCGGTGATCTTGCAGTACTTGCTCTACCTCTCTAATCTGGGACTTAAGTCCAACTCCGTCAAAGTTCACCTCAGTGCTCTCTCAGCACATCATGTGCCGGTGGACGGCAGACCTCTTTCCAGCGACCCTCTCGTGGCGAGGTTTCTCCGAGGTCTCCTTCTACTTAAACCACCTCTGCGCCCGCCAGCACCTGACTGGGATCTGAATGTGGTTTTACAGCGGATCACCTGTCCGCCTTTTGAACCTATGGCTACCTGTTCTCTACGTTTTCTTTCTTGGAAAACCTTATTCCTGATAGCCCTCACTTCCGCTAGATGCGTAAGTGAATTGCAGGCCCTCGTGTCTGATCCCCCTTACACTCGGTTCTACAAAAATAGGGTAGTCCTACGGACTCACCCAAAATTTCTTCCAAAAGTGGTCTCCCCTTTTCACATCAATCAGGAGGTGGTACTTCCGACCTTCTTTCCCAGGCCACACTCTAGCCGAGCTGAAATGGTCCTGCATACCCTGGACTGTAGAAGGGCATTGAACTTCTACCTTGACCGTACGCGGGAGCACTGTAAAGCTGCTCAGCTTTTTGTATCTTTTGACCCCAATAAATTGGGGCTCCCGGTCTCCAAGCATACGCTGTCCATCTGGGTTGCTGACTGTATCGCTTGGGCTTATGGGGCAGCCGGACTCTCCTTAGAAAGTCGAGTCACGGCTCATTGTGTTCGGGCGAAGGCTACGTCAGTGGCTTACCTCCGCTCTGTTCCATTGGCAGACATCTGCCGGGCCGCTACTTGGTCTTCGAGCCAGACTTTTGCGGTCCATTACTGCCTCGAGAGGGAGTACCGCAGGGACAGTGCTTTCGGACAGGCAGTCCTCCGAAATCTCTTCGAGGTTTGAGCAACTCCTACCCTCCATCCCGGATGGGGGCTACCGGTGGGTAATAATTCAGCGAAGATTCCTTCCTTCTGTACTGCTGAGCTAGAGGGAGCTCATTTTGTGCTTAGGGTCTCCGGTAGCCTTAAGCTTGGGAGTCCCATATGTGAGGACTGACTTCCTGCTTGGTCCTGGAGAAAGCGTAGTTACTCACCTGTAACAGGTGTTCTCCAGGAGCAGCAGGAATCAGTCCTCACAACCCTCCCTCCTCCCCTTGGAGTTGCAATTATCTGCTTTAGTTTTTTTGCAAATTTTTATGCTGTCTTTTAGCTATGTCATCTGACTGGCTAAGATGGCACCCTTGGGCGGGAAGGGGACCGCGCATGCGCGCTGCAATTCCCAAAGGCTTTCTTTGAAAGCTGGGGAAAATTGCTCCGCGAGGGCTCCGTCGGCGCCGACGTCACCCATATGTGAGGACTGATTCCTGCTGCTCCTGGAGAACACCTGTTACAGGTGAGTAACTACTCTTTCTGTTCCAGAATTCCAGCTCAAAACTGTCAGGCAAGAAATGCTTTCCTTCTCCACTGGGGACAGGACTTCCTCTATGCCTTCCCACCCATTCCCCTCATTCCCAAGACTTTATTCAAACTTCAGAGAGACAGAGGTAGTATGATACTTATAGCTCCACGTTGGCCACGGCAGATGTGGTATCCTCTTCTTCTGCATCTCTCTCAAACCACTCCTCTGGAGTTGGGGAATGCTCCAGATCTCCTGTCACAGGAGGACAGATCTTTACTGCATCCCAGTTCCTACATCTCAGGGCGTGGTTACTGAAAGCCTAGAAATTCCAGGATGTTAACCTTTCTCAACAAGTAAAGGATATCCTCCTGGCTTCCAGAAAACCCTCCACAAGACGTTCCTGCGCTTTCAAGAGGAAAAGGTTCTCTATCTGGTGTTCACAAAAGGGACTTAACCCCCTTTTAGTACCTGTAGAGTTGCTACTAGAGTATCTTCTACAATTATCAACTTCTGGTCTGAAGACCAATTCAGTTAGGGTCCATCTTAGTGCTATTGCTGCTTTTTATAAACCGTTCGATGGACAACCTATTTTCTCTCATCCACTTATATCAAGATTTATGAGAGGCCTACTTTTTACAAAACCTCCCATTAAACTACCACCGTTGGCATGGGATCTAAATCTTGTTCTTAGTCAGCTTATGAAACCGCCCTGTGAACCTTTGGCCACTTCAGACCTAAAGTTCCTTTCATGGAAAGTTATTTTCCTAATTGCCATCACTTCTGCAAGACGCATTAGTGAACTACAGGCGTTATTAGCTGACCCTCCTTATACAAGGTTTCACCATGATAAAGTAGTCCTCGGGACTCATCCTCCCTTTCTGCCAAAGGTGGTTTCGCCTTTTCATTTAAACCAGTCGGTTTATCTTCATATTGTCTTCCCTAGTCCTCATGCCTCCAGTGCGGAAAGGAATCTTTACACATTGGATTGTAAAAGAGCCTTGGCTTTTTATCTCCAAAGAACTAAGCCACATAGAAAATCATCTCAGCTTTTTGTGGCTTTTGACTCTAGTCATTTGGGACTTCCAGTTTCTAAAAGAACGCTGTCAAATTGGATTGCAGATTGCATATCCTATACATATCAGAGTATGGGACTTTCTCCAGGACCAAGCAGGAAGTCAGTCCTCACATATGGGTGACGACGGAGCCCCCGTGCGGAGCATTTCCCCAGCTTTCAAAGAAAGCCTTTGGGAATGCAGCACGCCTGCGAGGTCCCCTTCCCGCTCAAGGGTGCCATCTTGCTAAGTCTTTCTTTTTCCGCGGAGCCCGACGGATGTGAGTTCGTGTCACCCGTGAAAAGTTTATTTTTTTCTGCGATATTCGCTTTGTCTTTTCCGGTTCGACGCCGGTTCCCCTTCCCGCCTGGGCTCGGTACACTGGTATCGAGTCCGGAGTTTTGATTTTCTTTTTTTGTCCTTTGTGACTAGCATCCGTGCTCTTTTTGTGTTTTCACTGGCAGCCCGGTCTTTTATTTATTTATTTTATTTAAAAGTATTTCTATACCGCCTTCTCCTTCAATCAAGGCGGTCTCCACAGCAAACAATCAAAAGAGTGTTTCTAGTGTTTTCATGCAGTGATACAGATAGTGTGTTTGTGGTGCTGTATATTCGATTCTTGGTGAGCTATTTACATCATGCGCTATTATACATTCTTGTGTACAAGGGTCGGGAGGGGGGGATAGGTCTTTTGTTCTTGCTTGGTGAGAGTATCAAGTGACATGTCCATAGTGTTCAATGAATAGTGTTGTCTTAAGCTGCTTCCGAAAGTCTTTGAGGTCTGTTGTTAGTCTTAATTCGTCTGGGAGGGTGTTCCAAATTGCTGGTGCAGCTAGGGAAAATGTTCGTTCTGCGGTATCCTTGCGGAACTTGGTGAGGTCTTTTGGGGTGTTGACTCGATTGAAAGTGCCTCTCCTCCTTGGTCGTGTGCTTCTGTCAGGTTGTATGAGTGTTTGTAGGATGAGGGCTGATGACTGTTTGATCTTTTGACCTTGCAGGGACCCTTTTTCCCCGATGGCTGCCAGCGGGTTCAAAAAGTGTGATCGGTGCAAGAAACGTATGTCTCTCACCGACACACATGACTGCTGCCTCCGATGCCTCGGGCCCGACCATGACCCTGTGGCCCGTGCGGTAAAATGTCGTCGAACGCACTTCGGAGCCGTCAGCTTCAACCTGAGAGAATTTTCTCTGACTCAGTGTCCGGCCGGTCCCGGACTTCGTCAGAGGCCTCGACATCTCGCAAGTCCGACTCTGAGCGCTGTCGGGGTTCCTCTGAAAGGGAGTCTCCCTCCCGGGAGCACTGAAGGAAGAAAAAGCTCGCAAGGGCGGCGTCGGTAGAGGCTCCTGGTTCCTCGAGGGCCAGGTCGCGTAGCCCTGACCGCCGCCCCGGGCTCTCGGAGTCGTAGAGGTCTTCCAAGCTACCTCGTGTGGAGCCGGAGTTCCCGAGTCACGTAAGTGCAGTTGTCCTCGTAGACTTGCCTCCGGGGGAGCTGACGTTGGGGCCCGAGTCAGGGGCTGCTGAGTCTCCTGAGCTTGGACTCAGGTTGACAGCCTTGGAGAGCAGCTTGGCTGCCTTCATGGAACAACAGCGGGTGCTGAAAGCCGGTCTGACTGGTGCATCTGCCTCGACCACTGGGACCTCAACGTCTAAGTTGACCCCGGAGACAGAGCCAATCCTCGAGTCAATGAAGTCTCGAGTCGATCCTTGGTCAAGGTCCCCCTCGACCTCCCGTGCGGGGCCGAAGTCGTCGATGCTGATACCCTTGGCATCAGGGCGGGTGGCACCGAGGCCCACATGGCCGGAGCCGCTCGATTCCTTCTCGGAGGAGTCGGAGTGGGAGATGTAGGACGTGGCGTCCCCGGACACCTTCCTGACCCGGTGTGTCCCTTCGCACTCACCGGAGCCCAAGCCTCGGAGACGGTTCCCCCCCCCCCCCCCCCCGGAGGATTCCCGGTTCTCGGACTTTGTGAGGGACATGACCAAGGCCTTGGCCTTCCCTGTGGATGCCGAGGAGGAGCCTTGAGCCGAGGAGCTCAATGCCCTCCTGTATGACTTTTCTCCGAAGGAAGCCTTTACTGTACCGGTTCTTCCAATGCTGGAATGGCTGCTCTTCCGTATGTGGGAGGCACCGGCCTCGACGCCGGTTCTTAGCAAATGGATCGATTCCATTTATCGAGTCCGTAAGAGCCCTGGGTTCCAAAAGGCGCAGCTACCGCACCACTCCATGGTTGTGGAATTGGCCATGCACTGTCTGAAGAGTCAGAAGATGCACTCCTTGGTGCCCCCCGGCCGGGAGGCCCAGAACCTGGATGCCCTCGGTAGAAAGTGCTTCCAGGGCTCTATGCTGTACATGGGCACCAGACCTACCAGCTGTACATGGGCATGTACCTACGAGACCTGGCAAAGGAGATTGCCAGGTTCTCAGCTGGCTTCTCCGAGGAACCTTTGTGGAGGTTCGAGGCTTTGTCAACAGGGATTCGAGAGTGCTCGAAGTTTATCTCTCGAGCAGCCTATGATGGCTTCGAGGCTTCGGCCCGGGTAGCTGCGGCCGGCATCGGTGCACGCCATCAGGCCTGGCTACAGTCATCAGACCTGGAGCCATGGGTGCAGGACAAGTTGGTCGATGTCCCTTGCTGAGGTGAAAACCTCTTTGGCAAGCCCATGACTGAAAAGGCTGCGGAAATCGAGACTGAGACTCTCACCAGGACAAGGCTGTCCAGGAAGACTTCTGCCCCTTCTCAGAAAAAGAAGGGCTCGGGGAAGAAGTCCTTTTTCCCGAGTAAGGGTGCTGCCTACAAATCTTACCCTCAATATCAGGCCTCTCCAGCTCCCCAAAAGGGCCAGCAGGCCAAGGGGCAGGGGCATGGGCCCGTAGACAGAAGACCCCCAAGCCGCCAGCTCCGGCTCCTGCACAGCAAGGAGCGGGGTTTTGACTTCCACAGCATAGCCTCTTCTCCGCCGGTGGCTCCACTCAGCACAGGAGGTCGGCTGACCCTGTACGCCTACAGGTGGCCAGCTATCACAGGGGATACCTGAGTCCTCAGCATAGTCCAAAAGGGCTACATGCTTCACTTTCACCAAATACCCCCCTCCTACTTTCCAGGGGAGCCTCCAAGACTCCCTCTGCACAGAAACCTCCTCCTTCAGGAGTTGGCAAGTCTTCTAAAGGAACAGGCGGTGGAACTGGTGCCTCTCCACCTGGAAGGGCAAAGCTTCTACTCCAGGTACTTCCTGGTACCAAAAAGGACAGGAGGACTCCGGCCTATCCTAGACTTGCGAAACCTAAACAAGTTTCTGGAGAGGGAAAAGTTCAAGATGCTTACCCTTGGGATACTGCTGCCCTACCCCCAGCAGGGATATTGGCTATGCTCCTTAGACCTAAAGGATGCTTATACCCACATTCTCATCCATCTAGACCACAGACAATATCTCAGATTTGTGGTGGGAGGAAACCATTTTCAGTACAGAGTACTTCCCTTTGGCCTAACCTCTGCCCCCAAGGTTTTCACCAAATGCCTGGCGGTGGTGGCGGCCTATCTCAGAAATCAGGGAATCTTTGTCTTCCCATACCTGGACGACTGGCTCATCAGGGGTCAGTCTCTCCAGGAAGCAACACAAGCCACTCTTCGCACTGTCTCTCTTCTTCAGCATCTGGGCTTTGTCATCAACTACGCAAAGTCCACTTTTCTCCCCTCACAGAACCTAGAGTTTATAGGGGCAAAATTAGACACCCTGCAGGCAAGAGCTTACTTGCTCGAGGACAGGTCCCACAGGCTGATGGACTTGGCCAACCAGTTCCAAACCAATTCTCAGGTCTCCGCCAGACACTTCCTGCGGCTCCTGGGTCACATGGCATCCATGGTACATGTGACCCCGAATGCCCGTCTGTACATACGGGCAGCTCAGTGGTGCCTCAGAGCTCAGTGGGTGCAAGCCACAGGCAACCTACGGGACAGAGTAAAGGTGTCCAAACTGCTCTTGGACTCCTTACAGTGCTGGCTGCATCTCCCAAACCTTCTCAGTGGGGTACCCTTTCAGGCCCCAGCACACACAAGGGTGCTGACAACCGATGCTTCCTTAAAGGGCTGGGGTGCACATTGCCAGGGCAGGTGCACTCAAGGCCTCTGGTCTCCTCAGGAGGCCGTATAGCAGGTTAATCTGTTGGAGCTTCGGGCAATCCGCTTAGCTCTACAGACTTTTTCTCATGCCCTCTCTCACCAGTCTGTCTTAGTTCAGCCAGACAATCAGGTAGCAATGTTCTATGTGAACAAGCAAGGGGGCACAGGGTCCATACTCCTGTGTCAGGAGGCGCAGGCCCTTTGCCCCTTTGCAGTCAAACAAGGCATGTTTCTCAAAGCAGTTTATCTACCTGGTCAGGAGAACTTCTTGGCAGACAAACTAAGAAGGATTCTCCTGCCTCACGAATGGTAGTTGAATCCACTAGTGGTCCAGCAGATCTTTCTACGATGGGGGCTTCCATCCATCGATCTCTTTGCAAGTCCACTGAACCATCAGCTGCCCAGGTTTTGCTCCAGACAGCCGCATCCCCTGAGAATGGCAGCAGATGCGTTTCTGGTCTCTTGGTCTAGGGGCCTCCTGTATGCGTTTCCTCCCATGCCCCTGGTGGCCCGAACTCTGTTCAAGATTCTATGGGAAAAGTCCTCGGTCATTCTGGTAGCCCCCAAGATGGCTGAAGCAGCTGTGGTTTCCACTTCTTCTGCAGCTGGCAGTGGAAACTCCATTCCCTCTGGGGTTGCAACCCGATCTCCTGTCTCAGGATCAGGGTTCCCTTCTGCACCCAAATCTCAGATCTGATGGCCTGGCTGCTGAAAGGATAGTGCTGGCTCCTTTACTTCTACCTAGGGAAGTTGAGGAGGTGGTCTTGGCCTCGAGGAGGCAATTCACCAGAAAGTCCTATGCATTCAAGTGGCGCAGGTTCTCAGTGTGGTGTGCTCAGCACAATGAAGATCCTTTCTCCTGCCTTGTGCCAGTAGTGCTACAATACCTACTTCACCTGTCAGACCTAGGCCTTAAGTCCAACTCTGTTTGGGTCCACCTCAGTGCTCTTTCAGCACACCACTCACCGGTGGAGGGACAGTCTGTCGGTTCACCCCTTGGTGTCCCGCTTCCTCAGAGGCCTGCTTTTGCTCAAGCCTCCGATTCATCCACCTGCCACTGAGTGGGATTTTTTTTTTTTTTTATTAGAAGGCAGCAAACAAATACAGCAAATAACCAAATCGGCTGCATACAGCATACATATACAAAAGAACATCTGCATTGAACCAAGAATGAAATGAACAAGGCCTCTTTTTTTTTTATTTTTAAGTTATTTATTTATTTTTATTTATTTTTTTATTTTTTTTAGTTTATCTTCTCCCCCCCTTTATTCTCATTATCCCCCTTACACCCCTCCCCTCCCACTCCTATTACCCACAAAACTCCGAATTAAAGAAAAACTCTTGTCCTGTGCCCTCCACCCTCCAACCCCCCTCCCCTCCCCCCTCAGGACCCCTCTCAGAACCCCTCTACCCCCCCATCCCCTACCGCCATCCCCCGCTTCTAACAACCCCAAAAGTATCCATGTTACCCACAAGGAATGTGTGAGGCACCACCACAACAGGCTACGCATGGGAGGGAGAGAGAGCCAGAGACTCCGCAGCAAGAAAGGGAAAAATCGTTGGGCCCGTATCACCAATAACAAAAAGAAGCAGAGAGTATCTTAAGAGCGTGAACCATACTTCAGAACAAAAGGCTCCCACACTTGCTCAAATTGTGGCACTCGTGATTTTCCAGCTGCCACCCCCCGCTCCATAGTATAAGTCTCCCACATCCGCTCCAGCCAACTAGCAGAGGCTGGGGGCAAGATTTGCTTCCAAACAGCTGCCAAGGCCAGGCGGGCCGCATGTAGACCATGACGGATCAACGCTAACTTGGGAGTCCGTGCACCAGGAACATTAGCACCAAAAAGGAAAATACCCGGGTCCCAGGGGATAGTCAACCCCACCAGTTGCTGTAGGCGGTACTGGATCCCCCTCCAATATGTCTGTATACGTGGGCAAAGCCACCAGACATGAGCCATGTTACCGTCCTGGCCACAATTCCGCCAACACAGACCAGACGCTCCGGGATAAGCCCGGGCAACCTGCACTGGCATCGTATACCAGTGATAAAGCAGTTTATAATTGGTTTCACGAGCATTAACGGCCACTGCACTTTTCCAGAGTTGACCCTCAAGCTGCTCCCACTGTTGCTCAGTGTAATTGAACTGCAGCTCGCGATTCCACTGTTCTCGATGTGTATCTGGTCGTGTCTGCTGGGTTTGAAGATGTGTATACAGGGCAGCAACAAGGCCCTTTGTAGTAGTACATGCCTCACAAAAGCGTTCAATATCGGACAGCTCGCGGGCAACCTGCGACCGAATCGCGCGATCCTGCACCCAATGAGTTACCTGCGTATACTGATAAAAGTGACCGGCGGGAAGCTCAAACTCACCTCGAAGCGAGCGAAAAGAACGCATAGTAACGTCCTCAAAGAGCTGACTGACACAACTAAGGCCCTTATGGCCCCACAACCGAAAGGCTGGATCAGTCATCCCGGGGGGAAAGAAAGATTACCCACAATAGGCGCCAAGGGGGTCATAAGCACCCTGCGGGGCCCCAAGTAATGGTCCCAACAACAGAGAGTATGAGAGATATAGGGGTTACTTGAATGCGAAACCCCCCAGAGCTTGGGGCCAAGCCACAATCGGTCCCCCAATCCCACACCCCCCGAAAGCTGCATTTCCATTTGCACCCAACGTTTAGTACTAGCAGTGTCCATCCACTCCACCCCCACGCGACACTGTGCCGCCGCATAGTACCACTGAAGGTTGGGCGCCCCCATACCTACGTGACGTGTGTGCGCAAAAAGAATCTGGCGCGCAATGCGTGGGCGCCGAAAATGCCATATAAATTTCATAAGCATGGCCTGCCAGGTGGCCAAGACCCCACGAGTTAAAGGTATAGGAAGAACCTGGAAAAGGTACAAAAACCGTGGGGCAACCACCATCTTTACCACCGCAATACGCCCAAACCAGGAGATCAATAGTTTGGCCCAGGAGTCCAAGTCACACTTCACCTGTTGAATTAAAAGCCCATAATTGGCTTTAAATAGTGCACGCCTATCAATCGTCAAGTTGACACCCAAATAGCGGAGAGCGCCTGATACCCAGCGAAAAGGGTAAGAAGCCTTCAATTGTTGGCAAACCACCTCGGGAACCCCGACATTCAAAATCTCTGATTTCGTATAGTTGATTTTGAACCCAGAGACCTGCGAAAAAGCATCAAAAATCCGCATTGCAGTCGGGAGAGAGGTAACCAGATCCACCAATGACAGAATGATATCATCCGCAAAAAGCGCTATTCTATACTCAGAGGTACCCACCCGGACGCCGTGAATATTAGGATGCTCACGAAAGCTCTGTGCCAGGGGCTCCATCACCAGCGCAAACAGCAACGGGGACAACGGGCATCCCTGCCGAGTCCCCCTTTCCAGCGCAAACCATCCAGATTGACCCCCATTAACCCGGACGGATGCAGTAGGGCCGTGGTAAAGACAGCGAACCCAACGCACAAAATTGGGCCCAAACCCCATCTCCTGTAGCACACACCAGAGAAAACCCCAACTGACCTGGTCAAAGGCCTTTTCAGCATCAATTCCCACTAATAGGGCAGGTTGAGGATCCTGTCGGGTCACGTGAATCACCTGTAACATTCGCCTAATGTTATCGGCCGCCTGGCGGCCCGGAATAAACCCAACCTGGACTGGATGCACCAAAGTCGGAAGTGCATGGTTTAGTCGTGCCGCCAGCGCCGATGCCAATATTTTCACGTCGGCATTCAGCAGGGAGATAGGACGATACGAAGCTGCTTCCTGCAAGGGCTTGCCCGGCTTAGGAATAACCGCGATAAGGGCCTCGCGTTGGGAGGCCCCCCCCGCAAAACCTCATTGAAAAGCACCACCAGGGTTGGGGCCAGTTGGGCGCTATATTTTTTATAATATTCCATCGGGAACCCGTCTGCCCGGCGCCTTCCCCGCCTTTAAACGTTGAATGGAAATTTCCACCTCTTCCACTGTAAGTTCCGCATCCAATTGATCTCTAACAGATTCCGCCAGCCGGGGTAAAGTAAGAGCACTAAGGTAGGCCCGGGCACTGGGTAAGTCAAAAGACTCAGCTTTATATAACTGTTCAAAGAAAGTAGCAAATAACTCGCGAATCTCCCGAGAAACCACCCGCAGACGGCCCCCGGAGTCCCTAAGCTCACGTACCACCCTTGAGGTGTGCTGTTGACGAAGTCGCAAAGCAAGGTAGCGCCCGACCTTATTCCCCTGCTCATAAGAAGTTTGCCGCAGCTTCCTACGCATATGTTCCAGGTCTCGTTGCGCACATGCATCCAGTTTGGCCCGCACCTCTCGCCATTGACGCCAAACCCTCTTAGAACCTGTCCGGGCGTGTTCCAATTGAAGACGCCTACTTTCCTCCGTAAGGTGATGGGATTCCCGTGTCCAGGCCCTCTGAGTGCGAGCTGCCTCAGCAATCAAGCGGCCACGAGCCGTCGCTTTAAATGCATCCCAGACCGTGGACAACGGGACCTCCCCATTATCAATTATAGCAAAGAAATCGCTGATAAAATGGCCATGGTCCTGAACAGCGTGTTGTCGCCGAAAAAAGCGGCCATCTAAACGCCACTGCTGGCATCGTTCCCCACAAACCCCCGCAGGGAGAGTAATCCAGCAGGGGGCATGATCGGACCAGGTCAGTGTCCCATGCCCAGCTTCCACCCTCCCCTCCAGCAATCGTTGGTCTAACAAAAAATAATCTATACGGGTATGTACTCCATGAACATGGGAGTAATAGGTATAACTCTTATCCCCAATATGCGTATCTCTCCAAATATCACGCAAGCCCAGATCAATCATAAGCCTCCGTAACGCTCGGCTAGTTCCACTAGTCGCCGGTCCAGCCCGACCCGTCGAATCCAGATGGGGTACCATATGTGCATTACAGTCACCGCCCAAGACAATAGGGCCCTTCGCAAACTCAGCTAACAGACCCTTTAACCGAGCAAAAAAGTTCCCTTGGCCAATATTGGGGGCATAAATGTTGGCTAACGTTATGAGACGGCCTTCCAAGCGAACATTCATAAAAAGCCACCTCCCCAAAGCATCCCTCTTAACATCCTCCACCTGCAAAGATAACCCCTGGTGGAACAGCATTGCCACCCCACGTTTTTTCCGGCCCTGTGAGTCAGACGCCACCCACACCTCAGAGTACGGCTTTCTTTTTAACCAACCCTGATTGCTGCTCCGGAGATGAGTCTCCTGCAGAAACACAATGTCCCCTTTCAGGGAGCGTAGCTCAGTATACAGCAAGGAACGCTTTCCCGGGGAATTGAGACCCTTCACATTAAAAGATACCACTTTCAGCATTGATAGATAACTACCCTACCCTCACTGCCCTGCGCTCTCCCCCTCTCCGGATGATCCTGGTCCCCCCCCAAACTCGCACCTCCTACCCAACCTCCCCCATGCGTCATTCATATAAGCACTCCTAGTTTTCGACTGCACCTCACCCCTTAAATTTAAATATAAGCCCTCCCCCCCAATCCCCTTCTCTCCCCACCCCTCCCCCACTACCCATCTCCCTCCCTCCCCCCAACCCATCAGTACCACCAGCCCACACATACGGCGGGGCACGGTAAAACTGATCCCAGGTCCAGCTCCGACCAGGCCTCCCCGCAGACTAGGTATCAACAACAGTTAGCATCAGTTCACCCCCGTAAATAGCAAATCAGGAAGCCACTGCCCCAAACATTCCCCCCACCCACCCTGCATAAAGTAAGCAACATTCAGCATAATCCCCAAAATTGCGAATTACATTTAGTATAGAAATCTCAAAATAAGTAGTTACAAAGCTTAGATAATGTAACAAGAAGAACTTAGATAATGCAACAAGAAAAAAGCAGAGTTCCTGACATAACATACCCTAGGAACCCCCCCAGATCAAGACTCAAGTTCCCAATTAACTTACACCGATTTTCCCACCCGAGTACACTTCGAGTGTTGTGGCTTGGGGGCCGAAGCCCCTGGCAACGTATTGTACTCCACCAGGCCCGCCTGATGCAGCGCTCTCCATGCTTCCGTATGGTCTTTTGCTGAGATTTTTTTTATTTCCCAAAAGAAAATTCATCCGAAAGGGAAAGGACCAGGAGTAGCGAATCCCTTTGTTATTCAGCACCGCTATAATTGGCTTCATCTCCCTCCGACGTGCCAAAGTGAAAACCGAAAGGTCCTGATAGACGGATACTGCCGCCCCTTGGTACTGGATCGCTTTTTTCTCCCGACCCCTTTGCAAAAGAAGCTCTGCATCAGCATACCGCAAAAATCTGGCAATAACATTCCGAGGCTGATTGCCAGGAGGTTTTCCCAGGGCACAGTGCACCCGTTCAATCTCCATCCCAGCCCCACTGGCTGTGTATTCCTCTGCCGTGAGTAGTTCAGCCACCACCACCAGATCTTCAGAACCCCCCCCAGCCTCTGGAATGCCTCGGAAGCGCACATTGTTGCGGCGTGACCTGTTTTCAATATCATCAATTTTGTAAGTCAATTCCAGAGCTTGCGACTTCTGTCGGTCTGTAGCGCACTGCAAGTCCACCAGAGCACCATCATGATCTTCTATTCTTGTCTCGACCTCTTCCACACGAGTACCGAGGTCTTTTATGTCACCTCTAAGTTCTGCAATTGTATTCATCACTTCCTCCCGCATGGACCGAAATTCACAGGCTAACTCCTCAAAGCCCTTTTGTAACTCCCGCTGCAAAAGAGCATGTGCAGAGGGCACCGCTGAGTCTTGCTCCAGCTCACTCAGAGTCTCATTGCCGGACCCATCTGACGGCTGTCTCTGGGGCGGGCTGCCCTGGGAGCCACTTTTATCCAGCAGACGCTGAGAGGCCTGCAACCTTTCCTTGACATCAGGCCCCTTGGCTTTGGTAGCCATTGGACACCAAACTCCCCCTCCGGCGCAGCTGGCAAAGAAATGTAGGGCACCTCCAACATTCAAACTTGCTCACAATCAGCCCTCGGTTAGCAAGGAGGAAGCTCAGGACCCCACTGACCAAGCCTATATCAAAGAGATCCGTCAGCAGTGAATACAGGGCTGTTAGTGGAGAGATAAAAGAAAGTCCCACACTGAAGCAGCAGATGGCACTCCAAACTCACAGCAAAGTGTTATGTCCAGCAGTCAAATAGGAGCTCAAAAACATCTTCAGTGGTCAAGGACCCGACTGCACATAGGAGATAGAGCAGCCAGCCCAACTCAGACTCAAAGGAACAAAAATAGTGGTCCAGCAGCCAAATCAGCAAGCTCCAGTACAGAAAGATGCAAGGCACAGTCTCCAGACACGCCGTCAGCAGCACCTGTGACATTTTCCCGCCAGAACGGCTTGGAACGCAGACAGTCTCTTGCGTTCCAAGGCTGCGTGGCAATGGCCGCTGCTCCTCACTGCCAGGTTCTGGGTGCACGTTCGATTGTGCCCCGAGGGATCTCTCGCCGCTCTCACCTCCAGCGGCTAAACAATGTAGAATTGCAAAGTTCAGCGTGGACCTGATCTCACTTGGCTCCCCCATGCCCGATAAGAGTAGGGAGCCGGTCTTCGGCACACAGCCCTCAAGTCGCTATTTGTTCTCCAATCCACCAGACCGGTCTCAGCTAGGGCACTCCAACACCGATTGCTAAGACAAGATCGGCACACTGATTACTTTCGGCGGCGGGAGAGTAAAAGCAGCACAGGGAGAACGACACCAGCCACAGCAATGCTCGCTGCAAGCTCCCAGACACCCGGGGGACCTCCGATCCGGCTCCACGTTTGATTCACCGGGTCCGGTAATCACCACTATTACAAAATAAGCAGGAACAGGGAGATTCACAATGTAGATGCACTTGATAGCTATTGATGGGGAGATCCCGGAGCGGAGCTAGTTTAATTTGCGGCCATTCCTTTACAGGCTCACTAGCGCCTCCCCCCCCCCCCCCAAAAGATCCTGAGTGGGATTTTAACGTGGTCTTGCAACAACTTACTTGCCCACCGTTTGAGCCAATGGCTATTTGCCATTTACGCTTCCTGTCTTGGAAGGTGCTATTCCTGGTAGCTCTTACCTCGGCCAGACGTGTGAGTGAACTACAAGCTCTGGTTTCTGATAGACAGTACACACAGTTCTATGGGAACAGGGTGGTCCTTCGGATTCATCCGACGTTCCTTCCAAAAGTTGTTTCCTCTTTTCACCTCAACCAGGAGGTGGTTCTTCCGACATTCTTTCACAGGCCGCATACCAGCCGGGCTGAGAAGTCGTGCATACTCTGGACTGTAAGAGGGCGTTGTCCTTTTACATTGAACGTACACGAGGGCATAGAAGGGCTACTCAGCTATTCGTCTCCTTTGACCCTAATAAATTGGGGTTACCTGTCTCCAAGCGTACATTGTCCACTTGGGTAGTAGATTGTATCGCCTGGGCGTACAAGGCAGCCGGCCTCTCCTTGCAGGGTCGAGTCACAGCCCACCCTGTCAGGGCAAAAGCTGCGTCAGTAGCTCATCTCCGCTCTGTTCCGTTGGCAAACATCTGCCGGGCCGCTACTTGGTCTTCAAGCCAGACTTTTGCAGCACACTACTGCCTCGAGAGAGAGTCCCGAAGGGACAGTGCTTTTGGACAGACGGTATCCGTAATCTCTTTGAGGTTTAGGCAACTCCTACCCTCCGGCCCTTGTGTTGGGCTACCGTACGGGGGGCGTTCTCAGTGGATATTCTTATCACAGATGCTGAGGCTCTTGAGAGGGAGCCATTTTTTCAGCTTTGGGTTCCCGGTAGCCTAGAGCTGGGCAGTCCCATATGTGAGGACTGACTTCCTGCTTGGTCCTGGAGAAAGAGTAGTTACTCACCTGTAACAGGTGTTGTTTTTTTTATTTTTTTTATTTAACAGTTTTTTATATACCGCCCCTTCCAGAGATCAGGGGCGGTTCACATTGAACAAAAATCAATATACTTCTGTATATTTTACATGGAACTTGTGTTAACTATATACACGTTTTGTTACATTGAACATGTTTTGAACATTAACTAGAATAACACTTTTCAAACTATGTACAGGTCATCATAACATAATGAGTTACCGGGATTTATTTCATTAGTGATATAGCCGTTTGTTTGTGTAAATCTTTGTCTATAGGGTGGGGTAGATAGAGTAAATGTCTTTATTATGTTTAATCATTTGTTCTGTCTTGAGAACTGTGTATGTGTTTCTGTGATTGTATTGGAGAGGTTTTTTGTTGGTAGGGGACCTCAAAATGTTTTGTAAAAAGGTATGTTTTTAGTTCTTTTTTGAATTGGTGAAGGTCCTTTATTGTGCGGAGGGTTAATGGGATTTCGTTCCAGATGGTAGGGGCAGCAAAGGAGAAGGCTCTATCACTTGTCGTTGCTTTGGTCCTTCTGAAATTAGTTTTTATGTTGAGGGAGTGGGTTGCGTTCTGTCTTCGTGTTCTAGTTTCTGATGGGGGTTGTAATAGGGTAGATAGTTGGGAGGGAGATATGTTATTGATGAGTTTAAAGGTAGTCAGGAGGATTTTGTATTTTATTCGGCTGCTTATGGGGAGCCAATGAAGATCTAGTAGTATTGGGGTCACGTGGTCTGTTAGTTTAGCTTTTGTGACCATCTTGGCACATATGTTTTGTGCTCTTTGGAGGAGGTATATGCTTTTTTGAGGTAGGCCATTTAGAATGCTATTGCAGTAGTCAAAGTGGGGGGTGATGAGGGAGTTGACCACTGATCTAAAGTCATGTGTTGAGTAGGGGTCTCAGGTGTTGTATTGTCTTGAGTTTATAGAATATAGTTTTTACTGTATGTTTTATATGTGGGATCATGGTGAGTGAATGGTCCAGAATTATTCCAAGGTATTTTACCTCCTTTTTAATAGGTATTGGTGTGTTATTTATTGTGATTGTAGTAGGGTAGTTGTGGTCCGTGTCAGGTTTTCTCGTTATGAACATTGCTTCGGTTTTTTTGAGATTGATGCTTAGGTGGTTGTTCTCAAGCCATATGGTGGTCTCATTCATGCATTGGAGAAGTCTATCGTATTTGGGGTTGTTGGTGTTTATGGGGATGGCGAGCATGATATCATCCGCGTATATGAAATGGTTGATTTCATACTTCTTGAATATGTCTGTAATTGGTTGGAGGTATAAATTGAAGAGGAGGGCAGAGAGTGCCGATCCCTGAGGGATACCCTGGCCTTGAGGGAAGGTTTCCGATGTTTCTTTGCCTAATTGTATTTGTATGAATCTGTTTGAAATGTATGATTTGAACCATTCAAGGACATTTCCTCCTATTTTTAGGTTTTCAAGTCTGTTGATGAGTGTTTTGTGATTAATGCTGTCAAATGCAGCAGATAGGTCTATAAAGAGGAGGAGGAAGCCTTTGCTATTTTCATTAGTACCACTAATGAGGAGGTCTGTCAAGGCGATTAGGAGTGTTTCCACTCCATGGAAGGGGCGGAATCCGAATTGATGCGCATCGAGAAGTTTTTGCTCGTCTATGTATTCCTGTAGTTGGAGTTGTATGGTTTTTTCTATTATTTTAGCGTGTTCTATTATTTTTCTATTATTTTAGGTGTTCTCCAGGAGCAGCAGGAATCAGTCCTCATGACCCTCTCTCCTCCCCTGGAGTTGCAGTCCTATCATTCATTTTGATTTTTTCTGTCTTTTAGCTATATCATCAGACTGAGCAAGATGGCACCCTTGGGCGGGAAGGGGACCGCGCAGGTGCGCTGCATTCCCAAAGGCTTTCTTTGAAAGCTGGGGAAATGCTCCGCACGGAGGCTCCGTCGGCGCCGACATCACCCATATGTGAGGACTGATTCCTGCTGCTCCTGGAGAACACCTGTTACAGGTGAGTAACTACTCTTTCTCTTGAAGGCCATGTCACGGCTCACAATGTGAGAGCAATGGTAGCCTCAACGGCTAACCTTGGTTCTGTCTCTATTGATGACATCTGCAAAGCAGCCACTTGGACTTCGGTGCATACCTTCACTGCCCACTATTGCTTAGACAAGGACTCCCGTTGAGATGCCTCGTTTGGCCAGGCTGTTCTACAGCATCTCTTCCATACTTAATATAACTCCTACCCACCATCCACAGTTTGGATGCCTAAGGTCCATGGGAGGAAGCATGACCCATCTCACCTGGGTTCACAGCTTGCTGGGGTCATTTCCTTGGCATCTATAAGCTGGGGAATCCCCATATGTGAAGACTACATTCCTGCTTGCTCCTGGAGATAGCGTAGTTACTCACCTGTAACAGGTGATCTCTGGGAACAGCAGGAATTTAGTCTTCACAACCCTCCCACCTCCCCTAGGAGTTGTCTCTATCTCTCTCTTTCTCTACTTCTCTCCTTTGGTCTCGGCTATAAACCCAACTGAAGTGAGAGAGATACAGAGGCGGGAAGGCAGCATGCATGCGCTGTGGGATGCTCCCAAAAGCTTTCCTATTGGACGCTGGGGTGCGTTCCCGTGCGGGCTCCATCGGTACTGACGATACCCATATGTGAAGACTAAATTCCTGCTGTTCCCGGAGATCACCTGTTACAGGTGAGTAACTACGCTTTCCACGCAGCCCAACCCCTGATCAAGCCTCCGAAGGCCAGGGTTGGGCTGCAGGGAATATCCCCTCGTCCCCCCAACCCCTTCTGCACCCCAAATTTAAAAAAAAAAAAGGTCCTGGGGACTTATTCTACCACAGAGGTGGACTAACTTCCAAGCCATTTTGCTGACTCGGTACGTCCAGGGCCGGCAACCGCCCATTTTCTGCCCCCGACTAACTTCCCCGCACAACCGGTGGGAACGTTAGTTGGGGACTGATGCCAGCATGAATAGTGGGGATGGACATCCTGTTGGGATGTCCATCCCCACTATTCATGGTTCAGAGTGACCTCCTAACTGAATAACGCTAAGTGCTTACAGTTGAGACAGCCATTTACCTGTCCTAATTTTTAACTACCTTCACTATCCAGTTAGTGGCTGAATATTGTCACTCACCAGTTAGTAGTTGTCACTGCTCCTGCTCTGCCCACAGACTGCTCCGGTTTTAACTGGGTATTTTTTCAGCAGTCTGGGGATATTCAGGAACACATGGGTTAGTGCTACTGCGTTTTAGCCAGTTAGCAAATCTACTAACTGGCTAAAATAATTTTGAAAACATTCCCCTATATATCTTTATTTGTGGATAGATGAATGGTATAAGGTTAACTTTGTTGTTTCTCACAATGGTGTTTCTGCTTCATACAGAAATGTTCTGGTGGAGTCGGCACGGATTGCTCGTGGAAAAATTTCAGACGTGGCACAGCTCAGCGCACAGAAACATGATGCAGTCATCTTCCCTGGAGGATTTGGAGCTGCCAAAAACTTGTGCGTTTTTTCTTTAAGTAGCAGCACTATGGAAGATTTTGGGCTCTGAATGACTGCAGTTGGCAGCTTCTGCTAGTACTTTAGTTGAGGGAGTTGGAGAAGGACAGTATAGTGATTGAGTCCTTGAAATTTGAATAAGATAGGCCAGACTTACAATTACAGCAATGTCACACTACTGAGATTTAGAAAACATTCAAAGGCTGCTCCACCATTAAAATGTTGGCATGGAATCCCTGTGACCATTGTATAGCCCAAAGGGATTATTTCCACCCACGTCTCATACAGAATATCAGAAGGCAGCTGAGACCAGAATGGCTGAATTCCATGGCCAGTGGTGAGGGATTTCTGCAGCTCTGTGACTGATACAGATCAGGAAGCCGTAAATATGTTACATAATCAAACACTCCAAAATTACCCCCCAAAAAACGGTAATCAAAATGTCACCACCGAAGATACCGTTAAAGATCCCCAAAATCGTACCTTAAAACTTCGGAGGCTTGAACAGCGTTGGATATTCCTTTTACAATCGGTGACCCCCTTGGGACTCAACTTGGAGATCGATTGGCTGGGCGTGATGTGAGGTCATCCTATCACGTTTTGGGCTTCCCCTGTCTTTGGTGGGGTTTCCCTTCCGTGATTGGATGCTTAATTTTGAAAGGCAGTTGCAATAGGCCAATCTGGAGCAAGTATCCTCGTTTTTGAACTGCTGGTTTTTCGGCGTTCTTGGCCATTTCTGGTGGACAGAAGTTTCTACGAGTTCAGTCTGTGTTTTGGAACGCTTGATACAGGGGGCTCTTTCCCCCGAAACGTGCACGTCGCGTTTACTCATGAGATAAGTACTGCTTTTATCATTTAAGGTGCACTGTCTATTGAATTTGATATAAATTGACCTATGTGGTTGAATAAAAGGGAGATGTATCACATTAGGAGTTGGGTTTAAGTGCCTTCTCTATGTGATTTATGTCCGACAAAAAATACAACAAACACAATTTTGGGGATCTTTAACGGTATCTTCGGTGGTGACATAATCAAACACTGACACCTCAGGCTAGATCATAGAGCAGGACTGGACATAATTTTGTAGTAAGACGTTTGTTGCTGACAGATACAAAGGGGGTTGCTTTACTAATTGACATATTTCCACCTGTCTGCTTCATCCCTGTTCTCTTTGTTAGAATTTTAGTTTTGATGGAAACCAGAGGCTGTCTTGTTGTTCATTTTGCTAGTGAAGTGTCATGTGGTATTTCAGAACATCTTTTTAATAGAGATAATTCTGCATTTGAAGGATAAAATGGTGCAGCCTCTGTATGTGTCTTTCGGAGTCTTAGTGTGATGCTGCTGTAACTGAGTAAAGTAGGTAAGAATGGAGTATAATGATTGCAGACAGTCTGCAGGTAAGTGATATTACCCCTAAACAGGAAAAAGCTTTTGGGATATAATGTAATAATAAATTGGATGTATGTTTGCAAAGCTGGGAGCATTGGTCAGAGCTGAGCAGATGGTGAAATGTATTTAACTGGAAGGGAAGGTTAGAAATAGTGAGCGTAAGTGACATTTTATCAAAGGTTGCTTATCAAGTCAGATTGAAGTATGGAGTTCCATTTTGAGTACCCGTCCTCAGAAAGGGCATCTAACGGTTAGAAAAGACACAAAGCAAGACCACTAAGCTACTAAAGAGAAAACAGAAACTGACACATGCTCAGAAACTGTTTAAACCGGCTAGTTAAATTAGAGTAGAGGTATTAAAAAGTAGATGCAATTACACTTTCCAATTCATCCTGCTAGACCTGTCCAGACAAGTGGGTTTTGCTCCCCCTATCAGCAGATGTCAGAGACAGAGAAAAAATACCAGAGGCTTGATTGGCTGAGCCCTGGTAGATATATAGCTGCAGCCCTAGAGGTCTCCTTCAGTATTTTCTCTGTCTCAAGCAGATGCTGGTGTTTTCCTGTTTGTTTGTTTTTTGTTTGTTTGTTTTTTTTCTTTTCAGATTTTCCTTTAATTTGCTGATTTCAGCTGGATGTTTTCAAGGTGCACAGGATGTGCCCCTCTGGAATTTCCCAGCTCATCTCCTTGGGGATCTGGTTGAGCTCCTGGTCAAGAGGACTAGTCGAGCTTCCATTAAGTGAGGGGGGAGGCTGCTTCCTGGTCACGAGGACCTAGTAGGCTGGCAGCAGTGGGAGCCTTCTGTGCTCTTATGGAGCTTAGGTACAGCAGCAGTTTTTGTCAGCCTTCTTGCAGCGTCTGCCTTGGCTCCCCTGCTCTACTACTCCTGCAATCACATCAGGCACAGTGAGAGCAAATTGTCTTTTACAGATCCTGTTGGTCTAACACATCGCAAGGGTAGTCAACATTCAAGCGGACTTCCTCAGTCGTCATGCTCTAGACCCCGGAGAGTGGGAACTTGCTCCTTGGGTATGCCTGTGGATAGGGCAGACATGGGGTCTTTCTCGATGGACCTCATGGCATCGGCGACGAATGCCAAGGTGCACTCCTTTTTCATTCGGAGAACGGAGCACGGGTTGCAAAATCTGGATGCCTTGGTCCAGCTGTGCTGATTGGGAGAGTTCCTCAACAAATCGAGGCACACCCGAGGGCAGGGATTCTGGTGGCTCCCAACTAGCCTCGGAGACCATGGTTTGCCGACGTCGTGCGATTAGCCCAGTTGCCCCTTCTCGGGGTTCATAAAGGTCTCCTGCGTCACGGTCTAACCACCATGAACAACCCCGCTTCCTACTCGCTTTATAGCCTGACTCTTCAATGCCGGCATTTCAGCCACCTGGGTTTTTCTCATCGAGTAGTGGCTACTCTGCATCCGTCTGTCATTAGCATTTAGGTGGGTGTGGTGTATATCTGAGTCATGGTGCTCCAGGCACCGCCTCTCGCCATGGTGGGCACAAATTCCTGAGATCCTAGCCTTTCTACAAGAAGGGTTAGACAAGGGCTTGGCCCTCGGCTCTCTCTGAGTCCACATCTCTGCTCTTACTTGCTTCCGTGGGTGGAGGCTCGATTGCCTCTCATACAGATGTGGCCAAGTTTCTCAGAGGTGCTGGCAGGCTACGCCCTCTGGTCCGTCCAGTCGCCCCACCCTGGGATCTTGCCTTGGTCCTCGGGGTTCTTTTCGGAAGCGCCACGCAATTGTATATCTCTCCGTGACTTGTCCCTTAAGATGGCGTTCCTCGTAGCTATAACCTCGGCCAGAAGGGTCTCTGAGTTGCAGGCTCCATCATGCTGATACCCTTTTCTCTCCTCCTTGATGAAAGGCGTATCCCTGCAGGGGGGGGGGGGGGACCTTCCTTCCTGCCAAAGGTCCTTACGGCTTTTGCCTGAACCGGCATATATCGTTCATATATTGCTCCTGGCCTTCTCTGTGGACCAAGGTACAAGCCCTAATAAAGGGCTTCAGGCCATGGATCTCGCCAGAGTACTCAGCCATTCTCACTGGCTCCGCCAGACTTTTTTCTATCAGCATCCATAATCCAGGGTAAGCCTGTGCCCCCTGGGCTCCGAGAGCACATCGGGGTCAAACAACTGCATGGGCAGAACGCTCGCATGTCGCTCCCCTCCAACATTTGTAGGGTGGCCACTTGGTCTTCTTTGTCCACATTCATGCGTCACTGTCATCTCGATCTCCAGGCTCAAGAGACGGCACAGTTGGGGGCCAGCATAGTGGCTGCCTCTTCCCGCCCTAGGATCCATTGGCTTGGGTACTTCCCACTTGTCTGGACTGGTCTAGCAGGATGAATTGGAAGGAGAAATTTCACTTACCGTTAATTTCCTTTCCTGGAATCTTGCTAGACCAGTACAGGACCCACCCATTTCTGTATCTTCAAGCAGTTTCCTTGCGAAGGAACCAAGGCTCGCGTTTTGTGGCAGCGGCCAAGTAGCTGTTCCTCAAGAATGGATGCACCGTGTACATAGTTTATGTTCAATGTCATGGCATGAAGTTATCGTGCCGGTGCTACAGTAGCCATACCTTTTGCTTTGTCAGAGTATACTGAAGGAGACCTCTAGGGGTGCAGCTATATAACTACCATGGCTCAGCCAATCAAGCCTCTGGTATTTTTTCTCTGTCTCCAACATCTGCTGATAGGGGGAGCTAAACCCACTTGAATGGACTGGTCTAGCAGGATTCCAGGAAAGGAAATTAACGGTAGGTGAAATTTCTCCATACTACCAATAGACCCTATGAGGATCTTGCAAATCTCTAATTTTTAACAGGGAATTTAATCCTCCCACTTTGCTCAAGTCAAAGTTTTTAGCATAATATTAACCCACCATTTATTTATTTTTATTTTATTTTATTTATTACTTTTTTTTATTTGATCCAGCATTTCAAACTTGGCACAGTATCAAGAAGATTTTAGGCCTAAAAGTGATGATTTGTTTTGTGTCACTTAGATAAAAAGTAAGAGAGATCTTCTCAGATTAAAAGGGAATAGATTTCACTATTTTCAAAGGAAGGCATTTATAGTTAGTGAAGAAATTATGGAACATTTTGACAGCTGTAGTGGTTATGACTGCAACACTGAATCAATTAAAAAGTCAGCCAAGTTTTTATTTTTTATTTTTTAAAGAATAGAGATATTGATGGAAATTGATATTGGCGATAAAACCAAAGCTTTCTTTAGAAGCTTAGATAACAAAACTTTGACTTTCATACTTTGGACACATCATGCAAAGAGAGAGATCGTTAGAGAAAGACACCATGCTTGGCAAGATTAACATAAAAACATGATGACAGAAAAAGACCAAATGGCCTATCTAGTCTGTCCTTCCATATCAACGACTGCAACAGTCTCCTTTTTTCCTTTAGAGATCCTCTGTGTTTGTTCCGTGCTTCTTTGAATTCAGATACTGTCCTCGTCTCTACCACCTCCATGGGAGACTATTCCACAGATCCAAAATTTCCTTAAAGAAATTTTTCCACATATCAGTACGGAATCTATCCCCTTTCACCCTCATCCCATGTCCCCTTGTAGCAGAGCTTGTTTTCAATTGAAAGAGGCTTTCCTCCTGTGCATTTATGCCACGGAGGTATTTAAACGTCTCAATCATATCACCTCTATCCCGCCTTTCCTCTAAGACGTACATATTAAGATCCTTAAGTCTGTCCTCATATGCTTTATAATTAAGACCACTAACCATTTTAGTAGCCACCCTCTGTACTGACTCCAGCCTGTTTATATCCTTTTAAAGGTGTGGTTTCCAGAAGTGCACACAATACTCCATATGAGGTCGCACCAAAGACGGATACAAAGGCACTATCACCTTTCTTCTGCTGGCCATTCCTCTCCCTATGCACCCAAGCATCCTTCTAGCTTTTGTTGTCACCTTTTCTACCTGTTTAGCTGCTTTAAGATCATCGGACATGATCATGCCTAGGTCACGCTCTTCTTTTAATGGACAAAAGTATGATTGAAACGTTTAAATACCTCTCTGTGACATAAATGCAGAGGAGGAAAGCCTCTTTCGATTGAAAGCAAGTCTGCTATGAGGGGATTTAGGATGAGGGTGAAAGGGGATAGACCCAGGAGTAATATGCGGAAATATTTCTGTACGGATAGAGTGATACATGTGTGGAATAGTCTCCCAGTGGAGGTGGTAGAGATGAGGACAGTATCTGAATTCAAAAAAGCATGGGACAAACACGGAGCATCTCTTAAGGAAAAAAGGGACTGTTGTAGTGGTTGATATGGAAGGGCAGACATCCCAACATTTCTGAAATCAAACAGGGACATTGAAGTTCACTGCTCTTCCCCAGACATGCCTCCTGCCTGCTTGGCCATCCTTGCACCGGAGATGTCTTTAAAAGCCATTTGTAAAATGGCTTTGGGGACATCGCCATGATTTGTACGCCCACATGTATGTTTTTAGATATCCAAATTTATAACTGAGGTTTTTAAAATGACTTCCATAGTCAGGGTCCTGGAATGTATATTGTGATGATGAGAGCTGTGCTGAGCCGATGGAAACAGAAGAAAACAGTGAATATGTATTTAAGGTGAGAGACAGGCAAGGTATTCACAGGGTTCAGACTGCAGGCAAAGGAAAGAAGCACGTAGTTGCTGAAGCCAAGCCACACCCAAGCTCTAATGTAAGTGCAGGCTTGGAGGGTAATGATAATCACCTGTGCAGAGACAGGAGAGTGTTAGTTAGGAAACAGCTTTATAAGCCCTGTTCAGAGGAGAGGAAAAGGAGAAGTGGGAAGTTTGACTTCGAGTTGGAGAACGGCTCCAGCAAGAAAGGAAGCAGCAACAGAGGAAGCAGTCCTTGTAAGAGAGGTACTCTTAATTCAGAAACCAGCAGATGGGTGGCTGGGGGAGTTGCTGACAACGAGGATCAGATTGCAGTGCAGAGTGTTCGTGAACCAGCTCACAGAATTCAAGCTCTACCAGAAGGTGGGTGAATACGGTTACAACTGGAAGTGACCAGAACCCAGCCGAGGGCAGAGAACCAGAGTTGAAAACGATTGAAGCATTGAGGCAGTTGATCCAAGGGAAGAAGCCCTACTCTCGAGGTACAAATATTCCATATCAGGGAGAGCAGCTGTGGAAGGAAATTCAGAAGTTCCTACAGAACAGTAAGCTTGAAGGAGTTAATGAAAACCCAGAGACAGACAAACATTTCGTAGCACAGGAAGAAATGCAAATTGACTCTTTTGGGCAGGATTCTGTTACTGAGGAGTCTCCTATGGACTGTTCTTTGTGTAAGAAGGAAGTTTGAAAGTGGGCGATAAAAAGTGTTAACAGAAGAAGCAGGGTTTTTGAGAAGCAGGGTTTTACCTAGCCATGTGAATGCCAAAAACTTCTTCTAAGGTAAAGAAACCTTGCTTAACCTAGAGTTTGATAACCAAAGCAGCACCTGATAAATGAAGAAATTTAGCTGTGCTGGACGAACAAAGGAAGCTGTGGTTTACTTGCTGAAATGTTTTTGATAAAAACAGCTGCACATGTTTAAAGGTTCTTTCAGTTTCTTCAGTTCCATTTGCATATGTTTCCTGTTATTATTTACTTGGAGAATAATCCTTATGTCTGCGTTGAACCTTAGTGCTTATGGGAACCTAAATAAAAATTCTTGTTTTGCCTTAAAAACCAACGGTCTCACACTACTTTGTCTTTGAGTAAAAGAATCAACTATAAGTCCCAGAGTTCACTGCTGGAGACAAGGATAGCAACTCTTTATTTAAGGACAAACATTGGCAGCCCTATGCCTGTAAGCCTTTCGCCCACGCGAGGGTCACGACAATATGTAGAGGCTGATTTTATAAAAAGTCCAGCAAAAGTTATATACTATTTACACATGCAAGTCCCTGTTTTCATGGACTTATGTGCATGAACGCACACTTCTGTGTGCACCTCAGCTCATTGGATTTTTTAATACAATTTTCACAAAATACAACCCAACTTTTACACTTGCGAAAGGAAAAAGGTTAGTCAAACAATACACCAACATAATAATGTAATAATCAAAGGTAATTCAAACCTACCAGCCCTAGCCCACCAGCCCAACAACAAGAATACAGAGATACAGGAGATCCAAAAGGAAATAAAATACAAAACCAAAGCCATAAGGTACTACAGACTGCCCAAATAGCAATCTTACTTCAGATTGCTAGGTCATACTCAATCCGGGGCCTGAGCCAAATGTGAGTTGATAAACACCCCCAACTGGGTTGGATCAAAGCAAATATAACTTTCAAAACGCCACTTCACTAGGCATTTACAGGGAAATTTAAAAAAAATTGACTACCAGGCTGGGCAACAGCAGGTTTGTAGAGAAGAAACTCATGCCGCCGTTTCTGGGTTTCTCGGGCTGAATCAGGATAAATTCTAACTTGAAGCCCCCTAAAAGAAATAAGAACATAAGATATGCCATACTGGGTTGTACCAAGGTCCATCAATACCAGTATCCTGTTTCCAACAGTGGACAGTCTAGGTCACAAGTACCTAGCAGTTTCACCAAAAGACCCAGGTTCCACAATGCTCGTATTGGGGCAAACGGTGGTTCTCCAGGACCAAGCAGGAAGTCAGTCCTCACATATGGGTGACGTCGGCGCCGACGGAGCCCTCGCGGAGCAATTTTCCCCAGCTTTCAAAGAAAGCCTTTGGGAATTGCAGCGCGCATGCGCGGTCGCCTTCCCGCCCAAGGGTGCCATCTTAGCCAGTCTTCTTTTTTCCGCGGAGCCCTACAGACGTACCCGTCGTGTCCCCGCGAAAAAGTTGATTTTTACTCATTTTCTCTTTTTTCCTTCGGTTCGAAGCCGGTCTTTTTCCCGCCCGGACTTGCGACGCCGGTCACGAGTCCTCTTCTTCTTTTTCGGTTTTTCTGACTTAGTCAGTTTCGTTTTCGGTTTTTCCCTGGCAGCCCGGTCCTTTGACCTCGCGGGGGCCCTTTTTCCCCCGATGGCTGCCAGTGGTTTCAAGCGGTGTGGTCAGTGTGACCGAAATATGTCACTAACTGACACACACGACAATTGCCTCCGCTGCCTGGGCCCGGATCATGAAGAAATGATCTGTGGGCCCTGCGGCAAAATGTCCTCCAAAGCGTTGAGAAGTCGGCGGCATCAGCGGGATAGGATCTTCGCTGACCCCAGCCGTACCCGGACCTCGTCGGAGGCCTCCGTGTCCAGAGGTTCCAGCTCGGACCGTCGCCGGAGTTCCTCCGACAGGGGTTCTCCCTCCGGGGACCATCGACGGAAGGTGAAACCCGCGAGGGCGGCGTCAGTGGACGCTCCTGGCTCCGCGAGGGCCAGGTCGCATAGCCCCGATAGCCGTCCCGGGTCCTTGGAGAAGGAGCACCTCTCGAAGCGACCTCACCTGGAGTCGGAGCTGTCTGCTCGGGTAAGTCCTGTGGTCCTCCTGGACTCGCCTCCGAGACCGCCGACGTCGGGCCCGACGCCGTCGGGGCCCGAGTCGGGGGCTGCTGGGTCACCTGAGCTCGGACTCAGGTTGACGGCCTTGGAGAGCAGACTGTCTGCCTTCATGGACCAGCAGCGGGCACTGCTCGCTGGCCTCGCTGGCGCCGCTGCCCCGACCGCCGGGACGTCGACGTCTAAGTCGACCCCGGAGACCGAGCCGATCCTCGAGTCCATGCGAACTCGAGTCGATCCTCGGTCGAGGTCACCCTCGGCCTCCCGTTCGGGACCGAGGTCGCCGACGCCGACTCCCTCGGCGTCGGGGCGGCAGGCGCCGCGCCCTGCCCGGGCCGACCCCACCGATTCCTCGTCGGAGTCGGTCTGGGAGTCTGAAGAGGAAGAGTCACCTGATTCTTTTCGGACTCGGTGTGTCCCCTCGGACTCACCTGAGTCCGAACCTCGGAAGCAGTCCCCCCCGGAGGATGCCCGGTTCTCGGACTTCGTCAGGGATATGGCCAAGGCTTTGGCCTTCCCTGCGGATCCCGAGGAGGATCCTCGAGCCGAAGAGCTCGACGCCCTCCAGTATGACTCTCCCGCCAGGGAACACTTTACTGTACCGGTTCCTCCCATGCTGGAACGACTACTCTTCCGCATGTGGGAGAGTCCGGCCTCCTCGCCGGTCCTGAGCAAGCGGGTCGATTCTATCTATCGAGTCCGCAAGAGCCCTGGCTTCCAAAAAGCACAGCTACCACACCATTCCATGGTAGTGGAATCGGCCATGCATCGTATTAAGAGCCAGAAGATGCACTCCTCGGTGCCTCCTGGCAGGGAGGCCCGTAACCTTAATGGCCTTGGTAAGAAGTGTTTCCAGGGCTCTATGCTTGCGTGTGGTGTCCAGACCTACCAGCTATACATGGGCATGTATCTCCGGGACCTGGCTAAAGAGCTAGCCGGATTCTCCGCTGGTTTGTCCGAGGAACCCTTGCGGAGGTTCCTGGCCTTGTCCTCTGGCATTCGGGAATGCTCAAAATTCATATCCCGAGCAGCCTATGATGGCTTTGAAGCATCGGCTCGAGTGGCCGCAGGACAAGTTGGTCGATGTCCCCTGCCGAGGCGAAAACCTCTTTGGCAAGCCCATGGCTGAAAAGGCTGCACAAATCGAGACGGAGACTCTCACCAGGACTAGGCTTTCTAGGAAGACCTCCGCCCCTTCCCAGAAAAAGAAGGGCTCGGGAAAGAAGTCCTTTTACCCGAGAAAGGCGGCTGCCTACAAACAATACCCCCAATATCAGGCCCCTGCAGCTCCCCAACAGGGCCAGCAGGCCAAGGGACGGGGTAACGGGTCCCGTAGGCAGCAAGCCCCCAAGCCTGCACCACCAGCCCCTGTTCAGCAGGGTGGGGGCTTTTGACTCCTTAAGCATAGCCTCTCCCCCTCCGCTGGTTCCTCCCAGCACCGGAGGCCGGCTGGTTCACTTCGCCCACAGGTGGTCCAGCATCACTTCAGATGCCTGGGTGCTTCAAGTCGTGAGAGAAGGCTATCTTCTCCACTTCCACCAGGTCCCTCCCTCCTATTTTCCGGGAGAACCTCCACGACTCCCTCTGCACAGGGAATTACTCCTTCAGGAGTTAGCAGGTCTTCTACAGGAACAGGCGGTGGAACCGGTGCCCCACCACCTGAGAGGTCAAGGCTTTTATTCCAGGTATTTTCTAGTACCAAAAAGGACAGGAGGCCTCAGACCCATCCTGGACTTGCGCAACCTCAACAAATTCCTCGTGCGGGAAAAGTTCAAGATGCTTACCCTTGGAATCCTTCTGCCCTACCTCCAGCAGGGAGATTGGCTATGCTCCTTGGATCTAAAGGATGCCTACACGCACATCCTCATCCACCCAAGCCACCGCCAATACCTAAGGTTTGTGGTGGCAGGGTATCATTACCAGTACAGAGTACTGCCCTTTGGCCTATCCTCCGCACCGCGAGTCTTCACAAAATGTCTCGCGGTGGTGGCGGCCCATCTCCGGCTTCACGGCCTCTATGTCTTTCCGTACCTCGACGACTGGCTCATCAGAGCAGCGTCCGCTCCGGAGGTCACCAACGCCACACGCCGCACGGTGACTCTTCTGCAGTACTTGGGTTTTGTTATAAACTTCGCAAAGTCCACTTTGCTCCCCTCACAGGATCTCGGGTTCATCGGCGCAAGGCTGCACACTCCTCAGGCACGAGTGTTCCTACCGCTCGACAGGGCTCAACGGCTCATGGACCTAGCCGACCGTTTTCGCAGCCAGCCCCTGGTCTCCGCCAGGCGCTTCCTGAGACTACTCGGCCATATGGCTTCCACCGTCCATGTGACCCCCAATGCCCGCCTGAATATGCGGCCTGCTCAATGGTGTCTCCGCAAGCAGTGGCAACAAGCCACAGGCGGCCTAGCAGACTTAGTGCGCGTCTCCGAGCCGCTGATCTCGTCTCTCCAGTGGTGGCTTCATCGGCCGAACCTGGTACTCGGCATGCCTTTCCAGTCACCTCAGCCGGCCCGGGTGCTGACGACAGATGCATCCCTCCTGGGCTGGGGAGCATATTGCCAAGGGGCACGTACTCAGGGCCTCTGGACCACGTGGGAGTCTGCTCAGCAGATCAACTTCCTGGAGCTCAGAGTGATCCGCCTGGCTCTCAAGGCCTTCTCCCACCTGACCTCTCACCAGTCCGTCCTTGTCCAGACGGACAATCAAGTTGTCATGTTCTACGTGAACAAGCAGGGGGGCACGGGCTCCTACCTTCTCTGTCGGGAAGCACAGAAGCTCTGCTCTTGGGCCGTCAGTCACGGCGTTCTTCTCAAGGCAGTTTATCTCCCAGGCCAAGAAAATTGCCTGGCGGACAAACTCAGCAGGATCCTCCAGCCGCACGAGTGGCGCCTGGATCACTTGGTAGTTCAGAAGCTCTTTCTAAAGTGGGGCCTCCCCACGATGGATCTCTTTGCCAGCCCTCTCAACCGGCAACTTCCTCGCTTCTGCTCTCGTCAGCCACATCCCCTTCGAGTTGCGGCAGACGCTTTTCTACTCTCATGGTCGGAGAGCCTTCTGTACGCTTTCCCTCCCATCCCGCTAGTCTCTCGGACTCTTTTCAAGGTTCTCCAAGACAAAGCCTTCATGATCCTGGTGGCCCCTCGCTGGCCCAGACAGCCGTGGTTTCCACTCCTGCTGCAATTAGCGGTAGAGGATCCATTCCCTCTGGGGTTACAACCGGATCTCCTCACTCAGGATCAGAGGTCTCTGCTACACCCCAACCTCAGATCTCTCAATCTAATGGCCTGGCTGCTGAGAGGGTAGTCCTTGCTCCCCTTCTTCTGCCGGCAGAGGTGGAAGAGGTCGTCCTAGCTTCTCGGCGACCTTCTACCCGCAAATGCTACGCCCTTAAATGGCGTCGCTTTTCCGTTTGGTGTACCCAACAGTCTCAGGATTCCTTCTCCTGCCCGGTGTCGGTGATCCTGCAGTACTTGCTATACCTCTCTAATCTGGGACTTAAGTCCAACTCCGTCAAAGTTCACCTCAGTGCTCTTTCAGCACATCATGTGCCGGTGGACGGCAGACCTCTTTCCAGCGACCCTCTTGTAGCGAGGTTTCTCCGAGGTCTCCTTCTGCTTAAACCACCTCTGCGCCCGCCAGCGCCTGACTGGGATCTGAATGTGGTTTTACAGCGGATCACCTGTCCGCCTTTTGAACCTATGGCTACCTGTTCTCTCCGTTTTCTTTCTTGGAAAACATTGTTCTTGATAGCCCTCACTTCCGCTAGACGCGTAAGTGAATTGCAGGCCCTCGTGTCTGATCCCCCTTACACTCGGTTCTACAAAAATAGGGTAGTCCTACGGACTCACCCCAAATTTCTTCCAAAAGTGGTCTCCCCTTTTCACATCAATCAGGAGGTGGTACTTCCGACCTTCTTTCCCAGACCACACTCCAGCCGAGCTGAAACGGTCCTCCATACCCTGGACTGTAGAAGGGCATTGAACCTCTACCTTGACCGTACGCGGGAGCACCGTAAAGCTGCTCAGCTTTTTGTGTCTTTTGACCCCAATAAATTGGGGCTCCCGGTCTCCAAGCGTACTCTGTCCATCTGGGTTGCGGACTGTATCACTTGGGCTTATGGGGCAGCCGGACTCTCCTTGGAAGGTCGAGTCACGGCTCATTGCGTTCGGGCAAAGGCTACGTCAGTGGCTTACCTCCGCTCTGTTCCGCTGGCAGACATCTGCCGGGCCGCTACTTGGTCTTCGAGCCAGACTTTTGCGGTCCATTACTGTCTCGAGAGGGAGTCCCGCAGGGACAGTGCTTTCGGACAGGCAGTCCTCCGTAATCTCTTTGAGGTCTGAGCAACTCCTACCCTCCATCCCGGATGTGGGCTACCGGTGGGTAATAATTCAGTGAAGATTCCTTCTGTGCTGCTGAGCTAGAGGGAGCTCATTTTTGTGCTTAGGGTCTCCGGTAGCCTTAAGCTTGGGAGTCCCATATGTGAGGACTGACTTCCTGCTTGGTCCTGGAGAAAGCGTAGTTACTCACCTGTAACAGGTGTTCTCCAGGAGCAGCAGGAATCAGTCCTCACAACCCTCCCTCCTCCCCTTGGAGTTGCAATCATCTGCTTTAGTTTTTTTGCAACTTTTTATGCTGTCTTTTTTAGCTATGTCATCTGACTGGCTAAGATGGCACCCTTGGGCGGGAAGGCGACCGCGCATGCGCGCTGCAATTCCCAAAGGCTTTCTTTGAAAGCTGGGGAAAATTGCTCCGCGAGGGCTCCGTCGGCGCCGACGTCACCCATATGTGAGGACTGATTCCTGCTGCTCCTGGAGAACACCTGTTACAGGTGAATAACTACGCTATATCCCATGTCCCCTTTAATAATGGTTTATGGACCTTTCCTCCAGGAACTTGTCCAAATCTATTTTTAAACCCAGCTACACTAACAGCTTTTACTACATCCTCTGGTAACAAATGCCAGAGTTTGATTACACGTTGAGTGAAAAAATATTTTCTCTTATTAGTCTTAAGTAGGTTACCCTGTAGCTTCATTGTATGTCCCCCTAGTCTTTCTATATTTTGATGGTGTAAACAATTGATCTACGTTTACCCGTTTGACTCCATTCATTAATTTATAGACCTCCCCTCGGCCGTCTCATTTCCAGGTTGCAGAGCCCTAACCTTTCTAGCCTCTCTTTATAGGGGTATCCTTCCATCCCCTTTACCATTTTGGTGGCTCTTTGTACCTTTTCTTTTTAAGATATGGCAACCAGACTTGCAGACAATATTCAAGGTTCGGTTGCACCCTGGAACGATACAGAGGCATTATAATATCCTTTGTTTTATTCTCCATTCCTTTCCTTATGATTCCTAGCTTTCTATTTGCTTTCTTGGCCTCTGCTGCACACTGGATGGAAGGTTTCAGCATGTTATCCACGATGATGCCTAAATCTTTTTCCTGGGTGGTGGCTGCTAATGTGGAACCTTGCATCGTGTAACCATAGTTTGGGGTTTTCTCTCCTAGGTGCATAACTTTGCACTTGTCCACATTAAATGTCATCTGCCATTTGGATGCCCAGTCTTCCAATTTATCAAGGTCCTCTTGCAATTTTTCACAATCCTCATGGGTTTTAACAACTTTGAATAATGTTGGGTCATCTGCAAATTTGATTACCTCACTCATTATTCCCATTTCCAGGTCATTTACGAATATGTTAAAAAGCAGTGGTCCCAGCACAGATCCCTGGAGTACTCCACTATTCACTTTCTCCATTGGGAAAATTGGCCATTTAGCCCTACCCTCTGCTTTCTGTCTTTTTATTTTTTGTGTAATAGATTATCTCCAGGAACATGCAGGAATGTAGTCTTCACATATGGGTATCGTCGGTACTGACGGAGCCTGTGCGGTAAAGCTCCCCAGCGTCCAATAGGAACGCTTTTGGGAGCATCCCTCAGCACATGCACGCTGCATTCCCGCCTTTCCTTCTTCAGTTCTTCGTTTTCCGCGTAGCCGACAGGATCTATTCCCTGTCACCGCTGAAAATTCCGTCTTTAAATTTGTTTTCTTGTAGTCGCGTTTGCCTACCGCACGACGCTTACCGGTATCGCCGGTTCTTTTCTTTTCTTTTCAAAAAAAAAAAAAGCAAAACTTGTGCTTTAAACTGTTTCTCTTCAGAAACCTTTCTCTTTTGGTGCTAGGCGCCATTTTGGGCACTAGTCCCCATATTCCTAAAACATGGAAAAACCAACTAGTGGTTTTAAAAAAATGTACTAAGTGTGACGGTACCATTTCCATCACTGACACCCATGATTGGTGTCTTAAATGTTTAGGGCCTGAACATTCTCCAACTGAATGTCTCTCCTGTATGGGGATGACTAAAAGAGGAAGACAGAACCGGGCTGCAAAGCTTGGTACCCTCTTTTCTTCGGATGCCAGATCCATTGCATTGACATCGTCAAGGGCCTCTTCTTCCTCCCATGGATCTCAGGTAACTAAACATAAAAGCTGGTCCTCAAAGGGTAGCTCGCCTGCTAAGCATCGAGAGGCCATTGGCATTGCCCTTGAGGGAACCACACCGGCAAAGCAGCCCCGGCGGGAGGCTTCGGCTTCCAAAGCATCGATGGGGCTTCAGGATGTTCTCAAGGCCCCAACCTCACAAGAACTACCTGTGCCATGCTCAGGGGTTCCGGCCATTTTTACCGGTACCGACACCCAGGCATCGGCAGAGTCGATAGACCAGAGGTTCCTTGCTATCGAATGCAGCATCGCAGCTCTTGTTTCAGCTGCGGTACCATTGGTCCAACGGGTACCGGTACGGACACCGGTACCAGTACCGATGATACCGGTACCGACGGTACTGACCCCGGTGGGAACTCTTCCCATGCCATCTCTGGCTGGAATCGACAGATCGGTATTGGGTCAACTTGGTACCAACTTCGATCGATACCGGGACCGTGCTTTGCAGGATCATCGGGGTCAGGAATACTTTGATTCCTATGATTCCGAGGACTCTGACAATTCTGCTGGTACTAGAGGGTTTCTCCCAGAAGATCCCTCTTCTCCCCAACGCAGAATGTCACCTCCAGAGAACGTGTCTTCAGGATTTTATCCGTGATATGGCCAAAGGTCTTTCAATCACAGTAGCTCCTGAATAGGAACCCAGAGCAAAGGAATTGGAAATTCTCCAATATCCTAAAGCTCCTAAGGAGGCAGCCACTCTGCCTATCCATGAAATTCTGCATAACCTGATGCTCAGAATGTGGGAGACACCTCTGACTACTTCTCCTCACTCTAGGAGACTTGATACTATGTATCGAGTTCCGCCATGTCCTGGATTTCAGAAAACTCAGCTGCCACACCATTCAGTGGTAGTGGAATCAGCCATGCGTAGGATGAAAATTGCAAAGAGGCATGCATCTAATCCTCCAGGTCGTGAATGCAGGACTCTGGATGCTTTTGGGCGCAAACCTTTTCAAGCTTCCATGTTTTCAGCTACGATCAGTTCATATATTTTATATATCGGAATGTTCCTCGAGGAAGTCACAGGAGACTTGGAACTTATGAGCCCATTTCTCCCAGATGAAAAGAGACAAGATTTTCTTGCTCTAGTTAAGCATGCTCAAGATGTCTCAAAGTTTGTTAATCGTGCAGCCTTTGACTTCTTCGAATGCATCAGCAGAATCTCTGCTATTGCCATTGGCGCATGACGGATTGCCTTGCTACAGGCATCAGACGTGGAGACTTGGGTACACGACAAGTTAGGCAACATTCCTTGCACGGGGGAGAATCTCTTCAGCAAGAACTGGAAGGAAAAGGCTAACGAGTTAGATGCTGACAATACTACTCTAGATAGATTGTCAAAATCTACAGCCATTCCAGCCAAAAAGAAGCCTTATAAAAAACCCTCTTTCAGCAAAAAGAGGACGTTTTATCCTTCCTATACCCAGCAGACTCAAACTCAAGGTCAGGTTGCCCAGAAGGGACAAACTAGACAGCAAAAGAAGCTAAAAGGCCCGAGAGCCCAACCAGCTCTTCAGGTTCAGCCCCCTCAAGGGCTTTGACTCCTTCCTAGAGAGCTTTGTCTTCCTGCCTCTGAGGGGTCCCCAACACCCCAATATCCCGGGCAGGTTATGCCACTTTACCAGCAGATGGCATCAGATAACAGCAGAAGATTGGACTTTGTCCATTGTAGGAGAAAGGTACAAGCTTCATATTCACAGCATAACCCCCCCCCCTACAATTCTAAAGCAATTCAATTCTCAAACCTCCGCAGACAATCTGCTAGATCACGAGGTCTCGACACTTCTTGCCCAAGGGGCGATAGAGGAGATCCCATTCTTCAACAGGGTGCAGGGTTCTACTCCCCCTATTTTCTTATTCCAAAGAAAACAGGAGGACACAGACCCATTCTGGACCTCAGAGAATTGAACAAATATCTGTTTTCGAGAGAAGTTCAAAATGATTTCTCTAGGAACTCTTCGCCCATACCTTCAAAGCCAGGATTGGCTTTGCTCTCTAGACTTAAAGGATGCATACACTCACATTTTCATCCATCCAGATCACAGGAAATTCTTATGCTTCCTTTTCAGGGGAAAACACTTCCAGTACAGGGTTCTTCCCTTTGGTATGGCTTCAGCACCAATGGTATTCACGAAATGCATGGCAATAGTAGCTGCATTTCTACAAACCCTGGGGATATTCGTCTTCCCTTACTTAGACGACTGGCTCATTCGAGCCCCTACAATTGCAGAGGCCAGCACTGCACTGTCCCATACAATGCGAATCCTCCAATACTTGGGATTGGTAATAAACTTCCCAAAATCCCAACTTGTTCCTTCCTAATGCCTGGAATTCATAGGAGCCTGTCTAGATACCGGACAGGCAAGGGCTTTCCTTCCACAGGCCCGGTGTCTTCGCATAATGCAACTAGCTTCTCAAGCAGCAGGCAAAACCTCCTTCACTGCTCGAGAGCTACTACAGTTACTGGGACATATTGTATCCACAGTTCATGTAGTCCCATATGCTCGCCTCCACATGCGAGCAGCTCAGTGGACCCTTTCCACACAGTGGACACAGGCCACAGATCATTTGTCGGACAAAATAATAAACTCTCAACGACTAATTTTGTCCCTCCCATGGTGGCAGTCACTAGAAAACCTGACAGTGGGGTCTCCTTTTCATCAACCCCTTTTTCAGGCCACCCTAACAGATGCATCACAGGTGGGTTGGGGAGCACACCTGAATCATCTCTCTACCCAGGGAACCTGGACTCCACAGGAGACTGGTTTACACATAAACCTCCTGGAATTAAGAGCAATCTCTTTAGCTCTTCGAGTATTCCACGCCCAGCTCAGCTACAAGACAGTCCTAGTCCAGACGGACAATCAAGAAGCCATGTTCTATGTGAGCAAGCAGGGCTGGACAGGCTCTCTGTCGTTATGCAACGAAGCTTTATGACTGTTGGCCCTTGCCAGAGAGCATCAAATTCACCTTCTAGTGGTATATCTTCCAGGCATTCAAAACCTTTGGGCAGACAGACTCAATCGAGTACTGCTACCTCACGAGTGGTCCCTCCAACTAGACCAGGTGGCAAAGATATTTCATCTCTGGGGCACTCCAGACATAGACATCTTTGCAAGTCCACTGAATGCCAAACTTCCCCGGTTCTGTTCCAGGATTACGGCTCACAGTTGTCAGGCAAGGGATGTCTTCCTCCTTTACTGGGGTCAGGACTTCCTTTATGCCTTCCTACCCATTCCCCTCATCCCCAAAACACTCTTCAAGCTTCAGAGAGACAGGGGTCGCATGATTCTCATAGCACCACGATGGCCGCGCTAAATGTGGTATCTCCTGCTTCTACACCTCTCTCAAGCAGCACCTCTGGAGTTGGGGCATACACCAGATCTCCTTTCTCAAGAGAACGGGACGCTATGGCACCCGAATCCCCAGTCCCTGCACCTCACGGCCTGCTTGCTGAAGGCTTAGACCTCCAGGATCTCAACCTGTCCCAACAGGTAAAGGATATCCTTCAGGCTTCTAGGAAACTTTCCACAAGAAGATCTTATGCCTTCAAGTGGAAATATTTTACTATATGGTGCTCCAAGAAGGGATTAAACCCCCTTGTCATACCCTTAGAATTGATACTAGAGTATCTCCTTCACTTATCAAATTCTGATCTAAAGACCAATTCAGTAAGAGTCCATCTTAGTGCAATTGCAGCTTCTTATAACCCTCTGAACGGACAACCAATTTCCTCTCATCCACTCATATCAAGATTTATGAGAGGCCTATTAACCAAACCTCCCATCAAACCACCACTGGTGGCATGGGATCTAAATCTAGATCTCGGGCAGCAAATGAAGCCGCCTTTTGAGCCTTTAGCCACTACAGCCCTTAAGGTTTTGACCTGGAAGGTCATCTTCCTAATTGCAATCACCTCTGCACATCGCATTAGTGAATTGCAAGCTTTAGGTTTCATCATGATAAGGTTGTTCTTATAACTCATCCACACTTTATGCCAAAGGTGGTTTCGCCTTTTCATTTGAATCAATCAATTTATCTTCCTGTATTTTTTCCGAGGCCTCATGCCTCGAATGCAGAAAGAAACCTTCATACTTTGGATTGTAAAAGGGCCTTTGCCTTTTACATACAAAGAACACAGCAATATAGAAAGTCCTCGCAACTTTTTATAGCTTTTGACCCTAGTCATTTGGGACTTCCAGTCTCCAAAAGAACTTTATCTAAATGGATTGCCCAATGCATATCCTTTGCTTATGAGAGTAAGGGTCTTCCTCTTCAGGACCATGTCATAGCTCATAATGTGAGAACCATGGCTACTTCCACGGCTAATCTCCACTCTGTATCTATCGATGACATTTGTCGAGCAGCCACATGGGCTTCGGTACACACCTTCACAGCCCACTACTGCCTGGATAAAGCCTCCCGTCGGGATGCCTTCTTTGGCCATGCTGTTCTTCGAAATCTCTTTCAGACCTAATTCAATTCCTACCCACCAACCCTGTTGGAATGCCAGAGATCCATGGGAGGAAGGATGCCTGTCTTTCTGGGTTGTCACTTTCCTGGGGCTGTCTCCCTGGCATCTTCAGCTAGGGAGTCCCCATATGTGAAGACTACATTCCTGCTTGTTCCTGTAGATAGCGTAGTTTCTCCAGGACCAAGTAGGAAGTCAGTCCTCACATATGGGTGACATCGATGTCGATGGAGCCCCCATGCGGAGCATTTCCCCAGCTTTCTAAGAAAGCCTTTGGGAATACACCCACGCATGCGCGGTCCCCTTCCCGCCCAAAGGTGCCATTTTGCTCAGTCTTTCTTTTTCCGTGGAGCCCAGCGGACGTCTGTCCTTGTCACCCGGAAAAATTTGGATTTTTTTCTGCGATTCTTGTGCCTCTTTTCCGGTTTGATGCCGGTTCCCCTTCCCGCCCGGGTTCGGTACGCCAGTATCGACCCGATCTCTATTTTTCATTTTTTTTGCCCTTCGTGGTACGTGTTCTCGCTCTTTTTTTCTTTTCCCTGGAGGGCCGGTCTTTTGACCTCGCGGGGGCCCTTTTTTCCCCGATGGCCTCCAGTGGTTTTAAGAAGTGTGATCGTTGTAAGAAACTCATGTCTCTTACCGACACACACGACTGCTGCCTGCGTTGCCTCGGGCCTGACCATGATCCCAAGGTTTGTGTCCCATGTGGCAAGATGTCCAAGGCACTCACGAGCCGGCAGCATCAGAAGGAGAGGGTTTTCTCGGACTCGGCCTCGACGTCTCGGGAGTCGGACCCCGAGCTTCGTCGGGGTTCCTCTGAAAGGGGTTCCCCCAGTCAAGAGCATAAGAGGAAGAGAAAGCTCGTGAGGGCGTCGTCGGAGGAAGCTTCTGTTTCGTCGAAGGCCAGATCTCGGACCCCTGACCACCACCCCGGGCCCTTGGAGCTGGAGAAGCCAACTAAGGTATCCCGTGTAGAGCTGGAGTCTGTCGAGCACGTAAGTCCTGTTGTCCTCGAGGACTCTCCTCCTAAGGAGCCGACGTCGGGCTCGAGCTTGGACTCAGGCTGACAGCCTTGGAGTGCAGATTGTCTGCCTTCATGGATCAGCAGCGGGTGCTGATGGCCAGCCTGACTGGTGCATCTGCCCAGACCACTGAGATGTCGACGTCTAAGTCGACCCCGGAGACAGAGCCGGTTCTCGAAGCCATGAAGGCCTGAGTCCGGTCACGGTCTCCCTCGACCTCCCGTTCGGGACCGAGGGCGTCGACGCCGGTGTTGCCAGAGCCCGTGCGGTCGGAGCCCCTTGACTCTTTTTCGGATGAGTCTGCATGGGAGACGGAGGACGAGGAGTCCCCCGATACTTTTCGGACTCAGTATGTTCCTTCGGGCTCGCCGCAGTCCGAACCCCGGAGTAGGTCCTCTCCGGAGGATATCCGGTTCTCGGAGTTCGTTAAGGACATGGCCGAGGCCTTGAATGTTCCTGCCGACCCTGAGGAGGAGCCTCAAGCCGAAGTGCTCGATGCCCTCCAGTATGACTCTCCCCCAAGGGAGGCCTTTACTGTGCCGGTTCCTCCGATGCTGGAACAGCTCCTCTTCCGAATGTGGGAGGCACCGGCCTCAGCGCCGGTTTTGAGCAAGCGGATCGATTCCATGTATCGAGTCCGGAAGAGCCCTGGTTTTCAGAAGGCGCAGCTGCCGCACCATTCTATGGTTGTGGAATCGGCCATGCATCATCTGAAGAGCCAGAAGATGCACTCTGCGGTGCCCCCCCCCCCCCCCGGCAGGAAGGCCCGAAGCCTAGATGCCATCAGCAGAAAGTGCTTCCAGGGCTCGATGCTTGCTTGCCGTGTCCAAGCCTACCCGCTGTGCATGGGCATGTACTTGCAGGACCTGGCTAAAGAGGTAGCCGGGTTCTCGGCTGATCTCTCCGGGAAACCTTTGCAGAGGTTCCAATCCTTGTCCACGGGGGTCCGGGAATGTTCTAAATTCATCTCCCAGGCGGCCTACGATGGCTTCAAGGCTTCGGCCCGTGTAGCGGCAGCCGGCATCACTGCTCGATGCCAGGCATGGCTACAGTCATCGGACCTCGAGCCATGGGTGCAGGACAAGTTGGTCGAAGTCCCATGCCGGGGTGAAAACCTCTTCGGCAAGCCCATGGCCGAAAAGGCCGCTGAGCTCGAGACTGAGACTCAGACGAGGACAAGATTGTCTAGGAAAACTTCTGCCCCTTCTCATAAGAAGAAGGGCTCGGGGAAAAAGACCTTTTACCCGAGGAAGGCGCCTGCCTACAAACCTTTCCCTCATTATCAGGCCTCCCCGGCTCCCCAGCAGGGTCAGCAGGCCAAGGGGCAGGGACATGGGCCCCGTAGGCAGAAAGCCCCCAAGCCTCCAGCTCCTGCTCCTACTCAGCAGGGAGGGGGTTTTTGACTCCCTCTGCATAGCCTCTCCACCCCTGCTGGCCCACCTCAGCACGGGGGGTCGCTTGGTCCTGTTTGCCCACCAGTGGCCACCCATCACAAGGGATGCTTGGGTACTGAGCATAGTCCAAAAGGGCTATCTGCTCCATTTCAATCAGGTACCCCCTACCTACTTCCCAGGGGAGCCTCCAAGGCCTCCTCTGCATCAGGAACTCCTTCTCCAGGAACTGCTAGGTCTGCTTCAAGACAGGGCGGTAGAGCCTGTACCTCCACATCTGTGGGGACAGGGCTTCTACTCCCGGTACTTTCTTGTGCCAAAGCGGACTGGAGGTCTCCGGCCCATTCTGGACCTGAGAAATCTCAACAAGTTCTTGGAAAAAGAGAAGTTCAAGATGCTATCTTGGAACACTACTGCCCTACCTCCAGCAGGGAGATTGGCTATGCTCCTTAGATCTAAAGGATGTGTACACTCGCATCCTCATTCATCCAGACCACAGAAAGTACCTCAGGTTCATGGTGGCAGGAAGCCATTTTCAGTACAGGGTACTGACCTTTGGCCTAACTTCCGCTCCACGAGTTTTCACGAAGTGCCTAGCTGTGGTAGCGGCCTACTTGAGAAACCAGGGTATATTTGTCTTCCCCTACCTGGACGACTGGCTTATCAGGGGTCAGACTCTCTAGGAGGCCAGGCAAGCCACCCTCCGTACTGTCTCTCTCCTTCAGCAACTAGGCTTTGTCATAAACTTTGCAAAGTCCACTTTGCTCCCCTCCCAGAACCTGGAGTTCATAGGGGCAAGGTTGGACTCCCTACAAGCGAAGGCTTACTTGCCAGAGGACAGGGCAGAAAGGCTGATAAGCTTGGCCAACCGTTTCATAAGCAACCCACTGGTTTCCGCCAGGCTTTGCCTGTGGCTCCTAGGCCATATGGCATCGACAGTGCATGTGACCCCCAATGCTCGCCTGAATATGTGGCCTGCACAGTGGTGGCTCAGAACTCAGTGGAGGCAGGCCACAGGAAGCCTCAGAGACAAAGTAAGGGTGTCCAAACCCTTCCTGAACTCCCTGCAGTGGTGGCTACACTCCCCCAACCTGCTACAGGGGATTCCTTTTCAGGTGCCTGTTCCCACAGTGGTACTCACAACCGATGCCTCCTTGCAGGGCTGGGGTGCTCATTGCCTGGACAAGTGCACACAGGGCCTGTGGTCCCCATGGGAGGCCACTCAGCAGATCAACCTGCTAGAACTCAGGGCGATATGTTTAGCCCTCAAGGCCTTCTCTCATACCCTGGCCCACCAGGCTGTTTTGGTGCAGACCGACAACCAAGTGGCAATGTTTTATGTCAACAAGCAGGGGGGGCACAGGGTCAAGGCTCCTGTGTCGAGAGACACAGGCCCTCTGCTCCTTTGCCCTTCAACACAACATGCTGCTGAGGGCTGTCTATCTTCCTGGCCAGGAAAACTTTCTGGCAGACAGATTGAGCAGTGTTCTACAACCTCACGAGTGGCAACTGCACCCTTTAGTGGTCCAGACCGTTTTTCTGAGGTGAGGACTTCGTCTATCGATCTCTTTGCCAGTCCCCTGAACCGGCAGCTGCCCCAGGCAACCGCATCCCAAAAGATTGGCGGCGGATGCCTTCTTGATCTCATGGTCCCAGGGCTCACGCCCCTGGTGGCTCGAGCCTTGTTCAAGATTCTAAGGGACAGGGCCTCGGTCATCCTGGTGGCCCCCAGATGGCCAGGGCATCCCTGGTTTCCCCTCCTGTTACAGCTGGCGGTGGACACCCCTCTTCCTCTGGGGTTTCAACCCAATCTTCTTTCTCAGGATCGGGGATCCCTTCTGCACCCCAATCTCAAAGCTCTCAATTTGATGGCTTGGAAGCTGCAAGGGTAGTGCTGGCTCCCTGGGGCTTGCCTCCGGAAGTTGAAGAGGTTGTCTTAGCTTCAAGGAAGCAATCCACCCGAAAGACCTATGCCCTGAAATGGAGTCAGTTCTCCCTGTGGTGTGATTAGCGCCAGGAAAACCCCTTCTCCTGTTCTGTGCCAGTAGTGCTTCAGTACCTGCTGCACTTGTCTGTTCAGGGTCTTAAGTCCAATTCAGTTAGGGTACACCTCTCTGCTCTGGCAGCCCATCACTCAGTGGTGGAGGGGCACTCTTTGTCAGTTCACCCCCTGGTGGCCAGGTTCCTCAGAGGCTTGCTCCTGCTAAAGCCTCCTCTCTGTCCACCTGCCCCTGAGTGGGAGTTGAATGTGGTTTTGCAACAGCTTACTCGCCCACCCTTTGAGCCTATGGCTACGTGCCCTTTTCACTTCCTTTCTTGGAAGACTTTTCCTAGTGGCACTGACTTTGGCCAGGCGAGTGAGTAAACTTCAGGCCCTGGTCTGTGACAGGCCATACACTCGTTTCTGTAAGAACAGAGTGGTCCTTAGGACTCATCCTAAGTTCCTACTGAAGGTGGTCTCCTTCTTCCACTTCAACCAGGAGGTGTTTCTTCCAACATTCTTCCCTAGGCCCCATGCAAGAAGGGCTGAAGAAGTCCTCCACACCCTGGACTGTAAAAGGACCTTGTCTTTCTACCTTGAGCGTACTAAGGGTCATAGAAGGGCTACTCAGCTCTTCGTCTCCTTTGACCCAAACAACTTGGGGGTTCCTGTCTCCAAGCGTACCTTGTCCATATGGGTGGCGGACTGTATCACCTGGGCTTACAGGGAGGCAGACCTTCCCTTGCGGGGTCGAGTTAGCCCACCGTGTCTGGGCCATGGCTGCATCAGTAGCTCATCTTCGCTCTGTACCGTTGACAGACATCTGTAGGGCTGCAACTTGGTCCTCAAGCCAGACTTTTGCAGCCCATTATTGCCTGGAGAGGGAGTCCCGTAGGGACAGTGCTTTTGGTCAGGCAGTACTCCGGAATCTCTTTGAGGTTTAGGCAACTCCTACCCTCTTGTTGGGTTACCGAGGGGTTCTGGTCTCAGTGAAATTCTTTCCTTCATGCTACGGTTTCACAGAGGGAGTTTCTTTTTTCAGTCTGGTTTCCTGGTAGCCCAGAGCTAGGGAGTCACTACTAGGGAGTAACTACTCTTTCTCCAGGACCAAGCAGGAAGTCAGTCCTCACATATGGGTATGTGAGGACTGACTTCCTGCTTGGTCCTGGAGAAAGAGTAGTTACTCACCTGTAACAGGTGTTCTCCAGGAGCAGCAGGAATCAGTCCTCATAACCCTCCCTCCTCCCCTGGGAGTTGCAGTTGTACATAGTTCATTTTCTTTTTGTGCTGTCTTTTAGCTATGTCATCTGACTGAGCAAGATGGCACCTTTGGGTGGGAACGGGACCGCGCATGCGTGGGTGTGTTACCAAAGGCTTTCTTAGAAAGCTGGGGAAATGCTCCGCATGAGGGCTCCATCGACGTCGATGTCACCCATATGTGAGGACTGATTCCTGCTGCTCCTGGAGAACACCTGTTACAGGTGAGTAACTACTCTTATTCACCTGTTACAGGTGATCTCCGGGAACAGCAGGAATTTAGTCTTCACGACCCACCCACCTCCCCTAGGAGTTGTCTCTCTATCTCTTTGTCTCTTTTCTCTCTCCCTCTATCCTTTCACTCAGCTACAAACTTAACTGAAGAGGGACAGTTGGAAAGGCGGGAAGGCAGCGCGCCTGTGCTGAGGGATGCTCCCAAAAGCGTTCCTATTGGATGCTGGGGAGCGTTCTCGCGCAGCCTCCGTCAGTATCGACAATACCCATATGTGAAGACTAAATTCCTGCTGTTCCCAAAGATCATCTGTTACAGGTGAGTAACTACACCTTATTGAGCAGTATCAAGAAGTATACATACATACTCATCAAACCACAACTGAAAAACATATCATATCCTGTAGATACAGACACTCATATACATAGATCTATAGATATCAATCATCATACTTATATATACCCAAAGCATATCTGACAGAATAACAAGAACAGGGGATAAAAGAAAGAAATACTATTATACATCCCTTACTGATAACATTGCAGAAAGCCATAACCCTGCAGTACATGGCGTAATAAAACAACACAAACTAACTAACAATGTAGTATAATGTTATACCTTGCCCAGCCATGGAGTTATCCAACTGTAAAATCTTGGAAGTAACAGAGGCAAGTGCAATAAACCACCTAGCTAAAATATATTAGTATAATAGATTAAGATACGCCCCCCCTCCCCCGCCCTCAGTAAGGTCAAAAACCCCAACAACATCTATCCCTTTTATCTACGAGTCAAACAAGGGTGAGTTAGACCCTCAAGTGGACTAAGTCTCAATAAACACTGCTCATACTTTCCCCCAACCCACACTCCCCCCTTCCCTCCCCCTCCAACCCTCCTACCCCCCTCGGACCCCTCTAAATCCTGCTGATAAATGGGAAATAATGAGAAGAAGAAATAACAAGAACTCCAGAAATAAGTAAGAAATAAAGAATAGAAAGGAGACCAAAAGCCACTGCTTGCTGAAGCATCTACTATCCTGCATCATCTTGCAGCACTAATCTCCAAATATCCTTTCCCTGAAAGGGAAATCCACTTACAGAAGCTGTGATTCTTTCCAACCGAAAAATTTCCCAACACTTACATCGCCACTCTATAAAAGATGGTGTAGTGCTGCTCTTTTAGAAACGAGCTATTACCGATCTGGCCACTAGCAAGAGTGACTGAGCCAACCTCCAGAGAGGGGCACTACCAGCAGAATCAGGAAGTACCCCCAGCAAACAAATCTCCATGTCAAAGGAGAAAGTTACCTGAAGACAGCCAGTGAAATGTTCTCATACCTTTCTCCAATAGCTTTGGATACGAGGACAGTACCACCACGTGATCAAAGTCACCCCGACGGCCACACAGCCACTAGCATAAAGGATCATCAGCTTGTTTCCACTGAAAGAGATGTTGTGGCATGATTGACAGCCAATATAGAATTCTCAGTTGAGTGTGAATTAATCCCAACGAAATGGAACATGAATGCAAATATTGATAAATTTCTAACCAGAAATCCTGTTCTTTCCCCGTTAAGGTCGCTTCCCATCTCCTCTGAGGGAGCTTCAAAGATGGGAGCACAGGTAAATCTTCCACCAGATTACGGTACAACCGTGCAATGAAGGCGGGCAGTCGTCTGGATTCAAAGAGTTCGAATTCCCAACGTTTAGGGCTTCTAACCAGATCTGACTTCAAGAACTGAGTGTCCAGGCAATGATGTAACTGAGGAAACTGAAACTGGGAAAGAGGAAAACCTAAATGCTCCTCCAGTCGTCTCTTAGGCAAAGGTTGTGATCCTTCATACATAGAGGACAATTTTGTTGTAGAAAGTTCCAATTCCAGTCCTCTTTTCATGCCTCTAACAAACCCCATAGCTCCTAAAATCAGATAAAGTGATTGAGACGCACGTATTTCAAACTGTCAACAAATCCTCCGCCAAGCCCCCCAACATGGTCCGATGAAGGGGTGTGCCCGGATCCTTGCCACCTCTTTTGATTCACTAAGGAAAGGCACCGCTTCTAACGGAATCAACTTCAACCATTCATTTTCCAGGGAAGCCCAATCTGCCTCCGCATTAATTCGCCAGAGCAATAGAGATTGTAAATAGATGCAAGAATAATATAACTCCGGATCCGAAAGCCCTAGCCCCCTCAGACCATTTTGGTAGTATAAGAATCTGCCAGCTAATTAAGGGATGGTTTCCATTCCACAGAAAGCGCAACAACGCCTGCCGTAGATTTTTAAAGAAAGTCTAGGAAGAAAAATTGATAATTGCATAAAAAGAAAAAGCAGCTTGGGTAAGACCAACATCTTATAAGTATTTATCTGTCCTAACCAGGAGACTGAATAAGATCCCCAGCATTCCATATTGCTTCTCAGTTTCTTAAGGAAGGGAAGATAGTTCAAGGTATACAACTGTGATAGATCTCTATGTATTATAATACCCAGGTAACGGAAGTGATCCACCACCGGAAACTCTCCTCCACTAGACAGTAATCTGCTCGAAAAGCGGGAAACGCAGCTAAGTAATGTCGACTTTTGCATATTTACCGTGAATCCAGATATATGGGAAAAGCGATCTAAGATGGTTACCACTATTGGGAGAGACTTGGAAGGATTATTAAGATAAATGAGAATATCATCCACATACAGCGAGACAGAGTGCCAATCACAACCGAAGTGGATACCAAATTCCTCAGCTCGTAACCTAATATGTACCGCTAATGGTTCTATCTTAAGGGCAAATAACAAAAGCGAGTGCCTCTACCTAATAAAAAAGGTGGAGAAATAAAACCATTTATGGATACCGAGGCTTGAGGATTAGCATATAAAGAAGCAATCCACTTACAAAAGGAGACCCCAAAGCCGAACTCCTGGAGGACCTGTAAAAGATAAGCTCATTCTAGTTTGTTGAAAGCTTTCTCAGCATCTAGTGAGAGGATTCCATAAGACCCCACTTCAGATCTCAGTCCCTGCAACACATTAACCAACCTTCACACATTTTCAAAACCATATCTATTTTTTATAAATCCCGTTTGATTGGGGTGCACAATATCTGGAATTAAAGTAGCCAAACGATTAGCTAATACCGTGGTAAAAATTGTATAATCCAAGTTCAGCAAAAATATCGGACGGTAGTTAGAACACTGCAGTGGATCTTTATCTGCTTTGGGGATTACTACAATGGTCACCTGAAAAATGGAAGCCGGAAGCGTTCCCTTGGAAAGAATCTCATTGAAAACTGTCAACAGAGTCGGAGCAAATAAATCTGGAAACACATAATATAGCTCAGCCGGCAAGAAATCAGGCCCTGCCACCTTTGCAGATTTTAGGTTCTTCATTACTTGTAATAACTCCTGAAGGGCTAAAGGGATGATCCAAGTGTTCCCGTCCTCCTGATGAAAGCTGTGGGAGAGAAGCCTCCCGCAACCAATCACGAATATCCTTAGCTACTGCCGATGACTCACTCGTATATAACTGCTCATAGAACTTTGCAAAAGTTGCTGCTATGACTTTGGAGCCATGAAAGATCTGACCCTGTGGGGATTTAATCACTGCTATTTTATGACGTTGCCGTTTCAATTGCCACAATAACATCTTTCCGGCCTTATTCCCCTGTTCAGAAAATCTCTGTCTTGTCAGCAAGAGAAACGAAGCAATTTGTTCAGACTCAAGAGCCTCTAGCTCCCCCCTGCGGCTGGTTAACACTTTCCACATCTTAGAACTCCCACTGCGTCTGTGGGTTTTTTCCAAATCAGCAATCTCACACTGCAGTTCTTTCTGTCTAGCCTCCAATTTCTTTCAAGTTGCAAATATTGTCTTTTAACTTCCAGCATTCATAGCCTTCTTTGAGCCTGTCTGACTAGCTTAACATTAGTGCTTTAATTAACCAAATTTCCAGCAGGTCATAAACTTTCCAAAGCTTCTGGCTTTTTCACTACTTTTAAAAACCATACAGCTTTTACTTCTTCTGACTCACACAGTAAGAGCAATCCATTTCAACATCAGAACATACACTTTCTGAGAGGCATTCTTCTACTTCCATACTTTCCTCATTTGATTCAATTAGCACCTGGCTGGCCTCAGCGTCTCTAATGGCAGGTTTCAACTGCTCCAACAATTTCAAAACCTGTTCCCATTGGGAATCCTTACTACGCTGAGTTGCAGGGGAAGGATATAGGAGATCTTTCTTGTTTAATAAACCTTTTAAAACTTGCAAGGGGCTCACCTTGTTCCCAGCAACCTGTCTTCTCTCAGGCTGTGCCACAGGTAGAACCTTCTCCACAGACTCTCTCACAGAGATTCCCGTTCCTTGCCTTCCACCAGCATTTCCCACAGAATCAACTCTCCTGCGTTCCCAGCCAGCTGTACTCTTCCTACCAGCTAGGCTGCCTTCAGGGCTTGAGTTATCTGAATGCTGCATGCAATAAGGATCTCCTCTGAGGCTTCTGATGGAGCACTTTTCTCTTACACGTGTCCTCCTAATCTCCTTACTTCCTGTAGTTTCAAGAGATTCTCTGCTAGTGTCCAGCCTGCTAGGGAACGTCTCCTCCTAAGAGGATTTCCCTCCTGGACTCCACCCACGGACACGATCTCCTCCTGCTTTCCTTCTTCCTGGTCTCTCTCCTTTCACTCCTCCTCCTCCTTTCGTTCCCCCCGTTCCTCCCAATCTGGAAGACTCTCTCTGCTTATATGATTGGGGTTGCCCTATAGCCTCAGACTCCACCCCCAGGCTTCCCTCGTCACCTCCCCTGGTCACCATGGAGCTAGGGCGTGGCTCACTCTACATCTCTGTGCACAGAGTTTTTTTCCTTGGTTAGAGTTTTAACCCTTAAACTCCCTGAAGCTTTCTTCTGCCCAGAGGTAAAAGGCTGTTTTTCCCTACTTTCTTTGGGCACTATACCTGTCTTGCCACCACAATATATATATATTTAGTTCTCTTTTTTTTTTTCCAATTTTTTCTTTCTCAGGTGCATGTGCCATTTTGGGCCTTAGGGCCAAAATTTTCCTCCATCATGGAAAAACCCGCTTCGGGTTTTAAGAAGTGCACCAAGTGTGGCGGTACCATATCCGTCACCGACACCCATGAGTGGTGTCTTAAATGTTTAGGTCCTGACCACTCCATCTCGGAGTGTATGGCTTGTGCCATGATGTCCAAGAGGGGTCGACAAAACCGGGCTGCCAAGCTTAGCACCCTTTTTCCCTCCGATGCAGCCTCTGTGGCATCGACGTCTTCCAGGGCTTCGTCTTTCTCCCATGGATCTCAGATAACTAAACATAAGTCCAGCCGGTCCTCAAAGGGTAGATCTCCTTCTAAGCATCGAGATGCCTCTGGCGTTGCCCTTGAGGGTTCTGTACCGGCAAAATTGCCACGGCGGGAGGCTTTGGCTTCCAAAGCATTATCGGGGCTCCAGGATGTTCTCGAGGCCTCAACCTCAGCAGAACTACTGGTGCCGTGCTCTGGGGTAACGGCTGTATTTTCTGGTACCGATACTCAGGCATCGGCAGCGTCGATAGACCAGAGGATCCTGGCTATTGAATGCAGTCTGGCGGCTCTCCTTGCGGCATCGATGCCCTCGGAACTGCGTCAGACAGTTCAACCGTTACCGGCGCCGGCATCGGTACCGGTACCGATAGCATCGACATCGGTATCCGCATTGCTGGCACCCAGTCAAGCCATGCCCTCCAGTACCGATACACCGGTACCGGTGCCTCCCGGTACCGACTTCGGACGGTACGGGTATCGTGCTCTACAAGAGCATCCGGACAGACGGTACTTTGAATCCTCGGAGGAGTCTGAGGATTCTGACAGTTCTGTCAGTACCGTAATACTTCTCCCTGAGGAGCCTTCCTCTCCCAAACGCAGGATGTCTCCTCCAGAAGATATCTCCTTTCATGATTTTATCAGGGAGGTGGCTCGAGGTCTGTCCATTACTGTGGCTCCTGAGAGAGAGCCCAGGGCAAAGGAGTTGGAGATTCTACAGTATTTCAAAGCTCCTAAGGAGGCAGCTACCTTGCCTATCCATGAGATCTTACATGATCTCATGTTGAGAATGTGGGAAACCCCCCTTACCACCTCTCCTCACTCCCGTCGACTGGATACCATGTATCGGGTTCCTCCGTGTCCTGGTTTCCAGAAGACTCAGCTGCCTCACCACTCTATTGTAGTTGAGTCAGCTATGAGAAGGATCAGGCGTGCAAAGAGGCATGCCTCTAATCCTCCAGGATGTGACTATAGAACTTTGGATGCCTTTGGACGTCGTACTTTCCAGGCTTCCATGCTTTCTGCCAGGATGAGTTCCTATATTTTATATATGGGAATGTTCCTTAAGGAAGTCACAGGGGATTTAGAGGTTTTGAGCCCTCTTCTTCCTGAAGATAAGAGGCAGGATTTTCTCACACTGGTTTAACATGCCCAGGATGTTTCTAAATTTGTCAATCGTGCAGCTTTTGACTGTTTTGAGTGCATAAGCAGAACCTCTGCCATTGCCATAGGTGCACGTAGAATTGCCTGGCTCCAGGCATCCGATTTTGAGCTCTGGGTGCAGGATAAACTGGGCAATATTCCTTATACAGGTGAGAATCTATTCGGCAAAAATTGGCAAGAAAAGGCCAATGAGTTGGATGCTGATAACTCCACTTTGGATAGATTATCCAAAGCCACAGCTGATCCTGCAAGGAAGAAATCCTTCAAGAAACCATTCTTTTCCAAAAAGAAGAGGTTTTATCCCTCTTATCAGCAGGGACATTCTGCAGGTCAGCCTACCCGGAAGACTCACAACCACCTAAACAAAGGAAAGCAAAGACTGCTAAGCCTCAACTGTCTCAGCAGTGTCAGCCTCCACAAGGCCTTTGACTTCCATCTAGAGAACTTAGCCTTGCTGGCCCTCAATGGACCAGAACCGTCCACCATTCCAGGAAGGTTGTGTCACTTTGCCCCCAGATGGGGGCAAATAACAGCAGAACATTGGACTCTTTCCATTATAAGAGAGGGGTGCAAGCTTCACTTCCTCCGCATGCCCCCTCCCACAATGGTAAGACAGTTCAATTCTCAGACCTCTCTCATCAACCTGTTTGATCAAGAGGTCACCATGCTTCTTGCCCAAGGGGCAATAGAAGGGGTACCCATTCCTCAACACGGTACAGGGTTTTACTCCCCCTGTTTCCTTATCCCAAAGAAAACAGGAGGACACAGACCCATTTTGGATCTCAGAGAATTCAACAAATTCCTGTTCAAGGAGAAGTTCAAGATGATTTCTCTGGGAACCCTGCTGCCGTACCCTCAGAGTCAGGATTGGCTTTGTTCTCTAGATCTCAAGGATGCGTACACTCATGTTCTCATCCATCCAACTCACAGAAAGTTCCTTTGGTTCCTTTTTCAAGGAAAGCACTACCAATACAGGGTGCTTCCTTTTGGCCTGGCCTCAGCACCAAGGGTGTTTACGAAATGCATGGCTGTGGTATCACCTTTTCTTCGCACTCTAGGAATATTCGTCTTCCCCTACTTAGACGACAGGCTCATTCGAGCCCCATCAGAGTCAGAGGCCAGGATTTCTCTATCTTGCACAATGCGTATCCTTCAGTATTTGGGTCTGGTCATAAACATCCCAAAATCCAACCTAACTCCTACTCAGTCTCTAGAGTTCATTGGAGCCTTGTTGGACCAGGAAAGCAAGGCCTATCTCCCCCAGACCTGTTGCCTTTGCATGGTGCAATTAGCTTCTCAAGCAGTGCTAAAGCCTCATCTCGCTGCTCGAGAAATGTTACAACTACTAGGCCACATGGCTTCTACCATGCATGTTGTCCCTTATGCTCGCCTCCATATGAGAGCAGCCCAGTGGACTTTATCCACTCAATGGACCTAGGCATCAGGGTGACTGTCAGACAAAATAGCAAACACAAATCGCCTTATTTTGTCCCTGTTGCTGGGGTCCCCATTTCAACAACCTTCACTCCAAGCAACTCTCACAACAGATGCTTCAACAGTGGGTTGGGGAGCTCATCTGCAAAACCTCTCCACCCAAGGCACCTGGACACCACAGCTAGAGCTCAGAGCAATCTTCCTTGCTCTTCAAGTGTTCCACACTCTGCTCAGCTACAAGACAGTCCTCATTCACACTGACAATCAAGTAGCCATGTTCTATGTGAACAAGCAGGGAGGAACAGGCTCTCTGTCGCTTTGCAACCAAGCTTTGTGACTATGGGCCCTCACCAGAGAGCATCAGATTAATCTCCTGGCAGTATATCTTCCAGGTATCCAAAACTCTTGGGCAGACAGACTCAGTCGAGTTCTGCTTCCACACGAATGGTCTCTGCATGCAGACCAGGTGGCCAAGATTTTTCAAATTTGGGGAACCCCGAACATAGACCTCTTTGCAAGTCCGTTGAATGCCAAATTTCCTCGGTTCTGTTCCAGAATTCCGGCTCAGGGCTCTCAGGCCAGGGATGCTTTCCTCCTTCATTGGGGGCAAGACTTCCTTTATGCCTTTCCACCCAATCCCCTGATTCCCAAAACCCTGTTCAAGCTTCAGAGAGACAGAGGCCATATGATCCTCATAGCTCCGCATTGGCCATGGCAAGTGTGGTACCCTCTGCTTCTAAATCTGTCTCAAGCTCCCTCTCTGGAGTTAGGGTCTGCTCCAGATCTCCTGTCTCAGGAGGACGGAATGTTATGGCATCCCAATCCCCACTCTCTGCATCTCAGGGCTTGGTTGCTGAAGGCCTAGATCTTCAGGATCTTAACCTTCCTCAGCAAGTAAAGGATATCCTTTATGCTTCTAGAAAACCTTCCAGAAGACGCTCTTATGCTTTCCAGTGGAAAAGGTTTACCATATGGTGTTCGCAGAAGGGTCTTAACCCCCTTGCGATACCTCTGGAATCATTACTGGAGTATCTCCTTCATTTATCCAATGCAGGACTTAAAACTAACTCATTAAGAGTCCATTTAAGTGCTATTGCGGCTTCTTTCAAGCCTTTAAATGGACAACCTATTTCCTCCCATCCTCTTATAGCAAGATTTATGAGAGGCCTTCTACTAACTAAGCCTCCCATTAGGCCACCACCGGCGGAATGAGACTTAAACCTGGTTCTTGGCCAGCTTATGAAGCCACCTTTCGAACTCTTGGCTACTACCTCGTTGAAATTCCTTTCTTGGAAAGTTATCTTTCTTATTGCAATCACATCAGCACATCGCATTAGTGAGTTGCAGGCACTAGTGGCTGATCCTCCTTATACAAAGTTCCATCATGACAAGGTAGTCCTTAGGACTCATCCACACTTTATGCCAAAGGTGGTCTCCCCTTTTCATCTTAACCAAGCGGTCTACCTGCCTGTGTTTTTTCCAAGGCCTCATGCATCACATGCAGAAAGGAATCTTCATACTTTGGACTGTAAAAGAGCTTTAGCCTTTTACTTGCAAAGAACACAGCAACATAGAAAGTCCTCTCAACTCTTTGTTGCTTTTGATCCTTCTCATTTGGGACTTCCAGTCTCCAAGAGAACACTGTCCAACTGGATTGCACAGTGTATTTCCTTCGCCTATCAGAGTAAGAATCTTCCTCTGGAGGGCCATGTCACAGCTCACAATGTGAGAGCCATGGCAGCTTCAATGACTCATCTATACTCTGTGTCTATCGACGACATCTGTCGAACAGCCACTTGGGCCTCGATTCATACCTTCACAGCCCATTACTGCTTGGACAAGGACTCCCGCCAGGATGCCTTGTTTGGTCAGGCTGTTCTCCAACATCTGTTCCATACCTAATCAACTCCTACCAGCCATCCCTGGTTGGATGCCAGAGATCCATGGGGGGAGGTGGAGCCCTTTCACAGGGACACACAACTTCTGGGGTCTCTCCCTGGCATCTAAAGCTAGGGAGTCCCCATATGTGAAGACTACATTCCTGCTTGTTCCTGGAGATAGTATAGTTACTCACCTGTAACAGGTGATCTCCGGGAACAGCAGGAATTTAGTCTTCACAACCCACCCACCTCCCCTAGGAGTTGTATCTCTCTATGTATCTCTTTCTCTTTCCCTCTCTCTCTCTCTTTGTCTCAGCTTTAAACTCAACTGGAGAGAGGCAGTTGGGGAAGGCAGCACGCAGGCACTGTTGGATGTTCCCAAAAGCTTTCTAATTGGACGCTGGGGAGCGTTCCCGTGCAGACTCCGTCGGTACCGACGATACCCATATGTGAAGACTAAATTCCTGCTGTTCCCGGAGATCCCCTGTTACAGGTGAGTAACTATGCTTTATCAGTAGTGAAAGTAGGGTCTTGGTACTTCTTGAAATAATTTGCCTGCAATGCTGGAAATAACCACACAGGGGAGCTCCTGTCTAAGGCATATACCGGTGAAGTTAGACTAAGAAGCCAGCATTTTTTAACAAGAACGCTGTAATCTACTGCAGCTAATCATAAAGAAATGTAAAGCCTTGTCCTGCTCCTCGGAAGTCAGATCTTCAAAACTTTTTTTTTTTTTTTTTGAGCAGTGTGGCAAAGGGAGCCGATCCAAAGCAGCCAAGACATCAGTTTCCTGCCGGTCCCTTTAATTTTTTTTGTCAGCCATCTTGTCTGTCAGCTCATGCGTTCCACTGATGCGTTCCAGCTATCATAGTAACATAGTAAATGACGGCAGATAAAGACCAGTATGGTCCATATAGTCTGCCCAGTAAGATGGCAAGAGTAGGTGCACCTGCTTCTCTGTACAGGCCTATCGGCGGTCATCTTGGGAAGCACCAGTATGCGTTCCAGCCACGTTTGCCGAAAGGGTGGCTCTTGTTACGTCGACCCCTCTATGCGTTCCAGAGTATCCTCACCACGATGTTCCTGCTGAACTTGGAACCCCTCCTCCGTTCCACTTTCGTTCCACAGGTATGTCTGCAATGGTGTCCCACTTATAGAGCCTAATCGCATTCAGCACTCAAAACAGGCATTGAGAGGGTCGCGAACTCTGTGTTGCTCATCTGGAGGCAGGCACTCACATCAGTAAACTGTATTCACCCGGTTACCTTATATTTAGCGTTGGAGACTGGCAGTCATACTGTGCCAGGGAAGCCTTCCCCCTTATAGCTCTTTGCCAACAGGAATTAATGCACACAATTGTTTTGAATACCACAAAATTGTTGCACTAGAGCATTTTAATACGAATATTGGCTATATACCGTGCTCTGATAAAGACCATTTAGTAGAACAGGAATTATTGGGCAAAAATCCATGATCATTCATATCCCTGAATGCTAGCCATCCGGAGGGGAAGGAGAGGTATCCACACGATGCAGGATCAAGTAAGGAGGCAGATCATGGTAGAGAAGCTGCATTTGCTGATTAGTGCTCCGAACCCCACACCGCTCCGTGAAACAGTGGAAATTTTGGATGCTGATTTAAAGTCATCTAAACGGAGGAGGGGAGATCCGGATGTATCAGCCCCTTCTACTGTCTTAGCGCTATTATTAGAAGCATTTTTGAGTACTCAGTGCATATATTTCTCAGGTTATGCGGAGATTAGAGGAAGAAGGCTGAGGAGCCTTACAGAATCGTGGCCATCTCGATAGGGCTCATGAGCGCCCTGCTTTCTGTCTTTTAACCAGTTCCTGATCCACAATATACACTGCCTCCTATCCCATAACTTTTTAATTTCGCCAAAAGTCTCTCATCAGTGACCTTGTCAAAGGCTTTCTGAAAATCCAGTTACACTATATCAACCAACTCATTTTTGTCTACTTGTCCACAGCTTCAGTCTGAAATCTCTAATAAATACATTTAGAACATCCATTCTCCAGGAACAAGCAGGAAATCAGTCCCCACTTATGGGTGATGTCAGCACCGACGGAGTCCGCGCGGAACAATTCCCCAGCTTTCAAAGGAAGCCTGTGGGATTGCTGCCACGCATGTGTGGTCTTCTTCCCGCCCAAGGATGCCATCTTGCTCAGTCTCCCTTTTTCCATGGAGCCCTTCAGACATACGTCCTTGTCTCCCGGAAAAAGTTTCATTTTCCTCGCCTTAACAAGCTCTTTTCCCTTTTTTCCAGTTGCATCAGTCCTCTACCCATCCTCCCCTTGCTCTCTTTTTCGGAACTTACGGGGATAACTTTTTAAAAAAAAATTTCTACGGGCTTTGCACCCTTTTTTCCGTCTTAACCGCTGGCTGCGTGGGTCTTCAACCTCACAGGGGCCGTTTTTGTCCCCATGGCCACTGGGTTTAAAAAATGCGATAGATGCTCTAGAAAGATGTTGTTTACGGACACTCATGACTGTTGTCTAAGGTGTCTGGGAGCCGACCATGACCCAGAGCTCTGTTCGCTCTGTAAGAAAATGTCCTCTAAGGCCCTGCTCAGCCATAAGCAGAAGTCTGAAGACATTTTCTGAAAGGCTGCCTCGGCATCTCCGGTGGCACCCTCAGTCGTCTCCCCTCCGGTGGGTTCCCCCCCTGCGGCACCGCATTCCAGGCAGCACTCTGACCAGGGGTCCCCCGAGGTGGAATGGCGCAAAAATAAGAAAGCCTTGAAGTTGCTGTCTGGGGCCCCCAACAAGTGTGAGCGCTCCCGTGCCCGGTCGCTTAGCCCCCTTCAGCGTTCCCGAGAGTCAGACAAGGAGTGGCCCCTCAAGGTACCTCGCAGAGAAGTGGAGGCCTCCGGCGAAGGTGCCCAGTCTCCCAAGGATCGTCCTGGTGAGGACCTCCTCTCTTCCTCGACGCCCGATCTGGTGACCCCGGTATTGGCATCCCAGGGCCCCATGCCTGTGTGGGAGTCCTGTTTGCTGGCGCTGGAATGCAGCGTTTCTAAATTCATTGCTTCCCAGCAGGCGCTTACGGCCAGCTTTGCTGACCTGTGCCCAGAGACCGCGGGTCCCTCGTGTAGGACACCCAAATCCTCGACGTCAGTCTCGCTCACTCTCCCGTTACTCGGGGGCGAGATCGTCCAGGGCCTCTGGCTCCAGGATGACGTCTATCATTCAGAATGAACCACCCGACTCGGATACCTCGTCTTGTAATAGCGAAGCGCCCGCAACCCAATAATACCCGGAGTCTATTGACGAGGATTCAACTCCCTTTTATTGTATATACAGTCTGAGCAATAGCATACAAAATGTCTGAGCCCTGAGCTAAATCAAACAACAGCATTTATACATTTCTTCTCCAATCTAATACAGGCCAAACTCCTCATTGGTCCTGGTAGCCCACATACCTTCATCCAATAGCCATCTTTGACCGGGCATACCCCCTTGCCCTCCCTCTGTGCACATTTCTCTAGCCCTGGCTCAAAAGTCTAGACAAAATATTCTAACACTTTTCTGCTTTTTTTCATCCTAATTGCAAGGTCAGAGCACATCTAGCAAAGATACAGTGGAGCCATATTCTACTGAAACAGACATCTGGCTTACCAAAACAATAAACAGTGGAGAGGTTTTATTCTCTTATCTACAGGAGAGCAGAACACGTTATCAAGACAGAATAGAGCGGTGTTTCTTTCTAACAGCTAACAGCATTCTGTAATTTTCCAAAGTCAGCAATCCAAAGTCAGCAATAGTACTCTAAAGCAGGGGAAAAAGGGCTTCAGGCCTAGCTCTGCTACATACTAGGCCATCGCCTATCACATTCCCCCTTTTTGATTATTCACACCTGCAAGTGAGAAAGGGTGTGAATCTAATCACACAAATAGCAAAATACTTCAGACTATCGTAGAGGGATCACTGCGTGGTAATAATCCCATGAGGCTAATATATGTGCCGCTGCCTTGCGGTCAATAGTACTATCAATAATGGAGTTCAGCATACGCAAGCATAGGGGAAGGCAACATGGGATACATAGGCAAACAGCCACAATCAAAACTACAAGTATAACAAGCGTTTTCAGGCCGCCCAGGCTTGAAAACCAAGAACCAAACCAGCCAACTAGTTGCAAGCCATGCCATGTTTGGACTGGGACATACGTTTGCTTTCTCACGTGGTTGGCTATATCTTCTACAACCTGTCCTTCATTATCTATTTGTAAGCAGCAGTTCGTTAAATTCAATTTTCCACAAATTCCTCCTTCAGCTGCAAGCAGGTAATCTAAAGCTAAGCGGTTCTGGTAAATGGCTGTACGCATCTGTGTGGCTTGTTTAGCTAACAGGGTTAGTGCTCTACTAGTTTCATTGGTTATAATTCCAACAACAGCTTGCAAACGTATAATACGATCTAACATATATATAGGGGTGCAGTAGCCCCAAGAACCATCTTGCGCCCAGGTAGCAGGTCCATAGTAAGAAACAATTCGCTCTGGTGGCCATTCTTCAGAGGTTGCATCCCATTTGTCCCACTGGCCGATTTTCAGAGCCTCTCGTTTCTGTCGGCTTTTATATACAGGGAACCCCAATTGTTCTCTATGGGAAAGGGGCAAAAGGAAGAAAGAGGGACATATGGTTCCTAGAACACACGCTCCTCCCCAGTTGGCAGGGAGTTTAGCATATGCTCTGGTGCCACAAATCCAATATAGTCCAGGTGGCGCTTGCCAAGTGCTGTGAGTAGTCAGATTAGTCCATATCCTGGCTAAGTAAGGAAAGATGATCAGAGGATTAGAAGGTTCTGGGGTATTTGCACCTGACCACCAAGATGTCTTCCCAGTAGTGGCATTATAATGTTTTTGGTTCAAACAGACCAACTGTCCCGCAGGTGCGATCAATTGTGGTCCTGTTCGTGCGAAGCATAGTCTACCCACTATGGAGTGGGCTAGGACCCATTCATTAGTGGTATTATGAACATCCGTTTGGTTATATGGCACAGAATAGTTCAGTTCTTGTGCTTCCCAAGGCCACTGGTCTCCCATTTGAGTTCCTCCACAGAAGAGACAGTCCGAGACATGGAGGCTGGATGCCACAGCTCCAGCCAGTTCAATGAATAAATTCTGCGAAGCGTGGGGAACAACAAATTCTGCTTTCATGGCCTCATGGAAGGTATGATGTATGCGATAAGGTGAAGAGACATGAGTCTTTACATTCAGCTGGATGAATATAATGGTTCCAGGATCAGTTCCACCTCCTGCTATGCGCAGGCCGAATCAGAATCCTTGCTTCAACTGGTTAGGGTCGAAGATTTGAAGTCGTAGAGGATTGCAAGCACTTTTCTTGCACTGTTCAGGTTTCAGTAAAGGTAATCTTTCCAGCAGCGCCTTGCGATTATCTCCCGTCTGTCCGGTAGGGCTACCAGACCAGGTAGCATAGTACAGGCAGTCCCACTTTGGACAGTAATAATCTGCTTCTGATGGTTTATCATGCGTCGTTGAGGAGTGTATCCTGTGCTCAGGACACATATACTTATCATCATAATAGTAGGCTTGTTCCCATGATCCGCACCTGTAATAATTATTTCTGTTAATCAAGTCACAAGCATCAAAATACAGGTACGCAGGTTGGCTGGGATCAGAGAGCTGATTTGTAGCATTGACAAGGGCTCCATCTTCCTCATTCCATCGCAGTTCCAGGACGTAGTAAGATGGATTCTGTCGTGGTCTAAAACAAGTACGTGTCTTCCCTTTGGTGCAGACATTCAGCTCAGTACCATTATAGCTACACCGGCTGACTATGCCAGTGCAAGTATAGTAAGAGTGGTAAAGTAGAGTCTGGGTGACTTGCATTCCAGTTCGGGTAGTGGTTATACAGGCGGCACAAGGGGGCAAGGCAAGAGTGGTTCTCAAGAGTCCTAGGGCTACCGCAAGAAGGAAATAGCAGCAATTGGTAATCATCATGATTACAGTCTTTGATGATTACTGAGGTAGATGATGGTTGATTGAGGTAGATAGGTAAGGATTGATAGGGTCTGGAAGGTAACTAATACAGAACTGAAGAACGTCTCTTTCTTTGATGTTCAGGAACAAGTTGGCAACGTTCTTTACGATGATGGATCTCTTCTTCGCAGCGTGAGTCGCAGCGGTGATGCAGGATTAGCGATCGAAGTCCAGGGGCGACTCTCAGGAACTGTTGCTGGCTTCACTCGACTGTGGTGGATCCAGGAGTCGATCTCTGCCACTTTAACTGCTGTTGGGGTTGATAGCAAAACGATATATGGCCCTTTCCAATGGGGCGCCAACGGTGTCTTCTTCCACTCTTTTACCCACACCGAGGCTCCAGGCTTGAAAGGGTGCAATGGCTCTGTTAGATTGATAGGCAACTGATCCTGCACACAGGTATGAAGACCCTGCAAAACAGAACTTAGAGCCAACAATTCTTGTCTAGTGATTTGTGCTCCAATTAGATTCATATCTCCCCTTATCCCCTGAATTATAGGCGGGGGCCTCCCATACAGGATCTCAAATGGGGATACTCCTAATGGCGTGATGGGTGCTGACCGTATTCGGAGAAGGGCAATGGGGAGAGCTTGGGCCATTTCAAGTGGACTTCCTGACAAAGTTTGGATAACTGAGACTTCAGGGTCCGATTCATTCTCTCTACTTTCCCTGAACTCTGGGGCCTATATGCTGTGTGTAACTTCCATTGTATCTGCAGGGCATGGGCTAGCTGCTGGGTCACTTGTGCCACAAAGGGGAGGGCCCATTGTCAGACCCCATGGTCAGTGGTATTCCAAATCGGGGGATGATCTCATGAAGCAAGGCCTTAGTGACTTCTCTGGCCTTCTCAGTTCTGGTGGGAAAAGCTTCCACCCATCTAGAAAAGGTACAAACTAGGACTAACAAGTAGCGATATCCATTTGCTCGTGGCATTTCTGCAAAGTCTATTTGGATATTTCCCATGGGGGTAACTCCCACTGACTGAATTTTTGGGGGTAGGACAGGACCTTGTCGGGCATTGTTTTTGGCACAAGTCACACAGCTTCGGGCTACTGAGGTGGTTATAGGTCCTAGCAATGAGATATAGAAATATGGCTTCAGAACTTCTGCCATCTTTGTTTTTCCATAGTGTGTGGCCTGATGAAAAGCTTGGAGCAGTCCAACAAAGGAGGCAAAAGATCACGTTGTAACAAGAACACAGTCCAAAACGTGATACAGGTGGAAAAACTTTATTCAATCCTAAGACCTAAAGCAACCCGACACAGGCCGTGTTTCGGAGACCTTCATCAGGGGTTGTCGGAATAGGTACTATAAATACAAACATACATATATTAATTATACTTAAAAATAACCATAAGAGAAAGAACAAATAGTAAAAACATAAATACAAACATTCACATACAATTTAAATATTAAAAATGTGGATACGCAAATACATAAAAAATGCCACATGGTTAAATTCATTACACATAAATTAAATAAATAGAGGTAAAATAGAGTGGTTATTTATTATTAATCTTGGTCCTGATGATTATGAGTGAGCAAAACCAACAACTCCATTATATACATATGCCTTACTTGGTTTTCTTTGTTTTAGTGTTGTTGCCTCATCGAGAGGATTACTTGGCCAACATATTTACAATTAAGGTATCAGGTCATGAGGCTTGTCACATCCCTTGAGCTCCAGATTTGTTTTTATTTAATTTGTCTGATTTTGTTATTCTATTCTAGTCTAATCTGATCTATTTTACCTCTATTTATTTAATTTATGTGTAATGAATTTAACCATGTGGCATTTTTTATGTATTTGCGTATCCACATTTTTAATATTTAAATTGTATGTGAATGTTTGTCTTGAAGGGTGATTTATTTGTATTTATGTTTTTACTATTTGTTCTTTCTCTTATGGTTATTTTTAAGTATAATTAATATATGTATGTTTGTATTTATAGTACCTATTCCGACAACCCCTGATGAAGGTCTCCGAAACACGGCCTGTGTCGGGTTGCTTTAGGTCTTAGGATTGAATAAAGTTTTTCCACCTGTATCACGTTTTGGACTGTGTGCTGATGAAAAGCTTGGACAAAGGCAGGGCCTAGTGCTTCAGGAATTACAGTCATACCAGGGGTTGAGCTCCCTTCAGGCGGTGGCAACACAATCCATCCAGTGTCTGATAATTGCTCCCCTCCTTTTGACAGTAATGGTCCATCTCCACTTTGGTATATCTGGGGGTCCATGCACTAAGAGGTACTGGAAATATGGCTGCTTGAATTGCAGCATTTGGAGTGGTAATTTGTCCTGCAATGGCTGCTTCTCGGGCTGAGGCATCAGCAAATCTGTTTCCTCGGGACACTTCTCCATCTCCAGTCTGATGGCCTCGACAATGCATTACAGCAACGTGTTTAGGGGCCCAAACTGCTTCCAACAAAGTCAATATTTCTGGGCCATACTTGACAGACTTGTCTCCTGAGGTGATCAATCCACGTTCTTTGTACAGGGCCCCATGGGCATGTAGTGTTGTAAAAGCATATTTAGAGTCTGTATATACATTCAGGCTGATTCCTGCTCCGATTCTGAGTGCACGTGTGAGGGCTATCAATTCAGCCTTCTGCGCTGAGGTTCCTGGGGCTAGAGCTGATGATTCTACTACCATGTCCACAGTCACCACTGCATATCCAGCACATCGCTGTCCTTCAATTATGAGGCTACTCCCATCCACAAAGAAAGTTTTGTCTGGGTGGCTCAAGGGAACATCAGTCAAATCTGGGCAACTTGAATATACAGTGTTCATTACTTCTAAACAATCATGGTCAGGGAGGCCTGGACGGGTTGGCAATAGGGTAGCTGGGTTCAGAGTTTGGCTAACACTCAATTGCAATTTAGGATTCTCACATAGCATACTTTGATACTTCAGCATTCAGGCGTTGGTGAGCCAATGGTTTCCTTTGTGTTCCATCAGGGTTAAAACAAAATGTGGTACAGTGACTTGAAGATTTTGTCCTAAAGTGAGCTTGTCAGCTTCGCTCACTAAGAGGGCTGTGGCTGCTACAGCTCTTAGGCAAGGTGGCCAGCCTTTGGCAACAGGATCCAATTGTTTCGACAGGTAGGCCACAGGTCGCTGCCAAGACCCAAGAGGCTGGGTCAAGACTCCCAAAGCGTTTCCACTTGACTCATGGACATACAGACGAAATGGTTTCTGCACATCCGGTAGGCCCAAGGCTGGGGATGACATCAATGCTATTTTCAGGAATTTGAATGCTTTATCTTGTTCTGGGCCCCATTCCAGGGGAGATCGTTCCTGTCCTTGGGTGACTTGGTACAAGGGTTTTGCCATGAGCGCAAAATTTGGTATCCATATGCGACAATAGCCTGCCGCTCCCAAGAAAGCTCGCACCTGTTTTCTGGTAGTGGGGATTGGGATGCGGCATACTGCTTCTTTTCGCTCGAGTCCTAATTTCCGGGTTCCTTTGGACAGGTGGAACCCTAAGTATTTCACTTCTGTCTGGCATAGCTGCGCCTTGGCTCTTGAGACCTTGTATCCAGCTTCATTCAAAAGGTGCAGGAGGTCACTTGTAGCTTGTATACAATCAGATTTGCTGTTGGTGGCTATGAGCAGATCATCTACATATTGGAGCAAAATTCTTTTTCCCGGAGTTACAGAGTAGCTTGACAGATCTTGACTGAGGGCTGCACTGAAGATAGTAGGTGAGTTCTTGAATCCTTGGGGCAATCAAGTCCAGGTGAGTTGTCCTCGTCGTCCTGTGGTAGGGTTTTCCCATTCAAATGCAAACAAAAGCTGACTGGCTTTTGCCAGGCATATACAGAAAAAAGCATCTTTTAGGTCCAAAACAGTAAAGTGAGTGGCTTCTGCTGGAATCTGTCCCAGGAGGGTGTAAGGATTTGGTACTACTGGATGTATGGTTTCAACTGCACTGTTCACTCGACGTAAATCCTGCACTGGGCGGTAGTCACCTGTCCCAGGCTTCTTGATTGGGAGAAGGGGGGTGTTCCAGGGTGATTGGCATTCTCTGAGAAGTCCATACTGCAATAATTTCTTCAAATGGCGATGAATGCCTTCAATTGCTGGTCTCGGGAGGGGATACTGGCGCACATGCACTGGTTCTGCTCCGGGCTTAAGGGTAACAAGTACAGGAGCTATATTCTTTGCTAGGCCAGGTGGATTATTCTCTGCCCATACTCCCGGTGGGGCTACAATGCTGGTAAGCATACAGAAACTTGCTGCTTTGGATACAGGCAAATAGAACCGCCATTCTTCTTCTCGGGGGACAGTTAACACCATCAGGCCAGCAGATTTTGAGTTTATAGTCATTTCCATTTTTCCCCCTTCAACAAAGGATATCTGTGCTTGTAGCTTTGCAAGCATGTCTCGGCCCAAAAGAGGAACTGGGCATTCAGGTATGTACAGGAACTGGTGTGTTATCTGCTGCCCCCCTAGTTCACAGGCGCGGTTCTGCAGGAAAGGTCTTGTGGTTCTAGTTCCAGTAGCTCCCACAATTGTAACAGATCGAGAGGACACAGGGGCCACAGGCTTGGCTACTACAGAATGCTCAGCCCCTGTGTCCACCATAAAGTCCATATGCTGGTCTCCAATCTTTAATTTGACCATAGGCTCCTGGAGACCCAAGAAGAACTTGGAGCCCGGTCTGGCCTAGTCCTCATCATCCATGAAATAGCCCTCGGCGACTATTCCTTCCATGGCAGTCTCATTCTGCTGAGTCTGTTGAAACTGTGCGCGCTGCATCCCCCCTCGCTGCTGGAGTTGCCCCCCCCCCCGCTCTTCTGGTGCTCCCACGTCCCCTCCAGGGGGTGGAGCCACGTTTCGGACACGTATCCTTCCAATGTCCTTCCTCTTTACAATAAGTGCACTGATTTTCGCCTAAGGGGGGCCGAGCACTCCCTCGGCCCCTTCCTCGCCCTCGGGCTCTTCTGTTAGAATATCCTCCTCCACGTCCTTCAACTAGTGCTGCAGCGAGCAGATCCACTTTCCTCCTCATCCTTCTGTCACTTTCCCTTTTGCATTCTTCATCACGATTTACATATACTTTTTGTGCGACTTCCATTAGCTGCTCTGCGTTCATGCCCGCAAATCCTTCTAATTTCTGCAGTTTTCGCTTTATGTCTCCCTGGGACTGACTCACAAAAGCGGTATTCACCATGCGTAAATTCTCCTCAGCTGCTGGGTCATATGGGGTGTAAAGTCTATAAGCTTCAGTTAATCGTTCATAGAAAGCAGCTGGACTCTCATCTGGGCGCTGAAGAACTTCTGCTACTTTCCCAATATTCATAGCTTTCTGGCCTCCTTTTCTCAGGCCCTGCAGTAAAGCCTGGCGAAACCGGGTGAGGGCTTTTTCTCCTACATCCTTATTTGGGTCCCACTTGGGATCTTCATTAGGAAAATCTGCAGCTGCTGCCTGTCGGGGATCTAGATTTAGGTCTCTCCCAACTACAGGGTTCTCCTCCAGCCATTTAGTGGCTGCCCGCACTATCCGTGCCCGCTCCTCTGTAGTAAAGAGGGTAGCCAGGAGCTGGCGGTAATCAGACCAGGTAGGCTGATGGGTTTTGTGGTAAGGAGAGTGTAGCTCAGCATGGAAATAAAAGAGAAAGAAGAACTTTTTCTTCTTTTCGGGGGATGGGTGCACTAGAACACATACACCACAGCAAAATCCCTGAGAGAAACCAAGAGGGTAGAGCTAGGTTTAAGCCACTCCCAGACTCCATGACAACCCCAGGTAAGAGTAGGAGGTACAAGTGGGTGGAGTCAGAGAGGGAGGTGCCCTGCTCAACGTTTAAGTTTGAGAAAACAAACAAAGTTGGGAGAAGCAGCCAAGGGAAAGGCAGCCAAGCAAGAAGCAGCCAAGAGAGAAGCAGCCACAAAGAGAGCAGCAGCAGAGACAAGAGCAGCCAGCACTGCAGCCAAGGAAGCTACAGAGAAGGTTCCAGGCAGAGGACCAAACAGACTGGCAAGAGAGAGAGAGAAAAGGTTGGCTTTGAGAAGGCTAAGGCAAGAGTGCTTAGACTCCTCTGATGAAGGGTCTGTCTGCAGGCAGCAGAAGCCCCAGGAAGGGAAGTGGAGATCTTACCCTGATTCCCTGTCTAGCTCAGAGGCAGAGAAAGTCACAAGCCACAGAAGCCTCAGCCAGGAAGGTGCTGCAACAAGACTCCAAGGTAGGAGAAAGAAAGCAGTAAAACCAAAACCCTGTGTTTCTTGCTCTGACTCTGAAGAGAGGTTTAGGCCTGAGAAAACCCGGATTAGGAAGAAGGGGTTTTCAGGAGAAACTGAACAGGAGAAGCCCGTTGAAGTCCTACCTAGAGGAGAAGGGGCCATTCAGTGGAATAGGCTGTTTAACCTGTTAAAGGACATTAAGCATAAAGTGCCCGAGCGTTTTCAAACTTTGCCAAGATACGGCTCAGCAGAAAGCATGGAGGTAGAAAGTAAAGAAAGTGACCTGACTTCAGCTTGTTCTGAGATGGACAGTGATATGTGCATTGTGGCTAAGTAAAGAAAGCCTGAGAGCAGTGAGAAGTTAGGAATTGTAAATACATATGCTTTATGATTACGGAATTGAGAAGCATCATAAAGGGAAAAGAAAAGAAAGCCTGTATAAACAATTCTACTACAACACTGGTTGTAAGCTTTGCTTTAATGGGAGAAGATTATCCTTTATTTTCTTTGACTTGAGTGTACAACTGCTTTAAAGATTTGTTACCCACTTGCCACGGAAGCTAATAAAATTCCTGTGTGCTTTGAAACAACCACTTGGTTCATTTATCTCTATACACAACTACAATCCTTGGTAAAGAGGAATTCAAGATGGCTTCCCGTCCCTACTAGGCGACCGCCTGGTAGGGGCGCGACCGCCACAGTTTGCATAATACTAGTCATTAACTCTGTCAAATCCTGGGGCTTTTCAGTACAGGAAGCATAATGTGTTTTCCAGTTTAATAAATCTGTTGTGGAGAAAGGCACATAAACTAGACTGGTCGGTCCGGGCACATCCTGACCCTCGTCATTTTTAATGGGCAATCCTGGGACCTGCCACAGTGGCAATTGGCGGGCTTCTTGCTGGCCTGCTTTTTGGGGTCTGAGGGCGTCCCGCAGCGTAGTGGATCTGCGGATGACTCTGCTACTGGCGTCCGAACTGGTGGATGGCTCTGGACTGGGATCTGACTCTCCACTAGCGGATTCCTCGGGGGTGATTGCTCCGCATCAGAGTACTGCTCAGAACTAGGGCTCCGACTTCTACGAGGAGGGGTCTGCTCTTCGAGTTTTGGAGGTGGATGCTCGGGTGGAGGCACCTCGGCTGGAAGTACCCTTGCTACCTCCGGCTCTACTCGGGGTACTGGTGGGGGCACTCGGGGTGGAGCTGACGGGACTGGGGCATACAGAAAGGCGGGTGGATATCCCGGAACCTCTAGGGGCTCTGGCTCTGCATAAATCGGGGGCTTCTCTGTCTTAGCAGGGACTCTCGTGGTAGTTGCTAACAATCTTTTTCTGTCCCTCACTGCAACTCTTCATCCAGGGGGGCTGCTTCTCACATATACCTAGCCAGGAGTCTATATAGGAAAACTGTTCGGGACTATAGCTGCGCACTATCTTGTGCACACGGGACACAGTTTGGATATCAAAAGTATCTTCTGGTGGCCACCTGGCATCTAGCACTGGCCACACCCTGCTACACAATATTTCTAAGCAGGGCGCTGTCATTTTTATCCCATAATCACCACTAAAACCTTTCTTAAAATTCGTGATCATACAGTTTAACGGAGTTTGTACAGACGCCGCCCCTCCCATGATGACGTACAACGTATAAGACAGCAAACAGAAAGGGTAGGTAGAATGACTACGGGTAAGGGGTCCGCGTAGCACACAGAACAATGAAGGGGGACGAACAACAGACGCTTCCTCCTGTTCGCGACTTGAACGCGGTCATCCGGTCAAGGACTGCGCTACTTAGGAGTCCGCTCTTGCTTGGCCTGTGTTGCAAAGCCTCTCAAACACACTTCACACAACCAAACATGCTAGCATTTCCAAAATTCCCGGGCTAACTGACTAAACCAAAATTACCAAACCAAAAGGGCTGATGGGTTCGCCCCGCGCATACACCTGCAGGGGTACTAGGATCGCCCTGGAAGCTGATCAAACTTCCTTCACCTGTTACCGTACCAGAAGTGTCTCGAGACTTTCCCAAAGCTATCTGACTAAGAACCAGAAAAATCAATACTCACTGGATCCGGTAGCTAATGCGCTGCGCAACCCGTTCCACCTGGGGTTGAATCCTGGACTCCCCTCAACCAGGGTTCGAGGTGTTGGCCAGCTGGACCCGGCAGGCCGCCGAGGCAAGGCGGAACCCTCCAATACAAGGGACCGGCGGTGCCTGGGATCCTCTCCGCTGTCGGTCGGCTGCTGTCCCTGCCGGACCAAACCTAGAGGCGGTAATACGCGTTAGTATTCGCTTGCGTTCAATTCGTATTATGCTTCCCGGCCAACGCACCAAGAAAACGTAATAGCGAAGCGCCCGCAACCCAATAATACCCGGAGTCTATTGACGAGGATTCAACTCCCTTTTATTGTATATACAGTCTGAGCAATAGCATACAAAATGTCTGAGCCCTGAGCTAAATCAAACAACAGCATTTATACATTTCTTCTCCAATCTAATACAGGCCAAACTCCTCATTGGTCCTGGTAGCCCACATACCTTCATCCAATAGCCATCTTTGACCGGGCATACCCCCTTGCCCTCCCTCTGTGCACATTTCTCTAGCCCTGGCTCAAAACTCTAGACAAAATATTCTAACACTTTTCTGCTTTTCTGCTTTTTTTCATCCTAATTGCAAGGTCAGAGCACATCTAGCAAAGATATAGTGGAGCCATATTCTACTGAAACAGACATCTGGCTTACCAAAACAATAAACAGTGGAGAAGTTTTATTCTCTTATCTACAGGAGAGCAGAACACGTTATCAAGACAGAATAGAGCGGTGTTTCTTTCTAACAGCTAACAGCATTCTGTAATTTTCCAAAGTCAGCAATCCAAAGTCAGCAATAGTACTCTAAAGCAGGGGAAAAAGGGCTTCAGGCCTAGCTCTGCTACATACTAGGCCATCGCCTATCACAGTCTCACTTCTCAGACTGGGAATCCGATGGGGACACCTCCCCGGAGACCCGCACCCACCGGGATCTCCCTTCGGACCCCTCACCACCTGGTCTCCAGCGGCGTTCACCGCCCGAGGACACCTCCTTCCTGGTGTTTGTTTGGGATATGGCTCGGGCCCTCAACTTGGTCACCCAGGCCGAAGAGAGCCTTCGTGCTGAAGAACTCGATATTCTTCAGTACGAGGCCTCGCCTAGGGAATCCCTCACCGTGCCAGTGCCGCCGATTCTTTCTTGGCTATTGCTCTGCATGTAGGATGCTCCGGCTTTGGCTGCCATTGTGAGCAAGCTCCTTGACACAATGTACAAGGTGCAGCAGGGTCCTGGCTTCCGAAAGACCCAACTTCACACCTTGATGGCAGTGGAATCATCCATGAGGAAGCATAAAAGGCCGAAGTCCCATTCCTCAGTTCCTCCGGACCAACAATCGAGAGCCCTTGATGCCCTGGGCCGCAAGACCTATCAAGGTTCCATGATGTCTTGTCGCATCCAGGCATATCAACTATATATTGGTATGTTCCTCCGCGGCTTGGTGAAAGAACTTGGTGGTTTCTCCGCGGGCCTCGAGGCCGAGCCTCTCGACAGGTTCTGCACCCTGTTGAAATTAGTGGCAGACTGCTCCAAGTATATCTCTCGAGCCTCCTATGATGGCTTCGAGACTTCAGCTTGGGTGGCATCCACAGGCATCGGAGCCTGCCGCCAGGCCTGGCTCCAATCTTCGGATTTGGAGCAGTGGGTGCAGGAGAAGCTCCTGGACGTGCCCTGCCTCGGTGAACAACTCTTTGGTAAACCGATGGAGGAGAAGTCGGCTGAGATCGAGATGGAGTACATCACTAGGACACGTCTCTCCCTCAAGATCTCTAGGCTGCCTCGGAAGAAGCAGCCTACCAAGAAGCCATTTTTCCCCAAGAAAGGCCTCAGTACTGCGACTATCCGCTGTACCCGGCTACCCCTGCGCCAACCACTCCCGCGCAGAGGAAGCCCGGCCAGGGCCACCGTAAATGGAAGGGCCTGAAGGCCCAGATGCCGGCTCCCCAACAGCCCCGGCAGGGATTTTGACACCAGCGGCATAGCCCCTCGCCCTCCGGCGATGCAGCAGCCAGTGGGGGGACGGCTGTCTGTCCTGCTTCACCCCGTCGTGGACACATCACCTCGGACAGCTGGGTCCTCCAGGTCATCCGGGAGGGCTACCGCCTCCACTTCGACAGGCTTCCACCCCCTTTCTCCCCAGCGGAGCCTCCTCGACTCCGTGCACACCTGCTGTTGCTGCAGCAGGAACTACACTCCCTCCTTGATCAACGGGCAGTCGAGAAGGTCCCTCCCCACCTTCGAGGTCGGGGCTTTTATTCCCGGTACTTCCTCATCCTGAAAAAGACTAGGGGTCTTCGGCCCATCCTCGACCTCCGCAAGCTGAACAAGTTCCTGGTGCGGGAGAAATTCAAGATGCTATCTCTTGGCGTGCTGCTGCCCGTCCTCTGGCAGGGCGACTGGCTATGCTGCTTGGATATGAAGGATGCTTGCGCCCATATCTTGATCCACACCCAACACAGGCAGTACCTGCATTTCAGGGTGCAGGGAGAGCACTTCCAGTACAGGGTGCTCCCCTTCGGCCTTGCATCCGCCCTGCGAGTCTTCACGAAGTGTCTCGTCGTGGCCGCCACTCACCTTCGGTGTTGGGGGGTGCCGGTCTTCACCTACCTCGACGACTGTCTCGTTATGGGCTCCTCCATCGAGGAGGCCCGGCAAGCGATGTCGCGCACTGTCCTCCTCTTGGAGAGCTTGGAGTTCTTGTTCAACTACCCAAAGTCTCACCTCGAGCCAGTGCAGGCTCTTGAGTTCATCGGGGCACGCCTCAATACTCGGCAAGCTATTGCCGCCTTACTGTTGATTCGGTCCACCCGCCTCCAAGCTCTGGCGGCTCATGTCCAGAGCACCCACCAGGTCACTGCTCGGTCCATGCTACATCTCTTGGCCCACATGGCCTCGACCGTGCATGTGGTTCCTCACTCCCGCCTGCACATGCGGACGGCCCAGTGGTGTCTCAGCTCCCAATTGAGTCAATCCCTTGGACACCTCAGGGACCCCGTCAGGGTTCTTCCCGACCTTCGTTAGTCCCTGAACTGGTGGCAAAACCCCCGCAACCTCCTGCGGGGATCGCCCTTCCAGGCTCCACAACACGATGTGGTGCTAACCACGGATGCTTCCCTTTTGGGGTGGGGAGCACATTGCGGGTCCCTCTGCGCGCATGGACAATGGTCGCCTGTGGAGGCTCAGCAGCAGATAAACCTGCTCGAGCTCCGAGCCATCAGGTGAGCCCTGAGGGCCTTCGAGGATGTTCTAGTACAGACCGACAACCGGGTAACGATGTTCTACATCAACAAAGAGGGGGGCCCGGGGTCGCACTCCTTCTGCAGGGAGGCAGTCCTCATCTGCTCCTTTACTGCCGACGGAGGATGTCCTTCAAGGCGATGTACCTCCCAGCTCAAGAGAATGGCCTGGCGGACAGACTCAGCAGAATCCTTCGCCCCCACGAGTGGTGCCTGGATCCCAGAGTTGCAGGCTGACTGTTTCTGCGCTGGGGCACTCCAGTGATGGACCTCTTCCCCAGCCCCCAGAACACGCAGCTCCCTCGCTTCTGTGGCCTGGTGCCCCACCAGGCAGGGAGGGCCCGATGCATTTCTCCTGGACTGGTCCTCCAATCTCCTATATGCATTCCCTCCTTTCCCCCTCATTGTGAGGACTCTGTTCAAGGCCCAATGGGATGGGGCATCGCTGATTCTCATGGCCCCCTCGTGGCCTCGGCAGCCTTGGTTCCCGCTCCTGCTCCGGCTGTCGTCGGAGCCTCCGATTCCCCTGGGCTCTGCCAGGGACTTGCTGACGCAGGAGGAGGGTCTGGTACTGCACCTGAACATACCCTCCCTATCTCTCATGACCTGGCAGCTGAACAGGTCTCTCTAGCCCCTCTGGCCCTTCCAGAGGAGGTCGAGGATATCCTCCTGGCCTCGAGGAAGGACTCCATTAGCCTGGCCTACGCCTTCAAGTGGAAACGCTTCTCCTTCTGGTGCTCAGATCACTAGATTGACACTTTCTCCTGCCCGGTTCAGTGGGTTCTCCAGTACCACCTCCACCTCTCGAGGGAAGGGCTGAAGTCGAACTCTGTTAGAGTTCATTTGAGCGCCATATCGGCTAACCATCTCCCTATCGAAGGTAAACCTCTCTCGGGGCAGCCACTGGTCTCCCGCTTCATGCGGGGCCTTTTGTTATCCAAGCCACCCATCCGTCCCCTGCTGGTGGAATGGGACTTGAATGTGATGCTCACGCAGCTCACTCGTCCACCCTTCAAGCCGATGATGACGTGTTCGCTCTGGCACTTGTCCTGGAAGGTGGCCTTCCTGGTGCCACTGACCTCAGCTCGCCGAGTCAGTGAGCTTCAGGCACCCATGGCTGGCGCCCCTTACACCAGGTTTTATCAGAACAGAGTGGTCCTCTGGACCAATCCTAAGTTCTTACCTAAGGTCATGTCAGTCTTTCATCTCAACCAAGAGACAGTGCTCCCAATCTTCTTCCCGAGGCCCCACGCTGATCAGGCGTTGGCAGCTCTCCACACCCTCGACTGCAAGCGGGCCCTCGCCTTCTACTTGCAGCATACCCAGAGTCACCGCAAGTCTGACAGGCTTTTCGTGACCTACAATCCCAATAGACAGGGGCAAGCAGTCATCGAGCGCACCCTCTCTGTTTGGGTGGCGGAATGCATTGCTTTCGCCCATTCGAAGGCTGGCGCCCCTCTGGATCGTCGAATTGCTGCTCATGGGGTCTGAGCCAAAGCGGCCTTGGTGGCCTCGCTGCGCTCTGTGCCCATGATGGACATTTGCTGGGCGGCAATCTGGTCTTCTACGAACACCTTCGCCGCCCACTACTGCCTGGAGAGGGAATCCCGCTGGGACAGCGCCTTCGGCCAGGCTGTACTCCATAATCTGTTGGGGGTATAAGCAACTCCAGCCCTCCGACCCTTCTTCACGGCTACCGAGGGTTTCGCCCCGGGGACCCGAGGACTCGGGTTCCTTCAGGCTTTTGCTTCTGCTTATGACCTCGCTGAGGCATTTTTTGATTACAGGTTTGGTAGCCTGTAGCTGTACTGACTTCCTGTTTGTTCCTGGAGAAAGCGTAGTTACTCACCTGTAACAGGTGTTCTCCAGGGACAGCAGGGATCAGTCCTCACTACCCTCCTGCCTCCCCTGATGAGTTGCTACATTTTTATCCTTCCCTTGCCATCTGCTTGGTAGGGCTCGAGCTAAGGGACCTGACTGAGCGTGGTCCCCTTCCCGCCCAAAGGTGCCCTTTTGATCATTCTCCCTTTTTCCACGGAGCACTTCGGACACACGTCCTGTACCTTGGAAAAAGTCTCCAATTCCACTTTTCTGGTCCTCTTCCCGCTGTCCCCAATGCCCTTGCCTTAGCATCAGGCCCCAGGACTTTGTTGTTTTTCATTTTTTCTTGACCAGCGCGTTTTCGTGCCCTTTTCAACCGCTGGCCGAGCCGAAGGTCTTTAACCTTGCAGGGATTCTTTTTGCCCTCATGGCCTCCGGTTTCAAAAGGTATGACAGATGCTCCAAAAACATGTCGCTCACGGACACCCATGACTATTGTCTTAGGGCCTAGGAGCTGACCACAACCCGGAGCTATGCTCCCTTTTAAAAAGATGTCTTCCAAGGTGATCCAGAGCCATAAGCAGAAACTGGATGTCATTTTCCACAAGGCGGCCCCAGTGTCCCTGGAAGCTTCCCCCTCCACTGACCTTCAGCCTCTTGGGTTCCCTGCAGCCGCTTCGCGGCCCCAGCACTACTCTGAGCAAAAGTCCCTTGAAAGGGAGCAGAAGAAGGCCTTGAGGACTCTGTGGGAGGCTCCAGACAAGCGTGAGTGTTCTCGCGCTCTGTCCCTCATCCCTCCTTGGCAGTCCCAAGAGTTGGAGAAGGAGCAGCCTCGAAAGGTACCTCGTACAGATATGGAGGCTTCCAGCGATGGTGCCTGGTCTCCCGAGGGTCATCCCAGCGAGGACCCCCTCTCCTCTTCCACTCCCTATCTGGTCACTCCGGCTTCTGTGTTGCAGGGCCCCACTCCCGAGTGGGAGACCTGAATGCTGGCAATGGAGCACAGCGTTTTTGCCTTCCTTGCTTCCAGCAGGCGCTGGTACCAGGCCCCTCTGGCACACGCCCTGAGAACTCGAGGGTGACTCCTGTGATGTCTCCCCAGACCATCGTGACAACCCTCAAGAGCCAGGGGCCTCGTGTGGGATCCCAGCAGAGGTCTCAATCTCCATCCCAGTCTTCGGGTGTGAGATCTACTCTTGCTAGTGCCTCCGACTCCAGGCGGGCTTCGGCCTCAAGAGCCCAGCGCAAGGCACAGCAACCTAGCTCTGAGTCTTCCTCTTAATTCTCTGGCTGGGGATCTGAAGGGGACACGTCCCCTGAATCCCGGGCTCATCAGTACCTCCCCTCGGATCCTTCCCCACCAATTCAGAAGTGGCGGTCTCCTCCCGAAGACACCTCCTTTCTCGAGTTTGTGCAGGACATGGCTCGAGCCCTGGCGCTCTCCACACAGTCCGAGGAGGAGCCCCGTGTGGAAGAACTCAATATTTTACAATACGAGGCTCCGCCGAGGGAATCCCTCATGGTCCCAGTTCCGCCCATCCTAGCCCGGCTTCTCCTCCGCATGTGAGAAACACCTGTATCTATCCCTGTTGTCAGCAAGTGCCTGGACACCATGTACACAGTCCAGCAAGTGCCCAGCTTCCTCATACCTCGATGGTGGTGGAGTCCGCCATGCAGAAGCAAAAGAGCCCAAAATCTCACTCTTCGGTCCCGCCAGATAGAGATTTTCATGCCCTCGACGCCCTTAGGTGTAAGGCTTACCAGCTATACATAGGTATGTTCCTTTGTGACCTCGCGAAGGAACTCTGGTTTCCAGGTAGGCCTTGACGGTGATTACCTCTGCCGTTTCCAATCCCTCCTAAAGTCAGTAAGTACTATTCAAAGTACCTTTCTCGTGCTGGCTATGACAGCTTCGAGTCCTCTGCTCAGGTAGCGACTGCTGGTATCTGGGTCAAGCGGCAGGCCTGGCTGCAGTCCTCAGATCTCAGACAATGGGTACAGGAGAAACTGCTCGATGTACCATGCCTGGGCGAGCAATTGTTTGGCAAACTGATGGAGGACAAAGCAGCGGAGATTGAGATGGACTATGTAACCCACACCCGTCTTTCCTAAAAGACTTCCACCCTCCCACAGAAAAAGCAATGGGGAAAAAAGTCTTTCTTCCAGAGGAAGGGTCTCCCATACCAGAGCTACCCACCTTACCCTCCGGTGCCGGCTCCGTCCCAAGGCAGACAGAGCAAGAGCGGCCATCAGGGCCCGTGTTCAGCCAAAGAGTCCCAAAAGCCAGACTCTGGCACCAGCCCAGTCGGCCCCGGGTTTTAGACTCCAGATGCTTAGCCGTTCACCCTCTGGCGACCCAGCTACCGGTGGGAGGGCGCCTGGTCCACTTTGCTCCCCGATGGGAGTCTGTCACCTCAGACACCTGGATCATCTGGGAGGGTTACCTCCTTCACCTGGACTGGCTGCACCTTTCTGCCCCGTGGAGCCCCCTCGGTTCCCTGTGCACCAGGCCTTCTTGGCACAAGAGCTTGCCAACCTCCTCGAGGAGCAAGCAATGGAAGTGGTCCCGCTGCACCTCAGAGGTCACAGGTTCTACTCCTGTTACTTCCTTGTGCCAAAGCGGACGGGCGGTTTCTGACCCACCCTTGATTTAAGAAATCTCAACAAATACTTGGTGTGGGAGAGGTTCAAAATGCTCTCCCTTGGCGCCTTGCTGCCCTTCCTCTGGTGGGGCGACTGGCTATGCTCCTTGGACCTTTGGGATGCATTTATTTTATTTATTTAACAGTTTTTTTTATACCGCTTTATCATTTCAATCAAAGCAGTTTACATTGTAACTTCAACTTGGTAATGTACATTAAACAGGGGCATTGATAACTTGGATTTTTCTGAGGCAATGGAGGGTAAAGTGACTTGCCCAAAGTCACAAGGAGTGCCAGTGAGAATTTAAACCTTCATCTTCTGGGTACTAGGCAGTTGCTCTAACCACTAGGCTACTCCTACACTCCTCATACGCTCACATCTTCATCCATCCCAAGCACAGGAAGTACCCGCGTTTCAGGAACCACTATACCCACAAGGGAACCACTATCAATACAGAGTGCTTCCTTTCGGCCTGGCGTCCGCCCCGTGAGTGTTCACCAAATGCCTCACTGTGTCTGTGGCCCATCTTTGGTTGCAGAGCACCTTCATCTACCCCTATCTAGATGACTGGCTCTTTAGAGGGGGGACGACCGACAAGGTACAGCAGGCCACGGCCTGCACCGTCCATCTCCTCGAGCACCTCAGCTTCATGGTCAATTACCCGAAGTCTCACCTCACTCCAGCCCAAACCTTGGAGTTCATCGGCGCATGCCTCGGCACTCATTGGGCCACAGCCTTCCTTCCCCAAGTCAGGGCAGACCGCCTCATTGCTCTGGCATCCATGGTCCAACGCCGCAACGCTGTATCTGCCCGAGCGATGCTCCGTCTCTTCAACCGTATGGCCTCGATGGTTCATGTCGTCCCCAATGCCTGGCTGCACATGCAGGCAGTGCAGTGGTGCCTTCAGGCTCAGTGGTCTCAGGCAACAGGTTGCCTCTGAGACACCGTCTCAGTTACGCCTACTCACTGAGTCCCTCGACTGGTGGTAGGACACCCGGAACCTGTTCCGAAGCATGCTGTTCCAGGCCCCACAACACGACGTGATCTTGACCACCGATACCTCACTCATGGGCTAGGGAGCCCATTGCGGCAAGCTCCGTACGCAGGAGACTTAGACCCGGGAGGAGTCTCGGCAGCTGATAAACCTTCTCAAGCTCCAGGCGGTCCTCCTCGCCCTCTGGGTGTTCAGGCACTGTGTTCACCACCAGGTGGTGTTTGCCCAGATGGACAACCGAATAGCAATGTTCTATGTGAACAAGCAAGGGGGCACCAGCTCTTTACAACCTCTGCCTGGAGGTGGTATCCCTGTAGTCCTTCGCGGTTCACCAGGGCATAACCCTACGGGCCACCTATCTCCCGGGCCAGGACAGTATCCTGGCAGACAGGTTAAGCCGACTCATCCAGCTGCACAAGTGGCACCTCTGCCCGCAGATGGCGCAGCAGCTGCTCTGGCATTGGGGGACTCCAGTCCTAGACCTCTTTGCCAGCCCGGGGAACTTGCAGCTCTCACGGTTAAGTGGCCCAGTTCCACACCCGAACAGGGAAGCCTCTGCCTTCCTCCTGTCGTGGATATGGACTCCTGTATGTGTTTCCCCGCACTCTGCTCATAGTGCAAACTCTCCTCAAAATACAGCGAGACAGGACCTCGGTGATTCTCGTGGCCCCACGGTGGCCTTGACAACCCTGGTTCCTGCTGCTGCTCCACCTCTCATTGGAGCTTCCGGTTCCCCTGGGCGATGCGCCGGGCTTGTTGATGCAGGAGGAAGGTCTGCTATTTCACCTGAACTTGAGGTCCTTATCCCTCACGCTAGCCCCCCTTCATCTCCTGCTGGAGGTTGAGGATATATTGCTGGCCTCGCACAGGGACTCGACTAGGAGGACTTATGCCTTTAAGTGATGTCGCTTCTCTGTGTGGTGCTCAGAGATGTGGGCCAACCCATTCTCTTGCCCTCACACACTTGGTCTTGCGGTACCTGCTCCATCTCTCACAGGCAGGCTTGAAGTCCAACTCGGTCAGGGTCCACCTGAGTGCTGTCTCAGCTAACCACCACCCTGTCGGGGGTGGACCTCTCTTGGGTCAACCACTGGTTTCCCTCTTCATGCGCGGGCTGCTTCTTTCCAAGCCCCCCGTCCGGTTGCTTCTGGCGGAGTGGGACCTCAATGTCATCCTCACACAGCTGACTCAGCCACCCTTCGAGCCGATGGCTTCCTGCTCGTTTCGGCACCTTTCCTGGAAGGTGGTTTTTCTGGTGGCCCTTACCTTGGCCCAGAGGGTCAGTGAGCTTCAGGTCCTGATGGCCAACGCCACCTACATGGGGATCTATAGGAACCGGGTGGTTCTCCAAACGCACCCCAAGTTTCTTCCGAAAGTTACCTCGGATTTCTACCTCAACCAGGAGATAGTACTGCTGACCTTCTTCCCGAAGCCTCACACTGATCGGGCATCATCAATCCTCCATACCCTTGACTGCCTACCCCTTCTCTCTACTTTTCCTTCCCTCTACTTCCCCTTCCCTCCCTATTCAAAACCTCCAGCAGTGAAGGCAAGTAAAAAAATGCAATGTGTGCCTTCGAGTCAGTCCTGACTCCTGGCGACCCAGAAGCTCCTGGGTTTTCTTGGCAGTGTCACCGGAAGTAGATTGCCAGGCCTTTCTTCCGAGGCAGTGGAGGGTTAAGTGACTTGCCCAAGGCCACAAGGAGTGCTAGTGGGAATCGAACCCTGGTTGCTTGATTACCAAGCCAGTGTTCTAACCACTAGGCTACTCCTCCACTCCGAAGGCAAGTATGGTTTATTAAAATATTTGGTATACTGCCTTTCATATATGTGAGTAGTGACTTATCTCCATGCAGCCCCCTCCCATTCCTTTCTCACCCATCCTTCCACTTCCCCCCCATGCATAGATTTAACCAAAGCCCATCATGCACTTACCCACACACACCACCCTGCCTTAATCCCCACACCAATTTGCACCACATCTACTCCTCAACCCTCTGACTACCTCCAAGAAAACCATAAGCCCCTACAAATACATCCAGTCCAAAGTATAAAGTCTCTCAAATCAAGTCACCGCTTCTTCCACTGGGAGCCCTATCCTTTCATTATGTCATTGTTCTACTACTATTAATCATTTATATTGCACTGCAAGGTATACACAGTGCTGTACAAACATATAAATAAGATAGCCCTGCTTGTAGATCTTACAATCTAATCAAGACAGACAGAACAATACAAGAGAAACAAGGGGGTTCAAATAGGGAAGGAGACAAAGAGAGCAATGGATTAGGATTGAAATGTGGCCTCAAAGAGATGCCTTTAGCATGGATTTGAAAAGGGGGAGAGAAGAGACTTGACGTAAAGACAGAGGAAGTTTGTTCCATGCATAAGGAGCAGCAAGGTGAAAAGATTGAAGTCTGGAATTTGCAGAAGAACAAAAGCGTATAGAAAGAAGAAAGTCAGAGGAAGAGTGGCATTTATGAGGAGGGGTATAGTGAGAGAGGCATGGTAATAAGGGGCAGTAGAGTGAATGCATTTATATGTTAGAAAGAGAAGTTTGAATTGGATATGGAAATGGAAGGGGAGCCAGCAAAATTATTTTAGAAGAGGGGGTTATATGAGTGTATCGAGGCTGACGGAAAATTAGCCACGCAGCAGAGTTACTACTACTATTACTACTACTACTGAACATTTGTATAGCGCCACAAGTTGTACATAGCGCTGCACAGACACATGTAAAAGACGCTCCCTGCTCATCAGAGTTTTCAATCTAGTCAAGACAGACAACACAGTAGAAACACAAAGGAGATCAGGTGAGTCAGGATCCAAAAGTGGCAGTGAAGAGGTGAGTTTTTAGCCTGGATTTGAAAAGGGCCAGAGAAGGTGCCTGATGTACAGAGTCAGGTAGCTTGTTCCAGGCATAAAGAGCACCAAGGTGAAAAGAGCGAAGTCTGGAGTCAGCAATAGAAGAGGGGGGTATAGATAGAAGTGATTTGCTAGAAGAGTGGAGTTCCTGAGGAGGGATGTAGGGAGAGATAAGAGAGGAAAGGTAGTGAGGAGCTGCAGGGTGAATGCACTTATAGATCAGCAGGAGACGTTTGAACTGGATGCGGAAATGGATAGGAAGCCAATGAAGAGGGGTAATATGAGCATGACGAGGCTGGTGGAAGATTAGTCGCACAGCAGAGTGTTAACAGATTGAAGGGGAAAGAAATGATTCAAAGGGAGACCAGCAAGGAGTAGGTTATAATAGTCAAGATGGGAGGTGACTAATGAGTGGATAAGTGTTTTTAGTAGTATGTTCAGAAAGAAATGGGCAAATTTTGTTGATGTAGAGAAAGAAATGGCAGGTTTTAGCTATCAGTTGGATGTGTGTGGAGAAGGAGAGAGAGGAGTCAAAGACGACCCCAAGGTTGTGAGCTGAGGAGAAAGGGAGGAATAGAGAATTATCCACAGAGACTGAGAAAGGAGGAAGGGAAGAGGAAGGCTTAGGGGGAAAAATAAGAAGCTCAGTTTTGGCCATGTTCATTTTCAAGCGGCAGTGAGACATCTAAGCAGCAATGTCAGAAAGGCAGGCAGAGATCCTGGCCTGGATTGCCAGAGAGATTTCAGGTGAAGAGCGGTAGATCTGGGAGTCATCAGCATAGAGATGGTACTGAAAGCCATGGGAAGAGATGAGTGCACCAATGGACAAGGTATAGAGAGAGAGAAAAGGAGTGGACCCAAGACCGATCCTTAGAGTACACCAACTGAGAGTGGGATAGCAGTAGAGGAGAATCCTCCAGAACAAACACTGAAAGAGCGATAGGAGAGAGAAGAAGAGTACCAGGATAGCACAGAGCCCTTAAAACCAAGCGAGTACAAGGTATCTAGGAGAAGTTGTGGTCAACAGTGTCAAAAGTAGAAGAAAGGTCAAGAAGGATGAAGATCAAGTAAAGGCCCTTTGATTTTGCTAGGAACAGTTCACTGGAAACTTTGGCAAGAGCCGTTTCAGTTGAATGTAAAGGATGAAAGCCAGATTGTAGAGGAATCCAGAAGGGCTTCAGAGGAGAGAAGGTCAAGGCAACAGCAGTGAACCACACATTCAAATAGTTTGGAAATGAAGAGGAGGAGGGTCGATAGTGAGAAGGACAAGTAGAGTCTAGTGAGGGATTCTTGAGGAGAGGAGTGCCCACAGCATGCTTTAAGGCTACAGGGAAAGCTGCAGTGGAGAGCGATAGGTTGAGAATTTGAGAGATGAAAGGGAAGAGATCGAGCTAAGGAGACAGGTGGGAATAGGATCAGAGGAGCAGCTAGTGAGTTTGGATGAGAAAAGGAGGTGAGTGGTTTCCCCCTCAGAGATCATAGAAAAGAAAGAAAGGGTAGCAGCGGGGGGGGGGAGTTGGAAGTGAAGAGGGGGAGTAGCTGACCTCATGGGGAATTGGAGTGTGATCTTGTGAATTTTGTCATGGAAATGGTCAGCCAGGGTTTGGGCAAAAAGTGAGTGAGGGGTTGGAGGCGGAGGCACCTTGAGGAGAGAGTTGAGAGTTGTAAAGAGACGGCAAGGGTCAGAAGCAAGAGAGTTAGTCAGATGGACATAATAATCTTGTTTGGCAAGTGCTATTGCTGACTGGAAAGAGACATTCAGGAATTGGAAGTGTATAAAGTCTGCAATGGTGCGGGATTTGAGCCAAGCGCGCTCAGCTGAGCCAGTGCAGAAACGAAGATAGCGGGTAGTAGAAGACAGCCACACCTCACAGGATGTGGCATGGGTGGAGCAAGAGCATCAATAGCAGGGGAGAGTGCAGCATTATAGGAAGCTACTGTCTCATCAACAGACTCAGATGACATACTGGAGGAAAGAGGTGATGAGACAGTGGAGGAGAGAGCCAACCCAATGGCATGAAGATTTCTAAAGAGTTTGGAGGAGACAGGGCAAGGTTGAGGCGGCAAATGATGAAGAGTGAAGCTTAGCATGTGATGGTCCAGTAAGGGAAGAAGTGAGGTACAGAAGTTTGAGAAGAATACAAGGTCGAGGCCGCGGCCTTGTTGGTGAGTAGGGGCAGTCAAGCAAAGCTGGAAGTTGAATGATGAGGTAAGGGAGAGGTGCTTTAAAGCAGAAGGGTCAGTAGGGTTATCAACATGAATGTTAAAATCCTTGAGAATAAGGGAGGGAGAAGATGAATCCAGAAAGAAGGAAAGCCATGAGTCAAAGTCAGGGAGAAAGGTAGAGGTGGACTTATCCGGAGGAAGTCGATAAATAACAGCTAGTCGGAGAGGTAGTGGGGTAAAAAGCTGGATGGATTGGACTTCAAAGGAAGGAAAGGAGTGAGAGTGAGGCATAAGGAGGGATTGAAACTGACAGGAAGGAGAGAGTAGAAGCCCAACACGGCCAGTGGGACGAGGCGTGTGGGAGAATTGAAAGCCGCCATGACAGAGAGCAGTGACTGAAGCTGAGTCTTCAGGGAGGAGCCAGGTCTCAGTTAGAGCAAGGAGATGGAGAGCATTAGAGATAAAGAGCCTGATTTTCAACACCCTAGGCGCATGTTACACGTGTAAAGGGCAGCCTTATCTGTATGAAACCACCATATCCATGTAAACCAGATATTCAAGGTGGCTTGAATCGGAAAGGGTCAGGCACAAAAAGAGCAACAGCTCTTGCAAGTTCAATCAGGAAACACAAGGAGCAAGGGTGGTGATGACACAATTGCTTTATTGATATTCCCAACGCGTTTCGGCGGAACGCCTTCCTCAGGGGGTTGAAACTACTTACAAACATATAATAAAAACATATATTAAAAACATATCAAAAACATTTAAAAGAATAAAAATTAAACAATTAAAAGAAACCTATTCAAGCTAAACGGGCATCATGCTAAAAAGTAAAGAGAATAACTTAACTACATCATGTGACACTCAAATCAAATAAATAAATAAATAATAAGAGCATATATAGATAAAAGGTTATTACACAAAGGGACCATATATAATATTACGCATATATGCATCATATAGTGCAACTTGTACATAATCTCAAATAAAGGAACCAAGAGAAAACAATAGACGCAGGGCAGAAAACAAGCTAAAAAATAAAAAAATGAACCACTCAGAGAAACATGTAAAACGTTTTGACAATCGGTACTCACTACTAGGTACCACGAGAAAATTTCCGTATGGTGAGGTCTAAATGGCAATCGCCGTGAATCCAACAGTAGGAGAACCTTGTGGGTATAAAGTTGAAAAGAGCTACAAACCAATAAAGTCATAAAGTTAAAATCCATTTACTATCAAAAGAGCTGACAAATCTCAATGCAAAATTTATTATCTAACAAAATGTTTCGGAGAGCTCAGCATGTTTCCATTCTAAGATATAAAAGGAGATAAATTAATGTTTAACTGACACGGAACCATCAGAGCAGTGTTTAAAACCGTATATGAAAGGCTGCATGGGGTAAAAAGGTGATAATAAAACAAAAGGGCTCACTTCCCAACGGGGTAGGAGAGTGCTGTACAAGTTAAAATTGCACTTACTAAAACAGAATGAACTCTGAGTATTGACGCGATCTTCTAGCAGGAGTTACAACGCCATTGCAACAACATGATAAAATGCTAACATCTAGGGAGAAGAATAATAGTAAAAAAGTCAGTTTGGAAGGCTTATATGTCAACAATGTTTAGTGATAAAATAAGGGTATTAAGCTTCAGCAAATAACTTGCACTGCTGAAGCAAGTGATCAGCCCAATTATATTTTCAGAAGAGAAGTCAAATTTAAAAAACAGACATGTACTCGGTGAGATCGGAGCACTGCTCAAAGTTACAATTTAAATGTAAATTGCTTGCTTCTCCGAGACGAGCCGTGTGCCCAGGGATGTGTTTAGAACTAACCAAGTTAAGAAACCACTCAAGGAGATTGTAACACTGTTGTGAGAATAAAAATTAAAAAATACTGACGTTACCTGACACAGTATACTTCAGAGAACACTAACTCCGATGCAATGTGCAAAAGGTTGGCTGGTGATGAAACCAAAGTTATGTAGACGCTGAGGAGCGCGACCTTCATGCTGCATCTCTATTAGAATATTGTCGCAGAAAAATTATTCCGAGAGGACTTAGAGTACAAAAAGCTCCGGGCATGTTCAGGGACGATAAAAATTTCATGTCAGACTGGATTAAAATTCTTAACAAATGTTCTCTAGATCTGATGATTTTACTTATTAACACATCTAGACGCAGGGCAGAAGTTTTAAAACCTTTAATGGATTCTTCTATGGATAAACTTAAAAAGCAGGATGCTCAGTTTGAGGTAGAGAAAAAGAAGTTCGACAAGAATACTATGGAATATAAGAAAGAAGTTAAGGATATTAAAATTAACAAATTCAAGAGAGATGAAGAGGACTACAAACTCAATGCAGTTTATTATTGGACCCATGATGAACCGATTTTAAAAGTAGACAGAGGAGCACCTCCTACAGGAGACCTCCCCAATCTCCTAGGCCGCAACCTAGGAACCATTCCAGAAACAAAGTCAGATCCAAAGGCAGGTCCCCCTCCAATTCCTCTGATCAGGAGAGAAGCCATAAGAGAAGCAGACATCAATCTGGTGATGCTCCTATTGATCCTTCAGGCTTCCTTTTCTCAGGAGCCCCCCCACCCGCTCGTCGGCAACCTGCAAGTCCACATCGGGGTTTTCAGATGGGCTCCCTTTGGAGGGGAGGAGGGCGAGACTCGTATCATCATCCACACAAGTCGCGAGCCACTTACAGAGACTATCAGCCCTACCCACAACGGGGGAGGGGAAGAGGGCATGGCCTGATGTCAAAGAGACGGCTAGATTGGGATCTATGAGCAATATAATCAATCTTTCCAACCACTCTCTTACCAATATGGAGATACAAGTTCTAGAAAAAGGACTGTCATTCGTCCCTACTAGAAAACACGATAAATTCACAACTCATGTTGAGTTATTCAAATTCTTCCGTAAGCTCAAGATTGTAGATTATTTTCATAACACACAAGAAACGACTATTGACCCATCAGTGATCAAAAAACCATCCTCCTGGATACCCCCATTTAACACTAATCCGCTTATTTTAGCATATGAAAGTGTTGTGTTGTCCAAAATAGATCAGTTATACCAGAAAAAGACCAGAGTTTTTTATAATTTTCCAGGGCGGAGAAGTCTGCAATGCAGGATCTTCGTAATAACAATTCTATAATAATTAAACCGGCAGATAAGGGTGGGGCTTTAGTAATACAAGACTGCAGAGCCTATATTACTGAAGTATTGCGCCAGCGTAACGATTCTCAATTATCTCCAGGAACAAGCAGGAATGAGTCTTCACATATGGGAACATCAGTACCGACGGAGTCTGCGCGGGAACGCTTCCCAGCGTCCAATCAAAGAGCTTTTGGAAGCATCCCACCACGCCTGCGTGCTGCCTTCCCGCCTTTCCCAACTGCCTCTCCTCAGTTTTCGTTTTTCCGCGGGGCAGGCAGGAGGTCGTCCTGTCACCGCAGAAAATTCTTCTTTTATTTCTTTAGTTTTCTTGTGGTCGTGGCTGTCTTCCCGATGCCACTGGTACCGCTGGTGTTTTCTTTTCTTTTCTTGTAAAATTCTCCTTTTTTAGGGAATATTTTTCTTCATAGTGTCTCACGGTATCTTAGGCCTTTTAGGCCTCTTCTTTTTCCTTCATGGAACCGCCAGCCACTTTCTCCAAGAAATGTTCAAACTGTGGCGGTACAACTTTATTTTTAGACCCTCGACGTCGGTGTCTAACCGGCTTGGGTCCTGACAACAGTTTGGTGAGAAGTAGTCTTCAATATCGAGGTTCCCTCGATACACGGTTTCCCTCCAGCTTCGGGGCACCGTCCCCTTCTTCTTCTACACAAGATCAGGTAACCCACAAACAGTCTGTTAAGACTAGCCAGCCCTCGAGTGGTAGGTCTCATGCACAGCATGTAGACGGCTCCAGCCTTGCCCTCGAGGGCTTACTGGCTTCAAAACCCAGGCGGGAGTCTTCGGTCTCAAAGCCTCAGGGTTTTCAGGTTGTTCCTGGGGTTCACCCCTCACAGAACATACCTGAGCCGTGTCCGGTGGTGGCATCCGCTTCGAGCGGTACCGATACCCCGACATCGGCACTGGTGTTGGATGAAATACTCCTCACCAGCGATGGTCTTCTGGCGTCCTCGGTGCCTTCGGGACCGGTGGATACACTCCAGACTGACCTTCCATTATCTGTACCAGCACCGATACTACTGCCGACGTCGGTACCCTCCAGACGTGCATCGATAGCCTCGCTTCCTTCGATGCCGAGTCTGGAATCGATCTCCAGTCTGGAGGATTGGGTACCGACTCGCCTTGGTACCGGCTCTGGGCGGTACCGAAGGCTCGGTTCCGATGATTCGGATCCGCAACTCTCGGTTCCCTCGAGGCCGACTGAGTTGTCACTAGAGGACCTTCACTCACCGGTATCAGACACGGTACCGAAGTTGGTTCCGATGTCCTCTTTACCCTTACAGTCGGTGCATTCCATGCTTCGCTTATCGATGCCTAGTTTGGAATCGCTCTCTAGTCTGGAAGACTCGGTACCAGTACATTTTGGTACCGCCACCGATCGATACCGGTGGCTCGGTACCGAGGATAGCAACCGGAGGGTTTTGGTTCCCTCGGTACCGATTGAACAGTCACCGATGACTGCTCACATGTCTTAGTCGACCTCGACTCCAACATCGGTACCGGTATTGGAATCGGTACCGGTATCCACAGTAGCATCGTGACCAACTCCTCCCATGCTTTTTTCAACAGGATCGCTCCTTTCTATGCCAAGCTTGGAGTCGATACCTGGCATGGACAATCTGGTAATGACGGTCGCTGCTCCTGACAGCCGGTACCGGCGACCATCCTTTAAGCATTCCACACTGCACTGTGCAGAATCTTCTATTCCTATATACCTGGATAGCTCTGTCGGTGCTCAGGCTAGTTCTTCAGATCTAACCTGTCCAAGGGAAAATACTGTTGGGGAACCCTCTTTTCAGAGTTTCCTCCTGGATATAGCAAGATCTCTTGCTATTCCTATCCCAGGGCATGATCTTCCACAGAACTTCTTTTCTACCAAAGCAAAGGAGAACATAATGCTTCCTTTCAATCATTCCTTGCAGAATCTCCCTCTAGGAATGTGGGAAAGACCTTTAAGGGTACCCCCACCTTCCAGAGCAACTGATCTCTTATATCAGGTGCCCCCCTCTCCAGGGTTTCAAAAGACTCAACTTCCTCATCATTCCATAGTTGTGGAATCAGCAATGAGGCGGGTTAAGAGCAAGAAAAAGCACTCTTATCCGCCAGGTCGTGAGTCTAAGATACTTGATGCCTTTGGACGTCAAACCTTCCAGACATCTATGCTTTCTGCAAGAATTCTCTCATATATTTTCTATATGAGTCTATCTCTTGAGGAGGTCACAAAGCAATTACATCTTTTGACTCCTTCTCTTCCAGAGTCCAGGAGTGCAGACTATTCTTCACTACTCAAGTATCTCCAGAATATCTCTTGGTTTCTTACTCGTGCTTCCCTAGACTCTTTTGAGTCTGTTAGCAGGACTTCTGCTATAACCATAGGGACACGACGTAGAGCCTGGCTCCAAGCTTCAGGCTTGGACAAATGGGCACAGCACAGACTGGGACATACTCCTTGCACTGGAGACAATCTTTTCAACAAGGAATCTTTACGTCAGGTTACTCAGTTTTCTACTGACTTACCTGTTCCTAGCAGTTGTTCTACATCTTCTTCTGTCCCAGTAGGTAGGAAATGTCCTGCCAAACTTTCTTCCCATAAGAAAAGAAGGTTTTATGCATCATCTGCCCATCATACAGATGTTCTCAAACAGGGAAATCATCGTCCTGGTCTAAAGAGTTCAGCCTCTCACCAGGCTCAGCAAACCCAGCAACCACAGGGTTTCTGATCAATTCATCAGATGCTTGTGACTCTGGGGATTACAATCTGCAGCTGCTTCTGCTCATTAGAGACAATCCACTGCTGTCATTCTAAATCCTAAACATGGATCTCTTCCCGAAAGACATCCATTCTTTCTATGTTCTATGAGCTGTTAGGATGTTCATGCTTCTACGTTACAGGATTTCTCCTCTTTTTCCTTTTAGGAAAGGAGGTCCATCCACTATCAAATGATAGTTTCCTGTGTCAGCATGTCTTTTTTCCCTCCTATAAACTTTCTACTTGTAAGTTTTCTTCAGCTCCATTCTCTTTACCCTCTTACCAGGGCTTTTCCTCTGTAACAGTGGTATTGCTCACTGGAGGGCTTTTCTTCAGCCTCTCTAGTATTCTTACTTTTCCGATGCGGAGTTCTCTTCTCTAAGTTAACTCGTCTTTTTCAGTCTTGCTTTGAAGCAGTTCATCAGCATTGTCCAGAGTTTTCTACTCTTGTCCTGTCTGTTCTTACTGTTTTTAAACAGTACTATTCTTATGCTATCTGGCAAGCAGCTGCAAATGCAGGAGCCTTAATATTTCAACTACTGGTTCTTGTCCACCAGCAACCAGATTTCTCCTCCACTAACATTCTGTCTGGTCTTAGTAGTGGCTCCAAGTCAGTGCTCTCATCTGTCTTGGAAACCTTTTCACTACAAGCTTGCTGGATTGTCTTCTCTTTCTGCCATCTCCATTCCCCTGGCTCTGGCAGCATAATTGACATAGCTACTGGCTTTTCTGCAGCCAGTTCTATCTCCTCATTCTCCTGCATCATGCTCTCTGCAATTCTACAAAGAAGCTCTCCACTATGGGCCCTTGCTAGAGAGCATGTTTTTTTTTTTCTCAAACAACTATACTAGATGATTGAAAAAGGCTTTTTCAGTCATATCTCCCATGACTAGAAAAGTTCTCCTTTTTAATATAAAGCACATAGGCCTACTTCTACGTGAAAGCTTAAGGAGTTGCTAATTCCCTGTTTTGGTCCATAGTAGTTCCAATAGGGAATATGTTTTCTCCTTCCAGCTCGTCCTCATGGTAAGAACGCATGATACCTTTTTGCCCTTACGCAGGTCAGCATGGTATCTCATTCCTATGCATCTTCTGTTCACTTACCATGATAGAGTTCTACAATACTCAGGACTTGCGGGCTGCAGACTGATATCATCCTCTGCTTTTCACGTAACTATCCTGGTTATTCTACTACCTAGCATCCCTGTAGCCATAACCAGTGGGAATTGATTCTCTATATGTCTTCTCAAGTAGGTTCCACCTTCTTGTTCTTAGATGAATCTTCCTTCCCATATTTTTTCCTATGTGACTACCTTTTTGTGGGCATATCTCTGTCTGCTTCTTGCAGATTTCCATATAGAGGTATATATATATATTCATACCTATAGCACACATCTACAGATGTCTATGTCTATCATGTGTATTTTATGCCCTTCATATCGCACTATAGATATATTCATATCTATATATGTATATCTATATCTATATATCTATATCTATATGTATCTGTCGAGATATTCTACTATTGGTAGATATGTATTCTGCTTTATCTACCTGACTGTCGAGGCTCATATAGCCATATGATTCTGACAGAAGGGTTTTACCCATACTTATGCTATCCAGCAAGTTTTGGGGTCGCACACTCACAACCATTTTGGTGGTAGTTAACACCTACCATAATCCTAAGGTTTAGGTACCTCTGAAGCTCTCCATGCCCAATATCTCTCCCAGCTGACTTCAGTTAGGAGAGACATTGCGGATCTTCAGCTACTCCCAGGCTCTAACACCTCCAGTGTTTGTCCTTTCTTTTGGGATACGACAGGTTCCCATACCCTTTCTCCCCACAAGGACTGGGCCTGTTTGTCCAAACCGGTTAGCCTTTCTCTTTTTGTTCCTAAGAGTAAGCCACTCTTTTGCCAAAAGAGTTGGGCTTTTATCATAAAGCCTTCTGCTGAAGGCCTACCGTTTTTATACTACCCCAGTTTTTCCTACTGGGGTTCCCTGTTACCTTTCAGAATTCTGACCTCCATTGTTTTTCCTACAGGTTTCCTACCTCCACTACAGTGAGGTCCTTCTCGAGGTTCTTCTACTGGGTTCCCCAGTAGATCCCATGAACCTCTATACTTCCCTGAAGTCCTGTTAGGGGAGGTCCATATTGCAATATTTTTTCTTTGCAATATCATTGATGACAAGTATCATCCACACATGGACTCCTTGTCTGCAATCCTATACTAGGTCAGCTGTTCCACAGCACCTTTCTTTCTCAACTCCTACCCTCCATCCTCAGGATGCCTGGTGTTCTGGGGGATAGCATGTTCCAACCTATGACATGCTGGGACTCCAGGAATCTTAGCTTGGGAGTCCCCATATGTGAAGACTCATTCCTGCTTGTTCCTGGAGATAGCACATTTACTTACCTGTAACAGGTGATCTCTGGGAACAGCAGGAATAAGTCTTCACAACCCACTCAACTCCCCAGGAGTTGTATCTCTATCTTTCCTTTCCTCTCTCTCTCTCTTTGTCTCAGCTTTGAAACTTAACTGAGGAGAGGCAGTTGGGGAAAGGCGGGAAGGCAGCACGCAGGCATGGTGGGATGCTTCCAAAAGCTCTTTGATTGGACGCTGGGAAGCGTTCCCGCGCAGACTCCGTCGGTACCGACGTACCCATATGTGAAGACTTATTCTCCAGGACCAAGCAGGAAGTCAGTCCTCACATATGGGTGACGTCGGCGCCTACGGAGCCCTCGCAGAGCAATTTTCCCCAGCTTTCAAAGAAAGCCTTTGGGAATTGCAGCGCGCATGCGCGGTCCTCTTCCCGCCCAAGGGTGCCATCTTGCTCAGTCTTCTTTTTTCCACGGAGCCCTGCAGACGTTGTCTGTGAATCCCCGCCGAAAAGTTGATTTTTTCTCTTTATTTCTCTTTTTTCTTCGGTTCGACGCCGGTTCTTTTCCCGCCCGGACTCGCGACGCCGGTTGCGAGTCCGTTCCTTATTTTTCGTTTTTTTTGTCCTTCGTGACAGATTTCGCGCCTTTTTCCTTTTTCCCTTTTCCCTGACAGCCCGGTCTTTCGACCTCGCAGGGGCCCTTTTTCCCCCGATGGCTGCCAGCGGCTTTAAAAAGTGTGACCTCTGTAAGAAACTCATGTCTCTTACAGACACTCATGACTTCTGCCTCCGCTGCCTCGGACCCGATCATGACTCCATGATCTGTGGTCCGTGTGGCAAAATGTCCTCAAAAGCGCTGAGGAGTCGGCAGCATCAGCGGGAGCGTATCTTCTCTGACTCTGGCCGGGCTCGGACCTCGTCCAGAGGCTTCGACGTCTCGGGACTCTGGTCCTGAGCATCGTCGAAGTTCCTCTGAAAGGGGGTCTCCTACCCGGGAACATCGGAAGAAGAAACCCGCGAGGGTGGGATCGGTGGATGCTCCTGGTCCCTCGAGGGCCAGGTCGCATAGCCCCGATTCCCGTCCCGGGTCCTCGGAGGTGGAGAGACCGTCAAAACATCCTCGACTCGAGGTGGACTTGCCCGCTCACGTGAGTACTGTTGTCCTCGTTGACTCGCCTCCGAAGGACCCGACGTCGGGCCCGACGCCGTCGGGGCCCGAGTCGGGGGCTGCTGGGTCTCCTGAGCTCGGACTCAGGTTGACGGCCTTGGAGAGCAGTCTGACTGCCTTCATGGACCAGCAGCGGGTATTGATCGCTGGCCTCGCCGGTGTTTCTGCCCTGACCGCCGGGACGTCGACCTCCAAGTCAACCCCAGAGACCGAGCCGATCCTCGAGTCCATCCTCGGTCGAGGTCTCCTTCGGCCTCCCGTTCGGGACCAAGGTCGTCGACGCCGACTCCCTCGGCGTCGGAGCGGATAGCATCGGTGCCCGCCCGACCGGAGCCGCTCAACTCCTCCTCCGAGGAGTCGGCCTGGGAATCCGAGGACGAAGAGTCACCTGGTTCCTTTCGGACTCGGTGTGTCCCTTCGGACTCCCCCGAGTCCGAACCTCGGAGACGGTCCCCCCCGGAGGATACCCGGTTCTCGGACTTCGTGAGGGATATGGACAAGGCTTTGGCCTTCCCCGCGGATCCCGAGGAGGAACCTCGAGTCGAAGAACTCGATGCCCTCCAATATGACTCTCCCCCGAAGGAGGCCTTTATTGTACCGGTTCCTCCGATGCTGGAACGACTTCTCTTCCGCATGTGGGAGAGCCCGGCGTCATCGCTGGTGTTAAGCAAGCGGGTCGATTCCATTTATCGAGTCCGCAAGAGCCCCGGCTTCCAAAAGGCACAACTACCGCACCATTCCATGGTGGTGGAATCGGCCATGCATAGACTTAAGAGTCAAAAAATGCACTCCTCGGTGCCCCCTGGTAGGGAGGCCCGAAGCCTGGATGCCCTCGGTAGGAAGTGCTTCCAGGGCTCTATGCTTGCTTGTCGAGTCCAGACCTACCAGCTCTACATGGGCATGTATCTCCGAGACCTGGCTAAAGAAATAGCTGGGTTCTCTGCTGGTCTCTCCGACGAACCTTTGCAGAGGTTCCAAGCCTTGTCAACTGGTATTCAAGAGTGCTCCAAGTTTATATCTCGAGCAGCCTATGATGGTTTTGAGGCATCGGCTCGAGTAGCTGCGGCCGGCATCGGTGGACGCCGCCAGGCTTGGTTTCAGACGTCCGACCTCGAGCCCTGGGTGCAGGACAAGTTGGTCGATGTCCCCTGCCGAGGTGATAACCTCTTTGGCAAGCCCATGGATGAGAAGGCTGCACAAATCGAGACGGAGACTCTCACCAGGACTCGTCTCTCAAGGAAGACCTCTGCCCCTTCTCAAAAGAAGAAGGGCTCGGGGAAAAAGCCCTTTTACCCGAGGAAGGCGGCTGCCTATAAATACTACCCTCAGTATCAGGCCTCAGCAGCTCCCCCACAAGGGAAGCAGGCCAAGGGACGGGGTAATGGGTCCCGTAGGCAGCAAGCCCCCAAGCCTGCACCACCGGCCCCTGCTCAGCAGGGTGGGGGTTTTTGACTTCATCAGCATAGCCTCTCCCCCTCAGCTGGTTTCTCTCAGCACAGGAGGCCGGCTGGTCCACTTTGCCCACAGGTGGGCCAACATCACCACAGATACCTGGGTACTTCACATAGTTCAGAAGGGCTATCTTCTTCACTTTCACCAGGTACCTCCCTTCTTCTTTCCAGGGGAGCCTCCCAGACTCCCTTTGCACAGGGACTTACTCCTTCAGGAGTTAGCAAGTCTCGTTCAGGAACAAGCCGTGGAACCGGTGCCCCACCACCTGAAGGGTCAAGGGTTTTACTCCAGGTACTTCCTGATTCCGAAAAGGACAGGAGGCCTCAGACCCATCCTGGACTTGCGAAACCTCAACAAGTTCCTTGCAAAGGAGAAATTCAAGATGCTTACCCTTGGAATCCTGCTGCCCTACCTGCAGCAGGGAGACTGGCTATGCTCCTTGGATCTAAAGGATGCGTATACTCATATCCTCATTCATCCAGACCACAGACAATATCTCAGATTTGTTGTGGGAGGAAATCATTACCAGTACAGAGTACTGCCCTTTGGCCTATCCTCCGCCCCCAGGGTGTTCACCAAATGCCTAGCAGTGGTGGCGGCCTATCTAAGACTTCAAGGTCTTTTTGTGTTCCCATACCTCGACGACTGGCTCATCCGAGCCCCATCTTCACCAGACGCCGCTCAGGCCACTCATCGCACTGTGGCTCTGCTCCAGCACTTGGGTTTTGTCATAAACTTCGCAAAGTCCACTTTGCTCCCCTCTCAAAATCTCGAGTTAATAGGCGCCAGGTTGGACACACTTCAGGCGCGGGCCTTCCTCCCTCTGGACAGGGCCAAACGGCTCATGGATCTCGCCAGCCACTTTCACAGCAATGTGCTGGTCTCCGCCAGGCACTTTCTGCGACTGCTCGGCCATACGGCTTCCACGGTCCATGTGACCCCCAATGCCCGACTGAATATGCGTCCTGCTCAGTGGTGCCTTCGCACTCAATGGCATCAGGCCACGGGGAGCCTTGCGGACTCAGTACAGATCTCCGACCAGCTGGTCTCATCTCTGCGATGGTGGCTTCATCTCCCAAACCTACTGCTAGGGGTGGCTTTTCAGCCCACTCCGCATTCTCAGGTCCTGACGACCGATGCTTCCCTCCTGGGTTGGGGAGCACATTGCCAAGGGTCATGTACTCAAGGCCTCTGGAATCCTTGGGAGTCTGCTCAACAGATGAACTTCCTGGAGCTCAGAGCCATCCGCCTAGCGCTCAGAGCCTTTTCTCACCTGGTGTCCCACCAGTCACTGCTGATACAGACGGATAACCAGGTTGCCATGTACTACGTAAACAAACAAGGCAAACAGGCTCCTTCCTCCTCTGTCAGGAGGCGCAACAGCTATGCTCTTGGGCAGTCCGCCACGGCATCCTCCTCAGGGCTGTCTATCTCCCAGGTCAAGAAAATTACCTGGCCGACAAGCTCAGCAGGATCCTCCAGCCACACGAGTGGAGGCTGGATCCGATGGTGGTTCAGCAAATCTTTCTCAAGTGGGGTCTCCCCACCATGGATCTGTTTGCCAGTCCTCTGAACCGGCAGCTGCCCAGATTCTGCTCTCGACAGCCGCATCCTCTCAGAGTAGCGGCGGATGCTTTTTTGATTCCATGGTCCACCGGCCTCTTGTATGCCTTTCCTCCCATGCCACTGGTGTCTCGGACGCTCTTCAAGGTTCTCAGAGACAAAGCATCGATGATCCTAGTAGCTCCCCGGTGGCCGAGACAATCTTGGTTCCCGCTTCTAATGCAGCTGGCGGTGGACACTCCTCTTCCTCTGGGGTTTCAGCCCGACCTCCTGTCGCAGGATCAGGGGACTCTCCTACACCCCAACCTCCGGTCCCTTCATCTGATGGCCTGGCTGCTGAAAGGGTAGTCCTTGCTCCTCTGCAGCTACCTCCAGATGTGGAGGAGGTCGTCTTGGCCTCCCGGAGGCCCTCCACCCGGAAGTCCTACGCTCTTAAGTGGCGTCGGTTCTCCGTCTGGTGTACTCAGCAGTCTCAAGATCCCTTCTCCTGTTCAGCATCAGTGGTCTTGCAGTACTTGCTCTCTCTTTCTAACCTTGGACTTAAGTCCAACTCGGTCAAGGTCCACCTCAGTGCTCTTTCTGCGCATCACATGCCGGTGGATAGTAGACCTCTTTCCAGCCACCCTCTGGTGGCTCGTTTTCTCAGAGGCCGCCTCCTCCTTAAGCCACCTTTGCGCCCGCCAGCCCCGGACTGGGATCTCAATGTGGTTTTGCAGCGGATTACCTGTCCGCCTTTTGAGCCTATGGCTACCTGTCCACTTCATTTTCTTTCGTGGAAAACCTTGTTCTTGGTAGCCCTCACTTCTGCTAGACGCGTTAGTGAGTTGCAGACCCTCGTATCTGATCCTCCTTACACTAGGTTCTACAAGAACCGGGTAGTCCTGCGGTCTCACCCTAAGTTTCTTCCCAAAGTGGTATCCCCTTTTCACATCAACCAGGAGGTGGTACTTCCGACCTACTTTCCCAGGCCACACTCCAGCCGAGCTGAAATGGTCCTGCATACCCTGGACTGTAGAAGGGCGTTGACCTTCTACCTTGACCGTACGCGGGAGCACCGAAGGACTGTTCAGCTCTTCGTGTCATATGACCCCAACAAGTTGGGGCTCCCTGTCTCCAAGCGTACTCTGTTCATCTGGATTGCTGACTGTATCGCTTGGGCTTACGAGGCAGCCGGCCTCGTGTTGGAAGGTAGAGTCACCGCTCATCGTGTTCGGGCAAAGGCTACGTCGGTGGCTTACCTCCGCTCTGTTCCATTGGCAGACATCTGCCGGGCCGCTACTTGGTCTTCAAGCCAGACTTTTGCAGCCCATTACTGCCTGGAGAGGGAGTCCTGCAGGGACAGTGCTTTCGGACAGGCAGTCCTCCGTAACCTCTTTGAGGTATAGACAACTCCTACCCTCCATCCCGGATGTTGGGCTACCGGTTGGAGACATATTCAGAGAAGATTCCTTCCTTCTGTGCTACTGAGCTAGAGGGAGCTCATTTTTGTGCTTAGGGTCTCCGGTAGCCTTAAGCTTGGGAGTCCCATATGTGAGGACTGACTTCCTGCTTGGTCCTGGAGAAAGCGTAGTTACTCACCTGTAACAGGTGTTCTCCAGGAGCAGCAGGAATCAGTTCTCACAACCCTCCCTCCTCCCCTTGGAGTTGCAGTTCTATGCTTTCATTTTTTTGCTAATTTTTTTGCTGTCTTTTAGCTATGTCATCTGACTGAGCAAGATGGCACCCTTGGGCGGGAAGAGGACCGCGCATGCGCGCTGCAATTCCCAAAGGCTTTCTTTGAAAGCTGGGGAAAATTGCTGACGTCACCCATATGTGAGGACTGATTCCTGCTGCTCCTGGAGAACACCTGTTACAGGTGAGTAACTACGATTTCCTGCTGTTCCCAGAGATCACCTGTTACAGGTAAGTAACTGTGCTTTATCAAAAGATCTACGACACTCCCACCCAACTTATACAGCAACAGATTGATACTCTTTTGTATATAGGGCAAGAAGCAGGTTATCTGACCCCTAAAGAAAAAACTTTTTTGACGGTCTCTCATCCGGTTATCCCAACTATATATATGATTCCCAAAATTCACAAGTCTCTTCATGACCCACCAGGACGCCCGATAGTCTCCGCTATCGGATTGCTCCTTGAACTGATATCCAAATTTTTAGATGTCTTCTTAAGACCATTTGTCATCAAGATAGATTCCTATGTTCAGGATTCCACCCATATTATTAACATCTTACAAGATTTTCCAAGATACCATGATGGATTACTGTTAGTTGCTCTGGATATTAACTCTCTATATACTAATATACCCCAAAAAGCTGCTATAGAAGTTTTAGCTAACACCCTAATTCAGAGAACTAAACCTATTCGTACACCGACATTTTTTCTGATACAGTTGGCCTCCATAGCATTGATGGAGAATTATTTTGCATTTAAAGGGATCTTTTACAAGCAAATTAAAGGTGTGGCCATGGGCTACTCCATGGCCCCGGATGTACCTATCTATATGTGGCAGATTTTGAGAAGAAGTATCTTAGTTTCCATCCATTCAAATGTAATATACGTCTTTGGAAAAGATATATCGATGACGTCTTGATGATATGGGATGGCACTGAATCCACACTGCTTGATTTTTTCAATTGGCTTAATACATTAGATCCCAACCTACAGTTTGAAGGAACATTTAGTACAGAACAGATATCGTACTTGGATATTAGGATAAAGAAAGGAGAAAAGAGATTTCTTACAGATTTATACCGTAAACCCACAGACAGAAACACACTCTTACAGTATGACCGTTTCCATAATACATCTTTGAAGCACAATTTACCCATTAGTCAGTTCCTGAGGGTTAGGAGACTCTGTACTATGGACACAGACTTTGAGAAACATGCAGCCGATATGCAATATAGATTCAAACAATGTGGATATCCAAAGCGCTGTATCAAAGAAGCCTATTACAGGGCCAGTACTATAGATTGTGCGTCACTTTTGCAGAAAAAAGAACGCCCAAAAACAGATAGGATTGTATGCTCTCTCACCTTTACTAATCACCCCAGAGAAATTACTAATATATTAAAGCAACAATGGGATTTATTAGCATCGTTACCGTCGTTTGGGGCCAAGAAGGTCATGGTAGCTCATAAACGCAATCCAAACCTATCTAACATATTGGTGCCATCTGCCCTTGCATATCACAAACCAGTTCCAAAACTAAAGGGCCATTTTAAGTGCGGCAATTGTTCGGTATGTTCTCATACAATTCCAGTTAAGGAGGTTTTTGTTCATCCGGTTTCAAAATGTAAGGTTTATATGCACAGCTTCTCTAACTCTAAAACATAAAATGTGATCTATTTAATATTATGTCCTTGTAAATTAGTTTATGTAAGTAAGGCCAAAAGACAGGTACGCACTAGGATAATAGAGCATAGGAGTTGTATACAAAGAGAGATCCCAGACAAGCCACTTGTAGCTCACTGGCAAAAAAAGAATCATACTATCAGTGACTTGAGATATTTAGTCTTGAAGACAGTAGTACCGAATTGGAGAGGAGGGGATGTCAATAAATTATTGTTGAAACTAGAACAACGGTATATATATGAGCTGAATAGCTTAGAACCCAACGGACTGAACCAGGAAGTAGATCTATCAGTGTTTTTATAAATAATATCTATACTAATATATCATCTCTATCTACATTTAATTAAAAGATCCCCTTTTTTATCTGTAAATATAGTGATACAGTATTCTGCTTTACCATATTGTTTTTTCAAGTGCACATTACATGCAATTGTCCCAGTTTTTTAAAAGCACGGTTTTTATGTGTCAATCCTTTACTGCTACCCATTAGCTTGGTTTAGGAAACACAAGATCTTTTTAGCCGGTGTGGACATCGTCAAGATTGCACATAACGTTGAGTTGTCAATTTCACTGATACTACTTTGTAGTCTTCTTCACTCCTTTGAAATTTGATATTGATCTAAGCCACGCCCCCTAGTTTTTTGGCGCGCTCCTCAGCGTCTACATAACTTCGGTTTCATCACCAGCCAACCTTTTGCACATTGCATCGGAGTTAGTGTTCTCTGAAGTATACTGTGTCAGGTAACATCAGTATTTTTTAATTTTTATTCTCACAACAGTGTTACAATCCCCTTGAGTGGTTTCTTAACTTGGTTAGTTCTAAACACATCCCTGGGCACACGGCACGTCTCGGAAAAGCAAGCAATTTACATTTAAATTGTAACTTTGAGCAGTACTCCGATCTCACCGAGTACATGTCTGTTTTTTAAATTTGGCTTCTCTTCTGAAAATATAATTGGGCTGATCACTTGCTTCAGCAGTGCAAGTTATTTGCTGAAGCTTAATACCCTTATTTTATCACTAAACATTGTTGACATATAAGCCTTCCAAATTGACTTTTTTACTATTATTCTTCTCCCTAGATGTTAGCATTTTATCGTGTTGTTGCAACGCCGTTGTAACTCCTGCTAGAAGATCACGTCAATACTCTGAGAGTTCATTCTGTTTTAGTAAGTGCAATTTTAACTTGTACCGCACTCTCCTACCCCGTCGGGAAGTGAGCCTTTTTGTTTTATTATCACCTTTTTACCCCATGCAGCCTTTCATATACGGTTTTAAACACTGCTCTGATGGTTCCGTGTCAGTTAAACATTAATTTATCTCCTTTTATATCTTAGAATGGAAACATGCTGAGCTCTCCGAAACCTTTTGTTAGATAATAAATTTTGCATTGAGATTTGTCAGCTCTTTTGATAGTAAATGGATTTTAACTTTATGACTTTATTGGTTTGTAGCTCTTTTCAACTTTATACCCACAAGGTTATTTATTTATTTATTAACATTTTTTATATACTGCACTATTCATTATCAGCGCGGTTTACATAGAACAAGAAAACAACAGACAAGTTACATTTATCTGAGTTATTACATATAACAGGTTCTCCTACTGTTGGATTCACGGCGATTGCCATTTAGACCTCACCATACAGAAATTTTCTTGTGGTACCTAGTAGTGAGTACCGATTGTCAAAACGTTTTACATGTTTCTCTGAGTGGTTCATTTTTTATTTTTAGCTTGTTTTCTGCCCTGCGTCTATTGTTTTCTCTTGGTTCCTTTATTTGAGATTATGTACAAGTTGCACTATATGATGCATATATGCGTAATATTATATATGGTCCCTTTGTGTAATAACCTTTTATCTATATATGCTCTTATTATTTATTTATTTATTTGATTTGAGTGTCACATGATGTAGTTAAGTTATTCTCTTTACTTTTTAGCATGATGCCCGTTTAGCTTGAATAGGTTTCTTTTAATTGTTCAATTTTTATTCTTTTAAATGTTTTTGATATGTTTTTAATATATGTTTTTATTATATGTTTGTAAGTAGTTTCAACCCCCTGAGGAAGGCGTTCCACCGAAACGCGTTGGGAAATATCAATAAAGCAATTGTGTCATCACCACTCTTGCTCCTTGTGTTTCTTGAATCGGAAAGGCCCAGCTACAGTACAGCGCCAAGCGCCGAGGCCCGGGGCTGGAAAGGGGGGGCATGGCATCCTCAAACTCATGTAAAGTGGATTTCCGAAAGCCGTGTGCGCCAACATTGGACGTCACTAACTGCGTAAGCCTAAGCACTATTTCCTGGTGCATATGACTGCTGATGGTGTGCGGCGAACTTGTGTAGTGGCATAGTACAGTGAGTAGAGCGTGTGCAGGCCTGTACCCAAACCGTGCAGAGGTAAAGCGTTGCTGGACCGGCCGTGAATCCATGTGGGCCATGCACTTAGCGTTCCAGAGGTGGAGACACACCTGCCGTGCCTGGGCACAGCGGAGGATGCGGCAGGCAGTGCATATCCATCAGCAGGCAGTAGCCCAGCACCCAAGATGCAGGTACCATGCCGTACGTGTACACGGGCCCAGGGTGAGCTACCTGCAATTGACGGAGGAGGAGGTCTACCAGAGATACAGATAGGCAATGATAACTGAGTTGTGCAGCTTACTCAGTGTGAACCTGGAGCCCTCCATTTCCAGAAGCTAGGCCCTGCCAGTAGCTATGATGGTGACCACTGCCCTGGGATATCTGGTAACTGACAGCTTCCAGCATGTGATAGGGGCGACTGTTGGAATCACGCAGACCATTGTCAGTCACTATATAAGTTCCTTCACCAGGGCCCTGTTGCGGAGGATGCGCACCTCATAGTCTTCCCCCGGACACAACAGATGTGGCAAGAGACCATGCAGGCGTTCTACAGTGTCGCTAGATTTCCATCCATTCTTGAAAGTATAGGCTGCACCCACATCGCACTGCAGGCACCACATCTAGAGCAGAGGGCATACTGGAACAGGCATAGTTACACATCGATGAACATGCAGGTTGTTGTGGATGCCAACATGACTTTTACTGATGTGTGTGTCCATAACCTGGGGTTCTGCCACAATGCATTTGTCCTTGTCCAGTTCAGCTGGGACAGGCAGCAGCTGGGGTCATCTTGGAGATATGTGGCTGCTAGGTGATTGCGCACATGTTAGCCCCAGGACAAGCCCAGAAAAATGGTTGCTGTAGTATGATGCTGTGTATAATGCAAACAGGTGGGGATATATGTATTGCATACATATTGCAACACATGATGACCACTGTGTGCACATGTGCTGCTATTCCATGTCATACATCGTGAAGACAACCAGGGGAAGCCCCATGTCCAGGAGCAGACAGCACGCACCAACATGTGGTATGATGAAGAGCATGGGCTGACACCATTTATTAATTAATTAATTTATTTAACAAATTTTCTATACCGCCTTATCGTTTAATCAAGGCGGTTTACATTAAACTTCAACTTTTACAGAAAACTTGCATGTAAAAACAATAATAACAATAAAACTTAAGCAATCACAGAAGAATTTCTGTGGAGAACAAGGGGGAAGGGGTAAGCTGGTAGTGCTGAAAGCATAACTTATGTACACTATGACAACTGTGACACCATGTAGTGCAGCCATGTGGCAGCAGCCTTTGTAGAGCACATCCATATCTGCCCCATCCCAGCCAGCAGAGCCCCCAACCACATCTCCGTGCCATACCCCTACACCCCCCCCCCCCTATCAACAGGCCAGCCCATGTCGTCGGTCCCTATTGCCCTGCTCCAAATGCCTGACTGCCGCACAAGCCATATGTTGATGTCCTCTCACTGCCACAGTGTTGCTGGCTGTTACATATTGCTCCCCGCCCTGCTAGTAAATGGTATGTTGTATGCTGTCCGTAATAGACCATAACCGACACATGTCCCATGCTCATGTGCACATCTCACATTGCCCCCACAGGTGACCATGGATATTCCCTGAGGACCTGGCTGCTGACACTAGTGCGCCACCCCATGAGCCAGCAGAAGGAGTTGTACATTGCCAACCATCAGCAGACCCATGTGGTTGTGGAACAAGCAATAGGGGTGCTGAAGAGCTGCTTCCGATGCCTCGACTGAAGCGGCGGGGAACACCTCTACAGTCCGGAGTATATATGCCAAATATTTGGCATACTGCATAATCTTGCACGGATGCAGGGATTGCTGGACTCAAAGCCCACTGTTGCAGAGGAGTGGGAGGCCGCAGAGGCTGCAGATGGTGATGGGGCAGAGGCTGGGAGCCATCAGCAGGCCTGGGCACTGGCCCACCATGCGCGGCTGATACGTGACAGTTTCTGAGGTGACTGTCCCATACCATCACCTGGATAGGATACACACATTCGCCAATAAAGTGCCCAAACTGGTGCTACATGTGCAGATTGTTTATTTATTTATATTCTCTTATATACCGCGCTATTCTGCATCAGTGCGGTTTACATTGAACAAACTGAAATTACATTGAACAGGGCATTATAACTTGGAGATAACTATTTTACAGGGAACATGGGCTATGGAGGGTTAAGTGGCTTGCCCAAGACCACAAGGAGCACCTGTGGGACTAGAAACCCCAGTCCTTCCGGTCCAAGGTTGCTGTCCTCTAGTGGGATTTGAACCGCCGACCTTCCGGCCTGAAGTACCCTGCCCCAACCACTAGGCCACTCCTCCACTCCACTATTTCTCTCCACATGTGTCCTCTGCCCCTGGGCTCATTGCCAACCATGGGCAGTTGGTGACACATGAACTGCGATGCAGTGGAGCAATGTCCCATGACGTGCGGGCAGCATCATCACCTCCCCAGCAAGGCAGGCTGTTGGACATGGTTCAGGACTGCCAGGTGGCTGTGCTGATGTGCTGGCAGCCCCAGCACCCACCCCCTGGGCCTTCATGAGGCCCACCAAAATGCGCAGGGAACCAGAAATCGTTGCCTGGTATGCTGCCATCTCCCTCATCAGACACAGGTGTCCCTCCAGATGGCGTTCCACACGCAGTAGCTGTTCCTGCCATGCCTCGAATCCAGCCTCCCTCGCCTGTGTTGCTGCCTGTAAGTCCTGCCAGATACTGTGCAGCTCGGACTGCATGCCTTCGACGCCGGCCACCAGGCGTGCACCTTCCTGCAGAAGCTCTTGGTCCACATCAGTGCCCCCTGCGTCCACAGGGTCATCCAAGAAGGTGATCTGTAGCTCGGCAAGTGGAACATCATCTGTCTCCATCTCTCCAGCACTGGCAGACACACTGGCCTGCTCTACTGCCCTGGGAGCTGCATCGGCCTGCTCCTCTGCCCTGGGTGTCGCACTGGACTGAACCTTTGCCCTGGCAGGCACACTGGCCCCTGTGACTGTGCTGTATCCCAGCTGTGCACTGGCGGCATCTGCGGTGGGTGGTGAGGCTCTCCCTGATGCATCGATTCCAGGCTGTGAGGGTTGGGTCCCTGTCATGTCTGTTGGAGAGCAAAGGTGGCAGAAGCTAGTGACATGGGTTGCTAGGTCGGCCTATGGAGTGCCACCAAGCCCACAATGGAACTGGCAGGGGAATCCCCAGTCCACACTGTCCCCAACCCATGCAGCACCTAAGGATCGACAGATAGACATGCAGGCCCTGGGTGCACAGAACCATGGTGGGGACCCATACATGGCTGTCATGGTGCCACCCAGGCCATGGGGCAACCCCTACTCACCCGAATGTGTGCCTAGGGTGGAGCTGTCAAAGCCCATAACCCTTGAGACTGAGACCTCCACAAACTGCAGCACCTGTTCCTCCAGAGGAGTGAGTCTGCGCTGCCACGCAGGAGGTAGCTTGCTGTTGCTGGCCTTCTTCTCCTTTGCAGCCTGCCATACCATCTGCCCTTTCTTCTTAATATCTTCCATGTCCCTGTTGTGGTGGTGGACAGCATTGACTCTTCTGATGATGCCATGCCATCCTGACAACTGTGAGCTGGCATCCTCTGCCGCAAAGAGGTCTGTGTGCTGCTGCATGATGAGCCCCAGGGCCATTGAGGTCTCGGAAGGTGTAAAATTCACCTTCTGGGTTTGCTTTGGCTCTTTCAGAGTTGTCTGCTATTGTGTAGTTAAGGCACTATGGCTGTTTTGGGCTACCCACATAGTCCTTATAACACATACATGGATACATTGTGCAGCCACGCCATGCCCCGTCCAAAGGCATATCTGGTCCTACATAGGTTCCTGAATGTCAACAGTGCATGACAGCTATCTGCCATAGGATGCCATAGCCACACACCATGACGCAATGACAACATATGCATGCATGATCGCCAGACGGTAATACCTGAGTTGGATTGATAGCACAGTATGTGGGCATAACCGCTGTGGTGTGAGGACAGGCGCATGGTGGCGCTCCGATCATGTGCCACTACGGGGGCGTTCTGCGTGTGTAGCGCTGCTATGCTACACCCATGCTGCCCAGCGATGGTACATGCACCATACATCAATAAAGTGGTGGCACTGTCACCCGTTCTGCATGGGTATGGTACAGAGGCGCTACCTGCGCTGGGCAGTAGCTGCAGCTGCTCTATGCGGGTATGGCATAGAGGCGTTACCTGTGCAGAGCTGAGATTGCCGCCATTCTGCACATGTGGTGACTGTGCCATACCTGCCCACACGGACGTGACCCACAGGGTATACACCCCATGCCCATAACCCACGGTCCCTCCACCCACCTGTGCAGATATGCAGCCCTGCCCCCATAAAACTGACAATACCTTGTGATTCCAAACCGGGAATAGTTTATTGGAAACCCTGTAACAGGTACAACAATGGCAGCAATAGCAGTATAAAACCAACAGCAGTACAGAACAACAGAGGTCCACACATCAACGGGGATATTGTGCACCCATGTCCGTGGCCAGGCAGCCGCCCCATTTCGTCCCACTGCAGGGCAATCCCTGGCATGGGGATGGCCTATGCTGCAGGGGGGCCTTGCCTGTTCCCTGTCACTGAAGCAGTGAGGGCATCCATGTGCGCACTGATTGTCCATGCTGCTGCCCGCACGTCCTTCCTGAGGAGCTGCACCTTTGCCACCAGGGCAGCCAGAGCCCAGTCATCAGGTGACCGAGTGGATGGTGGCAGAGGGGCCTGGTGCGGCATGGTCATGCCGTGCCCATGGGTGCTGAGTGCTGGGGTAGCTATGGGGGCTCATAGCCGTGGAATGTGGATCATAGCTCCACTGCACAAAGTGCACGGTCTGTGCCAAGCCATGTGGTGGGGCCCCATACCTAGGGCACTTGGAGGATGGGGCTTGCATCCCCCTGCTACCCACTCTGGGCCCATCTATTCTCTGGCCACAGGGGACAGCCCTGTTCCCGCTGCCGCCACCTCCTCCTCGGACTTCCCATCCTGCCCCTGACCCTGTGATCCCTCCTCCTCAGACTTTCCACCCTGCCTCTGATCCCTCCTCCTCTGACTCCCTGCAATGGCCCTGACCCTCTGATCCCTCCTTCTCCTCAGACTCCCTAACCACTGTTGCACCATGGCCCCTTCACTGCCCTCTCCCTCTGTGGTTCTGTCCTCTGTCACAGTGCTGCTGGACTCTTCCTCCCTGTCATTGCTAGAGGTACTGCTGGGATCTGCACTTCGGGATAGCTGCGCTGGGCTTGGTGCCTGTGGTGTGCCAGCATTGTTTGGGGCCTCTCTGGAACCGGCTGTGGGGGAAGAGAGAGATGGGTTAAAGGTCTGCACAGGCGTGGCCCTGGGGTGGGACTGGGGCATCTCTGTGGGGTCTGCACATTCATTGCACAACCCACCTTTAGGCCACAGGGGTGTGCCATCCAGCAGTGCACACTGCATGCCCTCCCTTTTGCCCATCCCCAGCCGGCTCTCTTCTCCCCTTGGAGTTGCAGTCATACCATCTTCATTTGTTTTGCCATCTTTTTAGCTATGTCATTTGACTGAGCAGGATGGCACCCTTGGCGGGAAGGGGACCACACATGCGTGATAGTAATCCTAAAGGCTTTCTTCGAAAGATGGGGATTTGCTCCGCAAGGTCTCCATCAGTGCCGACATCACCCATATGTGAGGACTGATTCCTGCTGTCATTGGAGAACAGCTGTTACAGGTGAGTAACTACGCTTCTTCGGATCTCCTACCCTTACAGGCTCGTTCCATCCCGGACGTGCAGAGAGGTTGCGATTCTGATCCCGCGGGGCATGTCTAGCCCCATGGGACCAGAATCGCGAACAGCCCTGTATGTACAGGCTGGGACTGCGATTCAGCTTGGCCTGCATGTACAGGGAAAGCCCAACTAACTCAGTCAGGGCTTTACAATCTGCACCCTGGCCCTCAGAAAAAAGACGTCCAGGGAAGTTATTCCCCCTCGAAGGTGGAATAACTTCCCCGCACAAGTCGCTGGCCCCGGACATACATTGCTGACATTAGAATCGGTCCTGTACGTCCAGGGGCAGTGACCGCCTGCCCTAACTCTGTCCCTGATCGGCCCCTTCCCTGCCCCCATCTAACCTCCTTGTATATCCGGTGGGGAGGTTAGACGCTGGTGGGGAGGGCATGAATAGCAGGCCCTTAAGGGGTAACTTGGAATTCCCAGCAGAAGATATATGTCGTGAGTCTTCCAAAAATGGGAACAACAAGGTTTGGTCTGACTAGCACAACCCAGGAAGGTCAGTTTAAGTCTCAAGAAGACCTGATGAAGGAATTTCAGATAGCCCCTAGTGACACATTTGCACTCGTGCAAGTCTGCCGTTATATAGGGTCGATGCAATGGGAAGCTTTGGGACAGGCATCTATAGAGAGGTTAGATACCTTCTTGAAATAAATAATAGGGAATGGGTGTTGCTTTCTCATATGTGGAAGGCATGGGTGATGCTGGCAGAGCAGCAACGGTACCAGGAGCTGGCACAGTGATGGAATATGGAACTGTGTACGGAATGGACTGGCGACATCTTGGTGCAGGCTCTCTGGTGGATACCGCAGGCCACCACATTGGTGATGCTCCATGAGATTTGGTATAAGATAATCCTATGTGCCGCCTTCTCTCCAGTAAGGGCTAGGGCGGCAGGGTTGGTCGAAACTGGGGTTGTCTCAAGTGCCCAGAGAGCACAAGCACTCTAGGCCATCAATTTTGGCTGTACCCAGCAATACAGGGATACTGGAAGAAACTACAAGCATATCTCTTTGCTGTGCTGAGCCAGAGAGTGAAATTTAGGGTGAAGGGCCTTATTTTAGGAGACCCAGCGGGCCTAGCAGTGAAGGGCAGGGGAGCCAAGGTTTTTGTACCAGGGTGTGCTGAAGTCCATGGCTGGATCCAGAACTCCCAGCTTATTGGGCTTGGCGGAACAATCTTCATAAATTAATGCAGATGGAGAACATCGCTGCTCAGGGAACACTCCAGCGCCTTATGAAGTTTATGGTCATTTGGGAACTCTATATCCACTCGCTCTCACCCAGGGGGTGCAGCATGGCCTTAAACTGTGTTTTATTTAGGTTATGAGCACACGCCGCCTTCGAACCTCTCTCCTTGCTTAGGGTTCTCTGCTTGACTTGCCAGAGTTGATTGAAATGGTTAATGTACTTGCTCTATTCAAGGGCTCTACCAGACGCGCATGATGTGTTGGGGGAGCGGGTCTGACTTGCTATCTCCTGCAATGTTGTATTTTCTGAATCTGTTGATGTTAATTATAAGTGGGGATGAGGGGTTTGGTACACATAAATGTAAAGAGATTACAAAATGAAAAGATCTGTAATTATGCATATGTGTGCTGGAGCCTCCTGGTCGGGGGGTGTCTGGTATACTTGTTTATTGTTGATTTTGCCTAATAAAAATGATTCAAACATAAACTGGCCAGCAATGAGTCCTGATCTCAATCCAATTGAGAACCTTTGGAAAGGGCTGAAATCTGCCATTGTTTCCAAGATTCCTTTTACCATTTACCAATTGAAGAGTGGGAGAATCTATCAGCAGACAGATATACAAAACGTATAGATGGCTGTCATATTTAGTAATCTCTTCAGATATCCTTGCTGGGAGATATGGTGTCACATAAAATAACCATCTTGCCTAAATGGCTATACGTTTTTCATTAATTGCCTCTTTTGGTTTATGTGGAAGGAAGCAATGCAGATCAGTAAAGCTCAGAGAAGATTTCCTTGGCAAAGAAAGAAGCCAAAGATAAGTCTTATGTCTATGATGGGCTCAAGTAACAATAGGGTGTTGGGTGTATCCAAATTTAAAGCATTACTCTATGGTGAGCCAAATACATCATTTAAAGGATTGGCTCATGGGATTGTCACACTATACTTTTTTATAGGATGGAATCTGCATTGTCTTTTTTCCTATACCTCTAATTAATTCATTTTGCACGTAAAGGGGACAAATTTCTGCTGCTACTACTACTACTAATCATTTATAAAGCACTACACGGTGTACGCAGCGCTGTACAAACAGATAGAGACAGTCCCTGCTCATGAGAGCTTACAATCTAATTAAGAGAGACGAGACAAAGGATAAGAGTAAGGTGAAAAGGAGGGTAAGGAGACACGAGGAAAAAGAGGGTCAGGATTCAAAGGTAGCTTCAAAGAGGTAAGCCTTTAACATGGACTTGAAAAGGGACAGAGATGAAGCCTGACATATAGGCTCAGGGAGTTTGTTCCAGGCATAAGGAGCAGCAAGGTGAAAGGACCGAAGTCTGGAGTTGGCAGTGGAAGGAAAGGGCAAAGAAAGAAGCAAGCCAGAAGAAGGAGCGGTGTAGGGAGAGAGAAGAGAGGAAGGGTAGAAAGGAGCAGAAGAGTGAATGCCCTTATAGGTCAGAAGGAGAAGCTTGAATTGGATACAGAAATGGAAGGGAAGCCAATGAAGTAATTTGAGAAGAGGGGTTATGAGAATATTGAGGCTGGTGAAAAATTAGTCATGCAGCAGAGTTCTGAACAGAGGGCGCGAAAAAGCAGTCCAGCCATCACCAGCCACCCGATCGGCCACAGCAGAAGGGAGCGGGCAGGTGAGCTCCTCCTCGCTCCCTACCACCAGGACCTATCGGGCGCCGCTCTCTGCATTTAAACTAAGGGTGCGAAGGTGCGCCCGCTCCTAAGGGCCTCGCTAAAGGGCCTTTTGGCATGGACCTGAGGTGCCCCAGGCAACTCTCACTATCTTACCTTCCATATTGAAGTCTCTACACTATTCTAAAACAGTATTGCTTAAGTCAATGCGCTGTGTACTGCATAGTTTGTCAGTCTCTGTTGTTCTAACACTACTTTAGCCATCGTATTTTCTGCATGCACCTCACTGTACCTGCTGTTTACTTAGTATCTTTGTACTCCTAGCACTGCTTTAAACAGTATTGCTTAACTCAGTGCACTGTTTACTGCATAATTTGATGCCTTTGAATTATGGTGCTGGTGGCGAATACTGTGTATACCATGGACTGCCCGAAGAACAAACCAGTCAGCACTAGAGGAGATCAAACCTAAGCTTTCTTTAGAAGCTTAGATGACAAGACTTTGACTTTCATACTTTGGATATATAGAAACATGACGACAGAAAAAGACCACATGGCCTATCTAGTCTGTCCTTCCATATCAACCACTGCAATAGTCCCATTTTTTCCTTTAGAGATCCTCTGTGTTTGTCCCACGCTTCTTTGAATTCAGATGCTGTCCTCATCTCTACCACATCCACTGGGAGACTATTCCACGGATCCACCATTCTTTCCGTAAAGAAATATTTCCGCATATCACTCCTGAATCTATCCCCTTTCACGCTTATCCTATGTCCCCTCATAGCAGAGCTTGCTTTCAATCGAAAGAGGGCTCTCCTATGCATTTATCATATCACCTCTATCCCGCCTTTAAGGTGTACATATTAAGATCATTAAGTCTGTCCTCATATGCTTTATAATGAAGACTACTAACCATTTTAGTAGCCACCCTCTGTACCAACTCCAGCCTGTTTATATCCCTTTGAAGGTGCGGTCTCCAGAATTTCACACAATACTCCAAATGAGGTCGCAACAAATACTTATACAGTGGCACTATCACCTCCTTTCTTCTGCTGGCCATTCCTCTCCCTTTGCACCCAAGCATTCTTGTAGCTTTTGCCGTTGCCTTTTCTACCTGTTTAGCTACTTTTAAGATCATCAGACACAATCATGCCTAGGTCCTGCTTTTCTTTAGCGGACAAAAGTACTTCACCCCCTATACTATATTGCTCCCTTTGATTGCTGCAGCCCAAATGCATGACCTTGCATTTTTTAACATTAAATCTCAGCTGCCAAATTCTAGACCATTCTTCAAGCCTAACTAGATCTCTCCTCGTTATCTACACCTTCATGGGTGTCTACTCTTTTGCAGATTTTGGTATCATCCGCAAAGAGGCAAACCTTACCCGACAGTCCTTCTGCTATCTCACTAACAAAGATGTTAAAAAGAATCGGACCAAGGACAGATTCCTGGGGCACACCATGGTAACAACCTCCTCCTCAGAGTGAGCTCCATTTATGTGTACCCTTTGTCGCCTCCCACTCAACCAATTTCTAACCAAAGCAGTAACTTTAGGGTCCATCCCTAGGGTGCTCAGTTTGTTTATAAGTCACCTGTGAGGAATGCTGTCAAAGGCTTTACTGAAATCTAAATACACCACATCTTGAACTCTCCCTCGGTCCAACTCCGTGGTCACCCAGTCAAAGAAATCAATCAGATTTGTCTGACAAGACCTACCTATGGTGAATCTATGCTGTTTCAGATCCTGTAATTCGCTGGACTCCAGAAACCTCACTGTTTTCTCTTTCAGCAGCGTTTCCAATAATTTAATCACCATTGAAGTCAAACTAACCGGCCTGTAGTTTTCAACCACATCCTTACTTACGCTTTTGTGTAAAGGGACCACATGAGCCTCTCTCCATTCCTTTGGCACCACTCCTGACTCCAAGGAGGCATTGAAAAGATCAGTCAGTGTGTCTGCTAGAACATCCCCAGGTTCCTTCAGTATTCTAGGGTGTATCCAATCCGGTCCCATCGCTTTGTATGCTTTAAGTTTAGCTACTGTATTTTCTCACGAACACAGTCTTCTGAAAATTATTCAAGATGCCCCTTGCTTCTGTGGGTGTTTTCTGAGGTCCTGCTCTTGGTTCTTCATCTGTGAGCCCAGAACAGAAGTATTTGTTAAGCAATTCCACTTTATCCTCATCACCTTCCACATATTCCTCCCCTTCACCCTTGAGTTTGACACTGCCACTTTTGCCCTTCTTCTCACTAACGTATCTGAAAAATGTCTTATCCCCCTATTTTTTTGCATTGACTATTTCCTCCTCTTTTTGAATCTTGCGAAGAGAGAGATCATTAGAGAAAGACATCGTGCTTGGCAAGATAGAAGGTCAACGCAGAAGAGGAAGGCCAGCAATGAGATGGATCGATACAATAACAGCAGCTATGGTTACCAGTCTGTCAACAATGAGTCGCCTGACTGAAGACCGAACACAATTTAGCACAACTATACAGAGGGTTGCCATGAGTCGACAAAGACTCAAAGGCACTTAACAACAGCAACATTGGACAACTTTTCACACGGTTGACCAAAAACAGCTCCTTAAAATCATAACAATGATCAATACCACAACCTCCCCACTCGATCCTTGCCCCGTGTCCTGGATTTAAATGTACAAAGGAAGAACTCGCTGAAAACATTCAACATATGGTGAACCAGTCCCTTTCTCAAGGCATCATGCCCGATGCCCTAAAGCTCACAACGCTTTGCCCAATAATAAAAAACAATAAACTTGACTCAAAAGACCCAAATTCATGCAGACCAAAGCCAGCATCCCATTTATTGCTAAAATAATAGAAAAAACAATTCAATTACAATTACAAGACCATATTGATGAGCACAAACCCCTTGACTCACACCAATTTGGTTTCCGCCCCTTCCATGGAGTGGAAACCCTCTTAATTACACTGATGAACTACCTCATCAAGGGCACAGATGTCAACAATCAAGGCTTTCTACTCCTCTTTATTGACATCTCTGCCGCCTTTGACAACATCAACCACCCTACACTGATCAGTAGACTAGAAAACTTAGGAATAGGTGGGACTGTTCTCAAATGGTTCAAGTCCTACATCACACATAGACTAATACGTGTTCAAATAGACCAAGAAGCATCAGAAACCTTCCCCCAGGGACAAGGAATACCTCAGGGATCAGCCCTTTCCGCTCTCCTTTTCAACCTATACTTGCAACCTATCACAAACATATTTAGAAAACACAGGATTAGTCACTTTATTTATGCTGAGGATATCATGCTCACCATCCCCATAACTACCAAAAACCCCACTTACGACTCCCTATCCGAATGCATGGCCGAGACTACCTCTTGGATGGAAACCAATTACCTCAGCATTAACCTCAAAGAAACGGACGCAATGTTTGTTACAAGAACACCCGTGACTGAGGACACTTTTCCAACAACAATCTCAATCAACAATACATCTATACCTGTTAAAAAGAGGTAAAATACCTGGGTGTAATAATAGATCATACCCTCACCATGCTACCACACATAAAGCAGACAGTAAGAACCATATTTCATAAACTCAAAACCATACAACACCTAAGGCCCCTCCTTGACACACATGACTTTAGATCGGTTGTTAATACACTCATCACACCCCATTTTGATTATTGCAAACAGTCTCCTAATTGGCCTACCACAAAAAACACGTACCTATTACAAAGAGCCCAGAACATTTGCGCAAAAGTAATCACCAAAGCTCGTCTAACAGACCATGTGACCCCGATACTCCTAGAACTACATTGGCTCCCTATAAACAGCCGAATCAGATATAAAATTCTCCTAACAACTTTCAAGCTCCTAAACGACATCGCCCCCTCACACCTATCAACACTACTACAGACCCCATCCGAATCAAGAGCTCGCAGACAAAACGCAGCCCACTCACTCGATGTGCCAAAAACATTCACGAAGACTAAAAAATCCTCAAGTGCCAGAGCCTTCACGTTCACTGCCCCCATGCTCTGGAATGATCTCCCACTAGGCCTCCGTATCATGAAAGACCTCTCCCAATTTCGGAAGGAACTCAAAACCTACCTATTCTCCGAACATTTCCAAATCCCCTACCCCCCAAGTCCCGTCCCACAGCATCCACAAACACACAAACTCAAAACTCCCAAAACCCCAATTAGCTAACCCCACATAGTCCTCCCCCACACACACAAAAAAAACGTATGAAAAAAATGGAAATAAATTCCACCACTTACACTTACACCTACGCATGACCTATGATTATTCTGTAACACATTGTATATAACCTCTTGTAAATAACCTATGTAAATAGTTTGGACAGTTTATCGCATTTGTTGTGATTTGTAAAAAGTTAAAAAAAATTTCTGTTCAATGTAAATGTATACCGAAGTATACATAATATGTTAACCTGTTCCATGTAAACCGCCCTTGATCTCTGGAAGGGGCGGTATAGAAGTAATAGATAAATAAATAAATAAATAAACATTGTTCCTATAGCATATTCCATAGCATATCCTCCGTGCAATGACCTCATTGTCCCTACTGATTACTTTGTATTCTTTGTACTCCTAGCACTGCTTTAATATTGTATCAGTCTGTTTCTCTTGTACCACTCCGACTTAATTTATCAGTTTGTATCCCATACACTTCTGTAACACATCGCATCAACTAACATCCTACTCACAGCTGTAATAATGTTGCCAAAATCAGCACTCCTCCTCCTCCTCCTCCTCCTCACCATTCTAATCTGCAACTCCTTCAACCAAGCCAACTCCCTATGCCAGTGATGGCTAACCTTTTTGAGCCCGAGTGCCCAAACTGCCGCACAAAACCAAAGAATTTCCTCAAAGTGCCAGCACGTCATTTGCATAAGTGGTCTTATTTGCATAAATATTTGCATAATGTTACCATACACTAACTTTTAGTAAACATGTCTCTTAATGAGTGTATGGATAAAGAAAGACTAAAAGATTTCTACATTACTATAATCCAGTGCCAACCGCCAGGCACATTAGGAACTACTACAAACGCTGCCCATTTAGAACCCATAGCAAACCCGCCGTATCCTGACAGCATTACCAGGACTCACAAAGCACCATACCCTACCTATCAAAAGGCAACACTGCAAATATTAAACCAATACATTTCAGAGAATACTGGGGAAAGAGAACAAGTGGCAACGTCAAATAGGAATTTCCTCTTGTACCAAACAAAGCGCAGATGTTAATGATGCACATTTCCCAGAGCTGACATATTCCAGTTAATAAATTCAAAATAAAGAGATATCTTTCTACCTTTTGTGCATTTTTTTTCAGTTGCAATTGGTCCAGCCATTTTCTTCTGGTTTCTTCATGTTTTCTGCTAACTCTCCATCGTCTGCTGTCCATTTGTCCTTTCTTCTCTCTTCTAGTTTTTTTTCCATTCTCTCTCTCTCTACATCTGCTTTAACATACTAATCTTTCTCCTTTTGCTCTTTCCTCATTCCTATTTCATCCACACAAATTTTACCCCTCCATCCTCAATCCCCAATTACTCTCCCAATACCTGGCCAATTGTAGATTTTTCATCCCTCCTACACAAAATATTTTTCCCCTCTCCATTTTACTCTCCCAGCCCCATCCCATTCTAATCCTCCCCCAACATCAGCTCCCTTCTAGTTCCAGTCTCACCCAGCATCCATTCCCTTCTTCAAGTCCCCCACTTCCCCTCAGCCCATTTCCATTCCAAGCCCCATCCCCAACAGCTATTTGCAGTTCAAGCCCCCTTCCACTCAGCCCATTTCCAGTCCTAGCAACCCCCCCAACCCATTACCAGTCCTAGCCCCCATAGCCCACTCCCAGTCCTAATCCCACCAGCCCATTTCCAGTCCTAACCTCCCCATCAGCCCACTCCCAGTCCTAACCCCCCCTCAATTTTTAGTTTAAGCCCCCCCAGCGCCTATCACCACTCCTAACCCCCCCAGCGCCCATCACCACTCCTAACCCCCCCAGCCCAGCGCCCATCACAACTCCTAACCACCCCAGCCAGCCCAGTGCCCATCACCACTCATAACCCCCCCCAGCCAGCCCAGTGTCCATCACCACTCCTAACCCCCCCAGCCCAGTGCCCATCACCACTCCTAAACCCCCCCCACCCCAGCCCATCACTACTCCTAACACCCCCCAGCCAAGCCCAGCCCATCACTACTCCTAACCCCCCCCAGCCCAGCCCAGCCCATCACCACTCCTAACCCCCCCCCAGCCCAGCCCAGCCCATCACCACTCCTAACCCCCCCCAGCCCAGCCCAGCCCATCACCACTCCTAACCCCCCCCTCCAGCCCATCACCACTCCTAACCCCCCAGCCCAGCCCATCACCACTCCTAACCCCCCCCCCCAGCCCAGCCCAGCCCATCACCACTCCTAACCCCCACCCCCCCAGCCCAGCCCAGCCCAGGGAAAATTAAAAAAAAAAAGAAAACCTGTCTGCTGCCGTTGTCGGGGCCGCCGCGGCAGAATCGAGCGTGCCGCGGGGCCCCCCTGTACCCACCCGGCAGAGCCTGCCCTCCCCGAAGCAGCTCTCTCTTTGGAGCTACAGTCAGACGCGCCGGCTTGCAGAGCGCGAAGGGAAGAGTTCCCTCGCTGCTCTGTTAAGCCCGCGGGGGCTGATGGGAAGTTCCCATCAGCCCCCGCGGGCTTAACAGAGTCGCGAAAGGGAAACTCTTCCCTTCGCGCTCTGCAAGCCGGCGCGTCTGACTGTAGGTTTTCTTTTTTTTTTTCAATTGCGGACCTTCACGCGTGCCAGCTGCAAGGCCTTCGCGTGCCACAGCTGGCACGCATGCCATAGGTTCGCCATCGCTGCCCTATGCCATCATCAGCATCAATATCTTATACCAATAATATCCTTTCATTACAAACAAAGAGAACCAGGTACATTCCACCCTTCTCTTTACCTTTATTCCCTTAGACCGTCTAGGCTCATACCCATAAAAACGCAACTTAGTCAAGGCAACCTCAACCATACTGAAAACATCCTGTACCTTTAAAATGGTTCTTAGTTAATGCAAGATCTCTAAAGAAGAAAATTCCCATCAACGACTCAAAACCAGGCCTCATGCTTAACAGAAACATGGCTCTACGACTCAGACACCATACTCCTTAATCAAACGAAAGCTCCAGTATACAATATATACCACTTCACAAGGCTCAGTAAAAAGGATGAAGGTGTAATCATTCTATGCAAAACATCACTAGGAGCTCAACAGATTTCCTCATCAAGTACTGAAGCTTCAGATATACTAACAATCAGTACAAGAAATCTTAAAATCACCCTAATATATAGATCCCCCCTCCTCTGAAACCAATGCACTGGACAACATAATTGAAACTGCATGCTCTGCTTCACCACCAGGCAAAGAACACATCATATTAGGTGACTTCAACCTATCTTCACTACATAATGCCCAAAGCACATCCTTCCTTCAGGCAATGGAAGACATTGGCTACAAACCAAAACTTGACATTTTCTACTCTAAAACCTGGTCCCATAACAAAAACATATCTATTATAAATATTCAACCAGTTCCATGGTTGGATAACTATATCATACACTTCAGCACTAAATCCGACTCCTGTTCTTCCATTAATACTTATGAAATTCCTTTGTTTAATCATTTTATATCATTTGACAAAGAGGTATTCATTAATAAAATAAGTCCAGATCTCGCACTCAAGAATGTCCTCGGCACAACATGGAACAGAACTCTGAGCGCAGCATCACTAAACCATCAAAAACATCAATTGAAAAAACGCAGAAACTCTCAACCTTTGTATTCTTAATCCTTGAAACAGATGAAGAGAGACTTAAGGAAGATTGAAAGAAGATGGAGACTCACCAAATCTGATGGTGACAGACTCAATTACATGAACACTTTGAAAATCTATTGTTAGAACCTCTTAAACACAAAAAAAGAATACTACTCAAAACTCCTATCAAAATCTCTCAACCGGCCAAGAGAACTGTTCCTCATAATCCAAAACCTAACAACACAACCAAATCCCAAAAACCTATCAATGAGTAACCTAACAGCTCAGCATCTCGCAAATCACTGCATGGAAAAATCCAAAATCAAGTCAATCTGTAACACAACCTCCTCTTATTCAGAACCCTACCAGCCCTACAACTTGGACCTCATTTCCACCAATAAGGATAAGATAGATCATTGTATCAAATCATTGAGCTCCACCACTTCAATCCTAGACCCTTGTCCTGTCGGCTGGATTAAATCAACAAAATCAGAACTTACACCATTCATCCAAAAAATTGTCAACCTTTCTCTATCTCAAGGTCACCTGCCAAACAACTTAAAAAGAGCATCCATACGCCCTATCTTGAAACAAAATGCACTAAATAAATCTTGCCCCACCTCATATAGACCAATATCTAGCCTACCATTCCTATCCAAAATCATTGAAAAATCAGTACAGTTGCAGCTCCAGCGCTCCTCTGGACCCCCATCAATTTGGATTTAGGGCACATCATGGAGTTGAAATGCTCCTAACATCTCTATTTGATATGATTATATAAGGAATCAACAGCATGAAACATGCATTCATTCTCATTTTCCTAGATATATCCTCAACATTCGATTCTGTAAACCACAACATTCTAATCAACCGCTTAAAGCACCTTGGTATTGGTGGCACTACTTTACGATGGTTTCAAGACTACCTATCTAACCGCACCCAACAAGTATACTTTGACAATAACTGCTCCAACCTATTCGCCCAACCACAAGGTGTCCCCCAGGGATCTGCTTTATCTGCATGACTTTTTAACAGGCCTTGGGCAAGTCACTTGACCCTCCATTGCCTCAGAAAAATCCAAGTTATCAATGTCCCTGTTTAATGTACATTACCAAGTTTAAGTTACAATGTAACCACTTTGAAACGATAAAGCAGTATAAAGACCTGTTAAATAGAAATCTATAACCTATCTACAAAGTCATACAATCGCATGATGCTGACTACAGAATCTACGCAGACGATATAATGTTATTCACAGCATTCAACACTTCAGACCCTAACTACAGAAAAATCACCAACTGCTTCAATGATGTCTCTGCATGGCTCAACTCAGTTAACTTCACAGTCAACTTGAAGAAAACAGAAGTACTTATCATTACCAGAAACAAAGCATTCGACCCACCCTGCTTACTCCATGTAAATGATGCCACACTGGAAATTAAAAAAGAAATAAAATACCATGGAATCAACCTTGATCAAAATCTTGACATGACCAAACACATCCTCATGACTACTTGCGCAATTTACAATAAAACCCAAATGATACAACATCTGAGAGCTCCCACTCTGACTTCCGCTCAGTTGCTCAAGCACTGATATGCCCACATTTTGACTACAGTAACAGCATACTACACGGATTCCCCAAGAAAACCCTAAAGCCCTTACATGGTTACACGTACAATAATGCGAACATAGTTACACGTACAATACATGATTACACGTACAATAATGTGAACCGAAAGATCAGATCACATAACACCCATCCTTTTCCAACTCCTCTGGCTACCGATACTTCAAAGAATCAAATTCAAAGCTCTTATGAACATCTTCAAAATCATAAACAACATAGCACCAACATACCTTAGCACACTGATAAACATTCAGCAACACACAATACAACAAAAAAGACAACTTGAAAAACACCCTATCTACTCCAAAACATGTTAGAAAAGTAAATCAGTCCACAACCAATAGAGCATTTTCGCTCTGTGCACCTGCCATATGGGATAATCTACCTCATACTCTATGGGAAATCAAAGACCTCAATTTAGAAAACGTCTCAAAACATTCATCTTCACGGGCTACTATCAATATGATCAATCCCCATAAATATCATATCATCGGCTGACATCCCAATGACATTCTCCATTTCCTAACCATTGTGACACACTCTATCATGTAAATCATCCTTAACCACTAATGATTTTCTTCATTGTATTTTATTGTTATTATTAATTGTAACTGTTCTCTGTAGTAGTTAAAATGTTCTCTGTAAACTGCTCTGATTACCAAGACAAAGCGGTATATAAAAACAAATAAATAAATACAATGAACAGATTGAAGGGGAGAAAAGTGGCTAAGAAGGAGACCAGCAAGAAGGTTGCAATAGTCGAGACAGGAAGTAATTAGAGAGGTGACAAGTGTTTTAGTAGTGTGTTCAGAAAGTAAGGGGCGAATTTTGTTAGTGTTATAGAGAAAGAAACAGGTTTTAGCTAGCTGTTGGATATGTGAGGAGACGGAAAGGGAGGAGTCAAAGATGCCCCCAAGGTTGTGGGCTCAGGAAATAGGAAGTAGAAGAGTTATCCAGAGAGACAGAGAAAGGGGGGGGGGGAGTTTAGGGGGAAAAATAAGAAGTTCAGTTTTGGACATGTTTAATTTCAAACAGCGGTGAGACATCCAGGTGGTGTCAGACAGGCAGGCAAAGATGCGAGACTGGAATGTCAGAGATATCAGGTGTAGAAAGATAGATCTGAGAATCATTAGCATAAAAATGATACTGAAATCCATGGGAGGAGATGAGAGCACCAAGGGACTGGGTGTAGAGAGAGAAAAGAAGATGGCCAAGAACAGATCCCTGGGGTACACCAACTGAGAGTGGGATAGCAGTAGAGGAGGAACCACTAGAACAAACATCGAAAGAGCAATGGGAGAGATAAGAAGAGAACCAGGACCGGGCAGAGTCCCTAAAACCAAGAGAGGACAATGTGTCAAGGAGAAGGAGGTGGTCAATGGTGTCAAAAGCAGCAGAAAGGTCAGAAGGATGAGGATAGAAAAAAGGCCTATGGATTTAGCCAGGACTTTGGCAAGTGCTGTCTCGGTAGAATGAAATGGACGAAAGCCAGATTGAAGTGGATCAAACAGGGCTTGAGAGGAAAGAAATTCAAGACAATGATGGAGGACTGCACGCTCAAGAAGTTTAGAAATTAAGGGAAGAAGGGGATGGGTCAATAATTAGAAGGACAACTAGGATCATGAGAAGGTTTAGATGTGACCACAGCATGTTTGAAGGCTGAAGGCACTGTGGCAATGGAGAACAAGAGATTAAGAATATGTGAAATGTAAGGGATGATAGAGGAGGAAATGGAACTATAGAGACAGGTGAGATAGGATCAGAAGAGCAAGTAGTAAGTTTAGAGGAGGAAAGTAGATGAGAGGTTTCCTCATCAGAGAGAAGGAAGAAAGGGTAACAGATTGAGGGGGAAAAGTTAGTATTGAGGTGGGGAAGAGGGGATGAAACTGATTTAGTGAGGAATTAGAGAATGTTCTTGTGATTTTGTCAAGGAAATAGCTACGGTTTGAGCAGAAAGAGGAGGAGGGGAGGTGCCTTGAGGAGAGAGTTAAGAGTTGAGACGGTGAGAGTCAGTGGCAAGAGAGTTCATCAGATGGACATAGCTCTCGCCAAGCAAAATTACTAAGGCTGATCTGGAAGGAGGGTAAGCATGAATTCGTAATATTAATCATCATCACATAGTATCTCCAGGAACAAGCAGGAATGTAGTCTTCACATATGGGTATCGTCGGTACTGACGGAACCTGCGCAGGAACGCTCCCAATCGTCCAATAGGAACGCTTTTGGGAGCATCCCTCAGCACATGCGCGCTGCCTTCCCGCCTTTCCAACTGTCCCTCTTCAGCTCTTCATTTTCCGCGGAGCTGACAGGATCTATTCCCTGTCACCGCAGAAAATTCAGTCGTTAAATTTCTTTTCTTGTGGTCGCGTTTGCCTACCGCACGATGCTTACCGGTACCGCCGGTTCTTTTGTTTCTTTTAAAAAAAAAAAAAAAATAATAACTTAGACTTAGACTGTTTCTCTTCAGAAACTTTTCTCTTTGGTGCCAGGCGCCATTTTGGGCACTAGGCCCCATATTCCTAAAACATGGAAAAGCCAACTAGTGGTTTTAAAAAATGTACTAAGTGTGGCGGTACCATCTCCGTCACTGACACCCATGATTGATGTCTTAAATGTTTAGGACCTGAACATTTCCCAACTGAATGTCTCTCCTGTATGGGGATGACTAAAAGAGGAAGGCAGAACCGGGCTGCAAAGCTTGGTACCCTCTTTTCTTCGGATGCCAGATCCATTGCATCGACATCGTCAAGGGCCTCTTCTTCCTCCCATGGATCTCAGGTAACTAAACATAAAAGCTGGTCCTCAAAGGGTAGCTCTCCCGCTAAGCATCAAGAGGCCATTGGTGTTGCCCTTGAGGGAACCACACCGGCAAAACAGCCCCGGCGGGAGGCTTCGGCTTCCAAAGCATCGATGGGGCTTCAGGATGTTCTCGAGGCCTCAACCTCGCAAGAACTACCTGTGCCATGCTCAGGGGTTCCGGCCGCTTTTACTGGCACCGACACCCAGGCATCGGCAGCGTCGATAGACCAGAGGTTCCTCGCTATCGAGCACAGCATCGCAGCTCTTCTTTCAGCTGCGGTACAGGTGGTCCATGGGGCACCAGTACCAACATCGACACTGATGCCGGTACAGACACCGGTACCGACACCGATGGTACCGGCCCCGGTGGGAACTCTTCCCATGCCATCTCTGGCTGGAATTGACAGATCGGTATCGGGTCAGTTCGGTACCGACTTCGATCGGTACCGGGACCGTATCTTGCAGGAGCATCGGGGTCAGGAATACTTCAATTCCTCCGATTCCGAAGACTCTGACAATTCTGCTGGCACTAGAGGGTTTCTCCCAGAAGATCCCTCTTCCTCCCAGCGCAGAATGTCACCTCCAGAGGACATGTCCTTTCAGGATTTTATCTGTGATATGGCCAAAGGTCTTTCAATCACAGTAGCTCCTGAAGAGGATCCCAGAGCAAAGGAATTGGAAATCCTCCAATATCCTAAAGCTCCTAAGGAGGCAGCCACTCTGCCTATCCATGAGATTTTGAATAACTTGATGCTCAGAATGTGGGAGACACCTCTGACTAGTTCTCCTCACTCAAGGAGACTTAATACTATGTATCGAGTTCCGCCATGTCCTGGATTTCAGAAAACTCGGCTGCCACACCATTCAGTGGTAGTGGAGTCAGCCATGCGTAGAATGAAAAGTACAAAGAGGCATGCATCCAGTCCTCCAGGTCGTGAATGCAGGACTCTGGATGCCTTTGGATGCCGCACTTTTCAAGCTTCCATGCTTTCAGCTAGGATCAGTTCATATATTCTATATATGGGAATGTTCCTTAAGGAAGTCACAGGAAACTTGGAACTTATGAGCCCATTTCTCCCAGATGACAAGAGACAAGATTTTTTTGCTCCAGTTAAGCATTTTCAGGATGTCTCCAAGTTTGTAAATCGTGCAGTCTTTGACTGCTTCAAATGCATCAGCAGAACCTCTGCTATTGCCATTGGTGCATGACGGATTGCCTTGCTGCAGGCATCAGACTTGGAGACTTGAGTACAGGACAAATTAGGCAACATTCCTTGAACTGGGGAGAATCTCTTCGGCAAGAACTGGCAGGAAAAGGCCGAACGTGGTATCCCCTGCTTCTACATCTCTCTCAAGCAGCACCTCGAGTTAGGGCATTCTCCAGATCTCCTTTCCCAGGAGAACGGGACGCTATGGCACCCGAATCCCAAGTCCCTGCATCTCATAGCCTGGTTGCTGAAGGCTTAGACCTCCAGGATCTCAACCTGTCCGAACAGGTAAAATATATCCTTCAGGCTTCTAGGAAACTTTCCACAAGAAGATCTTATGCCTTCAAGTGGAAACGTTTTACTATATGGTGCTCCAAGAAGGGATTAAACCCCCTTGTCTTACTCTTAGAATCGATACTAGAGTATCTCCTTCTCTTATCGAATTCTGGTCTAAAGACAAATTCGGTAAGAGTCCATCTTAGTGCAATTGCAGCTTCTTATAAGCCTCTGAACGGACAACCAGTTTCCTCTCATCCACTCCTATCAAGATTTATGAGAGGCCTTTTATTACCTAAACCTCCCATCAAGCCACCACCGGTGGCATGGGATCTAAATCTAGTTCTCTGGCAGCTCATGAAGCTGCCTTTTGAACCTTTGGCCACTACAGCCCTTATGTTTTTGACCTGGAAGGTCATCTTCCTAATTGCAGTCACCTCTGCCCATCGCATTAGTGAATTGCAAGCTTTAGTGGCTGATCCTCCTTATACTAGGTTTCATCATGATAAGGTTGTTCTTAGAACTCACCCACACTTTCTGCCAAAGGTGGTTTCGCCTTTTCATTTGAATCAATCAATTTATCTTCCTGTATTTTTTGCGAGGCCTCACGCCTCTAATGCAGAAAGAAACCTTCATACTTTGGATTGTTTAAGAGCCTTAGCCTTTTATATACAAAGAACACAGCAACATAGAAAGTCCTCGCAACTTTTTATAGCTTTTGACCCTAGTCATTTGGGACTTCCAGTCTCCAAAAGAACTTTATCTAAATGGATTGCCCAATGCATATCCTTTGCTTATGAGAGTAAGGGTCTTCCTCTTCAGGACCATGTCACAGCTCATTATGTGAGAGCCATGGCAGCTTCTATGGCTAATCTCCACTCTGTGTCTATCGATGACATTTGTCGAGCATCCACCTGGGCTTCGGTACACACCTTCACAGCCCACTACTGCCTGGATAAAGCCTCCCGTCGGGATGCCTTCTTTGGCCAAGCTGTTCTTCAAAATCTCTTTCAGACCTGAATCAACTCCTACCCACCAACCCTGGTGGAATGCCAGAGATCCATGGGAGGAAGGATTCCCACCTTCTAGGGTGGCACCTTCCTGGGGCTATCTCCCTGGCATCTTCAGCTAGGGAGTCCCCATATGTGAAGACTACATTCCTGCCTGTTCCTGGAGATAGCGTAGTTACTCACCTGTAACAGGTGATCTCCGGGAACAGCAGGAATTTAGTCTTCACAACCCACCTACCTTCCCTAGGAGTTGTCTCTCTATCTCTTTGTCTCTTTCCTCTCTCCCTCTGTCCTTTCACTTAGCTACAAACTTAACTGAAGAGGGGCAGTTGGAAAGGCGGGAAGGCAGCGCGCATGTGCTGAGGGATACTCCCAAAAGTGTTCCTATTGGATGCTGGGGAGCGTTCCCACGCAGGCAAGATCCCATAGCAAGTTGAGAGCAGGCAATGGATAGTCTCGTATCATATGAGTCGTCTGCCATGAAGAGTGGCAACTCTAATAGCCCAATTACTTAAAGCTCTTAGTATGCCGATTGGAGGACCCTGGAAGGGACGCCAGGCAGGATCCGCGGTGGTAGGCCGTCAGAAAATCAAAAAAGGGGTTTCCACGGCATAGAGTGATTAAGTGATGATCAGAATATGTGGGACTTTCTGGGGCCGATCTGAGTGGGACAAGAGCCATGGCACACCTTTACCCTCTGCTGGAACTTGTGAGAGAGCTTCTCTGTTCCCCCAAGGTGGATGCCGCGCTGTCGGTGGTGACCAAAAAGCCTACTATCCCTGTGGAGAGTAGTTCAGCCCTCAGGGATGTTGAAGACAGAAAGTTGGATACTTTGTTGAAGCAGTCATTGGATAGCAATTTATTTATTTATTTATTTATTTATTTATTTAACAGTATTTCTAAACCGCCTTATCTTAATAATCAAGGTGGTATCACAGCAAGCAATCAGGTAAAGTGTGTGTGTTGTACATGCAGTGAGGATAAAACTTAGTTGTGTGAGGGATGTGTTGGGTGCTTGATTTGTTTGAGCTATACACAGGGTGGGCTATTTACAGTGGTGCTAGAATCATATTTTATATATATTCAGTTGTTTGGGAGGATTGGAGTGCTGTTATCCATTCTCTTAGGTTATGTGATGTGACCATAGTGCTCTATGAACAGGATGGTTTTCAGTTGTTTTCTGAAGTCTTTGAGGTCTGGAGTTGCCCTTAGATCGGTAGATTGTTCCATATTGTTGGAGCAGCCATGGAGAGAGCTCTGTCTGTTGTGTCCTTGCGTGTGTGCTTGTACTCATTTGGGGTGCTGACTCGGTTGCGTGTTTGACTTCTTCTGGGACGTGCGCTGGTCTCCGGTTGTATGAGCAGGTGGAGGCTGTTGGCTGATGTGTGTTCTTTTATCTTAAATAGGTTTATGATAGTCTTGTATCTGATGCGAGCAATGATTGGGAGCCAGTGTAAGTCCTTTAGTGTAGGTGTGATGTGCTCCTGCCTTGCGGCTCCGGATATGATTCGAGCTGCAGTGTTTTGTGCCAGCTGTAGTGGTTTGAGAGCTTGTTTTGGTAGTCCGAGGTATATCGGATTGCAGAAGTCCAGTATTGGGGTTATCAGTGCTTGACAGACTGTACGGAAGTGTTCTGGAGCGAGGAGTGGTTTCAGTCTCCTGATGATTCGCATCCTGTAATATGCTTTTTGGATTGTTTTGTCTATGTGTGGTTTGAGGTTGAGTTTACTGTCCAGAGTAACCCCAAGGTATCTCACCTCCGATCTTATCGGTATCGTGGTGCTTTGTATCTTTATGTTTGGTGGGTGTGTGAAGCTTTGGTTTCGAGTGATGATTAAAGCTTCAGTCTTGTTGTAGTTTATAGCTAGATTGTTGTTTTGGCACCACTTCGCCATTTGGGTAAGGCAGTCTGCTATCTTAGAGAAGTCCGGGTTTTCGATTGATATCGGGGAGTATACCATTATATCGTCTGCGTATATTGTGTATTGGATGTTGTTCTCTTTCATAATGTTGCATATTGGTTGGATGTAGATGTTAAAAAGGAGTGCTGAGAGTGCGGATCCTTGTGGTACTCCTTGTTGGACGTTTATGGGCCGGGAGGTGTCCTGTCCCACCTTGACCTGTAGCTGTCTTTCTGTTAGGTACGAGTGGAACCATTTTAGAGTGGTACCGTGTATACCAGTGTTCTTCAGTCTCTCCAGGAGTATATTGTGATCAACTGTGTCGAACGCTGAGGAGATGTCGATGAAGATCATTATAATTCCATTCCTGATGTCGTCAATTATTCTTATGATGCTGTCGAAGAGGTAGATCAGGAGAGTTTCGACTCCATGGTTGGGACGAAATCCGTGTTGGTTGTCGTCGAAAGTTCCGTGTTCGTCAATGTGTTCCTGAAGTTGTAGTTGAACCGTCTTTTCGATTATTTTTGCGAGGAAGGGTATGCTGGAGATTGGTCGGTATGCTGCTGGGTCCTTTTTGTCGAGAGAAGTTTTCTTTGTGATTGGTCTTACTGAGGCAAGCTTTAATTGCTGTGGCATGAGTCCTTGAGTGAGTGAGTTGTGTACCATTTTATGAATGTTTGGTATGAGGCTTGCTTTGGTGGCTTTGACCCATGACACTGGGCAAGGGTCTGTAGGAGCAGTGCTTGTGTTGATTGTGGAGATGATGTCTGATATCTGCTCTTTTGAGGGTGAGTGGAATGTGCCCCAGGTTTTGGGGTGGACGTTCGTTCTGTTGGTTCTACTGGGTGTTGAGCGCTCTGTGGAGTGAAATTTGTCTTTGATGTGGTCGGCGAATATCTGTGGATCCACTTGTATTTCTCTTTCTGCTGCTTGCTCTTTTGTCAGGGTTTTTACTATTTCGAAAAGTTCTCTGGGTTTGTTGATGGACGAATTTATCAGGTTTGTGTGGAATTCTCTCTTTGATTGGTTGATGTGTTCATTGTATTGTTTTTGCTTTGTTAGGTAAAGATGTTGGTCGGAAGTAGTTTTGTTTTTTCTCCATCTCCGTTCAATTTTCCTGAGCTCCCTCTTTTCCTGTCGTATTTTTGCTGAGTACCATGGTTTGTTTTGTCTCTTGTTGTGGTGTTGTTTCTTGGTCCTGTCAACGGATGGTTTGGCGGCGTTAGCTAGGACATTGTTCCAGTTGGAAACTTGTTCCTCCAGGTCCTCTGAGTCAATGTTCAAGTGTTGTATTGTGTCCTGGATGAATTCGTCCTTGTCAAAGGACTTGAATCGTCTTTGTGTGTGTGGGAAGTTCGCTCTTTCGCTTGTCCAGTCTTCTTGTGATTGCAGATTTGTCTCGATTAAGTAATGGTCAGACCATGGTACTGGGGTGATGGTGGGTGTAGAGATTAGGTCTCTTGAAGTTAGGTAGTTTGATGCGAAGATGAGGTCTGGGGATGATCCTAGTCTGTGTGTTGGTGCATTGACTATCTGTGTGAATTGAAGTGATGACATTGCCTGAAGGAAGGCCTCTGCATCTTTTGTATTGGCGGACTTGAGGTTGAAGTCTCCGATTAGTAGTGCTGGTTTGTTGTTTGACGTTATGGCACAGGCTTCTTCGAGTATGAAGGCTAGTTCGTCGGGTGGAGCACGGGGTGCTCTGTAGGTTAGGCAGATTGCAATATTCTTGTTCTTGATGCTAATTGTGTTACACTGCTTTGTATCTGTGAGATTCAGTGTCTTGAACTTGAGTTCTGTTTTTGCTATTATTAGGACTCCTCCTCCACGCTTGTGGATGCGTGGGCAGTTGTATGCTGAGTAGTTGTTCGGTACTAGTTGGTTGAGTAGTACACTGTCGGTAGGGTTGAGCCATGTCTCTGTGATGCATATTATGTCTGGCTGTCGCTCTTCAATGTGGTCTACCAGAGTGTGTATCTTGTTGCAGATGGATCTGGCGTTTATGAGCTCAATTGATGTTTTCTTTGTGGAAGAGGTTGTTGCGACGTGTGCTTCCTTAGGGCCGGTGTTGGGGTTCGATTTGTGTCTGTTTTGTCTCTTTGTTTTGGAGGTTGCGAGTGTCTCTTTGTGTGTGTGTTGTGGACCGAGATATGGCGGTGCAGTTGGTGGGTACCATGGTGTGTTTGTTTGGGTGTAGTGGGGGTGTGTAGTTGGTGGGAGGAGTTGTGTGACTAGTAGGTATAGTGGGAGGAAGTATGTGGTGTGCATGTTGATAGCTTGTGATGTTCTGATAGGGCGACGCCTGTGTCCTTAGGTTTTCGTCTGTTGTTTGCTTTTTTGAGGAGAGCTGTACTTGTTGCAGGGGCTTGTCCTGGGGATGTGAAGTTGTATCTGTTGCGGTGCGTGAGCCTGTCCCGTGGAGGGAGCCTGTCCCTTGGATGTGAAGCTGTATCTGTTGCGGTGCGGGAGCCTGTCCCGTGGAGGGAGCCTGTCCCTTGGATGTGGAGCTGGATCTGATGCGGTGCGGGAGCCTGTCCCGTGGAGGGAGCCTGTCCCGTGGATGTGGAGCTGGATCTGTGGCGGACGCCTTGGTGCGGGAGCCTGTCCCGTGGAGGGAGCCTGTCCCGTGTGTGTGGAGCTGGATCTGTGTTGGTCGCCTTGGTGCGGGGGCCTGTCCCGTGGATGTGGAGCTGGGTCTGTCGCGGTGCGGGAGCCTGTCCCGTGGAGGGAGCCTGTTTCGTGTGTGTGCAGCTGGATCTGTTGATGAACTCTTGGTCTGACCCACTATGGTACATCCCAAGTCCCTATGTTCTTATCTAGCTAAAGATGACATTGCTCTAACATAGCATCAGCACTGGCATATCTCTGGGTTTAAGGTATCAATCTGGACAAACATGGTAATACCAAATATGGCCTTTCGGTTCAAGCCTCCGTTTGTGGATGTGTTATGGCCAGAGCCTGCCCTAACTGGGCACAGGGAATTCTAGAGTCGGCGGAGCAGCCTCAGTGGCCGGAGGTGACTGCAGTGGCAAAGTAGGATTCCAGAGCCGTTTACCAAGCAAATGCCTTCTGCAATGTCATCCAAGGGCTCTCATAGAATATGGCCTCAGTGGTAGTGGCACACTACTACCTCTGATTGCGTAACTGGTTGCAGAGATCTCCTCCAAGACACAGAGTAAGCTACCGGTTAAGGGAGTAGCATTGGAGAAGCTCGTGAAGGGCTTGGGGGAGTCCAAAGGGGGGCATCTGCCTTAGGACAAGCAGAAATGGGGCGCTCCCCAGCGTCGGCATGTGGTCATTCGAAGGATTTCACTGATTTTGCATGGCGCAGTTTGCTCCATACCAGAGGGATAGTCCCTTGTGGGGACAAGCCTACAGAGGCTTTCATGGAATGGGGCGTGGATACCACTCGACCTCCTCCTCCTCCATCCTGAAGAAGATACAATGAAGTGAGGCGGGTCCAAGCAGTGGTGGAGTCTGGAGGAGATCTGTTATGGGACTAATACCTGACCTGGCTCCACATCACGTTGGACCTATGGGTCGTCAGAGTTATTCGGGGGGCTACACACTGGAGTTCGCAAGGCCTCTCGATCCCGCCTTCATACGATACCCTAGCACAAAGGCTGTGCAAGTCACTCTCAAACAGTTGCTGCTATTAGGGGCCGCCAGGGCCAGTGCGGCAGAGGTTGATACGCCATTTATTTCATCATGCTGAAAAAGGAGGGTAGTTTTCGGCCTATTCTGGACCTCAAGCACATAAACAGATGTTTACGGGTGCCTCGGATTCACATGGAGACCCTCCGGACGGCTGTTCAGGAGTGGCAGTTTTCTTTCCTCCCTTGACCTCATGGAGGCTTATTTACATATTCTGATCCGTCCGGAGCATCATCAGTTCCTGCGTTTTGTTGAACCTAAGGAGCAGTTTCAGTCCCAAGTGTTGCCTTTCGGCTTGCCAACAGCCCCGCTCACCTTCACCAAGGTTACTGGTTCATCTTTACCTCAATGATGGGCGCATTCCAACATAGTCTCGGGAGTGGAGCTAGCGAGCGATAGCATGGTTATAGAGTTTCTGCAGAGCCTCGGCTGGGTCATCAATGTGGCAAAGAGCTAGCCCAGTCACAGGACCGGGAGTACCTCCGGGTGCCCTTCGGCACGCGCAATAGCAGGCTATTCCTCCCGGGACAGAGGGCAAGGAAGCAGCCCCCTTCCACATGACATCAGGTACTGAGGACCATGACAGCTACAATAGGGTGAGTGCGCCCTTTGTTCCGAGCACTGCTCTGGCGCTGGTCTTCACAATGCTGTCTGCTGAGCCAACCCTTTCCCTGTCGGGGAGCAACCTAGAATGCACTCAGAGGGTGGCTACAGTTAAACAGCCTCTGGAGTCACTACACTGTTTAACTTTCACAACGGACACCAGTCTCCTCGGTTGGGGAGGGTATTGTGAGGGCTGGGTGGCCCAAGATCACCGGATGCTAGGAGAGAGTGGCTGAGCGTTCAACTGGCTCAAGATGCAGGCAGTATTCCTAGCAGGGTAGGAGTTTCTCCCCTTCCTACAGGAAAACCGGTTCAGGTTTTCTCCAACAACGCCACCACAGTGACCTACATCAATTGACAAGGGGGCACGGGAAGTGTCTGCCTGGAAAGCGAAGCCTGCATCCTGCTGGATTGGGTGGAGACGCATCTGCAAGCCATTTCGGTGGCCCATATTGCGAGCATGGAAAAGGTGATGGCGGACGAGTTGAGTTGTATGCACCTGGGCCAGGAGAGTGGCAAGCCATCTTGGTGGCCCATATTGCGAGCATGGAAAAGGTGATGGCGGACGAGTTGAGTTGTATGCACCTGGGCCAGGAGAGCGGATGCTCAACGACGCAGTCTTCTCGCAGTTAACACAGATGGGGGCACACCCATAATGGATCTGATGGCAACCTTGGCGACAGCCAAGGTGAACAGATTCTTCAGCAGGCGATGGGAGAGATTGGCGGAAGACCTAGGTGCTCTAGTGCAGAGTTGGCCCACAGGGGGACTGCTCTATTTTTCCTTCCCGAGGAGCTCATTGGGTGTATCGTACAGAGAATGGAGATGCACCGAGGGCAGATGATTCTCATTGTCCCCGACTGGCCCAGGGGACCATAGTATGCAGAACTTATCAGAAGGACCTTGGTGCGGCCATGGTGTCTGCCAGTCCTGCTCTGGGGGCCGGTTTGGATGCCTCAGGTGGATCGATGCTGGCTTACGCCATGGCTCTGGATAGGGCTTGGTGGAGCAAGCGAGGTTAATCTGCTCCGGTAATTTCCACCTTGTTGAGGGCGCGGAAGCGGTCAGCACCATTGTCATCTATCCGTGTGTGGCATGGCTTTGAGGCCTGGTGTGGGAAGTGCCAGTGCTGGCCTCTATCAGGGTCTGTGCCCGAGCTATGGCAGAGAGCAGGGTCCCGGGTTTTTTACCGCCAGCAGAGATTTGTAGGGCGGTTACTTGGTAGTCTCTTTAGACCTTTGTGAAGTTTGACTGCCTGGATGGACAGGCTAGGGGGATGCAAAGTTCGACACAGCATTAATTTAGGCCAGGCTCGCAGTTCCCTCCCAAGTGTAATACTGCTATGGTACATCGCAGATGTTGGGATTGGACCGGAGGGACGATAAGGAAAGAGCAATTAGACTTAGCTGCTAATTGTTGTTCCTTGAGGAACTCCAGTCCCGAGTCCCTCCCTGTTACAGTAATTGCGACAGTTTGGCGATCCCGGGCCAGGAGAATAGTTCGATGGGCGAGAGTAGGTCCGGCACATAGTATCAAGGAAGAAAGTCCATCAGAGCTTGCGACAGGTGACCATTCAGAAGACTGATGAGTAAGCCTTCTTTTCTTCCTTGCTGCTGTAGGGTCCCTGAAGAAGTGGACGGATCTGTTTCTGGTCTTTGTTTTGGAATATGATAAATGTAGTTCTATTTTAAACTTATTTCTTGCTCCTGTGAATCTGCTGTGTTAATAGTTTACTGGGGCTGGTAAGTGGGGCCACCTGCCTAAGTACTATGAAGTCATCAAAAGATGACATGCTCAGGCTCCAAGCTGCTGGAAGAGGTACAGTACCCAGAGGTCGGGACTGGACTGGAGTTCAAGGAACAGCAATTATCAGGCAAGTCTAATTTTTCTTTGCAACTTGTGGTGGATAAATGGAAAGCCAAGCTGCCTACTGCAATTACTGCTCAACAGTTAATGAAAATGTTAAACCAGCTCAGAGAGGTTACCGTTAACAAGCAGTTACAGGAACATCAATATAAGATATTGATGCGCTCATATTTTTCTCAAACTACGGTGCATCGAGCTAGGCTTTCCCTCTATCAGTGTTTAAAGTTTGGGATGGCAGTAGGAACCTTAGGGCATTTCTTATGGCTCTGTCTTCATATCCAGAAATTCTGGGAATTAGCAAGGGCTCTTGGATGTGTAGTTACATTTGGATATGAATTGTATTTTGTTCAATGTGATGTGATATGCAGTGCTTGGGAGATTTCCAGTGGGAATCTAGATTTGTACATAAGGCCTATTACTTAGCAAAGAAATGTATACTGTTCAGATGGATTGATAAAGAGGTCCCAACTATAACCCAATGGAGGCTGTTGCATGACGTGTATATTGGAGAAAATAGCCTCTGGGAATCCAAATAAGAGCTCTTGGAAAAAATTTGGCAATCTGGGGAGCTTACCTGTATGCATTACCACTGTGAGCTTGTAGAACTGCTTTTAATTTTTAGGCCTTAGTGTAATCAAACTCTGGAATTTGTTACCAGAGAATGTAGTAAAAGCTATTAGTGTAGCTGGGTTTAAAAAAGGTTTGGACAAGTTCCTAGAGGAAATGTCCATAAACCATTATTAAAAGGGACCCAGGATATCACTGCTTGACCCAATACAAGCATTGTGGAACCTGTGTCTTTTGGGGAAATTGCTAGGTACTTATGACCTAGATTGGCCACTGTTGGAAACAGGATACTGGGCTTGATGGACCTTGGTGTGACCCAGTATGGCATATCTTATGTTCTTAATTTGATTGATACCAGTTCTTTTACCTATTACACTCCAGTGAATGTAATAATGGAGGGAAGAGGGGTGGAGAGAAGGGGATGTAACTTTCTTTAAATAATTAAAATAGAAAAATTTGTGTAAGAGTCACCATAAACTCTGTCCCAGTTTGTATTTGTTCTCCTGGGATCAAAATTTCTTTTCTATAAGAAGGTAGCTATTAAAACTGAAGATTCACAGTACATTATATTGCTTTGTATTAAGTTGCAACTGAATGAACTATCCTAGTTGTGACATGTCCTATTTGAAAAATATTGTAGTTAGATTATGATCATTACAAAAACAGGAGGATTTAATATATTTGAAAAACAAAATAATATACTTAATTGTTCTAGCTTCTCCACTTTTCATAGTAAAATTACATTTGGAAAACTGTCTTCTGCTCATGACTGGCAGAAACTCTGGATACAAAAAGCACCATAAAACACTACTACTTATCATTTATATAGCGTTACTAGGCATATGCAGCACTGTAAATTAGAATTGTACTTCAGTGCAGAGGGTGTTGTGGGATGGCTCTATACCCACTTTCCACTGAGATATGCTTATATGAAAGTTGACAGCATGGTTGGTTGCTTGGAGCTTCCTTTATATAACACCTGCCAGTGAACTCTTCTTGTTAAGGTGTACATTTGCTGTGGATGGAGTGACCTGTAAAGTGAATAAAGAAGTTGAACGTGTGCTTCAGGATTTCCACAGAACTGGAAAACCTATTGGGTATGTATGTACTTTCTGTGCATATCTGTATACAGTGCATGTTATATATATTTAAACATAATGTATATCTCTCATGTCCTGGATGATTTTTCTGGTACATAAAAGCATCAGCTGCCATATATACATTGTGTGCTCATCTGGCACATAACACACCTCCCATGGTAGATATCCACTTCTCCTCAACTCACCCTTTATCTCACACACCACAAGATTCAATCTGTTAGCTGCATCCCCCTCATTCCCATTTCTTTCGGTCTTATTTCCCCAGACTAAGACCATCACTGAAGGCTCATTCCTTGTCTTCCCTCCCACCACCTCTGCCAGATTCATCTGTGCCTCCATTTCCTCACAGACTTACCTATCTCCAGAAACAAGCAGGAATGTAGTCTTCACATACGGATGACGTCGGTACCGTCGGAGCCCGCGTGGGAACGCTCCCCAGCGTCCAATAGGAAAGCTTTTGGGAGCATCCCACTGTGCCTGCATAGGTGCCTTCCCGCCTTTCCAGCTCTCCCTCCTCAGTTCTTTGTTTTCCGTGGAGCCGACAAGAAGCAATTTCTGTCACCTCAGAAAATTTGTCTTTTTCATATTTTTTTGTGGTCTCATCTGCCTTCCCGTCGACGCTGGTATCAACTCCTGTCAGTGCTTTCTTTTTTTTTTTTTTTCTTTCTTTCTTTCTTTCTTCTTTAAAAATAAAAAAATTCTGTGAGGGAAAGAACTTTTCTTTCCTTCAGGCACATCAATGCCATCTTAGGCTTAGGCCTTCCCTTTTGTAACAGACAAAATGGAAAAACCTTCCAGTGGTTTTAAGAAGTGTTCCAAATGTGACCATACCATTTTGGCCACAGACACCCATGACTGGTGTCTGAAATGCTTAGGGCCGGATCATCAGCTGTCAGAATATGTCCTCTTTTGTAGGAAGATGGCAAAGAGAGGCCTACAGAATCGTGCTGCAAAGTTGGACACCCTCTTTGCCTCTGATGCAGTATCTTTAGCATCGATGTCCTCAGGAGCTTCCTCTTCCTCCCAAGGATCTCAGGTATCGAAATCTAAGTCTTTGTTGAAGGCTGGCCAGCCCTCCAAGGGTAGATCTCCTTCTAAGTATCAAGGTGCCTCAGGCGTTGCCCTGGAGGGGGACACACCGGCCAAACAACCCCGGCAGGTGGAGCTTCCCTCCAAAGTCTTAGTGGGGTCCCAGGATGCTCCCGAGTCCTCCACCTCCGGAGAGTTCCTGGTGCCATGCTATGGGATCGTGGCCCGCAATTCCGGTGCCAATACTAGTAAAACCTTTACAGTCTTTTCCGCAGGTGTCGGTACCGGCTTCGGTACTGATACCACCCGCATCAACTTTTGTGCCGCTTACCATGCTACCGCCCATGCTGGCCCTCAAATCCATTTCCGGTACCGAGGTTCCAGCACCGCAAGTCTCAGCTATTGGTTTTGATTGGTACCGAGTTCGTGCGGAGCGGGAACACCGTGCTCGTCGATAATTTGAATCTTCTGATTCTGATTCATCGGATGATGAATTGGTCGAAACCCAGGACATGAGAACTATCCTGGAAGACCCATCTCCATAGTGTCATATGTCCCCTCCAGAGGACATGTCTTTTCACGATTTTATTTGCGATGTTAGGGGTCTGTCCATAACAGTGAAATCGGAGAAAGAGCCTAGGACTGAAGAACTAAAATTCTTCAATACCCTACCGCCCCGAAGGAGGCTGCTACTCTCCCTATCCATCAGATACTTCACGACCTTATGCTTCATATGTGGGAGACACCCCTTACCATCTCTCCCCATACCCGGTGACTCAATACCATGAACCGGGTACCAGAGTGTCCCAGTTTCCAAAAGGCGCAATTGCCGCACCATTCCATGATGGTGGAATCAGCAATAAAAAATGCTAAGACACATTCATCGAATCCTCCTGGTAGGGAATCAAGAACCTTTGATGCCTTTGGTCGACATTGTTTCCAGGCCTCCATGTTATTGGCCAGGATCAGTTCCTACATACTCTATATGGGTATGTTTCTTAAGAGGCGGCTAAGGATTTAGAGTTAATGGCTCCTCTTCTCCCCAAATGACAAGAGAGCAGATTATCTCATCCTTGTAAAGCATGCTCAGAATGTTTCAAAGTTTGTTAATCAGGCTGATGCAAGTTTTGAGTGCATCAGCCAGGACATCATCCATCTGCATCGATGCACGCAGGATTGCTTGGCTTTAAGCATGAGATCTTGAACAATGGGTTCAAGATAAGCTGGGTAATATCCCTTGCACCGGTGAAGACCTTTTTGGCAAGGATTGGCAAGACAAGGCCTCTTAGTTAGAATCTGAGAACAGTACCCTTAATAGGCTATCTAGAACTACTCTCAACCCAGGTAGGAAAAAATCAGCAAAGAAAGCTTTTTTCAATTAGAAGACAACCTGTTCAATGTAAGTGCACAGCAGGCTTTCCCTGCTATGTACAAGACTATTATCTGTAAACCGCACTGATTTTAAAGAGCACGGTATATAAAAGCATAAAATAAATAAATAAACCCTGCTGTTCAATGTCAACATCATGCTCCTCAGAAGGGGCACCAACCATCAGAGCAGCAAAAGAAGGCTCAGACTCCTAAGTCACAGCCATCTCTGAAGACCTAGCCTCCTCAGGGTCTTTGACTCCTTTCTAGAGAACATAGCAGCTTTGCCTCTGGAGATTCCAGATCTCGTCCACATCCGTGGCAGACTCTGTCACTTTGCCCACAGGTGGCATCTTATGACATCAGAGCAGTGGACTTTGTCCATAGTACAGGAGGGGGTACAAGCTTCATCTACAAGATCTACCTCCCCCCCCCCCCCCGCACTCCTTCAAGAGAGTTCTGCTCTCAACACCCTCTCACTGCTCTGTTGCTTCAAGAGGTCACCTCCCTTCCCTTGCAGGGTTCAATAGAGGAGGTCCCACCATCTCAACATGGAATGGGCTTTTATTCTCCATACTTCCTCATTCCAAAGAAAACAGGAGGGTACAGGCCCAATCTGGACCTCAGAGAACTGAAGAAGTGCCTGTTTCGGGAGAAGTTCAAAATGATCTCCCTAGGGACCCTTCTCCCCTATCTCCAAAGTCAGGATTGGCTCTGTTCTCTAGATCTAAAGGAGGCATACATTCAAATACTTATTCATTCCCAGCACAGAAGGTTCCTGTGCTTCATATTTCAGGGGAGACGTTATAAATACAGAGTCCTGCCTTTTGGCCTCGTCTCTGCCCCAAGAGTCTTCACAAAATGCATGGCGGTAGTGGTTACATTCCTAAGGATTCTAGGAATATTTGTCTTCTCCAGGACCAAGCAGGAAGTCAGTCCTCACATATGTGTGACGTCGTTGCCGACGGAGCCCTGGTGCGGAGCATTTCCCCAACTTTCAAAGAAAGCCTTTGGGAATTGCAGCGCGCATGCGCGGTCCTCTTCCCGCCCAAGGGTGCCATCTTGCTCAGTCTTCTTTTTTCCGCGGAGCCCGACGGACGTAGTTCATTTTTTCCCCGAGGAAAAAGTTGATTTTCTCTGTTTTTCACTTTTTTTCTCCGGTTCGACGCCGGGTCTTTTTCCCGCTCGGACCGATACGCCGGTATCGGGTCCTTTTCTCTCCATTTGGTTTTTGTCCTTTGTCACTGGCGTTCGCGCCTTTTTTCTTTTTTCCCTGGCAGACCGGTCTTTTGACCTAGCAGGGGCCCTTTTTCCCCCGATGGCTGCCAGCGGGTTTAAGAAATGTGATCGGTGTAAGAAACGTATGTCTCTTACCGACACACATGACTGCTGCCTCCGTTGCCTCGGACCCGATCATGACCCGATGATCTGTGGTCCGTGTGGCAAAATGTCCTCGAAGGCGTTGAGGAGTCGGCAGCATCAGAGGGATCGAATTTTTTCTGACTCCACGTCCGGCCGGGCCCAGACCTCGTCAGAGGCCTAGACGTCTCGGGACTCCGGCCCCAAGCAGCATCGGGGTTCCTCTGAGCGGGGGTCTCCTTCACGGGAACATCGCAGGAAGAAGAAACCTGCGAGGGCGGCGTCGGTGGACGCTCCTGGTTCCTCGAGGGCCAGGTCGCATAGCCCCGATAGCCGTCCGGGGTCTTCGGAGTCGGAGAGGCCTGCCAAGCATCCTCGTGTCGAGATGGAGTCTCCTGGACATGTAAGTGCTGTTGTCTTCGTTGACTCTGGCCCGAGTCGGCGGCTACTGGGTCTCCTGAGCTCGGACTTAGGTTGACAACCTTGGAGAGCAGCTTCGCTGCCTTCATGGAACAGCAGCGGGCATTGATCGCCGGTCTCACTGGTGCGTCTGCCCCGACCACCGGGACCTCGACGTCCAAGTCGACCCCGGAAGCCGAGCCGATCCTCGAGTCCATGCGGGCTCGAGTCGATCCTCGGCCACGGTCTCCCTCGACCTCCCGTTCGGAGCCGAGGTCGTCGGGGCGGGGGGAATCGGTGCCCGCCTGACCGGAGCTGCTCGATTCCTCCTCCGAGGAATTGGGCTGGGAGACGGCGGACGAAGAGTCACCCGACACTCATCGGACTCGGTGTGTCCCATCGGACTCGCCGACGGTCCCCACCGGAGGATACCCGGTTCTCGGACTTCGTGCGGGATATGGCCAAGGCCTTGGCCTTCCCCGCGGATCCCGAGGAGGAGCTCGAGGCCCTCCAGTATGACTCTCCCCCGAAGGAGGCCTTTACTGTTCCGGTTGCTCCGATGCTGGAGCGGCTACTCTTCCGCATGTGGGAGACCCCGGCCTCGACGCCGGTGTTAAGCAAGCGGGTCGATTCCATCTATCGAGTCCGCAAGAGCCCCGGGTTCCAAAAGGCACAATTACCGCACCACTCCATGGTTGTGGAATCGGCCATGCATCGACTGAAAAGTCAGAAGATGCACTCCTCGGTGCCTCCCGGCCGGGATGCCCGGAACCTGGATGCCTTCGGTAAGAAGTGCTTCCAGGGCTCTATGCTTGCTTGCCGTGTCCAGACATACCAGCTCTACATGGGCATGTACCTCCGAGACCTGGCAAAGGAGATTGCCGTGTTCTCTGCTGGTCTCTCCGAGGAAACTTTGCAGAGGTTTGTGATAAGGAAGCTTATCATAGCTCAGGTAGGAGCTATAGAAAAGATGATGTGACTCTGAACAAGCAACCTGTCAGTTCTGGTAGAAGCAAGAAAACAGAGTTTTCACATAAAAGACTACCAGTCCCAGAATGCACCAGGTTTCCAGCAGCCATGAGAGGGGCTGAAGTGAGAAAATGTGTGTGCAATCAAGAGAGCTATGAGGTAATCCCTAAGCACTCATCTCAAAGGGCAGGGCCTGATTCAAGACAGCTGCGCTGTGTTAGGGAGCAGCACACATTAGAACAGGATAAGAATAGAGCTTATTCTTCAGATAACAGTTACTACAAGCTCCAGCCCAGCTTCAGGGAGAGCTACAAGAACAGCTTCAGAAAGAGATACAGAGACAGCAACGGCTACAAGCTCAAGCACCAGTATCACCTGGAGAAACAGAAGCCAAGCCAAGCGGATAGAGAAAGAAGGAAACTCTCTGGAAGGAAGAGAAGAAAGCCCATTGGAAGGTCTGGGAGATTCCAAGGCAGTACCCATACTGGGAGGTATTCCAAATGCCAGCAGAGTCCATTGGACTGGATTCAGCCAGAGGAATGGATTGGTAGAGATAGGAATCACCAGTGGCTACCTGGAAGAGAGAAGACTGCATGTGGAAGGGACTTTCAGACCAAGGCCAGAAGGTATGTGAGAGGAGATCCAGTGTCCAGGGATCAAGATTGGAAGGCTGGACATCAGAATTGGATTACATATTGGCCAGGCTTTACAGAGAGGAATTATGATGGCAGGAGAGGCTCAGGTATGAACACTGATCCAGACCCTATCTATAATAGAGAATGGCAGCAAGGGAATAAGCATTCTCATGATAGTGCCTTAATGAAAGACTCATCTGTGCCAATGTATGATATTGACCCTATGATTGTTGATGAAGGGGGAGATACAGCAGATGAAACTATTTATATGGACTGTTCTCTATCTAAATGCTATTGCTAGTTTTCCGTGAGCAAACACATCAGCCATCACCAAGAAACCTAACTTTGTTCTTTATTTCCACTGCAAACAGCTCTTAAAGCAGGATTTGGGTTCACACAGTAGCAGCCAGCCAGCTAAAGGCTTACAGCTGGGCAATTGATAGTAATTAAAGCTGCACCTGATTGTGTGTGTGAGCAAGGGAGAATCACTGCTGAGATCTGCGTGGAAAATAAGCAGAAGTTAACCTAACCAGCAAAGTTTATTCTTTTCTTTGTGCCTTTGTATTTGGTAATTATTTGCTAAGAAAACATTAGCTAATTGCCTGACAAGCTGAAGGTTGTTTTCTGGTTTACTTTGTGACTTTTTGTTATCCATTTTAAACACTGCAAGCAAGTAACCTCATTTATAGTGCTATCAAGCATACATGTGCTGGGTGAATTAAACCCCATCAATAAAAGAAGTATTTTATTGATCTTACCACTTGGTTTCACAACTCAAATTATTGTCATCAGCTGTGTTTGGGAGTGAATGAACTACAATACCCACAATACCTTGCAAGAATCATATGAATATATGCATCGTCAAGATTGTGTAAGTTCTCACCCTAGGCAGCCGTCTGACAGGTTCCAGGCCTTGTCCACCGGTATTCGAGAGTGCTCGAAGTTTATCTCTCGAGCAGCCTACGATGGCTTCGAGGCTTCGGCCCGAGTAGCCGGGGCCGGCATCAGTGCCCGCCGACAGGCTTGGCTACAGTCATCCGACCTCGAGCCATGGGTCCAGGACAAGTTGGTCGATGTCCCCTGCCGAGGTGAAAACCTCTTTGGCAAGCCCATGGCTGAAAAGGCTGCAGAACTCGAGACCGAGACTCTGACCAGGACTAGGCTTTCCAGGAAAACCTCTGCCCCTTCTCAGAAAAAGAAGGGCTCAGGAAAAAAGACCTTTTACCCGAGGAAGTCATCTGCCTACAAACAATGCCCTCATTATCAGGCCTCTGCAGCTCCCCAACAGGGTCAGTAGGCCAAGGGGCAGGGTCAAGGGCCCCGTAGGCAGAAGGCCCCCAAGCCACCAACACCGGCCCCTGCTCAGCAGGGTGGGGGTTTTTGACTCAAACAGCATAGCCTCTTCTCCTCAACTGGCTTCTCTTAGCACAGGAGGCCGGCTGGTCCACTTTGCCCACTGGTGGTCAGTCGTCACGTCCGATACCTGGATTCTTCATATAGTCCAAAAGGGCTATCTTCTCCATTTTCACCAGGTACCTCCCTCCTACTTTCCAGGGGAGCCTCCAAGACCTCCTCTGCACCGGGACCTACTCCTTCAGGAGTTGATAGGTCTGCTAAAGGATCAGGCTGTGGAACTGGTGCCCCACCACCTGAGAGGTCAAGGCTTTTATTCCAGGTACTTTCTGGTACCAAAAAGAACAGGAGGCCTCAGACCCATCCTAGACTTGCGAAACCTCAACAAGTTCCTGGAGCGGGAAAAGTTCAAGATGCTTACCCTTGGAATCCTGCTGCCCTACCTCCAGCAGGGAGACTGGCTATGCTCCTTAGATCTAAATGATGCGTATACTCACATCCTTATTCATCCAGACCACAGACAATATCTCAGGTTTGTTGTGGGAGGAAACCACTATCAGTAACAGAGTACTACCCTTTGGCCTGTCATCCGCTCCCAGGGTGTTCACCAAGTGCCTGGCAGTGGTGGCGGCCTACCTGAGGCTTCAGGGTCTTTTTGTGTTTCCGTACCTGGACGACTGGATCATAAGGGGCCACTCTTCCCAGGAGGCCAACCAGGCCACCCTTCGCACTGTGGCTCTGCATCAGCACTTGGGGTTTGTCATAAACTTCGCAAAGTCCACTTTGCTCCCGTCCCAGAACCTGGAGTTCATAGGGGCCAGGCTCGACACTCTTCAAGCGAAGGCTTTTCTGCCTCTGGACAGGGCCCACAGGCTAATGGATCTGGCCAGCCAGTTTCGCAGCAATTCCCTGGTCTCTGCCAGGCAATTCCTGAGGCTACTCGGCCATATGGCTTCCACGGTTCATGTCACCCCAATGCCTGCCTGCACATGCGGCCTGCTCAGTGGTGCCTTCGCACTCAATGGCTTCAGGCCACAGGGAGCCTGGCGGACTCCATCACGATATCCGACCTACTGGTCTCCTCTCTGCATTGGTGGCTTCATCTTCCGAATCTGGTGCTTGGAGTGGATTTTCAATCCCCTCCATCTTCTCAAGCGCTCACAACAGATGCTTCTCTTCTCGGTTGGGGAGCACATTGCCAAGGGACATGTACTCAAGGGTCTCTGGACCTCTTGGGAGGCTTCTGAACAGATAAACTTCCTGGAGCTATGGGCGCTACGCCTAGCTCTGAGAGCCTTCTCCCACCTCACCTCTCACCAGTCTGTACTGGTTCAGACGGACAATCAAGTTGCCATGTTCTATGTGAACAAACAAGGAGGCACAGGCTCCTTCCTTCTTTGTCAGGAAGCTCAACGGCTGTGCTCTTGGGCTGTCAATCACGGGATCCTTCTCAAGGCTGTCTACCTCCCAGGTCAGGAAAATTACCTGGCAGACAAACTGAGCAGGATCCTGCAACCACACGAATGGAGATTGAACCCATTGGTGGTTCAGCAGATCTTTCTCAGGTGGGGACTCTCCACCATGGGTCTTTTCGCCAGTCCTCTGATCCGGCAACTCCCGAGATTTTGCTCCCGGCAACCGCATCCCCTCCGAGTAGCAGCGGATGCGTTTCTAATCTCGTGGTCCACAGGCCTACTGTATGCGTTTCCTCCCACTCCACTAGTGTCCAGAACGCTGTTCAAAGTCCTCAGGGACGGGGCTTCGTTGATTCTCATTGCCCCCAAGTGGCTGAGACAACCGTGGTTCCTGCTTCTGCTACAGCTAGCGGTGGACACCCCTCTGCCTCTGGGGTTTCAACACGATCTCCTGTCTCAGGATCAGGGGACTCTCTTGCAGCCCAACCTCCAGTCCCTACATCTGATGGCCTGGCTGCTGAAAGGGTAGTCCTGGCTCTCCTTCTGCTGCCTCGAGAGGTGGAAGATGTCGTCTTAGCTTCTAGACGGCAATCCACCAGGATATCCTACGCTCTTAAGTGACGTAGATTCTCCACATGGTGTACTCAGCACAACGAGAATCCTTTCTCGTGCTTGGTAGCGGTGGTGTTGCAATATTTGCTTTACCTCTCCAATCTGGGCCTTAAGTCTAACTCTGTCAGAGTTCACCTGAGTGCTCTCTCAGCTCACCACTCGCCGGTGGACGGCAGGCCTCTTTCCAACCACCCTTTGGTGACTCGTTTCCTCAGAGGCCTCCTTCTGCTTAAGCCTCCTTTGCGATCACCGGCCCCTGAGTGGGATCTGAATGTGGTATTACAGCAGCTTACTTGTCCGCCTTTTGAACCTATGGCTACCTGCCCTCTCCGTTTTCTCTCCTGGAAAACTTTATTTCTGGTAGCTCTCACCTCTGCTAGGCGAGTGAGTGAACTGCAGGCTCTAGTGTCTGATCCTCCTTACACTAGGTTCTACAGGAATAGGGTAGTCTTACGGATTCACCCTAAGTTTCTTCCTAAGGTTGTCTCACCCTTTCACCTTAATCAGGAGGTGGTTCTTCCGACCTTCTTTCCCAGGCCGCATGCCAATCGGGCTGAGATGGTCTTGCATACCCTGGACTGTAGGAGGGCATTATCCTTCTACCTTGACCGTACGCCGGAGCATCGGAAGGCTGTTCAGCTTTTCGTTTCTTTTGACCCCCAATAAGTTGGGGCTCCCTGTCTCCAAGCGTACGCTGTCCATTTGGGTCGCTGACTGTATTGCCTGGGCTTATGGGGCAGCCGGCCTCTCGTTGGAGGGTCGAGTCACGGCTCATCGTGTCAGGGCGAAGGCTGCGTCAGTGGCTCATCTCCGCTCTGTTCCGTTGGCAGACATCTGCCAGGCCGCTACTTGGTCTTCAAGCCAGACTTTGCAGCCCATTACTGCCTTGAGAGGGAGTCCCGCAGGGACAGTGCTTTCGGACAGGCAGTACTCCATAATCTCTTTGGGGTTTAGGCAACTCCTACCCTCCGGCCCTGGTGTTGGGCTACCGATCGGGGGCGTTCTCAGAGAAGATTCCTTCCTTCTGTGCTGACGAGCTAAAGGGAGCTCATTTTTCCGCTTGAGGTCTCCGGTAGCCTTAAGCTAGGGAGTCCCATATGTGAGGACTGACATCCTGCTTGGTCCTGGAGAAAGAGTAGTTACTCACCTGTAACAGGTGTTCTCCAGGAGCAGCAGGAATCAGTCCTCACAACCCTCCCTCCTCCCCTTGGAGTTGCATTCATATGGTTTATTTTTGCTATTTTTTGCTGTCTTTTAGCTATGTCATCAGACTGAGCAAGATGGCACCCTTGGGCGGGAAGAGGACCGCGCATGCGTGCTGCAATTCCCAAAGGCTTTCTTTGAAAGCTGGGGAAATGCTCCGCATGAGGGCTCTGTCGGCGCCGATGTCACCCATATGTGGGGACTGATTCCTGCTGCTCCTGGAGAACACCTGTTACAGGTGAGTAACTACTCTTTCCCTTACCTAGACAACTGGCTCATTCGAGCTAGCACCTCGCTAGATGCCAGCCTATCCCTCTCGCATACCATGCAGGTGCTACAACACTTGGGATTTGTAATAGATCTTTCAAAGTCCCAACTCGTCCCCTCTCAAACTCTAGAGTTTATAGGGGCTCTTCTAGACACTCAGCAATCAAGGGCATTTCTGCCCCAACTCCGCTGCGCTCGACTCAGTCAGTTTTTGAGGAATGCCTGAGATGCTTTCTCACTGCTTGAGAAATGCTACAGCTTCTGAGCCATATGGCATCAACTGTGCATGTTGTTCCATATGCTTGTCTACATATGCGCGCAGTGCAATGGACACTGGCATCCCAGTGGTCTTAGGCTTCAAGTCACCTGGGAGACAGGATAGCAGTCTCTACCCTCCTAATTTCATCTCTGCAGTGTTGGCAGTCCCCAGAAAACCTCCTGGTAGGGGTTACGTTTTCAGATGCCAGCACATCAATGCACCCTAATGACGGATGTGTCCATATTGGGCTGAGGAGCTCATCTGGACACACTCTCCACTCAGGGACTCTGGTCTCGCCAGGAGTCACAATTCCACATAAATATGCTGGAACTCAGAGCCATTTTCAAAGCTCTCAAAGTATTCCAGGGCCATCTTTGTGACCGCACAGTTTTAGTCCAAACGGACAATTAAGTAGCCATGTTCTGCTTGAACAAGCAGGGCGGAACAGGCTCTTGGACCCTCTGCAGTGAGGCTGTACATCTGTGATCCTTTGTCATACAGCATTGCATTCACCTGCCTGCAGTTTATCTTCCGGGCAAACACAATTTCTTAGCGGACAAACTCAGTCGAGTCCTTCTCCCCCACGCGTGGTCTCTCCATGCAGACAGTGTCTCTCACATTTTTCAAGTCTGAGGGACTCCAGAGATATTCCTGTTCGCAAGTCCTCAGAATACCAAGCTCCCTCACTTCTGATACAGAACTCCTGCACTACACAGGCCGCAAGTGAATGCTTTTCACCTCCACTGGGGTCAAGGCTTCCAATATGCAGTCCCTCCCCTTCCCCTAATTCCCAAGACTCTTTTCAAACTCCAGAGACAAGGGCTGCATGATACTCATAGCCCCACGTTGGCCACGTCAACTATGGTACACTCTCCTTCTATGTCTGTCTCGGGCTCGACCGATAGATCTGGAGTCTGCTCTAGATCTCCTCTCTCAGGAGGAGTGGACGCTGCTCCATCCCAATCTGCAGTCCCTCCATCTCACAGCATGGTTGCTGAAGGCATAGCCTTCCAGGACATTAACCTTTCCCAGGAGGTTAAGGACATCCTCTTAGCTTCTAGGAAGCCACCCACCAGGCGCTCCTATGCCTTCAAGTGGCGTGGATTCTCTCTCTGGTGTTCTCAAAGGGATCTTAACCCCTTCCCAGCTCCGGTGGGGGCATTACTTGAGTATCTCTTCCACCTATCTTCTTCTGGACTCAAAACCAATTTGGTAAGAGTACATCTAAGTGCAATTGCGGCTTATCACATGCTCTTAGATGGCCAGCCCGTCTCTTCTCAGCCGCTAGTAGCACGCTTCATGAGGGGTCTTCTATTAACTAAACCTCCCATTAAGCCGCCTCCAGTGGCATGGGATCTTAATGTTGTTCTGGGATAGCTTTTCAAGCCGCACTTTGAACCTCTAGCCACTACTTCACTGAAGTTTCTCACGTGGAAGGTCATCTTCCTTATTGCCCTCACTTCAGCAAGATTCATTAGTGAACTCCAAGCTTTGGTGGCTGACCCTCCTTATGCACGATTCCACCATGATACGGTTGTCCTTAGGACTCATCCTCACTTTATGCCGAAGGTGGTCTCGCCCTTCCATTTAAACCAGTCAGTCTACCTTCCTGTCTTTTTCCCTAGACCTCATTCCTCGAGGGCAGAGGCAACTCTCCACATTATGGATTGCAAGCATGCTTTGGCTTTTTATCTCCAGAGAACTCAAGAGCACCGAAAAGCTTCCCAACTTTTCATCTCTTTTGACTCGAGTCACCTGGGTCTGCCAGTATCCAAACGAAGTCTCTCCAAGTGGATAGCGGACTGCATCTCTTTTGCTTATTTAAAGGCAGGACTCTCTCTCGAGGGTCATGTCACTGCACATAATGTTCGAGCCATGGCTGCCACTATGGCAAATCTGCGCTCTGTAGCCATTGATGAGATATGCAAAGCAGCAACTTGGTCTTCAGTCCACACTTTTGCTGCTCATTATTTCCTGGACAAGGACTCCCGCCAGGATGCCTTGTTTGGCCAAACTGTTCTCCAGCATCTCTTTCAGACTTAGAACAACTCCTACCCCCCGTCTCGTGTTTCGATACCAGACATTCTTGGAGGATATATGACCTCTTGCACATACCTGTGATCCCACAGCCGACCCGGAGGTCATTTCTCTGGCATCTCCAAGCTAGGGAGTCCCATATGTGAAGTTCCTGCTTGTTCCTGGAGATAGCATAGTAACTCACCTGTAACAGGTGATCTCTGGGAACAGCAGGGATTTAGTCTTCACAACCCACCCTCCTCCCCTAGGAGTTGTAGGTCTTCTTTTCTTTCTCTCCTTTTATCTCAGCTACAAACTCAACTGAGGAGGGAGAGCTGGAAAAGTGGGAAGGCAGCTATGCAGGCACAGTGGGATGCTCCCAAAAGCTTTCCTATTGGACGCTGGGGAACGTTCCTGCGCAGGCTTTGTCGGTATTGACATCACCCATATGTAAAGAATAAATTCCTGATGTTCCCGGAGATCACCTGTTACAGGTGAGTAACTACATTTTCTCCACTCTCCAAGGCTGACAACTTCTCTCTCTACCCTGAGTCACCCCTTCATTCTCTTGACCTCAGACCCATTCCCTGTCTTTCAGTCCTTCATCCCCCACCAGTCTCATTTTCTAAACCATCCACATTATTGGGTCAGAGTGATGGGAAGAGAACGGAAGTGCATCAGATTGTTTTCACCTACTCAGTCAATAACTAAAGTGATTTGCAGCAGAGTGATTTGAGGGAGAGCAAACCTGGGCTGCTGATGAAGATAGCAACTTGGTGAGAGGAGAGAACAACCAGCCTGGACTGGCAGCAGTAATGGGCAACAGGGTGAGAAATCAGTCTCAACTGGCTGTAGTGATTAGCAGAAGGAAAGGGAGAATAGGTGTGGGCTGGCAGTGGTGATTACAAGAAAAAGCAGTAACAATTACTTCATCTCTCCAACTGCTAACAGCAGGCACACTATGGGGACAGCAGTGGAGAGAAAACTGGATCTCTGCTGTACCTCCCTTTCCCTTACACGGGCCTGAAAAGAAAGCTTGGTCTTGTTGGATATGTCAACTAGGCACATGGTGCCAGTGGTACATGCATTATTTTTTTTAAAGGAGGGGTTGCTCTATGAATTTGCTTGCAGCCCCAAATGAGGATTTTGGGCACCGTTGTATTAGATACATTCATTACTGTCTGTTTCTGTTCAGCCCTGGGAGTCGATTTCCTTAGAGTCTCTTGCTAATTCAGTGGCATGAGGTACATCGCAGGGAATTATGCAGTTGTGCACAAGTATAATTTTATATATGATCTGAGCATGCCAATCGTCACATAAAATGGTGCCAGGCAGCAGGACCAGCTCTAGAAGTGGTTCAAGGTGATGGCAACCTAGGCAAACCTTAAGCCCCCCTCCTCCTTATTGTTTAGCTTTGAATGCTCTTCTCTTTGCACCCCTCCCCCAAGAAACTGCTGCTCTAGGCATCCGCCTAGTTTGCATAATGGTTGGTCCAGCCCTGAGAAAAGGAAGTCAGTTCAAGATACAACGAGGGCTAGGCAGACATGATTAGCAATCATGAAAAGCCAATTAGCCTGCAATGTGCCCCTACTGAGGATACCGCCTGCTGCTCTAGACAGCCTCTGAGACTGGTTAGACGTTTGTGAAGTACGAGGAAAAGCTGCATCTGGGGCTGCCGAGAATGCTTCTGCCAAATGTTGGAGGAGGGGGAGTTGCTTATGGAGCAGTTGTAGGAAAGCAACTGGGTTACAGAGGTTTAGGTACTTGAGTGGATGGGATGGAGAAAGGAATGACCTGATCAGGTGGGAGGGGAAATTGTCTGTCTATTTTGTTTAGAAATGCCTTGCTTGAGGAGAAGACAGATCCTGACAAGGGAGGGTATTTGAAAAGCCAGGGGTGCCAGATGGGAGAGGTAGGGATAGGGGTGATTGAGAGGGAAGGAGGTGGTGAAGGGAGATGCCTTGTGGGGAGGGCAAGGCGATATGATAGAGTGGAAATGCTTGATGGGGAAGGAGAGGTTGATGGGAGGGAGGAAGAGGACTTTGGGGAAGGGGGCAAGAGTGGAGACACCTGCTGGGATAGGGTGAAAGAACAGGGCCCGAAAAAGAAACACTGATGGAGGAGTAGTACCTGATGGAGGAGTAGACAGAAGGGGAGTTGGATGGAGGAGGGGGGAGATGGAAAGAACAGGGGGAGAGGCTGATGGGGGGAAAAGAGGGATCTCCAGGAACAAGCAGGAATGAGTCCTCACATATGGGTACGTCGGTACCGACGGAGCCTGCGCGGGAATGCTCCCCAGCTTCCCAGAAAGGAAAGCTTTTGGGAGCATCCCACAGCGCATGCATGCTGCCTTCCCGCCTTTCCTAACCAACTCTCCTCAGTTCTTCTTTTCCGCGGAGCCAGCAGGTCGTGTTCCTGTCACCGCTGAAGAAGTTCTTTATTTTAATTTATTTCTTTGGTCGCGTGTCTGCCTTCCCCGACGCCGGACCGGTACCGCCGGTCTTTTCTTTTCTTTCTAAAAAAAAAATATATATATATATAGTTTCCTCACTTGGTGTATTTTTCTTCTTAGGCCTCCAGGCCCACAAGAAAATTTTCCCTCATGGAAAAACCAGCCTCCGGGTTCAAAAAATGCACTAAGTGTAGCGGTACAATTTCTGTCACAGATACCCATGAATGGTGTCTGAAATGTTTGGGGCCTGAACACTCCATCCCGGATTGCCAGTCCTGTTCTCTAATGTCTAAACGAGGGTTACAGAACCGGGCAGCCAAGCTCCATGTGCTGTTTCCCACGGATGCACCAGCGGTGGCATCGACATCTTCCAGGTCTTCCTCTCCTGATGGGTCTCAGGTAACCAAACATACTTTTAGCAGGTCCTCGAAGGGCAAATCTCCCTCTAAGCATCGAGATGCCTCCGGGCTTGCCCTCGAGGATCCTGCCCCAGCCAAACAACCCCGGCGGGAAGCTCCGGCTTCCAAAGCTCCTCCTATGGGGTTACAGGTTGACATCGATGGCACGGCCTCGACCGATCACCTGTTAGACTGCTCTGGGGTACCGGCACAATCTCCCGGTACCGACACCCAGGCAGTCATGGCGTCCATGGATCACACTGTTCAATCCATGCAGCAGGCTATAATGGCTTTCATTAAGGCTGCGACGCAGACGGTACCGCAACAAGCTCCGTTGTCGGTACCGGCGCCGGTACCGGTACCAACATCGATACCGGTACCGACTGCATCGACATCGGCCAGGATACCGATTCCGGCTCCCTGTCCTGGGCTCTTTCTCAGTACCGATCTGGTACCGGGGACGCCCGATGTCAGTACCGATCGATACGCCTATCGATCTTTGGAATCGAACAGATGATACTTCGATTCCTCTGATGATTCTGATTCATCGGATGAGTTTCCTGAAGTATCCATCACCCTTCCTGAGGAGCCCTCTTCTCCAAAAAGGAGAATGTCTCCTCCAGAGGATTTGTCCTTTCAAGACTTCATAATAGAAGTGGCTAAAGGACTCTCTATTTCAGTAACCTCTGAAAAAGAACCTAGAGCAAAAAAATTAGATATTTTGGGATACTCTAAGGTTCCCAGAGAGGCAGTCACCTTGCCAATTCATGAAATTTTTCAAGAACATATGATTGACTTATGGGAGACTCCTCTCACCCTTTCTCCACATTCTCGTAGATTGGACACTATGTACCGTGTCCCCCCTTCTCCTGGATTTCAAAAAACTCAGCTTCCTCACCACTCCATTGTGGTGCAGTCAGCTATGAAAAGGATAAAGAGTACCAAAAGACACTCTTCTACTCCTCCAGGAAGAGAATGCAGGACCTTGGATGCTTTTGATAGGAAAATCTTCCAAGCCAGCATGCTTATTGCCAGAATCAATTCATATAGCCTTTATGGGTATGTTTCTGAAGGAAGTTGCACAAAAGCTGCACAACTTTCTCCCTTTTATTCCAGAGGATAAAAGGGATGAGTTCCTTCTTTGGCTTAAGCATACTCAAGACATTTCAAAGTTTTCCAACAGGGCAGCCTTTGGTTTTTTTGAAGGTGCCAGCAGAGCCTCGGGCACTGCTATAGCTGCTCGTAGAATTGCTTGGCTCCAGGCTTCTGATCTAGAACCCTGGGTTCAAGATGGTTTAGGAAATCTGCCCTGTACAGGTGAAAATCTATTTGGCAAAGAGTGGCAAATTAAAGCCACTCAAATGGATGCAGAAAATGCTGCTCTGGATAGACTTTCTAAGTCTACCTCCACTCCGGCCAAGAAAAAATCTTTCAAAAAGTCTTTTTACAAAAAGGGCAGATTTCCTTCCACTTCTGCTCAACAGTCTTCTACAGGTCGCTTTGCTACTAAGCGTCAGCAACCTAAACAGGCCAGGCCTAAACCTGCAGGGGCTGCTACAACCCAGCAGTCCCAACCCCCTCAGGGTTTTTGACTTGATACTAGAGAACTTAACCTTTCTGGCTCTACAACAGCCAGAGCCTCTCACCATTCTAGGAAGGTTAGCTCATTTTGCTCCCAGATGGGAGCAAATCACATCAGAGCAGTGGACCCTCTCCATCATAAGAGAGGGCTACAAACTTCATTTCTCAGACCTTCCTCCCTACACCATGGTGAGACACTTCAATTCTCCCACATCGCTCCTCGACCTTCTGGATCAGGAGGTGACTACCCTTCTGGCCCAGAGGGCCATAGAAGAGGTTCCTCTTCTTCAACAGGGGTCAGGGTTTTACTCCCCCTATTTTCTCATCCCAAAGAAAACAGGGGGATACAGACCCATTCTAGATCTCAGAGAATTGAACAAATTCCTATGCAAGGAGAAGTTCAAGATGTTTTCTCTAGGCACTCTCCTTCCATACTTGCAGAGTCGGGATTGGCTTTGTTCTCTAGATCTCAAGGATGCGTACACTCATATACTCATCCATCCATCTCACACAAAGTGCATTCTGCAGTATCTGGGATTTGTGGTAAACCTCCCAAAGTCTCCGCTCACCCCTACTCAGTCCCTAGGATTCATAGGGGCCTGGTTGGATACCACTACTGCAAGGGCCTACCTTCCTCAGGCCCGTTGCCAGCGTCTAGTGCAGTTAGCCTCCCAGATTCAGTCAAAGAGCCACTTAACTGCCCGGGAGATGCTACAACTACTAGGCCACATGGCTTCCACAGTGCATGTGGTACCCTATGCTCGCCTACACATGAGAGCAGCTCAATGGACTTTGTCCACACAGTGGACTCAAGCATCAGGAGCTCTCTCAGACCAAATAGCAACCTCCAAGCGTCTCTTTTGGTCTCTCCAATGGTGGATGTGCTGTGCTCAAAAGGGTCTTGACCCTCTGGCACTTCCTCTGAATTCTCTATTGAAATATCTCCTGCATCTTTCCAATGCAGGCCTTAAAACGAATTCAGTAAGGGTCCATTTGAGTGCTATTGCAGCATCACTTAAACCTCTCAATGGGCAACCTATTTCCTCTCATCCTCTTATTGCAAGATTCATGAGAGGCCTAACTTTAACAAAACCTCCCATTCGACCTCCTCCGGTGGCATGGGACTTAAACTTGGTTCTTGGTCAGCTTATGAAGCCACCTTTTGAACCCTTAGCCACTACCTTCTTGAAATTTCTTTCCTGGAAGGTTATTTTCCTTATTGCAGTCATTTCTGCTCACCGCATCAGTGAACTACAGGCCTTAGTGGCTAATCCACCTCATACAAGGTTCCATCATAAGGTAGTCCTTAGGACAAATCCTCACTTTATGCCTAAAGTGGTCTCACCTTTTCATCTTAATCAAGAGGTATATTTACCTGTCTTTTTTCCAGCTCCTCATGCATCCAGTGCACAGAGGAACCTTCATACTCTAGATTGTAAAAGAGCTCTTGCTTTTTACTTGCACAGGACACAGCAACATAGAAAGTCTTCCCAGCTTTTTGTTGCTTTTGATCCTTCCCATTTAGGACTTCCAGTCTCCAAAAGAACACTGTCCAATTGGATTGCTCAGTGTATTTCTTTTGCTTACCAGAGTAAGAACCTTTCTCTGGAGGGCCATGTCACAGCTCACAATGTGAGGGCCAGGGCCACCTCTATGGCTCATCTTCATTCTGTGTCCATCGATCAGATCTGTCGAGCAGCCACCTGGGCCTCGGTCCATACCTTCACAGCCCATTACTGTTTGGACAAGGACTCCCGCCGGGATGCCTTGTTTGGTCAGGCTGTCCTCAGACACCTGTTCCATTCTTGAACAACTCCTGCCCTCCTTCCCTGAATGGATGCCTGAGATCCATAGGAAGACGAGGAACCCTTCAGGGTCTCATACCCTTGGGGATCTCCCAGGCATCTTAGCTAGGGAGTCCCCATATGTGAGGACTCATTCCTGCTTGTTCCTGGAGATAGCACAGTTACTTACCTGTAACAGGTGATCTCTGGGAACAGCAGGAATTAGTCCTCACAACCCTCCCACCTCCCCTAGGAGTTGTATCTCTCTCTCTCTCTCTCTCTCTTTCCTTTCCTCTCTCTCTCTATTGTCTCAGCTTTAAACTCGAACTGAGGAGAGTTGGTTAGGAAAGGCGGGAAGGCAGCGCGCATGCGCTGTGGGATGCTCCCAAAAGCTTTCCTTTCTGGGAAGCTGGGGAGCATTCCCGCGCAGGCTCCGTCGGTACCGACGTACCCATATGTGAGGACTAATTCCTGCTGTTCCCAGAGATCACCTGTTACAGGTAAGTAACTGTGCTTTCTCTGATGTGGAAAGGGAGCACCTGTTGGGGAAAAGGCAAAATTAGGTGGGAGAGAATGGCCTTGTGAGGCAGCAGAGTATCAAGGTCCTACAGTGGCAGAGAGTTCCTTAAGATAGTGAAAGGAGGAAGGGAGCTATACTAGGAAGGTGGGAAACAGAGGATTGAGGGGAAAAGAGAGCGGCCTACAAAGAAATAAAAATACTACATGCAGTCTTTTATCTCTCTCATACACAGCCAAATCCACACACAAGATACATCTGCATCTGTTTGTAAGCAGGTTCTACGCTATTATTAATTCTATTTTGTGAAAAATAGATTTACTTTTGCATAATTCCCTGTGGTATAATGAGGTATCTTGGCATTGATAGATTGCTGTATGTTTTTCTCTTCCTCCTCCTGACTCTTGATAATCTGTTTTCTTTTCTCTCTGCTAGTAACTGGTTCTCTCCCTTCCCTCTTCTGTCTCTTTCTTGGTGTAATATGCTTTCTCTATCCTACCTTTTCTCTCTCTCAGTGACCAAGTCTCTCTCTTGCAGTCTGTGTTGCATTTCTCCAGTATTGGCTGCCAAAGTACTGCCTGGGATAGAGGTTACAGTGGGCCATGAGGAAGAGCAAGATGGGAAATGGCCATATGCAGGAACAGTGAAGGCTGTGAAGGCCCTGGGAGGAAAGCACTGTATAAAAGATGTCCATATATCCTTTGCACTATCTGTAAAGCTGCAGAGCTGCACAGAAAATATTTTTGTACAAGCAGTGTTTCTCTAATATACTGTATGTTTGCAGGCTTTTTCTGCTAACAGAACAATGGCTCTTTGGTTAGTGCCAAATTGAAGACTGACATTCCAGTCCTAACTGAGCCTTTAGTAAGGGCTGCTTTGAGTACTCTGTTCATTCAAATAGGGGACAGCCAATGGTACTATCCTAGGTATCGCCATTTATAAATTACAGTTGTGTCATTTTGAATGCCTGTGGCTAAAACTGGCTATGGTTATTTGCACCTGTATAAGAAACAGCTTAAGACCCACTCCCATGCAATGCAATCTGGTAAAAGGACTTCCTAGATCCAATAATGGTAGTGAAGTAAAAAAGAAAAGAAAAAGGAAACTAAGGTGATACCTTTTTATTGGACTAACTTAATGCATTTGTAGACTAGCTATCAAAGGTAAAACCTTCTTCAGGTCAGGAACGGGCAACAGATGTTGATACTAAAATATACATACATATATACATATATATATATATATATATATATATATATATAATCTCCAGGAACAAGCAGGAATAAGTCCTCACTTATGGGTACGTCGGAACCGACGGAGCCTGCGCGGGAAAGCTTCCCAGGAAGGAAGTTTTTGGGGCCTCCCACTGCACATGCGCGCTGCCTTCCCGCCTTCCTGACCAGCTCTCCTCAGTTTCTCTTTTTCCGCGGAGCCAGCAGGTCGTGTTCCTGTCACCGCTGAAGAAATTATTGTTTTAGTTTGTTTCTTTAGACCGCGTACCTGCCTTCCCCATACCGAAACCGGTACCGCCGGTCTCTCTTTTCTTTTCTTTAAAAAAAAAAAATCTTATCTTTGCACAACTTGGTGACTTCGGTTAGGCCTCAGGCCTACACAAATTCTCCTCATGGAGAAACCAGCCCCTGGTTTTAAGAAGTGTACCAAGTGTAGTGCTGTTATTTCTGTCACAGACACCCATGAATGGTGTCTTAAATGTTTGGGACCTGACCACTCCATTCCGGACTGCCCATCCTGCTCCCAGATGTCTAAACGTGGTTTGCAGAACCGGGCCAACAAATTCCATGTGCTGTTTGCTTCAGATAATCCAGCATCACAGTCATCCAGGTCTTCCTCTCCAGATGGATCTCAGGTAACCAAACCTTCTTCGGGCAGGTCCTCAAAGAGCAAATCTCCTTCAAAGCATCGAGAGGCTCTAACTTTTGAATCTGAGGATCCTGCCCCAGCCAAACAACCCCGGCGGGAAGCTCTGACTTCCAAAGCACCATCTATGGGGTTACAGGTTGACATCGGTGGCACGGCCTCGACTGATCACCTGTTAGACTGCTCTGGGGTTCCGGCCCATACCGGTACCGACATCCAGGCAGCAGTGGCGTCTATGAGCAATACTGTTCAGACCATGCAGTAGGCCATGCTGGCTTTTATTAAAGCTGCGACGCCCTCGGTACCGCGTTCAGTGGTACCGGGTCCGGTTCCAGTATCGTCTCCCATACCGGAACCGAGACCATCGACTTCCAAACGCAGATCGGTTCCGCATGCCGGATCCGGGTTTTCACCCGATACCGATCCCATACCCGGTACGCCCGATGTCGATACCGATCGGTATGCGTATCGTGCGTTGGAAGCAAATAGAGAATACTCTGATTCTTCTGAGGATTTTGACTCCTCTGAGGACTCTGATGAGCTGTCTCTAGTTCTTCATGAAGACCCTTCTTCCCCAAAGAGGAGAATGTCTCCACCAGAGGATTTGTCCTTTCAAGACTTCATTATAGAGCTAGCTAAAGGACTTTCTATTTCCACATCCTCTGAAAACGAACTTAGGTCAAAGAAATTGGATGTTTTAGGATACCCTAAGGTTCCTAAAGAGGCAGTCACCCTGCCTATCCATGAAATCCTTCAAGAACACTTGATGGACTTATGGGAGGCTCCTCTAACATTGTCTCCTTACTCTCGTAGGTTGGACACCATGTACCGGGTCCCTCCTTCTCCTGGGTTTCAAAAGACTCAGCTGCCTCACCATTCCATTGTGGTGAAGTCTGCGCTGAAAAAGATTAAGAGCACCAAAAGGCACTCTTCTACCCCTCCAGGGCGAGAATGTAAGACCCTAGACTCTTTTGGCAGGAAGATTTTCCAGGCTAGTATGCTTATAGCCAGGATTAATTCTTACAGTCTGTATATGGGCATGTTTCTCAGGGAACTTGCCCTAAAAGTACGGCATTTTGCCTCCTTTATCCCTAAGGATAGAAAGGAGTTCATTTCTCTGGTGAAACAGCTTCTAGATGTTTCTAAGTTCTCCAACAGAGCAGCATTTGATTCCTTTGAGGGTGCCGGTAGAGCTTCGGGCATTGCTATCGCAGCCCGACGACTTGCTTGGCTCCAGGCCTCTGACCTAGAACCCTGGGTCCTGGATGGCTTACGGAATCTGCCCTGTACAGGTGAGAACTTATTTGGTAAAGACTGGCAAATTAAAGCCACTCAAATGGACGCAGAAAATGCTACATTAGATAGACTTTCTAAGTCTACCTCTACTCCTGCCAAGAAAAAGTCTTTCAAGAGGCCTTACTACAAGAAGGCCAGATTTTCCACAAATACTGGCCAACAATCTTCTCAGCCTCGCTTTGCTGCTAAACGTCAGCAACCTAAACAGGCAAGGTCAAAGCCTGCAGCGTCTGCCACTCCTCAGCAGGCTCAACCCCCTCAGGGGTTTTGACTTGCCCCTAGAGAACTTAACCTTTCTGGCTCTAGAACAACCAGAGCCCCTCACCATTCCCGGAAGGTTAGCTCACTTTGCTCCCAGATGGGGGCAAATTACATCAGAGCAATGGACCCTCTCTATCATCAGAGAGGGCTACAAACTTCATTTTTCCAACCTTCCTCCATATACCATGGTGAGGCACTTCAATTCTCCCCCATCTCTCCTGGGCCTGTTGGATCAGGAAGTCTCTTCTCTCCTTGCCCAAGGGCAATAGAAGAGGTTCCTCTTCTTCAACAAGGGACAGGATTCTACTCCCCTTATTTTCTCATAACAAAGAAGACAGGGGGATTCAGACCTATCCTAGATCTGAGAGAATTGAACAAATTTCTGTACAAGGAGAAATTCAAAATGCTTTCTCTAGGCATTCTCCTTCCATACCTTCAGAGTCAGGATTGGCTTTGTTCTCTAGATCTCAAGGATGCGTACACACATATACTCATCCACCCATCCCACAGAAAATATCTAAGATTTCTGTTTCAGGGAAAACATTTCCAGTGCAGAGTACTTCCCTTCGGTCTGGCCTCTGCTCCAAGAGTGTTCACCAAATGCATGGCAGTGGTGGCTGCATTTCTAAGAGGTCTGGGAATTTTTGTATTCCCATATCTGGACGACTGGCTCATCCCCGAGCTCCATCTCAGTCACAGGCCCAGATTTCCCTGGACCGCACCAGGCACATTCTGCAGTATCTGGGACTGGTGGTAAACCTTCCCAAGTCTCAACTTACCCCTACTCAGTCTCTGGAATTCATAGGGGCCCAGTTGGACACCGCCACTGCAAGGGCCTACCTACCTCAAGTCCGGGGCCAACGTCTGATGTGCTTGGCCTCCCAAGCTCAATCCAGCAGTCACTTGACAGCCAGAGAAATGCTACGACTTCTGGGCCACATGGCCTCCACGGTACACGTGGTGCCCTACGCTCGTCTTCATATGAGAGCAGCTCAATGGACCTTGGCCACTCAGTGGACTCAAGCATCAGGAGCGCTCTCCGACCAAATACTCACCTCAAAGTGTCTGTTTTGGTCCCTCCAATGGTGGATGTCCACCAAGAATCTGTTGTTGGGGATCCCCTTCCAACCTTTGTTGCCCCAAGCAACCCTCACAACAGATGCCTCCCAAACAGGGTGGGGAGCCCATCTTCAACACCTCTCCACTCAGGGTACTTGGTCTCCCCAAGAGACCACCCTTCACATCAACCTCCTGGAACTGCGAGCAATCTTCTTTGCCCTCAAAGTCTTCCATACCCTCCTAGTCAACCTGACCATCCTAGTCCAGACAGACAATCAGGTAGCCATGTTCTACATAAACAAACAAGGAGGGACAGGCTCTCTGTCGCTTTGCAACGAAGCTCTCAGATTTTGGGCCTTCACCAGAGAGCATCAAATTCATCTTCTGGCAGTCTATCTTCCAGGGGTTCAAAACTCTCGGGCAGACAGACTCAGTCGAGTTCTGCTTCCACACGAATGGTCCCTACATCTGGACCAGATACGCAGAATCTTTCAGGAATGGGGAACCCCGGACATAGACCTCTTTGCAAGTCCGTGGAATGCCAAACTTCCCCGGTTCTGTTCCAGGAATCTGTGTCAGGGGGCTCAGGCCAACGACGCCTTTCTCCTGCATTGGGGTCAGGAATTCCTATATGCCTTTCCACCCATTCCTTTGATTCCCAAGACTGTTCAAACTCCAGAGAGATCACGGATCGATGATCCTCATAGCTCCACGCTGGCCACGCCAAGTGTGGTTCCCTCTACTTCTGCATCTCTCCCAGGGACCCTCTCTGGACCTGGGAGCTGCGCCAGACCTTCTGTCTCAGGAAGAGGGGACTTTGTGGCACCCAAACCCCAAGTCCCTACACCTCCGAGCTTGGTTACTGAAGGCCTAAGCCTTCATGACTTCAATCTTTCTCAACCAGTGAAAGATATCCTTCATGCCTCTAGGAAACCCTCCACGAGGCGTTCCTATGCTTTCAAATGGAAACGCTTTTCCATTTGGTGTGCTCAACAGGGTCTTAACCCTCTAGCACTTCCTTTGAATTCTCTACTAGACTATCTCCTGCATCTTTCTAATGCAGGCCTTAAGATGAATTCAGTAAGAGTCCATTTAAGTGCTATTGCAGCATCCTTAAAACCTATAAATGGACAACCTGTCTCCTCTCATCCGCTTGTTGCAAGGTTCATGAGAGGCCTGACTCTAACTAAGCCTCCCATCCGACCTCCTCCGGTAGCATGGGACTTGAACCTAGTTCTGGGTCAGCTTATGAAGCCACCTTTTGAACCGTTGGTTTCTACCTCCTTGACATTTCTTTCCTGGAAGGTCCTTTTCCTTATTGCAGTCACTTCGGCTCGCCGCATCAGTGAACTACAGGCCTTAGTGTCTCATCCACCTTATACCAGGTTTCATCATGATAAGGTGGTCCTTAGGACGAATCCCCACTTTATGCCCAAAGTGGTCTCGCCTTTTCATCTTAATCAAGAGATATATCTACCTGTCTTTTTTCCAGCTCCTCATGCATCCAGTGCAGAGAGGAACCTTCATACTTTAGATTGTAAAAGAGCTCTTGCCTTTTACCTCAACAGGACTCAGCCACATCGAAAGTCTTCCCAGCTTTTCGTGGCTTTTGATCCTTCTCATTTGGGACTTCCAGTCTCCAAACGTACACTTTCCAATTGGATTGCTCAGTGTATTTCCTTTGCTTACCAGAGTAAAAATATTTCTCTGGAAGGCCATGTCACAGCTCACAATGTGAGAGCCATGGCCACTTCTATGGCTCATCTTCACTCTGTATCCATAGATCAGATCTGTCGAGCCGCCACATGGGCCTCGGTTCATACCTTCACAGCCCATTACTGCTTGGACAAGGACTCCCGCCGGGATGCCTTGTTTGGTCAGGCTGTCCTCAAACACCTGTTCCATAGTTGAACAACTCCTGCCCACCTTCCCAGGATGGATGCCTGAAATCCATACGAAGATGGCGAACCCTTGGAAGGGGATCTCCCAGGCATCTTAGCTAGGGAGTCCCCATAAGTGAGGACTTATTCCTGCTTGTTCCTGGAGATAGCACAGTTACTTACCTGTAACAGGTGATCTCTGGGAACAGCAGGAATTAGTCCTCACAACCCACCCACCTCCCCTAGGAGTTGTATCTTCTATCTATCTTCCTTTCCTCTCTCTATTGTCTCAGCTATAAACTCGAACTGAGGAGAGCTGGTCAGGAAGGCGGGAAGGCAGCGCGCATGTGCAGTGGGAGGCCCCAAAAGCTTCCTTCCTGGGAAGCTGGGGAGCTTTCCCGCGCAGGCTCCGTCGGTTCCGACGTACCCATAAGTGAGGACTAATTCCTGCTGTTCCCAGAGATCACCTGTTACAGGTAAGTAACTGTGCTATATATACATATATACAGTGTACTGTATAGTGTATAATGTCTGTCATTAAGTACCCTCATGTTAAATGTAACCCTCCATTCCTATTCGTCTCTCTGGGCCAGTCCAGGGTACCTTCGGGGTGTCAATCCCCTTCAGCAGCTGAGGACAGAAAACTAAGGGGCTTGTTTACAAAGCCGCGGTAGCGGTTTCCGATCGTTATCAGGCTCCGATAACGATCGGAAACCGCTACCGCGGCTTTGTAAACAAGCCCCTAAAAGCTTTTGCTGACAGGCTATAGCCACTCCCTCTTGTGACAGCTCTCCAGTCTTCAGTCCTCAGCAGCTGAACAGGACATGGAAAGCTGACAGGGTCCCTGGACGGTGCAGCAGAGCATTTAATTAGCGGACTTACTGAGAAGGTTTGGCTCTAGCAGGGCTATAACCTTTCTCTTCTGATGGATATATATCTCTTCCCTTGTCAATAATTCAATTAAGCTAATTGAAAAAAAAAATTGAAGCAGGTTCGTGGCTGCTGATTTTTGGCAGCGTTTACAGGGTCAGAGCCTGCCTTCTTTTGTGGACTGGATCTTTTTTGCAGGGGGATTGATCCTGGGAGCCCCAGGTTTCACCCACCTCTCTCCGCAGTAGCGATTCTTCGTTTCCCAGGACCCGGAGCGGGACCCGGAGGATCGGAGTTGCCAGGGCTGCGATCAGGTCAGTTTTGTCTTTGTTTTTGCAGCCGGGTATTTCTGCTTAGTTTGTGTGTGTTTGACGGTATTTTTAGGACAGTTTAGTTGTCTTGGTAAACCGCCGGCAGATCGATCCGTCGTGTGCAGATTCATCATGTTGTTTTTAACGGGGGCAATGGAAGGCAAGGCAGGAGTTGCTGAATCTCAGAAGCCTCACAGCGTGTTAGAACAGGTGGGAACAGTGGCCATTTTGGAAGAGCGCGCCGTTTCTCCCGCTAGACAGCACAAGCAGGGGAAGAGAAAAATGAAGTCAGTAAAAGACAATTCCTCGGTATTAAAGGAGCAGCGCAAGGTACCTGAAGCTCAGGAATCTCTTGCTGCCTTATTTTCCCTAGATTTTATTTTAGCTCTACATAGAGCTTATACATTGAAACTTTCCCAGGTCTGCAGTGATCCCTTGATTCCCAGCCTTAGGGAAGGGGTTAAGTCGGAGGAAACTGGGGTAGACCCTGGAAAGGGTTCCTCTCATAGAGGAGCAGGCGCAGCTGCTAGCGAGGAGAGCTTGGAGTCGCAGCTGCCAGCGCCTCAGAAAGGGGATGAGGCAGAGTCTTTTTCTGAGGTAGGTTTTGATCTTTGGTCAGGTGAGCTGGAGGACAGAGAACTGGCTTCGGGCGAGGATCCAAATCTCTTTTGGGTTTTCCGGAAGGAGGAATTGGGGGCGTTGATTGGGCAATCGTTAGCTGCCTTAAATATTCTCCTACCTGCGGTGGAACAAGGATTGCAAGGATTTAAGTCAGAGCAACGTTGTTTTCCTGTTCATCGGGTGATAAAGCAGATGATAGAGTCTGAGTGAGAGTGCCCGGAGGCTACTCTAAGGGGGGGTCGCACTCTGGGTTGCCTTTATCCAGTTCCACAAGAGGAGAAGGAGTTTCTGAAGATGCCTAAGGTGGATGCCCTAGTTTCGGCAGTGATAAGGAAGACAATGATTCCGGTAGAGGGCGGAGCAGTGCTTAAAGATCTGCAGGATCGCAAGCTGGAAGTTCTGCTTAAGCAATCTTTTGATTCTTGTGCGCTAGCTCTGTAGGCGTCTATTTGTGGAGCATATGTTTCTAGGGCTTCGATCCGTTGGCTCCAAGGAGAGAGCTGTTCAGAGGCTGCTGGGGAGTCCTCCGCAGAGGGAGCGAAGTTGGAGTCGGCGGCGGCCTATCTAGCGGATGCCTTTTAATGACTTGGTTCATATTTCGGCGAAGTCCATGGCATCCTTGATTGGGGCACAATGGTTTCTTTGGCTAAGGAATTGGTCGCTGATGCCTCTTCAAAAGCAAGGCTCAGTAAACTCCCTTATAAGGGCAAGCTGCTATTTGGGGAGGCCTTGGAGAAGATTGTAAAAGATTTGGGGGATTCCAAAGGGGGTCGATTACCGGAGGATCGGCCCAAGTCTCTTAGGCCATCATCAGCGCAGCGTGGGAAAGGAAAGGAATTTCGTAGATTTCGAGTGGCACGTTTTTCGCCCTATCCCAGAGGTCGTTTTGTTCCTAGGGGTCAGTCCTTTCAGGGGGCTAGAGGGTTTGGTAGAAGCTATTTCAATGCCCAGCAAACCGCTACAAAAAAGCCGCAATGAAGGTTAGCTGGTCTGGGTAGAGATCCCGGTAGGGGGTCGCTTGCAGGGGTTTCTCTCTGCCTGGACCGCAATAACTACAGACCAATGGGTGCTGGAGATCATCCGAGACAGGTATGCGCTGGAGTTCGCTCGGCCACTGCAAGAGGCCTCCATAGTGTCCCCTTGTGGTCTTGGACCCAAGAGGCAAGCGGTAGAAGATACGCTGCTACACTTAGTGCAACTGCAGGCGGTTGTGCCAGTACCTTCAGACCAGTTAGGGTCAGGTCGATACTCGATTTATTTTGTGGTTCCCAAAAAAGAAGGATCGTTTCGTCTGATTCTGGACCTCAAACACGTAAACCGGTCTTTGAGAGTTCCGCATTTTCCGATGGAAACTCTCAGATCAGTGATTCATTCGGTGCGACCGGGAGAGCTGCTCTCTTCAATAGATCTCACGGAGGCTTATCTGCATAGCCCGATCATGCCAGATCATCAACGCTTTTTAAGATTTGCAGTCCCACAGGACATTTTCAGTTTTGAGCGTTGCCATTCAGCTTGGTAACAGCTCCTCGAACGTTTACAAAGGTAATGGTGGTGGTGGCTGCAGCCTTGCGAATGGAAGGTATTCAAGTTCACCCTTATCTGGACGATTGGTTGATCAGGGCAAGTTCTCTGCAAGAGTCGATCAGGGCTACCTCTCGAGTGGTACAAGTCCTGGAGCAGCTCGGTTGGGTAATCAACCGTACAAAGAGTCAGCTACAACCGCAGTCCCGGCTAGTTTATCTGGGGGCAGAGTTTGACACGGAGCGCGGTTTGGTCTTCTTACCGGAGAGCAGAGTGCTAAATATATTGTCTCAAGTGAAGGCGTTCTTGCGGCTACAGGCTCCCTCGGCATGGAGGTACTTGCAGCTCTTGAGGTCCATGGCAGCGGCCTTGGATCTGGTGCCCTGTGCTAGGGCACACATTTTATTTATTTAGCTGTATTTATATCCCGCTTTTCACCGGGTCAAAGCGGTCAATTGGGGGATACATTTAACACGAGGGGATATGAGACACATACGCTAATACTTACAGGGAACATAGGCAATGGAGGGTTAAGTGGCTTGCCCAAGACCACAAGGAGTGCCTATAGGACTAGAAATCCCAGTCCCTCACACATGTGGCCATTGCTGCAGGCGTTGCTGTCCAGATGGTCCCCGCAACTTCATCTCTTGTCGCAGAAACTATTCTGAAGACTGTCAAACCACCTACGCTCAAAAAGATACTTTCTTCATTAAATTAGCAATCCAAGAGCAGGGTATGTCCAGCACAGGTCTCAGACTACACAATGGCATCAGTCTCTGGGTATTAGAAGTTCCCCAGTGTTATGCCTGTTAGCATCAATGACCTGGTTTTACTGCTATTATGCCCCTCATGTGATCAAACAGGGTCAACTTTCCTGCCCCTACAATGTTGTATAATATCACTTCACTTGCTTCTTGTACAGTGTCACTTCACTTTGCTTCGTATTCTATAGCACTAAGCAGGGTTACTTAGCTGATCCATATGATCACTTCATCTCATGCGCGGCGTTTGGAGACCGTATGATACTTTTTTGAGATTGGAGGTCTGTAGTGTCTTACGTGGGCAGCATTATAAGTTCAGGGATTACAGTCCCCTGAAGAACCTTACCAGCGAAACACGGGGGCGCTTTAAATAACAGCGTTGGGACTAAGAGATGAAGTGATCATATGGATCAGCTAAGTAACCCTGCTTAGTGCTATAGAATACGAAGCAAAGTGAAGTGACACTGTACAAGAAGCAAGTGAAGTGATATTATACAACATTGTAGGGGCAGGAAAGTTGACCCTGTTTGATCACATGAGGGGCATAATAGCAGTAAAACCAGGTCATTGATGCTAACGGGCATAACACTGGGGAACGTCTAATACCCAGAGACTGATGCCATTGTGTAGTCTGAGACCTGTGCTGGATATACCCTGCTCTTGGATTGCTAATTTAATGAAGAAAGTATCTTTTTGAGTGTAAGTGGTTTGACAGTCTTCAGTGAGAGATCGCTCAGTAACGAGACCATAAATGTTTTGTCTGCCTCTTGTCTAGAGGCAGAAACAATTCTGCCCGGACGTGGTGCGAGACAGTCTAAGTTGGTAGTTAGATCCAAGTCATCTTCAGGCAGGAGTTCCGTTGGAGCTTCAGGATTGAATGTTGGTGATGACGGACACCAGTTTATCAGGCTGGGGAGCTTATTGTCAAGCTCAGGTGGCTCAGGGGCTCTGGACCCAGGAGGAGACTACGCTCTCAGTCAATCTATTGGAGCTCAGAGCGGTTCGTTTTGCGCTTCACACATTCGCTCCCTTGCTCGAAGGGAGAGTGGTGCGAGTCTTTTCTGATAATGCGGTGACGGTATCGTACATCAATCGCCAGGGCGGCATGGGCAGTGCTCTGTTGCTGGCAGAGAGTCAATCGTTGATGCTCTGGACGGAAGCCCACCTGGCGGCCTTGTTGGCGGCGCATGTGGCAGGAAAGGACAATGTCCAGGCTGACTATCTCAGTCACAATGTTCTCGATCCCGGAGAGTGGGAGTTGAATGCAGCGATCTTTCACGACATTACGATGCGCTGGGGGCGGCCAGCAATGGATCTCATGGCCACGCACAGCGATGCAAAAGTGTCGTGGTTTTTCAGCAGGCGCAGAGAACGCATGTCCGAGGGACTGGATGGTCTGGTTCGGCCTTGGCCGTTGGACAGGTTTCTGTACGTTTTTCCTCCGTGGCCGATGATCGGTCAGGTCGTTCAGCGTATAGCAGACCACGGGGGACTGGTGATTCTCATTGCGCCGGATTGGCCCAGAAGGCCTTGGTATGCGGATCTGAAGCAGCTTCTAGTAGATTCCCCTTGGAGGTTACCGACTCGGCGCAGTTGCTGAGTCAGGGTCCCGTTCTCATGCCACAGGTGGATCGCTTCTTGCTTACGGCTTGGCTCTTGAAAGGGAACGGTTGAGACGCAAGGGATACTCGTTGTCGGTAGTGGACACGATGTTGCAGTCAAAGAGAAAGTCGACATCATTAGCATATGTTCGCGTATGGCGGGTGTATGAGTCTTGGTGTACGCAACGTAGTGTTGGTCCTTTTTCGGCGGCCTTGCCCGAGATTTTGTCTTTTCTTCAAGGAGGCTTGCAGAAAAGGTTGGCTCTTAGTACCTTGAAAGTTCAGGTAGCTGCCTTAGCTTGCTATAGGGGAGCGGTGCAAGGCAGGAAGTTGTCATCACATGGCGATGTGGTGCGTTTTCTCAGAGCGATAAAGATCATCAGGCTGCCGGTACAGCAAATGGTACCGGCTTGGGATTTGAATGTGGTTCTAGAAGCTCTAAGTCGTTCTCCCTTTGAGTCAGGTTCTTCGGGAAGTTTGAGAGAGTTATTGTGGAAAACCGCATTTCTGGTGGCTTTGTGTTCGGCACGGAGGGTTTCCGATCTGCAAGCGCTTTCTTGCAAGGAGCCATACCTTCAATTCTTGGCGGAGAGAGTGCTCCTGCGGCCGGTGCCTTCGTTTCTACCCAAGGTGGTGTCTTCGTTCCACATTAATCAGTCCGTTGCTCTTCCCACTTTTGCAGATCTTCACGGTTCTCGAATGGCTCGGTCTTTACGGAAGTTGAATCTGGGCCGAGTGTTGAAAACATACCTGAGAGCTACGCAACCTTTTAGAAAGTCGGACAGGTTGTTTGTTCTGTTTGGAGGTCCACGAAAAGGACAGGCAGCTACGAAGGCGTCGATTGCCCGATGGGTGAAGCAGGCAGTAGTAGCGGCTTATGAAGCAGGAGGTAGGTCACCTCCAGTTGGCCTCAAGGCTCATTCTACGCGGGGACAGGCGACTTCTTGGGCGGAGTTGGCCTTAGTTGCTCCGGTAGATATTTGTAGAGCCGCGACGTGGTCTTCTCTGCATATGTTCACGAAACATTATAGGTTGGATGTTCAGGCCAGGGAGGATGCGAAAGTGGGTGCCTCTGCCATTGTAGCGGGGCTCGTGGGTCCCTCCCGAGTTTAGGCACTGCTTTGGTACTGCCCGAAGGTACCCTGGACTGGCCCGAAGAGACGAATAGGAAGGAGAAATTAGGTCTTACCTGCTAATTGTCTTTCCTTGAGTTCTCTCCGGGCCAGTCGAGGGCCCACCCAATCTTATCGAAGAGTTTGCGAGGAGGTTGGATTTGGTTGTTCCGCGTCCTGAGGTTCCAGGAGACTAACTTTTGCTCTGGTGGAGGTGGTGTTTGGGGCTCCCTTCAGTGTAGTTGGGGGTTCGAAGAACCCCCCCCCCCCCCCAAAAAAAAAGGCAGAGATATTAAAAGATACAAAGGAAGGGATATGTTCCAGCAAACACAGGCGCAGTTTGCTAGGCGGTGATTGGACAGTCGGGGAGGACGGTCATTATAGATGTTAGGTTTTATTGTTTCTTGTTGGCGATTATACGGTTCCGAAGTCATTTTGAATATACACTGTTACGCTGCTTTGCTAGAAAAGACTGGAGAGCTGTCACAAGGGGGAGTGGCTATAGCCTGTCAGCAAAAACTTTTAGTTTTCAGTCCTCAGCTGCTGAAGGGGATTGACAACCCGAAGGTACCCTGGACTGGCACGGAGAGAACTCAAGGAACGACAATTAGCAGGTAAGACCTAATTTCTCCATTGTGATGTGACCACTTTGATTGTAAGATAAGGTGGTATACAAATCTGTCTAAATAAATAAATACATACAGGCAGGGCTGGCTCATCCACCAGGTGAACTAGGTGAGCAGCGGAGGCACCACACATGACCAGCAGTGGCCATCCTACCCCCCCCCCCATCCCCAGTTGTCGCCAATTCCGTTGCGGGGGGGGGGGGGAGGCAGCAGTAGCAGTATTTCAGAAGGCAGTGGCTTTTTGTCACTTTTTTCTTCCCCGTGGTGGGCCATGTGCTGAAGGACATGGTCTGCCACGGCAAAGAAAGCAACGGAAATCTTTCTCTCAGAACTCTTACCATAAAGTCATCAATGCTGTGCCCTGGACCTTTGAAGTGTAGACACATAGCAGATGCTGGAGTGGCTGAATTCACACCTTGGTCTGTTTTGGTTTGCATAATTAGATGTCTGTAGTAGACTAACACAGTTTCCACACTTCTTGATCAAATAAGGCTGTCATCCAAGAAGACTTTGGGTTATTGAGTGAGCTAATACATGCCTCCCTCTCTTATCCTTCCCATCTTACTTCTGATGATTTTGCCAAGGCCTTCCAAGAGAAGGTTAAGACAGTTAGAGATCAGCTGAAGTGTTCAACATCTTGTGAGTTCATCCAGTGTCAAGGGCCCCCTCGACCACCAAGCCTTTTATTGCCTACATTGACACCATTTGATTCCCAGTCACTCTATAGTGTTCTTTCATCATTTAACCTTTCCACAATACATGCTGAACTTCCCCATCCCAGAGGACTTCCCTGGCCCCAAGTGATTCACTTCCCCTTGAAAGGGGTGAGATACCAGATCATTGGAAACAGACTATTGTTTTCCTGTAGTTAAGATTCCAAAGCAGACTTAATTATATTCAACTATTGCTCAATATCAAATCTTCCACTTATTTCTAAACTAGTAAAGAAAACTTGGCATCTCAGCTCTAACTTTCTAGATAAGGTAAGTGCCAAGTAAACTGGATCCTACCTGCTCCACAGCACAAAGAACCTGACTAGGTATCACAGAATACATCTATACGAATCTTGGCATGGTGAAAACAGTCCTTTTTATTTCACTTAATAAGTGATTAATATTTGATATTATGGATCACTGTCTTCTCCTTAACAGACTAACATTGGTTTAATACCACCGTCCTTCTTTGGTTCCAGTGTTATCTAAGAAATTAGTGTTTTTGCATAACTGTCTCTGAGATAAGTAATCTCCAATGTGTGGTCCCTCAGGGTTCCGTGGCCACTATGTTTAATGTTTTTCTTACACCTTTGGCCATTTTCTACAAACTCTTGGGTTCACGGGCTATATGCATTCTGATGATAATCAGATTCTTAAGACTTTTGATCATAATATATCTCGGACTGTCAGCAGCACTAATCATAATCTTGCTGTAATAGTTGACTGGATGAATAGCAACAAACTTAAACCCTAGAAAGACAGAAGCAGTCTTCATCAGGGAAAGAGGACTAAACACCCTAAATGCCCCGAACCGTGTGGGTCCTCCAGTCTCTGTGAGGAATAGTGTTAAAATTTTAGGAGGTGGTGTTCCTGACAATTGCTTGGCATTTGCTTAACAGGTCAGTGTCCTAGTTAAGTACTCTGTGCATTATATGCTCTGTTAGGAATGTCTTCAACTTCTAAGACACTATATAGCCTGGCTCGTACTTTAATCCTCTCATGTTTTGGACTGCTGTAATGCATTCTACCAAAGCCTGATTATTTCATATTTACAAACTGAGACTGCAGTTAATTTGGAACACAGTAATTAGTTTTATTTGTGGGTCAAGGAAATAGGATCATGTGACCCCTCTTTTGAAAGAGCATCATTGACTCTCCATATCATACAGGACAGCATTCAAGATTGTAGTTTTAGTTCATAGACTCTTTTATTCGAGTCTGGCTCTTATCTCCAGAAACAAGCAGGAATGCAGTCTTCACATATGGGTATCATCTGTACCGACAGAGCCAGCGCAGGAATGCTCCCCAGCATCCAATTGAAAAACTTTTGGGAGCAATCTACTGCACCTGCACATTTGCCTTCCCAAGTCCTCTCCATAGTTCTTTGTTTTCTGCGGAGCCAGCAGGAGGGTTACTTCCTGGCACCGCCAAAAAACATCATTTTTTGGTTTAAATCTGTGCTCTGCCTTTCTATCAACACCGGTACCTTCTCTGATACCGGCCCTGAAATTTCTTTTCTTTTCAAAATATTTTTTTTTCTTTTTCAATTTTTGGTGGTTCTACCGCCAAATTAGGCCTTGGCCTACTCTTTTCTGCCACGATGGAAAAACATCAGCTGCTTAAAAAAATGTACCAAGTGTTCTGGTACATTATCAGTCACCGATAAACATGACTGGTGTTTAAAATGTTTGGGCCCAGACCATTTATTGACTGATTGTTCTTTTTGCCAACAAATGACAAAACGAGGCCTAAAGAACAGGGCCAGAAAGTATGGTTCTAGGTTTGCCCTGGACCCTATTTCATTTGCTTCTGCATCATTGAGGGCATCGGCCTCCTCTCTAAATTCTCAGGTTTCCTCAGTCCAAACATATGACTAATTCTCCAGGACCAAGCAGGACGTCGGCGCCGACGGAGCCCCCGTGCGGAGCATTTCCCCAGCTTTCATAGAAAGCCTTTGGGAATGCAGCGCGCATGCGCAGTCCCCTTCCTGCCCAAGGGTGCCATCTTGCTCAGTCTTCTTTTTTCCGTGGAGCCCGATGGATGTATATTCGTTTCACCCGAGGAAGAAGTTGATTTTCTCTGCGTTAACCTGTTTTTCTTCGGTTCGACGCCAGTTTCCCTTTCCCGCCTGGGCCCGATACATCGGTATCAAGCCCGGATCTCTTTTTCGGTTTTTGTCCTTAGTGACTAGCGTTTGCGCCATTTTTTCTTTTTTTCACTGGGAGCCCTGTCTTTTGACCTTGCAGGGGCCCTTTTTCCCCCGATGGCTGCGAGCGGGTTTAAAAAGTGTGATCGGTGTAAGAAACATATGTCTCTCACCGACACACATGACTGCAGCCTCCGGTGCCTCGGACCCGATCATGACCCAATGATCTGTGGTCCGTGTGGGAAAATGTCCTCTAAGGCATTGAGGAGTCGGCAGCACCAAAAGGAAAGAATCTTCTCTGACTCCGCGTCCGGTAGGGCCCGGACCTCGTCAGAGGCCTCGACATCTCGGGACTCCGGCCCTGAGCAGCGTCGAGGCTCCTCTGAAAGGGGTTTACCTCGCGGGAGCATCGTAAGAAGAAAAAACCCGCGAGGGCGGCGTCGGTGGATGCACTTGGCTCCTGGAGGGCCAAGTCGCATAGCCCCAAGCACCTTCCCGGGCCTTCGGAGTCGGAGAGGCCTGCAAAACAACCTCGTGTGGAGATGGAGTCCCCGGGTCACGTGAGTACTGTAGTCCTCGTGGACTCACCTCCAGGAGAGCCAACGTCGGGCCCGGCGCCACCACGGCCCGAGTCGGGGGCTGCTGAGTCTCCTGAGCTCGGACTCAGGTTGACGGCCTTGGAGAGCAGCTTGGCTGCCTTCATGGAACAGCAGTGGGCACTGATCGCCGGTCTCACCGGTGCATCTTCCCTGACCTCCGGGACATCGACGTCCAAGTCGACCCCGGAGGCCGAGCCGATCCTCGAGTCTATGCGAGCTCGAGTCGATCCTCGGCCAAGGTCCCCCTCGGCCTCCCGTTCGGGACCGAGGTCATCGACGCCGGTACCCTCGGCGTCGGGGCAGATGGCATCGATGCCTGCCCGACCGGAGCCGCTCGATTCCTCCTCCGAGGAGTCCGGCTGGGAGACGGAGGATGAGGAGTCGCCCGACACCTTTTGAACTCGGTGCGTTCCTTCGGACTCGCCCGAGTCTGAGCCTCGGAGAAGGTCTCCCCCGGAGGATACCCGGTTCTCGGACTTCCTGCGGGACATGGCCAAGGCTTTGGCATTCCCCGCGGATCCCGAGGAGGAGCCTCGAGCCGAGGAGCTCGAGGCCCTATAGTATGGACTCTCCTCCAAAGGAAGCCTTTACTGTTCCGGTTCCTCCGATGCTGGAACGGTTGCTCTTCTGCATCTGGGAGGCGCTGGCATCGACGCCGGTTTTAAGCAAGCGGGTCGATTCCATCTATCGAGTCCGCAAGAGCCCCGGGTTCCAAAAGGCACAATTACCGCATCACTCCATGGTTGTGGAATCGGCCATGCATCGTCTGAAGAGTCAGAAGATGCACTCCTCGGTGCCTCCCGGCCAGGAGGCCCAGAACCTGGATGCCCTCGGTAAGAAGTGCTTCCAGGGCTCTATGTTTGCTTGCCGTTTCCCGACCTACCAGCTGTACATGGGCATGTACCTTCGAGACCTGGCAAAGGAGATTGCCGGGTTCTCTGCTGGTCTCTCCGAGGAACCTTTGCAGAGGTTCAATGCTCTGTCCTCGGGTATTCGTGAGTGCTCGAAGTTTACATCTCGAGCAGCCTATGATGGCTTCGAGGCTTCGGCCCGAGTAGCCGCGGCCGGCACCGGTGCAAGCCATCAGGCTTGGTTACAGTCATCGGACTTCGAGCCATGGGTGCAGGACAAGTTGGTCGATGTCCCCTGCCGAGGTGAAAACCTCTTTGGCAAGCCCATGGTTGACAATGCTGCAGAACTCGAGACAGAGACTCTTACCCAGACAAGGCTGTCCAGAAAAACCTCTGCCCCTTCTCAGAAGAAGAAGGGTTCGGGGAAAAAGACCTTTTACCCGAGGAAGTCATCTGCCTATAAACAGTACCCTCATTATCAGGCCTTGTAGCTCCCCAACAGGGTCAGCAGGCCAAGGGGCAGGGTCATGGACCCTGTAGACAGAAGGCCCCAAAGCCTCCTACTCCGGCTCCTGCTCAGCAGGGAGGGGGATTTTGACTACAATGGCTTAACCTCTCCTCCTCAGCTGGCCCCTATCAACACTGGAGGCAGGCTGGCCCTGTTCATCCACAGGTGGTCAGCCTTCATAAGGGATACCTGGGTTTTAAGTATAGTCCAGAAGGGCTGTCTCCTCCCTTCCACCAGGTACCCCCCTCCTATTTTCCAGTGGAGCCTCCCAGACTCCCTGTGCACAGGGACTTACTCCTGCAGGAGTTGGCAGGTCTTCTGAAGAAACAGGCAGTGGAACCGGTGGCCCACCACCTGAGAGGTCAAGGCTTCTATTCCAGGTACTTCCTGGTACCAAAGAGAACAGGAGGCCTCAGACCCATCCTAGACTTGCGAAACCTGAACAAGTTCCTGGAGAGGGAAAAGTTCAAGATGCTTACCCTTGGAATCCTGCTGCCTTACCTTCAGCAGGGAGATTGCCTATGCTCCTTAGACCTAAAGGATGCTTATACTCACATCCTTATTCATCCAGACCACAGACAATATCTCAGATTTGTAGTGGGAGGAAACCATTATCAGTACAGAGTACTGCCTTTTGGCCTTACATCCGCCCCCAGGGTATTCACCAAGTGCCTGGTGGTGGTAGCGGCCTACCTCAGGGTTCAAGGCCTCTTTGTCTTTCCATATCTGGACGACTGGCTCATCAGGGGTCAATCCCCGCAAGAGGCCAATCAAGCCACCCTTCGCACTATCGCTCTGCTTCAGCAGCTGGGGTTTGTCATAAACTTCGCAAAGTCCAGTTTGCACCCCTCCCAGAACATGGAGTTCATAGGAGCTCGACTGGACACCTTTCAGGCAAAGGCCTTTCTTCCAGTGGACAGGGCCCACAGATTGATGGATCTAGCCAGGCTATTCCACAGCAATTCTCTGGTCTCTGCCAGACAATTCCTCAGACTCTTAGGCCACATGGCATCCACGGTCCATGTAACTCCAAATGCCCATCTTCACATGAGGCCAGCTCAGTGGGGACTCAGGACACAGTGGCACCAGGCCACAGGAAGCCTCGCAGACAAGGTGAGGGTGTCCAGCCTACTACAGTCTTCTCTGCAGTGGTGGCTTCATCTTCCGAATCTAGTGCAAGGGGTGCCTTTTCAGGCACCTCCACACTCTCAGGTGCTGACAACCGATGCTTCTCTTCAAGGTTGGGGTGCACATTGCCAAGGGGCATGTACTCAAGGCCTGTGGACTCCTTGGGAGGCCGCAAAGCAGATCATTCTCTTAGAACTGAGAGCTATCCGCTTAGCCCTGAGAACTTTCTCCCATCTCATCTCTCGCCAGTCCGTCTTGGTGCAGATGGACAATCAAGTTGCTATGTTCTATGTGAACAAACAAGGAGGCACAGGGTCCCGTCTTCTATGTCAGGAAGCACAGAAGCTGTGCTCCTGGGCACTCAAACACGGCATTCTTCTCAGGGCAGTCTATCTCCCAGGTCAGGAGAATTACCTAGCAGACAGATTGAGCAGGATCCTGCAGCCCCACGAATGGCAGTTGAATCCTTTTGTGGTTCAACAGATCTTCCTGCGATGGGGTCTTCCAACCATAGATCTCTTTCCAGTCCTCTGAACCGTCAACTTCCCAGGTTCTGTTCCAGACAACCGCATCCTCTCAGAGTAGCAGTGGATGCGTTTCTCATTCCATGGTCTACAGGCCTCCTATATGCGTTTCCTCCCACGCCTCTAGTGTCCAAGACACTATTCAAGGTGATCCGGGACAAGGCCTCAGTGATTCTGGTGACCCCCAGGTGGCCAAGGCAACCCTGGTTCCCACTACTGTTGCAACTAGCGGTGGACACTCCTCTTCCTCTGGGGAAGCAACCCGATCTCCTGTCTCAGGAGCAGGGATCTCTCTTGCACCCCAATCTCCAGTCCCTCAATTTGATGGCCTGGCTGCTGAAAGGGTAGTCCTAGCGCCTTTACTACTGCCTAGGGATGTGGAGGACGTAGTCTTGGCCTCTAGGAAGCAGTCCACCAGAAAGTCTTATGCCCTTAAGTGGCGTAGATTCTCTACCTGGTGTACTCAACACAATGAGAATCCCTTCTCATGCCTGGTACTAGTGGTGCTGCAGTATTTGCTTCACCTGTCCAACCTAGGCCTTAAGTCCAATTCTGTTAGAATTCATCTTAGTGCTCTTTCAGCACACCACTCACAGGTGGAGGGACAGTCTCTATCCGGCCATCCTTTGGTGGCTCGCTTCCTCAGAGGCCTGCTTTTGCTTAAGCCTCCAGTGCGTCCACCTGCCCTGGAATGGGATTTAAATGTGGTCTTGCAACGGCTTACTTGCCCACCATTTGAACCTATGGCTACTTGCCCTCTGCGTTTTCTATCCTGGAAAGCGCTATTTCTGGTAGCCCTTACCTCAGCAAGGCGAGTGAGTGAGCTTCAGGCCCTAGTATCAGAAGCACCATATACTAGGTTCTATAGGAACAGGGTGGTCTTACGGACTCACCCTAAGTTCCTTCCAAAGGTTGTCTCTTCCTTCCACCTCAATCTGGAGGTGATTCTTCCGACTTTCTTTCCCAGCCCTCATGCTAGCCGGGCTGAGATGGTCTTGCATACCCTGGACTGTAGGAGGGCGTTGTCCTTCTACCTTGACCGTACGCGGGAGCACTGGAGGGCGGTTCAGCTCTTTGTCTCTTATGACCCCAATAAGTTGGGGTTGGCTGTCTCCAAGCGTACTTTGTCCATATGGGTAGCCGATTGTATCGCCTGGGCTTACAGGACAGCCGGCCTCTTGTTGGAGGGTCGAGTTACGGCTCACCGTGTCAGGGCAAAGGCTGCGTCAGTGGCTCATCTCCGCTCTGTTCCGTTGGCAGACATCTGCCGGGCCGCTACTTGGTCTTCAAGCCAGACTTTTGCGGCCCACTACTGCCTTGAGAGGGAGTCCCACAGGGACAGTGCTTTCGGGCAAGCGGTACTCCATAATCTCTTTGGGGTCTAGGCAACTCCTACCCCTCCGGCCCTGGTGTTGGGCTACCTGTCGGGGGCGTTATCAGAAGATTCTGTTCTTGCATGCTGAGGCTCTAGAGGGAGCTCATTTTTTCAGTTTGTGGCCTCTGGTAGCCCTAAGCTAGGGAGTCCCATATGTGAGGACTTACTTCCTGCTTGGTCCTGGAGAAAGAGTAGTTACTCACCTTGTGATAAGGAAGCTTATCATAGTTCAGGAAGGAGCTATAAAGGAGGTGAATTGGCTCTGAACAAGCAACCTGTCTTTGCTGGTAGAAATACTAAAACAGAATGTTTTCATAAAAGACTACCAGTCCCAGAATGCACCAGGTTTCAAACAGCCTCTAGAAAAGCTGAAGTGGGGAAACGTGTGTTCAATCAGGAGAGCTATGAGGTAATCCCCAATCACTCATCTCCAAGGGCAGGGCTTGATTCAGCACAGCTGGGCTGTGCTAGGGTGGAGTATCCCTCTAAGCAAGTTAAAAGTAAAACATATTCTACACAGAATCAGATGAGGATCAGGAACAGGAACTCAGAGATCAGACAGATCAGGAAGCAGCAGCAACGTGGAAGGAAGAAGAGAAAGACATCTTGGAGGTCTAAAGAAGGAGCCCACAGCAGTACGTGTGTTGGGAGTCATTCCAGAGGCAAGCATACTCCATTGGACTGGAGGAAGCCAGAGGAGTGGGGTTACAGAGCCAGGAATTCCCAGACGGCACCTTTGAAGGAGACGGCTGCATTTGGAAGGGGCCCTAAGACCAGTGCAAGAAGGTATGTGAAGAGAGACCCAGTGTCCAGGGATCTTGATTGGAAGGCTGGACATAAAAGCTGGACTACTTACTGGCCAGGATATCTGGAGAGGAAACCTAACAGCAAAGGAAGCTCAGGTATGAACTCTGATCTATGCCCTAGCTCTTCACCTGGAAGACAGCAGGGAAACAAATATTATCCTGATAGTGATCCATTAAGGAATTCCTCTGAGCCAGACCATGATATTGATTCTATGATATTTGAAGAAGAAGGAGATATTTCAAATGATCAGTTAGAATACATGGACTGCTCTCTGTCTAGGCTTTTGCTTTAAAAATACTTTCACTAATACAACAACCATCAAAAGGAACTATAACTTGTTCTTTTATCTACCCAGAAAAGTCTGCAAGAAAGCTTTAGGATAGGAATTTGAGCCACGTAGAGAAAGTGAACCAGCAAAGGGGTTTGCAGCTGGCTAATTATTGGTAATTGAGCCATGCACAATTGCACGTGAGCTCTGAAAGGAAACTACTGTTTGTGTGTGTAAATAGAAGAAAGTTATCCTTGAAAAAGAACAGTTTTTGTTACTTTTGGGTTTTGATTTTGCTTTTGGAGCACTGCTAAAAGTTATTAGCAGGAGCCCTCAAAAAGACCTTTTCTGTTTCCCATCAAGGTCTTTATTGTTTGATTGCTTAGGAAGTTCAGTTGCTTATATCATGATTTGTTTTTCCTGAGTACAATACTGGAAGCAAGTGTTATTTTGTGTTACCAAGTAAATCTGTGTGGGAGAATTAACCCCATGAATAAAATATATTTTTCTTTGCTTACACTCGAGCAACACAACTCATTATTTTGGTGAACGGCTGATTCTGGTATGAATGGACTACATCCCCCACAATCCTGTGCAAGTCATAATAGTATTTTGCCTTTGCCAAGACTGTGGACATTCACGCCCAGCGCCCCCGTTTACAACCTGTAACAGGTGTTCTCCAGGAGCAGCAGAAATCAGTCCTCGCAACTCTCCCTCTTCCCCTTGGAGTTGGTCATATGATTTCTTTTTGCTATTTTTGCTGTCTTTTAGCTATGTCATCAGACTGAGCAAGATGGCACCCTTGGGCGGGAAGGGGACCGCGCATGCGCGCTGCATTCCCAAAGGCTTCCTATGAAAGCTGGGGAAATGCTCCGCACGGGAGCTCCGTCGGCACCGTCACCCATATGTGAGGACTGATTCCTGCTGCTTCTGGAGAACACCTGTTACAGGTGAGTAACTACTCTTTCATCGGCATCGAAAAAAGATACCGAGGTAAGTCCCTTCATCATCGAGATTCACTGAAAGGTGAATCTGATGCAGACCAGCCTGCCAAACAGCCCCAGTGGGAAGATCAGCCTCCAAAGCACCACTGGGGCTCCAGGACACTCCCGAGGCCTCGACTGCCGGAGAGCTACTAGTTCCATGCTCTGGGACAGTGGCTCAAAGCCCTGTAGGTGAATTCACCCAGGCATCTGCCTCCTCCCTCAACCAGCACATCCTGGCTATTGAGAGGATCTTGGCAGCACTCCTGGCAGCCTCAGTACCGACTGTATTGACAGCTCTAATGGCGCAGGCATCGTCATCCAGCTTAAGGCCAAAACCTCCGGGGTCAGTGCCAGCCCTTGAACCGGTATCTAGGTTTTTTCTCCCTCTGATGCCTCATTAGGAATCGACTGACATCGGTGGTACCCAGCAGGCTCCTGGTGCCGCACTGACTGAACATCAGTATTAGCATCAGGCCTTAACATCGGCGAGGGACTGTTGATTCTTCAACTGTGTGTCGGAATCGGATTCTACCTCTTCCGATTTTGATGATGCATCGGAGGATTCCAGGGGAACTCAGGATCTCTCTTCCGATCACCCCCCCCCCTTGAGTGATGTCGGTCCCCGCTAGAGGACATGTCTTTTCAAGACTTCATCCAAGACATGGCAGCAGGCCTACAGATTGCTGTGACTTCCGTAACTGAACTGAGGGCAGAAGAATTGGAAATCCTTTAATACCCCTCGGAGCCCAAAGAGGCTGCCACGTTACTGGTGCATCAGATCCTCCAGGATCTCATGCTGTGTATGTGGGAGGCTCCACCTATTAGCAAGTGACTCAATACCATGTACTGAGTTCCACCATGCCCTGGCTTTCTAAAGCCTCAACTACCACAGCATTCCATGGTAGTGGAATCAGCAATGCGTCGCATCAAGAGTTCCAACAATCATTCTTCCATACCTCCCGGCAAGGACTCCAAAACTCGCGATGCCTTTGGCTGTTATTGCTTTCAGGCATGCATACTCACTTCTAGGATTACTTCTTATATGCTCTACATGGGTATGTATTTCAAGGATATCTCCAGGGAAACAAAGAGCCTTGATTCTATCCTTCTTGATGACAAACATGATGCATTCCAGGCCTTAATCAGGCAAAATCAGAATACATCCAAGTTTCTTACCAGAACATCTTTCGATGTTTTTCAGTCATCCAGCAGAGCTTCAGCAGTCTGCATCAATGCTTGCAGAATGGCCTGGCTCCAGGCATCTGACCTTGAACAGTGAGTTCAAGATAAATTAGCCAATATACCCTGCTCTGGGAAGAACCTCTTTGAAAAGGGTTAGAGAGATTGAGACAGATGATCTCACCCTCAAAAACTCTCCAGAAAGAGTTCAGACCCCTCTAGGAGAAAGACTAATCCAAAGAAGCCTTTCTATCCCAAAAAGAAGAGATATTATCCTTCTTATCCACCTGAGCTGCTTACCAACCTCAGCAGCAACAGCAGAGACAAACAGGGCCCTCGCCAGCCCAAAAAGTCTAAGATGCCTAAACCACAATCAGCTGCACAGCCACAGCCAGCACCTGGTTTTTGACTCCTTCCTAGAGAGCATAACTACTCTGCTTCTGCAGAGTCTCGAATCCCTTCACATAGCAAGCAGACTCTGTTCCTATGCCCACAGGTGGCACATCATCAGAGCAGTGGACTCTCAGCATCGCCCAAGGGAGCTATCTGCTTCACTTAAAAAGCTTACTCCCCACCACCTCCACAAGGGATTATCCTGCAAACCCCTTGCAGGCCAATCTTCTATCGGTAGAAGTGGCCACTCTGTTAGCTCAGGGGGCTGTAGAAAGAGTTCCTCCCACCCAAGAGGGCAGGAGTTTCTACTCTCTCTTCCTCAGCCCAAAGAAAACAGGAGGGTTCAGGCCCATTCTAGATCTAAGGGATCTCAACACATTCCTCGTTCGAGAAAAATTCAAAATGATATCCCTGGATACACTTCTGCCATGCCTTCAGAAAAACAATTGTCTATATTCTCTAGACCTCAAGGAGGCATATATACATTTGCTGATCCATCCTCAACACAGACAGTATCTGTGTTTTCGATTCCAGCAAACCCAGTACCACTATCGGGTGCCCCCCTTTGGCTTAGCCTCAGCACCCCGAATGTTCACAAAATGCATGGCAGTGGTTGCAGTCTACCTGCATACTTTAGGGATATTTGTCTTCCCCTACTTAGGCAATTAGCCCCTCCTCTTGTCAACTCCCTTCTGTGGTGGTGCTCCCCTCAAAATCTACTCAGAGGGTCACCTTTTCAGATGCCTCCACCTCAATGCACTCTGACAATGGATGCGTCCAAACTAGGGTGGGGAGCACATCTCAACAGTCTCACGACACAGGGGCAGTGGACACAACAGGAATCTCAGTTGCAGATCAACCTCCTGAAGATTCATGCTCTCATGAATGCCCTTTGGGTTTTTCAACCCCAACGTTTGGGCAAACAAGTCTTAGTCTGAACGGACAACCAAGTGGCCGTGTTCTATGTGTACAAGCAGGGAGAATGGGATCTTATCTCAAAGCAGAAGCCCTTCGTCTCTGGTTCTTCTCCATTGCACACTACATCCATCTCAGGGCGGTGCATCTCCCAGATGAACTCAATCTCCTTGTGGACAGACTCAGCCATGTCCTGCGTCCACACGAATGGACTTTGAATCGGGAAACGGCATCTTGGATCTTCCACATGTGGGAGACTCCCAGGAAAGATCTGTTCACCTCCCAGAAGAATGCATAACTCTGTTTTGCTCAAGGCTTCCCTCCCGATACAGCTAGGTAGCGAATGCCTTCCTTCTCCATTGGGGAAAGAGACTACTTTATGCATTCTCGCCCATCCCCTTAATACCGAAGACCTTGTTCAAGATGAATGTGATCTACCTAGATTTCAGCAAAGCCTTTGATACTGTTCCTCATAGTAGGCTTATCAATAAACTCAATAGCTTGAGGATGGGTCCCAAGGTGGTGAACTGGATCAGAAATTGGTTGACTGACAGACGACAGAAGGTGATGGTAAACGGAACTCACTCAGATGAAAGAAAGGTGATCAGCTGTGTACCCAGGGTTCAGTCCTGGGACCAGTACTGTTCAATGTTTTTGTGAGTGATATTGCTGAAGGGCTGAATGGAAAAGTCTGTCTTTTTGCAGATGACATGAAAATTTGCAACAGACTGGACTCCCCTGAGGGAGTGGAGAACATGAGGAAAGATCTACAAAAGCTGGAAGAATGGTCTAATGCTTGGTAGTTAAGATTTAATATGAAGAAGTGCTTGGGAAGCAGAAATCCAAGGGAATTGTATGCAATAGGGGGGCAAGAGGTTGGTGTGCAAGGACCAGGAGAAGGACCTTGGAGTGATTTTTTTCTGAGGATCTCAAAGTGGTGAAACAGTGTGACAAGGTGGTAGCAAAAGCCAGAAGGATGCTGGGTTGCATACAAAGAGGAATTACCAGCAGAAAAGAAGAGGTACTAATGCCACTGTACAAGTCGCTGGTGAGGCCTCACTTGGAATATTGTGTCAGTTTTGGAGACCGTATCTCGCAAAGGATATAAAAAGACTGGAAAAGGTTCAAAGGAAGGCACCAAAATGATTTGGAGCCTGCATCAGGAGACGTATGAGAAGAGACTTGAAGACCTAAATATGTACACTCTGGAGGAAAGGAGGGAGAGGGGAGATATGATTCAGACCTTTAAATACTATTAATGAACAAACAAACCTCTTCCAAAGATGGGGAAGCTGTAAAACTAGAGGGCATAACATGAAGCTGCAAGGGGGTAAACTGAGAGGCAATGTCAGGAAATCCTTTTTTACTGAAAGGGTGGTGGATGCTTGGAATGCCCTGCCGATGGAAGTGGTGGGGGCTAAGACGGTGACAGAATTCAAAATGGTATGGGACAGACACCGTGTATCCCTTTATAGTAACAGGATAAAATCAAAATAAACATAACCATTTCAACAAAAATGGGGTGACCTGCATGAAGCGGTTGGTGCACCTGCTCTTGCCGCCTTGCTGGGCAGGCTAGATGGATCATACTGCTCTTTATCTGCTGTCATATACTATGTTACTAAGCTGCAGGCTGATTGGGGCTCCATGATACTAATAGCCTCTTACTGGCCCCATCAGCCATGGTTTTCTCTGCTGCTTCACCTAGCACAAATTCCACTTCTCAGTCTGGAGCATATGCAGCAGTCTCCTTTCATAGGATCATGGGACGTTTCTCTATCCCATTCCACAAGCTGTCCATCTCATGGTGTGGCTGCTGAAAGCATAATTTTTGCTGACCTCGACCTTCCTCAACAAGTCAAGGACATTCTACTTGCATCACGCAAGCCGTCTACTAGATGTTCCTATGACTTTAAATGGTGAAGGTTTACCCTCTGGTGTACCCCGAAACATATTGACCTCTCTGCCTATCTGGTGGAATCTCTTTTACAATAGCTCCTCCACTTGTCCTTGGCAGGCCTCAAGACTAATTCAGTCAGAGTCCATCTTAGTACCATCTCAGCCTAACACAGGTCAGTGGACAGGCATCCTATTTCTTCACACCCCTTGGTGTGATGATTCATGCGGGGTTTCCTAATATCCAAGCCACAGATCAAACTACCACCAGTGGCCTGGGATGTCATTGTGGTCCTAGGGCAACTTCTGAAGCCTCCTTTCGAGCCTTTAGCAATTGCTTCTTTAAAATTCCTCTCTTGGAAAGTTATCTTCCTCATCGCCCTCACCTCAGTTCATCGCATCAGCAAACTGCAGGCTTTGCTGTCGGATCCTCTGTACACCTGGTTCTTTGTACAAATCCACACTTTCTACCCAAGGTGGTCTCAGCCTTCCATCTCAACCAATCGGTCATGTTACTTATCTTCTTCCCCAGACCGCATGCCTCTAGTGCTGAAGCAGCGCTCCACACTTTGGATTGCAAGTGCGTCCTGGCTTTCTACTTGGATAGAACCAAGAATCACAGGAAATCCTCTCAATTATTCATTTCCTTTGATCCAAGTCACCTTGGACTTCCCGTATTGAAGGGCAGTCTATCTAACTGGATTGCGGACTCCCTAGAGGATCATGTCACTGCTCATATCATGAGAGCCAGATACCTGGTCCTCTATTCATACCTTCGCTGCACACCACTGCCTAGACAGAGACTCCTGTCAGGATGCTGTCTTTGAGAAGAAAACCAACAAGCAGGCACAAAAGAGACTGGGGAATGTTCAATTCAGATGAAACCCCTTTAATAGCCCCTACGCGTTTTGGCTCAAAAGCCTTCTTCAGGGGGTCTTTAGAGGGAGCAAACCTCAAAAAAATGGCAACAATTAAATATTAATAGAAATAGAAATAACCATAAAACATTTAAAAAAACCAATATGTTATAAAATCATAAGAACATACAAATACAATTAATCTAATGATAATATGACTTAAAAATAAAATAACTTAAAAATAAGAATGCTTCTGTACATGTATAATATAGTAAAAGAATCATAACATAAGACAAATTTTATGAGAAAAAGTTAATCATGAAAACCCAAGTAAAATATGCAAATAATCAAACCAAAGCCTAAATCATTGCTGCTCATACTCAGGAGTATAGATAGACAATAGAGAATAAAAAACAATAATAACACAAATAGAATGCACAGATCAATAAATTCCAAAATACAGATAAAAGAAATAAAACAGAGAACAGGGATGAGGAGAATACAGCAAAAGATGATATCAGAAGGTTTTTGACGATACCTTTAATATCTTGTGATATATACAGACCACTAAAAAGAATAAAACGATAAAAATAATAAAAATTAACAACAATAAATAATGATTGAACATAATATTGTTAAAACAATAAAATCATAAAGGCATAATATGGAGTTAACTCTACCGTTAGTTGTTACTACTTAATTATTATGTCAGAGCTTAAATTTATTGCAGTTAAAAGCCAGACATTGCCGTAAAATGTTTTCAACATTTCTATAAAGGATTATTAAAAGAGACATCGGACATTACCATAAAAAGACTCTCTTCTGGAAAAAAAACCGCATACCTAAAAAAGGGGAGGACAGGGACCAAACTTATTTATTTTCTCTTACTGCTCCACAATGGAGGGTGATGATATTATTGCTACTTAGAAAGCTGAATGACTTACTAACACAGCAACTATATTGTACCAAACGTATTGTTATAAAGCTAAAAACGTATAATAAAAAATGCTCGTAGAGGCAGCTTTTCAAAATCAGAACAATCAAATCTCATATTTCTAATTTATTTATTTTATTTATTTAACAATCACTTATATACTGCATCTTCCATAGATCAGTTGCGGTTCACAGTAAACAATAATCAACAAAGCAGAGTTAGTTTTACATGTAACATCATATAACCAAAAACAATAAGACAAAATAAAATTAGAAAACAACAATTGTTCAAGTTAACCAGCACAGAACGGTGCAAAACTATATACATTATGTACAGATATACATTGTTTAGGGCTTAAGCGTTGTGCAAAGTACCGTTACAGCTATAAGAATTTTTCATAGGTCATAGGACATCTCATACAAAAACAGGTTATCTCATACAAAAACAGGTTAATAAAGTCAGTGTTACATCCCTAATATGATATGGAAGGGTTCTAAATAATTAAAACCAAAAAGCATTGAAAAATTTCAAGATGTGCCTTTCAAAGAAATGACAATGTTAGTCTGTAAAAATTTCTACCGATATCTTTAGATAAAGGACACATTTCCCAACGAACCCATCGAGATTAATGTAATGTATAATGTATCTATGCGTAGTGCCATACCCTTTTAATACTGTACATTACAATATGGTATGGAATGTTTTGAATAAACATAATAGTAAAATCAAGATCACACGTGTCACAATATTTAAAATTGGTTGTACGGCACAAACAGTCCACGATTAAAAAGAAACGTCATGTCGTCTATGTGTAAAGAAAACCGCTCTGCCAGCAACTACTAGAGATCAAAAGTGTTTCCCGATGTGGCGGGGAGAACAATCAATGAAAGCTAGAATGACCAAAGAACAGTCTTATGGTAAAAATCTATAAAAAATAAAAATAAAACCATATGTAGCATAATGTTTTATCTCCAGGAACAAGCAGGAATGTAGTCATCACATATGGGTATCAATGGTACCGACGGACCCTGCGCGAGAACGCTCCCCAGCATCCAATTAGAAAGCTTTTAGGAGCATCCCACAGCGCCTGCGTGCTGCCTTCCCGCCTTTCCCAACTGCCTCTCTCCAGTTCTTCGTCTTTTTCCGCAGAGCCAGCAGGTCGTTGTTCATGTCACCGCAGAAGAATTCTTCTTTATTTCTTTCTTTTTTGTGGTCGCATCTGACTTCCTCAACACTTTACCGGTACCACCGTTTTTTTCTTCTTATTTTTTGTCTTAAAAAAAAAATAAAAAAAAAATAAATAAATAAAAAAAAATATATATATATATACTAGAATTTTTCCTATTTTTTCTTCAGGTGCACGTGCCTTTTGGGCCTTAGGCCAAAAACGTTTTCTTACAATGGAGAAACCTGCCTCAGGTTTCAAAAAGTGCACCAAGTGTGGCGGTACCATTTCCGTCACCGACACCCATGAATGGTGTCTAAAATGTTTAGATCCTGACCACTCCATCACGGATTGTATGTCCTGCGCCATGATGTCTAAAAGAGGTCGGCAGAACCGAGCTGCTAAGCTCAGTACCCTGTTTCCCTCTGATGCAGCTTAGGTGGCATCGACGTCTTCCAGGGCTTCCTCTTCCTCCCGTGGTTCTCAGGTAGCTAAACATAAGTCCAGCTGGTCCTCAAAGGGTAGATCTCCTTCTAAGCATCGAGATGCCTCTGACGTTGCCTTTGAGGATTCTGCACCGGCAAAATTGCCCCGGCGGGAGGTTTCGGCTTCCAAAGCATTATCGGGGCTCCAGGATGTTCTCGAGGCCTCGACCTCGGCAGAACTACTGGTGCCATGCTCTGGGGTACCGGCGGTCTTCTCCAGTACCGACATCCAGGCATCGGCAGCGTTGATAGAACAGACATTCCTGGCTATTGAGCGAAGTCTGGCGGCTCTCCTTGCGGCATCGATGCCCTCGGAACCGCGACAGACAATCCGGTCGGTTCCGGCACCGGTATCGGTACCGATAGCATCGGCATAGGTGTCTGCTTTGCCGCTATCCAGTCATCCAATGCCCTCGGGTACCGATACCCCGGTTCGGATTACTCCCGGTACCGACTTCGGTCGGTACGGGTATCGGGCTCTTCAGGAGCATCCGGACAGACGGTACTTCGAGTCCTCAGAAGAATCTGAGGATTCTGATAGTTCTGTTGATGCAGGAATACTTCTCCCAGAGGAGCCCTCCTCCCCTAAGCATAGGATGTCTCCTCCAGAGGATATTTCCTTCCAGGATTTTATCAGGGAGGTGGCTCGAGGTCTCTCCATTACTGTGACCCCTGAAACAGAGCCCAGAACTAAGGAGTTGGAAATTTTACAATATCCCAAAACTCCTAAGGAGGCAGCTACTTTGCCCATTCATGAGATTTTATATGATCTCTTGTTAAGGATGTGGGAGACACCTCTTACCACCTCTCCTCATTCTCGCAGACTGGATACTCTGTATCGAGTCCCTCCTTGTCCTGGTTTCCAAAAGACTCAGCTTCCTCACCACTCTATTGTAGTGGAATCAGCTATGAGAAGGATCAAGAGTGCAAAGAGGCATGCCTCTAATCCTCCAGGACGTGAGTACAGAACCCTAGATGCTTTTGGACGACGTGTCTTCCAAGCTTCCATGCTTTCTGCCAGGATCAGTTCCTATAGTCTCTACATGGGAATGTTCCTGAAGGAGAGGTCACAGATGATTTAGAAGCTTTAAGTCCTATTCTTCCTGAGGATAGAAGACAGGATTTTGTCACTTTTGGTCAAACATGCTCAAGATGTTTCTAAATTTGTCAACCGTGCAGCCTTTGACTGCTTTGAGTGCATAAGCAGAACCTCTGCCATTGCCATAGGTGCATGTATAATTGCTTGGCTCCAGGCATCCGATCTGGAGCTCTGGGTACAAGACAAATTGGGAAATATCCCATGTACTGGTGAGAACCTGTTTGGTAAAGATTGGCAGGAAAAGGCCAACGAGATGGATGCTGACAACTCCACCTTGGATAGGTTATCCAAGTCCACAGCTGATCCTGCTAGAAAGAAATCGTTCAAGAAACCATTCTTTTCTAAGAAGAAAAGATATTATCCTGCTTATGCTCAGCAGGGACGTTCTGCAGGTCAGCTTGTCAGGAAAGGTCAGCAACCACCCAAGCAGAGAAAAGCAAAGACTGCTAAGCCTCAACCGTCTCAGCCGTCTCAGCCTCGACAAGGCCTTTGACTTTCAGCTAGAGAACTTAGCCTTTCTGCCTCTCGTGGGACCAGAGCCTTCCACCATTCCAGGAAGGTTATGTTACTTTGCCCCCAGATGGGGGCAGATAACAGCAGAGCATAGGACACTTTCCATCATAAAGGAGGGGTACAAGCTTCATTTTGCAAGCATGCCCCCTCCCACAATAATAAGGCAGTTCAATTCTCCAACACCTCTCATCAACCTGTTAGGTCAGGAGGTCTCTATCCTTGCCCAAGGGGCGATAGAAGAAGTACCCATTCCTCATCAGGGTACGGGGTTTTACTCCCCCTATTTCCTTATCCCAAAGAAAACAGGGGGATGCAGACCAATCTTGGACCTCAGAGAATTGAACAAATTCCTTCTCAAAGAGAAATTCAAGATGATTTCTCTCGGAACTCTGCTGCCACACCTTCAGAGTCAGGATTGGCTTTGTTCTCCAGATCTCAAGGATGCGTACACCCACAGAAGGTTCCTTCGGTTCCTTTTTCAGGGAAAGCACTACCAATACAGGAGGCTTCCCTTTGGCCTGGCCTCAGAGCACCAAGGGTGTTCACGAAATGCATGGCTGTTGTTAGCAGCATTTCTCCGCATTCTAGGGATATTCGTCTTCCCCTACTTAGACGACTGGCTCATTCGAGCCCCAACAGAGTCAGAGGGCAGGACATCTCTATCCTGCACAATGCGTATCCTTCAGTATTTGGGTCTCGTAATAAACATCCCAAAATCCAGTCTAACTCCCACTCAGTCTTTGGAGTTCATAGGAGCTTTGCTGGATACCAGAAAGGCAAGGGCCTACCTCCCCCAGGCCCGTTGTCTTCGCATGGTGCAGTTAGCTTCTCAAGCAGTGCTAAATTCTCATCTCACTGCTCAAGAGATGTTACAACTACTAGGCCACATGGCATCCACCGTGCATGTGATGCCCTGTGCTCGCCTCCATATGATGGCAGCCCAGTGGACTTTATCCACACAATGGACCAAGGCATCAGGATGCCTGTCAGACAAAATAGCAAACACAAGTCGCCTTATTTTGTCCCTCCAGTGGTGGAAGTCCACTCAAAACCTGTTGCTGGGGTCCCCTTTTCAACAACCTTTACCCCAGGCAACTCTCACAACAGATGCTTCTCCGATGGGTTGGGGAGCTCATCTGCAAGACCTCTCCACTCAGGGCACCTGGTCTCCACAAGAGACTCATCAACATATCAATCTCTTGGAACTCAGAGCAATCTTCCTTGCTCTTCGAGTGTTCCATACCCTGCTCAGCTACAAGACAGTCCTCATTCATACGGACAATCAAGTAGCCATGTTCTATGTGAACAAGCAGGGTGGAACAGGCTCTCTGTCGCTTTGCAACGAAGCTTTGCGACTATGGGCCCTCGCCAGAGAGCATCCGATTCATCTCCTGGCAGTGTATCTTCCAGGCATTCAAAACTCTTGGGCAGACAGACTCAGTCGACTTCTGCTTCCACACGAGTGGTCTCTGCATGCAGACCAGGTGACCAAGATTTTTCAAATTTGGGGAACCCCAGACATAGACCTCTTTGCAAGTCCGCGTAATGCCAAACTTCCCCTGTTCTGTTCCAGAATTCCGGCTCAGGGGATTCAGGCCAGGGATGCTTTCCTCCTTTACTGGCGTCAAGACATCCTGTATGCCTTTCCACCCATTCCCCTAATTCCCAAAACCCTGTTCAAGCTTCAGAGAGACAGAGGCCATAGGATTCTCATAGCTCCACATTGGCCACAGCAAGTGTGGTACCCTCTGCTTCTACATCTCTCTCAAGCTCCCTCCCTGGAGTTAGGGTCTGCATCCCAATCCCCAGTCTCTGCATCTCAGGGCTTGGTTGCTGAAGGCCTAGATCTCCATGATCTTAATCTCCCTCATCAAGAAAAAGATATTCTTTTTGCTTCCAGGAAACCTTCCACAAGACGCTCTTATGCTTTCAAGTGGAAAAGGTTTATCATATGGTGTTCGCAAAAGGGTCTTAACCCCCTTGCGATACCTCTGGAATATCTCCTTCATTTATCCAGTGCACGACTTAAGACTAACTCAGTAAGGGTCCATTTGAGTGCTATTACAGCTTCCTTTAAGCCTCTAAATGGACAGCCTATTTCCTCTCATCCTCATAGCAAGATTTCTGAGAGGCCTTCTTCTAACTAAGCCTCCCATTAGGCCACCACCGGTGGAATGGGACTTAAACCTGGTTCTTGGGCAGCTCATGAAGCCACCCTTCGAACCTTTAGCTACTGCCTCCTTGAAATTCCTTTCTTGGAAGGTTATCTTTCTTATTGCAATCACATCAGCACGTCGCATTAGTGAGTTGCAAGTGCTAGTAGCTAATCCATTTTATACAAGGTTCCATCATGACAAGGTAGTCCTTAGGACTCATCCACACTTTATGCCAAAGGTGGTCTCGCCTTTTCATCTGAACCAAGCGGTCTACCTACCTGTGTTTTTTCCAAGGCCTCATGCATCAAATGCAGAGAGGAATCTTCATACCTTGAACTGTAAAAGAGCTTTAGCCTTTTACTTACAAAGAACACAGCTATATAGAAAGTCCTCTCAACTCTTTGTTGCTTTTGATCCTTCTCATTTGGGACTTCCAGTCTCCAAGAGAACACTATCTAACTGGTTTTTTCAGCGTATTTCCTTCGCCTATCAGAGTAAGAACCTTTCTGTGGAGGGCCATGTCACAGCTCATAATGTGAGAGCCATGGCAGCCTCAATGGCTCATCTGCACTCTGTGTCTATCGACGACATCTGCCGAGCAGCCACCTGGGCCTCGGTTCATACCTTCACAGCCCATTACTGCTTGGATAAGGACTCCCGCTGGGATGCCTTGTTTGGTCAGGCTGTTCTCCAACACCTGTTCCATACCTAATCAACTCCTACCCACCATCCCTGGTAGGATGCCAGATATCCATGGGGGAAAGTGGAGCCCTTCTCAGGGACACACAACCTCTGGGGTCTCTCCCTTGCGTCTAAAGCTAGGGAGTTCCCATATGTGATGACTACATTCCTGCTTGTTCCTGGAGATAGCATAGTTACTCACCTGTAACAGGTGATCTCCGGGAACAGCAGGAATTTAGTCCTCACAACCCACCCACCTCCCCTAGGAGTTGTATCTCTCTATCTCTTTTCCTTTCCCTCTCTCTCTCTTTGTCTCAGCTTTAAAACTCAACTGGAGAGAGGCATTTGGGAAAGGCGGGAAGGCAGCACGCAGGCGCTGTGGGATGCTCCCAAAAGCTTTCTAATTGGATGCTGGGGAGCGTTCCCGCACAGGCTCCGTCGGTACCGACGATACCCATATGTGGTAGATCAAGGTGTATGGGAGAATTGGTAGCCCCCATAGCAGAGAGAGGCAATGGATGCGGTGTCATCTGAGGGGAGCCAGGTCTCGGTCAGGGCAAGAAGGTGTAGGGCGTTGGAGATAAAGTGATCGTGAATAAAAGTGGGTTTTTAATGACTGAGCATGCGTGCGTTAGGGCGCATGAAAACGGGAGGGCAGGGGGGGGAGGAGAGGGATCTGGATAAGGTTGGATAAGTTACGTGTGGATTTCTTATCAGAGTAGCGTGGAGGTCCATTTCGTGTGGGTTTCTTATTAGAGTAGCGTGGGGGTCCATTTCGTGTGGATTTCTTATCAGAGTAGCGTGGGGTCTATTTCTTGGGTAGTACTGAGATTTAGAGGGAGTAGGGTGTGGGTGGTATGTCTGGGTGTCTGTGCTCTCCAAGATAGACATGAGGAGGGGAAGTGAGGGATAAATTGATGGTATCAGGCAGGTTCAGTGAGGGAATATTTTTGGGGGTAGGGTTGGAGTTGATATCTATGGAAGAGTGATTGTGGGATGGATGGGGGAGAGCGGAAGGAAGGAGGAGCAGGATGTGGATGAGATTAGATAGGTTACGTGAGGAACTTTCTTTAGTGTAGGAGAGAAATCGGGGGGGGGGGCAGTGTTAGGGTTGATATTACCTAATGAGAGAAGGATAATGAGTATTAGAGAGCGAGGTAGAGTGGAGATAGTATGGCGGAAGCGAGGATGGGGTTGCCTTAGAGAGATGGGGGCTGGTTGAATGCGGGGGATGGTGTGAAGAAGCTCAAGAGCAGGTGCTAGGCTATGGGGCAGAATGGAGGGAGAAGTAAGGAAGGTAGAGAGGGGGCTGGTTGAATGCGGGGGTGATGTGGGGAGGCTCAAGAGTAGGTGCTAGGCTAGTGGGCAGAGTGGAGGGAGACGTGAGGAAGATAGGGGAAGGGTGGGGGGAGAGGAGGAAGGATGTTGATAGGAGGGGAGGCAGTTGGGGAGGAAGAGGATGAGAAGGGGAATGAGATGTGGGGCCATGGTAGTGGGCAGCAAGGTCTGAGCAAGCAATGGGGGTAGCAGTACTAAGCAGCAATGGGTAGCCGTTCTAGGCAGCAATGGGTAGCAGTTCTAGGCAACAATGGGTAGCAGTTCCATGCAGGCAATGGATAACAATGCTATGCAGGGAATAGTTCTATGCAGACAATGGATAGCAGTTCTAGGCAGGCAATGGATAACATTTCTATGTAGGCAATGGGTAACAGTTCTATGCAGGCAATGGGTAGCAGTTCTAGGCAGGCAATGGATAGCAGTTCTATCAGGCAATGCTTGGCAGTTCAGTGCGGGCAATGGGTAGCAGATCTACGCAACAGTGGGTAAAGGAGTGACCATGCTTACTCAGTTCCAGGGAGCTGCAGAGAGGTGGAGGAGCAGAATAGATGGGCCACGCCAGAGCACCCCCAGGCCTGCGCCTTAGGGCCATGCCAAAGGGCCCTCTGGCGAGGCCCTCAGGCGTGGGCGTGCCCGCTGGAGCGTATCGCTTTTAAAGGGCCGATCGCTCTTTGAAGATGGTTGGCGGCAGGTCTGAGATGCTCCCGTGCGCTGCTTTTAAAGGGCCGATTGCCCTTTGAAGATGGTTGGCGGCAGGTCTGAGAAGCTCCCGCTGGAGCGCGCCGCTTTTAAAGGGCCGATCACCCTTTGAAGATGGTACCTTCATATTCTTTTGGTCCTTCTAACCTACTTTTAGGTTTTTCTCTTTATTAATTTTATTATATAGATGGATAAACTGCTAGGTATGTATGACCTAGATTGGCCACTGTTGGAAACAGAATACTGGGCTTGATGGAACTTGGTCTGACCCAGTATGGCATATCTTATGTTCTTATGATAACTTTACTTAAACCCTGTTATTTTTTCTAATTTTATATTTGTAATTCTGTTGTGATTCTGCCCTTTCAACTTTATTTTATATTGTTCTCCTTTTGCTGTTAACCCTTATTTGTTGTAAACCACTTAGATATTTTGACTGATATGCAGTATATCAAGTTTGATAAATACAAGTTAGGCATGTAGGGTGTCCATGTAAAAAATGGAGGCAGTATGTAACAGGAGAGCATAAAGAGGGCCTCTGGAGGAGACTCAATCATTCTGTAGTAGGAGGGCATGTTGAATACCTCTGGAGAAGATGAGTAGTACATGGGTAGAAGGGTAAAGGGAATGAATGACCCTAGAAAAGATGGATTCAGTAAGTGACAGGAAAGCATAAAAAATGCCTCTGTGGGAGAAGTTTTCTGTGGTAGCAACGTCTTTTTTTTTTTTTTGAATGTGACATTCACCATGTTTTTCCTTAACTATTCCCACGAAGTTCATGTGGACCTGAAGAACAGGATAGTGACTACACCAGCCTTCATGTGTGAAACAAATTTACATCACATTTTTGATGGCATTGGAGCCATGGTGAAGAGTGTCCTGAAACTGACTGGAAAATAAGGGACCTGCAAGCACCCAAAGCTGAAAGATCAAATTATTACTAGTCCGATATAAACTCTACTTTTATTTTTCAGTAATTTTGCATTTTCTGTCTGCTCTGTTGCAGCTTCTTTAAAATTCCCAGGATATTGCTGACACTTGGGTCATATGTCTGTCTCTCCTGTTAGACTTTATTTGATTCCAGAGAGCGAGTTTCCTCCCTGTAAAGGAGTTCTTTGTGTTCTATATCAGCGCTGTGTCATTATTTGAGAGAGTGGCCCAGATATAGCATATTTTGCAGCAGTGCTCCCAGTCCGCCAGTGAAAATAGGCCAGTAGTCAAACATCAGAACAGAAGTGGAACTGCTTTGCTCTGAAGCCAGATGTTGGATAACTTTATCCCAGTATTTGCATGCTTGAACAGTGATGTGAAGATGTACAGGTGGAACAGTGGGTAGCTGCAGAGAAAAGAAGACAAGCTGTCGTGTACTTTTGCTTCCATGGAATTTGAGCTTGTTTTCATTTGCAAGTAATTGGCATTATGAAGGGAGAAGGTTCCAGTTTACTGTTGTCTGTCTTCTACTCCTGGTCACATTAGGAGGACAAGGAGAGAATTTTTTAAGGCATTATATTGGATTTTGTGTGTCAGCAGCAGGACAGAAAGCAGGGCCCATGCAGGACTGGTGTTACGGGGTGACAAGCAGAACAACTGCCCTGAGTACCAATGCCACAAAGAGGCCCCAACTGTGCCTCAAGCTGAAGAAGGCATAGCCTGTAGGTAGAATTTGGGGCCCCCTAATCGGTTTCTGCCCTGGCTCCCTGCATATCTAACACTGGCTCTGGGCCCATGACTGGCTGCTGTTCCTTTTATCTGGAGATTCTGATACTCCTCTTCCTTTGCTTTTGTACTCTCCATAAATAAGTTAGCAGGTTACATTTTTAACTTACATATATTTCTAAGTGTGTTCTTCTCTTCAATCCAACTTTGTTACTCTCCTTGTGTCAACCCTCTTCCTTTATCAGAAAGGAAAGGATGGGTGTGTATATCTACTGTATATACCTAGGGCCAGTTTAGCATCAGTGACACCCTGTATGATTCTCACATGCCACAAAATGATCTACACAGAGTAAAACCCTCTTATATTAAACTTCTGTTTCTCTCAGGAATCATGGTATCAGAGGAAAGAAACTCCCACTATTTTTGTTAAAATCATGATTAAAGCATTTCTGAGCTGTGCTGCAGTATGTAACATGCACAGCGATCTTTCTTTATTACCTTTTAAAGATTTGTTCTTTTGTCAGTTTGGGAGTAATTAGCAGAATGCCGCCTGAAAGTTTAGTTGCTATGAGTATGTCCAATAAATTATTATTGGCTGTCAAAACACATTTACTATATCATTTTGTTCTTGCACTCTGAAATGAAAATAATTCAAAAGTGTATCCTGTCAGACTTAAATATAACAGGGGTTGTACATGAGAGATACACCTGTAGATGTGACGGAAAAATTTGCTTTTGCCCATTTTTAATGACTACTTCATGCACTGGTTATGACATTTATAGGTTTGTATGTAGATCTGAGTGGGCCAAATAGATGCTGCATAGGGAGATGAATAACCTGCAGAAAAAAAGGAAGTAGTAATGCTATTGTAGAGGTCAATGGTGAGGCTTCACTTAGAATATTGTGTTCAGTTCTGGAAGTTATATCTCAGAAAGGATAGAGAGGTGATCTAGGGAAAGGTACCCAAAATGATATAGGGGTTCATGCCAAAAGTCAGATAAGATGAAACTGAGGACCTAAATATGAATACCTGACAGGAGAAATGAGGCATGCGATACACATTTAAATATCTATAATGCAGGACTTGACAAATTCTTTGATTTTAGGAGCCAGCCGAAAAATCTAGGAGCCAGTGACTGAGATCTATCGGCACTCTTTTAGGGCCTGATTTACTGAGGCTGTTTTTCAATTCCCTATCTAAGGGGAAAGAAAGCTTAGTAAATCAGGCACCCACTTAGGCCATTCGTAGAAATGCACAGCCAGCAGTCCCCCTCCTCACCTTGTCTCTTTCCCTCTTCATCCCCCTACCCTGTCATCACACAGTCTTCCTCTTGTATCCTGTTCCTCCCCACCAGTCTCCTCTATTCCACCATATGCCCCTTCACTTAAAGTTGGCTAGGCCCCTAGCCCCATCATTCCCACTCCTACCCATCCAGTTAGCCACCTTCCAGCCCTCCAGCTAGCTCATCCTCAATTAGCTAGTCAGATACCACCCAGCTACCATATCCCCAGTCCTTACCCCATCCCAATTAACCATTCAGCCACACTCCAGCCCCTTCTCCCCTCAGCTAGCCCTCACCATTTAGAAAGACCGTCATTCACCCTCTCCCCAGTCCATATCTCTGCCTTGTAAAATAAGTCAGGTCCAAATGAGAGCACACACACTCGCAAGCAACAGAAAGGCAAACAGGAGCAAGATGGAATAAAAAGCCTTTATTTAGAGATACCCAACAGGCCATGTTTCGGCTAGTGCCTTCTTCAGAGGTTAAGCCTCAAACAATAAACAAAAGCAAAAATCAATACTCATAAACAATGTACATGACATAAAAAATCCATAAAAAACTCTGGTGCTAAACAAGTAAACAAATGAAATACATAAACTGCAACAATAAAATATTTAAAAAATAATAATAATCAAACTCAAATTAATAAATAACAGTAAAGGATATCCAATAAATAGCATAAATATATAATATGAAGTAATAAGGACAGACGATGTTGTAAAATGTAAAAATCCTAAAATAACTCATAAGAACAAAATACAAAAAAAATAAAACATACAAACAAAGCAGGTCAGGAGAACAGGAAGAGGACTACAGGGCATATGGAAATGTTTCAAGAGAATCCTTATCCAGCTGAACATAATAAAAGTAATCTGAAAAAAATACGAGGCGAGGGTGAAATGCTAAAATCAGCAACAAACGAACATAAAAAAAGTGTATAAAACCTGTTAGGATAGTAGTTAAAAGGAGGACAAGTATTCATATAAGAAGGGCTGAAGACCCCATGGAAGAAATAGCCATAGGAAGTTGAAAAAAGAAAGAAGACTGGGAAAGAAAGGGGAGGGGGGACAGGAAGGGGAAGGGAGAAAAAGGGGGAAGAGAAAAGGGGAAGGGGGAAAAGGAGAGGGGAGAGAAAAAGAGGAGAAGGAAGAATGAGGAAAATGGGGAGGGGGGGAAGGGGGCCAAAGACCACTTAAAAGCAAACTGAACCCAAATAAGAACTGTATTAAAAGCAAATGAGGGGATTTGTTAAAAAAACATGGCAACATTTGTAGTCTAGCAAAAAACCTTAAAAAACTTAATTTAGAGTCCAATGATAAGTAGTTAACAAGGTCCAGAAATATGTAGTGATAAGATTTGGGACGCTGTGAAACTGTCTGTGAGAAAATGGATCAAATTAAACTATATATTGTATATGTGCGAATAGAAGGGTGACTCTCTCATCTAAGTATTTATATTGTAAAGTTGTATATGTCTTATTGTCCATTATTTTGTGGTGAGGAGAAGGGAAACCATTTAATGGCAAATAACAATGCATCCTCCCAGTCACAGCAGCCGTAATATAGTCGTTACTAAAGAAGCTCAAGGAGTAATGACAGCCAGCCATTCACTGAAGCCCAGTTATCCTCTTATATACATTAGTGTAATGTAGTACTTATCACTCCAATATAAAGACAGCCATCTAAACAATAACCAGGGATGTGTAAAAGATGTATATGTTTGTCTAAGGATCCAAATGCTGGATACATAATGGCTGTGAATTGAGTAATTGTTCTCTATGAACAAGCAGGAAGTAAGTCTTCACATATGGGTGCAGGAATGCTCCTCAGCTCCTATAGGAAGCTTTTGGGAGCTCCATCGCGCATGTGCTCCTGCCTTCCTGCCCACCGGAGCCATCTTTACTTCAGTCTTCTCTTTTCCACAGAACTCTCTGGACATGTCTGCATGCTGTCGGAAAAAGCCTGCTTCATTGTGCCCCATTGTGGGTTCTTTCATTTGTTACTTTTCATTTGCCTTGCCGCCTATTGTTGGGGGCACTCAGCTTGACACCGTTTTGTTTTTTTCTTTTTCTATATTATTTTCATGCGGGGGTCTTATGTTTTCCTGGCTGGCTGGCTGGAGGCGTTTGATTTAGCGGCGGCTGTCTTTCCCAACATGTCCAAGCCAGTGGATTTAAAAAATGCACCAGGTGTGCTCGCACCAACTCGGTGATGGATTGCCATAATTGGTGCATTCAGTGCCTCGGGCTGGACCATGAGTCCTCTACTTGTAATCTGTGCCTACAGATGACAAGGAAGGGCTTGAAGAACAGCAAGAAACAGCGCGAGTCTCTCTTCGTACCATCTTCTGCACCAGCATCAATGTCAACACCCTGGAGGGGCTCCACCGATGCTTTAGCATCACACGGTGCCCGTGCTCACTTTGAGCTGAGGGGCTGTGGTGCCATGGACCAGAGGTTGTCATTCGACCTCGAGTCGGATCCCCAGAAGAACTGGTCTTCTGCCCCATCAAGGTTGAGAGCTGATGCCGAAGGCCAGGGAAAACGCCATGGGCACTGTCATTAGAGTCCCTCCTGGTGCGACTCAGGAGCAACCAGCCAAGCTGCCGCAGCAGGAAGAGCTGATTCCCAAGGGCCCAGAGGGCCACTGGCAGTCTCCTAATGCCCTAACCATTGAGGAGTCCTTGATGCAGGTGCCAGTCAGTGGCCGAGGTTGTTGCCCTGGTGAGTTCAGAGATGGTGGTGCTGGACGAGTGTCTGCAAGGCCCTCGAGAGGAGCATGGCAGCATTCCTGGCAGCCCAGACCATGGTGGCCTCAATGTCCTTGAGTGCCCCGATGCCGACTGTGGCCCCACTGCTCACAGCAGCACCGCCGTCCGAGGTCCAGCCGTTCCTGGAGACCCATGCCCTGCCCAGTCTCAGAGGGCAGTTGGGTCGAAGATCGGACTCCACGTCGATGCCGATCGCCATGTCTCCCTCCAGCGTTTCCAACTCTGATGCGGTGACATGCTGGCATCTGGCGCCTCAGACCCCACCTGAGTGGCGGAGGCGCTGGAAGGGAGATCAGGTGTTATTTTGATTTTCTATCAGAATCCAACTCCAAAACTTGGGAGATGGAGGAGGAGTCCCCAGCCTTGGACACACACTGAGACATTCCCTCGGACCCATCCCCTCCATACAAGAGACACAAGTCTCCGCCAGAGGACATCTCTTTTCAGGAGTTTGTCCACAGCATGGCCAAGGCCCTTCCATTCCTTCTGGAGGCCGAGGAGGAACCAAAAGCTAAGGAGCTCGAGATACTATATGTAAATAAAAATAAATAAATACTACAATATCTCTCGCCGTCCAAAGAGGCAGTCATGGTGTCAGTGCACGGCATCCTTCAGCATCTCCTGTTCCATATGTGGGAGAACCTCCTGACAGTGTCTGCCATCAGCTGAAGACTGGACTCCATGTTCAGGGTGCAGAAAAGTCCTGACTTTGAGAAGCCTCAATTGCCCCATAACTCCATGGTGGTGGAGTCTGCCATGCGCCAAGCGAAGAGCTCCAAGATTCACTCCTCGGTGCCTTTGGGAGGTGATGCTATCAGGATCCATGCTATCTTACCAGCTGTATCTGGCCATGGTCCTCAAAGACATCATGGAGGACATCAATGAGTTCTCTGCTCTGCTATTCTCGGAACGCTTTGAGGCCTTCTGGACCCTGGTAGGACATGACATAGACTGTTCCAAATACATGAGCAAGGCGGCATATGATGCCTTTGAGTTGGTAAGCCGGGTAGCAGTAGTAGGTAATGATGCCTGCCACCTGGTCTGACTGCAGTCTTCAAAACCTGGAGTAGTGGGTCCTGGACAAACTGGCTGATGTACCCTGCCAGATGAAAACCTGTTCAGTAGGGGGTGGAGCTTGCCACGGTGCGAAATGGCTGCCTAAAAGAGCTGCTCTCGTTGCCGACGCTGAACCCTAGCCCTCTCTCCCTTCGTGAATAATATTAGTGAGTTAATATCAACCTCAGGAAAAGAAGAGGATGTCATCTTTGAAGTCGACTAAACTTGAGTTTCAGCAAACTACTGGATCGTCAGCAAAACACTCAAAACAGGAAGCAGCATCTCCACAGAAAATGGCGCCGGAAAAAGAAACGTCGGACAGCCTCCGTGAAATTCTTGGTGAACTAAAGCAAGTAAAGGAGTTGATAACTGCCAACACAGCAATATTAGGTCAAATGCAAGAAGATTTAACAGAAGTTAAGTGAAAGCTAATGGACATAACCGAGCGCTTGAGTATAGTGGAGGCACAAACACAAAGACATGATAATTTGATAGGGAAATTGGGGCCACTTACCAAACATATTGCAACGCTAGAAATTCAAATGGAGGATCAAAATAATCGGGCAAGAAGAAGTAACATTGACTCACAGGTATCCCAGAAAGAATGGAAGGAGCTGATGTGATTAGATACCTGAAAAAATTCATACCAAAGCTGCTGCAAACTACATTCCTTAAACCTCTGGAATTGGAACGCGCTCATCGAATTCCTTCGCATAGAACTAGTAATGCTAAATTCCCGAGGCCATTTGTAGTAAAAATACTGTGGTACCTGCAAGCGCTGCAAATTCTCCAAGTCGCTAAGCAGAATACCTCGTTGCAACTCCAAGGACACAGAATCGCTTTTTATCCGGATCTCAGCAAAAGAACGGTCGAACGCCGAAAGGAACTTTTGGCCTGCAGGCCGATGATGCAGAAGCTACAGGTGAGATTTGGCCTCTACTATCCAGCGAAAATGCGAGTAACCCTGGACAATACTACACACATTTGATAATGCAGCAGCGCACCTTCCTACAAGACTGTGCCCGCATGGAAACAGGAAGCTGAAATGGATAGAAGTTAAAAGGACTGACATCAAGGTGTTAGAGGCAATATGGTCCGGGGATGAAGGTTAACATATTCTGAGGTTGAAATGAAAAATGGTATTAATATAGGTATTATGGGGAACATAAGATATGTGTACTGTTCATATATGATGTTTGTGGAAGCAGTTAATTAAGAATTAGTAATACAATCAAGATCTATGAGAAGGTGTTGTAAATTAAAGGTGTAAATGAGGGGAGGGAGGTGGGCAAATGATTTACATAGGAAAAAGCGTTAATGGGGGTCTTTTGGGATCCAGTTCGTATAATCTGTGGGATGGACTCCACCACACAATGGTTCATAGTTAATTTGCTTTTGATGAGCCGGCCATATCAATTGGTTAAAGCAGGGGTGGGCAATTCCAGTTCTGGAGGGCCGCAGACCAGTCAGGTTTTCATGATGTCCCTAATGAATATTCATGAGATCTATTTGCATCCACTGCCTTCCATTGTATGGAAATAGGTCCATGAATATTCATTAGGGACATCATGAAAACCTGACTGGTCTGCGGCCCTCCAGGACCGGAATTGCCCACCCCTGGGTAAAGAATGTATGGTGCAGGGAATTAAGGTACTCCAGTTGCCTACTACTACTGAAAGGTATATCAGCTGTCCATTTGGCTAATAATAGTTTAAATATACTGACTTTGAATGTAAAGGGTATCGCAAATCCAATTAAACGAAAAAAAATCTTAACATATTGTCAACAGCAGAAGGCTGATACAATATATATACAAGAAACCCACCTTACTTTAGCTGAGTCATATAAAGTAGGATCGGGAGTCTACCAAAATATCCTGGCTGCACCAGCAAGGAATAAAAAAGGAGGAGTGATTATAATGATACGGAAAGTTTTAGCACCGATAATTAAAGAGACTAAGATAGATCCCAATGGGAGGTGGGCCAAGGTTATACTGCAATTAGATCAAAAAATGTACACATTAATGACGATGTATGCTCCCAACCAGGAGGATCCTAATTTCTTTGCACAATTAGCAATGGAGTTAGCGGAAGTAGCGTCAATGCATATAATCCTTGGGGGAGACTTTAATGTAGTACAGGATTCCCCGGTCGACCAAACCCCATATAAACCGCAACCCAAACTTGTATAATATTGCAAAATATTATGGATTCCTTGGGTGTGATAGATCCATGGAGACTCCTACATCCAAAATCTAGAGAATATTCATTTTGTTCCCTTCCTCATAACTCCCAGATGAGAATAGATTTTTTTAAATGTCAAAGACACTGGTACCACAATTATTATCTTCAGAAATGTGCACAAAAACAGTGTCGGACCACGCGGCAGTGATGCTTACTCTGGACATGTTGTCGACGCGGCAGACCCAGACGAGATGGCAATTTGACAAGGCTTTGTTGAAAAGGCTTTTTAAACTCATATTCAAAGGGAAGTCTCAATCTATTTTCAGTATAACTTGGAGTCAGAAACATCCGTTTGGGCCTGGTGGGAAGCCTTTAAAGCCCCCATGTGTGCGCACATAACCACATTTGTTATACAACAGTAGAAAGTCAAGAAGAAAGAGTTGACAGAATTAAATTCACAAATACAAGCTGGAGAAAGACTCTTGACTAAGAAAACTGATCCGATGATCCTGATGAGATTACAAAAACTGTGATATCAGTATAACTCTATACTAAATGTAGAAGCACAGCAACAAATCAGATCACAACAAAGTGTATACTACCATGAAAGCAACTGAGTGAGCACGCTTCTCTCCCGCACATTAAAGGCCAAGGAGGCGTTGTCACGTATTGCAGTGCTACAGAATTCAAAAGGCGATTTTGTCACCAAAGAGGAACAAATACTGGAACAATGCAGAGAATTCTATTCAAAACTTTTATCAGTCAGAGGTTGACTGGGATGAGGAAGCATTTGGAAAATTAGTCTCAAACATCACTGGACCAAAACTTTCTGAAGGACATGCGTCATCTTTGGAAAAGGACATTACCACCATGGAGATACAACAGGACATTAATCAACTAGCCAAGGGCAAGGCGAGTGGACCAGATGGTCTGCCATTGGAATTCTACTCTATTGGCAGAACAGTTAATACCTGTGCTACAGATATATTATAGCCGGTTGTATGAAGAGTGTCCTAACGTTGGTGCACTGGCAGAAGCCACCATTGTCATACATCCCAAGCCAGGGAGAGACTCTCAGAAAGTGGAAAATTATAGGCCTATATCCCTCCTAAACGTGGACTACAAAATATATGCTAAAATACTAGCTAATAGATTAGGTAAGGTCCTTGATGTGCTAATTCATGCGGATTTATGCCTGGTAGGTCTGCCACTGACAATGGTAGACTTTTGGCGCATATTGTGGTACAAGCTCAGCAAATGGCTGACCCAGTTATAGGATTGGCGCTAGACGCAGAAAAAGCATTCGACAGATTGGAATGGCCAAACTTATTTCGGATACTGAGATGGTTTGGAATAAAAGATACATTTGTGAAGAGAGTTGCCATGTTATATGCCAATTCCTCAGCACAGATTGCAGCAAATGCAACATTATCAACGTCTTTCAGTTTATTCAGGGGAACCAGACAAGCGTGTCCTCTGTTGCCGCTCCTCTTCAGTTTGGTACTAGAGCCATTGGTACTGAAAATTCGACAATACAATGATATCATGGGCATAGATATCAATGTAAATTGTCAGCATATGCTGACGATCTTCTCCTATTTTTGAAACCTAGTTCCTTGACAACAGTGCTACAAGTTACAGACGAATACTCGGTAATATCGGGATACAAAGTGAATTTAACAAAGACTACAATAATACCCCTCAATCACATGTTCTGCTATTGATAAGGCAAGATTACCCATTCCAGCTAGCGCAATCCTCCTTCAGGTATTTAGAAGTTACATACTGGACTACGATGCAAGAAACAGTTTGTCAAAATATGAAACTATGTGAGGCAATTATCAAGGACTACATGATTAAATGGTCTCCGCTATACTTAACTTGGCGGGGACGGTTGGAAACCATAAAAATGGTTATAGTCCCTAAGGTTAATTATATTTTGAGCATGATTCCGGTCTTATTCGCTCAGGGTTTTTATAAGAAACTAGGCAAGCTTCTGCTGTCATTTCTATGGCACAACAAAACCCCTAGAATAGTGGTATGGAAGCTCAAACTACCCAAAAAAAGAGGTGGAGTGCACTTCCCAGATTTTCATTGGTTACATATTGCCTCATTACTCAAGCAAGGAACCCAATGGACCAAGGAAGAGGTTTCAGAAGACAGCCCCCAGTGGCTATGAGTGGAGCAGGCCATAAGTGGCATAGTACCAATGAGGTGGCGTATTGGGGCGGGGTGCACTCAGCAAAAACCACACAATGAAATTATCAAGGCCAAACAACAAGCCTATCAAATGATAATACCATGCGTAAAAGATGCCCAGAAATTTACACAGGATAAACCTATTTGGTTAAATCCGAGGTTTAGAATTGATGGTCGACTCTTTATATGGAATGAATGGATGAAATATGGAATTTGGGCCAACTGATTCAAAATAATGCATTCAAATCTTTCCAGACACTACAACAAGAATATGGTATCTCCAGGAACAAGCAGGAATGTAGTCATCACATATGGGTATCGTCGGTACCGACGGAGCCTGCGCGGGAACGCTCCCCAGCATCCAATCAGAAAGCTTTTGGGAGCATCCCACAGTGCCTGCATGCTGCCTTCCCGCCTTTCCCAACTACCTCTCTCCAGTTCTTCTTTTTCCGCGGAGCCAGCAGGTCGTGTTCCTGTCAGCGCTGAAGAATTTCTTTTTTCTTAATTTCTTTTTGTGGTCGCATCTGCCTTCTTCGACGCCCGGTCTTTCTTTTCTTATTTCTGTAAAAAAAAAAAAAAAAAATCTTTTTTCTTTTTCTTCAGGTGCACACGCCTTTTTTGGGCCTTAGGCCCAAAAACGTTTTCCTTAACATGGAAAAACCTGCCTCAGGGTTTAAAAAGTGCACCAAGTGTGGCGGTACCATTTCTGTCACCGACACCCATGAATGGTGTTTAAAATGTTTAGGTCCTGACCACTCCATCACGGATTGTGTGTCCTGTGCCATGATGTCTAAAAGAGGTCGGCAGAACCGAGCTGCCAAGCTCAGTACCCTGTTCCCTCTGATGCGGCTTCAGTGGCATTGACGTCTTCCAGGGCTGCTTCTCCCTCCCGTGGATCTCAGGTAACTAAACATAAATCCATCTGATCCTCGAAGGGTAGATCTCCTTCTAAGCATCGAGATGCCTCTGGCGTTGCCCTCGAGGATTCTGCACCGGCAAAATTACCCCGGCGGGAGGCTTCGGCTTCCAAAGCATTATCGGGGTTCCAGGATGTTCTCGATGGCTCGGCCTCGACAGATCTCCTGGTGCCATGCTCTGGGGTACCGGTGGTCTCCATCGGTACCGACATCCAGGCATTGGCAGCATCCATAGACCAGAGAGTTCTGGCTAGGGAACGCAGTCTGGCGGCTTTCATTGTGGCATCGACGCCCTTGGTACCGCGACAGACAACTCCTCCGGTACCGGCACAGGCATCGGTATCGGTACTGATACTGATAACATCGACATTGGTGTCTGCTCTGCCGGTACCCTGTCCTCCGATGCCCTCCGGTACCGATACTCCGGTACCGGTTATTCCCGGTACCGACCTTGGTCGGTACGGGTATCGGGCTCTGCAGGAGCATCCGGACAGACGATACTTCGAGTCTTCCGAAGAATCTGAGGATTCTGAAAGTTCTGTCGATGCAGCGATGCTTCTTCCAGAGGAGTCCTCCTCCCCTAAACGCAGGATGTCTCCTCCAGAGGACATGTCCTTCCAAGACTTCATCAGGGAGGTGGCTCAGGGCCTGTCCATTACTGTGGCCCCTGAAACAGAGCCAAGGGCCAAGGAGTTGGAAATTTTACAATATCCCAAAACTCCTAAGGAGGCAGCTACCTTACCCATTCATGAGATTCTCTATGATCTCATGTTGAGGATGTGGGAAACACCTCTTACCACCTCTCCTCATTCTCGTAGATTGGATACCTAAGAACATAAGATATGCCATACTGGGTCAGACCAAGGTCCATCAAGCCCAGTATTCTGTTTCCAACAGTGGTCAATCTAGGTCATATGTACCTAGCAGTTTCCCCAAGAGACACAAGTTCCACAATGCTTATACTGGGTCAAGCATTGATATCTTCAGTCACTTCTTAATAATGGTTTATGGACCTTTCCTCCAGGAACTTGTCCAAACCTTTTTTAAACCCAGCTACACTAACAGCCTTTACTACATCCTCCAGTAACAAATTCCAGAGTTTGATTACACGTTGAGTGAAAAAATATTTTCTTTTATTAGTCTTAAATAGTTTACCCTGTAGCTTCATTGCATGTCCCCTAGTCTTTCTATATTCGGATAACGTAAACAATCAATCTACGTTTACCCGTTCCACTCCGTTCATTAATTTATAGACTTCTATCATATCTCCCCTCAGCCGTCTCTTTTCCAGGTTAAAGAGCCCTAACCTTTTTAGCCTTTCTTCATAGGAGTATCCTTCCATCCCCTTTACCATTTTGGTGGCTCTTCTCTGAACCTTTTCTAAAATCGCTATATCTTTTTTTAAGATACAGCGACCAGAATTGCACACAATATTCAAGGTGCGGTCTCACCATGGAACGATATAGAGGCATTATAATATCTTTTGTTTTATTTTCCATTCCTTTCCTTATGATACCTAGCATTCTATTTGCTCTCTTGGCCGCCGCTACACACTGGGCCAAGGGTTTTAACATGGTATCCACAATGACGCCTAAATCATTTTCCTGGGTGGTGGTTCCTAATGTGGAACCTTGCATCATGTAACCATAGTTTGGGTTGTTCTTCCCTAGGTGCATAACCTTGCATTTGTCCACATTAAATTTCATCTGCCATTTTGATGCCCAGTCTTCCAATTTATCAAGATCCTCTTGCAATTTTTCACAATCCTCTTGGGTTTTAACAACTTTAAATAGCTTTGTGTCATCTGCAAATTTGATAACCTCACTCGTTATTCCACTTTCCAGGTCATTTATGAATATGTCAAAAAGCAGCGGACCCAGCACAGATCCCTGGGGTACACCACTATTCACCTTTCTCCATTGGGAAAATTGGCCATTTAGCCCTACCCTCAGCTTTCTATCTTTTAACCAGTTCCTGATCCACAATAGTACACTGCCTCCTATCCCATGACTCTTTAGTTTTGCCAAAAGTCTCTGATGAGGGACCTTGTCAAAGGCTTTCTGAAAGTCCAGATACACAATATCAACCGACTTACCTTTGTCCACCTGTTTATTCACTCCTTCAAAAAAACATAACAGATTAGTAAGACAAGATCTTCCTTGTCTAAAGCCATGTTGGCTGTCTCCCATTAGGTTGTGACTATCTACATGCTGAGTAATTTTATTCTTTATGATGGTTTCTACCATTTTTCATGGTACTGACGTCAGGCTCACCGGTCTGTAGTTTCCCGGATCACCCCTGGAACCCTTTTTAAAAATTGGTGTTACATTGGCGATCCTCCAATCTTCAGGTATTAGAGATGACTTTAATGATAGTTCACAGATTACTGATAGCAGGTCTGCAATCTCGTATTTTAGTTCTTTCAACACCCTTGGATGTATACCATCTGGCCCAGGTGATTTGCTACTCTTCAGTTTATCTAATAGTTGTAAGACATCTTCCCGATGTATCGATATTTCCTTCAATTCTTCCACACCTTTAAATACCACTTCAGTCATGGGTAACATCCCTACATCTTCCTCAGTAAAGACCGTAGCAAAGAATTCATTCAGTCTCTCCGCTATCGCCTTGTCGCCTCTTAGTGCCCCTTTATCCCCTTTATCATCTAATGGACCAACTGACTCACAGTTTTTTTGCTACGAATGTACTTGAAAAGGTCTTTATTTCGCGTTTTTGCTTCCGCAGCAAGCTTCTTCTCAAATTCTCTCTTTGCCTGCCTTATCAATGCCTTGCATTTGACTTGCCAGTGCTTGTGCTGTTTCCAGGTTTCATCGTTTGGCTCTTTTTTCCATTTCCTGAAAGATGCTTTTTTGGCAACAACAGCCTCTCTGACCTCACCTTTAAACCATGCTGGCAGTTTTTTGGACTTCCTTCCACTTTTCTTAAAGCGTGGAATACAGCTGGTCTGGGCTTCCAAGATAGTATTTTTCAACAACACCCAAGCTTGATGTATGTCTTTAACCTTTGCAACTGCTACTCTTAGTTTTTTCTTAACTGTTTTCCTCATTTTATCATAGTCTCCCTTTCGAAAGTTAAAAGGTAGTACTATGGATTTCCTTACTATCCCTCCTCCACTAATTAAATCAAAGGCGATCATGCTATGATCACTATTGCCACGTGGCCCCAACACCCTTATCTCTTGAACTAGATCTGGTGTTCCACTAAGGACTAGGTCTAATATGGCTTTCCCTCTGGTTGGTTCATGAACCAGCTGCTCCAAGAAGCAGTCATTTATTTCATCTAGGAACTTTATCTCCCTAGCATGTCCTGATGTGACACTGACCCAGTCGATACCGGGGTAATTGAAATCACCCATTATTGTTACTGCGTTGTAACTTTTGTTAGCTTCTTTGATTTCTTTGAGCATTTCATCATCCATTTGGTCATACTATGTATCGAGTCCCTCCTTGTCCTGGGTTCCATAAGACTCAGCTTCCTCACCACTCTATTGTGGTGGAGTCAGCTATGAGAAGGATCAGAAGTGCAAAAAGACATGCCTCTAATCGTCCAGTACGTGAGTGCAGAACCCTGGATGCTTTTGGACGTAGAGTCTTCCAAGCTTCCATGCTTGCTGCAAGAATCAGTTCCTATAGTCTAAAGGAGGTCACAGATAATTTACAGACTTTAAGTCCTTTCATTTCTGAGGATAAAAGATGCCCAAGATGTTTCTAAATTCTCCAACCGTGCAGCCTTTGTCTGCTTTGAGTGTATAAGCAGAACCTTGGCTATCGCCATAGGTGCACGTAGAATTGCTTGGCCCCAGGCATCTGATTTAGAGCTCTGGGTACAAGATAAATTGGGAAATATCCCTTGTACTGGTGAGAACCAGTTTGGTAAAGATCGGCAGGAAAAAGCCAATGAAATGGATGCTGAAAATTCCACCTTGGATAGACTATCCAAGTCCACTGCTGATCCTGTTAGAAAGAAATTGTTAAAGAAAACATCTTTTTTTAAAAAGAAAAGATTTTATCCTGCTTATGTTCAGCAGGCATCTTCTGCAGGTCAGTTTTCAAGCAAACGTCAGCAACCACCCAAACAGAAGAAAGCAAAGGCTGCTAGGCCTCCACCGGCCCAGCAGCCTCAGCCTCCTCAGGGCCTTTGACTTTCAGCTAGAGAACTTAGCCTTTCTGGTTCTGGAGGGACCAGAACCGTCCACCATTCCAGGGAGGTTATGTCATTTTGCCCCCAGATGGGGGCAAATAACAGCAGAGCATTGGACACTCCATCATAAAGGAGGGGTACAAACCTCATTTTTCAAGCATGCCCCCTCACACAATAGTGAAGCAGTTCAATTCTCTGACCTCTCTCATCAACCTGTTAGGTCAGGAGGTTGCCATACTTCTTGCCCTTTTTTTTAAATATAATTATTATTATTGTACATTTCCTATTTTATCCTCCAGCTTTGGCCGGTTTTTATGTGACTTTTTACTGTACACCGCCTTGATTGCACTTGAAAGGCGGTTTTATCAAGCTCAATAAACATAAACATAAGTACCTCTTCATCAACAGGGCACAGGGTTCTATTCCCCTTATTTTCTTATTCCAAAGAAAACAGGGGGTTACAGACCTATCTTAAATCTCAGAGAATTGAACAAATTCCTTGTTAAGGAGAAATTCAAGATGATTTCTCTCAGAGCTCTGCTACCATACCTTCAGAGTCAGGATTGGCTTTGTTCTCTAGATCTCAAGGATGCGTACACCCATGCCCTCATCCATCCAACCCACAGAAGGTTCTTTCGGTTCCTTTTTCAAGGAAAGCACTATCAATACAGGGTACTTCCTTTTGTTTTGGCCTCAGCACCAAGGGTGTTCACGAAATGCATGGCTGTGGTAGCAGCATTTCTCCGCACTCTAGGAATATTTGTCTTCCCTTACTTGGACGACTGGCTCATTCGAGCTCCAACACAGTCAGAGGCCAAGGCTTCTCTATCCTGCACAATGCGTATCCTTCAGTATTTAGGGCTGGTAATAAACATCCCAAAATCCAGTCTAACTCCAACTCAGTCTTTAGAGTTCATAGGAGCTTTCCTGGATACCACAAGGGCAAGGGCCTATCTTCCCCAGGCCCGTTGCCTTCGCTTGGTGCAGTTAGCTTCTCAAGCAGTGCTAAAGCCCCGTCTAACTGCTCGAGAAATGTTGCAATTACTAGGCCACATGGCATCCACCGTGCATGTGGTTCCATATGCTCGCCTCCACATGAGGGCAGCTCAGTGGACTTTATCCACCCAATGGACCCAGGCATCAGGGTGCCTGTCAGACAAAATAGCAAACACAAGTCGCCTCATTTTGTCCCTCCAGTGGTGGAGGTCCACTCAAAACCTGTTGCTGGGGTGCCCCTTTCAACAATCCTTACCCCAAACAACTCTCACAACAGATGCTTCTCCAAAGGGTTGGGGAGCTCATCTGCAAGACTTCTCCACCCAGGGCACCTGGTCTCCGCAAGAGAGTTGTCTACATATCAATCTCTTGGAACTCAGAGCAATTTTCCTGGCTCTGCAAGTGTTCCACTCCCTGCTCAGCTACAAGACAGTCCTCATTCATACGGACAATCAAGTAGCCATGTTCTATGTGAACAAGCAGGGGGGAACGGGCTCTCTGTCGCTTTGCAACGAAGCTTTGCGACTATGGGCCCTTGCCAGAGAGCAGCAGATTCATCTGCTGGTAGTATATCTTCCAGGCATTCAAAACTCTTGGGCGGACAGACTCAGTCGAGTTCTGCTTCCACACGAGTGATCTCTGCATGCATACCAGGTGACCAGGATATTTCAACGTTGGGGATCCCCGGTCATAGACCTCTTTGCAAGTCCGTGGAATGCCAAACTTCCCCGGTTCTGTTCCAGAATTCCGGCTCAGGGGGCTCAGGCTAGGGATGCTTTCCTCCTTTACTGGGGTCAAGACTTCCTGTATGCCTTTCCACCCATTCCCCTAATTCCCAAAACCCTCTTCAAGCTTCAGAGAGACAGAGGCCATGTGATTCTCATAGCACCACATTGGCCACGGCAAGTGTGGTACCCTCTGCTTCTACATCTCTCTCAAGCTCCCTCCCTGGAGTTAGGGTCTGCTCCAGATCTCCTATCTCAGGAGAACGGAATGTTATGGCATCCCAATCCCCAGTCTCTGCATCTCAGGGCTTGGTTGCTGAAGGCCTAGATCTCCAAGATCTTAATCTTTCTCATCAAGTGAAAGATGTTCTTTATGCTTCCAGAAAACCTTCCACTAGACGCGCTTATGCTTTCAAGTGGAAAAGGTTTACTATTTGGTGTTTGGAAAAGGGTCTTAACCCCCTTGCGATACCTCTGGAATCTTTGCTGGAGTATCTCCTCCATTTATCTAATGCAGGCCTTAAGACAAATTCAGTAAGAGTCCATTTGAATGCTATTGCAGCTTCTCTTAAACCTCTAAATGGACAGCCTATTTCCTCCCACCCTCTTATAGCAAGATTTATGAGAGGTCTCCTCCTAACTAAGCCTCCCATTAGACTACCTCTGGTGGCATGGGTCTTAAACCTGGTTTTTGGGCAGCTCATGAAGCCACCTTTTGAACCTTTACCTACCACCTCCTTAAAATTCCTTTCTTGGAAGGTTATCTTTCTCAGTGCAATCACATCAGCACGCCGCATTAGTGAGTTGCAAGCGCTAGTAGCTAAACCCCCTTATACAAAGTTCCATCATGACAAGGTAGTCCTTAGGACTCATCCACACTTTATGCCTAAGGTGGTCTCGCCTTTTCATCTGAACCAAGAGGTCTACCTACCTGTCTTTTTTCCAGGACCTCATGCATCAAATGCAGAAATGAATCTTCATAGCTTGGACTGTAAAAGAGCTCTAGCTTTTTACTTACAAAGAACACAGCAACATAGAAAGTCTTCTCAACTCTTTGTTGCTTTTGATCCTTCTCATTTGGTACTTCCAGTCTGCAAGAGAACACTATCTAACTGGATTGCTCAGTGTATTTCCTTCGCTTATCAGAGTAAGAACCTTTCTCTGGAGGGCCATGTCACAGCTCACAATGTGAAAGCCATGGCAGCCTCAATGGCTCATCTGCACTCTGTGTCTATTGACGACATCTGTCAAGCAGCCACTTGGGCCTCAGTTCATACCTTTACAGCCCATTACTGCTTGGACAAGGACTCCCGCCGGGATGCCTTGTTTGGTTAGGCTGTTCTCAAATACCTATTCCATACCTAATCAACTCCTGCCCGCCATCCCTGGTAGGATGCCAGAGATCCATGGGGGGAAGTGGAGCCCTTTTCAGGGACACACAACTTCTGGGGTCTCTCCCTGGCACCTAAAGCTAGGGAGTCCCCATATGTGATGACCACATTCCTGCTTGTTCCTGGAGATAGCATAGTTACTCACCTGTAACAGGTGATCTCCGGGAACAGCAGGAATTTAGTCCTCACAACCCACCCACCTCCCCTAGGAATTGTATCTCTCTATCTCTTTCCTTTCCCTCTCTCTCTCTTCATCTCAGCTTTAAAACTCAACTGGAGAGAGGCAGTTGGGAAAGGCAGGAAGGCAGCACGCAGGCACTGTGGGATGCTCCCAAAAGCTTTCTGATTGGACGCTGGGGAGCGTTCCCGCGCGGGCTCCGTCGGTACCGAAGATACCCATATGTGAGGACTAAATTCCTGCTGTTCCCGGAGATCACCTGTTACTGGTGAGTAACTATGCTTTACCTGCTAAGTGTATATATCAGTGGTGCCATCTCCGGCATTGTCTAGGTAAATCTGGGGTCTCTCCAGTTCAGATATGTCTGGGTTGGCCGCTGCTTCAGAAGATGCAGGAAGTACAAATGGGTTCTCAACCAATATCCAAGTTTTTGGCCCTGCTGCATGCTGGGGCGAAGAGAAGATGTACTGGAGCTCAACTAATCTGGGAAGCAGAAGCGGGAGAATTGGGAAGTCTAAAAATATGGGATACCTTTTGGGGTTCACAAATAAGGATTACTCGAGCAGCTTCGCTCACACAAACTTTATATTTCCTGGCTCATTGAGCGTACTTAACTCCCTTGAAAGTGGCAAAATGGCAACCCCAAGCAGAAAATCGATGCTGGTTATGTGGGACTGATATAGGTATGCTGTCACATATGATATATTATTGTCCAAATTTGGAGAGATACTGGCAACAGGTTTGGCGGGGTATGACCCAATTATTAAACTTACATGAGCCCCTTACGTATCATATAGTAGTATACAAATCACATGCAGAAATCCCTAAGTTAGAGAAACAAGATTACTTGATTCTGGATCTAATGCTAAGTCTAGCTTTAAAAGCAATCCTTGTACACTGGAAGGACTTCACAAATTTGAATATGGAATATTGGTGGAATTTGTTATGTACTCACTGGGCGTATGAAAGAGCTTATGTGGACCAAAATCCATACCTTCAGAACTTACTCAAAAAGTGGGATGCCCACAATAGGCGGCTATTGCACATGTAATTACAACAGGCGTTAGCCAGAAGATACTTTAATGGTTACTACCTAAGTTAGTGGAAGTGGAGTAATCCAACGAGACAAGTTGGTAGGTAATGGAGCTAAGAATAGTAAATCTAATTTAACAAATTTGGGCACCAATTGATCATGGCCAGCGATACTTGTTACAAGTTGTACTGTATTTGTTATTAGTTTTTGTTAAATGTTCATAATTAAGAAATTATGTTGGATGATTATTGTGTTGAAAGCAAAACTCAATAAAAAATAATTTAAAAAAAAAGCTGTTCAGTAAACCAAAGGATGAGAATTCCAGTTAGAGCTTCTCACCATGAATGGGCTATCCCAAAAGACCACAGATCCCTCCAAGACATTTGTAGGTGAAAAGGCCTTCTACCTGCACAAGTGCAGGTACTGCCAGGGCTACCAAGGCTCCCAGACCTCTCAGCCTGCCCAGCAGAAGGTGCAAGGCCCTTGCCAGCAACGCTGCCCAAAACCTCAGAAGGCCCAGACCACCTCACAGCCAGGGGCAGATTTTTGACTGGTTCCTGTGCAACATGGCCAATCTCCCCCTATCCACCAAGGTGCCCCCTCAGGTGGGAATTTGGCTGGTCCATTTTGTGCACAGGTGGCCCCTTGTGACTATGGACACCTGGGCTTTACGGATCGTCCAACATGGGTACCTGTTGCATTTCGCCCTGCTACCTCCCCCGTTTTTTTCTGGGGCATACCCTCTCGACCCGAACCATTGCAGTCTTCTCCTACAGGAGGTCACCGACCTGTTGAAGAACCTGATCATAGAACTGGAACCACAGGCGCAGGCAAGGCGAGTGTTCTACTCTCGGTGTTTCCTGGTTTCCAAGAGGACCAGGAGTTTTTGACCCATGACCCATAAGTGAGGACTGATTCCTGCTGCTCCCGGAAAACACCCGTTACAGGTGAGTAACCTCACTCTATATTCACATTTATGGGAATCACTTCATCTGTTAGTGTTCAGGTTCATTAGAGGGTTATGGTATATGAAATCTCCAATCTAGAAATCACCAGTTCATGAGCCCTAAATATAGTTCTAGGCCTGCTCATGAAACCACCTTTTGAATCTATGGTGTAATGTAAAATTATTGAGGATTACTGTATTGGTGTTAGAACTGGCACCTAGTAAGCTGAAATTCTACATATGAATTGAAACTAAGAAAATATGAGCAATGTAACTGCTATGGATCATATGAATTTGGAAGAGATAATAATCTTTATTTTACAATATGTTAAAACACTTCTAGCGTGTATAATGTAGGCTAATAATTTATTCTTATAGTTGCAGCAATAAAAATTCAGTATAGCCTATACAATGCTTATGTTTCTCTGTTCCTAACAAAGATGTTTCTCTCTCCTCTTTCTAAATGGAAGCCTCTCACCATGGCGAAGAGTGAGATTTCTGCACCTCCTTTCATCTGGGGTCACCATCTCAGTGACACATCCTTCTGGCTTCTTGGCTGGAAATTTGAAATCTCCAGGAACAAGCAGGAATAAGTCCTCACATATGGGTACGTCGGTACCGACGGAGCCCGAGCGGGAAAGCTCCCCAGCTTCCCAGAAGGAAAGCTTTTGGGGCCTCCCATTGCGCATGCGCGCTGCCTTCCCGCCTTCCTGACCAACTCTCCTCAGTTCTTCTTTTTCCGCGGAGCCAGCAGGTCGTGTTCCTGTCACCGCTGAAGAAGAAGTTATTTTAATTTATTTCTTTGGCCGCGTGTCTGCCTTCCCCGATTCCAGACCGGTACCGCCGGTCTTTTTTCCTTTATTTAAAAAAAAAAAAAAAAAAAAAATCTTTTTTTTTTCTCTCACTTGGTGTGTTAGTTCTGTGAGGCCTTTAGGCCTTCACTAATTCTCCCTCATGGAGAAACAAGCCTCTGGGTTTAAAAAATGCACCAAGTGCAGCGGTACTATTTCAGTCACAGACACCCATGAATGGTGTCTTAAATGTTTGGGGCCTGACCATTCCATTCCGGATTGCCCATCCTGTTCTTTGATGTCTAAACGTGGCTTACAGAACCGGGCAGCCAAGTTTCACATGCTGTTTTCTACAGATACTCCAGCATCGACATCTTCCAGGTCTTCCTCCTGATGGATCTCAGGTAACCAAACATTCCTCTGGCAGGTCCTCAAAGGGCAAATCTCCCTCTAAGTATCGAGATACCCCTGGGCTTGACCCTGAGGACACTGCCCCAGCCAAACAACCCCGGCGGGAAGCTCCGGCTTCCAAAGCTCCTCCTATGGGGTTACAGGTTGACATCGATGGCACGGCCTCGACCGATCACCTGTTAGACTGTTCTGGGGTACCGGCTCAATCATCCGGTACCGACATCCAGACAGTCGTAGCGTCCATGGATCATACAGTTCAATCCATGCAGCAGGCCATTCTGGCTTTTCTTAAGGCTGCGATGCCCTCGGTACCGCACCCTGCGGTACCGACTCCAGTTCCGGTAGCACAACCGATACCGGTACCCATGTCTTCCACATCGACCAGGATACCGATTCCGGTTCCTGGTTCCGGGGTTTTTCCCGATACCGATCCGGTTCCGGGTACCCCCGATGTCGATACCGGTCGATACGCTTATCAATCCCTGGAAGCAAACAGACGATACTTTGAGTCTTCTGATGATCCTGATTCATCAGATGACTCTGCTGAAGTATCCCTTACTCTACCTGAGGAGCCCTCTTCTCCAAAGAGGAGAATGTCTCCTCCAGAGGATTTATCCTTTCAAGACTTCATCATTGAAGTAGCTAAAGGTCTTTCTATTTCTGTATCCTCTGAAAAAGAACCTAGAGCAAAAAAGTTAGACATTTTAGGATACTCTAAGGTTCCCAAAGAGGCAGTCACCCTGCCCATCCATGAAATTCTTCAAGATCACATGATGGACTTATGGGAGACTCCTCTCACCCTATCTCCACATTCTCGTCGTCTGGACACCATGTATCGTGTCCCCCCTTCTCCTGGGTTTCAAAAAACTCAGCTCCCGCACCACTCCATTGTGGTGCAGTCAGCTATGAAAAGGATCAAGAGTACTAAAAGACACTCTTCTATTCCCCCAGGAAGAGAATGTAGGACTCTGGATGCTTTTGGAAGAAAAATCTTCCAAGCAAGTATGCTTATTGCCAGAATCAACTCATACAGCCTCTATATGGGCATGTTTCTGAAGGAAATTGCATTAAAAATACGCCATTTTCTCCCCTTTATCCCAGAGGATAGAAAGGAGGAGTTCCTTCTTCTGCTGAAGCATACCCAAGATATTTCAAAGTTCTCCAACAGAGCAGCCTTTTACTCCTTTGAAGGTGCTAGCAGAGCCTCAGGTATTGCCATAGCGGCTCGCAGAATTGCTTGGCTCCAGGCCTCTAACCTTGAACCCTGGGTCCAGGATGGGTTGGGAAATTTGCCCTGTACGGGTGAGAATCTGTTTGGTAAGGAGTGGCAAATCAAAGCCACTCAAATGGATGCAGAAAATGCTGCTTTAGATAGACTTTCTAAGTCTACCTCTACCCCTGTCAAGAAGAAATCTTTCAAAAAGCCTTTCTACAAGAAGGCCAGATTTGCCACAAATACTGGCCAACAATCTTCTGCAGCTCGCTTTGCTCCTAAGCGTCAGCAGCCTAAACAGGCCAGGGCAAAACCCCCTCAGGGTTTTTGACTTAAAACTAGAGAACTTAACCTTTCTGGCTCTAAAACATCCAGAACCTCTCACCATTCCAGGAAGGTTAACTCATTTTGCTCCCAGATGGGAGCAAATCACATCAGAGCAATGGACCCTCTCTATCATCAGAGAGGGCTACAAACCACATTTCTCCAACCTTCCTCCCCATACCATGGTGAGAAGTTTCAATTCTCCCCCATCTCTCCTAGACCTGTTGGGTCAGGAGGTGACCACTCTTCTCGCCCAAAAAGCAATAGAAGAGGTTCCTCTTCCTCAACAAGGGTCAGGTTTTTACTCCCCTTATTTTCTCATTCCCAAGAAAACAGGGGGGTACAGACCCATTTTGGATCTCAGAGAATTGAACAAATTTCTATACAGGGAGAAATTCAAGATGCTTTCTCTAGGCACTCTCCTTCCATACCTACAGAGTCAGGACTGGCTTTGTTCTCTAGATCTCAAGGATGAGTACACACATATACTCATCCATCCATCCCACAGAAAATTCCTGCGGTTTCTGTTCCAGGGAAAACACTTCCAATACAGAGTACTTCCTTTCGGTCTAGCCTCTGCTCCAAGGGTATTTACCAAATGCATGGCAATAGTAGCTGCATTCCTACGCACCCTGGGAATTTTTGTCTTCCCATATCTGGACGACTGGCTCATCCGAGCTCCGTCTCAGTCCGAGGCTCAGACTTCCCTGGATCGCACCAGGCGAATTCTACAGTATCTGGGACTTGTGATCAATCTGCCAAAGTCCCAACTCACCCCTACTCAATCCCTAGAATTCATAGGAGCCTGGTTGGATACCACCACCGCAAGGGCCTATCTACCTCAGGCCGGTTGCCAACGTCTAGTGCACTTAGCCTCTCAGACTCAGTCCAGAAGCCACTTGACTGCCAGAGAGATGCTACAACTATTAGGCCACATGGCCTCCACAGTGCATGTGGTGCCTTATGCTCGCCTACATATGAGAGCAGCTCAATGGACTTTATCCACCCAGTGGACTCAAGCATCAGGAGCTCTCTCAGACCAAATAGCAAACTCCAATTGTCTCTTTTGGTCTCTCCAATGGTGGATGTCCACTCAAAATCTGTTGTTGGGGGCCCCCTTTCAACCATTGTTGCCCCAAGCAACCCTCACAACAGATGCCTCCCAAACAGGTTGGGGGGCTCATCTCCAAGATCTCTCCACTCAGGGCACTTGGTCTCCACAGGAGACCACCCTTCATATCAATCACTTGGAACTTCGAGCAATCTTTCTAGCTCTCAAAGTTTTTCATACCCTCCTCAGCAACATGACAGTCCTTATTCACACGGACAATCAAGTAGCCATGTTTTACTTAAACAAACAAGGAGGGACTGGCTCTCTGTCGCTTTGCAACGAAGCTCTAAGATTATGGGCCTTCGCCAGAGAGCATCAAATCCATCTCCTGGCAGTATATCTTCCAGGAATCCAAAACTCTTGGGCAGACAGACTCAGTCGAGTTCTGCTTCCACACGAATGGTCCCTGCACATGGATCAGGTACTCAGAATCTTCCAGAAATGGGGAACCCCGGACATAGACCTCTTTGCAAGTCCGTGGAATGCCAAACTTCCCCGGTTCTGTTCCAGAATTCCGTGTCAGGGAGTTCAGACCAAGGATGCCTTCCTCCTGCATTGGGGTCAGGGTTTCCTGTATGCCTTTCCACCCATTCCTTTGATTCCCAAGACTCTGTTCAAACTTCAAAGGGATCAAGGGTCCATGATCCTCATAGCTCCACGCTGGCCACGCCAAGTGTGGTACCCTCTACTTCTGCATCTCTCCCAAGCCCCCTCCCTGGACTTGGGAGCGGCTCCAGACCTTCTGTCTCAAGAGGAGGGGACTTTGTGGCACCCAAACCCCAAGTCCCTTCACCTCAGACCTTGGTTACTGAAGGCCTAGACCTTCAACACTTCAATCTTTCGCAGCAAGTGAAGGATATCCTACATGCCTCTAGGAAACCTTCCACTAGGCGTTCTTACGCTTTTAAATGGAAAAGATTTTCCATTTGGTGTGCTCAAAAGGGTCTTAACCCTCTGGCACTCCCATTGAATTCTCTTTTGGAATATCTCCTGCATCTTTCCAATGCAGGACTCAAAATGAATTCAGTAAGAGTCCATTTGAGTGCTATTGCGGCATCACTTAAGCCCATCAATGGACAACCTGTTTCCTCTCATCCTCTTATTGCAAGATTCATGAGAGGCTTAACTTTAACTAAACCTCCCATTCGACCTCCTCCGGTGGCATGGGACTTAAACTTGGTTCTTGGTCAGCTTATGAAGCCACCTTTTGAACCCTTAGCCACTACCTCCTTGAAATTTCTTTCCTGGAAGGTTATTTTCCTCATTGCAGTCACTTCAGCTCGCCGCATCAGTGAACTGCAGGCCTTAGTGGCTAATCCACCTTACACAAGGTTCCATCATGATAAGGTAGTCCTTAGGACAAATCCTCACTTTATGCCTAAAGTGGTCTCACCTTTTCATCTTAATCAAGAGGTTTATTTACCTGTCTTTTTTCCAGCTCCTCATGCATCCAATGCAGAGAGGAACCTTCATACTCTAGACTGTAAAAGAGCTCTTGCCTTTTACCTCCACAGGACACAGCAACATCGAACGTCTTCTCAGCTTTTTGTTGCTTTTGATCCTTCTCATTTAGGAATTCCAGTCTCCAAAAGAACACTCTCCAATTGGATTGCTCAGTGTATCTCTTTTGCTTACCAGAGTAAGAACCTTTCTCTGGAGGGCCATGTCACCGCTCACAACGTGAGGGCCATGGCCACCTCTATGGCTCATCTAAACTCTGTGTCCATTGACCAGATCTGTCGAGCAGCCACCTGGGCCTCGGTTCATACCTTTACAGCCCATTACTGTTTGGACAAGGACTCCCGCCGGGATGCCTTGTTTGGTCAGGCTGTCCTCAGACACCTGTTCCATTCTTGAACAACTCCAGCCCACCTTCCCTGAATGGATGCCTGAGATCCATAGGAAGATGAAGAACCTTTCAGGGTCTCATACCCTTTAGGGGATCTCCCGGGCATCTTAGCTAGGGAGTCCCCATATGTGAGGACTTATTCCTGCTTGTTCCTGGAGATAGCACAGTTACTTACCTGTAACAGGTGATCTCTGGGAACAGCAGGAATTAGTCCTCACAACCCACCCACCTCCCCTAGGAGTTGTATCTCTCTCTCTCTTCCTTTCCTCTCTCTATTGTCTCAGCTATAAACTCGAACTGAGGAGAGTTGGTCAGGAAGGCGGGAAGGCAGCGCGCATGCGCAGTGGGAGGCCCCAAAAGCTTTCCTTCTGGGAAACTGGGGAGCTTTCCCGCTCGGGCTCCGTCGGTACCGACGTACCCATATGTGAGGACTAATTCCTGCTGTTCCCAGAGATAACCTGTTATAGGTAAGTAACTGTGCTTTCTCCAGGACCAAGCAGGAAGTCAGTCCTCACATATGGGTGACGTCGGTGCCGATGGAGCCCCCTTGCGAAGCATTTCCCCAGCTTTCAAAGAAAGCCTTTGGGAATGCAGCGCGCATGCGCGGTCCCCTTCTTGCCCAAGGGTGCCATCTTGCTCAGTCTTCTTTTTTTCCGCGGAGCCCAACGGATGTATTTTTGTTTCACCCGAGGAAAAAGTTGATTTATTCTGCGTTAACCTGTTTTTCTTCGGTTTGACGCCGGTTTCCCTTTCCCGCCTGGGCCCGATACATCGGTATCGAGCCTGGATCTCTTTTTTCGGTTTTTGTCCTTAGTGACTAGCGTTCGCGCCATTTTTTCTTTTTTCACTGGCAGCCCTGTCTTTTGACCTTGCAGGGGCCCTTTTTCCCCCGATGGCTGCCAGCGGGTTTAAGAAGTGTAATCGGTGTAAGAAACTTATGTCTCTTACCGACACACATGACTGCTGCCTCTGGTGCCTCAGACCCGATCATGACCCGATGATCTGTGGTCCGTGTGGCAAAATGTCCTCGAAGGCATTGAGGAGTCGGCAGCACCAGAAGGATAGGATCTTCTCTGACTCTGCATCCGGACAGGCCCGGACCTCGTCAGAGGCCTCGATGTCTCGGGACTCCGGCCCTGAGCAGCGTCGGGGTTCCTCTGAGCGGGGGTCTCCTTCGCGGGAACAGCGCAGGAAGAAGAAACCCACGAGGGTGGCGTCGGTGGATGCTCCTGGTTTCTCGAGGGCCAGGTCGCATAGCCCCGATAGCCGTCCCGGGTCTTTGGAGTCGGAGAGGCCTGCCAAGCAACCTCGTATCGAGATGGAGTCTCCTGGACACGTGAGTGCTGTAGTCCTCGTGGACTCTCCTCCAGGGGAGCCGACGTCGGGCCCGACGCCATCGGGGCCCGAGTCGGGGGCTGCTGGGTCTCCTGAGCTCGGGCTCAGGTTGACGGCCTTGGAGAGCAGCCTCACTGCCTTCATGGAACAGCAGCGGGCATTGATCGCCGGTCTCACCGGTGCATCTGCCCCGACCACCGGGACCTCGACGTCCAAGTCGACCCCGGAGGCCGAGCCGATCCTCGAGTCCATGCGGGCTCGAGTCGATCTTCGGCCACGGTCTCCCTTGGCCTCCCATTCGGGACCGAGGTCATCGACGCCGGTATCCTCGGCGTCGGGGCGGATGGCATGGGTGCCCGCCCGACCGGAGCCGCTCGATTCCTCCTCCGAGGAGTCGGGCTGGGAGACGGAGGACGAAGAGTCACCCGACACCTATCGGACTCGGTGTGTCCCATCGGACTCGCCGGAGTCCGAACCTCGGAGACGATCGCCACCGGAGGATACCCGGTTCTCGGACTTCGTGCGGGATATGGCCAAGGCCTTGGCATTCCCCACGGATCCCGAGGAGGAGCCTCGAGCCGAGGAGCTCGAGGCCCTCCAGTATGACTCTCCCCTGAAGGAGGCCTTTACTGTACCGGTTCCTCCGATGCTGGAGCGGCTGCTCTTCCGCATGTGGGAGACCCCGGCCTCGATGCCGGTGTTAAGCAAGCGGGTCGATTCCATCTATTGAGTCCGCAATAGCCCCGGGTTCCAAAAGGCACAATTACCGCACCACTCCATGGTTGTGGAATCGGCCATGCATCGACTGAAAAGTCAGAAGATGCACTCCTCGGTGCCTCCCGGCAGGGAGGCCCAGAACCTGGATGCCCTCGGTAAGAAGTGCTTCCAGGGCTCTATGCTTGCTTGCCGTGTCCAGACATACCAGCTCTACATGGGCATGTATCTCCAAGACCTGGCAAAGGAGATTGCTGGGTTCTCTGCTGGTCTCTCCGAGGAACCTTTGCAGAGGTTCCAGGCCTTGTCCACTGGTATTCGAGAGTGCTCGAAGTTTATCTCTCGAGCAGCCTACGATGGCTTCGAGGCTTCGGCCCGAGTAGCCGGGGCCGGCATCGTTGCCCGCCGACAGGCTTGGCTACAGTGATCCGACCTCGAGCCATGGGTACAGGACAAGTTGTTTGATGTCCCCTGCAAGGGTTGAAAACCTCTTTGGCAAGCCCATGGCTGAAAAGGCTGCAGAACTCGAGACCGAGACTCTGACCCGGACTAGGCTGTCCAGAAAAACCTCTGCCCCTTCTCAGAAAAAGAAGGGCTCGGGAAAAAAGACCTTTTACCCAAGGAAGTCCTCTGCCTATAAACAATACCCTCATTATCAGGCCTCTGCAGCTCCCCAACAGGGTCAGGAGGCCAAGGGGCAGGGTCATGGGCCCCGTAGGCAGAAGGCCCCCAAGCCACCTACACTAGCCCCTGCTCAGCAGGGTGGGGGTTTTTGACTCAGAAGGCATAGCCTCTTCTCCTCAGCTGGCTCACATCAGCACAGGAGGCTGGCTGACCCACTTTGCCCACAGGTGGTCAGCTGTCACATCAGATACCTGGGTGCTCCATATAGTCCAAAAGGGCTATCTTCTCCATTTTCACCAGGTACCTCCCTCCTATTTTCCAAGGGAGCCTCCAAGACTCCCTCTGCACAGGGACCTACTCTTTCAGGAGTTAGCAAGTCTGCTAAAGGAACAGGCTGTGGAACCGGTGCCCCACCACCTGAGAGGTCAAGGCTTTTATTCCAGGTACTTTCTGGTACCAAAAAGAACAGGAGGCCTCAGACCCATCCTAGACTTGCGCAACCTCAACAAGTTCCTGGAGAGGGAAAAGTTCAAGATTCTTACCCTTGGAATCCTGCTGCCCTACCTCCAGCAGGGAGATTGGCTATGCTCCTTAGATCTAAAGGATGCTTATACTCACATCCTCATTCATCCAGACCACAGGCAATATCTCAGATTTGTTCTGGGAGGAAACCACTATCAGTACAGAGTACTACCCTTTGGCCTAACCTCCACCCCCAGAGTGTTCACAAAGTGCCTGGTGGTGCTGGCGGCCTACCTAAGGCTTCAAGGTCTTTTTATGTTCCCATACTTGGACGACTGGCTCATAAGGGGCCAGTCTTCCCAGGAGGCCAGTCAAGCCACCCTTCGCACTGTGGCTCTGCTTCAGCACTTGGGGTTTGTCATAAACTTCACAAAGTCCACTTTGCTCCCGTCTCAGAACTTGGAATTCATAGGAGCAAGGCTGGACACTCTTCAGGCGAAGGCTTTTCTACCAGTGGACAGAGCCTGCAAGTTGATGGATCTAGCCAGGCAGTTTCACAGCAATTCCCTGGTCTCCACCAGGCAATTCCTGAGACTTCTCGGCCATATGGCTTCCACGGTTCATGTAACCCCCAATGCCCACCTGCACATGCGGCCTGTTCAGTGGAGCCTTCGCATTCAGTGGCATCAAGCCACAGGGAGCCTTGCAGACTCAGTAAGAATATCCACCCTGCTCGTCTCCTCTCTGCAATGGTGGCTTCATCTTCGGAATCTGGTACTCGGAGTGGTTTTTCAATCCCCTCCGCATTCTCAAGTGCTGACGACAGATGCTTCTCTTCTAGGTTGGGGAGCACATTGCCAAGGGGCATGTACTCAGGGTCTCTGGACCCCTTGGGAGGCTGCTCAGCAGATAAACTTCCTGAAGCTACGGGCGATACGCCTAGCTCTGAGAGCCTTCTCCCACCTCACATCTCACCAGTCTGTACTGGTCCAGACGGACAATCAAGTTGCCATGTTCTACGTGAACAAACAAGGAGGCACAGGCTCCTTCCTTCTCTGTCAGGAGGCACAACGACTGTGCTCTTGGGCTGTCAATCACGGAATCCTCCTCAAGGCGGTCTCCCTTCCAGGTCAAGAAAATTACCTGGCGGACAGACTGAGCAGGATCCTGCAACCACACGAGTGGAGATTGAATCCGTTGGTGGTTCAGCAGATCTTTCTCAGGTGGGGCCTCCCCACCATGGATCTTTTCGCCAGTCCTCTGAACCGGCAACTCCCGAGATTCTGTTCCAGGCAACCGCATCCTCTCAGAGTAGCAGCGGATGCGTTTCTGATTCCCTGGTCCCAAGGCCTACTGTATGCGTTTCCTCCCATGCCACTAGTGTCCCGAACACTGTTCAAGGTCCTCAAGGACGGGGCCTCAATGATTCTGATAGCCCCCAGGTGGCCGAGGCAACCGTGGTTCACGCTTCTGCTGCAACTGGTGGTGGACACTCCTCTTCCTCTGGGGATTCAACACGATCTCCTGTCTCAGGAACAGGGATCTCTCTTGCACCCCAACCTCCAGTCCCTTCATCTGATGGCCTGGCTGCTGAAAGGGTAGTCCTGGCTCCCCTACTACTGCCTAGAGAGGTGGAAGACGTAGTCTTAGCCTCTAGACGGCAATCCACCAGGAAATCCTACGCTCTTAAGTGGCGTAGATTCTCCGCATGGTGTGCTCAGTACAGTGAGAATCCCTTCTCGTGCTTGGTAGCGGTAGTATTGCGATATTTGCTTTACCTCTCCAATCTAGGCCTTAAGTCCAACTCTGTCAGGGTTCACCTCAGTGCTCTCTCAGCGCACCACTCGCCGGTGGACGGCAGGCCTCTTTCCAACCACCCTTTGGTGGCTCGTTTTCTCAGAGGCCTCCTCCTGCTTAAGCCTCCTTTACGTCCACCAGCCCCTGAGTGGGATCTGAATGTGGTCTTACAGCGGATTACTTGTCCGCCATTAGAACCTATGGCTACCTGCCCTCTCCGTTTTCTCTCCTGGAAAACCTTATTTCTGGTAGCTCTTACCTCTGCTAGGCGAGTAAGTGAACTTCAGGCACTGGTGTCTGATCCCCCTTACACTAGGTTCTACAGGAATAGGGTAGTCTTACGGACTCACCCGAAGTTTCTCCCTAAGGTTGTCTCTCCTTTTCACCTCAATCAGGAGGTGGTTCTTCCGACCTTCTTTCCCAGGCCGTATGCCAACCGGGCTGAGATCGTCCTGCATACCCTGGACTGTAGGAGGGCGTTATCCTTCTACCTTGACCGTACGCGGGAGCATCGGAGGGCTGTTCAGCTCTTCGTTTCTTTTGACCCCAATAAGTTGGGGTTACCTGTCTCCAAGCGTACTTTGTCCATTTGGGTCGCTGACTGTATCGCCTGGGCTTATGGGGCAGCCGGCCTCTCGTTGGAGGGTCGAGTCACGGCTCATCGTGTCAGGGCGAAGGCTGCATCAGTGGTTCATCTCCGCTCTGTTCCGTTGGCAGACATCTGCCGGGCCGCTACTTGGTCTTCAAGCCAGACTTTTGCGTCCCATTACTGCCTTGAGAGGGAGTTCCGCAGGGACAGTGCTTTCGGACAGGCAGTACTCCATAATCTCTTTGGGGTGTAGGCAACTCCTACCCTCCGGCCCTGGTGTTGGGCTACTGGTCGGGGGCGTTCTCAGAGAAGATTCCTTCCTTACGTACTGACGAGCTAGAGGAAGCTCATTTTTTCGGCTTGAGGTCTCCGGTAGCCTTAAGCTGGGGAGTCCCATATGTGAGGACTGACTTCCTGCTTGGTCCTGGAGAAAGAGTAGTTACTCACCTGTAACAGGTGTTCTCCAGCAGCAGCAGGAATCAGTCCTCACAACCCTCCCTCCTCCCCTTGGAGTTGCAGTCATATGATTTATTTTTGCTAATTTTTTTGCTGTCTTTTAGCTATGTCATCAGACTGAGCAAGATGGCACCCTTGGGCGGGAAGGGGACCGCGCATGCGTGCTGCAATTCCCAAAGGCTTTCTTTGAAAACTGGGGAAATGCTCCGCACGGGGGCTCCGTCGGCGCCGACATCACCCATATGTGAGGACTGATTCCTGCTGCTCCTGGAGAACACCTGTTACAGGTGAGTAACTACTCTATATTTGCGGTGTTGTCTTTTGATAGGTAGGGTTTGGTGCTTTGTGAGTCCTGATAGTGCTGTTCTGATACAGCGGATTTCCTATGGACTCTAAATGAGCAGGGTGTATAGTACTTCCTAATGTACTATCCAACTTGTACTATATAGTACTTCTGAAACCTACGCCCTCTCCTCTCCACAGATACTTTCTGTACAGTCTGCCAGGCCACCATCACTCCTCTTTTCGATTACTGTAACTCCATTTATCAAGGACTACCCAAATGCGCAGTCCATCCATAGCAGCTTACCCAAAACACCATTGCCAGAATCATCTTTCAAGCCTCACAAAAAACCCACATCACTCCAATCCTCAAACACCTCCATTGGTTCCCCATCAAATCAAGAATATAGTACAAGACTCTAACCCTCATCCACAAAACTCTGGACAGGAAATCAGCAGAGCACCTACACACCATAATTCATAACTCAAACTCGAATAGGCCAAGGAGAAAGGGCACTCAGAACCTCCTCAAAATCCCACCACATACAATTGCAAGCAGACTACAAAAGCAAGAGCGTTATCACTATATGTTCCCACCCTCTGGAAAGCATTACCCCAGCAATTCATACTATCAAGTCTTCCATGGACTTTCGTTAACATTTTAAGACGCAGCTATTCCAGAAGCATTTTGGCAATGAGTAACCAATAACACAGAATCTCATGCCCTCAAGCACATCCTCCCTCTGTCCCTCCCTTTTTAAACCCCTATGACTTCACTCCCCCTACCCCCATGAAACCCCTATGACCCATACACCCTCCACACACCAACTCTCCATCCCTTTGTAGATACTTTCAGTTTCACAAAATGTTCTTTGTTAAAGTTCTAAATGCTGTTCATAACTTTTTCATTGTAAAACTTAGGGGTATGTTTACTAAACCTTCTTAATGTGCGCCCGGTGTTAGTGTGCAGGATGCCATATAAGGAGTGGGCGTTTCAGTCTAAAGTAGCAAAACGGGATTAGCGTGCAAAAACGCGTGCTGCTGCGCACATTATCAGGCAAAGCGCCGCTAAGCACGTTACCGCGCGGTAATCTTAAGTAGGTGCACAGACATCCAAATATAGAAACAGAAGTGTAGCACAATGGTTAATACACTGACTGATGATACAGGGGTCATGAGTTCGATCCCCCAGTGTGCCTAATTCATAAGGCTGGCTGAGGCATCAGTTCTGACATGTAAGTATTGTTTCCTGAGGCATTTTATTTGTATTTTAGTTATTGCTGCCAGCAAATACACCCTCACGTGCCGTAACCTAAGGTGCCGCATAAAGCACCCTATAAGGCACTCCATAGGGCACATTATAAAGTGCACTGTCTGCCACGGCACCCTATAATGTCCCCTATAGGGCACCCTATAAGGCGCTCCATAGGACACTTTATAAGGCACCTTATACGGACTGTAACCATAAGGTGCCTCAGAAGGCGCTTTATAGGGTGCTCTATAAGGCGCCTTATGGTTACAGTACCCTGAGGGTGTTTTGCTGGCAGCACTAATGTACATTAAAAATAGACATTGCTTCCGACAGCCCTATCAAATAACCCCACTGTAGGTTTGAGCCCATGACCTCTGGCTCCACAAGCAGTGAAGTAACCAGTGGGCTACAGCTCCATAGCTGTTAGCAAACCCCTGGCTGGCTGCAGAAGGACCGCACGTCACCACACAAACAGTCTGCTGTGATCACCAGGATAGGGTTAACCCACCCATACCCATGATGCACTGCAATGTTCCCTCTAATTTTCTGTAGGCTGTGTACGCATAAAATATCAGCTGTGTGCAGCTTTTGAAGGAAGGTTAAATTTTTGTGCGCCACATAACGACACTCAGAGTTATATACTTTAAAATTTGACTACACGTCAGAATACAGTATGTACACCACATTGATTTTAATCAAATTAAATGAAAATAGACGAATACTAAAGGAAGCGGGAAATTCCTAGTAATTGCAATCATAACTTTTAAATTTTAAGATGTCTGTGTTGTTTTCTATCAGAATCAGAGCCGTAATTTTTGTGCGCTCTGTTGTAAAGTATGTGCGCTCGCTCGGCGAGGTGTGTGCGCGTGCACACGCGTACAGCTTAGAGGGAACAGTGATGCACTGCACATGCAAATCAGCAGTCTACAGATGATCACAAGATGGGGTATGCACCCCCACAGCACCTCGGCCTGGTAGGGGGAACTGACCGTGTGTGGTACTGGCACAGAGTAGCTACACACCGTCACATTGTGCAGGTACTGTACTCACCCTGAGGGTGAGGTGAGGCACCCAGCACCAGGTCCACAGCAGAAATAGGCCATGCTGCAGGTCCCCAGCAGTGCTAATGTGTGAGATAGGTAGTCTCTGCAGACACACCTTGGATACATCTGTATTTCTCAGTCAGCTTTAGCCCTTATGGACCCATAGGAGGATTATGTACCACCACCACCCCCCCCCCCCCTCCTCTGGGGCTGAGGGTGGTAAACAGGGTCTCCCACCAACAGATCCACATTCTACCTCCCTGCAATGGTGGTAGTAGAGGGGACCATCAACCCCAGTCCTGCTGGGGAATAGACATCCTACAGGGCAGTCAATGCAGCTCTGTACACATCCATAAAGCAATAGCAGACAGACAGGCCTGGATATGCTAAGCTGCACCCCACCACTATCTGATATTCTGCAGCAAGCCTTCAGCCGCTGCACCCTGCAAGGTGTTCCAGCAAGACACATACCAACTGCAGACAGTCTGCTAGCTAATCCATAGTGCATGTTTCTGGTGGAAATGCATGCACCCAGAACTGGGATGTCAGCATACACACCAAGCAGGTAAGTCAGTGACTGGGCCCCAAAAGGGAACCCATAAATATCACATGAGATAGCACTATGGGGGAACCTAGCCATGCCGTGGTCACTGCTCAGTCAGGGTGAGAGTGATCTCCCAGCAGAACATGCTGTGGCTACCCTGTCTGTGCAGGTGGTGGCTGGGCACTACAATGTCCCAGCCATTGCCCTGTGCAGATGCATACTGGCCAGGCCACCCTGTCCGGGCTATACCCATGGTACCTTGCTCCTCATTATGCACATTGGCAGGCCAATACTGGCAACAGTGCTGGTAGTGTGGGCTGTGGAGGGTGTTTGCAGCCACCACACACTGGATAGACAGATACACACTCCCACACCTATGCCAGCATTGTGCTATTATAGAGGTGTTTGGCAGCCCTGGCCACCACACCAGTCCTGGGCACAGTGCAGGCATGGATATGGTAACCAATACTGTTGGGGTCACTCCCCAGGGTGGTAAACACTGTCAGACACCAGACCTGAAGCACACAACACAGACATCAGAAAGGTTGCTATGATGGAGCTCAATCAGCAAACTGTGCTTAACGTAGGAATTGCTATCTGCTAGTAATCATAGCTACCTTTTGATAGCTGTGTACCGTATTCCCACGTTTAGGATGGCATTGCTAAGGTATGCAAGTGCTAGTATTGGGAGATGCACGCAGGGCCCAATGTCCTGCCTCTCCAGGAGGCATTGGCTAATGGGGCCTGTGGGTGTGGGTGTGTCTGCCCCGTTGGCTGCTGCTTTACGGCAGAGGTTCCCAACTCCAGTCCTGGTGTGTCAAACACTGTTCGGGTTTTCATGCTGTCCCTCATGAATATGCATGAGATACATCTGCATACCATGGGGACGGTGCATAGATATGCAGCACAGGCATGTTTATTAGAGGCAGCATGGAACCTGAATGGTGTTTGGCCCTCCAGGACTTCATTTGGGTGACTCTGCTCTAGGTAATGCGCCTGTTTATGGTGTCTGTGCTCTGTAGGGTAAAATGTAGGTGTTTTGGGCATGTTTACGTCATCTGCAATAAAGGTTCTGTCTGTATTAGCACATTTTAGTAGTGGGTAAAAATGGGGGCTGGATTGGCTGGAAACACAGCTGGGACTTGAACCTGTGACCTTCTGCTCCTGAACATACTGCACCACCATGTTGCCACAGAGACAGTACATTCCCTGGGGATACCTTGACTGGTGGTGCTGGTGGAGTGCAGTCTCAGGCTATCCATTGTGCGGGTAGGCGGCTGCCTATGGTATGGGTTCTGGGGGTAGGGGTGCTTGCATAGGTGTCCACGCTTCCCCCCAGCACCGCCTGCCACTGTTCTGTGCCCTTGGGGGTCCCTACTGGGTACTATCCCCTGTGACACTGTGGGAAGCACACTCGTGCCCATGCTGGGCCCTCATCAGTTGCTGTCTGGCTGCTCTACTGTTTCAGCATTCCTATGGGCCACGTAGGCATCACCCTAGTCCGCACTGTGGCCCAGCTGCAGTACAGCATGTGCCGTCTGCAGCCCTCTGTGTCCCCTTTCCCAGCATCTGTCCAGTTGCCCATCCCGACATGCCCGCCCTGCTGTTGTGGAACATGTGCACCCCATAGGAAACCTGTCCAATGGAGAGGGAAACCCTGATGAGCGCAATTGCACTGTGGGATCATTCACCTTGTATGGGGGACGGAGGGTAGACCCTTCCAAAATTCATATCTTTTTTTTGGAGCTTTCTCGGGAGTGCTTTTTGATGTTTCCCATTAATATCATCATTGCCCAGCTTGGTTATGTTTTTTTTTTATATTTTTGGGGTCATTTTCACAGTTTATTTGCCCTTTTGTTCTGTGCACATGTATCACACTTATCACTTTTTGTAGGTTTCCCTGGTTTTGCTGTACATTGCTGACAGAAATGGTTTCTCTGCCCTTTAAATCAGCTCTAACGCCAGGGTTTCACTGGCGTTAGTTTTGAGCCTCGGATTTCACATCGTTAGTGTGCGGGGAGCCTCTCCCCTCCCACTCTCCACCCATTGACCCCTTCTCTCCGCCCCTGGGGAGCCTTCCTCCGCCCTCCGAGAGCCTTTCCCCGCCTTCAGCGCTCATTTGCGCCACTGCGTGCGTTACCGCGCGCTAAGGTACCTGAGCGCCTGATAAAGCGCCATTAACGCGCGTTAAGGTACCTTAACGCGCGGTAACGTCACAGAGTGCACATTAAGAAGGTTTAGTAAACATACTCCTTAGTTCTTTGTAAACCGCTTTGACTTGTAGAAAAGCAGTATATCAAATTTTGCTAAATAAATAAGTAATTAACGTGTCTGGCAGTTGACACTAGAGTGTAGTAATGTAGAAATTTGGTAGTCTCTTTATCCTCACTGCCCATGCAAATAGTATTGAAACACTCATTAAGAGGCATGTCTACTAAAAGTTAGCACATATTAACATTTGTGAATACGCATTAAGTGCAGCAACACCCATTTATCTTTATTGTCGCAGTGGCACTTAACCCACAAGTAAACATGCCCCTAAGTCATTGCCAGGACAAAAAAGAGGCTTGTGAAGGGCTCCTTTGAAAGCCACCTAAGATTTAGGTGGGCAACATATACATTTTAAAATAAAATAAATTAAATTTAAGCAAATGAGGTCCAGTTGCTATGCAAATGAGGCCCTGCAATGAGTCTCTGCACATGACCCTGCATTATCCGTGGGCTGCCCCTGCCCATAAGGGTGACATTTCTGATGGAACCATGCACTGAAATGCTCCCCAGCTTCAGGGGCCTTCCCGGCTGAGTATCTTGTTAGTGCCTGCCATCATGATTTCTTCATTGATTCCTGCACTTTTGGTAAATTTTCATTTTTCTCAGTTGCTTTTCCTGTGGCCTTGCCAGGCCCATGGTTGCCATCAAGCCATTTGATTTAGCCATGGCCATCTTTCAGGACATGTCCCAGAAACCGGCCAATGGGTTTAAGAAGTGCACCGTGTGCCAGGATCATCTCTGTCACCGACAGGCACAACTGGTGCCTCCAGTGCCAAGGTCCTGATCACCAGACCTCTTCTTGCAATTTTTGTTTGCAGATGTCAAGGAGAGGCCTGAAGGGTTGGGAGAAACAGAGAGAAGCTCTTTGGCTAGAGGTCTGATTCAGCGTCTTCGGCACTGACATCAGTCTTGATGGCTTCCCAGAAATCCGCCGAAGGTGCATCAACATTGAGAAGTTCTCTGACTCAGAGCCGAGCACTCAGTGCCCCAGAGCATTGACCATCAGTAGAGGAAGGATTCGGCCCCACCTCCGTTGGTGTTGAAGGGGGATCCATCCGAGCACTGGGAGAAGGCCCAGGTGCATCAGCATCTGAACCCTTCTAAGCGCAACATTGAGAGTGATGGGTGTGAATACCCATCAAGGTGCCCCAGAGAGAGGACCGCTCAACCTCTAGAGTTTCAGAGGGGAACTGACTGTCTTCTGACAACTGAGGCCATCCCAATACCTCCACACAGATGCTGGAATCATTGGTCAAAGCTGCTCAGGCCCCAAGGCTTTCAGAATCGGCAGCCAAGCAAGCATGCCTCCTTCAGGCACTCGAGGTCTGCATCGCATCATTGCTAGAGAAGCAGCTGGCTTGTGCCTCATGCCCGTGGCATCGAGTGTCATACAGCTGATCAGAGATGCATGCTCTGCCTGCGGAGGCATCAACGTCGGGGCATTGAAGCAATCTAACACCTGTTCCTGGCGGGGCCATCTCCCTCTCGGGTTCTGAAGCCCTCGTTGCATCTTCGATCTTGTAGAAGCTCACACTCCCCTTGAAGCAGGAGGGAGCTCTGGGCAGAGAATCTGAGGTACTTCTCCTCTTGGAGTCTGACTCTGATGGCTGGGTGACAGATGTGAAATTGGAGAACTTATTGGATGGCAGGTCTCCTGAGCTTCTGTCAGACCCCTCCCTTCTGCATGAACAGTGGAAGTCTCCTCCGGAGGTCATGAGGGATATGACCAAGGCCATTCCATTTTCACTGGAGACGGAAGATGAGCCCAGGGCGGGAAAGTTGTAGATCCTCTAATACTCTATGGCCCCTAAGGAAGCAGTGACAGTCAGTGCAACACATCCTATAGCTGCTACAGATGGGAATGTAGGAGAACCCTCTCATCATGCCACCGGTCAGTAGGAGGCTGAAATCTATGTACAGAGTTCAAAATGCTCCTGGGTTTGAGAAATCTGAGCTTCCACATCACTTCTTAGTGGTAGAGACCAGCCTTAAGAGGATTAAGAGCACCAAGACTTATTCCTTGACACCCCCAGGTAGGGAGGCATGGACGTTTGAGTCTTTCGAAAAGAGGTATTCTCCAGGACCAAGCAGGAAGTCAGTCCTCACATATGGGTGTCATCGGTGCTGATGAAGCCCCAGCGGAGCATTTCCCCAGCTTTCTATGAAAGCCCTTCCCACCTAAAGGTGCCATCTTACCTCAGTCTCTTTTTTTCTGAGAAGCCCACCGGACGTGTGTCCTGTCCTCCCGGTTAAAAGTAGATTTTTTTTTGGCGATTATCGCTATTTCTTCTCCCGGTTCAACGCCGGTTCCCCTCCTGCTGGGTTCGGTACACCGGTATCGAGCCCGATTCTTCTTTTTCGGTTTTTGCCCTTCGTGGCTGGCATTCGCACCCTTTTTTCCATTTTTCCCTGGAAGGCCGGTCCTTTGACCTCGCGGAGACTCTTTTTTCCCCGATGGCTTCCAGTGGTTTTAAAAAGTGTGATCGGTGTAAGAAATTAATGTCTCTCACCGACACACACGACTGCTGCCTTTGGTGCCTCGGCCCTGATCACGACCCTAAGTCGTGCAGGCCATGTGGGAAGATGTCTTCCAAGGCACTCCGAAGTCGCCAGCAGCAGAAAGAAAGGCTTTTCTCGAACTCAGCCTCCGGCCGGGCCCAGACCTCGTCTGAGGCCTCGACATCTCGGGATTCCGATCCCGAGCGCCGTTGAAGCTCCTCGGACAGAGGGTCCCCCGACCGGAAACGGAAGAGGAAGAAGCGGCTCACGAGGGCGTCATCGGAGGAGGTCCCTGGCTCCTCGAGGGCCAGGTCTAAGACCCCCGACCGTCAACCCGGGCCCATGGAACAAGAGAAGCCTGCCAAAGTTCCTCGCGTGGAGCCGGAGTCTGCTGGACACGTAAGCCCCGTAGTCCTCGAGGACTCTCCTCCCAGAGAGCCGACGTCGGGCCCGGCGCTGCCGGGGCCCGAGTTGGTGGCTGCTGCGTCTCACGAGCTGAGTCTCAGGATGACAGCCTTGGAGAGCAGACTGTCTGCCTTCATGGAGCAGCAGCGGGCACTGATGGCCAGCCTGTCTGGTGCATCTGCCCCGACCACCGGGACATCGACTTCGAAGTCGACCCCGGAGACCGAGCCGATACTCGAGTCCAACATGGCTCGAAGTCAACCTCGGTCGCGCTCTCCCTCGACCTCCCGTTCGGGACCGAGGGCGTCGACGCTGGTGCCTCCGGCGTCAGGGCGGGGGCTCCGCGGGGTCGGACCCTGACTCCTCCTCGGACGAGTCCGACTCACCGCAGTCTGAGCCCTGGAGTAGATCCCCCTCCGGAGGATACTCGGTTCTCGGAGTTCGTCCGGGATATGGCCACTGCCTTGGCTATTTCGGCGGACCCCGAGGAAGAACCTCGAGCTGAAGAGCTCAAGGCGCGCTGCAGTATGACTCTCCTCCGAAGGAGGCCTTTACTGTCCCGGTTCCTCCGATGCTGGAACGGCTCCTCTTCCGTATGTGGGAGGCACCGGCCTCGGCGCCGGTTCTGAGCAAGTGAGTCGACTCAATCTATCGACTCAGAAAGAGCCCTGGTTTTCAGAAGGCACAGCTACCACACCATTCTATGGTTGTGGAATTGGCCATGCATCGTCTGAAGAGCCAGAAGATGCACTCCGCAGTGCCCCCTGGCAGGGAGGCCCGAAACCTTGATGGCGTCGGTAGAAAGTGCTTCCAGGGCTCGATGCTTGCTTGCCGTGTCCAGTCGTACCAGCTGTACATGGGCATGTACTTGCGGGACCTGGCCAAGGAGTTGGCCGGGTTTTCTGCTGGTCTCTCCGGGGAACCCTTGCAGAGATTTAAGTCCTTGTCCTCGGGGATTCGGGACTGCTCGAAGTTCATGTCCCGCGCCGCCTACGATGGCTTCGAGGCTTCGGCCCGAGTTGCGGCAGCCGGCATCACGGCTTGACACCAGGCATGGCTGCAGTCATCGGACCTCGAGCCATGGGTTCAGGACAAGTTGATCGATGTCCCTTGCTGAGGTGAAAACCTTTTTGGCAAGCCCATGACCGAGAAGGCCGCTCAGCTTGAAACAGAGCACCTTACACGGACAAGGCTGTCTAGGAAGACCTCTGCCCCTTCTCATAAAAAGAAGGGTTTGGGTAAAAAGCCCTTTTACCTGAGGAAGGGCACTGCCTACAAACAGTACCCTCAATATCAGGCTGCCCAAGCTGCACCCCAGGGTCAGCAAGCCAAGGGGCAGGGTAATGGGCCCCGTAGGCAGAGGACCCCCAAGCCTCCGGCCCCTGCTCCCACTCAGCAGGGTGGGGGTGTTTGACTCCTTGAGCGTAGCCTCTCCATCCCTGCTCTCCCAACCCTGCACAGGAGGTCGCCTAGCCCTCTTTGCCCACCAGTGGCCCCTTATCACCGGGGACAGTTGGGTGTTGGACATAGTTCACAGGGGCTATGCACTGCATTTTCACCAACTGCCTCCTCCTTACTTTCCAGGGGAGCCTCCAAGGCCTCCCCTGCACACAGACCTTCTCCTTCAAGAGCTTCAAGGTCTGTTGGTGGACAGGGCGGTGGAGCCTGTGCCTCCCCACTTGCAAGGTCACGGATTCTACTCCAGGTATTTCCTGGTACCCAAAAGAACTGGTGGCCTTCAACCCATTCTGGACCTCAGGAACCTCAATAAGTTCCTAGAGAAAGAAAAGTTCAAGATGCTTACTCTTGGAACACTTCTGCCCTACCTCCAGCAGGGAGATTGGCTATGCTCCTTAGATCTAAAGGATGCGTACACTCACATCCTCATTCATCCAGACCACAGAAAGTACCTCAGGTTCATTGTGGGAGGAACCATTATCAGTACAGAGTGCTGCCTTTCGGCCTCACCTCCGCTCCCAGGGTCTTTACCAAATGCCTGGCAGCGGTGGCGGCCTACCTGAGAAATCAGGGAATCTTTGTCTTCCGCTATCTGGACGACTGGCTCATCAGAGGTCAGACGTGCCAGGAGGCCAGACAGGCCACCCTCAGGACTATTGCTCTTCTTCAAGGCCTGGGGTTTGTCATAAACTTCGCAAAGTCCACTTTGCTCCCCTCCCAGAACTTGGAGTTCATAGGAGCAAGGCTGGACTCTCTGCTGACAAAGGCTTTCTTGCCAGAAGACAGGGCCCAAAGGTTGGTGGCCTTGGCAAATCAGTTTCTCAGCAGGACACTGGTCTCCGCCAGACTCTGCCTAAGGCTGCTTGGCCACATGGCTTCGACAGTGCATGTGACCCCCAATGCCAGGCTCCATATGAGGCCTGCACAGTGGTGCCTTCGGACTCAGTGGTCACAGGCCACAGGCAGCCTCAGAGACAGGATAAGGGTGTCCAGACAATTTCTGAACTCCCTCAACTGGTGGCTGCACCCACCCAGTCTACTAAAGGGGGTGCCTTTTCAGATTCCTGGGTACACGGTGGCACTGACCACAGACGCCTCCCTGCAGGGCTGGGGAGCTCATTGTCTAGGCAAGTGCACCCAGGCTCTGTGGTCTCCTTGGGAAGCTGCACAGCAGATCAGTCTCCTCGAACTCAGAGCTATTCGATTAGCACTCAAAGCTTTCTCTCCTGCACTGGCTCATCAGTCTGTCCTGGTTCAGACAGACAACCAAGTAGCCATGTTTTATGTGAACAAACAGGGTGGGACTGGGTCCAGAATCCTTTGTCGGGAGGCTCAGGACCTTTGTTCATTTGCCCTCAAGCACAACATGCTCCTCAAGGCTGTGTACCTTCCAGGCCAGGACAACTACCTGGCTGACAGGTTAAGCAGAATTCTGCAGCCCCACGAGTGGCAGCTGCATCCTTCAGTAGTTAGAGGATCTTCCTAAAATGGGGTCTCCCTTTGATAGATCTCTTTGCCAGCCCAATGAACAATCAACTGCCAAAGTTCTGCTCCAGGCAACCGCATCCTCTGAGAATAGCAGCAAATGCTTTTCTGATTCCATTGTCTCAGGGCCTCCTGTATGCGTTTCCTCCCACGCCCTTGGTGGCCCGAACTCTCTTCAAAATTCTTCAGGACAAGGCCTCGGTCTTGCTGGTGGCTCCCAGGTGGCCGAGACAACCTTGGTTTCCTCTTCTGCTTCAACTGGCGGTGGATCCCCCACTGCCTCTGGGGTTGCAACCCGACCTTCTCTCACAGGAGCAGGGTTCCCTTCTGCACCCCAATCTCAAAGCTCTGAATTTGATGGCCTGGAGGCTGCAAGGGTAGTTTTGGCTCCCTGGGGCCTACCTCAGGAAGTTGAGGAGGTTGTCCTCGCCTCTAGAAAACAGTCCACTAGGAAAACCTATGCTCTCAAATGGAAAAGGTTTTCTGTGTGGTGTCAGCTACGTACAGAGGATCCTTTCTCCTCTACTGTGCCAGTAGTGCTTCAGTACTTACTGCACTTATCAAATCTGGGACCTAAGTCCAATTCTGTTCGGGTCCACCTCTCAGCTCTAGCAGCTCACCACTCACTGGTGGAGGGACATTCTCTGTCAGGTCACCCCTTGGTGTCCTGCTTTCTCAGGGGCTTGCTTTTGCTCAAGCCTCCAATCCGTCCTCCTGCCCCTGAGTGGGAGTTGAATGTGATCTTGCAGCAAACGACTCTCTCACCTTTTGAGCCGATGGCTACTTGTCCACTACGCTTCCTATCCTGGAAGACACTCTTCCTGATAGCCCTTACCTCGGCTAGGCGAGTGAGTGAGCTTCAGGCCCTGGTCTGTGATAGGCCTTACACCAGGATTTATAGGAACAGGGTAGTCCTCAGGACTCATCCCAAGTTCCTCCCAAAGGTTGTCTCCTCTTTCCACCTCAATCAGGAGGTGGTTCTTCCAACATTCTTCCCTAGGCCTCATGCAAGCCAGGCTGAAGCAGTCCTGCATACCCTGGACTGTAGGAGGGCCTTATCCTTCTACCTTGACCGTACGCAGGGGCATAGGAGGGCTACTCAGCTCTTCGTATCCTTTGACCCCAATAAGTTGGGGATGGCTGTGTCCAAGCGTGCCTTGTCCATCTGGGTGGCTGACTGTATCACCTGGGCTTACAAGGCAGCTGACCTTCCTTTGCAGGTTCGGGTCACGGCCCATCGTGTCAGGGCAATGGCTGCCTCAGTGGCTCATCTCCGCTCTGTGCCCTTGATAGACATCTGCAGGGCTGCAACTTGGTCTTCAAGCCAGACTTTTGCGGCCCTTTACTGTCTGGAGAGTGAGTCCCATAGGGATAGTGCTTTTGGCCAGGCAGTACTCCGGAATCTCTTTGAGGTTTAGGCAACTCCTGCCCTCCTGCCCTCTGTTGGGCTACCGGTGGAGGTTGTGTCCTTGAAAAGCCTTTCTTTGCTGCTGAGACTAGAGGGAGTACTCTTGTTCAGCCTGGGTTCCTCGGTATCCCAGAGCTAGGCAGTCACCCATATGTGAGGACTGACTTCCTGCTTGGTCCTGGAGAAAGAGTAGTTACTCACCTGTAACAGGTGTTCTCCAGGAGCAGCAGGAATCAGTCCTCACAACCCTCCCTCCTCCCCTGGGAGTTGCAGTTGTACATAGTTTATTTTTTCATGTTTGTGTGCTGTTCTTAGCTATGTCATTTGACTGAGGTAAGATGGCACCTTTAGGCGGGAAGGGAACCGCGCATGCGAGCCTGCATTCCCAAAGGCTTTCATAGAAAGCTGGGGAAATGCTCCGCTGGGGCTTCATTGGCGCCGATGACACCCATATGTGAGGACTGATTCCTGCTGCTCCTGGAGAACACCTATTACAGGTGAGTAACTATTCTCTTCCAAAGCTCCATGCTTGTGGCTTGAGTACATTCTTACCAGCTCTGCATGAGTTGTTCTTGAAGGACATCGTGTATGATATTGCTGACTTGTGCCAGTTCCTCTTCCCAGAGAAACTAGAGACTATTGTGTCCTGGTGGCCATGGCAAAGACTGCTCAAAGTTCATGGTCCGGGTGATCTATGATGCCTTCAAGACTGTGTCCAGAATGGCAGCATTGGACATTGGAGCCCGCAGGCTTGCCTGGCTTCAGTCTGCCAACCCAGAACAGTCGATACAAAATAAACTTGCGGATATGCCATGACGGGGAGAGAACCTCTTCAGTAAATAAGATTGCAACCAAGACAATCAGAAAAGTGAAATGGCCAGGTATCAAATGTAGAAAAAAATCATCTAGTTTGAGTTTAGTGACTGGAATATGTCAGTTTTTGGAATTTATATGTGCTATCTTTGTTTTGCATACTACAATGGAAAATACATCGCTGTTTCAATTTCTCTGGTTACGCTGCATGCAGTCTGGTTTCTTGGGGTTTCGGTTTATTTTATGTCAAATATTTCTGATTTTATTTATTTAAATGGATTTGTATCCCGTCTTATCCTAAAATCAAAGCGGTTTCACTTCAAAAGATTCAAATTTTAAGTGGGGGGGGGGGGGGGTCTGCATGCCGTGGTTGGATAGTAGTGTTTGTGTGGGTGTATACAGGTGTAGCTTGCTTAATAGATGCAATATATACAGCATGAGCTATTTACAAAGTGCTATATACAGTTGAGAGGAGGGGTAGGCTAGGGTAGGAGGGAGATGGGAGGGGCTTGGGGGCGGGATTTTGAGTTTGTGGTCATTTTTTCTATATATGATGAGAGTCTGTGTTTCTGCGTATGTGACTAAGGGCAGGTGTTCTGTTGGCATGGAGTTTTTATGCAGGGATCTGTATGCTTATATCTATTAAAATTTAATATACCACCCTTCAAAGAGATAGCAGAGAAGTTTACAAACAAAATATCTAAAAGAAACCAGAGATGAAAGGAATTTCATGATATCATAGGAAAGAGGATCACAGTCATACTAAGCAAAAGGGAGAGAGAAGGGCCAGAAGGGAGAGGATATCAGTAGGGGGCCCAGTGCATCAGGCAACATGGAACAAAAAGGTTTTGAGCTGGGATTTGAAGGTAGCGTAAGAAAGTTCCAGTCGAATGGCAGGCAGAGAGTGTTCCAGAGATAAGGGGCTGGGAAGTGGAAGGACGCTATAAGTGGTTGGACTGAAGTGAGCAGAGGGAACAATGTTGAGCATGAAAGATTGATGAAAGAAGAAAGACAGGAGGGAGCGCCTATATGAAGGACTGCATGAACCAGTGTGAGAATCTTGAAGCAAATGTGTATTGAATGGGGAGCCAGTGAAAATGCATCAGAAGGGGAGTAACATCATCATAGCGAGAGGCATGGGTGAGGAGATGGACAGCAGTGTTCTGGATAAGTTGAAGTTTGTGGAGCTGGTTATTAGGAAGTCCTGCATAAAAAATGTTACAATAATCCAGATGGGAGATCACAAAGGAGAGTATTACAGTAGTGAAGGCCGAGGAAGAGAGGAGGGGGTAAACAGCTCCTGATCTGGCTCAGGGTATAATGAGATTTACGAACAACAGAGGTAATGTGGTCATAGAAAGTCAAGGTCGAGTCCAAGATGACACAGAGGTATTGAAAAGAGGAAACCAGAGGAACAGGAGCACTGAGAAGAAGGGATGTGGAAGTAGGTGAGGAAGCATGCCTGGCTAACCAGATGGCTGAAGTCTTGCTGGGATTAAGTACATGTTGATTCATGTGGAGCCAGGTGGCCACATAGTAAAGGCAAGTGTTGAGTGAACAGAGATTGGGTAAAGATGGGTCAGTGTGAAGTAAAATTAGCAAGATGTCATTTGCGTAATAGTACACAGAAACACCAAGTTGCTGGATAAGAAGAGCCAGAGGAGAGAGAAAGACATGGAAAAGAAGCAGAGCAAGAACTAACCTTTGCAGTACGCCACAGTCTGGAAGTAGGAAGCTGAAGTTGAAGAATTGGAATGGACTGAGAATGATCTACACTGGTCAACATTGAAATCGTTACTGATTTTAAAAGGCCCTAATCTGTAGTATCTTGGTGAGCTGAACACGAATATAACATTAAAAAAATTTTATTGGCTCTCGTTTTGAAGATATTGCATGTAGTTCATTTTTACGTTTCACCGTGTAAATTTATCCAGTAGGACATCAACAACATCCCAAATAAACCTTAAATGATGGAATATTGCATCACATTGCATAATACCAGCATGCACTCATCATCCAGAGTTGATTGCGTCATTTTCTGATGCAATGCAATACTACTGCCAGACGGCTGCTGAAGCCATCTGACGTCAGCAGTGTACTATACGCAGTCAGAAAGGAAAGTAATCTGGTATTCTGTTCTGATATTGAAAGCCTCATGAATGCCTTAAAAATCACTCATGACCCACAAGACTGGAGACTATTTATAGATTCTTCGAAACTGAGTCTGAAGGCTGTGCTTTTGAACAATGGAGACCGTCTTCCATCTATTCCAGTAGCGTATGCCGTCCAGATGAAAGAGACATACGATAACTTAAAGCATCTACTGACTTCCACTCCTTTCGCACTCAGTTTAAGTTACTTACTCTAGTTCACAGGGCTCTTCACACTAGTACTCCACAATACCTGGCAGATCTTATTACATTCCACACCCCCAGACACACGCCCCGCTACTTCCACCTTAACTGCCTTAATCTCCCTTCCCCCTCCCTCGCTCACCTTCAATCCACCCGCTCCTCTGCTTTCTTTTTCATCGGCCCCGCACTCTGGAATTCACTCCCCACCTCCCTCCGGTTAGAACCCCATCACGCCACCTTCAAGCAAGACCTAAAAACCCACCTCTTTTCCTTGGCCTATGACCTTCCCTCCCCTCTTGTCTGATCCTGTCCCCTACGTATAGTCCTGTATCCTTTCCCTCGTAATATTATATCAACAATTGTAACTTCCTTTCCTCCTTTCTGGCCCTGTGTCTGTTTCTAATTGTTTGTGAATTGTAAACCGCTCTGATTGATAAAGTAGGGCGGTATATCAAATAAATAAACATAAACATACAGCTGGCACCTCTGTGGTGACATTTATTTATTTATTTATTTAACTGTATTTATATATCGCCTTATCATAAAATCAAGGCGGTGAAAGTACAAAACAAAGAAAACATCTTGTAAGAAGAAGAAAAATACAAACATTGTAACATATAGTCATACAACACAATAAGCATTACAATAAACGTTTGTTAATTACAAATTTAAAATTCAAATAACATATAACAAAACACTAATATAATTATTTGTAGTGGGTAGGTAAATCATAAAATTAAGTAATGTGCCCATAATTTTCAATAAAAAGCAAAGTTTTTAATTGCTTCCGAAAGTCTTTGAGTTCGGTTGATGATCTTAATTCATCTGGAAGAGAGTTCCATAAAATTGGTGCAGCTAATGAAAATGCTCTCTCTGTAGTGACCTTGAGTGTATTTTTGAAGTTACTTGAAGAACTTAATCTATGAGATGTACACTTTCTTCTTGGTCGAGAACTGGGGTCAATAAAAATGAGGGAGTAAAGACTATTGGCTGAAATGTGATGTTTTATTTTAAAGATGTTGATAATTGTTTTATATTTGATACGAGTTAGGATTGGTAGCCAGTGAAGATCCTTCAAAACTGGCGTAATATGTTCATGAATATAAGATCCAGAAATAATTCGTGCTGCAGTATTCTGAGCCAATTGCAAAGGTTTTAAAGCTTGCAGTGTTAATCCAAGGAATATTGGATTGCAAAAATCCAGCAAAGGGGTTATTAGCGCTTGACAGACAGTACGAAACAGATCATATGAAAGCAGTGGTTTTAGTCTCCTTATAATACGCATTCTGAAATACGAATTTTTTATTGTTTTATTAATATGCGATTTGAGATTTAACTCACTGTCTAGAGTAACACCAAGATACTTAACCTCTGTTTTAATTGGAATAGTTGCGTTATCAACTGTAATGTTTGGAGGATGTATGAATTCCATGTTACGAGTAATAATGAGGGCCTCTGTTTTGCTGTAATTAATTGAAAAATTATTCTTCTTACACCATCTTGTCATTTCAGTTAGACAACGAGAGATATTTGAATATAGAGGGTTGTTAATTGAAAAAGGCATAAAAATTAGAATGTCATCTGCATAAATAGTGTATTGTATATTGTAGGCTTTTATTATATCACAAATTGGTTGAATGTATATATTAAAAAGAAGAGAAGAGAGGGCGGAACCTTGAGGGACTCCTTGCAGTACCTTTATAGATTGTGAAGTCTTACATCCTACTTTTACTCTGATCTCTCTGTCAGAAAGGTACGATTGAAACCATTTGAGAACAACACCATGAATACCAATTATTCGTAGTCTCTCAAGGAGAATTTGGTGGTTAACTGTGTCAAAAGCTGATGAAATGTCTACAAAGATCAATAGAATCCCTTTTTTTTTGTTATCTATAGTACGGAGTATATTATCAAAAAGATAAATCAAAAGAGTTTCAACGCCATGATTAGGACGGAAACCATGTTGATTATTATCTAGGGGTGCATGATTATCAATGTGATCTTGTATTGCTGTTGGACTACTTTTTCTATGATTTTTGCTAGAAAAGGTAAACTTGAAATTGGACGATAAGCAGCAGGATTATTTTTGTCGATAGTTGTTTTCTTTGGAATAGGTCTAACTGTCGCTTGCTTTAGTTGTGTAGGCATAAGACCTTGGGAAAGAGAATTCATCACAATATTGTTTATGTATGGTATCAAGCTTGATTTGGAAGCTTTGACCCAAGAAACAGGGCAAGGGTCTGAGGGAGCGGTGCTAGTATTAATAGCAGAAATAATGCGAGAAATTTGTTCATTTGAAGGAGAGTGAAATTTTTTCCCAAATTCTAGATTGAGAAACTTGTGAAATTGTAGTATTGTCAATGATTGTTTTAATAGAGTGAAATTTTTCCTTGATATATTCTGCAAATTTTTGTGGATCAATTTGTACATCTTCATCTGTTAATTTCTCTTTTGTAAGTATCTTGACTATTTCAAATAATTCTCTTGGCTTATTTAATGATGTGTTAATAATATTTGTATGGAATTCCTTTTTAGCATGATTAATATGTTCCATATATTGACTTTGCATTTCTAAATATAACTTCTGTATATCTGTTGTCTTAAATTTTCGCCATTTCCGTTCTAGCTTTCTGAGATTTCTTTTCAATTTTCGAAGGTGAGCAGAGAACCAAGGCTTGTTTTGTTTCTTTTTGTATTGGATATTCTTTGTACTGATGGGTGCTGTGGCAGCACTAGATAAAGTGTTGTTCCAGTTACTAACTTGAGATTCAATATTGTTTGACTCAGAATTAAGATGTTCTAATGTGTCCTTTAAAAAATTATCTTTGTCAAATTTTTTGAATCGCCTCTGTATTTGAGAGCTAAAATCATGCTTGTTGCACCAATTATTCTGTAGAAGTAATCTTATTTTAATTAGGTAGTGGTCTGACCATGGTACTGGTATAACTGTAGGAATTGATAATGAGCCTGTTGAAATCAGTTCGTTGTTTGCGAAGATCAGATCAGGTGTAGAGCCGTGACTGTGTGTTGGGACATCAATTATTTGTGAGAAATTAAGAGAGGACATAGCTTGAAGGAAGGCTTCTGCATCTTTAATGTTGGTGGACTTAAGGTTAAAGTCACCTAATAAAATTGTGGATTTGTTAATAGCAGATATGGCACAAACAGTTTCAAGTGTTGAAGCTAATTCTTCAGGTGGTGCTTTTGGTGCTCTATAAGTAAGGCAAAGTGACATGTATTTGTTCATAATACTAATTGTGTTACCTTGAGGAGTGTCTGAAAAGCTATGTGTTTTGAAATTAAGGAACTTCTTTGCAATTATTAACACTCCTCCTCCACGCTTACGAGATCGTGGGCAATTGTAAGCTATATAACTGTCTGAAACCAGCTGATTAATTAACACATTATCAGTTAAATGGAGCCACGATTCTGTTATGCAAAGAATGTCTGGATGGTGATCCTGAATAAGATCAGTTATTGTTTGAATTTTGTTACATACAGATCTAGCATTGATAAGCTCAATATCTATATATTCTACAGGCATTGAAATAATTTGAGAGTGTTTAGAATGAAGTTTGTAATTTTGAGATTTTTGAGTGTTGTTCTTTCGTGAGAAGTGAAAGTAGTGGGAAAATGTTTGAGAGCATTGTGGCTGAAGGAAATATAAAGTTGGCTGAATCCACAATGGTACATTGTAAGGGAGAAAGTAGGGGTTAGTAGGTAAAAAGTAAACCAGACAACAGCAAACTGGAACAACCAAGGTTTGATACATATTGTTTTGTTAGAAAGATATATTATGAGAGATGAAAATACCTTATCTTCTGAAAACTGTTGTTTTACTCTTGCATTTACCTATGAGACGCCTACGTGCCCCACGGCGGTTTAAATGGCGATCCGAACAGCTGAGAGGTGATGTCACACAGATTCAATTAGTGAAGGGAAGGCTCCCGCTTGCAGGGTGATCTGCTCACAGCACTTCTTAGCGCCGCGTTAACGGCGGTTTAAATGGCGATCCGAACAGCTGAGAGGTGATGTCACACAGATTCAATTAGTGAAGGGAAGGCTCCCGCTTGCAGGGTGATCTGCTCACAGCACTTCTTAGCGCCGCGTTAACGGCGGTTTAAATGGCGATCCGAACAGCTGAGAGGTGATGTCACACAGATTCAATTAGTGAAGGGAAGGCTCCCGCTTGCAGGGTGATCTGCTCACAGCACTTCTTAGCGCCGCGTTAACGGCGGTTTAAATGGCGATCCGAACAGCTGAGAGGTGATGTCACACAGATTCAATTAGTGAAGGGAAGGCTCCCGCTTGCAGGGTGATCTGCTCACAGCACTTCTTAGCGCCGCGTTAACGGCGGTTTAAATGGCGATCCGAACAGCTGAGAGGTGATGTCACACAGATTCAATTAGTGAAGGGAAGGCTCCCGCTTGCAGGGTGATCTGCTCACAGCACTTCTTAGCGCCGCGTTAACGGCGGTTTAAATGGCGATCCGAACAGCTGAGAGGTGATGTCACACAGATTCAATTAGTGAAGGGAAGGCTCCCGCTTGCAGGGTGATCTGCTCACAGCACTTCTTAGCGCCGCGTTAACGGCGGTTTAAATGGCGATCCGAACAGCTGAGAGGTGATGTCACACAGATTCAATTAGTGAAGGGAAGGCTCCCGCTTGCAGGGTGATCTGCTCACAGCACTTCTTAGCGCCGCGTTAACGGCGGTTTAAATGGCGATCCGAACAGCTGAGAGGTGATGTCACACAGATTCAATTAGTGAAGGGAAGGCTCCCGCTTGCAGGGTGATCTGCTCACAGCACTTCTTAGCGCCGCGTTAACGGCGGTTTAAATGGCGATCCGAACAGCTGAGAGGTGATGTCACACAGATTCAATTAGTGAAGGGAAGGCTCCCGCTTGCAGGGTGATCTGCTCACAGCACTTCTTAGCGCCGCGTTAACGGCGGTTTAAATGGCGATCCGAACAGCTGAGAGGTGATGTCACACAGATTCAATTACATGAAGGTAGTTGCCCTTTTAATGGGACTGCAGCAGGGATATATAAAATACATGTGTTTCTTATGCGAGTGGGATAGCCGAGCAAGGGATTGGCATGAGTTGTTCTTGAAGGACATCGTGTATGATATTGCTGACTTGTGCCAGTTCCTCTTCCCAGAGAAACTAGAGACTATTGTGTCCTGGTGGCCATGGCAAAGACTGCTCAAAGTTCATGGTCCGGGTGATCTATGATGCCTTCAAGACTGTGTCCAGAATGGCAGCATTGGACATTGGAGCCCGCGGAAGGAATGGAATCGCAAACAAAATGTAACAGTTGGAGAGAAGAATATCCAGCACCCAGCTCTGGTTGAGGCTCACAAAATCCTGCTGCCACCCCTTCACATCAAACTAGGTTTGATGAAAAACTTTGTGAAAGCCATGGACCACACTTCACCAGCTTTCCGATACCTGCATGAAAAATTCCCTCGACTCAGCGAAGCAAAGATTAAAGAAGGAGTTTTTTTGGGTCTTCAGATTCGAGAGCTCTTCAAAGATGACCGATTCAACAACTTGCTGCATGATGATGTGAAACAAGCATGGAATGCTTTTCGCCTAGTGTCAACAAACTTTCTCGAGAATGTTGGGGCAGAAAACTACAAGGAACTAGTAGAAGACATGCTGATGCAGTATCAGAAACTTGACTGAAATATGTCTCTAAAGATCCATTTCCTTGATTCCCATCTCGATTTCTTTCCTGACAACTGTGGTATGGTTAGTGATGAACAGGGCGAACGTTTTCACCAGGATATCGCAACGATGGAGCAAAGATACCAGGGAAAATGGTCCACCACAATGCTGGCTGACTACTGCTGGACACTCCCCAGAGAAGCTCCCGAACAGCTCTACAAGAGACAGGCGAAAAAGTCTAAGAAGTGGTCTATGACTTGGTTTTTTACAGGTACTAACTGAAGGCCTATTATATTTACTATTGACATGCATTTCGTGATGTAAACATTAATTCTTGTAGATTACAAAAAAACTAGAGCCAACTTTGCAATTTCACTGTCATATTCGTGATCAGTATATAAAAATTGATAAGAAATGACTATTTTATTTCAGTAACATGACTTTTGTAAAAATTTGTTGACCAGTGTTAGAGAGGAAAGAACAAAGCCAGTGAAAGGGTAGTTCCGTGGAGACCAAGGTGGTGCAGACAGGAGAGAATGGAGTGACTGAGAAGATTAAAAGCTGAGGAGAGATCGAGGGAGACACAAGTGTGATGTTGCCTTGATCTAGAGATTCATTCATTCATTGAGGGGAGATAACAGAATGGTTTCAGTGCTATGGCCTGGCCGAAAGCTGACCTGGTGGGGATGAAGAACGTTCATGTTATCAAGGTGAGTGACAAACTGTAATCTATAGTAATCTGGCCATGTTCAGTTTTTTTACTGCAATATTTACAGAGCCACTTTGTATTGGATAGGTGCCTTGTGTTAGTTTTGGAAGCTGGTGCCATTGTGGTATGGTAGGTTTGCTTTGCTTTATAGGTCTTGAGTGACTGTAGGGTTTTGTATTAGTTTACAATATGCCTAATCTCCAGGAACAAGCAGGAATGTAGTCTTCACATATGGGTATCGTCGGTACCGACGGACCCTGCATGGGAACGCTCCCCAGCGTCCAATTAGAAAGCTTTTGGGAGCATCCCACAGTGCCTGCATGCTGCCTTCCCGCCTTTCCCAACTGCCTCTCTCCAGTTCTTTGTTTTCTGCGGAGCCAGCAGGTTGTCATTCCTGTCACCACAGAAAATTTTTCTTATTCTTCTTCTTTTTTGTGGTCGCGTCTGCCTTCCCTCGACGCTATATCAGTACCGCTGGTTCTTTCTTTCAAAAAAAAAACTAAATTTTTTTTCCAAACCTTTTTTCTTCAGGTGCACATGTCATTTTGGACCTTAGGCCCAAAATTTTACCCTTACTATGGAAAAACCTGCCTCGGGTTTCAAGAAGTGCACCAAGTGTGGCGGTACCATCTCCGTCACCGACACCCATGAGTGGTGTCTTAAATGTTTAGGTCCTGACCACTCCATTTCGAGAGTGTAGGGCCTGTGCCATGATGTCCAAGAGGGGTCGACAAAACCGGGCTGTTAAGCTCAGCACCCTTTTTCCCTCCGATGCAGCCTCTGTGGCATCGACATCTTCCAGGGCTTCGTCTTCCTCCCATGGATCTGAGGTAACTAAACATAAGTCCAGCCGGTCCTTAAAGGGTAGATCTCCTTCTAAGCATCGAGATGCCTCTGGCGTTGCCCTTCAGGGTTCTGTACCGGCAAAATTGCTCCGGCGGGAGGCTTCGGCTTCCAAAGCATTATCGGGGCTCCAGGATGTTCGAGGCCTCAACCTCGGCAGAACTACTAGTGCCATGTTCTGGGGTACCGGCTGTTTTCTCTGGTACTGATACCCAGGCATCGGCAGCGTCGATAGACCAGAGGTTCCTCGCTATTGAACGCAGTCTGGCGGCTCTCCTTGTGGCATTGGCACCCTCAGAACCGCGTCAGACAGTTCAACCGGCTCTGGCACCGGTATCGGTACTGGTACCAATAGCATCGACATCGGTGTCTGCATTGCCGGCACCCAGTCAAGCCATGCCTTCCGGTACCGATACACCAGTACCGATTCCCCCCCCCCGGCACCGACTTCGGTCGGTACTGGTATTGTGCTCTACAAGAGCATCCAGACAGAAGATACTTTGAATCCTCGGAGGAGTCTGAGGTTTCTGAAAGTTCTGTCGGTACCGGAGTACTTCTTCCCGAGGAGCCTGCCTCTCCCAAGTGTAGGATGTCTCCTCCAGAGGATATCTCCTTTCAGGATTTTATCAGGGAGGTGGCTCGAGGTCTTTCCATTACTGTGGCTCCTGAAACAGAGCCCAGGGCAGAGTTGGAGATTCTACAATATCCCAAGGCTCCTAAAGAGGCAGCTACCTTGCCTATCCATGAGATCTTACATGATCTCATGTTAAGAATGTGGGAAACACCCCTTACCACCTCTCCTCACTCTCGTAGACTGGATACCATGTATCGAGTACCTCCGTGTCCTGGCTTCTAGAAGACTCAGCTTCCTCACCACTCTATTGTAGTGGAGTCAGCTATGAGAAGGATCAGGAGTGCAAAGAGGCATGCCTCTAATCCTCCAGGACGTGAGTGTAGAACTTTGGATGCCTTTGGACGTCATACTTTCCAGGCTTCCATGCTTTCTGACAGGATCAGTTCCTGTATTTTATATATGGGAATGTTCCTTAAGGAAATCAAAGGAGATTTGGAGGTTTTAAGCCCTCTTCTTCCTGAAGATAAGAGGCAGGATTTTCTCACACTGGTTAAACATGCCCAGGATGTTTCTAAATTTGTCAATCGTGCAGCTTTTGACTGTTTTGAGTGCATAAGCAGAACTTCTGCCATTGCTATAGGTGCACGTAGAATTACCTGGCTCCAGGCATCCGATTTGGAGCTCTGGGTGCAGGACAAACTGGGCAATATTCCTTGTACAAGTGAGAATCTATTCGGCAAAAATTGGCAAGAAAAGGCCAATGAGTTGGATGCTGATAATTCAGCTTTGGATAGACTATCCAAAGCCACAGCTGATCCTGCAAGGAAGAAATCTTTCAAGAAACCATTCTTCTCCAAAAAGAAGAGGTTTTATCCCTCTTATCAGCAGGGACGTTCTGCAGGTCAATCGGTCCGGAAGAGTCAGCAACCACCTAAACAAAGGAAAGCAAAGACTGCTAAGCCTCAACTGTCTCAGCAGTCTCAGCCTCCACAAGGCCTTTGATTTCCAACTGGAGAACTTAGCCTTCCTGGCCCTCAACGGACCAGAACCTTCCAACTTTCCAGGAAGGCTGTGTCACTTTGCCCCCAAATGGGGGCAGATAACAGCAGAACATTGGACTCTCTCCATTATAAAAGAGGGGTACAAGCTTCACTTTCTCCGCATGCCCCCTCCCACAATGGTAAGACAGTTCAATTCTCAGACCTCTCTCATCAACCTGTTAGATCAAGAGGTCACTATGCTTCTTGCCCAAGGGGCAATAGAAGAAGTACCCATTCCTCAACAGGGTACAGGGTTTTACTCCCCCTATTTCCTTATCCCAAAGAAAACAGGGGGACACAGACCTATTTTAGATCTCAGAGAATTGAATAAATTCCTGTTCAAGGAGAAATTCAAGACGATTTCTCTGGGAACCCTGCTGCCGTACCTTCAGAGTCAGAATTGGCTTTGTTCTCTGGATCTCAAGGATTCGTACACTCCTGTTCTCATCCATCCAACTCACAGAAAGTTTGTTCGGTTCCTTTTTCAAGGAAAGCACTACCAATACAGGGTGCTTCCTTTTGGCCTGGCCTCAGCACCAAGGGTGTTTACAAAATGCATGGCTGTGGTAGCAGCATTTCTTCGCACTCTAGGAATATAAGTCTTCCCCTACTTAGACGACTGACTCATTTGAGCCCCATCAGTCAGAGGCCAGGATTTCTCTATCTTGCACAATGCGTATCCTTCAGTATTTGGGTCTGGTCATAAACATCCCAAAATCCAGCCTAATTCCCACTCAGTCTCTAGAGTTCATAGGAGCTTTGTTGGATACCAGGAAAGCAAGGGCCTATCTCCCCCAGACCCGTTGCCTTCACATGGTGCAGTTAGCTTCTCACGCAGTGCTAAGGTCTCATCTCACTGCTCGAGAAATGTTACAACTATTAGGCCACATGGCATCTACCGTGCATGTGGTCCCTTATGCTCGCCTCCACATGAGCAAATACCAAGTAAAAGTCATCGCCTCCACATGAGAGCAGCCCAGTGGACTTTATCCACTCAATGGACTCAGGCATCAGAGTGCCTGTCAGACAAAATAGCAAACACAAATCGACTTATTTTGACCCTCCAATGGTGGCAGTCCACTCAAAACCTTTTGCTGGGGTTCCCATTTCAACAACCTTTACCCCAGGCAACTCTCACAACAGATGCTTCACCAGTGGGTTGGGGAGCTCATCTGCAAGACCTCTCCACCCAAGGCACCTGGACTCCACAGGAGACTCATCTACACATCAATCTTCTAGAGCTCAGAGCAATCTTCCTTGCTCTTCAGGTGTTCCACACTCTGCTCAGCTACAAAACAGTCCTCATTCACACGGACAATCAAGTAGCCATGTTCCATGTGAACAAGCAGGAAGGAACAGGCTCTCTGTCGCTTTGCAATGAAACTTTGCGACTATGGGCCCTCACCAGAGAGCATCAGATTCATCTCCTGGCAGTATATCTTCCAGGTATCCAAAACTCTTGGGCAGACAGACTCAGTCGAGTTCTGCTTCCACATGAATGGTCTCTACATGCAGACCAGGTGGCCAAGATTTTCCAAATGTGGAGAACCCCGGACATAGACCTCTTTGCAAGTCCTTTGAATGCCAAACTTCCCCGGTTCTGTTCCAGAATTCCGGCTCAGGGCTCTCAGGCCAGGGATGCTTTTCTCCTTCATTGGGGTCAAGACTTCCTTTATGCCTTTCCACCCATTCCCCTGATTCCCAAAACCCTGTTGAAGCTTCAGATAAACAGAGGCCATATGATTCTCATAGCTCCACATTGTCTACGGCAAGTGTGGTACTCTATGCTTCTACATCTCTCTCAGGCTCCCTCTCTGGAGTTAGGATCTGCTCCAGATCTCCTATTTCAGGAGGATGGAATGTTATGGCATCCCAATTCCCAGTCTCTGCATCTCAGGGCTTGGTTGCTAAAGGTCTGGATCTCCATGATCTTAACCTTTCTCAGCAAGTAAAGAATATCATTTATGCTTCTAGAAAACCTTCCACAAGATGCTCTTATGCTTTCAAGTGGAAAAGGTTTACCATATGGTGCTCGCAGAAGGGTCTTAACCCCCTTGCGATACCTCTGAAATCATTACTGGAGTATCTCCTTAATTTATCCAATACAGGACTGAAAACTAACTCAGTAAGAGTCCATTTAAGTGCTATTGCAGCTTATTTCACGCCTTTAAATGGACAACCTATTTCCTCTCATCCTCTTATAACAAGATTTATGAGAGGCCTTCTTCTAACTAAGCCTCCCATTAGGCCACCACCAGTGGCATGGGACTTAAACCTGATTCTTGGCCAGCTTATGAAGCCACCTTTCGAACCCTTGGCTACTACCTCATTGAAATTCCTTTCTTGGAAAGTTATCTTTCTCATTGCAATCACATCAGCACGTCGCATTAATGAGTTGCAGGCACTAGTTGCTGATCCTCCTTACACAAGGTTCCATAATGACAAGGTAGTCCTTAGGACTCATCCACACTTTATGCCAAAGGTGGTTTCGCCTTTTCATTTGAACTATCGCGACGGAAGAAGCCCAACAAAGCTTGAGCTCCCAGCACAGGTCGAGCTCGCTGAAGTCCCTGACGCTTTGACTGTCTCTGGATGCAGGATATTCCACTAATGAGTGGGGACTCTAGCAGATTGATCTTTCATAGCTTGTACATGCTTTCCTGAACCTCTCAGGCACGTAAGTTGAAAACGTCTCCTTATTCTGATGTCACCTTAGGTGTATAATTTTAGATCTGAGTCTCACCAACTTTGGCTCATTCCTGCTATACCACTGATGGTTTTAATTTAGAATCTTCCCAATGTAATCTTAGTTTGAATATAACTAGCATTAGTTATTTTCTCTGCTATCTTTACAAGTATCTCATGTCATACTAACAGTAGAGAAGTAACTATCCTAGGCAAGCAACATTTGTTACAACATTTGATACAGAACTTGTATAGGAGATAAGTATCGGCAACTCTGACAAGCTTGAGGCAACTTAGTAGCCAAGAACCCTACCCGATATATCTAGCAGGTGACTCCCTCAGTCTCAGTAGTACAATGTCTCTCATAAAATATGTTCTGATACTATATTTTTGCATAACATTTGCACTGTCTATATCTGATGTTATCTTCTACCAACTTCTACTATACTACACGCCTTGTTCATTCCACACAGCATTTTACTATGTACCACTCTCTGTCCCTACATTCTTTACTCTCGCCCATATCAACTCTGCTAGACCCCAGCACAACTCAAGGCCACCCATCATGACCTCCAACACTCGCCCCACCATACAGACAAAGTTAAAAAAATCTAAGAAGAAAATAAAGCATAATTTGCTCCTGCAACCTAGCACTACATCTCAAGCCCAACTCTCTTGCATCCTAATAAACGCAAGGTCCATAAGGAATAAGACCCATATCATACACAGTATTATCACTGATGATAGGCCTGACCTCCTGTGCATCACAGAAACATGGCTCTCAAACACAGACGCAGCTATTATAAACCAAATCAATAGCACAGGCTACGTGATATTCAACTGTCCACGCATGCACAAAAAAGGAGGCGGAGTCCTAATAATGGCAAGGGCCTCTCTCGGGCTTACAAACACAGCAACAGTTGCCACACAGGAAATTGACATGCTTCGAGTGGAGAATAAGGACCCTGTCGATATGCCTATTGTATAGACCGCCAACACCTCACCACGAAGCCCTCGCTGACGCTTTGAGAACCCTCTCTTCCACTGCAGCTAAGAAATACCAGATAGTTCTGGGAGACTTCAATCTTAACTCCATCACACACATACAGGCAACCTCCTTCTTAGAAGCAATGGACCAGCTCGGATATAATCAATTAATTCAAGAGGAGACCCACACGAAAGGAAATACTCTGGACCTGTTATTCCTTCCTAAGAGCTTACCGCAACTAGAAATTGAGCAACCCAAAACCCGTATAACTCAAGTTCCATGGTCTGATCACCACCAAATTCAGTTCACCATATACCCTTGCTCTGCAACAAACAAATTAGATTCTGACGCACCTAATCAACAACGAAGAAAATTCCAACAACTCAACAAGGAAGCCCTAATAAGCTCACTTGATGAACACATAACCCTTGACAACACCGACATTGAAGACCTATCTCAGAAATGGTTCTCTACAATTGAAGACAACTCAAAACCAATATGGAAATCATCAGCCAGACTGACGAAAACAAAAACAGAACCTTGGTACACTCCCCTGCTGCACAAAATGAAAAAAGATTTAAGAAAATTGGAGAGAAAATGGAGACGGACCAAGAATGATCTATAAAAGATTGAATACCTTGAGCTCCTAGCCAAATACAAAAATGAGATCAACAAAGCAAAGAAAGTGCATCACACCAAAGTTCTCAACAAGGCCATTAACAGACCCAGAGAGCTTTTTGAACTAGTAAAGTCGCTCACAAAGCCCTTGCCTGAACTTAACTGCAATGGAAAAATTAAGGCTCAAGACCTGGCGGATCACTATGCTACCAAACTTAATCCACCTAACCAGCCTCTCCAAACCCCGAATGTGCTAGCCTCATGCCCGGAGCTGACAGACAATAAGAACACAAGCTTTACCCTGAAAGAAGGATGGTCTACTTTCTATACAATTGATGAAAAACTAATCATAACTACCATCTCAAACCTTCATACAACGACATCTCTCCTGGATCCATGTCCAGCAGAATGGATCAAATCTACTAAAAGCAAAATTTCCCATCTAATAGCGCACATAGTCAATCAATCCCTGCAGCAAGGTATCATGCCCGCCCAACTGAAAATAATTAGGCCTATCTTGAAAAATAAATCTCTCAACAAAGAAGATCCTACCTCCTACCGACCGATATCAAGCATATCCTTTCTTGCAAAAATTATCGAGAAAGTAACTCAGCAGCAACTTCAAGACCACCTTGATGAAAACAAAATTCTTGACGATCATCAATACGGTTTTCGACCCCACCACGGTGTCGAAACCCTACTCATAGCTCTTCTAGACAACCTCATCAAGGGACTGGAAAACAAAAACAAGATGATCATACTGATATTCATAGATATATCGGCAGCGCTTGACACAGTACATCATCAAATACTCCTGCGCAGACTTGAGACTATAGGTATAACGGACACACCGATAAAGTGGTTTGAGTCATACCTAACAAATAGAATGCAACAGGTACGCTTCAACAACGAGCAAGCTAAGCCGTTCCCCCAAACCCAAGGGATACCTCAGGGATCAGCTATCTCCTCCCTGCTATTCAACGTCTACATCCAGCCAGTATGTACAATTTTCCAAAAGCATAATATCAGCTACCATCTATATGCAGATGACATTATGATGTACACACAACTTGACATAAACAATCCCAAGTTAAACCAATTAGAAGAATGCCTACATGAACTGCAAAACTGGCTCCAATGCAACAATATGTCTATAAATCACAAAAAACTGAAGTGATGTTCATATCAGGAAAACAAGATTTCAAACCGCCTGCATCTATCACCTTGAACGGCAACACTTATCACTCAAAAAATGAGATCAAGTATCTAGGAGTACTAATCGATGCTAACCTAAAGATGGACAAACACTTCCAGATAACAAATAGAGCAATATTTCACAAGCTGAAAGTTCTACAACCATTACGCTGCATCATTGACCACTCAGACTTTAGAACAGTAGCTCAGGCGCTCATCATTCCCCACTTTGACTACTGTAATGCTATATTACAGGGGCTCCCAAAAAAACCATTGAGCATCCTACAGATGGCGCAGAATGTATCAGCCAGGATTATTATGAATAAGAGCCTGACGGATCACATCACTCCAGTTCTTATAGAGCTCCACTGGCTCCCCATACCCGCAAGAATAATCTACAAAATGCTGATAATGACATTCAAAATTATCCATAAGATATCTCCCTCATTTCTCGATCTCCTAATCACCACCCAGCCCTCCAACAGATGCCGACGGACTGCAAACCTGAACACACTCTGCGTACCCAGCAGCATAAGATCAGTCAAAGAACGGACGAGCAACCGGGCATTCACGTACTCAGCACCTATGCTCTGGAACCGGCTGCCACACGAGTTACGCCAGACCAAAGACTTACACACCTTCAGAAAAGAGCTTAAAACACACCTGTTCCAATCATATTACGGCATCACCTAGATGATCTCAACTATATCTTCCCATTCTGCCTTCCTACCTCTTAAGCATATAGGAACCTACTTCTTATTAATGCCTCACATCCTTGATGATTATATAAAAAAAAAAAAAAATTTGTTTATATGTATATATTTGCGCTGCTAATTGCTTGTATTTTTGCGATCTCTATGTACAAATATAACCTTTCTGGTTGCTCAATCTGTAATTTATTGAATAATCAAATGTATAACTATGATCTGGTGGTTGTTAGCCCCCCCCCCTACCTTAATCAGACTGTATTCCTAAATTTATGCTGTACATATTCCCTTGTCTTGTCCACCTAAAGACCGCTTCTGATTGCTGGAAGGAGCGGTGTATAAATTTATGCCAAAATAAATAAATAACCAAGCGGTCTACCTGCCTGTATTTTTTCCAAGGCCTCATGCATCAAATGCAGAAAGGAATCTTCATACTTTGGACTGTAAAAGAGCTTTAGATTTTTACTTACAGAGAACACAGCAACATAGAAAGTCCTCTCAACTCTTTGTTGCGTTTGATCCTTCTCATCTGGGACTTCCAGTCTCCAAGAGAACACTGTCCAACTGGCTTGCACAGTGTATTTTCTTTGCCTATCAAGTAAGAATCTTCCTCTGGAGGGCCATGTCACAGCTCACAATGTGAGAGCCATGGCAGCTTCAATGACTCATCTGCACTCTGTGTCTATCGACGACATCTGTCGAGCAGCCACTTGGGCCTCGGTTCATACCTTCACAGCCCATTACTGCTTGGACAAGGACTTCCGCCAGGATGCCTTGTTTGGCCAGGCTGTTCTCCAACACCTGTTCCATACTGTGGCAAGGAGGCCTATCCGGAGTCTGGGGGAGGACAAAGAGACAGGGAATTCACCCTAGTAAAGGGCCCCCTTTCACCAAATCAGGGTAGGAAAGCCATAAACACCTCCAGGAATCAGAAAACTTCCACGTGGCCAACATTTCATGCTCCCCCTAGTGGAATGAAGGGGAGAAGATACAGAGCCCAGAACCCCTTAGGCAGTGAATGCTCCAAGCACTCAGGTGCCCGAAGTCAGGCTGATTGCCGTCACCTGAGTAGGGAGGAGTTGGAGCTAGAGCCCTGGAAGAATAAACCTAGGCCAGAGTATGAGAGAAGGGGAAGAGAAGCAGGAAGCCAGGCTGATACGAGCAGAGACACAGACACAAGCAAGGGAAGCTTGATTGGTGCTGAGCAGAGCAGAGGAACTGAGCTTCCAGGAGAAGAGAGTGCTAATTGGCATATAGCACGTCTGCAGGAGAGTTTGGAGCCAGGAACAAGGGAGACTCCAAGATTCCCCGGGAGGCTGTTAGCTGAGCACTGTGAGCAGGACGGGGAGTCAGAACCTATGCAGCTGGGAGAGCCCGAGGGAAAGCTGAATGATGAGGACACTCCCATGGACTGTTCCTTTTGCCAAGCTTTAAACCTGGGAACGTAGAGAAAGCAAGCCAGTCTTGAAAGAAACTCTTCCAAGAAAAGGTACCCATAGTCCACAAGCAGGGAGGCCGTGCTTCCCTCGCGTTTGTAAAGGGGAAGTTTACGGGGACTAAGGAGCAAGCCTGGAACTGTGATAAGCTTGTTAATCACCTGCTGCTGGAATGAGGACACTGGGGTAAGCTAAAGTAGCTATTATAAAAGGCTTTCTTTTGCCCCTCGATTATATGCGTTACTTGGAAGGAAGCCAAGAAACGTTTGAAGCTGAATAGAAGCTATACTATCACGGACAGTGAATGTGATTTTGTTTTTGTGCTTTAGCCAGCAAGGCTAAAAAAGGAAATGCAATATCCTTGCTGTTAAAGACTGTGTATCCTGAATATAGAGAACTTTTAACAGCCATTTTGTGTTTGGCTTTGTTTTTGGACAATGCTCTACTTCAAAGAGTCCTGAACAACTAATCCTGTATGTGGTATGAACGAAAAATTGTGTATAAAATAAATTTGTCATTTGCCTTACCTCTTTGAGCCTAACTACAACTTTTTGCCTGATGCACCCATACAGCTTAACAAAGACTACATTTCCCAGAGGGCACTGCGGGGAAATAGTTTGGAAAAAGCTGAAAAAAAGCAGATAGCAGAAAGTTCCTCTATTAACCACGCCCCTCTAAGCTAGAGGCGAGTGGTGGTGGCATGACAATACCTAATCAACTCCTACCCACCATCCCTGGTAGAATGCTGGAGATCCATGGGGGGAAGTGGAGCACTGTCGCAGGGACACACAACTTCTGGGGTCTCTCCCTGGCATCTAAAGCTAGGGAGTCCCCATATGTGAAGACTACATTCCTGCTTGTTCCTGGAGATAGAATAGTTACTCACCTGTAACAGGTGATCTCCGGGAACAGCAGGAATTTAGTCTTCACAACCCACCCACCTCCCCTAGGAGTTGTATCTCTCTATCTTTCTCTTTCCCTCTCTCTCTCTTTGTCTCAGCTTTAAACTCAACTGGAGAGAGGCAGTTGGGAAAGGCGGGAAGGCAGCACGCAGGCGCTGTGGGATGCTCCCAAAAGCTTTCTAATTGGACGCTGGGGAGCGTTCCCGCGCAGGCTCCGTCGGTATCGACGATACCCATATGTGAAGACTAAATTCCTGCTGTTCCCGGAGATCACCTGTTACAGGTGAGTAACTATGCTATATTGGAGAAGCCTTATATTGTCATTACTGAGGTGACATCAGAATCAGATTTTTTTTAATTTTTTTTTTGTATTTGAGTTCTATAGTGAAAAGTCCTAGATCTGCTCTGCATTTGTTGTTGGGGGAGAGATTTCTAGGGATGTAAAGTATATGTTCAAATTAAAAAAAAAGAGAACCATAGGGCAGTTTCTAATGACAAAATGAGTTATATTATAGTGTTATAAACTGTGCTATGGTTCTCTTTTTTTAACACATAATATATTATAACTAATTTTATTTTGGCGATAGAAACAGCGCTGTGGTTCTCTTTGGGTTTTTTTTCTTTTTGATCCATGGTGTGTGATCAACTTGCATCTCCTTTGTTTTTTGCAGAATATTTGCATTTAATACCATGCCGGTCTAATGTGCATTGTCAAGAGTCGTTATGTTTTACAGAATATTGGAGTGCCACTACAATTTTATGTTATATGAGTCCTGGAATTGTTATTTTATTGCAGATTTGCTATTGGCTCTGAGTCAGGGCCAGCCCTAAATTTGGTTCAAAGTGTTGGTGCCCTAAGCAAACTTCATGCTTTACACCCTCTCTCGCTGTCAAAGTCTATTATTTAGCTTTGAATGTCCTGCTGCCCTCTGTAAGTTGCTGCCCTAGACGACTGTCTAGTTTTGCGTAGTGGTAGGCTGGCCATGCTCTGAGTGGTATTTTTGAAGGGTTTTATGTACTACTACTACTACTGAGCATTTGTATAGCGCTACAAGTTGTATGCAGCGCTGCACAGACATGTAAGAGACAGTCCCTGCTCATCAGAGCTTACAATCTAGTCAAGACAGACAACACAGAAGGTGTAGACAGGAATAAGACAAGGGGGAAAAGTAGTTGGTACTGGAGGAAAATTATGTAGAAATCTGGTAGCCTCTCTGACAAAACCACACTTGCAAATGATGTTCAGACATTTTTTATGACAAAAATGACAGGCATGGTGGCACCTTTATAGGCTAATCTTTGAAGCAGACTCATCCTCGAATGTTCATGCTCAATAAACTAGTTATTCTATAAAGTGAAACTAGTTCTTCTATAAGGTGACACTTGGCTCTGTTATTTCTGTAACTCCATACTGACACAGCTATCCTTCTGAAAATGTTCATCATGATGGGACAAAAGAGAGGCTTATGAAGGGTTCCATTGGAATCCACTAGAGCAGAGCGAGATGGAGGGTGGTGGGTGAGGGCAGCAAATAAGGTAGCACCAACATTGCTGATTAGCCACTATTGTAAACATGACCAGGCTGACCCAATAATTATTCCTTCTAAGGTGTGATAGTGTTCTTCAGATGGCCAGGCACAACATGGCGGAGAGCAGGTTTATTGAATGTGCCTATAAAATGGGAAGGGGGAGGAATCCCTGCATAGCTATGAATGAAGGCTAATAGTGCTTTCATTCTGTCCTGAGCTGAAGGAAGAGGTCAGGACAGAAGCTGAAGAAGATTTTAACCTTTGAAAGTTAGTCCAGTAAAAAGGTATCACCTTTTTGTCCCTTTTTTATTTTTATTTATTATAATTTCTTCTTCTAATTGTTTTAAGTTACCACCACTGCAAACCTTCCTCTCAAGAAACTTAGATTCTCATTAACTTTATGGCTTATTAAAAATTGAATACACTTCCTATCTCCAAGAACAAGCAGGAATGTAGTCATCACATATGGGTATCGTCGGTACCGACGGAGCCTGCGCAGGAACGCTCCCCAGCGTCCAATTAGAAAGCTTTTGGGAGCATCCCACAGTACCTGCGTGCTGCCTTCCCGCCTTTCCCAACTGCCTCTCTCCAGTTCTTCTTTTTCCGCGGAGCCAGCAGATCGTGTTTCTGTCACCGCAGAAGAATTCTTTTTTTCTTTCTTTCTTTTTTGTGGTCGCGTCTGCCTTCCTCGACGCTCTACCGCTACCGCCAGTTTTTCTCTTCTTATTTCTGTAAAAAAAATATATATATATTCTCTTTTTTCTTTAGGTGCATGCGCCTTTTTGGGCCTTAGGCACAAAAACGTTTCCTTACCATGGAGAAACCTGCCTCAGGTTTCAAAAAGTGCACCAAGTGTGGCGGTACCATTTCCGTCACCGACACCAATGAATGGTGTCTAAAATGTTTAGGTCCTGACCACTCCATCACGGATTGTATGTCCTGCGCCATGATGTCTAAAAGAGGTCGGCAGAACCGAGCTGCTAAGCTCAGTACCCTGTTTCCCTCTGATGCAGCTTCGGTGACATCGACGTCTTCCAGGGCTGCTTCTTCCTCCCGTGGATCTCAGGTAACTATACATAAATCCAGCCGGTCCTCAAAGGGTAGATCTCCTCCTAAGCATCGAGATGCCTCTGGCGTTGCCCTCGAGGATTCTGCACCTGCAAAATTACCCCGGCGGGAGGCTTCGGCTTCCAAAGCATTATCGGGGTTCCAGGATGTTCGAGGCCTCGACCTCGGCAGAACTACTGGTGCCATGCTCTGGGGTACCAGCGGTCTCCTCCGGTACCGACATCCAGGCATTGGCAGCGTCGATAGACCAGAGAGTTCTGGCTATGGAACGCAGTCTGGCGGCTTTCCTTGCGGCATCGACGCCCTCGGGACCGCGACAGACAATTCCACCGGTACCGGCACCGGCCTCAGTATCGGTATCAGTACCGGTACCAATAGCATCGACATCGGCATCGGTGTCTGCTTTGCCGGTACCCAGTCATCCGATGACCTCCGGTACCGATACCCCGGTACTGGTCACTCCCGGTACCGACTTTGGTCAGTACGGGTATCGGGCTCTTCAAGAGCATCTGGACATACGATACTTCGAGTCCTCAGAAGAATCTGAGGATTCTGACAGTTCTGTCGATGCAGCGATGCTTCTCCCAGAGGAGCCCTCCTCCCCTAAACGCAGGATGTCTCGTCGAGAGGATATTTCCTTCCAAGATTTTATCAGGGAGGTGGCTCGGGGCCTGTCCATTACTATGGCCCCTAAACCAAGGCCAAGGGCCAAGGAGTTAGGAGTTTTGGGATATTGTAGAATTTCCAAGGAGGCAGCTACCTTGCCCATTCATGAGATTTTATGTGATCTCATGTTAAGGATGTGGGAAACACCTCTTACCACCTCTCCTCATTCTCATAGACTGGATACTATGTATCGAGTCCCTCCTTGTCCTGGCTTCCATAAAACTCAGCTTCCTCACCACTCTATTCTAGTGGAGTCAGCTATGAGAAGGATCAAGAGTGCAAAAAGACATGCCTCTAATCCTCCAGGACGTGAGTGCAGAACCCTGGATGCTTTTGGACGTCGGGTCTTCCAAGCTTCCATGCTTTCTGCCAGGATCAGTTCCTATAGTCTCTACATGGGAATGTTCCTGAAGGAGGTCACAGATGATTTAGGGGCTTTAAGTCCTTTTCTTCCTGAGGATAAAAGACAGGATTTTATCACTTTGGTCAAACATGCCCATGATGTTTCTAAATTTTCCAACCGTGCAGCCTTTGACTGCTTTGAGTGCATAAGCAGAACCTCGGCTATTGCCATAGGTGCACGTAGAATTGCTTGGCTCCAGGCATCTGATCTAGAGCTCTGGGTACAAGACAAATTGGGAAATATCCCTTCTACTGGTGAGAACCTGTTTGGTAAATATTGGCAGGGAAAAGCCAATGAAATGGATGCCGAAAATTCCACCTTGGATAGATTATCCAAGTCCACTGCTGATCCTGCTAGAAGGAAATTGTTCAAGAAACCATTCTTTTCTAAAAAGAAAAGATTTTATCCTGCTTATGTTCAGCAGGGACGTTCTGCAGTTCAACTTGCCAAGAAAGGTCAGCAACCACCCAAACAGAAGAAAGCAAAGGCTGCTAGGCCTCAACCGGCCCAGCAGGCTCAGCCTCCACAGGGCCTTTGACTCTCATCTAGAGAACTTAGCCTTCCTGGTTCTCGGGGGACCAGAACCTTCCACCATTCCAGGAAGGTTATGTCATTTTGCCCCCAGATGGGGGCAAATAACAGCAGAGCATTGGACACTCTCCATCATAAAGGAGGGGTACAAGCTTCATTTTTCAAGCATGCCCCCTCACACAATAGTAAAGCAGTTCAATTCTCCGTCCTCTCTCATCAACCTGTTAGGTCAGGAGGTCGCTATCCTTCTTGCCCAAGGGGCAATAGAAGAAGTACCCCTTCATCAGCAGGGTACAGGGTTCTATTCCGCTTATTTCCTTATCCTAAAGAAAACAGGGGGTTACAGACCTATCTTAAACCTCAGAGAATTGAACAAATTCCTTGTCAAGGAGAAATTCAAAATGATTTCTCTCGGATCTCTGCTTCCATACCTTCAGAGTCAGGATTGGCTTTGTTCTCTAGATCTCAAGGATGCGTACACCCATGTTCTCATCCATCCAACTCACAGGAGGGTCCTTCGGTTCCTTTTTCAAGGAAAGCACTACCAATACAGGGTACTTCCTTTTGGCCTGGCCTCAGCACCAAGGGTGTTCACGAAATGCATGGCTGTTGTAGCAGCATTTCTCCACACTCTAGGGATATTCGTCTTCCCCTACTTAGACGACTGGCTCATTTGAGCCCCAACAGAGTCAGAGGCCAGGACTTCTCTATCCTGCACAATGCGTATCCTTCAGTATTTGGGTCTTGTAATAAACATCCCAAAATCCAGTCCAACTCCCACTCAGTGTTTAGAGTTCATCGGAGCTTTGCTGGACACCAGAAAGGCAAGGGCCTATCTCCCTCAGGCCCGCTGCCTTCGCATAGTGCAGTTAGCTTCTCAAGCAGTGCTAAAGCCTCATCTCACTGCTCGAGAAATGTTACAACTACTAGGCCACATGGCATCTACTGTACTTGTGGTTCCCTATGCTCGCCTCTATATGAGGGCAGCCCAGTGGACTTTATCCACTCAATGGACCCAGGCATCAGGATGCCTGTCAGACAAAATAGCAAACTCAAGTCGCCTTATTTTGTCCCTCCAGTGGTGGAAGTCCACTCAAAACCTGTTGCTGGGGTCCCCTTTTCAACAACCCTACCCCAAGCAACTCTAACAACAGATGCTTCTCCAATGGGTTGGGGAGCTCATCTGCAAGACCTCTCCACCCAGGGCACCTGGTCTCTACAGGAGAGTCATCTACATATCAATCTCTTGGAGCTCAGAGCAATCTTCCTTGCTCTGCGAGTGTTCCACACCCTGCTCAGCTACAAGACAGTCCTCATTCATATGGACAATCAGGTAGCCATGTTCTATGTGAACAAGCAGGGGGGAACAGGCTTTCTGTCGCTTTGCAACGAAGCTTTGTGACTATGGGCCCTCGCCAGAGAGCATCAGATTCATCTTCTGGCAGTGTATCTTCCAGGCATTCAAAACTCTTGGGCAGACAGACTCAGTCGAGTTCTGCTTCCACACGAGTGGTCTCTGCATGCAGACCAGGTGGCCAGGATTTTTCAACTTTGGGGAACCCTGGAAATAGACCTCTTTGCAAGTCCGTGGAATGCCAAACTTCCCCGGTTCTGTTCCAGAATAACGGCTCAGGGGGCTCAGGCCAGGGATGCTTTCCTCCTTTACTGGGGTCAAGACTTCCTGTATGCCTTTCCACCCATTCCCCTAATTCCCAAAACCCTGTTCAAGCTTCAGAGAGACATAGGCCATATGATTCTCATAGCTCCACATTGGCCACGGCAAGTGTGGTACCCTCTGCTTCTACACCTCTCTCAAGCTCCCTCCCTGGAGTTAGGGTCTGCTCCAGATCTCCTATCTCAGGAGGACGGAATGTTATGGCATCCCAATCCCCAGTCTCTGCGTCTCAGGGCTTGGTTGCTGAAGGCCTACATCTCCATGATCTTAATCTCCCTCAGCAAGTAAAAGATATTCTTTTGGCTTCCAGGAAACCTTCCACAAGACGCTCTTATGCTTTCAAGTGGAAAAGGTTTACCATATGGTGTTCGCAAAAGGGTCTTAACCCTCTTGCGATACCTCTGGAATCATTGCTGGAGTATCACCTTCATTTATCTATGCAGGTCTTAAGACTAATTCAGTAAGAGTCCATTTGAGTACTATTGCAGCTTCCTTTAAGCCTCTAAATGGACAGCCTATTTCCTCTCATCCTCTTATAGCAAGATTTATGAGAGGCCTTCTTCTAACTAAGCCTCCCATTAGGCCACCACCGGTGGCATGGGACTTAAACCTGGTTCTTCAGCAGCTCATGAAGCCACCTTTCGAACCTTTAGCTACTACCTCCTTGAAATTCCTTTCTTGGAAGGTTATTTTTCTCATTGCAATCACATCAGCACGCCGCATTAGTGAGTTGCAAGTGCTAGTAGCTGATCCACCTTATACAAGGTTCCATCATGACAAGGTAGTCCTTAGGACTCTTCCACATTTTATGCCAAAGGTGGTCTCGCCTTTTCATCTGAACCAAGCGGTCTACCTACCTGTGTTTTTTCCAAGGCCTCATGCATCAAATGCAGAGAGGAATCTTCATACCTTGGACTGTAAAAGAGCTTTAGCCTTTTACTTACAAAGAACACAGCAACATAGAAAGCCCTCTCAACTCTTTGTTGCTTTTGATCCTTCTCATTTGGGACTTCCAGTCTCCAAGAGAACACTGTGTAACTGGATTGCTCAGTGTATTTCCTTCGCCTGTCAGAGTAAGAACCTTTCTCTGGAGGGCCATGTCACAGCTCACAATGTGAGAGCCATGGCAGCCTCAATGGCTCATCTGCACTCTGTGTCTATCGACGACATCTGTCGAGCAGCCACCTGGGCCTCGGTTCATACCTTCACAGCCCATTACTGCTTGGACAAGGTCTCCCGCTGGGATGCCTTGTTTGGTCAGGTTGTTCTCCAACACCTGTTCCATACCTAATCAACTCCTGCCCGCCATCCCTGGTAGGATGCCAGAGATCCATGGGGGGAAGTGGAGCCCTGTTCAGGGACACACAACGTCTGGGGTCTCTCCCTGGCACCTAAAGCTAGGGAGTCCCCATATTTATTTATTTATTTTATTTATTCACATTTATATACCGCATCTTCCAAGAGTTCAGTTGCGGTTTACAGTTAACAATAATTAACAAATCAAGTTTGTTTTACATGGAACATTGCAATAATACAGAACTTATTTACAAGGAACATCATATAAAGTATAGAACAAACAATGTGGTATAATACCGAACAGTGTGGAAACTATATACAAGTTATATATGAATATATATACATGGATTACATGGGGGAGGTCAGAAGATCATCATTGGAGAGTGCTATCTGTATAGGTTAAAGGTGATGACTACATTCCTGCTTGTTCCTGGAGATAGCATAGTTACTCACCTGTAACAGGTGATCTCCGGGAACAGCAGGAATTTAGTCCTCACAACCCACCCACCTCCCCTAGGAGTTGTATTTCTCTATCTATCTCTTTCCTTTCCCTCTCTCTCTCTTTGTCTCAGCTTTAAAACTCAACTGGAAAGAGGCAGTTGGGAAAGGCGGGAAGGCAGCACGCAGGCGCTGTGGGATGCTCCCAAAAGCTTTCTAATTGGACGCTGGGGAGCGTTCCCGCGCAGGCTCCGTCGGTACCGACGATACCCATATGTGAGGACTAAATTCCTGCTGTTCCCTGAGATCACCTATTACAGGTGAGTAACTATGCTTTATCAGATACAAAATTGGTTATAATAAATAAAATAATAGTTTGACCAATAATGGAGGCAAAGGTAGGATCAGAACTTTCCTTACTGGACTCCTCTTTGTCCCAGTCCTTTGGAATGTGTCTCAGCCCAATAGTCAAGGCCCTGCCCCCAATCTGGGCTCTCTACTGGCTGGAAGGGATGGGGGTTCGTCGACTCGCTTAACGGATCTCAGCGGGGTACAGGAAGAAACCTCAGCGGGGGGTACACTGCAAGCTCAAACTGCTGATACTTGTTTGGAACCTCTTCATGTTGTTGGAAGACCTGATAGTTCCTCTGCGGTGTCGGTGGTCACTATAATGAGGTTACATTGACTGATAATTGGAGGGTGGTTTCAGAATGGATTGGACTGTTAAATTCTCTGAGGAGTAGCCTAGTGCTTAGGACATGTACCTCAGGCCAGAGGGCTGGGAGTTCAATTCCCACCTGGGGACAGCAATCTCAGGCTAGAGGGACTGGGGTTTCTAGTCCTATAGGCACTCCTTGTGGCTTTGGGCAAGCCACTTAATCCTCCATTGCCTCAGGTACACAGATTGTGAGCTCTTTGGGGATGAGGGAATGTATCCAATACCTGTGTAGTGATTATATAATGTAAACCGCTTTAATTAAAGGATAAGGTGGTATAGAAAACTGGTTAAATTAATTAATTAATTAATTAAAAAATTTCAGGAGGAAGATGCACATATTGTTTCTGTTACCCAGCGGCTTGATAGATTGGATGGCCAGGTAGGGTCATTACTGTCTGTGGGTGCACTGGGTCTTAAGGATAGTTACCTATATATTTATTTAGCAATTTTTTTTATACTGTGATGTACAGGGAATTAGTATAACATTACATGGAACATGAGTAAATAAATTAACTTAACTTTTAACAGATAGCTAGTGGTTCTAATGTGAACAGGAATAACATGATAGTAGGGATGGGCATTAACATTTAACAAAGCAGGTAATAGTTAGAGCAAGTTATGATATATGGTACAAATCTGGAGATAGTGAGGGAAGCAGGAAAAAATTGTGAGAGCTCTGGAGGGCGGGAAGGATTGGTCAGGAGCTAAGCTTAAATTTCCCTCGATCACAATTTCTACCTCAGCTAATGTTTAAAAAATATTGTAAAGAGATATTGTTGATTTCAGATGCTGAAAGTATTTTGGTTTCTAATTTTTTTTACTTGCCTATCCGCGCCGTGGTCAAGGATGACGAAGAGGCACATGTTATGGAGGAATTTGAATCTGATTTAACTAATTTCCTTGAATCTACTAATGAGGCTGTTTCCTCCCATGCTACTTTAATAGTTTCTTTGACCATAGAGGCGGACAAAATAAAAATTCTAAAAGCTTATTTTCCAAAAAAGGATTTCCTATTTCATGGACAGAAGATTACCATTTTCCCTGACGTATCGCACTTCACACAGGTACAGAGAAAGTCCTTCCTGCAGCTGCAAGAGGGACTTTCTTCTTACATTTTCCATGTAAATGTTAAATTACTGTTAAAGGGGCAAGATATGTCTTTACAGACCTAGTACACCTTGAGAACATTTTGGGTAATGGTTAGTGCTTGGTAGGTGGGAGCTATATTTTTCTGTTTATTAATTTGAATTGAATATGTTTAATTTCTGTCAGGGGTGGGCCCTCAAGACTGTTGTGTTTTGTTTTCTCCTCCTTCTAGAGCTGAATGCTCTCCGTAATGAGGGCTGTGAAACCAGATTTCTTTTTCCTTTTATTCTCTTTCCTATTATAATTGGTTTATCTCCCATGTGAGTGGCCTAATTATGTGCAATTGCTTGAAGTATTGCTTTATGTATATACTTTTGAAATTTGACATAAAAAATAGGAAAGGAAAGGAACACCAAATTTACAAGACAGGATAGGCAAGATAGAAAAAAGAAAGACAAAGCTAAGATTCAGGCACTGACACCTGGTGCCCAGGCAGCACTACTGTCCCTCAAATGCCATTGAAAAAAAATGGTATGTTGAGCAAAGACTGGAATCTAGGTTGGAATAAGTCAGATCTAAGTTCTGGAGAAAGATTGTTCCAGAGGAATAGAGCTGAAAAATAGAATTCAGAAGAGCATGTATATTCAAGGTAAGCAAAGGAAACGGAAGAAAAAGCTTATTGTCATGCAGCAAATAGAGTGAATGACCGGGACAATGGGGAATGACAGTAGAAGCCAGATAGGAAAGGCAAGACATGTCTAGGACTTTATAGGCCAAAACAAGAACCTTAAACTTAATATGAAAAAGCGGTGTAATATGATCAAACCCTGCATACGACTTGTAGCATTATACAAATGTTTAGTAGTATTAGTAGAATGGTCTGTAAACTTCTGAGAAGATATTTAGGAAGTCCTAAATAAATTTTGTTACAGTAGTCTAGGCGAGAAATAAGAAGAGTGAGGATAATGATGCGGAGGGGAATGCGTCTATGAAAGAATGCAGCGCATGAATCTGTTGTGAGATTGGAAAGATGAGCAGACAAAAGAAGAAATCTGATTAAGGATAATTGGGAATCTCCAGGAACAAGCAGGAATGAATCTTCACATATGGGTATCGTCGGTACCGACGGAGCCTGCGCGGGAACGCTCCCCAGCGTCCAGTAAGAAAGCTTTTGGGAGCATCCCACAGCGCCTGCGCGCTGCCTTCCTGCCTTTCCCAACCGCCTCTCTCCAGTTCTTCTTTTCCGCTGAGCCAGCAGGTCGTGTTCCTGTCACCGCAGAAGTTCTTTATTTTTTTCTTTATTTTTCTGTGTCGCGTCTGCCTTCGACGTCAGACCGGTACCGCCGGTCTTTTCTTTTCTTTCTTTCTTCAAAAAAAACCACTTATTTCTTCAACTGTGCATTTTCAGTTTGGGCCTTAGGCCTAAATATTTTCTCCTCATGGAGAAGCCCGCTTCCGGGTTTAAAAAGTGCACAAAATGTGGCGGTACTATTTCTGTTACCGACACCCATGATTGGTGTCTAAAATGTTTGGGTCCTGACCATTCCATCACGGATTGTGTGTCCTGCACCATGATGTCTAAGAGGTCGGCAGAACCGAGCAGCCAAGCTCAGTACCCTGTTTCCCTCTGATGCAGCCTCGGTGGCGTTGACGTCTTCCAGGGCTGCTGCTTCCTCTCATGGATCTCAGGTAACCAAACATAAATCTAGCCGGTCCTCGAAGGGCAAATCTCCCTCCAAGCATCGAGATGCCTCCGGGCTTGCCCTCGAGGATTCCGCTCCAGCAAAATTACCCCGGCAGGAAGTTCCGGCTTCCAAAGCATTACCTACGGGGTCACAGGTTGACATCGATGGCGCGGCCTCGATCAATCACCTTTTGCCGTGTTCTGGGGTACCGGTGGCCTCCACTGGTACCGACATCCAGACTCTGGTGACGTCGATGGATCAGAAAATTCTGTCCATACAGCGCACCCTTACGGCATTTATGCAGGCTTTGACGCCTTCAGTACCGCAACAATCTCCGTTGTCGGTACCGACTCCGGCATCGGCACCGTTCCCGGTGCCGGTACCGATTGCATCGACATCGGCTTCGGTGTTGGCTGCAACGGTACCCTGTCCTACGATGCCCATTGGTACCGAACCGGTACCGCTCGTATGCGTATCGGGCTTTACAGGAGCACCCGGACAGGTGATACTTCGATTCCTCCGAAGACTCTAATGAGTCGGAGGTTTCTGTCGATGCACCGGTGCTTCTTCCTCAGGAGTCTGATTTTCCAAAACGAAGAATGTCTCCTCCAGAGGATTTGTCTTTCCAAGACTTCATTAGGGAAGTGGCTAGAGGCCTCTCCATTACAGTGGCCTCTGAGTCAGAGCCTAGAGCCAAGCAATTAGATATTTTGCAATATCCTAAGGCTCCTAAGGAAGCAGCTACCCTACCTATTCATGAGATTCTCTATGATCTCATGTTGGACATGTGGGAGACTCCTCTCACCACCTCTTCTCATTCTCGCAAGTTAGACACCATGTACCGTGTCCCTCCCTGTCCTGGTTTTCATAAAACTCAGCTTCCTCACCAATCTATTGTGGTTGAGTCTGCTATGAAGAAAATAAAGAGTGCAAAGAGACACTCATCTAACCCTCCAGGACGTGAATGTAGGACTCTAGATGCTTTTGGCCGAAGGATTTTCCAGGCCAATATGCTTGCTGCCAGAATCAACTCCTATAGTCTCTATATGGGGATGTTTCTAAAAGAAGTCACAGATCATCTGCAGACTTTAGCTCCTTTTATTTCAGAAGATAAAAGGCAGGAATTTCTCACTTGGCTCAAACATGCCCAAGATGTTTCCAAATTCTCCAACCGTGCAGCCTTTGACTCTTTTGAGTGTGTAAGCAGAGCCTCGGCTATTGCCATAGGTGCACGCAGACTTGCTTGGTTACAAGCCTCTGATTTGGAACTCTGGGTCCAGGATGAGTTGGGAAACCTTCCTTGTACAGGTGAAAACCTGTTTGGCAGGGATTGGCAAGCAAAGGCCACTCAGATGGATGCTGAGAACTCTGTTTTGGATCGACTTTCAAAGTCTACCTCTGCCCCTGTTAAGAAAAGATTGTTTAAAAAGACATCTTTTTCTAAAAAGGGAAGATATTATCCTACTCATGGGCAGGCATCTTCTGCAGGTCGTTTTGCTGCAAAGCGTCAGCAACCACCTAAACAGGCCAAGTCAAAGGCTGCCAAGCCTACCACAGCCCAGCAGCCTCAGCCTCCTCAAGGCCTTTGACTTGCATCTAGAGAACTTAGCCTTTCTAGCTCTGGGAAACCCAGAGCCCCTCACCATTCCAGGAAGGTTGACTTACTTTGCTCCCAGATGGGAGCAAATCACAGCAGAGCAATGGACCCTCTCCATCATAAAGGAAGGGTACAAGCTTCACTTTTTAAACCATCCTCCTCACACCATGGTTGAAACAGTTCAATTCTCCAACATCTCTCCTCAACCTTCTAGGTCAGGAGATTGCTACCCTTCTTGTCCAAGGGGCAATAGAAGAAGTACCTCTTCTTCAACAGGGCTCAGGGTTCTACTCCCCTTATTTTCTTATCCCAAAGAAAACAGGGGGCTACAGACCCATATTAGATCTCAGAGAATTGAACAAGTTTCTATTCAAGGAGAAATTCAAAATGATTTCTCTAGGGGCTCTGCTTCCATACCTTCAGAGTCAGGATTGGCTTTGTTCTCTAGATCTCAAGGATGCGTACACCCATGTCCTCATCCATCCCACACACAGAAGGTTCCTTCGGTTCCTTTTTCAAGGTAAGCACTACCAATACAGGGTGCTTCCTTTCGGTCTGGCCTCTGCACCAAGGGTGTTCACGAAATGCATGGCAGTAGTAGCTGCATTTCTCCGCACTCTAGGAATATTCGTATTCCCATATCTGGACGACTGGCTCATTCGAGCCTCATCCCAGTCAGAGGCCCAGACTTGTCTAACCTGCACAATGTGTATCCTTCAGTATTTGGGACTAGTAATAAATATCCCAAAATCCAATCTCACCCATACTCAGTCTCTAGAGTTCATAGGGGCCTTGCTGGATACCACAACTGCAAGGGCCTATCTTCCTCAGGCCCGTTGCCTACGTCTGGTGCAGTTAGCCTCCCAGATTCAGTTAAAGTCCCAATTAACTGCTCGAGAGATGTTACAACTATTAGGCCACATGGCATCCACCGTGCATGTGGTTCCATATGCTCGCCTTCACATGAGGGCAGCTCAATGGACTTTGTCCACCCAATGGACTCAGGCATCAGGTTGCCTGTTAGACAAAATAGCAAACTCCAGTCGTCTATTTTGGTCTCTCCAGTGGTGGAAGTCCTCTCAGAACCTGTTGCTGGGGTCCCCTTTTCAGCAACCGTTACCCAAGCAACTCTCACAACAGATGCTTCTCCAAAGGGTTGGGGAGCTCATCTGCAAGATCTCTCCACCCAGGGCATCTGGTCTCCACAGGAGACTTCTCTGCATATCAATCTCTTGGAACTCAGAGCAATATTCTTAGCTCTCAGAGTGTTCCATTCCCTGCTCAGCTACAGGACAGTCCTTATCCATACAGACAATCAAGTAGCCATGTTCTATGTAAACAAGCAGGGAGGGACTGGCTCTCTATCGCTTTGCAACGAAGCTTTGCGACTGTGGGCCTTCGCCAGAGAGCATCACATCCATCATTCTAGCAGTATATCTTCCAGGTATTCAAAACTCTTGGGCGGACAGACTCAGTCGAGTTCTGCTCCCACACGAGTGGTCCCTCCACATGGACCAGATAGCCAGGATTTTTCAAATTTGGGGAACCCCGGACATATACCTCTTTGCAAGTCCATGGAATGCCAAACTTCCCCGGTTCTGTTCCAGAATTCCGTGTCAGGGAGTTCAGGCCAAGGATGCCTTCCTCCTTCACTGGGGTCAAGACTTCCTTTATGCCTTTCCACCAATTCCCCTAATTCCCAAAACACTATTCAAGCTTCAGAGAGATCGAGGGACCATGATCCTCATAGCACCACATTGGCCACGCCAAGTGTGGTACCCTCTACTTCTGCATCTCTCTCAAGCTTCTTCCCTGGACTTAGGCTCTGCACCAGACCTTCTGTCCCAGGAAGACGGAACATTGTGGCACCCAAATCCCAAGTCGCTCCATCTCAGGGCTTGGTTGCTGAGGGCCTAGATCTTCAAGATTTTCATCTCTCTCAACAAGTCAGAGATGTTATTCATGCCTCTAGGAAGCCTTCTACTCAATGTTCCTATGCTTTCAAATGGAAAAGATTCACCAATTGGTGTTCAGAGAAGGGTCTAAACCCTCTTGCAATACCTCTGAATTCTCTACTAGAGTATCTCCTGCATCTATCCCATGCAGGCCTAAAAACGAATTCAGTAAGAGTCCATTTGAGTGCTATTGCAGCGTCCCTCAAGCCTCTCAATGGACAGCCTATCTCCTGTCACCCTCTTATAGCAAGATTCATGAGAGGCCTTCTTTTAACTAAACCTCCCATTAGACCACCTCCAGTGGCATGGGACTTAAACCTGGTTCTTGGCCAGCTTATGAAGCCACCCTTTGAACCTTTAGCCACCACCTCCTTGAAATTTCTTTCTTGGAAAGTTGTTTTTCTCATTGCAGTCACCTCAGCACGCCGCATCAGTGAGCTGCAAGCTTTGGTGGCTAATCCACCTTATACAAGGTTCCATCATGATAAGGTAGTCCTCAGGACCAATCCACACTTTATGCCTAAAGTGGTCTCGCCTTTTCATCTGAACCAGGAGGTATATTTGCCTGTCTTTTTTCCAGGACCTCCTGCATCAAATGCAGAGAGGAATCTTCATACCTTGGACTGTAAGAGAGCTCTCGTTTTCTACTTACAAAGAACACAGCAACATAGAAACTCTTCTCAACTCTTTGTTGCTTTTGATCCTTCTCATTTAGGACTTCCAGTCTCTAAGAGAACACTATCCAGCTGGATTGCTCAGTGTATTTTGAAAGTAAGCTTGTCTGAACAGGGCGGTGTACACAACCAGACTGTCTAATAAAACCTGAGAAAGTTAAATTTGTTCAGAACTTTGCCTAGAAATAAACTTCATATATTTGCTTACTAAGTAGATGAAGAGGTACAAGTCCTGTAAACTATGTGAAATAAGAAAAAGGGCAGCTTGTCCTCCAGCCTTTCAGTCTCAGGGTTACTAGATATCAAGCAGTCAGCAGTAAACAGTTATGTCTTGGAATACATGTATGTCTCCTCATACTGACCTATGCTGATTAGAAATTGACCTATGATGTGATGAATACGTAATACCTGACGTAGAACAATAAAGTGAAATTATGCTGTATCCTCCAAAAGAGCCTTATAAATAAAGTAAACCATAGCTAATAGTTAGAGTAAACAAAGAGAACTTTTTTTTATTTGTTTCTCTCTGAAAAGCTTTGGTGTATCTATATATATAGAAAAGTGTGGTATTTTATTGCTGTCTCTTAGATTTCCTTCTCATTGCTTTGAGTGTGGTTTTCCATTACTCCAAGAGCCCTGCAGTGTTGCTGGTGAGGGTAGCGCAGAGTATCTTTTCATATTTCTTTCGCCTACCAGAGTAAGAACCTTTCTCTGGAGGGCTATGTCACAGCTCACAATGTGAGAGCCATGGCAGCCTTAATGGCTCATCTAAACTCGGTGTCCATCGACCAGATCTGTCGAGCGGCCACCTGGGCCTCGGTTCACACCTTCACAGCCCATTGCTGTTTGGACAAGGACTCCCGCCGGGATGCCTCGTTTGGTCAGGCTGTCCTCAAACACCTGTTCCATTCCTAATCAACTCCTACCCACCTACCCTGGTTGGATGCCAGAGATCCATGGGGAGGAAGTGGAGCCCTCTGCAAGGGCACACAACCATGGGGTCTCTCCCTGGCATCTGCAGCTAGGGAGTCCCCATATGTGAAGACTCATTCCTGCTTGTTCCTGGAGATAGCACAGTTACTTACCTGTAACAGGTGATCTCTGGGAACAGCAGGAATAAGTCTTCACAACCCACCCACCTCCCCTAGGAGTTGTATCTCTCTATCTATCTTTCCTTTCCTCTCTCTCTTTGTCTCAGCTTTAAAACTCGAACTGGAGAGAGGCGGTTGGGAAAGGCGGGAAGGCAGCGCGCAGGCGCTGTGGGATGCTCCCAAAAGCTTTCTTACTGGATGTTGGGGAGCGTTCCCGCGCAGGCTCCGTTGGTACCGACGATACCCATATGTGAAGACTTATTCTTGCTGTTCCCAGAGATCACCTGTTACAGGTAAGTAACTGTGCTATCTGTCCACACGATTGGGCTTGATGGACCTTGGTCTGACCCAGTATGGCATATCTTATGTTCTTATGAGGTATTTAAAAGCTGTGTCAGGGCAACTGTATGTCCAAATAGTAGTGGAGTGACAGAAGGTTCAAAATCTGACCCAGTTATTTCAGTTTAGGATGGGTTTAATTTTCAATTTATGATTAGCTAGCCATGAAGAAATAATATTAAGACATTCATTCAAATAAGTAATATCCGGTAATTTAAACTTGTGCAAAGTATCAAGAGGATATAGTCTGTTTAAAAGAAGAAACACTTTTATGTTGAATAAGTGTGGCCACATGTGATAGGATGAGTATTTGAGATATAGTTGTGATCAACATTATTGGCACTCTTGCATTTTAGGTATGCTGTGTACAATATCTGTGTACAATATCCAGCTGATATTAGAGCAGTTAAAACCAATACTAGTAACAGAGCGTTCTCATACACTGCACCTACACTCTGGAATCTCCTGCCGCCAGAGTTACGAGCTTGCAAAGACCTAACTGGATTTAGGAAAAACCTAAAGACTCATCTATTCCAGAGTCATTTCAATCTGATTTAACCCAAGGGATCTAAGCTTTACCACCCCGGGAGACCAAAACATATTTATGTACACCTGCTCGTTTATGTAAAATGTATATATGTATATCGGTAATTAGTGCCCATATCCCCAAACACCTGATCATTTATGTAAAATGTATATATGTATTTAGTCCCCATATCCTCAAACAGAACCCGCTTGTGTGATGTGCCTACCCTCCGAATCAACCTGTACACCCCCTAATTTTACTGTACTGATTTGACAGTTCTCCTTATGTAATCAGACCGCTGCTGATCGCTGGAAGTGGCGGTATATAAATGTTTGCTAAATAAATAATTAAATAAATAAATAAATGGAAATATTCCAATTGTATGTCATTATAATATTTTAATAGTATGTTCAAAGGTATACAACAAAAAAAAGATGTCTGTGCAAATTAGACATAGTAATTTCTGAGAAAAAAAACTAAATATGACATGGACAGGATTAATTGCATCCTTCACTAATATTTGGTTGCACAACCCTTGGCAGTCATGACAGCCTCCAAATGTTGCTTGTAGCCATCTATAAGTTTCGTACATCTTTATCTTTATTTATCTTTTGATAAACCGCTTAGGCCGAAGCATAAAAGTGGTGAACAATACAAAAAAAATAATTGCTTAGAAAAGGAAAGGAATGCCATTTTCTGTTAGGATAGTAGAGGGAAAAAGAGGAGATATAGAGTATAGGCATAAGGGGAGAGAAGGCTAGAGAGAGGACAAGACAGCCATGATAGACATGGCAGGGGCAGCAAGTGGAGTGAGTGTAGGGGTATGGTAATTATGACAGATTGAAGGCTAGGTGAAAAAGATGTGTTTTTAAGGTGGCCTTGAATCTAACAAAGGAAGATTACATCTGTCTGCTGGTAATCATTCTTCAACTGCGATTTGTTCCAGCTCATGAATGTGTCCAGGATTTCTTTTACCAATGGCAGATTTCAACTTTTTCCAAAGGTTCTCAGTTGGATTGAGATTGGGACTCATTGCTGGCCTGTTTAAAACAGTCCATTTGTTTCTTTTTAACCATTCTTTTGAACTTTAAGATGTATGTTTTGTGGCATTGTCCTGCTGGAGGACCCATGGCCTTCAACACAGACTTAGCCTTCTGATACTAAGGGCCCCATTTACGAAAACGCTGCAAGCTGCCTGGATCCTATTCCCCCTCCTGCCCTCCCTGCACATCTTGTGCTGTAAAAAGGGAGAGCCGGGAGGGGGTGGGATCTTGGCGGAGCAGAGGCGGGCCAGCCTGGCAACACATACAGGGTCCTGCTGGGCCCGTGGGGACATGCTGCTTATACCACCTCAAAGGTAGTATAAGCAGCGAAAACATGGTGATTGGGCCCAGGGAACTCGGCCGGGTGCGGGAGGGTCCCTGTCGCCCGACTCAGGTCAGAGCAGGCCAGCCATGGGTCGGGTGATGGGGATAAGGGGGATTAGAGCGGCGGATGTCGGGGAGCAATTCTGGCTGCCATGGGAACGTTTTGTTTCTGTGGACCAGAATCGGGTCCAAAAGGGCCCGTCTTGCCTGGGGCTATCCAGACGGCCCAGACATGCCCCTACGAGAATCGGGCTCTAGGTAGTACATTTTGCTCCCTTGACTTCATGATTTTCTTTAATACGTTCCAGGCCTCCAGTTCCTGAGGCAGCAAAATAGCCCCACAACATTATGGAATCTCCACCATATTTAATTGTAGGAAGGATGTTTTTTTCCTTATAAGCTTCGTTTCTTCACCTTTAAATGTATCACTGGTCTGCACTGCCAAAGAGCTCAGTTTGGTTTCACCTGGCCACAGAACCATCTTCCCAAAAGGATTATGGTTTCTCAAGGTGGATTTGGGCATGCCTTTTATGTCTGTGCAGTGGGGTCCTCCTCGGCCTTTGCCCATGAAGTCCTTTGTTTAGTGTGCGGCATATGGTGTAGGTTGAAACCACCACTCCACATTGCTCCAGGTCAGCCTTAAGCTCTTTGGATGTTGTACATAGTGTTTTTCCAAATGTTCGCACTAACCTTCGAAGACTTCTTGGACTAAATTTTCCTCTTCCCACCAAGTCCTGAGAGGTTCTTGACAGTTCCATGAGCAGAAAACTACTTAATAACATTGCAAACTGTATACACAGGAATCCCAAGGTCTTTGGAGATGATCTTGTACCCCTTTGATGTTTGCCTATAATGGCTTTTCTGATGGTCTCAGGAAGCTCTTTTGTCATCACCATTGCGAAAATGGAATAGGGAGTGAATATGGCCATTCAAATAAACACTACATCTACTCCAGTTCCCTCTCAAATCTACACACAACATCCACAACAGATCAAATGCAGCCTAGTCAATGCCCATTCTGTCTGCAATAAAATCCACATTATTTCAGATTATGTGCAGGACCAGGAAGTTGATATAATGTGCATTACTGAATTCTGGATCACTAATGCAGATAATGTCATATTAAACCAACCCTCAAGTATCGATATCCACAGTTGTTCTAGACCCCATTGCAAGGGTGGAGATGCTCTCAAACAGGCATCTGAACTTCAAACCAATCACCTCACAATCATCTTACACTTTAAACATCCTAATAATGGATAACACACAAATGACAATATGCCTGATATACAGGTCACAAAACTTTGAATCTGATGACCTATCAGCTATACTTGATTTGGGCTGCACCTATTCTAGCAGATACAAACTTATCATGCTCGGAGACTTCAATCTGATCTTGCTCCCTGTAACACAAACTACCTCCTTTCTAGATGCATTAAACACAATGTACTTAACACATATCATAACTGGACCTGCACACACAGGTGGAAACACTCTAGATCTCATATTCATCCACAGCAGCCTTCAATGTACTACCGCTCATATCTTCCACCATGTAACACCTATACCCTGATCGGACCACCACATGATCACATTTGAGCTTCCTTCTCAACATCCCTGGGACAAAACAACAATGGACATCTAACCCCCGTCGATTCAAGGAATTTGATGAGTACATCTTACTTGGCCATATCCTACCAGAACTAGACATCACCTCCACCGACCTTGCAGAAATCATGCACAAATGGAATGAGACCATTACACCAATAACAATCGCTCCATGAAAAAAAGACATCAATATATACAAATAAGGCACCATGATACTCAACCAACAAGGAGCAAAACTCAAGATAAGATAACTAGAAAGATGCTGGAGGCATAGCAGGAATCCTCTTCACCTCCTTGTGGTCTTGGGCAAGCCACTTAACCCTCCATTGCCCATGTTCCCTGTAAGTATTAGTGTATGTGTCTCATATCCCCTCATGTTAAATGTATCCCCCAATTGTGTTGTGACCACTTTGATTGAAGGATAAGGTGGTATACAAAACTGTCTAAATAAATAAACAATACTACACATTACAACAGAAAGAATATAATTGTTTATTGTTTATATAACATTTGATATACCGTTACATCGGGGCGGTTTACAATATCAATAAAAACAGTAAATCAGAGACAGAAAAAGAAAGTTACAATTACTTAAAGAAGGAAGAAAAGGAAACAGAGAACAGGAGAAAAAAGAAAGATAGAGTCAGAGGAGTCAGCTAGATCCAGGAAAGGCACAGGAGAACAGATGAGTTTTGAGAAGGGAGCGAAATCTAGAATATGATTCCTCGAGACGGAGGGCAGTGGGTAGTGAGTTCCAGAGGGAGGGACCAAGGTAGAAAAATGCTGATTTATGGGTGGATTGGAGATGTGCACGGGAAGGGGCTTGAAGGTGAAGGCGATTAATATGAATGGACCGGAGACTTTGGGAAGGGACATGGAAGGAGAGCAAGTCAGAAAGGTATTGGGGTCTGTGAAGGTAAATGGCTCGATGGACCAGAGTAAGAACCTTGTAAGGGATCCGGAATTGTAGTGGCAGCCAGTGAAGGTGTTGTAGGAGGGGGGTGATGTGATCACGTGGAGAAGCATGTAGGAGCATCCGGGCAGCCGTGTTTTGAATTAACTGTAATCGATGTAACTGATACTGAGGGATACCGGCATAAATGGAATTACAGAAATCTAAACGAGTTATGACTAATGAAAGAAGAAGGGTAGTGAGTGCCCGGGGAGATAGGAAAGGCCGAATGGCACGGATCTGTCGAAGGCAGTAGAAAGAGCGCTGAGAGATAGAGGAAATGTGGTCTTGAAACGTGAGTGCACTATCAAGAATGACACCAAGATACTGAAGTTTGGGCACTGTGAGAATAGGGACACCAGAAAGAGAGGGAGTAAGAGACGGAGTAGGGGAACCATGGGTGAACCAAACAGCAACTGTCTTGGAGATATTCAGAACCAGACAATTTGAGGAAAGCCAGGAGGAAACTGAGGATAAACAGACCTCCAGTGGAGTGATGTCAGGATGGGATAAGGAGGTGTGGTGCAAAAGGAGAATATCATCAGCATAGTAATAGTCCGAAATACCCAATTGCTGGACAAGGAGGGAGAGAGGGGCCAGAAAAAGATTGAACAACAAAGGAGCCAAGATAGAACCCTGAGGGACACCACAATTGAGAGGGAAGTGATCTGAGGTGGAAAGACCAGAAGCAACTGCAAAAGAGCGAGAAAATAGAAAAGAATGAAACCATCGATAAATAACACCCCGAATACCCGCATCCCGCAAACGAGAGAGAAGAAGGGGGTGATCCACAAGATCAAAGGCGGCTGAGAGGTCAAGAGACACAGCGGTGGTAATGTCGCCTCGATCTTGGGAAGTGCGTATTTCATTCAGAACCGCTGTGATGGTGGTCTCCACGCTATACCCAGACCGAAACCCAGATTGGCGGGGGTGCAGAAAGTGCATAGAATCCAAGTGATGGGAGAGTTGTGAGAAGACCACTTTTTCAAGAAGCTTAGAGGCAAAAGGAAGATTGGATACTGGACGAAAATTAGCGGGAATAGAAGGGTCAAGGGAGGGATGTTTCAAGAGAGGACGAACCAGGGCGTGCTTCCAGGGGTCAGGGAAAATACCACAAGATAGACTAGTGTTCACAATAGTAAGAAGAGAATGCAAGAGGGCAGGGGAAGGCTTAGTGAACCAAGAAGAGGGAATGGGATCCAGAGGACAGGTAGTCTTGTGAGTTGTGGACAGCAGCTGGATGAGCTCTGGTGAAGTGATTGGGGAAAAATGAGACCAAGTATGAGAGAGGGAGGGGGACAATGGAGGCGAGGTGGGCAGTGGTGGAGGCAGAAATTGGGGACAAGAGGGAAGAGAGGAATGAAGGCTAATAGTCAGACATAAAAAGGAATACCATACGAACTTCCATCATGAAATCACACGATTGTCCCAGAGAGCTATTTGCCGTAATAAAATCTTTTACACGATCACCAAAAACATCAACATTACACCCAGAAGCTTATGCAACATACCTACAGAATAAATTCAGCCCTATAAAGATATTAACACGACAAATGATCCTCCACCTATGAACAAAACAAACAATCCTAACGTCTGGTCTTCTTTCCATCTAATATCAGAAGATCAATTCAGGCAAATCTTAAAGCAGTTAAACACCACCACCTCCCCATTCGACCCATGCTCCACCTTCTGGGTAAAGATGTCTAGTGAAGAACTCACACCCATCCTCCAGAGAATAATAAACCTCTCTCTCACAGGGTAATATGCCCTCCATCTTAAAAACCACATCAATCAAATCTCAACTAAAAAGCAACACAACAGACTCAATTCACCCTCTTCTTACTGTCCTATATCCAGCATCCCCCTCCTAGCTAAGTTAATAGAAAAAACAGTACAGTTACAATTACAGGACCACATTGACTTCACTGCTCCATTAGACCCATAACAAGATGGTTTAGACAAAATCATGGAACAGAAACTCTACTCACCTCCCTAACCAACACCCTAATCTAAGGACTTGAGAATCCAAAAGAAGATTTTATCATCTTTATAGATATGTTGGTCACATTTGACTCACTAAGTCATACCAGTCTCTTAACCAGACTGACTGAAATTGGAATCAGCAACACCCCCCCCCCCTCCCAATCATGATTCCGCTCATACTTAACAAATTGACTATGTCAAGATAGAGAACAGAATCTTAAGACCAATTAAACACTACAAGGTATTCCCCAGGGATCTTCACTCTCAGCCCTTCTATTTAACATATACATTCAACCAGTATGCAAACTTATATAAAAACATAACTTATACTATCACCTTTATGCTAATGAATTGATGATGATCTACGCTCCATTCGAACCTGCAAGACCAAACTACTCACCCATAATATCATGCAGAAGATTCGTCATAAACTGGTTACAAAACCATAATATGACTACAATAAATCAATCAGAGGTTCTTACCATAATGAGAGACACCACCTACTTCCCACCCGAAGAAATCAAAATAGATGATTTTGCCATTCCAATAAAAAATGAAGACAAATATCTCTGAATAACTTACAATCACACACCAAGAAGAAGAGATCCTTAGCCTATTACAAAATGAAGATGCTGCAGAACCTTTGCCCTCTACTAGATCATCATTACCAAACAGTATGCCAAGTCATAATTACCCCACACCTGGACTATGGTAACATAATACTGAGTGGTCTCACCAAACACACTATCCACGCCTTACAACTAGCTCAAAACACTGTAGCTCAATTGATCACACAAACTTCACGTCAAGAACACATTACATCAAAACTCAAATCCCACACTGGCCACCTATACAATTCCACATCAAATATAAAGAAATAATGATTATATTCAAGGCTATACACAATCAGCTGACAGCCTGCAAGCACTCCAAATACCAGAATAAGGAAAAGTCTGCACCAAAACATCCTCTCTATACCAAACCACAAGACAAGAAGCTCTCAAATGACCTGCCAGAGAACTTTCAAAATATACGCTCCCACACATCATAGCATACTCCCACATGAACTAAGATCAAAGGGCGATACTTCAGAATGTAGAAAATGACTAAAAACCCATCTATTTAACACTATGGTCCAACTACCTAACATAACATAACATCACATCACATCACTGGAAGCGGACTGTTGAATGTTCTCAATTCCCATTCCATTAATTCCTTAACTCGAACATAAACCTCACAGCCTTCACATGTAAATTGGCAAGCACGGCTCAATATACTATAGCTAATCTGTATTGGTTCCACTCATAGCCTTTATAGCCTCTTACATAGTAACATAGTATATGATGGCAGATAAACCCATCTAGTCTGCCTAATAAGGTGGCAAGAGTAGGTGCACCTGCTGCTCTGTGCAGATCACCCCTCCCCCTGCCTTTGTTTAGGGGTGTACCCACTGCTCCATGCAGGTCACCCCTATTTGTTGAGATATAAAAGATAGTTATATTTATTTTCATTTTATCCTGTTGCTATAAAGAGATCCACTGTGTCTGTCCCATGTCATGCCCTTAGCCCCTTACATTGGTATGGAGGGGTGTGGTTTTGTTTTTGCCACTGTGGTGCTTCAACTTTCTGGCCTTTTTCTAACTGGATGCCTTTAAATGCATTATGGGAAAGGTAGTTCAGTTAGATATCATTTGGGCTCAGATGAAAAAAAAACATCTTCATTGTAGTTGGGTTGAGTAGGTGCATTGACAAGAATTTATTCAAAGAAAGACACGCTAGGTTCACAGATCGACCTTTTAAGATATTTTCACCAGGAATTCTTGTAACTCATTACAGGATAACTTGAACTGAAACAAAACAGCTTTCCTCAGCCTTAATTAACAGCAAGCAGAGCTTGCCGTGCAGTCCAAAACATACAGAAAGAAACTTTAAACCAGGTTTTCTTTCCCTTTCCAGTCCAGAACAAATACCTGGCTATCTTGTTTGCTTAAACTCAGCACTTCATACAGATAGACAAATTCTCACAAGCAGATTAAACTCTTTTCAAGGTTTTCTCAATAGTTAGACAAACAAAAGCATTTCTTACTTCCTTCAGTTGAAACGGCATCAAAAAGAGCTCAGCACTGCTCACAGCTGTTTCTCAAAAGATAATCAGGAAGCTTCAGCTTTTCACTGCATAACACTTCTCCTGAACTTAGAACATTAACAAGCTAACACAGCTCTTAGGGCTTTGGACACTGGAGGCTTCTCTTTATGGTTGACATCCCTGGCAACCATTCTTAATTGGCAGACTGGCATGCAGAGCAGTCCATGTATGAGACCTCTTCATCACAAGGTAAATCTGGCTCCCCCAATTCCATTGGTTCACTCTCTGGCTCAGATTCAGATAGCTTACTTGACTGCCTTCTGTTATGGTTAAAGCAGTCTCTGGCAAATACGTAGTGCTCCTTATTAGCTAAGCTTCTGGGGCTCATACCTTGATCAAAGCCTGCAGTAGCTTCACTTCTTACATGCTCTGGCCACCATCCAGCACGTCCTGTTCTCCAATTAATGCTTCTGGCTCTTACTGCTCCATTCTTTCTTGAGTAGGCAAAATTTCTGCTCGCTCTCTCTCTCTCTCTGGTCAGCAGTTACAGCACCCTCAGGTCTCAGGAGTCCTTCCAGTTCCTCTCCACATGTTCTGCTTGTCCCTGGTCTGCTTGTCCCTCCTCGTCTTACTGGTCTCTCTGACCTAACTGAGCTAAACTTAAACCCCTCAGGCTCCTGCTCCACCCTCTCCCCTCTCAGGTGAGAGAGATCAAACTCCCTCGTGGCAGCTGAGTGATTAGGGGATGCAATGATGTAAGGGTTCCTTACCCTGGGCCTGTATTCCCTATCCTTTCCACCACTAGGGGTACTCTGTTCCTCATTGTAGCCAGGAATAACCTGCTTTCTAGGAGCAAATGGAGTTTTAAATCCTAGACCTTTTTAAATGGGTCCCTTTATTATGGTAAATTCCTTCCTTTTACCCCTCTCTTCTAGGTCCTGATAAGCTTCCTTATCACACCCATGCCATTTTGAATTTTGTCACTGTATTTGCCCCCACCACTTCCATCAGGAGGGCATTCCAAGCTTCCACCACCTTTTCAGTGAAAAAGCATTTCCTGACATTGCCTTTCGGTTTACCCCCTTGCAGCTTCATATTATGCCCTCTAATTTTACAGCTTCTCCAGGAACAAGCAGGAAGTCAGTCCTCACATATGGGTGATGTTGGTGTGACTGAGCCCGCGCGGAGCATTTCCACAGCTTTCAAAGAAAGCCTTTGGGAATGCTACCATGCATGTGTGGCCCCCTTCCTGCCCAAGGATGCCATCTTGCTCAGTCTCCTTTTTTCCACAGAACCCAAAGGATGCATGTCCTTTGTCCTCTGAAAAATTTCTTAAAAATTATCCTCTATAGTTGAGATTTTCCCGGTTTGCGTACCGGTTTCTCTTCCCACCTTGAACCGGTGCCGTCCCCAGCGCTGTTCTTGGCTTCCCTTCCTTTTTCCTTTGAGGCTTGCCTTGAATGGCGTTCGCACCCTTTTTCGCCCAGGAGTCATCAACCCTGGCCGGATGTGATCCACCGTGTCTCGCGGTGGCTTTAAAAAGTGTGACCGTTGCAGTCAAATTATGCCTGTCACAGACACCCACAACTGCTACTTGCACTGCATTGGCCTGGATTATGACAGTATCTCCTGCGACCTGTCCCAGGCCATGACTCTGCGAACCGACAAGAAAAGGTCGGAGTTACAGGAGAAGATGTTCTTGCAGTCCGGCTCAACCCCGGCTTCACCAATGCTGAGTCCAAAGCCGAGCATCTCTTGTAAGGCCCGGGCATCTTCGGAGTCCCGTGGCAGCAGCTCCTCCAGAAAGACGCCAGACCCTAGAAAAAAAAAATCCTTGAAGCCAGTCGAGGTTCCACTGGGGAAGATTGGAAAGGTCCCGTGGCGGGATTTGGGCGACTCCGAGCAGCACCCCCCTAAGGTCTCTAGGAAGGAGTCCTCGGCCGGCGGAGACTGTGTGAGGCTCCCCAAGGCCGTGGTCCTTGTCAAGGATGCGCTCGTAAGAGTACTGGTGCCGGGCTCGAAATCCTTGGTGCCCATGCCGAAAGCTGCGGAGCCTTCTGGTATCGAGGCCAGATGGCGGTCTTGGAGCAAAATATCTTTGCCATCCTGGCCATGCAGCATTGATGTCAGGTTTGTCTGCATCATCTGCCCCAACAATCGGACCCCCGACTGTGATGGTGTCCCCGGGCGTCGAGCCAGGCTCTGAGCACTATCAACCTTGGGCGAGCCCTCAGCATCGATCAAGGTCCTGATCCCAATCCTCAGTTGTCTGGTCCTCCCCAGCTAGTTTCTGGGAGTCTGTTGGGGGATCCCGGTTCCCGACACAGGCTCCCCTCGCGGGAGCTCCGAGCCTCGGACTCCTCGACGCCCTCGGGTTCAGAATGGGAGACCTCCCCTGAGACCTCTCGAAATTGAGACATCCCCTGGGAGCTGCCTCCCCTGGAACTCTGGCACCATTCCCCACCCAAGGATGTGGCATTCCATGACTTTGTCCGGGACATGGCCCGAGCCCTCTCGGTCCTGACCAAGGATGATCCATGCACAGAACAACTGTAGATCCTCCAGTATGAATACCCGCCAAAGAAGGCTCTGTCAGTGCCGGTGCAAACCATCCTTGAACGGCTGCTCCTATGGATGTGGAAAACCTCGGTCTCAGTGCCGATGGTCAGCCGGTGCCTCGATACCATCTACCACGTCAAGCAGAGTCCAGGCTTCCAGAAGGCCCAACTTCCCCACAACTCCATGGTGGTGGAATCTTTGATGCAGAAACTCAAGAGTCAGAAGACTTCTGTACCCCCGGGTAGAGAGGTCAGAGCCCTTGACGCCCTGGGGTGCAAGTGCTTCCAAGGGTATATGCTGGGCTGCCGGATACAAACGTATGAGCTCTACATAAGGATGTATCTTAAGAGCCTCATCCAGGAGCTCACAAGCTTCTCAGCAAAGCTCATCAGGGAACCCTTCCAAAGGTTCCATACTTTGGTGGCGACCATCCGAGACTGCTCTAAGTTCCTGTCCCGGGCCGCCTACGATGGTTTCGAGGCTGCAGCCCTGACCCCGCAGCTGCAGGCATTGGTGCTCGGTGCCAGGCCTGGCTGCAGATCTCGGACCTCAAACAATGGGTCCAGGAAAAGCTGCTAATGGGTGCTCAGAGTGGTGAAGGATGGTTACCACCTCTGCTTCCAACTGCCACCTCTGGGGCATTTTCCAGGAAAGCCGGTGCGACCCCTTCTTCACCAGGCCTTCTTGCTCTCAGAACTAGTAGGTCTACTAAGGGACAGGGCAGTAGAGCCTGTTCCCCAGCACCTCTAGGGAAAGGGTTTCTACTCAAGGTACTTTCTTGTTCCCAAGAGAACAGGGGGTCTCAGGCTCGTCCTGGACCTCAGAGACCTGAACAAGTTCCTAGTGAGGGAGAAGTTTAAAATGCTCTCCCTTGGGACACTGATGCCCTACCTCCACCAGGGAGACTGGCCCTGCTCCTTGGATCTAAAAGATGCCTACACCCACATCCTGGTCCAACCATCTCACCGGCAATACCTGAGATTCATGGTAGAGGGAAGCCACTACCAATACAGGGTACTTCCCTTTGGCCTGGCCTCCTCGCCAAGAGTTTTCACAAAGTGCCTAGCAGTGGTAGCCACCCATCTGCACCTACAAGGGGTGTTCGTCTTCCCCTACTTGGACAACTGGCTCATCAGAGGCGGCACAGCTACAGAGGCAAGTCAGGGCACAGAATGTGCCATCCTCCTCCTGCAGCACCTGAGGTTCGTCATCAACTACCCCAAATCACATCTTTCTCCAGTGCAAGACCTAGAGTTCATCGGTGCTCAGCTGGACAGGGTGTGGGCCAGAGTCCTCCTCCCTCAGAACAGGGCAGAATGCCTCAAATAGCTGGCAGGGGATGGGCAGGAATGCCCTTCCAGATGCCCCCACTGCAGAGAACCCTGACCACAGATGCCTCTCTCCAGGGCTGGGGAGCTCACTGCAGAATTCACCACACTCAGGGCTGCTGGTCCAGGGAGAAATCTCTACTACAGATCAACCTACTGGAATTCTAGGTGGTATTCCTTGCCCTATGTGTGTTCCGCACCCTCTTGAGGAACAGATCTGTTCTGGTCCAGATGGACAGCTAGGTCGCAATGTTCTGTATAAACAATCAGGGGGGCACAGGCTTGTATTCCCTCTGCTAGGAGGCGGTAGCCCTCCTCTCCTTTGCAGTGCACAATGGCATGCTCCTGCGAGCAGTCTACCTCCTGGACCAGTTTGCCTCTACGGACAACACACAGCTGGATCACTTCTGCTTCAGGCAGCCGCACCCACAGAGGGTAGTGGCAGACACGTTCCTAATCTCATGCTCCAAGGGACTGCCGCATGCATTCCCACCGACTCCTCTGGTCACCAATACTCTTCAAAATTCAGAACGAGAGAGCATCAGTGATACTGATCATCCCTAGGTGGCCCAGGCAACCTGGTTCCCACTACTGCTTTTGCTAGTGGCGACACTCCCAATACCTCTGGGTCGAGTCCCAGACCTCCTGACTCAGGAGAATGGCTCCCTCCTGCACCCCAATGTGGGGTCACTGACTAACAGCCTGGCTGCTGAGAGGGTAGCCTTGGCTCCGCTCAACCTGCCGCAAGAGGTTGAGAAGATCCTAATGGCCTCCAGGAAGCCCGCCACGAGGTTTGCCCTGTGGTGCACTGATTGGAAGGAGAACCCATTCTCCTGCCACATACAGCTGGTACTTCATTACCTAGTGCATCTATTGCACACAGGACTGAAATCTAACTCAATCCAGGTGCATCTGAGTGCCATAGCCGCTCACCACCACCCAGTAGGGGGCAAGCCCTTATCCAACCACCCCCTAGTCTCCCAGTTGCTGCTGGACCTTCTACTTTCCAAGCCCTCTGTCCGCCCCCCAGCATCAGAATGCGATCTCAACGTGGTGCTCTCCCACCTGACCAGACCACCGTTCGAGCCCCTGGCCACCTGCCACCTCAGATACCTATCTTGGAAGGTGGCCTTCTTGGTGGCCCTGACTTCAGCTAGCAGAGTCAGGCTCTGGTGGTGGATCCCTCATACACCAGGTTCTCCACAAACAGGGTAGTGCTCTGCATTCACTCTAACTTCCTCCCAAAGGTGGTATCCCCATTTCACCTCAACCAGGAGGTGGTACTCCCCACCTTCTACCCACGGCCTCATGCTGGCAGGGAGGAGCTCATACTCCACACACAGGACTGTAAACAGGCCCGTCCTTCTATCTGCAGTGGACCCAGAGCCACCGCAAAGCATCTCAGCTTTTTTTGCCTATGACCCTAGCAGATTGGGGCTCCCTGTAACCAAGCGTACCCTATCCTTTTGGGTGGCGGACTGCATCACCCTTACTTATGAGCAGGCAGACCTCTCGCTGGAGCACCGGATCACAGCTCATTGCATGAAGGCGATGGCCCACCTCCATCCTCTGCGAGTGACAGAAATTTGCAGAGCCGCCACTTGGTCATCCATTCACACATTTGCAGCATACTACTGCCTGGAAAGCAAATTCCGCAGGGACAGCACCTTTGGTCAGGCAGTGCTGAGTAATATTCTTGGAGTGTAGGCAACCCCTGCCCTCCAACCCTTCTGTGTTCAGGCTACCAGAGTGATAGTGTTGCTGGATGCTAGGGTCTTGCAGAGTCTCTCAGCGGGTACTCACCTTCTGCAACTCATGGCCACCTGACCGGTCACTGTTGGTACTGTCGTGGTTTGGTCCTCGGCAGCCTGGAGCTACGGAGTCCCATATGTGAGGACTGACTTCCTGCTTGTTCCTAGAGAAAGCATAGTTACTCACCTGTAGCAGATGTTCTCTGAGAACAGCAGGAATCGGTCCTCACAACCCTCCCTCCCCACCCCTTTGAGTTGCCATCCTTCTGTTTTTTGTTTGACTGCCGTCTTTGCTATGTCATCTGACTGAACAAGATGGCACTCTTCGGCGGGAAGGGGACCACGCATGTGTGGTAGCATTCCCAAAGGCTTTCTTTGAAAGCTGGGGAACTCCGCGCGGGCTCCATTGGCGCCATCATCCATATGTGAGGACTGATTCCTGCTGTTCCGGAGAACACCTGTTACAGGTGAGTAACTATGCTTTCCCTGTCTTTGGAAGAGGTTTGTTTGTTCATTTATACTCTTAAGTATTTACCACAATTTTTTTTACTACTTTCCAGATTTGCAGAAGAAACATTCCAGTCCACATTGGGTAGATTAAAGTCACCCAATATGATCACTTCCGTCTTCATGGCTATCTTTGCAATATCAATAATCAATTTGCTATCCATTTCTTTGGTTTGAGTTGGAGGCCTGTAGACTACACCAGTATGGATGACAGTGCCATCTCCTCTTTCCAGCACAATCCACAGTGCTGCTTCTTTTCCCCACGTCCCCTGCATTTCAGCAGCTTTAATATTACTTTTGTCATATAAGGCTGCTCCTCCTCCTTTTCTACCCTCTTTATCTCTTCTAAATAGATTATAGCCGGCTATGGCTATATCCCATTCATGCGACTTGCTAAACCATGTTTCTCCAGGACCAAGCAGGAAGTCAGTCCTCACTTATGGGTGACGTCGGCACCGACGGAGCCCTCGCGGAGCAATTTTCCCCAGCTTTCAAAGAAAGCCTTTGGGAATTGCAGCGCGCATGCGCGGTCCTCTTCCCGCCCAAGGGTGCCATCTTAGCCAGTCTTCTTTTTTCCGCGGAGCCCTACAGACGTACCCGTCGTGTCCCCGCGAAAAAGTTGATATTTCTTCATAATTTACTCTTTTTTCCTTCGGTTCGACGCCGGTCTTTTTCCCGCCCGGACTCGCGACGCCGGTCACGAGTCCTCTTCTTCTTTTTTCGGTTTTTCTGACTTAGTCAGTTTCGTTTTCGGTTTTTTCCCTGGCAGCCCGGTCCTTTGACCTCGCCGGGGCCCTTTTTCCCCCGATGGCTGCCAGTGGTTTCAAGCGGTGTGGTCAGTGTGACCGAAATATGTCACTAACTGACACACACGACCATTGCCTCCGCTGCCTGGGCCCGGATCATGAAGAAATGATCTGTGGGCCCTGCGGCAAAATGTCCTCCAAAGCGTTGAGAAGTCGGCGGCATCAGCGGGATAGGATCTTCGCTGACCCCAGCCGTACCCGGACCTCGTCGGAGGCCTCCGCGTCCAGGGGTTCCAGCTCGGACTGTCACCGGAGTTCCTCCGACAGGGGTTCTCCCTCCGGGGACCATCGACGTCAGGTGAAACCCGCGAGGGCGTCGTCGGTGGACGCTCCTGGCTCCGCGAGGGCCAGGTCGCATAGCCCCGATAGCCGTCCCGGGTCCTTGGAGAAGGAGCACCTCACGAAGTGACCTCGCCTGGAGTCGGAGCTGCCTGCTCGGGTAAGTCCTGTGGTCCTCCTGGACTCGCCTCCGCGACAGCCGATGTCGGGCCCGACGCCGTCGGGGCCCGAGTCAGGGGCTGCTGGGTCACCTGAGCTCGGACTCAGGTTGACGGCCTTGGAGAGCAGACTGTCTGCCTTCATGGACCAGCAGCAGGCACGGCTCGCTGGCTTCGCTGGCGCCGCTGCCCCGACCGCCGGGACGTCGACGTCTAAGTCGACCCCGGAGACAGAGCCAATCCTCGAGTCGATGCGAACTCGAGTCGATCCTCGGTCGAGGTCACCCTCGGCCTCCCGTTCGGGACCGAGGTCGCCGACACCGACTCCCTCGGCGTCGGGGCGGCAGGCGCCGCGCCCTGCCCGGGCCGACCCCACCGAGTCCTCGTCGGAGTCGGTCTGGGAGTCTGAAGAGGAAGAGTCGCCTGATTCTTTTCGGACTCGGTGTGTCCCCTCGGACTCACCTGAGTCCGAACCTCGGAAGCAGTCCCCCCCGGAGGATGCCCGGTTCTCGGACTTCGTCAGGGATATGGCCAAGGCTTTGGCCTTCCCTGCGGACCCCGAGGAGGAGCCTCGAGCCGAAGAGCTCGACGCCCTCCAGTATGACTCTCCCGCCAGGGAACACTTTACTGTACCGGTTCCTCCCATGCTGGAACGACTACTCTTCCGCATGTGGGAGAGTCCGGCCACCTCGCCGGTCCTGAGCAAGCGGGTCGATTCTATCTATCGAGTCCGCAAGAGCCCTGGCTTCCAAAAAGCACAGCTACCACACCATTCCATGGTAGTGGAATCGGCCATGCATCGTCTTAAGAGCCAGAAGATGCACTCCTCGGTGCCTCCTGGCAGGGAGGCCCGTAACCTGGATGGCCTTGGTAAGAAGTGTTTCCAGGGCTCTATGCTTGCGTGTCGTGTCCAGACCTACCAGCTATACATGGGCATGTATCTCCGAGACCTGGCTAAAGAGCTAGCCGGGTTCTCCGCTGGTTTGTCCGAGGAACCCTTGCGGAGGTTCCTGGCCTTGTCCACTGGCATTCGGGAATGCTCAAAATTCATATCCCGAGCAGCCTATGATGGCTTTGAAGCATCGGCTCGAGTGGCCGCAGCCGGCATCGGTGCCCGCCGACAGGCTTGGCTTCAGTCGTCTGACCTTGAGCCCTGGGTGCAGGACAAGTTGGTCGATGTCCCCTGCCGAGGCAAAAACCTCTTTGGCAAGCCCATGGCTGACAAGGCTGCACAGATCGAGACGGAGACTCTCACCAGGACTAGGCTTTCTAGGAAGACCTCCGCCCCTTCCCAGAAAAAGAAGGGCTCGGGAAAGAAGTCCTTTTACCCGAGAAAGGCGGCTGCCTACAAACAATACCCCCAATATCAGGCCCCTGCAGCTCCCCATCAGGGCCAGCAGGCCAAGGGACGGGGTAACGGGTCCCGTAGGCAGCAAGCCCCCAAGCCTGCACCACCAGCCCCTGCTCAGCAGGGTGGGGGCTTTTGACTCCTTAAGCATAGCCTCTCCCCCTCCGCTGGTTCCTCCCAACACCGGAGGCCGGCTGGTTCACTTCGCCCACAGGTGGTCCAGCATCACCTCAGATGCCTGGGTGCTTCAAGTCGTGAGAGACGGATATCTTCTCCACTTCCACCAGATCCCTCCCTCCTATTTTCCGGGAGAACCTCCACGACCCCCTCTGCACAGGGAATTACTCCTTCAGGAGTTAGCAGGTCTTCTGCAGGAACAGGCGGTGGAACCAGTGCCCCACCACCTGAGAGGTCAAGGCTTTTATTCCAGGTACTTTCTAGTACCAAAGCGGACAGGCGGCCTCAGACCCATCCTGGACTTGCGCAACCTCAACAAGTTCCTCGTGCGGGAGAAGTTCAAGATGCTTACCCTTGGAATCCTTCTGCCCTACCTCCAGCAGGGAGATTGGCTATGCTCCTTGGATCTAAAGGATGCCTACACGCACATCCTCATCCACCCAAGCCACCGCCAATACCTAAGGTTTGTGGTGGCAGGAAATCATTACCAGTACAGAGTACTACCCTTTGGCCTGTCCTCCGCACCGCGAGTCTTCACAAAATGTCTCGCGGTGGTGGCGGCCCATCTCCGGCTTCACGGCCTCTATGTCTTTCCGTACCTCGACGACTGGCTCATCAGAGCAGCGTCCGCTCCGGAGGTCACCAACGCCACACGCCGCACGGTGACTCTTCTGCAGTACTTGGGCTTTGTTATAAACTTCGCAAAGTCCACTTTGCTCCCCTCACAGGATCTCGAGTTCATCGGCGCAAGGCTGCACACTCCTCAGGCACGAGCGTTCCTACCGCTCGACAGGGCTCAACGGCTCATGGACCTAGCCGACCATTTTCGCAGCCAGCCCCTGGTCTCCGCCAGGCGCTTCCTGAGACTACTCGGCCATATGGCTTCCACCATCCATGTGACCCCCAATGCCCGCCTGAATATGCGACCTGCTCAATGGTGTCTCCGCAAGCAGTGGCAACAGGCCACAGGCGGCCTAGCAGACCTAGTGCGCGTCTCCGAGCCGCTGGCCTCGTCTCTTCAGTGGTGGCTTCATCGGCCGAACCTGGTGCTCGGCATGCCTTTTCAGCCACCTCAGCCGGCCCGGGTGCTGACGACAGATGCATCCTCCTGGGCTGGGGAGCACATTGCCAAGGGGCACGTACTCAGGGCCTTTGGACCACGTGGGAGTCTGCTCAGCAGATCAACTTCCTGGAGCTCAGAGCGATCCGCCTGGCTCTCAAGGCCTTCTCCCACCTGACCTCCCACCAGTCCGTCCTTGTCCAGACGGACAATCAAGTTGCCATGTTCTACGTGAACAAGCAGGGGGGCACGGGCTCCTTCCTTCTCTGCCGGGAAGCACAGAAGCTCTGCTCTTGGGCCGTCAGTCACGGCGTTCTTCTCAAGGCAGTTTATCTCCCAGGCCAAGAAAATTGCCTGGCGGACAAACTCAGCAGGATCCTCCAGCCGCACGAGTGGCGCCTGGATCCCTTGGTAGTTCAGAAGCTCTTTCTAAAGTGGGGCCTCCCCACGATGGATCTCTTTGCCAGTCCTCACAACCGGCAACTTCCTCGCTTCTGCTCTCGTCAGCCACACCCCCTTCGAGTTGCGGCGGACGCTTTTCTACTCTCATGGTCGGGGAGCCTTCTGTACGCTTTCCCTCCCATCCCGCTAGTCTGTCGGACTCTTTTCAAGGTTCTCCGAGACAAAGCCTTCATGATCCTGGTGGCCCCTCGCTGGCCCAGACAGCCGTGGTTTCCACTCCTGCTGCACTTAGCGGTAGAGGATCCATTTCCTCTGGGGTTACAACCGGATCTCCTCACTCAGGATCAGGGGTCTCTGCTACACCCCAACCTCAGCTCTCTCAACCTAATGGCCTGGCTGCTGAGAGGGTAGTCCTTGCTCCCCTTCTCCTGCCGGCAGAGGTGGAGGAGGTCGTCTTAGCTTCGCGACGACCTTCTACCCGCAAATGCTACGCCCTTAAATGGCGTCGTTTTTCCGTTTGGTGTACCCAACAGTCTCAGGATCCCTTCTCCTGCCCGGTGTCGGTGATCTTGCAGTACTTGCTATACCTCTCTAATCTGGGACTTAAGTCCAACTCCGTCAAAGTTCACCTCAGTGCTCTTTCAGCACATCATGTGCCGGTGGACGGCAGACCTCTCTCCAACGACCCTCTCGTTGCGAGGTTTCTCCGAGGTCTCCTTCTACTTAAACCACCTCTGCGCCCGCCAGCGCCTGACTGGGACCTGAATGTGGTTTTACAGCGGATCACCTGTCCGCCTTTTGAACCTATGGCTACCTGTTCTCTCCGTTTTCTTTCTTGGAAAACATTGTTCTTGATAGCCCTCACTTCCGCTAGACGCGTAAGTGAATTGCAGGCCCTCATGTCTGATCCCCCTTACACTCGGTTCTACAAAAATAGGGTAGTCCTACGGACTCACCCTAAATTTCTTCCAAAAGTGGTCTCCCCTTTTCACATCAATCAGGAGGTGGTACTTCCAACCTTCTTTCCCAGACCACACTCCAGCCGAGCTGAAACGGTCCTCCATACCCTGGACTGTAGAAGGGCATTGAACTTCTACCTTGACCGTACGCGGGAGCACCGTAAAGCTGCTCAGCTTTTTGTGTCTTTTGACCCCAATAAATTGGGGCTCCCGGTCTCCAAGCGTACTCTGTCCATCTGGGTTGCGGACTGTATCTCTTGGGCTTATGGGGCAGCCGGACTCTCCTTGGAAGGTCGAGTCACGGCTCATTGCGTTCGGGCAAAGGCTACGTCAGTGGCTTACCTCCGCTCTGTTCCGCTGGCAGACATCTGCCGGGCCGCTACTTGATCTTCGAGCCAGACTTTTGCGGTCCATTACTGTCTCGAGAGGGAGTCCCGCAGGGACAGTGCTTTCGGACAGGCAGTCCTCCGTAATCTCTTTGAGGTCTGAGCAACTCCTACCCTCCATCCCGGATGTGGGCTACCGGTGGGTAATAATTCAGCGAAGATTCTTTCCTTCTGTGCCACTGAGCTAGAGGGAGCTCATTTTTGTGCTTAGGGTCTCCGGTAACCTTAAGCTTGGGAGTCCCATAAGTGAGGACTGACTTCCTGCTTGGTCCTGGAGAAAGCGTAGTTACTCACCTGTAACAGGTGTTCTCCAGGAGCAGCAGGAATCAGTCCTCACAACCCTCCCTCCTCCCCTTGGAGTTGCAATCACCTGCTTTAGTTTTTTTGCAAATTTTTATGCTGTCTTTTTTAGCTATGTCATCTGACTGGCTAAGATGGCACCCTTGGGCGGGAAGAGGACCGCGCATGCGCGCTGCAATTCCCAAAGGCTTTCTTTGAAAGCTGGGGAAAATTGTTCCGCGAGGGCTCCGTCGGCGCCGACGTCACCCATAAGTGAGGACTGATTCCTGCTGCTCCTGGAGAACACCTGTTACAGGTGAGTAACTATGCTTTCTGTAATGGCCAAAATGCCCAAGTCCATTTCCACCATTAGGGCTTCCAAGTCAGGAACTTTATTGGCTAGGCTTCGAGCATTTGCACTCATTGCTTTCCAGCATTTGTTGTCTGGCTTACCTGTATTTTGCATGGATTTTGTTTTACACACCTCTTCCCACTTGGTATTGATATATAGGCTAATACTGCTGCTGTTTCCAATGTTAATATGTTTTTGCTTGGAGAGAAATTATTTTCCATCCGTCACCCCCTTTCTCTAGTTTAAACGCCTGTCCACATAATGCCTGAATTTTTCATCTAGGTTCCTTTTCCTTGCAACAGAAAGATGTAGTCCATCAACACAGTATAGCCTCTTGTTGTTCCATCTATTTCTCCAGTCGCCTGTATATCTAAATCCTTCTTGTTTGCACCAGGTTTGGAGCCATATATTAAAGTTGATTATGCAATGCAGCCTTTCTGCCCCCTTACCAAGAACAGGAAGAACTTCTGAGAATGCTATAGTGTTAGCAAAGGGTTTGAGTTTCTAATAGTTACTATGGTTCACTGTATTATAGTTATTATGTATCGGTTCCATGTATATTATTGAGTTAAATGTAAACCGCTTTGATAACCATGAAAAGCAGTATAAAAGAAATGCTAAATAAATACATTTTAAACATTAGAGCCATCATTCATTGGTTGATTCAAGTCATGTGAGTACTGACAATTGATCACAGGTGCATCTAATTTTACTGCACTGGGAATGTTGTTCTTCTGTTCAAACTGATTTGAATTGTTTATAAGGGTGCCAATAATCATCATGTCCTGGCAATGTCCCAGGTTTTTATACTATGCTATTAACTTTTTTAATTGGTCTTGTTTTATTTGATATTTTCATGTGTCAAATATGTGTGCATATATAGACCAAAGCCATTTCACTGGTCACTTTTTTTTTTGAGATATTGGACATTAAGGGTTGAACTGCAAGGGTGCAATAATATTGACCACAGCTGTAGATCCCTTAAGTAATACTGCACATGTATAGTGAGATAGGAAAGATGATAACTACTCATAAACAGTATTTGGAATCCAATATCAGAGTGATGGAAGCAAGGAATGATCAACTAAATTATAAATTAAGCATCATTCACAGATTGAAACCTTTTTATTTCTGAAGTAATCGAACAGTTGTCCAAGCACTGGCCATGTCATCATTGGATTATTCTAACAGTCTGTATCTTGGGCTTCCTGTGTACGTCCTTAATATTTTACAAATAGTTCAAAATTCCGCTGCATGAGTTATTACAGGAACATGGCATTGTGAGCACATAACTTCAGTATGATATAGACTTCATTGGTTGCCCATCTCAATTTATCATCCGTTTTGAAGATTTGTCATCCTTCTTGCGCTTTGCATTCCCAGACAACATTGTGCCGAGAAATACCCTCAGTTTGAAAGGTACATTTTCAGATACTTTGGGAGTGCATTTTTTCCATGACAGCTCACAAACTGTGGAACTCACTACCTGCAGAATTGTGTATTATAAAACAGGTATGCTCACATTCAGGATATGACTGAAAGCCCAGTTTTTTATGCAGGTATACCCAACTCTCATTGAGGACTAGTGCAGATGGCTGGGGTTTTTTTCCTATCTGTTATTGATTATCTGAATTATCACTTGTTGGCAGAAAAACAAGCAGGAATGTAGTCTTCACATATGGGTGATGTCGGTATCAACGGAACCTGTATAGAAATGCTCCCCAGCATCCAATAAGAAAGCTTTTGGGAGTATCCCACTGCGCCTGCGCTGCTGCCTTCCCCCCTTTGTGACTCTCCCTCCTTAGTTCTTCATTTTCCGCGGAGCCAGCAGGAAGCAAATCCTGTCACTACAGAAAATCTCTTCTTCTTTATTATTTTTTGTGGTTGCGTCTGCCTTACCGTCGATCCTGGAACTGATATCTTCGATTCTATTTCTTTCTTTCCAAAAAAAAAAAAAAAAAGAACTTTAGTCTTTTAGGCATATCAATGCCATCTTAGGCCTAGGCCTTCTATCCAGTCTACTGACATGATGGAAAAACCAGCCAGTAATTTTAAGAAGAGTGCTACCACATTTGGAACAATCTCTGCTACTGATACCCATGATTGGTGTCTTAAATGCCTCGGCCCAGATCACCAGCCATACAAATGTCCTCTATGCAAGAAGATGCAAAGAGAGGCCTACAGAATCGGGCCACAAAACTCGGTTGCCTTTTACCTCAGATGTGGTTTCACTTGCTTCGACGTCATCAAGGGCATCGTCTTCCTCACATGGATCTCAGATATCGAAACACAAGACAGGCCGTCCTCACAAGGGTAGATCTCTATCTAAACATAGAGATGCCTCGAGGGTTGCCCTGGAGGTAGATCGACTGTCCAAACTACCATGGCGGGAGGACCTCCCATCCAAAACCGCTAAAGGGGTCCAGGATGCTCCCGAGGCCTCCAACTCAGGAGAGCTCCTGGTGCCATGCTCTAGAATGGTAGCCCATACTTCCAGTATTGATACCAGGCATCGGCAAGCTCTATGGATCAGCATATGCTGGCCAATGAGCGGAGTCTAGCAGCTTTATTAGCAGCGTCGGTACCGGTCTAGTCATTACCAGTGGTATCGTCGGCACCAGTACTGCCTACGATGCCCATGCCGGCTTTCAAGTCTGTTCCTGGTTCCGAAGTACCGGTACAGCAAGTCTCTCGAGCTGATACTGATCTCGATTGGTACTGGACCTTGCCAGAGCAAGAGCATCGCTCCTGGTGATACTTTGATTCGACAGATTCTGATTCTTCCGATGATGAATCGATCAGTACCTGAGAGATGTGCAGTCTTCCGGAGGAACCCTCACTGTCGCCGCAATTGCGCATGTCCCCTCCCGAAGATATGTCTTTCCAAGAGTTTATTAAAGATATGGCAAGAGGGCTATCCATTACTCCTACATCAGAGAAAGACAGGCGTGACCACATAACGCCCATCCTCAAAAGATTTCACTGGCTCCCAATTCATTACAGGATCGCATTCAAGATTCTACTGCTAACATTCAAATCCATTAACGGACTCGCCCCCTCATCACTTGCTGCTCTCACGCACGTCACCCCCCAAATAGAATCAGACGATCCACTGCAATAAACACCTTGGTTGTCCCCAAAGCAATGACCCACTGTACACAAGCAACTATAAACAGGGCCTTCAGTCTCTGCGCACCCAGATGCTGGAATGCTCTCCCACCACATATACGAGCAATCCCGGACCTAACCAAATTCAGGAAAGCACTGAAACACTACCTATTCCTCAAGTGCTACCCGGAAGATGGTAAAACAACCCCCTCACCCACAACAACGCTTCACGGACACATGTAACCACCCTCAATGTGTTGAATATACGTGTAAATACTTTTTCTGTTAGCCATTCAGATGTAAATAGTTAATACTGTTATCCAAGTTATTTTACCTGTTCTATGTAATTACGGTGTAACCCCCCACTGTAAACTCTCCTTGTTCCATGTAAACCGCACTGATATCGAAGAGCACGGTATATAAGAAAAATAAATAAATAAAATAAATAAAGAACCCAGAGCAGAGGAGTTGGATATTCTGCAATATCCTACAGCTCCTAAAGAGGCAACTACTCTACCTATTCACCATATACCACAGGATCTTATCCTCTGGATGTGGGAAATGCCCCTCACCAATTCTCTCCATACTCGACAGCTCAAGTGCCAGAAAGCTCCTGGATTCCAGAAAACACAGCTTCCACACCACTCCATAGTAATGGAATCAGCTATGCGTCAAATTAAAAGTTCTAAGACGCACTCCTCCAATCCCCCAAGCAGGGAATCGAGGATCCTCGATGCCTTTGGGTGTCATTTTCAGGCCTCCATGCTCTCAGCCCGGATAAGTTCATACAAACTATACATGCTTATGGTCCTTATGGAAGTAACTACGGATCTGGAATCGATGTCTCTTCTTCTCCCAGATGATAAGAGGGCAGACTACCTTACATTGCAGGAAAAAACTAAAAACATACCCATTCCAGGAATACTACAGCATAACATAAATAAAAGCAGAAAGAATCAAACCCCGCAGCACAACACAACAAGAGTACTAAGAACTTACTTCTGTATTAACTATAACTGTAAATAGTTCACGCTGTATAAATACAACTGTAAATAATCCAAACTGTATAAATTCAAATCCACGAAATGCAGATGTAAATAATTTGATTCTCGCTCTATGTAACAAATGTTTTGCTGTGCCAATTGTAATGTAATGTAAGCCGCTACTGATCGCTGGAAGAAGTGGTATACAAATGCAACCAAATAAATAAACAAACATTAGTCTAGCATGCCCAAAATGTTTCCAAAACTGTTAACAGGGCAACCTTTGACTGTTTTGAATACACTAGCAGAGCAACTTCTATCTGTATAGATGCATGTACGATTGCTTCACTCCAAGCATCAGATCTTGAACACTGAGTACAAGATAAGCTGGGTAATATTCCCTGTATGGGTGAGAACCTGATTGGAAAGAATTGGCACAATGAGGCCTCTCAGTTAGAGTCTGAGAATACTACTCAATCGACTTTCCAGAGCTACAGCCAGCCCCACCAAGAAGGCGGCAATGGCAAAGAAGCCTTTCTATGGTAAGAAGAATAAATTTTACCCTTCTTGTCCCCTAGCTTCTCAATACCAACCTCAGGGTACCCAGGGGAAGCAACAGCCTCCTAAGCAACAGAAGAAGCCACAGGTTCCTAAATCCCAACCAGCTGCACAGACCTAATCTGCGCCTGGTTTTTGACTTCTTCCTAGAGAACACAGACACCCTGCCTCTGGAGAACCCTCACCCCCTCCACATAGCAGGCAGACTTTGCCATTATGCCCACAGGTTGCATCTTATCATCTCAGAGCAGTGGACACTAAATATAGTGTGAGAGGGGTACAAGCTTCATCTGCAAAGTCCTCCCCCTCCACTCTGGTGAGGGAATACCATTCTTAACCCCCATTTACTGCTCTCCTGCAGCAAGAGATCAACTCTCTTCTGTCTCAGAGTGCCATAGAAGAGGTTCTAACATCCCAACAGGGGATGGGATTCTATTCTTTTACTTTCTCATACCAAAGAAAAACAGAGGGTACAGACCATTTTAGACCTCTGGAACCTAAACAGTTTCTAGTCTGAGAGAAATTCAAAATGGTCTCACTAGGAACCCAGAGTCAGGACTGGCTCGGTTCTCTAGATCTAAAAGAAGCATATACTCACATCCTCATTCATCCAGAACACGAGGTTTCTACGCTTCATCTTCCAAGGAAATCACTACCAATACAAAGTCCTTCCTTTCGGGCTCGCCTCTGCCCCAAGAGTCTTCACAAAGTGTATGGCAGTCGTAGCTGCATATCTAAGGACTCTTGGAATATTCGTCTTCCCCTACTTAAATGATTGGCTTATAAGTGCGCCCATTTCACAGGAGGTTCATCTATCCCTCCATCATACAATGCAGGTACTGCAGAATCTGGGATTTGTGATAAATCTTCTAAAATCCCATCTAGTTCCTACTCGGGCACTAGAATTTATAGGAGCTCTTCTAGATACTCGACGGTCAAGGGCATTTCTGCCCTAGGACCTGTTATACTCGACTAGTGCAGCTAGCATCTCAACCAAGGCTCAAGGACAATCTCTCGGCCAGGGAGATGCTCCAACGTCTAGGCCATATGGCCTCCACAGTGCATGTAGTCCCATATTCCCATCTTCACATGCGGACAGCTCAATGGACTCTTGCCTCTCAGTGGAAGCAAATCTCCGGGGCCCTCAAGATCCAAATCCAAGTCACAGACAGTCTCATAGACTCCCTTCTGTGGTGGTCTATCCCAGAAAATCTTGTAGGATCATCTTTTCAGATGCCTCCACATCAATGCTTCCTGACAACGGATGTCTCAAAACTGGGCTGGGGTGCCCACTTGGACTCTCTCTTCACTCAGGGCCGCTGGATGGAACACGATAAAATTTACTAGAGCTTCGTGCTATCTTCTATGCCCTCAAAGTGTTTCAACAACAATTACAAGGCCACAGAGTTCTTGTTTAGACGGATAATCAAGTAGCTATGTTCTACCTGAACAAGCAGGGGGGAACGGGCTCTTGGGCCCTTTGCTGGGAGGCTCCTCCATCTTTGGTCCTTTACCATTGTTCATCAAATACACCCCCAAGCAGTGTATCTGCCAGGACAGAAAAATGTCTTGGCAGACAGATTGAGCTGGATCCTCCTTCCGCACGAATGCTCCCTCCATCAGGAAACAATTTCCTACATCTTTCGGACCTGGGAACTCCAAAGATAGACCTTTTTACCAATCCGCAAAATGCCAGACTACCTCATTTTTGCACAAGAACCCCGATGTCCAGCCTTCTGCAAGTGGATGCTTTCCACTTTCACTGGGGTCAGGATTGCCTGAATGCCTTTCCTCCTATACACCTGATTCCCAAAATGCTTTTCAAGCTCCAAGCAGAGAGGGACCACATGATCCTCATAGTCCCACACTGGCCACGTCAACCATGGTTTCCTCTCCTACTTCTTCTGTCCCAGACTCGCCCCCTGAGTCTTGAGTCAGCTCACAATCTCCTCTTTCAGGAGGAAAGGACACTACTCCATCCCAATCCACAGTCTCTCCATCTCATGGCTTGGCTGCTGAGAGCATAGTGTTGCAAGATCTTAGCCTTCCCAGGAAGTAAAGCAAATCTTGCTAACCTCAAGAAAACCATCCACCAGACATTCCTATGACTTCAAGTGGCATAGATTCTCTACTTGGTGTTCCAAGAAGGATCTTAATCCCTTTTCAAGTCCTGTGGAAGCTCTTCTTCAGTATCTTCTCCATCTTTCTTCCTCTGGTCTCAAAACAAACTCGGTAAGAGTTCATCTTACTGCAATTGCTGCTTCTCACCATTCCTTGGATGGGCAGCCTATCTGCTCACAACTGCTTATGACGCGTTTCATGAGAGGGCTCTTATTGACCAAGCCTCCCATCAGGCCACCACCGGTGGCATGGGATCTTAATGTCATCGACAACTCCTTAAGCCGCCTTTTGAACCTTTAGCTACAACCTCAATAAAGTTTCTCTCTTGGAAGGTCATCTTCCTTGTTGCTCTCACTTCAGCTAGATGCATCAGTGAACTTCAGGCGTTGGTGGCAGAACCGCCTTATACCTGGTTCCACCACGATAAGGTTGTCCTTAGGACTCACCCCCATTTCATGCCAAAGATGGGGACTCCTTTCCATATCAATCAATAAATTTACTTGCCTATCTTTTTCCGTAGACACAGTATAACAATTTGTCCGTTCTCTGTTAGCTCCGATCACCAAAGTTCAAAAATAGAAAAATAAATATATTTCCAAAATTCTTAATGAGGTCTCAGTATTACAGTGGCTAGGCCTCACAGACTGCCGTCTTAATGAGACCCTACGCCTGATCACATCAACAACCTCAAAGATACAATCAACAGTTTCCTGTTCCTCAGCGAAATGATCTATATAGGAAGTGCTACTAAATTTCTGTAATCTTAGCTTAAAACTAAGCTCCAAAAAAAGCCAAATAGATTTTTATAATTGCTTTTCACGCTGATCAGGAGTCCTGTTTTATCTTATCTTATCATATATAGAGATCCCAACGTCACATCCCCGGCACCATTTAGACGTTTCACAATGCTGTTTCTTCAGGGGATCTTAACTTCATCTATAAATAAAAAAGAATAAATGTGATCACTCGCTATCCCACTCTTTTTTCTTAAGCTATTCTGCAAACCTAACCCACACATATTAAGAACTGTAAACCTACCAGATGATGCTACCCACGTTTTCTCCCTCGGTACAAGTCAACTATTCCCAAAGCACTGCAGGAAGATCAAATGGTTCCGTAAAAACGCCGCGCATGTCTGATAAGCTCACCCTCCTCCCCATTTAAAAGCAACAAAACTCTTTCCTTGAACTACGTCATCCCCCTACTTAAAGGCATACCGTCCCTTCTAATGCTCTCAGAGGTTAGATCGACTTACTTTCTCCGTAGAATTTACCGGCTCATTGATGACCATAACACTTCTATCTAATTAAGATTTTCTATACTCCACTAGAACCGTCTCTGTTTTTTTCCATTCACTGTCGCTAAATTCTCCGTCCTACAAGATGTCAACGTCATCATCTACAATGTTTCTCGTCTATTCATAGGCAAGCTGCCCACTCGACAATATTATTTAAACCCCGCGGTGCCACGGTGTCAAGTGTATAAATTAATCTCTGCTCCTGTAAGATCAATATCTGATCTAATGTCTTTCCCCCACGACCCTGTACTACTTGAATCAAACACAAACATCTAAGTTGTGCAAAAACGTGATTTTTTTGTAGGCAATGTGCCACAAGGGGAGCTTCAAGCACCTTACAGTGTAAACGACTTCGATGTTCCCTCATCCTTACTCGGAACGGTCTAATCGTCTTTCCCACATAGCACAAGCCGCAAGGGCAAACTATTGCATACACTACATTGCGGGACCCGCATGTAGTCGTTTGTCTCAATGTGAAAACTATCCCATGATATTCAAATGATGAAGTTTCTACCGTTAATTCACAAATATCACATCCTTCACACGGCTTATGGCCACCTGTCTGATTGACTGACATTCCTGCACTTGGTAACACCGCCGGGCTTACCCATTCTTTTAGGTTTCGGTGCCTTTGCCAAACGCACCAAACCCGCTTATCCTGAAGCCCCGGTACTGCGGCAAGCACATTAGCATGTTTTCTAAATATTTTTTGAATTCCCATACTCAAAGGGGAATACTTTGAAATGAAATTAACACTGGTATCATCAAATTCCGTGTTCACACTTGGGGGCTTCTTTTGTAACAAAGCCGCTCTATGATTATACAGAGCCCGGGAATATGCACGCTTAAGGAGCGGTTCTGGATACCCCCTCTGCCTAAAATCCCTAATCAACTGCTTAGCTCTCCTCTTGTATTCTGTCTTACTTGAGCAGTTTCGCCTAAACCTTAAAAATTGAGAGAAGGGCAATCCTTCCTTAAGGCGTCGTGGATGCATGCTATCAAAACGTGTGCTCAACAAGATATTCTACTGGCTACGTTGGACGTAGTTTCCCTTTACACTAGTATACCTCAGGCAGCGGCAATACAAGTAGTGGAACATGTATTAGAACAACGGGGGGATGTTTCAGAAACCCTGAGGGCTTTTCTCCTACGTTTAGTACGTCTAGCAGTTAGCCAAAATTATTTTGTCTTTGAAGGGGTCCTATACCAACAAAACACCGGGGTAGCTATGGGCGCCACGTGCGCTCCGAGCATAGCTAACTTTTATATGGGGCTGTTTGAACAACGATGGGTGATCCCGTCACAGTATTCGACCCAAATTATGGTATGGAAACAATTTATTGATGACGTTTTTTTGATCTGGAAAGGAACAGAGGAGTCCCTTCTAGCCTTTTTTGTTTGGTTGGACACTTGTGACAGAAACATTAAGTTTACTCACACCTATCACAGCCATACACTTACATATTTAGATGTTAGCGTTACCCGGGGGTCCGCTGGTTGGGAAACTACCATTTATAGAAAACCCACAGATAGGGTCACGTTTTTACGTTTTGATAGCATGCATCCACGACGCCTTAAGGAAGGATTGCCCTTCTCTCAATTTTTAAGGTTTAGGCGAAACTGCTCAAGTAAGACAGAATACAAGAGGAGAGCTAAGCAGTTGATTAGGGATTTTAGGCAGAGGGGGTATCCAGAACCGCTCCTTAAGCGTGCATATTCCCGGGCTCTGTATAATCATAGAGCGACTTTGTTACAAAAGAAGCCCCCAAGTGTGAACACGGAATTTGATGATACCAGTGTTAATTTCATTTCAAAGTATTCCCCTTTGAGTATGGGAATTCAAAAAATATTTAGAAAACATGCTAATGTGCTTGCCGCAGTACCGGGGCTTCAGGATAAGCGGGTTCGGTGCGTTTGGCAAAGGCACCGAAACCTAAAAGAATGGGTAAGCCCGGCGGTGTTACCAAGTGCAGGAATGTCAGTCAATCAGACAGGTGGCCATAAGCCGTGTGAAGGATGTGATATTTGTGAATTAACGGTAGAAACTTAGTCATTTGAATATCATGGGATAGTTTTCACATTGAGACAAACGACTACATGCGGGTCCCGCAATGTAGTGTATGCAATAGTATGCCCTTGCGGCTTGTGCTATGTGGGAAAGACGATTAGACCGTTCCGAGTAAGGATGAGGGAACATCGAAGTCGTTTACACTGTAAGGTGCTTGAAGCTCCCCTTGTGGCACATTGCCTACAAAAAAATCACGTTTTTGCACAACTTAGATGTTTGTGTTTGATTCAGGTAGTACAGGGTCGTGGGGGAAAGACATTAGATCAGATATTGATCTTACAGGAGCAGAGATTAATTTATACACTTGACACCGTGGCACCGCGGGGTTTAAATAATATTGTCGAGTGGGCAGCTTGCCTATGAATAGACGAGAAACATTGTAGATGATGATGTTGACATCTTGTAGGACGGAGAATTTAGCGACAGTGAATGGAAAAAAACAGAGACGGTTCTAGTGGAGTATAGAAAATCTTAATTAGATAGAAGTGTTATGGTTATCAATGGGCCGGTAAATTCTACGGAGAAAGTAAGTCGACCTAACCTCTGAGAGCATTAGAAGGGACGGTATGCCTTTAAGTAGGGGGATGACGTAGTTCAAGGAAAGAGTTTTGTTGCTTTTAAATTGGGAGGAGGGTGAGCTTATCAGACATGCACGGCGTTTTTACGGAACCGTTTGATCTTCCTGCAGTGCTTTGGGAATAGTTGACTTGTACCGAGGGAGAAAACGTGGGTAGCATCATCTGGTAGGTTTACAGTTCTTAATATGTGTGGGTTAGTTTTGTAGAATAGCTTAAGAAAAAAAAGAGTGGGATAGCGAGTGATCACATTTATTCTTTTTTATTTATAGATGAAGTTAAGATCCCCTGAAGAAACAGCATTGTGAAACGTCTAAGTGGTGCCGGGGATGTGACGTTGGGATCTCTATATATGATAAGATAAGATAAGATAAAACAGGACTCCTGATCAGCGTGAAAAGCAATTATAAAAATCTATTTGGCTTTTTTTGGAGCTTAGTTTTAAGCTAAGATTACAGAAATTTAGTAGCACTTCCTATTTAGATCATTTCGCTGAGGAACAGGAAACTGTTGATTGTATCTTTGAGGTCGTTGATGTGATCAGGCGTAGGGTCTCATTAAGACGGCAGTCTGTGAGGCCTAGCCACTGTAATACTGAGACCTCATTAAGAATTTTGGAAATATATTTATTTTTCTATTTTTGAACTTTGGTGATCGGAGCTAACAGAGAACGGACAAATTGTTATATTGTGTCTGAAGAAACCGTTCAAGCAGTAAGGGCTTTTGGAAATATCTTTTTCCCTAGACAGCATTCCTCTAGGGCAGAGGCAACCCTCCATACTCTTGACTGTAAACAGGCCTTAGCTTTCTATCTTCATAGCTAATTGCATTTCATTTTCTTATGATAAGGCAGGACTATCCCTTGAAGGTCATGTCATTGCCTATAATGTTCGTGCCATGGCGGCATCTATACAATACCAAAAAAACCTATAGGTAGGGGCTAATCAACAATTAAAACAAAAAACCCAACCTCAGAACATTGACCTTCTAAATTCAGTATTTATTGTCGGAGCTAGCCGTAGGAAGGTCGAAAGGGGAAACGACCTACACCAAGCAGGTAGCTACTTTTTATTTATTAAGGTTCTTCACCAAAATTGAAAATTCAAAAATCCATTATATGAAAACGCAAAACGCAAAAAACTTTTAAAAAAGCGATAGATCAGCCATTGTAAAGCTATGACCTGAGCTGCAGTGACAGCGTTTTTTGAGGACGGCTGTTGAAGTTGGAATTTTGGATATTGCACTTGATACAGGGCAAAGGTGCCCGAAACGTGCACGTCGTGTTGGAATCACTTAAACCAGCGTCTATGGACTAAGATAAGTTTTTTGCGTTTTCATAATGGATTTTTGAATTTTCAATTTTGGTGAAGAACCTTAATAAATAAAAAGTAGCTACCCGCTTGGTGTAGGTCGTTTCCCCTTTCGACCTTCCTACGGCTAGCTCCGACAAAAAATACTGAATTTAGAAGGTCAATGTTCTGAGGTTGGGTTTTTTGTTTTAATTGTTGATTAGCCCCTACCTATAGGTTTTTTTGGTATTGTGTTTACTACGTGCCTTTTCTATGGCTGAAGATACATTTGCTTTTACTGAAGAACAACTTGAGTTATTCCGACAGCAACCCTGTCTTCTGGATGAGGGTCAGGCTGTGAGTGCGGTCTCATCTTCAGTAACTGCATATAAAACACTATGTAAACGATTAGTGAGAGCACAGCTGCATGGAGCTGGTATGATCCAGTATTTAAAAGCTAGGGTGATCCCGCGGGGACTTCGGATGACTCGGGGCCCTAAGATGTTTAAGTGGGATACAAATTTTGTAGATAAATGGAATAAGATATCCAATAAATGTAGTTTTGATCTAATGGCGTTAATTTTGGAGCGCACTACTCAGGAGGAAGAAAATCTAAATAAACAAATTACTGAGGCAAAAACTACTCTACTAACATCAATGGGGGAAGATCCATGGAAGGCCAAATTGATTGATCTCGATCGACACAGATTATATTAAATCTCTTAAGACAAAGAAATTCATGCGAGATAAAAATGATTATGATGACAAGCGAGTCTATTACTGGATGTATGAGCAGACAGATTCTTTAGATTCAGAAAGGAAAAATAGTGACCTTTGATCGTACATCTGACGAAACGGATGACAGTACCTCGGGGTCTGAGACTCAGAAGACTACTCGAGGTCGTCCGGTTTTTTTCGGCGAGGTCGTCGACCACGGCAATTTCCAGCGTCCAACGAATGGGACCCTCCAGTCACTCGACAACATTACAAGAAAACTCATCAATAGTGGTTAACCTATCTAGTAGAACACTGACTCCGATGCAAGAAAAGCTGTTAAATTACGGCTTGTCCTTTGTCCCCACCTCCCGTTATGATCCCTTTGAGATGCGGGTCGTTTTGCACCATTTTTTTCAGAAATTAAGGATTATGCATTTTTTTCAACATCGCATCTCTATGAATGATGGTTCTGTGGTTCATCCTAAATCTCGATGGATGCCCCCAGATTTACCGATAGATTCTGTGTTGGCCACCTTTCAATCATTAGTTTTACGTGACCTGTCATCTGTAGAACAGCGTCCTATAAAATCATTTTCTAATTTAACACGGGAGGAACATTCTGCTTTGAAGGAATTAAGTGAGGATTCCTCATTAATTATTCGGAGAGCGGACAAGGGGGGAGCACTAGTTCTACAGGATGTATCTAAATATGAATGGACCCTTCGTGAGCATCTGAATGATACTGCTGTTTATAAACGTCTACTCGAGGATCCTACGCCTTCATTAATACAAGAAATAAAACTTATATTGGGATCAGCTTTATGTAATGGTTGGATAACCAAACGTGAGCATTCATTTCTATTTCGGATGCACCCAATTTGTCCTGTTCTTTACCTACTTCCGAAGATACATAAATCTCTCATTGCCCCTCCGGGACGGCCCATTGTATCATGCCGTAATTCTCTTTTAGAACCATTATCTATTTTTTGTGATGAATTCTTGAAACAAGAAGCGTGTCTGGTACATTCATATATCAAGGACTCTACTCATTTTTTGCAAATGATTTCTGACCTGGATATTCCATCTGGAGCTATACTGGTGACCCTTGATATAGTCTCCCTTTATACTAATATTGATCAGATTTATGGACAATTTCTCCGATTACGGCGTTTATGTCACTCTATTGAGGTGTTTAAATTTTATGCCCAAGATCTTTGTCATTGTTTAAAATCTCGGGGTTATCCAGATTCTATAGTTAATCAAGCATATAAAAGAGCATGTTATACCCATAGGGAGTGGTTGCTAGACCCTGCTTATACTGCTTCAAGATCATTAGATGAATCTAAAATAACAGGGACATTACCATATACAGCCCGGAGTAAGGATGTGTTACAGAACTTAAAAACACACTGGCCAATTCTTCAACTTCACGATTGTTTTAACGTCCCCCTACAGATTGCATTTTCCAGAAGCCGAAATTTGGGCAATACTCTTGTAAAAACATCTATGTTGGAAGATCGTTTAGTATATCAAGAGCCTACTACTGGTCATACTGCATGCCATAAATGTGGATTCTGTGACTCAACACTTACTGGTATAGAATGGCAACATCCGAAAACACAACAAGTATATCAGCGTCGATGGGATACAACTTGTGATTCTACTTATGTTGTGTACCTAATTCAATGCCCATGTCCTCTTGTCTATATTGGTAGAACGATTCGCCCTATGAAACGTCGCTTGATTGAACATGCATCTCGACATCGCCATGCAGTGCTCTCTGCTCCGATGGTTTCTCATTGTATTGAATGCTTTCATAATTTTGAACAACTTTATTGGACTATACTTGACCATGTTCCAGCTAACCCTCGTGGAGGGCAGAGAGAAGATAGTCTTCAATTTTTAGAACGCTGGATATTTCGCCTCGATACAATGGAGCCGGGAGGCCTAAATAGAGAAATTGACTGGCAAAGTCTAATCTGAATAAGTTTCGTCATAACTCAAGTTTTACCAATCAGATCAGGGGTTCCCCGTCATTTGGGGGTTTTCCCGATATTGATTGGTTGGTTCTCTTCCTTTTTAAAAAAGCGATAGATCAGCCATTGTAAAGCTATGACCTGAGCTGCAGTGACAGCGTTTTTTGAGGACGGCTGTTGAAGTTGGAATTTTGGATATTGCACTTGATACAGGGCAAAGGTGCCCGAAACGTGCACGTCGTGTTGGAATCACTTAAACCAGCGTCTATGGACTAAGATAAGTTTTTTGCGTTTTCATATAATGGATTTTTGAATTTTCAATTTTGGTGAAGAACCTTAATAAATAAAAAGTAGCTACCCGCTTGGTGTAGGTCGTTTCCCCTTTCGACCTTCCTACGGCTAGCTCCGACAATAAATACTGAATTTAGAAGGTCAATGTTCTGAGGTTGGGTTTTTTGTTTTAATGGCGGCATCTATGGCAAACCTACATTCTGTTGCCATTGACGAAATTTGCAAAGCAGCCACATGGTCTTTGGTACATACCTTTTGCGGCTCATTACAGTCTCGACAAGGACTCCCATCAGGATGCCATGTTTGGTCAGGCCACACCAGTCGGCACAGTCCATTTTAATCATTTTAAGTGCAAAAACTAATTCTGAAACATGTACACTTATCTTATGGTGTTGCCAAAACTTGTTCCAAAGAATTCAAAGCGTGGTATCAAAGTATAAAGCACGACGTGCACGTTTCAGGAATCTCTTCCCTGTATCAAGTGCTATTTGCATCCAGTGATATAACCGCTGTAAAACGCAGATATGTTATACATCCCTATTTTTCAAGAGGTTGACCATTTTCAATTGGCTAGAAAATCTGTCACTCAAAAAAGAACCACCAATAAGATGAAGGGAAAACCCCATACCAGAAGGGGGATTCCTCTACGTCATAGATGACCTCACAGTAAACTGGTCCACTCAGTTTCTTTATTTAACCCCAAAGGGTGAACCGTGTTCAATCTGTAGATCCAACGTTGTTCTTGCCATTGTAGTCGGGCTAGACGATCACTCCCCCCCCACCCCACCCCACCCCCACCTCCCCAAGGATCTGGAGGGACATGATCAATCATGGAACATTGTAAATCACTAAAAACATGATTATATGTCAAACAATGTTCAACAATAGGAGCAGAAATTACTTGTTGACGAATCTGTGATGCATGTTCATTAAGTCGAGTTTTAATCATCCGTGAAGTCCTGCTGACATACAACAATAAACATGGGCATTGCAGAATATAGACTACAAAGGTAGAACAACAGTCGGTAGTCCATTTGCGCTTAATACAATAGCCTGTCATGGGATGCATCCAACTCTTGTCCACCATTGCTGTGGTACAATGTGAACATGAGTCACAAGAAAAATGACCCTGATTGTGTGAAAATGGAGAGGGTGACCTATCTGAAGGAGCCGTAGAGTGGACTAACATATCTTTCAAATTTGATCCTCGAGAGAATGCTACCATAAGAGGTTTTTGAAAACAAGAGTGTAATCCCAAAATATGCCAATGTTTTTTAAACCTGGGATATTCTTGCTAATGTTTGGTGAGGTGGCACTCCAGCACCCCTTTCAGCCTAAGGGCAACTCCTGTCCTCCATCCCGGAATTTTTCAATGCCAGACATCCATGAAGGATCCATGTCCTCTTGAGGCTTGGTCTGAGGCAAATCTTACCAATTCTGGAGGCATTTATTTGGCATTGGTATCGACGTCACCCATATGTGAAGCAGGGGTGGCTCTATGATGAGGCCGTGAGGCAGAGGCCTCAGGCGGCAACTTTTTGGCGGTGGCAAAAATTGTCCCCAAAAAGACCATCTCACTCGACCTTCAAAATAAAAAAAACAAACAAACAAAAAACGGTTGCAGAAGCTGCTACTGTGCTGCTGCAGCAGCAGCAGCAGAATGAAGTGCCCCCCCTCCCCGCAGGAAATGCCTGTTTCCCATCAGCACCGGCGGTCTCAACTTTAACAGAGCCATGGGAAAGGGAAACACTCTCCCTTAGCGGCTCTGCAAAGCTGAGCTGGCATGGGGGGAAAAAGAATGGCAGGGTTTTTCTGGGGAGGCAGGGGGCCGCAGGGCACTTTATTCTATCACTGCTGGTCTTGAAGGACTGCAAAAGGGGACTGCTACTTCTGGAGAGAGATCTGCAGTTGTAAGTATTTACTTCTGGGAATTTTTCTAAATCTTGGGGGAAAGGGAATTCTTTAGATTAAAACTGATTAATCTGTGAACCCAGTGTATTTGTTAAATCAGTCAGGGACTAGTAGCAGCAAATAGTTTTCAGTTTAAATTTAAAACACAGGGCTTGTGAGTTGACCATGGTGAAATTCAGGTGTTCCTCTATTCAAGCAAGGGCTGTGGGACTCCCCCTGGAGATTGGTCACAGATTACCATAGAAGCACAGGAAAGGGTATTGTGTAGCAACCAGCTTTTAATAAGTCTTCTTTTCCTCCCTCCCTCCCTGACACCCACCCAATCCTGGGATAATCGTAGCTTTATAAGTGCTTAAACCTCTTAAAGGAAAGGAGGTGCCATATTCACTCTCAGGTGCAGCTGTCTATTCTCATCAGCATACATTAAGGACCTGAGATTAATTAAACTTCAGGTGAACAAAGTACATTAAACGTATTAGGTATAGTTTTATTAGTATAAGTATCCCCAGCAACCCTTAGTAAGTAAAGAACTTAAATATCTAAACACAACCTTAAAACGAAGATGCAGACAGCAGTCCAGCAGCGAGATGGGGGCTTTCAGGTCTTTTGCATTGAGTGTCACATGTATGATATTCTCCCAGTTGGTGAGGGATCTTACGTGTGCACAAGGTGCAAAAAGCTGTTTGCTCTCAGGGAACAAGTCCGATCTCTGGAGGCAAGAGTAGCAGACTTGGAAGACATAAGGAAGACAGAGAGGTCACGTGACAGGAGAGCATCACTCTGGTGTGGCAGGAAGTGATCCTATAGCTAGGACCTGTCCTCCAGGTGATGTAAAACCCTCTCACACCGAGGAAGTTTCTCCAGGGTCATGTGCCCATAAGGGAAGGGTTAGGACAGCCATTATAGCTGGTGATTCAATCGTTAGGCATGTAGATAGCTGGGTGACTGGTAGACGTGAGGATCGCCTGGTAACATGCCTGCCTGGTGCGAAGGTAGCAGACCTCACGCGCCACCTAGACAAGGTCTTAGATAGTGCTGGGGAGGAGTCTGCTGTCTTGATACATGTCGGTACCAATGACATAGGAAAATGTGGTAGGGATGTTCTGGAGGCTAAATTTAGGCTTTTAGGTAGGAAGTTGAAGTCCAGAACTTCCAGGGTAGCGTTCTCTGAAATGCTTCCCATTCCACAGACAGGAGCCAAAAGGCAGGCAGAACTCCAGCGTCTCAATGCGTGGATGAGGATTTTGGATTTGTTAGGAACAGGGGAACATTCTGGGGAAAGGAGGGGCTCTTCCGAAGGTATGGGCTTCACCTTAACCAGGATGGAACCAGGCTGCTGGCATTAACCTTTAAAAAGGAGATAGAGCAGCTTTTAAACTAGATAATAGGGGAGAGCCTACAGTCGCCCAAGAGCTCATGGTTCAGAACAATGTATCCTTGAAGGATACTACCAAAAAAATGAAGTTAGGGCACATCAGCAGAGAGGTTCCAATAAAGACAAAGACAGCCCAAATGCCCTGAGTACAGTGCAGACAGACCTTAAAGATTCGAAATTACCCCTGCCTACTGATAACCAGATTAATATGAATAAAATACAGTCTCTACAATGCTTGTATGCAAATGCTAGAAGTCTAAAAAATAAGATGGGAGAGTTAGAATATATAGCACTAAATGAGAGGTTAGATATTCCAATCATATCAGACACATGGTGGAAGGAGGACAACCAGTGGTACACTGTGATACCTGGGTACAAACTATATCATAATGATAGAGCTGTTCAAATTGGTGGAGGGGTTGCGCTCTATGTTAGAGAGGGCATTGAGTCAGAAAGGATTAAAGTTTTGCAGGAAACAAAATTTGCTGTAGAATCTCTATGGATTGAAATTCCATGTAAAGAGGGGAAGGCGATGTCTGTGGGGGTGTACTATCGACCTCCTGGCCAGAATGAACAAATTGATGATGAAATGCTCAAAGAAATCAAGGAAGCTCAGAAAGGTTACAGCGCAGTAATAATAATGGGTGATTTCAATTCTCCAGGACCAAGCAGGAATCAGTCCTCACATATGGGTGACGTCGGCGCCGACGGAGCCCCCATGCAGAGCATTTCCCCAGCTTTCACAGAAAGCCTTTGGGACTGCCAGCATGCATGCGCAGTCCCCTTCCCGCCCAAGGGTGCCATCTTGCTCAGTCTTCTTTTTTCTGCGGAGCCCGACGGACGTGGTTCTTGTTCACCCATGAAAAAAGTTGATTTTTCGTGTTTTTTTCTCGGTTCGACTCCGATTTCCCCTTTCCTCATCTCCGCTCTGTTCCGTTGGTAGACATCTGCAGGGCCGCTACTTGGTCTTCAAGCCAGACTTTTGCGGCCCACTACTGCCTTGAGAGAGAGTCCCGCAGGGACAGTGCTTTCGGACAGGCGGTGCCCCGTAATCTCTTTGAGGTATAGGCAACTCCTACCCTCTGGCCCTGGTGTTGGGCTACCGTTCGGGGGCGTTCTCAGAGAAAATTCTTTTTGTACATGCTGAGGCTCTAGAGGGAGCATTTTTTTCAGCTTTGGGTTCTCGGTAGCCTTAAGCTGGGGAGTCCCATATGTGAGGGCTGACTTCCTGCTTGGTCCTGGAGAAAGAGTAGTTACTCACCTGTAACAGATGTTCTCCAGGAGCAGGTGGAATCAGTCCTCACAACCCTCCCTCCTCCCCTTGGAATTGCAGTCATATGATTTATTTTGGTTTTTTGCTGTCTTTTAGCTATGTCATCAGACTGAGCAAGATGGCACCCTTGGGCGGGAAGGGGACCATGCATGCGTGCTGGCAGTCCCAAAGGCTTTCTGTGAAAACTGGGGAAATGCTCCACATGGGGGCTCTGTCGGCGCCGACGTCACCCATATGTGAGGACTGATACCTGCTGCTCCTGGAGAACACCTGTTACAGGTGAGTAACTACTATTTACCCCGGTATCGACTGGGTCAGTGTCACGGCAGGACATGCTAGGGAGATAAAGTTCCTAGATTAAATAAATGACTGCTTCTTGGAGCAGCTGGTTCATGAACCGACCAGAGGGGAAGCCATATTAGACCTAGTCCTTAGTGGAACACCAGATCTAGTGCAAGAGATAAGGGTGTTGGGGCCACTTGGCAAAAGTGATAATAGCATGATCGCCTTTGATTTAATTAGTGGAGGAGGGATAGTAAGGAAATGCACAGTACTACCTTTTAACTTTCAAAAGGGAGACTATGATAAAATGAGGAAAATAGTTAAGAAAAAAACTATAAGGAGCAGTTGCAAAGGTTAAAGACTTACATCAAGCTTGGGTGTTGTTGAAAAATACTATCTTGGAAGCCCAGACCAGCTGTATTCCACGCTTTAAGAAAAGTGGAAGGAAGTCCAAAAAACTGCCAGCATGGTTTAAAGGTGAGGTCAGAGAGGCTGTTGCCAAAAAAGCATCTTTCAGGAAATGGAAAAAAGAGCCAAACAATGAAACCTGGAAATAGCACAAGCACTGGCAAGTCAAATGCAAGGCATTGATAAGGCAGGCAAAGGAAGAATTTGAGAAGAAGCTTGCTGCGGAAGCAAAAACGCGAAATAAAGACTTTTTCAAGTACATTCGTAGCAAAAAACCTGTGAGAGAGTCAGTTGGTCAGGGGTTAAAGGGGCACTAAGAGGTCACAAGGCGATAGCGGAGAGACTGAATGAATTCTTTGCTTCAGTCTTTACTGAGGAAGATGTAGGGATGTTACCCATGACTGAAGTGGTATTTAAAGGTGCAGAAGAATTAAAGGAAATATCAATACATCAGGAAGATGTATTACAACTGTTAGATAAACTGAGTAGCAAATCACCTGGGCCGGATGGTACACATCCAAGGGTGTTGAAAGAACTGAAATATGAGATTGCAGACCTGCTATTAGTAACCTGTGAACTATCATTATAATCATCTCTAATACCTGAAGATTGGAGGATCGCCAATGTAACACCAATTTTTAAAAAGGGTTCCAGGGGTGATCTGGGAAACTACAGACTGGTGAGCCTGACGTCAGTACCGGGAAAAATGGTAGAAACCATCATAAAGAATAAAATTACTCAGCATGTAGATAGTCATGGCCTAATGGGAGACAGCCAACATGGCTTTAGACAAGGAAGATCTTGTCTTACTAATCTGTTATGTTTTTTTGAAGGAGTGAATAAACAGGTGGACAAAGATGAGTCGGTTGATTTGGTGTATCTGGACTTTCAGAAAGCCTTTGACAAGGTCCCTCATCAGAGACTTTTGGCAAAACTAAAGAGTCATGGGATAGGAAGCAGTGTACTACTGTGGATCAGGAACTGGTTAAAAGATAGAAAGCAGAGGGTAGGGCTAAATGGCCAATTTTCCCAATGGAGAAAGGTGAATAGTGGTGTACCCAGGGATCTGTGCTGGGTCCGCTGCTTTTTGACATATTCATAAATGACCTGGAAAGTGGAAAACGAGTGAAGTTATCAAATTTGCAGATGGCACAAAACTATTTAAAGTTGTGAAAAACCAAGAGGATTGTGGAAAATTGCAAGAGGATCTTGATAAATTGGAGAACTGGGCATCAAAATGGCAGATGAAATTTAATGTGGACAAGTGCAAAGTTATGCACCTAGGGAAGAACAACCCAAACTATGGTTACATGATGCAAGGTTCTACATTAGGAACCACCACCCAGGAAAAAGATTTAGACGTCATTGTGGAGAACATGTTAAAACTCTCAGCCCAGTGTGCAGCGGCGGCCAAGAGAACAAATAGAATGCTAGGTATCATAAGGAAATGAATGGAAAATAAAACAAGAGATATTATAATGCCTCTATATCGTTCCATGGTGAGACCGCACCTTGAATATTGTGTGCAATTCTGGTCGCTGTATCTTAAAAAGGATATAGCGTTATTAGAAAAGGTTCAGAGAAGAGCCACCAGAATGGTAAAGGGGATGGAAGGGTACTCCTATGAAGAAAGGCTAAAAAGGTTGGGGCTCTTTAACGTTGAAAAGAGATAGCTGAGGGGAGATATGATAGAAGTCTATAAATTAATGAACGGAGTGGAACGGGTAAACGTAGATCGATTTTTTACGTTATCAGAATTTAGAAAGACTAGGGGACATGCAATGAAGCTACAGGGTAAATTATTTAAGACTAATAAAAGAAAATATTTTTTCACTCAACGTGTAATCAAACTCTGGAATTTGTTATCGGAGGATGTAGTAAAGGCTGTTAGTGTAGCTGGGTTTAAAAATGGTTTTGACAAGTTCCTGAAGGAGGAAAGGTCATAAGAACATAAGATATGCCATACTGGGTCAGACCAAGGTCCATCAAGCCCAGTATTCTGTTTCCAACAGTGGCCAATCTAGGTCATATGTACCTAGCAGTTTCCCCAAGGGACACAGGTTCCACAATGCTTGTATTGGTTCAAGCATTGATATCCTGGGTCCCTTCTTAATAATGGTTTATGGACCTTTTCTCCAGGAACTTGTCCAAACCTTTTTTAAACCCAGCTACACTAACAGCCTTTACTACATCCTCCGGTAACAAATTCCAGAGTTTGATTACACGTTGAGTGAAAAAATATTTTCTTTTATTATTCTTAAATAGTTTACCCTGTAGCTTCATTGCATGTCCCCTAGTCTTTCTATATTCTGATAAGATAAACAATCGATCTATGTTTACCCGTTCCACTCCGTTCATCAATTTATAGACTTCTATCATATCTCCCCTCAGCCGTCTCTTTTCCAGGTTAAAGAGCCCTAACCTTTTTAGCCTTTCTTCATAGGAGTATCCTTCATCCCCTTTACCATTTTGGTGGCTTTTCTCTGAACCTTTTCTAAAATCGCTATATCCTTTTTAAGATACGGCGACCAGAATTGCACACAATATTCAAGGTGCGGTCTCACCATGGAACGATATAGAGGCATTACAATATCTTTTGTTTTATTTTCCATTCCTTTCCTTATCATACCTAGCATTCTATTTGCTCTCTTGGCCGCTGCTGCACACTGAGCCGAGGGTTTTAACATGGTATCCACAATTACGCCTAAATCTTTTTCCTGGGTGGTAGTTCCTAATGTGGAACCTTGCATCGTGTAACCATAGTTTGGGTTGTTCTTCCCTAGGTGCTTAACCTTGCACTTGTCCACATTAAATTTCATCTGCCATTTTGATGCCCAGTTTTCCAATTTATCAAGATCCTCTTGCAATTTTCCACAATCCTCTTGGGTTTTAACAACTTTAAATAGTTTTGTGTCATCTGCAAATTTGATAACCTCACTCGTTATTCCACTTTCCAGGTCATTTATGAATATGTCAAAAAGCAGCGGACCCAGCACAGATCCCTGGGGTACACCACTATTCACCTTTCTCCATTGGGAAAATTGGCAATTTAGCCCTACCCTCTCCTTTCTATCTTTTAACCAGTTCCTGATCCACAATAGTACACTGCCTCCTATCCCATGACTCTTTAGTTTTGCCAAAAGTGAGGAACTTTGTCAAAGGCATTTCTGAAAGTCCAGATACACAATATCAACCAACTCACCTTTGTCCACCTGATTATTCACTCCTTCAAAAAAACATAACAGATTAGTAAGACAAGATCTTCCTTGTCTAAAGCCATGTTGGCTGTCTCCCATTAGGTCATGACTATCTACATGCTGAGTCATTTTATTCTTTATGATGGTTTCTACCATTTTCCCGGGACTGACGTCAGGCTCACCGGTCTGTATTTTCCCGGATCACCCCTGGAACCCTTTTTAAAAATTGGTGTTACATTGGCGATCCTCCAATCTTCAGGTATTAGAGATGATTTTAATGATAGTTCACAGATTACTAATTATTAAGAAGGGACCCAGGATATCAATGCTTGACCCAGTACAAGCTTTGTGGAACCTGTGTCTTTTGGGTTAACTGCTAGGTACATATTACCTAGATTGGCCACTGTTGGAAAGAGGATACTGGGCTTGATGGGCCTTGGTCTGACCCAGTAAGGCATATCTTATGTTCTTCTGATCTCACTGTGCATATGGAGCAAGCTAAATGAATGCTGCTTTTTCTGACCTTCCACTACAGTGCGTAAAGCTGTAAAAACTTACTCTGAAAATCTTGAGAGGATTCCTGCCACAATTCTCCCAGCAGTGCCATCACCACCAACACCAGGAACAGAGCAATGGCAGTGGGACCATTTTTTACTGCGAGGCTACTAGTAATCTGTGACGAGGTGTAACCTGAAAGTAAACAGTATGTTTATTATATAGGGCAATACCAAATCAAAGCTGAAAGAGAAGCTGGTTTCAGGATAAGTGATGCAAGTAGATGGAACTTAGTATGGGCCTCTTGATTAAATCTGAACCCCATCTAAGCCAGAGTCAAACTAGGTTAGTCAGCCCGCACAACACTAATATGTACAATATGGTATATCTTCGCAGTGTGGTTTTATTCTAAGAAAGATACTAATGTCTGAAACTGAACAATGATGCTATAGGTTAGGTAAATATATTTATCCATCAAAACACAGGACTGAATTAGGCACACAATTGGGTGACATCATTGGACAATGTTGGGACAAAACAGCTCTTCCAGAGCTCAGAACTAGTATAAAGGTCTGAGCATGTGTGACCCTTTCCACATGCAGTGGTGTCCTCAGTTTTCCATTCCATTTTTTCTATTCATATCCATCAATCATTTGCACATCTCACAATTACAAAATAACACACATTATAATCCCCTCAATTTGGTTTCTTTTCACTCTACCGAATGAACACACAAGCAAAGCTATCCCAAATTTTGAAAAAAGTTTTTCTTCTTCTCCTCTTACATTATTCATCATTTTCTTTCACTTTTTTCCGTAACTATTTTGTTTGATTTAAAAAAATGTTATTCTTTGTTTTGAACTTGCGCATACCAAGGATGATTTTTAGCCTTGTCCAGCTTGTAGAAGAAAAATCACCCATGCCAGGTGTCTCATCTGTTTGGTCTCAGAGCATGCAAAATTGAAAGCAAACACTGTGGTTTTATTTCCCTGTGAGCCTGGAAGGATCGACTCAGTCAACTCTGAAACTACTTTAAGGCAGTAAAGACATTCTTGCTTGCACAGGAGAAAAGAACTTTCTTGATGCAGAGTTCAGTTAATTCTACACACTCAAGTAGGTTCTCTTCTACTGATGTTGCTTCTGTTCTCACATGCAGTTAAGGCAAAAGTCCTGTCGTCAATGGGCAGCACCATATATCCTCTGATTCTTTTCAAATCTCATATGCGACTTCATAACATAAAGCACAAATGTCTTCAATGCAGATGCACAGGTCTGAGCACAAGGCAACTTCTAAGCTACACTCCAAGGTGATGGAAAAGCACCATCATCTCTATGCGAAAGACAGCAGCCACCTTAAGTGCAAACAGTTGAACATTACTTCTGTGCCATCAGTGCTGAGCAAGAAGCCTCGGCAGGCACATAATGCTGACATGGTGCCATCAGTGCAGAAACTTTGACAGCCTTTTGGCACTGATGTGTCGTCTTCAGTGCCAGCTATCTTGAGTTCAGTGCAGTGCCACACCCTGTTCTGTGCATTGATCTATCTCCAGGAACAAGCAGGAATGAGTCTTCACATATGGGTACGTCGGTACCGACGGAGCCTGCGTGGGAATGCTCCCCAGCGCCCAGAAAAGAAAGCCTTTGGGAGCATCCCACACGCATGCGTGCTGCCTTCCCGCCCATTCACTTCCCTCTCATCACTTTTCCATTTTCCGCGTAGCTGGCAGGACGTATTCCTGTCACCGCAGAAAATGCTTCTTTTTTATTCTTGTTTTTTGTGGTCACGTCTGCCTTCCCTCGACACCACCGGTACTGCTGGTGCTTTTCTCTCTTTTTACTAAAAATTTCTTCGAAGGAATTTTTTCCTGTTTAGTGCCTGATGGTTTCTTGGCCACTAGGCCTCTATCCTTTCCATTATGGAACAGCCAGCCACTATCCTTAAGAAATGCTGAAAGTGTGGCGGTACAAATATATTTTTAGACACTCGTACTTGGTGTCTAAAATGTTTAGGTCCTGACCATTGCCCACTGAAGTGTCTTTCCTGCAGGAGCTTAAATAGAAGAAGTCTTCAGGATTGAGCACAACTCGATACTCGGTTCACATCAGACTGGATGTCACCAGCCAGAATATCTTCTTTCTCACAGGATCAGGTAACCAAACAAAAGTCTGTTAAGACTAGCCAGTCCTCGAGTGGTAGATCTCCTTCTAAGCATCGAGATGCCTCTGGCATTGCCCTCAAGGACATTTTGGCAATAAAGCACCGGCGGGAGTCTTCGGGCTCCAAAGCATTAATGGGGCTTCAGGTTGTTTGAGGTTCTTACCTCCATGGACATACCTGGGTCATGCTCGGTGGTTGTGGCCGCATCGGGCGGTACCGACACCCCGGCATCGGCTATGGTGATGGATGAGGTATTCCTCACCAATGAACGTAGTCTAGTGAATCAGCTACTTCGGTACCGCTAGAGTCGCTGCAGACTGTTCCCCGACTATCGGTATCGGCTTCGGTACCGGTATCGACATCGACATTGGCACTGGTGTCGGTACCGTTGATGCTTGCTTCGACAGACTCACTTCCTTCGATGCCGAGCCTGGAATCGTTCTCTAGCATGGAGGATTCGGTACCGACTCGTCTCGGTACCGACCTTGGGCGGTACCGAAGACATCTCTTTAAAGAAAATCCGATGCTTCATCCTTTCAAGTCTTCCGATCCCGATGACTGGGATGAATCCATCGGTACCAAGGCTGAATTTTCAACAATTCCAGCCTTTACCCCTCATTTCATAGGGTCCTCCTCAGGAGAGATTTTTTTCAAGCTTTTCTGCTTGATATGGCAAAGTTACTTGCCATTTCTATAGCTGGTAAAGAATCTATACCAGGGGATTCAGAAACTTTGCAATTCCCCTGGGTTCCAAAGGAGGTGATCATGCTTCCTTTGCATCAGATCTTACAGGATCTACTATTAAGAATGTGGGAAACTCCTTTGACGGTATCCTCACATTCTAAGACACTTGACACTATGTACAAGGTGCTACCTTCTCCAGGTTTTCAAAAGACTCAACTTCCTCATCATTCTGTTGTTGTAGAATCAGCAATGAGGCGTATTAAGAGTGCAAAGAAGCACTCCTCTTATCTGCCAGGTCATGAGTCTAGGACTTTAGATGCCTTTGGACGTCGATCCTTCCAGGCATCCATGCTTTCAGCAAGAATTCTCATATATTTTCTATATGGGATTATCTCTTGAAGAGTTCACAAAGAACTTAAAGCTTTTGAACCCTTTGCTTCAAGAACATAAAAGAGCAGACTATTTCTTATTAGTCAGTCATGCTCAAAATGTCTCTAAGTTCCTTAATCGTGCTTCCCTGGACTGTTTTGAGTCTATTAGCAGAACTTCTGCTATAGCCATAGGGACACGACGAATGGCCTGGCTCCAAGCTTCAGACTTGGACAAATGGGTACAAGAAAGGCTGGGAAATACTCCTTGTACTGGTGAAAATCTCTTTAACAAGGATGCTTTATTCCAAGCTAATCAGTTAAACACTGATATTGTTGCTTTCAGAGGATTGTCAAAACTTTCCTCTATCCCAGCTAGTAAAAAAATCTCCTAACAAACTTTATCCCCCTAGGGGAAAAAATATTTAGCCATCTTCTACCCATCATGCAGATGTTTCCAAAGAAGGGCAACATCATACCAGGCTAAGAAAATCAAAACCTCAACAGGCTCAGCAAACCCAGCAGTCGCAGGGTTTCTGATATTTTATTCATTAAATCTCTTTTTCCTGTTTGAGGTTTAGAACCGGTAACCTACTTCTTATCAACAGAAGCATCTCATCCTTACTGAGATATCAGTGATACACTGACTCAATCCTCGACTCTAGGCATGAATCTCTTGCCACAAGAGAAATCCATTCTTTTAGCTCCAAGAGCTATTGAGGACAGTCATGCCCTACAGGTAACAGGTTTCTCCTCTCCTTTTTGAAGGAAAAAGAGGAGTAACAACTAACAGGGTAGGCTATGCCCTTCACCTTGACAATTTTCCTGTACGAGGATATCTCATAGTTTTGACTGCAAGGGGGCTTTACCTTTTCAGGGACTTACCAAATTGTAAGTCTTCTCAACTCTGTATTACTTTCTGTCCCTCTTAGTCGAGACATTCAGTCTCTAAGAGTGATACTATTCAACTGGAGAGCTTACTTTTTAAGCCCATAGGATTTTCTTCAATACCTACTCCAGTAAGTGGTTTCCATACAGAGTTTTCTTCCCCTTTGCAATCTTCTCAAATATTTCTTTTAAGACAGCTTATCAGACGGTAATTGAGTTTTACCACTCCTAATTATGTCTGTCGGTCCTTTTCCAATCTATAGGACCTAACTTTTTCTGTTGCCTTAATAACAGATAATTCCAAGAGAGGTTCCACAACCCACTTGGACAATTTATCATTGCAGGCAACCGGCCTGTCTACTATTCTTAGCCATCTTCAATTCTTATTGGCTCCAACAGAATAGATTAGGTTGCACACTGGCAATTAAACAGCCAGATCTCACCTAAGCAACCTACAACATGCTCTCTGCAATTATACAAAAAAGCTCTGCAACTATGGGCCTTTGCCAGAGAGCGTCAGAACCATTCCTAGTAGGTAACTTCCAGATGGTTAAAAAGGCTTTGCCCAGTCATGCTCCTACATGGCTGGTGTTTTCCTACTCTTACCATCTTCCTTAAAATTTCCTTTTAAGGAAAAGGAACCAGGGCTTAGACCACGTGAAAGCATGAAGAATTGCTCAATTCCCTGGGTTGTTCCACATCTCCAGTGGAACACTTACAACAGGGATGCATTCCTTTTCATTGCAGTCGGTCCTTGTCTAGTGCTTTCCTTCTAATTCCCAATACTTCATTGAAGCTTATGCTGAACAAAGAACGCATGATACTCATATTGCCCTCATAGAGGGGCAAACATGGTATCCCCTTATATTGCGTCGTCTTCTCCAGCTACTACACTGAAGTTATAGAAGGATCCAGACTTGCTGTCTTAAGACTAAGGATCTCCTCTGCACCCCTTCACGTAGGTCTCCATTCCTAGTTATTCAAAGGCTAGAATTTTTAAAGAAATCTAGACCTCTCCTTATAAGTAAGAACATCCCACTGGTTTCCATGAAACCTTCTCCATGGTTCTTCCACTTGTAACCAGAAAGAGATTCTCTATCCATATTCTCAAGCAGGTCTTACCCCTTCTTGTTATTTAGAAAATACCTTCTTTTACCGTAACCTTTCCGGTTACGTTACATCTGAAGCTCTCCATGTAAAGTCATTATTCTAAGTGACATCACTTAGGTAAGACATTACTGATCTTCAAGAAATTGGAGGCTACAGCGCCTACTACAAATCTTTTTTTCTTTCATTTGGATAAAGGGGTCTTAAAGACCCATCCTTTTTCTGCAAGGTGTATTTCTACCTTTTCGTCCAAACCAGTCAGATTTATCTCCTCTCTTTCCTAGAGCCTTATTCTGCTCCAAGGACAAAGAGCTTTAAACTTTGGCCTACAGAAGCTATAGCTTTTCCTCCAAAGTCGAACCTCAAACTTCCCCAGTTTTTCTTCTGGGATTAGTTCTAGCCATTAAGGCTTCTGACCTCTGCCTGTATTTATTTTGTTTATATTCTCTTATATACCACACTATTCTGCATCAGTGTGGTTTACATTGAACAAACTGAAATACTCGTACATTAAACAGGGCATTATAACTTGGAGATAACTATTTTACAGGGAACATAGGCTATGGAGGGTTAAGTGGCTTGCCCAAGACCACAAGGAGCACCTGTGGGACTAGAAACCCCAGTCCTTCCGGTCCAAGGTTGCTGTCCTCTAGTGGGATTTGAATCCCCGACCTTCCGGCCTGAAGCACCTTGCCCCAACCACTAGGCCACTCCTCCACTCCATTGTAAAATTTATTTTCCTCTACTTCACAGTGAGGTAATTTCTTTGAGGATAATGTACTGGCTCTTAGCAGCAGACCCATATTAGCCTCAACAAATACTTTCGCAATACTTTTGAGTAAGATCCACATTAGAAAATTGAAATTCAATATTTACTAACAATTATGATCTACACAAAGACTCCCCTCTAGACGCCTTGTTTAGTCAAGCTGTTCCACAGCACACCCTTTTTAATTCAACTCCCACCCTCCATCCCTTGGATGCCTGAGGTTCTGGGAAATAGCATGGCCCATCTATTAGATTTCCAACATGCTGGGACCTCCTCTAGGCATCTCTAGCTTGGGAGTCCCCATATGTGAAGACTCATTCCTGCTTGTTCCTGGAGATAACACAGTTACTTACCTGTAACAGGTGATCTCTGGGAACAGCAGGAATAAGTCTTCACAACCCACCCACCTCCCCTAGGAGTTGTTCTCTCTCTCTCTCTCTCTCTCTCTAATTTGCCTACTTCCCTCCTTCGGTCTCAGCTACAAACCCAACTGATGAGAGGGAAGTGAATGGGCGGGAAGGCAGCGTGCATGCGTGTGGGATGCTCCCAAAGGCTTTCTTTCTGGCCGCTGGGGAGCGTTCCCCCGCAGGCTCCGTCGGTACCGACATACCCATATGTGAAGACTTATTCCTGCTGTTCCCAGAGATCACCTGTTACAGGTAAGTAACTGTGCTTTCCAGCACAGAACCAGGATAGACTTCCTCCTATTCATTGATTATTGCATAGAGGTCTATATTATATCCAGATGCAGGCCACACTTCTACACTAGATACCTTGAACTTTCAAGCTTCAAATGTGAAATGGCATTTTAGAAATGACGTCCAGATACAGTCTGGGACATCCAGGCAAACCATCTGAAAAACCCCAGGGATGTTTACATTTCGGCCCAGTTTTAGAAATATGGATGTCTCCAAATGGGTGGTTGCAGAAACAGCTTCTTGGATGTCCCAGCTAGCATTTTCAGAAGGGGGACATCTATGTTCAGTGATATTTCAGACACTCAGAGGTGCAGTGATGGGTTAGTCATCTGGGTTTGTATTTACATGCAGATTTCTTTGCCCAGGCAACGCTGACAGTGATGATGACAGTGCATTATGCTGTTCCCCCTGGTAATATTGCTGCTATGAAATGAGCACTTTTTTGCTCCTTATTCATAGTCATGAACATGGACGCCTCAACAACCAAGACCAGATATGCTTGTGCCATTTTGGAATTGCACTATGACATGCATCTTCATTGCTCCACCCATGCCACTTCTCCCGCATGACCTCATTCTACTTGGACATCTTTGCACTAAGGATATTCATATATCTGATTTCTACAATAGCTCCAGGGATGCCCTCATGAATTGGATGTCTACATACTCATTTTCAGACATCAAAAGCATGAATAGTGCTTATAAAATAACCCCCATAGTGCCATTAACATTAACCCTTGGTCTTGTCATGTTGGTGAATGAATCTTTTGTATCTACCAGAGCAGTCACATTCATTCTTGTGGATGCCCAATAACTATGTCAAAGGCTACTGCAAGGATCTATCAGGTATGAAACCAGGCCACATCATAGGCCTCTCAATCTACAGGCATTACCCATTCACAGACAGAAACATATTCCTTCCAGGATCCTATGGTTTCTTCTTTAGCCACATCAGATTCTGACCTTCATCTTCCCTAAGGAGGAAGGATTTCCAAAGAGTTGTTGGAATTATCCAGATCCTACTTACATTCCAGAACAATCAGAGAAGCAGGACTGTATAAAAAAGGAGAAGATTGGTGCCTCTCAGACAGATGGCAGCACGTACGATCAGGGGCTTCAACATCAGAACCATTCCACCAGAAGCAAGGTGTCCCACAAGGATTCTCCCTCTCTGCCCTGATGTTCAACATATACATGCAGCCCATCTGTAACCGCATCCGGTCTTTCAATGTTAACTGCTTGATATATGCAGATGATGTACTGCTTTACATGCCATTCTCGACAGAGAACTCGGACCTCTCCCCACTGACAGACTGCTTTAATGCAGTATCCAACTGGCTCCAAACCCAAAACCTCCGAATTCAGCATAAGAAAACAGGTCCTTTTCATCACGAGGAATCAAAACTTCACCACGCCACCCTATTTAAAGGTCAAGGAAGCAGAACTACAGACCAAACACATGATCCGGTACCTCGGAGTCACTTTAGACCAGCGCCTGGACATGAAGGTGCACATAAGCAACATAGAGCAGTATACCATAAGATCTGAACTCTCAGGCACCTACGCTTCCTGTTGGAACCGGATGACTTCCGGACAATTTATCAAGCGTTGATCATACCACACTTTGATTATGCAAATTCAGTCCTACAGGGACTCCCTCAATCCACCCTGAACCCGCTACAGCTCACGATGAACGCTGCAGCGAGAGTTCTACATGGAGCATCCAGGAAAGACCACATGACGCCCATCCTGAAACATCTCCACTGGCTACCTATACATGGCAGACTCACATTCAAAACCTTACTGCTGACTTCAAAGCCATCAATGGGCTCTCCTCCACATCACTAGCAGAGCTTATCCAAGCCACTCCCCCCAACAGGTCCAGAAGATCGGTAGCAGTCAACACACTGATAGTCCCGAAAGCAATAACCCAATGCACCCAGGCAACAGCAAACAGGGCTTTCAAATTCTCTGCGCCTAGATGCTGGAACACCCTTCCACCCAGCATCCGGGCAATCCCTGACCTAGCCCAGTTTAGGAAGGCATTGAAACACCTCTTCCTCATGTACTACCCAGTTGACAGTGCTACACTAGCCCCTTCCACTGTCTAGCCCTTCCAGTACAATTGAACCTTACCATACAAGACACCCATGACTACGACTAGCGAGATACGACTTGTCACGTCGCATAGATGTAAATAGTTTCCCCAGGTTATCCAAGTTCTAGTACCTGTTCCTTGTAAACACAGATCAGCCAATGAAATGTGTAAGTTTTATGTTCCATGTGAACCGCACGGATGTTGAATAGCGCGGTATAGAAGAGACTCTAAATAAAGGCTCATCAACAACCTTTGCTGTTGATACCACGTCACTGGATGAAAGTGAAGATGGTCTGAAACATTTGCTTATCAAGATTAAGGAACATAGTCTTAAACTTTGCCTGCACCTTAACAAGAAGAAGAGAAAGATCCTGACAACAGGCAAAATAAAAAATTTCATCATTGATGGAGAAGAAATAGAAATAGTAGAGAACTTCATCATGCTTGTATCCATAATCAGTAATGAAATGGCAAGCAGTCAAGACCTCCAGTGACGCATAGCTCTTGGCAGAACAGCTATGGAGCACATTGAGAAATTTGACTTTCCAAGCCATATTTTCAATAATAGCATATGGATGTGAAAGTTGGAGAGTGAATAAGCAAGACAGAAAGAAAATTGATGCCTTCGAATTATGGTGCTGGTGAAGAATACTGTATATATCATCGATTGCCTGAAGAACAAATCAATTGGTACTGGAGGAGATCAAAGCTAAGCTTTTCTTGGAGGTTCAAATTACAAGAATGACCAGGGCCAGCACTACCATTAGGTGAACTAGGCAGTTGCCTCGAGCGCCAGCCCTCCAGGGGCACCCATTGCCACCACTGTTGCCCCTCTCCAGGACCGACAGCAATGGGCAATAGCTGCAAACAGCTCCGCAGAGCTTACCTTCAAGCTTTGGCGCCGTGGGGCTATTTGCTTCCACCCCTCTCAGAATCTCAATGCCGATTAGATGTTCATATACTTTTAAATGGAAGAAGTTTTCAGTTTGGTATTTCATAAACAGTCAAGACCTAGGATTGCCGATTCTCTTCTATCTCAGTGCAGCATCAACCTATTTTTTCAGATTGGACAGAGCTGGCTTCACACTGTTTCATGATTTCAAGATTCATGAAGGGGCTTCTCAAGCCACCAAAACAAAAGTCTCCTGCTCCATGCCCGAATGTTGGTGATGTCACCAAAACATTATGGACATTTCAGCCGATGGAATCCTTGTCTCACAAAAATGTATTCATTTATTCATTCATTCAAATGTATTGGTTGTCTATAGAGTAAAACCAAAACAAATTTACTTTCATAAAAAACAGCAATATTGATCAATCACTGATAGACATATCGGGCCCAATTTTCGAAGACATTTATATGGGTAATTGCCCTAGTTACCTATGTAAATGCCTTAACGGGGAATTTTTGAAGGCATCTACACGAGTAGTGCCTTCGAAAATTCTCTGGTTTGTCTCTTATGCTCCCCGATGCTATGCGGTTAGCATTGGGGCTTGTGAGGGGCATTCTGGGGCAGAGGAAAGGGCTAAGCAGGTAGCAGTGATTTTCGATACTACCCGGTTAGCCCTTAGGACCTTAAAGATAAGTGAGGGCACTGGGGCTAACTGGGTATCATCAAAAATTGCTGCTACCTGCTTAGCTTCGGCAGCTACCGGCATTTCCGGTCAACACAGATTTTCACTTCCGTCACCACGGAAGTGAAAATCTGGGTTAAGAGGGTCGGCGGGCCTAAATGAAAATTGGGTCTATCCATTATTAAACCGCAATTGGATCAAACACATAATTGAGACCCTTTATAATAAAATATCAAATATGATCCTTTTTAGAATTCCTATATGCATGTCACTATCACCATGCTTTTACTTTCTTATGGAAACATAGGTAATCTTTGTAATGCCTGATCATCTTTGGCATTTTGTTCCAGACAGCAGGATTGGCAACAAAAAATGCTTCTTTTCTTACAAATTGTATGTATGCAGGGCTGGTGCTAGAGTTTCTGGTGCCCCCTTGCCAACCTATAGATTGGCGCGCCCCCCCCCCCCCCCCCTTATTATTAGAAACAGAGAAAAATGACGACAGAAAAAGACCACATGACCTATCTAGTCTGTCTTTCCATATCAACAATTATTAATACTGACTACACCCCACCGCCATCCATAAGGAGCCTAACCAAAAAAAAGCAGCACTGTAAATCCTGCAGCGGGCCCTGGATCATCCAAACACCTATTTGAAAAGCTGAAAAATTCAGATTACTACAGTACAGATCCCTACATACAAAAACTTCATGTTAAAAGAACACCTGGCCTTCATCACACACTCAGAACACAGACCCTTACCAAGTACAGTTTAAGTGACCACAACCTAAAAATAAAAATATGCAGATAAAAATGAAACTGCAACCCCTTGTTGTCCGACATTTTATTCTCTGATCATGCTGGTCCCAATCTGAGGTTTCTGCTTTCCCCTGTCTTCTAGCTCTCTTTCTATGGTCTCTAGTCCATCTGCCATTTTCTGTCTCCTCTTGTTTTCTTCATTTGGTTCCATCTTGGATATTGATCTTTTCCCTTCGGCTTTCTTCCATTTATTTTTCTCTCTGTACACCCAGACTTCACTTCTCTTTCTTACTATCCAGTCCTCAATCCTCCTCTTTTTTTACTCCATCTACCTACCACTTTTCAACCCTCACCCAGTCCTCCCATTCCCTATCTCTTTTTTCCTGGTCCATTATTCCCCATTCTCACTCTCTTTCTACCCCCTTGCCATCCTGAATATCCCATCTCTTTTTCTCCCTCTCTGTCCTCCCCCCTGGGAAAAAATATTGTGCGATACCATCCCCGGAGTCGTCTTTCTTTTTCCGAGTCAGCGGCAGAAAGCTCTCATAGCATCATCCTCAGCTTTATCTTTATTTCTCCAAGTCAGCATGCAGCAGCCAGTGCTGTCTATAGCATTCACTTCCAGTGAATGGCCCAGCGCGCACTGCAAGTGAATGCTATGGGCAGCATGGTTGATGTTGCTGACTCAGAAAAAGAAAGATGAAGCTGTAGATGATGCTGAAGCTGCATGCACAATGAGTTGTGCCAGCTTCTGGGTCCACCATCTGAGTCCCCACTTACTTTCCCCATACCCAGCCAATCTTAGATTCTGCCATCATCTTTTCTCCCATCCAATTTTAAAGTCTCCACCTAAGTCCCAGTTCCTGCTTTCTCCCATCTCCCTTTCCCCAGTACTGCCTTCTACATCCCTTCTGCACAAACACACACAGCTTCTTCTTTCTCCAATATTTATTAACCCTGCCTTTCTTCCTTCTTACTCCTGCATTCATTTGTATGTCCCTCCCTCTCAACTGTCCTCACTGTATGATCTTTTTTCTTCCCTCCCACACAAAATATCTGTTCCCTCTCCATTCTCACTTCCCGGCTTCTTTTTTTCTCTCCACATCCCCACGCCCTTCCAGTCCTCCCCAAGCATCAGCTCCCTTCTAGTTCCAGTCCCTCCCAGCATCATCTCCCTCCACCCTCCCTTTATCTTTCTTTATCTTTATTGACAACATTTGATATACCGCCTAGGCACAAGGCATTAAAGTGGTGTACATTAAAAAATTACGGGCTGCAGGAAAATACAGGGAGAAAGGAACGCCATTAAATTAATAGGAAAGTGATAGCAAAGGCAGGGAGAAAAATAGTGAAGGACAGAGGAGAAGAATCAGACAGACTATGGGACGGGACGGGACACAAGGAAGGGAGTGGCTGAGCGGGAGAACCCATGATATTGAATGATAGAAATGGGTAATTTATGAGTGGCTGGAGGGAATGGGAAGGTCAAAGGCTTGACAGAAAAGGTGTGTTTTGAGAAGCGCTTTAAACTGGGGAAAGGATGCTTCAGTATGAATAGAACACGGAAGGGAATTCCAAAGGGTGGGACTTATAAAGAAGAAGGCAACGTGTCGTGTCGATTCGAGGTGGGCCTGGGTGGGTGAAGGAAGGAAGAGGTGGTTGCCATACGCCGAGCGGAGGATGCAAGGAGTGGGTTGAAGAAAGATGAGATCAGCTAAATACTGGGGAGTGTTAGTATAGAGAACCTTATGGGTGATAGTGAGTAACTTATACACAAAGCGGAACTTAACAGGAAGCCAGTGAAGGGAGAGAAGGCGTGGAGTGATGGGGTCCCGATGTGAGGAGAAAGTAAGGAGACGTGCGGCCGTGTTTTGAATTAATTGCAGTCTTCGAATTTGGTATTGGGGGAGGCCTGAGAATAAGGAATTACAATAATCGAGCCTAGTAATCACTAGAGTGGTAAGGGACGTGGGCGGGAGAAGAGAGCGAACAGATCTGATCTTGCGGAGATGGAAAAAGGAACTGCGCACCACTCCCAAGATGTGCTGGTGGAACGAGAGTGAAGAATCCAAAGTAACACCAAGATAGCGGAGGGATGAGACCAGGGGAATGGGTGAATTGGACATAAGCAGTGACAGGGTGGGTATAGGAGCCCCAAAGGTGAACCAGATAGCTGCTGATTTAGAGGGGTTAGCGATAAGGAAATTTTCGCGGAACCAGGTGGCAATGGAAGTGAGACAATTGTTGAGGGGGGAGAGGTCGGGAGCTAGAGGTGATGTATGGTGAATCAGGAGGATATCATCAGCAAAGAAATAGGTGGATAGGCCAGATTGTTGGATTAGTAGGGCGAGGGGGGCAAGAAAAACATTGAAGAGGAGGGGTGCTAGAATGGAGCCCTGAGGGACACTGCATTGTAAAGGAAAAGCGGCAGAGGAGGTGGTACCAGATTGAACGGTAAAGGTGCGGGAGAAGAGAAAGGATGGGAACCACCGTTGGACTGTACCGTGAATCCCAAAGTCGGATAATCATGAAAGGAGAGTGCGGTGGTCTACAACATCAAATGCTGCAGAGAGATCCAGAGAGACGGCGATGGAAAAATCACCCTTTTCGTGAGCCCGGTGAAGTTCATTGAGAAGTGCTACGAGAATAGTTTCTGTGCTGTGGCCGGCCCTAAAACCCGATTGCCGGGGGTGCAAGGAGATAGTAGAATCAAGGTGTGCAGTGAATTGGTGGAAGACAAGCTTCTCAAGGATCTTAGAAAGGTAGGTGTGATTGGAAACAGGACGCCAATTTGATGGAATAGAAGGATCGAGGGTGGATTTCTTAAGAAGAGGACGGACGAGTGCGTGTTTCCAAGCAGTAGGAAAACAGCCGGAAGCGAGGCTGGAATTTATAATAGTGAGGGCAAAAGGGATAAGTGTGAGCGAAGGGTCGTGGAGCCAAGAAGAGGGCAATGGGTCAAGTGGGCAAGTTGTTTTATGGGAGGCTGTGAGTGCTTTGGTGATCTCCCTTCCTGTCCATCATCTCCCTTCCAAATGCCAGGCTCCCTATCCCCCACCATCATCCCGTTCCATTACTAGCCTCCCAGTATCAATCTTCCTCCAGTTCTAGTCCCTCCCAGCATCAGCTCCCTTCCAGTCCCTTCATCTCCCAGCATCAGTCCTTTTCCAGTCCCGGCCCTCTAGTATCAGCCTCCCTCCAGTCCCAGCCCCTCCCAGCATTCTTTTCAATAGCAGTTTCCCCATCCCCCCATATTAGCCCATTTCCGTTCTAGCCCCCAGTCCTCTTACAGTGCCAGTGGCTCCTCCCCTCCACATGGCCCCACAGCACGAGGGGCCCTGTGCGCTCCAGAATGGCTTCAGAGGGAACTGGTGAGTCTTGAAATACCAGAACCACTGCCCTAAACACCACGGCGAGAATAATTCACAATGCAAAGAAACGGGACCACATCACCCCAATTCTGAGAGACCTTCATATTCTCCCCATCAAAGCAAGAATCAAGTACAAAGCTCTTCTACTCACCCACAAAACCATCCACCAAACACAAGGCACCCCACTCCGCGCCCTACTGCCTCGCCCAACCCACAGCAGAACAACCAGACAAACCTCCAACAGCTCCATTGCTGTCCCCCACAAAAGAACCAAGGCAACACAACGGACCTGCAACAGAGCCTTTGAACTCTATGCCCCATCCCTCTGGAACTCTCTACCAAACCACATCAGGAACAACGGTGATCTCCCATCATTCAAAAAGCAGCTAAAAAACGTCCTATTCCAAGAACACCTCTGAATAGGAACCCCCCCCCCCCTATTTCTCTTCAAGAACTCCAGGCCAATAACTCTGCTATCCTGTCAGTCTCTATGTTCATCCCAAAATCATCAATGTTGAGCCCCCGGTGATGGGCCCCTCCCCCCCCCCCACTATTGATCCCTCCCCCCCTGTTATATGTCCCACCGCTTTGACCCGGTGAAAAGCGGGATATAAATACAGTTAAATAAATAAATTCCTAGAGGTTAAACAGGGACACTTCCTGTCTCCTGCACAAGACAGGAAGTGCCACTATTTAACCTCCAGGAATTCAATGGCACCGGTATCTGTGACTTATCACAGCTGCAGGAGTAAAGGAGAAGGCCACTGTTTACTCTTGCAGCTATGCAGAGGTAAACCGGGGTGCCAGGCTTTGGGCCTCACTAGCTCCCTCTGAAACCGGTCAGGTGCCCAGGGCCCCTTGTGTCCGTACATGCCTAGGGCTGGCCCTGCTTGAGGGTGGAGGCATCTAGCGACAGTGCCTCCCAGAGGACAGTGCCCCCCTGCTGCACTTACCCTACTTACCAGATAGCACTGGCCCTGTGTGCATGCTTTCTTAAATGATGGAAAGTATTCTTTCTGGTGGTTGTTATTTTGACTATAAGAATCAGTGAACATAAAGCCTCAATCACGTATGAATCTTACATGCAATTTCATCATCATAAAGGAGTTCATTGGAATTCCAGCCAATGATCAGATTTTTTCATATGAAATAGTACTGCCTACATTTAATCCTAAATCATGCAAGTATCCATCTATGACATCCTTCCACACTGTGGAGACTGCAAATGGTCTCTCACTTACTACCTGTTAACCAGATAAGTCCTGATGAGGCCAATATGTAATGGTACTATCCAGACAGTGCTGCTGAATATTGCCTCTGAACATCAGGGCACTATTCAGATGGTGCCAGAGTGGTCCATGGGTGGAGCTAGGGAAGAACCCGCACCCATCTGGATAGCAGCAATTTTCAGCACCATTATCCAGATCAGTATCTGTATAACTTAGGAAAAAAGGCTGCCTTAAATATATGCAGCTTGGCTGGATTGTGACTGAATATCTCTGCTATCCAGATAGCCATAGTGCTAACTGCAAGATCAGATATTCAGCAACAGCCACTATCCAGATACTGCTCCTGAATATCCAGATTTGTTTTACTTTGGCAGTTGGTGTTTAAAAAAAAACATTGACTGCTTCGAGCTCAATATTACCTCATATTGTCAGACCAAAACAACTTCACCTCCTGCCCCCAAGCTACCCCCACCCCAAGAATGCTACTTTTTAACTTGGCTAAAAGCAGTTTGAAAGCTCATGCATAACTTTAACTACTGTGAGGAGCACAATTTTCAGCAACAGTTCAGTCAGTTAACTCTAGTAACAGTAAGTTGTCCTGCCTTTGCCTGGTGTGCTGATATATTTGGGTTGTTTTTAGTCCCTGTTAGATCACTTACACATGGGTGCTGATACAGACTTGTTCTCCTCACGTGCTTTGTTTTCCATGGTACATGAGATACTGGCATCTCTGGTCAAGCGGATGGTCAGTAGGCTCTTTACGCTGTAGGTGTTTGTGGTGGGGTCCTGGAGGAATTCTCCATTCACTTTGTTTAAATCAAAGATGTTTCTACCATTGATGGCCCAGTGAATGGAAGGTTGTGGGTACCCACCACTAGCAGTGCAGGTGAAGGTTCTGTTTTCTTCTGTACAGCTGCTGTTATTGAATATTTGGGGTTCAAGGAAAGGTGCTGAAAACAAGACATTAACAGTCATTCTAGTTGTATTATGTACAGTGCCATGTATGAAGCAATTCATCCATCCTGTGCCCCATCTAAATAAATCAGAGTCAGCTCTATAAAAATCGAGACAGAGCCCAAATTAAACCCATTTACATTAGTGATATTACCCAAGTCCATGCTCCAGGGATATTATATAGGTATCAGGGTATGTAACTCAAATATATTTTGTGAAATTTAAACTAAATGTCCCCACAATACAGGAATGCTTGTTTTTTTTATCAATTGCAAATTTATGCACATAGGTTAAAGTATGCAAACCCCCCCCCCCCCCCCAAACTGGTTATATTGTAATGATGGCTTATATCTTTCTGTGGTGGGAAAAAGGATCCTAAATTAGGCATGAGAGTGGCACATGAAAGCTGATGAGTTCAGGATGTCATCCCCAGCAAAAGCAAGATAGTAGGGGAGGGGGAAAGTAAACAATTGTAGAAGTTCATTTCTCAACAACAGAGTAAAAGAGGAGACCATGCAAAAGGCTATAAATATAAGAAAGTTAACAAAAAGGACAAGGAAATCAGTGAACACACACTTGTAGTCTAGGCAACAAAGTTCTGGATCTATAAGCCCTAATAGTAAAGGCAGACTTAGATGTTGTTGCTATAATGGAGACATGGTTCCATAAGTCCCATGGATGGGACATGTCCATACCAGGCTATAATATTTTTAGGGGAAATAAAGATGGCCAAACTGGTGGAGGAGTAGCCAATATTAAGCATGGGGAAATAAATTTATGTGGGGTTATTTTGGAAAGAGAAGTTGGAACTTCAGTCCACACAGGTGTGGTCTACAAACCTCTAACTCAAATAGAGAAACTGGAAAAAAATCTGACCATGGATACCCAAAAGTTGAGAATGAGAGGAGGTACTATTGCTAGATTTCAAGCTGCCAGCTGTGGATTGAGATATCTAGCTGCAGAATCAGAAAGAAGCAGAGAGATTGTGGATGCCCATTCAAGGTGAAGGAGCCCACATGAGAAGGGGTTATGCTAGATCTTGTACTTACAAATGGAGACATTCGGGGCAATATTCAACCTCTGGCAGTCAGTGTTTTTAAAGCACTGGTTGCCACAGGCAAAAATGAAACCAGATATTCAGCGGAAACATGAACCAGAGCTCGAGTACCCCAAAGATGCAGAATCAGTGACCACAAGGAAGCAAAGGTTGGTGACTCTCTTCTGAGGGGTACTGAGGCATCCATCTGCCGACCAGAGTTGATGTCCAGAGAGATATGCTGTCTGCCAGGTGCCAAAATCAGAGATGTTATGGAGAGTTTACCGAGACTCATAAAGCCTACTGACTATTACCAGATGTTGCTCATCCATGTCGGCACAAATGATACTGCAGGGTATCCCTCTGAGCATATCAAAAGCAACTTCATAGCTCTGGGACGGAGGGTGAAACAGATAGATGCACAGGAGGTGTTCTCTTCAATCCTTCCTGTTGAGGGTAAAGGCCCAGGCAGAGAAGCTTGCGTCCTGGAGATGAATGCATGGCTGCGTGGATGGTGTCATCAAGAGCGTTTTGATATCCTGGACCATGGGATGGTGTCCATCTGTCCAAGAAGAGTTGACGTGTCTTCAGTAGCAGAGTAGCAAACCTACTGAAGAGGGCTTTAAACTAGATTCAATGGGGATAAGTGCCCCCAGGTAAGTGAAACATTAAATTCCTCTGTAGAAATGGGTAATAGGGGCAACATCTGGAAAGCAGTGTGTATAAATGCCCGTGGCATGGGAAATAAGATCCCAGATGTTGAGTCTTTGATGGAAGAGGCTGACTTGGATTTAGTAAGGGTTACGGAGACATGGTTCAAAGAAAACCATGACTGGGATGTAATTATACCAGACTATTCTTTATTCAGGAAGGACAGGGTAGGAAGAAGGGGAAGTGGTGTGGCACTTATGTTAAAAATAATATTAAAGCTATAGAATTGCAGGGCTTAAAAGGAAGAGAGGAGGCACTGTCGGTTAAACTAGAAAGAGGGAAAGGGAAATCCATTTGCATTGGAGTTGTATACAGATCCCCCATCACAAGCGGTAGACCTGGACGAAGATAATACAAGACATACACAGTATTGTCATGAAGTGAGAACTTCTACTGATAGGTGATTTCAATATGCCGGATGTGGATTGGCACATCCCTGCTGTGCTGTCATCTAGAAGTAAAGAGCTCTTGGATTCTCTACAGGAAGAACTATTCAGGCAATTGATAATAGAACCCACATGTGATGAGCCCATACTACTAGACTTAGTGCTTACCAATGGGGAAAGTGTTTCTCATGTTACAGTGGGAGATCAACTCGCATCCAGTGATCACCAGATGGTATGATTCAGTATTAGTACTAAGGCTGATAAAATTCATTTGAAAGCGAGGGTCTTAGACTTTGGGAAACTAACTTTCCAAAGCTAGGACAATACCTCAGAGAGTCATTAGTGGGGTGGGAACAGCTGGGGGATGTAGAAAAACAGTGCACAAAACTGAAGGGTAATATATATTTTTTAAATAATTTATATTTTATTAATTTCACAACCTCCTATTATATTAGACTCTTTCTCTATTGGCTGTACATTCACGATGCCAAATACATCACAACCAAACCTATTTACATTCATATGTTCCTTTACTTCTATAACCCCTATAACAATTTCTACTACGTACCACCTCCCTCCCACCCCTCCCCATCCTCTTCTCACCCCCATCCACTCCCCTTAACCTTGACTTGAAATCCAGCAATTCATCAGTACATTTCATTGCATTTCATTACAGTACATTACATTATATTGCACCTGAAGGGGAATATTTTAAAGGCAATAAACCTTTTTGTTAGAAAGGTAAATAAATGTAAAAGGAAAAGGAGGCTGCTATGGTTCTCAAAAGAAGTAGCTGAGAAGGTGAAGAAAAAGAGGGAGGCCTTCATGAAATACAAGAGATCACAGGGAGTGGAAGACAAGCATCTATATTTGGAGAAATTTGGAGAAGCTAGCAAAGTAGTCAGGAAAGCAAAGGTACATGCAATAAAATGTGGGGATAAGACATTTTTCAGATATTTTAGTGAGAGGAGGAAGGGCTAAAGTGGTATTGTCAGACTTAAGGGTGCAGGGGAGGAATATGCAGGAACTAATGAGGATAAAGCAGAATTGCTTAACAAATATTTCTGTTCTATGTTCACAGATGAAGGGCCTGGAGCAGGACCTCAGAAAACACCTATAAATAGCAACAGAAGTGACAGGAATCTCAAATGATTTTCAGAGGTCTATGTTTGAGATGAACTAGCTAAACTAAAAGTAGACAAAGCCATGGGTCCAGATGAGAGTCTTGAAGGACTAGGAAAAGGGGACTGTTACTTCTGGAGAGAGATCTGCAATTGTGAATATATACTTCTGGGAATTTTCTGAAAGAATTTCTTTGTATTAAAACAAATTAATCTGTGAACCCACTGTTTTTTGTTAAATCAGTCAGGGCCTAGTAGCAGCAGTTTAAGTTTAAATTTAAAACACAGAACTTTCTGGTTACATTTCATACCCAGCAGAGAGCTTGTAGTTTAAATTTAATAGTCACTCAGGGCCTAGTATCAGCAAAGTACTTTTAGTTTAAATTTAAAACACAGAAGAGAGCTTTCTGGTTAAATTTAGAACCCAGTAGAGAGCTTGTAGTTTAAATTTCATAAGTCAGAGCCTAGCAGCAGCAAAGAGCTGTAATTTAAATCAAATCAGAATATAGCTTAGCATAAAAGGCAAAACATGGTCAGTACTCTTTGAGCAACAAATAAAGTCTTCTAGAGACCCTTACAAAGAGGCCTTCTACCTAGGGGGCAAGAGACATGTGAAACCTTTTTGATAGGTGTTAACACCAGGTGGCAGGTCAAAAGGCCATTTTGAAAGACTCCTTCTATCCAGGCAAGAACTGTTAATCACCCAGGAAGTTGGTCACAGCTTATCTCAGCAGAACAGGACAGGGTATTGTGTAGCAGCCCTCTTTTAATAAGTGTTATTTCCCTCCCTCCCTCCCCAACACCCACCCACCCACCTCTGGGATAATCGTAGCTTTATAGGTACTTACACGTCTTAAAGGAAAGGAGGTGCTCTCAGGTGAAGCTCATTACCCAAATCAGTCATAAACTAAGGACCTGAGATTAATTAAGCTTCAGGTGAACAAGGTATATTAAACATATTAGGAAGAGGTTTATTAGTATAAATATCCATAGCAACCCTTAGTAAGTAAAGAACTTAAAGATCTAAACACAAGCTTAAAACTAAGATGCAGACAGCAGTCCAGCAGCGAGATGGGGGCTTTCCAGTCTTTTTGCATTGAGTGTCACATGTAAGATTTTCTCCCACTTGGTGAGAGGTCTTACCTGTGCAATAGGTGCAAGGAGCTCTTTGCTCTCAGGGAATGAGTCCATTCTCTAGAGGCTAGAGTAGCAGACTTGGAAAACATAAGAAAGACAGAAAGGTACATAGACGAGACCTACAGGGATATAGTCCTGAAGTCCCACCTCCAGTCTGGCAGCATCCCTGTTGCCATGGAGGAGAGAGGTCACGTGACAGGAGAGCATCACCCTGGTGTGGCAGGAAGTGATCCTGTAACTAGGACCTGTCCTCCAGGTGATGTAAAACCTTCTTGCACTGAGGAAGTTTCTCCAGGGCCATGTGCCCATGAGGGAAGGGTTAGGACAACCGTTATAGTTGGTGATTCGATCATTAGGCATGTAGATAGATGGGTGGCTGGTGGACGTGAGGATCGCCTGGTAACATGCCTGCCTGGTGCGAAGGTGGCAGACCTCACGCGCTACCTAGATAAGGTCTTAGATAGTGCTGGGGAGGAGTCTGCTGTCTTGGTACATGTCAGTACCAATGACGTAGGAAAATGTGGTAGGGAGGTTCTGGAGGCTAAATTTAGGCTTTTATGTAGGAAGTTGTAATCCAGAACTTCCAGGGTAGCATTCTCCGAAATGCTTCCCGTTCCACGTGCAGGACCCAAAAGGCAGGCAGACCTTCGGAGTCTCAATGCGTGGATGAGATAATGGTGCAGAGATGAGGGGTTTGGATTTGTTAGGAACTGGGGAACATTCTGGGGAAAGGAGGGGCTCTTCTGAAGGGATGGGCTTCACCTTAACCAGGATGGAACCAGGCTGATGGCATTAAGCTTTAAAAAGGAGATAGAGCAGCTTTTAAACTAGATAATAGGGGAAAGTCGACAGTCGCCCAAGAGCGGATGGTTCAGAAGAATGTATCCTTGAAGGATACTACCAAAAGCAGAGAGCCCAAATGCCCTCAAGTATGGAGCAGACAGAGCTTAAAGATCCAAAATTACCCATGTCTACCAATAGCCAAATTAATATGAATAAAATACAGTCTCTAAAATGCTTGTATGCAAATGCTAGAAGTCTAAAAAAATAAGATGGGAGAGTTAGAATATATAGCACTAAATGAGAAGTTAGATATGATTGGAATATCAGAGACATGGTGGAAGGAGGACAACTAATGGGACACTGTGATACCTGGGTACAAACTATATCATAATGATAGAGCTGATCAAATTGGTGGAGGGGTTGCGCTCTAAGTTAGAGAGGGCATTGAGTCAGAAAGGATTAAAATTTTACAGGAAACAGAATTTGCTGTAGAATCTCTATGGATTGAAATTCCATTTAAAAAGGGGAAGGCAATGGCAGTGGGGGTTTACTATCGACCGCCTGGCCAGAATGAACAAATGGATGATGAAATGCTCAAAGAAATCAAGGATGCTAACAAACGTTACAGCGCAGTAATAATAATGGGTGATTTCAATTACCCTGGTATCGACTGGGTCAGTGTCACAGCAGGACATGCTAGGGAGATAAAGTTCCTAGATGAAATAAATGACTGCTTCTTGGAGCAGCTGGTTTATGAACCGACCAGAGGGGAAGCCATATTAGACCTAGTCCTTAGTGGAACACCAGATCTAGTGCAAGAGATAAGGGTGTTGGGGCCACTTGGCAATAGTGATCATAGCATGATCTCATTTGATTAATTAGTGGAGGAGGGATAGTAAGGAAATCCACAGTACTACCTTTTAACTTTAGAAAGGGAGACTATGATAAAATGAGGAAAATAGTTAAGGAAAAACTAAAAGGAACAGTTGAAAGGTTAAAGACTTACATCAATCCTACTCCAGATAATACATTTTGCAACAAAGGAATGAAGTGCTGTAGCCCTAAGACAATGTGTTGAAGAAATTTGAACAACAAATAACTCTGTATATAGTTTAATTCTGTTCATTTGTACATAGTTCACTAATTGTTAATTGTTAACTGTAATTTCCAAGTTACAAATTGTTATATGTAAAAACAGCTGGCTCTGTTTATTGTTGTTTTATGGAACCCGCATATGATCAATGGAAGGAGCGGTATATAAAAAAATCTGTTAATTAAATTAATTAAATTAAATTATCAAGCTTGGGTGTTGTTGAAAAATACTATCTTGGAAGCCCAGACCAGCTGTATTCCACGCTTTAAGAAAAGTGGAAGGAAGTCCAAAAAACTGATAGAGTGGTTAAAAGGGCACTAAGAGGCGACAAAGCGATAGCGGAGAGACTGAATGAACTGGGCAGACTAGATGGATCATATTGGTCTTTATCTGCTATCATATACTATATTACTATGTAATTCTTTGCTTCGGTCTTTACTGAGGAAGATGTAGGGATGTTACCCATGACTGAAGTGGTATTTAAAGGTGCAGAAGAATTGAAGGAAATATTGATACATCAGGAAGATGTATTACAACTATTAGATAAACTGAAGAGTAGCAAATCACCTGGGCCGGATGGTATACATCCAAGGGTATTGAAAGAACTGAAATATGAGATTGCAGACCTGCTATTAGTAATCTGTGAACTTTCATTAAAATCATCTGTAATACCTGAAGATTGGAGGGTCGCCAATATAATGCCAATTTTTAAAAAGGGTTCCAGGGGTGATCCGGGAAACTACAGACCGGTGAGCCTGACGTCAGTACCGGGAAAAATGGTAGAAACCATCATAAAGAACAAAATTACTCAACATGTAGATAGTCATTGTCTAATGGGAGACAGCCAACATAGCTTTAGACAAGGAAGATCTTGTCTTACTAATCTGTTATGTTTTTTTGAAGGTGTGAATAAAGAGGTAGACAAAGGTGAGTCAGTTGATATAGTGTATCTGGACTTTCATAAAGCCTTTGACAAGGTCCCTCAGAGACGTTTGGCAAAACTAAAGAGTTATGGGACAGGAGGCAGTGTACTATTGTGGATCAGGGACTGGTTAAAAGATAGAAAGCAGAGGGTAGGGCTAAATGGCCAATTTTCCCAATGGAGAAAGGTGAATAGTGGTGTACCCCAGGGATCTGTGCTGGGTCCACTGCTTTTTGACATATTCATAAATGACCTGGAAAGGGGAACAACAAGTGAGGTTATCAAATTTTCAGATGACACAAAGCTATTTAAAGTTGTTAAAACCCAAGAGGATTGTGGAAAATTGCAAGAGGATCTTGATAAATTGGAAAACTGGGCATCAAAATGGCAGATGAAATTTAATGTGGACAAGTGCAAAGTTATGCACCTAGGGAAGAGCAACCCAAACTATGGTTACACGATGCAAGGTTCTACCTTAGGAGCCACCACCCAGGAAAAAGATTTAGGCGTCATTGTGAATAACATGTTAAAACCCTCGGCTCAGTGTGCAGCGGCGGCCAAGAGAGCAAATAGAATGCTAGGTATCATAAGGAAGGGAATGGAAAATAAAACAAAAGATATTATAATGCCTCTATATCGTTCCATGGTGAGACCGCACCTTGAATATTGTGTGCAATTCTGGTTGCCGTATCTTAAAAAGGATATAGTGTTATTAGAAAAAGGTTCAGAGAAGAGCCAACAGAATGGTAAAGGGGATGGAAGGATACTCCTATGAAGAAAGGCTGAAAAGGTTAGGGCTCTTTAACCTTGAAAAGGGACGGCTGAGGGGAGATATGATAGAAGTCTATAAATTAATGAACGGAGTGGAACGGGTAAACATAGAAAGACTAGGGGACATGCAATGAAGCTACAGGGTAAACTATTTAAGACTAATAAAAGAAAATATTTTTTCACTCGGCGTGTAATGAAGCTCTGGAATTTGTTACTGGAGGATGTAGTAAAGGCTGTTAGTGTAGCTGGGTTTAAAAAAGGTTTGGAGAAAAGGTCCATAAACCTTTATTAAGAAGGGACCCAGGATATCAGTGCTTGACCCAATACAAGCATTGTGGAACCTGTGTCTCTTGGGGATACTGCTAGGTACGTATGACCTAGATTGGCCACTGTTGGAAACAGGATACTGGGCTTGATGGACCTTGGTCTGACCCAGTATGGCATATCTTATGTTCTTATGTTCTAGATACATCCAAGTATACTGAGGAAACCTGGGGATGTTCTAGCAGCTCCACTGTTTAATCTTTTCATTGCCTCTTTGGAGTCTGAAGTGGTGCCAGGGGACTGGAGAAAGGCACGTGTGGTCCCTTTACAGAAAAACGGACATAAGGATGATGTTGAGAACTACAGGCCAGTTAGTCTAACCTGTGTGGTTAGTAAATTATTGGAAAGGCTACTAAAGGAGAGAATAGTGAGGTTTCTGGAGTCCAATGGATTGCAGGATCTGAGGCAGCATGGATTCACCAGAGGCAGGTCTTGTCAGACAAATCAAATAGATTTCTTTGACTGGGTGACCAGGGAGTTGGACCGAGGGAGAACCCTAAATGTGGTGTATTTAGATTTCAGTAAAGCCTTTGACACCATTCTGCACAGGCGACTTATAAACAAACTCAGTATCCTAGGGATGAACCCTAAAGTTACTGATTGGGTTAGAAAGTGGTTGAGTGGGAGGAGACAAAGGGCACAAGTAAATGGAACTCTGAGGAGAAGGAGGTTACCAGTGGTGTGCCGCAGGGATTAGTCCTTGGTCTGATTCTGTTTAACATCTTTGTTAGTGATATTACGGAAGGACTGTCTAATAAGGTTTGCTTGTTTGGCAGACGATACCAAAATCTGCAATAGAGTAGACACACAGGAAGGAGTCGACAAAATGAGGAGGGATCTAGATCATGGTCTAGAATATGGCAGCTGAAATTTAATGCTAAAAAATGCAGGGTCTTGCATTTAGGCTGCAAAATTCCAGAGGAGCTCTACAGTGTAGGGGATGAGGTACATCTGTTCACAAAAGAAGTGTGGGAACTGGGTGTAATTGTGTCTGACAATCTTAAAGGCTACTGAAAAAGTCAGAAGGATGCTTGGGTGTATAGGAAGAAGAATGGCCATCAGAAAAAAGGAGGTGATAATGCCTCTGCATAAGTCTCTGATGCGACCTCATTTGGAGGAGTTTGTGCAATTCTGGAGACCACACCTTGAGAAGGATATAGGCAGGCTTGAGTTGGTGCAGAAGGTGGTTACTAAAATGGTTATTGGTTTTCGTTATGAAGCAGATGAGGACAGACTTAAAGATCTTAATATGAATACTTTAGAGGAAAGGCGGGATAGGAGCGATATGATAGAGACATTTAAATACCTCTGTGGCATAAATGCACAGGAAGGTCTCTTTCAATTGAAGGCAAGCTCTGCTTTGAGGGGACATAGGATGAGTGTGAAAGGGGATAGACTCAGAAGTTATATGTGGAAATATTTCTTTACGGAAAGAGTGGTAGATGAGTGGAATACTCTCCCAGTGGAGGTGGTGGACATGAGGACAGAATCTGAACCTTAGTGGGGTTTGTCAGGTTAGCAGGTCCTGCTAACCGGATAAATCTTTTTGAATATCGGGCCTAGTGTTTCTAATGTCCATGTGGGTTCCCATTTGGGTAGCAGTGATGATCACACAGTAAGGTTTGATATAAGAGTTAGAATGGAGTCCAGCCACACAAAACTGAAAGTCATGGATTTCAAACATGTTGACTTTAGTAAAGTGAGGAAGTATCTGAAGGAAGAGCTGGAAGAATGGGAGGAGATAAGGGAAGTGGAAATGGAGTGAAACTAACTGAAAGGAGCTATAAAAATGGCAACTGATCTTTATGTAAGGAAAGTCAATAGAAGCAAGAGGAGAACGAAACTAATATGGCCATCTAAGGAAATGGCTAAAAAAATAAAGCCAACAGGATAAAGCTCAAAGGGAAAAGATAGAAATCAGAATGGCAAAAGCATGGGCAGAACTAAAAATGGCTAAAGATGTAAAGCGAGGTGACAAGACTTTTTTCAAATATGTTGGGGAGAAGAGGAAGGCCATAAGTTTGAACTGCAAGACTAAAGGATGCTGTGGAGCATGATAAGGAAAAATAGAAAATGCTGAACAAATGTTTCTGTTCCATGTTTGTGGAAAAAATTCTTGGAGAAGGACTACAGATGGCTGACAAAGATACATATGGAAATGGAGTATATACTATACCATTCACTAAAGAAAGTGTCTATGAACAACTTGTAAAAATGAAAGATGACAAAACTATATGTCCAGATGAGATACATCCCAGGATACTGAGGGAGCTCAGAGAGGATCTGGCAGGTCCTCTTAAGTATATGTTTAATAGTTCCTTAGAGATGTGAGAAATTCCATAGCACTGGAGAAGGGCTAATGTGTTCCTTCTTCATAAAACTGGCATAAAATAAGAGGTGGGAAAAATAATGGAGGCATTACTAAAGGAAAGGATAGGATAGTGAATTTTCTACCATCCAATGGGTTGCAAGACATCAGGCAATATGGTTTTACCAAAGGCAAATTTTGCCAATTAATTCCCATTGATTTGTTGACTGGGTGACCAGAAAACTTGATCGAGGTAATAAATATGATATAATCTACTTGGATTTCAACAAAGCCTTTGATACTGTTCGCCACTGAAAGCTCATGAATAAACTGAGCAGCCTGAAATTAGGACCCAAAGAGATGACCTGGATTAGAAATTGGATGACTGGCAAATGACAGAGTGTTGGTAAATGGATTTCACTCAGAAGAAAGAAAGGTGAGCCACAGAGTGCCTCAGGCATCAGTTCTGGGCAGGAGTGGAGTGCCTTAAGCAGGCCCTCTATCTTGTCGCCCACCATTGCACCCCTGCGCTCATTGCTGCTGCTGGTGCCCCTCTCCAGGGCCGACAGTGGTGGCAATTGCTCCTGAAACTGATACTGCATTTACCCTCCATCTCTGGGACTGTATTGCGGTTTCATTCTGCTCAGTCTGTCACTTTGTCCCCTCCTGTGCCACAGAATTCCAGTTTATACAAAATTGGAAATCTGGGGCCGAATCGGCAGACTGGGAAGAGAAAAACTGCAATGCAGCCCTGGAGTTTGAGGGTAAGTACTGCATTGCGGTTTCAGGGACAATCGCTGTTGCTGTCGGCCTTGGAGAAGGGCATCAACAGCAGCAATGCGCAGCAGTGGGGACCCCTGGAGGAATGGTACACTAGGTAACTGCCTAGTTTGCCTAATGATAGCCCCAGCCCTGATCCTGGGGATGATTCTGTTCAATCTGTTGTGCGTGACATTGCTGAAGAGTTCGGAAATGTTTGCCTTTCTGTGGATGCATGAAAAGGCAGAGGCCACACCTGGTACAGGGTACAGAAAGCAGCAGCATCCAGAGGTGTGAGGCCCTGTGGAATCACATTGCAATAAATAGCAGTCCACCAGGATAGCACAGACTGTGACATGCCCTAATGACAAAGCTGCTTTTTTCCCTTCCCCTTGTGCTGCAGGACATCGAGGATACCCTTTGAGGAGTTGACTCATGACCCCCATTTTGTCACCCCACAATGAGGCAAAGAAGCACTACAACTGGTTTTACCACACCACATGGACCTTAGAAACATAGAAATATGACGACAGAAAAAGACCACATGGCCTATTTAGTCTGTCCTTCCATATCAACAACTATAACAGTCCCCTTTTTACCTTTAGAGATCCTCTGTTTGTCCCATGCTTTTTTGAATTCAGTTACTGTCCTCATCTCTACCACCTCCACTGGGAGACTATCCAATGGATCCACCACTCTTTCCGTAAAGAAATATTTCCGCATATCACTCCTGAATCTATCTCCCTTCACCCTCATCCCATGTCCCCTCGTAGCAGAACTTGCTTTCAATTGAAAGAGGCTCTCTCCCTGAACATTTATGCCACCGAGGTATTTAAACATCTCAATCATATCACCTCTATTCCGCCTTTCCTCTAAGGTGTACATATTAAGATCCTTAAGTCTGTCCTCATATGCTTTATAGTGAAGACCACTAATCATTTTAGTAGCCACCCTCTGCACCGACTCCATCTTGTTCACATCCTTTTGAAGGTGCAGTCTCCAGAATTGCACAAAATACTCCAAATGAGGTCGCACCAAAGACTTATACAGAGTGTCACACTTCTTTAGCCCCAGCGGTGACTCCTGGTATTATAAGGCTTCTGAAGTGGGTAGTTGTGTCATGCTTCTTTACATAAATCACACAGTCAGATTTTCTTTATCATTTTAAGGGTTTATTCCCCGTCCCATGAGGTATTTCTTCATTCAAGGAACATAAATTAAGAGCACACTCTGCTCAAACAAAAAGTAATCAACATAACAGAAACAGCTTCCTTCAGCATATACTCTTTAACTTAACTTAAAGAAACAGTTTCAAATGTCCATTGGTCTTTAGAGAGAGTTATCAGCACATTCAATATTTGTGTTTTGGTATATTATACAGATTCTGTTACCTCAAAGAAAACTCAGGTTCAGACAGGGTATTTGAACATTCCATTAATGTGGGGTCTGATAAGACTCCTGAATCCTCATATTCCATAGGCTCCGGCCCCTTGCTATCTTCTTCCTTTCCTTCCAACGTAGAATAAAAGTCTAACAGGTTTCTTTTATCAAAGAGGAAGTTCTTTCGTCCCTGCACTGCACTGCCTCTCTGGGGAGTGTCAGGAAGTTCTGCAAACTGCTTCCTAGAGCCTTGCCCCTTCTGATGCCTCAATGCACAGCTTCTGTCTTCAGCTATCCTGTCAGCTGTGTAATTGGTAGAGGATCCCTGCCGGGTCTGCCTGAGCTGCTTAGAATCAGCTGTGTCTAATTGCCACTGGTGTAACGGAAGTTCTCTTGGAACTGAAGGCTTATGGCAAGGGATTTGTTCAGCCCTGCCAGGTAAGTAAAACTCTCTGTCCTTAACCTTTTTATAAGCAGGAGGAAAGTTACTAACAGGTTCTGCATAAGAGGGCTTTTTATGGTGATTTCTATATCTACAAGGCTCTTCTCTTTCTTTCAATAAATAGCCTTTGTACCTGCTTACTGCTTCTGTATCTACAGCTGCAGTCTTCTCATACCTTGCTGGCTTTTCCCATTCATTCACACTGTCAGGGTGTTGCCTTCCCTCTGAATCATACTGGCCTCTGAATTCCCTCCAGAGTTCTTTCCTCTCTCTGCAAGGTTCCTCTCTCCAATAATTCCTTCTTCTCCAAGGTTCCTCTTTCCAGTGTTCTCTCTCTCTCCAATGCTCTCCTTTCCAGGGTTCTCTCTCTCCCCAATGTTCCTCTCTCCAGGGTTCTCTCTCTCTCTCTCCAATGTTCCTCTCCTCTAACTGTTTGAGAATTTCTTTTATGTACGTCATCCCTGACTCCACCTTTTCTCTGTTGCCTCCTATTGGTTGAGGCAAATTCCCTTCCTGGGTGGGTTTTTACTGGGTCTAAACAGCTGTGCCTAGGTTGTCCTTGGCAACTGTCAAGCTTTTCTCCATTCAACCTGTCTCTTTCACTGAAATCATTCACACTACTTTGCTCTGTTTCTAGCTGATCCCGATCCACCCTATGACAAGAGGCATTATCACCTCCTTTTTTCTGCTAGCCATTCATCTACGTATGTACCCAAGCATTCCTTCTAGCTTTTGCTGTCGCCTTTTCTACCTGTTTAGCTACTTTAAGATCATCAGACACAACCACGCCTAGGTCCCGCTCTTCTTTAGTGGACAAAAGTACTTCACCCCTATACTATATTGCTCCCTTGGATTGCTGCAGCCCAAATGCATGACCTTACATTTTTTAACATTAAATCCCAGCTGCCAAATTCTAGACCATTCTTCAAGCTTAGCTAGAATCCCTCCTCATGTTATCTACACCTACCTGGGTGTCTATTCTTTTGCAGATTTTGGCAAACCTTACCCGACAGCCCTTCCGCTATATCACTAACAAAGATGTTAAAAAGAATCGGACCAAGGACAGATCCTTGGGGCACACCACTGGTAACATCCTTCTCCTCAGAGTGAGCTCCATTTACCTGTACTCTTTGTCTCCTCTCACCCAACCAATTTCTAACCCAAGCAGTAACTTTAGGGTCCATCCCCAGAGTGCTCAGTTTGTTTATAAGTCGCCTGTGAAGAACAGTGTCAAAGGCTTTACTGAAATGTAAATACACCACATCTAGGGCACTCCCTCGGTCCAACTCCCTGGTCACCCAGTCAAAGAAATCAATCAGATTTGTCTGACAAGACCTGCCTCTGGTGAATCCATGCTGCCTCGGATCATGCAATCCATTGGACTCCAGAAACCTCACTATTTTCTCTTTCAGCAGTGTTTCCAATAATTTACTCTCCACCGAAGTTAAAGTAACCGGCCTGTAGTTTTCAACCACATCCTTACTTCTGCTTTTGTGTAAAGGCACCACATGAGCCTCTCTCCAGTCCTTTGGTTCCACTCCCGACTCCAATGAGGCATTGAAAAGGTCAGTCAGTGGAGCTGCTAGAACGTCCCCAAGTTCCCTTAGTATTCTAGGGTGTATCCCATCCGGTCCCATCACTTTGTCTACTTTAAGTTGAGCTAGTTTCTCACGAACACAGTTTTCTGAAAATTGTTCAAGATGTCCCTCGCTTCTGTTCCTGTTTGTGGGTGTTTTCTGATGTCCTGCTCCTGGTTCTTTATCTGTGAACACAGAGCAGAAATATTTGTTAAGCAATTCCGCTTTTTCCTTATCAGCTTCTACATATTCCTCCCCTGTACCCTTGAGTCTGACAATACCACTTTTGCCCTTCCTCTTCTCACTAACATATCTGAAAAATGTCTTATCCCCCCATTTTATTGCATTGGCTATTTCCTCCTCCTTTTGAATCTTTGCCTTCCTGACTACTTTGCTAGCTTCTCTAAGTTTTTCCAAATACAGATGCCTGTCTTCCTCTCTCTGTGATCTCTTGTATTTCATGAAGGCCTCCCTCATTTTCTTCACTTTTTCAGCTACTTCTTTCGAAAGCCATAGCGGTCTCCTTTTCCTTTTACCTTTATTTACCATTTTAACAAAAAGGTTGGTTGCCCTTAAAATATCCCCTTTCAGTTTTACCCACTGTTTTTCTACATCCCCCAGCTGTTCCCATCCCATTAATGACTCTCTGAGGTATTGGCCCATCTTGGCAAAGACAGTCTTCCTAAAGTCTGAGATCCTCACCTTTGAATGGATTCTAACAGCCCTAGTCCTAATACTGAACCACACCATCTGGTGATCACTGGATGCAAAATGATCTCCCACTACAACATCAGAAACACTTTCACCATTGGTAAGCACCAAGTCCAGTATGGCCCCTTCACGTGTGGCGTCTGTTACCAATTGCCTGAATAGTTCTCCCTGTAGAGAATCCAGTATCTCCTTGCTTCTAGATGATACTGCAGCAGGAATGTGCCAATCAACATCTGGCATATTGAAATCTCCTATCAGTAGCAATTCCCCTTTCCTAGCAATGCTGCGTATGTCTTCAATTAACTCTCTGTCCACCTCTTCCTCTTGTGAGGGAGGGTCTGTATATCACACCAATGCAAATAGATTTCTCTTTCTTTCTTTCTAGTTTAACCCACAATATCTCCTCTCTCCCTTTTAAGCTCTGTAATTCCAAAGCTTTAATAGTGGTTTTTACATATAGTGCCACTCCTCCTCCTCTTCTTCCTACCCTGTCCTTTCTGAATAAAGTATAGCCAGGTATAGTTACATCCCAATCATGGTTTTCTGTGAACCATGTTTCTGTAACGGCCACTAAATCCAAGTCATCCACTTCCACCAAAGCTTCAACATCAGGGATCTTATTTCCCATGCTACGGTCATTTATACACACTGCTTTCCATATGTTACCACTGTTACCCATTTCCATAAAGGTATTTAATGTATCACCTACCTGGGGGCTTTCTTTACCCATCCCCAACGAACCTAGTTTAAAGCCCTCTTCAGTAGATTAGCCAGTCTACCACCAAAGATGCGTTGACCTTTCTTGGACAGATGGATGCCATCTCTGCTCTGCAAGCCTTGGAACAGACCCTTCATTGATCAGACATTTGAGCAGCTGAAAACCCAGTTCCAATGTCTGGACAAGTCAGGGGCGAACTGTTCATCCTCCAGAAGGTCTGTGAGATATTGATGGCATGTTGCATGCTGCACAACTTAGCCAAGAGGAGGTGCCTGCCTCTGCCCCCTGAGAACCCACTGTGGGATGCTGAGACAGAGGAGAGCCCTGACATCGCCGAAGATGAGCAGGAGCAGCCATATAGACTAGGAGAGAGAGCAAGAAATAAACTCATACAGAATCCCTTCATGCGAAGGTATGTGCTTATTACTCTACAGTTAACAGACAGTGGTAATAGGCCCTGTCATGCCTGCACCCACCCACACATTGATTGTCATACTGCACATCACCTACCACCACTATATGACTCCACTGGATGCCACAGCTATCCTCCACTGGCTCTGGTACCCAACACTGCTACCACACACAGCGTATATGGATCCTCACGGCCATCCTGCATCCCCCTCCCATCTCCTTCCAATCCAGGAAACCCCACAGCACACACACAACAGCCATGCTGGATAAATAATTTGCAATCGCTGTGTACTAGCACTGCCTCCCAGATATTGCCATGCCTCACGTGGCATTACAAGCTGCTATTCTGAGCCCTTTGGGGATGAGGGAATATATACAGTAGCTGATTGTAAACCACCTAGAATGTAGTACTGCAGATGGGCAGTATATAAATGCTTTAAATAAAATAAAATAAATACTTTGCCTGCCTTCCCTTGCCCCTGCCCCTTGTGATGAGTCCCCTACCGCTATGACCCTGAATAATGGTAGGGACCATGTAGTGATCCTGGAGCCCTCCTCTCTACTGTTCCTAGATCGAGATGAGGCTTCCAAATCCTCCTCACCCCTCTCTTGTCAGAAAGGAAGTTGGGCAAATGCAGGGGGAGCCACAACCCCATGGTGGTGCACCTAGGATACTGGCGGGGATTTACCCCGGTGACTGGCACTGGCTGACTCTATCACCTCTTTCATCGCTGATGCTAGATATGGGGCCCAAACCAGTATGTGCTGAGGAAGGGGGGAAGGACAGATAGCACACTATGTAGTTGGGGGCCCCTGTGAGGCCAGCTGACTAAAGAGTAACGTGAATATGATGTGGTGAAACTCCTCCAGCCGCTGACATCCTTCCTCCCTTCTCTCCCTCTGCACCTACAGAGTTTCACACAGAATCTCATTGCACTCTCACAGTATCTGCAGATATATTCTGCATTCTGCTGTAGGAGTCATTCCCACAGCATATCTGCTGGCTTCTGCCATTCATCTGGAGGCTTCCCTCTGGTGAGTCAAGTGGTGCCTCCTCGGCTGATGAGTCACCTGCAACTTCAGTTGTGGGTGGTGGGGTGTCCAGCATCTCTGAATTCTTAAGTACCATCTCTTCCCTGCACCCCTCTTTTTGCACTTGCAGCATCATGTCTTCTGCTGCCCTGTCATCACTGGTTTTTAGCTCCTGGTTGGTTTCTATGGCTGCAGCTGATGTGCCAGAATGGGCTCAGGGCTGTCCCTCTTCTCACTTCTGTGGCTGTCATTGATGGATCACTGTGGAACTTTGCTGCCAACCCCAGCAGCTGCAGGTATGGAAACCATGCTCTGCTCACCTCACACGTGTCACTAAATTGGGTGTCTCTGTATGTGGTATCCAAGTGCTGCATGCGCATTCAACATGTGATTGTTGGATACAGAGAATGTAGTGGGCAGCACTATGGGGCATGTGAAGGGCAGACTGGACTGCACAATCATGCCACTTTGCATGCACAGAAGGGGCACCAGTGTTTGTGGAATGAGGACACAGAGGCACAAGGGTAAGGGGGTTGGGTGGGAGGCACCGGTGGCCAAATGTAGTGCTGTTGCCGCCCCTCCATCCCCGGTACAGTGTGAACATGCCCACTCTCTTGGTATCTGCACACAACTCACCATTTCCATGCTGTTGCTCTGTAATGGCTCTACAAACTTCCAAGCCACTAAGGTCACAAGGCCCCGTAACCTGGTAGCCTCTGCCCTGTGACCTACAAGTGAGGGAGGGAGAGGTGAGGGGGAGAGGAGGCGAGGGGGACACAGATGTGTCTGTAATAAATATTTAGAGGACACTGCACATGTATGGAAGAAGGTTTTGTGATCTGAGGAGACCAAAATGGTGTGCTATAAAAACAAACAGTATATCACCCTTGCTAACGCCATCCCTACATTAAAGCATAGTAGTGGAAGCATTATGCATTTGCAGCAGCTGGGGCAGTGAGACTTGGGAAGATCAAGGAAAAGATAGATAGTACAAGTACAGGTAGATCCTGGAGGAAAATATGTCAGTTAGCCATAAAACTGGGACCGGAACGAAGATTCACCTTTCAGTAGAACAATGATCCTAAACAGAAGAGGACCTTGAAAAATTGAAAGACTGGACGTTCAAGTGGCAGATGAAATTTTATGTGGACAAGTGTAAAGTTATGCATCTAGGAAAGAGCAACCCAAACTATGGTTATATGATGCAAAGATCCATATTAGGAACCATCACCCAGGAAAAAGATTTAGGCATCGTGGATAACATGTTGAAACCTTCCGCCCAGTGTGCAGTGGCGGCCAAGAAGGCAAATAGAATGCTAGGAATCATAAGGAAACGAATGAAGATTAAAACAAATGATATTATAATGCCTCTGTATCATTCCATGGCGCGACCACACCTTGAAAATTGTGTGCAATTCTGGTCGCCGTATCTTTAAAAGGATGTAGCATGCCGCTTTGACCCGGTGAAAAGCGGGATACAAATACAGCTAAATAAAATAAATAAATAAAATGTAGCAGAATTAGAAAAGATACAGAGAAAAGCCACCAAACATGGAAGGGATGCCCCTATGAGGAAAGGCTTAAAAGGTTAGGGCTCTTCAACATGGAAAAGAGATGGCTAAGGGGAGATATGATAGAGGTCTATAAATTAATGAATGGAGTAGAATGGGTAAACGTCAATTGATTATTTATGCCATCAGAAGGTAGAAAGACTAGGGGACATGCAATGAAGCTACAGTGTAACCCATTTAAGACTAATAAGAGAAAATATTTTTTCACTCAATACGTAATCAAACTCTGGAATTTGTTACTGAAGGATGTAGTAAAAGCTGTTAGTGTAGCTGGGTTTGAAAAAGGTTTGGACAAGTACCTGGAGGTATGGTCCATAAACCATTATTAAAGAGGATCTGGGTAATCAACTGCTTGCCCCAATACAAGCATTATGGAACCTGTGTGTCTTTTTGGGAAACTGCTAGGTACTTGTGACCTAGATTGGCCACTGTTGGAAACAGGATACTGGGTTTGATTGACCTTGATCTGACCCACTAATGCATTTCTTATGCTCTTATGTTCTTACAAAGCAAAGGCCAACAATGGAATGGTCCAGTCATAGCCCAAATCTGAATCCAATAAAAAATCTGTGGCAAGACATAAAGATTGCAATTCACAGCCAATCTCCAGTCAACACAACAATGCTTCAGCTATTTTATCAAAAGAATGGATAAAAACTGCACCATTCTGCTGTGCAAAGCTGGTAGACATTTATCATAAATGACTCATGTTTATTAATGCTGCAAAGATCTTCCTCCAAGTATTGTGTTGAGAGGTGTGAAGACTTATGCCATCAAGACTTTTTAGTTTCATATTCTTATTCCATTTCAAATATTGCTATAATCGTTCTTTGAAAGCGTAGAGTATGTTGTATAGATCAGGGAAACAAACTCCTATTTTTAATGAATTTTGAATTGTACTTTTTATATAGTACAGTATGAAAAATCTAGAAGGGTGTCAATGTCAAGTCTTTATAAGGCACTGTATCTTAAGGAAAAGTTGTCTATGCAATATTTGGTAGATATCAGGTATGTTGACATGCATTTTCTAATGTGGCACATTTGTGGAATTCTTTACCTAAGGATTTGAAACAAGTGCAAGGCTAGCTGACATTCTGAAAATTGTGTAAGGTATGGCTATTCAAATTTGTCTTTCTGAGCAGAGTCAGAATTGTATTGTAATGATATTGGGCCTATTATTGTGTTTTTGATTTTTTTTTTGTGGATTTATATCTTTATTGATATTCAGTATAGCACTCATTGACAAGAAAGCTTAGACATCAAAACAATTTACAATATAAAAATAAAGTGTCATTAAACTGCACAACTGTAGGTAATAGAACAAATGAAAAAAAAACCACTTTAAAAACAGCAGCAGGCAGTGCTTGTAAAGCACCTGGCCTCCATGGGGAAGAGTGAAACTGGATATTCAGTGCTGGATGTTGGATATTTACCGGTGCTGAATATCCTGTTTTGCCACCAACCTCCATTGCTATCCAGTTAGCAATGATATTCAGCAACTAATCAGACGGGAAAACCGCATAAAGTTACAGTAGGTCAGCCATTGACCTGTCCTAACTTTATACAGTTACCTATCTGATTAGCAGTTTGAAAATTGCACCCAGTTCTCCCCCTCCCCCCCCCACCCCTGCCCCCTCGGCATTATCCAGATTGTTGCAAGGCAGGCTATGGGGATATTTAGCAGCAATGGCCAGTTAGCACCGCTGAATATTGGGCTTAGCGAGGTTGATGCGGTTATGACATCACATTGACTTTAAGGGCATACTCATTTCATGGTGGCTGACTTATCTTCTAAGTGGCTAGAAATGATGCCTGCATTATTGATGATATCCCTAGCTGTAATCAGTTTGTGCCTGCCTTTCCCAGTGCATGAATTGCCCAACATTAGTATCACAGAAGAGAAACCCCAGTTCACATATGAGGAATTAGGCACATTCAATGACAATGGACTGGTCTATCATGTCTTGTCTTTTTGCCCTTTTCAACTGGCAACCTATAGGTAAGCAGAATGGATGATCAAGATGGACTAGAATCATTACCACACGTGTTTCTTACTGTTCTAACATATTACACAATGCACTGCCACTGGCAGGAATCCAGATACATTTTTGATAGTCCATTTAGGTCAAGTCAGAGAGGGTCATTTTAAAAGGTATAGTCGTGATTTGGACATCTGAAGATGTCCATGTGGATGTCAAAATCATGAACATGTCTCCATAGCTATTCCACAAATGATGTTTGCCGAAGTCCCTGCACTGGAGACATTTAAGTAGGCGTCAGGGAGGTGAGTCTGGGGAGGAGCAATGGACTTACACATCCCCATTGGATTGCAAAAACATTGGAGACGTCTGCAGGCATGTCCATGTTTATACCTGCTGTAAACTTGAATAGGTATCATGAAAGTGCACTTGTTTTTCCCTTAAAACATTCAGAAAGTGTAGAGAAAATGGATAATTAAGTGACTAATCTTAGATCACAAAGACTTACACTGGGATTTGAGCCCTGGCCACCCTGCTCTTAAGCCACTACTCCAACCATTATGCTATAAGAAATCTTAGTTTTGAAATGCTATCCTGGCAATGTCTATATAGCCGTATGATATACGTGCATATTGTGCACGTTCACGTTTCAGAAATCGTGCCTGAACTTGCATGTGCCTGCTTTTCTTTTTTCAGACATTCTGGCTTTGATGTCCTAGATTACATTGGACGTCCCATTGTGAAATGTGCCTCAAAATATCTTAAATTCCATAGAAGGAACAGTAAAGAAGGCGGACACATGTAATGCATTCAAAAATTGACTGATCCTCAACTCATCAACATAATAGAAAAAGGGAATGAGCAGAATAAAAGCCTGGACACATGCAGCAGTAAACAAGGCCTTGATACGTACCTGCATTCCTTCTTTAAGGAGGAGAAAATTATTGGGAGATTGAGAGGACATTCCCCTGTTATCCCTATTAGTGAAAGCAGATGGAAACGGAACTTTTGAAATGCCTGTTTGTACCGGAGTGCAGGTCTAATAATGGATGTGTCCGCTAGTGGGTTTAAATATGCAGTGCCTTTGTGAAATCAGATATGCACACAGATATTTATAAGTCTTCCCTGGTTATGCAGACATATGCAGTATTGCCATGAAAGGAGAAGTGCTACTGATAGGTGATTTCAATATACTGGATGTTGATTGGCACATCCCGGCTATGGTGTCATCTAGAAGTAAGGAGGTCCTAGATTCTCTACAGGGAGAACTATTCTGGCAACTGGTAACATAAAGGGGCCATACTGGACTTGGTGTTTACCAATGGGGAAAGTGTTTCTGATGTCATATTTGGAGATCATCTCGTATCCAGTGATCACCAGATGGTGCGGTTCGGTATTAGGACTAGGGCTGATAAAATCTATTCAAAAACGAGGGTCTTAGACTTTAGGAAAACCAACTTTCCCAAGATGGGACAATACCTCAAGGAGTCATTAGCGGGATGGGGACAGCGGAGGGATGTAGAAAAGCAAAGGGCAAAACTGAAAGGGGATATTTTAAAGGGAACAAACCTTTTTGTTAGAAAGGAAAATAAAGGGAAAAGGGAAAGGAGGCCACTATGGTTCTCAAAAGAAGTAGCTGAAAAGGTGAAGAAAAAGAGGAAGGCCTTCATAAAATACAAGAGATCAGAGAGGGAGGAAGACAAGCATCTATATTTGGAAAAACAGAAAAGCTAGCAAAGTAGTCAGGAAAGCAAAGCTACAAAAAGAAGAAGAAATAGCCAATGCAATAAAATGGGGGGATAAGATATTTTTCAGATATGTTAGCGAAAGGTGGAAGGGCAAAAGTATTGTCAGACTCAAGAGTGAAGGGCAGGAATATGTAGAAGCTGATAAAGATAAAGCAGAATTGCTTAAATATTTCTGTTCTGTGTTCACAGATGAAGAGCCAGGAGCAGGACCTCAGAAAACATCCACAAATAGTAAGAGAAATGAGGGGGATCTTGAATGATTTTCAGAAGCCTGTGTTCATGAGAAACTAGCTAAACTAAAAGTAGACAAAGCATTAGGACTGGATGGGATATATCCGATAATACTGAAGGAACTTGGGGGTGTTCTAGTAGCTCCACGGACTGACCTTTTCAATGTTTCTTTGTAGTTGGGAGTGGTGCCTGAGGACTGGAGAAAGGTTTATGTGATCCCTTTACACAAAAGCGGACATAAGGATGAGGTTGAAAACTACAGGCCTTGCTTTTCTTTCTTTCCTTTTCCTTTTTTTATATATCACTTCTCAGGTCCCAGTAATGTGGGCTTAATCAGTATCAATTTTCTTGTGTTTTTTTCTGTATAATGTTGAATTTAATTTATTTCCTAGGATTGTCCTGTTTCTTTTGGTTGGTTGTTATATCAATTGTAAACTTAATTAAAAAAAAGAAAACTACAGGCCAGTTAGTGTAACCTCTATGGTGAGTAAATTATTGGAAACGCTGCTAAAACGGAGGATAGTGAGATTTCTGGAGTCCAGTGGATTGCAGGATCCGAGGTAGCATGGGTTTACCGGAGGTAAGTCTTGTCAGACAAATCTGATTGATTTCTTTTACTGGGTGACCAGGGAGTTGGACCGAGGGAGAGCTCTAAATGTGGTGTACTTAGATTTCAGTAAAGCTTTTAACACTGTTCCGCATAGGCGACTTATAAACAAACTGATTGACTGGGTTAGAAATTGGTTAAATGGGAGGCGACAAAGGGTACCGGTAAATGGATCTCACTCTGAGAAGAAGGAGATTACCAGTGATGTTCCACAGGTATATATCCTTGATCCTATTCCTTTTAACATCTTTATTAGTGATTTTGCAGAAGGGCTGTCACTTTGCGGATGAGACCAAAATCTGCTATAGAGTAGACACCCAGAAAGGAGTAGATAACATGAGGAGGGATCTAGCTAAGCTTGAAGAATGGTCTAGAATATGGCAACTGAGATTTAATGCTAAAAAATGCTGGGTCATGCATTTGGGCTGCAAAGATCCAAGGGAGCGATACAGTGTAAGGGGTGAAGTACCTCTGTACATGGAAGAAAAGCCAGACTGGGCATGATTGTTTTTGATGTTTTTAAAGTGGCTAAACAGGTGGAAAAGGTGACAGCAAAAGCCAGAAGGATGCTTGGGTGCATAAGGAGAGGAATGGCCAGCAGAAGAAAGGAGGTGATGGTGCTTCTGTATGAGTCTTTGGTGAGACCTCATTTTGAGTATTGTGTGCAATTCTGGAGACCACAACTTCAAAAAGATATAAAACACAATGGGGTCAGTATAGAGAGTAGAATGGTCAGTGGTCTTCATTATAAACCATATGGGGACAGATTTAAAGATCTCAATATGTATACTTTAGAGGAAAGGTGGGATAGAGGAGATATGATAGAGACATTTAAATACCTTCATGGCATAATTGCACAGGAGGTGATCCTCTTTTGATTGAAAGCAAGCTCTGCTATGAGGGGACATAAGATGAGGGTGAAAAGGGATAGACTCAGAAGTAATATGCAGAAATATTTCTTTACGGAAAGAGTGGTAGATGTGTGGAATAGTTTCCCAGTAGAGGTGGAAGAGATGAGGACAGTATCTGAATTAAAAAAAGCATGGGACAAACATAGAAGATCTCTAAAGAAAAAAGGGGTCTATTGTAGTTGATATGGAACAGCAGACTAGATAGGCCATGTCGTCTTTTTCTGGTCATGTTTCTATGCTTCCACCAAACCCCCATATAAAATTGCCATTATTGGCGCGGACACATGTAAATCCCAGACTTTCTAAAATGTTTGAATATGGATATGATTTGCACATGTGAATAAGGCTTCAACAGTAAAATAACCCACTTAGAGGGTCATTCTAAAAGGTTTAGTCATGGTTTGGACATTTGCAGACATTCATGTGGACATTGAAATCACGGTCATGTCTCCGTAACCATTCCACAAATGCTGTTCGCAGACATCTCCAGTACAGGGATGTACAAGTAGGCACGGGAGCATGGCAGAGGTGTGTCTGTGGAGGGGCAATGGACTTATACATCCCCATTTGATCCCAGGAGCAGCGGAGCTGTCTGTAGTCATGTGCAGGTTTATTCCTGCTCCAGGCACGAAGATCAGGAAAGTGTGTGTTTTCACCTTAAAACATCCAGAAAGGGTTGAGAAAATGGAGAATTAAGTGACTAGCTTTAGATTGCAAAGTCCCACCCTTGGATTTGAACCTTGACTACCAAGCTTTTAAGCCATTACTCTAACCATTATGCTATTAAATGTTTTGGTTCTGAAATACACTCCTGGGGACATCTATATAGACAAAGGCAGTATAGAAAAACTGTTAAATAAATAGTTAAATACATTTGATACACATGCATATCGGGCATGTCCACATTTCTGGAATTGTGCCTGAACTGCCTGCCTTTCTTTTCAGACGTTCTGGCTTTGACGTCCCAGGTTGCACTTGGACGTCCCAATTGGAACATGCCTCTTAATGAGTAAGTGCCTTAGACTCTGCTGGACTGCAATTATAACTCATGTGGTATCCTACCAAGTCTTCAACATAAATCTTGCCACTTTTGTTGATACTAGTGTGGTTCATTTGATTTATTGTACTTTTGCTATAGACAAGCATAATCAACAAGGTTAGTTTAGTTTCAGTTTAGTCCTTAGTCACAAGTGCTGTATGAGGTTACTTTATAACAGGTTGCCCAGATTCTGAGGTCAAGTAGGAACTTATGTGTCTTTATAAAATTCACCACAGAACCCATAGAAATCCCTACTAAAATTCAACTGCGTACCTTTATACCTGCTTGATGTTAATGTATGTGGCTCAAGTATGCTGTAGGTGTGTATTTTAGAACCTACAAATGTAAAAAGGATATAGTGGAATTAGAAAAGGTTCAGAGAAGAGTGTCCAAAATGATAAATGGGATGGAAGGAAATCCCTACGACGAAAGGCTTAAAAAAGCTTGGAAAAGAGGAAGCTGAGGGGAGATATGATATAGGTTTATAAAGTAATGAATAGAGTGGAATGGGTATACGTAGATTGGTTATTTATTCCTTCAAAAAGTAGAAAGACTAGGGGGTATGTTTACTAAACGTTGCTAACGTCGCAGCTGCGATGTTATCGCGCGATACATGACGTTATCGCTTGATAATGGCGCATTACCGTGCGAGAAGATCACGTATCGTGCGATAATGTCTGCGGCGGCGTTAAGGCTTCCCAGAGGGTGGAGTAAGGCTTCCCAGAGGGCGGAGTAATGCTCCCCAGGGGCAGAGAGAAGGGGGTCAATGGGCGGGGAGAAGCTCCATGCACACTAACGCCGTGAAATGAAGTTCTGAAAATTAGCGCCAGTGAAAACCTCGTGCTAGGCACATTTGCAGGACAGAGAAACCATTTCAGTCAGCAATGTACAGCAAAGGCAGGGAGAGCCTGAGTAGTGATACATGTGCAGCAACCAAAAAGGCACAAACCATAAATAATGACCAGAACCAAAATTGAAATCCAAAACACCGAGCTGGCCAATAGAACAAATAATGACAAGCGGTAATGAACATAACCTATAAAGAGGAAAAAGGACGAGCTCATTTTTGGAAGGGTCAATTCACAGTCCCCCCACAAAGTGAATGTGCCAACATAGAAATAGTGCTGATGAGGGCTTTCTGTGGTGTGTATGGGGTAGCTTGCCTTTGTGGCTTACACATGTGCAGCAACAGCAGAGTGGGCACATGGGAAAGGGCACTATGGTGATGGTGTAACTGGGGTACAGGGGGATGCATGCGTCACATGCAGTGGGCCAGCTGGGGCACAGTGTGGACTAGGCACATAGGAATGTAGAAGTGGAAAAGCAGCAAGACAGCAACTGACCAGGGTCCAATATGGCCATGAGTGTGTGTCCCACAGTGTCCCAGGGGACAATACCCAGTAAGTACCCCAAAGGGCACAGAACATTGGCAGGCGGTGCCGGGGGGATGTGCTGATGTCCATGTCAGAACCCCTACCCCATATCATGCACCATAGGCAGCTGCCTACCGGCACACTGGAAGGCCTGGGACTGCACACCACCAGCACCACCGGCACAAGGGCATGTCAGCATGGTGGTGGAGGGGTGCTGGTGGCAGAGGGGGCAGTGGCATCTGCCCACAGCAGACCACGGCCAAGCCCCATTTAGGTGGGTGCCATGCACTGCAACAGACAAGATCTGTCTGATGAACAGTCATAGTATCCCCAGAGAATGATCTCCCTCTTTGGCAACAGTTTGGTGCAGTACACACCAGTGTACTGTGTTCAGGGGCAGTGTGTTCAGGGGCAGAAGGTCACAGGTTCAAGTCCCAGCTATGGCTCCTGCAAACCATGTTCCTGTATTTTACACAGTACTAAACCATGGCACCCTATAGGGCACATTATAGGGTGCCTTGGCGGACAGGGCACTTTATAATGTGACCCATGGGGCGCCTTATGAGGCACCTTAGGTTACGGCACTGTGAGGGTGTTTTTGCTGGCAGCACTGATTTAAATTAAAGGAAAATGCCTCAGACAGCCTTCTTAGATTACACCACTGCGAGATCAAACCCATGACCACTGCCTCCACTGTCATTGCAGTAACCAGTGGGCTATATCTTTATAGCTTCTAACACTGCGCTAGCATGTACTTAGGGTTAACGCGCGTTAACGTGCCACGGCGCCCACTATCACGCGATACAGATTCTTGCTACCTTAGGACCGGAACACCCACTCCTTATATGGCATTCTTCACATTTTCACTGCAACTAGCGCTGGTAACATTAAGATGGTTTAGTAAACATACCCCTAGGGGACACAAAATGAAGCTACAAAGACTCGTAGCACATTTAGGATTAATTGGAGAAAATATTTTTTCATTCAACGTGTAATCAAACTCTGAAATTTGTTGCTGGAATATGTCGTAAAAGCTCTTAGTGTAGCTGGTTTTAAGAGAGGTTTGGATAAGATCCTGGAGGAAAAGTCCATAAACCATTATTAAAGAGGACCAGGGAAATCCATTGCTTACCCCTGGGACAAGCAGCATGGAATCGGGATACTTTTGGGGACCCAACAGGTATTTGTGACCTGGATTGTTCACTGTTGGAAACAGGATACTGTACCTTTGATGGACCTTTGGCCTGACCCAGTATGGCATATCTTATATTCTTATGTATTTGGCAAATCCACAGTGGCTTTACCTAAACTCCTCTCCTGAGCATGACTACATCCAGGCTGCATAAAATTATGCATCTTCTTGTCAACACATGTACTTTATGCATGGGGTAATTTTATGAGGCCTTTTATTTGAATATAAAGGTATATACCTGTGAAACATCCTTTTTAAAATTATTTCCTATATATGTAATTATAAGTTAAATATTGAATTTTTCATTAATAACAAGTATTTTTGAAATAAAGTAAAATTTTCATTTATGAAAACTATTTCATTCTTCATTTTGTTGTCTGTGGGAGGGCTGTTTCATTTCTCTTCCCAAATCTACTAGCTGAAAAAGGTTCTAGTTCTAAGTTTCTCTCCTGGACTTTGTAAGGTCTTACCTGAGACTCTGAGCTGGATTTTGCATAGCAGGCTCCCAGGGCCATTGCGGGACTTGGAGTAGCAGTAGTACTCTGTCTCATCCTTGATTTGTACATCAAATAACATTAGAGAGAAGTTTCCTTGCTCCAGTTGGGCCAGTGGAAGTTTGGTTCGATTACGATAGTTGATGTCTTGCTTAGTCAAATCTTCTTTCATTTCATAATTTATGAAATGCACCACAGCTGAAGTCTTGGTCTGCCAGTATATCCGATGGCCTTGGAAACGTGGTGACATGGAACAGGGCAAGCTGACAACTCCATGGTATTCTGCAGGCACCACTGAGACAATGGGCAAAGAACCTGTGAAAGAGGAAAGCTGTACCACATCATGTGTAAAAAACAGACAGAATCCATAGAGATTTTAAATAAGCCAGATATATTGTAATTGATATTCAAATGAATTGTCCAGATAACTTTTGGCATTACCTACCAGATCTTTAGTTGGAAGCATATTATCTAGTTAAAGTTATCTAGATAAGACAGGGCCCACAACTCTCTAAAGTTGATTGGATAAGTTATCTGGTTAAATTTAGAAAGCCAAACTTTTTATTAGGCAAGTATATTCAGTGATATGATTTAGAAATGTAGTTACTAATGGCTATTAAGAGAATAGCTGCATGATTTTTGCCAAATGTATTAAATGACAAATTGTGCAGTATTTGCTCTTAACACACATTTTAGTAGTGAAATATGAACTAAATAATTAGATGCAAAGCATTCAAAGCACCTCATTATTATGCAAGTTGAATAACATAGCTTGTGTTTAACCTCACAAGCTGTGCTATTAGTGAAAAGATAATTCCAGCTTTGAGCTTGTGTTCTCTTTTGTCCTTAGGAGCAGTAGACCACTAATGTGCAGCCTGGGTATCCTCTTAAAGGTCCAGTGACTTAAACACCTACCCCGAACAACCCTGGCATGAACAGATCCCCTCATGCTGTGTCCCTTCTCCCCCATTCCTGACTACCCTTGCATGAACAGTGTCTGTTTTGCAATACCTCTCAGCCCCATAACCCCCTCCCTCCCCCTCAACACCTACCAGGGGTCTCTCTGGTATCTCATGGGACTACGGCTAGACGTTAAGGGGCATGAAAATTAACTAGTGAAAAGTATACAGCCAATATTCAGCAATCAAGAGCCTGATATTTGAACAAACAAACTGAACTCCTAAATTTAGGCTACTGTTAAGTAATCATACTTGTCCCCTGTTTTTAGCCAAATACAGAAGTCTACATTTTCTGCTGAAAATTCACCTAAATTAAAAACTTAAAAGTTATAGGCCTGATATTCAGCAGTGGCAGCTATGTTCTTGTAAAACGCATAGCTGCTGCCTCTGAACACTAAACCCAGATATTCAGTGCTGGCACGATATCTGGCCCCGACATTGAATATACGGGTCGTCCCATAGCCCAGAAGCTAACCAGGCAGCGGCGATATTGAACTGCTGCCCAGTTTGCTCCTATGGGCAAAGCAAGACCAGCTTTTGCCACACCTATCTTTACCCATGGGTTGCTAACTGGGCAGTGGATCAACATCATCGCTGACCAGTTAGTGACGGGTTCTGCCCCAGAACACCCCAATGCCTATGGATATTCAGCAGCCCTAACTGTGTTCATGCCGCTGATATCCCGCTTAGAGGCATTTACACGTTTTACAGATCTTTAAATCATATAAATGCCTTTGAATATTGGGCCCTATACTTTTAAATGTAGGCCTGTCATTCATTTGCTTACTATTCTATAGTGCTACTAGTTATATGCAGCACTGTACATATAAATGGATGTTTACTAACTGGACTAACTGTTAACCTGGGCTAGCTGCAATTTGATCCAATGATATTCAATGGGACCTAGTTGCAGATAGCCCTGGTTAACCATTAGGGTCACAAATCTATAAGGGTATGTTTTCTAAACCGGGCTAATTTAGGTGCCTTGTTGTGAAAATCAGTGCTAAGTTCCTAACCTTTTTCAGCTTTTCCTATTCTGTTGCCACCTGAAGGGATGGACAGATAGAGGGATACCAGAATCCCCAATATGTAATTGAAGATGGATGAAGTTCTTGATACAAAATGTGTTTAGAAGTTTGACTTTTCACCTACTTTCTTAAATAGAATAAGATGTCATGGTCATGAGTTCTCTGTGTAACCGTCTTTAAAATAGATGGAACAGTGTTAACTAAGCATAACGCCTATGAACTGTGTAACCATAGTTCATTGTACAGTCAGCTGGAAGTCCCTGCTGACAAAACATAATTTTTGCAACTTTTGCAATTATAAACAATTTTGTCATAATTGCGTAAATTTCATCTAATATACTGTAATCAGATCTTACTCTGTAAAAAGAACTTTGGCGACACCTTGTGTTATTTCATGGTTATAATAAATGATTGTTACTTCCTCTTTTTTTCTCTAATAAAAAGGAGCTTTTAGGAGGAGAACTTTGAATTCGGCAGGTGTGGAATTATGCCTGTCCATATACCGCTTGCCGTCTTCCCTCTGAGCTCAAAGAAAATAGCACTTTGTGTGTGTGTGAGTGTGTTCTGTATTACTCTCTACCTGTCTCTCACTACTGATGGACCAGAGACCTAAAGAGCCGAGGTATTGTGGTCAGATCATGGAGTTTTCTTCAGTTGGTGCTGGACTCGGATCTCTGTGTTCCTTCAGCAGTTGGAAACAAGCAGACAAGTCTCAAGGACACAGGCAGTGGTTGCCGTGAGTATACTAAAGCATTGACAGATATCTGTGTGTATATTGTGATAATAATGTAAAGCGGGTAAGGTTAATTAGAGATCTCAGTTAGATAAGTGAAGTGAGATGGGGCAGAGAAAAGGAAGCCCTAATTGTGAAATGAGGCGCAAGTTTTGGTGAAGCGCCCTTATGTTAATATTTGATGACTGCCAGTAACCACAGTTTGCCGTTCCTCCTTTGTGGAACATTTCAGTGGGTCAAGTTGAGTTGATTACAGTATGAAATATGATTAGATTTAAGCAAATTTCATACCAGTCATGAATGGTTTTGTGGCAGTTTAAGGCTGAAAAGTGCAGCAAGCCACTGTTTCTGTGTTTTGAGAAATTTAAAAATCCAGTGTTTAGGATGGATATAAACAAAACGGAAGTTTACAAGGAAAAACTTAAGTCATTGCTTTATGAAAAAAAAATAGTTTTGAAGGACTAATTTTCATGTCATAACTTTAGTATGAAGTTTGTTGTATCTAATTTAGTGGTTAGGGAAGTGTGCTGTGCATTGTACATTTTGATATTTATTGCAGTAATAATTTAGAGTTTCCGGCAAAGATAACGGCTTGGCATGAATGCAATATTAGCAGGAAAGAACGTCTTGAGCAACTGTGGTAAGATTTTCTTTATTAGGGAAGTTAAAAAAAAAACCTCCAAATGTGATTAACCATTTCTCTTACTTGTGTATGTATAGTAAATAAGTTTGTTTTAAAGGTCTGGATCTGAACTTATTTTAGGTTATGAGAATTTATCTACTGATTCCATTCTATGTGTAATGCTGAAAAATATTATTAGAAACATTACTCCTTGGTGTTTATGTCTCTGGATGCTTTGGAAAAAAAATGATTGATGATATATTTTCCAACTTCTATTTCTAGTTATATTTGATGTGAATGAATGGGAAGATCTTCCATGCTTTGATATATTTAGATATTTGATAAAATTGTGTGATGTGATAAAGGTTAAGAAAAGGGAAAAAAGTGAATGATGCAACTACATTCAAACAAGTGAATTAAGTAATTAAAACAGTATGGTAAATATATGTATAATGTTTTATTATTTTCCTTTTGTGAAAAGTTGAAAGTTCAACTATGATAGTGTATGAGCAAATGTTTGAAGAAAAAATGCTGATATTCTCTTAGTCTCTTTTAAACTAATCTGCAGGAGTCGATTGGAGGAGTGATCTTAAATTCTCATGTCGTATATGTTTTAATTATTATGAAAGACCTCTGCAGAATTGATGTTGTTAATTGCAAGTGTGATCCAATATGCTTACCTCTTCTGTTGCTGCTGTTTGTGTTCTCACTCAGAAATTTCCCATTAGACGTAAGCCACTGGGCTGGTAGCAGTAGTCTTTGCAATCCAAATTACTGAAAAACGAGTTTTCTTTCAGCTCTTTTCTTGCTACTGTTTAACCTCACACTGTACTGATAGTTCTGCTTTGCGCAACGAATAAGGAAAACTGATGCAATTATAAGAGTTGATTCTGTGCAGAGTCGGCTGCTTTGCTATTTGCTAATGCTCAACTAGCTGGAGTGTTCGCTCTTCCTAGAGCTCTAGAGTTATCTGCTCACTTGATTAATACTGATTTTGTCTCAGGCTTCTTGCATGAGGAGACCTGTGTGCTGATATTCTACTACTATGCTGTTTTGTTCTGAAAAGAAGTGGTAATTAACAGTTTTAGTTGGTTCAAATTTGGTATTAAAAGGTTTTATAGTTGATGAATGTACACACCCTTATGTAAATTGTTCCTCCCTTTGTGAGCTTAGATGTCTATGTGAATTAGAATGGAATGGAGAAGTAGTCTAATGACTAGAGTACTAGCACTCCTTGTGACCTTGGATAAGTCACTTAACCCTCATTGTCTTACAAAGAAAAATTTCAAGTTATCAATGTTCCTGTTTAATGTGCTGTACCAAGTTTTAGTTGCAATGTGAACTGCTGTGATTAGTGGGGAAAGTAGTATTAGAAAAATAAAAATAATTAAAAAGAAACAAAGAAGAGTGCAAACATATATAAACCTGGTCAGTTGGGTGTGGCTGGGAGGTTATATGCTGAGGTGAACAGATGGGATTTAAGTAAGGTCCTGAAATTGGTGTAGTTATCTTCCAGATGGAGTGGAGTGGGAAGAGAGTTCCACAGAGCTGGACCAAGGAAGAAAAAGGCAGAAGGTAGACTGTAAGTGTGTATGAGATGGTAGGGGGAAGTGAAGTTGATTAATGTGAAGAGAATGAAGACTACGTGTAAGGATGTGGAAGTGGAGAAGACCAGTGAGGTACTGGGGTGTTTGTGTGTGCAGGATGTGGTGCCTGTTATATGTAAACTCACGACAGCCTGTTGCTATCGGTGAGTATTTTATGTTTACTGTAAACCGCGCTGATGATAAAAGTGCGGTATATAAGAACGTTAAATAAATAAAATAAATAAATAAAGTAATGTGAGTTGAACCATCACCTAAGATAAGACAGCCTTCCTAATAATTGTTGACAAACAATTGAAATGAGTTGAAATTATTTGTCATGAACTGCTAGTTATGTTTTAATGTTTGTTACCCCTTGAATAACCAGATTGACTATATCTTGTATATTGTTAAGGCTGGAGAATACATCACAAATATAATTAGTGATATGAATATGTACAATTGTGTTCCTGACAGGAAAAAGCAATGTGTCTATCAGGCCACATGCTAACATTTGATTTGACAAGAAGACAGAATAAGTTTAGGAATGTAGATGAAAAAAATAACTATGTTACAGGTTAGCTATGTAATAGTTCAGTGCTAGCTATGGATGTATTGTAATTAACAATAGATAATATAATTCTGTTCAACAATTTAAGACTGTCATTAGGAATGAATAATTGTGCTTGTTTGTAATTGTATGGCATCAAGAGAGATGCTGTAGTGGAGAGAAGGATTTTTACAAATTATATATTGTATGCACTGAATCCTATGGGCCGAAGAGGAAAACGACTGAATGAAATGCTACTGGATATGGAGACTCCTGATAAAGATCAACAATTCCAGCGGAACTACTCATGTATGTGCAGCAGTGAAGCCGGGTGGATGGTCACTGAAAAAGATTGATCTAAGATGTGCATAGCACAGCCCATGGTGAGAAAGGATGCTGCTGAGGAATCTGGAGTGATGACTGGTGTCATGATATCTACGAGAAGCAGATGGCCACTGCTAGAAAAGGTAGTGCTTACAAGAATAATTGGTAAAGCCTTGCTCTCTGTACACATTTTTTATTGCGGCTAAGCAAAGGTAAACAATGTCACATGATTTTGTATAAGGATTTCTTCCAATGAACAAGATGGAGCTCACCTATGGACCAGATGTGCCTAGGACTTTGACAGAACATCTGCAAAATGAAGCCTATTGTAGAAGATTATTCTGGAATTGGACATGTTTCAACTACTGCTCTTTAGTAATGATTCTTTCTAGAATCACAGGGAGGACTGAAGGGATGGACAGATAGAGGGATACCAGAATCCCCAATATGTAATTGAAGATGGATGAAGTTCTTGATACAAAATGTGTTTAGAAGTTTGACTTTTCACCTACTTTCTTAAATAGAATAAGATGTCATGGTCATGAGTTCTCTGTGTAACCGTCTTTAAAATAGATGGAACAGTGTTAACTAAGCATAACGCCTATGAACTGTGTAACCATAGTTCATTGTACAGTCAGCTGGAAGTCCCTGCTGACAAAACATAATTTTTGCAACTTTTGCAATTATAAACAATTTTGTCATAATTGCGTAAATTTCATCTAATATACTGTAATCAGATCTTACTCTGTAAAAAGAACTTTGGCGACACCTTGTGTTATTTCATGGTTATAATAAATGATTGTTACTTCCTCTTTTTTTCTCTAATAAAAAGGAGCTTTTAGGAGGAGAACTTTGAATTCGGCAGGTGTGGAATTATGCCCGTCCATATACCGCTTGCCGTCTTCCCTCTGAGCTCAAAGAAAATAGCACTTTGTGTGTGTGTGAGTGTGTTCTGTATTACTCTCTACCTGTCTCTCACTACTGATGGACCAGAGACCTAAAGAGCCGAGGTATTGTGGTCAGATCATGGAGTTTTCTTCACCACCCATGTTTCAGGATCCTAAATTTAGTAGTTTAGTGAAATTTTGAGTATATATTTATGCACTCAGCCTAATTCTCAAAGATAGGAGCACAAACCCTTTGAATTTTGGTCTCCCAATATTTAGTTAAAAATAACTGAATAAGTTATCCAATAATAACTTTAATGAAATATTTAGAGAATTTTTCCGGTAATGAAGGGCCATTGAATATAAATCTAAATTTAACTGTAAAACATATCCTGTTAACTTCAGGACAACTATTTTTATGGCCCAACTTAACTGGAAATGTTAGCTGCCCAGAGTTAACCGGATAAGTTTTGCTCTGCTAATATATCTGCAGGGAGGAATTTCCAAAGTGAAAGATTTGTCTGGGTAATTCCCAAAGTCATCAAGACAAATCATTTGCATATTGACCCCTATGTGCACTGAACCACTTGCATACTTTATACTTGCTATTTGAGCAACCAAGGGGGACAGTTTATGGTTTATTATATTTGATAAACCACCCTTCAAGGGGTCTCAGCAGAGTGGTGTACAAAGTCTAAAAATACAATAAAAACAAGAAATAAAAGAACTCCATTAAAAACAGGAAAAAATGACATCATTCATACCACAAACAGAGAGAGCCAAATAAGTGGCTCAATAATTCAATTAATTGACAAATCATGTAAAATGCAATGTGTGCCTTCGAGTCAGTGACAAATCATAAGCAATATTAAACAAATGTGTCTTCAACAGGGACTTGAAAGAGGGAAATAAAGGTTCTAACCGGATAGCAGAGGGGAGTGAGTTCCATAGTGAAGGGACCAGAAAATAAAATGCAGGAGAGCGGGTAGAAACTAATCTTGCTTGTGAGGGTGATGGTAAATGTAAGCAATGGGTATGAGTATCATGGAAAAGATAATGAGTTGAGTATGGGATTAAAAAATCTGAGAGATACTGAGGAATGCCAAAGTAGAGGGTATGATGAACTACTGTAAGAAGTTTAAACTGTAAATGGAATTTAATTGGGAGCCAGTGATTATGCAACAAAAGATGGGTGATATGCTCAAACCAGGAGGCATGGGAAAGTATACGTACTGCTATAATTTGTATAAGCTGTAACATGTGGACCTAGGATTGAGGAAGACCTAGATAGATAACATTACAATAGTCTAGTTTAGAAATAACAAGGGAAAGAAGCAGGATAGTTAACAAAGGTAGAGAAAGAAAGGGATGAACAGCACAAATCCAATGAAGGCAAAAGAAAGAGGAACAACTGAGGTAATGTGTAAGTGAAAATATAGAGAGGAATCAAGGATAACTCCTAAGTAACACATCGATTCCACCAGAGGGATAGGACCACTAGGAAGTGAAGGGGCCAAGTAGGGTGAAGGATACCTGAACGTAACCCAGAGAGCAGAGGATTTGTTAGGGTTCAAGCGAAGAAAATTATTAAAGAGCCATTGGGAGATGCTGGACAGGCAGTCATTAAGAGGAATGAGATCCGGAGTGAGGGAACTAGTATGATGAATTAAAATGATATCATCCACATAAAAGTAAGAGGAAATGCCATTCTGCTGGATAATAAGAGCTAAAGGGATCAGAAAGATATTAAACAGTAAAGGGAGTAAGACAGAAACCTATGGAACACCACAGGGAAGAGAAAAGATGGAAGAAGTTGAAACCCCTCTGTCCACTGAGAAATAATGTTGAGAGAGGTAAGAATGAAACCATCTAAGAACCACGCCGCATAAGCCCAAGTCACAGAGATGAGAAAAGAGGGTAGAATGATTAACGAGATTAAAAGCAGTTAAAAGATCAAGAGGAACCACCACCGAAATATTACCCCGATCGTGAGATTGATGAAGCTCACTGATAAGAGACAAAATAGTTTCTGTACAGAAGCCTGTCTGGGGTGAAAAGCATGAGTGGATGTTAAGTGAGAGGTGAATTAGTTTGGGTTAAGATCTTTCAATTGGGAGGGAATTTTTTTTTATGTGTGTCTATTATGTGTCTAAATATACAGGTTGAAAAACAGTTATCTTTTTGTTTTTGGTAGACTCTGGCTATGCTATTGTATTTTATAATGTTTATATAATTATTTTTATGTAAACTGCTTTGGACAACTTATGCAGATAAGGCAGTATATAAGCTTCTTAAATAAATGAATAGAGCACACATTTTAGAAATCCAAATACACACACTGTTTATTCCACTGACCTAAACCACTCCCAGAAATGTCGCCACCCCCTTCAACTACAAGTATGCCTGATACAGAAACCCAAATGAAATTTAGGCTACTTAGAGGAAAGGAATATTCAGATATCCCAGTTTACCTTGGCAATTTGGTATGCACTTAGGTAAATGGCTTGGAAGTTTCCTAAATTAGTATTTAGAAAATATAAAACACAGAGGAGGATGAGGATTATGGACAAGACAAATTAGCAGGAAAACCAAAGGTAGGAAGGATAGGTAGTTAGATAAGCAAATACCCAGTTAGAGGAGAAAATTGTCCAGTTAGAGGAGTGTGTTTATCAGTCAGTTAAAGCAGATAAAATCTTCTTCAGACATGTACTGAGAAAGAGAAAACTATCAAAGCGGGCACAATAAGAATAACAAGTGAAAGCATGCAAAGTATGATTCATTGAATTCTTGCCAACCTCTCTGTGCATGTGTGTGGGTGTGGATGTGCGTCTGTGCACACCTGGCTGCATCTGTGCTCCCTGATGTGTTTTCTGTCTTGTGTTTTTTCTATATGTGTACAGTATATCTCTGTTTTTCATGTTTATCAGTTTTGTGTATCATTGTGGGCTGGTATGTCTGTGTAACATAGTATATGATGGCAGATAAAGATTAATATGGTCCATCTAGTCTGCACAGTAAGGTGTCTAGAGTAAGTGCAGGTCACTCCCCTCTATGCCTTCGTTTAGGACTCTGTGCAGATCACGCCCCTTTATTTGTTGAAGCATAAAAGATAGTTAAGTTTATTTTGACTTTATTCCCTTGATATAAGAGGGCTCCACTGTGTCTGTCCCATGCATTTTGAATTCCATCACTGTATTTGCCCCCACCACCTCCAGTGGTAGGGCATTCCAAGCATCCCCCATCCTTTCAGTGAAAAATTATTTCCTGACATTGTTTTTAAGTTTACCTTCATTTAATGTCCTCTAGTTTTACAACTTCCCCTTCTTTGAAAAAGATTGTTCATAAATACCCTTTAAGTATTTAAACATTTGTATCGTATCTTCCCTATTCGGCTCTCCTCTAGGTTATACACATATAGGTCTTCATCTCCTCATTTTGGTCATCTTCCTCTGAACCGTTACAAGATTTTTAAAATATCTTTTGTGAGATGTGGAGCCCGATTCAGGTAGGGGCATGTCCGGGCTGTCCGGACGGCCCCAAGCAAGACATACCCATTTGGACCCGATTCTGAACCGCATCAACCCGTCTAAATCCTCTGTCATTTGTTTCTTTTTCAGTGCCACCCCTCCCACCCTGGCTCCCACCATGTCCTCCCTCCCCATCCCACTCATCCCTACTCTCCGTTACCTCGGTGTTACCTTCGATCCCTCACTGTCTTTCCACCAGCATATTTCCACCCTCGTGCGTAACTGTTTCTTTCACATTCGAAGGATTCGGGCTCTTTGGCCACCTCTCTCTGTTCCCTCCCTCACTACCCTGGTTCTCTCTCTTGTGATTTCCTGCTTGAACTATTGTAATTCTGTTTTCGCCAGTCTCCCCAACTATCAGCTTCAACGTTTCCAACTTGTTCAAAACACAGCCACTCGTCTTATCACTCATTCTTCCCCCTTCGCCCACATCACTCCCTGTCTTCTCTCTCTCCATTGGCTCCCCATCAAATTCAAATTCATTTGTAAGTTCCTCATCACCACGCACAAGGCTCTCTACACCGGTATCCCCCAGTATCTGGCTGACGTCATCCATCTCCAGTCTGCTCCTCATTTGCTTCGCTCTGCCCATGGCTACCATCTTTTTCTTCCCTCACCATCTCAAGCACACCTTGAACTCACCCGTCACCAGTGTTCCCGCTAACCTGCGCTAGGTCCGCCGCCAACATTCCTGCAGGCGGAGGGAGGTGCAGAGCGATCAACGCTCTGCCCCTTCCCCCACTGGCAGGAATGCCGGCGGAGGACCCGGCGTAGATTAAAGAGAACATTGCGAGGGTGCTGCGGTGTGCGTTAGACCTGCTGCAGCACCCTCGCAATGTTCTCTTTAATCTACGAGGGGGGATCACCGGGCCCAATCGCCGGTTTTGAGCTGCTTATTCCACCTTTGAGGTGGAATAAGCAGCACATCCCCACGGACCCATTCTGCCCAGATCCCGTCCCCTGCTGGCTCTCCCTGTCCTGATGCTCAGGATGTATGGGGAGAGCCGGAGGAGGAATCAGGCCAGTGCAGCCCTGCAACCCATGTTCCAGAATAGGTACCATAGGGGCTTGTTTACAAAGCCGCGGTAGCGGTTTCCGCCCGATATCGATATGAATTCAATGGGTCCGTGGCTCCGATATCGAGCGGAAGCTGCTACTGCGGCTTTGTAAACAAGCCCCATAGTCTCAAAAACTGAACACAATACTCCAAGTGAGGCCTCACCATTAACTTGTACAAGGGCATTAATACTTCTTCCTTTCTGCTGGTTATTCCGCTGTATGCAACCGAGCATCCTTCTGACTTTGGCTACTGCCTTGTCACATAGTGTCTGAGGATCTCATGGTGATGAAACAATCACTCCGAGGTCCTTCTCCTGGTCCATGCACACCAACCTCTCGCCCCCTATTGCATACAATTCTTTTGGATTTCTGTATCCCAAGTGTATAACTTTGCAGTTCACATTAAATCGAAACTGCCCACCATTAGACCATTCTTTCAATTTTTGTGGATCTTTCCTCATGTTGTTCACTCCCTCAGAGGAGTCTACTCTGCTGCAAATTTTCGTGCCTTCTGCAAAAAGGCAGACTTCAGTCTGGGAGAGAAGAGCCAGTGGGCCTAGATTGGAGGCAGCATGGCAAGCCACTCATTTTTAAGGTAAGTTTGCCACGCCGCCTTCAAAGTGTGAGCCTGGTAGGGGTAATGGAGGCATTGCACCACTGTGCAGCACACTGTGGGGGAGCAGCGCCCACCCTGAGTACTGAAGATGCTGAGAGGGCCACTGAACTAGCCTGCCACCCCATAAAACTGTCCTATTCCTATAAAGTATCCCCAAAACTGTCCCCTGCAACTAGCCAGCAACCTCACCAAATGTCCTTGCATCTGCTTAACCACCCTCCCGATTGCCTCCATTCCCATAAACTACCACCCCCTGAAACTATTCCCTGAGACTGCATCACCACCCTGAAAACTGCCCCACTCACCAAAAATATTTCCCCCGCTAGTGCCCCACTGAAAACAAAATGCTCCCATGTAAATGGACCACTCCTAAAAAATTCCCATCCTACAAACTATTCCTACTCCCAAATTACCTTCCTACAACTGTTACCAGTCCCCACAACTAGTCCTCCTTGAGCACCCCCCTACCCTCAGCTACCCCTCAACAGACACAATATGTACACAGCACACACAAAACGCAACATACACAAAACATGCAAACACATGGACACTACACACAGACCCAGGGATTCAAATAATTCCCTAGCTGTGATGGTTATGGTTATGGTTATGGTTAAGGCATTTGTTATACCGCCCTTTACTTATGCATCAGAGCGGTTTACATGTATATACTAACAGGTACTTTTTATTCCCTTGTCCCTGAAGGGCTCACAATCTAAGTGTACCTGACGCTTGCCCAAGGCCACAGGGAGCGGACATGGGACTAGAGACCCCAGTCCCTCCGGCTTGAGGTTACTAGTCCCCATGTGGGAATTGAACCCTCGGCCCTCCGGCCTGAGGTAACCTGTCCCAATCACTGAGCCACTCCTCCCTCTACATGTACTACATTTTAAATTATTTATAAATATATTTCATTTTCTTTGTTGTTATTTCTACCATGAAAGCTACTGACTTACCTTAAAGGATTTATGGCTAGGTATTATGGATATCGATGCAAAGTTACCAAATATTGTTTAGTCTTTGTGTGTATTTACAGAAGAATCTGTACAGAAGTCTCAAGAGGTAGACAATAGGTTGATGGAAGTTTCAAACAATGTTGTTAGATTGGAAGATCAGCTGCAAGTGGACAGGAGGACGGTGGGGGAGAAGGGATAGAAGTTTTGACACCAGATATTAATCAGGTCTTGACTAATTTTTTGGAAGATTCTACCAATGAGACAGCTAAGAGGGCTACGTTATTAGTTTTCTTTTTGTCTGTTGCTGATAAAGTCAAGGTCTTGAAATCTTTTAAGTATAAGGGAAAGATGTTGTGGTTATAAAATAAACATATTCCCGGATGTTTCTAGAAATACTCAATTGCGCAGAAGGAGTTTCTCGGCCTTGAAATCTAAGGTTGTTGAGCTGGGTGCTGCTTTCTTTTTTACTTTACCCATGCAAGTGTATAGTCACTTCGCAAGGGTGCATGTATACATTTTATGAGTCAACTCAATTAGAAAAGTTTCTTTTAGACAAGAGAGTATAATTTGTATTATTAGGATCCATAATAAGTTTTTGCACACAGTTAAAATGGGGGCCTTTTCTACCCCTAATTTTGATTTCACTGGTCAACATTGAAATCATTACTGACTTTAAAAGGCCCTTTATTTATTTATTTATTACTTTTATATACCGCGCTCTTTAAAATCAGTGTGGTTTACAGGTAACATTTGTGCATATCGATATATCAGATATGCCTTTACAGAGAACAGGGATACAACTTGGATTTCAACTTGGGTAACTATTTACAATATCTACATTTCTGTACAACATAGTTACGGAATGTTTTGTGGGTCATCGATGTTTAGCTTGGTGTGTTGTGGCTAATATTGGGCTGTGAATAGTGTAGGAGAAAGAGGTGATGTTTTAGAGCTTTTCTGAATTGTATAATATCGGTAATTGCTCGGATTGAGGGTGGGAGTGCATTCCAGCATGTGGGTGCATAGAACTTAAAAGCTCTGCTCTTTGTCGCTTGTGAGCATTTGGTTATTTCATTAGGGATCAGAAAGGTGTTGATTGCGAATGATCTCTTCTCTCTGTTTGCCGGGGTAAGGTGGATCAACTCTGTAAGGGAGGAGGAGGATATGTTGTTGATGGCCCTAAATGTTATCAAGGCTACTTTATATGTTGTCCGACAGTAGATTGGTAGCCAGTGTAATTCCTTTAGAATCGGGGTGATATGGTCTCCTTTGGAGGCTCCGTGGAGGAAGCGAGCCATGGTATTCATAGCTAGTTGTAGTGGACTTAATGAGCACTTGGGTAGGCCTGAAATACTATCCTGAAATCGCCTGGTTGCAGTAGAGGTCGGAGATGTCTCAATGTTCGTATTTTATGGTGGATCTGCTTGACGGTGTTGCTGATGTGTGCTTTGAAATCTAGCTGTTGGTCTAATGTAACACCAAGGTAGCGGATCGTGGGTCTGGTTGTGAGCTCAGCGTCTTTTGTCTTTAGCGCAGGTGGAGGGGAGAAGTTTTGATTTCTTGTAGTGAAGCGTACATCTGTTTTGCTAAAGTTTATCTTGAGGCCTTGTGCATGGAACCAGTCCGTTACAGCCTCAAAACATTTTATCATAGGGGAGAAATCCGGCTTATCAGTCAAGAATGGAATGAAGAGTAGTACGTCGTCAGCGTAGATTAGACATGAGACGTTGAAGGAGCGGATTACTTCGCATACGGGTTGCATGTATATGTTGAATAATAATGCAGAGAGTGAGGAGCCTTGAGGTACACCATGTTTTTGTTGGAAGGGTTTAGAGGTTGTGGAACCTGTACGAACTTGCTGCCATCTGTCCGTTAGGTATGATTTTCACCAGCTCAATGCTAAACCGCTGATTCCCTTATCTTGAAGCCGTCTCAGGAGTTGATCATGGTTTACGGAATCAAATGTGGCGGCAATGTCCAGGAAAATCAGTGTGAATCCTTGTTTGATGTTATCGGTTCCTGTGACCAATGTATGATTAGTGTGGTTAGGAGAGTTTCCACGCCGTGTGATTCTCGAAAGCCATGATGGGCTGGGTCCAGGGGAGCCGTTGAGTCAATATGGTCCTGTATTTGGCATTGCACAACCTTTTCAATTAACTTTGCCAACAGTGGAATACTTGATATTGGTCGATATGATTCAACCTTCTGTGGATCCAGTTTGGTGTTCTTCAGAAGAGGCCTGATTGACGTCTGCTTGAGGCATGATGGGAATAGACCTGTAAAGAAGGATAGGTCCATGATCTTACATAGTATAGGGCTGATTTCCTTTCGTAGAGCTCTTATCCAGAATGCTGGACAGGGGTCATTTGGTGCAGTGGTGGCGTTGATGGTAGTGATGATGTCCTCTACTTGTGTGGTTGTTGGTGTTACGATAGTTGTGAGTGGCTGGATATGTGGTGAATTGCTGCTAGGGTTGGATAACATGGCTTTGCTGACATTGTTGGTTTTGGCCAGTAAGTAATCTGCATAGTCCTGTGAATTAATCATGTCCAGATGGAGGGGCAATGGCTCCTTCGTTAGAGTTTTTACAATGTTGAAAAGCTCATGGGGTTTGTTTAAGGCACGGTTTAGGAGATTTGAGTGATATTCTCTAATTGTCGCTGATATTAACTCCCGATGTTTTTTAAGGTGGGAGGTGTATGCTATTAGTTTTATTGGGGCCCGTGTATGTCGCCATTTTCTTTCCAGTTTCCTTAGCAGGAGCAAGGAGGTTCTTAGTTCAGCGGTATACCAGTGTGCGGGTTTTCTATTTCTTGGACACTTGCCAGGGATAAGTGGTTTAGTTTGGACAGGTTTGCGGGCAAAGGTAAAGTTTGCCCTTACCTGTAGTATCTTGGTGAGCTGAACACGAATATAACATTAAAAATTTTTTATTGGCTCTCGTTGTGAAGATATTACATGTAGTTCATTTTTGACATTTCACCGTGTAAATTTATCCAGTAGGACATCAACAACATCCCAAATAAACCTTGAATGATGTAATATTGCACTACATTGCATAATACCAGCATGCACACATCATCCAGAGTTGATTGCATCATTTTCTGATGCAATGCAATACTACGGCCAGACGGCTGCTGAAGCCATCTGACGTCAGCAGTTTACTATATGCAGTCGGAAAGGAAAGTAATCTGGTAATCTCCAGGAACAAGCAGGAATGTAGTCTTCACTTATGGGTATCGATGGTACCGACGGAGCCTGCGCGGGAACACTCCCCAGCTTCCAATTAGAAAGCTTTTGGGAGCATCCCACAGCGCCTGCGTGCTGCCTTCCCGCCTTTCCCAGCTGTCTCTCTCCAGTTCTTCATTTTCCGTGGAGCCGGCAGGTCGCACTTCCTGTCACCGCAGAAAAGATCCCTTTTATTTCTCTTTTCTGTGGTCGCGTCTGCCTTCTGTCGACGCTACACCGGTACTGACGGTTCTTTCTTTCTTTTCCTTGTAAAAAAAAAAAATCTTTCATGGAGTCTTCCAGCTTTTTTCTCTTCTGGTGCCACGCGCCATTTTGGGCACTAGGCCCAACTTTCTTCTACAATGGAAAAACCCGCCTCGGGTTTTAAAAAGTGTTCCAATTATGGCTGTACCATCTTCGTCACCGACACCCATGAGTGGTGCCTCAAATGTTTAGGTCCTGACCACTCTATCTCCGAGTGTGTTGCCTGTGGGATGATGTCAAAGAGGGGTCGGCAAAACCGAGCTGCTAAACTAGCACCCTCCGATGCAGCTTCTGTGGCTTCATCATCTTCTGGGACTTTGTCTTCCTACCATGGATCTCAGGTAACTAAACATAAGTCTAGCCGGTCCTCAAAGAGTAGATCTCCTTCTAAGTATCGAGATGCCTCTGGCGTTGCCCTTGAGGGACTCACACCGGCAAAATTTCCCCGGCAGGAGGCTTCGGCTTCCAAAGCATCATCAGGGCTCCAGGATGTTCTCAAGGCCCCAACCTCGGCAGAACTACTGGTGCCATGCTCTGGGGTACCGGCCGCTTCGTCCGGTACCGATACCCAGGCATCGGCGGCGTTGGTAGACCAGAGATTCTTGGCTATTGAACGCAGTCTGGTGGCTCTTCTCTCGGCATTGATGCCCCCCAAAACCGCTTCAGACAATTCAACCGGTACCAGTACCAGTACCGACATCGGTACTGGGGCCAATTGCATCGACGTTGGCAGGTGGATTATTGGTGCCGACGCAGGCTATGCCCTCCGGTACTGACAAGTCAGTACCGGAGCCTGTCGATACCGACTTTGATCGGTACCGGTATCGTGCGATGCATGATTACCCAGATAGGAGATACTTTGAATCCTCCGACGAGTCTGAAGACTCTGACAGCTCTGTCGATACCAGAGTACTTCTGCCTGAGGATTCTTCCTCTCCTAAACGTAGGATGTCTCCTCCAGAGGATATATCCTTCCAGGATTTTATCCAAGATGTGGCTCGAGGTCTTTCCATCACAGTGGTTCCTGAAACAGAGCCTAGGGCAAAGGAATTGGAGATTTTACAGTATCCTAAAGCTCCCAAAGAGACAGCTACTTTGCCTATTCATGAGATCCTGCATGATCTCATGCTAAGGATGTGGGAAACACCTCCTACCACTTCTCCTCATTCTCGTAGGCTCGATACCATGTATCGAGTTCCTCCCTGTCCTGGATTTCAAAAAACTCAGCTGCCCCACCATTCCATAGTGGTGGAATCAGCTATGAGAAGGATAAAGAGTGCATCTAATCCTCCAGGACGTGAATGTAGAACTCTTGATGCCTTTGGGCGTAGAACCTTCCAGGCCTCTATGCTTTCTGCCAGGATTAGTTCCTACATTTTATATATGAGAATGTTCCTTAAGGAAGTTATAGGAGATCTAGAGCTTATAAGTCCTCTACTTCTTGATGATAAGAGACAAGATTATCTTGCTCTTATCAAACATGCTCAGGATGTTTCCAAATTCATAAATCGTGCAGCTTTTGATTGTTTTGAGTGCATAAGCAGAACTTCTGCTATTGCCATAGGTGCAAGTAGGATTGCCTGGCTCCAGGCATCTGATTTAGAACTTTGGCTACAGAACAAATTGGGGAATATTCCTTGCACTGGAGAGAATCTCTTTGGCAACAATTGGCAAGAGAAAGCTAATGAGCTAGATGCTGATAATCTCACCTTGGATAGATTATCAGAATCTACAGCTGATCCTGCAAGGAAAAAGTCCTATAAAAAACCATTCTTCACTAGAAAGAAGAAGTTCTACCCCTCCTATACCCAACAAGGGCATCGTTCAGGTCAGTCTGCCCAAAAGGGTCAGCAACCTAAACAAAGAAAAACAAAGGCTGCTAAGCCTCAACCGGCTCAGCAGACTCAGCCTCCACAGGGGCTTTGACTCCCATCTAGAGAACTTTGTCTTCCTTGCCCTGAATGGGCCAGAGCCTTCCACCATTCCAGGAAGCTTATGTTATTTTGCCCCCAGATGGGGGCAGATAACAGCAGAAAGTTGGACTCTATCCATTGTAAGAGAGGGATAGAAGCTTCACTTCCTCAGCATGCCCCTTCCTACAATGGTAAGACAGTTCAATTCTCAGACCTCTCTCAACTCCCAGTTAGATTACGAGGTCAGTCTGCTTCTTGCCCAAGGGTCAATAGAAGAAGTATCTGTTCATCAACAGGGTGCAGGGTTCTATTCCCCCTTTTTCCTTATTCCAAAGAAAACAGGAGGGCACAAACCCATTTTGGACCTCAGAGAATTGAACAAATTCCTGTTCAAAGAGAAATTCAAAATGATTTTGTGCAATTCGACATTTTCTCACTCCGTCCGCTCTTACCATATTACTTTTGTCTCTAGTCCTATCTCGCATTGATTTCTCTAACTCCATCTTCACCGGTCTCCCTAAATCCCAACTCAACAGATTACAAAGGATCCAAAATACCGCTGCTCGTATTGTCACTCACTCTTCCCAGCGTGATCATGTCTCACCCCTCCTTCTTCAACTTCACTGGCTACCACTTCCCTTCCGCTCCCAGTTTAAACTACTTACTCTTGTCCACCGAGCCATCCACACCAGCACCCCGCAATACTGGCAGATCTCATCACCTTTCATACCCCTAGACACACACCTCGTTCATTCCATCTTAACCATCTCATTCTCCCTTCCCCCTCTTTTGCTCATCTACAGTCCACCCGCTCCTCAGCCTTTTTCTTTGCAGGCCCCACCCTTTGGAATTCCCTCCCCACCTCCCTCCGACTTGAGCCCCATCTCCCCTCCTTTAAGCGTGATCTAAAAACCCACCTCTTCTCCCTGGCCTTTGACCTTCCCTCCCCTTTTGTGTGATTCTAATCTCTAAGTCTCGTGTCGTATCCCTTCTTTCTCCCGCTTTCCTCAAAGATTGTAACTTCCTTTTCCTTCCCTCTAACCTAGTACTTTCTTTAACTATTTGTATTTTGTGAACCGCTCTGCTTCCCCAGAAGGGCGGTACATCAAGTGAAATAAACATAAACATACTGCCATACCTTCAGAGTCAGGGCTGGCTTTGTTCTCTAGATCTCAAGGATGCGTACACCCATGTTCTCATCCATCCAACTCACCGAAGGCTTCTTCGCTTTCTATTTCAAGGGAAGCACTACCAATACAGAGTTCTTCCTTTTGGCCTGGCCTCGGCACCAAGGGTGTTCACAGAATGCATGGCTGTGGTGGCAGCATTTCTCCGCACCCTAAAAATATTCATCTTCCCTTACTTGGACGATTGGCTCATTCGAGCCCCATCAGAGCCAGAGGCCAGGATTTCCCTATCTCGCACAATGCGTATCCTCCAATATTTGGGACTTGTCATAAACTTCCCAAAATCCAACCTAGCTCCCACTCAGTCTCTAGAGTTCATAGGAGCCCTCTTGGATACCAGACAGACAAGGGCCTATATTCCACAGTCCCGCTGCCTTTGCATTGTGCAGTTAGCTTCCCAAGCAATGCTAAAGTCTCACTTCACTGCTCGGGAAATGTTACAATTGTTAGGCCACATGGCATCCACCGTGCATGTGGTCCCTTATGCCTGCCTCCATATGAGGGCAGCCCAGTGGACTCTATCCACTCAATGGACTCAGGCGTCAGGTTGCCTGTCAGACAAAATAGCAACCTCAGATCGTCTTATGTTGTCTCTCCAATGGTGGCGGTCACCCCAGAATCTGTTCAGCAACCCCCACCCCAAGTAACTCTAATAACAGATGCCTCACAGGTGGGTTGGGGAGCCCATTTGCAAGGCCTCTCTACCCAGGGTACCTGGACTCCACAGGAGACCGATTTACACATCAATCTTCTAGAACTCAGAGCAATCTTCCTTGCTCTTCGAGTCTTTCACACCCAGCTCAGCAACAAAACTATCCTAATTCAAACGGACAACCAGATAGCCATGTTCTATGTGAACAAGCAGGGTGGAACAGACTCTCTGTTGCTCTGCAACGAAGCTTTGTGAATTTGGGCCTCGCCAGAGAGCATCAGATTCATCTCCTTGCAGTATATCTTCCAGGCATTCAAAACTCTTGGGCAGACAGACTCAGTTGAGTTCTGCTTCCACACGAATGGTCTCTCCATGCAGACCAGGTGGCCAAAATTTTCCAATTTTGGGGAACCCCGGACATAGACCTCTTTGCAAGTCTGCTGAATGCCAAACTTCCCCAGTTCTGTTCCAGAATTCTGGCTCAGGGTTGTCAGGCCAGGGATGCCTTCCTCCTCCATTGGGGTCGGGACTTTCTGTATGCCTTCCCTCCCAATCCCCTAATTCCCAGAACTCTATTCAAGCTTCAGAGAGACAGAGGCCATATGATTCTCATAGCCCCACATTGGCCACGACAAGTGTGGTACCCTCTGCTCTTACATCTCTCTCAAGCTCCATCTCTGGAGTTAGGATCTGTTCCAGATCTCCTATCCCAGGAGGACGGGATGCTGTGGCATCCCAATCCCCAGTCTCTACATCTCAGGGCCTGGTTGCTGAAAGCCTAGAACTTCATGGTCTTAACCTTTCTCAGCAAGTAAAGGATATCCTTTATGCTTCCAGGAAACCATCCACAAGACGCTCTTATGCTTTCAAGTGGAAAAGGTTTACCATATAGTGTTCGCAGAAGGGTCTTAACCCTCTTGCAATACCTCTGGAATCATTACTTGAATATCTCCTTCATTTGTCTAATGCAGGGCTTAAGACCAATTCAGTGAGAGTTCATTTGAGTGCTATTGCAGCTTCTCTCAAACCTTTAAATGGGCAACCTATTTCCTCGCATCCTATCACAGCGAGATTTATGAGAGGCCTTCTTTTAACTAAGCCTCCCGTTAAGCCACCACCAGCGGCATGGGATTTAAATCTGGTTCTTGGCCAGCTCATGAAGCCGCCTTTTGAACCATTGGCTACTACCTCTTTAAAATTCCTTTCCTGGAAGGTTATTTTTCTTATTGCAATCACATCAGCAAATCTCATCAGTAAGTTGCAAGCATTGGTGGCTGATCCTCCTTATACAAGGTTCCATCATGATAAGGTAGTCCTTAGGACTCATCCTCACTTTATGCCAAAGGTGGTGTCACCTTTTCATTTAAACCAAGCAGTTTACCTTCCTGTTTTTTTCCCAAGGTCTCATGCCTCTAATGCAGAAAGGAATCTCCATACTTTGGACTGTAAAAGAGCTTTGGCCTCTTACTTGCAAAGGATGCAGCAACATAGAAAGTCCTCTCAATTCTTTGTTGCTTTTGATCCTAGTCATTTAGGGCTTCCAGTCTCCAAAAGGACACTGTTCAACTGGATTGCACAGTGTATATCTTTTGCCTATTGGAGTAAGAACCTTCCTCTTGAAGGCCATGTCACAGCGCACAATGTGAGAGCCATGGCAGCCTCTATGGCTCATCTTCACTCTGTGTCTATTGACGACATCTGTCGAGTAGCTACCTGGGCCTCTGTTCATACCTTCACAGCCCATTACTGCTTGGACAAGGACTCCCGCTGGGATGCCTTGTTTGGTCAGGCTGTTCTTCAACACCTGTTCCATACTTAATCAACTCCTATCCACCATCCCTGGTAGGATGCCAGAGATTCATGGGGGGAAGTGGAGATCTTTCAAAAAGGCACACAACTTCTGGGGTTTCTCCCTGGCATCTATAGCTAGGGAGTCCCCATATGTGAAGACTACATTCCTGTTTGTTCCTGGAGATAGCATAGTTACTCACCTGTAACAGGTGATCTCTGGGAACAGCAGGAATTTAGTCTTCACAACCCACCCACCTCCCCTAGGAGTTGAATCTTTCTGTCTTTCTCTTTTCTCTTTCCCTCTCTCTCTCTCTTTGTCTCAGCTTTAAACTCAACTGGAGAGAGACAATTGGGAAAGGCGGGAAGGCAGCACGCAGGCGCTGTGGGATGCTCCCAAAAGCTTTTTAATTGGATGCTGGGGAGCGTTCCCGCGCAGGCTCCGTCGGTACCAACGATACCCATATGTGAAGACTACATTCCTGCTGTTCCCGGAGATCACCTGTTACAGGTGAGCAACTATGCTTTCTGTTCCAATATTGAAAGCCTCATGAATGCCTTAAAAATCACTCATGACCCACAAGACTGGAGACTATTTATAGACTCTTCGAAACTGAGTCTGAAGGCTGTGCTTTTGAACAATGGAAACCGTCTTCCATCTATTCCAGTAGCGCATGCTGTCCACATGAAAGAGACATATGATAACTTAAAGCATCTACTGACTTCCATTAACTATAACAAGTACAGTTGGCACCTCTGTGGTGACTTGAAGGTAGTTGCCCTTTTAATGGGACTGCAGCAGGGATATATAAAATACATGTGTTTTGTATGTGAGTGGGATAGCCTAGCAGGGGATTGGCACTACTTGCGGAAGGAATGGAATCACAGACAAAATGTAACAGTTGGAGAGAAGAATATCCAGCACCCAGCTCTGGTTGAGGCTCACAAAATCCTGCTACCACCCCTTCACATCAAACTAGGTTTGATGAAAAACTTTGTGAAAGCCATGGACCGCAGTTCGCCAGTTTCCGATACCTGCAGGAAAAATTCCCTTGACTCAGCGAAGCAAAGATTAAAGAGGGAGTTTTTGTGGGTCCTCAGATTCGAGAGCTCTTCAAAGATGACTGGTTCAACAACTTGCTGCAGGGTGATGCGAAACAAGCATGGAATGCTTTTCGCCTAGTGTCAACAAACTGTCTCAGGAATGTTAGGGCAGAAAACTACAAGGAACTAGTAGAAGACATGCTGATGCAGTATCAGAAACTTGGTTGCAATATGTCTCTAAAGATCCATTTCCTTGATTCCCATCTCAATTTCTTTCCTGACAACTGTGGTATGGTTAGTGATGAACAGGGGGAACGTTTTCACCAGGATATCGCAACGATGGAGCAAAGATACCAGGGAAAATGGTCCACTACAATGCTGGCTGACTACTGCTGGACACTTCCCAGAGAAACTCCCGAACAGCTGTACAAGAGACAGGCGAATAATTCTAAGAAGTAGTCTATGACTTGGTTTTTTACAGGTATTAACCGAAGGCCTATTATATTTACTATTGACATACATTTCGTGATGTAAACATTAATTCTTGTAGATTACAAAAAAACTAGAGCCAACTTTGCAATTTCACTGTCATATTCGTATTCAGCATATAAAAATTGATAAGAAATGACTATTTTTATTTCAGTAACATGACTTTTATGAAAATTTGCTGTCCAGTGTTACCTTGGTTTTGATTACAAATAGTATTATTGTGCTCGCCTTCTTCCCTTGATGTGGACTAATGCTGAGAACAATGTGTGATTTGTTTTAGTTTCTTGCTATTTTATTTTTCTTAAACTGCATGTCTTTTGTATTTATTTGAGACTATAAACTTTGCAAAGCCTAATAAAAAAAAAGAAAGCTACTGACTGAATTGTACTGCTTTCTTATTGACTGCTATCTGTTATCGTGAGCAGGGCTAGATTAAGGAAACTGACAAGCTAGGCACATACCTAGGGCATCAGCATAATTTGACTACTCCATTTGGAGAGGCAAAGGGTGGGATGACATATTTGCATATTCATTATGGTTATCTTAAAAAAATATACTAGATAGATAGAAAGATAGTATATCAAACAAGCGAGGGAAGAGCTGGTACCCTCAAGATGCTCAAAGAGGGAGCTGAGGCTCTCATTCAGTGACTTTGCCAAAACAAATGCCAAACAACATAGTCCCAGGCTATATAATTAAAATGCAGCAAAAACTGTAGCTGTTTAGTTATTTAGCCTGGTATTCTAAAGATTAAAAAACTGACACCTGTAAATATATATTTTGCAAAAAACAAAGGAGATGTAAGGTGGCATTAACCTTTAAAAAAGAGATAGAGAAGCTTTTAAACTAGAAATTAGGGGAAAGCCGACAGTCACCCAGGAGTGCATGGTTCGGACAAAGGTATCCTTGAAGGATACTACCAAAAGCAGTGAGGTTCCAAAAGGGAGTATAGTAGCCCAAATGCCCTTGAGTAAGGAGCAGACAGAGCATAAAGATTCCAAATTACCCCTGCCTACCAATAGCCAGATTAATATGAATAAAATACAGTCTCTAAAATGCTTGTATGCCAATGCTAGAAGTCTAAACAATAAGATGGGAGAGTTAGAATATATAGCACTAAATGAGAGGTTAGATATGATTGCACTCTCAGAGACATGGTGGAAGGAGTATAACCAGTGGGACACTGTGATACCTGGATACACACTATATCGTAATGATAGAGCTGATCAAATTGGTGGAGGGGTTGCGCTCTATGTTAGAGAGGGCATTGAGTCAGAAAGGATTTAAGTTTTGCAGGGAACAAAATTTGCTGTAGAATCTCTATGGATTGAAATTCCATTTATGAAGGGGAAGGTGATGGCAGTTGTAGTATACTATCGACCGCCTGGCCAGAATGAACAAATGGATGATGAAATGCTCAAAGAAATCAAGGAAGCTAACAAAAGTCACAACAGAGTAGTAATAATGGGTGATTTCAATTACCCCGGTATCGACTGGGTCAGTGTCACAGCAGGACAAGCTAAAGAGATAAAGTTTCTAGATGGAATAAATGACTGCTTCTTGGAGCAGCTGGTTCATGAACCGACCAGAGGGGAAGCCATACTGGACCTAGTCCTTAGTGGAACGCCAGATCTGGTGCAAGAAATAAGGGTGTTGGGACCACTTGGCAATAGTGATCAAAGTATGATCATGTTTGATTTAATTAGTGGAGGACAGATAGTAAAGGCATCCACAGTACTACCTTTTAACTTTCAAAAGGGAGACTATGATAGAATGAGGAATATAGTTAGGAAAAAACTGAAAGGAGCGGTTCCAAAGGTTAAAGACTTACAGCAAGCTTGGGTGTTATTTAAAAATACTATCCTCGAAGCCCAGACCAGCTGTATTCCACGCATTAGGAAAAGTGGAAGAAAGTCCAAAAAACTGCCAGCATGGTTTAAAGGTGAGGTCAGAGAGGCTGTTGCTGCCAAAAAAGCAACCTTCAGGAAATGGAAAAAAGAGCCAAATGATGAAAACTGGAAACAGCACAAGCACTGGCAAGTTAAATGCAAAGCATTGATAAGGCAGGCAAAGCGGGAATTTGAGAAGAAACTTGCTACGGAAGCAAAAACACGAAATAAAGACTTTTTCAAGTACATTCGTAGCAAAAGGCCTGTGAGAGAGTCAATTGGACCATTAGATGATAGAGGGGTAAAAGGGGCAGTAAGAGGAAACAAGGCTATAGCAGAGAGAGTGAATGAATTCTTTGCTTCGGTCTTTACTGAGGAAGATGTAGGGATGTTACCCAAGACTGAAGTGGTATTTAAAGGTGATACTGCAGAGGAATTGAGAGAAATATCGCTACACCGGGAAGATATATTACAACTATTTGATAAACTGAATAGTAGCAAATCACCTGGACCGGATGGTATACATCCCAGAGTGTTGAAAGAACTGAAATATGAGATTGCAGACCTGCTATTGGTAATCTGTAAACTTTCATTAACATCATCTGTAATACCTGAAGATTGGAGGGTCGCCAACGTAACACCAATTTTTAAAAAGGGTTCCAGGGGTGACCCAGGAAATTACAGACCGGTGAGCCTGACGTCAGAACCAGGGAAAATGGTAGAAACCATCATAAAGAACAAAATTACACAGCATGTAGATAGTCATGGCCTAATGGGAGACAGCCAACATGGATTTAGACAAGGAAGATCTTGTCTTACTAATCTGATATGTTTTTTTGAAGGTGTGCATAAACAGGTAGACAAAGGTGAGTCGGTTGATATATAGTGTATCTGGACTTTCAGAAAGCTTTTGACAAAGTCCCCCATCAGAGACTTTTGGCGAAGCTAAAAAGTCATGGGATAGGAGGCAGTGTACTATTGTGGATCGGGAACTGGTTAAAAGATAGAAAGCAGAGGGTAGGGCTAAATGGCCAATATTCCCAATGGAAAAAGGTGAATAGTGGAGTACCCCAGGGATCTGTACTGGGTCCGCTGCTTTTTGACATATTCATAAATGACCTGGAAAAGGGAATAACTAGTGAGGTTATCAAATTTGCAGATGACACAAAACTGTTTAAAGTTGTTAAAACCCAAGAGGATTGTGGAAAACTGCAGGAGGATCTGGATAAATTGGAAGACTGGGCATCCAAATGGCAGATGAAATTTAATGTGGACAAGTGCAAAGTTATGCACCTAGGAAAGAACAACCCACACTATAGTTACACGTTGCAAGGCTCCACATTAGAAACCACCACCCAGGAAAAAGATTTAGGAGTCATCGTGGATAACATGTTAAAACGCTCCGCCCAGTGTGCAGCGGCGGCCAAGAAAGCAAATAGAATGCTAGGTATCATAAGGAAAGGGATGGAGAATAAAACAAAGGATGTTATAATGCCTCTGTATCGCTCCATGGTACGACCGCACCTTGAATATTGTGTGCAATTCTGGTCACCGTATCTTAAAAAGGACATAGCGTTATTAGAAAAAGTACAGAGAAGAGCCACCAAATTGGTGAAGGGGATGGAAGGCTACTCCTATGAAGAGAGGCTAAGAAGGTTAGGGCTCTTTAGCCTGGAGAAGAGACAGCTGAGGGGAGATATGATAGAGGTCTATAAATTAATGAATGGAGTGGAACGGATAAACGTGGATCAATTGTTTACGCTATCAGAGTATAGAAAGACTAGGGGACATGTAATGAAGCTACAGGGTAAACTATTTAAGACAAATAAGAGAAAATATTTTTTCACTCAACGTGTAATCAAACTCTGGAATCTGTTACCGGAGGATGTAGTAAGGGCTGTTAGTATAGCTGGGTTTAAAAAAGGTTTGGACAAGTTCCTGGAGGAAAGGTCCATAAACCACTATTAAAAAGGGACCCAGGATATCAATGCTTGACCCAGTACAAGCATTGTGGAACCTGTGTCTTTTGGGGATATTTCTAGGTACGTATGACCTAGATTGGCCACTGTTGGAAACAGGATACTGGGCTTGATGGACCTCGGTCTGACCCAGTATGGCATGTCTTATGTTCTTAAGGTGCTCACATGCCAAGGGACAAGAAAAAAAAGAGAACCACAGTGCAGATTTTTAACACCAAAATAAGTTATAACTAATTTTATTTTGGCATTAGGAAAAGGACAACCATAGCAGAGTTTCTTTTTGAACATCTCTTTTGCATCCAATAAAACCCCTCCTCCAACAAAGGTGCAGAGTAGAACTAGGACATTTCACCATTGAACCCAACATACAAGAAAAAAAGTCTGATTCCGGTGTCATCTCATTAACAGCTTCTCCAGTACCCGGCAGATTGTGAACTAGTACAAAACCCTGCTAAAGTCACTGAAGACCTATAATGCAAATTTACCATACCATAATGACCCCAGCTTCTAAAATTAACACAATAAGGAGCCTACCTAGAAATGAGCAGAACCATATATATTGTAGTTCGACTTAGAATATCCTTTCACCTATTCAGAAAACTGAACAAGCCAGATTACTACAGATCATCCATAAAATCGCATGGAGAGGCAGAAGATCTTGAAATACCAAGAAATGCAGTCAGAGACTAAGGGGTATGTTTACTAAAGTGCGGTAACGTAGCAGTGGCTACAATAACACACGTTATGTCAACGCGAGTTATGTAATGTTAACGCGCACCAATGTCACAATAATGCGCGGCCACGTTACATAACGCGTGGGATTGTCTCCGGCCGTATTATGTCCTGCAGAGGGTGGAGGGAGGGCGGAGAGAAGGGGTCAATGGGCGGGGAGAGGCCCCATCCCCACTAACGTGGGGAACTGAAGGGCTGAATCTTTCTGCGACTGAAAACCTGGCGTTAGCACACCTTTGCAAGAGAGAGAAACCATTTAAGTGTCAGCAATGTACAGCATAGGCAGGGAGCCCAAGAAAAGTGATAGTAGTGATCCATTTGCAGCAACAGCATAGTGCCCAAGTATGAAAGGCCACTATGGTGATGGTGTGAATGGGGCATAGGGGGCTGCAGGTGGGACATGTAGTGGGGGCAGCTAGGGCACAGGGAGGACCAGGTGGACGCCAAGGTGACACGTAGGAACATAGAAATGGGAAATCAGCAAGACAGCCAAAGCAAAACACAAACCACAAATACCCAGACCACCCCAGCCAAGAGTTGCCAGGACACAGTCCAGACATCCCCCCAGCCATCCGTCCCCCATGTGGAAGGGACAAAATGCTGGTAGGCTGTGATGGGGGGGGGGGGGGGCTGTGGAAGGCCATGTATGCCCCCACCCCTGAAATTTAAACTATTTTATGTGATGTAAAAAGAATTTGATCAAACTTGTTCACTCACCCTACTACTAATCACAAGGTATATGTCCACTCGTCCTCAAATTGCAAAACAGAAAATGTAATTTATTTAATTTTATGTCCCTGCAATTTGGTCTACATTGGAAAAACTAAGCGCCAGGTGCGCACCCGCATCATTGAACACAGAAGTTGTCTTCAAAGGGGGATCCCAGATCACCCACTAGTTTCACATTGGATAAAAATGCAACACTCAATACAGGACTTAAAATACGTGGTTTTAAAAACAGTCCTTCCTCATTGGCGGGGGGGGGGGGTGATGTAGACAAGACTCTCCTCAAATTAGAACAGCGTTTTATTTATGAATTTAACAGTTTGGAACCCAACGGTCTTAATCAAGAGGCAGATTTGTCTGTGTTTTTATAAGTTTGCATATTCATGTCACATCTCACCAGAAGGTAATACGCTAGGTCAGTGATGGCTAACCTTTTTGAGCCCGAGTGCCCAAACTGCCGCACAAAACCAAAGAATTTCCTCAAAGTGCCAGCACGTCATTTGCATAAGTGGTCTTATTTGCATAAATATTTGCATAATGTTACCATACACTAACTTTTAGTAAACATGTCTCTTAATGAGTGTATGGATAAAGAAAGACTAAAAGATTTCTACATTACTATAATCCAGTGCCAACCGCCAGGCACATTAGGAACTACTACAAACGCTGCCCATTTAGAACCCATAGCAAACCCGCCGTATCCTGACAGCATTACCAGGACTCACAAAGCACCATACCCTACCTATCAAAAGGCAACACTGCAAATATTAAACCAATACATTTCAGAGAATACTGGGGAAAGAGAACAAGTGGCAACGTCAAATAGGAATTTCCTCTTGTACCAAACAAAGCGCAGATGTTAATGATGCACATTTCCCAGAGCTGACATATTCCAGTTAATAAATTCAAAATAAAGAGATATCTTTCTACCTTTTGTGCATTTTTTTTCAGTTGCAATTGGTCCAGCCATTTTCTTCTGGTTTCTTCATGTTTTCTGCTAACTCTCCATCGTCTGCTGTCCATTTGTCCTTTCTTCTCTCTTCTAGTTTTTTTTCCATTCTCTCTCTCTCTACATCTGCTTTAACATACTAATCTTTCTCCTTTTGCTCTTTCCTCATTCCTATTTCATCCACACAAATTTTACCCCTCCATCCTCAATCCCCAATTACTCTCCCAATACCTGGCCAATTGTAGATTTTTCATCCCTCCTACACAAAATATTTTTCCCCTCTCCATTTTACTCTCCCAGCCCCATCCCATTCTAATCCTCCCCCAACATCAGCTCCCTTCTAGTTCCAGTCTCACCCAGCATCCATTCCCTTCTTCAAGCCCCCCACTTCCCCTCAGCCCATTTCCATTCCAAGCCCCGTCCCCATCAGCTATTTGCAGTTCAAGCCCCCCACTTCCCCTCAGCCCATTTCCATTCCAAGCCCCATCCCCAACAGCTATTTGCAGTTCAAGCCCCCTTCCACTCAGCCCATTTCCAGTCCTAGCAACCCCCCAACCCATTACCAGTCCTAGCCCCCATAGCCCACTCCCAGTCCTAATCCCACCAGCCCATTTCCAGTCCTAACCTCCCCATCAGCCCACTCCCAGTCCTAATCCCCCATCACTCAATTTTTAGTTTAAGCCCCCCCAGCGCCTATCACCACTCCTAACCCCCCCAGCGCCCATCACCACTCCTAACCCCCCCAGCCCAGCGCCCATCACCACTCCTAACCCCCCCAGCCAGCCCAGTGCCCATCACCACTCCTAACCCCCCCCAGCCAGCCCAGTGTCCATCACCACTCCTAACCCCCCCAGCCCAGTGCCCATCACCACTCCTAAACCCCCCCCACCCCAGCCCATCACTACTCCTAACACCCCCCCAGCCAAGCCCAGCCCAGCCCATCACTACTCCTAACCCCCCCCAGCCCAGCCCAGCCCATCACCACTCCTAACCCCCCCCAGCCCAGCCCAGCCCAGCCCAGCCCATCACCACTCCTAACCCCCCCCTCCAGCCCATCACCACTCCTAACCCCCCCATCCCAGCCCAGCCCATCACCACTCCTAACCCCCCCCCCCAGCCCAGCCCAGCCCAGCCCATCACCACTCCTAACCCCCACCCCCCCCAGCCCAGCCCAGCCCAGGGAAAAAAAAAAAAAAAGAAAACCTGTCTGCTGCCGTTGTCGGGGCCGCCGCGGCAGAATCGAGCGTGCCGCGGGGCCCCCCTGTACCCACCCGGCAGAGCCTGCCCTCCCCGTAGCAGCTCTCTCTTTGGAGCTACAGTCAGACGCACCGGCTTGCAGAGCGCGAAGGGAAGAGTTCCCTCGCTGCTCTGTTAAGCCCGCGGGGGCTGATGGGAAGTTCCCATCAGCCCCCGCGGGCTTAACAGAGTCGCGAAAGGGAAACTCTTCCCTTCGCGCTCTGCAAGCCGGCGCGTCTGACTGTAGGTTTTCTTTTTTTTTTTCAATTGCGGACCTTCCCGCGTGCCAGCTGCAAGGCTTTCGCGTGCCACAGCTGGCACGCGTGCCATAGGTTCGCCATCGCTGCGCAAGGTGGTATTATTTTCCGATGATATTTCAACATTTTCAGATTATCAAAGGTTTTTTATTGATAAATTATGAAGGATAACCTTTTTCCCTAATCTCTGTTATTTTGTATTCTATTTCGCATAAGGGTAAAGCAAGGGTAAAGCAAGGCCAATGTCTATATGCAATTTATATTGGGCGACGTTAATGTTAAAAAACAGTCTCTGATGTCGTGAGCTGTGCACAACATAGTGCACTATAATGAGGTTTCCATGACACTTTTAAGGTCCACACTCGTCACCGAGGCAAGCAGTGCACATTATATTGACCAGCATTACCTTTTGCAATAATCTCTATGGTACAATCTCTTGTGCATAAAGGGATCGATTTCGTAACATTGGTGGTCTTTCAAGTTATACATGCACGGCGGTAGTGATCGATCAAATTCTTTTTACATCACATAAAATAGTTTAAATTTCATCTACTATTTCATTAATACAGGGCAATTAAACCCCAATATTTTTTGATATAGAACACATGATGACACCGATCAGGTCACCTTCTTCACGTTCCTACAGCAAGTACCATTCTAAACAGAGCGCATATATTTATTGTATTAAAAGTTTTTTTAAAAAATTTTAAACACTAGCACAGGCAGCGATATAGGATAGAATCCACAACACTATTTTTTTGGTCATTAGGATCACAACTTCCTACAGCGATTGGCTGATGTTAACTCCGCCCATTTTGGCGCAAAAAAGTAGCGTTTTTAAGACACAACATACAGCATACAGTTTTACTCGCTTTAGAGGAATACATTGAGTTACAGTCTCTGCTGCTCATCGTAAGTAAGTATAGATTCAAGTCCCTCTTAGTAAAATTCACCTCCATGATAAATATTATCGTTTTTTTAATTAGAAGAAGTGCACAAAGTAACCACAAGTTTGTAATATTGTTTTACAGTACCCTCCTTTGGGTGTTTTAAAGTCTCTCTCCATCAAACTCCAGTTTGGATCTCACAATCACAACAGGTAGCCACAATATGCAGTGCTCCAAGTTTTTTTAGATGTCCGGTTTTTAGATGTTTATTTATTTTTTTTATCTATTATTTATTTTTTAAATGTCTTTTATATTTGTTCATCCAGTGGTATAATTATAAACCAGCCCGAAGACCACAGTGTCTTCTGTATCTGTTTAACACTGTGGTACATTTTAAAGTGAGTAATCTACTCTCTGTGCTCAGCGTCTCTCTCATGTCATTTTAACTTGTTAATATTGCGGTTTTAGTATTGTGTTATTAACGTTGTTTTAATATTGTTTTAGTTATTTATTTCACGTTCTCTTATTAAGTATGTTTAGCTTTTATAATTTGTGTGTATAGCATTTTTAAATATATAGGGATCGATGTTCCACAAATGCGTTTTTTCAAGCTGATGATGCACGATGGCACAGATTGAGTTAAATTCTCCGTGTGTCCACAATACGTCATATAGAGTAACTAATCTCTTATGCACGACCCCACTAATATAAGAAAATAGTGCCCTATCACTTTTGGCATAGAACATACAGGGTCACTGATTAAGTCATTTCCTCCACGTTCTTACAGCTAGCATTGTTATTAATGGAACACTTGCCGAGCATTCATTGTTTTTAAGTTTTTTGACTAATAACACAAAGGCAGCTACACAGGATACAATTTTCTATTGTCATCAGGTTTCACATTCCTTCAGCATTGGCTGATTTTAATTCCGCCTATTCGGCGCGAAAAAGTAGTGGTTTTAAGTATAATACATAGTATGTAGGTAGTTTTAGTTCAGGGGAACACACTGTGTCTTAGTCCTTTCTGCCTATCGTGAGTAAATATGAATTAAAGTCCCTCTTAGTAAAATTTGATTTTATGATAAATCTTATCGAAGTTCTAATTAAAGAAGAGCATAAAGTAACCATAATTTTACAACAAAGTTTTTTAGTACCCTCCAATTGGGGGATTTTACAGTCTTTCTGCACTAAACTATAATTTGGATTTCACAATTATAACAGGAACCTAGCAGCATGGTTTTTAAGTATCCTGGTTTTCAGTTTTCTCTTACTAGTTTATATTGACTTGTATATTTATTCCCTATGGTTTAGTGACATAATTAGGAATCAGACCGAAGACCACATTGTTTCCTGATTCTGCACAACACTGTGGTGCCATTTTTAGTGAGTAGCCTATTCTCTCTGCCCTGCGTCTCTCTCATGTCATTTTTAACTTGTTTATATTGTGTTTGTAGTATTGTGTTATTAACATTGTTTTAATATTGTTTTAATTATTAATTTCACATTCTTTATTATGTGTGTCATGCTTTTACACTTTATGTGTAGAACATTTTGGAAAATCATTCAGTTTTAATTTTAATTTTCTTTTGCATTGTATTTTTATGTGTTTTATCATGCCTTCGTTGTTTCTATATCACATTATATATTATTTTAATATAATGATCTCTTCTGTTTTATAAGTCCCCCTGAGGAAGGCGTAAGCCGAAACGCGTCGGGGATCTTCAATAAAAGGTTCACCTAGCCACCGTGGTCATCGTTGTGCTTCTGCTTGTTGTGTCCTCTGCGCCACAGTGTTGCCACAGAGTCACACTGGTCCCTGGGCTACCTGTACGTCTCCTCAGCCAGACCTTTTCTGTTGCACTGCACACCACGTACAGGGCATGGCCTTGGTCCACTGCAGGGAGGTGCCACTGCCCCCTCCAGCACGGACACACACACACCCCCTCTGATATGCTGACATGGGCATATGCTGTTGGTGCGCCATCCCAGGCCATCCACTGTATGGGTAGGCGGGTGCCTCGGTTGCAGTGTCAGGGGTGGAGGCATACATGGCCTTCCACAGCCCCCCCATCACAGCCTACCAGCATTTTGTCCCTTCCACATGGGGGACGGATGGCTGGGGGGATGTCTGGACTGTGCCCTGGCAACTCTTGGCTGGGGTGGTCTGGGTATTTGTGGTTTGTGTTTTGCTTTGGCTGTCTTGCTGATTTCCCATTTCTATGTTCCTACGTGTCACCTTGGCATCCACCTGGTCCTCCCTGTGCCCCAGCTGCCCCCACTACATGTCCCACCTGCAGCCCCCTATGCCCCATTCACACCATCACCATAGTGTCCTTTCATACTTGGGCACTATGCTGTTGCTGCAAATGGATCACTACTATCACTTTTCTTGAGCTCCCTGCCTATGCTGTACATTGCTGACACTTAAATGGTTTCTCTCTCTTGCAAAGGTGTGCTAACGCCAGGTTTTCAGTCGCAGAAAGATTCAGCCCTTCAGTTCCCCACGTTAGTGGGGATGGGGCCTCTCCCCGCCCATTGACCCCTTCTCTCCGCCCTCCCTCCACTCTCTGCAGGACACCATCAAAGCGTGCAATCCCCACAGCAGCGGCCAACAGGGGTACAAACACCCACTCACCCAGGCTCCACTATCCAAATCGTCATGTAGAGTCAGGCTGTTGGCCCCAGCACGGAGCTGCAGGTGCCATCACAACACTACTGCTACCTCCTGCACAGGTCAGAAATGTCGGCACTGTGAGCAGGGCTGGGTGGCGGGCAAGGTTGCCAAATCGGTGCACAGTGATGCTGTAGGAGTGTGTGTGTGTGTATGTCTATTCATTGTATTGTGGCTGCCCACCCTGCTCTGGGCCCACAATGTGCAGATGTTAACAGCGTTAGCATGCAAATGTGCATAATGAGGAGCAAGGTTTTGTGTGTATGGGCCGGACAGGGCATATTGGGCAGGCTGCATCTGTACAGGGAGTAGGGCAATGGCTCGGTCACTGTAGTGGCCGAACACCACCTGCATGGATAGGGCGGCCACAGCATGTCATGCTGGGAGGTCAGTCCACCCTGACTGAGCAGTGACCATACGTATGTCTAGGTTCCCCCACAGTGCTCTATACCATCTGTTGCCAGTGATTCTTGTGTGATCACAGTTCTGGGGCCCAATCACTGACATATTTGCTTGGTGTGTGTGCTGCACATGCCACGTCTGGGTGCACATGTGTTCTCTGTGAGCATGCACCAGAGACTGGCTAGTGGACTGTCTGCAGTTAGTCTGTGCATGGTTGGAACACCCTGTATGCTGCTGCAGGTGCAGTCCGACAGGGCTGTCTGATGGTGAATGGCAGAAGTTGGTATGTGGCAAGGGAGGATACACAGGCCCACCCCCACACCATTGTTGGTCTGCTACTGCCCCAGTCACAGGTATGGGTCCTGCGCACTAGCCCCTGGAGGGCTGTCTATTGCCATCAGGACTGGGGTCGCTGGTCCCACAGCCAATCCCCAGGCCGCAGGCACCTATCACTCCATGCGCCCTTTGACAATATGGGTGAACGTGGGCCCTTGGGGGCACATAGTGTAGACCACTCTGACTGGTAGGGGTAGTGCTACATATCCCCCATGCACGTCCAGACACCCTTGCGCCCTACTAATAGGTGCACATGGCAGCCAGACCTTAACACTGGGTACGCAATCACCTGGGTGATGTCTGGTCCCAGAGGACCACATGTGACTGCAGAACACAGATGGGCACAGAGGTACTATTGGTTGCACTGTTAAGAACACCTGTCACACACTGGTAGGGATGGGGATGTGTATCAGGACCTATTTCCAGCACCACAGGTACTGCGGACCTAGTGCTGTGTGCCCATTCCTACCCTCACGGTGAACACAGAACCTGCCGAATGGCAGGGTCTGTAGATACTCTGTGGCAGTATCATGCCCTGGCAGGCTGTCTTACCAAGCTGTGGTAACAGAGAGGTGCAGACCCCATATGGTTATCAGCTGTATACCGCTGTTCCGTATGTGCAATGCATCATGGGTGTTGGTGCAGCTACCCTATCCTGGTGCACTCAGCAGACGGCTTGTGGGGTGACCTGCAGTCCCTCTGTACCCAGCCATTGCTGTTCAACAGGGCAGAGAGGTAAAACGCACTGGCTAGTACAATGACGTTCCAAACAGTGGTCATGGGTCAGATTCCCTGTTGTTCCCTCCTCCCATGCCTGCCCAACCCAGATAATTTGCATTCTGCAAACAGTCATACCCTTGCAGATCCATACTGCCAGCCCATAATACCCTCACCACAGTTGCCAACAGTCTCTCAGTCCATCCATCTGCGTGTGTCAGCTATGCAGAGTCCTGTCTGCTTGTGCACGCAGCCACCCCATATCATGCGCTGGTACCCTGTCCTGCATTGTGCCTCTGTGTGCGTCCCCGCTTGTGCCTGATCTGCATGGCACCATCACTCTGCTGTCGACCCATCATTGTAACTATCCTGCCACCACCGCCCCCACCAGGGGACACATACTCCCATCAACTGCCACCCACTGTCTCACAAGCACGTTACATTGCCAGAGCCCTGTGCCATGGTACAGTCGCCCACAACATGTTTGTCAATAGTACTGGCAACCACATGGTCTGCCCGCAGATATGGCACGTCCAGGACCCCCCAGCCCTCCCTCCGTCAATCACCTGTTCAGTGCCTTCCCCCCATGCCCACACCAGTGTCAGGGTGACATCTGTCCCAATGCCCATAGGTGATGTATGTCAACCTGAGGCACCTTGCAGCCCATAGGGCACACTAACCTAGGGCACCCAAACATTGTTAGGGCACCTTAACCAATGGCGCCATATCCCAGGGAGCCCTCAAAGGTGACCAGTCCAGGGGTGCCCAGTACCGCGCCTTGCCCAGAGAGCTCGATAAGGTGCCCTATATGGTGCCTCACAAGGCACCATGCAAGGCACCTGAGGAGCATCCCATATGGCACCTTACAATATGGCGCCCACTAAGGCGCTATGTAATGCGCCGCAAAAAAGGTAACATATAAGGAGCCCTAGAACGCGCCATGTTCATGAGTGTGGTTTATGGTGCCGTATGACGTGCCTGTGGGCTAAGGAGACCCATGACGCGCTCTGTAGTGTACTGATGCCAAAGCGCACTCCAAGGCGCTGTAATCAACGTTCGCGTAAAAAGTGCATGAGGCCCAGATGGCACCAAGCCTGACACGCCGTAACATAAAGCAGCAATGCCCACAAGATCATGGTCAGTCAGAGCATCATAATGTGGTGTGTGTAGCGCAGTGGGAGGCAATATGTCTGACAATGTAGTGGGAGTTCAAATCCCGGAAGAGGAGACCACAATGCCAAACAGATGGGAATATGGCACAGCACACCCACAAAGAACAGTCATAGCTAGATATATAACAGGATACCTGAAACAAACAAATATACCAACACACGTCACAAAACAGGCAACGAACGTGCTTAGCAACATTCCCACTGCGCATGCGTGCTTTTACTGCGTCATGGGAGGATTGATCACATACAGCAGACAAGATGGCTGCTAGGTCAAGGAAGCCTGCTTTCTCGCATGCTGACCTCTACCTCCTGGCGGAGCAGATATGCAGCCACCAGTGGCGCCTGTTCCCAGGCTCCTCCCACTGGCAGGACCTCAGCAGGGTGAGGAGGGCCTGGGCGCGCCTCACCAGGTGTTACAATACGGTGGCCGACTACCCACATGAGGTAAGTGCATGGGGACAGGCACAACAACCTAAGAGTGCAACACAATAGCCAGCAACCAACACACATATCAGACACGCACAGCAAGGGAAAAGGACATGTCTATGGGTCAAACTGGGAGCAATGTAGGCTTCCCTGCTGATGTGTGCAGGTCTGCCCTATCTCCAGGATGCCCCAGGCCTCATTACAGAGGTCTGTTTCCCATCCTGGTGTTATGGTGGCTGCTCCTGTTGCAGTTTCATAGCTCTGCCCCACCCCCAGGATGCCCCAGGCCTCATTACAGAGGTGTGTTATCCATCCGGGTGTTATGGAGGTTTCTCCTGTTGCAATTTCATAGCTCTGCCATATCCCCAGGATGCCCCAGGCCTCTTCACAAGAGGTGTGTTATCCATCCTGGTGTTACGGTGGTTGCTTCTGTTGCAGTTTCATACCTCTGCCACACCCCCAGGATGCCCGAGGCCTCATTATATAGGTGTGTTATCCATCCTGGTGTTATGGTGGTTGCCCCTGTTGCAGTTTCATAGCTCTGCCCTACCCCCAGGATGCTCCAGGTCTCTTCACAGAGGTGTGTTATCCATCCTGGTGTTATGATGGTTGCCCCTGTTGCAGTTTCATAGCTCTGCCCTACCCCCAGGATGCCCCAGGCCTCTTCACAAAGGTGTGTTATCCATCCTGGTGTTATGGTGGTTGCCCCTTTTGCAGTTTCATAGCTCTGCCCTACCCCAGGATGCCCCAGGCCTCTTCACAGAGGTGTGTTATCCATCCTGGTGTTATGGTGGTTGCTCCTGTTGCAGTCTCATAGCTCTGCCCTACCCCCAGGATGCCCCAGGCCTCTTCACAGAGGTGTGTTATCCATCCTGGTGTTATGGTGGTTGCTCCTGTTGCAGTTTTATACCTCGCCCCAGGCCTCTTTACTGAGGTGTGTTATCCATCCTGGTGTTTTGGTGGTTGCTCCTGTTGCAGTTTAATAGCTCTGCCATATCCCCAGGATGCCCCAGGCCTCTTCACAGAGGTGTGTTATCCATCCTTGTATGATGGTGGTTGCTCCTGTTGCAGTTTAATAGCTCTGCCATATCCCCAGGATGCCACAGGCCTCATTACATCCTGGTGTTATGGTGGTTGCTCCTGTTTCAGTTTCATAGCTCTGCCCAATCCCCAGGATGCCCCATACCTCATGACAGAGGTGTGTTATCCATCCTGGTGTTATGGTGGTTGCCCCTGTTGCAGTCTCAGAGCTCTGCCCTACCCCCAGGATGCCCCAGGCCTCTTCACAGAGGTGTGTTATCCATCCTGGTGTTATGGTGAATGCTCCTGTTGCAGTGTCAGAGCTCTGCCCTATCCCCAGGATGCCCGAGGCCTCAATACAGAGGTGTGTTATACATCCTGGTGCTATGGCGGTTGCAGTAGCTGATGTGTGCAGGTCTGCCCTGTCCCTATGTTGTCCCTGGACCCTAGACAGCATGTGGCGGCACATCCCCTAGCCGCTGTGCCCAGGGCATAATGGTGGGTCACATCAACATCACCCCCACCACTGCATACTGTGGCACATGCCTATGCAGCCTCTGCATATGTAGGACATGTGCCGCAGCCAGGCAGATGGGTGTAGCTGACATGCTGACACAGTGCATATGTGTGGGATGTGGTGTGTGCCCCGCCCCCCCAGTGCCCTGTGCATGGAGCAACCCACCATGCAGCCCCACTGACATGACGCCCATGGCCCGCAGCATGACAATGGCACATATGGCATGGTGGTGTAGGCCCATGCACAGATAGGCTGCCATTCCGGGAAAGGGTGCCAGGAGGGGTCCACCCAGGGCGCAAGCCGGACATGCGCAGCCGCACTCACACACATGCAGGTGGGAGGGGCAACATCAAGTGGGGGACAGACAGCACACAGCAGAGGCAGCCACGTGCTGCCACCCAGCTATGCGTGTTGAGCAGCAGCCAATGGCCAGGGATGCGTGTCCCCTAATGGTCCCACCCATTGCTGTACCCACAGGTGGAGGACCTTCGTAAGAAGGGGCGGGAGCTAAGGCTACGCTACCCCTGATTCCTGGCGCGGGTCCAACGTGATCAGCAGGCACAATGTGACGGTGAGTGATTGTCATGATGTGGGTGTTGATAAAGTTGAAAACTTGAAAAGAAATCCTGTTTCTTTTAAGAAGCTAGGTGTGCAATTACCTCCAGGCACAGCTAGAGGGAGCAGGAAGGAATATTCAGGAGCTAATGAGCTTGAGAAGCCTAATGACTCGCACATGGAAGTGACCCCGGAAGTCAAGCAGGAAAGATTTCCTTATAAGCCAGAGCTGAATGCTTGCAAGAGGTGCACCGCTACACAAGGAGGTCCAGGTCCAGCTGCCTTGAGGAACAGGAGCACGGCTACACAGGGGAGTATGGCTTCACCAAGGAAAGAGAGAGAAGAGAAACAGAAGGACCTGAGAAGGAACAGTGAAGAAATCCTAGAGGAGCAAGCCCACAGGTACAGGGTTTACAAGGGTGAAATCCAGAAGGGCCAGGCTGATTGTGCAGCTCTCCCAAGGAGGTTTGTTAGAGCCAGCTCTGAGGTTAGAGGCTGTGCCACGCCCTGTTCTTCCAGTGTTCCTGACTCCAGAAGAGAGAGAGCTAAGTCAGAAGCCAAAGGGAATGGTTTGGTGAGAAGCTCACAGTCTCTGAGGAATAATTACCCAGTTTTACCAAGCAAGAGAGGAAAGGCATTTTATAATAAACCTGAGTTCTTACCAAGGGAGGAAAGAGAGTCCAAACCAGGTTTTACTAAACTGCCAAGAAGCACAGCCCTGCCTAATGCTGAGAGGCAGAGACATTGCTACAACAGGAAAGTTGCTGAAAGGAAAAACTCTGTGGAGTCAAGCCAGCAAAGTTCCAGGTATGAAGCAGTTATTGATGCTAGTAAATGCATGAAGCATAAAGGCCCTGGGAAAACCAGTCCTCGCTTTACAAGGAAGGAGAAACCAGACTGGTTTAGTAAAATCCCTAAAGCCCTGAGAACAGACCCTTATTGGAGACAAGGCCCCAGAGGCATAGCACACCAACACGAGTCAGACAGGGACAGTGTTTGTTCCCCTGGTGATTTTAGTGAGGAAGAATGCATGGAGACAGAATGCATTGACACAGTTTCCCTATCACCACCAGAGCAGATGGAGTGTGACCTCTGCACAGCCTTATGTCAAGAGTCTGTAGTAACTGAGTAAAATAAGAAGAGTCTATGAAAATGTTGATAATTTGGAATGAACTGAATTCCTGTTTTTGACCACTGCATTAATGGTGAAGTGTAACAATTAAGCACATGTTTTGAATACTGGTTACCTTTTGCAAGAAAGGACTTTTTCTGTTTCATTATTCATCTCTTAATTTGAACCCTTGCATTGACGGGGAATAAAAGCCTTAATTCCCTCCACTCGGTGTGGTTGCTAAGTTCTTTTAGGCAGCCGGAATTGGTGAGGACATTTGGCTACGTCGATGAACCTTACTTTCCCGGTGGCTCCCTAGTCTTTTGGGGAAACTGCTAGGTACGTATGACCTAGATTGGCCACTGTTGGAAACAGGATACTGGGCTTGATGGACCTCGGTCTGACCCAGTATGGCATTTCTTATGTTCTTATGTTCTTATGTTCTTATAATCTTTGCCGTGGATCGCCCTAAGCGTAGGGGGCGCTACCCCACGACAGTGATGCAGCTCGTGCCATGCACCACGGCATGCACCTGTGGGTCAGTAGCCTGTAGGGCCACAGGACATGTGTGCATGATGTGCCAGATGCATGACCGTGGTGGTAATGTATGTCTTTCCCTCACAGCGGACACAGCTGCAGATGAGGGCGCAGCAGGGCCGGACGCAGGACCCGGCCAGCTTGCGCCGGCGGAGGGATGCCAGGAGGGCCCAGAGTCAGCTGACAGTGGGGAGGCCGAAGAGGAGAGGGCGGCAGTGGGGAGGGGGAGGGGGAGAGGGTGGGGGACAGGGGGTGGGGTGGGCAGGAGGGCGTGGCCAGTCCTGAGTGGCACAGGCCGCCATGGGGAGGTAGGGAGGGGATGACCAGGCCTGAGCAGCACAGGCCACCACAGGGCACTGGGGGCCCCTGCCACCTGCCCCACAGTGCCAGGGATGTCCCCCTTCTGGGCACAGGGCTGGTGCACATTGCTGCAAGATGTCAGGCTGCACATGCTGCCACACTGACAAGGGGTAGGGTGTGTCTGTCTGGGTGCATGTGTAGCCGCCGCGTGGCTGCAGCGATGCATGCCCAGGCATACGCCCAGCGGGAGCAGAGCCATATTGTGGGGCAGATGGTAGTGGCCATGGACGTGGTGGCTGACCAGCTGTGCGACGTACTCGCAGCAGGCACAGCTGACCAGTCACTTGGCCAGGGCGGCCCCCAGGGTGTGTGAGTGGCGGAAAGAGACATGTCGCTCCTGCCCTGTGCCGCCTGTGTCCCCAGGACTGCCATCACTGCCGGGGGAGGGGCAGCAGGGCCAAAGCCCACACAGGGCCCCCACAAACATGTAAGGCCACAATAAACATTGTAAATAGTTGTATCTATAATCACTATGGTCTGGTGTCCCATTTTGCGTCATGGCAGTGGAGTGCGACTGACAGGCGTGAGCATGTCCATGTGTGTCTGTGTGCATGACAACGGTCCCACACATGATACTGTCCCCATGGCAAGGACAGGGGATGGGCATGGGCATTGACAAATGTGGCCCCGCAGACACAGGAATGTACCAATGGGGCCCTATGGCCTGGCGAAACGGCCAGATCCATGGTGGCACGGACATACCAGCAGTGCACACATGGCATGGCGCTTGGCATGGGTGACACACAGTGCAGCCATGCACGTGATGGTGGCAGAACAGAACCCACACCTCCCTGTAGTGCGTGTCACAGATGGTGGACGGCTTGCTAATAGGCTGTGTGCCATGTCCATGTATATGTCATTGTCCATGTATGGCCAACTCCACATAAACCGGCTATAACTAGTAGCATCTGGACAGCATTCAAACAAAGGGTACAGACAGGGAGCTGCGTAACATAGGGGAAGGGGACGCCACAAAGGCCATAAGGAACAGGACAGGGATGCAAAGGATCAGGAGGGGTGGAAAGGGAAATGGTACATACACCAGAGGTGACAGGTAATATACAGTTTGGACATAACTTTGAATGGTAGCATGAGGAGGATGAACAAGGGAGTGGGGGGGGCAAAAGGGTAGGAGAGGTGTACCCACCATGGGGTGTAAGGGGCAGGTATGTGGAAGGGGACGGGAGCCCAAACACGGAGCTGATGGGATGGGTCCCTGGGTTAGAAATGGGGGTGGGGGGTAGAGGGGGATCGCAGGCAAAGGGCAGGGGGAGTGCATACCAGAGTTCAGGCCTGAGGACGTAGGATGCCGAGGGGCGCGTGGCAGCTAGGTGTGCCTGGGGGGACATGCGGCCACTGTGATTGGATCGGGGTGCATGGTGAGGGTTGTGTGGACGTACCTGGGCGGCGAGGTAAGGAGGGGTACCAGACTGACGTGCCCTGTGAAAAACTATGGGACACCCACATTGTATCCCAAAACACCAGGAAACTATTGCAGGCTTATCAGGAGGGTGGTAATGTGAACAAGATGTGATGTGTGGGTCAGAATACATACAGCAGCAGTGTGAGCACGTTGCAGTCAGTGGATCTGTGATGGGGGGCACCGGCACGACACACATCACACTGACTGGGACAGGACAGAACAAGGGAAACAGCAGTGTATCACCAGAGGGGGCTTTGAGGACAGGGCGGACAGCACGGATATGTCACAGGACGAACAAAGAATGATGGACCACCGAGGAGATGCGAACGGCCAGGCAAGGAGATGTATCTGATGCTACACCTACACACCATAAGCAGGTAACAGTGGGGACCGGTGATGAGGGGAGCAGAGGGACAAGGGGAGGTAGGGGCCACCAAGGGTGAACCACAGAGCGGATGTGATGGAGAGGCTACTATGGTGAACATGTGATGAGAGCCAGGAGGCAACAGAGGAGGGACAGGTAATGAAGGGGGGGGGAAACATTAGCAGATGTATCATTGTAGTGAGGGGGCATATGCCATCTGCGCACTGGTATATGCAGACAACACATTGCTGGACAGGATGTCCCAGAGGAGCTGGAAAGACATGGGCATGATGGGGAGTACTAACAGAGCCCTGGGGGACACTGCAGGAAGGGGGAACAGATGTGGGGGACACAGACCCAGCTAGCACCAAAGCGACATGACAGAGGAGGTGATAACGTCCCAGTGAGGGACCGGCCCGGTGAGGCCAGCATCCTGGGGCCACATAGATGCGTGTGCAGGTCAGCCAGGTTGGAAGCACCACAGAGCCCAAGGGAAACAGCAGGTGTATGCACAGCATGGCCGTGTGCAGCATGCAGGTCTATGAACAGGTAATGACGGACAGATCTTCTGCCGTGGCCAGAACAGGGACCAGCTTGCCATGGGTGGAGGGTAGGGGAGACCCCGAGGTGGGCTGGAGCCCGGAGGACACCAGCTCACCATGTGTCTAGAGTGGAAAGGGGGAGTGTAGATGGGTTGCCAGCCAGAAGGTGAGGGGTGTCCCTGGGGGCATCCCCATGAATGGGGTGATCAGAGGCGCTGTCCCAGGAGGCAGAACAGACACCAGGGACTATACATGAGCTGGAGATAGACTGCATGATGGGGGCGTGGGCAAGGGAGCATTCCGACAACCAGTGTGCAGGGATGGGGTAAGCGGGGCAGGTAGTCATGCGGGTGGCAATGGCAATGTCCGAAGCTGTAGGGAGGGAGAATGGTCCAGCTGTGAACCAATGCTGGGTGCGGGACATGGGGGAGGGATGAGTGGGGTTGCGAGAGGGGGGAGGGGCGGGGGAGGCACCAGTGAGGGTGGGGCGAGGGGTGGCATGCATGAGGGACAGGGGAGGCGACGTGAGAGGACCTGGCAACACTGTGGGACATCGGGGAGGCAGGAACAGGTATAGATGGGGGGTGTGGAGCGATGGGGGGATGTGGAGCAATGGGGGTACGGGGAACTGGGTGTACCCCGTGAGATGGCTCAGCAGTGGTGGAGATGATTTCAGCTAACCAGTGGTATTCAGCAGAGCGTATAGGGGAACGGTAGTGTCAGTGGCACAGACGGAGATGGGGGTGAATGGAGGGTCAGGAATGCTGTCGCCACAGATGCCTGGCCCCGCAGGGGTATCCACAGTGACAGTAGAGACCTATGTAATACCAGGAGTGATGGCCAGGGTGGTGGGGGACTGGCGGGGGCAGGGAGGAGTGAGTGTGACAAGGGATGGGGCATGTGTCATGACCCAGGTACGTGCCTGGATGTTGGGGGGAGCAGAGTATCTGGGGTTGGGGGCGTGAGCACCAACAGTGCGGCTGCACACAGGTTTGTCAGGCTCGACCTGTGAGAAATGAGAGGTTCAGCGGAGGTGGTGGACGGGTGGGGGTGGCGACAGGTATGGGCGGGGCAGGGGGGCAATAGGGGGTGGTGGGGTGGTGGTGGCAGCATGGGTGATGAGGGGAACCAACGGTTGCCCAGCAGAGTGGGTAGGGAGGGGGACACACTGACCGAGGGACTGGCGAGGGATATGTGGCCAGGGTGTCCCCGGGCAGGACACTGTTAACATGGGGATGTCAGATAAAACACCAGACACGTGACACAGGCAGTACCACATGAGTGGCCATTTATTTTTGCCGTCCCTGACTGCGCTGTGCACATCCCCTCCCATCCTTTGGAGTGGGGGCTACTGGTGCCGCCGCTGCTGCTGGCTGTCCTGCCTGTTCCACAAGGGCCTCCCAGGTGGCCACCATCCTCTTGAAGCTGCCTGCCATTGCCTGTGATGTTGCGCCCAGGCCCTGCAGCTCCCCGAGGATCCCCTCCATCACCATCCACTGGCGTTCGGCCTCATGTCGCTGTCGTTCATCCTCATGATGCAGACAACGCGCCTTGTGGCGCTGCCGGCGCTGCTCCCGTACCACAGCACCTAATGCCAGCTGCATGCCTGTGGGGGAGACATGGTGTGAGATGTGTGACATGGGTTGCACATGCCACCTGTTCACATGCAAAGGTTGACCTGAATGGTAGGACACTCACCCTGTGCGTCGACATGCGCCGCCTCGGAGTGTGACCTCATCTTCCCAATGACCGCTGCAATGGCCGACTGTGCGTCCTGTGGGGCAGGACCTGGTGCAGCTGGCCCAGCCATCCCAGCACCTGCAGCAGCTGATGGCGGACTACAATCGGCAGCATCCTGTCCCGGCCCACCGTTACCCACTAGGTGTGGTGCCAGGCCCCTCCTCCTCCTGTGCCACAGCTTCACTTCCGTCCGCCTCCGCTTCAGGCCCTGCCTCGGCCTCCCATTCCTCTGCCGCCATGGCATGTATGTCACCTGTGGGGTAACAGGGTATACAGCTCAGGTGCCGCATTGCTGGCCATCCCTGTCACATTCTACACTTACAGACTGTGTGAGCTGCAGGGCACCTCGGTCATTGTGGACACCCAGGCTGCGTACATGTGGCCAGGGACTGTACTGGTGCAGGGATGTGTGTGGTACCTTCCGATGTCCGTGTCCTGGGCACCAGTGGCGTCTCATTGGTGCCTGCATGTGTGTGCATCTGGGGGTGTCCCACATCAACAGGTGTGACTGGTGGTGGGTCTGGGGGTGCAGGACCACTGTAGGCAGGACAGGTGTGCTCTGTGGTGCCAGGAATATGTGTGCATAGGTGCGTGCCCCGGGGGGGGGGGGGGGGGGGTGTGTGGTCCTGGCTGTGTGACTGGCATTGGGCTATGGGTGGCAGTGCTGGGCCAGCACATGTGTGGGTGTGTGCCACACTGTTCTGTGTTGGGGCCACTGTGCTCCCCGCCCACGCCGCCCCTTGTATGTTGGTGCCACCTGTGTTTGGCTACCTATGCTACCATACCCATACCCTTCCCCCCCCTCTGCCACCACCAGCCACCCAACCCATGGCTCCCCATTGTCTCCTGCTGCCATGCACCCACCATCTGCTGCACACACAGGTATGGACAGTCTCTGTCTCCCCCACATTCTGGACCCTGTGGGCTTTGGTGTCCTCTCCACCCTTGCACTATGGCTCCCCATCACATTGTCATCCTCCACTGCTACCATGGACCTGTCACCTCCCGTGCCTGCGCCCTCAGCCACCCCTCCCCCACCCCCATTCACCATCGCCAGGTCCCCCTCCTTTCTGTCCCCTGCTCTATCAACAGCGCCTGTGTGGGCCTGCCCACTGCCCCTGTGTCAGGCCTCTCCCCCCGATCTATGGCAGCTACACCCTCATTTACACTGTCCCGGCACCTCTCTTCCCCACACCTGCCTCATCACCCAATGCCCCATCACCCAGCCGGAGATGTCGCTCCCAGCCCTTGCCCCCACAGACCTCTGTCACTCTCTGGGGGGGGGGGTCTCAGCGTGCAATGCACCTGGGATGCATCAATGGCCCCCACCCTTCCCACCACTCATGCTGCTTCCAGTGCCATGTCGGGTGCATGCTCTGCTCCACATGCCTCAGCTGCTACATATGATCCCCCCATCTCTGCTGGTCCAGCCCGGCCCGCTGTGCCTGCCTACTGCCATCCCCCTAACTTGATGGCATCTATCTCCACTCTCTGTCATGGGGACCCTACGTTCCCCCACATGGCACATCCCTCTGGCTGTGGTGTTGGACCCCAGTACCCCCCCCTTGCCTGCCATGTCCAGCCCCCCTGCTGACCCGGTCCCACCCCTTCCCCCATCAGATGTTCTGTCACTCCATCATCTCCCTCTGCCCTCTCTCCTGCTGGCTGTCCATTGTCAGCCACAGCCTTGTTTCCCTGTACTCGGTTGGTTGTATGGCTCTGTACTGTCCCAGTCACCCTCGTCTCTCGCAACGCTACCTCAGTGTGTGTTCCTGTGGCTATGCCATTCCCAGTAGTTGTACCCCATGTATCTGTTTGTGGTCTGCTCCCTTCCCTCTGTGTACGCAGCCCCTTGGTGCCATACCCTTGCCAATGTGTGCAGTGGCAGTCTGTCCATTTCACAGGGATGTTGTATGCGCAGGGCCACGCATGGCAGGTGGCCACATGCTGTCAGTGTCCCTATCTGCAGTACGGCAGGTTGCCGGCCCCTTGAGGGGTGGGTGGGGTACCAGAGTCTGGTTGTGGGGGTGTGCGGGGCCCCGATGGGTTTGGGTGGTGGCTTGGGATGGAGCTGCATGGTGACCAGCGTTGTGTCAGGGCCACATGGTATGGGGCTGGGGAACTGGCATGGTAGGGGGGGCAGTGTGGGTGGGCTGGTGCCCCCACATTGGGCCAGGTGCTGGGCATCTTTTTGTGGGGACTGCGGATGGCAGGTTACACTGTGCATGGCTGACAGGGGCCTATGGTCTGGGGGCGGTGTGGGGATGCTGTAACAGGCATGTCAGTTATGCCACATGTTGCATGGGACTGGCTGGGGTCATGCATTTCTGTGGGTCCTCTGACATGGCCCCCAAACCCCCCTGCATCAGGCCCTGCATGTGCTTGGCTGTGGGTTGTCACCAGAACACATATCTCCATCTTACTTGCACGTGGGTCTGCTGTATCCAGCGCAGGTGGCAGCCCATGGATATAGATAGGCCCCAGTCTGTCCACGAGGTGCTACTCCAGCAGGGTCAGGATGGCCCTCCGCACAGCACCCCTGCCTCTGCCTTGTGCATGGTGCCTCTCCATCATCCGTTGGGCCCAGATACCCCTCTTTATGTCGCAATACCACTTGTGCAGGTTCTCTATGTCGCAGTGTGGGCTCCCTGCTTCCACCACTGCTGTCTGCACCTCCTCCCACACCCGGGTGCATGCACCAATGGTGGTGGTTCTGCTTTGCTGCCCAAACAGCACCTCAAAGTGGTCGAGGATGCTAGCCAGGAGGAGGTCATTCTCCTCCTGGGTGAAGCAGACTGCCCTCCTCCTGGCATCATCGGCCTGGCGTTACGCTACCGTACGTGCTGGGCATTCTCCCATACTGCTGCTGGTGTGCGTCTCTGCATCTCCAGGTGTGGTATGTTTGTTCTGATTATGTGCCACTCCCCAAGCCCTATTTATCATCTAACTTTGTTCTACCTGATGTCTATCATGGCTCAGACCGACAATGTGGGTTGTGCCATGGTGGCGTTGGTGGAGCTGCAGTTGCCTGATGAGGGGAATGGTATTCATGGGGCTGTGGCACTGGGCATGGGTGCGGTCCCGCTGCAACACAGACCTGCAGCTGTGGAGGCTCCACAGGCAGAGGTGCTACCAGCACTGTGCCGTAGGTGTGCTGAGGCGCGTCCTCGACTGCCTCGCCTCTACAGGCCCAGGCCCATGCTCTGGGACATACGTGAGGACCAGGTCATCTCCCTCTACTGATTGAGGCACAGAGGCTATTAGGGAGCTCTATGAGGATCTAAGACCTGACCTTGAGCCCCGGACTGCCCGGTCATATGTCATACCGGGATTGGCCAAGCTCCTGGCTGCCCTACATTTCTTTGCCTCTGGCTGTTTCCAAACCTCGGTGGCCGCAGTGGGTGGGATGAGCAGGCCCACCTTCTCACGCTGTCTCCAGCAGGTACTGCGGGCCATGGTCAGCCGGGTTAGGAATTACATAGCGATTCCTAACACTAGGCAACATTGGAGGGCCCTGGGCCAGGCATTCCAGCAGTTGGCAGGGATACCACATGTGATGGGAGCTATTGATTGCACACATGTTGCCCTAGTCCCATCCCGAGACAGGGAGGTTGTGTTCTGCAACTGCAAACACTACCATTCCCTGAATGTGCAGGTTGTTTTTGATGCAAATATGCATATTCTGAATGTGGTTCCCCGGTTTCCAGGGTCTGCCCATGATTCCTATATCCTGCAGCACTCAGCACTGTTCAGCCAATTTGAGGCCAGACAATATGAGGACTGTATCCTGCTGGGTGGGTATTTACCATCTCTAACATGCACAGCCGGTGTGTGTTATATGGGATCCTATTGTCACCTATGGCTTCTGCATGCCTTTCCTTGTGTTGTGGTTGTGGAGCGCTGCCTTGTATGGGGCTGTGTCACTGGGGACGTGGTCATATACCTTTGTGGGATTCAACACTTAACTATGTCTACTATGTATGCCTCATTGCTCTTCTGGGTGTCTTGCCACACATGCAGGTGACACTGGTATCTGCTACTGCTGCTCTGTTGCACAGGTCTTATGGACAGGGACGCTCTGTGCACATATGGTGTGTTCCTTCTATGGTGGGCTGCGACACCTTTTGGTTGCCAATGATTATGGCACACGGCCTCGGACCAACCACATACGCAGATGTACATGTGTCTGCCTTTGTGGTGTATCCCTCATGGACTCTGTATTCAATGTGTGTGTGTGCGGTACCGGAGGGGGGAGGGGTTTAGCTGTGTTCCCAGAATCTACCTCATGCTGTACAGTGTGTTAGGGGGCCATTCACCATTGTCTTTGTCTGCATGGACACGTGGGTGGAATTGTGGTGACACTTTACATCACACATGTATGCTGTATGTATGACGACGTTATTGTGTCTTTCCTGCCATCTTGACATGACCCCTCAGGTCTATGTTACTGTGACAACTGCTGTGTGTGCACTGTATCATGGCCGTCACATGATTGCACACATGCGCATCTCCGTACTTCTCCATTGTGCATTGCCAATTGTCCACCTGATGCTTTCTCGACTGCCACTACTGCCTTTTGGGTACAGGTGGTTGGCCATGTGTTTGGTCTGGATACAGTTGATGTGTGATGCCCTCATTACCCCTCCCCGGAGTTCTTTGTCTCACACCTCCAGATGCTGGTGCCATTATGTGATGTCATATGTTTGTGTCCCTGTTTATCTGTTGTCCACTCACACATAGATGCTTGTCTGCTGCGACGCTCCTGCCCTGGGCCCAAGAGCTTACAGGCAGGAGTGGCCTTGTAATGTCCCTGAGGAATAAAGCTTGTACTGGTCCCTGGGAATTCTGGGACTCGTAGTGTACTTGTATTTCCTTCAGGATTAAATTGTAGTCGTGACACGAATGGTAAGGCTGCAAGAAATTTATTGTTGTGGGGATATTTTCCAGCGCATTAAAATTCAATGGTACAAAACACAAAAGGTGCAACTTCAACCCAAACAGCTGAAACCAGGAACATAGGAAGTACAACTGAAATTAAGTTAGCTTCTACTTGGCTCTTCACAATCACAGCAGCTTTAACTCAGCAGTGCCTCATATGGTCTTTCAGAATTATTGCAGCACCAAACAAACAGCTGTTCCTTCCACAGCGTGGCTTCTCAAAACAACAAATGAAAACAATTTGTAAACCTTTTAGCTTGGCAGCAAGTACAGCAAACTCCCTGTATTCTTTTCATGCAGTGTTCAAGGGTTTCTTACATTGCTGTCCTCTTTGAGGCAGATTGAGCAATCCATTGGAGAAGGGTCCCCTTCTAAGGCAGGCATGTAATTATCCACTTGCATGCATTCATCAGAGCTAAGGCTATCGCTGTCTCTGTCAGGCCTGCTAAGCTTCCCTGACCTCAGTTCCAGAAACTCTTGAAACTGTTTTAAAAGCAATTCAGCCTGTAACACCCTTCCCCCACTTGCTATCAGCTTCTGCAGCTGGGTTTACCTTGTGAAGGTTAGCACAGATAAAAGGTTTCTCTAGTAAAGCATTAAAAGTAGAAAAGTCAGCTTTACCTTTAGCAGGGTTTGAATAAGAACTGGCACCTTTCCTCCAGAAGTCTCTCTGGTTCAAAAACTCAGCAGCCTTATTGCTATTTCCTCTGCTCTGTGAATTTCTCTTTGAAAAGCTTTCTTCCTGCTTCACTTCCTTGCTTCTGTAGCCTTGTTTGCTACCAGACCAGATACCTTCTTTCCATGTGCTGAATTTGCTAGCCTTCCCATGCCCAGGCTCTACCTTGTAGTAAGGTTCCTTCTTAGAGTGTGCTTGGCTCCAAGGTTCTGCCTTGCTCCAGGGTTCTAGCGTTTTCCTCCTTCCTTTTCCCTCTTTTCTCTTTCCTCCTTTTCTCTTTTCCTCCTCTCCTCTTCCCTCTCTGCTTGGGGATTTAAAAGGGCTTCATTTCCCGGCATGCCCTGACCTTCCCCTGAGCGTGCCCAATCAGTGCAGAAGCCTGTCTCCTCCCCTGAGCTGGGGCGTGTCCTGTGCTCAGCAGAGAGTTGTGTTTTTTTCAACTCTGCATTGGAAATCCTGTGTGCTAGTGCTGTTTCATTACGTCTACCAGGATTTTTCCCTATCTCCATCTCTTCTGGAGGGCATTCCTCACCACAGTGAATTTGTATATCCATTAGCTCCTGCTTGACCTTACCACATTTCATTCTGCAGGTGATGCGGGATATGGCTGCCGTGCCTCGTTGCTGACCCCCATGCGTCTTCTACGGACACGTGCAGAGATAAGGTACAATGGGGCCCATGCCACCAGTCACTCAGTCATTGAGCACACCTTTGGCGTTCTGAAGAGCCGCTTCAGGTGTCTGGATCAGACCGGCGGTGTCTTACAATACCGACCCATGACTGTGGCACATATCATTCTGGCCTGTTGCATCCTGCACAATATTGCTCTCAGGCACAATGTCGCAGTCAAAATTAATGAGGATCTGGAGGAGGATCCTCTGTGCCCTCCTGTACGTGGCCGTGGTGACACACGCGAGGGGATAGCAGTCAGGCAACATCTGATCGAGGAGCTGTTCACCTGTAAGTACTGCATATGTGGGGATGTGCATATGGATATACATGTACGTGCTGCCATATGTGTTTCACGGCACTATCATGACATATATATTTGTCACTTGTGTCTATGAATCCCCAGAATAGGCTGTTGACCCTGCCCGGTGCTGTGGTGCATGTGGAAACTGTGTGTACATCAGTCTACCTGCAGGTGACTGGGGTGGGTGGACATAAAGGTACCTGTAATGTGGGGGTAGTGCAGCATTGCACATGTCTGTGGTTCTCTCTCCACTGCACATATGTTGTTGCACACCTCTCTGGTCTGTGCCTCCATACCCCATATGTTCTGGTAGGCACCCATATGGCCATTGGTCTGTGACCATTTCTGGTGTTTACGCACTGTATTTGGGGCACATGTGGCCGAGCTGTGTGTGTCTACCAGTTCTGTGTATGGGGTTGGTGGATAGCACTTATACCCTTCTGTGGCATTGTGGCATTATACAACATCTATGTATCATTGCATGGACTGTCATGATTATCTCCACTGGTCACAGATTGCATACAGACAGGCCATATGCTACTTGCGGCATGCTCACCTTGTCTCACTGTGTGTGTCTCTGTGTCTTTGGGGCGTGTCTATGTGATGGTACTTTCTGATGCCATTTGGCATTCTCTGGTGCAGGGATGTGTCTGGGCACCTATGCGGTGGTGATCACTCTTCTATTTCTAACCTTCTGCCATTGCCCTTGTGTATATTGTGCACATGTGTTTACACATGTGTTATATATTGTTCCCTGGCGTGTCTCTATTTTGGTGACAGGACACTACGCATCAACGATTCGGTTACACGCATCTCACCATACCATGGACATGTGGCAATGATGGCTGAACATGATGAGATGGTGATTAGATGCATGTCACTGACATCCTCTGCCTTTACTATATCCCCTTGTGTCCTTTGCCTGCCTCAGACAGTCCCTATCGGACACCTGCTGCACACTGATGATAGGTTGCACCTTTGATCATGTTTGACTGACATCATCCTCTAGATGTTTTTTGGGCTGTTTGTTTTGTCATGCCTTTCTGTGGGATCTATGTGCACCACCACTGCTGGACCTGCTGTGGACCTCTAGGATGCCTGTGTGACATGGGCATAGACATGACCATGTCGGGATGGTAACCTGGTCTGCAGTGCCATGTCCTGATGTGGTCAACATGCACTGTGCTGTGTGTTGTGATCGTATCATGTTTGCATGTCTGGGGATTCATTATGTACATATTGTGGTGTCACTGTCTGCATGGTGACCTGATGTTGTGGGTAGCATACCATAACCTTGTCTCTCCTCCTTTTGACACAGGTCACAGCCAACACACACAGCACATCTACTACACTGCATCTGCAGTCCTCATTGCCCAACTGTGGGTGGACACAACACGTCCATGCAATGGTTCCTGGGAGATGGTGCCATTGGATGATGGACCTATGCATGTGGGACACACACCTGTGCTGAACATTATTTCTGGACTGATACTTTGAGCAGAACAAGGTGGACCAGCACACCATTGCTGCTGTGCTCTGGCTGGGTGTCATGTTCATCGCTGGAGACACAGCATCTTTGCATTACTGTGGCACATTGTGGTGTGACACTTGGCATGCCCATAGACTCAAAGACAGCTGTAATGTTACCTGTGGGTTTGCAAACAACATTTTGACTGTGGACACTATGTCCTGGTCCATACATGGTCAGCATGGACTCACATACTCACTGTATGCTGTACAGCCATCTCACATTGTGTTGATGTGTGTGGCCCATGTCTGTGAGTGGCATCACAGTATTTCCACATATGTTTGGGTCAATATGTACATGATGCCACGTGTGTGGCACAGGGGGTACATTGTGTAGTTCCTGTTTATTTGTCTGCCTACCTCTCACTTGGACATGACACGTTGTTTTCCACCACAACCCTGTGATGCGTGCCACCACCTGTGATCGATGTTTGACCCTCGCAGGGGGTGTTATGGTGCATCTGGGGTAACACTGTCATGGTTCAACGTACACGGTTCATGTGCATCTGCCTGTTTCTGGTTTTACCCCGGTACATGTGCATGTGCCCACATGGATTCTGTGTGGGTTAGTGCACCGTTGTGGGCCTTTCATTCTACCCCCACGTATATGTTATGGTGTGTTGTTCCTGTACAGCTGTGCCGCTGTACATTGATTTACAAGGTAATCACTGCATGTCTGCACGGTCCTCCTTATCACATGACATTGTGCCACTCACATTGCACCAGTGACTTTGCAGTGGGGCGATGGTTGTGTCCTTTTTCTGACCTCATTTGTGCATTCCCTGTACATTGGCATATATGTGATGCTCCTCTATCCATGGCAACCATTGCAGCAGGCCTTCTGCATAGTGCTACCTCTGTATCTGTGAGGTTGTGCTTTGTTTGTTGTTTGGTAACATGTGCTTCTCGTACCTGTTACCATATCCTCATTTTGCCTTGTGTAACCGCTTCTGCTCCCATTTGTGCATTAAAGGTGTTTGTTTACATGAGTACCTGATGTCTGCTGATTCTTGGCACATCACATACTGTTGTCTGGCCATCCACACTGCTGTGTGACCCACTGATACACACACATATGCTCTACACAGCTAGGGGGTGGTGCTGGGGTATTGTGACATGACATATTTGTCGTGTTTATGCATTTGCCTGTGCACTGCAGATCCACATCACTGTGTGGCAGCATGGCATTACATCTATGTATCCTCCCTTCATGCATTGGGCGGTGGTCTACTGACCAGTGCACATCATGCAGCTTGTGGACATGCTTTGTCCTGCCCATCATCTGGGCCTGCGACCTTTGTATGACATGTTATACACACATTTGTCTGTGCTGCTGCATCACCGCACTGACTGGTGTATATAGTGGTATACTGCTGTTGTACATGGCCCACCTGTACTCACATCCTTGGATGCTGGCAGCTGTCTGTGTGCCAGCCGTCTGCCACCTCAGGGGGTGCTACGGCTGTCCATACACACGTTCCCTTTGGTGCGACATATGGTTGTTCTGCATGTCATGGTTGTTTGGGATAGTGGTTACAGAAGTGTGTTGTGATACCCTAGGTTGTGGGTTTGATTCCCACAGGTTCCTTATCTTTTTTTTCTTGTGTTCTGCTATCCCACCAAACAGTGGCTGCAGCTTCTTCACCTCCCCGTACACCTTTCCTCTCCTCACTGTACAGTGCAGTGTCCCCTCTGTACAGCCTATCCGTCACATGCCAGCCCCTGTTACATATGGAACCTCTCTTTGGGCTGTCTGGGTGGGCAGTTGGCTCAGTGGTTTGGTATTGGTGTCGGTGAGCTGTGTTTGGGCTTTTTGGTGTGTCACACAGGGTCAGTTCCAATGAACATGCTGAGGTGCTGGGGGGGGGGGGTCCATACCCCATCTTGTGAACAGCTGTGGCTGCTGATCTGTATGTGCAGTGCATCATGGTTACCGGTGGGTTTACCCTATCCTGGGGCACAGCAGACATCTTGTGCAGTGACCTTCCATCTTTCTGTAGCCAGCCATTGATCTAGCAGGGGCTAAGGAGGTGTGGGGCAATTGTTAATACATTGACCTCCTAGCCATGGGTCATGGGTTCAGTCTCCCATTGGTGCCATTTTGGTTGGCCTGTCCGATGCAGGTGCTTCTCATGCCTGTAACAGTCAGCCACATATTTGCAATGTGTGCACACAGCCATGCCCACCCTGACCTCATTGACCTGACCTAGGGTGCCCATGGAGTGCATTCTCCCAAGCCATGTTGTAAGGCACCACAAGGTATGACGCCGTAGGCCAATGTGCTGTAAGACACAGCTCTGGCTACATTTGCGTCGCACGCAGAACGCGTGCAGGAAGGCGCATCACTGCACAGACACATTTATATTGCGTCATAGGTTCAGGGGGCGGCATACAGCAGACAAGATGGATGCACGTCACATACAGGAAAGGCATGACAGCATCTCCTCAAGGCAAAGGCACCTCATCCCTGGCTCCTCACGGCGCCTCCACCTCACCTGAGCGAGGGGAGCGTGGGAGCGGCTCACCAGGTGCTACAATAGAGCAGCCTCCTACCCACGTGAGGTAGGTGCAGGGTGACACGCCACACAGACTAAGGGGTGCATCACAGTAGCCAGCAATCACCATACCTATCATGCCAGCACAGCATGGGTTAGGGACAGGTCTTTGGCTCAACCTGGAACCACTGCAGTTGCACCTGTTGATGTGCGCAGGTCTGCTCCAGCCCCAGGTGGCCTTAGGCCTCAATACAGAGGCCTCTCTTTGCCCCTGTTGCTATGGTATGTGCGGCAGTTGTTGTATGCACGTCTGCCCGGACCCCAGGTGGCCCATGGTCTATACAGGGAGGTCTGTGATACATCCCCTGGACCTTTGTAGACGTGTCTGCTGCTGTGTGCATGCCACAATGACTAAGCACATGTGCGGCACTGCTGCCATGGAGTAATGTGGCACAGGCATATGCAGTCACCACACATGTTTGCCACATGTCTCAGGCACATCATGAGGTGTGGAAGACAGGGGATCCAGCGCATTTGTTTTGGATGTGGCGCACGCCCCAACTACCCCTTGACAAGACATCACATGGGATACGGCACCATACAGCACTGCTAGTACACTGACACTGCCACCAATGCCATGGGGCAACCATGTCCCACAGGAGAAGCCCATTATGTGGCATGGGATGCCTGGGTAGTAGCAGGCAGGACATGTGGGGCCCATCCACACATGCCTACCCTCACTCACACATATGCAGGTGGAGTTGGCAGTACCTAGCATTGGACGAACGGTGTACAGCAGGGGCAGCCCCCTGCTGCTTATAGCCATGTGTGATGTGCATAAGCCGATGGCAAGTGATGTCTGTCCCCTAATGGTCCATCTCCATTGCTTTACCCCCAGGTGGTGGAGCTTTACCATATGGGTCTGCAGCTGCGGCTGCGCCGCCCCGCCTCCTCAGGCGGCTCCAGCGCGAGGCAATGCTCCGACAGTACAGTGAGTATTGCAGCCTGTGTGTCACACAAAAGCATGATCCAGTGGCCCCGCAGTCTGTGGAGCCACCAACTATGTGTCCATGATGTGGCAAACACATGACACGGTGGTACTGTCTGGTTTTCCCCCCACAGCGCATGAACATGCTGCCAGAGGAGCGTCGTCATTGGAGCCACAGCTGGCCAGCCCCCCAGTGCCAGCACCCACAGACCATAAGGAGGCGGGGTCAGGGGGGGATGGTGCCATGCTGGCCTTTCCTGGGGCTGCTGATGGGGAGGGGATGGCCAGAGAGGGGGTGTGGGATGTGGGGGAGGGGGAGTGTTTGCCCGGGGAGGAGGAGGGGGGTGGGGTGGGTGTGTGCTCGGACGGGGCAGCAGGGGGCACTGGGGGCCCCTGTCACCTGCCCCATGGGTCTGGTGATGTCGCCCATCTGGGCGCGGGCACAACATACAATGCCACAGGCATGACATCTGCACATGCCAACACACAGACACCAGGCACATGCACAGGGGGAGAGCCTCTTTCAATTGAAAACAAGTACTGCTACGAGGGGACATGGTATGAGGGTGAAAGGGGATAGATTCAGGAGTGATATGTAGAAATATTTTTTTACGGAAAGAGTGGTGGATCCATAGAATAGTCTCCCAGTGGAGGTGGTAGAGATGAGGACAGTATCTGAATTCAAAAAAGCGTGGGACAAACACAGAGGATCTCTAAAGGAAAAATATGGGACTGTTGTAGTTGTTGATATGGAAGGGCAGACTAGATAGGCCATGTGGTCTTTTTCTGTCATCATCTTTCTATGTTTCTATGTCTGTCAGCTGTGTTGCATACTGGCTTCATGTGCGGGCTGCTACCCCATGTCCTGCACTGGTACTCTGCTCTGCATTGGCGCTCTTCATGCTACCTCTTCTGTGTCTGCTCTGCATGGCCCTACTAATCCTCTGTCCTCCTATCATTGCACTTATCTTGCCACCTCTACCTCCACTGGTGGACACATATCCCCATCCTCTCCCACCCACTGTCATTGTGACACTTTACATTGGCAACACCCTGTGCAGCGGTACAGCTGGCTCCAATATGTTCGTCCACTTTACCGGCTGCCACATGGGCTGCATGCAGATTGGGCGGGTCTATCAGCTTCCACCTCTCCTTCCTTCCGTCACTTGTCCATTGCTTTTGCTTGGTGCTCTGTGGAGTGTTGGGGTTACATCTGTTTTTCGGCCTTACATTCCATTCTTGTCATCTTGGGCCACCTTACTGCCCTTAGGGCTACATATCTTGGGCCACCTTTACATCATTGTGGCATCTTCTCCTGGGGCACCTTGTACAGTACCTTAGGTTAAGGCACCTTATGGGGCACCTTGTGAGGTGCCTTCACCTAAGGTGCCTTGTACAGCGCTTTGTGACGTGTTATTTGACACGGCTTGCTTTAACGATGCACTGTAGAAAAAAGAGAGCATGGCTAAATGGCCAACTCTAATTCATCTCTTATCAATCTTTTAACATTTTTGTTAGTGATTTTGTGGAAGGGCTGTTGGGTAAGGTTTGTCTCTTTGCAGATGATACCAAAATCTGCAATAGTGTAGACACCCAGCAAGGTGTAAATAACATGAGAAGGGATCTAGCTTAGCTTAGCTTGAAGAATAGTTGAGAATTTGGCAGTTCAGATTTAAATGCTAAAAAATGTAGGGTCATGTATTTGGACTGCAAAATCCGAGGCAGCGGTACACTATAGGGGGTGAAGTACTTCTGTCCATGAAAGAAGAGTGGGACCTTGGTGTGATTGTTTCTGATGATCTTAAGGTCGCTAAACAGGTAGAAAAGGCAATGGCAAAAACCAGAAAGATGCTTGAGTGCAAAGGGAGAGGAATGGCCAGCAGGAAGAAGGAGGTGATAGTGCCTCTGTATAAGGCTTTGGTGAGGCCTCATTTGGAGTATTGTGAGCAATTCTGGAGACCACACCTTCAAAAGGATAGAAACAGGATACAATTTGTGCAGAAGGTGGTTACCAAAATGGTCACCGGGCTTCATCATAAAGCATATGGGGACAGACTTAAAGATCTCAATATGTAAACTTTGGAGGAAAGGTGGGAGAGAGGAGATATGATAGAGATGTTTAAATACCTCCATAGCATAAATGCACAGGAGGGCCTCTTTCAATTGAAAGAAAGCTCTGCAATGAGGGGGCATAGGATGAGGGTGAAAGGGGATAAACTGAGAAGTAATACACAGAAATATTTCTTTATAGATAGTGTAGTAGATGCACGGAATAGTCTCCCAGTGGAGGCAGTAGAGACCAGGACAGTATCTGATTTCAAGAAAGCAGGAGACCAACACAGAAAATCTCTAAAGAAAAGAAAAGGGAATATAGTAGTTGGTAGATGAAACTTCCCCTCAGTTGATTAAAAAATACTGGTGTGACATTACTCTTATACTTTTACACTCTATCAATACCAGCCTGTCAGGAGACCATGTTCCAAAAGCATGGAAGCATTCTGTTACTGGCCCACTCATAAAACACCCTAATTTAGATCCATAACAGTCATGTAGTTATAGAAAAATTTCTAATGTACCTTTCTGCGCCAGACTATTAGAGAAAGTTGTTGCAGAATACATTATTTGATTCTTAGAAGTCAACAATACTTTCCACTCAATCAGGATTCTGAACCAGTCATGGTACTGAAAAAGCATTACTGCCCATAAAGAATGAAATTATCTCAATGTAATACAATTATTGTGACATTTTATTACTTAAGAACATAAGATATGCCATACTGGGTCAGACAAAGGGTCCATCATTTCAGTATCCTGTTTGCAACAATGGCCAATCCAGGTTCCCAGAAAGTATACAAATTCCATGCTGCTTGTTCCAGGGGTAAAGTAATGGATTTTTCTAGTCATCTTTAATAATGATTTATGGACTCCTCCTGGAATTCGTCCAAACCTTTTTTGAATCAGCTACATTATCAGTTTTCACTACATCCTCTGATAATAAATTCCAGAGTTTATGTGTTGAGTGAAAAAATATTTTGCCCAGTTACTCTTAAATGTGCTACATTGTAGCTTTATTGCATGCCCCCTAATCTTTCTACATTTTGAAGGAGTAAAACAACTGATCTATATTTACCTGTTCCACTCCATTTATTATTTTATAGACCTCTATCATATCGCCTCTCAGCCATCTCTTTTCCAAGTTGAAGAGTCCTAATCTTTTAAGCCTTTCCTCATAGGGATATCCTTCTATCCCCTTTACCATTTTGGTCGCTCTTCTCTATATCTTTTCTAATTCTGCTATGTCCTTTTTAAGATATGGTGACCAGAATTGCACACAATATTCAAGGTGCTGTCACATCGTGGAGCGATACAGAGGAATTATAATATTCTTGCTTTTATTCTCTATTCCTTTCCTTATGATTCCTAGCATTCTATTTGCTTTCTTGGCCACTGCTGCAGATTGGACAGAGTTTCAACGTACTATCCACGATGATCCCCAGATCCTTTTTCTGGGTAGTGATTTCTAATGTGGAACTTTGCATCGTGTAACTGTACTTTGGATTGTTCTTCCCTAAGTACCAATGTACTATGTGCCGTCTGCTGTCAATAATATTGGCTGAATGTTTAAATTATTAGTAGACCAATCAAAGGCATATGAACTGAAAATGCCTGTGTTTTACCAATCTTCCAAAAATGAATGTGCATCCCTACTGTTTTCCCATTCCACCTCATTCATGATTTTTATTGAAGTCAAGCAGGATAACAAGCCCTCACAGATGGGTGATGTCACCGATGGAGCCGTTTGAGAAAAGCTTCGCCAACTTAAATAAACTCCAGAAGCTTTTGAGAAGTTCCATTGTGCATTCACAGCACTTCCCCACCTTCTGCTGTCACATTGGACAGTTCAGTCTAACACAACTCTTGGGGAGGTGGAAGAATATGAGGACTTGCTGTTCACAGAAAACATCACTAACCAGAATAAATGTGCTGCCTCTTGGCAAGATAACAAATCCCACTTTTTGAGGCTGCTTTTGGATCCTGATGCTCTTCTCTTGTCTACTACTTAGAGGTATGTTTACTAAATTGCGGTAACGGTACATAACGCGCGTAATGTAACGTTAACGATCGTTCATGCGTCATAACGCGCATTATGATGTGCGAACAATCGTTAACGTTACATAACGCGCGTTAACCGTAGTTAACGATCGTAAACTCCCGCAGCGTGGTAAAACACCGCAGAAGGTGGAGAGAGGGTGGAGATAAGAGGTCAATGGGCGGAGAGTGGGCGGGGAGAGGCTCCCTTCACACTAACGCACTGATCTGAAGAGCTCAATTCCAACGCGAATGAAAACCTGCCGTTAAATGCACATTACAGGGGAGAGCAACCATTTCAGTGTCAGCAATGTACAGCCCAGGCAGGGAAACCAAAAAAACGTGATAAGTGTGATACATGTGCACAGAACAAAAGGGCACATAAACACTGAAAATGACCCCAACAAACTGGAAAAAAACCATAACCAAGCTGGCCAATAGTGGTATCAATGAGAAACATCAACCCCTCCCCCCCCGAGTAAGCTCCATAGAAAAGATATAAATCGTGGAAGGGTCTATACTCCGTCCCCATACAAGGTGAATGAGCCCACAGTGAAATAGCGCTGCTCAGAGTTTTCCCCACCATCGGACAGGGTTCCTTTGTCATGCACATGTCCCGCAACATCAGGGCGGGCATGTCGGAATGGCAACTGGACAGATGCTGGAGAAGGGGATACAGTGGACCGCCGGCGGCACATGCTGTGGTGGAGCTGGGCCACAGTGCGGACTAGGGTGATGCCTAGGTGGCCCATACGAATGCTGAAACAGCAGAGCAGCCAGAGAGCAACTACTGAAGACCAACATGGGCACGAGTGTGTTTCCCACAGTGTCACAGGGGATAGTACCCAACAGCCACCCCCAAGGGCACGGATCATTGGCAGGCGGGGCTGGGGGAAGCGTCGACGTCTATGCAGGCACCCCTACCCCAGAACCCGCACCATAGGCAGCCGCCTACCTGCACACTGGATGGCCTGAGACTGCGCACCACCAGCACCACCAGCAGAAGGGCATGTCAGCATGGTGGCTGAGGGATACTGGTCGTGGAGGGGGCAGTGTCAGCTGCCCAGAGCAGACCGTGACCTAGCCCTGTGTAGGTGGGTGCCGTGTACTGCAACAGACGGGCCCTGTCTGATGAACAGTCATGGTATCACCAAGGAATGTACTGACTCTGTGACAACAAGGTGGTGCAGTGCACAAAACCAGTGTATTCAGAAGCAGAGGGTCACAGGTTCAAGTCCCAGCTGTGGTTCCTGCCAACCCAGTCCCCATATTTTGCCCACTATTACAACTTGCTAATACAGACAGCACCTTTATTGCAGATGACGTAAACATGCCCAAAACACCTATATTCTACCCTACAGAGCACAGACACCATAAACATGCACATTACCTAGAGCAGAGTCTCCCAAATGCAGTCCTGGAGGGCCAAAAACCATTCCGGATCCATGCTGCCTCTGATAAAGATGCCTGTGCTGCATTTCTATGTGCCACCCCCATGGTATGCAGATGTATCTCATGCATATTCATGAGGGACAGCATGAAAACCCAAACAGTGTTTGGCACCGCAGGACTGGAGTTGGGAACCTCTGCCGTAAAGCAGCAGCCAACAGGGGCAGACCCACCCACACCCACAGGTCCCATTATCCAAAGCCTCCTGGACAGGAAGGACTTTGGGCTCTGCGTGCATCTCCCAATACTAGCACTTGCATACCTTAGTAATGCCACTCTAAACCGGGGAATATGGTACACATCTATCAAAAGGTTGCTATGATTACTGGCAGATAGCAATTCCTAGGTTAAGTACAATTTTCTGAGTGAGCTGCATCATAGCAACCTTTCTGATGTCTGTGGAGTGTGCTACAGGTCTTGTGTATGACAGTGTTTACCAATCTGGGGAGTGACTCCTACAGTATTGCGTACCATAGCCATGCCTGCACTGTGCCCAGGACTGGTGTGGTGGCCTGGGCTGCCCAACACCTCTATAGTTGCACAATGCTGGCATAGGTGTGGGGAGTGTGTGTCTGTCTATCCAGTGTGTGGTGGCTGCCAACACCCTCCACAGCCCTCACTGCTAGCACTGTTGCCAGTATTGGCCTGCCAATGTGCATAATGAGGAGCAAGGTACCATGGGAATAGCCTGGAAAGGGTGGCCTGACCTGGATGCATCTGCACACGGCATAGGGCAATGGCTCGGACATTGTAGTGCCTGGCCACCACCTGCACGGACAGGGTGGCCATAGCATGTCCTGCTGGGAGGTCACTCTCACCCTGACTGAGCAGTGACCATTGCATGGCTAGGTTCCCCCATAGTGCTATATGTAATTTTTCTCATGTGATATTTATGGGTTCTCTTTTGGGGCCCAATCACTGACTTATCTGCTTGGTGTGTATGCTGACATCCCTGTTCTGGGTGCATGCATCTCCCCCAGGACCATGCACTATGGACTAGCTGGCGGACTGTCTGCAGCTAGTATGTGTCTTGCTGGAACACCTTGCAGGGTGCAGCGGCTGGAGGCTTGCTGCTGGAGAATGTCAGATAATGGTGGGGGGCAGCTGAGCATTTCCAGGCCTGCAGTCTGTCTACCATTGCGTTATGGATGTGTAGCGCTCTGTCTGTTCCCCAGCAGGACTGGGGTTGATGGTCCCCTCTACTGCTACCATTGCAGGGAGGTAGACTGTGGATCTATTGGTGGGTGCTCCTGTTTCCCACCCTGAGCCCCAGAGGGTGGGTTGTGTGGTGGTACATATTCTGCCTATGGGTCCATACACCCCCCCCCCCCCTTCACCTACAGCAGGTAACCATGGCACCAACACAGGATATGCTCTATTCTGGGTGCCTCATCGCCCATAGGGACTAGACATGACCGAGACATACAGCAGGACACAGATGTATCCTAGGTGTGTCTAACGGAACTACCTATCACACACTGATGGGGACCTGCAGCATGGCGTATTTCAGCCATGAAAGGTGCTGTGGACCTGGTGCTGGGCACCCCACCTCAACCTCAGGGTGGGCACAGTACCCGCACAATGTGACTGTCTGTGGCTACTCTGTGGCAGTGACGCACATGGTCATCTTGCCCTACCGGGCCAGGGTGCTGTGGGGGTGCATACCCCATCTTGTGTTCATCTCTGGACTACTGATCTGCATGTGCAGTGCACCATGGGTATGGGTGCGTTGACCCAGATCCTGGCCAACACAGCGGGCTGATTGGGTGGTGGCCTGACGCCCTTCAGTAGGCAGCCAGGGGGCTATTAGCAGCTATGGGGCTGTAGCCCAGTGGTTCCTTCACTACCTGTGGGGCCAGTGGTCATGGGTTCAAACCCACCATGGGGTTATTTTATAGGGCTGTCTGCAGCATTGTCTATTTTTAATGTACATTAGTGCTGCCAGCGACAACCCCTCAGCGTACTGTAACCTTACAGTGCCTCATAAGGCGCCCCATGCGGCACCTTATATGGCGCCCTATAAGGTGCCTTATAGGGTATTCTATAGGGGACATTATGGGGTGCCTCAGCGGACAGTGCACTTTATAATGTAGCCTATGGAGTGCGTTATGGGGTGCCTTATGCGGCACCTTAGGTTACGCCACTGTGAGGGTGTGTTTGCTGGCAACACTACTGAAAATAAACGTAAAATGCCTCCTCATTCACTACTTAAATGTACAGGGTGATGCCTCAGCCAGCCTTATGCATTAGGCACACTGGGGAATCAAAATTATGCATTAGGCACACTGGGGAATCAAACCCATGACACCTGTATCATCAATCAGTGCAGTAACCATTGTGCTACAGCTCTGTTTCAGTATTTTGTGTCTGTGCGCCTTCTTAAGTTTAACGCGCGGTAACGCGCCACTGCGCCCTCTAACACTCGTTAATTTCTGTAACGCGCATTATCGGTAACGATGTACCGCCCATGTCCTTATTTGGGATTTCTGGCTCTACCGTGGCTCCTAACGCGAATCAAACTAACGCAGTTTAGTAAACATACCCCTTAGTTTATCTTGTCATAATCTAGTCCTCTGTTTTGTGATGTTTTTTTCATCTTGATTAGAATGTAAGCTCTGATGAGCAGGGATTGTGTCTTACATCTATATGTACAGTGCTGCATACATCTTATAGTGCTATACAAATGATTAGTAGTAGTAGTAAGAACATAAGATATGCCATACTGGGTCAGACCAAGGTCCATCATGCCCAGTATCCTGTTTCCAACAATGGCCAATCTAGGTCACAAGTACCTGACAGATTCCCAAAAAGACACACAGGTTCCATAAAGCTTGTATTGGGGGAAGCAGTGGATTACCTGGGTCCTCTTTAATGATGGTTTATGGATCTTTCCTCCAGGAACTTGTCCAAACCTTTTTTAAACCTCGCTACACTTTTACTACATCATGTGGTAATGAATTCCAGAGTTTGATTATGTATTGCAGGAAAAAATATTTTCTCTTATTAATCTTAAACAGGTTACACTGTACCTCCATTGCATGTCCCCTAGTCTTTCTACTTTTTGCTGGCATAAAGAATCGATCTATGTTTACCCATTCCACTGATAAGAATATAAGAACATAAGATATCCCATACTGCGTCAGACCAAGGTCCTTCAAGCCCAGTATCCTATTTCCAACAGTGGCCAATCTAGGTCATACATACCTAGCAGTTTCCCCAAAAGACACAAGTTCCACAAGGCTTGTATTGGATCAAGCAGTGATATCCTGGGTCCCTTTTAATAATGGTTTATGGACCTTTCCTCCAGGAACTTGTCCAAACCTTTTTTAAACCCAGCTACATTAACAGCTTTTACTACATCCTCCGATAACAAATTCCAGAGTTTGATTACACTGTGAGTGAAAAAATATTTTCTCTTATTAGTTTTAAATAGTTTACCCTGTAGCTTCATTGTATGTTCCCTAGTCTTTCTATATTCTGATGATATAAACAAATGATCTACGTTCACCCGTTCCACAGCATTCATTAATTGATAGACCTCTATTATATCTCCCCTCAGCTGTCTCTTTTCCAGGTTGAAGAGCCCTAACCTTTTTAGCCTCTCTTCATAGGTGTATCCTTCCATCCCCTTTATCATTTTGGTGGCTCATCTCTGTACCTTTTCTAATAATGCTATATCCTTTTTAAGATACAGCGACCAGAATTGCACAGAATATTCAAGATGCGGTCGCACCACGGAACGATACAGAGGCATTATAATATTCTTTGTTTTATTTTCCATTCCTTTCCTTATGATACCTAGCATTCTATTTGCTCTCTTGGCTGCTGCTGCACACTGGGAGGAGGGTTTGAACATGTTATCCACAATGACACCTAAATCTTGTTCCTAATGTGGAAGCTTGCATCATGCAACCATTGTTTGGGTTGTTCTTTCCTAGGTACATAACTTTGCACTTGTCCACATTAAATTTCATCTGCCATTTGGATGCCCAATTTTCCACAATCCTCCATGGCAACAGGGATGCTGCCAGACTGGAGGTAGGACTTTAGGACTATATCCCTGTAGGACTTGTCTATGTACCTCTCTGTCTTCCTTATGTCCTCCAAGTCTGCTACTTTAGCCTCCAGAGATTGGACTCATTCCCTGAGAGCAAAGAGCTCCTTGCACCTAGTGCACACATAAGACCCCTCACCAACTGGGAGAAAATCATACATGTGACACTCAATGCAAAAGATTGGAAAGCCCCCATTTCACTGCTGGACTGATATTTAAGTTCTTTACTTACTAAGGGTTGCTGGGGATACTTCTACTAATAAAACTATACCTAATATGTTTAATGTACTTTATTCACCTGAAGCTTAATTAATCTCAAGTCCTTAATGTATGCCTGATGAGGATAAACAGCTGCACCTGAGAGTGAATATGACACCTCCTTTCCTTTAAGAGGTTTAAGCACCTATAAAGCTACAATTATCCTAGGGGTGGGTGGGTGTTGAGGAAGGAGGGAGAGAAAGAAGACCTATGAAAAGCTGTCTGCTACCTAGTACCCTGGCCTGTGCTTCTAAGGTAATCTGTGACCAATTTCCAGGGGGAGTCCCACAGCCCTTGCTTGGATAGAGGGAGTCTTGGGGTCTAAATTTAACCAAAAAGCTCTCTGCTGTGTTTTAAATTTAAACTGAAAGCTCTTTGCTGCTACTAGGCCCTGACTGATTTAACAAATACACTGGGTTCACAGATTAATCAGCTTTAATCTAAAGAATTCCTTTTTCACCAAGATTTAGAAAAATTCCCAGAAGTAAATACTTACAATTGCAGATGTCTCTCCAGAAGTAGCAGTCCCCTTTTGTAGTCCTTCAAGACTGAGAATCACAGAACTCTGGTTGAACTATTTATGCCTGTGCTTCTGAGGTAAGCTGTGACCAATTTCCTGAGTGATTAACACACAGTCCATGCTTGGATAGAAGGAGTCTTTCAAAATTGCCCTTTGATCTGCCACCTGGCTTTAACACCTATTTAACGAATTTCACAGGATTCTTGCCCCAATGTAGAAAGCCTCTTTGTAAAGATCTCTAGAAATAATTTATTGCTTAAAGAATACTGACCCTGTTTTGCCCTTTATGCTAAGTTGTATTCTGATTTAATTTAAATTAAGGCACTTTGCTGCTACTAGGCACTGACTGCGTATGAAATTTAAACTAGAAGCTCTCTGCTGGGTTCTGATTTAACCAGAAAACTCTCTGCTGTGTTTTAAATTTAAACTCCATTAATTAATTTATAAACCTCTATCATATCTCCCCTCAGTTGTCTCTTTTCCAGGTTGAAAAGCCCTAACCTTTTAAGCCTCTCTTCATAGGGGTATCCTTCCTTTCCTTTTACCATTTTGGCGGCTCTTCTCTGTACCTTTTCTAATTCCATTATATCCGTTTTAAGATACAGCGGCCAGAATTGCACACAATATTCAAGGTGTGGTCACACCATGGAACGATACAAAGACATTATAATATCCTTTGTTTTAGTCTCCATTCCTTTCTTTATGATTCCTAGCATTTTATTTGCCTTCTTGGTCATCACTGCACATTGAGTGAAGGGTTTCAATATCCATGATTTATTTATTTATTTATTTATTTAACATTTCTTATATACCGCACTATTAACATCAGCGTGGTTTACATGGAACAGAGCATATACATACAGGGTAGCTGTAGTGCATTTTACAATTAACAGGGGTTTGAGAACTTGGAAGAACAGGGTAAACTACATAAACTATGAACAGTAAACTATATGCATTATTCACAGTTGAAATTCTTTAGATCTGAACATGGTGTGACTATTTCTCTTTGGGAAATTTATACTGGAAAATAACTTGTGAATAGGTAGTGCTTGAGTTTTTTCCTGAATTGTGTTAGGCTGGTTATGACTCTCAATTCTGGTGGGAGGGCATTCCATGCTACTGGGGCATGAATGCTAAAGGCTCTTTTAGATGTTTCCTTGGTGCATCTGACTGTTTTTTTCAGGATGGTTAAGGTATTTATTGTTGCTGATCTTCTAGCTCTGTTAGGGGTCTGGGTGTGTAATAGGTCAGTGATGGTTGAGGGTGCTTGATTGTTTAAGGCTTTGAAGGTGGTGATTATGATTTTGTATTGGATTCTTGCATTGGTTGGTAGGTAGTGGAGTTTTATCAGGATTGGAGTTATGTGGTCTGACTTTGATATTCCTTCAAGCACTCTGGCGGCGGTATTCATTGCTAATTGGAGAGGATTTAAAGTAGATTGAGGGAGCCCGTATAGGATTGCATTTGCAAAATCTAGATGTGGCATCACTAAGGCTTGGAAGATGGTTCTGAAATCTGTAGGTTCTAGTAGAGGTCGTAGGTGGCGTAGTGTGCGTATCTTGTGGTATATTAGTTTTGTTATATTTTTTATGTGAGTTTTCATATTGAGACGCTGGTCAAGGGTGATGCCTAGGTATCGTATAGTAGGTTTTACTGTTAATTCCTTGTCCTTTATCTTTAATGTAGCAGGGGGTGTGAAGTTTTGGTTCTTCGTGATAAACATAACATCGATCTTACTGTGGTTGATTCTTAAGTTCTGTGTGAGGAGCCATTCTTCTACTGCTTCAAAGCATTTTACCAGTGGTGTAAAATCAGGGTGGTTGATGGAGAATGGCATGTATAGGAGAATGTCGTCTGCATATGCTAAGCAGGTAACGTTAAAAGAATGGATGAGGTCACAGATAGGTTGCATGTAAATGTTAAACATTAATGCTGAAAGTGAGGAACCTTGCGGTACACCCTGATCTTGCAGAAATGGTTCTGATATTCTTTCGCCGATCCTTACCTGTTGCCATCGGTTAGACAGGTATGATTTACACCAGTTCAGTGCAGAGTCATGTATTCCTTTTTCCTTAAGGCGATCGATAAGTATTTGATGACTTACTGAGTCGAACGCAGCTGAGATGTCCATGAATATAAGGATGAAGCCTTGCTGAATATTATCTATTCCGGTGATTAATGTATTGAAAAGAGTGATGAGGAGAGTTTCTACACCATGAGATTCCCTGAAGCCATGTTGGGCCGGGTCAAGCGGAGCTTCAGTATCTATGTGTTGCTGTATTTGACGTTGGACCACTTTTTCAATTATTTTGGCTAACAATGGGATGCTGGATATTGGCCTGTACGATTGTACTCTTAGAGGGTCCAGTTTATTGTTCTTCAGTAATGGTCTAATGGAGGTTTGTTTTAGGCTCTGAGAAAAAATTCCGGATGCAAATGATTGTTCTAGGATTTTATATAGTATGATGGGCCCGTATGGTGGAGCCCTTTTAAAACCCTAATTAGGCGGTCGCCTAGGGTTGTAGAAATTTACCCTGCTCTTGCTATGAAAAACAGAGTCTTGTGGTCAAGTGGTAAGGAAAAATAAGTATGGGTTTTATTCCCCTTCCCGAACGGACATTCTTTAAGGACAAAAACTTAAACACAGCAGTGCACAAAAATGGTAACAAAAACTTCTCTCCTTTGTTATCTTCACAAAGCAGTTTCCTTTAAAAAGGTCAACATAAAGAAGTGTGGTTATTCTTACAGCATATATTACAATCCATTGGTATGGGATCTGAAAGGTGGCTGTTATTCTCCCATACCATCCCCTCAGGCTCACTTCCCAAACCGTCTGAATCAGATTCCTCCCATGTGTAGGACTCTGGCACAACCTCTTGTGAGAGTTCACTATCGCTTCCTGCAAAAGCTTCTTTAATCCCCAGGTTATATTTTCCTGGTCTGCGGAAAGCTCTCCACTGGTCCTCTTCACGAAGTGAGAGTTTAGGATATCTTTCCCTCAGAGCATTATATTCAGGGCTACGCCCTCTGCAACAGTCATGGTATTTAAACCTTTCCTTAAAAGAAGAAGGTTCCCTTCTCCTTACCTCGGTGCTAGTCTTAGCTCTGGGGTTGTAGTGGCTTCTCTCCCCGGCTTCCCAGTCAGGCTGTGAGTTAAAGAACTCTGTGTCAGCCTCCCAGCTGTTCTTTAGATTACAGCTACGTTTGAAGCTCCCCTCTCTAGGTAAACTTCCTCTGGGCTGACCTGTGCTCCGTGACTGCAGATACCTTCCTCCTGAGCTGCTGGCCCCTCCTGGTTTCTCTCCAGGTCTGCTTCCTGTATCAAAGCATCTCCCAGCACTGCTCCTTCCAACCCTTCTCTCTCGAGCACTGTGTCTGCTGCCACTTCCTGGATCCTGGATTGCAGCTTCCTTTCCCAGCACTCCTCTGCAACTTCCTTTGCAGTTCTCCTGGCAGTTCTGCTGGCAGTTTCCCTGGCAGTTCTGCCTGCACTGACTAAAACTCTCCCTTATATGGTTCCCAGCCCTGCACGTAACATGAGAACTAGGAGACAGGTGCTCTTGATGAGCTTTTGGCTTTTCTTGTACTAACAGCATTTTCTGCTCAGCTGTTTTCCTATGCCTTGTATCTTTTCCTACAGCTGAATCAGAGGTAAGCTTTTCACTTTCCTGAACTTCCATCTGCTCTATTTTATCCACTGCATCACAATAGGAAGAAGCTTACTTCACATCTGAGCTCTCTTATCCAGGCTGCTGGACATGGATCATTTGGTGCAGTGGTAGCATTGATTGAGGCAATAGTGTTTTCAATATCCTTGGTTGATAACGTGTTAAACTTGGTCAATGTGGATGACTGTGACAGCTTGGGTATGCTAGTTGACCCAGTGGTGCAGGGGTTCTTGACTGTTTGCATCATTTTTGATTTTAGGTAATTAGCATAGCCTTGGGGGTGTATTGTTTGTGTATGTTGAGGGGATGGTTCCTTTGCCAGTGTTTTTACAATATTGAAGAGATCATGGTGTTTATTTACTGATTGCTTTAGGAGATTTGTATGGAATTGTTTTCTTCTATCCGCTATTTCTTGGCAATGTTTTCTTAGGTGCGAGCAGTAAGCTGTATAGGCTTCAGTAGAACGGGATCGTCGCCATCGTTTCTCTAGTCTGCGAAGATGGAGAAGAGATGTTCTTAGTTCATTAGCGTACCAAGCTACATGTGTTCGATGACTGGACCTTCTTAACATGTTTGGTAGTTGAGAGCTGGATCTGAGGGTGTTATCCCAGGTGATGATTAGGTCGTCCAGTTCAGGTTTAGAGGTGTGTAGCATTGGGAGAATATTCTTAAGTACATCCTCTTTATCAAAGGAGTGGAACCTCCTAGCTGTTGGTTTGGAGGGGGTGGTGTTGGAGTTAAGAGTATTAGAAGAGTTGGGTATTTGGAATATGATCAGACTATGGTCAGACCAGGGTACTGGTGTTATGGAAAGCGCATAATTGTGGTCTGCTTCCGTGGATGTTTGTGGTACGAAGATCAGGTCAAGTGTATTTCACATAGCATGAGTAGGCTCTCTGACTATCTGGTTGTATCCAAGGTCATCAAGCGCTTCCAGAAATGCTGCGATTTGCATGTCATGTAGGGAGGGGAGGTTGAAGTCTCCTAATATCCAACTCGATATTCGTGGTTTATCTGTGTTGCAGGCCAGGTCGACTATTGTTGACAGATCATCAGGTGATGTTGTTGGAGCTCTGTAGACTAAGTTGATTGAGTGTTCATTGTTTGATATAGTTAGCGTGTTTAGATGGGTTGTGCTGATATTGTTGGACATCTGAAATTGTAGTTGACTTTTTGTGATGGTAAGTACTCCACCTCCTCTTTGGTTGTTTCTGTGGCACATGTAGATTGAGAATCCGGGGGGTAGCATCTGGTTGAGAATGACGTTGTCGCAGTCGGATAGCCAAGTTTCTGTGATCTTCAGGATGTCAAGGTCATGTGATGTTATGAGATCGGTGATCAATGGCCATTTTGTGCGGATGGATCTGATGTGGATGAGGGCGCATCGCAATGGTCGTTGGTGCTGTTGTTTGGGCTGAGGTTTTTTAGTAAGTTGGAGGGTGATGTGGAGTAGAAGTGGGTGGGGTGTATGGATAGGGTTTGTTGGGTGTGTTTGGGTCTTGTTTGACCATCTCTTCCAGTTGTTTCTTAGTATTGGTATAGAGTTTTGGCCGCTGTTGAAGGCGTTTGAGTATCCAGATAGGGCAAGGAGGAGATAGGTGATGGTGATAGTTGTGAATGTGTGGATTTTTAAGGGAAGCATTGTGTATCAAGGGAAAAGGGAGGAGCAACTTGCAGCAAATATGGTAGAGAATGCTATCGGAGAAATACTGGCACAAATAGTAGCAATGTACAAATAACAGTATTAGTGGAAGTGGTGGCAGTATTGGCGGTACTGGCAAGAAGATTGCTGTCTGTAATAATGATAGTACAGGTAAATACTGTCAGCACTGGCAGAGAGAATAATGGCAGCAATAATAACACTGTATAGATGTTAATATTGGGTTGATGATGACACCTAAATCTTTTTCCTTTACTAAGTTCTTTATCATTTTAGTTTTCTGTATCTTTTCTAGCTTGCACTGTATCTTTTTTGAGATGATGCATAGAGAAGTGCACACAAAACCGTGGATTGGTAGAGATGCATTATAATACAGAGAAATTTATTCTTACCTGATGATTTCCTTTCCTTGAATTCTGTTAGACTAGTCCAGGCATGTGAATTATGCCCCCTTCCAACAGACTGGTGGAGAAAGAGGCCACAAAATCTCCCAGTGACATCAACTGCTATAAGAAGTGGTGCATCTATGGCACTTGCTAACATACAGTGAAGTGTACATAGTATAAAGTTAGCTTACATATAGTTTCCACGGTTTTTCTCCATGTTTAATATCCTGTTTCACTGTAAACTCAATGTTACCTGTATGCATTGTAGTATGTTTTGTTCGATGTACACCGCACTGATTATAATAGCGCGGTATAGAAGAAATGTTAAATAAATAAATAAATAAATAAATACGACTGACTAAAGCTAAGAAACATGTAATCAAAAAACAATCACTCTAAAAAAAAACACCTCTTAAAATGGTAATGATAGCTCAACATCTACACTTGATAGTCCACCAGCTAAGAGTAACCAGGCACCAACTAAAATAAAGAGCTTCTACCACCCAAAGGAACGTGTCCCCAAGTCTTTTCTGGGTAGGAACTGGACTGGTCTAGTGGGATTCAAGGAAAGAATTTTTTTTTTTTGTGCTATCAAGTCAGTGTTGACTCATAGTGACCCAGCTATCTCTGGGTTTTCTTGGCAATGTATCACTGGAAGTAGATTGCCAGCCTTTTCTTCCAAGGTAATGGAGGTAAAGTGACTTGCCCAAGGTCACAATGAGTGCCAGTGGGAATTGAACCCTTGATCTTCTGGGTACTAGGCAGTTGCTCTAACCACTGCTACTCCTCCACAGGAAAATAAATTATCAGGTAATAATAAAATGTCTCCTTCCTTATCTTCCTGCTAGACCAGTCCAGACATGTGGGAAGTACTCAGTGGTTTACCACCTGAGTAGAAGGAAGGTATGGTTGTTCTAAGAACAGCATCTCCAAAAGTAGAATCAACATTCAACCTGTAGTGCTTAACAGAGGAATGTAAAGATGAGTAAGTAGCTGCTCTGCAGATATTGTCCAGAGAAACTGCCCAAGCATCTGCCCAAGAGGAGTGCACTCAAAGATCTTCTGGAACTTGGCATCCCTTTAATAAGTAAGCCAAAGTAATTGCCTCCTTGATCCACATAGCAGTGAATGACTTAGATACTGTCTCCTCCTTAAGAGTCCCACAGAATACGGCTTCATGGAGAACTATGTTCTGTTGCATTGCCTCAAGTCCTGTCTATGTGTGCTGGCTTCAGTGTTTAAAAATTGGGCTGCAACAACTGCTGGGTCTCGAGAACAGGAGAGCTAATCCTTATCCAAGTATTTTCTTGGGCACATTGCAGGACAGAAATAAGGGCAGGAGGGACAATGATTGTGCAGGCAGTAGAGTGCAGAGGGAGGAAGAAGTGGAAATAAAATGATGGTGCTGGGGAGCAGGGAGGAAATAAACAGAAAATAATTGTGTATTGGGGTGGGGCAGGGAGAGGGACAAATAAAATGCAAAATTGTGCCAGGGAGGCAGGGAGAGGGGAAATGGTGGAATTGTGCCAGGGAGAGGGGCAATATTGATTAGTCTGAGACTATAAATGAAGCACTGCAAATTATGGTAATATTTAATAAACAAATATTTTAACAACATTAAAGTTTTATCCTCAAATGAAACATTCTGTGTCTGGGAGTGCTCCCCATACAGTTCTGGCCTGTCCACTAGGCTTGCCATGTGCTTCAGCATACATGACCTGCTGTCCTCCCATATGCCCAGCTGCACCGCCCTCCTCCCATGCTAAACTGTGATGCTGCCCTCCTGCTGCCGCTGATTCCAGCGTCAGGCAGCTAGGCTCGGCGGCAGCAGTCCATGGCAGGCCAGGTGCTTCGGCACAAGGTCTGCTGCTACCGGTGAGCCACCCACTGCCGTAATCTGTGGCAGCGAGGGTGGGGGCATGGCTCAGTATAGGGGGAGGGTGGCACAACCAGAACCTCTGCCTAGGGCCGTAGAAACCTTTGGGCCGGCTCTGCCCCGTTCCACTTCTATATTTGTCTGCAGATAAATCCTGTGTATAAATGTATAAAAGTTTTAAAAACTAAATAGGATATTTAGCTGACTTAACTAGTAAAGTCAGGCTGTTGAATAGTCTCATCTAAAGTTAATTGGATAAAGTTATCTGGTTACCTTTATGCAGCAATTTCTCTTACTAAACTTAACCTAGTGGTTAGAGCAGCAGGCTGAAAAGCAGAGAAGTCTAGGTTTTAATCCCACTGACACTCCTTATGAGCTTAGCCTAGAGTTAGATTTAAAACCAAAACAAAAAACAAAATCCCAAAATCAGTGTCAAATTTAAACCATAAAAGAAAGACCCTGAATCAGTCCACAAGTGATGTCCATTAATATTTTTGTCAGATAACACCGAGGGAGGGTAAGATATTTAACTTAACCACACCAGACTGGTGATAGCCATTTATTCACGTATAAGTTCTTTTTCATTTCTTTTTATATATTATAGTAAAAAAATTTTCGAAACTTATCTTGTCACAATGCAGCAGTTCCAACATATTAAAGCACAACGTGCACGTTTCGGGGTATTCAATGTCCCTGTATCAAGTGCTCACATGAAATTGTTCACTGTTAACCGCTGCTAAACGCCGACTCAAAACTGGCATCCAATCATCATATAGGAACGTGAAATTTGTCATTAGCTGATAAACTTTGTTGATCAAAGAAGAAGGAACCAATCACCAGCAAGGAGAACATACATAGTGAAAAACCCATTGCTGGTTAGACCTTCATATCACGAACACGCTTGATGACAATGTAGTAATCCCCAAAGTCACTGGTGAAAACTGATGTCAATCAGAAAAAGAACCACCAATCATGAAGGGGATATCCCACAAAAATTGGGAAACCCCTTGCCCGATTGGTCCATCAGAGTTAGATTTAGGCTGGGGCATTCCTCCTTCCCCAGCTGCCCCACCCATATTTTGCCATCTTGTCCTTTTCAGTGGCAGTTGATATGAACAGAAGTAGCAATGCCTAAAATCAAATTCAGCCGGGGACATGCAAACCTTACTGCAGTGACACAGTTCTCAATGCTCTTGATTGGGCTTTTGGTTTTATGACAATGTATGCAAGCAGGGAAGGTGGGTCACCAAAGGACCCAGGACCATACCAAGCTAGAAATACGCCCTCTGCGACTAACAAATTTGGTGCCCCTAATGAATTTGATGTTTCCCTTCCACCCAGACGCATTCAGTAATTCACTCTTTTTGAGTTTTCTGGAAGCCAAGTGATGATATCAGTGCCCCATTCTGTGCTTGTGCACTGTGTGGCTGCACCGCTTGCACAGCCCTTGGTACGACTGAACGGACCTGTCAGCACTGGGGTGGGGGGGGGGGGGGAGAGAAGGGAGTCCATGACCTCAGGCCTGAATTAAGGCATAAAAGTAGTGGCAATGTTCTAACAAATTTGGCACAAGAAGCAGTTACCTATATTGCCTATGTTGAAATCCCGGCCTGCCTTTGGCAAGTCACGTCTCCCTCCATTGCCTCACGTACTAATTTAGATTGTAAGCTCTCTGGGAACAAGGAAATACCCACCTACCCCACTTGAATGTAACTTGTCTTAAGCTAATACTGAAAAGGCATGAACTAAATCAAAATAAATTAATAACGTTAACCAGATAGCAGTGCATCTCAGCACTCGCCAGTTAACATATGTGTGCCTCCAGCTCCACCCAGCTTAAACAAGTTAAATGTGTACCAACCAAGTGTAACTGGTTTGCAAGTCCGAAATTTTGAATTTTTCCAGGAAACTTTCAAAATTACTTTGTCTAATCTTTTGAATGCAAAATACAATGCATGCCTTCAAGTCAATGCTGACTCCTGGTGACCCAGTGGCAGTGTGACTAGAAGTAGATTGGCAGGTTTTTCTGCTGTGGCAATGGAAGGTTAAGTGACTTGCCCAAGGCCACAAGAAGTGCCAGTGGGAATCAAGCCTGGTCTCTTGGTAATCAAGTCAGTGCTCTAACCACTAGGCTACTCTTCCACTCTGTCTTTTGGATATCAACCCAATAGTTCATAACCCATTTTCTAATTAAGCCTAAGGCGGTTTTCAGTAAAACATTGACATTATAAAAATACAACCACCACAAATAAAATACATACAAGGACTGAGATAATTAGTGGGGGAACATGGGTAGGGACAGGGCCGGGGCTACCCAGTAAGCCAGGTAAGCACAGCAGGGGGGCGCCACAGTTAAGGGGTGCAAAAGCACATGGCTGGTGCTAGGGTCTCTAGTGCCCCCCTTGCTCATTACTTTTAATAGTAGGCTGCACCTCCCCCTTTCCCAAAACTCCTGTTAGGGTGATACTAGCCGACATCAGCTCTGGGATAAAGTCCTGCCTCTTAATGCTGACCATGGCTTCCTTTCTGGCTTTCCCCAGGTCTGTCTTAATAACAGTCTATTGACTTTTTCTCCAGGAAGGTGTCCAAGTCTTTTTTTCAACCCAGCTACACTATCTGCTTTTATCACCTTCTCCTTATTTATAAAAGAGCTATGCAACCCTACATGCAGAGATAGAGCTGTCGTATTATCTGTAGCAACAATTATAGGGGGGAGGGAGGGAGAAGAGGCACAGAAAGCTAATTGGTTGTAATCTTTGTAGATCTTGTTTTGATTAAATAACACACTGATTGTGTTTGTTTCAATAACATTGATCCTTTGCTATCACAGCTGGTTCATACAATGTTAAATATTTACTCTCCAGTACTTATTTCTATTCCAGATATGCATTTGCCCCTTCACTGCAATTTTCTCATTACAATATTTGATTTGAAGGAGAACTGCTAGCATCGCATGAACAGAGTTCACAAAGGAGTTTTGGGAAAGGGGGATGCCAATCTGTAGGTTTCAGGGAGGCACCAGAGACCCTAGCATCATGGATAGTGAGCTGTGTTTGGTTTTAGAGAATGGGAATTGATGTGCTTATCTATTCAAGTGGTAAAAAAAGAAATTAAAAAAAAATGTCAACCTAGGCAGACTGGATGGACCATATGGTCCTACTACTATGTTATGTTCCTGTGTGTGCACAAAAGGAATCATTATCAAGCACCAATAGGGTACATTTGCAGTTTGGAAGACACAAACTGACTATTCCTTAGCTGTAAGAGCAATGCAGACAGTTACCAGTGAAAGGGATGCAGGTCAGGAAGCAGCTCAGGATGCAAACAGCACATCTTGTCCTGTAAGACAGAGAAGTGTGAAAAGGGACAGAATATGCAATCTGTGACATGAAAGAAGTAACAAGCACTATCTACGGTCACGTCTTTGAGCTTATATATCGATATAAGAAATAATATTAATTCAGCTCAATCCCCAACCCTGAGTTCAAACTTTTTATATTGCTAAATATACATCAATCCTCTAGGTGCAGAAAAGGTCTCAGACTTATATAAGGCTTAAATCAGCCAGACTTGCTGGAATGAAAATTGCCTTCTTTTGCATCAATGACCTTAATAACTAAATTCTGCATCCATTTAGTGATAATATTAATTTAACACAACATTTCTCCATATTCATTTAACACAGTATTTCTCCACAGTCATATGGCAATTATAAGAATCTTTACATAATATAATTTATACACAGTGTGTCTCCACCAGCACTACTTAGAACTATAAAACCATCAATCATAGACAGTCTCATTTCAAACTTATTGTCCCATCTTTGTTGAATTTCAAATTTGATGGTTTGTTAAAAGCAGTGCTTATCTAAGAACTTTGTAGAAGTCTGTATAATATCGCCAAGCTACAGATGTTCCCAATGTCTGACAAACAGCGCTTGCACGTTTCACAGTTCGTTTCTTCAGGGGAGCTGTGTTACAGACATCCAACCATATTCTTCAAAACTGCACGGACTAAAGAGAAATGATACACTCAACTAGCTTCTAACATTTTGAACTCTCATATTATCTTAATATCACATTAGTAAGAGCTATAAGGTACCTTTCTTATCACAGTTGACACTTCAAGTTTTCAATGGAACCAAAAACCGCCGCGCATGCGGATAACTATCTCTTCCCACTTTATATAGAGAAAGGAATATACCAGTAAAACTTTTTTTCTTAAAGGGACAAATACCATTATCCTACGGCAACCTGTTAACTTTTCAGTATAAGATGGTGTTATAATTCTCAGAGACACTTCACAAAATATTAGTACTTGTGGAAGAACTGGCTTTGTACACGGTTTTCTAAACAGTCTGGAAATGCATCTGTAATAATACCAGCAGAGAATGTACCCTGTCTATTAGAATCTCTTATGCATAATGTTACCAGATGTCCTCAATTTCAGGACTGTCCACGATTTTAGAGCCGTGCCCCTGACTTCCACCTGTTTGGCAGCCTGATTCCCAGCAATGAGGAAAGAGGGGATAGAGATTTTTTTTTCAATTTAGTGATCTGAATGTGTCAGCTTTTAGACTTTACATCCATTTTCTTTATATTTTGCACAGTATGGGGGAAATGCATCACTGTTTCTATTTTTCTCTCGATTTGCCTGCTTGGATGTGATGATGTTGCTGCCATGGGATAGATGGGAGAGGGGCAAGTTAATGACTCCTTTTTTCTCCTCCAAATCTTGTTGCTTAATCCTAGAATGGAGGAGTCTCTTCTCCCCCCTCCCCCAATACTTCGGATAAGTGTCCCAGATTTGTCTGCAAAAATATCTGGTAACTCTACATATTTCTGCAACCCATTTAAGACTAATAAGAGAAAATATTTTTTTACTCAATGTGCAATCAAACTCTGGAATTCGTTACCGGAGGATGTAGTAAAAGCTGTTAGTGTAACTGGGTTTAAAGAAGGTTTAGACAAGCTCCTGGAGGAAAGGTCCATAAACGATTAGTAAAGAGGACCCAGGAAATCCACTGCTTGCCCCGGGATGAGCACTGTGCAACCTGTGTGCCTCTTTGAGAACCTGCCAGGTACTTGTGGCCTGGATTGGCCACTGTTGGACACAGGATACTGGGCTTGATGGACCTTAGTCTGATCTAGTAAGGCATTTCTTATGTTTCTTTTTATTGCCTCCTTTATGCTAGGTTTTGAAGCATGCAGCATGCCATGAATATCTGGTTAACTCTGGTGAGGTTGTAGAGTATGTAGCTTCCCTCCAAATCTATCAAGACATCTGAAGTGGCCCTTCCAAACACCCTCTCAGTGATGGTTTTGGTGTTTCTATGAGACCTGTCGTATTGCTCTTCAGCTTCACTGCTTGGTGCCATTATAGGAGTCATCAGTCAGCTCCTTAATGGATATCCTCTTTTACCTGCAAGGGATGATGGTAGAGAAAGCATAAGGTGACTGAGCTATTTGAGGATCTCTCTGTCTCATATTCCATTCTATTTCAGGTGACATTGTCTGCCCCTGTCACAGGCAGCAGCTGGTCCATGGTCCCCTGTGTTATCACTCAGCCTTGCAGTGACCTAAACCCCACCTCCCCAAGCATCACAATGCTAGCATTCATCTGTCTACACTTGAGTCCCTGCTGCCTTCCTTCTCAACTCTGGTCCATATGCATATACGAGGTGTGATCAAAAAGCATTGAGACTTGTACAATAATACAAGAAGTATAACACTGACAATATTGCACTCAGTCCCCTTCAAAGTAGTCCCCTTCTGATAAAGTACACTTCTTCCAGCATTCCTACCACTTCTGGAAACAATTTTGAAATGTCTCTTTTGTTATACTAAGAAGCTGCTGTGTCGAATTTTGCTTAATGGTCTCCAAGTTGTCGAATCTCTTTCCTTTCAGTAGTAATTTCAGTTATGGAAACAAGAAAATGTCACAGAGTGTGAGGTCAGGTGAGTATGGAGGCTGACAGACTTTCTCGATTTGGTGTTTGGCCAAGAACTGCTGGACAAGATGTGATGTGTGTGCTGGGATGTTATTATGATGAAGCAATCATTCACCATTCCTGTGCAACTCTGGCTTCTTACGATGAACTGCATCTCTCAAACGAGTCAGAACTTGGACGTAGTACTCCTTATTGATGGTTTGACCTTCTGGAGCATACTCATGATGAACAATACCCTGGTAATTAAAGAAAACTGTGAGCATGACTTTGACATTGCTCCTCACTTGATGGGCTTTCATGGGTCTGGGAGAGTCTGGAGTCTTCCATTGAGAGGATTGAGCCTTAGTTTCTGGGTCATAACCATAAACCCATGATTCCTCACCAGTAATAATCTTTTTTGATGAAATCTGAGTCATTTTCAATGCATGCCAACTACTCCCTGGCTGTGGACAGTTGATCTTCTTTTGGTCAGGGGACAGGAGTTTTGGCACAAAGTTTGCAGACACACTTCTCATCCCCAAATCAACCGTAAGAATGGACTGTACTGACCCAAAACTGATGTCCATGTCCTCAGCAAGCTTCCTGATAGTCAATCAATGATATGAGCATATTGTGGCATGCAGTGCTTCAACTTTGTCTTCATTCTGCTCATGGATGGCCTTCCAGAACGTTCATCACTGTCAACACTTTGGCGGCCCTCTTGGAAACATTTGTACCAGTCATAAACTTGAGCACAACTTATGCATTCATCGCCATACACTTGCTGTAACATGTCATAAGTCTCTTTGCACGAATCTCCACATTTCTGGCAGAATTTAATGCAATTTGCTGTTCAATTTTTATACTCATCGTAAATCTGACAAACAGTTTTTACATGATACCAAACATCACGTGATTAAAAAAAAGTACAGGTGTGCTGCAGCCACGCTACACTCTGCACATGCAGAGCACATAACTAGGTCATTACATGCTTAATAGCATCACGGTGCTACGTATTGTGTTATAGCTACACAACAAGTCGTGAATCTTTCTGATCACACCTCATGTAGGCATTATGATGCACAAATCTAAGAACATAAGAAATGCCATACTGAGTCAGACCAATGTCCATGAAGCCCAGTATCCTGGTTTCCAACAGTAGCCAATCCAGGTCACAAGTACTTGTCAGGTTCCCAAAAAGGTACTACCACCTGCCCAGGCCTGGCGTCTACCTCAGGGGAGGGCCAGGTGCAGGGCACCACACTTGCTTCAAGGTCCCACATGTTCTGCTGAGATGGGGTGTCCGCTCTGCTGTCAGCTGGAGAGTTTAGGGTGCATCTTCGCTCTGCCACACCAGTAGACCTCTGCCAGAAGTAAATCAGTCTATTAACCAAAAAGAAAACAAAGGAAACTCAGCTACTATAGGTGCAGTCCCTGGTGTAACTGGTAAAGCCTCAAAATGAGCTGGCCTTGTTTTTTTCCTGGTGAAACAGCTGAGCTTAGCCTGCCACACAACCCTGGACACAACACAGGGCTGGGCTGCACAGCCCAGCCCTGTCTATAGGGCCTCTTGCTGCTGCTGTTCCTTCAGCTAGTAACAGTTCAGAATATCCATGTTAGTTCATCAATAGTCAGTCCATTCAGGGCCGGTACCAACCACTAGGCAAACTAGGCAGTCGCCTAGGACAGCATCCTCTGGAGGGCAGCAAAAGCAGGCCATTCAAAGCTAAATAATAGATTTTGACAGCCAGAGGGGATATAAAGCTTGAGGCTCGCCTAGGGCTTCAACACTTTGGACCAACCCTAGGGCTGGCTCTGAGTCCATTCCACAGTTTTAAACTACTGTTGCAAACCTGGGTCAGCCCTTACTCCTCAACAGACTGGAGTAGGATTGGGGGATGCCTTCCTCCCACATCTCCCTAGGCATTCCCTGATCCAGCCCAAAGTCACCAGAAAGTAAGTCAAGGGACTAACATTGCTTGAGGATCCAGCTTCCTAGTAGTCTATGTCTTCCCAAATACCATCCCAGTGTTGTGCTTGTTCCAGCTCCATAAGTTCTGGCATTTCAGGAAGTGCATAAAACTCGTGTGGGGGCTGACTCCAGGCCATAGGAGCCTTATGGTACTGGAGAAACTGCCTTATATCCTCCTTGCCCTACCAGGGAGGAATATTGTCCCCTCCCACTTCCCCAGACCCCAGGAAGCCACCCAGGCTCCAGCTCTACCCCTCTGACCTAGATCTCTCCAAGGTGCAGGGTAATCCCTAAATTCTGGGCTGGATTCAGCCTAGCTCCTTCTTCTTTGGCTGACCCTGGCTTTAGGAAATTCTTGGGGCTGGGTAGGCCTTCTCTCCCCCTAGACTTGGAGGCTGGTTGTTTCTGCCATATAACCCTCCTCCCACTTAAATTTCCAGCCCTTCTGGGCCTAGGCCTATCTTCCTCTTCATTCACTTGGGACAGCACATCTGCATTTATGTGTTCCTTCCCTGCCCAATGAACCACCTGGAACCTATACATTTAAAGGGCTAAATACCATCGGGTCAAATGATATTGGCGTTCTTTATTTGCCCGAGCTATTTCAAGGGTGCATGATCTGCCATAAGGGTAAATTCCCACCTGGTTAAATAGTACTTCAAAGCCTCCATGGCCCACTTTATAGTCAAGCATTAACATAGTATATGACTGCAGATAAAAACCAGCACAGTCCATCTAGTCTGCCCAGCAAGGCGGCAAAAGTAGGTGCACTTGCCGCCCCGTGCAGGTCACCTCTCCCCATGCCTTTTTTTAGGGGTGTACTCACTGCTCTGTGTAGGTCACCCCTATTTGTTCAGATATAAGAGATAGTTAAGCTTATTTTGATTTTATCCTTTTGCTATAAAGGGATCCGCTATGTCTGTCCCATGCCATTTTGATTGTGTTTCATGCGGCCTTAATTTCCAACTAAGGTATAAGACTGGGTGTTCCTCCCCTTGATGCTCTTGGCCAAGGCATTGATCTGCAGAACAAAGTCCTTGTTAAGATCAACCCCTCTCAGAAACAGGTTCCTGGCAAAGGGCATCCTGAAGTTCCTGGAAGGCTTCCAGACTCTGAGAGACCCAATTCAACTGGTTTGGGTGGTTTGTCTTGAGCATCTCTGTGAAGGGATAGCCTCATTGGCAGAATAAACCGGCAGTAATAGCTCACCAGCTCCAGAACACTGCATAGCTGTTTCTTAGTTTTTGGGAGAGGACACTCCTTCACACTCTGCACCTTATCTAGAACCAGCTGTACCTATCCAATACTCACCCGGTACCCAAGATACTTGACTTCATTCGGAGAGAAAGAACACTTTCTCCAGGACCAAGCAGGAAGTCAGTCCTCACTTATGGGTGACGTCAGCGCCGACGGAGCCCTCGCGGAGCAATTTTCCCCAGCTTTCGAAGAAAGCCTTTGGGAATTGCAGCGCGCATGCGCGGTCCCCTTCCCGCCCAAGGGTGCCATCTTGCTCAATCTTCTTTTTTCCGCGGAGCCCTACAGACATAGTTTGTGATCGCCGCTGAAAAAGTTGATTTTTTTCGTTTTGTTTTTCTTGGTTTGACGCCGTGTCCTTTTCCCGCCCGGCCTCGATACTCCAATATCGAGTCCGTTCACATTTTTTCGGTTTTTGTCCTTGTAACTGGCGTTCCCGCCACTTTTTTTCTTTTTCCCTGGCAGCACGGTTTTCGACCTCGCAGGGGCCCTTTTTCCCACGATGGCTGCCAGCGGGTTTAAAAAGTGTGATCGCTGTACCAGACTTATGTCTCTTACCAACACACATGACTGCTGCCTCCGTTGCCTCGGACCTAACCATGACTCGATGAGTTGTGGTCCGTGCAACAAAATGTCCTCGAAGGCATTGAGGAGTCGGCAGTCACAAAAGGAACGAATCTTCTCTGACTCCGCGTCCGGTCGGGCCCGGACCTCGTCAGAGGCTTCGACGTCTCGTGACTCCGGCCCCGAGCATCGTCGGAGTTCCTCTGAGCGGGGGTCTCCCGCCCGGGAACATCGTCGGAAAAAGAAACCCGCGAGGGCGGCGTCAGAGGACGCTCCTGGTCCCTCGGGGGCCAGGTCGCATAGCCCCGTCAGCCGCCCCGGGTCCTCGGAGGCGGAGAGGCCCTCGTAGCATCCTCGTCTTGAAGTGGAGTCTCCTGGACACGTGAGTACTGTAGTCCTTGTGGATTCACCTCCGAGGGAGCCGACGTCGGGCCCGACGCCATCGGGGCCCGAGTCGGGGGCTGCTGGGTCTTCTGAGTTTGGTCTCAGATTGACGGCCTTGGAGTGCAGTATCGCTGCCTTCATGGACCAGCAGCGGGCATTGATGGCCGGCCTCGCCAGTGCATCTGCCCCGACCACCGGGACGTCGACGTCCAAGTTGACCCCGGAGGCCGAGCCAATCCTTGAGTCCATTCGAGCTCGAGTTGATCCTCGGCCAAGGTCTCCCTCGGCCTCCTGTTCGGGACCGAGGTCGTCGACGCCGGCCTCGGCATCGGGGCGGAGGTCCTCGGCACTCGCCCGCACGGAGCCACTCGATTCCTCCACGGAGGAGTTGGGCTGGGACACGGAGGAGGACGAGTCACCAGGTTCTTTTCAGACTCGGTGTGTCCCCTCCGACTCGCCAACGATCCCCCCCAGAGGATACCCGGTTCTCCAATTTCGTGAGGGACATGGCCAAGGCTTTGGCCTTCCCCGCGGATCCAGAGGAAGAGCCTCGAGCCGAAGAGCTCGAGGCCCTCCAGTATGACTCTACCCCGAAGGAGGCCTTTACTGTACCGGTTCCTCCGATGCTGGAGCGGCTGCTCTTCCGCATGTGGGAGAGCCCGGCCTCAACGCCGGTGTTAAGCAAGCAGGTCGATTCCATGTATCGCGTCCGCAAGAGCCCCGGGTTCCAGAAGGCACAACTACCGCACCATTCCATGGTGGTGGAATCGGCCATGCATCGACTTAAGAGTCAAAAGATGCACTCCTCGGTGCCTCCGGGTAAGGAGGCCCGGAACCTGGATGCCCTCGGTAGGAAGTGCTTCCAGGGCTCTGTGCTTGCTTGCCGAGTCCAGACATACCAGCTATATATGGGCATGTATCTTCGAGACCTGGCAAAAGAAATTGCCGGGTTCTCTGCTGGTCTCTCCGAGGAACCTTTGCAGAGGTTCCAGGCCTTGTCCACTGGTATTCGAGAGTGCTCGAAGTTTATTTCTCGAGCAGCCTACGATGGCTTTGAAGCATCGGCTCGAGTAGCTGGAGCCGGCATCGGTGCTCGCCGTCAGGCTTGGCTTCAGTCATCTGACCTCGAGCCATGGGTGCAGGACAAGTTGGTCGATGTCCCCTGCAGAGGTGAAAATCTCTTTGGCAAGCCCATGGCTGAAAAGGCGGCGGAACTCGAGTCCGAGACTCTCACCAGAACCCGCCTATCCAGAAAGACCTCTGCCCCTTCACAGAAGAGGAAGGGCTCGGGGAAAAAGCCTTTTTACCCGAGGAAGGTGTCTGCCTATAAACAACACCATCCACAATATCAAGCATCCGCAGCTCCCCATCAGGGCCAGCAGGCTAAGGGACAGGGTAATGGGTCCCGTAGGCAGAAGGCCCCCAAGCCCACTACACCGGCCCCTGCTCAGCAGGGTGGGTGTTTTTGACTATGCCAGCATAGCCTCTCCCCCTCCGCGGCCTTCGCTCAGCACGGGGGGGCCGGCTGACCCACTTTGCCCACAGGTGGTCAGCCATAACATCCGATTCCTGGGTGCTGCAGGTGGTTCAAAAGGGCTACCTCTTACATTTTCACCAGGTGCCTCCCCACTACTTTCCAGGGGAGCCTCCAAGACCCCCTCTGCACAGGGACTTACTCCTTCAGGAGCTGCAAAGTCTGCTTCAGGAACAGGCTGTGGAGCCAGTGCCCCAACACCTGTGGGGTCATGGGTTTTATTTGAGGTACTTCCTGATACCAAAAAGAACAGGAGGCCTCAGACCCATCCTGGACTTACGCAACCTCAACAAGTTCCTGCAGCGGGAAAAGTTCAAGATGCTTACCCTTGGAATCCTAATGCCCTACCTCCAGCGGGGAGATTGTCTATGCTCCTTGGATCTAAAGGATGCTTATACTCACATCCTTATTCATCCGGACCACCGGCAATATCTAAGATTTGTGGTGGCAGGGAATCATTATCAGTACCGCGTACTGCCCTTTGGCCTATCCTCCGCTCCCAGGGTGTTCACGAAATACCTAGCAGTGGTGGCAGCCTTCCTGAGGCTTCAAGGCCTCTTCGTCTTCCCCTACCTGGACGACTGGCTCATCCGGGTACAGTCTTCCCTAGAGGTCACTCAGGCCACTCAACGCACAGTGGCTCTGCTTCAGCACTTGAGCTTCATCATAAACTTCGAAAAGTCCACTTTGCTCCCCTCTCAGGATCTCGAGTTCATAGGAGCACGGCTGGACGCTCTGCAGGCTCGTGCCTTCTTGCCTCTGGAAAGGGCAAACAGGCTCATAGCTCTGGCCGGCAGGTTCCACAGCGCGTCACCGGTCTCTGCCAGACAATTCCTGCAACTGCTCGGTCATATGGCCTCCACGGTCCATGTCACTCCGAATGCCCGTCTACATATGAGACCTGCTCAGTGGAGCCTTCGCACTCAATGGCATCAGGCCACAGGGAGACTGATGGACTTAATACAGATCTCTGACCGCCTGGTCTCCTCTCTGCAATGGTGGCTTCACCTGCCCAATCTGGTACTCGGCATGACCTTTCAGTCGCCTCCACCTTCCCTAGTGCTAACGACAGATGCCTCTCTCCTGGGATGGGGAGCGCATTACCAGGGAACATGCACTCAAGGCCTTTGGACACCTTGGGAGGCTGCTCAGCAGATAAACTTCCTGGAGCTGCGGGCGATCCGCCTAGCTCTGCGGACCTTCTCTCACCTCACTTCTCATCGGTCTGTACTGGTACAGACGGACAATCAGGTGGCCATGTTCTACGTGAACAAACAGGGGGGCACGGGCTCCCTCCCTCTATGTCAGGAGGCTCGGAAACTGTGCTCTTGGGCAGTCGACCACGACATCCTCCTCAAGGCTGTTTACCTGCCCGGGCAGGAAAATTGCCTGGCCGCGACAAACTGAGCCGGATTCTGCAGCTACACGAATGGAGGTTGAACCCCGTAGTTGTCCAGCGGATCTTCCGCCGGTGGGGCTTCCCCGCAGTGGATCTCTTTGCCAGTCCTCTAAACCGGCAACTTCCCAGGTTCTGCTCCCGGCACCCGCATCCTCTCAGAGTAGCGCCGGATGCTTTCCTCATCTCGTGGTCCACGGGCCTACTGTATGCCTTACCTCCCACGCCACTTGTGTCCCGGACACTGTTCAAAGTTGTCCAGGACAGGGCCTCCGTGATCCTGGTGGCGCCCAGGTGGCCGAGACAACCCTGGTTCCCTCTACTCCTACAGCTAGTGGTGGACACCCCTCTTCCCATGGGGTTTCAGCCCGATCTCCTGACCCAGGATCAGGGTACTCTCCTGCACCCCAACCTCCGGGTCCTTCATCTGATGGCCTGGCTGCTGAAAGGGTAGTCCTAGCCTCCGCTCTTACTTCCTCCGGAGGTGGAAGCTGTCGTCCTGGCGTCTCGGTGTCCTTCCACCCGGAAATCTTACGCCCTTAAATGGCGTCGCTTCTCGGTCTGGTGTTCTCAGCGCTCTGAGGACCCCTTCGCCTGCTTAGTATCGGTGGTACTGCAATACTTGCTTCACCTCTCCGATCTAGGCCTCAAATCCAACTCTGTCAGAGTCCACCTCAGTGCGCTCTCTGCACATCATTCGCCGGTGGAGGGCCAGCCTCTTTCCTCGCACCCCTTGGTGGCGCGTTTTCTCAGAGGCCTTCTTCTGCTTAAGCCTCCGTTGCGCCCTCCGGCTCCTGACTGGGATCTCAATGTGGTCTTGCAAAGGCTTACTTGTCCGCCTTTTGAACCCATGGCTACCTGCCCTCTTCGTTTCCTCTCCTGGAAAACTCTCTTCTTGGTAGCCCTTACCTCCGCTAGGCGCGTTAGTGAACTACAGGCCCTAGTGTCGGAGCCCCCATACACTAGGTTCTACAAGAATAGGGTGGTCTTACGGACTCACCCTAAGTTTCTTCCAAAGGTGGTCTCCTCTTTTCACATCAATCAAGAGGTGGTTCTTCCGACCTTCTTTCCCAGGCCGCATACCAGCCGAGCTGAAACTGTTCTGCATACCCTGGACTGTAGAAGAGCTTTATCCTTCTACCTTGACCGTACGCGAGAGCATAGAAAAGCTGTCCAGCTTTTCGTATCTTTTGACCCCAATCGGTTGGGGGTGCCTGTCTCTAAGCGTACTTTGTCCATCTGGGTAGCTGACTGTATCGCCTGGGCTTATGGGGCAGCCGGCCTCTCCTTAGAGAGTCGAGTCACGGCCCACCGTGTCAGGGCGAAGGCTGCGTCAGTGGCTCATCTCCGCTCTGTTCCGTTGGCAGACATCTGCCGTGCCGCTACTTGGTCTTCAAGCCAGACTTTTGCGGCTCATTACTGCCTGGAGAGGGAGTCCCGCAGAGACAGTGCTTTCGGACAGGCAGTCCTCCACAATCTCTTTGAGGTCTAGGCAACTCCTACCCTCCGGCCCTAGTGTTGGGCTACCGGCCGGATTCGTATTCAGAAAAGATTCCTTCCTTCTGTACTGTTGAGCTTGAGGGAGCTCATTTTTTGGCTTGAGGTCTCCGGTAGCCTTAAGCTCGGGAGTCCCATAAGTGAGGACTGACTTCCTGCTTGGTCCTGGAGAAAGAGTAGTTACTCACCTGTAACAGGTGTTCTTCAGGAGCAGCAGGAATCAGTCCTCACTACCCTCCCTCCTCCCCTTGGAGTTGCAGTCATTCTTATTAGATGCTTTTGCTAACTTTTTTTGCTGTCTTTTCGCTATGTCATCAGACTGAGCAAGACGGCACCCTTGGGCGGGAAGGGGACCGCGCATGTGCGCTGCAATTCCCAAAGGCTTTCTTCGAAAGCTGGGGAAAATTGCTCCGCGAGGGCTCCGTCGGCGCCGACGTCACCCATAAGTGAGGATTGATTCCTGCTGCTCCTGGAGAACACCTGTTACAGGTGAGTAACTACTCTTTTTTGAATTAACAGTGAGTCATGCCTTCCTAAGTGCCTTCAAGACCGCCCTCATCCTAGATATGTGACTAGCCCAGTCTGGCATAAAAATGGCAATGTTATCCATATAAGCAGCTACATAAGCCTCATGTCCCCTCAACATGTTAATGACAAGCCGCTGACAAGTGGCTGCTATGCCATGTAACCCACCATGCTAATGCCCTGTTATTTGTAAACGATGGCCAGAATTAACTGACCTAGTTTGATATTGTTTCAATGTAAACCGCACTGATGACAAATAGCGCGGTATATAAGAAATGTTAAATAAATAAATAAAATAAAATAAATACCTAGAAGTTCCCAACTGGTCCGACAGCTCATCAATTCGTGGCATAGGGTATGCATCAAACTCTGAAATGGCATTGACTTGACAAAAGTCAATGCAAAATCAGAGCATCCCATCTGCCTTTGGAACTAAAACTACGGGGCCGTACCATGAGGATATGACTTCTCTATTACCCCCATCTCCACCTACTGTATGACTTCTACTCTCTTGGCCTTGGGCAAATAGTAAGGCCTCAACCTCATCACTTTCCATGGGGCTGTCTGAATTTCGTGTTCTACCAGAAGGCTTCTTTCTCCAGGACCAAGCAGGAAGTCAGTCCTCACATATGGGTGTCATCGGCGCCGATGAAGCCCCAGCGAAGCATTTCCCCAGTTTTCTATGAAAGCCTTTGGGAATGCAGGCACGCATGCGCGGTTCCCTTCCTGCTTAAAGGTGCCATCTTACCTCAGTCTCTTTTTTTCTGAGAAGCCCACCGGACGTGTGTCCTGTTCTCCCGGTTAAAAGTAGATTTTTTTCGGCGATTATCGCTATTTTTTCTCCTGGTTCGATGCCAGTTCCCCTCCCGCCGGGTTCGGTACACCGGTATCGACCCCAATTCTTCTTTTTCGGTTTTTGCCCTTCATGGCTGGCGTTCGCACCCCTTTTTTCCATTTTTCCATGGAAGGCTGGTCTTTTGACCTCGCGGGGACTCTTTTTTCCCTGATGGCTTCCAGTGGCTTTAAGAAGTGTGATCGGCGTAAGAAATTAATGTCTCTCACCGACACACACGACTGCTGCCTCCGGTGCCTCAGCCCTGACCACGACCCTAAATCGTGCGGGCCATGTGGGAAGATGTCTTCCAAGGCACTCCGAAGTCGGCAGCAGCAAAAGGAAAGGCTTTTCTCGGGCTCAGCCTCCGGCCGGGCCCAGACCTTGTCTGAGGCCTCGACATCTCGGGATTCCGATCCCGAGCGCCGTCGAAGCTCCTCGGACAGGGGGTCCCCCGACAGGGAACGGAAGAGGAAGAAGCGGCTCGCGAGGGTGTCGTCGTCAGAGGTCCCTGGCTCCTCAAGGGCCAGGTCTAAGACCCCCGACCGTCGCCCCGGGCCCGTGGACCAAGAGAAGCCTGCCAAAGTTCCTCACATGGAGCCGGAGTCTGCTGGACACGTAAGCCCCATAGTTCTTGAGGACTCTCCTCCCAGGGAGCCGACGTTGGGCCCGGCATCGCCGGGGCCCGAGTTGGTGGCTGCTGCGTCTCCCGAGCTGAGTCTCAGGATGACAGCCTTAGAGAGCAGACTGTCTGCCTTCATGGAGCAGCAGCAGGCACTGATGGCCAGCCTGTCTGGCGCATCTGCCCCGACCACCGGGATATCGACTTCGAAGTCGACCCCGGAGACCGAGCCGATACTCGAGTCCATCATGGCTCAAAGTCATCCTCGGTCGCGGTCTCCCTCGACCTCCCGTTCGGGACCGAGGGCGTCGACGCCGGTGCCTCCGGCGTCAGGGCGGGTGCTCCAGGGCCCTGCGGGGTCGGGCCACAATTCCTCCTCGGATGAGTCCGCCTGGGAGACGGAGGATGAGGAGTCTCCCGATATGTTCAAGACTCGGTGCGTCCTGTCGGACTCACCGCAGTCTGAGCCCCGGAGTAGATCCCCTCCGGAGGATACTCGGTTCTCGGAGTTCGTCCGGGATATGGCCACTGCTTTGGCTATTCCGGCGGATCCCGAGGAAGAGCCTCGAGCTGAAGAGCTCGAGGCGCTGCAGTATGACTCTCCTCTGAAGGAGGCCTTTACTGTCCCGGTTCCTCTGATGCTGGAGCGGCTCCTCTTCCGCATGTGGGAGGCACTGGCCTCGGCGCCGGTTCTCAGCAAGCGAGTCGACTCGATCTATCGACTCAGAAAGAGCCCTGGTTTTCAGAAGGCACAGCTACCACACCAGTCTATGGTTGTGGAATCAGCCATGCATCGTCTGAAGAGCCAGAAGATGCACTCCGCGGTGCCCCCTGGCAGGGAGGCCTGAAACCTCGATGGCATCGGTAGAAAGTGCTTCCAGGGCTCGATGCTTGCTTGCCGTGTCCAGTCGTACCAGCTGTACATGGGCATGTACTTGCGGGACCTGGCCAAGGAGTTGGCCGGGTTCTCTGCTGGTCTCTCCGGGGAACCCTTGCAGAGATTTAAGTCCTTGTCCTCGGGGATTCGGGACTGCTCGAAGTTCATGTTCCGCGCCGCCTACGATGGCTTCGAGGCTTCGGCCCGAGTTGCGGCAGCCGGCATCGCGGCTCGACGCCAGGCATGGCTGTAGTCATCGGACCTCGAGCCATGGGTTCAGGACAAGTTGGTCGATGTCCCTTGCTGAGGTGAAAACCTTTTTGGCAAGCCCATGACCGAGAAGGCCACTCAGCTCGAAACAGAGCACCTTACACGGACAAGGCTGTCTAGGAAGACCTCTGCCCCTTCTCATAAAAAGAAGGGCTTGGGTAAAAAGCCCTTTTACCCGAGGAAGGGCACTGCCTACAAACAGTACCCTCAATATCAGGCTGCCCAAGCTGCACCCTAGGGTCAGCAAGCCAAGGGGCAGGGTAATGGGCCCCGTAGGCAGAGGACCCCCAAGCCTCCGGCCCCTGCTACCACTCAGCAGGGTGGGGGTTTTTGACTCCTTTAGCATAGCCTCTCCTCCACTGCTCTCCCAACTCTGCACAGGAGGTCGCCTCGCCCTCTTTGCCCACCAGTGGCTCCTCATCACCGGGGACAGTTGGGTGTTGGACATAGTCCACAAGGGCTATACCCTGCATTTTCACCAACTGCCTCCACCATATTTTCCAGGGGAACCTCCAAGGCCTCCCCTGCACACAGATCTTCTCCTGCAAGAGCTTCAAGGTCTGCTGGTGGACAGGGCGGTGGAGCCTGTGCCTCTCCCCTTACAAGGTCACGGCTTCTACTCCAGATATTTCCTGGTACCCAAAAGAACCGGCAGCCTTCGACCCATTCTGGACCTCAGGAACCTCAACAAGTTCCTGGAGAAAGAAAAGTTCAAGATGCTTACTCTTGGAACACTTCTGCCCTACCTCCAGCAGGGAGATTGGCTATGCTCCTTGGATCTAAAGGATGCGTACACTCACATCCTCATTTATCCAGACCACAGAAAGTACCTAAGGTTCGTTGTGGGAGGAAACCATTATCAATACAGAGTGCTGCCTTTCGGCCTCACCTCCGCCCCCAGAGTCTTCGCAAAGTGCCTAGCAGTGGTGGCGGCCTACCTGAGAAATCAAGGCATCTTTGTCTTCCCCTATCTGGACGACTGGCTCATCAGGGGTCAGACGTGCCAGGAGGACAGACAGGCCACCCTCAGGACTATTGCTCTTCTTCAAAGATTGGGGTTTGTCATAAACTTCGCAAAGTCCACTTTGCTCCCCTCCCAGAACTTGGAGTTCATAGGAGCAAGGCTGGACTCTCTGCTGGCAAAGGCTTTCTTGCCAGAAGATAGGGCCCACAGGTTGATAGCCTTGGCAACTCAGTTTCTCAGCAGGTCACTGGTCTCTGCCAGGCTCTGCCTAAGACTTCTGGGCCACATGGCTTCGACAGAACATGTGACCCCCAATGCCAGGCTCCATATGAGGCCTGCACAGTGGTGCCTTCGGACTCAGTGGTCACAGGCCACAGGCAGCCTCAGAGACAAAGTAAGGGTGTCCAGACAATTTCTGAACTCCCTCACCTGGTGGCTACATCCACCCAACTTACTGAAGGGTGTGCCCTTTCAGATTCCTGGGCACACAGTGGCACACAGTGGCAGACGCCTCCCTGCAGGGCTGGGGAGCTCATTGTCTAGACAAGTGCACCCAGGGCCTCTGGTCTCCTTGGGAGGCGGCACAGCAGATCAATCTCCTGGAACTCAGGGCTATTCGCCTAGCTCTCAAAGCTTTCACGCCTGCCCTGGCTCATCATTGTGTCCTGGTTCAAACAGACAACCAGGTGGCCATGTTTTATGTGAACAAACAGGGCGGGACTGGGTCCAGGCTCCTTTGTCGGGAAGCCCAAGACCTTTGTTCCTTTGCCCTAAAGCACAACATGCTCCTCAGAGCTGTCTACCTTCCAGGCCAGGACAATCACCTGGCCGACAGATTGAGCAGGATTCTGCAGCCCCACGAGTGGCAGCTGCATCCTTCAGTAGTTCAGAAGGTCTTCCTAAAATGGGGTCTCCCTGTGGTAGATCTCTTTGCCAGTCCACTGAACAAGCAACTGCCAAAGTTCTGCTCCAGGCAACCGCATCCTCTGAGGATAGCAGCGGATGCTTTTCTGATTCCCTGGTCTCAGGGCCTCCTGTATGCGTTTCCTCCCACGCCCTTGGTGGCCCGGACTCCCTTCAAGATTCTTCAGGACAAGGCCTCGGTCCTGCTGGTGGCTCCCAGGTGGCCGAGACAGCCTTGGTTTCCACTTCTGCTTCAACTGGCGGTGGATCCTCCACTGCCTCTGGGGTTGCAACCCAACCTTCTCTCACAGGAGCAGGGTTCCCTTCTGCACCCCAATTTCAAAGCTCTCAATTTGATGGCCTGGAGGCTGCAAAGGTAGTTTTGGCTCCCTGGGGCCTACCTCAGGAAGTTGAGGAGGTTGTCCTAGCCTCTAGGAAACAGTCCACTAGGAAAACCTATGCTCTCAAATGGAAAAGGTTTTCTGTGTGGTGTCAGCTACGTACAGAAGATCCTTTCTCCTGTACTGTGCCAGTGGTCCTTCAGTACTTACTGCACTTATCAAATCAAGGACTTAAGTCCATTTCTGTTCGGGTCCACCTCTCAGCTCTAGCAGCTCACCACTCACTGGTGGAGGGACATTCTCTCTCCGGTCACCCCTTGGTGTCCCGCTTTCTCAGGGGCTTGCTTTTGCTCAAGCCTCCAATCTGTCCTCCTGCCCCTGAGTGGGAGTTGAATGTGGTCTTGCAGCAACTGACTCGCCCACCTTTTGAGCCGATGGCTACTTGTCCACTACGCTTCCTATCCTGGAAGACACTCTTCCTGATAGCCTTAACCTTGGCTAGGCGAGTGAGTGAGCTTCAGGCCCTGGTCTGTGATAGGCCTTACACCAGGATTTATAGGAACAGGGTAGTCCTCAGGACTCATCCAAAGTTCCTTCCAAAGGTTGTCTCCTCTTTCCACCTCAATCAGGAGGTGGTTCTTCCAACATTCTTCCCTAGGCCTCATGCAAGTCAGGCTGAAGCAGTCCTGCATACCCTGGACTGTAGGAGGGCCTTATCCTTCTACCTTGACCGTACGCAGGGGCATAGAAAGGCTACTCAGCTCTTCGTATCCTTTGACCCCAATAAGTTGGGGTTGGCTGTGTCCAAGTGTACCTTGTCCATCTGGGTGGCTGACTGTATCACCTGGGCTTACAAGGCGGCTGACCTTCCTTTGCAGGGTCGGGTTACGGCCCATCGAGTCAGGGCAATGGCTGCCTCAGTGGCTCATCTCCGCTCTGTGCCCTTGGTTGACATCTGCAGGGCTGCAACTTGGTCTTCAAGCCAGACATTTGCAGCCCATTACTGTCTGGAGAGGGAGTCCCGTAGGGACAGTGCTTTTGGCCAAGCAGTACTCCGGAATCTCTTTGAGGTTTAGGCAACTCCTGCACGCCTGCCCTCTGTTGGGCTACCAGTGGAGGTTGTGTCCTTGAAAAGCTGGGACTAGAGGGAGTTCTCTTGTTCAGCCTGGGTTCCTCGGTAGCCCAGAGCTAGGGAGTCACCCATATGTGAGGACTGACTTCCTGCTTTAGAACATAAGAACATAAGATATGCCATACTGGGTCAGACCAAGGTCCATCAAGCCCAGTATTCTGTTTCCAACAGTGGCCAATCTAGGTCATATTTACCTAGGAGTTTTTCCCAAGAGACACAAGTTCCACAATGCTTGTACTGGGTCAAGCATTGATATCTTCGGTCACTTCTTAATAATGGTTTATGGACCTTTCCTCCAGGAACTTGTCCAAACCTTTTTTAAACCCAGCTACACTAACAGCCTTTACTACATTCCAGAGTTTGATTACACGTTGAGTGAAAAAATATTTTCTTTTATTAGTCTTAAATAGTTTACCCTGTAGCTTCATTGCATGTCCCCTAGTCTTTCTATATACTGATAAGGTAAACAATCGTTCTACGTTTACCCGTTCCACTCCGTTCATTAATTTATAGACTTCTATCATATCTCCCCTCAGCCGTCTCTTTTCCAGGTTAAAGAGCCCTAACCTTTTTAGCCTTTCTTCATAGGAGTATCCTTCCATCCCCTTTACCATTTTGGTGGCTCTTCTCTGTACCTTTTCTAAAATCGCTATATCCTTTTTAAGATACGGCGACCAGAATTGCACACAATATTCAAGGTGCGGTCTCACCATGGAACGATATAGAGGCATTATAATATCTTTTGTTTTATTTTCCATTCCTTTCCTTATCATACCTAGCATTCTATTTGCTCTCTTGGCCGCCGCTGCACACTGGGCCGAGGGTTTTAACATGGTATCCACAATGACGCCTAAATCTTTTTCCTGGGTGGTGGTTCCTAATGTGGAACCTTGCATCGTGTAACCATAGTTTGGGTTGTTCTTCCCTAGGTGCATAACCTTGCACTTGTCCACATTAAATTTCATCTGCCATTTTGATGCCCAGTCTTCCAATTTATCAAGATCCTCTTGCAAATTTTCACAATCCTCTTGGGTTTTAACAACTTTAAATAGTTTTGTGTCATCTGCAAATCTGATAACCTCACTCGTTATTCCACTTTCCAGGTCATTTATGAATATGTCAAAAAGCAGCGGACCCAGCACAGATCCCTGGGGTACACCACTATTCACCTTTCTCCATTGGGAAAATTGGCCATTTAGCCCTACCCTCTGCTTTCTATCTTTTAACAGACTGGAAATGGGCTGTGATGGTGGGGGGATCGGATTGGAAATGGGCTGTGATGGGGGGGGGGAAACAGACTGCAATTGGGCTGTGATGGGGGGAGGACTGCAAGTGGGCTGTGATGGTGGAGGGGGGAAACGGACTGGAAATGGGCTGTGATGGTGTGGGGAAACAGACTGGAAATAGGCTGTGATGGGGGGGGGGGGGTGAAACAGACTGGAAATGGGCTGTGATGTGTGTGTGGGGGAAACAGACTGCAATTGGGCTGTGATGGGGTGAGAGGACTGCAAGTGGGCTGTGATGGTGGGGGAGAAATGGACTGGAAATGGGCTGTGATGGGGGGACTGCAATTGGGCTGTGATGGGGGAATGGACTGCAAATGGACTGTGATGTTGGGGGGGATAGGACTGCAAATGGACTGTGATGATGTGGGGGGGGGGGAATGGACTGCAAATGGACTGTGATGTTGGGGGGGATAGGTCTGCAAATGGGCTGTGATGATGGGGGGGGGGATAGGACTGCAAATGGGCTGTGATGATAGGGGGGGGGGGGACCGGATGAAATGGGCTGTGATGGTGCCTGGACATGGGCTGATGAAAAGCTGGATTAGGACTGGAAATGGGCTGATGGGGGCTGGAATAGGATGAAGTGGGCTGACGAGGGGGCTAGGATTGGAAATGGACTGATGGGGGAGCTTAGAGTGGAAATGGGCTGACGGAGGACTAGAATAGAACTGGAAAAGAGCATATGGGGGGCTAGGACTGGAAATTGTCGATCACTCTCTTCTCCTTCTTCGTTTACGGGAAGCTGGTTTATGTAGTACTGTGCATCACTGGTTTCACTCTTTTCTTTCCTCTCGTTCTTGTTCTGTGCTCTCCCCCTCTTCCTCTACCCCTTCTTCTAACTCTTTCCCTCTTACCTGTGGGGTTCCTCAAGGTTCTGTGTTGGCTCCTCTTCTTTTTAACCTTTTCTTAGCACCTCTTGCACTCTTAATTCAACAATCTGGAATCTCTGCTTTTCTTTATGCAGATGACATTGTTCTGCTCCACCACACTTCTCCCTCTTGTCCCGATCTTACTGCGCTTAATTCATGTCTTTCCGTTGTAGCCAACTGGTTGACCCTTCACTGTCTGCACCTTAATCTCACTAAGACCGTTGCCATTTGGTTTTCCCATGGGTCTGCACCGCCTACCCTTGCCCCCTCTTTTTCTGGGTCCCCTGTCCCACTAGTTTCTACCTTTCGTAATCTTGGCGTCCATTTTGATTCTGATCTTTCTTTTCAGTCACATCTTTCTCACATTACCAAATCTTCTTTCTTCTTCCTCCGGCGAATACGTGCAGTACGTCCCTTTTTGTCCTCGGCAGCCCTCACCACCCTGTTGTCTTTGGTTATCTCACGTGTCGACTTTGCAAATTCTGTTCTTATCAGTCTTCCTAAGTCTCGCTTATCCCGTTTACAACGTATACAACACACTGCCGCTCGTCTCATTTGTCATGCCTCTCCTCGTGATCACATCACTCCCCTCCTGTTTCACCTCCACTGGTTACCCTTCCCTTACCGTTCCCAATTCAAGCTCCTCACTCTGATACATAAAGTACTCCACACTGGTTCCCCCAATATCTTGCTGACTTACTTTCTATCCACTCCCCCCGGTACACTCCTCGCTCTTTTCATCTTCACCGTCTAGCCCTTCCTTCCCCCTCCTGTGCTCATCTACAGACTACCCGCTCCTCTGCTTTCTTCTTTATTGGCCCCGCCCTCTGGAACTCTCTACCTCCTCCCCTCCGTCTCGAACCACTTTTCTCAACTTTTAAACAAAACCTAAAAACACACCTTTTCTCTTTGGCTTTCGATGTGCCCTCTCCCTTTGTGTAATCTCCTTTTCCCGTCCCTAACCTTCCCTGTTGTTTCTTCCCTACCCCCTCCTTGTCTCTCCTGTCTATTCTTTTAAATAGAAATTGTACTCTTTTAAACAGACATTGTATTTTTTCCTTTCTAGGCTTCGGCCTCTTTTTAGACATTTGTTTTTATATTGTACATCGCTTTGATTTCTGTAGAAAGGCGATTTTATCAAAAACTAATAAACATAAACATAAACATAAAATGGGCTGATGAGGAGCTGGAATAGTACTAGAAATGGGCTGATGGGAACGTGGACTGCAAATGGGTGATGGGCTGGAATAGGACTGGACGTGGGCTGATGGGAGTTGGAATAGGGCTGGAAATGGGCTGATGGGGGAGCTTGGAGTGGAAATGGGCTGATGGGGGGCTGGAATGGAACTGGAAAACAGCATATGGGGTGCTAGGACTGGAAATGGGCTGATGTGGGAGCTTGGGAGACTGGGACTAGAAGGGGGCAGATGCTGGGTGGGTTTAGAACTATAAGGGAGCTGATTTTGGGGGAGGACTAGAAAGGGATGGGAAATGAGAATGGAGAGGGGAAAAGATATTTTGTGTGGGAGGGAAGAAAAGTCTACGATGGGCCGGGTATTGGAAGAGTAAGTGGAGATTAAGAATGGAAGGGTGAAATTTGAGTGGATGATAAAAGAATAAGGAAAGAAATGGAGGAAAGAGCAAAAGGGGAAAGATCAGTATGTTAAAGCAGATATAGAGAAAAAATTTGAAAAAATCTAAAAGAGAAAAAAGGACAAATGGATAGCTCGCAAAAGACACAAAGAAACCAGAAGAAAGTGACTGGAGCAATTGCAACTGAAAAAGAAAATGCACAAGCAACAAAAGGTAGAAAAATGCTTTTTTATTTTGAATTTATTAACTGGAATATATCAGCTCTGGGAAATGTGCATCATTAACATCTTTTGTGTTTTGTTTAGTACAAGAGGAAATTATTTATAGTTTTATTTCTCCAGTGTTGTTGTACATCCCAAGTTTGGCTTTTGGGGTTCCCAGTTTAATAATTGTCTTCCTATTTCTAAATTGTGATCCCTTGTTCTTTGGTGACGGTGTATGTTCTGCATTTTAACCAAGCTGAGGTATTCTGTTCATGTCGTTTCTATTTGACCATGTCACTTGTTCTCTTTCCCCAGTAGGAGATGCATTGGTATTCTCTGAGATGTATTGGTTTAATATTTGCAGTGTTGCCTTTTGATAGGTAGGGTTTGGTGCTTTGTGAGTCCTGGTAGTGCTGTTATGATATGGTGGATTTTTCTATGAGTTCTAAATGGTCAGTGTTTATAGTACTTCCTAAAGGGCCTGGCAGTTCGCACTGGAATATAGTAACGTAGAAATCTGTTAGTCTTTCTTTATCCAGACACTCATTAAGAAGCATGTTTACTAAAAATGCATGTTAACATTATGCAAATATTTATGCAAATGAGGCTCCCTGTGCAAATGAGACCCTGCTTTTAATCTCCACACATGGCCCTGCACCCCCCCTTGGGCCGCCCCGGTCACAAGGAATGCCAGTGGGAATCAAACCTAGATCTCTTGGGTTGTAAGCTGTTGCACAACTACTATGCTACTCCTCCACTCCACTTTACTGTATATTCCCATGTACAAGGGAGCAAAGCTCTCAAAGACTATTCAGAAAATCCTATTAAATTACAATTGTCTATTGACCTGTATGTCTAAGCCTCTTTTCCCGATACAGTGAAGAATCTTCTAGTCACTCTATCAGATATAAGAGGTGACCTTTTATGCCACTAAGAATTTTCCGGTATTGGGAGGAGGAGTTCCTCGAAATGAAGGGAAATCTGAGAGGTATAAATATTATAACCCAGCTTAGCTAATATACCATCACCACTAGAATATAAGTAGCAAGGAGCCAGGGGCAGAAGAAAGCTTCTACCTACAAGAGAAATATGATTTTCGTGATGTAGGAAAGGCAATGGAAGGACTCAGCAAAGGACTAGGGTCCAAGGATAGACAGAGCAGCAGATTGCTCTGTCTAGAGGTGGAGATCAAGGTGAGCTGAACTGTGACTTTTTAATATTCTGTGCTATCCCGTCTTTCAATAATGTCCGCTTGTCTTAACTATTTAAAGACTTTAAGTAACAGAACAAAACCTGGGCTCTACTTGCCTAGATCCTTGTATCGTGGAATACAAATGCAATAAATAGGTAAATAATTCTGTAGGTGTGGAAGTGCACATGTACAAAGTGAGTAATCCAGGCAATGGCAGCCTCCCAGTCCTTGCTGGTCCCAACACAAAGAGGCTTACATCCCAGGGCAAGCAACTGTAGATGAGACAGAACACTGCCCTTGAAGACAGGATTGTACCTAGCTAGAAATGTGCCCTGGCTGACTTGTGAACCTGATACCCCCTACCTCTCCAGCAGGGGCGGCTCATAGCAATCTGCTGCCCGAGGCGAAGAATGAGACAGTGCCCACCCCCCTTAGAGGAGGGTGGGGCTTTTTCAGAAATCCAATCAGAGACAGAACCAAACAAAAAATCTGACTAGATTATATGGAGGAAATGCAAGATGTTTGCACACAGGGCCGTAACAAGCTGCAATCGTGCCCTGTGCGACTTGCAGCTCGGGCGCACGCCCTCCTCTCCCCCCATACCTCTGTCCAGCACTGCCTGCTCTTTCCCTGCTGGTGCCACCCTCTGTTTTTTTCAAGGCGGTGCCGGCAGCAGGGAAAGAGCAGGCAGCGCTGAATGGAGGTATGGGGAGGAGGGGGGGGGGGCATGTGCCCGATCTGAAAGGCGCCAGCACTTTAAACAGATCTGTCCCTCCCTGCTCTGACATCGCGTCAGAGGAGGCAGGGACCAGACCTGCTTAAAGTGATGCAAAAAGGCTTGAGGGGCGCATTTCAGCTGCCTGCTATTGTCCTGCCAGCGGCGGCAGGGCAACAGCAGACAGCCAAAAGGTGCCCCCCAAGTCTTTGTGCCCTGTGTGGCTGAACTGCTTGCACAGGGCTAGGTACGGTCCTGTTTGCACACCAAGGAACTAAAAGACAGCAAGAACCAACAGCACAGTTTATAAAACTTAATTATAATTCATTTTTACTTTGTTGTTATAAACTGCATTGTGGTTCTTTTTCTTTTTCAACATATATTTTGCATCCACAGTAGGTGCAGAGCAGAACCAAGACATTCACCCACAGAACTCAATATTTAAAAAAAAAAATCTGATTCTGATCATCTCACTAACAACAACAGCCACTATTCTCTGGTACCAGGCATATTGTGAACTAATACAAAACCCTACAACAAAGAGCAAACCTACCATACCATACCATATCAGCACAAACTTCCAAAACTCTCCCTGTTTGCACCCCAGCTATGGAACGATCTCCCCACCTCAACACAAGCAATCAAAGATCTAGTAGACTTCAGGAAGGCAATAAAAACCCACCTTTTCATAGAATACTTTGGAGCCACCCCAAAAGACTATGAGCCTTGACGGACTGGACTACATAACATTGCAACAATTTCTTTGTATATAGTAAACAATAGTTAATCATTTGTAATATCCCAATTAACCTCCAAGTTATATATCCCTGTTCGATGTAAAGCTCGTTGCTGTAACTGTTACATGTAAAACGCTTTGAATGTATGATAAAGCGGCATAGAAGACCTGTTAAATAAATAAAATAAATAAATAAATAAAATTCACATAAGAAGCCCATCCTAAAAAAGCATCACTGTAAATACTACAGTGGGCCCTGGAACATCCATACACCTATTTGAAAAGCTGAACAAGTAAATTACTACAGTACAGTATAGATCTTTATGTATAAACTCCAATCACTAAAATTAAATAAAATTATTTTTTCTACCTTTGCTGTCTGACCATTTTATTCTCTGATCATGCTGGTCTCAATCTGAGGCTTCTGCTTTCCTGTCTTCTCTTAGCTCTCTTTCTGTGGTCTATGGTCCATGGTCCATCTGCCATTTCTTATCTCTTCTTTTGTTTTCTTCACTTCCTTCCATCAGCCTATTTCCAGTCCCAGTAATCCTCCCCAGTATTAGCCACTTTTCCAGTCCTTCCCTCCCATTATCTTCCAATGCACCCCCCTTGCATTCCCAGGACTGCCAGTGGTGTCTGTTCCCTTCCAGTCCCCCTCCTTCCCCACTGTCCAGCTCCTTCTAGTCCAAATACAAGCCAGTGCTGATGGGAAACAGCATTTTCTGTTTCCCATCATCGCTAGCGGGCTCAGCTTTAACAGAGCCGTGGGAAAGGGAAGCACTCTTGCTTCGCGCAGCTCTGCAAAGCTGAGCCGGCACAGGAGGGTGGTGCTGTGTGAGACTCTGCCGGGGAGGCGGCTGCCGCGGGGCACTTCATGCTGCCGCCACTGCAGCAGCAGCAGCCTTTGCAGCTGGGTGGGTTTTTTTTATTATTTTGAAGGCCGAGTGAGGCGGTCTTTTTGGGGGCAATTTTTGCCGTCCCAAAAAGTTGCCACCTGAGGCTACCGCCTCACTCGGCCTCATTAAAGATCCGCCCCTGCTCCCCAGTCTCATGCAGGAACTCACTCTTATTGGGTTTCCTGAAAGCCCAGTGATGACATCAGCACCCCTTTATACTTGCACCCTGTGCAACAACACCACTTGCACAATCCTTGTTATGGCCCTGACTGAAGAATATATGCCAGGACTCCCCATGGAGCTTAAAAACCCATGAAGGAGAACAGACTGTAGGAGTTATATAATGAACACAGAGTTTGCTATCAGATAAGAAGCAGCAAGTTTTATTCAATCTACACAGTTCTTCATACCATCTTACTTGCCTTATGATCAGACCTCTATCCCCTGTATTTCCAGTGAGTTAAAGCTTCTGGGTTTTTGATTTACTTATTCAGTGAATCTAAAAGCTTGGTTGAGAAAAAAATGGAGGGAGTTGGTTTACCTTAATTCATCTGCCTCCAGCTTTGCTGTCTTAAATTCCCTTGTTAGTTCTCTGCCTCTCCCTTAGATAGAGTGTGAGAAGCTTACAGAGTCCAGTAGTTATAGGGCAGGGCAGGGCTAGGAGCACATAGCTAACAGCTGAAGGAGGAACTTTGGTGTGACGTAAGTTTTTTCCTGTGTGTTAACATAAGTGCTGAATATTTTCAGTTCAGTTCTTACTGGCACTCCTTTTGGCCTGGGGCAAGTCACGTAACTTTCTATTGCCTTGTAAGAAAGGCCTGGCAATCTACTTCTTGTCACACTGCTAAGAAAACCTATGAGCTGCTGGGTTGCCAGAAGTCAGAATTGACTAGAAGGCACACATTTGATGTCTAGAATAACCTAATAGTTAAAGTAGTGGGTTAAGAATAGGACAGTAAGAGTTCAAATCCCACTGCTGCTGTCATTGAAATTGTGCTGAGTACTCAGGCTGATACAGGGGTGGGCAGCAGCAATAACACACATGGACAGCTGTGCCACCCCCCTTAGCTGCTGCCAATTCTGTTTGGGAGGAGGGAAGTGGGCAGCAGCAGTATTTCCAAAAGCTTCTGCTTTTAGAAATGCTGCTGCTGCCCGCCTCCCCCTCCCGAGACAGAATCGGCGACAGCTGGGAGGGGTGGGGGACAGCAAGGCTAGGGTTTCTGCTTAGGGTGGCAGAAATCACTGGGCCGGCCCTGGAATGATGGCATGCTTTCTATCATCTGTAGTACTGGAAGATTGGAGAATAGCCAATGAAACACCAATTTTTAAAAAGGGTTCCAGGGGTGATCTGGAAACTATAGACGGGTGAGCCTGATGTTGGTACTACTACTATTAATCATTTATACCAAGCAAAATGGTAGCAACCATTATAAAGAATAAAATTACTGAACATGTAGATAGTCATGGTTTAATGGGAGAAAGCCAACATGTATTTAGCCAAGGAATGTATTGACTCACTAATCTGTTATATTTTTTTGAAAGTGTGAATAAACAGGTAGACAAAGGTGAACCATTGATAAAGTGTATCTGGATTTTCAGAAAGCCTTTGATAAGATCCCTCATGAGAGACTCTTGGTTAAATTAAAAAGTCCTGGGATTGGAGGTAGTGTAGTACTGTGGATCAGGAACTGGTTAAAAGATAGAAGGCAGAGAGTAGGGCTAAATGGCCAATTTTCTCAATGGAGAAAGGTGAATAGTGGAGTGTCCAAGGGATCTGTGGTGGGCCTGCTACTTTTTAACATATATTTAAATTACCTGGAAATGGGAATAGCAAGTGAGATCATCAAATTTACAGATGACACAAAATTATTCAAAGTTGTTAAAACCCAATAGGACTGTGAAAAATTGCAAGATGACCTTGATAAATTGGAAGACTGGATGTTCAAATGGTAGATGAAATTTAATGTGGACATGTGCAAAGTTATGCACCTAGAAAAGAACAACCCAAACTTTTGTTACACAATGCAAGGTACCACCTTAGAAATCACCAGCCAGGTAAACGATTTAGGCATCATCGTGGATAATATGTTGAAACCCTCCACCCAGTGTACAGCGACAGCCATGAAAGAAAATAGAATGCTAGGAATCATAAAAAAGGGAATAGAGAATAAAACAATGGATATTATAATGCCTCTGTATCGTTCCATGGTGCAACCGAACCTTGAATATTATGTGATATTCTGGTCGCCTTATCTTAAAAAGGATATAGCAGAATTAGAAAAGGTACAGAGAAGAGCAACAAAAATGGTAAAGGGGATGGAAGGATATCCCTGTGAGGAGAGGCTTAAAAGGTTAGGGCTCTTCAACTTGGAAAAGGGATGGCTGAGAGGGGATATGATAGAGGTCTATAAATAGCAATGAGATGCATGAAGAACTGACTCTACTAAGGAAAGACCTAGCTGCCATGCATAAAGAAGTGTCTCTACTGAGGGAAGAACTGGCTGCAATGAAGCGCACCTCTTCTAGGATACAAACTGAACAAAGTCCACCACCGCTCCCACAAAGAATCAAACGCCCCAGGAACAAATGGATCACAGTGGGTTCTGGAAGATTGCGACCTGTAACGCAGAGACATCCTACACATCAAGAGATATCCCTGCACAATACCTTCTCTGCCTTGGCTAATGAGGATACCAAATCCAAAGAAACTGAAGGGCCCTTAAATGAGTCAGACAATGCCCAATCTCCTGCTAAAGCACCAAATATGAAGAAAACCTCACCAAACAGAAAACTACTACTACTTGGAGATTCCATCATCAGAGGCACCAACTTGGGAACACAGTTCAAAGGAGAGAAGATAGTCATGTGCCTACCAGGCTCTTCAGCCAGCAGGAATACAAACCAAGTTGTTGAAATACTTAGCGAAAAATGTGAACACTCCAAACCTGATGTTGTTATCCACTTGGGCACAAATGACCTGGCTAGAAACAGTGCCTCTACAGCCCAAAAGGAGAGAAACTCAAGCCCATTGTTAACACTGTTGCATTCTCAGAAGTTCTACCTGTTCTTGGTAAGGGGACAAAAAGGCTGCATCACATTAACAGCTTTAATACATGGCTCCAGACCTGGTGCAAACAAGAAGGATTCAGATTTATTGGCAACTGGGGCAACAGATGGACCAACAAGAGACTATACCGTGCTGATGGACTACATCTCTCTGTCGCAGGGAAAAGAAACCTAAGTGAAAAATTCAGGCAGTATGTGGATATGCATTTAAATTAGGAAAAAGGGGTGACGGATGTGGAAGGTCAACATCTGCATGCCACCCCCTGCAAAAGCAGAATAACATCAGAAACAGCCACACTTTTAAACCACACATCAAAAACAAGTGGGAAGAAGCGGGCAGAATAAAATCAATGCAAAATACACACAAGCCAGGTAAATGCTGGAAAGCAATGAGCACAAATGCTTGAAGCTTAGCCAATAAAATTCCAGACCTGGAAGCCCTAATGGTGGAAACGGATTTGGACATTGTGGCCATTACAGAAACATGGTTTAATGAATCTCATGATTGGGATATAGCCATAGCTGGCTATAATCTATTCAGAAGAGACAGAGAAAATGGAAAAGGAGGAGGAGTAGCCTTGTATGTCAAAAGCAGTATTAAAGCTACTGAAATGCAGGGGACATGGGGAAAAGAAGAAGCGCTCTGGATTTCATTGGAAAGAGGAGATGGCACTGTCATCCATATTGCTGTAGTCTACAGACCTCCGACTCAAATTGAAGAGAGAGATAACGAATTGATTATAGATATTGCCAAGATAGCAACAAAGGGGGAAGCAATCATATTGGGTGACTTTAATCTACCTGATGTGGATTGGATTACTCCTGCACATCTGGAAAGAAGCAAAAAAATTGTGGATGCTCTCCGAAATGCATTACTTAGACAAATGGTGATGGAACCAACCAGAGAAAGCTCAAAGCTGGATGTAGAGCTCACCAACGGTGATAGCGTGTCGAATGTCTGTGTGAGTGCCCCTGTGAGCAACAGTGACCATCACACGGTGTGGTTTGAGATAAAAGCCATGGTACAGGCCAATCATAGCAAGCTCAAAGTCCTAAACTTCAAAAACACTGACTTCAATAAAATGGCCGAGTACTTAAATGAGGAGATGACGGGGTGGAAGGAGATAAGGGAAGTGGAATTGCAATGGGCTAAACTAAAGGCGGCAATAAAAGGGGCAACTGATAAATATGTAAGAAAAGTAAATAAAAACAAGAGGAGAAGGAAACCTATTTGGTTTTCCAAAGAGGTGGCTGCTCAAATAAAGACAAAAAACACAGCTTTCGCAAAATTCAAAAGCTTGCAAACAGAAGAACACAGAAATGAATACAGGATCAAGCTCAAAGAGTCTAAAAGAGAAATAAGGATAGCAAAATCAAAGGCAGAGGAAAAGATGGCTAAAGATGTTAAGGGTGGCGACAAAACTTTCTTCAGGTATATTCAGGAAAGGAAGAAGATCAGAGTTGGAATTGCAGGACTCAGAAGTGCTGGGAAAGGGCTCGTGGAAAGTGACACTGAAAAAGCGAAATTGCTAAACAAATACTTCTGCTCTGTTTTTACTAAAGAAGATCCTGGAGATGAACCAGCTGTGACTCCCAAATATAAAAATAGGAATGAAGTAGATACCACACCATTCACAGAAGATGAGGTGTTAGAACAACTTGCTAATCTGAAAGTGGACAAAGCCTTGGGACCGGATGGGGTACATCCCAGGATACTGAAAGAGCTCAGAGAGGTTCTTGCAGGACCGTTAAAGGATGTCTTCAGCAGATCCTTGGAAACAGGAGAGGTTCCTCAGGACTGGAGAATGGCTAATGTTGTACCTCTACACAAAAGTGGTGACAGGGAAGAAGTGTCAAACTACAGGCCCGTGAAAAGTAATGGAGGCGCTCCTGAAAGAGCGAATAGTGAACTTTCTCAAAACCAACAGTTTTCAAGATCCGAGGCAACATGGTTTTACCGAATGGTCTTGCCAAACAAATCTGATTGAGTTCTTTGACTGGGTGACCAAGGAACTAGATCTGGGGCATGCAATGAATGTCATCTATCTGGATTTCAGCAAAGCCTTTGATACTGTTCCTCGTAGAAGGCTTGTCAATAAACCCAGTAGCTTGGGGATGGGTCCCAAGATAGTAAACTGGATTAGAAATTGGTTGACTGACAGACAACAGAAGGTGATGGTACATGGAGCTCACTCGGATGAGAGGAAGGTGATTAGCGGGGTGCCCCAGGGTTCGGTCCTGGGCCCGGCACTGTTCAATGTATTTGTGAGTGATATTGCTGAAGAACTGAATGGAAAAGTCTGTCTTTTTGCAGATAACACAAAAATTTGCAACAGAGTGGACTCCCCCGAGGGAGTGGTTAACATGAGGAAAGATCTACAAAAGCTGGAAGACTGGTCTAATGCTTGGCAACTACGATTTAATGTGAAAAAGTGCAGTGTCATGCACTTGGGTAGCAGAAATCCACGGGAAAAGTACACAATAGGGGGTGAGAGGTTGGTATGCACGGTTCAGGAGAAAGACCTTGGTGTGATTATCTCTGATGATCTCAAGGTGGCAAAACAGTGCGACAAGGCGGTGGCAAAAGCCAGGAGAATGTTGGGCTGCATACAAAGAGGGATTACCAGCAGAAAGGAAGAGGTACTTATGCCACTGTACAAGTCACTGGTGAGGCCTCACTTGGAATACTGTGTTCAGTTTTGGAGGCCATATCTTGCAAAAGATGTAAAAAGACTAGAAACTGTTCAGAGAAAGACGACCAAAATGATTTGGAGCCTGCGTCAGAAGCCTTATGAGAAGAGACTTGAAGGCCTAAATATGTACACTTTGGAGGAAAGGAGGGACAGGGGAGATATGATTCAGACCTTTAAATACTTAAAGAGACATGATGAACAAACAAACCTCTTCCAAAGACGGGGAAGCTGTAAAACTAGAGGGCATAGCATGAAGCTGCAAGGTGGTAAATTGAAAGGCAATGGCAGGAAATATTTCTTCACTGAAAGGGTGGTGGATGCTTGGAATGCCCTCCCGATGGAAGTGGTGGGGGCAAACACGGTGATGGAATTCAAAACGGCATGGGAGAAACACAGTGGATCCCTTTACAGCAACAGGATAAAAACAAAATAAACGGTGCCATCTAACTTCTGAACCATCTAACGTCTCAACAAATAGGGGTGTCCTACATGGAGTGGTGGGTTAACCCCTAAACAAAGACATGGGGAGAGGTGGCCTGCACAGAGCGACAGGTGCACCTGCTCTTGCCATCTTGCTGGGCAGACTAGATGGACCATGCTGGTCTTTATCTGCCGTCACTTACTATGTTACTATGTAAATTAACGAATAAAGTGAAACGAGTAAATGTAGATTGGTTGTTTATGTCATCAAAAAATAGAAAGACTAGAGGACATGCAATGAAGTTACAATGTAATCCATTTAAGACTAATAAGAGAAAATATTTTTTACTCAACGCTTAATCAAACTCTGGAATTTGTTACTGGAGGATGTAGTAAAAGTTGTTATTGTAGCTGGGTTTAAAAAAGTTTTGGACAAGTTCATGGAGGAAAGGTCCATAAACCATTATTAAAGAGGGGCATTTTAGGTGTATGGTTGGAATCTATGCACATATACGTATATAAGTTTCAAATGTGTGTGTGTACACGTGCACATGTGTGCATTGAGCATGTTGATACCATGCATACTTTGCGTTTAATATCATGTAGCCCTCCTCTGCCCCCCCACCACGCTCCCCTGGTTCACCAGGGAGGAAGGGAATTGCTCTATACCAGACTTCCTTACTCACTTCTTCTAGTTATAATAGTACTTCTCCAGTGGGGGAAAAGATAAGGCCTTCGATTTGTAAATTAGTCGTAAGAACTCTCCACATAGGACTATAGTCCAAAACAATAATCTATGGGTTCGATATTGAAAAGGGTTTGTGGTCAGCAGGACCTGCTAAACACATAAACCCTGCTGAGCTTGATATTCAGTGGCAGTAACCAGCCAGTGCTACTGAATATCTCCACAGACCATGTAGGCATAATCTGGATAGTGCTGAGGTGGTCTATCTGTGGGCCAGGGGCAGTCCTGGATCCATCCAGTCAGCAGCGATTTTCAGCCCACTAACCAGATAAGTAACCATATAAATTTAGGATAGGTCAATGGCTGTCCGAATTTTATGCAGTTTTGCTATCTGATTAGCGTCTGAATACACGGGTCAACATTGAAATCGTTACTGACTTTAAAAGGCCCTAATCTGTAGTATCTTGGTGAGCTGAACACGAATATAATATTAAAAAAATTTATTGGCTCTCGTTTTGAAGATATTGCATGTAGTTCATATTTGACATTTCACTGTGTAAATTTATCCAGTAGGACATCAACAACATCCCAAATAAGCCTTGAATGATGTAATATTGCATCACATTGCATAATACCAGCATGCACACATCATCCAGAGTTGATTGCGTCATTTTCTGATGCAATGCAATACTACTGCCAGACGGCTGCTGAAGCCATCTGACGTCAGCAGTGTATTATACGCAGTCGGAAAGGTTGAGCATTTAAAATATTTCAGACTGTGTGTGAGACAGTTTAAGCTACTGTTACATGTAACTTATTAATCATATAATTTTAGCCATTTAGGTACAATACAGAACAGTAATGCCACAAAAGTGCGTTAATACCGTTGACAATTTCTGCTACATATGTGGGGAAGTGACATTTGTTAAGCAGAAGAAATGTATCACTTCTCAACTGAAGAAGGCATATCATCTTTACTTCGGATGCAAGATTGGTGACTAAGACAAGCCTTGGGCCCCGCATATATGCTGCGCTACATGTACAACACAGCTTTCACAGTGGTTGAATTGCAAAAGACCATCAATGCCGTTTGCAGTCCCCATGGTGTGGAGAGAGCCAAGCAACCACATAAATGACTGTTACTTCTGCTTGGTTCCTCCTCTTTCCAGTGGAATAACGAAGCAAAAGAAGTCGAGCATAGTCTACCCAAACATTCCATCTGCATTGAGACCAGTTCCACATGGTGAGGGACTTCCTATTCCAGAACCTCCATCAGAATATTCTCTTGATTCATCTGATGAGGACAAGGGTGAGCCGACCTGTTCTTCTCCTGGTCCGTCAGCATGCAGTGACCCAGATTTTCACTGGGATGCATTATCAACTCCACACAGAATAACACAGGAAGAACTAAATGACCTGGTTCATGATTTGGACTTATCCAAGAACAAGGCAGAATTGCTAGGATCAAGACTCCAACAATGGAATCTTCTAGAAGATGTCAACATTACTTCATATCAAAAGCGCCACCAGCAGTTGGAGCCTTTCTTCCGAAAGGAAAGTAATCTGGTATTCTGTTCCGATATTGAAAGCCTCATGAATGCCTTAAAAATCACTCATGACTCACAAGACTGGAGACTATATAGACTCTTTGAAACTGAGTCTGAAGGCTGTGCTTTTGAACAATGGAAACCGTCTTCCATCTAGTCCAGTAGTGCATGCCATCCACATGAAAGAGACATACGATAACTTAAAGCATCTACTGACTTCCATTAACTATAACAAATACAGCTGGCACCTCTGTGGTAACTTGAAGGTAGTTGCCCTTTTAATGGGACTGCAGCAGGGATATATAAAATACATGTGTTTCTTATGTGAGTGGGATAGCCGAGCAAGGGATTGGCACTACTTGCGGAAGGAATGGACTCGCAGACAAAATGTAACAGTTGGAGAGAAGAATATCCAGCACCCAGCTCTGGTTGAGGCTCACAAAATCCTGCTACCATCCCTTCACATCAAACTAGGTTTGATGAAAAACTTAGTGAAAGTCATGGACCGCACTTCGCCAGCTTTCCGATACCTGCATGAAAAATTCCCTCGACTCAGCGAAGCAAAGATTAAAGAGGGAGGTTTTGTGGGTCCTCAGATTCAAGAGCTCTTCAAAGATGACCGGTTCAACAACTTGCTGCAGGGTGATGTGAAACAAGCATGGAATGCTTTTCGCCCAGTGTCAACCAACTTTCTCGGGAATGTTGGGGCAGAAAACTACAAGGAACTAGTAGAAGACATGCTGATGCAGTATCAGAAACTTGGCTGCAATATGTCTCTAAAGATCCATTTCCTTGATTCCCATCTCAATTTCTTTCCTGACAACTGGGGTATGGTTAGTGATGAACAGGGCAAACGTTTTCACCAGGATATCACAACGATGGAGCAAAGATACCAAGGAAAATGGTCCACTACAATGCTGGCTGACTACTGCTGGACACTCCTCAGAGAAGCTCCCGAACAGCTGTACAAGAGACAGGCGAAAAAATCTAAGAAGTAGTCTATGACTTGTTTTTTTACAAGTATTAACCGAAGGCCTGTTATATTTACTATTGACATGCATTTCATGATGTAAACATTAATTCTTGTAGATTACAAAAAAGCTAGAGCCAACTTTGCAATTTCACTGTCATATTCATGTTCAGCATATAAAAATTGATAAGAAATGACTATTTTTATTTCAGTAACATGACTTTTGTAAAAATTTGTTGACCAGTGATATCATACTGACTGGAAAGCAAAAAAGGTTTGTGGCGAAACTGTATATTCAGTGCCAGAGGATATCCTGCCTCTGGTGCTGAATATCCAGTTTCACTTTTGTCAACAGTGGCCGGGCACTTTACAACTGCTGACTGCCGCAGGCTGAATATTGAGCCCTATACTTAAGGTTACCAGATGCCCCTGATTTTAGAGCCTTGTCCTCGATTGCCTTTTCGTCCTTCTCCTTCCAGCTCAGTCAGAACTGGGGCTGGGAAGGAGTATGATGCACATTTCTTTTTAATTGCCAGAAGTGTTTTATCCCTATTTTAGACTTGATTATTTATCTTTCTATATCTAAGTTTAAGGTGATTTATGTAGGTGTAATAGATTTTTCCTGCTCAAAAGGGCTTACAATCTAAGTTTTGTACTTGAGGCTTAAGTGACTTTCCGAAGTTCCTAAAGACTGTCAATGGGAGAAGAGGGATTTGAACCATGACTTCCCTGGCTCTCATTCTACTACTTTAATCACAATGCTGCTGTTACTACACTTGCTCCCTCATTTAGATCATCCATTGCAGTGACAACCCTGTCAGAGGTCATACAACTGTGCACTCTTTAGTGCGCGTAAATGTAATCTCAGTTGCTTGTTGAGTGATAGTTAATGCTTTGCTCCCTTCTTTCAGGTAATTGAGGGCTGCCTTGTAGCATCTCTTGCCAGCCTGGGTAGCAGTTCCTTAACTTTGCTGTATTTTAAAAGTTATGCATTGCTTAGAACATCATTTTTGGCAGCTGTGATTTAATGCAAAAAAAAAAAATGCAGGGTCATGCATTTGGGTTGCAAAAATTCTAGGGAGTGGTACAGTATAGGGCATGAAGTATTTCTGTCCATGACAGAAGAGCAGGACCTAGGCATGATTGTTTCTAATGATCTTAAGGTGCCTAAACAGGTAGAAAAGATGACAGCAAAAGCCAGAAGGATGTTTGGGTGCATAGAGAGAGGAAAGCAGGAAGGAGTAGGTGCTAGTGCCTCTGTATAAGTCTTTGGTGAGACCTCATCTGGAGTATTGTATGCAATTCTGGAGACCACACCTTAAAATGGCTATAAAGGGGATGGAATCAATGCAGAGGGTGACTACCAGAATGGTCAGTGGGCTTCGTCATAAGGCATATGGGGGACAGACTTAAAGATCTCAATATGTATACTTTGGAGGAAAGGTGGAAGAGAGGAAATATGATAGACAGGTTTAAATACCTCCATGGCATAAATACACAGGAGGAGAACATCTTTCCATTAAAAGACAGCTCTGCAGAAGATGAAAGGGGATAGACTCGGTAGTAATATGCAGAAATATTTCCATATGGAAGAGTGGTAGTTGCATAGAATAGTCTCCCAGTGGAGGTAGTAGAGACCAGGACAATATCTGAAGTCAAGAAAGCATGGGGCCAACACAAGCTCTCTAAAAGGGGTGGGGGAGGAGACTTTAGTAGTTGGTATGGAAGGGCAGACTGGATAGGCCATATGGTCTTTTTCTGTCGTTATGTTTCTATCATTCTATCTATCAAATCTGTTTGAAAGCCTCCTTTCCCTGATTCCAGCAATGGGGACAGAGGGTGTAGAAAAAAATATTTTCAATTTAGTTATTTGGATAAGTTAGTTTTTAGAATTTACATCCATTATCTTTATATTTTGCCCAGTACAGAGGAAATGAATCACTGTTCCTATTTCTCTATCGATTTGTCTGCTTGGAAGGGATATTGTTGATGTCATGGGATGGATGGAGGCAGAGTAATGACTACTCTTCCTTCCTCCATGCTTTGTTGCTCAAACCTGAAACTAAGGTATTCCTTCTTCCTCCCTCCCCCCCCCACATACTTTGGAGAAGTGTCTTAGATTTGCCTGCAAATATCTGGTAATCTTACCTATACTGCAAAAGATCTTTAATATAAACAATTTTGACACATGGCACATTTTCTATTGGTGCCTCCATAATACATAGTAGTGTAAAGGAAAATGTTTCTGATTTTCTCTGCATCTCTTGTGGCATCCTCTAACTTTCCTTTTGGAATTTAGGATCCCTCTGGATTTTGGTGCTTGGGTTCATCACTCCCCAAGCACTCCCTCTTATACTTTTTATTTTTCCTATTGCTGGGTTTTGGCTCCTTTCTTCTCTCTTCTTTGAATTCTCATGCAAGTCAACCAAATGGGTAACACTCCTTTCTCCTTATGTAACCCATTTAAGATTAATAATAGAAAATATTTTTTCACTCTACACGTAATCAAACTCTGGAATTCGTTATCGGAGGATGTTGTAAAAACTGTTAGTGTAGCTGGGTTTAAAAAAGGTTTGAACAAGCTCCTGGAGGAAAGTCCATAAACCATTACTAAAGAGGACCTGGGTAATCCACTGCTTGCCCCAATACAAGCATTATGGAACCTGTGTGTCTTTTTGGGAAACTGCTAGGTACTTGTGATCTAGATTGGCCACTGTTGGAAACAGGATACTGGGCTTGATGGACCATTTCTTATGTTCTTTACAATATCATGGGCCTTGATGGTATTTTGATTCATCAGCTGAGCTAGCTGATCATCTTCTTTTTTCGAAATCATATAGGGGCTGATAATCAGAACCCTTCACTGGTCAACAAATGGGAGGCTGGCCGCCTAAGGGTGCTGACTATGATATTCGGCGGTACTCTCTGTAGAGTACTGCTGAATATACACACAGACCACCCTGACACTATCCGGTTCGTGCAGGGGCAGAGCGAGGGTGGTGTCGGCACTATCTGGATAAGTGGCAACACTTATCCGATTAGCAGATTTTCAATCGACACCTATCCGGGCAACTGTCGGTACTTATCTGGATAGCACCACTCAGTCCCGCTATTCAGTAGCAGCTCCTGTCTGCATGCTGCTGCTGAATATCCTGCCAATATATCAGCATCATGGCCGACTGCTGTAGTGTTTGACTATCAGCCTTTTGAAAATCAACCCTATAGTAACTGTTCAATAATCCTTCACTGCTAGGGTGTCTGTTCCCATCTTAAACAATGACCATGGTTTACTCCCCTTGAAGACAAACCCAGAAAAGGAAGATTTACCCCCTCACAGTGGGGATATTCTCCATTCCAGATGACTAAGTACAGGAATAGAATGCATAGTAAAATGTCGGAGACACTGTGAGGCTGCCCACATAAACTCTCATAAACTCAAACAGAAAACAAACTTCCTCCCTCTCCAAGTTCCTTTTACTCTTCCAGAATCTTCTCTTGGGGCACTAGACAAAGCATTGGTATTGCACATTTAGGCCACTCATAGAAAGGCAGCCATAGCAAATTGTTAAATCCACTTACTGCTCTTTCCAACTCCAACATTTCCCTTGATGGGAGGAGCACAAAACCTTGTAAAGGGTCTGTAAGCCTCTTTTACAGTAATATAAGCATATAAACCTTCTGTTAGTTGCATGGCTGATATTCAAACAATGTATGCTAGTACTTTGTGTTTGAAAATCAGCTAGGTTTACACAGAGTATGGAGTTAACAACGTACTTTTGTATTTAAGTGCCATATTGAATATTTATCCCTATTATCTGTTGGGACAGATTTTTCTGCAAATGTAAGGAAGTGCTAAAAGTGTTGTTTTTATTCTTACTGTGTGTGGTTTACCATGGGTGACTGACTTGTAAGGGAATTATGGTGGTGCCATTGTTTTGGAGGTCCTGGAGAAGGCCTCAGGTGATATTTTACCTGCAATGCTAGAAAAGGCAGCAGAGTGTACAGGAAGGCTCTGCAAGACAGGCTACAGAGGTCTGCTGAGGTTTGAGAAGGGTTTTTTTGTTTATTTTTTTGTTTGTGTTAGCATTTTTGAATCTGAAGCTTGTGCCATGTTTAGAGGATGTGGCTATGACCTGGGAGGCATTACATACAGGGACATGTTTACTAAGGGGTGCACCTGTAGCATGTGCTTGTGTTACAAAATTAGCATGGAGGCCCCTGCTAATTTTATGTGGCCTCTGCATCCATCCCCCTGCCATTAGCACGTTGCTTTCATGGATAATGGCCGCCGCTGCCATCATGTGAAATTGATGTGAAATTGGAGATGTGAAATTGATGTGAAATTGGAGATAGATGTGTATTTCTTCCCGATGTCCATGACACCCCCTCCTGACATGACACCAACACACCCTTGTTTCACTTGGATGTGCTCGCGGCAGAGACATATACAATCAGGCCCTTCTAAAGTCGGTGTTCGGACATGAAAGTGATTTGCATGTGTGAATGGTCATTTTCACATGTGCAAATTACAAATAGGTCTTCCAAAATAACCCCCTTAAGTACTACAATTATCTAGTTATTTGCTGCCTTTCCTATTCCCCAGAATGAAAACCATTCTGATTCCCTATTTTTCTTTTTCAGCGCCAGTCCTTCTCCCCTACTATCTACCACTTGGGAAACCTTATGTAGTTGTTCCAACTCAAGCAGATGGGTAATGTCTCTTTGTACTCCACCCAGTGGGAGAGTTGGTGTCCAGTGATTGTAGCTCTGCACTGGTGATGCAAGGAAACCCAAGAGATCGACCCTGCTTGTGCAGGCATGTGAGTTACTGAGCCACCAGTCTAGTGGGGAAGGAGAATATAGATATCTCAGCACAAGTGTGGGTAGTCCTATATCTGTTTATGTCACCTGGGGTGTTGCGCATACAGGAGGGGGAGCTCTAAAGCCGTGTATATACTAGGTGCAATGCACTATGCATTGCAACCTAGCCTGAAACATTTTTGCCTAGTTGGGACATGTTTGCAAATGGCCTACATGCATCCTGTGTGCATGCTACGTGCATTGGCTTCATGCTCGTTTGGATCCAAACTTTGTTGTTTTTTGCCACAAACACAGCCAGTTGGGACGTTGTACTGGCATGCCTGTCAACTAGTTCATGCTCGCGAACATGGACAGCTAGATGGAAGAAAGTGCCTTGCACCTGTTAGAGATTTAAGAACATAAGAACATAAAAAATGCCATACTGGGTCAGACCAAGGTCCATCAAGCCCAGCATTCTGTTTCCAACAGTGACCAATCCAGGTTACAAGTACCTGGCAGGTACCCAAAGTCCACAATACTCATCCTGGGGTAAGCAGTGGATTTCCTGGGTCCTCTTTAATAATGGCTTATGGACCTTTCCTCCAGGATCTTGTCCAAACCTTTTTTAAACCCAGCTACACTAACAGCTTTTACTAAATCCTCCAGTAACAAATTCCAGAGTTTGATTACATGTTGAATGAAAAAATATTTTTTCTTATTAGTCTTCAATATGTTACAATGTAGCTGCATTGGGTGTCCTCTAGTCTTTCTACTTTTTAATGGCGTAAACAACCAATCTACGTTAACCTGCTCCATTCCATTCATAATTTATAGACTTCTATCATATCTCCCCTCAGCCTTCTCTTTACCAAGAAGAAGAACCCTAGCGTTTTAAGCCTTTCCTCATAGGGGTATCCTTCTACCCCTTTACCATTTTGGTGGCTCTTCTCTGTACCTTTTCTAATTTTGTTATATCCTTTTTAAGATATGGCGACCAGAATTGCACACAATATTCATGGTGCGGTTGAACCATGGAGCGATACAGAGGCATTATAATATCCTTGGTTTTATTCTCCATTCCTTTCCTTATGATTCCTAGCATTCTATTAACTTTTTTGGCCGCCGCTGCACACTGGGCAGAGGGTTTCAATGTATTATCCATGATGACGCCTAAATCTTTTTCCTGGGTGGTGTTTTCTAAGGCGGTACCTTGCATTGTGTAACCAAAGTTTGGGTTGTTCTTTCTTAAGTGCATAAGTTTGCACTTGTCCACATTAAATTTCGTCTGCCATTTGAATGCCCAGTCTTCCAATTTTTCAAGGTCCTCTTGCAATTTTTCACAATCCTCTTGGGTTTTAGCAACTTTGAATAATTTGGTGTTATCTGCAAATTTGATCACCTCACTTGTTATTCCCATTTCCAAGCCATTTATGAATATGTTAAAAAGCAGCAGGCCTAGCACAGATCCCTGGGGTACTCCACTGTTTACTTTTCTCCATTGAGAAAATTGACCATTTAGCTCTACTCTCTGCCTTCTATCTTTTAACCAGTTTCTGATCCACAATACTACACTGCCTGCAATCACATGACTTTAATTTCGCCAAGAGTCTCTCATGAGGGGCCTTGTCAACAGCTTTCTGAAAATCCAGATACACTATATCAACTGGCTCATCTTTGTCTATCTGTTTATTTACATCTTCAAAAATGTATAACAGATTAGTAAGACAAGATTTTCCTTGGCTAAATCCATGTTGTCTTTCTCCCATTAAACCATGACTACATATACGATCAGTAATTTTATTCTTTGTAATGGTTTCTACCATTTTGCCTGATGTCAGACTCACAAGTCTGTAGTTTCCTGGATCACCGCTGGAACCCTTTTTAAATATTGGTGTTACATTAGCCATTCTCCACTCTTCAGGCACTACAGTTGATTTTAATGATAGTTCATAGAGTACTAATAGTAGGTCTGCAATCTCATATTTCAGTTCTTTCAATACCTTTGGATATATACCATCCGGTTCAGTTGATTTGGTACTCTTCATTTTATCAAATAGTTGTAATACATCTTCCCAGTTTATCAATATTTCTTTCAGTTCTTCTGATACATCATCTTTATATACCGTTTCAGGCATGTGCATATTCCCTACATCTTCTTCAGTAAAGACCGAAGCAAAGAATTCAATCAGTCTCTCTGCTATGGCATTGTCTTCACTTAGTGCCCCTTTTACTCCTCTATCATGCAATGGTCCAACTGACTGTCTCATATGTTTTTTTGCTATGTAAGTACTTGAAAAAGGTTTTATTATGCATTTTTGCTTCCACGGCAAGCTTTTTTTCAAATTCTCTCTTTGCCTGTCTTATCAATGCCTTGCATCTAACTTGGCAATGCTTATGTTGTTTCCCATTTTCATCATTTGGCTCCTTTTTCCATTTCCTGAAAGATGCTTTTTTGGCTGCAACAGCCTCTCTGACCTTGCCTTTAAACCATGCTGGCAACCTTTTGGCCTTCCTTCCACTTTTCCTAAAGCTTGGAATACATCTGTTCTAGGCTTCCAAGATAGTATTTTTAAGCAATGTCCATGATTTCTGCAAATCTTTAGCCTTTGCGGCTGCTCCTTTTAGTCTTTTGTTAACTATTTTCCTCATTTTATCATAGTCTCCCTTTTGAAAGTTAAATGGGAGTACTGTGGATTTCCTTGCCGCCCTTCTTTCATTTATTAAATCAAATGCGATCATGCTATGATCACTATTGCCAAGTCACCTCAACACCCTTATCTCTTGCACCAGATCCTGCATGCTACTAAGGACTAGGTCCAAAATAGCTTCTCCTCTTGTCGGTTCATGAACCAAGCTGCTCCAAGAAGTAGTCATTTATTTCATCTAGAGACTTTATCTCCCTAACATTTTTAAATACCATATGGTGTTATGGGATCCGAAGGACATAAATTATTACAAAAAGAATCTGAAGGAAGATGCATGGAGGGAAATAGCCACCATAACTGGGCAAACAAAAGATAGATGTTGAAACAAAATGCTAAGTTTACTTTCACCCCACCAAAGAGAGAGAACAAAGGAGAATAAGTCCAAGTGGACAGGAAAAGGTAAATAAAGTGATTTTATTCAAAATCTTTTCAGATAGAACAATTAGGATCACATTCCAGGTTTTAATAACAATTTTAACTCTTTAAAGGTGCATCAGAAGTTTACTCTAGCCGATGGTTTGCATTTGAAGCCCTCCGTTTCTTGGGAGATAGGGATAAGCCCAGAAAACGCAAATATACGGTGAGTGATAACAATATAATTAAGCATATTCAAGTTGTCATGATATAACTCCTTCTTTTACACAATAATCAGCTAGTTCATTTGTTATTTTATGATGAAAAGCAAGAGATCTTCTAAGTATATTCCTCAGGGGCAACATGGAAGCCATGTTTTGATTACTGCGCCAGAAACCTTCCATTAAAACTCTGTCTTGCTCATAGTCCAGTGATCCTTGTGGAGTATAAATGTTACGTGAATACCATCCAAGATAATTATGTAAATGAATAATAGCCATCACAACTGTTTCTGCAGTCTCGGATTCCAAGAGAATTGGTTTTCGTAAAACTCTAAATACCCACTTATTATGCCAAAAAGCATTCTCCACCACACTGCAAGTTCTGCTTAATCTATAATTGAATATTCATTTAGATCCACATTCATGATCTCCTGAGTATGGTTTCATGACATTTTCACTAAGTGCAAATACTCTTATCAGCAACAAAGTAATAGGGCAATTTTGTGTGTCATCCTGGAAGTTTATTTATTTATTTGTACATTCTTTTATACCGCCTCTTCCAGAGATCAGATGCGGTTTACATATAACAGAACAGAATAATAATGAACTTATTATTGTTTTTACAATGAACATTTTAGGACAATTTAGTTAAATATATAATAAACTTTTAAACTTTTAAAAACTATTAAACAACTGAACTATTTACAGAAGGTAAAGTATATGGTTCCATTTGCTGAATGACTGGATGGTACAAAGATGTGGAGGAATTGTGCATGTGTGCGATTGTGTGTGTAGTGTGCAGGGCCGGATTTACCTTGAGTGAGGCCCTACGCCAACAAAAATTGTGGGCCCCCAGCAGGGGCGGCCCAAGGGGGGTGCGGACCTCATTTGCATAAGGGGCCTCATTTGCATAAATATTTGCATAATGTTACCATATACTAACTTTTAGTAAACGTGCCTCTTAATGAGTGTATGGATAAAGAAAGACTAAAAGATTTCTACATTACTATAATCCAGTGCCAACTGCCAGACACATTAGGAACTACTACAAACACTACCCATAGTAAACCCGCCGTATCCTAACAGCACTACCAGGACTCACAAAGCACCATACTCTACCAATCAAAAGGCAACACTGCAAATATTAAACCAATACATTTCAGAGAACAACAATACATGACCTACTGGGGAAAGAGAACAAGTGGCAATGTCAAATAGGAATTATATAAACAGAACACCTCAGCTCAGTTACACATGCAGAACATAGACCATCACCAAACAAGTAATCACAATTTAGAAATAGGAAGACAATAATTAAACTAGGAATCCCAAAAGCCAAACTTGGAATGTACAACACTGTAGAAATAAAACTATACATTAATTTGCTCTTGTACTAAACAAAGCACAGATGTTAATGATGCACATTTATCAGAGCTGACATATTCCAATTAATAAATTCAAAATAAAGAGATATTTTTCTACCTTTTGTGCATTTTTTTCAGCTGCAATTGCTCCAGCCACTTTCTTCTGGTTTCTTCGTGTCTTCTGCTAACTCTCCATCGTCTGCTGTCCATTTGTCCTTTCTTCTCTCTTCTAGATTTTTTTTCCATTCTCTCTCTACATCTGCTTTAACATACTAATCTTTCTCCTTTTGCTCTTTCCTCATTCCTATTTCATCCACTCAAATTTTACCCCTCCATCCTCAATCCCCACTTACTCTCCCAATACCCGGCCAATTGTAGATTTTTTATCCCTCCCACACAAAATATTTTTCCCTTCTCCATTTTACTCTTCCAGCCCCATCCCATTCTAATCCTCCCCCAACATCAGCTCCCTTCTAGTTCCAGCCTCACCCAGCATCCATTCCCTTCTAGTCCCTGCATCAGCCCATTTCCAGTCCTAGCCATCCATCAGCCCATTTCCAGTCCTAGCAACCCCCAACCCAATACCAGTCCTAGCCCCCCCATCACCCCACTTACAGTCCTTAACCCCCCATCACCCCATTTTCAGTCCTTAACCCCCATCACCCCATTGTCAGTTTAAGCCCCCCCTATAACCCATTACCAGTCCTAACCCCCCATCAGCCCACTTCCAGTCCTAACCCCATCAACCCATTTCCAGTCAGCCCCCCATAGCCCATTGCCAGTCCTACCCCCCCATCAGCCCACAGCCCATTACCAGTCCTAACCCCATCATCCCACCTCCAGTTTTAACCCCCCAGCCCATTTCCAGTCCTAGCCCCCCATAGCCCATTACCAGACAACCCCCATCAGCCCACAGCCCATTACCAGTCTTAACCCCCCCAAAGCCCATTACCAGTTCTAACCCCCCCCAACAGCCCATTACCAGTCCTAACCCCATCAGCCCACCTCCAGTCTTAACCCCCCAGCCCATTTCCAGTCCTAGCCCCCCCCATAGCCCATTACCAGACAGCCCCCATCAGCCCACAGCCCATTACCAGTCTTAACCCCCCCAAAGCCCATTGCCAGTTCTAAGCCCCCCCAACAGCCCACAGTCCATTACCAGTCCTAACCCCATCAGCCCACCTCTAGCCTTAACCCCCCCAGCCCAGCCCAGCCCAGCCCAGCCCATTTCCAGCCCCAGCCCCCCAATAGCCCATTACCAGCCCTACCCCCCCCAGTCCATTTCCAGCCCCAGCCCCCCCAATAGCCCATTACCAGTCCTACCCCCCCATTGCCCCTTACCATTCCTAACCCCCCCCATAGGCCATTACCATTCCTACCCCCCCCATCGCCCCTTACCAGTCCTAACCCCCCCATAGCCCATTACCAGTCCTACCCCCCCCCCCCATAGCCCATTACCAGTCCTACCCCCCCCGGCCTAAAGTAAAATTTAATTTAAAAAAAAAACCTGGTGGCTGCCGCCGCGGGGCCCCCTCTGCTGCCGCGGGGGCCCCGTCTACAAGCTGGTCGGGTCCGGTCCGGTCGGGTCGGGTCGGGTCGGGTCTCTCTCCCTCCCTCGCTGCAGGCTGCAGGCTGCAGGCTGCGAGAGACGCGAAGGGAGAGCGTCTCCTCGCGTCTGTGTTAAGCCGGCAGGGGCTGATGGGAAATCCCATCAGCCCCTGCGGACTTAACACAGACGCGAGGAGACGCTCTATCTTCGCGTCTCTCGCAGCCTGCAGCCTGCAGCGAGGGAGGGAGGGAGGGAGAGAGACCCGACCGGACCCGACCCGACCAGCTTGTAGACGGGGCCCCCGCAGCAGCAGAGGGGGCCCCGCGGCGGCAGCCACCAGGTTTTTTTTTTAAATTGAGTTAAAAAAAAACAACTGGTTCTTTTTTTGTGGGCCCCTGCCGGCTGTGGGCCCTACGCCATGGCGTACATGGCGTATACGTAAATCCGGCCCTGGTAGTGTGTCTATGTTATGTCTAAGTAGGGTCAGTGTATGGATGCTGATCAGTGTTGACTTGTGAATTCGGAACATCATTGTATTGTAGATTGTAAAAATGCTGGTTAAATAGATAAGTTTTTAGATCTTTTCTAAATAATTGTAGGTCCTTAATCTCTCTGAGTTCAACTGGGAGGTTGTTCCACAAAGTAGGTGCAATGAATGAGAAGGCAGTGTTGCTTGTCTTCTGCCCTGATTTTCGAATGGAATTGGGAACTAGCAACATGTGGAGATTCGCTCTTCTTCTTGACCTACTTTCCTGGGGAATATGGATTAGTGTTGCAAGATATGATGGGGCTATATTATTGAGGAGCTTGAAGGTGGTAATCATTAGTTTGTATAGGATTCTACATGAAACTGGGAGCCAGTGCAGGGTGTAAAGAATAGGAGAGATGTGGTCAGATAATTTTGCTTTGAAGATCATCCTTGCAGCGACATTTTGAGCCAATTGTAGTGTATGCAGATTTTTCTTAGAGGTTCTTTGAAATATGCCATTGCAATAATCTAAATGTGGTGTTATCAGAGTTTGTGCCACAGTCCTGAAGTCGTTACTGTCTAATATCGGTCTGAGCTGTTGGATTGTCCTTATTTTAAAGAATATAGTTTTAGCAGTTTGCATTATATGAGGGGTTAAGCTGAACGTTCTGTCAAGAGTGACCCCCCAAATATTTAACCTCTGTCTTCACTGGTAGGGTGATGTTTCCAATGTTGATAACTGGTGGTGGGGAGAAGTTAGGGTTATTCATTATAAATAGCACTTCTGTTTTTTTGAAGTTGATATTCATGTTCATTGATTTAAGCCACTTTTCTGCTTCAGTGAGACAACGTGATATACGGTGTGGTGGCAATCCCAAGTTGCCATCTTGGATTATGTTGTGTAGTTTGTTTGTTTGTTTATTTATTTATTATTTTCCAATTTCGAAATTACAATTAAGTAACATCAGAAGAAAACTAGACAGGATCTAATATAATAAAACATAAAGCAACAGAGTCTTAACATCATCCCCTGAATACTATAGCCTACCATATAAGAAACATACAGTAGGCTTGGAGGATCTAAAAATCATATCAGCCAATATTCAAAAAACAAAATAACACTAAAGATAGGCAACCAGACAATACAACATATAACCCCATAAACCTTCAGGAGGGAATAGACAATAGAAAAAGAAAAATTCAAGAAACAGCCTTACCATCAACAAAAAAAATTAAATGCGTGGGGTCAAAGAAAGTAAAGCTGCTCCCTTGATGCTGCACAACACACTTACAGGGAAATCTTAAGATAAAAGATCCTCCAATCACAAGCACTAGGTCTTAAAGCGAGAAAACCTTTCCTCCATTCCTGAGTGGCCCTTGCGACATCAGGGAACATCTGAACTCTCTGCCCACAAAAAGCAACATCTCTCCATTTGAAATACAGCTAAATAAATTCGATTTATCAGCTTCCGAATTCAACACAACAATCAAGGTAGCCCCAGTGGTGATGTTATCCGTAGATGACTCCAGAAAGGCAACAAGCTAAAAGGATGCTTGGGTGCATACGGAGAGGAATGGCTAGCAGAAAAAAGGAGGTGATAATGCCTCTGTATAAGTCTTTGGTGCGACCTGATTTGGAGTATAGTGTGCAATTCTGGAGACCGCACCTTCAAAAGCATGTGAACAGGATGGAGTCGATGCAGAGGGTGGCTGCTAAAATGATTAGTGGTCTTCATTATAAAGCATATGAGGACAGACTGAAGGATCTTAATATGTACACCATAGAGGAAAGGCGGGATAGAGGTGATATGATTGAGATATTTAAATACCTCCGTGGCATAAATGTTCAGGGAGAGAGCCTCTTTCACTTGAAAGCAAGTTCTGCTACGAGGGGACATGGGATGAGGGTGAAGGGAGATAGATTCAGGAGTGATATGCGGAAATATTTCTTTACGGAAAGAGTAGTGGATCCGTGGAATAGTCTCCCAGTGGAGGTGGTAGAGATGAGGACAGTAACTGAATTCAAAAAAGCATGGGACAAACAGAGAGGATCTAGGTAAAAAGGGGACTGTTGTAGTTGTTGATATGGAAGGACAGACTAGATAGGCCATGTGGTCTTTTTCTGTCATTATATTTCTATGTTTCTAAGTTCAAACTATCCGCAGATTCTAAAGAGTCTAATCCACCCTCCTCTTCAGACTCTACCTTCTTCCTAGATGGTATATAAAACAATTAATCAAGGGATATTTCATCTGGATTCATGATCTTCAAAACCTTCTTTAAATATATTTTCCACAACTCCTTAGCAGACAGTAGCCTAATCTTAGGGAAGTTCAATAGCTGGATGTTTCTGGCCCTGTTGACATTCTCCATCAACTCTACTTTATAATGTAAAGATAAACTGTCTTTAATAAAACTTCCCATGGCAGTCTGTACTGATGTCATCTGAGTCTCAATAGCTCCAAGTCTCTTATACAAAGAGTTGAAGCCATCCTCATAATGTTCCATCTTGGCAACCACTTGTGAGAACGCCGAAGCCTGAGAAATATTAGTACTCACTGAAGCCTTGATTTGCCGCAAGACACCCCAAGTATCCTCAAGCCCTATCTTCTTGGGCTGCTCCAGCTCCAGCACTGCCAGGCAGCAGCTTGGGAAGTGGGACCAAGGGTAACCAGGAAACTCCCAACTCTGAGGCCACCACACTCTTACTCCAATGCAATAAGCTACTCTCACCTCCACCCATGGCCCTGGAAAAGATTGTAACTGAGGCTCCACACCCACAATCAGCGGCACAGGCACCAGAGCCACTGGAGATCCATCGTGAGCATTACCGGGTTGCAGTGGGGGAGACAGCCCACTGGACCTCAGGGAAATCCCCAGCTCCTCCGGAGGAAGTTCTAACTCCAGAACTGCCGACACTAATACAGGCGCCGCAGACACAATATGGCGGTCGATAGAGCCACTAACAACCACTTGATGCTGCTGTTGATCATTTTTGCCTTTCCCCTTTCTCTTCAGAGCCATAAAGTAACAAAAATTCCAAAGTAATCAGATCAGATCAGGGGAGCCTCTCAGCACACGTCCAATCCAGCTGCCTATGTTATATAGTTTAGTGTCTATAAAAACCCCACCATTTGAAATTCTTACTTGACATCCTGCCTCTGCAAATAAGCAATTGTAATCTCCATCAACTAATGCAAATAACACAATGCTAAATTGTGCTTTGTAATTGTAAAACTCAGTACCAGTATTCATTGGTGCCTGTAATACAATATGTTTCCCATCCATAGCCCCAACAAAGTGAGGAAGGTGCCAGATGTCCTCAAATATCCTGCTTATTTCCATCCAGGCCATGGGAGTAGTAGGAAACTGGAAAAGCAAAAAAATAAGTCACTTTTAGCATACATTTCTTTATTAATTTGATTATTCATTTTCAAGAACAAGGTGAAGAAAATAATGAAGAACAAGGAGAGGGAGAAAATGAGGAATAAGACAACGAAGGCAGTACAGATTGGCCAGATTCAGCTGAGTTTGTAGCACCGAAAACTTACAGAAGATGGTCTATCTGAAATAATTTTTCATCAGACTGTTGTCATTAATGCTCATTTAACTGAGGTGACTGGCAATTTGGAAAAATATGTTTCTGTGACTAATACTTTAAAGGAGAAGGTTGAAACCACTGTCCAAAGTCTGCACACAGTTTCAGAAATGAGGGAAGCTCTTGTGAAGGACAATATTGCTTTAAGAGCTAAGGTTCAGACTCTTGAGAATGCTGCTAGGGCGTCAAACTTTTGAGTTTGAACTTTCCTGTGTTATTGGGTGTTAAACCACTTAATTATTCAACAAGCATCTCTTTGAAATTTTAAAGGTTCCGCAGGATTTGATGCCCCCGATTTCCAGAGTGTCTTATTTACCTACAGGAAAGAAGGAGTCAGGGCCCTCCATGGCAGGCGATATGGGCATTTGAACATTTCTGATTTATTGCATCTCCTGGTGGAAGTACTATTAAGGTTTCCACATTATTAGTTACATGTGCTTTGGTTTCTGACCATGACTGGCTATTGAGACTCTATTTTCAGAAGTTTTCTAGCCCCTTTTATGGGATAAATGTACTTGTGCTTCCTGATTTAACTAGGGATACCCAGAGGAAACAATTTCTCTTGTTGAAGCCAGGTGTCTTACAACTAGGAGCAAATTTTTAATCTTTGTTTCCTATGTAAATGTTTAATAGTTTTTCAAAAGCAGCGGTATATCTTTTTTTCAGCCTAATGATCTTTCTGCCTTTTTTAGTGCAAGAGTCCTGGTTAAATCTGTACCATCTGTTGACGTGTGGTAAGGGGTCCATGTAGGAATTATTGGTCTTGGTGCCCCTTTGTATATTTTGGAATTTCTTTAATTGGTTTTATTTACCTCTGGATCTGGTTTCCTCAAACCAGCTCTACTATTGTGGACTATACAGTAGGTGTGTTTTTGATGTTGTATTGCATTAAGCTTTTCTGTTAGAACTACTTGGAAGAAGATCTATTTCTGTATAAGTTTAGCCTTGAAACATTGTATATAATTGTAAAAATATAAATAAATTTAAAAAAGAGATGACAGTGCATTGATAACACACGCTCTGGGGATTTAAAAAACTGCAGCAAATACGTTAGAAACCTCTTCCTCTGACGATGAAGAGATAAAATCATTCTTGCTTTTGTGGCGACCAAAATGAATTTGTATTCACCACAAACAAGGAAAAGTGTTCAGCAGGCTATATTTGACATCATAGTAAAAGTGGACAGTGGTTTTTATGACTTCCAGCAACAGAACTATTGGTTCAATCATTAACAACGACCACATCATACAATGCAAGTGCCATCTTACCAAAGCCCTTGTCCACAATTGCTACCACTACAACAATCTTCACATCAGTCTACTCATGTATTTTTATATATATCACCCTCGGAACCCCCTCTACAACACTCCACTTGCACTCCATCTCCACATCATTCCATACACTCCATCTCCTCAAGCATCTGAATTTTCCGATGATTTGTCTGATTATGTTTGAGGTTTGATTTTATAAATGATGAAGTGAAATAGTTATGATTCAGCTAAATGGAGATAAGAAAGTAAGGAAATATTTGTATACTTCCTGATCATCCCTCCAGTCTAGTCCCGGAATCCTTGGGGTTGTCAACCTCATCCAGCAGCTTTGGAGACTGAGAAACTTCACCGTTGTGATGTCACTGGTATATAAGCACTGGTACCTCCTCTTCTCACCAGTTTATCAGTCTCCAAAGCAGCTGGTGAGGTGGTGAGCCCAAGGATTACAGGGCTCACTTGAGGAACAATTGAGCAGAGATTATTAAAAAAAAAATATATATATATTGGAGCATGTGGCTTGGTTCTGTCAGGAGAGCTAGTTAAAATTTAATTGGTATTCTGACTGCAAAGAATCTAATTCTGACCTTCGGTGGCTCTGAGGTCCTCGGGTCACCTTCCTTTTTTATTTTTCATTCTTCTGTCTGCTGGGGAGAGTCGGGAGCCGGTGTCTTCCTAGAAGAGAGGAGAGGATCAGCGGCTGCCTAACCGGTCTTACGATCAGACACAGGAGTCAGAACGCAGTTGTGCTCAGCGCGCAGAGGGCCTGCCTGCATGCGCTTGGAGCCGACCTGCCCTTTGAGTGCTGTACCGGGGCTTGTTTCCACTGCGGCGATTTCTGTGGTCCGGAGGCTTCCGGGGACAGCGGAGCTTATATATCGAACGATTCGCAGTTGTTTTCAGTCACCAGGAGGTAAGGAGCAGTTTTTGGCAGTGTTTTCGTCTTTAGAACGGGGCAGGCTGCGCCGCATGGGTTTTGAGCAGGAAAATCGCCATTTTCAGTTGGGGGACTTCTGAGGCCTGTAGACAGTGTAGATAGCTTTGTTTTTTGCCACTTTCCCTCAGAGTTTATCTGGGGGGCAGATTTTGACCGGGCAGCCTCTTTATTTACAAAAAAAAGTTAAATAAATAAAACAGAGAAATAGAGGGAGTTGTCTACCTCTTATTTTCTATCTCCAGAAGGCATGCCGGCCAAGCAGCTCTGTCTCTTGTGTGGAGCCAGGAAAAGCTTGGTATCTCCTGAGGGAGTGTGTAGGGGCTGCAGTCATGAAGCTGGCACTGTAGATCTGCCAGCGGAGGCGGTGGGAGCCGGAAAGGGGAGCTCGCTGGAAGTGCTTGAGCCCCCCCTTGTCCTTCTGTCGGCTCCTGATTCGGGGCCCAGTACCTCCGGGGCGCAGGATTCTCCGGTGTCGCAGCTGCCTACTTCGGGGAGTTTGGCGGCTATTTTTTCCTCTGATTTTTTAACTTTGATCCAGAAGGCATTGGGCAGCTCTCAGGGGGGCCTGATAGCAGGTTCTTCTGGTGAGGGGCTTAGAGGAAAGCGATCAGGTTCTCCTTTGGACGCGGACGTTGCAGGAGGGCTGCCAAAGAGGGCCAGAATTGATAGGGATCGCTCTGAGCAGTCGGTCCTGTCAGAGGACATTCCCACAGACGACGCGGTTCTTGATGAGGAACAGGAGGAGGATCTTGAGGAAGGTGAGATTAAGGATCACGAAGATCAGGCTAGAGTGGTCTGGGTGTTCCGTAGGGAGGAATTGCCGGCTCTTATAGCAGAATCCCTTAAGACTCTGAACATGCCAGCGGGTGGTCCGGCTGAGGATGCAGCCTTGGAGGACCCTGTGCTGCAGGCTTTTCGTAAGACACAAGAGAGCTTTCCCGGTTCACAGAGTATTTAGAGAAATGATTCAGGAGGAATGGGATACGCCAGAGGCCGTGCTTAAGGGATCTAGAGTGATGTCGCGGCTTTACCCGCTCCTGGATCAGGACCGGGAGCTGTTTAAAGCTCCAAAGGTAGATGCGGCCGTGTCGGCGGTTACTAAGAAAACCACCATCCCGGTGGAAGGATCGGCAGCGCTCAAGGATGTGCAGGATCGTAAACTAGAGACTTTACTAAAGCAAGTCTTTGAGGCTAATGCGTTATCCCTGCAAGCCTCTATATGTGGAGCTTGGGTGGCGCACGCCTGTTTATGGTGAATTCAGGTGGAGAGCTCGGTAGAGGAGACCGAGGAGGCATCCAAGTTAGAGTCCGGCGCGGCGTACCTGGCCGATATTCATTATGATCTGATCCGCGGGTTAGCGAAGAGTATGGCTTCAGTAGTAGCGGGAAGGAGGTGTCTTTGGCTGCGCAATTGGGCAGCAGATGGCTCGTCTAAGGCGAGGTTGAGTAAACTTCCTTTCCGTGGCAAGTTACTTTTTGGTGAGGATTTGGAAAAGTTAGTGAAGGATTTAGGAGATTACAAGGGAGGTAGGTTGCCGAAGGACAAGCAGAATCAGGGGCAGTCCGGGCCCGCTCTGCGGGGGCAGCAGCGGGATTTTCGCCGCTTTCAGACCCCGAGATTTGGTCAGGGGTATTGAGGCCGCTTTCCTGCTCGCGGCCAAAGTTTTCGGGGGTTTCGAGGGGCCAGCAGGGGATTTTAACCTGCGTCCTCTTCCTGTACTTTCCGAAAGGCACAATGAAGTCAGGAGGGTCCAGGGAGAGGTAGTTCCCGTGGGCGGTCGGTTACGGGATTTTTACCCTGCCTGGGCCCGACTCACTTCCGATCGGTGGGTGTTAGAGGTGATTCGAGAGGGTTATGCGTTGGAGATGCAGCGACCAGTACTAGATTCTTTCGTTCAGTCCCTGTGCAAGGCCAGTGCAAAGCGCATGGCGGTACAGGAGACTGTACAATGGCTGCTGGCGCTCAAGGCCGTGGTGCCGGTTCCTGTCGACCAGTTAGGAAGCGGTCGATACTCCATTTACTTTATAGTGCCAAAGAAAGAGGGTTCTTGGCGCCCCATTTTAGACCTAAAAAAGGTGAAATCGCTGTCTTCGAGTTTCGCATTTCCGAATGGAGACCCTCAGGTCGGTTATCGTAGCCGTACAAAAGGGGGAGTTTTTGACGTCCTTAGACCTGTCGGAGGTGTACCTTCATATTCCGATACGGAGGGAACATCAGAAATTCCTCAGGTTTGCAGTTCCTATGGGGCATTATCAATTTCAAGCTCTTCCGTTTGGTTTGGCAACGGCACCACGTACGTTTACCAAGGTGATGGTGGTTGTGGCCGCGGCCTTGCGAAAGGACGGAGTGCCGGTGCACCCGTATCTGGACGATTGGTTGATAAGAGCGAAGTCCCGAGCGGAGAGCAAAAGTGGTTTCATTGCTACAGAGTCTCGGTTGGGTGGTCAACGTCGCAAAGAGCAAGTTGGAGCCGACTCAAAATCTGGAATATCTGGGGGCCCGCTTCGACACGAGCGTTGGTCGGGTATTTCTCCCTCGTCAGCGGTGCCTTGCGCTTCGGCGGTTGATTGTTCGGTTTCTCAGCATGCGCTGCCCGTCCGCTTGGGAGTATCTTCGGGTGTTAGGGACCATGGCGGCGACGCTGGAGTTGGTGCCGTGGGCGCGAGCCCACATGAGGCCGTTGCAGCGGGCGGTGTTGCGACGGTGGTCGCATCAAACAGATTCCCTGTCTTGGAAGTTGGTCTGCCCACCTCAGACTCGTCAAGCCCTGCGTTGGTGGTTAAATCAGAGAAATTTGGAAAAGGGCATGTCGTTGGAAGCGCCAGCGGGGATACCATTGACAACGGATGCCAGTCTTCAGGGCTGGGGAGCCCATTGCGAAGGTTGCATAGCCCAAGGAGAGTGGTCTGCCCACGAAAAGACTTGGTCGATCAACCGGTTGGAGTTGACAGCGGTGGCATTGGCGTTACGAGAGTTTCGCCCGTATCTTCGGATGCAGGCCGTTCGAGTATTTTCAGACAACGCGACAGCGGTGGCTTACATAAATCGGCAGGGAGGCACCAGCAGTGTAGCGCTGGAATCCGAGGCAGACAGCTTGTTCGAATGGGCAGAGCGGAATCTGGTAGCCTTGTCGGCAGCACACGTCATGGGAACGGACAATGTGCAGGCCGATTACTTGAGTCGCGGGAGGGCAGACCCGGGGGAGTGGGTACTTCATCCAGAGGTTTTCGCGATGCTGGTACAGTGCTGGGGGCCGCCGGTCATGGATCTCATGACAACCTTTCAGTCAGCGAAGGTGAGTCGCTTCTTCAGCAGGAGAAGAGAGAGAATGTCCGAGGGACTAGATGCCCTGGTTCAAGTGTGGCTGCAAGAGCAACTTCTGTACGTGTTTCCTCCGTGGGTGTTAATCGGCAGAGTGTTGCAGTGCATCGAGTGTCACAAGGGGCGAGTAATCCTCATTGCTCCAGATTGACCTCGACGGCCATGGTACGCGGGCTTGGTACGGCTCTTAATAGCGGTTCCCTGGAAGCTGCCGGTGCGAGAGGACCTTTTGTCTCAGGGTCCTCTATTCATGCCCCAGGTGGATCGATTCTCGCTTACAGCCTGGCTCTTGAACGGGCTAGGTTGAAATCGAGAGGTTATTCGGGGGCGGTGATAGCGACCCTCCTGAAAGCGAGGCGGAAGTCTACATCTTTAGCGTATATTAGAGTGTGGTGCATTTTTGAAGCATGGTGTGCAGAGAGAGAAGTGGTCCCTTTAAAAGCTTCAGTACCGCAAGTGTTGGCGTTTTTACAGGATAGGTTTCAGAAGGGCTTAGCGACGGCGGCGGCGTTAAAGGTTCAGTTGGCAGCTCTAGCCTGTTACAGGGGGAAGGTGCAAGGCCATTCCCTGGGAAGTCATGCAGATGTGAAGCGGTTTTTGAGAGCAGTGGTGTTGTTGCGGCCGCCGCATAGGCGACTGGTGCTGTCCTGGGATCTGCCCTTGGTCTTGGAGGCGATGTGTAAAGCGCCGTTTGAGCCCTTGTCTGCGTCGACATTGAAGGATCTGACCCTAAAGGGGGTTTTTCTGGTGGCTATTGCGTCGGCGAGGCGCGTGTCCGAGTTGCAGGCCTTGTCCTGTAGAAAGCCTTTTCTGTCCTTCTCGGATTCTAAGGTAGTGTTACGGACAGTACCATCTTTTTTGCCCAAGGTAGTATCGGGTTTTCATGTGAACCAAGTGGTCTCTTTGCTGATTTTCACAACCAAGAGAAAGGATAAAGTTGAGGATCGGCTGCATCACTTAGATATTAAGCGGGCCTTGAAGGAGTATGTCTCTAGGACAGCTAGTTTTCGTAAGTCCGACAGATTGTTCATTCTATTTGTGGGAGTTAGACGAGGAGAAGCGGCCTCTAAGGGTTCGATTGCTCGGTGGTTGAAAGAGGCGATAGCGTCAGCGTATCTGCTGCGAGGCCGTCAGGTTCCGGACGGCTTGAGGGCTCATTCCACTAGGGCGCAAGCCACGTCCTGGGCGGAGTGTAGCCTGGTGCCTGTGGAGGAAATCTGTAAAGCAGCGACTTGGTCTTCCTCTCACTCCTTTGTGAAGCATTACCGTCTGGATGTGCAGGCGGACAGAGATACCTGGTTTGGTTCGGCAGTGCTTCAGGCGGGGCTAGCAGGGCCCTCCCGTTGATTGTTTCACTGCTCTGTTACATCCCCAAGGATTCCGGGACTAGACTGGAGGGACGATCAGGAAGGTTAAATTAGACTTACCTGCTAATTGTAGTTCCTGGAGTAACTCCAGTCTAGTTCCGGGTCCCGCCCTAGGTGGCTACTCCTAGGTGGCCTGAAGCAGGACCGTGGTTACAGGTAAGCAAGTTTTTGTTGCTACCGCAGTTCGGTTCACGGTCCCGATAGGGCGGTGACCTTTGGGGAAGGGGGGGAGGTTCCGTCCTTTAGGTAAAGGGGAAGGAGGACCTCATCGCACAGTTGGTTAGTAGCGCTTCTGTAAATAGTTGGATCCACGATCCTTCATAGTTAGGGCGGCTTGCTTGCCTTGATGTTTGTGTATAACTACTTACTTGTTGCTCCGGTGAGTCTGCTTTGTCAATAGGTTAACTGGTGAGAAGAGGAGGTACCAGTGCTTATATACCAGTGACATCACAACGGTGAAGTTTCTCATTCTCCAAAGCTACTGGATGAGGTTGACAACCCCAAGGATTCCGGGACTTAGACTGGAGTTACTCCAGGAACTACAATTAGCAGGTAAGTCTAATTTAACCTTACCTTAACTCTTCCTTTTAATTCCTCAGTAAGTGCTGCAGAAAACTCTGGAATTATTCTTCCAATAGACTGTTTGGATATTATGAATAGATACTGAAGGCTTGTGTATGAATCACCAATGGCTAGGAATTGTAGAGTTGCAGCTAACCTGTCTTGAATTGAAATGAGTGTTTGAAAACTTGTTTTCTTTTTGCAGTCCTGTGTCATGCCATATTTATGTTTAAATGTCTTTATTGGGACAAAACATTATGCTTTTTCCATCTTACACATGAAAGTGCATGCAACACGTAACAATACATGCCTGTTTGAGCCATTAACATTCAAAACATTACATATTACACTGTAGTAATATACAGTTCCATTTTCCCCCCTTTTCTTTTTACAGTATCATCTTCCCCCTCCCTCCAGTATTATTGTTGAAATATTTTTATTGATAAGATGTAATAAACATTGTCCCTGACATGTGGTGACCCTTACACATGTCCATGGACTAATATACAGTCATGAGTGTGAGTTTATATCCTTACATTACGTTACAGTTCCATCATCCCCCCCACCACTTCCCCCCCTCAAATCATTTTATTCCAAATGCATCCCAAGCACAGCATAGTAACAATAGTGATGCCCCCTCTTATAGACTGTGTTACTCGCTTTACAAATACAGTGTGAACTACCGCAATCTCAATCGGGTGGGCAGCATTCAGGCTAGGAATTACAGACTGTGAATAATAAGAACAATAAACCGTTTCCATTAACAGTACCTAATTTTAACAATACTTTTGCCCAATGGTGGATACCAGCGCAATTGTGTTAGTGTATCACTCCTAAGCCACTGGTCTAGACATCTAGTAAGTATCCTAATTCCACATATCTACTCCTGTGGACCGTGGAATCTCCCCCTAGCTATCTAGGAGACCTATTCACGGGTGTCTAGTAGTTGTACCCTGCTATAAAGCTAAATCCCTCCCCCCTAGTCCCAACCATCTACCCTCAGACCCCATATCCAAACCCCCTACCCTACCTCCTCTCCTCTTATCTGGGGGAATGCCTCCCTCTCCATCCTTCAGCAGCATATATCTTCCTCCATTCAGTATTTCATAGATATTTGTAAAACTAGCCTAGATTATTCAAGATGCGCCCTCGGGCTTTAGGAGTCAATGTATCAATATATGGGCCCCATTCATCTAGGAAACATTTCCTCAGACACCTGCTCTTTTGGGCCCCAACATGCTCCAATATTAAGAGATTCTTTACTTCTTTTTCCCATATCTCTTTGGTGGGGCTGTTCACCGTTTTCCAATATATCAGAAGAAGGCGCCTTGTGATTAATAATATTCGTCCAATCCATTTTCTTTGCGTTATTGTAATTCCTTCCATTCTGGATATCAGTCCCAACATGGCCTCTTGGAGGTTAATTTCAAACCGTGTATCCAATATTAAACTCATTTGCTTATATACAATTTCCCAATAGCTAGTCAGCATTGGGCACTTCCAGAGCATGTGTCATAGGCTAGCATGTTCGTGACCACACTGGGGACATGCTGATGAAGTAGCATATTCCGCTTTAAAAGCTCTATTTGGGACATAATGAATGCATCTTATTATTTTATATTGCATGTCTCTAAGGTTTGCACAGTCGCTAGATTTAGGTATACATCCAGGGCCTCTTTAATGTCTTGTCCCTCCATTCTCTCCCCAAGTTCACCTACCCACGCCTGTGCCCAGGCATCTTCTGTTGAAGCAGTTCTAAAAATTCTCTCTTCAAAGTGGCAATCCATGCTCACTCCTTGGCCCCGGAATGAAGCACCTCTTCTATGTTGGAGCAAACTCGTTCATACAGCTCCTGTTTGGGTAGAGACTGGAGATAGCTCCTCATTTGGTTGTAGGGCATGACCTGTTTTGCAGATATGTTATATCTTATCTGCAACTCTTCAAAGGACAGAGGTTTGCCTTCACTGTCCACAATTCCAATTCTGGAGACCGCACCTTCAAAAGGATGTGAACAGGATGGAGTCGGTGCAGAGGGTGGCTACTAAAATGATTAGTGGTCTTCATTATAAAGCATATGAGGACAAACTGAAGGATCTTAATATGTACACCTTAGAGGAAAGGCGGGATAGAGGTGATATGATTGAGATGTTTAAATACCTCCGTGGCATAAATGTTCAGGGAGAGAGCCTCTTTCAATTGAAAGCAAGTTCTGCTACGAGGGGACATGGGATGAGGGTGAAGGGAGATAGATTCAGGAGTGATATGCGGAAATATTTCTTTATGGAAAGAGTAGTGGATCCATGGAATAGTCTCCCAGTGGAGGTGGTAGAGATGAGGACAGTAACTGAATTCAAAAAAGCATGGGACAAACAGAGAGGATCTCTAAAGGTAAAAAGGGGACTGTTGTAGTTGTTATGGAAGGACAGACTAGATAGGCCATGTGGTCTTTTTTCTGTCGTCATATTTCTATGTTTCTATGTTTCTAATATGTTCAATGCTCATTTATCCTTTGGCTTCCCACTGTTTAAAACACGAACCCTCCATTCCTGGTTGGAAAGCTCTATTCCATACAGTGGGAGATATGGTGTACCTTCTGATTTATTCCCTCTTGGTGACAAAAAAAGTCTCCATGTGCATCTCATCACTTTGATAATCACCTGACTGCATAGTTCTTGTAGTACTTTTGCATCTGGTGCATGGAGAAGGTATCACAATGACAGGGGTCATGCTATCCATTGTTTCAAGGCTATCGAAGTATAATCTGGGTTCCAAAACACAGAAGAGAGCTTTCTGGTTAAATTTGGAACCCAGCAGAGAGCTTGTAGTTTAAATTTAATAGTCACTTTAAAACACAGAAGAGAGCTTTCTGGTTACATTTAGAACCCAGCAGAGAGCTTGTAGTTTAAATTTCATAATAAGTCAGAGCCTAGCAGCAGCAAAGAGATGTAATTTAAATCAAATCAGAATATAACTTAGCATAAAAGGCAAAACAGGGTCAGTACTCTTTGAGCAACAAATAAAGTCTTCTAGAGACCTTTACAAAGAGGCCTTCTACCTAGGGGGCAAGAGACCTGTGAAACTCTTTCAGTAGGTGTTAACACCAGGTGGCAGGTCAAAAGGCCATTTTGAAAGACTCCTTCTATCCAAGCAAGGACTGTTAATCACCCAGGAAGTTGGTCACAGCTTACCTCAGCAGCAGAGGACAGGGTACTGTGTAGCAGCCCTCTTTTAATAAGTGTTATTTCCTTCCCTCCCTTCCCAACACCCACCTACCACTGGGATAATCGTAGCTTTATAGGTACTTACACATCTTAAAGGAAAAGAGGTGCTCTCAGGTGAAGCTCGTTATCCAAATCAGTCATAAAGTAAGGGTCTGAGATTAATTAAGCTTCAGGTGAACAAGGTATATTAAACGTATTAGGTACAGTTTTATTAGTATACATATCCATAGCAACCCTTAGTAAGTAAAGAACTTAAACATCTAAACTAAGATGCAGACAGCAGTGCAGCAGCGAGATGGGGGCTTTCCAGTCTTTTGCATTGAGTGTCACATGTATGATTTTTCTCCCAGTTGGTGAGAGGTCTGACGTGTGCACTAGGTGCAAGGAGCTCTTTGCTCTCAGGGAACGAGTCTGTTCTCTAGAGGCTAGAGTAGCAGACTTGGAAAACATAAGAAAGACAGAGAGGTACATAGACGAGACCTACAGGGATATAGTCCTGAAGTCCCACCTCCAGTCTGGTAACATCCCTGTTGCCATGGAGTAGAGAGGTCACGTGACAGGAGAGCATCATGCTGGTGTGGCAGGAAGTGATCCTGTAACTAGGACCTGTCCTCCAGGTGATGTAAAACCCTCTCGCACCCAGGAGATTTCTCCAGGGCCATGTGCCCATGAGGGAAGGGTTAGGACAGCCGTTATAGTTGGTGATTTGATCATTAGGCATGTAGATAACTGGGTGGCTGATGGACATGAGGATCGCCTGGTAACATGCCAGCCTGGTGCAAAGGTAGCGGACCTCACGCGCCAGGTAGATAAGGTCTTAGATAGTGCTGGGGAGGAGTCTACTGTCTTGGTACATGTCGGTACCAATGACATAGGAAAATGTGGTAGGGAGGTTCTGGAGGCTAAATTTAGGCTTTTAGGTAGGAAGTTGAAATCCAGAACTTCCATGGTAGCGTTCTCCAAAATGCTTCCCGTTCCACGCGCAGGACCCAAAAGGCAGGCAGAGCTCCGGAGTCTCAATGCGTGGATGAGACAATGATGCAGAGATGAGGGTTTTGAATTTGTTAGGAACTGGGGAACATTCTGGGGAAAGGAGGTGCTCTTCCGAAGGGATGGGCTTCATCTTAAACGGGATGGAACCAGGCTGCTGGCATAAACCTTTAAAAAGGAGATAGAGCAGCTTTTAAACTAGATAATAGGGGAAAGCCGACAGTCACCCAAGAGCGCATGGTTCAGAAGAATGTATCCTTGAAGGATACTACCAAAAGCAGAGAGGTTCCAAAAAAGAGTAAAGAAGCCCAAATGCCCTAGAGTATGGAGCAGACAGAGCTTAAAGATCCCAAATTACCCATGTCTACCAATAGCCAGATTAATATGAATAAAATACAGTCTCTAAAATGCTTGTATGCAAATGCTAGAAGTCTAAAAAATAAGATGGGAGAGTTAGAATATATAGCACTAAATGAGAGGTTAGATATGATTGGAATATCAGAGACATGGTGGAAGGAGGACAATCAGTGGGACATTGTGATACCTGGGTACAAACTATATCGTAATGATAGAGCTGATCAAATTGGTGGAGGGGTTGCGCTCTATGTTAGAGAGGGCATTGAGTCAGAAAGGATTAAAGTTTTGCAGGAAACAAAATTTGCTGTAGAATCTCTATGGATTGAAATTCCATGTAAAAAGGGGAAGGTGATGGCAGTGGGGGAGTACTATCGACCGCCTGGCCAGAATGAACAAATGTATGATGAAATGCTCAAAGAAATCAAGGAAGCTAACAAAAGTTACAGCACAGTAATAATAGTGGGTGATTTCAATTACCCCGGTATCGACTGGGTCAGTCTCACGGCAGGACATGTTAGGGAGATAAAGTTCCTAGATGAAATAAATGACTGCTTCATGGAGTAGCTGGTTCATGAACCGACTAGAGGGGAGCCATATTAGACCTAGACCTTAGTGGTACACCAGATCTGGTGTAAGAGAAAAGGGTGATGGGGCCACTTGGGAATAGTGATCATAGCATGATCGCATTTGATTTAATTAATAGAGGAGGAATGGTAAGGAAATCCACATTACTACCTTTTTAACTTTCGAAAGGGAGACTATGATAAAATGAGCAAAATAGTTAAGAAAAAACTAAAAGGAGCAGTTGCAAAGGTTAAAGACTTATCTCAAGCTTGGGTGTTGTTGAAAACTACTATCTTGGAAGCCCAGACCAGCTGTATTCCATGCTTTAAGAAAAGTGGAAGGAAGTCCAAAAAACTGCCAGCATGGTTTAAAGGTGAGGTCAGAGAGGCTGTTGTTGCCAAAAAAGCATCTTTTAGGAAATGGAAAAAAGAGCCAAATGATGAAACGTGGAAACAGCACAAGCACTGGCAAGTCAAATGGAAGGCATTGATAAGGCAGGCAAAGGGAGAATTTGAGAAGAAGCTTGCTGCGGAAGCAAAAACGCGAAATAAAGACTTTTTCAAGTACATTTGTAGCAGAAATCCTGTGAGAGAGTCAGTTGGTCCATTAGATGATAGAGGAGTTAAAGGGGCACTAAGAGGCAACAAGGCGATAGCGGAGAGACTGAATGAATTCTTTGCTTCGGTCTTTACTGAGGAAGATGTAGGGATGTTACCCATGACTGAAGTGGTATTTAAAGGTGCGGAGGAATTGAAGGAAATATCGATACATCGGGAAGATGTATTACAACTATTAGATAAACTGAAGAGTAGCAAATTACCTGGGCTGGATGGTATACATCCAAGGGTGTTGAAAGAACTGAAATATGAGATTGCAGACCTGCTATCAGTAATCTGTGAATTTTCATTGAAATCATCTGTAATACCTGAAAATTGGAGGATCGCCAATGTAACGCCAATTTTTAAAAAGGGTTCCAGGGGTGATCCGGGAAACTACAGACTGGTGAGCCTGACGTCAGCACAGGGAAAAATGGTAGAAACCATCTTAAAGAACAAAATTACTCAGCATGTAACATAGAAACATAGAAATATGAAGACAGAAAAAGATCACATGGCCTATCTAGTCTGTCCTTCCATATCAACAGCTACAACAGTCCCCTTTTTACCTTTAGAGATCCTCTGTGTTTGTCCCATGCTTTTTTTAATTCAGTTACTGTCCTCATCTCTACCACCTCCACTGGGAGACTATTCCACAGATACACTACTCTTTCCGTAAAGAAATATTTCCGCATATCATGTAGATAGTCATGGCCTAATGGGAGACAGCCAACATGGCTTTAGACAAGGAAGATCTTGTCTTCCTAATCTGTTATGTTTTTTGAAGGTGTGAATAAACAGGTGGACAAAGGAGAGTCGGTTGATATAGTGTATCTGGACTTTCAGAAAGCCTTTGACAAGGTCCCTCATCAGAGACTTTTGGCAAAACTAAAGAGTCATGGGATAGGAGGCAGTGTACTATTGTGGATCAGGAACTGGTTAAAAGATAGAAAGCAGAGAGTAGGGCTAAATGGCCAATTTTCCCAATGGAGAAAGATGAATATTGGAGTACCCCAGGGATCTGTGCTGGGTCCGCTGCTTTTTGACATATTCATAAATGACTTGGAAAAGGGAATAACGAGTGAGGTTATCAAATTTGCAGATGACACAAAACTATTTAAAGTTGTTAAAACCCAAGAGGATTGTGGAAAATTGCAAGAGGATCTTGATAAATTGGAGGACTGGGCATCAAAATGGCAGATGAAATTTAATGTTGACAAGTGCAAAGTTATGCACCTAGGGAAGAACAACCCAAACTATGGTTACACGATGCAAGGAACCACCACCCAGGAAAAAGATTTAGGCGTCATTGTGGATACCATGTTAAAACCATCGGCCCAGTGTGCAGCGGCGGCCAAGAGAGCAAATAGAATGCTAGGTATCATAATGAAAGGAATGGAAAATAAAACAAAAGATATTATAATGCCTCTATATCGTTCCATGGTGAGACAGCACCTTGAATATTGTGTGCAATTCTGGTCGCCGTTTCTTAAAAAGGATATAGAGTTATTAGAAAAGATTCAGAGAAGAGCCACCAAAATGGTAAAGGGGATGGAAGGATACTCCTATGAAGAAAGGCTAAAAAGGTTAGGGCTCTTTAACCTGGAAAAGAGACGGCTGAGGGGAGATATGATAGAAGTCTATAAATTGATGAACGGAGTGAAATGGGTAAACGTAGATCGATTGTTTACCTTATCAGAATATAGAAAGACTAGGGGACATGCAATGAAGCTACAGGGTAAACTATTTAAGACTAATAAAAGAAAATATTTTTTCATTCCATGTGTAATCAAACTCTGGAATTTGTTACTGGAGGATGTAGTAAAGGCTGTTAGTGTAGCTGGGTTTAAAAAAGGTTTGGACAAGTTCCTGGAAGAAAGGGACCCAGGATACCAATTCTCGACCCAGTACAAGCATTGTGGAACCTGTCTTTTGGGGAAACTGCTAGGTACATATGACCTAGATTGGCCACTGTTGGAAACTTGGTCACTTGATGGACCTTGGTCTGACCCAGTATGGCATATCTTATGTTCTTATGTTGTGTCAAGCCAGTCTTGAATCTTCCATAGGAGACACGCGATGTTATAATTTCTAATATTCGTGATCCCCATCCCTCCCCTCTCCTACGGTTGTTGCAATATTTTTAGTCTAATGCACAGTTTTAGCCACTGCCAAAGGAAGACACCCAGCACATACACTAGTGCCTGCTCATCTTTTTGGGACACCAGTATGGGAAGAGTTTTCATCATATATAGCTATTTAGGAAATTTAACCATTTTAAATAGGGTGATATGGCCACTCAGAGAAAGGGGCGGGTTCTTCCATCTTGCTAGTCGTGCCTGGGTTTCTGCAATTAAGGCTGGATATTCAAAGCATAGAGATGGTAAAGATTCATAGGTAATTGCGTACCCAGATATTTAAAATGATCTGTTGCCCATTTTAAGGGATACTCTCCCGGCCATTCTGCTTTATCTGTGGTTTGTCACGATAGCACCTCCGATTTATCTAGATTTAATTTTAGTCCCGAAAAAACTCCAAATTCAGCAAAGGTGTCCAATAAAGAATCTAATGTTTCTTTTGGTTAAGTAAATATACCAGCATGTCATCAGCAAATGCGGCTAGCCAAAATTTTTCCTTCCCAAAATGAGCCCCTTTCAATTTAGGGTGCGTCCTTATTCTCTCCAACATGGGTTCCAAGGTCAGAACAAATAGAAGAGGGGATAGAGGCCTTGGGCAAGTTACTTAACCCTCCATTGCCTCAGAAGAATCCAAGTTATCAATGTCCCTGTTTAATGTACATTACCAAGTTTAAGTTACAATGTAAACCGCTTTGACTGAAATGATAAAGCGGTATATAAGACCTGTTAAATAAAATAAATAAAATAAATAAGATAGAGGGCAGCCCAGCCTTGTGCATCTTTGGAGCGAAAAATCCGTTGTTAGTGATCCATTAACCAGTGTCTGTCTTCTCAGATCGAAATATAATAGTCGTATCACATCCAAAAATAATTCATCTATCCCAAATCTCTGTAGTATAGTGTACTGTCGTGGGGAGCGCCCCCTACGCCTATGGGCCATCCACGGCAAAGATTATTTTTAGAGAGCCACAGGGAACATAAGGTTCATCGACGTAGTAGAATGTCCTTACCAATTCCGGCTGTCTAAAAGAACTCAGTAACAAGACCAAGTGGAGAGAATTAAGGCTTTTATTCCCCGTCAGTGCAAGGGTTCAACATAAGAGATGGATAATGAAACAGAAAGTCCTTTGTTTCAAAAGGTACCAGTATTCAAAGACATGTGCTTAATGGTTACACTTCACAATTAATGCAGAGCTTGGGTAACAGGAATTCAGTTCATTCCAAAAGCATAAAACTCTATGAACTCTTCTATGTTACTCAGAGACCACAGACTCTTGACATGAGGCTGTGCACAGGTCACACTCCATCTGTTCTGGTGGAGATAGGAAAACTGTATTTATGCATTCTGTCTCCATACATTCTTCCTCACTAGAATCATCAGGGGAATAAACACTGTCCCTGTCTGACTCAGGTCCGTGTGCTATGCCTCTAGGGCCTTATCTCCAATAACAGTCTGTTCTCAGGGCTTTAGGGATTTTATTAAACCAGTATGGTTTCTCCTTCTTTGTAGAGTGAGGACTTGTTTTAGCAAGGCCTCTAGGCTTCAAGCGTTCAATAGCATCAATAAAGGTTTCATACCTGGAGCTTTGCTGGCTTGAATCCCCAGTGTTTTCCTTTTCAGCAATTTTCCTGCTGTAACAATTTCTCTGCCTGTCAGCATTAGGCAGGACTGTGCTTCTTGGCAGTTTGGTGAAACCTGGTATGAATTCTCTTCTCTCTCTTGGTAAGAACTCAGGTTTATTATAAAATGCCTTTCTTTTCTTGCTTGGTAAAACTGGGTAATTATTTCTCAGAGACTCTAAGCTTCTCTCCAAACCATTCCCTTTGGCTCCTTGCTTAGGTCTCTCTATTCTTGAGTCAGGAACGCTGTGAGAACAGGGCGTGGCACAGCCTCTAACTTCAGAGCTGGCTCTAACAAACTTTCTTGGGACAGCTGCACCGTCAGCCTGGCCCTTCTGGATTTCACCCTTGTGCACCCCGTACCTGTGAGCTTGCTCCTCTAGGATTTCTTCAGTTACTCCTTCTCTTGGAGATGAACCTCTTGATAGAGCTGTTCCCCCTTGGGAAGATGTCCCTCTGTCTCTGTTCCTTCTCAGGTCCTTTCCTTTCTCCTCTTTCTCTTTCTTTGGTGAAGCCGTGCTCCCCTGTGTAGCCGTGCACCTCTTCTCTGATGCAGCCGTGCACTTCTTCCTTAAGGCAGCTGGGCACCCCTGTGTAGCCGTGCACCTCTTCTCTAATGCAGCTGGACACCTCTTGCACGCATTCAGCTCTGGCTTATAAGGAAATCTTTCCTGCCTGACTTCCGGGGTCACTCCCAGGTGCAAGTCATTAAGCTTCTCAAGCTCATTAGCTCCTGAATGTTCCTTCCTGCTCCATCTAGCTGTGCCTGGAGGTAATTGCACATCTAGATTCTTAAAAGAAACAGGCTTTCTTTTCAAGTTTTCAACTTTATCAATACCCACATCATGACAGTACATATATCTCCAATTCACCCGATCAAATGCCTTTTCAGCATCGAAGCTAATTATTAAGGTAGGGTCTTTCCTCCTCATACCTTGTTGTACAGAGGATAGAATCTGTCTCATGTTCTTAGCTATACACCTGCCTCTCACAAAGCCGACTTGATCTTCATGTATCAAAGTTGGTAGGAGTGGAGCCAATCTTTCTGCCATTATTTTGCCCAGGATTTTCATGTCCACATTCAAAAGTGATATGGGTCGATATGATCCTGGCATGATTGGGTCCCTTCCAGGCTTGGGCAGAACCATTATTATTGTTCTATTCTTCTCGTATGGGAATCTTTGCTTATCGACTAAGTCTATAAAATATGCCGTCACATCTGCCGCCACTTGAGAATACATTAACTTGTAAAACTCCCATTCTATATTACAAACTCCTAAACCTATATACAACATTAAGCTATCCTTCTCCAAATAGAGAACGCCAGGTTACTATACCTTGTAGAAAACGCCAGGTTACTATACCTTGATGCTGCCCATGTTCAACTCACAAATTGTTAACTGCCATACTATTGAAAAAATGCCGCGCATGCTGACTAATCCTTACTCTCCTCTTTATAGAAGTACACTCATCCTAATCCAATGACGTATTGACTATGTCAAATTTCTTCCTCTAGTGGCCCAAACAGGCACCCAATTCTATTGAATTGTTAAACCTGTTGGAACTTTAGACTTCAATCTAAATATCCACCGTTCTTGTACGACCAAGGTTTGTTCACGCGACATTCCCATTCTTCCAGCTTTTATCTGTTCTATCACAAAACTCCGCAGCTCATAAAAGGAGTGTCCAGTCTCCTCACAATGTTGTACTAAAGGAGCTTCCTTAACCCGACATTCGATCTGACTCTTATGCTCCCCCAATCTAACTTTTAGGGGCCTGATAGTTTTCCCAATATATGACAAATTGCAAGGGCATTGAATGGCATAAACCACATATGAAGTATCACAAGTAGTGTTACTAGACAATACTACACATACTACAGTGTCCACACCGTCGATGGCCTTTTTCCTCCACTGTATCATATATCTTGGACGAACGCAACACTGCTGGACTTAATTTTTCTTTTAAATTTAAATTCCTCTTCCAAACGCATCAAATTAGTGACAAAATTAACATCTTCTCGTCTACATCGTGCACTAGCTAACAAAAGCGCTCGACTATTGAACTTCGCCCTATAGTAAGCTTGTCGTATAATGGAAGAGGGGTAACCTCTTTCTTGAAAACTATGTATCAGTGACTTAGATTGAATTTTAAAGTCACTTTCTTCTGAACAATTTCGCCGGTATCGAATAAACTGTGAAAATGGTAATTCATTTTTCAAGCGTTGAGGATGTGCACTACTGTAGTGTAATAATGTATTGCGATCAGTTGGCTTTCGATAAATTGAAGTCATCCATCCTGTTGCTATTTTATTGGTGACTTCATCCATAAATGTAATCGCTCGAGAATGTGAAGAGCATGTAAATTGGATATTACTATCCCTCTGATTCAACCATTCGTGAAATTGTTGTAAAATCTGTGTAGAACCCTGCCATATCATAAAGACATCATCTATATACCTGCACCACAATTTAATATGTGATCTTAATGGAGTTCTTCCTAACCAAGTTGCTTCATATTCTCCCATAAAGAGATTTGCTATTGAGGGGGCACAAGTCGCCCCCATCGCCACTCCAGAAATCTGATGAAAAATTGAATTCTCACACTCAAAATAATTATTAAAAATAGTTAGCCGTGCTAACTGTAACAAAAACGAAATTAATTCATCAGAAAGATCCCCTCTATTCTGTAAGCTCAGTTTAACTACCTCAAACGTCGTCATTTGTGGAATGCTAGTATATAGTGCTGTAATATCCATAGTGACCAGCAGAATATCATCCTCTTTTGCCCATATCTTATTGGTATTCAAAATGTTCAAAAAATGTGTGGTGTCTCTCACATATGATGGTATATTGCTCAATAGAGGATGTAAATATGAATCAATGTATATCGACACTGGTTCCAAATTAGTGCCCCTAGTAGATACAATCGGTCTCCCCGGTGGGTCAGTCAAATTTTTGTGAATTTTTGGTACCAGATAAAATTTCACATACCTTTGAACAAAGTGGATTTAAAAAATGCCATTCTTTCTTTGTAATCAACTTAGTTTGTGATGCCTTTGTAGTGATTTCTTTAATTTGTGTACTAATATCTAAAGTAGGATCTGCCTCTAATCTCCTGTAGGTCGTTAAATCGGTTAATTGTCGCATAGCTTCTTTCAAATAAGAATCTCTACTGAGTACCACCATGGCCCCTCCCTTATATGCTCTTCGAATGACAATATCAGTTCTGGACTGTAATGATCTCAGTGCTATCTGTTCTGTTCTAGTTAACGTGTTATATTGCCAGCTCGTATTCTCTTCAAGACCCTGTATGTCCCTTAAAATTAAGTCTTTGAATAATATAAGGGCTGGATGTACCGGTCCTGGTGGAGACCAATTGGATTTAAAGGGTAACGGAAGGCGGTGTATCACTGAATCGTGCTCCGCATTAGATGGTGTAACTCCTATACTGTCCATTGATTTTGAAGCGAAATAAATTTTTAAATTCAATTTTCGAATCAACTGTTCCAAGTCCAACCGCAATTGGAAGGGATCATGTCTAATATTCGGAACATATGAAAGACCTTTATTCAATACTTTTAATTGGTCATGGGTCAACTCCATACCTGAAATGTTGACCACAAGATTTAGCGGCTCGCATCCTACTTTTGCCATTGAACCCCTCAACCCCTGAAATGCCCTCTGCCTCCACTCTTCTTCGTCCTCTTCTTTTCTTCTTCAACTGTAAAATCCTCCCTCGAAGATCGACTCGAGTCAGAGACGTTGGTATCTTCAGATGTCACATCAAAACTCACTTGCTTTTTAGATCTTTTACTTCTTCGATTAATATCCATCCACGGATATACATATCCGGTTGTGTAATCATCATAATCCCTCTTCAATTTCTTTGCTTTAATTGTCTGCACTTCCTGCTTCATTATAAGGATCTGTTTTATCCGTTTCATCAGTTTTTTGTTTAAACTGATCTTCCATTTCGGTCTCCTTTAAGCCAGTGAGGATCGAGGTAACTTCCTTATTTAACGCTTCTAATTGTATGGCGGTAGTATCTACTATCAAAACCATAAAATCCAAGGAACATTTATTCAAAATGTTATTCCATTTCTCCAGGAACGTGCTATCTGAATTGTACATCCTTGGCTTTTTGTACATCCGCAAACCTCTCGGGATGTGTTGGCGATTAATATACTCAATTAAGGATAGCCTATGCAATTCTAACTTAGTTATACGTTTTTGCAATTTCAATACTATTTCCCAGGTTGGTATGCCCTGTTCTTGACCATTGGATCTTTCCAACGCAAATAGGGTCTTTTCTTTACACAACTCCATGATATGATCTTGCGAAAAACTCCAAACATCTTTCCAAATATTCTGCCCTTCCATTTTCGTGTTCAAACGCAGTCCAAAATGGGCTATCTCTTAGAGTGTAGTATACTGTCTCAAATAATTCCTCATTCGCTCCATAAATATCAAAAACCCCTATTTTAAATTTCAAACAACCATTTTAAGGATATTGGAATGGTCTCAGACTTTGCGGCACTCTAATCGCTAACAACCAATCATTTGCAGTTAGCAGTGCCTAATACCGTGTTTCCCCGAAAATAAGACCGGGTCTTATATTTATTTTTGCTCCAAAAATAGCACTAGGGCTTATTTTCGGGGTAGGGCTTATTTTTTTACTGATACCGGTAGCACTTGCTGATTGGCTGCCATCTCCTGACAGTCAGCCAATCAGTGAAGTGTTACCACAGAGCGCACAGGGAAGCAGTGGATGCGGGCAGCGACAGCCCCTTGGAGAGAAGGAAGAGGCCCGCAGCGCAGAGACAGCACCGGCAGAGCTGATCGCGTCGGGGAGTGGAGCAGGTGGAAAGCTCCTCCCACCAAAGCCAATCAGCAGCAAAAAAGGAAATACAGCCCCTTGGAATGAAGAGGCCCGCAGCGCAGCACAGCACCAGCAGAGCTGATCGCGTCGGGGAGTGGAGCAGGAGGAAAGCTCCTCTCTGGTGGGGACCCCCCCCCCCCCCAGGTACCGAATCTGTCCGTCCGTCGATGATCTGCACTAGGTCTTAGTTTCAGGGTAGGGCTTATATTACAGAAATCACTGAAAAACTTGCTAGGGCTTATTTTCAGGGTAGGTCTTATTTTCGGGGAAACACGGTAGCATCAATGACCAATCCACTCATATAAAATATGTCCCAATTTAATATTATCCCATTGAAAAATGTGCTTATCTCTTTATAGGTTCTTTTCCCAACGCCGTCAATTAGCATCTCTTCGCATTTCACTTGCTGAAGTTTCATCAGGGGGTAAATCTTTTAAGGTGTTTGTATAAATATCCATCGGGATTCAATTCATCCAAAAGGTTTGTTTGTATATCCTCCAAGATTCTTTCCTAAAGGGATTTCAAAAAAGAGGGGAAATGAAAAAATCACCCCTCTATGGGACATCAACCAACAATTCTTCCCATGGGGATGTATTCATTAACATTCTATATTACAAACTCCTAAACCTATATACAATATTAAGCTATCCTTCTCCAAATAGAGAACGCCAGGTTACTATACCTTGTAGAAAACACCAGGGTACTATACCTTGATGCTGCCCACATTCAACTCACAAATTGTTAACTGCCATACTATTGAAAAAACACCGTGCATGCGGACTAATCCTTACTCTCCTCGGAGCACGATTCAGTGATACACCGCCTTCCGTTACCCTTTAAATCCAATTGGTCTCCACCAGGACCGGTACATCCAGCCCTTATATTATTCAAAGACTTAATTTTAAGGGACATACAGGGTGTTTGATGGGATTGCCTAAGCCACATACGTTCCACGAGATGAAACGTATTTTCTCTACTTTATGCATTGTCGCCATTGTGTGGTTGCACAAATTTTGCAGGTCTGTTTCTTTTCCCTTTCCTTTTCCTTTTCATAGAAGGACCCCCCCAGCCCCCCAGCCCAGCTCCTCCCCCCCCCCACACACATCCTTTTCTTTCATTGCACTAGTGTATTCTAGATGTAAGGTTTTTGCTGCCATTGCAAATAAGATTTTGGCTTCACCCTCTGACTCCGGGTGTCCTACTCCCTCCCCTTGCTCGCCAAATTTCAACTTTTAATAAAATAACCCATCCCCCCATCCCCTCCCCATTCCAACTTCCCTCCTAACCTCTCCTCTGTGGAGACCTCCATATGGGGTACTATGATGGTGTTGAGTTCCTGCTCTCTGACCTAATGCCCTAAACCCTTCCCTTCCCTTTTTATCACAAACCTATTATAATCTAACCTATCCGTACTTATTGGTGTACCAAATATTGCTTAATTAAGTTGGGGGCTAAGATTGATTACACAGGTACACTACTAAAAAACTGCCTCCAGTTTTGCAACTGATTCCTATAGATTTTGGGGTGCTGAATCCAGGAAAAATAGCCAAAATGTTCCATCACGTCACGTTTTCTTGCAAAATTAGATTTCTTACCCATATAAGGAATGTTCACATAATTTCTTTTTAGCCGACTGCAGTTTATTTTCTTGGCCCAAAATAGAGGTTGTAATGGTTAACTAACTAGAAACACTCCCTCATGATATTTTAGAGTGTTTTGTATTCATTTTATACATTAACAGGACAATTGGGAGGCGGGGGGCTAAATCCAGTACTCGCGCTGGCGCATGTTCTTTCCTGTTCGCCTCGCCTCGTTCGCTCGCTCAAACACGGTGGTTGCGACATGAACGTTCCTGTCAAATTTCAGTTTCTTGCAAGTTCATTATTACCTTTTGTTTGCTCAGTCGTAATCCAGCTTTATTCCGAAGTGGTTCACTACAGTTGTAGTTTGCAGTGCTGTGTATTTGTGATGGCTCACAGAGCCAGAGGTTGCGTCAACTCTCCGGACAGTTTTTGATTTATTTGTGGGGAATATAACGTGAAAAAGCGGCAGAGGAACATTTCTGCATTTATTAAAAAAGTATATTTCGCCTATTTCAGTTTGAAGTTAGGCGATCAAGACAAACCGTGGGCTCCTCACAAAGTGTGCAAGACATGTGAGGAAGATCTACGCTTATGGATGAAAGGTAAAAAACAAGCATTTCGTTTCGGAATACCTATGATGTGGCGTGAACAAAGAGACCACAGCAGTGACTGCTATTTTTGCTCTTGCATTGTGAAGGGATACAACTTAAAAAATAAGAACGTAATAAGTTACCCCAACCTTCCCTCAGCAATTAGGCCTATGCCTCATAGCAACGAAGTACCTGTGCCTGAACCACCAAAATCTTTGGATCATATTTGTGTGGACGGTTCTGATCATGATGAGACTCATCAGATGGCTTTTCCCGATGAGTCCAGTACTTCCGAGTTTGAAACTGAACCAGATCCGAAACCTGAACTTTTCTCTCAAGCTGAATTACATAAGAACATAAGATATGCCATACTGGGTCAGACCAAGGTCCATCAAGCCCAGTATTCTGTTTCCAACAGTGGCCAATCTAGGTCATACGTACCTAGCAGTTTCCGCAAGGGACACAGGTTCCACAATGCTTGTATTGGTTCAAGCATTGATATCCTGGGTCCCTTCTTAATAATGGTTTATGGACCTTTCCTCCAGGAACTTGTCCAAACCTTTTTTAAACCCAGCTACACTAACAGCCTTTACTACATCCTCTGGTAACAAATCCAGAGTTTGATTACACGTTGAGTGAAAAAATATTTTCTTTTATTAGTCTTAAATAGTTTACCCTGTAGCTTCATTGCATGTCCCCTAGTCTTTCTATATTCTGATAAGGTAAACAATCGATCTACGTTTACCCGTTCCACTCCGTTCATTAATTTATAGACTTCTATCATATCTCCCCTCAGCCGTCTCTTTTCCAGGTTAAAGAGCCCCAACCTTTTTAGCCTTTCTTCATAGGAGTAGCCTTCCATCCCCTTTACCATTTTGGTGGCTCTTCTCTGAACCTTTTCTAAAATCGCTATATCCTTTTTAAGATACGGCGACCAGAATTGCACACAATATTCAAGGTGCGGTCTCACCATGGAACGATATAGAGGCATTATAATATCTTTTGTTTTATTTTCCATTCCTTTCCTTATCATACCTAGCATTCTATTTGCTCTCTTGGCCGCCGCTGCACACTGGGCCGAGGGTTTTAACATGGTATCCACAATGAATGATTTAGTCCGGGATTTAGGACTCCCAAAAGATGCTGCCCAACTGCTAGGTTCTCGGCTTAAACAGAAAAATCTATTGTCACCAGGAACAACTTTTTATTGGTACCGCAACCGCGAGACACAATTTTTGAAGTATTTCAGCAAAGAGGAAGATTTGGTATTTTGCAACGATATATACGGAGTGATGGAAAAGTTTAAACTCAAGTATGATCCTGCTGAATGGCGGCTGTTCATTGATTTGTCAAAAGACAGCATAAAAGGTGTTCTTCTTCATAATGGCAACACATTCGCTTCAGTTCCTATTGCTCACTCTGTTATTCTCCAAGAAAAATACGAGAATTTGGCCCTGATTCTTCAGAAGATTCGTTATGATGAGCATAAGTGGATGATTTGTGGAGACTTTAAAATTCTATCCATGCTATTAGGGCAGCAATCCGGTTTCACCAAATATCCCTGCTTCCTTTGCTTGTGGGATAGCCGGGCCCGCGACCTACACTGGGGGAAAAAAGACTGGCCAATTCGGGAGTATTTGAGACCCGGTGAGAAAAATGTTCTTCATGAGAGCTTGGTACCTCGTGATAAAATTCTATTACCACCTCTCCACATTAAGTTGGGTCTCATTAAGCAATTCATCAAGTCCCTTCCAAAAGATGGTGAGTGCTTTCGGTACCTTTGCTCAAAGTTCCCCCGACTTTCTGAAGCAAAGCTAAAGGAAGGAGTGTTTGTTGGCCCTGATATAAGGAAACTCATTTCAGATGGAGCATTCGCTGAAACGATGTCTGAGAAGGAAAAAGAAGCCTGGGATTCCTTCAAGGATGTTGTTCTCAAATTCTTGGGGAACAGGCGGGATGAGAACTATAAGGATATTGTTGCCAGGATGCTCAATGCCTTCAAAGAACAAGGCTGTAACATGAGCCTGAAAGTCCATTTCTTGCACTCCCATGTGAACTACTTTCCCGAAAACTTGGGGGCGTACAGTGAAGAACAAGGTGAAAGGTTTCACCAGGACATCAAGGACGCAGAGAGAAGGTACCAAGGAAGATGGAACACCACTATGATGGCTGATTTCTGCTGGTTGCTGCTGCGGGAAACCCCAGATGAAAAATACGCCAAGCAGCGCACCAAGAGAAGCATTCGGGGGAAGAAGAAACGGGCCCACCAGGAGATTGATTGACCCAAGAATGACTTTAAAATCTAAACTGTGTTGACAAATATCGTGTTTTTACTAAACTTTGAAATAAAAATTTGCTAGTTATTACCACAGTGTCGGATCTCATTTATTAGAATTTTATTTTCACACCATCGGGTGTTTGTCTTCATGTATTGCAATGGTGCGGTTTGCGTTTTCTATTCTTACATACATACCTGTACAACATTTTTTGCACATTTCTTTGCTTTGCTTTGTGTCTAACCTCGCTCTTATATGCTCAATGTTTGTGCACATGTATGTGGCTGTTTTAAGTGCAGACAATTTTGCTACCATCACAGTGTGTTTTGTTGACATTACTCTATTCTTATGTGCTGCCTTGTTACAATTTTCTTTATTCTTATTTGAATAGCTACTAAACAATTAGTATAAAGAATTCATCCAAGAAACTTTTATCTCGATCGCACTCAATCTGAAACGTTCACCTCAAACTGCTAACCCAATGTAGCAAAAAATCTGTACGTGATGGAGCAAATTGGTTACCAGACTTGGATTCAGCGCACCAAAAAACGTAAAAATCAATCGAAACATTAGAGGCAGTTTAAAAAAAAATTTTTTTAGTGTACCTGTGTTATCCACTCCTATGCGACCATCCCTTCACTTCTCTAATATCATCTATTACCATATTCTCCCTTGATGCTTCAAGACCATAGTTATAACCACTCCTCTCTCCACCCTTATTTTGTGACACCAATATTTGATATAGGGTTATTATACACATTAATATGCAAAGATAGGGGTATGTTTACTAAACTCCGGTAATGTTACCCGTGTTAAGTTCCCCGGTAATGTTACGGATGCCCATATAAAGGAGTGGGTGGTGCATCGGTAAAGTAAGCCGTGTCATGTAACACGCATGAACTCCACAGCTGACGGGAAGCGGCAGCGCGTCTGAAGGGGTTGCAATCTAAGGCCTGCTGACAGTAGAAAACGCGCTGAGGGATGTGCAGACATGATGCCACATGAAAAACGAAGCCTTAGGTGTAAGACCATAGACCACAGGCAGCTGATATCGCAGTCTGTAATGGGGATGTGAGCCACAGTTAACACATGCACACACATCATGAAATGGTGTGCAGTGAACCCAGCATGCAGAGGGGTAAACAACGGTAACGGAAAGAGCGTCAGAGGTCGGTCTGAAGGGCCAGCTGTGTGGATGGTGTGTGTATAAGGGCAAAATGGGCAGGGAATCCAAAAAGGAGTAAGAGGGATTTGAACCAGTACACTGAAGAGCCCAAACACAGCTCACTGACACCAATACCAAACCACTGAGCCACCTGCCCACCCAAACAACCCAAAGAAAGGAAATATATGTAACAGCTAGCATGTGACAGATAGGCTGGATGGAGGGGACACTGCAGTGTACAGTGAAAGTCTTGCTTTCTGTTTGGTCTGGGGACACTGCAGTGTACAGTGAAGAGAGGGAAGGGTGTGTGGAGAAAGGACAAAGCCGGAGCCATTGTATGGTAAGAACAGAACAAATGAAAAGAAAGGAAAAGGAACCTGTGGGACCCAAACCCACAACCTATGTTGGCTCCATGCACGTTTGCAACCACTATCCCAAACAATCACAACAAGCACAATGCAAATATGTTCCACCAAGTGGCCATCGTGTCTGCTAGATTATCACGCAGTAGTGCGTCCTATGCGTTCTGCATCTTAAGCGTGTTGCGGAGAACACGCGTAGCAGGGCATCTGACGCGCAGCGTGCACAATAACATGCGTGATGTTACAGAGCTTTCTACGTGCCTTATGAGATATGTCTAGGCGCTTTAGCATAAATGGTCAGATTATGGTACATAACAACACACATCCTAGACAGATGTCACATGCGTTATTGTGCACACTGCAACACGCATTCACCGTAACACACGTAAGATGCAACATGCGTATGTCACAATACTGCACACTACCTGTCCATTGCCCTTCCCCTGTGCTCCTACCAGTTCTAGGACTACAACTGTACACCAGCCCCCAACCATGGTCTGACATTCACCAGCAGCAGGCACAGTCAGACTGTACCTGCTGCACTACGCAAGGTGTCCCGGCCATGCACGAACCAACTGTGGACACACTGCTAGCCAGTCGATCCTGCATGTTCACAGTGGAACTATGTGCACCTAGACCTGCGTTGTATGGCACAGGCACCCAGCAAGTGCCCCAGTGACTGGCCCCCAGAACAGGGGGCACACATATATCACCTGAGACAGATACTATGTAGCACTATGTGGGAACATAGCCATGCCATGATCACTGTTTGGTCAGTGTGACAGTGCCCTAACAGTATGACGTGCTGTGGCCACCTTGTCCATGCAGGTGGTGGTTGGGCACTACAATGCCCCATCCATTGCCCTACACCCTCTGCAGATGCATCCTGCCCAGTCCGCCCTGTCCGGGCCATACCCACAATACTTTGTTCCTCATTATGCACATTTGCAGGCTAATGCTCATAATAGTGGGACATTGTGGGCCCAGTGAGGTGTAGGCAGCCGCGAAACAATGGATAGACATACACACACACACACACACACCAATTGCAGCATTGTGCAAAGATAGGGGTGGTTGGCAACCCTCCCCGCCAAACTGGTCCTGATCACAGTGCCGACATTGCCAGACTGTACAGGAGGTAGTAGTAGTGCTCCGGTGGTGACTGCGGCTCCATGCTGGGGCCAACAGCCTGACTCTGCATTGAGCTTTGGGTAGTGGAGCCTGTGTGAGTAGGTGTTTGCACCCCTTTTGGCCGCTGCTTTGGGGATTGCACATGTTGCTGTTGTATCTGCATTGTAGGGTAAAATATAAGGACATGCTCTGCAGGATCCACAGCTGGGACCTGAACCTGTGACCCTCTACTCCAAGATACACTGGCTGTGTGTGTTGCACCACACTGTTGCCACAGAAGCACAGCAGTCCCTGGGGCTACCTGTACTTCACCTCAGCCAGACCTTTTCTGTTGCACTGCACACCACATAATGGTACAGGGCATGGCCTGGGTGCACTTCAGGCAGGTGCCACTACCCCCTGCAGCACCAACACACACACCCCTGCCATGCTGCCTGGCCATATGCTGTCGGTGCTAGTAGTCCCAGGCCATCCACTGTACAGATAGGCGGCCGCCTAGGGAGCGAGGTCTGTGGTGGGGAGGCATACATGGACATCCTTCATCCCCCCATCACCACCTACCAATATTATGTCCCTTCCACATCGGGGAGGGATGGCTGGGGTGATGTCAGGTCAGTGCCATAGCAACTATTGGCTAGAGTGCACCAGGTAGATGTAGGTGGATTGTGTTTGGCCTTGGTTAGCTGCTGTCTTGCTGATTTCCGCTTTCTATGTTCCTATGTGCCACCTAGGCAAAAGCCTAGTCCACCCTGTGCCCCAGCTGCCCCCACTACATGTCCCATCTGCAGCGCCCTATGCCCCATTTGCACCATCGCCATAGTGGCCTTTCATACTTGGGCACCATGCTGTTGCTGCAAATGGATCACTACTATCACTTTTCTTGGGCTCTCTGCCTATGTTTTACATTGCTGACGCTAAAATGGTTTCACCCTCTTGCAAATGTGCATCTAACGACAGGTTTTCAGACCCGGTAATCTTCAGCCCTTCAGTACCCTGCGTTAGTGCCGCGGGAGCTTCTCCCCACTCACTCCCTGCCCATTGACCCCCTTCTCTCCGCCCTCTGCAGGATTTACCACAGATGGTGACGTCAACGCACGTTAGGTACCCTTAACGCGCATTGACGTTACCTAACTCAGTTTAGTAAACATACCCCGTAGTCTAATATATCTTCCTGTTGTGTCTCCTATCTGGAAAACATCATCACTGAATAAACTATACACTGAAATCAGATATCAAATATATATTCAACCTCCTGGTAGCAACAAAATACAATTTATTTGGAAGACAATTTACTAACAAAGAGGAGGGCTTACCCTGCCGATTTTGTTCACATCAGCTCATCCCACTGCCCCCCACCCCGAGACCTGTATTAGCAATTGGAGAAGAGAAAGAGGAAAAAAAAAAAGGTAGAGAGGCATAGGTCACAAACCAAGAACGAAGGAATACAAAAACATATTATTCACCTGGTCAAATAGTGTTCTAAAACTAAATTGTTTTACCAGCCAGTACATTCCATAACCCGCAGCTCTCCATACGATGGTTAATAGCTGTTCTGTCCATGGCTGCCTCTGCGCTACATCTCTGCGATTTCAATTTTATGTTTCTTCGCAGCCTTAGCTAATCAGTTCCTCAGCCCATCAGAGCTCATCTTTGTTAACTATATCATAGTGTTCAGCACTCTGAATAGGTTTCTTTTTAAAGTGCTCCTCTCTCAGTCAATCCATGGGTGGTAGAGCTTCCACAAAGGTCTGAGCTTCCTTGGGGGACGTAAAAAAGCGCTGTTGATTCTGATAGTCCACTCTCAAGCGTGCTGGGTACAATAATGCAAACTGGACGCTCCTCTTTATCAGTGCACCACATGTCTCCGAATATTCCTGCCGTTGTTTGCTCACTGCCGGAGAGTAGTCCTGAAAAAACATAATATTTTTCCTGCTGCTTCCTTCTGCTCGATCTCGCTACGATCTGGCTGCCCACAAAACCGCCTCCTTCTGTGCAAAATTGAGAAATCTAGCGATTACCACTCGTGGTCTATCATTGTAGCATTGTATATGACAGCAGATAAAGAACAGTATAGTCCATCTAGTCTGCCCAGCAAGGCAGCAAGAGTAGGTGCACCTGCCATTCCCCCTTTGCATAGGCCCAAACGATTTGCTCTCTCACTTACAATCAGCCCTATGGCTGAGAGGGAAGTTAAGAGGCAGCCAAGTTTCCAAATATCCACGTAGCTCCGCATCCGCCACTGTCTCAGCAATCCCAATAAACCTTAGGTTTTTTCTCCTTCCCCAATTTTCCAGGTCATCTATCTTATCTCCCTGTTATTTTATAATTTCCTCTATTTTTTCAGGACCTGGCTGTGCGTTAATTGTGTGTTCTCAACTGTTGAGATATGGCCTTCTGCTTTTCAATGCGGTTTCCGATCTCCGTTACCGCCTGATTTACCTGGTGCAGTTGCTCGGATAGTATTTGGAATCTTCCCACCAGAGTCGCCACCACTGCATTAGATACCTCGTCCACTACGTTAGATGGTAGGCCGTTCTACTGGCTTTTTACAGTCGCGTCAGCCATTTTAATGTCCGTCATGTGGCTTTTCTCTTTCTTCACCAATTTTGTGACTATCAGAGGGCAGAGGTCGCAAATATTGCTCTGTGCCGATGACTGATACTCCCCTTCCCTTTGGTCAAAGTTTACCGGTAAAATGGGCTTTTTAATTGGTAAAATTAATTACAACGAGTGAGAAATCCCAGAACCCAGTGACCGCAGCCGCCCGGCTCACCACATCACGTGACCCTACCATATTATTTAATAGGTTTTCAAAGTCTGTAGGTAACTTACAGGTGATGTTTTTTTTCTATCCACTCACATGTTGAAATTTTAAATCTTGAAGTAACCCTGAGCCAGATCTTTCTTTAAATAAACTGGTGTGCCACTAATGTCGAGGCTTTCTCTTTTTTTAATGAGGAGATACGTTAAAATTATTATAGCACCTCTAGCAAGGACTAAACCCTGATTTCTTCTTGGGAAGACATGCTTGCGCCAACAGCAGCAGCACACTCGCGAACAAGGTGGATCACACTGTGGGCAGCCTCTCTCACTGAATGCGTGCTTGGCACACACTCTGCATCCCAAGTAGCAACAGTTTTGTTGCATGTTGCATTACATGTTCTGATGGCCCACTGTAAATGCACCTTAATATATACAATGTTCAGGTTCTTTGCTATACATGTTCTTGTTTGTTGTACCTGTTTTTTCTTTTTACCTTTCTGCATCTCCCTGCCCAAGTAAGTTGCTGAAGATAATGTAAGTTTCATAAAAAAGATCTTCTTGATCCATTCAATATTCTACAGTCTCCTTACAAGAGACATGCTTCTAATAGATGCAGCAATGCATCTTCAGAGAAATCTTGAAATACTACATTCAGAAGAAGTCTTCTCTGCAGGATAGTCGTCTCTATGATTCTCTGAAAAAGCACGAAGGGAAGTCTTCACTGACACCTATGAGTATCAGGTCATGTTTATTTCTTTGCTGGGGCCTAGGCAAAGAAGCACGTTAGCCTCTTGCCCCCCCCCATCCTAATATAAATTAAATACATGGTTAGTACTGCAGAAGAAGAGCAGCAGGAAAGAAGCACTGCTCACTGCCTACCCTCCTGCTGACTAGAGGACAATGCACAAGGAGCAGAGAGGATCAACAGACCTCTGCAGGCAGAGGTTGCTCTGGTCTTCTCTGCTGTCTCCCCTCACCTCCACTCTTCTTTCTGCCAGCATCTAACTTACCAAGCAAACACTGTCTTGAGAGTCATCGAATTAGGGCATCTTACAGAGCTCTTCCTAAACATTTGGGCCCTAGGCACATGTCTACTTTGTCAATACCTTGTCGGCCCCTACCCTGAGAGCCTCCATTCTTCGGTCCTTCCACCTCTCAGCAGTCTACATTAGGATTCCAAGGGGCTAATTTTATAACAGGCCACCTGGGTTAACATGTGAACAGTCATAAACATGTATAAGTAGTCATTTATTTGCACAAATGACATAGTCACTATTTTGTAAGCATGAGAGCATATTTAATCGCATGCAGTTATGCCGTGGGTGTGACTCAATCATAATCCCCGTGTTCAACCCACATATTTATCTCCAAGTTGTTTACTCTCTTGTTCAATGTAAAACAAATCTTGTGTGATTATGTACTGTTGTTCATTTTAAACTGCCTTGGAACAAAGGCGGTATATAAAAAACAGTTAAATAAATAAAATAAAATAGAAAGGCACGCCTGATCTTTACCTAACCCACCTTGAGAAACCACATTCTTTCTGGGAAAATGTTCTGTGAACAGATGAAACCAAACTTGAGCTCTTTGGCAATGCAGACCAATGATACATTTACAGGCGACGAAATGAAGCTTATAAGGAAAGAAAACACCCTTCCCACAGTTATATATGGTAGAGGTTCCATAATGTTGTGGGGCTGTTTTGCTTCCTCAGGAAATGGAGGCATGTAATCTATTAGAGGAATCATGTAGCTAGAGGACTGCCAAGGTATTTTGGAGCAAAATGTGCTACCTAGTGTCGGAAAACTAGGTCTGGGTCGGAGGTCATGGGTCCTCCAGCAGACAATGACCCAAAACATACATTTAAAAATACAAAAGAATGGTTAAAAAGGAACAAACTGACTGTTTTAAATTGGCCAGCAATGAGTCCTGATCTCAATTCAATTGAGAACCTTTGGAAAGAACTTAAATCTGCCATTGGTGACTTCCGGTATGGCAATGAGCTGATCGGACGTGTGGCGATCGGCTCCTGACACCTACCCCGAAAAACCGGCAACATTTCCATATACATCTCAATAGACTACCTACAAACCCCAGCCCCAGCGCAGGACGAAGTGCGGGAGAGTCTAGCCAACGTTCAGCGATATCGGAGGTGGTCTGATGGCAACGAAACAGCTTCGTAGAGAGAAGCCTAGACCTCCCGAGGGCAAGATGGCGGAGAACATGCCCAGGAGCCCAAAAGCAGATGATAACCAGGGACTGGTGGCAGACGTTAGCGCGGCAGTAGTGCGGGCATTAGACAGCCGCTTCTGCGAACTGACGGACCAGATGCAAAGTGTCAGCCAGTCCATCACAGATTTTACCGGCCGCATAGAGCACGTGGAGTCCCGCATCTCGGATGTTGAGGACACCCAGCAGACCCTGCAGACCAAAGTGGAGGCCTTGGAACTCCTTGTAAAACAACAAGGAGAGAGGCTAGAGGACTTAGAGAACTGCGGAAGGCGAAAAAACCTCCGGTTTATCGGCATTGCAGAGTCCGTAGCAGATGGCGCCCTCTCCAAGTTCCTGTTGGCTTGGATAGAAAAACTCTCAAACGGCAGAATGGAAGGCTCTATCCACCTGGAACGGGTGCACAGGCTGGGCCCTAAAAGGGAGAACGCACGGAGACCGCGTGCCGTGATTGCCCGATTTTTGGACTTTCGCCAAAAAGAAGAGGTCTTAAAGATGGCGAGAAATCGCAAAAGTCACCCCGCGGACACCGAACAGATCATGGTATTCCAGGACTACTCAGCCCTAGTAAGCCAGCAGAGAAAAGCTTATTCTAATATTTGCACGCAACTATTCAACAAAGGGGTACGATTCACTTTGCTGTATCCGGCCCGACTCCGTGTGGAGCATCATGGACGACCACGTTTTTTGCAGACCCCGGCGGAGGCTCAATCCTTCCTAGATGAATTGACAAACGAGCCTGCTTCTCCCTCCTGAGGGGAGTGCGGCGTGTTTGAGGCCGAGGAGAGCTTCTGCGGAGTTCCGGTAATGTGAGTCAATAGACTTTGTTCGACATGCTTCATGGGGCGAGCTGATGCCGATATGGCTCCACACCCACATGTAATATCTAAAGAGACATGATCCCTCAATATTCATAGGAGTTTGGACTCTGGCCGGCAAACTGTGTGGGAGCGGGGTGGTATGCTGGGCTGAGCGATGTATCTAACATGGAGGGATACAGTGTTGCTTTGTTAATGGAATGGAAGTTAGCAACTAAGTTAATAGTTTGTTTCAGTTTAAGATTTGGACTCTATGTTGCGACAGTGAGGGGGGGGGGAGGGCGAGTTGGATTCCCTCCCTTCCCGTTAAAAGTCATAGGCAGCTAACAAATTCATCGCCTCGAAGGGGGGGGGGGGAGGTAAGGAGGGAGGGGGAGGCCTACTCCCATCCGTGGGCTTGGGATTTGACCTTGTGGGGCCACGGGGCGAGGCAGCGGATTTCACTTTGGATTGAGCCATTGGGGCCTTGTGGGTTGGATCCTCTGCCGGTTTCAGGGGCGAGGGGGCCCGCGATCTGTCTTATTCTTGCGGGCCCTCTTGGCCCTGGATTGGGGGCGGGGAGTGCACAATCAAGCGGTGTGCTAGTTCCATGTGGTTTCAGTCTCATACCTTTACAATGGTCCCTGGGACGCAGCTTGGCACATCTGGGTTTAGTGAAATTCTTATACATCCCCCGGAGTGGAGATTAGGGGAGATTTGAGTCCGTATGGCTGGAGCTTACGATTGTCGACGCCCCGGAGAGAAGGGGCTTGGTAGCGCTGGATTGGGGAGGGATCTTTCGGTCTGGGCCTAGCCTCCGACCGAGGGACCTCACTGCTATCTAGACGGGTGGCCCTGAGGAGGGGGTGGGGGCTCCACCTGGCCAGGACAGACTCTGGGTGGCCCACCTCATGCACGTCGATACTTCTATTGTACTTTATAGCATAATGGATAATACAATAAAGCGCTCCTTGATGGTTCCACCCAGGTCCCCCCCGGGGATCAATGAGACAAAGTAGGTGCAGATATAATCTATTAGTTGGGGGGTGGTGGGGGCGGGGGGCCTGAGAGGGGAACTAGAGAACCAGCTAGGTGGTTAATAATAAGGTGCACCAAGGGGTGGGGTAGGTGTTACTGCCATAGGAAGTATGTCCTGCCCTTCAGGGAGGACTGAGAGCTACGGGGAAAGAGAGAGGGGGAGAAGAAGGGATCTAGGGAGGGGAAGGGGAGGGAGGAGGGGGGAGGGTTCAGCTTACACTCCATACTATACCTATTGGCAGAATCAAGATCTTTATTCTAAGGATGGAGAGGGGTTCCAGGCTGGGAGAGCACCCTCTACGGAACTAGTGATAGAGTTTTGGATGGGCCATGGCACTTCCCCGCTCCTCTGAAGGTAATTACATGGAATGTCTGTGGACTGGATAGTCCAGTTAAACGATACAAAATATTACAGGCTCTAGCAAGACATAAATGCGATATTGCCCTCCTTCAGGAAACCCACCAGACAGCAGAGGAACATAATAAATTGCGTAGGGGCTGGGTGGGTCAAATTTGGGGTTCTCCTGCCTTGGGAAAGAAGGGGGGGGGTGGTCGTGCTGATCCACAAACGCGTGCGCTTCGCAATGGACAACGTCATAACAGACACTAACGGGAGATTTGTCTTGTTACAAGGCTCCCTTGAAGGGCAACCAGTGATCATTGGAAGCTTATATGGCCCTAACATATTAGACCCTCGTTTCTATGATGGGTTAGCATCCAAAGTGGAGCAGCTACCCGAGTGCCCCCTAATATTGGGAGGCGATTTTAATGGTGTTTTAGATATCGATTTAGACACCTCCCGAGGAGGAGAAGCACGGGAGCGGGGCCCGAAGGCCCGAGTGTTACAAAGCTTTAGGGCGCGATTAGGCTTGATCGATCCATGGCGGCTTTTACATCCTTTTGAGAGGGACTTCACCCACCAGTCTCGAGCACATGGTACCTTGGCCCGTATTGATTATTTCCTGCTCTCCAGTGGCTTGTTCGCCCTAGCGGAGGAGGTCCAGATTGGTCCGTTGGAGCTCTCAGATCATGCGTTCGTATGGACTGATCTGCATTGGGGCAGAGATCTAACTCGGACGCGAATTTGGCGATTCCCCCTCGAGCTTTATCGGGATGCGCAGTTCCTCCAATTTATCCGGCAGCGCTGGAGAGAATTTGAGGCTGACCACCAGTGCCACAGCGATGACCCGGAACTAGTGTGGGAGACGGCTAAGGTGGTGTTGCGGGGGGACATCATTGGGTTCGCAGCGCGGAAGCGACGCATCATAGCAGACCGCATTATCCGCCTAGAACACCAGGTCACTAAACTGCGCCGTCAGCCGACGCTAGCCAATAAGAAACAGCTCTGGGAGGCACAAGTAGATTTAAACGAGTTGATACAACAGAGAGCTAAAAAATCTATCTTGTACTATCGCTATCAGCTACACTGTCACGGGAATAAACCGGGGAAATTATTGGCCCGATGCGTGAAAGGCTCTAGAGGGTCGACCTTGGTGGCAGCATTGCAAGACGAGAAGGGCACTCTCCATAAGGAGAACACGGCAATCGCTCAAATATTCCGTACCTTTTTTCAATCGCTATATACGGCGGAACCCATTGATCCTGTGGCAGCACAGGACTATTTGCGGAAGTTGGACTTGCCCCACCTTAACGAGGAACAAAGGACGTTATTGGGCCAACCCATAACATCACAAGAGATACAAACTGAAATCTCTAGGGCCAAATGTTATAAATCACCGGGTCCAGACGGCTTAGGGGCCGAATTTTATAAACTACTTAATGAATATACGAGGGCCGTTTTTTTTTTCAACCTCCGATCGCTCCGTGCAGACGCTACGCGGGCAGCAGAAAGCGGGCATGCGCTGTAGGCGACTGCGCAGCTCTTGCACTACACACTCCGCCATTGTTGACATTCAGGCGTCAGTCGGCGTTGTGCTACAGCCACGTAAACATGTCCACCATGATTGATGCTCCCTCCAAGTGTGAATTGCGAAGTGTGATTCGTTTTCTACAGGCTGAAGGCCATAGTGCTGCAGAAATCCATCGGAGAATGAGTCGTGTGTATGGGGAAAACTTCATGAGTGATGGTGTTGGGCCAAGGACGCAAATCTGTCATTTCAGATGACCTGGTGCAACGAGTTGACAGAATGGTTAAAGAAAACCGCAGATTCACCATTACTGCTTTGTCTACGGAATTTCCAGAGGTTTCAAGGTCTGTTTTGTACTCTATTGTTACTGAACGGTTAGGCTACAAAAAACTTTGTGCACGTTGGGTCCCAAAAATGTTGACGGACGGCCACAAAAGCGCTTTCAAACCAATGAGGACCTTCAAACCAACGTCAAGGACTACTTGAATTCATTGGCGGCAACTTTCTTTGCAGAGGGTATTGAAAAGCTTGTCCACAGATATGACAAATGTCTCAATCTCTTCGGTGATTATGTCGAAAAGTAACCGTAAGTGTACCAATCTTTTGGTAATAAAATTATTGTTTTATATGAACTTGTCTTTTATTTATAGCCTATCGGAGGTTGAAAAAAAAACGGCCCTCGTATAACCCCAAATCTGGTAGAGGTCTTTGGTAAACGGGCGGAGCAGGGAGCTTTCCAGTGGGGGGACAATCATGCTCATATCATCCTGATCCACAAACCGGGCAAGGACCCAGTACAGGCGTCCTCATACAGACCCATATCGCTCCTTAACTTTGATTTAAAACTGCAAAGATTCTGGCGACGCGCTTAGCGGGTTTGCTAGACAATTTGATCCATGAATCACAAGTGGGATTAGTCAAGGGGCGGGGCGCGTTTAGGAATATGCGAAAAATACTGGCTTCTTTGGAGTGGGTACATGATCGGAGACTGCAGTCCCTTCTCATCAGCTTTGACGCGGAAAAGGCGTTTGATATATCAATTGGCAGTATCTGCGCTACGTGCTACCGCAGTACGGCTTGGGGACCCCCTTTTGCAGGATGGTGGAGAGTTTATATGCCACTCCCACAGCGGGAGTGCTCTGTAATGGGGTGCTCTCTGCGCCGTTCTCTCTCCAGCGGGGCACCAGACAGGGATGCCCTCTCTCGCCCCTGTTGTTTGTCCTATCCCTAGACCCTCTTATAAGGACAATAGAATCTTCTCGAGAGATACACGGAGTTCCGATAGGCTCCTGTCCGTTTAAGTTATCGGCATTTGCTGATGATCTTTTGGTTCATTTGTCTGTCCCTAATCGATCATTGCCGTCACTATTGGCAGAAATAACGAACTTTGGGCGCTTCTCGGGGTTGCGCATAAACGCCGATAAATCTGAGGCCCTGGATGTGCTGGGACAGACCCGAGGGGGATGGGTGGGTCCGTTTCCCCTGAAATGGGCGGAAAATGAATTTATCTATCTCGGTATAATATTGCCTCGACAGCCACAAGAATTATATAAGCGAAATTTGGAGCGGATCCTGCACCGCACACAGACGCAGCTGCGGGCCTGGCAGTCTCTCCCGCTTTCTCTGTCTGGCAGGGTGGCGGTGGTTAAGATGGTAATACTGCCGAGAATCTTGTATTGGATGCAGACGTTGCCGGTCTGGCTGCTGCGTCGCGATCTACGGCGAATGGAAGCGGCGATTCGAGCCTTTCTATGGAAGGGAGCCCGGGCACGTATTCCACTGACCCGGTTGATTGGAAAGTGGCGGGACGGGGGGATGGGGCTTCCGGACCTAGGGACTTACGCCCTAGCCTGTCAAGCCCGACACTTGGGTGACTGGCTGGGAGGAACAGACACATATACACCTAGATCATTGGAGGAGAGCCTTGTGGCACCGCTGACATTACTAGGGGTCTTGCATAGTGCGAATCGCGATCTACCGCGTAAAGTAGTGAATAGTGTCTTAATAGGTTCGGTCAAACGCACATGGCAACATATCAATACCTTTTGGGGGACCTCTTGGAGGGCCTCTTGTTGGCTACCCTTACAAGGGAACGTGCATTTTACCCCGGGATCTGAATCGTTGACGTTCCGGGACTGGCGAGTTAGAGGCATAACGACTCTGGGACATTTGGTAGACCCCTCCGGGAAAGGCAAATCCTTTTTGTCTCTGAGTAGAGAGTATGATTTACCTTTGCGACACTGCTTTGCTTATATTCAGGCCTCCCACTATATATCTTCCCAACCTAGAGAGGCGCTGAGAGTAGAACGATCGGCCCAGATTCTAGAATTTTTTGACTTAGGAGGGGAGGAGCCCTTATCTATCTCGAAGCTAAAACTCCGCCTGGATTGTTATCGCTCTATCCCTGACTATCAGACAGTAGAAGAGGCGTGGGAGGTAGAGTTGGGTGGGGCGGTGTCCCCGGGGACGGTTCATAAAGCCCTTAAGCGCATAGTGGTAATTGCACACGGAGCGCGGTGGAGAGAGATACAGTTTAAATGTGTGACGCGAGCCCACTTTTCCCCCCGGAGAGCCTTGCGCAGCCACATAACGAGCGACGGCAGCTGCCCTCGCTGCTCTGAACCTCTGGCAAATTTGTTGCACATGTGGTGGGGTTGTAGCCACCTTACAGCATATTGGGCTAGTATATGCTCCTTTATGAGTCGGCTACTGCAGCGGCGACTGCGATGGACTGCTCCCTTTGTGGTATTGGATCGGCTTGACCTCCCCCACCCTTTGAAGAAAGGGGAATGCTTATTGATGCGCAGGGCCTGTCTGGCGGGGAAGGGGCCTATCCTCCGGAACTGGAGGGAACAAACAGCACCTACTTTTGGGGAGTGGCGCAATAACCTTCACCAGATGATGCTGCTGGAGAAATGGGCAGCTCGGGGAAGTGCCAGGCGCTGGACGACATTCTTACTTGTGTGGGAACCGTATATTCATAATCTTGGAGTTCATTGTCGTAACGAAGTATTAAGCGTAGGTCATTGAAGAAAGCCCAGACTGGGAGTAGATGGAAGGGTGGGGGAAGGAGTGTAACTGCCAAAAAATAGGAAAATGGATTTGGGGTATGGCTGAAGGGGAAGGGGGAGGGGGGAGGGGGAGAGGGGGGCGGAGGGACGGTATAACATAGGAAAAATTGTAAAACCCACCTGTCTTCGAGCCACGCTCCATGTGGGGATCAGAGCACACCCCGCATGGATGCAGGATCGTATTGTATTGTACTGTTGTATGATGACTGTTTATGTTGTTTGGTGGCCTATAAATAAAGTTTATAAAAAAAAAAAATCTGCCATTGGTAAAAGGAATCTTGGAAAGATTCATGAGCTGGAACAAATCACAGTTGAAGAGTGGGAAAAATCACCAGTAGACAGATGTAAGAAACTTATAGATGGCTACGAGAAACGTTTGGAGGCTATCATCACTGCCAAGGGTTGTGTAATCAAATATTAGTGAAGGGTACCATTAATCTTGTTCAGGTCATATTTTGTTTTTTCTCAGACATCACTACGTCTAAGGGGTAAGTTTACTAAACCATCTTAATGTTACCGGCGCTAGTTGCAGCGTTAATGTGAAGAATGCCATATAAGGTAGTGGGTGTTCCAGCGGCAAGGTAGCAAGAATCTGTATTGCGCGATAGTGGGTGCCGTGGCACGTTAACCCTAAGTTCATGCCAGCGCAGTGTTAGAAGCTATAAAGATGTAGTCCACTGGTTACTGCAATGACTGTGGAGACAGATCATGGGTTTGATCCCGCAGTGGTGTTATGTAAGAAGGCTGTCTGAGGCAGTTCCTTTATTTAATTTAAATCAGTGCTGTCCGAGGCATTTCCTTTTGTAATTTAAATCAGTGCTGCCAGAAAAAACACCCTCACAGTGCCGGAACCTAAGGTGCCACATAAGGTGCCCTATAAGGCACTCTATAGGGCACATTATAAAGTGCCCTGTCTGCCAAGGCACCTTATAATGTGCCCTATAGGGCGCTTTATAGAGTGCCCTTTGAGGCACCTTAGGCTACGGCACTGTGAGGGTGTTTCTGCTGGCAGCACTGATTTAAATGAAAAGGAAAAACCTCAGACAGCCTTATTAAATAACACCACTGTAGGATCAAACCCATGACCTCTGCCTTTGTAGTCATTGAAGTAACCAGTGGGCTACATCTCTATAGTGTCCCCCACACCACTGGCTGGCTACAGAAAGACTGCAGGTCACCACACAGTCTGCTGTGGTTACCAGGATAGGGTAAGCCCACCCGTACCCATGATGCACTGCACATGGAGATCAGCAGCCTACATCTGATCACAAGATGGGGTATGCGCCTCTATAGCACCCCGGCCTGGTAGGGGGAACTGACCGTGTGTGTTACTGGCACAGAGTAGCTACAGACCGTGACATTGTGCGGTTCCTGTGCTCACCCTGAGGGTGAGGTGGGGCGCCCAGCACCAGGTCCGCAGCACCTGGCTTGGCTAAGATAGGCTGTGCTGCAGGTCCCCATCAGTGCCAGTGTGTGATAGGTAGCCCTTGCAGACACACCTAGGAAACACCTGTGTCCATCTGTATTTCCCAGTCACGTCTAGCCCTTGTGGACTATGATGCACCCAGAATAGTGCATGTCCTGTGTGGTTGCCATGGTCACATGTTATAAGAGAAGGGTGGTGCTTGGACCCACATGCGGATTATGTAGCACCACCGAAACCGCCCTCTGTGGGTCAGGGTGGGGGATAGGATCTCCCACCAACAGATCCACATTCTACATTTATTTATTATTTATTTATTTAACATCTCTTATATACCGCACTATTGTCATCAGCGCGGTTTACATGAAACAAACATATACATACAGGGAACTGTAATGCATTTACAAGTAACAGGGGTTTTTGAACTTGGATTAAAAAGGTAAACTATGTAAACTAGTTAACTATTTATAATATCTATACACATTAGTCACATTGGTTATCATTTGGGTTGTCTTGGTCATAAGAAATGTCGGTAGAATTTTCATGAGAAAAGATTAGATTGGGAAATAGCTTAAGAAGAGGTGGTGTTTGAGGCTTTTTCTGAATTGTGTTAGGCTGGCTATAGCTCTCAATTCTGGAGGGAGAGCATTCCAGGCTGTTGGGGCATGGATACTGAAGGCTCTTTTAGTTGTTTCATTAGTGTATCTGACTGCTTGTTTCGGGATTGTTAATGTATTTATAGCAGTTGATCTTCTGGATCTATTGGGGGTCTGTAAGTGTACAAGGTTGGTGATGGTTGATGGTGCTTGGTTGTTTAGGGCTTTGAATGTAGTAATCAGGATCTTGTAGTGAATTCTCGTGTTGGTTGGTAGCCAGTGGAGTCTTTTTAGGACTGGAGTTATGTGATCTGTCTTTGATATTCCTTCCAGTACTCTGGCAGCGGTGTTCATCGCCAGTTGAAGGGGATTTAATGTTGCCTGAGGGAGCCCATATAGAATTGCATTTGCGAAGTCAATGTGAGGCAGAGGAGACCCTCAACCCCAGTCCTGCTGAGGAATAGGCACCCTACAGGGCAGTCAATGCAGAGCTGTATGCATCACATAGGGCACTGGCAGACAAGCAGTAGGCCTGGAAAAGCTCAGCTGCCCCCCACCTCTATCTGACATTTACCAGCAGAGGGCACAGTCAATTTCCACCCACTGCACCCTGCAAGGTGTTCCAGCCATACACATGCTAACTGCAGACAGTCTGCTAGCTAGTACATAGTGCATGTTCCTGTAGGAACTGTGTGCACCCACAAATGGGATGTGAGCACACACACCAAGCAGGTATGTCAGTGATTGGGCCCCAGAAAAGGGAACCTATAGATATCACTTGAGAGAAATAATGTATAGCACTATGGGGGAACCTAGCCATGCCATGGTCACTGCTCAGTCAGGGTGAGAGTGACCCCCCCCCCCCAGCATGACATGCTGTGGCCACCCTGTCCGTGCAGGAGGTGGTTGGACACTACAATGTCCCAGCCATTGCCCTATGCCCTGTGCAGATGCATCCTGCCCAGGCCGCCCTGTCCGGGCCATACCCACAGTACCTTGCTTCTCATTATGCACATTGGCAGGCTAACACTGGAAACAGTGCAAGTATTGTGGGATCAGTAAGGTGTAGGCAGCCACAAAATACTGGATAGACATACATACACTCCCACACCTATTTCAGCATTGTGCAAAGAGAGAGGTGGTTGGCAGCCCTGGCCGCCACACCAGTCCTGGGCACAGTGCAGGCATTGCTATGTACTCAATACTTTTAGGGTCACTCCCCGGGGTGGTAAACATTGTCAGAAACAAAAACTGAAACACACTCCACAGATATCAGAAAGGTTGCTATGATGAATCTCTGTCAACAAATTGTGTTTAACTTAGGATTTTTTATCTGACATTAATCATAGCAACCTTTTGATATATGTGAAACATGTTTACAAGTTTAAGATGGCATTGTTAAGGTATGCAGGTGCTAGTATTGATAGATGCTGCTCCACGCAGGGCCCAGCAGCCTGACTCTCCATGAGCTGTTGGATAGTGGAGCCTGTGGGTGTGGGTGTTTGTGCCCCTGTTGGCCTCTGCTCTAGGGCAGAGGTTCCCAACTCCGGTCCTGGAGGGCCAAACATGGTTCAGGTATTCATGCTGTCCCTAATGAATATTGTGGTGATGAGAGTGATCAGGAAATAATGGAAATAGAGGAAAATGGTACTTGTGCCTTTAAAACTACTGACAACCAAGCTTTGCACAGAGGTAAAAAAACTACTTTGGAAAAAAGTCAAGCCAAGCCACGCCCTAGCTCTGACGAGGAGGCAGGCTTGCTTACTGATTATGAGCACACGTGCAAAGGAAAAGGTGTGGCAGGAAAGAAACATGTTTTTAAACCCATCTCCAAACAGAGCACAAGGGGGGAGAAGAAGAGAGAGAGCACACGGAGCTTACAGAGTTCACAGAGGAGTTCTCAGCGTGCCCGGAGGAGTTCCCAGGAGGAAGAGAGTTCCCAGGGGGAAGAAAGTTCCCAGGAGGAAGGAGCTCAGAGAGTTAGGAGAGCTGAGAGCCACAAGGAGGCTGACTTCCAGTTGCTGAAGGCTGAAAGCAGAGAAGGAAGCACTCCATATCTGAGAAAAACTCCCAGACCTAAAGCCAGCAGCCAGTTAGTTGGAAAGGCTACAAACCAGCTGGAACAGATACCTCTGTCCAATATTCAAGACCCTATGCTGAAAGTCCAACTGCTAGAAGGTGGGTGGATATGTTCCTTTGGGGAAAGAACCGTAACCCAGCCACAAGCAGTGCAGTAAATGTGGACACACTAGGGACTTTAAAGCAAGCATTAGAGGGAGGGAAAGCTCACTCCTCGAAGATAAATGTTCATGACCAGAAACAGAAGTTATGGAATGAGTTTTATGAATTCCTACAAGCCAGAAAGTTTGAAGAAGCTGTTGAGTCCAAAGATAAGCCAGCTGTAGTACCAGAACCCATGCAGATTGATTGATGTGAGTCACAATCCATTCCAGAGGACTCTCTAATGGATTGCTCTCTTTGCTTTAAAGAAACTTGAAAAACCTGTAAGCAGGGTTAAAAGAAGGTTTTGGAAAAGAAGAAAACTACCTTTGCTGAACTTGCTTATAAGGCTGTGCTGTGTTTTGCTTTATTGAAGATAACAGTTTTTGTTAAAGAGACTTGTGCTCAGTTTACCTTCAGTTCCAGTTTGCCTTACTTTACTCTTGTGTTATTGGAGAAGTATCCATTGTGTTTGTGTGCCTGAACTTTAATGCGTTTGGAAATCCACAAAATAAATATTCTTGTTTGCCTCAACCATCGGTTGCACAACTACAGTTTGTCTTTGAGTGTGAATTATCTACTACAAGTCCCAGGGTGCATTGCTGGCGACAAAGAATAAAGTTGCATTTAAGGACAGACGAAAGGCAGCCCATAGCTGTAAGCCTTAGGCCCAGGCTAGGGTCCCACAATATGCATGAGATACATTTGCATAAAATGGGGGCGGTGCATGCAAATGCATCTCAAGCGTATTTCTTAGGGACAGCATGAAACCTGAATGGCATTTGGCCCTCCAGGACTGCAGTTGGGAACCTCTGCTCTAGGGACTGCACATGTCTATTGTGTATGTGCTCTGTAGGGTAAAATATAGGCGTTTATGGGATGTTTATTTTATCTGCAATAAGGGTTCCTTCTTTATTACTGTGGTTTAGTACTGGGTAACATATAGGGACATGGTCTGCAGGAGCCACAGCTGGGACTTGAATCTGTGATCTTCTGCACCTGAACACACTGGCTGTGTGTACTGCACCAAACTGTTGCCACAGAGGTGGGGGTCATTCCCTGGGGATACTATTACTGTTTGTCAAATAGGCCTTGTCTTTTGCAGTGCACGGCACCCACCTAAACAGGGCTTGGCTTTGGTCTGCTGTGGGCAGATGCCACTGCCCCCTCCACCACCAGCACCCCTCCGCCACCATGCTGACATGCCCTTATGCCGGTGGTGCTGGTGGTGCGCATTCCCAGGCCATCCAGTGTGCCAGTAGGCGGCTGCCTATGGTGCATGATATGGGGTAGGGGTGCTGACATGGACATCAGCACTTCCCCCTGGCACTGCCTGCCCATGTTCTGTGCCCTTGGGGGTACCTGCTGGGTACTGTCCCCTGGGACACTGTGGGACGCACACTCATGGCCATGTTGGACCCTGGTCAGTTGCTGTCTTGCTGCTTTTCAGTTTCTGCATTCCTATGTGCCAGGTAGGCATCTGCCTAGTCCACACTGTGCCCCAGCTGGCCCACTGCATGTGCCGCCTGCAGCCCCCTGTACCCCATTTACACATCACCATAGTGCTCTTTCCTACGTGGCCACTCTGCTGTTGCTGCACATGTGAAAGCCACATAAGCAAGCTGCCCAATATACACCATAGCAAACCCTCATCATCACTATCAATGTTGGAACATTCATTTTGTAGGTGGAATCAGAATTGACCCTTCCAAAAGTGACATCTTCCTTTTTATTCTTTATGGGTAGTGTTGATTACTGTTTATCCTTGTTTTTTCTATTGGCCAGCTTGGTGTTTTGTATTTCTATTTTGGTTCTGGTCATTATCTCTCTGGTTTTTGCATGTTTTGTTACTGCACATGTATCACTACTATCACTTATCTAGGTCTCCCTGCCTTTGCTGTACATTGCTGACTGAACTGGTTTCTCTCTCCTGCAAATGTGCCTCTAACACAAGGTTTTCAGTGGCGTTAATTTTCAGACCCTGATTTCACAGCGTTAGTGTGCCTGGGGCCTCTCCCTGCCCACTCTCTGCCCATTGACCCCTTATCTCCGTCCTCTGGGGAGCCTTACTCCACCCTCTGCACACCTTAACACTGCCAGAGACGTTATCACGCGATACATGATGTTATCGCACGGTAATGCGCCATTATCGCACGATAATTTCACTTATCACGTGATAACATCGCTGCTGCAATGTTAGTGCTGTTTAGTAAACATACCCCTAAGTTGCACAGACATCTTTTTTTTGTTGTATACCTTTGAACATACTATTAAAATATTATGATGACATACAGTTGGAATATTTCAAGATATTATACACAACATACCTAAAATGCAAGAGTGCCAATAATGTTGACCACAACTGTAACTGCTTAGCACACTTTGGTAAAAGGGCCCCATGGTTTAAAGTAAGCAGAAGTAGTGATGCCACATACCTTGTAATTAAATCTATGTTCAGTGTCAATCTTCAAACCCAAGCTCTTAACCAGAGAGGCCACAGTCAAAGAAAGATTACCAACAGAAACAATGGAAAGATCCTGAGGGAGGGTGGAATGACTGACACACATTACTTCATTTTTGTTAAGTTTTAGAACTAACCAATTTTCTGAGAGCCAATTCTGGACCAGAAACAAACACTGTCATAGCAACTCAATGACATCAGCAAGATACTTCAAAGGTAATAAAAAATGGAATATCATCTACATATTTCCAGAACCAATATTTTTGATCTCTCAAAAAGATCGTAGGAATCTACACGTGGACAAAAAATACTGCTGGTAAGACGACAGAACTCTGTGGGACCCCTGAAGATAGGAGTGTCTAGGAAGATTCATTGCCGCCAGATAGGATTACAACTATGAAACCACTGACCAATGCAGCCCCACAGCAGAAAATCTCTTCTGCTGTCTTTTCTAATGTTTGGTCCATTTTTCTTCTGGGTTAGTTTTACAGCTAAATACTTTTGTGTTTCACATAGTTTTCCTCCATAACACAGTTCACTTCCATATTTTTTAGGTAGACCAGATTCTCTGTGGACAAGCAGGCAGTAAGACCTCATGCATGGATGACGTCCCCAAGAGACCTTGCACGGGAACACTCCTCAGCTTTTGTTGGAAGCTTTTGGGTGGCTTCACCGTGCTTGCATGCCTCCTTCCTGCCTACCGCTGCAGTGCTATCTTCTTCAGTCTTTCATTTTCTGTGGAGCCCCACGTACTGTACATGTTCCAGTAAAGTGCTTCATTGGTAACTGCTATCTTCCCTTCGGAGATGCTTAATTGCATTGAATTTTCTTGCCTGTCATCGTGGTTACTTTTATTGATTGCTATATTTTCTCCTTTTGTATTTTTCAAATACTTATCTAGTGGCACCGACGGTGCCTCAGTTGGGCTCTCCACCATCGAGCCTTTTGATTTTGCCATGGCTATTTTTCCAAACATGTCCCAAAACTTACCAGCAGGTTTAAAAAGTGCACCAAGTGTGCCCAGACCATTTCCATTATGGACAAGCATGATTGGTACCTCCAGTGCCTAGAACCTGATCATCCGCCCTCTTCTTGTAATTTGTTCCTGCAGAAGACAAGGAGAGGCCTCAAGGGTCATGAAAAACATGTTTGGCATGCCAGAGCCTGATCCATTGTCTTTGGCATCAACGTCATGGCCTCCATGCCTTTGAAGGTGGTTCAGGATGTTAGAAGGGCGTTCTAACCTCTCAAGCTCAGTTGGAGTCAAACGCTCGCAGTGCCCCAGACCATCGGTCATCAGTTGGCCTCCTAGCAAGGAAGGAACTGACATCGTCCTCATCGACATCGCTGGGTGCTCAGACCAAGCACTGGGAAAAGGCATGAGTGCATCGGCATCAGTGTGCTTTGCGATGCAGGGTAGAGAGTGAAGAGTGCTGCGTGAGTGCCCCTCAAAGGTGCCATGCAGGGGAGGACTGCTCAAACTCCAAGGGTTCAGAGGGACACCAACAGCCTTCCAATAGTCAAGCTCAAGCAGCTGATACCCCTGTACAGGTGCCAGGTACATCGGTTGAAGTTACTCAGGCCTCTGAGCATTTGGAATCAGCAGCCATGGAGAAATGGCTCCTAAAGGCCCTTGAGGATCGCATGGCGGCCCTGTTTGTGATGCAGCGCACTGAGGCCTTGGCATTGGTATCGACCATCATGCAACCGATTCTGGAGACACATGCCTTGCCCCCATCAGAGGCATTGACATTCGGACATTGAAGGGATCAGATGCCAGTTCCAGTTCAGCCAATTTCCCTCTCCAGTTTCTCAGGGTCTGATGTACCCTCGAAGCCCAGATGGGCTTCGGAGCATTGGTATTCTCAGAGAAGCTCCCATTCCCCTCAATGAAGAAGAGACCTCCGGGCACAGGATCAGAGGTATTTTGACTTCTTGTAAGAGTCTGACTCTGATGGCTGGATAACCAATGTGGAATCAGAGGACTCAGAGTTAGGTAGGAAGTTGAAATCCAGAACTTCCAGGGTAGCATTCTCCGAAATGCTTCCTGTTCCACGCGCAGGACCCAAAAGGCAGGCAGAGCTCCGGAGTCTCAATGCGTGGATGAGACAATGGTGCAGAGATGAGGGTTTTGGATTTGTTAGGAACTGGGGAACATTCTGGGGAAAGGAGGGGCTCTTCTGAAGGGATGGGCTTCACCTTAACCGGGATGGAACCAGGCTGCTGGCAATAACCTTTAAAAAGGAGATAGAGCAGCTTTTAAACTAGATATTAGGGGAAAGCCGACAGTCGCCCAAGAGCGGATGGTTCGGAAGAATGTATCCTTGAAGGATACTACCAAAAGCAGAGAGGTTCCACAAAAGAGTAAAGTAGCCCAAATGCCCTCAAGTATGGAGCAGACAGAGCTTAAAGATCCCAATTTACCCATGTCTAACAATAGCCAAATTAACATAAATAAAATACATTCTCTAAAATGCTTGTATGCAAATGCTAGACGTCTAAAGAATAAGATGGGAGAGTTAGAATATATAGCACTAAATGAAAGGTTAGATATGATTAGAATATCAGAGACATGGTGGAAGGAGTACAACCAGTGGGACATTGTGATACCTGGGTACAAACTATATCGTAATGATAGAGCTGATCAAATTGGTGGAGGGGTTGCGCTCTATGTTAGAGAGGGCATTGACTCAGAAAGGATTAAAGTTTTGCAGGAAACAAAATCTGCTGTAGAATCTATATGGATTGAAATTCCATATAAAAGGGGGAAGGCGATGGCAGTGGGGGTGTACTATCGAGCACCTGGCCAGAATGACCAAATGGATGATGAAATGCTCAAAGAAATCAAGGAAGCTAACAAAAGTTACAGCGCAGTAATAATAATGGGTGATTTCAATTACCCCGGTATCGACTGGGTCAGTGTCACATCAGGACATGCTAGGGAGATAAAGTTCCTAGATGAAATAAATGACTGCTTCTTGGAGCAGCTGGTTCATGAACCGACCAGAGGGGAAGCCATATTAGACCTAGTCCTTAGTGGAACACCAGATCTAGTGCAAGGGATAAGGGTGTTGGGGCCACTTGGCAATAGTGATCATAGAATGATCGCCTTTGATTTAATTAGTGGAGGAGGGATAGTAAGGAAATCCACAGTACTACCTTTTAACTTTCAAAAGGGAGACTATGATAAAATGAGGAAAACAGTTAAGAAAAAACTAAAAGGAGCAGTTGTGAAGGTTAAAGACATACATCAAGCTTGGGTGTTGTTGAAAAATACTATCTTGGAAGCCCAGACCAGCTGTATTCCACGCTTTAAGAAAAGTGGAAGGAAGTCCAAAAAACTGCCAGCATGGTTTAAAGGTGAGGTCAGAGAGGCTGATGTTGCCAAAAAAGCATCTTTCAGGAAATGGAAAAAAGAGCCAAATGACGAAACCTGGAAACAGCACAAGCACTGACAAGTCAAATGCAAGGCTTTGATAAGGCAGGCAAAGAGAGAATTTGAGAAGAAGCTTGCTGCGGAAGCAAAAACGCGAAATAAAGACCTTTTCAAGTACATTCGTAGCAAAAAACCTGTGAGAGAGTCAGTTGGTCCATTAGATGATAAAGGGGTTAAAGGAGCACTAAGAGGCGACAAGGCGATAGCGGAGAGACTGAATGAATTCTTTGCTTCAGTCTTTACTGAGGAAGATGTAGGGATGTTACCCATGACTGAAGTGGTATTTAAAGGTGCGGAAGAATTGAAGGAAATATCGATACATTGGGAAGATGTCTTACAACTATTAGATAAACTGAAGAGTAGCAAATCACCTGGGCCGGATGGTATACATCCAAGGGTGTTGAAAGAACTGAAATATGAGATTGCAGACCTGCTATCAGTAATCTGTGAACTATCATTAAAATCATCTCTAATACCTGAAGATTGGAGGATCACCAATGTAACACCAATTTTTAAAAAGAGTTCCAGGGGTGATCCGGGAAACTACAGACCGGTGAGCCTGACGTCAGTACCGGGAAAAATGGTAGAAACCATCATAAAGAATAAAATTACTCAGCATGTAGATAGTCACAACCTAATGGGAGACAGCCAACATGGCTTTAGACAAGGAAGATCTTGGGGCATGTTTACTAAACATTCCTAACGTGCGGGACCGCGGTAGTGTGCCTGTGCCATATAAGGAGTGGGTGGTTCAGGCCGAAAAAGGAAAAAAAAAGACCGTATGTTTGCGCGTCGCGTTAATGTGCGGGGCCCACATTAGCGCGTCGGAAGGCTAAGCGGGGCGCAGCTGTGCACATATAGGAATAGAGCCGTAGCACAACGGTGAAGACAATAACCAATGGTGCAGGGGCCACGGGTTCAATCCCCCAGTGTGTGCAGCCCAAAAAGGCTGGCTGAGGCACCACCTTGAATGTGGAAATGTGTGTCAGGAGGCAAAATAATTTTGGGGCGGCATAAGGTGGCGCACTCTTCATTTTGGGGCGGCATAAGGCGGCGCACTGTTCATTGTAGGGCGGCATAAGGCGGCGCACTGTTCATATTGGGGTGGCATAAGGCGGCGCACTGTTCATTGTGGGGCGGCATAAGGCGGCGCACTGTTCATTGTGGGCAGCAGGATGCGGCGCGCTGATGGCCACAAGGCGGCGCGCTGATGCTAAAGCAAAGGAACACAGCCACAGCACAATGGTTAAGACACTGACCAATGGTGCAGGGACCAGCGGTTCAATCCCTCACAATGCCCATTGAAAAAGGCTAGCTGAGGCAGTATATTTTATGTTGTGGAGTGCTTTAGGAGGCTTTTTAATTCTATTTTGTGATAACTACTAGCAAACGCACTCTCACAGCATGTTAACATAAGGCGGACCATAAGGCACATGTTACAGTGCACCGTCCGCCAAGGAACCCTAGAATGTCCCCTATAGGGCAGCATGTATGTTGCGACACAGGATAATGTATAGTGCACCCTATATGGATGCCAACCATAAAGTGCCCTCTAGGGCGCCCAATAAAGCACCCTCAGAGGCACCTTATGGATACAGTACGCTGAGGGTGTTATTGCAGGCATCAACATATGTACAGTAAATGTAAAAAATGCTTTGGAAAACCCTATCACAGAACCCCACTGTGGGTATGAACCCATGACCTCTGGCTGCACAGGCAGTGGTGTAACCATTGGGCTACACCTCTATAGCTGTAAGCAAGCTCCTGCCTGGCTGCAGATAGCCTGCACGTCACATCACAGACAGTCTGCTTGTGTAAACAGGATAGGGTTAGGCTACCCGTACCCATGATGCCCTGCACATGCAAATCAGCTGTCCACAGATGCACACAAGATGGGAACTGCACCCCTAAAGCTACCCGGCCTGGTAGGGGGAGGTGTCCTTGTGCACCCACATAGCACCTCGGCCTGGTAGGGTGTCCTGAGTGGGTGGACAAACGGCAAAGAGTAGCTAAACACCATCACATTGTGCGGTTACTATGCCCACCCTGAGTGTGTGATGATGCGCCCAGGACCAGGTGCACAACACCTTGCATGGCTGAATGCGGCCATGCCAGAGCTCCAAAGCAGCAATAACCTGTGAAATAGGTAGGTGCTGCATAAACATCTTGGAGATCGCTGTCTGCCACAGTTAGTGGAACACCCCCCCCCCCCAGTGGATAAAACAGGGTCTCCCACCAACAGATCCCCATACTATCTTCTTTTTCCCCCTCTTCCTCCCCCCCATGGCAGCAGAGCCAACCATCAACCCCAGTCCTGCTGGGGAAGCAGACACCCCCCCCCCCAACAGGGCAGTCCAAACAGCTCCACACACATCCATAACACAATATCAAACAGACATTAGGCCTGGATATTCATAGATGCACCTCACCACTATCTGATATTCTCCTGCAGCAAGCCATCGGCCACAGCACCCTGCAAGGCACTCCATCAAGACACATACCATCTGTGCTCAGTCTGCTGGTTGGTCCTGATGGAAATGCATGCACCCACAACTGGGGTGGCAGCACACACAAGCAGATAAGTCAGTGAAAAGGCCCAAACAGGATGGGTGTGCCTAGCCATGCTGCCATCACTGCACACTCAGGGTGAGAGTGATCCCCCAGCAGCACATACAGAGGTCCCCCTGTCTCTGTAGGTGGTGGCCGGGCACTACCATGTCCCTGCCAGTGCCCTATGCCCTGTGCAGCTGCATCCTGGTCAGCCCACCCTGTCTGAGATATACCCATGGTCCCTTGCTACTCATTATGCACATTAGCAGGCCAATACTGGCAACAGTGCTGGCAGTGTGGGCTGTGGAAGGGGCTTGCAGCCAGCACCCACTGTATAGACAGACACACACTTCCACACCTATGCCAGCATGGTGCTACTATTGAGGAGGTAATTAGCCTTGGCCACCAAACCTGTCCTAGGCACGGCAAGGCATGGATATGGTACGCAGTACTGCTGGGGGTCACTCCCCAGGGTGGTAAACACCGTCAGAGGCCAGTCCTGGAGCACGCCCCGCAAACACCTAACAGATTGTTCTGATGGGGTCAACTAGCAGTGTGTGCGTAACGTATGGATATCTATTTGCCAGTACTCCTAGCAAACGTCTCAGAGCTGTGTACCGTATACCTCAGGTGTAGGGTGACATTGCTAAGGTATGCAGGTGCTAGTATTGGGAGATGCACGCAGGGTCCACTGTTCTGCTTCTCCAGGAGACATTGGCCAATGGGGCCTGTGGGTGTGGGTGTGGGTGTGTCTGCCCCTGTTGGCTGCTGCTTTACGGCAGAGATTCCCAACCCCAGTCCAGGTCTGCATCACACTGTTCGTGTTTTCCTGCTGTCCCTCATGAATATGCATGAGCTACATCTACATGCCATGGGGGTGGTGCATAGATATACAGCACAGGCATTTGTATGAGTGGCAGCATGGAACCTGACTGGTGTGTGGCACACCAGGAATGCATTTGGGAGAGTCTGCTCTAGGTACTGCCCCTGTTCATGGTGTCTGTGCTCAATGGGGTAAAAGATAGACGTATTATCATTGCATATGTCCTCGACACGAAAGGTGTGTCCTTACTATCACTGTGTAGGTGTGGGAAAAATATGTGGCTAGGATTGGCGGAAGCCCCAGCTGGGCTTTGAACCTGTGACCTTCTGTTCTTGCATGTTCTGTCTGTGTGCACTGCACCACCGTGTAGCCACAGGTTGGCTGGTTTCCCTGGAACGTCCATGACTGTGGATCCGGCAGGGCCTGTCTGTTGCAGTGGACTGTGCCAGCCTGCAAATGGCTAGGCCTCTGTCTTTTGTGGCTAGCAGCCACTGCCCCCTGCACCCAATGTACTCGTCCGCCAACATGCTGGCATGAGCTTCTCTCAGAAACAGCAGATGACCAGATTGCAATGTGGCAGTATGGGACTGCATTTGGGGGATTTGGCTGTAGGTAATGCCCATTGTTGTTGTGTTTTTGCAGTGTTGTGTAAAATATGGGTGTTTTCCCCATGCTTATGTTCCCTGCAATACAGGGGTGTCTGCGCTATCTTTGTTTAGTGGTGGGTAAAATATAGAGGCTGGGCTGGCATGTGCCCCAGCTGGGATTTGAACCTCTGGTCCTAGAGGTACTGGCTCTGTCCGCTGCACCACACTATGGCCACAGAGACAATGCAGCCCCTGGAGGTAGTATACCTGGCAGGATGGAGTCACAAACCCTGCTCTACACATTTTTACTGTGGGCACATGCACTCTGTCTGGTGACAAACGTGCACATAAACCCGGAAATGACCACAGACACTGGGGGACAATATATCACCACGCTGGGCAAAAGTGATATTAATGGGCAACCATAGCAAACACTCCCAGGAAAGCTCCAAAAAGGACATTTGTTTTGGATGAGTCTCCGCTCCGTAGACCCTTCCAATATTCATTTCTTCTTTCTGGAGCTTTCCTGGGTGTGTTTTCTATATTTGCCCATTACTATAACTGTTCCCCAGCTGCATTACTATTTGTGATATTTTTGTTGTGGTCACTTTCTATTTTTATTTTCACTTTTGTGCTGTGCACATGTATCACACTGCTCACGTTTTGCAGGATTCCCCAGTTTTGCTGTACATTGCTGACGGAAATGGTTTCTCTTCCCTTTAAATGCCCTCTACCGCGAGTGTTTCACTCGCGGTAGTTTTGCTTTGGGATTCGGCCCCGATAATGTGCGGGGAGCCTCTCCCCTCCCCTTCCCCGCCCATTAAACCCGTCTCTCCGCCCCTCAGGAACCTTCCTCCGCCCTCCGTTAGCCGTTCCACGCCTCTATCGGACATTTGCGGGCCCGTACCTGTGCGGGGCCCGTTATTGTGCCGCGCACCTGTGCAGGGGTGACACGCATGATTGCGGGGCGTTTAAGCGCTCTTAAGTACCGCTTTTAGTGCGCTATTTTGTGGCGCGCAAATTAGCGGTTTTTAGTAAACATGCCCCCTTGTCTTACTAATCTGTTATGAAGGAGTGAATAAACAGGTGGACAAAGGTCAGTCGGTTGATATTGTGTATCTGGACTTTCAGAAAGCCTTTGACAAGGTTCCTCATCAGAGACTTTTGGCAAAACTAAAGAGTCATGGGATAGGAGGCAGTGTACTATTGTGGATCAGGAACTGGTTAAAAGATAGAAAGCAGAGGGTAGGGCTAAATGGCCAATTTTCCCAGTGGAGAAAGGTGGGTAGTGATATACCCCAGGGATCTGTGCTGGGTCCGCTGCTTTTTGACATATTCATAAATGACCTGGAAAGTGGAATAACGAGTGAGGTTATCAAATTTGCAGATGACACAAAACTATTTAAAGTTGTTAAAACCCAAGAGGATTGTGAAAAATTGCAAGAGGATCTTGATAAATTGGAAGACTGGGCATCAAAATGGCAGATGAAATTTAATGTGGACAAGTGCAAGGTTATGCACCTAGGGAAGAACAACCCAAACTATGGTTACATGATGCAAGGTTCCACATTAGGAACCACCACCCAGGAAAAAATTTAGGCGTCATTGTGGATACCATGTTAAAACCCTCGGCCCAGTGTGCAGCGGCGGCCAAGAGAGCAAATAGAATGCTAGGTATGATAAGGAAAGGAATGGAAAATAAAACAAAAGATATTATAATGCCTCTATATCGTTCCATGGTGAGACTGCACCTTGAATATTGTGTGCAATTCTGGTCGCCATATCTTAAAAAGGATATAGTAATTTTAGAAAAGGTACAGAGAAGAGCCACCAAAATGGTAAAGGGGATGGAAGGATACTCCTATGAAGAAAGGCTAAAAAGGTTAGGGCTCTTTAACCTGGAAAAGAGACGGCTGAGGGGAGATATGATAGAAGTCTATAAATTAATGAACGGAGTGGAACGGGTAAACGTAGATCGATTGTTTACCTTATCAGAATATAGAAAGACTAGGGGACATGCAATGAAGCTACAGGGTAAACTATTTAAGACTAATAAAAGAAAATATTTTTTCACTCAACGTGTAATCAAACTCTGGAATTTGTAACCAGAGGATGTAGTAAAGGCTGTTAGTGTAGCTGTGTTTAAAAAGGTTTGGACAAGTTCCTGGAGGAAAGGTCCATAAACCATTATTAAGAAGTGACCGAAGATATCAATGCTTGACCCAGTACAAGCATTGTGGAACTTGTGTCTCTTGGGGAAACTGCTAGGTACATATGATCTAGATTGGCCATTGTTGGAAACAGAATACTGGGCTTGATGGACCTTGGTCTGACCCAGTATGGCATATCTTATGATCTTATGTTCTTATGAGTTCAGGTCCCTGGAGCTCCTGTCGGACCCTTCCCCACCTCATGAGCATCAGATATCTCCCCCTAAAGAGATGACCTTCCAAGTTTTTGTGAGGGATATGGCCAGGGCCATACTATTGTCTCTGGAGACTGAGGATGAACCCAGGGCAGAGGAGTTGGAAATATTGCAGTACTCCTCGGCGTCTAAGGAGGCGGTGACTGTGTCTGTACACCACATCCTGCATAGGGTATAGAAGAGGATGTGGGAGAGGACCCTCATAGAATCTCCAGTGAGTAAGCAACTTTACTTGATGTACAGGGTGCAGAAAGCTCCTGATTTCGAGAAACCGCAACCCCTGCACCACTCCTTGGTGGCTGAGTCCACCCTGAAGAAGATTAAAAGCACCAAGACTCATTCTTCGGACCTTGGACTCTTTTGGGAGGAAGTGTTTGCAGGGTTCGATGATTGTTGCCTGAGTGGCCTCATACAAGCTCTACATGAGCATGTCCCACAAAGACATTATGCAGGACCTAGCTGACTTGTCTCAGTTCCTTCCTCTTGAGAAATTGGAGCATTTTCACACCTTAGTGGGCTATGGCAAGGACTGTTCAAAGTTCCTAGTTTGGGCAACCTCTGATGCCTTTGAGATGGCATCGAGAGTAGCTGAAGTAGGCATTGGGGCTTGGAGACTTACCTGGCTCCAGTTGTCTGACTTGTTGCAGTAGTGTTTTTATGCAATTATACATATTTCACTTTTACTCCCATTGGAGAAATTTGATCGGCCATGTCTTGATATCATTTGCTGTGCTACACCCATGGGCTGCCTTACTATCCCCAATAGATTTCTTAATATTGTTTATGGGTTTTATTATCATGTGTTTTAATATCTGGTGCCAATTACACTGCTGGGAGTTGGAGCTTTTTCTCAGTAGCGACCCAGTGGCCCACCATTCATTGTACTTACTGTATGTGTTGCCTTGCGGTGCATTTATAATTTTTATTAATGCGGTGGGGAGAGAATAAGCATCAGTCAGTCTGATGCATATTGTTATAATTGTGGAAGGTTTGGTGTTTGATTTCAATATCGAGTGAACCCATCATAGTGCACTGGATTTAGATTGCTTTTCTACATTACAACAGGACTCAAAATTGTATGTATTTTCTTACAGTGTTCTGCATTCATACATACTTTCACTTCCTTCTTCAATTGGAACTTTTTACTTTGTATTTTCCCTGGTTTGATGCAGTTGTCCTCCCTGCTTTGATATAAATACACCTTCTGACAGTTTAGTCTTAATACTGTACACTATACTTTCTCCTCCATACAAGCCATATGTGGTGTCCACAATTTGGTTTGGGAACAACCAGGGTTTAATAATAAGGTGCTTCCCGTTCTAACATGTAATCACCTTCTCTCTTTGTGTTTTAGATATGACACATTTGCTGACGTTGTATATTTTTTCCAGCTTCACCAATTAGATGTAGAATTTTCAAGCACATGATTGGTTATCTCTCCGATTGTGAGGTTTTGTTTGTTAACTTTATTATTTGTTAATATTTATCAGTCATAACCATGTTATATGTTCCCAATTGCATGGCAATTTGTCCTATATAGGTTCTATAGTATATCAATTACTCTGTTTATTACTTTTATGGTAGGTTTTTATTATATTATTATTTTTTATCATTTTATTATTTCTATGGTTCATATCATTGATTTTATTATTTTTTTATGCTTTTATCTATGAGTAGTATGTTGATGACTGGTCAGTCTCCATGCATGTTGTTTTTGGATTTACATCCTCACTTTGCTTTTATTATTTCATTTTATGTGATTATTTATTTATGTAATTTATTTATTTGTTACACTTTTCTATATCACCCCTTCCAAAGATCAAGGACTGTTTACAGATAACCAATATGTTACATATAACAGTATAAAGGATTAACAGAACAGGTAACTATTCACATATCAACTATGTACAATATTTACATGAATTGTAAAACTCAGGTGTAAGGGGGGTTGAAGTTCTGTTGGTGTGACCTATGTGCATTTGGGGTGGTCATTGTGTGTGTGGTTGGATTGGGTGTTGTGATAAGGAAGCTTATCATAGTTCAGGAAGAAATTATACAAGAGGTGAATTGGCTCTGAATAAGCAACCAGTGCTGGCTGGTAAAAGCACTAAAACAGGGTGTTTACCTAAAAGACTACCAGACCCAGAATGCACTGGTTTACAGAAAGCCTCTAGGAGAGCTGAAGTAGGGAAACGTGTGCCTAATCAGAGAAGCAATGATGTAATCCCTAATCACACATCTCCTAGGGCAGGGCTTAATTCAGAACACCTGCAGTGTGCTAGGGTGGAGCGGCCATCTAGGCACTTTAAAGCTAGAAAAAATTCATCAGATAGGGAGCAAAGAGAGCAAAGAGAGCAAGGAGAGCAAGGACAGCAACGGGAGCTGGAGAAGGAGAAACTGATCGTGAACAGAAGGAAGAACAGAAAGACGTCCAGAAGGTCTAAGAAAGGAGCCCAAGGCAGTAGGTATACTGGGAGAGATTCCTGGGGCAAGCATTCTTCATTGGACTGGAAGAAGCCAGAGGCTTGGAGATATACAGCCAGGAACTCTCAGACAGCACCTGTAAAGGAGACGGCTGCATCTACAGAAAGAAGGAGCTCTAATACCTATTTAAGGAGGTATGGGAAAAGAGACCTGAAGTCCAGAGATTCTGACTGGAGAGCTGGGCACAGAAGTTTTGCTACCTACTGGCCAAAATACCCAGAGAGGAAACTTAATGACAACGTGATCTCAGGTATGAACTCTGATCTGTTCCCTAGCTTTGCACAAGGAAGACAGCAGGGAAACAGTTTCTATCCTGGTAGAGATCAGTTAGAGAAATCCTCTGAGCCAGTGTATGAAAGTGATCCTATGATATTTCAAGAGCAAGGGGAAATATCAGATGAGGAAGTTGAATGCATGGATTGTTCTCTTTCTAAGCTGCTGTTCTAAAGTAATGATCAGATAAGGATCAAACACCAAAAGGAACTGTACTGATTTTTAGCTTCCCAGAAAAGTTTCTTTGAGAGAAAGCTTTGGGGAAAGTTGGAGCCACGTGAAGAGTGGGCCAGCAATCGTTTGCAGCTGGCTAAGCACCTGTGATTAGAGCAAGGCACAAGTGCACGTGGAACTTTGAAAAAAAGCTTCTTCTCTGTGAATGGAAGAAAGCTGTTTTTTTTTGATAAAGAGAATTTTCCTTTTGGGTTTATTTTTCATTCCAGCACTGCTAAGAAAGTTTATTAGCAGGGACTAGAAGAAAGACCTTTTCTGTTCCATCAAGGTCTTCACTAAGTTGTTGCATAAGTAATTCAGTTGCCTTATTTGTTTTGTTTCCTGAATAAAACTCCTGGAGAAAATTATCCTGTTGATGTTACCAAGCATATCTGTGCGAGGGAATAACACCCCATAAATAAAATCTGTTTTCTGCTTTACACGCGAGCAACTACAATTCTTTATTCTTGTTAAACAGCTAGTTTTTGTGTGAAGGAACTACAAGACCCACAATCCTTTGCAAGTCAAGTAAATTCATGTCCTTGCCAAGATTGTGGAACTTTCACAACAAGCACCCCCGTTTACAGTGTGCGCTAATACTATCTTTAGTGTTTCCATAGTATTCAATGAAAAGAAGAGTTTTGATTTCTTTTCTGAATACTTGGAGGTCTTTAATCGAGCAGATTGAGACCATCTTAAAAGTGGTCATTAGGGTTTTATATTTTATTCGGCTCAAAATTGGAAGCCAGTGGAGATCATATAAAATGGGTGTGATGTGATCAGTTAATCGGGCCTTGCAGATAATTCTGGCTGTGACATTTTGTGCCCTCTGGAGAATACTCAGTTTCTTTTTGGTTGTGCCCTGTAACAAGCTGTTACAGTAGTCGAAGTGGGGGGGGGGGGGGGTGTGTGATAAGGGCTTGTACTACAGATCTAGTCGTGGGTGTCAAGGAGGGGTCTCAGATGCTGAATGATCTTTAGATTTAAAAAAGATGGTTCTGGCTGTTTGATTATTATATTTGTTTTAAGGTCATAGTCCCCTGAAGAAGGCCTCAAGGCTGAAACACATGTTGGCCAGACCTTGACACTACTAAAGCTCAGTTCTTCCAGTGAGGTGGTCCTCCTGTTTCTTTTTGTGTTGTTCTCTACAGTGCATGTTACACCCCTAGCATGTCTTCAGATGCAGCAGACTCAATGTGGACTCAGTGGACCTAGGCCACAGGTTACCTCTGGAATCGGAAGTATGTTGCCAGTCCCCTGTTCCAATCACTGTATTGGTGAATGGTCCCTCAGAATTTACTTAAAGGTCTCCCCTTTCAAAAGGATTCACCCTAGAAGATCTTGCCAACAGACGCATCCAAGTTGGGATGGGGAGCTCATCTTGATTCCTTCCACACTCAAAGCGACTGGTCTGTCCAAGAGAGTCTTCACCAGATCAACTTCCTGGAATTGAGAGCCATAGCAAATGCTCTAAAGGCCTTCCAGGATTGGCTGGCCAACCTTATTGTCCTCTTTCAGACTCACAACCAAGTCATAGGAATGGACACTGAACAGAGATTCAGTGGCCCGCATCTTTTGGAAGTGGGGCACTCCCTCGATAGACCTGTTTGTCACTCCACAAAATTCTCAGGTAGATAAGTTCTTCTCCAGAGTGGGATCCCACAGTGGACTGGTGTTGGACACTTTCCTCCTGCACTGGGGGGAGGGTCTTCTGTATGCTTACCCTCTAATATCTCTCATAGCGAAAACCCTAATGAAGCTCAGGACAGATGGAGGTACAATGATGCTCATTTCATAGTACTGGCCCAGTTTGGCCATGCTTCAGACCTCATTTTTCAGGACGACAGGAAGATGCTACATCCCAATGTCTGGTACTTGGCCCTTACGGCATGGATGTTGAGAGGCTAGTCCTGTGAGAGCTCAATCTGCCTGACAACATAACTGATTTTCTCCAGGAAGGCCTCGATGAGGAGGTCTTACGCCTGTAAGTGAAAGAGGCTTGCTACCTGGTCTGAAGGCGGCCCTGGTTCCTTTCATCTGCCCCACAAGGAGTCTGCATGAGCAGGGCTGTACCGAGCCAGAATCTCGCCCTGTATGACTTACACATCGGGTGTGCGCCCCCCTCCTCCCCATAGCTCCGTCCAGCCACCGCCTGCTCCTGCCCTGCTGCTGCCACTCTCTGTTTTCTCCATGGTGGTGCCGGCAGCAGGGCAAGAGCAGGCAGCGCTGGATGGAAGTATGGGGGTGGTGCGCATCCGATGTGCAAGTCGCGGCAGCAGCAGAGCAGGAAGGGATCAGACCTGCAGAAAGACCCACAAAAAAGCTCAGGGGGGCATTTTGGCTGCCTGCTGTTGCCTTGCCACCACTAAAAGAACAAAACGTGGCCATGGCAGGGCAACAGCAGGCAACTGAAATGCGCCCCATAAGCCTTTGCATCCTGTGCGGCTGTACCACTCACATAGGGCTAGGTACAGTACTGTGTTCGAGTATCTTCTATACCTCTCTGACTTAGGCCTGAAGTCCAGCTCCATCTGAGTTCACTTCAGCGTGATTGGGGCATACCATTGGGGTAGATGGGAATTCCATCTCGGCACAGCCTTTGATTTTTCACTTTATGCGAGGGCTGCTCCTCTTAAAGCCTCCATACAAGCCTCCAGCTGTGACTTGGGACCTCAATTTGGTACTAGTGCAACTCATGAAAACTACCTTTGAGCTGCTCAACTCATGTCCGCTGAAGTTGTTGACTTGGAAGCTCTTGTTTCTGGTAGCTGTCACCTCAGCGTGCCGAGTAATTGAGCTTCAGGCTCTGGTAATTCACTCACTGTATACCAGATTCCACCATAACAGAGTGATTCTTTGAACACATCCTCATTTCCTTCCAAAGGTGGTTTTCGAATTCTATCTCGACCAGTCCATAGTGCTACCTACACTTTTCCCTAGGCCTCACATCCCCAAGGGGAAAGCAGCATTGCACATAGAAACATAGAAAAATGACGACAGAAAAAGACGACATGGCCTATCTAGTCTGTCCTTCCATATCAACAACTACAACATTCCCCTTTTTTCCTTTAGAGATCCTCTGTGTTTTTCACATGCTTTTTTGAATTCAGATATTGTCCTCATCTCTACCACCTCCACTGGGAGACTATTCCATAGATCCATCACTCTTTCCATAAAGAAATCTTTCCGCATTTCACTCCTGAATCTATCCCCTTTCACCCTTATCCGATGTCCCCTCATAGCAGAACTTGCTTTCAATCGAAAGAGGCTCTCCCCCTGTGCATTTATGCCAAGGAGATATTTAAACGTCTCAATCATATCACCTCTATCCTGCCTTTCCTCTAAGGTGATGCAACGTATCTTAAATGGTCTGCTCAGAGTATATAACTGAGTTAAACTGTAGGTAAATACTCTAATATAACAAAATGTCAATATGTATATCTTCTGGCAATAGTTCTTAAATAATTCTTAAATAATTACTCAAAAAACTTATCGTAAAAAAATTTCTTTGTAAGAGCAATTGTAGTCTCAGACTCTGATGGCACTCAGAACCACAATCTCTGTGGAGAATCAACTGTGCCTCATTTGCATCAACGACTACTGATGAACTGTTTTTCTTCTTTTTTATCTTGTTTTTTAAGCAGTGAAAATATCTTACACCTCTATCACCAGACTATCTCAATCTTGTGTATCTAAAAAGGTTAAAATAATCAGCTTATCTTAGCTCCATTGGACTTTCTTCTTATTTTAAACCTGAACTAAGTATGCTCTCAACGCCTTCCTCTGGCGCCCGTTTTAGCGTTTCTCTCCTTGAGGGAGGTTCATCAGGAGAATCTAAAAATAGAAATGAAGTAATATTAAGAGCGTTGATGTGACTTATGCTCACTATTGACATCCTTCCGAAGTTGATGTGACTTATGCTCACTATTGACATCCTTCCGAAATATGCAAGTTCTTACATAGCTTCCCCCAGCAAACGTTTCAAAACAAACTGTTAAACTATTAAAAAGCCAAGAATTACCTACTAATGCTGCTGCCCACGTCTCTTTCTCTCACAATAATATCAAAAAACGCCGCGCATGCGGCTTAGACGAAGCAGCTGACTTTTATACTGATTACTGAGCACTGCTATCTGCATACTTGCCACTCAACTGAGGCATTTAATCCCATTGGCTGCACAGTGTTAACTCTGAAAATCCACTGTTGTTCTGCGAAAAGGAGCGTTTCATCCAAGGTCTTCCCTCTTATGGGGTGTGAAATTTGTTCTATGCAAAAGCATCTTAAATGCTCGAAATCGTGATGAAATTTGTCGCAATGCTGGACAATCGGAGCCGACAAACTTTTGCATTGGAGGCGGCTTTTATGCTCACACATCCGAACTTTAAAGGGGCGGCTGGTCTTTCCTATATAAAATAGATCGCAAGGACAACGGATGGCATACACTACCGATTCAGAGGTACACGTTGTGGCTTGTTTTAAATGGTAAGTTTTACCGTGACATAGAAATTCAGTCAACTCAGCTGTTATGGTGCAAATGCTGCATCGGCCACATTTCTTGTGACCTGCTATTACTTACGTGTTACGAGCCGTAGGTTTTTTATACACCGTTGTGTTCCAGTCTGATAAACCTCTCTGTATTGCTACATCCAGAAACACTATAGCATTAGCATCTATTGTAGACGTAAATTGAATTGCAGTATTACAGGTATTGACGGATAGAAGAGATCTTTCAGATGCCCTAATTTCCTTCCTTACAGAGTTGGCACAAATAACTATCACCCAAAAATTTTTTCAGTTCAATGAAGTGTTGTACCATCAGAAAATGGGTATTGCCATGGGAGCATCGTGTGCCCCATCAGTAGCGAACCTGTTCATGAGTGATTTTGAAAGTCGTTGGTTGTCATCCTCTTCTTTCTCACAACATATTAAATTATGGGCAAGGTTCATAGATGATATCTTTTTGCTTTGGAAGGGTCCTGAAAAGAAAGCTGAAGAGTTTATTGATTGGCTTAATACCTGTAATACTACAATAGATGCTAATGCTATAGTGTTTCTGGATGTAGCAATACAGAGAGGTTTATCAGGCTGGAACACAACGGTGTATAAAAAACCTACGGCTCGTAACACGTTCCTTCATTACACCAGTGGACATCCCATTCGACTGAAGAATAGCTTGCCCTATTCCCAATTCCTTCGTTATCGTCGAAACTGTTCAGAAATCACTGATTATAAGAAGCAGTCCAAACAACTGTTAAGGGATTTTTCAGAACGTGGATATCCTGTGCGTGTTTCACAACAGGCTTACAAACGAGCTTTATATAATGACCGTCAGTTATTGTTTCAAGCTTCCCGTCCCGAAACACAAGAAGACCAAGTGAACTTTATAACCAAGTTCTCTCCTTTGAGCTATAGAATTCAAGGTATAGTTAAAAACTATAGTCATATGATTCAAGCCATTCCAGAATTAGAGGATAAAAAGATAAGATGTGTTTGGCAAATAAATCGCAATTTACAGCAACAATTAAGTCCCACGGCCCTTCGTTCCAATGTGAACTATAAAAGTCAGCAAGTAATAGCAGGTCACAAGAAATGTGGCCGATGCAGCATTTGCACCATAACAGCTGAGTTGACTGAATTTCTATGTCACGGTAAAACTTACCATTTAAAACAAGCCACAACGTGTACCTCTGAATCAGTAGTGTATGCCATCCATTGTCCTTGCGATCTATTTTATACAGGAAAGACCAGCCGCCCCTTTAAAGTTCGGATGTGTGAGCATAAAAGCCGCCTCCACTGCAAGAATTTGTCGGCTCCGATTGTCCAGCATTGCGACGAATTTCATCACGATTTCGAGCATTTAAGATGCTTTTGCATAGAACAAATTTCACACCCCATAAGAGGGAAGACCTTGGATGAAACGCTCCTTTTCGCAGAACAACGGTGGATTTTCAGAGTTAACACTGTGCAGCCAATGGGATTAAATGCCTCAGTTGAGTGGCAAGTATGCAGATAGCAGTGCTCAGTAATCAGTATAAAAGTCAGCTGCTTCGTCTAAGCCGCATGCGCGGTGTTTTTTGATATTATTGTGAGAGAAAGAGACGTGGGCAGCAGCATTAGTAGGTAATTCTTGGCTTTTTAATAGTTTAACAGTTTGTTTTGAAACGTTTGCTGGGGGAAGCTAGGTAAGAGATAAGTTATTCAACTTCGGAAGGATGTCAATAGTGAGCATAAGTCACATCAACGCTCTTAATATTACTTCATTTCTATTTTTAGATTCTCCTGATGAACCTCCCTCAAGGAGAGAAACGCTAAAACGGGCGCCAGAGGAAGGCGTTGAGAGCATACTTAGTTCAGGTTTAAAATAAGAAGAAAGTCCAATGGAGCTAAGATAAGCTGATTATTTTAACCTTTTTAGATACACAAGATTGAGATAGTCTGGTGATAGAGGTGTAAGATATTTTCACTGCTTAAAAAACAAGATAAAAAAGAAGAAAAACAGTTCATCAGTAGTCGTTGATGCAAATGAGGCACAGTTGATTCTCCACAGAGATTGTGGTTCTGAGTGCCATCAGAGTCTGAGACTACAGTTGCTCTTACAAAGAACTTTTTTTACGATAAGTTTTTTGAGTAATTATTTAAGAATTATTTAAGAACTATTGCCAGAAGATATACATATTGACGTTTTGTTATATTGGAGTATTTACCTACAGTTTTCCTCTAAAGTGTACATATTAAGATCCTTAAGTCTGTCCTCATATGCTTTATAATGAAAACCACTAACCATTTTAGTAGCCATCCTCTGTATTGACTCCATCCTGTTTATATCCTTTTGAAGGTGCGGTCTCCAGAATTGCACACAATACTCCAAATGAGGTCACACCAAAGACTTATACAGAGGCACTATCACCTCCTTTTTTTCTGCTAGCCATTCCTCTCCCTATGAACCCAAGCATCCTTCTAGCTTTTGCTGTCACCTTTTCTACCTATTTAGCTACTTTAAGATCATCAGACACAACCATGCCTAGGTCCGAGTGGACAAAAGTACTTCACCCCTATACTATATTGCTCCCTTGGATTGCTGCAGCCCGAATGCATGACATTGCATTTTTTTAACATTAAATCCCAGCTGCCAAATTCTAGACCATTCTTCAAGCTTAGCTAGATCCCTCCTCATGTTATCTACACATGTTGAACTGCAAGAGGGCCTTAGCCTTCTACTTGGAGTGAACAAAGGACCATAGGAAATCTGTCCAACCTTTTGTTTCTTTTGACCCCGGCAAGCTGGGTGCTGCTGTTTCCAAACACTCTTTTTCAATTTGTCTAGCAGATTGCATCTTCTTCGCTTATGCCCAGGCGGGCTTGAGCCTTGATGATCATGTTACAGCTCGCAATGTCCGAACTATGGCTGAATAGGTGGCCAACTTGTGCTTGGTCTTCATGGAGGAAATCTGCAGGGCTGCAATGTGGGCTTCTGTACACAGATTCACATCTCACTACTGCCTGCAAGGGGATTCCCAATGCGACAGTAACTTTGGCCAATCTGTACTCTGATGCCTGTTTGGGGAGTAGAATCCAACTCCATCCCTCCAATGCCCTTCTGTCTGTCCAAGCTACCAAAATACCCCGCCCCCACTCCAAAAAGATGATGCCATGGTGGCAAGCGAGAAAGAGGCATGCAGGCTTAATCGAGTCTCCTAAAAGCTTCCAATAGAAGCTGGGGAGTGTTCCCACACGGGGCTCTGTTGAGGACGACACCCATGCGTGATGACTTATTCCTGCTGCCCATGGAGAACACCTGCTACAGGTGAGTAACTACCTTGTCTGGCAGCATATATCTAATTTCAGTTAAGGTCCTGTTTTAGTCTTTCAGCTATTCCATTGTACTCCAGTATGTGTCTCACTGTCTTGCAATGCTGAATTTTTGCAGTCTCAGGAAGTCCTCAACTTCCTTTCTGGTCAAAGTATAAGTGGTTTGTATTGAAATTTGTTCCTTATGTTAGCTCCGCAGAGTTCCCTGCTAAGAAATTCAATAATGGCTGAGTGAGGTAGGTAGAGTCTGAGATAGCGTCAACATCAGATGAAATGCTTTAAGAGGCTTTCCCGTAAGGAAATATTAACTTTACTGCTTAGAAGGTAGTAAAGCAATGTTGAGAACTGCTGTAACACTGATTAAAAGAATAAATTCTCTTTATATTTTTTCTAATTGAATCAAATGGTAGTATGACATTTTCAATAAAACACCAGGGGTTGGCATTTGATTTTCACAATTTCTTTTAACCAATACGTGATTTTAACTCAATGCTTTCTTTTTTGGCTTCTCAGCAACAGTGTTTCCAGTTAACAACAATTAAACTGGGGTTAACGTTGGGGGATCCAAGATGGTGGTCGACAGGTGCCACGGCTCCGGCTGATTTCTTTACTGGGGAAGAGGAAAGCTAAGACGGGCAAGAAGCCCTCCTCTGTCCCTTTAACTACCTCCCCATTACCTTGTGTGTCAGGTCCTCTGGACTCTTTTGTGCTTTGGCTGCAGCAACAGGTTTTGGTGCTGGCTCAGTGCCCCGCTAGCTGCTCGCCGGAGTCAGGTGGCTCGCCAGCCAGCATGGGGACGGATATCTTGCCAGCATCATGGTGGAGGCTTCCTAAGGCAGCGTTGCTGATATCTAGCCCTGAAAAGCTGCAGGAGATGAGTACCTCTGATGGGGGTGAGAGTATTCTTGCGAGAGGGCTGGCTCTGGAGCACAGATGAACTGCTGTTGGAGCTGTTTCGGGTCATTGTCTTGGCAGTGAGCTGCCAGGGGGAAAGGAGAGTGCGGCTGTGGAGTTGGCTGCTGGGGGTTTGACGGTGATGGATCTTTTGAGCTTAGGAGAAGAAGCTGGAGCAACGGGAGTTCCTATAGCATTTTCAATTGCTCGCCCTGAAGTTTTTACACTGGAATCTATTTGGTCTGCCATTGTGAAGCTTGGAGAAACTTTTGTATCTCAGTTCTCGGCTATTTCCACTCATGTCCAAGGTAACTCTTTGGTAATTCAAAAGCAAGCTGAAGAGCTCTCTTCTTTACAGACTGTTTCTACTACATTGCAGTCTAAGGTGACTTTGTTGGAAAATTATATGGATTTGCCTGTTAAGGATTCTTTAAACATGAAGTTTAGATTGGAAATGTTAGAAAACACTGCTAGACATTTAAATCTCCATTTGGTAAATTTTCCTAAGTCTTCTCATGTAAATGCTAGGGAAATGTTTAAGATGTACCTAACAGAAGTAATGGGTATCCCTAGGGAATCCCACCCTCCTTTGACTAAGATTTATTATTTACCTTTTGGGAAAAATGTTTTGACTGGTGGGGTATCACCTGGGGTCCCCCAGGTGAATGTTTTAAATGTGTCTGCTATTTTGGAATCCTCTGATATTGAAAGTATTGTTCCAGCTACATTGCTTGTAACATTTGCTCTTGTTACTGATCGTGTTTTTTCAGAATTTTTTTCCATAAAAGGGCTGCCTTGTTTAAAGGTTTGGTTGTCTGGGTTTTTCCGGATTTATCTAAGGAGACACAACTTAGAAGGAAGGAGTTTCTTTGCTCCGCCTGGGGGTTCAGCAGCTGGGGGCTCTTTTTTTCCTTAAATTCCTGGTTAAATTTCAATCTAATTTTCATGGTTTTTTTTAGCCTTCCCAGCTGCTAGCCTTCCTGAACTCACATAGATCCGTCGGGTTGGAGGTACCTCCTTCCTCTACCATATAATTATGCTGTTTGTTAGGCACCTGTTTGTTTTCCGAGATGTATTGGTTTAGTTTGTTTCCAATGTGATCTCCCTCTCATTTTGTGGGCTAGGTTGGGGAACAGGGAAAGGGGTTTCTTGTGATGGGAACCATGTATTTCTTCGGTTTGTTAGATTTCTTTTTCCTTGGGATTTTTGAATCAAACCTGTTCTCTTTTTCTGTACAAGTGTTTCACTTGGAATTATTGTAAAACGATAAATATAAAATTAAAAACAAACAAACCCCCCCCAATTAAACTGCATTAGATAAGTATCATTTATTAGTTCACCTTCACTCTTAGTGAAATCATTTTTATTAACATTTAACATTGATATACACGGTCACGAGCAAGCCAAGCAGCCATATACACTTACACTTATACTGTCTCACTCAGGACTGGTGCAACATCTGTACAGGTCTGACTAAATTCACACTATACACAATTGCTCTTCTTCTTTTAACAACCTAACCAATGTTGTTAACTAGTCCCCAACCCCGAAGGGGCAGCAACTCTTGGTTACAGTGCACAGAACACATTCTAAAGGCAAGAAATGATAGCCCATCCGCTCAGCTTCCCCAAGGCCAGTCTACCTTGCCCAACCAAATCAGTTTGCCCAGCCCTGTTCCCAGCGGGCATCCCCTCTCCCTCCCCCCCCATGGCGCCCCCCACCCCCCAATCCTGCCCTCCCTCCCTCCCACCCACTCTTCAATATTTCGCCACAGTCAGACACTAGCATTGGCTGCAGGCACTCCTCTGTCCCCCCCACGCTCAGCCGTGCATGCAAAACCCCATATTTGCCTATGGCTATCCCAGGCTCGCTGTCCCAACAACTGCGCTGTGCGACGCTCCATCTCCCGCAGATCCATCAGAGCTCTCACCCACTCCGCCACTGTGGGGGCGGCGTCATCCAACCAATGTCTCAGAATACATTGCTTCGCTACTGCAAAACTCTTAGTACACAGCATACGCCCCTCCCTTTCCAAGAAGACCTCCCCCTCATAGCAGTCGAACAAGCACCACTTGGGGCCCAGTTCCACCTCTCCCCCAAACCATTGCGCTATATAGTGACCCACTCCCCCCCAGAATCCCTGGATGTGTATACAAAACCAAAAACGATGTGCAAAACCCCCTCTTTCCACCCTACAGAGACTACACACATCCGTCTCCAGAAGACCTGCTCTCGCCGCCCAGACATTATGTACGTAAGCCCGCCAGAGGAATTTATACTGAATTTCTTGTAGTTGGATTGTCTCTGAAATCAACTTAATGGAAGCAAAAGCTCCCTGCAGGCACTCCTCCGTAACCTGTGACAGCCCATCATTCCTCCACGTTTCCACCAAAACAGCCAGTCGTCGGCCGCCCCCCTCCGGATAAAGAGCCATCGTCAGACTACGGATGTTTATCTTTCCTTCCAAACTATTGAACAGCTCTAGCATACCACCCGTTCTGGCTAATAGCTCATTTTCTTTCCGGAGTGTGAGAGCATAATGCCAGGCCTGCAGATAGAAGAAGAAATCCCTGGGTTCCAAGCCAAAGCGCACTGTCAGGGACGTAAAGGAGTCCAGTGTTGCACTCCCTTCTATACATAGCTGCCCCACATAACACAACCCCTTATTCGCCCACAGTTTAGTCGACAACCCCGGGGGGAAAGCCGAATTACCCAGCAAAGGAGTACAGTCCGTCTTCTTCCAAACCCTCTTACGACGGCCACATAAGACTCGCCAAGCGAGGCGCAACGTCCTCCAAAAACCCGAGGATTTGCATCCCTCCAGGAGCATTCCCCAGCTCCCCTGTAGCACCGCCAATCTGTGCCAGGGAGCCGCCATCTTATCCAGCAGGTCCACTGGGACCACCTCCGAGGCGCCTGCCACCATATCTCGTAAAATTTGCATCCAACAAACCATATTATATCCTTGTACCGATAATAAACCAGCTCCCCCAGCATCTCTGGGCTGAAACAAAGTATCTAACGCTATACGAGCTCGCCGCCCCTGCCACAAAAAACAAGACAAATGCCAGTGCAAATACTGTACCTCCTTCCGCCGAACCCATACTGGGTTGTGTCTCAATATATACGCCCATCTGGGAAACTCCACCATGTTAAATAACGCAATTCTACCCCGTAATGACAACGGCAACGCCCGCCACCGCCGCAGGCGCTCCAGAGACCCCTCAGTAAGAGGCAGGATATTTACCTCATAGAGCTGATCCAAATCTTCCGGGATCTGTACACCTAAGTATCTAATCTGTCCGTCTGCCCACTGCAGTGGGAAGACTCCCGGCCAGAGCGCCCTGCTTCGTCCCCCCACGTCTAAACCCAATGATTTAGCTTTATAAATTTTTAAACCAGAAAAAGCCCCGAAAGTATCTATAGTGTGTAACGTCCTAGCCAATGACTCTTGCGGGTTGGTTAAACAAAGCAGCATATCAGCTGCGAAAGCGCTGACTTTGATCTCCTCCTCTCCCCAAACTATCCCCGTCACCCCCTCTTGTTGCAACAGCCTAAGCAACAACGGTTCCAATTGCAAAATGAATAAGAGGGGTGACAGGGGGCAGCCCTGACGTGTTCCATGGCATAGTACAAAAGCCGACGAAACCTCCCCCCCATCACAATGTATGCACGTGGTTCAGTATATAGTGCCTGAATCCAGTCCACAAAGTGACCCGCAAAACCAAAACGCCGCAAAGCTTCAAACATATAATCCCATGAAACGCGATCAAAAGCCTTTTCCGTGTCTAGACTGGCCAACAGTAGAGGCATATCTCCCTGGAGGCAGCGCTCCATGCCCAGCAAGACTTTTGCAATGTTATAGGCTGCTACGCGCCCCCGTACAAAGCCCGCCTGACACCGCCCGATAAGGCGCACCAAGATGTCTTGGGCTCGTGCCGCCAAAATAGACGCCAAAATCTTCATGTCAAAATTAATGAGCGAGATAGGCCTATAAGAGGTCGGATCTTCCGGATCTTTGCCAGGCTTATGGAGAAGCGAAATGGAGGCTGTTCGCATGTCCCTTGGGAAGCCCCCAGACTCCCGCACCTCAGCATAGACTGCCGCCAAGGTAGGCACCACGTGCTCCCCCAGAAGTTTGTAAAACTCGGCCCCGTACCCATCGGGTCCGGTTGCTTTATGCGTCTTTCCTGCTTTAATAACCACTTGAATCTCCGCCCCAGAGATAGACTTGTTCAATGCTGCCCTTTCTGGCGACGTCACCTGGTTTCATGTCACACTATCCAAAAAACGTCTCCATAAGCCTGGCAAAGATCCGGAAGATCCGACCTCTTATAGACCTATCCAAAAAACTGCGTTCCTGTTCCCTATCTTCAGGCTCTGGGGTATAGAGGGCACTATAGTAACATTCGAACATTCGAACTCTTTGACTATGTCTTTCGGCTCTGAAAGCTTAACACCCGCTCGGTCCCTCAGCGCAGTCACCAAATTGGAGCCTTTCCAATCCCGCACCAGATGGGCTAACAATGTTCCAGACCGATTACCAAACCGAAACAACTGATGGCGGTAGTACTGCATACTAAATAGTGCTCGTTCTTGCAACAAATTATTCAATTGCCGTTGGACCGTGAAATAGCTCTTTTCCTGCAGCTCCTGCACTAGCTGTACTAAGACCTCATCTACTCTCTTCCGTTCTTTAGCTACATAAGCAATAACATGGCCACGGACTACGACTTTTCCCGCTTCCCATAGCGTTGCCACCGAGGAGACACTACCCTCATTATCGGCAAGATACTCATGCCATCGAGTACGCACAAACTCCTTAAAGTCCTCCCGCTGCCAAAGCTGCCGGGGGAATGACCACCTACCACCCAACCGATGCTGTCCCTTCCAGCTAATGCTCACCATTGCATGGTCGGAAACCTGTATTGGGCCAATCGTTGCCCCACTCACCCTGCCAAAATCCGTCTGCGTCACCAGAATGTAATCCAACCTAGACCAAGTGCGGTGAGCTCTAGATAGATGTATGTAGTCTCGCTCTCCCCCATGTAGGACTCGCCATACATCCAGCAATCCCCCTGTCTGGCATAAATAAGATATCCCCCTGGTGGTCCAACTCCCTCCTCCTGGAGTAACTGCAGATTTATCTAACTCGGGGTCATGAGGGCAGTTAAAATCCCCTGCCAATATTATGGGTAGATTGTGTGCACTCCCCAATTTCCACCCCAGGGCCTTGAAAAACGCATGTCGGTAAACATTAGGCACGTACACATTCCCTAAAAGTAATTCTTCACCATTAATTTTTACCTGCAACCAGATATACCTCCCCAAGGGGTCTTTCTCCTCCCTGATGACCTCCACCTTTAGCTGCCTATGGAACAAAATCGCCACGCCATTTTTTCTCCCCCCAACTCCCTCTGCTGCAAACAATTGGCCCACCCAAGTTTTCTTCAGTTTGGCATGCTCACTATCGGAAAGGTGCGTCTCCTGTAGAAACGCTACATGTGTTCCCTACTTCTTGAGGGACTGCAACACTTTAGTACGTTTAATGGGCGTACCAATACCTCCAACATTCCATGAGATAAATTGTAAATCAGTCCCCATCAGCCCTTATCCCCCTCCAAGATAGCCATTACAATCCTCACCATAGAACCACGGGCTGCGAGCCGCCCAGCCTCAGCTCATAAGAACATAAGAACATAAGATATGCCATACTGGGTCAGACCAAGGTCCATCAAGCCCAGTATTCTGTTTCCAACAGTGGCCAATCTAGGTCATATGTACCTAGCAGTTTCCCCAAGAGACACAAGTTCCACAATGCTTATACTGGGTCAAGCATTGATATCTTCGGTCACTTCTTAATAATGGTTTATGGACCTTTCCTCCAGGAACTTGTCCAAACCTTTTTTAAACCCAGCTACACTAACAGCCTTTACTACATCCTCCGGTAACAAATTCCAGAGTTTGATTACACGTTGAGTGAAAAAATATTTTCTTTTATTAGTCTTAAATAGTTTACCCTGTAGCTTCATTGCATGTCCCCTAGTCTTTCTATATTCTGAAAAGGTAAACAATCGATATACGTTTACCCTTTCCACTCCGTTCATTAATTTATAGACTTCTATCATATCTCCCCTCAGCCGTCTCTTTTCCAGTTTAAAGAGCCCTAACCTTTTTAGCCTTTCTTCATAGGAGTATCCTTCCATCCCCTTTACCATTTTGGTGGCTCTTCTCTGTACCTTTTCTAAAATTGCTATATCCTTTTTAAGATACGGCGACCAGAATTGCACACAATATTCAAGGTGCGGTCTCACCATGGAACGATATAGAGGCATTATAATATCTTTTGTTTTATTTTCCATTCCTTTCCTTATCATACCTAGCATTCTATTTGCTCTCTTGGCCGCCGCTGCACACTGGGCCGAGGGTTTTAACATGGTATCCGCAATGACGCCTAAATCTTTTTCCTGGGTGGTGGTTCCTAATGTGGAACCTTGCATCGTGTAACCATAGTTTGGGTTGTTCTTCCCTAGGTGCATAACCTTGCACTTGTCCACATTAAATTTCATCTGCCATTTTGATGCCCAGTCTTCCAATTTATCAAGATCCTCTTGCAATTTTTCACAATCCTCTTGGGTTTTAACAACTTCAAATAGTTTTGTGTCATCTGCAAATTTGATAACCTCACTCATTATTCCACTTTTCAGGTCATTTATGAATATGTCAAAAAGCAGCGGACCCAGCACAGATCCCTGGGGTACACCACTATTCACCTTTCTCCATTGGGAAAATTGGCCATTTAGCCCTACCCTCAGCTTTCTATCTTTTAACCAGTTCCTGATCCACAATAGTACACTGCCTCCTATCCCATGACCCTTTAGTTTTGCCAAAAGTCTCTGATGAGGGACCTTGTCAAAGGCTTTCTGAAAGTCCAGATACACATTATCAACCGACTCACCTTTGTCCATCTGTTTATTCACTCCTTCAAAAAAACATAACAGATTAGTAAGACAAGATCTTCCTTGTCTAAAGCCATGTTGGCTGTCTCCCATTAGGTTGTGACTATTTACATGCTGAGTAATTTTATTCTTTATAATGGTTTCTACCATTTTTCCCGGTACTGACGTCAGGCTCACCGGTCTGTAGTTTCCCGGATCACCCCTGGAACCCTTTTTAAAAATTGGTATTACATTGGCGATCCTCCAATCTTCAGGTATTAGAGATGATTTTAATGATAGTTCACAGATTACTGATAGCAGGTCTGCAATCTCATATTTCAGTTCTTTCAACACCCTTGGATGTATACCATCCGGCCCAGGTGATTTGCTACTCTTCAGTTTATCTAATAGTTGTAAGACATCTTCCCGATGTATCGATATTTCCTTCAATTCTTCCGCACCTTTAAATACCACTTCAGTCATGGGTAACAACCCTACATCTTCCTCAGTAAAGACCGAAGCAAAGAATTCATTCAGTCTCTCCGCTATCGCCTTGTCGCCTCTTAGTGCTCCTTTAACCCCTTTATCATCTAATGGACCAACTGACTCTCTCACGGGTTTTTTGCTACAAATGTACTTGAAAAGGTCTTTATTTCGCATTTTTGCTTCCGCAGCAAGCTTCTTCTCAAATTCTCTCTTTGCCTGCCTTATCAATGCCTTGCATTTGACTTGCCAGTGCTTGTGCTGTTTCCAGGTTTCGTCGTTTGGCTCTTTTTTCCATTTCCTGAAAGATGCTTTTTTGGCAACAACAGCCTCTCTGACCTCACCTTTAAACCATAGTGGCAGTTTTTTGGACTTCCTTCCACTTTTCCTAAAGCGTGGAATACAGCTGGTCTGGGCTTCCAAGATAGTATTTTTCAACAACACCCAAGCTTGATGTACGTCTTTAACCTTCGCAACTGCTCCTTTTAGTTTTTTCTTAACTGTTTTCCTCATTTTATCATAGTCTCCCTTTCGAAAGTTAAAAGGTAGTACTGTGGATTTCCTTACTATCCCTCCTCCACTAATTAAATCAAAGGCAATCATGCCATGATCACTATTGCCAAGTGGCCCCAACACCCTTATCTCTTGCACTAGATCTGGTGTTCCACTAAGGACTAGGTCTAATATGGCTTCCCCTCTGGTCGGTTCATGAACCAGCTGCTCCAAGAAGCAGTCATTTATTTCATCTAGGAACTTTATCTCCCTAGCATGTCCTGATGTGACACTGACCCAGTCGATACCGGGGTAATTGAAATCACCCATTATTATTACTGCGCTGTAACGTTTGTTAGCTTCCTTGATTTCTTTGAGCATTTCATCATCCATTTGGTCATTTTGGCCAGGTGCTCGATAGTACACACCCACTGCCATCGCCTTCCCCCTTTTATATGGAATTTCAATCCATATAGATTCTACAGCAGATTATGTTTCCTGCAAAACTTTAATCCTTTCTGAGTCAATGCCCTCTCTAACATAGAGCGCAACCCCTCCACCAATTTGATCAGCTCTATCATTACGATATAGTTTGTACCCAGGTATCACAGTGTCCCACTGGTTGTCCTCCTTCCACCATGTCTCTGATATTCCAATCATATCTAACCTTTCATTTAGTGCTATATATTCTAACTCTCCCATCTTATTCTTTAGACTTCTAGCATTTGCATACAAGCATTTTAGAGAATGTATTTTATTCATGTTAATTTGGCTATTGTTATACATGGGTAAATTGGGATCTTTAAGCTCTGTCTGCTCCATACTTGAGGGCATTTGGGCTACTTTACTCTTTTGTGGAACCTCTCTGCTTTTGGTAGTATCCTTCAAGGATACATTCTTCCGAACCATCCGCTCTTGGGCGACTGTCAGCTTTCCCCTAATATCTAGTTTAAAAGCTGCTCTATCTCCTTTTTAAAGGTTAATGCCAACAGCCTGGTTCCATCCCGGTTAAGGTGAAGCCCATCCCTTCGGAAGAGCCCCTCCTTTCCCCAGAATGTTCCCCAGTTCCTAACAAATCCAAAACCCTCATCTCTGCACCATTGTCTCATCCACGCATTGAGACTCCGGAGCTCTGCCTGCCTTTTGGGTCCTGCGCGTGGAATAGGAAGCATTTCAGAGAATGCTACCATGGAAGTTCTGGATTTCAACTTCCTACCTAAAAGCCTAAATTTTGCCTCCAGAACCTCCCTACCACATTTTCCTATGTCATTGGTACCGACATGTACCAAGACAGCAGACTCCTCCCCAGCACTATCTAAGACCTTATCTAGGTGGCGCGTGAGGTCCGCTACCTTCACACCAGGCAGGCATGTTACCAGGCGATCCTCACGTCCACCAGCCACCCAGCTATCTACATGCCTAATGATCGAATCACCAACTATAACGGCTGTCCTAACCCTTCCCTCATGGGCACATGGCCCTGGAGAAACTTCCTTGGTGCGAGAGGGTTTTACATCACCTGGAGGACAGGTCCTAGTTACAGGATCACTTCCTGCCACACCAGGGTGATGCTCTCCTGTCATGTGACCTCTCTCCTCCATGGCAACAGGGGTGCTGCCAGACTGGAGGTGGGACTTCAGGACTATAACCCTGTAGGTCTCGTCTATGTACCTCTCTGTCTGTCTTATGTTTTCCAAGTCTGCTACTTTAGCCTCTAGAGAACGGACTTGTTCCCTGAGAGTCCCAGCCTACACCACCCTTTGGGTCCAATAAGTCGTGCAAACCCCCACTTCCTAATGTCTGATGTGCCTGTACGAACCATTTGCTCACACCCATACACACCCCACCTCCCTCTAAGCCCCCCCTCCCCCCAACGCCCCGAGCATTTAACACCAACAGCTATTCATTCCTCCTCCCCGCACCCACACCTCCCCGAACCCCCCTACCCACCCTCCCTTCCCCCTTCTCCTCCCACCCCCTTCCTCCAGCCCACCATCCCAAACCCCCTTCTAAAACAATCTCTCCAAGGTGCCCTGCCACTTGCGCCAGGCTCAGAGCCCACATCCGTGCGCTACAGGGCTGTCCCGCCCCTCCCACCTTCTTAACTAATACAATGGCAAACATACAGACCTCCCCCCAACCCCCACAATAGTGGCAAACTCAAAGCCAGTTTCTTAACAGTTGAAATTATAACTGTTCCCCATACGAGGGGCCGTGCTCTACTCTCCCACCATAACCGGTACATGATCACTACATAATCACATAATCACATGTAATTGAAAACACACTGGCAAACAATAAACAAATGCATTGCCCATTCCCTCCATAAAACACACAAGCAGACCCACCAAAAAACTATCAAAGAGAAACCCAAGGTCCCTCCCCAGGGGATCGCACTGCCTCATGGAGACCATGCGACCCCATCCCCGGGGCAAGCAACTTATAGACCCAGAGAGCACCTTGCTCCAGTCTCTAGTCCAGCTTATCCGGTCTCTCGGGTCTAGTATTCAGGGGGCAGTACTCATCGCGTCAGGTCGCCTGCTCACTGTGCATTTCCGATCCCTCCAACGCCTCCACAAACTTCCGCGCGGCCGCTACCGTGTTCAGAACATGGTTTCTCCCCTCATGCTGCACTCGAAGCGTCGCAGGAAACGCCAGCGTGAAACGGAGTTGTTTTTGAAACAGCACAGATCAAAATGGGGAAAATTTGTTGCGCTTCGCTGCTACAGAGGCAGAATAGTCCTGGAATAAAAGAACTTTGTGATTGTCCATCAGCAATGACCGCTTCTTCTGATACGCCTGTAGCAATCTCCATTTGTGGTGAAAATTAAGTATGCGTGCTATCACCACTCTCGGACGTTGGTTAGGCTCAGGCTTAGGCCCAATGCGATACACCCGTTCCACTTTTAGTTCTCCCACAAGGTCCTCCAGGCCCAATTCCCTTGGAAGCCAGGACTCCACCATCGGCAACAGCATATTCTCCGTGTTAGCCTCAGGTACTCCCACAATCCGCAAGTTATTCCTGCGGGAGCAGTTTTCGAGATCATCGACTTTGTCTCGCAACGCTGTGATGGTATTTTGCAGCGTGGCCTGCTCTCAGGCCTGCGTCCCCTCGGCCTCCTCAAGCGCTGACACACGATGTTCGATTTCCTCAACGCACTGTCCGAACTCCGTCAGGGTCTCTCCGACCGTGTCAAGCTTAGTTAGGATCCGGTCAATCTTCGGTTCTAGAAGCTTAGCCACTTCTTTTGCCAGCTCCTCGGACCCGGATTCCACACTCTCCACACCGGGAGAATGCGGCTGCGCCATATTGGACGCCAGTTTTCCAGCCGAGGTAGCGCCCAGCTTTGTAGCCTTCTCCCGCTCTTTTCTTGCAGCAAGGGGCATATTAGAGGATGGTTTTCTGCCAGCCACCTCCAGAATCTCACGCTTTATCTCTCACGGGCTTTGATGAAGTGTTTACCGGGGGGGTAGTCCGAAAAAATCAATATAACGGCGAGACAGCCCCGGAGCATGTAGAGAAGCCTCTCACTCGCTCATGCGTCACGTGGTCCACCTTCACTCTTAAATTATAATATTATATCATGTGTTCTGTTTACCAGGAGTATTGATACTTCAACTAATGTTTACTAAGTTGGAGTAATAGTTAGCCCGGGCTATTTGCAACTATATGCCATGTTATTCACTGGGACCTAGTTGCAAATAGCCCAGGTCAACTGTTAACCCAACTTAGTAAACATGCCCTTTGTATTCTCTTTTCTTTTACAGAGCCGGTACAATTTACTACATCAAGGAATCAGGCCCTGCATCTAATTTTGGGGACAGTTTCTCCAAATAGGTTAGTTTTGCACATACCATAACAGTCATGAACTTCACTTTTAAGCCAGTGTATGTAGAGTACGACCTCAGTCTCTCAAATTTACTTTTAATGCTCAGTGTAGTATTTGCATTGTGCCAAAGAGAGCTTTCTTCTGGACTTTGTAAGATGTAACATGTATGGGTAGTTTGTCAAGATGTGTGTGGAAATTCTTCTTTACTGTGTGTATCTACATGTGTGTCCTCTATGTGTATGACTCAAAAGTCCCCTTTTTAAAAAACAAACTGCCCAAAATCCTGGGGAAATAGTCTCTCTCTTTTTTCAAAATGTTTTCCAAAAGAAGTTAATCACTGCCAAGAGTTGCAGTGCACATAAGTGCACACATACCTTTTAACTACTTAAGTTTCACTTTGCTTAACTCAGCTTTTTGTCCTTGTTTCAGTTGGCTCCTCAGTCTCCAGTCTTCGGGTCCTCAGTTAGTATGGCTTCCTACTGTCTAACAAATTTAATGACACAAAACCCCAGCTAGAGTCTCCTGTTGGTTCTTTATGTTTATTTTTATTAGCTTGCTTTCATAGCCTGTGCAGGCCTTTCAAGTCCCTACACTGTCCTTACAGTATCTAAATGAGATCACCATAAGTCTGGTAATTTTCTTCTTTTTTTAACGCTCGCTCTCTACTCTTTCAAACCTCTAAAATTGTCTTTCAAGTTCTTGGCAAGGTTCTTCATTAACAGTATTGCTGAGGTCAAATCACAGCTGGGCTTTTCTGCTGTGCCTTTCACAGAGGGATAGTACGTCTACAACAGGTCCCCAAACTCGTAGCCAATCTCTTGCTAGATATACTTAAACAAAGCTGCTGATTGCCAATTGTTACTTTTGGCTTCTCTAAGGTACAGCTTTCTCTATCAGGGTTCTTGATAACTCTGTGCTGTTATCTGCCTTGTTTTTGTGCTGCTGATTGCTGCTTGCTGCTTACCTTACCTCTGCTATTTGCTGCTGTCTTCCAGGTTCACCCAGCTCACTCTGCCAAGGCCCCTCCTACCCTGAAATGACACGGCCGTACCCATGCAGTGATGCACAGCAAGCTCACTCAGCTCACTCTGCCAAGGTCCCTCTTACCTGGAAGTGACTCGGCTACACCCACACGGCCGTGCACAGCAGACTCACCCAACTCTCTCTGCCAAGGTCCCTTCTACTTGGAAGTGATGTGGTTGTACCCATGCAGCCGCGCACAGCAGGTAACCTGGAACAACATTTAAAGAACTCCTCTGCTGTGTTTCTGGCATCTGTGCTGTTATCTGCCCTGTCTCTGTGCTGCTGATTGCTGCTTGCTGCACCTTTGTTATTTGCTGATGTCTTTCAGGCTCACTGGGTTCACTCTGCCAAGATCCCTCCCACCCAGAAGTGACGTGACCGCACCCACGCAGCTGCGCACAGCAGGTATCCTGGAACAACATTTAAAGAACTCCTCTGCGACGTTTATGGACGCCTCCCTCTCTACCTGGTTCCACTCGGACACCTGCGAACTTGCTTACGTGTCCATTATCAACCTCCCCTGCACCCTCCTTGGTTTTTTCTCCATTCTTTCTATCCTTTGCTTTGCTCAATCATCATTCTTTAGGGTTGAAATCCCTTCCTGTCTATGACCTTCTGGATTCTCATAACCTCAATATGTTATTTATGATAGAGACATGGCTGAAGGAAGGCGAGGATACCCTTCTCCACGATGGCTACCATCTGGCTATGTTGCTTTCTCCAATCCTAGATTGGGTCGCACAGGCGGGGGCATTGCCCTCCTGGCTCACTCTATTCTTCCTTTCACTCTGGTATCCTCCACTACTTTGTCTTATCCAGAGGCCCTCCTTGTTTGCCTCAATGGTTCCCCCCCACCTATTTACTTCTTTCTCATATATGGTCCACCTGCTATGTGTCCCTATCTCTGGGACTCTCTCCTTCACTCCATCTCCAAAGCTTCTCTTCTCTATCCCCAGCTTATTGTCCTGGGTGATTTCAATGTTCAGTACTCCTCTCCGATATCATCCTGTGACAAGTCTTTTTTCCAATTACTCTCCAACCTCTCCCTCCCACAGTACTTATCCTTTCCCATGCACGTGGCCGGCCATACGCTTGATCTAATTCTCTCCTCATATACTCTCTCCTCTTTCCTCCTTTGCCCCTCTTCCCATCCCCTAGTCTGACCATTTCTGTATTCTCTTTTCTTTCTGGTTTTACCCCACTACTTCTCATTCCACTGGCACTTCTGCCCATTCGTCACAATCAGTGTTGTCTCACAATCTATCACCTGCAACCGTCGATCGTTTCCCCACCGCTCAGAACTTGTTCCCACATCACTTTGCTTTACTCTCTGTTGATTCTCAGACTTGACTTCTGGTTCTCTTCTCTCTCCTCTGCTTTAGATCTGATGATTCCTCTCCATCCCATCAGAACTAACCCCAGACACAACCACCCGTGGTTTCATTCTGAACTTATTTTGCCTCGCCGGCAGCTCCGATGCTCAGAACATCAGTGGTGTAAGTATCCATCACCATCCACTCTCTGTGTCTACAAACTGGCCTATCAGTACTATTGCTCTCAAATTTCTCTAGCCAAGAAGAACTACTACTCATTTCCTCCTATGCAGATTCTTCCTGTTGCTTATACTCTGTTCTTTCATCTCTCTCCAAGCCCTCTGCAGGTTTCTCTTCCTCCACTGGTCAACTACCACCCTTGCCACAGCTCATTGCTGATTTTTTTCAGTTAGAAGATCGCTACATTATATGCTTCCTTTGCAAACTGTCCACCACCCCTCTCCGCACTTCAGCCCTCTTCCCTTTCCAGATCCTCCAGTACTATATCCTCACTTGCCCCTGTTGGTTCTATACTATCTCATACCTGGTCTTCCTTTGCTTCATTCTCCTCTGTTGAACTTCTTAAGGTTCTTACCTCATCACAGAAGACCACCTCTTCTACCAACCTGATTCCTTCCTCCTGGATCTCTATGCCTTCCCTTGCTCTGCTTCCGATTGTCTTGACCATTATGAATTTCAGCATTTCCTCTGGTGTCTTTCCTATTGTTTGGAAACATGCCGTTGTCTGTCCTCTGTTGCAGAATTCCTTATTTGACCCATCCTCCCCATCAAATTATCGACCAGTCTCGCCCTTCTTTTCCTCTCGAAACTGCTTTAGAAACTGTTTTTTGCACAGATCTCTTCTTACCTGGATTCCACTCTAGCTTTGTACCCTCATCAATCTGGCTTCCACCTGGGTCACAGCACAGAAACTGTCCTTCTCTCTTTTCTTAGTGAGTTGCACCAGTTTCATGATCACAGTAACATCTTGGTGGCGGTATCTCTTGACCTATCTTCAGCTTTTGACTTTGTTGATCACACCACACTGCTCTCCCGTCTACATGATCTTGTGATCAGAGGGACTGTCTTCTGTTGGTTTCACTCCTTCCTTATGCGTCGCTCTTTCTCAGTTTCCATTGGTATTACCTCCTCCTCTTCATCTCCTTTGCATGGTGGTGTACCACAAGGCTCTGCCCTTGCACCTCTCCTCTTCAATATCTTTTTGTCCCCATTAGCCCTTCTTGTTCAGCAACATGGTATTTCAGCACACTTCTATGCTGATGATATCATCCTGCTCCACCACACTAGCCCGGTCTCTCCTGATATTTCTTCACATAACACTTGTCTTTCAGCTGTTTCTAAGTGGCTATCATACAACTTCCTTCACCTAAATGTCACTAAGTCTGAGGCTATTTGGTTTACCTTCAGTAGTCATAAGAACAGAAGATATGCCATACTGGGTCAGACCAAGGTCAATCAAGCCCAGTATCCTGTTTCCAACAGTGGCCAATCTAGGTCATACATACCTAGCAGTTTCCCCAAAAGACACAGGTTCCCCAATGCTTGTATTGGGTCAAGCATTGATATCCTTTTTAATAATGTTATATGGACTTTTCCTCCAGGAACGTGTCCAAACTTTTTTTAAACCCAGCTACACTAACAGCCTTTACTACATCCTCCGGTAACAAATTCCAGAGTTTGATTACGCGTTAAGTGAAAAATATTTTCTCTTATTAGTATTAAATAGGTTGCATTGTAGCTTCATTGCATGCACACTAGTGTTTCTATATTTTGATGGCATAAACAATCGATCTACATTTACCCGTTCCACTCCATTCATTAATTTATAGACCTCTATCATATCTCCCCTTAGCTGTTTTTTCCAGGTTGAAGAGCTCTAACCTTTTAAGCCTCTTCTCATAGAGGTATCCTTCCATCTCCTTTACCATTTTGGCGGCTTTTCTCTGTACCTTTTCTAATAATGGTATATCTTTTTTAAGATACGGCGACCAGAATTGCACACAATATTCAAGGTGTGGTCACACCAAGGAACGATACAGAGGTATTATAATATCTTTTGAGGGAGGAGTAGCCTAGTGGGAGGGAGGAGTAGCCTAGTGGTTGGGGCAAGGTACTTCAGGCCGGAAGGTCGGGGGTTCAAATCCCACTAGAGGACAGCAACCTTGGGCCGGAAGGACTGGGGTTTCTAGTCCCACAGATGCTCCTTGTGGTCTTGGGCAAGCCACTTAACCCTCCATTGCCCATGTTCCCTGTAAGTATTAGTGTATGTGTCTCATATCCCTGCGTGTTAAATGTATCCCCCAATTGTGTTGTGACCGCTTTGATTGAAGGATAAAGCGGTATACAAAACTGTCTAAATAAATAAATAAAATTCTCCATTCCTTTCCTTATGAGTCCTAGCATTCTATTTGCTTTCTTGGCCACCACTGCACACTGGGCGGAGGGTTTCAAAATGGTATCCATGATGACACCTACATTTTTTCCTGGGTGGTGGTTCCTAATGTGGAACCTTGCATTATGTAACCATAGTTTGAGTTGTTCTTTCTTAGGTGCATAACTTTGCACTTGCCCACATTAAATTTCATCTGCCATTTGAACATCCAGTCTTCCAATTTATGAAGGTCCTCTTGCAATTTTTCACAATCCTCTTGGATTTTAACAACTTTGAATAATTTTGTGTCATCTACAAGTTTGATTATCTCACTCATTATTCCCATTTCCAGATAATTTATGAATATGTTAAAAAGCAGCGGATCCAGCACAGATCCCAGGGGTACTGCACTATTCGCCTTTCTCCATTGGGAAAACTGCCACTCAAATTATTATTAGCATTTTATTCACACTCTCAAATCACTCATAAAAATCTAATCTTTCTGCACTATTTCTCAGAATTTCAATTACAGGCTGTCAGAAGCAGGTCTCTTCGAGAGTCCCTGCTGATCTCTCCTATGAACAGCTAATTTGCTAGGAGAAAAGCATCACTGTCCTCCTCCCATCTGGTGGTCACCATAGTGTTGCCATGCTGTTACCATGATTCTACCAATCAGGCATTATCATTTGTCCTCCCTTCTAGCTTCGGTACCATAACATTCTAAACATCTTGAAATTCTGGCACCTTAGACTTTTTTTTTAAAATCGAAATTGTCAGCTAATTCAATAATATTTACCTAATTAAAAGTGTTTCATTCACCCAATCATCTAAGATCATCCAGAAATGACTCGTGTAATGAGGAAGATCCATCCTTTGCCTTAAAAACACAGGATTCTGTGAGAACTAGGTCAGAAGCTGACAGGCAGGCAAGCCATATGAGCAGGGCCGGATTTACCTTGAGTGAGGCCCTACGCCAACAAAAATTGTGGGCCCCCAGCAGGGGCGGCCCAAGGGGGGTGCGGGGCCTCATTTGCATAATGGGCCTCATTTGCATAAATATTTGCATAATGTTACCATATACTAACTTTTAGTAAACGTGCCTCTTAATGAGTGTATGGATAAAGAAAGACTAAAAGATTTCTACATTACTATAATCCAGTGCCAACTGCCAGACACATTAGGAACTACTACAAACACTGCCCATTTAGAACCCATAGCAAACCCGCCGTATCCTAACAGCACTACCAGGACTCACAAAGCACCATACTCTACCAATCAAAAAGCAACACTGCAAATATTAAACCAATACATTTCAGAGAATAACAATACATGACCTACTGGGGAAAGAGAACAAGTGTCAATGTCAAATAGGAATTATATAAACAGAACACCTCAGCTCAGTTACACATGCAGAACATAGACCATCACCAAACAAGTAATCACAATTTAGAAACAGGAAGACAATAATTAAACTGGGAATCCCAAAAGTCAAACTTGGAATGTACAACACTGTAGAAATAAAACTATACATTAATTTGCTCTTGTACTAAACAAAGCGCAGGTAAATAAGTTCTGTATTATTGCAATGTTCCATGTAAAACAAACTTGATTTGTTAATTATTGTTAACTGTAAACCGCAACTGAACTCTTGGAAGATGCGGTATATAAATGTGAATAAATAAAAATAAAAAAAAAATAAATTTACCAGAGCTGACATATTCCAATTAATAAATTCAAAATAAAGAGATATTTTTCTACCTTTTGGGCATTTTTTTCAGCTGCAATTGCTCCAGCCACTTTCTTCTGGTTTCTTCGTGTCTTCTGCTAACTCTCCATCGTCTGCTGTCCATTTGTCCTTTCTTCTCTCTTCTAGTTTTTTTCCATTCTCTCTCTACATCTGCTTTAACATACTAATCTTTCTCCTTTTGCTCTTTCCTCATTCCTATTTCATCCACTCAAATTTTACCCCTCCATCCTCAATCCCCACTTACTCTCCCAATACCCGGCCAATTGTAGATTTTTTATCCCTCCCACACAAAATATTTTTCCCTTCTCCATTTTACTCTTCCAGCCCCATCCCATTCTAATCCTCCCCCAACATCAGCTCCCTTCTAGTTCCAGCCTCACCCAGCATCCATTCCCTTCTAGTCCCTGCATCAGCCCATTTCTCCTAGCCACCCATCAGCCCACAGCCCATTACCAGTCTTAACCCCCCCCAAAGCCCATTACCAGTTCTAACCCCCCCCAACAGCCCACAGTCCATTACCAGTCCTAACCCCATCAGCCCACCTCCAGTCTTAACCCCCACAGCCCATTTCCAGTCCTAGCCCCCCCATAGCCCATTACCAGACAGCCCCCATCAGCCCACAGCCCATTACCAGTCTTAACCCCCCCAAGGCCCATTATCAGTTCTAACCCCCCCAACAGCCCACAGCCCACAGCCCATTACCAGTCCTAACCCCATCAGCCCTCCAGTCTTAACCCCCCCAGCCCATTTCCAGTCCTAGCCCCCCCATAGCCCATTACCAGACAGCCCCCATCAGCCCACAGCCCATTACCAGTCTTAACCCCCCCATAGCCCATTACCAGTTCTAAACCCCCCCAACAGCCCACAGCCCATTACCAGTCCTAACCCCATCAGCCCACCTCCAGCCTTAACCCCCCAGCCCATTTCCAGTCCCAGCCCCAGCCCCAGCCCCCCCCCAATAGCCCATTACCAGTCCTACCCCCCCCATCGGCCTAAAGTAAAATTTAATTAAAAAAAAAACTGCTGGCTGCCGCCGCGGGGCCCCCTCTGCTGCCGCGGCAGCATGGACTGACCCGCGGGGCCCCCTCTGCAAGCTGAATCAATCGGTCCGTCCGTCCCTCCCTCCCTCCGTGCAGGCTTTGAGAGGCGCGAAGGGAGAGTGTCTCCCTCGCGTCTCTGTTAAGCCCGCAGGGGCTGATGGGAAATTTCCCATCAGCCCCTACGGGCTTAACAGAGACGCGAGGGAGACACTCTCCCTTCGCGCCTCTCAAAGCCTGCACGGAGGGAGGGAGGGAGGGACGGACGGACGGACCGATTGATTCAGCTTGCAGAAGGGGCCCCACGGGTCAGTCCATGCTGCCGCGGCAGCAGAGGGGGCCCCGCGGTGGCAGCCAGCAGTTTTTTTTTATATTTTATTTAAAAAAAAGCTAATTTGTTCGATTTTTGTGGGCCCTTGCCAGCTGTGGGCCCTACGCCACGGCGTAATGGGCGTATAGGTAAATCCGGCCCTGCATATGAGCAGTAGTTGTCAGGGGCAACGTAAACAAACCCAGCCACGAGGTTTGCAACCCCGCCCAACTAGCAAGCAATCCCTAGTTCCTAATAGCTTTCACCTGAGTAGGGGAAGGGCTAATCAGCATTATAAGAAACACTCAGGAAAGCTAGAACAGGCAGAACAGCGAAGCCAGCGAGGGCAGCAGCCAGGAGCAGAGGAATCAGAGAACAGCTGTGAATGTTCATCTGCTGTGACGCAGTTTGAAACTCAGAGGCAACGTTCTGTCCAGAGTGAATGGAAGCCTGAAAGAGTGAAACAGTATGTATCTGGGAGCTGTGAGCTTGAAAGTGATTCTGAACCAGATTTAAGGAAGTTTACTGGCAGCAGAAATACCTGGAGGGTTAATGCTCAAAATCTGCATAGGAAAAGTCCAGGGTGGGTGCCGTGCTGTGAAAGCCATCAGAAGGATTTGACTAGAGAGCTAACATGGGAGCATTTACAAGTCCCTGAAAGGGAGAGGTATTCTATAGAAGATGTGTGCATGTCTGAAGAGGAAGTGTTTGAAAGGCCTAAACCTCAGAAGGATTCACAGAGTAAAGACCTGTGCTGACAAGGGAGAACAATTCCTTTATTCCCAGCCAAAGCCTGAAGTTAGAACAAACAGATATTCTAAAGGGAAAAGTTCCTATAAGAAGGTATATTCTGAATATCCTGAATGGTGGGTCTCTCCTCTCTCACACTCTGATAAATACGGTAGCAGCAATTACAGCCCTAGAGAGAGCTGGTCAGATAAGCTCCATGACGAGACATTGCAAGGAGATTTACAAACGTTCTGTAGCAAGGAAAACGTTTGTCCTTCTGAAAGTCAGCCTGAACCCATGGTCATTGATTATGCTAGTGAAAGCTCATGTGATGATCCAATGGACTGTACGTTAACTATCTCAGACAAAATTACCTCTTTATGTTAAAGCAGTGATTGTACATTGCTTGAGCCTAGCAGTGAAAGTCAAGAGTGCCTGTTTATCTACAGAGGAACTATGTGCTGAGTAATTATTTTCTTATGGCTATCATTTAATTAAGAAGCAAGAAGAAGCTATTATTATTTCCTTTATAACATGCCAGAGAGTATGGCTTTATTGTCTTGAGTTTCCTGTGTTTTGCATTTGAGAATCCGACCCCGGGAGGGGAAATAAAACCCTAACTTTACCTGAACCACTCGTGTCTACAACTACTTATTCTTCATAAACATCATCAGGCAGACAGACCTGCTACCCTAGGCGGCAGACTGCCCACCTGGTGGTGACACTCTCCAACACCATCTCTGGGTCTCCAGTGGCTCCAAGGGCTTCCTTGCCAACACTATCCCTTAAGCAGCATTATATCACTCAAACTACTTTAAAACATTTTAAAGTCAGCTATCAGTCTTAGAAACATAGAAACATAGAAACATAGAAATATGACGACAGAAAAAGACCACATGGCCTATCTAGTCTGTCCTTCCATAACAACTACAACAGTCCACTTTTTGCCTTTAGAGATCCTCTGTGTTGGTCCCATGCTTTCTTGAATTCAGTTACTGTCCTCATCTCTACAACCTCCACTGGGAGACTATTCCACGGATCCACTACTCTTTCCGTAAAGAAATATTTCCGCATATCACTCCTGAATCTATCTCCCTTCACCCTCATCCCATGTCCCCTCGTAGCAGAACTTGCTTTCAATTGAAAGAGGCTCTCTCCCTGAACAATACATCTTAACACATCTAAAACACATCCAGCTGTGCCTCCTTATTTTTGCCACCCCAACTGCCCATATTACTATCTCTTTTTTAATCAGGGTTCTGGCCCTTTAATTTTTTTAGCTGTCTGCTTCACTGCTACTATCTCTCTCTCTCTGGGACCCTGCCAATCTCCTTTTTCCCCCTCTCTGGACTGTCATTGCCATTTTAACTTGAATTGGAGGCTGGCACAATCATTTATTTTATTTATTTAGCTGCATTTATATCCCGCTTTTCACCGGGTCAAAGTGGTTGGGGGATACATTTAACACGAGAGGATATAAGAGACATACACTAATATTTACAGGCAACATGGGCAATGGAGGGTTAAGTGGCTTGCCCAAGACCACAAGGAGCACCTGTGGGACTAGAAACCCCAGTCCTTCCGTCCCAAGGTTGCTGTCCTCTAGTGGGATTTGAACCACTGACCTTCCGGCCTGTAGTATCTTGCCCCAACCACTAGGCCACTCCTCCCTCAATGCAGCTTATGCTGCTTACTTCCTGGGCCATGCTCTGTCCTACTTTTTGCTGTGATCTTTAAGGTGCCTGAGTCTTTTTCTTTATTTGTTATTGCTGCCCTGGTCTCTTTAAAATTTTCATGGCGGAGAGCCTTACTGCTCTGAGGCTTCCCAATGTGACCACAGACTGTCTGCCATGGCCTTGTGCCACAATTTCCCTGGTTCACTGCAGCCTGCTCTCTTAATTGTGGCTTGGAATGCTGCTCTGAGTTCCCCTCGCTTGTGCAGGCTTATTACCACTGAATAGCTTCAGTCCTTGCGTGGTCTGCACAAGGCTCCTGCCTGGGTAGTCACATAACTTAAAAATCACTGCAGCTTTAATGCTCCTGCAGTGCTGGATCCACTCAACACCATGGATAGCACAACCAAAGCAGATAGCAATAGTGCAAAGCACCCCTATCCATCAAGTAATTAGATTTATTTATGTAAATATTGTTTCCACTCTCAAACTGTGCAAGCTGCTTTTGTGTGCTAGAATTAACACTGATAAATAGTTTGCTCAATGCTGCTACTTTCGCCTTGGATAAGATTCTCAGCATATCATAGCTTGTAAAATTGAATCTCTCACATTGTGCTTTTGGGGCAGTTTCTCCAAATGGGTTAGTTTTGCGCATACCGAACCTCACAAGGAACTAGATCTGGGGCATGCAATGGTTGTCATCTATCTGGATTTCAGCAAAGCCTTTGATACTGTTCCTCATAGGAGGCTTGTCAATAAACTCAGTAGCTTGGGGATGGGTCCCAAGATAGTAAACTGGATTAGAAATTGGTTGACTGACAGACAACAGAGGGTGATGGTACATGGAGCTCACTCGGATGAGAGGAAGGTGATTAGCGGGGTGCCTCAGGGTTCGGTCCTGGGCCCGGCACTGTTCAATATATTTGTGAGTGATATTGCTGAAGGACTGAATGGAAAAGTCTGTCTTTTTGCAGATGACACAAAAATTTGCAACAGAGTGGACTCCCCCGAGGGAGTGGATAACATGAGGAAAGATCTACAAAAGCTGGAAGACTGGTCTAATGCTTGGCAATTACGATTTAATGTGAAAAAGTGCAGTGTCATGCACTTGGGTAGCAGAAATCCAAGGGAAAAGTACACAATAGGGGGTGAGAGGTTGGTATGCACGATTCAGGAGAAAGACCTTGGTGTGATTATCTCTGATGATCTCAAGGTGGCAAAACAGTGCGACAAGGCGGTGGCAAAAGCCAGGAGGATGTTGGGCTGCATTCAAAGAGGGATTACCAGCAGAAAGGAAGAGGTACTTATGCCACTGTACAAGTCACTGGTAAGGCCTCACTTGGAATACTGTGTTCAGTTTTGGAGGCTATATCTTGCAAAAGATGTAAAAAGACTGGAAACTGTTCAGAGAAAGGCGACCAAAATGATTTGGAGCCTGCGTCAGAAGCCTTATGAGAAGAGACTTGAAGACCTAAATATGTACACTTTGGAGGAGAGGAGGGACAGGGGAGATATGATTCAGACCTTTAAATACTTAAAGAGAAATGATGAATAAACAAACCTCTTCCAAAGACGGGGAAGCTGTAAAACTAGAGGGCATAACATGAAGCTGCAAGGTGGTAAATTGAAAGGCAATGTCAGGAAATATTTCTTCACTGAAAGGGTGGTGGATGCTTGGAATGCCCTCCCGATGGAAGTGGTGAGGGCAAACACGGTGATGGAATTCAAAACGGCATGGGACAAACACAGTGGATCCCTTTACAGCAACAGGATAAAAGCAAAATAAACAGTACCATCTAACTTCTGAACTATCTACCATCTGAACAAATAAGGGAGTCCTACATGGAGTGGTGGGTTCACCCCTAAACAGAAACAAAAACATGGGGAGGGGTGGCCTGCACAGAGCGACAGGTGCACCTACTCTTGCCATCTTGCTGGGCAGACTAGATGGACCATGCTGGTCTTTATCTGCCGTCACTTACTATGTTACTATGTTACTATGTTACTTCTAAACCAGGGTATGTGGAATATGATCCTATTCTCCAGGACCAAGTAGGAAGTCAGTCCTCACCTATGGGTGACATCGACGTCGATGGAGTCACCGTGCGAAGCTATTCCCCAGCTTTCTAAGAAAGCCTTTGGGAATACTGCACGCATGTGCGGTCCCCATCCCGCCTAAAGGTGCCGTCTTGCTCAGTCTTTCTTTTTCCGTGCAGCCCACTGGACGTCTGTCCATGTCACCCGGGAAAATTGACGTTTTTTCTTGCGATTTCATCGTGTTTTTTATCCGGTTCGATGCCGGTTCCCCTTCCCGCCGGCTTCGGTACACCGGTATCGAGCCCGTCTTCTGTTTTTCGGTTTTTGCCCTTCGTGGCTGGCATTCGCACCCTTTTTGTCTTTTCCCTGGAAGGCCAGTCCTTTGACCTCGCGGGGGCCCTTTTTTCCCCGATGGCTTCCAGTGGTTTCAAAAAGTGTGATTGGTGCAAGAAACGAATGTCTCTCACCAACACACATGACTGCTGCCTTCGATGCCTCGGACCAGATCATGATCCTAAGGTCTGTGTCCCGTGTGGCAAAATGTCCACTAAGGCATTACGAAGCCGCCAGCATCAGAAAGAACGGATTTTTTCTGATTCCGCCTCTGGCCGGGCCCGGGCCTCGTCTGAGGCCTCGACGTCTCGGGAGTCTGACTCCGAGCATCGCCGGGGTTCCTCAGATAGGGGGTCCCCCGATCGGGAACACAAGAGGAAGAAGTGGCTCGTGAGGGCGGCGTTGGAGGAGGTCCCTGGTTCCTCGAGGGCCAGGTCTCAGACCCCCGACCGCCGTCCTGGGCTCTTGGAGCAGGAGAAGCCATCCAAAATGCCCCATGTCGAGCTGGAGCCCACCGGACACGTAAGTCCTGTTGTCCTCGTGGACTCTCCTCCTAGGGAGCTGACGTCGGGCCCGGCGCCGCCAGGGCCCGAGTCGGCGGCTGCTGAGTCTCCTGAGCTTGGACTCAGGCTGACAGCCTTGGAGTACAGATTGTCTGCCTTCATGGATCAGCAGCGGGTACTGATGGCCAGCCTCGCTGGTGCATCTGCCCCGACCACCGGGACATCAACGTCTAAGTCGACCCTGGAGACCGAGCCGATACTTGAGACCATGAAGGTTCGAGGTCGTCCTCGGTCACGGTCTCCCTCGACCTCCCACTCGGAACCGAGGGCGTCGATGCCTGTGCCGTCGGCGTCGGGGCTGGTGCCACCGAGGCTCGCACGATCGGAGCCCCCCGACTCCTCTTCGGATGAGTCTGCGTGGGAGACGGAGGACGAGGAGTCCCCTGATACTTTTCGGACTCGGTGCGTCCCTTCGGACTCACCGCAGTCCGAGCCCCGGAGTAGGTCCCCTCCGGAGGACACCAGGTTCTCGGAGTTCGTCAGGGACATGGCCAAGGCTTTGACGATTCCCGCGGACCCCGAGGAGGAGCCTTGAGCCGAAGAGCTCGAGGCCCTCCAGTATGACTCTCCTCCGAAGGAGTCCTTTACTGTGCCTGTTCCTCCGATGCTGGAACGGCTCCTCTTCCGGATGTGGGAGTCACCGGCCTTGGCCCCGGTTATGAGCAAGCGGGTCGATTCCATTTATCGACTCCGTAAGAGCCCTGGTTTCCAAAAGGCGCAGCTGCTGCACCATTCCATGGTGGTGGAATCGGCCATGCATCGTCTGAAAAGCCAGAAGATGCACTCCGCGGTGCCTCCCAGCAGGGAGGCCCGGAACCTGGATGCTTTCAGCAGAAAGTGCTTCCAGGGCTCGATGCTTGCTTGCCGTGTCCAGTCTGACCAGCTGTACATGGGCATGTACCTATGGGACCTGGCGAAGGAACTTGCCAGGTTCTCTGCTGGCCTCTCCGGGGAACCCTTGCAGAGGTTCAAGACCTTGTCCTCGGGGATCCGGGAATGCTCTAAGTTCATGTCCCGAGCGGCCTACGATGGCTTCAAGGCTTCGGCCCGTGTAGCGGCTGCTGGGAATCGGGGCCCGACACCAGGCATGGTTGCAGTCATCGGACCTCGAGCCCTGGGTGCAGGACAAGTTGGTCGATGTCCCTTGCCGAGGTGAAAACCTTTTTGGCAAACCCATGGCCGAGAAGGCGGCTGAGCTCGAAACCGAGCACCTAACTAGGACAAGGCTGTCCATAAAAACCTCTGCCCCTTCTCAGAGGAAGAAGGGCTCGGGTAAGAAGTCCTTTTACCCAAGGAAGGCGGCTGCCTACAAACCTTTCCCTCAGTATCAGGCCTCCCCAGCTCCCCAGCAGGGTCAGCAGGCCAAGGGGCAGGGACATGGGCCCCGTAGGCAGAAGTCCCCCAAGCCTCCGGCTCCTGCTCCCGCTCAGCAGGGAGGGGTTTTTTGACTCCCACAGCATAGCCTTTCCACCTCTGCTGTCCCATCTCTGCACAGGAGGTCGTCTAGTCCTGTTTGCCCACCGGTGGCCACCCATCACAGGAGATGCTTGGGTATTGAGCATTGTCCACAAGGGCTATATGCTCCATTTCCAGCAGTTGCCTCCGACCTACTTCCCCGGAGAGCCTCCAAGACCTCCTCTGCACACAGGCCTCCTCCTTCAAGAACTTCAAGGTCTGCTTCTAAAGCAGGCAGTGGAGCCAGTGCCTCCCCACCTGCAAGGTCACGGGTTCTACTCCAGGTATTTCCTTGTACCAAAGAGAACTGGGGGCCTCAGGCCTATTCTCGACCTCAGGAATCTCAACAAGTTCTTGGAGAAAGAAAGGTTCAAGATGCTTACTCTTGGAACACTTTTGCCCTACCTCCAGCAGGGAGATTGGCTATGCTCCTTAGACCTAAAGGATGCATACACTCACATCCTCATTCATCCAGACCACAGAAAGTACCTCAGGTTCATTCTGGGAGGAAACCTTTACCAGTACAGAGTACTACCCTTTGTCCTAACCTCCGCCCCAAGGGTCTTTACCAAGTATCTGGTGGTGGTGGCGGCCTACTTAAGGAACCAGGGTTTTTTTGTCTTCCCCTACCTGGACGACTGTCTCATCAGGGGTCAGACTTTCCAGGAGGCCCGGCAAGCCACCCTCAGAACTGTCTCCCTCTTTCAGCACCTAGGCTTTGTCATAAACTTCGCAAAGTCCACTTTGCTCCCCTCCCAGAACCTCTAGTTCATAGGGGCAAGGTTGGTCTCCCTGCAAGCAAAGGCTTACTTGCCAAGAGACAGGGCTCAAAGACTCATAGACTTGGCAAGCCAGTTTCTGAGCTGGCCACAAGTCTCCGCTATACTCTGTCTACAGCTCCTGGGCCACATGGCATTGACGGTGCATGTGACCCCCAATGCTCGCCTCCACATATGCGAACTGCACAGTGGTGTCTCCGGACTCAGTGGCAACAAGCCACAGGAAGCCTTGCAGACAAAGTGCGGGTGTCCAAGCCATTCTTGGACTCCCTACTGTGGTGGCTACAACCCCACAATTTGTTACAGGGGGGTGCCTTTTCAGGTATCTGTTTCCATGGTGGTACTGACCACAGATGCCTCCTTGCAGGGCTGGGGTGCACATTTCTTAGACAGGTGCACCCAGGGCCTGTGGTCTCCATGGGAGGCCACGCAGCAAATCAACCTCCTGGAACTCCGGGCTATTCGCTTAGCCCTCAAAACCTTCTCTCACACCTTGGCTCACCAGTCTGTTCTGGTGCAGATGGACAATCAAGTGGCCATGTTCTATGTGAACAAGGAGGGAGGCACAGGGTCCAGGCTCCTGTGTCGAGAGGCACAGGCCCTGTGCTCCTTTGCTCTCAAACACAGCATATTTCTCAAGGCTATTTATCTCCCTGGCCAGGAAAACTTCCTGGCGGACAGGTTGAGCAGGATTCTGCAACCCCATGAGTGGCAACTGCACCCCTTGGTGGTTCAGAACATTTTCCTGAGATGGGGACTTCCATCCATAGATCTCTTTGCCAGCCCCCTGAACCGGCAGCTGCCCAGGTTCTGATCCAGGTTGCAACCCGATCTTCTCTCTCAGGATCAGGGTTCCCTTCTGCACCCCAATCTCAAATCTCTCAATTTGATGGCCTGGAGGCTGCAAGGGTAGTGTTGGCTCCCTGGGGCCTACCCCGAGAAGTGGAGGAGGTGGTCTTGGCCTCTAGAAAGCAGTTCACCAGAAAAACCTATGTCCTGAAGTGGAAAAGGTTCTCCATGTGGTGTCATCAGTGCAAAGAGGATCCTTTCGCCTGCACTGTACCGCTAGTGCTTCAGTATCTGCTGCACTTGTCCAATCAAGGCCTTAAGTCCAATTCGGTTCGGGTCCACCTCTCTGCTCTAGCAGCTCACCACTCACTAGTGGAGGGGCACTCTCTGTCTGTTCACCCCTTGGTGTCCAGGTTTCTCAGAGGCTTGCTTTTGCTCAAACCTCCTATCCGTCCACCGGCCCCTGAGTGGGAATTGAATGTGGTCTTGCAGCAACTGACTCGCCCACCCTTTGAGCCGATGGCTACATGTCCTCTCCGCTTCCTTTCTTGGAAGGGTCTATTCCTTGTGGCCCTGACCTCGGCCAGGAGGGTGAGTGAGCTTCAAGCCCTGGTCTGTGACAGGCCTTACACTCGCTTCTATAGGATCAGGGTAGTCCTTAGGACTCATCCTAAGTTCCTTCCAAAGGTTGTCTCCTCTTTCCATCTCAACCAGGAGGTGGTTCTTCCAATGTTCTTCCCTAGGCCCCATGCCAGCCGGGCTGAGACAGTCCTGCATATCCTGGACTGTAGGAGGGCCTTATCCTTCTACCTTGAGCGTACGCAGGGGCATAGGAGGGCTACTCAGCTCTTCGTATCTTTTGACCCTAATAACTTAGGGTTAGCTGTCTCCAAGCGTACCTTGTCCATCTGGGTGGCTGACTGTATCACCTGGGCTTACAGGGCAGCGGACCTTCCCTTCAGGGTTGGGTCACGGCCCAACGTGTCAGGGCAATGGCTGCCTCAGTAGCTCATCTCCGCTCTGTACCGTTGGCAGACATCTGCAGGGCTGCAACTTGGTCCTCAAGCCAGACTTTTGCGGCCCATTACTGCCTAGAGCGAGAGTCCCGTAGGGACAGTGCTTTCGGTCAGGCAGTGCTCCAGAATCTCTTTGAGGTTTAGGCAACTCCTACCCTCCAGCTCTCTGGTTGGGCTACCGGTGGGGGTGTGTTTCAGTGAACTCCTTTTCTCTGATTCTGTGGCTAGAGGGAGCTAATTTTTTCAGCTCTGGGTCCCCGGTAGCCTGAAGCTGGGGAGTCCCATAAGTGAGGACTGACTTCCTGCTTGGTCCTGGAGAAAGGGTAGTTACTCACCTGTAACAGGTGTTCTCCAGGAGCAGCAGGAATCAGTCCTCACAACCCTCCCTCCTCCCCTGGGAGTTGCAGTTGTACATAGTTTATTTTTATATTTTTGTGTGCTGTTTTTTAGCTATGTCATTGGACTGAGCAAGATGGCACCTTTAGTCGGGAAGGGGACCGCGCATGCGTACAGTATTCCAAAAGGCTTTCTTAGAAAGCTGGGGAATTGCTCCGCACGGGGGCTCCATCGACGTCGATGTCACCCATAAGTGAGGACTGATTCCTGCTGCTCCTGGAGAACACCTGTTACAGGTGAGTAACTACTCTGTCTCTCAATTTTACTGCTAATCTAGGCTTAGAACTTGCATCATGCCATAAAGTCTCCTGGAGTTTGTAAGATGTAACATGTATGGGTAATTTATCAAGCTGTGTTTGGAAAATCTTCTTAATCAGGCCTGTGGCACCCAACATGATGGGAAATAGAATAACTCGGTATCTTTCTGCCAGATTTACTTGGTCTCTGACTGCATTTCATGGTACTTGAAGATCTCCCTCTCAATGTGATTCACAGTTTAGTTGCTTGGGACTGACACATCTATGCCGTTCAGATGTTTTTTCCTTTACCACTGTGCTTTTTTCTGGTGTGGTGATGTTCTCCTTTTACTCATTCCATATAATTTGCAGAGTTCTTTAATTAACCAAGAATCTAAATTACACTCATGATCAGAGTGTATGTACTGTATGCATGAGGGACAGCCGTAGTAATTGATCCACTTCTAAACTATTGTTTTAGCTGTAGTTGAGGCTGTCTGATCCCTTGTTGGGATTTCTACAGTGATCCGAGTGAACATGTCCATGAGAACTAGCATATTCTCTACTCTGCTGGAACTCAGTTCAAGAGTGGTAAAGTTTATTGCCAGTATTTCAAAAGGAAATGCAGCTCAGAGGGAGGGAAATCTAACCTTCTCACTGAGAAAAAAGGTACACAGCAAATATATTTCTCTAGCCCCATTTTATCCATTTGCTCACCTACTTGGCCAATAGTCTTTCCTTAAGTTTTTAAATGTGATTTCCTCTCTTGATTAACCTGCATTGTAATGCTTCTCTTCAAAGCCTTCTCAATCCTTCAGGGACAATAAACTGGGGCTATACATTTCAAGCAAAGATACCTAAGCTCCACGAACTGAACAATGGCTGGGAAAAATCGTATAGCTAAAGCTGTTACCCCCATTACAGCTTCTGCCTCTGTCCAGACAGATGTCCCAATGCCAGTTGCAGGGCCGGTTCCATGTGCAGGATGCCTGCATGCTGAAGCTCCCAGGAAACAAGTGGAGGAACTCAGAAAGGAGGTGGTGAGACCGAGGAGCATTCAAGACAGCAAGAAGTACATTTTTATTTTTTTATTTATTTAACAGTTTTTTTATACCGCTTTTTCATTTCAGTCAAAGTGGTTTACATTGTCACTTCAACTTGGTAATGTACATTAAAAAGGGACATTGATAACTTGAATTTTTCTGAGGCAATGGAGGGTAAAGTGACTTGCCCAAGGTCACAAGGAGTGCCAGTGGGAATTGAACCCTTGATTTTCTGGGGATTAGGCAGTTGCTCTAACCACTTAGCTACTCCTCCATTCCACATTGATGAGATGCTTCTTGCAACATCCAAGCTCTCCAGCAGAGGAGAAGATGGGTGCCTTCAGAATGACGAAGGTTGGACACAAGTCACCAGGGCCTGCAGAATCACCAATCCAACTTCTCCAGCCCTTGAATTGAAGAGCCATTATGCAGCCCTGAAAGAGGAGGAGGTGAAAGCATACCTGGAAAGGGAAGAACCAGAGCTCAAGTGCCCCAAAGTTGCAGAATCAGTGACCACAAGGAAAAGAAGGGTATTAGTGGTTGGTGACTCTCTTCTGAGGGGTACTGAGGCATCCATCTGCCGACAAGACTTGATGTCCAGAGAAGTATGCTGTCTGCCAGGTGCCAAAATCCGAGATGTTACAGAGAGTTTGCCGAGACTCATCAAGCCCACTGACTATTACCCAATGTTGCTAATCTATGTCAGCACAAATGTTACTGCCAGGTATCCCTCTGAATGTATCAAAAGTGACTTCATAGCTCTGGGATAGAGGGTGAAGCAGATAGGGGCACAGGTGGTGTTCTCTTCAATCCTCCCTGTTGCGGATAAAGGCCAAGACAGAGAAACTCACATCCTGGAGATGAATGCATGGCTTCATGGATGGTGTCATCGAGAGCGTTTTGGTTTCCTGGACCATGGGATGCTATTCCATGGCTTGCAGAGCAGAGATGGCATTCATCTGTCCAATAAAGGTCGACGTGTCTTCAGTAGCAGACTGACTAATCTATTGAAGAGGGCTTTAAACTAGATTTGTTGGGGATGGGTGAAGAAAGCCCCCAGGTAAGTGAAACATTAAATACCTTTATGGAAATAGGTAAAAGGGGCAATATATGGAAAGCGGTGTGTATAAATGCCCATAGCATGGGAACTAAGATCCCAGATATTGAAGCTTTAATGGGAGAAGCTGACTTGGATTTAATGGCAATTACAGAAACATGGTTCACAAAAAAATCATGACTGGGATGTAACTATACCAGGCTATACTTTATTCAGAAAGGACAGGGTAGGAAGAAGGGGAGCAGGGGTGGCACTATATGTAAAAAATAATATCAAAGCTTTGGAACTACAGAGCTTAAAAGGGAGAGAGGAGGCACTGTGGGTTAAACTAGAAAGAGGGAAAGAGAAATCTATTTGCATTGGCGTGATATACAGATCTCCCTCATAGGAGGAAGAGGTGGAAGGAGAGTTAATTGAAGACATACGCAGCATTGCTAGGAAAGGGGAAGTGATACTGATAGGGGATTTCAATATGCCATATGTTGATTGGCACATTCCGGATGCAGTATCATCTAGAAGTAAGGAGATCCTGGATTCTCTACAGGGAGAACTATTCAGGCAATTGGTAACAGAACCCACATGTGAAGAGGCCATATTGGACTTGGTGCTTACCAATGGTAAAAGTATTTCTGATGTTATAGCGGGAGATCATTTTGCATCCAGTGATCACCAGATGGTGTGGTTCAGTATTAGGATTAGGACTGTTAGAATCCATTCAGAAGCAAGGGCCTTAGACTTTAGGAAAACTAACTTTGCCAAGATGGGCCAGTACCTCAGGGAGTTATTAGTGGGATGTGAACAGCTGGGGGATGTAGAAAAACAGTAGGCAAAACTGAAAGGGGATATTTTGAGGGCAGCCAACCTTTTTGTTAAAGGTAAATAAAGGTAAAAGGAAAAGGAGACTGCTATGGTTTTCGAAAGAAGTAGCTGAAAAGGTGAAGAAAAAGAGGGAGGTCTTCATGAAATACAAGAGATCACAGAGAGAGCAAGAAGGGCATCTATATTTGGAAAAACTTAGAGAAGCTAGCAAAGTAGTCAGGAAAGCAAAGATTCAAAAAGAGGAGAAAATAGCCAATGCAATAAAATGTGGGGATAAGGCATTTTTCAGATATGTTAGTGAGAAGAGGAAGGGCAAAAGTGTGAAGGGGAGGAATATGTAAAAGCTGATGAGGATAAAGCGGAATTGCTTAACAAATGTTTCTGTACTGTGTTGACAGATGAAGAACCAGGAGCAGGACCTCAGAAAACACCCACAAACAGGAACAGAAGCGATGGGCATCTTGAACAATTTTCAGAAGACTGTGTTTGTGAGAAACTAGCTAAACTTAAAGTAAACAAAGCAATGGGACCGGATGGGATACACCCTAGAATACTGAGGGAACTTGGGGACATTCTAGCAGCTCCACTGACTGACCTTTTCAATCCCACTCCTGACTCGTTGGAGTCGGGAGTGGTGCCAAAGGACTGGAGAGAGGCTCATGTGGTCCCTTTACACAAAAGCGGAAGAAAGGATGTGGTTGAAAACTACAGGCTGGTTAGTTTAACTTCAGTGGTGAGTAAATTATTGGAAACACTGCTGAAAAAGAAAATAGTGAGGTTTCTGGACTCCAGTGGATTACAGGATCTGAGGTAGCATGGATTCACCAGAAGCAGGTCTTGTCAGACAAATCTGATTGATTTCTTTGACTCAGTTACCAGGGAGTTGGACCGAGGGAGAGCCCTAGATTTGGTTTATTTAGATTTCAGTAAAGCCTTTGACACAGTTCCTAACAGGCGACTTATAAACAAACTGAGCACCCTATGGATGGACCCTGAAGTTACTGCTTGGGTTGGAAATTGGTTGAGTGGGAGGCGACAAAGGGCATAGGTAAATGTAGCTCACTCTGAGGAGAAGGAGGTTACCAGTGGTGTGCCCCAGGGATCTGTCCTTGGTTCGATTCTTTTTAACATCTTTGTTAGTGATACAGCGGAAGGGCTGTTGGGTAAGGTTTGCCTCTTTGCGGATGAAACCAAAATCTGCAATAGAGTAGACACCCAAGAAGGTGTAGATAACATGAGGAGGGATCTAGCTAAGCTTTAAGAATGGTCTAGAATTTGGCAGCTGAGATTTAATATTAAAAAATGCAAGGTCATGTATTTAGGCTGCAGCAATCCAAGGGAGCGATATACTATAGGGGGTGAAATACTTTTGTCCACTAAAGAAGAGTGGGACCTAAGCGTGATTGTGTCTGATGATCTTAAAGTAGCTAAAAAGGTAGAAAAGGTGACCGCAAAAGCTAGAAGGATGCTTGGGTGCATAGGGAGAGGAATGGCCAGCAGAAGAAAGGAGGTGATAGTGCCTCTGTATAAGTCTTTGGTGTGACCTCATTTGGAGTATTTTGTGCAATTCTGGAGACCGCACCTTCAAAAGGACATAAACATGCTGGAGTCAGTACAGAGGGTAGCTACTAAAATGGTTAGTGGTCTTCATTATAAAGAATATGAGGACAGACTTAAGGATCTTAATATGTACACCTTAGAGGAAAGGCGGGATAGAGGTGATATGATTGAGACGTTTAAATACCTCCGTGTCATAAATGCACAGGGGGAGAGCCTCTTTCGACTGAAAGCAAGCTCTGCTACGAAGGGACATGGGATGAGGGTGAAAGGGAATAGATTGAAGAGTAAGATGCAGAAATATGTCTTTACGGAAAGAGTGGTGGATCTGTGGAATAGTCTCCCAGTGGAAGTGATAGAGATGAGGACAGTATCTGAATTCAAAGAAGCATTGGACAAACACAGAGGATCTCTAAAGGAAAAAAGGGGACTGTTGTAGTGGTTGTTATGGAAAGACAAACTAGATGGGCCATGTGGTCTTTTTCTGTCATCATGTTTCTATGTTTCTATTTCTTGGCCATCTCATGGATCCCACATTTTCTTGTACTAGAGCCTATTTTTGTAAATTATTTTATTCCATTACTTCTACAATTTCTTCTGGCTCTTTGTCCAGTTCCCGATGCATAAAAATGCTTGTTACTTTAATGGAATTCAAGATTAGGCTCAAATCTTTACCATCCTTTGCCAGCTTTGCAAAGTGTTGACAGAGTAATCAGGTAGTATGCTGCTTTCCCAGGGCCCTTGTTACCCCTTCCATAGGATCCTACTCTTTCTTCAGTAGGTACTTGCACACTCTTGATGATGTCTTGATCCTGAACATCTTTCTCTCATAAGAACATAAGATATGCCATACTGGGTCAGACCAAGGTCCATCAAGCCCAGTATCCTGTTTCCAACAGTGGCCAATCTAGGTCATAAGTACCTAGCAGTCTCCCCAAAACACACAGGTTCATCAGTGCTTGTATTGGGTCAAGAAGTGATATCCTGGGTCACTTTTAATAATGATTTATGGATCTTTCCTCCAGAAACTTGTCCAAACCTTTTTTAAACCCAGCTACACTAACAGCTTTTACTACATCCTCCGATAACAAATTCCAGGGTATGATTACATGTTAAGTGAAAATATATTTTCTCTTATTAGTCTTAAATAGGTTACCCTGTAGCTTCATTGCATGTCCTCTAGTCTTTTTATATTCTGATGACATAAACAATCAATCTACGTTTACCCTTTGCACTCCATTCATTAATTTGTAGATCTCTATCATATCTCCCCTCAGCCGTCTCTTTTCCAGGTTGAAGAGCCCTAACCTTTTTAGCCTCTCTTCATAGGAGTATCCTTCCATCCCCTTTACCATTTTGGTGGCTCTTCTCTGTGCCTTTTCTAATAACGCTATATCCTTTTTGAGATATGGCGACCAGAATTGCACACAATATTGAAAGTGTGGTTGCACCATGGAATGATACAGAGGCATTATAATATCCTTTGTTTTATTTTCCATTCCTTTCCTTATGATACCAAGCATTCTATTTGCTCTCTTGGCCGCCGCTGCACACTGGGCTGAGGGTTTTAACATGTTATCCACGATGATGCCTAAATCTTTTTCTGGGTGGTTGTTCCCAATGTGGAACCTTGCATCATGTAACCATAGTTTGGGTTGTTCTTTCCTTGGTACATAACTTTGCGTTTGTCCACATTAAATTTCATTTGCCATTTGGATGCCCAGCCTTCCAGTTTATCAAGATCCTCTTGCAATTTTCCACAATCCTCTTGGTTTTTTTTACAACTTTAGATAGTTTTGTGTCATCTGAAAATTTGATAACCTCTCTCGTTATTCCCTTTTCCAGGTCATTTTTGAATATGTCAAAAAGCAGCAGACCCAGCACAAGATCCCTGCGGTACTCCACTATTCACCTTTTTCCTTTCGGAAAATTGGTCATTTAGCCCTAACCTCTGCTTTCTATCTTTTAACCAGTTCCTGATCCACAATAGTACATCACCCGCTATCCCATGACTTTTTAGTTTTGCCAAAAGTCTCTGATGAGGGACCTTGTCAAAGGCTTTCTGAAAGTCCAGATACACTATATCAACTGACTCACCTTCGTCTACCTGTTTATTCACACCTTTAAAAAAACATAACAGATTAGTAAGACAAGATTTTCCTTGTCGAAAGCTATGTTGGCTGTCTCCCATTAAGCCATGATGATCTACATGTTAATTTTGTTCTTTATGATGGTTTCTACCATTTTTCCTGGTGCTGACATCAGGCTCACCAGTCTGTAGTTTCCCGGATCACACCTGGAACCCTTTTTAAAAATTGGCGTTACATTGGCGATCCTCCAATCTTCTGGTATTACAGATGATTTTAATGATAATTCACAGATTACTAATAGCAGGTCTGCAATCTCATATTTCAGTTCTTTCAACACCCTTGGATGTATACCATCCGGTGTTGGTGATTTGCTACTCTTCAGTTTATCAGATAGTTGTAATACATATTCCTGGTGTACCGATATTTCTTTTATTTCTTTCGCAGTATCACCTTTAAATACCACTTCAGTCATGTGTAACATCCCTACATCTTCCTTAGTAAAGATCTTTCTCATGTGGTGGAAGTCTAACAATACATCTGCCTCTAGATTTTTTTGCCTGGTTTATAGCATATCTCAAAATCCAATTTTGCTAATTGGGCTATCTATTTTTGCTCTGTTGCTTGTACATTTATGGTGTCTAACTATCTGAGAGAATTATTTATTAATTATAGAGATGAAATATTTCCCACTTAAACTCATGTATACTCATATTCATTAATTCACAACTTACCTTTTCCTTTTCCTTACTCTATCTTACAATACCCAATTCTCCACATTATCACATTTACTCTTTACACTAATAATTCTAGTGAACTACAATACATTTTTCCTTGCTCAGATAAGATGATAAGATTTTTGAAATTTGTAAATATTTAAATCTGTATATATGTTTAAACTATCTATATACCTAATCAGCATTTACTCAGCATTGTAACCCTCAAATTACCATTTTATTATATACAATTTAATGTTCACTGTAATTTCAATTGTTTGAATAAGTTTCAATGTAATGTTCAAGTTTTGTTCTATGTAAACCGCTTTGATTTTTCTGAAAGGCGGAATGTAAAACTGTTAAATAAATAAAAATAAATAAATAAATAAATAAAATTATGGTTGGTTCTAACTATAACGTTTTTATATTCTAAATAGTCCTTCAGTTTCTCTGTGGCAGTGTACTTGAATACAAGTAACTCCAACTTGAACATACTGTAGTATTTAGAACATAAGATATACCATACTGGGTCAGACCAATGTCCATCATGCCCAGTATCCTGTTTCTAACAGTGGCCAATCTAGGTCACAAGTACCTAGCAGTTTCCCCAAAGGATAAGGGTTCCACAATGCTTGTATTGGGGCAAGCAGTGGATTTCCTGGGTCCCCTTTAATAATACTTTATGGACCTTTCCTTCTAGAACTTCTCCAAACCTTTTTTAAACCCAGCTACACTAACAGCTTTTACTACATCTTCCGGTAACGAATTCCAGAGTTTGATTATGCGGTGAGTGAAAAAGCATTTTCTCTTATTAGTCGGACTTACACAGCCTATAGCTCACATATAATATGATACTCTCTTTTGCTGTCTTGCAGCTGGTTTCACACAGCTCCAAACCCTTTAAGGCTGATATCAGTTGTTAAGATAAAAGCCAAGAATGTTCTGTCATCCTACTATAAAAAAATTTTTGTTGGAGTTTCTTTGCCAACAGTAGTCCAGTTTATTATTATTATTATTGTATCTAAAAAAATTGTCCAATCTAATACTGTCATACATCAATAAATAATCCCCGACTCAAGTAAAAAATTGGATAGGCCAGGATTGATGCTGACGTTAATTTCTTAATTAGAGTGTCAAATGCCATTTAGACTTTGGAGTCCAAATTAAAGGAATTGTCTCTTTGCTTTTCTTATTTTTCCAAGATAATACATGCAACAGGGCTGCTATCTCTGCAAAGAATGGAACAAATCTCCTGAAATAGCTCAAAAATTTTAAAAAGTAGTGTAACACTATCACAGTTATTGGCGCTTGTCAATTTCTCAATGCTTCCATTATGCTTGTGTCTACGGAAATTCCCTTCTCTGAGAAAATTACCTGAGATAAATCACTTCCTTAATGAGCATTGTTTTGGCTTTAACTTCAACCTACTCTTGTTAAGTTTTGTAAATACTTGGGGGTATGTTTACTAAACTGCGGTAAATGTGAATAACGCGCGTTGTACAATGTTAATGATCGTTAGCGCGCTATAGCGCGTGCTGTAGCGCATTAATGATTGTAAACGCGCTATCACGCGCGCTATCACGCGCTAACGATCGTAATGCTCCTCGGCGTGGTAAAACAATGCAGAAGGTGGAGAGAGGGCGGAGAGAAGGGCTCAATGGGCGGGGAGTGGGCGGGGAGAGGCTCCCATTACACTAACGCGCTGAATTTCAGAGTTGAATTCCAACGCGAATGAAAACCTACCGGTAAAAGCACTTTAAAGGGAAGAGAAACCATTTAAGTGTCAGCAATGTACAGCCTAGGCAGGGAAACCAAAAAAAAAAGGTGATAAGTGTGATACATGTGCACAGAACAAAAGGGCACAGAAACACTGAAAATGACCCCAACAAACTGGAAAAAAACAACAACCAAGCTGGCCAATAGTGGTATCAATGAGAAATATCAACCCCCCCCCCCGAGTAAGCTCCATTGAACAGATATAAATCGCGGAAGGGTCCATACTCCGTCCCCATACAAGGTGCATGGGCCCACAGTGAAATAGCACTGCTCAGGGATTTCCCTACCATCGGACAGGGTTCCTATGGTGGGCACATGTCCCGCAACATCAGGGCGGGCATGTCGGAACGGGCAACCGGGCAGATGCTGGAAAAGGGGATACAGAGGGCTGCAGGCGGCACATGCTGTGGTGCAGCTGGGCCACAGTGGGGACTAGGGTGATGCCTAGCTGGCCCATAGGAATGCTGAAACAGTAGAGCAGCCAGACAGCAACTGCTGAAGGCCCAGCATGGGCGAGTGTGCTTCTCACAGTGTCACAGGGAATAGTACCCAGCAGGTACCCCCAATGGCACGGAACATTGGCAGGTGGTGCTGGGGGAAAGCGTGGACAGCTATGCAGGCACCCCCACCCCAGAACACGCACCATAGGCAGCCACCTACCTGCACACTGGTTGGCTTGAGACCGCACATCACCAGCACCACCAGCGGAAGGGCATGTCAGCATGGTGGCTGAGGGATACTGGTGGTGGAGGGGGCCGTAGCAGCTGCCCAGAACAGACCATGGCCTATCCCTGTGTAGGTGGGTGGCATGCACTGCAACAGACAGACCCTGTCTGACCAACAGTCATGGTATCACCAGGGAATGCACCATCTCTGTGAGAACATGGTGGTGCAGTGCACAGAACCAGTGTATTCAGAAGCAGAGGGGCACAGGTTCAAGTCCCAGCTGTGATTTCCGCCAACCCAGTCCTCATATTTTACCCACTACTATAACGTGCTAATACAGACAGAACCGTTCTTGCAAATGACGTAAACATGCCCAGAACACCCACATTTTACCCTACAGAGCACAGACACCATAAACATGCACAGTACCTAGAGCAGAGCCTCCCAAATGCAGTCCTGGAGGGCCAAACACCATCCCGGTTCCATGCTGCCTCTGATAAAGATGCCTGTGCTGCATTTCTATGCGCCACCCCCATGGTATGCAGATGTATCTCATGCATATTCATGAAGGACAGCATGAAAACCCGAACAGTGTTTTGCACCGCAGGACTGGAGTTGGGAACCTCTGCCGTAAAGCAGCAGCCAACAGGGGCAGACACACCCGCACCCACAGGCCCCATTATCCAAAGCCTCCTGGAGAGGCAGGACTTTGGGCTCTGCGTGCATCTCCCAATACTAGCACTTGCATACCTTAGTAATGCCACCCTAAACCTGGAAATATGGTACATGTGGGCTTCTGTTTGCCCCCCCTCACCAGCAACCTGCAGGGCTCTTGGAGTCACAGAAATCCGCACTCAAAGCAATGAGAAGGGAATCTAAGAGACAGCAATAAAATACCACAAACTTCTATATAGATACACCAAAGCTTTGCGGAGAGAAACAAATAGAAACAAGTTCTCTTTGTTTACTCTAACTATTAGCTATGGTTTCCTTTATGTATAAGGCTCTTTGGGAGGATACAGCATAATTTCACTTTATTGTTCTACGTCAGGTATTATGTATTCATCACATCATAGGTCAATTTCTAATCAGCATAGGTCAGTATGAGGAGACATACATGTATTCCATGACATAACTGTTTACTGCTGACTGCTTGATATCTAATAACCCTGAGACTGAAAGGCTAGAGGACAGCTTGCCCCTTTTCTTATTTACAGGACTTGTACCTCTTCACCTACTTAGTAAGCAAATGTATGAAGTTTATTTCTAAGCAAAGTTCTGAACAAAATTAACTTTCTCAGGTTTTCTTAGACAGTCTGGTTGTGTACACCACCCTGTACAGACAAGCTTACTTTCAGTACACAGCTATGAAAAGATTGCTATGAGTACTGGCAGATAGCAATTCCTAGGTTAAGTACAATTTTCGGAGTGAGCTGCATCATAGCAACCTTTCTGATGTCTGTGGAGTGTGCTACTGGTCTTGTGTCTGACAGTGTTTACCAACCTGGGGAGTGACGCCTACAGTATTGCGTACCATAGCCATGCCTGCACTGTGCCCAGGACTGGTGTGGTGGCCTGGGCTGCCCAACACCTCTATAGTTGCACAATGCTGGCATAGGTGAGGGGAGTGTGTGTCTGTCTATCCAGTGTGTGGTGGCTGCAAACACCCTCCACAGCCCACACTGCTAGCACTGTTGCCAGTATTGGCCTGCCAATGTGCATAATGAGGAGCAAGGTACCGTGGCAATAGCCTGGATAGGGTGGCCTGGCCTGTCCGCATCTGCACAGGGCATAGGGCAATGGCCGGACATTGTAGTGCCCGGTACCACCTGCACGGACAGGGTGGCCATAGCATGTCCTGCTGGGAGGTCACTCTCACCCTGACTGAGCAGTGACCATGGCATGGCTAGGTTCCACCATAGTGCTATATAGTATTTCTCTTAAGTGCTAGCTGTAATCACCATTGAGGAGATAACAACCAAGTCTGCACTAGTTGTCACAACCTTTGTAATGGGAAAAAGTGTAGGTGTGTGCATTTTCCTAGCAGTATGGACTTTGTCATTGGCAACGGTATCATCCTGTTCATTCCCATCAGCTTCACAAAACTGATATTCCTATCATGCTTTAATGTCTTTCCATATTTTAAATGTTTCTCCCCAGTCTTCTGATAGTAAAGCCAAATCTAAGTCTCGTAAAACACTCAGCCCCAAAATGCTCAGTACCACATCTTCTAGTTTCTGGTTTTGTCCATCTCATATTATGAAGATGCATTTTTTTATGATTAGCTGAACTAGGCAGGTAATATCAGCCTCTATGCATGTCCATCTAGTGCATTCATTGTGGATAGTTTCACCTAATTTGCATCTTCTAATGGGATTGATTTTTTTTCAAATTTCCACTTGAATTAGGCTGCTGATATGGTGACCACATCTAATCCTGTGTTGACATAACCCCTCACTGGTATCCATCCCATTAGCACTTCCACTACTTCTTTTTGTGGTCAGATTTAATTATTTATTTAGTTGTTTATTTATTTATTTATTTAACAGGTCTTTTATACCGCCTTATCATACATTCAAGGTAGTTTACATGGAACAGTTACAGCAACGAACTTTACATAGAACAGGGTTATACAGTTTGGAGGTTAACTGGGGTATAACAAGCAGCAATTGCAACTACAGTATTTACAAGGAAATTGTAGCAGTGTTTTATGGTCCATTTCGTTAGTGATCATAGTCATCTTCGGTAGCTCCGAAGTATTCTAGGAAAAGGTGGGGTTTTATTGCTTTCCTAAAGTCCACTAGGTCTTTGATTTCACGTGTTGAGTGGGGAGACCGTTCCACAGCTGGGGTGCAAACAGGGAGAAGGCTGTATTGCAGGTGGATTGATTTGCTTTCTTGAAGTTTGGTGGGGTCTCTAGGATGTTGTTGTCTGCTCCTCTTGTTCTGGTTGGAGGTGTCTTCCTGATCAGTGGTTGGAGAGTTGCTGGAGAGGGTTATTTAATCTTTTGGAGATTATTATTATGTTTTTGTATTTGGTGCATACAGCAACAGGGAGCCAGTGCAGCTGATGGGTTATGTGTTTGTATTTTGCTGTTCCAGTGATGATTTTGGCCGCAGTGTTTTGTACCAGTTGTAAGGGGAGAGTTGCTTTCTTTGGAAGTCCATGGTAAATTGCATTAAAGAAATCTATTATAGGCATTATTATGGCTTGGCATACAGTTCGGAAGTCATTGTCGGTGAGTAGTGGTTTCAGTTTGTGTAGCATTCTGAGTTTGTGGTAGGCTGATCTGGTTGTCTTTTTGATGTGTGGCTGGAAGCTGAGTTGCTGGTCAAAGGTGACTCCAAGGTATTTGACTTCTTGTTTATTACTTATGGTGTGGTCAAAGATCTTTATTGAATCCGGTGGCGAGAATATAGTGCTCCTGGTAATGTGCATGAGGTCAGATTTCTTGTAGTTTATGAATAGGCTTTGACTGTTGAGCCATTCTGACATTGATTCAAGGCATGCTGTGATTTGCATGTAATCTGGATGTTTGATGTTTATGGGGGTGAATATCATGATGTTGTCTGCGTATATTCTGTAATGGATGTTGAATTGTTTTATAATGTTGCATATTGGCTGAATGTAGACATTGAATAGTAGTGCCGAGAGAGCTGAGCCTTGTGGGACGCCTTGGTGTTGGGTGAAGGGGTTCAGAATGATGGGTTTTGCTTCTTGTTGTGTACGGTGGGATAGATATGAGAAGAACCAATCTAACACTGTGCCGTTTATCCCCACGTCTCTGAATCTTTGCAGTAGATGCCTTCACCTCACCAACTTGCAACCTTATGGCAAATGTAGAAGGGACTGTTTTTAATAATTGAGCTGATTTCTCTTTTCTGGTCTTTTCTGCTGTGGCCTCATTCATCATTGAGAATCCTCCAGGTCATGTTTCTCTTAAATGAGAGTCGCTTTCTCTTGGTATACTCTCCTCCTTTTTGCGCACGCAATTTCTTGCCACATGAACTGTCTCATGGCTCCTTTAACATATTAACTCCCCCCTTTCATTCCTCATAGTTCCATTTTTTCTCTCAAAATACCTTTCATCACTAAATTTTCTTCTCATTCTGTATGGGAGCATCTCTTCGGCTATCAGGGCCATCCTTCCTTCACCGCCTCCTACTGCTATTCTGCAATGGAACATTTGATAAAGATCTGGCTGCTGAGGCTGCACCAGACTTTCCTGCTGCTCATTAAACTTTCCCTGTTGTTTGTAAAAGCTGGCGAATATCTTACTTAGATTTTCTGTATCTATTGCCAAATTATGTTCAGTGACTGCTTTATTGCCTCACTTCTTCTTCTCATTAGGAGCCTAGGCCTGTCTTCAGTGAACATTTATTTATTTATTTCTCTTATATACCGCGCTCTTCAACATCAGTGCGGTTTACATGGAACATTTATGTTTTACGGTGGGTTAACCGTAAAAATACAGATAACAGGTAACTCAACTTGGGTAGTCAAAATTAACTATTTACACATATTTAAACATAGTAGTATTTACATATTATACATCATTTGAGAGAAAATTACATTGGACATGGAGCTTATTTGTGGGAAGGTCAAGATGGTGCATCTTCATTTGGGTAACATTCGCAGAAAAGGTGGTGTTTCAATGCCCTTCTGAAATTGGTTAGTTCTGGGATTGCTCGTATGTTGGGAGGCAGGGCATTCCAGAGTCTGGGAGCACTGATACTAAAGGCCCTGCTTGCTGTAGCCTGAGTGCACTGGGTCAGTGTTTTGGGAATTGCCAAGGTGTTTATTGCTGTGGTTCTTCTAGCTCTATTGGGGGGGGGGGTTGTGTGCAAGACCAGCGAGGGACGTGGGGGAGAGCCCATTTATGGCCTTGAATGTTAGTAGTAATGTTTTGAAGACGATCCTACAGTGGATAGGGAGCCAGTGGAGACTTTTGAGGATGGGTGTTATATGGTCTCGCCTCGAGGCCCCGTTCAGAACTCTGGCTGCGGTGTTCATGGCCAGCTGGAGCGGGATCAGCGTAGATTTTGGGAGCCCTTGGAGGATCGCGTTGGCATAGTCCAGATGTGGAATGGTTAGAGCCTGGAAGATGGTTCTGAAGTCGTCTGGTTGTAAAAGGGGACGTAGATGGTTGAGCGTCCTAATTTTGTGATATGTTGATTTGACCATGTTGCCAATGTGTGTCTTCATGTTAAGGCTCTGGTCTAGGGTAACACCCAGGTAACAGATTGTGGGCTTGGTTTGAAGCTCTACTTCGCCGACTTTTAGGTGGGTTGGTGGAGAGAAGTTCGAGTTTCTGGTGATGAACAGCACTTCAGTCTTTTTATGTTGTATGCGAAGATTCTGATTCTGGAGCCATCTTTCTACTGCACTGAAACATTCCGTAAGGGGTGAGAGGTCAATTTGGTCAGTCTTGAACGGCATGTAGAGCAGGACGTCATCTGCATATATCATGCATTCGGTGTTGAATGAGCGAACGATGTCGCAGACGGGCTGCATGTAGATATTAAACATAAGAGCTGAAAGGGAGGATCCTTGTGGGACACCTTGTTTCTGATGGAATGGTTTGGATGTAGAGGTTTCGGTTCGCACATGCTGCCATCTATCGGCTAGGTATGACTTGCACCAATTTGGTGCTAAGCCGCAGATGCCCTTCTCTTCGAGCCGTTTCAGGAGGGTTTGGTGACAAACTGAGTCAAATGCTGCGGCTATGTCTAGGAATATAAGGGCCACTCCGCGATGGATGTTATCAATTGTGGTGAGTATGCTGTTAAAGAGGGTGGTAAGTAGAGTCTCCACACCATGAGCCTCTCTAAAGCCATGTTGGCTGTGGTCAAGAGGTGCAGCGTTGTCTATGTGCTGCTGGAGCTGAATTTGGACCTCCTTTTCGATTATCTTGGCCAGCAGTGGAATACTGGCAATTGGTCTGTATGATTCTACTTTCTGGGAGTCTAGTTTGGGTTTTTTTAGCAGAGGTCTAATGGATGTGTGTTTGAGACTTAGGGGGAATAAGCCTGAAGAGAATGATGTGTTAAAGAGTTTAGCTATGAAGGCGCTAAACTCTGTCCTTAGTTCTTTTATCCAAAAAGCTGGACAGGGGTCGGTCTGGGCCGTGGTTGTGTTGATTGTAGAGATTAAGTCTGCGATTTGCTTGGTGGAGGGGGTGTCGAAGGTTGTCAGCGTCGCTATGCATGCTGGTCCATTGGAGTTGGTAATATCGGTCTTGGTGGTTTGGTGTAATTTTGATTGAAGGAAGTCTGCATAGTCTTGGGCGAGAATCTCTGTTGTTTGCTCTGGTCCTGGTTCCTTCGTTAGGTTCTTGACGAGGGCAAAGAGGTCGTGTGGCTTATTTAGCGATCGCATTAGCGTGTTAGTGTGAGCTTGTTCCATTTGCGGATCGGTGAGTTGCGAGCTGTAGGTTATAAGCTTCCAGATCTTCGGTTGAGCGTGAGCGCCTCCATCGTCTTTCGATGGCTTCATCCTCCTCTGACCACATGATCGCTTCCTGTAACAGCTCAAGAAAGGTCAAATTTAGATATTTCATATTTCTTATCTTCATTTCACAATGGAAATTATCATCTCTGAGTCCCCATACAAATTGCTGTTTCAAGAATTTTTGAGGATTACGCAAACTATCTGCCTCAGGTTGCTATTGTCTCCTGAAGGCTATAGGCATAAGTCCGGATGTCTTCTCTCACATGTTATTTTCTCTGCTGACAGGTAATTTGTCTCTATATACCATCTTTAGCAAATTGAATAAATCTTCCATGTTCCATTGTGAATCAAGTGATACAAATTGAACCATATCCCTCACTTGATTGATTAGATGATCTTTTATCTAGCTGGTGTTCTACTGGAATGTGCAACACTTTCAGCGCTGTTCAGTTCTGTTCTATCCATTCTGTGACAGTAAGATTCTCATACTTCTTCAGCAAGCAGATGAAATAAAAAATCTTATCTCATGGTATATACATTACTGTGGTCCTTGTTCCTTTCCTATAACAATCAAAACAATCCTGTCCTTCCTTTGTTCTTTCTGGGGTCTATGCAACTCGTTTTCTTGTCATTTGACTTTGTGTTCTTGAGCATCCAACTTGGCTTGTAGAGCCTGTATCTCTGCTCGCTGGTCCATCTTTGCTGTAGAAAAGGCCTTCTGCTTCTCAGTCTTGAAGGACTACAAAAGGGGACTTCTACTTCTGGAGAGAGATCTTCAATTGTAAGTATTACTTCTGGGAATTTTTCTAAATCTTGGGGGGAAAAGGAATTCTTTAGATTAAAGCTGATTAATCTGTCAACCCAGTGTATTTGTTAAATTGGTCAGGGCCTAATAGCAGCAAAGAGTTTTCAGTTTAAATTTAAAACACAGAGGAGAGCTTTCTGGTTAGATTTAGAACCCAAGACTCCCACTATCCAAGCAAGGGCTGTGGGACTTCCCCTGGAGATTGGTCACAGATTACCTTAGAAGCAAAGGACAGGGTACTGTATAGCAGCCAGCTTTTAATAAGTTTTTTTTTCTCCCTCCCTCCCCAACACCCACCCACCCCTGGGATAATCGTACCTTTATAGGTGCTTAAACCTCTTAAAGGAAAGGAGGTGCCTTATTCACTCTCAGGTGCAGCTGTTTATTCTCATCAGCATACATTAAGGACCTGAGATTAATTAAGTTTCAGGTGTACAAAGTACATTAAACAGATTAGGGATAGTTTTATTAGTATAAGTATTCCCAGCAACCCTTAGTAAGTAAAGAACTTAAATATCTAAACACAACCTTAAAATGAAGATGCAGACAGCAGTCCAGCAGCGAGATGGGGGCTTTCCAGTCTTTTGCACTGAGTGTCACATGTATGATTTTATCCCAGTTGGTGAGGAGTCTTATGTGTACACAAGGTGCAAGGAGCTCTTTGCTCTCAGGGAACGAGTCCGATCTCTGGAGGCAGCAGACTTGGAAGACATAAGGAAGACAGAGAGGTACATAGATGAGACCTACAGGGATATAGTCCTGACGTCCCACTTCCAGTCTGGCAGCATCCCTGTTGCCATGGAGGATCGAGGTCACGTGACAGGAGAGCATCACCCTGGTGTGGCAGGAAGTGATCCTATAGCTAGGACATGTCCTCCAGGTGATGTAAAACCCTCTCGCACTGAGGATGTTTCTCCAGGGCCTTGTGCCCATGAGGGAAGGGTTAGGACAGCCGTTATAGTTGGTGATTCGATCATTAGGCATGTAGATAGCTGGGTGGCTGGTGGACATGAGGATCGCCTGGTAACATGCCTGCCTGGTGCAAAGGTAGCGGACGTCACGTGCCACTTAGACAAGGTCCTAGATAGTGCTGGGGAGAAATCTGCTGTCTTGGTACATGTCGGTACTAATGATATAGGAAAATGTGGTAGGGAGGTTCTGGAGGCTAAATTTAGGCTTTTAGGTAGGAAGCTGAAATCCAGAACTTCCAGGGTAGTGTTCTCCGAAATGCTTCCATGTGCAGGACCCAAAAGGTAGGCAGGGCTCCAGAGTCTCAATGCGTGGATGAGACAATGGTGCAAGGATGAGGGTTTTGGATTTGTCAGGAACTGGGGAACATTCTGGGGAAAGAAGGGGCTCTTCCGAAGGGATGGGCTTCACCTTAACCGGGATGGAACCAGGCTGCTGGCATTAACCTTTAAAAAGGAGATAGAGCAGCTTTTAAACTAGATAATAGAGGAAAGCTGACAGTCGCCCAAGAGCATATGGTTCGGAACAATGTATCCTTGAAGGATATTACCAAAAAAATGAAGTTAGGGCACATCAGCAGAGAGGTTCCAATAAAGACAAAGGTAGCCCAAATGCCCTTCAGTACAGAGCAGACAGAGCTTAAAGATTCCAAATTACCCCTGCCTACCGATAACCAGATTAACATGAATAAAATACAATCTCTAAAATGCTTGTATGCAAATGCTAGAATTCTAAAAAATAAGATGGCAGAGTTAGCATATATAGCACTAAATGCGAAGTTAGATATGATTGGTATCTCAGAAACATGGTGGAAGGAGGACAACCAGAGGGAAACTGTGATACCTGGGTACAAACTATATCGTAATGATAGGGCTGATCAAATTGTTGGAGGGGTTGCGCTCTATGTTAGAGACGGCATTGAGTCACAAAGGATTAAAGTTCTAAAGAAAACAAAATTTACTGTAGAATCTCTATTGATTGAAATTCCATGTAAAAAGGGGAAGGCGATGGCAGTGGGGGTGTACTATCGACAGCCTGGCCAGAATTAACAAATGGATGATGAAATGCTCAAAGAAATCAGGGAAGGTAACAAAGGTTACAGCACAGTAATAATAATGGGTGATTTCAATTACCCTGGTATTGACTGGGTCAGTATCACTCATATATTATTAGGTCTCGTAACTGAGGGTTGACCTAGATCACTAAACTGGTATAAAGCCCTCAAAAAATTAAGGTATCAGCTAATAAACAATGTATGCCTGTAATGATAGAGAGTAACCAGAAGTCTCAGACTATAACAAGCACTATATCTCAGGTGTACCCTGAATTCGTGCCACAAACTGCATCAACGACTTCGGTTCTCTTGGAGGATTCGTTTGTTGAATTACAATTCGTTCCAATTTTTTTCTAATTTTTCTTAATTTTTTCTGTGACTACAATGATATATCCTATCCACAATTCACAATGTATTCAATGTAGTCACACTTATCTTAAATCGTGGAATGTAGCAAACTCCTCTTTCAGCATTTCCAAATTGCCATCCGGCAATAATTAGATGGTAAAGCTCTTATTCATCAAAGTATTGCCTCTCATAGGAAAACCAATCTTGTTGTCCTCGACGCCTTCAACAGGTACCAATTTGCGTTTCACTATTCATAAGGTTCTTCAGGAGGTTGATGTAAAAACTCCCGGTGGCAATAAAACGAGATATGATATCACACTATTGCTGGACAAGATGAAGTTCTATAACATCAAACAAGCATATCAGTAAACCATCAGCCTATCCGGTATTAAAATCCTAGAGGATCTAATTCAGTATTATTTGACTTTGTTGAAATGCATACCCAATAAATGATTTTTGTTCAATTCTTTACCCATAGCTTGGCATGTTACTCCAGGCCATCCGGCTTAAAAAAAACGCCGCACATGCGTACAGCCAATTGATTCCATGTATTTAAAGACCCGAAGTCCGACGTACTTGACGTCGTTGCGTAAGCTGATGTTAAAGATCAATGGGTTAGCCATATGAATTATAATAAATTATGAATCAGTTGATAAAGCATACAATAAACAAATAAAAAAGATGAGTAAAAAAGATGATGTTGATGGTCCCACTGCATCTTAAAAGCTACGATACCACTACTTTGGGAGAATCAAAAACACGCTGACCATTCAATCAGGTTGTTTAGACCTTCCGGACTAACCGACCATAACTTGTAGATCCAACGTTGTTCCCGTATAATCAATGTTTGCTCTCGAGATTTACCCCCTTGGCCAGAATAGACCATGTCTATACAGAAACAGCGCAAATTTTCAAATTGATGATGGTGATCTAAACAATGCGCCACCAACGGAGCTTCCATAACTTTGCATTTTAATCTGCTACGATGCTCGTTCATCCGTATCCTAAAAGAACGTATGGTTTTACCGATGTAAATAAGGTCACATGGGCATCGAATGCAGTAAATTACATACTGGGAATCACAAGAAGTAGAATGTTTTAAAAAATAAGTATTGTCATTATATGAAAAACTTATTCGGTCTTCTGTAATACTACAGATATTACAATCGCCACATTTCCTATGGCCCTTTGGACGTTGTTCTATCACTGGTGGTTTCCTTAAGACGGTTGGACTTAATCGTTCCTTAAGATTTCTATGTCTCGTCCAGACGCATCTAATCTTCTTATCTTGTAGTCCTGGAAGAAGTTTAATCACATTCATATGTTTAGCTACTATCTGTTGCAAAAATTTACTACACGGAGAAAATTTTGTTATCAAATTAATGCTTCTCTCATCTATTTGTTTAGTCCGACTTGTTTGTAAAAGCAACTGCCGATTGTTAAAAAGGGCTCTCTTATAGGCCGATTTAACAATATGGTCAGGATATCCCCGATTTCTAAAATCCTGTATCAGGCCTTTCGCCTTCAATTTAAAGTCCTGTTTATCGTAACAATTTATTTGATAACGGATGAATTGTGATAATGGAAGGCTATCACGTAACTGTTTCGGATGAGCACTTTGATAGTGCAAAAAGGTGTTCCGATCCGTTAATTTCTTATATATAGAAGTTTGCCATGTTGATGCTCCTTTTAGGATTAGGACATCCAAAAACATAATCCGATTCTCATGGAAGCTGTGAGTAAACTGTATATTGGAATCACAGGAATTTAGCCACGTGACAAAATTTTGTAGATCAATCACAGAGCCATGTCATAACATAAAAACGTTGTCTATATACCGACGCCATAGTGCTATGTGTTGTATATAAGGGGTGTTTGTTAGCCATCGATCTTCAAACGCTTTCATAAAAAGATTAGCTACAGAAGGGGCACAAGTAGCACCCATAGCAATGCCCAAAATCTGCTGGAAAAGCTGACTTTCAAATTCAAAAAAACTATGAAAAATGATAAGTTCAGCTAGTTGTGCTATGAACTGTACTTGTGCATCCGCAAGGTCACCTCTAGCATGTAAAGAATTTATTATAACTGCATATGCCTCTGCCTGCGGAATACTGGTATACAGAGCCGCTATATCAAGCGTTACCAAGATAACGTCTGTGTGTGATGACCAAATCGAATGTTCAGATAAAATACGTAGAAAATGGGAAGTGTCCCTGATGTACGATGGGATGGTTGGCAACAGTGGTCTCAAAAAAGAATCAATATAAACTGAAAGTAGTGCTAACAACGTGCCTCTAGTAGACACGATGGGTCTACCCAGAGGATTCGAAAGGTCTTTGTGTATCTTCGGTACGAGATACAACTTCGCTGTGGTGAACTGAATGGGATTTAAATAAGTAAATTCCTTTTTATTTATTAATTTCTTCTCCAAAGCTAATGTGGTTATTGCTTTGATAGACGCCTGTAAACTGATCGTAGGGTCTACTTGCAACCGTTTATATGTCGCCACTTGTTGCAATTGATGGTCTGCTTCTTCCAAGTATTTAACTCTATCCATTAACACAATCGCTCCACCTTTATTGGCCCTCCGAATTACTACATCCGTTCTATCTTGTAGTTCCCTGAGGGCTAATTTCTCTCCTCTAGTTAATACACATGAAGAGGTTTTATGGGATGCTGCCATTTGCTGAACATCATGTAAAACCAGATCTCTATATAGAGCCAACGTCGGGTGCAGCGGCCCCGGGGGGGACCACGTAGACTTCAAAGGCAAGGGAATCCGTGGAATATCCCCCGTTGATGCAGACTGTTCCAATGATACTGTAGATGCGAAAAACAATTTTAAATTCAACTTCCGAATAAGTTTCTCAAAATCTAATCTGAACTGAAAGCTATCAAAAAATGTTTCCGGTACATACGAAAGGCCTTTATTTAAAACCTGTAAATGCTGTGCTGAAAGCGTGAAGGCCGATAAATTAATTACCATTGAAGAATCGTACATTGGTGTAGCAGTAGCGTTATCATCTATCTGACCAATGGTCAAGACTTCCGTGTCTCTACCCGGGTTTGTTGTTTTGTACGACCTGTATCCTTCTTTTTTATTTTGTCTTCCCGATCCCCGGAAAAATCCTGGCGAACTTTTTTAGTGGAGTCAGTTGAGCTAGATTCATCTGAAATAGTATCAAATAGTATCTCGAGAGCAAACATTGATTATACGGGAACAACGTTGGATCTACAAGTTACGGTCGGTTAGTCCGGAAGGTCTAAACAACCTGATTGAATGGTCAGCGTGTTTTTGATTCTCCCAAAGTAGTGGTATCGTAGCTTTTAAGATGCAGTGGGACCATCAACATCATCTTTTTTACTCATCTTTTTTATTTGTTTATTGTATGATTTATCAACTGATTCATAATTTATTATAATTCATATGGCTAACCCATTGATCTTTAACATCAGCTTACGCAACGACGTCAAGTATGTCGGACTTCAGGTCTTTAAATACATGGAATCAATTGGCTGTACGCATGCGCGGCGTTTTTTTGAAGCCGGATGGCCTGGAGTAACATGCCAAGCTATGGGTAAAGAATTGAACAAAAATCATTTATTGGATATGCATTTCAACAAAGTCAAATAATACTGAATTAGATCCTCTAGGATTTTAATACCGGATAGGCTGATGTTTTACTAATATGCTTGTTTGATGTTATAGAACTTCATCTTGTCCAGCAATAGTGTGATATCATATCTCGTTTTATTGCCACCGGGAGTTTTTACATCAACCTCCTGAAGAACCTTATGAATAGTGAAACGCAAATTGGTACCTGTTGAAGGCGTCGAGGACAACAAGATTGGTTTTCCTATGAGAGGCAATACTTTGATGAATAAGAGCTTTACCATCTAATTATTGCCGGATGGCAATTTGGAAATGCTGAAAGAGGAGTTTGCTACATTCCACGATTTAAGATAAGTGTGACTATATTGAATACATTGTGAATTGTGGATAGGATATATCATTGTAGTCACAGAAAAAATTAAGAAAAATTAGAAAAAAATTGGAACGAATTGTAATTCAACAAACGAATCCTCCAAGAGAACCGAAGTCGTCGATGCAGTTTGTGGCAAGAATTCAGGGTACACCTGAGATATAGTGCTTGTTATAGTCTGAGACTTCTGGTTACTCTCTATCATTACAGGCATACATTGTTTATTAGCTGATACCTTAATTTTTTGAGGGCTTTATACCAGTTTAGTGATTTGGGTCAGTATCACGGCAGGACATGCTAGGGAGATAAAGTTCCTAGATGAAATAAATGACTGCTTCATGGAGCAGCTGGTTCATGAACCGACCAGAGGGAAGCCATATTAGACCTAGACCTTAGTGGTACACCAGATCTGGTGCAAGAGAAAAGGGTGATGGGGCCACTTGGCAATAGTGATCACAGCATGATCACATTTGATTTAATTAATAGAGGAAGAATGGTAAGGAAATCCACATTACTACCTTTTTAACTTTCGAAAGGGAGACTATGATAAAATGACGAAAATAGTTAAGAAAAAACTAAAAGGAGCTGTTGCAAAGGTTAAAGACTTACATCAAGCTTGGGTGTTGTTTAAAAATACTATCTTGGAAGCCCAGACCAGCGGTATTCCACACTTTAAGAAAAGTGGAGAGACCACGTGATGTGGTGAGCTTGGGTGGACGCTCTCTGCTTGAGCTCCGGGCTTCTGATCCCATACCGGTCTACTGAGCCGTTTTCTTGAACCGGCAGAATAGTCCCCTCCTAACAATAACTTACCTTACCGGTTATCCCCAGCAATCCAGCCTCGGAGGAGCCGGTATGGCAGCAACAGCTAAAGCAAATCGGCGAGACAAGGAGCGAGGCCTGGGGCAGCATAAAATGGCTGACTCGCCCCCAAAGAGCAGTTTGCCCTCCTCGGCGACCACAGGGTTACTGTCGGAAGAGATTTCGGCGGCAGTTTCCACGGCGCTGGCAGCACAATTCGAGGTGCTATGGGGAAAGCTGGATGCAGTGCAACTTTCCGTCGATACTATCGGCGCCCGCATGCAGCACGCGGAAGAGAGGATCATGCAGACAGAAGAGGAAGTGGCGGGATTGAAGCAGGAGCTGGCTCAGGCAAAGACCATGCTTCAGGCCCAGGGTGAGAAGATCGATGATCTGGAGAATCGATCCAGACGGAGCAATCTCCGGTTGCTGGGGATTCCGGAATCGGTAGGAGACACAGCTTTACTGTCTTATGTGGAAGCCTTATGTACTAAGCTGCTGGGGGAAGCCGGAGAGACGACCCGGGTTGTCCTGGAGAGGGCGCACAGAGTAGGCCCCAAGAACACGCGGGACATGCGACCCCGGATTGTATTGGCGAAATTTTTACAATTTCAGCAGAAAGAAGCCGTCCTGAAGGAGGCTAGGAAAGTTGGCACTGTGGAGGCAGATAATGTAAAAATCAGGATTGCGCAGGATTACTCGGCAGCCCTCAGCCAGCGCCGTAAGGCCTTCGCGTCTGCCTGCCAAAAGCTGATTTCTGCCCACATCAAGTTTACCATGCAATACCCAGCACGCCTGCACGTGGTACATCAGGGCAAGCACAAAGTTTTTGATTCCCCGGAGGCTGTGACGGCGTATGTCCAGCAGTTAGAGCAATCCGAACGAGAACTGACTACGGAGCCTGCGGGACTGGCCTGAATCGGCAGGGACCTCTGAGAGCTTTTATTCTCGGTGAGCAATGGACCGGGTGTCAGGTACAAGGTCTCCTTGCTGTGTAACTGGATCTGCGGGGTTCCCTTCCTCGAGAGCCTGAGAATAACAGTTATGCCTTGTAGGCTTGGATCGCAGTTTTTCAGGCCCGGTGCTCTATTTTTAAAGAGGACCCACCGGAGTCCGGGGGCCTTGGGGCCCACCCGGGGCACAAAGATATCACAGTGCTGGGCTTGTCTTGGACTTGCTGCCCTGGGTATCCTCTTAACAATGGTTTACAGACCTTTTTTCTGTCAAAGTTTTCCTTTTTCACCTACTGTGAGATTTTGACATGCTGGGGTAATTTACCTTTGCTGTATTATGTTGATTACTGTTATGTTGACTTACTGCAATGTAAGGAGCAGATATTACTGTAATAAGGGGGAGGGTAGCTCGATGCACCCGTGGTTCCCGGGCCTGCTTGTGTTGAATATCAGAGTTACCCCGGGAACATGAGCCTGTCCCTGCCTAAGAGGGAGTGCTTAACCCATAGGCGGGCATAGACGGGAGGGGGGTACTAATTGCAACGGGACAGGAAGCCCGGACACATCCAGCAGGGTTGGGAGGTGGAAGTGGAATATGTGTGGGGGAGGAATGGAAGGTAGGGGGAGGGGGAGAGGGGCGGGGCAGAGGGGGTGGGATATGGGGTGGATGGGAAGGGGGAGAGTGGGGGGTAGTGGGGTAAGGGGAAGGCAGGGACTGCGGGGGACAGGTCGTTGCAACCCAAAATTCATGCAAAGGCAGCAAGTAATCCATTCAAGGAAATACAGGGGGGGCCCCAGGCTGGGGGGGGTTTCCTCTGACACGCAGTACTGGCAGTGTGGGCCCAGGAGGCAGATACTTCCCTGCGGGTAATCTCTTGGAATATATGTGGACTAGGTAGCCCGATAAAGAGATATAAAGTATTGAAAGCGCTGGCTAGACAGCGATGTGATATTGCGCTATTACAAGAAACCCATCAGACGGCCGAGGAACACGCCAAACTCTGCCGTGACTGGGTGGGTCAGGTATGGGGAGCGCCTGCACTGGGGAAAAAAGGGGGAGTGGCCATTCTCATTCATAAGAGGGTGCGCTTTATGATGCACCGCCAGGTGGTGGATCCTACTGGGCGATTTTTGCTGTTACATGGGTCGCTGGAAGACCGAGAGATCATCTTAGGTGATTTGTATGGGCCCAACTTACTAGATCAGGATTTTTTCAATCGTTTTGCAGCCAAAGTGGAGCAATTACCAGATGTGCCGTTGCTCTTAGGTAGGGATTTTAATGGGGTCTTTGAGATAGGCCTTGATACCTCGAGTGGTAGGGGAACCCGAGAGAGGACGCTTATATCTCAGATGCTGCAAAGATTTAAGGCGCGTTTAGATTTGGTAGACCCCTGGCGACTGCTACACCCCTCCGAGAGGGATTACACTCATGTCTCACGAGCTCACGGTACAAGTGCCAGAATTGATTATCTCTTACTTTCCTCCCCCTTATTTGCACACACGGGAGAGGCACAGATAGGCCCCCCCGAGATCTCAGATCATGCAATGGTTTGGGTAGAGCTACAGTGGGGGGGAGGAGATGGACAGTCCCGTATCTGGCGATTCCCCATTGAGCTGTATAAAGATAGCCACTTTCAGCAATTCCTCGGTCAACGCTGGCGGGACTTTGAACTGAATCATCAGATACATAAGGATGACCCGGAACTGGTTTGGGAAACCGCCAAAGTGGTGTTACGCGGGGATATAATAGGGTATGTGGCTCGAAAGCGGAGACTACTGGCGGCGCAGATTATTAGACTGGAACAGCAGGTGACACAGGCACGAGTGCTCAGTGGCCGAGCTCCAACGGCGACTAATAGGAAGCGGTTGTGGGAGCTGCAGGTTGCTTTAAATGAACTGCTTCACCAGCGAGCCAAGAAATCCTTAATGTATTATAAGTACCGGCTCTATTGTTTCGGGGACAAACCGGGACAATTATTGGGGAGATGTTTGAAGGGTCAGAGAGGAGCTAGATTGGTGGCGGCCCTCCGAGATGAACATGGGAATCTCCAGCAAAATCGGGGGGCGATTAGTGCGATATTCAAAGACTTCTTTCAGAAACTGTATGCGACGGGGGAGATGTCCCCCTCTACTATGGAACAGTATTTCCAAGGTTTGACTATACCGAAGGTGACCGCGGAACAGCGCGGCAGCCTGGGACAACCAGTAACTTTGCAAGAGGTGCAGAGTGTCATCTCCGCAGCCAGCTGTTATAAGACCCCAGGACCGGACGGGTATGGGGCTGAGTTTTATAAGCTTTTATCTAACTGGGTGAGCCCTCTTCTTGTAGAGACCTATCGCTATAGAATCGAAAGAGGGGGTTGGCGATGGGGGGATAACCAGGCCTATGTAACGCTGATACCCAAGCCGGGTAAGGACCCACTACAGGCGGCTTCCTATCGGCCGATTTCCTTATTAAACTTCGATATGAAGCTGTTGGCGAAAATCCTGGCTGAGCGCCTGGCGGGAGTTTTAGGGGAGGTAGTGCACGAATCTCAGGTGGGCTTTGTGAGGGGGCGCCACGCGGTGCGTAATTTACGTAAAATCCTGGCGTCTCTGGAATGGGTGCATACCCAACAGTTGCAATCCCTCTTGGTGAGTTTTGACGCTGAAAAAGCGTTCGACAGGGTAAATTGGGCGTATTTGCAATATCTGCTTCCCTTATACGGCCTGGGGCAATCCTTTTGTGATATGATACATAGTCTGTATGTTTCTCCGACCGCCAGGGTGCTGTGTAATGGGGTCTTGTCGGATTCCTTTTCCTTGCATAGAGGTACGAGACAGGGGTGTCCACTGTCCCCTCTATTGTTTGTATTATCCTTAGATCCGTTGATACGGAGCATAGAAGCAGATAGCCAGATCTGTGGGGTGGAGGTGGGTAAACAGAGGTTTAAAGTGTCAGCCTTCGCGGATGACATGCTGGTGCATTTGCTGGCTCCCAGGGAATCTCTCCCACGATTGATGGCGGAATACCGGCTGTTTGGTAGTTTTGCAGGACTTCGGATTAACGAGGACAAATCGGAGGCCCTAGACGTGTCAGGGCACCTGAAGGGACGCTGGGGGGGGGGGGGGGATTTTCCTCTGAAATGGACGGACCAAAAGTTTAAATACCTGGGTATTGTTTTAACCCGGTTACCCCAAGATCTATATCGGACTAATTTTGAGAAAGTTTTGTCGGGGTTGCGGAATCAGCTGAGAGCCTGGAACCCTTTACCATTGTCGCTCCTGGGGAGAGTGGCAGCGGTTCAGATGGGGGTCCTGCCTCGCATTTTATACTGGATGCAGACCTTGCCAGTGTGGCTGTTGCGCCGAGATCTGCATAGCTTGGAACGGGAGATTCAAGGGTTCCTGTGGAAAGGGGCCAGGGCGCGTATTCCTTTGTCCCGTATGGTCGGCAAATGGAAGAACGGCGGCCTGGGCCTCCCGGACTTAGGGACTTATGCCTTGGCATGTCAAGCGCGGCATCTTGGGGATTGGTTGGGGGGGACAGACACCTACACTCCCAGGGACTTAGAGGCAGCAGTGGTGGCCCCGGTTTCTTTGATGGGGGTTCTCCACGTGGAGGGCGTACACCTCCCACGTCGAATAACGCGTAGCGGCATGTTTAATTCTATGCGACGTACATGGAGACAGCTGAAAAGCTTTTGGCACCGGAACTGGCAGGTGTCGAGTTGGTTGCCCATCCACGGTAATGTGCATTTCCTCCCAGGGTCGGACTCCCGAGCCTTTCAGTTATGGCAAGCCCAAAGTCTCGAATATGTGGGTCATGTGGTGGGGCTTACTGGTCACTGCAAATCGTTTTCGGAGCTGTGTGCCGAGTTCGCGCTACCTTCCTCTCAGTTTTTTGCGTATATGCAACTTGCTCATTATGTGACTACACTGCCCAGGGAGGAGTTAGGCGTGGACAGATCGGCGCAGATTCTTGAATTTTTCGAGATTGGGGGGGAGACCCCCCCCGACGATAGCGGGGTTGAAAGCCCGGTTGGAATGTTTTAGGGCAAAGCCGGATTATGGGAGGATAGAGATGGCTTGGGCGGAAGAACTGGGGCGAGCAGTACCACTGGACACTATCCGGCAGGCATTGGGGCGGATAGGCGGGATGGTGGAGGGTGCCAGATGGCGGGAAGTACAATATAAAGCTTTGACTCGGGTGCATTTCTCCCTGCGACGAGCTCTGCGGAGTCGCATTACGCAGGATGGGTCATGCCCCAGATGCTCCGAACCATTGGCTACTTTAACTCATATGTGGTGGCAGTGCAGGCGCATTCTCCCTTATTGGTCCTCTATTAGTGAATACCTTATGGGGTTATTACAGCAGAGGTTTCCTTGGACCGGAGCTCTGGTCATACTCGATCTGCTGCATCGGACTCTCCCGGTGGGAAGGTGGGAGCGGTTATTGGTGCGTAAGGCATGTCTGGTGGGGAAAGGCCCTATCTTACATCATTGGCGCAATCGGGACCCGCCAACGTTCTTGGAGTGGCGCAATAGGTTTCATCAGTTAATGCTGGCGGAGCGCTGGAGAGCCAGGGGTAAGGTAAAGAGGTGGTCTACCTTCATGCTGCTTTGGGAGCCATATATTCAGAGTCTGGGCCCCCACTGCCGGAATGAAATAGTTAATGTGGGATACTAGGGTACCAATGCAGAGCCTGGGTGCGGGGAACTCGGGAATGGATTACGATTAAATCTCTTGACTGGTGCTTGGTGGTTGCGACGATGGGAGGGGTGGGTGAGGGGTGGAGGGGGGGTGGTTCGACCTCTCTATAAAATTATGTATTTGTGTGCATTGTTTTCTTTATGCCGTTGTTACATAACTATATCTGGTGTTTGCCTCCCGCGGAGATAAGAGTACACTCTGCGGAGGCTTATTGTCTGCATTGTACTGGATGTTATGTTCATGCTGATTAATAAATAAAGTTTCAAAAAAAAGAAAAGTGGAAAGAAGTCCAAAAAACTGCCAGCATGGTTTAAAGGTGAGATCAGAGAGGCTGTTGTTGCCAAAAAAGCATCTTTCAGGAAATGGAAAAAAGTTCCAGAAACATCACAAGCACTGGCAAGTTAAATGCTAGGCATTGATAAAGCAGGTAAAGAGAGAATTTGAGAAGAAACTTGCTGTGGAAGCAAAAACGCATATTAGAGACTTTTTCAAGTACATTCGTAGCAAAAAACCTGTGAGAGACTCAGTTGGACCATTAGATGATAGAGGGGTAAAAGGGGCAGTAAGAGGGGACAAGGCTATAGCTGAGAGACTGAATGAATTCTTTGCTTCAGTCTTTACTGAGGAAGATGTAGGGATGTTACCCATGACTGAAGTGGTATTTAAAGGTGATGCTGCACAAGAACTGAAAGAAATATCGCTACACCGGGAAGATGTATTATAACTATTTGATAAACTGAAGAGTAGCAAATCGCCTGGACTTGACGGTATACATCCAAGGGTGTTGAAAGAACTGAAATATGAGATTGCAGACCTGCTATTACTAATCTGTGAACTATCATTAAAATCATCTGTAATACCTGAAGATTGAAAAATCGCCAATGTAATGCCAATTTTTAAAAACGGTTCCAAGGGTAATCTGGGAAACTACAGACCGGTCAGCCTGATGTCAGTACCAGGAAAAATGGTAGAAACCATCATAAAGAACAAAATTACTCAGCATGTAAATGGTCATGGCTTAAAGGGAGACAGCCAACATGGCTTTAGACAAGGAAGATCTTGTCTTACTAATCTGTTATGCTTTTTTGAAGGTGTGAATAAACAGGTAGACAAAGGTGAGTCAGTTGATATAGTGTACAGTATCTGAACTTTCAGAATGCCTTTGACAAGGTCCTTCATCTGAGACTTTTGGCAGAACTAAAAAGTCATGGGATAGGAGGTGATATACTACTGTGGATCAGGAACTGGTTACAAGATAGTAAGCAGAGGATAAGGCTAAATGGCCAATTTTCCCAATGGAAAAATGTGAATAGTGGAGTATCCCAGGGATCTGTGCTGGGTCCGCTGCTTTTTAACATATTCATAAATGACCTGGAAAAGGGAATAAGGGGTGAGGTTATCAAACTTGCAGATGACAAAAAACTATTTAAAGTTGTTAAAACCCAAGAGGATTGTGGAAAATTGCAAGAGGATCTTGATAAATTGGAAGACTGGGCATCCAAATGGGAGATTAAATTTAAAACATGGATAAGTGCAAAGTTATGCACCTAGGAAAGAACAAACCAAACTATGGTTACACAATGTAAGGTTTCATATTGGGAACCACCACCCAGGAAAAAGATTTAAGCGTCATCGTGGATAACATGTTAAAACCCTCCACCCAGTGTGCAGCAGCGGCCAAGAGAGCAAATAGAATGCTAGGTATCATATGCAAAGGAATGGAAAATAAAACAAAGGATATTATAATGCCTCTGTATCATTCCATGGTACAACCGCACCTTGAATATTGTGTGCAATTCTGGTTGCCGTATCTTAAAAAAGATATAGCGTTATTAGAAAAAGTACATAGAAGAGCCTGCAAAATGGTAAAGATGGAAGGATACTCCTATGAAGAGAGGCTAAAAAGGTTAGGGCTCTTCAACCTGGAAAAGAGACGGCTGAGGGGAGATATAATAGAGGTCTATAAATTAATGAATAGAGTGGAACGGGTAAACTTAGATAGATTGTTTACGTCATCAGAATATAAAAAGACTAGGGGACATGCAATGAAGCTACAGGGTACACTATTTAAGACTAATAATAGAAAATATTTTTTCACTCAACGTGTAATCAAACTCTGGAATTTGTTACCGGAGGATGTAGTAAAAGCTGTTAGTGTAGCTGGGTTTAAAAAAGGGATGGACAAGTTCCTGGAGGAAAGGTCCATAAACCATTATTAAAAGTGACATGGGATGGAGATCACGTGAGCACGTGAGCGGGTGAGGACGTGTCCTCGTTGCGCTCCCGGACCGCTTCCCCGAACCGGCAGGAAAACGAGCAAGAATAAACAGAGATTTAGTGGGAAGTGAACCCAGACAGAGAACATACCTCCGAACGCTGCCGGAGAATCAGGTGCAGGTAGTGAGCCATGCGCTCAGCAGCAAAGAGGGAGAAGCCGCATGGGTCCCGTGATTCCAAAATGGCGGCCGCTGCACGAACCTGTACTCATCCGGAATCCCCAGGGTCTGGAAGCGGGGAATCGAGCTCGGAGGAACTAGCGCACGAGGTGGCTAAGCTACTAGAGCCCAAGTTTGACTCGGTGCTGAAAAAATTAGAGGAAATGGCAGAGACATATACTGAAATCACATGGAGAGTGGAAGAGGTGGAACAGAGGGTAACAGTACTGGAGGACAGTGAGCTGCAGCTTGAGCGGGACGCACATCGGCACCAAAAGCAAATAGATGCTTTGCTTCTGAAGGTGGATGACTTGGAGAACAGGTCTAGAAGAAACAATCTGTGGCTGGTGGGAGTGCCAGAGTCATGGTCAGATCAGCAACTTCGAGGCCGTTTTGAGGTGTGGCTGCCTAAGGAATTGGGCCTTGTGGATTTACAGGGGCAGATAATTGTGGAAAGGGCGCACCGTTTGGGCCAGAGACGGGAGGCAAACGAGAAACCGCGACCGGTGCTTGCACGGATATTGAACTTTCAACATAAAGCTGCGCTCTTGCAAGCATACCGAAAGCAGAGAACTTTAAAGTTGGATAGCAGCTCGATCCTTATGTTTCAAGATTACTCTGCAGCGCTGGCGGCAAAGTGAAAAGAATTTGCGCCCATATGCAGCGAATTGGCCAGAGGGGAAATCCGCTTCACGCTCAGCTACCCGGCTCTCCTGAGAGTGTACCATAAAGGGACAGCGCACACATTTGACCAAGCCCAGGCTGCTAAGAAATTCCTGGGCACCTTGCAGCAAGACAAGTCCCCGGGCAAAGACAAGGAGAACTGAGGATCGACGGACATAGATGTTGGTTGCACTCCAAGACCCTAAGACCGCAGGGTGGCAGCCGCGTCAGAAAATCTAACAACTGTGGCTGACCTTTCATTGTCTGGCAGTTTTTCTTGATGGACACGAGCGCAGCTTTGGATGGTTTCCCCCCCCTTCTATTGCGCTGAGGAAGGGGGCGGCCCGCAAGTGTGGACAGTGATCTATTCCTACCGGGATAATAGTGATGACTACCAGGTTGAGAGGGAGGTGGGGGAGGTTTGGAGGGTGGAAGGGGTTTTGGGGAGGGAGGAGTGGTGGGGTGGGGTCTGGTTGGGACTTGGAAGAGGGGGTGGCGTGGGGGGGAAAGGGGTAAAGCGGGAGGGAGGGGCGGGGGTGGGAGGGGGAGGTTAATTCGGAGTCAGGGGAGTGTTAGGGGAGGTATAGAACAGTGTCTGGGGAGGATGATAGTCTGGGGAAGCTTGGTAAGAGTGTGGGGGACCGAGGCTGGGCAGCCCCTGAGCTTGGGATGGGGAGCAAATTCTGTAGAGGGTCACTTTAGTATAGATCGTGATGAGCAGTGTTAAGATTATCTCATGGAACATGGGGGGAATAGCTTCACCAGTCAAACGAACTAAGATACTGCAGGCGCTCAAGAGGAAAGGAGCGCAGATTGCATTGCTGCAGGAAACCCATCTGAGTGAGGTAGAACACGGGAAACTGGCGAGGGATTGGGTGGCAACCTCCTATAGGGCGTCCTCGGGATCAAAGAAAGCAGGGGTGGTGATTGTAGTCAAAAGGGGCCTTCCCTTGGAAGTGGTGAAATGCGAGGAGGATCCTCATGGGCGATATATCTTCTTGCAAGCAAGGCTCTACGCGCGAGAGCTTTGGTTAGGGAATATCTATGCCCCCAATGTGTATGATCATGGTTTTTTCAAAGATCTGCTGAGATTTATCCTGAAAGCAGAAGGGAAGAAGCTGATCCTAGCAGGGGATTTTAATTGTCCACATGATCCAAGGATAGATAAGTCTGGAGAGAGCGCAGTAGGGGCATGGTCCAAGAGCGGGATTGGCTACTTGTGTAGGCTGGGAGATATGGTTGATGTGTGGCGGAAACTCCATCCAGGGACAAGGGAATACACACATCAGTCCAGAGCGCACATGACGGTCTCGCATTGATTACATTTTGGTCAGTGCAGGGGGTTTTGCGCAAGTTTCCCAGGTGGGAATCGAACCTGTAATGATTTACGATCATGGGATGGTCTGGGTAAACTGGGACACTCAAAGCCCAGGAAGGACGGGATGGCGCTTCCCTATGTATCTCTGGGAGGACAAATATTTTAGAGCATACTTAGAGAAACAATGGGAGGCATACACAGAGTTTAATGACACTCCCCAGTGTTCACCTCTTTTGTTTTGGGAAGCAAACAAGGCAGTGATGAGGGGGGCTATCACTGCATACACCATACGTAGGCGCAAACACCTTGACCAGAGCCTGCTGGCCCTGGAGCGTTCTCTCATGACCCTACAGAGGAAGCAGAGTAGAGTGCGGAATAAAGCTACACAGCAGGAATATGTGAGGGTCCAAGCGTCTCTCAGTGAGTTGCTACAGAGGCGGGCAAGCATGTCCCTGCAATATTATAAGTATCAGTTATACAAATTCGGGAATAGGTCGGGCAGACTCTTAGCCAAGTTGGTTAGAGACCCGGGGGGTTCGAGATTCATTCCAGTCTTAAAAGATGAGGTGGGAATTCTGCAGCACAAACCACAGAAGATCGCGAATATCTTTAGAAACTTTTATGCCAAATTGTATACCGAAGAGGATAGGAATTATGAGCAGGGCCAAAAGTTCCTCGATGGGCTGCACCTTCCAACCCTAGGGGAGGAGGCGCAGAGGGCTCTGAATGCTTCTACTTCTGGGAAGGAAATGCAGACAGCAATCCAGAAAGGCAAGCCCCATAAGGCCCCGGGCCCAGATGGATTTGGGTCCAAATATTATAAGATATTGGAGAATAAAGTCACCCCAACCCTCCTGGCAATGTATGAAGCGCGCTTTCACAAAGGCTGCTTCCCTAGAGATATGAGGTGTGCCGACATTACGGTTATCCCAAAGGAGGGGAAAGACCCCCAGGATGCAACCTCATATAGACCGATTTGCCTGATTAATTATGACATAAAGATTCTGGCCTCAATTCTGGCGGGGAGGTTGAATTCCATTTTACCTAGTTTGATTAACCCTTGCCAAGTGGGTTTTGTACAGGGCAGGGAAGCCACTGGGAATATAGCGAAGCTTTTAGTGGGCATGGAGTATTGTCTTAAGGGAAAAGCACCCCTGCTGTTGGTCAGCTTAGACGCTGAAAAGGCGTTTGATAGGGTGGCGTGGCAATACCTATGGGAGGTTATGAGGAGGTTTGGGTTCGGAGGTGCTTTTTTACAGTGGGTCCGGATTCTGTATGCGGCACCCCAGGCGAGGGTTGGGGTTAATGGAGCCTTCTCTGAGCCTTTTATGCTCGAAAGGGGCACGAGGCAGGGATGCCCCTTGTCTCCCTTATTGTTTGTGCTTACATTAGTGTCTCTTCTACAAGCCTTGCAAGAGGACCATCAGGTAGTGGGGGTGAGGTTGGGTGATAGGGTGGAGATGAAACTCAGTGCATTTGCTGATGATATGCTCTTATGTCTGATAGCTTCACAAACATCACTTGAGCAGGCACTTCAGATCATAACTTATTTTGGTAGTTTCTCGGGCTTGAAAATTAATACAGCGAAGTCCATGACTCTAGATGTGTGTGTGTGTGTGTGGGGGGGGGGGGGGGCGGCTTAGACAATCCTGTGGGGGCTCTTTCCCCTTGACTTGGGCTTCGGGCGCCTTTAGATACTTAGGGATACAGCTGCCAGATGCCCCCGAGAATTTGTATAAGTGCAATATTCCCGGATTGCTAGAGAGAGCACGGCTGACATTCCAGCGATGGTCTGCTCTGCCTCTGTCCCTGAAGGGTAGAATAGCTCTGTTTACCATGGTGGAGCTACCAAGATGGCTTTATGTGCTCCGTATGCTCCCTATTTGGGTTCTAGATAGAGATTGGCAGCGTTTTGAGCGGCATCTAGGACACTTCCTTTGGAGAGGGAAATAGGGTTGCCAACTGGCTCCAGATGCGCCCGACAGGCTTATTCCAGTCCTAGGTTTACTCCACTGCATGCAGGGTCATGTAGTTCTAATTTTTCCATTGCACCCTATAATAAAAGCAAGACTACATGTCCCTGCATGCAGTGGGGTAAACCCAGGACTGGATCAAGCCTGTCGGGCGCATCTGGAGCCAGCTGGCAACCCTAGAGGGAAACGGGCTTGTATTCCTCTAAAGGCACTTATGAGGTGTAGGGAGGAGGGTGGGTTGGAGCTCCCCTCCGTGCTCAATTATAATCTCCGATACATGGCGCGACACATAGCGGGGTTGGCAGCGGTGGAGGGGGGATGCGCGCCCGTGCAGCCATTAAATTGGGTAGCACATCCATATCACGGCCTATACCTGCTGCATGCTCATGGTCGGGACCTGCCAGAGGGTGTTAAAGGTGGGATGTATATGGGAGCACACAGAGCGTCGTGGAGGGCCCTCTGCAGGAAAAATGGGTGGGATTGGCGCTGCTCGGTGCTGCTCCTGTTGGTGGGGAATCCAAAGTTTCTACCGGGTTTAACCTCGAGTGTTTTTGCGGACTGGGCCCAAAAGGGCCTTGTATGCCTTGGGGATCTATGTGAGGTGGCAGGAGTGGGGGTGGAGAGTTTCCAGACATTAGCTGAAAAATTCTCATTACCTAAGCATGAGTTTTATTGTTACCTACAGGCACGGTATTATGTTACTGAGGTGATGAAGAAGGCCCCAGGGCTACTGGAACAGAAAGGTTTTAAAGAATGGCTGCAGGCAGTGGTGCAGAGGGGAAACAGTACAGAGGTGAGGAAAATATGGTGTGCCCAGTAGGGGATCAGCGGTATCTGAACCGACTGAGTGAGAGATGGATGGGGGATGGGGTGGAAGAGGCTACTCTGGAGTGCCTTGCGAGGGCGTTTAAGAAAATCCCCGTGAGTGGGCAGTGGGTCTATTTGCAGGAAATGCAGTATGAGTTTTTGTGGCGGGCGTAGATAAGTTCAAAGGAACCAAAAAACTGTAGTAAGCTTCTTTTTATATTATATTATATTTTGCTTTTCTTTGCATTCAAGGTATAAGATACACAAACCCGGATTCCTCCTTCACTCTTGTAATATATCAAAAATTTCTTTGCAAAGATACATTTGGAAGAGAAGAACCCTCTACTGAACTCATTCAAGACTACTTTTAAAACGGGTCTCGACGCTCTACTCCGGCGCCTATTGGCGTTTCAAACTTTTTCTTCAGGAGACCATATCAGACATATTATGCTGCCCACGTTTCTCTCCTTGTTTCTCATACAAAAAAACGCCACGTATGAGAAACAAGGAGAGAAACGTGGGCAGCATAATATGTCTGATATGGTCTCCTGAAGAAAAAGTTTGAAACGCCAATAGGCGCCGGAGTAGAGCGTCGAGACCCGTTTTAAAAGTAGTCTTGAATGAGTTCAGTAGAGGGTTCTTCTCTTCCAAATGTATCTTTGCAAAGAAATTTTTGATATATTACAAGAGTGAAGGAGGAATCCGGGTTTGTGTATCTTATACCTTGAATGCAAAGAAAAGCAAAATAAAATATAATATAAAAAGAAGCTTACTACAGTTTTTTGGTTCCTTTGAACGTTTGACAAGTGTATATTTTGATATTCTACGTTCAATAAAATAGACCACAATTGAAATTATTGGGCGTAGATAAGTGACAAATGGGCCTGTAAGGCGGGGTTACGAGAGGATGATAAGTGTAGCTGGTGCGGGAGGGAGAGTGGGACTCTTTTGCATAAATTCTGGGGCTGTCCCAAAGTTCAGACATTGTGGCAGCAGGTGGGAGCTCGGTTGGCTGCTATGCTGAAGCTCCAGGCCCCACGGAAGGTAGTCATATGTCTCTTTCATAAATGGGAAACGGGGGGTCAGTGGGTAGCCCCGCCCCTGCGGTTCCTGATGGAGCGAGGCTTCCTGATGTTGAAGAAGGTCATCTTGGGCCGCTGGCAGGAAGGGCTTGCCCCCGTAATTGACACTTGGGAGCGGGCTATGTTAGAATTGATGCAAATGGAGAGACTAACAGCTAAGCAGCTGGAGGGAAAGCACTGGGATAAGTTCATGGAGGTGTGGCTGCCACTCATTGATACCTTGCCCCTACAAGATTGTAGTGCCTTATTGAACGTATAAATGTTTACATATGTAACTGTAAAAGATAGTGAATGAACGCTTCTTTATCTCCCGGGGGATAGCATAGAGGGGGGCAGGGAGGGGGGAGGAATAGAAGACTAAGAATAAATCCAGAGGGGTACGGTAGTTCTGCTGTTTGTATTGATGTAATGTTTATAATCGCTGCATAATGGGTTGTGAAATATGGATAACATTAGACTGCCTTGCTGAAGGAAGGTCCAGATACGGAGAATGGGAGCCCGGTGAGGGGCCTCCATATTGTGCCTATTGGAGGATACCTATTCTGAATGTAAGCAATACCCATTTTGTCATTGTTCGAATTGGATTGTGTGCATTGTGCGTATTGTTAAAAGCTTAATAAAAGAAATTTGAACATAAAAGTGACATGGGATATCACTGCTTGACCCAATACAAGCACTGAGGAACCTGTGTCTTTTGGGGAAACTGCTAGGTACTTATGACCTAGATTGGCCACTGTTGGAAACAGGATACTGGGCTTGATGGACCTTGGTCTGATCCGGTATGGCATAGCTTATGTTCTTATGTTCTTATTGATGGAGGAGAACAGGGTACTAGCTGAGAGGGAAAAGTATAGATAGGGTCTGCTTCAGATGGAACATTTCAAGAGGCTTTTAACATATTTGTAAATGACCTGGAAATAGGAATAATGAGTGAGGTAATCAAATTTGCAGATGACAGAAAATTATTCAAAGTTGTTAAAACCCAAGAGGATTGTGAAAAATTGCACGAGGATCTTGATAAATTGGAAGAGTGGCTGTTCAAATGGCAGATGAAATTTAATGTGGACAAGTGCAAAGTTATGCATCTAGGAAAGAACAACCCAAACTATGGTTACAAGATGCAAGGTTCCATATTAGGAACCACCACCCAGGAAAGACTTAGGCGTGAATAACATGTTGAAACCCTCTGCCCAGAGTGCAGCGGCGTCCAAGAAAGCAAATAGAATGCTAGGTATTATAAGGAAAGGAATGGAGAATAAAACAAAGGATATTATAATGCTTCTGTATTGTTCCATGGTGTGACCGCACCTTGAATATTGTCTGCAATTCTGGTCAGTGCCGCACTGAGCCAGAATTGCGCCCTGTGTGACTTGCACATTGGGTGAGCGCCCCCCCCTGCCCTTTGCACCTCCATCCAGCCACTTTCTGCTCTTACCTTGCTGCTGCGCCCTCTGTTTTCTCCACAGCGGTGCCGGCAGCAGGGCAACAGCAGAAGTGGATGGATGGAGGTGGAGGAGAGGGCGTGCGCTGATGTGCTAGTCACCGGCACTTTAAGCAGATCAGTCTCTCACCGCTCTGACATCGTGTCCTAGGAGGGAGGGACCAGGTCTGCTTAAAGTGCCGAGAAAAGGCTTAAGGGGCGCATTTCAGTTGCCTGCTGTTGCCCTGCCACCGCTGAGAGAAGAAAAAGTGGTGGCGGCAGCAGGGCAACAGCAGGCAGCTGAAATGCACCCCTTAAGCCTTTGCGCCTTGTGTGGTCGTACTGCACGCACAGGGCTAGAAACAGTCCTGATTCTGGTTGCCGTATCTTAAAAAAGGATATAGCGTTATTAGAAAAGCTACAGAGAAGAACCACCAAAATGGTAAAGGGGATGGAAGGATACCCCTATGAGGAGAGGCTAAAAAGGCTTGTGCTCTTCATCCTGGAAAAGTGAAGGCTGATGGGGGGAGATATGATAGAGGTCTATAAATTAATGATTAGAGTGGAATGGGTAAACTTAGATCGATTGTTTATGCCATCAAAATATAGAAAGACTAGGGGACATGCAATGAAGCTACAGTGTAATCAATTTAAGACTAATAAGAGAAAATATTTTTTCACTCAACGCATAATGAAACTCTGGAATTCGTTACCGGAGGATGTAGTAAAAGCTGTTAGTGTAGCTGGGTTTAAAAAAGGGTTGGACAAGTTCCTGGAGGAAGGGCCCATAAACCATTATGAAAGAGAACCTGGGAAATCCACTGCTTTCCACAATAGAATTGTGGAACCTGTGTCCTTTGGGGAAACTACTAGGTACTTGTGACCAGATTGGCCACTGTTGGACACAGGATACTGGTCTTGATGGACCTTGGTCTGATCCAGTATGGCATATCTTATGTTCTTATGTTCTTTCACAAAAGGAAATAGTCACTTTACTGTTAAAGTAATAAATTTTATTTATTACTTTTCTAATTGAACCAGATGGTAGTAATAACTTTTTCAATAAAACTCCAGAGTTAGCATTTCAGTAAAATTGTACTTTTGATTTTAATAGTACACTTTTCTTTTTCAGCTTCTCATAAAAAATGTTTCCAGTTAGCAACAATTAAATTACTTTATTATATTGTGTGTTCTGTTTAACAGGAGTATTGATATTTTGGGGCATGATTATTAAAGGTTAACATGCATTAACGAAAGTTAAAGTACGTTAAATGCTGCCACACTCCATAGAAATATAAGGGCCACTGCGGCACTTAGGGGTATGTTTACTAAACCGCGCAATTGTGCGGGGCGCACTTGAGCGTGCGCTAAGGTACCTTAGCGCACGCTAATAGTGCACTTTTAGTGCCCCGCACACGTGCGCGCCGCCCGTAAAAGTGCGCGGCGCGCTGATGTGCGATAGAGGCGTGGAAAGGCATTCCGAGTGCGGAGGAAGGCTCCCAAGGGGCAGGGGGATGGGGTCAATGGGTGGAGAGTGGGAGGGGAGAGGCTCCCCGCACAGGAGCGGGGCTGAATTTCGGTCAAATAAATACCACGAGTGAAAACCTCGCGTTAGAGCCGATTTAAAGGGAAGAGAAACCATTTCCGTCAGCAATCTACAGCAAAACCGGGGAAACCTAAAAAACGTGAGCAGTGTGATATATGTGCACAGAACAAAAGTGCAAATAAAACATGAAAATGACCACAAGAAAAATGTAGAAAATTATAATTCAGCTGGGCAACAGTGATAGCAATGGACAACAATAAAAAACACTCCCAGGAAAGCTCCAAAAAAAAGAAATGATTTTTGGAAGGGTCTACGCTCCATAGACTCTTTCAAAAATCATTTCATTTTTGTGGAGCTTTCCTGGGAGTGTTTTTTATGTTGCCCATTGCTATCACTGTTGCCCAGTTTGGTTTTGGTTTTTTTCCCCTTTTTTCGAGGTCATTTTTGAGGTTTATTTGCACTTTTGTCCCCATACAAGGTAAATGGGCCCACAGTAAAAATGTTCAGAGCAGGGTTTCTGACTCGTCCGGCCAGGTTTCCTATCTCCAGGGACTGCACTGTCTCTGTGGCCGCAGTGTGGTGCAGCGGACACAGCCAGTGCCTGTAGAACCAGAGGGTCACAGGTTCAAATCCCACCTGGGGCTCCTGCCAACCCACTCCCCATACTTTTACCCACCACTAAACAGTAATAGTAAAGACACCCCTTTATTGCAGAGAACATAAGCATGGTTCAAACACCCATATTTTACCCTACACCACACACAAACCATAACAATGGGCAGTACCTACAGCCGAGTCCCCCAAACTCAGTCCTGGAGTGCCACAACTCAATCAGGTCATATGCCTTTTCCCAGATTACGACATGTCTGCATGTTGGCGGAAGGGTACAGGTGGTGGAGGGGGCAGTGGCTGCAAGCCACAGCAGACAGTGGCCTAGGCCTGTGCAGGCTGGCACCATCCACCGCAACAGACAGGATCTGTCGGATATACAGTCATGGACTCCCCAGGGAATACAGCATATCTGTGGCAACACGGTGGTGCAGTGCACACAGACAATGTATGCAAGAACAGAAGGTCACAGGTTCAAAGGCCAGCTGGGGCTACTGCCAATCCTGTCCACATATTTTTCCCACAACTAAACCGTGATAGTAAGGACAAACTTTTACTGCTGAGAACATACGCATGGTTAATACGCCTATAGTTTACCTCACCAAACACAGACACCATAAACAGGCGCATTACCTAGAGCAGAGTCTCCCAAATGCAGTCCTGGAGGGCCCCACACCATTCAGGTTCCATGCTGCCTCTAATAAAGATGCCTGTGCTGCATATCTATGCACCACCCCCATGGTATGCAGATGTAGCTCATGCATATTTATGAGGGAAAGCATGAAAACCCGAACAGTGTTTGGAACACCAGGACTGGAGTCGGGAAACTCTGCCGTAAAGCAGCAGCCAACAGGCCCAGACACACACACACACACACCCACAGGCCCCATTGGCCAATGCTTCCTGGAGAAGCAGGACATTGGGCCCTGCCTGTATCTCCAAATACTAGCAGTTGCATACCTTAGCAATGCTACCCTACACCTGGGTATATGGTACACAGCTATCAAACGTTTCCTATGCTAACTGGCAGATATCAATTCCTACCTTAAGCACAGTTTTCTCATTGAGCTCCACCATAACAATCATTCTGATGTTTGCGGTGTGTGCTGCAGGTCTGGTCTCTGATAGTGTTTACCACCCTGGGGAGTGACCCCCAACAGTACTGGGTACCATATCCATGCCTGTACTGTGCCCAGGACTGGTGTGGTGGGTATGGCTGCTGAACACCTCTATAGTAGCACAATGATGGCATAGGTGTGGGGGTGGCTTGCTGTCTATCCAGTGTGTGGTGGCTGCAAACACCTTCCACAGACCACACTGCCAGCAATGTTGCCAGTTTTGGGCTGCCAATGTGCATAATGAGGAGCAAGGTACCATGGGTATAGGCCGGACAGGGTGGCCTGGCCAGGGTGCATCTGCACAGGGCATAGGGCACTGACTGGGACATGTTAGTGCCCGGCCACCACCTACACAGACAGGGTGACGTCTGTATGTCCTGCTGAGAGATCACTCTCAGCCTGACTGTGCAGTGACCACAGCATGGCTAGGCACCCCCATAGTGCTATATAGTATTTCTCTCATGTGATAGATATGGGTTTCCTTTTGGGGCCCAGTTACTGATTTATCTGCTTGCTGTGTATGCTGACATCCCAGTTCTGGGTGCATGCATCTCCACTGGGCACATGCACTATGGACTAACTAGCAGACTGTTTGCAGCTGGTATGTGTCTTGATGGAGCGGCTTGCAGGGTGCAGTGGCTGATGGCTTGCAGCAGGTGAATATCAGATAGTGGTGGGGTACAGCTTAGCATATCCAGGCCTAATGTCTGTCTGCTATTGTGTTATGGATGTGTATAGAGCTGCATTGACTGCCCTGTGGGGTGTCTGTTCCTCAGCAGGACCGGGGTTGCTGTTCCCCTCTACTGCCACCTTTGCAGGGAGGTAGAATGTGGATCTATTGATGGGAGACCCTGTTTGCCGCTCTGGGGGAGGGGGAGGGGGAGGGGGGGGTGGTGCGTGGCCCACCTGGGGGTCCATGGGGGCTACACCTGACTGACACAGACAGAGATATCCAAGGTGTTTGTGCAGAAACTACCTATCTCACACATTAACAACTGCTTTGGACCTCTGCCATGGCCTCTTTCAGCCATGCACGGTGCTGTGGACCTGGTGCTGGGCGCCTCACTGCACCCTCAGGGTGAGCACAGTACTCGCACAATGTGACGGTGTGTAGCTACTCTGTGCCAGTAAAACATACGGTCAGTACCCCCTACCAGGCCGAGGTGCTGTGGGGGTGCACATGGTCACTTCCCCCTACCAGGCCGAGGTGCTGTGGGGGTGCATTGCCCATTTTGTGTTTATCTCTGGACAGCTGATTTGCAAGTGCAGTGCATCATGGGTATGGGTGGGCTAACCCTATCCTGGTGACCACAGCAGACTGTCTGTGTGGTGACATGCAGGCTCTCTGCAGCCAGCCAGGGGCTTGCTAGCAGCTGTAGCCCAATGGTTACTTCACTGCTTGTGAAGCCAGAGGTCATGGGTTCAAACCCACAGTGGGGTTATTTGATAGGGTTGTCCAACACATTATCTTTCTTTAATGTACATATTTTGATGCCAGCAAAAACACCCTCAGCGTACTGTACCCATAAGGTGCCTCTGAGGGTGCTTTATAGGGCGCCCTATAGGGCACCTTATGGTTCCCGTCCATATAAGGTGCACTATACATTATCCTGTGACGCAACTTATAGGGTGCCCTATAGGGGACATTTTAGGGTGCTGTGGCGGACAGTGCACCTTATAATGTGCCCTATGGAGTGCCTTATAGGGTGCCTTATACGGCACCTTCACTTACGGCACGTGAGGGCGTGTTTGCTGGCAGCAATTAATAAAATAAAAATAAAGTGCTGCAGGACAAAATATGTACATTGCACAGCTGATGCCACAGCCAGTCTTACGTATTAGGCACCCTGGGGAGCAAACTCATGACCCCTGTATCAGTAGTCAGTGCCTTAACCATTGTGCTCCACTGCTGCTCCTCTGTGCCTGTCAGCGCACCTACTTATGCTTTTCATTCCTTAAACCGCACAGTGCTGCCATTAAAAACAGTACTCTGACCTTGCGGTACCTCATACGGCACCCTCTAAAGCGCCCTATAAGCAACATTCTAGGGTGCCTTGGCGGACAGTGCACTTTAAAATGTGCCTTATAGGGCGCCTTATGTTAACACGCTTTGAGAGTGCGTTTGCTAGTAGTGATAATTAAAATAAACATAAAATGTCTCCAAAAGCAATCTTCCCCATAATACCTCAGCCAGCCTTGTTCATTGGGCACTGTGGGGGACTGAACTCTTGATCCCTGCACCATTGGTCATTGTCTTACCCATTGTGCTGTGGTCCTGTTCCTGTGCTTGCACATTAGCGCGCCACCTTATGCCATCCAATATTAAACAGCCTCCTAAATCAATAGCACGCCGCCTTATGCCACACAATATTAGACAAGCTCCTAAAGTAATGCCTCAGCCAGCCATCTACATTGAGCAATGTGGGGGATTGAACCCCTGATCCCTGCACCATTGGTCAGTGTTTTAACCATTGTGCTGTGGCTCAGCTCTTCTGTGTGCACATCAGCGCACCACTTATGCCGCCCAGTATTAAAATGCCTCCAATAACATTAGTGTGCCACCTAGTATTAAAATGCCTCATATATTAACACCTCAGCCAGCTGTCTTCATTGAGCACTGTGGGGGATTGAACCCCTGATCCCTGCACCATTGGTCAGTGCCTTAACCATTGTGCTGTGGCTCTGCTCTTTTGTTTGCACATCAGCGCGCCACTTATGCCTCCCACGCAGCTATCTCATGCGCTAATGTGCGGGGCGCACATGGGCGCCGCGCACCTTAGCGCATATGCAAATTCCAGATTTTCTTTTTCAGCACGAAGCGCCCACTCCTTATATGGCATCCGCACATTACCGCAGCCCGCACTTTACCGGGGTTTTAGTAAACATACCCCTTAATGTGTATTAACTTTTCTTAGCATGTGTTAACCTTTGCTAAACCTTCCCCTTTCTGTTCTCTTTTTTTTTTTGCAGTTCAATCTACTACTTCAAGGAATCAGATAAGTAGGCACTACATCTAATTTTGTGTGTGTGTGCCTACATGTATTTCCTCTATATGCACGTTTCAAAAAACCCCTTATAAAAAGAAATGTTCAGTATCCTGAGGAAAATAGTATCTTTCTCTCTGCAAAATCTTTGAGTTCAATATTCAAAGGAATTATGCTCCCAACTTTGAGTTATGCTCCTAAATTGGCCTCTTTGAAAATTGACTAGAGCTGAGTGCATAAATTTTTACTTAAAATTTCACTAACCTAAATTTAGGAACATAAAAGTGGGTGGCAATAGGGGTGGATTTAGGGTGGGGAACAAAGATAGGAGCCAAGCACTAACTTTATTGATTTATTTAACCGGTTTTGGTATACTGTTTTTCTACCAGTCAAACCGGTGAACAGTCAACAAAAAATAAGTGAGAGTGGGTTACAATGAGATACAATGGGTTACATGTGTTGCAGTGGGTTACATGGCTTGCACTAGGTTACAGTGAGTTAAGAAGAAGCGGGCTTATGGGAAGGCGGGTGACTAGGTTTAGCAAAGCTTAACATAATATCAGTAGGTTACAATAGTTTAGCATAGCATCAGCAGGTTGTAATAGGCTCGACAAGGATGCAGTGGATGTTCAACTGATGGCACCTCAGGAGTACTGGTGTATGCCATAGTGCTCTTGGAATAAGTAGCTTTTTAGGTGTTTGCTGAAGGCTCTACTTGATTGGATGCTTCTCACGGTGGATGGCAGTATGTTCCAGTGTGGGGTCATAGAGTGAGAAAGCTCATAGACAGGCATGTTGGGTGCACTTGCGGACTAGCGGTGGCAAGCTGATGAGGTTCAGCGTGCTTTGTCTACGTGGTCTGTTGCTCTTGGGGATGCTGATGGATGTTTGCAGGTGCTGGGCTGTGAGGCCATTCTGGGCTCTGTGTATAATGGTGAGGACTTTGAATGTAATCCTGGAGGCGATGAGTAGCCAGTGGAGGTATTTCAGTATAGGGGTGATGTTGGGAGTGTTTGGATGCTCTGAGGATTGTGTTTGCTGTGGTGTTCTGTGCTAGCTGTAGCGGTAAGGTAGAATGCTTCAGAAGCCCTTGGTATATAGAGTTGCAGTAGTCAAACAGGGGGGTGATGGTGGTCTGACAGACTGTACGGAAGCTGTCGGAGGAGAGTAGAGGGTGTAGGTTGCATAGCATCCTAAACTTGTAATAGACTGCCCTGGTAGAGTTTTGGATGTGTGCCTCAAAGATGAGTTGTTGACTTGGGTTTTGATCTGGAGGTCCATGTTGTCGATTTTGATGGCTGATGGCGGTGTGAAGATGGGGTCTCTGGTGACATGTAGGATCTCGTTCTTATTGAGGTTGACGGCTAAGTTCCTAACTTTCAGCACAAGGCTCCAAAATTAGGCTACAAAACCTAGACAAATGACTGGCAGGTCTAAATCTAGGTGCATACATTTGAACCCTTAAATTAGGATACATTTTCAGCTGAAAATTTAGGCTCCTAAGTGTGGCTGAAAATAGGGCACAAATTTAGGAGCTTTAGTTTAAATTTGGACGTGCAGCTTTTTTTTAATATCAGGCACCCACAAACAGGAACAGAAGACAAAGCAATGGGACTGGATGGGGTACACCCTAGAATGCTGAGGGAACTTGGGGATATTCTAGCAGCTCCACTGACTGACCTTTTCAATTCCTCATTGGAGTCGGGAGTGGTGCCAAAGGACTAGAGAGAGGCACATGTGGTCCCTTTACACAAAAGCGGAAGTAGGGATGTGGTTGAAAACTACAGGCCGGTTAATTTAAATTCGGTGGTGAGTAAATTATTGGAAGTGTTGCTGAAAAAAAAAATAGTGAGGTTTCTGGAGTCCAGCGGATTACAGGATCCGAGGCAGCATGGATTCACTAGAGGCAGGTCTTGTCAGACAAATCTGATTGATTTCTTTGACTGGGTGACCAGGGAGTTGGACCGAAGGAGAGCCCTAGATGTGGCGTATTTAGATTTCAGTAAAGCCTTTGACACCGTTCCTCGCAGGTGACTTATAAACAAACTGAGCAAACTAGGGATGGACCCTAAAGTTACTTCTTGGGTTAGAAATCGGTTGAGTGGGATACGACAAAGGGTACAGGTAAATGAAGCTCACTCTGAGGAGAAGGAGGCTACTAGTGGTGTGCCCAAAGGATCTGTCCTTGGTCCGATTCTTTTTAACATCTTGTTAGTGATATAGTGGAAGGGCTGTCGGATAAGGTTTGCCTCTTTGCGGATGATACCAAAATCTGCAATAGAGTAGACACCCAGGAAGGTATAGATAGCATGAGGAAGGATCTAGCTAAGCTTGAAGAATGGTCTAGAATTTGGCAGCTGAGATTTGATGTTAAAAAATGCAAGGTCATGTATTTGGGCTGCAGCAATCCAAGGGAGCAATATAGTATAGGGGGTGAAGTACTTTTGTCCACTAATGAAGAGTGGACCTAGGCATGATTGTGTCTGATGATCTTAAAGTAGCTAAACAGGTAGAAAAGGCGACAGCAAAAGCTAGAAGGATGCTTGAGTGCATAGGGAGAGGAATGGCCAGCAGAAAAAAGGAGGTGATAATGCCTCTGTATAAGTCTTTGGTATGACCTCATTTGGTGTATTGTGTACAATTCTGGAGACCGTACCTTCAAAAGGATATAAACAGGCTGGAGTTAGTACAGAGGGTGGCTACTAAAATGATTAGTGGTCTTCATTATAAAGCATATGAGGACAAATTTAAGGATCTTAACATGTACACCTTAGAGGAAAGGTGGGATAGAGGCGATATGATTTAGACATTTAAATACCTCCGTGGCATAAATGCACAGGAGGAGAGCCTCTTTCAATTGAAAGCAAGCTCTGCTACGAGGGGACATGGGATGAGGGTGAAAGGGGATAGGTTCAGGAGTGATATGCAGAAATATTTCTTTATGGAAAGAGTGGTGGATCCATAGAATAGTCTCCCAGTGGAGGTGGTAGAGATGAGAACAGTATCTGAATTCAAAGAAGCATGGGACAAACACAAAGGATCTCTAAAGGTAAAAAGGGGACTGTTGTAGTTGTTGATATGGAAGGACAGACTAGATAGGCCATGTGGTCTTTTTCTGTTGTCATGTTTCTATGTAAAATAAGTTAACCACAGCCAGAGTGTGCAACATACATAGGTACACATTTATATCTTAACTACTGAAGTTTGACTTTGACCATATCAGTTCTCTCTTCTTGTCTCAGTTGTCTCCTCATTCTCAGGTTCTCCATGGTGTCCTCTAGTCTTCAGGTTGACTACTTAGGGCTTAATGGCATCATGCCACACCTGCCTAGCAGTGATGTAAGTTCTAATGAGGGCCCCTAAACAAAATTCTGCTGAGGGTTCTCCATTGTCACAGTGACGTTCCTCCTCCCTTCTCCCTCCTCCCTCCCCCCGTTCCCATGGGCAAACTTACTTTAAAATATTTGCTGTGCTGGCTTCAATCTTCCACTTTCTACTATTAAGTTTTGGGATAGGAAGCTTGGCGGAAGACTCATCAACAACCTTTGCTATGCTGATGATACCACAATACTGGCTGAAAGTGAAGGCGATCTGAAACATTTGCTTCTCAAGATCAAGGAATAAAGTCTGCACCTTAACGTAAAGAAGAAAAAGATCCTGAGAACTGGCAAAATCAAAAAGTTAATCATTGATGGAAAAGAAATTAAAATAGCGGACAACTTTAACCTCCTTGGATCAATAAAGAAACTACAAGTAGTCAAGAAATCTGACTACACATTGCTCTTGGCAGAATGGCTATGAAGGTTCTCAAGAGCAAAGATGTCTCCCTCCATACAAAGATTCAATTTGTCCAAGCCATGGTATTTTCAATAATGTCATATGGATGCAAAAGTTGGGCAGTGAAAAAGATAGATAGGAAAAAAATTGCTGCCTTTGAATTATGCTGGTAAAGAATACTGTGCCCAATATTCAAAGACATTTACACGGTTTACGGACCTGTAAACCATGTAAATGTCACTTAAAGGGATATTCAGCAGCACTAACATGACTAGTACCATTGAATATCCCTGATTAACGCTGCTACATGCTCCGATGCTAACAGTGTAGTATCGGGGCATGTCGTGGGCCTTCTGGGGGCGGCGCATGTCGCTAACCAGGCAGTGGCAATATGGTACCACTGCCTGTTTAGCAACCTGTGGATAAAGATAGGCGTAGCAAAAACTGGCCTATCTTTACTCATGGGAACTAACTGGGCAGAGGATCAATGTCACCACTTCCCGGTTAGCTGTGTGGAAAACCCATATGGCCTCAGCATTGAATATCTGGGTAATCTCTTCAGCGCCGGCAGCTAGCCACTGTAATCGCACTAGCTGCTGGTGCTGAATATTGAGCCCACTGTGTATACCATGGATTGCCCAAAGAACAAACCAATCAGTACTAGAGGAGATCAAACCTACGCATTCTACTACTTATCTGATTCCTTGAAGTAGTAGATTGAACTGCAAAAGAAAAGAGAATAGAAAGGGGAAGGTTTAGCAAAGGTTAACACATGCATTCTTTAGAAGCTCAGATGACAAGACTTTCATACTTTGCGAAGAGAGAGATAATTAGTGAAAGACATCATGCTTGGCAAAGTTGAAGGTCAACACAAAAGAGGAAGTCCAGCAATGAGATGGATCAATACAATAACAGCAGCTAAGGCTGCCACTCTATCATCAATGAACCACCTGACTTTTTCCTTGGCCAGAGCAATGAATCCAGACTTTTTTCCAATCATGGCAGGAGCTCTATTCGTACAAATAGACCCAATCAAATCCCATGCTAACTCATGACGAATCTGTCATTGGATTGGTGGAATTTATTGTGAGTGTTGTGTGATTGGATGGTAGAAACAGCCAATGCCCTGAAGAAGAAAAAGGGGGTCAGGTGACCCTGTGGTGGCTTTAATTGTAAGCAGGGAGATCGCTTACTCAGAAACGCTTGTGGGTTTTGAAGAAGGGTCAGGAGCATCTATGACCAGAAACACAACGTTGTGTCAACACGGAACACAAAAACAAGGATGAATTAGTATGGCGTTGTGAGGAGCCGGTTCAACTGTTGAAAGAATGGAAGTTGGAGAAGGTGAACGGTGAGTGAAAATCCAGAGAAGCTCTTGGCTACACCTGTGGTGTGAGTGCAGTGACGCAAGAAAAGTTTGAAGAGTTTCAGGTGCTAGCACGGGAGAGCTGGTGGATGTAGGAATGGACAGATAAAGGGATACCAGAATCCCTAATATGTAATTGAAGATGGATGAATTTCTTGATACAAAATGTGTTTAGAAGTTTGACTTCTCACCTACTTCCTTTTAAATAGAATAGGATGTCATGATCATGAGTTCTCTGTAACCGTCTTTAAAATAGATGGAACAGTGTTAACGCAAGCATAAAACATAGGCTATGAACTGTGCAAGCATAAAGTTCATTGTACAGTCAACTGGAAGTCCCTGCTGACAAAACATAATTTTTGCAACTTTTGCAATTATAAATTTCATCTAATATATTGTAATCAGATCTTACTCTGTAAAAAGAACTTTGGCGACACCTTGTGTTATTTTATGGTTATAATAAATGACTGTTACTTCCTCTTTTTCTCTAATAAAAAGGGAGCTTTTAGGGAGAGGAATTTGAATTCAATAAGCCTGGAATCATGCCTGTTCATAGTCCGCTTATTGTCTTCCCTCTGAGCTCAAAGAAAATAGCACTTTGTGTGTGTGTGATTGTGTTCTGTATTACTCTCTTCCTGTCTCTCACTACTGATGGACCCGAGACCTAAAGAGCCGTGGTATTGTGGTCAGATCATGGAGTTTTCTTCAGTGGAGTACGCCAATTTTTTGGTATTGCCCTGGGATGCGAGTGCACTGGGTGGTTGCTTGCTGGTTGAATATATTCCGGTATTCATAGCTGATGTGTTGTTCCCTCAGGTAAATTGTTATATCTTTTGAGGGTTTATAGGGGAGATCCCCTTTTAAACCAGAATAAAAGGAATATTATGCTGCGAGAAGGAGTTTCCTTCATGGCATACGCTCCGACAACAAATTGTTCTTCTAGTATTTGAGTATTAGGTTCATTAAGGCAGTTAGGTTTATCATTTGGGTTTAAATAAGTGTTGTGGATAAATATATTTAGGTTTTTAGGTAAGGAATAGCCAACATATCAACTGGCAACACGGGGAAGTGGAAAGACATTCACGTTGATCGCTGATTGGTTAGTGCCTCACTGTCTCGTTCCGTGTTGATAACTGTGATAGATTAAAATTTAGATGATTAATTAACTACATTTTTTTAATTGTTCAAAGATCCAGTATCATATCCCCATCATTTGGTTCCCATACCCCCAAAGGGTATGGATACCCCCAGTTAAGAACTCTTGCTCATGCACTTCGGACTCAAAGTCCACTAGCCAAGGTCATGGATATGGTGTGAGGTGACCACCCAAACTCCTTGGCCTAAGCAATGAACCACATAACTGACTCATGTCTAATGAGCTCCCCAGAAGTGATACTTCCCCGTGATGCAGTGTCGATAAAGCGATGCCATCCTACTTCATATGTTTTCCGGGTACTGGTCGAGAATGATGACTTTAACAATCTCATGAGTGGTCTAGAATTAGCCCCACGGCATCAGTATTTGCACTGAGCCATTATGTTAGTTTCTGCTGACAATGCATATGCCTGCATGTGAGAGTTCTGCTAGTAGGAAGTGAAGCTTGAGCAAGAGAAAGCCAGAATAACACAGGCTCAATTAAGAACCGAAAACATATCCTTTGATCCATCAAGGAGAAAGCATAGCTTTATTGGGGAGGCAAAGGCAACAGATTTTGCGACCCTATTGGAGCTCTGGGAGCTGTTTCAACGATGCAGGATCAGGGTGGATCTAAATGGTAATCTTTTGCAATACCAATTGGGAGTCTGCGGACAGCTGTTTGTCTTATCAAAGCACGGCACGGTAAAACACTTTCGTGAAAAATAGTAATCAGATCGCTTTAACATATTTTATGGACACTAATATTTGGGTTTCCTGGTCCAGTTTGTTAACAGTGACTTGCTGGACACAGCAAAGCATGATGAAATGCTGGCATATCAATAATATATTCAGAATATAATTTTTATTTCACAGCAGTCTAATGACATGCTTGCATACTGTTGGCCTATTTTACTAATTATTCTTCACAGAGCTATCACTTGCACCCTACTGGTTTGTCATTGAAACATGCTTAACATGCAGTTGCGACTATTCTTTGCATCAACATTATTCCAATTTTGCTTATAGTTTCTATATGTACATTGACTGCATCGTTATCCTGTTGTTGATTCCTACATTCTGTTCAAAATTTTTCTCCTGCATATTTTTTCAATGAGTAAAATATTTCTGAGCTGTCCACACATATTACATTTTATGAACTCTAGCAGGAGGCTCTCTTTGGCTACGCTGAGCCTTAGCAGTAAATTTGAGAGACTGAGATCATACTCCCCATGCCCTGGCTTAGAAGTGAGGTTCATGACTGTCATGGTATGCACAAAACTAACCTATTTGGAGAAACTGCGCTGAGTGTCTTTCTTTTGATCCAGAAAATTTAGCATTGTCTTGGACTGTCACAACCTATCAGGGCCAGCGCAAGGAGATGAGGCACCCTCATCCCTTGCATTCCCCCTCCGGTTAGCTGCCACACCCTCGTTGCCACAGCTGTTACCCCTCACTGGGACCTACAGCAGTGGCAATGGATTGACCCAGCCCCACAGCGCTTATTTGCAAAACGTTGGTGCTGCAGGGCTGTCTGCTTCCATCCCCTCCAATGGCTGACTTTCAGTTTGCATGGGGGAGGGTTCCATGCAATCAGGAAGTCGGCCATTGGAGGAGCGGAAGCAGACAGCCCCGCAGCACTGAAATTGGCAGGTAAGCGCTGCTGGGCTATTTCAGTCCATTGCCACCACTATAGTTTCTGGTGAATGGCAGCAATGGGCACCCCTGGAGGGTCAGTGCTCTAGGTGGCTGCCTAGTTCACCTAATGGTAGCGCCGGCCCTGAAACCTGTTCATATGATGCTAAGTATTTACTGCTCAGTAGTTATTTTTATTCTGGCTTTGCATTTTCTCCTTCACTATAATTTTCTTACAACACTGAATATGAAGGAGAAATACTAGCATCATGTGAAAAGAGTTCACAAAGGAGTTTTGGAAAAAGGGAGAGGAGGGGAGGTTGTAGCCAGTATTAATAATAATGAGGAAGGGGGTGCCGATCTATAGGTTGCAGGAGGGCACCAGAAACCCTAGTACGGGCTCTGCCAGTACCAGGCATATTGTGAAGTAATATAAAACATTACAAAAGTCATTCAGGATTTATAGAGCAATTCTGCAGCACTGGTTTCCAGGAGTTGCACAATAAGGCCCTCCCTAGAAAAATGTCAACACTGTAAGCACTGCAGTGGGCAATAGAACACAGAAGACAGATTGACCCTCACCATGTATAGAAGAAGTAACCACTAACTAAAATTACAAATATGTAGACAAAAATGGAACTGAAATCTCACAAGGCCAGACTCCACATGCAATGCAGCACATGAGAAGTGTATTTTCCCCGTACTATTCAAAATATAAAGACAGCAGATGTAAGTTTAAAAAACTAGCATATTCTAATCACTAAATTAAACATAAAATTATTTTTTCTACCTTTGTTGTCCAGCTATTTTCTCCCCTTCTTACCCTCCCTATGTCTAGCATCTCCCCTCTGTCTCCCTACTCCCCTGTGTCCAGCATCACGCTTGTCTTTAATACTCCCCTTCTCCTGTATTAAATATCTCCTTATCATCCTATTCACCCCCGCCATCCTCTTTTGTATCCTTAGCCTTCCTTTGCCACCCGCCCCCCACTAGAGCATATCCCTTAAGTCATCCTACTGTCCCTCCCATGTCTACCCTGAGGCCACATATCCTCTTTGTTTTCGCCTCCCCCCAAACCAGCATATCCCCTTTCTTTCACCCATCCACAATCCAGCATATCTCCTCTGTCAATCTATTTCCCCTTCTGTGTTCATCCTCCCCCCAAAAAATAACCATAAACTCTTTCCTCTCTCCACTGATCCAGCATATACCTCTGTCAGTCACCATATTCTCCCCTCCTGGGTGTAGTCAAGCAATCATATCGTCTCTCTCCTTCCCAGAATCTCTTGTTCTTTCACCTCCCCCATCCCCAACCTCTGCCATTGCTGCTGCTGCTGCAGCCTTCCAAGGACCCAAGGCAGCGGAAAACCACCCAGAAAAGGCAGGTGTCAAGCTAGTTAATGCAGGCATGTCATTGATGGTTGTACAAATCTGCCCTTCAGCAACAGGAAGTTGATGTAAGAGAGGGGTGGGATGGGCACAGCCCACAGTGTCATGGCTACATTGAATAGCCCCTCACCTGTCTTTTGTGTGGTTTTTCAGACTTCTGATGCACAGGTCCTGGAAGCTGCAGGTTGAATGGTAACGGGATGAAGGAGGAAAGGAAGATGCTGGTGCTAAAATTGGCAACTAATAAAAATCACTCCAATTCAACAAATTTCCTTCGTGGAGAATAAATTTGATGTCAAAATCTAAATGGTGTAAATATTAAGGTAACTAGTAACACCGGTGTTTAGAATTTTTATTAGTAGTTAGTAGTTAGTATTATTAATAACCCAGGGGGTTTCAGCTCCATATAGCGCTTAAAAATGCTTTTCAAAAGATTGTTTTGAGCAGCAGCGCATAGATAACATCAGCAACCACCCTGGAATTTTTCAGAATAAACACCCGTTCTCCGTCACCATATAAATTAGGGGACTACTGAGAAGATCTCAATTTTACTACCATATGTTCCTCATAAGAAACTTTTTGCATTGAACTTCTTCAAATGCACTATTCGTGCTCAATTCGTAGTTTCATTTCTCTCTGTTGTCCCAATGTGAACACCAATCTTCTTTTACCAAATGTCCAAAAACTATTGCACAAAAAACTTTTTAAAACCTATGTTTCAACAAGAAGCATTGCATAGCTTAAAAATTCTGAAATCTTATCTTCTCAAAGAATAGCCAGCTGCTTGTTTTTCATTTTCATTACGCTTCAACCGGCGCCCTCATAGCGTTTCACTCTCTTGATAGAGCTTCTTCAGGAGGGTAGGAAAATGTTGCTGCCCACGTTTATCCAAGTTATGTTCTGAGAATGTGGAAAAAACGCCGCGCAATCTTTTGAAAAGCATTTTTAAGCGCTATATGGAGCTGAAACCCCCTGGGTTATTAATAATACTAACTACTAACTACTAATAAAAATTCTAAACACCGGTGTTACTAGTTACCTTAATATTTACACCATTTCGATTTTGACATCAAATTTATTCTCCACAAAGGAAATTTGTTGAATTGGAGTGATTTTTATTAGTTATAAATTGTACTTCACCCCGCAAGGACCAAAAACATTTTTTGTGGTGCTAAAATTGGAGCAAAGGCCCTTTTTACCCCCGATTGCAAGTAAAGCTGGCAAGCAGAGTAAATATCAGTGTTGCCTGACAGTTTTACTAGGAGTTGGGAAGGTTAAGGTTGGGGGAAGGCTAAGCCTTCCCAAGACTCTTATATTATAGGGTACCAATTTTATCACTTGGAACCAAACCAAGAGATTGTATCAGAGCAATCTCTTGGTTTGGCTGCAAGTACTAAAATTAGTCATAGGTACCACGTAATATAAAACAAGTAATATAATCACAAACTAAATATACATATATGTAGTCAAAATTGTGACTGAAACCTCACAAGGCTGGCCTCTGCCCACCTGAGGCAACTGAACATCCCAAAAAAAAACCAACAGACCTCCCCCAACCCCCACCACCCAATCTCATCCCTGGGTCTAACCACTGTCCTTTTATATGTAGATGCTGCCTGCTCTGCTGTTCTTCACTGGGAGCTCCTGGATGCTGCGGAGAGGAAGCACCAATTTGGTGGGGGAGTGGTAGTGATGCTGGGATTCAGCGTCTGCACTGAGCCCTCAGCAGCATCACAAGGAATGCCTTTGTGGCCAATGTGTCTGGCAGAGGCACAGGGGAGGCTGGGCCCAGCTGAGTAGGAAGCCTGTAGGCTACTGCAGCCACTTTACACCTCAAGCTGCCCTCCAGCCAGCCACATGACTTGTAGGCTCCTTCGGCCTCCTACTGTTGGGAAATTTGACTTAAGTCTGCCTTAGGTCTGCTGTATATATTGGCTTTATATGACTGTACCCTTGCCTGGTGAAACTACACAGTATATGGATGGCACAGAAGACAAGAAGACAATACATATGAGAGAAGGAGAGTATATGCTTGCCATAAGATAATAGATGCGGCCTGCTATGGAGGATTCTGGGTAACCATATTCTGGATAGAAGTATGCAGAATATTGGGGCCTAGTAAGAAAATACAGGTCAAGCAAAGAATTCAAACTAATGAGCAAAAGCACTCTTTCTTGCCCTGCACGGTTTCAATTAGTGCCAGAGAAGGAAAAACACAGGAAGGGGCAGAGGTCACAGGCCATGCATAGATGAGCAGACCTAAAAGCAGATCCAGATGTATAGAGGTCACAGGCCATGCATAGATGAGTAGACCTAAAAGCAGATCCAGATGTATAAATGTAAAGGGATCCTCCCATGGGGAAAAGTGTTGCAGGATGCCTGGGGCCTTGCAGACACTTAAGAACTTATGATGAATTCACTGAAACTAATTTGAAGCAGACATTTGAGACAAGGAGAAATGTATATAAGGCAGCCATTTTGGAGGATTAGTGGGCAGTGCTTTCTCCCCCTTTACAGAGAGAGAGAAAGTACTGTCTGCCATTTCTAGACAGGCTTTGCTGTTCTGCATGACACTGTTATTTTCCAATGCTAAAATGAAAGTTTTTGTAGTTAAAAGTAATTCTTTGATTGGTGATATTTGGGCAACTGCTTGTAGGAACCAGCCTACAATTGGTGCCGAACCCGGCTAAATTTTTAAAATTGCCCAAGGACTCCTCTGACTGCAGTTTTATTTGTCAGAGGGACTACCTCCTGTTTTTCACAGAGAAAAAAAAAAACAGGGGATGAGAATACCTTCTCATTAGGAGGAGAGGATTCCTTCTGCTGGTACAGAAGATGGGAATACTGTTCTGAGTGACGTTGAGAGAGATTTTGATACCCTAGGAAGACTCCATTGGTGAGTGTTAAGTTTCCCTGTCTATAGGCAAGGACAGAAGACTTGCCCGGGTTCGAGTGGTGGGTAAGTATGTAATTAATATTCTGTTATGTAAGAAAACTGTTAGAGTGTCTCTGTATTTAGTTGTAACATTAGGGAAAGATTAGGGAAAGAAAGTTTTGCCCAGACATTAGGTCTCTCTTTCCAGGATTGATTGGTGTACGCTTGAGACTGTACATATCATTGATATGAAGCGAGTGTGTGTCCTTATCCATGTTTCCATACCCCCATCACTGCGAGGGGATTGGCTGGGTTTGGATGAAGCGCAAGAGTTGTATGTTTGTATGAGTCCTGGATTCGTAATTTCGCATCCTCTGTTAATTAAGAGGTCTGGATTGCCACCTAAAAGCGAAATTACGCGCGCCTCTGTATATAAGGAGGTTCAAATTGCTATTGGTAAAAGGCAAAGTTAATTGCCCCTGTCCCCGAACAGTGAAAACACCAGGTTTACAGATCTTAGAAAGAGGGACAGCTAAGGAGAATATTTATAGAAAAACGGGGATGATCTCCTTATCTGGGATGCTCACAGACCAGAGAGGGTGACAATTAGATCTATTGAAGAATAGCTTTCTAAGTATCATTTTGACTAATTATAGCTAGATAAATGCATTACTTTACAAGTTCCAGATCAAAGCGAATGAAGGAGCTGACTGCAGCTGAATTAAATAACCAGGGGGGAGTGGGTCTAGTTCAGTTTCAGTATTCTGATCAGATAGGCTGTTAGGTATAATGCATTTAACTCTGTCCTGTGTTTTTAGTTTTAGTCTTTAGTAAATACTGTCCTTTCATTGCTGGCTACTTCAGTAGATTTTATGGTCCCTGGAGCTGAACTGATTAGAATTCTTTGTTAAAGTTAAACTAAGTGGGAAATTCCTGGAGAGCGTATCTGTTTGCTTTTATTTTCTTCCACAATACCTATGTGCTTGTAAGACGCCCCAGTCTCTGGAGAGGGTAAAACCGTTGGCCCGGAGTCCCTGGAACGCAAGTGACAGGCGGTGTTGGTTTATTCTTCCAAGCCTTTCCTGTCTTCTTTAGAACATTGAAAACAATGAAAAATCTTCCAGGGTCTGCTGTAGCAATTGATGTGCTGAGACAGCTAGTTTTTTTCCTCCTGTCTGTCTGAGTTTGTATTGTAACATGGAATGGATTTTCTTAGTTAATGGATTGGGATCAGAATGTATTGCACACTGAAATGAGAATCTTAGAAGCAGACCGCACAGATAATTGACAGTGTTTTATTCTGAACTGCCAGCTATTGTGTGCAGTGATCTGACTGGTAGAAACACAAGAAAAATAGTTTATAGTTACAAGTACCCCCTGAAAATTTCAAATTGTTTCTTTTTCCCTTGTGAATATTTGTGTGCAGTAAATAAGTCTAATCCACATGTGTAAGTTTTATTTTTTAGATTTGGGATCTGAGTATATCCTGCTTAAGAAAAATTTGTCTGCTGTTTTCTGTGTGTCAGGAGATTAAATAGCTATGCCTGGGTCTGTTAGAGAGCTCGTGCTGACAGAAGTGTTGACATAGGGCAGTTGTACACAATGACAAACGAATTCCTATGAATGTGTTACTTTTTGAGAAGCTTATTTTGATTTTTCTAAAAAATGTGGAAGATTCTAATCAACTAGAGATTAATAAAAGATCATAGTGATGCTAAGAAATTCTGTTTGATTAGTTTTGACTCAGTGATACAAGATCAGTTTTGTCATGTTCTTATGACTTTACAAATTCAAGATCAAACTAATAAAGGGAAAAGACTACAGCTGGATTCTACAGCCAAGGAAAAATAGCTCTAAAAGTTAAGAAAACCTGTTTAGGAAAATATGTAACCTTGTGATGCAAAGAAGTTTAGTTGGAGAAAATCCTTATATAAGATTATGAAGAAAAGACTTTTTACTTGTTTTTTAAGGTCCCTGAGTTTCTCAAGCTGAAAAGCATACTGCTTCAGAATTCCCCAAAGGGGAAGGGTTTAGCGAAGTTTCTCAGGATGGGCTGCTTACAGATGGGCTGATGTGCTTAATGACTGATAGCCTTGTATTTATTGTCAGCTGTTCAAGTGCCCCTAGATGTTAGATCAAACAAACAAGGCATGAAATTGGAGAAGCTGCTTCTGTTTTCCTTTGACGTTTAAAGCCCTGACAGGACAATGGGGCTGGCAGATTGCAACTTGAAAATGATTTAAATCCCGAGTGAATGAGAAGTTATATGTTTGGTTTTGATTGAGCAAAATTAAAAGTAAAACAGAATTTTATATATTGTTGCAAGCATTTCATAGAGGACATGCTTATTGTTCATAAATTACAGAAACACAAAAGAGCTGTAACTAAGTTTTATTTTAACTTTTAGTGTTGCTTTAAAGGACAGAAGAGAGATCTACTGTTTGCTGTCAGTTCAGTTTGACACCAGTTTCATTCAATTTAAATGTGAAAGGGAGTGTTTGTATTCTTAAGCTCAGTGCTAATGACTAATGACTAAGGACAGTAACACGGGAGTTGCTGAATTTTAGGTAAATTCATCTGTTTTTCTGTATTTGAATTTTATATGTTGGGGTCCAGAAAAAAAAAACCCAGAGTACTTTGTTTTGAAAGATTTTTTTTTAAATTTCAATTTTAGGAATACAGTATATTGTAGCACTATGACATACAAATTTATTTTAGTTTACACACTTGCACGTATGTTACCAAAATACTTGTTGTAGCAGTATATTATGTAAAGGTCCAGTTTACACAGAACTTATAGAATTTTGGACAGAGGCTGATCTGAAATTGCTTTGTTCCCAAGCATATAGAACAAATTTGGTGGAAAAATGGAGCTTAGTTCCCAGAAACATATGAGAATATTTGTAAAGTATTTACACATAAAACAATACCATTAAGTTGAATTGACTGGACAAAGTCTCCTACAGCACTCTCTCTGATACAGAGATTTGTTTTTTTAACATGTCTGTCTAGTTCTGTTGTCCATTTGCACCCCCTGACATGCAAGAGTATCAGTTTCATGAAACGCTCAGGATAATTACTTTGCCTTGTTCAGCACTCCCACTGAGAACAGTATATACAATAGATTCTAGTCATACGTGAGAGAGAGACATGTGGCTGTCTTGTTAAAAACCATACTTTGTCCTAATGGGACTACCGTTATAAAAATGTTACAAAAATAATAGTTTTATACTGTAGGGAATTTATTCAGATTGTTTAAGACAATTGCTATTTTGAATGAGCACATATGTCCATTTTTGAACCATACCAATTAATTTGGTGAGAAAAAAGGACACTGTTTACTCATGCTGATATATTTATGAAGAAGAATTCAAATTTATATTTTCTATATACCATTTGTTTACCACAATACTAAGGGGGATGTTTACTAAAGTGCGGTAATCGTGATTAACGCGCGTAAAGTACGTTTAACGATCGTTAGCACGTCCGAACGCGCGTTCTGACGTGCTAACGATCGTTAAACGTACTTTATGCGCGTTAACCGCAGTTAACGATCGTAAACCTCCGCGGCGCGTTAAAACAGCGCAAAAGGTGGAGAGTGGGCAGAGAGAAGGGGGTCAATGGGCGGAGAGTGGGCGGGGAGAGGCTCCCCTCATACTAATGCGCTGAATTTCTGAGCTCAATTCCAACGCGAATGAAAACCTGTCGTTAAAGGCATATTAAAGGGAAGAAAAACCATTTACGTCAGCAATGTACAGCAAAACCGGGGAAACCTACAAAACGTGAGCAGTGTGATACATGTGCAAAGACCAAAAGTTCACATAAAACCGTAAGAACGACCACAAGAAACATTGTAAAAAGCACAATTCAGCTGGACAACAGTGATAGCAATGGGCAACAATGAACAACACTCCCTGGAAAGCACCAAAGAAAGAAATGATGTTTGGAAGGGTCTACGCTCCGTAGACCCTTTCAAAGATCATTTCATTGTGATGGAGCTTTCCTGGGAGTGGTGTGTAATGTTGCCCAATGATATCATTGTTGCCCAGCTTGGTTATGGGTGTTTGCCCCTTTTTTTGAGGTCTGTTTTGAGGTTTATGTGCACCTTTGTCTCCATACAAGGTAAATGAGCCCACAGTAAACATGTGCAGAGCAGGGTTTCTGACTCGTCAGGCCGCTTTAACTAACTCCAGGGACTGCACCATCTCTGTGGCCACAGTGTGGTGCAACAGACACAGCCAGTGCCTGTAAGACCAGAGGGTCACAGGTTCAAATCCCAGCTGGGGCTCCTGCCAACCCAGTCCCCATAGTTTTACCCACCACTAAACAGTGATAGTAAAGACACCCCTTTATTGCAGAGAACATACGCATGGTTAATACGCCTATATTATACCACACCAAACACAGACATCAGAAACAGGCGCATTACCCAGAGCAGAGTCTCGCAATTGCAGTCCTGGAGGGTCCCACAGCATTCAGGTTCCATGCTGCCTCTAATAAAGATGCCTGTGCTGCATATCTATGCACCACCCCCATGGTATGCAGATGTAGCTCATGCATATTTATGAGGGACAGCATGAAAACCCGAACAGGTTTGGAACACCAGGACTGGAGTTGGGGAACTCTGCCGTAAAGCAGCAGCCAACAGGGCCAGACACACCCACAGGCCCCATTGGCCAATGCCTCCTGGAGAAGCAGGACATTGGGCCCTGCCTGTATCTCCCAATATTAGCAGTTGCATACCTTAGCAATGCCACCCTACACCTGGGTATATATGGTACACAGCTATCAAACGTTTCCTGTGATAACTGGCAGATATCAATTCCTACATTAAGCACAGTTTGCTCAGTGAGCTCCACCATAACAATCATTCTGCTGTCTGTGGTGTGTGCTGCAGGTCTGGTCTCTGACAGTGCGTACCACCATGGGGAGTGACCCCCAACAGTCTTGCGTACATTATCCATGCCTGAACTGTGCCCAGGACTGGTGTGGTGGGTATGGCTGCTGAACACCTTTATAGTTGCACAATGCTGGCATAGGTGTGGGGGTGTCTGTCTGTCTATCCAGTGTGTGGTGGCTGCAAACACCTTCCACAGCCCACACTGCCAGCAATGTTGCCAGTATTGAGCTTCCAATGTGCATAATGAGGAGCAAGGTACCATGGGTATAGGCCAGACAGGGTGGCCTGGCCAGGGTGCATCTGCACAGGGCATAGGGCACTGACAGGCACATTTTAGTGCCCGGCCACCACCTACACAGACAGGGTGACCTCAGTATGTCCTGCTGAGAGATCACTCTCACCCTGACTGTGCAGTGACCACAGCATGGCTAGGCACCCCCATAGTGCTATATAGTATTTCTCTCATGTGATAGATATGGGTTTCCTTTTGGGGCCCAGTCACTGATTTATCTGCTTGCTGTGTATGCTGACCTCCCAGTTCTAGGTGCATGCATATCCACTGGGCACATGCATTATGGACTAACTAGCAGACTGTTTGCAGCTGGTATGTGTCTTGATGGAGTGGCTTGCAGGGTGCAGTGGCTGATGGCTTGCTGCAGGAGTATATCAGATAGTGGTGGGGTGCAGCTTACCATATCCAGGCCTGATGTCTGTCTGTGTACAGAGCTGCGGTGCCTGCCCTGTGGGGTGTCTGTTCCTCACCAGAACTGGGGTTGATGTTCCTCTCTACTGCCACCTTTGCAGGGAGGTAGAAGGTGGATCTATTGTTAGGAGACCCTGTTTGCCACCCTTGGCACTTGGGGGGGGGGGGGGGTACATGGGCCACCTAGGGGTCCATGGGGGCTACACCTGACTGCAAGGTGTTTGTGCAGAAACTACCTATCTCGCACATTAACACTGCTTTGGACCTGCGCCATGGCCTCTTTCAGCCATGGACGGTGCTGTGGACCTGGTGCTGGGCGCCTCACTGCACCCTCAGGGTGAGCACAGTACCAGCACAATGTGACGGTGTGTAGCTACTCTGTGCCAGTACAACACACGGTCAGTACCCCCTACCAGGCCGAGGTGCTGTGGGAGTGCAGATGGTCACTTCCCCCTACCAGGCCGAGGTGCTGTGGGGGTGCATTCCCCATGGTGTGTATCTGTGGACAGCTGATTTGCATGTGCAGTGCATCATGGGTGTGACTGGCACAATCCAACCCTGGAAAGATCCAGCGCCTGCTCTCAGGCTCTGATAAACCATAGGCCATCACACGTATATCTGTTAGCATAGTGCATAGGTGCAAGACACCCTAAAGTGTCTGTACTATAAGGTGCCCACGCTGGTAAAAACACACGTACCCACGCACGATTGTATGCACGTACCAACGCACGGGGCTACGCCCGTAACAACGCATGCAGCCACGCACGTACCAACGTACATGGCTATGCGCACTGCGAGAGTGTGTTTCACTAACAACTACTGAACGTAAAGAAAAACATGCCTCCTCATTCCCTATGTAATGTACAGGGTGCTGCCTGGGACAGCATTCTGCGTTAGGCACACTGGGGACTCGAACCCATGCTGCCTGTAACAGCGGTGAGTACACTAACCATTGTGCTACAGCTCTGTTTCAATGATTTGTGTCTGTACGCCTTCATATGATTAACCGCCACGGCGCCCTGTAACGCTCGTTAGTTTTTGGAACGTGCATTAGTCGTTACGATGTCCCGCCCATGTCCTTTTATGGCTTTCCTTTCACTAACGCGGCTCCTAACGCGATTTGCACTAACGCAGTTTAGTAAACATATCCCTAAGTTTCTAACAATTGTCTGATGTTCTTAGCAACCTTGCCCAAAAAGGATACATTAGTATGGTATACAAATATAAAAGGACTCTGATGAACATTAAACTGATGAAGGTTATTTAAAGTGACATATCTGCCTAATGAATCTGTAAACAAATTTTATTTAACTATGCTGTCTCCAGAATCTTTAATTCAGGAAGTCATTTAAGCCCCAACACATACTCAACAATTGGAAATAGATACCTAGAGACAGGCTAGGTGCATTTTGCACCATGATATGCTTTGGAACATCCACACTGGCCATGTGGTACTTCCAGATGCTTTTTGCCTCATTTTGCCTTTGTATGTCCTGGCCATATATGCATGGGAAAAAAGAGGGATGATTTGATGACAAATTTTCACAAAAAAAATTGGTGTAATTCTAAAACTTGCCACACTTTCAGAACACGTGTGTGCAACTTGTCTGATCTGTAAAGATCAATCAAGGGCATAGTGGAGTATTTCCTACCAGCAGATGAATCTCCAGTGATGGAGAGACAAGAGGTTTATCAAACTGAGAGACACAGTTGATACCATATGAGATAGTTATGATCTTAAGTAAATGTGGATGAAATTATGTTTGTCTCATTGTAAAATCGAATCTAGAATATTTAGTCTTTTCATTTAATATTGGTTGCTGCTTTTCTGAATGGGATCTGGAACCATGTCACCTATTGCAATCCAGAGATTCCAGCAGAGGTAATTGACCATAATCCAGAAGAAACAGACCACCCCAAGACCTCTGAACTAAACCATACTTAAACTTCAGAGACAGGTGAAGCGCACTACGCAGTCCTGAAAAACTGCTGAGAAGCAGGCCCAAATTATCTGAAAATAAGAAGTATTAGACTGATTGGGACTTTTGGGAAAATCTACAAGCCATTTGGGCTACAGCAATTGCAATACCCACACCAGTTCAAGTTTGCTGTAACATTTTCAAAGCTTTCTTCATCACTTTGTTGAATATTTGATGTGTTCAGTATTATTGCAAGCTGTATGTCTTCCATTTTCTTCAAATGTTGCCTGCTGGTATTCCGGACTTGGAGGAGGCCTAACAGCTTTCTTTATAACTTTTTTAAGTATTGCCGTTTTTGGTATTCTTGCCTGCTGTATTTTTCCTATTTTATTAGGATGCTGTAAAAGAATGATATTGCAAAGTACAGTACCAAAAGCTGCCCCTTGATAATCCCTCTCTGTCTCAAATGGTTATTGTTATCAATGCCCCTTAGTGGGATTATTTTTGCCCCTCCACATAAAAGAGAAAAAGGAAAAAGAAAAAGTGGAGAATGTTGGGAAATTTGATTTAAGTCTGCCTTAGGTCTGCTGTATATATTGGCTTTATATGACTGTACCCTTGCCTGGTGAAACTACACAGTATATGGATGGCACAGAAGACAAGAAGACAATACATATGAGAGAAGGAGAGTATATGCTTGCCATAAGATAATAGATGTGGCCTGCTATGGAGGATTCTGGGTAACCATATTCTGGATAGAAGTATGCAGAATATTGGGGCCTAGTAAGAAAATACAGGTCAAGCAAAGAATTCAAACTAATGAGCAAAAGCACTCTTTCTTGCCCTGCACGGTTTCAATTAGTGCCAGAGAAGGAAAAACACAGGAAGGGGCAGAGGTCACAGGCCATGCATAGATGAGCAGACCTAAAAGCAGATCCAGATGTATAGAGGTCACAGGCCATGCATAGATGAGTAGACCTAAAAGCAGATCCAGATGTATAAATGTAAAGGGATCCTCCCCTGGGGAAAAGTGTTGCAGGATGCCTGGGGCCTTGCAGACACTTAAGAACTTATGATGAATTAACTGAAACTAATTTGAAGCAGACATTTGAGACAAGGAGAAATGTATATTAGGCAGCCATTTTGGAGGATTAGCGGGCAGTGCTTTCTCCCCCTTTACAGAGAGAGAGAAAGTACTGTCTGCCATTTCTAGACAGGCTTTGCTGTTCTGCATGACACTGTTATTTTGCAATGCTAAAATGAAAGTTTTTGTAGTTAAAAGCAACTGCCGTCTAAGTAATTCTTTGATTGGTGATATTTGGGCAAGTGCTTGTAGGAACCAGCCTACACTACATGCTGATGCAGAAGGAGCCAGCAAGAATGCAGAGAGTAGCCAGGCCAAAGAAAGGGGAAGGAATGCTGGAGTTCAAGGGCAGCCTGTGTACCGCCTTCTACTGTGACTTACCCTGGGATGGTGTGGCTCATCTATTGTGGTAAGGAGAGTGCAGCACAGCCCTGGAAAACAGAAAAAAATGAAACTTTTTCTTCTGTGTGGGGGAAGGGCTCACCAAAACACACGTTCCAGAAGGAAGGTAGTGGAAAAAACCACATTTCAAAAGCCAGGCTCAGACCACACCCAGACTCCATTATTAGAGATAGAAAACACCTGTGGGTGAGGCCAGGAGAGGAACATCACTTTCAAACATTTAAGCTCACACGAACACAGAGCAAGAGCGGAAGTGAAAGCAGAACTCGAGGTGAAGACTTCAGAGAGAGTTCAAGCAGGAACAGAAACGGAAAGGGAACACAAGGCAGCAGGTGCAGTTCAGGCAACAGATCCAGTTGGAGACACGGGAACAGCTTCAGAGACAGCAGTTGTGAAGGAGCCAGAACCAGGGCTATTCACACTCCTTCCAGGAGAGAGGAAGTGAGAAGGCTGGCTGTAAGTAAGCTAGAGCAAGAAGTCTCAGACCAGACTGAAGAGGAACCAATCTTCAGTGCTGGAAAGCCTAGAGGTTCTGGAAACAGACACTGCAGTGATTCCCAAGGCAGCTCTGATTCAGACGACGCTACTTCCTGGAAGAGCCCATGCTGTAGGAGGTTCACAGCCAAGCTCAGAGGTAGAAGGGAAAAGTCTGTGGGGGTTAAGGAATATAACCCAGACTCAGAGATAAGCTTACAAGATTCTGAGGAAGAAATTGTATCTTGTAGAAAGCCTGTCAGGAAGAATGTTCCTAAAGATAAGCTAAGAGAGACAAAGCCTTTAAAGGGTTTATTAAAGGGGAAGAAGTCTCATAGCTATACTACAAACCCAGAAGGGGGAAGGAAGGCTCAGTGGGAAAGACTGTTCAGACTTTTAAAAGAAGTCAAACTTGAAATTCCCGAGCCTGTGTTAAACCCAGTGACATGTAATGCAGAGGAGGAAGACATGGAAATAGAACCTGGTGGAGAGGAATAGGATTCCACAGACTCATTGATGGAATGCTCTTTCTGCATGACTTCAGATTAAGGAAAGCCTAACAGTTTAATTGAGAGGGAAATCCAGAAAACCGTTTATCCTGATTTTATATCCAGAAAGCTTAGGATAGAGAGATAGAACTCTCAAGGTTAAAGCACCAACAATATCTGTGCTGAAGTGAATGTTTTAATGCAGCAATTTTCTAGTATTTGTGCTGACAAGCAGAAGAGGTTCGGTAGCTAAAACCTTAAGCCATTGAAGGAAGCTATAGGTTTGCTGGACTCTGCTAATTGCCATTACTTTCAACTGTGTTTGTTTTTGGAAAAGAAGTTCTTCTGTTAAGCTGCTGGAAGAGACAGTTTGTTTATAGCACTGCTGAAATACCGTTAGGTGACAAGTTTTGATTTGGAGAAAATATCCTTCTTTCTGTTATGGTGGTCAAGATTTTCTGCAAAAGGCCCGTTTGCAAAGCCTGACTGTAAAATGATAAAATTGAATACATTTTTCCTGTGTTGGCCTGAAACCACTTGGACTGTTTTTACACACAACTACACCTCCAGAGGTCTGAACCCTGGATTTCAAGTAAAAATATAAGATATGTGATGGCCCGCTGCCTTCACTAGGCAACCGCCTAGTAGGGGTGGTGCCACACTATGCACATAAAAAAATTTATATTTTAAAAGTATGGTTGGCAAAGGCTGATGCTACAATGGGCCGGCGGCACCCATCCCAACTAGTTGACCACCTAGGTCACATAATGAGTCTGTCAGCGATGTGAAGAGCTCAGAGGAGGGGTGTAAAGATAGCCTAGAGCATCTAATTCCCTTGCGCCAGCTCTCATGAAAATGGCATGGTCAGTCTTGTTGCATGTAAAAGAGCAGTCCCCCCAAAGCCACACACAAACACATCTGCATTGGCCCATGGTCAGTCAATCTGTTGTATAGAAAAGCTGGGCAGGACTGCCACATGATAGGAGGGTAGACTATCCCAGATGTTGTCATATGGAGATATTTGTAAGTGCCATAAGCCATGGACACATACAGGCAAGCTAATGCATGTAGACGTGCATCTATATAGGCAGAGCCCCCTATACCTGACAAATAGTTTAGAGTTTATTAAAATTTTGATATATTGTCTTCTGGGATATCAGAACAGTTTACATTAAAACAGTAAATACAAGAAAATTGAAAAGGACTCCAAGGAAATTTTTAAAGGAAAGAGAACATTTATACAAAGGTGAGTTAAAGAGTATGTGAGTAAGGAAGGGAAATGAGATGGCCAGATGTAAGAGAAGGACATGTTATATGAATAAATGGAGGTTACAGAGTAGGGTGGTCAAATGCATCGTGAAACAGATGGGTTTTTAGTGCTGTCTTGAATCTTTGGTCCTCCAGGTTCTAGGAGCACAAGAAAACCCTACATAGAATGGGATCCTGTGCCAGCCATGTCTAAACATGACTGCATGTGGGCTGATTTTGTTTCCCCACCTATACACATGTTATACCGCTTGATCATGTGGCCTTTGCCCTCAGCTCTTTCTGCCCTACTTTGCCTATGAAGAGTTGTGCCACCTATGGCAGACCATGTTAACACGTGTGCAAAGTGCTTCACCGTCACACATTGTAGGTGTAATTCCACATCACTTTTACCTCACATGCACATAAAGAAGTATAGCTTGCTGTCTTATGTGAGTGCAAGTGACATATTTACTAAAGGTATTGTTGCAGTGGAACCTCACTGAACAGAGAGCAATTCTTACATTTCTAGTACAGCATGTATAGTCTATTTCAGTTAACAATGCAAAAAAAGCCCTGTCCCAATGTATATTCAAAAATGGGCAGTTGAGGGCCCTGGTGAGCAATTATGTACAACGCAAAAGGCACTTGAAAACCCTTCCTCATCCTACCCTCCTACCCCTCCCTTGAGGATGTCTCTTCCCTGTCATTCAACTGCATCTGCAGGAGGCAAAAAAAAACAAAACCAGTGTTAGAATTTATCTTCCAACAGAGCAGCACAGAGATCCATCTCATAAACATCACTCCTTCCTGCCTGACTCAGAGCAGAACATGGGGAAGAGGCAACTTCCTGTGAGTACATAAAGGTGCGAACTATACAGGTGATAGACTACCCCATACCAAGCAGAATGCACCCCTCTTACATATGTCATTAGGGGTGGGGTGTTGCTTTTCATGGATCTTCTACAGGTACATGGGGACCAGCTTGGGAAGTGGAGGTCTCACCACAATTATCATCCATGAGCAACCAATTTTGCCATTAGCAATGTGTAAGATAAATGGGCTGTACCCTCTTGCAAAATGACTGTTATCCATGTTTATCCCCCATACACATGCCCAGCTGCAGGTCTTTTTAGTAAGAACCGCATGTAAAACTTATGTGGAAGTGCCACCTCTATGCACTTGTATAAAACTGGAACTTAAATGTGTAGCAGCACATTTTAGATAAGCTGTGATTTGTGCCTCATGTGTGTTGCTCATGACACTGAAGCAGAGGGAGCTCACCTGCAAGGACAATTTTTGCCAAGCGTAGGTCAACTTGCTACTGAGAAAGGAAGCAAAGAAAACCTATCATATAAAAATCCTCACAAACGCCCTTAACAGTTGCAGGGAACTATTTGAAATCGTCAAAAATCTAGCAAGACCTCCAAACAAAGCAATCATAGTAACATATATAATAACATAGGGGCATGTTTACTAAACTGCGGTAATGTAACAGCAGCTACGTTAAGGCGCGTTATGTAACGTTAGCGCGCGTTAACATAACATTAGCGCTCGTTAACATAATGTTAACGTGCGTTAACATAACCTTAACGCGCGTTAAGGTTCCCGGCCATGGTAAGTCCCACAGAGGGTGGAGAGAGGGCGGAGAGAAGGGGTCAATGGGCGGGCAGGGGGCGGGGAGAGGCCCCTTCCACACTAACGTGGGAAAATGAAGGGCTGAATCCTAACGCAACTGAAAACCTGGCGTTAGCACACATTTGCAAGAGAGAGAAACCATTTCAGTGTCAGCAATGTACAGCATAGGCAGAGAGCCCAAGAAAGGTGATAGTAGTGCTCCATTTGCAGCAACAGCATAGTGCCCAGGTATGAAAGGCCACTATGGTGATGGCGCAAATGGGGCATGGGGGCTGCAGGCGGGACATGCAGTGGGGGCAACTGGGGCACAGGGTGGACTAGACGGATGTCTAGGTGGCACACAGGAACGCAGAAAATGGAAACCAGCAAGACAGCAACTGACAAGGGTCAAACATGCCCATGAGTCTGTGTTCCACAGTGTCCCATCCAGGGGACATTACCCAGCAGGTACCCCAAGGTGCTCATAACATTGACAGGCAGTGCCGGGAGAAGCGTGAACATCTATGTAGGCACCCCTACCCCAGAACCCACAACTTAGGCAGCCGCCTACCTGCCCCCTGGATGGCCTGGGATGGCGCACCAGCGGCACCGACAGCATATGGTCATGGCGGCATGGCAGAGGGGGTGGGTGATTGTGCTGGAGGGAGCAGTGGCACCCACCTTCAGTGGACCTAGGCCATGCCCTGTACCAGTACATGATGTGCAGTGCAACAGAAGAGGTCTGGCCAAGGAACGTAAGGGTAGCCCCAGGGACAACTATGCTGCTATGGCAACAGTGTGGTGCAGTACACTCAGCCAGCATGTCCAGGGTCAGAGGTTCAGGTCCCATCTGTGGATCCTGCAGAGCATCTCCCCATAGTTTTAGCCCACAATGCAGCCACAACAACAACATGGGCAAACCCCAACTCTGTGGTGCACAGGGGTATGGACACCCACTCACAAGGGCTCCGCTATCCACAGCTTCATGGAGTGTCAGGCTGTTGGCCCCAGCACAGAGCTGCAGTTATCACCAGAGCACTACTATTACCCCCTGCACAGATTAGCAATGTCGGCACTGTGATCAGGACCAGTGCGGCGGGTAGGGTTGTCAACCACCTCCATCTCTGCACAATGCTGAGATAGGTGTGGGAGTGTGCGTATGTCTCTCTATTGTTTTGTGTCTGCCAGCACCTCACTAAGCCCACATTGCTCACACTGCTTCCAGCGTTCGCCTGCAAATGTGCATAATGAGGAGCAAGGTATTGTGGGTATGGCCCAGACAGGGCGGATTGGCCAGAATGCATCTGCACAAGGTGGAGGGCAATGGCTGGGACACTGTAGTGCTTGACCACCACCTGCATGGACAGGGTTGCCACAGCAATTCACGCTGGGGAGTCACTCTCACTCTGACCGAGCAGTGACCATGGCATGTCTATGTTCCCACATAGTGCCACACATTATTTGTTTCCAGTGATACCTGTTTGTTCCTGGTTCTAGGGCCCAATCACAAAGATACCTGTTTGGTGTCTGTGCTGTGCATCCCATCTCTGGGTGCACAGGGTTCCCCTGTGAGCATGCACTATGGACTGGTTAGTGGGTTGTCTGCGGTTTGCCTGTGCATGGTGGGAACACCTTGTAGGATGCTGCAGGTGCAGTCTGACTGTGCTGTCTGTTGATGAATGGCAGACTGTGGTGTGGGGCAGTGGAGCCTTCTGCCTACCCCAAGCATCACTGTTGGTCTGCAATGGTCACAGGTATGGCACAGGCCCAGCAGCCCTGGAGGGCTGTCATCCACCAGCAGGACTGTGGTTGCTGGTACTACAGCCATTCTGCAGTATTCAGGCACCTGTCCCATCACACCCTCATCTACAAAAGGGGTGATTGAGGCTCCTTGGGGTATATAGTGCATACCACTTAGACCCATAGTGGCAGTGCTAAATAACCCTCATGTGAGTCTAGACACCCCACTGCCCTGATAACAGGTACCCATGGCAGCCAGACCTTAACACCAGGTACGCACGAATCTGGGTGGTGTCGGGGCCCACAGGGCCACATGTGACTGCAGAACACAGCTGGAGCAGATGTACCTTCAATTGCACTGCTGGGAACACCTGTCACACACTGGTAGTGATGGGGATGTACAGCAGGACCTATCTCTCTCACCACATGTTCTGTGGACCTAGTGCTGGGCACCCACCCTATCCCTCAGGGTGAACATGGAACCTGCACAATGGCATGGTCTGTAGTTACTCTGTGCCAGTATCACGCACTGTCAGTCCGTCTTACCACACTGCAGTACCGGAGAGATGCAGACCCCATTTGGTGGTCAGCTGTAGGCCGCTGTTCTGCATGTGCAATGCATCATAGGTGCTGGTGGGGTTACCCTATCCTGGCACACAGTGCAGATGGTTTGTGCAGTGACCTGCAGTCCTTCTGTACACAGCCATTGCTATGCAACAAGCCATAGAGGTATAGCCTACTGGTTAATACACTGACGTTCTAGGCGGAGGTCATGGGTTTGATTCCTTGTTGTTCCCTCCTGTCCAAGGCAGATATTTTGCTTGCCTGTGACAGTCATATCTTTGCAGATCCATGCTGCCAGCCCATAGTACCCTCACCACAGTTGCCAACAATCCTTATAAGGCGTTATAAGGCTCCTAATTAGGCACAGTACAAGGCACGTTACAGGGCACCTTATTAGGCACAGTACAAGGCACATTATAAGGCTTGTTACAAGGCACCTTATTAGGCACAGTACAAGGCACGTAATAAGGCATGTTATAAGGCACGTTACAAGGCACCTTATTAGGCATAGTACAAGGCACGTTAAGGCACGTGCCTTGTACTATGCCTAATAAGGTGCCTTGTAACATGGCTTATAACGTGCATTACTTGACATGGCTTGCCATAATGATGCCCCGCCAACTCCCTTATATAGGCATCTGTATCATCACCGCGGAACATAACGCGAGTTACGTTAACGCAGTTTAGTAAACATAACCCATAGTATATGATGGCAGATAAAGACCAGTATGGTCCATCTAGTCTGCCCAGCAAAGCGGCAAGAGTAAGTGCACCTGCCTCTCTGTGCAGGTCACCTCTCCCCATGCCTTTATTTAGGGGTGTACCCACCGCTCTGTGTAGGTCACCCCTATTTGTTGAGATATAAGAGATAGTTATGTTTATTTTGATTTTATCCTGTTGCTATAAAGGGATCCACTGTGTCTGTCCCATGCCATTTTGAACTCTGTCACTATATTTGCCCCCACCACTTCCATTGGGAGGGCATTCCAAGCATCCACTACCCTTTCAGTGAAAAAGTATTTCCTAGCATTGCCTTTCAATTTACCCCCTTGCAGCTTCATATTATGCCCTCTAGTTTTACAGCTTCCCCGATTGTGGAAGAGGTTTGTTTGTTCATTAATACTCTGTAAGTATTTAAAGGTCTGAATCATAACTCCCCTGTCCCTCCTCTCTTCCAGAGTGTACATAGTTAGGTCTTCAAGTCTCTTCTCATACGTCTTCTGGCGCAGGCTCCAAATCATTTTGGCTGCCTTCCTCTGAACCATTTCCAGTCTTTTTATATCCTTTGCGAGATATGGTCTCCAAAACTGAACACAATATTCCAAGTGAGGCCTCACCAGTGACTTGTACAGTGGCATTAGTACCTCTTCCTTTCTGCTGGTAATTCCTCTCTGTATGCAACCCAGCACCCTTCTGGCTTTCGTCACCTGGAGATCTTCAGAAACAAGCACTCCAAGGTCCTTCTCGTGGTCTGTGCACACCAACCCCTTGTCCCCTATCGCATACTATTCCCTTGGATTTCTGCTTCCCAAGTGCATGCCACGGCACTTCTTCACATAAAATCTTAACTGCCAAGCATTAGACCATTCTTCCAGCTTTTGTAGATTTTTTTCTCATGTTATTCACTCCCTCAGGGGAGTCCACTCTGTTGCAAATTTTCGTGTCATCTGCAAAAAGACAGACCTTTCCATTCAATCCTTCAGCAATATCACTCACAAATACATTGAACAGTACCGGTCCCGGACCAAACCCTGGGAAACACTGCTAATTACCTTCCTTTCATCTGTGTGAGTTCTGTTTACCATCACCTTCTGTCATCTGTCAGTCAACCAATTACTGATTCAGTTCACCACCTTGGGACCCATCCCCAAGCTGTTTAGTTTATTGATAAGCCTCCTATGAGGAACAGTATCAAAGGCTTTGCTAAAATCTAGGTAGATCACATTCATTGCATGCCCTTGATCTAGTTCTCTGGTCACCCAGTCAAAGAACTCAATCAGATTTGTTTGGCAAGATTGTCCTTTGATAAACCACGTTGCCTCGGATCATGCAACCTGTTGGTTTCAAAAAAGTCCACTATTCGCTCTTTCAGGAGTGCCTCCATTACTTTTCCTGCCACCGAGGTAAGGCTTACTGGCTTGTAGTTCGTCACTTCTTCCCTTTTACCACTTTTGTGAAGAGGTACTACATCAGCCCTTCTCTAGTCCTGCGGAACTTCTCCTGTCTCCAAGGATCTATTAAAAACATCCTTTAACGACCCTTCAAGAACCTCTCTGAGCTCTTTCAGTATCTTGTGATGTATCCCCTCCAGTCCCATGGCATTGTCCACTTTCAGTTTTGCAAGCTGTTCTAACTTATCATCTTCTATGAAAGGTGTGGTATCTACTCCATTCCCATTTGTATATTTGTCAATCACAGGTGGTCCTTCTCCAGGATTTTCTTAGTAAAAACAGAACAGAAGTATATATTTAGCATTTTCGCTTTTTCAATGTCCCTTTCCACATATCCGTTCACATCACTTTTGAGTCCTGCAATTCCAACTCTGATTTTCCTCCTCTCCCGAATATACCTGAAAAAAGTTTTGTCGCCACATTTCACATCTTTAGCCATCTTTTCTTCTGCCTTTGATTTTTCTATCCTTATTTCTCTTTTTGTCTCTTTTAGATTTATCCTGTATTCTTTTCTGTGTTCCTCTGTTTGTGAACTTTTGAATTTTGTGAAAGCTGTGTTTTTTGCTTTTATTTGTGCAGCTACTTCTTTGGAGAAGCAAATAGGTTTCCTTTTCCTCTTGTTTCTATTTACTTTCCTTACATATATATCTGTTGCCCCCTTTTATTGCCTCCTTTAGCTTAGCCCATTGCAATTCCACTTCCCTTATCCCTTCCCACCCTGCCAACTGCTCCTTCAGGCACTTGGCCATTTTACTGGTCAGCATTTTTGAAGTCTAGGACTTTGAGCTTGCTGTGATTGGACTCCGCCTTGGCTTTTATCTCAAACCACACCGTGTGATGATCGCTGCTACTCATATGGGCACCCATCCGGATATTCAACACGCTATTTCCATTGGTGAGTACTAAATCCAGCATCGAGCTTTCCCTAGTCGGTTCTATCACCATTTGTCTGAGTAATGCATCTTGGAAGGCATCCACAATTGTTTTATTTCTTTCAATACTCCTATTACTCCTCAAGCCTTAGCTAACTATTACATTTCTAAACTCACACCCCTATCGGATCTCCCTATACCACCCACCTATTTGAAATTGACCCCAAAGCAAATATGGTCTAAGCTCCACATAGTAACCCTCAAATAACTCAACAGAGTGATCTCCAACATTAAAACTACCACTTTCAGTCTTGACCCATGCCCGGTTAGCTGGATGAAAATAACCCGCACTGAGCTAGCCCCACACATCCTTGAAATAGTCAACTTCTCACTCACAAAGGGAATCATGCCCACACTCCTTAAGAGGGTCTCAATTAGGCCAATACTAAAAAGCAAGACCTTAGACAGCTTATGCCCATCATCATATAGTCCTATATCTGGCCTGCAATTTCTGGCAAAAATCATTGAAAAAATCATGCACTCACAACTACAAGGTCACATTGACACACACCAATATGGCTTCAGGCCACACCACAATATAGAAGCCCTTGTCACTGGACTCTCTGATAATCTGTTAAAGTACATTGATAGCACAAAACAAGCAGTACTGCTAATATTCCTACATGGCACCACTCTTTCTTGCCTATCGATTCCAGCTGGTCAAAACAGGACACCATATATCAAAGTCCTTCCCTCAAAAATAAGGGATTCCACAGGGCTCCGCCCTATTGGGACTCCTTTTCAATATATTACTACAGCCAATATGAAACATTATAGAGGAATGCAACAAAGATATGCAGATGAGGTGACATTATACTTCTCGATGGACATAGTGTCTCTCGATTTCAACAGCATCACAGCATTCTTTGCAAAAATATCACAATGGCTGAATAGCCATAATCTCAAAATCAAGTACAAAAAAACAGAGGCTCTATTCGTGACAGCGAATCAAAACTTTACTCCCCCAGTAGAATTAAAAATAGAAAACACATCCATTGCTATAAAGAATGAAGTCAGGTACCTTGGCGTCAATATAGGTAGCACACTAAGCTTAACATCAAGAATACAACTGCAATTATATATAGCAAGCTAAGACTCCTAAAAAACTAAGGCCCCTGCTACCACAACAGGACTTTAGAGCAATCCTCCAAGCACTAGTACTCCCCCACCTTGACTTCAGTAACACCATCCTTCAAGAACTTTCAAGATAAACATTACACCAACTCAAGATAGCACAACATGTTGCTGCTGATTATCAAAACAAGCACATCGGAATACATTTTATTCAAACTGCACTGGTTACCAATACAAAGCAGGATCAAATATAAAATAATCATGACTATGTTTAAGCTAATAAGGGAAATAGCCCCATCACACTGCTCATAAACAACCCCTTAAAGGACAGATCAAAGAGGGAGTGGAGTCAAAACACCCTACTCATTCCCCATTCCTTCAGAAAATTCACAAAGGTGCAAGGATGAGGTTTTTGGATTTATTAGGAACTGGGGAACATTCTGGGGAAAGGAGGGGCTCTTCCGAAGTGATGGGCTTCACCTTAACTGGGATGGAACCAGGCTGCTGGCATTAACCTTTAAAAAGGAGATAGAGCATCTTTTAAACTAGATAATAGGGGAGAGCCAACAGTTGCCCAAGAGTGCATGGTTCGGAACAATGTATCATTGAAGGATACTACCAAAAAAATGAAGTTAGGGCACATCAGCAGAGAGGTTCCATTAAAGACAAAGGTAGCCCAAATGTCCTTGAGTACAGAGCAGACAGAGATTAAAGATTCCAAAGTACCCCTGCCTACCGATAACCAGATGAATATGAATAAAATACAGTCTCTAAAATGCTTGTATACAAATGCTAGAAGTCTAAAAAATAAGATGGGAGAGTTAGAATATATAGTACTAAATGAGAAGTTAGATATGATTGGTATCTCAGAGACATGGTGGAAGGAGGACAACCAGTGGGACACTGTGATACCTGGGTACAAACTGTATCATAATGATAGAGCTGATCAAATTGGTGGAGGGGTTGCGCTCTATGTTAGAGAGGGCATTGAGTCACAAAGGATTAAAATTCTACAGGAAACAAAATTTGCTATAGAATCTCTATGGATTGAAATTCCATGTAAAAAGGGGAAGGAGATGGCAGTGGGGGTGTACTATCGACCGCCTGGCCAGAATGAACAAATGGATGATAAAATGCTCAAAGAAATCAGGGAAGCTAACAAAAGTTACGGAACGGTAATAATAATGGGTGATTTCAATTACCCCGTTATTGAATGGGTCAGTGTCATGGCAGGACATGCTAGGGAGATAAAGTTTCTAGATGAAATAAATGACTGCTTCTTGGAGCAGCTGGTTCATGAACTGACCAGAGGGGAAGCCATTTTGGACTTAGTCCTTAGTGGAACACCAGATCTGTTGCAAGAGATAAGGGTGATGGGGCCACTTGGCAATAGTGATCATAGCATGATTGCGTTTGATTTAATTAATGGAGGAGGGATGGTAAGGAAATCCACATTGCTACCTTTTAACTTTCGAAAGGGAGACTATCATAAAATGAGGAAGATAATTAAGGAAAAAACTAAAAGGAGCAGTTGCAAAGGTTAAAGACTTACATCAAGCTTGGGTGTTGTTTAAAAATACTATCTTGGAAGCCCAGACCAGCGGTATTCCACATTTTAAGAAAAGTGGAAGGAAGTCCAAAAAACTGCCAGCATGGTTTAAAGGTGAGATCAGAGAGGCTGTTGTTGCCAGAAAAGCATCTCTCAGGAAATGGAAAAAAGAGTCAAATGACGAAAACTGGAAAAAGCACAAACACTGGCAAAAAACATGTAAAATAGTCAGTTGGACCATTAGATGATAAAGGGGTAAAAGGGGCAGTAAGAGGGGACAAGGCTATAGCGGAGAGACTGAATGAATTCTTTGCTTTGGTCTTTACTGAGGAAGATGTTGGGGTGTTACCCATGACTGAAGTGGTATTTAAAGGTGATACTATGGAAGAATTGAAAGAAATATTGCTACACCGGGAAGATGTATTGCAACTATTTGATAAACTGAAGAGTAGCAAATCACCTGGACTGGATGGTATACATCCAAGGGTGTTTAAAGAACTGAAATATGAGATTGCAGACATGCTATTAGTAATCTGTGAACTATCAGTAAAATCATCTTTAATACCTGAAGATTGGAGGATTGCCAATGTAACGCCAATTTTTAAAAAGGGCTCCAGAGGTGATCCGGGAAACTACAGACCGGTGAGCCTGACGTCAGTACTGGGAAAAATGTTAAAAACCATCATAATGAGCAAAATTACTCAGCATGTAGATAGTCATGGCTTAATGGGAGACCTTTTTTGAAGGTGTGAATAAACAGGTAGAAAAAGGTGAGTCAGTTGATATAGTGTATCTGGACTTTCAGAAAGCCTTTGACAAGGTCCCTCATCAGAGACTTTTGGCAAAACTAAAAAGTCATGGGATAGGGGGTGATGTACTATTGTGGATCAGGAACTGGTTAAAAGATAGAAAGCAGAGGGTAGGGCTAAATGGCCAATTTTCCCAATGGAAAAAGGTGAATAGTGGAGTACCACAGGGATCTGTGTTGGGTCCGCTGCTTTTTGACATATTCATAAATGACCTGGAAAAGGGAATAATGAGTGAAGTTATCAAATTTTCAGATGACACAAAACTATTTAAAGTTGTTAAAACCCAAGAGGATTGTGGAAAATTGCAAGAGGATCTTGATAAATTGGAAGACTGGGTATCCAATTGGCAGATGAAATTTAATGTGGACAAGTGCAAAGTTATGCACCTAGGAAAGAACAACCCAAACTATGGTTACACGATGTAAGGTTCCATATTGGGAACCACCACCCAGGAAAAAGATTTAGGTGTCATCGTGGATAACATGCTAAAACCCTCCGCCCAGTGTGCAGCGGCGGCCAAGAGAGCAAATAGAATGCTAGGTATCATAAGGAAAGGAATGGAAAATAAAACAAAGGATATTATAATGCCTCTGTATCGTTCCATGGTGCGACTGTACCTTGAATATTGTGTGCAGTTCTGGTTGCCGTATCTTGAAAAGGATATAGCGTTATTAGGAAAGGTACAGAGAAGAGCCTCCAAAATGGTAAAGGGGACGGAAGGATACTCCTATGAAGAGAGGTTAATATGGTTAGGGCTCTTCGACCTGGAAAAGAGACGGCTGAAGAACGATATGATAGAGGTCTATAAATTAATGAATGGAGTGGAATGGGTAAACGTAGATCGATTGTTTACGTCATCAGAATATAAAAGGACTAGGGCACATGCAATGAAGCTACAGGGTAACCTATTTAAGACTAATAAGAGAAGATATTTTTTCACTTAACGTGTAATCAAACTCTGGAATTTGTTACCGGAGGATGTAATAAGAGCTGTTAGTGTAGCTGGGTTTAAAAAGGTTTGGAAAAGTTCCTGGAGGAATGGTCTATAAACCATTATTAAAAGGGAGCCGGGATATCACTGCTTGACCCAATGCAAGCATTGAGGAACCTGTGTCTTTTGGGGAAACTGCTAGGTATGTATTACCTAGATTGACCACTGTTGGAAACAGGATATTGGGCTTGATGGACCTTGGTCTGACCCAGTATGGCATATCTTATGTTCTTATGTAACTAACAGAGCTTTTAGCTTCTCTGCCCCCACAATATGGAATTTCTTACCAGACAGATTGAGAGCCACCACCGACCTAGCAACTTTCAGAACAGGCCTAAAAACACACCTCTTTACGGAGCACTTTGGCACTTCAGAACCAATCAAAGAGCTATTTCCTACATAGAATCTTACACTTACTCTGGACCCACAGTTCAACAGATCCTGCTAGACAGCTATACCAACTCCAATGGTTATACTCACCAGACACAAGATAGGGGATTTTGCTTTGTTGTACTATCATGAAGAAACTCACAGGGAGGTATAAATAAATATATACAGTATGGCCACATGAAATATTGATGCAATGCAATGCAATGTGTGCCTTCGAGTCAGTCCTGACTCCTGGCGACCCAGAAGCTCCTGGGCTTTCTTGGCAGTGTCACCGGAAGTAGATTGCCAGGCCTTTCTTCCGAGGCAATGGAGGGTTAAGTGACTTGCCCAAGGCCACAAGGAGTGCTAGTGGGAATTGAACCCTGGTTGCTTGGTTACCAAGCCAAATATTGATACACCTGTAAATATGTTACACGCTACAGCAAGAACAGACATTTAAACTCAGAATTTGGCTACATTTGCCAGCCATAAGATAATACACCAAGGCAAACAGTTCCTTCCATGGACAAACTCACATGGCCATATAAGTAAATCCAGTGCAGTCACCTGTAAATATATGCATGCTATTTCAGAAGGAGACTTAAATAGTCATCCACCTCTAAAATGCTACATATTACCTTTATAAACTGACATTATATAGTCACCCACCTGTAAATACCTTAGACATTTTTCCTAGTAGTATGTTATTATATATGTAAATGCAAAGTTACCTGTTAAGTCAAGTTATAATGTACCTGTTTTTGTTTTGTTGGATGTAAACCGCTTTGATTACACTGAAAGGCGGTATATAAAACAGTTCAATAAATAAATAAAATAGTGCTGAAGCATCAGTATATTCTTCTAGGCTATGCCAGATATGCTTACCAGAAGCAAAAGATCTGGCTTGTCATAGATCAGGGTTATTGCAATCTATTAGCACAATAGAGACATGGAGATCCTGAAAAGGAAATGGCAGGAGTTCAGGAGGAAAACCAAGAAGGCCACTGAGACCAGTCCTGATAGCCAGCTGAGGCCCCTGACCTTGAATGCAAGGTGCTGGTCACCGTGGATGAGGAGTCTGTAAGGCGAGCTAGATACTTCCAGAGTCCTACATGACAACAGTAGGTATCTCTAGCACATCTTGCATCCCATTCCTTCTTTTCCCTGCATCATCTCCCACTTATTGTTGAGACCTCCTCTGCAGAGCCGGTACAACACAGTAAGCAAAGTAAACAGGATAGGGGCACGCTGACATCTGGAGGGCACAAAAATGCAGGAAAATAAAAAAATTGAAAAATAATAAATACAATTTTAAAAAATGAGAAAAATAAAACAGCACAAAGTGAAAGAAATGTTAAAAATTAAGGTGCTATCAAACATATCAGTGTGGGTGCAGCCATGAGTCATTGGCTAATACTTGATAAAGGTGCCAAATTACAGATTGCAGGGGGTGGGAGCACCAGAAACCCTATCACCAGTCCTGTTCCTCTACACCTAGGTCTGATTTATGGGCATGCAGTCACCAGTCACCTATTCTGATACCTTCACCCATGATGGATGTGGATGTGAATGTGTCATTCCTTTCCAGTAGTGCATGTAGTAGGAGAGAAGTGGGCACCAGTCACCAAAGATGTATCAACTCGTAGACCTATAATGCTGTGATGGTGTGGCTGCTGTCCTGCCAATGCCCACTCCATGTGGCAATGTCTGTGCAGATGTAGTGAAACACGCTGATGCTCCCCAGGGCCAGGTTATTCCCTAGGAAGCACACTTCAACCAGCAAGAGTGGAGTAACTGAGTTGTAAAGTGACTTGGTGGGACACATAGAGCACTTTTCAGGCCTGTTTCTAAGGGGAAGGGGTAGAGAGCACTATTCACATCTGACAGAATTGTCTACCTTTTGTTTCTGTACTCTGTGCCAAGCAAGTCACCAGTCTCTTGTTCAATAACAGTTTTTCCACTTGAATATCCTTCTGCAGAGTGCACCATTGGCTCTGGAGTATGGCCACCATGCATAAACATGTGCTTAGGTCAGGGCCGGCATTAGCTGCATGATTGATAATTAGATATGTCGATAGGCCACCTCTCCACCCTCTGGCCTGGCTGCACCCACTCCAAATGAGCGCTAGGGAACATTTTGCTTGCTGCAGAGTGTGTGGCATGGGATAGCACAGCTTTCTGCTCCTTCTGTGTTGGGTGTTATTATAACCTTGGACTTTTCACTTGCATACTGTGAGTAGGCATAGGCAGCGCTGGTACCATAGGAGGCATGGACAACATTGAGAATACCATATTCCATCCCATACTATGCACATCTGAGCAAGATATCTTAGGTGGAATGAGCATACAATGTTTTGTCACAATAAACAAAGGTATGACTTGCAAATAGTAAAGGATACATTTGATTTCCTACCTACAGGTGAGGCCACAAGTGAGGATTCTGCATGAGGGCAGCAGTACTGAGGTTGAGGGCAAGGCCCCTCTCACAGATCATGGCATCCAAAACAAAGAATGGTGCACACACTAAGGTGGTCAGTCAGGAGAGAAAACAGGAGGTGGAGGGGCATAATGCTATCAAGGAGGAGGGCAAAGAAGAGTGAGAGGAAGCTTATATCCAACTTCCAACACTATCTCCCTTCCATGATGAGCAGGCGTCTGTGAAAGAAATACCAGCAGAAATGGAAAAGGAAGAATCTCACAGCTCTTGGAGAAGCCATCAATTGCTGCAGTGCAGGGAGTGCCTGCTGCAGCAGAACCAGCAGCTCCTGGTTCAGTGGTCAGAGAAGACTGAGCTGCAGAAGAAATTGGTAGATATTAGTGAGTGCTGACTGCACATGGAGGAAGAGTGGATCTCATTGGAAGAGAGATAGCTGGAGGTGTCAGATCTTCACCTATTTGCATTGCAGGCCCTGCTACTGCAGCCATCATTAAACCATTGTCCTTCCAGTTGTGCAGCCATCTGCTCCAGCACCATCTGTGCTCCCTGCCTATATGAGCCACATTGAAGAGGAGGGCACCTCCAAACTCATCCAACTCCATGGCTTCAAGAACATCTTAGTCTAATGTCCTGGAAACACTATAATCTGTTCCCCATGGAAGGGGAAAATACCTCGGATTTCCCCCATTCTGTGTGGCTATCCACTGCACAGGTGGGCTGGATGATGTTTCAGAAAGCTCTTCCAAGGGCAGTGAGACATCATCCAATGCACCATTTTGGCTACCTATGCAGAGTCAGGGACAGGGGGTGGGTGGAAAAGGGCAAAGGGGCAAGGTACATGAGAGAGGATGTGGGAAGAAATAAACATCCCTTCCTACTCTGTGCACCCTGAGAAGTGGAGGCCAGGGCAGAGGTCTTGTGATAGGGGGTGGGTGAGATGGCTAGGCAGAGGGGAACTGGGCTGGTGATAGAGGGTGGGCGGGGGAGGGAAGAGAGCTGAAGGGTTTGTGAAGGGTGGATAAGATGGATGTGGGCATTGAAGGTAGATGTGGGAATGGCCAGGGAAGGTTTGGTATGGACATGGTTGGAAAACTCACTTGTTCACCGTTTCATTGTTTATAGTAAAAGGCCTACCTGTGTTTCAGTCCATTTCTTGCAGTTACACCACTGTGGAGCTATATCAAGCCTGATGTTACTGTATATGATCAAACCGCTAATAACTAATGTTTGCTTTATAATGAAATGAAAAGAAAATTTATGAGTAAACCCACAATCTCTCTTGTACCCCAAGCTTTAAGAACCAACTTTCTCAACAGAGCAAAGTTTACTTTCCCACAGAGACTTTGTGTGGACTCAGTACTCCCTCAGTTACTGAGAGCAGGTGAAGCGGTTATCCCAAATCCCTACTATAAAAGATCCATCTGAGAGCCAAGGACATCAACCAAAGTATTTGTAAAAATTCTGTGGTGAGTAAATTAATGAAAACACTGCAAATGCAGAGAATAGTGAGGTTTCTAGAGTCCAATGGATTGCAGAATGCGAGGCAGCATGGGTTTACTAGAGGCAGGTCTTGTCAGACAAATCTGATGGATTTCTTTGACTGGGTGACCAGAGAGGTGGACTGAGGGAGAGCCCTAGATGTAGTGTATTTAGATTTCATTAAAGCCTTTGACACCATTCTGCACAGGCAACTTATAAATAAATTAAGCACCCTAGGTATGGACCCTAAAGTGACTGACTAGGTTAGAAACTGGTTGAGTGGGAGGCAACAAATGGTACAGGTAAATGGAGCTCACTCTGAGGAGAAGGATGTTACCAGTGGTGTGCCGCAGGGATCTGTCCTTGGTCTGATTCTTTTTAACATTTTTGTTAGTGATATTGCAGAAGGGCTGTTGGGTAAAGTTTGCTTCTTTGTGGATGATATCAAAACCTGCAATACAGCAGACACCTAGGAAGGAGTAGATAGCTTGAGGAGGGGTCTAGCGAAGCTTGAAGAATGGTCTTGAATTTGGCAGCTGAGATTTAATGCTAAAAAATGCAAAGTCATGCATTTGGGCTGCAAAAATCCAAGGGGGTGTTACAGTTTAAGGGGTAAAGTACTTCTGCCATGAAAAAGGAGTGGGACTTGGGCGTGATTGTTTCTGATGATCTTAAAGTGGCTAAACAGGTAGAAAAGGCGACCACAAAAGCCAGAAGAAGGCTTGGGTGCATAGGGAGGGGAATGGCCAGCAGAAAAAAGGAGGTGATAGTGCCTCTGTATAAGTCATTGGCGAGACCTCATTTGGAGTATTGTGTGCAATTCTGGAGACCACACCTTCAAAAGGATATAAACAGGATGGAGTCGGTGCAGAGGGTGCCTATTAAAGTGGTCACTGGTCTTCATTATAAACCGTATGGGGACAGATTTAAATATCTCAATATCTATACTCTAGAGGAAAGGTGGGATAGAGGAGATATGATAGAGACATTTAAGTACCTCCATGGCATAAATGCACAGGAGGAAAGCCTTTTTCAATTGAAAGAAAGCTCTGCAATGACGTGCATAGGATGAATGTGAAAGGGGATAGACACAGGAGTAATATGTGGAAATATTTCTTTTTAGAAAGAATGGTAGATGCATAAAATAATCTCCCAGTGGAGGTAGTAGAGACGAGAACAGTATCTGAATTCAAGAAAGCATGGGACAAACACAGAAGATCTCTAAAGGAGAAGAAGGGACTATAGTAGTTGATTTGGAAGGGAAGACTAGATATGGTCTTTTTCTGTCATTATGGGGTATGTTTACTAAACTGCGGTAAAGTTACAGACCGCGCGTTAGGTAACGTTAACGCACGGTATGTAACGTTAATGCGCGTTAACGTTACCTAACGAACGTTAACATTCCCGGTCACGGTAAACACCGCAGAGGGTGGAGAGAGGGTGGAGAGAAGGGGTCAATGGGTGGGGAGTGGGCGGGGAGAGGCTCCCTGCACACTAACGCACTGAACTGAAGGGCTGAATCCTACCGCGAATGAAAACCTGCCGTTAGATGCACGTTTGCAGGAGAGAGAAACCATTTCAGTGTCAGCAATGTACAGCATAGACAGGGAGCCCAAGAAACGTGATAGTAATGCTCTATTTCCAGCAACAGCATAGTGCCCAAGTATGAAAGGCCACTATGGCGATGGTGCAAGTGGGGCATAGGGGGCTGCAGGCGGGACATGTAGCGGGTTCAGCTGGGGCACAGGGTGGACTAGGCGGGCGCCTAGGTGGCACATAGGAACATAGAAACCGGAAATCAGCATGACAGCAACTGACAAAGGCCAAACACAATCTACCTACATCTACCTGGTCCACCCGAGTTAACAGTCACCAGGGCACTGACCCAACGTCCCCCCAGCCAACCCTCCCCCAAGCAGAAGGGACATACTATTGGTAGGCAGTGATGGGGGGGATGTGAGGATGCTCATGTATGCCCCCTGCCCCAGACCCCACTCCCTAGGCTACCACCTACCCACACAATGGATGGCCTGGGACTGCGTGCTACCAGCACTGACAGCATATGGTCATGTCTGCATGGCAGGGAGGTGTGTGCCCATGCTGGAGGAGGCAGTGGCACCTGCCTGCAGTGGGTTTAGGTCATGCCCTGTACCAGTACGTGGTGTGCAGTGCAACATAAAAGGTCTGGCTGAGGAAAAGTACAGGTAGCCCCAGGGACTGCCATGCATCTGTGGCAACAGTGTGGTGCAGTACACCCAGCCAGTGTGTCCAGAAGCAGAGGGTCACAGGTTTAAGTCCCAGGTGTGGTTCCTACAGAGCATGTCCCTATATTTTACCCTACAATGCAGATACAACAGCAACATGTGCAAAGCCCAAAGCAGCGGCGAACAGGTACAAACACCCACTCACACAGGCTTCACAATCCAAAGATGCATGGAGAGTCAGGCTGTTGGCCACAGCATTGAGCTGCAGTTATCTCCAGAGCACTACTACTACCTCCTGCACAGTTTAGCAATGTCAGCACTGTGATCAGGATCAGTGTGGCGGGCAGGGTTGCCAACCACCCCTATTTTTGCACAATGCTGCAATAGGAGTGCGTGTGTGTGTATGTCTATCCATTGTTCTATGGCTGCCCACCCCTCTCTGGGCCCAAGATGCCCCACTGTTACCAGTGCTAGCCTGAATATTGTCATGAAGAAGACTCTTCTGAGCCTATGGAAATAGGGCAAGATGAGGATTTGCTTTCAGAAACTAACAGGCAGTCTGAGCACATGGCTCAGTGTTTGCAAAGAAGAAGTAAACAAAGAGAGTCACGAGCTAGAAAGACACGCCCCTGCTGTGACGTATTCCCTAGCTCAGGAGGTAATGAGTTTCACCTGTTTCAGGGCAGGGCTCAGCTAAGCCCTGAGAGTTACAATGATAAAAAGTGATCATTAGCTTGGACCAAGCAGAGCAGGAGTGGGAAGGAGAGCAAGAAGCAGAACAGCAAGCAGAACGGGAACTGGGAGAACCAGAAAGGAAGCCAGCAAAGGAGCCTGCTGACTAGAAGGAGTCAAGGAGGAGTGAGAACCAAGGGAGCCATATTCCTGAGGCCAGAAGGAAGCAACCCAGGACAGGGGTTATCTGGTAAAGGCAGGAGAGAAAGGAATCTTCCTGAGAGGCAGGCTTGGCAAAGCTCACACGCTCCAAGGAGAGAGACAGGCTGGCTGTAGAATACCGGTACATCTGAGGGGAAAGTTATTAGGCTGAGAGGCAAGCAAACACAAGCTGTGTTTGAGAACCAGTCTGACCCTGCAGAGTGGAGCGTTCCTTCCCTTTCAAAGCCAAAAGGTAGGCTTAACAATTCATATAAGTTTGAACACAGCTATAAAGCAGTTTCCTATAGTTATCAGAAAGTAGCAAACTCCCTGGACAAAAACTACAGCATATATGGTAGTTTACAACCCTGCTCAGGAGAGTGTTACCGAGAGAAACCACGTGAGCTCAGAGAAACCGTTTGTTTCAAAGATCAGGATAGCAGCTTACTGCCACACCCTGCTATTCCTGATGCTGAGGAAATGCAGATAGACTCTGACCATAATGAAATAGTGGATGGTCGGATGGACTGTACATTATCTTTGGCTGACCATGTGAATTCCCTATGCTAAACAGTGTCTGAGAGAGACGGTAAAAGCAGCAGAAAAAAAGGGAACATTTTCTTTGCTAATTGAAGCTGTTGTGATTTGTTTTGTATCAAGCACTGCACGTTTAAAGCCTGAAGCTGACAAGGCTAACTTACCTGAGTTCATGAATAATCTCCTCAAGCCAATTGTATGGCATGTTTTGTCCTGAGTTATTCACTTGCATTTAATCCACTGGGAAGGGGAAAATAAATTCTTGTCATTTCCTGAAACCACTCAACTGCAACTCATCTGTGCTCAAAGGGTAAAGGGACTTACATTCCCAGAAGGCCTTGCAGAGTTAAAAGCAAGCCCAAGCTCTCTGAGGCAGGAACACCACAGGCAGACCAAGTCTCAGCGCCCTAGGTGTTGGCTGGCCACCGTAAGGGTGACAAGTGGTGTAGTGTGTTTGGAATTTTTTTTTCGCTTGGAATACAAAAAGGACATCCCAACTGAGGGAAAAGAGCTTCAGGATACAACAGAAAGTTTTGCCATAGCTGGAAAATACAAGGGGAACAAGAAATCTTCTAAGCTGTTGGAGAGTTCGCTGGCAAATCGTGCCAGGAGGACCAGGACCCAGGAGGATAGACTCCTTTCTCAAAGTCTGAGTCTACACCGTGCGAAGGTAACGGGTAACTGGGCACGGGTGTAGAGGATACCAGTGAGAAAGGGAGTTTTATTCTGCAGAAAGCTAGAGAGGATTTAAAAAGAAAATTTTGTGCCGCACTTGGTGGACATTTCTTTTGCCTTTCTTTGCAGGAATCCTAATCCTCAGAATGGATCCTCATGAGATGTTGCGCTGGATTTCCAGTCAATTTGAAAAGCAGATGGAACTGGCTCACCGCACACAGGAACAGACAGCTGCAGCTGTACAGGCCCAGCAGAAGCCTCTTATAGAGCTGATGGAAGCTTTTCTGACAAAGCAAAAGGCTGCTGAAGATGCCAATTCTTCATTTTCTACGGTGGTAGGACTGCAAGGCTGTAGTGCCTTAACTTTTGGCCAGTTAAACACCAATGACAACTTGGATGACTTTATAGAGGCCTTTGAAAGAGTGGCAGTAGCAGTTAAATGGCCACCTGAGCAATGGGCAGCGAGGTTTGCCATGTCCCTTACGGGAGAAGCTTTGGCTGCATACAAAACCATGCCCGCTGCTCTCGCGTCCACCTATGAAGAAGTTAAAAAAGCAGTGAGAGACAGATTAGGTCTAACTCCAATGTATTATAGGAGGATGTTTAGAGAGTCTAGGCTTAAGTCTAATGAGATGCCAAAGGCATTATATCAGAGGATTAAAGCCTTGGCCTGGAAATGGCTTGTTCCAGAGGGGAAAACCCTGGACTCTGTGATAGATACAGTCATTCTGGAACAATTCCTGGAGGCAGTACCTCCTGAGGTAAAATCTTTCATAATCCTACAAAGTTGCCAGACTACTGCAGAGGCAGCCGTCCTTACAGAGTGTTACTTTGAAGCGGAGTTGGCAGGCAGGCCAACAGGAGGCGCTCTGAAGTTGGCTGGAACAAGCAACTTTGCAAGATTTGAAAGAAGCATAAAAGCAAATGTGTCTAATGTAAATACTGTTTTACCTGTGACAAAGGGAAAGTGTTATAAATGTGGAAAGATAGGACATTTCCAGAAGAATTGTACAGTGCGGACAGCACTATTGTCTAAAAAAGGGAAACCGGTGCAAGAAGGCTTCCGGTTGGACGTAGAAGTCCAAGGAATTGTGGATAAGGCACTGCTTGACTCAGGTGCTGACCAGAGCATGGTCTCTGAAAAGCTCTGGCAGGCCGTGGAAGCACACGGTGGGTCAGCACCGAGTCAAGCAGAGGGCCGAATCAAGATACGTTGTGTGCATGGTACTTCATCCTATCATCCGCTATGTAGGCTCTCCGTAAAAGGGCTGGGCACCCAAGAAGAGGTTTTGGTGGCCGTTGTCCCACGGCTTCCCTACGATATCATGTTGGGGAGGGACTGGCCCCCATTCTGCAGAGGGGTGGAGAAGGGCTTAAGTGTAAAAACCAACCTGGTCTCCACTAGGTCCCAGGCAGGAACCTCCGCAGTAAGGGACGAACCCCCAGAGGAAGGAGAGGAACCCCCTGAAGATATGAGTGAGCCCTCAAAGAGTGAGGATGAGTTGGTAGAGGAGGAGGTATCAGAGGTGCTTCCAGTACATGATGACCTAGTCAATGCCCCTTCTAAAAAGGTCAGGAAAGGGAAAGCCGATAGGCGCCGGGAGAGACAACGTAGGACCCAAGGGAGGGCCGAACTGCAGGCTGGAGAGGGGTTACCCTGGGTACCCGCTGATCTAGTCAGGAAATTCCCGTCCTTTCCTAACGAACAACGAGCTGACCCCGCACTGAAACGAACATTTGAATATGCCCAAACTGATAGAGAGACTCTTCCTAAGTTTTTCCTAGATAAAGAAGTGTTGTATAGGGAGTCCAATGAGCCACAAACAGTAGCTGTAAGGAAACAGTTAGTAGTACCCACTACATTTAGGGCGATAGTACTAAGGTTGGCCCATGATCACCCTACAGGCGGCCATAAGGGGATCCAGGGGACGTTGGATCAAATCCTGTCCCGGTTTTATTGGCCAGGGGTTTTTAAAGAGACCACCCGCTACTGTGAGTCATGTTCCACATGTCGGCGTGTGACCTCCGCCAAACCACGGGCAGTACCCATGATACCTACGCCCACAATATCTACTCCAATTCGCCGGATGGCAATGGATATGGTAGGACCCCTAATTAAGACGCCAAGAGGGTTCCAATACATATTGGTAATAATAGATCAGGCCACGCGTTTTCCTTGGGCAATACCCTTGAGGAGTACTTCAGCTAGGACAATAGCCTTAGAACTTATTAAGTTGTTCTGCAAGGTGGGGTTTCCGCAGGAAATGCTCACAGACCAAGGCAGTAACTTTGTATCAAGGTACCTAGCACAAGTGTGGGACGCCTTTGGGGTGCGTCATATAAAGACTGCCGCATACCACCCCCAGTCCAATGGACTGGTTGAACGCCTAAATCAGACCATTAAGCAAATGTTGAGACGGGGTCTGAATGGGAAAATGTCTGAATGGGATACGTTACTCCCATTCGTTTTATATGCCTGTCGTGAGCGTACGCAGGCATCCCTAGGGGCATCACCTTATGAATTATTATTTGGTCGTGCTCCCAGAGGGATTTTAGACATTTTGCGAGAACAATGGGTGGAGCCAGAAGTTCAGGACATAGGGGTGCCTCACTTCTTAAAGGAGTTGAGAAGTAGGCTAAAAAGGACTTCTCAGGCAGCAATAGAGAATTTGAAGGCTAGTCAACTGCGGCAAAAGAAATATTATGACCGAGGGACGAGGCCTAGGCAGCTAGCAATAGGTGATAAGGTCATAATTATGGTCGCGGACGCGGGACCAAAGTTTGAGTCCCAATGGAGGGTTCCGTGTACAGTGGTAGAAAAAGCAGGACCCGTTTCCTAAGTGGTAGAAAACAATAGGGGGCGCCACCAAGTCTACCATTTAAACGTTCTTAGGCCCTGGCATGAGAGGTCAGTGGCAGCACGCCTAGTTAGGGTAGAAAAGCACATTAGCGACTCATTAGAGATTACGTGCTGTTCAAGCAGTACCACATCATCCCATAATATCTTAAGGGGGGGATCTGTCATGAAGAAGACTCTTCTGAGCCTATGGAAGTAGGGCAAGATGAGGATTTGCTTTCAGAAACTGACAGGCAGTCTGAGCACATGGCTCAGTGTTTGCAAAGAAGAAGTAAACAAAGAGAGTCACTAGCTAGAAAGACACGCCCCTGCTGTGACGTATTCCCTAGCTCAGGAGGTAATGAGTTTCACCTGTTTCAGGGCAGGGCTCAGCTAAGCCCTGAGAGTTACAATGATAAAAAGTGGTCATTAGCTTGGACCAAGCAGAGCAGGAGTGGGAAGGAGAGCAAGAAGCAGAACAGCAAGCAGAACAGGAACTGGGAGAACCAGGAAGGAAGCCAGCAAAGGAGCCCATTAACTAGAAGGAGTCAAGGAGGAGTGAGAACCAAGGGAGCCATATTCCTGAGGCCAGAAGGAAGCAACCCAGGACATGGGTTGTCTGGTAAAGGCAGGAGAGAAAGGAATCTTCCTGAGAGGCAGGTTTGGCAAAGCTCACACGCTCCAAGGAGAGAGACAGGCTGTCTGGAGAATACCGGTGCATCTGAGGGGAAAGTTAATAGGCTGAGAGGCAAGCAAACACAAGCTGTGTTTGAGAACCAGTCTGACCCTGCAGAGTGGAGAGTTCCTTCCCTTTCAAAGCCAAAAGGTAGGCTTAACAATTCATATAAGTTTGAACACAGCTATAAAGCAGTTCCCTATAGTTATCAGAAAGTAGCAAACTCCCTGGACAAAAACTACAGCATATATGGTAGTTTACAACCCTGCTCAGGAGAGTGTTACCGAGAGAAACCACGTGAGCTCAGAGAAACCGTTTGTTTCAAAGATCAGGATAGCAGCTTACTGCCACACCCTGCTATTCCTGATGCTGAGGAAATGCAGATAGACTCTGACCATAATGAAATAGTGGATGATCGGATGGACTGTACATTATCTTTGGCTGACCATGTGAATTCCCTATGCTAAACAGTGTCTGAGAGAGACGGTAAAAGCAGCAGAAAAAAAGGGAACATTTTCTTTGCTAATTGAAGCTGTTGTGATTTGTTTTGTATCAAGCACTGCACGTTTAAAGCCTGAAGCTGACAAGGCTAACTTACCTGAGTTCATGTATAATTTCCTCAAGCCAATTATATGGCATGTTTTGTCCTGAGTTATTCACTTGCATTTAATCCACTGGGAAGGGGAAAATAAATTCTTGTCATTGCCTGAAACCACTCGACTGCAACTCATCTGTGCTCAAAGGGTAAAGGGACTTACATTCCCAGAAGGCCTTGCAGAGTTAAAAGCAAGCCCAAGCTCTCTGAGGCAGGAACACCACAGGCAGACCGTCTCAGCGCCCTAGGCATTGGGCTGGCCACCCTAAGGGTGACAATATGTGCATAATGAGGAGCAAGGTGTTGTGGGTATGGCCCGGACAGGGCAGATTGGCCAGGATGCATCCTCACAGGGTGTGGGGCAATGGCTGGGACACTGTAGTGCCCAATCACTGCCTGCATGGACAGGGTGGCCACAGCATGTCATGCTGGGAGGGCACTCACTCTAACCGAGCATTGACCATGGCATGTCTAGGTTCCCACATAGCACTCTTTACTATCTGCTTCCAGTGATACTGTTGTGTTCCCAGTGCTGTGGCCCCAATCACTGAGATGGCTGCTTGGTGCACGTAGTTCATCTGTGAGCATGTACTATGGACTGGCTAGTGGACTGTCTGCAGTTAGACTGTGCATGGTTGGAACACCTATAAAGTGCAGTCTGACTGTGCTGTCTATTGGTGACTGGAAGACAGTGGTGTGAGGCAGTTGGGGTTTTCCAGACTTAACCCCAACATTGCTGCTGGTCTACCACTGCCCCCAGTCACAGGTATGGCTCTGGCCCACCAACCATGGAGGGCCTTTGGGGTATGTAGTGTATACCACTTTGACCTATAAAGGCACTGCTACACAAACCGCATGCAAGTCTAGAAAACCCTCTGCCCTGAAAACAGGTGCCCATGTCAGCCAGACCCTAACACGGGGTACACACTAATCTGGGTGGTGTCTGGTTCCAGAGGGCCACATGTGACTGCAGGATACAGATGGACACCGAATTACCTTCAGCTGCACTGCAAGGAACACCTGTCACACACTGGTAGTGATGGGGATGTACAGCAGGACCTATCTCTAGCACCACATGTACTGTGGACCTAGTGCTTGGCACCCATCCTATCCCTCAGGGTGAACACAGAACCTGCATAATGGCATGGTCTGTAGCTACACTGTGCCAGTATCACGCACTGTCAGTTCATCTTTCCAAGCTGAGGTACCGGAGAGGTGCAGACCCCATTTGGTGATCAGCTGTAGACAGCTATTCAGCATGTGCATTGCATCATGGGTACTGGTGGGCAATGTTCCCTCTAATTTTCTGTAGGCTGTGTGCGCGTAAAATATCAGCTGTGTGCAGCTTTTGAAGGAAGGTTTTGTGCGCCACATAATGACACTCGGAGTTATATACTTTAAAATTTGACTACACATCAGAATACAGTATGTACACCACACTGATTTTAATCAAATTAAATGAAAATAGACTATTACTAAATGAAGCGGGAAAGTTCTAGTAATTACAATCATAACTTTTAAATTTTAAGATGTCTGTTTGTTTTCTATCAGAATCAGAGTCGTAATTTTTGTGCGCTCTGTTGTAAAGTATGTGCGCTCACTCGGTGAGGTGTGTGCGCGCTCACACGCGCACAGCTTAGAGGGAACAGTGCTGGTGGGGTTACCCTATCCTGGCACACAGAGCAGACTGTTCGTGCGGTGACCTGCAGTCCTTCTGTACCCAGCCATTGCTGTGACATACACCACAGAGGTATAGCTACTGGTTAATGCAATGCCATTCTCAGCAGTGTTTATGGGTTCAATTCCTCATTGTTCCCTCCTCTCATGCCTGTCTTACTCAAATAGTGACAACCTTAAAGTTGTCTGTGATATTTTGAAGCAGCCTTCGTTGTTTATGCAGCTAAGGGGGATGTTTACTAAAGTGCGGTAAACATGACTAACGCGCGTTATACGACGTTAACGACCGTAAGTGCCATATAACGCGTGTACCGACGCGCTAACGACCATTAACGTAATACTACGCGCGTTAAGCATAGTTAACGATCGTAAAGTCCCGCGGCGCGTTAAAACAGCGCAGAAGGTGGAGAGTGGGCGGAGAGAAGTGGTCAATGGGCGGAGAGTGGGCGGGGAGAGGCTCCCCTCATACTAACGCGCTGAATTTCTGAGCTCAATTCCAACGCGAATGAAAACCTGTCGTTAAAGGCATTTAAAGGGAAGAGAAACCATTTCCGTCAGCAATGTACAGAAAAACCGGGTAAACCCACAAAACGTGAGCAGTGTGATACATGTGCACAGAACAAAATGTCACATAAAACGTTAAAAATGACCACAAGAAACAGTTTAAAAAGCATAATTCAGCTGGGCAACAGTGATAGCAATGGGCAACAAGGAACAACACTCCCTGGAAAGCACCAAAAAAAAAGAAATGATGTGTGGAAGGGTCTACGCTCCGCAGACCCTTTCAAAGATCATTTCATTGTAATGGAGCTGTCCTGGGAGTGTTGTGTAATGTTTTCCAATGATATCATTGTTGCCCAGCTTGGTTATGGGTGTGTGCCCCTTTTGTGAGGTCTTTCCTGAGGTTTATGTGCACCTTTGTCTGCATACAAGGTAAATGAGGCCACAGTAAACCTGTTGCAGAGCAGGGTTTCTGACTCGTCAGGCCGGTTTAACTAACTCCAGGGACTGCACTGTCTCTGTGGCCACAGTGTGGTGCAACAGACACAGCCAGTGCCTGTAAGATCAGAGGGCCACAGGTTCAAATCCCAGCTGGGGCTCCTGCCAACCCTGTCCCCATAGTTTTACCCACCACTAAACAGTGATAGTAAAGACACTCCTTTATTGCAGAGAACATACGCATGGCCTATATTTTACCACACCAAACACAGACACCAGAAACAGGCACATTACCTAAAGCAGAGTCCCGCAAATGCAGTCCTGGAGGGCCCCACACCATTCCGGCTTCATGCTGCCTCTAATAAAGATGCCTGTGCTGCATAGCTATGCACCAACCCCATGGTATGCAGATGTAGCTCATGCATATTTATGAGGGACAGCATGAAAACCCGAACAGTGTTTGGAACACCAGGACTGGAGTTGGGGAACTCTGCCGTAAAGCAGCAGCCAACAGGGCCACACACCCACCCACAGGCCCCATTGGCCAATGCCTCCTGGAGAGGCAAGACATTGGGCCTTGCCTGTATCTCCCAATACTAGCAGTTGCATACCTTAGCAATGCCACCCTACACCTGGGCATATGGTACAGAGCTATCAAACGTTTCCTATGATAACTGGCAGATATCAATTCCTACGTTAAGCACATTTTGCTCATTGAGCTCCACCATAACAATCATTCTGATGTCTGCGGTGTGTGCTGCAGGTCTGGTCTCTGACAGTGTTCACCACCCTGGGGAGTGACCCCCCAACAGTCTTGTGTACCATATCCATGCCTGTACTATGCCCAGGACTGGTGTGGCGGGTATGGCTGCTGACCACCTCTATAGTAGCACAATGCTGGCATAGGTGTGGGGGTGGCTGTCTGTCTATCCAGTGTGTGGTGGCTGCAAACACCTTCCACAGCCCACACTGCCAGCAATGTTGCCAGTATTGGGCTGCCAATGTGCATAATGAGGAGCAAGGTACCATGGGTATAGGCCGGACAGGGTGGCCTGGCCAGGGTGCATCTGCACAGGGCATAGGGCAGTGACAGGCACATTGTAGTGCCCGGCCACCACCTACACTGACAGGGTGACCTCAGTATATCCTGCTGAGAGATCACTCTCACCCTGACTGTGCAGTGACCACAGCATGGCTAGGCACTCCCATAGTGCTATCTAGTATTTTCTCTCATGTGATGTATCTGCTTACTGTGTATGCTGACATCCCAGTTCTGGGTGCAGGCATCTCCACTGGGCACTAGCAGACTGTTTGCAGCTGGTAGGTGTTGTGATGGAGTGGCTTGCAGGGTGCAGTGGCTGATGGCTTGCACCAGGGGAATATCAGATAGTGGTGGGGTGCAGCATAGCATATCCAGGCCTAATGTCTGTCTGCTATTGTGTTATGGCTGTGTACAGAGCTGCATTGACTGCCCTGTGGGGTGTCTGTTCCTCAGCAGGACTAGGGTTAATGTTCCCCTCTACTACCACCTTTGCAGGGAGGTAGACTGTGGATCTTTTGATAGGAGACCCTGTTTGCCACCCTCAGCCCTGGGGTAGGGGGGTGGTGGTGCATGGGGGGCTACACCTGACTGAAACAGACAGAGATGTCCAAGGTGTTCCTGTAGAAACTACCTATCTCACACAGTAACACTGCTTTGGACCTGCGCCATGGCCTCTTTCAGCCATGGACGGTGCTGTGGACCTAGTGCTGGGCGCCTCACTGCACCCTCAGGGTGAGCACAGTACCCGCACAATGTGACGGTGTGTAGCTACTCTGTGCCAGTACAACACACGGTCAGTACCCCCTATCAGGCCGAGGAGCTGTGGGGGTGCACATGGTCAGTTCCCCCTACCAGGCCGAGGTGCTGTGGAGGTGCATTCCCCATGGTGTGTATCTGTGGACAGCTGTTTGCATGTGCAGTGCATCATGGGTGTGACTGGCACAATCCAACCCTGTGAAACTCCAGCACCTGCTCACAGGCTCTGATAAACCATAGGCCATCACACGTACATCTGTTAGCATAATGCATAGGTGCAAGACACCCTACAGAGTCTGTAATATAAGATGCCCACACTGGTAAAAACACACGTACCCACGCATGTAAAAACACACGTATCCACACACGTAAAAACACACGTACCCACGCACGATTGTACGCGCGCAGCTACGCACGGGGCTACGCACGTACCAATGCACGCACCAACGTACGTGGCTAGGCACACTCCGAGGGTGTTTTTCTGACACCAATACTCAACGTAACGAAAAACATGCCTCCTCTTTCCCTCTGTAATGTACAGGGTGATGCCTGGGACAGCCTTCTGCGTTAGGCACACTGGGGACTCGAACCCATGCTGCCTGTAACAGCGGTCAGTACCGTAACCATTGTGCTACAGCTCTGTTTCAGTGCTTTGTGTCTGTACGTCTTCTTACGTTTAACGCGCAGTAACGCACCACGGCGCCCGGTAACGCTCGTTAATTTTTTTAACGCGCGTTAGTGGTGACGATGTACTGCCCTTGTCCTTATTTGGGGTTTCTGTCACTACCGCGGCTCCTAACGCGAATTGCACTAACGCAGTTTAGTAAACATACCCCTAAGTGTAAACGCTGTTTTTATAGTGTTAAAAATTAGTAGCAAAAAAAAAAGAGTTCTTCTCTTATTAAAATGGAGAGGTCACGATAGTGAGAGGAAATTCCCTCTTCACTTAGATGACCATGCCGACAAAAAATCTTATTTTTAGGCATTAAGTTGTTCAAGAACGCTGGTTATTATTGTCTAGGTTTTGCTTTAAGGTTGATACTTTTTAACCTAGTTGTGGGTATAATTTTTTGTGATTACTCAAATAGTGTGCATGTCTGTAACAGTCATATTTTTGCAGATCTGTGCTGCCAGCCCAAAATACCCTTGCCACAATTGCCAACATTCCTTCGGTCCGTCTATCTGCGTCTGTCAGCTGTGTAGAGTCCTGTCTGCCTGTGCAGGTTGCCACCCAATGTCCTGCACTGCTACCCTTTCCTGCATTGCGCCTCATCATGTTTGCCTCACCTGTGCCTGATCTGCATGGCACCACCACTCCTCTGTCCACCCATCATTGTAACTATCCTGCCACCTCTGCCTCCACTGGGGGACATGTATTCCCATCGTCTGCCACCAACTGTCTTTCCAGTACGTTAGATTGCCAACACCCTGTGCTGTGGTACTGTTGCCCCCACCATGTTTGTCATCAGTACTGGCAGCCACATGGGATGGCCGCAGATATGGCGGGTCCAGCGGCTCCCAGCTCTCCCTCCTTCACTCACCTGTTCATTGCCTTTCCTGAGTGCTCTATCTAGTGTTTGGGTTACATCTGTCTCTGTTCCTCACAGGTCATGCATGTCATCCTGCGGCACCTTGCAGCCCTTAGGGCACACTAACCTAGGGCATCGTAACCTTGTTAGGCCACCTTAACCTATGGTTCCATTGCCCAGGGTGCCTTCTACAGTGCCTTGTCCAGGAGTGCCTAATACGGCACTTAGCCTAAGGAGCTCTATAGGGCGCCTTATGGGGCGCCTTACAAGGCACCTTATAATGCACCTTACAAGGCACCTTATAAGGCGCCTTACAAGGCGCCTTGTAACACGCGTTATTCTAAGGCGCCTTGTAACATGTGTTAGCTGATACGGCTTGCTCTAACAATGCACCGCCCACGTCTTTATATGGGCATCTGTACCTTTACCGCGGAACCTAACGCGAGTGACACTACCGCAGTTTAGTAAACATACCCCTATGTTTCTATTTTGGGAGAAAAAAGGATTCCAAGTAGGGCAGTAAATGAGACAGAGTCCACAAAGGAAGTCAACTGGGGGAAGGGTGGGGGCCAAAGTTCTTAAGGATCAGAGTGTTTGGATATGTCTTCTGTGTGCTCTTGATATATGCATTTTGATGAAGATTAGACAATGTAATTCTACAGACTGTTTCTTCTATGTTGTGGTTATCTTACTCTGCTTTATTTGATTTTTGGTTTAAAACAATGCTGCACATGTGAGTTTATTTAAGAGACTGTGTGCATGTATAGCTGTAGAAACCCTCATCCCAGAATTCATGTTCTAGGTACTGCAATTAGCTTTATTCACTCTCCAGCACCTGAAGGTGGACCTTTACTAGTTCAGGGAATACCTTGCAAAGGTATGCTGTTGTTAGTTATGCATAATCTATTGTGGGAGCAATATTCAGGCTGCAGTCATGGGTAAAAAGATCCAGATATTCAGTGCTGGTTTCCAGATGCTGGCTAGCGCTGAATAGCCACATTTAATGGTCAGTGGATAGTAAATCTGCATAGTGCTTCAGGCAGAATTTTTGCTGCCCTACTTTATGCAGATGGTGGCACTGACAATCGCTGCTATGCGGATAGGTGCCAGCTCTGCCCAGAGACTTCTCCAGCACCATCCACAGTGCTGAGGCAGTCGAGAGAACTATCCAGATAATGCTGCTGAATATCCAAGTCAGCAGGACTTAACTGGCTGGCAGGCTCAACACAGGAAGCCTAAACCGTGGCCTTTTTTTTACTAGGCTAGCATATGCATATACTTTCTGTGTGGAGCTGTGCGATGCAAAAAGTTCATGCTTGTCTCGTGATTTGAGAGATCAGCTTGAACTTCCTGCCATGCGTGGCTAGACCATTCAGAGAGCCAATTGCAGTGCAGGCAGTCAGAACTGTGGTAATTTTTAAGTTGCTGCAGGCAGAATAGGTGATTAAAGGAGGGATTCGATGAAAGGGGAGGGAGGTATGAGTGAGAATGTGAAGCCTTGGGATTGTGTTATGAGATGAATCTTGGGAAGGGAGTCATAAGACAGACAGAGAGAGACACGCACCTTTGCAGCCCACAGTCCCTATGACACAGACATGCATGCACAAACAAACATGTATGGACAGTTTTCCTACCGTTGAACCCTCAACAACAGGCACTACATCTTAAGGAAACGTGCCTAAAAATACACATCATCAACTAGCAAATTCTTCAAAAGGGTGATAGTGGTCCAAATGGTCTCTAAAGTAATGTTGTCTAGCACTACTAAACCAGTAAAGCATGCAGGGCCCGATGCTTCAAGGCATTTACACAGTTTACAGAGCTGTAAACCGTGTAAATGCCCCTAGGCAGGATATTCAGCGGCACTAACATGCATCGGGGCATGTAGGGGGCATTCTGGGGTTGGTACCCGGAGATAACCGGGCAGTGGTTTGCTGCTGAAGCTTATTGCCGCTGCCTGGTTAGCTTCTGCACCATGCGCTGCTGTGTGGGAAACCCGTATATTCAATGCAAGTGGCCAGATATGTTCCCGGTATTGAATATTCGGGTTAAGTCTTCAGCTGTGGCAGCTAGGCACTTAATTGTGTTAGACGCCACTGCTGGATATCGGGCCCGCAGTGCTTCGAGAGAAGAACTTCTCCTGATTAGAACTTGGCTACAGCCAGGCCGGCGCAAGGAGATGAGGCAACTTAGGCAAAGCTCATCTCTTGTCTCTCCTCCCCAGCAGTGCCACTCTCACCTCTCTCCAGGATCTACAGTGGCGAAACAGCCCTGTGATGCTTGCCTTAAAACTCTGGTGCCATGGGGCTGTTTGTGTCCTTCTCCAACAACACCCAATGTCGACTTCCTTTTGTATGGGAATGGAAACTGCACCCTTGGAGGAATATGGGCTGTTTTAGGCCATTGTCACCATGTAGATCCCAGAGAGGGGCAGCGGCGGGTATTCCTGAAGGGCCGGTGTTCTAGGCGACTGCCTAGTTTGCCTACTGGTAGCATTGACCCTGGCTACAACAGACTGCTCAGCTCTGACAGCTCCACCGCCAAACAGCTGAACATTTTTACTTAAATTAAGGTCTCTAAATTTAGGGCTGCAATTCATTTACCTAAATGTGATCACCTAACTTTTTACCCTCGTCCTAATTTTGCCCCTGTAGTCACGAGCATTTTAAGAATTTGATAAAAATAAGTATCTAAATTAGTTCAGCCCTAGTCAATTTTCAAAGGAGTCAGTATAGGTGCATATCTTCTTTGAAAATGGATCCCTTGTGTGCAGTAGTACATATGCCAACTTATGCTTCTGAACACTAAAATATAGTCAAAATAGTGTTAAAAATTAACCTGTTCTTTTAAACATCCACATACTGTGAATGCAGCAGTTAGTTATGGTACTGAAGTTATCATCCTGTGGTTTATGACGTTTTTTGAAGAAATGTGTGCCAAGAATCACTTCTCTATTATAGTTGCTATTTCCTGTCTCATTAGCTGCAAGACAGTTTGTGTCACAGAATCTTTTTCTCCTCAGAATCACCTTCTTTTTTGGGTCTATCTTTCTATCATAAAGTCACGTCCTGTGGTTGAGTATTTGTTCCCCTCTCCAGCCCCCCCCCCCACCACTATAGGTTGAATACACCCAAATGAACGTGGTCTTTGGGGAGCTAATGTCAGGAATAAGCAAAATTTAGCTGCTGTCATCACAGCAGATGTTCAACTAAAAACAGAAATTCAGTCTGAATAAAGATACCATACTGAGACAATGCAAAAAGATTAATTCCCACAGTCACTGCATGAATGACCTTCACTCCGCCAGCAACCTCGCCACAAGGACTGATTTATCCAAATACAAACGGAGACCATTTAGAAAGTACATAGCTGTTTAACCATGACAAAAACCTGCTGAACATCATAATGCAGGTACTTTTACCCATGGCCAGAAGGATTAGGGAAAGGAAAATACAGGTGGGGATATACTATATGCATACTTTCTATATCTGATAACTCTCCAGGTTTGACCCAGAGATTCAGGAAGTTCAATGAAATCTCTGGGTCCCAGGGGCCACCTAACAAATCTCTGGGTACCAACTCTTCTGTCCCTTGAGGACAGCCTGGGAGGAGGAGAAAAAACAGCAGAGGAGGGTCTGCATTAGGAAGCATAATAGCTCTTCCCTGCTCTATCCATATGAATGGAAGATATACCATACTGGGTCAGACAAAAGGTCTGCCAAGCACAGCATCCGCTCTCTGACGGTGGCCAGTCCAGAAGATAAGATACACTTTGTAGTACTATATAAATGGCCAATAGTAGTAGTAATGGTAATATAAGAAGAACCATGCTAAGTCAGATCAAGGTCCATCAAGCCCAGCATCTTGCCTCCAACAGTAACTAGTCTGGGTCACAAGTACCCTGCAGATCCCTAAAAGCAGATCTATTTTTTAAAGCTCATTTCCAGGGACAAGCAATGGCTCTCCCAAGTTTACCTGGCCAATAATTTTGTAGAGATCTTTCTTTCAGGAATTGTACAAACTTCTTTTGAAGCAGACTATGGGGTATGTTTACTAAACTGCACTCAAGTGCGCGGCGCACAATAACGTGCGCTAAGGTACCTTAGCGCACGCTAATGATGCGTTTTTGTGCCCCGCACACGTGCGCGCCGCACTAAAGTGCCCGCTCATGTGCGCGGCACGCTACTGTGCGATAGAGGCGTGGAAAGGCTCCGGGAGCGCGGAGGAAGGCTCCCCAGGGGCAGAGGGAAGGGGTCAATGGGTGGAGAGTGGGAGGGGAGAGGCTCCCCACACACGAGCGGGGCTAATTTAAAGGGAAGAGAAACCATTTCTGTCAGCAATGTAAAGCAAAACCAGGGAAACCTACAAAAAGTGAGCAGTGTGATACATATGCATGGTACAAAAGGGCAAATAAACAGTGAAAATGACCTAAAAAAAAAGGGAAAAAAACATAACCAAGCTGGCCAATAGTGATATCAATGGGCACCAGTAAAAAATACGCCCAAGAAAGCTCCAAAAAAAAGAAATGTTTTTTTGAAGGATCTACGCTCCGTCTCCATACAAGGTGAATGAGCCCACAGTGAAATTGTGCAGAGCACGGTTTCTGACTCCTTTGGCCAGGTTGCCTATCTCCAGGGACTGCAGTGCACTGTCTCTGTGGCCACAGTGTGGTGCAGTGAACACAGACAGTGTGTTCAGAAGCCAAAGATCACCAGTTCAAGTCCCAGCTGCGGCTCCTGCAAACCCAATCCCCATTTTTACCCACCACTAAACGGTGATAGTAAACACCAACCTTTTTTGAAGAGAACATAAGCATAGTCCAAACACCACTATTTTACCCTACAGAGCACAGACACCAGAAACATGCGCATTACCTAGACCGCAGTCCCCTAAATGCAGTCCTGGAGGGCCACATATCATTCAGCTGTGATGCTGTCTCCAATATAAGGCCATGTCAGCATGATGGCGGAGGGGTACCGTTGGTGGAGGGGGCAGTGGCTGCTTCCCACAACAGACGGTGGCCTAGCCCCCATCATGTGGGTGCAGTGCACTCCAACAGACAGGCCCTGTCTGACAAACAGCCATGGACTCCCCAGGGAATGCACTGTTTTTGTGCCAAGACGGTGGTGCAGCAGACACAGCCAGTGCCTTTAGGACCAGAAGGTCCCAGGTTCAAATCCCAGCTGGGGCTCCCTTATTTTACCCATGAAGAAAACATGGTAGTAAAGACTGAACCTGTATTGCTGAGAACATAAGCATGGGTCAAACACCTATATTTACCCTACAGAGCACAGACACCTGAAACGTGCACATTACCTAGAGCAGATTCCCCCAAATGCAGTCCTGGAGGGCCACAAATCCTTCAGGGTTTATGCTGTCTCCAATCTAAGGATGGAGCGGTACTGGTGGTGGAGGTGGCAACAGCAGACCATGGCCTAGCCCTGTCCAGGTGGTTGCCGTGCACTGCAACAAACAGGCCCTGTCGGATGAACAGTCATGGACTCCCCAGGGAATGCAGCATATCTGTGGTAACACGGCGGTGCAGTGCACACAGGCAGTGTGTGCAAGAACAGAAGGTCACAGGTTCAAAGCCCAGCTGGGGCTACTGCCAATCCAGTCCCCATATTTTTCCCACAACTAAACCATGATAGTAAGGACAAACCTTTATTGCAGAGAACATACGCATTGTTAATACGCCTATATTTTACCCCACCGAGCACAGACACCATAAACAGGTGCATTACCTAGAGCAGAGTCTCCCAAATGCAGTCCTGGAGGGCCAAACACCATTCAGGTTCCATGCTGCCTCTAATAAAGATGCCTGTGATGCATATCTATGCACCACCCCCATGGTATGTAGATGTATCTCATGCATATTCATGAGGGACAGCATGAAAACCAGAACAGTGTTTTGCACACCAGGACTGGAGTTGGGAACCTCTGCCGTAAAGCAGCAGCCAACAGGGGCAGACACACCCACACCCACACCCACAGGCCCCATTGGCCAATGCATCCTTGAGAGGCAGGACATTGGGCCCTGCGTGCATCTCCCAATACTAGCACTTGCATACCTTAGCAATGCCACCCTACACCTGGGTATACGGTACACAGCTATCAAACATGTGCTCTGATTACTGGCAGATAGCAATTCCTACGTTAAGCACAGTTTGCAGATTGAGCTCCATCATAACAACCTTTCTGATGTCTGTGGTGTGTGCTTCAGGTCTGGTCTCTGACAGTGTTTACCACCCTGGGGAGTGACCCCCAACAGTATTGCGTGATATATCCATGCCTGTACTGTGCCCAGGACTGGTGTGGTAGCCAGGGCTGCTAAACTCCTCTATAGTAGCACAATGCTGGCATAGGTGTGGGGGTGTCTGTCTGTCTATCCAGTGTGTGGTGGCTGCAAAGAATATAAGAATATAAGATATGCCATACTGCGTCAGACCAAGGTCCATCAAGCCCAGTATCCTGTTTCCAACAGTGGCCAATCTAGGTCACAAGTACCTAGCAGTTTCCCCAGAAGAGACAGGTTCCACATTTCTTGTATTGGGACAAGCAATGGATTTCCTGGGTCCCCTTTAATAATGATTTAAGGACCTTTCCTCCAGGAACTTGTCCAAACATTTTTTAAGCCCAGCTACACTAACAGCTTTTATTACATCCTCCGGTAACTAATTCCACAGTTTGATTACATGTTGAGTGAAAAAATATTTTCTATTAGTCTTATATGGGTTACACTGTAGCTTCATTGCATGTCTCCTAGTCTATCTACGTTTTTATGGTTTAAACAATCGATCTACTTTTACCTGTTCCATGCCATTCATTTATTTATAAACTTCTATCAGCGAAGCGAAGGGTAGTTGGTGATTCTTCTGAGGGGTACTGAGGCACCTATGTCCATCTGCCGACCAGACTATTTGGCTATTCTTCATCATACCTCCAAGTTCAGTCCCGACTACCGGGTTTTCGCCTCTTACCAGCAGCTTGGAGACTGAGCGTGTCCAAAATGACGACACCACCTACTTGGGCAGCTGGCACCACCCACCAGTATTCTCTCTTTCCAAGAAGCTGGAGAAGGGTGAATCCCTTAGTCTGGATGCACTAGAAGGAACAGCTAAGATTCTTTTTGCTTTGTTCATTGGAGTTTGAGGACTACTGTGCTGGTTGGGGCTCTGAGCATAAAGCTTCCTTCAAGGATCTTAAAAAGATTTTAAAGGATCTAACTGATAGGACAAATGGGCAGAGAAGCCCTGGGAGACAGATACCTGCCCCACACACTCTGACCTCACTGAGTATGTATACCAGCACCTGAACCCGCTGAATGTGAGGTGCTGTGAGCAAGCAGAAACAACCCCCAGCACTGTGTTTCCTGCTGCCGCCGAAGCAGAGATCAGCTGGCCGAGAGGGCACGTGGACAGTCCGTCAGTCATGGTAAGCAGGAGCTTTCATTTTGGGCTGCTAAGGGGGGTGTGATCATGTCAACGGTACCAAGCGGCAATATTTTTAGACCATAGGGGTGCCGAAAGTAAGGGCTGAGCACATGTATCACTAGGGTGCCGTACTACAGTGCATGGGGAATGGCCGCCATTTCAGAGAACAGCTGAGTTTTGTTTTGTTTTGTTTTGTTTACACCCTCCACAGCCCACACTGTCGGCACGGCGTTTTTTTGAGTACCTGAATCTTGTAAGATATACTTTTCTACTTCAACAATGCGGGCAGCATCAGTAACAAATCCCCCTGAAGAAACTCAACACTATTGAGTGAAACGCAACAAATGGCGCCGAGACAACTGGCGTTGGGGTATATACAGTGAAGTTAAGTGCAACTGATATCTTAATATTTTGCTACAGACTGTGGGTGTATTGGAGACACTATATATATATAAAAAAAGTGATAAAAAGAGACTGTTTGGGCTGGTGGACTGTCATTGATGCTATTGAGGCACTGAAAGATACATTGTGTCTGAGTTTTGTGCCGATCAGTCTGAGATGTCCCCGTGCTATTTTATGGAGATGCACCTATAGTTCTATGTTTACTTATATTAAGTGCTGATAATAATAGAGTAATTATCATATTTTTTGGTCACCTTTATTACTCTGAAAATTGACCTGCTGATACCTTGATCACATCCCTCAGCAATTGATTTCACATATTAATTTTGTGCAACATGAAAAAAAGGTTTTATGATTTGTTTTCAATTTATTGGCCATTAGTTTCGTAGAATATCCTGTTGATGTTGTGTTTTGAAAGGTTAAACATCTAGTCCCTATTTACCCATTCTACCTCACTCATGATTTTATAAACTTCTGTCAAATCCCCTCTCAGTTATTTTTCTCCTGGTTGAACTGCCCTAACCTGTTTAGCCTTTCTTTTTAAGAGAGGTTTTCCATCCCCTTCATCATTTTTGTCTCCTTCTCTGAACAATATTCAAAGTACAGTCACAACAGGGACCTATGCAGAGACATAATGATATACACAGTTTAGTTCTCCATTCCTTTTGAATAATCCATAACATTCTATTTCTTTTTGTGGCATGCTGGGTGAAAATTTCAATCTATTGTGCACAATGACTCCAAGATACTTTTTCTTGGGTGGAGACTGCTAGCTCAGAACCCAGCATTTTGTACCTTTAGTTGGGATCATTTTCCTTATGTACAACACTTTGCACTTTCCCACAGTAAATTTCATCTGCCATTTAGATGCTCAGTCTTCTAGTTTCACAAGATTGTTCTGCAAATGCTCGCAATCCTCTGCTGTTTAATGACTTTGAATAATATTGTGTCATCTGCAAATTTGATTACCTCCCTCATCACTCTTATCTCTAAATCATTTATGAACATGTTAAACATGACAAGTCTCAGTATAGACCCTGGGGGCACTCTGCTACTGACCTTTTTTCACGTGGATAACTGATCATTTAGTCCTGCTGTCTGTTACCTGTCTTTTAGCCAGTTTTCAATCCGAAAAAGGGTTTTATCCCATGACTCTTAATTTTCCATGAAGTTTCTCCTGAAAATCTTTGTCAAATGCCTTCTGAGAATTCAAATATACTGTGAGGGTTATTTAGATGCCTTCTTTGTGATTTGCACATGGAAATGCCAGCATTTACAAGTGGAAATGGCATACAAGTGGAAATCTTGATTTTGGAAGGGCTGCAATTTACACTTGGATGCTTATCTGAAAACAGGAAGCTGGCATCAGGTGGTCCAAGGGGGTGGAAGCAAACAGCCCCGTGGTGCCAAAGCTTTAAGGTAAGCGCCGTGGGGCTAGTTTCAGCCATTGTCATTGCTACAGGTCACGAGAGGCATTCCTGGAGGGCCGGTACTCTAGGCGACCACCTAGTTTGCCTAATGGTAGCCTGAATGTGGAGAGTGGTAAACATTGGCATTTACAGCTGCTATGAATTATGAACAAACATTGACCTCACTTATCTTTTGTGGTTGCTTAAAGTGTTGGTGACCGGAGGTAGATTTGATTGAGATTCATTGACTTGATTGCCATCTGCATCCAGATAGAGCTATTTTTGGTTACTTTTTATTACCCTGATCTCTTTCCTATCCTTCTCATTTACTTTTGCAACATCTCCCTTGAATCCCCTGTGCATCTCATTTTCCTACTCACCCAGCTGTGCTCCTCTCAGACTCCCAATGTTTGTTATCCTTGCCTTAGAGTGTGTCTATTTGAGTGTGTCTCTGCTGCTTGATAGTGTTTGTGTGTGTGTGCATGCATGCCTGAGCTGTGTCTATGACTGAGTGCACATGCATGTGAACTGCTATAGTGTGGACAGAAGGTTTTCACTGGGTGCTGGTGGAAGGTTTCACTGGGTACTGGTGGAAGGTTTCACTGGGTACTGGTGGAGGGAGCCAGGAGCCAAGAGTGACCTGAATGGATAGGTTGTGCATGAGGCACACAGAGGAGGGTCATGAAAAGGCATCCCTATCAGATGATGTATACGCTGAAAAAGCCAGTTCCTAGACTTCATAGATAACCAGTACCCCACCAGGTTCTTTTTTTTTTTTATAATTTTGCCATCCAACATCTTTGCAAGGAGCAAGATCCTTTCCTCCTGTCCACCACAAAAAGAGGCAGTCCATGCCAGTCTTCCTAAAGGTCACCACAGCCCTTGCCTTTTTCACCACTAGCAGTTTCCAATCCATTTTGGCTGTCATCATGGGTCAAAGCCAGTTTGCCATCTCGCAGAGCATCACACAGTTTCCAAGAATCTTTGTCATCCACACCTCATACTATATAACCTTTTCTCAGAGTGTGCAGTGCAAACAGCAAAGACTCAATTTTATGAGATGGTCCCATCTGTGTTGGGGTAAGATTGCATATACTTGCCCATCAGGCCCCTATGAGAAAGGCAGGGGACCTATTGTAACAGAAAGGCCTTTCACTCCCTCAACATAGAGGTGCTCTGTAATGCATTCCCAAGATTCCCAGGCTTCTACCATGATGCATATGTCCTTTTGCACTCTGGAATCCATGACAAGTTTAAGAGTGGCCAGATGACTGGTGGATGATTTCTAGGTAAGCCCTCTTACACTACGCCACATTGATACCTCTAGATATACATGCTATGAAGTCTTTGTGCCCTTCCTATACTCCTACCACTGTTCCTGAAGCAGCTTTGCTGTGCCAGCTCACCACAGATCACAGCCTGTTTCTCCATTCATGACTGTTGTCCTGTTTTTATTCTACCACACGAGTGATAGAGTCTATCCTCAGAAATGACATCCATAGTATGCACCCCAGACAGACACAGAGGATACATAGGGCCAATCAACAAACCAATGCCGTCATACAGAGGACCTTTGAGCTTTTGAAAAGCCACTTCTGGTGTCTTCACCAATCTGGGGGCTAACATTTGTACAGCAATCTCAAAGTCTAACATTTTCATGGCATGCTGCATTCTCCATAATTTGGCTCAAAAGGTGCAGACTAACTCTTCCTAAAGGAATGGAAGTGGAAGAGGTAGATACAGAAGAGTATGCCAAACCAGCTACAACGGAGGTGCCAGCACATCCCCACCAGCCTGATCTGAAAGCAAGAAATGAATTCATCCATAGGCATTTTGAGTGAAGGTATTTGAATATATTTGCAAAACATGAGATAATAAAGGTGAATTTGTTCTCCTTCCCCTTCCCCTTTCCCTTCTTCTAATTCTCACCTTCTAGTCTCTACTGGATGAGGCACAACTGGTCCATAAGAGCTCTGAAACTCATTATCCAGCAGTCCTGCATATCATACAGCCTCATGAAAGTCTGGGAAGACCATAGCACCTGATGGTTCAGTCAAGTGTGCCACCACTTGGTGTGCTGGTGGAGGAGCCTCAAAGTTGAAAGCAGGCACAGGCTGTGATGTGACAAAGGAGGTACTTGCTTTGGAAGGTGGGTGTTTTCTAGGGCACTATGGGTTTTCTTGGTGGTGGTGTTTGGAGAGCTGGCAGGGTGCTAGAATTGGGTATCTGGTCTTTCTGCAGGTTTATGTGCAGTTCTCTCATCTCCTGCTGCAGAGTCACTGCCGTCTGTGACATAGACCGATCCCACTCACCAGCTTCTCACTTACTTCCAATTGTCTCTCTTGCAGCTCCACCTTATTCTCTGTCAGTATTGCTCTTGGAGCTCAAGCTTTCATACTCTTTGTGCCAGTAGTTGTTGGTTTTACTCCAGAAGCTATTCCCCACTGTGAATCAGGTATTGATTGCTTCTAGATACTTGATAGACACCATGCCATTTGGCTCTTGTTGCACCTTCAGCTTGCTGAACATGCTCAATGTTGGATGACAGTGGAGGGATAGACAAATCACCCACCTCTTCTTCAGTCTCCAGCTTAGCTGTTCTGGTGGCAAAGGCAGCAGGCTCCTGTTCATGGTGCTCTTCTTCTGTCTGGCCATGGACATGCCCTGGTGCATCTTCCCTCCACATATCCCCTGAGGGCTCCCCACCTTCTTTGCTGGCCTGGCTGTGCCCATCCTCTATCTAAAGTCATTGGCTTATCTGCAAGTAAAGGGCAATATAACACCATCAATAACTCCTTGCCATAGGTATCTACATACAAAATGACTACAACTGGGTTCTCTTAAAGAATTTTTCATCTGTTGCAATATATCCAGAGTTTGTGAATCAAGAAGCATTTGGCACATGAAGTTATGGATCAGCTGGCTGCAGGCTCATACCTTCAAAGTGAACGATTCCAATGCAGTCCTATTCCATGTCACACACTATGCATGGCCACAGATCAGTTACACCATTTTTGACAATGATCTGGAATGCATGCATGCAGCAGGTCCTCACTATGAACTACAGGAATATCTGTATAGCCCTCAGACATCTGAGGGTATGCATGCAATGAATGCTTTGTCAAATATGTGAAATGTATCCATCTCTGGGCTGGTGGGGCCCTAAGGTTTGAGGAACAGCTTGAGATTTCCTTCTCGTCTCTCCGGGCCAGTCCAGGAACAAGAGGGTTGTCAATCTTCTCTAGCAACTGAGGACTGAAAAACTGAAGTTTTGCAGAGCTGGTATCTGGCTCCCCCTGCTGGCTAACACTCAGTCTTTCAGTCCTCAGCAACTGGAACGGACGGAATCCTGGCTGGCTCCCGAGAAAGCCCTTAGAGAGGAGAGATTTTTTCTTTATTTATTTATTTTTTTACTTCCGGCAGTGACAATGAGGACAGAGCCCTAGCAGGGTTCACGCCCACAAATTAGTTCTCTGACTTTACTTCAGAAATGGAGCTGCTAAGGCAGAGCCTGCTTTACACAGCAGCTCCGGTTAACGGCAGAGGAAGCAGTGAGGTGCTGGGAGCCCCAGAAACCATCCTGCTGACCTCGGGCTTAAGTTTCCTCGTCCACTAGCAGTGGGGGAGAGTAACTTGGCAGAAGTCTTCCTTCCAATCTGGTACCGTGGGCAAGGGCCCACATGCGGCCGTTACAACAGGCCTTGCTTTCCAGGTGGTCTCCCCAGGAGCATCCTCTAGACTGCAAGTTGCCCAGTTTACCCAATGTCACCTTAAGTCTTCAGTGGTGGTTGGATCCCGTTCACTTGCGAGCGGGAGTTCCCTTACGCCAGCCGGACTGGGTGCTAGTAACTACGGATGCCAGCCTCGCGGGCTGGGGAGCTCATTGTCAGGCGACTTTTGCTCAGGGGATTTGGCCACCAGAGTTAAAGGATTGTTCCATCAACCTGTTGGAGCTCAAAGCGGTTTCCTTGGCTCTTCGAGAGTTTCTTCCTCTTCTCCAGTGAAAGGCAGTGCGAGTGTTTTCCGACAATGCGGTAACGGTCTCCTATATCAACAAGCAGGGCGGCACAGGAAGTGTAGTGTTGCTGGCGGAGAGTCAACAGCTGATGTCCTGGGCGGAGGAGCATCTGGTAGCTCTGTCAGCGGCGCATGTAGCAGGTTGAGACAATCTCACAGCGGACTTTCTCAGCCGCAATGTGGTGGATCCCAGAGAATGGGAGTTGAACGTCGCAGTGTTTCACGAGTTGACCCTCAGGTGGGGTCAGCCGGTGATGGACCTCATGGCCACCTTCGACAATGCCAAAGCGCTTCAAATTTTCAGCAGGCGCAGGGAGCGCATGTCGGAGGGTCTCGACGGCCTAGCTCAACCGTGGCCATGCAGGGGACTTCTTTATGTGTTTCCGCCATGGCCAATGGTCGGCAGAGTGGTTCGACGGATAGCGAGTCATTGCGGTCGAGTACTTCTCATTGCGCCGGATTGGCCCAGAAGAGCGTGGTATGCAGATCTAGTTCGCCTTCTCATAGACAGTCCCTGGAAGCTGCCCTCGCGAGCGAACCTGCTGGTTCAGGGGCCTCTGCTCATACCGGAAGTGGAACACTTCTCTCTTACGGCTTGGCTCTTGAAAGGCGCCGGTTAATACGTAGAGGATATTCAACGTCGGTTGTGGCTACTATGTTGCAGGCCAGAAGACGGTCTACGTCCCTAGCTTATGTCCGCATTTGGCGAGTTTTTGAGACTTGGTGCGCAGGCCGGCACCTCCGTCCGCGCGGTGCCTCCGTACTGCACGTATTGGCCTTCTTGTAGGATGGGCTGGATAAGGGGTTGGTCCTTACTACCCTCCGTGTTCATTTAGCGGCCCTTTCCTGTTTTAGGGGCCCTGTGAAAGGGTCTCGACTATCGGCTCATCCAGATGTTCTTCGGTTCCTGAGGTCGATCCGGAATATTCGTCCCCCTCTTCGTCCCGTGGTTCCCCCTTGGGATTTCAACCTCGTTCTTGAGGCTTTGGCATGGCCTCCTTTTCATCCGGCTAAGGACATTTCGCTCAGAGAGCTCTCTTGGAAGGTTTCCTTCCTGGTGGCCTTGTGTTCGGCTAGGCGCATTTCGGATCTCCAAGCTCTTTCCTGTAGGGCCCCGTATCTGCAATTTTCGGAGGAGAGAGTACTTTTGCGGACGGTGCCTTCGTTTCTTCCGAAGGTGGTGTCCTCTTTCCATATCAATCAAGCTATTTCGCTTCCCACCTTTAGAAATGTGGATGGTCTCCCTATTGATGCTGTTCTGGAAAAATTGGATTTGGGTAGATTGCTCAAGAGATACCTTAGAAGAACTAAACCTTTCCGCAGAACAGAAAGGTTGTTTGTGCTGTTTGGAGGGCCTCGGAAAGGGGAGGCAGCTTCCAAGACATCCATTGCTAGATGGGTGAAACAAGCGGTAGTGGCGGCATATCAAGCAGTTGGAAAGCCGCCTCCAGAAGGGCTTCGTGCTCATTCTACTCGGAGCCAAGCGACTTCTTGGGCCGAATATGCTTTAGTTCCGCCTGCGGATATTTGTCGGGCGGCTACGTGGTCGTCGCTCCACACGTTCGCTAAGCATTACAGATTGGATGTTGGGGCCCGGGCAGACGCAAATGTTGGGGCTTCGGCCGTCATAGCGGGCCTGGCGGGTCCCTCCCGTGGTTAGATACTGCTCTGGTACTTCCCTCTTGTTCCTGGACTGGCCCGGAGAGACGAGAAGGAAACAGAAATTAGACCTTACCTGCTAATTGTCTTTCCTGGAGATCTCTCCGGGCCAGTCCAGGACCCACCCGTGTCATTTGCCAGATTTCTTAGTGATGCGAGTGCCTAGATGGAGTACGTGACGTCGTCTATTGGTCAATCAGTCGGCACGTCAGCGAGAGTTGCGTTTTCACCTCGTTCGTTACGGTTCACTACGTTACCCTCAGGTTGGTCTCTGGGGCTTCCTCGAGGTAGTTTTGGTTTGATGCATTTAAAAAGAAAACATAAAAAAACAAAAAAACAAAAACATATTTTGGCGTTGCATTTCTTCCTTATATGCATAGGTACACTATATGTTCTTCGTCACTGCTTGTAAGTACATAGCTTCAACTTATGTCTTTTTTCTTTGCTTTGGGCTTATGTTCTTCAACTGCTTCGATAGGAATAGACTGAGCGTTAGCCAGCAGGGGGAGCCAGATACCAGCTCTGCAAAACTTCAGTTTTTCAGTCCTCAGTTGCTAGAGAAGATTGACAACCCTCTTGTTCCTGGACTGGCCCGGAGAGATCTCCAGGAAAGACAATTAGCAGGTAAGGTCTAATTTCTGTTTACTTTGACCTTCACACAGTCTGAAAAGGAACCCATTTGGTGACATGTCAATTGATGTGTGTTTGGTAGGATCACATTGCATACCTATACAATGGCCAGTATTAGCCACATACCATCACAGAAGTAATTGAGATAATTTTATAAGGAGCTGCATTTCAATGACTTATGTGCATGATGGGCCTTTATATGCATACTTTAGCCAGTCACTATTTTGTAAGTATGTGCCTCAGGCCGATGGTACATACATTCGGTTTGGGCATGCACGGGGTGGAGTGGAAATCTATATGCATAAGTTATAAAATGCTATAACATACACATTCTTTATAAATCTAGGCATGGTATTTCATAGCAGCCCTAGGGTCTGGTGTAAGTGCTCGCACCTTGATTTAATGTGTGTTTTCAGACACTTATACCCCTATTTTATAAAGAAAAACAGGTGCTTGCTTTTCTTTATAAAATAGGCTTACGATAGGTGCATTCTGGTTCCTAAAACTAGTCCTCCGGTTATAAAATTACCCTCTTTATGTTCATATGGTCCAGTAAGGAAAGGGTCTTTAAGTTGGAGGGTGTGCCATGAAAGTTTACCAATACAGCTTGTAACTCACAGATTTAATTACACACTACCTCTCCAGTCCAGCTGACAGACTATCTCTTGATTTCTTATGCAGTGCAGTGGGGGCATAGAGCTCTGGAGACATAAGAACATAAGAAATGCCATACTGGGTCAGACCAAGGTCCATCAAGCCCAGTTTCCTGTTTCCAACAGGTCACCTAAAGTCCACAGCTTTCACAATGCTTGTGGATTTCTAGGGTCCACTTTAGCAATGGTTTATGGACTTTTCCTCCAGAAACTTGTCCAAACCTTTTTTAAACCCAGCTACACTAACAGCTTTTATTACATCCTCCGTTAATGAATTCCAGAGTTTGATTACGTGTTGAGTGAAAAAATATTTTCTCTTATTAGTCTTAAATGGGTTACATTGTAACTTCATTGTGTGCCCTCTTGTCTTTCTACTTTTTGATGGCATAAACAACTGACTATGTTAACCCAGTCCATTCATTCATTTATAGACTTCTATCATATCTCCCCTCAGCCTTCTCTTTTCCAGGTTGAAGAGCCCTAATCTTTTAAGACTTTCTTCATAGGGGTATCCTTCCATCCCCTGTACCATTTTAGTGGCTCTTCTCTGTACCTGTTCTAATTCCGCTATATCCTGTTTAAGATACGGCGACCAGAATTGCACGCAATATTCAAAGTGCGGTTGAACCATGGAATGATACAGAGGCATTATAATATCCTTGGTTTTATTCTCCATTCCTTTCCTTATGATTCCTAGCATTCTATTAGCTTACGCAACCGCAGCCACACATTTGGCGGAGTATTTCAACATATTATCCACGATGACATATGTACAGCAGGCCACACCTGAACCAATGCAGTTTTGGGCCAATGCACCAGACAAAGTCTCTGTGAGTTTTACTGGAGAGCAGCATCAGAACATGCTTTAAACACTATGGTCACAGGCCAGAGAGTAAGGGGATGTGAGAGCAGAGGTATTAAATATATACATTATGGTTGTTTCAGAGCAATTTCTCCAAATGGGTTAGTTTTGCACATCAACTACCGATACAAGGGCTGACTCAGCTGACAATTAAGCCATACAATGAACCAAACAAGTCATCAAAAAATAGATATTTAATCAATTTCCCAAACATTTTTTCTTTTTTGACTTTTTTAGTTTTTAACAGAATAATGATGGCAATAATCAATCATAATAAACTTAAAAAAGGGTAAAAGACCTCAGGGTAGTGCAGTCCCATTGCTTCTTCAAAAAAAATCCCAGTTAGCATTTTACATAGAGCTTCGGACCAGACAAACATTGGGCCAATCAGGAGACAGGAAGGAAAATCATCAGCAATACAGAAATGCTTGCTAGAGTTGGTACCCATGGAGACGTGATAGCTTATCTGCAAGATGTTTGCTTTCTATCTGGAAGGTTAGTGGTTCAAGACCAGCCTATGATCTGTGAGATAAAAAGCCAGTTGGGTTTTTTATTTTCTTGAAACCTCTAGTAAACTTTAAGCTGTGTTTTCAGTTTGGGTTATGTAGTTTGGGCAGCAGCCACAACTACCTCTTTGTAATTAACAAAATTGTCCTACAATGAAAATGTATAAAAATGAAATGCAACAAGACAAAATAAAATGAAAAAAACCTGCATAGGAAACAGGAAATGAAACAAAAAATATTTTTTGCCTGTACACCCCTCTCAGGTTCTCTTCCATATTCTCACCAGATTGTAAGCTCTATCTCCTCTCTCCTCCTGTATGGTTTCATTTGCCTCCAGAGCCAGGACTGACCCATCCACTAGGTAGACAAGGCATCTATTTAGGATGGCAGACCTCAGAGATCAGCATTGTGGCACCAGTACCGAAAGTAAAAGCAGTACCATGGTGGGCTTTTGAGCATCTGTATGTGTATATGTTCTTGGCCTGTTACCCCCACCCCCTCTGACAGGAAGTTTGAGTGGGAGGAAGCAGGACTGGCAAGCCTTGAGCACATATGGTGCTTGAAGGCCCACTGTTGTGCTGCTTTAATTTTTCTGCAGGTTTGGCCAGGGCTGAAGACTGCAGTACATTGGCAGCTTTAGAAGGTGGTAGGGAAGGGGAGGGAGATGCTGGACACCTCAGGAGAGGAGAGGTAGGGAAGGGAAAATACTGGACACCTAGGGGAGGAAAGGGAGGGGGTGATGTTGCTGCCCTCAGGCGGGAAAGGAAGAGAAGATGCTGGCCTATGGGGAAGAAAGGAGGAGAAAAGACCCTAACCACCCCCGGGGGTGCAGCTCAAGGGCCACCTAGGACAGCAGCTACCCTTGGGCCAGCCCTGTCCAGACCTTTCATTACTGGAGACCCTACTGGTCCTTGCTATGTCAGCAGTTTTGGGTCAGCTTGGTAGAAACAGAGACTTTTTATGGTGTGTGTCACTCATTGATGCCTGCCCTCCGCTTTACAGTTAGTGACAGCAGTCTGTCAGAAAGCAGAACAACTTCTTGAGATTTACCTCCACCATACTCCTAACATACTTACTTCCACTCTTCTCTGTCACCAGGGAGGTAAACAGGATGCTATCTCTGGAGAGCTCTAAAGATACCTCCTATTTGACACCGACTGAGGTGACCAGGTTATTCCTTCTAGGAGGCTCATAAAAATGGTTTCTTTCCAAAAGGACTGGATAGTTATACTCCCACTGAACTACCTCCAAGTCCTCCCCCTTGGGCTGATCTTCTATTATTCCCTTGTCAATCTCTCAGACATTTACCATGCTTGTTTCAGTGCCCACACCTCCTTTGTACCACAGAAATGGCATAGCAGTGTGACCAGGACGTTTTTAGTGATACCTGGGTCACATGTTGTTTCTCGGATAATCCCTGGAGCCTTTTTTAAAGATTGGCTTTACAATGGCTATCCTCCAGTTCTCTGATACAGAGCTGATTTTAATGAGAGGTTACAGATTACTAGTAATAAGTCTAAAATTTTGTTTTAATTTGTTTCAGAGTTCTGGAGTGTATGCTATGTGATCTGGTGATTTGCTACTCTTTAATCTGTGGTTTGTTCTATTACTTCTTTCATGTTCACTGTAATTGGCTTCAGTTCCTCTGAATTATCCCCATAAAAAGATCTTCCTCAGTAAAGACTGAAACAAGGAATTTATTTAGTTTTTCTGCTACAGCTTTTCCTCACGAGTGACCCTTTTATATTTTGGCCATCTAGAGATTCAGATAACTCCTTCATAGGCTTCTTGCTTTGAATGTACTTTAAAAAGTTTGTATTCTTAATTTATGTCTGTGTAGCAGGCTTCTTTTCAAATTTTCCTTTGGCCTCCTTTACTAAAGGTTTACATTAAACTTGCCATTGTTTTTGCTCTTTTCTAATTTCTTTTTCATTTGATCTCCTTTCCGCCTTTGGAAAACGAGGTCCTTTTCGTTTTAATAGCCTCTTTCACCTTACCATTTAACTCACTAGTAGTGTCTGGTCTTCTTTCAACCTGCTGTAGTACTTGCAGGGCCAATGCAAGGAGATGAAGTGCCACAGGTGAACCCCATGCCTTTGCACCCCTCCACACAGTACCCATTGCAACTGTTGCCATCCCTCTCTGGGACTGACAGCTGTGGCAATAGCCGCAAACAGCTACACAGTGCTTACCTTCAAGCTTCAGTGTCTGGGGCTGTTTGCGTCTGCCACTGTCTGCCAACCAATGCCGACTTCCCTTGCAAATGGGAAATCAGCTTCAAGGGTCGGAAAGGGGCAGAAGCAAACAGCCCCACAGCACCAAAGCTTGAAAGTAAGCTCCACAAGGCTGTTATCAGCTATTGTTGTTGCTCCCAGAGAGGGGCGACAGTGGCGGCAATGGCGTCTCTAGAGCGCCGATGCTCTAGGCGGCCACCTAGTTCGCCTAATGGTAGCACCGGCCCTGAGTACTTGAGATACATTTGATCTGGGTTTACAAAATAGTATTTTTTAAACAATGTCAACAAGATATGCAAATATTTTTTTTAATTTATTTTTATTAAATATGCTCATAACATCACCTCACAAGAACAAACCAATGTAACTTTTATAAACTCAATGAATTCCCACCCCCCTTCCCAGAAGGCATTCTATGGTTGTGCCAAATAGTACAGCAGTGGCTGTCAATGAGCCTGGAACTGATTTGTCCACTGTTGGCTCCATCAAGACAATTTTCCACAGACAAATCTGCCAAGCTGCTAGTCCAGGAGCTGTCGCTTGCTTCCAATTCCAAGCAATTTCCCCTTTTGCTTCCTGAAGGCACTCTCAGATGGAATGGTCCACTTCATGCAAACCTCCTCCGGCCATATCTCCAAACAGCAGAACCTCATATGTCGTCCCACATCCATTTGAAATATATACAAAACCTGGTCCTGGATCAGACCCTAATATTGGACCATCTTCGGGCACTTCCACCATATGTGATGGAACGACCCCACTCCTCACACTTCCACCAACAAAAGCTCGAAGCGGAAGGAAGCATTTTCTATAATCACTCAGACATGTAGTACCATCTATACAATATAGAAACATAGAAATATGACGACAGAAAAAGACCACATGGCCTATCTAGTCTGTCCTTCCATAACAACTACAACAGTCCCCTTTTTACCTTTAGAGATCCTCTGTGTTTGTCCCATGCTTTTTTGAATTTAGTTACTGTCCTCATCTCTACCACCTCCACTGGGAGACTATTCCACGGATCCATTACTCTTTCCGTAAAGAAATATTTCTGCATATCACTCCTGAATCTATCTCCCTTCACCCTCATCCCATGTTCCCTCGTAGCAGAACTTGCTTTCAATTGAAAGAGGCTCTCACCTGGAACATTTATGCCACGGAGGTATTTAAACATCTCAATCATATCACCTCTATCCCGCCTTTCCTCTAAGGTGTACATATTCAGATCCTTCAGTCTGTCCTCATATGCTTTATAATGAAGACCACTAATCATTTTAGTAGCCACCCTCTGCACCGACTCCATCCTGTTCACATCCTTTTGAAGGTGCGGTTTCCAGAATTGCACACTATACTCCAAATGAGGTCGCACCAAAGACTTATACAGAGGCATTATCACCTCCTTTTTTCTGCTAGCCATTCCTCTCCGTATGCACCCAAGCATCCTTCTAGCTTTTGCCGTCGCCTTTTCTACCTGTTTAGCTACTTTAAGATCATCAGACACAACCACGCCTAGGTCCCGCTCTTCTTTAGTAGACAAAAGTACTTCACCCCCTATACTATATTGCTCCCTTGGATTGCTGCAGCCCAAATGCATGACCTTACATTTTTTAACATTAAATCCCAGCTGCCAAATTCTAGACCATTCTTCAAGCTTAGCTAGGTCCCTCCTCATGTTATCTACCCCTTCCTGGGTGTCTACTCTATTGCAGATTTTGGTATCATCCGCAAAGAGGCAAACCTTACCTGAAAGCCCTTCCGCTATATCACTAACAAAGATTATAAGAGGTCTCCCGGATAGACACTGAAAGGGGCTGTTGCCCCAGTTTCTTGCACACACTCACCCATTCTTTCTCATTCAGCTCCCACCCCAAATCTTGCTCCCAGGCTAGCTGATAGGGAAATTTACCTCCAGGTTTCCTCTGCAGACTCTTCTAGAGAAGCTGTATTAGGCCTTGATTTTTATGATATCCTTGCCATAAAGCTTCCAGATTGTTATAGCCCTCTTCATAGGTCCCCGAATGGGGTTTTGTTTTAGGAAGTGTGCAACTTGCATATAGGCAAAAAAAGTCCTGCTACTGTAACTGGTATTTTTCCCTAAGTTTATCAAAGGTGAGAAGATCCCCTGTATCGATCTACTTGGCGAACGTGTCTAGCCCCAATATCTCCCACTGATGAAATACACTCTTCCTCCCAGGCCCAAACCTGACTGTCGCTCCAATGAGAGCAAGCACTGAAAATCCGACCTTGGGAGCCACACATTGCCAGCCCCACCACCATTGAGCCCACAAATGGACATATACAGATTCTCCCACCTGCACCTTGGGAATGAGAGATTCCACACCCACAGTAGATGGTGAAGTGGAGACTCCCCCATCCAATATTGCTTGATCTCACAAAAATGTTCCCCCCCCACCAGTCCATCACTTGACGCATCTGTGCTGCCAAGTAATAGAGACCCAAGTCGGGAACCCCAAACTCTCCCCTCGCATAAAGGACCCCCGCATAAAGGACCCCCTGTGCCACCCGTGGGGGCTGGTTTCTCCAAATGAAATTGAACACCTGACTCTAAAGGCGACAAAGATCCCCCAGATCACCCTGATGGGGAGAGACTGAAATAGATACAACAGGTGAGGTAGCACATTCATTTTGACCGCTACCACCCTCCACAACCAGGAAATATCCCCCATACCCCACTTAGTAATATCTCTTTTCAGTACCCTGAACAGGGGAGGATAGTTGGCCTTAAAAAGATTCACCCCCAACCGAGCCACTCGTAACCTCATATAGTGACTATTTATTTATTTACATTCTCTTATATACTGTGCTATTCTGCATCAGTGTGGTTTACATTGAACAAACTGAAATTACATTGAACAGGGCATTATAACTTGGAGATAACTATTTTACAGGGAACATGGGCTATGGAGGTTTAAGTGGGTTGCCCAAGACCACCAGGAGCACCTGTGGGACTAGAAACCCCAGTCCTTCCGGCCCAAGGTTGCTGTCCTCTAGTGGGATTTGAACCCCTGACCTTCCGGCCTGAAGTACCTTGCCCCAACCACTAGGCTACTCCTCCACTCCACTATCTTGTGGGGTCTACTTAAAAAGGATAACTGGACTGCAATCTTGCCACCAACACCCTCTCTAGAGAAATATTGAGTGCCTTGGTCTTGTCAAAATTAATTTTGAAGCCGAAAAGAAGTCCAAAATCCTGAAACTTTAGTAGCATCATAGGAAGAGTCATTAAAGGTCTAGTAAGCATACACAGAAGATCATCCACAAACAGTGCGACTTTGTGCTGTTCTCTCCCCAACTGAATGTCTTGAGTATTGCTCTGGGCCTGGATTCAGGCCGCCAAGAGTTCCATGGTTAATGCAAAAAGAAGGGGGGATAAAGGGCACCCCTGACGGGTCCCCCTACCCAACGAAAAAACTCAGAAAGAATCCTCATTGACATTAACCACCACCTCTGGTGATTGGTAGACCACCCGAGCCCAGGACAAGAACCTCAGGTCTATACCCCACTCTTTCCAGGACTGAAAACAAAAACTCTCACTGAACCCTATCAAAGGCTTTTTCCGCATCGATGGAAAGAAGCATAGCCCCCTGCCCCTCCCATCAAGCCAACCAATTAAGCTGTAGGACTCGACGGATGCTATCTCCCACCTGGCGCCCCTGAATAATCCTGGTCTGATCAGAATGAATCACCTTAGGAATCAAGGGCCCCAGCTTATTGGCCAACACTGAGGCCAGGAACTTAGCATCCACATTCAGCAAGGAGATGGGCCAATAGGAGTCGCAAACTGCTGAGTCCTTCATGGTTGTGCCTTAACTCTCTTCCTTGATCAATCCCTATTTGCCTCAATGCTGTCTCTGTTCCCTTCAAGATAATCGCCTGGTCCTGCAGTCTTCTGCTTGTGCTAAATATGAATCAACTGCTGCTCTTACTTTTTTTACATTGCCCCTTTGCTCTGGAATTGCCATCCCTCCCAGCGTCGCCTTGAACCCTTGCTTCCTAAGTTCAAGAAACTCCTAAAAACACACCTCTTCACTCAGACATTCAGAGTAGATGCCACCTAAGACTTGCCCCTTGGATAACCTGAAAGTGTTACTGTCTACTTTCTACCTAGCTCTAGCTTTCTGCTTCTTCTTTCCTATCATGAAATGGAATTCCTTTCCTTTTCCTGTCTTTGTTTTTTGTACAGTTTTATTCTATTTATAAACTGCTCTGTTTGCTCTGTAAGGGCGGTCAATCAAATCGTAATAAACAATAAACAATATGGCTTTAGCTATTGTAGGCCTCTGAGAAGAAAGTATAATCCTTTCCAGTGGGATGTGCCCCCCTCCACAGATCAACAAGAGCTAAGTCCTACATCCAATGATGGAGTCCCCCCCCCCCCACTCCTAACTCCTGTCCCTTTCCCTCCTGCCTCCCTGTGGGCCCCCTTTCCTGCCTGTATAATGCCACATTGAAATTCCCACCAACCAATAATTTCCCCTGGACTTTTCCCCCCATCCATTTCCCCAATTTCTGCCAAAACATCGCATGTTTATGTTTATGTTTATTTTGAATTTGATATACCGCTCAGGCCAGAGGCATTAGAGCGGTTTACAATACTATATCATTTGAGGAAAAAGGAAAAGAACGCCAATTATATGATAGGACAGAGAAGAGGACAGAGACATGATCCACATTCGGGCTGTAAACATTTAACAGGGTCACCTGTTCCCCAATCAGCTCACCCTACGACAGGAGTGCCCTACCGTTCCTTTTCTGCTCTACACCCTCCACGATGAAAGGACCATTCCCCCTTATTATAATGGCCTCTCTCCCTTTTTTCTCCCCACTCTTCCACTGCAAGAAAAACCTGGGGATAGGCTTTGAGGCGCAACAGGCACTTGTCCCTAGTCAATAGATGTGTTTCCTGAATGAATATCACTTGCCATTGCAGTCCCCACAAGTCATTCAATAATTACTTTTGCTTTTAGGGGGGATTTAAACCCCGAGCATTCAAAATCCCAACTTTCAACCTGGCAGTCATTGCATTCCATCCATCCACCAATCACTCACCTTCCACACCCATGCCTTCACCCCCCCCCCCCACCAACCGTACAACTCACTCCCGCAGACCCAAACTCTGCCTCTCATCTCAGAGGAAGTGACCCCAGTGAGTGCCTTCACTTTATTATGATCCCCACTCTGCTTAGATCATTGCCCCCTCCCCCCACAATTACCAACCCATCCCCTCTGCTCAGACACACTTGCTCTCCACTCTCACGCTCACACCCCTAACAGCCCCCAACCCTCTGCATAACCAGACACAGCATAGCATAATATTGCATTGAAAACATTACAATAATAACCCATACCCCCTCACAGTCTAGCATGGTCTATTGTATAAGCTCTTCACACCCCAGCTCCAGAGCCCCCTGCCTTCACCACAATCTGATCCTCGGGATCCTGAAACTTATGGCGCAGACACTGGCCCTTGCTGGAGACCCTCTGCCAGCACAGGGAAGTCTTCACCACACCGGTCCCCAGTCGGAGTTCTGGGCGCTTTGGTAGGTTTGGAGCACCCTCCTTCCTCAATCATGTCCAAGCCTCTTTCTTTGACTTGAGCCGCACTGATCTACTATTACATTCAAATAATAGTCCAAAAGTGGAGGAGTGGAGGAGTGGCCTAGTGGTTGGGGCAAGGTACTTCAGGCCAGAAGGTCAGGGGTTCAAATCCCACTAGAGGACAGCAACCTTGGGCCAGAAGGACTGGGGTTTCTAGTCCCACAGGTGCTCCTTGTGGTCTTGGGCAAGCCACTTAACCCTCCATAGCCCATATTCCCTGTAAAATAGTTATCTCCAAGTTCAATGCCCTGTTCAATGTAATTTCAGTTTGTTCAATGTAAACCACACTGATGCAGAATAGTGCAGTATATAAGGGAATGTAAATAAAAATAAGAACTGCAAGAGTTCAATACAATACAATACAAAAGGAAAGAGCCATTTATACTGAATTTACTCATTGCGCAAGTATTGGGTAACAGTTTTCATAGCGCGCTGGCATTGCAGGGTACTTGGCACCAAATCCCAAAAATTTTCAGGGAACAGCCATCCCAGTCAAAGCACCTCTTCTTAGTTGCCAGGCACATCACCTATTCTTTTTGAGCATAGGAAGGTAGGCAAGCTACAATATCACAGGGTTTATTTCTAATAGTGGACCCAACAGCCTGCTCAGTTAAGACAGGGGTATGTTTACAAAGCAGCGGTAGCGGCCTCCATGTGATATCAGAACTGCGGCCCCCATCAATGGTGCCACAGCTCCGATATCGCACGGAGGCCACTACTGCTGCTTTGTAAACATACTCCACAGTCTCTGTGGGCTCAGCTTCCCCCATCTGCAATAGCATGTGCTGACACACTTTCTGAACTACCTCTGGCGCTTGCCTGTATTGATTCCCTTCAGGGATGCCTTTGATCCAAATGTAGCACCTCCTGGTGCGATTTTCTAGATCCTCAATTTTGTCTCTATTGCCTACTGCTCCGCCTGCAGCAGCTGTAGCTGGACCTCCGATGCTCCCGCTCGCTCCTCTTGGCTCTCCATGTGACTCAGGCCCAGGTCACACTCATCACTTTAGAATGAGGAAGGAGGGTGACTAGAAGGGAATGGACACCACTGGCAGTCCTGGGAACGCAAGGGGGTTGACATTGGAATGTAATGGGTGGGGATGACTGGAAAGGGGGTCGATACTAGGGAGGGTTACTGGGACTGGAAATAGGCTGATGGAAGGAAGTGAAGAAAACAAAAGAAGAGACAAGAAATGGCAGATGGACTATAGAACATAGAAAGAGAGCTAAGAGAAGATAGGAAAACAGAAGCCTTAGATCGGGATCAATATGATCAGAGAATAAAATGGTTAGACAACCAAGGTAGAAAAAATAATTTTATTTTCAATTTAATGATTGGACTTTGTGCTGCCTTTATATTTTACACAGTATGGGGTTCTGCATCTCTTATTTATCTGATGTTGCACTGCATGCGGAGTCTGGCTTCTTGGGGTTTTGATTTAATTTTTGTCTATATATTTCTCTTTATGTTTTGTGCTCATTTATTGAAGGTCTGTCTGTATTGTATGTGTGTGTGTCGCAACCAATGCTGCGTATTCTGTCAGTATAGAATTTCTGTTTAAGAATGTGTAGCAATCTTGCTTGTTCAGTTTGCACATTGCCCTCTGTGCAATTTTTTTTGGGAACAGGAATGGGGCAAGGATGGAGTGGGGGTAGGACAGGGGGGGGCGGTGAAAGGGCAGGGTGGGGGTGGACATGGATGGAACATGACTAGCCACAGGTGGCAGGTTTTTCTCTTTGAAAAAGTTGGCAACCCTAGGTGGGTATGATGTACTAAAATGTCCTTTGGTTTGCCTTGCTCCCTTCCATACATCGCTTGCCCTTCCTCTCACATTGCCATACCACATACTTCTATCCAGAGATGCCACTGGTCTGCGAGCCTGCCCATCCCCATGTTGACTGGCAGATCATCTGGCCCCAGCAGGACTTCTGGAAGGGGCTGCTCTCCCTGATCCCAGATCAGAGGGCTTGTTCCCTGTTACTATAGGGGGGCCATCTGAAAAATTTTGCTTGGGGCTCAAAATCTGGATTTATACCACTAGTGAAGATAATTCAGGTAAGTAATTTTAATTGTATTTAAAAGTTACCAAAAACAAGTTTGCGGACCAATGATTAGAAATTCTGAATCTGTACTTGTGGTTAAAGTATACCACAATAAGTTCATATATACAGGTCCTTATGAAATGAATATACAGCATACCATTGAGAGGGAATGAACACTATGGACATTATTGAACTCCTCAGGGCCCATTTTATTCAAGATAAGTACCCCTGTTCCCCACAAAACCCTTGAAAGATTCTGATGACTGTATTGTTCCTCTACTCTCTTTGTCACAAGTCTTGTTTTATATATAGATTGTTTGATTGTATCATCTTGTGGTAGGCGAAGGCCTATGATCCATGCCTTCACTTACCACAATCTGACACTTTCCTATCGCCTGGCTCAGTGAGATGTGATGTAATAGCGATTCCTCTGTGAAAACAGAAACAGGAAGTGACTAGAGGAAGCATGCCCTGATTCTCTGCCAAATTAAAGAATACAAAAAGGCATTGTACTCTGCATAAGCGTGTGTTTCATAATGGACAATAAATTCCAATTTAACCCTCATTTAGTCTAAGGAGAATATTTCTTTTTCTTTGGGAATTAAGGAATTGATTTATTCTTTAGGATTCTGTTAATACTTGTGACCTGGATTCGCTACTGTTGGAGACAGGATGCTGGATTTGATGTACTTTGGCTTGTTGGAGTATGGCATATCTTATGATCTGTCCTTATGGTATAATTCTGTATCCCATACATCCACATTGTCAATATCCTTTATAGTATGTATCTTACCAACATGATCAATCATAAATGTAATTTATTAAAAATCGAAATACCACCTTTATGGATTTAGCTCATGCTTTTTCTCAGACCTTCAAGGCAAGTTACATCTAGGTACAGTAGATATTTTTCCTGTCCCAGGAGGGCTTATAATCTACATTTGTATCTAAGGCAATAGAGAGTTGAGTGACTTGCCCAAGATCACATGGAGCAACAGTGAGTGGAATTCAAACTTTATGGCCAACAAAGTCAAACACAGTGGTTTATAATACATATAAAAACAAATTGCTAACTAGCAAAAAAACCCTAAATCAACAACAGCAAAAAAAAAAGAAAAAAGAAAACAGCAGGACCAAACCAAAAGCCAATTAAAACAGCAGCATGACCATACCAAGAGCCAATTATAATAGCAGCTCAATTAAGGTCCAACAGCTAACATGGCTAAAATTAATCATCTTCCAGAATTGGAAATAGTAGATTTTTAAGTTTTCTGAAATTGTTTAAAGTACAGACCTCTAGTGGCAACTTACTCCATATGAAAGAGCTGGCAAATTCAAAGCTTTAAAAGTTAAAACCAGCACTTTTCCTCCTTTTCAAATCTCTAATAATACGGGCTGCAGCATTCTGAACTATCTGTAGGTGATGCACCCATTTAGTGGGTTAAACCTATATATAATACATTACAGTAGTCCAGAATTCTGAGAGACACTGGTATTTAACTGGGAACAAACAAATGGTTTATGTTAGAAGACTGAGATCTGATAAGCCCTTTCGTATTAGTTTCAAAATACCCAATCTATTTCCTAACACAGGGGTCTTCAATTGTGGTCCTGGAGGGCCACAAACCAGTCAGGTTTTCAGAATGCCCCTAATGAATATGCATGAGATAAATTTGAATACAATGTGGCAGTATATGCAAATATATCTCATGCATATTCATTAGGGACATTCTGAAAATCTGACTGGTTTGCGGCCCCCCAGGACCAGAATTGGAGACCCTTGTCCTAACTCATTATTGTTGTTTGCCATAGAGTTGATGCCAACTCTTGGTGACCCTAGGTTTTCTAGGTAAGGTATGACTGACCATTCTTCCACATAATGTGTCCTACAGCACCTGGTATTCCAAGGTGGTTTCCCCAGGCCTGGTGCCTAAGAGGGCCCATCCATCTTGCTGTGCCCCCTTTGGACCCACCACCCCTATTGCTGTACCTCTCTGGGGCTTGCAATGGTGACAATAATTCAGAAACTGTGAGGCAGCACTTACATTAAGTTGCTGGTGCTGCCTCGCGGTTTCTGCTGTTGACCCTCGGTTGGGGGCATCGGATGGGGTGGAATAGGCTGAGGGTCGGGAGCAGAAACCACGAGGCAGGACCTGCAACTTAAAAGTTAGTGCTGCCTTGTGGTTTTTAAACTATTGCCGTCACTGCAAGCCCCCGAGAGGAGCAGCAGCGACGGCAATAGGTGTCCCTGGAGGGCCTATGCTCTAGGAAACTAATTAGTTTGCCTAATGGAAGTGCCAGCCTTGGGTCTCCCATTAAAATACTAACAAGGCCCAATCCTCAGGGCAGGCGCAATGAGCAGCAAACTAGGCAGTTGCCTAGGGTGGCAACTTCTTGGGGTGGGGGAGGGGCGGCAAAGAGCAGAGTATTCAAAACTAAATAATAGATTCTGACAGCTAGGGCGCAGCATAAGGCTTAAGGTTTGTCTAGGGTGCCAATACCTTGAACTAACTCTGGAGCCACCTCTGCCAGCCCTCCTTAACTTCCAAGATCAGGTTCACTCAGAGTGGCATAGTCATTGTTTCCTAACTCATTATAAAACATACAATTCTGCTGCCTGTCACTTTCTGATCTCCCATCCACCTTCTCCCTCACCCTTTTTGCTATCATTGTATTGCTTCTATGATTCACAAATATATTCTAGTGGTACCATGTTTTGCTCATAATATCCTGTCCAGAGGAATGGGGTTTTTAGCTCCAGAAAGCTAATCAAAAATATAATGTTAATCCAATATTATTATATCATTTTTTTGTTTGTATTTATTATCCTTTATTTCTAGACAATCAAGTGGACTAACACAGCAGCCACACTGCTTTATACATAAGAATGGTGTCTTGTCCACATGAATCTTCTTGAATATTATTCCAGTTGATGCCTGAACAAAGTTTGCAGATGCTGCAAGAAGAGCAAGGCTGTTACTGGAAGCTGCTAGAGACATGTACAGCTTCACTATGAAGTATGGCGTCGATACTCAGTGGCGGCAGCCAAAGCTTTAAGAGTGCCTAGCTGTTGCCGCTTTAAGTAAAACTTGACATTCAGTGCCGGAGCCTATACAGTGATTGTGGTAACTATTTGGTCAGTGACCATATTGAGCTGCTAACTGGATAACTAAATTGTATAAAGTTAGGATAACCATCTACCTGTCCTAATTTTATGTAGTTTAGCAATCCAGTCAGTGGCTCAATATCACCGCTGACCGGATAGCTGATGTGACCACTCCTGCTCCGGCCACAGAGCGCCCCATATTTAACTGGGCATCTTTCAGTCTGTGGGAATATTCAGCGGCACTATCTGGATAGTGCTGCTGAATATAGAGATCACTGGAGTCTAGATGGTTAGTAGGTCCAAGTCATCAGCTAAACCCATTTGAATATAGCTCCCTATAAGTTTAATGCATTTTTAAGTGTTTAACTTTGAAGTTTCTGACTCATGTAGGTCACAGGTATTCTTAAAGCAAGCACAACCTTCTAAGGAGAACCAGTGGCGTACCGAGGATGGAGCCATGGGAGTGGTCCTGCCCCAGGTGCCAGCAAAAAGGGGGTGCAGACAGTGAGTGAAATTCTCAGTTGGGCCCATAAATGAAGATAGTGGCAGTGCTCATGTCCACTCTAAAGACAGCGGTGGCATATTTATTATCTCCAGGAACAAGCAGGAATGAGTCTTCACATATGGGTACGTCGGTACCGACGGAGCCTGGGCGGGAACGCTCCCCAGCTTCCCAAAAAAGGAAAGCTTTTGGGAGCATCCCACAGCGCCTGCGCGCTGCCTTCCCGCCTTTCCTAACCGCCTCTCCTCAGTTCTTCTTTGCCGCGGAGCCAGCAGGTCGAGTCCTGTCACCGCTGAAGAAGTTCTTTGTTTTAGTTTATTTCTTTGGTCGCGTGTCTGCCTCCCCCGACTCCGGACCGGTACCGCCGGTCTTTTCTTTGTTTTCTTCAAAAAAACCCCCAAACATATATTTTTCCCTCACTTAGTGTATTTTTCTTCTTGGGCCTTAGGTCTCACAAGAACTTTTCCTCAAGGAGAAACCAGCCTCCGGGTTTAAGAAATGCACTAAGTGCAGCGGTGCTATTTCTGTTACCGACACCCATGATGGTGTCTTAAATGTTTGGGTCCTGAACACTCCATTTCGGATTGTCCGTCCTGCTCTTTGATGTTTAAACGGGGGTTACAGAACCGAGCAGCCAAGCTCCATGTGCTGTTTCCCTCTGATGCAGCTTCAGTAGCATCGACGTCTTCCAGGGCTTCTTCTTCCTCCCATGGATCTCAGGTAACCAAACATAAATCCAGCCGGTCCTCGAAGGGTAGATCTCCCTCTAAGCATCGAGATGCCTCCGGGCTTGCCCTTGAGGATCCTGCACCGGCAAAACAACCCCGGCGGGAAGCTCCAGTTTCCAAAGCTCCACCTATGGGGTTACAGGTTGACATCGATGGCACGGCCTCGACCGATCACCTGTTAGAATGCTCTGGGGTACCGGCACAACCTTCCGGTACCGAATTCCAGGCATTCATGGCGTCGATGGATCAGAATGTTCTATCCATGCAGCAGGCTATCAATGCCTTTATTCAAGCTGTGACGCCGCTGATACCACAACAAACTGCGGTTCCTTGTCCAGGGCTGCTCATCGGTACCGAACCGACACCGATGACGCCCGATATCGATACCACTCGATACGCGTACCGAGCTTTAGAAGAGCACCCTGATAGACGGTACTTTGATTCCTCTGATGATTCTGATACATCAGAGGAGTCTGCTGAAGTATCCATAGCCCTTCCTGAAGAGCCTTCTTCTCCAAAAAGAAGAATGTCTCCTCCAGAGGACTTGTCCTTTCAAGACTTCATAAGAGAAGTAGCTAAAGGACTTTCTATTTCAGTAACCTCTGAATCAGAGCCTAGAGCAAAAAAATTAGATATTTTGGGTTATTCTAAGGCTCCTATAGAGGCAGTCACCTTACCAATTCATGAGATTCTTTATGAACACATGATTGACTTATGGGAGACTCCTCTCACTATCTCTCCTCATTCTCACAGATTGGACACTATGTATCGTGTCCCTCCTTGTCCTGGGTTTCATAAAACACAGCTTCCTCACCATTCCATTGTGGTGCAGTCAGCTATGAAAAGGATAAAGAGTACAAAGAGACACTCTTCTTCTCCTCCAGGAAGAGAATGCAGGATCTTGGATGCTTTTGGTAGGAAAATCTTCCAAGCCAGTATGCTTATTGCCAGAATCAACTCCTATAGTCTTTACATGGGTATGTTTCTAAAAGAAGTTGCAGATAAACTGCACACTTTCCTCCCTTTTCTTCCAGAGGATAAAAGGGAAGACTTCCTCATTTGGCTTAAGCATACTCAAGACATTTCAAAGTTTTCCAACCGGGCAGCCTTTGACTCCTTTGAAGGTGCCAGCAGAGCTTCGGGCATTGCCATAGCTGCTTGCAGAATTGCTTGGCTCCAAGCTTCTGATTTAGAACCCTGGGTCCAAGATGGCTTAGGAAATCTTCCCTGTACAGGTGAAAACCTGTTTGGCAAAGAATGGCAAATAAAAGCCACTCAAATGGATGCAGAAAATTCTGCTCTGGATAGACTTTCAAAGTCAACCTCCATTCCTGCCAAGAAAAAAACCCTTCAAGAAGTCTTTTTTCAAAAAGGGGAGATTCCTTTCTGCTTCTGGCCAACAATCATCTACAGGTCGCTTTGCCACTAAGTGTCAGCAACCTAAACAGGCCAGGCCTAAGTCTACAGAGGCTGCTGCAACTCAGCAGCCCCAACCTCCTCAGGGTTTTTGACTTGATGCTAGAGAACTTAGCCTTTCTGGCTTTAAAACAGCCAGAGCCTCTCACCATTCCAGGAAGGTTAGCTCATTTTGCTCCCAGATGGGAGCAAATTACATCAGAGCAGTGGACCCTCTCCATCATAAGGGAGGGCTACAAACTTCATTTCTCAAACCTTCCTCCTCACACCATGGTGAGACCTTTCAATTCTCCAACACCTCTTCTCGACCTTCTAGGTTAAGAGGTGCTTACCCTTCTTGCCCAAGGGGCAATAGAAGAAGTACCTCTTCTTCAACAAGGGTCAGGGTTTTACTCCCCCTATTTTCTGATTCCAAAGAAAACAGGGGGATAGAGACCCATATTAGATCTCAGGGAATTAAACAAATTTCTATGCAAGGAGAAGTTCAAGATGCTTTCTCTGGGCACTCTCCTTCCATACCTTCAAAGTCAGGATTGGCTTTGTTCTCTAGATCTCAAGGATGCGTACACACATGTCCTCATCCATCCATCTCACAGAAGGTTCCTCCGTTTCTTTTCCAAGGAAAACATTACCAATACAGGGTACTCCCTTTTGGTCTGGCCTCTGCTCCAAGAGTGTTCACCAAATGCATGGCAACAGTAGCTGCATTTCTTCGCACTCTGGGAATCTTTGTATTCCCATACCTGGACGACTGGCTCATCCGAGCTCCATCCCAGTCAGAGGCCCAGATTTCCCTGGACCGCACAAGATGCATTCTGCAGTATCTTGGACTTGTGGTAAACCTTCCAAAGTCTCAGCTCACCCCTACTCAGTCCCTAGAGTTCATAGGGGCCTAGTTGGATACTATCACTGCAAGGGCCTACCTTCCTCAGGCCCCTTGCCAACGTCTCGTGCACTTAGCCTCCCAGATTCAGTCAAAGACCAACTTAACTGCCCGGGAGATGCTGCAACTGTTAGGCCACATGGCATCCACAGTGCATGTGGTACCCTATGCTCGCCTACACATGAGAGCAGCTCAATAGACTTTGTCCACTCAGTGGACTCAAGCTTCAGGAGCTCTCTCAGACCAAATAGCCACCTCCAAACGTCTCTTTTGGTCTCTCCAATGGTGGATGTCCACTCAAAATCTGTTGCTGGGGTCCCCCTTCCAACAGTTGTTGCCCCAAGCATCTCTCACAACAGATGCCTCCCAAACAGGTTGGGGAGCTCATCTACAAGACCTCTCCACTCAAGGCACTTGGTCCCCACAGGAGACCTCTCTTCATATCAACCACTTGGAGCTTCGAGCAGTTTTTCTAACTCTCAAGGTCTTTCATACCCTGCTCAGCTACAAGACAGTCCTCATTCACACGGACAATCAAGTAGCCATGTTTTACATAAACAAGCAAGGAGGAACTGGCTCTCTGTCCCTTTGCAACAAAGCTTTAAGATTGTGGGCCTTCGCCAGAGAGCATCAAATCCATCTCCTGGCAGTATACCTCCCAGGAATCCAAAACTCTTGGGCAGACAGACTCAGTCGAGTTCTGCTTCCACACGAATGGTCCCTGCACATGGATCAGGTACTCAGAATCTTCCAAGAATGGGGAACCCCGGACATAGACCTCTTTGAAAGTCCGTGGAATGCCATACTTCCCCGGTTCTGTTCCAGAATTCCGTGTCAGGGAGTTCAGGCCAAAGATGCCTTCCTCCTTCATTGGGGTCAAGGCTTCCTATATGCCTTTCCACCCATTCCCTTGATTCCCAAGACTCTGTTCAAACTCCAGAGGGATCAAGGATCTATGATCCTCATAGCTCCACGCTGGTCATGCCAAGTGTGGTACCCTCTACTTCTGCATCTCTCCCAAGCCCCCCCCCTGGACTTGGGAGCTGCTCCAGACCTTCTGTCCCAGGAGGAGGGGACTTTGTGGCACCCAAACCCCAAGTCCCTTCACCTCAGGGCTTGGTTACTGAAGGCCTAGACCTTCAAAGCTGGAATCTTTCTCAACAAGTGAAGGATATCCTCCATGCTTCCAGAAAACCTTCTACCAGACGTTCCTATGCTTTTAAATGGAAAAGGTTTTCCATTTGGTGTACTGAAAAGGGTCTTGACCCTCTAGCACTACCTTTGAATTCTCTATTGGAATATCTCCTGCATCTTTCAAATGCAGGCCTTAAGACAAATTCGGTAAGGGTCCATTTGAGTGCTATTGCGGCATCCCTTAAGCCTATCAATGGACAACCTATTTCCTCTCATCCTCTTATTGCAAGATTCATGAGAGGCCTAACTTTAACTAAACCTCCCATTAGGCCTCCTCCGGTGGCATGGGACTTAAATCTGGTTCTTGGTCAGCTCATGAAGCCACCTTTTGAACCCTTAGCCACCACCTCCTTGAAATTTCTTTCCTGGAAGGTTATTTTCCTCATTGTAGTCACCTCAGCTCGCCGCATCAGTGAACTGCAGGCCTTAGTGGCTAATCCACCTTATACAAGGTTCCATCATGATAAGGTAGTCCTTAGGACCAATCCACACTTTATGCCTAAAGTGGTCTCACCTTTTCATCTTAATCAAGAGGTATATTTACCAGTCTTTTTTCCAGCTCCTCATGCATCAAGTGCAGAGAAGAATCCATACTCTGGATTGTAAGAGAGCTCTTGCCTTTTACTTGCAAAGGACACAGCAACATAGAAAGTCTTCCCAACTCTTTGTTGCTTTTGATCCCTCTCATCTGGGACTTCCAGTCTCTAAAAGAACACTGTCCAATTGGATTGCTCAGTGTATTTCTTTCGCCTACCAGAGTAAGAACCTTTCTCTCGAAAGCCATGTGACAGCTCATAATGTGAGGGCCATGGCAGCCTCTATGGCTCATCTAAATTCTGTGTCCATCGACCAGATCTGTCGAGCGGCCACCTGGGCCTCGGTTCATACCTTCACAGCCCATTACTGCTTGGACAAGGACTCCCGCCGGGATGCCTTGTTTGGTCAGGCTGTTCTCAAACACCTGTTCCATTCTTAATCAACTCCTACCCTCCTTCCCTGGATGGATGCCTGAGATCCACAGGAGGAGGTAGAGCCCTTCCCAGGGTCTCATAACCTTGGGGATCTCCCAGGCATCTTTAGCTAGGGAGTCCCCATATGTGAAGACTCATTCCTGCTTGTTCCTGGAGATAGCACAGTTACTTACCTGTAACAGGTGATCTCTGGGAACAGCTGGAATAAGTCTTCACAACCCACCCACCTCCCCTAGGAGTTGTATCTCTCTATCTATCTTTCCTTTCCTCTCTCTCTCTCTCTCTCTCTCTTTGTCTCAGCTTTAAAACCGAACTGAGGAGAGGCGGTTAGGAAAGGCGGGAAGGCAGCGCGCAGGCGCTGTGGGATGCTCCCAAAAGCTTTCCTTTTTTGGGAAGCTGGGGAGCGTTCCCGCGCAGGCTCTGTCGGTACCGACGTACCCATATGTGAAGACTCATATGTGAAGACTTATTCCTGCTGTTCCCAGAGATCACCTGTTATAGGTAAATAACTGTGCTTTATTTTGTTTGCCACTATCATGCTGTTTCCTCTTCCGAAGTCTTGCGATAACACTGTGAGCATTTGCCTGGGAGGTAACAACTGTTGGGAACAAGCCTGGAGTAGAAGCAGTAGTGTGGCAAACAAGTTAAGCAAGTTTTCCCTTGGGTGCCAAATAGGCTCGTTATGCCACTGGCAGGAACTCAGGTTGGAGCCTCTATATAGAAAAAAGTCTTTGATGTATATACAAAATGACATCCATTGCTAGTGTTAACCCAGCTTTTCTTCTATATGTTATATAGAATGTATTGTAAAATTTTTACCCCTGCTGTGTAAAATTTCAATTTTCATGGGGGTGGATGCAGGGATGCATTTAGAGGGTAATTTTATAAAGTCACACCTGCTTAATACACGTTTTCACACATGTATTTTATGCTTATTTTATAAAGACTTGAAGACCTCAATATATATACCTAGAGGACAGAAGAGACAGGGGAGCTATGATACAGATATTTAAATACTTAAATAGTATTCATGAACAAACAAATCAATTTCAAAGAAGGGGAAGCTGCAAAACTAGAGGGCATAAAATGAGGCTGCGAGGAGGTAAACTTAAAAGCAATGTCAGAAAATACTTTTCACTGAAAGTGTGGTGGATGCCTGGAATGCCCTTTCGATGGAGGTGATGGAAGCAACAGCAGTGACAGAATTCAAAATGACATGGGACAGACAAAGAGGATATAGCAAGGTGATGAAATCAAAACAAACTTAAATGTCTTCTATGCATCAATGAATAGAGAGGGGATGACCTGCACAGAGTGGTGGGTACACCCCTAAATGGGGGTGACCTGAACGGAGTGGTACATACAGGAGCATAGAAGGGGGTGACCTGGACAGAGCAGCGGGTACAACCCTACACAGTCATAGAGGAGGGTGAACTGCATAGCAGGCACCATTGCTCTAGCAACCTTACTGGTAGACTAGCTGGACCATACTGGTCTTTATACTATGTTACTATGTAAATGACAAAAATACCGCCATATATGTGCTTGAAATGCAAATCTGGGAGGTTCCTTATGAAATTACCTCCTTAATGTGTCCTGTAATAGAAACATCAGGCTTTTAAGACTCTGAGTGATAACCACAGACAGAGTTGGAATGAGAGGTAGATTGACATTCCTCAGTGGAAGCGTCTTCAGATGAGCCCGACTGTACAAAAGTCAGCAACCTACCTCTTTCCCACCCCGCTGCTCTCCCCTTCTTTTGCCTGTAACCAAATGGGGGTAGAGGAAGAAGCAGTGAAAGGAATGCAAGCCTTTTTGACTTTCATCCTCTGTGATCAATCAAAACTGTTAGCTGTCAGTCTCCACTCATGGGGTTGTTCTTTCCATTAAAAGAAGTATTTATATATTCATTTATAGTCTACTCTATCTATAGTTCAAAGCAGTTTACAAAATAACATACGCAATCCAGCAATAAAACAAAATACAAAAGATGATGAACGATTAATCCAATGTCATCATATTTAGGACCATCAATATAAAACACACCTGCCACTCTAACTAATTGCCCATTGCCTCTTTTTGACCTCCTGACCATAAAATTGGAAATTTAGTCAGCTGTTGCTTACAATAATGCCTTCAGCTTTTTTCTTAGACCACTGTCATCGTATCAGTCATTCTCTGCTCCATTGGCAATATGTTGCATTTCGTAGAGTCTACAAATGCAAAAGGATGGTTATGGGTTTCAGATAAATAGCATTCCCTAGTCGAGGGAATCTGAAGTAGCTTCAATTGCAAGACCATATCGATGCCACAAATGCACTTGATGACCATCAATATGGCTTTCGCCAATCACATGGAGTAGAAACACTTCTACTTGTGCTATTCGATAAACTATATAAAGGTATTGAAAATTGCAAGAAAATGTTCATCTTAATATTCATAGACATAACAGTGGCCTTTGATTCGGTAAATCATAAGACCCTCATAACAAGACTGGAATCAATTGGAATAATGGGAACACCCTTAAACTGGTTCACTTCATATATATCCAATAGAGTACAACAAGTATACTTTGACCAAAACCTATCCAATACTTTCCAGCAAACACAAGGTATTCCACAGGGCTCTGCATTATCTGCCATATATTCAACCTATACTTAAGGCCCATTTGCACAATATTTCAAAAGCACAAAATAAACTATCATCTATATGTGGATGATATAATGCTTGTAGAACTCTCACCCTCCTGGGTGTGAAATCCTTCACATAAACCTGGATTCTTTTAATTATCTGATACCTCTTAACAGGAAAGGAAAGAAAAGACAAGACACAATTGACCACTTAAACACTACAGAGCTCTGTACGGAAGAAACACATGGAGTCTAAGAACAGACATATCCATCAGAGTTTCTTCAAAGATGGCTTCACAGGGCTCTAGCTTTTATTGTAAAAATATCAGCTGACACAGTTAATTTTTAATTAACATCTGGTGCTTTCCAAGTTACAAAAGTGCACATAAAATTTGTTAACATCTGCAACACATCATATAAAAAGAAGAAGTTACACCTCATAACTATATTCACTAGACTCAATAGGTGTCGCTGTGTTTCTGCTATACAACAGAAGCTAATTAGTTACTTATGATATTTGCTGATTTTCTACTATTTACGCAAGCTTTGTTTGCTGTTGATCTAAGGCCTAGTTCCTAAAAGCAGCTCATCCTGACCCAGCTAATTCTTTAGCCTATCACATTGCAGAAAAAGAGGATGTACTATTTGTTCTACTTAATTTTAGAGAAGTTAGCCTGACCCAATAACTATGTCCACATAAACACTATTTGCTAAGTCCAATGTCCTAAAGAAAAGTAGAAGTACATTTAAAAAGACAGCTCTACTGCAGTTCAGACCTGTAATGTTCTATGGCCTATAGTTAGGTTCTATAATCCAGTTTAATGTATAGAACAACTGCTAGCACTTCCTATCCCTATGGATAGTATAGATCCAGAATCACTGTCTGTTCCTGAATCCATTAAATCCAGATTCCTGCATACTGGGTGAACCATAGTGACATAGGTGGGTGTGTCAGAAGCTGATTCATCCAATTCCCTAATCGTATCCAATTTGGTTTTCAAGCCTGGCCTAGTTGGCCCTTTTCCACAGTCCTCCATTTGGTTCTGCCCAGAACCACATTCTTCATAAAAGGGCATTTCACGGAGTAAATCTCCAGTACTAGGAACACTTCGCAATTTAAGGACTGCGATAGTATTCGTAGTTTTGGCCATGTATGAAGTACAACACTTCATAATACAGGCAAGACATATTCCTAAGAGTAGGAGGGCTACTAAGAAGCCAAACAGGCCTGTCAATAAAGCTTTTACTGGACCTGACAAGCCACTCCACATGTTTTCAAACCAGGACCATAAAGAATCAGAAATTCCCGATCTTTGGAGAAGTGAGTTTCTTTTCTCACCTGTTCTAGTATACCAGAGACCACCTTACTTTGTGAATCGCTGAACGTGCAGCAGTGCTCATGTACAATATTACATACTCCTTCTTCCTTGGCTAGCAAAAATCTAAAGCCATTCTATTTTGAACAGAGTAAGCAGTCAGTTTGTCTACAGTACCTTGCATGACTGTAAGAGCATCAGCCAAATCTTGGGCTGTTACTTCTATCAAAGCATAAATTCGCAGTAATTGTTCGCCATAACGTTGTGTAGGACGTATGGCGCCAAAGGTACTTAGCCAAACTGTTCCCGTGAAGGTGCTTACTTCTTGTTGAGTTAACATAGTGGTATCATCTAATAATTTCCTCGCTGCACATATATCAGCACTAGAGTCATCTGTCGCTCTGCGATGATGACTAGAAGGCATTCCTAGTAAAGTTTCATAAGGGACCAGTTTCCATGGCAAGTCAAGAGTAGCTATGTAGCAATTGCCAGACCAATCAGCAGGCAACCGAACATAAGCTAAAGTTCCACACACAAAATAGTGACCCACCAAGGCAAGTAGTCCATCAGGCCAAATTTTAAAATCTTTAGGTTCTATAACTAGGACTTCAGTTCCAGGCCAAATATTTCTTAACCATGGGTGATAGTATCCTAAATAGGGATACACATAATTGTCAACGTACCCAGATGCTAAACTATCTTTGCTGTTCTGTAATCTATACTTCCCATATGTTGGGAACCCATCCTGATCATAATATTGTAATTCATACTGATCAAGACGAGTCTTAAGGTCAGGGAGAACATCAACTACCCTCAAATTTGAATGGGTTTGTACAGGACTCACTGTAGGAGAATCCATCACTAAATGCACATGATTATTAGTCATGACAGTCTGACATTTAGACAGAGGGGTTTCTCCCACAGGGTATGCTCCTTTTCTCTGAAAACAAATAGGAGGATCAGTCACTGGCTGAGGACTGATAATTCTTGGAGCAGGAGTTACTTCCTCTGGCCATGTTACAGTAAGATTAAACAAGGTTTCATTCACAGACAGCTCCTTTAGCTCTTGCAAAGAAATAGGTCGAGGTCTAGGCAAAAATCCAAATTGTGTAGCCGCTGGATGAGGCAAACATACTGCACAGCTGGAAATATTAAAGAGCGCGATATATAAGAAAGTTAAATAAAATAAAATAAATAAATAAAATAAAATAAATGTGAGAGTGAAACACATTATAGAAAACACCATGTTTTGCCCAGGGAGCATGTGGATCATATTCAGGGACTGTATGGTCAGGAACTGTAGGAGCTTGGACTACTGAAGGAGTAGGAACAAGGCTAAACTCTCGAAGCAATCTATCTACCAGTGCCTGTTGTTCAGGCCCCACTGTTGGCTTTCCCGATATCCATTCTATCAACTCATCTATACTCCCTATACTGCTAAGAGAGCTGACAGACACCAAACCCAGAAAAACAAAAACAGTGCCAATGCTACTGAAAATATACATATTAACCAATTGTCAATAGTCAACTATTGGCTGTAACTGTCCAACTTCACAATCACTCTCTTGGTCAAGTGGAGATAAACTTGGAGGGAATGAGTTCAGTTCAATTTCAATTAATTCCTCTGGACCCGGTCTAGGTGGAAGTTGTCTTCTTGCACTGGTCCAGATGTATCCACACTTTCCGTCCTTTCACTTTCAATGCTGAATATCCCACCAGCAACACTTGGAATGGTCCCAGAAACCTCGCCGCTAGAGCAGACTTTGGTGCTGGATCCTTGATGAGTACCCAGTCTCCTGGTTCCACTTCTGGGGGTGATTGAGATGCCTGAGCACCCTGCTTTGTAATCTGCAGAAAAGAAGGCGATACCAGCATTTGGTACAAATATTTACAATAGGATAATAGATCGCTGTGCAGTAACTTGGGATCCGGTAATTGATCCGGTGGAATTATAACATGGGCTGGAGTAGTTGCCGGACGTCCTGTCACAATTTCATAAGGGGTACGACCTTGTCGAGTCCTCTGAGGAGAATTGCGAATGGAAAACAAAGCAAACGGCAGAGCTTCCACCCAATCCTGACTCCAATCATGAGTCAGAGACCGGAGAAGCGCCTTAAGCGTCCGATTCATCCGTTCCACTTGGCCAGAGCTTTGCGGATGATACGGAGGATGAAGCTGCTGATGAAGGCCAAAAAAATGCAGTTATGCCTTTCCAGACTTCTGCCATAAATGCTGGACCTTGATCAGAAGACAAAACCCGGGGCACACCCCACAAAGGAATAAACTGAGTAAGCAAGCATTTCAAAACTGTAGCAGCAGACAATGAATTTGTTGGATAGGCCTCAGGCCATCCAGAATATAAGCAGGTAAAAACCAAACGATGTTTCCTTCCTCCCTTGGCACAAGGCAGATCAGTAAAGTCCATTTGCAAGAAGAGGAAGGGTCCTCGAGACCTAGGCAAGGATGGAGAAGGTGATGCGTGCAGAGTGCATCCGGATTTTCCTGCTTGCAAACACGGGAGACAAGAAACACACACAGCGTGAGCAGCAGAAGCAAATGCAGGATTATACCACAATTGAGCAAACGTTTTTGTCATAGCCAAAACACTTAAATGCAAATGCAAGGGAGGAGTAGCCTAGTGGTTGGGTCAAGGTACTTCAGGCTGGAAGGTCGTGGGTTCAAATCCCACTAGAGGACAGCAACCTTGGGCCGGAAGGACTGGGGTAGAGTCCCACAGATGCTCCTTGTGGTCTTGGGCAAGCCACTTAACCCTCCATTGCCCATGTTCCCTGTAAGTATTAGTGTATGTGTCTCATATCCCCGCATGTTAAATGTATCCCCCAATTGTGTCGTGACCGCTTTGATTGAAGGATAAGGCGGTATACAAAACTGTCTAAATAAAATAAAACTTATGATGCAAGAATAAGGCAACATGATATAACAATGATTTAGGACAGATAATCAAACTGTCCTTTATCCATAGTCCAGTACCATCAGGCGATGCTCCCCAAGTGAGTCAGTCCTATTTTTCGGTGAAGTCAGCTGAGTCCTGATGAGAACGCATCAAGTCCAGAGATAATGAGCCAGAAGTAGAAGCTGCAGGTGAACGAAGAGTTAATAAAAGGTGTGATGGAGCTGCAGGTCCTGCTGCTGCAGCTTTAGCAGCTTGGTCTACAAACTGATTGCCTTGTGGCACCACAGTACCAGTAAGATCATGTCCTTTGCATTTCAACACAGCCACTTGAGCTGGCTTAAGCACTGCAGCAAGCAAACGTTCAATATAGCGGGCATGTTTGATAGGTTTATGAGCAACAGTCAAAAATCCCCGTTGAGCCCAAATATTTCCGAAGTCCCATAGAACCCCGATTGCGTAACTACTGTCACTATAGATATTAACAACCAAATACGTAGACACTTCCAAGGCCCGAATGAGAGCGAACACTTCTGCCAACTGGGCACTTGCAAATGGCAACGCTCCTGCTTCTATTACAGAATCAACAGTAGTAACAGCATACCCCACAAGTAAATTCCCATGTTCATCACAGAAAGCAGAACCATCAGTAAATAGAACCCAGTCAGGGTTTGACAAAGGGATAGCAGACAAATCAGGTCTAGCCTTTGAATAGGCTGTTACAGAAGAAAGACAATCATGAGTTCCATCAGGGTCAGACAAGTGTAACAATGGCTCTAAAGAAGCCAAAATTTGAGCTGGCTGTAACAAAGAGACTTCATGTAAGGTTACATGTGCTTGGGAAATAGCCAGATCAAAAAACAATAAACGAGAACTGGATAGAGGTTGAGTTTTAGCCAAATGCAATAACCTAGCAACTGAGTGAGATGTATATACATTAGTTCATGTTGAAGAACAAGAAAGTCAGTAGTCTGTATTGCGAATACCACAGCAGCTAAAGATTGGAAACATGGCGGCATGCCAGAAACAACAGGGTCAAAAGCTTGAGAAAAATAGCCTAAAGGCTTGAGTCCAGTAGGAAAGCGTTGTGCCAAAACACACACAGCAGCAAAAGTAGATGTTGCTACATAAAGACAAAACAGTAAATTATAATCTGGAAATGAAAGACAAGGAGAGGTCAGTAGAGAGTGGAAAGCATTGTGCTGAGCTTCAGTAGGAACTATAATACCCTCTGGAGCCTCACGGCCAAGCAGGGCATACAGTGGAGCAGCAAGCTCAGCAAAGTCAGGTATCCACTGACGACAAAACACTAGAAGGCCTAAAAAGCGGCGTATTAGAGGTACAGTAGCAGGGAAAGGCATTGACATAATAGGCCCAATTCTCTGAGCAGTAATAGAGCGTCCAGCAGAGGAGAGACATACACCAAGAAATATCACTTGTGGTAAAGAGAATTGCAATTTCGATTGATTAACTTTCAATCCCAAATGAGAGATATGTACAAGAGCTAACATAGTATCAGCAATGCAAGCATCATGACAAGGAGAACAAATAAGTAAATCATCTACATACTGGATTAGTACAGATTTGTCCAACACCAAGTCCTGTAAAGCAGCTTTAAGGGCCTGCGAAAAATAAGCAGGACTCTTGGTGTACCCTTGAGACAGCGTAGTCCAGGTATACTGGCGCCCTTCAAACGTAAATGCCAGTAAATATCTCGACTCCTCCCCCACTGCTATGGAGTAGTAGGCGGAGCTTAAATCTATAACTGAGAAGTGGGTGGAGTCACATGGCATGCGAGTGCAAATATCATACGGATTGGGTACAAGAGGAAAAATTGGTAGAACAATACGATTAATTACTCTCAAATCTTGCACAAACCTGTAGGACTTACCATCAGCCTTCAGCACAGGTAAGATAGGAGTATTGCAAGGAGAAGAAGTGGGTACCAATTCACCCTGAGACAGCAGATTTTCAATCACTGGCCGTTTTCCAGCCACCGAAGCTGCAGGCAATGGATATTGACGAACATATGCTAGTGGAGCTCCCGGTTGTACTTCAATCTTGACTGGAGGACTGTTGAGATGTCCAATATCATCACCTGGTACTGCCCATAAGGTTGACGGAAGAGTGTCTAATGGCGGAGTAGTCACAACAGCCGGTGTCACAGCTATAGGCTGTTGTACTTGCAGGGGACACAAAGTACAAGTCAAAGTGCCGGTTTCCCAGCTTATAACAGTCTTGTTTCTGGATAGAAAATCTCGACCAAGCAAGTTGACAGGCAAAGTAGGGCCAACCAGGAAATCTGTATGATACAATTTTCCCTCCACTAGAAGTGGCACATCAGACAATTTTTGGTGCATTATAGTCTTTCCTTCAATTCCTTCACAAGATACTTTAAGAGCTACAGGTAGTGCCTCAAACAGAGGAGGAGGTAATTGAGACAGCGCTATGGCAGATGTGGAGGCACCTGTATCTAACAGGAAAAGCAATTCATACCCCATAATAGTAGCGCATATTTCCCCCTGTGTGTTGGGACACACAACCAAGCCTAGTCAGTCCTCACTATAGTCCACATCAGTCTCTGCATAATATTGGGTTATAACTGAAGGCTGGTTAGGGGAAGAAACAGGGTATGAAGCAGATGGATAACTAGCAGCATCCTGTCACACCCCAGATTGGAAAAAGTTGCCCCTTGGCCTAGTACAATCTTTAATCATGTGCCCCACTCGCCCACAACCATAACAGGTACGATCTCCTTGCTGTCCCCCCATATAGCCACGACCTCTTCCTCTAAAGGGTACCGCACCTCTACCACCTCGTGCTCTGCCTCACCCCCTAAAATTGGATTCATAACTTGCTACTTGTAGATTTAAAAGTTTTTGACATTGACGATCAAGTTTACCTTTATTGGCTTCTTTCTGCTTCTGGATTTGCTTCTCTGCATGCAAGGCAGCTTCCAGGATCTCTTGTGCAGACTTAGTAGACCATCCAAGCAAAGCATTTTCAAGAATAGCTTTTATTTCCGATTGCAGTCCATTCACAAAAATTGAAGCAAATCCCTCCATCTCACCATTCTGAGGAGAAAAATCTCGGAATGCTAGGCAACACCTGGTGTGGAACTGGCTAACAGTTTCACCCCCACACTGCTTCAGATCTAAAAGCTTGGACAAATCTCTCACCGGTGTACATTTTTTTTCAATCGCTTTTAACAAATTATTCCGATCTTCTCAGAAAGCAGTCATTTGAGAATCATCAGAAGCATTAATAACAGGATCAGCACAGGGCCATGCCCATGCTACATTATCAGGCAGTTGAAGGTGGGTAACTGCCCTCAATTCTATAGGATTCAGAAAAATTGCTTTCAATAAATTTTGTAAATCTACCCAAGAAGGATCATAAGTAGTTATTATCTGACACCAATAATATACAAACTGACCAGGTTTTTCTCTGAAGTCAGGGCAAGATCTAGCCAAATTAAAAACCTCAGCCGGGGACCAATGAGATGCTAAAGTAACTAAACCACCATGCCCCCTAGGAAAGGCTTGGAACGGAGTAAGCAGATCCATCTCCTTGCTTTGTTCCCTTTCCTTTTTATTTAGACTTAAAGACTCACCCAACTCCAAGGCCAAACGCTGCAAGCACTGCCAAATAGAAATCAATGGAGCCTCGGTCCAATGCCCAATTCCCTTGGCAACAGCAGACATTGCTTCAGCTATGATTTCCTTATTCTGACTGTATGGTAACAGCCCTACTGTGTGCTGCTTTATTTGCAGATCGAGTGCTTCAAGTGCAGCTGTAATAACTTCAGTTAATGTACGGGCTTTGTCTGCTAAAAAGGCACGATATTGTTTCAGCTGCTCTCTAGTAGTTAAATCTACCAGCTGACTAGCTTCTACTCCAATTAACCGTTCAAGTTCTAAAATATCCTTAGTTAACTGCTGAGTTCTAGTGGTACGAGGAATAGCTACAGAATCTACAGGGGTAGAAGCAAGGAGACCACCTGGAGGAGCACCAGCTCCCCCAGCTGCAGAAATTGGAGAATTAAGGGAATGCAACACTACACTTGACGTATCAGACTTAACAGGAGTAGAGATACCAGGCATACCATCCACCTGGATCAGTGACGCTTCCTGATCCCGACTGGATGCTGATACCGGTGCCCCGCTCCTAGGTAGCGAAACAGCTAAAGCAGTAAATTCTTCCACATAAGCCGGTGGAGCTGAGGCTAAATCACAATTATTTACATTTTCACTCTTACTACTATCAGCTTCTGCTTGTTTAGTTAAGACACATATTTGTTCTTCTATCTTATACACCTGATCCTTGAATTGTTTAAACACAGAAGCATTAGCTTGTTTACTCTTCTCGGCAGCTTTTGTGTGCCACCAGCTATATGTAATCCATTCATGACTGTTATGAGTATTACACACATCTAAAGCTAACACATACTGCAACCACTTCAATTTATCTTCTTGAAACGTGCCCCCAAGGGGAAACTGCAAATTGGGATTACCGGCAGTCAATGAATGCCACTTAGCTACGTAGTCTAAAGCACTATCACCAAATTTTCTCCTCATTTCATAATTAGGGCTTCCTTTTTTCTGTGCTATCTCATGAGCCTTCTCGCTCCATTCTTCTAACTGAGATCTCTGCTTCACTTTACCTATATTATTTCCCATTGTAATTACAATACACTATACACAGATATCTGTCAAATCTTTAGTATACTCACTCACGGCAACCACTGCCTGTGTCCTTATCAGTGTTTTTCGTTCCTGTTGAAAGGCCAGAAAATCTGAGTCACGGCACAAACTGTAGAACTCTCACCCTGCTGGGGTCTGAAATCCTTCACATAAACCTGGATTCTTTTAATTATCTGATACCTCTTAACAGGAAAGAAAAGACAAGACACAATTGACCACTTAAACACTACAGAGCTCTGTACGGAAGAAACACATGGAGTCTAAGAACAGACATATCCATCAGAGTTTCTTCAAAGATGGCTTCACAGGGCTCTAGCTTTTATTGTAAAAATATCAGCTGACACAGTTAATTTTTAATTAACATCTGGTGCTTTCCAAGTTACAAAAGTGCACATAAAATTTGCTAACATCTGCAACACATCATATAAAAAGAAGAAGTTACACCTCATAACTATATTCACTAGACTCAATAGGTGTCGCTGTGTTTCTGCTATACAACAGAAGCTAATTAGTTACTTATGATATTTGTTGATTTTCTACTATTTACGCAAGCTTTGTTTGCTGTTGACCTAAGGCCTAGTTCCTAAAAGCAGCTCATCCTGACCCAGCTAATTCTTTAGCCTATCATATTGCAGAAAAAGAGGATGTACTATTTGTTCTATTTAATTTTAGAGAAGTTAGCCTGACCCAATAACTATGTCCACATAAGCACTATTTGCTAAGTGCAATGTCCTAAAGAAAAGCAGAAGTACATTTACATAGAAACATAGAAACATAGAAATATGACGACAGAAAAAGACCACATGGCCTATCTAGTCTGTCCTTCCATAACAACTACAACAGTCCACTTTTTGCCTTTAGAGATCCTCTGTGTTGGTCCCATGCTTTCTTGAATTCAGTTACTGTCCTCATCTCTACCACCTCCACTGGGAGACTATTCCACGGATCCACTACTCTTTCCATAAAGAAATATTTCCGCATATCACTCCTGAATCTATCTCCCTTCACCCTCATCCCATGTCCCCTCGTAGCAGAACTTGCTTTCAATTGAAAGAGGCTCTCTCCCTGAACATTTATGCCACGGAGGTATTTAAACATCTCAATCATATCACCTCTATCCCGCCTTTCCTCTAAGGTGTACATATTAAGATCCTTAAGTCTGTCCTCATATGCTTTATAATGAAGCCCATTAATCATTTTGGTAGCAACCCTCTGCACCGACTCCATCCTGTTCACATCCTTTTGAAGGTGCGGTCTCCAGAATTGCACACCATACTCCAAATGAGGTCGCACCAAAGACTTATACAGAGGCATTATCACCTCCTTTTTTCTGCTAGCCATTCCTCTCCGTATGCACCCAAGCATCCTTCTAGCTTTTGCTGTCGCCTTTTCCACCTGTTTAGCTACTTTAAGATCATCAGACACAACCACGCCTAGGTCCCGCTCTTCTTTAGTGGACAAAAGTACTTCACCTCCTATACTGTATTGCTCCCTTGGATTGCTGCAGCCCAAATGCATGACCTTACATTTTTTAACATTAAATCCCAGCTGCCAAATTCTAGACCATTCTTCAAGCTTAGCTAGATCCCTCCTCATGTTATCTACCCCTTCCTGGGTGTCTACTCTATTGCAGATTTTGGTATCATCCGCAAAGAGGCAAACCTTACCCGACAGCCCTTCCGCTATATCACTAACAAAGATGTTAAAAAGAATTGGACCAAGGACAGATCCCTGGGGCACACCACTGGTAACATCCTTCTCCTCAGAGTGAGCTCCATTTACTTGTACTCTTTGTCGCCTCCCACCCAACCAATTTCTAACCCAAGCAGTAACTTTAGGGTCCATCCCTAGGGTGCTCAGTTTGTTTATAAGTCGCCTGTGAGGAACAGTGTCAAAGGCTTTACGGAAATCTAAATACACCACATCTAGAGCTCTCCCTCGGTCCAACTCCCTGGTCACCCAGTCAAAAAAATCAATCAGATTTGTCTGACAAGACCTGCCTCTGGTGAATCCATGCTGCCTCGGATCCTGTAATCCGCTGGACTCCAGAAACCTCACTATTTTCTCTTTCAGCAGCGTTTCCAATAATTTACTCACCACCGAAGTTAAACTAACCGGCCTGTAGTTTTCAACCACATCCTTACTTCCGCTTTTGTGTAAAGGCACCACATGAGCCTCTCTCCAGTCCTTTGGCACCACTCCTGACTCCAACGAGGCATTGAAAAGGTCAGTCAGTGGAGCTGCTAGAACGTCCCCAAGTTCCCTCAGTATTCTAGGGTGTATCCCATCCGGTCCCATCGCTTTGTCTACTTTAAGTTGAGCTAGTTTCTCACGAACACAGTCTTCTGAAAATAGTTCAAGATGTCCCTCGCTTCTGTTCTTATTTGTGGGTGTTTTCTGAGGTCCTGCTCCTGGTTCTTCATCTGTGAACACAGAACAAAAATATTTGTTAAGCAATTCCGCTTTATCCTTATCAGCTTCTACATATTCCCCCCCTGCACCCTTGAGTCTGACAATACCACTTTTGCTCTTCCTCTTCTCACTAATATATCTGAAAAATGTCTTATCCCCCCATTTTATTGCATTGGCTATTTCCTCCTCCTTTTGAATCTTTGCCTTCTTGACTACTTTGCTAGCTTCTCTAAGTTTTTCCAAATACAGATGCTTGTCTTCTGCTCTCTGTGATCTCTTGTATTTCATGAAGGCCTCCCTCTTTTTCTTCACTTTTTCAGCTACTTCCTTCGAAAACCATAGCGGTCTCCTGTTCCTTTTGCCTTTATTTACCATTTTAACAAAAAGGTTGGTTGCCCTTAAAATACCCCCTTTCAGTTTTGCCCACTGTTTTTCTACATCCCCCAGCTGTTCCCATCCCACTAACGACTCCCTGAGGTATTGGCCCATCTTCGCAAAGTTAGTCTTCCTAAAGTCTAAGATCCTCACCTTGGAATGGATTCTAACAGCCCTAGTCCTAATACTGAACCACACCATCTGGTGATCACTGGAAGCAAAATGATCTCCCACTACAACATCAGAAACACTTTCACCATTGGTAAGCACCAAGTCCAGTATGGCCCCTTCACGTGTGGGGTCTGTTACCAATTGCTTGAATAGTTCTCCCTGTAGAGAATCCAGGATCTCCTTACTTCTAGATGATACTGCAGCAGGAATGTGCCAATCAACATCTGGCATATTGAAATCTCCTATCAGTAGCACTTTCCCTTTCTTAGCAATGCTGCGTATGTCTTCAATTAACTCTCTGTCCACCTCTTCCTCTTGTGAGGGAGGTCTGTATATCACTCCAATGCAAATAGATTTCTCTTTCCCTCTTTCTAGTTTAACCCACAATGCCTCCTCTCTCCCTTTTAAGCTCTGTAATTCCAAAGCTTTAATAGTAGTTTTTACATATAGTGCCACTCCTCCTCCTCTTCTTCCTACCCTGTCCTTCCTGAATAAAGTATAGCCAGGTATAGTTACATTCCAGTCATTGTTTTCTGTGAACCATGTTTCTGTAACTGCCACTAAATCCAAGTCAGCCACTCCCACCAAAGCTTCAACCTCAGGGATCTTATTTCCCATGCTACGGGCATTAATACACACTGCTTTCCATATGTTACCCCTGTTACCCATTTCCATAAAGGTATTTAATGTATCACCTACCTGGGGGCTTTCACTTACCTGGGGGCTTTCTTCACCCATCCCCAAGGAATCTAGTTTAAAGCCCTCTTCAGTAGATTAGCCAGTCTACTACCAAAGATGCGTTGACCTCTTTTGGACAGCTCTACTGCAGTTCAGACCTGTAATGTTCTATGGCCTATAGTTAGGTTCTGTAATCCAGTTTCATGTATGGAACAACTGCTAGCACTTCCTATCCCTATGGATAGTATAGATCCAGAATCACTGTCTGTTCCTGAATCCATTAAATCCAGATTCCCGTATACTGGGTGAATCATAGTGACATAGGTGCGTGTGTCAGAAGCTGATTCATCCAATTCCCTAATCGTATCCAATTTGGTTTTCAAGCCTGGCCTAGTTGGCCCTTTTCCACAATGCCTTATACACAACTGGATATACATATCCCGGATTATACCCACATAGAAACTTGCCTCAAAGAAACACAGCCATGGCTTCAACCAAACAACATGAGCATCAATCATAAAAAACCAGAAGTAATATTTATCTCTAAAAACCCAGAATTTAAACATCCTCCCACAATCATACTAAATAATATATCTTACAACGTTAAACAAGAATTATCGTACTTAGATGTGACCCTTGATAGGACACTTGGCATGGAAGCTCACCTAAGTCTACTAAATAGAACTATTTTCCACAAAATAAGAATCTTACAACCCTTAAGCAATATCATTGAACATTCAGATTTTAGAACAATTGTTCAAGCACTCATAACCCCACATCTGGACTATTGTAATGGTATTCTTGTTGGTCTACCTAAAACAACAATCAACATACTCCAAATGGCCCAGAATGTCACAGCTCGAATATTAATGAATGTACGGATTTCAGACCACATCACACCTATTCTACGAGAACTTCACTGACTACCTATCCAAGCACGCATCAGATACAAAATAATAATTACAACATTTAAGTTAATACACAATATCGCCCCATCCTTCCTCGCCACACTCATTAAAATACAACCCCCTAACAGAAAAAGATGTACACACAATCTAAACACTCTACAAATTCCAATCTCTATACACAAGGTAAAAATGAATACTAGCAATAGAGCATTCAACTACCTAGCCCCCACACAATCGAACAAACTCCCTGACAAGGACCTCCAATCATTCCGCAAAAACCTCAAAACTCACCTATTCCAAGAATATTACAATCTGTCAGAAATAACTTAAATCAAAACTGTATTCAAATATAAACCATATCATGATGGATCTCAACCAATCCCATCATCATATGACACACCAAGCACACCATGAGTATATTAAACTGTAAACCCACTAGGCATGCGACATTCACATTGTATGTCATTGTAAATATCTATATTTAGTTAACCGGAAATACATGTTTCTATATGTAAATAGTTTTGAGTTTTTTGGATTCCTTACACTAAACCTTGCCATGTACATAGTTTGTCTATTGTTATGTGCAACTGCTATCCTTTGCAGAACTGAATGTTAAAATGTAAACCTCCGCTGATCACTGGAAGGAGCGGTATAAAAAATGAGTTCAAATAAATAAATAAATAAATAAATAGCTGTGCACCCCAGACCTCAGAGAATGAGAGGATTTATAGAGTTTCAGAACAATGTTTATACATTGTGGGGCATCCCTGCATAATGCCCAATGGCTAGTAGTTAACATTTTGAATTCTCCATCCCACTAGCAGCCAATGTAATGCAGATAAATGTGTGCAATATACCCAAAACCTGGAATTCCTGTTGATAAATGAGCAGCCATATTCTGCAACATCAGGGATTTATTTGGAAATTCTTACTCATAAGACCCTCCATGATGTGGCCTCTGCTTATCTTTCCTCACTGATTACCATAGATGTTTATGTTTATGTTTCTTTATTCATCTGACATACCGCCCCCCATGACATTGGGGCGGTTTACAACATTCCAAAAAACAAAAGAAAGTGGGGCAAATGCCCCAGTAGGTGAAAAGAATTACAAAATTCGATAGGAAAGGAAAAGGAGAGATACATTCACACAGAAACAATCAAAACGATAGAGCTAAGGTAGGGATCAGGAGGCGGAAGGGGGGGGGGGTTTCAAAGGCAGAGGAGAAGAGGTAGATTTTCAGAAGGGAACGAAACTTAGAATAGGATTCTCCTAGGCCCCAGTATGCTCATTCAGCTAGCTGCATGGCAACCACCTGCATATTTCTCCCCCCTTCTAAGGCTAAATATGAGCCCACTGGACAATCTGCATTTTTCTTTGTTGCTCTTACAGCTTGGAACTGTTTGCCACCTCATTTGCATCTTAAACCAGTTTTCAAATGCTTTAAAGTGGCCCTGAAAACCTTTCTTTTTTGAGCAAGCCTTCGGACCACCAGTCAGTACTACCTATGTCTTCTACTTGACCTTCCCTTTTGTTGTTCTCTAGTCTTTTACTTATATTTTAATGGAGTTCCTTTTCACATTTCTAAAGACTTGATTTTATTGTAAACAAGTTTGTTACTTGCTAAAGACTGAAAAGAAAATGTAATAAAACCATAAAAACCATAATATAAAGAATTACAATAGTCCAAGAAAGGACCAAGGCTTGTAAGACAGCCCTGAAGCCATCAGGTGAAATATATGACTTTGACCTGTACTATAAACACGGTCTAAAAAAAGAATGGGGGGGAGGGGAGGGGAATATTCCAAGGCATTTATATGGTTTATAGACTTGCAAACCGTGTAAATGCTGCTCAGTGGGATATTCAGCCTAACACGGCTAGTGCGGCTGAATATCCATGGGCACTGCCGCTGCACAGCCCGATGCTAACCAGTTATTATCAGGGCATACCAGGGGTGTTCTGAGGCGGCACCTGTCGCTATCAGGGCAGACCATATTCAGCTGCTACCTGGTTAGCAACATGCAACAAAAGTCAGGCGCAGGAAACGCTGGCATAACCTTTGTCGCAGAAGCTAACTGGGCAGCAGATGAATATTGTCACTGCCCGGTTAGCTTTGCGGCAATCCAGGCAACCTGGATATCCAATGCTGGAGCCCAGATATGGCCCTGGCCTTGAATATCTGGGTTTAAAGTTCAGCGCCAGTGACTAGCTACTGTAGTAGTGCTAGCCGCTGGCGCTGAATATCAGGCCCAATGTATATACCATTTTATTAATGTGAGGTTTCATAGATAAAGATGGCTCCTATATCACACCTAAGTGGCGTACCTGAGATGAAATTGGTATTGATAATTCCACAGTTTAGTCACCTCAGGGCAATCAAAAATCTTCATTTTGTACCGCACAAATACTTTGATGGCCAGCCTATTAATAGACATCCATTCTTCAATGGAAGATTGATACCTAGCTGTTAACAAAAAGGGAGGATGTAATGTTGACACCAGCAGATGCAGGGGATGTTAAATAGAAAACTATTCCTTCTTACTGTGGGTTAGATTTACTAAGGCTTGTTTCAATGTCTTATAACAACTTTAAGTTCACATGCTTCTAAAATTTCCATAGTTTCTCCAAGCAGGAAGTCAGTCCTCACATATGGGTGTCATCGGCGCCGATGAAGCCCCAGCGGAGCATTTCCCCAGCTTTCTATGAAAGCCTTTGGGAATGCGGGCACGCATGCACAGTTCCCTTCCTGCCTAAAGGTGCCATCTTACCTCAGTCTCTTTTTTTCCGTGAAGCCCACTGGACGTGTGTCCAGTTTACCTGGTTAAAATTAGATTTTTCAGCAATTTTTTGCTCTTTTTCTACCGGTTCGATGCCGGTTCCCCTCCCGCCTGGTTCGGTACACCAGTATCGAGCCCGATTCCTCTTTTTCGGTTTTTGCCCTTCGTGGCTGGCTTTCGCACCCTTTTTTCTCTTTTTCCCTGGAAGGCCGGTCTTTTGACCTCGCATGGACTCTTTTTTCCCCGATGGCTTCCAGTGGTTTTAAGAAGTGTGATCGGTGTAAGAAACTAATGTCTCTCACCGACACACACGACTGCTGCCTTCGGTGCCTGGGCCCCGACCACGATTCTAAGTCATGTGGGGCCTGTGGGAAAATGTCTTCCAAGGCACTACGAAGTCGCCAGCAGCAAAAGGAAAGGCTTTTCTCGGACTCAGCTTCCGGCCGGGCACGGACCTCGTCTGAGGCCTCGACATCTCGAGATTCCGATCCCGAGCGCCGTTGAAGCTCCTTGGACAGGGGGTCCCCCGACCGGGAATGCAAGAGGAAGAAACAGCTCGCGAGGGCATCGTCGGAAGAGGTCCCTGGCTCCTCGAGGGCCAGGTCTAAGACCCCCAACCGTCGCCCCGGGCCTGTGGAACCGGAGAAGCCTGCCAAAGTTCCTCATGTGGAGCCGGAGTCTGCTGGACACGTAAGCCCTGTAATCCTCGTGGACTCTCCTCCCAGGGAGCCGACATCGGGCCCGGCGCCACCGGGGCCCGAGTCGGTGGCTGCTGCGTCTCCCGAGCTGAGTCTCAGGATGACAGCCTTGGAGAGCAGCATGTCTACCTTCATGGAGCAGCAGCGGGCACTGATGGCCAGCCTGTCTGGCGCATCTGCCCCGACCACTGGGACATCGACGTCGAAGTCGACCCCGGAGAACGAGCCGATACTCGAGTCCATCGTGGCTCGGAGTCGACTGAGGGCGTCGATGCCGGTGCTTCCGGCGTCGGGGTGGGTGCTCCATGGCCCCGCGGGGTCGGACCCCGACTCTTCCTCGGATGAGTCGGCTTGGGAGACGGAGGACGAGGAGTCTCCTGACACCTTTAAGACTCGGTGCGTCCCTTCGGACTCACTGCAGTCTGAGCCCCGGAGTAGGTCCCCCCCGGAGGACACCCGGTTCTCGGAGTTCGTCCGGGATATGGCCACTGTCTTGGCTATTCCGGCAGATCCCGAGGAAGAGCCTCGAGCTGAAGAGCTCAAGGCGCTGCAGTATGACTCTCCTCGGAAGGAGGCCTTTACTGTCCCGGTTCCTCCGATGCTGGAATGGCTCCTCTTCCGTATGTGGGAGGCACCGGCCTCGGAACCGGTTCTTAGCAAGCGAGTCGATTCGATATATCGGCTCCGTAAGAGCCCTGGTTTTCAGAAAGCACAGCTACCACACCATTCCATGGTTGTGGAATCGGCCATGCATCGTCTGAAGAGTCAGAAGATGCACTCCGCGGTGCCTCCTGGCAGGGAGGCCCGAAACCTAGATGGCGTCAGTAGAAAGTGTTTTCAGGGCTCGATGCTTGCTTGCCATGTCCAGTCTTGCCAGCTGTACATGGGCATGTACTTGCGGGATCTGGCCAAGGAGTTGGCCGGATTCTCTGCTGGTCTCTCCGGGGAACCCTTTCAGAGATTTAAGTCCTTGTCCTCGGGGATTCGGGACTGCTCGAAGTTCATGTCCCGCGCCGCCTACGATGGCTTCGAGGCTTCGGCCAGAGTTGCGGCAGCCGGCATCGCGGCTCGACGCCAGGCATGGCTGCAGTCATCGGACCTCGAGCCATGGGTTCAGGACCAGTTGGTCGATGTCCCTTGCCGAGGTGAAAACCTGTTTGGAAAGCCCATGACCGAGAAGGCTGCTCAGCTCGAGACCGAGCACCTCACCCGGACAAGGCTGTCGAGGAAGACCTCTGCCCCTTCTCATAAAAAGAACGGCTCGGGTAAAAAGCCCTTTTACCCGAGGAAGGGCACTGCCTACAAACAGTACCCACAATATCAGGCTGCCCAAGCTGCCCCCCAGGGTCAGCAAGCCAAGGGCCAGGGTAATGGGCCCCGTAGGCAGAGGACCCCCAAGCCTCAGGCCCCTGCTACCACTCAGCAGGGTGGGGGCTTTTGACTCCTTGAGCATAGCCTCTCCTCCACTGCTCTCGCAACCCTGCACAGGAGGTCGTCTCGCCCTCTTTGCCCACCAGTGGCCCCTTATCACCGGGGACAGTTGGGTGCTGGAGATAATCCATAAGGGATATGCCCTCCATTTCCACCAACTGCTCCCCCATATTTTCCAGGGGAGCCTCCAAGGCCTCCTCTGCACACAGACCTTCTCTGTCAGGAGCTTCAGGATCTGTTGGTGGACAGGGCGGTGAAGCCTGTGCCTCCCCACTTGAAAGGTCACGGATTCTACTCCAGGTATTTCCTGGTGCCCAAAAGGACCGGTGGCCTTCGTCCCATTTTGGACCTCAGGAACCTCAACAAGTTCCTAGTGAAGGAAAAGTTCAAGATGCTTACTCTTGGAACCCTTCTGCCCTACCTCCAGCAGGGAGATTGGCTATGCTCCTTAGATCTAAAGGATGCGTACACTCACATCCTCATTCATCCAGACCACAGAAAGTACCTCAGGTTCATTGTGGGAGGAAACCATTATCAGTACAGAGTGCTGCCTTTCGGCCTCACCTCCGCCCCCAGAGTCCTTACAAAGTGCTTAGCAGTGGTGGCGGCCTACCTGAGAAATCAGGGCATCTTTGTCTTCCCCTATCTGGACGATTGGCTCATCAGGGGTCAGACAGGTCAGGAGGCCAATCAAGCCACCCTCAGGACCATTGCTCTTCTACAACGCCTGGGGTTTGTCATAAACTTCGCAAAGTCCACTTTGCTCCCTTCACAGAACTTGGAGTTCATAGGGGCAAGGTTGGACTCTCTCCTGGCAAAGGCATTCTTGCCAGAAAACAGAGCCCGAAGGTTGATGGCAAGTCAGTTTCTCAGCAGGTCCCTGGTCTCTGCCAGACTCTGCCTGCGGCTTCTAGGCCACATGGCTTCCACAGTACATGTGACCCCAAATGCCAGGCTCCATATGAGGCCTGCACAGTGGTGCCTTCGGACTCAGTGGTCACAGGCCACAGGCAGCCTCAGAGACAGGATAAGGGTGTCCAGACCATTTCTGCACTCCCTCAACTGGTGGCTACACCCACCCAATCTGCTGAAAGGGGTGCCCTTTCAGATTCCAGGTTACACAGTGATGCTAACAACAGATGCCTCCCTGCAAGGCTGGGGAGCGCATTGTCTGGGCAAGTGCATCCAGGGCCTCTGGTCTCCCTGGGAAGCTGCACAGCAGATCAATCTCCTCGAACTCAGAGCTATTCGATTAGCTCTCAAAGCTTTCACTCCTACCCTGGCTCAACAGTCTGTCCTGATTCAGACAGACAACCAAGTTGCCATGTTTTATGTGAACAAACAGGGTGGAACTGGGTCCAGGATCCTTTGTCGGGAAGCTCTGGACCTTTGTTCTTTTGCCCTCAAGCACAACATGCTCCTCAGGGCTGTGTACCTTCCAGGCCAGGACAACTACCTGGCAGACAGGTTAAGCAGGATACTGCAGCCCCACGAGTGGCAGCTGCATCCTTCAGTAGTTCAGAAGATCTTCCTGAAATGGGGTCTCCCTTTGATGGATCTCTTTGCCAGCCCCATGAACAAGCAACTGCCAAACCTCTGCTCCAGGCAACCACATCCTCTGCGGATAGCAGCGTATGCTTTTCTGATATCTTGGTCTCAGGGCCTCCTCTATGCGTTTCCTCCCACGCCCTTGGTGGCACGAACCCTATTCAAGATTCTCCAGGACAAGGTCTCAGTCCTGCTGGTAGCTCCCAGGTGGCCGAGACAGCCTTGGTTTCCTCTTCTGCTTCAACTGGCGGTGGCTCCTCCACTGCCTCTGGGGTTGCAACCCGACCTTCTCACACAGGACCGGGGTTCCCTTCTGCACTCCAATCTCAAGTCTCTCAATTTGATGGCCTGGAGGCTGCAAGGGTAGTTTTGGCTCCCTGGAGATTACCTCAATAAGTTGAGGAGGTTGTCCTAGCCTCTAGGAAACAGTCCACTAGGAAAACCTATGCTCTCAAGTGGAAGAGGTTTTCTGTGTGGTGTCACCTACGTACAGAGGATCCATTCTCCTGTACTGTGCCAGTAGTTCTTCAGTACTTACTGCACTTATCCAATCAGGGACTTAAGTCCAATTCTGTTCGGGTCCACCTCTCAGCTCTAGCAGCTCACCACTCATTGGTAGAGGGACAATCTCTATCTGGTCACCCCTTGGTGTTCCGCTTTCTCAGGGGCTTGCTTTTGCTTAAGCCTCCCATCCGTCCTTCTGCCCCTGAGTGGGAGCTGAATGTGGTCTTGCAGCAACTGACTCGCCCACCTTTTGAGCCGATGGCTACGTGTCCACTACGCTTCCTCTCCTGGAAGACACTCTTCCTAATAGCCCTTACCTCGGCTAGGCGAGTAAGTGAGCTTCAGGCCCTGGTCTGTGACAGGCCTTACACCAGGATTAAATAGGAACAGGGTAGTCCTCAGGACTCATCCAAAGTTCCTCCCAAAGGTTGTCTCCTCTTTCCACCTCAATCAGGAGGTGGTTCTTCCAACATTCTTCCCTAGGCCTCATGCAAGTCAGGCTGAAGCAGTCCTCCATACCCTGGACTGTAGGAGGGCCTTATCCTTCTACCTTGACCGTACGCAGGGGCATAAAAGGGCTTCTCAGCTCTTCGTATCCTTTGACCCCAATAAGTTGGGGTTGGCTGTGTCCAAGCGTACCTTGTCCATCTGGGTGGCTGACTGTATCACCTGGGCTTACAAGATGGCTGACCTTCCTTTGCAGGGTAGGGTCACGGCCCATCGTGTCAGGGCAATGGCTGCCTCAGTGGCTCATCTCTGCTCTGTGCCCTTGGTAGACATCTGCAGGGCTGCAACTTGGTCTTCAAGCCAGACCTTTGCAGCCCATTACTGCCTGGAGAGGGAGTCCCGTAGGGACAGTGCTTTTGGCCAGGCAGTACTCCGGAATCTCTTTGAGGTTTAGGCAACTCCTGCCCTCTGTTGGGCTACCGGTGGAGGATGTGTCCTTGAAAAGCCTTTCTTTGCTGCTGAGACTAGAGGGAGTTCTCTTGTTTAGCCTGGGTTCCTCGGTAGCCCAGAGCTAGGGAGTCACCCATATGTGAGGACTGACTTCCTGCTTGGTCCTGGAGAAAGAGTAGTTACTCACCTGTAACAGGTGTTCTCCAGGAGCAGCAGGAATCTGTCCTCACAACCCTCCCTCCTCCCCTTGGAGTTGCAGTTGTACATAGTTTATTTTTTCATTTTTGTGTGCTGTTCTTAGCTATGTTATTTGACTGAGGTAAGATGGCACCTTTAGGCGGGAAGGGAAACGCGCATGCGTGCCTGCATTCCCAAAGGCTTTCATAGAAAGCTGGGGAAATGCTCCGCTGGGGCTTCATCGGCGCCGAGGACACCCATATGTGAGGACTGATTCCTGCTGCTCCTGGAGAACACCTGTTACAGGTGAGTAACTACTCTTTCCATGCTCTTGCCTTTAGTAATATCAAATCTTTGAATCATTCTTTGTTAGAGTAAATAAGCCATCTGAGATACTGTGAAGCAGCCAGCCAGAAGCGTCAATGGGACTTGCTACATTAAAGTAAAACTGCTGATGTCATCCATCATAACTCACTCCAGTAGGGTCAGTCAGTGAAAGTCTCATATCCTGAGTCAACACACAGATCTGGAGAAAGGGAAATTCCCAGAGCTAGCCTTTAACTTTTTTTTTTTTTTTATGTATGAGAAGGATTTCAGAACTGCAAAGCAGGAGGGAGTTTTTGGGGAATTTACAAGGGAAGCAGGAAGGAAAGCAAATCCTTTTGGCCCTTCTCATGTGAAAAAAGGAGTGTCAATTTTGGAATGTAGATGAGGAAGTACTTTAGAAAAAAAAATATTTTCTTTAACTTTCAGACACAAAAAGTACATTATGAAAAGTATGAAATATTTCTATATAGCAAAGGGATTATTTTTAAAACCCTATTCACGTTTTAGGTATGGATGTGGTGGTAGAAGCTGCATCCATGTGGAAAATGTGATTTTGAAAAGGCCGCAATTTTCACATTTTTGTGTCAAATACGTTGTTCTTTGCACTTTTTTTCTGCGAAGCTGTCTGGGGGCATTTTGGGGTGTGGATTGGGAGGTGTCAGCATTTGCACATCTATGATATATTTCATCTAGGCTAACAACATGTATGGTGGGATTTATGAGTATACTAATTTACACCTGCTATAAATCATGAATAAGTAATAAACTCGCTCGTGTTTTGGGACTGCTTATGGAAATTGGGACTGGAGGAGCTTTACTTGACATTTTTGGATTGACTTGTCATCTGTGCCCATGTAGATGTACTTTGAGCTACCTTTTGTTTCCCTGACCCTTTCCTTTTTCTCTCTCAAACTTATCTTCACCCCCTTTCATAGATTCCTGTACATTCCATCTCTCCTCTTCCATCTTCCCTGTTCCCTCCTCAGCCATGCTCATTATAAATTCCCAGTGTGCCCAGGGTGTGTGTCAGTCCTCCTGTTGTTTTCTGTCTGTGTGTTCCTTTCTGCATCTGTGTCTGGGTGGTTCCCTGCTGCCTGTGTGTTTGCATCTCTATCTCATTGTGTGAGTGTAGTAGGTGCATGTTCATTGCTATCAATTTGGATGGAAGGAGTTACTGGGTGTAAGTGGAGTGAGGCAGGAGCCATGTGTGACCTGAACAGATATTTGCGCAGGTCATGCAGCATGAGGTCCACAGTGAACAGAGGAGAGCCACCAGGAGGCATCCATATCAGAATGGGCCAGAGTTTCAAATCCCACTGAAGGACATGCACCTTGGGCTGGAAGGACTGGGGTTTCTAGTCCCACAGATTGTGAGCCCTTCGGGGAAAAAATATATATACAGTACCTGAATGCACACCACTTTGACTGGTAGAAAAAGCAGTCTATAAGCCTAGTTAAATAAATAATGTATTCAGGCCCAGGACCCAATTCCTAGACCTCACAGATGAACAGTGCTGCATCAGGTTTTGCTTTGACAAGGCAGCCATCCACCATCTCTCCACTAAAGCTAAAGCTGCTCTTCCACTCTGCCACACTGAGGGACCAGTTCATTTCCATCCACCTCATGAGGGGGGGGGAGAGGAGGGGGGAGGGGGGGATGGAGGGGGGGAGGGGGGGAGAGGAGAGGAGGGGGGGAGAGGGGGGCTGGAGGGGAGAGGAGGGGGGGAGGGGGGGAGAGGGGGGAGAGGGAGGGGGAGGGGGGAGAGGAGGGGGAAGGGGGAGGAGAGGAGGGGGGAGGGGGGGGGAGGGGGGAGAGGGGGGAGAGGAGGGGGGAGGGGGGAGAGAGGAGGGGGGAGAGGGGGGGAGAGGAGGGGGGAGAGAGGGGGGGAGGGGGGAAGAGGGGGGGAGAGAGGGGGGGAGAGGGGGGAGGAGAGGGGGGGGAGAGGGGGGAGGGGGGGAGAGGGGGGAGGAGAGGGGGGGGATCCAGGAATGCTGATCCAGGAACTGCTGGTTCTGCTTCAGTAGGCACTCCCCACACCTAAGCAACAGATTTTTTGCCTTCCAATGCTGCTGGTGCTCCTTTCATAGACTTCAGCTCATTATGCTGAAACTTGAATGTCAGCCACCTCTTCCTCCTTCTTGCCCTCTTCCTGGATACTAGCATGTCTCTCCATCTCAATATCCTGAGTTCCCTCTTGGCTGGCCACCTGGTCCTCCACCTCACTGTGTACACCACCCTCTGTCTTGGCTGCTATGGACTGTGAGATGGGTCTCTCTCCAGGGTTCTGGCTTCCCATCAACACTGCTGCTCTCACCTGGATCATCGCCCATGGCCTCACCTGTAGAAAATCAAATTTACTTTTTATTTATTTATTTGAATTATTTCTATACTGCGCTCTTTAAAATCTGCGCGGTTTACAGGTAACAACAATTTGTACAATGCAGCGGAGCATACAATGCACATTACAGAGAACAGGTATAACAACTTGGGTTTAATGCACTCCTTCACTATGTGCAAGCCGTATCTTACTCACTGTGACAAAACCAATGTATGCTTATTTCACCTAGGATGTCTAGATTTGTGCAGTGTGTGACTGAGGATGGCATTCTTAAGGCTACTCATGCCTCCTATGGCACCAGCGCTGTCTATGCCTGCTTATGTTGTACAAATGCCTAAAGTTATAGTAAGATCCATCCTGTGAAGGAAGAATGCTGTGCTATCCCATGCCACACACTCTGTGTCTGCAACATGAGAAATATTCTCTTGTGCACATTTGGAGTGGATGTGGTTGAGCTGGAGGTTGGGGAAGTGACCTATACACATATCCAATTACCACTCATGCACCTAAGCACATACAGTGAAAGATGGACTGGCTAGTTATGCATGTTGGCCACACCTCTTGACTGATGAGGCACTCTGTAGAAGGACATTCAAATGGAGAAACAGCTGTTGGACAAAAGGGAGGTTATGTTTTTTGTGCAGAGTGCAAGAAAAAAAGGGCATATAGTTCTGTCAGATATGAATAGTGCTCTCCAACCCCCATAGCAGCAGGCCTGGAGAGTGCCCTATGTGTCCCAGTGAACCTCCTTCCAACTCAGTTACTCCATCTTTAATGGTTGTAGAGTGCTGTCTATGGATTAAATTTATCCCTGGGGGGTGGGGGGGAATCACTGTGGCTGTCTTCAGCTGCACAATAGTGTCATATGGAGGGGATGTTGGCTGAGCAACTGCCATACCATCACAACACTACAGATCTAGGAGGTGAGACCACACCACAGCATGGCATAGCATTACGACACCTTTAGTGACTGGTGCACACCTTGCTCCTGCTGCATTCACCACTGGAAAGACATGGCCTACCATGGGTGAAGGCAGCGATGATAGGGTGATAGATTATTGCATGCCCCTTTATCAGGCCAAGGTGTAGAGGAAGCCTCATCAATAAGTGGGAAAGCATGTAGAGAAAAGTAGGAATGGAATACAAGGTGTGCTAGAAATGCCTATTGTTATCATATGGGGTTCTGGAGACATCCAGCTTGCCCAGTTTCCTCACAGTCTCCTTACTCTTGGTGTCAAACACCTGGCACTCAAGGTCAGTCAAAGCCAGCTGGGTATCAGGATCTTATTTCACTGGCCTTCTGCTGTATTTTCTTCCTGAGCTCTTGCCATTTCCTTTTCAGGTCCTTTGAGTTTCTATTGCAATGGTGGATAGCACTGACTCTTTGGCATATGCCAAGCAATATCTTTTGCTTGTGATAAGCAGGAACATAGTCTTAAAATGGGCCTTCACCTTAACATAAAGAAGACAAAGATCCTGACAACTGGTAAAATCAATAAGTTCCTCATTGATGGAGAAGAAATTGAAATAGTAGAGAATTTTAACCTGCTTGGATCAATAATCAATAAAGAAACAACAAGTAGTCAAGGTACATCCCTAAACAAAGGCATGGGGAAGGGTGACCTGCATGGAGCGGCAGGTGCACCTACTCTTGCCACCTTGCTGGGCAGACTAGATGGACCATACTGGTCTTTATCTGCCATCATATACTATGTTACTATGTAAGAAATCAGATGATGTATTGCTCTTGCAGAATTACTATGAAGGACTTAGACAAGAGTATCAAGAGCAGAGATGTCTCTCTTCATATAAAGACTTGACTTGTCCAAGCCACGGTATTTTCAATAATGTCATATTATTGCGAAAGTGGACAGTGCAAAAGATAGACAGGAAGAAAATCAATGCCTTTAAATTATGGTGCTGACGAAGAATATTGTGTATATCATGGATTGCCTGAAGAATAAAGCAGTCAGTACTAAAGGAGATCAAATCTAAGCTTTCTTTAGAAGCTCAGATGACAAGACTTCGACTTTCATACTTTGGACACACTATGCGAAAAGAAAGATAATTAGAAAAAGACATCATGCTCAGCAAAGTTGAAGGTCAGTGCAAAAGAGGAAGGCCAGCATTGAGATGGATTGATATAATAGCATAAGTTATGGATACCACTCTATCAACAATGAGCCGAATGACTGAAGACCGAACACCGTTTAGGACAGCCATCCTAGGCTGGTGCTAGGGGTTCTGGCACCCCCCTCCCTCATTATTATTAATACTGACTACACCCTATCCTCTTTTTTCCCCAAACTCCTTTGTGAACGCTTCACATAGTGATAGTATTTCTTCTTCAAGTCCAGTGTTGAAAGAAAATTGCTGTGAAGGGGCAAATGTATAGCCAGAATAAAAATAACTATGGAGAAGTAAATACTTAGCAACATATGAATAGGCTATGATAATCCAAGAGCATGCTGAATTTTAGATATGGATCAAAAACACCTGCTTAACATATGTTGTTTAAATCAGCAATATATTAATGTTGTCATTGTCTTCCTATATTGCGACTATTCTTTGCAGCAACATTATACCAATTTTGCTTATAGTTTCTAGATGTACATTGAATATGGGCTCAATTTTTGAAGGTATTTACATACTTAACAGCTAGTGCCTTTGAAAATCCCAGATTAAGTCCCCTACAGGCCACGATTCTTTCTGGTTAGCATCGGGGCATGTTGGAGCATTCCAGGGCAGAGCATAGATGGGGAATGGTGCTAACTGGGTAGCAGCAATTCTGGATGCTGCCCAGTTAGTGCTCTGTGCCTTAAAGATAGTGAGGAAAACCCTCGGCTGTCTTTAAGGTGTCGGGGCTAACCAGGCAGTATCCAAAATCGCTGCTGCCCAGTTAGGCTCAGCGGCTTTCCGGCTGTGCAGCGAATCCCAGATTTTCACTTCCGTTGCTGCAGAAGTGAAAATCTGGGGTTAAGAGATTGGTGGGTGGGACTATGCAGCTATAATGCTTAGCCCTGCCCAACTGAAAATCGTGCCCTATATGGTTATCATGCTAAATTTTAGATATGGTCAGCTGTATAGAGAGCTCAAGATTATTTTACTCACTGAAAAAATATTCAGGAGAAAGATTTTGTACAAAATGTAGGAATCAAAAACGTGATGACCATACAGTCAATTTACATCTAGAAAGTGCAAGCAAAATTGGTATAATGTTGATTCAAAGAATAGTCGCAATATAGGAAGACAGTGACAACATTAATATATTGCTGATTTAAACCACATGTGTTAAGCAGGTTGCAAGCTCAAACCAATAAATCTATGCTTTTCCCTTGCGGGATCACAGGATGTGTTTTCATTTCTTGATCAAGCATGTGTTATTCTAGCTTTCTTTCACTTTAGCTTCACTTCCTGGCAGCAATTGTGGTGGAGAGAGGGCTGAGCCAGCTTGCAGGAGTAGCGTGTCCTGTGGGCAGATTCTGCTTAAGGCAGCAATTGCACTTTTGCACAGCCTTCTGCCTGAAGTAGCAGAATGCAAAATGCTGCTAGCATTGGAGATGAAATTTATTTATTTAACTTCTCTTCTATACCGCGCTATTCCTTATCAGTGTGGTGTACATTCAACAGAACCTTATACCATTCAGTCGGACCGCATTGCATTTACAGTGAACAGGGATTGAAACTTGGATATAACTGGGGTAATTTTCTACAGTTTATTTACACTGTTGCCTATACTTTCCGGCTATAGTCTATTCGGGGCAGGACAGGTTGGACTGGCCTTCCCTTTTCTTGCTGGGTATGTTATTGGGGTGCTCTAGGTGACTGGTGCTCGCTGACTGGTTTCTAGAGCTGGTTTCTGGGTAGTGTCTTATGAACAGATGATGCTTCAGTGCCTTCCTGAATTGAGTCAGATTAGTGATGGCTTGCATGTCTGTGGGGAGGGCATTCCAAGCTCTAGGTGTGTAGATCATGAAGGCCCTTTTGGATGTTGCCTTTGTGCATTTTGTCATTTCTTTAGGGATCATCAGGGTGTTCGCCGTTGTGGATCTTCTCTTGGGGGGTGTGATGTGGATCATCTTGCTGATGGATGTGGGGGGCTGATTGGTTAGGGCTTTGAAGGTCAGGACTAAGATCTTGTAGTGAAGTCTGGCCTGTATAGGTAACCAGTGGAGTTTCTTCAAAATTGTATCAAGGATGGACCACATCACACCAATTATGAAATGAATGGAGCACAGGTGACGTAAAGTGTGAAGACAATGGCAAAAAGATAAGTTATTCACTGCTGAGTGTTTAACAGTAATACCAGTTGCTTAGAAGCATGATATGCAGACGTAAACTGCTAGCAACTAGAGTGCAAGTTTAAGCCGTGCTATTTATGGGGAGAACAACACTGAGGTCGGCTTAAACTTGCACCCTAGTTGCTAGCATGGTGTCTATGCAAGTTTAAGCCGTGCTATTTATTTATTTAAAAGGATTTATATACCGCTTTGTCCTGAAATCAAAGCGGTTTACACTTCAAACAATCAGAGAAGTGTCAGTAGGGGTAGGCATGCAGTGTTAACACATGGGAGTAGTTGCGGGAGTGAAGGCAATGATTTCTTGGTGAGCTATATACAGGATGTGCTATGTACAAGGAGTTATATACAAGGAGGGTAGGGGGTACGGAGGGGGAGGGGAGGCGGGGTGTTAGGTAGCCATGGGCTAAAGTACAGGTTATTTATGTGATGTCGTTATAGTGTTCAATGAAGAGCGTAGTTTTGAGCTGTTTCCTGAAGTCCTTGAGGTCCATAGTTGATTTTTAAGTCATCCAGGAGGGAGTTCCAGAGAGTGGGGGCAGCCAGGGATAGTGCTCTTCTTGTTGTGTCTTGCCTGGCTTTGGTAAATGCTATGGGGGTGATGATGGAGCCTGAGGTGCCTCTCCTCCTTGGTCTGGTGCTTGTGTCGGAACTGATGAGGGGTTGTAGACTGTTTGCTGAGAGGTTGTGTTTGATTTTAAAGATGTTTAGTATTGCCTTATATCTGATGCGGGAGCTGATAGGGAGCCAGTGGAGGTGGTTGAGAATGGGGATTATGTGATCGTGTCTTGATGATCCCGTTATTATGCAGGAGGCAGTGTTTTGTGTCATCTGCAGGGGCCGGAGCACTGTTCCCTCTAACCTGTGCGCGTGTGCGCGCGCACACACCTCACCGAGCAAGCGCACATACTTTACAACAGAGCGCACAAAAATTACAGCTCTGATTCTGATAGAAAACAACACAGACGTCTTAAAATTTAAAAGTTATGATTGCAATTACTAGAAATTTCCCGCTTCATTTAGTAATCGTCTATTTTCATTTAATTTGATTAAAATCAATGTGGTGTACATACTGTATTCTGACGTGTAGTCAAATTTTAAAGTATATAACTCCGAGTGTCGTTATGTGGCACACAAAAATTTAACCTTCCTTCAAAAGCTGCACACAGCTGATATTTTATGCGCACACAGCCTACAGAAAATTAGAGGGAACATTGGGCCAGAGTGTTTGTTTTGAGAGTCCAAGGTAGATGGGGTTGCCGAAGTCTAATATAGATGTGATTAGAGCTTGACAGATGGTGCGGAAGTGATCCTGAGAGAGAATTGGCTTGAGGTGTTGGATGGTTCTCATTTTGAGGTATGCGTTTTTGGTGGTTCTGCTGATGTGCAACTGTAGGTTCAGGTCTTTGTCGAGTGTCACTCTGAGGTACTTTACTTCGGCCTTTATTGGTAAGGGGTAGTAATCAAAGGTTCTTTATTGGTATGGGAGTAGTAATCAAAGGTTCAAAAAAATCAAAGGTTCCTGTTATGAGCTATATATGATTACTTTTGTTTATACTGTTCCTTGTAAAAATAGAAAAATTGCCCAAAATAAATGCAAAATACTGAACAAACTTTCTTACATATAGAAATGCAAATTAAAACTAATGATTATAAGAAAAGTTATATTTTTTTGAGGATATGGGTCTCAGAATGAATGGGGAAGGGTAACTACAGGCCACAGCAATTGAAAAGCCTGAGAAATCCCTAACCCCTTCCTTACATCAAGGACCCAAGCAATCCTATTTTCTAATGGTTTTTTATACAAAAAGCAATTGAAAAAATGCAGATTTTAACTGTCAAGAGCTCTGCTATCTCTTATCTGAAAAAATGACGATAACTTGTGATGGTGAAGATTTTCAAACATCAATAACTTCAAACTTTTAAAGAAGAGACTGCTGACTTTAAATTGGAAAGTCCAAAACAACTTATCTGTTGAAGCTCAAAAAATCAGAATCAGTCTCTCTGCACCCGACGCAAATTTGTAGCGCTGATGCGTTTCACCGCCTTCGCGGTTTCATCGGGGGAAGCGTTTCTCTCACAGCATGTCATATGTTTTCAATTTGATGCATGGCAAATAGCTTAAAAAAAGAAATATATCGGTCAGTGATATAAATGCATAACTATGACAGATGGAGTCCAAGCCTATCAATTTATTCATAGATGTGATTCTAGCTATCTATAAATGTAATCATAATCGTGCCAACAGACCTTGTAGCTTCGTCTTGCAAAGTTGTAAACAGATCAAAAAAACGCCGCGCATGCGTAACTAAACGTCTGAGCAGGTATTTTATAGACCCGAAGGACATGTTAAAAATAGCCAATCATCAAACAGAACAAGGTGATGGAACATTATATCCGAGAGCGCTATGATCTCCTCCTTACAAACAGAACTGTGTGGTAGTTCTTAATTAGAGCTATAGACAGACTGACCAATCGATTTGAGAATTAAGACCTCCAGGGCAGACTGTCTGCAAACAATAAATCCAACGTTGCTCACTTATGAGTAAATTTTGACTCCGAGTTTTGCCAGCATAACCTGTTAAGGTCTGATCAATGCAAAAACATTTAAGCTGATCAAACTTATGATGAAATGCGAGACAATGAGCAACTATCGGTGCTTCTAATTTATGACAGTGGAGGCGACTGCGATGTTCACCCATACGTATTTTAAAAGCTCTAGTTGTTTTACCAATGTATAAAAGCTGACAAGGACATTGTATGGCATAAACCACGAACGTGGAGGTACAGTCAGTCAGACTACGTAATTGATATGTGATCCCATGATAAATAAATTGTGTGAGCTCTAGAGTTACAGCACAAATAGCACAATTCCCACATTTCATATGTCCAACCGGAACGGTCATAGCCTCTGAGGTGATAGTAATGCGAGGTGAACGTAATTCAGTCGGGCTTAATAATTCCTTGAGGTTCTTATTCCTTTGCCATACACAGCGAATGGATTTATCTTCCAATCCGGGTAAATGACTTAGAACATTACTGTGTCGATTCAGAATTTTCTTCAGTTTAATACTCAACGGAGAATGTTTTGAGATGAAATTGACATGTTCTTCTGTTCGATCATTCAGTCGTTTCTCCTGTAACAGTAAAGCCCGGTCATTGAATAACGCGCGTGTGTAGGCTTGTTTAACAACTGGTTGTGGGTACCCTTGATCATAAAAATTCTTCTGTAGTTGTTTAGAATGTAATTTAAATTCCTTCAGCTCAGAACAGTTACGTCGGAAACGAAGAAATTGAGAGAAAGGGAGGCTATTTTTAAGCTGTATAGGGTGAGCACTTTGGTAATGCAGTAACGCATTTCTTGCTACTTCTTTCTTATATATAGTTGTCTCCCAAGTAGATCTGCCTTTACGAATTTCCAGATCAAGATACGTAATTTTATCAGAGGCACAAATACTGATAAAACGTATATTGGGATCACATTGATTAAGCCATTGGTAGAATAAATTAAACTGAGCTTCTGAAGCAGTCCATAACAAAAAAACGTCGTCTATATAACGGCCCCAAAAAGGAATGTATTGCCAAAAATCAGATGAATATAACCATTTCTTCTCAAATTCAGCCATATATAAATTGGCTACAGATGGGGCCACCGTGGCCCCCATCGCAACTCCGGCTTTTTGTTGATACAAAACTTTTTCAAAAATAAAAAAATTATGAAAAAGGACCAATTGAGCTAAACGTTCTAAAAATGATAGTTGTTCCTCTGACAGATCCCTTCTGGTATGCAAGGCGGCCATCACACAATTCTGGTCACTGTATCTTAAAAAGAATATAGTGTTAATAGAAAAGGTACAGAGAAGAGCCACCAAAATGGTAAAGGGGATGGAAGGATAACCCTATGAAGAGAGGCTAAAAAGGTTAGGGCTCTTCAACCTGGAACGGGTAAATATAGATTGATTGTTTACCTCATCAGAATATAGAAAGACTAGGGGACATGCAATGAAGCTACAGGGTAAACTATTTAAGACTAATAAGAGAAAATATTTTTTCATTGAATGTGTAATCAAACTCTGGAATTTGTTACTGGAGGATTTAGTAAAAGCTGTTAGTGTAGCTGGGTTTAAAAAAGGTTTGGACAAGTTCCTGGAGGAAAGGTCCATAAATCACTATTAAAAGGGACCCAGGATATCACTGCTTGACCCAATGCAAGCACTGAGGAACCTGTGTCTTTTGGGGAAACTGCTAGGTACTTATGATCTAGATTGGCCACTGTTGGAAACAGGATACTGGGCTTGATAGACCTTGGTCTGACCCAGTATGACATATTTTATGTTCTTATGTTCTTAACTGCTGGGTTGTGGAGTTTCTAAAGGCAAGAATAAGCATTTCCTGTTTCTCATAGGAAATGCTTATTATTGCCTTTAGAAACTCCGCGACCCAGCAGTTTAAAAGTCAGCAGAGCCGCGGGACTGCTTTCTTTTTTGAAGCGGCTTTGACCTCCTCCCCTGTTGGCGCCCTTGTGCCTCGCTTACCCGGCTTATCGGGTAGTGCAGGCCCTGCTGGAAGATTGGCGGTTCTATTATTAGGCAGTTTCTATGGAGCAGCATATCAGAAATAAACACAGCTGGAGTGCCGACCCCTAGAAACTTGTTCTACAGAGCGCCCTCCCCTTCCCCGGAAGACATCCACAATAATCTATCGCGCCTGCAACCCCATGAACCCTCGTACATCAAACTGGGTATTGGCGACTTCAACCTTCCGGCCCTCCAAGACACCCATACCAAGGCCTTCATCGAGGCCCTTAAAGAGCTTGGATATACTCAGATAGTCGACGCCCCTACTCACGTAAAGGGAAACACGCTGGACCTGATCTTTGCTCTGCAGGCAGTCCTCGACCCAAAGCACAAGCTTGATCTATCCGTTAGCCCAGTGCCATGGTCTGACTACAGCCTGATAAGATTCCAGATGCCACTGCACCCCGACAACACTAGAGCCCAGCCCACACGTAAACCTGCCACAGCGTCATCAAAGCGCTTCTGGCCATTTAACAAGGAGGAAATTCTGAACAGAGCCCGGCCTCTCCATGACCCACCAGCACAGAGCCTCGACGACATGATCTCCGCGTGGAACACGAGCCTGGATGCCGTAGTCCACCTACCTCCCATTAAGAAAGAATGCTCCTTGGTACTCCCCTGAGCTAAGGATGTCACTTCTCCACCTTTGAAAGCTTGAAAGACGTTGGCGTCACTCACGATCAACTGAGAACCATGAAGCATACACTGGTCAATTGGGAAGACACCGTTCAGCAGTTACAAAGAGAATGAAGCAATTTCATGCAGAGATATTACAGCACTCCCTAAATAAACCACACGAGCTTTTCAACCTAATTAAGACCCTGATGAAAGAGCCTTCCCCCGCGCAACCAAGCCTTCCTGACCCACAGGAATATGCAGACTACCTGCAGGCCAAAACAAGCCAGACCAGCATGTCTACAAACTTCCATACTTCATACGGGGCACCCCACCTAACCCCTTCACCCACCTTGATGCCAGCCACGAAGGACACCCAGCACATCATCACTGCCTTCTCGGCCCCAACCGAAAAAGGCATCCAAGACATCATCACCGCCATAAACACCACCACAGCACCTAATGACCCTTGTACAGCATTTTGGATAAAATCCCTGCGTGCTGACCTCAGCCCTTTCCTGAGCAAACTCATAGAACTATCATTCTCGACTGGGACCTTCCCCTGAAGCCTGAAGCAAGCAGCCATCAGACCGCTACTAAAAAACAAGTTGGACCCAGCAAAGATGGACTCCTACAGGCCAATCTCAAGCATCCTTCTTCTAGCAAAAATTATTGAGAAGGTTGTCCAACGCCAACTTCATCACCACATCGAGACCAGCTCACCCCTCGACCCCTGCCAGTATGGATTACGGGAGTCACATGGCGTGGAGGCGCTGTTGACCACTCTATTCAGGACATTAATCCTTGGGTTGGACAACATCAGACAAGAGTTTGCCCTGATTTTCATGGACATTGCTGCAGCCTTTGACTCTGTCAGCCACGAAATACTCCTGACACGCCTCAGGGAGAAGGGTGCCCACGGTACTGCGCTAACCTGGTGTGCGTTATTCTTAACAGACAGATGGCAGTATGTTCGTTCCGGCCCCTCCATCTCTACACCTTTCCCGCAAGAGAAAGGCGTGCCACAGGGATCCTCACTCTCAGCCCTACTGTTCAACGTTTACATGCAGCCCATTTGCGACCTCATCCGCTCTTTCAATATCAATTGCCTGGTCTACGCCGATGACGTTTTGCTATATATGCCTATTTTGACAGATCATCCAGACCTCTCTCCACTATCCACCTGTTTCGATGCTGTCACAGATTGGCTGCACACACAGAGGCTCAGAATAAATTTCAAGAAAACGGAGTTCCTCTTTATCACCAGGAACCCAGCATTCACTCTGCCCACCTCGCTGAAAGTACGTGATGCTGAGCTCCTCAGCAAGCCCACGGTACGGTACCTAGGGGTTATGCTGGACCAACAGCTCAACATGAAGGCCCAGATAAACAACATGGTCAAGGCGATCTATCACAAAATTCGGATGCTTCGCCACCGCGACAGCTGCTTGAGCCAGAAGACTTCCGGACAGTCTATCAGTCACTAGTAATAACACATTTTGACTATGCGAATGCAAAACTATACGGACTCCCGAAGAACGCGCTTAACCCTCTACAGCTGGCAATGAATGCAGCCACCAGAATTCTGCATGGAGCCTCCAGGATGGACCATATCACCCCAATTTTGAAACATCTGCACTGGCTGCCGGTCCACTGCAGGATCTCCTTTAAAATTCTAATGATGACTTACAAAGCAATCAACAAGTGCTCCTCCACCTCCCTCACAGACCTCATCCAGACCACCACCCTCAACAGAGTAAGGAGATCAGCCTCCGCCAATACTCTGAAACTCCCGAAGGCAATCACAAAATGCTCTCAGGCAACTAGAAACAGAGCCTTCGCACTATATGCACCCACCTGCTGGAACGCCCTGCCACCTGCCATCCGTGCCATCAATGACCTCGCCCAGTTTAGGAAGGCACTTAAGCACTATCTGTTCCTCCAGTACTATACCGAACCAGATGACATCTCACAGCCAGTCACACACAGGACCCAGGGTTACACCCTCAACGCAGCCACTCCACAGGTTTGCAGCCCAGCCCTCTAGATCCCGACCCCCTCGACAGGTGGAGGTATACACACTAACCTGTCACCCTGTATATAGTGGAGCCAATCTGTAAATAGTGTTGAGCTGTCCACATAGCCTGTGACAGCTAGTTAAAGTGTACATAGTTACCCTGTTAGCCCTGTATAAAACCCCTGTTTATTGTAAGTCCAGTGTAGGTCCTGCCTGCACTGCACAAATTTGTTACCTGTAAACCGCGCTGATTCTAAAGAGCGCAGTATAAAAGAGACATTAAATAAATAAATAGAAACTGCCGCCTGAGGCCTCCGCTTCAGTTAGCCTAATGATAGAACCACCCCTGATAACAGCAGTGCTTTAAATGGTTTGCTAGAGTTGAGATGAAGCAGTAAGCTTTGATCCTCTCTCAGCTCTCTTTAGCAACTTTTAGCAGGGAGGGGGATTAGACTTTTTAGAAAAAAGGGATAAGGGGAAGTACTTCTGAGACACTTTAGCCCACTACAGTTTTATTCTTTCCAACCCATTGGAGATTGGAAAGAATTATATAAAACTACACCCCCACAACTGCCCTACCAGACTGATAACTGTCCCCATCAGGAAAAACCCCTCCTGCAACTACCTTAGAACCATGTAAACTATGCCACCCCAAAATCTACACCCCTGTAACTGCTTCAGTACACCATAACCTGCCCCATTTCAATAAGCAACTTCCCACAACTGCCCCACCACCTTACAAACTGTCATACACCACAAAACACCCAATTACAACTGCCCTTCTATAGCCAAAACTGCTACATCCCTAAAACATACCCCCTGCAACCACCCCACCAACCTGCAACCTGCACCACTCCCAAAAACTAGGGCCTGCAATTCCTCACCCCCTGTAAACTACCCCATAAAAACTACCATGCAACATTTGCCCCACCAACCCACACAATGCAACTCCCCTGAAAAACATTCTCTAGAAACTGCAGAACTACCCCTCAAACTACTCATCCCTAAAAAATACCACCACAGTTTCTCCACCAACTCACTAATCGCCCTACCCCAAAAAATTACTCTCCTGCAAGTCTGACCATCTCACCCCTACATCTGCCACACCACCCCAAAACTGCCCCATTCCAAAACATTATTGTCCTGAAATTGCCCCATCCCAAAACACCCCCCTCAAAACTGCCCCACCAACCCACACACTGCCCCACCCCTAAGAAAAACTCCCTCATAATTGGCCTACCATCCCACAAGCTGCTCCCAAAATGCCACACCACCCTGCAAAATGTCCCACTCTCAAAAACTGCTCCCTGCAACTGTTTGATCACTCAACAAATGCCCCTGCTTCTGCTCTATCACCTTGCATACGGCCTCCACTTCCAAATATGACCTCCCTACAATTGCCCTGACCCCAAGAGAACCTGGAAAAATTGGGAGACTGGGCGTCCAAATGGCAGACAAAATTTAATGTGGACTACTGCAAAGTTATGCGCTTCAAACTACGGTTCAATGATGCAAGGCCCACATTTGGAATCCACCACCCAGGAAAAGGATTTAGGAGTTATTGTGAATAATATGTTGAAACTCTCTGCCCAGTGTGCAGCAGTGGCCAAGAAAGCAAACAGAATGCTAAGAATGCTAAGGATATAGTCCTGAAGTCCCAAGGGATATAGTCCTGAAGTCCCACCTCCAGTCTGGCAGAACCCCTGTTGACATCGAGGAGAGAGGTCACGTGACAGGAGAGCATCACCCTGGTGTGGCAGGAAGTGATCCTGTAACTAGGACCTGTCCTCCAGGTGATGTAAAACCCTCTCGCACCGAGGAAGTTTCTCCAGGGCCATGTGCCCATGAGGGAAGGGTTAGGACAGCCGTTATAGTTGGTGATTCGATCATTAGGCATGTAGATAGCTGGGTGGCTGGTGGACGTGAGGATCGCCTGGTAACATGCCTGCCTGGTGCGAAGGTAGTGGACCTCACGCGCCACCTAGATAAGGTCTTAGATAGTGCTGGGGAGGAGTCTGCTGTCTTGGTACATGTCGGTACCAATGACATAGGAAAATGTGGTAGGGAGGTTCTGGAAGCAAAATTTAGGCTTTTAGGTAGGAAGTTGAAATCCAGAACTTCCATGGTAGCGTTCTCCGAAATGCTTCCTGTTCCACGCGCAGGACCCAAAAGGCAGGCAGAGCTCCGGAGTCTCAATGCGTGGATGAGACAATGGTGCAGAGATGAGGGGTTTTGGATTTGTTAGGAACTGGGGAACATTCTGGGGAAAGGAGGGGCTCTTCCGAAGGGATGGGCTTCACCTTAACCAGGATGGAACCAGGCTGCTGGCATTAACCTTTAAAAAGGAGATAAAGCAGCTTTTAAACTAGATATTAGGGGAAAGCCGACAGTCGCCCAAGAGCGGATGGTTCGGAAGAATGTATCCTTGAAGGATACTACCAAAAGCAGAGAGGTTCCACAAAAGAGTAAAGCAGCCCAAATGCCCTCAAGTATGGAGCAGACAGAGCTTAAAGGTCCCAATTTACCCATGTCTAACATGAATAACATGAATTAACATGAATAAAATACATTCTCTAAAATGCTTGTATGCAAATGCTAGAAGTCTAAAGAATAAGATGGGAGAGTTAGAATATATAGCACTAAATGAAAAGTTAGATATGATTGGAATATCAGAGACATGGTGGAAGGAGGACAACCAGTGGGACACTGTGATACCTGGGTACAAACTATATCGTAATGATAGAGCTGATCAAATTGGTGGAGCGGTTGCGCTCTATGTTAGAGAGGGCATTGACTCAGAAAGGATTAAAGTTTTGCAGGAAACAAAATCTGCTGTAGAATCTATATGGATTGAAATTCCATATAAAAGGGGGAAGGCAATGGCAGTGAGGGTGTACTATCGAGCGCCTGGCCAGAATGACCAAATGGATGATGAAATGCTCAAAGAAATCAAGGAAGCTAACAAACGTTACAGCGCAGTAATAATAATGGGTGATTTCAATTACCCCGGTATCGACTGGGTCAGTGTCACGTCAGGACATGCTAGGGAGATAAAGTTCCTAGATGAAATAAATGACTGCTTCTTGGAGCAGCTGGTTCATGAACCGACCAGAGGGGAAGCCATATTAGACCTAGTCCTTAGTGGAACACCAGATCTAGTGCAAGAGATAAGGGTGTTGGGGTCACTTGGCAATAGTGATCATAGCATGATCGCCTTTGATTTAATTAGTGGAGGAGGGATAGTAAGGAAATCCACAGTACTACCTTTTAACTTTCGAAAGGGAGACTATGATAAAATGAGGAAAACAGTTAAGAAAAAACTAAAAGGAGCAGTTGCAAAGGTTAAAGACGTACATCAAGCTTGGGTGTTGTTGAAAAATACTATCTTGGAAGACCAGACCAGCTGTATTCCACGCTTTAAGAAAAGTGGAAGGAAGTCCAAAAAACTGCCAGCATGGTTTAAAGGTGAGGTCAGAGAGGCTGATGTTGCCAAAAAAGCATCTTTCAGGAAATGGAAAAAAGAGCCAAACGACGAAACCTGGAAACAGCACAAATACTGGCAAGTCAAATGCAAGGCATTGATAAGGCAGGCAAAGAGAGAATTTGAGAAGAAGCTTGCTGCGGAAGCAAAAACACGAAATAAAGACCTTTTCAAGTACATTAGTAGCAAAAAACCTGTGAGAGAGTCAGTTGGTCCATTAGATGATAAAGGGGTTAAAGGAGCACTAAGAGGCGACAAGGCGATAGCGGAGAGACTGAATGAATTCTTTGCTTCGGTCTTTACTGAAGAAGATGTAGGGATGTTACCCATGACTGAAGTGGTATTTAAAGGTGCGGAAGAATTGAAGGAAATATCGATACATCGGGAAGCTGTCTTACAACTATTAGATAAACTGAAGAGTAGCAAATCACCTGGGCCGGATGGTATACATCCAAGGGTGTTGAAAGAACTGAAATATGAGATTGTAGACCTGCTCTCAGTAATCTGTGAACTATAATTAAAATCATCTCTAATACCTGAAGATTGGAGGATCGCCAATGTAACACCAATTTTTAGAGCAAATTTGTTTTATTAAAGGAACATTACCAGCCCCCAGAGGGGTTATGAACAATGTACAAAGAAGAGACACAGGTAAAACAAGCTAAAACAAACAGCATGGTTACATTTTCCTCCCCCCTAAACACGTTCCCCATCCTCAACAGTGTTCAGAAGCGCAGAACCAAAAACTGGGTTATCCCCCCCCCTTCCAAACTCCCCCCGGTGGCCCCTCTGGAGGGGGCGACTGCATGAGGTGCTTTTAATGGAGCGGCTCTGGGCTCAGGGGCATCCAGTACGTTGGCAGCGTTTTTTGTCTGCGTAGGGGCCCCATCTGCATTCTTTACCCCGTCACACCCGCAGCCGAATTCTTGATGGCAATTGACAGTCCCTCTTGGGCGGGCAGTTGGCTCTCTGATTAAGTGCGCCTGTCTTAGTCCTTGGGAGGGGATGGGGCAGGGGGGGGAGGGGAGGGAGGGGGCTCTAGGGGGGGGGGGGTAGGGGGGATGTGGTAGGGGATAGGAGGTGGAGGAAGAGGGGGGGTTAGTTTTCGTTCTGCCTGCTTGTCTCCCCTACCTTCTTGGAGCCGACGGTGGGACCCGGGAGAAGAGTACACCCCGAGTCTCCCTGAGGGCATGTGTTAGCGCTAGTGCGCACCTCTACTCATGCTTGAGGGGGTGGGGGGTGGGACCCTTATGGACACCAATTTTTAAAAAGGGTTCCAGGGGTGATCCGGGAAACTACAGACCGGTGAGCCTGACGTCAGTACCGGGAAAAATGGTAGAAACCATCATAAAGAATAAAATTAATCAGCATGTAGACAGTCACAACCTAATGGGAGACAGCCAACAAGGCTTTAGACAAGGAAGATCTTGTCTTACTAATCTGTTATGTTTTTTTGAAGGCGTGAATAAACAGGTGGACAAAGGTGAGTCGGTTGATATTGTGTATCTGGACTTTCAGAAAGCCTTTGACAAGGTCCCTCATCAGAGACTTTTGGCAAAACTAAAGAGTCATGGGATAGGAGGCAGTGTACTATTGTGGATCAGGAACTGGTTAAAAGATAGAAAGCAGAGGGTAGGGCTAATTGGCCAATTTTCCCAATGGAGAAAGGTGAATAGTGGTGTACCCCAGGGATCTGTGCTGGGTCCGCTGCTTTTTGACATATTCATAAATTACCTGGAAAATGGAATAACGAGTGAGGTTATCAAATTTGCAGATGACACAAAACTATTTAAAGTTGTTAAAACCCAAGAGGATTGTGAAAAATTGCAAGAGGATCTTGATAAATTGGAAGACTGGGCATCAAAATGGCAGATGAAATTTAATGTGGACAAGTGCAAGGTTATGCACCTAGGGAAGAACTACCCAAACTATGGTTACACGATGCAAGGTTCCACATTAGGAACAACCACCCAGGAAAAAGATTTAGCCATCATTGTGGATACCATGTTAAAACCCTCGGCCCAGTGTGCAGCGGCGGCCAAGAGAGCAAATAGAATGCTAGGTATGATAAGGAAAGGAATGGAAAATAAAACAAAAGATATTATAATGCCTCTATATCGTTCCATGGTGAGACTGCACCTTGAATATTGTGTGCAATTCTGGTCGCCGTACCTTAAAAAGGATATAGCGATTTTAGAAAAGGTTTAGAGAAGAGCCACCAAAATGGTAAAGGGGATGGAAGGATACTCCTATGAAGAAAGGCTAAAAAGGTTAGGGCTCTTTAACCTGGAAAAGAGACGGCTGAGGGAAGATATGATAGAAGTCTATAAATTAATGAATGGAGTGGAACGGGTACACGTAGATCGATTGTTTACATTATCAGAATATAGAAAGACTAGGGGACATGCTATGAAGCTACAGGGTAAACTATTTAAGACTAATAAAAGAAAATATTTTTTCACTCAACGTGTAATCAAACTCTGGAATTTGTTACCGGAGGATGTAGTAAAGGCTGTTAGTGTAGCTGGGTTTAAAAAAGGTTTGGATAAGTTCCTGGAGGAAAGATCCATAAACCATTATTAAGAAGTGACCGAAGATATCAATACTTGACCCAGTACAAGCATTGTGGAACTTGTGTCTCTTGGGGAAACTGCTAGGTACATATGACCTAGATTGGCCACTGTTGGAAACAGAATACTGGGCTTGATGGACCTTGGTCTGACCCAGTATGGCATATCTTATGTTCTTATGTTCTTATCATAAGGAAAGGAATGGATAATAAAACCAAGGCTATTATAATGCCTCTGTATTATTCCATGGTGCAACTGCACCTTGAATGTTGTGTGCAATTCTGGTTGCCATATCTTAAAAATGATATAGCAGACTTAGAAAAGGTATAGAGATGGCCATCAAAATGGAATGGAAAGATATCCCTATGAGGAAAGGCTTAAAAGATTAGGGCTCTTCAACATGGAAAAGAGACGGCTGAGGGGAGATATGATATAGTGATTCCGAACTATCAGCTTCAGCGTTTACAATCTATCCAAAATACTGCAGCTCGACTTATCACTTTTACCCATCGTTTTGACCATGTTACTCCCATTCTTCTTCGCCTGCACTGGTTGCCCCTCCATTTTCGTTTTCAGTATATGTTTCTCATCCTGATCCACCTCACTATCCATACTGGTAATCCTTTGTATCTTGCAGGCCTTATCTCCCTCCATACGCCCTATCGCCAACTCCGGTCCATTCATGCTAACCGTTTATCTTTACCCTCTCCATCACAAGCCCATCTGGAACAAACCCGACACTCTGCTTTCTTCTTTCTAGGTCCACTCCTTTGGAACTCACTACCACCTTCCCTTCGATTAGAACCCTCCTACCCTCAGTTCAAGATACTACTCAAAACTCATCTGTTTCAGCAAGCCTTTGATCTTCCTTCTAGTACCCCTCCCTGAATTTGTTGCGGGTTTTGTTTTGTTTAATGTCTGTTTTTTGTGTCCTGTCTCTCTTTGATTGTTTTGTTTTGGTTTTTTGAAAGTTCCTGTTTTAGCTACATGGCTTTTATTTACTTGTGCTGTTTTTTCTTTGCTTTCTTATTATTTATGGCGTTCTTTTCTATAGTTTGCAGTGTGGACCTTTTAATTTTATTGTACACCGCTTAATGTTTCGGCCAAAGCGGTCTATCAAATGTTTTAATAAAGATAAAGATAAAGATAATGGAGAGGTCACGTGATGCGGAGAGCACGAGCAGACGTGACTTGCTCGTGCTCCGGTCGCCCTCAGCCCAAACTGGGACTTTAGTGCCATTGTGAGCGATTGTAATGCCACAAAATTTGGTCATAAACTAAACAGAGGCACTGCTGCATTTATTGGGACCGGCGGAGAGTGTGCGGACAAATGGCGGTGATAGCAAAAATGGGCCGGAGGGAGAGAGACCGCACGGGAATCCCAAGCAAAATGGCAGAGCGGTAGCAGCGCTGAGCTTGCCAACGTCCCCTGCATTTCTGGAGGAAGTTTCGGCAGCGGTGGCAGATGCACTGTTTTCACAATTTGCAGCCCTTCAGGAGAAGATGGATACTTTACACACCTCAATGGGAGCCCTGGGAAACCAGCTACAGGAAGCGGAGGACTGTATCGGGCAAACAGAGGACAGCCTGGAGGCCCTAACTCAGGAAATGGAGGGCTTGAGATCTAAGCTGCAATCCCACGAGGCCAAACTCGACGACCTGGAAAACCAGTCGCAATGCAATAACTTGAGAGTTATGGGAATACCGGACTCTATTGCCGACATAGAGCTGGCGCATTACCGGGAAACCCTGCTCCCGCAACTGTTTGAAGGCTGCGATGAAGGAGGTAAACTGATTATTGAGCTTGCTCACCGTGTGGGGAACAAACGGGCCCGGAGTCAACGGCCGAGAGTGGTGCTCGCTAAGTTCCTTCAATTCCCGCAGAAAGAAGCAGTATTGAGAGCAGCGAGGCAGAAAGGGGTGATCATGCATGAGAACCTAAAACTGCGTATTGCTCAAGATTACTCAGCAGTGTTGAGCCAACAGGGAAGAGCCTATGCGCCCCTCTGCCAAAAACTGATTGAAGCCAAGGTTAAGTTTTCGGTGCAGTATTCTGCTAGGCTGCATGTGATTTATGAAGGGACACACCGGACTTTCGAAACGGCTGATGAGGCAAGCCCCTATATTGAGAAATGAATGCACGGGGCTTTAGATGTTGCAGCAATACCGAAATAAAGGCTCCAGAGGACATGTGGTTTCGCCTGGATTAACGCTTGGAGAACATGTATGCAGAGGGACAGCAGATGGCACAGAACTGGCCTGAAAGCTGTCTTAAAGCTTGGAGATGCAGTGGATTTGCAGTAGAAGTGCTGACCTGCTGTGGACATGGCTATGTACGGCCTGGGTGAAGGCATGGACCGGAGGGTCTCTTTATGTATATAAGTATACCTCTGCAGGGCTTATGAGTGTTTAATTAACAGGTTGAAAGTGTGTGGAGATTTCCCTTTTTCTGAATGTTTTGGTTCTAAGTGAAATTGTATAAGGTTCACTATGTGTGGTCGTTTGGCTGACCGCTATAGGAGGCGAGGGAGGGCAGCAAAAAAAAAAAAGGTACAGGGAGAGGGGTTGGGGGGGGCGACCATACACATTAAGTGAGACCCCAGTAATTTAAGTTGGTAGGAGTTGGTGATAAGAGAGAGAGAAGCTGATGAGAGGGGGGGGGGGGAGGGAGGGTAGTTGGGGGGGTAATCGGGGGGGGGGAGGGGCTCAAAAAGGGAGGGTAGATCGCAACCAAGGGCTTTGGAACCTGCAGTTAGTTAGCTATTTTAGTAATTTCAGGGAGAGGCTTCAGGCTGAGGGAGTCTCTTCTGAGAAGATAATACATACTGGGTGGAAGGGACCTGACACTGCCCCGGTGCTCTGAAGATAGTCTCTTGGAATGTCTGTGGGCTGGGAAATCCAATAAAGCGATATAAAATATTGCAGGCGTTGGCTAGGCAGCACTGCGATATTGCACAATTACAAGAAACCCACCAGACTGCTGAAGAGCATACTAAGCTCTGTAGGGACTGGGTTGGACAAGTGTGGGGGGCACCCAATATAGGAAAAAAGAGTGGGGTGGCCATCTTGATTCACAAACGAGTGCATTTTGGGGTGGAAAAAGAAGTTACAGATCCGACTGGGAGGTTCATGTTATTGCAAAGAGTTTTGGAGGGGAAGCCAGTAATAGTGGGAGATCTTTAGAGTCCTAACGTTTTAGATCAAAACCTTTATATCCGCCTTGCCTCCAAAGTGGAACAACTACCAGAGCTCCCACTGATTATGGGGGGCGGGGGGATTTTAACGGAGTTTTTGACATAGACCTAGACACATCCAGAGGGGAGGGAGCGCGGGAAAGAGCTCCAATGGCTCAGGTCTTGAAACGTTTTCGAACACGGCTCGGAGTGGTGGACCCATGGAGGATTATATGCATCAGTCGCGAGCTCACGGTTCTAGTGCGCAAATTGACTACATTCTGATCTCAGAGGGCCTGTTCGCCTATACCGGAGACGCGCAAATTGGTCCCACAGAGATATCCGATCATGCACTGATTTGGATAGAGCTACAATGGGGGAGGGGGGGGGAGCACTCGTAAAACGCGTATTTGGCGATTTCCACTAGAACTTTACAAGGACACACAATTTCATCACTTCATCAGACAGAAATGGCACGAATTTGAATTTAATCATCGTTGCCACCAGGAGGACCCCGAGTTGGTGTGGGAGACTGCCAAGGTGGTGTTAAGAGGTGATATAATTGGGTACTTAGCAAGGAAGCATCGTTTGATATCGGAGTGGATTATTCGCCTTGAACAACAAGTCATGAAGGCGAGACGCTTATGTGCGCATGCCCCTAATGCATTGAATAGGAAAAGATTATGGGAAATCCAGGTAGATTTAAATGAGATACTACATCAGAGAGCTAAGAAATCTATTACCACTATCAGCTATATTGTTATGGGGACAAGCCTGGGAAACTGCTGGCGCGATGCTTGAAGGGGCAGAGGGTTCGAAAATGGTAGCAGCAATCCGTGACGATCAGGGAATATTACATAAGGACAGTGTAGCTATTGCCCGAGTGTTCCGGGGTTTCTTTCAGAAATTATACTCAGCAGAGAATGGTTCCCCTACAAAGATGACAGAATCTTTGAGTGATTTGGATCTGCCTAGACTGAGTACAGAGCAAAGTGTTCAACTTGGGCAGCCAATAACGGCGCAAGAAATGCAGCAGGTCATTCTGAGGGCGAGTTGTTATAAAGCCCCTGGGCCCGATGGACTGGGAGCTGAATTTTATAAACTACTGCGTGATTTTATTACCCCCACCCTTGTAGCTGTATAGAATAGATGGGCTGAGCAGGGAGCCTTCCAATGGGGAAGAAACCATGCTCATATCATACTCATACCCAAACCGGGGAAGGACCCGGTACAGCCGGGGTCCTACAGGCCCATATCGTTACAAAACTTTGACTTGAAGCTGTTGGCAAAAATTTTGGCAAACCAGTTGGCCGAGGTATTAGGCCAGCTGGTGCATGATTCACAAGTTGGGTTTGTGAAAGGGCGGTATGCGGTGCGTCATTTATGGAAAATAGTGGCATCACTGGAATGGGTGCAGGACCGCCACTTGCAGTCACTACTCATTAGTTTTGACGCGGAGAAAGCATTTGATCGGGTTAACTGGCATTATTTGAAAACCCTGCTGCCCTACTATGGGTTCGGGCCTTCCTTTTGCAAAATGGTTGAGAGCCTATACACTGAGCCAACAGCGGGAGTGCTCTGTAATGGGGTGTTATCGGAGGCATTTTCTTTGGGTAGAGGTACACGACAGGGATGCCCTCTATCTCCTCTGCTATTTGTCCTGTCTGTAGACCCATTGATTAGGCGAATAGAGGACTCCCAGATTATACGAGGCGTGCGTATAGGAATGCAGGGGTTTAAGCTGTCAGCTTTTGCGGATGATCTACTGGTACACCTGCTTTCCCCTTGGGAATCATTACCCCGCTTGATGGAGGAATTTTTGAAATTTGGGAAATTTGCAGGCCTACGTATAAATATGGATAAATCCGAAGCGTTGGATGTATCTGGTCAGCTGCGGGGACACTGGGGTGGCATCTTTCCGCTTAAGTGGGCGGTGAACAACTTTGTATACCTGAGTATTTTACTGACGAAGAACCCACGGGCCTTATATGTTCGGAATATGGACAGAATTGTCTCTCGCCTGCAGACCCAATTAAAGGCATGGAGTCCCCTCCTGCTTTCCTTGTTGGGGAAAGTGGCAGTGGTGAAGATGGTGGTGCTTCTGCGGATTTTGTACTGGCTGCAGACCCTCCCGGTGTGGCTGCTGCGGCGCGACTTACACCGACTGGAAAAGGTAATACGGGGGTTCTTATGGAAAGGGGCTAGAGCGCGTATTCCGCTTAGCCGTTTGAAAGGGAAATGGAGGGGGGTGGGATTCCCTGATCTATGGTTATATGCACTAGCTTGTCAGGCACAACACACTGGGGACTGGCTGGGGGGAACAGAAGTCTACATGCCTAGGGCCTTAGAGGAAGCTTTTGTAGCCCCGCAGACACTACTTGCGGTGTTGCACTTAGAGAACTCGATGCTTCCGAGCAGACTAAAGGAGAGTGGGTTGCTTGGCTCAGCTCGGCGCACCTGGAGGCAACTCAATGTGTATTGGAACAGTTCATGGAAGGCTTCGAGCTAGGTGCCGTTACAAGGAAATGTTAAGTTTACCCCGGGGTTGGAAACAGCGACGTTTTGAGAATGGAGGGAACGTGGTATTCGGAACATTGGACATGTGGTGGAACCATCAGGTAAATGCAAATCTTTTGTATCATTGAGCTGAGAGTATGACCTGCGCAGAAGTCATTACTTTGCATACAGGGGCGGCCCAAGGGGGGTGCGGGGCCATGTGCGGAGACTCGGTGCGGGGCCTCATTTGCATAGGTGGCCTTATTTGCATAAATATTTGCATAATGTTACCATACACTAACTTTTAGTAAACATGTCTCTTAATGAGTGTATGGATAAAGAAAGACTAAAAGATTTCTACATTACTATAATCCAGTGCCAACCGCCAGGCACATTAGGAACTACTACAAACGCTGCCCATTTAGAACCCATAGCAAACCCGCCGTATCCTGACAGCATTACCAGGACTCACAAAGCACCATACCCTACCTATCAAAAGGCAACACTGCAAATATTAAACCAATACATTTCAGAGAATACTGGGGAAAGAGAACAAGTGGCAATGTCAAATAGGAATTACATAAACAGAATACCTCAGCTCAGTTACACATGCAGAACATAGACCATCACCAAACAAGGAATCACAATTTAGAAACAGGAAGGCAATAATTAAACTGGGAACCCCAAAAGCCAAACTTGGAATGTACAACAACACTGTAGAAATAAAACTATAAATTAATTTTCTCTTGTACCAAACAAAGCGCAGACGTTAATGATGCACATTTCCCAGAGCTTTCATATTCCAGTTAATAAATTCAAAATAAAGAGATATCTTTCTACCTTTTGTGCATTTTTTTTCAATTGCAATTGCTCCAGCCACTTTCTTCTGGTTTCTTCATGTTTTCTGCTAACTCTCCATCGTCTGCTGTCCATTTGTCCTTTCTTCTCTCTTCTAGTTTTTTTTCCATTCTCTCTTTCTACATCTGCTTTAACATTTTTATTTTATTTTTATTTAGCTGCATTTATATCCCGCTTTTCACCGGGTCAAAGCGGTGGAACATTGAACGAGAGGGGGGGACAATAATCAATTGTAAGGGTCTGGGCTGTCACCAGGCGGCCGACCTTAATGATTTTAACAGGTGTTTGGGACGTAGACATAGACATAGACATTTGAGCTACAGTCTCATTTGTGGTGGTTTGTTTCAGGTCCGAGGTATTCCTGGAATAGTGTGGTTTTTAGTTGTTTCCTGAAGGATAGGGGGTCTTTGTTGTTTCTGATGTGATTCAGTAGAGAGTTCCAGATGGATGGTGCATATAGTTCAAAGGCTCTGTTGCAGGTTCGTTGGTTGCATTTCGTCCTCTTATGGGGGATGGTGAGGGAGTTGTTGGTGGTTTGTCTGTTTTTTTTGTCGTGGGTTGGTCGGGCTAGTAGTGTGCGGATCTGGGATGTTTGAGTTTGGTAGAGAGCTTTGTGGGTGAGTAGGGTGGATTTGTACTTGACTCGTGCTTCTAGAGGGAGTACGTGAAGCTCTCTCAGGATTGGGGTGATGTGGTCTTGTCTTTTTGCGGTCTGGATAATTCTTGCTGTGGTGTTTAAGGCAGTCCGAAGTGGGTTTGTATGGGAGGCCGGGAGTCCATGGTAGATTATATTGCAGTAGTCTAGATGGGGGAATGTCATGGCTTGCATCACTGTTCTGAAGTCTTGTGGTTCGAGGAGAGGTTTGAGGCGCTGCACTGTTTTAGCCTTGTGGAATATTGTTGCGGCGGTTTTTTTTGATTTGCTGTTCCAGTGTGAGTGCTTGGTCTATGATGATACCTAAGTATCTTATCTGCGGATGTATCTGTATTTGTGAGGTCCCAATGTTGAGGTGTGATGGTGGTGTGAAGTACGGGTCCTTTGTTACTATGAGGGCTTCTGTTTTCTTTATGTTGATGGATAAGTTGTTGTTTTGTAGCCAGCTGGATACAGCTGTGAAGCATTCTGATAAGTGTTTGTTTGATGGGTTGGAGGTTGTAATTGGAGCATAGAGCATTATGTCGTCTGCATAGATGTGGAAGTGGATGTTGTGTATGCGTATGATTGAGCAGAGTGGTTGCAGATAGATGTTGAAGAGCATGGCTGATAGTGTGGATCCTTGGGGTACTCCTTGGTGTTACTGGAGGGGGAGGGGTTGATGTATTTGTGCGGATTATTTGATGTCTATTAGTTAGGTATGAATAGAACCATTGGAGTACGGTATCTTTGATGCCAATTGCTTGTAGTCTGTGTATTAGGATGTTGTGGGAGATGGTGTCGAAGGCCGCTGATATGTCTAGAAAGATCATGGCATATCCAGAGTGTTTGGCTTGGGTCTCAACTCCGTGGAGTGGGCGGAAGCCATGCTGTTGTGGGTCCAGTATGTTGTTGGTGTCCAGGTGTTCTTGGAGCTGTCTCTGAACTACTTTTTCAATGAGTTTGGTGGTGAATGGGAGGCTTGCGATGGGTCTGTAGGAGGCGGGGTCGAGGGGATCCAGGTTGTGTTTCTTTAGTGTTGGTCGAATGATTGAGGTTTTGAGGAGATCTGGCATATGTCCTTGTCTGAGGGATTCATTGACAATGTGGGCTAATACTAATACTAATACATACTAATCTTTCTCCTTTTGCTCTTTCCTCATTCCTATTTCATCCACACAAATTTTACCCCTCCATCCTCACTTACTCTCCCAGTACCCGGCCAATTGTAGATTTTTCATCCCTCCCACACAAAATATTTTTCCCCTGTCCATTTTACTCTCCCAGCCCCATCCCATTCTAATCCTCCCCCAACATCAGCTCCCTTCTAGTTCCAGTCTCACCCAGCATCCATTCCCTTCTAGTCCCTGCATCAGCCCATTTCCAGTCCTAGCCCCCCATCAGCCCATTTCCAGTCCTAGCTCCCCATCCATTTCCAGTCCGAGTCCCTTCATCAGCTCATTCCAATCCTAGCCCCCCATCAGCCCATTTCTAGTCATTTCCTAGCCCCACCATCAGCCCATGTCAAATCCTAGCTCCCCTCCACTCAGCCCAATTCCAGTCCAAACCCCCCATGAGCCTACTTCCAGTTCTAACCCCTCCATGAGTCCATTTCAATTCAAGCCCCCACCACAGCCCATTTCCAATCTTAGCTCCCCCCAACAGCCCATTTCCAGTCCTATCCTAGCTGCTCCATCAGCCCATTTTCAGTCCTAGCTCCCTTCCCTCACAGCCCATTTCCATTCCAAGCCCCCTCCCCATCAGCTATTTGCAGTTCAAGCCTCCCCTTCCACTCAGCCCATTTCCAGTCCTAGCAACCCCCCAACCCATTACCAGTCCTAGCCCCCCATCAACCCACTTCCAGTCCTAACCCCCCATCACCCCATTTTCCGTTTAAGCCCCCCCTATAACCCATTACCAGTCCTAACCCCCCATCAGCCCACTTCCAGTCCTAACCCCCATCAGCCCATTTCCAGTCCTAACCCCCCATAGCCCATTGCCAGTCCTAACCCCCCCATAAGCCCACAGCCCATTACCAGTCCTAACCACATCAGCCCACCTCAAGTCCTAACCCCTCCCCATCAGCCCATTTCCTGTCCTAGCCCCCGTAGCCCATTATCAGTCCTAACCCCCCCATAGCCCATTACCAGTCCTAAACCCCATCACCCCATTTCTAGACAGCCCCCATCAGCCCACATCCCATTACCATTCTTAACCCCCCATAGCCCATTACCAGTCCTAACCCCCCCCAACAGCCCCCAGCCCATTTCCAGTCCTAACCCCATCAGCCCACCTCAAGTCCTAACCCCTCCCCATAAGCCCATTTCCAGTCCTGGCCCCCCCATGGCCCATTATCAGTCTTAACCCCCCCATAGCCCATTACCAGTCCTAACCCCCCATCATCCCATTTCCAGACAGCCCCCATCAGCCCACAGCCCATTACCAGTCTTAACCCCCCCATAGCCCATTACCAGTCCTAACCCCCCCAACAGCCCACAACCCACCTCAAGTCAAGTCCTAACCCCCTTCATAGCCCATTACCAGTCCTAACCCCCCCCCCCCCATCGGCTCATGGAAAATTTAAAAAAAAAAAAAAGCTGGCTGCTGCTGCTGCTGCTGCCGCCGTGGCAGCAGCAGAATGGAGTGTCCCGCGGGCCCCCTCTGCCCGGCTGAGCTCTCCCTACCCGGCTGAGCCCCTCTGCGCCGGCTTTCACATACGCGAAGGGAGAGTGTCTCCCTCGTGTCTCTGTTAAGCCCGCAGGGGCAGATGGGAAATTTCCCATCAGCCCCTGCTTCCCATCAGCCCCTGCGGGCTTAACAGAGAAGCGAGGGAGACACTCTCCCTTCACGTATCTGAAAGCCGGCGCAGAGGGGCTCAGCCGGGTAGAGAGAGCTCAGCCGGGCAGAGGGGGCCCCGCGGGACACTCCATTCTGCTGCTGCTGCGGCGGCAGCAGACAGCTTTTTTTTTTTTTTAATTTAATTTTTAAAAAAGCAGAATGTTCTTTGCGCGGGGCCCCCTGAAACGCGGGGCCCTGTGCAAAAAACATTCTTGCTCAATGGATGGGCCGGCCCTGTTTGCATATGTGCAGATCTCTCACTATGTGGCTTCATTACCAGAGTCTGTGCTTCCTATTGAAAGATCAGCACAGATCTTAGAATTTTTTGACTTGGGAGAGGACAACCCTCCATCGATTGCAGTGTTGAAGACAAGGTTGGATCGGTTTGGATTCGTACCGGATTATAGGGGGGGGTGGAGACTGCCTGGGCAGCGGAGTTGGACCACAAGGTGCAGCCTGACTCAATTAGGAGTGCTTTACGACGGATCGGTAGAGGGAGCAAGGTGGAGAGAAATACAATTTAAGTGTATCACCCGAGTGCACTTTTCACCTAGGAGAGCATTACGTAGTCATATCACATCATATGGTAGTTGCCCCAGGTGTTCGGAGCCTTTGGCAAATTTGATACATATATGGTGGAGTTGTTGACACCTTTGCCCCTATTGGGCGCGGATCTGTACCTTCATGAGTGGGCTGCTCAATCAGAGAGTTCGATGGACGGGATTCTTGGTGGCCTTAGATCAGTTTGGCCTCACCCAACCCAGGGGGAAAGGGGAGCGCTTATTGGTTCATAAGGCATGTCTGGTGGATAAGGGCCCGATATTTTGTAGATGGAGAGAGAAGGCCTCTCCCACTTTTTGGGAATGGCGCAATAGCTTTCATCAACTGATGCTCGCAGAAATATGGAGGGCGCGGGGCAGTGTCCATAGATGGTCTTCCTTTTTGTTGATTTGGGAACCCTACATTCAAAGTTTAGGGCCCCATAGTCGCAATGAAATACTGCAAGTAGGTAGTTAATTAGCTAATAGTAGGGGCAGACTGAGATGGGGTAGGGAATAGCTCGGATGGTAGAATTTGATAGAAGCTTGGGGGAATATAGAGGGGGTTGCGATTGTAGGGAGGGGGGAGGGGATGAGTGGGGGGGGGAAATGTTTATAAAGTTATAAATCACCTGTAATTGGCGGTTGCTTCCGAGATGGGGATCAGAGTCAACTCCGTTCGGAGACTGATGAGCCTGTAGTTGTTGTTGTATGTTGTTGTTATGTGCTGTCAAGTCGGAGTCGACTCATGGCGACCCTCTGGATAGCTATCCTAAATTGTGTTCGGTCTTGAGTCAGGCGACTCATTGTTGATAGACTGGTACCGGTAGCTGCTGTTATTGTATCGATCCATCTCATTGCTGGCCTTCCTCTTTCTATCTTGCCAAGCATGATGTCTTTCTCTAATGATCTCTCTCTTCGCATGATGTGTCCAAAGTATGAAAGTTGAAGTCTAGTCATCTGAGCTTCTAAAGAAAGCTTAGGATTGATCTCCTCTAGTACCGACTGGTTTGTTCTTCGGGCAATCCATGGTATACACAGTATTCGCCGCCATCACCATAATTCAAAGGCATCAATTTTCTTCCTGTCTATCTTTTTCACTGTCCAGCTTTCACATCCATATGATGTTATTGAAAATACCATGGCTTGAACAAGTCAAATCTTTGTATGGAGAGAGACATCTCTGCTCTTGAGAATCTTATCTAGGTCTTTCATAGCCATTCTGCCAAGAGCAATGCGTCGTCTGATTTCTTGACTGCTTATTGCTTCTTTATTGATAGTTGATCCAAGCAGGTTAAAGTTGTTCACAATTTCAATTTCTTCTCCTTCAACGATGAGCCTATTGATTATGCCATTTGTCATGATCTTTGTCTTCTTTACATTAAGGTGCAGGCCCATTTTGAGACTATGTTCTTTGATTGTGAGAAGCAAATGTTTCAGATCATCTTCACTTTCAGCCAGTAATGTGGTATCATCAGCATAGCGAAGGTTGTTGATGAGTCTTCCACCAATCTTCACACCTCTGTTGACTTCATACAATCCTGCTTCTCTGATGATTTGTTCTGCATATAAATTAAACAGGTAGGGAGAAAGTATGCAGCCTTGTCTTACACCTTTGCTTATTTTAAACCATTCTGTTTCTCCTTGTTCCGTTCGAACTGCTGCTTCTTGATCAATGTACAGATTGTGCAAGAGTACGATCAGGTGTTCTGGTATACCCATGCTTCTTAATGTGGCCCAGAGTTTCTCATGGTTTACACAGTCAAATGCCTTGCTATAGTCGATAAAGCACAAATAGATATCCTTTTGGTATTCTTTAGTCTTTTCAAGGATCCATCTCACATCCGCAATGATGCCTCTTGTTCCTCGCCCTTTCCTGAACCCTGCTTGCACTTCAGGTAGTTCTTGTTCCAGATATGGTTGTAGTCTCTTTTGAATAATCTTCAGTAGAATCTTGCTGGCATGTGGGATCAGAGCGACTGTGCGATAATTTCCACAGTCAGTTGGATCACCTTTCTTTAGTATTGGTATAAACACAGATCTTTTCCAGTCAGTTGGCCATGATGTTGTCTTCCATATTTCTTGGCAGAGCCTTGTAAGTACGGTAACAGCTGCATCAGATTGCTGTAATACTTCTATGGGAATGCTATCAATGCCTGGTGCTTTGTTCTTTGATAAGGCTTTCAATGCTGCTTTAACTTCTTCTTTCATCACCAATGGTTCCCGATCATAAGGTACAGGTTGAAACGACTGTTGGTCCACTTGATCTTTATCATATAAAAACTCTGTATATTCCTTCCACCTTTTCTTGATCTTCTCAGCATCATTCAACATAGAACCTTGAGCATCTTGTAACATTCCAATTTGAGGCTGGAACTTTTTCCTTAACTTTCGTAGCTTTAGGAAAGCCGATCTTGTTCTTCCTCTAATAGTTTCTGCTTCTATTTCCTTGCATGCGTCGTTGTAGTACTTTTCCTTGTCCTGTCTTGCTGTATGTTGGAAATCTCTGTTGAGTTCTGTTATTGTCTTTCTTTCTCCTCTGGCTTTAGCTTCTCTGCGTTTCTGGGCATTTTTCAGAGTTTCTTCCGTCATACATTTTGGCCGTTTTTGCTTTTTCACCTTTTGTAGAGACTTCTCGCTTTCTTCCAACACAACCTTCTTGATGTCATTCCATAACTCTTCTGGAGCTCTGTCATTTGTAACTAAAGCAGCAAATCGATTTTGCAGGCAGTCTTTAAATTCCAGTGCTATATTCTCAAGGTCATATTTTGCTGCATTCATGAGTGGTTTGCCCTTTTTCAACTTTAGCTTGAGTTTGCATACTAGTAGTTGATGATCTGTACCACAGTCAGCTCCAGGTTTTGTCTTTGTTGATGTTACAGAGCTTTTCCATTGTTGACTTCCACAGATGTAGTCAATTTGATTTTTATTCAATCCATTGGGTGAAGTCCATGTGTACAGTCGCCGCTTGTGTTGCTGGAAGAAGGTGTTTGAGATGAATAGATCGTTGGTCTTGCAGAATTCTATCAGTCTTTCTCCAGCTTCATTTCTGTTGCCAAGTCCATATTTTTCAACTACTTTGCCTTCTTCTTTGTTGCCAGCTTTTGCGTTCCAGTCACCCATGACTATCAGGATATCCTGTTTGCATGTTCTGTCAATTTCAGCTTGTACTTGTTCATAGAACTCTTCAATTTCATTCTCTTCTGCAGCTGTTGTTGGGGTATATACTTGAATTATAGTTGTGTTGATAGGCATTCCTCGTAGACGAATAGAGATTAAGCGTTCGCTGACTGCATTGTATTTCATTACAGTTCTTGCAAGTTTCTTCTTTATTATAAATGCAACACCATTTCTTCTTTGTCTTTCATTTCCAGCATAGTAGACCATGTGATCGTCTGATGCAAAGTGCCCGATGCCAGTCCATTTCAGTTCGCTGACACCCAACAGATCAAGTTGTACACGTTCCATTTCATTCTTGACCACCTCCAACTTCCCTTGGTTCATGCTTCGTACGTTCCATGTTCCAATGCGTAAGACATCTTTACAGCTTCTGACTCTCATTTCATGCGCAGCTACATCAGCAGTCAGACATCCCGAGGGCTTTGATCCAACCACATCATAAATGCTGGCTTTACTCTGAGAAGTCTTCAGCTCTTCCCCAGTAGCTAGTTGAGTGCCTTCCGACCTGGGGGTCTCATCTTCCAGCACTATAGCACAATTAGTTTTGTTGTAATTATCCATTGGGTTTTCATGGCAAGATACAGAAGTAGATTGCCGGGCCTTTCTTCCGCGCAATTTAAGTTTGGTGTTGTTGCTGTTGTCACAGAAATGTGATCCTCCACCGTCAACACTATCCCATTCTGCTGCTGCCCAGATGGGTGGTTTGTCTTGGTCTGGCACCTCAGCTGAGACCTGTCCATCTTGGGAGACCCTGCCAGTAGTTAAACTACCGATAGTTTAGCTCTCAGCATCACTGATGCACACAAGCCCTCACAGCACGACAAGCTGCAAACCAAGTGAGGGAGTTGTATGTTGGTGATGAATAAATAAAGTTTTAAAAAAAATAATGAATTGAGTGGAACAGGTAAATGTAGATTGGTTGTTTACTCCTTCAAAAAGTAGAAAGACTAGGGGACATGCAATAAAACTACAATGTAGCCCATTTAAGACAATGGGAGAAAACATTTTTTCACTCAATGCATAATCAAACTCTGGAATTCATTACCGGAGGATGTAGTAAAAGCTGTTAGTGTAGCTGGGTTTTAAAAAGGTTTGGACGAGTTCCTCGAGGGAAAGTCCATAAACCATTACTAGAGGACCAGAGAAATCTACAGTACTTCTTACCCCAGGATAAGCAATGTGGAATTTGTGTACCTTTTTGGAAACCTGAAAGGATTGGCCGCTACTGGAAACAGGATACTGGGCTTGATGGACCTCTGCCTGACCCAGTATGGCATATTTTATGTTCTTATGTTCAAAGACTACTCCCCCATAACTGCTGTACCCATCAAATATATCCCCCCTCTTGCAACTGATCCACTCTCAAAAATTCCCCTCATACAACTGCTCCATCTACAAAAACGTTGCACTGTAATTGCCTTACAAATGACCCCACCCCTCAGAACTACCTGCCCACAACTGTCACCAACCCCTAAAACTGTGTCCTCATTAAATGCCCCACCATCCTCAGCTACCCCACCACAGACACAACATGTGTACAACACACACAGAACATGCAACAGAAATATACACACACACAGACACATGAACATCACACACTTCCAACACACAAACACATGAACACCACACACACACACACACATACAAATTGATTATAAATAATTCCCAGGTATGATGTACTGCATTTTACATTATTCACATATATATTTCATTTTCTTTGCTGTTATTTCTACTGTCAATTCTACATCAATTCCTAACAGGGGCTCTGCATTTCAAGCAAAGGTAAGAATGTGTGGCTTTTAATTACGAGGTCTCTGCCTGAGAGCTCTTAAAAGGGTTCTGGTACATTTTTACAAAGTTACATTCTTTTTTGGTGCTTTTTTCAAAAGGAGAAATATTTTCTTTAGTGGTGTAGGTTTAAAACTCTGTTTTTAGTCTCTCTTTCCCAGCTCTTTGAAGCCATTGACACCTCATCAGGAGTTAGTGGGCCTGATTAGACTGTGAAAGAACTGAGGGCAGCTGAGGACTGCATAAAAGTCTTCATAGCCTTGCAAGTTTAGGCATTCCTAACAGGGACTCTGCAATTCAAGTAGAGTGTGTGGCTTTTAATTAATTTTACCTTGTTAACATCCCAGTTTAATTCCCTTGTTCAATGTAAGGTTTTATTTATTCATTGTAAACCACTTTGAATACAAGATAAGGTGGTATAGAAAACATGTTAAATAAATAAATAAATGACTAGCTCTCTGCCTGAGAGCTCTTGAAAGGGTTTGGTAAATTTTTAAAACAGTTACATTCTTTTATTTATTTAACATTTTTTTAAATACCGTTTTTCTGCAATTCAAAATGGTCTGCAAAGAACAGTTTATTCACAGCTGTTTTACAAGGAACAACAACGGTGTGAGAAATGGTAAAACCTTTTCAAAAGAACTACTTTCAAAATATCGATTTACATATTTACATTGGGAGATGAGAGGTAGGAGGATGGGATGCTTTTGGTACTTTATTTCAAAAGGGGAAATGTTTTTTTTTAGTGTTGTAGGTTTAAAACTCTGCTTTTAGTCTCTTTTTCCCAGCTCTTTGAAGCCACTGATACCTCATCAGGTATTAGTTCCCCCCTACCCACCTCACCCCAGCACCCACCCACCCCTTGTGAGCATTCTTGCTTTATAGGGCAACTTCCCAATTAGCTACACACAGGGACTTAGAACAGCATGTTTAGAACACACTTAAAAGAGGTTAACTGCTTTTTCTCTGAAAGGACAGCTGAGAAACAGGCTGGTACTTTGATAAGTCTCTCTCTCTCTTTTACTTCAACGGGTACCAAAGCTCCACCGACTGAACAATGGCTGGGAAACATCATATTGCCACAGCTGTTGCCCCCATTATAGATTTTGCCTCTGTCCAGACAGAGATCCCAATGCCAGTTGAAGGACTGGTTCCATGTGCAGGATGCCTGCATGCTCAAGCTCTCAGGAAACAAGTGAAGGAACTCAGAGAAGAGGTGGTGAGGCTGAGGAGCATTCAAGACAGTGAGAAGTACATTGATAAGAAGTTCTCCAGCAGAGGTGAAGATGGCAGCCTATAGAATGATGAAGGTTGGACATGAGTCACCAGGGCCTGAAGAATCACCAATCCAACTCCTTCAGCCCTTGAATTGAAGAGCCATTATGCAGCCCTGGAAGTGGAGGAGGTGAAAGCATCCCAGGAAAGGGAAGAACCAGAGCTTGAGCACCCCAAAGTTGCAGAATCAGTAATCATAAGGAAGCGAAGGGTAGTCGTGGTTGGTGACTCTCTTCTGAGGGGGAATGAGACGTCCATCTGCCAACCAGACTTGATGTCCAGAGGGGAATGCTGTCTGCCAGGTGCCAAAATCCGAGATGTTATGGAGAGTTTGCCGAGACTCATTAAGCCCACTGACTAATACCTGATGTTGCCCATCCATGTTGATACAAATGATACTGCCAGGTATCCCTCTGAGTGTATCAAAAGTGACTTCATGGCTCTGGGACAGAGGGTGAAGCAGATAGATGCACAGGTGGTGTTCTCTTCAATCCTTCCTGTTGAGGGTACAGGCCAAGGCAGAAAAGTTCACATCTTGGAGATAAATGCATGTCTGCGTGGATGGTGTCATTGAGATCGTTTTGGTTCCTGGACCAAGGGATGCTGTTCCAAGGGTTGCAGAGCAGAGATAGTGTCCATCTAGGATGAAAGGAAAGTGATTAGTGGTGTGCCCCAGGGTTCAGTCTTGGGACCGGTACTGTTCAATATATTCGTGAGTGATATTGCCAAAGGGCTGAATGGAAAAGTCTGTCTTTTTGCAGATAGCACCACAATTTGCAACAGAGTGGGCTCCCCTCAGGGACTGGGGAACATGAGGAAAGATCTACAAAAGTTGGAAGAATGGTCTAATGCATGGCAGTTAAGATTTAATGTGAAGAAGTGCAGTGTAATGCACTTGGGAAGCAGAAATCCAAGAGAATTGTATGCGATAGGGGGCGAGAGATTAATGTGCACAGATCAGGAGAAAGACCTCAGTGTGATTGTTTCTGATAATCTCAAGGTGGCGAAACACTGTGACAAGGCGGTGGCAAAAGCCAGAAGGATGCTGGGTTGCATACAGAGAGGACTTACCAGCAGAAAGGAAGAGGTACTAATGCCACTGTACAAGTCGCTGGTGAGGCCTCACTTGGAATATTGTGTTCAGTTTTGGAGACCGTATCTTGCAAAGGATATAAAAATGCTGGAAGCAGTTCAGAGGAAGGCAGCCAAAATGATTTGGAGCCTGCGTCAAAAGACTTATGAGAAGAGACGAAGACCTAAATATGTACACTCTGGAGGAGAGGAGGGACAGGGGAGATATAATTCTGACCTTTAAATACTTAAAGAGTATTAATGGACAAACAAACCACTTCAAAAGATGGGGAAGCTATAAAACTAGAGGGCATAACATGAAGCTGCAAGGGAGTAAACCGAAGGGCAATGTCAGGAAATACGTTTTCACTGAAAGGGTGGTGGATGCTTGGAATGCCCTCCCGATGGAAGTGGTGGGGGCAAATACAGTGACAGAATTCAAAATGGCATGGAACAGACATAGTGGATCCCTTTATAGCAACAGGATAAAATCAAAATAAGCATAACTATCTCTTATATCTGAATAAATAGGTGTGACCTACACGGAGCGGTGGGTACACCCCTAAACAAAGGCATGGGGAGAGGTGACCTGCATGGAGCGAAAAGTGCGCCTACTCTTGCCGCTTTGCTGGGCAGACTAGATGGACCATACTGGTTTTTATTTGCCATCATATACCATGTTACTATGTTACTATCTGTCCAAAAAGGGTTAACATGTCTTCAGTAGCAGACTGGCTAACCTACTGAAGAGGGCTTTAAACTAGATTCATTGGGGATGAGTGAAGAAAGCCCCCAGGTAAGTGAAACATTAAATACCTCTAAAACAATGGGTAGAAGGGGCAACATCTAGAAAGTGGTTTGTATAAATGCTCGTAGCATGGGAAATAAGATCCCAGATGTTGAGGCTTTAATGGAAGAGGCTGACTTTGATTTAGTGGCGGTAACAGAGACATGGTGCAAGGACAACCACGACTGGGGTGTAACTATACCAGGCTATACTTTATTCAGAAAAGACAGGGGAGGAAGAAGGGGAGGAGGAGTGGCACTATATGTAAAAAAATAGTATTAAATCTATGGAAATATAGAGCTTAAAATGGAGAGAAGAGTCATTGTGGGTTAAACTAGAAAGAAGGAAAGAGAAATCCATTTGCAATGGCAAATACAGACCTCCCTCACAGGGAGAAGTGGTGGATGGAGATTTAATATAAGACATATGCAGCATTGCCAGGAAAGGGGAAGTGCTACTGATAGGGGATTTCAATATGCCAGATGTTGATTGGCACATCCCTGCTGCTGTATCATCTAGAAGTAGGAAGATCCTGGATTCTCAACAGGGAGAACTATTCAGACAACTGGTAACAGAACCTACATGTGAAGGGGCCATACTGGACTTGGTGCTTACCAATGGTGAAAGTGTTTCTGATAATGTAGTGGGAGATCATCTCACATTTGGTGATTACCAGATGGTGTGTTTCAGTATTAGGACTAGGAGTGATAAAATCCATTAAAAAATGAGGGTTTTAGACTTTAAGAAAACTATCTTTGCCAAGATGGGCCAATACCTCAGGGAGTCATTAGCAGGATGGGAACAGCTGGGGGATGTAGAAAAACAGTGGGCAAAACTGAAAGGGGATATTTTATGGCAACCAATCTTTTTATTAGAATGGTAAATAAAGGTAAAAGGAAAATGAGATCACTATGGTTCTCAAAGGAAGTAACTGTAAAGGAGAAGAAAAAGAGGTAGGCCTTCATGAAATACAAGAGATCATAGAGAGAGGAAGAAGGGCATCTGTATTTGGAAATTCTTAGAGAGGTTGGCAAAGTAGTCAAGAACGCAAAGATTCAAAAAGAGGAGGAAATAGCCAGTGCAATAAAATTGGGGGGGGGGGAGACACATTTTTTAGATATGTTAGTGAGAGGAGGAAGGGCAAAAGTGGTATTGTCAGACTCAAGGGTGAAAAGGAAGCACAAGTAAAACTGATGAGGATAAAGTGGAAATGCTTAACAAGTATTTCTGTTCTGTGTTCAAAGATAAAGGACCAGGAGCAGGACCTCAGAAAACACCCACAAACAGAAACAGAATGGAGGGGCATCTTGAACAATTTTCAGAAGACTGTGTTGTTGAGAAACTAGCTAAACTTAAAGTAGACAAAACAATGGGACCGGATGGGATACACCCCGGAATACTGAGGGAACTTGGGGACGTTCTAGCAGCCTCACTGACTGACCTTGTCAATGCCTCTTTGAAGTCGGAGTGGTGCCAAAGGACTGGAGAGAGGCAGATATGGACCCTTTACACAACAGCAGAAGTAAGGATGTGGTTGAAAGCTACAAGCCAGTTAGTTTAACCTTAGTAGTGAGTAAATTATTGAAAACGCCGTTGAAAGAGAAAATAGTAAGTTTTCTGGAGTCCAACAGATTACCGGATCCGAGACAGCATGAATTCAACAGGGGTAGGTCTTATCAGACGAATCTGACTGATTTCTTTGACTGGGTGACCAGGGAGTTGGACCGAGGGAGAGCTCTAAATGTGGTGTACTTAGATTTCAGTAAAGCTTTTAACACCGTTCCGCATAGGCGACTTATAAACAAACTGACTGGGTTAGAAATTGGTTGAATGGGAGGAGACAAAGGGTACCGGTAAATGGAGCTCACTCTGAGACGAATCTGACTGATTTCTTTGACTGGATGACCAGGGAGTTGGACTGAGGGAGAGCTCTAAATGTGGTGTATTTAAATTTCAGTAAAGCCTTTGACACTGTTTCACACTGTTATCCAAGTTTGTACTCCTGTTCAATGTAAAACCTGACAGTTTGTCGTTATGGTCGTTTTGTTATGATGTAAACCGCGCTGATTCTAAATAGCGCGGTATATAAGAAACTGTAATAAATAAAATAATAAATAAATAAATAAACTTATAAACAAACTGAGCACCCTAGGGATGGTCCCTAAAGTTTACTACTTGGGTTAGAAATTGGTTGAGTGGGAGGTGACAAAGGGTAAAAGGAGCTCACTCTGAGGGGAAGGAGGATAACAGTGGAGTGCGGCAGGGATCTGTCCTTGGTCCAATTCTTTTTAACATCTTTGTTAGTGATATTGCAGAAGGGCTGTCGGGTAAGGTTTTCCACTTTGCGGATGATACCAAAATCTGCAATAGAGTAGACACCCAGGAAGGAGGGATCCAGCTAAGTTTGAAGAATGATCTTGAATTTGGCAGCTGAGATTTAATACTAAAAAATGCAGGTTAAGCATTTTATTTTTATTTATTTATTTATTTATTGAACGGTTTTATATACCACCTTTCAGAAAAATCAAAGCGGTTTACATAGAACAAAACTTGAACATTACATTGAAACTTATTCAAACAATTGAAATTACAGTGAACATTAAATTGTATATAATAAAAATGGTAATTTGAGGGTTACAATGCTGAGTAAATGCTGATTAGGTATATAGATAGTTTAAACATATATACAGATTTAAATATTTACAAATTTCAAAAATATTATCATCTTATCTGAGCAAGTAAAAATGTATTGTAGTTCACTAGAATTATTAGTGTAAAGAGTAAATGTGATAATGTGGAGAATTGGGTATTGTAAGATAGAGTAAGAAAAAGGAAAAAGTAAGTTGTGAATTAATGAATATGAGTATACATGAGTTTAAGTGGGAAATATTTCATCTATTGGGAATGAGTCTCCAAAGTACTCTATAAATAGGTGAGTTTTAAGATCTTTTCGAAATGCTGAAAGATCTGTGATATCTCTGAGTTTATCCGGCAGAGTGTTCCATATTAAAGGAGCATTGAAGCTGAATGCCCCATTTGTTGTAGTTTTATTGAGTTTTGAAAAGTTGTTTGGAACAAGTAGTGTGTTCAGGTTCCTTTGTCTCACTGTTCTGGTCCTTGAATGAATTGTCAGTAGATCAGTTAGATATGATGGGGCTATATCTCTTATCAGTTTGAACGTTGTTATGATAACTTTATATTTTATCCTACTTTGTATAGGTAACCAGTGAAGTTTGTACAGTATAGGGGTTATGTGTTCAGTTGGACCTGCATTTATAAGCATTCTTGCAGCAACATGTAACCGAGGTATCCGGATGCCCAACCCGGCTTGTACCCATCCCTCACCCCCCCCCCACCTCCTTTCCTTACCCCTTCCACCGTCCCGTACCCCCCCCAAGACAAACCGCACAGACATCAGGGTTTGGTGCAAACATTGCTTGGTCGCAGCTTTATTGACTGTAAAAACACCGGCCCAACACGGGCCAATTTTGTAATCCAAAACAGTAACTGAATAACAGAATAACCCCCCCCCCCCTCATCCGGATGGTGCCCCCCACCAGCCATTAGTAGCAAAGTGGAGCACCATCCACACCACCCCCCCCCCGTGACCCCCCTCCGCGCCCGCCTAGCCGTTATAGCAAAGGCCGGCTGAGGGGATTCCTATTTCCGGGTAGAGACCCCATCCGGGACGTCTCCCCCAACCTGACGAGCCGTGCCGCTCACCTGGAAGGCGGCATACGGCTGCACTGAGGCATCGGGTCCACGAGCACCAGCTCGCTACCCCGCTCACCCGACCCAAAAGGGGCCACCCCCCCAACAGCTGCAACGACATCCATCTCTCTCCCCCCCCGCCGCAGACAAAGGGAGGGAGGGAGGGAAACCTTTCACCAGCGCGAGCAAGAAGGAAGAGAGGGGTTGCCGGCCAGCGAACCCTCCTTGCTCGCGCTGCCACCCACGTGTCCGTCTATGCGGACCAATCAATACGCCCCCCCCCCCCGGAGCATAGGGCCGCCCCCCCCCACTCCCCCAAGCAAACACGGCCAGCCAGGAAGTCGGGCCCCGGAACCCGGTTACCAGGCCGGCCGCGGGACCGGGGCCCGGCGGCCCAGCCCCTCATAACCGAGGTATCCGGATGCCCAACCCGGCTTGTACCCATCCCTCACCCCCCCCACCTCCTTTCCTTACCCCTTCCACTGTCCCCCCACCCCCCCCAAGACAAACCGCACAGACATCAGGGTTTGGTGCAAACATTGCTTGGTCGCAGCTTTATTGACTGTAAAAACACCGGCCCAACACGGGCCAATTTTGTAATCCAAAACAGTAACTGAATAACAGAATAACCCCCCCCCTCATCCGGATGGTGCCCCCCACCAGCTGTTAGTAGCAAAGTGGAGCACCATCCACACACCCCCCCCCCCGTGACCCCCCCCCTGCGCCCGCTTAGCCGTTATAGCAAAGGCCGGCTGAGGGGGTTCCTATTTCCTGGTAGAGACCCCATCCGGGACGTCTCCCCCAACCTGACGAGCCGTGCCGCTCACCTGGAAGGCGGCATACGGCTGCACTGAGGCACCGGGTCCACGAGCACCAGCTCGCTACCCCGCCACCGGCACTAGGTAGCTCGCTATCCTAGAGCCGCCCCCACCAAAGAAAGCTGCGACCAGCACCAAGACTCCAATGCCTCTTGCCAATCATTGAGAAGCAGGTCCTGCCCCACCGGGGCCAAGTGAACCCCATCCAGCCGGTACAGACCGGCACAGGCGACATCAGCCTACGGGTGTCAAACATGTAGCCCACCCGTCTGCTGCACCCAACGCCCAATCTGACGGTTGAGCTTGCACAAACCCCTCGACCAACGCCGTTGGGTCCAGCAGGCAGGGCGAGGAACAATGTCCAACCAAATGATGGCCACCCCTGGGATGACCTCCCGCAGCCGGGCAATGTCATTCAAAACCGTCATAATGAGTTGCAGGCAAGCCCAGCCAGCAATGTCATTGCCCCCCAGGTGAAGCAGCAGCCCGACTGGCCGCTGTCGCCGTCCGAGTTCTGCATGGACATGGTCCAGGAGCTGTCCCCAGTGCATGCCACGGCGGCCCATCCAGCACAGGCGCACTCCTGCCCCAGCAAGACCAAGATGCACCCCCAACGGCCGAACAGCCGCTCGACGCTCCGCCCAGTAGACAAAAGAGTGCCCGATGATCCACCAGTCCCCACCGGACACACCACCTGAAAGCAGAAAAGAGCGGACTGCCACCAGCAAGCAATTCTGCAACAGGGAGAAAAGCATTAGTACCCCCCAGGCCCCGCCCCTGCACTGCCCCCTCGGGCAGAGCACCCAAGGAACTAGGCGGCACCCCTGGAGGCCGGTGGGCGAACATACCCAGCATAAGCCCCCGACCGCCATCTGCCAATGCGCTGAATGACCCGCGAGTCCAGACCCGTGGCCGCCGCGCTAGTCGCCGCCCCAATCCGGAATGAGTGCGACGCGTAGCTCTGTTCAGGGCAACCCAAGGCGCGCAAAACCAACCGTAGCACCGCCGTGAACTGATACTGAGTCACTGGCCTGCCATCCGCGTGAATGAAGAATTGGCCCCGCGCCCCCGGTCGCTGTTGCACGTACGCCCCCAAAGCCCGCATGGGACAAGACAACAAGGGGGGAATAGCACGGAGCAAGACCCAACCCCCTTTTCCGGACTGGTCCGTCTTGGACCGTGATAAGAAAATCTGCACCCGCGCCGGATCCACATGAACATGCCCGAAGTCGAGCCCGCCAAAAGCCCCTCGGCTCGCGGACCGAGGGACAAGCTCGGATACCCAAAAGGCGCCGAAAAAGGCCGTAGTAAAACAGCGCATGAAACAAGACCGCCTCGAACCTGGAGGCCGCCACCCGCGGTAAAACCGCACAAACCTGCAACAAAAGCTCATGAGATATCGGGAGCCGCCAATCCCGCACCCCCGGCTGTACGCGAGCGCATCCGGCAAGCAGACGCCCAACTAAAAAGGAGACACGCGGGTTTCCCCAACCAGCAGCTTTACAAAAGAAAGAGAAGCCCGCCAATGCTCCAGCAACTGCCGACCGGGCCCAGCCCTCCTGCTTCGCCCACAACACAAAACGGCCGACCAGGCCATCCGACACCGCCCCCCCAGACCAACCATGCGCCCAGAAAAGCACTCACCTGACGGTAGCCCCGCCGGTACGACGCCCAGGTACTACGAGCCACCGATGCTGCCAGGAGAACCATTAGGTCAGGGTCCCAATTCTCCAGAGATGCTCCGGAACCCGCGCAGGCAGCTCGTCTGCCTGAGGAGCCAGCCGCCGGAACTGCGCCCACTGAAAACGGGACAAAGCGTCAGCAATAGTGTTCTGAGCACCAGGCACGTGCCGAGCTCTAGCGGTGACGTTCAAACGCAAGCAGGCCAACACAAACACTCTCATCAAGGAAGCCACCCTGGGGCACCGGGGAGCTTGATGGTTTATGACCTCAACCACTGCCGCGTTATCGCACCAAAAGACTACCCGCCGGTCCCGCAATCGGTCCGGCCATACCCAGAGAGCCACCACAATGGGAAAAAGTTCCAGGAAGGTGATATTCCGGGTGAGGCCGGAGCTTACCCAACCCGCCGGCCAGGGCTCAGCGCACCAGGACCCGTGACAAAACGCCCCAAAACCAGAACCGCCCGCCGCATCGGTAAACAACTGCAGATCGCGATTCGAGAGCTCCGGCAGCTGCAGGACAGAGGACCCGTCAAAGCCAGCCAAAAAGGCGTCCCAGACTCGCAGATCCGCCCGCATCCCAGCGGACACCCGAATACGATGATGAGGCAGTCGCAGCCCCGCCATCGCCAAGGAGAGGCGCCGCGTAAAAGGGCGCCTCATGGGGAGGACATGGCAAGCAAAATTGAGATGCCCGACCAACGACTGGAGGACACGGAGGGAAGTCTTGGAAGCGGAACCTATAGAGGCCACCAACTCCCAAAGGCGACGGATCTTTTGCGCTGGCAAGCGCACCACCATAGCCACCGTGTCAATTTCAATACCGAGGAAAGTAAGACACGTAACCAGTCCGACCGTCTTATCAGATGCGACGGGGATGCCGAAGTCGGCAGCCACACGCAGAAAAGTGCTGAGGAGATTGGGACACGTGGGAGCACGCTCAGGTCCGACAAACAGAAAGTCGTCGAGATAGTGCACCATGGAAGCGGCCCCGACTGTCGTTCCACGACCCAATGCAAGAACATACTGAAGGCTTCGAAGTACGCACAAGAGATGGCACAGCCCATGGGCATGCACATATCAAAATAGTACCGCACCTCGAAGCGAAACCCCAGCAGAGGGAAGGCCGTGGGGTGCACCGGCAACAGGCGGAAGGCCGATTCAATATCCACTTTTGCCAGAAGGGCACCAGGCCCGCATCGACGGACCAGGGAGACGGCGGCATCGAAAGAAGAGTAATGGACCGTGCAGAGCTCACGAGGTATGCGGTCATTGACCGAATCGCCTGGAGGGCAAGAGAGGTTGTGTATCAACCGGAACTTGCCCGGCTCCTTCTTGGGAACCACCCCCAACGGCGAGACCATAAATGGGGAAAAGGGGGGCACCAGGAAGGGGCCAGCAATGCGACCCAACGCACACTCATCAGAAATCTTCCGCCGCACAAAATCCCCATAAATCCGAACGGAGGCAGCATTGCGGGACCCCCCTTGGTCGGACGCTCCCTGGACAGGAATGCGGAAACCCCGGGAAAACCCACCCAAAAGCAAACCCGCTGCCCTCCCCCGACGGGAACGCCCGTACGCCAGCAACCAGGGGCGCATCGCCGCCACGCGTACGGGGGTACGGGCCAAGGCCCGCCCCCAGTTACTTTCCCGCCGAGGGGGCCCCCGGGACCCCTTTCCTGCTGCACTTCGCAGCTGCGTGCGCACCACCGCACAAGGAGCAGGCATGCTTGAATTTGCAGTCAGGGAAGGGGCAGGACGCCTTGTTGAAGCACCAGCAGACGTCCCCCCCACCGAGAGCTCCCTTTGGCTGAGGCAAAGCCGAGCCGGAGGCACGAAAGGAACGCCCGCTAGCTGGCACCGGTGCCGGCCCCGCCCTACCGGCCGCCCCGCCGGATACCCCAGCGCGACCCCGTACGGACATCTGGGTCAACCATAGGTTGATGTCTTTCGTTCCCCACATCAAGCGGCTATTCTCCTCCATCTGATCCCGAAACTCCTCGTCATAATTTAACCAAGCCCAACCCTCGTGAGCCTGGGACGCCGCCAGGATATTATCAGCATAAGCGAGCAGGGCCCCGTACTGATCCGGGAAGTAATGCCCCCATACGCTCGCCAAACGCAAGAAGGCGCGGGTCCAGTTGAGGGTGTTGCGAGAGACCTTGCGCACCCGGCCCGCCTTCTTGTCCTCCTTGCGTTTTTTTCTGCTCTCACCAGAGCGCTTCCGACCATCGAGGAGACGGAAGATGTCAATATATTTTCGGCGCTTCATCCGCCGCCGCAACTTCCGCGGAACGGCCTCCCACAACTCAGAGCACTGTATGACGGAAACCCCACCCAAGGCGCCCACTGCCGCCCCTCGAGTGGAGCCGAGCGAGGAAGCCGAGGACGACGACGAGGAGGAAGAGGAAGAGGATGCACGCCTGCAGCGCCGAGCCCGTTTGCGCTTCCCCGCTACCTTCCCCGCCCCCACAGGGCCCGGTGTAGCTTCAGGGGCCCCCCCCCCGCAGCGCCACCAGCATACTCACCACTCCCCCCAGCGGGGGCGACAGGAGCCCCGCCAGATGACACGCCAGGCGCCAGAACCTCGAGCCCAGCAGTGGACCCCACAGGGTCCGCACCAGCCAACGTACCAGAAGAAGCCATGGAGGTGGAAGGCGTTGAAGTCCACGGAACCTGCAGAGAAGAGGAAGAGAAAGCAGCCAGAGCACCAGGGGTACCGAGAGCTGTGGGCGACCCGGCCCCCCAAGTCCGAGCCGAAGACCCCAACCCCCCGGCCTCCCAGGCCGCTGCCCCCCTGGCCGCCCCACGAACGTCCCCTAACCAACGGCCTCCACCCCCCCACGGGGCCGGTCCGAACGGCCAAGGGCCCGCTGAACCCGGGAAACCGGTAGCAGGAGGGGAAAACCAAGGGGAGGGGGAAGGCCCCCCCGCGCCCGGGGGAGGGGGTGGGAATGAGGGCCAGCCCTCCGCTGCCGTAGGCAGCAGGCTGTGGACAGGGTCCCGCGGAGACCCGGGGCCACCGCCGACCGGGCCGCCCGACACCTCACCGCCCCCCAACGCCGCCAATGCAGTGCCCTCCACCAGAGGCCCCACAGAAGGGTCTTGCTCGCCCCTGGAGGCACTCGCCGCACACGTGGGCACAGGGAGCCCCCGAGCGGCCCCCCACCCCCAAGCCCGCCGCACCCCGCTAAGCCCACGGCTCCGCCGCGCCGCAGGCGGCCCCCCGGGAGCCGGGGCTGCGGCACGGCCCACCCTGCCGCAGTCTCCAGGCAGGGCACCACACCGCAGAGCTCCCCGCCCTCGGGCGGCACCCTTCGCCCCCCTTGCCACGCCCCGCAGCGGGACCCGCCGGGCCATGGAGAAAAAAGGGGCACTCAGCCAAAGGACGGCACCCGGCGGCAAGGCCCTGCCCCCCCAACCAACCAAGGCAGCACCGCTGTATAATAGCAGGTGTCCTGGTATTTAAGGAGTTTTTTTTTTTTTTTTTAATCTATTGGTACATGCCTTATTGCTTTCGGTTTTCCTTTCTTTCTTTCTTTATTATTTTTTTTTTTTGAATTAATTGGGCACAGCAGGGAACGCCGCGCCCAAAGGTCCCCAAGCCGGCTGGGGGCCCGCTCACCAAACGAGGCCTCACACAGGCCTGACCAACCCCCCACGTGCCCCGAAGCCAATGGCCACGCTGGACTCTGCCGAGGAGAAAAGCAACCAAGCGAAAGCGCGTTGGTTTCTTTACTTTCGTTTTTTTTTTTTTTTTGATGGTGAGGCACGGGGACGAAAAGCACCCCCCCACGGACCACCCGAGACAAAACAACGAGACCGGTAGGCCAAAACAACCCACCCGCACCCGAGAGCGACCACCTACAAACCTTTCACCAGCGCGAGCAAGGAGGAAGAGAGGGGTCGCCGGCCAGCGAACCCTCCTTGCTCACGCTGCCACCCACGTGTCCGCCTACGCGGACCAATCAATACGCCCCCCCCCCCGGAGCATAGGGCCCAGCGTGCGAGCGCGCGTGCCAGCGCGCCGCCCCCCCCCACTCCCCCAAGCAAACACGGCCAGCCAGGAAGTCGGGCCCCGGAACCCGGTTACCAGGCCGGCCGCGGGACCGGGGCCCGGCGGCCCAGCCCCTCATTGTGCTACTTTTAGTTGGTGTAAAGTATGTTTTGGAATACCTTGAAGAATTATGTTACTAAAATCTAAGTGAGGCAGGATCAGGGCTTGAAGGACTGATCTGAAGTCCAGATTTGATAATAATGGTTTTAGATTTTTAAGATAACTTAATTTATTATATATTGTGTTTGTTGTATTCCTGATGTGTGTTGTTAGACTTAATGTTCTGTCTATGATAACGCCAAGGTATCTTATTTCATCTTTTATGGGGATGCTTATGTTTTCAATTTTTATTTCTGTTGGAGGGGTAAATTTTTGATTTCTAGAAACAAATAATGCTTCTGTTTTCTTGAAGTTAATGTGTAGATTGTGTTCATTTAGCCATTGCGTCATTTTAGTGAAGCATGATTTGATATTGGAGAAGTCCAGGGAGTCTATGTCCATAGGGAGATAAATCATAACATCATCAGCATAAATTGCATATTTTAATTTGCACTGTTGAATGATGTGGCATATAGGTTGTAAATAATATTTTAAAGAGGTACGCAACCTATTGCGCGAGTCCTACGTTTAGACCAGAAGGCCCCCCCCCCCCTTATGGCATCCTGCACATCATTGCTGGGTTCACATTAAGATGGATTAGTGAACATACCCCATAGGCACACACAACCCCATATCACCAGGGTGACTGACAGCTATTTGGGCTGCAGCAATCCAAGGGAGTGATATAGTATAAGGGGTGCCATACTTCTGTCCAGAAAAGAAGAGAAGGACCTAGGTGTGATTGTGTCTGATGATCTTAACGTAGCTAAGCAGGTAGAAAAAGCAACGGCGAAAGCTAGAAGGATGCTTGGGTGCATAGGGAGAGGAATGGCCAGCAGAAAAAAGGAGGTGATAGTGCTTCTGTATAAGTCATTGGTGAGACCTCATTTGGAGTATTGTGTGCAATTCTGGAGACCACAGCTTCAAAAGGATATAAATAGGTTGGAGTCGGTGCAGAGGGTGGCTACTAAAATAGTTAGTGGGCTTCATTATAAAGCATATGAGGACAGACTTAAAGATCTTAATATGTATACTTTAGAGGAAAGGCAGGATAGAGGTGATATGATTGAGACGTTTAAATACCTCTATGGCATAAATGCACAGGAGGAGAGCCTCTTTTGACTGAAAGCAAGCTCTGCTACAAGGGGACATAGGATGAGGTTGAAAGGGGATAGACTCAGGAGTAATAATGCGGACATATTTCTTTACGGAAAGAGTGGTAAATGCATGGAATAGTCTCTCAGTGGAGGTGAAAGAGATGAGGACAGTATCTGAATTCAAAAAAAATGGGACACACACAGAGGCTCTCTAAAGGAAAAAAGCCGACTGTTGTATTGGTTGATATGGAAGTGCAGACTAGATAGGCCATGTGGTCTTTTTATGCTGTCATGTTTCTATGTATGTGTGATGTTCACACATAGCCAATCTCCTTTCTTATCTTTCAAGGGCCCTCAACTGTTTCTGAGAACTAATTGCTAAGGTCTCTTCTGAAGGACCACCACTTGCACAACCACTCCCTTATCTTATCTCCTTTACACCCCCTTGTCTTACCTCCCTTTCCTGGGCATGCTAGGGAAATTGCCTGTTAGCACTAAATTGATTTCTGGCTATGAGAAAGATTTAAGATATTCTCCAGCCCACCCAATTTCTGCTTTTACTCTATCTTGAAAAGGTATAAAAAGGCTTATATTTCTGAGTAGGGGGTCACTCCTTACTTATTTATTTAACAGGTTTTCTATACTGCTGTATCATTAATTCAGAGTGGTTTACATATAACATGATAAACAACAACCAAATATTTACATAGAACAAAGGTGTTAAATTTGGATGATTATATGGGTTTCAAATATTTACATTTTGTGAACAGCGATTACCTTTAAAGCAGCAATGATTTAAGGGAAGAGAGCTAGGGAGGGTTGAGGAGGAGGGACGAGGGTTGGGGCTAGATGGGAGGGGAGTGGTCTTGGGAGAATATGGGATAGAATGGGAATTTGTATGGGTAAGGATGTGACATGGTGGAAGTGAGCTGGATGGAAGAATGAATTGTGTTTGAGGTCGATGTCACAGTCTGTAGTGGTTGGATTTATGCAAGGTGCTCATGGGGTGGGTCCATAGTATTCCATGAAGCGGTAAGTTTTCATTGCTTTCCTGTAGTCTGATAAGTCCTTGATGGATCTTATTGAGAAAGGTAGTTCATTCCATAATGGAGGAGCGCATATGGAGAAAGTTCTTTTGTATGTTGTACAGTAGGTTTTGGACAATTCTGTTGTAACACTGAAAATAAACTTTATGCTTTTGCACTTCAGATGTTTTGTTCCTCTGCTCAACAACGAACCTCAGGGAGGCTAAGCCAGGCCTCCGATGACATTTCCAGATGCAGTGGTATTCCATGACCCCTCAGTACCCGGGGTGGGTACCCTCCTTGCAACCTGCTCCCCGCTCCCACCAGACCCACACGGCGGAGCTAGTGTGACAAACTTACCTTAAAGCCATGGGTTGCTTGTTTCCTCCTTTCCTCACTTGTTATTTGTGTATTTTTTTAAAAAACCCCAAATAAACCATAAATTGTTTTTAAGGTCAATATGCAGTTATTTATTTATTATTTTTCTCCTTGGTTCATTCACGCCTTATAACCACCAGTTTGGATTTGTATTGTTTTTCCGGAAATTTTGAAAAAGCCAATCTAGCAGAAAAAAAGGAAGTGATAGTGTCGCTATAGAAGTGTCTGGTGAGACCTCATTTAAAGCACTGTGTGCAAGTCTGAAGAGCAGACTAACAGGGTAGTGGTCTTTGTCATAAAACATATGGGGACAGACTTAAAGATCCCAGTATGTACAGTATACTTTAGAAGAAAAGTTGAGAGAGGAGATATAATAGAGAGATTTAAATATAAATATAAATGCACAGGAGGCTGGCCTCTTTAAACTGAAAGAAAACTCTGGAAGAAGTGATCATAGGATGAGGGTGACAGGAGATAGCCTCAGGAGTAATCTAAGAAAATATTTCTTTTCGGAAAGAATGGTAAGGGCATGGAATAGTCTCTCAGTGGAGGCGGTAGAGATGAGGACTGTATCTGAATTCAAGAAAGCATGGGACAAGCACAGAGGATCTCTGAGGGAGAGGAAGGGATTGTAAAGCTTAGTAGTTGGTATGAATTGGCAGATGGATAGGCCATACTATATGGCCTTTCTCTGACATCATTATCTATGTTTTAATGCTTAGGATCCTTAGTCTCTGCTCTTCCACATTAAGTACTCCTAATTTCTTCAGTTTGACAGGATAGGAGAAACATTCCATTCCTCCAATAAGCCCAAAAGCCTTCTTCACCTACATCATTAACCTTAAATACAATTTTATATTTAAGCAGAGAGCCAGAGATTTTATAGTAGCAGTGAAATATTCTGGATGTAGGGTTATCAGATGTCCCTGATTTTAGAGCTGTGTCCCTGATTTTCACCTGTTTGGCCCTTTTTCAGCAATGGGAACAGAAGGGTAGAAAATAATTTATTTTCAATTTAGTGATTTGAATATGTCAGTTTTTAGAATTTACATCTTTCTCTTTTGCACAGTAAGGGGGAAACATCACTATTTCTATATCTCTGTCAAATTTGTTTGCTTGGAAGTGATAATTATAATGTCTTGGGATAGATGGGGAGAGGTGGGGGCGGGCAGGGTAGTGAAAAAAGGTAGAAACCATCATAAAGAATAAAATTACTCAGCATGTAGATAGTCATGGCCTAATGGGAGACAGCCAACATGGCTTTAGATAAGGAAGATCTTGTCTTACTAATCTGTTATGTTTTTTTGAAAGTGCGAATAAACAGGTGGACAAAGGTGAGTCGGTTGATATAGTGTATCTCGACTTTCAGAAAGCCTTTGACAAGGTCCCTCATAAGAGACTTTTGGCATAACTAAAGAGTCATGGGATAGGAGGCAGTGTACTACTTTGGATCAGGAACTGGATAAAAGATAGAAAGCAGAGGGTTGGGCTAAACAGCCAATTTTCCCAATGGAGAAAGGTGAATAGTGGTGTACCCCAGGGATCTGTGCTGGGTCCGCTGCTTTTTGACATATTCATAAATAACCTGGAAAGTGGAATAATGAGTGAGGTTATCAAATTTGCAGATGAAACAAAACTATTTAAAGTTGTTAAAACCCAAGAGGATTGTGGAAAATTGCAAGAGGATCTTGATAAATTGGAAGACTGGGCATCAAAATGGCAGATGAAATTTAATCTGGACAAGTGCAAAGTTATGCACCTAGGGAAGAACAACCCAAACTATGGTTACACGATGCAAGGTTCCACATTAGGAACCACCACCCAGGAAAAAGATTTAGGCGTCATTGTGGATAACATGTTAAAACCCTCGGCCCAGTGTGCAGCGGCAGCCAAGAGAGCAAATAGAATGCTAGGTATGATAAGGAAAGGAATGGAAAATAAAACAAAAGATATTATAATGCCTCTATACCGTTCCATGGTGAGAGCGCACCTTGAATATTGTGTGCAATTCTGGTCGCCGTATCTGAAAAAGGATATAGCGTTATTAGAAAAGGTTTAGAGAAGAGCCACCAAAATGGTAAAGGGGATGGAAGGATACTCCTATGAAGAAAGGCTAAAAAGGTTAGGGCTCTTTAACCTGGAAAAGAGACGGCTGAGGGGAGATAAGACAGAAGTCTATAAATTAATGAATGGAGTGGAACGGGTAAACATAGATCGACTGTTTACGTTATCAGAATATAGAAAAACTAGGGGACATGCAATGAAGCTACAAGGTAAACTATTTAAGACTAATAAAAGAAAATATTTTTTCACTCAACGTGTAATCAAACTCTGGAATTTGTTACCGGAGGATGTAGTAAATGCTGTTAGTGTAGCTGGGTTTAAAAAAGGTTTGGACAAGTTCCTGGAGGAAAGGTCCATAAACCATTATTAAGAAGGGACCCAGGATATCAATGCTTGACCCAGTACAAGCATTGCAGAACCTGTGTCTTTTATGGAAACTTCTAGTAACCGGGTAGCCGGACCCGCGCTCACCCTTCTTCCCAAACCCCCTGCCCCCACCCTTTTCCTTATCCTCCAACCCCCCACAAATTAACCGACAACTGTTTGGTACAAACTGGTCGCAGCTTTATTCCAACAACATCTTGAACATCACAGTAATACTGAACAAACTTAACACCCCCCCCCCCCGGCGGAGCCACGAGTCACCAGCCATGCAATTAGCAAAGCAACCGCGGACTCCGCTCAAGCCATGGTCACCCGACCGGCAAAGTTCCTAGCACCTCTATCCGACTTCGCCATATTACTAGCAAAAGTCTTCCAGGCGTTGTCCGGGCCGAGGGCACCCCGCCCTCGCCCCAAGTCGCCTAATGCTCCGGACCCCGGAAACCTCCGGGTTGCCGCTCCCTACCCCCATCCCCGCTGCGATACCCCAACTCTGCCCCCCGCCTATCCTTCAAGGGTGGGTGGGAGGGCTGCTCAAGGCGCCGCATGTGCTCAGCCTCCTTAGCCCCCAGCCACAGCACATGGCGCCCTGCCTTCCGATTGGTTCCGCACAGCCCGCCAGCCCGGCAGAGCCAATCATTTTAAAACCCACCACGCCGCGCTCCCCAACTGACGCGCCATCACCCCCCCCTGCTCTCCAAGGCCGCGTGCAGGGTCCCGCGCCGGGCTGGGCACCTGGTTACGCCCGGGTGCCGGGACCCTGCCCGCGCTCTTTTACGTATGTATGACCTAGATTGGCCACTGTTGGAAACAGGATACTGGGCTTGATGGACCTTGGTCTGACCCAGTATGGCATATCTTATGTTCTTATGTTCTCTTCCCTCCTCCACACCTTGTTGCTCAAGCCTTGAACTAAGGTGCCCTCTCCCCCTCCTCTCCGCTTCAGATACAGTTGTGGTCAACATCATGGGCACTGTTGCATTTTAGGTATGTTGTGTACAATATTTTGAGAAAAATTGGAAATATTCTAACTGTATGTTGTCAAAATACGTTAATAATTTGTTCAAAGGTATACAACCAAAAAAAGATTCTCTGCAAATTAGATGTAGTAATTTTGAGAAAAACACAAAATATGACCTGGATAGGATTAATGGCACTCTTAACTAATATTTGGTTGCACAACCCTTGGCAGTGATGCCAGCCTCCAAACATTTCTTGTAGCCATCTATAGATTTTGTACATCTGTCTGCTGGTAATTTCTCCCACTCTTCAATTGCAATTTGTTCCAGCTCATGAATGTTTCCAGGATTCCTTTTACCAATGGCAGATTTCAGCTCTTTCCAAAGATTCTCGATTGGATTGAGATGAAGACTCATTGCTAGCCAGTTTAAAACAATCCATTTGCTCCTTTTTTAACCATTCTTTTGTACCTTTTGATGTATGTTTTGGGTCATTATCCTACTGGAGGACCCATGACCTTCGACCCAGACCTAGCTTTCTGACACTAGGTAGCACATATTGCTCCAAAATACCTTGGTAGTCCTCTGACTTCATGATTCCTTCAATACATTCCAGGCCTCCAGTTCCAGAGGCAGCAAAACAGCACCACAAAAGTATGGAATCTCCACCATATTTAACTGTAGGAAGGGTATTTTCTTTCTTTATAAACTTCATTTCTTCCCCTTTTAATGTAAGCTGACCTGCATTGTTGAAGAGCTGAAGTTTAGTTTAATCTATCCACAGAACATTTTCCCAGAAGGATTGTGCTTTCTTAAAGTGGGTTTGGGCAAAGATCAGGCATGCCTTTTTATATCTGTCTTTGAATTGTGGGGTTCTTCTTGGCCTTCGCTCATGAAGTCCTTCTTTGTTTAGTGCACGGCATATGGTGCAGGTTGAAACCACCACCCCACATTGCTCCAGGTCAGCCTTAAACTCTTTGGATGTTACTGTATATGTGGTGTATTTCCAACAGTTCACACTAATCTTCATAATTTTCCCCTTCCCACCATGTCCTGGGAGGTTCTTGACAGTTCCATGAGCAGAAAACCTCTTAATAACATTGGAAACTGTAAATACAGGAATCCCAAGGTCTTTGGAGATGGCCTTCTACCCCTTTGAAGTTTGACATTTGGTGATAACGGCTTTTCTGATGGTCTCAGGCAACTCTCTTGTTTTCACCATTGTGAAAACAGAACAGGGAGTGAATGTGGCCATTTTAAACATTAGAGCCATCATTCATTGGTTTATTCAAGTCATGTGAGTACTGACAACTGATCACAGGTGCATCTAATTTTACTGCATTGAGAATGTGGTTCTTCTGTTCAAACTTATTTGAATTGTTTATAAGGGTACCAATATCATATGCTGGCAATGTCCCAGTTTTTATATTATTTCCTACTATTTTCTTTTTTAATTGGTCTTGTTTTATTTGAGTCTTTTATGTGTCAAATATGTCTGCATATATAGTCCAAAGCCATTTCACTGGCCACTTTTTTCTAGGAGATATTGGACATTAAGGGGTTGAACAGCAAGGGTGCCAACAAAGTTGACCACCACTGTAAGTGTCCCAGATTTGCCTGCAAAAAATCTAGTAACCTTATCTGAAAGGCACATGGTATTAGGATAATAATTTCTCATTGCTTATACACGCATGAAAGTCACTCAATCATAACCCATGGCCTGTGCATGAGTCCCTCTGATGAACAGTACAGAAACCTTATGTTATTCCAAATCTGTTCATGCATAAAACCCTCTCTTCTCACTTTCTCCAACCCACAGAAGACTGCTGCAGTCATTAAGCAACCATGTCTTTCTGAAAGTAGCACTGAAACACAAGCACCTGCAGGGAAATATGCCTCAGTGGAGTTTTGTGTGAAGTTCTGGTCACTTCATCTCTAAAAAGAGATAGAGAATTGGAAAAGGAAAGAGAAGGGCAACAAAAGAAAGGCTCAATGGGTTATTGTTGTTGTTAAGTGCCTTCAAATCTGTGTCTTCTTCTGGTGACTCTCTGGATAGTTGACCTAAACTTTGGTCTTCAGTCAGGCGACTCATTGTTGATAGAGTGGTATCCATAACTGCTGTTATTGTATTGATCCATCTCATTGCCAGCCTTCCTCTTTTATGGTGACCTTCTACCTTCCCAAGCATTATGTCTTTCTCCAATGATCTCTCTCTTTGCATGATGTGTTCAAAGTATGAAAGTTGAAGTCTTGTCATCTGAGCTTTTAAGGAAAGCTTAGGTTTGATCTCCTCTAGTACTGACTGGTTTGTTCTTCAGGACGTTCATGATATACACAGTATTCGTTAACAGCACCATAATTCAAAGGCATTAATTTTCTTCCTGTCTATCTTTTTCACTATCCAACTTTCGCATCCATATGACGTTATTGAAAATAACATGGCCTGGACAAGTTGAATCATAGTAACATAGTAAATGATGGCAGATAAAGACCAGTATGGTCCATCTAGTCTGCCCAGCAAGATGGCAAGAGTAGGTGCACCTGCCGCTCTGTGCAGGCCACCCCTCCCCATGTCTTTGTTTAGTTTTACAGCTTCCCCATCTTTGGAAGAGGTTTGTTTGTTCATTATTTCTCTTTAAGTATTTAAAGGTCTGAATCATAGATCCCCTATCCCTCTTCTCCTCCAAAGTGTACATATTTAGGTCTTCAAGTCTCTTCTCATAAGGCTTCTGACGCAGGCTCCAAATCATTTTGGTCGCTTTCCTCTGAACAGTTTCCAGTCTTTTTACATCCTTTGCAAGATATGGTCTCCAAAACTGAACACAGTATTCCAAGTGAGAAGGTCTTTCTCCTGATCCGTGCACACCAACCTCGGATATGAATCTTTGTATGGAGAGAGACATCTCTGCTCTTGAGAATTTTGTCTATGTCCTTCATAGCCATTCTACCAAGAACAATACGTTGTTGGATTTATAGTTATTATTATTATTATATTATTATAATATGTAAATAGTTCCCCCGGTTGCATCCCTGTTTTACTACCCCTGTTCATTGTAAACTCATTGTGGCTTGTCACTTTGTAGTATATTTTGTTTAACTGTACACCACACTGATTGTAATAGCGCAGTATATAAGAAATGTAAATAAATAAATAAATAATACATTTCTTGATTGATAGTCCTTTATTGATTGTTGATCAAAGTAAGTTAAAGTTCTCAACTATTTCAATTTGTTACATAAGAACATAAGATATGCCATACAGGGTCAGACCAAGGTCCATCATGCCCAGTATCCTGTTTCCAACAGTGGCCAATCTAGGTCATACGTACCTAGCAGTTTCCACAAAAGACACAGGTTCCACAATGCTTGTTCTGGGTCAAGCATTGATATCCTGGGTCCCTTCTTAATAATGGTTTATGGACCTTTCCTCCAGGAACTTGCCCAAACCTTTTTTAAACCCAGCTACACTAACAGCCTTTACTACATCCTCCGATAACAAACTCCAGAGTTTGATTACACGTTGAGTGAAAAAATATTTGCTTTTATTAGTCTTAAATAGTTTACCCTGTAGCTTCATTGCATGTCCCCTAGACTTTCTATATTCTGATAATGTAAACAATCGATCTACGTTTACCCGTTCAACTCCATTCATTAATTTATAGACTTCTATCATACCTCCCCTCAGCCGTCTCTTTTCCAGGTTAAAGAGCCCTAACCTTTTTAGCATCTCTTCATAGGAGTATCCTTCCATCCCCTTTACCATTTTGGTGGCTCTTCTCTGAACCTTTTCTAATAACGCTATATCCTTTTTAAGATACGGCGACCAGAATTGCACACAATATTCAAGGTGCGGTCTCACCATGGAACGATATAGAGGCATTATAATGTCTTTTATTTTATTTTCCATTCCTTTCCTTATGATACCTAGCATTCTATTTGCTCTCTTGGCCGCCGCTGCACACTGGGCAGAGGGTCTTAACATGTTATCCACAATGACGCCTAAATCTTTTTTCTGGGTGGTGGTTCCTAATGTGGAACCTTGCATCGTGTAACCATAGTTTGGGTTGTTCTTCCCTAGGTGCATAACTTTGCACTTGTCCAGATTAAATTTCATCTGCCATTTTGATGCCCAGTCTTTCATTTTATCAAGATCCTCCTGCAATTTTTCACAATCCTCTTGGGTTTTAACAACTTTAAATAGTTTTGTGTCATCTGCAAATTTGATAACCTCACTCGTTATTCCACTTTCCAGGTCGTTTATGAATGTCAAAAAGCAGCAGACCCAGCACAGATCCCTGGGGTACACCACCTTTCTCCATTGGGAAAATTGGCCATTTAGCCCAACCCTCTGCTTTCTATCTTTTAACCAGTTCTTGATCCACAGTAGTACACTGCCTCCTATCCCATGACTCTTTAGTTTTGCCAAAAGTCTCTGATGAGGGACCTTGTCAAAGGCTTTCTGAAAGTCCAGATACACTATATCAACCGACTCACCTTTGTCCACCTGTTTATTCACATTTTCAAAAAAACATAACAGATTAGTAAGACAAGATCTTCCTTGTCTAAAGCCATGTTGGCTGTCTCCCATTAGGCCATGACTATCTACATGTTGTTTAATTTTATTCTTTATGATAGTTTCTACCATTTTTCCCCGTACTGACGTGAGGCTCACCGGTCTGTAGTTTCCCGGATCACCCCTGGAACCCTTTTTAAAAATTGGTGTTACATTGGCGATCCTCCAATCTTCAGGTATTAGAGTTGATTTAATGATAGTTCACAGATTACTAATAGCAGGTCTGCAATGTCATATTTCAGTTCTTTCAACACCCTTGGATGTATACCATCCGGCCCAGGTGATTTGCTACTCTTCAGTTTATCTAATAGTTGCAATACATCTTCCCAATGTATCGATATTTCCTTCAATTCTTCCGCACCTTTAAATAAATACCACTTCAGTCATGGGTAACATCCCTACATCTTCCTCAGTAAAGACCAAAGCAAGGAATTCATTCAGTCTCTCCGCTATCGCCTTGTTGCCTCTTAGTGCCCCTTTAACTCCTCTATCATCTAATGGACCAACTGACTCTCTGACAGGTTTTTTGCTACGAATGTACTTGAAAAAATCTTTATTTCTTCTTTATCAATGATGAACTTATTGATTTTGCCAGTTGTCAGGATCTTCGTCTTCTTAACGTTAAGGTGCTTACCCATTTTAAGACTATGTTCCTTGATCTAGAGAAGCAAATGTTTCAGATCGTCTTCACTTTCAGCCAATAATATGGTATCATCAGCATAGCAAAGGTTGTTGATGAGTCTTCCTCCAATCTTCACACTTCAGTTGTCTTCATACAGTCCTGCTTCTCTGATGATTTTTATCTGCATATAAATTAAAGAGGTAGGGGAAAGTATGCAGCCTTGTCATACACCTTTGCTGATTTTAAACCATTCTGTTTCTCCTAGTTCCGTTTGAACTGTTGCTTCTTGATCAATGTAAAGGTTGTGCAAGAGAACTATCGGGTGTTCTGCTATACCCATGCTTCTTAATGTGGCCAGAGTTTCTCATGGTTTGTACAGTCAAAAGCCTTTTGGTATTCTTTTGTCTTTTTAAGGATCCATCTCACATCCACGATGATGTCTCTCGTCCTTTCCTGAACCCTGCTTGTACTTCAGGCAGTTCTTGTTCCAGGTATGGTTGTAGTCTCTGCTGAATGATCTTGAATAGAATCTTGCTGGCATGTGGGATCAGAGCAATTGTGCATAATTTCCACAGTCAGTTGGGTCATCGTTCTTCAGTATTGGTATAAACACAGATCTTTTCAAGTCAGATGGCCGTGAATTTGTGGCATTCAATGGGTTAGGATTCTTCGATTTGGAAAAGAGATGACTGAGAAGGAATATGATAGACTCTTATGAAATCATATTTCCTCTCATATGGAATTAAAACAAGTTTAAGACAGCTTTTCAGTCAACACATAATTAAATTGCGAAATTTTGTTGGACGATGCAGTTAAGGTTAATAGTGAAGATGGGTTTAAAAAAGGTTTGAATAACTTTCTGGAGGATAGGTCCATTAATACTTATTGGCCAGGCTGACTTAGGGATTGTCCTTCTTATTTTTGGGAATGAGTAACAGTGAAGGATTTATCGAGTAAACTCAAATGACCCAATTTGACCACTGCTATAGAAAGGATCCTTCAGTCTCATTGAGCGTGGCACATATGTTCTTATGAGATGGCTAATATCCAGATGCAGGGATCCAACCAAAGGAGCACCTACCACATAACCAATCAAGAAACCAGTCTGGGCGTGATAAGAAAGTGTTCTTTATTAGAGGAGAATCACTGGCTGAAAACCCACCACAGGCTGTGTTTCGGCAATGCCTTCTTCAGGGGTTTTTCCGGTGTGATCAAACTACAACTACACATTAAAATCAAAATAAAACAATACTTAAAATCATATATAAAGAGGAAACCATCTAAAACCAACATAAAGAACACGTGAAAGCAAAAACATCTGTATATACAGTAACTTACATCAATAAATAATTAAAACCATCATCCATAAAAAAATACAATAAGACAGTGAATGCATACTTAAAAAATCAGGGATGTGACATATGCAGCAAGACTAATTGGAAAAACATTACACCAACCGTAAGAGAAGTTCTCCCTCAAATACATATCCTCCTGTGGTATCTAATAAAACTGAAGGGAGAGGAAAATATCATGATTATGATCTAACAAACACCCCATAACAACCTAAAGGGTCATATAAGGAGGTGCAAAAAAGAAAGAAAGAAGCAGGAATGAAACCACAAAAAACAAGGAAGGGCATACAAAGCCCTATGAGCTTGGCCTAATTAAACCATTTGTTTGTTGCCTATTTACTGAATTTATTAAATTCATTTCATTATTGAATGTTTTACTGTAGTGTAGTTTTGTATACTTGTTTGTTTCCTTAGTTTTAGTTTTATGGGCCGATAACGTATATGGATTCTGCTGGTTTTGGACTGTTCTTATGGCATCCCTTATGAATCAGTATTCTTTGGAGGCTTATTCATGGGACAGTCTCCTGTTGGTGCCGCATAAGGAAGTGTGCTTCATAGTATATAGAAGGGGTTTGGAACGTCATCACTTTTATGCTGGAGTTAGGGATTTGGTTTTGGTTTATTTCCCTTGTTTTCTGTGCATAGTAGGGGTCTGGAATGTCAGTATATTTAATTTTTAAAAATTTATATATATATTTTTATGCTAGAGTCAGGGATATGGTTTTGAATTATTTCCCTTGTCTTCATGATTTTAGCAATGGTTTGTTTTGAGATCGGGATATAGAGTGGTTATATTTTCTCTTTTTTAAATTTCTCCAGCGGAGATAGAGTTTTATGTATTGTGGCTACACCTTTTAAGGATTCTTATGGGCTCAACGGGACCAATGGCTGCAAATATACAGGCTGGCCCAAAAAAGTGAGAACATCTTGTAGCATATAAGTTATTTAAAAATTCAAAAAGACAGATGTAAACGATTGACAAATTTAAAAAAAAAAAAAAAAGGTGGCGACCTGAAATTGTCAAAATAAAGACATTATATAGCTAAAAAAGGTAAATAAGTAAACTATTTAAGCTTTTAATTTACAAGATATTCTCACTTTTTTTTGGGCCACCCTTAATATGTATTCTAGTCAATTGTTCCAATGGAGTTGATGCGATTTTACCTCGGGGACAACTTAGGTTTATTTTAACACAAGTTCATTGGCATTAATACTGATTGTGTGGTCACTTTAATTTTGAACAATTTAGGCTATTTTAATAGTATTGTAATAGTATGCAATTTTTTTGTCGGGGCTAGAGGCAGTTCGGGTATGTGACGGCATTATGTCACGTGATATATTTCGCACCAATAGAAAGAGAACTGCAGCTCGCATTTGTGGGTGTTTTTTTCACGATCAGGAGAAAGACTACACTTCATGACTCAAAGGTAAGTAGCATTTCTTAGATAAGTATAGATCCACTATATTTTGGACAATACAGGTTTTTTAAAATATGTTTTGAAGTGTTTCAGACAGGGGATTCTTAACCCTTTTACATACATTCATTTTTAGTAACACTAATGACATACATTTATCTTTTACTTGGTTTGCAGCTTGTCACGCTGTGAGGGCTTGCGTACATCAGTGATGCTGAGAGCTAAACTATCGGTAGTTTAACTACTGGCAGGATCTCCCAAGATGGACAGGTCTCAGCTGAGGTTCCAGACCAAGACAAACCACCCATCTGGGCAGCAGCAGAATGGGATAGTGCTGATGGCGGAGGATCACATTTCTGTGACAACGGCAACAACACCAAACTTAAACTGCGCGGAAGAAAGGCCCGGCAATCTACTTCTGTTTCTTGCCATGAAAACCCAATGGATAGTTACAACAAAACTAATTGTGCTATGGTGCTGGAAGATGAGACCCCCAGGTCGGAAGGCACTCAACTAGCTACTGGGGAAGAGCTGAAGACTTTTCAGAGTAAAGCCAGCATTTATGATGTGGTTGGATCAAAGCCCTCGGGAAGTCTGACTGCTGATGTAGCTGTGCATGAAATGAGAGTCAGAAGCTGTAAAGATATCTTACGCATTGGAACATGGAACGTACGAAACATGAACCAAGGGAAGTTGGAGGTGGTCAAGAATGAAATGGAACGTGTACAACTTGATCTGTTGGGTGTCAGCGAACTGAAATGGACTGGCATCGGGCACTTTGCATCAGATGATCACATGGTCTACTATGTTGGAAATGAAAGACAAAGAAGAAATGGTGTTGCATTTATAATAAAGAAGAAACTTGCAAGAACTGTAATGAAATACAGTGCAGTCAGCGAACGCTTAATCTCTATTCGTCTACGAGGAATGCCTATCAACAGAACTATAATTCAAGCATATGCCCCAACAACAGCTGCAGAAGAGAATGAAATTGAAGAGTTCTATGAACAAGTACAAGCTGAAATTGACAGAACATGCAAACAGGATATCCTGATAGTCATGGGTGACTGGAATGCAAAAGTTGGCAACAAAGAAGAAGGCAAAGTAGTTGGAAAATATGGACTTGGCAAGAGAAATGAAGCTGGAGAAAGACTGATAGAATTCTGCAAGACCAACGATCTATTCATCTCAAACACCTTCTTCCAGTAACACAAGCGGCAACTGTACACATGGACTTCACCCAATAGATTGAATAAAAATCAAATTGACTACATCTGTGGAAGTCAACAATGGAAAAGCTCTGTAACATCAACAAAGACAAAACCTGGAGCTGACTGTGGTAGAAATCATCAACTACTAGTATGCAAACTCAAGCTAAAGTTGAAAAAGAGCAAACCACTCATGAATGCAGCAAAATATGACATTGAGAATATACCACTGAAATTAAAAGACCGCCTGCAAAATCGATTTGCTGCTTTAGATACAAATGACAGAGCTCCTGAAGAGTTATGGAATGACATCAAGAAGATTGTGTTGGAAGAAAGCGAGAAGTCTCTACAAAAGGTGAAAAAGCAAAAACGGCCAAAATGAATGACAGAAGAAACTCTGAAAATTGCCCAGAAACACAGAGAAGCTAAAGCCAGAGGAGAAAGAAAGACAATCGCATATCTCAACAGAGATTTCCAACGTGCAGCAAGACAGGACAAGGAAAAGTACTACAATGACACTTGCAAGGAAATAGAAGCAGAAACTATTAGAGGAAGAACAAGATCGGCTTTCCTAAAGCTACGAGAGTTAAAGAAAATGTTCCAGCCTTGAATTGGAATGTTACAAGATGCTCAAGGTACTATGTTGAATGATGCTGAGAAGATCAAGAAAAGGTGGAAGGAATATACAGAGTTTTTATATGATAAAGATCAAGTGGACCAACAGCCGTTTCAACCTGTACCTTATGATCGGGAACCATTGGTGATGAAAGAAGAAGTTAAAGCAGCATTGAAAGCATTATCAAAGAACAAAGCACCAGGCATTGATAGTATACCCATAGAAGTATTGCAGCAATCTGATGCAGCTGTTACCGTACTTACAAGGCTCTGCCAAGAAATATGGAAGACAACATTATGGCCAACTGACTGGAAAAGATCTGTGTTTATACCAATACTAAAGAAAGGTGATCCAACTGACTGTGGAAATTATCGCACAATCGCTCTGATCCCACATGCCAGCAAGATTCTACTGAAGATTACTCAAAAGAGACTACAACCATACCTGGAACAAGAACTACCTGAAGTGCAAGCAGGGTTCAGGAAAGGGCGAGGAACAAGAGACATCATTGCGGATGTGAGATGGATCCTTGAAAAGACTAAAGAATACCAAAAGGATATCTATTTACATAAGAACATAAGATATGCCATACTGGGTCAGACCAAGGTCCATCAAGCCCAGTATTCTGTTTCCAACAGTGGCCAATCTAGGTCATATGTACCTAGCAGTTTCCCCAAGAGACACAAGTTCCATAATGGTTGTACTGGGTCAAGCATTGATATCTTCGGTCACTTCTTAATAATGGTTTATGGACCTTTCCTCCAGGAACTTGTCCAAACCTTTTTTAAACCCAGCTACACTAACAGCCTTTACTACATCCTCCGGTAACAAATTCCAGAGTTTGATTACACGTTGAGTGAAAAAATATTTTCTTTTATTAGTCTTAAATAGTTTACCCTGTAGCTTCATTGCATGTCCCCTAGTCTTTCTATATTCTGATAAGGTAAACAATCGATCTACGTTTACCCGTTCCACTCTGTTCATTAATTTATAGACTTCTATCATATCTCCCCTCAGCCGTCTCTTTTCCAGGTTAAAGAGCCCTAACCTTTTTAGCCTTTCTTCATAGGAGTATCCTTCCATCCCCTTTACCATTTTGGTGGCTCTTCTCTGTATCTTTTCTAAAATCGCTATATCCTTTTTAAGATACGGCGACCAGAATTGCACACAATATTCAAGGTGCGGTCTCACCATGGAACGATATAGAGGCATTATAATATCTTTTGTTTTATTTTCCATTCCTTTCCTTATCATACCTAGCATTCTATTTGCTCTCTTGGCCGCCGCTGCACACTGGGCTGAGGGTTTTAACATGGTATCCACAATGACGCCTAAATCTTTTTCCTGGTTGGTGGTTCCTAATGTGGAACCTTGCATTGTGTAACCATAGTTTAGGTTGTTCTTCCCTAGGTGCATAACCTTGCACTTGTCCACATTAAATTTCATCTGCCATTTTGATGCCCAGTCTTCCAATTTATCAAGATCCTCTTGCAATTTTTCACAATCCTCTTGGGTTTTAACAACTTTAAATAGTTTTGTGTCATCTGCAAATTTGATAACCTCACTCGTTATTCCACTTTCCAGGTCATTTATGAATATGTCAAAAAGCAGCGGACCCAGCACAGATCCCTGGGGTACACCACTATTCACCTTCCTCCATTGGGAAAATTGGCCATTTAGCCCTACCCTCTGCTTTCTATCTTTTAACCAGTTCCTGATCCACAATAGTACACTGCCTCCTATCCCATGACTCTTTAGTTTTGCCAAAACTCTCTCATGAGAGACTTTGTCAAAGGCTTTCTGAAAGTCCAGATACACAATATCAACTGACTCACCTTTGTCCACCTGTTTATTCACTCCTTCAAAAAAACATAACAGATTAGTAAGACAAGATCTTCCTTGTCTAAAGCCATGTTGGCTGTCTCCCATTAGGTTGTGACTATCTACATGCTGAGTAATTTTATTCTTTATGATGGTTTCTACCATTTTTCCCGGTAGTGACGTCAGGTTCACCGGTCTGTAGTTTCCCGGATCACCCCTGGAACCTTTTTTAAAAATTGGTGTTACATTGGCGATCCTCCAATCTTCAGGTATTAGAGATGATTTTAATGATAGTTCACAGATTACTGATAGCAGTTCTGCAATCTCATATTTCAGTTCTTTCAACACCCTTGGATGTATACCATCCGGCCCAGGTGATTTGCTACTCTTCAGTTTATCTAATAGTTGTAAGACATCTTCCCGATGTATCGATATTTCCTTCAATTCTTCCGCACCTTTAAATACCACTTCAGTCATGGGTAACATCCCTACATCTTCCTCAGTAAAGACCGAAGCAAAGAATTCATTCAGTCTCTCCGCTATCGCCTTGTTGCTATTTGTGCTTTATCGACTATAGCAAGGCTTTTGACTGTGTAAACCATGAGAAACTCTGGGCCACATTAAGAAGCATGGGTATACCAGAACACCTGGTCGTTCTCTTGCACAATCTGTACATTGATCAAGAAGCAACAGTTTGAATGGAACAAGGAGAAACAGAATGGTTTAAAATAAACAAAGGTGTAAGACAAGGCTGCATACTTTCCCCCTACCTGTTTAATTTATATGCAGAACAAATCATCAGAGAAGCAGGATTGTATGAAGACAACAGAGGTGTGAAGATTGGTGGAAGACTCATCAACAACCTTTGCTATGCTGATGATACCACATTACTGGCTGAAAGTGAAGATAATCTGAAACATTTGCTTCTCACAATCAAAGAACATAGTCTCAAAATGGGCCTGCACCTTAATGTAAAGAAGACAAAGATCATGACAACTGGCATAATCAACAGGTTCATCATTGAAGGAGAAGAAATTGAAATTGTGAACAACTTTAACCTACTTGGATCAACTATCAATAAAGAAGCAACAAGCAGTCAAGAAATCAGATGACGCATTGCTCTTGGCAGAATGACTATGAAAGACCTAGATAAGATTCTCAAGAGCAGAGATGTCTCTCTCCATACAAAGATTCGATTTGTTCAAGTCATGGTATTTTCAATAACATCATATGGATGTGAAAGCTGGACAGTGAAAAAGACAGACAGGAAGAAAATTGATGCCTTTGAATGATGGTGCTGGCGGCGAATTCTGTGTATACCATGGACTGCCCGAAGAACAAACCAGTCAGTACTAGAGGAGATCAAACCTAAGCTTTCTTTAGAAGCTCAGATGACAAGACGTCGACTTTCATACTTTGGACACATCATGTGAAGAAAGAGATCATTAGAGAAAGACATCATGCTTGTCAAGATAGAAGGTCAACGCAAAAGAGGAAGGCCAGCAATGAGATGGATCGATACAATAACAGAAGCTACGGGTACCAGTCTGTCAACAATGAGCCGCCTGACTGAAGACCGAACACAATTTAGGATAGCTATCCAGAGGGTCGCCATGAGTCGATTCCGACTCGACGGCACTTAATAACAACAGGTCCCCCTCTTTATAGTTTCAGGGGTTGGTTTAATTAGGCCAAGATCATAGGACTTTGTATGTCCTTCCTTGTTTTTTGGGGTTTCACTCCTGCTTCTTTCTTTCTTGTTTGCACCTCCTTATATGACCCTTTAGGTTGTTATGGGGTGTTTGTTAGATCATAATCATGATATTTTCCTCTCCCTTCAGTTTTATTAGATACCACAGGAGGAACATAAGAACATAAGATATGCCATACTGGGTCAGACAAAGGTCCATCAAGCCCAGTATCCTGTTTCCAACAGTGGCCAATCTAGGTCACAAGTACCTAGCAGTTTCCCCAAAAGACACAGGTTCCACAATGCTTGTACTGGGTCAAGCATTGATATCCTGGGTCCTTTCTTAATAATGTTTTATTTATCATTTCTTATATACTGCCTTTCATGATATCAAGGCGGTTTACATTGAACAAACTGAAATTACATTGAACAGGGAATTATAACTTGGAGATAACAATTTTACAGGGAACATGGGCAATGGAGGGTTAAGTGGCTTGCCCAAGACCAAAAGGAGCACCTGTGGGAGTAGAAACCCCAGTCCTTCTGGCCCAAGGTTGCTGTCCTCTAGTGGGATTTGAAACCCTGACCTTCTGGCCTGAAGTACCTTGCCCCAACCACTAGGCCACTACTAGCAATGGTTTATGGACCTTTCCTCCAGGAACTTGTCCAGCCCTTTTTTAAACCCAGCTACACGAACAGCCTTTACTACATCCTCCGATAACAAATTCCAGAGTTTGATTACACATTGAGTGAAAAAATATTTTATTTTATTAGTCTTAAATAGTTTACCTTGTAGCTTCATTGCATGTCCCCTAGTGTTTCTGTATTCTGATAACGTAAACAATCGATCTATGTTTACCCATTCCACTCCGTTCATTAATTTATAGACTTCTATCATATCTCCCCTCAGCCGTCTCTTTTCCAGGTTAAAGAGCCCTAACCTCTTTAGCCTTTCTTCATAGGAGTATCCTTCCATCCCCTTTACCATTCTTGTGCCTCTTCTCTGAACCTTTTCTAATAATGCTATATCCTTTTCAAGATACGGCAACCAGAATTACACACAATATTCAAGGTGCGGTCTCACCATGGAACGATATAGAGGCATTATAATATCTTTTGTTTTATTTTCCATTCCTTTCCTTATGATACCTAGCATTCTCTTTGCTCTCTTGGCCGCCACTGCACACTGAGCTGAGGGTTTTTACATGTTATCCACAATGACGCCTAAATCTTTTTCCTGAGTGTTGGTTCCTATTGTGGAACCTTGCATCGTGTAACAATAGTTTGGGTGGTTCTTCCCTAGGTGCATAACTTTGCACTTGTTGACATTAAATTTCATCTGCCATTTTGATGCCCAGTCTTCCAATTTATCAAGATCCTCTTGCAATTTCCCACAATCCTCTTGGGTTTTAACAACTTTAAATAGTTTTGTGTCATCTGCAAATTTGATAACCTCACTCATTATTCCCTTTTCCAGGTCATTTATGAATATGTCAAATGCAGGGGACTCAGCACAGATCCCTGGGGTACACCACTACTCACCTTTCTCCATTGGGAAACTGGCCATTTAACCCTACCCTTTGCTTTCTATCTTTTAACCAGTTCCTGGTCCACAATAGTACACTGCCTCCTATCCCATGACTCTTTAGTTTTGCCAAAGGTCTCTGATGAGAGACTTTGTCAAAGGCTTTCTGAAAGTCCAGATACACTATATCAACCGACTCACCTTTGTCCACATGTTTATTCACACCTTCAAAAAAACATAACAGATTAGTAAGACAAGATCTTCCTTATCTAAAGCCATGTTGCCTGTCTTCCATTAGGCCATGACTATCTACATGCTGAGCAATTCTGTTCTTTATGATGGTTTCTACCATTTTTCCCGGTACTGACATCAGGCTCACCGGTCTGTAGTTTCCCGGATCTCCCCTGGAACCCTTTTTAAAAATTGGCATTACATTGGCGATCCTCCAGTCTTCAGGTATTACAGATAATTTTAATGAAAATTCACAGATTACTAATAGCAGGTCTACAATCTCATATTTCAGTTCTTTCAACACCCTTGGATGTATACCATCCAGCCCAGGTGATTTGCTACTCTTCAGTTTATCTAATAGTTGTAATACATCTTCCCGATGTATCGATATTTCCTTCAATTCTTCCACACCTTTAAATACTACTTCAGTCATGGGTAACATCTCTACATCTTCCTCAGTAAAGACCGAAGCAAAGAATTCATTCAGTCTCTCCGCTGTCACCTCTTAGTGCCCCTTTAACCCCTCTATCATCTAATGGACCAACTGACTCTCTCACAGGTTTTTTGCTACAAATGTACTTGAAAAAGTCTTTATTTCGCGTTTTTCATTCCGCAGCAAGCTTCTTCTCAAATTCTCCCTTTGTCTGCCTTATCAATGCCTTGCATTTGACTTGCCAGTGCTTGTGCTGTTTCCAGGTTTCGTCGTTTGGCTCTTTTTCTATTTCCTGAAAGATGCTTTTTTGGCAACAACAGCCTCTCTGACCTCACCTTTAAACCATGCTGGCAGTTTTTTGGATTTCCTTCCACTTTTCTTAAAGCATGGAATACAACTGGTCTGGGCTTCCAAGATAGTATTTTTCAACAACACCCAAGCTTGATGTAAGTTTTTAACCTTTGCAACTGCTCCTTTTATTTTTTTCTTAACTATTTTCATTATTTTATCATAGTCTCCCTTTCGAAAGTTAAAAGGTGGATTTCCTTACTATCCCTCCTCCTTTAATTAAATCAAATGCAATTATGCTATGATCATGCTATGCTATGATCATGCTGTGCTATGACCATGCTAGTCTTGAAGGACTAGAAAGGGGGGCTGTTACTTCTGGAGAGAAATCTGAAATTGTGAGTATATACTTCTGGGAATTTTTCTGAAAGGAATTTTTTTCTTTTAAAGCTAATTAATCTGTGAACCCACTATTTTTTGTTAAATCAATCAGTCAGGGCCTAGTAGCAACAAGTTTAAGATTCAATTTAAAACACAGAAGAGAACTTTCTGGTTACCTTTCATACCCAGTAGAGAGCTGTAGTTTAAATTTCATAGTCACTCAGGGCCTAGCATCAGCAAAGTACTTTTAGTTTCAAATTAAAACACAGAAGAGAGCTTTCTGGTTAACTTTAGAATCCAACAGAGAGCTTGTAGTTTAAATTTCATAGTCACTCAGGGCCTAGCATCAGCAAAGTACTTTTAGTTTCAAATTAAAACACAGAAGAGAGCTTTCTGGTTAGCTTTAGAATCCAGCAGAGAGCTTGTAGTTTAAATTTCATAGTCACTCAGGGCCTAGCATCAGCAAAGTACTTTTAGTTTCAAATTAAAACACAGAAGAGAGCTTTCTGGTTAACTTTAGAATCCAGCAGAGAGCTTGTAGTTTAAATTTCATAGTCACTCAGGGCCTAGCATCAGCAAAGTACTTTTAGTTTCAAATTAAAACACAGAAGAGAGCTTTCTGGTTAACTTTAGAATCCAGGAGAGAGCTTGTAGTTTAAATTTCATAATAGGTTAGGGCCTAGCATCAGCAAAGTACTTTTAGTTTCAAACTAAAACACAGAAGAGAGCTTTCTGGTTAACTTTAGAATCCAGTAGAGAGCTTGTAGTTTAAATTTCATAATAGGTTAGAGCCTAGCAACAGCAAAGAGCTATAATTTAAATCAAATCAGAATACAGCTTACCTCAGCAGCACAGGACAGGGTACTGTGTAGCAGCCCTCTTTTAATAAGTGTTATATCCCTCCCTCCCTCCCTCCCCACACTCACCCTCCCCTGGGATAATCACAGCTTTATAGGTACTTGCACAACTTAAAAGACAGGAGGTGCTCTCAGGTGAAGCTCATTACCCAAATCAGTCATACACTAAGGACCTGAGATTAATTAAGCTTCAGGTGAACAAGGTATATTAAACTTATTAGGTACAGTTTTAGTGGTATAAATATCCATAGCACCCTTTAGTAGGTAAAGAACTTAAAGATCTAAACACAAACTTAAAACTAAGATGCAGAGAGCAGTCCAGCAGCGAGATGTGGGCTTTCCAGTCTTTTGCATTGAGTGTCACATGTATGATTTTCTCCCAGCTGGTGAGAGGTCTTACGTGTGCACTAGGTGCAAGGAGCTCTTTGCTCTCAGGGAACAAGTCCGTTCTCTAGAGGCTAAAGTAGCAGACTTGGAAAGCATAAGACAGACAGAGAGGTATATAGACGAGACCTACAGGGATATAGTCCTGAAGTCCCACCTCCAGTCTGGCAGCATCCCTGTTGCCATGGAGGAGAGAGCTCACGTGACAGGAGAGCATCACCCTGGTGTGGCAGGAAGTGATCCTGTAACTAGGACCTGTCCTCCAGGTGATGTAAACCCCTCTCGCACCGAGGAGGTTTCTCCAGGGCCAAGTGCCCATGAGGGAAGGTTTAGGACAGCAGTTATAGTTGGTGATTCGATCATAAGGCATGTAGATAGCTGGGTGGCTGGTGGACATGAGGATCGCCTGGTAACATGCCTGCCTGGTGCGAAGGTAGCGGACCTCACGCGCCACCTAGATAAGGTCTTAGATAGTGCTGGGGAGGAGTCTGCTGTCTTGGTACATGTCGGTACCAATGACATAGGAAAATGTGGTAGGGAGGTTCTGGAAGCTAAATTTAGGCTTTTAGGTAGGAAGTTGAAATCCAGAACTTCCAGGGTAGCATTCTCCGAAATGCTTCCCGTTCCACGCGCAGAACGAACCCAAAAGGCAGGCAGAGCTCCGGAGTCTCAATGCGTGGATGAGACAATGGTGCAGAGATGAGGGGTTTGGATTTGTTAGGAACTGGGGAACATTCTGGGGAAAGGAGGGGCTCTTCTGAAGGGATGGGCTTCACCTTAACCGGGATGGAACCAGGCTGCTGGCATTAACCTTTAAAAAGGAGATAGAGCAGCTTTTAAACTAGATAATAGGGGAAAGCCGACAGTCGCCCAAGAGCGCACGGTTCGGAAGAATGTATCCTTGAAGGATACTACAAAAAGCAGAGAGGTTCCAAAAAAGAGTAAAGTAGCCCAAATGCCCTCGAGTATGGAGCAGAGAGAGCTTAAAGATCCCAAATTACCCATGTCTACCAATAGCCAAATTAATATGAATAAAATACAGTCTCTAAAATGCTTGTATGCAAATGCTAGAAGTCTAAAAAACAAGATGGGACAGTTAGAATATATAGCACTAAACGAGAGGTTAGATATGACTGGAATATCAGAGACATGGTTGAAGGAGGACAACCAGTGGGACACTGTGATACCTGGGTACAAACTATATCGTAATGATAGAGCTGATCAAATTGGTGGAGGGGTTGCGCTCTATGTTAGAGAGGGCATTGAGTCAGAAAGGATTAAAGTTTTGCAAGAAACAAAATTTGCTGTAGAATCTCTATGGATTGAAATTCCATGTAAAAAGGGGAAGGCGATGGCAGTGGGGGTGTACTATCGTCCGCCTGGCCAGAATGAACAAATGGATGATGAAATGCTCAAAGAAATCAAGGAAGCTAGCAAACGTTACAGTGCAGTAATAATAATGGGTGATTTCAATTACCCCGGCATCGACTGGGTCAGTGTCACAGCAGGACATGCTAGGGAGATAAAGTTCCTAGATGAAATAAATGACTGCTTCTTGGAGCAGCTGGTTCATGAACCGACCAGAGGGGAAGCCATATTAGACCTAGTCCTTAGTGGAACACCAGATCTAGTGCAAGAGATAAGGGTGTTGGGGCCACTTGGCAATAGTGATCATAGCATGATTGCCTTTGATTTAATTAGTGGAGGAGGGATAGTAAGGAAATCCACAGTACTACCCTTTAACTTTTGAAAGGGAGACTATGATAAAATGAGGAAAACAGTTAAGAAAAAACTAAAAGGAGCAGTTGCAAAGGTTAAAGACGTACATCAAGCTTGGATGTTGTTGAAAAATACTATCTTGGAAGCCCAGACCAGCTGTATTCCACGCTTTAAGAAAAGTGGAAGGAAGTCCAAAAAACTGCCAGCATGGTTTAAAGGTGAGGTCAGAGAGGCTGTTGTTGCCAAAAAAGCATCTTTCAGGAAATGGAAAAAAGAGCCAAATGACGAAACCTGGAAACAGCACAAGCACTGGCAAGTCAAATGCAAGGCATTGATAAGGCAGGCAAAGAGAGAATTTGAGAAGAAGCTTGCTGCGGAAGCAAAAACACGAAATAAAGACCTTTTCAAGTACATTCGTAGCAAAAAACCTGTGAGAGAGTCAGTTGGTCCATTAGATGATAAAGGGGTTAAAGGAGCACTAAGAGGCGAGAAGGCGATAGCGGAGAGACTGAATGAATTCTTTGCTTGTCTTTACTGAGGAAGATGTAGGGATGTTACCCATGACTGAAGTGGTATTTAAAGGTGCGGAAGAATTGAAGGAAATATCAATACATCGGGAAGATGTCTTACAACTATTAGATAAACTGAAGAGTAGCAAATCACCTGGGCCAGATGGTATACATCCAAGGGTGTTGAAAGAACTGAAATATGAGATTGCAGACCTGCTATTAGTAATCTGTGAACTATCATTAAAATCATCTCTAATTCCTGAAGAATGGAGGATCGCCAATGTAACACCAATTTTTAAAAAGGGTTCCAGGGGTGATCCGGGAAACTACAGACCGGTGAGCCTGACGTCAGTACCGGGAAAAATGGTAGAAACCATCATAAAGAATAAAATTACTCAGCATGTAGATAGTCACAACCTAATGGGAGACAGCCAACATGGCTTTAGACAAGGAAGATCTTGTCTTACTAATCTGTTATGTTTTTTTGAAGGAGTGAATAAACAGGTGGAAAAAGGTGAGTCGGTTGATATTGTGTATCTGGACTTTCAGAAAGCCTTTGACAAGGTCCCTCATCAGAGACTTTTGGCAAAACTAAAGAGTCATGGGATAGGAGGCAGTGTACTATTGTGGATCAGGAACTGTTTAAAAGATAGAAAGCAGAGGGTAGGGCTATATGGCCAATTTTCCCAATGGAGAAAGGTGAATAGTGGTGTACCACAGGGATCTGTGCTGGGTCCGCTGCTTTTTGACATATTCATAAATGACCTGGAAAGTGGAATAACGAGTGAGGTTATCAAATTTGCAGATGACACAAAACTATTTAAAGTTGTTAAAACCCAAGAGGATTGTGAAAAATTGCAAGAGGATCTTGTTAAATTGGAAGACTGGGCATCAAAATGGCAGATGAAATTTAATGTGGACAAGTGCAAGGTTATGCACCTAGGGAAGAACAACCCAAGCTATGGTTACACGATGCAAGGTTCCACATTAGGAACCACCACCCAGGAAAAAGATTTAGGCGTCATTGTGGATACCATGTTAAAACCCTCGGCCCAGTGTGCAGCGGCAGCCAAGAGAGCAAATAGAATGCTAGGTATGATAAGGAAAGGAATGGAAAATAAAACAAAAGATATTATAATGCCTCTATATCGTTCCATGGTGAGACCGCACCTTGAATATTGTGTGCAATTCTGGTCGCCGTATCTTAAAAAGGATATAGCGATTTTAGAAAAGGTTCAGAGAAGAGCCACCAAAATGGTAAAGGGGATGGAAGGATACTCCTATGAGGAAAGGCTAAAAAGGTTAGGGCTCTTTAACCTGGAAAAGAGACGGCTGAGGGGAGATATGATAGAAGTCTATAAATTAATGAACGGAGTGGAACGGGTAAACGTAGATCGATTGTTTACCTTATCAGAATATAGAAAGACTAGGGGACATGCAATGAAGCTACAGGGTAAACTATTTAAGACTAATAAAAGAAAATATTTTTTCACTCAACGTGTAATCAAACTCTGGAATTTGTTACCGGAGGATGTAGTAAAGGCTGTTAGTGTAGCTGGGTTTAAAAAAGATTTGGACAAGTTCCTGGAGGAAAGGTCCATAAACCATTATTAAGAAGTGACTGAAGATATCAATGCTTGACCCAGTACAAGCATTGTGGAACTTGTGTCTCTTGGGGAACCTGCTAGGTACATATGACCTAGATTGGCCACTGTTGGAAACAGAATACTGGGCTTGATGGACCTTGGTCTGACCCAGTATGGCATTTCTTATGTTCTTATGTTATCATTATTGCCAAGTGGCCCCAACACCCTTATCTCTTGCACTAGATCTGGTGTTCCACTAAGGACTAGGTCTAATATGGCTTCCCCTCTAGTCGGTTCATGAACCAGCTGCTCCAAGAAGCAGTCAGTTATTTTTTTCTCGGAACTTTATCTCCCTAAATGTCCTGCTGTGACACTGACCCAGTTGATACTGGGGTAAATGAAATCATGCATTATTATTACTGCACTGTAACTTTTGTTAGCTTCCTTGATTTCTTTGAGCATTTCATCATCTATTAGTTCATTCTGGCCGGGCAGTCGAAAGTACGCCCCCACTGCCATCGCCTTCCCCTTTTTACATGGAATTTCAATCCATAGAGATTCTACAGCAAATTTTGTTTACTGCAAAACTTTAATCCTTTCTTACTCAATGCCCTCTCTATCATAGAGCGCAACCCCACCACCAATTTGATCAGCTCTATCATTACTATATAGTTTGTACCTAGGTATCACAGTGTCCCACTGATTGTCCTCCTTCCACCATGTCTCTGATATTCCAATCATATCTAACCTCTCATTTAGTGCTATATAGTCTAACTCTCCCATCTTATTTTTTAGACTTCTAGCATTTGCATACAAGCATTTTAGAGACTGTATTTTATTCATATTAATCTGGCTATTGGTAGGCATGGGTAATTTGGGATCTTTAAGCTCTGTCTGCTCCATATTCAAGGGCATTTGGGCTACTTTACTCTTTTTTGGAACCTCTTTGCTTTTGGTAGTATCCTTCAAGGATACATTCTTCTGAACCATGCGCTCTTGGGTGACTGTTGGCTTTCCCCTATTATCTAGTTTAAAAGCTGCTCTATCTCCTTTTTAAAGGTTAATGCCAGCAGCCTGGTTCCATCCCGGTTAAGGTGAAGCCCATCCCTTCGGAAGAGCCCCTCCTTTCCCCAGAATGTTCCCCAGTTCCTAACAAATCCAAAACCCTCATCTCTGCACCATTGTCTCATCCACGCATTGAGACTCCAGAGCTCTGCCTGCCTTTTGGGTCCTGTGCGTGGAATGGGACGCATTTCGGAGAATGCTACCCTGGAAGTTCTGGATTTCAACTTCCTACCTAAAAGCCTAAATTTAGCCTCCCTACCACATTTTCCCTACCACATTTTCCTATGTCATTGGTACCGACATGTACCAAGACAGCAGACTCCTCCCCAGCACTATCTAAGGCCTTATCTAGGTGGCGCGTGAGGTCCGCTACCTTTGCACCAGGCAGGCATGTTACCATGCGATCCTCACATCCACCAGCCACCCAGCTATCTACATGCCTAATGATCGAATCACCAACTATAACGGCTGTCCTAACCCTTCCCTCATGGGCACATGGCCCTGGAGAAACTTCCTCGGTGCGAGAGGGTTTTACATCACCTGGAGGACAGGTCCTAGTTACAGGATCACTTCCTTTCACACCAGGGTGATGCTCTCCTGTCACGTGACCTCTCTCCTCCATGGCAAGAGGGATGCTGCCAGACTGGAGGTGGGACTTCAGGACTATATCCCTGTAGGTCTCATCTATGTATCTCTCTGTCTTTCTTATGTCTTCCAATTCTGCCACTCTAGCCTCTTGAGAACGGACTCGTTCCCTGAGAGCAAAGAGCTCCTTGCACCTAGTGCACACATATGACCTCTCACCAACTGGGAGAAAATCATACATGTGACACTCAATGCAAAAGACTGGAAAGCTCTCATCTCGCTGCTGCACTGCTCTCTGCATCTTAGTTTTAAGCTTGTGTTTAGATCTTTAAGTTCTTTACTTACTAAGGGTTGCTATGGATATTTATACTAATAAAACTGTACCTAATACCTTTAATATACCATGTTCACCTGAAGCTTAATTAATCTCAGTTCCTTAGAGTAAGACTGATTTGGATAACGAGCTTCACCTGAGAGCACCTCCTTTCCTTTAAGATGTGTAAGTACCTGTAAAGCTACGATTATCCCAGGGGTGGGAGGGAAATAACACTTATTAAAAGAGGGCTGCTACACAGTACCTTGTCCTGTGCTGCTGAGGTAAGCTGTGACCAACTTACTGGGTGATTAACAGTCCTTGCTTGGATAGAAGGAGTCTGTCAAAATGGCCTTTTGACCTGCCTCCTGGTGTTAACACCTATTGAAAAGGTTTCACGGGTCTCTTGCCCTCTAGGTAGAAGGCCTCTTTGTAAAGATCTCTAGAAGACTTTATTTGTTGCTCAAAGAGTACTGACCCTGTTTTGCCTTTTATGCTGTTATATTCTGATTTGATCTAAATTACAGATCTTTGCTGCTGCTAGGCTCTGACTTATTATGAAATTTAAACTACAAGCTCTCTGCTGGGTTCTAAATTTAACCAGAAAGCTCTCTTCTGTGTTTTAAAGTTGAACTAAAAGTACTTTGCTGATACTAGGCCCTGAGTGACTATTAAATTTAAACTACAAGCTCTCTGCTGGGTATGAAATGTAACCAGAAAGTTCTTTTCTGTGTTTTAAATTTAAACTTAAACTGCTGTTACTAGGCCCTGACTGATATAACAAAAAACACTGGGTTCACAGATTAATTAGCTTTAATATAAAGAAGTCCTTTCAGAAAATTCCCAGAAGTATATACTTACAATCGCAAATCTCTCTCCAGAAGTAGCAGTCCTTTTTTCTAGTCTATATATTTATTTGAGAGAGAACTTCTTTTATGGTTGGTGCAATGTTTTTCCAGTTAGTCTTGCTGCACATGTCACATCTCTTATTTTTTAAGTATGCATTCACTGTTTTATTGTAGTTTTTATGGATTATGGTTTGTTTTATTTATTGATGTAAGTTATATACAGATGTTTTTGCTTTCACATGTTCTTTATGTTTATTTTAGATGACTTCCCCTTTATATATGATTTTAAATATTGTTTTATTTTGATTTTAATGTGTTTTAATTATTTATTTATGTGTTTATCTTGTTTAAGATTCATTTTTTTGTTATTGGTTATAGTTTGATTACGCCGGAAAAACCCCTGAAGAAGGCGTTGCCGAAACATGGCCTGTGTTGGGTTTTCGGCCAGTGATTCTCCCTTGCACCCCTTGTTTATAATCCCTCTAATAAAGAACACTTTCTTACCATGCCCAGAGTGGTTTCTTAACATCCAGATGTACTACATGAGCTTTATCTTTTGTGTCTATGCTTGATTTTCAAAAAGGGCTGAAAACCCAATCAACTTTACTGGTCAAACTTTGAACTATTAGCTTAAGCTGAACTAGCTGATTTTCAGTTGAAAAATCATCTTAAATGTAAATGACTAAAACTTAGGGCTCTGTTTGCTAAAGTATGATAAAGTATTGCAGTTAAAATGCATATGATGCAAATATTAATGCATGATAACTGCAAAGTCTGTGTTCAAGATCGGCCTCAGAGCTGGTTCAAGGTGTTGGTACCCTAGGCAAACCCTAAGCTTTACACCTCCTGGCTGTCAAAATCTATTGTTTAGCTTTGAACGCCATGCTCTTTGCTACCCCCAGAAGTTGCTGCCCTGGGCGGCTGTCTGGTTTACCTTGATTTGAATCAATACCCCACTGACATCATGCACCAAGAACCTCCTTTCCCTGTAATCCTCATTTGTCTCTTTCCTGAGGTCTCTGGTGGCTAGTGGGGAGCAGAAGTGATCCCCAAATGCTCCTACTCTACCTGCTTCCTAGTCCAAAATGGTGGCTTTGACCTCTAACAGTAGTACCATTTTAGACCAGGGTAGGAGGTGGAAGGTGTCAGGGGGCTTGGTGTTCTGTGCTCAGCCCATAATAAGGTCAACTCTGATAGTGTTGATGCACATATTGCCTCTTCTTCAGTGGTGAAAAATGCATGGTAACTTACCATGCGTTTACTGCAAGCAGGACAGGGACTGGTGCAAGATAGTGGGAGACTAGCAAACATACAACTCTTTACATCCCCCAATAAAATTTTGAGAAACTCAACAATCATGATCATCTGAACACCACCCTTCCTGTAAATATGCATAATTGGACAGCATACTTTTAAATATTAAACTTTGCTTTTATATGTATGTATGTGCCTGCTCTTCCTGCAGGTAAAAGAATGTGCTGATGACTCTTTAATTTTGTGTGGCTGTTGGGATTTATTGTTTTACTTTATTTATTTTTATTTATTTACATTCTCTTATATACCGCGCTATTCTGCATCAGTGTGGTTTACATTGAACAAACTGAAATTACATTGAACAGGGCATTATAACTTGGAGATAACTATTTTACAGGGAACATGGACTATGGAGGGTTAAGTGGCTTGCCCAAGACCACAAGAAGCACCTGTGGGACTAGAAACCCCAGTCCTTCCAGCCCAAGGTTGTTGTCCTCTAGTGGGATTCGAACCCTCGACCTTCTGGCCTGAAGTACCTTGCCCCAACCACTAGGCCACTCCTCCACTCCACTTTGAATGCTGCTGCTCATTGCTCTCCCACCGAAAGCTGCTACCCTAGGAGACACCTGATTTGCATAATGTTTGGGCCGGTCCTGACTGTAAGATACTGCCCATAGCCTTCTGTTTCTCAACCCCTTTCCTGCCCATTGCCATGGAAGCAGCTATCAAGGAAATTAGTATGCAATGTTGTTGCCACATGATAACTGCTGCAATGGCCATGTGATAATTGTTACTATGTGCTCATTCATGCAGTAACTGCTTACCACACTTTAGTAAACAGGTTCCTTAAGTTTGGATGCCTAAAGTTAGTCCATAGTGCTGAAAATCAGTTCTAGTCAGCTAAATTGTCTCCCACTCAATTCTGAAATAAACATAGTAACATAGTAGATGACGGCAGATAAAGACCAGCATAGTCCATCTAGTCTGCCCAGCAAGATGGCAAGAGTAGGTGCAGGCCACCCCTCCCCATGTCTTTGTTTAGGGGTGAACCCATCACTCTATGTAGGACACCCCTATTTGTTAAGACGTTAGATGGTTCAGAAGTTATATGTTTCAGTTTATTTTGGTTTTATCCTGTTGCTGTAAAGGGATCCACTGTGTCTGTCCCATGCCGTTTTGAATTCTGTCACCGTGTTTGCCCCCACCACTTCCATCGGGAGGGCATTCCAAGCATCTACTACCCTTTCAGTGAAAAAATATTTCCTGACATTGCCTTTCAATTTACCACCTTGCAGTTTCATGTTATGCCCTCTAGTTTTACAGCTTCCCTGTCTTTGGAAGAGGTTTGTTTGTTCATCATTTCTCTTTAAGTATTTAAAGGTCTGAATCATATCTCCCCTGTCCCTCCTCTCCTCCAAAGTGTACATATTTAGGTCTTCTTCTCATAAGGCTTCTGATGTAGGCTCCAAATCATTTTGGTCGCCTTCCTCTGAACAGTTTCCAGTCTTTTTACATCTTTTGCAAGATATGGTCTCCAAAACTGAACACAGTATTCCAAGTGAGGCCTCACCAGTGACTTGTACGTTGGCATAAGTACCTCTTCCTTTCTGCTGGTAATCCCTCTTTGTATGCAGCCCAACATCCTCCTGGCTTTTGCCACCACCTTGTCACACTGTTTTGTCATCTTGAGATCATCAGAGATAATCACACCAAGGTCTTTCTCTTGAACCATGCACACCAACCTCTTGCCCCTTATCACATACATTTCCCTTGGATTTCTGCTACCTAAGTGCATGACACTGCACTTTTCCGCATTAAATCGTAGTTGCCAAGCATTAGACCATTCTTACAGCTTTTGTAGATCTTTCCTCATGTTAACCACTCCCTCGGGGGAGTCCACATTGTTGCAAATTTTTGTGTCATCTGCAAAAAGACAGACTTTTCCATTCAGTCCTTCAGCAATATCACTCACAAATACATTGAACAGTGCCGGGCCCAGGACCGAACACTGGGGCACCCCGCTAATCACCTTCCTTTCATCTGAGTGAGCTCCATGTACCATCACCTTCTGTTGTCTGTCAGTCAACCAATTTCTAATCCAGTTTACCATCTTGGGATCCATCCCCAAGCTACTGAGTTTATTAACAAGCCTCCTATGAGGGACAGTATCAAAGGCTTTGCTGAAATCCAGGTAGATGACATCCATTGCATGCCCCTTATCTAGTTCCTTGGACACCCAGTCAAAGAACTCAATCAGATTTGTTTGGCAAGACTGTCCTTCAGTAAAACCATGTTGCCTCGGATCTTGCAACCTGTTGGTTTTGAGAAAGTTCACTATTGACTCTTTCAGGAGTGCCTCCATTACTTTTCCTGCCACCGAGGTAAGGCTCACGGGCCTGTAGTTTGACACTTCTTCCCTGTCACCACTTTTGTGTAGAGGTACGACATCAGCCAATCTCCAGTCCTGAGGAACCTCTTCTGTTTCCAAGGATCTGTTGAAGACATCCTTTAACGGTCCTGCAAGAACCTCTCTGAGCTCTTTTAGTATCCTGGTGTGATAGGCGATGGCCTAGTATGTAGCAGAGCTAGGTCTGAAGCCCTTTTTCCTGCTTTAAAATGTTATTGCTGATTTTGGAAAATTACAGAATGCTGTTAGCTAGCTGTTAGAAAGAAATACCGTTCTATTCTAGTTTGATAACATGTTCTGTTCTCCTGGAGATAAGAGAATTAAATACCTTCTTACTGTTTATTGTTTAGATGTCTGATGTCTGTTTCAGTAGAATGCCGCGCCACTGTATCTTTGCTGATTGTGCACTGACCTCGTAATTAGGATGAAAATATAGCAGAGAAACTGAACAGTGTAAGAATATTTTGTCTAGCATTATGAAGATTGTTTAGTGTTTTGAGCCAGGGCTAGAGATACATCTTAGCCTTGCTTTGTTTGGCCTCGCTTTGTTTTGCTTTTGTTAAGAATGCTTCTGATATGCCTTCCACTATCTTTGCAAGCTAACTGACCTTGCAGAAGTAGCAAAATATACTGTAGTAAAAGTATTATGTTTAGTGTTATGTCTAGTTGCTGACCCGTGGCTAGTAAGACCCAAGCAGGGGGAGCGAGTCCTGGGCCCGGTCAGAGATGTCTATTGGATGAGAGTAAGTGGGCCACTGTGGCCAATGAGGAGTTTTGCCTGTATTAGACTGGAGAAGAAAAGTATATAAACTGTCATTTTTCTGAGCTCTGGGCTCAGACCATTTTGAATGCTACTGCAATCTGAGTCTGTGCACATTAAATTGGCTTGAATCTTTGCCTGACTCCGGATATTATTTATTGCATTCTTATCAGCTACTACATATTCTTGGTGCGTTGGGCCGGGAATGTGTGAGTGGGGGATGGTATGCAAGTGAATATGCCCCGACATCTCACCTCACAGGTTTGGTCCGGCTAGAGCCGAGCCTGACTGACCGCAGGAGGGCCTCTGGCGCCCCTGGTCCTTTTGTATCGGAGGAGACTCCTCCTTGCCTCCGCAGGTTGCTGTTTCTGGCTGGCCAACACCTCGAACCCGAGGGGAGTCCAGGATTCAACCCAAGGAGGGATTGGTTGCGCAGCGCATTAGCTACCGGATCCGGTGAGTATTGATTTTTATGGTTCTTAGTCAGATAGCTTTGGGAAAGTCTCGAGACACTTCTGGTACAGTAACAGGTAAAGGAAGTCTGATCAACTTCCACGGGCGATCCTAGTACCCCTGCAAGTAGTGTGCGGGGCGAACCCATCAGCCCTTTCGGTTTTGGTAATTCTGGTTTGTCAGTCAGCCCGGGAATTCAGAATTTGGAAAATGCTAGCATGTTTGTCTGTGTGAAGAATGCTTGTTGAAAGGAGGAAGTGTTGGGAGTTTGTCTTTGTTATCTGTTGAAACCACGAGTTTCCCTTCTAGTATAAGGGTAGGATTATATTCCGTTGGGTAATTTGTGACACTTTACCGCATATGAAATAGTAAACGTATAGTTAAGATGAGTCACTGTAAAAGCAAGAAGCTGTCTCTCTCATTCAGCTGCAGCACAAGAGGCGTGTTTGTGCAGAGGAATGTTTTAACCCTATGAAGGCATGTTTTCAACGTTCTGCTGCTGGGCTAATGGGTGCTTATTTTAGGGAATTATACCTGTTTTTATTCAATATTTTGTAATAGTGATGTGTCTTCTGCTATGGTCATGTATTATATATCATTTAATAAGAATGTTTAGTCAGGATTGTGGATCTCGATAGTATTGTACTTAGCCTGGAAAGGGTTACATTCCTACTCGAATTCCTGTGCAGATTAAGTGAGCAGAAATCATGTAGGGCTCAGGTTTCAATAGGAAAGGATGCTTGTATTTTCCCTTTGCCCTATGAAGCTGAGGTTACGAACACTGACAGGACTCTGCAGATCGCAACTTGAAAGTGCTTTGAATCCTGAGTGAATGGAAAATGTATCCAGAATGAATGTCTTTGTCAATCTCTGCTTCCTAAAATCTGTAAAATTGAAAGTAATTTCTTTTGTAAAGCCAAGCTGATTATGGCTGGCAGTTAGTTTTTTGCCAAGTAATTTTATTCCAGTTATACGTAACAGCTATGTAGTCGTCATGTTATGAACTATAGTTCTTTCTGTTAGGATTTGTTATTATAACATGTTGCAGAAGTGTAGTTTTCTATTGTAAGGACTCTATCTAGATTGTTCCTCTGTCTGTTGACAAGCACATGTGGGGGCTACAGTCCACCGCTGACACTGCAGGCAGGGATTCATTTTACCAGTTCAGAGTCACCCACAGTCAGCGCCCGAGAACATGAAGTGGAATCCAAATAGTGCAGGCAGCCCTCACTATATGCCCCATGCAATCCAGCAGCCCAGGAGAATTTGCGCCTGGTAAATGCAGTTTTTGTCAAGATAGTCCCAGGGAGATATAAAACAGAACTTGCAGAAACGGGATGGATTTGCGGGCATGAATACAGCACGATTAAGTTGTTCAGAATGTCTGTGAATTGTGGAGATAATGTGACAGAGAAAGTGAATGTAAGATGGAGAAGAGAGCAGTTCTTCTTGCTGATACTTAAGTTGAATGATGTGGAGGAAGTTTTCCTAATCGAAGGAGCTGGATTGATAGTGCTGACTGTTCCCCGAGAAGAAGAGTAGCGGTTCTATAGTGCATCTCCAATCAGGCCAGCAAGTTCCTGTATACTTACCAGCATTGCAGCCCCATCTGGAGTATGGGCAGAGAATAATCCACCTGGCCTAGCAAAGAATATAGCTCCTGTACTTGTTACCCTTAAGCCAGGAGCAGAACCAGTGCATGTGCGTCAGTATCCCCTCCCGAGACCAGCAATTGAAGGCGTTCATCGCCATTTGAAGAAATTATTGCAGTATGGACTTCTCAGAGAATGCCAGTCACCCTGGAACACCTCCCTTCTCCCAATCAAGAAGCCTGGGACAGGTGATTACCGCCCAGTGCAGGATCTACGTTGAGTGAACAGTGCAGTTGAAACCATACATCCAGTAGTACCAAATCCTTACACCCTCCTGGGACTGATTCCAGCAGAAGCCACTCACTTTACTGTTTTGGACTTAAAAGATGCCTTTTTTTCTGTATACCCCTGACAGAAGCCAGTCAGCTTTTGTTTGCATTTGAATGGGAAAACCCTACCACAGGACGGCGAGGGCAACTTATTTGGACTCGATTACCACAAGGATTTAAGAACTCACCCACTATCTTCAGTGCAGCCCTCAGTCAAGATTTGTCAAGCTACTCTGTGATTCCGGGAAAAAGAATTTTGCTTCAATATGTAGATGATTTGCTCATAGCCACCAATAACAAATCTGATTGTATACAAGCTACAAGTGACCTCTTGCACCATTTGAATGAAGCTGGCTACAAGGTTTCCAGAGCCAAGGCGCAGCTGTGCCAGACAGAAGTGAAATATTTAGGGTTCCACCTGTCCAAAGGAACCTGGAAATTAGGACTTGAGCGAAAAGGAAGCAGTATGCCGCATCCCAACACCCACTACTAGGAAACAGGTGCGAGCTTTCTTGGGAGCTGCAGGCTACTGCCGAATATGGATACCAAATTTTGCGCTCATGGCAAAACCCTTGTACCAAGTCACACAAGGAATAGAACGATCTCCCCTGGAATGGGGCTCAGAACAAGATAAAGCATTCAAAACAGCATTGATGTCATCCCCAGCCTAGGGCCTACCGGATGTGCAGAAACCATTTCGTCTGTATGTCCATGAATCAAATGGAAACGCATTGGGAGTCTTGACCCAGCCTCTTGGGTCTTGGCAGCGACCTGTGGCCTACCTGTCGAAACAATTGGATCCTGTTGCCAAAGGCTGGCCACCTTGCCTGAGAGCTGTAGCAGCCACTGCCCTCTTAGTGAGCGAAGCTGACAAGCTCACCTTAGGACAAAATCTTCAAGTCACTGTACCACACTCTGTTTTAACCCTGCTGGAGCACAAAGGAAGCCATTGGCTCACCAACGCTCGAATGTTAAAATATCAAAGTATGCTATGTGAGAATCCTAACTTGCAATCAAGTGTCAGCCAAACTCTAAACCCAACCACCCTATTGCCCGTCGGTCCGGCCCTCCTGACCATGATTGCTTGGAAGTAATGGACATTGTGTACTCAAGTTGTCCAAACTGCCCAGAGGTTTATCTGAAGTGGCCCCAGGTTCTTCCTATAGCCCTTCATAGGATATACTTAGCCCCTGCCCCTAAGTCTTTAGGAGTTTCCCCTTTTGAGATTCTGAGATTCTGTAGCCTATTGTATAGAGAGTAAAAGGAGATGTGTGACAGATAGGATCTGAAATTACTAGATAAGCACTATTGGTTTTAAGTTCTGTTTTGCAGGGTCTTCATGCGTGAGTACGAGACCAGCCCATCCAAGCCCCTGCATCCTTTCCAGCCTGGAGCCTCGGTGTGGATGACAGAGTGGAAGAAGACACCGCTGGCGCCCCATTGGAAAGGGCCATATATCGTTTTGCTATCAACCCCAACAGCAGTTAAAGTGGCCGAGATCGACTCCTGGATCCACCACAGTCGAGTGAAACCAGCCACAGTACCTGAGAGTCGTCCCTGGACTTCGATCGCCAAACCTGCAGCACCATTGCGACTCACGCCCTATGACAACAGCCACGGACCTAAGACTTATTGGTCCCCGGAAACTGCACTATTTCAAGACTGTTTGTTTATCAGAAGGTAAGCCTCGCATCTGGAGAAAGCTGAAATCATCAGAAATAGACTGTGTTGTGTTAAGAAATTGAGTCTTCTACGAGACTGTGTTCAAATGCTCCGAAAAAAAAAAGAAAAAGAAAAAAACTGTTTTGATCTCCTAAAAAGTGAACTGCTCTAAGGAGGCAATAATAGCCTGAGAGACTGTACTATGATATTTTAAGAACCTGAGACATCTCAGAGGACAGTGATACTTTGGAATCTACAGCCCTGCTCCTGCCACAAAGCTGGTAGATCTACGTACGGCAGAAGCTTGAGGACCTACAATCAACGCTACGTCTGCTACCTGTTGTGGATGCCGACAGTTCCACCAATTTTCCAGAGACTATGCCCATTATGAATTCTTATTATTGCTTCATTCTGGCGGCAGCCTTGGGGTGCTTTGAATTGACTCTTGCCCTACTTCCCTGTGCAGCCTGCAAACCTAGTATTTGCACAACAGGGAATACCCGGACTTGTCTCAACCCCCGCCAGAATCTTTCCTCTCCTATTATGGGAACTGCGATGGAACAATGAGAATGGAGCCCTTTTTATTGCTACTCGCCAGCTCTCAGAACCCAGATTTTTTGGACTTTAGTACATGTGTTGCTAATTTTCAAACATGTGCTACTTACCTTTTTGACATGTACTGCTACCGACCTCTGATACAGGTGCTGCTATTAATAGGAATGGTTCTTATTTTTGTGGGTCATGAGAACGGGCCTATTGCTATGATGAACAGTATATATGTCATTTGTTCCTCCTATGTCTCCTGCCCCTCCGCTTATCCACTAGGCATGCTATATGATTTGTCAAAGATACTTGTATCAAATGTATTATTGATTGTGGCTGTTTGATTATGTATCCCATGTTTCCTCCCCTTATGCTTCCGTATATTAAACTTAACGTAAGGCACGAATCCTAGCAACGTAGGGCTACTACCCTATACCACAAAATTTTATTTATTTATTTTTATTTTTTATTTATGCTTTTCTTCTATACCGCTTTTTCCCAAGATCAAAGGCAGTTTACAATTAACATAATGAACATGGTTTTACATGGAACATCGTATTTTCTTCAAACTATGTACAATTAACTTTTCATGAACAATAACATGGAACATATAATTATACAACTGCTTTAACTATTTACATCAGTCAAATATTTACATTAGTCAATTATTAATCGTGGTTTTTAAGGGTTGTTTTTTCCTAAGTGTGTTGAGTTTTGAGGCTTTTTGATCTGTGGTTAGGGAGGATTTTTATGGAGGTGTGGTGAGGGGGATGGGGGGGTTCATTAGGATTTATAAAGTGTTCTTTAAACAGATATGTTTTTAGTTCTTTCCGGAATGTCTGGAGATCCTTTATTTTGCGGAGGCTTAGTGGGAGTTTATTCCATAGGGTGGGGGCTGCATATGAGAATGCTCTTGAGCTTGTGGTTTTTTTTGTTTTTCGAATTGATTTTTTTTATGTCTAGTGAGTGGGTTGCGTTTTGTCTGCGGGTTCTATGTTCTTTTGGAGCATGTAGTAGAGTGGTTAGATGTGAGGGTGATATGCCGTTGATAAGTTTAAATGTGGTTAAGAGTATTTTGTATGATATTCTACTATTTATGGGAAGCCAGTGTAGTTCGGCGAGGATGGGAGTTATGTGGTCAGTGAGGCGGGCTTTTGCTGTTACTCGAGCACAGATGTTTTGAGCTCGTTGGAGTAAGTTGGTATTTGTGAGAGGGAGGCCGATAAGTAGACTATTACAATAGTCAAAGTGTGGAGTGATGAGTGTGCTGATAACAGATCTGAAGTCATGTGTGTCTAGTATTGGTCGTAGGTGTTGAATGGTCTTAAGTTTATAGAATATAGTTTTCACGGTTTGTTTTATGTGAGGGAGCATACTAAGTGTGTGGTCTATTATGATGCCTAGGTATTTTACTTCCTTTTTGATTGGGATTATTGTGTCGTTAATTGTTATTGTTTCAGGGAGAGTAGTATCTGGTTTTCTTGTTACGAACATTGCTTCAGTTTTTTTTAGGTTGATGCTGAGGTTATTATTTTCTAGCCAAGTATTTGCTTCGCTGATGCAGTCTAGTAAGTTCTGGTAGGTGGGATTGTTTGTGTTTATTGGTTGAGTGAGCATGATATCATCTGCGTATATGTAGTGGTTGACTTTATGTTTTTTAAATATATTTGTGATGGGTTGAAGATATAAGTTGAAAAGGAGGGCCGAAAGGGCCGAGCCCTGTGGAATACCTTGTCCTTGTACGAATGGCTCAGAGGTGTCTTGGCCTAATTTAACGTGTATCGATCGGTTTGTGATGTATGATATAAACCATTGTAGAATTGTTCCTCCTATTCCTAGGCTTAGGAGTCTGTTAATGAGTGTGTTGTGGTGGACATTGTCAAAGGCACCAGCTATATCAATGAATATGAGGATGTAACCTTGGTTGCATGTGTCAGTGCCTTTTATGAGGTCATCCATGAGTGTTATTAGCAAAGTTTCGACGCCGTGTGATGGGCGGAAGCCGAATTGATGTGAGTCAAGTGGTGCATGTGTGTCGATAAAATCTTGTAGTTGGAGCTGTATGATTTTTTCTATTACTTTGGCAATAAACGGTATGCTGGCTATGGGCCTGTAGGAGTTTGGGTCTGTAGGATTGAGTTTATTATTTTTTATTATAGGGCGTAAGGATGTAAGTTTTAGGGCATCTGGCATGATGCCCTGGGATAGTGATTGGTTTACTATATTTTGTATATGGATAGCTAATTCATTTTTGGTGTTTTTTATCCATGATACTGGACATGGATCTAGGGGGAGGTAGTGGTGTTGATCATTGATATGATATTGAGGAGGTGTTTTTGTTCAATGTCTTGAAAGGTTATCCATTTATTGGTTGGTTTTAAGTCCGTGGGTATAGTTATGATTGTGTTAGATGATTTGTTTTTTAATTTGTTAGCAAAATGAGTTGCAAGGGTTTGTGCGCTTATCGTTGATTGTTCAGGCTCTGGAGTTTGGGTTTTTGTTAGTGTTTTTATGATCCCTCCACCCTAGTATGGCATACTATATGTGTGATTTGATTCTCACCCTTTCTCACTTGCAGGTGAGAATAATCAAAAGGAGGGAATGTGATAGGCGATGGCCTAGTATGTAGCAGAGCTAGGTCTGAAGCCCTTTTTCCTGCTTTAAAATGTTATTGCTGATTTTGGAAAATTACAGAATGCTGTTAGCTAGCTGTTAGAAAGAAATACCGTTCTATTCTAGTTTGATAACATGTTCTGTTCTCCTGGAGATAAGAGAATTAAATACCTTCTTACTGTTTATTGTTTAGATGTCTGATGTCTGTTTCAGTAGAATGCCGCGCCACTGTATCTTTGCTGATTGTGCACTGACCTCGTAATTAGGATGAAAATATAGCAGAGAAACTGAACAGTGTAAGAATATTTTGTCTAGCATTATGAAGATTGTTTAGTGTTTTGAGCCAGGGCTAGAGATACATCTTAGCCTTGCTTTGTTTGGCCTCGCTTTGTTTTGCTTTTGTTAAGAATGCTTCTGATATGCCTTCCACTATCTTTGCAAGCTAACTGACCTTGCAGAAGTAGCAAAATATACTGTAGTAAAAGTATTATGTTTAGTGTTATGTCTAGTTGCTGACCCGTGGCTAGTAAGACCCAAGCAGGGGGAGCGAGTCCTGGGCCCGGTCAGAGATGTCTATTGGATGAGAGTAAGTGGGCCACTGTGGCCAATGAGGAGTTTTGCCTGTATTAGACTGGAGAAGAAAAGTATATAAACTGTCATTTTTCTGAGCTCTGGGCTCAGACCATTTTGAATGCTACTGCAATCTGAGTCTGTGCACATTAAATTGGCTTGAATCTTTGCCTGACTCCGGGTATTATTTATTGCATTCTTATCAGCTACTACACTGGGATGTATCCCATCCAGTCCCATGGCTTGTCCACTTTCAGTTTTAACACCTCATCTTCTGTGAATGGCGTGGTATCTACTTCATTCCCATTTTTATATTTGGGAGTCACAGCTGGTCCATCTCCAGGATTTTCTTTAGTAAAAACAGAGCAGAAGTATTTGTTTAGCAATTTTGTTTTTTCAATGTCACTTTCCATGAGTCCTTTCCCAGCACTTCTGAGTCCTGCAATTCCAACTCTGATCTTCTTACTTTTCCGAATATACCTGAAGAAAGTTTTGTCGCCGCCCTTAACATCTTTAGCCATCTCTTCCTCTGCCTTTGATTTTGCTTTCCTTATTTCTCTTTTTGACTCTTTGAGTTTGATCCTGTTTTCATTTCTGTGTTCTTCTGTTTGCAATCAAAAAAAGATTAAAAAAAAAACCAAGTGGGGAAAGCATGAAGAGCATGGCTTATGGGATTCTTTCTAACCCCAATGTGTGTGCATGCACACAACCATCTGTTTATATCTGCATTGCCAATATGTGTGTGCATGCATATCTTGGGACTGTGTTGTCCGTATGGGTTTGAGTGTGTATTGTCGTCACTTCCCCTTGTGGCCAGGCGGTTGCCTAGGGCTGCAGGGGTTGTGACGATTGACCTTTGTTAAAACTTGCCTAAACTCATGTAGTTGTGTCCCCGAAAGGATTATAGCCAAGTGCAAGGTCGCAGGAAAATTTCTTTTATTCTCAGAAATCAGGAATTCCAAAACCAAGTCAATTCTTTAACATGAATTGATTGAAGATAAGGGAAAACAAAACTCAGGATACTTCTCCAAACATAACAATACTCAAGCCATTTATACAGTCCCTGGCTTGCTGTAGCCTTTAAACTGGCATTCAAGTAAAACTTTACTTTCAATGATATTCTGTACTTGGTCTTCAGGAGGCGCTGTGCCACCCTCCGTTGTTCCACAGCAGGTGTAGCACAGTTCCTGACTCAATCAACTGCTTTCACCCGTCGTGTAATTCCTTCTCAGTTGTAATACAAACTTTCAGCCTAGCTCTGGCCCAAGCAGCATTAAATGAAACAGCTACTTTTAAAAAGCATGGCTAAAAGTCCTGGCTTAAAAAGTCCTGGTAAAAGGAACTTCCTCAGTTCTTTTACCTAATACATGGTAACTCAGAAATATACATTAACTTCACCCAGCTGGGTTTTTTCTTCAATCAAACCCTCTTTGGTCCTCTTATGTTTCTCTTGCACAAATAGCACAGCTTATTTCCATATCTGAAATGCTATCTGACTCTCCAGAGACTCCAACCTCCATTTCCTCCACACTTGATTCTCCTGGGTCATTGTTTTCCTGGGTATGCTCTTGGGAAGCCTCCCCAGCCTGCAGAGCCTTCAGTAGTTTTCCCCAGGCACCCTTAACCGTGAGAGAGCTAGCGGGGGAAGGGCAGGGAAAACCCCTTTCCTCTAATAAACCTTTTAACCGGTGTAAAGGGCTCACCTTAGTAGTGCTGGGTTTTCTGCTGACACCGTCCTTACTGGGTAGAGAGTTGAGCCAAGACCCTTTTGAGAATATTTCCTCCTCTGAGGATTCTTCTCCCGAGGTTTCCACAAGCCTTGTCAGCCTTTTACTCCTTGCTCTCACCGGCTTCTGTGCAAGGGATTCCCCTGGACTTCTTGTCCTTCCTTCCTGGAACCCTTGTGTCCTCTGTGTCTGGATTTTCTCTCTCTTTCTCTCCTCCCGAGGAAAGTCTCTTATCTCCTCCTCGTGTCTGTGTCTGTGCTTGCCTGGGTGCTTGCTCTGAGCCTGTCCTCCGTCAGGAAAATCTGCTGTATGAGTGCAGTTTTTCTTCCTAAATGTTTGGGGCTGTCCTATCCCTTCTGACTCCGCCCCCAAACCACTCCCTTCTCCTCCCTCTATCTCCATGGGAACAGGGGGTGTGTTTTGGTCTGCAGTTCTCTTTGAGAAACTTTTCTCTTTCGTATCTGAGTTAACCCTTTCAGAGCCTGCAGTTCTTTGGGTGAAAGGAAAAAAAGGCAGTTTTCCCTTTATTTTTCTGCCCTCAGCAGCTGCTTCTCCACCACATAACCCCCCCCCTTAAGATATTCCGCGCTGGCGTTTCTAGCGCACAGTGCGGAATCTTTCCTTGGGTCTGTGGGTCTACAGGGTATCCCTCTAGCCTATCCTCTCTTGCAGCCAGCCGGGCAAGTGCAACTCTGTCATGCCATGGCTGCAGCACATTAATGTGGAAGATCTGTTCCTTCCCTTTCCTGGTTCCTACGGCATAGGAAACTGGCCCTACCTGCCTGAGGACTCTATAGGGTCCTCTCCACCTGCTCTCAAACTTTGATGTAGGTCCTGTCACTGTTACTAGCACCTTTTCACCCACCTCCAGTTGACGTGGTTGGGTATGCCTGTCATAGTAACCTTTCTGGCGGGCTTGGCTCGCCGTCATATTGTCCACCATCACCTGGGATGTCCGCTCTAAGCGCCCCTTTAAATCCCTTAAAAAGTGGGGTACATCTGTCTCCTCTAGCTCGGGCTCCACCCACTGCTCTCTTAATATATCCAACACCCCTCTGGGAGCTCTCCCGTACATTAGTTCGTACGGCGAGACACCCATGGAAGTCTGTCGGCGCTCCCTACAGGCATACAGGGTGAATGGCAACATTACATCCCACTCCGCCATATTGCCTTCCAGACTCCTCCTCAGCATACGTTTGAGGGTCTGATTTTGCCTTTCCACCAGGCCATTGGATTGCGGGTGGTATGCGGCAGTTTTTATGTGTTTGATGCCAAAGGCATCCCAAACTTGGGCAAGGTAACGTGAAAGAAAGTTACTGCCTCTGTCTGTTAAAACCTCTCTTGGAAAACCAATTTCACAAAAGAGCTTAATGATTTCTGTGGCCATGGTCCGTGCGGACACATTATGTAGAGGAATGGCCCACGGGAAACGCGTCGCCTGGTCCACAATGACCAGTATATACTGATATCCCCTTGGGGTCTTAACTAAGGGTCCCACTATGTCCATGGCTAATCTATCTACCGGCTTGGTTACCAGGGGCAGAGGAATTAATGGCACCTTCCTAGGATGAACCGTGCTAACCCTCTGACACGCTGGGCAAGCTGCACAAAATTTTGACGTCTCTTTGAAGACGCCCGGCCAATAGAAGCAGCCCATAATCTGATCCAGGTTGCTATGGAAACCTTTATGCCCCCCTACTGGGTGGTCGTGTGCTAACCTTAGAACTAGGTTTTTAAAAGTAGTAGGGACTACTAACTGTTTTCTTATAGTACCTAAATGAGGGTCTATACTTTCCCGGTAAAGTATTTCCCTGTCTAGGACGAATCGTGGTAAGGTCTCTGAACCTGTATTGGCATGTTCAAACGCTCGCTTGAGGGCCGGATCCTCCCTTTGCTCATTGGGGAAAGAAGGGAACTTCCCTACCAGCTCTGCGGGAGCCCATGGTAATCCCTCTCCCTTGGCTAAGTCCGCCCGATTCTGAGCCCTGGCCCTCCTTCCCTGGCGTTTTTCTGCCTTACTCCTTCGTTTTCCTTCCTTAGGGGGTACTATTAAGTCTTCATGATTGGGTAAACTGCAGCTGGGCTCTTCACTAGAGTCCTCTTCTTCCTGCCTAGCCTTGTTTTGGGCCCTCGTGGACACTAACCCTGTCCTGGCCTCTAGACCCTTGGCTAGCCCATGTTTGAACTGTGGCCAGTCCCTCCCTAAAACTACGGGATATGGCAGTTTAGGGACCACAGCTAAAGTGATAGTTCTCTTCAAACCTAGGCCCTTTACTACAAGTTTCTGTAAGGGATAAGCGGATGCTGCGCCGTGAACGCATCGGATCCTTATATTCCCCTCCGAAAGTTTTTCTATGGGGCCCCCTCTCCTGGCTTGTATCTCTGCCCACAGCTGTTGGGAGACCATCGACTGGTCGGCGCCAGAATCTAAGAGCGCCTGTACTGGGATGTTCTCCACCTCCACTGACAGCAGAAAGCCCTCTCCTTCTTGGGAGTGGTTGGTTATCAAGACTGTCCTAATGCGACAATCTTTCTTTAAGTGGCCTTTATTTCCACAGCCATAACACTTACGCTGCTCATATCCTGACCTGCTTAGGGGTTTTCCTTGTATAACCTCTCCTAGCATGGTCTTGCTCACTCTTTCTGGCTCTCTTACATTTGCATAGCTCAACCCTGCACCCTTCATTTGGCCTATTACTCGAGCCTCCAAAAACCGCTCTGCCAAAGAAGTTGCTTCTTTAGTGCTCTTGCAATCCCGTAAGACCAGAAAAGATCGCATTTCCTGTGGCACAACCTCTATGAACTGTTCTAGAGCAATGGTATCTAGAATAGAATCAATAGTTTTACCATCAGGCAAAAGCCACTTATACAATAGTGCCTGGAGGCGTTGGCACAAAGCCCGAGGTGTTTCATCTGACCTCAGTTTGCAACCTCTAAAAAGACGGCGGTAGACCATTGGGGTCAATCCCAGTCGGTCTCTCACGGCCTTTTTTACCTCGTCATAAGTGGAGGCGAGCTCAGCAGGCACGGCCCTATATGCTGCAAGGGCTTCCCCTGTAAGGGAGCCTGCTATCCGAACGGCCCATTGCTCTGCTGGCCATCCACTTAGGACTGCCACCCGCTCGAACACTTCAAAATAGTCATCGACATCATCACCTGGGGTTAAAGGCCCAAAGGATAAAGGTCCTTTAGTAAATTGTCCCAGTCCCAACAATGTTCCGGAGGAACTAGACCCAGTCCTTATCTCGTCAGTTGTCTTCTTTTGCTCCTTCATCCAAGCAGTCATGAGGTCTAGGAGCGGCTGTTGCTGTTCCCTCATGATGGCAGCCATTTTCTCCTGCGTCCTCGCAGCGTTCTCGTGCTGTTGGCGGAAACAGTCTGTCATCCAGTTAATCATCTCTGCCTGCTCCATCCTGGAATGCTGAAAAGAAACAAAAGAAAAACACCAAGTGCGGCCCTTATCACAGTGCTTCCTCTCCTCCACCTGCAGAACCTCCCCACTTACAGCAATCTACCAAATAACCCCCTTAAATACGGGTTTACCCGCTGTAAGTGGTGACTCAGGCCTCTCAACAGCGTTGGTCCCAGCTGGGCTTTCCAACTCCGCTCCGTTGAGTCTCCGGTCCTGGTTTTCTCTGCCAAGTGCTTAGGAAGGCTTTCAGGATATTCCTCCGGCCACCTTGTAGATCCTGGTGTTCCCTGGTAGCTCCAAATTGGTAGGTTTTCCTGTATCCAACAACTACGCCACCTGTCGTCACTTCCCCTTGTGGCCAGGCGGTTGCCTAGGGCTTCAGGGGTTGTGACGATTGACCTTTGTTAAAACTTGCCTAAACTCATGTAGTTGTGTCCCCGAAAGGATTATAGCCAAGTGCAAGGTCGCAGGAAAATTTATTTTATTCTCAGAAATCAGGAATTCCAAAACCAAGTCAATTCTTTAACATGAATTGATTGAAGATAAGGGAAAACAAAACTCAGGATACTTCTCCAAACATAACAATACTCAAGCCATTTATACAGTCCCTGGCTTGCTGTAGCCTTTAAACTGGCATTCAAGTAAAACTTTACTTTCAATGATATTCTGTACTTGGTCTTCAGGAGGCGCTGTGCCACCCTCTGTTGTTCCACAGCAGGTGTAGCACAGTTCCTGACTCAATCAACTGCTTTCACCCGTAGTGTAATTCCTTCTCAGTTGTAATACAAACTTTCAGCCTAGCTCTGGCCCAAGCAGCATTAAATGAAACAGCTACTTTTAAAAAGCATGGCTAAAAGTACTGGCTTAAAAAGTCCTGGTAAAAGGAACTTCCTCAGTTCTTTTACCTAATACATGGTAACTCAGAAATATACATTAACTTCACCCAGCTGGGTTTTTTTCTTCAATCAAACCCTCTTTGGTCCTCTTATGTTTCTCTTGCACAAATAGCACAGCTTATTTCCATATCTGAAATGCTATCTGACTCTCCAGAGACTCCTACCTCCATTTCCTCCACACTTGATTCTCCTGGGTCATTGTTTTCCTGGGTATGCTCTTGGGAAGCCTCCCCAGCCTGCAGAGCCTTCAGTAGTTTTCCCCAGGCACCCTTAACCGTGAGAGAGCTAGCGGGGGAAGGGCAGGGAAAACCCCTTTCCTCTAATAAACCTTTTAACCGGTGTAAAGGGCTCACCTTAGTAGTGCTGGGTTTTCTGCTGACACCGTCCTTACTGGGTAGAGAGTTGAGCCAAGACCCTTTTGAGAATATTTCCTCCTCTGAGGATTCTTCTCCCGAGGTTTCCACAAGCCTTGTCAGCCTTTTACTCCTGGCTCTCACCGGCTTCTGTGCAAGGGATTCCCCTGGACTTCTTGTCCTTCCTTCCTGGAACCCTTGTGTCCTCTGTGTCTGGATTTTCTCTCTCTTTCTCTCCTCCCGAGGAAAGTCTCTTATCTCCTCCTCGTGTCTGTGTCTGTGTCTGTGCTTGCCTGGGTGCTTGCTCTGAGCCTGTCCTCCGTCAGGAAAATCTGCTGTATGAGTGCAGTTTTTCTTCCTAAATGTTTGGGGCTGTCCTATCCCTTCTGACTCCGCCCCCAAACCACTCCCTTCTCCTCCCTCTATCTCCATGGGAACAGGGGGTGTGTTTTGGTCTGCAGTTCTCTTTGAGAAACTTTTCTCTTTCGTATCTGAGTTAACCCTTTCAGAGCCTGCAGTTCTTTGGGTGAAAGGAAAAAAAGGCAGTTTTCCCTTTATTTTTCTGCCCTCAGCAGCTGCTTCTCCACCACAGTATGTGTATGTGTGAATATATATATATGATTTGTATGTTCATCATCTGTTCTTTTTTTGTGTATTATGTATTTTTATGGGTTGATATGTCTGTGTGTTTATATGAATGTGGAAGTGTTTGTGTATGACTGCCTATATGCATATCTCTCCATATAAAGATTTGACTTGTCCAAGCCTTGGTATTTTCAATAACATCATATGGATGTGGAAGATGGACTGTGAAAAAGACAAGACAGTAAGAAAATCGATATCTTTGAATTATGGTGCTGGCGAAGAATGAACTGTCCAAAGAACAAACCAGTCAGTACTAGAGTTGATCAAACCTAAGCTTTCTTTAGAAGCTCAGATGACAAGACTTCAACTTTTATTCTTTGGACACATCATGCAAAGAGAGAGATCATTAGAGAAAAACAAAATTGAAGGTCAGTGCAAAAGAGGAAGGCCAGTATGAGATTGATCGATACAATAAGAGCAGCTATGGATCAGGGCTGTACTGAGCGTGAATAGTGCCCTGTGCGACTTGCACATCGGGAGCCCCCTTCCCCTCCCCCCCCCCCCGCAGCTTCATCCAGCCACTTTCTGGATGGCAGCGGGAGAGAAGAGGTGCGCCCGATGTTCAAGTTGCCGGCACTCTAAGCAGATCTGTCCCTCTCTGCTCTGACATTGCGTAAGAGGAAGGAGAGACCAGACCTGCTTAGAGTGCCGCGAGAAGGCTTAAGGGGCACATTTCAGCTGTCTGCTATTGCCTGCCGTGGCTGAGAGAAGAAAAAGTGTCGGCGGCAGGCAATGGCAGACAGCTGAAATGCGCCCCTTAAGCCTTTGTGCCCTGTGTGGCCACACCGCTCACACAGAGCTAGGTACGGTCTTGCTACGAATGCCACTCTATCAACAATTAGCTGCCTGACTGAAGACTGAACACAGTTTAGGACAGCTGTCCAGAGGGTCCCCATGAGTTGGCACTGACTCAACAGAACTTAATAAGTATATATGCTTGTATGTTTGTCTGTGCATTTTTACATATGTGTGTGAATGCTTGTATGTATGTGTCTGTGTGTGTGTGTTTGTTCTTTGTGTGTCTGTGATTGATAGAGGAGTAAGAGAGGAGGGCTGTTTTTATAAATATGACTGCACAACTGCTATGTTACTGTGAATCAGTGTTAATACTGTATATTGCAACTGCTGGAAATGTTTTTCTGAGAGAAATGCATTGAGGTATTTTTTTGGTGATGGGGCTTAATTTTGCTTTCATCTTCCACCACACACAGAAGTTTATACAGCACAGGAACTTCCCCCAGCTCACCTCCTCCCTTTTTGTAACTAGAGAAGCATTTCAGTGCTGCACCTCCTCAACTTTCTCATTGGTTGGATCCTACCCAGAGTCTCTGCTGCTAGTTACATTGGAAACAGGCAGGGTAGGGAGGACCAGAGAACTGCAGATAAGAGGCTAAAATTCTGAAAAATGTCCAGACATGCTAGCCTTCCTTCCAGTTTCCAAACAGTAATGTAAAAATCAGTAGAATTATAAAAAAAACCCAGATTTTTCAGTCCTAAGTAACCTCTGAGTGCTGAGCACATCTGATGGCATCTCCCTAAATGCCCTACCTAAATCTCCCTAACCTTAGATATGTTCCTGTTTTGCCAATTCCTTAATCTAGCTTTGCCCAGGGCAACAGATACAGTGTTGCCATTTTTGTGGTTTTCTGCTCAACTGAGCAACTTTTTTGGCCATGCCATGGCAAAACTTCACAGGTTTGCCTTTTTTTTGGGTGATTTTCCCTCACTGCTTTGGCAAGAAAACTGCAGAAAACAGAGCAGAAAAAGTGGCAAATGGTTTCCCTGATCAGCTTGACTCTATATCTTGAACTTTTCCCATGGTTGTTCAAGAATCTTAGGTCTAGGATGGGACACAATCCGCCTGTTGTTTTTGTGACCAAGAAATACCTAGAGTAAAATTCCTGCCCCCTCTCCTTTGGCGGAATGGGTTTAACTGCATTGGCCATGTTAGCAGGGCCAGCCTGTCCATTGTGTGAGAATGTTGTTCGCACAAGGCCCTGTGCTTCAGAGAGCCCCGCACCAACTTCATTCTGCACATGGTCAGTTTGCAGGCCAGCTTCAGAGGTAGCCAGGGAGGCCTGAGGTGCTGGCTCACCTCTGCACAGCTGATGGAGTGAAGAGCGGTGTGTTCCTTTACTCTGGCAGCTGTGTTTCATGAAGCGTGCTGAGTGCTGGGAAACAGGAAATGCCCTTTAACCTTCAGGCACCTCACGAGAATACAGCTGGCGACTCTGCAGAGGTGAGACAGGGCTTTTGCCCCCCCCCCCACTCCCTCTGAAGATGGTCAGTCAGGCGCAGGGGTCTTTGGGGGGGCTAGGTTAGGACTGAAAATAGGCTGATGGGGGACTAGGACTGGAAATGGTTGATGGGGGGGGGCTAAGACTGGAAATGGGCTGATTTGGGGGGCTTGGACTGGACATGGGCTGATGAAGGGACTAGTACTTGAAATGGACTAATGAGGGGCTAGGGTAGGACTGGAAATGGGCTGATGGGGGGGGGCTAGGGCTGGAAATGGGTCGATGCGGGGGGATGGGAGAACAGGACTAGAAGGGAGTGGATGCTGGGTGGGGCTGGAAATAGAAGGAAGCTGATGTTGGTGGGGGGACTAGAAGGGGCTGGGGATGGAGAGGGGAAAAGATATTTTGTGTGGGAGGGAAGAAAAATCTACGATTGGTTGGGTATTGGGAGAGTAAATGGGGGTTGAGGATGGAAGGGTGAAATTTAAGTGGATGGCAAAGGAATAAAGAAAGAAATGGAGGAAACAGCAAAAGGGGAAAGATCAGTATGTACCTGGTCAGCTCCAGTCTGCACAGCTTCCAGAGCCTCCATACCGCTAAGCTTTCAGCTCTCTATCATTTTGCCTTTTGCTAATATAGAATTTAATTGTTGGTTAAACATTACTTTTTGGGAATATTCTGACTGCCTACATTTCTTGTGTAGCCCTTAAATCAGATATCTGAGTGTGCCCACTGTTCATGTAAGGCCTACTAGCCAGGGATACTAGTGATATAAAGCTACCTGGAATAGAAATACTTAAATTGCAGGGACCTGGTCTTTTACCTGAGTCTCCTACTGACTTTAGAAGCAAAGGTATCAATTAAAGTTACTGGGAACTTTGCACAGTAGGCAGATACAAAGAAAGAAAAAGTTCAGTTTGACTATTTCTGCTTCCATTATTTGAATTTTCTGTTGCAAACCTGCTCCCAGGGAGGGGCTAATTAGATTATCTTACAGCCTGCCACACGTACTTGGTCAGCTCCAGTCTGCATAGCTTCCAGAGCCTCCACACAGCTAAGCTTTCAGCTCTCTATCTTTTTGCCTGTTGCTAATACAGAATTTAACTGGTGGTTAAACATTATTTTTTGGGAATATTCTGACTGCCTACATTCCTTGTGTAGCCCTTAAATCAGATATCTGAGTGTGCCCACTGTTCATGTAAGGCCTACTGGCCAGGGACACTTAGGTTCCCACCCACCTTACCCCTCACCGCTCCCATCCCAGGGCTGCATTGCCTATATAGTGGTCACATATGTTGCCATCTATCCTTTTTAATTTGGTGTTAAGCCCACCTTTTCTTCTTCTCCTTCTAGGACTGCTTAATCAGCATGTCGTGTATTCAGTGCTTTCATTCTGTGGTGCTTTCATTCTGAGACAAATCATTTGGAACCTAAGAGCCTGTCCTATGTGTCTCATCAGCTGCCATGCATAAAGAATTTACTTTACTAAGGGAAGAACTAGCTGCCATGCATAAAGAATTGACACTACTAAGGGAAGAACTAGCTGCAACGAAACACACCTCTTCTAGGATACAAACAGAACAAAGTCCACCACCGCTCCCACAAAGAATCAAACATCTCAGAAACAAATGGATCACAGTGGGCTCTGGTAGATTGCGACCTGTAATGAAGAGATATCCTATACATCTAGAGATATTCCTGCATAATGCCTTCTTTGCTTTGGTTAATGAGGATCTCCAATCCATGGAAACTGAAGGGCCCTGAAATGAGACAGTCAATGCCCAATCTCCTGCTAAAAAGCACCAAATATGAAGAAAAACTCAAATGGAAAACTACTACTACTTGGAGATTTCATCATCAGAGGCACCAACTTGGGATCACAGTTCAAAGGAGAGAAGATAGTCAAATGCCTCCCAGGCTCTTCAGTCAGCAGGGATACAAACCAAATTGTTGATATACTTAGCGCAGAAAGTGAGCACTCCAAAATTGATGTTGTCATCCACCTGGGTACAAATGACCTGGCTCGAAACAGTTCCTCTGCAGTTCAAAGGGACTTCCAGACTCTGGGAGAGAAATTCAAGCACCATTGCTAACACGGTAGCATTCTCAGAAGTTCTACCTGTTTATGGTAATGGGGCAGAAAGGCTGCATCGCATAAACAGCTTTAATACATGGCTCCAGACCTGGTGTGAATGAGAAGGATTCAGATTTATTGGCGACTGGGGAAACAGGTGGACAAACAAGAGACTATACTGTGCTGATGGACTACATCTCTCTGTCGCAGGGAAAAGAATCCTAAGTGAAAAATTCAGGCAGTATGTGGATATGCATTTAAACTAGAAAAAGGGGGTGATGGATGGAGAAGGACTAGTTCACGATCTCACTCCTGGCAAATGCAGAACAACATCAGAAACAGTCACACTTTTAAACCACACATCAATGACAAGTGGGAAGAAGTGGGCAGAACAAAATCAATGCAAAATACATGCAAGCCAGTTAAATGCTGGAAAGCAATGAGCACAAATGCTCAAAGCTTAGCCAACAAAGTTCCAGACCTGGAAGCCCTAAAAGTGGAAATGGACTTGGACATTGTGGCCCTTACAGAAACATGGTTTAATGAATCACATGAAAGGGATATAGCAATAGCTGGCTATAATCTATTTAGAAGAGACAGAGAAAGTGGAAAAGGAGGAGGAGTAGCCTTGTATGTCAAAAGCAATATTAAACTATCGGTCTGTTTCTTTAGAGGGTTGTGTTCTACTTTTAACTATGGTAAAACCCTCAATTGATAAAGATAAAGTACTGATTTTACACCACTTTTTACTCAAGCAATTCAGTGTAAAGACTGCTTTTCTATTTTAAAGGAACCAATGGTCTCAGTCTAAAATTCACAACACAGGGTAACTTACCCTGAAGCTGCTAACTCCGGACTGAGACCATTGGTTCCTTTAAAATAGAAAAGCAGTCTTTACACTGAATTGCTTGAGTAAAAAGTGGTGTAAAATCAGTACTTTATCTTTATCAATTGAGGGTTTTACCATAGTAAAAAGCAATATTAAAGCTACTGCAATGCAGGGGGCATGGAGAAAAAAAGAAGCGCTCTGGATTGTGTTGGAAAGAGGAGATGGCACTGTCATCCATACTGCTGTAGTCTACAGACCTCCAACTCAAATCGAAGAAATAGATAATGAATTGATTATAGATATTGCCAAGATAGCCACAAAGGGGTAAGTGATCATATCGGGTGACTTTAATCTACCAGATGTGGATTGGAGTACGCCTTCTGCGAATCTGGCAAGAAGCAAAACAATTGTGGATGCTTTCCAAGATGCGTCACCATTAATGCATGAATTTGGTTTTTTCACATGAAACTCCATAATATGTTAGTCAATACCAAACTAACAACACCTCAAGTGATAATTTTGGTCAAAACAAATATTTTGACTGCTATTTTGCACAATATTTCTGCATCCCCATTTCGGGGACACTATGCATGAAAGGGCTGGTGAAGTGGCTGTTATATAAAACAACTGCAAATAATGTCAAACAACTGCAAATAAATTTCCATAACTTATTATAAATGAAATGTAATTAGTATTATGTGGAAATGGTCTTTATGTATCAAAATTGTGTAGCTAGACACATCACATATGACAGTGGTGCGTGGCATGTATAGGGGCAGGATATGGAGAAGGGAATGGCCCAGAGTAGGCCATGGATGTGGCAGACTCAAGTCAAGTGGGTGGCCCAGATGTGTGGGTATGCCCAAGAAGGGATGTGGAGGGACCCATGGCAGGGTGGGTGGGCTGGAGGAAGGGGCCACATGCTGCCATAGATACCTGTCCTATGCATGGGGCCACCTGTGCGGTAGCCTTACTACCCCATGGTGATAGAAACAGGCCTGGGACCGCATCTGCAGTGCCCGATGGCTGACATGCATGACCTGTGCAGCTAGATGGTGATGTGCTGGGGGTACCATGTGTATGCAACACACCATGCACATGTCCCGCCCCCCCCCCCCATGACAGCCATCATGTGTGCGGCACGGGCATTGTGCAATGGGTAGGTGATACAGCACTCTTGGCATATCTCAGCAAAAATATTGGCGGAGTGGGCCTCGAAACCCCGGACCCAGAGGCAGTCCCCATACCAGCAGCCCACGATGGAACACTGCTGTGACCAATGTCCCAGGCAAGCAATGTGCATGATGCACAGAGGCATGGGCCAGCCACACATGGTGTGGACATGCACAGGCCCGTGGCAGCTGCTGCACATACCGCAGCCCCTCCCCAGGTGCTGACATGTGCATTGAGTGGTATGGGCATATGGCTCAGGGAGTCATGCAAAGTAATGTATATGTCGGCTGCTATCCATTCATCATCATCCTCCAGCATTGAAATAACTTTATGTAATTTGTAATGCCTTGACATTCTAAAGTTGAAAAAATGTGAAAAATCATAAACAGACAACACAAAAACACCAAATAGCACGGTTTGTGGAATAATTGCATACTGCACATGCTCTGTTGCACTTAATTGCTCATTGCTCATCACAAACGCCCTACCCATTCATGCATAACGTCCACAAAACGGGGATGGCAGAAATATGTATCATACTCAGAATGGAATCACTGTAAATTGTACATACAAATATATTTGATTAAAAACAATATATTAAACAAAAATCAAGCTTACTTGAGAGAATGACTGATTGCGTTCTTGTCGAAAAAACGCTACTTTTCAAGCGTACGATAAATTTAGCAAATTTTACTAAACTCTTACCCAAGTTCTTTTATCGTTTCTGCAAGTGAACATATCACAGAACCTTTTGTAATGCATTCATTCTACATTTGTTCCTAATAAAATATTGTGTGATTGAATAGTTTTATGCGTGGTTTAATATGACCTGAGGTATAAAATTTGAGTGTACCCATTTCGGGGATGCTATGCATAAATGGGTTTTTAAACAAATGGTGATGGAACCAAGCAGGGAAAGCTCAATGCTGGATTTAGTGCTCATCAACGGTGAGAGCATGTCGAATGTCTGGGTGGGTGCCCCTATGAGCAGCAGCAATCATCACAAGGTGTGGTTTGAGATAAAAGCCAAGGTGCAGTCCAATCATATTAAGCTCAAAGTCCTAAACTTCAAAAACACTGACTTCAGTAGAATGGCCAAGTACCTGAAGGAGGAGTTGGCAGGGTGGGAGGGGATAAGGAAAGTGGAATTGCAATGGGCTAAACTAAAGGTGGCAATAAAAGGGGCAACAGATAAATATGTAAGGAAAGTAAATAAAAACAAGAGGAGAAGGGAACCTATTTGGTTCTCCAAAGAAGTGGCTGCTCAAATAAAGGCAAAAAACACAGCTTTCACAAAATTCAAAAGCTTGCAAACAGAGGAACACAGTAAGGAATACAGAAGCAAATTAAAAGAGACAAAAAGAAAAATAAGGAAAGCAAAATTAAAGGCAGAGGAAAAGATGGCTAAAGATGTGAAGTGTGGCGACAAAACTTTCTTCAGGTATATTCGGGAGAGGAGGAAAATCAGAGATGGAATTGCAGGACTCAGAAGTTCTGGGAACAGATTTGTGGAAAGTGACATTGAACAAGCAATATTGCTAAACATATACTTCTGCTCTGTTTTTACTAAAGAAAATCCTGGAGAAGGACCATCTGTGACTCCCAAATATAAAAATGGGAATGAAGTAGATACCACACCATTCACTGAAGATGATGTGTTAGAACAACTTGCAAAAATGAAAGTGAACAAGGCCATGGGACCAGATGGGATACATCCCAGGATACTGAAAGAGCTCAGAGAGGTTCTTGCAGGGCCGTTAAAGGATGTTTTCAACAGATCCTTGGAAACAGTAGTTCCTCAGGACTGGAGAAGGGCAGATGTGGTCCTCTTCACAAAAGTGGTGACAGGGAAGAAGTGACAAACTACAGGCCCATGAGCCTTACCTCTGTGGCGGGAAAAGTAAAGGAGGTGCTTCAGAAAGAGCGAATAGTGGACTTTCTCAAAACCAACAGGTTGCATGATCTGAGGCAACATGGTTTTACCAAAGGACAATCTTGCCAAACAAATCTGATTGAGTTCTTTGACTGGGTGACCATAGAACTAGATCAGGGGCATGTGATGGATGTCATCTATCTAGATTTCAGCAAAGCCTTTGATACTGTTTCTCATAGGAGGCTTATCAATAAACTCAGTAGTTTGGGGATGGGTCCCAAGGTGGTGAACTGGATCAGAAATTGGTTGAATAACAGACGACAGAAGGTGATGGTAAATGGAGCTCACTCGGATGAAAGGAGGGTGATTAGTGGGGTGCCCCAGGGTTCGGTCCAGGGCCTGGCACTTTTCAATGTATTTGTGAGTGATATTGCTGAAGGACTGCATGGAAAAGTCTGTTTTTTTGCAGATGACACGAAAATTTGCAAGAGTTAACTCTCCTGAGGGAGTGGATAACATGAGGAAAGATCTACAAAAGCTGGAAGAATCGTCTAATGCTTGGCAGTTAAGATTTAATGCGAAGAAGTGCAGTGCCATGCACCTGGGAAGCAGAAATCCGGGTGAAATGTACGCGATAGGGGAGAGAGATTGGTGTGTACGGACCAGGAGAAGGACCTTGGTGTGATTATTTCTGCAGATCTCAAGGTGGCAAAACAGTGTGACAAGGTGGTAATAAAGGCCAGGAGGATGTTGGGTTGCATATGAAGAGGAATTACCAGCAGAAAGGAAGAGGTACTAATGCTACTGTATACATCACTGGTGAGGCCTCACTTGGAATACTGTGTTCAGTTTTGGAGACCATATCTTGCAAAGGATATAAAAAGACTGGAAACTGTTCAGAGGAAGGCGACCAAAATGATTTGGAGCCTGCATCAGAAGCCTTATGAGAAGAAACTTGAAGACCTAAATATGTACACTCTGGAGGAGAGGAGGGACAGGGGAGATATGATTCAGACCTTTAAATACTTAAAGAGAAATAATGAACAAACAAACCTCTTCCAAAGACAGGGAAGCTATAAAACTAGAGGGCATAACATGAAGCTGCAAGGGAGTAAATTGAAAGGGAATGTCAGGAAATACTACTTCACTGAAAGGGTGGTGGATGCTTGGAATGCCCTCCCGATGGAAGTGGTGGGGACAAATACAGTGACAGAATTCAAAATGGCATGGGACAGACACAGTGGATCCCTTTACAGCAACAGGATAAAATCAAAATAAACTTAACTATCTAATTTCTCAACATACAGGGGTGTCCTACATGGAACGGTGGGTTCACCCTTAAAACAAAGACATGGGGAGGGGTGGCTTGCACGGAGTAGCAGGTGCACCTACTCTTGTCATCTTACTGGGCAGACTAGATGGACCATACTGGTCTTTATCTGCCATCATTTACTATGTTACTATGTTAAAGCAGATGTAGAGAGAGAAAGGAAAAAACCTAGAAGAGAGAAGAAAGGACAAATGGACAGCAGATAATGGAGAGTTAGCAGAAGACACGAAGAAACCAGAAGAAAATGATTGGAGTAATTACAACTGAAAAATAAAATGCCCAAACAACAAAGGGTAGAAAAATACTTTTTTATTTTGAATTTATTAACTGGAATATGTCAGCTCTGGGAAATGTGCATCATTAACATCTTTGCGTTTTGTTTAGTACAAGAGGAAATTAATTTATAGTTTTATTTCTCCAGTGTTGTTGTACATTTCAAGTTTGGCTTTTGGGATTCCTCGTTTACTTATTGTCTTCCTATTTCTAAATTGTGATCCCTTGCCCTTTTTCTTTGTTTGGTGACGGTCTATATTCTGCATGTGTAACCAAGCTGCAGTATTCTTTTCATGTAGTTTCTATGTGACAGTGCCACATGTTCTCTTTCCCCAGTAGATGTATTGGTATTCTCTGAAATGTATTGGTTTAATATTTGCAGTGTTGCCTTTTGATAGGTAGGGTTTGGTGCTTTGTGAGTCCTGGTAGTGCAGTTAGAATACGCTGGGTTTGCTATGGGTTCTAAATGGGCAGTGTTTATAGTACTTTTTAACGTGCCTGGCGGTTGGCACTGGAATATATTAAAGAAAGACTTCCAGATTTCTACATTATCTAGAGACTCATTAAGAGGCATGTTTACTAAAAGTGCACGTTAACATTATGCAAATATTTATGCAAATGAGACACCACAATGAGTCTTCGCACATGGCCCTGCACTCCCCTTGGGCTGCCCCTGCATGTAAGGGGGTAATTTTATGAAGTTGTTTTAGCACATTTGTGGCAATACACACCTGCAAAATGACTCCTTTAAAATTGTGGCTGGTATGAAAGTATGCATGATGGCATGAATGTATGTACTTTTACTGTAGGTATTCCTGGTGGTGTGGTCTAGATAGAGCACAAGCGGAATCTCAAAGTACACATGTTGATTATAAAATACGCAAATCTACACAGATGAAGAACCAGGAACAGGACCTCAGAAAACACCCACAAACAGGAACAGAAGTGAGGGGCATCTTGAACAATTTTCAGAAGACTGTGTTCGTGAGAAACTAGCTCAATTTAAAGTAGACAAAGTGATGGGACCGGATGGGATACACCCTAGAATACTGAGGGAACTTGGGGACATTCTAGCAGCTCCACTGACTGACCTTTTCAATGTCTCGTTGGAGTCAGGAGTGGTCCCAAAGGACTGGAGAGAGGCTCATGTGGTGTCTTTACACAAAAGCGGAAGGACGCAGTTGAAAACTACAGGCTGGTTAGTTTAACTTCAGTGGTGAGTAAATTATTGGAAACGCTCAGGGGCGGTTTTATCATTAGGCGAACTGAGGCGGTCGCCTCAGCGGCAGTTCCTAGGGGTGGCACTATTTGCTGCTCCCTAGAAACTGCCTATGATAGAACCGCCGATAACTTAAAATCAAATGAAAGCAGCCGCGGGAACATTTCTCCATTCCCGTGGCTCTGCTTTCAAACTGCTGGGTCGCTGCCTGCCTGCCTTCACTTTTTCTGGAGCCAGCGGGGGCGGGGGGGGGGAGCCCGAGGTCATCTTCCGCTGCCCTTCTGCTTCCATTGCTGCTGGCTGCTTCAGCAACGCAAGCAGAAAGGCGGCGGAAGCAATGACCTTGGGCCCCTCCCACTCCACCGGCTCCAGGAAGATTGAAGGCAGGCAGGCAGCGACCCAGCAGTTTGAAAGCAGAGCCGCAGGAACAGGAAATGTTCCTGCGGCTGCTTTTATTTTTAAAGGATAAATCAGTGAGGTGAGGTGAGGGGGAGAGGAGGGAAGGGAGAAGAGACAAGGGGGGGGGGCCTGGAAGGGAGCAGACACAAAGGGGGGGCCTGGAAGGGAGCAGACACAAGGGGGGCCTGGAGGGGAGCAGACATGGGGGGAGCTGGAGGGGAGCAGACATGGGGGGGGGAGCTGGAAGGGAGCAGACAGGGGGGGAACTGGAAAGGAGCAGAGCAGACATGGGGGGGGGGGGGAGCTGGAAGGAAGCTGACACCCAGGGATGGCACTGGAAGGCAGATGAACAGGGGAGAGAGGGACTTGGAAGGGAGCTGACATGGGAGGGGGCACTGGGACTGGAGGTTCGCTGATACCTGGGATGGTATTTTAACTAGAAGGGGCTGGATGATGGGGAAGGAGGGGGACTGGAAGAGAACAGACACCAGTGGCGGTACTGGAAAGGCAAGGGGGTTGGTACTAGGGAGAGTTACTGGGACTGAAAAAATGCTGATGGAAGAAAATGAAGAAAGCAAAAGGAGAGACAAGAAATGGCAGATGGACTATAGACCATAGAAAAAGAGCTAAGAGAAGACAGAGGAAAACGGAAACCTCAGATCGGGACCAGCATGATCAAAAATCATCAGACAACAAAGGTAGAAAAAATAATTTTATTTTCAATTTAGTGATTGGACTTTGTGCTATCTATATATCACACAGTATGGGGAACTGCATCTCTTATCTGGTGTGACACCGCATGCGGAGTCTGGCTTCTTGGGGTTTCATTTTAATTTTTGTCTACATATTTTTATTTTTGCTTTAGGTTGTGGTCACTTATTCTGTACTTGGTGAGGGTCTCTGTTCTGAGTGTGCAACCAAGGCCAGGTGTTCTGTTAACATGGAGTTTGTACGTAAGGATCTGTACTGTAGTAATTTGACTTGTTCAGCTTTTCAAATAGGTGTATGGATGTTTTGGGGCCATTGCAGTGTTTATAGTGCTGCTTTTTTCTTGGAAGGCCCCTTACTGTATGAGTTTTGGAAGTGTATGCTGGTATGGTATGGTAGATTTGGCCTTGCAGATCTTAGTGACTTTAGTAGGGTTTTATATTAGTTCCCAATATGCCTGGAGAATGTTTCTGTCGGTGAGATGATCAGAATCAGCTTTTTTTTTTTTTTTTTTTATATATATATATATATATATATTGAGTTCTGTGGGTGAATGTCCTGCCTCTGCTCTGCACCCATTGTTGAAGAGGGGGTTCTGTGAATGCAAAATGTATGTTCAAAAAGAAAAAGCTAGCACCATAATGCAGTTTATAACAAAATACAAACGAATTATAATTTGGAGTTATAAACTTCTGTGGTTCTCACTCTCTTTTAGTTCCTTGGTGTGTGAACATCTTACATTTGCTCCACGTTATCTAATTGGCTTTTTGATTTGGTTAAGATCCCCACACGGGGGGGGGGGGGGGGGGGGGCACGTGCCGGGGGGGGGGGGGACGCCATCTCATCCCTCACCTCAGGCAGCAGATTGCCTTGAGCCGCCCCTGGAAACGCTGCTGAAAGAGAAAATAGTGAGGTTTCTGGAGTCCAGCAGATTACAGAATCCGAGGCAGCATGGATTCACCAGAGGCAGGTATTGTCAAACAAATCTGATTGATTTCTTTGACTGGGTGACAGGGAGTTGGACTGAGGGAGAGCCCTAGATGTGGTGTATTTAGATTTCAGTAAAGCCTTTGACTACGTTCCTCACAAGCGACTTATAAACAAACTGAGCACCCTAGGTATGGACCCTAAAGTTACTGCTTGGGTTAGAAATTAGTTGAATGGGAGGCGACAAAGAGTACAGGTAAATGGAGCTCACTCTGAGGAGAAGGAAGTTACCAGTGGTGTGCCCCAGGGATCTGTCCTTGGTCCGATTCTTTTAAACATCTTTGATAGTGTTTTATTTATTTATTTAAACAGATTTGTATACCACCTTATCCTACAATCAAAGTGGTCACATCACAATTGGAGAGTTAGATTTAACATAGTGATATAGCAGAAGGGCTGTCGGGTAAGGTTTGCCTCTTTGCAGATGATACCAAAATCTGCAATAGAGTATACACCCAGGAAGGTGTAGATAACATGAGGAGGGATCTAGCTAAGCTTGAAGGATGGTCTAGAATTTGGCAGCTGGGATTTAATGTTAAAAATGTAAGGTCATACATTTGGGCTGCAGCAATCCAAGGGAGCAATATAGTATACGGGGTGAAGTACTTTTGTCCACTAAAGAAAAGCGGGACCCAGGCGTGGTTGTGTCTGATGATCTTAAAGTAGCTAAACAGGTAGAAAAGGCGACAGCAAAAGCTAGAAGGATGCTTGGGCATACGGAGAGGAATGGCTAGCAGAAACAAGGAGGTGACAGTGCCTCTGTATAAGTCTTTGATGTAACCTCATTTGGAGTATAGTGTGCAATTCTGGAGACCGCACCTTCAAAAGGATATAAAAAGGGTGGAGTCAGTAGAGAGGGTGACTACTAAAATGGTTAGTGGTCTTCATTATAAAGCATATGATGACAGACTTAAGGATCTTAATATGTACACCTTAGAGGAAAGGTGGGATAAAAGTTTAAAGGTGAGGTCAGAGAGGCTGTTGTTGCCAAAAAAGCATCTTTCAGGAAATGGAAAAGAGCCAAATGACGAAAACTGGAAACAGCACAAGCACTGGCAAGTTAAAAGCAAGGCATTGATAAGGCAGGCAAAGCGAGAATTTGAGAAGAAACTTGCTAAGGAAGCAAAAACACGTAATAAAAGACTTTTTCAAGTACATTCACAGCAAAAAAACTGTGAGAGAGTCAATTGGACCGTTAGATGACAGAGCGGTAAAAGCGGCAGTAAGAGGGGATAAGGCTATAGCGGAGAAACTGAATGAATTATTTGCTTCGGTCTTTACTGAGGAAGATGTAGGGATGTTACCCATGACTGAAGTGGTATTTAAAGGTGATACTGCAGAGGAATTGAAAGAAATATCACTACACCGGGAAGATGTATTACAACTATTTGATAAACTGAAGAGTAGCAAATCACCTAGACTGGATGGTATACATCCAAGGGTGTTGAAAGAACTGAAATATGAGATTGCAGACCTGCTATTAGTAATCTGTGAACTTTCATTAAAATCATCTGTAATACCTGAAGATTGGAGGATCGCCAATGTAACGCCAATTTTTAAAAAGGGTTCCAGGGGTGATCCGGGAAACTACAGGCCGGTGAGCCTGATGTCAGTTCCAGGAAAAATGGTAGAAACCATCATGAAGAACAAAATTACTCAGCATGTAGATAGTCATGCCCTAATGGGAGATAGCCAACATGGCTTTAGACAAGGAAGATCTTGTCTTACTAATCTGTTATGTCTTACTAATATGTTACATCATGTACCGAGAAAAATGTCTTACTATTATGTCTTACTAATATGTTACGTCAGTACCGGGAAAAATGGTAGAAACCATCATAAAGAACAAAATTACTCAGCATGTAGATAGTCATGGCCAAATGGGAGACAGTCAACATGGCTTTAGACAAGGAAGATCTTGTCTTACAAATCTGTTATGTTTTTTTGAAGGTGTGAAAAACAAGCATACAAAGGTGAGTCGGTTGATAAGAGTGTATCTGGACTTTCAGAAAGCCTTTGACAAGGTCCCTCATCAGAGGCTTTTGGCAAAACTAAAAAGTCATGGGATAGGAGGCAGTGCACTATTGTGGATCAGGAACTGGTTAAAAGACAGAAAGCAGAGGGTAGGGCTAAATGGCCAATTTTCCCAATGGAAAAAGGTGAATAGTGGAGTACCCGAGGGATCTGTGCTGGGTCCGCTGCTTTTTGACATATTCATAAATGACCTGGAAAAGGGAATAACGAGTGAGGTTATCAAATTTGCAGATGACACAAAACTATTTAAAGTTGTTAAAACCCAAGAGGATTGTGGAAAATTGCAAGAGGATCTTGATAAATTGGAAGACTGGGCATCCAAATGTCAGATGAAATTTTATGTGGACAAGTGCAAAGTTATGCACCTAGGAAAGAACAACCCAAACTATGGTTACACGATGCAAGGTTCCACATTGGGAACCACCACCCATTAAAAAGATTTAGGAGTCATCGTGGATAACATGTTAAAACCCTCTGCCCAGTGTGCAGCGGCAGCCAAGAGAGCACCTTGAATATTGTGTGCAATTCTAGTCGCCGTATCTTAAAAAGGATATAGCGTTATTAGAAAAGGTACAGAGAAGAGTCACCAAAATGGTAAAGGGGATGGAAGGCTACTCCTATGAGGAGAGGCTACAAAGGTTAGGGCTCTTCAATCTGGAAAACAGACGGCTGAGATGAGATATGATAGAGGTCTATAAATTAATGAATGGAGTGGAACTAGTAAACGTAGATTGATTGTTTATGTTATCAGAATATAGGGGACATGCAATGAAGCTACAGGGTAAACTATTTAAGACAAATAAGAGAAAATATTTTTTCACTCAACATGTAATCAAACTCTGGAATTTGTTACCAGAGGATGTAGTAAAGGCTGTTAGTGTAGCTGGGTTTAAAAAAGGTTTGGACAAGTTCCTGGCGGAAAGGTCCATAAACCATTATTAAGAAGGGACCCAGGATATCAATGCTTGACGCAATACAAGAATTGTGGAACCTGTGTCTTTTGGGGAAACTGCTAGGTACTTATGACCTAGATTGGCCACTGTTGGAAACAGGATACTGTGTTTGATGGACCTCGGTCTGACCCAGTATGGCATATCTTATGTTCTTAAGGTGATAGGATTGAGATGTTTAAATACCTCTGTGGCATAAATGCACAGGGTGAGATCCTTTTTCGATTGATAGCAAGTTCTGCTACGAGGGGACATGGGATGAGGGTGAAAAGGGATAGATTCAGGAGTGATATGCTGAAATATTTCTTTACGGAAAGAGTGGTGGATCCGTGGAATAGTCTCCCAGTGGAGGTGGTAGAGATGAGGACAGTATCTGAATTCAAAAAAGCATGGGACAAACACAGAGGATCTCTAAAGGAAAAAAGGGCACTGTTGTAGTTGTTGCTATGGAAGGACAGACTAGATAGGCCATGTGGTCTTTTTCTGTCATCAATTTTCTATGTTTCTAAGTAAGTATAATATCTGCACCTCCAATCTAGGTGTGATTGCTGCAGGATTTACATTACTATTTTATAAAGTCACATAAATGCCTATGTGTCTTTATATAATAGGCACAAAATATTAACATAGGCATTATGTTATAAAATTGACCTCTATGAGGGAAGTGAGATCCTTGGTAAGCATTTCCTAGTGTGGGTGTTTGACCAGGATACTCTTGGCAATTTGGTGGACTATTGAATAGTCTGTATGTTTGCTGAATGATCTTTAGAACCCAATAGTCAGAAGTTTTAAGAGGCCAGCAGTTTACAAAAAGCCTTAACCTTCCTCCTATTGGAACCAGAATTCTGGTTATGCTCTCTTGGAGACTGCCAAAACTCCATTCCAGGCTTGGCTGAGGATCAGTTTCTTGCTTTTGGGTTCTCTGCTATCTGTTGATCCTGTCTGAAATGACCAGGACCGGTGCTAGGGTTTCTGGTGCTCCCCTGCAACCTATATATCGGCACCCCCTCTAATTTGTATCCTACTTTCTGTGTTTCTCTGGTCTCAGCTTCTACTTCTGTAGCAGGCTTCTTCTCTTCAGTCCGCATGCCCACAATATGACTGCTAGCTGTGATTGCTGCCATGTTCACGTCTGCAGCCTGTCCCGCAGGCCAAAAACTGGACTGCTGGATATGATCCCTTCGGTTGGTGGGACAGGCTGCTCTCACACTCACAACATTGCTGCTGGTTTCACTTTTTTGATCTGTGGGAGCATTCTGTTCTACGGACTGAAGGGATCACATCTAACAGCTTAGTTTTTGGCCCGCGGGACAGGCTGTTCCCCTCCATACCTCCTCTGCTCTTTCATCTTAGGCTGTAAAAATTGCAGTATTCTCCCTTGCTTTAACTAAAGCTGTGCTCCTTCCCACAGTCCAGCAGCAGGAAGAACTTAATAGGACTTCACTTTCGGTGTCTCCACGCACCCGAACCTAAATCATATTAAGGGCCTCCAACTGCTGAGACCCCAGAAAGGAGTGCAGATTTATTTAAAGGGAAGGAAATTGCCGCAGCTTTAATCTCCTCATTGCCTGCTGTTGGACTTTGTTTCTCTGCTTCCAGCTGCCACCGCTGACCTGCCTGCATATCACCGGCTCTGCGCAACACACTGGATAAGCAATAGAGCATTGAGGATTTTCGGCAATTTAGCTGCTCTGGCAACCCTAGACATCGGTTCCCCCCTGCAGCATTTGCCCCGCTTAATGGGTAGTGCTAGCCCTAGAAATGAGAAAGTGGATATTCATACCTTTGAAAGTAGTAGGTCTTCCTTTGCTCGCCATTCTCATACCTGCTGAAAGAAGAGGAAGTGGGGTAGAGATGGATGGGGAGTGTTTCACGGTGCTCCTTAATGAAAAAAGCTGCATCCTTTACCTCATCTTCAAAGAAATTCTCTCTAGAGCAAGGTCCATTAGTAAGCCTTCCTGCCTGCACATAATAATAAAAATCTGAGGCCCGTAACCGTGAATCTGCAGGCCCCCTGCCATCTCAAAAACATCAAAGGTTGACTTGACCATGTGTTTTCCTTTCTTTGCCCACTAGTGGCTGGAGTTGGGCAGACTAGTCCTAAAGGATAGAGTCCATGAACTCCTCAATCTTATGCAGATGTCTACTGAAGGAACTTAGGGAAGTTCTGGCAGTTTTGCTGTTTGACCGTTTTAATGCTTCTTGAAAGCGGTCTTAACGGACTGGAGAATGGAAGATGCGGTCCTTCTGCATAAAAGTGAAAGTAAGGAGGAGGATGGAAACTACAGGTCAGTTAGTCTGACTTCTATGCCTAGTAAATTAAAGAAAATGCTACTCAAACAGAGGATAATGCACTTTCTGGAATCCATTGATTGCAGGATCTGAAGCAGCATGATTTCACCATAGGTAGGTCTTGTCAGATGAATCAGATTAATTTTCTTGACTGGGTTGGATCGAGGAAGAAACTTATAGTGAAGAGGCAAATGCATAGCCAGAATAAAAATAATTACTGAGCAATCAATACTTAGCATCATGTGAAAAGGCTGTGAAAGTCCAAGAGCATGCTAAATTTTTGATATGGATCAAAAGAAAAACACTCAGGTGTACAAACAGCTCAGAAATATTTTACTCATTGAAAAACTATGCAGAAGAGAGATTTTGTACAGAATGAAGGAATCTAAAACATGATAATCATGCAGTCAATTTACAGCTAGAAAGAATAAGTATAATGTTGATACAAAGAATAATCACAACATAAGAAGACAATGACAACATTAAATATGCTGCTGATTTAAGCCACATGTGTTAAGCAGGTTTCAATGATGAACCAGTGGTTGCGAACTGTAGCACTGTGAAGAATTAGTAAAACAGGCCGATAGTTTACAAGCATGTCATTAGACTACTATAAAATAAAAAAATATACTCTGAATATATTATCCATATGCCAACATTTCATCATGCTTTGCTGTGCCCAGGCAATTCACTGTTAATAAACTGGACCAGGAAACTCAAACATTAGTGTCCATAAAATATGTTAAAGCAATCTGATTACTATTTTTCCCGAAAATGTTTTAATGTGCTATGCTTTGATTAGACAAACAGCCTTCCAGAACCTCCCAAGTGTGAAAGTCACATTGTTAAAAACCCAACTGATATTGTAAAAGATTATCATTTAGGGCTACTCTGATCCCATATTGCTGAAAGAGAAACCGGGATGCCAACTCCATGAGCCTTTGAGCTCGGTCCTCTGGCAAGTAAGCCCTTGCTTGCAGAGAGTCCAGCCGTGCTCCTATGAACTCGAGGTTTTTGGAGGGGAGCAAAGTGGACTTTGCGAAGTTTATGACAAAGCCTAGGTCTTGAAGGAGTGTGACAGTCCTGAAGGTGGCCTGCCTGGCCTCCTGGTAAGTCTGACCTCGGATGAGCCAGTCATCCAGATAGGGGAAGACAAAGACCCCTTGAGTCCTCAAGTAGGCCGCCACCACAGCTAGGCACTTTGTAAAGACCCGTGGGGAGGACGTTAGGCCAAAAGGCAGCACCTTGTACTGGTAATGGTTTCCTCCCACCACGAACCTGAGGTACTTTCTGTGGTCTGGATGAATGAGGATGTGAGTGTACGCATCCTTTAGATCTAAGAAGCATAGCCAATCTCCCTGCTGGAGGTAGGGCAGAAGTGTTCCAAGAGTAAGCATCTTGAACTTCTCTTTCTCCAAGAACTTGTTGAGGTTCCTGAGGTCTAGGATAGGCCTTAGGCCTCCAGTTCTTTTTGGCACAAGAAAATACCTGGAGTAGAAGCCGTGCCCCTGTAGGCGAGGAAGTACAGGCTCCACCGCCTTGTCCAGAAGCAGACCCTGAAGTTCTTGGAGGAGGAGGTTGGTGTGCAGGAGAGGCCTCAGAGGTTCTCCTGGAAAGTAGACAGTAGGTAGCTGTTGGAAATGAAGCATATAGCCCTGTTGAATGATGCTTAAGACCCAAGCATCCCCTGTAATGGGTGGCCACCTGTGGGCAAACAGGGCTAAGCGACCTCCTGTGTAGGGATGGGACAGCAGGGGCGGAGAGGCTATGCCTTGGGAGTCAAAAACCCCCTCCCTGCTGGGTAGGAGCAGGAGCCGGAGGCTTGGGGGTCTTCTGCCTACGGGGGCCATGTCCCTGCCCCTTGGCCTGCTGCCCCTGAGGGGGAGCTGGGGAGGCCTGGTACTGAGGGAAAGGTTTGTAGGCAGACACCTTTCTCGGGTAGAAGGGCTTTTTACCCGAGCCCTTCTTTTTGTGAGAAGGGGCAGATGTCTTTCTGGACAGCCTTGTCCTGGTCAGGTGCTCGCCGGGGGGCACCGCGGAGTGCATCTTCTGGCTCTTCAGACGATGCATGGCCGATTCCACCACCATGGAATGGTGCGGCAGCTGCGCCTTTTGAAAGCCAGGGCTCTTACGGAGTCAATAAATGGAATCGACTTGCGTGCTCAAGACCGGCGCCGAGGCCAGTGCCTCCCACATCCGGAAGAGGAGCCGTTCCAGCATCGGAGGAACCGGCACAGTAAAGGCCTCCTTTGGAGGAGAGTCATACTGGAGGGCCTCGAGCTCCTCGGCTCGAGGCTCCTTCTCGGGGTCCGCGGGAATCGCCAAGACCTTGGCCATGTCCCGCACGAACTCCGAGAACCGGGTGTCCTCCGGAGGGGACCTACTCCGGGGCTTGGACTGCGGTTAGTCCGACGGGACGCACTGAGTCCAGAAGGTATCGGGGGACTCCTCATCCTCCGTCTCCCAGGCTGATTCATCTGAAGAGGAGTCGAGGGGCTCCGACCGCGCGGGTCGAGGTGGCACCCGCCCTGACACCGAAGGCAACGGCGTCGATGCCCTCGGTTCCGAGCGGGAGGTCGAGGGAGACCTTGACCGAGGACGACTTCAAGCCTTTATGGTCTCGAGTATCGGCTTGGTCTCCGGTGTTGACTTCGATGTCGATGTCCCGGTGGTCGGGGCCGATGCACCAGCAAGGCTGGCCATCAGTACCCACTGTCTGCCTTCATGGAGTGCTGCAAAATATGGTCTGTCTCTGAACGTGTATTGTCACTCTAGAAATGGATACGTTCAATGTTACCAAACTATGGGAATATTAGGTTTTCAAAATCCTTAATTAAACCAACATTTACCCAGCGGAAAACAGGTCTCAGAACTTTAGCCACCATGAGACTATCGTCTACTGATATGGTGTCTTGGAACATCAATGACCTTCTTATTAATTTTCCGCCGTTATCATGTTGTTCTTTTTTTTTTTGAAATCTTTATTTTCGTTTTTAGAAAACAAAAACAGTACACCCAAAAACATACATCTACATCCTAAATACAAAATACAGATAGAGCTATCACTAAACAACAATTCAAACCCCCCCCCCCCCGCCCCATATCCCTCCCCAGCACTCCCCTCCAGGGTTCAAAGTAGCAAGATTCCTTAAGGAGGAGTCTGCCAAACCAAGTCCAAGTTATCTGCTTAATTTGGCTGATGCAATATAATCATTTAAGAGTTGCCATTTGAGAGCATGCTTCCCAAGCATCTGCTTAGACTTACTAGAAGGCTGCTCAAATTGACTATAAAGGCTGACGCGATTCCACCATTCATGGACAGTAATATGGGCGGTATCTTTCCAGCGGCCGATAATTAGACAGATCGCTATGCCGATCATGAAATCCAGCAGAAAAGTACCGTCCTTAGGTAATGAAGGTAAATCGGCTGCGGACCGTAGGCCTATTACCTGCCAGGAGAGGGGCTCCCTGAATCGCAAAATAAATTGGACTTGCTCCCAAACGGATTCCCAGAAGGTCTGCACCCCCCTGCACTCATATACAATATGCCTTAGAGTACCAACCTCGGCACCACAAGTCCAACAGAGTGGGCTGCAAGTGCCTCCCCAGCGTGCCAGCTTAGCTGGTGTGTAAAAACACTGATGAGCAAAGTAAAACAGTGTCTGGGTCATGGAGGCGGATCTGGTCACTCTGACTTGCTTGCGCCAGAACTTCCTCCATTGGAGATCAGAGAGCCCCCTCCCAGTCTCTCGTTCCCATTTCTTTTGAACTTTCTCCATCAATTGGGACGGGGATCGCGTCAACCTCTTATAAATCTGAGATACTACTCCCTGTGCTTGGCTAAATGCACAGAGGATATCAAGGGCACCCTCGGTGCCAGAGTTCTGCCCCGGCTTAAGCCCCGCTCCTACTAGACAGTGTCGGAGCTGGATCCACTGAAATTGGCAAGTTAGGGGGAGACTAAATTCCTGACTAATCTCCTCAAAGGTCTTCCACCTGCTAACAGCTTGCAATTGACACACTCTCCACACTCCCCGGGAATACCAAGTACACCAGGCAAAGCTCTTTTTCTGAATTTTAAACAAAGGATTATTCCATATGGGGAGTTGGGCTTGAGAGCTGCCTGCGAGATCTCTCAGTTTGATAAAGGATTGAAAAGCCTTGAGGGTATCTAGGATAATTACAGGAATCGGGGAAGTATTAGGAAATTGCATCCCCGGGGCATACTCCAGCGGGATAGGAGCCAATAGCTTTTCCTCCAGGGCAACCCAAACCGGCCTCGCAAAAGTGGAAGAGTACAGCCAGCGAGATCCTTGCTTGAGCAGGAAAGCGTGATGATAATTTTTGAAACTGGGGAAATTTACACCACCCTGCTCACGGGAGAGTTTTAGTTTTTCCTTCGCGATCCTCGACGTCTTATTTTTCCACAAAAACTGCAAAAGCATCCGCTCGAGACACTGATAAATATGCGCGGGGAAATAGCAGGGAAGCATCTCCAGAAAGTAATTGATTTTGGGAACAATCATCATTTTAATAGTTTCTAGCCGACCCCACCAAGAGAGCGTGAGGGGAGACCACCGCGTAGTTAACTCTCGAGTCAGGGCAAGGATCGTGTCAGCGTTACACTTCATCGTTTCTTCGAAAGGGTAACGATAACGGACTCCTAGATACTTCACTGCGCCCGATTCCCACAGAAAAGGATAATCACAGAGATCGCCTTTGAAGACCCATTTATTTAGCGGGAACATGACCGATTTGGACCAGTTAATTTTATAACCTGAATATTGGGAATAATTCTCAATTTGCTCCAAGATCTTGGGAATTGAATCAGGCGTGGCGAAGAGGAGAAGATCATCCGCGTAAGCAGAGAGTTTGACTTCCTGCCCCGCGACCAAAGCACCCCGGATAACTGGAGTCTGGCGAATAAGAAGGGCTAAGGGCTCCATTGCAAGATTAAAAAGCATGGGGGATAGCGGGCAACCTTGACGGGTACCCCGCCGCAAAACGAGAGGGGCTGAAGCAACCCCGTTGACACAAATCCGCGCGGTAGGAGAAGTATATAGCACCTCCAAGGCTCTCAAAAAAACATCGCCGAAGCCGAACCAACGAAGGGACGCAAAAAGAAAAGGCCATTCTAACCGGTCGAAGGCCTTCTCTGCATCTAATGAGAGGCCAATTAACGGTTTCGCCATCTCGTCGGCCCCCAACAATACATGACATAAGAGCCGTGCATTATCAGCAGTCGAACGGCCTTCAGTAAAGCCGCATTGATCAGGGTGGATTAGGGTCGGTAGTATCCCAGAGAGCCGAGCAGATAAAACAGTGGCATAAATCTTATAATCAGCGTTAAGCAGCGAGATGGGGCGATAATTGGTGACCAATTGAGGGTCACGACCCGGTTTCTCAAACACCACTAAATTAGCCGTCGCGAAAGTACCAGTTTGCTGTCCCGCGGCAGAAAGGAGTCGGAAATACTGCTCCAAAGGGGAGGCAAGGACTGCGTCGAAGCTCTTATAGAATTCAACAGGTAGCTCATCCGGCCCAGCAGCCTTGCCCGAAGCCATAGATGCTATTGCCCGCCTTATCTCCTCCGCTGATATGGGAGCATCTAGTGCCTTTCGATGTTCCTCAGAGAGAGTAGGTCGCTGAAGAGTGGCAACTAAGTGCTCAAAGCCCTCCTGCGAGAACTCCCGCTCCGAGCGATATAAGTGTGAATAATAATCCCGGAATGCCTCGGCTATCAGGGAGTCTTGAACAACCAAGTCTGATCCCTGCAAGTTCTTAATGGCACAGACACGTTTGGTCTCCCTCTTACCCTTTAATGTGGTCGCTAAGTGCTTACCGGCTTTATTACTTTCACGGTAATAACTTCCTTGCAGCCGCCGCACACTCTGAGAGGCCGCCGTAGTCAAAAGAGTATTGTATTGAAATCTTAATCGCCGAAGCCTCACTAAAATACAGGGGTCAGTGCGCCGTGTGAGGACCCTTTCCCCCGCTTTAATCTGCTGCTCAAGGTCTTGCAGCCGCTGTTTACTTTGCTTTTTTAATCGTATATTAAAGCTAGTAATGACCGCCCTGACCGTGGCCTTAAAACCCTCCCACCAAGCCCAGGTGGAAGTGGCCTGTGAGGAGTTGAACTGAAAGTATTCAGAGATAGCAGCTTTTAGCTCTATGTGAAATTCGGGAATATCTAAGAGAGATCTATCCAAAATCCAATCTAGAGTCGGGCGTCGTAGGGAGTCATCTTGCATGATCAGCGAAATTGGAGCATGGTCCGAGATGTGAATTGAGTGAAGGGTAGCAGGGCCCAGATTGGGGACTAAAGCTTTGGAGACTAGGAAAAAATCAATGCGAGATTGCAACGCATGCGGCGCTGAGAAATAAGTAAATTCCAGCTCTTGTGGATGCTGTAAGCGCCAGATGTCGACTAAAGCTAGTTCTTGGATCATGGAGGCAAGAAAAAGTTGCCCCTTAGACCGCCTAATCGATCGGGGAGGTTGGCGATCAATGAGAGGGTCCAGGGTTTGGTTAAAATCTCCACCTACGATAATCGCCTTCCCACAATCCCCCTGTAGCTCTTTCGCAACTGCAAGAAAAAAATTGATATTGTCCGTGGAGGGGGCATATAGACACATAAGGACCAGCTCCAACCCGCCTAGGGTCATTTCAGCTTTTGTCCAGCGACCCTCTGCATCTGAACAGTGGCTTAACACTGTGAGCTTAAGGGACTTTTTGGCGAGAATGGCAACACCATTATGTTTCCTAATGGCCGGAGAAAACGCTATAACCTGATAGGGTCGCTGACCAAGTTTCAAGGACTCCAACGAGTTTAAATGCGTCTCTTGAAGTAGCAGTATATCAGCCCGTTCACGGCGTGCATAGTCGAGAATTTTTCGCCTCTTGATCGGGCTGTTGATACCTTGTACATTGAGAGATACAATTTTACACGGAGCCATTAAAACTGGGTATCAAAGAGACCCCATTGGGCCTAAGTGGAAAGCATGACATTGCATAGGGGACAATCGATATAACGAGACAACCTGTCTTGGCAATATTGCAATAACGGAGTGCCGTTAACCTGACAAACATTGTGAGATAATAGGACCCTGGAGGAGAGGCTAAACCCTGAAATATCACAGGTGAGCTCAGGCCGGCAGGGCTGGCTCAGGAGACCCAGATAAGCCACGGTGGGCCCGCACCGCAGACAAGTGGATTCCGCAGGCAATCTTAATCTCTCTGAAAAGATAGAGATTGGAGGTGTAAAAAAAGAAACATATGATAATCTACACCAGGTTATATTGAACAAACAATATTATCATATATCATGAGAAGATAGAGCAAACAGCGATACATATATGGCCCCATCTCCCCATCCATACTAACAGCTATTCTTGCGACAAAAGCGCCAAAACTTAAAAGGGCACACAGCCTGGAGAAGCATATGGACATGCTGTTAAGCTCACAGCGTTGTTCAGGAGGCAAAGCCTACTATACAATGATAGGACAATAGCTATCCGCAGCTCAATACATCTGCATAGCTTCCTTCTCCTCCAGGAACCGACCAAGCGCTTCTGGATCTTCAAAAGTGCGAGTGTGATTATGTAAGGTGACCCTCATTCGCGCGGGGTAGAGGAGGCCGAACCGGGCCTGGAGTTGCTGGAGCCGAGGACGGTAGTCCAGGAGTCTTTTGCGCCTGTTCACAGTGTGCTTGGCTAAGTCCGGAAAGAAGGAAAGTCGGCGCCCCTCGAATTCCACCGGTGCCCTTGCACGCGCCAGCTCCAGAATCTGCGCTGCCTGCTGATAACGTAGGGTGCGGAAAATGATGGGTCGTGGTTTAGAGTTGTGCGGCATCGTGTTGGAGGGGATGCGATGAGCGCGATCAATTTCAAAGTCCTTGTCAAAGGTACAGTGCAGGATCTCGGGGATCGCCTTGTATAGGAAGGCCCGCATATCTTTACCCTCCGCTCCCTCCGGAAGGCCTATCACCCGCACATTATTGCGTCGTGCGCGATTATTACTGTCCTCCACCTCCCGTTGGAGCACTGTGAGTTGCCGTTCCAGCTTAGTGAGCGTTTCCAGACGGGCCTCATGGTTAGCAAGTGCTGCCTCCGCCTTGTCCTGCCTCACTGAGAGGCTCTCAAACTTAGTATTGAGCCCAGCGAGTTCTTCGTGCACTGAGCTCAGCGCCGCACCGTTAGCCTTGACAAGCTCTCTTACCCCCCGGATCTCCGTAAGTAGTTCGAGATGGGCATCCGGCCCTTCGCGTGTGGCCACCATTGTTTTTCCTGGAGAGATGGGCTCAGTTTTGGTCCTTTTAGCGCTGCTATTTACAGCGCCGGCAAAATCCAATCGCTGCGGCTTGGGGCCCGCCATCAGGAAGGTACCTGGGAGAATTTCAGGGGACGTAATAAAATTTCAGCGGCACTTTTGTTCAGGTTTTGACAAGGTCTCCTCAGAGCCACTGCACTAGACGTCCGCTCTGCTCGGCATCAGGCTCCGCCCCCCTATCATGTTGTTCTATTTGATTAATTAAACGAATTAAACTAACATGATAACGGCGGAAAATTAATAAGAAGGTCATTGATGTTCCAAGACACCATATCAGTAGACGATAGTCTCATGGTGGCTAAAGTTCTGAGACCTGTTTTCCGCTGGGTAAATGTTGGTGCCTTCATGGAGTAACAATCTGCACTCCAAGGCTGTCAGCCTGAGTCCAAGCTCAGGAGACTCAGTAGCCACCGACTCGGGCCACGGCAGCGCCAGGCCCGACGTCGGCTCCCTCGGAGGAGAGTCCACGAGGACTACAGGACTTACGTGTCCGACGGTCTCCGGCTCTACACGAGGTACTTTGGACGGCTTCTCCTGCTCCAAAGGCCCGGGACGGCGGTCGGGGGTCTTAGACCTGGCCCTCGAGGAACCAGGGACCTCTTCCGACGCCGCCCTCATGAGCCATTTCTTCCTCTTGCTTTCCCGGTCGGGGGACCCCCTGTCCGAGGAACCCCGGCGATGCTCAGGATCAGACTCCCGAGACATCGAGGCCTCAGATGAGGTCCGGGCCTGGCCAGAGGCAGAATCCAAAAAAATCCTTTCCTTCTGGTGCTGACGGCTTCGAAGTGCCTTGGTGGACATTTTGCCACACGGGCCACAGATCATGGGATCATGGTCTGGGCCAAGGCACCGAAGGCAGCAGTCATGTGTGTCGGTGAGAGACATTAGTTTCTTGCACCGATCACACTTCTTGAAACCACTGGAAGCCATCGGGGAAAAAAGGGCCCCCGCGAGGTCAAAAGACCGGCCTTCCAGGGAAAAACAGAAAAAAGGGCGCGAATGCCAGCCATGAAGGGCAAAAACCAAAAAAAAGATAAGAGGCTCGATACCGGTGTACCGAACCCGGGGGAAGGAGAACCGGCATCGAACTCGGAGAAAAAGGCGAAGAAATCTTCAAAAAAACGTCAACTTTTCCCGGGTGACTAGGACAAACGTCCGAAGGGCTCCACGGAAAAAGAGAGACTGAGCAAGATGGCACCTTTAGGCGGGAAGGGGACCGCGCATGCGTGTAGTATTCCCAAAGGCTTTCATAGAAAGCTGGGGAAATGCTCCGCACGGGGGCTCCATCGGCGCCGATATCACCCATAAGTGAGGACTGACTTCCTGCTTGGTCCTGGAGAAAGGAACCAATCCACTGATCAAGATAGATCCATAGCACTGCAATGCATTCCTGAATAAAAAAATGACCTATGGAACTCAAAACAAGGACATATTCACTACCATGCCCTTATGATCTGTTGTACATTGGCAAGACTCAGAAAGCAAAGACAGAATGTGCCACTGGTGCTCATTGCATTTAATTTAATTTAATTCACATTCTTATAATCTGTTCCAACCCAATTCATATTGAGCTCTGGGTAGATTACAAACAAGATTAAATTAAGATCAACAGACATACCAAATTATATACAATCAAATTGATGGAAACAACTAAAATAAAATATCAAGATTAAGATCCTTATATTTCAAACATTTCAACAAACTACATATAATCAATTGAAAATTTACTGAAACATCCAGGTTTTCAAAGCTCTCCTAAAACGCATGTGTGAGTTCTTTGTCCGGAAAGATGGCGGCTACTTCCAAAGACCCAAAGCAGACCCCATAATGGTCTTCCTCCACATCCCCTTTAATTGGAACACTCCGACTTCCTCCCCAACCTATAACCCAGTCCCCTTCCCACCATCCTGATGAGGCTACAGACCACCAGTATTTTCCAGGGTTGTCCTTCGTGGATTTGTGTGGAAGGGGACAGGAGTAAAGCGTAGTTACTCACCTGTAACAGGTGTTCTCCAGGGACAGCAGGAATCAGTCCTCACATATGGGTGATATCAGCACCAAAGGAGCCCCCGCGGAAGCATCCTCCCAGTTTTCAAAGAAAGCCTTTGGGAGATGCTACCACGCATGCGTGGTCCCCTTCCCACCCAAGGGTGCCATCTTGCTCAATCAGATGACATAGCTAAAAGATGATAAAAATAAAAGCTGGTAAAGAAGCAACTCCAAGGGGAGGAGGTAGGGTTGTGAGGACTGATTCCTGTTGTCCCTGAAGAACACCTGCTACTGGTGAGTAACTATGCTTTCTCCGGGAACAAGCAGGAAGTCAGTTCTCACATATGGGACTCCCCATCTACAGGCTACTGAAAACCCATGGCAAACAAACACAGGCTCCCTCTTGGGGAGCCACGAGCAGCAGCAATTTAGCTCTTGTTCACAGACTACAGAAGGATCCCTGTGTCCGAAGAAAACCAGCCCTCTGATAGCCTGAACACAGGAGGGTTGGAGGGTAGGAGTTGCCTAAACCTTGAAATGATTACGGAGCACAGCCTGACCGAAGGCACTGTCCCGTTGGGACTCCCTTTCCAGGCAGTAATGAGCTACAAAGATATGGCCTGAAGACCAGGTGGTGGCCTGGCAGATGTCCACCATGGGGACAAGAGCACAAGTTTGCCACCGAGGCCGCCATGGCCCTGACACGGTGCGCTATGACACGGCCTTCCAACAGGAGTCCCGCCTGCTCATAGGCGAGGGTGACACAGTCCACCACCCAGGTGGACAACATACACTTGATCACCACCTCCCCCAGCCTACTGGGGTCATAGGAGATGAAAGGTTGAGTGGCTCTGCAGTGGCCCTGAGTGCATTGGATATAGAAGGACAAATCCCTTTTACAGTCCAAGGTGTGAAGGACTATCTCCGCCCTACTGGAGTGAGGTCTCGGAAAAAAGGTAGGAAGTACCACTTCCTGATTGAGATGGAAGGGCAATACCACATTCAGAAGGAATTTAGGGTGTACACGGAGCACCATCCTGTTCCTGTAGAACCTGGTATATGGCGCCTCCGCCACTAATGCCTGAAGTTCACTAACTCTGCGAGTGGAGGTGAGTGCAACCAGGAATGCCACCTTCCATGAGAGATAACATAGGTGGCAAGTAGCCAGAGGCTCAAAAGGTGGCGAGTGAACTGACCCAACATCATGTTAAGGTGCCATTCGGTTGCCAGAGGGTGAACCAGGGGCTTTGATAAGAGCAGACACTTAAGAAAGCGGATCACCAGCGGCTGGACTGAGAGGGGCTTGCCATCCATCGGGTGGTGATGCACCGCCAGGGCACTGAGATGCACCTGGTTGGAGTTAGACTTAAGCCCAGATTGCAAGAGGTGGAGAAGGTACTGTAACACCAGTCCCACCGGGCAGAAAAATGGGTCAGTCCTGTGCTCGGCATACCAGGCCGAAAACCTGCGCTATTTGAGAGCATACGCTTTCCTAGTAGAGGCCTTGCAAGAGGCCAGCAGGATCTCCTCTATCTCACCCAAGAGGTTGAAAGGAGCTAGGGTCACCCTTTCAGCAGCCACACTGTCAGTGACAGGAACCCCAGGTTGGGGTGCAGAAGAGAGCCCCCTTCCTGAGACAGGAGTCTTGGAGAGTTCCCCAATGGGATGGGAGTCTCCACCATTAATCAGAGGAGTAGCAGGAACCACGGTTGCCTAGGCCACGAGGGGCTATCAGGATGAGCAAGGGGAGGGTCCTGAACAGGGTTCTGGCAATCAGCAGTGTGGGAGGGAAGGCATACATGAGGCCCTCCAACCACGAGACAAGGAATGCATCCACTGCCACCCTGGAGGGGTGGGTTTGCCATAAACAGAAGCGGGGCAACTGGAAGTTGTCCGGGCTGGCGAACAGTCCATCACGAGTTTTCCCCAGATCTGGAAGAGCCAGTCAGCCACCTTGGGGTCGAGCTGCCACTCGTGCGGCTGGAGGACTCTGCTCAGCCTGTTGGCCAGCAGGTTGTTACTGTCTGCAGGAGAATACCCTATTGGACTGCGTATGAGCAAAGGACTACTGCCTCCTGGCAGAGGGCATGTGACTCCGTGCCCCCTACTTGTTCACATAGAACATCGCCACCTGGTTGTCCATCTGGATCAGGACTGGCTGGTGGCACAGGTGGTGGCAAAAAGCTTGCAGGGCTAAGTGTATCGCCCTCAGCACCAGGAGGCTGATCTGTTGGATGCTCTCGTCCGGTGACCAGCTGCCCTGGGTGCAGAGTTCCTCGCAGTGGGCTCCCTAGCCATGCAGGGAAGCATCTGTGGTAAGGACCTTCAAGGGGCTCGGGGCCTTGAAAAGGCATGCCTGCCTCGAGATACTGGGGAGACTGCCACTAGACCAGAGAGTCCACTAGTTGACAGGTTATGAAGACTCTGTCTTGGAGGCGTTCCATGGCCTGAGTTCACTGTCTTGGAGACACCACTTTGCAGCCCTCATGTGGAGGCAAGCGTCTGGGATGACGTAGATCATGGAGGCCATGTGTCCGAGAAGGCGTTGAAGGAGCCATGCGGGCACGGAGGAACAGTACTATATATCCCGTGCCAGAGTCCTGAGGCAGTCGGTTCAGTCTCTGAGCAGGAAGGCCTTTGACTGGAGAGTGTCCAGTTTTGCCCCAATGAACTGCAGACATTATGTTGGGAGGAGATGAAACTTGGGGTAGTTTATGACAAAGCCCGAGTGCTGCAGATCCTGGATGGTGCATGTGGTGGCCTGCTGCACCTCTGAGGCTGTGTCTCCCTTTATGAGCCAGTCGTCCAAGTAGGGGATGACAAAGACCAGCTGGTGGTGGAGGAAGGCGGCCACGACTGTCAGGCATTTTGAGAGACCCTTGGGGAAGAGACAGAGCCGAAAAGGAGCACTCTGTACTGATAGTGCCCATCCCCCACCATGAACCACAGGTACTGCCTGTAGTTGGGGTGAATGAGTATGTGGGTGCAGGCATCCTTCAGGTCTAAGGAGCATAGTCAATCTCCCTGCTGGAGGTAGGGCAGCAATGTTGTAAGGGAGAGCATCTTGAACTTCGCCCTCACCAGGAATTTGTTGAGGTTGCGCAGGTCGATGATAGGTCCCCTGTCCTTTCTGGCATGAAGAAATATCTGGAGTAGAACCCCTTGCTCTTGAGATGGTGGGGCACCGGTTCCACCACTTTGTCCTCAAGACCTACCAACTCCTTCAGTAGAAGGTCCCGGTGGAGGGAAGATCTGAGGGGCTCTCCTGGAAAATAAGGGGGAGGTGTCTGAGTCAGGTGGAGGAGGTAACCCTCTTTGACAACATGAAGTTCCCAGGAGTCGGTGGTGATGGTCAACCACCTCTGGGCATAATGGGTTAGATGTCCCCCTGTGGGTTGCTGACCTCCTTGGGGCAGAGAGGCTATGCTAAAGGAATCAAAAACTCCCCCCTGGCTGGGGCTGGTGCCTAGGGTTTTGGAGCCTTCTGCTTACGAGGGCCATGCCCATGTTCCTTGGCCCGCTGAACCTGTTGGGGAGCCGGGGAGGCCTGAAAAGATGAATAGTTTCTGTAAGCAGCCCCTTTCCTCTGGTAGAAGGACTTTTTACCCAAGTCCTTCCGTCAGGGAGGGGCAATGGTCTTTTTAGAGAGCCTCGTCCTCATCATGAACTCGGTCTCCACCTCGACAGCCTTGTTGGTTATGGGCTTGCCAAACAGGTTCTCTCCTTGGAATGGGACATCAACCAATTTGTCCTGAACCCACTGCTCGAGGTCAGACGACAGTAGCCAAGCTTGGTGGCGTGCACTGATGCCCTCCACCGCTACTTGAGCCGTCATCATAGGCTGCCTGAGACATGAACTTTGAGCGCTCACAGACAGCCTTGACCAGGTTCTTGAACAGCTGCAGGGGATCCTTGGAGAGACCAACTGAGAACCCAGTGAGTTCCTTTGCCAGATCTCTCAGGTACATGCCCATGTATAGCTGGTAGGCCTGGATGCGACCGATGAACATCGAGCCCTGGTAACACTTTCTGCCGAGGGCATCCAAGGTGCGGCCCTCCCTGCCGGTGGGGGGGGGGGGGGCACCGAGGAGTGCATCTTTTGTTTTTTCAGCCAATGCATGGCCGACTCCACCACCATGGAGTTATGTGGCAGCTGTGATTTTTGGAAGCCCGGGCTCTTACTCACCACCGGCACTGACGCCAGTGTCTCCCACATACAAAGCATCAGCCGTTCCAGGATGGGAGGGATGGGCACCATAAGTGATTTCCTTGGAGGAGCCTCATACTTGAGGATTTCCAACTCATCCACCCGAGGGTCCTCCTCCAACTCCATAGGGTACGCCAGGGCCTTAGACATATCCTTGACAAAATCAAGAAAGCCCATATCCTTCAGCGGGGATTGCTGCTGAGGCTCCGAGATGGGAGAGTCTGAGGGGACATCGAGGTGGTGACAGGTATCGGGGGATTCCTCATCCTCCAGCTCCCACTTGGAGTAGTCCGTCGAGTACTCATAGGAGGGGTGGTCCACGGGCCTCGGGGCTCCCGAAGCTCGACATCTGGTGCCAAGCACACTTGCTGGGGATGATAGCGGTCCCGTCGAGTGGGAATCAGATCGATACTTCGGCCAAGGATCAACTCGAGGTCGAAGGACCTCAAGGATTGACTCGGCCTCCAGGGACGTGTCTTCGATGTTGAGGGCAGATGAACCGGTCGTATCGGACAACAGTGCCCACTGCTGGTCCACGAAGGCAGACAAACTGTGCTCCAGAGCCGTCATTCTGGATTCCAGGCCAGAAGGCTCCACAGCCTTCGGCGCAGACACTGAGGGACATGGGCCCAGCGCCAGCTCCCCTGAAGGAGAATCCTCAAGGAGGATGATGTCTGGAGACTGAAGCCAGTCCGAGGTTGAATCCTTCTGGGAGACCTTTGCAGGCCGTTCCTTCTCCGATGCCTTGGACGAGCATCTCAGACTGCAGGACTTGGCCCAGGGGGTACCCGGCTGGTCAGATCCATTCAAGGATGCCGCCTTCGAGGGTTTCTTCTTCTTCCTGGGTTCCTTCGAGGGAGACCCCCTTTCTGAAGACCCATGGCAGGGCTCGGAGGGATCCGCTTGAGGTGCAAAGGCTTCAGACGAGGCCCTGGCCTTCGGAGGCACCAGGGACTCGGGGAAAAACTTATTGTGCTGGTGGCTCTTGAGGGCCTTGCTGGACATCCTCTTGCAAAGACGGCATGCTGCTGGGTCATGGTCTGGCCCGAGGCAGCGAAGACAGCAGTCGTGTGTGTTGGTTAAGGACATAACTTTCGAGCGCCGATTGCGCTTCTTAAAGCCACTGGTAGCTATGGGGGAAAAAAGTACCCGTGTGAGGCTGAAGACTCACCGGACTGCCAGTTGGGGAAAAATGCATGAAGATACCAGAAAATCAGAGAAAATTAAAACTACAAAAAGAGACCTGAACTCGACGCCGAGGCAGCAAGGTTGGGTGGCAGGAAGAGTACCGGTGTGATACTGGAGGCAAGTATGAAACTCTGAGAGAAAAAGCAACTTTTTCCGGGGACAAGTCAGACAAACGTCTGAAGGGCTCTGTGGAAAAAAGGAGACTGAGCAAGATGGTACCCTTGGGTGGGAAGGGGACCATGCATGCATGGTAGCCTCTCCCAAAGGCTTTCTTTGAAAGCTGGGGGGATGTTTCCGTGAGGGCTCCATCGGTGCCAATGTCACCCATATATGAGGACTGACTTCCTGCTTGTTCCCGGAGAATCTGTGGACACTCCTGCCCAAAAGCAAAAGGAGTGCCACTAAGAAAAGAAGCATTTAAATGCTTGAATTCCTGGTTCTCAGCCTGCTAGACTTTCTACTGATAAAGATTCTATAGTGCATCAAAAATTCATATTGGGTTCAAAAGATTCATATTGGATCAAAAATTATCCTTCCAAACACACATTTCGACAACCTCAAGATCAGCATACCACAAACTTTGAACAATGCTCCAACTACTCCTAGGCAAGAAGAGCTTCCATACCATCTGCCAGGCCATGATTATGCCAATATTGGTCTTCTGCAACTCTATTTATCAAAGGTTACCAAAACATAGCATCCATCCTCTACAGCTAATTCAGTACAAGGCTGCAAGAATAATATCTGGGACATCGAGGGACACCCACATCACCCCAATTTTGAAACAATTGCACTAGCTCTCAATCATTCAAAGATCCAAATTCAAATTGCTTACCATCATCTTTAAGATAATTCACCATCTGGCACCAATGACCCTCCAACCAATGATAGAGCGAGATTGAGACAAAATAAACTGACGAACATCCACCAAAAAAACCTATTGCTCATACCGAAGGCAAAAACTAAAGCAAAACAGATAACCTGCAACAGAATGCCCTCCCTCTATGCACCATTGCTCTGGAACTCATTACCAGATACCATAAGAACCATCATGGACCTCCAGGTTTTTTGAAAAGCTGTTAAAACACTCCTATTTAAGGAGCACTATACCAGCACAACTGGATGAATATCACCTAGCCCTTCCCTACACCCTAATCCCATCCAAATATCCTCCCTCTATCCCTGATTTAACCCAAAAGATCCAGTGTTCCTCTGCATAATGCTACTGTTCACCCAAGTTCATACATGTTATATGTATACCTCTCCAAATTAATCCCCCTGTTCATTGTAAAGATGTTGAAGTTGTAATGTAAACCGCCCTGAATGTAAGATAGGGCGATATAAAAACAAACAAACACCCATCTGCTAAATAAATAAATATTTCCTGCAGGACCTTTATACTGCTTGACTCTTTGCTATCCATAACATATAATGCCACCCCTTCAGTAATTTCATCTGCCCTGTCATTTGGATATAATTTGGACCATGATTTCATAGTATCCATTATTTATTTTCCTTCCACCAGGTCTCTGCAATCTCTGTTATGCCTATATCCTCATTTAGTGTCATACATTCTATCTCCAATCTTATTTTTTAGACTTCCGGCATTTGCATAAAATCTAAAGTATCTTTTTATTTGTATTCACAATCCACTTAGCATTTCATAGAGGTAATTTGTAGTCATTCATATTTCTCTGCTTGTTATTTAAAACCACCCGGGCTATTTCAAATTTTACCATAACCTTTCTATTGGGATATTCTAGTTTCCCAAATTTCCCAGTACTCCTTGAGTCACCTAACTCCACCCTGTATGCTCCTGAGAGACCTATGGCTTCCGATCTAAATTAAAAGCTACTCTATCTTTTTTTAAAATGTTGGTGCCAGCAGCTGAGTTCAGCCTAGTTAAGACGAACTCTATCCTTTCGGAATAGGGTCTCCTTTCAGGCTCCTAATTTTCAAAGAGTAAAAATGTGACTAGCTTCCTTTTGAAAATAACAGTGATGTATGTGGGCAAAAAATATGTCTATGTACACTGCAAATAACGCAAGCTATTCAAAACTGCATCTAGATTTATCCCTGTTCTAGATACAAATTACTCTACAGTGCTTATATGCCACTTATCATCTCCAGGGAGTGCTCAAGCTTATTTGCTTCTTGCTTCAATATACAGCCCCACAGTTAGGAACACTAGCAGGTAGTCCATGTACACACATATATTCAGGGACAGCAGACAGACACACACACACTGCCAGCAGCCATCTTATATATATACACACACACACACACACTGCCAGTAGCCATCTTATATACACTAGCACCAAGAAATGCCAACAAGTTCTTGTACATATACATGCACTCTGTGTTGCCGGTAAATGAACCAAGAAATAATGCCAAAAAGTGGTTAATGCAGCTCTGTTCATGTGAACTGCCTGTCCTCTCTCTCCCCCCATATTATGTGAACATTGATGTTTCTCTCTGCATCATGGAATCATTGCCCTTCCTTGGCATTTCTCTTTCTGTATCATGGGGGTACTGCCTCCTTCATGGAATGTTTCTGTTCACATTGTGGGGGGCATTGCCCCTCCTTGGTATGTCTCTCTTTATAGTGTGGGGGCACTGCCCCTTCTCATAATGCCATTAGTTCATTATGGCTCTTTCCCAGTCTGAACATGTCTCAAAGGTTCATGCAAGTTCCAGTGGGCTTCTTTCATTTAAGGGCCCAGTTCACCTCCAGAAAAAAGAAGTGTGTGCTACATTGTCAAATGGAATAACATGCTTATCTCCAGCAAGTCTCCAACAAAGTACCAATGGCTCCCGAAAAACTCACAGAGATAAAGATAGTAACATAGTCTTGAATTCTCTTCCAGTGGAGATGGAACCCTTATAATTCAGTAAGGTACAGGTAGTTAAGAGCAAGGGTGGACCTTATTCTTCTTATTGGTATAGACTAGAGCTGGATAAGATGAAAGAAATGCCAGCAGGTTTCTCCTCAGTGAGATCCATTTCCCTTATGGCTTTGATTACAAGTCAGAAACTGCTCACATCCTCCTTGGATTTTCTATTATAGATATCCTGTAAAAGCAGAATCAGGTTATGTTATTCACTGACCTCTCTCCTGTCTGTATTTAATATGTCAATGCTAAACAGACTCCCACTGGTAATGCCAATCGTCATGAATATCAGCCCAAATGTTTATCTTAAAAGTTATGAGTTTTGAAATTCTTTGATAAACCTTTGAGGTCCTCCAGAAGGAATGTGAGGCATGCTAATGTACATTCCCATTCCAAGTTATGTACAAATTAACAAATGATCAAGTTGGAATTGTGTATTCTTCCTTTATAGGGTGCAATGGAGAACAATATATAGAGATGTGTCTGTGTAATTCCCTGTTCCAAGCCGTAACAGTGAAACCTGTGGGTTTGTGATAATTGTGAATGTCACATGTTTCTTTCTTGTCTTAGGAAAGATAGTATGTTAAGAGGAGAGTACAATTTATGAATTGAATTTCATTTCAGGTGAATTAAAAGAAATATTGATAAACTAGGAAGATGTATTACAACTATTTGATAAACTAAAGAATAGCAAATCACCTGGACCGGAGGGTATACATTCAAGGGTATTGAAAGAACTGAAATATGAGTTTGCAGACCTACTATTAGTAATCTGTGAAGTATCATTAAATCATCTGTAGTATCCAGGGCTGGCCGGTCCACTAGGTGGGCTAAGTGGCCTCCTAGGGCGACCAGCCTACATGAGTGACGGCACACATGGGCGGCTACGCTGCCCCCACAGCTGTCACCGATTCCATTTGGGGGGGAAGGTAGACAGTGGCAGTATTTACAAAAGCAGCGTGAAAACGCCACCACTTTTGGACATACTCCCGCTGCTGCTGCTCGCCTCACCTCCTGAGACAGAACCGGTGCAGCTGGGGGGCAGTGGCGGCAGCTGAGGAGGGGCAGCATCAGCTGGGAGGGGTGGCGAGGCTGGGGTTCTACCTAGGGTGGTAGAATCCCTTTGGCCAGCTCTGGTAGTACCTGCAGACTGGAGAATAGCCAATGTAACAATGTTTTTTAAAAAAGGGTACCAGGATGATCAGGGTTGGCCCAAGGGTTCGCCACCTCCACAGCTGCTGTTTATTCTGTGTCGAGAGGGGGAGGTGGGCAGTGGCAGTATTTCAGAAAGTGGCAGCAAAATGTTGCTGCTGCCTGCCTCCTCCCCCCTTCCAAGACAGAATTGGCGGCAGCTGGGGGGGCGACACGGCTGGTCATATGTGCATTCATCTATATTCCATACGAATATTATCCAATACTACTAAAAGATATCAGTAACATGGGTGCGGGAAACCATCATCCCGACAGACAAGAGATCCACTGTGCGAAATTTCTCGGGCAGAATACCTAAGAGTGTCATTTCAGGATTCAGGATTTTGCCGACTATCTTCAATCTAAATCCATTAACACAAACTCCACATCAAGTTGTATACCTAACCCCGTCTCAATTACTCAGCCTCTAAAAAATTTTGTCGCTCCCACAGTGAAATCCATCACTGACCTTATTGCCACCTTGAATACTACCACAGCCCCAAACGATCCATGCCCTGCCTACTGGATCAGAACAATGCGTGCTGAACTGAGCCCCATACTTGCCCTTATCATGCAACTTTCCTTCACCACCGGATCATTCCCATCATCTCTCAAGCAAACTTCAATACGCCCTCTCCTAAAGAACAATAAACTCGACCCAGCAAAAACTGATTCATATCGTCCAATTTCAAGTATACCCCTTCTAGCCAAAATCATCGAGAAGGTGGTACAAATCCAATTGCAACAGCATATAGATACTTCAGCTCCTCTCGATCCCTGCCAACACGGATTCCGAGAATCACATGGCATAGAGACCCTTCTCACACTACTCATCAACACCTTATCAAGAGGGATTGACAAAATTGAAAATGGGTTCATCCTCATCTTCCTTGACATCTCAGCAGCGTTCGACTCGGTTAACCATGTACAACTTCTTCACCGTCTTAAAGAAAAAGGAGTCCAGGGATCAGCTTGGGAATGGTGTAGATCCTACCTAAACAACCGCTGGCAACAGGTGCGGATAGGATCTTCAACCTCCGATCCTTTCCAGCAACAACAGGGTGTACCCCAGGGATCCTCTTTATCAGCTCTTCTATTTAACATATATATCCAACCAATCTGTGAAATCATCAAAACATTTAACGCCTCCGGCTTGATCTATGCAGATGACGTACTAATATTCACGCCAATAAAAAATTAATGCCCCTGACTTTTCCCCAATTATCGCCTGCTTCAACGCGATTACAGATTGGCTCCTATCCCAGAACCTGCGAATAAACTTCAAGAAAACGGAAGTCCTATTCGTAACCAGGAATAAGAAATTCTCCCCCCCCGCAACTTTGAAGGTGAGAGATGCGGAACTACCATGTAAATCATCAATTCGCTACCTGGGAGTAACCATCGACCAAGAACTGACCTTCAAAGATCACATAAAGCAGACCGTTAAATCCATTTACTACAAATTAAGAACGCTGAAACCCTTAAGACCACTACTCGCCTCCAATAACTTCCGAACAGTCTTCCAAGCCCTTATAACACCTCATTTTGACTATGCTAATATCATCCTGCATGGTCTACCCAAGAGCACCCTCAACCCACTCCAATTGGCGATGAACTCAGCAGCCTGCATCCTCTGCGGCACTTCCAGTAGAGACCACATCACCCCCATACTAACAGAGCTTCACTGGTTACCCCTACAAGCCAGGATAACTTACAAAGCACTCCTGCTATCCTTTAAAGCAATTAATCAAATAGCCCCACCCTCCCTCTCATCACTTATTATCAACACCCCCACGAACAGACTGAGAAGATCCGCAGCCGTCAATACTCTTGTCGTACCAAAGGAGTACACTAAATGTAACCAAACAACCAGAGACAGGGCTTTCACCTTATTCGCTCCAACTTGCTGGAATAATCTCCCTCCTCATATCCGATCAATAAAGGACCTCTCTCAATTCAGAAAGGCCCTCAAACACTACCTATTCTGTCATCATCTTTTAGGCCCTAACCCTACACCTCCTCCCCCCATCTCACAAATCACTCACACAGCCTCTGACATTCCAACAACATAGTCATAACAGAACACGACCTAGACGCTCTGCACACCCAAAGTTACGACCCACTTTAACTGTAAATTTCCAGAGGTAATATATCTTTCTGTATATAGCTTGTATATAGTTTACCATGTTGTCTCCAAGTTACTGACCCTGTTATAATGTAAGCAAAAGACCCTGTTATAATGTAAGCAAAGGACTGTTCTAATGCGAAATTTGTTATCTGTAAACCGCACTGATACCAAAGAGTGCGGTATATAAAAACTGTAAAATAAAATAAATAATAAATAAATTTCAGTTACATATCAAAAGCTGATTGATGCTTGAATTACTATACGGCCCATGAAGAAGCATAACTGTAATCTCGCACCTTCATAATTTTTTTTATTTTCACCTTTCAGCCAACAGGCGGCCACCTAGGTTGCCTAGTGGACGGGCTGGCCCTAAGGCTGATCCGGGAAACTACAGACTGGTGAGCCTGACATTAGTACCAGGCAAAATGGTAGAAACCATTATAAAGAATAAAATTACTGAACATGTATAGATAATCATGGTTTAAACATGGATTTTGCCAAAGAAAGTCTTGTCTTACTAATCTGTTATATTTTTTTGAAGGTGTGAATAAACAGGTAGACCAGTTGATATAGTGTATCTGGATTTTCAGAAAGCCTTTGACAGAGAAACTCTTGGTGACATGAGAAACTCTTGGTGAAATTAAAAAATCATGGGATAGGAGACAGTGTAGTATTGTGGATCAGGAATTGGTTAAAAGATAGGAAGCAGAGAGTAGGGCTAAATGGCCAATTTCCCCAATGGAGAAAGGTAAACAGTGAAGTACCATAGGGATCTGTGCTGGGACTACTGCTTTTTAACATACTCATAAATGACCTGGAAATGGAAATAACAAGTGAGGTGATCAGATTTGCAGATGACCCAAAATTATTCAAAGTTCATAAAAACACAAGAGGATTGTGAAAAATTGCAAGAAGACCTTGATAAATTGAAAGGCCAGATGTCCAAATGGCAGATGAAATTGAATTTGGACAAGTGCACCTAGGAAAGAACAACCCAAATTACAGTTACACAATGCAGTTCCACATTAGGAACCACCACCTAGGAAAAAGACAAGCGTCATCGTGGATAATACATTGAAATCCTCTGCCAGTGTGCAGCGACAGCCAAGAAAGCAAGTAGAATGCTAGGAATCATAAGGAAAGGAATGGAGAATACCACTAAGGATATTATAATGCCTCTGTATCATTCTACTTTGAATATTGTATGCAATTCTGGTTGCAATATCTTTAAAAGGCAATAGTAGAATTAGAAAAGGTACAGAGAAGATCTATGAAAATGGTAAAGGGGATGGAAGGATACCCCTGCTAGGAAAAGCTTAAAAGGTTAGGGCTCTTCAACTTGGAAAAGAGACGGCTGAGGGGGAGATATGATAGAGGTCTAAAAATTAATTGATGTAGTAGAACGGGTAAACATATATAGGTTGTTTACTCCATCAAAAAGTAGAAAGACTAGGGGACACATAATGAAGCTACAGTGTAACCAATGTTCCCTCTAAGCTGTGCTGGGTCCTCTGCCAGCATTCCTGCCGGTGGGGGGAGGTGCAGAGCGATCGTGCTGCATAGGCAGATCCCTGACCTCAGGACATGCCCATGCAGCACGATCACTTGCATGATCGCTCTGCACCTGTCCCCACCGGCAGGAATGCCGGCAGAGGACCTAGCGCAGCTTAGAGGGAACATTGAATGTAACCCATTTAAAAGTAAAAAGAGAAAATAATTTTTCGCTCAACGCATAATCAAACTCTGAAATTCATTACCGGAAGATGTAGTAAAAATGGTTAGTGTAGCTGGGTTTAAAAAAAGGTTTGTACAAGTTCCTGGAGGTCCATAAACCATTATTAAAGAGGACCCAGGAAATCCGCTGCTTACCCTGGGAGTAGCATTGTGGAACCTATGTACTGTCATGGTGGCAGCCCCTAGTGGCCAAGGGCAGTAAGGGCATGCTCCATGATGTATTTATTTTCAAGGAGCATGCCCTTCTACCGTTTACCTGGCAGAAGTGTTGACTCCAACTTTCAGCAAGGGTGGTGCTGCACTGCGTTGTAGCACTCTGCCACTGTAGTCAGCAACCTCGCCTTCCCTTCCGGATTTTCCTCCGATCCGGTCCGCGTTTTTCCTCCAGTCCGGGCTTTCTTTTCCTCTGGTCCGGGTTTTCCTTTTTTTTTTTTTTTCCTCAGCTTAGTACTGGTAATTTTCCTTTTCTTTCCAGTATGTCTTAGGTTGATAACCAAATCCTGCCAACTACGCCATTATGTCATGGTGGCAGCCCCTAGTGGCCAAGGGCGGTAAGGGCATGCGCCACGATGTTTTTATTTTCAAGGAGCGTGGTGTAATGTAAGGCCAAAAATGGAGTTTGGTCTTATCTATTTTCAGCTCCTTGTGTGCACATAATAATTCAGCCAAGAGTGTAGGGAAACAAGGCTTTTATTTCCCGTCTGTGCAAGGGTTCAATTAAGACAGTGGAAATCAAAGAATGTCCTTTGTTTGAAAAGGTGCCAGTAATAAGCAGGTGGACTAACTGTTAGTAGCTTCACAATTAGTGCCAAGGAAAAATGGAGGAATTCAGTTCATTCTAAACAAAAACAATTAAACAAGTTTTCTTCTTATTTACAGGGTGGCTATAGACCCTAGGCTAGTAGCCATACACAACCCACAATCCATATCTTCTTCCTGAGGCATGGGAATAGCATTTATCTCTTCTACGTCCATAGATTCTGCCTCACTACTTTCCCACGTGGAGTAAATACAGTCCCTGGCTGTTACAGCTTTACATGGACTGTCTCCACTGACCTGCCTCCAATAAGACTGGGTTTTAAGTTCTCTTGGTAATTCTTGAAACCACTCTGGTTTCTTCCTTCTTCTTACAAAGGGAGTATTTGCTTTAGCAGTGCTTCTAGGAGTTAAGCATTCTTTAGCAGGAATAAAGTTTTCATACCTTGAGTTTCTGTAGCTGGACTCCCTGGAGCCTTCTCTCCCAAGAACGTCTTTTTTGCAACAGTTTTTCTGCCGGTAGCTTCTGGGCAGTGCTGTGCTTCCTGGCAGCTTAGCAAAACCTGGTATGGATTCAGCTCTATGCTTCAGTGGTAAAGTAGCTTTGCTAAAAACTCCTTTTCCTCAAGTACCTGGTAAAACTTGTCTAGCAGGTTCCAGTGACTGCAGGTCTTCCTCCAAACCTGGTTCTCTGGATACGTCTCTCAGCTTTGGACTCAGGAACGTTGCTTGAGCAGGGAGTGGCACACTCTCCAGCCTGACTGCTTTCCCCAGCAGACTCCCTCTGAACAGCTGCTCTGGTAGCTTGGCCCCTCTGAACTCCACCTCTGTGAATTCCGTTCCCTTGGGCTTGCTCAAGGAGGATTCCTTCCTTCAGGTCTCTCCTTCTTTCCTTAGCCGTGCTCCTTGTTCCTTCTCCAAGTCCTTCTGCTCCTTGTTCTGCTGCTTCCCTTTCTGCAGCCGAGCTCCTTACTGCTTGGCTTTTTCTCTCCTACTCTGCTTTGCTAGAATTAAACTTCTGCTTATAAAGGGATCTTCTCTTTGAATCTCCCGGGCTCATTCCCAGGTGCAACTGGTTAGATCTCCTAGCCTCATTAGCTTCTGTATGATCACTCCTGCCCCCTCTAGCTGTGCTTTGAGGTAATTGCACATCTAGATCTCTGTGAGAAACAGGGTTTCTTTTCAACTTTGCATCTTTATTAGTACCAGCCTCATGACAGTACTTTTTTGGGAACCTGCCAGGTACCTGTCTGGATTGGCCACTGCTGGAAACAGGATACTGGGCCTGATGGACTTTGGTCTGACCTAGTATGGCAGTTCTTATAACATTAATGGACTTTTCCTCCAGGAATTTGTTCAAAACTTTTTTAAACCCAGCTACGCTACTTGCTTTGCCACATCTGTTGGCAATGAGTTCCAAAGACTAATACATTGAGAGAAAAAAGAAATTTTTCTATCTGTTCTAAATAAACTATTTTGGAGCTTCATGGCATGTCCCTAATCCTTGTATATTTTTTAAAAAGTAAACAATCGATTTGCGTCTACTAGTTCCACTCCACTCAGGATTTTGTAGATTTCTATCTCCCCTCAGGAATCTCTTTTTCAGGCTGAAAAGCCCTAGCCTCTATAGCCTTTCCTAATAGGAGAGTCATTCCATCCCCTATACCATTTTGGTTGTTCTCCTCTGTAGCTTTTCTTTGACAGTTTCATGTCGCTATATCTTTTTAGAGATGCAGAGACCAGAATTGCACACAATACTGAAGGTGCGGTCACACTATGAAGCGATACAGAGACTTTATGATATCCTTTGTTTTGTTTTCTATTCCTTTTCTAATGATTCCTAACATTCTTCTTGCTTTTATGGCCACCATCACACAGTGAGCAGAAGATTTCAATGTATTGTCTATGATCACACCTAGATCCTTTTCTTGGGTGACAAGTCCTAATGTGAAACTAGCATTGTGTACCTATAGTTTGGATTATTCTTCCCTACACTTTGCACTTGTCCACATTAAATTTCATCTGTCATTTGGCTACCCAGTCTCCCAAGGTCCTCCAGCAATTTCTCATAATTCACATGAGATTTAACAACTTTGAATAATTTGATGTCATCTGCAAATTTAATTACCTCACTTGATGTTTCCAATTCCAGATAATTTATAAATATATTAAAAAGCACTGGTCAAAATACGAATCCCTGGGATACTCTGTTGTTCACCTTCTTCCACTGAGAAAACTGACCATTTATCCCTGCTGTCTGTTTTCTATCTCTCAGCCAGTTTCCAATCCACATGATTTTTTAACTTCCTCAGGAGTCTCTGATGTGGAGTTTAAATACACTATGGGGTAGATTCTGCCCTGCGAATAGCGGGGATGAATGTCTGCTTTGGACATTCAATTCCCTCTATTTGCAGGGACACAATTCAAGCCATGTACAGAGGGGACGGGCAGGGAGCTCTAGGCAGGGTCAGGGCACTCAACCCGGACATATAAGGCTAATTCCGGTTGTGGCCCTCTATGTCCGTGGATGCAGAGATAGATGGGGAACTTATTCCACCTCAGAGATGGAATACATCCCCCTGACATTAGCGGACATTGAAGCAGGACCCCCCGGCTCAGTGAGCGGAGCAGCTGCATCCCCACCACCCAATCCTGGCCTTGACAGGCCCATCTGGGTATCAGGTGGTGGGGAAATGCACTTCTGAAGTTGTGTGGGGCAGCGGGGTTCCTGCATGGCGTCCAGTGCCATGGCGACAGGATGGCACGACACCGAGGCTCCATGCAGAAGCATTGGAGGGGTTGAACACGGAATACTCCAGAAGTGCAGCAGGTCGGAATCAGGGCCTGTCCTGTCCGTCCAGGCCTTTTGCAACCAATTCTGATCCTGTGGGAACGTCTAGCTCCCACGGGTGCAGAATCGGGTGCAAATCCGACTCATCCAGATTTTGGATGTCCAGATGGGCCGGATGTGCCCTGTGCAGAATTGGCCTCCACATCAACTGGCTCATTCTTATCCACATGTTTATTCATGCCTTCAAAGAAATGGAGCAGACTGGTGAGGCAAGAGCTCCCTTGGGTAAATCCATGTCGATTTTGCCCTATTAAACCATGCCTGATCAAGTGTCCAGTAATTTTGTTCTTAATAATGATTCCCAACATTTTGCCCAGCACTGACAATAACCTTCCTAGTCTGTAGTTTCCTGGATCACCCCTGGAGCCTTTTTTAAAAAATAGGCGTTACAATGGCCACCCTTCAATCTTCTAGTACCATAGTTGACTTTAACAATAGTGATTTTTAACCTAATAATAATTTTGTGATTTCATCTATGGGTTCTCTCAGCACTCTTGGATCCAGTCTAGGTGATTTATTACTCATTAGTTTCACAGATTTCATTCAGATCTTCTGACTTATCACTGTTAAATACCCTTTTTACTATGGGTAGCTTCTACACATTGTCCTCAGTAAAGACCGAAGAAAATAATTCATATTGAGCGGCATTACGTCCGGGACATCCATTCCCCTGTGCGCCCGATCGGAATCAGACACACAGGGGCACATGAGATTCTGATCCCGAAGGGCATGTCTAGCCCCGCAGGATCAGAATCATGACTAGACTTGTACGTGCAGGCCTGGGACTTGATCCCGGCTGGGCCGGAACATACAGGCCTCCACCCGGCTAACTCAGTCAGGGCTCCTGAATGGAGCCGAGGTGCCATGGCACCATGGCTCCATTTGGGAGCTGCAATCCCTGGCCACCGCCGACTTGATGCTTTCCCCGCAGTCTGACCCCCCAATCCGGCCTCCCACGTCCAGGGTCAGGCTGCGGGGAATCTCCTGTGCCCCCTCTACTCTTCGATACGCCCCGGGTCTGCTGTCTCCTCCCATCTAGGGGAACTTATTCCATCTCTGAGGTGGAATAAATTCTCCATTCTGTCTGCTGGCCCTGGATATAAAGGACCGACAGCTGAATTGGCCCTGTATGTCTGGGGCCGCAGACCACTCACAGCCCACTCTGTCTCACCTCCGCGCTGCCCCTTTCCCGCCCTCGTTTAGCCTCCCCGTACAAACACCCTGTTCACGGGACAGAATGACCCTGTTACTCTCTCAGGTATGGCCTTGCCTTCCCTGAATACCCCTTTTATCTTCTGATCATCTAATGGTCCAAATGACTCCTTCCCCGTTTTTTGCTTCATAAATACTTGAAAAAGTTTTTATTGTTAGTTTCTGCAAGCTTCTTTTCAAATTCTCTTTTTGCCTTCCTTATGTGTGCTGTGCATTTAACTGACATTCCTCTTTGAATGTTTCTTTGTAATTCCTGTTGGTAGGGCAGTCTGGGTGAAGATGTCAGCCTGAATCTCTTCTCCTGTTTGAACCTTGCCGTCTTTCCTCTCTTTTAATGGTGTTCCTCCTGATTAACCTCCCGTATTTGTAATTTTTAATATTGTTTGTCATGTCATTATGTTAACATTTCTTTCCCTTGATTTTATGTTACAATTAGTTTAACATTTATTTTGTAAACCACTCTGATTGTGCTATAAGAGTAGTATGGAGAAATATTACTTACCAATAATTTCCTTTCCTGGAATCCTGCTAGACCAGTCCAGACTAGTGGGTCGTGTCCCCCTGCCAGTAGATGGTAAGAAAGAGAAAAATTCCAGAAGCTTTGTGACATCACCCTTGGTATAAAAACCCCTTCCCCAAAGGGAGCTTCAGTATTACCGTAACAAGCAGCAGGAATTCAGACAGCCAAGGAAGCAGAAAATCAGACCAAAAATGAGTTCATAAACGAATAACTCTTATAACACCAGGCTAAATTGAACAATGTGAAACGGGACTCACAGGCCAAGGAAATATGTACATGACAAGGTACAGCAATGTCACCGATACATAAAGAGAGTCTTAGCTAGGTGACGGACTAAACAGTTTAGAGAGCCGGGTCCTGGTCTGGTCTGGTCTAACAGGATTCCAGGAAAGGAAATTATCCGTAAGTAAAATTTCTCCTTCCAAATACATCCTGTTAGACCAGTCCAGACTAGTGGGGAGTACCATAACTAAACCACTCCAGGGCAGGAAGAAACAGCTGCAGCCAAGACAGAGACTCCGAAGCAAGATGCTTCTCGAGCTAGGATATCCAAGTGATAGTGATGTGCAAAAGTAGAGAGGGAGGACCAGGTGACTGCCCTGCAAATATCTAGCAGATCCACAGGTTTATTCAATAAAATATAAGCTGACTCAATGGTGTGCTTGATCCAGCTCACAATGGTCACTTTCAAAGTGGCTGCTGGTTTTCGTGGACCAGAAGCCAGGACAAAAAGGTGATCGGAGACATGAAATGTATTAGTGAGTTTAAGGTAATGGCGTAAAGCCCTACCAACATCCAACAAATGAAGGACTCATTTCTCACCCAAAGACTGATCCTTAAAAAAGGAAGGAAGCACAAACGATTGGTTGACATGAAAACCCGAAAGGACCTTAGGCAGAAAAGATTGCACTGTTCAAATGGTAACCCCCTCCGGGGAAAAAGACAGAAAAGGATCCCGGCAAGAAAGTGCCTGGAGCTCCGAAAGGCGCCATGCCGAAGTGTCTATTATAAGAAAAATAGTTTTGAGAGTCAAATCTTTTGAGGGATGCCCTATGGAGAGGCTCAAACGGGGCACGGGTGAGCACGTGAAGCACTAAGGACAGATCCCAAGAAGAGACAATTGGACAAATGGGGGGCCTTAGGGAGCGAACGCCCAACAGAAAGCAGGAAATGTTTATATGAGAAGCAAGAGACTGCCCATGGAGAGGACCCCAAAAGCATGTCAAGGCCACAATATGCACCTTTAAAGAATTAAGGGCAAGACCCTTATCAAATCCATTCTGAAGGAAGGAAAAAATGTCTGGAATATCAATTCACCAAGGGGAAAGAGATCTCTTAGAACACCAAGAAGAAAAAAAGATGCCAGATCCGAGCATAGGCATGTGAGGGTAGAAGACCTTCAAGCCTGTAGTAGAGTGGCCACTACTTGTGGTGAGTAACTTTTGCAACGCAAGCGACACTGCTCAATAGCCAAGTCATAAGTGAGTAAGGAGCAGGGTCATCTATGAGAACCAGCCCCTGAAACAGAAGACCTCTCCAGACACTGAGGGATAGGAGCGCCTCCTGCAGGAGATGGAGGAGATCGGCATACCATGGATGCCAAGGCCAACCCGGAGCCATCAGCACTACCCATCCAGAATGTGATTCTATCCGACGGAGTACACGACCGATTAGTGGCCAAAGAGAAAAGATGCAGAGAAGCTGGTTCGAGGGCCAGGTCTGAACCAGAGCATCTAGGCCGTGAGAATTTGGTTCCTTTCAATGACTGAAAAAGATTGACATTTTGGCACTGGAAGAAGTGGCCATTAGATCTAGAATCGGATGACCCCACCAACGCACAATGCTCGTATATGCCCACGGAGCTAGCTCCCACTAGCCGGGGTCCAGGATATAACAACTCAGGAAATCCACTTGAATGTTCTCCATTCCTGCAATGTGCTGCACAGAAAGAGCCAGGAGGCTGGATTCTGCCAAGGGAATAGAAGACTCATTTCCAGGGCCACTTTGGGACATTTGGTCCCACCCTGTCTGTTGAAGTAAGTCACAGTGGTGGAACTGTCGGAAAGTACTCGGACTGCTTGACCCTGGAAGTGGGTGGGATTGAAAGAAGAGTAGAGCCATATGAACAGCCTGGCTTCGAGGTGATTGATGGTCCAAGAGGCTTCTTGAATGGATCACAATACCTGCACTGCCTGTCCCTGGCAGTGCACTCCCCAACCTGCAAGGCTGGTATCCGAAGTGACCTCCACCCAACGTGGAATTTCCAAGGAAATGCCCTTCAATAAGTGATGAGGATAAAGCCACTAGCGAAGACTGTGGAAAGGGGTAAAGGAATCTGATAGTCTTGGGTTGATGGGGACCAGCGTGGCAGGAGAGAGTACTGAAGCGGACGCATGTGAGCACAGGCCCAGGGGACTACGTCAAGAACAGAAGCCATGGTGCCCAGAAGTTGTAGGTAATCCCAGGCAGTGGGAGCTGCCAGGTGCTAGAAGGCATGGACCTGAACACAGAGCTTCTTGCACCTGTCATAAGAGAGGAAGACACGACCCACTCTTGTGTCAAAGTGGAAGCCAAGGAATTCCAGAGACTGAACAGGGCATAGATTGCTGTTGGCATAATTGACCACCCAGCCATGATGGTTCAGAAAGGAGAGGACCTGAGAGACTGCAGAATTAGCCTCCTCGAAACTTGTTGCTCTGATCAGCCAATCGTCTAGGTAAGGATGAATCCAAATACCTTGGCACCGCAGGGAAGCTGCCACTACTACCATCACCTTGGAGAAAGTGCGAGGAGCTGTGGTAAGACCAAAGGGTAGAGCACAAAACTGACAATGCTGACCGAGGACCGCGAAACATAAATACTGATGATGATCTAAGTGGATTAGAATGTGAAAATATGCTTCTGCCAGGTCCAGGTATGCGAGAAATTCACCTGACCAAATAACTTTAATGACTGTCCTGAGGGTTTCCATCTGAAACCATGGCACCTGAAGACAGCAATTGACTCCCTTGAGGTCCAGGATAAGACAGAAAGAGCCATCCTTCTTGAGAATGGCAAAGGAAATGGAATAGTGACCAGATCTTCTTTCTGAGGGAGGAACTGGGCATACCGCATTGAGCTGAAGAAGACAGTGGAGAGTCAGGCATATAGCATTTGCCTTGGCCGTGGAACCACATGGAGAGATGAAGATGACATTCGGCAGGGGCTCAGTGAAGCTGATAGCACAACCCTGTGTTATTACCTTGAGTCCCCACCATTCCGATGTTATCTAGGTCCTTTCACGTGAAAAATACCATAAGCGTCCACCCACAGGAGGCACCCCAGAATCGACCCGGAAACTGTCAAGATTTGGCAGAACCGGAAACCTTGTTGGACAAGGAAAAATTGTCCCGGTGGCGATGGATACCCTGAAAGGACTGAGGCTTAGAATAAGCCCTGTTCAAAGAAGAACCGGATTTACTAGGCTGGTAATGACGAACATCTGTGAAGCAGATTCTATAAGATGAGGACACGGACGACAACGTGGCAGGACGATGAAAATTACATTTGGGCTTATCCTCTGGCAAACAATGAGGTTTGACTTCCCCCCAAATCCTTCACAAGTTTTTCCAAATCCTCACCAAAAAGAAAGTGGCGCTTGAAAGGAAGTTGGCGAGGCAGGACTTGGAAGCAGCATTCGCATTCCAATGACGGAACCACAGCCAATGCAGAGCCATTGTAGCAGCAGCCACAGACCGAGCAGATAAGCGTAGCAGATTATAAAAAGCCTCTGCAAGAAAGGCAGTGACTGACTCTAAATGAGGCAAAGCTGGATCATCCGGAAATGACTGAAGCCATCGGAGCAGAGCGCACGCAGTGAGACCTCCGCAAACAGAGGCCTGCAATGCCAAGGTCGATGACAAGGAAGTGGTTTTTAAGAGGCCTTCCACCTTGTGATCTGTCTAATCACGGAGGCAGAGGAATGGTTGTGTATTTAGTGACTGCAGTAACCAGGGCATGTACTTTAGGGAAACGCACTACTTGTCAAGATCATCTGAAGACCAAACGTAAACATGCCCCAAGCGACGAGCGCAGCATAGAGACACATCAGGAGACTCCCATTCTAAGGAGACCATCTGTTGTAGTTCCAGGGGAAAGAGAAAAGCCTTAGAAGGTTTCCTGATGCCCATGATGATGGGGTCTGCCTGAGGTTTAGAGGTATCCGAAGGGTGCTGCACTTGAAAGTCCGAGAGGTGCAGGGCCTTCGTAATTTGAGCAATGAGAGCAGGAAGCTCTTCTTACAGAATAACCAGTAGAGGAGTAGCCTAATGGTTAAGACATTGGCTTGAGAACCCAGAGACCAGGGTTTGATTCCCACTAGTACTCCTTGTGGCCTTGGGCAAGTCACTTAACCCTCCATTGCCTCAGAAAAAATCCAAGTTATCAATGTCCCTGTTTAATGTACATTACCAAGTTTAAGTTTCAATGTAAACCCACTTTGATTGAAATGATAAAGTGGTATATAAAACCTGTTAAATAAATAAATCATGACCATCTTCTCAAGGCTCCTGGTCATCTTCAAATGGTGAGAGTTCTTCTCCTTCCCCGCTGGACTCAAAAGTGATAGAATGTTTATCTGAAGGACTGTCACCGTCTTCTGCTTCAGGGCACTAGTCCCCTGGAGGAAAGGAGGTATCCTTGCCCAGTTCTAAAGAAGATCTAGCCAAACATTGGTGGGCATGCTTTCTAGATGATGGATCAGAGGTGATCAGAACAGCTGAAGTCCCTGAGCACCACATATCCCAGGCCTGACAGAACAGCTGCATAAACTGGAGATCGGAGCTGAGATAGGTGCGGCTAGTACGAGCAGAATCAGGGCAACTGTGTGATGACTGGGCTGGCGAACAGGTCCATTAAGGGGACGTCCCAGAGATGAAACAGCTGTGAGGTTACTGCTTGATCCGGGTGCCACTCGTGTGGCTGGAGGACCCTGCTCAATTTGTCCACCAGGGCACTGTCCTGGCCCGGGAGGTACATCGCCCTTAGAAGCATCCCTCTGCCTGTTGCATAGGAGCAGAGGGCTACCGCCTCCTGGCAGAGGGAGTACGACCCTGTACCCCCCCCTCCCCCCTGTTTTTTCACATAGAACATTGAGATCTGATTGTCAGTCTGGATCAGCACTGAGTGGTGTTGGAGTTGGTGGCGGACGGCTCAGAGGGCTAGGTATATTGTTTGGAGCTCTAGCAGGTTGATTTGCAACTGAGATTCCTCCTGGGACCAGCAGCCTTGCATCTAGAGGCTCCCTCAATGCGCTTCCCAGCCTAGTGGTGAGGCGTCTGTGGTGAGGACCTTCTGCGGGTTGGGTGTCTGGAAGGGCATCCTGGCCTGAGGTTGGCATGGATTCTGCTACCATATGAGAGAGTCCACCAGCTGATGGATCATTCTCACTCTGTCCCTGAGCCTACCTGTGGTTTGAGTCCACTGAGAGCAGAGGCACTACTGGGCTGCCCTCATGTGCAGGCAGGCGTATGGGGTGACGTGGACCATGGAGGCCAGGTACACCAACAGGAGGAGTAGGAGCCAGGCAGGCAGCTTCCAGGGTCATTGTACCTCTGCAGACAACTCCCTGAGGTGTTCTGACCTCTCTTGGGGGAGGAATGCTTTTGCCTGGCAGGTATCTATTTGCGCCCCTATGAACTCTAGGCGCTGGTCTGGAGTGAGGTGGAATTTGGGCTAGTTTATGACGAACTCCAGGTGTTGCAGGGCATTGATGGTGCGCCCGGTGGTGCATTGTGCTTCTGCAGCTGTGTCCCCTTTATGAGCCAGTCATCCAGACAGGGGAAGACGAAGGCCCTTTGGAGCCGGAGGTGGGCTGCGACCATTGCGAGGCATTTGGTGAAGACTATTGGTGAAGAGGCCAGACCGAAGGAAAGCACCCTATATTGGTAATGCTGTCCTCCCACCACGAACCAGAGGTATTTTCTGTGGCTGGGATGAATTAGGATATGAGTGTAGGCATCCTTTAGGTTTAAGGAACATAGCCAATCTCCCTGCTGGAGGAATGGCAGTAGTGTCCCAAAGGAGAGCATCTTGAACTTCTCCCTGACCAGAAACCTGTTGAGCTCTTGCAGATCCAGGATGGGCCTGAGGCCAACCCCCTTGGGGATATGGAAGTATCTGGAATAGAAGCTTGTGCCCCAGAGATGTTTTGGCACTGGCTTGACTGCTTTGTTATTGATTAGGCCAGCTAGCTCAGTGAGAAGCAGGGTTTGGTGAAGAGAGGCCTGGTGGGCTCCCTTGGGCAGTACGTGGGTGGCACCCGATGTAGGTGGAGGAGGCAGCCCTCCTTCACAACCTGTAGCACCTAGGTGTCGGTGGTGATGGTTATCCACCTGTGCGCAAACATGGCTAGATGCCCTCTTGTGGGCAGCAGAGGACCCCCTTGGGGGTAGGGAGGTCGCACCCAGGCAGTCAAAAGCTCCTCCCGGTGCTTGGGACTTTGGGGCTTTAGGTTTCCTGAGACCATGTCCCTGCCCTTTTTGTTGCTGGCCCTGCTGAGGGGCTGAGAAGGCCTGAAGGGCAGAGTACCACTGAAGCCTCCTTTCTTCCTCGGGAAGAAGGGCTTTTTCTCCAGGGCTTTCTTCCAGAGGTGCACCGAGGTCTTTTTTGAGAGCCTGGTTTTCGTCATATACCCGGTCTCTATCTCCGCTGCCTTATCCACCATGGGTTTCCTGAATAGGTTTTCACCTATGCAAGGGACATCTATCAATTTGTCCTGCACCCACTGTTCCTAGTCGGATGACTGCAGCCATGCCTGGCATTCAGCCATGATGCCTGCAGCGGCCACTCTGGCTGATGATTCAAAGCCATCGTAGGCTGCCTGGGGCAAAAGCTTTGAGCATTCTTTTAGTGCCGAGGTTAGGGTCTTAAACCTCTGTAGGGGTTCCCCATCAAGGCCTGCTGAGAATCTGCCAAGTTCCTTCGACATTCAGGTACATGCCAATGTAGAGCTAGTAGAGCTGGATCCAACATGTTAGCATCGAGCCCTGAAAGGCCTTCCGGCTGAGGGTGTCAAAGGTTTGGGCCTCCCTGCTGGGTAGCACCAACGAGTGAGTTTTTTGGCTCTTAAGCCGGCACACTGCCGACTCCATGACCATGGAGTTGTGGAGAAGCTGCATCTTTTGGAACCAAGGGCTTTGGCATACCCGGCACATGGTGTTGAGGCACCTGCTAACAATTGGTACCGACGCCAGTGTTTCCCACATTCAGAGAAGGAGGCGGTCGAGGATTAAGGACATTGGGACCGTAAGGATCTCCTTTGGGGGTGCCTCCGTGTGTGGGTCCTCCTTGGCCTTGGTCTCGATGGTGAGGGCCTTGGCCATGTCCCACACAAAATCGAGGAAAGCAACGTCCTTGGTCAGGGAGAAGTATCAGGTCGTCAGAGGAGATGGGTCCGAAGGCACATCACGGTGCTGCCTCGTGTCTGGGGACTCTTTGTCCTTGGTCTCCCATTTAGACTCAAAGTCTGAGTATGAGTCTAATGCCATGTGATCACCTCAGTCGGGGGGCATTCTCAGTGGTCCGTGACCTCTGGGGGATTGTTGGTCTGAATCATGGGCGCTTGCTGAGGAGGACTAGTGTCCCAAGGAATGGGAGCGAGACCTCGTCTGGGGCTGAGGGCTCTCTCAAGGCCGATGGCACTCGAGGACCGGCTCGATGTCTGGAGAAGCCCTTGATGTCAAGGGTCTCATCGTTGGGGTGGATGAACCAGACGAGTCTGCCATGAACGCCTGCTGCATGGCCACTAGGGCAGATATACTGCTCTCTAAGGCTGCCATTCTGGTTTCCATACCAGTTGACTCCGCAGCCTTCGACGCAGGCACCAAGGGTTTTGGGCCTGGCGTCGGCACTGTCGAGGGGGAGTCCTCAGAGGCCTGAGGCCAGTCAGCAGGTGCCAGTGACTCCTTATGGAGCAGCTTGGCGGACCGCTCCTGCCCCGATTACTCGGACTCACATCTGGGACTGTGGGACTAGGATTTCCTATTCTTCCTGGATCCGTCCTCTGAGGCAGTCTTTGAGGATTTCTTCTTCTTGTGCTCCACCTCCGGGGATTTCCGTTCGGAGGAAGTGCAGCCATGGGACTCCAAGGAGGCTCTGGCTTTGCGGGGCACTGAGGTATTGGATGGAGCCATGGAGCATAACATCACCAGAGACTCCGGTGCAGAGTTGGACTTCTGAAAAAAATGTATCTGCTGCTGATAGTGGTTCTTCAAGGCCTTTGAGGTCATGGTTCTGCAGAGCTTGCAGTTGGAGTCATTGTGCTCTGGGCCAAGACATCAGAGGCAGCAGTCGTGTGGATCAGTGAGTGACATCATTTTGCTATAGCAGTCATACTTTTTGAAGTTAATGGAGGCTATCGGAAAAAGGGGTCCCCACCTCCCAGCAGGGATCTGAGGCCTACAGCTGGAAGAGGGTGCAAACGCCCGTCAAGGAGCACCTTGATGAAAAATTGTAAGAAAAACTAATAGATGAACCCAAGGAGCGACGCCAAGGCGAGCTGGCTCGGGGATGGGAAGGAATCGGTACACAACTGGAGAAAACAATAAAAATCAAACATTTTCTGGGGAAAACTGGACAACGTCCTATGGGCTCCGCAAAAAAAGCACAGTTACTTACCTGTAACAGGTGATCTCTGGGAACAGCAGGAATAAGTCTTCACATATGGGTACGTCGGTATCGACGGAGCCTGCGCGGGAATGCTCCCCAGTGTCCAATCAGAAAGCTTTTGGGAGCATCCCACAGTGCCTGCGTGCTGCCTTCCCGCCTTCCCAACTGTCTTTCCTCAGTTGAGTCTTATAGCTGAGACAAAGAGGGAGAGAGAGGGAAAGGAGAGAGAGATAGAGAGAGAGACAACTCCTAGGGGAGGTGGGTGGGTTGTGAAGACTTATTCCTGCTGTTCCCAGAGATCACCTGTTACAGGTAAGTAACTGTGCTATCTCCAGGAACAAGCAGGAATGAGTCTTCACATATGGGGACTCCCCAGCTTTAGATGCCAGGGAGAGAGCCCATAAGTTGTGTGTCCCTGGGACAGGGCTGCACTTCCCCACCTGGATCTCTGGCATCCCATGAGGGATGGTGGGTAGAAGTTGATTAAGTATGGAATAGGTGTTTGAGAACAGCCTGACCAAACAAGGCATCCCGGCGGGAGTCCCTGTCCAAGCAGTAATGGGCTGTGAAGGTATTTATTTATTTATTTAATAGTATTTCTATTCCGCTTTATCATATCATCAGGTATGAACCGAGGCCCAAGTGGCTGCTCGACAGATGTGGTCGATAGACACAGAGTTCAGATGAGCCATTGAGGCTGCCATGGCTCTCACATTGTGAGCTGTGGCATGGCCCTCCAGAGAAAGGTTCTTGCTCTGATAGGCGAAAGAAATACATTGGGCAATCCAGTTAGAAAGTGTTCTCTTGGAGACTGGTTGTCCCAAATTAGAAGGATCAAAGGCAACAAAGAGTTGGGAAGACTTTCTATGTTGCTGCGTCCTTTGTAAGTAAAAAGCCAGAGCTCTTTTACAGTCCAGGGTATGAAGATTCCTCTCTGCACTTGATGCATGAGGCCCTGGAAAAAACACAGGTAGGTAGACCTCTTGGTTGAGGTGAAAAGGCGAGACCACCTTAGGCATAAAGTGTGGATTAGTCCTAAGGACCACCTTGTCATGATGGAACCTTGTATAAGGTGGATTAGCTACAAGTGCTTGCAATTCACTGATGCGGCGTGCTGATGTGATTGCAATAAGAAATATAACCTTCCAAGAAAGATATTTCAAGGAGGTGGTAGCTAAAGTTTCAGAAGGCGGCTTCATAAGCTGACCAAGAACCAAATTTAAATCCCATGCCACCGGGGGCGGTCGAATGGGAGGCTTTGTTAAAAGGAGGCCTCTCATGAACCTTGCTACAAGAGGATGAGAGGAAACAGGTTGTCCATTTAGAGGCTTGAGGGAAGCTGCAATAGCACTCAAATGGACTCTTACTGAATTTGTCTTAAGGCCTGCATTAGACAGATGAAGGAGATACTCCAGCAACGATTCCAGAGGTATAGCACAGGGGTTAAGACCCTTCTCAGAACACCAGATGGTAAACCTCTTCCACTTGAAAGCGTAAGAACGTCTAGTGGAAGGTTTTCTGGAAGCATAAAGAACATCTTTTACTTGTTGAGAAAGATGAAGATCCTGGAGATCTAGGCCTTCAGCAACCAAGCCCTGAGATGCAGAGACTGGGGATTGGGATGCCACAACTTTCCGTCCTCCTGAGAGAGGAGGTCTGGAGCAGACCCTAACTCTAGGGAGGGAGCTTGAGAGAGATGTAGAAGCAGAGGGTACCACACTTGCCGTGGCCAATGTGGAGCTATGAGAATCATGTGGCCTCTGTCTCTCTGAAGCTTGATCAGGGTTTTGGGAATTAGGGGAATGGGTGGAAAGGCATACAGGAAGTCTTGACCCCAATGAAGGAGGAAAGCATTCCTTGCCTGAGCCCCCTGAGCCGGTGTTCTGGAACAGAACCGGGGAAGTTTGGCATTCCATGGACTTGCAAAGAGGTCTATGTCCGGGGTTCCCCAAACTTGAAAAATTTTGGACACCTGGTCCATATGTAGGGACCACTCGTGTGGAAGCAGAACTTGACTGAGTCTATCTGCCCAAGAGTTTTGAACATCTGGAAGATAAACTGCCAGAAGATGAATGTGATGCTCTCTGGCGAGGGCCCAGAGTCGCAGAGCTTCGTTGCAAAGCGACAAGAGAGCCAGTTCCTCCCTGCTTGTTTATATAGAACATGGCTACCTGATTGTCCGTGTGGATAAGGACTGTCTTGTGGCTGAGCAGGGTGTGGAAAACTCGCAGAGCAAGGAAGATTGCTCTGAGTTCCAAGAGATCGATATGTAGACAAGTCTCCTGTGGGGACCAGATGCTCTGGGTGGAGAGGTCCTGAAGATGAGCTCCCCAGCCCACTGGAGAAGCATCTGTTGTTAGAGTTGCTTGGGGTAGAGGCTGTTGAAAGGGGGACCCCAGCAACAGGTTTTGAGGGGACTTCCACCATTGGAGGGACAAAATGAGGCGACTTGTGTTTGCTATTTTGTCTGATAGGCAGCCTAATGCCTGGGTCCAATGGGTGGATAAAGTCCACTGAGCTGCTCTCATGTGAAGGCGAGCATATGGTACCACATGAACGGTGGATGCCATGTGGCCTAGCAACTGTAACATTTCTCGAGCAGTTAGTAGGGGTTTCAACTCTGCTTGAGAAGCTAAATGCATCAAGCGAAGTCAACGGGCCTGGGAAAGATGGGCCCCTTGCCCTTGTGGTATCCAGCAACGCCCCTATAAACTCCAGGGGCTGAGTAGGGATCAAATTGGATTTTGGGATGTTTATTACCAGCCCTAAATATTGAAGGATACGCATTGGGCAGGTTAGAGAAGTCTTGGCCTCTGAGTGAGTGGGAGCTCGAATGAGCCAGTCGTCCAGGTAAGGGAAGACAAATATTCCCAGGGTGCAAAGAAAAGCAGCAACCACTGCCATGCATTTCGTGAACACCCTTCTGTGAGTTGGATGGATGAGAACATGAGTGTACGCATCCTTGAGATCTAGAGAACAAAGCCAATCCTGACTCTGAAGGTATGGCAGCAGAGTTCCTAGAGAAACCATCTTGAATTTTTCTTTGACTAGGAATCTGTTCAACTCTCTGAGATCTAAGATGGGTCTGAAGCCCCTTGTTTTCTTTGGAATAAGAAAATAGGGGGAGTAGAACCCTGTGCCCTGTTGTTGAGAAGGCACTTCCTCTATTGCCCCCTGGGCTAGAAGAGAGGCAACCTCCTGCTCCAACAGGCTGAGGAGGGAGGCTGGAGAATTGAACTGGTGCACTCTTGTGAGAGGGGGCAAGCTGGAAAAATGAAGTTTGTACCCCTCTCTTATGATGGAGAGTGTCCAATGCTCTGCTGTAATTTGCCCCCACCTGGGAGCAAAGTGACATAACCTTCCTGGAATGGTGGAGGGCTCTGGTCCTTCCAGAGCCAGGAAGGCTAAGTTCTCTAGCAGAAAGTCAAAGGCCCTGAGGGGGCTGAGATTGCTGGGCTGGAGCAGGCCTCGCAGCCTTTGCCTTGCTCTGTTTGGAGGATTGCTGACGTTTGGAAGGGAACTGAGCTGCAGAAGATGCCCGCTGGCTACAAGCAGGATAGAATCTTCCCTTTTTAGAAAAAGGTGTTTTCTTGAACAACCTTTTCTTAGCAGGAGCAGCTGTGGATTTGGATAGTCTATCCAAAGCAGAATTTTCAGCATCCATCTGATTGGCCTTTGCTTGCCAATCCTTACCAAACAGATTCTCATCTGTACAAGGGATATTTCCCAATTCGTCTTGGACCCAGATCTCCAAATCAGATGCTTGAAGCCAAGCAATCCTACGTGCACTTATAGCTATAGCTGAGGCTCTGCTTACGCATTCAAAAGAGTCGAAAGCTGCATGGTTGGAGAATTTGGAGATATCCTGGGCATGTTTGAGCCCAGTGAGAAATTCTTGCCTTTTATCATCAGACATAAAAGGACTTAAAGTCTGCAAATGGTCAGTGACTTCTTTTAAGAACATTCCCATGTAGAGACTATAAGAATTAATTCTCGCAGCAAGCATGGAAGCCTGGAAGACTCTTCTTCCAAAAGTATCCAGGGTTCTACATTCACGTCCTGGAGGATTAGAGGCATGTCTTTTGGCACTCTTAATCTTTCTCATTGCAGACTCAACCACAATAGAGTGGTGAGGAAGTTGAGTTTTATGGAAACCAGGACAAGGAGGGACACTATACATGGTGTCCAACCTGCGAGAATGAGAAGAGGTGGTTAGAGGTGCTTCCCACATCCTTAACATGAGATCATACAGAAGCTCATGAATAGGTAAGGTAGTTGCCTCCTTAGGAGTTTTAGGATATTGCAAAATATCTAACTCCTTAGCTCTGGGTTCTGACTCTGGGGCCACTGTAATAGAGAGGCCCCGAGCCACCTCTCTGATAAAGTCTTGAAAAGACAAGTCCTCTGGAGGAGACATCCTTCGTTTAGGAGAGGACTCCTCCTGTGGAAGAAGCATCACTGCATCGACAGACTCTTCAGAATCCTCAGAGTCATCAGAGGAATCGAAGTATCGTCTGTCTGGATGCTCTTGCAACGCCCGATACCCGTACCAACCGGGATCGGTATCGGGAATAACCGGTACCAGGGTATCGGTACCAGAGGGCTTCAGAGGACAGAGTACCGGCATAGCGGACACCGACGCCGATGTCGATGCCACCAGTACCGGGATCGGTACCGATGGCGATGCTAGTGCCGGTACCGGTGGAGTAGTCTGTTGCGGTACCACAGGCGTCGATGCCACAAGGAAAGCCGCCAGACTGCGTTCCATGGAAAGAATCCTCTGATCCATTGACGCCGCCAATGCCTGGAAGTCGGTACCCCAGAGCATGGCACCAAAAAATCTATCGAGGCCACGCCATCGAGATCATCCTGGAACCCCGATGATGATGCTTTAGAGGCCGAAGCCTCCCGCCGGGGTAATTTTGCCGGTGCAGAATCCTCGAGGGCAATGCCAGAGGCATCTCAATGCTTAGAAGGAGATCTACCCTTCGAGGACCGGCTGGATTTATGTTTAGTTACCTGAGATCCATGTGAGGAAGAAGAAACCCTGGAAGACGTCGATGCCACCGAAGCCGCATCAGAGGGAAACAGGGTACTGAGCTTGGCAGCTCTGTTCTGTCGACCCCTCTTAGACATCATGGAACAGGACACACAATCTGTTATGGAATGGTCAGGACCTAAACATTTTAGACACCAGTCATGGGTGTCGGTGACGGAGATAGTACCGCTACATTTTGTGCACTTTTTAAATCCTGAGGCAGGCTTTTCCATAGTTAAGGAAAAAAGTTCTGGGCCTAAGGCACAAAACTCAAGTGCACCTGAAGAAAAATAAATGGAAAAACGTTTTTTTTTTTTTTTTTTTACAAGAAGAAAAGAACAAGGACCGGCGGTACCGGTACAGCGTTGAAGAAGGCAGACGCGACAGAAAAGAAAAAGAAAAAATAAGGAAATTCTTCTGCGGTGACAGGAACACGGCCTGCTGGCTCCGCGGAAAAAGAACAACTGAGGAGAGACAGTTGGGAAGGCGGGAAGGCAGCACGCAGGCACTGTGGGATGCTCCGAAAAGCTTTCTGATTGGACGCTGGGGAGCGTTCCCGCACAGGCTCCGTCGGTACCGACGTACCCATATGTGAAGACACATTCCTGCTTGTTCCTGGAGATAAGAAGATTCAGGAAAGATGGCACCCTTGGGCGGGAACTGGACCATGCATGCATGGTGCATTTCCTAAAGGCTTTCTTTGAAAGCTGGGGAGATGCTTCTGTGTGGGCTCCGTCGGCGCCAACGTCACTCATATGTGAGGGCTGACTTCCTGTTTGTTCCCGGAGAATAAGGTGTTTTTATTTTAAACAAACTTTCACCAGAGGCAGGTCTTGTCAGACAAATCTGATTGATTTCTTTGACTGGGTGACCAGGGAGTTGGACCGAGGGAGAGCTCTAGATGTGGTGTATTTAGATTTCAGTAAAGCCTTTGACACTGTTCCTCACAGGCAACTTATAAACTGAGCACCTTAGGGATGGATCCTAAAGTTACTGCTTGGGTTAGAAATTGGTTGGGTGGGAGGCGACAAAGAGTACAAGTAAATGGAGCTCACTCTGAGGAGAAGGATGTTACCAGTGGTGTGCCCCAGGGATCTGTCCTTGGTCCGATTCTTTTTAACATCTTTGTTAGTGATATAGCGGAAGGGCTGTCAGGTAAGGTTTGCCTCTTTGCAGATGATACCAAAATCTGCAATAGAGTAGACACCCAGGAAGGTGTAGATAACATGAGGAGGGATCTAGCTAAGCTTGAAGAATGGTCTAGAATTTGGCAGCTGGGATTTAATGTTAAAAAATGTAAGGTCATGCATTTGGGCTGCAGCAATCCAAGGGAGCAATACAGTATAGGAGGTGAAGTACTTTTGTCCACTAAAGAAGAGCGGGACCTAGGCGTGGTTGTGTCTGATGATCTTTAAAGTAGCTAAACAGGTAGAAAAGGCGACGGCAAAAGCTAGAAGGATGCTTGGGTGCATACGGAGAGGAATGGCTAGCAGAAAAAAGGAGGTGATAATGCCTCTGTATAAGTCTTTGGTGCGACCTCATTTGGAGTATAGTGTGCAATTCTGGAGACCGCACCTTCAAAAGGATGTGAATAGGATGGAGTCGGTGCAGAGGGTGGCTACTAAAATGATTAGTGGGCTTCATTATAACGCATATGAGGACAGACTTAAGGATCTTAATATGTACACCTTAGAGGAAAGGCGGGATAGAGGTGATATGATTGAGATGTTTAAATACCTCCATGGCATAAATGTTCAGGGAGAGAGCCTCTTTCAATTGAAAGCAAGTTCTGCTATGAGGGGACATGGGATGAGGGTGAAGGGAGATAGATTCAGGAGTGATATGTGGAAATATTTCTTTACGGAAAGAGTAGTGGATCCATGGAATAGTCTCCCAGTGGAGGTGGTAGAGATGAGGACAGTAACTGAATTCAAAAAGCATGGGACCAACACAGAGGATCTCTAAAGGTAAAAAGTGGACTGTTGTAGTTGTTGATATGGAAGGACAGACTAGATAGGCCATGTGGTCTTTTTCTGTCATCATGTTTCTATGTTTAAGGAGTTAGAAAAATAACAAATGGTGACTGCCAAATTAGCTGTTAGACATCTTGCTTGTAGAACAGTCAGAATGGAAGGCAACAACTGCTCCTCATGAGCAGGAGCACTTCCTTTCAGAGGTGCTCTACTGGTCCTCTTGACCAGGAGCAGCTCTGGAAAGTGAAGGAAAGAACACTGTTGGCAAAGAAGGAGCACCACAGTGTGCACAACCGCCAAAGATGCTACACTGACACCAAATCTCTTCTCAGAGTATGACAGGAGCTAGGAGATGTCTACCATCTGCTGAGACAGAGGAGAAAATGCTGAAGCTCCCCTTGGGGGATGGATTTTTATACCAAGGGTGATGTCACAAAGCTTTGGAAATTTTTCTCTGTCTCACCATTTGCTGACAGGGAGAAACAACCCATTAGTCTGGACTGGTTTAGCAGGATGTATTTGGAAATCACATTTTCAATAAACCTTAACTTGCCAGTGCTTATACTGTTTTCTGTTATCATCATTTGTTTCCTTTTTCCATTTTTAAAAGACTTTTTTTTTTGCACTAATAGCCTCTTTCACCTCATCTTTTAACTAAGCTGATTGTTGTTTGGCCTTTCTTAATACGTTGGATACATCTGATCTGGGCTTCCAAGACTGCTTAAAAATACAGGGCCCGATATTCAATTGGGATGGTTATGCGCTGCTACGGTGCATAACTGTTGCTGCCAACCTCTAACCCCGGATATTCAATGCTGGGATCAAATGTGGCCCTGGCATTGAATATCCAGGGTCACAGCACATCCTCTGATGCTGCAGAAGCTAATTGGGTAGCAGCGATATTGCACCGCTACCTGGTTAGCCTCTGCAGGTAAAACTAGGCCAGTTTTTGCTTCGCCTAGTTTTACCCGCAGGTTGCTAAGTGGGTAGTGGTACAATATCACTGCTACCTGGTTAGCAACTGTCAAAACCCATAACATGCCCTGGAACGCCCACAACACGCCCCGATGCTAAGCAGTTAGCATTGGGGCATATAGTGACATTAGTTAGGGATATTCCATTCAGTGGCACTTACATGGCTTACAGGTAAGTAAACTGTGTAAATGCTTTTAGAATATTGGGCCCACAATATCCACGCCTGATGTAAACTCTTGACAATTGCAGCTGTTCCTTTTAGTTTTATTCTATTTCCTCATTTTATTGTAGTCTCCCTTTTGAAAATTAAACATTGGCACAGTAGATTTCCTTTGCACACTAACTCCAGTATTTAAGTCAAAGGTGATCATATTATGATCACTAGTACAGCGTAGTTACTCACCTGTAACAGGTGATCTCTGGGAACAGCAGGAATTTAGTCTTCACATATGGGTGACGTCGGTACCGACAGAGCCCACGCGGGAATGCTCCCCAGTGTCTCACTGGTCCTGTGTAGCTGCCTTTCCGCCTTTCCAGCTCTCCCTCCTCAGTTGAGTTTGTAGCCAAGATAAAAGGAGAGAAGGAGAAGAAGAGGAAAAGTACAACTCCTAGGGGAGGAGGTGGGTTGTGAAGACTAAATTCCTGCTGTTCCCGGAGATCACCTGTTACAGGTGAGTAACTATGCTATCTCAAGGAACAAGCAGGAATGTAGTCTTCACATATGGGACTCCCTAGCTTAGAGATGCCAGAGAGATGACCTCAGAGTGAGCTGTGGAACACAGGCCGAAGGAGTAGGTCATATATCCTCTAAGGATGTCTGGTATCGAAACCCGGGACGGGGAATAGGAGTTGATCTGAAAAAGATGCTGGAGAACAGCTTGGCCAAATGAGGCATCCCAGTGAGAAACCTTGTCCAGGCAACAGTGAGCAGCAAAAGTATGGACAGAGGACCAGGTTGCTGCCTTGCATATCTCGTCAATCATACAGAGCATGGATTTGCCATTGAGATAGCTATTGCCCGAACATTATGTGCAGTGACATGACCCTCAAGAGAGAGTCCTGCACTCTCATAAGCAAAGGAGATACAATCTGCTATCCATCTGGATAGAATTTGCTTGGATACTGGTAGTCCTAGATGAATCAAGTCAAAAGCGATGAAAAGTTGGGAAGCTTTCCTGTGCTCCCGAGTTCTCTGGAGATAAAAGGTCAAAGCACGTTTGCAATCCAGAGTATGAAGGGTTACTTCTGCCCTAGAGGAATGAGGTCTAAGGAAAAAAACAGGAAGGTGAACTGACTAGTTTAAGTGGAAGGGTGAGACTACTTTTGGCATAAAGTGAGAATGAGCCCTAAGGATTACCTTATCATGGTGGAATCGTGTATAAGCTTACTGATGCATCTTGCTGAAGTGAGGGCAATAAGAAGGTGACCTTCCAGGTGGGAAACTTCAGAGAAGTAGTGGCTAGAGGTTCAAAGGGCGGCTTCATAAGCTGTCCTAAAACAACATTGAGATCCCATGCCACTGGGGGTGGCTTAATGGGAGGCTTAGTTAATAGTTAATAGAAGAGATGGGTTGACCATACAGGGGCATGTGAGAAGTCGCAATGACACTTAGGTGGTCTCTTACCAAATTGGTTTTGAGTCCAGAAGAAGAGAGGTGGAGAAGATATTCAAGTAATGCATCCACCGAAGCTGAAAAGGGGTTAAGATCCCTTTCTGAACACCAGAGAGAGCATCTACACCACTTGAAGGCATAGGAGCTCCTTGTGGAAGGTTTCCTAGAAGCTAAAAGGATAGCTTTCACCTGTTGGAGAGGCTGATGTCCTGGAGGGCTATGCCCTCAGCAGTCATGCTGTAAGATGTAAGACTGCGGACTGGGATGCAGCATGTCCCATCCTCCTGCGAGAGGAGATCTGGAGCAGACCCCAAATCTACTGGTTGAACTTGAGAGAGATGTAGAAGCAAAGAATACCACGGTTATCATGGCCAACGTGGGGCTATAAGAATCATGTAGCCCCTGTCTCTCCGAAGTTTGAAAAGAGTTTTGGGGATGAGGGGAATGGGAGGGAAGGCATATAGGAAGCCTTGACCCCAGTGAAGGTGACAGGCATCTACTCCCTGGTTGTTCTGAGCAGGCATTTTGGAGCAGAAGCGGGGAAGTTTGGCATTCTGAGGACTTGCAAACAGGTCTATGTCTGGAGTTCCCCAGATCTGAAAAATCTGAGCAACCTTGTCCACATAGAGAGACCACTCATGGGGTAGCAGGACTCGAATGAGTTTGTTCGCCAAGATATTTTGTTTGCCTGGAAGATACACTGCAAGAAGGTGAATCTGAAGCTGTATGGCAAAGGACCACAGGTATAGGGCTTCATTGCAAAGTGTCCAAGAGCCTGTTTCACTCTGCCTGTTCAAGAAGAACATGGCTACTTGATTGTCCGTCTGGACTAGAACTGTGTGGAAGCGAAGGTGGTCGTGGAACACCTTGAGAGCATTGTGGATGGCTCTGAGTTCCAGCAGATTTATGTGGAGTTGTGACTCCAGATAAGACCAAAGACCCTGAGTGGAGGGATTGTTCAGATGAGCTCCCCAGCCCAATTTGGACACATCCATTGTCAGGGTACATTGATGTAGAGGCATCTGAAAAGGTGATTTGATGAGAGGTTTTTCTGGGGATTGCCACCAGTGGAGAGATGAGATGAGACGTGTGGAGAGCATTATTCTGTCTCCCAGGCGACCGGATGCCTAAAGCCAGGGTCCATTGAGCTGCATGCATATGCAGATGAGCATATGGAACATGCACAGTAGATGCCATATGACCCAGAAGTTGCAGCATTTCTCGAGCAGTGAGAAAGGTCTTGAGGCATGCTTGAGATGCAAGCTGAATGAGTCGAGCACAACGGGCTTGGGGCAGAAAAGTCCTTGACTGTTGAGTGTCTAGGAGAGCCCCTATGAACTCCAGAGTTTGAGAGGGAACGAGTTGGGACTTTGGAAGATTTATTACAAATCCCAAGTGTTTTAACACCTGCATGGTGCGCGAGAGGGAAAGATTGGCCTCTAGAGATGTGCTTGCTCGAATGAGCCAGTCATCTAAGTAAGGGAAGTTGAATATCCCCAGAGTCCTTAGGAATGCAGCTATCACTGCCATGCACTTTGTAAAGACTCTTGGGGCAGAGGCGAGGCCAAAAGGCAGGACTCTGTACTGATAATGTTTCCCCTGGAACAGGACACACAGGAACCTTCTGTATTCTGTGTGAATAATAATGTGAGTATATGCATCCTTTAGATCTAGAGAACAGAGCCAATCCTGACTCTGGAGATAGGGAAGAAGAGTACCTAGGGAGATTATCTTGAATTTCTCCCAAGTAGATACTTGTTCAGTTCTCTGAGGTCCAGAATAGGCCTGTATCCTCCTGTCTTCTTTGGAATGAGGAAGTAAGGAGAATAGAAGCCCAGAACTTGCTGGGAGAGTGGCATCTCCTCTATTGCACCCTGTGATAGAAGGGAGGTGACCTCTTGCAACAGCAGAGTGGTGAGAGGGGGTTGAGGACAGAACTCTCTTGGAGGAGACTGGGAGGGTAGACTTCGGAAGTGAAGTTTGTACCCTTCCCATATTATGGAGAGAGTCCAGTGCTCTGATGTTACGAGATGCCACCTGTGGGCAAAGTGACATAGTCTGCCGGGATTGTGGATGGGATTTGGAATCTCCAGAGGCAGGACAGCTATGTTCTCTACAAAGGAGTCAAAGACTTTGAGGAGGTTGGGTCTGCTGGGATGGTTGAGACCTGGGAGTCCGAGCCTTTCTCTGCTGTTTTGGTTGCTGATGCCCCTTTTGGGAAGCATGGATAGGACAGTGCACTGCAGGGGTGTAAGAAGGGTAGCACGTCTTTTTCTTATTGAAAAAAGGTTTCTTCAATGTCTTTTTTCTTAGCTGGGTTGGCAGTAGATCTCGAAAGTCTATTGAGAGTGGTGTTTTCAGATTCTAGCTGAGAAGCTTTATCCTGCCAGTCCTTGCTAAAAAGGTTTTCACCTGTGCAAGGTATATTACCCAGTTTATCTTGAACCCACTATTCAAGATCAGATGCTTGGAGCCAAGCAATTCTGCGTGCACCAATGCATATAGCTGAAATTGTGCTGATGCATTCAAAATAGTCAAAAGTTGTCCTGTTAACAAAGTTTGAAACATTTTGGGCATGCTTCACAAGGGTGAGATAATCGGCTCTCTTGTCATCAGGGAGAAGAGGAGTCATCAACTCCAAATCCTTGGCCACCTCCCTAAGGAACATACCCATATAGAGTATGTAGGAACTGATTCTGGCCGATAACATGGAGGTCTGAAAACATTGATGACCAAAAGCATCAAGGGTTCTCGATTCCCTACCTAGAAGGTTCAAGGAATGTGTCTTAGCACTTTTTATTCGACGCACTGCCGATTCCACCACCATGGAATGGTGTGGTAATTGTGTCTTCTGAAAGCCGGGACACCCCAGTACCCGGTACACTGTATCGAGCCGTCGAGTATGTGGAGAGATGGTTAGGGGTGTCTCCCACATACGAAGCATAAGGTCATGAAGTATTTGATGAATAGGGAGAGTAGCAGCTTCCTTTGAGGCTGCAGGGTATTGGAGGATTTCAAGCTCCTCAGCCCTAGGTTCTTTCTCTGAAGTCACCATTATGGACAGACCTCGAGCAACATTGCGAATAAAGTCTTGGAAAGACATGTCCTCCGGAGGGGACATGCGACGATGTGGAGACAGAGTTCTCATCTCCTGGGTACCGACTGATTCGTCGTCCGGCGAATCAGAGTCAGAAGACTCAAAGTATCGATGAGCAGGGTACTCGCGCTCCGCACGTACTTGATACCGTTCGAAGCCAGTAGTCGATAGTTGCTGCACCGGAGCATCAGTACCGGAAATGGATTTGAGGGCTGGCATGGGGGTAGCGTGGTAAGCAGCAAAAAGGTCAATGCAGGTTCTTTCGGTACCGTCATCGGTACCGATGCTGAAGAATCAACTGTAAAGGCTTTACTGGTACAGAGGCCACCACAGTAAGGCCGCTAAGCTATGCTTGATGGCCGGGATACTTTGATTCATGGAGGCTGCCGATGCTTGGGTATTGGTACCGGAGTTGCAGACCATGACCCTGAGCATGGCACCAAGCGCTCTCTGGAGCTGGAGGCCTCAGGAGCATCTTGGGACCCTACTAAGGCATTGGAGGCAAGGACCTCCTTCCAGGGTTGTTTGGCCAGTGTGTCTCCCTCCAGGGCAATGCCCAAGGCATCTCGATGCTTAGAAGGAGATCTACCCTTGGAAGGCCGGCTAGTCTTTGATGAAGACCTAGGTTTCGATACCTGAGATCCTTGGGATGAAGATGAAGCTTTCGATGACATTGATGCTACCGATATTGCATCGGTGACAAAGAAGGTGCCCAGTTTCGCAGCTCTGTTCTGTAGGCCTCTCTTTGTCATCTTCCTACAGAGAGGACATTCTGACGGTTGATGGTCCGGTCCCAAACATTTTAGACACTTGTTAAAACCACTGGCTGGTTTTTCCATTTTGGGAAAAGGGAAAGGCCTAAGCCTAAGATGGCATCGATGCGCCCTGAAGGAAGAAAGTTTTCTTCCCTCAATAAAGTTTTCTTTTTTTTTTTAAAGAAAGAAAGAAAGTACCGACAGGGTCAGTACCAGCGTCGATGGAAAGGCAGACGCGACCATAAAAAATAAGAAAAAACCCACATTTTCTGCGGTGACAGGAATTGCTTCTTGTTGGCTCTGTGGAAAACGAAGAACTGAGGAGGGAGAGCTGGAGAGCGGGAAGGCAGCTACGCAGGCGCAGTGGGATGCTCCCAAAAGCTTTCCTATTGGATGCTGGGAAGCATTCCCGTGTGGGCTCCGTCGGTACCGATATCACCCATATGTGAAGAGTACATTCCTGCTAGTTCCTGGAGATTAAGTGGTTCCAACACGGTTAGCTCTTTTACCAAATCCTGTGTTCCACAAAGGACTAAGCACCATGTTTACTAAAGAATTTTCAGGTTTTATGTCTATGGGGAAAATGTTTAGTAAATATATCTCCTTCTCTAGTCAGTTCCTGAACCAGCTGCTGCATGAAGCAATCATTTGTTTCATCTAGGAACTTTATTTCTCTAGCATGTCCCACCAATATTGGGGCAAATGAAATCCCTCGTTATTACTGTGTTGGCAATTTTGCTAGCTTCCCTAATTTCTGATAACATTTCATTATCTGTCTGCACAATTCTGTCCAAGTGGACAGTAGTAAATCTCTATCACTATTTTCTTCCCCTTCACACACTGAATTGCTATCCATAAGGATTCAATGGCATATTTTATTTCCTGCAGAACTTTTATTCTATTTGACTCAATTCTCTCTTTAACATATAACACCACCCTTCCACCAATTTGATTCATCCTATCATTGCAATATAACTTATACCTTGGTATCAGTGTCCCATTGGTTATCCTACTTCCACCAGGTCTTTGAGATGCCTATTCTATCTCTTCATTTAATGCTATATATTCTAATTACCCTATCTTATTTTTTAGGCTTCTAGAATTTGCATAAAGACATTTCAAGGTATGTTTGCTTGAATCTACAACCTCCATAACCTTTGACAGGGATAATTTGCGATTTTTCTTCCTTTTCCGGTCATTAATGAAAGGCACCTGGGCTATTTTAACCTTTATTGTAACCTGTCAGGATGTCCTAACTTCCCTATCATAGATAGCTCACTCTGAACCATGTGCTCCTGAGCAACTATCGGCTTTCCCCAGGGTTCTAGTTTAAAAGTTGCTCTCTCTCCTTTTTGAAGGTTAGTGTCAGCAGCCCGATTTAGGTGAAGCCAATCTTTGCAGAATAGGCTCTTCATTCCCCAGAAAGTAGACCAGATCCTAACAAATCTAAAACCTTCCTTCCTGCATCATCATCTCATCCACAAATTGAGACTCAGGAGCTCTGCTTGTCATTTGCGTCCTGCATGTGGAACATGAAGTATGTCTGAGAATACTACCCTTGATGTTCTGAATTTTGACTTTCTGCCTAAATTTGGCTTCCATAAATGTCCTCCCACATTTTTGTATGTTATTGGTGCCAACATGTACCAGGACCGCTGGCTTCTCTCCAGCACTGTCTAAAATCTTATCTAGGTTTGCCACCTTCACATCAAGCAGGCAAGTGACCAGGTAATCCTCATGCTCACCAGCCTCCCAGCTATCTACATGCCTAATGATTGAATCACCATGATGGCTGTCCTAACTTTTCCCTCTTGGGCAGGAGCCAATAGAAACCCATCCTCAGTGTGAGAGGATAATGCATCTCCTGGAGGGCAGGTCCTGGTTACAAGATCACTTCCTACCATACCAAAGTTATGTTATCCTTCCAGCTGATTTCTCTCCTCTAAGACAACACAGAGGATGTCAGACTTGAGGTGGGACTTCTCTGCTAGTTCTCTGAAGATCTCCTCTGTGTCCTTCTCTGTCTCATCTTCTGCAAGTTTGCCACTGTGCTATAAGTAAGTAGTAAGAGTACTTGGATTCAGGTTTCGGGGGACCTAAGTAGCTTTGTGACTACTGGCAATCTATCATTTGACACTGCTACTGTGGTATCTCAAATCTATGCTATTAACCATGTTGTTACTAGGTGTGCACATTAGAAGAGATGTGACTTCTGAAATAAATGTTGTGTACTCATGCCTAGGCGGGGATCACATTTTTATGGCAACAGGATGGCACTGGAAGTAAGACCAGGGGAAGTTCATGACAGCAGGTATTTGTCGCTGTATAAACCAGGAGAGAGGATGAATTTTATAGTTATTCTTCATGTTTGGCTACTTGCTATTGAAGTACCCTATAGAACTGCATATAAAAGAAAGGAAGAGTGTATTCTGAGTGTATCTTATCTTCTGAATAAATGCCTGCTAACCAGTTTTTCTACTGTTGGTAGATGACAAAATGATTCTGATGTTTACTAATTCTCATTAATTACTCTATGTATAGGAAAAGTCATCTGTGCAAGTCAGTGCTGGTAACAGGTGTTCGGCCTGGTACTGGCATTAACTTGTGGCCTGATCAACCATAATAGAAATCGGTCTGACTAGATCTTCCTAGAAATGGTTCTTGGGTACTTCTATGTGATTTCTATAATTGCATTTGTGACTATGTTCTAAATTTTAAAAAACTGGGAAGAAAAGAGGGGGGAGGCTCCTTTAATCTTGTCTATGTGTGAAGTCTTTCTACAAGTCAGAGGTTTTAACCACCCCTCTTATCTATGTGTTGAAGACTAGATGAAACGAGGGCTCAATTCACAAGCCTGATGGGAAGCGAGAAGCCCAGATTTGAGCTTGACTGAAGGAGAAGGTATTTTGGGAGAATCCATTCCAGTTGGGAAGGAGAGCATGTGAAAGGAAGGAAAACATAGTTATTCATCTGTAACAGGTGCTCTCTGGGGACAACAGGAATCAGTCCTCACATATGGTGATGTTGGCGCCGACGGAGTTGCACAGATCCACTCCCCAGCTTTAAATGAAAGCCTTTGAGAGCTACACCACGCATGCCCAAAGATGCCATCTTGCCTCAGTATGATATCATAGCATAAGACGGCAAAAAAGAAACAACTCCATGGGGAGGGTTGTGAGGACTGATTCCTGCTGTCACCAGAGAACACCTTTTATAGGTGAGTAACTATGCTTTCTCTAGGAACAAGCAGGACGTCAGTCCTAACATATGGGACTCCCAAACTACAGGCTACCGAAAAAACCTGTAAATGCCATGGGTAACCCAAAAAGCGGACCGTAAAGGGCAGCAAGGGGTGCTGGTTAGCTGGAAGTCTGACAATGCAGCAGCAGCATCGAAGGTGCAATCCCCACTCTGGTAGCCTGGACATCACGGGTTGGAGGGAAGGAGTTGCACTATTCACCAAAGAGGTGACAGAGTACAGCCTGGCTGAAGGTGCTGTCCCTCCGGGAAGTCTCTTCCAAACAGTAGTGCACAGTCAAAGTGTGCACAGAAGACCAGGTGGTGGCCCAGCAGATGTCTAGTAGGAGCACTGATCACAGGTTCGGCACTGAGGCTGCCATAGCATGCACATTGTAAGTCATCACATGATGCTCCAGAGAGGTCGATCTCCGGGGTCCCCCAGTGCCAGAAGACCTCCCCTAGCATGACCAGGTTCAGCTTGCACTCGTGGGGCTGGAGGACTCAGTTCAGACAATTGACCAGTACACTGTCTGGCCCAGCAAATACACCGATTTGAGGGAGATGTTCATCCATGCCGCAAAATTACAGAGGCGTACAGCCTTCCAGCAGAGGTGGTACGAGCCCATGTCCCCCCGCTTGTTGATGTAGTACATTGCCACCTGGTTGTCTGCCTGGACCTGAACCACCTGCCCTTCCAGATGATCCTGGAAGACCCATACGGCGTGATAGACTGCTCTGAGTTCCAGCAGGTTGATTGGCAAGGCACTCTTCTCTGGAGACCATGGGCCTTGCAACTGCAGGTGACTGCAGTGGGCTCCTCAGCCCAACTTGGACGCATCCATTGTAAGGAAGTGTTCATTGGTGGAGACTGGAAGGGCAGGCCATCTCTGAGGTTGAGGGGGTCCTGACACCAGGCTAGAGATGTTGCTAAGGCCGGCGTGACTTGGATGCGGTCCTCCAGGTGGCCTGAAGCTTGTGTCCACTGGGCGTTGAGTGTCCACTGAGCCTGCTGCATGCAGAGGTGGGCGAAAAGGGTTTCATGGATGGTGGATGCCATGTGCCCCAAGAGGCGGAGCATTTGTCTGGCTGTCGCCGGTGGGCCACCCTGTATCTTCTGTGCTAGGGAGGTGAGGCACTGCACCTGATCCAGTGGCAGGAAGGCTCTTGCCTGAATGGAGTCCAGTAGGATGCTGATGAATTCCAAGCACTGGGTGGGCAATAGTTGAGACTTCAGGAAGTTCACCATGAAGCCCAGGTGCTGTAGTAGTCCTATGGTGTGCTGCGCCACATTGCACACCAAATCTGGTGAGCCGGCTCATATGAGCCAGTCGTCCAGGTAGGGGAAGACAAAAACCCCTAGGAGCCTGAGGCAACCGGCCATGACTGCTAGGAATTTCGTGACTACCCGAGGAGCCGAGGCTAGACTGAAAGGAAGTACTCTGTACTGATAATGCCATCCACTGATGACAAATCAGAAGTATTGATGGTGCCTTGGATGGATCAGGATGTGGGTATAGGCATATTTTAGATCCAAGGAGCATGGCCAATCTTCCTGCAGGAGGTAAGGAATCAAGGATCCAAGGGATACCATCTTGAACTTTTCCTTGACCAGGAAGCGGTTGAGATCCCACAGATCGAGGATGGGCCAGAAGCCCCCTGTCTTCTTCGGGATAAGGAAGTAGTAGAAGTAGAATCCCCGTCCCTTTAAGGGTTGGGGGACAGGCTTCACTGCTTGATCCTTGAGCAAGGACTCAAGCTCCTTCTGCAGGAGCTCCTTGTGCAAGGGGTCCATGGGTAATTTCCCTGGGGATAAAGGGAGGAGGCAACTGCGCAAAGTGGAGGAGATATCCCTCCCTGACCACCTGCAACACCCAGATGTCCGTGACGATGCTAGGTAACTAGTGTGCGAAGTGGACCAGCCATCCTCCCCTAAACCTATTATTTATTACCTCTTGGGGGAGAGAGGCTATGTCCAAGGAGTCAAAAGGCTGTGGCTATGGAGTTGTTTGGGGTTTGAGGGCCTTTGGCTTATGGGGGCCGTGCTTATGGCCCTTGGCCTGCTGCCCATGGGGGAGAAGCATGGTAGGCTTGAAACTTGGGGAAGTTCCCGTAAGCCTTCTTGGTCTTCGGGTAGAAGGGCTTTTCCCCCAAAGTCTTCCTGTGGGAAGGTTCAGACACTTTCTTGGACAACCTGGTTCTAGTCATGAATTCATTCTCCAGCTCATCGGTCTTCTCCGTCATGGGTTTGCCAAAAAGGTTCTCTTCCCGGCTAGGGACATTGGCCAACTTGTCCTGAACCCACTGTTCTGTCGAAGGACTGTAGCCAGGACACTAATGCCCACCGCAGCTACCTGGGCCACCGACTCAAAGCCATCAAAGGATGCAAGAGTATGAAACTTGGAGCACTCCTTGACCGATTACACCAGGGTCCTGAAGTGCTCAACGGGTTTGCCTGATAAACCAGCTGAGAACCTGGGAAGCTCCTTCACCAGGATTCTCAGTTATATGCCCATATACAGCTTGTATATGCCTGGATCCAGGCTGTGAGCACGGAGCCCTGGAAACACTTAAATGCCAAAAGTATTTATGGTACGGGCCTCCCTGCCAGGGGGGCATCAAGGAGTGCATCTTTTGGCTTTTAATGCAATGCATAGCCAACTCCACAACCATGGAGTTGTGTTTTCTGGAAGCTGGGACTCTGGCCAACTCGATACTGTGAATTGAGTTGACGGTTCATAAAAGGCACAGTCACCGGGGTCTCCCACATCTTGAACAGCAACCTCTCGAGGATGGGAACTGTCAGTGCCTCCTGAGGAGGAGCCTCGTACTGAAGGATCTCAAGATCCTCGGTACTTGACTTGTCCTCAGGCACTGCCAATGAAGGCAAATGCCTGGGACATTTCCCACACAAACTCCAGTAAGCCCAGATCCTCTGGAGGTGACCTCCAATGATGATGTGGCGGAGGGGATGTCCCAGTGGAGGATGGTGTTGAGAGAGTCCTCGTCCATCTCCCACACCAACTCGGAGCCAGAGGAATTGGCGAGCACCTCGCGGTCATGGGAATGACTCATCGTCGATGACTCCAGGTGTTGGAGCTCCTGCGCTGCTGTGACCGGTGCTGAATCGTGCCTCAAGTCGGTCACCGACGGCGTCAACACTGATCAGGCTAACGTCTCAAGGATGGGAGGAGCATCCTACGAGGAGGTCCTTGTCGAGGACGGCCCCATCACTAGTGCCAACGATCCGGAGTCGGGCCCCGCTGTACCTCTTGGAATGCAGCAAAGCTGCGTTCTAGAGCCATTATGCTGGCCTTGATGCCAGACAGCTCCAAAGCAGCATGCGCTGGCCTTGAGGATGTTGAGGCCGGTGTCAGGTTCCTGCCAGGGGAATCCCTGAGAGTGATGGCATCGGGGGACCAGACTTGATTCCTCAACTCTGTGGACGACACTTCCCACCGTGGTTTTTCAAAAGGCACTCACAGCTGTCACCACCGGCAATGGGTCGAGGACTCTGCACCCGGATCCCAGATGTCTTACGCCCTGGGGCCGGGGTTGGACCTTGACTTCGACAAAGTCCTTGACATGCAGGGAAGATCCTCTGAGGATGACTCTGACGCCCAATGACCTCGAGGCTCCGATCGAGCCTGGGCACGTGACACTGGTGTCAAAGGCAGGGATTCCGCCCCCAATGCCGATTCCAAGGTAGACTTACCAAACAGCTCCCCCTGCCACCTTTTGTGTGACATCAAGAGGCAGAGTGGGCAGCAAGACACATTGTGGTCCGTCCCAAAGCATTTAATGCAGGTATTGTGGCGGTCCATGTGGGACATAGTGTGGTTGCACTTGCCACATTGCTTAAATCCGCTGGTTGAAGACATAGCAAGAAAAACAAGGCCCGTGAGATCAAACTCCGACATCTCAACCAGCTAGGCCATGAACAAAAAAAACGTGGGCCAAAAATAAAGAACAAGAAAAAGGTACTCGAGCAAAAACCATGACGCCGAGGCAAAGGACTCAAGTGGCGGAAAGGTTACACAGGTACACTAAAAAAATTTTTTTTTAAACTGCCTCTAATGTTTCGATTGATTTTTACGTTTTTTGGTGCGCTGAATCCAAATCTGGTAACCAATTTGCTCCATCACGTACAGATTTTTTGCTACATTGGGTTAGCAGTTTGAGGTGAACGTTTCAGATTGAGTGCGATCGAGATAAAAGTTTCCTGGATGAATTCTTTATACTAATTGTTTAGTAGTTATTCAAATAAGAATAAAGAAAATTGTAACAAGGCAGCACATAAGAATAGAGTAATGTCAACAAAACACACTGTGATGGTAGCAAAATTGTCTGCACTTAAAACAGCCACATACATGTGCACAAACATTGAGCATATAAGAGCGAGGTTAGACACAAAGCAAAGCAAAGAAATGTGCAAAAAATGTTGTACAGGTATGTATGTAAGAATAGAAAACGCAAACCGCACCATTGCAATACATGAAGACAAACACCCGATGGTGTGAAAATAAAATTCTAATAAATGAGATCCGACACTGTGGTAATAACTAGCAAATTTTTATTTCAAAGTTTAATAAAAACACGATATTTGTCAACACAGTTTAGATTTTAAAGTCATTCTTGGGTCAATCAATCTCCTGGTGGGCCCGTTTCTTCTTCCCCCGAATGCTTCTCTTGGTGCGCTGCTTGGCGTATTTTTCATCTGGGGTTTCCCGCAGCAGCAACCAGCAGAAAATCAGCCATCATAGTGGTGTTCCATCTTCCTTGGTACCTTCTCTCTGCGTCCTTGATGTCCTGGTGAAACCTTTCACCTTGTTCTTCACTGTACGCCCCCAAGTTTTCGGGAAAGTAGTTCACATGGGAGTGCAAGAAATGGACTTTCAGGCTCATGTTACAGCCTTGTTCTTTGAAGGCATTGAGCATCCTGGCAACAATATCCTTATAGTTCTCATCCCGCCTGTTCCCCAAGAATTTGAGAACAACATCCTTGAAGGAATCCCAGGCTTCTTTTTCCTTCTCAGACATCGTTTCAGCGAATGCTCCATCTGAAATGAGTTTCCTTATATCAGGGCCAACAAACACTCCTTCCTTTAGCTTTGCTTCAGAAAGTCGGGGGAACTTTGAGCAAAGGTACCGAAAGCACTCACCATCTTTTGGAAGGGACTTGATGAATTGCTTAATGAGACGCAACTTAATGTGGAGAGGTGGTAATAGAATTTTATCACGAGGTACCAAGCTCTCATGAAGAACATTTTTCTCACCGGGTCTCAAATACTCCCGAATTGGCCAGTCTTTTTTCCCCCAGTGTAGGTCGCGGGGCCCCGGCTATCCCACAAGCAAAGGAAGCAGGGATATTTGGTGAAACCGGATTGCTGCCCTAATAGCATGGATAGAATTTTAAAGTCTCCACAAATCATCCACTTATGCTCATCATAACGAATCTTCTGAAGAATCAGGGCCAAATTCTCATATTTTTCTTGGAGAATAACAGAGTGAGCAATAGGAACTGAAGCGAATGTGTTGCCATTATGAAGAAGAACACCTTTTATGCTGTCTTTTGACGAATCAATGAACAGCCACCATTCAGCAGGATCATACTTGAGTTTAAACTTTTCCATCACTCCGTATATATCGTTGCAAAATACCAAATCTTCCTCTTTGCTGAAATACTTCAAAAATTGTGTCTCGCGGTTGCGGTACCAATAAAAAGTTGTTCCTGGTGAAAATAGATTTTTCTGTTTAAGCCGAGAACCTAGCAGTTGGGCAGCATCTTTTGGGAGTCCTAAATCCCGGACTAAATCATTCAATTCAGCTTGAGAGAAACGTTCAGGTTTCGGATCTGGTTCAGTTTCAAACTCGGAAGTACTGGACTCATCGGGAAAAGCCATCTGATGAGTCTCATCATGATCAGAACCGTCCACACAAATATGATCCAAAGATTTTGGTGGTTCAGTCACAGGTACTTCGTTGCTATGAGGCATAGGCCTAATTGCTGAGGGAAGGTTGGGGTAACTTATTACGTTCTTATTTTTTAAGTTGTATCCCTTCACAATGCAAGAGCAAAAATAGCAGTCACTGCTGTGGTCTCTTTGTTCACGCCACATCATAGGTATTCCGAAACGAAATGCTTGTTTTTTACCTTTCATCCATAAGCGTAGATCTTCCTCACATGTCTTGCACACTTTGTGAGGAGCCCACGGTTTGTCTTGATCGCCTAACTTCAAACCGAAATAGGCGAAATATACTTTTTTAATAAATGCAGAAATGTTCCTCTGCCGCTTTTTCACGGTATATTCCCCACAAATAAAGCAAAAACTGTCCGGAGAGTTGACGCAACCTCTGGCTCTGTGAGCCATCACAAATACACAGCACTGCAAACTACAACTGTAGTGAACCACTTCGGAATAAAGCTGGATTACGACTGAGCAAACAAAAGGTAATAATGAACTTGCAAGAAACTGAAATTTGACAGGAATGTTCATGTCGCAACCACCGTGTTTGAGCGAGCGAACGAGGCGAGGCGAACAGGAAAGAACATGCGCCAGCGCGAGTACTGGATTTAGCCCCCCGCCTCCCAATTGTCCTGTTAATGTATAAAATGAATACAAAACACTCTAAAATATCATGAGGGAGTGTTTCTAGTTAGTTAACCATTACAACCTCTATTTTGGACCAAGAAAATAAACTGCAGTCGGCTAAAAAGAAATTATGTGAACATTCCTTATATGGGTAAGAAATCTAATTTTGCAAGAAAACGTGACGTGATGGAACATTTTGGCTATTTTTCCTGGATTCAGCACCCCAAAATCTATAGGAATCAGTTGCAAAACTGGAGGCAGTTTTTTGGTAGTGTACCTGTGTTATCTAACTGCTCTCGGTTGAAAAAAAAATCAACTTTGTCTGGAGTGCACAGACAACATGTCTGCAGGGCTCCGCGGAAAAAAGAAGACTGAGGCAAGTTGGCACCTTTCAGCAGGTGCGGTGTAACTCTCAAAGACTTTCTTTGAAAGCTGGGGAATGGATACACACGGGTTCCGTTGGTGCCTACGTCATCATATGTGAGGATTGACTTCCTGCTTGTTCCTGGAGAAAGAACTCTTGTAAGCTCTGTTACATGGGTGAATAGGTACCCCTACACCAGGAACACACTTGCCTATCTCAGGATTGATAAACAGTGAATCAAGATTACAGACACAAATAAAGAAGGCGTATGAGAGGAAGTCATTCAAACGGCATTGCTAAATACTTAACATCCTTAAGAAGGAAGAGCTGTTATTTGGACAATATTTGAGTTGCATTTTGGAATAGTAAAGTCAGATGGAGTACCTAGTTCAGGCTTTGAGTTTCTTTTGGATATTTTGCACCTGGGCCTTAAAGAGAAATCCCTCCCCCTCCTCCCCCCCCCCCCAGAGAGCCTATCACTTCAGAAAAGAGTAAGTTAACCAGTGATACTTAGCCAGCTAGTGCTGAAAATCTACACCAACCAAGTCTTCGCCCAACCCAGGGAACAATTACAAGTTCACCCACATTTGAGCAGCTAAATCTAACTCCTGTTAATACTAGATCTAGCCATTCAACAGGTTAAAATTTTCATCTCATGGGACCTAACCATTTAATTTCTTAAGTTGGCTAGAGTCATCTGAATATGCATTCCTTACTACCTCACAAAATAGGTGCCTTTCCTGGTTATCTAGTCTCTTACCATTCTCTTCACCTTCCTGTGTACAATTCTCAGTGTCTTGGACTCCTGCAATTGATAAAAAGACATTTAGGGAAAATTCAAACTGTTGTAAAGTCTGTGAGTGCTTTTTACTTTGATCCATAGCACCAGTGTTCAAAGGGAAAGCATAGTTACTCACCTGTAACAGGTGATCTCCGGGAACAGCAGGAATTTAGTCTTCACATATGGGTATCGTTGGTACCGAGGAAGCCTGCGCGGGAATGCTCCCCAGCGTCCAATTAGAAAGCTTTTGGGAGCATCCCACAGCGCCTGCGCGCTGCCTTCCCGCCTTTCCCAACTGCCTCTCTCCAGTTGAGTTTTAAAGCTGAGACAAAGCGAGAGAGAGGGAAAGGAAAGAAAAGAGAGATACAACTCCTAGGGGAGGTGGGTGGGTTGTGAAGACTAAATTCCTGCAGTTCCCGGAGATCACCTGTTACAGGTGAGTAACTATGCTATCTCCAGGAACAAGCAGGAATGTAGTCTTCACATATGGGGACTCCCTAGCTCCTGATGCCAGAGAGAGATCCCAGAGGTTGTGTGCCCTTGTGAAAGGGCTCCACTTCCCCCCATGGATCTCTGGCATCCTACCGGGAATGGTGGGTAGGAGTTGATTAAGTATGGAACAGGTGTTGTAGAACAGCCTGACCAAACAAGGCATCCCAGCGGGAGTCCTTGTCCAAGAAGTAATGAGCTGTGAAGGTATGAACCGAGGCCCAAGTAGCTGCTTGACAGATGTCATCAATAGACACAGAGTGTAGATGAGCCATTGAGGCTGCCATGGCCCTCACATTGTGAGCTGTGACATGGCCTTCCAGGGAAAGGTTCTTACTCTGATAGGTAAAGGAAATACATTGTGCAATCCAATTGGACAATGTTCTCTTGGAGACTGGAAGTCCCAAATGAGAAGGATCAAAAGCAACAAAGAGTTGAAAGGACTTTCTATGTTGCTGTGTTCTTTGTAAGTAAAAGGCAAGTGTTCTTTTACAGTCCAAAGTATGAAGATTCCTTTCTGCATTTGAAGCATGAGGCCTTGGAAAAAATACAGGAAGATAAACTGCTTGGTTCAAATGAAAATGAGAGACCACCTTTGGCATAAAGTGTGGATAAGTCCTAAGGACTACCTTATCATGATGGAACCTCATATAAGGAGGATCAGCAACCAATGCTTGCAATTCACTGATGCGACGTGCTGATTTGATTGCAATGAGAAAGATAATTTTCCAGGAAAGGAATTTCAAGGAGGTAGTAGCTAAAGGTTCAAAAGGCGGCTTCATGAGCTGGCCAAGAACCAGATTCAGGTCCCATGCCACTGGTGGTGGCCTAATGGGAGGCTTAGTTAGAAGAAGGCCCCTCATAAATCTCGCTATGAGAGGATGAGAGGAAATACGATACCCGTTTAAAAGGCTTTAAAGAAGCTGAAATAGCACTTAAATGGACTTACTGAGTTAGTCTTAAGTCCTGCATTAGATAAATGCAGGAGATACTCCAGTAATGATTCCAAAGGTATCGCAAGGGGGTCAAGACCCTTCTGCGAATACCATATGGAAAACCTTTTCCACTTGAAAGCATAAGAACATCTTGTGGAAGGTTTCCTGGAAGCACAAAGGACATCCCTTACTTGTTGAGAAAGGTTAAGACCATGTAGGTCTAGGCTCTCAGCAACCAGGTCCTGAGATGCAGAGCGTGGGGATTTGGATGCCACAACATCCCGTCCTCCTGAGATAGGAGATCTGGAGCAGATCCGAGATCCAGAGATGGAGCTTGAGAGAGATGTAGGAGCAGAGGGTACCACATTTGGCGTGGCCAATGTGGAGCTATGAAAATCATATGGCCTCTGTCTCTCTGAAGCTTGAATAGGGTTTTGAGAATTAGGGGAATGGGTGGAAAGGCATATAGGAAGTCCTGACCCCAATGGAGGAGGAAAGCATCCCTGGCCTGACAACCCTGAGCCGGAATTCTGGAACAGAACCGGGGAAGTTTGGCATTCAGTGGACTTGCAAAGAGGTCTATGTCCGGGGTTCCCCAAATCTGAAAAACTTTTGTTACCTGGTCTGCATGGAGAGACCATTCGTGTGGGAGCAGAACTCGACTGAGTCTGTCTGCCCAAGAGTTTTGAATGCCTGGTAGATATACCACAAAGAGATGAATCTGATGCTCTCTGGCAAGGGCCCAAAGTCGCAAAGCTTCATTGCAAAGCGACAGAGAGCCTGTTCCTCCCTGCTTGTTCAGATAGAACATAGCTACTTGATTGTCCGTTTGAATTAGGACTGTTTTGCAGCTTAGCTGGGCATGGAACACTCGAAGAGCAAAGAAGATTGCTCTGAGTTCCAGGAGATTGATATGTAAGTGGGTCTCCTGTGGAGTCCAGGTGCCTTGGGTAGAGAGATCTTGCGGGTGAACTCCCCAACCCAACTGTGAGGCATCTGTTGTTAGAGTGACCTGGGGTAGGGGCTGTTGGAAAGGGCACCCTACCAACAGGTTTTGGGTTGATTGCCACCATTGGAGAGACAAAATAAGGCGACTTGTGTTTGCTATTTTGTCTGATAGGCAGCCTGATGCCTGGGTCCATTGAGTGGATAGAGTCCATTGGGCTGCTCTCATATGGAGGCGAGCATAGGGGAACACATGCACGGTGGATGCCATGTGGCCTAGTAATTGTAACATTTCCCGAGCAGTGAGATGAGTTTTCAACACTGCCTGAGAGGCTAACTGCACAATGCGAATGCAACGGGGCCGTGGAAGATATCTGGCATCCAGCAAAGCTCCTATGAACTCTAGAGACTGAGTGGGAGTTAGGCTGGATTTTGGGATGTTTATGACCAGACCCAAATACTGAAGGATACGCATTGTGCAAGATACAGAAATCCTGGCCTCTGACTCTGATGGGGCTTGAATGAGCCAGTCGTCTAAGTAGGGGAAGACGAATATTCCTAGAGTGCGAAGAAATGCTGCTACCACAGCCATGCATTTCGCAAACACCCTTGGTGCTGAGGCCAGGCCAAAAGGAAGCACCCTGTATTGGTAGTGCTTTCCCTGAAAAAGGAACCGAAGGAATCTTCTGTGAGTTGGATGGACGAGAACATGAGTGTACGCATCCCTGAGATCTGGAGAACAAAGCCAATCCTGACTCTGAAGGTATGGCAGCAGAGTTCCCAGAGAAATCATCTTGAATTTCTCTTTGAACAGGAATTTGTTCAATTCTCTGAGGTCTAAAATAGGTCTGTGTCCCCCTGTTTTCTTTGGGATAAAGAAATAGGGGGAGTAAAACCCTGCACCCTGTTGAGGAGTGGGTACCTCTTCTATTGCCCCTTGGGCAAGAAGCATAGTGACCTCTTGATCTAACAGGTTGTTGAGAGAGGTCTGAGAATTGAACTGTCTTACCATTGTGGGAGGGGGCATGCCAAGAAAATGAAGCTTGTGCCCCTCTTTTATAATGGAGAGAGTCCAATCTTCTGCTGTTATCTGCCCCCATCTGGGGGCAAAGTGACACAACCTTCCTCGAATGGTGGAAGGCTCTGGTCCGTTGAGGGCCAGGAAGGCTACGTTCTCTAGATGGAAGTCAAAGGCCTTGTGAAGGCTGAGACTGCTGAGATGGTTGAGGCTTAGCAGTCTTTGCTTTCCTTTGTTTAGGTGGTTGCTGACCCTTTCGGGCAGGCTGACCTGCACAACGTCCCTGCTGGGTATAAGAGGGTAAAACCTCTTCTTTTTGGAGAAGAATGGTTTTCTTGAAAGATTGCTTTCTTGCAGGATCAGCTGTGGCTTTTGATAATCTATCCAAAGTGGAGTTGTCAGCATCCAGCTCATTGGCTTTCTCTTGCCAATTTTTGCCGAATAGATTCTCACCTGTACAAGGGATATTGCCCAGTTTGTCCTGCACCCAGAGCTCCAGATCAGATGCCTGGAGCTAGGCAATCCTACGTGCACCTATGGCAATTGCAGAGGTTCTGCTTATGTACTTCAAACAGTCAAAAGCTGCACGACTGACAAACTTAGAAACATCCTGGGCATGTTTAGCCAGTGTGAGAAAATCTTGCCTCTTATCCTCAGGAAGGAGAGGGTTCAAAATCTCCAAATCTCCTGTGACTTCTTTAAGGAACATTCTCATATATAAAATATAGGAACTGATCCTGGCAGAAAGCATGGAAGCCTGGAAAGTATGACGTCCAAAGGCATCCAAAGTTCTACACTCACGTCCTGGAGGATTAGAGGCATGCCTTTTTGCACTCCTGATCCTTCTCATAGCTGATTCCACTACAATGGAGTAGTGAGGAAGTTGAGTCTTCTGGAAGTCAGGACACGGAGGCACTCGATACATAGTATCCAGTCTACGAGAGTGAGGAGAGGTGGTAAGAGGTGTTTCCCACATTCTTAACATGAGATCATGTAAGATCTCATGAATAGGCAAAGTAGCTGCCTCTTTAGGAGCCCTGGGATATTGTAGAATCTCCAACTCCTTTGCCCTGGGCTCTGTTTCAGAAGCCACAGTAATGGAAAGACCTCGAGCCACCTCCCTGATAAAATCCTGAAAGAAGATATCCTCTGGAGGAGACATCCTACGTTTAGGAGAGGAAGGCTCCTCCGGGAGAAGTACTCCGGTACCGACCAAGCTGTCAGAATCCTCAGACTCCTCCAAGGATTCGAAGTACCTTCTATCCGGGTGCTCTTGTAGAGCCCGATACCCGTACCGACCGAAGTCGGTATCGGGGGGAATCGGTACCGGCGTATCGGTACCGGAAGGCATAGCATGACTGGGTGCTGGCAATGCAGACACCGATGTCGATGCCGATTCTGTTGGTAAGGAACCGATACCGTTGCCGGAGTCGGTGCCGGTACCTGTTGAACTGTCTGAAGCGATTCCGAGGGTGCCAATGCCGCAAGGAGAGCCGCCAGACTGTGTTCAATATCCAGGAACCTCTGGTCTATTGACGCTGCCGATGCCTGGGTATCGGTACCGGAGGAAGCAGCCGGTACCACAGAGCATGGCACCAGTAGTTCTGCCAAGGATGAGGCCTCGAGAACATCCTGGAGCCCCGATAATGCTTTGGAAGTCAAAGCCTCCCGCTGGGGCAATTTTGCCGGTGCAGGACCCTCAAGGGCAACGCCAGAGGCATCTCGATGCTTGTAAGGAGATCTACCCTTTGAGGACCGGCCAGACTTATGTTTAGTTACCTGAGATCCATGGGAGGAAGACGAAGCCCTGGAAGACAGAGGCCGCATCAGAGGGAAAAAGGGTGCTAAGCTTAGCAGCTCGGTTTTGTCGACCCCTCTTCGACATCATCCCACAGGCCATACACTCCGAGATGCAGTGGTCAGGACCTAAACATTTAAGGCAGCACTCATGGGTGTCAGTGACGGAGATGGTACCGCCACACTTGGTACACTTTTTGAAACCCGAAGCGGGTTTATCCATAGAAAAGGAAATTTTGGGCCTAGTGCCCAAAATGGTGCATGCACATGAAGAAGAAAAAGTTTGGAAAAAAATATAATAGATTTTTTTTTTTTAAAAGAAAGAAAGAAAGAACCGGCGGTACAGGTATGGCGTCGAGAGAAGGCAGACGTGACCACAAAAAAGAAGGAGAATAAGATAATTTTCTACGGTGACAGGAACGACAACCTGCTGTCTCCGTGGAAAACAAAGAACTGGAGAGAGGCAGTTGGGAAAGGCGGGAAGGCAGCACGCAGGCGCTGTGGGATGCTCCCAAAAGCTTTCTAATTGGACGCTGGGGAACGTTCCCGCGCAGGCTCCGTTGGTACCGACGATACCCATATGTGAAGACTACATTCCTGCTTGTTCCTGGCGATAGTATATAAGGACTTTCCTTTTGAAAATTCAGAATACCCACAGACATTTTGCATATTTTCTCGCAACTGGACTCCCACCTTTACATTCTGAAAACTCCAGGGCAAGCTGAAAGCAAAATAAAGACTATAATGCAGGAGTTTAAATACTCATTTGAGCAGAGAAAAGTAGCTTGATGCTTAGAGCAGTAAGCTGTGAATCACTGAAGCCAGGGTTCAATTGTTGCTAATGCTCTTCTTGACCTTGGGCAAGTCGATTTACCTTCCATTGCCTTGGATACAAATTTCAGTGGCCTATTTACTAAACTACGGTAAAATAATTTCTTCGTGCACTATTCTACAGTGGGTTTCATTTACCCATAGTACCTCACTACTGCAGGATAGTGAATCCTGCAGTAAATTTGGTGGTGTGTAAAGCACAGTTACTTACCTGTAACAGGTGATCTCTGGGAACAGCAGGAATAAGTCTTCACATATGGGTACGTCAGTACCGACGGAGCCTGCGCGGGAACGCTCCCCAGCTTCCCAAAAAGGAAAGCTTTTGGGAGCATCCCACAGCGCCTGCGCGCTGCCTTCCCGCCTTTCCTAACCGCTTCTCCTCAGTTCGAGTTTAAAGCTGAGACAATAGAGAGAGAGAGAGGAAAGGAAAGATAGATAGAGAGATACAACTCCTAGGGGAGGTGGGAGGGTTGTGAAGACTTATTCCCACTGTTCCCAGAGATCACCTGCTACAGGTAAGTAACTGTGCTATCTCCAGGAACAAGCAGGAATGAGTCTTCACATATGGGGACTCCCTAGCTAAAGATGCCTGGGAGATCCCCAAGGATATGAGACCCTGGGAAGGGTTCTACGTCCTCCTATGGATCTCAGGCATCCATCCAGGGAAGGAGGGTAGGAGTTGTTTAAGAATGGAACAGGTGTTTGAGGACAGCCTGACCAAACAAGGCATCCCGGCGGGAGTCCTTGTCCAAGCAGTAATGGGCTGTGAAGGTATGAACCGAGGCCCAGGTGGCTGCTCGACAAATCTGGTCGATGGACACAGAATTTAGATGAGCCATAGAGGTGGCCATGGCCCTCACATTATGAGCTGTGACATGGCTCTCCAGAGAAAGGTTCTTACTCTGGTAGGCGAAAGAAATACACTGAGCAATCCAATTGGACAGTGTTCTCTTAGAGACTGGAAGTCCCAAATTAGAAGGATCAAAAGCAACAAAGAGCTGGGAAGACTTTCTATGTTGCTGTGTCCTTTGTAAGTAAAAGGCAAGAGCTCTTTTAAAATCCAGAGTATGAAGAGTCTTCTCTGCACTGGATGCATGAGGAGCTGGAAAAAAGACAGGTAAATATACCTCTTGATTAAGATGAAAAGGTGAGACCACTTTAGGCATAAAGTGTGGATTGGTCCTACCTTATCATGATGGAACCTGGTATAAGGTGGATTAGCCACTAAGGCCTGTAGCTCACTGATGCGGCGAGCTGAGGTGACTGCAATAAGGAAAATAACTTTCCAAGAAAGGAATTTCAAGGAGGTGGTGGCTAAGGGTTCAAAAGGAGGCTTCATAAGCTGACCAAGAACCAGCTTTAAATCCCATGCCACCGGAGGAGGCCTAATGGGAGGTTTAGTTAAAGTTAGGCCTCTCATGAATCTTGCAATGAGAGGATGAGAGGAAATAGGTTGTCCATTGATAGGTTTAAGGGATGCTGCAATAGCACTGAAATGGACTCTTACTGAATTCGTCTTAAGGCCTGCATTGGAAAGATGCAGGAGATAGTCTAATAGAGAATTTAAAGGTAGTGCTAGAGTGTCGAGACCCTTTTCAGCACACCAAATGGAAAATCTTTTCCATTTAAAAGCATAGGAACGCCTAGTGGAAGGTTTTCTGGAAGCATGGAGGATATCCTTCACTTGTTGAGAAAGATTCAAGTCTTGAAGGTCTAGGCCTTCAGTAACCAAGCTCTGAGGTGAAGGGACGTGGGGTGTGGATGCCACAAAGTCCCTTTCTCTTGGGACAGAAGGTCTGGAGCAGCTCCCAAGTCCAGGGAGGGGGCTTGGGAGAGATGCAGAAGTAGAGGGTACCACACTTGGCGTGGCCAGCGTGGAGCTATGAGGATCATAGATCCTTGATCCCTCTGGAGTTTCAACAGAGTCTTGGGAATCAAGGGAATGGGTGGAAAGGCATACAGGAAGCCCTGACCCCAATGAAGGAGGAAGGCATCCTTGGCCTGAACTCCCTGACACGGAATTCTGGAACAGAACCGGGGAAGTTTGGCATTCCACGGACTTGCAAAGAGGTCTATGTCCGGGGTTCCCCACTCTTGGAAGATTCTGAGTACCTGATCCATGTGCAGGGACCATTCGTGTGGGAGCAGAACTCGACTGAGTCTGTCTGCCCAAGAGTTTTGGATTCCTGGGAGGTATACTGCCAGGAGATGGATCTGATGCTCTCTGGCGAAGGCCCACAATCTTAAAGCTTCGTTGCAAAGCGACAGAGAGCCAGTTCCTCCTTGCTTGTTTATGTAAAACATGGCTACTTGATTGTCCGTATGAATGAGGACTGTCTTGTAGCTGAGCAGGGAATGAAAGACCTTGAGAGCTAGAAAGACTGCTCGAAGCTCCAAATGGTTGATATGAAGAAAGGTCTCCTGTAGGGACCAAGTGCCTTGAGTGGAGAGGTCTTGTAGATGAGCTCCCCAACCTGTTTGGGAGGCATCTGTTGTGAGGGTTGCTTGCGCAACAACTGTTGGAAGGGGGACCCCAGCAACAGATTTTGAGTGGACATCCACCATTGGAGAGACCAAAAGAGACGTTTGGAGGTTGCTATTTAGTCTGAGAGAGTTCCTGATGCTTGAGTCCACTGGGTGGACAAAGTCCATTGGGCTGCTCTCATGTGTAGGCGAGCATAGGGTACCACATGCACTGTGGAAGCCATGTGGCCTAGCAGTTGTAGCATCTCCCGGGCAGTTAAGTGGCTCTTTGACTGAATCTGGGAGGCTAACTGCACTAGACGTTGGCAACGGGCCTGAGGAAGGTAGGCCCTTGCAGTGGTAGTATCCAACCAGGCCCCTATGAATTCTAGGGACTGAGTAGGGGTGAGCTGAGACTTTGGGAGGTTTACCACAAGTCCCAGATACTGCAGAATGCGTCTGGTGCGGTCCAGGGAAATCTGGGCCTCTGACTGAGATGGAGCTCGGATGAGCCAGTCGTCCAGGTATGGGAATACAAATATTCCCAGAGTGCGTAGAAATGCAGCTACTGTTGCCATGCATTTGGTGAACACTCTTGGAGCAGAGGCCAGACCAAAAGGAAGCACCCTGTATTGATAATGTTTTCCTTGGAAAAGAAAACGGAGGAATCTTCTGTGAGATGGATGGATGAGGACATGTGTGTACGCATCCTTGAGATCTAGAGAACAAAGCCAATCCTGACTTTGAAGGTATGGAAGGAGAGTGCCCAGAGAAAGCATCTTGAACTTCTCCTTGCATAGAAATTTGTTCAATTCCCTGAGATCTAATATGGGTCTGTATCCCCCTGTCTTCTTTGGAAAGAGAAAATAGGGGGAGTAAAACCCTGACCCTTGTTGAAGAAGGGGAACTTCTTCTATTGCCCTTTGGGCAAGAAGGGTAGCCACCTCTTGACCTAGAAGGTCGAGAAGAGATGTGGGAGAATTGAAGTGTCTCACCATGGTGTGGGGAGGAAGGTCTGAGAAATGAAGTTTGTAGCCCTCTCTTATGATGGAGAGGGTCCACTGCTCTGATGTGATCTGCTCCCATCTGGGAGCAAAATGAGCTAACCTTCCTGGAATGGTGAGAGGTTCTGGCTGTTTAAAGCCAGAAAGGCTAAGTTCTCTAGCATCAAGTCAAAAACCCTGAGGAGGTTGGGTCTGCTGAGTTGCAGCAGCCCCTGTAGTCTTAGGCCTGGCCTGTTTAGGTTGCTGACGCTTAGTAGCAAAGCAACCTGTAGAGGATTGTTGGCCAGAAGCAGAAGGGAATCTGCTCTTTTTGAAAAAAGACTTCTTGAAGGTTTTTTTCTTGGCAGGAATGGAGATTGACTTTGAAAGTCTATCCAGAGCAGAATTTTCTGCATCCATTTGAGTGGCTTTTATTTGCCATTCTTTGCCAAACAGGTTTTCACCTGTACAGGGAAGATTTCCTAAGCCATCTTGGACCCAGGGTTCTAAGTCAGAAGCTTGGAGCCAAGCAATTCTGCGAGCAGCTATGGCAATGCCAGAAGCTCTGCTGGCACCTTCAAAGGAGTCAAAGGCTGCCCGGTTGGAAAACTTTGAAATGTCTTGAGTATGCTTAAGCCAAATGAGGAATTCATCCCTTTTATCCTCTGGAAGAAAAGGGAGGAAAGTGTGCGGCTTATCTGCAACTTCCTTTAGAAACATACCCATGTAAAGACTATAGGAGTTGATTCTGGCAATGAGCATTCCTACCAAAAGCATCCAAGGTCCTGCATTCTCTTCCTGGAGGAGCAGAAGAGTGTCTCTTTGTACTCTTGATCCTCTTCATAGCTGACTGCACCACAATGGAATGGTGAGGAAGCTGTGTTTTTTGAAAACCAGGACAGGGAGGGACACGATACATAGTGTCCAATCTGCGAGAATGAGGAGAGATAGTGAGAGGAGTCTCCCATAAATCAATCATGTGTTCATAAAGAATCTCATGAATTGGTAAGGTGACTGCCTCTTTAGGAGCCTTAGAATAACCCAAAATATCTAATTTTTTTGCTCTAGGCTCTGATTCAGAGGTTACTGAAATAGAAAGTCCTTTAGCTACTTCTCTTATGAAGTCTTGAAAGGACAAGTCCTCTGGAGGAGACATTCTTCTTTTTGGAGAAGAAGGCTCTTCAGGAAGGGCTATGGATACTTCAGCAGACTCCTCTGATGTATCAGAATCACCAGAGGAATCAAAGTACCGTCTGTCAGGGTGCTCTTCTAACGCTCGGTACGCGTATCGAGCAGTATCGACATCGGGCCTGGACAAGGAACCGCTGCAGTCGGTATCCTGGTCGATGCCGATGCAGTCGGTACTGGTATCGGCGCTGGTGCCGGTACCCGAGTCGATACCGACAACGGAGTTTGTTGTGGTATCAACGGCGTCGCAGCTTGAATGAAGGCATTGATAGCCTGCTGCATGGACAGAACATTCTGATCCATCGACGCTATGAATGCCTGGAATTCGATACCGGAAGATTGTGCCAGTACCCCAGAGCATTCTAACAGGTGATAGGTCGAGGCCGTGCCATCGATGTCAACCTGTAACCCCATAGGAGGAGCTTTGGAAGCCGGAGCTTCCCGCCGGGGTTGTTTTGCTGGTGCAGGATCCTCGAGGGCAAGCCCGGAGGCATCTCGATGCTTAGAGGGAGATTTACCCTTCGAGGACCTGCTAGATTTATGTTTGGTTACCTGAGATCCATTGGGAGAAGAAGACCTGGAAGATGTCGATGCTACCGAAGCTGCATCAGCAGGAAACAGCACATGGAGCTTAGCTGCTCGGTTCTGTAAACCCTGTTTAGACATTAGAGAGCAGGACGGACAAGTCATGGGTGTCTGTAACAGAAATAGTACCGCTACACAGTGCATTTCTTGAACCCGGAGGCTGGTTTTTCCATGAGGGAAATTTTCTTGTGGGGCCTAAGGCCCAAAGAGAAAAAGTACACTAAGTGAGGAAAAGTATATATTATTATTTTTTTTTTTTTAAAAGAAAGAAAGAAAAGACCGGCGGTACCGGTCTGGAGTCGGGGGAGACAGACACGCGACCAAAGAAATAAAATAAAATAAAGAACTTCTTCGGCGGTGACAGGGCTCGACCTGCTGGCTCCGCGGCAAAGAAGAACTGAGGAGAGGTGGTTAGGAAAGGCGGGAAGGCAGCGCGCAGGTGCTGTGGGATGCTCCCAAAAGCTTTCCTTTTTGGGAAGCTGGGGAGCGTTCCCGCGCAGGCTCCGTCGGTACCGACGTACCCATATGTGAAGACTCATTCATGCTTGTTCCTGGAGATTAATATTGCTGCAGTCTGAAATACTGCATTCTCCTGATTGCTGTAACACAATGATAGCAGGCCCTAAGTTGTGCTTGCTATCTTTTGAACTGCTGGGCTGCATAGTAAAAAATTTGCCCCTACCTCTGATCCTTTTGAAAACATGCACAGTTCCCCCCAAACACACCCCATACCTCTGATCCCCAATTCTTCATAAAAGATACCAGTGTCAACTTCTCAAATCCAGCACCCACCAATATAATTTCTTTTAAAAATAAAGAATAGCCCCTACAGATTAACCTCTACATACTCCCACCTCTTTATCTCTTTATCGCTTTTCCCATGTCACTCCTCTTCTCAAGTCCCTTCATTGGCTTCCCATCCGCTTCCGGATCCAATTCAAACTCCTCCTCTTGACCTATAAATGCATTCACTCTTCAGCCCTCCACTACCTATCATCTCTTATCTCTCCTTACATCCCCTCTTGCGTTCTTCGCTCTTCGAATATCCTTTGTCTATCTATGCCCTCCACTTGTACTGCTAATTCTAGACTTCGCTCCTTTCACCTGGCTGCACCCTTTGCCTGGAACAATCTACCTCTGTCTGTGCGCAATGCACCCTCTCTGGACCTCTTCAAGTCCAGATTGAAAACCCATCTCTTCTCTATTGCTTTCTGTTCTTCCTTTTTGTTTTTGCTCTTTTTGTTTATTGTATACTTTGTCTTACTTGATTGTATTTGTATTTTGTGATCTTCTTGACTAGATTGTGAGCTCTGATGAGCAGGGACTGTCTTTTCTTCATATATGTACAGCGCTTCGTACGTTTGAAGCGCTATATAAATGTTAAATAGATTGATAGTGTCACCCTCACGGTGGCCAGCCTGTCTCTCTCCTCGGAGCATGTGAGCTTTGCCAAGCCTGCCTCTCAGGAAGATTCTTCTCTCTCCTGCCTTTACCAGACAACCCCTGTCCTGGGTTGCTTCCTTCTGGTCTCAGGAATATGGCTCCCTTAGTTCTCACTCCTCCTTGACTCCTTCTAGTCAGCGTGCTCCTTTGCTGGCTTCCTTTCTCGTCCTCCCTTCGGTTCTGCTTGGTCCAAGCTAATGACCAGTTTTTATCATTGTAACTCTCAGGGCTTAGCTGTGCCCTGCCCTGAAACAGGTGAAGCTCATTACCTCTTGAGCTAAGGAATATGTCACTGCAGGGGCGTGTCTTTCTAGCTCGTGACTCTGTTTGTTTACTTCTTCTTTGCAAACAATGAGTCATGTGCTCAGACTGCCTGTCAGTTTCTGAAAGCAAATCCTCATCTTGCCCTATCTTTATAGGCTCAGAAGGGACTTCTTCATGACAGATCCCCCCCCTTAAGATATTACGGGCTGACGAGCTACTGCTTGGACAGCACGTAATCCCTAATAGGGCGCTAATGTGCTTTTCTACTCTAACTAGACGTGCTGACGCTGACCTCTCATGCCAGGGCCTAAGAACGTTTAAATGGTAGACTTGGCGGCGTCCCCTATTGTTTTCTACCTCGAAGGAAACGGGACCTGCTTTTTCTACCACTGTACATGGACCTCTCCATTGAGACTCAAACTTTGGTCTAGGGTCCGCGACCATAATTATGACTTTATCACCTACTGCTAACTGCCTAGGCCTCGTCCCTCGGTCATAATATTTCTTTTGCCACTGCTGACTAGCCTTCAGGTTTTCTATTGCTGCCTCAGAAGTCCTTTTTAGCCGACTTCTCAACTACTTTAAGAAGTGAGGCACCCCTACGTCCTGAACTTCTGGCTCCACCCATTGTTCTCACAAAATGTCTAAAACCCCTCTGGGAGCACGACCAAATAATAATTCGTAAGGTGATGCCCCTAGGGATGCCTGCGTACGCTCACGACAAGCATATAAAACGAATGGGAGCAAGGTATCCCATTCAGACATTTTCCCATTCAGACCCCGTCTCAATATCTGCTTAATGGTCTGATTTAGATGTTCAACCAGTCCATTGGACTGGGGGTGGTATGCGGCCGTCTTTATATGACGCACCCCAAATGCGTCCCACACTTGTGCTAGGTACCTTGATACAAAGTTACTGTGTTGGTCTGTGAGCATTTCCTGCGGTAACCCCACCTCGCAGAACAACTTAACAAGCTCTAAGGCTATCGTCCTAGCTGAAGTACTCCTTAAGGGTATTGCCCAAGGAAAACGCGTGGCCTGATCTATTATTACCAATATGTATTGGAACCCTCTTGGCGTCTTAATCAGGGGTCCTACAATATCCACTGCCATCCGGCGAATTGGGGTTGATATTGTGGGCGTAGGTATCATGGGTACTGCCCTTGGCTTGGCAGAGGTCACACGCTGACATGTGGAACATGACTCACAGTAGCGGGCGGTCTCTTTCAAAACCCCCCGGCCAATAAAAACAGGACAGGATTTGATCCAACGTCCCCTGGATCCCTTTATGGCCGCCTGCAGGGTGATCATGGGCCAACCTTAGTACTATTGCCTTAAATGCAGTGGGTACTACTAACTGTTTCCTTACAGCTCCTGTTTGTGGCTCATTGGACTCCCTATACAACACTTCTTTATCTAGGAAAAACCTAGGAAGAGTCTCTCTATCAGTTTGGGCATATTCAAATGCTCGTTTCAATGCGGAGTCAGCACGTTGTTCGTTAGGAAAGGACGGGAATTCCCTGACTAGATCAGCGGGTACCCAGGGTAACCCCTCTCCGGCCTGCAGTTTGGCCCTCCCTTGGGTCCTATGTTGTCTCTCCCGGCGCCTATCAGCTTTTCCTTTCCTGACCTTTTTAGAAGGGGCATTGACTAGGTCATCATGTACGGGAAGCAGCTCTGATACCTCCTCCTCTACCAACTCATCCTCACTCTCTGAGGGCTCACTCCTATCTTCAGGGGGTTCCTCTCCTCCCTCTGGGGTTTCGTCCCTTACTCTTGAGGTTCCTGCCTGGGACCTAGTGGAGACCAGGTTTGTTTTTACACTTAAGCCCTTCTCCACCCCTCTGCAGAATAGGGGCCAGTCCCTCCTGTGACACCGAAGTTCTGCCCTATACCTTTAAGACACAGAAAGCTGCTGAGTTTGGCACAGATTCTGACAGGAAGGGAGATCAAAAGCTTCACAGTTACCATAGGCAACCAAAGCAGGCTGAGACACGAGGTCTGAGGGCACGCCTAGCCAACAAACACTCCCCAAGTAATGAAGGGAACAGTTTGCACATGTGCAGGAAAACGCCCCTAACCATGTATAAGAAACGTGGTAGGCAAACAGAGTTAGATCGAGGCAGAAAGCTGGTAGGAGATCCAGCAGGAGTTGCAGTGAGAGAGGCTGAGTTGGATTCATGTGCTGATTCTGATGGTGGTTTTGGAGACTCAGAAGTTGAGAGTGATTTGGAAACTTGGAAAGTAAGGGAAGACTTGCAGCTCTCTAACAGAAGGTCAGAATACTCTCAGCCTAATGCTGTTTCATTTGAGTCTTGGAATAGAAAGCCAAGCAGGGCTTTGAAAAGAGACAGAAAGCCGTTTACCAGCAGAGGGATTAACTGCAGGAAACCCTCACCTGTGACGCAGGAAGAATTTCCCAGACACAGAGGTCAGTGGGGAGAACGGAGAGCAGCTGGTAAGGAACTCTGTATTACTGAAAGGCAGAATGGCCTAAGATATTTACAACCTTGGGAAAAGGAAAGTAAAGTGATTGAGGACATATGTATGAGTGAAGAAGATGATTGCATGTATTTAAAGCCTGGCAGAAAACTGCCAAGAGAGAGACCTAGTAGAAACAGAACAAGGCAGTTTTACAAACTATCTGATAATTATTTGCCATACTGTGGAGAGAGTGGTGAAGAGAAGCTAGGGACTGATTGGAGAAAGTTCCAGACTCTCTGCCCTAAAGAAGATAAGATAGTTGATGAACCGATGTGCACGGAGCAAAGTGAATGCTTTCCCTATGTTGAGGACATGGACTGTTCTTTATTAATAACTGATGAAACTTCTCTACGCTAGTAGAAGATAAGTGTGCCTGGGAGAAAGATAAACGTGCACAGAGGGAACTGCCAACGTTGTTACCTGATTTCTGTTTGTTATAATTATTGGTTCTGTTCAAGCAAGAAGCTGTGTTTTCCTTTCACCTTTTGTTTTTGCCAGAAGCATGGCTGCCTCTTAAGTTTGGTATTTTTTGTACTGTTTTGAAAATCCAGCAAACCCCGGGAGGGGAATAAATCCTTATTTCAACCTGACCACTCCGTCTCAACTACACTTTCTTTCATAGAAGGGTCAGGCCCAGCAGTGTGCCTAGCTATCCATTACTAGTTCAGCCACTGCTGGTGACATTAAATGGCGTAGCACGTTGGATTTTTGGAAAAAAAAAAATACTACTACCCAAAGTTTTTCCTGAGAGGATACAAATTGGCTGAAGGAAGAAAAACAGCAGCAAGGAAAATCCTGAAAGAGGAAATCCTGACACAGTGTGAACATTCACAGACTGACCTGACGGAGGCGTGCAGAGAACCTTTCTCAATACAAGATCCTACACTGTGCTGAGGTACAAGTGGCTGGGCACGGGTGGTAAGGATTGTGGAGAAAAGGGAACAGAGAGATACCTTGCAAAGGCAGATAGGGAGAAAAAAAACTATATATTGTGCCGCACTTGGTGGGCCCTGTTTTTTCTCGCCCCATACAGGTATATCTCAACGCCAGGATGGATCCTCAGGACATGCTTCGCTGGATGGAGGAACATTGGAAAGCCCAGGGTGAGCTTGCACGACAAGCCCAGGACAGGACTATGGCAGCACTGGCTGCGCAGCAGAAGCCACTCTTGGACTTGCTGACCGTGCTACTGAAGCGGACATCCACTGCCGAGGAGGAAAGTGTACCGGTACCAGCGGCGGTAGGAGTACAACACTATGGTGCATTGGCACTAGGACCTTTACAAAAGACTGACAATTTTGACGACTACTCTGATGCATTTGAGAGGATTGCTGAGGCGGCTAAATGGCCACTAGACCAGTGGGCAGTTAGGTTCGCCATGTCTTTAACCGGAGAGGCATTGGCGGCCTACAAGGCGATGCCCGCGGGCCTAGCGTCCAATTACCCGGACTTAAAACTAGCGGTACAAGATAGGTTAGGTTTAACACCTACACACTATCGCCGTCTTTTTAGGGAGGCAAGGCTCCTGCCTAAAGAGACGCCAAAAGCTTTAATGCAGCGACTAAAAGGTTTGGCAGCAAAGTGGTTGGCTCCAGAGAAGGCCACAGTAGAATCCTTGATGGATGCTGTGCTCCTTGAGCAGTACTTTGAGGCTGTACCTCCTGAAGTAAAAGCTTTCTTGCTATTACAAAAATGCAAGTCCACTAGAGAAGCAGCAGAAATGACGGAATGCTATTTTGAAGCTGAATTGGCCGGAGCTTCTAGGGATAGTATGCTGAGAGTAACCGGCATGGAAAGAATGCCTGGTATAAAGAAGGCTTATACTTCTAAAGTCCCGAGAGAAAATGTAAAAAAATATAATGATGTGATAAAGTGTTTTCACTGTGGGAAAAACGGTCATATACGTAGGGACTGTCAAGAGTGTGTTGCCCTTATCTCCGGGGGAGAGAAAGACCCCGGTGAAGGATTTCTCATAGACGTCCAAGTGGAGGGTGTAAAGGCAGTAGCACTCCTTGATACAGGAGCCGACCAGAGTATGGTCTCCTACAAGATGTGGCAGGCTATGCTGACTAAGAATCCTTTGGTCCTATGACAGATAACCCCATGTGTGACTGTGAAGTGTATGAATGGAACCTCATCTTATTACTTCCTTATATGATGTGATGGTAGAGGGACTAGGTAGTAAGGAAAAAGTACCTGTAGTGGTGATCCCAAACCTTCCCAGAGAGGTGGTGTTAGGAAGGGATTGGCCTTCCTTTCAAAAAGCCCTTAAGGAGAGGCTAGATGAAAGGGTAGGACTAGTTTCCACTAGGTCCCAAAGTAAGGTCTCGGAGGCAGGGACAAGTCCACCATCAGAGCCAGATGAAGTGCCCAATGATAAGGACATAAACCCAGAGCCAGAGCCCGACCTAGATGAGGAACCCCAGAACATACTTCCCTCTAATGAAGAATTAATTAACCTTCCCAAAAAGGTTAGGAAGGATAAGGCAGAGCGACGTCAGGAGAGGAGACAAAGGTCGCAGGGAAGAGCAGACCTGGAAGCCGGGGAGGGTTTACCTTGAGTGCCAGCCGAGCTGGTGAGGAAATTCCCTTCCTTCCCTAAGGAACAGCAGGGGGATCCCGCATTGAAAAGGGCATTCGAATATGCTCGGGAGGCCAGGACAATTTTGCCCAGGTTCTACTTAGAAGGCGAACTGTTATACAGGGAGAGCGCAGATCCCAGGACGGGTACTGTACGCAAGCAGTTGGTGGTGCCAACTACCTTTAAGTTGGTAGTTTTGAAATTGGCGCACGACCACCCCGTAGGCAGCCATAAAGGTGTCCAAGGGACATTGGACCAGGTGCTGGCTTGCTTTTATTGGCCGGGGGTGTTTAAGGAAACAACCTGGTATTGTGAGTCCTGTCCGGCATGCCAACGAGTTACGGCTGCCCGGCCAAAGCCAGTACCGATGGTTTCACCACCCACCATTGCAACCCCAGTGAGAAAGTTAGCCATGGATATTGTAGGCCCATTAATACGAACACCAAGGGGTTTCCAATATATTCTGGTGATCATGGACCATGCAACCAGGTTTCCATGGGCAATACCCCTGCGCAATATTTCAGCAAAGACCATCTCAATAGAGCTCATAAAACTGTTTTGTGAAATTGGGTTTCCACAAGAGATCCTAACGGATCAAGGGACCAATTTCACGTCAAAACACTTGGCCATGCTTTGGGACGCCTTTGGGATAAGACATATCCGCACCTCAGCGTACCACCCCCAGTCCAACGGGCTGGTGGAACGCATGAATCAGTCCCTAAAGCAGATGTTAAGGCGGAGCTTAGGAGGCAATATGGTAGAATGGGACAACGTCCTCCCATTCGTCCTGTACGCCTGTAGGGAACGCGTACAGACATCGCTGGGGACATCACCTTACGAACTGTTATTTGGTAGGGCCCCGAAGGGGATCTTAGATATCCTTCGGGAGCAGTGGGTGGCACCAGATGAGACAGAAGTAGGGGTACCCCAATTCTTGAAAGACCTCAGGAACCGTTTAGAACGGACTTCTCGAGTGTCTATGGACAATCTGCAGGCCAGCCAACGCCGGCAGAAAAAATACTATGACCGGGGAACTAGAACCAGGAAGTTGTCCATAGGGGATAAAGTTGTAATCCTGGTAGCGGACGCTGGTCCGAAGTTCGAGGCCAGATGGAAAGGCCCGGCTACAATAGTTGGTCAGGTGGGTCCCATTTCCTACAGAGTGGAACACGAAAATGGGCGCCACCAAGTATACCACTTAAACCTGCTGAAGCCTTGGCGGGACAGATCAGCAGAAGTGAGATTAGTGCAGGTAGTGAGCGAAAGATTCCGCTCAGATAGAATTACGCGCTGTCCGACGAGGACGTCCGCAGCTCGTAATATCTTAAGGGGGATGTGTGACACCGAAGTTCTGCCCTATACCTTTAAGACACAGAAAGCTGCTGAGTTTGGCACAGATTCTGACAGGAAGGGAGATCAAAAGCTTCACAGTTACCATAGGCAACCAAAGCAGGCTGAGACACGAGGTCTGAGGGCACGCCTAGCCAACAAACACTCCCCAAGTAATGAAGGGAACAGTTTGCACATGTGCAGGAAAACGCCCCTAACCATGTATAAGAAACGTGGTAGGCAAACAGAGTTAGATCGAGGCAGAAAGCTGGTAGGAGATCCAGCAGGAGTTGCAGTGAGAGAGGCTGAGTTGGATTCATGTGCTGATTCTGACGGTGGTTTTGGAGACTCAGAAGTTGAGAGTGATTTGGAAACTTGGAAAGTAAGGGAAGACTTGCAGCTCTCTAACAGAAGGTCAGAATACTCTCAGCCTAATGCTGTTTCATTTGAGTCTTGGAATAGAAAGCCAAGCAGGGCTTTGAAAAGAGACAGAAAGCAGTTTACCAGCAGAGGGATTAACTGCAGGAAACCCTCACCTGTGACGCAGGAAGAATTTCCCAGACACAGAGGTCAGTGGGGAGAACGGAGAGCAGCTGGTAAGGAACTCTGTATTACTGAAAGGCAGAATGGCCTAAGATATTTACAACCTTGGGAAAAGGAAAGTAAAGTGATTGAGGACATATGTATGAGTGAAGAAGATGATTGCATGTATTTAAAGCCTGGCAGAAAACTGCCAAGAGAGAGACCTAGTAGAAACAGAACAAGGCAGTTTTACAAACTATCTGATAATTATTTGCCATACTGTGGAGAGAGTGGTGAAGAGAAGCTAGGGACTGATTGGAGAAAGTTCCAGACTCTCTGCCCTAAAGAAGATAAGATAGTTGATGAACCGATGTGCACGGAGCAAAGTGAATGCTTTCCCTATGTTGAGGACATGGACTGTTCTTTATTAATAACTGATGAAACTTCTCTACGCTAGTAGAAGATAAGTGTGCCTGGGAGAAAGATAAACGTGCACAGAGGGAACTGCCAACGTTGTTACCTGATTTCTGTTTGTTATAATTATTGGTTCTGTTCAAGCAAGAAGCTGTGTTTTCCTTTCACCTTTTGTTTTTGCCAGAAGCATGGCTGCCTCTTAAGTTTGGTATTTTTTGTACTGTTTTGAAAATCCAGCAAACCCCGGGAGGGGAATAAATCCTTATTTCAACCTGACCACTCCGTCTCAACTACACTTTCTTTCATAGAAGGGTCAGGCCCAGCAGTGCCTAGCTATCCATTACTAGTTCAGCCACTGCTGGTGACACTCCCCAACACAATATCGTAGGGAAGCCGTGGGACAACGGCCACCAAAACCTCTTTTTGGGTCCCCAGCCCTTTTACGGAGAGCCTACATAGTGGATGATAGGATGAAGTACCATGCACACAACGTATCTCAACCCGGCCCTCTGCTTGACTCGGTGCTGACCTATCGTGAGCCTCCACGGCCTGCCAGAGCTTTTCAGAGACCATGCTCTGGTCAGCACCTGAGTCAAGCAGTGCCTTAGCCACAATGCCTTGGACTTCCACGTCCAACCGGAAGCCTTCTTGCACCAGTTTCCCTTTTCCAGACATTAGTGCTGTCCGCACTGTACAACTCTTCTGGAAATGTCCTGTCTTCCCACAATTGTAACACTTTCCCTTTGTCACAGGTAAAACAGTATTTACATTAGACACATTTGCTTTTATGCTTCTTTACTAATCCTGCAAAGTTGCTTGTTCCAGCCAGCTTCAGAGCGCCTCCTGTTGGCCTGTCCGCCAACTCTGCTTCAAAGTAACGCTCTGTAAGGACGGCTGCCTCTGCAGTGGTCTGGCAACTTTGTCGGATTATGAAAGATTTTACCTCAGGAGGTACTGCCTCCATGAATTGTTCCAGAATGACTGTGTCTATCACAGATTCCAGGGTTTTCCCCTCTGGAACAAGCCATTTCCAGGCCAAGGCTTTGATCCTCTGATATAATGCCTTTGGGGTATCATTAGACTTAAGCCTAGATTCTCTAAACATCCTCCTATAATACATTGGAGTTAGACCTAATCTGTCTCTCGCTGCTTTTTAAACTTCCTCATAGGTGGACGCGAGAGCAGCGGGCATGGTTTTGTATGCAGACAAAGCCTCTCCCATTAGGGACATGGCAAACCTCACTGCCCATTGCTCAGGTGGCCATTTAACTGCTACCGCCACCCTTTCAAAAGCCTCAATAAAGTCATCCAAATTGTCATTGGTGTTTAACTGGCCAAAAGTTAAGGCTCCGCATCCTTGTGGTCCTACCACTGTAGAAAATGTAAGACTGGCATCTTCAGCAGCCTTTTGCTTTGTCAGTAAACATAAGAACATAAGATATGCCATACTGGGTCAGACCAAGGTCCATCAAGTCCAGTATTCTGTTTCTAACAGTGGCCAATCTAGGTCATACGTACCTAGCAGTTTCCCCAAGGGACACAGGTTCCACAATGCTTGTATTGGTTCAAGCATTGATATCCTGGGTCCCTTCTTAATAATGGTTTATGGACCTTTCCTCCAGGAACTTGTCCAAACCTTTTTTAAACCCAGCTACACTAACAGCCTTTACTACATCCTCCGGTAACAAATTCCAGAGTTTGATTACACGTTGAGTGAAAAAATATTTTCTTTTATTAGTCTTAAATAGTTTACCCTGTAGCTTCATTGCATGTCCCCTAGTCTTTCTATATTCTGATAAGGTAAACAATCGATCTACGTTTACCCGTTCCACTCCGTTCATTAATTTATAGACTTCTATCATATCTCCCCTCAGCCGTCTCTTTTCCAGGTTAAAGAGCCCCAACCTTTTTAGCCTTTCTTCATAGGAGTATCCTTCCATCCCCTACAAGAGGCTTCTGCTGGGCTTGTATAGCCGCAGCCGTCTGTTCCTGTGTGCGGTGAGCCAGTTCCATCTGCCTTTCAAATTGACTGGACATCCAGTGCAACACCTCTTGAGGATCCATCCTGAGGATTATTGTCCCTGCAAAGAAAGCAGAAGAAAAGCCCACCAAGTGCGGCACAAAATTTTCTTTTTAAAACCTCACTAGCTTTCTGTAGAACAAAACTCCCTTTCTCACTGGAATCCTTCTACACCCGTGCCCAGTTACCCGTTACCTTCGCACGGTGTAGACTCAGACTTTGAGAAAGGAGTATATCCTCCTGGGTCCTGGTCCTCCTGGCACGATTTGCCAGCGAAATCTCCACCGCTCTCCTCCAGCAGCTTAGCAGATTTCTCGTTCCCCTTGTATTTCCCAGCTATGGCAAAACTTTCTGTTGTATTCCTGAAGTTCTTCTTCTTTTCTTTTCCCTCAGTTGGGATGTCCTTTTTGTATTCCAAGCGAAAAAATCCGAACAGACTACGCCACTTGTCACCCTCACGGTGGCCAGCCTGTCTCTCTCCTCGGAGCGTGTGAGCTTTGCCAAGCCTGCCTCTCAGGAAGATTCTTCTCTCTCCTGCCTTTACCAGACAACCCCTGTCCTGGGTTGCTTCCTTCTGGTCTCAGGAATATGGCTCCCTTAGTTCTCACTCCTCCTTGACTCCTTCTAGTCAGCATGCTCCTTTGCTGGCTTCCTTTCTCGTCCTCCCTTCGGTTCTGCTTGGTCCAAGCTAATGACCAGTTTTTATCATTGTAACTCTCAGGGCTTAGCTGTGCCCTGCCCTGAAACAGGTGAAGCTCATTACCTCTTGAGCTAAGGAATATGTCACTGCAGGGGCGTGTCTTTCTAGCTCGTGACTCTGTTTGTTTACTTCTTCTTTGCAAACACTGAGCCATGTGCTCAGACTGCCTGTCAGTTTCTGAAAGCAAATCCTCATCTTGCCCTATCTTTATAGGCTCAGAAGGGACTTCATGACAACAGATAGATAGATAGAACAAAGATTCCCACACATCCAATCACTGCAAAAAAATCTAGACTCCCCCCCCACCCCGCAATTCCTGTTTTCCCCAGCACCTACCGGGGCTCTCTGGGAAGAACTTAGATTTTTTAAACAGGGTACAGGTGGATGGAGGGGCGCCACTTTTTATGTTAAAGAAATCAGAAGTGGGGGAGGGGGGTTTGCAGAGGGATGCTAGTGGGCAGCACCTTTTATTTTAAAAAGGGATTGCTGGTGGGGCTTGGGTTCAGGGAATTGACACTTGTATGTTTCATTGCATTCCTAAGTGAATAGAAGCTGACATAACCTCTACATGGTACAAAGTTAAACATGACATCTTTCTGCAAATTTTATTGCATAATTACTATTTATCTGCAGTTATTTATCTGTCCTTGGTCGATTCTTTTTCACATCTTTGTTAGTGATATTGCGGAAGGGCTGTCAGGTAAGGTTTGCCTCTTTGCAAATGATACTAAAATCTGCAATGGAGTAGACATCCAATAAGGGACAGATCTAGCTAAGCTTGAACAATGGTCTAGAATTTGGCAGCTGAGATTTAATGCTAAAAAAGACCGGGTCATGCATTTGGGCTGCAAAAATCCAAGGGAGTGATACAGTATAGGGGATGAAGTACTTCTGTCCACAAAAGAAGAGCGGGACCTGGGCATGATTGTGTCTGATTTTATTTTTATTTTATTTATTTAGACAGTTTTGTATACCACCTTATCTGATGATCTTAAAGTAGCTAAACAGGTAGAAAAGGCGATGGTGAAAACTAGAAGGCTACTTGGGTGCATAGGGAAAGGAATGGCCAGCAGAAAAAAGGAGGTGATAGTGCTTCTGTATAAGTCTCTGGTGCAACCTCATTTGGAGTATTGTGTGCAATTCTGAAGACCACACCTTCAAAAGGATATAAATAGGTTGGAGTCAGTGCAGAGGATGGCTACTAAAATAGTTAGTGGTCTTTGTTATAAAGCTGTTTGGGACAGACTTAAAGGTCTTAATATGTATACTTAAGAGCAGTGGTTCTCAACCTTTTTTGTACCGTGACCCCTTTTACCATTGGTCAACTTGTGGTGACCCCCAATGATAAAATCAAATGCGTCTTTCTTCCTTTACCATTAACGCATTGTCGCTGTAATCATTTGTTGAATTATTAATATATTATAGGCCTTTGCAATATGTTTTTATTTATAAAATTTACTTATTTAAACCACAATAATTAATCACAATAACAAGTAACAATATTTGATTTCAAAATTATGATGATTTTGTAGCAAATCACTAATATGAAATAAAATTATTTTTTCTACCTGTTGTCTGACCAATTTATTCTCTGATCATGCTGGTCCCGATCTGAGGCTTCTGCTTTCCTGTCTTCTCTTAGCTCTCTTTCTGTGGTCTATCTGCCATTTCTTATCTCTTCTTTCGTTTTCTTCACGTCTTTCCATCAGCCTATTTCCAGTCCCATTAACCCTCCCCAGTATCAGCCCCTTTCCAGTCCTCACTCTCAGTACCTTCCAATGTCAACTTGCATTCCCATGACTGCCACTGGTGTCCATTCCCTTCCAGTCCCCCTCCTTCCCCACTGACCAGTCCCTTCTAGTACAAATACCATGGCAGCCCCTCTCAGCATCCACTCCCTTCCAGTTCCATTCTCCCACCCCCTCGTATCAGCCCATTTGTAGCCTTAGCCCCCAGTTTTCTTCCAGGGCCAGCAGCTCTATCCTCCCCTCCCCACAATCAGCGCATTCCCAGTCGAAGTCCCCAATCAGCTCGCTTCCAGTGCTAGTCCCCCCTCAACCCCATTACCAGTGCTAGCCTCCCCTAATCAGCCCAATACCAGTCCTACCCCCCTATCAGCTCATTACCAGTCCTAGCCTCCTCTAATCAGCCCATTTCTAGTCCTAACCTCCCCGATCAGCTCATTTCCAATGCTAGCCCCCCATCAGTCCATTAAGCACAGTTACTTACCTGTAACAGGTGATCTCTGGGAACAGCAGGAATTAGTCCTCACATATGGGGTACGTCGGTACCGACGGAGCCAGCGCGGGAATGCTCCCCAGCTTTCCAGGATGAAAGCTTTTGGGACATCCCACAGCGCATGCGCGCTGCCTTCCCGCCTTTCCTACCAACTCTCCTCAGTTCTAGTTTAAAGCTGAGACAATAGAGAGAGAGAGGAAAGGAAAGACAAAGAGAGATACAACTCCTAGGGGAGGTGGGAGGGTTGTGAGGACTAATTCCTGCTGTTCCCAGAGATCACCTGTTACAGGTAAGTAACTGTGCTATCTCCAGGAACAAGCAGGAATGAGTCCTCACATATGGGGACTCCCTAGCTAAGATGCCTGTGAGATCCCCAAGGGTATGAGACCCTGAAAGGTTCCTCGTCTTCCTATGGATCTCAGGCATCCATTAAGGGACGGAGGGCAGGAGTTGTTTAAGAATGGAACAGGTGTCTGAGGACAGCCTGACCAAACAAGGCATCCCGGCGGGAGTCCTTGTCCAAACAGTAATGGGCTGTGAAGGTATGAACCGAGGCCCAGGTTGCTGCTCGACAGATCTGGTCGATGGACACAGAATGAAGAAGAGCCATAGAGGCGGCCATGGCCCTCACATTGTGAGCTGTGACATGGCCCTCCAGAGAAAGGTTCTTACTCTGGTAAGCAAAAGAAATACACTGAGCAATCCAATTGGACAGTGTTCTCTTAGAGACTGGAAGTCCTAAATGAGAAGGATCAAAAGCAACAAAAAGATTGGAAGACTTTCTATGTTGCTGTGTCCTGTGCAAGTAAAAAGCAAGAGCTCTTTACAATCTAGAGTATGAAGGTTCCTCTCTGCACTGGATGCATGAGGAGCTGGAAAAAAGACAGGTAAATATACCTCTTGATTAAGATGAAAAGGTGAGACCACTTTAGGCATAAAGGGAGGATTTGTCCTAAGGACTACCTTATCATGATGGAACCTTGTATAAGGTGGATTAGCCACTAAGGCCTGCAGTTCACTGATGCGGCGAGCAGAAGTGACTGCAATAAGGAAAATAACCTTCCATGAAAGAAATTTCAAGGAGGTAGTGGCTAAGGGTTCAAAAGGTGGCTTCATAAGCTGACTAAGAACCAAATTTAAATCCCATGCCACCGGAGGAGGTCGAATGGGAGGTTTAGTTAAAGTTAGGCCTCTCATAAATCTTGCAATAAGAGGATGAGAGGAAACAGGTTGTCCATTGATAGGCTTAAGGGATGCTGCAATAGCACTTAAATGGACCCTTACTGAATTCGTCTTAAGGCCTGCATTGGAAAGATGCAGGAGATATTCTAATAGAGAATTCAGAGGAAGTGCCAGAGGGTCAAGACCCTTTTGAGCACACCAAATGGAAAATCTTTTCCATTTAAAAGCATAGGAACGCCTAGTGGAAGGTTTCCTGGAAGCATGGAGGATATCCTTCACTTGCTGCGAAAGATTGAAGTCTTGAAGGTCTAGGCCTTCAGTAACCAAGCTCTGAGGTGAAGGGACTTGGGGTTTGGATGCCACAAAGTCCCCTCCTCCTGAGACAGAAGGTCTGGAGCAGCTCCCAAGTCCAGGGAGGGGGCTTGGGAGAGATGCAGAAGTAGAGGGTACCACACTTGGCGTGGCCAGCGTGGAGCTATGAGGATCATAGATCCTTGATCCCTCTGAAGTTTGAACAGAGTCTTGGGAATCAAAGGAATGGGTGGAAAGGCATACAGGAAGTCCTGACCCCAATGAAGGAGGAAGGCATCCTTGGCCTGAACTCCCTGACACGGAATTCTGGAACAGAACCGGGGAAGTTTGGCATTCCATGGACTTGCAAACAGGTCTATGTCCGGGGTTCCCCATTCCTGGAAGATTCTGAGCACCTGATTCATGTGCAGGGACCATTTGTGTGGAAGCAGAACTCGACTGAGTCTGTCTGCCCAAGTGTTTTGAATTCCTGGGAGGTATACTGCCAGGAGATGGATTTGATGCTCTCTGGCGAAGGCCCATAATCTTAGAGCTTCGTTGCAAAGCGACAGAGAGCCAGTTCCTCCTTGCTTGTTTATGTAAAACATGGCTACCTGATTGTCCGTTTGAATGAGGACTGTCTGGTAGCTGAGGAGGGTATGAAAGACCTTGAGAGCTAGGAACACTGCTCGAAGTTCCAAGAGGTTGATATGAAGAGAGGTCTCCTGTGGGGACCAAGTGCCTTGGATGGAGAGGTCCTGTAGATGAGCTCCCCAACCTGTTTGGGAGGCATCTGTTGTGAGGATTGCTTGGGGCAACAAAGGTTGGAAGGGGGACCCCAGCAACAGATTTTGAGTGGACATCCACCATTGGAGAGACCAAAAGAGACGTTTGGAGTTTGCTATTTGGTCTGAGAGAGCTCCTGAAGCTTGAGTCCACTGGGAGGACAAAGTCCATTGAGCTGCTCTCATGTGTAGGCGAGCATAGGGTACCACATGTACTGTGGAAGCCATATGGCCTAGCAGCTGTAGCATCTCCCTGGCAGTTAAATGGCTCTTTGACTGAATCTGGGAGGCTAACTGCACTAGACGTTGACAACGGGCCTGAGGAAGGTAGGCCCTTGCAGAAGTAGTGTCCAACCAGGCCCCTATGAATTCCAGGGACTGAGTAGGGGTGAGCTGGGACTTTGGGAGGTTTACCACAAGTCCCAGGTATTGCAGAATGTGCCTGGTGCGGTTCAGGGAGATCTGAGCCTCTGACTGGATTGGAGCTCGGATGAGCCAGTCGTCCAGGTATGGGAAGACAAATATTCCCAGAGTGCGACGAAATGCAGCAACTATTGCCATGCATTTGGTGAACACTCTTGGAGCAGAGGCTAGACCAAAAGGAAGCACTCTGTATTGGTAATGTTTTCCCTGGAACAGAAAACGTAGGAATCTTCTGTGAGATGGATGGATGAGGACATGAGTGTACGCATCCTTGAGATCTAGAGAACAAAGCCAATCCTGACTCTGCAGGTATGGAAGGAGAGTGCCTAGAGAAAGCATCTTGAACTTCTCCTTGCATAGGAATTTGTTCAATTCTCTGAGATCTAGAATGGGTCTGTATCCCCCTGTTTTCTTTGGAATGAGAAAATAGGGGGAGTAAAACCCTGACCCCTGTTGAAGAAGAGGAACTCCTTCTATGGCCCCCTGGGCCAGAAGGGTAGTCACCTCGTGACCCAGAAAGTCGAGGAGAGATGTGAGAGAATTGAAATGTCTCACCATGGTGTAGGGAGGAAGGTCTAAGAAATGAAGTTTGTAGCCCTCTCTGATGATGGAGAGGGTCCACTGCTCTGATGTGATTTGCTCCCATCTGGGAGCAAAATGAGCTAACCTTCCTGGAATGGTGAGAGGTTCTGGCTATTGTAGAGCCAGAAAGGTTAAGTTCTCTAGTGTCAAGTCAAAAACCCTGAGGGGCTTGGGACTGCTGGGTTGCAGCAGCCCCTGCAGGTTTAGGCCTGGCCTGTTTAGGTTGCTGACGCTTAGTAGCAAAGCAACCTGTAGAAGACTGTTGACCAGAAGTGGAAGGAAATCTGCCCTTCTTGTAAAAAGACTTTTTAAAAGATTTTTCTTGGCCGGAGTGGAGGTAGACTTAGAAAGTCTATCCAGAGCAGCATTTTCTGCATCCATTTGAGTGGCTTTAATTTGCCACTCCTTGCCAAATAGGTTTTCACCTGTACAGGGTAGATTTCCTAAACCATCTTGAACCCAGGGTTCTAGATCAGAAGCCTGGAGCCAAGCAATTCTACGAGCAGCTATAGCAATGCCTGAGGCTCTGCTGGCACCCTCAAAAGAATCAAAGGCTGCCCTGTTGGAAAACTTTGAAATGTCTTGAGTATGCTTAAGCCAAAGAAGGAACTCATCCCTTTTATCTTCTGGAATAAAAGGGAGAAAGTTGTGCAGCTTTTCTGCAACCTCCTTCAGAAACATACCCATATAAAGGCTGTATGAATTGATTCTGGCAATAAGCATGCTAGCTTGGAAGATTTTCCTACCAAAAGCATCCAAGGTCCTGCATTCTCTTCCTGGAGGAGTAGAAGAGTGTATTTTGGTACTCTTTATCCTCTTCATAGCTGACTGCACCACAATGGAGTGGTGAGGAAGCTCACTTTATGAAATACAGGAGTAGGGATGGACTCGGTAAATAGATTCCAATCTACGAGAATGAGGAGAAAGGGTGAGAGGAGTCTCCCACAATTCAATCAAATGTTCTTGAAGAATTTCATGAATTGGCAAGGTGACTGCCTCTCTGGGAACCTTAGAGTATCCCAAAATATCTAATTTTTTTTGCTCTAGGTTCTTTTTCAGAGGTTACTGAAATAGAGAGTCCTTTAGCTACTTCTATTATGAAGTCTCGAAAGGACAAATCCTCTGGAGGAGACATTCTCCTTTTTGGAGAAGAAGGCTCCTCAGGAAGGGTGACAGATACTTCAGGGGACTCATCCGATGACTCAGAATCATCAGAAGAATCGAAGTATCATCTGCCCGATTCCAAAGATCGATAGGCGTATCGATCGGTACCGACATCGGGTGTCCCCGGTACCGGGTCGGTACCGAGAAAAAGCCCAGGACAGGGAGCCGGAAGCGGCATCCTAGCCGATGTCGATGCAGCCGGTACCGGCGCCGGTACCGACAACAGGGCTTGTTGCGGTACCGACGGCGTCGCAGCCTTGATGAAAGCCAGGATGGCCTGCTGCATGGATTGCACAGTGTGATCCATGGACACCACGACTGCCTGGATGTCGGTACCGGGAGATTGTGCCGGTACCCCAGAGCATTCTAACAGGTGATCGGTCGAGGCTGTGCCATCGATGTCAACCTGTAACCCCATAGGAGGAGCTTTGGAAGCCGGAGCTTCCTGCCGGGGTTGTTTGGCTGGGGCAGGATCCTCAAGGGCAAGCCCGGAGGCATCTTGATACTTGGAGGGAGATTTGCCCTTCGAGGACCTGCTAAAAGTATGTTTGGTTACCTGAGACCCATCAGGAGAGGAAGACCTGGAAGATGTCGATGCCACCGCCGGTGCATCCGTGGGAAACAGCACATGGAGCTTGGCTGCTCGGTTCTGTAACCCCCGTTTAGACATTAGGGAACAGGACTGACAATCCGGAACGGAGTGCTCAGGCCCCAAACATTTAAGACACCATTCATGGGTGTCTGTAACAGAAATTGTACCGCTACACTTAGTGCATTTTTTAAAACCAGAGGCTGGTTTTTCCATGAAGGAAAGTTTCTTGTGGCCTGGAGGCCTAAGAAGAAAAATACACCAAGTGAGGAGAAAAATTATTATTATTATTTTTTTTTTAGAAGAAAAGAAAAGTAAAAGACCGGCGGTACCGGTCCGGCGTCGGGGAAGGCAGACACGCGACTAAAGAAATAAATTAAAATAAAGAACTTCTTCAGCGGTGACAGGAACACGACCTGCTGGCTCCGCGGAAAAGAAGAACTGAGGAGAGTTGGTAGGAAAGGCGGGAAGGCAGCGCGCATGCGCTGTGGGATGTCCCAAAAGCTTTCATCCTGGAAAGCTGGGGAGCATTCCCGCGCAGGCTCCGTCGGTACCGACGTACCCCATATGTGAGGACTCATTCCTGCTTGTTCCTGGAGATCCAGTCCTACCCCCCTATCAGCACATTACCAGTCCCAACCCCCCTTGATCAGTCCATTCCCAGTCCTAGCCTTCCCTAATCAACCCATTACCAGTCCTAGCCCACCCCCCATCTGCCCATTATAATCCTAACCCGCACTGTCTCTCCCCTCTGTCCAGCATTTATCCCTGTCCAGTATGTCCCCCTGTCTCTTCCCTTTGTCCATGTCAGCCCCCCTCCCTCCCTCCATGTCAGTCTCCCCACTTTGTCCATGTCAGCCCCCCTCCCTCCCTCCATCCATCAATGTCAGCCACCCCTCCCTCCCTGGTAATCCTCCCCTCCCTCTCTCCATGTCAGCCCCCCCGTCCATGTCAGCCCCCTCCCTCCCTCCATCCATCCCTCCATGTCAGTACCCCCTCTGTCCATGTCAGCCCTCCCTCCATGTCAGCCCCCTGTCCATGTCAGCTCCCTCCCTCCCTCCATCCATCAATGTCAGCCACCCCTCCCTCCCTCCCTGTCAGCCCCCCTGTCCATGTCAGCCCCCTCCCTCCATGTCAGCCCCCTGTCCATGTCAGCCCCCCATCCCTCCATGTCAGCCCCCTCTGTCCATGTCAGCCCCCCTTCCTCCCTCCATCCATCCATCAATGTCAGCCCCCCTCCCTCCCTCCATCCATCCATGTCAGCCCCCTCTCTCCATGTCAGCCCCCTCCCTCCATCCATCTATGTCAGCCTCCCTCCCTCCCTCCATGTCAGCCCCCCTGTCCATGTCAGTCCCCCTCCCTCCCTCCCTCATGTCAGCCCCGTTGCAGGTTCCCTGCCCCCTCCTCCCCTCTCCCTGTCTGCCTGCTGCTGCCCTGCTGTTCTTCTACAGCCACGGCTCCCTCTTAGGGAACCATGGCTATGCCTGTAAAACCGTTGCAGAGCCTCTCTCTTGACGGGCTCCGTGCAGCATTGTCCCGCCTCCAAAGGAAGTGGTAAACAACTTCCTTTAGAGGCGGGACAATGCTGCACGGAGCTCGCCAAGAGACAGAAAGGCTCCGCAACTGTTTTACTGGCATAGCCGTGGTTCCCTAAGAGGCAGGGAGCCGCGGCTGCATTAGAAGGGACTGGGAGGTGGTGAGTTTGCCGCTGCCGAGAAGTGGACTCAGCAGCAGCAGCAACTTGTGCGCTTCTTTTTTTTTTAACGGCGGAGTAAGGCAACCCCCGCTAAATCCTGTGGCGACCCCCATGGGGGTCGCGACCCACAGGTTGAGAACCGCTGCTTTAGAGGAAAGGCGGTATAGAGGAGATACGATAGAGACGTTTAAATACCTCTGTGATATAAATGCACAGGAGGAGAGCCTCTTTCGATTGAAAGCAAGATCTGCTACAAGGGGACATAGGATGAGGGTGAAAGAGGATAGACTCAGGAGTAATAAGCAGAAATATTTCTTTATGGAAAGAGTGGTAGTTGCGTTGAATAGTCTCCCAGTGGAGGTGGTAGAGACGAGGACAGTATCTGAATTCAAAAAAGCATGGGACAAACACAGAGGATCTCTAAAGGAAAAAAGGGGACTGTTGTAGTAGTTGATATGGAAGGGCAGACTAGATAGGCCATATTGTTCTTTTCTGCCATCATGTTTCTATGTGTTTCTATAGTTGTTTACACATTCAAAATAAAACTGAATATGGCAGGTGCGAAAGTTTGTACAATCTTTCATTTAGTACACTGTAACACCTCCTTTGGCAGAAATAACAGTTTCCAAATGAATCCTTTAGCCAGCTGAGAATCTTATCAGGGTCAGCCTTAGCAAGTGCAGGGCTCAGTTTGGACCATTCTGATGGGATCTCCTACACTTAAAATTAACACAACGTATTAAAAACAAAACATTATCTATATTTATTAGCTCATATTTTGAAATAACACATGTTAAAACAAAATTCTATATTTATAGAGAAATCTTTCTTTGCTTTCTGCAAACTCTTTCAAAATCCTATAGCTCTCTCAGCCCTAATGTGGGGCCACCTGTGGGCATAAGGCTCCATTGGGTCAAATAGTTTTAAATGGCCTAAGGCCAGCCCTGAATCCTATTCTTGATTTTGGCACTTTTCCTTATTCCTCCTTGCAGAATTCCTCTAGCTCAGAAATATTCTTAGGTCTCCTTGCATGCACTGAATGTCTGAGATCTCCCCACAGATTTTCAATAAAGACTGCATGATAAAGAATCAAATCACATTAAATTAAAAAGTACTACAGCCCATGATGATGACAATATTGACCACACGTTCAGGATTTTGGAGTCCGACAAAAACATTTTTTCTTTTAAATACTTTATTGTATTAACAGAACTAGTTCAGGCTTTAGGGTTCAACTTTATTTTTAGCCCATGTTAACTGCAACATTGACAATATGGTAATTACCCCTGCGCTAATCGCAATGTGCAGTAAAGCGTAGTTACTCACCTGTAACAGGTGATCTCCGGGAACAGCAGGAATTTAGTCTTCACATATGGAAATCGTCGGTACCGACGGAGCCTGCTTGGGAACGCTCCCCAGCATCCAATAGGAACGCTTTTGGAAGCATCCCTCAGCACATGCGCGCTGCCATCCCGCCTTTCCAACTGTCCCTCTTCAGTTAAGTTTGTAGCTGAGTGAAAGGATAGAGGGAGAGAGGAAAGAGACAAAGAGAGAGAGAAAGACAACTCCTAGGGGAGGTAGGTGGGTTGTGAAGACTAAATTCCTGCTGTTCCCGGAGATCACCTGTTACAGGTGAGTAACTACGCTATCTTATTTATTTATTTACAATTTCTTCTATACCGCACTATTCGGCATCAGCGCGGTTTACATGGAACATAACAATCAGACGGGTACATAAGTCTGAGATTACAATTAACAGTGTCATAGAAAAACAAAGAGTGAGATTTAATGGTCAAGGACCTCTTGCATGGTGTGGTCCTCTGGCTGACAAGGTGTGTCCAGGAACAAGCAGGAATGTAGTCTTCATATATGGGGACTCTCTAGCTGAAGATGCCAGGGAGATAGCCCCAGGAAGGTGCCACCCAAACAAGGTAGGCATCCTTCCTCCCATGGATCTCTGGCATTCCACCAGGGTTGGTGGGTAGAAGCTGAATTAGGTCTGAAAGAGATTTTGAAGGACAGCTTGGCCAAAGAAGGCATCCCAACGGGAGGCTTTATCCAGGCAGTAGTGGGCTGTGAAGGTGTGTACCGAAGCCCAGGTGGCTGCTCGACAAATGTCATCGATAGACACAGAGTGGAGATTAGCCATAGAAGCTGCCATGACTCTCACATTATGAGCTGTGACATGGTCCTGAACAGGAAGACCCTTACTCTCATAAGCAAAAGATATGCATTGGGCAATCCATATAGATAAAGTTCTTTTGGAGACTGGAAGTCCCAAATGACTAGGGTCAAAAGCTATAAAAAGTTGTGAGGACTTTCTATGTTGCTGTGTTCTTTGTATGTAAAAGGCTAAGGCCCTTTTACAATCCAAAGTATGAAGGTTTATTTCTGCATTAGAGGCATGAGGCCTCGGAAAAAATACAGGAAGATAAATTGTTTGGTTTAAATGAAAAGGTGAAACCACCTTTGGCATAAACTGTGGGTGAGTTCAAAGAACAACCTCATCATGATGAAACCTAGTATAAGGAGGATCAGCCACTAAAGCTTGCAATTCACTAATGCGACGGGCAGAGGTGATTGCAATTAGGAAAATGACCTTCCAGGTCAAAGACTTAAGGGCTGTAGTGGCCAAAGGTTCAAAAGGCGGCCTCATGAGCTGCCCGAGAACTAGATTTAGATCCCATGCCACCGGTGGTGGCTTGATGGGAGGTTTAGTTAATAAAAGGCATCTCATAAATCTTGATAGGAGTGGATGAGAGGAAATTGGTTGTCCATTTAGAGGCTTATAAGAAGCTGCAATTGCACTAAGATGGACTCTTACCGAATTGGTCTTTAAACCAGAATTCGATAAGTGAAGGAGATACTCTAGTATCGATTCTAAGGGTATGACCAGGGGGTTTAATCCCTTCCTGGAGCACCATATAGTAAAACGTTTCCACTTGAAGGCATAAGATCTTCTTGTGGAAAGTTTCCTAGAAGCCTGAAGGATATCTTTTACCTGCTGGGACAGGTTGAAATCTTGGAGGTCTAAGCCTTCAACAACCAGGCCGTGAGGTGCAGGGACTGGGGATCCGGGTGCCATACTGTCCCGTTCTCCTGAGAAAGGAGATCTGGAGCGTGCCCTATTTCCAGAGGTGCCACTTGAGAGAGATGTAGAAGCAGGGAATACCACGTTTGACGTGGCCATCGTGGCGCTATGAGAATCATGCAACCCCTGTCTCTCTGAAGCTTGAAGAGTGTTTTGGGGATGAGGGGAATGGGTGGGAAGGCATAAAAGAAGTCCTGACCCCAGTGAAGGAGGAAAGCATACCTTGCCTGACAGTTGTGAGCCGGAATCCTGGAACAGAACCGGCAAAGTTTGGCATTCAGTGGACTTGCAAAGAGGTCTATGTCTGGAGTGCCCCAGAGATGAAATATCTTTGCCACCTGGTCTAGGTGGAGGGACCACTCATGAGGCAGCAATACTCGACTGAGTTTGTCTACCCAAAGGTTTTGAATGCCTGGAAGATATACCACTAGAAGGTGAATTTGATGCTCTCTGGCGAGGGCCCACAGTCGTAAAACTTCGTTGCATAACGACAGAGAGCCTGTTCTGCCCCGCTTGTTCACATAGAACATGGCTATTTGATTGTCCGTCTGGACTAGGATTGTCTTGTAGTTGAGCTGGGTGTGGAACACTCGAAGAGGTAGATAGATTGCTCTTAATTCCAGGAGGTTTATGTGTAAACCAACCTCCTGTGGAGTCCAGGTGCCCTGGGTAGAGAGATGATCCAGGTGTGCTCCCCAACCCACCTGTGATGCATCTGTTGTTAGGGTGGCCTGAAAGAGGGGTTGATGGAAAGGAGACCCCATTGTCATATTTTCTAGTGATTGCTACCATTGGAGGGACAAAATTAGTCGTTGAGAGATTGTTATTTTGTCGGACAAATGACCCGTGGCCCGTGTCCACTGTGTGGAGAGGGTCCACTGAGCTGCTCGCATGTGGAGGCGAGCATATGGGACTACATGAACTGTGGATGCCATATGTCCCAGTAACTGCAGTAGCTCCCAAGCAGTGAGAGAGGATTTGCCTGCTGCTTGAGAAGCTAGTTGCATTATGCGAAGACACCGGGCTTGTGGAAGGAAAGCCCTTGCCTGTCTAGTATCCAGACAGGGTCCTATGAATTCTAGGCATTGGGAAGGAACTAGTTGAGATTTTGGGAAGTTTATTACCAATCCCAAGTATTGGAGGATTCACATTGTATGGGACAGTGCAGTGCTGGCCTCTGCAACTGTAGGGGCTCGAATGAGTCAGTCGTCTAAGTAGGGGAAGATGAAAATCCCCAGGGTTCGTAGAAATGCAGCTACTACTGCCATGCATTTCATGAATACCCTTGGTGCTGAAGCCAAACCAAAAGGAAGAACCCTGTACTGGAAATGTCTTCCCTGAAAAGGAAACGTAAAAATTTCCTGTGATCTGGATGGATGAGAATGTGAGTGTATGCATCCTTTAAGTCTCGAGAGCAAAGCCAATCCTGGCTTTGAAGGTATGGCAGAAGAGTTCTTAGAGAAATCATTTTGAATTTCTCTCGAAACAGATATTTGTTCAGTTCTCTGAGGTCTAGAATGGGTCTGTGTGCCCCTGTTTTCTTTGGAATAAGAAAATAGGGGGATTAGAACCCTGCACCCTGTTGAAGAATGGGTACTTCCTCTATTGCCCCTTGGGCAAGAAGTGTGGAGACCTCGTGATCTAGCAGATTGTCTGCAGAGGTTTGTGAATTGAATTGCTTTAGAATTGTAGGAGGGGGCATGCTGTGAAAATGAAGCGTGTACCCCTCTCCTACAATGGACAAAGTCCAGTCTTCTGCTGTTATCTGATGCCATCTGTTGACAAAGTGGCATAACCTGCCTGGAATATTGGGGGGTTGGGGACCCCTCAGAGGCAGGGAGGCAAAGCTCTCTAGGAAGGAGTCAAAGCCCTTGAGGGGGCTGAACCTGGAGAGCTGGTTGGGTTCTCGGGCCTTTTGGCTTCTTTTGCTGTCTAGTTTGTGCCTTTTGGGCAACCTGACCTGGAGTTTGACTCTGCTGGGTATAGGAAGGATAAAACTTCCTCTTTTTGCTAAAAGAGGGTTTTTTATAAGACTTCCTTTTGGCTGGAGTGGCTGTAGATTTTGACAATCTATCTAAGGTAGAATTGTCAGCATCTAACTCGTTAGCCTTTTCCCGCCAGTTCTTGCTGAAGAGATTCTCCCCCGTGCAAGGAATGTTACCTAACTTGTCCTGTACCCAAGTCTCCAAGTCTGATGCCTGTAGCCAGGCAATCCGTCGTGCGCCAAAGGCAATAGCAGAGGTTTTGCTGATGCATTCGAAGCAGTCAAAGGCTGCACGATTGACAAACTTGGAGACATCCTGAGCATGCTTAACTAGAGCAAGAAAATCTTGTCTCTTCTCATCTGGGAGAAATGGGCTCATAAGTTCCAAGTCTCCTGTGACTTCCTTGAGGAGCATTCCCATAGATAGGATATATGAACTGATCCTAGCTGAAAGCATAGAAGCTTGAAAAGTCCTGCGTCCAAAAGCATCCAGAGTCCTGCATTCACGACCTGGAGGATTGGATGCATGCCTCTTTGCACTTTTCATCCTACGCATGGCTGATTCCACTACCATTGAATGGTGTGGCAGATGAGTTTTCTGAAATCCAGGACATGGCGGAACTCGATACATAGTATCAAGTCTCCTAGAGTGAGGAGAAGTAGTCAGAGGTGTCTCCCACATTCTGAGCATCAAGCTATGCAGAATTTCATGGATAGGCAGAGTGGCTGCCTCCTTAGGAGCTTTAGGATATTGGAGAATTTCCAATTCCTTTGCTCTGGGTTCGTCTTCAGGAGCTACTGTGATTGAAAGACCTTTGGCCACATCATGGATGAAATCCTGAAATGACATGTCCTCTGGAGGTGACATTCTGCGTTGGGGAGAAGAGGGATCTTCTAGGAGAAACCCTCTAGTGCCAGCAGAATTGTCAGAGTCTTCGGAATCGGAGGAATCGAAGTATTCCTGACCCCGATGCCCTTGCAAAGCACGATCCCGGTACCGATCGAAGTTGGTACCGAGCTGATCCAGTACCGCTTTGTCAATTCCAGCCAGAGATGGCATGGGAAGAGTTCCCACCGGTGCCGGTTCCGTCAGTACCGGTATCATCGGTACCGGTGTCGGTACCAGCATCGGTGCCGATGTCGGTACCGGTGCCCGTGGGACCACCGGTACCGCAGCTGAAAGAAGAGCTGCGATGCTGCGCTCAATAGCGAGGAACCTCTGGTCTATCGACGCTGCCGATACCTGGGTGTCGGTACCGGTAAGGACGGCCGGAACCCCTGAGCATGGCACAGGTAGTTCTTGTGAGGTTGAGGCCTCAATAACATCCTGAAGCCCCATCGATGCTTTGGAAGCCGAAGCCTCCCGCCGGGGCTGTTTTGCCGGTGTGGTTCCCTCAAGGGCAATGCCAATGGCCTCTCAATGCTTAGCAGGAGAGCTACCCTTTGAGGACCGGCTTTTATGTTTAGTTACCTGAGATCCATGGGAGGGAGAAGAGGCCCTTGACGATGTCGATGCAATGGATCTGGCATCTGAAGAAAAGAGGGTACCAAGCTTTGCAGCCCGGTTCTGTCTTCCTCTTTTAGTCATCCCCATGCAGGAGAGACATTCAGTTGGAGAATGTTCAGGTCCTAAACATTTCAGACACCAATCATGGGTGTCAGTGATGGAAATGGTACCGCCACACTTAGTATATTTTTTAAAACCACTAGTTGGTTTTTCTATGATTTAGGAATATGGGGCCTAGTGCCCAAAATGGCGTCTAGCACCAAAGAGAAAAGTTTCTGAAAAGAAACAGTCTAAAGCCTAAGTTGTTGTTTTTTTTTTTGTATGAAAAGAAAAGAAAAGAACCGGCGGTACTGGTAGGTGTTGTGTGGTAGGCAAACGCAACCACAAGAAAAGAAATTTAAAGATGGAATTTTCTGCGGTGACAGGGAATAGATCCTGTCGGCTCCGCGGAAAATGAAGAACTGAAGAGGGACAGTTGGAAAGGCGGGAAGGCAGCGCGCATGTGCTGAGGGATGCTCCCAAAAGCGTTCCTATTGGACGCTGGGGAGCATTCCCGCGCAGGCTCCGTCGGTACCGAAGATACCCATATGTGAAGACTACATTTCTGCTTGTTCCTGGAGATATGCCCGTTCTCTGCCCCTTACCTGCTCAGTCCCACCACGTAATGCAGTAAGCAATTAGCATGCGATTTTTACCACAATGGCTGTGTTAGTAAACGTAGCAGTTACCGAAGTCCTGCTCTAACTGTTTAGCGTTTGCTATTGGCATACTGTGACATTTACAGTAGGAGAATTCAAATCTTTTGCTAACCATGTAAAGCTACTTTTTGGTTCTTTGTAACATAGTTTTATGTTTCCTTTTATGTTAATAACCCACACATTGTTTTCCATGTAACCTAGTTCTTATGTAATCTAGTTTTATGTTCACCTAATGTTTAATGTAATGCAATATTGCACTGTTTTGCTATATTGTTGTTTTAAAGTTCCTTGTAAACCGCCCCTGATCTCTGGAAGGGGCGGTATAGAAAAGCACACAAATAAATAAATAAAAAATAAAATGTACCAGACAAGAGGCACTCAACGGCACCAACATAGCACCTCCCACCTCCACAAAAACAATAAGAGGGGTTTGTCTGCCCCTATACAGCACTTTCAAACCCCACAAAAAATAGGTGCTCAGTGGTCCCAACAGAACACGTCGAACCCTCACAAAAACACAAAGGGCTCGGTGGCCCAACACAACACCAAGAGGGGTTAGGTAGCCCCAACACAACTCCTATCACTTCAAACTGGACCAGTATGGTGTTAATGTAAATACATATTCTGCAAGAAAGAAGAAGGTGCAAGATGCTCACACTCCAAGGAACACAAAGAAAAATCGAGAAACACAGCACAGTTTATGGCACTAAAATAAAATGATAAACACATTGTATTTTGGTGTTATAAACTGTGCTATGGTTCTTGCTTTTTCTTTTTGAACATATTGTATATTCTGCATCCACAGATACCTCTCCTCCATCAATGGGCACAGAGCAGAATCTAGGACATTTCCCCATAGAACTCAACGTCCCCAAAGAAAAATCGGACTCTGGTGTTGCTTCAGTAGCAGTCACTTATGCCCTCTCCCATAAGAACATAAGAAATGCTATACTGGGTCAGACCAAGGTCCATAAAGCCCAGTATCCTGTTTCCAACAGTGGACAATCCAGGCCACAAGTACCTGGCAAGTTCCCAAAAAGGCACACAGGTTCCACAATGCTTGCCTCTGAGTAAGTAGTGGATTTCCCGGGTCCTCTTTAATAATGGGGTGGAGGAGTGGCCTAGTGGCCTAGTGGTTGGGGCAAGGTACTTCAGGCCGGAAGGTCGGGGGTTCAAATCCCACTAGAGGACAGCAACCTTGGGCCGGAAGGACTGGGGTTTCTAGTCCCACAGGTGCTCCTTGTGGTCTTGGGCAAGCCACTTAACCCTCCATAGCCCATGTTCCCTGTAAAATAGTTCTCTGTGTGCTGTGCTTTCCTGTCTAATCAATGTGTTTATACCTCAAAAATTTCCTGTCATGATTTGACAATTTCCAATCTGTAATCAAACCGCTGCTGATCGCTGGAAGTAGCGGTATACAAATGTATACTAAATAAATAAATAAAATAAAATAGTTTATGGACCTTTCTTCCAGGAACTTGTCCAAACCTTTTTTAAACCCAGCTACATTAACAGCTTTTACTACATCCTCCAGTAAGAAATTCCAGAGTTTGATTATGCACTGAGTGAAAAACTATTTTCCGTATTAGTCTTAAATGGGTTGCGTGTCCTCTAATCTTTCTACTTTTTGATGGCGTAAACAACCGATCTACGTTTACCATTTCCACTCCATTCATTAATTTATAAACATCTACCATATCCCCCCCTCAGCCGTCTCTTTTCCAGGTTGAAGAGCCCTAACCTTTTAAGCTTCTCTTCATTGGAGTATCCTTCCATCCCCTTTATCATTTTTGTTACTCTTATCTGTACCTCTTCTAATTCTGCTATGTCTTTTTTAAGATATGGCGACCAGAATTGCATACAATATTCAAGGTGCAATCCCATACAAAATCCTACAAAGTCACTCAGGACCTATAGAGCAAATCTGCCATACCATAACAGTACTAACTTCCAAAACTCGCACAAGGAGTCTACCCAGAGAAAAGCAGCACCATAAAAACTGTAATGGCCCCTCCCTCCCCCCCTTCCGATGCAAAGGATAGGGGGACCTCACGGCTCCCCCTCCTACCTCCCTGATCCAAAGAAAATGTCCATGGCCCCTCCCAGGCACATACCTTACATTACCCTGGTAGTCTAGTGGCGAAATGGGCCAAACAAAATGGTCGCCATAATAAGGTGCTGTCCTCTAGCCTCATCTTTGTTAGGACTTATGAGAAGGGCAGGAATTCATTCAGTGTAACACAACTTTCTGCAATACTTAGAACATAGTTTTCAATTTGTTGTTTCGATTATAAAGAACAAATTTACTGGACACTTATGTGTCTCTCCTCTTCTATTTCCCCTAGCTGTCTATCTCTATCTTCCTTCTCTTCTTTCTCTTACAGCTCCCCAGCTTTCTACCATTCATTCCACTCTTTGAGGCATGTTTACTAAAGGTTAACACGCATTACTGAAAGTTAACACATGTTAAGTGCTGCCACGGCCCTTAGAAATGAATGGGCAGTGGCAACACAATGCACATTTAGTTTATTTAACACGCATTAACCTTTAGTAAACATGCTCCTTTGTTTCAACACCCTGTTCAGTTCTCTCCCTCCTATCATCATCATACTCCTCCTTTTTTTCTCTCTCTCTCTCAACCCATTTTCTTTTTCATCCATCTTCCCTGATGGTTAAAACCCCACTTTCTGTGGCAGGAGTGAAGTACCAAACTACTATGGTGGAGTATGATCATTTACCCTGTCTGGCACACAATGGCAGACTATCCAGTTGGGGCAGATGAGATAAAGAGGAGAGCTCCACCCTCCCTGTCCCAGGTCTCAACTCTATGACCTCTCCTTTCCTCTCTTCTCTCTCCCTACACTCCTCCTCATGAACTCCGCTATTCCTCTGGTTTTCTTTTCTTTGTGCCCTTTACTTCTTCTGCAAATTCCAGACTTCAATCTTTTCACCTTGCTGCTCCTTATACATGGAACAAACTTCCTCTATCTTTACGTCAATTCTCTCCCCCTCTTCAAATCCATGCTAAAAGCTTACCTCTTTGAGGCCGCATTTGGATCCTAATCCCTTGTTCTCCTTCCCTATTTGAACCCCCTTTGTTTCTCTTGTATTGTTCTGTCTATCTTGATTAGATTGTAATCTCTATGAGCAGAGACTGTCTTCTTTATATGTCTGTACAGCGCTGTGTACACCTTGTAGCACTATATAAATGATTAATAGTAGTAGTAGCAGGAGGCAGAGGAGCATACTCAGTGCATCTGAAACCAGGACTGTGCTGTGAGATGGTGCTGCCTGGACACAGTATCTGGGCTATATTAACCTAATCCACCAATCTCCGCACAGTTTATCTACTTGTGGTATTTTGAGTCAGTTTTATAATCAACATGTTGTTACCTTTATAAAGTCGACTGAAGGATTTCCTTTTACATAACCAGATGGCAGCACCCACAAAAGCCACAATGATGAAGACACAGGAGGTGCCGATAGTAGCCTGTGTGAAATCATGCATCTGTTTATCGTGAATGGGTAAAGTGCCATTGTTTCTCACCTTCAGCAAGACTGCAATGATAGAAAAAGAGGGAGAGAGAGATCAGCTCAGACATTCCAGTTTCACTCTCAATATGTTCTGAAACCTGGCTAGCAAAACTAAGGGTTCCTTTGTTCACGTTTTTCTATTTTACCTCATTCTCCCTCATCCCTTTCACCTCTTTCTGTTACTTACTACTACTACAACTACTAGTACTACTACTTATCATTTGTATAGCGATATAAGGCATACGCAACATATAAAAGATGGTCCCTGCTCATCAGAGCTTATAATCTAGTCAAGACAGACAACACAACAGCTGAGGACAAGGATATATCTAGGGAAATGGTACGGAAATGCATAGGAGACTAAGCGGATCAGGATCCAAAAGCGGCCTCGAAGAGGTGAGTTTTCAGATTAGATTTGGAAAGGGCCAGAGATGAAGCCTGACGCACAGACTCAGGTAGTTTGTTCCAGGCATAAGGAGCAGCAAGGTGGAAGAATCAAAGGCTGGAGTTGGCAGTAGAAGAGAAGGGCACAGATAGATGGGATCTGCCAGGTCTGAGTTCCTGAGGAGGGGTGTAGGGAGAGACAAGAGAAGAGCAGCAGAATGAGTACACGTATAGGTCAGTAGAAGAAGTATGAAATAGATACGGAAACAAATAGGGAGAGAAGAGGGAGAGATGAGAGGGAAATGAATAAGATTAAAAAGGTTACGCATTGACCTGCCCTGGGAGTGTGAAAAAAGTCTAGGGGAGCCAGGGTTGGGGTTGATATCTCCAGATACCAATTCAAAATAGAATGTTTTCAGTGCTTTTTTTTTTTTAAATTTGTAAAAAGATATCTCCGTTCAAATTTCTTGGAGTACTGCATTCCAAAGTGCTGATGCCAAATAAAAAAAATGCCGCTTGTCGAGTGACATCAAGATACGAGGTAAGCCCTAGAGGTTGAGAGATTTGCTAATCTGTTTTGCTGGAGGGATCAAAGAATTCTTCCTGGAATATACAGTATCAGTAAATCAGAGAGATAGACTGGAAGGCCTGTACAAAAAGCCATATGTTACTACTACTACTACTACTACTGAACATTTGTATAGCACTACAAGACATACGCAGCACTGCACAGACACATGTAAAAGGTGGTCCCTGCTCATCAGAGCATACAGTCTAGTTAAGTCAGACAAAACAGTAGCTGTAGACATGGCTAAGGAGACACAAAGGAGATCAGGTGAGCCAAGATCCGAAAGCGGCAGCAAAGAGGTGAGTTTTCAGCCTGGATTTGAAAGGGATCAGTTTGTTCCAGGCATAAGGAGCAGCAAGGTGAAAGGAGCAAAGTCTGCAGTTTGCAATAGAAGGGCACAGATAGAAGTGATTTGCCAGAAGAACGAAGTTCCTGAGGAGGGTTGTAGGGAGAGATAAGAGAGGAAAGGTAATGAGGAGCTGCAGAGGGAAAGCACTTATAGGTCAGCAGAAGTTTGAACTGGATACAAAAACAGGGAGCCAATGAAGTGACTTGAGAAGAGGGGTAATATGGGCATGACGAGGCTGGCAGAAGATTAACTGCGCAGCAGAGTGGTGAACAGACTGAAGGGGAGAGAGATGGTTCAGAGAGAGACCAGCAAGGAGTAGGTTACAATAGTCTAGATGGGAGGTGACTAAGGAGTGGATAAGTGTCTTAGTAGTATGATAGCAGGTTTTAGCTATCAGTTAGATCTGTATGGAGAAGGAAAGAGAGGAGCCAAGATGACCCAAAGGTTACAAGCTAAGGAGACAGGGAGGAGTATTTATTTAACAAGTTTTTATATACCACCTCTTCCAGAAATCAGGGGCAGTTTACATAAAACAATTGAAAACACTTTACACTGAAGATAATAATTTATGTACAGTTAACATATGAAACTATCTTACAGTAAACTATGTACAGTGTTAGCTTAAGTATGTACAATTTTGCAATGAGCTTTGGTATTCTTCATGAGAGGTTGGGTCTAGGTGTGCCTATGTATCTGAAGGTTGGGCCGTATTATGGGAACTTCCATAATTCTCACTGAACAGATATGTCTTTAGCTCTTTTCTGAACTGAAGGAGATCTTTAATTGACCTTAGATTATCTGGGAGGGCGTTCCACAGTGCAGGGGCAACATAAGAGAAGGTTCTGGCGCTGGTAGAGTGGTTAGTGTTACGGATGTGGTTTGGTATAATGTATGTGTTTTGTGAGCAATTTCTTCAAAGTCTGGATTCCGTAGGGGATATTAGTAGAGAAAGCACAGTTACTTACCTGTAACAGGTGATCTCTGGGAACAGCAGGAATAAGTCTTCACATATGGGTACGTCGGTACCGACGGAGCCTGCATGGGAATGCTCCCCAGCATCCAATCAGAAAGCTTTTGGGAGCATCCCTCGCGCCTGCGCACTGCCTTCCCGCCTTTTCCACTGCCTCTCCTCAGTTGAGTTTCATAGCTGAGACAAAAGGAGAGAAAGAGGAAAGGAAGATAGATAGATAGATACAACTCCTAGGGGAGGTGGGTGGGTTATGAAGACTTATTCCTGCTGTTCCCAGAGATAGCACAGTTACTTACCTGTAACAGGTGATCTCTGGGAACAGCAGGAATTAGTCCTCACATATGGGTACGTCGGTACCGACGGAGCCCGTGCGGGAAAGCTCCCCAGCTTCTTAGAATAGAAGCTTTTGGGACCTCCCACTGCACATGCGCACTGCCTTCCCGCCTTCCTGAACAGCTCTCCTCAGTTTTGAGTTTATAGCTGAGTCAACAGAGAGAGGACAGGAAGATAGATAGATAAAAGATACAACTCCTAGGGGAGGTGGGTGGGTTGTGAGGACTAATTCCTGCTGTTCCCAGAGATCACCTGTTACAGGTAAGTAACTGTGCTATCTCCAGGAACAAGCAGGAATAAGTCCTCACATATGGGGACTCCCTAGCTTAGATGCATGGGATCCCCTGTAAAGGTTCGCCATCTTCGTATGGATCTCAGGCATCCATTCTGGGAAGGTGGGCAGGAGTTGTTTAGGAATGGAACAGGTGCTTGAGGACAGCCTGGCCAAACAAGGCATCCCGGCGGGAGTCCTTGTCCAAACAGTAATGGGCTGTGAAGGTATGAACCGAGGCCCAGGTAGCGGCTCGACAGATCTGATCTATGGAAACAGAGTGCAGATGAGCCATAGAAGTTGCCATGGCCCTCACATTGTGAGCAGTGACATGGCCTTCCAGAGAAATGTTTTTGCTCTGGTAAGCAAAAGAAATACACTGAGCAATCCAATTGGAAAGTGTACGCTTGGAGACTGGAAGTCCCAAATGGGAAGGATCAAAGGCCACAAAAAGTTGAGAAGACTTTCGATGTGGCTGAGTCCTATTAAGGTAAAAAGCGAGAGCTCTTTTACAATCCAGAGTATGAAGGTTCCTCTCTGCATTGGATGCATGAGGAGCTGGAAAAAAGACAGGTAGATATACCTCTTGATTAAGATGAAAAGGCGAGACCACTTTAGGCATAAAGTGGGGATTCGTCCTAAGGACCACCTTATCATGATGAAATCTTGTGTAAGGTGGATTAGCCACTAAAGCCTGCAGCTCACTGATGCGGCGAGCCGAAGTGACTGCAATGAGGAAGATGACCTTCCAGGAAAGAAATTTCAAGGAGGTGGAAAACATTGGCTCAAAAGGTGGCTTCATAAGTTGACCGAGCACTAGATTCAAATCCCATGCGACCGGGGGTGGTCTGATGGGAGGTTTAGTGAGAGTCAGGCCTCTCATGAATCTTGCAACAAGAGGATGAGAGGAGATAGGTTGTCCATTTATATGTTGCAAGGATGCTGCAATAGCACTTAAATGGACTCTTACCGAATTCGTCTTGAGGCCTGCATTGGATAGATGCAGGAGATAATCAAGAAGAGAATTCAAAGGAAGTGCCAGAGGGTCAAGACCCTGCTGAGCACACCAAATGGAAAAACGTTTCCATTTGAAAGCATAGGAACGCCTGGTAGAGGGTTTCCTAGAGGCAGAAAGGATATCTTTCACTGGTTGGGAAAGATGAAAGTCTTGAAGGCTTAAGCCTTCAGTAACCAAGCACTGAGGTGAAGGGATTTGGGGTTTGGGTGCCACAAAGTCCCCTCCTCCTGAGACAGGAGGTCTGGCGCAGCTCCCAGATCCAAGTAGGATCCCTGGGAGAGCTGTAGAAGTAGAGGGAACCACACTTGGCGTGGCCAGCGTGGAGCTATGAGGATCATAGTTCCATGATCCCTCTGGAGTTTGAACAGAGTCTTGGGAATCAAAGGAATGGGTGGAAAGGCATATAGGAATGCCTGACTCCAATTCAGGAGAAAGGCGTCCGTAGCCTGAGCTCCCTGACACGGAGTTCTGGAACAGAACCGGGGAAGTTTGGCATTCCACGGACTTGCAAAGAGGTCTATGTCCGGGGTCCCCCATTCCTGAAAGATTCGGTTTATTTGGTCCAAATGTAGGGACCATTCGTGTGGCAGCAGAACTCGACTGAGCCTGTCTGCCCGAGAGTTTTGAACTCCTGGGAGATACACTGCTAGCAGGTGAATCTGATGCTCTCTGGCGAAGGCCCATAGTCTTAGAGCTTCGTTGCAAAGCGACAGAGAGCCCGTCCCTCCTTGTTTGTTTATGTAAAACATGGCCACCTGATTGTCCGTCTGAACTAGGACAGTGAGGTTGGCTAGGAGGGAGTGGAAGACCTTGAGGGCAAGGTAAATTGCTCGCAGTTCCAGAAGATTGATATGAAGGGTGGTCTCTTGTAGAGACCAAGTGCCCTGAGTGGAGAGAGTTTGCAGATGGGCTCCCCACCCTGTTTGGGAGGCATCTGTTGTGAGGGTTGCTTGGGGTAGCAATGGTTGAAATGGAGCCCCCAACAACAGATTCTTGGTGGAAGTCCACCAGTGGAGGGACCAAAACAGACGATCGGAGGTTTGTATTTGGTCTGAGAGCGCTCCTGACGCCTGAGTCCACTGAGTGGCCAGGGTCCATTGAGCTGCTCTCATATGAAGACGAGCATAGGGCACCACATGCACTGTGGAGGCCATATGACCCAGTAGGCGTAGCATTTCCCTGGCTGTCAAGTGAGTGCTGGACTGAGCTTGGGAGGCCAAACTCAGGAGGCGCTGGCCTCGAACATGTGGAAGGTAGGCCCTTGCAGTGATGGTGTCCAACTGGGCCCCTATGAATTCTAGAGATTGAGTAGGGATGAGTTGGGACTTGGGAAGGTTTACTACCAGTCCCAGATACTGCAAAAGGCTCCTTGTGTGGTCCAGGGAAATCTGGGCCTGTGACTGAGTTGGAGCTCGGATGAGCCAGTCGTCCAGATATGGGAAGACAAAGATTCCCATGCCTCTTAGAAATGCGGCTACGACTGCCATGCATTTTGTGAATACTCTTGGAGCAGAGGCTAGACCGAAGGGGAGTACTCTGTATTGGAAATGTTTTCCCTGAAACAGAAAGCGAAGATACTTTCTGTGGGATGGATGGATGAGTATATGTGTATACGCATCCTGTAGGTCTAGAGAACAAAGCCAGTCCTGACCCTGGAGGTAAGGAAGGAGAATGCCGAGAGACAGCATTTTGAATTTCTCCTTGAAGAGAAATTTGTTCAATTCTCTCAGATCTAGGATTGGTCTGAATCCCCCTGTCTTCTTTGGAATGAGAAAATAAGGGGAGTAGAAACCGGACCCTTGTTGAGGAAGAGGAACCTCTTCTATGGCCCCTTGGGCAAGAAGAGAGGAAACCTCTTGACCCAACAGGGTTAGGAGAGATGGGGGAGAATTGAATGGTCTCACCATATGATGGGGAGGAAGGCTGGAGAAATGAAGTTTGTAACCCTCTCGAATGATAGAGAGGGTCCATTGTTCTGTTGTGATTTGTTCCCATCTGGGAGCAAAGTGAACCAACCTTCCGGGTATGGTGAGAGGTTCTGGTTGTGTTAGAAGCAGAAGTGGCAAGTTCCCTAGGAGCAAGTCAAAACCCCTGAGGGGTTGGAGCCTGCTGAGCTACAGTAGCTGCTGCAGGCTTAGCTCGTGCTTGTTTGGATTGCTGACGCTTAGCAGTATAGCGAGGTTGAGAAGACTGCTGGCCAGTATTTGAAGCAACTCTGGCCTTCTTATAGTAAGGCCTTTTAAAAGACTTTTTCTTAGTAGGAATTGAAGTGGACTTTGAAAGTCTTTCCAAGGTGGCATTTTCAGCATCCATCTGGGTGGCTTTGATTTGCCACTCTTCCCCAAATAAGTTCTCACCTGTACAGGGCAGATTCCGTAAGCCATCTAGAACCCAAGGTTCCAGATCAGAGGCCTGGAGCCAAGCAAGACGTCGGGCTGCAATAGCAATGCCCGAAGCCCTACTGGCTCCCTCAAAGGAATCATATGCTGCCCTATTAGAGAACTTAGAAACCTCTAAGAGTTGTTTCACTAGGGAAAGGAATCCCTGCTTTTTATCCTCAGGGATAAAGGGGGCAAAATGCTGCACCTTTTTGGCAAGTTCCTCCAGGAACATGCCCATATAGAGACTGTAGGAATTAATCCTGGCTATAAGCATACTAGCCTGGAAAATTTTCCTACCAAAAGAGTCCAAAGTCTTACATTCCCGTCCTGGAGGGGTGGAAGAGTGCCTTTTGGTACTCCTAATCTTCTTCATTGCAGACTTCACCACAATAGAGTGGTGGGGCAATTGAGTCTTTTGGAAACCAGGAGAAGGAGGGACCCTATACATGGTGTCCAACCTACGGGAATAAGGAGACAAAGTCAAAGGATTTTCCCAGAAATCCATCAGTTGTTCTTGAAGGATTTCATGGATAGGCAGGGTAACTGCCTCCTTAGGGGCCTTTGAGTATCCCAAAATATCCAGTTTTTTGGATCTGGGTTCCTTTTCAGAGGATGTGGTAATAGAAAGGGCTGTAGCCATATCTAAAACAAAGTCCTGGAAGGACAAATCCTCTGGAGGGGACATTCTCCTTTTAGGAGAAGAGGGCTCCTCAGGTAAGTTGAGTGAAAACTCAGCAGAATCATCAGAGGAGTGAAAATCCTCAGAGGAATCGGTGCTTTCCTCTAACGCACGATACGCGTACCGATCGGTATCGATATCGGGCGTATCGGGTATGGAACCGGTATGGAGCGAAAGCCCATACGGTACCGACTTGCGTTTAGAGGTGGACGGCCTCGATACCGGCATGGCGGACGATACCGGTATCGGGCCCGGAACCGCTGAAAGCGGAACCGATGGCGTTGCAGCTTTAATGAAAGCCATGACGGCCTGCTGCATGGACTGTACAGTATCGCCCATGGACGCCATAGCTGCCTGGATGTCGGTACCGGAGTGCCCCGGTACCCCAGAGCAGGCTAACAGGTGATCTGTCGAGGCCGTAGCATCGATATCAACCTGAGACCCCTGAATTGGCGTTTTTGGAAGTTGGACTTCCCGCCGGGGTTGTTTGGCTGGGGCAGGGTCCTCAAGTTCTAAGCTAAGAGCCTCTCGATGCTTTGAAGGAGATTTGCTCTTTGAGGACTTGCCCACAGAAGGTTTGGTTACCTGAGATCCATCCGGAGAAGAAGACCTGGATGACTGTGATGCTGTATTCTCTGAAGCAAACAGCACATGGAATTTGTTGGCCCGGTTCTGCAGCCCACGTTTAGACATGTGGGAGCAAGATGGGCAGTCCGGTATGGAATGGTCAGGCCCCAAACATTTCAGACACCAGTCATGGGTGTCTGTGACTGAAATAACAGCATTACATTTGGTACACTTCTTAAATCCAGGGGCTGGCTTCTCCATGAGGAGAAATTGAGTAGGCCGAGAGGCCTCTCTGAAGTGACCAAAAAGCTAAAAAATAAGAAAAAAGAATTATAATTTTTTAAAGAAAGAAAGAAAAGACCGGCGATACCGGTATCGGTATGGGGAAGGCAGGTACGCGGTCTAAAGAAACAAATAAAATAACAATTTCTTCAGCGGTGACAGGAACACGAAACTGAGGAGAGCTGTTCAGGAAGGCGGGAAGGCAGTGCGCATGTGCAGTGGGAGGTCCCAAAAGCTTCTATTCTAAGAAGCTGGGGAGCTTTCCCGCACGGGCTCCGTCGGTACCGACGTACCCATATGTGAGGACTTATTCCTGCTTGTTCCTGGAGATCACCTGTTACAGGTAAGTAACTGTGCTATCTCCAGGAACAAGCAGGAATGAGTCTTCACATATGGGGACTCCCTAGCTATAGATGCCAGGGGGAGATCCCATAAAATGCGTGTCCCTGGATCAGGACTGCAGTTCCCACACATGGATCTCCGGCATCCCATGAGGGATGGAGGGTAGGAGTTGAAAGGAGAGGTAGCTGTAAGAAAAAACAGCAAAGCTAAGGACTACAGGAGAGGAGTCCTTGGTATGTATGATAAGTACCATTAAAAATATTTCATGAACAATCACAAAATGGATCTTACCTACTGAATTGTAGGAAGTAGAGAGCGTGATGGAGTCTACAGGAGGATCAGTAGAGGATCCTCAAGGTGACCTCACAGCAGTGAGGGCAAAGGTCCAAATCTGGAATTGGCAGGTGACTCAGGTGTCAACTGGGGTAGTATAAGAATGGCAGATCTTCAGTGGAAAGCTTTATGGAAAAAGCTGAAAACTCTTTTAGCTACAGAGGTATTAACATTGAGGAGTAAAAGAGGAAGACTGACCGATTTGGACAAGTAGCCCAGTCCTGGAGGGAAGAGAGGGTATGGAAAAAGCTCGTATTCCCAAGGAGGACAGATTCGTGAAGGCTGAAACCTCAGAACTACTGGAGGTCTACACTGTCTTTCCTAGCTGTTGAGAGATAGGAAAGATACTGAAGCGTGATGCTGCAGGGATAGCGAGACTTAAAGTGGAAGCTGTTAGTACCACAGTAGTGGTTGTGTGCATAACAGCCCCCACATGTCAAGGGACAGTATGAAGATATGCTGGCCCACTGTCTGGAACCTTTAAGAAGGTAAAAACCTTTATAGCATAGACAATTAGGGAGATAGTATGTGATACATATTTACCTATAAAAAGCATCTCGACAGATACATATTTTAGGGGGATATATATATGTGTGTATATATATAGATATATATAGGGGCATAACCTATGCACACACAGCTTACAGACATATGTATGTATAGAAATATATAGAGATATATACATACATGAATATGTAAGTCTGAAGATACATGTCTGCAACTAAGCCCCATAAGGACATTCACATGAGAGATGTGAAGGAGAAAGATTCATCTAATAACAAGAAGGTGGAACCTACTTGAAAAGATACATAGAGAATCTATTCCTCTGGGCTAAGAGGGTGCAGGAATGCTATCCAGTGAAATAACCAGGATGGTTGCGTGAAAAAACAGAGGATAATATCAGTCCGTAGAGAGCAAGTCGTGAGTTCTGTAGAATTCTGACATGGTAAATGGACAGAAACGCATAGAAGGAGATACCAGGTTGACCCACTGGAGGGACACAAGGGTATCATGCGTTACTAGTAGAATATGTGCTGTCCATGAGGAGTAGGATAGCATGAGGCCAAGCTGTAAGGAAAAAAGAGCATATTCCTGCAGGAGTGGGAACTCCTTGGACATTCACGCAGAAAAGCTTATATCCTGTATTATAACAGGAGACAAGAGGGTGTGGAGAACCCTCACAGTCATGGAAAATGACTGATAAGCCTTTTCTACTATATAGAATAGCCATCAGAGACAAAGATCAATGCTCTCTAGCAATGGCCCATAGTAGAAAGCTTCTCTGAAGATTGCAGAGAGCATTATGCAGGAGAATTAGGATATAAGACTGACTGTAGGTCAGCTGTGTTGCCACATCCAAGTGAATGGAGATGGCCAGAAAGAAGATAATGGGAGAAGCCTGAAGTGAGTAGGATTATCCAAGATAGATGAGAACTATCTTGGAATCACTACTAAGGCTAGACAAAAGTAGTGGAAGACAGACTGGAACTTGTGGGAAGTACCAGCAGTTCAATCACTGTAACTCCTGCATGAACAGTAGCTGAAAAAGACAGCAGAGAAAATCTTCCTGTGTAAAACAGAGAGAACAGACAAAGGGAGAGGAAATATTCCTGTCCCTGTCTGATAAGCTGTCCAGAGAATTTATTCAAGGAAAAAATTCTACACTGGAATGAGGGCTAGAGAAGCTGTTCAGTATGGTACCACTCATTCAGGGGAAACCCTGGATGAGAGGGTAGAGACAACAGGTAACTGAAGGGTGACTTACCATATGGTGAGTCAGCTGAAGGAAAAAATGTTCATGTTGGGACAGAAACTATCACGGGATAGTTGTTAACTTCTCTTCTTGGAAGGAAGAAGAGGAGAAATCTGTAACCCATGGACAAGAATATTCTGACAGCTTAGCATGAAGAAAGGAAACTACGTGTAGAGCTTTAAAGAAAAAACAGTGAACAAACTTCTGCTAAGAAGAAGTTAACTGTAGGTTGCAACCTTCAGGAACCTATGGTAGCTGGGTATGTTCAGACTGGCTAGAGTTTGGATTCTTCAGACCAGGACGAGGTGTCCCCTGCTTGGGTACATCTGAATGATGGGCAGGAGAAGAGTGAAACCTTCTTTTCTTAGGGAAAGAAGGTTTGGTAGGACATTTCCTACCTCCTGGGGAAGAAAAAGGCTTAGGATGGTCCCTAGAACCAGGGAAGTCAGTGGAGCAATGAGCAACCTGACATAAAGCCTCCTTATTGAAGAGATTTTCTCCAGTACAAGGAGAATTACCCAGTGTGTGTTGTGCCCATCTGCTCAAGTCTGAAGCTTGTAGCCAGGCTTTACGATGTGCTCCTATGGCAATAGCAGAGGATCTGCTAACAGACTCAAAAGAGTCTAGAGAAGCACGAGAAAGAAACCAAGAGATATTCTGGCTATGACTAAGAAGCAAGGAATAGTCTGCAGCCTTAGGTTCCGATAGAAAAGGAGTCAAAAGAGATAATTTCTTTGTGACCTCCTGGAGAGATAGACTCATATAAAAAATATAAGAGATAATCCTTGATGCCAGCATAGATGTTTGTAAGGTTTGACGTCCAAAGGCATCAAGTGCTTTAGATGCACGACCTGGCGGATAAGAAGAATGCTTCTTCTTGCTTTTTACCTTCCTCATTGCGGATTCCACTACAAGGGAATGATGGGGAAGTTGAGTTTTTTGAAACCCTGGAGAGGGGGGCACCTGATACAGAACATCAGTTGCTGTAGAAGGTGAGGGCACCCTTAAAGGTGATTCCCATATTCTCAGAAGAAGATCCTGCAAAAAATGATGTAAAGGAAGCATTATATTTTCCTTTTCTGCAGGAGAGCCTCGAGTAGGATCACAGCCAGGGATAGGAATAGCAAGAAAGGTTGCCATGTCAAGGAGAAATTTCTGAAAAGAAGGATCTCCAATGGGAACTATCCCTGGGTAGGGTAAGGTTGAAGGAGCAGCCTGAGCACCAGAGGACGTACTGGTCTGGTGCCGAAAAAGAACCCCACTAGCTGGATAGTGGTACTGGCAGTCACGATTTGAGGCAGTCAGTACTGCATCGTCCATGCCAGGTATCGATTCCAAACTAGGCATAGAAAGGATCGATGGTACCGGTGTAACTGCAGGAACCGACTTCGATACCGATACCGGTAGCTGAGTCGGAATCGGAGACGGTAACGTCATCGAAACAGTCATCGGAGGCTGCTCAAGCGGTATCGAGGCAACCAGAAACGCTTGGTGAATATCCTCGGTACTGCATATCCGGAAACGATAAGGGTAGGTTCCGAGACGCGTCGGTACCCAGTCATCTAGACTAGATATCGATTGCAGACTCGGCATCGAAGGGAGTGAGTCTATCGATGCATGTCTAGAGGGTACCGACATCGGTGGTGGTATCGGTGATGTTGCCGATACAGGAAAGTCAATCTGGGCTGTATTGATCGGTCCCGAAGGTACCGAGGACGCCAGATGACGATCCCTGGTGAAGAGTGGATCACTCAACACCGGTGCCGATGCCGGGGTATCGGTACAGCTCGAAGCGGATGCCACCACCGAGCATGGCTCAGATACAGGAAAGTCAATCTGGAACGTATCGATCGGTCCCGAAGGTACCGAGGACGCCAGATGACGATCCCTGGTGAAGAGTGGATCACTCAACACCGGTGCCGATGCCGGGGTATCGGTACCGCTCGAAGCGGATGCCACCACCAAGCATGGCTCAGGTATGTTCTGTGAGGGGTGAGCCCCAGGAACAACCTGAAACCCCTGAAATGCTTTGGAGCCTGGAGACTCCCGCCGGGGTTTGCATGCCAATAGGGTCTTGAGGGCAAGGCCGGAGCCGTCATCATGCTTGGCATGAGACCTACCACTCAAGGATTGGCTAGTCTTAACAGACTGTTTGTGGGTTACCTGATCCTGTAGAGAAGAAAAGGCAGGTGCCCTCACTCCGGGAGGGAAAACGGTAACGAGGGAAACTTGAAAGAGGGAAGTTCTTCTCACAGATTTGCAGCCTGATTGTTCAGGGGAAAAAGGGTCAGGACCCAAACAGGTTAGACACCAGGCATTGGAGTCTAAAAAGAAAACTCTGCTTCCACAGTGAAGGCACTTCTTAGGAGAAGAAGGCTCCATGATGGAGAGGACTTGTAGGCCCAAAAAATTTAAGACAGAAACAGAGGGAAAAATCTCTCTGAGTTTAAGAAAAAGAAAAGAAAAACCCACCGGCGGTACCGGTGGCGGCGGGAAAAACAGCCGCGACCACAAGAAAACAAGAAATAAAGAATTTAAAGAAAAAAGTTTCTGCGGTGACAGGAGGACGTCCTGCCGGCTCCGCGGAAAAATGAAAACTGAGGAGAGGCAGTGGAAAAGGCGGGAAGGCAGTGCGCAGGCGCGAGGGATGCTCCCAAAAGCTTTCTGATTGGATGCTGGGGAGCATTCCCGTGCAGGCTCCCTCGGTACCAACGTACCCATATGTGAAGACTCATTCCTGCTTGTTCCTGGAGATGACAGGGTAGTTATGGATATTTTGCCATGGTGCTTGAATATGATCATCAAGTACTTGTATTTCATCCTTGCTCCAACTGGGAGCCAATGGAGGTTGTAGAGGATTGGGGTGATGTGGTCAGTGTGGTGAGCTTTATATAGGGTGCAAGCTGCTAAATTCTGGGCTAGTTGTAGCTGGTGGATTGATTTCTTTGGTAAGCCTTGTAGGATACTGTTGCAGTAATCAATGTGGGGGGTTATGAGTGCTTGTAGGATAGTTCTAAAGTCATGTTCTTCTAGGATGGGCCTTAGGTGTTGGATCATGCGGAGCTTGTAGTATACAGTTTTTGTGATTGATTTTATATGGGAGATCATGTTTAGTGTCTGGTCAAGGATTACTCCAAGGTATTTTACTTCCACTTTGGCTTCAAGTTCAATTTCTTGTAGCAGAATTTTGTTAGGTGGGGTGAAGGTTGGATTCCTATGGATGAAAAGTACTTCTGTTTTTTTATAGTTAATTTTCAGTTTGTGTGCAGTGAGCCAATCAGTTATATCTCTTAAGCATGTAGTTATTTGGGAGTAGTCTGGGTTAGAAGTGTCTACGGGATGAACATTATTATATCATCTGCATAGAGATGATATAGTATGTTATGTTTTTTAAAGATGTTGCATATTAGCTGGATATACAGGTTAAATAGTAGGGTGGATAAGGAGGATCCTTGAGGGATGCCTTGCTTTTGATTGAAGGTGGTGGATGATTTCTGGCAAATCCAGATCTGTTGAGAGAGGTTTGACAGGTAGGACTCAAACCATTGAATGACCAGTCCCTGCAAACCAATCTGTTTTAGTCTTCTGATGAGTGTTTGGTGGTCGATTCTGTCAAAACCAATAGAAATTCAGCACCAACTGCTGAAACCACCCAAATCTCCCTTGTCTGAAACCAAAATGAGCACATGACCATGTTGTGAATTGTATATGTTGTGAATTGTATATAGGTCCCCTGTTAGCCAAGTTAAATGTCCTGTTCATCTGTAAACACAAAGTACTATTGGAAATGTGTGATTTCATTGTTTATTGTAAACCGCGCTGATGCTGAATAGCACGGTATAGAAAAGACTATAAATAAATAAATAAATAAAATGCAGATGCAATGTCTATGAAAATTAGTATGAATGCCTGTCTGGCTGAGTTCAAACCACGTATAAGTCTGTCTAGGAGAGATAGCATCAGGGTCTCAACACTATGTTGGGGACAAAACCCATATTGTTGTTCGTCGAGTGGCGAGTTTAGCTCAATATAATCTTGAAGTTGTAACTGGACTATTTTTTCTATATTTTTTGCTAGGAATGGCATGCTTGAGATGGGTCTGTATGAACTAGGATGGTGTATGTCAACAGATGCTGATTTTAGAACTGGTCGTAGTGATGCTTGCTTTAAGATTGATGGCATATAACAGGGGTTCTCAACCCTGTCCTCGGGACCCACCTAGCCAGTCGGGTTTTCAGGATAACCACAATGAATATGCATGGGAGAGATTTGCATATAATGGAGGCAGTGTATGCAAATCTCATACATATTCATTGTGGTTATCCTGAAAACCCGAATGGCTAGGTGGGTCCCGAGGACAGGGTTGAGAACCCCTGGCATATAACCTTGTTGTAGAGATTGATTAACCATCTCTAGGATGATTGGGGTAAATTCCTCTTTTGATGCTTTGAGCCTGCTAACTGGGCAGGAGTCACTGGGGGATGTGGTAGTGTTAATAGTTGTTATTATGGTCTTGAGATATTTTCTATCAATATAATGGAAAGTTGACCATGAATTTTGACAAGCGTAGTAGGAGTCATTGGGTTGTATGCTGTAGGGGGGGGGGGAGGGGGCGTAAGGGAATATATTGTTCTTGAGTAGTGGGTCCAGTTTTTCCATCTAGTAATTTGCTAGGATTTGGGGGTGTATGACTATTTTGTCGTCATCAGGGGTGGGTGATCTTGTTAAAGATTTAACAATAGAAAATAATTCTCTCGGCCTGTTGAGAGATTTGTTGAGTAATGTGGTATGGTACTCCTTCCTCGTGTTAATTGTGTCCTTGTATGTTGTTAGAGTAAGCATGTATTTTTTTGTCATCTTCTGATCTTGTGTGTCTTCATTTATGTTCAATTGAGCGTAGTTTTTGTTTTAGTTTCCTTAATTCAGTTGTGTATCATGTTTTCATAGATTTCTGCTTTGTTTTTTTGTGTATGGCAGTAGCTAGGGCAGCATTAGCTATGGCGGAATTCCAATACTGTATGATATCATCTAGGTTGGTGAGGGATTGATCTAGCTGGGGTAGGGTATTGTTCAGGAAAGTTTCCTTATCGTAAGGTTTGTATTTGATTTGAAATATTTGGTGTTCATAATGTGTATTTTGGGCAGTTGATGTAGGTATTATGCATTCTATAAGGAAGTGATCTGTCCATGGTAGGGGGGTGGATCTTGGATTTTTATAGTGTATGTCGTGTGTGATATTGTTTTGCAGGAAGATAACATCCAGAATATTACTTTTTTATGTGTTGGGGTCTGGACGACTTGATGGAAGCCATTGTCAGACATGGCATTAATGAAGTGGGTTGAGTGAGTGCTGAGGAGTGACGGAAGATTTAAATCTCCAAGGATAATATGAGATTTATTTAGTGTTGTGGTACAAGCTGTTTCCAGGATAGATGCCAGGTTGTCTGGGGATGTAGAAGGAGGTCTATATATTAGAGATATTATTGTGTGTTTATTTTCAATGGTAAGCATGTCCATATCCTCAATGTTTTTGCTAGTACGTAGGGTTGTATTTAGGTCCTTCTTGGCTAGAATAATGACACCTCCTCCACATTTGATTGATCTTGGGCAATGGTATATTTTATAATCAGGGAGTGCTAGTTGGTTTATCAAGACTGAATCTGCTTCTGTAAACCAAGTTTCTGTGAGACAAAGTATGTCTGGTGAGTTGTTTTTAATAAGATCCTGTAGGATAGGGATTTTGCTTCTAGCTGACCTTGTATTTAGGGGGAGGCATTTTATGGGATAGAATGATAAAGAGGGTAGCTTCAGATGATGTGAGGTTTGAGGCTCTATGTGGATGAGTCTGTTGTTACTTTGTTTATAGTAGCTGTAGGGATGGTGTGGGTGGAAGAGGGTCCCAATAGTCCCTGTGATGATGTTGGATTATAGGGATGTTATAGTGTTGTGAAGTGGAAGTGTGAAGCGATTGGGCAGGTAGTGTGAGAAGAAGTAGTAGAAGCCCTAGGTGGTAAAGTATGTTGTGTTTTTCCATTTTGTATTTCAATATTATTGAAATTAACAATAACAAAATTAACAGATTTATGCAGATATACAATCTGATGTAGACAAGAATATAAGGATGAAAAAGAGAAATTAGACTTACCTGCTAATTGTTATTCCTTGAGGAACTCCATTCCAGTCCCGCACCTCTGGGTAGTGTACTCTTCCAGCATCTTGGAGACTGAGCATGTCATCTTTTTGATGACACTAGTGTACATATGCAGCTGGCACCACCCACCAGCCCCAGTACCTATTGACAAAGCAGACTCAGAGGAGCAACAAATAAATAGTTAAACATGCAACAAACACTTCTACATCTAAATAAACTAGTACCCCCTCCATCCCCTGGAAAGGATACCCGGTCCCCACCTCCAGGATAGGGAGGTCTACCTGTTGAGCGCCTGAGCAACTCCAACCAGCGGGAAGTGAGCACCGGACAGCTCTTCTGGTACGCCCCTCCCCCAAACACTGATTACACACCCCTTCCCAGCTCTCCCTGGCCACTTCCTCCACCAAGGGAAACCACTTCAGGACCAGGTGTGCATAGATTATCACAGAAAGCCCTCAGGGAGGGTTCCGAAACTGGACTGGAGTTCCTCAAGGAACAACAATTAGCAGGTAAGTCTAATTTCTCTTTCCTTATCATCCCTCCAGTCCAGTCCCGCATCTCTGGGATGTATCAGAGCAGTTAAACCAATGGGAGGGACCCGCACAACCAGCCTGAAGCACTGCCAATCCGAAATAAGCATCCCCCGCCACCTGGACATACAGGCAAAAATATTCAGATAAAGTATGACACCCTACAGATTTCCACCAGTGGTACTCTGCCCACGAGGCTGCCTGAGCCCTAGTGGAATGCGTCTGCAACCCCGCCGGCACTGCTCTACCCTTCAAGATGTATGCAGACATGATTGCCTCACTGATCCATCTGGAAATGGAGGCTTAGCTGCCACCTCACTTTTATGCGACCCGCCAAACAGAACCAACAGATAGTCCGATCGCCGAAAGGACAATGCCCTTTTCACATGCTTTCGCATTCAAGTGGTACAGCTGTGGAGTGGCAAAGCCCATATCCACTCTCGCCCACATCTGCGCTCGCCAGAGCCGGTAAGGAAACGGCCTGATTTACATGAAATGCTCACACCACATTAGGCAAAAATGAAGGTACCAGGCGCAGGACTACTTTCTCCTTGGAAAAGGAAAGGAATGGCTCCTGGCATGACAGGGTTCGAAGCTCCGAAATCCTGTGTGCCAAGCAAATCGCCACCACAAATACCATTTTCAGAGTCAAATCCTTCAGGAAAGCTAGACTCAATGGCTGAAAGGGTTCGCCAGACAGCACCGTCAGCACCAGATTGAGATTCCAAGGCAGTACCACTGCCCTCTTTGGCAGTCGGAGGTGGGTCACCGCCCCTAGAGAGCTCAGCATGTCTGGGTGTGTATCCAATGGCACCCTGTGGACTTTCCCGCGATAACTGAAAATCGCTGCCGGTTGCACTCTCAAGGAACTGGTAGCTAGACCCTTATCAAAACCGGATTTCAAGAACGCCATGATGTCCGGGACGAAGGCAGTGGAAGGGTGCGCCTCCCTCTCTCCGCACCATGATTCAAAGATGCGCCCTACGCAGATGGGCTTGTAGCAAGGTCACTATCTCCAAGCCCGATTATCTTTTCTTCTTCAATGTCGCCCTTTCAAGAGCCATGCCTTAAGCGAGAATTGATCCACCTGGGGCATGTGAAGTGGCTTCTGTGTCAAGAGGTCCTTCCAACCGGAAGCCACCACAGTCAATCCGCCAGTATCCGAATCAGGTCAGCATACCACGGGCACCTTGGCCAGCCTGGTGCCACCAGAATTACAAATCCCCAGTGCGCCTCTTGCCATTGTACTAACCGGCCTATGAGCGCCCACAGGGAAAAACAGAAAAGACCCTCTTTGAGCCACTGCTGAATTAGAGCATCGAGGCCCTTGGACGTCCTCGCTTCTTCTGCTGAAAAACCAGCAGGCCTTGGCCGACTTGAACATTGCCATTAAGTCCATGACCAGTGTGTCCCATCGGCGGACCACCTGCTCGAATAGCTCCTAATTGAGCTGCCACTCTCTGGGGTCCATGCGCACTCGGCTGAGGTAGTCTGCCGTCACACTGTCAATTCCTGCTACGTGCACCGCCGATAATGCCTGGAGACGAATCGCTGCCCATCCGAACAGCCTTTCGGCCTCCTCCTCCAGGGCTGCACTGCTCATGCCTCCTTGCCAGTTGATGTAAGCCACTATGGTCATATTGTCCGAGAGGACTTGGACCACCTTCCCCTGCAACCATGGCTTGAAACTTTCTAGGACCAAGGTCACCACTCGCATCTCGAGCTTATTGATCAACCACAGGGCCTCCTGCGGACTCTTGTCCCTGAACAAAGCATCCTTCGTAATGGGCTCTCCAACCTGACAGGCTGGCATCGGTCATCAGAGGAACCCACACCGGGGACTCCTTCCAGGCTCCCCATATGCAGTCATCAACTGAGGGCTCTCCTGGCGCTCCGCTAGCAGGGGAGTACTTGGGACAGGGATTGACTCTGATGGGATCATCGACTGAGCAGAGCCCTCTGCAGTGCTTGCATATGTGCCCTTGCCCATAGGACTAGCTCGAGAGTGGCCGCCATGGTTCTCTGACACTGCAGATAATGCCACTCTGATGGTCTTGGCATCTACAGGACCCGCCGTATCCACTGTCTCCTGCGCCGGCAAACCAGCAGGAAAATCCTGCCCACGCAAGTATCAAAGCACGCTCTCAAATACTCTAGCTCCTGGGACGGCCATAACTGACTCTTGGCCAGGTTGACCCCAACTGAGACTTTGAAGGAACGCTCCCACACGCGCTGTTGCTCTTTTCACTATCATCCCTGGACTTCGCCTGGATCAGCCAATCGTCTAGGTACGGGTGGACGAGAACCCTTTCCTTGTGGACAGCTGCCACCACCACCACTATGACCTTGGTGAAGGTATGGGCGATGGTCGCCAGACCGAAGGGCAATGCTCAGAACTGGAAATGGCCCCTTGGCACCGCAAAGCGGAAAAACTGCTGATGTTCTGGGTGGATGGGAACATGCAGATATGCCTCTGCGAGATCGAGAGTCGCCCAAAATCTCCGCTCCCTAACGCCATTATTACTGTGAAAATGCAGTACCCGGAGACTGTAGTTCATGCCCTCGAAGTCTAGAATTGGGCAAAAGGAACCTTCTTTTTGGGCACCATGAAATACATGAAGCATCGACCGCAGACGTACTGGTCTCATGGAACCTGTTCCATGGCTCTCAGTTGCAGGAGACAAGTCAAGGTCTCTTCTACTGCTGCCAACACCGCTGCGCCCACTTTGGGCGATCAAAGGAGCTTGTTCTTGCTCTGGCAGCGGGTATGGGTGCATCATGGATTGAACCCCTTTAAGGCCAACCTCCGGCAGATCCCACTCATCCTGGATCATCTGTCTTACTACTCCATGTACTGGTAAGACTTTCTGTGATTTCCGTACCGCTTGGAACAGTGGATCCTACGGCGCCTCTTCCTCTGCCAGGAGGTTAGCAGGCATATTCAGGGCATTGAAGGTCTCCAGGGTACACATAGAATGTGAGCCCTTTGGGGACGAGGAATTGTATCAGTACCTGCTTGTAGTGATTGTGAACCACCCTGATGGCCTTCGGCCTGAGCGGTATATTGAGAAATTGCAAAAACATAAAAATAAACATAAGCATAAAGATGAGCACTGGTAGCTCCTCCCGGCGGAAAACCCGAACAATCCAGGCCTGATCCTCCTGTTCTGGGTTCTCTCCTTCTTCCAACTCCTCCTGCAGATCTAGCTCCATGTCAAGGTCTTCCCCATCCAGCCCCTCCAACAACGGCGATTGCTGCCACTCCTCTAAGCCTCTAGCCCACTTAGACACCACTGCTCTTGACTCGTGCTCTTTTGCGTCTGACATCCTCTTAAGCCTCGTGTTCCGGGGCTGAAGAGCCACTTGGTAGGCAAAATGCCTTATGCAAAAGTAAGACAAACTCTGGTGAGAGCTCCCCCGGGAGCCCTACTGCTCCCTGGACTTGAGGGGTGGATGGTTCGGGCACTGCAGTGTTGTATCTTAAAGATATGAAATGGACCTTGCCCTGATCCAATCAAACTGACACGTTCTCCGAGTAAAGTTTACATTTTTATTCTAATACTACAAATGGCTATAAGGGAGTACAGCTTCCCTTACAAGCAATATTACAGATTTAATAGGTACATAATCTGGGCTAAGAAACAAGAGATGATCATGTCAGGTTACTCACTGACCATAGACAGATGGAAGGATTTCATTTGCGTCCTATCCACTGACTGACTATCCTTCAAATTACATACATTTCTTGTATGCAGGTACTTCCTGTTTTCCACAGAGCTGTAGCTGCTACAAACCTATATGCAGCACTTTTTTTTAACACTTATCTTTATTTTTGTCTCTGACTTTTTATCTGACCCTTCTCAGGAAAAAGTAACAATGTCTCAACCAACTGCCACTTACATCACCTGACCAGGCACAACAGCCCTCTGAAATCTGCCCAGCAACAAACAATGGCCGATCTGATTAGGCTTTTCCCACATATCTACATCAAGTCTTGAAGGACTAGAAAGGGGGGCTGTTACTTCTGGAGAGAAATCTGAAATTGTGAGTATATACTTCTGGGAATTTTTCTGAAAGGAATTTTTTTTCTTTTAAAGCTAATTAATCTGTGAACCCACTATTTTTTGTTAAATCAGTCAGGGCCTAGTAGCAACAGTTTAAGATTCAATTTAAAACACAGAAGAGAACTTTCTGGTTACCTTTCATATCCAGTAGAGAGCTGTAGTTTAAATTTCATAGTCACTCAGGGCCTAGCATCAGCAAAGTACTTTTAGTTCCAATTTAAAACACAGAAGAGAGCTTTCTGGTTAACTTTAGAATCCAGCAGAGAGCTTGTAGTTTAAATTTCATAGTCACTCAGGGCCTAGCATCAGCAAAGTACTTTTAGTTTCAAATTAAAACACAGAAGAGAGCTTTCTGGTTAAATTTAGAATCCAGCAGAGAGTTTGTAGTTTAAATTTCATAATAAGTTAGGGCCTAGCATCAGCAAAGTACTTTTAGTTTCAAATTAAAACACAGCAGAGAGCTTTCTGGTTAAATTTGGAATCCAGCAGAGAGCTTGTAGTTTAAATTTCATAATAGGTTAGGGCCTAGCATCAGCAAAGTACTTTTAGTTTCAAATTAAAACACAGAAGAGAGCTTTCTGGTTAACTTTAGAATCCAGCAGAGAGCTTGTAGTTTAAATTTCATAGTCACTCAGGGCCTAGCATCAGCTAAGTACTTTTAGTTTCAAATTAAAACACAGAAGAGAGCTTTCTGGTTAAATTTAGAATCCAGCAGAGAGCTTGTAGTTTAAATTTCATAATAGGTTAGAGCCTAGCAGCAGCAAAGAGCTATGTAAACCCCTCTCGCACCGAGGAGGTTTCTCCAGGGCCATGTGCCCATGAGGGAAGGGTTAGGTCAGCAGTTATAGTTGGTGATTCGATCATTAGGCATGTAGATAGCTGGGTGGCTGGTGGATGTGAGGATCGCCTCGTAACATGCCTGCCTGGTGCGAAGGTAGCGGACCTCACGCGCCACCTAGATACGGTCTTAGATAGTGCTGGGGAGGAGTCTGCTGTCTTGGTACATGTCGGTACCAATGACATAGGAAAATGTGGTAGGGAGGTTCTGGAAGCTAAATTTAGGCTTTTAGGTAGGAAGTTGAAATCCAGAACTTCAAGGGTAGCATTCTCCGAAATGCTTCCCGTTCCACGCGCAGAACCCAAAAGGCAGGCAGAGCTCAGGAGTCTCAATGCGTGGATGAGACAATGGTGCAGAGATGAGGGGTTTGGATTTGTTAGGAACTGGGGAACATTCTGAGGAAAGGAGGGGCTCTTCCGAAGGGATGGGCTTCACCTTAACCGGGATGGAACCAGGCTGCTGGCATTAACCTTTAAAAAGGAGATAGAGCAGCTTTTAAACTAGATAATAGGGGAAAGCCGACAGTCGCCCAAGAGCGCATGGTTCGGAAGAATGTATCCTTGAAGGATACTACAAAAAGCAGAGAGGTTCCAAAAAAGAGTAAAGTAGCCCAAATGCCCTCGAGTATGGAGCAGACAGAGCTTAAAGATCCCAAATTACCCATGTCTACCAATAGCCAAATTAATATCAATAAAATACAGTCTCTAAAATGCTTGTATGCAAATGCTAGAAGTCTAAAAACAAGATGGGAGAGTTAGAATATATAGCACTAAACGAGAGGTTAGATATGATTGGAATATCAGAGACATGGTGGAAGGAGGACAACCAGTGGGACACTGTGATACCTGGGTACAAACTATATCGTAATGATAGAGCTGATCAAATTAGTGGAGGGGTTGCGCTCTATGTTAGAGAGGGCATTGAGTCAGAAAGGATTAAAGTTTTGCAAGAAAAAAAATTTGCTGTAGAATCTCTATGGATTGAAATTCCATGTAAAAAGGGGAAGGCGATGGCAGTGGGGTGTACTATCGACCGCCTGGCCAGAATGAACAAATGGATGATGAAATGCTCAAAGAAATCAAGGAAGCTAGCAAAAGTTACAGTGCAGTAATAATAATGGGTGATTTCAATTACCCCGGCATCGACTGGGTCAGTGTCACAGCAGGACATGCTAGGGAGATAAAGTTCCTAGATGAAATAATTGACTGCTTCTTGGAGCAGCTGGTTCATGAACCGACCAGAGGGGAAGTCATATTAGACCTAGTCCTTAGTGGAACACCAGATCTAGTGCAAGAGTTGTAGTGTTGGGGCCACTTGGCAATAGTGATCACAGCATGATCGCCTTTGATTTAATTAGTGGAGGAGGGATAGTAAGGAAATCCACAGTACCACCCTTTAACTTTCGAAAGGGAGACTATGATAAAATGAGGAAAACAGTTAAGAAAAAACTAAAAGGAGCAGTTGCAAAGGTTAAAGACGTACATCAAGCTTGGATGTTGTTGAAAAATACTATCTTGGAAGCCCAGACCAGCTGTATTCCACGCTTTAAGAAAAGTGGAAGGAAGTCCAAAAAACTGCCAGCATGGTTTAAAGGTGAGGTCAGAGAGGCTGTTGTTGCCAAAAAAGCATCTTTCAGGAAATGGAAAAAAGAGCCAAATGACGAAACCTGGAAACAGCACAAGCACTGGCAAGTCAAATGCAAGGCATTGATAAGGCAGGCAAAGAGAAAATTTGAGAAGAAGCTTGCTGCGGAAGCAAAAACACGAAATAAAGACCTTTTCAAGTACATTCGTAGCAAAAAACCTGTGAGAGAGTCAGTTGGTCCATTAGATGATAAAGGGGTTAAAGGAGCACTAAGAGGCGACAAGGCGATAGCGGAGAGACTGAATGAATTCTTTGCTTCGGTCTTTACTGAGGAAGATGTAGGGATGTTACCCATGACTGAAGTGGTATTTAAAGGTGCGGAAGAATTGAAGGAAATATCGATACATCGGGAAGATGTCTTACAACTATTAGATAAACTGAGGAGTAGCAAATCACCTGGGCCGGATGGTATACATCCAAGGGTGTTGAAAGAACTGAAATATGAGATTGCAGACCTGCTATTAGTAATCTGTGAACTATCATTAAAATCATCTCTAATACCTGAAGATTGGAGGATCGCCAATGTAACACCAATTTTTAAAAAGGGTTCCAGGGGTGATCCGGGAAACTACAGACCGGTAAGCTTGACGTCAGTACCGGGAAAAATGGTAGAAACCATCATAAAGTATAAAATTACTCAGCATGTAGATAGTCACGACCTAATGGGAGACAGCCAACATGGCTTTAGACGAGGAAGATCTTGTCTTACTAATCTGTTATGTTTTTTTGAAGGTGTGAATAAACAGGTGGACAAAGGTGAGTCGGTTGATATTGTGTATCTGGACTTTCAGAAAGCCTTTGACAAGGTCCCTCATCAGAGACTTTTGGCAAAACTAAAGAGTCATGGGATAGGAGGCAGTGTACTATTGTGGATCAGGAACTGGTTAAAAGATAGAAAGCAGAGGGTAGGGCTAAATGGCCAATTTTCCAAATGGAGAAAGGTGAATAATGGTGTACCCCAGGGATCTGTGCTGGGTCCGCTGCTTTTTGACATATTCATAAATGACCTGGAAAGTGGAATAACGAGTGAGGTTATCAAATTTGCAGATGACACAAAACTATTTAAAGTTGTTAAAACCCAAGAGGATTGTGAAAAATTGCAAGAGGATCTTGATAAATTGGAAGACTGGGCATCAAAATGGCAGATGAAATTTAATGTGGACAAGAGCAAGGTTATGCACCTAGGGAAGAACAACCCAAACTATGGCTACACGATGCAAGGTTCCACATTAGGAACCACCACCTAGGAAAAAGATTTAGGCGTCATTTCCGTTCCATTGGGCTTGCTGAAGGAGGATTCCTTCCTTCAGGTCTCTCCTTCTTTCCTTAGCCGTGCTCCTTGTTCCTTCTCCAAGTCCTTCTGCTCCTTGTTCTGCTGCTTCCCTTTCTGCAGCCGTGCTCCTTACTGCTTGGCTTTTTCTCTCCCACTCTGCTTTGCTAGAATTAAACTTCTGCTTATAAAGGGATCTTCTTTTTGAATATCCCGGGCTCATCCCCAAGTGCAACTGGTTAGATCTCCTAGCCTCATTAGCTTCTGTATAATCACTCCTGCCCCCTCTAGCTGTGCTTTGAGGTAATTGCACATCTAGATCTCTGTGAGAAACAGGGTTTCTTTTCAACTTTGCATCTTTATTAGTACCAGCCTCATGACAGTACTTTGCTTTGCCAAAAGGGTTAGTGCTTTACTAGTTTCATTGGTTATTATTTCAACAACAGCTTGCAAACGTATTATTCGATTAATCATATAAACAGGGGTACTATATCCCCATGTCCCATCCTGCTCCCAAGTAGCAGGTCCATAGTATGAGATGATTCTTTCAGGTGGCCATTCTTCAGATGTCGCATCCCACTTGTCCCATTGGCCTATTTTCAAGGCCTCCTTCAGCTGTCAACTTCTGTACACAGGATATCCGAGTTGTTCTCCATGAGAGGTAGGCAAAAGGAAAAAGGAAGGTCGCATGGTTCCCAATACACATGCGCCTCCCCAATGATGAGGGAGTCTAGCATATGCTCGGGTCCCGCAAATCCAATACAGTCCAGGTGGTGCTTGCCAGGAATTATATGCTGCTAAGTTAGTCCAAATACTGGCAAGTTTGGGGAAACGAACTAGGGGATTGGAAGGTTCAGTAGCGTTGACTCCTGACCACCAAGACGTCTTCTTGGTGGTACTATTATAGAACTTTTGATTGAGACAGACCAGCTGCCCCACTTCCATATTAAACAATGGTCCATAGCGAGAAAAACATAAGTTACCCACAATAGAGTGGGCCAGTACCCATTCACTCGTCGTATTATGTGTATCAATCTGATTATATGGAACAGAATAATTCAGTTCTTGCGCCTCCCAAGGCCATTGGTCTCCTATCGTAGTTCCTCCACAAGATAAACAGTCTGAAACGTGGAGACTAGATGCAACTGCTCCCGCTAGCTCAAGGAACAAGTTCTGGGAGGTCGGAGGAATTTCAAACTCAGCTTTCATGGCCTCGTAGAAGGAGTGATGTATACGATAGGGTGAGGATACATGGGCCTTGGTATTCAATTGCAGATACAGAATAGTCCCAGGATCTATGCCTCCTCCTGCTATGCGCAACCCAAACTTATATCCTTATACTTAAATTCCCCCCCTTTTTATGTAACGCCGCTTTGACCCGGTGAAAAGTGGGATATAAATACAGCTAAATAAATAAATAAATATCCTTGCTTCTACTGGCTAGGGTTGACTATGAGGAGTTGCAGAGGATTGCAGGCACCTTTCTGGCATTTCTTGGGCTCAAGTAATCTGATCTTCGTCAGACTGCCTTTTCGATCATCACCATCTCGTCCCGCCGGTGCATTGTTCCAGGTAGCAAAATATACGCAGTCCCATTTTGGGCAGAAGTAATCATGTTTAGATGCAGTGGTGTACGTGGTCGTTGGAGAGTTCTTTCCTGTACACTGTCCCCATCCGTAGGCTCCTTCTGGACACATATATTTATCATCATGGTAGTATGCTCGCTCCCATGACCCACATCTGTGGTAAGCATTTCTGTTAATTGCATCACAAGCATCAAAGTTCAAGATAATAGGTTTTGTGGGGTTTGCAAGGGGTTTTGTCGCATTTAAGATGGCTCCATCTTCATCATTCCAGCGTATCTCAAATGTATAATATGAAGGGTTTTGTCGGGGGTTATAACAAGTCTTACTTTTCCCCTTTGTACAAATATTCAGTTCGGTGCCATTATAAATACACCGGCTGACTGTACCAGTGCAAGTATAGTAGGAGTGATAGAGTAACGTCTGAGTAATCTTTTGTCCCGTTCGGGTGGTGGTTATGCAGGCTGCACAAGGGGGTAGGGCAAAAGTCTTTTCCAGGATTCCCAGGATCACCACTCTCACAAGGCAATAGTGGAAGAACATTATGATTACAGTTTTTGGAGGTCAACTGGAAAGCTGGGTATGATGAACTTGTTGAGTCTTCTTCTGTCTCTGCTGTGATGGTCACTCTCGCGTGACAAAGGTAGATTCTGAAGATTCTCTATAGTGCCGGCTGTCTTCGCAATGTGAGTCGCAATGGAGTCTCGGGATCATTCACTGATGTCCATTGGTCAGGATCAGGAGCAGCTGCCGGCTTCACTCGACTGTGGTGGATCCTGGGTTCAAATTCTGCAACTTTCACTGCAGTGGGGGTCGACAAGATGACGACGTATGGTCCCTTCCAATGCGGCGCCAGCAGGGTCTTTCTCCATTCTTTCACCCACACGGACGTTCCTGGCTTGAAGGGATGCAGAGGCTCGGTCAAGTTGATGGGTAGTCGATCTTGCACCCACGTTTGGAGATTCTGCAAGACAGAACCTAAAGCTAATAGTTCTTGTCTAGTTATTTCAGATCCTATCTGTCTCATGTCTCCCTTTATTCCCTGGCACAAGGGGTGGAGGTCGCCCATACAAAATCTCAAAAGGGGAGACTCCTAGGGATCTGGTGGGAGCTTAACGTATCCTAAGAAGGGCTATAGGGAGAACTTGGAGCCACTTTAGGTGTGTTTCTTGGCAAAGCTTGGATAACTGAGTTTTCAAGGTTCTGTTCATACGTTCCACTTTCCCTGAACTCTGGGGTCTGTAAGCAGTGTGTAACTTCCATTGTATTTGCAAAGCTCGAGCTAACTGTTGGGTCACTTGGGATACAAATGATGGGCCATTATCTGACCCTATAGTTAATGGTATTCCGAATCGAGGAATGATCTCATGAAGCAATACTCTAGTGACTTCTCGGGCTTTCTCAGTTCGGGTGGGATAGGCTTCCACCCATCCCAAAAATGTACAGACTAACACTAACATATAGTGATATCCATTTGTACGGGGTATTTCAGCAAAGTCTACCTGTATATCACTCATCGGGGTCACCCCTACTGACTGAACTCTTGGGGTGGAACGGGACCTTGCTTGGCATTATTTTTGGCACATATCAGACATTGCTGTGCCACCGAGGCAGTCAGGGATCCTAGTAGTGAAATACAGAAATGGGATCTCAAGGCTTTTTCCATAGCTGTTTTTCCATAATGTGTGGCTTGGTGAAAAGCTTGGACAAAGGCTGGCCCTAATGCTTCAGGGATGACTGTAGGACCTGGAGGTGGACTACCTTCTGGGGGTGGCAACACTATCCAACCTTGTTCTGTCAAGACTCCTCCTTCCTTTTCACAGTAATAGTCTAACTCTCTTGTAGTGTATCAGGGTGCCCAGGAACTGAGGGGCACAGGGAATAGGGCTGCTTGCATTACAGTATCTTGGGTTCTAACTTGTCCTGTGGTGGCTGCCTTCCGGGCTGTGGCATCTGCAAATCTATTCCCTCGGGTGACTTCTCCTGTTCCTGCCTGATGACCTTGGCAGTGCATAACTGCCACTTGTTTGGGGGCCCACACAGCATCTAATAACATCAATATCTCGGGCCCAAACCTAATGGCCTTACCCCCTGAGGTGATCAACCCTCGCTCTTTATACAAGGCTCCATGTGCATGCAAAGTAGTGAAAGCATATTTGGAATCTGTGTACACATTTAAGCGGAGTCCTTCTCCTAATGTCAAGGCTCTGGTGAGGGCTATCAATTCAGCTTTCTGTGCAGAAGTTCCTGGGGCCAGGGCTGAGGACTCAACTACCAGATCAAGGGTCACCACTGCATATCCAGCACAACGATGTCCATTGATGACCAAACTGCTTCCATCCACAAAGAAAGTCCGTTCAGGGTCCTCTAGAGGGACATCGGTCAAATCAGGGCGACTTGAAAATACAGTGTCCATGGTTTCTAAACAATTATGATCAGGGGGCCCAGGACCAATTGGAAACAATGTAGCAGGGTTCAAAGCTTGGCTGACTTTCAACTGTATCTGGGGGTTTTCGCACAGCATGCTCTGATATTTCAACATTCGTGCATTGGTCAGCCAGAAGTTTCCTTTGTGTTCCATGAGGGTCAGAACAGAGTGTGGTACGGTGACTTGAAGAGTTTGCCCCAGTGTGAGCTTGTCTGCTTCGCCCACTAGGAGGGCTGTTGCTGCAACAGCTCTCAAACAAGGGGGCCATCCTTTTGCAACTACATCCAATTGTTTTGACAGATAGGCTACAGGTCGTTGCCAAGATCCAAGAGATTGAGTCAATACTCCCAACGCATTTCCTTGTGACTCATGGACAAACAGATGGAAAGGCTTCTGAACATTTGGAAGACCTAGAGCTGGGGATGACATCAGAGCACTTTTTAGAGACTGGAATGCTGCATCTTGCTCAGGTCCCCATTCTAGTGGAGATTTTTCCATTCCTTTGATGACTTGGTACAATGGTTTTGCAATCAGCGCAAAGTTGGGGATCCATATGCGACAGTATCCCGCGGCTCCCAGGAAGGCTCTTACTTGCCTCCTAGTGGTTGGAATAGGGATACTACATACAGCTTCTTTGCGTTCTGGTCCCAGACGTCAGATCCCACTGGACAATTGGAATCCTAGATACTTGACTTCAGTTTGGCATAGTTGCGCTTTGGCTCTAGAGACTTTGTATCCAGCCTCTTTGAGAAGGTACAAGAGTTCACTAGTGGCTTGTAGGCATTCACTTTCTGAGTTGGTGGCTATGAGCAAATTATCTAAGTATTGAAGAAGAACCCTCTTTCCTGGGTTCACTGGGTAACTTGAAAGATCTTGATTCAGGGCAGCACTGAAGAGAGTAGGTGAATTCTTGAATCCTTGGGGTAATCTGGTCCAGGTGAGCTGGCCCCGCCTTCCTGTTGTGGGGTCTTGCCATTCAAAAGCGAATAAAAGTTGACTGGTGGGGGCTAGGCGTATGCAGAAAAAGGCATCTTTCAGGTCCAGGACAGTAAAATGAGTAGCCTTAGCAGGGATCAGTCCCAAGAGAGTATAAGGGTTTGGTACTACAGGGTGTATGGTTTCAACTGCATCATTCACTCGCCTTAGGTCTTGTACTGGGCGATAGTCCCCTGTCCCAGGTTTCTTAACTGGGAGAAGGGGGGTGTTCCAGGGTGACTGGCATTCCTTGAGAAGTCCATACTTCAGCAGTTTCATCAAATGGCAGTGGATTCCTTCAATAGCTGGTCGAGGGAGAGGATACTGCTTCACATGCACTGGTTCCACTCCTGGCTTGAGGGTGACAATGACAGGGGCAATGTTCTTCGCTAGGCCAGGTGGATTATCTTCTGCCCATACTTCAGGTGGGGCTATGAGGTTGGTAGGTATACAGGGACTGGTTGACTTTATTGGAGGTGCACTATAGAACCGCCATTCTTCTTCTCGGGGAACAGTGAGCACCATCAATCCAGCAGGCTTTGGGTTCACAGTCATTTTCATTTCTCCCCCTTCAGCAAAAGATATTTGTGCCTGGAGCTTAGCAAGCATGTCTCGGCCCAGTAGTGGGATAGGGCACTCAGGCATATACAAGAACTGGTGCGTTATTTTCTGTCCCCCTAGTTCACACATGCGGTTCTGTAAGAATGATTTTGTGGCTTTATTTCCAGTGGCTCCAACAATAGTAACAGATCGAGAGGAAAGAGGAGCTACTGGCTTAGCTACTACTGAATGTTCTGCTCCTGTATCTACCATGAACTCCATGTATTGGTCCCCTATCTTTAAACTGACCATAGGCTCCTGGTTACCCAGGGTGAACTTGGAGCCCGGTCTGGCCTAGTCTTCATCCACGTTATCCAGGTCATAAACCGTTGCTACTGCCACTCCCTCAATGGCTTCCTCCCTCTCTTGCTGGAACTGTGCTTGATTCATTCCTCCCCTCCTTTGAAATCGTCCTCCTGGCCTCCAGGGACTCCCTCCTCCCCTTGCGGGGGCGGAGTCCAGATGCGGGCATTCATTTCTCCAATGTCCTTCTTCCTTGCAGTAGGCGCACTGATTTGCACCCAATTGAGGCCTTTCGCTTCCGCGGCCTCTTCCACATCCTCTGGTCCTTTGATTAGGAAAACCTCCTCCACGTCGTTCAGTTATGGCAGCAGCAAGAAGATCTGCTTTCTTCTTCATCTTTCGTTCACTTTCTCTGTCTCGTTCATTTTCACGATTCACAAATATTTTCTGAGCAACTTCCATTAACTGTGCTGTATTCATGCCCGCAAATCCGTCCAATTTCTGCAATTTTCGTTTTATGTCTCTCTGGGACTGACTAACAAAGGCCGCATTTACCATGCGTAAATTTTCCTGAGCAGCGGGATCATATGGGGTATACAATCTATAAGCTTCAGACAACCGCTCATAAAAGGCCGCTGGGCTCTCATCTGGACCCTGGAGAACTTCCGATACCTTCCCGATATTCATGGCCCTCTGGCCTCCCTTCTTCAGGCCCTGCAATAAGGCCTGGCGAAATCTGGTTAGGGCCGCCGCCCCCCTTTCATCATTCGGGTCCCACCCGGGATCTTCATTTGGGTATTCTGCAGCAGCTGCTTGCGGGGGGTTTATTCCTCCCCCTTCTACAGGGTTTTCTTCTAACCAACGGAGGGCTGGTTGCCCGATTCGCCCTCGCTCCTCAATAGTAAAGAGGGTGGACAGGAGCTGGCGACAATCGGCCCAGGTAGGCTGATGGGTTTGCATAATACTAGACATTAATTCGGTTAATTCCTGAGGCTTGGCTGTATAGGATGCATAATGCGTTTTCCAGTTTAATAAATCAGTGGTGGAAAAGGGTACATAAACTAAGCTGGTTGGTCCTGGCGCCATCTGGCCCTGATCATTTAAAGCAGGTATTCCAGTCACTTGGCGTAATGGCATTAGGTGCCCTGCTTTCTCCTTCTTCTTCTTGGGAGTTATGCTTCTTAAATCATAAGGCTCCCGGGCACAAATCTCCTTGGTGGGTGACCCTGAACTGGCATGAGAGCCTCCGCTTTCTATCTCGTCAGAGGACTCGAGTCCCCCCGACGTGCTTGGGCCTGACTCGGGACTATCACTCGGGGTTGGGTGCTTCTTAGGCCGTTGCAGCGGTGTTTTCTGGGGCTCCTCATCTGGCTCCACCTCAGGCCGTGGTGCTGGGGGAACTAACTTCTGCGGGTACTGGGGTAACCTAGCCAGGATATCTGGGGACTCTGGGGCTGAATACACAGGCGGCTTCTCCTCCTTAACTTTTCTAGTTCTCCTAGTGGTAGCTACAAATATTTTACAGCGCTCCTCATAGCAGTGCTTCATCCATGAAGGTTGCTGTTCACAAGCGCTTAACCAGGAATCTATATAGGGGAACTGGTCAGGATACACTCTTTGTATAAGCTGATGAACTCGAAAAACTGTTTCTAAATCAAAAGTGCCCCCCCGGGGCCATGAAGCAGCTAACGCGGGCCACTCCCTTTCACATAACATTTTTAATCTAGACAGAGTCATTTTCATACCATAATCACCCGAAAATCCTTTATGGAAATTCTTGATCATACATTCCAACAGAGTTTGCGTGGACTCCGCCCCTCCCATAATCAGAACGTAACTACGTACACTACCTACGTACTCTACGTACATATAAAGACGTACAAGACAACGAATAATAAGGATAGGTAGTATGGCTGTAGGTAAGGGGTCCGTACAGCCCACAGAACACTGGGGGGGACAAACACCACTCGCTTCCTCCTTTTCGCAACCTGGGCGCGGTCGCCCGGCCAGGAACTGCGCTACTTAGGAGTCCGCTCTCGCTCGGTCTGTATTTCAAGACCTCTCAATCACACCAGCAATCATATTTCAACAAGAAATCATTTTTCAAGTGCCCAGGTTTTCTGACTAACTGACTATTTCAAATGCAGAAGGGTCGATGGCTTCAGCTTCCGCTTTCTCTTACGCGGAGCTTACTAGGACCGCCCTTATGGGAGGTGATCAGGCTCCCTTGTCTCGCACACTCTCATGCGAGATTTTCCTAGTTAGTCTATACCAAATATATCAAATCAGTCCTGCGCATGCAAGACGTTGTCCCAGGCTGTACTTTCTGACTATCAAATCACAAAAATGTCTACTCACCGGATCCGGTACCCGATACCACACCAGCTTCTGGGTTGGATCCTGGACTCCCCCCCTGGATCGGAGGTGTTGGCCAGCTGGACCCGATGGCCCGCCGAGGCAGGCGGAACCCTCTCCGGCACAAAGGGGCCGGCGGCGCCTGAGGTCTAACCCGCGGTCGGACAGACACGGTTCCAACCGGACCAAACCTCGAGGCGAATTTCGTAGATTATTCACTTGAATACCATTTATTACTCGCACTTCCCGGCCAACGCACCAAGAATATGCTGCAGCAAAGTGCAATCAATGAATAAATCCAGGAGTCAATTGACAGGGTCCAAGCCAGTTTATTGTGCACAGGCCCAGTCAGTCAAAGCTTCAAAAGGAACTGAGCAAAGTTTTTACAGAGACATAACCATTTATACCTCTTTTTCAGTTTGATACATGAGAACTTTCTATTGGTTCTAGCTCGATACATGCAAACTTCTCATTGGTTTCACGTTCCCTGCACCTGTCCAATTAGAAATCCCTCCGGGGCCTAGCAACCAGACCCCTCCCTTAGGATTGTTCTAACAATGGTGCAGTTCTTGATTTTGATACTTCTCTACTGCAAGGTTATCCCTAGCTTCAGGAATGCATGTATTGAAACATTTCTTTTCTTTCGCACACAAGAGAATAATGAAAGACTTATGAATTCATGTAAAACTTCTTATTAAGCAGTTTAAAACAGTTTTCTCATTTTTCACATATTTTTGGTTCTTTTTCTAGCTATAATGGGAGTTAGGATCCAGGCCTAACTTACAGGCCTTTCACAGTAGCAGGCCATAGCCTGCCACAAAGTGGTATCACTCTTACAGATCAAATGTCCTGGAAAGAGTGGCAGAGATGAAAAGAAGACTTATTGTGGAGGAAATCCTCAATAAGTAGTAAGAGAGATGCTGATACAGGAGAAAAGTCAAAGGTAAGGGATGGTGACCTTATTGACAGCTGTTACTCCTGTGTGGAGTAACTGTAGTACCTGTAAAGCATAATCATCTCAAGAAGCTCATTGAGCTAATAGTTAGGATGTGTCCTTGAGAGGGACATATGTAAATTTTAGGATGGAACCGATGTAGATGCTTGTAGAGGTAAGAAACAAACTGCAGGATCTAAACCTCAAGAGGAAAAAAGGATTCAGGGAAGAGTTTATCAGCAACCTTGCGGCTGCTGGGTTTGCTGAACCCGTTGAGGTTGTGGTTTCCTGAGCCTGGCTGGGTGATTCCCCTGCCTAGAAACATCTGCATGATGGGTAGAAGATGGCTAGAACCATCTCCCATTAGGGGAACAAAGCTTAGTAGTAGACTTTCTACAAACTGGGATAGAGGAAGGCATATACAAGCCTCGGAAAGCAATAGTCAGTGGTAAACTGAGCAGCCTGGAGTAAAGTCTCCTTATTAAAGAGATTTTCTCCAGTGCAAGGAGCATTTCCCAGTATATCTTGTACAGATTTGTCCAAGTTTGAAGCTTGGAGCCAGGCTCTATGTCGTGCTCCTATGGCTATAGCAAAAGTTCTGCTAACAGACTCAAAAGAGTCTAGGGAAGCACGAGTAAGGAACTTAGAAATATTTTGAGCATGATTGACTAGCATAGAAAAATCTGCTCTTTTAGGCTCTTGGAGGAAAGGGGTCAAAAGTAATAAATCTTTTGTGACCTCCTCAAGAGATAATCCCATATAGAAAATATATGAAAGGATTCTCGCTGAAAGCATGGATGCCTGGAAAGTTTGACGTCCAAAGGCATCTAAAGTCTTAGCCTCACGACCTGGCAGATAAGAAGAGTGCTTCTTAGTACTCTTAACACGCCTCATTGCTGATTCTACAACCAGAGAATGATGAGGGAGTTGAGGCTTTTGAAAACCTGGAGAAGGGGGCACCTTGTATAGAAGATCAGTTGCCCTAGAAGGTGGGGGATATCATTAAAGGAGTTTCCCACATTCTAAATAGGAGATCCTGCAAGGTCTGATGCAAAGGAAACATAATGACTTCCTTTGGATTGCAAGGGGATCTGTATAGGTTGTGGATTCCCTGGTGCAGGGACTTGACCAGGTATAGAAATGGCAAGTAACTTTGCCATATCAAGCAGAAAAGCTTGAAAAGAAATCTCCCCAGAAGGGAGTCCTCGAGGAAGAGGAGGAAGAACTAGATCTTTTGAAGAACTAGCTCTAGCAGCCACCTGCTCATTCAGATTCTGTGGAATAGCAGATCTGGAGGGGTGGAGCATCGGATTATCCTTGAAAGATAGTTGTGGGTACCGATGAAAACCGGTACCACAACTGGTCGGTAGCAAGTCGTCCATGCTAGGGATCGATTCCAAACTCGGTATGGAAGGAAGCGAGCCGGCTAGCATGGGAGGTACCGACACCGATGCTGATGTCGATACCGGTACCGGGATCGGTACCATCGGTGACACCGATATATGAAGATCAGTCTGTAATGGCACTATCGGTACCGTGGTAACCGAATGTGGCAGACCTTGATCATTGGTGGAATGTCTACGGTATTGTCTGAAGTCGGTACCGAGACGAGTCGGTACCCAGTCATCCAGACTAGAGATTGATTCTAGACTCGGTATCGAAAGAAGCGAGTCTATCGATGCATATCGGGAGGGTACCGACGTGGATACCAGCATCGGTACCGGGACCGATGTGGGAAGATCGGTCGGTAGCGGCTCTAGCGGCACCGAAGATACCGAGAGCGCTCGACTGCGATCATCGGTGTGGAATGTTTCATCCAGAACCATTGCCGATGCCAGGGTACCGGCACCGCTCAAAGCGGATACCACCACCGGGCATGGCTCAGGCATGTTCACTGAGGTAAAAACCCCGGGAATAACCTGAAACCCCGTTAGTGCTTTGGAGACAGAAGCCTCCCGCCGGGGTTTTAAAGCCAAAATGTCCTCGGGGGCAAGCCGAAAGGCATCTCTATGAAGGACATGAGATCTACCACCCGAGGACTGGCTAGTCTTTACAGACTTTTGTTTGGTTACCTGATCCTGCGAAAAAGAAGATGGAGCTGGTACCCTCAGGACTGAGAGGAACGGCGTATCGAGGAGCTCGATGCTGAAAACTTCTTGCAGAAATAGAAGTGCAGGAGGGACAGTCCAGCGGATTGTGTTCAAGTCCCAAACATGGAAGGCACCAATTATGGGTGTCTAAAAGTAATTTGGTAGTGCCACAGTTAAAACACTTTCTAGTGGCTAAAATTTCCATGAGGGAAATAAGAACATAAGAACATAAGATATGCCATACTGGGTCAGACCAAGGTCCATCAAGCCCAGTATTCTGTTTCCAACAGTGGCCAATCTAGGTCATATGTACCTAGCAGTTTCCCCAAGAGACACAAGTTCCACAATGCTTGTACTGGGTCAAGCATTGATATCTTCGGTCACTTCTTAATAATGGTTTATGGACCTTTCCTCCAGGAACTTGTCCAAACCTTTTTTAAACCCAGCTACAATAACAGCCTTTACTACATCCTCCGGTAACAAATTCCAGAGTTTGATTACACGTTGAGTGAAAAAATATTTTCTTTTATTAGTCTTAAATAGTTTACCCTGTAGCTTCATTGCATGTCCCCTAGTCTTTCTATATTCTGATAAGGTAAACAATCGATCTACGTTTACCCGTTCCACTCCGTTCATTAATTTATAGACTTCTATCATATCTCCCCTCAGCCGTCTCTTTTCCAGGTTAAAGAGCCCTAACCTTTTTAGCCGTTCTTCATAGGAGTATCCTTACATCCCCTTTACCATTTTGGTGGCTCTTCTCTGTACCTTTTCTAAACTCGCTATATCCTTTTTAAGATACGGCGACCAGAATTGCACACAATATTCAAGGTGCGGTCTCACCATGGAACGATATAGAGGCATTATAATATCTTTTGTTTTATTTTCCATTCCTTTCCTTATCATACCTAGCATTCTATTTGCTCTCTTGGCCGCTGCTGCACACTGGGCCGAGGGTTTTAACATGGTATCCACAATGACGCCTAAATCTTTTTCCTGGGTGGTGGTTCCTAATGTGGAACCTTGCATCATGTAACCATAGTTTGGGTTGTTCTTCCCTAGGTGCATAACCTTGCACTTGTCCACATTAATTTCATCTGCCATTTTGATGCCCAGTCTTCCAATTTATTAAGATCCTCTTGCAATTTTTCACAATCCTCTTGGGTTTTAACAACTTTAAATAGTTTTGTGTCATCTGCAAATTTGATAACCTCACTCGTTATTCCACTTTCCAGGTCATTTATGAATATGTCAAAAAGCAGCGGACCCAGCACAGATCCCTGGGGTACACCACTATTCACCTTTCTCTATTGGGAAAATTGGCCATTTAGCCCTACCCTCTGCTTTCTATCTTTTAACCAGTTCCTGATCCACAATAGTACACTGCCTCCTATCCCATGACTCTTTAGTTTTGCCAAAAGTCTCTGATGAGGGACCTTGTCAAAGGCTTTCTGAAAGTCCAGATACACAATATCAACCGACTCACCTTTGTCCACCTGTTTATTCACTCCTTCAAAAAAACATAACAGATTAGTAAGACAAGATCTTCCTTGTCTAAAGCCATGTTGGCTGTCTCCCATTAGGTTGTGACTATCTACATGCTGAGTAATTTTATTCTTTATGATGGTTTCTACCATTTTTCCCGGTACTGACGTCAGGCTCACCGGTCTGTAGTTTCCCGGATCACCCCTGGAACCCTTTTTAAAAATTGGTGTTACATTGGCGATCCTCCAATCTTCAGGTATTAGAGATGATTTTAATGATAGTTCACAGATTACTGATAGCAGTTCTGCAATGTCATATTTCAGTTCTTTCAAAACCCTTGGATGTATACCATCCGGCCCAGGTGATTTGCTACTCTTCAGTTTATCTAATAGTTGTAAGACATCTTCCCGATGTATCGATATTTCCTCCAATTCTTCCGCACCTTTAAATACCACTTCAGTCATGGGTAACATCCCTACATCTTCCTCAGTAAAGACCGAAGCAAAGAATTCATTCAGTCTCTCCGCTATCGCCTTGTCACCTCTTAGTGCTCCTTTAACCCCTTTATCATCTAATGGACCAACTGACTCTCTCACAGGTTTTTTGCTACGAATGTACTTGAAAAGGTCTTTATTTCGCATTTTTGCTTCCGCAGCAAGCTTCTTCTCAAATTCTCTCTTTGCCTGCCTTATCAATGCCTTGCATTTGACTTGCCAGTGCTTGTGCTGTTTCCAGGTTTCGTCGTTTGGCTCTTTTTTCCATTTCCTGAAAGATGCTTTTTTGGCAACAACAGCCTCTCTGACCTCACCTTTAAACCATGCTGGCAGTTTTTTGGACTTCCTTCCACTTTTCTTAAAGCGTGGAATACAGCTGGTCTGGGCTTCCAAGATAGTATTTGGAGAGGCCTAGCAGGCGGAAGCCTGTCAGGCACCAAATAGGAAAAAAATTTCCTACAGAAGGAAATATCTGTAAAAGAAAAGAAGAAGAAAACACCGGCGGTACCGGTGCGTCGAGGGAAGGTAGACGCGACCACAAGAAAAAACAAAAAATAAAGGAAGAATTTTCTGCGGTGACAGGAGGACGTCCTGCCGGCTCCGCGGAAAAACGAAAACTGAGGAGAGGCAGTTGGGAAAGGCGGGAAGGCAGCACGCAGGCGTGTTGGGATGCTTCCAAAAGCATTCTGATTGGACGCTGGGGAGCGTTCCCGCGCAGACTCCGTCGATACCGACGTACCCATATGTGAAGACTCATTCCTGCTTGTTCCTGGAGATCTGGGGATTTCTCCTTCCCCTTACCACTAGATACTAGGGACTGTGGACGTAGGCTAGGGGGATATATGAAGGCATGGGGGATCTTTTTCAGGAGGAGGGGAGGTATTGTCTGGCATGGGGGATCTTGCCTGGTGGGATCAGGGAATCGGAGGGTAGAGTTTTGCATGGCAGGGAGGGTTGAGATTAGCTGATACACATGTGTAAATGCTGCTATTTACACATGGAAATGCTTTCACAATAAGGGCCTTAGTATATTTGGATTTTCAGAACGCATCTGAAAAAGTCCCTCATGAGAGATTCCTGAGGAAATTAAAAAGTCATGGGAGAGGAGACAATGTACTACTGTGGTTTGGGAACTGGTTAAAAGAAAGAAAATAAAGATTACAGTTAAATGATCAACTTTCTTAAAGAGAAAAGTAAATAGTGGAACACCCCAAAGATCTGTGCTGTGAACAACTAGTGAAGTAATCAATTTTGTAGATGGAGCCAAATTATTCAAAGTTGTTAAATCGCTTGCTGGGAATCCAAATAGCAGATGAAGTCTAATATGGACATGTGCAAAATGATGCACATAGGGGAAAATAATCCAAATTATAGCTAAACGATGCTGTTTCACATTAGGAGTCATCACTTGGGAAAGGATCTAAGACAATACATTGGAATTCTCTGCTCAGTGTGCAAGTGTCCCAAAAAGCAAAAAGAGTTTTAGGAATTATTAGTAAAGGAATAGAGAACAAAATAAAGAATATCATAATGTCTCTGTATCGCTACATGGTGCGACCACACCTTGAATACTGTATGCAGTTCTGATTGCTGAATCTCAAAAAACATATAGGGGGTCATCCCGAACTGTGAATAGTGGGGATGAAGTCTGGCTTGGACATCCAACCCCTGCTGTTCACTTGGACCTGATCCCAGCACTAGAGCTTCTTGCATGTTCTAGGCCTTTCTGTGGGGAGCTCTAGATGGGGATGGGAGTGGGTGGGGGGTGGGGGTGGGGGTGGGGAGGCCCATGACTACGGCCATATGGCTGATTCCGGATGCAGCCCTGTACATCTGGAGGTGCAAGGATGGCCAGGAAACATATTCCACCTTAGAGGTGGAATAAGTCTCCCTGGTCAAGGCAAATGGCACCAGTGGGCCCTGCAGCCCAATCCTGGCCTCAGCTGGCCCCTCTGGGGGTTGGATGGCAAGGAAAAGCATGTTTGATGTATGGTGGGGAATCAGTGCTCCTGCATGGCATCCCAGTGCATGGGAGGGTTAGACAGGGCTGTGGCTGGATGTACAGGGTGGCTGAAATGTGGCCTGTCCAAGCCCTTTGCCCTGATTCTGCTCCAGCAGGAATGTCTATCTCCTGTGGGTGCAAATCTGGCCTGTCCAGATTTTGAATGTCTGGACAGGCCCTGATCAGAATGGGCCTTATAGTGTTTTAGTTTTTTATATACCACTTTATCATTTCAATCAAAGCAGTTTACATTGTAACTTAACTTTGGTAATGTACATTAAACAGGGACATTGATAACTTGGATTTTTCTGAGGCAATGGAGGATTAAGTGGCTTGCCCAGGGTCACAAGGGGTGCTGGTGGGAATCAAGCCCTGGTCTCTGGGTTCCCAAGCCAGTGCTCTTAACCATTAGGCTACTCCTCCACTCCTGACAGTGGAATTAAAAAAGGTATAGAGAAGGGTGGCCAAAATGATAATGGGTTTGGAATGACTCCCTGATGAGGAAAGGCTAAAGAAGGGCTCTTTAACTTGGAGAAGAGATGATTGAGAGAAGAGATCTATAAAATCCTGAGTGGAGTGTAACAGTAAACAAGAATTGATTGTTTATTCTTTCAAAAAGTATGAAGACTAGGGAACATATTAGTAAATTACTAAGTAGTACATTTAAAATAAATCAGGGAAAATATTTTTTCACTCAATTCAAAATTAAGCTCTGGAATTCATTTCTGGAAGATGTGGTAAAAGCAGTTAGTGTAGCTGGGTTTTAAAAAGGTTTGGATAAGTTCTTGAAAGAAAAATCCATAAATTGTGAACATAAGAGTAGACTTGGGACAAGCTATTTTGTGTCCCTGGGGTAAGCAGCATGGAATCCTGTTACTTTTTGGGATCCTGCCAGGTATTTGTGACCTGAATTGGCTACTGCTGGAAACAGGATACTAGGCTTGATGGATCTTTGGTTTGACCCAGTATGGCAGGTTCTTATGCTCTTAATACATGGTAATCAATAGCTGAACTTCTTTACATAAGCAGTAGCTCTTACAAAGTAAACCAGTGATACACAGAACAGTGTCAAGAGAAGGGAGGACGATGGAAGTTATTGCCTTACATCACATCACTGCAGGGATCATGCCTGCAGGGCAGAGATAGCACAGCTAGGATGGTATAGAAAAGCATGAAGTATGTTCTTGGACACTTGCACCCATGTATAACTAGACAGGAGGCAATTCTGGATAGAACACGGTGTAAGAATGTATATGTGTGATTTTAGCTTGCATGCTTAATAGGTAATATTTTGAGGAAAGTTTCCTAGGAGTTTCCTTTAGAAAATGGCACCAAACAGTGTACATGCACTAGAGGAGGCAGCATACTACTCTTTGTGTGAGCAGCCTATTGGGGAAAACAGCAAATACATATGAAAATCAAACATACATAGGTTATTTCACTCCTCGATCTAAACATATCCCCAGGAATGTCTATTTTCCCAAAGGATAAATGGCTTTATATAGCGTCCTTCTAAAAACCAGAGGAATATGGTGCTTACATTGTCTGACTGTGAGGTTTTCCTGGAGCAGCTGGTTCTCGATAATGCAACTAAGATTTTGGTCAATTGTTGCGTTCAGCTTGAGCATACTAAAAACACTGTACCGGTCCACGTCGCTTTGGGAGGTGGTTACAGGAGCTGGCAGGCTGGTGTTGGTAGCATCTGTCCAATGGATCTTTGGCTTTGGGTAACCATTGATAGCGCTGCAGTTTAAAGTCACCTCTTCTCCAAACTCCACTTCAATCAGCTCAGGGCCACTCAGCTCCAACGGCCTGTAACTAGCTGTGAGGAGAGCACCATAATTCAAACATTAACACCTCAACTAAGAGACGAATGAAAATCACTGATTATACTACCTAATAAAATATAACATACTATATACTGTAGGGCCCAGAAGCACGATGCCTGAGTCAACTGCAGGGATCTGGCTCAATTCTTAGCCGACAACAGAGGCCTGGCCCAATGTAGTGGATGCCAAAAGGAGAAAAATAATATGAAAAATAATTTTCCTAGTATGTATTCTGCTGGCATTTTTATTTTCTTGTGTTTAGGTTTGAGTGCGTTTTCCTTTGAGTGAGAAAAACTGGTCTCTTCCAATGTGTAAAATGAAAAAGGGAGGGGAGGGAGAGCTCAGTCTTTTGTGGCTATTTAACTCTGTGATTAACCAGTAGTCCTTGCTCTCTTAGCACAGTTCTGTTATTTTATATGAAAATTGTATCATTTTATTGACCATGAGGTTCATTTTAAATCTTAGGGGTATGTTTACTAAACCGTCCTAATGTTACCGGCGCTAGTTGCAGCAATAATGTGAAGAATGCCATATAAGGAGAGGGTGTTCCAGTCCTAAGGTAGCAAGAATCTGTATTGTGCGATAGTGGGGACCGTGGCACGTTAACGCGCGTTAACCCTAAGTACATGCCAGCGCAGTGTTAGAAGCTATAATGATGTACCCACTGGTCACTGCAATGAATGTGGAGGCAGAGGTCATGGGTTTGATTCTGCAGTGGTGTAATCTAAAAAGGCTGTCTGAGGCATTTTCTTTTAATTTAAATCAGTGCTGCCAGCAAAAACACCCTCACAGTACCGTAACCTAAGGTGCATCATAAGGTGCCCCATAGGTCACATTATAAAGTGCCCTGTCTACCAAGGCACCCTATAATGTGCCCTATAGGGCGCCTTATAGGATGCCCTATAGGGCACCTATGAGGCACCTTAGGCTACAGCACTGTGAGGGTGTTTCTGCTGGCAGCACTGATTTAAATTAAAAGAAAATGTCTCATACAGCCTTTTTAGATTATACCGCTGTGGGACAGAACCCATGACCTCTGCCTCCACAGTCATTGAAGTAACCAGTAGGCTACATCTCTACAGCTACTACCACACTGCTGGCTAGCTACAGAAAGACTTCAGGTCACCACACAAACTGTCTGCTGTGGTTACCAGGATAGGGTAAATCCACCCATACCCATGATGCACTGCACATGCAGATCAGCAGTCTAGGCCTGGTAGGGGGAACTGACCGTGTGTATTACTGGCACAGAGTAGCTACAGACCGTGACATTGTGCGGGTCCTGTGCTCACCCTGAGGTTGAGGTGGGGCGCACAGCACCAGGTCCGCAGCACCTGGCTTGGCTGAGATAGGCTATGTTGCAGGTCGCCATCAATGCTAGTATGTGATAGGTAGTCCTTGTAGAAACACCTAGGCTACACCTGTGTCCATCTGTATTTCCCAGTCACGTCTAGTCCTTGTGGACTATGATGCACCCAGAATAGTGCATATCCTGTGTGGGTGCCATGGTCACATGTTATAAGTGAAGGGGGGTGTTTGGACCCAAAAACGACTTATGTAGCGCTACCCAACCCGCCCTCTGGGGCTCAGGATCTCCCACCAACAGATCCACATTCTACCTCTCTGCAATGGTGGCAGTCCTGCTGGGGAACAGGCACCCTACAGGACAGTCAATGCAGATCTGTACACATCAATAAGACAATGGCAGACAGGCAGAATGCTGGAAAAGCTCAGCTCAGCTGCCCCCCACCACTATCTGACATTCACCAGCAGAGGGCACAGTCAGTCTCCACCCACTGCACCTTGCAAGGTGTCCCAGCCATACATATACTAACTGCAGACAGTCTGCAAGCTAGTACATAGTGCATGCTCCTGGATGAACTGTGTGCACCCACAAATGGGATATGAGCACACACAACAAGCAGGTATGTCAGTGATTGGGCCCCAGAAAAGGGAACCCATAAACATAATTTAAGAGAAATACTGTATAGGGGGAACCTAGCCATGCTGTGGTCACTGCTCAGTCAGGGTGAGAGTGACCTCCCAGCATGCCATGCTGTGGCCACCCTGTCCGTGCAGGTGGTTGTCGGGCACTACAATGTCTCAGCCATTGCCCTATGCCCTGTGCAGATGCATCCTGCCCAGGCCACCCTGTCCGGGCCATACCCATAGTACCTGGCTCCTCATTATGCACATTGGCAGGCTAACACTGGAAACAATGCAAGCAGTGTGGGCTCAGTAAGGTGTAGGCAGCCATAACACACTGGATAGACATACACACTCTCCCACAACTATGCCAGCATTGTGCAAATATAGAGGTTTTTGGCAGCCCTGGCCACCACACCAGTCCTGGGCACAGTGCAGGTATGGCTATGGTATGCAATACTGTTGGGGTCACTCCCCGGTGTGGTAAACACTGTCAGAAACCAAAACTGAGACACACTCCACAGATATCAGAAAGGTTGCTATGATGCAGCTCTGTTAACAAATTGTGTTTAACTTAGGATTTGTTTGCTGCCATTAATCATAGCAACCTTTTGATATATGTGTAACGTGTTCCCAAGTTTAGGGCGGCATTGCTAAGGTATGCAAGTGCTAGTATTGGGAAATGCTGCTCCGCGCAGGGCCCAACAGCCTGACTCTCCATGAGGCTTTGGATAGTGGAGCCTGTGGGTGTGGGTGTTTATGCCCCTGTTGGCTGCTGCTCTAGGGCTGAGTTTCCCAACTCTGGTCCTGGTAGGCCAGACACGGTTCAGGTTTTCATGCTGTCCCTAATGAATATGCATGAGATACATTTGCTTACAATGGGGGCGTTGCATACAATTGCAGCACAGGCATATTTATTAGGGACAGCATGATACCTGAATGGTGTTTGGCCCTCCAAGACTGCATTTTGGAAACTCTGCTCTAGGTAATGCGCATGTTTATGGTGTCTGTGCCCTGTAGGGTAAAATATAGGCATTTATGGCTTGTTTATTTAATCTGCAATAACAGTTCTGTCTTTATTACCACGATTTAGTACTGGGTAAAATATAGGGACATGGTTTGCAGGAGCCACAGCTGGGGCTTAAACCTGTGACCTTCTGCCCCTGAACACACTGGCTGTGTGTACTGCACCAAACTGTTGCCACAGAAGCAGATCATTCCCTGGGGCTACCATTAGTGTTCATTAGACAGACCTTGTCTGTTACACTGCACGGCACCCACCTAAACAGGGCTTGGCCTTGGTCTGCTGTGGGCAGATGCCACTGCCCCCTCCACCACCAGCAATCCTCCGCCACCATGCTGACATGCCCTTATGCCAGTGGTGCTGGTGGTGTGCAGTCCCAGGCCATCCAGTGTGCCGGTAGGCAGCTGCCTATGGTGTGGGTTCTCGGGTAGAGGTGCCTACATGGACATGCGCACTTCTCCCTCGGCACCGCCTGCCAATGTTATGTGCCCTTGGAGGTACCTGCTGGGTAATATCTCCTGTGACACTGTGGGGCACACACTCGTGCCCATGTTGGACCCTCGTCAGTTACTGTTTTGCTGCTTTACAGTTTCGGCATTCCTATGTGCCACCTAGGCATCTGCCTAGCCCGCACTGTGCCCCAGCTGTACCACAGCATAACAAACCTGCCCAATATAAACGACAAAACCCTGATCACCGCTATTTCACTGTGGGATCATTCACTTTGTAGGGGGACAGAGCAAAGCCCCTTCCAAACATGATATCTTCCTTTTTACGCTTTGTCAGTAGTGTTGCTTTATGTTTATCATTAGTAGCACTATCGGCCAGTTTGGTTATGGGGATTTAAAATGTGGTTCTAGTCATTTAATATGTTTATTTGCCTTTTTTGTTCCTGCACATGTATCACTACTTTCACTTTTCTGGTTTTCCCTGGCTTTGCTGTACATTGCTGACTGAAATGGTTTCTCCCTCCTGCAAATGTGCCTCTAGTGCGAGGTTTTCACTGGCGCTAATTTTCAGACCTTCATTTCACGGCATTAGTGTGCATGGGGCCTCTCCCCGCCCACTCTCCGCCGACTGACCCAAAATCTCCGCCCCTGGGGAGCCTTATTCCACGCTCTGCACACCTTAACGCTGCTGCAGACATTATCGCGCGATACGTGACGTTTTCGCAAGGTAAAGTGCCATTATCACACGATAATGTCACATATCATGCGATAACGTTGCCGCTGCTACGTTAAGACGGTTTAGTAAACATACCCCTTAGTCGTGACTTGGATGTTCAGAGATGTGCATGTGGATGTCAAAATCACGGAGAGATCTCTGGAGCCATTTCACAAAATGACATTTAGAGATGTCTCCGGTGTGAGGATGTCAAAGCAGGCAAGGTGTGATGGAGGCATGTCTAGGGAGGGGCAATTAACTTAGATGTCCCCGTTCAATTTTAGAAACGTTGGGGGACATCTGCAAGAATGTCCACATTTAGATCTGCTCCAGGCAGGCTTCAGAAAAGTGTTTGGTGTGGCCTTAAAACAGCCAAAGGGTGTAAACAAGATGGAGATTAAGTGACTAAGATAAGATTACAAAGGCCCATGCTGGGATTTGAATCCTGGCCATTCTGCTCCTAACCCACTACTTTAATAACTCGACTACTAGACGTCCCTGTTCTGAAATGCTAATCTGGGGATGTCTATGTATACGTGTCCATATTAGGCACGTCCGCATTTCTGAAAATGTGCCTGAACTTGCACGTTCAGGCACATTTTCAGAAATGCGGATGTCTGCTTTTTTTTCAGACGTTCTGGCTTTGACATCCCACATTGCACTTGGATGTCCCATTGTAAAATCTGCCTTTATAAGTATATTTTAAGCATCAGTAAAACTTAGGGATTTTCACTTCCATATTTCCCCCCTCCCCCATGCTTCTCTGTCATTCCTCTTTCCTCACTTTTTCAATCTACCTGGGTCTGAAGTTGTTAAGTAAGTTTTATCTTGACTTAATTTTTTTGGTTATAACCACATATAATATGCGTAACACCATCAGTGTAATAGCTTATCACCCTCCTATCCCTCCTTGCTTTGCTAAGGTCGCACTGCATCAAAGTTAATCAGCACTCACTTCCATATGCTGCGGTAACTTTGTCTCATCTAACTTCACACTTTCCTCCCTGATTTTATCTCTTACTATTTCCGCCATGTTGCATGGAAACACTGTGCTTCCTCATGTACTGCAATCGGCTCTCTACAAAGAGCTCGAGCCGTGACGCTTGAAATGGTGATATCAGTAGAAACTTCCTGTATCGCGTGGCTTGAACTCTTTGTGGAGAGCCGATTGCGGGACTTGAGGAAGCACAGTGTTTCAATGCATCATGGCGGAAATAGTAAGAGACCTGGGTGATGGTGGTGGGGGGCAATGAGAGAGAGAGACATTGGTTGATGGCTGACTGGGAGGGAGGACAATGAGAGAAAGAGACACTGGCTGATGGCTGTGGGAGTTAGACTATGGGAGATTTTTTGTTTCTTCACGAATTACCATGCCAAGGTGATATGTGAAGCAAAAAAGGTAGATGCCTCAGCTGCTGAAAATGTACTATGGGGTTTATTGGGAGGGGGGGAAGAGAAGAAGGGTTGCTGCTTTCTGTTGGCATTGTGTAATGGCATGTTAAGAGTCTGATTTATTAAGTTTTCTTTTCCCACAGAAAATGTGAAAACTGTAAGTCAGGCCCTTCAAAAAGGAGCTGCGATATACCTTTTGTGGAGATGAGGGGGGCAGTACTGTAACAGAGGTCTAGGCAGCCATCTCCTAAATTTTTAGCCTTGCTCCTAGATTCCAAAAAAATTTGTCAAGACCTGATGCAACCTATATAGTCAAAGGAAAACTCTCTTTTGAAATATGTTTGTAGGCCTATGGGGACAGAAAGCGTAGTTACCTGTAACAGGTGTTCTCCAGGAGCAGCAGGAATCAGTCCTCACTTATGGGTGACGTCGGCGCCGACGGAGCCCTCGCGGAGCAATTTTCCCCAGCTTTCAAAGAAAGCCTTTGGGAATTGCAGCGCGCATGCGCGGTCCCCTTCCCGCCCAAGGGTGCCATCTTAGCCAGTCAGGTGACATAGCTAAAAAAGACAGCATAAAAATTTGCAAAAAACTAAAGCAGATGATTGCAACTCCACGGGGAGGAGAGAGGGTTGTGAGGACTGATTCCTGCTGCTCCTGGAGAACACCTGTTACAGGTGAGTAACTACGCTTTCTCCAGGACCAAGCAGGAAGTCAGTCCTCACTTATGGGACTCCCAAGCTCAAGGCTACCGGAGACCCTAAGCACAAAAATGAGCTCCCTCTAGCTCAGCAGCACAGAAGGAAAGAATCTTCGCTGAATTATTACCCACCGGTAGCCCACATCCGGGATGGAGGGTAGGAGTTGCTCAGACCTCGAAGAGATTACGGAGGACTGCCTGTCCGAAAGCACTGTCCCTGCGGGACTCCCTCTCGAGACAGTAATGGACCGCAAAGGTCTGGCTCGAAGACCAAGTAGCGGCCCGGCAGATGTCTGCCAGCGGAACAGAGCGGAGGTAAGCCACTGACGTAGCCTTTGCCCGAACGCAGTGAGCCGTGACTCGACCTTCCAAGGAGAGTCCGGCTGCCCCATAAGCCCAAGAGATACAGTCCGCAACCCAGATGGACAGAGTACGCTTGGAGACCGGGAGTCCCAATTTATTGGGGTCAAAAGACACAAAAAGCTGAGCAGCTTTACGGTGCTCCCGCGTACGGTCAAGGTAGAAGTTCAGAGCCCTTCTACAGTCCAGGGTATGGAGGACCGTTTCAGCTCGGCTGGAGTGTGGTCTGGGAAAGAAGGTTGGAAGTACCACCTCCTGATTGATGTGAAAGGGGGAGACCACTTTTGGAAGAAATTTTGGGTGAGTCCGTAGGACTACCCTATTTTTGTAGAACCGAGTGTAGGGGGGATCAGACACGAGGGCCTGCAATTCACTTACGCGTCTAGCGGAAGTGAGGGCTATCAAGAACAATGTTTTCCAAGAAAGAAAACGGAGAGAACAGGTAGCCATAGGCTCAAAAGGCGGACAGGTGATCCGCTGTAAAACCACATTCAGATCCCAGTCAGGCGCTGGCGGGCGCAGAGGTGGTTTAAGTAGAAGGAGACCTCGGAGAAACCTCGCTACAAGAGGGTCGCTGGAAAGAGGTCTGCCGTCCACCGGCACATGATGTGCTGAAAGAGCACTGAGGTGAACTTTGACGGAGTTGGACTTAAGTCCCAGATTAGAGAGGTATAGCAAGTACTGCAGGATCACCGACACCGGGCAGGAGAAGGGATCCTGAGACTGTTGGGTACACCAAACGGAAAAGCGACGCCATTTAAGGGCGTAGCATTTGCGGGTAGAAGGTCGCCGAGAAGCTAGGACGACCTCTTCCACCTCTGCCGGCAGGAGAAGGGGAGCAAGGACTACCCTCTCAGCAGCCAGGCCATTAGATTGAGAGACCTGAGGATGGGGTGTAGCAGAGACCCCTGATCCTGAGTGAGGAGATCCGGTTGAAACCCCAGAGGGAACGGATCCTCCACCGCTAATTGCAGCAGGAGTGGAAACCACGGCTGTCTGGGCCAGCGAGGAGCTACCAGGATCATGAAGGCTTTGTCTCGGAGAACCTTGAAAAGAGTCCGAGAGACTAGCGGGATGGGAGGGAAAGCGTACAGAAGGCTCCCCGACCATGAGAGTAGAAAAGCGTCCGCCGCAACCCGAAGGGGTGTGGCTGACGAGAGCAGAAGCGAGGAAGTTGCCGGTTGTGAGGACTGGCAAAGAGATCCACCGTGGGGAGGCCCCACTTTAGAAAGAGCTTCTGAACTACCAAGGGATCCAGACGCCACTCGTGCGGCTGGAGGACCCTGCTGAGTTTGTCCGCCAGGCAATTCTCTTGGCCTGGGAGATAAACTGCCTTGAGGAGAACGCCGTGACTGACGGCCCAAGAGCAGAGCTTCTGTGCCTCCCGGCAGAGGAGGAAGGAGCCCGTGCCCCCCTGCTTGTTCACGTAGAACATGGCAACTTGATTGTCCGTCTGGACAAGGACGGACTGGTGAGAAGTCAGGTGGGAGAAGGCCTTGAGAGCCAGGCGGATCGCCCTGAGCTCCAGGAAGTTGATCTGCTGAGCAGACTCCCACGTGGTCCAGAGGCCCTGAGTACGTGCCCCTTGGCAATGTGCTCCCCAGCCCAGGAGGGATGCATCTGTTGTCAGCACCCGGGCCGGCTGAGGTGACTGGAAAGGCATGCCGAATATCAGGTTCGGCCGCTGAAGCCACCACCGGAGAGACGAGATCAGCGGCTCGGAGACGCGCACTAGGTCTGCTAGGCCGCCTGTGGCTTGTCGCCACTGCCGGCGGAGACACCATTGAGCAGGCCGCATATTCAGGCGGGCATTGGGGGTCACATGGACGGTGGAAGCCATATGGCCGAGTAGTCTCAGGAAGCGCCTGGCGGAGACCAGGGGCTGGCTGCGAAAACGGCCGGCTAGGTCCATGAGCCGTTGAGCCCTGTCGAGCGGTAGGTACGCTCGTGCCTGAGGAGTGTGCAGCCTTGCGCCGATGAACTCGAGATCCTGTGAGGGGAGCAAAGTGGACTTTGCGAAGTTTATAACAAAGCCCAAGTACTGCAGAAGAGTCACCGTGCGGCGCGTTGCGTTGGTGACCTCCAGAGTGGACGCTGCTCTGATGAGCCAGTCGTCGAGGTACGGAAAGACATAGAGGCCGTGAAGCCGGAGATGGGCCGCCACCACCACAAGACATTTTGAGAAGACTCGCGGTGCGGAGGACAGGCCAAAGGGTAGTACTCTGTATTGGTAATGATTTCCTGCCACCACAAACCTTAGGTATTGGCGGTGGCTTGGGTGGATGAGGATGTGCGTGTAGGCATCCTTTAGATCCAAGGAGCATAGCCAATCTCCCTGCTGGAGGTAGGGCAGAAGGATTCCAAGGGTAAGCATCTTGAACTTCTCCCGCACGAGGAACTTGTTGAGGTTGCGCAAGTCCAGGATGGGCCTGAGGCCTCCTGTTCTTTTTGGTATTAGAAAATACCTGGAATAAAAGCCTTGACCTTTCAGGTGGTGGGGCACCGGTTCCACCGCCTGATCCCGTAGAAGACCTGCTAACTCCTGAAGGAGTAATTCCCTGTGCAGAGGGGGTCGTGGAGGTTCTCCCGGAAAATAGGAGGGAGGGACCTGGTGGAAGTGGAGAAGATAGCCTTCTCGCACGACTTGAAGCACCCAGGCATCTGAGGTGATGCTGGACCACCTGTGGGCGAAGTGAACCAGCCGGCCTCCGGTGCTGGGAGGAACCAGCGGGGGGGAGAGGCTATGCTTAAGGAGTCAAAAACCCCCACCCTGCGGAGCAGGGGCTGGTGGTGCAGGCTTGGGGGCTTGCTGCCTACGGGACCCGTTACCCCGTCCCTTGGCCTGCTGGCCCTGTTGGGGAGCTGCAGGGGCCTGATAGTGGGGGTATTGTTTGTAGGCAGCCGCCTTCCTCGGGTAAAAGGACTTCTTTCCCGAGCCCTTCTTTTTCTGGGAAGGGGCGGAGGTCTTCCTAGAAAGCCTAGTCCTGGTGAGAGTCTCTGTCTCAATTTGTGCAGCCTTATCAGCCATGGGTTTGCCAAAGAGGTTTTCGCCTCGGCAAGGGACATCGACCAACTTGTCCTGCACCCAGGGCTCAAGGTCAGACGACTGAAGCCAAGCCTGTCGGCGGGCACCGATGCCGGCTGCGGCCACTCGAGCCGATGCTTCAAAGCCATCATAGGCTGCTCGGGACATGAATTTTGAGCATTCCCGAATGCCAGTGGACAAGGCCAGGAACCTCCGCAAGGGTTCCTCGGACAAACCAGCGGAGAAGCCGGCTAGCTCTTTAGCCAGGTCTCGGAGATACATGCCCATGTACAGCTGGTAGGTCTGGACACGACATGCGAGCATAGAGCCCTGGAAACACTTCTTACCAAGGCCATCCAGGTTACGGGCCTCCCTGCCAGGAGGCACCGAGGAGTGCATCTTCTGGCTCTTAAGACGATGCATGGCCGATTCCACTACCATGGAATGGTGTGGTAGCTGTGCTTTTTGGAAGCCAGGGCTCTTGCGGACTCGATAGATAGAATCGACCCGCTTGCTCAGGACCGGTGAGGTGGCCGGACTCTCCCACATGCGGAAGAGTAGTCGTTCCAGCATGGGAGGAACCGGTACAGTAAAGTGTTCCCTGGCGGGAGAGTCATACTGGAGGGCGTCAAGCTCTTCGGCTCGAGGCTCCTCCTCGGGGTCCGCAGGGAAGGCCAAAGCCTTGGCCATATCCCTGACGAAGTCCGAGAACCGGGCATCCTCCGGGGGGGACTGCTTCCGAGGTTCGGACTCAGGTGAGTCCGAGGGGACACACCGAGTCCGAAAAGAATCAGGCGACTCTTCCTCTTCAGACTCCCAGACCGACTCCGACGAGGACTCGGTGGGGTCGGCCCGGGCAGGGCGCGGCGCCTGCCGCCCCGACGCCGAGGGAGTCGGCGTCGGCGACCTCGGTCCCGAACGGGAGGCCGAGGGCGACCTTGACCGAGGATCGACTCGAGTTCGCATCGACTCGAGGATCGGCTCGGTCTCCGGGGTCGACTTAGACGTCGACGTCCCGGCGGTCGGGGCAGCGGCGCCAGCGAAGCCAGCGAGCAGTGCCCGCTGCTGGTCCATGAAGGCAGACAGTCTGCTCTCCAAGGCCGTCAACCTGAGTCCGAGCTCAGGTGACCCAGCAGCCCCCGACTCGGGCCCCGACGGCGTCGGGCCCGACGTCGGCTGTCGCGGAGGCGAGTCCAGAAGGACCACAGGACTTACCCGAGCAGGCAGCTCCGACTCCAGGCGAGGTCGCTTCATGAGGTGCTCCTTCTCCAAGGACCCGGGGCGGCTATCGGGGCTATGCGACCTGGCCCTCGCGGAGCCAGGAGCGTCCACCGACGCCGCCCTCGCGGGTTTCACCTTCCGTCGATGGTCCCCGGAGGGAGAACCCCTGTCGGAGGAACTCCGGCGACGGTCCGAGCTGGAACCCCTGGACGCGGAGGCCTCCGACGAGGTCCGGGTACGGCTGGGGTCAGCGAAGATTCTATCCTGCTGATGCCGCCGACTTCTCAACACTTTGGAGGATAGTTTGCCACAAGGCCCACAGATCATTTCTTCATGATCCGGGCCCAGGCAGCGGAGGCAATTGTCGTGTGTGTCAGTTAGTGACATATTTCGGTCACACTGACCACACCGCTTGAACCCACTGGCAGCCATCGGGGGAAAAAGGGCCCCGGCGAGGTCAAAGGACCGGGCTGCCAGGGAAAAACCGAAACGAAAACTGACTAAGTCAGAAAAACCGAAAAATAAGAAGAGGACTCGTGACCGGCGTCGCGAGTCCGGGCGGGAAAAAGACCGGCGTCGAACCGAATGGAAAAAAAGAGTAATTCTAAAGAAAATCAACTTTTTCGCGGGGACACGACGGGTACGTCTGTAGGGCTCCGCGGAAAAAAGAAGACTGGCTAAGATGGCACCCATGGGCGGGAAGGGGACCGCGCATGCGCGCTGCAATTCCCAAAGGCTTTCTTTGAAAGCTGGGGAAAATTGCTCCGCGAGGGCTCCGTCGGCGCCGACGTCACCCATAAGTGAGGACTGACTTCCTGCTTTGTCCTGGAGAATACCTATACGCCTACAAGCACCAACATCAAAACTGCCTTTAGGCAGGGGCGGCCCAAGGGGGGTGCGGGGCCATGCGCGGAGACTGGGTGCGGGGCCTCATTTGCATAAGGGGACTCATTTGCATAAATATTTGCATAATGTTACCATACGCTAACGTTTAGTAAACATGCCTCTTAATGAGTGTATGGATAAAGAAAAACTAAAAGATTTCTACATTACTATAATCCAGTGCCAACCGCCAGGCACATTAGGAACTACTACAAACACTGCCCATTTAGAACCCATAGCAAACCCGCCGTATCGTAACAGCACTATCAGGACTCACAAAGCACCATACTCTACCTATCAAAAGGCAACACTGCAAAAATTAAACCAATACATTTCAGAGAATAACAATACATGACCTAATGGAGAAAGAGGACAAGTGGCAATGTCAAATAGGAATTACATAAACAGAATACCTCAGCTCAGTTACACATGCAGAACATAGACCATCACCAAACAAGGAATCACAATTTAGAAACAGGAAGACAATAATTAAACTGGGAACCCCAAAAGCCAAACATGGAATGTACAACAACACTGTAGAAATAAAACTATAAATTAATTTCCTCTTGTACTAAACAAAGCGCAGAGGTTAATGATGCACATTTCCCAGAGCTGACATATTCCAGTTAATAAATTCAAAATAAAGAGATATTTTTCTACCTTTTGTGCATTTTTTTCAGTTGCAATTGCTCCAGCCACTTTCTTCTGGTTTCTTTATGTCTTCTGCTAACTCTCCATCATCTGCTGTCCATTTGTCCTTTCTTCTCTCTTCTAGTTTTTTTTCCATTCTCTCTCTACATCTGCTTTAACATACTAATCTTTCTCCTTTTGCTCTTTCCTCATTCCTATTTCATCCACTCAAATTTTACCCCTCCATCCTCAATCCCCACTTACTCTCCCAATACCCGGCCAATTGTAGATTTGTCTTCCCTCCCACACAAAATATTTTTCCCCTCTCCATTTCACTCTCCCACCTCCATCCCATTCTAATCCTCCTCCAACATCAACTCCCTTCTAGTTCCAGCCCCACCCAGCATCCGCTCCCTTCTAGTCCCCGCATCAGCCCATGTCAGGTCCTAGCCCCCCATCAGCCCATTTCCAATCCTATCCTAGCCACACCATCAGCCCATTTCCAGCCATAGCTCCCCCATCCATTTCCAGTCCTATCCGAGTCCCTCCATCAGCTCATTTCTAATCCCAGCCCCCCATCAGCCCATTTCTAGTCCTTTCCTAGCCCCACCATCAGCCGATGTCAAATCCTAGCTCCCCTCCACTCAGCCCATTTCCAGTCCAAGCCCCCCATGAGCCTACTTCCAGTTCTAGCCCCTCCATGAGTCCATTTCAATCCAAGCCCCCACCACAGCCCATTTCCAATCTTAGCACCACCCAACAGCCCATTTCCAGTCTTAGCCTAGCCCCTCCACCAGCCTATTTCCTGTCCTAGCTCTCCCTCACTCAGCCCATTTCCAGTGCTAGCTCCTTCCCCTCACAGCCCATTTCCATTCCAAGCCCCCCTCCCTATCAGCTATTTGCAGTTCAAGCCACCCCTTCCACTCAGCCCATTTCCAGTCCTAGCAACCCCCCCAGCCCATTACCAGTCCCAGCCCCCCATAGCCCATTACCAGTCCTAACCCCCCATCACCCCATTTTCAGTCTTAGTCCCCCATAGCCCATTACCAGTCCTAAACCCCCAATCAGCCCACTTCCAGTCCTAGCCCCCTCATAGCCCACTTCCAGTCCTAGCCCCCCCCATCAGCCCATTACCAGTCCTAGCCCCTCATCAGCCCATTTCCAGTCCTAGCCCCCCCCCCCACAGCCCATTTCCAGTCCTATCACCCCATCAGCCCACTTCCAGTCTTAGCCCCCCCCCCATAGCCCAGGTAGATTTAAAAAAAAAACCAAAAAACTTGCTGCTGCTGCAGCTGCCGCCGTGAGCGTCCTGCGGGGCCCCCCCTGCCCGGCAGAGTCCTCCATGCGGCCTCAGCTCGGGCTTTTCAGAGCCACGAAGGGAGAGTTTCCCTTTCTTGCGGCTCTGTTTAAGCCCGCGGGGCTGATGGGAAACAGGAAATCCTGTTTTCCATCAGCGCCAGTGGCTTAACAGAGCCGCGAGGGAGAAGCTCTCTCCTTTCGCGGCTCTGAAAGCCGGCACTTAGGGAGCTGAGGCCTCATGGAGGACTCTGCCGCGAAGGGGGGGGCCCCGCGGAACGCTCGATTCTGCCGCTGCCACGGCGGCAGCAGCAGCAAATTTGTTTTTTTTTTAAATTTACCGGCAGATGCAGAATGTTGTTTGTGCGGGGCCCCCTGAAATGTGGGGCCCTGTGCAAACAACATTCTTGCACAATGGATGGGCCGGCCCTGCCTTTAGGGGAAGGGGATTTGGATTTAGCTCACACCTTTTTCACTACTACTCAAGATGAGTTACATTTGGGTATAGTAGGTATTTCCCTGTCCTCAAAAGGCTGCTAATCTAAATCTAAATTCATAGCAATGGAGAGTTACTGTAAATGATTCTATTTTTTTTATTTATTTTACATTTTTATACCGCGATTTCCTAAAGATCAATTGAGGTTTACAAAGAACAAAATGATGATTAATATCACAAGGAGCAGCAATGGGATTTAAACGCTGGCACTCAGCCCACTGCTCTAACCATTAGTCTACTCGTCCATCTCTCTATGTGACTTCATCCCCTTGGAGGGGCTTGGGAGTGGGGAGCCAGTGCACGCTTCATGTCCTCACCTCCCACGTTCAGTGTGATGGAATCCTGGTGAAATAAACGGAATCTGGTCTCATTCTTCTTCACGATGCACTTATAGGTTTGGCTGTCAGAGAGGCTGAGGTTGGAGAGCAGCAGAGAGAAATCACCACTCTGTAGCTTGTCCAGGAAGAGTTGGGTCCTACCCTGGTATTCAGGTGCCTGGTACATCTCACCGTTATTCCCGGAGAGGAATGCATGCACCACTTTGTCATCCAACGTCTGCCAGGACACTCGCAGTTTATTTAGTGGGAGAATGCGTGGCAGTGTTTTAACACAGTGAAGCTTTGTTGAATTCCCAACTTTGCCGACCACTGTTGTTTGCTTTTCAGCACCTGCAGAAAGAGCACAAGCATTAGACTCTAATCTCTCAGGCTCTTCAGCAAGCCAAAGAAAACTTGGTATATTACTCCTTATGCTCAGTCAATAACATTGCTAAGGAGGAGGACATGCCTGTCATGCCAGCGATGCACAGACCACAAACTGAGGAGTAGCTTTCTTTTCCAACTTCAAAAACAATGACACCACACTACAGGATGGGCACAAGCCAAAGTCAGCCACCTTGGGAAGGGATGGGAGTTTTCAGTCATCTGCAGGAACTTATTCATGTCAGCAGATACTTAGCAAATATTCATTTTGGGAGCATGCTATCAGTACGAATTCTAATTTTAGGTTTTTGCATATAAACAAGGGTAATACAGCCTGCTAAAAAAAATTAAAATACATGTTAATTGTATAAACATCAGGAAAACACTACTTCTATAGAAACATAGAAACACAGAAAAGTGACAACACAAAAAGACCACATGGCCTATCTCAGGGGTTTTCAACCCAGTCCGCGGGGAACCCTAGGCCAGTCAGGTTTTCAGGATTTCCAGAATTTATTTTATTTTATTTATTTATTTATTTATTTAACACTTCTTATATACCGCGCTATTTCTCATCAGTGCAGTTTACATTGAACATTAAATACTTGGACATACTTATTTTGTCCTACGTTTACATAAAACAGGGTTATAACATGGAGTTAACTGGGGAAACTATATACATATGAGAATTTAGCTTCAAGTAAATAACGGTTGAATCATAACAGGTTTTACAGTCAAACATAGATTACAGCGTTTTTGTACTCTGCTGGTAAGGAATAGTTAAAGTGCATTAATATCATGTTGGTGTACAGACTGATTGCAATTCTCAGTTGACATAGCTGGGTGAGTGTTGGGGGGGGATCATGCATGAGAGATTTGTATGTTCTGCCTTCATTGTATGCAAATCTATCTTATGCATATTCATTGTGGGAATCCTGAAAACCTGACTGGCCTAGGGTTCCCCGAGGACTGGGTTGAAAACCTATCTAGTCTGTCCTTCCATCTATAGTATTCTATCACTCTTCACCTGGCTTGTATTTTATCCTTTACTGAGTCTGTGTGCCTTTTCTGTGCTGATAGGCTTTAAGTGACACAAACATACATATTTGATTCCACCAAAATGGGGACTCAGCAATAGTACTTGTGGCAGAAAAATGCCTATAAACATCAATAGTTTCAACCTCCAAAGAACCCTAATTAGCTGGTAAATAAACAACTAAGGGGGAAGTAATTAAACTGCAGTAACATATTGCACTTTATCACAGCTTAGTTTACCACAGGAGTTACTAACCCGTGATAATACACAGGGCCGGTGCTACCTTTTTTGCAGCCCTGTGAGAGTGATTGCTGTGCCGCTCCACTCCTCCCCCCTCCCGATTCCAATGGAACCATTCACAAGCCTCTATTTTGTCCCAACCATAACTAAATGTATGAGCATCTGCACATCATTTACATGTGCAACAGGATTAGAAAAAGGCAACTAGATTTCTACATGACTAACCTCCAGTGCTAACTGCCAGGTACATTAGGGAGTATTACAGACCCCTGTAAAAACCACTACTAAGAGCCCATAATAAACTCGCCATAAAAACTACCAGGATTCACATAGCACCAACCCTACCTATCACAAGGCAGCAATACAAACACATGTTCTACTGGAAAATTAGAACAAGTGAGGCTAAGAGCGGAAGGACAGCGATCTGGGCCTTTGGGCAATAAGGGTCTTTGGCCCTAACAACTCATCTGACATAAATGGAGGCAAGGAGAGAGTCCCTACTGCTGTGGGTCTTCAGGCACTGCCCTATTCCTTGACTGGTCAGTCCACCCCTGAGTGGGGCTGCTACACAGAAACTACACTCTGACACCTTGGTCACACACACAAAACACAGACAGACCATCATCAAATCCAGAACAAGGAACCATAAAATGGAAATATGAAGAAAAATATTGAACTTGGATCTCCAAGCCAAACTTGGAATGTACTGCAACACTGGCAAAATAAAAAGAGAAATGCATTTCTTCTTGCACTGAACAAAACAAAAACATCAGCGATACATCTTTCTCAAAGCTAACAAAGTCCAGTTAATAAATAAAAAATAGAATGTTTTTTTCTATCTGTGTCATCTGTTCATTTTATTTTTCAATCATAATGGCCCCAGTCTCTCTTTTCTGCTTTCCTCATCTGTTTTCTGCTAACACTTTCCAGGGTCTGCAGTCCCATTTGTCCTTTCTCTTCTCACCTGTCTTATTCAATTTCCTCCCTAAATCTGTCTCTGACATATTGATTTTTCTCTTTTTGCTCTTTCTTTCTTTATGCCCTCTATATCCACTCAAATTTCACTCACCTTCTAGTCCTCAATCCCCTGTTAACTTTTAATCTACTTGTCAACTTTCCATCTCTTTCTCTTACCTTCAACTCAGCCCATCTGCTCTAGCTCTCCAACTTCCCGTCTCGCTCTTTCCCTGACTTCTTATTCCCTTTTTTCACCCCTCCTCGTTACCACTTTAGATAGAAACATGACAGCAGAAAAAGGCCTAGCTAGTCTGCCCTTTCATACCAACTACTATAGTTCCTTGTTTTCCTTTAGAGATCGTCTGTGTTTGTCCCATGCTTTCTTGAATTCAGATACTGTCCTGGTCCTCCTCCACGGGTAGACTATTCCACGCATCTACCACTCTTTATTTAAAAAAATATTTCTGCAAAATACTCCTGAGTCTATCTCCTTTCACCTTCATCCTATGCCCCCTCATTGCAGAGCTTTCTTTCAAATGTAAGAGGCTCTTTTCTAGTGCATTTATGCCACAGAGGTATTTAAATATCTCTATCATATCTCCCTTCTCCTGCCTTTCCTCCAAAGTATACATATTGAGATTTTTAAGTCTGTCCCCATATGCCTTATGACAAAGCCCAATGACCATTTTGGTAGCCATCCTTTTCACTGACTCCATCCTGTATATATCCTTTTCAAGGTGTGGTCTTCAAAATTGCAAACAATATTCCATATGAGGTCTCAGCAAAGTCTCTATCCAGCTCGTACAGAGGCACTATCACCTTCTTCCTGCTGGCCATTCCTCTCCCTATGTACCCAAGCATCCTTCTGGCGTTTACTGTCACCTTTTCTACCTGTTTAGCCACCTTAAGAGCATCAGAATCAATCACACCCAGTTCCCATTCTTCTTTTGTGGACAGAAGTACTTCACATCTTATACTGTACAACTCCCTTGGATTTTTGCAGCCCAAATGCATGATCCTGATTTTTTAGTGTTAAATTTCAGCTGCCAAATTCTAAACCATTTTTCAAGCTTAGCTAGATCTCTCCTCATGTGATCTACACCTTCCTGGGTGTCTACTCTATTGCAGATGGTGGCATCATCTACAAAGAGGCATACCATACCCAACAGCTCTTCCGCAATATCACTAACAAAAATGTTAAAAAGAATCGGACCAAGGACAGATCTCTGCAGCACACCATTGGTAACATCCTTCTCCTCAGAGTGAGCTCCATTTACCTGTATCCTTTGTCACCTCCCACTCAACCAATTTCTAACTCAGTCAGTCATTTTAGGGTCCATTTCTAGGGTGCTCAGTTTATGTCGCCTGCGCAGAATGGTGTCAAAGGCTTTACTGAAATCAAAATATAATAAAGTCTTTGACACTGTTCCGTACAGATCTTCTGTATTTGCCATACTCTTCTCACTCATCTGCTTTCCAACCCTCCAGTGCTTCTTCCACATAGCTCCATCATACCCACAGTCTCTCTATCCCTAAATCCAGCATCTCCCCTCTTTCTCTTCCAACATTTTCATTCCTCTCCCTTCATCCCAGCAGCATCCTATCACCTCCCCCTTCTCCACAACCCAGCCTGCTAATGGCTGAGGTAGAGGCTGCAGAGGAGCTCGGGGGTGGGGGGAAGGTTTTCAGTAACCCCCCTAGTGTAAGTTCTTTTCCAGTCCCAGTCTCTGCCCCCCAACTGTCCAGCCCCTTCAATTCCAGTGCCACTCTCACTGTAAGGCACCTTTAAGGGCCAATTAACCTCTACATTAGTCACTTTCTGTTCCTAGCCCTCGTGTCAGGTCCCTTCCAGTCCCAGTACCCTGCTCAGTATCAGCCTCCTTCCAGTCCCAGTACTTCCACTATCCAGCTCCCTTCCAGTTCCATCCCATATCAGCAACTTTCCAGACTCCCCCCTCCCCATGGTAACCCCAGTCCCAGCCAGTCTCCTCTCCCTAGGTTTAGACACCTGTTCTTGGCTTTGGTTGCAGTTGCAGTTGCAGCCGATGTACACAGCCGTGGGAACATTCTCCTTTTCTCACGTGGCTGTACTGCCTTAGAGGCTGCTGACACCGCAGCAATTTTAAAAGTACTAACAAGCTTTTCCTGTTTCTTGTGAGAGACAGGAAACACTTGTGTTTAACTTTAAAACTGCCATGGTGTCAGTGGCTTCTAAGGCAGCATACCCATAGGAACAAATGAAAATGCTCCCGCAGCTGTGAAGGGATGAGTAAGTTAGGCAGGCTCGCTTGTTAGAACTCAGCATTCCCCTGCATTGTGTCTTCTCTGGCAGCCCTTCCTCCTCAATCCTGCAGCATGCTTCCTGCAGCAGCTTACAGGACAGGGCCAGGGAAGGAAGTGAGGAGGAAGAAGTGGAAGCAACTGCTTAATTCCTGTGCTACACAAATATTTTTCTGTCATACTCAGGCCCAAATAATTTTCTCTGCCCTTGCCACCCCCTAGTATCTGCCGCCCTGTGAAAGTGCACTGCTTACACAGTGGGTTGCACCTACACTGGTAATACACTACCAAAATTTAGTAATTCCTGAGGTAAATAAATGACACAATTTGCAATCAATCTCCTAAACTGCATTATTCTGCTCCCATGGAGCAGTGGCTTGCTAACACACGCCCCTATGCTCCTGTGGAGTCTTTCTTAAAGGAGCTGGTATGTTCCAAGATGAAGAGCAGTTCGGGGTTCCCTTCCCTCTGACCCTGGCAAAGACTCAGCTCCCCCACAAAGATACTACTCTCACCACAGAGATCTTACCTCCGAAAAACCACATGCCAGGGCTCCCCACGAAAAATCCCACCCCTAGACCCCCAATCACAACCCCCATGCCAAAGGCTCCCTACCCTCCCATAGGCCACCATAGACCTAATTGCACAGATCTCTGAAGATCTAGGGGGACCCAGGCAGGAGCTATTCCCACTTGCTCCTGTCCAAGCTAGTCTTGGGTTCAGAATGGTACCTGTGATACTTAGCGGCAGTCTCCCAATACTACCATTAGGGATCAAGTTGCCACATAGCTCCCCTGCTAGGGGTCAAAATTACCACTAGGGGTTCTGAGCACCATTTTGAATCTGGAGCTAGCACAGACAGGAACAAGTGGGGAGTCTCCTGTCTCGATCCTGCAAACCACTATGGACTTGTTCAGGTAGACTTGGGATGGCTAATGGGGGGGGGGGGGGGGTATATTAAGGTGAGGATGCCAAATGTTGGAGTCAGGGGGAGGGGAATGACTGATCTGCCCTTTTTTGAACTTGCTGGCCCCTTTAAAGAACACAGCCAAGATTAATGGGCCTTTTGCTCACCAGAGTTTAAAAAAACAGCATTTCTGAGATGTCATTATTTTCCCAGGGATAACGTAGCTTGTGCTGTTAAGAACATAAGCTATGCCATACTAGGGCAGACCAAGGGTCCATCAAGCCCAGTATCCTGCTTCCAACAGTGGCCATACCAGGTCTTAAAAACCTGCTGGATTCCCAAGGAGTGTGCAGTAGCTGTTGAATTGATGAACATCTTTTAGGGGAAGAGAATAAAGTTCCCTCCTCAAATCGTGCTGAATACCTTCACATGGTGACCCTGTTGTATAACATCTATACCAAATCTCAGCAAGGTGACACTACAATTAAAGTATGTTAGGAACGAAGAAGAAAAATACATCCTGGCCGCACGTTGCCCAGGATAAAAAGGTGCACACCCGTAGCTTATGCACTAGGGCTAACGATTGGGGTTGCGATAGTGCAAGTGCTACAAATGCAGATAAAACGTAGTCACTCACCTGTAACAGGTCTTCTCCAGGAACAGCAGGAATCAGTCCTCACATATGGGTGACGTCAGCGCCGACGGAGCCCGCACGGAGCATTTCCGCAACTTTCAAAGAAAGCACAGTTACTTACCTGTAACAGGTGATCTCTGGGAACAGCAGGAATAAGTCTTCACATATGGTATCGTCGGTACCAACGGAGCCTGCGCGGGAACGCTCCCCAGCATCCAGTAAGAAAGCTTTTGGGAGCATCCCACAGTGCCTGCGCGCGCTGCCTTCCCGCCTTTCCCAACCGCCTCTCTCCAGTTCGAGTTTTAAAGCTGAGACAAAGAGAGAGAGAGGAAAGGAAAGATAGATAGAGAGATACAACTCCTAGGGGAGGTGGGTGGGTTGTGAAGACTTATTCCTGCTGTTCCCATAGATCACTTGTTACAGGTAAGTAACTGTGCTATCTCCAGGAACAAGCAGGAATGAGTCTTCACATATGGGGACTCCCTAGCTGCAGATGCCAGGGAGAAACCCCAGGTTGTGTGTCCTTGAAAAGGACTCTACCCCCTCCCATGGATCTCTGGCATCCGACCAGGGTAGGTGGATAGGAGTTGATTAGGAATGGAACAGGTGTTTGAGAACAGCCTGACCAAATGAGGCATCCCGGCGGGAGTCCTTGTCCAAACAGTAATGGGCTGTGAAGGTATGAACCGAGGCCCAGGTGGCCGCTCGACAGATTTGCTCGGTGGACATAGAGTTTAGATGAGCCATTGAGGCTGCCATGGCTCTCACATTGTGAGCTGTGACATGGCCCTCCAGAGAAATGTTCCTACTCTGGTAGGCGAAAGAAATACACTGAGCAATCCAGTTGGACAGTGTTCTCTTAGAGACTGGAAGTCCTAAATGAGAAGGATCAAAAGCAACAAAGAGTTGAAAAGACTTTCTATGTTGCTGTGTTCTTTGTAAGTAAAAAGCGAGAGCTCTCTTACAATCCAAGGTATGAAGATTCCTCTCTGCACTTGATGCATGAGGACCTGGAAAAAAGACAGGTAAATATAGCTCTTGGTTCAGATGAAAAGGCGAGACCACTTTGGGCATAAAGTGTGGATTGGTCCTGAGGACTACCTTATCATGATGGAACCTTGTATAAGGTGGATTAGCCACCAAAGCTTGCATTTCACTGATGCGGCGTGCTGAGGTGACTGCAATGAGAAAAATAACTTTCCAAGAAAGACATTTTAAGGAGGTGGTGGCTTCATAAGCTGGCCAAGAACCATGTTTAAGTCCCATGCCACTGGAGGTGGTCTAACGGGAGGTTTAGTTAGAAGAAGGCCTCTCATGAATCTTGCTATAAGAGGGTGAGAGGAAATAGGCTGTCCATTGAGGGGTTTGAGGGACGCTGCAATAGCACTCAAATGGACTCTTACTGAATTTGTTTTCAGACCTGCATGGGATAGATGCAGGAGATACTCTAGTAAAGAATTCAAAGGTTTTGCAAGAGGGTTAAGACCCTTCTGTGAACACCAAATGGTAAATCTTTTCCATTTGAAAGCATAGGAACATCTAGTAGAGGGCTTTCTAGAGGCAGAATAACATCTCTGACTTGCTGAGAGAGATGAAAATCTTGAAGGTCTAGGTCCTCAGCAACCAAGCCCTGAGATGGAGAGACTGGGGGTTTGGGTGCCACAACGTTCCTTCTTCCTGGGATAGGAGGTCTGGTGCAGAGCCCAAGTCCAGGGAAGGAGCTTGAGAGAGATGCAGAAGTAGAGGGTACCACACTTGGCATGGCCAATGTGGTGCTATGAGTATCATGGTCCCTCGATCTCTCTGAAGCTTGAAAAGAGTTTTGGGAATTAGGGGAATGGGTGGAAAGGCATAAAGGAAGTCTTGACCCCAGTGAAGGAGGAAGGCATCCTTGGCCTGAACTCCCTGACACGGAATTCTGGAACAGAACCGAGGAAGTTTGGCATTCCACGGACTTGCAAAGAGGTCTATGTCCGGGGTTCTCCAAATTCGAAAAATCCTGGCTACCTGGTCCATGTGGAGGGACCACTCGTGTGGAAGCAGAACTCGACTGAGTCTGTCCGCCCAAGAGTTTTGAACGCCTGGAAGATATACTGCCAGAAGATGGATGTGATGCTCTCTGGCAAATGCCCACAGTCGCAAAGCTTCGTTGCAAAGCGACAGAGAGCCAGTCCCGCCCTGCTTGTTTACATAGAACATGGCTACTTGGTTGTCCGTATGGATGAGGACTGTCCTGTAGCTGAGCAGGGAATGGAACACTCTGAGAGCTAAGAATATTGCTCTGAGTTCCAAGAGATTGATATGCAGAGAAGTCTCCTGTGGAGACCAGATGCCCTAGGTGGAGAGATCCTGCAGATGAGCTCCCTAACCCATTGGAGAAGCATCTGTTGTAAGAGTTGCTTGGGGTAGCGACTGCTGAAAAGGGGACCCCAGCAACAGATTTGGAGAGGACTTCCACCACTGGAGAGACCAAAAAAGGTGACTGGAGTTTGCTATTTTGTCTGACAGGCAACCTGATGCCTGAGTCCATTGGGTGGACAAAGTCCATTGAGCTGCCCTCATGTGAAGGCGAGCATATGGAACCACATGCACGGTGGATGCCATGTGGCCTAATAGCTGTAACATCTCTCGAGCAGTTAAATGGGACTTTAACTGTATCTGGGAGGCTAACTGCACCAAGCGTAGGCAACGGGCCTGAGGAAGATAGGCCCTTGCAGTTGTGGTATCCAGCAAGGCCCCTATAAACTCCAGAGACTGAGTAGGGGTGAGATTGGATTTTGGGATGTTTATTACCAGTCCCAAATACTGAAGGACACGCATTGTGCAGGTTAGACAAGTCTGGGCCTCTGACTGGGATGGAGCTCGAATGAGCCAGTCGTCCAGATATGGGAATACGAATATTCCTAGAGTGCGTAGAAATGCAGCTACTACTGCCATGCATTTCGTGAACACCCTTGGTGCAGAGGCCAGACCGAAGGGAAGCACCCTGTATTGGTAGTGCTTTCCTTGAAAAAGGAACTGAAGGAACCTTCTGTGTGTTGGATGGATGAGGACATGGGTGTACGCATCCTTGAGATCTAGAGAACAAAGCCAGTCCTGACTCTGAAGGTATGGAAGCAGAGCACCGAGAGAAATCATCTTGAATTTCTCTTTGAATAGAAACTTGTTCAATTCTCTGAGATCTAATATGGGTCTGTAGCCCCCTGTTTTCTTTGGAATAAGAAAATAAAGGGAGTAGAACCCTGAGCCCTGTTGAAGAAGAGGTACTTCTTCTATTGCCCCTTGGGCAAGAAGGGTAGCAATCTCCTGACCCAGAAGGTTGAGGAGAGATGTTGGAGAATTGAACTGTTTCACCATGGTGTGGGGAGGAAGGCTTAAGAAATGAAGCTTGTACCCTTCCCTTATGATGGAGAGGGTCCATTGCTCTGCTGTGATTTGCTCCCATCTGGGAGCAAAGTAAGCCAATCTTCCTGGAATGGTGAGGGGCTCTGGTTCTTCCAGAGCTAGAAAGGCTAAGTTCTCTAGTTGCAAGTCAAAGGCCCTGAGAAGGCTGAGGCTGCTGGGCCGTGGGAGGCCTGGCAGCCTTTGACTTGGCCTGTTTAGGTGGTTGCTGACGCTTTGCAGCAAAACGACCTGCAGAAGATGCCTGCTGACCATAAGCAGGATAATATCTTCCCTTTTTAGAGAAAGATGTCTTTTTGAACAATCTTTTCTTAACAGGAGCAGAGGTAGACTTTGAAAGTCGATCCAAAGCAGAGTTCTCAGCATCCATCTGAGTGGCCATTGCTTGCCAATCCTTGCCAAAAAGGTTCTCACCTGTACAAGGAAGATTTCCCAATTCATCTTGGACCCAGAGTTCCAAATCAGAGGCTTGTAACCAAGCAATTCTGCGTGCACCTATGGCAATAGCCGAGGCTCTGCTTACACACTCAAAATAGTCAAAGGCTGCACGGTTGGAAAATTTGGAAACATCTTGGGCATGTTTGAGCCAAGTGAGAAATTCCTGCCTTTTATCTTCTGAAATAAAAGGAGCTAAAGTCTGCAGATGATCTGTGACTTCTTTTAGAAACATCCCCATATAGAGACTATAGGAGTTGATTCTGGCAGCAAGCATATTAGCTTGGAAAACCTTTCGGCCAAAAGCATCAAGGGTCCTGCATTCACGTCCTGGAGGATTAGATGAGTGTCTCTTTGCACTCTTTATTTTCCTCATGGCAGACTCTACCACAATAGAGTGGTGAGGAAGCTGAGACTTATGAAAGCCAGGACAAGGAGGGACACGGTACATGGTGTCTAACCTACGAGAATGAGGAGAGGTGGTAAGAGGAGTCTCCCACATGCTCAACATGAGATCATAAAGAATCTCATGAATAGGTAAGATAGCTGCTTCTTTAGGAGCCTTAGGATATTACAAAATATCTAATTGCTTGGCTCTAGGCTCTGACTCAGGGGCCACTGTAATGGAGAGGCCCCTAGCCACTTCCCTAATGAAGTCTTGAAAATACAAGTCTTCTGGAGGTGACATTCTTCGTTTTGGAGAAGAAGACTCCTGAGGAAGAAGTACCGATGCCTCGACAGAAGCTTCGGAGGAATCGAAGTATCGCCTGTCTGGATGCTCTTGTAAAGCCCGATATGTGTACCGAGTTGGATCGACATCGGGAGTAAGCGGTACCGGTTCGGTACCGATGGGCATCATAGGACAGGGTACCGTTGCAGTCGACACCGAAGCCGATGTCGATGCAATCGATACCGGCACCGGGAACGATGTCATTGCCAGAGCCGGTACCGGCAACGGAGATTGTTGCGGTACCGGAGGCGTCGCAGCCTGCATAAACGTCGTTAGGGTGCGCTGCATGGACAGAATCTTCTGATCCATCGACACCACCAGAGTCTGGATGTCGGTACCAGTGGAGGCCACCGGTACCCCAGAACACGGCAACCTGTGACCCCACAGACAATGCTTTGGAAGCCGGGGTAATTTTGCCGGTGCGGAATCCTCGAGGACAAGCCCGGAGGCATCTCGATGCTTAGAGGGAGATTTGCCCTTCGAGGACCGGCTAGATTTATGTTTGGTTACCTGAGATCCATGGGAGGAAGAAGCAGCCCTGGAAGACGTCGATGCCACCGAGGCTGCATCAGAGGGAAACAGGGTACTGAGCTTGGCTGCTCGGTTCTGCTGACCTCTTTTAGACATCATGGTACAGGACACACAATCCGTGATGGAATGGTCAGGACCCAAACATTTTAGACACCAATCATGGGTGTCGGTGACAGAAATAGTACCGCCACATTTTGTGCACTTTTTGAACCCGGAAGCGGGCTTTTCCATGAGGAGAAAAATATTCATGCCTAAGGCCCAAACGGAAAATGCACAGTTGAAGTAAAGTACTAGTTTTTTTTTTTTAAAGAAAGAAAAGAAAAGAACGGCGGTACCGGTCTGACGTCGAAGAAGGCAGACGCGCACAGAAAATTAAAGAAAAAAATAAAGAACTTTTTCTGCGGTGACAGGAACACGACCTGCTGGCTCCGCGGAAAAGAAGAACTGGAGAGAGGCGGTTGGGAAAGGCGGGAAGGCAGCGCGCAGGCGTTGTGGGATGCTCCCAAAAGCTTTCTTACTGGACGCTGGGGAGCGTTCCCGCGCAGGCTCCGTCGGTACCGACGATACCATATGTGAAGATTCATTCCTGCTTGTTCCTGGAGATAGCCTTTGGGAATGCTACCATACATGCATGGTCCCCTTCCCGCCCAAGAGTGTGTCATCTTGCTCAGTCAGATGACATAGCTAAGACGACAGTCAGGGAAAAACAAAAAGATGGCAACTCCAAGGGGAAGAGGGAGGGTTATGACGACTGATTCCTGCTGTTCCTGGAGAACACCTGTCATAGATGAGTAACTACACTTTTTCCAGGAACAAACAGGAAGTCACTACTCAAATATGGGACTCCCTGCTTCACGCTTCCGGGGACTGAACCACAACAGTACCAAAAGTGATGGTCGGGTGGCCGCAAGTTGCAGAAGGTGAGTCCCCGCTGAGAGACTCTGCAAGACCCTAGTGTCCAGCAACACTATCATTCTGGCAGCCTGAACACAGAGAGTCGGAGTGCAAGAGTTGCCTACACTCCAAGAATATTACGTAGCACTGCCTGACCAAAGGCACTGTCCTTACAGGATTCACTTTCCAGGCAGTAGTGTGCTGCAAATGTGAATGGATGACCAAGTGGTGACTCTGCAAATTTCTGTCACAGGCACAGAATGGAGGTGGGTCACTGACGTGACCATTACCCTCACGCGATGCACTGTGATCTGGTGCTCCAGGGAGAGGTCTGCCCACTCATAGGCAAGGGCAATGCAGTCTGCCACCCGACAGGATACTCTTGGTTACAGGGAGCCCCAGTCTGCTGGGGTCATAGGATACAAAAAGCTGAGGTGCCTTGCGGTGTCCCTGGGTCCGTTGCAGATAGAAGGACAGGGCCTGTTTACAGTCCAGTGTGTGGAGTATGAGCTCTTCTCTGCCTGCATGAGGCTGCGGGTAGAAGGAGGGGAGCACAACCTCTTGGTTGAGGATACCACCTTCGAGGGGAACTTAGGGCGAGTGCGGAGCACTACCCTGTTCTTGAAGAACCTGGTGTATGGGGAGTCTGTTAGCAGTGCTTGAAGCTCGCTGACTCTGTGAGCTGACGTCAGGGCCACAAGGAAGGCCACCTTCCAGGATAGGTATCTGAGGTGGCAGGTGGCCAGTGGCTTGAATGGTGGCCTAGTGAGCTGGGAGTGCACCATGTTCAGGTCCCATTCTGCTGCTGGAGGGCAGACAGGGGGCTTGGAAAGCAGAAGGCCCCATAGGAAATGGGCAACCAGGGCTGACTAGATAAGGGCCTTCACCCCACTGGGTGGTGGTGAGCGGCTAAGGCGCTCAGATGCACCCAGACTGAGCTAGATTTCAGCCCTGTGCGCGACAGATGCACTAGGTACTGGAGTACCAGCTGGATGTGGCAGGAGAATGGGTTCTCCTTCCTATCTACGCACCACAGAGCAAACCTGCGCCATTTAAAAGGCACAAGCCACCCTCATGGAGGGCTTCCTCGAGGCTAGCAGTATTTCCTCAACATCTTATGGTACGTTGAGTGGGGCCAATGCTACCCCTCTCAGCAGCCAGGGCATTAGAGTCAATGACCCCACACTGGAGTGCAGAAGGGAGCCCTCCTCCTGCGTCAGGAGGGCCAGGGTTTGGCCCAAGGGTACTGGAGTGTCGTTGCCAGCGAGAGCAGTAGTGGGAACCAGGTCGCCTGAGCCACCTGGGGGCGATTAGTATCACCGATGCCCTCTAGTTCTAAATTTTGAACAGAGTTTTGGTGACTAGGGGAGTCGGTGAGAATGCATGCAGCAGTCCCTTGGACCATGAGATTAGGAACACGTCTGCCGCTACCCTCTGTGGGTGCGGCTGCCTGGAGCAAAAGCAAGCCAACTGCGCGTTGTCAGGAGAGGTGAAGAGGTCCATCTCAGGCCAGCCACAAAGGCGGAAGAGCTTCTTCGCCACTGCAGGGTCGAGACGCCACTCGTTAGGGTGGAGGACACTGCTGAGTCTGTCTGCCAGGTAGCTGTCTTGGCCTGGGAGGTAGATTGCTTGAAGGAGAATGTCATTGTGCACTTCAAAGCCGAGGAGGGCTACAGGGCCTTCAGAGGGCGTACAAACCCATGCCCCCCTGCTTGTTTATATAGAACATTGTGACCCGGTTGTCCATCTGGACCAGCACAAGTCTGTTCCACAAGAGGGAACGGAACGCACGTAGGACGAGGGCTACCGCCCGGAGTTCCAGGAGGTTGATCTGTAGTAGAGACTCCTCCCTGGGCCAGCAACCCTGAGTGCAGTGAACTCCGTAGTGAGCTCCCCAGCCCTGGAGAGAGGCATCTGTGGTCAGCATACACTGCGGTGAGGTGCCTGGAAGGGCATCCCTGCTTGAAGGAGGCCCTGTATCTGCCACCAGTCGAGGGATCTCACCAGCTGGCAGGAGACTATGACCCTGTCCCGTAGTCGACCCGTGGCCTGGGTCCACTGAGAACACAGGCACCACTGGGCTGTACGCATGTGCAGGCGAACTAGGGGTATGACATGGACCGTGAAAGCCATGTGTCCCAGCAGGCAGAAGAAAAGGCGAGCTGGCACCGTTGTGCGGTGCTAGACCTCCCCTGCCAGCAGTTTGAGGCATTCTGCCCTGTCCTGAGGAAGGAGGGCTCTGGACCGCACCTTGTCCAGCTGAGCACTGATGAACACTAGGTCTTGTACCGGAGAGAGATGTGATTTGGGGTAGTTGATGAGGAACACCATGAGCTGCAGGAGGAGGATGGTACGTTCTGTGCCCTGACTGACCTCTGTGGCTGTGCCACCTTTGATAAGCCAGTCATCCAAGTAGGGGAAGATGAACACCCATTGTAGGTGCAGATGGGTGGCTAACACTGCTAGACACTTTGTGAACACTCTTAGCAAGGAGGCTAGGCCGAAGGGAAGTACCCTGTATTGGTAATGGCCTCCCCCTACCATGAATCTCAGGTATTGCTGGTGATATGGGTGGACCAGGATGTGTGTTTAGGCATCCTTTAGGTCCAAGGAGCAAAGCCGGTCTCCCCGGTGGAGGTAGGGAGGGAGAGCATTTTGAAATTCTCCCTCACCGGGAACTTGTTCAGGTCTCAGAGATCCAGGATGGGCCTGAGACCCCCGGTTCTCTTGGGGACAAGATAGTACCTTGAGTAGAAGCCCTTGCCCAGGAGGTGCTGGGGAACAGGCTCTACCGCCCTGTCCCCTGGTGAAGGAGAGGTCACACTGGCTTTCCTGGAAAATGCTCTGGAGGTGGTAGTTGGAAGCGGAGGTGGTAACCCTCCTTCACTATCCGGAGCGCCCACTGGTCACAGTGACCTCGGGCCACCTGTGGGCAAAGAGTGCCAAGCGGCCCCCTGTGGACTAGTGAGAGTCTCCCAGGGGTAGGGAGGCCCTGCCCTGGGAGTCAAAACACCCGCCAGGTTGAGCCAGAGCTGGTGTCTGCGGCTTGGGAGCCTTTGGCTTCCTGGGTCCATGTCCCTGGCCCTAGGGCTGGGGTCCCTGGTGCTAATGGCTCAGAAAGACTTGGTAGTGGTGACTCAGATGGAAAGGGCCCTTCTTCCTTGAGAAAGTAGGCCTTTTCCCCGAGGCTTTCTTATGGGGAAGGGCAGAGGTCTTCTTGGAGAGTCTTTGCTTGATCACCACCTCAGCCTCAATCTCAGCCACCTTGTCGGCCATAGGTTTTCCAAATATATTCTCCATTCAAAAGCTGTGATCCCCGCCCGCTGGCTCAAAAAATGTTTTCCCCACAGCCCAAACCCCGATCTGGCCTCCCAAGGCCAGGGTTGGGCTGTGGGGAATGTCCTCTGCCCTCTCCGAGCCCCAGACCCGCCGTTCCCCACTGACTAGGGGAACTTATTCTACCTCTGAGGTGGAATAAGTTCCCCGTTCAAGATGCCGGCCCCGAACATACAGGTCCAACACTGGAATTGGCCCTGTACGTCCGGGGCCAACAACTGCCCACTGCCCGTCCTAATTCAGCCCCCAATCCGCCCCTTTCCCATCCCCGTTTAACGTCCCCATACCATCCCTGCTTTCGTGCCTCGGAATGACCCCATTAATGTATTATAAACACCTAGGAATAGAAGCCCTCATTTTATTTATTTAGACAGATGTGTATACCACCTTATCCTTCACTCAAAGTGGTCACATCACAATTGGAGGGTTACACTTAACATGAAGGTACTTAACAACATTTAGACAGCACATTGGGGTTACATTTAACATGAGGGTATTTAACAACATTATACAATGAACTCGTATGTCTAGTTGGTCTGTGTCGGTATTGAGTTGGCGGAGGTAGTTGCATTACACCTTGCTGTCTCTCTCTCACATAGGCTGGGTTTATACATATCATGACAGGAATGAAATTCATAGACAAGTCAGGGCATGAGCAGGGTATAATTTCATTCTCTCAGATTTACTGCCAGTGTCTTTTTAAGATTTCTATTGTGCCAAAGGGAACATCCTTTTGGAGCTTGGAAAATGTAATATTTACAGGCAACATACTGAGATGAGTTTAGAAGTTCTTTTCAATTTGGCTAATGGCAACCAATACAATTGAGACTATTTATCTATCTTTCTGCTACATGATTTCCTCACTTGACGATCTTCTGTCCCTCCAAATGCAGTAGAAAACAAGCTTAAAAGTGCATGCTGTAAGCATCATAAAAACAAATGCTTCACTGATGGAATGCATGCTTGCCATTTCTCAGTGAGTAGATGGAGCACTTAAGACTTTCTAGTCTTGAAGGACTAGAAAGGGGGACTGTTACTTCTGGAGAGAAATCTGCAACTGTGAGTATATACTTCTGGGAATTTTCTAAAAAGAATTCTTTGTATTAAAGCTACTTAATCTGTGAACCCACTGTTTTTTGTTGGATCAGTTAGGGCCTAGTAGCAGCAATTAAAGTTTGAATTTAAAACATAGAGGAGAGCTTTCTGGTTACATTTCATACCCAGCAGAGAGCTTGTAGTTTAAATTTAATAGTCACTCAGGGCCAAGTAACAGCAAAGTACTTTTAGTTTAAATTTAACACACAGAAGAGAGCTTTCTGGTTAAATTTAGTACCCAGCAGAGAGCTTGTAGTTTAAATTTCATAAGAAGTTAGAGCCTAGCAGCAGCTAAGAGCTATAATTTAAATCAAATCAGAATTTAGCTTACCTCAGCAGAACAAGACAGGGTACTGCGTAGCAGCCCTCTTTTAATAAGTGTTATTTCCCACCCACCCCTGGGATAATCATACCTTTATAGATACTTACACATCTTAAAAGACAGGAGGTGCTTTCAGGTGAAGCTCATTACCCAAATCAGTCATACACTAAGGACCTGAGATTAATTAAGTTTCAGGTGAACAAGGTATATTAAACGTATTAGGTACAGTTTTATTGGTATAAATAGTCATAGCAACCCCTAGTAAGTAAGAACTTAAAGATCTAGACACAAACTTAAACTAAGATGCAGACAGCAGTCCAGCAGCGGGATGGGGGCTTTCCAGTCTTTTGCATTGAGTGTCACATGTATGATTTTCTCCCAGTTGGTGAGAGGTCTTACGTGTGCACTAGGTGCAAGGAGCTCTTTTCTCTCAGGGAACAAGTCCGTTCTCTAGAGGCTAAAGTAGCAGAATTGGAAAACATAAGACAGACAGAGAGGTACATAGACGAGACCTAGAGGGATATAGTCCTGAAGTCCCACCTCCAGTCTGGCAGCACCCCTGTTGCCATGGAGGAGAGAGGTCACGTGACAGGAGAGCATCACCCTGGTGTGGCAGGAAGTGATCCTGTAACTAGGACCTGTCCTCCAGGTGATGTAAAACCCTCTCGCACCGAGGAAGTTTCTCCAGGGCCATGTGCCCATGAGGGAAGGGTTAGGACAGCCGTTATAGTTGGTGATTCGATCATTAGGCATGTAGATAGCTGGGTGGCTGGTGGACGTGAGGATCGCCTGGTAACATGCCTGCCTGGTGCGAAGGTAGCGGACCTCACGCGCAACCTAGATAAGGTCTTAGATAGTGCTGGGGAGGAGTCTGCTGTCTTGGTACATGTCGGTACCAATGACATAGGAAAATGTGGTAGGGAGGTTCTGGAGGCAAAATTTAGGCTTTTAGGTAGGAAGTTGAAATCCAGAACTTCAAGGGTAACATTCTCCGAAATGCTTCCTGTTCCACGCGCAGGACCCAAAAGGCAGGCAGAGCTCCGGAGTCTCAATGCGTGGATGAGACAATGGTGCAGAGATGAGGGTTTTGGATTTGTTAGGAACTGGGGAACATTCTGGGGAAAGGAGGGGCTCTTCCGAAGGGATGGGCTTCACCTTAACCGGGATGGAACCAGGCTGCTGGCATTAACCTTTAAAAAGGAGATAGAGCAGCTTTTAAACTAGATATTAGGGGAAAGCCGACAGTCGCCCAAGAGCGGATGGTTCGGAAGAATGTATCCTTGAAGGATACTACCAAAAGCAGAGAGGTTCCACAAAAGTGTAAAGTAGCCCAAATGCCCTCAAGTATGGAGCAGACAGAGCTTAAAGATCCCAATTTACCCATGTCTAACAATAGCCAAATTAACATGAATAAAATAGATTCTCTAAAATGCTTGTATGCAAATGCTAGAAGTCTAAAGAATAAGATGGGAGAGTAAGAATATATAGCACTAAATGAAAGGTTAGATATGATTGGAATATCAGAGACATGGTGGAAGGAGGACAACCAGTGGGACACTGTGATACCTGGGTACAAACTATATCGTAATGATAGAGCTGATCAAATTGGTGGAGGGGTTGCGCTCTATGTTAGAGAGGGCATTGACTCAGAAAGGATTAAAGTTTTGCAGGAAACAAAATCTGCTGTAGAATCTATATGGATTGAAATTCCATATAAAAGGGGGAAGGCGATGGCAGTGGGGGTGTACTATCGAGCACCTGGCCAGAATGACCAAATGGATGATGAAATGCTCAAAGAAATCAAGGAAGCTAACAAACGTTACAGCGCAGTAATAATAATGGGTGATTTCAATTACCCCGGTATCGACTGGGTCAGTGTCACGTCAGGACATGCTAGGGAGATAAAGTTCCTAGATGAAATAAATGACTGCTTCTTGGAGCAGCTGGTTCATGAACCGACCAGAGGGGAAGCCATATTAGACCTAGTCCTTAGTGGAACACCAGATCTAGTGCAAGAGATAAGGGTATTGGGGCCACTTGGCAATAGTGATCATAGCATGATCGCCTTTGATTTAATTAGTGGAGGAGGGATAGTAAGGAAATCCACAGTACTATCTTTTAACTTTCGAAAGGGAGACTATGATAAAATGAGGAAAACAGTTAAGAAAAAACTAAAAGGAGCAGTTGCGAAGGTTAAAGACGTACATCAAGCTTGGGTGTTGTTGAAAAATACTATCTTGGAAGCCCAGAAAAGTGGAAGGAAGTCCAAAAAACTGCCAGCATGGTTTAAAGGTGTGGTCAGAGAGGCTGTTGTTGCCAAAAAAGCATCTTTCAGGAAATGGAAAAAAGAGCCAAACGACGAAACCTGGAAACAGCACAAGCACTGGCAAGTCAAATGCAAGGCATTGATAAGGCAGGCAAAGAGAGAATTTGAGAAGAAGCTTGCTGCGGAAGCAAAAACGCGAAATAAAGACCTTTTCAAGTACATTCGTAGCAAAAAACCTGTGAGAGAGTCAGTTGGTCCATTAGATGATAAAGGGGTTAAAGGAGCACTAAGAGGCGACAAGGCGATAGCGGAGAGACTGAATGAATTCTTTGCTTCGGTCTTTACTGAGGAAGATGTAGGGATGTTACCCATGACTGAAGTGGTATTTAAAGGTGCGGAAGAATTGGAGGAAATATCGATACATCGGGAAGATGTCTTACAACTATTAGATAAACTGAAGAGTAGCAAATTACCTGGGCCGGATGGTATACATCCAAGGGTGTTGAAAGAACTGAAATATGAGATTGCAGAACTGCTATCAGTAATCTGTGAACTATCATTAAAATCATCTCTAATACCTGAAGATTGGAGGATCGCCAATGTAACACCAATTTTTAAAAAGGGTTCCAGGGGTGATCCGGGAAACTACAGACCGGTGAGCCTGACGTCAGTACCGGGAAAAATGGTAGAAACCATCATAAAAGAATAAAATTACTCAGCATGTAGATAGTCACAACCTAATGGGAGACAGCCAACATGGCTTTAGACAAGGAAGATCTTGTCTTACTAATCTGTTATGTTTTTTTGAAGGAGTGAATAAACAGGTGGACAAAGGTGAGTCGGTTGATATTGTGTATCTGGACTTTCAGAAAGCCTTTGACAAGGTCCCTCATCAGAGACTTTTGGCAAAACTAAAGAGTCATAGGATAGGAGGCAAAGTACTATTGTGGATCAGGAACTGGTTAAAAGATAGAAAGCAGAGGGTAGGGCTAAATGGCCAATTTTCCCAATGGAGAAAGGTGAATAGTGGTGTACCCCAGGGATCTGTGCTGGGTCCGCTGCTTTTTGACATATTCATAAATGACCTGGAAAGTGGAATAACGAGTGAGGTTATCAAATTTGCAGATGACACAAAACTATTTAAAGTTGTTAAAACCCAAGAGGATTATGTAAAAATGCAAGAGGATCTTGATAAATTGGAAGACTGGGCATCAAAATGGCAGATGAAATTTAATGTGGACAAGTGCAAGGTTATGCACCTAGGGAAGAACAACCCAAACTATGGTTACACGATGCAAGGTTCCACATTAGGAACCACCACCCAGGAAAAAGATTTAGGCGTCATTGTGGGTACCATGTTAAAACCATCGGCCCAGTGTGCAGCGGCGGCCAAGAGAGCAAATAGAATGCTAGGTATGATAAGGAAAGGAATGGAAAATAAAACAAAAGATATTATAATGCCTCTATATCGTTCCATGGTGAGACCGCACCTTGAATATTGTGTGCAATTCTGGTCGCCGTATCTTAAAAAGGATATAGCGATTTTAGAAAAGGTACAGAGAAGAGCCACCAAAATGGTAAAGGGGATGGAAGGATACTCCTATGAAGAAAGGCTAAAAAGGTTAGGGCTTTTTAACCTGGAAAAGAGACGGCTGAGGGGAGATATGATAGAAGTCTATAAATTAATGAACGGAGTGGAACGGGTAAACGTAGATCGATTGTTTACCTTATCAGAATATAGAAAGACTAGGGGACATGCAATGAAGCTACAGGGTAAACTATTTAAGACTAATAAAAGAAAATATTTCTTCACTCAACGTGTAATCAAACTCTGGAATTTGTTACCGGAGGATGTAGTAAAGGCTGTTAGTGTAGCTGTGTTTAAAAAAGGTTTGGACAAGTTCCTGGAGGAAAGGTCCATAAACCATTATTAAGAAGTGACCGAAGATATCAATGCTTGACCCAGTACAAGCATTGTGGAACTTGTGTCTCTTGGGGAAACTGCTAGGTACATATGACCTAGATTGGCCACTGTTGGAAACAGAATACTGGGCTTGATGGACCTTGGTCTGACCCAGTATGGCATATCTTATGTTCTTATGTAAGACTTGCAAGAGGATTAATGAACTTATAAAGTGACATTTTAGAAAGCTCATCCAAGTGCAATCTGGGATGTCCAGGACAAAACATGCAGAAAAATGCCAGTTTTGGCCTGATTTTAGAAACATAGGGGTAGGTTTACTAAAGGGTGCTATTTGCGCTGCTGTCACGTTATCGGGCGATAAGGCACGTTATCGCGCGATAAGGCACGTTATCGCACGATAATGGCACTTTACCGGGCAATAAGGTACCTTAGCGTGCAAAAACGCGCGCAGCGGCGCAAACAAGTGCTGAAGGCGGAGAGAGGCTCCCGGAGGGCGGAGGAAGACTCCCCAGGGGCGGAGAGAGAGGGTCAATGGGTGGAGAGTGGGAGGGGAGAGGCTCCCTGCACACTAACGCTGTGGAATCCGGGGCTGAAAACTAACGCCAGTGAAACCCTGGCGTTAGAGCAGATTTAAAGGGAAGAGAAACAATTTACGTCAGCAATGTACAGCAAAGCGAGGGAAACCTACAAAAAGTGATAAGTGTGATACATGTGCACGGAACAAAAGGGCAAATAAACATTGAAAATGACCTCAACAAAATGTAAAAAAAACATAACCAAGCTTGGCAATAGTGATATTAATGGGAAACATCAAAAAACACTACTGAGAAAGCTCCAAAAAAAAGATATTAATTTTGGAAGGGTCTATGCTCTGTCTCCATACAAGGTGAATGATCCCACAGTGAAATAGCGCTGATCAGGGTTTTCCCTTTCTATTGGACAGGTTTCCTATGGCGTGCACATGTCCCGCAACAGCAGGGTGGGCATGTCGGAACAGGCAACTGGACAGATGCTGGAAAAGGGGATACAGAGGGCTGCAGGCGGCACATGCTGTGATGCAGCTGGGCCACAGTGCGGACTTGGGTGATGCCTAGGTGGCCCATAGGAATGCTTAAACAGTAGAGCCGCCAGACAGCAACTGATGAGGGCCCAACATGGGCACAAGTGTGTTTCCCACAGTGTCACAGGGGATAGTACCCAGCAGGTACCCCCAAGGGCACAGAACATTGGCAGTCAGTGCTGGGGGGAAGCGTGGACGTCTATGCAGGCACCCCTACCCCAGAACCCATACCATAGGCAGCCGTCTACTGGCACACTGGATGGCCTGAGACTGCGCACCACCAGCACCATCAGCAGAAGGGCATGTCAGCATGGCGACAGAGGGGTACTGGTGGTGGAGGGGGCAGTGGCATCTGGCCACAGCAGACCATGGCCTAGCCCTGTTTAGGTGGGTGCCGTGCACTGCAACAGACAGGCTCTGTCTGACAAACAGTCATGGTATCCCCAGGGAATGAACTGCCCCTGTGGCAGCAGTGTGGTGCAGTACACACAGCCAGTGTGTTCAGGAACAGAAAACCACAGGTTCAAGTTCCAGCTGTGGCTCCTGCCAACCAAGTCCCCATATTTTACCCAGTACTAAACCGTGGTAATAAAGAGGGAACCTTTATTGCAGATAACATAAACATGCCTGAAATGCCTATATTTTACCCTACAGAGCACAGACACCATAGACATGTGCAATACCTAGAGCAGAGTTTCCCAAATGCAGTCCTGGAGGGACAAACTCCATTCAGGCATCATGCTGTCTCTAATAAAGATGCCTGTGCTGCATTTCTATGCGCCGCCCCCATGGTATGCAGATGTATCCATGCATATTCATTAGGGACAGCATGAAAACCCGAACAGTGTTTGGCCCACCAGGACTGGAGTTGGGAACCTCTGCCCTAGAGCAGCGGCCAACAGGGGCAGAAACACCCGCACCCACAGGCGCCATTATCCAAAGCCTCCTGGAGAGGCAGGATGTTGGGCCCTGCGTGCAGCACCATCTCCCAATACTAGCACTTACATACCATAGCACTGCCACCCTAAACCTGGGAATACGGTACACATATATCAAAAGGTTGCTATGATTACTGGCAGATAGCAATCCCTATGTTAAGCACAATCTGCTCATTGAGCTGTATCATAGCAACCTCTCTGATGTCTGTGGAGTGTGTTTCAGGTCTGGTGTCTGACAGTGTTTACCACCCTGGGGAGTGACCCCAACAGTATTGCATACCATACCCATGCCTGCACTGTGCCCAGGACTGGTGCGGTGGCCAGGGCTGCGAAAAGCCTCTATAGTTGCACAATGCTGGCATAGGTGTGGGAGTGTGTGTCTGTCTACCCAGTGTGTGGTGGCTGCCAACACCTTCCTCAGCCCACACTGCTTGCACTGTTGCCAGTGTCAGCCTGCCAATGTGCATAAAGCACAGTTACTTACCTGTAACAGGTGATCTCTGGGAACAGCAGGAATTAGTCATCACATATGGGTACGTCGGTACCGACGGAGCCCGCGCGGGAAAGCTCCCCAGCTTTTCAGATTAAAAGCTTTTGGAGCCTCCCACTGCACATGCGCGCTGCCTTCCCGCCTTCCTGAGCAGCTCTCGTCAGTTCGAGTTTAAAGCTGAGACAATAGAGAGAGAGGACAGGAAGATAGATAGAGATACAACTCCTAGGGGAGGTGGGTGGGTTGTGATGACTAATTCCTGCTGTTCCCAGAGATCACCTGTTACAGGTAAGTAACTGTGCTATCTCCAGGAACAAGCAGGAATACGTCATCACATATGGGGACTCCCTAGCTAAGATGCCTGGGAGATCCCCCTCCAAGGGTAAACCATCTTCGCATGGATCTCAGGCATCCATCCAGGGAAGGTGGGCAGGAGTTGTTTAAGTATGGAACAGGTGTTTGAGGACAGCCTGACCAAACAAGGCATCCCGGCGGGAGTCCTTGTCCAAGCAGTAATGGGCTGTGAAGGTATGAACCGAGGCCCAAGTGGCTGCTCGACAGATCTGATCTATGGACACAGAGTGAAGATGAGCCATAGAAGTGGCCATGGCCCTCACATTGTGAGCTGTGACATGGCCCTCCATAGAAATGTTCTTACTCTGGTAAGCAAAAGAAATACACTGAGCGATCCAATTGGAAAGTGTACGCTTGGTGACTGGAAGTCCCAAATGAGAAGGATCAAAAGCCACGAAAAGTTGGGAAGACTTTCGATGTGGTTGAGTCCTGTTGAGGTAAAAGGCAAGAGCTCTTTTACAATCCAGAGTATGAAGGTTCCTCTCTGCACTGGATGCATGAGGAGCCGGGAAAGAGACAGGTAGATATACCTCTTGATTAAGATGAAAAGGCGAGACCACTTTGGGCATAAAGTGGGGATTCGTCCTAAGGACCACCTTATCATGATGAAACCTAGTATAAGGTGGATGAGCCACTAAAGCCTGCAGTTCACTGATGCGGCGAGCCGAAGTGACTGCAATAAGGAAAACAACCTTCCAGGAAAGAAATTTGAAGGAGGTAGAGTCCAAAGGCTCAAAAGGTGGCTTCATAAGCTGACCTAGAACTAGGTTCAAATCCCATGCTACCGGAGGAGGTCGGATGGGAGGTTTAGTTAGAGTCAGGCCTCTCATGAAACGTGAAACAAGAGGATGAGAGGAGACAGGTTGTCCATTTATAGGTTTTAAGGATGCTGCAATAGCACTCAAATGGACCCTTACTGAATTCGTCTTAAGGCCTGCATTTGAAAGATGCAGGAGATAGTCCAAGAGGGAATTCAAAGGAAGTGCTAGAGGGTCAAGACCCTGCTGAGCACACCAAATGGAAAAACGTTTCCATTTGAAAGCATAAGAACGCCTCGTGGAAGGTTTCCTAGAGGCATGAAGGATATCTGTCACAGGTTGAGAAAGATTAAAGTCTTGAAGACTTAGGCCTTCAGTAACCAAGCTCTGAGATGTAGGGATTTGGGGTTTGGGTGCCACAAAGTCCCCTCCTCCTGAGACAGAAGGTCTGGCGCAGCTCCCAGGTCCAGGGAGGATCCCTGGGAGAGATGCAGAAGTAGAGGGAACCACACCTGGCGTGGCCAGCAGGGAGCTATGAGGATCATAGTCCCGTGATCCCTCTGGAGCTTGAACAGAGTCTTGGATATTAGAGGAATGGGTGGAAAGGCATAGAGGAATTCCTGACCCCAATGCAGGAGGAAGGCATCGTGGGCCTGAGCTCCCTGACACTGAGTTCTGGAACAGAACCGGGGAAGTTTGGCATTCCACGGACTTGCAAAGAGGTCTATGTCCGGGGTCCCCCATTCCTGAAAGATTCTGCGTATCTGGTCCATATGTAGGGACCATTCGTGTGGAAGCAGAACTCGACTGAGTCTGTCTGCACGAGAGTTTTGAAATCCTGGAAGATACACTGCAAGAAGGTGAATTTGATGCTCTCTGGCGAAGGCCCATATTCTGAGAGCTTCGTTGCAAAGCGACAGAGAGCCTGTCCCTCCTTGTTTGTTTATATAGAACATGGCTACCTGATTGTCTGTCTGAACTAGGACAGTCAGGTTGACAAGGAGAGTATAGAAGACCTTGAGGGCAAGGTAAATTGCTCGCAGTTCCAGGAGGTTGATATGAAGGGTGGCCTCCTGTGGAGACCAAGTGCCCTGAGTGGAGAGGTTCTGAAGATGAGCTCCCCACCCTGTCTGGGAGGCATCTGTTGTGAGGGTTGCTTGGGACAACAAAGGTTGGAAGGGGGCCCCCAACAACAGATTCTTGGTGGATGTCCACCATTGGAGCACTGTTCCCTCTAAGCTGTGCGTGTGTGCGCGCGCACACACCTCGCCAAGTAAGCGCACATACTTTACAACAGAGCGCACAAAAATTACAGCTCTGATTCTGATAGAAAACAACACAGACATCTTAAAATTTAAAAGTTATGATTGTAATTACTAGAAATTTCCCGCTTCATTTAGTAATCGTCTATTTTCATTTAATTTGATTAAAATCAATGTGGTGTACATACTGTATTCTGATGTGTAGTCAAATTTTAAAGTATATAACTCCAAGTGTCGTTATGTGGCGCACAAAAATTTAACCTTCCTTCAAAAGCTGCACACAGCTGATATTTTATGCGCACACAGCCTACAGAAAATTAGAGGGAACATTGCATTGGAGGGACCAAAATAGACGGCTTGAGGTGAGTATTTGGTCGGAGAGCGCTCCAGATGCTTGAGTCCACTGGGTGGCCAAGGTCCATTGAGCTGCTCTCATATGCAGACGAGCGTAGGGCACCACATGTACCGTGGAGGCCATGTGGCCCAGAAGTCGCAGCATTTCCCGGGCTGTCAAATGACTGCTGGACTGAGCTTGGAAGGCCAAACTCAGCAGGCGTTGGGCCCTGACCTGAGGCAGGTAGGCCCTTGCAGTGATGGTGTCTAACTGGGCCCCTATGAACTCGAGAGACTGAGTAGGGATTAGTTGAGACTTGGGAAGGTTTACTACCAGTCCTAGATACTGCAGAAGACGCCTTGTGCGGTCCAGGGAAATTTGGGCCTGGGACTGAGAGGGAGCTCGGATGAGCCAGTCGTCCAGGTATGGGAATATGAAAATTCTCAGGCCTCTTGAAAAGGCAGCTACGACTGCCATGCATTTGGTGAACACTCTTGGAGCAGAGGCTAGACCGAAGGGGAGTACTCTGTACTGGAAAGGTTTTCCCTGAAACAGAAATCGAAGGTATTTTCTGTGGGATGGGTGGATGAGTATGTGTGTATACGCATCCTTTAGATCTAGAGAACAAAGCCAATCCTGACTCTGAAGGTATGGAAGGAGAATGCCCAGAGAAAGCATTTTGAATTTCTCCTTGAAAAGAAATTTGTTCAATTCTCTCAGATCCAGAATTGGTCTGAAGCCCTCTGTCTTCTTTGGTATTAGAAAATAAGGGGAGTAGAATCCCGTCCCCTGTTGAAGAAGAGGGACCTCCTCTATTGCCCCCTGGGCAAGGAGGGAGGAGACTTCCTGACCCAAGAGGGCCAGGAGAGATGGGGGAGAATTGAACTGCCTCACCATAGTATAAGGAGGAAGGTCGGAAAAATGGAGTTTGTAACCCTCTCTGATGATAGAGAGGGTCCAGTGCTCTGATGTAATTTGCTCCCATCTGGGAGCAAAGTGAGCTAACCTTCCGGGTATGGTGAGGGGCTCTGGTTGTTCTAGAGCCAGAAAAGTTAAGTTCTCTAGGGGCAAGTCAAAACCCCTGAGGGGGTGGAGCCTGCTGAGGCGTAGCAGACGCCGCAGGCTTTGACCTTGCCTGTTTAGGTTGCTGACGTTTAGCAGCAAAACGAGGCTGAGAGGATTGTTGGCCAGTATTTGTAGAAAATCTGGACTTCTTGTAATAAGGCCTCTTAAAAGACTTCTTCTTGGCAGGAGTGGAGGTAGACTTAGAAAGTCTATCTAAGGTGGCATTTTCTGCATCCATTTGAGTGGCCTTAATTTGCCACTCCTCACCAAATAAGTTCTCACCTGTACAGGGCAGATTTCGTAAGCCATCTAGGACCCAAGGTTCTAGATCAGAAGCCTGGAGCCAAGCAAGACGTCGGGCTGCTATAGCAATGCCCGAAGCCCTACCAGCACCCTCAAAGGAATCAAAAGCTGCCCTGTTGGAGAACTTTGAAATATCCAAAAGGTGTTTCACCAAGGAAATGAACTGCTCCCTCTTATCCTCAGGGAGAAAGGGGGCAAAATGCCGAACTTTTAGAGCGATTTCACTGAGAAACATGCCCATGTAAAGACTATAGGAATTAATCCTGGCTATAAGCATAGTAGCCTGGAAAATTTTCCTGCCAAAAGAGTCTAGAGTCTTACATTCTCGCCCTGGAGGAGTAGAAGAGTGCCTTTTGGTACTCTTTATCTTCTTCATTGCAGACTTCACCACAATAGAATGGTGAGGCAACTGGGTTTTTTGGAAACCAGGAGAAGGGGGGACACGGTACATGGTGTCCAACCTGCGAGAAGAAGGAGACAATGTTAGAGGAGCCTCCCATAAGTCCATCAAGTGTTCTTGAAGGATTTCATGGATAGGCAGGGTGACTGCCTCTTTAGGAGACTTAGAGTATCCTAAAATATCCAGTTTCTTTGATCTGGGTTCCTTTTCAAAGGATGAAGCAATAGAAAGACCTTTAGCCATTTCTATGATGAAGTCCTGAAAGGACAAATCCTCTGGTGGAGACATTCTCCTGTTAGGAGAAGAAGGCTCCTCAGGAAGATCAAGGGAGAACTCATCAGAATCATCAGAGGAGTTAAAATCCTCTGAAGAAGCAGAGTATCCTCTATGTGCTTCCAACGCACGATACGCATACCGTTCGGTATCGACATCGGGCGTACCGGGTATGGGATCGGTACCGGGCAAAAGCCCGGATCCGGCATGCGGAACCGATCTGCGTTTGGAAGACGATGGCCTCGGTTCCGGTATGGAAGCCATTACCGGAACCGGACCCGGTACCGCTGGCTGCGGTACCGAGGGCGTAGCAGCATTAATAAAAGCCAGAATGGCCTGCTGCATGACTTGGACAGTATTGCCCATAGACGCCACTGCTGCCTGGATGTCGGTACCGGTATGGGCCGGTACCCCAGAGCAGTACAACAGGTGATCTGTCGAGGCCGCGCCATCGATGTCAACCTGTGACCCCATGATTGCTTTGGAGGCCGTCGCCTCCCGCTGGGGTTTTTTGGCCTGGGCAGAATCCTCGAACTCAGAATTGAGAGCCTCTCGATCTTTAGAAAGAGATTTGCTTTTAGAGGATTTGCCCACTGGAGTTTTGGTTACCTGAGATCCATCCGGAGAGGAAGACCTGGATGACTGTGATGCTTCTGAAGGAAACAGCACATGGAACTTGTTGGCCCGGTTCTGCAATCCACGTTTCGACATCTGGGAGCAGGATGGGCAGTCCGGTATGGAATGGTCAGGTCCTAAACATTTAAGACACCATTCATGGGTGTCTGTAAGAGGAATGACAGCACTGCACTTGGTACACTTTTTAAAACCAGGAACTGGCTTCTCCATGAGGAGAAATTGTGTAGGCCTGAAGGCCTAACAAAGTACCAAGCTGTGCTGAAGAAAAGAAAAATATATATTTTTTTTTTTTAAAAGAAAGAAAGAGAGACCGGCAGTACCGGTTTCAGAATGGGGAAGGCAGGTACGCGGTCTAAAGAAAACAATAAAATTAACAATTTCTTCAGCGGTGACAGGAACATGACCTGCTGGCTCCGCGGAAAAAAAGAAACTGACGAGAGCTGCTCAGGAAGGCGGGAAGGCAGCGCGCATGTGCAGTGGGAGGCCCCAAAAGCTTTTAATCTGAAAAGCTGGGGAGCTTTCCCGCGCGGGCTCCGTCGGTACCGACGTACCCATATGTGATGACGTATTCCTGCTTGTTCCTGGAGATTGAGGAGCAAGGTACCATGGGTATAGCCCGGAGAGGGTGGCCTGGCCAGGATGCATCTGCACAGGGCATAGGGCAATGGCTTGGACATTGTAGTGCCCGGCCACCACCTGCACGGACAGGGTGGCCACAGCATGTCCTGCTGGGAGGTCACTCTCACCCTGACTGAGCAGTGACCATGGCATGGCTGGATTCCCCCATAGTGCTATATTGTATTTCTCTCAAGTGCAATGTATGGGTTCCCTTTTCTGGGGCCTAATCACTGACTTATCTGCTTGGTGGGAGTGCTCACGTCCCAGTTTTGGGTGCACACATCTCCTCCAGGAACATGCACTGTGGATTAGCTAGCAGACTGTCTGCAGTTATATGTGTATGGCTGGAACACCTTGCAGGGTGCAGTGGCTGGTGGCTCATTGTGCTTGTTGCTGGAGAATGTCAGATGGTGGTGGGGGGTAGCTGAGCATTTCCAGGCCTACTGTCTCTCTGCCATTGCCTTATGGATGTGTACAGCTCTGCATTGGCTCCTCTGTAGGCTGTCTGTTCCCCAGCAGGACTGGGGTTGATGGCCCCCCTCTACTGCCACCATTGCAGGGAGGTAGAATGTGGATCTGTTGGTGGGGGAATCCTGTCTCCCACCCTGAGCTACAGAGGGTGGGCGGTGATACATAATCTGCCTATGGGACCATGGCACCAAAACAGAATATGCACTATTCAGGGTGCATCATAAGCCTATAAAAGGGCTGGACCTGATTGACAACTACAGATGGACACTAATGTACCCTAGATGTGTCTGCAGGAACTACCTCCCTCTCCCTCTCTCGCACTGATGGGTACTTGCCACATGGCCTATTCCTGCCATGAAAGGTGCTGCAGATCTGGTGGTGGCTGCCCCACCTCACCCTCAGGGTGAGCACAATACCCACTCAATGTGATGGTCTGTAGCTACTCTGTGCCACTAACACACACCGTTGGCACCCCCAACTAGGCTGAGGTGCTGTGGGGGTGCACTCGGTCAGTTCCCCCTACCAGGATGAGGTGCTGTGGGGTGCATACCCCATCTTGTGATCATCTGTAGACTGCTGATTTGCATGTGCTGTGTATTATGGGTACGGGTGGGTTGACCCTATCCTGGTAACCACAGCAGAATGTTTGTGTGGTGACATGCAGTCCTTCTGTAGCCAGCCAGGGGCTTGTTAGTAGCTGTAGCCCACTGGTTACTTCACTGCCTGTAGAGCCAGAGGTCATGGGTTTGATCCCACAGTGGGGTTATTTGATAGGGCTGTCCAAGGCATTGCCTATTTTTAATGTAAATTAGTGCTGCCAGCGAAAACACCCTCACAGTGCTGTAACCTTATGGTGCCTCATAAGGCGCCCCATAAAGTGCCTTATAAGGTGCCCTATAAAGTGCCTTATAAGGCATCCTATATGGGACATTATAGGGTGCCTTGGCAGACAGTGCACTTTATAATGTGCCCTCTGGAGTGCCTTGTAGGGCGCCTTATGCGGCTCCTTAGGTTACGGCACTTTGAGGGTGTGTTTTCTGGCAGCACTAATTAAAATAAAAATAAAATGCTTAAACATAAAGGGTAATGCCTCAACCACCCTTATTCAGTAGGCACACTGGGGGATTGAACCCATGACCCCAATACCATCAGTCAGCATATTAACCAATGTGCTACACCTCTGCTGCTCTGTTTGCATGTCAGTGCACCTACTTAGGATTACTGCATGTTAACGTGGCACGCCTCCCTCTATCGTCTGATAATGTGCTCCACGCAACTTATTGCGCAATTGCTACGTTTAGATCGGAACACCCACTCTCCTTATGGCATCCTGCACATTATTGCTGGGTGCACATTAAGACGGTTTAGTAAACATACCCCCTGGTGTAACTGTTTAGCCAGCCATTTCTACGTGAAAAGGCATAGCACACCAGTTAATACAATGCCCTAAGAGCCAGTGGTGATGGCTTTGAAACCCAAGTGTGGTAACAACCAGAGAAATGCATAATAAACAAATTGTGTTTAAAAATGTCAGACACATCACTGCAATGTGCATCTGCAGCATAGATCTTTATATATATTGTTTGTGACACCATTTCCTGTGTACCAGCTGTGGCATAGGCACAGGTACGTTGCTAGTGCGTCTTAATGATGTGCGCTGCGCGCGTTGAATCGCGGAGGCGCTGCTACGTGCGTTGAGGTGCGTTGCGGCGTGCATGTGCGTGCGTGAGCAAGGCAGTGCAGAAAATGGCTACTCAGTTGAGAAAGCCTGCTTTTAACAACCGGGAGCTCAGGCACCTTGCAGGGCTGATCTGCACTAGGCAGAACAAACTTTTCCCAGGATCCTCAAGGCGGCAGGACCTGGGGCGTGTGCGGAGGGCCTGGGACCGCTTCACAAGGCGCTTTACCCGTCTTGCAGACTACCCACGTGAGGTAAGTGTATGGGGACAGGATAATATATCCATATCCATATCCATTGTGGATTGTAGGTGTGCATGCTGTTGTGTGTAGGCATTCTATCCCATTTATGTTTATTAGTTAAACCCACGTGATATACCGCCTATGTATCATATCAAAGTGGTTTGCCCTATCCCCAGGAGGCTAAGGACCTGATCATAGAGTTCCAGATGTCATCCTGGTGTTATGGCAGCTGCTGCTGTTGATGTGTTAAAATACACCGTAACACAAGGAGACCCTAGATCTGCCTAAAGAGGTTTGGTAAACATCATGCTGATATGGTAGGTTCTGCAGTTGCAGGGTCACACATCTGCCCTACCCCTAGGGGTCCTGAGACCTGATCCAAATGCTCAGTCATTCACCCTGGGGATATGGTTGTGAGTGCATTTGCAGCTTAAAACATCCACCCTACCACCAGGAGTCCTGAGAGCCCATCAAAGTGGGCTGTCAGTCCCCCTGGTGATATGGTTGTGAGCGCATTTGCAGCTTAAAACATCCACCTTACCCCCAGGAGTCCTGAGAGCCCATCAAAGTGGGCTGTCAGACACCCTGGTGATATGGTTTATGCTGCTGTTGCTTTGTTAGATTCCACCCTACCCCCAGGAGTCCTGAGAGCCCATCAAAGTGGGCTGTCAGTCCCCCTGGTGATATGGTTGTGAGCGCATTTGCAGCTTAAAACATCCACCTTACCCCCAGGAGTCCTGAGAGCCCATCAAAGTGGGCTGTCAGGCACCCTGGTGATATGGTTTATGCTGCTGTTGCTTTGTTAGATTCCACCCTACCACCAGGAGTCCTGAGAGCCCATCAAAGTGGGCTGTCAGTCACCCAGGTGATATGGTTTATGCTGCTGTTGCTTTGTTAGATTCCACCCTACCCCCAGGAGTCCTGAGAGCCCATCAAAGTGGGCTGTCAGTCACCTTGGTGATATGGTTTATGCTGCTGTTGCTTTGTTAGATTCCACCCTACCACCAGGAGTCCTGAGAGCCCATCAAAGTGGGCTGTCAGTCACCCCGGTGATATGGTCTATGCTGCTGTTGATATTATATAATTTACCCTATCCCCAGGAGTCCAGAGACCTGCTGAAAGTGTCCTGTCAGTCACCCTGTTGATATGGTGTATGTTGCTGATGATGTGTGCTAAGACACCCTGCCCCCAGGGGGCCTGAGACCTGATTGCAAAGGTGGGTATGGCATCTAGATATTGTGGTAGGTGATGCAGAAATGTGTAGCAGTGTAGAACGTGGGGTAGCAGCATGCACATCAGGGTAGGACGGCACACAGCTGGCAGACACACTTAGATGGACAGAAGGATGGTTGACAACTGTGATAAGATATATTTTTTTTAACATTTCTTATATACCGCCTTTCATGATATCAAGGCGGGTACAATGTGCCCACAGCACAGATCTGCACAGATATGACTGTCACAGGAATGAAAAGTAGTGGTGCAGGACAGGCATACAAATGAAAGAGAACAGAGAGGAATCAAACCTATGACCATTAATACAAATGGCAATGCACAAGCCGGTAGGCCACACCACCAACGTGAGGTCATTAGCCAAGGTTGCATACAAGAATACTGCAGGGCATCACACAAGAAGCCTGCTGGCTGCCAGGATAGGCAAACCCCCAACAGTAACCATGATGAAATGCACATGCAGATCTGGTGTGTACAGATCAGATCACAGTCTGTAATTGGGACCAGAGCCACATATAACTACATGCACACACACAATGAAATGTTATGCAGTGGATACAGCATGCAAAAGATGAAAGAACCTAAACCCCAAGGGCAGCAGAGGATGCTCTGTGGAGCAGGGGCAAAATATGGAACAGGACAGGGGAGAATTGAACCTGCAAACAGGTGTGCCACAGACCAGCTGAACCACAGCAATGCCAAATCCCCAAGTTTGGAGTGGAATGGGTAAACGTAGATCGATTGTTTACGTTATCAGAATATAGAAAGACTAGGGGACATGCAATGAAGCTACAGGGTAAACTATTTAAGACTAATAAAAGAAAATATTTTTTTTACTCAACGTGTAATCAAACTCTGGAATTTGTTACCGGAGGATGTAGTAAAGGCTGTTAGTGTAGCTGGGTTTAAAAAAGGTTTGGACAAGTTCCTGGAAGAAAGGTCCATAAACCATTATTAAGAAGGGACCCAGGATATCAATGCTTGACCCAGTACAAGCATTGCAGAACCTGTGTCTTTTGGGGAAACTGCTAGGTACGTATGACCTAGATTGGCCACTGTTGGAAACAGGATACTGGGCTTGTTGGACCTTGGTCTGACCCAGTATGGCATATCTTATGTTCTTATGTGGACTACCATGTAAACACCATAAAGAAAGAGACATATGTAACAGCTAATATGTGATGGATAGGCAGCACAGAGGGCACACCTTGGTGTACAGTGAAGAGATGGAAGGGTGTGTGCAGAGGTGATGAACCTGCAGGTACCTAATGGTCATGTTAGCACAACAGAAAACAAAAATTAAACCCCATGTGGGGATCAAACCTGCAACCTACGGTGTTATAACACATGTCTGTAACCACTACCCCAAACAACCACAGTGAGCACACTGAGCACAATGCAAACATAGTACCCCAAAGGGCGGGTGTGTATGGGAACCTGTAACACCCAGTGATGTGGCAAATGGCTGGCAGATAGACAGCTGCCACCGTACAAAGATGTGAGCACAGGTGGGCCATGTACATGACCAGAAAATCAGTAAATACAAGTGTCAGTGTGCTCAAGGAGTGCAGCAGTAGCCTAGTGGTTAAAACACTGGCTTGATCACCAAGCAACCAGGGTTCAATTCCCACTAGCACCCCTTGTGGCCTTGGGCAAGTCATATAACCCTCCATTGCCTCAGAAGAAAGGCCTGGCAACCTACTTCCAGTGACACTGCCAAGAAAACCCTGGAGTTTCTGGGTCACAAGGAGTCAGGACTGACTCAAAGGCACACATTGCATTGCATTTTTGTCAGCGTGATCAAGCAGCAGCAGAGACAAATGTATGTCAAACACATATTTTTATTTTGGTTAATCATCACAGATAGTGTAGATACCGCCATCATAATATCAAGGTGAGTGGATCCCAGGTGAAAGACAGAAAACACATTTAGCAGGGCAGCAACCCACATCCTACAAAAAGATCACTGGCCCGTCTACAAATGATGGGCAGGAGAGATAATGTGCATCAGGTGCATGGTGTGCAGTATGCATTAGGCCCTCACCCCCCCACATGCTGCTGCACGCCTCAAATGTGTTACGTACATATGAGTGCATGTAGACAGTAGGCGGTGCATGATGAGGGCCCAACACACAGCAATCAGATATGTTTTGAGGAACAGATCATATCTGGCATCACAGGAGGCAGTTGCAAACAGAAAAAGGAATAGCCTCAGCCAACCTTATTCATTTGGCCCACTGGGGAATTGAACTCATGACCCCTGTACCATCAGTCCATGTATTAACCATTGTGCTACACCTCTGTTTGCACATCAGCGCACCTACTTAAGATTACTGCACATTAACGTGGCACGCCTCCCTCTATCGTATGATAATGTGTGCCACGCAACTTATTGCGCGATTGCTACGTTTAGACCGGAACGCCCACTCCTTATGGCATCCTGCACATTATTGCTGGGTGCACATTAAGACGGTTTAGTAAACATAACCCCTGGTGTAACTGTTTAGCCAGCCATTGCTATGTGAAAAGGCATAGCACACTGGTTAATACAATGCCCTAAGAGCCAGCGGTGATGGGTGTGAAACCCAAGTGTGGCAACAACCAGAGAAATGCATAATAAACAAATTGTGTTTAAAAATGTCAGACACATCACTGCAATGTGCATCTGCAGCATCGATCTTTCTATATATTGTTTGTGACACCATTTCCTGTATACCAGCTGTGGCATAAGCACGTTGCTAGCGCGCCTCAATGATGCGCTGCGGTGTGCATACGTGTGTCTGTGAGCAAGGCATTGGTGAAAATGGCCACCTGCTCAAGGAAGCCAGCTTTCACAAGAAGGGAGCTTCGCCACTTCACAGGCCTCATCTGCACCAGGCAGCACAAGCTTTTCCCAGGATCCTCCAAGCGGCAGGACCTGGGGAGAGTCAGGAGGACCTGGGACCGCGTGACATGGTGCTACAACCGTCTGGCAGACTACCCACATGAGGTAAGTGTATGGGGACAGGTCAGTATATCCATATACATATCCAGTGTCGATTGTAGCTGTTCATACTGCTGTGTGTAGGTAGTCTATCTCATTTAAGTTTATTAGTTAAACCCACGTGATATACCATCTATGTATCACATCAGAGTGGTTTGCCCTATCCCCAGGAGGCTAAGGACCTGATCACAGAGTTCCAGATGTCATCCTGGTGTTATGGAAGCTGCTGCTGTTGATGTGTTAAAACACAAGGAGCCCATAGATCTGCCTAAAGAGGTTTTGTAAACATCATGCTGATATGGTAGGTTCCGAAATTCGCCGGGTCACACATCTGCTCTACCCTTAGGGGTCCTGAGATGTGCTCCAAATGGTCTGTCAGTCACCCTGGTGATATGGTTGTGTGTGCCTTGGCAGTTTAAAACATCTGCCCTACCCCCAGGAGTCCTAAGAGCCCATCAAAGTGGGCTGTCAGTCACCCTGGTGGTATGGTTAAGCTGCTGTTGCTCTGTTATATTCCATCCTACCCCCAGGAGTCCTGAGAGCCCATCAAAGTGGGCTGTCAGTCACCCTGGTGGTATAGTTAAGCTGCTCTTGCTGTGTCATATTCCACCCTACCCCCAGGAGTCCTGAGAGCCCATCAAAGTGGCCTGTCAGTCACCCTGGTGGTATGGTTAAGCTGCTGATGCTGTGTTATATTCCACCCTACCCCCAGGAGTCCTGAGAGTCCATCAAAGTGGCCTGTCAGTCACCCTGGTTGTATGGTTAAGCTGCTGTTGCTCTGTTATATTCCACCCTACCCCAGGAGTCCTGAGAGCCCATCAAAGTGGCCTGTCAGTCACCTTGGTGGTATGGTTAAGCTGCTGTTGCTCTGTTACATACATAGTAACATAGTAAATGACGGCAGATAAAGACCAGCATGGTCCATCAGTCTGCCCAGCAAGATGGCAAGGGTAGGTGCACCTGTCGCTCTGTGCAGGCCACCCCACCCCATGTCTTTGTTTAGGGGCAAACCCACCACTCCATGTAGGACACCCCTATTTGTTGAGACGTTATATATTTGTTGAGACGTTATATGGTTCAGAAGTTAGATGGTACCATTTATTTTGTTTTTATCCTATTGCTGTAAAGGGATCCTCTGTGTTTGTCCCATGCCTTTCTGAATTCCGTCACCATGTTTGCCCCCATCACTTCCATCGGGAGGGCATTCCAAGCATCCACCACCCTTTCAGTGAAAAAATATTTCCTGACATTGCCTTTCAATTTACCCCCTTGCAGCTTCATGTTATGCCCTCTAGTTTTACAGCTTCCCCATCTTTGGAAGAGGTTTGTTTGTTCATCATTTCTCCTTAAGTATTTAAAGGTCTGAATCATATCTCCCCTGTCCCTCATCTCCTCCAAAGTGTACATATTTAGGTCTTCAAGTCTCTTCTCATAAGGCTTCTGACGCAGGCTCCAAATCATTTTGGTCGCTTTCCTCTGAACAGTTTCCAGTCTTTTTACATCTTTTGCAAGATATGGTCTTCAAAACTGAACACAGTATTCCAAGTTAGGCCTCACCAGTGACTTATACAGTGGCATAAGTACCTCTTCCTTTCTGCTGGTAATCCCTCTTTGTATGCAGCCCAACATCCTCCTGGCTTTTGCCACCGCCTTGTCGCACTGTTTTGCCACCTTGAGATCATCAGAGATAATCACACCAAGGTGTTTCTCCTGAACCGTGCATACCAACCTCTCGCCCCCTATCGCGTACATTTCCCTTGGATTTCTGCTACCCAAGTGCATGACACTGCACTTTTTCGCATTAAATCGTAGTTGCCAAGCAGTAGACCAGTCTTCCAGCTTTTGTAGATCTTTCCTCATGTTAACCACTCCCTCGGGGGAGTCCACTCTGTTGCAAATTTTTGTGTCGTCTGCAAAAAGACAGACTTTTCCATTCAGTCCTTCAGCAATATCACTCACAAATACATTGAACAGTGCCGGGCCCAGGACCGAACCCTGGGGCACCCCGCTAATCACCTTCCTCTCATACGAGTGAGCTCCATGTACAATCACCTTCTGTCGTCTGTCAGTCAACCAATTTCTAATCCAGTTTACCATCTTGGGACCCATCCCCAAGCTACTGAGTTTGTTGACAAGCCTCCTATGAGGAAGAGTATCAAAGGCTTTGCTGAAATCCAGGTAGATGACATCCATCGCATGTCCCTGATCTAGTTCCTTGGTCACCCAGTCAAAGAACTCAATCAGATTTGTTTGGCAAGACTGTCCTTCGGTAAAACTATGTTGCCTCGGATCTTGCACCCTGTTGGTTTTGAGAAAATTCACTATTCGCTCTTTCAGGAGCACCTCCATTACTTTTCCTGCCACCGAGGTAAGGCTCACGGGCCAGTAGTTTGACACTTCTTCCCTGTCACCACTTTTGTGTAGAGGTACGACATCAGCCATTCTCCAGTCCTGAGGAACCTCTCCCGTTTCCAAGGATCTGTTGAAGACATCCTTTAACGGTCCTGCAAGAACCTCTCTGAGCTCTTTCAGTATCCTGGGATGTATCCCATCCGGTCCCAAGGCTTTGTCTACTTTCAGTTTAGCAAGTTGTTCTAACACCTCGTCTTCTGTGAATGGTGTGGTATCTACTTCATTCCCATTTTTATATTTGGGAGTCACGGCTGGTCCATCTCCAGGATCTTCTTTAGTGAAAACAGAGCAGAAGTATTTATTTAGCAATTTCACTTTTTCAGTGTCACTTTCCACGAGTCCTTTCCCAGCACTTCTGAGTCCTGCAATTCCAACTCTGATCTTCTTCCTTTCCTGAATATACCTGAAGTAATTTTTGTTGCCACCCTTAACATCTTTAGCCATCTTTTCCTCTGCCTTTGATTTTGCTATCCTTATTACTCTTTTAGACTCTTTGAGTTGGATCCTGTATTCATTTCTGTGTTCTTCTGTTTGCAAGCTTTTGAATTTTGCAAAAGTTGTGTTTTTTGCCTTTATTTGAGCAGCCACCTCTTTGGAAAACCAAATAGGTTTCCTTCTCCTCTTGTTTTTATTTACTTTTCTTACACATTTATCTGTTGCCCCTTTTATTGCCTCCTTTAGTTTAGCCCATTGCAATTCCACTTCCTTTATCTCCTTCCACCCCATCATCTCCTCCTTTAAGTACTCTGCCATTTTATTGAAGTCAGTGTATTTGAAGTTTAGGACTTTGAGCTTGCTATGATTGGCCTGTACCATGGCTTTTATCTCAAACTACACTGTGTGATGGTCGCTGTTGCTCACAGGGGCACTCACGCAGACATTCAACACATTATCACCGTTGTTGAGCACTACATCCAGTGTTGAGCTTTCCCTGGTTGGTTCCATCACCATTTGTCTAAATAATGCATCTTGGAGAGCATCCACAATTTTTTTGCTTCTTTCCAGATGTGCAGAAGGAGTAATCCAATCCACATCAGGTAGATTAAAGTCACCCAATATGATCGCTTCCCCCTTTGTTGCTATCTTGGCAATATCTATAATCAATTCATTGTCTCTCTCTTCAATTTGAGTCGGAGGTCTGTCGACTACAGCAATATGGATGACAGTGCCATCTCCTCTTTCCAACGCAATCCAGAGCGCTTCTTCTTTTCCCCATGTCCCCTACATTTCAGTAGCTTTAATATTGCTTTTGACATACAAGGCTACTCCTCCTCCTTTTCCATTTTCTTTGTCTCTTCTGAATAGATTATAGCCAGCTATGGCTATATCCCAATCATGTGATTCATTAAACCATGTTTCTGTAATGGCCACAATGTCCAAATCCGTTTCCATCATTAGGAGCTTTCAGATCTGGAGTTTTGTTGGCTAAGCTTCGAGCATTTGTGCTTATTGCTTTCCAGCCTTTCCTGGCTTGTGTGTATTTTGCATTGATTTTGTTCTGCCCACTTCTTCCCACATGTTTTTGATGTGTGGTTTAAAAGTGTGGCTGTTTCTGATGTTTTTCTGCTTTTGCTGGGGGTGGCAGGCAGATGTTGACCTTCCACATCCGTCACCCCCTTTTCCTAGTTTAAATGCATATCCACATACTGCCTGAATTTTTCACTTAGGATTCTTTTCCCTGCGGCAGAGAGATGTAGTCCATCAGCACAGTATAGTCTCTTGTTGGTCCATCTGTTGTCCCAGTTGCCAATAAATCTGAATCCTTCTTGTTTGCACCAGGTCTGGAGCCATGTATTAAAGCTGTTAATGCGATGCAGTCTTTTTGTCCCCTTATCAAGAACAGGTAGAACTTCTGAGAATGCAACAGTGTTAACAATGTGCTCGAGTTTCTCTCCCAGAGATTGGAAGTCCTTTTGGGCTGTAGAGGCACTGTTTCTAGCTAGGTCGTTTGTGCCTAAGTGGATAATAACATCAAGTTTGGAGTGTTCACTTTTTGCGCTAAGTAATTCAACAACTTGGTTTGTATTCCTGCTGGCTGAAGAGCCTGTGTAGCCCATGTGTGTAGCCCATGTTCTCTATAAAATAGTTATCTCCAAGTTATAGTGCCCTGTTCAATGTAATTTCAGTTTGTTCAATGTAAACTGCACTGATGCAGAATAGCGCAGTATATAAGAGAATGTAAATAAATAAATAATAAAGAAATGACTATCTTCTCTCCTTTGAACTGTGTTCCCAAGTTGGTGCCTCTGATGATGGAATCTCCAAGTAGTAGTAGTTTTCTGTTTGGTGAGGTTTTCTTCATATTTAGTGCTTTAGCAGGGGATTGGGCATTGTCTGACTCATTTAAGAGCACTTCAGTTTCTGTTATATTCCACCCTACCCCCAGGAGACCTGAGAGCCCATCAAAGTGGCCTCTCAGTCACTCTGGTGGTATGGTTAAGCTGCTGTTGCTCTGTTATATTCCACCCTACCCCCAGGAGTCCTGAGAGCCCATCAAAGTGGCCTGTCAGTCACCCTGGTGGTATGGTTAAGTTGTTGTTGCTCTGTTATATTCCACCCTACCCCCAGGAGGCCTGAGACCTGATTGCAACGGTGGGTATGTCATCCAGATATTGTGGTAGGTTATGCCAGGTAGGTCTCACATCTCCCCTAGTCCGTGAGACCCACATCTCATTACACATGTCTGTGATGGATCCAGATGGTATGGTAGGTGCAGTTGTGGATGTGCTTTACAGCACCCCATCCCCATGAGCTATGAGATCTGATTACGAAGGCCTGTAACAAAGCCATATATCTCAGAACTGTACGCTGATTCAGGTCACACATCTGCCCACTCACCAGGATTTCCGTACCTGATTGCAGAGGAACATTACAGATGCTGTTGTAAGAATACATGCACCTGTTGGGGTTGCACAGCACTGCCATAACCCCAGACAGAAGCACAGATGTTAATAGGCCATTTCGTTGTGTTGGCCCCTGCCCCTGTTGTTGCCAGCCACAAATGCCCTACTTACACGAGGTCCTAGTCATGACCATAGAGGTATAGTAGAAAGCCAAATGGCATGGTAGTGGCCCCTGCCAAGGTGCACAGGGCCACCCACCCTCCGCTCTATGTATGGACACATCACCCATACGTGTTAGGATATCATGTTGCCATTGGGGTTGTGTCGGATGATGTGTGTAGGTCAGGAAAACACAAATGTGTTTGCCAGACCATACAGGGGGCTAGGGGGGTTCCCCTGGACACCAGCATGGTCAAACCACACATGGCATGATGCTGCCATGTCATGCAAGGAGAGCATAGGAACACGGTATGGTGTGTCCAGGGTGCTACGCACAGTACACATAGGTGCCACTGCACACATGCCCAGACCCACAGCCACACATGCAGGTGGCACTGGCAAAAGTTAGTACATGACACACTGAGCAGCGGAGCAGGAGCAGCACGATACTGCTCACAGAGATGTTTGATTTGTGTTGGCCACCCACCAGAGATATATGGTCATTGATGCTCCCACCCATTGCTTTCACCCCCCCAGGTAGAGGACCTACAGAAAAAGGGACGTGAGTTGCGGCTGCACCACCCCGAATACCTCGCCGCCTCCAGAGGGGGGCGATGGGCCAAAGTGGAGGTGAGTTTTGCGGCCTCGGCAGCTCAGTGAAGAATGTCTCAGTGGCCCGCTAGCCTGTGTGGTGCCTGAATATGTACATGTGTTATGTGATTCACATGATAGTGTGCTAATGACTGTCATCCTCCACAGAGGGCGATGCCACCAGTGAGGGCCCCTCCACGTCCGGCCATTCTCTGAGGCGCCCCACTGCCTGCCGTCCAACGGAGGAGGAGGTGGAGGAGGAAGGGGCAGAGGAGAAGGAGGAAGAGGAGGAGGCGGTGGAGGCAGAGGAGGAGGTGGAGGGGAATGATGGGGACATGGAGGGGGTGGAGGGTGGGGTGGGAGTGGAGGGAGAGAGGGTGGGTGATGGTTTGGGGGGAGGAGGAGGGGGCGTGCGGAGGCTGGGTGGGAGGTGGCAGGGGGGAGGTGCGGGGTGTTGGGTGGGGGGAGGGTGTGAGAGAACACAGGACAGCACAGGGCACTGTGGGTCCCTGCCAGCCACCGCATGTGGTGGGCAATGATGGACGGCTGGGTGTGGAAACGCCATCCATAATCACACACAGGTTACATGCACATGCCACCACACAGACACCTGGCACCATGTGTGTGTGTGGTGTCAGGTGCGTGCACGACCTGTATGTGGTCATGGATGGCGTTGAGCAATGCCTCCATTATTTGGAGCACACCAAACGGTGGCTGGCAGGGTCCATCCACTGGATGGCTTCCGAGATGGAGCGTCTGCTCGGTCGGCAGCCATCCCCTGATGGGCGTCCCAGGAGCGTCTGATGGCCCCTGCGACGCCCACACACGTGTCCTGTGCTGTCCTGTCTTCCGTGACCCGACACGACAGCTGGGTCCTTAAGACCTAGACTGTACACTGATACCTAGACTGGGCATCAAAATGGCAGATGAAATTTAATGTGGACAAGTGCAAAGTTATGCACCTATGGAAGAACAACCCAAACTATGGTTACACAATGCAAGGTTCCACATTAGGAACCACCACCCAGGAAAAAGATAAAGGCGTCATTGTGGATAACATGTTAAAACCCTCGGCCCAGTGTGCAGCCGCAGCCAAGAGAGCAAATAGAATGCTAGGTATCATAAGGAAAGGAATGGAAAATAAAACAAAAGATATTATAATGCCTCTATATCGTTCCATGGTGAGACTGCACCTTGAATATTGTGTGCAATTCTGGTCGCCGTATCTTAAAAAGGATATAGAGTTATTAGAAAAGGTTCAGAGAAGAGCCACCAAAATGGTAAAGGGGATGGAATGATACTCCTATGAAGAAAGGCTAAAAAGGTTAGGGCTCTTTAACCTGGAAAAGAGACGGCTGAGGGGAGATATGATAGAAGTCTATAAATTAATGAACGGAGTGGAACGGGTAAACGTAGATCGATTGTTTACGTTATCAGCATATAGAAAGACTTGGGGACATGCAATGAAGCTATAGGGTAAACTATTTAAGACTAATAAAAGAAAATATTTTTTCACTCAACGTGTAATCAAACTCTGGAATTTGTTACCGGAGGATGTAGTAAAGGCTGTTAGTGTAGCTGGGTTTAAAAAAGGTTTGGACAAGTTCCTGGGGGAAAGGTCCATAAACCATTATTAAGAAGGGACCCAGGATATCAATGCTTGACCCAGTACAAGCATTGCGGAGCCTGTGTCTTTTGGGGAAACTGCTAGGTACGTATGACCTAGATTGGCCACTGTTGGAAACAGGATACTGGGCTTAATGGACCTTGGTCTGGCCCAATATGGCATATCTTATGTTCTTATGTAAATAGGACACTGGGCATGATGGACCCAGGTTTGACCCAGTATGGCAAATCTTATGTTCGAATGTACATATGTGTATATGTTCATGTACAGTTTTGAAACATTTATAAATACAGTTTTGTAAAAACATCCCAATGGTCATGTGTCACCCTTACAGACAGACTATGCACGTAAGCATGGGACATGTGTGTAGATAGGTATGTGTATGCAAGGTAGACATGGGTATCATACATGGACCGTCTCCACATGTAGTTGTGGGGGCTGGCCATGTGCGTAGGCGTGTGAGTCCAAGGTTGACCCTGTGATGTGCCAATGTGGAGCATGTCCTAAAGTACCTGGTCACGTGCATGCTGTGTGCAATGTGTGGGAACCATATCTGATGCACCATGCCTGTGTGCCAATAGTGGAACCGGCAAACAGCAATATTTTGCATGGAGAGTAAGATGTACTGCTGAGCCCAGGAGCTGCTCAGGGGAATACCTGTTGAGGGCGGCCTGGGCCAATGCATGTCACAGGGATGGGCGGTGGGTGACTAGAAGTGCTTGCAAAGGATGAGCAGCCGACCAACGCAAGCCACCCTTGTCTGCCTGTGCCGCATGCAAGCCTATGTGGGAGGGCAGCCACGCAGGGCCTGCAGTGGGCAGGGAGGATAGGCACACATATGTCTCCAATGATGGAGGGTATATGGGGTGGGAGAGGGTGGCACATCCCTACACCAGACATGTAGCACCATGAACATATGGCTGTTCAACAGGAGAGGTGCGGTATACCCCCATGCATAAGTTATGGGGCGGGGACCTGGCACAGTCCATGCCACACAGGGCATCGTATGACCTATGTGCGCTGACAGGTGGCAGTACAGACACCCCACCACTGAGGGACATGGGTAAGGCACATGTGGGCAGGGAGACAACATGAGGTGCAGGCTACGTGGGGGAACACAGTGCCACACATTGGAAACAAACACATAGGATGTAATAGTTCAGGATGTTTTATTTGTGCCGCTCACATCCTCCGTGGCCGTCCATGGCGACCACGGCCCAACCCACCCCTCTGTTGCGGGGCTACTGGTGCAGCCTCTGGTGCCGGTGCTGTCTGCTGTAACCGGGCCGCTATGGCCTCCTGGGCGTCCGCGATCCGGAGGAGCGCCCCTGCTATGGTCTCAGCTGTGGTCCGTAGCTGTTGGATCTCCTGGATGTTCGCCAAAAGATTGTGGTGAATTTGCAACAGAGCCTGCCGAGTGCCTGTGGGTGGGACACAAGGTGATATGCACACATGCACATGTCAGGCATATCCCACCAGATCAGTCTGCAGAACAATCATGCATGTCACAACTAGCAACACATGACCATGTTTAGATCTGTGTGTCCCATGAGCCATTCTCATGCTTGGAAGGGGTCTTGATGAGGGGTCATGGGAATCACAGATCTCACACATGCCAGTATCGCAGTTTAATCTGTGGATGCTTGATCTGCACACTGGTTGTCTGAGATAGGTCAGATGACGTGAGGGGTCGTGGCACACACATACATATATCTGGGGTGCCCTATTCTCTATAATGTTGGCGCACAGTGCAGATTATGTTGACAGACTATGCTGCATAACAATACCCATGGAGGGGTGCCTGTCAGGTAGGGTGTCTGGGTGGCCTGGGATCAGTGGTTTCTGCTGTCTGCTTACTTGGGGTATATGGCCGTGCACAGTGTGTGTGTGTCTGAGCCCTCAAACATACTGACACCTGACAAGCCATCCGACAGGAGGGTGGAACGCACATGGCACATAACATCCCCCCCCCCAACATTATAAACAATCTGCTATGTTGGCAATCCCCTTGTGGATGTTGCCAACACACACATGGGGATTGGTGTGTATGCTGTTACCCACCTTCGGCATCGTGCCGTGCTGAGGCACTGTAGGCCCTGAGCTCCGCGAGGATGGTGGCCATGGTTGTGGGTGTGGCGCCTGCTGATCCTGGCGCCTGCATGGGATGGTGGGTGGCCTCTGTTCCAGCGCCCACTCCAGCCGGTGCAGTGCTGTCAGCGTCCCCCAATGTGGCACTATCATCTGTCACCGTGTCCTGTGCCTCGGGCACCTCATAGTTTACCGGTGTTTCTTCCCCTTCACTTGTCGTGTCCCCAGAGACTGCGGCCTCTGGCTCCTCCCCACCCTGAGGCCCTGCCACATCCTCCTCCTCAGGTGCCTCCATGATAGTGGTCACCTGGGTTGAGGAGTAGCCTAGTGGTTAAAGCATTGGTTTGGTAACCAAGCAACCAGGGTTCAATTCCCACTAGCACTCCTTGTGGCCTTGGGCAAGTCACTTAACCCTCCATTGCCTCGGAAGAAAGGCCTGGCAATCTACTTCCGGTGACACTGCCAAGAAAACCCAGGAGCTTCTGGGTCACCAGGAGTCAGGACGGACTCGAAGGCACACATTGCATTTTTTGGGTTGTGGAAAAGCTTACACAGCACAGATAGGTTTGCACAGTCCACCTATGTACACCTGTGTAGTACATCCACCCCACGATCAATGTGTGCTTGGGGGTGCCCTGTACGTGTGCTGCATAGATACTACTACACCTCAAACTACTACTATTAAGCAACTATAGGGCACTGCCAAGCACACGCATCACTGTGAATGTAGTATGACAAACAGACATTCCCTGTTCAGCGGGCCTTATAATCTTAACGGACATAGCAATAACAGGTGTGGGAGGAGGTTTGTAGCAGGAGTGAGGAGACGTGTAGAGCAGATAGACAAAGGGATGGTGTTAGGAACACATGTGAGAGGAGGACAGAAACATGAGAATTAAAAGGGGTGTGATGGAATACAGCACACCCATGTGCCACAGGCATAGGCAAATGGTTGAGCTTCAAAAACAGGTTTGAGAGGTTGCAAGCAGATGGCTGACGCATAGACAAAGGGCATTGCAGGGATGGGTTGGGAGCATCAAGGTGTACGTTCCATACATACCTGCCTGGGGATGGGCGGTGTCCAGGGCCTCTGGCAGTCCCCGCAGGTATATGGGCCCAAGCCGGTCGGCAAGCTCCTGCTCCAGGGGTGTGAGGGTTGGTGTGAAGGGGCCACCCCCACCGGTGCCCATGGCATGTTGCCTTTCAGCAACCATGGGTGCTCGCACACTACATTTTATGTCATTAAAGCGCTTCCTGAGGCTGTCAAGGTCCCTGGGTGGCCCCCCTGCCTCTGCCACAGCCACTTGCACCTCCTCCCACACTTCTATGCGTGTGGCCACTGTGGTGGTGCTGCTGAGCTGCCCATAGAGAACCTCATAGTTCTCCAGAATACTGGCCAGCAGGATCTGGTTTTCTTGAGGGCTGAACTGCACAGCCCTCCTCCGTCCTGCAGCTGGCACCGGTATCCGCCTTCTCTTGGCAGTTGGGGGCCCCTGTGTGGGCTGTGACCCACCCTACGTGCCTGCTGCTACCACTCCGGGCCCACCACTCCCTGCCGGCTCTGTGTCCTGCTGAGTAGGTGGCCACTCCTCCTCCACTCCTGCCATGTGCTGCTGCTCCATCACCCTACGCTCTTCTCCCTCTCCCTCCCTATCACTCATTCCTGCTCCTAACCCCCTGAGCTCCACCTCACAGCTGCTTCACGCCCCCCTCCTCTCCCTGCTGTCTGCTACTCACCTCTTCTGTCTCTCTCACCTGCTCCTCGCCTCCCCTCCTCTCTCCCTCCTCTGCTTGGCCACACACCTCTCCACCTGCCTCTCACTCTCTCCACCACCACTACTCACAAACACAGCCTCCTAGGCCTCACACCTTCTCCTGACACTATCTCAACCTCGCTAACACCACACGCCTTCTCTCTCTCTCTCCTACACAAACCCCTCAACGTGACCCAGGTGTGCAGGTGTATTTATAGGTTTTTTTAACGTAACGCGTGTTGCGCATGCCCACACAGCTGCTGCGTGTGTTGCGCATGCGCCGCATAGATGCTGAGGGTGCGTGTGCAGGAGACATCACACATGCGTTGTGCGTGTGGGGCGTAGCGCATGCGCGTTACATCACACAGCACATGTGCATGTCTAACGCTCACGCACAGCACATGTGTAACATGGTGTCGCATGCACGCACCTTCCGCGTCCCTGCGGCGCATGTGCAACGCGTGCAACTGCTGCGCTTGTGCGACGGCGCATGCGCAACGCGCACAACGTAAGTATACCCTTTAAATACACCTGCACACCTGGTTCACATTGAGGGTATTGTGTAGGAGAGTGAGAGAGGCCGTGCCGTGTTAGTGAAGCTTGTAGAGAGTCAAAGGAAGGTGTATTGTGTGTAGTGGCTGTGTTTGTGAGTGTTGTTTGGATTGTGTGGCTGGCTGTGTGTGTGTGGTGTGAATGGTGTGTGGCTTGGTTAGTGAGGTGACTGTGTTTGAGTGTTGTAGAGAGGTTGGATGGGTTGAGTCTATGGCGGCCTTCGTGGTTGCTGCGGTTGCAGAGGGAAGTGAGCAGGGGCTGTGGTTGCCTGACGGGGGAGATGGTGTCGATGTGGCTGAGGCACAGGGCATGGGTGTAGACCCGCTGCAACTCAGACCTGCAGCTGTGGGGGCAGGCCAGGCAGGGGCTGTACCCACACAGGGCAGGAGACATGCAGAGGTGCAGGCTCACCAGCCTCGCCTCTACAGGCCCAGGGCCCAGCTCCAGGGCATGCATGAGGACCAGGTCATCTCCCTTTACCGCCTGAGCATGGGAGCTATTAGGGAGCTCTTCGAGGATCTAAGACCTGACCTCGAGCCCCTGACTGGTCGGTCACATGCCATACCGGGTTTGATCAAGCTCCTTGGTGCCCTACATTTCTTTGCCTCTGGCTGTTTCCAGTCATCTGTGGCCACAGTGGGTGGCATGAGCCGCCCCATCTTCTCACGCTGTCTCCACCAGGTACTGCGTGCCATGGTCAGCCGGGTGGGGAATTACATAGCCAATCCCCACGCTAGGCTACAGTGGGGGACCCTGAACCAGGCCTTTGAGGCGTTAGCCGGGATACCACACATGATGGGAGCTATTGATTGCACACATGTTGCCCTGGTCCCGCCTAGAGACAGGGAGGTAGTGTTCCGCAACCGCAAACACTATCATTCCCTGAATGTTCAGGTTGCATGTGATGCAAATATGCATATTCTGAATGTGGTCCCCAGGTTTGCAGGGTCCACCCATGACTCTTATATCCTGCATCACTCGGCACTTTTCACACAATTTGAGGCAGGACAGTATGAGGACTGTCTATTGCTGGGTGTGTATTTATCATTTCTGACATGCACATGCTGTTCATGTGACTAACCGTATGTGCAAATGTCTGTCTTGGAGGTGTATCCCTCGTTGTGTGGGTATGTCATCTGTCTGTGTGTGATATAAGGTGGGGGGGGGGGGGTGGTGCCCTCCAACTCCACCTTGCTATGGAGCTTTGTGCTGATAGTTGAATGGATGCTAAGCGCATTTGTGTTGTGGTTACAGATTATGTTGTTTCCAATTCGTACACCTACCCCTTGTCGTGTGTGTCTGACCTTCACACCCTGATGCATAGTTGTGATGTCCCATCATGTGATGTCATATGTTTATGTCTGGTTGTGTTATGCATTTGTGTTGCACGTATATACCTGTGACCGTTTGGGTGGACATGAGCTCCTGCTTTAACGTCGCACATTTCTGTTTTGCAGTTGATGCAGGATATGGGTTTCGCCCCTGGTTGCTGATCCCTGTGCGTCAACCGTAGACACGTGCAGAGAGGAGGTACAATAAGGCCCATGCCACCAGCCGCTCCGTCATAAAGTGCACCTTTGGCATATTAAAGAGTCACTTCAGGTGTCTGGATAGGAAAGGCGGGGCCTTACAATACAAACCACAGACTGTGGCAGAGATCATTATAGCCTGTTGCATCCTGCACAACATTGCTCTCAGGCACCATATCCCTGTCAATATTAATGAGGGTCTGGAGGATGACCCTACGTGCCCCCCTTGCACATGCCCGTGGTGACACACGTGAGGGCACAGCAGTCAGGCGGCAGTTGATTGCGGAGCTCTTCTCATGTAAGTACTGCATATGTTCCTACCTACATTTGTTTGAATATGTGTGTACTGCTAATAATAGTTTTCATTTGTATTACGATATCAGTAAGATGCAGCACTGCACTGACATGTAACTGAGACTGGCTAGACATACCAGCTTCAAATCTACTCATGCCTGATACATATTAGATGTGGGCAGGGCACAACAGCAGGTGGAGGTGAATTATGTGTGTGTGGCGTTTTAGGCTTGGGGAAGGTGTTGGGCTGACATACCTGGTTTGTGGCTGCATGTGATAGGGGCTAATGTGCAGCCACACGTAGTTAGTTTTTATACTTTGGGTGCAGCAAAGTGGAAGGCATGTGGTATGGCGTTAACAGTGGGAGAGCAGGCCATGGATGGGGCCAGTTGTCTAGATGTGTGTGTTTTTCATTGAGTGTTTTGAGCTGATTGTGAGGTTGGTATGCTCTGATGTGCAGGGTCTGTGTGTTAGTTGTTTTTGTATGGCACTACATGTGTTACGTAGCAATATATACATCATCAGTAGTATTTGGATTACTGGTATGTGATATCCTTAATGGAAATTACTGCAACACCACAGTGTGCCTGAATGTAAAGGTCATCACGTAGCCCTCACATGGATGCGGATAGGGATAGGGAACCTGTGAGGTGTCCAGCCAGGTGGAGTATTATTGTCCTCATTTTGTGGGATGTAGAATAGCCATGCAGTGCAGTGTTGCATATTTACACGCTGACAGAGATTATTCAGGCCAGATCAGCAAGGTGTAGGTTACAGTAGGCAAGCTGAGGGCTAAATATGGGGGTGGAATTGGGTTTTAATGGTGTTTTCAGGGGGAAGAGGGCAAATCTAGCTGATGACATCTAGAAATATAACACAGCACTCACATACAAGCTGGGTAGGTGTGTAGAGGAGGAGAGTGCGGTCCAAGACAACAACTACATTGCAGACCCTAGAGAGGGAGAGTTATGTCCACACACACATAGAGGCTCTGATGGGGGGGGGGGGGGTTAGGTGGACATATAGGCTATCCATGCTTTGCCATTATCAATTTCACACAGTAGGGTGACATGCAGCCATCATGGTCCGGTCACATGCACACATCGGGGTGTGGTTTAGCAGACAAAACTCAGCTGTTGAGATATATATTTGCAAATCATCATCACACAGCTGTTAATGTAAGTCAAGGTATGAGATATACACACCAAGGAAATGTATATGGACAGAGGATAAGGGAGGTGCCCCTGCATAGTTCCGTGTGTTACAGGAATTGACAGCGGGGTAGAAGACGACATTGAGACACCAGAACACACAGTGAGGGGCATTGGGAGAGATATGGGGGACAAAGGATATTACTGCAGCCTTGGAGTGATGCAGGGACATGGTAGTGAGCAAACACTTCTGTTCACCATTTTGTACGGCAACACAGAGGTGTGGGAGAGGACAGACAGAGTACGGACCCTTGTAGTTTGGCAAACACACTTCAGAGATAACTCTCACATGACAGAGATCTGTACAGTGTGATGGTGAACAGTCAGTCTGTAAAGGATCTTGGGGGGTCTGCGAGCTGAGGACAGGAAGGTGCAGTGTGTGTTGCACAGCTAGAACATGACATATGTATGTTTCCCTTGTGTTTCCCAATCCACAGGACATACCTGTTGCAGCTCCTGGTGCTGTGGTGCATTGGCAGGTGACTGTAGGTCATCCAACATGCAGTGGTCTGGGATAGGTGGTCCTACAGCTACATTGTCTGTGACGACAGTCAGGGGAAACATATGTCCTCAGTGATGTGTCATATTGTACATATGTTGTTGTTCACCTCTTTTCCCTGCACCACCATAACCTCTATCTTGCTGTTGGCACACATATCCCCATGTGTTTGTGTCCAGTTTGTCTTCTGCAACACTGTCTCTGTGACACGTCCAACAGAGCTGCATGTGTGTGGAGGTCCTAGGTGTTTTGGTGGTGGGCTACACGTACACCCTTCCCCGACATTGTACCATCAGCCAACACCAGTATATCATTGTATTTCACAGGGCCTTTAGGTCCACCAATCTCCAATTGTGAACATACCAGCCGTATTCTACTGCTGACACGCTCACCTTAGTATACTGTGTGGGTGTGTTTCTTTGGGTTGGCTGTGTGATTATACAGTGTGCAGGCCTTTTACATTAACATGTGGTGTGAGGGGTCTGTACACCTGGGGGGCGGTGGTGACTGTCCTATCTCTACCTTACTGGTGTTTACCGTTTCAACATTGTGGACATGTGTTGGGTGTGCTGAGCAGAACTTTGTCTTGTGTTATGACATATGACTGTTGAACAGCATTTTTTTATCACAGATATCGCCATAATGTGGACATGCATCAACAGAGGCTTGACATGGTGACATGGTGATTCTACACATTTTGATTGCATCGTCTCCCTTTACTGTGACGTGTTGTGGCCTTTGAGTGACTCAGGGGATCCAAGACATACACTTGCTGCACGCACACGGTAGGTTGCACCTTTTTTTTGGGGGGGGGGGAATGACATCAGGCTTTACATGTTAATGATTTACGGTTTGTTTCTGAGATATTTCATGTTGCCTCTCTGTTCACAAATGCTGATAAACATGGGGTGGAGCTGTGATTCGCTTGTGTAACATGGGCATGGACATGAACATATCCATGTGACAGCCGCGTCTGCAGTTCTAATTCCAAATTTGACCAACACGCAGTGTGTTCTGTGTTGTGATCATGTTATGTTTGCCTGTGTGTCATTTTATTATGTGCATATTCATGTTTGACTCTCTGCAATTTGTGCTGATGTTGCAAGCAGCATACCAATACATTAGTTCTCCTCTTCTGACACAGGGCAGAGAACAAACCGGACATATCTACTGGAGTGCATCCGGCATCGCCATCATCCACCTGTTGGGGGACACACCACCATGGAACTATCCCTGGGAAAATGGTGCCATAGGATGTTTGACCTCTGCAAGTGGGACACATGCCTAGGATGGACAGTATCATTGTTGGAGTGGTACTTTGGCCATAACAGACCTGTCCAACACACTGTTGCTGCCGTGCTCTGGCTGGGTGTCGTGTTCATTGCAGGAGACACACATGACCTTTCCAGTACTGTGGCATATTGGGATGTGACACTTGACTATGCATGCCGAGGTTTCAAGGACACTCTTCACCTGACTTGTTGGATTGCAGACACACTTTGCACTTTGGACACTGTGTACTGGTCCACACGTGTGCAGCAGGGACTGACATTGTCGGTGTATGCTGTACATTCCTCAAACGTTATGTTGTTGTGTTCTGGCCATGTGTGTGACATGGAACACAGGATACGCTCATCTGTTTGGTTCAACACAAGCATACAGCCATGCGTGTGGCATAGGGGGTGCGATGGAGAGATCCTGTTGTCTATGTCCACCTACTCTCCACTTGGACATGATACAGTTTTTGCCATGACAACGCTTTACTGCACACCAACAGCTTAGATTGATGTTTTCACTCACCAAGGGTGTTTTCGTGCATGTGTGGCATCACTGTATCATGTTGAGACGTACACGGTGCATATGACTATGTGGGGGAAACACAGCATGTAGCAATATGGCTTCTGTATGGTTTACTGTAAAATGTTTGCCCTTACTTTCCATCTCTATATACTGGTTCTTGTGTTTGTTTACTGTACAGATGTGACGCTCAACATGGATTTACAAACCTTGCATTGCATGGCTGCACACTCCTATTTATCCCCTGAGGTAAAGACACTCACATTGCCCCATTATATTTAGAGTGTCGCAGTGTGAGTGCCCATTGTCTTCCTTCAATTGTGCATTCCATGTGCTGTGATATATGTGTACAGACACTGTATCCACACCAACCAGTGCAGGAGAATTTCTGCATAGTGTTCTCTCTGCATGTTTCTGCAGGTTGTTTTTTTGTATTGGTTTCTGTGTTCATGTGCCTCTGCTACCTGTTGGCATATCCTCATTGTGCATTTGACCATAGTTTATGGTTACATTGTTGCAGCTTTGATTCCTACATGAGGCATTATGTGGCAGCTGTAACATCAATTTCCACATGTGTTTTTAAACTTTCAACATTTTAACAACATATGCTGTTTTCATTTGTGTGTCTCCTGTGTTACCAGATAGATATGTTTTCAGGTACAGATCATGACTGCTGTGTGTTGGGCCCTCATCATGCACCACTGCCTACTGTCTACATGCACTCATATGTAAGTAACACATTTGAGGCGTGCAGAAGCATGTGGTGTGTGGGGGCCAAATGCATACTGCCCACCATGCACCTGAAGCACATTATCTCTCCTGCCCTCATTTGTAGACGTGCCAGTGACCTTTGCGTAGGATGTGGGTTGCTGCCCTGCTAAATGTTTGTTTGGTCTTTCACCTGGGATCCACTCACCTTGGTATTATGATGGCAGTATCTACACTATCTGTGATGAATAACCAAAATAAAGATATGTGTTTTACATACATATTTCTCGGATGCTGCTTGATCACACTGACACTTGTATTTAATGATTTACTGGTCATATCCATGGCCCACCTGTGCTCACATCCTTGTATAGTGCCACCTGTCTATCTGCCAGGTGTTTGCCACATCACTGGGTGTTGCAGGTTCCCATTCACACATTCCCTTTGAGGTACTATTTTGGCATTGTGTTCATAGTGTTTGTTTGGGATAGTGGTTACAGACATGTATAATAACACCGTAGGTTGTGGGTTTGATCCCCACATGGTTTTTTTTTAAATGTTTCTGTTGGGCTAACATAACCATTAGGAACCTGCAGCTTCATCACCTATGCACACACACTTCCATCTCTTCACTGTACACCAAAGCGTCCCCTCTGTTCTGCCTAGCCATGACATATTGGCTGTTACATATGTCTCTTACTTTATGGGATTTACATGGCAGTCCACTTGGGGGATTGGCATTGCTGCAGTTCAGCTGGTCTGTAGCACACCTGTTTGCAGGTTCAATTCTGTCTTGTTGTGTTCCATATTTTCCCCTGCTCCACATAGCATCCCCTGCTGCCCTTTGGGTTTAGGTTCTTTCCTCTTTTGCATGCTGTCTCCACTGTATAACATTTGATTGTGTGTGTGTATATAGGTATATTTGGGTGTGGTCCCAATTGCAGACTGTGATCTGATCTGTACACACCAGATCTGCATGTGCATTTGATCATGGTTACTGTTGGAGGTTTGCCTATCATGGCAGCCAGCAGGCTTCTTGTGTGATGCCATAAGAACATAAGAACATAAGACATGCCATACTGGGTCAGACCGAGGTCCATCAAGCCCAGTATCCTGTTTCCAACAGTGGCCAATCTAGGTCATACGTACCTAGCAGTTTCCCCAAAAGACACAAGTTCCACAATGCTTGTACTGGGTCAAGCATTGATATCCTGGGTCCCTTTTTAATAGTGGTTTATGGACCTTTCCTCCAGGAACTTGTCCAAACCTTTTTTAAACCCAGCTATACTATCAGCCCTTACCACATCCTCCGGTAACAGATTCCAGAGTTTGATTACACGTTGAGTGAAAAAATATTTTCTCTTATTTGTCTTAAATAGTTTACCCTGTAGCTTCATTACATGTCCCCTAGTCTTTCTATATTCTGATAGCGTAAACAATTGATCCACGTTTATCCGTTCCACTCCATTCATTAATTTATAGACCTCTATCATATCTCCCCTCAGCCGTCTCTTTTCCAGGCTAAAGAGCCCTAACCTTTTTAGCCTCTCTTCATAGGAGTAGCCTTCCATCCCCTTCACCAATTTGGTGGCTCTTCTCTGTACTTTTTCTAATAACGCTATGTCCTTTTTAAGATACGGTGACCAGAATTGCACACAATATTCAAGGTGCGGTCGTACCATGGAGCGATACAGAGGCATTATAATATCCTTTGTTTTATTCTCCATCCCTTTCCTTATGATACCTAGCATTCTGTTTGCTTTCTTGGCCGCCGCTGCACACTGGGTGGAGGGTTTTAACATGTTATCCACGATGACTCCTAAATCTTTTTCCTGGGTGGTGGCTTCTAATGTGGAGCCTTGCATCGAGTAACTATAGTGTGGGTTGTTCTTTCCTAGGTGCATGACTTTGCACTTGTCCACATTAAATTTCATTTGCCATTTGGATGCCCAGTCTTCCAATTTATCCAGGTCCTCCTGCAGTTTTCCACTTTCCTCTTGGGTTTTAACAGCTTTAAACAGTTTTGTGTCATCTGCAAATTTGATAACCTCACTCGTTATTCCCTTTTCCAGGTCATTTATGAATATGTCAAAAAGCAGCGGACCCAGTACAGATCCCTGGGGTACTCCACTATTCACCTTTTTCCATTGGGAATATTGGCCATTTAGCCCTACTCTCTGCTTTCTATCTTTTAACCAGTTCCCGATCCACAATAGTACACTGCCTCCTATCCCATGACTTTTTAGCTTTGCCAAAAGTCTCTGATGGGGGACCTTGTCAAAAGCTTTCTGAAAATCCAGATACACTATATCAACCGACTCACCTTTGTCTACCTGTTTATGCACACCTTCAAAAAAACATATCAGATTTGTAAGACAAGATCTTCCTTGTCTAAAGCCATGTTGGCTGTCTCCCATTAGGCCATGACTATCTACATGCTGCGTAATTTTGTTCTTTATGATGGTTTCTACCATTTTCCCTGGTACTGACGTCAGGCTCACCGGTCTGTAATTTCCCGGGTCACCCCTGGAACCCTTTTTAAAAATTGGTGTTACGTTGGCGACCCTCCAATCTTCAGGTATTACAGATGATTTTAATGAAAGTTCACAGATTACCAATAGCAGGTCTGCAATCTCATATTTCAGTTCTTTCAACACTCTGGGATGTATACCATCCGGTCCAGGTGATTTGCTACTATTCAGTTTATCAAATAGTTGTAATATATCTTCCCGGTGTAGCGATATTTCTCTCAATTCCTCTGCAGTATCACCTTTAAATACCACTTCAGTCTTGGGTAACATCCCTACATCTTCCTCAGTAAAGACCGAAGCAAAGAATTCATTCAGTCTCTCCGCTATAGCCTTGTCTCCTCTTACTGCCCCTTTTACCCCTCTATCATCTAACGGTCCAATTGACTCTCTCACAGGCCTTTTGCTACGAATGTACTTGAAAAAGTCTTTATTTCGTGTTTTTGCTTCCGCAGCAAGTTTCTTTTCAAATTCCCGCTTTGCCTGCCTTATCAATGCTTTGCATTTAACTTGCCAGTGCTTGTGCTGTTTCCAGTTTTCATCATTTGGCTCTTTTTTCCATTTCCTGAAGGTTGCTTTTTTGGCAGCAACAGCCTCTCTGACCTCACCTTTAAACCATGCTGGCAGTTTTTTGGACTTTCTCCCACTCTTCTTAATGCGTGGAATACAGCTGGTCTGGGCTTCGAGGATAGTAGTTTTAAATAACGCCCAAGCTTGCTGTAAGTCTTTAACCTTTGGAACCGCTCTTTTTAGTTTTTTCCTAACTATATTCCTCATTCTATCATAGTCTCCCTTTTGAAAGTTAAAAGGTAGTACTGTGGATTTCTTTACTATTTGTTCTCCAATAATTAAATCAAACATGATCATATTATGGTCACTATTGCCAAGTGGTCCCAACACCCTTATTTCTTGCACCAGATCTGGCGTTCCACTAAGGACTAGGTCCAGTATGGCTTCCCCTCTGGTCGGTTCATGAACCAGCTGCTCCAAGAAGCAGTCATTTATTCCATCTAGAAACTTTATCTCTTTAGTTTGTCCTGCCGTGACACTGACCCAGTCGATACCGGGGTAATTGAAATCACCCATTATTACTACTCTGTTGTGACTTTTGTTAGCTTCTGTGATTTCTTTGAGCATTTCATCATCCATTTGTTCATTCTGGCCAGGCGGTCGATAGTACACCCCCACTGCCATCACCTTCCCCTTCATAAGTGGAATTTCAATCCATAGAGATTCTACAGCAAATTTTGTTCCCTGCAAAACTTTAATCCTTTCTGACTCAATGCCCTCTCTAACATAGAGCGCAACCCCTCCACCAATTTGATCAGCTCTATCATTACGATATAGTTTGTATCCAGGTATCACAGTGTCCCACTGGTTATCCTCCTTCCACCATGTCTCTGAGAGTGCAATCATATCTAACCTCTCATTTAGTGCCATATATTCTAACTCTCCCATCTTATTGTTTAGACTTCTAGCATTGGCATACAAGCATTTTAGAGACTGTATTTTATTCATATTAATCTGGCTATTGGTAGGCATGGGTAATTTGGAATCTTTATTCTCTGTCTGCTCCTTACTCAAGGGCATTTCGGCTACTATACTCCCTTTTGGAACCTCATTGCTTTTGGTAGTATCCTTCAAGGATACCTTCGTCCGAACCATGCGCTCCTGGGTGACTGTCGGCTTTCCCCTAATTTCTAGTTTAAAAGCTTCTCTATCTCCTTTTTAAAGGTTAATGCCAGCAGTCTGGTCCCATCCTGATTAAGGTGAAGCCCATCCCTTCGGAAGAGCCCCCCCTTTCCCCAGAATGTTCCCCAGTTCCTAACAAATCCAAAACCCTCATCCTTGCACCATTGTCTCATCCACGCATTGAGACTCCGGAGCTCTGCCTGTCTTTTGGGTCCTGCACGTGGAACAGGAAGCATTTCGGAGAATGCTATCCTGGAAGTTCTGGATTTCAACTTCCTACCTAAAAGCTTAAATTTAGCCTCCAGAACTTCCCTACCACATTTTCCTATGTCATTGGTACCAACATGTACCAAGACAGCAGACTCCTCCCCAGCACTATCTACGATCCTATCTAGGCGGTGCGTGAGGTCCGCTACCTTCGCACCAGGCAGGCATGTTACCAGGCGATCCTCACGTCCACCAGCCACCCAGCTATCTACATTCCTAATGATTGAATCACCAACTATAACAGCTGTCCTGACCCTCCCCTCATGGGCACGTGGCCCTGGAGAAACGTCCTCGGTGCAAGAGGGTTTTACATCACCTGGAGGACAGGTCCTAGTTACAGGATCACTTCCTGCCACACCAGGGTGATGCTCTCCTGTCATGTGACCTCTCTCCTCCATGGCAGCAGGGATGCTGCCAGACTGGAGGTGGGACTTCAGGACTATATCCCTGTAGGTCACGTCCATGTACATCTCTGTCTTTCTTATGTCTTCCAGGTCTGCTACTCTAGCTTCTAGAGAACGGACTCGCTCCCTGAGAGCAAAGAGTTCTTTGCACTTAGTGCATACGTAAGACCTCTCACCAACTGGGAGAAAATCATACATGCGACACTCAATGCAAAAGACCGGAGAACCCCCATCTCGTTGCTGGACTTCTGTCTGCATCTTAGTTTAAAGCTTGTGTTTAGGTCTTTTAAATTCTGTATATACTAAGGATTGGTGTAGATGCTTATACCAATAAAAGTGTATCTAATACCCCTAATACACCTTGTATACCTGAAGCTTAATTAATTAAGCTCAGATCCTCCGTGTATGACTGATTTGGATAACGAGCTGCACCTGAGAGCAGCCCCTTTCTTCTAAGATGTGCAAGTACCTATAAAGGTACAATTAGCCAAGGGGTGGGTGGGTGCTGGGGAGGGAGGGAGGGAGAAAAGTCCTACTAAAGAGGGCAGTTACAAGGTACCCTGTCCTGAACCCTCAGCAGGAAGGAGGGGGGTACCACATAAAGCCCAGTTAGTTGAGAGAGGCAAGGTAAGTTACAGCTGAGAAGGGTAAGAGAAAGTTTAAAAGGTAAACCTCTACAGCAATGGAGTGGGTAAGGAACCCAACTATGGACAGATAGAGAGCTATGTGGAGACAAACAGATGCACAGTTATTTGGAAACAAGACTCACAGTTATGCAGCAACTCAGTTAAAAATCACCTTTGGGAGAGCACTGGAAGCACCCCTCTTCTTAGAGAGCACCAAGGCAATCTGAACTAAACCCACGTGTGCAGCACAGAAAATGGAAGACCACAACACTAATTCAGCAGGAGGGGGAGGGGAGGAGTCCTTCAGGGAAGGGTAAGAGAAAGTTTAAAAGGTAAACCTCTACAGCAATGGAGTGGGTAAGGAACCCAACTATGGACAGATAGAGAGCTATGTGGAGACAAACAGATGCACAGTTATTTGGAAACAAGACTCACAGTTATGCAGCAACTCAGTTAAAAATCACCTTTGGGAGAGCACTGGAAGCACCCCTCTTCTTAGAGAGCACCAAGGCAATCTGAACTAAACCCACGTGTGCAGCACAGAAAATGGAAGACCACAACACTAATTCAGCAGGTGGGGGAGGGGAGGTGTCCTTCAGGGAAGGGTAAGAGAAAGTTTAAAAGGTAAACCTCTACAGCAATGGAGTGGGTAAGGAACCCAACTATGGACAGATAGAGAGCTATGTGGAGACAAACAGATGCACAGTTATTTGGAAACAAGACTCACAGTTATGCAGCAACTCAGTTAAAAATCACAGATGCCCTGCAGTATTCTTGTATGCAGCCTTTGCTAATGAGCTCACATTGGTGGTGTGGCCTACCGGGTTATGCATTGACACTTGTGCTGATGGTCATAGGTTTGATTCCTCTCCGTTCTGTTTCATTTGTTTGCCTGTGCTGCACAGCTACTTTTGATTCCTGTGACAGCCATATCTGTGCAGATCTATGTTGTTAGCACATTGTACCCTTATCACAGTTGTAAACCATCCTTCTGTCCATTTATGTGTGTCTGCCAGCTGTATGCCGTCCTACCCTGCTGTGCATGCTGCTACCCCACATCCTGCACTGGTACACATTTCTGCATTGCAGCTCTCCCTGGTTGCCTCTCCTGTGTGTGCTCTGCATGGCACTGCTCTCCTCTGTCCTCCTGTCATTGCACTTCTCCTGCCACCTCTACCTCCTCTGGTGGACACGTATCCCCCATCCTCTGCCACACACTGTCATTGTTGCACTGTACATTACCATCACCCTGTACATCGGTACAGCTGCCTCCGATATGTTTGTCCGCTTTACCTGCTGCCACATGGCCTACACGCAGATTTGGCTGGTCCATGAGCTCCGTCATCTACTTCCTTCCATCACCTGTTCATTGCCTTTCCTTGATGCTCTATGCAGTGTTATGGTTACATTTGTGTTTGAGCCATACATTTCATGCTTGTGACCTTGGGGCACCTTTGTGCCTCTGAGCACCATCTCCTGTATCCCACTCGCATCCCTTGGGCATCTTTCACGGCACCTTAGGTTTGGCCAGCTTATGGGGCGCCTTATATGCTGCCTTGGAGGGTGCCAGCCTTTCCTCTCGCCCTCTGGGGCATAGTGTGACCTGCCTTGGTGATTTATGATGTGCCTTACGGTGCGCCCTAAAAGGTGCATTAGGTTGCAGCACTGGGGTGAGACTTTTTTGGCTGGCAGTGCAGATTGTTGGGATGTGTCCGGCTCTTCCAAGCAGGAAAAGGGCTTTCCTCAGACAGCCTTTTTACTGAGCCCACTGGGGGCTCGAACTCATGACCCCTGTATCAGCAGGCAATGTATTAACCAGTGTGCTACACCTCTGCTGCTCTGTTTGCACGTCAGCGCGCCTACTTCAGATTACCGTGCGTTAATGTGCGCAGCGCCCTCTCTTACGATAATGTGCACGGCGCACGTTATCGTGCGATAATCCCGTTTTGCTACGTTAAGACCGAAACGCCCACTCCTTTTATGGCAGCCTGCACACTATCGCCAGGCGCACGTTAAGACTGCTTAGTAAACATACCCCATAGATGCCTCCAACTTGGATGCCAGGAGCTGGCATTCACATAGACGGTCCTGTTATGGAAAAGTAGGGCGGGTACATCTATCAAATGCCAGCTTGCATAAGGGGGCATCCATCATTATGGCAAAACAAAAACAAGAACCCATATTCCTCCGTCTCTGCTTGTTGTCAATGCAGAAAATATAGGGGATATGAGTGTATCCTCTCCATGTCCTCCAGATGTTTGGCTGGCAAAATGAGCACTTTTCTGATACCTAGTCATGCCTGGAGCAGGTATAAACTTGGACATGGCTTGGGGCATGCAGGGTGTTTCTGAAATTGGGCAAGGACTTCCAGGTTCTTGGGAATGGCCCAGACATGCCTACATAATGTGACGCAACCCCAGAGACAGTGGGTAAGTGCTGCATCACTATTTCGGGGCCATTGCTGCCACTGCCGGCCCCAGAGAGGGGTGGGCAGCAGCAGCAATGGGTTCGCAGAGTACAACAGGCTAGAGGGCCCATTAGGGCACCTCCAGTACTTGCACCGACCCTAATTGTTGGGAGGGGTGTTGTGTGTGTGTGTGTGTGAGAGTGATGCAGGGGTGAGGTGTCTGTGTGCATGTGTGTGTGGTGCTGGTATGAGTTGTGTGTGTGTGATGTATGTGTGTGTAGAGCAGGGGTTGGGTGTCTTATGTGTGTTACAGTAATGGTGTGTGTATGTGTATCTGTGCATGTGTGTGGTCCAGGGTGGGGGGGGGGTTGTGTGGTGCACTGGTAGTGTGTGTTTGTGTGTGTGTGGTGTGGAGGTGGGGGTATTTGAGAGAGTGTGTGTGTGAGGAGGGGTTCAGTGATGGAGTGACTGTGTGTGTGGTGCAGAGTTGCCTCTGCGTGTATATGTGTGTGCACGTATATGGATGTGTGTATGTATGTATGTATGTAGTGTGGGGTTCAGTATGTGTGATGCGTGTGTGGGGTGGCAGTGTGTGAGTGTGGTAGGTGGAGTGTGTAGCCTGTTGCATTCAGTCATTATAGGCATAGCATTGTCTGTACATGAGCAAACAAAGCTATGCATATGAACAGACAAACAGATGGATTCACCCTCAACAACAGGGATATCGCCTGACGTGAAACATGCCTAAAAAGGAAATGGAGCTTAATATTAATTTAAAATGTTATTTGACCTGAATAAATAAAATAATTCTTAAATATGTTTTATCATCTGCACGGTACTTGACTTGTACAGAAAACTGCTCAAGTTGTTGCCACACACTGGAGTCAGTTTTCAAGAGGAACATCAGCTAACTTTGAGGATAATTTTACAAACTGTTCGCATGAGTAAATAGCTATTTATGTATTTGATTAATTCTAAGCAGTGTAAAACAAATGATCATTTCATACAATACAATAAAATATAAAAATTACAATAAAAACTTACAGTAAAACGTAATTTACAACATAAAAAACAAAAATGCAAAAATATATATCTACCCACATCTGATACTGGATATATATGTATAAGACTTGACTGTGTGAAAATTGCCCTTCCTCATATAGACAAAACACCATTTTACCTGCAGATAAAATTGCCCTCTCAGTGCGAGGATAAAAGTACACACCTGATTCCAAACTACCTACTCTTACCCGAATTTAGCAGAAGCATGCCCAGGGACATGGATGACAACAGTGCGCATGCTTCTATGGTGTGGGTGTTTTGGTTGGGAAAAAGTGTCTGCAAAATAAGAAGTGCAAGGGGCCCTTTTACTAAAGGGTGCTGTGGTGTTGTACCTAATGCGCCAATAATTTGCAAATCCATCACGTGTGAGGGCAATACCACAGTGTTAACTGCAGGGAGCATGGAAATCATGTTCCTGGCAGTTATCATGGTGCATGCAGCCCTACCATGGCACAAGAATAAGCAGGTGCATTCAGCGCCACCTATGGAGGTGGCGGAGAGTGCAATCATGCTATTAGCCCGCCATGCAGGTAACACAAATGCCAAATGTAAATTTTTTTTTAGTATTTAGAGTAAGCATTCCCAGCTATATTCAGGTCAGGGAGAGGATTGTGCCTAGGATTGTGCCTAGGATAGGAAAATGATGTGCCTAGGATTGCCTTATCAACTCGGCATGCATTATTTTCCTTGGAAAAAGTACCTGCACAAAATGCAGGTACACATGTCTGTGAAACAAAAGTGAAAATGTGAACATACTTTTGCTCTGAAAATTGATGCAAGGTCCACAAATAAAAAGTACCTGTGGGCTTTTGTTCCAACGTGGGTTAGCTAAGGGGGTGGTTTTCATACAGGCCACACTATTGCAAAGTGCAGGGTACTTTACACCTGCAGACTCTGCGCCAGTTTTCAATGCAAAAATACTTACATATTTTCTCTTTGAAAATTGCCAAAGGAGAAAGCACCCCACAAACATTTGGGGGACCTTTTACTAAAGGATACTAGCTGTCAATATGGGTCTGGTGCATTCTAAAGACGCATGTTGGAAATGAGTTGACAGCTAGCACTACCATATTTTGGCACTAACTGTCCATGGTGCATTAGGGTTGTAATTGGGAAGGGGATGGGTAGAGAGTGGGTGGAACAAACGCTGCGCAGGCAGTGCACCTGTGTTACCTGCGGTGAGTGCACCTGCTCTATTGTTCTGCCATGACAGGACTGCGTGCACCATGGTAACTGCCAGGAACATGCTTTCCATGCTTCACGCAGTTAACACTGTGGTGTTGCCCTAACGTGTGATGAATTTGTGAGTAATTGGCTCATTAGGTGCAACACCACAGCACTCCTTATTTTGCTGGCACTTTTTCACAGCTAAAACTTCCACACCACAGAAGCATCACCCCATTGTCATCCCTGTCCCTGGGCATGGTTCTGCTAAATTCAGGTAAGAGTAGGCAGTTTGGAATCAGGTGTGTGCTTTTACCCTCACACTGGGTGGTACTATTTTGTCTATATGAATGGCTTTGAAATTTGCACTCTAAACATTGTTTTTCAAAATGCTTTGGAGAAGTATGCATCTATTCAGAAAAATGATATTAGTTTCTGACTGCAGGAGGATGAGTGGTTTAGTCTACATAACAGATAACTAAAAGGGAATTCTTCAAGTGTCAATGTTTAATAAAAATGAAAATATATATTTAAAAAAAGAAAACTGCTATAAGATCTTTTATCGCTGGCACTACTGAGGTAAGCTTGGAAGTTCTTCTGGTTTCCTGATGTAGGTGTGAAGAGAAGGGCACGTTTTTACATTACAGGCCTGGTGGTTATGACCTACATTTAAAATATATTGGGCAGAAATAATTTCCTGGATTTATAATATTGCAAAATCTTTCTTCCAGCTAAACGTGTTATAAGCTAAGCCATGACCCCCAAGGCTAACAATTGAATATAATATTCTTAGCCACTGAAACTCATTTAATAAACCTCCACTTATTTTTTAGTTCCAAACCTCATGTTTATGTTTATTTGATAAAAAACCGCCTTTCTAAAATAACCAAGGCGGTGTACAATTAAAACAAATTCAGTAAAAGAAGGCCAAAGGCCAACGAAAAGGAAAAGAAATGTACAATCTCAAAAAGGACAGCAGGGAAAAAGGAGGCAGGACAAGACATGACAACATGGGGAAACGTCAGAAGGAGAAAAGGATAGGGGATAGTGAAGTCGCACAAAAGGAGAGGGAAGATTAAACGCTTGGGAAAACAGGTGGGTCTTGAGGTTTTGTTTAAAAACATTGTATTGGGGTTCTAAACGGAGGGAGGAGGGGAGAGCATTCCAGAGGGCGGGGCCAGTAAAGAAAAAAGCAGAGGAACGAGTGGATTGCAAATGAGCGCGGGAGGGGGTAGGCAATGTGAGACGGTTAAGGTGAAAAGAGTGAGGGGTATATTTGGGAGAGTGAAAGTAGAGAAGATCTGATAGGTACTGGGGGGTGCTGTCATGGAAGGCTTTATGAACTAGAGTTAATAATTTGAAGGTGGTGCGAAAGGGAACAGGCAACCAGTGAAGATGAAATAGTTGAGGAGTGATATGGTCATGGAGGGAGGTATGTGTAAGGAGGCGTGCTGCAGTATTTTGGATTCGTTGAAGACGAGTCAGTTGGATTTTGGGAAGACCGATGAAAAGTGAATTGGAAAAATCCACACGGGACATGACGAGGGAAAGCACCAGGGTGGTGAGGGCAGAGGGGGAAAGAAAAGGACGAACGGAGCGGAGTTGACGAAGAAAAAAGAAAGATGTTTTGGTGATATGAGAAATGTGCGTATGAAAGGATAGATCAGAATCAAAGTGTACACCAAGATATCGGAAAGTAGAGACCAAAGGTACAGGAGAGCCAGAGAAAGAGGGGGCTATTGAAGGGGAAGGATCACCGTGAGAGAACCAAATAGCAATAGTCTTGGTCAGATTTAGATGAAGACAGTTGAGTGTTAACCAGTTTGCCACGGCTGAGAGGCAAGAATCCAATGCAGTAAGATCAGGGCAGGAGGGTGAAGTGTGATGGAGTAACAGGATGTCGTCAGCATAGAAGAAAGAAGAGAGGCCAAACTGTTGTATTAGGGAAGCAAGAGGGGCTAGGAAGAGGTTGAAAAGAAGCGGTGCAAGGACAGAACCTTGAGGGACCCCACAAAGAAGACGGTGGGGGTCGGAAGGGGGAGTAGAGGATGAGGAAGGGAGAACCGAGCAAGACCGAGAAGAGAGAAATGAGTGGAACCAATGGTGGACTGTGCTACAGAGACCCGCGTCCCGTAGACGTTGAAGAAGAAGGGAGTGATCGACCAAGTCAAAAGCTGCAGAGAGATCCAGAGCAACCGCCACCGAGATGTCACCACGATCATGTGCTACATGTAAAGCATTCGTGAAAGCCAAAAGGACAGTTTCGACGCTGTGACCCTGACGGAACCCAGACTGACGAGGGTGAAGAAAATTAATGGATGCAAGGTGATGGGAGAGTTGAGCAAAGACGTATTTCTCCAATAGTTTAGAGAGAAAAGGGAGATTAGAGACAGGACGATAGTGAGCAGGAAGTAGAGGGTCTAATGAGGGGTTTTTCAGAATGGGGCGTATTAGAGCGTGCTTCCAGGGTGTAGGAAAAGTCCCGGTGGTCAGACTAGAGTTAAACATGGTGAGAATATAGGGAAGGAGCCCAAGGGAAGGGATAAGAAGCCACGAAGAAGGAATAGGATCAAGTACACAGAAGGTCTTCTTAGATGAGGAAATAAGACGATGGAGTTCGGGTGCTGTGATTGGGTCAAAAGACGCCCAAAAGTGAGAAAGCTGCGAAATAGGTGGGGGAGAGGGAATGGGAGGGGGGGCATACTTGTGCAAAGTTAGGCTTTCTGATGTCATTCAAATATGTCAAACAATATACATAGTTATATGTAAATAGTTCTGCCTATCCTCGTGGATACCAAAGGCCTGTTTGAAATTTGATATGTTGAATTTAAGATGTTCACTGTAATATTTCCTGGAGTTTAAGATGTTCACTGTAAGATTCTTTGAGTTATGGTTTATGGTTTAGGCATTTGATATACCGCTCTTTACTTACGCATCAGAGCGGTTTACATGTATATACTAACAGGTACTTTTTATTCCCTTGTCCCCGAAGGGCTCACAATCTAAGTGTACCTGAGGCAATGGAGGGTTAAGTGGCTTACCGAAGGCCACAAGGAGTGGCCATGGGACTAGAGACCCCAGTCCCTCCGGCCTGAGGTTACTTGTCCCCAGGCCGGGATGATGGGACTCACACTGATAGAGGGGGTGTCAATTATAGATGTGACCTTGTAAAGTGTAGTTTGAAGGGGTTTGTTTTTTGGATAAGAGGTAGTCAGCAAATGTTTGAGGGTGTATCATGTTTTCATTCTTCAGGTTTGGGTCCTTTGTTAGAGTACACACGATGTTGAAGAGCTCTTTGGGTTTATTGCAGGCTTTTAGAATGAGGTTAGTGTGATACTGTTGTTTGGGTTTATTGATTAGGATGCTGTATTCTTGTTGCATTGTTTGGTATTATTTTAATGTGCATTCAGTCTTGTCATGTCACCATTGACGTTCATGTTGGCGTAGTTTCCTCTTTGATTCTCTTATTGTAGTGGAGTACCATGGAGCTGACCTTGTCCTGCTTTCTTTGTGATGTGGGATGGTTTGAGTAGGGAGTCTTGATGCAGCACTCATGGTAGTATTCTAGATGCTGACAGCCTCGTCCAGATCGGTAAGGTCCTGGGGCAGGAATTCAAGGGTGTCTCTGAGGAATTGCTTTTTATCAAATGCTTTGAAGTGTCTGGTCGGATTGTCATTTTTTTGAGATTTTTATTGTTTTGTGAGGTGGAGTTTGAAGAGTATGGCATGGTGGTCTGAACAGGGTTCCATGTAAATCTCCTTGTGTGGCAATAGTTCATTGCGTTCCCTGTAAACCGCCTTGATTCCATGGATAAAGCGGTATATAAAATCTAAAAATAAAATAAATAAATACAATTTTCAAAGTCTTTATGGATGAGTTTAGAAGAAATCTGGCACTGTAATATATTTCTGTTACTGTGTTTGGAAATATGCTTTGTTAGATTTAATTGAGTACCATGGATCTCCAGCAACGGGGGATCAATGTTTACATTTGCACCCCCATAGATACATCAGCTCCAGCCCCCTGACTCCCCCCCCCCCAAAAAAAGTGGTCTAATCTCACAGGAGAATGCAGCAGGCAGTGCAGTTGGCCTACTACTCTAATCTGCTTTTCCTGTTGCTGGTGCCTCTCCTTCCTATTAAATAGTTCAGAGCTAACATCAGCTGTTTGACATGCCTGGTGCTGATCTTTACTGCACAGTAGAGATGCTGACAAAAGGAAATTGGTTAGAGAAGCACTTAGACTGCCATGTCCCCAACTCTACTCTCTTGATGTCAGCTGGGATCAGTCAGCAGAGTGTGAATGGGGAATTAGAGAGCCGAGAGAGAAAAGAGAGGTGATGGATGCACCTATAAGCAGTGGGCTATGGCAACAATAGGTACTAAAAACATCAGGCTTATATAGCACCCCACCCAAGATTTTTATTAAAGCAATATTAAGCATCTCTCCTGTTTCAGAGTTAAAAATAAAGTCACACTGAATACAACTGGATCACAGGAACCATTATGTATGACATCAGAAGGTCAAAGGTGACAACAAGGAGGTAGGAAAACTGTGAGATATAGCAATGAGCCACTAGATGACATCAGCTTAATTTAACATCTGTAACATCTTCCATTTTTAAGTTGGGCTTATGCACAGCTTTTTATTGTAAATGTTCTACAGATCAAGTTATTGAGTTGGCTTTGAGAGCTGGCCACTGTGAGTGAGACAGGGCTTTTTTGCACATGCTGATCCCTGTCTGGCATCACTGTGCTGCTATCCAACTTGGTTCCATATTTCTGACAGGTGTGCCTACTGACTCGGGATTCTTTTCATTGCCATTCCCTGCAGCACCGTTACCGAGTCATGATCACATGACAGGGCCCTGCTAAACTTTGGACCTTAGGTATGTGTCTAGTTTCCCAATGCTTTAATCTAGCTCTGTCCATGACAACAGATATGAACTGAAGCTACACATAGCAACCGATAAGAAAACTGCATGATTCAATCACTAGTTTTCACAATAGAATTAGACATCTGAATAATGTAAAATGTAGCAGATCACAACTTAGGAATTATTTACAATCCCTCTGTGTGCCTGTGAGTGTGTAACTGTGTATATATATACGCTCATCCCCGCTATTTGTTCCCCCTCCTGACCCTGCCTAACTTCCCTGCTTGTTGTACAGGGACGTTAAATGGGGGGCGCGGAAGGGGCGGATCAGAGGGGCGGCGTTAGGGCGAACGGTGGGCGGTCATCAGCCCCGAACATACAGGGCCGATTCCAATGTCGGCCCTGTATGTCCGGGGCTGACGGCTTGAACGGGGGAACTTATTCCACCTCTGAGGTGGAATAAGTTCCCCGATGCGGGAGGAACGGCAGGCCTGGGGCTGGGAAGGGGTAGTAGGGGGCAGAGGGCATTCCTCACAGCCAGACCCTGGCCCTGGGAGGCCAGATCAGGGGTCAGGCTGCAGGGAAAGCACTTTGAGAGTCAGCGGCTGGGGATCGCGGCTTTTCAGTGGAGCCACGGTGCCATAGCAACCAGACGCCATGGCGCTGCGGCTCCATTGAAAAGCCCTGACTGAGTTAGTCAGGCAAGGCTTGAACATGCATGCTGGGTGGAATCGGGATCCCAGCCTGCACATACAGGCCTATTTGCGATTCTAATCCTGTAAGGTTAGATGTGCCGCGCGGGATCAGAATTGCAACCGGGCACACAGAGGGCCTGGATGTTGAGGATGGAATCGGGCTCATAGTATTTTGTGGTATGAAAATGCTTGTGTATGCTTGTGTTATCTGTGTGGTGCAAGTGTTACACTGGGAACTTATGTGAGTTATTTTTGATGGATTGTTTTGGTGGGGGCAGTTTGGTGGAGTGGGGCAGTTGCATGGCAGGAGTTTTGGGGGATTGGGGAAAGTTTGTGGGGTGTTGGGGCTGTTGTGGGGCTGCTTTTCAGGAGTGATGGCAGTGTGCAGGGTGTTGGGGCAGTTGTGGTAGGTAGTTTTTGGAAGGGAGACAGTTTCAGGGTCATGTTAGAGTTCCAATGGTGGTAGTTTTGGGGGGTAGGAAAACTTTTCAGGGTGGTACAGCACTTGTGGTGAGTATTTCTTGGAAGTGGTGCCAATTTGTGGGGTAGTGGAGCAATTGCAGGAAGTATTTTTTGGGGATGGGAGCAGTTTGTAGGGTATTGGGGCAGTTGTATGATGTAGTTTTTCAGAAGGGAGGCAGTTTGTGAAGTGGTGGGGCAATTGCAGGGATGCTTTTAAGGGGTGGAGGCAGTTTGCTGGATGCTAAGGGAGTTCCAGGGGTTATTTTTGGAAGTGAAGGCAGTCTTCAACAGTTGTTAGGGGTAGTTTTTGGGGTATGGTATTTTGCAGGAGAATAGTTTTTGAGGATGGTGGCAGCTGTGGGGGTAATTGTTTAGGGTAGGGGCAATTTGAGGGGAGGTGGGGCAGCTGCAGAGGGTAGTTTTGGGGGTGGTTGGATTTACTCTATGTGAAAACACCCTGGAAAGGATCATTTAAAGTATTTTCAATACCATAATAAATTCTAGGGTTTAATGTGTTTTTCTATCTCTACATTATAGTGCCGTTTAGCGTTGATATTCAGCTGCTATCCAGTTAGCAAACCATATAAAGTTAGAACAGCCTTTTTATTTCCTAAGTTTAAGCAGTGCTATCAACCAGAAAATAGGCTATAACTTTATACGGTTTGATAACCAGATACCAACTGAATATTGCCACTAAACAGATAGCAGTGCTGATTAACAATTTATATATATATGGAGAGAGAGGAGGGAGAGAGAAACACATTAAACCCTAGAAATTATTAATAGCTATGGTATTGAAAATGCTTTAAATGGTCCTTCTCCAGGGTGTTTTCACACACAGCAAATAAGAATGAAAATTTGCAAAATATTTGCACTCGGCCCATGCAAGCCTTTTTGATGAAATATTGCATCTGCTATACAAGGAAAATACTGGAGCTGTTATTTTTTGGAGTGCCTGCTAGTTATAAGCTAATTGGATAAGATATCTGGTTAACTTTGATTTGATATTCACCGAGATACACTGTTAACTTGGTACCACTGAATATAGCTGATTACAGGGTAGGTAAGCAGATAACTCTGGTAACTGCCCTCACTCTGCCCATGGAACACCCTGGCACTATCCAGGCAATGTCCAGGTGGTCAGAGGAGATATTTAGTGGACTAGTGCTGCTGAATATTAGGCTGGCCAGCACTTATCCGACTGGTAAGAGTTGCTAACCAGAGAAGTTCTCTTGCACATCGAGCCCAGGGTTACTTACATAGAATAGCGGTGAAATGATTATACCTGGTTTCCAAAAACGCAAAAGGGGCAGCTGCCCTAGGCTCCCTCTATAGGTAACAGTGACCCTGCTCCTGCCTGCGTACCCATTACCACTCCTCTCTGGGATGTTTGGTGGTGGCTATATATTAAAAAAAGCACCGCGGTGCTGGAGTTACCTTCTCTTCTGGCACCGTGGTACCATTTGCGCTTCTGCTTCCTTCCCTCAGTGGTGATAGAAGAGAAGGTAACTCCAGCGCCACAGTGCCTTTTTAATGTATTGCCACCACTGCACAACCCAGGGAGGAGCAGCAGTGGCGGCCAGAGGAAGGGGCCTATGAACAAAAGGGGGGGGGGACCGTGAACAGGGCCCCCATAAGGAGTTGAAGCGGACCTGTGGAGGATAATGCACGTAGCAGCATCTTATTAAGTCCTATGACTGAAAGCTTCAAGCAATAACCAGCAAAGCAACTAAATCACAGCTGATCGACAAAGACCCATCCACCCATATCTTTAAAACCTTTCATCAGTTCATACGCTCTCAGAGTGTCTACAGATTCTACATTTCATGACCATCAGGTCATAGAGGTCTTCAATAAGATGCACCAAGGAAGGTTTAACCTGCTTTTTGGTAATTTCATTCATGCTCTGTATATTATCAAGTATTCATATAAGAAACTATTTTTTAATCAGAAGACTCCAGCAATATACTGGATGCATCCACTGGACTTCATGGATTCAAAACAGACTTCTGAGGCACATAAACTGATCAGTAAGTGAAAATAATTTGTAACAACTGAATACCCTATTTTTTTGGCTTGTCTATGTCAGCTCTAATAATGATTTAGGAATGCCTAATAATATAGCTTGAGTTCAACCACTAGGACAGATAACCTCATAAAGTCACTCCTTGAAACTTGCCTAGGGATAGCTTTAAGAATAATTAAAAGAAAAAAAAAACACTGCCAAACTGGTCTAGTGTAAGAGTGAACTTGGCACACCGCCTAACTTGGTTAACTAACATTAGAGGGTTGGAGATTCCCTTCCCTGTCCCAGAGACAAGGGTGCAGCAGGGTTTTGGATTCCTTCCCCTGTCCTAGAAACAAAGGAGTGGAGAGGCTGGGCGTTTCCTTGCCTGTTCTAAAGAGAAAGGATCAGGAGGCTAGGAATCCCCTTTCTCCTAGGACAAGCAGGATGAGTCAGCCACACTTGGTGACGTCATCCGATGGCGCCGAGACGGAAGTACTCTCCATAGCTTAGAAGAGCTTCTCCCTTCTGAGCATGAGCTAACTGGCCCAACCCCCGGCCCGCCCCTAGCTAACCAGTTTCTGTTCTTCTGCCTTGCCACCAAGTCGGATTTTTATACTCTCCAAACAAAATCTATCTATATGAATCAAAAAATATCTAACTTTGTGTTTTGGATGTTTTCCTTTCTTTCTTGCAGATCCTGAACAAACACAACTTCTCTGAACCGGGGACATGTGCTCAGCGTTCTTCTGCCTTTGCATGTGCCGGGCATGGTTCCCTCCGAGCAAGGGCTAGGCTGGGACCACAACCTATGCTATTTTGAGATCCTCCAACCACCAGAAGTGAAGGATTCCAAGAGAAATGGGGCTTGAAGAGGAAGGTCCCAGTCAGCGGTAGCCTGTGCGGCAGCCCAGGCCTCCATCCCCGGCCAGCCAGCCTCTTAATTTTCTCTCTCTAAGGTCCGGCAGAGGAGAAGAAATGGACTTGGAGAAGGATCCCAGAGAATAAACTGGAAGAAGGAATCCCCGCGGCAGCCTGGGACGTGCCTAGAAGGCCTCTGTCCCCGGCCAGTCTTCTTCTGCTCCGCTGTCGCTCAGGGACCCCTCCTCACACGTGTGGTCCATGGGGGCGGCCATCTTGTTCAGCCGTGCTTCCCATACTCCAGAGGTGAGGTCAGCAATTCTAAGCCCTTCCCCTCGACACCATTGGCTAAGCGAAACCCGCCCCTCGGCACCATTGGCTGAGATGAGCCTAACTCAGCCCCTCCACGCCATTGGCTAAGCCTAGCCCAACTCCACCCCACCACCGTGCCATTGGTTGAAGCTCTTCTGCAGCCGGCTCCTTGACGGAAACTGACTCGTCCTGCGCCTGCACCCGCCACGATGCCGACGCTGGAAATCCTCACAGCGCCGGGCCGACAGACCATATGCCGAGGAGGATCACCCTCCACCCTTCTCGTGGCACCAGGAACCGAAGGCTGCTCGCAACTGAGGCCACAGAGCCGTTGGGGGCTTCACTCCAAGCCCAAAGGATGCTCGCTCTCCTCCCCAGACCTGAGCTTGGCAATCCGGATGTGCGTGCCATTTTTGTTTTCAAGCTCAGCGCGGAGATCTCTTCATGGCGCCAATCTGGGCTTCACGGCGCCCCCACCAAGATGACAGCCGGCAGTAGTGAGATGCAGCATCAGAGTGCTCCATTCTCCCTTCCCCGGCACCACCAGAGGTTCACTGTCGCACGCTGACCGCCTCTCATCTGTGACCTTGGCTTCAGCCATAGGGAGACAACTTCACCCAGCGCCGGAATCACCCCGGGCAAACTTTTCATCTGCACTTCTCCCTGCCTCACTTGAGCTCGGCCCCGGCGTGCCTTCTTTGGGTTCGGCGCCGGGATACCTTATGCATGGCGCTGATCAGGATAGTGGCGAGCATGTGCCCGACTGGCCCCTATCAGCAATGGGGACCCAGGACCGGCTCCTCTTCCAAGACCTGGTGTTGCCAGTGGCCGGATCTGGTGAAGGAGGACGGAGGCAGCGGCTATGTGTTTAGCAGTGAAAAATCAGCCTCTCCCCTCTGGAGCACAACTGAGCATCGCCCAGGTCCTGCTGTAACCTGTGTGTCAAGGGAAAAATCTCCCTCTGGCGCAGGACTGTTGCCCCTGAATCTCTCTGTCTTTGTGAGGTGCAATAGCTTCCTCAAGACACTCCTGCTGGGCCTCTGGCAACATGGAGTGGAGGAATAGCCTAAGGCTTAGAACTCTACCTTGGCAACAAGAAACCAAGCTTTGAATCCACTACACTCTGTATAAGCCCATCACCGCACGAATTGGCCATGACAGAAGGGCCATCCGCGCCACCAGGCCCCTGAGCGGGACCCGTGGCTTCAGCGTGGGCAGCCCCTGCTTTCAGCAAACAGACCTGTGGCATCGACTCAGCTGCCATTCACCACAGGCAGTGTCAAACTAAAGCAGCCTGATCAGCTGTCTGCATGCCCACAGGCATTGGCCCTCCGCGTGAAAATCATTGGCTCTAAGGTCTTGCCCTTATGAGCAATTCTTGACCCAGGGATCTTGCCCTTATCAGCGCTGGTGTTAGACGCAAACAGAGCCTAACCACAGGGGAGTGGATGGCTTCTGTACCCCCAGCGGCACTTGATTCTGCATACTGTGGGGAATAAGACATAGATGTGCGCAGGTAGCCCCATGGCAATGGGCCCTCCCGCCATCTTCTGCCGCGTAAAAATAAAATAAAATAAAATAAAAGCTACGTGCAGTTTGAAGACCCCACTTGCCACCATACAGACGGTGAAGGGCTCATGGACTATTTGCCCACTCAGCCAAGGCCTCTGCCTCGGACAAAGCACAGGTGGCTATCAGGGTCGTACACCCACAGACTTGGCCCACCGCAGGGACCGGAGCCCGAGCTGCATGCACTCCTGGCATCCCCCAGTGCAAGGCTGGACAATACACAGCCGCTTTCAGCAATCCGCAGCCGTTTCCGGGGCAACAACTGCCTTTAAGAATGTGGAAGACGGGGGGGGCGGAGCCTGATGCTGAGCTGAGTGGACGTGTTGAGCGGAGGCTCTGTGGCGACCTACTAGAATCCTGATTATTTGCACCAGTTTTCGGCTTAAATACCTTTCTAAACGGTCAGGGGTGCCTTCCTGATGGCGGGCCCGAAACCGCAACGGCTGGATTACTCCGGGGCTGTAAATAGCAGCGCAAAACGGTCGAAAACGGAGCCCATCTCCCCACAAAAAATGGCGACTACCAGAGAGGGACCTGACGCTCATCTCGAACTCCTTACAGAAATCCGAGGGGTCAAGGAGCTGGTTAAAGCCAATGGGGCAGCATTGGCTTCAGTGCAAGATGATCTCGCCGGGCTGAACGCCAAAATCGAGAGCCTCTCTCTGCGCCAAGACAAGGTTTAGGGCATACTCACAGTCCATGCGGCCCGGATAGAAGCTATCCCTAAGCTGGAGAGGCAGATCAAGGCGCTGCAGCGGGAGGTCGAAGATAGCAACAACAGAGCACGTCGTAATAACATTCGTCTGGTGGGTCTGCCGGAGGGCGCAGAAGGCAGAGACATGCGTGCGTTTTTGCTTAAGGCCATTCCAGAGATTTTGCACTGTCAGTTTGACAAGGATTTCGAGATTGATCGGGCCCACCGCGTTCCATCCCATATTGTGGCACATGACTCTAGACCGCGGCCTATTGTTCTGCGCACGTTGCGCTATCAGCAGGCAGCACAGATATTGGAGATGGCGCGGTCAAGAGCGCCGATAGAATTTGAGGGGCGAAAGCTCTCCTTCTTTCCAGACCTTGCCAAATATACCGTCAGTCGGCGTAAAAAGCTCTTGGAATTTCGTCCTCGTCTCCAGCAGATACAGGCGCGTTTCGGCCTATTATATCCTGCGCGTATGCGAGTCACTCACCTCAATCAAACTCGTACCTTTGAGGAGCCCGATGCACTGCAGCACTTCCTGGAAGAAGCTGAAGCAGCCCTGATGCGTTGAGGTGCATGCCCGGGGATGGACTAATCTATCGGGGGAAGCCCCTCCATCTGTGTACTGCAATAGTTTCTCTATGCCTGGGCCTTGTGCCCAGCGAGATCCCATCGTGGCTGGAAGCAACAGCATCAGCGCTTGGGAGCTGAAATTGCTCTTGGAATCGTTGGGGAGATGGACTTCTTTGCTATGCTGTTCAGGTTTTAAGTTTCATTGTGTTGCCTACTGTGTGATGTTTAATAACCCCGGTGTATAATTCCTGTGGAGGTTTTATTGGCCTTCTATGGCATCGCTAAGTTAGGCATTTTGTTATAGCGCTCCCAACCTTTGCTGCTCTTACTACCAGCGGTAAAGGGTCTGCGCTCTTTCTCCTGGGTCTCCCGAGCCTGCTCGGTCGGCCTGTGCTCACCAATATTTAAGCAGGGTCTCGCCTCTCCTCCAGGGTCCTTCTTGTGGGTTAGTTTTGATATTGTATGTGAGAAGCGTTCATCTACTGCTGGCTATATGTTGTTGAAACACTTCCCCTGGGATAATCAAATACTTTCACTGTGTATGACGCACCATCTGCTTGGGCCCCTCGGGGCTATCTTAGATGCTAGTTTCAATGGCTCCGTGTAAATTACTCTCCCTCAACGTGCAGGGTATTAACAGCCCGATTAAGAGGCGGAAAATTCTGGACTATGCACGGCGGGGAGGGGCAGACATTTTATTGCTCCAAGAGACACACTTGAATTTACATGAGTCATTGAAGCTTGGGCTGAAACCTTATAAAGTCATAGCTTACTCTCCAGCTGTCAGGAAGCGTAATGGGGTAGCCATCTTGGCTAAAAGCTCTCTTGGGTTAACAGTGTTGAGCGTTAAGTCTGATACAAAGGGGCGCTGGGTTAAAGTGGTATTGAAACTGGGTACGTTAGAAGTGCTCCTTATGTGTCTGTATGCTCCTACAGGGGATAATTATGATTTTTTCACTGAAATTATAAAGGAGTTGTCTGCTGAGGATGGGAAGCTGCTCATGGTCGGGGGGGATTTCAATCAAGCATTGGACCCTCTGGTTGATCGTCAACCCCCCCGTTCTCTTAAGAGCTCCCGGGGGCATCTAATGCTTACTTCCATGATTCAGGAGCTCGCTCTGGTGGATATATGGCGTCTCCAGCACCCACAGGATCTGGAGTTCACCTTTTTTTCAGCGCCCCATGCTTCGCAATCTCGTATAGATTTTTTTTTAATCTCTAAAGCTTTAGTTCCTATCATGGGCTCTTCTCACCTTCTCTCAATTCATATCTCGGACCACGCACCTGTTTCTGTAGTCTTGCAAGATGATTCACTACACACTCCGTCTTCCAGTTGGGGTCTGGACAGATCTCTGCTTGATATCCCGGAATTTCAGACGGAAATAAACTCCGCCATTTCTGATTATTTCCAATTTAATTCCATCCATGCCACCTCCACCTGGGCTTGGTGGGAGGGCTTTAAGGCTATGATCAGAGCGGTCATCACAGGTTTTGACATACGGCTGAAGAAACAGCGGAAGCACAGGCTGCAAGCTCTGGAGGTACAGATTAAAGCTGGGGAACGAATCCTTGTGCGTCGCTCAGACCCGTGTATCTTATTGCGCCTTCAGCGCTTGCGGTTCCAGTATAATACTCTTCTTTCCAATGAGGCATCTGCTTATGTTCACCGGCAACAGGGGTATTACTATCGTGAGAAGAATAAAGCGGGGAAGCATCTGGCGTCTACATTGAAAGGTAAACGTGAGATTAAACGTGTGAGTGCCATTAGGACTTCACAGGGAGCGGGGATTGTTGTTAAAGATACACAGATCGCCGAGGCCTTTCGTGATTATTATGCGCAACTCTACAGCTCGGAGTGTGAATTTTCTCCTGAAGGTTTTGCGCACTTAGTAGCTAATATACAACATCCTACCCTCTCCGAGGACCATTGCAAGGTGTTGGATGCTCCTTTCACTATCGAGGAGATTAAAAGAGCCATAACCTCTATGGCCTCGGGTAAGGCTGCCGGCCCTGATGGGCTTCCTGTGGAATTCTTTAAAAAGTTTGCCCCAGCCCTTGCCCCTTATTTAGAGCAGTACTTTCATCACTTAACCACAGCGGGGCAACCTGTAGGCTCCTTCGCGACGGCGAACCTCATAGTATTCGAGAAGCCCGGTAGAGATCCTCAGTTAGTCTCCAATTATCGCCCCATTTCACTGCTTAATGCGGATTACAAGATTTATGCTACAGTTCTGTCCGCCCGGCTATCGGGGATGATTCCATCTTTAATCCATGCTGATCAGTGTGGTTTTACGGAAGGCCGCTCGACGGCGGACAATGCGCGTCTTTTATGCCATATCCTTATAGGAGCTGATGATATGGAGAGCCCATTGATGGGTCTATCGTTAGACGCAGAAAAGGCCTTCGATCGCTTAGAATGGTCTTTTCTTTTTGCGACTCTCCGTTGGTTCGGTTTTGGGGACTCATTTTTGAGGGCCCTTGCTCCTCTCTACCTGGATCCCGTCGCGCGGATCAGTGTTAATGGAGTTGTATCCACGCCTTTGGCGCTGCGGCGGGGCACCCGCCAAGGCTGCCCGCTCTCCCCTATGCTCTTTAACTTAGCAATGGAGCCTCTTGCTCTTCTTCTCCGGCAAAACGCGGAAATTCATGGTGCTAAGGTGGCGGGGCTCGAAATTAAGTTATCCGCGTATGCGGACGACCTTCTTCTCTTCGCCTCACCGGACTCTGTTCCCATAATATTGGACACCATTGAGAAATATTCGAGATATTCAGGATATAAAATTAATTGGTCCAAGTCTGTGGTGTTTCCGTTGAATAAATGGGCCCGTAAGGAGGCTTTAAGTGATTATCCCTTTTTGTGGGAGTCGGGGACAATAAAATATTTAGGGGTCCGTTACTGCTATCCGTTTGAAGAAACGGTCAACCGCAATGTAGAGGAGATCCTTGCTTTGGTGCGGGAATTAACTACACGGTGGCGCCCCTTGTCGCTCTCTTGGTGGGGCAGGTTAGATACCATCAAAATGATGATCGTCCCTAAAATTAACTATTATTTAGAGATGCTGCCCTGTTATCTCCCTGACTCAATATATCATCAAATAGAACGGTCGCTATTGCAGTTTCTATGGGAAAGTAAAGTACCGAGGATTGCTAAAGATAAATTACGTATGCAGCGGGAGCAGGGAGGTGTGAACTTTCCCAACTTTAAAGCTTATCATCACGCCTTCTTGCTCAAGCAGGGCTCTCGCTGGCTGGAGAGGTCTGTCTCGGAACGGCCAATTTGGGCGCTTCTGGAGGAAAAGCTATTAGCCCCTGTACCGTTGTGGTATGTTCTTGGAATGCAATTTCCGCCCACGTCTCAACTTCCCATTGTTATTCTTGATACGCTTAAAGCGTTTCGGCTGTTTGTCAAAACCTGTGAACCTAAAGGGACTTCTCATTTCCGGCTGCCCCTTTGGAACAACCCCTTTTTTCTTATTCAGAAGAAACCTTTTGCCTGGAAAGTTTGGTACTCCCGAGGGATTTGGTTAGTGAATCATCTGCAAACTTCTAACAGATGGAAGACCTTTGTAGAGCTCAAGCAGGAATTTGGTCTGCCTATTTCCTCTCAGTTCCAGTGGCTCCAGTTGAGACATTGCCTAGTTGGTGCAGGGTTAACTCCGTCGCAGGATCCCAGTACGGAGGGAGTTTTTGTGTTCCTTGAAAAAATTAGGCAGGGCAAGGGAATTGTGTCACAGATTTATAAACGCTTTGCTGCGGCCTTGCCATTAGCGGTGGGCAAAGTTCAGAAGAGATGGGAACGTGACACCGGGAGGGTGCTCTCTGAATCGCAGTGGAGGACATTTTGGACTAAGCAAGTTCGAGTGACTAGGTCTGCCTCCTTGACTCAGACATTGTTTTTTTTTGCTCACAACAGTTTTTACACTCCCGTTACACTTGCCAGATGGGACAATTCTCTCAGTCCCCTCTGCTGGACATGTGGCGGCGAAGTAGGCACGCTACGGCACTTAATTTTTGAATGTAGTGGGGTGAAAGCCTACTGGGACTCCATTTGGGAGCAGGTGCAACGAGTTCTCCAGTTCAGAGAGCCCCTCTCTTGGCAGATCGTATGTCTTCGGTCCGCAGCAGAGATGCCAACACTTCCTAAGAATGGCGTTTTTCTGTTCGATTTCATGATAGGTATCGCGATTTGTTTACTTGTTAAATACTGGAAAAATACACTGCGCGCTACCTTTCATGAATGGTGGAACCATATCAGTTTATATAGCCAGTTTGAACAATGTTCCTGCAAATCTCTGCCTTTGTCGGGGAAACGCATTCTCCAATGGCAGTTGTTAAATGATTTTGTCGCTTCTGCTAATGTACGTAACTGAAACTGTATTTTATTATTGGATGCTTTGGTAAAAATCCCTGGAGGAGAGGGTCGGGGGTGAGGAGGACCGGGGGTGGGAATAGGGTGGGTTTTCTTTCTTTTTTGGATTGTGTTAGGGGTAGTATTAGGCTTTGCTATGTTTTGTTAGTATGTCTGTGCTTTGCTGTGTTTTGTATTGTTGAAAAAATGAAAATAAATATTTAAAAAAAAAAAAAAAAAGAATGTGGAAGACTATGACGCAGAGGTAGACCCTCATAGCCTACGAAGAGGACACTTACAACTCCGAGGACGTAGAGGTAGACCCTCATAACCTACCAATCAATACATGAACATACAGAGGAAGATGCTCATAGGCCAATGGTTAGGCTATGAGTTTCAGGAACTGGGGAACAAGACCTGGGACTTGATTTCACTTGCCCCCTACCACAGATGGCATAGGAAACCAGCCTCTGCCCCCTAGGGGTAAGACAGCCGAGACTGTCCAGAGGGAAGGTCACCACTCTACAAGCTGGGCAATTATGCTGGGCACCTGCCCCAATATTATCGCACCCAGCAACACCTCTGACTCAGCAGTATTGCCCTACTGCCAAGTCCAACCGCTCCTTATGTGGCCCGCGCCTCTTGCCCTCTACTCCTCTACCAAGAATCCTTCAAATCCGCGCTTACAATTCAGGGATGGTCAGAAGATTCTGGCCGCATACCTCACAGCGTGGTAGCGCAGAATTCTGTGACAAATATTGGCGTCTCCTCCCAGCATGTGAATGAGCCTACCTCGGCCTCGACAGTGTGAGGCCCAGGCCACAATCCAACAAACCATGCTTTTCCCCCAGTGTGAGGCCCAGGCCACAATCCAACAAACCATGCCTTTCCCGTCGGGCCCCCAGCGAATCCCGGGATGCCTCACATTGACTGGATGCCATTGAGGTGAACATTAGCACCACGGAGTCCGAAGCAATCCTCCTGCATCACCAGAGGGACATGCGCCGTTGAGACAAACATCAACACCACGGCGTCTGAAGCAATCTTCCCACCACGGAAGGGACACATTACCATCATTATCAACATGACCGGGAAACCCCCCCCCTCAACCTGATGTGGCCACTGTGCGGTACACTACACACACCCACTGTGTCTTAGGCCGTAGAGCCACAGATTCCGGTCCCAATGGCGAATCTCAGAACGCAAGTCCTTGTACTTACCCGAGTATCATGGCCTACCGTGTGAAGCCTGCACCTCTAGGGAGTTTCACAAGGCCAATGTCAGTACCAAGATCCGCAGCTCCTGGCTGCGCACAATCCTCCAGAGACAGGAACAACTGGCTTCGTCTGTGGCACTAAACCTGTGGGCATGAGTGCAAGGTGGCAGAGTCCTGCGACACTAACCACGGTCTCTGTGGACATGAGTGCAAGGGGGCAAAGTCAAGGCCGATCAGGGAATCAAAGGTCGCAAGGGCAGGTATATTGTACAAAAGCTCACGTATTGAACGCCCGCCCCAATTGTCGACAAGGACTCCCCACAAGAATGACTCTAAACCTCAGACTTACCACTCTGAGCCCAGACTTAGCCCTAACTTACTACGGCCAAAGACCCGTCCATCCACCCCTGCCTCGACTGCCAGACTAACCTACAGGTAGGAACCCACATCGGCGACCTACCCACCAAATGGAGCAGGAAAAGCATCTGTTTAAAATGGACAGAGCCCAGGCCATTGCTGTCATGCCCGGGCCAGCACCAGAGCACTTCCCCAAACATATAGCTCTAGGACTCATGCATACCCTCTTCCTCCCATCATGGGTGGACAAGGAGTAACCCGAGAGGCTGACGTGGTTGACATCCCCAATTCAGATATGACTTCATCGTCCTTCTTACTGATCTGATACGAATGGAAATCCATCACGCAAGCCCTACAGCGCCTAGAGCAGGCGCAACCAGGCAGGGCGATCGTAGCCCCTGAAGACTGCGCCCAGCAGCCTGGCTGCCACTTGCAGACATAACTGGGGTTGACCACCAGGAAGATGGCTGGCTGCCACTCGCAGATATAACTGGGGTTAACCACCGGAAAAATGAAGGTCCAAACTGCAAGTCCCATGGCATCTTGGATAGTGTCCAAACTGCTAGTCTGGAGGACACGCCTGCTGCACACATAGTGCCACCACAGCCGCCAGATCATTGGGCTGAAAGATACCTCCTTGGAGACACTCCATGCTCAACTCTTCATCGCATGTGAACCCAACCTTCATCGCATTCTACCCCGATAAGCTGGTAAGCCTGGCCGCTCAGTCCCAGCATACTCAGCCTCTAGGAATTCCGCTGCCCCGGTCCCAGCGTAGTCCACCTCTAGGTTTTCTGCATGCTCCTCCACCTGCGCAGAGGCCCAAGCCATGCCAAAGGCAAACACAGGGCTTTAGCCGGGCCAAGAGATCCATCGACAGCCTGTGGCCCACACCACATGCAACATGGACAAGCGCGTCTGGACAAGCGTGTCGCCTAGCAGCCTCTGGACAAGCACGCTGCCTAGCAGCCTCTGGAAGAGCTAGCAACCCCTGGACAAGCGCGTCGCCTAGCAGTCTCAGGGTCAAACGCATCGCCTGGCAGTCTCAGGGTCTAGTCGGCTACCTCCAGCCTGGATACCCTAACTAGGTCATGAGCTGACTCTTGACTCATGTCCTCGCGGTGGTAATACTTAATTGCATCACTCTCGTAGCACTGTCACGAATGGACTCATGATTCATGTCCTTGCGGTGGTAATACTTAATTGCATCACTCTTGTAGCACAGTCGATATTGCTGATGGTCCTAGCCTTGCCCGCAGTGACCTCCTCACTGCTGTGGCTGCATCAAGGCGTCAACCTCCACACCATGGCACGCCTGCAACGCTTCCATGATTGATGCCGTGGCACTGCTGCATCTCTGCGGCTGCCCATTGAGACCTTACTCTCACAACCACCACAATCACTGCTACTGCCCTGGCGCAGAGTGAGACTGCATGTCTACACACCCAGTAGTTCTATCACTACACGCTACCTCATTGGCGCACACATTAGCTCTGCACACTGTCCCGTGTGCGTACACATTGCACATTGGCACCGCCACCGAGTACACTACCAAAGTGTTCCAGGGCACACCATTAAAACAGTCTGCCCTGAAGCTGTCACCTGACCTGATCTCGGCCTCCCCTTCCCACCACAGTGCACATCAGCTTGGGAGGCACCAAGTGTGGGTGACTCATCCTGCTTGTCCTAGGAGAAAACGGAGTTACTTACCTGTAACAGGAGTTCTCCGTGGACAGCAGGATAAGTCAGCCACACATACCCGCCCACCTCCCCTGAGAAGGGGTCGGCCTCTGACCATTGCCTGCCTCCTAGCGACTATGGCTCAGCTAGTGACGAACTGGTTAGCTAGGGGCGGGCCGGGGGTGGGGCCAGTTGGCTCATGCTCAGAAGGGAGAAGCCCTTCTGAGCTATGGAGAGTACTTCCGTCTCGGCGCCGTTGGATGACGTCACCAAGTGTGGCTGACTTATCCTGCTGTCCACGGAGAACTCCTGTTACAGGTAAGTAACTCCGTTTTCCTGTCCCAGAGACAAGGGGAAAAGGGCTGGGGAAAAGCCTGCTGCTTTCTTCTGCCTTTGGCATGAAGAGAAAGCTCAGTTCTTCTGCTTTTCTCTCTTCCAGTCGAGGAAGTATTTAAGTAGATCACTGTATTTGGGTCACTAGCTACAAATACAGAGTGTGATTTTTTAACCTTCCCTGGTCAATATGTAGAGACAGCTGTTAGGAAATAAGAAAATGCTTGAACTCAATGGATTCCTGGTCCTCTTAATCCAAAGAGCTAAGCAATACCCACCTGGGATGTGGTATGAAGTCTATTATGCTTCTGTCCTAGTAATGGTGTATTTCACTTATAAAATGATCAGTTCTGGGGTCAGAGTGTTCACATGTGTGAGTCACTAAGCGTGAGTGTGATTGTAAGTAAGTGTGCGAGTGTGAGGATGAGCATGAGAGTGTGGATACAAGGGATTTTATAAATAACTAGGCAGAGAATGATAGCTGCCATATTAGTCCAGTTAGATATGTGAAAACAAGGGTCAATAAAAAAGCTGCAAGTGATACCTTTTTATTGGATTAACTTAGGAGGTCATTCTGACAGGTGAATAGCGGGCTGTACATCCCGGTGGGATGTGCAGCCCCGCTACTTGCATGGACCTCATGCCACAAACCAGGCTCCCTGCACATACGGGGCCGCTGTGTGGGAAGCACTGGACGGGGGTGGAAGGGGACGGGACCGAGGCAGGCAAAGGGAGGGGCTATGTGGCTGGATGTACATTGCCTATTTAGCTCAGGGCTCTGTACATCTGTTGGCTGTCCACTGCTCGCTGGGTTTATTTCGCTTCGAAGGTGACAGAGAGGTATAGCAGTGGACACCACACAAATCTGAAAGGTAAGCTTGTGATTTGCTTGGGCTCAGCTTATCACTACAGCGAGGGAAACACTAAATTAACATACAGTATAGCTTTAGTTTAGTTTAATTTGCTTTTTATGCCACCTTGTGAAAAAGCACCAAAGAAAAAATCCTGAATTCCAACAGTTGTCAAAACACTCTTTTTGCTGGAGCAAAAGTGGACGGGAATAAATCCGTCCCCTCGCTGTGGCTTCTTCTTTTTAATCAAATTTAAGGTAAGTAAACATCTCAAACACTTAGCTTTATCATTGCTCCAAGCTTGAAAACTGTCAAAGGAATCATTAAACAACAATGTGTCATGTTTCGGGTCTCAGCATGCAGGGTCATGATGCTGAGACCCGAAACGTGACACATTGCTGTCTGATGATTCCTTTGACAGTTTTCAAGCTTGGAACAATGATAAAGCTAAGTGTTTGAGATGTTTACTTACCTTAAATTTGATCAATAAGGAGAAGCCGCAGCGAGGGGATGGATTTCTTCCTGTCTGCTTTTTCTTGGTAGCTCCAACAAAAAGAATGTTTTGACAACTGTTGGAATTCAGGATTTTTTCTTTGGTGCTTTATTGTTTATTCCTGTTTTTGGGACATTATTTGTTTTTGACCTTATGAAAAAGAACATAAAAGTTCACATATTTAAAAACAATGAACATATCTCAATGTATTTTTACCACCAAAACGTATAGAACAATCAATCAACATATAACTACAATACAAATGACTCCTAATCTCCAGTACCAGCCCCCATCCACCCTTACTCTCCTAAAGCCTGGGAGAAGGACTTTGATTAAAAAGGCAAATAGTTTCCAATCTCAAACCAAATGGAAGGGAATTCTACAGTACTGGAGACCAATAACTAAATGCAGAACACCTTACAACCTTAAAGGTAAATATGAGTGGTCATCGGGTAACTTCTGGGTTTCTTACTGCAAAGAATGAGGAAGCATATAAGGAATCATCAAATTTGAAAGAAAAGCTGCAGAATTAAAACATAAAACACAAAATACTAAAAGAATGATTTTACTGTAATGCCTGGGCATTCACGTGACCTTCCATTAGTCTCCATTTTTGTTACTGCATGTCAATTATTACACTTAAATAATGCAATGCAATGTGTGCCTTTGAGTCAGTCCTGACTCCTAGTGACCCAGAAGCTCCTGGGTTTTCTTGGCAGTGTCACCGGAAGTAGATTGCCAGGCCTTTCTTCCGAGGCAATGGAGGGTTAAGTGACTTGCCCAAGGCCACAAGGAGTGCTAGTGGGAATTGAACCCTGGTTGCTTGGTTACCAAGCCAGTGTTCTAACCACTAGGCTACTCCTCCAGTCGTATTACACTTAAAGGGCTATTTTAAAAAGATATTTACACTGGGTAGAAGTACATAAGGTGATCAACAATGTGTACGGTTTTACTCACCTGAAAGAAAAAAAATCCAGGCAGGTTCAGAGACAGGATTAGGTCAGGGGAGGCAAGAGCATCTGTTATTTTGCTTCGAATACTGCTGAATATTACATTCATAGCAGATTATTACAACTTACCTTCTTGGAGTACGCAAAGAAGCAGCAACAAAATCTGAGATCTAAAATAAAGCAGAACACTACTATTAGGTCAGCCTATCTTTCATCCCCTAACAGATTTCATAAAGCACCCCAAAAGTACACACATTGTCCTTCAATAACTTCCACATTGCACCACCAGCAGTGAACATATTACTAGTACTACTTAACATTTATACAGCACTACAAAGCGTATGCAGTGCTGTACAGCGACATGTAAGAGACTGTCCATGCTACTAAGAGCTTACAGTCTAATCAAGACAGACAACACAACTGGGGACTAGGATACATCTAGGGGAATGGTAAGGAAACAAGCTGGAAGAAAAGGAGATTTGGGGGGAAATCGGGATCCAAAAGCAGTCTCACCCCAACAGCTTGTAAGTATTTAGTAAAAATTCCAATGTGAGGTCTGAAGCTTCCTCACAGAAATTATTTATTTGGAATTAAATTTTTAGAAGTACTTCTGCTGTTGCTGTAAATATTCTTTAAAACGTGAAGAAAGTTAGCAAACCAAATTACTTAACAATCCTAAAAAGACCATGTAATTACTACTATTGCTACTACTACTATTAAACATTTATTTAGTGTTGCGAGACCCATACAGTGCTTTACTGAAACGTACAGTAGATAATTACTGAACTATAAACAGAGCTATTCTTTGGGGATGGGGAGTGAATTCGGGGACTGACCAAGCCCAATGCTTCACTTCAGTAGCCCCACTCTAATCATCATATCTTGTTCCTGAGTGCCAGGAGTTGCAAAAGCCCATGTGGCAGAGGCTTCAGGAAGACTGACTGATGGTCCACAGAGGCCCCCTCCACATGTTGTTCAACCTCAGGAGAGGAGGCTTGTTCTGGCATATTCATCCTCACCCTGCAGCCCCGCCCCTGGACTCTGCCCTGGGCCCAACAACATCTGAATTGCTCTCACCATAGAGAGCACTGTATAAGACAGCTCATAGGATTATAATCAGAGTTTCCAGTTTGCTATGATTTTGTGGCTGTAGGCTACTGGCGGTTGCATTACTTTTGGGAGATGGGATCCCCAAAGGCATACGTGCTTCAGAAGGCTGCGATCGCGGTTGAGTCTACCTGCGGGAGATGGGATCCCCATGGGCAGACAGTGCTGCAAAAAGCTGGGATCGCGGTTGAGTCTACCTGCGGGAGCTGTCATCCACATGAGCAGACAGTGCTGCAAAAAGCTGCGATCGCGGTTAAGTCTACCTACAGGAGATGGGATACCCATGGGCAGACAGTGCTGGTCTCAGTTGCAATCGCAGCCTTTTACAGCACTTCTGTCCGTGGGGATCCCATCTCCCATGGGCAGAAGTGCTGCCAAAGACCGTCATTGCGGCAGAAGTACTGCAACTGCTGGGAGCCTGCAAAAAAAAAAAGGCTAAAGTCCACAGAGGCTGAAGAAAATTAAAGAGGCAGCAGGTTTGGTTTAAGAAAGAATGGTGTGTGGGGGATGGAGGGCAGAAGATGCGTGCAAGGAGGGAAGGAAAAGGGGAGAGAGTCTGGGAAGATAAGCAGGGTTGGGGGAAGGACAGCAGTTGGAGTGGTGGGGAGGGAAGAGTGCAAGCAGTTTGAGGTGAAAACCCCCGCCCCCAGCACCACACATACAAATACGCAGGCGCCCCGCCCCGGCATCACACACACACAGGTGTAGCTTACAGAACAGTGGGGGCGGAGGGAGAGGGAGGAGGAGGAATGGGGTATGATTTATTAAGTTTTTTCCCATACAAAATGGGAAAACAGTCTTAGTAAATCAGGCCCTAAAACCTAAAAAAGTAACTGCGATACACCTTTTTGGTAGGTTGAATACATACCTAGTGTGATGTAGGTTTTGGTGGCCAGCTCCTAGATTTTAAGGCTCACTCCTGAATTCCAAGAAACTTTTTCAAGGCCTGGCATAAGTGGATACATAAAGTTAGGCCATAAAAAAGGTGGGGAATTTTATGTGGTCTGCCTATTCAGATAGCAGTTGAATATCTCCACTATCCAGACAGCCAGGGGCCGTCACTGCTGAAACTAGATATTCAGCGGAGGCCACTATCTGGACACCTCTGCTGAATATTAAGTTTCATTTTTGCCTTCAGCATTCAGCACTTTAGAAATGCGAACCACTATGGGTTGAATATAGTCCTGAAAGTTGTTAATGTATGTCATAGATTAGACAGCTCTAGGAAAGCTCATTTAAGATCTGCAGTGATTCTCCTTGTGTCTCTCCAGGCATGGCTCTGCGGTTTCTAAAACTGTGCTGGCAATTTTAAAAACTGCTGCTTCCTGCACTGAGCCCTGTTTAGCTGCTGTGGGTTTTCTGCTTATTGGAGAAATCTGGTTCTTAACTAGTTCTTAAATACAAGATTTTCCTACAAAGACAGAAAGGCCAGTCAAGGTGATTATTCTGAAGGCTGCAGGATGGTTTCAGAGTGGGAGTAGGCTTTTCTGAATTTGTACTCTCAGCACACATCTTTCCTGAACCATAAAAGAAACTGAAGAAGGCTCACTTGTTACTGGAGATTAACGCTGCACTGAAAACAACTCATTCAGCAGGTTTCCATTTTTATCATTTACTTGACCTGGGTCATCAGAAGTCTAGTTTCTCTTGGGCTGCCTGTCATGGAGCAAAGGTTTAGAATTCTCATTCCTAATTTCTGTTCTTTCTTTAGGCTTCTCTGTGACCCCTTGAGAAATAACAGAATATAAAGGATTATCTGCAAGCACTTCCCCACCAAGCAATATAGACGAACCTGTGACATTGTGTGGCAACCAAGAAATGCATTTTTACTGTAAGATGCATTGATACATTAGGAGGTGGATATCAAGCTGGAAAAAAAGTTAAAGAGCCTTTTTGGCACTGGTTGTGTCTGGTGCTAAAACACAGTGACTCCCAAAGAGAAAATAATTTTGAAATAAAAAATGATTTGCTCCATAGTTGTGGCCTTCCTACTGGTGCAGTATTCCCCCCACCCCGATGACCTATCAGAGAACAATAGTGAACATGTTCTTAGTGACAACCCTCAGAACAATGTAGCACCTCCCAGATCCCAAATTACACGTAAATTAATTTATCATTAAAAGGATGTATAGTGCTACATTCTAGCGCTACATACTTGAGACAAGCATTTTTAGTTGACTAGCTTTTGATTCAATCAAGTTAAATGCTTCCCTGAATGTTTGCTTCTTTTCTTTAAGGAAGGTCATTGTACTACTCTGTGACATACTACAGTGCTGAGAAGACCTACCATTATTACTACCGAATAATTGTATTGCGCTACAAGACGTATGCAGCTTTTAAACTAGATAATAGGGGAGAGCTGATGTTCGCCCAAGAGCACATGGTTCAGAACAATGTATCCTTGAAGGATACCACCAAAAAAATGAAGTTAGGGCACATCAGCAGAGAGGTTCCAATAAAGACAAAGGTAGCCCAAATGCCCTTGAGTACAGAGCAGACAGAGCTTAAAGATTCCAAGTTAACCCCTGCCTACCGATAACCAAATTAATATGAATAAAATACAGTCTCTAAAATGCTTGTATGCATATGCTAGAAGTCTAAAAAATAAGATGAGAGAGCTAGTATATATAGCACTAAATGAGAAGTTAGATATGATTGGTATCTCAGAGACATAGTGGAAGGAGGACAACCAGTGGGACACTGTGATACCTGGGTACAAACTATCATAATGATAGAGCTGATCAAATTGGTGGAGGGGTTGTGCTCTATGTTAGAGAGGGCATTGAGTCACAAAGGATTAAAGTTTTGTAGGAAACAAAATTCGCTGTAGAATCTCTATGGATTGAAATTCCATGTAAAAAGTGGAAGGCAATGGCAGTGGGGGTGTACTATCGACCGCCAGGCCAGAATGAACAAATGGATGATGAAATGCTCAAAGAAATCAGGGAAGCTAACAAAAGTTACAGCGCAGTAATAATAATGGGTGAATTCAATTACCCTGGTATTGACTGGGTCAGTGACAGGGCAGGATATGCTAGGGACATAAAGTTTCTAGATGAAATAAATGACTGCTTCTTGGAGCAGCTGGTTCATGAACCGACCAGAGGGGAAGCCATTTTGGACTTAGTCCTAAGTGGAACACCAGATCTGGTGCAAGAGATAAGGGTGTTGGGGCCACTTGGCAATAGTGATCATAGCATGATCGCGTTTGATTTAATTAATGGAGGAGGGATGGTAAGGAAATCTACAGTACTACCTTTTAACTTTCGAAAGGGAGACTATGATAAAATGAGGAAAACAGTTAAGAAAAAACTAAAAGGAGCAGTTGCAAAGGTTAAAGACTTACATCAAGCTTTGGTGTTGTTTAAAAATACTATCTTGGAAGCACAGACCAGCTGTATTCCACTCTTTAAGAAAAGTGGAAGGAAGTCCAAAAAACTGCCAGCATGGTTTAAAGGTGAGGTCAGAGAGGCTGTTGTTGCCAAAAAAGCATCTTTCAGGAAATAAAAAAAGAGCCAAATGACAAAAACTGGAAACAGCACAAGCACTGGCAAGTTAAATGCAAGGCATTGATAAGGCAGGCAAAGAGAGATTGAGAAGAAACTTACTGTGGAAGCAAAAACATGTAAAGACTTTTTCAAGTACATTCATAGCAGAAAAAACTGTGAGAGAGTCAGTTGGACCATTAGAAGATAGAGGGGTAAAAGGGGCAGTAAGAGGGGACAAGGCTATAGCGGAGAGACTGAATGAATTCTTTGCTTCGGTCTTTACTGAGGAAGACGTAGGGATGTTACCAATGACTGAAGTGATATTTAAAGGTGATACTGCGGAAGAATTGAAAGAAATATCGATACACCGGGAAGATGTATTACAACTATGATAAACTATGATATGATAAACTGAAGAGTATCAAATCACCTGGACTGGATGATATGCATCCAAGAGTGTTGAAAGAACTGAAATTTGAGATTGCAGACCTGTTATTAGTAATCTGTGAACTATCATTAAAATTATCTGTAATACCTGAAAATTGGAAGATGGCCAATGTAACGCCAATTTTTAAAAAAGGTTCCAGGGGTGATCCGGGAAACTACAGACCGGTGAGCCTGACGTCAGTACCGGGAAAAATGGTAGAAACCATCATAAAGATGAAATTAGACTTACCTGCTAATTGTTGTTCCTTAAGGAATTCTAGTCCAGTCCCGGAACCATAGAGTTTAGAATCTCCTCCAGCAGCTTTGGAGACTGAAAGACATCATCGCTTTGCTGGCACCAGTATAAATAGAGAAGGACCGCCTCCTTTCACCAGTACCTATTGACAAAGCAACTCAGCAGAGCAACAAATAAGTAGAATAAATCATTAATAAAATCAACACCCCCCCCAAAACGAAGGGATAATTTCTATGACCTACATATAAAGGCTAAAACACATCCCGAAAGAGTGCCCTTCCTGGTTCCATTCTGCGCCCTCCGAGAACGTCATTACTTTACCTGTCTGCGGAACTTCAGGCTGAACCAATCTTATAATCCTATCTGATAACCGTATCTTATAATCTTCTCTAATAGTCTTACTTTAGAAACCTCAGGGTGGGGTCCGGGACTGGACTAGAGTTCCTTAAGGAACAACAATTAGCAGGTAAGTCTAATTTCATCTTCCTTTGCGTCCCTCTAGTCCAGTCCCGGAACCATAGAGGATGTAACAGAGCAGTGAATATCAACGGGAGGGACCTGCAAGCCCAGCCTGAAGTATCGCTGAGCCAAAACGAGCATCCCGCGCTGCCTGAACATCTAACCTATAGTGCTTCGAGAAAGAGTGCAAGGACGACCAAGTTGCCGCCCTACAAATGTCCTCGACCGGAACTAAACTGAATTCCGCCCAAGACGCCGCCTGCGCCCTCGTCGAGTGAGTCCGCAGCCCCTCCGGCACCATCTTACCCTTTAAAAGGTACACCGACGCAATCGCTTCTTTCAACCAATGGGAAATAGACGCCTTCACCGCCGCCTCTCCTCTGCGCGGACCCCCGAAGGCGACAAATAACCGATCTGACCTCCGGAAGGAGGCCGTCCGCCGGAGGTAGTTTTTAAGCACACGACGAACATCCAACAGGTGCAACCTGCCCTCAGATGCGTCCTTCTGACGAATAGAAAATACCGGAAGCGACACTGCCTGGTTAATATGAAATGCTGAAACCACCTTTGGCAAGAACCTTTGGGACTGTCCGCAAAACCACTTTATTCTTGAAGAAGGAAAGATACGGCTCCTTACAGGATAACGCTTGCAATTCCGAAATCCTACGCGTGGAACAGATCGCCACCAGAAAAACCGTTTTCAACGTCAGATCTTTAAGCGATGCCTCGCCCAAGGGCTCAAAAGGTGCTCTGAGCAAGGCCTCCAGCACGATATTCAGATCCCAGGCCGGCACTGCACTCCGTCGAGGAGGTCGCATGAGCAACACCGCCCGCAAGAACCGCCTAATGTCGCCGTGCGACCCCAGCAACGGGCCCTGAACCTTGCCCCGATAACAGGAAATAGCCGCCAATTGCGCATGCAGGGAACTGGCCACCAGGCCCTTGTCCACCCCATCTTGCAAAAATGAAAGAATCTGCGAGACCGAGGCCCGTAGCGGCCGCAGACCACGCTCCTCGCACCAGGCCTCAAAAACACGCCAAACCCGGATGTACGCCAGTGACGTAGATCGCCGCCGCGCTCCCAGTAAAGTAGAAATGACCGCTGCCGAATACCCTTTAGCCGTCATCCTAGCCCTTTCAAGAGCAAAGCCGTAAGCGAGAATCGAGCCACCTGGGGCATGCATAACGGACCCTGCGACAAGAGATTGTCCCTGAGAGGAAGCCTCCACGGCCTGTCCGCCAGAAGCCGCACCAAGTCCGCATACCAGGGTCTTTGGGGCCAGTCGGGTGCTACCAGAACCACCAGCAGAGAGGAGGGCTAAATGGCCAATTTTCCTAATGGAGAAAGGTGAATAGTGGAGTACCCCAGGGATCTGTGCTGGGTCCGCCACTTTTTACATATTCATAAATGACCTGAAAAAGGGAATAATGAGCGAGGTTACCAAATTTGCAGATGACACAAATCTATTTAAAGTTGTTAAAACCATTGAGGATTGTGGAAAATTGCAAGAGGATCTTGATAAATTGGAAGACTGGGCATCCAAATGGCAGATGAAATTTAATGTGGACAAGTACAAAGTTATGCATCTAGGAAAGAACAACCCAGACTATGGTTACACAATGAAAGGTTCCACATTGGGAACCACCAGCCAGGAAAAAGATTTAGGCGTCATCGTGGATAACATGTTGAAACCCTCCGCCCAGTGTGCAGCGGCGGCAAAGAGAGCAAATAGAATGCTAGGTATCATAAGGAACGGAATGGAAAATAAAACAAAGGATATTATAATGCCTCTGTATCGTTTCATTGTGCGACCGCACCTTGAATATTGTGTGCAATTCTGGTCATTGTATCTTAAAAAAGATATAGCTTTATTAGAAAAGGTACAGAGAAGAGCCACCAAAATGGTAAAGGTGATGGAAGGATACTCCTATGAAGAGAGGCTAAAAAGGTTAGGGCTCTTCAACCTGGAAAAGAGTTGGCTGAAGGGAGATATGATAGAGCTCTAAAAATTAATGAATGGAGTGGAATGGGTAAAAGTTGATCAATTGTTTACGTCATCAGAATATAAAAAGACTAGGGGACATGCAATGAAGTTACAGGGTAACCTATTTAAAACTAATAAGAGAAAATATTTTTTTCACTCAACGTGTAATCAAACTCTGGAATTTGTTACCGGAGGATGTAGGAAAAGCTGTTAGTGTAGCTGGGTTTAAAAAAGGTTTGGACAAGTTCCTGGAGGAAAGGTTCATAAACCATTAAAAAGGGACCCAGGATAGCACTGCTTGACCCAATACAAGCATTGAGGAACCTATGTCTTTTGGGGAGACTGCTAGGTACTTATGACCTAGATTGGCCACTGTTGGAAACAGGATACTGGACTTGATGGACCTTGGTCTGACCTAGTATGGCATATCTTATGTTCTTACATGTAAAAGACAGTCCCTGCTCATCAGAACTCACAATCATGGTAAGGAAATACAAAGCAGATTAGGCGAGTCAAGTTCTGAAAGCAGAAGCGAAGAGGTGAGTTTTCAGCCTGGATTTGAAAAGGTCCAGAGATGAAGCCAGAGTCCAGGGCTGGCCCGTCCACTAAGCCAGTTAGGCAGCCGTTTAGGGCAGCTTGTCCGGGTGAATGGTGGCGGCTGTACAGATGGGTGGCCGTGTGCCCCACCCCCAGCTGCCACCGATTCCATTTAGGTGGGGGAGACGGGCAGCAGCAGTATTTCCAAAAGCGGCAGCAAAAAGCCCACCTCCTGAGAGGGAATCGGTGGCAGCTGGGGAAGAGGGGAGGCAGTGGCAGCTGGGGGGAAGTGACAAGGTTTGGGTTTCTGCCTAGGGTGGCAGAAACCCTTGGGCTGGCCCTGACAGACTCAGATAGTTTTTTCCAGGCTTAAGGAGCAGCAAGATGAAAGGAGCAAAGTCTAAAGTTAGCAATGGAAGAGAAGGGCACAGATAGATGCGAGAAGAGCGGAGTTCCTGAGGAGGGATGTAGAGAGAGATAAAAGAGGGAAGGTAGCGAGGAGCTGCAGAGTGAATACACTTATAGGTCAGCAGGAGAAGTTTGAACTGAATGTGGAAATGGATAGGGAGCCAATGAAACAACTTGAGAAGAGGGGGAATATGACCATGTCAAGGATGGTGGAAGATTAGTTATGCAGCAGAGTATTAACAGATTGAAGGGGAGAGAGATGATTCAGATGAAGACCAGCAAGAAGTAGGTTATAATAGTCAAGATGGGATGTGACTAAAGAGTGGATAAGTGTTTTAGTAGTACATTCAGAAAGGAATGGGCGAATTTTGGTGTTGTAGAAAAAGAAATGACAGGTTTTAGCTATCAGTTGGATGTGTGTGGAGAAGGAAAGAGAGGAGTCAAAAAGACCTCAAGGTTGCAGTTCAGGAGACAGGGAGGAGTAGAGAGTTATCCACAGAGACTGAGAAAGGAGGAAGAAGAAAGAAGGGTTTAGGAGGAAAAATAAGAAGCTCAGTTTTGGCCATGTTCAATTTCAAGTGGAGGTGAAACATCCAAGCAGCAATCTCAGAAAGGCAGGCAGAGATCCAGGCCTGGATGGCCAGAGAGATTTCAGGTGTAGAGAGATAGATCTGGGAGTCATCAGCATAAAGATAGTACTGAAAGCCATGGGAAGAGATGAGTGCACCAAGGGACTGGGTATAGAGAGAGAAAAGGAGTGGACCCAAGACAGACCCTTGGGGTACCCATCTGAGAGTAGGATAGCAGTAGAGGAGGATCCGCCAGAACAAACACTGAAGGAGCAATGAGAGAGAATACTAAACCCTTGCCTCATAAACAGAGTTATATATTTGTTAACCATCCATGCCACCAAATCCCTGGAATCTACATGCACTACCAGAACCACAATCACCTCACAGTGCCAGATACATAGCTTCTCTACCTACACTACCAGATCCATGGTCTCTTCTCCCTAAAGACCACAGTCACAACCACAAGACAGTGACAACACATCTCTTTTTGCAATAATAGCTTAATCATCAGGCAAATCAGTTGGCTGCCTATTGCAATAGTTCTGGGGAAGACAAACAGCAGTTGTAGTTAAAGCTAGACAATAGAATCTAACAGTCATATAAACTCAAAGAACCATCAGTGAGGGTGGGCAGTTTTCAAACAGCCATTTGAGAATCAGAGAAGACAGGGTTCAAATCCCGCTGATGCTCTTTATGACCTTGAGCAAGTCAATTTACCTTCCATTGCCTCAGGTACAATTTGAAGGTGCGGTCTCCAAAACTGTATACAGTATTCCAACGAGATCTCACTAGAGACTTACAGCTACAGTATGCATTTCCCTGTACTTTGGAGACAGGGAAATGCCATCAGATCAAGGTACATCAAGCCCAGTATCCTGTTTCCAACAGTGCCCAATCCAGGTCACAAGTACCTGGCAGGTTCCCAAAAAGGTACATAGGTTCCACAATGCTTGTCACGGGATAAGCAGTGCATTTCCTGGTCCTCTTTAATAATGGTTTATGGCCCTTTCCTCCAGGAACTTGCTCAAACCTTTTTTAAACCCAGCTATACTAACAGCTTTTACTACATCCTCCGATAATGAATTCTTGAGTTTGATTACGCATTGAGTGAAAAAATATTTTCTCTTCTTACTCTTAAATGGGTTACATTGTAGCTTCATTGCATGTCCCCTAGTCTTTCTACTTTTTGATGGAGTAAACAACTAATTTACGTTTACCTGTTCTATTTCATTCATTAATTTATAGAGCTCTATCATATCTCCCCTCAGCCGTCTCTTTTCCAAGTTGAAAAGCCCTAACATTTTAAGCCTCTCCTCATAGGGGTATCCTTCCATCCCCTTTACCATTTTGGTGGCTCTTCTCTGTACCTTTTTCAATTCTGCTATATACTTTTTAAGGTACGGTGACCAGAACTGCACACAATATTCAAGGTACTGTCGCACCATGTAACGATACAGAGGCATTATAATATCCTTTGTTTTATTCGCCATGCCTTTCCTTATGATTCCTAGCATTCTATTTTCTTTCTTGACTGCCATTGCACACTGGGTGGAGAGTTTCAATGTATGATCCACGATGATGCCTAAATCCTTTTCTTAAGTGGTGTTTCTTAATGTGAAATCTTGCATTGTGTAAGCATAATTTGGGTTGTTCTTTCCTAGGTGCATAACTTTGCATTTGTCCACATTAAATTTCATCTGCCATTTGAACATCCAGTCTACCAATGTAGTAAGGTCCTCTTGTGTTTTAACAGCTTTGAATAATTTTGTGCCCTCTGCAAATTTGATCATCTCACTCGTTATTCCTATTTCCAGGTCATTTATGAATATGTTAAAAAGCAGCGTTCCCACATAGATCCCTGGTGTACTCCACTATTCGCCTTTCTCCATTGAGAAAATTGGCCATTTAGCCCTACTCTTTGCTTTCTATCATTTAACGAGTTGCTGATCCACAATAGTACACTGCCTCCTATTCCATGACTTTTTTAATTTCACCAAGAGTCTCTCATGAGGGACCTTGTGAAAGGCTTTCTGAAAAGCCAGATACACTATATTAACCGGCTAAACTTTATCTACCTATTTATTCACACCTTCAAAAAAATATAACAGATTACTATGACAAGACTTTCCTTGGCTAAATCCATGTTGCTTTCTCCCATTAAACCATGACTATCTAAAGTTGTGGTCAACATTATTGGCACCCTTGCAGTTTAACCCCTTAATGTCCAATATCTCCTAAATAAATGCAGCCAGTGAAATGGCTTTGGACTATATATGTACACATATTTGACACATAAAAGAATCAAATAAAACAAGACCAATTAAAAAAGGAAATAGTAGGAAATAGTATAAGAACTGGGACATTGCCAGGACATGATTATTGGCACCCTTATAAACAATGCAAATAAGTTTGAACAGAAGAACCACATTCCCATTGCAGTAAAATTAAATGCAACTGTGATCGTCAGTGCTCACATGACTTGAATCAACCAATGAATGACGGCTCTAATGTTTAAAATGGCCACATTCACTTCCTGTTCCATTTTCACAATGGTGAAGACGCGAGCTGCCTAAGACCATCAGAAAAGTCATTACCACCAAACATCAAAGGGTACAAGGCCATCTCCAAAGACCTTGCGATTCCTGTGTCTATGTTAGCTGATTTGAAAATATAGTTGATATGAGCAAATGAGTAGAAGATGTTGCATTAAGTGAGATATGGTAATAGTGATAGAAGGATTTATTTGATAGTAACCTGATTAGGGAGGTCTAATTTAATGAATATGGAAAGGGAGATGAGATTCTATGATGGATTTTGCAGTATTAATGTATTTGGACAACTAGTGATTTTTTTTCTATCTGTATGAGTTTGTAATGTAGTATGGAATGGTTTCTGAGTCAATGGATTGGGATTGTAATGTAGTATACACTGAAATAAGAACCTTAAAAGTAGACAGTACAGATAAGTCTGGCAGAGCTTGGTGTGTTTGCAGCAACTTTGTAACAAAAGATATTGTCAGTTATCTGGGGAAAGGACCTTGAATGCAAGTTTTGTTGGAGAAGTTTATTTAGGAAGGAAAAAAAGTGGTTGTAGTTGAAGCACAGCTTGAATGTTACTAATTCTTTTCTTTTTACATTTTGTATGTGTGTTCACCACCAACAGGCAAAGGGACTAGTGGATAAAGTTAATAGTCTCTTGAAAACAACTGTATGTAAGATCTGCAGTGACTCCGCTTTGACCTGGCTCCGAGCCCTTCCCCTGGCTCTTTTTTCTCTGAGAAACTGTCCTTTGAAGAAATTCTCTCTGACTCCTCATCAGCTTCTGACTGGTAGAAACGCTTCTTTTCCTCTTCTCCAAGTCTGTCTGACAGTGTCCAGGATGATGTCTCTACCTATGCTACCATCCTCCATACTGTATGGACTCTTATAGATCAAGCCTACAAGATGCAGTCACCAAGCCTTGGTCCAGCCCCTGGGTGTAAAAAGAACTTTTTAAAAGAAACTTTCTGCAATACTTCCAGTTCCACATATTACATGCACTAGTTGACTTTGCATTTGCTGAGAGAAAAAAAAAAGCTGAACACTGCATAGACTGCTGAACTGAAATCATTAGTTTACAAGATTGCTTTCTATAGTATGCTTACTTTGAATTCTTTATTTCTTCTTTGTTTTGCCATTTATTTAGGTTTTCTGTTCCTTATTCTGTAGTGTGTACAATTGCTTAAGTACAGACAAACCTCATAATTTTCTGATATTATTTTTCATTTCTCTTTGTCCACAGTGCCTATGTTTGTTTTTTCCCAGCAGAATGATACCTTTTTGCCTTCAGACTACCAGAACATGTACACTTCTAACTCATAAGTCCAACATGGTCAGTCACAGAATGTCTCTGATTGTGTAATCTGTAGTTATCATTTCCGTGCCTCTTCTATGACAACTTTTTTCCTAACAGAGGAAGTAGATTACTTTCAAGTTCCTTGTACTCTCCTTTGAGTGCTTGTGCTCAGCGTTTTTGAACAGAGGTCCGTGTGTTCACACTCACTTTTAAGAATGGCTCAAGGGTATATGATCAAATGCAACTTTCACTTCTCTCCTCTACAACTAATACTAATTCTGGCCTTGTCAATGTTTCTCTGTTTGTTTCTAAATGCCGTGCTTCAGGTTCCTACCATGATACATGAGATCCTGAAGGCCCCGCTTCCTGTAATACTACCCTTTCTCCTCCTTCCTTAGCACTCAACTGTACCTTTGCTTCGCCTAATGCTCCTGACCTTGCCTCTCAACTTCTCACTGCCTCCCAGTGATCATGTCGTATGGTTGGCACTGCCTATCAGCTTAGTTTTAATACCTGTTTGCTAGGCCCTGGTGGTAGTCCATTTGTAGGTAATAATACGCATTGTAAGTCCATTATTCCCCCAACCAACCTTATTATTCCCCAGAGCATTTGGAATGCCATTCATGGATCTCTTTTATCAAGGTGGTACAACTGTTTACTCTTGTCTGCTAGTTAATTGGATAGGTATATGTTCCTTTGTTTTCTTAACATCTCCTATTGCTGTTTTACCCTTGTAGAACTTTTCCTTTCTTTTATCTACCCACTCATATCACCATTAGGCTCGTTATACACGTTCACTGCGTGCTAAGTGTTCTATTAAAAGAAAATACTGTGCCCTATGAATTTCGTCTTTTCTCTAATTCTGAAGTATGGTCTGCTTCTTTCTTTACCCCAGGTGTACCAATGCTAAATGGTTGCAAAAAGTGTGATATGATTTGATGTTATTAAATAATTCTACTACTGATGGTTTTAATGCACTCTCTGCTGAACTTGCTGCTAATACCCTTATGACACAGCAAAATAAGACTTGCCCTTGATTATCTTCTTGCCTCTACTGCAGGTGTCTGTGCTTTGGTAGGCAAAGTGTGCTATACCTATATTCCCCCCAGTTCTGGGGCAACAGGCAATTTATCCCTCATTATTAAACAATTACATGCTCTTTCAGCTAGAATGTATGCTGAAAGTGGCGTTGATCCCTCCATTGACAATTGGTTTAGTAATCTTTTCTCATGGTTCACTAGCCTTAGTTCATGGGTAAAAAATCTGCTATTTGTACTTCTTGCCCTATTCCTTATTGTCATTCTGTTTTATTTCCTGTGTTCCTGTTCTCTGTCTCTTTGCAAAAAATCAGTTATTCGTATTATGGTTGTCAATAGCAATGCACCACACCTGGTCACCTCGGAGTACATGGAAATGCGTCCGATCAATTGCTCTGCATATGCTGTTCCCCTAAAGCCCCACCCTGGCCGGAAGTAAGTGGTCAGTGTTGAGTCCGCTCTGCTTCTCAACCATGAAGGGGGGGGGGGAGTTGTTGGGAATTGGACCCAAGCTGGGACAGGCGGGACAGTGCTTATGTAGCTAGGCCTGTGAGGCAGATCTAGATACAGGCCACAGGCCTGCTTTGGACCCTTGACCACTGTTAGGCCAATAGAAGAATCAGGGGAAAAGAAAATAATGAATTGCTGACAGCATGAGAAAATCCTGTGAGCGAGATGAAATGTCACTAATCCAGTGTGCTTTGCTAAGTAAACCAGATAACACAAAAATGAAACAAAAAAGAGACATGAAGGGGAACCAGGGAGTGAGATGTAGCTAGGCACTAGCCTTGGGAAGGTGACATGCCAACTTGAACCTTGGGGAAAATGAAATTGTGCCAAATCCTATGCAGAAAAAGTATCAAGAGTAACCCAGTTGTAGAAAGAGAAGTAACCACTGTTATTCTGCCAACCTTTCAGAAAAATTGTAGAAAAAGCAGACTGGGACAAAGGCGTTTATTGAGCCCTGCCATGGAGGTGACAGAGTGTTGAACTGCCCCATTAACTTTCTCTTCTGTCTAACCCTATACAGTAGCTACCTTGTACCTGTAAGTGACAGTGTTAGAGAATTTGAGTGTGAAGAATTTATGCTGAGAAAAGGATATCCTGTAATAAAGATTTTGTGAGTATTGCTGAGAAATTGGTCTCTGTGCACTTCCTCTATGTAGGGTGAGATAGTGGCCACTATGGCCCAGTAAGCCTCCTACAACAGTTTGCAATGTTAAGAAGTTTTTTGCTCATGGAACTGTCAAGAACCTCCCAGGATGTAGTGGGAAGAGGAAATTTAATCCAAGTCGTCTTCAAAGATTAGTGCGAACTGTTGGAAAAACATCACGTACAACATCCAAAGAGCTTAAGGCTGATCTGAAGCAATCTGAAGTAGTGGTTTCAAACTGCATCATATGCTGCGCACTAAACAAAGAAGGACTTCATGAGTGAAGGCCAAGGATGACTCCACTGCTCAAAGACAGAAATAAAAAGATGCCTGATCTTTGCTCAAATCCACCTTGAGAAACCACAATCCTTCTGGGAAAATGTTCTGTGGACAGATGATACCAAACTTGAGCTCTTTGGCAATGCAGACCAGTGATACATTTACAGGCGAAGAAATTAAGCTTATAAGTAAAAAAAAAACACCCTTTCTACAGTTAAATATGGTAGAGGTTCCATAATCTTGTGGGACTGTTTTGTTGCCTCAGGAAATGGAAGCCTGGAACATATTAAAGGAAACATGAAGTCAGAGGACTACCAAGGTATTTTGGAGCGAAATGTGCTACCTAGTGTCAGAAAGTTAGGTGTGAGTTGAAGGTCATGGATCCTCCAGCAAGACAATGACCCAAAACATACATCCAAAAGTACAAAAGAATGGTTAAAAGGAACAAATGGATTGTTTTAAACTTGCCATCAAAAAGTCCTGATCTCAATCCAATTTACGAGGGTTGCTCAGAAAGTAATGCCCCACATGTTTTTTCTCAGTCCAGAATGAAGACAGAGGTGTGAAAATGAAAGGGTAGTAACTTGGAACTTCAGAGGACACGTGTGTAATTTTACAGTCGTCCGACAAATAGCGAGGCGGTAGTGATCCTTCAAATGGCGTCTGTGAGTGACACAGGGTACAAACAACGAGCTGTAATTGAATTCTTGGTGGAGGAGAAAGAAAGTGTGAGAAACATTCACAAACAGTTGTGTGCTGTGTATGGAAGTTCTGCGGTAGATAGGAGCACCATTGGATGATGGGTGAAGAGAGTAAAGGCTTCAGGAAGTGGTAAAACGGAACTGGAAGATCGGCCACGGTTTGGGCATCCTGCCTCAGCCACCAGTCCAGACAAGTTGCAGCGTCCTGCGATAGCTGCCAGCGGGCATTAAAATACTGTAAGCTGTTGCGGTGTGCCTTGCACACACCTTTGAATATCCCAAAGAGTCAATAATTGCCATTGCACTACCTCTACTGACGGAAAACTGTACGGACAATTCCAGACTCGTGATGAGCCGATCTGCACGAATAATGTCATCAGCGTGCTGCAACTTGTCTGGACTGGTAGCTGAGGCAGGATGCCCAGACCGCGGCTGATCTTCCAGTTCCATTTTACCACTTCCTGAAGCCTTTACTGTCTTCACCCATCGTCCAACAGTGCTCCTATCTACCGCAGAACTTCATACCACAGAATTTCATACCCAGAATTTCATACCCAGCAGAGAGCTTGTAGTTTAAATTTAATAGTCACTCAGGGCCAAGTAACAGCAAAGTACTTTTAGTTTAAATTTAACACACAGAAGAGAGCTTTCTGGTTACATTTGGAACCCAGCAAAGAGCTTGTAGTGTACATTTAATAGTCACTCAGGGCCTAGCATCATAAAAGTACTTTTAGTTTTAAAACACAGAAGAGAGCTTTCTGGTTAAATTTAGAACCCAGCAGAGAGCTTGTAATTTAAATTTCATAAGAAGTTAGAACCTAGCAGCAGCTAAGAGCTATAATTTAAATCAAATCAGAATTTAGCTTACCTCAGCAGCACAAGCCAGGGTACTGTGTAGCAGCCCTCTTTTAATAAGTGTTATTTCCCTCCCTCCCCTGGGATAATCGTAGCTTTATAGGTACTTACACATCTTAAAAGACAGGAGGTGCTTTCAGGTGAAGCTCATTACCCAAATCAGTCATACACTAAGGACCTGAGATTAATTAAGCTTCAGGTGAACAAGGTATATTAAATGTATTAGGTACAGTTTTATTGGTATAAATACCCATAGCAACCCCTAGTAAGTAAGAACTTAAAGATCTAGACACAAACTTAAAACTAAGATGCAGACAGCAGTCCAGCAGCAGGATGGTGGCTTTCCAGTCTTTTGCATTGAGTGTCACATGTATGATTTTCTCCCAGTTGGTGAGAAGTCTTACGTGTCCACTAGGTGCAAAGAGCTCTTTGCTCTCAGGGAACAAGTCCGTTCTCTAGAGGCCAAAGTAGCAGACTTGGAAAACATAAGACAGACAGAGAGGTACATAGACGAGACCTACAGGGATATAGTCCTGAAGTCCCACCTCCAGTCTGGCAGCACCCCTGTTGCCATGGAGGAGAGAGGTCACGTGACAGGAGAGCATCACCCTGCTGTGGCAGGAAGTGATCCTGTAACTAGGACCTGTCCTCCAGGTGATGTAAAACCCTCTCGCACCGAGGAAGTTTCTCCAGGGCCATGTGCCCATGAGGGAAGGGTTAGGACAGCCGTTATAGTTGGTGATTCGATCATTAGGCATGTAGATAGCTGGGTGGCTGTTGGATGTGAGGATCGCCTGGTAACATGCCTGCCTGGTGCGAAGGTAGCGGACCTCACGCGCCACCTAGATAAGGTCTTAGATAGTGCTGGGGAGGAGTCTGCTGTATTGGTACATGTCGGTACCAATGACATAGGAAAATGTGGTAGGGAGGTTCTGGAGGCAAAATTTAGGCTTTTAGGTAGGAAGTTGAAATCCAGAACTTCCATGGTAGCATTCTCCGAAATGCTTCCTGTTCCACGCGCAGGACCCAAAAGGCAGGCAGAGCTCCGGAGTCTCAATGCGTGGATGAGACAATGGTGCAGAGATGAGGGTTTTGGATTTGTTAGGAACTGGGGAACATTCTGGGGAAAGGAGGGGCTCTTCCGAAGGGATGGGCTTCACCTTAACTGGGATGGAACCAGGCTGCTGGCATTAACCTTTAAAAAGGAGATAGGGGAAAGCCGACAGTCGCCCAAGAGCGGATGGTTCGGAAGAATGTATCCTTGAAGGATACTACCAAAAGCAGAGAGGTTCCACAAAAGAGTAAAGTAGCCCAAATGCCCTCAAGTATGGAGCAGACAGAGCTTAAAGATCCCAATTTACCCATGTCTAACAATAGCCAAATTAACGTGAATAAAATACATTCTCTAAAATGCTTGTATGCAAATGCTAGAAGTCTAAAGAATAAGATGGGAGAGTTAGAATATATAGCACTAAATGAAAGGTTAGATATGACTGGAATATCAGAGACATGGTGGAAGGAGGACAACCAGTGGGACACTGTGATACCTGGGTACAAACTATATCGTAATGATAGAGCTGATCAAATTGGTGGAGGGGTTGCGCTCTATGTTAGAGAGGGCATTGACTCAGAAAGGATTAAAGTTTTGCAGGAAACAAAATCTGCTGTAGAATCTATATGGATTGAAATTCCATATAAAAGGGGGAAGGCAATGGCAGTGGGGTTGTACTAACGAGCACCTGGCCAGAATGACCAAATGGATGATGAAATGCTCAAAGAAATCAAGGAAGCTAACAAAAGTTACAGCGCAGTAATAATAATGGGTGATTTCAATTACCCCGGTATCAACTGGGTCAGTGTCATGTCAGGACGTGCTAGGGAGATAAAGTACCTAGATGAAATAAATGACTGCTTCTTGGAGCAGCTGGTTCATGAACTGACCAGAGGGGAAGCCATATTAGACCTAGTCCTTAGTGGAACACCAGATCTAGTGCAAGAGATAAGGGTGTTGGGGCCACTTGGCAATAGTGATCATAGCATGATCGCCTTTGATTTAATTAGTGGAGGAGGGATAGTAAGGAAATCCACAGTACTACCTTTTAACTTTCGAAAGGGAGACTATGATAAAATGAGGAAAACATTTAAGAAAAATCTAAAAGGAGCAGTTGCAAAGGTTAAAGACGTACATCAAGCTTGGGTGTTGTTCAAAAATACTATCTTGGAAGCCCAGACCAGCTGTATTCCATGCTTTAAGAAAAGTGGAAGGAAGTCCAAAAAACTGCCAGCATGGTTTAAAGGTGAGGTCAGAGAGGCTGTTGTTGCCAAAAAAACATCTTTCAGGAAATGGAAAAAAGAGCCAAACGACGAAACCTGGAAACAGCACAAAGCCTGGCAAGTCAAATGCAAGGCATTGATAAGGCAGGCAAAGAGAGAATTTGAGAAGAAGCTTGCTGCGGAAGCAAAAACGCGAAATAAAGACCTTTTCAAGTACATTCGTAGCAAAAAACCTGTGAGAGAGTCAGTTGGTCCATTAGATGATAAAGGGGTTAAAGGAGCACTAAGAGGCGACAAGGCGATAGCGGAGAGACTGAATGAATTCTTTGCTTCGGTCTTTACTGAAGAAGATATAGGGATGTTACCCATGACTGAAAAGGTATTTAAAGGTGCGGAAGAATTGAAGGAAATATCGATACATCGGGAAGATGTCTTACAACTATTAGATAAACTGAAGAGTAGCAAATCACCTGGGCCGGATGGTATACATCCAAGGGTGTTGAAAGAACTGAAATATGAGATTGCAGACCTGCTATCAGTAATCTGTGAACTATCATTAAAATCATCTCTAATACCTGAAGATTGGAGGATCGCCAATGTAAAACCAATTTTTAAAAAGGGTTCCAGGGGTGATCTGGGAAACTACAGACCGGTGAGCCTGATGTCAGTACCGGGAAAAATGGTAGAAACCATCATAAAGAATAAAATTACTCAGCATGTAGATAGTCACAACCTAATGGGAGACAGCCAACATGGCTTTAGACAAGGAAGATCTTGTCTTACTAATCTGTTATGTTTTTTTGAAGGAGTGAATAAACAGTTGGACAAAGGTGAGTCGGTTGATATTGTGTATCTGGACTTTCAGAAAGCCTTTGACAAGGTCCCTCATCAGAGACTTTTGGCAAAACTAAAGAGTCATAGGATAGGAGGCAGTGTACTATTGTGGATCAGGAACTGGTTAAAAGATAGAAAGCAGAGAGTAGGGCTAAATGGCCAATTTTCCCAATGGAGAAAGGTGAATAGTGGTGTACCCCAGGGATCTGTGCTGGGTCCGCTGCTTTTTGACATATTCATAAATGACCTGGAAAGTGGAATAACGAGTGAGGTTATCAAATTTGCAGATGACACAAAAGTATTTAAAGTTGTTAAAACCCAAGAGGATTGTGAAAAATTGCAAGAGGATCTTGATAAATTGGAAGATTGGGCATCAAAATGGCAGATGAAATTTAATGTGGACAAATGCAAGGTTATGCACCTAGGGAAGAACAACCCAAACTATGGTTACTGATGCAAGGTTCCACATTAGGAACCACCACCCAGGAAAAAGATTTAGGCGTCATTGTGGATACCATGTTAAAACCCTCGGCCCAGTGTGCAGCGGCGGCCAAGAGAGCAAATAGAATGCTAGGTATGATAAGGAAAGGAATGGAAAATAAAACAAAAGATATTATAATGCCTCTATATCATTCCATGGTGAGACCGCACCTTGAATATTGTGTGCAATTCTGGTTACCGTATCTTAAAAAGGATATAGCGATTTTAGAAAAGGTTCAGAGAAGAGCCACCAAAATGGTAAAGGGGATGGAAGGATACGCCTATGAAGAAAGGCTAAAAAGGTTAGGGCTCTTTAACATGGAAAAGAGACGGCTGAGGGGAGATATGATAGAAGTCTATAAATTATTGAACGGAGTGGAACGGGTAAACGTAGATCGATTGTTTACGTTATCAGAATATAGAAAGACTAGGGGACATGCAATGAAGCTACAGGGTAAACTATTTAAGACTAATAAAAGAAAATATTTTTTCACTCAACATGTAATCAAACTCTGGAATTTGTTACCGGAGGATGTAGTAAAGGCTGTTAGTGTAGCTGGGTTTAAAAAAGGTTTGGACAAGTTCCTGGAGGAAAGGTCCATAAACCATTATTAAGAAGTGACCGAAGATATCCATGCTTGACCCAGTACAAGCATTGTGGAACTTGTGTCTCTTGGGGAAACTGCTAGGTACATATGACCTAGATTGGCCACTGTTGGAAACAGAATACTGGGCTTGATGGACCTTGGTCTGACCCAGTATGGCATATCTTATGTTCTTATGTTCCATACACAGCACACAACCGTTTGTGAATGTTTCTCACACTTTCTTTCTCCTCCACCAAGAATTCAATTACAGCTCGTTGTTTGTACCGTGTGTCACTCACAGACGCCATTTGAAGGATCACTACTGCCTCGCTATTTGTCAGACGACTGTAAAATTACACACATGTGTCCTTTGAAGTTCCAAGTTACTACCCTTTCAATTTCACACCTCTATCTTCATTCTGGACTGAGAAAAAACATGTGGGGCATTACTTTCTGAGCAACCCTCGTAGAACCTTTGGAAAGAGCTGAAACATGGAAATTACACTCACCTGGTAACTGTAGTTCCTTTAGTGACTCCAGTTTAGTCCTCCACCTCTGGGTAGTGCACCTCCTCCTGCAGCTTGGAGACTGGGCATGTCAAAGTCGTGACATCACTGGATATAGCCTGCTGGTATCTCCCATCAGCCCCAGTGTACTATTGACAAAGCAGATTCAAAGGGACAACACATAAGTAGCTACAAATTAACTTTGACCATAACGATCACCGTAAGTGAGACCTAAACCACCAAAACCTCAACCAGAAGGATCTTCTGCCCATTTTTTTTTTATTTTTTTTTAGTAATGTGCCCGTTTGTCATATTCATTTCTGTCGTCCGAGGTAGCGCCTGAACCGGATAAGAAAGAAGGAAGCAAAAACAGGCCAGGAAACAATACTCACTACGATCCAGAGCGCGAAAGACTTTCTCCAGTCCTTGAAATTGATGTTCCTCACCATCTGCAATGAACCTCTGAACTGACCACTACCGGGCGGGAATGAGGACTAAACTGGAGTCACTAAAGGAACTACAATTACCAGGTGAGTGTAATTTCCATTTCCTTATTGTTCCTCCAGTTTAGTCCTCCACCTCTGGGATGTATCAGAGCAGTAAACATTGGGAGGGACCTTATCACCGAATCACAACCCCTCTGACCCGAAACCAGCATCAGTCGCTGTCGGGACTTCGAGGCGGAAGATCTTACCATAAGCAGAAAGAGCGAACCAAGTGTCCGCTCATCAAAATTCCACTGGCGGACACAAATGTGCCCCATTCAGTATGTCGCTTGCACCCCAGCAGCCTAAGCTCTGAAGCCCACCAGCGCCAAATGACCCTATAACAGATATGCTGCCTCAATTGCTCCTGTAATCCATCAGTAAATGGCTGCAATCACTGCTGCCTCTCTTTTTTTCGGGGACCGCCGAGCACATGAACAAACTGACCGACGTGCGGAAAATTTCTGAAATTGTAATACAGACGAACCACCCCCTTTATGTCCAGGTGACAAAAACCACTGTCCTAAACGTACCCCTCCAACGACTCGAAAAGTGGACAAGGAACCGTTGGATCTAGGAAGACAGATAATCCCACCTTTGGTGAAACGGACGGACCTGGTCGCAGCACCAGCCTTCCTCTTGACAAAAGTGCAAAACAACGACTCTTGACCCGAAAGTGTCTGTAATGACAACATTCGTCTTGCCGAACCGATGGCTACCAAAACCACCTTCTTGAAGGTCAAGTCTTTAACTGATGCCTGGAGGCCGGACCTCTGAGGTTCCTTAGCTACAGCTCCTAGAACCAAGTGTATATCCCACGGCAGCACCGGGAATCTACAAGGGCACCACCCCCTGGTGAATGCTTTAAGAGAAGGTACCACATCGACAAGCAAAGCTACTAATGGAATGCTCAAGACTATGGCTGTCAGACTCTAACCAACCTCGTCCAACGCAACCTAACACCAAGGTACATATGCTGAAGCTGCGCGTCCTTGACGCCGTGAGTATCCGTCTTCAACCAAAGGAACGCCATATGCGCACATCTGAAGAAGATACAGTCTTTGCTCACTCAAAGAGAAGTCGAGAGTACCATTCCAGCCGAACTCCTCTTTTTTTTTTTTTACTTTTTTTTTTAAATGGCTAAACCGTAAGCGAAACCTAGACCACCGGAGACAATCGAAGTGGCCCCTGTAGCAACCGATTCTCTGAGACAGTAACCTCCAGTGATCTCCTACGAGTAGCTGCCTGAGATTGCAAACCACGGGCGGCTTCGCTAGTCCGGAAACACCTCCAGCACTTTACTGTGATGCGCTGCGCTACACTGAACCACACGCCCAATGAGTGGCCACGGAGAGTAGACATAGAGTAGCCCTAATGAGGACTTGGGATCCCTGCAAGTGTCACCTCCTTCCGACACCTTCTCTCGATGTCTGCAGAAGAAACGACTTGTCTTTGCCGCTGGAACAAACCGCCATGCTAACCGAGATCATAACACCCATTCCACGGCATCCACTCGGAACCTGCTGAGGAATGTTGCCCTCAGATTGCCCTGCCTTTCAAGATGCGACACCGAACTCTCTGGTAGGCGAAGCTCCATCCAAAAGACACACCGTGTCTCTGCTTCTCCTCTATGGTCTCATTTCCTGTACCGTCCTACCGATGGACGCAGGCCATCGTCGCAGAGTTGCCGGAGAGCACTCGGACCGTTCGACCTGTCTCTGTAGCTTCAAACCTCTTTATCGGAAACCCGACCGCTCTGAGGTCCAGCCGGTGAATCGCCCATATGTTCTCCAGCACTGTCCAAGTGCCTATCACGAAGGGATTTCTGCCATCTGTTCCCCATACTGCAGGACTCGCATCCACACACGAAGGGAGCTACTCCGGCTGTTCCAGTGACATCCCTACTTCTCGAGATCCGGGGAACAAGCACCAATGAAGGAACTTCCTGGAACTGGTGAAGGCCGGGCAGTCGCCTATTGGGCAAGTTGAACTGACGCAGCCAGCAGTGAAGCAGTGTCGCTAGTAATGACCACCTAAGAACACTGACACATGTACCAACCTGCAAGGGCACCGTCCTTGTTCCTAGCCCGCTACGGGAACTCCACACTGCGGCCGCCAGAGGGGACTTTAAATCGCGCACCCATTGTCGAAGATCATGAACTTGACGAACCGGCAGGAGCCCCGCTCCTCCTTGAGCGTCTAACCGTACCCCCAGAAATGAAAGATCCTGGGCTGGAGCTAATCAGTTATTGGTCGTGCTGACCATCCAGGCACGATCCTGCAGAATCGGTACCACCTAGCCTGTTACGTGAATGCTCTTGGCGTCGCACTTTACCCGAATCAATCACTCGCCGAAATAAGGGCGGAGGGTCATTGCTCGCCCAAAGGGCAATGCTAGGGACCTGACAATGTCCTCCAAGGAAGCGCGACCCGCAGAAACCTCTTGAAGAGTCACCCTGACTAGTACGCGGTAATACGACCCCAAGGAAATGAGTGAAAGCAAAGCACTCTTCTTGATGAACCGCCACAAAGAACTTACGATCTCACCCCCTGAGACCATTGCAACTACCTGCCCAAGGCGAGCCAATACAAACAAAAGGAGCGAGCAGGAAATGAGGTCACTAGCACTTTATTATGAACAACCCCAACGCGTTTCGGCAGGTGCCTTCATCAGGGGGCTAAAGGACTGCAAAACCAAATAAAAACATATAAATAAAACATTAAATACATAATAAAATAACAAATATAATAATTACAATAAAAATGCATAATGATGAAAAAAATCATGTATGATCACAAATAAAATATACTTACAGATTGTACTGCTAGTCATGTATGTAAAGAGAGCGCATAAATAATATGTGACCAATAGTACACTAGAAACAGCTGAAAAAGATATATAATAAACGCGTTAAAGTACAAGACTACATATAGTTATACATTAAAAAAAATGGAAAACAAATGGGAGACCCAGACCAGAGACCACTATGTATAAAAATAAAACTAGAACAGAGCATACAATAACATGAATGAAAATAAAAATAATAATAATCATAATAAAAATAAGTAAGAATAATAATAATGGTAATAATAATAGTGATAATGATAATGTACAATACAAAATGAATGAATAATTAAAAATAAAAATAAAAGTACGTAGTAAAATTACAAACAAATTGTTTAATACATAAGAATAAAACAATAATAAGTAATAATAAACTGAATATAAAAACGTCTAATTGATAAATATACAAAATATGCCAATACGACAAACTAAAACGAAAAACAAATAATATACATGTACTGGAAATAAAATGTAAATATTAAGTAGACATAAAAAGTTCTTAATAACTCACATAAATAAATTATCATTAATCCAAATGGGAGACAAAGACACTCGTACTGTGGCAGGTGCAGGCCTGTGACCCACGGTGTCTGACATAGGCAGGCCAGCATGGCTAGCTTGACCTGTAAATGAGGCCTGTGGAGAGGCATATAGGATTGCACATCCCCCAACATGCTGCTATTGTAAGAAAGAACTCAGTAGAAATATTGAATTAGCTTAGATAAGCAGAATTGCAGAATTAAGAAATGGAAAAATACAGAAAAGATGTGTTTTAAAGTTACTGATAAGAAAGAGTACATTTGCAGAGAAATATTAAGGAGTGCTGACAGATGAGTTACAGAACCTTGCTCTTCTGCACGCACAAATGGTCCCATAGCCTTGAAAGTGTGAAAGTAACAAGTTGATGAACTGACCATTGTAATTGGGACTAGAAGGGGGGCAGGCAGGTGTCATGCCTACAGAAGCCCACAGAAGGAACATAATTGGAGAAACTTATCAGTACCAGGACCAATAGAAGGGCTACGGGAGGTACGGGAGCGTACCGGGACCAATGAAATGTTTTTCTATACCTAGAATGGAACAGAAGTCTATAAAAGTTGTTGTAATGCTTGAAAACTTTGCTCAGCCATTTTGAAATTGCCTTGCTTGAGACTTGTGCACAAATAAATGATTTGGACCTTCTGAACAGACTCCTGGTATCATTGGTTTGTCTGCGCTTTGCTGCTACATATTCCTTGGTGCGTTGGCCGGGAAGTTGTGGAATCAAAGTGTATATAGGGCAATATACCACGACTTTCCGCCTCTATAGGCTTGGTCCTGCCGGGATCGCGCCCTTCCGACGAGGGCCGCTCCCTGGCGCCACCGGTCCCTTGTATCGGAGGGAGCTGGTCGAACCTCGGCGGGTGACGAGCCCGGCTGGAGTCAACGCCTCGAACCCGAGTGAGGGGAGTCCGAGGTCCAACTCATGCGCCTGCTTGGGAAGTTTTGAGGACCGGATCCGGTGAGTATAGTTTTGATTTTGGGTCTAGACAGAAATAGAAAGAGCAGTACTGCCATTGGAACTTGGAATTTGGAATTTGTAATCTCGAGATATTGGGAATTGGTAAGAGAGCCTGATCAACTCTCAAGGAAGAGCCGAGTAGCCTGGCATGGGAATGCGCTAGGTGAAACCCTCATCCTTTTTGTAATTTGGAAAAAAGACTAGTCAGAACAGATAGAAACGAATGCATTCTGGGAATACGTTGCTAGCATGACTGTGTGAACGAAGTGTGATTGAGAGGTCTGGCAGCACGGACCAAGTGAAAGCGGACCCCTGATTAGCGCATTTCCTGACCGGGCGACCGCGTTCAGGTCGCGAAAAGGGGGAAGCGATTGTCGTCTTGTCTTGTTATTTGTATTCCCTATACGTTTCCAGGGCCGTGAGGACCCCTTACCCACGGTCCGCCCACCTTTTCCCTTCTGTCTGTTGTTGCGCGCACACATCGAAATGGGAGGGGCGGAGTCTACTAGGAACACTCCATTAGAATGTATGATCGCACATTTTAAAGAGGGATATTCAGGAGATTATGGTATTAAAATGACAGCAGCCCGTTTGCAGATTTTGTGTACTAGGGAGTGGCCCGATCTAGACCCCCATCTGGCCCCGAGAGGGAACGTTCACCGTAGAGATTATCCAGTCAATACACCGTAGAGTGCGGGTAGCGCACCCCGATCAGTACCCCTATATAGATTCCTGGTTAAGTATTTGTGAAGATCCGCCCTCCTGGGCGCAGCGCTGTTATGAGGAACAGTGCAGAATAATGTTAGCTAAAACAGATTCTAGACAGAAAAAGGAAACAGCCTAGAATGAACGAGCAGGATAAGAAAGCCAAGAAGAAACCCATCTTGGCAGATCCCGATTCCCCAGAAGTAGTCCTCAGGCAGCCCCGAACCCCAGGTCCAGTAAGAATAGCCCGGCGGCGTCCTGCCCCAGATCCCCAGAGACCGCCGGAGCCGAGGCGAGACCCAACCCCTGACCCCCCTCCTCCTGGAGGAGAGGAAGAGAAAGAATTAGCGGGAAGAGAAGAGGAGGAGGATGTAAAAGGTGAGCCAGAAGCGGAGCTAGAAGAAGAAGTAGGAAGGAATCCCCCAGAAGAAGAAGAAGAGGACAGTGTACAAATAATTGAGAAAGCTAGCGCTAGCACTAGCAAGCCAGTGAAAGAAAAACCCAAAGCAAAACCAGTTGAGAAAAAGAAAGCAACTCCTGCAAAGACAACGACAATAGCCCTTAGATCCCAGACCCAAATGACGCCTGGGACGACAGCCAAACTGTTTCCCTTAAGGCAAGTCCCGGGAGTGCCCGTAAAGAATGATAATGATGAAGTGGTAGCGGGACCCTTAACTTATGTGTATATTCCCTTCTCTACAACTGATTTATTAAATTGGAGGTCGCACTATGCCTCCTATACTAGCAAGCCCCAGGAGCTGACAGAATTAGTAACTAGTATTATGGAAACTCACCAACCCACTTGGCCAGATTGCCGTCAGCTCCTGACCACCCTATTTACCACAGAGGAACGAGCGAGAATTAGAAAAGCAGCTATCGAATGGATGGCAGAAAACCCTGCAGCTCCAGCGCAGGGGCAGAATATAATAGATCGTAGAGAAGCAGCTCAGAGAGAATTCCCGAATGAAGACCCCCAATGGGATCCAAATACAGATGAAGGATCCACAGCCCTAGCCCGTTTTCGCCAAGGCTTTTTACAAGGCCTGCGAAGAGGAGGCCAAAAAGCTATGAACCTTTCTAAAGTAGCAGGAGTTATCCAAGGAATAGATGAGAGCCCAGCAGATTATTATGAAAGATTAACTGAAGCTTATAGAATGTATACTCCCTATGATCCCGAGGCACCAGGAAGTTTATGCATGGTGAATTCTGCTTTTGTAAACCAGTCTCAACCAGACATTAGACATAAATTACAGAAATTAGAAGGGTTTGCGGGCATGAATGCAACACAGTTATTGGAAGTCGCTCATAAAGTGTATGTGAATCGTGATACTGAAAGACAGAGAGAATGTGATAGAAAGATGAAGAAGAAAGCTGATTTTTTGGCTGCGGCCATAGTTGAAAAGAAAAGGGGAGGTGTCCCTAGTCGAAGGAGCAGAGGAAGAGGGCGGGGTCAAGGCGGAGGCCGGACCCAGAGACTAGGCGTGAACCAATGCGCCTATTGCAAAGAGGAAGGACATTGGAGAGATACGTGCCCGCAACTCGAAGACGCCCAGCAAGATGACGAATACGATCATCAGTGGCGAGAAGAAAGACGAGGCCGTCCCCGAGGCCGAGGAGGAGCCATTCGAGAACAATACCAGCGAGAGAGAGGGGAGGAGGAGCCATCCAAGCATTGGCCACACAGGCCCATGATGAGGATGACGTGGATTAGGACAGACCGGGCTCCAAGTTTGCTTTAGGTCTCCAGGAGCCTATGGTCGAAATACAAATAGGAGACCAATTTATGAACTTTATGGTTGATACTGGAGCAGAACATTCAGTAATAGACAAAAAGATAGCCCCATTCACCAAGAAAGCAGTCACCATTATAGGAGCAACTGGTGCCAAAGCCACAAAGTCTTTTCTACAAAACCGAATATGCAGTCTAGGAGGACAGCAAGTAACGCATCAATTCCTTTACATGCCCGAATGTCCAGTACCCCTACTGGGACGAGATATGCTAGCCAAGCTTCAAGCCCAAATATCTTTCTCTGAGCAAGGAGAAATGCAAATGACAGTGAATTCCCAAGCCAAACCAGCAGGAGTAATGCTGCTGACAGTACCCCGAGAAGAAGAGTGGAGATACTATATTGATGATTCGATTCAAGATACCTATTTTGAACAAACTTTAAAGAACATTCATGCACCACTTGAAGTGTGGGCAGAAGGCAGTCCCCCAGGCCTAGCCAAGCATATAGCACCAGTGATTGTAACCCTCAAGCCTAGTGCTACACCAGTGCACGTCAAACAGTACCCTCTCCCAAGAGCCGCAATTGAAGGCATTCATCGCCACCTACAGAGATTGCTCGAGTATGGCCTACTGAAAGTATGTCAATCCCCATGGAACACTCCACTTTTGCCAGTAAAGAAACCTGAGACAGATGATTATCGCCCAGTGCAAGATTTGAGAAGAGTAAATGATGCAGTTGAAACTATACATCCAGTTGTGCCCAATCCTTACACTCTTCTAGGACTGATACCTGCTGAAGCTACCCATTTCACTGTACTGGATTTAAAAGATGCATTCTTTTGCATAAGATTAGCCCCTGTAAGCCAAATATTGTTTGCATTTGAATGGCAGGACCCCATCTCTGGAAGAGGGGGCCAACTCACCTGGACAAGATTACCCCAAGGATTCAAGAATTCACCTACCATCTTTAGTGCTGCACTAAATCAAGACCTTTCAAGCTATCCAGTAGCCCCGGGGAAGAGAGTACTTCTCCAGTACGTGGATGATCTGTTGATAGCTGCCGTATCAGAAAAAGAATGTATATTAGCCACCCAGGATCTTTTGCAGTTACTAAATGAAGCTGGATATAAAGTTTCCAGAGCCAAAGCACAACTATGCCAAACAGAAGTGAAATACTTGGGTTTTCGTATTACCCAAGGAAGCAGAAGATTAGGCAGAGAAAGAAAAGAAGCAGTATGTAGAATTCCAACTCCAACAACCAGAAAGCAAGTCAGAGCCTTTCTGGGAGCGGCAGGATATTGCCGAATCTGGATACCCAACTTTGCCCAAATTGCCAAACCACTGTATGAAGCCACAAAAGGAGAAGAGAAGTCACCACTGGAGTGGGGACTTGAGCAGGATACAGCCTTCCAGAAGTTAAAAGAAGAACTGATGTCATCACCAGCACTTGGACTACCAGATGTCCACAAACCTTTCCACTTGTTTGTACATGAAGCACAGGGAAATGCCTTAGGCATGTTGACTCAGAAATTAGGAAATTGGGAACGACCTGTAGCCTACCTATCGAAACAATTGGACCCTGTGGCCAAAGGATGGCCACCCTGCTTGAGAGCAGTTGCAGCTACAGCACTATTAGTGAGTGAAGCAGACAAACTCACATTAGGACAGAACATACGAGTCACTGTGCCACATGCAGTCCTTGCCCTTATGGAACAGAAAGCAAATTATTGGCTCACCAATTCCCGAATGTTGAAGTACCAGAGCATGTTATGTGAAAACCCACAGATACAACTCGAAGTGAGCCATGCCCTGAATCCAGCCACCTTGATACCCATCAGTGAAGAACTCCCAGAACATGACTGTATCGAAGTCATGGAAACTGTGTTCTCTAGTCGACCTGACCTAACAGATGTGCCCATAGACAATCCTGACCAGATCTATTATGTAGATGGGAGCAGTCTCATCCTTGACGGACGACGCTGTGCCGGATATGCAGTCGTCACTCAACATGAAGTAGTTGAATCATCAGCCCTAGCCTCAGGCACATCAGCCCAGAAAGCCGAATTGATAGCACTCACCAGAGCATTGCTATTAGGAGAAAAACTTGTGCTAAATGTATATACAGATTCCAAATATGCTTTCACTACCTTGCATGCCCATGGAGCTCTCTACAAAGAAAGAGGACTCATCACATCCGGAGGAAAATCAGTCAAGTATGGTCCCGAGATATTGATGTTACTTGATGCAGTCTGGGCCCCAACACGTGTAGCTGTCATGCATTGTAGAGGACATCAAGCAGGAAAAGGAGAAGTTGCTCGAGGAAACAGATTTGCAGATGCCTCAGCACGACAAGCAGCTATGACAGGACAAATTGCCCCACAAGCTATACCAATGCAAGCAGCATTGTTTCCAGTACCCTTGAATTTATGGACCCCACGATATACCACCAAAGAATTGGATTACTATTGTGACAAAGAAAATGGAGTATTGAAAGATGGATGGATTGAGCTGCCACCAGAAGAAGGCAGTCAACCTCCGGGAAGAATAGTAATTCCAGAACTGTTAGGACCATCCTTTGTCAAAGCTTTCCACGAAGCAACCCACTATGGAAAGAGTGCTATGGAGAAAGCACTCAGACCACATTTCTACATCCCTCTAATGACAACCATATCAGCCTCAGTAGCCCGACAATGTCAAATCTGTGCCAAGAATAATGCCAAGCAAGGCCTTATTACAGCACCCCGAGTTCAGTCAAGAGGTGTGACCCCCATGCACAACCTCCAAGTTGATTTCACCGAAATGCCAAAAGCCAATGGATACCATTACCTACTAGTATTAGTTTGTACTTTCTCTGGGTGGGTAGAAGCATTCCCAACCAGAACTGAGAAAGCCCGAGAAGTTACCAAAGCCTTAATGAGAGAGATTGTCCCCAGATTTGGAATCCCAGCAGTAATAGGGTCAGACAATGGACCCTCATTTGTCTCTCAAGTTACTCAGCAGTTAGCAAAAGCTTTGCAGATACAGTGGAAGCTCCACACTGCATACAGACCCCAGAGTTCAGGGAAAGTTGAGCGAATGAATCGTACATTGAAAGCCCAAATATCTAAGCTTTGTCAGGAGACACACTTGAAATGGCCCCAAGTGCTCCCCATAGCTTTACTCAGAATACGCTCAGCCCCTGTAAAGTCAACAGGATTTTCCCCTTTTGAAGTTTTGTATGGTAAACCCCCACCAATAGTGCAGGGAGTCAAAGGAAATCTAGCCCAGATTGGTTCAGAAGTAACCAGACAAGAACTCCTAGCTCTTAGTTTTGTTCTGCAGACTCTCCATACGTGGATCCAAGACCAGTTGCCTATCAACTTGACGGAACCCTTGCATCCCTACCAGCCTGGAACTTCGGTGTGGATCAAAGATTGGAAGAAGATACCGTTGGAACCCCATTGGAAGGGACCGTACACCGTCATCCTGTCTACCCCAACTGCAGTAAAGGTAGCCGAGATCGACGCCTGGATCCACCACAGCCGAGTCAAGCCCGCCGCCGATCCTGAACCAGAGCGGTGGACAGCAGAGCAGCACCCTGATGTACCCTTGCGAGTTACTCTGAGACGGCAACCAGCAGCATAGACACTTCATCACAAGTGCTTTGCAGTAGCCAAGTCTTTCGAAGAGGATTGCTGTTTTCCATGCAGCAACAGTTTTGTTTCAACGAACCCAATTTGCATGTGTGATTTGACACACTACTTTGAGACTACATTGACTAAGCCAGACTTCACAAGCCAACTGAATTGCTAAGTTGGTTAATGTGTGCTGGACATCTTGAGGATCTTCAATCAACACTCAGCACCCGTTAAATTGCTTCATTAGCAAACGGGACGAAGAATAATAGACCGTCGTGATCAAGATCAGCAAGCTGAGGATTCAGAAGAACTCCAATCAACATCAACATGTATCTTTGCTTCTGCTTTGCCTTGGTTGCCTTCTTTGGAGGTTTTGAACAGACTTATGCTCTACCTCCATGCACTGCTTGCATTACCTCTACTAGAACTGGACTGAAAGTAACTCAGACTTTGCTTTACCATTCTTACTATACCTGCAAGGGAACAATAACTCGGTGTATCTATAACACCACTGAACTAAATGTTTGCACTCATGGCAAAATTAAAGCATGCTATAATCCGCATCAGAATCCATCCTATTACACGTTGGAAATAAGATGGAAGGATGCAGATGGACCTATATTAGCTGCTACACCACCACTTAAGGACATTACTAAACCTGCTGTTTTGAATTTTGATGCATGTAATGCTATTAATAGAGATAGTCAGTCCACCTGTGGTACATGGGAGAAAGCGTATCGGAATGACCATAAGTATATGTGTCCAGAAGGAGCCACAGGATGGAGGAAGTGTACAGGTAAAAAGGAACCAGGGTATAGTACTGCTACAGCGGCAGATTACTATTGCCCGTATTGGGAATGTGTTTTTTATGCTACCTGGAACACTAGTATAACTGATGAGAAAATAGATAAACGGATGGCTACTCTAACCAAGCCAACCACAAATGATAAATGTCAGAAAGATGCTTGTAACCCTTTACATTTGCGTGTACATAACCCCCATGCATGGAAACAAGGATATAAGTTTGGTTTACGTATTGCAGGAGGAGGAACAGATCCAGGGACCATTGTGTATGTTAGATTGAATACCCAAGCCCGCAAGTCATCTAAATATCATATTCATAATACCTTTTATGAAGCTATGCATGTAAATAAGTTTGAGATCCCTCACCCTTCACAGAATTTGTTTCTAGAATTAGCCGGAGCAGTAGTATCTAGTCTTAAGATCACAGATTGTTATTTCTGTGGCGGAACCCAAATGGGAGACCAATGGCCCTGGGAAGCCCAAGAATTGAATTATTCCATGATTTACAATCAGACTGAATTACACAAGACAACCAGTGAATGGGTGTTAGCGCACTCAATCGTTGGACGTCTTTGCTTTGCCAGAACTGGACCCCAGTTCACCCAAAAGGTAGGACAGCTGGTCTGTCTTAGCCAGAAGTACTATAATGCCACGACCAAGAAGACAGCATGGTGGTCAGGAATCAGACATCCTGAACCTCCTAACCCACTAGCCAGATTTCCTGAACTTGCAGGTCTATGGACTAACCTTGCCAAAGTCCAAGCCTGGCAAGCCCCACCTGGCCTATATTGGATCTGTGGAAACCGAGCATATGCGCAACTCCCACCACAATGGGGAGGAGCATGTGTCTTAGGAACCATCAGACCTTCTTTCTTCTTGATAAACACTGAACATGGAGAACAGTTAGGATACCCTGTATACACTACCCACAAACACAAAGGAGCATCAAGACAGAAAAGAGAGGCCTTACAGATAGGCAAGTGGGAAAAGTGGCAAGGTGATGATTGGCCACCAGAAAGAATTATTGAGTATTATGGACCTGCCACTTGGAATGATGATGGTATGTATGGTTATCGTACCCCAATTTATATGATTAATCGTATTATTCGCTTACAAGCAGTAGTTGAAATAATAACCAATGAAACTAGTCATGCTCTCACGCTCTTAGCTAGACAAAGTACTCAGATGCGCACTGCCATATACCAAAATCGCTTAGCACTTGATTACACAGGTACACTAAAAAAAATTTTTTTTAAACTGCCTCTAATGTTTCGATTGATTTTTACGTTTTTTGGTGCGCTGAATCCAAATCTGGTAACCAATTTGCTCCATCACGTACAGATGTTTTGCTACATTGGGTTAGCAGTTTGAGGTGAACGTTTCAGATTGAGTGCGATCGAGATAAAAGTTTCTTGGATGAATTCTTTATACTAATTGTTTAGTAGTTATTCAAATAAGAATAAAGAAAATTGTAACAAGGCAGCACATAAGAATAGAGTAATGTCAACAAAACACACTGTGATGGTAGCAAAATTGTCTGCACTTAAAACAGCCACATACATGTGCACAAACATTGAGCATATAAGAGCGAGGTTAGACACAAAGCAAAGCAAAGAAATGTACAAAAAATGTTGTACAGGTATGTATGTAAGAATAGAAAACGCAAACCGCACCATTGCAATACATGAAGAAAAACACCCGATGGTGTGAAAATAAAATTCTAATAAATGAGATCCGACACTGTGGTAATAACTAGCAAATTTTTATTTCAAAGTTTAGTAAAAACACGATATTTGTCAACACAGTTTAGATTTTAAAGTCATTCTTGGGTCAATCAATCTCCTGGTGGGCCCGTTTCTTCTTCCCCCGAATGCTTCTCTTGGTGCGCTGCTTGGCGTATTTTTCATCTGGGGTTTCCCGCAGCAGCAACCAGCAGAAATCAGCCATCATAGTGGTGTTCCATCTTCCTTGGTACCTTCTCTCTGCGTCCTTGATGTCCTGGTGAAACCTTTCACCTTGTTCTTCACTGTACGCCCCCAAGTTTTCGGGAAAGTAGTTCACATGGGAGTGCAAGAAATGGACTTTCAGGCTCATGTTACAGCCTTGTTCTTTGAAGGCATTGAGCATCCTGGCAACAATATCCTTAAAGTTCTCATCCCGCCTGTTCCCCAAGAATTTGAGAACAACATCCTTGAAGGAATCCCAGGCTTCTTTTTCCTTCTCAGACATCGTTTCAGCGAATGCTCCATCTGAAATGAGTTTCCTTATATCTGGGCCAACAAACACTCCTTCCTTTAGCTTTGCTTCAGAAAGTCGGGGGAACTTTGAGCAAAGGTACCGAAAGCACTCACCATCTTTTGGAAGGGACTTGATGAATTGCTTAATGAGACCCAACTTAATGTGGAGAGGTGGTAATAGAATTTTATCACGAGGTACCAAGCTCTCATGAAGAACATTTTTCTCACCGGGTCTCAAATACTCCTGAATTGGCCAGTCTTTTTTCCCCCAGTGTAGGTCGCGGGCCCGGCTGTCCCACAAGCAAAGGAAGCAGGGATATTTGGTGAAACCGGATTGCTGCCCTAATAGCATGGATAGAATTTTAAAGTCTCCACAAATCATCCACTTATGCTCATCATAACGAATCTTCTGAAGAATCAGGGCCAAATTCTCGTATTTTTCTTGGAGAATAACAGAGTGAGCAATAGGAACTGAAGCGAATGTGTTGCCATTATGAAGAAGAACACCTTTTATGCTGTCTTTTGACGAATCAATGAACAGCCGCCATTCAGCAGGATCATACTTGAGTTTAAACTTTTCCATCACTCCGTATATATCGTTGCAAAATACCAAATCTTCCTCTTTGCTGAAATACTTCAAAAATTGTGTCTCGCGGTTGCAGTACCAATAAAAAGTTGTTCCTGGTGACAATAGATTTTTCTGTTTAAGCCGAGAACCTAGCAGTTAGGCAGCATCTTTTGGGAGTCCTAAATCCCAGACTAAATCATTCAATTCAGCTTGAGAGAAAAGTTCAGGTTTCGGATCTGGTTCAGTTTCAAACTCGGAAGTACTGGACTCATCGGGAAAAGCCATCTGATGAGTCTCATCATGATCAGAACCGTCCACACAAATATGATCCAAAGATTTTGGTGGTTCAGGCACAGGTACTTCGTTGCTATGAGGCATAGGCCTAATTGCTGAGGGAAGGTTGGGGTAACTTATTACGTTCTTATTTTTTAAGTTGTATCCCTTCACAATGCAAGAGCAAAAATAGCAGTCACTGCTGTGGTCTCTTTGTTCACGCCACATCATAGGTATTCCGAAACGAAATGCTTGTTTTTTTACCTTTCATCCATAAGCGTAGATCTTCCTCACATGTCTTGCACACTTTGTGAGGAGCCCACGGTTTGTCTTGATCGCCTAACTTCAAACCGAAATAGGCGAAATATACTTTTTAATAAATGTAGAAATGTTCCTCTGCCGCTTTTTCACGGTATATTCCCCACAAATAAAACAAAAACTGTCCGGACAGTTGACGCAACCTCTGGCTCTGTGAGCCATCACAAATACACAGCACTGCAAACTACAACTGTAGTGAACCACTTCGGAATAAAGCTGGATTACGACTGAGCAAACAAAAGGTAATAATGAACTTGCAAGAAACTGAAATTTGACAGGAACGTTCATGTCGCAACCACCGTGTTTGAGCGAGCGAACGAGGCGAGGCGAACAGGAAAGAACATGCGCCAGCGCAAGTACTGGATTTAGCCCCCCGCCTCCCAATTGTCCTGTTAATGTATAAAATGAATACAAAACACTCTAAAATATCATGAGGGAGTGTTTCTAGTTAGTTAACCATTACAACCTCTATTTTGGGCCAAGAAAATAAACTGCAGTCGGCTAAAAAGAAATTATGTGAACATTCCTTATATGGGTAAGAAATCTAATTTTGCAAGAAAACGTGACGTGATGGAACATTTTGGCTATTTTTCCTGGATTCAGCACCCCAAAATCTATAGGAATCAGTTGCAAAACTGGAGGCAGTTTTTTGGTAGTGTACCTGTGTTATTTATTAGCAGCTGAAGGAGGAGTATGTGGTAAACTGAATTTAACTAATTGCTGTTTGAAAATAGATGATAAGGGTCAAGTAGTTGAAGAAATTGCTAAAGATATGCAAAGACATGCTTATGTGCCAGTACAGACTTGGCACGCCTTGAAATTTCCTAATTGGTTTGCTAACCTTTTCTCTTGGCTGGGAGGATTTAAGACTTTCGTTATCTTAGTACTAATCCTTGTTGCTGTTGTCCTCTGCTTACCATGTTTAATCCCATGTTGCATGCGTTCCCTTCATAGTGCTATTGATAGTACCGTAGAGCGGAAGACCGCAACTAGAATAATGGCTTTATACAAAGCTAGCCCTAATGGATGGGGGGCGTTTCCAATATGGCTGCAACACTCCTTGCTGTGTGAGCTCGCTTCTCGGATGGGAAGGAAGCGCAAAGGCAAGTCGGGGCTGTTGCCCTCCCAGCCCTCTGCTGCCTCGACGCTCATTTCTACAGTTTCTGGCCCTTTGGACCTTTACTTACAGCGGCCTACACGGAGTTCAGACACGACCGGGAGAGAAGCCCGATTGGCGGTTATGCCGGAGATGGATAGCTCGGCTACTGCCTCGGTGATATCACTTTCCCCGGCTATGAGTCCGGCACCGAAGGTTCTTTGCACACACGTCTTACCTGAGGGCTTCCTGGAGGTTCCCTCCTCTGCAGTGTCGGGGGTAGCAGGAGCCTCGGAGGAGCCAGGAAGTGGCGTGTCGTTTGAATTGAACAGTGGAGCTAGGAGCAAGCTCCCGGGTATGCTAACACCGGTGCTAGTAGGAGGTGGGCGCGCGGAGCAGGTCTCCTCTACTCCGCGGGTTGATTCATTGCCGCACATGGAACTGCTTGATTCGGCGTTGGATGTGGAGTCGACTTTCTCTCTGCAGCGTCCTGCAAATTTCACGTTAGAGTCTATTTGGTCTGCTATTGCCTCGTTAGGTGAAGCTTTACTTCCCAGAATGTCCTTTTTAGCTACTAAGGTTACGACTACTATGGGAGCGGTTTCTGTTTTGGAGAAGAAGATGTCTGATATTCGCGTGAGTGGAGAGGACTCTCGGAATAGACTTTCTAGTTTGGAAGATCAATTTGCTATTTCTCAAAAAGACTCTATGACGTTACATATGAAGTTGGAGCAGTTAGAGAATCTTTCAAAAGCTAGTAACTTGAGAATAGTTAATTTTCCCAGGTCACCCTCCATTTGTGCAAAAGATATGTTTAAAGATTATCTATCAGATGTTTTAGGGGTAACACCTGATTTGATGCCTCCTTTAGTGAAAGTTTTCTATTTACCTAAATCAAAGTCTGTTACTTCTGAAAAAGTACAAGAGGGTGGCTTGTTGCATGGGGATGTATTGAATGTTACTGATATTTTGGAAAATACTGGTTCTGATTCTTTTGAACCTTCTACTCTTTTGGTAACATTTGCCTTATTATCAGACCGAGAATGGCTGTTGAAGCTCTTTTTCCGTAAACGGAAATTGCTTTTTCATGGGTTTGCGGTCCGTATTTATCCTGACCTGTCGAGGGAGACGCAGAAACGCCGTAGAGAGTTTCTTTTGTTACGTTCTGGGGTCTTGCAGCTGGGGGGACTCTTTTTTCTCAAAATGCTTGGTGAAATACCAGGCAGTTTCTTATGTGTTTTTTGAGCCCTCCCAGCTGCTGGCCTTTATTAGTGCTCGACGAGCAGTATCCTCTATTGTTTCCTCCTAAATGTACTCTGTTATGTAGATTCTGAACTGGAGTGCTGTTTTTTTTTTTCTTCTTAAAGTTTGGTATTGTATATTAATTCTTGGATTGTCCCCCTTTTTTGTGGACTAGTTTGGCTATTCATTTTATTTTTTCCTATTTCTTACTAATGAGAAATTTTTTTTTTCTTTTTACTATGGCTTTGTTTTCAAATGAATAACCTGTTTCTTCAAGAGAGTGCGTTGTTGCCTTTCTTGGTGTATTGTAAAAATTGCATAAATAAATAAAGTAAAAAAAAAAAAAAAAAAAAAAAAAAAAGCTAGCCCTAATGGAACTAGTAAGAATCCTTTAATCAGGATGTGAATCTTCTAGAAAGTGATTTAATTCTCACACCTTATTAAGTAATAGGGTGAGATTAATCAAAGGGGGGAATGTGGCAGGTGCAGGCCTGTGACCCACGGTGTCTGACATAGGCAGGCCAGCATGGCTAGCTTGACCTGTAAATGAGGCCTGTGGAGAGGCATATAGGATTGCACATCCCCCAACATGCTGCTATTGTAAGAAAGAACTCAGTAGAAATATTGAATTAGCTTAGATAAGCAGAATTGCAGAATTAAGAAATGGAAAAATACAGAAAAGATGTGTTTTAAAGTTACTGATAAGAAAGAGTACATTTGCAGAGAAATATTAAGGAGTGCTGACAGATGAGTTACAGAACCTTGCTCTTCTGCACGCACAAATGGTCCCATAGCCTTGAAAGTGTGAAAGTAACAAGTTGATGAACTGACCATTGTAATTGGGACTAGAAGGGGGCAGGCAGGTGTCATGCCTACAGAAGCCCACAGAAGGAACATAATTGGAGAAACTTATCAGTACCGGGACCAATAGAAGGGCTACGGGAGGTACGGGAGCGTACCGGGACCAATGAAATGTTTTTCTATACCTAGAATGGAACAGAAGTCTATAAAAGTTGTTGTAATGCTTGAAAACTTTGCTCAGCCATTTTGAAATTGCCTTGCTTGAGACTTGTGCACAAATAAATGATTTGGACCTTCTGAACAGACTCCTGGTATCATTGGTTTGTCTGCGCTTTGCTGCTACATATTCCTTGGTGCGTTGGCCGGGAAGTTGTGGAATCAAAGTGTATATAGGGCAATATACCACGACTTTCCGCCTCTATAGGCTTCCCCATTTTAAAACGGACAGTATCAATGGTTTCTCATCCTTTTTTTAGACAATTGTAATACTAGGTCTCCTGATTTCTTTTTAAACACTGGACTACATCATTTTTCTATGGGGTTCTTTTTGGCCATTTTTTATATATACTCTATGGCTGATGGTTGGAAATAGGTTCATTATGTTTTTAAAGGTCAGATCAGTAGGGTGGATGGTTCAAACACCTATGTATACACAGTCTGAATTTCCTTGATTTTTCTTTTTATTTAAACAGTTTTTAATCACACTGTGGGCATTTCATGTTTACGCTTAAGGTACGAGTGTCTTTGTCTCCCATTTGGATTAATGATAATTTATTTATGTGAGTTATTAAGAACTTTTTATGTCTACTTAATATTTACATTTTATTTCCAGTATATTATTTGTTTTTCGTTTTAGTTTGTCGTATTGGCATATTTTGTATATTTATCAATTAGACGTTTTTATATTCAGTTTATTATTACTTATTGTTGTTTTATTCTTATGTATTAAACAATTTGTTTGTAATTTTACTACGTACTTTTATTTTTATTTTTAATTATTCATTCATTTTGTATTGTACATTGATTATCATTATCACTATTATTATTATTACCATTATTATTATTCTTACTTATTTTTATTATTATGATTATTATTTTTATTTTCATTCATGTTATTGTATGCTCTGTTCTAGTTCTATTTTTATACATAGTGGTCTCTGGTCTGGGTCTCCCATTTGTTTTCCATTTTTTTAATGTATAACTATATGTAGTCTTGTATTTTAACGCGTTTATTATATATCTTTTTCAGCTGTTTCTAGTGTACTATTGGTCACATATTATTTATGCGCTCTCTTTACATACATGACTAGCAGTACAATCTGTAAGTATATTTTATTTGTGATCATACATGATTTTTTTCATCATTATGCATTTTTATTGTAATTATTATATTTGTTATTTTATTATGTATTTAATGTTGTTTTATTTATATGTTTTTATTTGGTTTTGCAGTCCTTTAGCCCCCTGATGAAGGCACCTGCCGAAACGCGTTGGGGTTGTTCATAATAAAGTGCTAGTGACCTCATTTCCTGCTCGCTCCTTTTGTTTGTCTTGGACTCTCTGCGAGTTTGGTGCTCTCCTTTGTGTCCAAGGCGAGCCAATATCCACCATAAGGCAGAATTTCCTTACCAACCTTAGCAGAGGTCATAGATGAACCCCTCTAGCCTCGGTGAGCTGAATAGCGAGCCGAACCTCGCACCCCCCCCCCCCTCTAGGCAGAAGGGTTCAGCCGCTGCTGCTTTTCAGTCAGACTGGAAGCCATGTCTGCGAAAGGAACCAAATCCCTAGAATCCCTAAATTCCAGAGCAATCTTGCTCCCCTAAGAAACAAACAAAGATTTCCTTAGCCAGAGGCGGATTCCAGCCTCTTGATTTAGTTAGGCCTTTACCTCCTCAGCCTCCCAAAGCGCCAGATGGTCGAGGTCTCCTCACAGATTGCTAAGCCCATCCGGAGAGCCATACATGCGAAGGACACTGGCTTCTCACAACGTCCCACTCCTATAGGGATGTCCAAAAAAAAAACAGTAGGTCCGAGTCCAGTTTCTAACCGCTAGGCTTTTTTTTTTTTGAGAGAGACCCAAGTAAACCAGACCAATCTGCTAGACCTGGTGCAGGGTAGTTCATGCCATTCCATGGAAAACTTCCCTAAACTGTTAAACTCCAATATGGCCAGGTATGCCAGTAGACTTAAGTTTTGCTAACCAAATACTACCCAATTTCCTGATCGTGACCACTGGGGGAATAACTAGAGTGCTAAACTCATGCCAAAATTAGGAATCACCTGCGGTATAATTGTGGCCACTGGGAAGCTAAACAGAGTTCTAAAACTCATGCCAAAAATTAGGAAAGCTCCTGCAGTATGAACGCAGATACCCAAGGAATCATTTTACAAAGCCCCCTCCCTTTAGGTACAGGGCGATGCCCTATAAGGAAGTTGACCTAGGAAGGCAGCAAAGTACCAACTCAAGTAAAAGCCTTTGTACAAAGTTCCCCTGTGCGTGCAGAATAAAGCAAGCACTGAGACCCCATAGCCCATACATCTCCTGAGACTGGAATTGGCACTAGTCCGTCTACTGCAGGGGCAGATGAACCTCTCTTGGATCAGTGCAGAATTACCAATCAACTTCTTTAACTAATAATGCTGTGCGGTTCAAACCCTTGGTCAGAACAGAGCCCAAATGACCTGCCACGGCCTGCCGCCTATGGCATGACTTATCAAATGCATACACCTAGACCTATCAGTGATACCTGTGCGCATACATTAGTACTGCGCTCAGTCACGAACAAAAAACCTGTGCTATCGTCCCCCCGGGACCAGTTTATAAAGGCACCGAAGCCCACAGGCATAAAACAGGTTAAAATCAACTTCTGCTTTTTTTTTTTTTCAGCAAGTAACTTAATGCACATAAAAAAATGAAACTAACTAAAAGGAGTACATAAACCAAATCCACTAAATAAAAGTGCTGCCGCAAGACGTGGCCTACCCTGCCATGGCAAACGCGCGGGAAAAAGAACCGCGTACCTCAACTGCCGGCCAGACAGTCGCCGCCGAAGCGTGAGCATGGCCCTCAGCTATTAACATCTGTCAGCGTCGCGAAAAGGCACTCACCGTCTCTGCCAATCGGCCCAAAGTCCTCCGGCCATGCTGTGCCTCGCGGTCCGCTGAATCCCCCCTGCATCCCCAATGCTGCCCGGAAGCAAAAGTGGACAGCGGAGGTGGCAAGGACTCTTTCCTTTCCTTTCCTTTTTTTTTTTTTTTTTTTTTTTTTAAATCTAGCACCCTTTTAGTCTTCAAGCAACTTCCCTCAAACAGTAATTGAAATAAATGAAATACCGTAACTTAAAAAGAATAAATTGACTGGCTGCCAGACATTTACAAGATATTCGCCATCTTCCCACATGAAGAACTCTTGAGTTCCAAATGCCACGCGGCCTGATCAGTGCAGGAAGCAGGATCAGTGAACGGTAGCTGGCCTGCTTCCCTCACAGCACTCCTCTCCTGGTCCCAAAGCCTCACCATGAGACTGTGTTCCGTGTGATAAGCCGTCTGAATCGGCTTCCTTCGACCGCTGGCCCTGCGATCCGCAACGCTGCCATCAGCTGAAGCGGAAAGGGCTTTCCCGCTCCTGATTTTCTGCCCTGAGGAGAGCCACCAAAACGGGATGCTCCGAGCAGTCTAAGCTGCCGCCACACAACTCCCCTCCGTCCCATCTAGGAGGGGAGAGCAGCAGACACTCGTGCTGATTCATTCTCTTTTTTTTTTTATACATAGCCCTATCCAAAGCAAACAAAACAAAAGGACCAATAAATGAAATAAAACCGATAGGTAAAGGGAAGCCTTTAAGACTAACTATATTATGTTGTTGTTAAGTGCCGTCGAGTCGGAGTCAACTCATGGCGACCCTCTGGATAGCTATCCTAAATTGTGTTCGGTCTTCAGTCAGGCGGCTCATTGTTGATAGACTGGTACCCATAGCTGCTGTTATTGTATCGATCCATCTCATTGTTGGCCTTCCTCTTTTGCGTTGGCCTTCTATCTTGCCAAGCATAATGTCTTTCTCTAATGATTTCTCTCTTCGCATGATGTGTCCAAAGTATGAAAGTCAAAGTCTTGTCATCTGAGCTTCTAAAGAAAGCTTAGGTTTGATCTCCTCTAGTACCGACTGGTTTGTTCTTCGGGCAGTCCATGGTATACACAGTATTCGCCGCCAACACCATAATTCAAAGGCATCAATTTTCTTCCTATCTGTCTTTTTCACTGTCCAGCTTTCACATCCATATGATGTTATTGAAAATACCATGGCTTGAACAAGTCAAATGTTTGTATGGAGAGAGACATCTCTGCTCTTGAGAATCTTATCTAGGTCTTTCATAGCCATGACTGCTTGTTGCTTCTTTATTGATAGTTGATCCAAGTAGGTTAAAGTTGTTCACAATTTCAATTTCTTCTCCTTCAACGATGAACCTGTTGATTATGCCAGTTGTCATGATCTTTGTCTTCTTTACATTAAGGTGCAGGCCCATTTTGAGACTATGTTCTTTGATTGTGAGAAGCAAATGTTTCAGATCATCTTCACTTTCTGCCAGTAATGTGGTATCATCAGCATAGCGAAGGTTGTTGATGAGTCTTCCACCAATCTTCACACCTCTGTTGTCTTCATACAATCCTGCTTCTCTGATGATTTGTTCTGCATATTGCCACAAGGTGTCGTGACACAAAGATTGCGCGCCACTATGTAGCGCTATAAAGAACAATAAGACCTGAGTGAAGGGTAATAAAAGGCTTTATTCCCCGTTATAATGCATGGGTTCAAATTAGAGATACGTTGATTAACAAAATAGTCCTTGGTTTCAAAAGGTGCCAAGGCTCTCTGGCTTGAGAACTGTTACTTCACAGTTTATAGCAGGCTTTTCTTAAAGGTAATATTCTTCACAATAAACAACCAAAAGTATATTTACATTCATTCTTCGTTACAGCAGGCACACTTGGGAGCGTAGGCCGTGCACCAATCGCACTCCATGTCCTCCGGCAAAGATGAGGGAATAGTATGGGGGAAATCCACCTCCATCATATCCTCTTCCTCATTTTGGGTCAAAGGGGTTTTCACTATCCCTGTCTAGGTTAGCCTGACAATCTTCAGCATGGGAGTTTTGCTTTAGGTAAGCAGGAACTCTTATGGCTGGTGGTAAATTAGAATACCAATCTTTATTCAGGTTGTTTTTAGAGAGAAGCTTTCTTTGCGGATGGCTTCCAGCAGTGCAGTGCTTAGGGTTAAACCTTACTGTTTCAAACCTTGGCTCATGGAGTAAAAACCTCTGTTGTTTATACAACTGTTTTTCCTTCTGACTGGGTAAAACTGAGCAGTGCTTTTCTGGAGATAAACTCCTTACAGAACCTTCCCCTCTGGTTCTTAGCTTCCTTCTCCTTGTATCATAAACAGGCAGAGTAAAAGAACTAGGCGTGGCACCGCCTCTTACCTTGGAGCACCTTCTACCAAACTCTCCTTGCCCAATAGGCTTAGTTTGGATTCTATGGCTTCCCACCTCGTGTGGTCTGTTTCTGTTCCAACTTCCAGCTTGGCCTCTTTCACAGCAAACAGGTTTGTACCTCTGATAGCTTCTAGGCTTTACTGTTGGTTCAGCTTCTAGTTCAGCTCCGGTTCCAGTTCCTTCCTTTCTCAGCTCCTGCTGTTGTTCCCACTGCTTATTTGTCCATGGCTTTCTTTGCAACTGCTGCCATCTCCATTGCTGTGTCTTTCGGTTCTGCTCCTGCTTTTGCCTCTCCTTCTCCTCCTGCCTTTGCCTCTCCTTCTCCTCCTCCCTCTCAAGAGCGTTCTGCTCTGGTTTATAAAGAGAACCTTTGTTACTGACTTCCTGGTTCTCTGTCAGCTGCAGGTCATTACTGTGATTAGATTCACTAGGATCAGTATGTCTGCTCCCGCTCCCTCTATGTGTGCCAGGAGGTAACTGCACCTCTAGTTCCTCTAAATCAGGATTTCTTTTCATAAAATCAGCTTTATTAGTGTCCGCATCATGACAATATAAATTAAACAGGTAGGGGGAAAGTATGCAGCCTTGTCTTGCACCTTTGCTTATTTTAAACCATTCTGTTTCTCCTTGTTCCGTTCGAACTGTTGCTTCTTGATCAATGTACAGATTGTGCAAGAGAACGATCAGGTGTTCTGGTATACCCATGCTTCTTAATGTGGTCCAGAGTTTCTCATGGTTTACACAGTCAAAAGCCTTGCTATAGTCGATAAAGCACAGATAGATATCCTTTTGGTATTCTTTAGTCTTTTCAAGGATCCATCTCACATCTGCAATGATGTCTCTCGTTCCTCACCCTTTCCTGAACCCTGCTTGCACTTCAGGTAGTTCTTGTTCCAGGTATGGTTGTAGCCTCTTTTGAATAATCTTTAGTAGAATCTTGCTGGCATGTGAGATCAGAGTGATTGTGCGATAATTTCCACAGTCAGTTGGATCACCTTTCTTTAGTATTGGTATAAACACAGATCTTTTCCAGTCAGTTGGCCATGATGTTGTCTGCCATATTTCTTGGCAGAGCCTTGTGAGTACAGTAACAGCTGCATCAGATTGCTGCAATACTTCTATGGGAATGCTATCAATGCCTGGTGCTTTGTTCTTTGATAAGGCTTTCAATGCTGCTTCAACTTCTTCTTTCATCACCAGTGGTTCCCGATCATAAGGTACAGGTTGAAACGACTGTTGGTCCACTTGATCTTTATCATATAAAAACTCTGTATATTCCTTCCACCTTTTCTTGATCTTCTCAGCGTCATTCAACATAGAACCTTGAGCATCTTGTAACATTCCAATTCGAGGCTGGAACTTTTTCTTTAACTCTCGTAGCTTTAGGAAAGCCGATCTTGTTCTTCCTCTAATAGTTTCTGCTTCTATTTCCTTGCAAGTGTCATTGTAGTACTTTTCCTTGTCCTGTCTTGCTGCACGTTGGAAATCTCTGTTGAGTTCTGCGATTGTCTTTCTTTCTCCTCTGGCTTTAGCTTCTCTGCGTTTCTGGGCAATTTTCAGAGTTTCTTCCATCATCCATTTTGGCCGTTTTTGCTTTTTCACCTTTTGTAGAAACTTCTCGCTTTCTTCCAACACAACCTTCTTGATGTCATTCCATAACTCTTCTGGAGCTCTGTCATTTGTATCTAAATCAGCAAATCGATTTTGCAGGCAGTCTTTAAATTCCAGTGGTATATTCTCAAGGTCATATTTTGCTGCATTCATGATTGGTTTGCTCTTTTTCAACTTTAGCTTGAGTCTGCATACTAGGAGTTGATGATCTGTACCACAGTCAGAACCAGGTTTTGTCTTTGTTGACGTTACAGAGCTTTTCCATCGTTGACTTCCACAGATGTAGTCAATTTGATTTTTATACAATCCATTGGGTGAAGTCCATGTGTACAGTCGCCGCTTGTGTTGCTGGAAGAAGGTGTTTTGAGATGAATAGATCATTGGTCTTGCAGAATTCTATCAGTCTTTCTCCAGCTTCATTTCTGTTGCCAAGTCCATATTTTCCAACTACTTTGCCTTCTTCTTTGTTGCCAACTTTTGTGTTCCAGTCACCCATGACTATCAGGATATCCTGTTTGCATGTTCTGTCAATTTCAGCTTGAACTTGTTCATAGAACTCTTCAATTTCATTCTCTTCTGCAGCTGTTGTTGGGGCATATACTTGAATTATAGTTGTGTTGATAGGCAATCCTCGTAGACAAATAGAGATTAAGCGTTCGCTGACTGCATTGTATTTCATTACAGTTCTTGCAAGTTTCTTCTTTATTATAAATGCAACACCATTTCTTCTTTGTCTTTCATTTCCAGCATAGTAGACCATGTGATCATCTAATGCAAAGTGCCCCATGCCAGTCCATTTCAGTTCGCTGACACCCAATAGATCAAGTTGTACACGTTCCATTTCATTCTTGACCACCTCCAACTTCCCTTGGTTCATGCTTCGTACGTTCCATGTTCCAATGTGTAAGACATCTTTACAGCTTCTGACTCTCATTTCATGCGCAGCTACATCAGCAGTCAGACTTCCCGAGGGCTTTGATCCAACCACATCATAAATGCTGGCTTTATTCTGAAACGTTTTCAGCTCTTCCCCAGTAGCTAGTTTAGTGCCTTCCGACCTGGGGGGTCTCATCTTCCAGCACCATAGCACAATTTGTTTTGTTGTAACTATCGATTGGGATTTCATGGCAAGATACAGAAGTAGATTGCCGGGCCTTTCTTCCGCGCAGTTTAAGTTTGGTGTTGTTGCCGTTGTCACAAAAATGTGATCCTCTGCCGTCAACACTCTCCCATTCTGCTGCTGCCCAGACTAACTATACTACACTTCAATTAATTGAAGGTAAACTATAATAACATTATATTAATTATATTAACCTATTAATTTACATTGGATCATCTTAACTTAATTGAATCAACTGGGATGAATTTGACCAAAATTAAGGCACCATTATTAAGGCAATGAAACCAAATAATTAATCACTGCCAATTAAAGCTAAATTAAACTAAATTAAAACTGAGATAAAACTGAATTAATTCCTTATCTGCTCCTCAAGTGAGCCCAGCACCTAGGCTCACTACATTCTCCTGCTGCATAGAGACTGGACACACTGGGGCTGATGGGAGATACCAGCAGGTTATATCCAGTGTGTGATAAGGAAGCTTATCATAGCTCAGGAAGGAGCTATAGAAAAGGTGAAGTGACTCTGAACAAGCAACCTGTCAGTTCTGGTAGAAATAAAAAAACAGAATATTTCCATAAAAGACTACCAGTCCCAGAATGCACCAGGTTTCCAACAGCCATTAGTGGAGCTGAAGTGGGAAAACGTGTGTTCAATCAGGAGGGCTATGAGGTAATCCCCAAGCACTCATCTCAAAGGGCAGGGCCTGATTCAGCACAGCTGCGCTGTGCTAGGGTGGAGCACTCATTAAAGCAGAATAAAGGTAGAGTTTATTCTACAGAGAATTATCCTCATCTTGATCCTCATCCTCAGTTTCATCTGGGAGATCCTTATCCTCAGAATCAGCTTGGATATCCTCAGCTTGGACGTCTTCATCATCTGGAGGATCATCAGAAGCAGAAGCCAGAGCGGACGGACAGAGAGGGCAAGAAACCCTTTGGAAGAAAGAAGAGAAAAGCATTTGGGAGGTCTAAAGGAGTCCAGAGCAGTACGTATACTGGAAGACATTCAAAAAGCCAGCATACACCATTGGACTGGAGAAAACCAGAGGAGTGGTGCTGCAGAGCTAGGAATCTCCAGACGGTACCTGTGAGGGAGACGGCTGCACTTGGAAGGGACCCTAGGACCCGTGCCAGAAGGTATGTGAAGAGAGATCCAGTGTCCAGGGATCTGAATTGGAAGGCTGGACATCAGAACTGGACTACATACTGGCCAGGCTATTTAGAGAGGAACTCTAACAGCAATGGAAGCTCAGGTATGAACACTGATCTATGCCCTTGCTATAACCTTGAAAGACAGCAGGGAAACAAGTATTCTCCTGAGAGTGCTCCATTGAGAAATTCCTCTGTGCCAATCCATGATATTGAACCCATGATTGTTGAAGAAGGGGGAGCGGTCTTAGATACAGGCTGTGAATATATGGATTGCTCTCTGTCTAAACTCCTTTGGTAATTTACTGTTACAAAGTACAACGACCATCACAAAGAAATACAAACTTGTTCTTTAATCTACTCAGAAAAGCTCCTGCGTAGGATTTTGAGCCATGCAGTAGAAATTAAGCCAGCTAAGGGGTTTCAGCTGGATAACTGCTAGCAATTGAGCCTTACCTAATTGCTTGTGAGCTCTGAGGGAATCACTTCTGAATCTATGTGTGAAGATATAAGAAGTTAACCTGAAAAGAACAGTTTTTCCCTTCTTTGTGGGTTTTGCTTGTTGTTTGAAACACTGCTAAGAAAATATTAGCTAAAGCCTACAGAAAAGACCAGTTTGTTACCAACCAGGTCTTTATTCTTTTGCTTTGATTGCCTGACAAGTTCATCTGTTGTTTTCCTGATTTTGTTTTTCTAAGTTTAACACTGAAAGCAAGTATCCTGTTTTATGTGCTACCAAGCATATCTGTGTTGGGAGAAATAACCCCATAAATAAATATCTTATTGGCTTTACACTCAAGCACAACTAATTATTGTGAGCAGCTGTGTCTGGTGTGAATGGACTGCATTTCCCACAATCCCTTGCAAATCATATTGATATATGCACTTGCCAAGACTGTGAACATTCTCACCCAGGCAGCCGTCTGACAAGTGATGTCACGACTTTGACATGCCCAGTCTCCAAGCTGCAGGAGGAGGTACACTACCCAGAGGTGGAGGACTAAACTGGAGGAACGATAAGGAACTGCCATTGGTAAAAAGAATCCTGCAAACTTTATTCATGAGCTGGAACAAATTGCAGTAGAGGAGTGGGAGAAACTATCAGCAGACAGATATATGAAACTTATAGATGACTACAAGAAATGTTTGGAGGCTGTCATCACTGCAAGGGGTTGTGCAAACAAGTATTACTGAAGGGTACCATTAATCCTGTCCAGGTCATATTTTGTTTTGTTTTCTTTCTCAGAAATTACTACGTTTAAGTTGCCTGGACATTTTTTTTGTTGTATACCTTTGAACATAGTATTAAAATATTATGATGACATACAGCTGAAATATTTACAATTATTTTTCAAGATGTTGTATACAACATATGTAAAATGCAAGGGTGCCAACAATGTTGATCACAACTGTACATGTTCAGTAATTTTATTCTTTATAATGGTTTCTTCAATTTTGCCTGGAACTGACGTCAAGCTCACCATTCTATAGTTTCCTGGATCACCTCGGAGCTCTTTTTTTTTTTTAAATTGGTGTTACATTGGCCATTCTCCAGTCTTCAGGTACTACAGATGATTTTAATGATAGTTCACTAATTAATAATAGTAGGTCTGCAATCTCATATCTGCATACTGTACTTGAATGCAACTCACCTTGATCTTCTCATGGAAAGGCACGAGCTAAATACTATGTTTATGTTTATTGAATTTGATAGACCACCTTTCAATTCAAAAGCAAAGCGGTGTACAATAGTCCAAAATCAAAGTAGACGGCCGATGGCCTGGAAGAGGAAAAGAAATTACAATATCAAAATGACAGCAAAGATCATGCATACCAGACAGAAGGGAGGAACACACAGGAGGACAAGGGATCACGCAGAAAGGGAGGGAAGGTTGAAAGCAGAGGAAAATAAGTGGGTTTTCAACTGGGATTTAAAGGTACGATAATCTTTTTCAAGCCTGAGGGGAGTACTAATAATAAATTATTTAAAAAAATAAATACAAAAGATATCACCTCCTTTTTCTTGCTGACCAATCCTCTCCAGATGCACCTAGGCATCCTTCTGGCTTTTATAACTCTTTGGCCTCTTTAAGATCATCTGATATGATAAGCTCCAGGTCCCAGTACTTCACCCACTATGATGTACTGCTCCCTTGTCTTTTTGCAGCCTTGCATTTTTTAGCATTAAATCTTAGCTGCCAAATTCTTGATCATTCTTCAAGCTTCGCTAGATCCCTCCCACCTTCCAGGGCGTCTACCCTATTGCATATTTTGCTATCATCTGCAAAGAGACAGTACTTTTCCTGAAAGACCTTCTACAATATTGCTTACAAAAAATGTTAAAAAGAATAGGACCAAAGATTGATTCCTGAGGCATGCCACTGGCAATGCCCCTATCTTCAGAGTGAACTCCATTTACTACTATCCTCTGTCACCTCCTCACTCAACCAGTTTCTTACCTAGTCAATTAGAGTCTATCCCTGGAGCACTCAGTTTAATTATAAATCGCTGATGTTGAACGATATCAAAGGCCTTGCTAGCATACCAGATCTAGTGCTCTTCCCTGATCCAATTCTCTGGTCACCCAGGCATGTGGAGCTAATTGAAATGGATGATACTGCACAGGACAGCCAAAAGTATAAACCAATATTAGCCAATAAACTAAGCAATGGGGCCTAAAAATAGAAGGGGAGAATCAAAGGTAAACATAAAAAATATGTTTACGGGTGGTTGAGCTTGAGGGAGTTTATTCTTAGGTGTTTGCAGCTCAATATAACAGTGCAAGGGAGTTACATTCCAGGAATTCATAATGCAGTTGCTGATGCTTTGTCTTGTTAAAAGTGGACTGTATTCCAAAGACTGGTTCCTGGAGCAGTGGAACGAGGCACTGAATTTCCATCCTACCACTGGCTACTCAGAATAAAGCATGGGAGCTGCTGCAGCATTCGGTAGCACTGGAGACGTGGGCAGTTTACAAAGGGGCTGGTGCAGAGTGGGAGATTGCCACCAACCCAATTTCTCTGCCTGAAGTAGAGTGGATGAGGGAATGATAGTAGATTTCATCACTAAAGCAAAGAAGGAGGGTGTATCACAAGTGACAGTTACTTCAGACATTGTGTATTTTTCCTTCTTTCAAATGCCTAGGGATGGGGTAACCTGGCTGGCAGTTTTATTGGTTGAAGTCCTGTGGTTGATAAGAAGCAGCCAATTACATATAATATTTTGGTTCAGTTATGGCTGCTGTTGGGGGTATGTATCTGATTTTGAGGCATGCCTATTTCGCACTGCTTTCATTTGCGGTGGTGTTTTTAGGATCACTGCGAGATTCAAGGTCTTGAGATGCAGAGTCTGGTCTTTTCCTGGAACATGTGCATGTTACTAAAGAGATCTTATGCTTGAAGATCAGACTCTCTAAGACTAATCAACAAGGCTGGGTAAAGGTAATGCAATAGCAAAAAGTAGAAGAGATTACCTGCCCAGCTGCTAATGTTTTGTATTTCTTAGACAAGCAACCAGTGGGAGATAGACAGTTTTTGGTATCTCAGGATGCTATCCCATTAACATACTTTCGATTTGCAGCAGTCTTAAAGAAGGCCCTGGGAGTCATCAATTTGAACCCTAGTGATTAGGCAATATGTTCTTTCCGTATAGGCGCAGCCATGGGGGCTGCAGAATCTGGGCTGCCCACTCCAGTTATTCTGTGCATCTGAAGATGGAAGTCAAAGACTTATGCAAAGTATACCCAATTGCCCAAAAAACATAAGAAGGCCATGTGTTAATTGTATTTTTCTTTTTTATAGATCTGATAAAATGGGGGAATATAAATTTGAATAGACTGTGTTGTGGGCCATTTATTTATCTTTTGGGCATTTTGAGGCACACCTTGGATTGGAGTCATCTAGCGCTGCAGTGGTCTGGATGGGAATCTGGTAAATGTGTTGGGACCAATAGATACCTCAGTTGAGGGCCCAATAGGTTGAACAACTTATGGCCTAGATGATAATTATATATTTGGGGGGAAATGACCTTGGTAAAATTATGGGCAGAAATCTTTTGGAGTGGACACAGCAAGATTTTTCCCAACTTAGATTGTAAGCCCTCCAGGGACAGGGAAATGCCTACTATACTATTCCTGGAAAGGCATGAGCTAAATACTACTAAACAAACTCCCATGCCCCTTTGACAGGTTTAAGCAGTGGACGTGATTTATGTGCATGCTGGGGGTAGAATGCAGGGGTATAGAATAGGGAAGGATAGTGCCAATGATTGCGTCCAATTGCTTACAGTTCTCTGATTAACTCTTCAGTGCTGCTGCAGCTTTTAAAATGTTGTCTGCAGTAGGAGGTAGGATACAAGGAAGGGCAGGCTGAACAAATAGATGAGCAGCTCCTTGCTCCTACCAGCCTGCTACTTCAAATGTATGATGCGTGTCTACTAAAACGGGCTAAACGGGTTAACCTGGGCTATCTGCTCCTAGATCCCATTGAATAACATGGGACCTAAGTGCTGGTAGCCCGGCTTAGTAGACATACCCCTTTGACAATCTAGGTAAGTACCCAATTCACCTAATGCTTAACCAGTCCTGCAAGTGGGCTGAGAGATAGGGAAGACAGGATTCATTGCCCATTGTTATGCCTTATGATCTTGGGCAAGTCATTTTAACCTTCCACTGCCTCAGGTACAAAATTAGATTTTAAGTCCTCCAGGAACAGGAAAATACATACTATACCTAAATGTAACTCACCTTGCACTTCTGAGAAATGCGTTGAGCTAAATCCAATTCCCCTCCCTTCCAAAACATAAATAGCTTAAACACATAAATATATATTTATTTATATTTCCAGAATAAAAAAATGTCATTTGTATATAAACAAAGTGGGTGGGGGTTTTTTTTGGTTTTTTTTTTACATACAGCAACCGTTACATAACAATAACGAAACATGTATACTTATATATGTACACTCCTTAAACACTTCCCCCCTCCCCATCAAAACAAACAGATCTATAGACAGCATAAAAACATTATCTGGGCATGGCCATAATGCAAATTCAGGCTATCTGGAATGTCCACCCAGATAAAGCATAGTTACTCACCTGTAACAGGTGATCTCCGGGAACAGCAGGAATTTAGTCTTCACATATGGGTATCGTCGGTACCGACGAAGCCTGCATGGGAACGCTCCCCAGCATCCAATTAGAAAGCTTTTGGGAGCAACCCACAGCGCCTGCGTGCTGCCTTCCCGCCTTTCCCAACTGCCTCTCTCCAGTTGAGTTTAAAGCTGAGACAAAAAGAGAGAGAGTGAAAGAGAAAGAGATAAATAGAGAGATACAACTCCTAGGGGAGGTGGGTGGGTTGTGAAGACTAAATTCCTTCTGTTCCCGGAGATCACCTGTTACAGGTGAGTAAGTATGCTATCTCCAGGAACAAGCAGGAATGTAGTCTTCACATATGGGGACTCCCTAGCTTTAGATGCCAGGGAGAGACCCCAGAAATTGTGTGTCCCTGTGAAAGGGCTCCACTTCCCCCCATGGATCTCTGGCATCCAACCAGGGATGGTGGGTAGGAGTTGATGAGGTATGGAACAGGTGTTGAAGAACAGCCTGACCAAACAAGGCATCCCGGCGGGAGTCCTTGTCCAAGCAGTAATGGGCTGTGAAGGTATGAACCGAGGCCCAAGAGGCTGCTCGACAGATGTCATCGATAGACACAGAGTGCAGATGTGCCATTGAAGCTGCCATGGCTCTCACATTTTGAGCTGTGACATGGCCCTCCAGAGGAAGATTCTTACTCTGATAGGCAAAGGAAATACACGTGCAATCCAGCTGGACAGTGTTCTCTTGGAGACTGGAAATCCCAAATGAGAAGGACCAAAAGCAACAAAGAGTTGAGAGGACTTTCTATGTTGCTGTGTTCTTTGCAAGTAAAAGGCTAAAGCTCTTTTACAGTCCAAAGTATGAAGATTCCTTTCTGCATTAGATGCATGAGGCCTTGGAAAAAACTCAGGCAGGTAGACCGCTTGGTTTAAATGAAAAGGCGAGACTACCTTTGGCATAAAGTGTGGATGAGTCCCATGGACTACCTTGTCATGATGGAACCTTGTATAAGGTGGATCAGCTACTAGTGCCTGCAACTCACTGATGCGGCGTGCTGATGTGACTGCAATGAGAAAGATAACTTTCCAAGAAAAGAATTTCAATGAGGTAGTAGCCAGGGGTTTGAAAGGTGGCTTCATGAGTTGACCAAGAACCAGGTTTAAGTCCCATGCCACCGGTGGTGGCCTAATGGGAGGCTTAGTTAGAAGGCCTCTCATAAATCTTGCTATAAGAGGATGAGAGGAAATAGGTTGTCCATTTAGAGCTGGGGTCACCAACCTCCAGAGGGCTGCGGGCCGCACAGCCGACTACCGGGAGTCTCGCGGGCCGCACCCCCCTTCTCCCCGCCCCCGCGAAAAAAAACAAACGCAAAATTATGAAAACAATGGCTGATCACCTTTATTGAATTTCATGAGATGGCTGATGATTCATGCTAGCAGACAAACGGTTAAAGTCCGGCTTCACAGATGACACTGACAGGAGAAGGGACGCTTGCAGGTGGTCGTCGGTGATGCATGGTTGTGTGCATGATTGTGGGTGCTCATGGGTTGAGCTGTTGTGGTGTCTGGGCAGAGGGGGTTGCAGGGTTTGGCTGAGTGGGGGTGGAGGATTAGGAGGGGTGTTAGGAGATAGATGGGGGCTAGGAGTGGTGGCATGCTGTGTGGGAGTACCTGGGTTCTCCAAGCGGTGTGGTCGTTTTCTTTGCGGGGTGCGCCAACGAGCGGTCGAGATGATCTTTAACCATGAAGGAAGGCTGCGCACAACGAGAAGGGAAAAGGGCAGCGCAAGTAACTCACTCAAACCTCCGCCTGTAATGTCAGGAGCGCGGGGCCGCAGGAAGTCGGAGGGAGCCGGTTACTCGCCGGCCGCTGTGAGGCTCCCAGATGCAGGAGGAGGGGGGTGAAATTGAGGGAAGAAAAATCTACCTGCAAACGCTGCTGAAAAGAGCAAAGGGGGGAGGCGTCTTTCAGGCACTGACAACCGCCCACACCAGCGACTTTCCTAATGCAGTGGGTTATCCCACGTTCCCCTCTTGCTCCGTCTTCATATCCTTCGTTCCCCACCCTCCACTACCATCCAGAATGGAGAGGCTGCCAGTTCTAGAGCATCCTGGAAGAATGACCAATCAGAGGGCGCCTGGCGTCAACGAGCCGCCTCCATAGGTCCAATCGGCACGGTTTGCCCCGCCTTTCTCGGTAGCTCTCCACCTGCAGGCAGATCCTTAAAATAGGTTGGTGCAGCTGGTGGAAAAAAAGTGCAGTGTGTGGCATTGCGGAGATGCTGCAGTTGTGTACTTTTCAAAAATAGGCTATTGGTCGCGTTGTAAAAGTTCCTAAATGCAGATATTTTGTGCACAAAGTGCACTTTTGCAAAGTCACTTCACAGTCATGCCGCGGGCCGCAGATACAATGACGGGAATCCTTGGCGGGCCGCACGTAATGTTAACCGGGGTAGAGCCTCGCGGGCCGCACGAAGGGACCTCGCGGGCCGCAGGTTGGTGACCCCTGATTTAGAGGCTTGAAAGAAGCTGCAATAGCACTCAAATGGACCCTTACTGAGTTAGTTTTAAGTCCTGCATTGGATAAATGAAGGAGATACTCCAGTAATGATTCCAGAGGTATCGCAAGGGGGTTAAGACCCTTCTGCGAACACTATATGGTAAACCTATTCCACTTGAAAGCATAAGAGCGTCTTGTGGAAGGCTTCCTGGAAGCATAAAGGATATCCTTTACTTGCTGAGGGAGGTTAAGATCATGAAGATCTAGGCCTTCAGCAATCAAGCCCTGAGATGCAGAGACTGGGGACTGGGATGCCATAACATTCCGTCCTCCTGAGACAGGAGATCTGGAGCAGATCCTAACTCCAGGGAGGGAGCTTGAGAGAGATGTAGAAGCAGAGGGTACCACACTTGCCGTGGCCAATGTGGAGCTATGAGAATCATACGGCCTCTGTCTTTCTGAAGCTTGAGCAGGGTTTTGGGAATCAGGGGAATGGGTGGAAAGGCATAAAGGAAGTCTTGACCCCAATGAAGGAGGAAGCATCCCTGGCCTGAGAACCCTGAGCCGGAATTCTGGAACAGAACCGGGAAAGTTTGGCATTCAACAGACTTGCAAAGAGGTCTATGTCCGGGATTCCCCAAATTTGAAATATCTTGGCCACCTGGTCTGCATGTAGAGACCATTCATGTGGAAGCAGAACTCGACTGAGTCTGTCAGCCCAAGAGTTTTGTATGCCTGGAAGATACACTGCCAAGAGATGAATCTGATGCTCTCTGGCGAGGGCCCATAGTCGCAAAGCTTTGTTGCAAAGTGACAGAGAGCCTGTTCCCCCCTGCTTGTTCACGTAAAACATGGCTACCTGATTGTCCGTATGAATCAGTTCTGTCTTGTAGCTGAGCAGGGTGTGGAACACTCGAAGAGCAAGGAAGATTGCTCTGAGCTCTAAGAGATTGATATGTAGATGAGTCTCCTGTGGAGTCCAGGTGCCTTGGGTGGAGAGGTCTTGCAGATGAGCTCCCCAACCCATTGAAGCATCTGTTGTGAGAGTTGCCTGGGGTAAAGGTTGTTGAAATGGGGACCCCAGCAACAGGTTTTGAGTGGACTGCCACCATTGGAGGGACAAAATAAGGCGATTTGTGTTTGCTATTTTGTCTGACAGGCACCCTGATGCCTGGGTCCATTGAGTGGATAAAGTCCACTGGGCTGCTCTCATATGGAGGCGAGCATAAGGAACCACATGCACTGTAGATGCCATGTGGCCTAGTAGCTGTAATATTTCTCGGGCAGTGAGGTGAGCTTTAGCACTGCTTGAGAAGCTAACTGCACCATGCGAAGGCAACGGGTCTGAGGAAGATAGGCTCTTGCTTTTCTGGTATCCAGCAAAGCTCCTATGAACTCTAGAGACTGAGTGGGAGTTAGACTGGATTTTGGGATGTTTATGACCAGACCCAAATACTGAAGGATACGCATTGTGCAAGATAGAGAAGTCCTGGCCTCTGACTCTGATGGGGCTCGAATGAGCCAGTCGTCTAAGTAGGGGAAGACGAATATCCCTAGAGTGCGGAGAAATGCTGCTACCACAGCCATGCATTTCGTAAACACTCTTGGTGCTGAGGCCAGGCCAAAAGGAAGCACCCTGTATTGGTAGTGCTTTCCTTGAAAAAGGAACCGAAGGAACTTTCTGTGAGTTGGATAAGAACATGAGTGTATGCATCCTTGAGATCTAGAGAACAAAGCCAATCCTGACTCTGAAGGTATGGCAGCAGAGTTCCCAGAGAAATCATCTTGAATTTCTCTTTGAACAGGAATTTGTTCAATTCTCTGAGGTCCAAAATAGGTCTGTATCCCCCCTGTTTTCTTTGGGATAAGGAAATAGGGGGAGTAAAACCCTGTACCCTGTTGATGAATGGGTACTTCTTCTATTGCCCCTTGGGCAAGAAGCATAGTGACCTCTTGATCTAACAGGTTGATGAGAGAGGTCTGAGACTTGAACTGTCTTACCATTGTGGGAGGGGGCATGCACAGAAAGTGCAGCTTGTACCCCTCTCTTATAATGGAGAGTGTCCAATGCTCTGCTGTTATCTGCCCCCATCTGGGGGCAAAGTGACATAACCTTCCTGGAATGGTGGAAGGCTCTGATCCATTGAGGGCCAGGAAGGCTAAGTTCTCTAGATGAAAGTCAAAGGCCTTGTGGAAGCTGAGACTGCTGAGATGGTTGAGGCTTAGCAGTCTTTGCTTTCCTTTGTTTAGGTGGTTGCTGATTCTTTCGAGCAGGCTGACCTGCAGAACGTCCCTGCTGGGAATAAGAGGGATAAAACCTCTTCTTTTTTGAGAAGAAAGAAATCTTTTAAGAAACCTTTCTCGCAGGATCAGCTGTGGCTTTGGATAACCTATCCAAAGTGAAGTTGTCAGCATCCAACTCATTGGCTTTCTCCTGCCAATTCTTGCCAAATAAATTCTCACCTGTACAAGGGATATTGCCCAGTTTGTCCTGCACCCAGAGCTCCAAATAAGATGCCTGGAGCCAGGCAATTCTATGTGCACCTATGGCAATGGCAGAGGTTCTGCTTATGCACTCAAAACAGTCAAAAGCTGCACGATTGACAAACTTAGAAACATCCTGGGCATGTTTAACCAGTGTGAGAAAATCCTGCCTTTTGTCCTCAGGAAAGAGAGGGCTAAAAATCTCTAAATCTCCTGTGACTTCTTTAAGGAACATTCCCATATATAAAATATAGGAACTGATCCTGGCAGAAAGCATGGAAGCCTGGAAAGTATGACGTCCAAAGGCATCCAAGGTTCTACACTCACGTCCTGGAGGATTAGAGGCATGCCTCTTTGCACTCCTGATCTTTCTCATAGCTGACTCCACAACAATGGAGTGGTGAGGAAGCTGAGTTTTCTGGAAGCCAGGACAAGGAGGGACTCGATATATGGTATCCAGTCTGATAGAGTGAGGAGAGGTGGTAAGAGGTGTCTCCCACATTCTCAACATGAGATCATGTAAGATCTCATGGATAGGCAAGGTAGCTGCCTCCTTAGGAGCTTTGGGATATTGTAAAATCTCCAACTCCTTAGCTCTGGGCTCTGTTTCGGGAGTCACAGTAATGAACAAACCACGAGCCACCTCCCTGATGAAATCCTGAAAGGAGATATCTTCTGGAGGAGACATCCTACGTTTAGGAGAGGAAGGCTCCTCCGGGAGAAGTATCCCGGTACCGGCAGAGCTGTCAGAATCTTCGGAGTCCTCCGAGGATTCGAAGTACTATCTGTCTGGGTGCTCTTGAAGAGCCTGATACCTGTACCGACCGAAGTCGGTACCGGGGGTAATCGGTACTGGTGTATCGGCACCGGAAGGCATCGCATGACTGGGTACTGGCAAAGCCGATACCGATGCCATTGGTACCGGTACCGGTTTAACTGTCTAACGCGGTTCCGAGGGTGTCGATGCCACAAGGAGAGCCGCCAGACTGCGTTCAATAGCCAGGAACCTCTGGTCTATCGACGCTGCCGATGCCTGGGTATCGGTACCGGAAGCAGCCGGTACCCCAGAGCATGGCACCAGTAGTTCTGCCGAGGTCGAGGCCTCGAGAACATCCTGGAGCCCCGATAATGCTTTGGAAGCCGAAAACTCCCGCCGGGGCAATTTTGCCGGTACAGAACCCTCAAGGGCAATGCCAGAGGCATCTCGATGCTTAGAAGGAGATCTACCCTTTGAGGACCAGCTAGACTTATGTTTAGTTACCTGAGATCCATGGGAGGAAGACGAAGCCCTGGAAGACGTCGATGCCACAGAAGCTGCATCGGAGGGAAAAAGGGCGCTGAGCTTAGCAGCTCGATTTTGTCGACCCCTCATGGACATCATGGCACAAGCCATACACTCGGCGATGGAGTGGTCAGGAGCTAAACATTTAAGACACCACTCATGGGTGTTGGTGACGGAGATGGTACCGCCACACTTGGTGCACTTTTTGAAACCCGAAGTGGGTTTTTCCATAATGGAGGAAATTTTGTGCCTAAGGCCTAAAATGGCGCGTGCACCTGGGAAGAAAAGTTTGGAAAAATAGAATATATATATATATATATATATATATATATATATATATATATATTTCTTTTTTTTAAACGAAGAAAGAAAGAAAAGAGAACCGGCGGTACCGGTATAGCGTCGAGGAAGGCAGACGCGACCACAAAAAAGGAAGAATAAGGAAAAACGTTTCTGCGGTGACAGGAACAATGACCTGCTGGCTCCGCGGAAAACGAAGAACTGGAGAGAGGCAGTTGGGAAAGGCGGGAAGGCAGCACGCAGGCGCTGTGGGATGCTCCCAAAAGCTTTCTAATTGGACGCTGGGGAGCGTTCCCGCGCAGGCTCCGTCGGTACCGACGATACCCATATGTGAAGACTAAATTCCTGCTTGTTCCTGGAGATACTAAAATCAAACAACAGATATAAAAGAATTTAGGAAACTACTCAAAACCACCCTATTCATGGAACAACTCAAAGAAGACCACCAATCATCCTAATCACTACACAAACTGACCTAAGACATGACACACAAACTATACAAACACCCCATCACCTTCATTAAGATGTATATAGTTTAGATAATAATACAAGAGACTACTCAGGTTAATGATGTTACAATGTTACTGTTGATATTTACAAGTTCTCTGTACAAGTTATCATTTTACAAGTTCATTTTATAAGTTAATGTTGTGCAACTGTTTATAGTACATTGTAAATTGCTCAAGCTGTATATATTGCACCTTTTAAATAAATTAATCAACCCAGGTCTCTCTTGTGATTTCATAAAAAAATGTTTTTGGGCAAAATAGTGTTTATTATGGGCCGAGTGCCAAAAGAACTTGCACATCGTGTGCGCATAACATGAACATTTGACATTTATGCGCATGCACACATGGCCACTCGAAGCACGTCTGTTTGCACATGTGTTGGTTTCCCTCCTTTCAACTTTACCCTGAAGTTTTACACACAGCTCATTTGCTGCATACTGGAGCTGAAGTCTTGTGCTATCGGTGTGCTATGAAAACGCATACATAGCTAATAGTGTGCGACTTCAGTGCTAGCTTTCTGCATCGGTCTGTTATTAATGTCAAAGACAAAAGAGTAGCTATAAACTAAGTGGAGGAGTAGCCTAGTGGTTAGAACACTGGCTTAGCAACCAGGGTTTGATTCCCACTAGCACTCCTTGTGGCCTTGGGCAAGTCACTTAGCCCTCCATTGCCTTGGAAGAAAGGCCTGGCAATCTACTTCCAGTGACACTGCCAAGAAAACCCAGGAGCTTCTGGGTCGCCAGGAGTCAGGACTGACTCAAAGGCACACATTGCATTGCAAACTTCACCCCAATAAACCTACAGCAGGGCCTTCTCACTATATGCTCCTACCCTCTGGAACTCGCTACCTCCACAAATAAGATTCATCCAAATAACTAGCCAATTTTGCAAAAGCTTAAAGACTCTGCTGTTCTTAGAGTATTATGGATCAAACACAGAACAATAAACACTCCGCCATTCAAAACCGTAGCACACTGTAAATAGTTAAGACTTTAAATCATATAATGTTAAATAGCTGATTGTAAATAGTGAAGCCCTTTACCATTTGATGTTGTTTAATTACTATCCGAATGTTCTCTGTAATGTGCACTTTACTGTTTTAGTATTAATCTTACTGCTTTGAGTTCTCTGGAAACCGTCCCGACTGGTAGAAAGACGGTATATAAAAGATGTTAAATAAGTTAAGTAAGTAATCAATCAATCCTGTCTGGGGCTGGTGCGATAGAGGATCACATACTGTGTTGGATCTTGTTCATTATAGGAACATACCATCACACCCCTAAACAGCTCAGTGGTATGTCCTTGTGCTCTTCACCCGGTCCCGGTCACACTCACCTCTTCTCAATAGTGGAACCCATCAGCGCTGACCCTGGGGGAGATTTGAAGCTACAGCTCCCGCTTGTCTCTTTTTGTCTCCTAAGATCTCAGACCCCAGTACGTCCTGCTCTCAGCAAATGTCTGGTCTCTGGAACCTGCTCCGGGCTTTCCGCCTCTCTCCTCCAGCAGGTGTCCGGACCCTGCCCCGAGCTTCCGCCTCCTTCGGCGAGATCTCCCAGGAAGGTACTTTCCCTCGTGGTAGACCTCAGATCTCAGGATCGCCCGCGGCACCGATTTCTCCTCTGCAGTGTTACTATGTCCCCATCTACCCTCAAGCCGTCCCGGGTCACTTCCCCTTTCTTGGAGAGTCAGCTCCTTCTCTGACCCCACGCATACAAGCCTCCGCCTCTTGGGCTCTCTTACTCTCTCTCTTTGGTTTATTTTCATTTTATAATTGTGCAAATGCTTCTTATATCCGAGGGTTCCAGTTTCATCCCAATAGCGGGGTCAGATAGTAAGTATAATACTGCTCCTGCCTCCTCGCGTTTGTTCTTGGTGGGAAGTGTATATAGCAAGCATAATGTGGGAACAGCAACAAAAGTAAAAGGTAACAATGTCAACACAATGCTGCCATCATTTTATTCGTTGCAATTTGCTGCAGGGATGAGACAACTCAGAGGATGCCTGGGAGGAGGTTAGTAGCAAGCATGGTAGTGTGAAAAAAATGAGAGAAAACGGAGAAGGGGACATAAACCATAGAACTGGGGGTGCAACGAAACAAACGAAAGAGAAAGTGCCAGACGGTGGAGATGCTGATGCCATTAATATTCCTAGGTCCTGCTTAATTTCGTGGTGGTCGCTGCCTGTAGAAGGGGAGCATCAGAACCTTCAGGACGATTTCTAGCACTATCGCGTATAAAAGAAAACATGAAGCAAATTCCCTTGCCAAATTTCAAAACAAGACTTCCTGATCTAAGCCCACAAGTTGCTATCCGACAGATAAAGCAACTGCAACGAGAGCTCCGTGCCCGGAACCTTTCTGCTGCCGTACTCAGCTTCCCATCGGAACTTATTGGGCGTAGGCTAGGAAAAGAGCCTAGAGCGGAAATGAATCCCTAGTGACGCCTTAGAGTTCATCCTTATACTGTACTTGGCGCATATCTCTTTACTTGGGCCAGTGAGTATTACTGCTATGGAAAGAGGATTTTTTTGTGTGTGTGTTAGCACGTATGTGAGGTTTTGTGTTTCCTTACCATTCCACTAGATATATTCTTGTCCTTAGCTGTTGTGTTGTCTGTCTTGACTAGATTTTAAGCTCTGATGAGCAAGGACCGTCTTTTACATGTGTCTACTGCGCTGCGTATCGCCTGTTAGGGCTGATACAGATGATAAGTAGTAGTAGTAGTGGTGGTGTAATGTTTGTTTTGTTTTGTATGTATCTTTATCTAGTTGTTTATATTTGCATTTATTTTTATTTAAAAGGATTTGTATCCCACTTTATCCTACAATCAAGGCTGTTATCACTCAAATGATTCAAATTTGTGGTAGGGTGGGGAGAAGGCATGCAATGTTTGGGTAGAAGTGTTTTGGGGGGGGGGGTGGTACCTGGGTTGATTAATTTTAATTAAAAGGTGCAATATATACAGCTTGAGCAATTTACAATGTACTATAAACAGTTGCACAACGTTAATTTATGAACTTGTAAAATGATAACTTGTACAGAGAACTTGTAAATATCAACAGTAACATTGTAACATCATTAACCTGAGTAGTCTCTTTGTATTATTATCTAAACTATATACATCTTAATGAAGGTGATGGGGTGTTTGTATAGTTTGTGTGTCATGTCTTAGGTCAGTTTGTGTAGTGATTAGGATGATTGGTGGTCTTCTTTGAGTTGTTCCATGAATAGGGTGGTTTTGAGTCGTTTCCTAAATTCTTTTATATCTGTTGTTTTGATTTTAGTTTTATCTGGGAGGACATTCCTGAATTTGCATTATGGCCATGCCCAGATAATGTTTTTATGCTGTCTATAGATCTGTTTGTTTTGATGGGGAGGGGGGAGGTGTTTAAGGAGTGTACTTATATAAGTATGCATGTTTCGTTATTGTTATATAACGGTTGTTGTATGTAAAAAAATTAATAAAAATAAAACCACCCACTTTGTTTATATACAAATATAAATAAATATATATTTATGTGTTTAAGCTATTTATGTTTTGGAAGGGAGGGGAATTGGATTTAGCTCAACGCCTTTCTCAGAAATGCAAGGTGAGTTACATTTAGGTATAGTATGTATTTTCCTGTTCCTGGAGGACTTAAAATCTAATTTTGTACCTGAGGCAGTGGAGGGTTAAAATGATTTGCCTAAAATGATTTGCCCAAGATCATAAGGCATAACAATGGGCAATAAATCCTGTCTTCCCTAGCTCTCAGCCCACTTGCAGAACTGGTTAAGCATTAGGTCAAAGCGGTATGTCTACTAAGCCGGGCTACCAGCACCTAGGTCCCATGTTGTTCAATGGGATCTAGGAGCAGCTAGCCCAGGTTAACCGTTAGCCCGTTTTAGTAGACATGCTTCATACTTTTGGAGCAGCAGGCTGGTAGGAGCAAGGAGCTGCTCATCTATTTGTTCAGCCTGCCCTTCCTTGTATCCTACCTCCTGCTGCAGACAACATTTTAAAAGCTGCAGTAGCACAGAAGAGCTAATCGGAGAACTGTAAGCAATTAGATGCAATCATTGGCACTGTCCTTCCTTATTCTATACCCCCTCATTCTACCCCCCAGCATGCACATAAATCATGTCCACTGCTTAAACCTGTCAAAGGGGCATGGGAGTTTGTTTAGAAGTATTTAGCTCATGCCTTTCCAGGAATAGTACAGTAGGCATTTCCCTGTCAGGCTTACAATCTAAGTTTGTACCCGCATCTAGTACATGCAGAAGTTGTATGCATATAGTACATGTGGATAGTGCAGAAGTCACATGGTTGTACTCCTTTCAGGGTTGAGGCAGGCAGCTCTTGATGGCAGACCCTAGGGAAGGCTGAGGCAGCCTTAATGAAGCTGGAGAGTACAGGGTTAGCAGAGGTTTTATTTTGTTAATTGTGTAACTGTCATAAAAAATACCAATTAAGCAAATGAATCACTTATACAGAAAAGCTGGCTGTTCTTCTTTATAAAATAAAGAAAAAGGTTTGATTAAGCTACAAAAGTAAAAGGAATAAATGACTGACATAGCTTGAGCCCACCACAATGGAGAGATCCCGATTTTATTTATTTACATTCTCTTATATACCGCGCTATTCTGCATCAGTGCGGTTTACATTGAACAAACTGAAATTACATTGAACAGGGCATTATAACTTGGAGATAACTAATTTACAGGGAACATGGGCTATGGAGGGTTAAGTGGCTTGCCCAAGACCACAAGGAGCATCTGTGGGACTAGAAACCCCAGTCCTTCCGGCCCAAGGTTGCTGTCCTCTAGTGGGATTTGAACCCCCGACCTTCCGGCCTGAAGTACCTTGCCCCAACCACTAGGCCACTCCTCCACTCCAATACATAAAAAAGAAAAATTCAACAAGATTATTAAGGAAAATGGCTGTGGCATTCACAAATCAGAAGCAAAAAACATCATATGCAAGTGTCAAGAAAAAAACAGGCGGCATTCTGATAATGAAATTTGTTTAGCAGTTATAAATGTTGCTAAATGGCCAGGATCATAAACATATTTTACAGAAAGATATTTTCTTATACATTTACAGGATACTTCAAGGGGAAAAAGGGCAACAAACTACTACACGCCAGGATGAAGCAACAAAAACGGTTTCCTCCTTTCTTGCACATCTCTGGTTACATCAAGGAATATCCTAACCAAAGAATCAAAAAAAAATTAACACCACATTTCCTAAAGTAGAATTTTAAAATTCTATCCCTTTCTGCTGTAGAAACAAAAGTTACCCCAATGTTGTTAAATTTAAAAGATGTACCATGTATGTTGGCATTATCAACCTGCAATAAATCAAATGTTCTTTATCATCCCTCCAGTTCTGTTCACTCCAGACCAGACAGGTGGATTGTGCCCTATCACCAGCAGGTGGAGGCTGAGAACCACTGATTTGATGATGTCTCACTATAAGGATCCATGCAGACCTACTCCTTTCAGTATTTCTGTCTCCAACAGGTGGCGATGAGCTTCCGCATAGTCTGGGCTCCACTGAGACGGAGTAAGAAAAAGTTCTTTGTGAGGACAGGAACAGTTGCTGACTTTAGGATGTTCATTCAACTTCTTCGTGGTCTGGGGTATATAACCTAGTGGTTTGGGTCCTTCCACTGTAGTCACCCCTCCCGCAGCGCTAGGTATCCTGTGAGGGAACCCTTGCAGTCCTCTGTTCTTCCTTCCCAACTGCAGCAGAGCCTGGGCCTTTAAGTTTTCTGTGTGGTTAAAAAAAAAAAGTGTTTGTGCAGAGGAAGTAATTGCAGTTGCGGTGAGAAGGGGGATTTTTGTTGGTACCATTTTTTTTTTCTTCTAACCGTGGGTTTCCCCTCATGCCTTCATCTTGTGCGTCTTATGGTAGCCATCACAGTTCACTCTCACTGGCTGGATTATGCTGTGACTGCAAAGCTGATGATAAAGCACTGCGAATATTTTAGTGATTGCTAAAACGCTAGCTCTTGAGGCATCGGGGGGTAATTTGAGTGCAGGTTTAGTTCCCTCGCAGTTGGATCCTGTGGTTTTGGCTGGAAACGCAGCTGTTTTTGATTCTCCTCAAGTTGCTGTGGGAGAACCTTCTGAGGGGTGCTTTGCAAAGCCAGTCTCTTTAGGGGGTCTTAAAATCAGATCAGGTGGCTCAGCAGAAGGTGCTGCAATTCCTTTTTCACCAGAATTTGTCTTGCTACTGCACCGGGCTTTCTGCATTAAGCAGGGCCTGGTGCAAAGTTCAACCCAGAGCATTGAGGTACTTGGAATATGGAGAGAATCTAATGTCTGGGGCCAAGGAACGTTTAGAGCCATTGGCTAAGTGCTGTATTGTGCAAGATGAGGTGGGGGTTGACCGCACTTCTGTTATGTTGGGAGCTTTGGAGGACCCTTTAGAAGGTCATTCTGGGGGCTGGGGTGTTTCCTCTGGTGAAGAGCTGGAAGAAGGAAAGATTCCACCAGGCGAAGATCCCGCTATTATTAGAGTTTTTCGGCGGGAAGATTTAATGCCTCTCATTGCTCAGTTCTTAGCATTTCTCAATATCCTTCAGGCATCTCCAGCAGAGGAAACTACCTTAGAGGACCCTATCTTGCAGAGGATACGGACAACTCACAAGTCCTTTCCACTACATATGCCATTAAGGAAATGATTGAGGCCTAGTGGGAAAACCTGATGTTAAAGAGCTCCTCAGGCTTTCTAGGGTAGATGCACTTGTATCGGTGGGTAACAAGAAGATGACAATTCCAATAGAGACTAGTGCAGCACTAAGGGATGCTCAGGACCGGAGGTTGGAGACTGTGTTGAAGCAGTTGTTCAGGATCACAGCTCTAGCATCGCAGGCTTCTTCCCTATCTGTTTCTGTATCCATTTCAGACTTCTACTGATCTATAAGTGCACTCCATTCTGCTGCTCCTCATTACATTTTTTTTTCTTCTCTCTCCCTACACTCCTCCTTGGGAACTCTGCTTTTCTAGCAGATCCTTTCAATCTGTGTCCTTTTCTACTGCCATCTCCAGATTTTGATCCATCCACCTTGGGGCTCCTTATGCCTGGAACAAACTGTCTGAGTCCGTGTGTCAGGCTTCATCTTTGGCCCTTTTCCAATTCAGGTTGAAAACTCACCTCTTCAAGACTGCTTATGGATCCTGATCTGCTTAGTCTCCTATGTGTTTCCTTACCATTCTCCTAGATATATCCTTGTCCTCAGCTGTTGTGTTGTCTGTCTTGACTAGATTGTAAGCTCTGATGAGCAAGGACCTGTCTTTTACATGTGTCTGTACAGCGCTGCATACACTTTCTAGCGCTATTCAAATGATTAGTAGTAGTAGTATTTGTGGATCCTGTTTAAGATGAACTCAGTTTACCAGAGTCTGATCCAGCTCCTTCTGGGTCGTTATCCAAGGCGGTTAAGTTACAGTCAAGGTCATCATATCCAGCAGATGTGTTTTATGACCTAGTAAGAGCCTCAGCCAAGAATATGGCCTTGGTAGTTTCGGCTCACCCTCTGTGATGACTGCGTAAGTGGGCAACGGATGTTGCTTCCAAAACTGTTACTTCCAAAAACTCGTCTGAGTAAGCTTCCCTTTTAAGGAAGCTGTAGGTGCAGTTGATTCCAGTGTGGGGTCATCACCAAGCCTTTTACTCTGCCTGGGTTCAAATATCTTCCGATCAGTGGGTGCTAGAAGTTATTCCAAGGACTACGCTCTGGAGTTGGCTCGACCTCTCTGATGCTTTTATCTTGTCTCCCTGCAAGGCTTCTACCAAAGCAAAGGTGGTAGTGGACACCCTAGAGAGACTTCTAAATCTAGGGGCGGTGGTTGAGGTACCTCCAGATGAGTGCAAATTTGGTTGATACTCAATTTATTTTGTGGTTCCCAAGAAAGAAGGTTCTTTCTGCCCGGTTCTGGATCTGAAGCATATCAACTGGGCTTTGCAAGTTCCCCATTTTCGCATGGAGTTCTTAAGATCATAGCGGTAAGGAAGGACGTGCTTTTGACCTCTGGATTTCTCTGAGGCATACTTGCACATTCCTATTCACCAGGATCATCAGCGATTCCTTTGCTTTGCACTTCCTATGGGACATTTTCAGTTTCGCGCTCTGCCCTTCAGACTGGCCACAGCACTTCAGACCTTTACGAATGTGACGGAAGTATTGGCAGCTACTCTTCATCGCAAGGGTGTTTTTGGTTCATCTTTATCTGAATGATTGGCTAATCAGAGCAAAGTCAGTACAAGAGAGTCGAGAAGCCACTGATTGTATGATAACTTGTAGCAGGAGATCTATTATCTATTCAAAGTCTGTCCCTCCAACCCTCAGATGAAAACACAGAGACAGACCGGTATGCAAACGCATACTGTTTATTGTGCGCACAGTCTCAGGCAGAGCCGGCACCCTGAACAAAACGATCTGAGAGAGCGAGGTGAGGTTAGCCTGCTACTTTTATACATTCTTACTCTGCCAAAAGTCACAGTTCTATTGGTTCCAACACCCTCCTCCTTGCCCAATGGAAACTTTCAAGTTGAAACGAAACTTAAACATAGCCCAGCCTCTCCCATCATGGCGCTTCCGGTGTTAGAACTAAGGGGATCTGCCTCAAACTCACCCCAATTGTTGAAGGAGACTTATCGATTTCAGCAAGAGCAGTCTGGAGCCTACTCAAGATTTAACTTATCTGGGAGCTTATTTCAGTACTGAGCTGGAGCTGGTATTCCTACCGCCGGAATGCTGCAAGAAAGTGCAGAACTAGATTTGCACTTTTTACTGGATACAGGCTCCCTGTGCATGGCACTACCTTTAACTTCTGGGTTCCATGGCAGCGACCTTGGATCTGGTAGTGTGGGCCAGGGCACACAGGTGTCCTCTTCAGAACTCTTTGCTGTCCCGGTGATCTCAAAAACACACTCTCTGGAAAAGGTTGCTTTTCCCAGAGGAGGTAAGATCAATTTCAACTGGTTGTTAAATCCGGCCAAACTGTTGGGAATGCCGCTGGAGCCTCCAGAATGGGTGATAGTGACTATTGATGCCAATCTCTTCAGATGGGGAGCTCATTGTTGAGCCAAAGTAGCTCCAGGTCAGCGGGCTCTGGTGGAAAGGACCTAGTTGATAAACTACTTGGACATGCGAACAGTGTTTTCTGGCTCTACAGTCATTTCTTCCCATTATGGAACACAGGGCAGTGAGAATCTTCTCGGGGAATGTGACCACTATGGCTTATATCAATCATCAGGGGGGCACGGGGAATGCTATTCTGTCAGAAGAGGTTTTGCCTTTGCTTCATTGGTCAGAGATACATCTTCTAGTGTTATCAGCTGCTCACATGGCAGGATGAGAATCTGCAAGCCGACTTTCTCAGTCATCATCAGTTAGATCCAGGAGAGTAGTCCCTGGAGACATCTGTGTTCCAAGACATAGTGCGTTGTTGGGGGATGCCAGTGATGGATCTAATGGCATCTGCGTCCATTGCGAAGGGTGTCCTATTTCTTCAGTCGCAGATGAGAAAGGATGTAGGTAGGCATGGATGCTCTGGTTCAACAGTGGCCAAGCGATAGTATCCTAAATGTATTCCCTCTGTGACCTCTCATAGATAGGCTTCTATCCTCTGAAGTACCCAATCGGGGTCTGGTAATTTTTAGTAGCTCTGGATTGGCCTCAGAGGCCCTGGTATGCGGATCTAGTTCGTCTGGTGGTGGAAGATCCTTGGCGGCTTCTGCTGATGGACAACCTGCTGGTGCAGGGTCCAGTTCTCATATCTTATGTTACTCGATTTTTGCTTACAGCGTGGCTCTTGAGAGGGCTAGGTTAAGTAAGAAGGGCTACTCTCCTCCAGTCATAGCAACGTTGCTTCGAGCACAAAAAGGTTCGACTTCCCTGGCTTACATTAGGGTCTGGCATATTTTTTTTGAGAAATGGTGTGATGAAAGGTGTCTTTGTGCTCTCTCGTCTTTATTACCGGATGTGTTGGCTTTTCTCCAAGTGGGATTGGACAAGGGTCTTGCTCTTAATCCTTTAAAGATTGAGGTGGCAGCTTTATCCTGCTATTGTGGCCATATTCAGGTGGGCTTCCTTGTCTTCTCCTTCAGATGTGGTTCATTTCCTCTGAGGTGTTAAGCAGGTTAGGCCTCTTCTGCGTCAGCTGGTGCCCCCGTGGGACTTGAATTTAGTCTTATCTGTGCTTACCGAAGCTCCCTTTGAGCTTCTAGGTTGAGCTTTTTTGAAAGATCGTACCTTAAAGATTGCCACCAGAAAGACAATCTGCTCCGCCCATTCTCTTTCTTTGCAAGCCCTTACGTAGCAGAATTTTCAGGTACATGTATGTGTCCATCCATTGCTTTCTCATATGTGCCATTTGAGATTTTGTTTACTTACAGTTTACTAAATATAGTTGGATTGACTGTTCTGGGATTGGCTGTAAGACATTTCACTCAATTCCTCTATTTTCAAATGTAAGTAGTTGTATGAGTTAATTTTAAATTTGCTTAACTCTTGTTTTGGCAGAGTCTGCTTTGCTTTGTTAATAGAGTACTGAAAGGAGCTGGTCTGCATGGATCTTTATAGTGTGACATCATCAAATCAGTGGTTCTCAGTTTCCATTTGCTGGTGATAGGGCACAACCCATCTATGGACTGGACTGGAGAGACTCAAGGAAAGAAAATTAGTTAAGTAGTAGGTCTAATTTAACCTCCCCTGAGAGTCTGTAGTACTTTCAGAAGAAAGACCAGGAGACACAGAAACTTGTCGCTTAGTAGATGGGAAATAATAAGCTCAGATAATATCAGGCAGAGTATCAGCAGATAGGCCCAAAGTTTCTGTTAAATATTTATGCAACATTTCCTAAAACTAAGATTAGTGTTCCAAAACAAGTTCTCCAGATGTTTGACTTTGAAATACAAGTTAGGTAAACCAGTCACAAAAGTAGCCTGACCCCAGAACAAGTCCTTACTCAGCTGGGATATGTACTGGATATTCTTCTTGCCCTTGGCCTGCAGCTGTTGAGTATGAACAACCAAAACATTTTTATGACGATACCAAGGCAGACCCCAAATTAGCAATGGCCTGTGATTATAGAATGCCATGTAATGACAGAGGGCCATGCTTACAAAGAAGAGGGTATTGCCAAATTTCCTGCCTGGAGATCCGATGAAGATGTCTGTAAGACTGACAAAATCAGCTGTTCAGAGCACTGGGAACTGCCTACAATCTCCAATACCACTTCTCCTCTGCTGTTGGTGGACAGCTCCAAAGCATTGGGAACAGCTCAATCCTCCAGCTTTCTCCCCCCCCCCCCCCCCCCCCCCCCCACCTGCTGATGGTTGAGCCATGTCCTCTGATGTTGACACATCATTTGCAGAGGTCTGAAGAATCGCTGGCCAAGGCTGAAGTGGGATGGCTCTTGCATCTAGGCTCAAGGTAATGTCTAGCCCAGAGCCAGCACCACTTTGACTTGACACAGACTGCAGTGGGCATTCATTGGACTCCACCAAAGCTTCTGGATGGCTGATATGCTGGATCATGATATTTTGTTGCATAGCCTGTATAGGTTAGGTTTCAAGGATATTTTAAGTTGGTTTACATCATCTTTGAAGGATGGGGACTTCTCTGCAATGGGCAGGGGTTGATTCAGGATTGTTTCCCTTGCAGTACAGGGTACCGCAAGGTTCTGTGTTGTCCCCATTATTGTTTAATTTTTATTAAGCCCCTTTGATGGATTATGCAGCAATGCATATCATTTATATGCAGATAGCATTCAATTAGTTCTCCGTGGACAAGAAGGAAAAAAGTCTTTATGTATGGGTGGTATCAGCCGATGGAGCCCCCTGCATGAGAGCATTCCTGCTCCTTCTAGAAGCTTGTGGATGCTGACCATGCACACGTGTGTCTTCCTGCCTGCCACCATAGTGCTATCTTAGCCTCAAATCAATTTTTTTGCACGGAGCCCCTCTGATACTAGTTCCAGCACTCAGTGAATATTTACCGTTGACAGTGATTTTCATCAGATTTTCCAATCCTATTTTCTTCCTGTCACTGTGGTGATAGTATTTCCCTTACTTAGCATTTTCAGATGTTTAACATTACCTTTAATTTTTTGTGACGCCTCAGCCCCCTTAGGCATTAGCATTCTGGCCACTGCTTTATAAATGTTTCCTATCAACATCGAGTCGTTTGATTTTGCTGCGCTTATTTTTCTGGACGACACATCCCATAAACTTGCAAGTGGGTTTAAAAAGTGTTCCAGGTGCATTAAGACCATATCCATTAAGGATACTCGTAATTGGTGCCTCTCCTTTCTGTAAATTGTGTTTACAGATGAAGAAGAGAGGGCTGAAGAGTTGAGAGAAATGGCGTGACATCCTTTTTGGTGCTTCTAAGTCCGATCCATCAGCATTAGTGGCATTGGTTTCTGACTTCTAAGGCTGCACCGGATACTGGTAGTTCATCAACATTGAGGAGTTCTTGAGCCCACTCTGAGCTGAGCAGCCGTAGGTTGCCAGAACCTGGCAGGAAGAAACTGGGATATATCACTCCCTTTTTATTGTAAATCGCTTTGTTACATAACAATATCTAAGGTGATATATCAAAATTTTAATAAATATGATCATAGTGAGACATGGCAAGGACTGCTCGAAATTCATGGTCCGAGCGATCTATGACATTTTCAATATGGTATCGAGAGCTTCTGCAGCTGGTATTTGTGCCCAAGACTCACTTGGCTTTGTGTCTCAGACCTCCAACCATGAGTGCAGGGCAAGCTTGCTGATATACCATGCTGTGGAGAGAATCTTTTTGGAGATAAAGTTGAGGCGAAAGCAGGCTTTATTGAAAAACAGCACATTGCTGTTCGGAATCTCTCAAGGCGAATGTCAGTCAGAGGTATCAAGGTGGCAACTAGAGAGAGACCTACTACTCTTAAAGGCACAGGTACTTTCCTGGTTCTCACAACTCTCAATCTAAGCAGACTCCTCAAGCACAACTGAAGCGAGAGAAATTGCAGAAGCCTAACCTGCTCCTGTAGCCTCAGTGGAGGACTCTCTTGTAGGAGGGAAGTTCATTCATTTTGCCCAGAGTTGGCCCCTTGTAACCTTAGATACTTGGGTCTTGCAAATTATCCAAAGAGGCTGCAAATTGTATATTTTTGATCTTCCTCCAAATTGCCCTCTGAAGGTTCAATTCTTAAGTCCTCTGCATCAGGAACTACTTCTGCAAGGAGTCGCCATCCTTCAAAGGGATCTAACGATAGAGCTCATTCCACCAGAGCAAGAACGGTGGGGGTTTTATTCAAAGTATTTCCTGGTCACTAAGAAAATGGGGAGATTAGTGCCCCATCCTAAACCTAAGAAATCTGAACAAATATCTGGTCAAAGAAAAGTTCAGAATGATTTCTTTAGGCACCCTATGAGATTGACTGTGCTCTCCAGCTTTAAAGGATGCATATACTTCCTGTGCCCTCACTTGGTTTGCAGCTTGTCGTGGTGTGAGGGCTTGTGTGCATCACTGATGCTGAGAGCTAAACTATCGGTAGTTTAACTACTGGCAGGGTCTCCCAAGATGGACAGGTCTCGGCTGAGGTGCCAGACCAAGACAAACCACCCATCTGGGCAGCAGCAGAATGGGATAGTGTTGACGGCGGAGGATCACATTTCTGTGACAACGGCAACAACACCAAACTTAAACTGCGCAGAAGAAAGACTCGGCAATCTACTTCTGTATCTTGCCATGAAAACCCAATGGATAGTTACAATAAAACAAATTGTGCTATAGTGCTGGAAGATGAGACCCCCAGGTCGGAAGGCACTCAACTAGCTACTGGGGAAGAGCTGAAGACTTTTCAGAATAAAGCCAGCATTTATGATGTGGTTGGATCAAAGCCCTCGGGACGTCTGACTGCTGATGTAGCTGCGCATGAAATGAGAGTCAGAAGCTGTAAAGATGTCTTTCGCATTGGAACATGGAACGTACGAAGCATGAACCAAGGGAAGTTGGAGGTGGTCAAGAATGAAATGGAACGTGTACAACTTGATCTGTTGGGTGTCAGCGAACTGAAATGGACTGGCATCGGGCACTTTGGATCAGATGATCACATGGTCTACTATGCTGGAAATGAAAGACAAAGAAGAAATGGTGTTGCATTTATAATAAAGAAGAAACTTGCAAGAACTGTAATGAAATACAATGCAGTCAGCGAATGCTTAATCTCTATTCGTCTATGAGGAATGCCTATCAACACAACTATAATTCAAGTATATGCCCCAACAACAGCTGCAGAAGAGAATGAAATTGAAGAGTTCTATGAACAAGTACAAGCTGAAATTGACAGAACATGCAAACAGGATATCCTGATAGTCATGGGTGACTGGAACGCAAAAGTTGGCAACAAAGAAGAAGGCAAAGTAGTTGGAAAATATGGACTTGGCAACAGAAATGAAGCTGGAGAAAGACTGATAGAATCCTGCAAGACCAACGATCTATTCATCTCAAACACCTTCTTCCATCAACACAAGCGATGACTGTACACATGGACTTCACCCAATGGATTATATAAAAATCAAATTGACTACATCTGTGGAAGTCAACGATGGAAAAGTTCTATAACATCAACAAAGACAAAACCTGGAGCTGACTGTGATACAGATCATCAACTACTAGTATGCAAACTCAAGCTAAAGTTGAAAAAGAGCAAACCACTCATGAATGCAGCAAAATATGACCTTGAGAATATACCACTGGAATTTAAAGACTGCCTGCAAAATCGATTTGCTGCTTTAGATACAAATGACAGAGCTCCAGAAGAGTTATGGAATGACATCAAGAAGGTTGTGTTGGAAGAAAGCGAGAAGTCTCTACAAAATTTGAAAAGGCAAAAACGGCTAAAATGGATGACGGAAGAAACTCTGAAAATTGCCCAGAAACGCAGAGAAGCTAAAGCTAGAGGAGAAAGAAAGAAAGACAATCACAGAACTCAACAGAGATTTCCAACGTGCAGCAAGACAGGACAAGGAAAAGTACTACAATGACGCATGCAAGGAAATAGAAGCAGAAACTATTAGATGAAGAACAAGATCGGCTTTCCTAAAGCTATGAGAGTTAAAGAAAAAGTTCCAGCCTCGAAATGGAATGTTACAAGATGCTCAAGGTTCTATGTTGAATGATGCTGAGAAGATCAAGAAAAGGTGGAAGGAATATACAGAGTTTTTATATGATAAAAGATCAAGTGGACCAACAGCCGTTTCAACTTGTACCTTATGTTCGGGAACCATTGGTGATGAAAGAAGAAGTTAAAGCAGCATTGAAAGCCTTATCAAAGAACAAAGCACCAGGCATTGATAGTATTCCCATAGAAGTATTACAGCAATCTGATGCAGCTGTTACCGTACTTACAAGGCTCTGCCAAGAAATATGGAAGACAACATCATGGCCAACTGACTGGAAAAGATCTGTGTTTATACCAATACTAAAGAAAGGTGATCCAACTGACTGTGGAAATTATCGCACAATCACTCTGATCCCACATGCCAGCAAGATTCTACTGAAGATTATTCAAAAGAGACTACAACCATACCTGGAACAAGAACTACCTGAAGTGCAAGCAGGGTTCAGGAAAGGGCGAGGAATGAGAGACCATCATTGCGGATGTGAGATGGATCCTTGAAAAGACTAAAGAATACCAAAAGGATATCTATTTGTGCTTTATCGACTATAGCAAGGCTTTTAGACTGTGTAAACCATGAGAAACTCTGGGCCACATTAAGAAGCATGGGTATACCAGAACACCTGATCGTACTCTTGCATAATTTGTACATTGATCAAGAAGCAGCAGTTCGAACGGAACAAGGAGAAACAGAATGGTTTAAAATAAGCAAAGGTGTAAGACAAGGCTGCATACTTTCCCCCTACCTGTTTAATTTATATGCAGAACAAATCATCAGAGAAGCAGGATTGTATGAAGACAACAGAGGTGTGAAGATTGGTGGAAGACTCATCAACAACCTTCACTATGCAGATGATACCACATTACTGGCTGAAAGTGAAGATGATCTGAAACATTTGCTTCTCACAATCAAAGAACATAGTCTCAAAATTGGCCTGCACCTTTAATGTAAAGAAGACAAAGATCATGACAACTGGCATAATCAACAGGTTCATCGTTGAAGGAGAAGAAATTGAAATCGTGAACAACTTTAACCTACTAGGATCAACTATCAATAAAGAAGCAACAAGCGGTCAAGAAACCAGACGACGCATTGCTCTTGGCAGAATGGCTATGAAAGACCTAGATAAGATTCTCAACAGCAGAGATGTCTCTCTCCATACAAAGATTCGACTTGTTCAAGCCATGGTATTTTCAATAACATCATTTGGATGTGAAAGCTGGACAGTGAAAAAGATTGATGCCTTTGAATTATGGTGCTGGTGGCGAATACTGTGTATACCGTGGACTGCCCGAAGAACAAACCAGTTGGTACTAGAGGAGAGCAAACCTAAGCTTTCTTTAGAAACTCTGACAAGACTTTGACTTTCATACTTTGGACACATCATGCGAAGAGAGAGATCATTAGAGAAAGACATCATGCTTGGCAAGATAGAAGGTGAGCTCAAAAGAGGAAGGCCAGCAGTGAGATGGATCGATACAATAACAGCAGCTACGGGTACCAGTCTGTCAACAATGAGCCGCCTCACTCAAGACCGAACACAATTTAGGATAGCTATCCAAAGGGTCGCCATGAGTCGACTCCGACTCGACGGCACTTAACAACAACATACTTCCTGTGACTGGAATGTATTTGTATGTGGGTATCTTGGATTTGTAGTAGGGCAATGGCACTACCAATACTGCCTTCTGTCCTCTGCCTTTTAGCCTTGTGTCAACTCCTGAAGTATTTACCAAATGCCTTGCCATAGTAGCTGCATTTCTCCACAGGGTAGGCGTTCACGCTTTTCCCTTCCTTGGGCAATTGGCTGCTCAAGAGTGCCACTCTGGAAGGAACTTGGAATCAATATGGATTACGGGTACTGGAGCTTTTAGGGTTCATAGTCAATTATACAAAATTCCACCTCTGTCTCGTTCAAAAATTTGGAATTCATAGGAGCCTGCTCAACACAACTCAGGTGAGGGCTTTTCTCCCACACAACAGACTACCCAAGCTGACAGCGATAGTGTGGAAGACTCAAATGAGTCAGCAGATTTCAGCTTGTGCCATGTTGACATTACTAGGCCATATGACCTTGACAGTACATGTCACACCCATAGCACATCTCAATATGAGACAAGCTCAGTGGACCTAGAGTACCCAGTGGTCACAGGCCACAGGGAGTCTCAAAGACACTTTGTCACCACTCCGTTCATTTAATCTCTATCTTGGTGGACAATACACAACAATCTGGAAAAAGGTCTTCCCTTCCAAATTTCCATTCCACAAAAATTACTGATGATACATGCATCCAAACTGGGATGGGGAGCTCACTTCAATGGGTTCCGCACTCAGGGTGTTTTGTCTCGCAAAAAAAGTCTCCATTAAATACATTTCTTGGAAATAAGAGCAATTACAATAGCTCTAAGGGCTTTCAGAGATTGGTTGGCCAACCAATTTGTTCTGATTCAGACTGACAATCAAGTAGCAATGTTTTATGACAAGAAGCAGGGAGGAACAAGGTTGTACCTCCTTGTTTTGGGGAAACAGGTTGTACAACTTCATCATCTCTCCCAGGATGGAATGGAGAGCCACCTACCTGCCTGGCAAGTGGAACATACTGGCAGACAGACTGAGCCTCACAAATGGACCCTGGTGGGGCAGTCACTCAGTTGACTTCTTTGCGACTCTTCAGAATGCCCAGGTGGATCAGTTGTACTCCAGGGTGGGGTCACACAGCAAACTAACTTCTGATGCGTTCCTTCTCGGATTGGGAGGAAGGTCTTCTGTATGCGTATCCTCCAATTCCTTTCATTGCCAAAGACCCTCCTGAAGCTCAAAAGAGACAAGGTATGATGATTCTCTTTGCTCCTTATTAGCCCTTATTCCCTTTACTCCTTGAACAGTTCATTTGGGAGTCTGCCTGCCTGCGGGACAATGCATGCTGTCTTCCTGCGAGGCTCTGATCTCCTGCAGGCAGACAGCTTGTGCTGACCCCGTAATCACAGCTGTCCCCTTATCTTGTCTGCATGAGATCAGATCCCCGCAGGCAGAAGAGAAGGTGATGGCTGTGATTGCGAGGCCAATGCAAGCTGTCTGCCTGAGGGAGATCACACTGGCAAACAGGTTGCATCATGGCCACCATTGCAAAAATCTCTTTTTGCCTGTGGGAGATCAGATCCCCATGGGTAGAACCGGGGGGGGGGGGGGGGGGGCCAGGATCGCAGCCTGCAAGGCACAATTAGAGAGCTGATGAGGCAGCAATTTAAAAAAAAAAAAAAATTGGAGGAGGGAGAGGGAATGAAACTGCAAAAACTTAAAGGGATGGTAACAAACCACAACAACAAAGGGAAGAAGATGGGGGAAGTAGTTCTAGGGGGAGGGAAAAGGGGAGAAAGTCTTGAAGGGGAACAGAGGGGTTGGGGAGGGGAAGGAAGAGTGCAAGGTGTTAGATATTAAAGGGATGAAATCATGGGGACAAAACGTACACACAAGCACCCCATACCCCCCCTCACACACACACCTCACCTCTGCACCACACACACACACACCTCACCTGTGCACCGCACACACACCTCACTTGTCCACCACATACACACACACCTCACCTGTGCACCGCACACGCACCTCACTTGTCCACCACATACACACACACCTCACCTGTGCACCGCACACGCACCTCGCCTCTGCACCACGCACACACACAAACACACACAGGCACCTCACCTTTTCAGCACACACGCACAAGCATCTCACCTTTGCACCACACACCTCACCTTTGCACCCCTCCCCCCACATACAGCCACCTCAATTCTGCACCCCCACACACACACGCACCTCACCTCTGCACCAGACACACAGACACCTCACCTCTGCAACGCAACACACACACCTCACCTCTGCAACACACACACACCCTGGCACCTCACCTCTGCACCTCTGCACCACACACACACACCCCTCACCTCTGCAACACACACACACACACAAAACCTGGAGCTGACTGTGGTACAGATCATCAACTACTAGTATGCAAACTCAAGCTAAAGTTGAAAAAGAGCAAACCACTCATGAATGCAGCAAAATATGACCTTGAGAATATACCACTGGAATTTAAAGACTGCCTGCAAAATCGATTTGCTGCTTTAGATGCAAATGACAGCGCTCCAGAAGAGTTATGGAATGACATCAAGAAGGTTGTGTTGGAAGAAAGCGAGAAGTCTCTACAAAAGGTGAAAAAGCAAAAACGGCCAAAATGGATTACGGAAGAAACTCTGAAAATTGCTCAGAAATGCAGAGAAGCTAAAGCCAGAGGAGAAAGAAAGAAAGACAATCACAGAACTCAACAGAGATTTCCAACGTGCAGCAAGACAGGGCAAGGAAAAGCACTACAATGACGCATGCAAGGAAATAGAAGCAGAAACTATTAGAGGAAGAACAAGATCGGCTTTCCTAAAGCTATGAGAGTTAAAGAAAAAGTTCCAGCCTCGAAATGGAATGTTACAAGATGCTCAAGGTTCTATGTTGAATGATGCTGAGAAGATCAAGAAAACGTGGAAGGAATATACAGAGTTTTTATATGATAAAGATCAAGTGGACCAACAGCCGTTTCAACCTGTACCTTATGATCGGGAACCATTGGTGATGAAAGAAGAAGTTAAAGCAGCATTGAAAGCCTTATCAAAGAACAAAGCACTAGGCATTGATAGCATTCCCATAGAGGTATTACAGCAATCTGATGCAGCTGTTGCCGTACTTACAAGGCTCTGCCAAGAAATATGGAAGACAACATCATGGCCAACTGACTGGAAAAGATCTGTGTTTATACCAATACTAAAGAAAGGTGATCCAACTGACTGTGGAAATTATTGCACAATCGCTCTGATCCCACATGCCAGCAAGATTCTACTGAAGATTATTCAAAAGAGACTACAACCATACCTGGAACAAGAACTACCTGAAGTGTAAGCAGGGTTCAGGAAAGGGCGAGGAATGAGAGACCATCATTGCGGATGTTAGATGGATCCTTGAAAAGACTAAAGAATACCAAAAGGATATCTATTTGTGCTTTATCGACTATAGCAAGGCTTTTGGCTGTGTAAACCATGAGAAACTCTGGGCCACATTAAGAAGCATGGGTATACCAGAACACCTGATCGTACTCTTGCATAATTTGTACATTGATCAAGAAGAAGCAGTTCGAACGGAACAAGGAGAAACAGAATGGTTTAAAATAAGCAAAGGTGTAAGACAAGGCTGCATACTTTCCCCCTACCTGTTTAATTTATATGCAGAACAAAAAAAAAATTACATGACCATCCCTATAATACACACCCATACCCGACTTGACAACCATATTGGACACAATCACACAAATAACTATCCAAAAATAAACTACCATAGACTAATACACATAAAACAAACAAACTCACCCCAAATTTGCAAGGAAATCTGCTCAAACACATCTTCTCTATCAGGCACCCTTATTAATGCACGATCAATGAAAAACAAACTCCCTATATTTAATGATCTAATAACAGACTCTAAACCGGACATCTTATGTGTCACAGAGACTTGGCTTTCTGAAACGGACACAGTCTTCCTAAATCAACTCGATAATGAAAACTATGACCTATTTTACAAACATAGATCCAACAAAAAAGGCGGAGGAGTCTTAATGATGACAAAAAAGATACTAAATGCCAAATCAATCCAATCAAACATCTCTAATAACATAGACACATTATTGATAAAAATCGGCCTCATGAAAATCTGCTTAATTTATAGACCTCCAGACCAAAGTGCAGATTGCCTGGACTCCTTTATTGATCTCCTTAGCTCATCCACTGAACAAAATCCTGTAATCATGCTAGGTGATTTCAATTTACCATCACTATCAACACATAACTCCAAATTATTTCTTGATGCTTTATCAGATATAGATTATCATCAAATAATAAATACCGCAACACATATAAAAGGAGGAACACTAGACCTGATCTTTATCCCCGATTCACTCTTCAAACTAATCAACCCAAATTCCATAGCACTCACAGAGACACCCTGGTCTGATCATTATATTATTAATATAAATCTCACATATTATACTGCCAATGTCAAAAACTATACATTAAGTGGCCTCACATCAAAATTTAAAAAATTTAATGAAACGGAATTCCTCGATTCAACAATCCCCCACCTCTTGCCATCTACATCAGATCTTGATGACGCTGTCAACAACTGGTATGAAACCATCAATAATGCAGCCAGAATCAATCACACAAATAAACAAAGGACACACCCCAAAACAAACAGTACACCATGGTTCAATAACACATTAAAACAAATGAAAAAAGAACTAAGAAAACACGAAACTAAATGGCGAAAATCTAAGTTGACTATACATAAGGAAATATACAATAACCATCTCATAAAATATAAAGAAACACTCAATAGTACAAAGAAAAACTACTACGCAGCAACCTTATCAAAATCATATAACAGACCTAGAGAACTTTTTTCTATTGTCAGAAACCTTACCAATAATGCTCAAAATTCTAACAACGAAATCACCGACATCTCAGTACAAACACTAGCTAATCACTACCAAAACAAATCAAAAAAACCTCAAATGTCTTTTGATACAATTAACACCTCTCAACAGTCTGTTGACGAATGGTCAGACTTTTACCCAATTTCAAGTACGACATTAAAAACTATCATATCCGGACTCAATACCACAACTTCTTATTTAGTGTCATGGATAAAAAACACTCTGCCAACTCTACTATCCTTCATTCTCCCAATAGTCAACCTCTCATTATCCCAAGGTTACCTCCCACAATCTCTCAAACATGCACAAATACGCCCGATCCTAAAGAATAGCAAACTAGATAAAACATCCCCAGTATCATACAGGCCCATTTCCAGCATACCATTTATGGCCAAAATAATAGAAAAAGTAGTGCAATTACAGACACAGGAATACATAGACACATCTTACCCGCTTGACGAGCAACAATATGGATTTCGGCCCCGCCACGGAGTAGAAACACTACTAACAGTATTAATTGATACTCTCATAAGGGGAATCGACAATCATAAACAAGCATTCATCCTCCTCTTCATCGACATATCAGCGGCCTTTGATAGTGTACATCACTCAATAATGCTCAGCAACTTAAGGCAGATAGGCATAAATTCTACAGTACATAATTGGTTCACCTCCTATTTAAACAACAGAACACAAAATGTACGAATAGGTAATCAAACTTCAACTACATATAACCAAGAAATAGGTTTACCACAAGGATCTGCACTATCAGCCCTACTTTTTAACATTTACATAAAACCGGTTTGCAATATCTTTAAAAAATTTGGAGTACAATATCATCTCTATGCAGACGATATTATGATGTACATTCCATTTACTATCCCTAACCTACCGTTACAACTCCTCTCAGATTGCTATAACGAAATCACATTATGGCTAAAAACTCAAAACCTCCACATAAGCCATACTAAAACCAAAGTCCTAATCGTAACAAAAAATCAATCATTTATCCCCCCAACCCATATAACACTACAAGATCAAGAAATTAAAATAAAAAATGAAATAAGATATCTAGGTGTTATCATAGATACACACCTTACAATGGAAACCCACATTAGAAACACCATAAAGAAAATCTACTTCAAACTTAAAATTCTCAAACAACTACGCCCGCTAGTATTTGTACAAGATTTCATTAATATAACACAAGCCATCATAACCCCTCACTTTGAATTCGCCAGCCTAATACTTATGGGCATTTCAAAACAGAACATTAAAAGAATGCAACTAGCCCAAAATGCAACGGCAAGAATTATACTAAAAATAAACTCACTCCAACACATAACACCAATACTAGCATCCCTTCATTGGTTACCAATACAAAGCAGGATAATATACAAAACAATAATAACCTCATTTAAAGCATTAAACGACATGGCACCGACTACACTATGTGAGCTAATATGCAAAGAAACACCTAAGCCTATTCACAGAAAAGAACATTTAAATAAACTAAAGATTCCGAAGGACTTCATAAAAGCACATAAATTAACCAACAATAGAGCCTTCTCTCACATAGCTCCAACTATCTGGAATTCCCTACCAGAGGATCTACGTTCTCTAACAGAGATCATGGAATTCCGCAAAAAATTAAAAACGTATCTATTCACTAAACACTACAACACCATGGAAAACCTTGCACTCAACTTAGATAAAGGCTAAACAGGTAACTGACCACACAAAGCACAAACCTCCCACCTAAATTGACAACACACATAGCTCTAATGAAATGACGATCCAATCTCGTATGCCCTAATACTTATGCATGTATATAGTTGTATCTGTTATGTACTGTCTTATGTATTTAGACACTACACTTTGTTAGTTAATTGTTTTAACACGGTTCCAGTTTAAATTCACTGTTTAGTTTCCTAGACTTAACTTTGTTTAATTATGATATTTTTAAGATGTTCTTTGTAAAATTAAGATGTTCTATGTAAAACAAACTTCGCTTTGTTAATTGTTGTTATTTGTACACCGCAACTGATCTCTGGAAGATGCGGTATAAAAATGAGTGTTAAATAAAAAATAAAAATAAATCATCAGAGAAGCAGGATTGTATGAAGACAACAGAAGTGTGAATATTGGTGGAAGACTCATCAACAACCTTCACTATGCTGATGATACCACATTACTGGCTGAAAGTGAAGATGATCTGAAACATTTGCTTCTCACAATCAAAGAACATAGTCTCAAAATGGGCCTGCACCTTAATGTAAAGAAGACAAAGATCATGACAACTGGCATAATCAACAGGTTCATCGTTGAAGGAGAAGAAATTAAAATCGTGAACAACTTTAACCTACTTGGATCAACTATCAATAAAGAAGCAACGAGCAGTCAAGAAACCAGACGACGCATTGCTTTTGGCAGAATGGCTATGAAAGACCTAGATAAGATTCTCAAGAGCAGAGATGTCTCTCTCCATACAAAGATTCGACTTGTTCAAGCCATGGTATTTTCAATAACATCATATGGATGTGAAAGCTAGACAAGAATTGTTCACTAGATGCGTGGTTTGCTTCTTCTCAGACCTCCCTATAAGGTACCCGGAGTGTCTTGGGACCTCAGTGTGGTTCTCGTGCAGTTGATGATAGCTCCATTCGAGCTGCTCAGTACCTGTCCTCTGAAAATTTTGATCTGGAAGCTTTTATTTCTGGTAGTGGTCATTTCTGCACACCAAGTGAGCAAGCTTTAGGCCCTAGTAGTTCATCTACCTTATACTACATTTCGTCACAAGAGAGTGGTGATTATTACTCATCCCAAGTTTCTTCTGAAAGTTGTTATAGAGTTTCATCTTAACCAATCAGTCATCTTTCCAACATTCTTTTCAAAACTCTATTCTCACAAAGAGTAAGCCGTGCTACACATGTTGGACTGCAAACAAGACTTTGTTTTTTACTTGGATTGGACAAAAGCCCATTGAAAGTCCATCTAACATTTTTTGTTTCTTTTGAACCCAGCAAGCTAGGAGCTGCCTTCCCCAAATGCACATTATTATTTGGGCTCACAGACTGCATCTCTTTCACTTATGTCCATCACGTACAGATTTTTTGCTACATTGGGTTAGCAGTTTGAGGTGAACGTTTCAGATTGAGTGCGATCGAGATAAAGGTTTCTTGGATGAATTCTTTATACTAATTGTTTAGTAGTTATTCAAATAAGAATAAAGAAAATTGTAACAAGGCAGCACATAAGAATAGAGTAATGTCAACAAAACACACTGTGATGGTAGCAAAATTATCTGCACTTAAAACAGCCACATACATGTGCACAAACATTGAGCATATAAGAGCGAGGTTAGACACAAAGCAAAGCAAAGAAATGTGCAAAAAATGTTGTACAGGTATGTATGTAAGAATAGAAAACGCAAACCGCACCATTGCAATACATGAAGACAAACACCCGATGGTGTGAAAATAAAATTCTAATAAATGAGATCCGACACTGTGGTAATAACTAGCAAATTTTTATTTCAAAGTTTAGTAAAAACACGATATTTGTCAACACAGTTTAGATTTTAAAGTCATTCTTGGGTCAATCAATCTCCTGGTGGGCCCGTTTCTTCTTCCCCCGAATGCTTCTCTTGGTGCGCTGCTTGGCGTATTTTTCATCTGGGGTTTCCCGCAGCAGCAACCAGCAGAAATCAGCCATCATAGTGGTGTTCCATCTTCCTTGGTACCTTCTCTCTGCGTCCTTGATGTCCTGGTGAAACCTTTCACCTTGTTCTTCACTGTACGCCCCCAAGTTTTCGGGAAAGTAGTTCACATGGGAGTGCAAGAAATGGACTTTCAGGCTCATGTTACAGCCTTGTTCTTTGAAGGCATTGAGCATCCTGGCAACAATATCCTTATAGTTCTCATCCCGCCTGTTCCCCAAGAATTTGAGAACATCATCCTTGAAGGAATCCCAGGCTTCTTTTTCCTTCTCAGACATCGTTTCAGCGAATGCTCCATCTGAAATGAGTTTCCTTATATCAGGGCCAACAAACACTCCTTCCTTTAGCTTTGCTTCAGAAAGTCGGGGAACTTTGAGCAAAGGTACCGAAAGCACTCACCATCTTTTGGAAGGGACTTGATGAATTGCTTACTGAGACCCAACTTAATGTGGAGAGGTGGTAATAGAATTTTATCACGAGGTACCAAGCTCTCATGAAGAACATTTTTCTCACCGGGTCTCAAATACTCCCGAATTGGCCAGTCTTTTTTCCCCCAGTGTAGGTCGCGGGCCCGGCTATCCCACAAGCAAAGGAAGCAGGGATATTTGGTGAAACCGGATTGCTGCCCTAATAGCATGGATCGAATTTTAAAGTCTCCACAAATCATCCGCTTATGCTCATCATAACGAATCTTCTGAAGAATCAGGGCCAAATTCTCGTATTTTTCTTGGAGAATAACAGAGTGAGCAATAGGAACTGAAGCGAATGTGTTGCCATTATGAAGAAGAACACCTTTTATGCTGTCTTTTGACGAATCAATGAACAGCCGCCATTCAGCAGGATCATACTTGAGTTTAAACTTTTCCATCACTCCGTATATATCGTTGCAAAATACCAAATCTTCCTCTTTGCTGAAATACTTCAAAAATTGTGTCTCGCGGTTGCGGTACCAATAAAAAGTTGTTCCTGGTGACAATAGATTTTTCTGTTTAAGCCGAGAACCTAGCAGTTGGGCAGCATCTTTTGGGAGTCCTAAATCCCGGACTAAATCATTCAATTCAGCTTGAGAGAAAAGTTCAGGTTTCGGATCTGGTTCAGTTTCAAACTCGGAAGGAAGTACTGGACTCATCGGGAAAAGCCATCTGATGAGTCTCATCATGATCAGAACCGTCCACACAAATATGATCCAAAGATTTTGGTGGTTCAGGCACAGGTACTTCGTTGCTATGAGGCATAGGCCTAATTGCTGAGGGAAGGTTGGGGTAACTTATTACGTTCTTATTTTTTAAGTTGTATCCCTTCACAATGCAGGAGCAAAAATAGCAGTCACTGCTGTGGTCTCTTTGTTCACGCCACATCATAGGTATTCCGAAACGAAATGCTTGTTTTTTACCTTTCATCCATAAGCGTAGATCTTCCTCACATGTCTTGCACACTTTGTGAGGAGCCCACGGTTTGTCTTGATCGCCTAACTTCAAACCGAAAGAGGCGAAATATACTTTTTTAATAAATGCAGAAATGTTCCTCTGCCGCTTTTTCACGGTATATTCCCCACAAATAAAACAAAAACTGTCCGGAGAGTTGACGCAACCTCTGGCTCTGTGAGCCATCACAAATACACAGCACTGCAAACTACAACTGTAGTGAACCACTTCGGAATAAAGCTGGATTACGACTGAGCAAACAAAAGGTAATAATGAACTTGCAAGAAACTGAAATTTGACAGGAACGTTCATGTCGCAACCACCGTGTTTGAGCGAGCGAACGAGGCGAGGCGAACAGGAAAGAACATGCGCCAGCGCGAGTACTGGATTTAGCCCCCCGCCTCCCAATTGTCCTGTTAATGTATAAAATGAATACAAAACACTCTAAAATATCATGAGGGAGTGTTTCTAGTTAGTTAACCATTACAACCTCTATTTTGGGCCAAGAAAATAAACTGCAGTCGGCTAAAAAGAAATTATGTGAACATTCCTTATATGTGTAAGAAATCTAATTTTGCAAGAAAACGTGACGTGATGGAACATTTTGGCTATTTTTCCTGGATTCAGCACCCCAAAATCTATAGGAATCAGTTGCAAAACTGGAGGCAGTTTTTTGGTAGTGTACCTGTGTAATTACTCATCTGTAGTAGGAGTTCTCCATGGACAGCAGGAAATGTCCTCACGTATGGGTGATGCTATCTGAAGAAGCCTCTGTGCAGGAGCATTCCCAGCACCTTCTAGAAGTTTCTGGACACTCACTATGCATGCGCACACATCTTCCCGCCTGCCACGGTGGCGCCACCTTAGCCTCAGTCTATTTCAAAAGCTGAGAATTCAACTCCTACGCGAGGTTGCAGGGCTGTGCGAACTTTTCCTGCTTCCACGGAGAACACCTGCCACAGATGATTAACTACCTTTTCTATGTGGACAAGCAGGAAAAACGTCCTCACGTATGGGACTCACCTAGCTACAGGCTACCTTAAACTAGAAAAGGGGTGATAAACTGCCCAACCAGAACAGCAGAACTATTGTTTTTGGTGGTAATGGGCCTTTTATGGATTTATTTATTATTTTTTTAAAAGAGAGCCTGAACTGAAAGAAATGGGTAGGGGGAGGCAGTTAAAATGTACTCCCTAAACAGATTACAAGGTAACGATTGTAACGATTGCCGTAGTATTGGGAATTCCCAATGCAGATAGTAGTGAGATGTGAAGGTGTGGACCGAAGACCACACCGCAGCTTTACATATCTCTTCCAAGTGGGCCACTAATGCAACCATGGCTCTGATATTATGAGCTGTGACATGAGCCTTAAAACGTGGGCCAGTTTTCTTTATTCTTTACAATTTTCTTTACAATTTTCTTTATTCTTATTTGAATAACTACTAAACCATTAGTATAAAGAATTCATCCAAGAAACTTTTATCTCGATCGCACTCAATCTGAAACATTCACCTCAAACTGCTAACCCAATGTAGCAAAAAATCTGTACGTGATGGAGCAAATTGGTTACCAGATTTGGATTCAGCGCACCAAAAAACGTAAAAATCAATCGAAACATTAGAGGCAGTTTAAAAAAATTTTTTTTTAGTGTACCTGTGTTATTTTTTATGTGAATTGGGGAGGATCGGAGAAATATATGGAGAGTAAATGATTGTTTACAGTGGAAACTTGGTTGGGAGCTTATGTTTTGAAATTGAATTTAGTGAAGATGGAGACATTGGGATAAGTAGATGTCATAGACCAGTGATGGCTAACCTTTTTGAGCCCGAGTGCCCAAACTGCCGCACAAAACCAAAGAATTTCCTCAAAGTGCCAGCACGTCATTTGCATAAGTGGTCTTATTTGCATAAATATTTGCATAATGTTACCATACACTAACTTTTAGTAAACATGTCTCTTAATGAGTGTATGGATAAAGAAAGACTAAAAGATTTCTACATTACTATAATCCAGTGCCAACCGCCAGGCACATTAGGAACTACTACAAACGCTGCCCATTTAGAACCCATAGCAAACCCGCCGTATCCTGACAGCATTACCAGGACTCACAAAGCACCATACCCTACCTATCAAAAGGCAACACTGCAAATATTAAACCAATACATTTCAGTGAATACTGGGGAAAGAGAACAAGTGGCAACGTCAAATAGGAATTTCCTCTTGTACCAAACAAAGCGCAGATGTTAATGATGCACATTTCCCAGAGCTGACATATTCCAGTTAATAAATTCAAAATAAAGAGATATCTTTCTACCTTTTGTGCATTTTTTTTCAGTTGCAATTGGTCCAGCCATTTTCTTCTGGTTTCTTCATGTTTTCTGCTAACTCTCCATCGTCTGCTGTCCATTTGTCCTTTCTTCTCTCTTCTAGTTTTTTTTCCATTCTCTCTCTCTCTCTACATCTGCTTTAACATACTAATCTTTCTCCTTTTGCTCTTTCCTCATTCCTATTTCATCCACACAAATTTTACCCCTCCATCCTCAATCCCCAATTACTCTCCCAATACTTGGCCAATTGTAGATTTTTCATCCCTCCTACACAAAATATTTTTCCCCTCTCCATTTTACTCTCCCAGCCCCATCCCATTCTAATCCTCCCCCAACATCAGCTCCCTTCTAGTTCCAGTCTCACCCAGCATCCATTCCCTTCTTCAAGCCCCCCACTTCCCCTCAGCCCATTTCCATTCCAAGCCCCGTCCCCATCAGCTATTTGCAGTTCAAGCCCCCCACTTCCCCTCAGCCCATTTCCATTCCAAGCCCCATCCCCAACAGCTATTTGCAGTTCAAGCCCCCTTCCACTCAGCCCATTTCCAGTCCTAGCAACCCCCCCAACCCATTACCAGTCCTAGCCCCCCATAGCCCACTCCCAGTCCTAATCCCACCAGCCCATTTCCAGTCCTAACCTCCCCATCAGCCCACTCCCAGTCCTAATCCCCCATCACTCAATTTTTAGTTTAAGCCCCCCCAGCGCCTATCACCACTCCTAACCCCCCCAGCGCCCATCACCACTCCTAACCCCCCCAGCCCAGCGCCCATCACCACTCCTAACCCCCCCAGCCAGCCCAGCGCCCATCACCACTCCTACCCCCCCAGCCAGCCCAGCGTCCATCACCACTCCTAACCCCCCCAGCCCAGTGCCCATCACCACTCCTAAACCCCCCCCACCCCAGCCCATCACTACTCCTAACACCCCCCAGCCCAGCCCAGCCCAGCACAACTCCTAACCCCCCCAGCCCAGCCCATCACCACTCCTAACCCCCCCCAGCCCAGCCCAGCCCATCACCACTCCTAACCCCCCCAGCCCAGCCCAGCCCATCACCACTCCTAACCCCCCTCCAGCCCAGCCCAGCCCATCACCACTCCTAACCCCCCTCCAGCCCATCACCACTCCTAACCCCCCCAGCCCAGCCCAGCCCAGCCCATCACCACTCCTAACCCCCCCCAGCCCAGCCCAGCCCAGCCCATCACCACTCCTAACCCCCACCCCCCCCAGCCCAGCCCAGCCCAGGGAAAATTAAAAAAAAAAAGAAAACCTGTCTGCTGCCGCTGTCGGGGCCGCTGCGGCAGAATCGAGCGTGCCGCGGGGCCCCCCTGTACCCACCCGGCAGAGCCTGCCCTCCCCGTAGCAGCTCTCTCTTTGGAGCTGCAGTCAGACGCGCCGGCTTGCAGAGCGCGAGGGAAGAGTTCCCTCGCTGCTCTGTTAAGCCCGCGGGGGCTGATGGGAAGTTCCCATCACCCCCGCGGGCTTAACGGAGTCGCGAAAGGGAAACTCTTCCCTTCGCGCTCTGCAAGCCGGCGCGTCTGACTGTAGCTCCAAAGAGAGAGCTGCTACGGGGAGGGCAGGATCTGCCGGGTATAGGGGGGCCCCGCGGCACGCTCGATTCTGCCGCGGCGGCCCCGACAGCGGCAGCAGACAGGGGTTTTTTTTTTTTTTCGATTGCAGACCTTCCCGCGTGCCAGCTGCAAGGCCTTCGCGTGCCACAGCTGGCACGCGTGCCATAGGTTCGCCATCGCTGTCATAGACCATTGCTTTCACAGTTGAAATTAGGTGATGCAGTTATTGGCCTTAAAGAGGAAATACGAGTCTGGGGGTGATGTTGGAGGAGAGGCTTACTCTGGCTCCTTAGATTACTTGAGTTGTGCGATCCTCTTTTTGTAGATTGCAGTAGTTCCAAAATTAAAAACCTTATTTTCTTTGAGTCATTATGAATCAACCTTGGTGGTTTTGAGGCTTGACTACTGTATTTCTATATACCATGATATTACATAGACTTGGTTGAAGCATTTACAATTAGTGCAGAAGATCTGTGCCCCCTTAATTTGTAGGGTTTTTCGGTACAACTCTGTGACTCCTCTATTATATCATCTACACTGGTTGTCTATTGAGTTAGCACTTAATATCTAAAACTATGAACCTGAAGTTTATGAGTATCGGTTGGGCCATCTTGAATATCTGGCAGTATGAACCAATACATTCTTTGTGCTGTAGTGGTTAAGAATAGCTCACTCCTTTTCTCTTTGGGAACAATTAGGTTAGAATGTACCAGGAATATGGTGTTCTGGTATCTTTGGTCCCTGCTTATGAAATCAGCTCCTCCAATCTGTACCTTTTTGAATAACTTTTATCCTGGAATTCTTTCAGCAGCTCCATGTTTGCTGTGTTTACACATTTGCCTCAGATTGACTTCATACAATAGAAACAGCTTGATTCTTCAGCCAGGAGGATTTGAATCAGCTAAACTACTGTGATTGGACACAAATGGGTTCTATTTAATTTATTTTGGGCCTTGTTAGGGCGGTGTCTGGAAATGGAGAAAATTTCAGTTTGCAGTGACAGGCATGTGAAGACTTATGCAATCAAGACTTTTTGGTTTCTTCTTGTTGTTGTTAAGTGCCGTCGAGCCTGTGTTGACTCATAGCGACCCTTGGATAGTTGTCCTGAACTGTGTTTGGTCTTCAGTCAGGCTGCTTATTGTTGATAGAGTAGCGCCTATCGCTGCTGTTATTGTATCAATCCATCTCATTGCTGGCCTTCCTCTTTTGCGTTGACCTTCTACCTTGCCAAGCATGATGTCTTTCTCTAATGATCTCTCTCTTTGCATGATGTGTCCAAAATATGAAAGTCGAAGTCTTGTCATCTGAGCTTCTAAGGAAAGCTTAGGTTTGTTCTTCGGGCAGTCCATGGGATACACAGTATTCGTCACCAGCACCATAATTCAAAGGCATTAATTTTCTTCCTATCTATCTTTTTCAGTGTCCAACTTTCGCATACATATGACGTTATTGAAAATACCATGGTTTGAACAAGTCAAATCTTTGTATGGAGAGAGACATCTCTGTTCTTGAGAATCTCGTCTAGGTCCTTCATAGCCATTCTGCCAAGAGCAATGCCTTGTCTGATTTCTTGACTGCTTGTTGTTTCTTTATTGATAGTTGATCCAGGTAGGTTAAAGTTGATTTCTTAGGGGCATCTTTACTAAGCTGGGCTAATGTTTAGTACACGCTATTTGTAGCTAGATCCCATTGAATAACATGGGATCTAGTTACAAATAGCATGTGCTGTTAGCTCAGCTTAGTAAACATGTCCCTTATTCTTAATTTTTGAATTTTTTTATAATTGTTCTTTCACGTTGAAAGTTTAGAGTATGTTGCATAGCTTGGTGAAATAAAGTTTTTTTTTATTTTTTTGCATTTGTATTTTTTTTCTAATTTAGACAGTCTGATTGCTAATTTTACCCTGTGCAAGGAAGATTTCTTCATGTAGCCCATGCGTCATATGGTGATGCTTTGGTGCACATGCTGCTTAATCATTGGCTGAATCCCCTACTTCAGAACCTTTTATAGCAACACAATGCCATGGTATTACAGACTCGCAACTGGTACAGAAATCGAGCCTCAAGGGTGTACAAAGATTTGCAAGGCACTGTAAACATACCTAAAGACACATGTATGAAAGTGAACTTTAATGTGGACTAAATATTGTAACATGTTTCTTTTTATTGATTGCATATGTACAATTTACTGTTATTTTCCTATCTTGATTTGGTGTATTTTCACTATAAATGCTCAATAAAAAAAAAAAAAAGAAAAAAAAAAAAAAAAAAGTGAACTTAAATGATGATTCCTTATCGTCACTCCAGTCCAGTCCCTTTACTTCTGGGTTACGCAACCCTTCCAGCAGCTTGGAGGCTGAGCCCAACCTTTTTGGGGATGGAGCGGTATAAATACCACTGGGACCACCCACCAACTCCAGTATTCTCAGCCTCCAAGCAGCTGGAGGGTTCCGTAAGCCTTGGGCTTACTGGAGTCCTACCTTCAGATATTCTCTTTAATTAATTTCTTTAATTTTACTTAATTTACTTTTATTTCTTTAGCTTACTTGCTTTCTAGTTGAGGGCTCTGCTCCTTTAAGGTTTGCTCTCCCCCCCCCCCCCCCCCCCCCCCCCGCTCTCCCGGATCCGGCACGGCTCTCTGAGCGAATTTCTGGTCTGCAGCAGCGAGGAGGTGCTCTGCTCGGCCCAGCTCCCGGTTCCTTTAACTCTGCCTTCTTCGGGGGAAACAGCCTCGCGCCGAAGCCCTTCAGGTGGCTGAGCGCTAGAGGCTGCAACGCTTACCGGAGTGAACAGCCCATCCCGGCAAGACGCGATTGACCGCGGAGGAGATCCACGCGGTGCCCGGGTTCCCACACGGTGCGATCAGACGGCGATCGCACTCGTGCTTCTTTGGGGCTCAGCGCCGAACTCAGCGCCGGAGCACAGACAGACGCCAGGAACACACTCGCGGTCCCCCCGGTCAGGCTCCACGTGGTGAGGCCTACCACGTGTTGAGCCTACGGGTGGTGATTACAGAGTCGGGCCTAGGATCTTCAAGCCCTGAAAACCGCAAGTACCTCCCTTAGGGGATAAAGGCGTGTTAGCTGATTTTAACTGCGATTTTATTTTAATTTCGTTTTGGTTTCAATTTTAATTTTAATGTTAATTTTAATTCCTCTTAATTTATTGCAGTTCTATTAAGTTTATCTGCAATTAATCTGGTTGAATCTTTTTCGGGGTTTAAAGGGAAATAAGGGGCTATTGATTCCTAAGAGTAATCGGACCTTGGTTCCAGGGGCCGGCAAGGATAAGCCCCAGCTTTTTTCCCATGGCATCTAAACCGCGCTGCCCTTCCTGTGGAACGCGCAGGGGCACCTCCGCAGAGGCAGGAATCTGCAGGAGCTGCGCCGCAGTGGCTGCTTCGGTAGAACAGGAAATATTGCAGCCCTCCCAGGGGTCAACAGACCCTCTAGTAGGGGAGGGGGGGTCCCAGGGTTCAAGCGCTTCTCCTTCTGAGCTACCCACGCCTCCTCTGCTTCCCCCGCCCCTACCCTCAAGTGCAGGGGGGGACGGAGAATTTTTCTTCCCTGACTTCATCCTATTGCTTCATAAGGCCTACTGCCTGCGCAAGCAGGGCCTAGGGGCAGAGGAGGTTGCCACCCCAGTGGAAGACAAGTCAGCTAGATTCCTCGGGGCTATCAACCCTGAATCTAGCATCCCTTCTAAGCGTCCACGTCTGGATGGGGAAGACCTCCTACCGTCCTTTTCCCAGGGGGCTCCGGAGGAGGATAGCTCGGTGGAGGAGCTGGAAGAAGGAGAGATCCCGGAAGAAGATCAATCACGGATAGTTAGGGTTTTTCGTCGGGAGGAGCTCCCGGCCTTAATTAGTGAATCCTTAAAAGTGCTCGATGTGGCCTCAGACATACCATCACAGGAAGAGGCGTTGGAGGACCCCTTAATCCAAGCCATTAGGAGATCCCAGAAGGTCTTCCCGGTCCACAGGGTGGTGCGCCAGATGATCCAGGAAGAATGGGACCAACCAGAATCCAGTTTAAGGGGAGTCAGAACCATGTCTCGACTATACCCTCTCCCAGAGGCAGATAAGGAACTACTGAAATCGCCCAGAGTGGATGCAGCGGTATCAGCAGTTACTAAGAAGACAACTATCCCAGTTGAGGGCAGTTCAGCCTTAAAAGACGCACAAGACAGGAAGTTGGATACACTCTTGAAACAAGCCTTTGATGTAAGCGCCCTCGCCTTGCAGGCCTCAGTGTCAGGAGCTTGGGTGGCTCGAGCCTGCTTAAGGTGGGCTCAACAGCTTCAGACAGAGGGCTCTTCGGAAGAGATTCAGGCCAACTCGGCCAGAGTGGAATCCGGCGCAGCCTACTTGGCGGATAGTCAGTATGACCTTATCAGAAGCCTAGCCAAGAACATGGCCTCGGTGGTGGCGGCTAGACGTTATCTGTGGCTACGAAATTGGGCAGCCGATGCTTCCTCAAAGTCACGCCTAAGTCGGCTCCCCTTTAAAGGGAAACTATTATTTGGGGAGGATTTAGAGAAGCTAGTTAAAGACCTGGGTGAGTCTAAGGGAGGCAGACTTCCAGAAGATAGACCAAAGCAAGGCCGTCCCCTAGCCCCAGTGCGCACCCAGCCTAGGGAGGCGCGGAGATTTCACCCTGCCAGATCAAATTCCTTTCCCAGGGGCCGGTTTCCCTCTAAGGGACAAGGCTTCAGAGGTTTTCGAGGAGCAGGTCGGGGGTTTGGGGCATCCTTCTCCTCCTTCTCGGGCCCTAGGAAACAACAATGAAAGGTTGGGGGTCCAGGGGGATGGACGGCCGATAGGCGGCCGTCTGAGGCTGTTTCTCCCCGCCTGGACCCGGGTCACCTCCGATCAATGGGTTCTAGAGGTGATCAGAGAAGGTTATGCGCTCGAATTTGCAAAACAGATTCCACCGGCATTTGTTCAGTCGCCCTGCGGCACATCAGCAAAAAGGGCGGCGATAGAGACGACTCTTGCCCGTCTAATAGCCTTAGGGGCGGTGATTCCAGTACCTCCAGACCAGTGCGGATCTGGTCGGTACTCGATTTACTTCGTAGTACCAAAAAAGGAAGGTTCCTTTCGACCAATCCTAGATCTAAAACAGGTCAACCGCTGCCTCAGGGTGCCTCACTTCCGGATGGAGACCCTACGTTCAGTCATAGCGGCCGTGAGGGGAGGAGAGTTCCTAACTTCCCGAGACTTGACAGAAGCCTACTTGCACATCCCGGTCAGGAAGTCCCATCAACAGTTCCTGAGATTCGCAGTGCCAAGAGGCCACTTTCAGTTCCAGGCCCTACCCTTTGGCCTAGCTACGGCTCCCAGAATGTTCACCAAGGTAATGGTCGTAGTGGCGGCCTCCCTCCGGAAGGAGGGAATATTAGTGCATCCCTACTTGGACGATTGGCTGATCCGCGCAAAGTCGGAAGAGGAAAGCCATTCGGCAACGTCCAGAGTGATTCAGGTCCTAGAGGAGTTGGGGTGGGTCATCAACCGGGCAAAGAGCAGGTTGACTCCCTCTCAGGAGCTCGAGTACCTAGGAGCAAGATTCAACACCCACAGGGGCAGAGTTTTCCTGTCTCGGTCAAGATCAAGGGAATTAAGAGGCCTAATCACGCAGTTTCTGGGCAGACGAAATCCCTCGGCGTGGCATTATCTTCAGGTTCTGGGTACTATGGCGGCATCAATAGAGGTGGTACCATGGGCCAGGGCCCACATGCGACCGCTGCAGCAGGCGCTATTGCGTCGTTGGTCTCCCCAGCATCAGCCTCTCTCAATGCAGTTGCCTTGCGCTCCGCGGACCAAACAGTCCCTCCACTGGTGGAGATGTCCGAGGAATCTGGACTGCGGAATGCCCCTCGATCCCCATCAGTGGTTGCTGTTGACAACGGATGCCAGCTTGTCAGGCTGGGGAGCGCACTGCGAGGACCAGTTCGTCCAGGGTCGCTGGTCACAGTTGGAGTCACAGTGGCCCATCAACAGACTGGAATTGCGGGCCGTCACCCTGGCTCTCAAGGCGTTCAGGACCTTAGTGCAAGGAAAGGCAGTTCGCGTTCTCTCCGACAATGTCACCGCGGTGGCCTACATCAACCACCAGGGAGGCACCAGCAGTCACGCCTTGGAGAAGGAGGCGGACACTCTTTTCCAGTGGGCGGAGCCCCGCCTGCTGGCACTCTCAGCGCAGCATGTGGCGGGCGAGGACAACGTCACAGCCGACTTTCTCAGCAGGTGCAAGATAGACCACGGAGAGTGGGAACTAGAACAGGAGACCTTCAACCAGATAGTGGCCCTTTGGGGTCGCCCAGTCATGGACCTCATGGCGCGGTTCTCCACTGCCAAGGTAGACAGATTCTTCAGTCGAAGGAAGGAAAGGATGTCCGAGGGATTAGATGCCCTGTCACAAAAGTGGTCCTCGGAAGGTCTTCTCTATGTATTCCCTCCGTGGGCTCTGATCGGAAAGGTGCTCCAACGGGTGGAGTCTCACCAGGGCTTGGTAATTCTCATAGCTCCGGATTGGCCTCGCCGCCCATGGTATGCCGATCTGATCAGACTGCTCGCCGACCTTCCTTGGCGGCTTCCTTACAAAAGAGACCTGCTGAGGCAGGGTCCGGTCCGGATGCCTCACGTGGATCGATTCTTGCTTACGGCCTGGCTATTGAAAGGGCGCGGCTCCTAAAACGAGGCTACTCAGGAGCTGTAATCTCGACGCTGTTGAAGGCCAAGAAGCGCTCGACCTGTCTATCTTATGTAAGGGTTTGGCGCATCTTCGAAGCTTGGTGCGCAGAGCATCGTCGGAAGCCCCTTTCGGCCTCGGTTCCGGAGGTTTTGGACTTCTTGCAAGCAGGTTTTGATAAAGGTCTGGTGCACAGCTCCTTGCGGGTCCAGCTGGCGGCGATCTCTTGCTATAGAGGAAAGGTCCGGGGCAAACCCTTGGGGGCACACCCGGACGTCTCCAGGTTCCTAAGAGCGGTTAGTCGGCTACGTCCGCAACGGAGATCGGTCGTCCCCCCTTGGGACCTTAACTTAGTACTAAATGCTCTGATCGGGGAACCCTTTGAGCCCGTAAAAAGAGCCTCCTTAAAGGATTTGACCCTAAAAACGGTCTTTCTGGTCGCCATCTGCTCGGCCAGAAGGGTCTCGGAATTACAGGCGCTATCTTCCCAGCCCCCCTTCCTGTCCTTCCTCAAGGACAAAGTGGTTCTGCGTACAGTGCCGTCCTTTTTGCCCAAGGTCTTCTCTCCCTTTCATGTGAACCAGACAGTTACCCTGCCGGTCTTAACGACCAAGGGGCAGGAAGGTAGGAATGACAAACTGCGTTTCCTAGACGTACAGAGGGCCTTGAAACGTTACCTCTCTCGCACAGCACCATTCCGAAAGTCCGACCGACTATTCATCCAGTTTGGAGGTCCGCACAAAGGTGAGGCGGCTGCCAAGGCTTCGATCTCCAGGTGGATCAGAGAGGCGATTGCCTCCGCCTACATCCTGAAGGGGAAGCAGGTGCCGGTGGGGCTGCGGGCACACTCCACTCGGGCTCAGGCTGCCTCTTGGGCGGAATTTTCCCTGGTTCCTCCGCTGGACAACTGTAGAGCAGCGACTTGGTCATCGCTGCATACCTTCTCCAAGCACTATAGACTAGACGTGCAGAGTGCAGCGGACGCCAGGTTCGGTCTAGCGGTTCTTCAGTCCGGTATGCCGGATCCCACCCAGGGTTGAACTGCTCTGGTACATCCCAGAAGTAAAGGGACTGGACTGGAGTGACGATAAGGAAATAGTAATTAGATCTTACCTGCTAATTAGTGTTCCTGAAGGAACGACAGTCCAGTCCCTGATCCCACCCGCTTCCGGCAACCGTTCAGACCTCGGGTTCATGGCAAGGCTTCGGACCGGGCGTAGGGCCGGTACGGCAGGAAGGAGAGCAGGATAAAGCCGGCTTGGGTAGAAGCAGACATCTCCTCGGGCTGTTCCCATGCCTCCTCGCCTTTCCCCTTTTATATATATACTTCTATAAAAAAAAAAATTATATATGCCTGTTGGATAGGTTTGAGGTTTTATAGTATGTTTCGTTTTGGAGTTTGGTTTAGAATTTCCTTAGATCTGCTTTTTCAATCGAATACTGGAGTTGGTGGGTGGTCCCAGTGGTATTTATACCGCTCCATCCCCAAAAAGGTTGGGCTCAGCCTCCAAGCTGCTGGAAGGGTTGCGTAACCCAGAAGTAAAGGGACTGGACTGTCGTTCCTTCAGGAACACTAATTAGCAGGTAAGATCTAATTACTATTTTAACAGCCTAGCTCTCTGACTTACACCAGCTGTGGTGTAAGTAAGAGAGCTAGGCTTGATTTTGATACAAAAATATAAGTGAGAGGCTCTACAATTCAATCACTATTTGTGGTTATTTTCTTTGGTTGTGTGATGCTGGGAAACCACATTTTTCCTCCCAGATTCTGAAACACGCACTAGTGTTGGTTATTATGAAGAATATGTTTACTACTTTTCGGCTGTTCATTCAGCAGGTGCTTCCAGAGCTTGATGGTGTCCCGGAAACAGAAGAAACTATACCGTTACCTGGAGGAGGGCAACGTTCTGAAGATCAAGTCATATCTGTGCAAGCACCATGACCTGAATGTTAATTTCCCGCTGCGCAAGGGACGTACACTTCTGCATGCAGCCTGTGCATTATGTGATGATGCCGTGGTGCACATATTGCTTAAGCATGGGGCTGACCCCCTACTACAGGACCATCGAGGCAACACAGCCTTGCATGTTGCAGCAAGACAAGCTGCAAAGAGGGGACAGAGAGGTAAAGAAAGGCATGAGAGTTCAGTTTGAGGTCACACAGTGAGGGGTGCATGTGTAGGAAGGGAGCTAAGTTCTGGGCACCAACATTGCTGTACAATATCACCACATCACATTCCAGTTATCTGTGTTTTTTTCTCCAGTTTATGAGGACTTAGTGGTCCTTCTGAAAAAGCACTGTCCAGATGCTTTAGACGTTACCAACAAGGATGGGAAGACACCTTGTGATCTCTTACAGTGGATGAAAACGACACAGGTACTGAGTGAAAGTGCAAGCCTTACCACAATTTGGGTGGATACATGGAGCTGAATTTACACAAGGTGTAGTCAGTTCCCTGTTCTGATAATGAGCCTGCTCTAGTGATAAGAAAGCAGAATTGTAATGGAGCAGGAGCTTTGTATGGCTGATCATTGGTCCTGCTGCTCTTAGGTTACTGATTCTTGTTCTGGCTGGGCCACATAAGTCCTTGGAGTGTCGAGCAGCAGTTTCCATATAAAGCCTGAATAATAACAGTATCGACATGCTTGAGCCCATCTTTTCTGAATTAGTAGTATTGCCAGTTGATTGATAATTGAATCATCTGGGCATATTTTGTAAAAAATCAATGACCAGCAAGATGCTTAAACTTATGAAATAATTAATTGTAGATCACCTGCTTCTCTACCAACAGCTGTTACTTCTGCACCTTGTGGTTTCATCTCCCTTCCTTCTTCCAAATGTATACCCATTATACCTCTTTCCTCAACCAAAATAACGGGCCTTTCAGCAGCACTCTGTCCCCAAGCACAAAGATTTTGAGCCAGAGCATACTTGCAATTTCTTTTTGTCACCCAATGCAGACATCCTGTTCAAAAAGGAAATATTCCATGCTGACAGTTTTCAGGGCACCACAAAAATTACGAGTGCTTACTGACTTAAAGTCCCGCATGATCAGAGAGGGAGCAATGATGCTGCCATTACCACTACTGCTGCTACAATGCAGTGACAGCAACAGTGTTCAGAGTCCTCTCACAGATTTGGCAGAGAGGAGGCAAGCAAGTTTGAAGATGTAGGGGAGGAAAGAGGCACATGCGGTAGTGGGGTTTGAAGGCAAGGGCATGATGGGGACAATGATTTTGAAGGGTGGCTGCAGTTAGCATGGGTGTTTCTGGTTTTCATATTCATGATAGTTGGTAATCCCAGGTGTTCATGGAGGGATGTGCAATAATTCTGTTCTGCTAATGTGGGGAGAAAACTGCATTTGTCCTATTATTGTTTTCTAGCCTTCCTGTGTTGTGACAGCATCTGATGAAGGAGGAAGAGATGGTGAGGAGAGGGATCCTGCGGAGGCAGAGAGAGAATGGCATTGGAAACTCTTTGAAGAATGTCAGGATGAGTTTCAGGAGAGCTTTGGGCAGTATGATGGTAACAAAATAGTAATGAGATGCTTGGACAATATAAGAGTAATTACATTACAGGATTTCTGGAAACACAATTTCTAAAAAAAAATCAAACCCTCTCCATTTCTGTGCTTGTTGAGATTAAAATTATACTTATCAATTATGTTTTCTCTTTAATTACATTTTTATCAGATCAATAATGTTTTTATCTGAACAATATAATGCTCAATAAAATCATTTTGTCTGTTTTTTATCTATTTAATCTTCCTTCCACACCTTTCGTGTTTAAAATCTTCTGTCAATCACTATACTTTTGACTGGGTGACCAGGGAGTTGGACCGAGGGAGAGCTCTAGATGTGGTGTATTTAGATTTCAGTAAAGCCTTTGACACTGTTCCTCACAGGCGACTTATAAACAAACTGAGCACCCTAGGGATGGACCCTAAAGTTACTGCTTGGGTTAGAAATTGGTTGGGTGGGAGGCGACAAAGAGTACAAGTAAATGGAGCTCACTCTGAGGAGAAGGATGTTACCAGTGGTGTGCCCCAGGGATCTGTCCTTGGTCCGATTCTTTTTAACATCTTTGTTAGTGATATAGCGGAAGGGCTGTCGGGTAAGGTTTGCCTCTTTGCGGATGATACCAAAATCTGTAATAGAGTAGACACCCAGGAAGGTGTAGATAACATGAGGAGGGATCTAGCTAAGCTTGAAGAATGGTCTAGAATTTGGCAGCTGGGATTTAATGTTAAAAAATGTAAGGTCATGCATTTGGGCTGCAGCAATCCAAGGGAGCAATACAGTATAGGAGGTGAAGTACTTTTGTCCACTAAAGAAGAGTGGGACCTAGGGGTGGTTGTGTCTGATGATCTTAAAGTAGCTAAACAGGTAGAAAAGGCGACGGCAAAAGCTAGAAGGATGCTTGGGTGCATACGGAGAGGAATGGCTAGCAGAAAAAAGGAGGTGATAATACCTCTGTATAAGTCTTTGGTGCGACCTCATTTGGAGTATGGTGTGCAATTCTGGAGACCGCACCTTCAAAAGGATGTGAACAGGATGGAGTCGGTGCAGAGGGTTGCTACTAAAATGATTAATGGGCTTCATTATAAAGCATATGAGGACAGACGTAAGGATCTTAATATGTACACCTTAGAGGAAAGGCGGGATAGAGGTGATATGATTGAGATGTTTAAATACCTCCGTGGCATAAATGTTCAGGGAGAGAGCCTCTTTCAATTGAAAGCAAGTTCTGCTACGAGGGGACATGGGATGAGGGTGAAGGGAGAGAGATTCAGGAGTGATATACGGAAATATTTCTTTACGGAAAGAGTAGTGGATCCATGGAATAGTCTCCCAGTGGAGGTGGTAGAGATGAGGACAGTAACTGAATTCAAAAACGCATGGGACCAACACAGAGGATCTCTAAAGGTAGAAAGTGGACTGTTGTAGTTGTTGTTATGGAAGGACAGACTAGATGGGCCTTGTGGTCTTTTTCTGTCATCATGTTTCTATGTTTCTACTTCCATTCCCCGTTCCAACACAGCACTATGTTTCAAGCCATCTATAGTTTTAGTTCTGCAGCAGGAATTTACTTATTTGTTTAAATACACAAAAATAGACTAATTGTAGAAGTGGAGAATGTAAATCACCAGGTGCCATGAGAAGGCATTATCTGCAGCCCAGTGTAACACATAAGAGAGGAACAACATAAAATGACTTTCCAAAATGGGACATAAGAACATAAGATATGCCGTACTGGGTCAGACCAAGGTCCATCAAGCCCACTATCCTGTTTCCAACAGTGGCCAATCTAGGTCACAGGTACCTAGCAGTTTCCCCAAAACCAGCTATCTGGTTCACTTTCGGTGCTCCTTCTCCCACCCTGGCTCCGGTGATGTCAAATGCACCCATTCCACTAGCACCTACCCTCCGCTACCTTGGTGTGACCCTAGATTCTTCACTGTCTTTCCACCAACATATCTCTGGGGTAGTACGTAGCTCTCTTTTTCAGCTTCGGAAAATTCGTGCCGTCCGTTCTCTTCTTCCCATCGCATCTCTTACCACATTAGTTATTTCTCTGGTAATTAGTCGCCTTGACTATTGTAACTCGATATTCGCTAGCATTCCTCAGTTCCAGATTACAATTAATTCAGAACACAGCTGCCCGTCTTCTCACCTTTTCATCCCCTCACGATCATGTCACCCCATGTCTGCTCTCTCTCCACTGGCTTCCCGTTAAGGCTCGCTATGTTTACAAGCTTCTTATTACTACCCACAAAGTTCTTTATACTAACACCCCCCAATACTTAGCTGATCTCATTTTTCTTCAACCTACCCCCTGCTTATTACGTTCCGCTCACGGCAATCGCCTGTTTCTTCCCTCCCCGACACAGGCTCATCTTGAATCCACCCGTCACGCTGCCTTCTTCTTTGCTAGCCCCGCCCTATGGAATTCCCTTCCACATGTTATTCGTACCGAGTTGTCCTTCCCCCATTTCAAGACTATGCTTAAAACTTTTCTTTTCTGCCAGGCCTTTGACCTCCCTTCCCCTTCATTCACCACCACCCAGTCGATTATACCTATCCACTCATCACTCCTTTCAGGGCTATAACATCTTCTCCCCTCCCCTGATTGACACTCACGGCCCTCTGGGCCGCCTTCCCTGCCACCCCTCCGCCTCGGCCCTCCCTCATGTGGTTTGTTGTACACCTGTTACATAATCTGTCCGTCTGTATGTTAGTTATTTCACTACTTGTCTTTGTCACCCCTGTCTACTATTCGTTATGTTAGTCCGTCTACCACGTCTTGTCTCATCTGGTTTGTTGGTTCTACAGCTTGTCGTCTCCTATCTATGCTGCCCCTTTCTCTCTGTCCACTTTCCTATCTATTCAATGGCGTTCCTTTCTGTTCTTCTCTCTTTGCAGCCAAGACTGTTTGTATTGTGCACCGCCTTAATACTTTTTGTAAAGGCGGTATATCAAATTTGCTGAATAAAGATAAAGATAAAAGAGACAGGTTCCACGATGCTCATATTGGAGCAAACAGTGGATATTCTGGGTCCACTTTAATAATCGTTTATGGAACTTTCCTCCAGGAACTTGTCCAAATCTTTTTTTTAAACCCGGCTACACTAACAGCTTTTCCTTATCGTCCCTCCACTCTAGTCCCGAATCTCTGGGTTAAGTATCTCCTCCAGCAGCTTTAGAGACTGAGAAACGTCATTCTTCTGATGACACTGGTACAAATACTCCAGGGACCACCTCCTCTGTCCAGTTATCTCAGTCTCCAAGCAGCTGGAGGTTCGAGGCTCACTAGAGGAACACTTACGGAAGAGTTTTAGGGATGAGTTTAGTTGGGAGTATTGAGATTGGCAAATATTGATTTAAAGTTAAAAAAAACAAACAAAAAAACTGAGTGCTCCCGCCCCTCCCCTCCCCTCCTCCATTGCCTTGCGATCGGCAGTGCAGAGGACAATCAAGCATCGTGGGGGGTCTGTGCGCCAGTTCCCAAACTCACATGCTTGAGTGAGGAACCAGCAACGGATACGGAGGAGAGCAGTAAGCAGGGCAGTTGCGGGACGCACGGCAGACCCGAGCATCGCTACAGCGGTTTCTACTCTGCTCCGGTTTCTCTCCTGACGCGGAAGCCGTTTTTCCGGCTGAGCGTGGGGAGAAACAGATGTGGCACTCGCAGGCAGTTGATCAGAGGTAAGCAGCTCTAACGAAAGGGCAGTTTTAGCAGAAAACGTTGAGTTTAGTGGCGTGAAGGCCGGGGCCGCCTGGTAGAAGCGCGGGAAAGCTGTCGTTTTGTCGGGACTTACAGGAGGCTTGGTTTTCGGGGTGAATCTTCGTTTTTAGGTCATTTTTTTTTTCTTCCCGATTTAAATAGAATTGAATGGATTTAATATTTTTTAAAAAATCTTTCTTTTGGCTCTACGCGTTTTCAAAGCAAGGTTTCAGGCTAAGAAGCTGCTTCTGGGTACAGGCACTCAGTATAATTAATGTAACTGAGGGGCAAGTAGAGAAGCGTCCGCAGGATGCCTTCTAGACTGCAGTGTTTAGTGTGTGGTACTAGAAGGGGAGTAGTGTCAGAGACGTGTCTGTAGAGGCTGCTTCAAAGAAGCGGCCTCTATGGAGCAGGCCTTAGAAGTTGGAATGGAGAGTCAGAAGGAGACATTCTCAGTCTTACCAGAGCCTGTTTCACCCTCTGTGCTGCTACTGGAGCCGGTGACTGGGCCTTCCTGGGCTCCAGATCGTCATCCTCCTCAAGCGCCTTTGCCGGGAGGACTGGCGTTGATTTTTTTTTTTTCTCCAGATTTCGTAGCTCTTCAGCAAGCCTTCAGTGGCAGTAGGGGAGTCTCAGGTGCCGATTCAGCAGAGACAGAGCTTGGCGTGAAGCGTCCGGGGACCCGCATAGGCTCGGGGACTAATGAGGTTCCTTTGAAGAAGCCTAGGAAAGGGCAGGATAGGCAGGACCAGTCAGTAACTTCAGAAGGCCACCTATCCGAGGAATTGGATCCAGTGTTGGACCTGGAAGATGAGTTAGAAGAGGGAGAGCTTACGGAACACAAGGACCCAGCTAGAGTGATTCGGGTGTTCCGACGAGACGAGTTGCCGGCGCTCATAGCGGAGATGCTTAAGGCTCTTAATATGCCATCTACGGGTCCGGCGGAGGATGCGACCTTAGTGGATCCCTTATTGCAGGCGGTCCGTAAGATGCAAAAAGCCTTCCCGATGCACAGTTGTGTGAGAAATGATTCAAGAAGAATGGGACATGCCCGAGGCAAGCCTTAAGGGGTCCAGGGTAATGGCCCGCCTTTCCCCTTGGTAGATCAGGATCGGGAGTTATTTAAGTCCCCGAAGGTAGACGCAGCGGTTTCGGCGGTGACCAAGAAGACTACCATTCCGGTGGATGCTCAGGACAGGAAGCTCGACACCTTGTTGAAACAGGTATTTGACATCAATGCTCTATCTATTCAAGCATCTATTTGTGGTGCATGGGTTGCGAGAGCATGTCTTCACTGGTCTCAGTGGATTCAGGGAGAGCAGATGGAGAGAGGGTTGGAGAAGCGGCAGGTTAGAATGTGGAACGGCTTATCTAGCTGATATTCATTATGACCTTATCGGGGGTTTGTCTAAAAGTATGGTTTCTGTGATAGCGGCAAGATGGTATCTTTGGCTACGTAATTGGGCGGCAGATGGTTCCTCCAAGACAAGACTAGGTAAGCTGCCTTTTAGGGGTAAGCTACTTTTTGGAGAAGATTTAGATAAGTTGGTAAAGGATCTAGGGGAGTCTAAGGGTGGAAGGCTCCCTGAGGATAAACAAAAGCAGGGGCGACCTGCTCCGGTGGCCAAGGGTCAACAGAGGGAATTTTGCCGTTTCCGTTCAGCACGGTTCAGTCAATTTCAAAGAGGATGTTTCCCCTACTGGAATCAGGGGTTTCGAGGATTCAGAGGGGCAGGCAGAGGATTTGTGGCATCCTCTTCCTCAAACCTTAGAAAGCTACAATGAAGCCAGGAGGGCCTAGGTAGGAACGGTAGCTGTGGGAGGTCGGCTACGGGAGTTTTATCCTGCTTGGGGCCAAATTACATCAGATGTTGTTGGAGATGTTGGAGGTCATTCGAGAAGGTTATGCTCTAGAGTTTCAATGCCTGGTGGTCAATTCTTACGTTCAATTTCCATGCAAGGTGCCTTTAAAGAACAAGGTGGTACGAGAGACCTTAGAGAGGCTGCTGGACCTCAGTGTGGTGGTACCAGTATCATCAGACCAACTGGTGCGGATACGGTCAATACTCCATATACTTCAGGGTGCCAAAGAAGGAAGGATCTTATCTCCCAATTTTGGATCTCAAGAAAGTAAATCGCTGTCTCAGAGTGTCTCATTTTCATATGGAAACGCTGAGGTCTGTTATCATAGCAGTAAGGGCAGGAGAGTTTCTTACTTCTCTGGATTTGTCGGAAGCTTACCTGCACATTCCAGTTCGGCAGGAGCATCAGAGGTTTCTCAGATTTGCAGTTCTGTTGGGACATTTTCAGTTCCGAGCATTGCCATTTGGTTTGGCAACGGCTCCACAAACTTTCACCAACGTCATGGTAGTTGTGGCAGCAGCATTGAGAAAGGAAGGAATTCTAGTGCACCCTTACCTGGACGATTGGTTAATTCGAGCAAAGTCCGAAAGAGAAAGCGAGTTGGCTACAACGAGAGTGGTAGATTTTCTACAGAGTCTGGGTTGGATTCAACCTGCTCTTTGACATGTTGACCACCCGTCACAGAACCTGGAATACCTGGGGGCTCGTTTCGATTCGAAGGTAGGAAAGCTTTTTATGCCACACCTGCAGGTACTAGGGTTGAGAAAATTAGTCCGCACATTTCTGGGCAGAAGGAATCCCACAGCATGGCATTATCTGCAGTTGCTAGGTACTATGGCAGCGACACTCGAGTTGGTTCCGTGGGCACGAGCCCACATGAGACCGTTGCAGAGAGCATTGCTCCGAAGGTGGTCACACCAAGAGGACCCGCTGTCTCGGAAACTACCATGTCCGACGGAGACGAGGCAGGCTCTTCAGTGGTGGTTACGTCCAGGGGTTCTGGAGGAGGGAATGCCCTTGGAAGCACCCGACTGGCTACCCCTTACACAAACGCCAGTCTCTTAGGCTGGGGAGCGCACGTCGAGGGAAGTTTTGCTCAAGGACAGTGGACCGACGTGGAGAAGAGTTGCTCCATCAACAGATTGGAGTTGAGAGCGGTCGCTCTGGCGCTGGGAGCCTTTCAAAGTTACCTGAGAAGGAAGGCGGTTTGTGTGTTTTACGACAACGCAACCGCAGTGGCCTACATCAATTGTCAAGGAGGCACCAGCAGTGCATCTCTGGAGACTGAGGCCGAACAGCTGTTAGTTTGGGCCGAGGTAAATCTGATAGCTTTGTGGGCGGCACATGTGACCGGGGTAGACAATGTGGAAACAGATTTTTTTTTTTTTTTTTTGTGTCGTCAAAGTGGACCCAACAGAGTGGGTTCTCCATCCGGAGGTGTTCGAGATGGTCATGCAACGCTGGGGAATGCCAGTAATGGATTTGATCGCTACACAAATATAGTAGTGGTCAGCTTGTCACAGAGCAATGGATTTGATTGACAATGGATTTGATGGCGACATTTGAGTCGACAAAGGTCAGCCGATTCTTCAACAGATGAAGGGAGAGAATGTTGGAGGGTCTAGATGCTCTCATTCAGAAGTGGCCAGAACAATGGCTCCTGTACATGTTTCCTCCTTGGGCCTTAATAGGTCGGGTGCTACAGAAAATAGAAGTTCACAGAGGACAAGTAGTTTTGATAGCACCGGATTGGCCGAGGAGGCCATGGTATGCGGATTTGATAAGACTCTTGGTGGACCGCCCCTGGCGTCTGCCAATTCGGGGGGACCTGTTCCAGGGTCCGCTACACATGCCTCAGGTGGATCAATTCTCGCTTACAGCTTGGCTCTTGAAAGGGCGAAGTTGAAAGCAAGAGGATACTCCTTGGCGGTTATTTCCACCATGTTGAGAGCTAGGCGGAGATCTACCTCTTTGGCGTATGTTCGTATCTGGAGTGTGTTTGAGGCGTGGTGTGCGGACAGGACGGTTGAAGCGTTGAGGGCTTCAGTACCACACGTACTGTCTTTCTTACAGGATGGGTTTGACAAAGGATTAGCGGCAGCATCCTTGCGGATACAGTTAGCAGCTCTCTCATGTTATAGAGGAAAGATAAAAGGAGAGGCGCTGAGAGCGCATCCGTATATTAAACGTTTTTTGAGAGCAGTATCTCTTTTGAGGCCACCATGTAGATCGACGGTTCCGAAGTGGGATCTCAGGTTGCTGCTGGAGGCGTTAGTACGGGAGCCCTTTGAGCCTTTTGTCTAGGATGTCGATTAAGGACCTTCCTCTCAAGGTAGTGTTTCTAGTGGCAATATGTTCAGCTCGTAGAATTTCGGAGCTGCAGGCTCTGTCTTGTCGAAAGCCTTATTTGACATTTTATGATAAAAAGGTGGTGTTGAGACCAGTCCCGTCTTTCTTGCCCAAAGTAGCATCAGCGTTTTCATGTCAATCAGGTAGTTTCTCTGCCGGTCTTTGAAGAAGGTAGTGAAAATACAGACTCAGTAAAGTTGCATTTGCTAGACGTTCGGCAAGCGTTAAAGTAGTATATACGGAGAACAGGATTTCCGAAAGACGGATAGACTGTTCTGTTTGGAGGGGCAAGAAAAGGGGAGGCAGCCTCTAAAGCTTCCATTGCCAGATGGCTTAAAGAGGCTATATCGTCAGCTTACATTTTGAAGGGCAAGACAGTGCCTGAGAGGCTTAAAGCTCATTCGACTACAGCGCAAGTGGCCTCCTGGTCCGAGTACAGCTTAGTGCCGGCTGTTGAGATTTACAAGGCAGCTTTTTGGTCATCTTTAATTTAGTTTGTGAAGCATTACCGTCTGGATGTTCAAGCAGAAAGGGATACTGTGTTTGGATCAGCGGTGCTTCAGGCTGGTCTAGCAGGTTCCTCCCGTTGAATTTTTTCACTGCTCTGTTACATCCCCAGAGATTTGGGACTAGACTGGAGAGACGATAAGGAAGGTGAAATTAGAATTACTTGCTAATTGTTATTCCTTGAGGAACTCCAGTCTAGTCCCACATCCCTCCCTAGTTGGTTGGCCTGAAGCAAAGAGATATTTCACAGGGTAAGCCGGAGAAGCTGCTGTGTAAATGAAGGCCATAAGCAGGGGGGATTTTGGTTGATGAACCGAGGGATTCTGGAGGGGTCTTTATCTTCCATATAAGGAGAGGTCGGACCTCATCAGTGCAGAATGAAGTAAGTAACTTAGTTTTTCATAAGAGCTAAAGTGGGGACAGTTTTTCCCGTTGCGTAAGTAAGAGGTTAGTTTACGGTTTGATGGTTATATTTCTACTTAATTGTTGCTCCGGTGAGTCTGCTTTGTCAGTAGGTTACTGGACAGAGGAGGCGGTCCCTGGAGTATTTGTACCAGTGTCAGCAGAAGAATGACGTTTCTCAGTCTCCAAAGCTGCTGGAGGAGGTACTTAACCCAGAGGTTCGGGACTAGACTGGAGTTCCTCAAGGAACAACAATTAGCAGGTAAGTCTAATTTCACCTTACTACATCCTCCGGTAACAAATTCCAGACTTTGATTACATGTTGAGTGAAAAAATATTTTCTCTTAGTCTTAAATAGGTTACCTTGTAGCTTCATTGCATGTCCCCTAGTCTTTCTATATTTTGATGGCGTAAACAATCGATATATGTTTACCTGTTCCACTCCATTCATTAATTTATAGACCTCTTTATCATATCTCCGCTCAGCCATCTCTTTTCCAGGTTGAAGAGCCCTAACCTTTTTAGCCTCTCTTCATAGGAGGTATCCTTCCATCTCCTTTACCATTTTGTTGGCTCTTCTCTGTACCTTTTTTAATAACGTTATATGCTTTTTAAGATACAGTGACCAGAATTGCACACAATATTCAAGGTGCGGTCGCACTATGGAACAATACAGAGACATTATAATATCCTTTGTTTTATTCTCCATTCCTTTCCTTATGATACCTAGCATTCTATTATCTCTCTTGGCTGCCACTGCACACTGGGCAGAAGGTTTTAACATGTTATCCATGATGACGCCTAAATCTTTTTCCTGGGTGGTGGTTCCTAATGTGGAACCTTGTATTGTGTAACCATAGTTCGGGTTTTTCTTTCCTAGGTGCATAATCTTGCACTTGTCCATATTAAATTTCATCTGCCATTTGGATGCCCAGTCTTCCAATTATTAAGAAGGGAACCAGGATATCAATGCTTGACCCAGTACAAGCATTGTGGAACCTGTGTCTCTTGGGGAAACTGCTAGGTACATATGACCTAGATTGGCCACTGTTGGAAACAGAATATTGGGCTTGATGGACCTTGGTCTGACCCAGTATGGCACATCTTAATTTATAAAGACCTTTAAAGAGCCCTTCGAAGTTTAGGAGAAAAACTGGATGTTGCGTGGAATAATCAGTTTTATTTTTATTTTAAATTGTACTACCATCCATTATACATTGAACATGAAAATAAGTGATACAAATTAAAATCTTTACCTGAAATCAAATTTCATAAAACTAAAATAAGTCTGAAAGGCTAAATTAAACAATTTTGGGGCCCATAGATAAACGACATTACAATAACAGGGTAAACATGAATTGCAAAACTGACAAAAATTTAGTAGAGGAAAAACATTTTTAAGCCTCCACAATAAATGCAACCTAAAATTAAGCTGCTCAATAAACTCTTATTCTATCAGGTTAAAAACAGTATCCACTATTACCCACTAATACCTAATCTCTAAACATAATGGGATTTTTTTGCCCTTCAGTAACAATAAAGCTAATAAAGATGTAAATTTCTAGGAAATCACCATAGCCTCAGGCTTGTTTAATCCTAATGCAGAATAAAAGGAAAGAAGAGACACTTAAAATGAGAAGGGAAAATAAATTATATCATCACTGAGACTTCAGCTATTTTGAATGAACCTGCTCTTGGCTGATCTCAAGCTAAACAGAGTTGGGCCTAGCTATTACTTGGATGAGTGACTACCTTGGAATACTAGGGGCTATAAACTCAAGTGTATGGAAGAAGAGCCTGGCAATCTACTTGTTGCACCTTGCCAAGAAACCCAGGGGCTGGGTTGCCAGGAAGTCAGCATTGACTTAATGGCACATGTTGAATTTGCATTACAATTCACTATAAGCATGCTCCCCCTGAGAGGATAACTGAATGCGAGCCTGTGACACTGTGATCCTTACTGCAAATTTATCCCCTTTTTAAGTTCAGATCGTTTATGAAATTTAGACAGATCTGTTCATAGAACTTTGAGGTGTAGTCATGGTGAGGGATTATTGTAGGGGGAAAGAGAAGCAGGAAAAAAGATAACTAATAGGTGAATATGTAATAATGGTTTACAAACAGGGCAGGTGTGTTTTGAGCTGGATAGTGTGGTGAGGGTTTGCATATTTAATATGAAGAAAAATATTTATAATGTGTGTGTGGGGGGGGGGGGGTTAAGACCCTACATTCATCTGTCTTTTTTTTCTGATTATATCTTTTCTCTCTTCATTTCTCATTACACCCCTTCTCCTAAACCTTTTGGCCTGCACAGGTTTCCCTCATCTCCAAACTCTTTCCCTTGCTGTCCCCTTCCTTGGGCTAGAAGGCTTTCTCTTGATAATAGTTCAGGCTCCTTCTTTTTAGACTTTTAATGAGAGGCATCACACTCGTTTTTTGGGGGGGGGGTTGTAACCTGTCACTACAGCACTTGTCCCATTATCTCTTTTTATTGTTATTCTTACTATTCTCATTCAAGGTGTAAATTTTTCAAGATACCCTTAACTTTTTAGTGCTGTGACTTGTCTTACCATATGAATATTTTGTACAGCATGTGTAGCACTAACATAATTACAGATCCATGAGTGTTAAACATTTTCTCTGATTGTTTTAGAGGATTTCTGTCAGGTGGATCCAGAGCCGGAGAGTTTTCATGATTGGGCAGAGCGCATGGCGAGGGAGTACAGCAGAAAACACCAAAGGGGTCAGCCCAGTAGCAGCACTGCAAAAGTGGCAGAAGAACAATACAGAGATAAAGAACGACGAGAATTCCAACAGCGTTTGGAGCAAGAGCACCTCCAGTACCAGGAGCATTCTGTACGGCAATGTCAGGAGCTGCGTAGCAGCAAGAAACGGCGGTATGAGTATCAATGCACCACTGTATTTGCTACAGGTGCCACCCAGCAGCTGAGGTACCATGATATCCCATGGCCATGCCCGAAAGGTGGTGTGGAGGACATGGTAGGCATTATTCTCCATGGTACAGATTCCAGTGATGAAGTAGGATACCGACGCTACCTGCGCAGACAGCAGGCCCTTTGGCACCCAGATAAGTTTCTTCAGCGCTGTGGTCCCCGTCTGTATGAGGCAGACCGGCAGCGAATTCTTGATACTGTGACTGCATTGTCGCAAACACTTAACAAGTTAGCAGGGAATGTGAAGTAGTGCCTATTTGGTACTTTCATTGGGGAGTACAGAGGAGAGGATGCTGTGTGGAAGAAAGACATTTTCAATAATGATGTTGATTTTTACAACCTATAGTACACAAATCTAATACATGGATAATAAACAACAGAGTGAAAAATGGGTGTCTTTTCTCATTAGTAAATATATTTCAATTTTCTAGTGTAAATTGGTAACACTTCGTTTAACTTCTTTGTCTTCCTCCTTTTAATTAAATCATATTTATTATATTAGTTAATATGCCATCTATATGACATATGAAGTTTCTGTAGTAAAGATAACTGACTTAAAACAGGGTTAAGGCCCCAGATTTTTTTTGTTCCCACAGTTATCCCCAGAATGCATGGTAATGTATAATTTTATAAAGCTTTTCATGTGTAAAATGTTTTATGTTTTGGAAACAGGTTCCCATAAAATTATATGGGGTTATACATGCTTAAAAGAAGATGTACTGAGAGAGAGGACCTGCTTTTATGCAATCTGCACATAGTTGTTCCTATGGGCAAAGTTTGAGCAGAGTTGTGGTATACACACATTTCATAAAATACATGTTTCCAGATCATCCTAATAGACCAGTCCAGACAAGCGGGTTTAGCTCCCCTACCAGCAGATGTTGGAGACAGAGAAAAAACCCACCCTGGTAGGCATATAACCGAACTCCTAGGGGTCGCCCCCCAGTATTTTCTCTGTCTCCAGCAGATGATGGTGTCTATCCCCTTTTTTCTTTCCTTCAGGGGTTATTTTTTATTTTGGGTGACTTTGCTGGATGCATCCAGAGTGCACACATGAGGTGCCCTTCTGGATTTCCCAGCCATCGTGGAGTAATCGGCTAGGGTTGAGCTCCTGGTCAGGAGGACCACTTGAGCTTCCCGCACTGAAGGGGGAACTGGCTTCAGATCACGAGGATCTGCACTGCCGGTAGCAGGGGGAGCCCTCAGATCTCGGCAGCAGCCTCCTCCAGGACCATTGCTCAGTCTGCAGCCTGTTTTTCGTCTTCTGCCCTGGCTCCCCTGTTCTGATCCAACACATTGAGTGTATGCAAACCCCCCCCCCCCTGCTGCTCATTTTTCGATAGCTCTCAGGGCAGCCTTGCTCTTTACTGCAGCCTTGCTTGGGGTGGTGTCTGCTCGCAACACTAGTTACTGTCGGGACGCAGGACTGGAGAGTTCATTTCCTCAGCTGTTCCTGTCGGCAGCATTTGCGTCGGCCATCTTGTTTTCTGCTCTCAGCTGTGTGGTCTCAGCGGCAGTGGACATTTTGGAGGGAAACTTTAAATTTTTATTGCCACCTACTGGGGGCTTCTGCCCACGCGGTCTAAGGCTTGTTGGGGGAAAAAGGCTCGCAGCTGCGACCTATTAGAGTATATTACCACCGTGAATGAGTTTTCTCCTCTCGGGATGCCTTCCCTGCAGAGATGCGTGGTGTGCAGCAAAAAGCACAAAGACTTAAGGGACAGGATTTGCTCTACCTGCTCGGCTCACCTGGGGGAGACCTCTAGCACGATGCCCATGGTGGGTCAGGACAAGGGCAGCCCGGCTTCAGGATTTCCACTCCCAGTGGAACCTAGACATCTCCTTGCAGGGGAGCCTCTGGATCCACCGCTTTTTAGTCCAGTCTTTGTCCTCCACTTAGCCACCCACTCAGTCGGTGCCTATACAGCCTCCAGATGCCCAGTTTCTCACTCTTTTCAAGCAGACCTGGGCCCTCTGGCGTTCGGACCCTTCGGGGGTTAGTTTGGAGTCCTTAGCTCCAGCGTCCCTTAAACGCACCAGAGTGGATGAGGCCCCCAAAGAAGACAGTTGTCCACCCAAGGAGGTCTCGTGGGGTTCAGACACTTGGACAATGGGACCAGAAGATGGTTTTTCCTCTGCAGATGACAACAGGGAAGCTTCAGACCGTGAGGATGGTGAATGGTCCCCGTCAGCGTTTTCAGCGGAGGGCCAGAACGAGATGCAAGATATATGTCTGTTTCACAAGGATGATTTGCTGGCATTGATTGCCCAGATCCCATTTTGCAGGGCATTCGGAAGCCCTCCAGAGCCTTTCACTTTCCGGTGGAACTTCAACAGATGGTGTCTCGGGAGTGGGACTTTCCGGATGCTTCCCTCCATATGGTCCGCCGCCTAGGCTAACACTACCTCTGGGCACCGGCTGATCTTGAGAGATGGCTCGCATATCTGAAAGTAGACGCACTTGTGACCGGGGTTACAAAACACACCACCATTCCGGTGGAAGGTGATGCAGCGCTTCGAGACCAGCAGGACAGGAAGGTTGAGGGCCATCTTAAGACTGCCTTTTCGGCTTCCACCCTTTCTCTCCAGGCATCCGTTTTGCAGGTGCCTGGTGGCCTGAGCCCTCCTGCGATGGATTCCAATGCCTGCCGGAGGATCCAGCCTTGGCTCGCCTGGAATTGGTCACGGCGTTATTAGCAGATGCATTCTATGATCTGCTACGACTCTCGGCTAGGGCAGTGGCAGTGATCACGGTGTTTCGCAGATGGCTCTGGCTTTGTCAGTGGTCGGCGGACTCTGCATCTAAGACATGCCTCGAAGCTTTCGTTCAGAGGGAAGCTGCTTTTCGGCGAGGGCCTTGACAAGCTTGTCAAGGACTTGGGGGACGTTAGGCTCCAGCGTCTACTGGAAGATAAGCCAAGGTCTTCCGCGCGCCGGTCTTCGCAGCGTTACTCTACGATCGTGCGGCGTACCTCTCAGATTTTGTGACTCTCGTTGCTACCGCCCTGGTAGGTCGCCGGGTTCTGCTTCGTCCGGCCATTTTTAGTCAGAAATCGCAGTCCTTTCGAGGCGCCTGGAGAGAGAGCGAGTCCTACTCGGCATCGTCCAAGTTCTCCGGCTCCACATGTTCTTCCTGCTGATGGGGCAGACTGCCCACCCAAGGTGCTTCCACCGGTAGGTGGTCGTTTGGTGCTGTTTTCTCGGCAGTGGGCTCTCATCACCTCTAATCAATGGGTTTCTCAACATTGTGTCTCAGGGTTACTTTGGCGGCCAATTCTAGAGGCTTTTATTGTTTCGTCTGGTGGAGCGCCCCGGAAGAGGGTGGCCATTTGCTCAACCATGTGGCGTCTCCTGTGCGCTATTCGACCAGTCCCTCTCTCGGAGAGAGGCTGTGGTCGTTACTCCATCTATTTCGTAGTGCCCAAGAAGGATGGCTCCTTTTGCCCAATCCTGGATCTCAAGGGTGTCAACCGCTGTCTTCAGGTACTGCACTTCAGGATGGAGACGCTTTGGTCGGTGATCCAAGCAGTACATGGGGGGGAGTTCCTCACTTCCCTCGATCTGGCAGAAGCATACTTCCATATTCCTATCTGGGACAACCAGCAGCGTCTCCTCTGTTTTGTGGTCCTTGGACGGCACTTCCAGTTTTATGCTATGCCTTTCGGCCTGGCCTCTGCTCCGCAAACTTTCTCCAAGATCAATGGTGATGGTGGCAGCAGCGGCCCGCCGCAAATGGGGAATTCGAGTGCACCCTTACGTGGACGATTGGCTGATTTGAGCAGATTCCCTGTTGGAATATCGTCAGTCAGTGGATCATGTGGTCTCCTTCCTCGAGAGTCTCAGCTGGGTGTGGTCAATGACGCTAAAAGCCATCTTCAACCGTCCCAGCAACTACAGTTCCTTGGAGCATGCTTTGACACCGATCGGGGCAAAGTCTTCCTGACGCGCGATTGGTTCCACAAATTCTCATCCCAACTCCAGGAGTTTCTACTTCAGAGCGCTCCTTGAGTTTAGGACTACCTCTAGGTGCTCGGCTCCATGGCGGCCACTATCGAGGTTGTACCGTGGGCCAGAGTTCACATAAGGAACCTGCAGCGGTCTCTGCTCTCTTGCTGGTCCCCAGTGTCAGATATCTATGACTGCCGACTACCACTCCTCCCGTCCACATGGTGCAGCCTCCACTGGTGGCTGTCAGCCCCTCATCTTCTCAGAGGCATTCCCCCGGAGATCCCTCGGTGGATTCTGTTGACCACCGATGCGAATCTCTTGCTCAGCGCAAGGAACCTGTTCGCCTCACGAAGCACACTGGTCCATCAACTGCCTGGAAGCACGAGCAGTTTGCCTGGCCCTACTGCACTTCTTGCCTCTTCTCAGGGCCCAGGCAGTCTGTGTTCTCTCTGACAATGTGACAATGGTGCCTATATCAACCTCCAAGGAGGCACAAAGTCTCTGGGGGTAGCCAGGGAGATGGCCTTTCTTTTTCTCTGGGTGAAGTCGCACCTGCAGGCCCTGTCGGCCCAACACATCGCCGGGACAGACAACATACAGGCAGATTTCCTTAGCCATCATGTTCTCAACCCAGGAGAGTGGGAGCTCGCCCCTTGGGTGTTTTGGCGGATTGTTCAGGCATGGGGGGTAGCCAACAATGGACCTCATAGCATCAGCAGCGAACGCCAAAGTGCCAATCTTTTTCAGCCGCAGGAGGGAGCGCAGGTTTCGCAAATTGGATGCCCTGGCTCCAACCGTGGCTGAAGGGGGTTCTGCTGTACATTTTTCCTCTGTGGGTCCTGATAGGCAGAGCCCTTTGGCGTGTCCTGGCACACCAGGGAGAAGTGATTCTGGTGCCCCCAGACTGGCCTCGGAGGCAATGGTATGCGGACCTTGTCCGGTTGGCATGGCCCCTCTGCTACACCTAGATGCTTGCAGGGGCCTTCTGCGACAAGGTCCAATCATAATGGATAACCTGGCTCCCTACTCGCTTATGGCTTGGCTCTTGAATGCCGCCATCTAAGCTGTAAGGGCTTCTCGCGTTGAGTAGTCGTGACCCTTCTTAAAGCGCACTGTCTGTCGATGACACTGGTGTATACCCGAGTGTGGTGGATCTTTAAGTCTTGGTGCGCGTAGCACCACCTCTGCATGGCGGACATGAGTCCCGGAGATCCTTACCATACTTCAGGAGGGCCTGGACAAAGGTCTGTCTCTCGGGTCTATTCGAGTTCAAGTGGTGGCATTGACTTGTTTTCGCGGGCCGGTCCATCGCTTCCCATGCTGATGTGGTCTGCTTCCTCAGAGCAGCCAAGATGGTTCGTCCTCCAGTCCATCCACTGGTGCCGGCCTGGGATCTTGCCCTCGTCCTGAAGGCATTGATGGGGGAGCCCTTTGAGCTGCTCAAGTGGAGCTCCTTGAAAGTCTGACTCTCAAGGTGGCGTTTCTTGTGGCAATAACCTTGGCTCGGAGGGTCTCGGAGTTGCCAGCTCTTTTTTGCATTGGGACCCCTATCTTTCCTTCTCGGAGGAAGGGGTCTCCCTCCGAGCGGTTCCTTCCTTTCTCCCTAAGGTGTTTACACTTTTTCATCTGAATCAGCCGATTTCTCTACCAGCCTTCTCTAAGCTCAATGTACAGGCCCGAACAAGGGGCTCTGGGCGCTGGATCTCAGCAGGATCCTCCACAGATATCTAAAGGTGACAAATCCCTTTCGTAAGTCTGATCATCTTTTTGTTCTGTTTGCGGGTCCTCATAGGGGACATGTGGCTTCCAAGTCCACCATCTCTTGGTGGCTGCGGCAAGCCATTGAATCAGCGTATATCCTGAAGGGGAAGACGGTCCCTTCTGGTCTCCGGGCGCACTCTATGCGAGCTCAGGCAGTGTCATGGGCGGAGCGCTCTCAGGTCGATCCCCTGGATATTTGTAAGGTGGCCACCTGGTCCTCCCTGTCAACCTTTGTGTATCACTATCGGCTTGATTTCCAGGCATGTGGAGAAGCACAGTTTGGAGCAAAGGTTGTCTCGATGGCTGTGTCTTCCTACCCCGAGGGCAGTTAGCTTGGGTACTTCCCATTTGTCTAGACTGGTCTAGAAGGATGATCTGGAAGGAGAAATTTTCACTTGCCGTTAATTTTTTTTCCTGGAATCCTGCTAGACCAGTCCAGGGCCCACCTATTCTGTGTCTGGTTGAGAGGTGCCCTTGCGGGGGAGCCAAGGTACAGGTTGTGGTGCTCTGGTTCTGTCGCTGCCTTGCACATAGTTACATGGTTTTGGGGTTTTTCCATTGGTTGTTGCTTTTTCAGAGAATGCTGGGGGGCAGCCCCTAGGGGTTCGGCTATATGTCTACTAGGGCTCAGCCAATCGGGCATCTGCTGTTTTTTTTCTCTGTCTCCAACATCTGCTGGTAGGGGAGCTAAATCCTCTTGTCTGGACTGGTCTAGCAGGATTCCAGGAAAGGTAAATGAAAATTTCTCTATATATGCATGGAATACATATACACATTTACACCTTTGGTTCAGGTATAAATTTGTGTGAGAACACTGGTATGCCATTGGAAGCCTAGTTTATGTAAAGCACACAAGTGCTTATGTTGCCCTTATCTAAAAAGTGCCTTTTTATTTTTTCCAACCCAATGGAAGTTGGAAAGAATTATACAAAAGGGGTTGAGAATATCTGTCTGGGGGCAATAAATCTTGTGAGAAATACTCCCTGCAATTGCCCCATCACCTTTCAAACTTGCTCCACCCCCAAAATTCACCACCACAACTGCCCCAACACCTCCCAGTCCCCCAACATGCTATGCACAGGGCTAGAATTAAAGCATTAGCAAACTAGGCATGTACCTAGAGTACAAAGTGTAGGAGACCCCTTTCAGATCTGATCAGGGCTCAGCAGGTTAGAATTGACAAATGTCTGGCTTTTTTCCTGATTGTAGATATTTTTACATTAATGTTAGATGCTAGAAGCATGGGTAATGTGTCTAGATATTTTCCAGAGTTTAAAACCTCTATGTGCAGTTCTCTAATCTTCCAGATGTGTGAGTGAACCTACCCTGTCTGCTTCTACTGTAACTAGCAGCTGAAAACTGTGGTTAGGATCCAACCAATGAGAAGGCACTGGAGGTGAGAATAATGGAAGATAGCATTAGTTACAGAGATTGTGGGTAGGGTCTAGCCCAGGGGTGGGCAAACCTTTTGACTCGAGGGCCGCAATGGGTTCATATATTGGACCCGGGGGCCGGACCAAGAGTAGATGGGCGGTGTGTATGTGTGAATTAATATAAATTAAATTTAAATTTGTAACATTAAATGTTTAGATTACTTTAAGGTAGAAAAGCATAAAAAGAGTTATTTTACAAAACATTTATGCAATGTATTTCTTTCATAAAATAGTACCTTCAATTTTAGTGGCCGTAGTTTGCCCATCCCTGCACTAGACCATGCCTCCCTACTTCCTTCTGTGGGTGGGTCTTTTGGTTTCTGAAGCGTGGTAGCCAAAGTGGGGGCTGTCCCACCCGCTTCATCTGAAAAGATGGGGTGGGCAAGATATGAGCGAGATTTAAGATTCTGAATCACCTCACATGAATCTGCAGTTATTGCATACCGAAGCGTCAGGAAGTGGGATATCCAGATCCTCCCAAGTAACCAGCCCATTTCCTGTCCTAGCCCCCCCCCCCATAGCCCATTATCAGTCCTAACCCCCCCATAGCCCATTACCAGTCCTAACCCCCATCACCCCATTTCCAGACAGCCCCCATCAGCCCACAGCCCATTGCCAGTCTTAACCCCCCCATAGCCCATTACCAGTCCTAACCCCCCCATCAGCCCATTACCAGTCTTAACCCCCCCCCATAGCCCATTACCAGTCCTAACCCCCCATCAGCCCACAGCCCATTGCCAGTCTTAACCCCCCCATAGCCCAATACCAGTCCAAACCCCCATCACCCCATTTCCAGACCGCCCCCATAAGCCCATTGCCAGTCTTAACCCCCCCCCCATAGCCCATTACCAGTCCTAACCCCCCCCCCCCCCACATCATCAGCCCACAGCCCATTGCCAGTCCTAACCCCCCCCCCCCATCGGCTCACAGCCCACTGCCAGTCCTAACCCCCCCCCCCTCAGCCCATTGCCAGTCTTAACCCCCCCCCCATAGCCCATTACCAGTCCTAACCCCCCATCACCCCATTTCCAGACAGCCTCCATCAGCCCACAGCCCATTGCCAGTCCTAACCCCCCCCCCCATAGCCCATTACCAGTCCTAACCCCCATCACCCCATTTCCAGACAGCAGGGCTGATGGGAAATTTCCCATCTGCCCCTGCGGGCTTAACAGAGACGCGAGGGAGACACTCTCCCTTCGCGTATCTGCAAGCCGGAGCAGAGGGCTTCAGCCGTGCTGGGAGAGTTCAGCCGGGCAGAGGGGGCTGGATTTAAAGGTCTGCCGGGCCGTAGTTTGCCCATCCCTGGTCTAGCCCATATGAAGGATGTGGAGATGGAGTACTGGAATGTTGTTTTAGTCACAGCAAGGGAGGAAATGAGCTGGGGGACATTTCTGTACTATACAATTGAATTTTCTGCATATGGTAGGAAATGGAAAATAAATTAAGCCATTCCCTCCACTCAAAAAAAATGTCTTAATGTATTTCTGTGGGAAAAGAAGTTCCAACATCTGCAGCATACTTTAAAAAAAATTATGCAATTTTTGCAAGAACAATAAGCATATAAAACACTTATATAAAATAGCTGCTAAACAAAAAGGAAAACAATGACCCCTCAAGTCCTATACAAATGTAATTACTACACAAACAAGAAGGAAACTAGCTCAATTCCACAATTAGGCAAGATCCAAGTCCAAACTATGAAAAAGGAAATGAAAATAAACCCAATATGAGTAATGAATAAACTGAGCAGCAATAATCAAAGACCGTAATAGTATCTAAACAGGAGTCATCGGGAGCACTCCAGGCAGAGAGACTGGGGAAGCAGGGATTTGGTAGAAACAAAACTCACCAAATGAGAGGGGTAAAAAAAAATTTAACAGATTGTAACGATACATTTACATTAAAATTTCAAAAAGAAAAGAACGCCCAGCTGCTGCATGGCAAGGCACAGTTAACAAAAACTGCTCCCTCATTTTCTGTGTTTCTCTAGTCACATCAGGATAAATTCTAATTACAGAATCAATAAACTTTACTTTGTGTTTTCTAAAATACAGTTTCATTAGCCTATCTCTGTCTGCCATAATTAACAAAGTCACAAGCATAGTTGCCACTGTTACAGACATATCTGAAACATTCCCTAACTCTGCCCTAACTAAATGCTGAGAAACATCCAAAGCAGAAACAGAAGAAGAAGCCCCTATCTTAAGTGGTCCCACCCCAACAGGGTGGGACCGCTAAGCAGATGAGGGCAGATAGTAAGCTGCTTTAATAACAGGAGTCTTATCGGTAGGCGGTCCCAAAGTCTCAATCAAATAGCAAACATATCTTTCAGTGAAACTGTATTCAAACATAGGTAGTTCAGCTCTCGTAGATTACAGCTTCTTGATGTACACTCCAAAGCCTCCAATTTAAGATGCATAGCTGAAAAAATCATTTCATTTTCATTTCATTTATTAAAACTTGATATACCACCTTTAGTGGGGACAGCAGAGCTGTTTACATAAAATAAATCAATTTAAAAGCCAGAAAAGAACTCCATAATTTAATAGGAACAAGAGAAAAGACAAGATAACAACCACAAGGAGGGGTAGCAGAGGAGACACGAGTAGGACATTTATGGTGCCAAGAGGTATTCATGGGCAGCTGTAGGGTAAAGTCACGTAAGGTCTGATGGAAGACTGAAGGTTGTACAGAATAAATGGGTCTTGAGTAGTGTTTTAAATTTGATATAAGTAGGTTCCAGATGGAGTTGAGGTGGGAGTTTATTCAATAGGAAAAGGCCCAGGAAATAGAAAGCTGAATGTCACATGGCTTTGAGATGTGCCTGAGAGGGAGAAGGAAGGAAAAGGCAATTCATATGAACAGAGGGAACGATGAGGGGTGTGCAAGAGGATAACCAAAGAAAGATATGAAAGGGTGCCTGTATGAAGTGTTTTATGGACCTGGGTGAGAATTTTGAATTGTACACGGTATGAAATAGGAAGCCAATGTAGGCGAAGTATAAGAGGAATTATATGATTGAAACGGGATGCATGAAATATTAACCTAGTTGCTGTGTGTTGAATGAGTTGAAGAGGGTGCAATTCGTAAAGAGGGAGACCAGCCAGAATGGAGTTACCATAGTCAAGGTGTGAAAGGAAGAGGGAGGTGACCAAAGCAGAGTTAGAAAAAAGAGACCGGATGGCTCTGATACGCCATAGGAACAGAAAGGAACCTTGAACAAGTGAGCTAATATGTGTGTGAAACGAACGAGCAGAATCAACTGTAACTCCCAAGTAGCGGAATGAGGGAGTGAGAACGATGTGGGAACCATTAAGAGTCTGAGTGATAGTTGGAGGAGCTAATGGACCTGAGAGAAATGTTGCAGTAGTTGTAGAAGGGTTGAGTTTGAGATGGTTGTCGCTCAACCAAGTAGCTACTCGAGAGAGGCAAGTATTCATTGATGATAGATCAGGCTAGAAATGATTAGTATGGAGAAGTAAAACGTCATCTGCATAAAAGTAGGTGGAGATGCCCAATTGTTGAATTAGAAGAGCCAAAGATGCAAGGCAAATATTGAACAGAACAGGTACCAAAACTGAACGGGTCATCAAAGGTGAGGGGAAAGGAGGAAGAAGAGAGATTACTTGAAATGACCATAAATGAGCACTGGGAAAGAAAAGAATGAAACCAGTTTAGAACAGTCCCATGAAGGCCAATGCCATACAGCTGTGCTATGAGAAGATCATGATCAATGAGGTCAAATGCTGAGGATAGATCAAGGGAGGCAGCAAGGGTGGTGATACCATGATCAAAAGTGTGATGAACCTCGCTGAGTAAGGACATAAGGATGGTGTCAGTTGAATGACAGGAGCGGAAGCCAGATTGGTAAGGATGAAGGGTGTTAGCATGCTTGACTAACACAGACTGAAGATTCTGAGAGCTCTCCAATTTATCTTCCAAAGCTTTAAAAGCAGATCTTAATCCCAAATGTTCCTCACCTTGCTCTTGAACGTCCCCTCAACAATTGCAACTCTTTCAGCAAGTTGATTTACATGGGGTACCAACACAGAGCCTAAGTACATTCTGGCTTGCTAGATAACCTCCAGTGAAAACACTGCTGGCCGTGATTGAAAAGAGCCAAGCAGAGAGAAGGCACCCTGTCGACACTCTGATTGTAGTTCACCATGTGTCTCAGGCAAATCACCGCTTCACTCCAGTCCAATCGCCCCTGCACCTGCAGAACCTCCAGTACAAGTTGTTAATCCCGGCAGAACCCCGGAACCTCCAGCTCGAGTCTCCCCAGCAAGCAAACCAATGCCGTCATCCAATGCTGGGGCACCAGCTGCTGAGACAGGAGACCTAGTTGAGCAAGGTTACAATGAGGGCTCCCATTCCTCGGGACTAAAAGAGATCTCATGTTCAATATTACTGCCGGCTACACCTGCGATGCAGTGATAAACATGGACTCTCTATGGAGTTGTCAAAAACAGATCTCCAGGAACAAGCAGGAATGAGTCTTCACATATGGGTACGTCGGTACCGACGGAGCCTGCGCGGGAACGCTCCCCAGCTTCCCAAAAAGGAAAGCTTTTGGGAGCATCCCACAGCGCCTGCGTGCTGCCTTCCCGCCTTTCCTAACCGCCTCTCTCCAGTTCTTCTTTTCTGCGGAGCCAGCAGGTCGTGTTCCTGTCACCGCTGAAGAAGTTCTTTATTTTATTTTATTTCTTTGGTCGTGCGTCTGCCTTCTTCGACGTCGGACCGGTACCGCCGGTCTTTTCTTCCTTTTCCTTCAACAAAAAAAAAAAATACTTTCCGTTCCACTTCAGTGTATTTTTTCTTCGTTGGGCCTTAGGCCTAACAGAAAATTCCTCATGGAAAAGCCCGCCTCCGGGTTTAAAAAATGCACTAAGTGCAGCGGTACCATCTCTGTTACCGACACCCATGACTGGTGTCTTAAGTGTTTGGGTCCTGACCATTCCATCACGGATTGTCCGTCCTGCTCCATGATGTCTAAAAGAGGTTTACAGAACCGAGCAGCCAAGCTCAGTGCACTGTTTCCCTCTGATGCAGCTTCGATGGCATCGAAGTCTTCCAGGGCTTCTTCTTCCTCCTATGGATCTCAGGTAACCAAACATAAGTCCAGCCGGTCCTCGAAGGGTAGATCTCCCTCTAAGCATCGAGATGCCTCCGGGCTTGCCCTCGAGGATCCTGCACCGGCAAAAGTACCCCGGCGGGAAGCTCCGGCTTCCAAAGCTCCTCCTATGGGGTCACAGGTTGACATCGATGGCACGGCCTCGACCGATCACCTGTTGCAATGTTCTGGGGTACCGGTGGAATCTGTCGGTACTGACCTCCAGACATTCATGGCGTCGATGGATCAGAATGTTCTGACCATGCAGCGTGCCATTACGGCATTCATACAAGCTGCGACACCGCTGGTACCGCAACAAGCTTCGTTGTCGACACCGGCTCCGATATCGGTTCTGGTGCCGGTACCGGTTGCATCGACATCGACATCAACTTTGGTGTCGACGGCAGCGGTACCCTGTCCGATGATGCCTATCGGTACTGATGACTCCCGATGTCGATACCACCCGGTATGCGTATCGGGCTTTACAAGAGCATCCAGACAGGCGATACTTCGATTCCTCCGAAGACTCTGATGCATCGGAGGCCTCTGTCGAAGCATCGGTACTTCTTCCTCAGGAGCCTTCTTCTCCAAAAAGAAGAATGTCCCCTCCAGAAGACTTGTCTTTTCAAGACTTCATAAGGGAAGTGGCCAAGGGGCTTTCTATCTCAGTAGCCCCTGAGACAGAGCCTAGAGCCAAAAAATTGGATATTTTGCAATATCCCAAGGCTCCTAAAGAAGCAGCCACTTTGCCAGTTCATGAGATCCTTTATGACCACATGATAGGCATATGGGAGACTCCTCTCACCATCTCTTCTCATTCTCGTAGGTTGGATACCATGTATCGTGTCCCTCCTTGTCCTGGATTTCATAAAATCAGCTTCCTCACCATTCTATTGTGGTGGAGTCTGCTATGAAAAAGTTAAAGAGTGCAAAGAGGCACTCATCTGCTCCTCCAGGAAGAGAATGTAGAACCTTAGATGCTTTTGGCAGGAAAGTTTTTCAAGCCAGTATGCTTGTTCCCAGAATCAACTCCTATAGTCTCTATATGGGGATGTTTCTGAAGAAAGTTTGCAGATGATCTGTAACTTTCCTCCCTTTTCTTCCAGAAGATAAAAGGGAAGACTTTCTTACCTGGCTTAAGCATGCCCAGGATGTTTCCAAATTTTCTAACCGTGCAGCCTTTGACTCTTTTGAGGGGGCCAGCAGAGCCTTGGCCATTGCCATAGGTGCACGCAGAATTGCTTGGTTACAAGCTTCTGATTTGGAACCCTGGGTCCAAGATGGATTAGGAAATCTTCCTTGTACAGGTGAAAACCTGTTTGGCAAAGATTGGCAAGCAAAGGCCACTCAGATGGATGTAGAAAATTCTGCTTTGGATAGGCTTTCAAAGTCTACCTCTAATCCTGTCCAGAAGAGGTTGTTCAAAAAGACATATTTTCCCAAGAAGGGAAGATATTATCCTGCTTATGGTCAGCAGACATCTTCTGCAGGTCATTTTGCTGCAAAGCGTCAACAACCTAAACAGGCCAAGTCTAAGGCTGCAAGGCCTACTGTAGCCCAACAGCCTCAGCCTCCTCAGGGCCTTTGACTTGCACCTAGAGAACTTAGCCTTTCTGGCTCTAAAAGAACCAGAGCCTCTCACCATTCCAGGAAGGTTAGCTCACTTTGCTCCCAGATGGGAGCAAATCACAGCAGAGCAGTGGATCCTTTCCATCATAAAGGAAGGGTACAAACTTCATTTCTTAAACCTTCCTCTCCACACCATGGTGAGACAGTTCAATTCTCCAACATCTCTCCTCGACCTTCTGGGTCAAGAGATTTCCACCCTTCTTGCCCAAGGGGCAATAGAAGAAGTACCTCTTCTTCAACAGGGCTCAGGGTTCTACTCCCCCTACTTTCTAATTCCAAAGAAAACAGGGGGTTACAGACCCATATTAGATCTCAGAGAATTGAACAAATTCCTATGCAAGGAGAAATTCAAGATGATTTCTCTGGGTACTCTCCTTCCATTCCTTCAGAGTCAGGATTGGCTTTGTTCTCTAGATCTCAAGGATGCGTATACCCATATACTCATCCATCCAGCACACAGAAGGTTCCTTTGGTTCCTTTATCAGGGAAATCACTATCAATACAGGGTGCTTCCCTTTGGTCTGGCCTCTGCTCCAAGAGTGTTCACAAAATGCATGGCAGTAATAGCTGCATTTCTACGCACTCTGGGAATATTCGTATTCCCATATCTGGATGACTGGCTCATCCGAGCTCCATCCCAGTCAGAGGCCCAGACTTCCCTAGCCTGCACAATGCATGTCCTGCAGTATCTGGGACTGGTTATAAACATTCCAAAGTCCCAACTCACCCCTACTCAGTCTCTAGAGTTCATAGGGGCCTTGCTGGATACCACAACTGCAAGGGCCTATCTCCCCCAGGCCCGTTGCCTACGCTTAGTGCAGTTAGCCTCTCAGATTCAGTTAAAAACCCACCTAACTGCTCGAGAGATGTTACAACTGCTAGGCCACATGGCATCCACGGTGCATGTGGTCCCTTATGCTCGCCTTCACAGGAGGGCAGCTCAATGGACTTTGTCCACCCAGTGGACCCAGGCATCTGGAAGTCTGTCAGACAAAATAGCAACTTCCAGGCGCCTCTTTTGGTCTCTCCAGTGGTGGAAGTCCACTCAAAATCTGTTGCTGGGGTCCTCCTTCCAACAATTGTTACCCCAAGCAATCCTTACAACAGATGCCTCTCCAAAGGGTTGGGGAGCTCATCTTCAAGACCTCTCCACCCAGGGCATTTGGTCTCCACAGGAGACCTCCCTACATATCAACTTCTTAGATCTCAGAGCAATCTTCTTGGCTCTCAGAGTCTTCCATACCCTGCTCAGCTACAAGACAGTCCTCATTCACACGGACAACCAAGTAGCCATGTTCTATGTGAACAAGCAGGGAGGAACTGGCTCTCTGTCGCTTTGCAACGAAGCTCTGAGATTGTGGGCCTTCGCCAGAGAGCATCAAATTCATCTTCTGGCAGTATACCTTCCAGGAGTTCAAAACTCTTGGGCAGACAGACTCAGTCGAGTTCTGCTTCCACACGAATGGTCCCTCCATATGGACCAGATAGTCAGAATCTTTCGAATTTGGGGAACCCCGGACATAGACCTCTTTGCAAGTCCGTGGAATGCCAAACTTCCCCGATTCTGTTCCAGAATTCCGTGTCGGGGAGTTCAGGCCAGGGATGTCTTCCTCCTTTATTGGGGTCAAGATTTCCTGTACGCCTTTCCACCCATTCCCCTAATTCCCAAGACCCTGTTCAAGCTTCAGAGAGATCAAGGGACTATGATCCTCATAGCTCCACGTTGGCCACGCCAAGTGTGGTACCCTCTACTTCTGCATCTCTCTCAAGCTCCCTCCCTGGACTTGGGGTCTACTCCACATCTCCTGTCTCAGGAGGGGGGAACGTTGTGGCACCCAAACCTCCAATCTCTCCATCTCAGGGCTTGGTTGCTGAAGGCTTGGACCTTCAAGATTGGCATCTTTCTCAACAAGTAAGGGATATCCTTCATGCTTCCAGAAAGCCTTCTACTAGAAGTTCCAATGCTTTTAAATGGAAAAGGTTTACCATTTGGTGTGCTGAGAAGGGTATTAACCCTCTAGCAATACCTTTGAATTCTTTACTAGAGTATCTCCTGCATCTTTCCCATGCAGGCCTCAAGACGAATTCAGTAAGGGTCCATTTGAGTGCTATTGCAGCATCCCTCAAGCCTCTCAATGGACAGCTTGTCTCCTCTCATCCGCTTATTGCAAGATTCATGAGAGGCCTTCTTTTAACTAAACCTCCCATTAGACCACCTCCGTGGCATGGGACTTGAATCTGGTTCTTGGTCAGCTCATGAAGCCACTCTTTGAACCCTTAGCCACTACCTCCTTGAAATTTCTTTCCTGGAAGGTTATCTTTCTTATTGCAGTCACCTCAGCTCGCCGCATCAGTGAACTGCAGGCCTTAGTGGCTAATCCACCTTATACAAGGTTCCATCATGATAAGGTAGTCCTTAGGACCAATCCACACTTTATGCCTAAAGTGGTCTCACCTTTTCATCTTAATCAAGAGGTGTATTTACCTGTCTTTTTTCCAGGTCCTCATGCATCGAGTGCAGAGAGGAATCTTCATACCCTGGATTGTAAGAGAGCTCTTGCTTTTTACTTACAAAGGACACAGCAACATAGAAAGTCTTCTCAACTCTTTGTTGCTTTTGATCCCTCTCATTTGGGACTTCCAGTCTCTAAGAGGACATTGTCCAATTGGATTGCTCAGTGTATTTCTTTTGCCTACCAGAGTAAGAACCTTTCTCTGGAGGGCCATGTCACAGCTCATAATGTGAGGGCCATGGCCACCTCTATGGCTCATCTAAATTCTATGTCTATCAACCAGATCTGTCGAGCAGCCACCTGGGCCTCGGTTCATACCTTCACAGCCCATTACTGTTTGGACAAGGACTCCTGCCGGGATGCCTTGTTTGGTCAGGCTGTTCTCAAACACCTGTTCCATTCTTAATCAACTCCTACCCTCCATCCCTGGTTGGATGCCTGAGATCCATGGGAGGAGGTAGAGCCCTTCTCAGGGTCTCACAACCTTGGGGATCTTCCTGGCATCTCTAGCTGGGGAGTCCCCATATGTGAAGACTCATTCCTGCTTGTTCCTGGAGATAGCACAGTTACTTACCTGTAACAGGTGATCTCTGGGAACAGCAGAAATAAGTCTTCACAACCCACCCACCTCCCCTAGGAGTTGTATCTCTCTATCTATCTTTCCTTTCCTCTCTCTCTTTGTCTCAGCTTTAAAACTCGAACTGGAGAGAGGCGGTTAGGAAAGGCGGGAAGGCAGCGCGCAGGTGCTGTGGGATGCTCCCAAAAGCTTTCCTTTTTGGGAAGCTGGGGAGCGTTCCCGCGCAGGCTCCGTCAGTACCGACGTACCCATATGTGAAGACTTATTCCTGCTGTTCCCAGAGATCACCTGTTACAGGTAAGTAACTGTGCTTTCCTGGAGGGTGAACAAAGGCATGGAGTGGTCCTGAGAAAAGATTCGCTTCTTGAGGGGTAAGGATTGTGTTTTTCCCCTTCCTCTTATCCATAGTGAAGTAACAGAGCTCCGGAGCACAGCAGCACCCTGATCAGTGTTGGGTGAGGGAGCGGGAAGGCATACCCTTCCCCACTCACTGGCCCAAAGCCAATCAGGGCTGAAGAACTGAACAACTTTACAAAGAAGCGCCATCAGGTGTGCTTGCACCTGAGGGCCCTTTGGCGGGGTCCCAGGGCAGCAGCAAGACCTTTCACCAAAGTGTGCCTAACCATACAGCAATCAGTTACAGAAAAAATCTCCCGTGACTCCCTTTGTTGTCAGAATAACGCTTCCGAGAATACCAACCAGGCATGCGGGAACCTAAGAACTAAAGAGCTCCACTGACTCCAAAACGTATGTATAATCGGTAACCTGCTTCCACAAATAATTACTCTAAAAATAACGTCAGACTACCTTCTGATGCTTGTCTCCCTTCTCCACAAGTAGCAGCAATACTAGGCTCAAGTTCTAGCGATAAGGACTTGCACCACTTCTATCAGTATCCTCCATTGCTCTAATGCAGAGCTGAAACCTTATCTATTAGATTCAAAGTCGAACTAGCGGGGGGCGGAGCCTAGAGGGGGGCGGAGCCTGATGTCCAGCGGGGGGGGCGGAGCCTGATGTCCAGCGGGTAGGACGCTTAGCGTTGAAGCTCCCGAGAGGCCTACTTAGAATCCTGACTTAATACCTATACAAATTTACTATTTCGCTCCGAGCTGACCGGGGCACCTCGGGGGGGATGGCGGCCCATAAACCAGCGCGCTTGGACTTCGGGTCTCCTTCTTCTTCTCACGGAAAACGCTCCAAAACAGAGGTGTCCTCCCCACAGAAGATGGTCCCATTTCGTGAAAACCCCGAAATGCACCTGGAGATTTTGGAGGAATACGCGGCGTGAAGGAATTGGTGCAGTCCAATGGAGAAGCGCTTCGAGCCATGCGAGAAGACTTTGGAGTGCTCCAGGACCGACTTGAAAGTCTTTCATTACGGCAGGACAACATGGCGGGGGTCCTCGACTCGCACGAGGTGCGCTTGGGCAAACTGGACAAGGCTGAGCGCCAGATACAGAATCTTCAAAAGGAGTTAGAAGATAGCAATAATCGAGCCCGTCGCAACAATGTGAGGCTCCTCGGAATGCCGGAGGGGGTGGAAGCAGGAGATATAAGAGAATTCTTGCTCAAAACTCTTCCCTCCTTGCTGAAGATCACTTCACAGAGAACTGGAAATCGATCGATCGAGCACACCGTGTTCCTGCCCACATGGCGCTCAACCGCACGACCCCCCGGCCTATTATCTTTAGCTTGCTACGATATCAACAAGTGGAACAAATTTTACATGTTGCCCGAGCGAATCATCATTTGGAATTTGAAGGTCGTAAGGTCTCCTTCTTTCCTGATTTGGCAAAGCCTACCGTTGACCGTCGGAAGAAACTCCTTGCTTTTCGCCCTCGACTTCAACAGCTACAGGCTCGCTTTGGCCTGTTGTATCCAGCGAAGCTCCGAGTGACTCTCCACAACCAAACCAGGACGTTCGAAGATCCTGATCTACTATCAACATTTTTAGACTCCAAAGAAGCAGAGCAGATGCGCTAATCCCAAATCTCGGACTCTTATCTGCCGGCTCTATCCGCCATTTTGAAGGGCCCGATGCGGCGGTCATAGCCAAGCACAGAAATAGCCTGGACTTTCTTTCTTTCTCTATATGACTTATGTTTTTTGGTCTCCTATCCCTTCATGATGTGTGCCTCGGTCGGATTCGGAGCACGCACAGTCCTACAGGTTATGTGTTTTTTCAATTTCGGCCTTCTCTGGGGTTTCTCCCCGCAGACACATGGTCGCCAGTAATTTTGGGGTTTTGCTTCTCCTCTACCGTACTGCGGTTTTCTTTGTTAATGTGGGGCGCTTCATTGTATTATATTAGCTTATTTTTCATATGTCATGTGTACAGCCAGATACAGTCAGTTTGAGGGACATAGTGAAATTATGTGTGCTATCATGCTCAGAATTTTTAACTTTTCTGAATGGCCTTATGTAAAATATTATCATTCACCGTCAAAGGCATTAATGGTCCACTCAAAGGAAAGAAAATCCTTAGCTATCTTAGCCATGAGCATGTTGATTTAGTGTTTCTTCAGGAAACGCATTTAAACTCTGCTGAAACACTGAAACTCAATGCTAAGCCTCACATGGTAGCTGCCTATTCTCCCACCGTTTCCAAATGGTACGGGATAACCATTCTGGTTAAGAAGTCTTTGCACGCTACTGTACCTGATATTAGCGCTGACAAGGAGGGTAGATGGGCCCGTGTACACCTTGAGGTTGGAGATAGTGAATTCACGTGTATTTGCATTATGCCCCGAATGTGGACAACCCTGCTTACTATGCAAGTATTGCGCAGTTGGCCTTGGCCTCTGCCAATGCTCCATTAATACTTGGTGGCGATTTTACTCAAGTGTTCCCTCAATCTTTTCTTCTCAAACACGGTGCTCGTTGGTTGGAAGATCCAGTACCGAGTAGACCTGTGTGGCTAGATATAGAAGCGGGCCTTTGCAAACCGATTCCTCTTACCTTTCTCCCTGGTATGACTCTCCCATCAGACTCCCACTATCCACCAATGCTTTTAGACACTTTAGGTGCCTTTAATACTCTTATGCAATCTTTAGACTCCCGACTCTGGTCAGTGCAACTTCAGCATCGCCTTCGGAGCACTAGAGTACTCCCGCCATCGGCATTCCCTACATAAGGTTGATTGGAGACTTTCCGATCTCTCGGTAGTTCACCGGGTGTAGCATCCAATTTTACTAAACCTTATGTAATGCTATAACTAGAGATACCCCTATAGCGCAGAAAGTATGGGAGAGAGAATTGCATGTGACTTTGACCTCGGAGCAATGGAGCCTTATCTGGAGTAGAGGGACACGGGTTCCCGATCCGCCTCACTCACTCAGACCCTCTTCTTTCTAGCCCACCGGTGTTTTTACACTTCTCACAGATTAGACAAATGGAACACTACTCAGGGCAATGGTTGCTGGACACGTCCTGCGGCCATTGGTTCATTGCCTCATGTTATGCATGAATATCCCGCACTACAGTATTACTGGCGTCGGGTCTGGGGTCGTATTTAGTCTATCTCGCACTCTCAGGAGCCCCTTTCTTGGAGGATAGTGGGACTTCGCCCAGTTGCGGGGATCCCCTCTCTCCCAAAAATGGCTTATCTCCTTTCGAACTTTATGCTTGGCATTTCTATTTCCCTAATTAAGTAATACTGGAAAATTAGCTCCCATCTGAGCCCCAATGAATGGTGGAATCATGCCTGTCTTTACAGTAAATATGAACAAATACCTCGTCTGTTCGCTTCCTCCGTTCAGACTCCTTCTCATTGGTCTCAATGGAAGATGCTCAATAACTATGTACATTTTGCTAAATGCTCTCATCTGACTGTTTAACTTTGTATATATCTCTGTCCCATGATCATGCTGTATTGTAGATACTCTTTTGATCGTTTGATGTATAATCACTGTTAATTGGAAGCGCTCACATGCTGATATAATCGGGTAGAGAAGAAGCATCGGGGTGGGGGGTAATGGGTTTACTTTTCCTTATTGTATACTTGTTTTGTCTCTTTTGGTGTGTTGTTTCTTTTGTTTGTTGCAAAATGAAAATAAAAGTTTAAAATAAAATAAAAGTCGAACTAGCAACCCAGTCCTCCCTATAAGAAACGCTAGCTAAATACATATAAAGAAATGGAGCTCTCCTCCTGCATAAACAACACTTCTGATGTAATAACACTTCTAATCATAACTGATCCCACCAAATGGGATTACAGCCTGAAATAGCAGATATGAAGTGGATTCAAGTCACCCTACTCTTTTCCTTCACAGCAGTTCTCCTGTTAAGACCAACCAGAGCAGCATACCGCTGGAACAACTCTATTCCAATCCTCTATAGGCCCAGACAACTTCTAGTGACTCAACCCCTCTTTTCCAACCTGCACAAAAGACTGCCCCATCTCATCCACATACATACATGCAAATGAAGGAGCTCAAACCAAAGCAGCAACCAAGCAACAGACTCAAACAATTAAGTGCTCCCTAATAAATGCCCATTCCATTTGCAACAAGATTCACACCATAGCCTATTACATACATGACCAAGATGTAGAGATCATGTGTATAACCAAATCTTGGCTCACAGATACGGACACCATCCTTTTAAACCAACTCACCCCAACTCACATGGATGCACACCAATCTACCAGATTGGGATGCAGAGGGGGCTCTCTCATCCTGGTAAACAAACAAACCTCAAGCCCATCAGTAGTGTTTCTACTCCCACCCTCAACTCCATAACCCTGGAAAGCAAAGACCTGATAATATGTTTAATATACAGAGCTCCTTCACCTAACACTGACGATCTCTCAACCATAGTTGAGATGGCCACCAGTCACTCTAACAAGGGCAAGCTACCAATAATCTTAGGTGACTTCAATCTGAATTTCCTAACCTCAGCTCAAGCCTCAGCATTCCTTGAAGCTTTATCCTCACAGACCCACATTGGAGAAAACACACTGGATCTGATCTTTGTACCCACCATCCTCCAATCCCTTGATTCTCATATATCAGGGGTGGGCAATTCCAGTCCTGGAGGGCCGCAGACCAGTCAGGTTTTCATGATGTCCCTAATGAATATTCATGGTCCTATTTCCATACAATGGAAGACAGTGGATGCAAATAGATCTCATGAATATTCATTAGGGACATCATGAAAACTTGACTGGTCTGTGGCCCTCCAGGACTGGAATTGCCCACCCCTGTTATATATCAAGTAAGCCCTGTGCCATGGTCGGATCACTACCTGATATCATTTAACCTCTCCCTTGATCCCCCCCCCCCTCGCACCCTAGACAGCACTACTCAAACTCCTAGAGACGCTTCAATCAATTTGATAAAGACACACTAATAAATCAAGCAATCCCCAAGCTGGAAACTACCTCAACAGACCTCCCCTCACTGATAGAGAACTGTAACAACACCTTTACATTAGCTGCCTCTGCACCATCAAACCCAAGAGACTCCAGATGGAAAAATAAAGCCCCATCGTACTCATTGTAAATCAAACAGGCAAAGACCACCTTCAGAAGACTTGAAAGAAGATGGAGGAGAACCAAAGCACAACCAGCTCGACAAGAATACATGTCAAAACAGACTACAATTAATTAATTCTTAACGGCAAGAAACAACACAACACTAACATCATCATCATGAGTTCTCTAAACCGTCCTAGAGAGCTTTTCTCCATAGTCAAAGCCTATCAAGAGCCCCGCAAAGCCAAGACACAGATGCTTTAACTCCAGAGTCCTATGCATCCTATCTCCAAAACAAGCTATCTTGTCCACAGGCCTTAATGAGTCAACCTATCACCTCTCCATCTGATCCAAATCAACCAAACATATGGACATCTTTTTACTCTGTCTCCAAAGACCTCTGCACCAATCTCCTGAAATCCTTGAACACGTCCATTTCCCCCCTAGACCCATGCCCAACCCTTTGGATAAAGGCAATGGCTCAAGAATTAGCTCCTTCACTCTGCAAAATAATAAAATTATCCCTCTCACAAGGGATCATGCCACTGCCACTGAATAAGACCACTACTGAAGAGCAACACCTTGGATCCAACTTCTCCTGCCTTGTATCGCCCCATATCTAGCACACCGCTCTTATCCAAATTAATTGAAAAGATGGTCCAACTCCAGCTACAAGACCACGTTGATGATACCTTCCCACTCGACCCGCAACAACATGGTTTCCAAGCGCTTCACGGGGTGGAAACTTTATTAACATCCCTTCTGAACACTGTACTCAAAGGAATCGAAGATATCAGGAAAGGCTTCATCCTCATTTTCATAGACATAACATCTGTCTTCAATTCTATAATTCATTCCACACTGCTGGACAGACTAAGCGAAATAGGAGTAAGGACACACCGCTTGCTTGGTTTCATTCCTACTTATCTGATAGAAGATCACAAGTCAAGATAAAATCCAATACGTCTAGACCTTTTCCACTAAAACAAGGTCTTCCACAAAGCTCTGCGCTCTCGGCTCTCCTTTTCAACCTGTAAATACAGCCAGTATGCAAAATATTACAACAACATAACATCCACTACCACCTATACGTAGATGATTTAATGATATACTCCACCCTAGACATAAAGAATCCAGACTACTTCGCCATCTCAGCCTGCATGTCAGCAGTCACCGAATGGTTATCACAACACAATTTTGAAATCAACTACAAGAAATCAGAAGTCCTCATAATCACGAGAGATACCACATTTAACCCCCCCCCCCCCCGACACCTTACCATAAGAACATAAGATATGCCATACTGAGTCAGACCAAGGTCCATCAAGCCCAGTATCCTGTTTCCAACAGTGGCCAATCTAGGTCATACGTACCTAGCAGTTTCCCCAAAAGACACAGGTTCCGCAATGCTTGTACTGGGTCAAGCATTGATATCCTGGGTTCCTTCTTAATAATGGTTTATGGACCTTTCCTCCAGGAACTTGTCCAAACCTCTTTTAAACCCAGCTACACTAACAGCCTTTACTACATCCTCCGGTAACAAATTCCAGGGTTTGATTACACGTTGAGTGAAAACATATTTTCTTTTATTAGTCTTGAATAGTTTATCCTGTAGCTTCATTGCATGTCCCCTAGTCTTTCTATATTCTGATAATGTAAACAATCGATCTACGTTTACCCATTCCACTCCATTCATTAATTTATAGACTTCTATCATATCTCCCCTCAGCCGTCTCTTTTCCAGGTTAAAGAGCCCTAACCTTTTTAGCCTTTCTTCATAGGAGTATCCTTACATCCAATAGGAAATAGATCAATCCCGGTAAAGAGCAAGGTAAAATACTTAGGAATATACCTTGATCAGAGACTCACTTTCCAATCCCACATCAGCAAAACAACCACAGAACTATATTACAAAATGAAGTTTCTGCAAAACCTCCGACCTTTACATGAGTACAACCACTTCTGCTCTGTAAGTCAGGCGCTAATTACACTGCACCTTAACTATTGCAATCTAATCCTACATGGTTTACTCAAATGCTCAATCAATGCCTTACAACTGGCACAAAATGCAGCAGCATGACTAATCACCAGAACTAATAAACACGCCCACATCACCCCCATACCCGAATCTCTCCATTGGCTCCCCATAAGTTCACGTATAAAATTTAAGGCAATAATGATGGCATTCAAAATTCTTCACAATTGTCGGCTGCTTAGAAAACTTATTCAGAAGAGTCCCAGACAACAGATCAAGGAGGACACAGCACCAAAACTCCTTTGCAACCTCTATGATACGTGTGGGCACCTCTCAGAATGCACTACATAGAGTGTTTGAACTCTACTTACCATCCCTATGGAACTCCCTTCCACACCAACTCAGAGCAACCATTGATATTACAGACTTCAGGAAATACTTAAAAACACATCTATTTACTGAGCACTTCAATACCATACTACTCAAGTAATTGTACCGGCTATTGCAGCATATAGACAACTGGTAAAACCCTAAGCTTCTATAAGAGCTCAACCTCTCATGTAAATAGTTAAAATGTTATCTGTTATCACTGTTGATATTTGACATTGTAAATAGTTCTGAGGAAAAGTTCCATGTAAGCAAAGTTATGTTCACTGTAAACCACCTTGAGAATCTGAAAGGCGGTATATAAAAAATGTTAAATAAATAAATAAAATTTAGTCAAAAGGAAAAAGCTGTGCTGATAGCAGTTATGGTGCATTGGCCATCTTGGATCTCTCTCAGCTGCTGCATACTAGCACCGATTTCACAGTAAAATAACGATCACGGAACTGCAACTGTCAAACCTGTCTCCCCTCCTTTCTCACGATCACAGACATACAGAAAACCAACACAGACGGTAACAAACCCACACACATACATACAGACATGCCAGCCCACAAAAATACATAAAATAGAGATATACATACACAAACAAAACAGGTAAATATACAAATCAGACAGAGACACACACGGAGATGGAAAACATATTCAGTGCAGATACACATAGATGAGTATGTACCCAGCCCGCATGCAGGCAGAGGGATTCAAAAGAATTCAATAAGGAATGCTCTGCATACTTAACTTTCTCTTCATGTTAGATTTTTCAGATGGGTACCCCAGTAGATTATTAGATCCTCTGTGTAATGACATACTAAAACATCCTTATTTAATCTCCTGAGAACGTTCCTCCTCGCCATAAAGGCACTTGTATTATGTATCTTGAGGCATAATTTGTACATATCAAAACTAAACACATTTACTATCAGTTATATCATCTACAGCAGCAGCCTGAGCCTTAGGTCCTACTGAAGCTGCCAAAGTTGTCATCCTACGCTGCTAACCAATTGACCTGAATTGGGCAAAGCAAAAATACTGCATCTTTGTGCTCTAGGTTTGACTCTGCTGCTGATGTAATCCAGTTATAAATTTTTCCTTAACCCAAATGCCTGGACCGAATGATATGTGCTCCTGCCAGCAGATGGAGCCAGTGAAAAGAGTTCAGAGCTGACTTCACTCCCCTTATGGAGGCTGGTGCTTCTTTGAGCTCCTCAGTATTATTCTGGTTCCAGCAGATGGTGCAGATGTGTAGCCTGGTGCAGCCAGGATCAGTGCAAGGATACTGGACACTCTAGGTCAGAGGTTCCCAACTCCAGTCCTGGAGGGCCAAACACTATTCAGGTTTTCAGGCTGTCCCTAATGAATATGCATGAGATACATATGAATACAGTGGGGGCAGTGCATGCAAATGTATCTCTTGCATATATATTAGGGACAGCCTGAAAACCTGAATGGTGTTTGGCCCTCCAGGACTGGAGTTGGGAACCTCTGCAGGTGAACCTTTAGCCTTATGCCCTTCCTCCACCACGATTTTGATAATTAAAATCAGCAAACATGATTGTTGCTACAGCACTCCTCCAATAACAATCCTGTAAAAATGAATAATTGGACATCATACTTTTCAGTATTAAATTTGCTTTGTATGTGTATGCCCACTCTCCCTGCAGGTAAAATAATGTGTTGATGGCTCTTTGAGCGTGTATGGCTATCAGGATCTTTTGCTGTGATTTCTGCTGTTCTTTGCTGCTCCTTGGCTACTGCTGCCTTAGGTGACCACTTAGTCATGCCTAATGGTTGGGTTGACCCTGAGTGCTGCAGTTATGAGTAGAGACCACTCCTGAGAAAGTTGTAAGCTCAGATTCCCAGTGGAGCAGAGACTGAATCTAGGGGATAATCTGCACAACTGCCCTCTGGGGCTGATGAGTTCCCACACCAACCTTTGCAGTACCGGGTAGCGCTCTATGACTTTTCACCTTTGGTGGGTCTAACAGCAGAAGCTACTGATAGCACATTCTTACTCTATCCTTGTAGAGCAACAGGGAGGCAATAAAAATCACAAAAAAAGGCTTTCAGTGTAGCCTTGTCCTAGACTGCCTCTCCATCTCTTATAGTGGTGTGTTGGATTTGAACTTGGTCAGGTCTGAAGTGATCACATTCCTCCCTACTATGTTTGCATCATGTCTGGAAAAGGGAAGTGACATGCTTCAGGTCGGTTCAAGGCAGTTCAGCATGTCAGCTGCCATGCTTGACCTGGTTGGGAGGAAAAAAGCACCACGTAAGTGAATGCAATCTGCTCTCTCTCCACTTGCTTTCAGTATGCCTGGAAAACAGGGAGGTGATGCGCTGCAGGTAAATCAGGGCAGTTTAGTGTGTCAGTGGGTACGTTCAGCCTGGCTTGAGAGCAGGCAAGCAAGATGTAATCTGTGGTAGGATAACCAAATTTCAAGATGGAGGGGTTTCCCAGTTTGAGCTATGGCCTATGTAATGCACACAGACCTGATCAGTAGCCATTTTGCTGATTCCTTCCTCTGCAAGAAATTGATGTGAAGACAAACTTGCAACTCTCTCAGAGGGCAGAGACTGACTCTAGAACACAGTCACAGAAGCTCCCTTGCTACTTTTCTGGATACTCTTTTCTGGGAAGTCAAGCATGCAAGACCTCTATTTGGAACCTGAGTTTAGTCCCAAGGATTCAGTCCTGCCAAACTCGCTCACACATTCAGAACACAGAATAAGTGACCACAACCTAAAAATAAAAAATATGTAGACAAAATTTAAACTGAAACCCTAAGAAGCCAGACTCTGCATGCAGTGCAACACCAGAAATAGAGATGCATTTCCCTGTACTGTGTAAAATATAAAGATAGCACAAAGTTCGATCACTAAATTAAACATAAAATTATTTTTTTCTCTTTGTTGTCTGATCATTTAATTCTCTGATCATGCTAGTCCCAATCTCATGTTTCTTTTTATCTCTGTCTTCTCTTAACTCTCTTTCTACGGTCTCTAGTCTATCTGCTATTTCTTGTCTCTTTCACTTAGAACATAAGAAATGCCATACTGGGTCAGACCAAAGTCCATCAAGCCCAGTATTCTGTTTCCAACAGTAACCAATCCAGGTCACAAGTACCCAAAGTCCACAGCTTCCACAAGGCTCATCCTTGGGTAAGCAGTGGATTTCCCGGGTCCTCTTAAATAATGGTTTATGGACCTTTCCTCTAGGAACTTGTCCAAACCTTTTTTAAACCCAGCTACACTAACAGCTTTTACTACATTCTCCGGTAATGAATTCCAGAGTTTGATTAAGAGTTCAGTGAAAAAATATTTTCTCTGATTACTCTTAATGGGTTAGCATGTCCTCTGGGCTTTCTACTTTTTGATGGCATAAACAACCAATCTACGATAACCCGTTCTACTCCATTCATTAATTTATAGACTTATATCATAACTCTCCTCAGCCTTCTCTTTTCCAAGTTGAAAAGCCTTAACCTTTTAAGCCTTTCCTCATAGGGGTATCTTTCCATTCCCTTTACCATTTTGGTGGCTATTCTCTGTACCTTTTTTAATTCTGCTATATCCTTTTTATATATCCTTTCTGCTATATCCTTTCATACGACCGATTTTAAAAAACAGTATACTCAGTAGAGACGACCCAGCATCCTACCGCCCAATATCGAGTATATCATTCCTAGCAAAGATCATTGAAAAGGCAGTCCTACTACAACTACAAGACCACCTGAACGACAGTGCTCCCCTAGATGACCAGCAATACAGCTTTAGACAACATCATGGGGTAGAAACCCTATTACTAGTTCTACTTAACAACCTACTCAAGGGCCTGGAAAACAAAAAGAAAATGTATATACTCTTATTCATCGACATCTCAGCTGCCTTTGATACAGTTAACCATGGAACCCTCATAAACAGGATCAAGTCAATAGGAATATCAGGAACCCCCCTAAAGTGGTTCACATCATACATCTCAAACAGAATGCAACAGGTACAGTTCAACGGCGAAAAAGCGGAAGCATTCCCCCAAACGCAAGGTATACCGCAAGGCTCTGCACTCTCAGCACTCCTTTTCAACGTATATATGCAACCACTATGCAAAATCTTCACACAGCACAAAATCGACTACCACATTTATGCCGATGATATTATGCTGTACACACAACTTGACACTGATAACCCGGACTACAGCCCACTCGAAACATGCCTTGGCGAGATGCAAAACTGGTTACAACAAAGCAGCATGGCAATCAACCATAAGAAAACTGAGGTGATGTATATCTCCAGGAAAGAAAATTTTGACCCCCCTACAACAATAACCCTATGCAACAATACATACCAAATGAAGAAAGAAATAAAATATCTAGGAGTAACATTTCACAACGACCTAAAAATGGAGAAACACCTCCGCAAAACCAACAGGGCAGTTTTCCACAAACTGAGAATTCTACAACCTATACGGAACATTATTGATCCACACGACTTCAGATCCGTCGCTCAAGCACTCATCATGCCACATTTTGACTACTGCAATGCCATTCTTCAAGGACTGCCTAAGAAAACCCTGAACATCCTGCAAATGGCACAGAATGTAGCCGCCAGGATCATTATGAGGAAAAGTCTTACTGAACGCATCACACCAGTACTAATTGAGTTGCACTGGCTCCCCATAACAGCTTGCACAAAATACAAAATACTGACAACCACTTTCAAACTCATACACAGCATAGCACCATCCTTCCTCGCCACCCTAATCAGCTTGCAACCCACCAACAGAAACAGGAGAACCATCAACTCCAACACCCTCCACACTCCAACAGATATAAGATCTGTCAAGGTCAGCACTAGTAACAGAGTTTTCTCATATGCAGCACCGACACTATGGAACCAACTGCCGCCCGAGCTATGAGCCAGCAAAGACCTATCAGACTTTAGAAAAAAACTCAAGACGTACCTATTTCGAAGTCATTTCAACCTGTAATAAATCCACTTGAGGGACAACTCCCTACCCTGCGACCCAGAAAACCCTCTATGTAAATATGTACATAAGATACGAAGTAGATAATTTTCTATGTGCCGTGATTACCTTACGAATCTATATGTATACAACAAACATTTTTCTGTCTTGATTCAACAGCTGTTTCTATGTAATCATATCCACTTCTGATCGCTGGAAGGAGCGGTATACAAATGCTTGCTAAATAAATAAATAAAATAAATATGGCGACTAGAACTGCACACAATATTCAAGGTGCGGTCGAACCATGGAATGATACAGAGGCATTATAATATCCTTGGTTTTATTTTCCATTCCTTTCCTAATGATTCCTAGCATTCTATTAACTTTCTTGGCACTGTTGCACACTGGGCAGAGAGTTTCAACGTATTATCCATGATGACGCCTAAATCTTTTTCCTGGGTGGTGGTTTCCAAGGTGATACCTTGCATCATGTAACCAAAATTTGGATTGTTCTTTCCTAGATGCATAACTTTGCACTTGTCCACATTAAATGTCATCTGCCATTTGGATGCCCAGTCTTCCAATTTATCAAGGTCCTCTTGCAATTTTTCAGAATCGTCTTGGGTTTTAACAACTTTGAATAATTTTGTGTCATCTGAAAATTTGATCACCTCACTCATTATTCCCATTTCCAGGTCATTTATGAATATGTTAAAAAGCCAGCGGGCCCAGCACAGATCCCTAGGGTACTCCACTATTTACTTTTCTCCATTGAGAAAATTGGCCATTTAGTCCCACTCTATGCCTTCTATCTTTTAATCATTTTCTGATCCACAATACTATACTGCCTCTAATCCCATGACTTTTTAATTTCGCCAAGAGTCTCTCATGAGGGACCTTGTCAAAAGTTTTCTGAAAATCCAGACACACTATATCAACCAGCTCACCTTTGTCTACCTGTTTATCCACACCTTCAAAAAAATATAACAGATCAGTAAGACAAGACTTTCCTTGGCTAAATCCATGTTGGCTTTCTCCTATTAAACCATGACTATATACATGATCAGTAATTTTATTCTTTACAATGGTTTCTACCATTTTGCCCGGTACTGATGTCAGACTCACAGGACTGAAGTTTCCCGGATCACACCAGGAACCCTTTTTAAAAAGATCAGCTTGGATATTGATCTTTTCCTTTCAGTTTTCTTCCATTTATTTTTCTATCTCTCTGTCTACTCAGATTTCAGTTCTCCTTCTTACTATCCATACCTCAATCCCCCTCTATTTTACTCCATCTACTTACCACTTTTCAATCCTCACCCCAGTGCTCCCATTCCGTACCTCTTCCCTGCTCCATTAGTCCCCAGTCTTTCACTCACTCTCTCCTCCCCCATCAGCGTCTCTCTCTCCCTTGCTCTTTCCCTCCATCCAGCATCTCCTCTCTCTCTCTCTCTCTATCCCTCTATCCTTCCATGTCCCCTCCCCCTTCCTATCCCCTTTGTCCAGCATCTCCCCATCTCCATAACATCCCCTCCCTATTACTTCCATGGCCAACATCTCTCCATTTCTTTTCTACCCTACTTACCCCTTGTGTCAGTCTTCTCCCCCGCTCTCCCTATTATCCCAGTGCCCTGCATCTCCTGTTTCCCTCTGTTCCACCCAATGTCTAACATCTTCACATAGTCTCCCTATACTCCTCATGCCCATCATTCCTACTCCATCTCAAAAATCTACACTCCTTGCTTCTCCCTGTGCTGACTTCCCATATCCAGTATCTCCCCTGGATTTCCCTAGCCCCCATGTCTAGCATGTTCTCTCCACCTCCCTATTCCACCCTACATCCAGCATCTCCCCTCTGTCTCCCTGTGCCACCCCCCCACCCCCACGCCCAGCATCTCCCCTCCACCTCCCGTGTCCACCATGTCCACTCTCTTCCCTGTGCCCCCCCCACCTTGTCCAGCATCTGCCCTGTTTTCCTGAGATACCTCCAAGACCAACATTTTCTCTCAGTCTTCATTTCCCCTCCATCTCCCTATGCCCCCCTGTGTCCAGTATCTCCGTCTCCCTAGCCTTCCATTCCCATATCAAGTATCTTCATTCCACTTTCTTGCTGTCCCCCAACTCTGTTCCCCTTCCCAGACTCTGTGGCTTTTTCACTTCCTCTTTGCACTCTCATCCCCCTGCTCTCCATTTGCTCTTGCACGCTTACCTCAAGCCCTGCAGCAAGTACGATCTGGCCGGCAACTCTTCTGCCATCCTGGACTTGCTTCTTCCGTGAGCAGGATCTTCCATTCAGGGCTGTGACTGTGGCCTTACACAATTCTGCCTGTGGAAGCAGCAAGTCCCACAGGCAGGATCTTCCAGTCAGGACTACGATTGCAGTCTTGCTGCTCTCGTGGGCAGAGGAATTGTGCAAGGCCACCCCAAATGGAGGATCCTGCCTGTGTGGATGCCACTCCTGTGGGCAGAAGTACTGTACAAGTCCCACAGGCAGGATCCTCCATTTGGGGCGGCCTTGCACAATTCTTCTGACCACGAGAGCAGCGAGTCCCACAGGCAGGATCTTTTGTTCTCTCCTGCCCATGGGACTTGCTGTTGTTGCAGGCATAATCTTCTGTTTCTCCAGGACCAAGCAGGAAATCAGTCCTCACATATGGGTGACATCGGTGCCGATGGAGCCCTCGTGCGGAGCATTTCCCCAGCTTTCAAAGAAAGCCTTTGGGAATGCAGCGCGCATGCACGGTCCCCTTCCCGTCCAAGGGTGCCATCTTGCTCAGTCTTCTTTTTTCCGCGGAGCCCGACGGACGTGTGTCATCGTCACCCGCTAAAAAGTTGATTTTCCTGAGTGGATTTGTGTTTTTTGCCAGGTTTGACGCTGGTTCCCCTTCCCGCCTGGGCCAAGTACACCGGTATCGAGCCCGGAGCTAAGTTTTTCAGTTTATGTCCTTCGTGACTAGCATTCCCGCTTTTTTTTTCTCTTTTTCACTGGCAATCCGGTCATTTGACCTTGCAGGGGCCCTTTTTCCCCTGATGGCTGCCAGCGGGTTCAAGAAGTGTGATCAGTGTAAGAAGCTGATGTCTCTCACTGACACACATGACTGCTGCCTCTGGTGTCTCAGGCCCGACCATGACCCGGTGGTCTGTGTCCCGTGCGGCAAAATGTCCTCTAAGGCACTGAGGAGCCATCAACATCAGCGTGAAAGACTCTTTTCTGACTCCGCATCTGGCCGGGCCCGGACTTCGTCAGAGGCCTCAACATCTCTGGAGTCCGACCCCGAGCACCATCGAGGCTCCTCTGAAAGGGGGTCTCCTTCGAGGGAACACAGAAGAAAGAAGAAACCCGCGAGGGCGGCGTCGGTGGACGCTCTTGGCTCCTTGAGGGCCAGGTCGCATAGCCCCGACCGCCGTCCCGGGTCCTCAGAGTCAGAGAGGCCTGCCAAGTTGCCTCGAGTGGAGCCGGAGTCCCCGAGTCACGTGAGTGCTGTTGTCCTCGTAGACTCCCCTCCAGGGGAGCTGACGCTGGGGCCCGAGTCGGCGGCTGCTGAGTCTCCTGAGCTGAGTCTCAGGTTGACGGCCTTGGAGAGCAGCTTGGCTGCCTTCATGGAGCAGCAGCGGGTACTGATCGCCGGTTTGACCAGTGCATCTGCCCCGACCACCAGGACCTTGACGTCCAAGTCGACCCCGGAGGCCAAGCTGATCCTCGAGTCGATGTGGTCTCGAGTCGATCCTCGGCCAAGGTCCCCCTCAGCCTCCCACTCGGGGCCGAGGTCATTGACGCCGGTGCCCTCGGTGTCGGGGCGGATGGCATCAGTGCCCGTCCAGCCGGAGCCACTCGATTCCTCCTCGGAGGGGTCAGAGTGGAAGACGGAGGACGAGGAATCCCCAGATACTTTCCGGACCCGGTGCGTCCCATCGGACTCACCGGAGTCCGAGCCTCGGAGACGGTCCCCACCAGAGGATACCCGGTTCTTGGACTTCGTGCGGGACATGGCCAAAGCCTTGGCCTTCCCCGCAGATCCCGAGGAGGAGCCTCAAGCCGAAGAGCTCGAGGCCCTCCAGTATGACTCTCCACCTAAGGAGGCCTTTACTGTACCAGTTCCTCTGATGCTGGAATGGCTGCTCTTCCGCATGTGGGAGGCACTGTCCTCGGCGCCGGTTCTCAGCAAACAGGTCGATTCCATTTATCAAGTCCGTAAGAGCCCTGGGTTCCAGAAGGCACAGCTACCGCACCACTCCATGGTTGTGGAATCGGCCATGCATCGTCTGAAGAGTCAGAAGATGCACTCCTCGGTGCCCCTCGGCCGGGAGGCCCGGAACCTGGATGCCCTCGGTAGAAAGTGCTTCCAGGGCTCTATGCTGGCGTGCCGTGTCCAGACTTACCAGCTGTACATGGGCATGTACCTTCGGAACCTGACAAAGGAGATTGCCGGGTTCTCAGCTGGCCTCTCCGAGGAACCTTTGCAGAGTTTTAAGTCTTTGTCATCTGGGATTCGAAAGTGCTCAAAGTTTATCTCTCGAGCAGCCTATGATGGCTTCGAGGCTTCGGCCTGAGTAGCCATGGCCAGCATCGGTGCACACCGTCAAGCCTGGCTACAGTCATCGGACCTCAAGCCATGGGTACAGGACTAGTTGGTCGATGTCCCCTGCCGAGGTGAGAACCTTTTTGGCAAACCCATGGCTGAAAAGGCTGCAGAACTCGAGTCTGAGACTTTCACCAGGACAAGGCTGTCCAGGAAAACTTTTGCCCCTTCTCAGAAGAAGAAGGGCTCGGGGAAAAAGCCCTTTTACACGAGGAAGGCTACAGCCTACAAATCCTACCCTCATTTTCAGGCCTCTGCAGCTCCCCATCAGGGTCAGCAGGCCAAGGGGCAGGGACATGGGCCCCGTAGGCAGAAAACCCCCAAGCCATCAGCTCCGGCTCCTGCACAGCAGGGAGCGGGGTTTTGACTCCTCTCCTCCTCAGCTGGCTCCTCTCAGCACAGGAGGCCAGCTGACACTGTATGCCCACAGGTGGTCAGCCATAACAGGGGATACCTGGGTGCTGAGCATAGTCCAAAATGGCTATTTGCTCCACTTCAATCAGTTACCCCCTGCTATTTTCCAGGGGAGCCTCCAAGACTCCCTCTTCACAGGAACCTCCTCCTTCAGGAGTTGGCAAGTCTTCTAAAGGAGCAGGCGGTGGAACTGGTGCCTCACCACCTGAGAGGCCAAGGCTTCTATTCAAGGTACTTTCTGGTACCAAAAAGGACAGGAGGCCTCAGGCCCATCCTAGACTTGTGAAATCTCAACAAGTTCCTGGAGAGGGAAAAGTTCAAGATGCTTACCCTTGGGATACTGCTGCCCTACCTCCAGCAGGGAGATTGGCTATGCTCCTTAGACCTAAAGGATGCTTATACTCACATCCTCATTCATCCAGACCACAGACAATATCTCAGATTTGTAGAGGGAGGAAATCATTTTCAATACAGAGTACTTCCATTTGGCCTCACCACCGCCCCCAGGGTTTTCACCAAGTGCCTGGCGGTGGTGGCAGAAACCAGGGCATCTTTGTCTTTCCATACCTGGACGACTGGCTCATCAGGGGTCAGTCTCCACAGGAGGCCAGCCAGGCCACCTTTCGCACTGTTTCTCTTCTTCAGCATCTAGGCTTCATGGTAAACTTCACAAAGTCCACTTTGCTCCCCTCACAGGACATGGAGTTCATAGGGGCAAGATTGGATACCCTCCAAGCGAAGGCTTATTTGCCCGAGGACAGGGCCCACAGACTGATAGCGTTGGCCAGTCGGTTCCAGAGCGGTTCTCTGGTCTCCGCCAGAAACGTCCTAAGGCTCTTGGGCCACATGCCATCCACGGTCCATGTAACTCTGAATGCCCGCCTGCACATGCGACCTGCTCAGTGGTGCCTCAGAGCTCAGTGGGTGCAAGCCACAGGCGACCTGAAGGACAAGATAAGGGTGTCCAAACTGCTGACAGCCTCCCTACGGTGGTGGCTGCATCTCCCAAACCTGGTCCAGGGGGAGCCTTTTGAGGCACCTCCCCACACACAGGTGCTGACAACCGATGCGTCCCTTCAGGGCTGGGGTGCACATTGCCAGGGGGCTTGTACTCAGGGCCTCTGGTCTCCTGGGGAGTCCACACAGCAGATCAATCTGTTGGAGTTGCGAGCTATCCGCTTAGCTCTACAGACTTTCTCTCATGTCCTCTCTCACCAGTCTGTCTTAGTTCAGACAATCAAGTGGCAATGTTCTACGTGAACAAGCAAGGGGGCACAGGCTCCAAACTTCTGTGTCGGGAGGCACAGGCCTTGTGCTCCTTGGCAATCAAACACAACATGTTTCTCAAGGCAGTTTACCTGCCTGGCCAGGAAAATTGCCTGGCAGACAGATTGAGTAGGATTCTACAGCCTCACGAATGGCAGTTGAATCCTCTGGTGGTGCAAGAGATCTTTTTAAGATGGGGTCTTCCAACCATCGATCTCTTTGCGAGTCCACTGAACCGTCAGCTGCCCAGGTTCTGTTCCAGACAACCGCATCCTCTGCGAATAGCAGCAGATGCCTTCCTAATCTCTTGGTCTACGGGCCTACTGTATGCGTTTCCTCCCACTCCTCTAGTGGCCCGAACCTTGTTCAAGGTTCTTCAGGACAAGGCCTCGGTGATTCTGGTAGCCCCCAGATGGCCAAGGCAGCCGTGGTTTCTACTCCTTCTGCAGTTGGCGGTGGACACTCCACTCCCTCTGGGGGTGCATCATGACCTCCTGTCTCAGGACCAGAGATCTCTCCTGCACCCCAACCTCAGATCCCTCAACCTGATGGCCTGGCTGCTGAAAGGGTAGTTCTAGCCCCCTTACCTCTGCCTAAGGAGGTGGAAGAGGTGGTTTTGGCCTCTAGGAGGCAATCCACCCGGAAATCTTATGCCCTCAAGTGGCGTAGGTTCTCCACCTGGTGTGTTCAGAGCCAGGAGGATCCTTTTTCGTGCCTAGTTCCAGTGGTGCTGCAGTACCTGCTCCACCTCTCGGACCTAGGCCTTAAATCCAACTCTGTTCGGGTCCACCTCAGTGCTCTATCGGCACACCACTCACAGGTAGAGGGCCAATCTCTGTCGGGCCACCCCTTGGTGTCCCGTTTCCTCAGAGGCCTGCTTCTGCTCAAGCCTCCAATCCGTCCACCAGCCCCTGAGTGGTATTTAAATGTGCTCTTGCAACAACTTACTTGCTCACCGTTTGAGCCGATGGCTACCTGTCCTTTACGCTTCCTTTCCTGGAAGGCCTTGTTCTTGGTGGCTCTTACCTCGGCCAGGCGTGTGAGTGAACTACAAGCTCTGGTCTCTGATAGACTGTACACATGGTTCTATAAGAACAGGGTTGTCTTACGGACTCATTCTAAGTTCCTTCCGAAGGTTGTCTCCTCCTTCCACCTCAATCAGGAGGTGGTTCTTCCAACATTCTTCCCCAGGCCACATGCCAGCCGGGCTGAAACAGTCCTGCATACGCTGGACTGTAGAAGGGCATTGTCCTTTTACATAGACTGTACGCAGGGGCATCGAAGGGCTGCTCAGCTCTTCGTATCTTTTGACCCTAATAAACTGGGGTTGCCTGTCTCCAAGCGTACGTTGTCCCTTTGGGTAGTGGATTGTATCACCTGGGCGTACAGGGCAGCTGGCCTCTCCTTGCAGGGTCGAGTCACGGCCCACCTTGTCAGGGCGAAGGCCACGTCAGTAGCCCACCTCCGTTCTGTTCCGTTGGCAGACATCTGCCGGGCCGCTACCTGGTCTTCAAGCCAGACTTTTGCGTCTCACTACTGCCTCGAGAGGGAGTCCTGTAGGGACAGTGCTTTCGGACAGGCGGTACTCCGTAATCTCTTTGAGGTTTAGGCAACTCCTACCCTCCGGCCCTTGTGTTGGGCTACTGTACGGGGGTGTTCTCAGAAAGGATTCTTTCACAGATGCTGATGCTCTAGAGGGAGCTTATTTTTCAGCTTGGGTTCCCGGTAGCCTTTAGCTGGGGAGTCCCATATGTGAGGACTGACTTCCTGCTTGGTCCTGGAGAAAGAGTAGTTACTCATCTGTAACAGGTGTTCTCCAGGAGCAGCAAGAATCAGTCCTCACGACCCTCCTTCCTCCCCTTGGAGTTGCAGTCATATGATTCATTTTTGTTGTTTGCTGTCTTTTAGCTATGTCATCAGACTGAGCAAGATGGCACCCTTGGGCGGGAAGGGGACCGTGCATGCGCACTGCATTCCCAAAGGCTTTCTTTGAAAGCTGGGGAAATGCTCCGCACGAGGGCTCCGTCGGCGCCTACGTCACCCATATGTGAGGACTGATTCCTGCTGCTCCTGGAGAACACCTGTTACAGGTGACCCCCCAGCTGTGCTTACCTTGCTTACAAGGTAGCGCTGGCCCTGTCCTTAGAGATCTGAAAATGTATACGCTAGAGAGCAGAGGGGACAGAAAAGACATGTAATCAACATTCAAATATTGGAAAGGTATTAATCCTAAACTTCAAAAACACTGACTTCAATAAAATTGCCATGTACCTAAAGGAGGCGTTGACAGGGTGGAAGGAGATAAGGGAAGTGGAATTGCAATGGGCTAAACTAAAGGTGGCAATAAAAGGGGCAACATATAAATATGTAAGAAAAGTAAATAAAAACAAAAGGAGAAGGAAACCTATTTGGTTTTCCAAAGAAGTGGCTGCTCAAATAAAGGCAAAAAACACAGCTTTCGCAAAATTCAAAAGCTTGCAAACAAAGGAACACAGAAATGAATACAGGATCAAACTCAAAGAGACAAAAAGAGAAATAAGGATAACGAAATCAAAGACAGAGGAAAAGATGGCTAAAGATGTTTAGTGTGGCGACAAAATTTTCTTCAGGTATATTCGGGAAAGGAAGAAGATCAGAGGTGGAATCGCAGGACTCAGAAGTGCTGGGAATGGACTCGTGGAAAGGGACATTGAAAAAGCGGAATTGCTAAACAAATACTTCTGCTCTGTTTTTACTAAAGAAAATCCCGGAGAAGGACCAACTGTGACTCCCAAATATAAAAATGGGAATGAAGTAGATACCACACCATTCACAGAAGATGATGTGTTAGAACAACTTGTGAAACTGAAAGTGGACAAGGCCATGGGACCGGATGGGATACATCCCAGGATGCTGAAAGAGCTCAGAGAGGTTCTTGCAGGGCCGTTAAAGGATGCTTTCAACAGTTTCTTGGAAACAGGAGAAGTTCCTCAGGACTGGAGAATGGCTGATGTCGTACCTCTACACAAAAGTGGTGACAAGGAAGAAGTGTCAAACTACAGGCCCATGAGTCTTACCTCGGTGGCGGGAAAAGTAATGGAGGCACTTCTGAAGGAGCGAATAGTGAACTTTCTCAAAACCAACAGGTTGCAAGATCCGAGGCAACATGGTTTTACCGAAGGACGATCTTGCCAAACAAATCTGATTCAGTTCTTTGACTGGGTGACCAGAGAACTAGATCAGGGGCATGCGATGGATGTCATCTACCTGGATTTCAGCAAAGCCTTTGATACTGTTCCTCATAGGAGGCTTATCAATAAACTCAGTAGTTTGGGGATGGGTCCCAAGGTGGTAAACTGGATCAGAAATTGGTTGACTGATAGATGACAGAAAGTGATGGCAAATGGAGCTCACTCGGAGGAAAGGAAGGTAATTTGCAGGATGCCCCAGGGATCGGTCCTGGGCCCAGAACTGTTCAATGTATTTTTGAGTGATATTGCTGAAAGACTGAATGGAAAGGTCTGTCTTTTTGCAGATGACATGAAAATTTGCAACAGAGTGGACTCCCCCGAGGGAGTGCTTAATATGAGAAAAGATCTAGAAAAGCTGGAAGAATGGTCAAATGCTTGACAATTAATATTTAATGCAAAGAAGTGCAGAGTCATGCACTTGGGTAGCAGAAGCCCAAGGGAAATGTACGTGATAGGGGGCGAGAGGTTGGTGTGCATGGATCAGGAGAAAGACCTTGGTGTGATTATTTCTGTAGATCTCAAGGTGGCAAAACAGTGCAACAAGGCGGTGGTAAAAGGCAGGAGGATATTGGGCTGCATACAAAGAGGAATTACCAGCAGAAAGAAAGAGATTCTAATGCCACTGCATAAGTCACTGGTGAGGCCTCACTTGGAATACTGTGTTCAGTTTTGGAGACCGTATCTTGCAAAGGATGTAAAAAGAATGGAAGCTGTTCAGAGGAAGGCGACCAAAATGATTTGGAGCCTGCATCAGAAGCCTTATGAGAAGAGACTTGAAGACCTAAATATGTACACTTTGGAGGAGAGGAGGATAGGGGAGATATGATTCAGACCTTTAAATACTTAAGGAGAAATAATGAACAAACAAACCTCCTCCAAAGACGGGGAAGCTGTAAAACGAGAGGGCATAACATGAAGCTGCAAGGTGGAAAATTGAAAGGCAATGTCAGGAAATACTTTTTCACTGAGAGGGTGGTAGATGCTTGGAATGCCCTCCCGAAGGAGGTGGTGGGGACAAATACAGTGACAGAATTCAAAATGGCATGGGACAGACACAATGGATCCATTTATAGCAACAGAATAAAATCAAAATAAACTGAACCATCTAACTTCTCAACAAATAGTGGTGTCCTGCATGGAGCGGTGGGTTCACCCCTAAACAAAGACATGGGGAAGGGTGGCCTGAGGGATGGCCTGCACAGAGTGGCACCTACTCCTGCCATCTTACTCTGGCCATCTTACTGGGCAGACTAGATGGACCATACTGGTCTTTATCTGCCGTCATTTACTATGTTACTATGTAATGGAGAAGGAAAACTCATTTACAAGGGAAAGGAAGTTATAGAACAATGGATACCTAGTTGGGCACCAGTCTAGGGCTGTACCAAGGCCGCACAGAGCTGTGTGGCTGCATAGGGCACAAGTACAGAAAGGGTGCTGATATCATCACTGGGCTTCCAGGAAACTCAAAAAGAGTGGATTACTGGATGTGACTGAGTGGAAGGGAACACCAGTTCATTAGTTGTGCAGGGTGCATTTATAGCTTGGTACAGCCCTGCACCAGCCTGTCAGATTTTCAAGATATCCTCTGCAGATATGAGATGATTCTGACTCATACATATTTATTGCTGATACCCTGAAAACTAAGAGGGGGATATTCAAAGGCATTTACACAGTTTGCAGACCTACAGACCATGTAAATGCCGTTCAGTTGCATATTCAGCAGCACTAACATGGTTAGTATCACTGAATATCCACACGTGCCACTGCTAAATGCATCAGAACATAGCAGGGACATTCTGGGAAACACTGGCCTAACTTTTGCTGTAGAAGCTAACCGGGCAACCCTGATATGCAATGCCAGAGGCTGGTTATGGCCTCGGCTTTGAATATCTGAGTTTTAAAGTTCAGCACCCGCAGCTAGCTGCTGTCAGCACGCTAGCCACCAGTGTTGAATATTTGGTCATAACAGTTTAAGGGAGCTTGGAATATGTAAAAATAATTTTGCATGGGCAAGTAGGATATGATCAGCCACAAACAAATGGGTGACGTCCTCCCTGATGGTGCTGTGTTGGACTGCTCTCCCAAAGTCCGGAAGATTCTAGAATTCTCTTTGAGCATGTGTGAGGATTCCCTCCTGTGTCATCAATGCTCCTCCCCCTCAGTCTATTTTATCCACGGCAGAATATACAGGGTGGCCCAAAAAAAGTGAGAACATCTCATAAATTAAAAGCTTAAATAGTTTACTTATCTTTTTTAGCTATATAACGTCTTTATTTCGACAATTTCCGGTCGCCATCTTTTTTTTAAAATTTGTCAATCGTTTACATCTGTCTTTTTGAATTTTTTAAATAACTTATATGCTACGAGATGTTCTCACTTTTTTTGGGGCCACCCTGTATATAACTCTCCTCTCTATATATTTTACCATATTTTATTTTTCTAATTACTTCCTTTTGTTTTCATTATTTTCTAGCTTCCCTCCTAAAATATTTAGGAAGTTTTTAACATTTTGCATGCCTGTGCAACTTCACAATAATCAACTAAACACAGTTATAGGAAGGTAAAGGGCACAGTGTATGTGTTGAGTAATGATAGATGAGGATTGCATGAGATGAGCACACAAGGAGTGGCATGTGCATATATCTGAGAGATATATATCCTGTAGTCAAAAAGATGTGAAGTCACACTGATGTATCAATATTCACATCTGATGTCATTCTGCGGCAGATGTGTAGGTCCAACAGACACCTTGATAACAATGTTGTATTAATGAACCTGCATGTGTCCTGCAGGTCTGGAATACCAAACATCTAACTGCTCTGTGTGCACATGTATGCCCAGTGCAGTTGTCTCCCTGACTCAGATATGGGTACTGTCCCTGATGTCCCATAGCATATAGTACTCTGTATGTCTGCATGAGCATGATGTTTCTTGTCTGTGTCACATCTCCCCACAGCTTTGGCCTCTTTGGAACCCAGACATCTCCCAAGTCCCTCAGAAACAAATACCAATGAGAAATGTCAGCTGATTCAATGGAGACTGTAGACCAGACACCACATGACACAAAACCAACATGGATAGCCCAGAGAACACCAAGAAGCATGCCCCAGCCAACAGAGTGCTGTGTCTGGAAAGCAACACAGGCCCCCTTCTGTACCCTGCCACCACAGGCACTGCTGTTCCACACTAGTGTATGCAGATCCTGCCTCAGGTGGGTGTATCGGCCAGTGGAAGAGGCAGTATCCCCAAAAGCTGCTGTCTTTGTCTGCACTTGTCGGAAATACCTCCGCTGCTGCTGGCTACCTAACCTCACACACAGGAGTAGGCTGTGGCAGAAGTAGAATGGTGTAAAACATGTGTTGCCATAGTGAGGGGTACAATTTGAAAGTCTGTTCTCTTTGTGTGTGCCACATTGGCTGGAGTCATATCAGAAATACCTCAGAATGTCATACAGATGAACCAATAATACAGTGTTTGTGAGGCATAATGGCAACCCACAGGTTCCATATTGATGCACATAAATAGGTAATGTAACATCATGATGAATGGCCCATTCACTCACAGATACTGTACAGTCATGTGGTCCCACAATACAGGTGATGATCAGATATTCCACACGAACCATGGTTGCCTATGTCCCAGGAGAGTCATATGACCATCACACCAAATATCCACCACATATGGGCATGGTTGCTGTATGAGAGGTGTCACAGCAGGGGTCTCTAGGATTCCTGAAACACACAGCAGAGTCCAGCATCTGTGCTGGACTGCAGCCAGTGTAGACATATTACAATAATGGCAAAATGATTTGGGTGCCCTATAAGGCATGGCTGCTGCCCATGTAGTAGCTCTCATACAGCAACCTGTTTGTTGTCTCTAGTGGCCCTGTTACTACCTCAACAGTCAGCAAGGGAAAGGAGACCTGTATTAGAACACCATGGGCAGTATGAACAACACATTTACCCATTTCACTCATTGTGAGGAGCCCACATTGCTGACAATGTGACCTTTCCCAGTATGCCTGTGTCCCATGTAGCATAAAGATCAGTTTTGAGAGACACATTATGTGGATGGATGTGTTGCTCGATGAGCTTTAAGGCTGATGCAGGTGTTGCTATTAGTAGCATCACATACCAAGCATCCCACATCTGCATCATGCATGTCACTGTCTGCACTCCAGCATTTGTACACGAGGCATAAACTGTGTGTGAATGCCCTAGCCCCAGAAGCCTATGAAACACACATGTGAGTCACACTTTTCAAAAAAAAAAATGTATCTCTCTTAAAATAATGAAAATATTTGCAAAAACATAAAGTGATAAGTCTCACAAAAGTATTTTCGTAATACCTCATTTACATATGAGCAGACCCCTTTCTATACCATATCTGCCAGCATGACTTGGTGCAAAGAGCACACAGACATACATACATACAAACAGCACACATACACACCATAGGATTGCTGCAGTCTTGATACCAGTGAGGGCCAGGTGGTTGATATCCACAAATATCTAAACATGATATACCAGCCATGGATGTGTGCAGTGACATGGTGGCTTGCTATAAGCATATGCACAACATGTGGCTAGTATGGAGCACACTATGGACAGGTGCAGGCAATGTCCAGGTACAGTGCCTGGTAAAGGTATTCAACCCCTTGGTAACTGCTGTCTTGTGTTGCATTGCATGATGTATAACTTGCAATGGAGGTGGGGGTCATGTGGCTGTTAGGTAAGTGACCTATAAGTAAGGTTCATATTGTTGAGGTGGAATAGCAATATGTTCACTGTACACTTAAAAAGCAACAGTAGTAACTGACAGATTGTGAGTGCATATATATTCATCCATAGTCCTATGAAACACCAATATGAGCAGTGGGGAAACAAGTGAACCTCAAAAGACACAGATAAAGTCATATGGGCCTCACCTGTATGCCATCAGAGTCACATGAACCCTCAAATGTAGCTTCCATGAAGAGACCTGACCCAAAAGGCCCCTGACTTTGCAACACCATCAACCACTACCATGTTGATCAATGAGTCCTACAAACATGGCCAAGACAAATTTGGAGAGGCAACGATCACGTTTGTCATTAACCAAAGAAATCTGGTCCATGATACAAAAAAGGCTTACTACTCCAAATTAATCTCTTCATCCTCAAACTCTACCCACCAGCTCTATTGCATTCTCCACGCTCTCTCTACTGTCAATGGCCCCTCCTCCTTGGCTCTCCACTCTATGGCCCCAGCCCCCGCTCTTTTTTGCTTCCTATTTCTCTGATAAAATCTCTTCATTGCACAACCTGCTTCCCATGTGTCCCTCCCCCCGTCCTCACCCCTACCATTTTCCTCACCCTCTTCCCCTGTCTCCCCCTCCTCTTCCTCGTCCCTTTCTCACACACGATCCACTTTCTGCCCCCTGTCTCCATTGGAGCTGTCTAAGGCCCTGTCAACCTCTCACAAAACCACCTGTCCCCTGGATCCCATCCACTCCCACTGGCTCATCGAGCCCTCTCTGGTTTTCCTTCCATATATTCTTTGCTTGCTTAACTCTAGTCTCTCCTCCAGCACCTTTCCTTCCCTATGGAAGCATGCTGTCATCCGACCCCTTCTTAACAAACCCACCCTTGACCTCACTGTTCTGGCTCACTGGTGCCCTGTCTCCAATCTCCCTTTCCTCTCTAAAGTACTAGACAAGCTCGTTTTCACACAGCTGTTTACACACATTGACTCCACCCGTATCCTACACCCTCTTCAGTCCAGTTTTAGGCCAGGACACAGCACCAGAACTATTCTTCTCTCCCTCTTAAATGAGCTTCACACCACTCATGAGCGTGGCGACATCACTTTGGCAGTTTCTTTGGATCTTTCCACAGCCTTTGATTTGGTTGATCAACCCACTTTTCTTTCTAGGCTTCACAACTTTGGAATTAGGGGCACTGTTCTCACCTGGTTTCTGTCTTTTCTCTCTGCATGCTCCTTCTCTGTCCAAGTTGGCTCCACAACCTCCGCACTCATCCCTCTTTCCTGTGGTGTTCCTCAGGGTTCGGTCCTAGCCCCCTTTTGTTTAACATCTTTATGGCTCCCTTTGTGCTCATCATCCATAAATCTGGCTTATCTGCTTACTTTTACGCCGATGATATTATTCTACTTCACCACACAAGCCCCACAATGCCCAACCAAACCCCGATAAGCTCCTGTCTACTCCAAGTATCCTCCTGGCTATCGTCAAACTTCCTCCACCTCAATACTGCTAAAATCGCTGCCATCTGGTTCACTTTCAGGCCTACTCCCCCAACCCTGGCTCCCTTCCTCATCAATCTTACCATTCCCCTCACCATTTCAATTCGCTATCTTGGTGTAACCCTGGACTCCTCTCTTTCCTTTCACGAACACATCTCCGCCATTGTCTGCCATTCTTTTGCTTCCCTTCAGCAGATTTGTGCAGTACACCCCTTTCTTTCCTTACCTTCACTTACAACCCTCACACTGTCCCTAGTTATCTCTCATTTGGATTATTGCAATGTTGCCCTGGCTGGCCTTCCCCTTTTTCAGCTTCAATGCCTCCAACTTCTTCAGAACACGGCAGCTCGAATTCTCACACACTCCACCTGTTCAGACCACAATACCCCCCTGCTCATATGACTACACTGTTTGCTGCTCAAATACCACACTGATTACAAAATACTTATCCTCGTTCATTGAGCACTTCACACTACCACTGTGTGGACCTTCTAGAATATCACACCCCGCCTTGTCTCCTCAGGTCTAACTATTCCAACTGTTTGGTTCTTCCTTCTCCCTCTTGTGCCCACCTTGAACTTACCCACCACTCTACTTTCTTTTTCCTGGGTCCTGCCCTTTGGAATTCCTTACCTGCCCCCCCTCCGTTCAGAACCATCTTTTGTAAAGTTCAAATCCCTGCTCAAGACTCACCTCTTTTACAAAGCTTTTGATCTCTTGCCTACTGTCTCCTAGTTTCCCTCCCAACCCCTGCCCCTTGTCTTACTTTGTACTGTCCTCTTCCTGTTTCCTCTTCTGCTATCTGCTAGTTTCCTGTACTCTCATGTCAATGATGGCGTTCTTTTCTTTTCTCTCATATAGCTTTTTATTTTATGTACACCATTCTGAGCGGTATATCAAAAACTCAATAAAGATAAAGATATTCCATTGGATCACCATGCGGTCATGTAGACACCATTGCAACAGACCTGTCTAGAGAAAGCCTTGTAGCAAAACTAAGGACCATGCAAGGAAGGCATGACTCAGAGATGTCACAAAGACAGCAACAATTATAGTAAAAGAGATCCCAAGTATCACATAGTGCTAAATCCTTAAATCGCATTGTACCTCCAGGTATTGATGGGAATAGGCAGGACAAACATGTAGGTGATGAATACATTTGCGAGGCACTGTATCATGTGTGAAGGTTACTGCTGCACATGCAGACATTTGTGGATACCACCATGTCTGGCTGTGAGCCTCTGGCTGCAGCAGAGGAAATGGAAGCTGGGAACGCATGGCTCATAGTGATGGTGTCCCAGAGGAAGTTGTTTGTGGCTGACTGAGTGGCGAGGGTGAGGTGCTCTCTTCCATCCTGTATAGCTGGTGATTAAGCTGGGTCACACTTGCTTCCAGACCCTCCACAACCATGGAGAAATGGCGCTGTGCCTCAACCATGGTGGCCATTCCCATAGACACAACACTCTGTGGGTCACCAAGTGTGAGTGCCCACATGTTTGGGGTCTGCATCCCAAAGTCTATGAGTGTTGTGGCAGTGGCTGCCAGTGCAGGTATGCAACCCTCAAGCCCTCACATGCTGGGGATGATCTGGAGGCCATCCCCTGCATCAGCTGCAGCCAGGGACCCTGCAGGTGATGGAGGCAGGTGGATGGGGCTGCATGCAGCATCTTTGGTATTAAAGGGCCTGACTGGGCTGCTGCTGGTGTCCACATATGTCATCAGGTGAACAGGGCTGCAGCAGCATCCCTTGTGACATGGTGCTGCACCATGCCACTGCCTGGGGACACAGCTCCATGATCCTCCTCCATCATGGAGTTATCGGCCACACCCACCTGACCACCTACATTCCTTAAACTGTTCTCCGGCAAGTCCGGGATGTCCCCGCTGTTCCCTGCTGTCTCTCCCAGGTGCCTCCTCTGCACCGTTTTCCAGGGGCTTGATGGACACAGCAACAGTCACTCTGGGTGCCTGCTGGTCAGCCTCACAGGATGTTGAGGGCTGAGGGTTTGTAGGAGTGAAATAGAGAGAGTTCATAAGCACATGGGACACAAGAGGCATCATAAATGCACAATCAGTTGTTGACAGATAACAGTATCATATGTGTACAGCAACATATCCACACGGCCACAACACACCACGATTGTATGTCTGCACAACATCAACACCATAAACATGATGTACAAAGGGATGGGATGGTAGAAGGCCAATCAAGGATTGTGGTTGTGGCACCTAGCAAGGGAAGGCACAGAACAGACACATGTGGCACACACATGGAGAAATGGAGGGCCATAGAAGTGAAGCAGCATAATTGGCTCTAAACAACACGTGGAAAGGCTGGATATCTACAAGGATGACACAGGGTGGCTGCAATCATTATAGGAGAGTGGTGTGGGTTGGTGGGAGCAGCCAGAAGAAATTGACCATCCAAATGAAGTCCAGGAGGGGGAATGAAATACATGACTGTTCATCAGGCAGGATATATGCCACCAGGACTATGGTCACAGCAGTGGCAGCAGATTAAACCTGTGGGACACTGTAGAGAGAATATCTGCACCGTGCACCAAAGGCTAGACATGGGCTGTTCACATGCCGTTGGTACAGATGCTGACAACATCTGAGGCCATGTGTAACTGAGTGTCACTCACCATCAGCTGCAGGGTGCATGTTGTCCAGAACCTGCTGGAAATACTGAGGCTGGGATTGGCGCTGGTGATTGCCTTTCCTGCGCAGGCCATTCATCTGTGAACAATAAAGAGTAACAGTAAGTACTCTGTATGCATGGCTAGCATTCTAAGATGACAGATGGCGCACACCTGTGAGCCTCAGAAACAAGCACGTCAGTGTTCACTGCCCTGCTGGTTCACATGTGGTGTGCATGTTCATGCATTGGCCAAGAAGCACATAAGCAGTACCAACAGCATCACCATGTGTAAAATAACAGCCAGTTAACTGTTACAGCACAACACCATTGCAGCCCTCTGTGTTTAATCACACAACCCTTTTTACAAAGAGGTTTGTACCAATGTAAGTGTGACACATCTTGTAAAATGAGGAGAAATAATCTTAGCAATTATGTACAGCTTATAACAGGTAGTCACCCACCAACAGGGGACTGATCTTAACAAACATCAGTGTTTGCCAAAATGCCTCATGAAGTGTTATGTAATTGAAAGCTGATCTCTAATAGGAAACCCACTATCAAGTGGCAGAGCTTAGCTCCACAGGCATCAACATCAAAATCCCATATGATGCCTGGGTAAACAAACGCCAATCAACATAATATCAGACCAGTAATTGAACCAGACTGTGTTGATTCCATGAAATCCTTCACTCTTGGAAGCCAAAGTCACCTCACCAGAATATGTAAAAAAGGGAACACGTATATCGCACTCTTATTGCCATATTGTTAACCCGAAGAGAATTGAAAGGCAATGTCAGGAAATATTTTTTCAATGAAAGGGTGGTGGATGCTTGGAATGCCCTCCCGATGGAAGTGGTGAGGGCAAATACGGTGATGGAATTCAAAACGGCATGGGACAAACACAGTGGATCCCTTTACAGCAACAAGATAAAACTAAAATAAACTGAACCATCTAACTTCTCAACAAATAGGGGTGTCCTACATGGAGTGGTGGGTTCACCCCTAAACAAAGACATGGGGAGGGGTGGCCTGCACAGAGCGACAGGTGCACCTACTCTTGCCATCTTGCTGGGCAGACTAGAAGGACCATGCTGGTCTTTATCTGCCGTCATCCGTCATCTACTATGTTACTATGTTACTGTGGTCTGGCCAGGATGAGGCAACCTGGAGAAACAAAGATCATTGTTGGCCATGTAAAGTATATTTTTTCATTAAGGGATACAAGCACCATTGAAGTTAAGTATCCGGTTGCTCATTGAAGCCCCTTATGGCAATATGGTTACGATATCATTGTTCTCTGTGTACTGGTGAGGTGGTGTTGGCTGAATGCAGTAATAATGTTTGTGAACCCAATGCAGTGAGTTCAATAGGTTGTTTAGATCATACAACAGAATGTTTTTTATGTATCATTATGGTCATGCCTGTCAAGCTAAGCTCAGCTACCCAATTGTAGGTTTCCCATGAAGGCACACCTTTACATGGAATACACATTTATGAGTAGGGCTGTAGTTCACTGATGTATATTACGCTTTGTCCCCTGATGGTGAGTGACCATAAGCCATTGTTGAGGCTAACCAAGGTAATCCTCAGCCTGTCCCTCAAAAGGCTTTGTGGGCCCTATGCGTTCTGGAGAAATCACTAGGTATATGTGTTCTAGGTTGGTCACCATTGGAAACAGGTTACTGCGTATGATGGACCTTGGTCTGACCCAGTTTGGCATATCCTAGATCACAATGTTTGAATGCATGCCATCATGTCAACAACAGGCCCCACACCCTATGCATTATCATGGTGAAACAACATGCCCCACCAAGACATGTGAGTGTGTGGACCCAAAGTACAGTGCATTTGCATCATGTTCAGTGCTGGATGGCTACCCTCACACCACAGAACCACATCTATAAAGTTGCTGGACCAGAGTGACCTGAAGAGGTCATATGCTCCAGGAGTAAGGACTGTCTGTCATGAATATCTGTGACTGGAAGCTTGTGCCCTGCTATATACCACATCTGACCCACTGTGTCACATGTTGTCCACCTCCCTGTGCCCATGGATGTACCATCCATGGTAGTCTCTCTCCGCATTGAATTTGGTGGCGACACACTTCCAGGAGTGCTGCAGCCGCACAATGTCATGCCTGAAAAATGATGAGGAGCTGTTTGGCAGTCTCAGCTCACAGACTCCTGTTAGCATCCACAATGCCTTCTGGGAGCAAATAAGGCAGGCTGTGGCAGATGTTGGGGGCCCGTTGCATGATTGTGAGGGGATCCAGAAGCACTATAATGACATCAAGCGGTCAGTCAGGACCCAACTTATAGCAGAGCGGCAAAACACACTGGGAACCGGTGGCGGTGGAACTAGGCAGGCAAACCTCACACCTATGGAGGAGGAACTAGAGCAACGACTTGGGCCAATGTACATTTATGGACTGCCACTGGAGCTGGACCCAGCCCATCCACATGTAGGTATGTGTTGACACACATCTATGTGCAGACATGTCATGGGTGGAGGGGATGTTCCGTGATATACAATGCAACCATTCCTGCATCAACATCCCTGAGAGCTCCCCTCCCATTCGGCTTCCAATGCCTATCATTGTGCCTACACTTGGCCCCCCAGGTCACACACACACATCTCCCACAACAACTGTCAGGCATCACCTAGGCCCAATGCCATTTACCACCCCTCCATGCAGTGTACAGCACTGCCGAGGATAGGTGCTCCCCAGGCCATCCTGTGTGCACCCTACCTGTATGGCAGATCCTAGTTACATGTGAGCCCTCAAACCAATGCAACTCTGTTCATTCCTCATAAGCTCTGTCCTGTGCAAGCAACCAATACATCCCAAAGATATGGATGGGCATGTGGTTTCACAAGTACTATGTATGTATGTGAACCTTTGGTATGTTCTTTCGCCTCATACATGGTGTCTGTGGTGGTTATGGAGAGCCCAATAAATAAGTACTGGCTGGGGTGGTCTGCGGAGAATACCAAGGATACATTACAGGGAGTAACATCATATAACATAAGATTGTGGTCTTCAGGCTGTTTCTAGGCAGGGTGGTTAGGCAGAACTATGTACATAGAATTATATACATTGTCCCAATCTGTGCTGTGGTATGTACAGTGTACATGAGATCTGTTATAACGAGTGCATACAGAAATATGTATGACTCATCTGTGAGGAGAGGTAATGTATATGGATGCTGTTGTAGCAGGATACATGTGGGATACCGCTTCTGGCCTGCACGTCTGTTCTGGTAATAGTCAGTAATGCATTGTGGCATGATTAGCGTGGAGAATGTCAAAAGGCCATCCATGTCCTGTAGGGCAGCTGGGAGAGTGTACAAGATGTTTGGGGAAAAGGAGATACATGCTCTGTTTACAGATGATTTGACCACCCTCCCTAGTACCCTGGTGAGTGTCAGTGAGGCCTGTGAATCAGCGCCTTGTTGCCTTAGTTGAGTGTGTATCAGGAGTAACACAGTGTACTATGTTGTTCCTATGTGTCTGTTTCTGTCAAAGGTGGCCACTGGTGTCCTGTAACTGTGCCTCTGTGCGACTTGTATCCAGCGTTGTTGCTGTTGGATGGGTGTTATGCACCCTATCCTGGTTGACTACATGATGGTGCATGCCACAGTGTTCTGTGCCATTTGTAAGATGTGCAAGGTATGTATTGTGAGGCCCTGGAGGGTACTGATAGCCAAAGCAGAGTGTTCACCTACCATTGCTTCAGTTACTGAGCAGTCACCATTGTTTCAGAGAAGGTGGCATAGGTTCTGCAATGTGTGTTTTTGTTGGGTTGTCTGTGCTGTCATGTGAATGGATTGAGTCAGGTTGTGCTTCTGATCTGACATCATCCCCAGCTATGCTATTCCCTGTATATTGTATGTATGGCACAATGTATTATTTATTTATTTTATTTATTTAATGTCTCTTATATACCGCGCTCTTTAGGATCAGTGCGGTTTACATACAACAAAACTTGTGCAGTGCAGGCGGAACCTACATTGGACTTACAAAGAACAGGGGTCTCTAACAAGGCTAACAGGGGTAACTATGTACAGACAAAAAAACTGGCTTTCACTGGCTACGTGAGCAGCTCAATGTACTTGTTGTGTCTGAGGTGGTGAGGCATTTTTACCCTTTGAGGGTGGTGGCATGCAGCCATTGTGAGATGTCATCGTGGCCTCTGGTAATTTGTTTGAATTGTGGTCCCAGTGTTCTGACAGTTGAAACAATCAGCAAGTTGTTGCTCTACAATTTGTATGCCATGTTGAGTGCCCTGACTCTGGTGCAGATGGACCAACAGAAGGTGTTAAGAGGTGATGTGGATGGAAATGGGCCCTGGGGTTACCCATGGGGCTGACCTGTGTCCTGTGAGAGAATGATCAGTGATGGCCATCTGTCTGTAGTCTGATAGGTCTAATATGCACCATCGGGACATGGTGCCTCCAATGTGCAGCTGTCACAGGCGATGATGTACAGCGGCACATCTGATTGAGTAACATGTGGATTTAAATTTAAATCCACATGTAGTTTAAATTTAATAGTCACTCAGGGCCAAGTAACAGCAAAGTACTTTTAGTTTAAATTTAACACACAGAAGAGAGCTTTCTGGTTAAATTTAGTACCCAGCAGAGAGCTTGTAGTTTAAATTTCATAAGAAGTTAGAGCCTAGCAGCAGCTAAGAGCTATAATTTAAATCAAATCAGAATTTAGCTTACCTCAGCAGCACAAGACAGGGTACTGTGTAGCAGCCCTCTTTTAATAAGTGTTATTTCCCTCCCTCCCTCCCCACGCCACCCTCCCCTGGGATAATCATAGCTTTATAGGTACTTACACATCTTAAAAGACAGGAGGTGCTTTCAGGTGAAGCTCATTACCCAAATCAGTCATCACTAAGGACCTGAGATTAATTAAGCTTCAGGTGAACAAGGTATATTAAACGTATTAGGTACAGTTTTATTGGTATAAATACCCATAGCAACCCCTAGTAAGTAAGAACTTAAAGATCTAGACACAAACTTAAAACTAAGATGCAGACAGCAGTCCAGCAGCGGGATGGGGGTTTTCCAGTCTTTGCATTGAGTGTCCCATGTATGATTTTCTCCCAGTTGGTGAGAGGTCTTACGTGTGCACTAGGTGCAAGGAGCTCTTTTCTCTCAGGGAACAAGTCCGTTCTCTAGAGGCTAAAGTAGCAGACTTGGAAAACATAAGACAGACAGAGAGGTACATAGACGAGACCTACAGGGATATAGTCCTGAAGTCCCACCTCCAGTCTGGCAGCACCCCTGTTGCCATGGAGGAGAGAGGTCACGTGACAGGAGAGCATCACCCTGGTTTGGCAGGAAGTGATCCTGTAACTAGGACCTGTCCTCCAGGTGATGTAAAACCCTCTCGCACCGAGGAAGTTTCTCCAGGGCCATGTGCCCATGAGGGAAGGGTTAGGACAGCCGTTATAGTTGGTGATTCGATCATTAGGCATGTAGATAGCTGGGTGGCTGGTGGACGTGAGGATCGCCTGGTAACATGCCTGCCTGGTGCGAAGGTAGCGGACCTCACGCGCCACCTAGATAAGGTTTTAGATAGTGCTGGGGAGGAGTCTGCTGTCTTGGTACATGTCGGTACCAATGACATAGGAAAATGTGGTAGGGAGGTTCTGGAGGCAAAATTTAGGCTTTTAGGTAGGAAGTTGAAATCCAGAACTTCCAGGGTAGCATTCTCCGAAATGCTTCCTGTTCCACGCGCAGGAACCAAAAGGCAGGCAGAGCTCCGGAGTCTCAATGCGTGGATGAGACAATGGTGCAGAGATGAGGGTTTTGGATTTGTTAGGAACTGGGGAACATTCTGGGGAAAGGAGGGGCTCTTCCGAAGGGATGGGCTTCACCTTAACCGGGATGGAACCAGGCTGCTGGCATTAACCTTTAAAAAGGAGATAGAGCAGCTTTTAAACTAGATATTAGGGGAAAGCCGACAGTCGCCCAAGAGCGGATGGTTCGGAAGAATGTATCCTTGAAGGATACTACCAAAAGCAGAGAGGTTCCACAAAAGAGTAAAGTAGCCCAAATGCCCTCAAGTATGGAGCAGGCAGAGCTTAAAGATCCCAATTTACCCATGTCTAACAATAGCCAAATTAACATGAATAAAATACATTCTATAAAATGCTTGTATGCAAATGCTAGAAGTCTAAAGAATAAGATGGGAGAGTTAGAATATATAGCACTAAATAAAAGGTTAGATATGATTGGAATATCAGAGACATGGTGGAAGGACGACAACCAGTGGGACACTGTGATACCTGGGTACAAACTATATCGTAATGATAGAGCTGATCAAATTGGTGGAGGGGTTGCGCTCTATGTTAGAGAGGGCATTGACTCAGAAAGGATTAAAGTTTTGCAGGAAACAAAATCTGCTGTAGAATCTATATGGATTGAAATTCCATATAAAAGGGGGAAGGCAATGGCAGTGGGGGTGTACTATCGAGCACCTGGCCAGAATGACCAAATGGATGATGAAATGCTCAAAGAAATCAAGGAAGCTAACAAAAGTTACAGCGCAGTAATAATAATGGGTGATTTCAATTACCCCGGTATCGACTGAGTCAGTGTCACGTCAGGACATGCTAGGGAGATAAAGTTCCTAGATGAAATAAATGACTGCTTCTTGGAGCAGCTGGTTCATGAACCGACCAGAGGGGAAGCCATATTAGACCTAGTCCTTAGTGGAACACCAGATCTAGTGCAAGAGATAAGGGTGTTGGGGCCACTTGGCAATAGTGATCATAGCATGATCGCCTTTGATTTAATTAGTGGAGGAGGGATAGTAAGGAAATCCACAGTACTACCTTTTAACTTTCGAAAGGGAGACTATGATAAAATGAGGAAAACAGTTAAGAAAAAACTAAAAGGAGCAGTTGCGAAGGTTAAAGACGTACATCAAGCTTGGGTGTTGTTGAAAAATACTATCTTGGAAGCCCAGACCAGCTGTATTCCACGCTTTAAGAAAAGTGGAAGGAAGTCCAAAAAACTGCCAGCATGGTTTAAAGGTGAGGTCAGAGAGGTTGTTGTTGCCAAAAAAGCATCTTTCAGGAAATGGAAAAAAGAGCCAAACGACGAAACCTGGAAACAGCACAAGCACTGGCAAGTCAAATGCAAGGCATTGATAAGGCAGGCAAAGAGAGAATTTGAGAAGAAGCTTGCTGCGGAAGCAAAAACGCGAAATAAAGACCTTTTCAAGTACATTCGTAACAAAAAACCTGTGAGAGAGTCAGTTGGTCCATTAGATGATAAAGGGGTTAAAGGAGCACTAAGAGGCGACAAGGCGATAGCGGAGAGACTGAATGAATTCTTTGCTTCGGTCTTTACTGAGTAAGATATAGGGATGTTACCCATGACTGAAGTGGTATTTAAAGGTGCGGAAGAATTGAAGGAAATATCGATACATCGGGAAGATGTCTTACAACTATTAGATAAACTGAAGAGTAGCAAATCACCTGGGCCGGATGGTATACATCCAAGGGTGTTGAAAGAACTGAAATATGAGATTGCAGACCTGCTATTAGTAATCTGTGAACTATCATTAAAATCATCTCTAATACCTGAAGATTGGAGGATCGCCAATGTAACACCAATTTTTAAAAAGGGTTCCAGGGGTGATCCGGGAAACTACAGACCGGTGAGCCTGACGTCAGTACCGGGAAAAATGGTAGAAACCATCATAAAGAATAAAATTACTCAGCATGTAGATAGTCACAACCTAATGGGAGACAGCCAACATGGCTTTAGACAAGGAAGATCTTGTCTTACTAATCTGTTATGTTTTTTTGAAGGAGTGAATAAACAGGTGGACAAAGGTGAGTCGGTTGATATTGTGTATCTGGACTTTCAGAAAGCCTTTGACAAGGTCCCTCATCAGAGACTTTTGGCAAAACTAAAGCGTCATGGGATAGGAGGCAGTGTACTATTGTGGATCAGGAACTGGTAAAAGATAGAAAGCAGAGGGTAGGGCTAAATGGCCAATTTTCCCAATGGAGAAAGGTGAATAGTGGTGTACCCCAGGGATCTGTGCTGGGTCTGCTGCTTTTTGACATATTCATAAATGACCTGGAAAGTGGAATAACGAGTGAGGTTATCAAATTTGCAGATGACACAAAAGTATTTAAAGTTGTTAAAACCCAAGAGGATTGTGAAAAATTGCAAGAGGATCTTGATAAATTGGAAGACTGGGAATCAAAATGGCAGATGAAATTTAATGTGGACAAGTGCAAGGTTATGCACCTAGGGAAGAACAACCCAAACTATGGTTACACGATGCAAGGTTCCACATTAGGAACCACCACCCAGGAAAAAGATTTAGGCGTCATTGTGGATACCATGTTAAAACCCTCGGCCCAGTGTGCAGCGGCGGCCAAGAGAGCAAATAGAATGCTAGGTATGATAAGGAAAGGAATGGAAAATAAAACAAAAGATATTATAATGCCTCTATATCGTTCCATGGTGAGACCGCACCTTGAATATTGTGTGCAATTCTGGTCGCCGTATCTTAAAAAGGACATAGCGATTTTAGAAAAGGTACAGAGAAGAGCCACCAAAATGGTAAAGGGGATGGAAGGATACTCCTATGAAGAAAGGCTAAAAAGGTTAGGGCTCTTTAACCTGGAAAAGAGACGGCTGAGGGGAGATATGATAGAAGTCTATAAATTAATGAACGGAGTGGAACGGGTAAACGTAGATCGATTGTTTACCTTATCAGAATATAGAAAGACTAAGGGACATGCAATGAAGCTAGAGGGTAAACTATTTAAGACTAATAAAAGAAGATATTTATTCACTCAACGTGTAATCAAACTCTGGAATTTGTTACCGGAGGATGTAGTAAAGGCTGTTAGTGTAGCTGTGTTTAAAAAAGGTTTGGACAAGTTCCTGGAGGAAAGGTCCATAAACCATTATTAAGAAGTGACCGAAGATATCAATGCTTGACCCAGTACAAGCACTGTGGAACTTGTGTCTCTTGGGGAAACTGCTAGGTACATATGACCTAGATTGGCCACTGTTGGAAACAGAATACTGGGCTTGATGGACCTTGGTCTGACCCAGTATGGCATATCTTATGTTCTTATGGATGTCATAGCTGGGGAGATCGGTATGTAGACCTGCCTGGATTAGATTCCCTGGATTAGTTTGCCAAAGAGAAATGTGGGGCGTCACCATGCTAATGTGTGTTCAGACAACATAGTGATATGTTACATTTAGGGTGTGTGTAGCAAAATGAGCATGTAGGTGCATCTGTACAGTCCCATCACCTTACAGCCCTGAGACATCTCCTAGCCACACAGACACACCACATAGGTGCCCTAACATATTCCTTGAGGTCATCCAGGGCCTGACTAATTATTGGTGATGCCGCTGTGGCCATGCAATGGCAATCCCCACCTCACCCCTGGACCCACCAAGACCCTGTGCCATCCCCTGTCAACAGCAGTTACAGCCCCCCCACACACATGCCGAATGCTGCACATGCTGACCACAACATAGTCACATTGCCAAGATCCCCACAGTGCTCAACCCAACCACCCAAATTAGGTACTGTGTGCAGCACTCTGCACCTCTGTCTCACCTGCAGCTGTCGCTTCACCAACTGGGATGCCGATGTGCTGCAGGAATACATACCATAAGTCCAGTCACACACATCTGACAAAATAGCCAGAGGCATTTGAGGGCCGCACTGTCCCTCCAAACATCCTTTCCCAAAAACAGAGTAAGACAGCACCAAATGGATACACACCATCTCCTTTGCACCATCCCCTATTTCCCTACCGCTGCACACCTATCTCCTGGCTACACATGCCATACCATTGTGTCCCTGCATGCACCAATGTGGAATGCATTGGTGACATGCTGCCAGAGACCCTGGCCCATCTACTGATGTACCAATGTCATGCACATTGGCAGCATATATGTACACAGTCCCACTGTTGGGATGTGTGCATTAACCAAGATGTAAACAGTTATATCTGTTTGTTGTCTCTCCCCAGGTGCTCCACCTGTTACAGTGGAGGAGGAAGCTGGAGATGACAGCGGCAGTGTTGGGAGCCCAGACATATTTGCACTGGAGCACACCTACATTGATGCAGAAAGCCAAAGGGGTGAGGTTGATGAAACATCATCCAGTCGCATGTCAGAGGCGAGCCCAGATGGAGATGAGGTGCCTCAGTGGGTAGGCCAGTTTATGCAGGGGTCCCAGGATGGTGGCGAGGAGCCTGCCAGGGGCGTGTGCCTACAACTATCTTCCAGCAGCATCAGAGATGGGGGATGCCATATCATAGTGTATGAGTCAGCAGAGCAGGTCATGATCCTGGGATGGATAGCCCCACACCACCTGGTGTACCAGCTACAGACCAGGGATGGCACATGGGACTTGATGCATGGTCTGATGCAGAATATAGATAACTACATGGGGACCACACATGCAGACCTCACAGGTAGGTGATACCCCTTATGTAGCTTGGTATGACTCATGGTGGGACAGGGTGCATGCAATGACATGCTGGTGGGAGGGGGGACATGGAGTGCACATGCCACTGTCCCACCATGATCGAACCGGTCACCTATTGCTGCTACAAACAACTTATATTGCCCAGATGCCACATCTCTACAGTTACAGAGTCCCTTTTTGCATATGACAGCAGGCCAGCTGTGCCCACATTGTGTGCCTTACTGTTCCCCACTGTCAAATCCACAGGTATCCATCAGGAGCTGCAGGGCCTATGCAGAGACATGAGTGAGTACCAGATGGCCATGCCCAACACACTGGCTGAGGGTATGGGTGCCATGGCAGAGGGACTGTAGAATCTCTATGGATTGAAATTCCATGTAAAAATGGGAAGGTGATGGCAGTGGGGATGAATTATTGACAATCTGGCCAGAATGAACAAATGAATGATGAAATGCTCCAAGAAATCAGGGAAGCTAACAAACGTTACAGCACAGTAATAATACTGGGTGATATGAGGGAGGAGTGGCCCAGTGGTTGGGGCAAGGTACTACAGGCTGAAAGGTTGGTGTTTCAAATCCCACTAGAGAACAGCAACCTTGGCCAGAAGGACTGAGGTTTCTAGTCCCACAGGAGCTCCTTGTGGTCTTGGGCAAGCCACTTAACCCTCCATTGCCCATGTTCCCTGTAATTATTAGTGTATGTGTCTCATATCCCCTTGTGTTAAATGTATCACCAATTGTGTTGTGACCACTTTGATTTAAGGATAAGGTGGTATACAAAACTGTCTAAATAAATATGAATTATCCCAGTATCAACTGCATCAGTGTCACAGCAGAACATGCTAGGCAGATAAAGTTTCTAGCTGAAATAATGACTGCTTCTTGGAGCAGCTGGTTCATGAACCAACAAGAGGGGAAGCCATTTTGGTCCTAGTCCTTAATGGAACACAAGATCTCGTGCAAGGGATAAGGGTATTGGGGCCACTTAGCAATAGTGATTATAGCATAATCACGTTTGATTTAATAAATGGAGGAAGGATGGAAAGGAAATCCAGAGTACTATCTTTTAACTTTCAAAAGGGAGACTATGATAAAATAAGGAAAATAGTTAAGAAAAAATTAAAAGGAGCAGTTGCAAAGCTTAAAGATTTACATCAAGCATGGGTGTTGTTTTAAAATGATATCTTGGAAGTCCAGACCAGCTGTATTCCACACTTTAAGAAAAGTGGAAGGAAGTACAAAAAACTGCCAGCATGGTTTAAAGACAGGTCAGAGAAGCATTTGTTTCCAAAAAAGCATTTTTCAGGAAATGGAAAAGGAACCAAATGACGAAAACTAGTAACAACATAAGCATTGGCAAATTTGATGCAAGGCATTGATAAGGCAGGCAAAGAGTAAATTTGAAAAACAGCTTGCTGTGGAAGCAAAAACTCATAATAAAAACTTTTTCAAATATATTTGTAGCTAAAAACCTCTGAGAGAGTCGGTTGGACCATTAGATGATAGAGGGGTAAACGTGCACTAAGAGAGGATAAGGCCATAATGGAGAGACTGAATGAATTCTTTGCTTTAGTCTCTGCTGAGGAAGATGTAGGGATGTTACCCATGACAGAAATGGTATTTAAAGGTGATGCAGCAGAAGAATTAAAAGAAATTTTGATAAACCGGAAGATGTATTACAACTATTTGATAAACAGAAGAGTAGCAAATCGCCCGGACCAGATGGTATACATCCAAGGGTGCTTAAAGAACTGAAACATGAGATTGCAGACCTACTATTAGTAATTTGTGAACTATTATTAAAATCATCTGTAATACTTGAAGATTGGAGGATGGCCACTGTAACGCCAATTTTTAAAAAAAGGGTTCCAGGAAACTTCAGACCGGTGGGCCTGAGGCCAGTACCAGGAAAGATCCTAGAAACCATTACAAATAATAAAATTACTGAACATGTAGATAGTTATGGCTTAATGGGAGACAGCCAACATGACTTTAACCAAGGAAGGTCTTGTCTTACTAATCTGTTATGTTTTTTTGAAGGTGTGAATAAACAGGTAGACAAAGGTGAGTCAGTTGATATAGTGTATCTGGACTTTCAGAAAGCCTTTGACAAGGTCTCTCATCAGAGTCTCTTGGCAAAATTAAAAAGTCGTGGGATAGGAGGCAGTGTACCATTGTGGATCAGGAACTGGTTAAAAGGTAGAAAGCAGAGGGTAGGGCTAAATAGCCAATTTTCCCAATGGAGAAAAGTGAATAGTGGAATATCCCAGGGATCAGTGCTGGGTCCGCTGCTTTTTAGCATATTAGTAAATGATCTGAAAATGGGAATAACGTGCAAGGTGATCAAATTTGCAGATGACACTAAATTATTCAAGTTTGTTAAAACCCAAGAGGATTGTGAAAAATTGCAAGAGGACCTTGATAAATTGGAAGACTGGACATTCAGATGAAATTTAATGTGGACAAGTACAAAAATTATGCACCTAGGAAAGAACAACCCAAACTATGGTTACACGATGCAAGGTTCCACATTAGGAACCACCAACCAGGAAAAAAGATTTAGCCGTCATCGTGGATAACATGTTGAAACCCTCTGCCCAGTGTACAGTGGCAGCCAAGAAAGCAAATAGAATGCTAGGAATCATAATAAAAGGAATGGAGAATAAAACAAAGGATATTATAATGCCTCTGTATCATTCCATTGTGCGACCGCGCCATGAAATTGTGTGCAAGTCTGGTCGCCATTTCTTAAAAAAGATATAGTGGAATTAGAAAGGATACAGAGAAGAGCCACCAAAATGATAAAGGGGATGAAAGGATACCCAGGGCATTTTTTCGCAATGGATTAATTTTGGGGATACGATGACAGTTGTGAACCTCACTTCTAAGCCAGGGTATGTGGAGTATGATCTTAGTCTCTCAATTTTACTGCTAATGCGTGGCATAATACTTGCATCGCGCCAAACAGAACCTCCTTCTGGAGTTCGTAAAATATAACAGGTATGGGTAGTTTATCAAGATGTGACTGGAAATTCTTCTTTATCAAGCTTGTTGCTGCCAGTACAATGGGAAACATTTCTGTATCTTTCTATCACATTTTTTTCATCTCTGACTGCATTTCTTGGTACTTCAAGGTCTTCTGCCTCTCCATACGATTCACAGAATAATCACTTGGTACCAACGCTTCTATAATTATCAATGTCATTCTGGTATTCTTCTCCTTAACCACTATGTCAGGTTTCCTGATATCCAGTTGCTTATCCGTTGGAATGGGAATGTCCCAGGTGATCATAACCTCTTCATTCTCTGTTATTCTCTTAGGGACATGATACTACTGCTTTTCAGGGACAGTGTTGTTGTAGTGTTTACAGAGTTTCCAGTGGAGGAGGCATGCTACTTTGTTGTGCCTTTCAGTAAAGAAAATTTCCACCATCAGAACTTCACAGCCTGCTATAAGGTGAAAATGAGGAGAGGCTAAAAAGGTTAGAGCTCTTCAACCTGGAAAAGAGATGGCTGAGGGGAGATATGATTGAGGTCTATAAATTAATGAATGGGGAGGAACGGATAAACGTAGATCGATTGTTTACACCATCAAAATATAGAAAGACTAGGGGGCATGCAATGAGACAACCGTGTAACCCATTTAAGACTAATAAAATAAAATATTTTTTCACTCAACGCGTAGTTACCGGAGGATGTAGTAAAAGCTGTTAGTGTAGCTTGTGTGTCTTTTGAGGAAACTGCTAGTACTTGTGACCTAGACTGGTCACTGTTGGAAACAGGATACTGGGCTTGATGGACCTTGATCTGACCCACTATGGCATATCTTATCTTCTTAACTGGCAGCAAAGCAAGTAAGCAGCTTCTCAATGCTGAGGCAGATAGAAATCAGCACACATGTGAAACAAAAAAGGGAGAGGTTAAGCAAAGCCTCGGCACGGGGTGGGGAGAGGGATTAGTCACTCAGGGAGATTAAAGCAAGGGGAAGAAAATGGAAAATGCTGGATAAAACACCAGGACAGAGAAGAAATAGGTAATGAATTAAATGTTAGTTTGGCCTCAACAGACAGAGATTAGAAAGTTGCAAATAGTTATGATTATATGTAGGTGACAGGTATGAATGATGAAAACTGAACAAGCTTACCGATAAATAATAACCGGGTAGCCAGACCCGGCGCTCCCTCCTTTCCTTTCAACCCTTCGCTCCCCCTTCCAACCCACACCCCCTTTTCTAGACATTCCCCATTTCATTTTCACAGATTACACAGACTCCAAGTATGGTGACAACTGGTCGCAGCTTTATTTTATCAAATTTCAAAACAACAACAGTAACAATGATCTCAAACCCCCCCCCCCCCACCAGCGGAGCATTGCGTCACCAGCCATGCTACTAGCAAAGCGACCTTGCTTCCGCTCTAGCCAAGCTCACACCACCGGCAACATTCCGACTACCCCTATCCGACTTCGCCATATTACTAGCAAAAGTCTTCCAGGGACAGTCCGGGCCGAGGGCACCCCGCCCTCGTCCCGAGTCGCCAAAGGCTCCGGACCCCGGAAACCTCCGGGATCCCGCCTCGCTCCGCCCCCCAGCTGCGACACCCCGACTCCAGCCCCATCACAAAAAGGCTGGGTGGGCGGGTGGGCTGCCGAGCCTCCCGCCAGACGACCTGTGCTCCGGCGCGATAACGCACTCCGGAGCACATGGCCGCCTGCCCTCCGATTGGCTCCGCTGGCTTGCTTCTCCCAGCGGAGCCAATCAATTCAAAAAATGCGCCCCGTGCACGGCCCAGCACGGCCCCGCGCCGCCGCCGTGCACGAGCAGGGTCCCGCGCCGGGCAGAGCACCCGGTTACGGGCAGGCGCCGGGACCCTGCCCGCGCCTTTTTACATAGTACACTAACAATGGAAGTGGGGGGAGTTTATGGGGATAATTCTGGAAATTGCATTTCGATGCAAAGTACTTTTAACATGAACTTTGCCCCAGTTTTCAAGGAGAAAGTATGTGCCCACTTTCCCTTTGAATCCTGCTAAGGGAAAAAGTACCCACAGAGATTTGCAGCTGAAATTTCTGCAGATAGTTTTTCCCTGAAAAATAGCCCATGTAGATTTGAAAATACAAATCTGTGCACATTATTGCCTCTTCCAACCAAATCTAGTAGATAAAAGTAGGCAAACTGCTGATCCATGCATGTAATTTTACCTATGTACTGGATGAGTAATTTTCAGACAACTTATCTACCCAGGTAAAGAGCTGTTGACAATTGCTCTCCTCCCCTTGAAAGAGATCAATAGATAAGTTCCAAGGTGATCTTCCTTATTCCATATTGAGGCAACTTGCATTCAGTTTTGCAAACTGTTATATTTCATCCATGAGAGCATCGGGCTATTAATGTGCAACACTCTTGAACAGCTACTTAATGGGGCCTGTACCTAGTACAAATCACTTCCACCCCCCCCCCCCCCCGATATCTCTTGGCAGAATCCTCCCACATTTCAAGCTCCCCTCTCTTCCATTTAAGCTTCCCCCAGTTCAAGCCCCCCCCCCCCCAGAAGCTTCCCTTGAAAGCTGCCATTATTTTTCCAGCAATAATGCAGCTTGAGCAGTTAAGCACAAACTGTGCTATATTGATTTGCATGAGAATGAGATATTTTGCATCTCATTATTATGTAGCATGCATCGCAGTACACTAACGTGTTAAGGTAAACTGCTACACGATTTTGCCATTTAACCTGTGTTAAGAAGCAAAATTGTATAGCATTTCCTTCGTAACATATGCAACAGCCCACCCCCTGCCAATTTCTATTTGAGCCTTAAATAGTGAAAATTCCTATTATTCAAATATTTTTGGATAACAAAGTGTGAAGGCCGTGTTAGTCCACTATAATGGTAGTTAAATAAAAAGAGAAACAAAAAGGAAAATAAGGTGATACCTTTTATTGGACTAATTTAATGCATTTATAATTTAATGCATTGTTCTAAATCTGTTCTATGTAAAATAATAGTATTTTTACTATTAATGTTTATGTTACCTGTAAACCGCCACTGATCTCTGGAAGTGGCAGTATAGAAAAGATGTATAAATAAATAAATGTATAGACTAGCTTTCAAAGGTAAAACCTGGGGAAGAAGGTTTTACTTTCGAAAGCTAAACTACAAATGTATTTAGTCCAACAAAAAGGTAACACCTTATTTTCCTTTTTGTTTCTCTTTTTATTTAACAATCATACATTTTCCTACTTCATTTCTTTTATTCCCTGGGGATTACGACTCCATGCAGACATTTAAAATGCTAACTTTAGCCCTTATTTTCTGGATTTTGATGTGAATTGGTCTTTATTTGATGAAAAAGAAAATAAAATGCTTGTGCAACAATATTTGTTTATTGAACATATTTTAAGGCATGGGAAATTTCAATAAAGAAAATGTAAAAAACAGTCAGCTACATTGCTGAGGCCTGTTATCTATATAGGCCCTGGAAAACTTTTGAAATATTCTCTTAATGGAGCAAAATATCTCTTCAACATCTTAGGTAGAGGCTGAGCTAGGAAAACTCTTTTCCAGAGAAACGTAGGCAAATCCAGGTCCCATTCTTGCGAGGCGTACTTACTGCATAAGAGAGAGAGAGATAGAGAACGTAAGAACATAAGATATGCCATACTCGGTCAGACCAAGGTCCATCAAGCTCAGTATCCTGTTTCCAACAGTGGCCAATCTAGGTCACAAGTACCTGACAGATTCCCAAAAAGACACGCAGGTTCCATAATGCTTGTATTGGGGGAAGCAGTGGATTTCCTGGGTCCCCTTTAATAATAGTTTATTAATAATGATTTATGGACCTTTTCTCCAGGAATTTGTCCAAACATTTTTTAAACTCAGCTACACTAACAGCTTTTACTACATACTCCGGTAACAAATTCCAGAGTTTGATTACGTGTTGAGTGAAAAAATATTTTCTCTTATTAGTATTAAATAGGTTACACTGTTGCATGTCCCCTAGTCTTTCTACAGTATATTTTGATGGCGTAAATAATCGATCTACGTTTACCCGTTCCACTCCATTAATTAGTTTATAGACCTCTATCATATCTCCACTCAGCTGTTTCTTTTCCAGGTTGAAGAGCCCTAACCTTTTTAGCCTCTCTTCATAGGGGTATTCTTCCATCCCCTTTACTATTTTGGTGGCTTTTCTCTGTACATTTTCTAATAAAGCTATATCCTTTTTAAGATATGGCGACCAGAATTGCACACAATATTGAAGGTGCGGTCGAACCATGGAACAAAACAGAGGCATTACAATATCTTTTGTTCTATACTCAATTCCTTTCCTTATGATTCCTAGAATTTTATTTGCTTTCTTGGCCACCGCTGCACACTGGGTGGAGGGTTTCAACATGTTATCCACGATGACGCCTAAATCTTTTTCCTCGGTGGTAGTTACTAATATGGAACCCTGTGTCGTGTAACCATAGTTTGGGTTGTTCTTTCCTAGGTGCATAACTTTGCACTTTCCACATTAAATTTCATCTGCCATTTCAACATCCAGTCTTTCAATTTATCAAGATCCTCTTGCAATTTTTGACAATCCTCTTGGGTTTAAACAACTTTGAATATTTTGTGTCATTTGCAAATTTGACTACCTCACTCATTATTCCTATTTCCAGGTCATTTATGAATACATTAAAAAGCACCAGACCCAGCACAGATCCCTGGGGTACTCCACTATTCACATTTCTCCATTGGGAAAATTTTCCATTTAGCTCTACCTTCTGCTTTCTATCTTTTAACCAGTTCCTGATCCACAATAGTACACTGTCTCCTATCCCATGACTTTTTAATTTCGCAAGGAGTCTCTGATGAAAGACTTTGTCAAAGACTTTCTGAAAATCCAGGTACACTATACCAACCTACTCACCTTTGTCTACCTGTTTATTCACACCTTCAAAAAAACATAACAGATTAATAAGACAAGACCTTCCTTGGCTAAAGCCATGTTGGCTGTCTCACATCAAGCCACGATTATCTACATGTTCAGTAATTTTGTTCTTTATAATGGTTTCTACCATTTTTGCTGGTACTGACATCAGGCTCAACGGTCTATAGTTTCCCGGATCACCCTTGGAACCCTTTTTAAAAATTGATGTTACATTGGCCATCCTCCAGTCTTAAGGTATTATAGTTCACAAATTACTAATACTAGGTCTGCAATCTCAAATTTCAACACCCTTGGATTTGCCACTCTTCAGTTTATCAAATAGTTGCAATACATCTTCCCGGGGTATCAATATTTCTTTCAATTCTTCTGCGGCATCACCATTAAATACCATTTCAGTCATGGGTTACATCCCTACATTTTCTTCAGTAAAGACCGAAGCAAAGAATTCTTCATTCACTCCTCTATGGCCTTTTGCCCTCTTAGTGCCCCTTTACCCCAATTATCTAATGGTCCAACTGATTCTCTCATAGGTTTTTTGCTACAAATGTACTTAAAAGAAACTTTATTATATGTTTTTGTTTCTACAGCAAGCTCCTTCTAAAATTCGCTCTTTGCCTGCCTTATCAATGCCTTGCATCTAACTTGCCAGTGCTTATGTTGTTCCTAGTTTTCATCATTTGGCTCATTTTCCATTTCATGAAAGATGTTTTTTTGGCAACAACAGCCTCTCTGACCTTTGCAACTGCCCCTTTTAGTTTTTTCTTAACTATTTTCCTCAATTTATCATAGTCTCCCTATGATAAGTTGAAAGTTAAAAGGTAGTACTGTGGATTTCCCTGTCCTCCTTCCTCCATTTAGGAAATCAAATGTGATCATGCTATGATCACTATTGCCAAGTGGCCCCAACTCTCTTACTTCTTGCACCAGATGTTGTGTTCTACTAAGGACTAAGTCCAAAATGGCTTCCCCTTTTGTCAGTTCATGAACCAGCTGCTCCAAGAAACAGTCATTTATTTCATCTAGAAACTTTATCTCTCTAGCATGTCCTGCCATAACATTGACCCAGTTGATACCGGGGAAATTGAAATCACCCATTATTATTACTGTGCAGTAACTTTTGTTAGTTTCCCTTATTTCTTTGGTCATTTCATCATCCATTTATTCATTCTGTCAGGCGATCGATAGTACACCCCCACTGCCATTTCTTTCCCCTTCCCCTTTTTACATGGAGTTTCAATCCATAGAGATTCTGCAGCATATTTTATTTCCTGCAAAATTTTAATCTTTTGTGACTTAATGCCCTCTCTAACATAGAGTGTAACCCCTCCACCAATTTGATCTGCTCTATCATTATGATATAGTTTATACCCAGGTAACACAATGTCCCACTGGTTGTCTACCTTCCACCACGTCTCTGAGATACCAATCATATCTAAACTCTCATTTAGTGCTATATATTCTAACTCTCCCATCTTATTTTTTAGACTTCTAGCTTTTGAATAGAAGCATTTTAGAGGCTGTATTTTATTCATATTAATCTGGTTATTGGTAGGCGGGGTAGTTTGGAATCTTTAAGCTCTGTCTGCTGTGTACTTAAGGGAATTTGGGCTACTTTTGTCTTTATTGGAACCTCTCTGTCGATGTGCCCTAACTTTATTATTTATTTATTTATTTATTACAATTTCTTATATACCGCACTATTGTCAGCGCGGTTTACATACAACAAAATGACCATAACAAACTGTTTGGCTTCACATAGAACAGGAGAAAACAACTTGGATAACATGTTTATGCTTTACATAGAACAGGAGTAATAACTTGGATAAACGGGGAATGCAAACTAAACTACTTACATATGTACAATGAGACCGAGTATTGGGAATTCAGTGTGAACATGTGTACAATGGAGTTGATATATTAACTTGAGGGGGTGAGGGAGAGGCACTTATGTAGTGGTAGGGTTAATCTGGTAGTATTGAGTAAATAAATGGGATTTGAGAGCCTTTCTGAATTGCTAGTAGCCTTCAAGGATACATTGTTCCGAACCATGCGCTCTTGGGCAACTGTTGGCTTTCCCCTATTATCTAGTTTAAAAGCTGCTCTATCTTCTTTTTAAAGGTTAACGTCAGCAATCTGGTTCTATCCCAGTTAAGGTGGAGCCCATCCCTTCAGAAAATCCCCACCTTTCCCCAGAATGTTGCCCAGTTCCTAACAAATCCAAAACCCTCTTCCTTATACCATCATCTCATCCACACATTGAGACTCTGGAGCTCTACCTGCCTTTTGGGTCCTGTGGGGTGGAATGGGAAGCATTTTGGAGAATGCTATGCTGGAAGTTCTGGATTTCATCTTCCTACCTAAAAGCCTAAATTTGGCCTCCAGAACCTCCTTACCACACTTTTCTATGTCAATGGAACCAACATGTACCAAGACAGTAGACTCCTCTCCAGTACTATCTAAGACCTTGTCTAAGTGGTGCACTACCATCACACCAGACAGGCATGTTACTAGGCAATCCTCACATCCACCAGCCACCCAGCTATCTGCCTGCCTAATGATCAAATCACCAACTATAACGGCTGTCCTAACCCTTCCCTCATAGGCACATGGCCCTGGAGAAATCTCCATGTTCTGTATGTGTAACCAAGCTGCGGTATTCTGTTCATGTAGTTTCTATTTGACAGTCCCACTTGTTCTCTTTCCCCCAGTGAGATGTATTGGTATTCTCTGATTTGTATTGGTTTAATATTTGCAGTGTTGCCTTTTGATAGGTAGGGTTTGATGCTTTGTGAGTCCTGGTAATAATGTTATGATACGGTGGGTTTCCTATGGGTTCTAAATGGGCAGTGTTTATAGTACTTCCTAATGGGCCTGGCGGTTGTCACTGCAATATAGTAATGCAGAAATCTGTTAGTCTTTCTTTATCCAGACACTCATTAAGAGGCATGTTTACGAAAAGCGCATGTTAACGTTATGCAAATATTTATGCAAATTAGGCTTCTTATGCAAATGAGGCCCCGCAATTAATCTCCACACTTGGCCCCGCACCCCCCTTGGGCCGCCCCTGAAGACCACTAATCATTTTAGTAGCCACCCCCTGCACCGACTCCACCCTGTTTATGTCCTTTTGAAGGTGTGGTTTCCAGAACTGCACATAATACTCCAAATGAGGTCTCACCTTTTTCTGCTGGCCATTCCTCTCCCTATGCACCCAAGCATCCTTCTGGCTTTTGCCATCACCTTTTCTACCTGTCTAGTTACCTTAAGATCATCAGAAGCAATCACGCCAAGGTCCCGCTCTTCTTTTGTAGACAGAAGTACTTCGCCCCCTACACTGTACTGCTCCCTTAGATTTTTGCAGCCCAAAGGCATTACCCTGCATTTTTTAGCATTAAATATCAGCTGCCAGATTCTTGACCATGCTTCAAACTTAACTAGATCCCTTCTCATGTTATCTACTCCTTCCTGGGTGTCTATTCTATTGCAGATTTTAGTATCATCCCCAAAGAGGCAAACCTTACTCAACAGCCCTTCCGCAATATCACTAGCAAAGATGTTAAAAAGAACTGGACCAAGGACAGATCCCTGCAGCACATCACTGGTAACCTCCTTCTCCACAGAGTGAGCTCCATTTATCTGTAGCCTTTGTCACCTCCCACTCAACCAATTTCTAACCCAATCAGTCACTTTAGGGTCTATCCCTAGGATGCTCAATTTGTTTATAAGTTGCTTGTGTGAAACAGTGTCAAAGGCTTTACTGAAATCCAAGTACATCATAGCTAGGGCTCTCTCTCGGTCCAACTTCCTGCTGACCCAGTCAAAGAAATCAAAGTGTTGGTGCCCTAAACAAATCTTAATCAGTATGTTCCCCCTGGTTGTCAGAATTTATTGTTTAGCTTTGAATGCCCTACTCTCTGCTGACTCCCAGAAGCGTTCGCCTAGGTTGCCTGATAACTGGACCAGCCCTGGAATTAATACAAAAATGTCATTTGGGACCAAGAGCAAATCTACCATGTCAGTAGTAACTTCCAAAACTCACATAAGGACTCTACCTAGAAAAAGGCAGCACCATAAATATTGCAGTAGGCCCTAAAACATTGATAAATCTATTCAGAAAGCTTAACAAATCAGACTACTACACATTCTTAAACAGTCTTGGTCTCTCTCACACACACACACACACATACACACATTACAGATAGGCTTTCACCAACAGAAAATAGAGAAATGGTGACAAAAATTAAGCTAAAACTTCAGAAATCCAGATACTGCATGCAGTGCAACTCCAGAGAAACAGACAGGAATGCATTTCTCTCTATATTGTACAAAACAAAAGACAGCAGATGTCAAGATTAGCATTAAGAAAGAAGCACTCAGGCAGGGCCGGCCCGTCCATTGAGCAAGAATGTTGTTTGCACATGGCCCTGCGTTTCAGGGGGCCCTGCAAAAACAACATTCTGCCCATTAGTCACTTTAAAAGAAAAAAGAAACTTGCTGCTACCGCTGCCACCATGGCAGCGGCAGAATGAAGTGTCTCCCGCGATCAAGTGTCTCCCGCGGGGCCCCCCCACCTCCGGCTGCCCGGCAGAGCCCGCCTCAATCACTCTCCTCGGCACGGCTTTCAGAGCCGCGAAGGGAGAGTTTCCCTCTCCTCGCGGCTCTGTTAAGCTCGCTGGGGCTGATCCCTTCCCTCCCCTCCAACCCCTCTCCTGCTGTCCGTCTCCCCACCCCCAGACTCTCCCCTTCAACTTCCCCCACCCTTATACTCACCCCTGCCCTCCATTTCCAGAAATTCTGAGGCAGCTGGGAAAGCCAGTGACTGCACAGACTGCCAAAAAAAAAGTTTATTGCACAGATGGCTGAATAAATTAAAGGGCCCTCTTTAATTTATTCAGTCATCTGTGCAACAAACTTGGTAACCTTTTTTTTCTTGGCAGCCTGTGCAGGATCATAGATGGGAGAGCTGGTGACTGCCCACAGGGATTCCAAGCCCCATGGGCAGAAGTACTGAAACAGCCACAGGACTGCAGCCGGGAGAGCCGGTGACTGCAGCGGGTATCCCAATCCTGCAGGCAGTTATTGACTCTCCCAGCCGCAATCACAGCTGTTACTACACATCTTCCTGTGGGATTTGGGATCCCCATGGCAGTGTCCTGGACGCGATCCCACAACCGCTGCAGCACTTTTGCTAGAGGGGCTTGGGTTCCCCGCAGGCAGACATAGGAGCGAACAGTGGTCAGCAGGAAACCGGCCCTTCATTGGCTGGTTTTACCATTCTGCTGGCCGCCAGCCTCCAACATGTAAAACCAACTGGGCTGGCCTAAAACTGGTCAGTTGCAACCCTACTTATGATCCCTGAATTCCTCACAGAAGGGTGTTTTGTCACTCCCAGGGCTGGCCGGAGGGTTTCTGCCACCCTAGGCAGAAGCCCTGCTGTGCTGCCCACCCTCCATGCACCAAGCCATGCCACTCTTCCCACTCACCTGTCCCGCACTGAGATGTGTTGCCGTCTCCCGCTGTTGCTGATTCTGGCAACGGGGTCAGAGGGCAGCTTGATGGCAGTGAAGGGGAAGGAGCGAACTAATGTGTGGGGTTTTTTGTTTTTTATGATTTTGTTGAGTTGTTAAAGGGCAATATGTGAATTTTAGGTGGAATGGGCTGGGGGGGGGGGTGGTGAGAATGTGCTGTGATTATTAGGTTTTATTGTTCTAATACTGTATTGGAATTTGATGTAAGGTATATATGGAAAGTCCTGATTTAATGTTACACCACGCTTTGGAATTTGATGTAAGTTCTTGTGACTTAGGCAGGTTGAAAGTAAACAAACAGGTCAAATAAATCAAAGTCAAAGCTTCTTCTTTTCAGCTTAAGCACACAGTGTTTTCAAGTATGTCCTAGCCACTATACTTCAGGTAGGGATTCCACACTCCCTGCAATACATAGTGTGCAGTCCATAGGATATTCAGACTGGGCTAATTCTGGTTCCACAAAGTCCCCATTGCATAGCCTCTGGCTCTGCTACATTAATTGCTAAGCCTGGGTTTCCCTTCGGTATGTCTGGCAATACGCCAACGGTTCTCTCCAGGACTTGCCAGCCCTGCTCTGCTTGTTCTGGCAAACAGGTAATGTGCTCTTTGGCTAGTACTTTCTGTACAGGTTTCCACACCTTCTGCCAACTAGGTTTTCTATAGCCACGGCTCCCTGACTTCCAGGCTTCTCTAAGACCTGGCTCAGATATAGGAAAGGAATTGTATCTGTACCTCGGCTCTCTGAGCTGTGGATCTCCAGCGTATCGTCTGCAAGGCACTCTCCTGCTTTCTCTGTCTCCTCTGAAGACCTCTCTCTGGGGCTCTCCAATATGAGACTGTCCTTCCTGGAACTTGTATTTTCCCTGTAAGGACTTCCAGTTCAGCTGCCTTTCCTTTTGTAATTGGAGCCTTCTGCTTTCTCTTTCCTCAGTATCAGTAGGAGCTCTCCTCCTCTCTACAGCAGCAACACTTTCTGCTCCTCTCCCTGGAAGACTTCCCTTCTGAAGACTTCTTTCCTGAGGGCTTCTTTCCTGAGGGCCTCCTTCTCTCCTATTTGGGGACTGCTTATAAGAGCGTTCCTCAGCTAAAGTTCCTGGCATTCTAAACAGGTGTGTTTGATTACTCTTTGAATTAGGCTTTGCCTCCTCTACTCTAGGGCGTGTCAGCTTTCCTCGTGAGAGTCCTTGCTTGCTCCCTCTAGCTGCACTTCTATCTAACTGCACTCTACACATGTCTGATTCTTTAACAGAATCAGTGTTTTTTCCTAACTCCATAGGTTCAGTGGTGTCAGCTTCATCACATATCCCCCCCTTAAGATATTATGGGCTGGCCTTTCTTCATCGGCACAGCTCATAATCCGGGATATGACATCGGCATTGAGGTGCATTTTTCCCGCTCTGTGCTCAATCCTGTACTCGAACGGCTGTAACTTTTCCCTTCTCCGCTCTATTCCGACTAAGGTAACTAAGGCCACCCTCTCGTGCCACGGTCTGAGGACATTGATGTGATATACTTGCTGCTGACCACTCCTATTTTCTATCATATACGAGACTGGACCCAGTTGCTTGAACACCTTGTAGGGTCCTCTCCACTGGCTTTCAAATTTGGGGGTAGCCCCCTTTACCATCACTATCACTTTCTCTCCTACAGATAGTTGTCTTGGTTTCGTATCCTTATCATAATATTTTTTCTGTCGCCCTTGACTGGTCCTTAATCTCTCCTCCGCGAACTGGGAAGTCCGACGTAAACGACTCCTCAAGTTTCGTAGGAACTGGGGTACCCCTATTCCTTTTTCATCCAGTTCCACCCATTGTTCCCGGAGTATATCCAAAATCCCTCGGGGGGCACGTCCATACATTAGCTCGTAGGGTGAGGTCCCTAAAGAAGCCTGCGTCCGCTCTCAGCATGCCTACAATATAAACGGGAGCATGGTGTCCCATTCGGCCATCTCACCGTTTAAAGTCCGCCTCAGCATTTGTTTTAAGGTCTGGTTTAGTCTCTCTACTAACCCGTTACATTGAGGGTGATAGGCGGCTGTCTTGACGTGTCATACGCCAAAGGCATCCCACACCTGGGCCAAATACTTTGACATGAAGTTACTACCCCTATCTGTCAACACCTCCTGCGGAAACCCTATTTCGCAAAATAGTTTATTATTTCTGAGGCTATGGTCTTGGCCGATATATTCCTTAAAGGAATAGCCCACGGAAAACGCGTGGCTTGATCCACCATAACCATCATGTATTGGAAACCCCTGGACATCTTTAATAGGGGTCCCACTATATCTATGGCTATTCTCCGAATCGGTTCCGATATAATGGGCATCGGGATCAATGGTACTTCGGGCAGTCGGGTAGAGGTCACTCTCTGGCAGGACGAACAAGACTCGCAAAACCGCGAGCTCTCCTTAAAAAGCCTGGCCAGTAAAATCGGGCTAATATTTGGTCTAGCGTCCCCTGCACCCCTTTATGGCCCCCTACTGGGTGGTCATGAGCCAGCCTCAACACTAGGGACTTAAAAGTGACGGGTACTACCAATTGCTTCCGAATCGTACCAGTCTGGGGATCTAGACTTTCCCTGTAGAGCACCTCTTTATCTAAAAAGAACCTTGGGAAAGTATGTTTTTCCACTTGGGCATACTCGAATGCCCGAGCGAGCGCGGGATCAGCTCTCTGCTCTTTTGCGAAGGAGGGGAACCTCTCCACCAACTCCGCCAGGACCCAGGGCAATCCTTGTCCTGCCTCCAGCTCAAGTCTCCCTTGAGAGCGGCACCGCTTCTCTCTACGTTTTTCTGCCTTACCCTTCCTACTCCCTCCAGCCGGGGTGGTTATTAGGTCCTCATGTGAGGGTAAGCCTGCCAGGGCTGCATCCTGGGGTTCAGACGTTTCACCTGGAGCTCCGGATTGGGATCTTGTAGATACCAGGGCCTTGTGGGGAGATAGACCCTTTTCCAACCCCTTTCTAAATTGGGGCCAGTCCCTACCTAGCACTAAGTTGTGTGGTAATGTTGGCACTACTGCTACCAGTATCTCCTTTTCTATCCCTAACCCCTTTACGAGCAATCTATATACAGGATATAAAGATGAGGCTCCATGAATGCATTTTATCTTTACCTGTCCCTCTGCTCGGTTTGGTACTGAGTCAGCCTGATCTTCTATAATACACCACAGCTTTTTGGAGATCATGCTCTGATCTGCACCAGAATCGAGTAGAGCACTCGTGGCTATACCTTGCACCTTAACTTCTAACAGAAAACCTTCTCCTATCCCTTTTGTATTTTTGGTTATCAGTGCAGTACGCGCTTTACATTCACTCTGTGGATGCCCTAATTTTCCACAATGAAAACATCTTTTCCTTTCAAAGTGATTTCTTGGCAACAACTTGCACATTTTTAAACCTTCAGGATTAGACCTTGGTGCCCTTTCTGATAACTGCCCCATAGCTTCTGCCACCACTTTTGAAGCCTCGCCATTTTTACGAGTAGCCAATTCAGCTTCAAAATACCTTTCGGCTAGGAGAATTGCTTCCTCCGTGGTACGGCAGTTCTGCAGTATCAGGAAGGTCTGCACCTCTTTGGGCACAGCAGCCATAAACTGCTCTAATACAATGGCGTCAACTATGGTGTCTATGGTCCGACCCTCAGGCCTCAACCATTTCATTGTTATGCTCCTAACCCTTTGACCTAGAGCTTTGGGTGTTTCTCCAGCTTTAAGTCGGGTAGCTCTTAACATCCGGTTGTATACCATAGGAGTTAAACCCAGGTGATCCCTTATAGCCTTTGTCACTTCTACGTAATCATTGGCAAGGGCTGCGGGCATGGCCCTATATGCGGACAACGCCTCTCCGGTGAGCGAGGTTGCCAGGCGCATGGCCCACTGCTCCTTCCGCCACTTTATTGTATGAGCTATCCTATCGAATGAATCAAGGAAATCGTCTATATCATCGCTAGGCGATAGTTTTCCCAATGTCAGTGTCTCTGCAGACCACGGTCCTACCATACAGCTGTTAGGTACCACATTTAGTCCTTGGAGAGACGGAGCTGCTTCCTGTGCTGTCCTCTGTTGTGCCAACCAAGCCTCCATTAGTTCCAGCACTGGCTTTTGTTGCGCTTGCATGGCCGTCAGTGCCTGCTCCTGTGCGTGGAAAGCCATCTACCGCTGCTTATCAAATTGCGCCGCCATCCACTGCAGAAGCTCCTTAGGATCCATGGTAGTCATTTTCTATAAAGAGAAAAGACAGAGAAAAAAAAACCAAGTGCGATACCGCAACTCTCTTTTGTCAGTCCCCTTTTTTTTTTCTTTTCTTGAATTCTCAGGACTCACACCTGCATCCTTCACAAGTTATGCCCAATTACTTTTTACCTGCTACGAGGCGTTGACTCTTGCTTTGAACCAAAAGATGGGTCTGACGTCATCCAGCGCTCCAGCAGTGCGGGTAACCATGCTTCCCTGTTTCACACGGTGCTTCCTTTTCCTTTTTTAAAGCTTGGCAGTTTCTTCCAGAACTGGTGTGGCTTTAATTTGCTTTGCAAAGAAAATCCTAGAAACTACGCCATTAATGTCACAGCCCCTCCCTTTGGCAACGTGCTTGGAGGTCAGGGTGGACAATTTATTTATTTCTTGAAGAGAGAAACCTCTTTTTGCCCAGAGGGATTCTGGGACTAGTAGCTCACCTCTTTGTAATGAATAGTTGTGAATGCCAATATAAGTGGTAAGGTAAAGGGTTTTATTCCCATACAGCACAAAAGGTTTCCAAATGAAAGCAAACAGGTTTCACCTTATTCTGGATTATCACCAAACATTTTCAAAGTCCAAACTGTTATACGTGTTTCACAGTTCTTGTGACTTAGGCAGGTTGAAAGCAAACAAACAGGTCAAATAAATCAAAGTCAAAGCTTCTTCTTTTCAGCTTAAGCACACAGTGTTTTCAAGTATGTCCTAGCCACTATACTTCAGGTAGGGATTCCACACTCCCTGCAATACATGGTGTGCAGTCCATAGGACATTCAGACTGGGCTAATTCTGGTTCCACAAAGTCCAATTGCATAGCCTCTGGCTCTGCTACGTTAATTGCTAAGCCTGGGTTTCCCTTCGGTATGTCTGGCAATACATCAACGGTTCTCTCCAGGACTTGCCAGCCCTGCTCTGCTTGTTCTGGCAAACAGGTAATGTGCTCTTTGGCTAGTACTTTCTGTACAGGTTTCCACACTTTCTGCCAACTAGATTTTCTATAGCCACAGCTCCCTGACATCCAGGCTTCTCTAAGACCTGGCTCAGATCTAGGAAAGGAATTGTATCTGTACCTTGGCTCTCTGAGCTGTGGATCTCCAGCATATTGTCTGCAAGGCACTCTCCTGCTTTCTCTGTCTCCTCTGAAGACCTCTCTCTGGGGCTCTCCAATATGAGACTGTCCTTCCTGGAACTTGTATTTTCCCTGTAAGGACTTCCAGTTCAGCTGCCTTTCCTTTTGTAATTGGAGCCTTCTGCTTTCTCTCTCCTCAGTATCAGTAGGAGCTCTCCTCCTCTCTACAGCAGCAACGCTTTCTGCTCCTCTCCCTGGAAGACTTCCCTTCTGAAGACTTCTTTCCTGAGGGCTTCTTTCCTGAGGGCCTCCTTCTCTCCTATTTGGGGACTGCTTATAAGAGCGTTCCTCAGCTAAAGTTCCTGGCATTCTAAACAGGTGTGTTTGATTACTCTTTGAATTAGGCTTTGCCTCCTCTACTCTAGGGCGTGTCAGCTTTCCTCGTGAGAGTCCTTGCTTGCTCCCTCTAGCTGCACTTCTATCTAACTGCACTCTACACATGTCTGATTCTTTAACAGAATCAGTGTTTTTTCCTAACTCCATAGGTTCAGTGGTGTCAGCTTCATCACAGTACATTATATCTGGACATTGATAACCTGGATTCTTCTGAGGTAATGGAGGGTGAAGTAACTTGCTTAAGGCATGCTAGTGGGTCTCTTGGTTCCCACACCACTGCTCTAACCATTAGGCTACTCCTCCACTCTGTTTGTCCTTTGGGCAATCCACAGTATACACAGTGGGGGCTATCACACTATTCAGCGGTACTATCTGAATATTGCCACAGACTACATAAAGATGCCCAGTTAAAACCAGAGTGGCTCGGAGAGGTCCCGGTTGCTAGCCAGTCAGCGGCGATACTCAGCCACTAACTGGATAGCTAAACCAGTTAAAGTTAGGACAGGTCAATGACTGTACTAACTTTAACTGTTTTTGTTACCCAGTTAGCAGCTGAATATTGCCGCTGACCAGATGACATGACTGTCGGGCAAAACTGGATATTTAGTGCTGCTGCGGCAGCAGTTAGATGCTTCAAAATTGTCCAGCCGCTACCGCTGAATATCGGTGTCAGCATTCTTAGCTAGCACTGTAATACTAAGGCATTTTCTTACTGTTTTCTTCACTATCCAACTTTTGCAACCATATGACGTTATTCATCAGTCTCATAAAGTTATATGGATAGCTGCTAAATTTCACTACTATCTGTATAAATTGAGACTATGCCCCGGCCCTTCCTCTGCCTATTTGGCTAGATTTTGGCCATATAGGAACTGATTCTATAAGGGGTGCATGGAAATTTACATGCTAGTAATGCACGTAAGTCCCTATTTTAAAGGGCTTACGCAGATGAATGGACACTTATTGCATACTTTAGGCAGTCACTATTCTGTAAGCATGCGTGTAAATCCTATTGTGTGTACATTCTGTTTGGGTGTGCACAGGGTTGGAGTTTGGGCAGAGCATAGTTAGGACCTAAATTTATGCATGTTTCTGAACACCTGCTCTGGAACAAGTGCAACTGGCACAACTAGGTTAAGGCACATCATTATGCCCCTATTTTATAAAGTAAAGTACATGTGCCCTTTATAAAATAGTTCCCATAGATGCACATGGTACTGCCGAGGATGCAGTCTGGGCAGAGGGAAGGCTGAGTTGTGAAGTACATGAGATTATAAAATACGTTAATTTATTGTGTATTTCAACAATTTATATTTATTTATTTAACAAGTTTTTTATACCACTTTATCATTTCAGTCAAAGCACTTTACATGGTAACTTAAACTTGGTAATGTACATTAAACAGGGACATTAATAACTTGGATTTTTCTAAGGCAATAGAGGGTTAAGTGACTTGCCAAGCGATCCACATGGTCAACTAGACCAGTGTCATGGACTCATGGTCAATATGGCCAGCCTGCCAGCCAGTCCATCCCTCCCTGACGTCGTGGCACACCCACCCCTTCAGTGCTGCAGGCAGCCTCACTGATGTTGCACCTGTGCAGCTGTGCACACCAAGCCACTCCCGCACCTCTCTGCCGAGGGATGTGGGCACACATCCTGTTATGTTCGACCTCGGTGGTGAGGGATCAGCATGTGCTCCACTGTCCCTGCTGCTAAAATGTTCACAATCAGACAGACTTCGCCAAATGTGGCATTGTGCAGGACACACAGGGCCAGGACAGAACTTTTGTCTGTTGCAGGCAGGAGCTGCTGACATGGCACCATGGTGAGAGTGTTGGTGGGGTGCTGTCCTGGCCCGTCCACTATGCAGATTGGGAAGGCACCTGGGGTGGCAGGTCTGTATGGGGGTGGCAGTGGCACACATGCCTGGCCATGCCGCCCCCCCCCCCCACCAGACTGCTGCTACCGGCACCCCATCCCTAGCTGCCGCCAATTTTGTTTCGGGGGGAGCCAGACAGCTGCAGTCGTGGTATTTTCGCAGGTGGCTGCTTTTTGCAGCCCCTTTTAGTGCTAAAGCTTCTGCAGCTGCTGGCCTCTTCCTCCGGAGCCAGCTTTGGTGGCAGCGGTGAGGGGGCCAGCTGGGGTCTCTACCTAAGGTGCCAGGATCCCTTGGCCCACCCCTAGTTGTGCATCACCTGTTCCGCAGCAGCAGCATGTCTGTGTGCCACCACTGTAACTGTGGGGTCATGACAGACATCACAGATGTGCCACCTGGGCAGAAGCCTGGTCAGCCTTGTGCACCAGCAAACCCCACTGCATAACCCATGTGCCACCTCCTCTGCCCCATTTGCACCATCAACATAGTGCCCTTTCATACTTGACCACTATGCTATTGCTGTTAATAGAGCACTACTCTCACTGGCTTGGTTTCCCCTGTGTGTGTATCACATTGAAGACACTTGAATAAGCTCTCTCCCCTCAAAATAGACCATTTCCATGAAGTTTTACTTTGCGTTAGGGTTGTCTTCAAAGAGGGCTCAAATGCGCGGTTGTGCAACCAGCAATAGGGGAGCACCTGCTGTCTATGCCCACTCTCCGCCCCATTTAACACCCACTCTCCACCTCCTTTCCCTTAACACTGCGGGACCCTATAATGCTCCTTATTGCAGCATTATCAGCCCTTTCAGCAGTATTAAAGGCACAAGGGTGCCGATAACTGGCATTAATGGGCCACTTGCTCCCTTAACACCCTTTACTAAAACATACCTCTTAGGAATTATTTGGAAAGGAATGGAAAATAAAATTGAGAATATTATAATGCGTCTGTGTATATATATATAGTATACTTGTGCACTTTGAGCAGTTCCGGTCATTCCGTCTCAAAAAAAAGATAGAGAAGCAAGAAAAAGTACAGAGAAGGGCAGCCAATAATGATAAAGGGGGTGGAATGACTCCTTTATGAAGAAAGCTTAAGCAGGTTAGGGTTCTTCATCCTGGAGAAGCGACAATTAAGATGAGATAAACAGGTAAATAAGGAATTATTTTACCCCTTCAAATAGGACTAGGAGACATTCACTGAAATTAACTAGTAGCAGATTTAAAATAAATTGAAGGTATTTTTGCACTCAGCACACAAATTTGAACATGTGCCTATAAATCTAGCTCCCAGGCACTCAAGACACTGGCATCCAAGCCTTTCCATGACATAAATGTCTTCCACAAGGTCCTAGGTGCTGCACACACAATCACTCTTCCTGTTACCATTGTGACACTCTAATCCAAGTCCATGGCATGAACTGTATAAACTTAACATTGCTCCTTACTCCCTGGACTCAGGCTAAGAAGACTCACCTCTTCAGGGATGGGATGTTACTCCACACATTTATGGCATTGAAAATCCTTTCATGCTGGACATCATAGATAGTGACTGGGTTTGTCTGTGAAACAGGAAGGTATTTGAATCAGAGAAGTTTCACAATACTCCATAAAGTATTAAATGTAATGAGACAAGAGAGTGTTATCCCTCTTCTCATGGCTCTGCCTTGACTCTCTGTTTGAATGACTCTAGCTCCATGCTGTCTTGCCTCTTATCTCTCCTACATCCCTCCTCATGCCCCTGTTTTTTGGGTAAGCTGCTCTTATCTGTGCCTCTCTGCTTCATTGCTAGTTCTAAACGTTGCACTTTCCATATTACAATATCTTGTTAAATTGGTGCATCTTGTTCCCTTTCTAGCCATATTCAAGTCTCCCCCTTTGAGATTACTTTTAAATCCTAATACCATGATTCTTCCTGACCTTAGCCCTCTCCCAATAAACATATTTTAATGTATGAGTTAATTGATTGCTAGCTGAAATAGACAGGACCTGCCATAGCTGGTAAGGAATCTGCACATGTGAGTATTACCTGCTGGAAAAAGGGAGATTGTGGGTTAAACTGATAAATTCTCTGTGTGGGGTGTGGGGGATATTCAGCGGTGGCAGTTAACATGGTTTCAGTGGCTAGCCATCACTGTTGAATCTTAAATCTGGATATTCAATTGAATATCCAGGTTGCCTGAATTGCCAGGAAGCTAACCAGGAAATAGTGTCTTACTTTCACCGTTATAAATGGGCAGCGGCTCAATATTACTGCTGCCCGGTTATCGCCAGAAGCTACCCCTGGAAAGCCCCACTGTTAACTGGTTAGTACTGGGGCGTGCAGCAGCAGCACCTGGGGATATTTAGTTAGTGCCATGTTAGTGCCGCTGAATATCCCAGATAAGGGGATTAACAACATTAGCAGATCTGCTAACTGTGTTAAATCCTTGGAATATCGGACCCTGTGTTTATTTCAAAATCCAGTTAAGCTGCTTCTGCCCTCCCTCTAATGCAGACTTCTGGAGCAGCCAGTGAATAATCTTAGCAATGGATTAATTTATAGTCCTTTGTACTGCACTGAGAAGTAAACATAAACCAATACATAAAATACTGTAAGCACTGATGAACAGGGACTGTGTCTTACATCTATTTGTACAGTGCTGCATACAACTTGTAGCGCTATACAAATGATTAGTAGTAGTAGTAAAATATACCTAATAAACCTAAGGGACTTTATATCAGTTTAAGTATCCCTGCTCTCTTAGCAATTTTAGATAAATAAATGACTAACCAATTCTAAAATGCAGATAGCAATCCAGCATTGAGATGGAGGCTATCCTATTATTTGTACTGAGTGCTACATGTATGTTTATCTCCTAGCTGGTGAGAGGCTGTATGTTTGTATTGGGTACAAAGATCTCCTGTTTTTCAGAGAAAGAGACTGAACTCTGGAGGACAGAGTTGCAGAACTAGAGGGGCTAAGGCAGATATATACATAGTGGAGACCTTCAAGGACATAATATAGAAGTTCTACCATCAGCTTCTCTGCAGTCATGGAGCAGAAAGGTCACTTGGAAAGAGAATTTCACGTTTGCATGGTAGGAAGTGATCCTGTAGCTAAGAGCTACCCTCCAGAGGATGCAATAGGTTCTCACACTGAGGATGCTCTCCAGGGGCACATGCCCAGGAGGGAAAGATTAGTATGATTGCTATAGTTGTCAATTCAATCATTAGGGATGTAAATAGCTGGCTGCTAGTGGGCATGAGGACTGCATAGAGTCTAACACCTGAAATAAATAAGGAAACCAAGGACATTAAAGACTTCAGGAAACAATTCAAAACTTTCCTGTTCACTGATCACTTCAGAGAAGATACCTAGCCCCAATCTCTTACAACAAACTGTACCATCTCCTGCATGTCTTCCCCATCCCACGTTTATAACATGAGTTCTCTGTACTTGTTTTGAGTTTCACTGTAAACCGCTTTGATTCTAAATTAAGGCGGTATAAAAACCCTGTTAAATAAATAAATGTTCTGCAGAAAAAATGCAATATGGGATCTTTATGAAAAGAAATGTCATTTGTGATAGGGAGGAGCATATTGGTTGAGGTACATCACCGTCCACCTAGACAGGATATAGAGACAGACAGTGAAATGCTAACAGAAATTAAGAAAGTTAAGAAATTTAGTAACAACAATTATCGGAAATTTCAATTACCCTAATTCTGATTAGGCAAATGTTTTCTCGGAACATGCTAGAGATGTAAAGTTTCTAGATGCCATAAATGACTGCTTCATGAAGAAGTTGGTCCAGAAACTCATATAATCCTTAACTGGTACACAGGCCCTGGTGTCAACAGTAATGGTGGTGGGTCTAATGGTAATGGTAATCACAATGCATTCAAGTTTGTCATTGCTGAAGGAAAGATGCTAACAAACTAGTTACCCATGTAAAGGCCTTATCTGGATAATGCCCTTCGAAAATCCCGGTTATGTCCCTAATGCTCCCAGATGCTATCCGCATAGCATCAGGGTGTGATGGGGCATTCCGGGGTGGAGGAAGGGGCTATATGGATAGCAGCGATTTTCAGTGCTACCTACGTAACCCTCTGCATCTTAAAGATAGGCAAGGAAAAACCTTGCCTATCTAAGACGCAGAGGGCTACGCAGGTAGCATCGAAAATCGATGTTAAGGCTAACCCAGATTTTCACTTTCGCTGGCGTGGAAGTGAAAATCTGGGTTAAGGGGGTTGGTGGGCAGGCTATGTGCGGCAGAGGCACATAGTCTGCCTAATTCAAAATCGGGCCCAATATAAAAAGACCATTTTGGAAGCTTAGATAAAATATATTCCAAATATTTAAAAAAAATTGATAAAAGGCTAAATGATGACCAACATGATATAATGGTGAAGTGGAAGAGGTGGTGAAAGCCAAAAGAATAAAGCTACATACAAAAAAAAATGATGTTGGGTGACACCCACACCAAAAACCTTCTTTGATGGTAATAACAGAGTAACTCAAGCATATCATTTTTAGAAGATGTAGTACATAGAACTGACAAATTCAAAAGCTAGAAATCACCAGGACAGGATGGTACTCATCCAGAGTCCTGAAAAAGCTCAAACATGAACTTACTAACCTGTTACTAGTAGTCTGTAGCTTCCAATTCAACATGGCCAAGATACCTGAGGATCAGATGTTGGCCTATTTAATGCAAATTTTTAAAAAGGGAACCAGGATTCTTTGGCTTAAGAGTGAGAATGTTCCCAGATATCGCTGAGTATTCAGGTCAGAAGGAATCAGTTTTTGCTCCTGAGACATGCTGTACTCTATCTTGGTGCTCTGTTTTGGTTGAATTTCCCCTGAAAATGTATTATTAAATACTTGGGGTCCTTTTACTAAAGCTCTGGCAACAGGGCTGATGCAAGGAGATGAGGCGCCATAGACAAATCTCATCCTGAGGCACCCATGGCCGCTGCTGCCGCCCCTCTCCGGGATCTGCAGCAGTGACAATGGCCACAAACAGCTCCATGACACTTACCTTACAACTTTGGGCTGTTTGTTTCTGCCCCCTCGGAAAGCCTGAGCCAACTTCTTGTTTGCAAACAGGAAGTCGGCATCAGGCGTTGGAAAGTGCGGAAGCAAAAAGCTCCACGGCACTGAAGTTCTAAGGTAAGCACCATGGGGCTATTTGTGGCCAATGCCACTGTTTCAGGTCCCAAGAGGAGCGGCAGCAGTAGCAATGGGCACCCTTGTAGGGTCATAGCTCTAGGCAACTGCCTTGTTCACCTGATGGTAGCACTGGCAAGGGTGTGCAGTTACTGCACATGGAGAGTAAAAAGTAAGCAGCAGTACGTGCAACAGTCAAGTGTTAACTATTGAGGGCACGTTCAGCATGACTATAGCAGTTAGCAAAAAGAACTATATCCTAACATGTGCGAGCTGTATTCACACTTAATAGAGGTATTCCTAACGCTGCCTGTAGAGGTAACATTAAGTGCAGCTGTGCTAACTGCTACATTGATAGTGAGTGCATGATATGGAACCCTGCGTTAATTGCTATGGGGGTCATTCAGTACAGCGAATAGCGGGGATGGACGTCCGGATTGGATGTCCATCCGTGCTATTCGCTCCCCTGCCGGCCCTGGCTAATACCTCCCTGTATGAACAGCGCGTTTGTATGGGGAGGATTAGATGGGGGTGGGAGGGGGAGTTACTGAGGCGGAGCGAGGGCGTGGCATGGGTGGGCCATGACCCTGGGACATACAGGGACAATTCTGAGGTCGGCCCTGTACAGACGGGGCCATGAACATAGTCGGGGGACTTATTCCACCACAGAGGTGGAATAAGTCCTCTGGACATCGGGGGATCCTGCAGCCGGGCTGGGACAAACAGGGGTGCAGGAGGATCCCCTCAGCATGATCCTGGCCATGGGAGACCAGATCAAGGGTCCAGCTGCGGGGAAAGAAGAAAATTGGTGGCGGCTGGCATTAGTGGCTCCTGAATGGAGCCACAGTGCTATGGCATGTCTAGCCCTCGCAGGATCAGAATCTGGTCTACCTTTGGGCGTCCCGCTTCTGGTCAGCTGCACAAGGGACTGGACTGAGGTGGAATGTACCTCCACATGTTCTCCATACTCACACTCTGTCCCTAGCCTATCCATTCTTCATCCATTGCATGATGGGCAATCCATGCATATTTTAGCACGTGGTAACTGTCATGCACACGCATGTGCTCATTATTACCATATGCTAAAATATGCATTAACCACACAACACACTTTAGTAAAAGGGTCCCTAAATGTTAAATATGTTAAATAAGGCATGCGGCGAATAGCGGGTTTGGATGTACGGGCTGGACATCCAACACACACTTACCTCCTCAGCTGTATTCCGCCAGCAGCATTTCCCACATGTACACAGCATTTGTGCAGGGAGCACTGTATGTGGGCAGGAGGGAGCGGAGCGCGGCTATGGCCATGATGTACAGAGGCTATTTAGGACAGGCCTCTGAATGTGCCCTGGTGGCAACTTGGATGTATGGCTTATTCCAGTCCAATGGTGGAATAAGTGCTGGGCGTGGCATGGTATCCCATCTGCAGCCCCCCGCCAGCACTACTGATGGTCTTTGGGGAATCTGCCACCATGATCCTGCCCATATGGGCCACCGGAGATGTACAGTGAGTGGGCAGCAAGGGCCGATGTGGCCCATGGCATTTTGAGCTGCCAGGTAGACAGCCCATTGTCATGGTGTTTGGACACCACTGCTCACTCTCCCATGCAGTGGCATTCGAGTGGGAGGATGGGCAGGCTCCTATGCATTGTTCCCACTGAATCCCGGGAGTGCCAGGACATACATCTCCCCGACACTGCTGTGGCGGGTACGTCTAGGCCTTGTGGCGGTGGGATTGGGTCTACATCAGACCCATCTAGGCTGTGGGTGGGCAATGCAGCCAGGCGTGCAGGGGACAGAATCAGCCTCTGCGTTTTTTTATGACTCGGCGCAGCTTTCAAACTTTGTGGCTGGCTATTTGGCACAGAGACCACCTGCTATTTCATTACCTATTGTGGAATAACTGAATTTCTAGATGTGTCATGAAGAGATATGAGCATCTCCTGCTCTAGTTTCACAAATCTTTACTTATTATATAGACTTTCTTCCCTATTGTGGTTTGGCACAGCTCCCCTCACTAATGAACTGTTAGCACATGATTATCTTTTACAGTTTTTCTTATTCTATTATTTCCTTTAAAATGACAATGTGTTATATGCTGCTAATGCTGTTTCAATATGTTAAATTGAACCTAATAAAGACATAGGTCCCAATTTTTGAAGGCGTTTATACCAGTAACTGCCCTAGTTACCCGTGTAAATGCCTTAACCGGGATTTTCCAAAGGCTCCTATATGGATAGTGCCTTTGGAAAATCCCGGTTAAATCCCTAACGTGTCCAGATGTTATGTTAGCATCGTGGCATTCTGGGGTGAAGCGGGGGCGGAGGAAAGGGTGTGTAGCAGCGATTTTCAATGCTACCCACTTAGCCCTCTGTACCTTTAAAGATAGGTGAGGTTTTTCGTTGCCTATTTTCAGGCACAGGGGCTAAGTGGGTAGCATCAAAAATTTAAAGGTAAGTGAAAGTGAAAAGGGGGTCGGCGGACAGGCTATGCGACAATGCGATGCATAGCCTGCCTAAATGAAAATCGGGCCCATATTTTTTAAAAAAGGGCTCAAGGGTGTTCTGGGAAACTTTAGACCAGTGAACCTAATGTTGTGCTGGACAAAATGGTTGAAATTATACTAAAAAACAAGGGAAGGGATATTCAACGGTGGCAGCTAGCCCTTGTAAAGTGGCTAACAGCTGCCACTGAACTTAAAATCTGGATATTCAATGGTAGGATTATATCTTGTCACTGACACTGAATATCCAGGTCAACTGGATAGCAGTGAAACTAACAGCACAGTTGCGATATTCAGCCGCTGCCTGGTTAGCTTCTGCGGCGAAAGTTAGGCCAGCCTTTAAGATGCCTAGCTTTTGCTACTTAAAGATGACCAGGCAGCGGCTGAATGTTCAGCTGCTGCCTGGTTATCCCTGCTTCCATTCCACCCCTGGAATACCTTGATGTTAGCTGGCTAGCATTGGGGTGTTTAGCGGTGGCACCCAGGAATATTGAGTAGCACTAACTGCTAGCTGCTTTAATCACTCTGAATATCACCCCCAAAATTATGGATCATATAGATAGAATGGCTTAATGGGAATGAATCAGCATGAGGTTAACAAAGGCAAGTCTTGCCTTACCAATTGATTAGATTTTTTGAAGGTGTAAACCGACAAGTGGATAATGGTGAGCCAGCTGATGTGAAATGGCATTTTACTAGGGACATCTAGAAACAACCTGGGACATCCACAGCACAATCTCCAAAAATCTGGGGGTGTGGCAGCATTGAAGAGAAGCACACATGTGCTCCCTCCTCCATTTTGACTCCCCATCTATTGCTGAGGGGACCTACAGAAGGATTCAGATCTTTGCATTTTGCTTGAACCTCATACCTGTGTTTGCCTAGGTGTAAATCTTCCAGCCACCTATCTTACTGTGTTAGTTTCTGTGTGTTTGGAATTATTCAATTACTTCATTGTTTGTGGTCCTTTATAGCTTGCTCTGCTTCCTTCAAATCTGGATTGCTGTCCTATCTGTGGTCCTCATTCTAGTTCTTCTGAATTTGTTTCTATGCCCCTCTCTCTCTTCACTCCTTAGTTGAAATTAACCCTGGCCACAGTTGCTAAACCTGGTACTTTCCTTCTAATCTGCTGACTTTCTAATTCTCCCCCTCTTCTCCCTCACCTACCCACCCCCTTAGTCAGAATTTCATATATAGCCTTCCTCTGTCTCATTACCAGTATTATTCCCAGCTGCACCCCAAGCCACTGAGGCTTTCTCGCCTGCCTCACCAGGGCTGGTGCAAGGAGATGAGGCACCCTACACAAACCTCATCACTTGTCCCCCCTCCCATGGCACCCACTTCCACTGATGCTACCCCTCTCCTGGACATGCAACAGCAGCAATGGCTGCAAAGAGCCCCACAGCACTTACCTTTAAACTTCGGTGCTATGGGGCTATTTGCTTCCACCCCCTTTGATGCCTGATGAAAACAGGAAGTTGGCATCGGGCACTGGAGAGGCTGGAAGCAAACAGTTCCACAGTGCTGAAGTTTAAAGGTAAGTGCTGTGGGGCTGTAGGTCCCAAGAGGGGCAATAGAGGCGGCAATGGGCATCCCTGAGGACCGGCACACTAGGTGACCACCTAGTTCATCTAATAGTAGTGCCAGTCCTGCACCTCACTTTATCATATTATATCATTTATCTGCTTAGATCTGTAATTCCTTTTCCCTATCCAGCCTCATGGCTCCACATTACATTGCATTCTTGATGCTAACTCTTCCCAGTCTATTCTCTTCATTCACACAATTTCAAACTCCAAGTCCTAATCACCTACCCCTTACTTTCTTCACCTCTCCAGCCATTTTGCCTTCAACCCCACCAGCTTTTCTCTCCTTCCTGTCAGTTTCAACCCCTTCTTCCATCTTAGTCCCACTCTTTTTTTTTCTTTGAAGTCCACACAATCTGCTTATTTACTCCACCACCTCTCTGGGTAGCTGTCATTTATCGACCCCCTGACAAGTCCACCTTTTCCCTTCTCACTGACTGACTCCTGGTGCTCCTTCTTTATTGAACTATCTTCCCCTTCCCTCATTCTTGGGGACATCAATATTTATGTTGATGATCCCTTTGACTCTTATGTCTCAAAGCTCCTTACCTTAACTTCCTCATTTGACCTCCAGCTATGTTCTACTGTCCCTACTCACCAGCATGCTCACTGTCTTGACACTGTATTTTTCTCCAGATGCTCAGCCTCAAGCTTCTCCACCTCAGCTCTTCCTTTATCTGATCATCATCTGCTTTCACTCGTAGTCATACCACATCACAGACTCTCCACTGCTCTCTCATCTCCCTCTTAGCCACTGTTGTTGTTGTTAAGTGCCGTCGAGTCGGAGTCGACTCATGGCGACCCTCTGGATAGCTATCCTAAATCCTGCTCGATCTTCAGTCAGGCGGCTCATTGTTGACAGACTGGTGCCCGTAGCTGCTGTTATTGTATCGATCCATCTCATTGCTGGCCTTCCTCTTTTGCGTTGACCTTCTATCTTGCCAAGCATGATGTCTTTCTCTAATGATCTCTCTCTTCGCATGATGTGTCCAAAGTATGAAAGTTGAAGTCTTGTCATCTGAGCTTCTAAAGAAAGCTTAGGTTTGATTTCCTCTAGTACTGACTGGTTTGTTCTTCGGGCAGTCCATGGTATACACAGTAATCGCTGCCAGCACCATAATTCAAAGGCATCAATTTTCTTCCTGTCTCTCTTTTTCACTGTTCAGCTTTCACATTCATATGATGTTATTGAAAATACCATGGCTTGAACAAGTCAAATCTTTGTATGGAGAGAGACATCTCTGCTCTTGAGAATCTTATCTAGGTCTTTCATAGCCACTCTGCCAAGAGCAATGCGTCGTCGGATTTCTTGACTGCTTGTTGCTTCTTTATTGATAGTTGATCCAAGTAGGTTAAAGTTGTTCACAATTTCAACTTCCTCTCCTTCAACAATGAACCTGTTGATTATGCCAGTTGTCATGATCTTTGTCTTCTTTACATTAAGGTGCAGGCCCATTTTGAGACTACGTTCTTTGATTGTGAGAAGCAAATGTTTCAGATGATCTTCACTTTCAGCCAGTAATGTGGTATCATCAGCATAGCGAAGGTTGTTGATGAGTCTTCCACCAATCTTCACACCTCTGTTGTCTTCATACAATCCTGCTTCTCTGATGATTTGTTCTGCATATAAATTAAACAGGTAGGGGGAAAATATGCAGCCTTGTCTTACTCCTTTGCTTATTTTAAACCATTCTGTTTCTTCTTGTACCGTTCGAATTGTTGCTTCTTGATCAATGCACAGCTTGTGCAAGTGTACGATCAGGTGTTCTGGTATACCCATGCTTCTTAATGTGGCCCATTTAGTCTTTTCAAGGATCCATCTCACATCCGCAATGATGTCTCTCATTCCTCGCCCTTTCCTGAACCCTGCTTGCACTTCACGTAGTTCTTGTTCCAGGTATGGTTGTAGTCTCTTTTGAATAATCTTCAGTAGAATCTTGCTGGCATATAGGATCAGAGCAATTGTGCAATAATTTCCACAGTCAGTTGGATCACCTTTCTTTAGTATTCGTATAAACACAGATCTTTTCTAGTCAGTTGGCCATGATGTTGTCTTCCATATTTCTTGGCAGAGCCTTGTAAGTACGGTAACAGCTGCATCAGATTGCTGTAATACTTCTATGGGAATGCTATCAATGCCTGGTGCTTTGTTCTTTGATAAGGCTTTCAATGCTGCTTCAACTTCTTCTTTCATCACCAATGGTTCCCGATCATAAGGTACAGGTTGAAACGGCTGTTGGTCCACTTGATCTTTATCATATAAAAACTCTGTATATTCCTTCCACCTTTTCTTGATCTTCTCAGCATCATTCAACATAGAACCTTGAGCATCTTGTAACATTCCATTTTGAGGCTGGAACTTTTTCTTTAACTCTCGTAGCTTTAGGAAAGACGATCTTGTTCTTCCTCTAATAGTTTCTGCTTCTATTTCCTTGCATGCGTCATTGTAGTAGAAACATAGAAACATGATGACAGAAAAAGACCACATGGCCTATCTAGTCTGTCCTTCCATATTAACAACTACAACAGTCCACTTTTTACCTTTAGAGATCCTCTGTGTTGGTCCCATGCTTTTTTGAATTCAGTTACTGTCCTCATCTCTACCACCTCCACTGGGAGACTATTCCATGGATCCACTACTCTTTCCGTAAAGAAATATTTCCGCATATCACTCCTGAATCTATCTCCCTTCACCCTCATCCCATGTCCCCTCGTAGCAGAACTTGCTTTCAATTGAAAGAGGCTCTCTCCCTGAACATTTATGCCACGGAGGTATTTAAACATCTCAATCATATCACCTCTATCCCGCCTTTCCTCTAAGGTGTACATATTAAGATCCTTAAGTCTGTCCTCATATGCTTTATAATGAAGCCCACTAATCATTTTAGTAGCCACCCTCTGCACCGACTCCATTCTATTCACATCCTTTTGAAGGTGTGGTCTCCAGAATTGCACACTATACTCCAAATCAGGTCGCACCAAAGACTTATACAGAGGCATTATCACCTCCTTTTTTCTGCTAGCCATTCCTCTCTGTATGCACCCAAGCATCCTTCTAGCTTTTGCCATCGCCTTTTCTACCTGTTTAGCTACTTTAAGATCATCAGACACAACCACGCCTAGGTCCCGCTCTTCTTTAGTGGACAAAAGTACTTCACCTCCTAATAGTACTTTTCCTTGTTCTGTCTTGCTGCACATTGGAAATCTCTGTTGAGTTCTGTGATTGTCTTTCTTTCTTCTCTGGCTTTAGCTTCTCTGCGTTTCTGGGCAATTTTCAGAGTTTCTTCTGTCATCCATTTTGGTCGTTTTTTCTTTTTCACCTTTTGTAGAGACTTCTTGCTTTCTTCCAACACAACCTTCTTGATGTCATTCCATAACTCTTCTGGAGCTCTGTCATTTGTATCTAAAGCAGCAAACCAATTTTGCAGGCAGTCTTTAAATTCCAGTGGTATATTCTCAAGGTCATATTTTGCTGCATTCATGAGTGGTTTGCTCTTTTTCAACTTTGGCTTGAGTTTGCATACTAGTAGTTAAACATAAGAACATAAGAACATAAGATATGCCATACTGGGTCAGACCAAGGTCCATCAAGTCCAGTATCCTGTTTCCAATAGTGGCCAATCTAGGTCATACATACCTAGCAGTTCCCCAAAAGACACAGGTTCCACAATGCTTGTACTGGGTTGATGATCTGTACCACAGTCAGCTCCAGGTTTTGTCTTTGTTGATGTTATAGAGCTTTTCCATCGTTGACTTCCACAGATGTAGTCAATTTGATTTTTATACAATCCATTGGGTTAAGTCCATGTGTACAGTCGCCGCTTGTGTTGCTGGAAGAAGGTGTTTGAGATGAATAGATCATTGGTCTTGAAGAATTCTATCTATGTCCTCCAAATCTGTTGATGAGACAGTCTCTTCCTATAACACTGTACTTTCTTCAGTCTTGGATGCTCTTGCCCCTCCTATTCCATGATCTGTGAGGAATACTGTATCCTAGCCTTGGTTACTCACCAAAATCCGTTACCTATGTTCCTATGCCAACTCTGAGTGCCTTTGGCTTAAATCCTGTGCCTGTGCTGACTTTGTACACTTCAAATTCATGCTACTTCCTTCCAGTCTGCATAGCACTCTGACCTTCATCACACCACCCATGCTACATGGACATGCTCGTGCCAGGGATGTCTATATATCCAGCTTTCTTAAATGGCTCCGGGACATCTCTATGGTTTGAACATCTGAATGCTTATTTTCAGATATCCAACTCACGAATAAGGCATCTAAAGTGACCCCATAGTGTAGATTTTCATAAGGTGTTTGACAAACTCTCTCAAGACAGACTCTTTAAGAAATGGAAGAATCATGGGATAGGAAGCTTTGCCCTTTTGTGAACTTCAAACTGGTTAAAGGGCAGGAAACAGAGTGTTGGACTAAATGGTTAGTTATCCACATGGAAAAGGGTCAGCAGTGAAGTGTCCCAATGCTCTGTACTGGAGCTTGTGCTGTTTAAAATATTCATATATGATCTGGAAATAGGAATGGTGAGTGAGATGATCAGATTTACAGATGACACAAAATTATTCAAAGTTCTTAAAATGGCAGAGAATTGCAAGGATTTGCAGGAGGATCTTGTGAGACTGGGCCTCTAAATGGCAGATGAAATTTAATGTGGACAAGTGCAAAGTGATATGTGTAGTGGAATATATCCCAGCTATAGGTACAAAATGTTGTGTTTTGAGTTCTGAGTCACCACCCAAGAAAAAGATCTTCAAGACATTGTGGACAATATGCTGATATTTTCAGCCCAGTGTACCACAGCTGCTAAAATAGCATATAGGATGTTAGAGATTATTCAAAAAAAGATGGAGAACAAAAATGAAAATATCATTATGCTTCTGTAGAGGTCTCTAGTGTGCCCATACCTTGGGCACTGTGTGCAGTTCTGGTTGCCTCATCTCAAAAAGGATATAATGGAACTAGAAAACCTTCACAGAAAAAAAGCTGAACAGGTTACGGCTCTTCATAGAAAATAAAAAATGATGACAGACAAAGATCATACGGCCTATCCAGTCTGCCCATCCATAAGAACTATTACATTCTAAAATCCATTCCTTTCTCTCAGAGATCTTCTGTAGTTGTCCCTTGCTTTCTTGAATTCAGATGCAGTCCTCATCTCTACCACCTCCACTGAGTAGATGTTCCACGCATCCTTCATCCTTTCCATAAAGAAATATTTCCTTAGATTACTCCTGAGTTTATCCTCATCCACCTTCATCCAATGACCCCTCATTCTAGAGTTTTCTTTGAACTGGATGAAGGCCATCATGGAGGTTTTTAAATGTCTCTATCACATCTCCTCTCAACTACTTTTCCTCCAAAGTATGCATATTTAGATCTTTAGATCTATCCCCATATGTCTTACGATGAACACCACTGATTATTTCAGTAGCCGCCCTCTGAACCAACTATTCTTTTGAAAGTGCGGTCTCCAGAATTGTACACAGAACTCCAAATGAGCTCTCACTAGAAGCTTATATAAAGGTTCAGTAATGTCCTTGGATTCTAGAAACCTCACCACCCTCTGCTTTAGTAGTTTTTCCATTAATTTACTCACCACAGAAGTCAGACTAAGCAGTCTGTAATAACTGACCTCTTACTTACTACTACTTTTGTGGATAGGGACCACATTCACTCATCTCCAATCCTCTAGGATCATTCCCAACTCTAAAGAAGTATTGAAAAGGTCAGCCAGCAGAGCAGCTAGTACTTCCCTAAGTTCCTTCAATACCCTTATCCACTTTTAGTTAGCTAGCGCCTCCTGAACAGAGTCGTCTGAAAATAGTTCAAGTTCTATCTCATTTCCATTCCTATTTGTCTTTGTTTTCTGAAGTCCCATTCCTGGCAATTTATTTAGGAGCACAGAAGATAAATATTTGTTAAGCAATTCCACACTATCCTCATCAGTCTCTATGCATTTCTCCTCTTCACTCTTGAGCCTCACAAAACCTTCTTTGCACTCTCTCCTTTCACTAACATACCTAATAAAAGGTCTTCTCCCCATGTTTTACTATATGGCCTATTCTTATTTCCACTGGCATCTTTTCTTTCCTGACTACTTTACAGTTTCCAGTACTTACTCCAGATGTTTGTCTTCCTCTTTCTGTGATCTTTTATAGTTTATGAAGATTAACCTCTTTCCTTTACTTTTTCAGCTATGCCTTTTGAAAACAATAGCCTCCTTTTCCTCTGATTGTTGCCCTTATATCATCTCCTTTCAGCTTTGCCCATTCTTGTTCTACTTCCCCCAGATATTCCCATCAGCTAATGATTCTTTGAAGTGTTCCCGCATCTTTGCAAGTTCGTTTTCCTGAATTCCAAGACTCTCACTTTTGAATAAACCATCCTCACTATGTCCTAATATTGCAGCTCACCATCTGGTGATCACTTCAACCAAGTGATCACCCGCTATAACATCAGAAACACTTTCCCCATTTATAAAGACCAAGTCAAGTATCGCTCTCTCCTGCATGGGTTCTCTTACAGGTCACTGGAACAGTTCTCCCTGTAGAGAATCCAGGCTCTCCCTATTTCTGGATGACACCCCAGCAGGGATTTCCCAACGAACATCTGGCAAATTGAAATCTTCTACTAACAATATTGTGAATGTCTTCAATTAAATGTCTACAGGTATCTATTTTTTTCTAAATGCTAGGGAGATGCATATCACACCAATGTAAAATTCTCCATTCCTTCTTTCCAGACTAGCACACAGTGCTCCTTCCCTCGTGTGCCCTGTCAGTCTGTGGCTTTAATATTATTTTTTTATATGTAGCGCAACTCCTTCCGTTTGTTTAAACCAGTCTTTCCTAAATAGAGTATACCTGGTATAACTATGTCATTGTTTTCTGGGTACCATGTCTCATTGACTGCTACTATATCCAAGTCAGCTTCTCCCACTGCAACTTCTAAATCTGGAAGTTTATTTTGTATGTTATCGATATTGGTATATGCAACTCTCCAAATGTCGCCCTTTTTTCTCTTTTCTACACTATTGTTAATGTTTTATTTACCTGATAGCTTTGACTTGCCTGGAGGCTTTGTTTATTCATCCCCACTGTTCCTAATTTAAAGTCTTCCTCAGTTGATTAGTCAGTCAGTTGTGGAAGAAACCTCTCACTTTCTTCAAGAGGTGAATGCCATCTCTACTCAGCAGTCCTTAGAAAATCATGCCATTGTCCAGGAAGCCAGAATGCTCTCGTTAACATCAACCATTTAGGCAGGCATTTATCTCCAGGATGCATGCCTCTTGGCCTCAACCCGGAGGACTGAGAAGAACACCAGTTCAGGGAAAAGGCAACCGAAAGGATATAAGTTTATAAAACCATGAGTGGGATGGAATGTTTGAACAGGGAACATTTGTATAACCTTTCAAACAGCACAAAAACAAAAGGACACTACATGAAACTAGTGATCACCAGATTTAAATTACTAACCATCAGTACTTCAATGTAAGAAAGAAGAGCGAGACCTGGAGGTGATGTGTGGGGTGATCTTAATGTGGCCAAAAAGTTAGAAAAGGCAATGGCAAAAGCCAGAAAGATGTTTGGATGCATAGGGAGAGGAATGGTCAGTAGGAAAAAGGAGATGATAGAACCTTTTTATAAATTCTTCTAGTGAGACTTCATTTGGAGTACTGTGTACAAATCTAGAAACTGTATCTTCAAAAGGATATATATAGGATAGAGTCAGTCCAGAAGGTGGCTACTAAAATGGTCAGTGGTCTTCATCATAAAACATATAGGGGAAAGCCGAATAGGGGAAAGCCAACAGTCACCCAAGAGCGCATGATCTGAAACAATGTATCCTTGAAGGATACTAGCAAAAGATTGAAGTTAGGGCATATCGACAGAAAGGTTCCAATAAAGACAAAAGTAACCCAAATGCCCTTAAGAACAGAGTAGACAGAGCTGAAAGATTCCAAATTACCTGTGCCTACCAATAACCAGATTAATATGAATAAAATACAGCCTCCAAAATGCTTGTATGCAAATGCTAGAAGTCTAAAAATTAAGATGGGAGAGTTAGAATACATAGCACTAAATGAGAGGTTAGATACGATTGGTATCTCAGAGACATGGTAGAAGGAGGACAACCAGTGGGACACTGTGATACCTGAGTACAAACTATATCGTAATGATAAAGTCGATCAAATTTGTGGAGGAGTTGCACTCTATGTTAGAGAGGGCACTGAGTTGCAAAGGATTAAAGTTTTGCAGGAAACAAAATACACTGTAGAATCTCTATGGATTGAAATTCAATGTATAAAAGGGGAAGGGGAAAGTGATGGCAGTGGGGGTGTACTATCGACCGCCTGGCTAGAATGAACAAATGGATGATGAAATGCTCAAAGAAATCAGGGAAGCTAACAAAAGTAACAGCACAGTAATAATAATGGGTGATTTCAATTACCCAGGTATTGACTGGGTCAGTGACAAGGCAGGATATGCTAGGGAGATAAAGTTTCTAGATGAAATAAATGACTGCTTCTTGGAGCAGCAGGTTCATGATCCAACAAGAGGGGAAGCCATTTTGGACCTAGTCCTTAGTGGAATATAAGATCTGGTGCAAGAAATAAGGGTGTCGGGGCTACTAGGCAATAGTGATCATAGCACGATTTTTTTTGATTTAATAAATCAAACTTTCAAAAGGGAGATTATGATAAAATGAGGAAAATAGTTAAGAAAAAATTAAAAGGAGCAGTTGCAAAGGTTAAAGATTTACATCAAGCATGGGTGTTGTTTAAAAATGATATCTTGGAAATCCAGACCAGCTGTATTCTACACTCTAGGAAAAGTGTAAGGAAGTCCAAAAAACTGGTTTAAAGGTGAGGTCAGAGAGGCTGTTGCCAAAAAAGTATCTTTCAAGAAATGGAAAAAGGACTTACGGTGACGTCATCGGGCTGAATGGCGGCGTGAACTTAGAGCTCCGCCGCCAAAGTCCGCAATAAAGGAGAAAAACACACCTGAAAACAAACGTGGCAGTCAAATGTTGTGAAATACTGGGGCAGCAGTGAGTGGACATCCATTGAAGCCGGCAGCAGAGAAAGTCGGGAAGTCCGAAGGATCAGTAAGCTCTGGGTGCGGTAGTGAGGCCACAATCGGGGAGCACGTGGCAGCAGAGAGAGGCGGCCCGAATGCTGCGGCGCAAGTGAATGAGGCAGCAGAGCAGCGAGGGAGCAGAACATCACCGGAGAGAGGGCAGCCAAAGCAATCAGGTGCCGAAGACAGTACCGATTGACAGCAGAGAACATCACAGGCATGCAGCAGCAGTGAGTGGGGCCGTGGCTGCAGAGGTGGAGGGCAGCAAGGAAAGCAGTGTGGGTGTGAGGGAGAGCACGCGGTGCCAGTGAGAAGCGGCTGGGCCCCGGCGGCAAAGGAGATCCAGACAGTGGCATTGGAGTGGGATCGAGGTGCAGGAGCAAAGAGCCAGCAGTGACGCGGCAGCAACTCCGGGAAGGAGGTGAGAGATGCGCAGACAGACGGTATAGGCCTCTATAAGCCTGGTAGGGTGAAGGAGTGCAGGCCGGAAAGCACATTACTGAAGCCAGACATATTAAGCTATCTAAGACTTTCTAAGGCCAATTTAACAACACTACAAACCCTAACAGTCTCTGGAAAGGACAAGCAGGGAGAAAGGAGGTTCACAGAGTACAAAGCAGTAGAGCCCAAAGGAGAAGGCTGTGAGGAAGATGGAGAAGTCCAAAGAAAGGATCGCAGCAAATAAAAAGTTGGCGGAGTTCTGATCCTCTTACGCTCCCCTGAGAGGAGGGAAGGAAGGAGAAAGGGAGGGCAAAATGGTGGCAGAGCCTGAGGCAGAAGTTGGGGAGGACCTGGAGAGTTCATGGGGCCCAGGAATATCAGATATGATAAAGATGTGGTTGAATGAGCTGAAAGAAGAACTTAAAGTGGAAATTTGTGGAGTTAAAAATGACCTAAAAGAGACTTTACAATCGTTAAGACAGGATATAGGGGACCTAGGTTCCTGAGAGGAGGAAACAGAAACGCAGCTGGAACAACAAGGGAATATGTTGGAAGATATTCAAAAAGGATGGACAGAATTAAAGCAAGCACAGGAAGAGTTGAAGGAGAAGATGGAGGATCTGGAAGATCGCTCACGGAGGAGCAATATAAGAGTGCGAGGCATTCCAGAGAGCCCCCAATATAAGAATTGTGAAGAAGTCATTCAAAAAGTGTTTGCAGCAGTGTTACAAGCAGCGGCCTTAGATGAGTGTGAAAGAGGTGAGTCACCGCAAATTGAAAGGGCACACAGGGGGCTGGGTCCAATGCGAAACAACAGACCAAGGGACATAGTGGTGTGTCTGCGATCTTCTAAAAGTAAAGAGAATATCTTGAAGGCTGCACGGAAATTGGGTCATTTTCAATGGAAAGGACAAGTGGTGGAATTCTTTCAGGACTTATCTCTGGGCACCCTACAACGCCGGAGAGAGATGAGGGAAGTGACGGCATTCTCGAGGAGAGAGGAGGTGCATTATAGATGGTTGTACCCTTTTGGACTGCTCATAACGGTGAAAGGAATGTCGAGAAGGGTGAAGAACAGTGAAGAAGCATGGGAAGTACTTGGAGAAGTGGGACTCAGCAATCTGCCAGGGGGCAAAGAGAGTGAAGCACAAATAAAGAATGACACGACATCCGGGGCCAGGGCGTCCAGTTTACGATGGCAGAGAACACCAGCTCAGGGTCGAAGACCGGTGAGGCTGGCCAAAGGCAGCCCAGGAGTAAACTCAACAACGAAGGATAGTGGCTGAAGAAGAGGAACCCAGAGTATTTGGCATCAGATGCTGTATTAATTGTACTGTGATGTAGGACATTGATAAGAGTCTTGTAAGAGACGATTCTCGAAGGGTAGAAGAGGAGGGTGGGGGGAGTAGGAGGAGGCAGGTAGGAAGAGGGGGAAGGGGGGGTTGGAAAGTTTAGAGGGTAAGGTCAGGTAGCAAACATTATGAATGCCAATAATGGGCAGCGACAAGGGGTAGGGGCAGTGGGAAGAACAGCTGGTGGGGGGGGGGGGAAAGATTGGGTAGGGTAGTGGGGGGACGTAGGTGGTGAGGAACAAGGAGGGGTGAATGGAGTTTTGGGATGGGATGGAGGGAGGGATAGGCCAGGTCATTCGAGGAGGGGATTAGGTGTGAGGAAGGGCGAGGGGGAATGGAAGAGGAGGGGCACGGCAGAGGTCTGATAGACTGTCACCATATATTGAAGACAGTCTCCAAGGAGAGGACAAGGGAAGGGGAAGGGTGGAAGGGGGAGGGAGGAAGGGAGATTGGGGGAAGGCGGGAGGGGAAGGGAGGGGAAGGGTATGGGGGGGAAGGGGGGGAAGGAAGGGGGGGGACAACAAGTTTTAGGGAAGGGCACTGTTAGCCAAGGGAAGGGAAGGGGAGGTCTTATCAAACGGTGAGTTAAAAATAATGACACTGAATGTGAAGGGTCTCAACTCGCCCTTTAAAAGGCAGAAATTATATAAAGAGCTCCAGCGTCAAAGGGCCACAGTGGTACTCTTATAGGAAACACATTTGACCAGGACAACAGAGCACTTGGTCAGGCCAAAGGGTTATAGTCTAGGGGTATATGCATCAAACACAGTAGAAAAGAAAAAAGGGGGGATGGAAATATTGATTGACTCAAAGATTAAGGTGGTGCTTCAAAATATCATTCAGGACAAAGCGGGAAGATATGTGTTAATACGAGCCAAAATAGGGGCGGAATGGTACTGTGTAGTGAATGTGTATGTGCCAACTGGGGTACAAGGGGAATTCTGGAGGGCCCTTAACGAAGAGGTGGGTAAGCTGGGGGCAGGTACACTTATATGTGGTGGGGACTTTAATATAACATGGCATCCGGAAAGGGACGCCACAGGGGAAAGGGAAGGCAGGAAAGCAGATACAAATAAATATCATAAATTTGTGCAACAGCAATACCTGGTAGACAGCTGGAGATTTCAACACGCCGGGAAAAAACAATTTCCATATTTTTTGCCGGTTCATGGGTCATATTCCAGAATAGATGCTATTTGGGTAACAAAAGAGGCGGTCGGGAGGATTAAGGGGGCTGAGATGGACCCAATAACATGGTCAGATCATGCGCTAGTGGTGGTGGAGTTGCAAGTGGAAAGGGAAGGGAGGGAGATTCAATTTTGTAGATTAAATGAATCCTTATTAGAAGATGAGAGAGTTAAGGAGGAAACTGAACGAGAAATAACGGATTACTTCAGAAGAAATGATAATGGGGAAGTGGCTTGGGGAGGGGTATGGGATGGATTTAAAGCGGTAGTGCGAGGTGTATTGATTAAATGGGGGGGGGGCGCGTATAAAGAAAGAGAAAGAAGGCAGGGAGAGAGAGTTATGACAGCGGCTTTTGAACCTGGAAGAACTGGATGCACAGGACAGAAGAGGGGGGTATCGAGGCCAAGTACTGGCAGTAAGAGCACAACTCAACGCCATGCAGGCTGAAACAATTAGATATCATATGCAATTACTGAAGCCAGAATTTGTTGAGGGAGGGAATAAGGTGGGAAGGTAAATGGCGCTAAAGTTGAAACAAAGGAAATTAAAAGCACACATACTACAGGTGCGTGACTTGGGAGGGAAGCTAGTCCAGTGGGATGGAGAAATCAGAGAGGTGTTTAAAAAATTCTATCAAACATTGCATGCAGCAAAGAACGTACCTCCGGTGGAACGGGTGCAGAGTTATCTGGTCTCGACCCAACTACCGAGGTTGGGGGAGGAGGCCCAAGGAGAACTGAACAGGGTTATTCAGCCAGAGGAAGTCAGGATAGTTATAAAACATTTGAAGGTGGATAAGGCACCTGGGCTCGATGGGCTGACAGCGAAATTCTATAAAAAATTTGGGGAAGCATTAATTACCCCACTAGTCAGGTTGTTTAATTTGCCAAGGGAAGGAGGAGTTTTGGCAGCTACGATGGGCTGGGCAGGCATCTCTTTAATACCCAAAGAAGGAAAAGACCCACAAGATTGCGCATCCTATTGACCCATTGCACTGCTGAATTTGGATGCTAAATTGTTGGCAAAGATATTGGTTAAGCGCTTACATAAAGTCATAGGGAAATTAGTGCATCAGGATCAAGCGGGGTTTATCCCAGGTAAACAAGTAGCGGATAATATTCGGAAGACCTTAAATTTAATATGGTCAGTTGAATAGAGTAAGGAGAAGGCACTATTATTGTCCCTGGATGCGGAAAAGGCTTTCAACCAGGTATTGTGGGCCTTTTTATTTCAGGTGATCGAAAAAATGGGGTTAGGTCAGGTGCGAACTTTATGGGGTGGATACGAGCATTGTATCACAGCCCAAAGGCGTGTGTCAGAGTAAATGGGGGTTATTCCTCCTTCTTCGAGCAGGGAAGGGGAACAAGGCAGGGTTGCCCACTGTCTCCCCTGTTATTTGCTCTTTCAATAGAACCCTTTGCGGCCAGGATTAGGGAACATGTGGACTTGAGGGGGATAGGTATAAGGAAGCAGGAATATAAGCTATCACTTTTTTCGGATGATATAGTGATGTGCGTGACTAGACCACGTGTTTCTCTGCCAATAATCACGTGGGAAATAGGCGAATTTGGAAAGCTATCGGGATTTACTATAAACTGGACGAAGTCGGAAATACTCAATCTGTCACTAGCTAAGGAGGAAAAGGAATTGTTGCAAAAAAAGTACACGTTTAGGTGGGCACAATGTGCTATTAAGTATTTAGGGATCCATATAGGTAACCAGTTGAACTCTATATATGATCTAAATTACCCAGGGATGTTCGGACAAGTGGAGGGATGGCTAAACACATGGGGCTAGGGATATTTATCTTGGTTGGGGCAAATAGCAACAGTAAAGATGATGCTGTTGCCCAGGTTGCTCTTTCTTTATCAAACGTTGCCTATAAGGGTACCATGGAAGAGACTGGAGCAAATACAAAGGCAGGGTAGAAACCCCAGGGTAGTTATGCGTACGCTGCAAAGGGCTAAGGAGGAGGGAGGATTGGGGGTCCCCAACTTTCGGAAGTAGTATGCAGTTGAAGGCAGTGCATGATTGGCATAGGGGGAAACAGAAACATTGGGTTCAAATGGAAGAGGAGTCAGTAAGGGGGGAGGGATTAGAAAGGTTAGTATGGAGGGGAGGTAAGGTTCGGGGGCAGAATCCTATCATTGAGCACACACTGAATATATAGAAACATAGAAATATGATGACAGAAAAAGACCACATGGCCTATCTAGTCTATCCTTCCATATCAACAACTACAACAGTCCACTTTTTACCTTTAGAGATCCTCTGTGTTTGTCCCATGCTTTTTTGAATTCAGTTACTGTCCTCATCTCTACCACCTCCACTGGGAGACTATTCCATGGATCCACTACTCTTTCCGTAAAGAAATATTTCCGCATATCACTCCTGAATCTATCTCCCTTCACCCTCATCCCATGTCCCCTCATAGCAGAACTTGCTTTCAATTGAAAGAGGCTCTCTCCCTGAACATTTATGCCATGCAGGTATTTAAACATCTCAATCATATCACCTCTATCTCGCCTTTCCTCTAAGGTGTACATATTAAGATACTTCAGTCTGTCCTCATATGCTTTATAATGAAGACCACTAATCATTTTAGTAGCCACCCTCTGCACCGACTCCATCCTATTCACATCCTTTTGAAGGTGCGGTCTCCAGAATTGCACACTATACTCCAAATGAGGTCGCACCAAAGACTTATACAGAGGCATTATCACCTCCTTTTTTCTGCTAGCCATTCCCCTCCGTATGCACCCAAGCATCCCTCTAGCTTTTGCCGTCGCCTTTTCTACCTGTTTAGCTACTTTAAGATCATCAGACACAACCACGCCTAGGTCCCACTCTTCTTTAGTGGACAAAAGTACTTCACCCCTTATACTATATTGCTCCCTTGGATTGCTGCAGCCCAAATGCATGACCTTACATTTTTTAACATTAAATCCCAGCTGCCAAATTCTAGACCATTCTTCAAGCTTAGCTAGATCCCTCCTCATTTATCCACACCTTCCTGGGTGTCTACTCTATTGCAGATTTTGGTATCATCCGCAAAGAGGCAAACCTTACCCGACAGCCCTTCCGCTATATCACTAACAAAGATGTTAAAAAGAATTGGACCAAGGACAGATCCCTGGGGCACACCACTGGTAACATCCCTCTCCTCAGAGTAAGCTCCATTTACCTGTACTCTGTCGCCTCCCACCCAACCAATTTCTAACCCAAGCAGTAGCTTTAGGGTCCATCCCTAGAGTGCTCAGTTTGTTTATAAGTCGCCTGTGAGGAACAGTGTCAAAGGCTTTACTGAAATCTAAATACACCACATCTAGGGCTCTCCCTTGGTCCAACTCCCTGGTCACCCAGTCAAAGAAATCAATCAGATTTGTCTGACAAGACCTGCCTCTGGTGAATCCATGCTGCCTTGGATCCTGTAATCCGCTGGACTCCAGAAACCTCACTATTTTCTCTTTCAGCAGCGTTTCCAATAATTTACTCACCACCGAAGTTAAACTAACCGGCCTGTAGTTTTCAACCACATCCTTACTTCCGCTTTTGTGTAAAGGCACCACATGAGCCTCTCTCCAGTCCTTTGGCACCACTCCCGATTTCAACGAGGCATTGAAAATGTCAGTCAGTGGAGCTGCTAGAACGTCCCCAAGTTCTCTCAGTATTCTAGGGTGTATCCCATCCGGTCCCATCGCTTTGTCTACTTTAAGTTGAGCTAGTTTCTCACGAACACAGTATTCTGAAAATTGTTCAAGATGTCCCTCGCTTCTGTTCCTATTTGTGGGTGTTTTCTGAGGTCCTGCTCCTGGTTCTTCATCTGTGAACACAGAACAAAAATATTTGTTAAGCAATTCCGCTTTATCCTTATCAGCTTCTACATATTCCTCCCATGCACCCTTGAGTCTGACAATACCACTTTTGCCCTTCCTCTTCTCACTAATATATCTGAAAAATGTCTTATCCCCCCATTTTATTGCATTGGCTATTTCCGCCTCCTTTTGAATCTTTGCCTTCTTGACTACTTTGCTAGCTTCTCTAAGTTTTTCCAAATACAGATGCCTGTCTTCCTCTCTCTGTGATTTCTTATATTTCATGAAGGCCTCCCTCTTTTTCTTCACTTTTTCAACTACTTTCAAAAACCATAGCGGTCTCCTTTTCCTTTTACCTTTATTTACCATTTTAACAAAAAGGTTGGTTGCCCTTAAAATATCCCCTTTCAGTTTTGCCCACTGTTTTTCTACATCCCCCAGCTGTTCCCATCCCGCTAATGATTCCCTGAGGTATTGGCCCATCTTCGCAAAGTTAGTCTTCCTAAAGTCTAAGATCCTCACCTTTGAATGGATTCTAACAGCCCTAGTCCTAATACTGAACCACACCATCTGGTGATCACTGGATGCAAAATGATCTCCCACTACAACATCAGAAACACTTTCACCATTGGTAAGCACCAAGTCCAGTATGGCCCCTTCACGTGTGGAGTCTGTTACCAATTGCCTGAATAGTTCTCCCTGTAGAGAATCCAGTATCTCCTTACTTCTAGATGATACTGCAGCAGGAATGTATATGGCAACAGCAAAGGAAGACACTAGCGCAGGATAAAGGGTATATACAGGGGATGAACTTGGAGGCGTGCTTCGAGGATGGAAGGGGGCCAGACAGGGACATACTAAGGCCGTGGGCCAAGTTGGGCTTAACGCATATTTCACAAGTAGTGCATAAAGAGGGGGTTAGGGATTTTGAAGGGTTGAGGGATCTATATGGTCTTTCAATGCATGACCACTATAGTTATCTTTATTTGAGTCACTTTTAACACAGAGGAAGGTGTGGCAAGATTTATGGAGTGATAGGGAGTGCTTTGAGGTACTCTGTACAGGGCAGGTGGGCTGCAAAGGAGTTTTGTCAAAAATATATAAGAGCTTACTGGAAGGGGGGATAGGCAAATTAGAGTACGTGAAAAAGTGGGAAGAGGAACTAGAAGTGGAATGGGGAGAACAGATCTGGGACAAAATAGTTCAAACGGTGGAGGGCATCTTGATAGCTACCCAAATAAAAGAAAATGCATACAAAATGTTGTACCGGTGTTATTGGACACCAATACTACAATGGAAGGCGGGCAGGGACAATCAGATAAGTGCTGGAGGGGTTGTAAGGAGAGGGGTACGTTGATACACATGTGGTGGAGCTGCGGGGCAGGCAAAGAGGGAATTTGAGAAGAAGCTTTCTGTGGAAGCAAAAAATGCATAATAAAGACTTTTTCAAGTACATTTGTAGCAAAAAAACTGTGAGAGAGTCGGTTGGACCATTAGATGATAGAGGGGTAAAAGAGGCACTAAGCGGGGACAAGGCCAAAGCGGAGAGACTGAATGAATTCTTTGCTTCAGTCTTTACTGAGGAAGATGTACGGATGTTACCCATGACTGAAATGGTATTTAAAGGCGATGCGGCAGAAGAATTGAAAGAAATATCGATACACCAGGAAGATGTATTACAACTATTTGATAAACTGAAGAGCAGTAAATCACCTGGACCAGATAGTATACATCCAAGGGTGTTGAAAGAACTGAAATATGAGATTGCAGACCTACTATTAGTAATCTGTGAACTATCATTAAAATCATCTGTAATACCTGAAGACTGGAAGATGGCCAATGTAACACCAATTTTTAAAAAGGGTTCCAGGGGTGATCCAGGAAACTACAGACCAGTGAGCCTGATGTCAGTTCCAGGAAAAATGGTAGAAACCATTATAAAGAACAAAATTACTGAACATATAGATAGTCATGGCTTAATGCAAAACAGCCAACATGGCTTTAGCCAAGGAAGGTCTTGTCTTAATATCTGCTATGTTTTTTTGAAGGTGTGAATAAACAGGTAGAGAAAAGTGAGTTGGTTGATATAGTGTATCTGGATTTTCATAAGGTCCCTTATGAGAGACCTTGGTGAAATTAAAAAGTCATGGGATAGGAGGCAGTGTGCTATTGTGGATCAGGAACTGGTTAAAAGATAGAAAGTAGATGGTAGGGCTAAATGGCCAGTTTTCTCAATGGAGAAAGGTGAGTAGTGGGAGTACCCCAGGGATCTGTGCTGGGTCCGCTGCTTTTTAACATATTCGTAAATGACCTGGAAATGGGAATAACGAGTGAGGTAATCAAATTTGCAGATGACAAAAAAATTATTCAAAGTTGTTAAAACCCAAGAGGATTATGAAGAACTGCAAGAGAACATTGATAAATTGGATGTTCAAATGGCAGATGAAATTTAATGTGGACAAGTGCAAAGTTATGTACCTAGGAAAGAACAACCCAAGCTATGGTTACACGATGCAAGGTTCCATATTAGGAACTACCACTCAGGAAAAAGATTTAGGCGTCATCGTGGATAACATATTGAAATCCTCCACCCGGAGTGCAGTGGCGGCCAAGAATGAATGCTAGGAATCATAAGGAAAGGAATGGAAAATAAAACAAAGGATATTATAATGCCTCTGTATCGTTCCATGGTGCAACCATACCTTGAATATTGTGTGCTGTTCTGGTCACGGTATCTTAAAAAGGATATAGCATTATTAGAAAAGGTACAGAGAAGAGCCACCAAACGGTAAAGGAGATGGAAGGATACCCCTATTCTACTCTCAGGCAGACTGGGAAAGGTGACTAACATAGCAGGATTTAAAAGAGTTTGGGACATGTTCCTGGAGGAAAAGTTCATAAAAAATTATTAGTCAGGTAGATTTTAGACAGCCATTACTCATCTGTGGAAGTTAGCTATGAGAAATATATCTACTTTTTGGGATCTGCATCTTTTTTCTGCCCCATGCTGATTTCCTTTTTTCGTCAGGTACCCCATGCAATAAGAAAAAAGGATGAGAAGGTGGCTGCAGTTTCAGGGATGGGAACCACAGTTTTGTCTGTTCCCAATCTGGGAGTTAAGAGGGAGTTAAGACCAGCATTAGCATATGGATGACTGAGAGCAACAAGAGATTGGCTCTTCCAGCATTTGTAGCAGGTGATTGAATCTTTCCGTTCAGGTTTCCACCTACTTCTGGCTGAGACTGATTGTTTTACATCACTCAAGTATTCTACATCACTCACTGCTGCTTCTCTCTCACATCAGTATTCCCTTTCTTACCCGGAGTTCCTAGCTTGCAATCCAATGGCACTTCTCCCTCTTATCCCAGAAAATATAATGAAAGCCATGACTTTTCTCTCAAGCTGTACTTGCTCAGTGCTGACAGTCTAGCCCCAATTTTCTAAAGCCCCACAGTGTAGTTCTTGTACCTCAAAAAATCGAAATGTTGCTGCATCTTTAACTTCCTCATCCAGGACCAGATTATCCACAAACATCCAGAAGAAGCACTTTGGATTATTGGCCTCCGGCTCCACATAGCTCAGAATGCGATAATATTGATAAAAATACCAAGCTGTGGTAGGAGAGAAGGACAAATGCAAAACCATAGTTATTAGCTTATCCTGCTGCTCACACAGGTAATCTGGATCTTGCTGACACCACTAATGTTAATGAGGTACCTTCTAGCGATAATTCAGCTTTCACTTTGGAAGTTATAGGTTAGGCATCAAGTAGCCTGAAACAGAATAATAAGAATGGGAGAGATGCCTCAAGGAATTAGGTCAGACTAAAATCAGACAAGAAAATCCCTAATGACACTGGGGGCATCCCTTCAGCAGAATGATATTTAAATTTATAAGAGATCATTTTCAGCAGCAGCAGTCACTATTTTAATTTAAATGTTTACTGTGTACTCTGTACTAAGGTGTTAAATTAATTAATGCATATATTCAGCACTACCATGCATATAGTCAGTGATGCTGAATATATATATATGAATAATGCAGTCAGCGTCACCATTACTATCCGTTTGGTTTAGGCCTGCTATTCAGAGGCTTAAACTAAATTTACAGATTATCTGGATAACAGCTATCACCCCATCTGGATAATTTTACCACTCTACCCTCGTTCTGCTCTCCCTTTGTACTTCCACTATATGGATAGTATCAGCGCAGACAGATGTATTTCTGGCCCAATATTATATGTATAGTAGTCGAAAATGCATAGATATTCAAAGAACCAGATATTTAAATGCCACAACATAATTTAGAAAATACACACATTTACATGACTTGTACCCGGCATTCATTTATACCTGCTCTTGAGCAGCTGAAATGTGGGTTCAGTTCACCCACAATTTCTATAGGATTTCTGCTAGTATTTTACAAAGACACATAAACGCCTATGTGTCTCTATAAAACAGGCTGCAAATAGGCAAAGAGACACTTATAATGCAACTGAAAACCGTTGGTTCAGTATTCAAATGCTGTGGTCAGCATTTTTAAAAATGCCACTTGAAGAGTTTAAATATGTATTTTTTTCATTTTTTAAACTTATTTTGAATTAGACATACAGGATACCAATATTAGTCAAGCTCAAGTCACTTGATAAGTTCCAATACACAAAACGCAGCAATACGGAACAAAAATAATAACTCTGCTTACATCGCACAAAACCTTTCTCTATATGTCCACTTTTAAACACCCTCTTAAATATCTTTCCTACACAATTCTTTACTACCCATACCCATACACACAATCCCATGCATCCATCCTCTCACACCCTTCCCTTACCAGACTGTTGTGTTGTCACTTTAAGTCCCATCCTCTACACATATTGTATTTCCACTGAAACTATTTTCATTCCCTCTACCTCTCCCTGTGTGGAGTAGCCGCCTAGTGGTTAGAGCAACTGCCTAGTACCCAGAAAATCAAGGGCTCAATTGCCACTGGCACTCCTTGTGACCTTGGACAAGTCACTTTACCCTCCACTGCCTCAGAAGAAAAGGCTGGCAATCTACTTCCATTGATACATTGCCAAGAAAACCCAGAGGTAGCTGGATTGCTATGAGTCAACACTGACTTGATGGCACTAAAAAAAAATAAAAATAAAAACCCTCTCCCTGTGGACCATTGGATAAACTTATTCCAGACTTGTTTATAAACTATCTATTCAGGCTTACTTTTATTTTATACATCTGCATTTCAAATTTTGCCATCTCCTTTATATTTTGCATCCAGTGTTGTAAAGGTAGTTCCTCTTCTCGTATCCAGTATTTCAACATTGATTTCCTCACTAGCAAAAAGTGTAGTTACTCACCTGTAACAGATGTTCTCCAGAGACAGCAGAAATCAGTCCTCACATATGGGTGACGTCAATGTTGATGGAGTCTTTGTGGAAGCATCACCCCAGCTTTCAAAGAAAGCCTTTGGGAGATGCCACCACACATGTGTGGTCCCCTTCCTGCCCAAGGGTGCCATCTTACTCAGTCAGATGAGATAGCTAGAGCCAACAAAAGAAGATGGCAAAAATTATACAGCAACTCCCAGGGGAGAAAAGAGGGTTATGAGGACTGATTCCTGCTGTCCCTGGAGAACACCTGTTACAGGTGAGTAATTACGCTTTCTCCAGGAGCAAGCAGGAAGTTAATCCTCACATATGAGATTCCCTAGCTACAGGCTACTGATAACCTGTAGGAAAAGCACAGCCCAACCATGAGCAGTCAAAAGCGAATCTGAGGATAGATTCTGAGGACCCCAGTGTCCAGGGAAACCATGGCTCTGGTGGCCTGAACAAGAAGAGTCGGAGGGCAGGAATTGCCTAAATCCCGAACAGATTACGGAGAATGGCCTGGCCGAAGGCACTGTCCCATCAGAACTCCCTCTCCAGGCAGTAGTGAGCTGCAAAGGTGTGAACAGAAGACCAGGTGGCAGCCTGGCAGATGTCCACCATAGGGACTGAGCATAGGCTCATAACTGAAGTTGCCATAGCCTGGATATTGTGCGCTTTGACTCGGTGCTCCAATGGTAGGCCAGCCTGGTCATGGGCTAAGGCGATACAGTCTGCTACTCAGATGGACAGAGTCCGCTTGGAGACAGCCAATCCCAGTCGACTGAAGCTGTAAGAAACAAAAAGCTGTGAGACTTTGTGGTGGCCCTGAGTACACTGCAGATAGAAGGACAGGGCCGTTTTGTAGTCCAGAATATGAAGAATGGCCAATGCCTTGTCGGCATGGGGCAATGGAAAGAAGGTGGAAAGCACCACCTCCTGGTTGAGTTGGAAGGTGGATACCACCTTCGGAAGGAATTTAGGGTGGGTGCAAAGCACGACCCTGTTCTTGTACAATCTGGTGTAGGATGGCTTGGCTACCAAGACCTGAAGATCTCTGACTCTGCGGGCAGAGGTGAGCACTACTAGGAAGGTAACCTTCCAAGATAGGCACCGCAAATGGCAGGTAGCCAAGGGTTCGAAGGGCGGCTTGGTAAGCTGCATTAGAACCATGTTGAGATCCCATTCTGCTGGAGTTAGGCGGATGGGAAGTTTGGCGAGCAGCAAGCCCCGCATGAAACAGGTGATGAGGGGCTGACCAGAGAGAGGCCTGCCCCCTATGGAGTGATGATGCGTGGAGAGCACACTCAGGTGTACCCTCACGGAGTTAGATGTAAGTCCAGTCTGCGAGAGAAGGAGCAAGTATTGGAGCACTGTGTGTACCTGGCAGGAGAATGGGTCAATCTGTTGCTCCGCACACTATACAGAGAACCTGTGCCACTTGAAGGTGTAGGCTCATCTCGTGGAGTCTTTGCAAGACGTCAGGAGGACTTCTTCCACCCCCCTGAGGAGGTTGAAGGACTCTAGAGTGACCCGTTCAACCACCATGCTGTTAGCGAGAGGGACCTAGGTTGGGTGGAGGATTGAGCTCTCTTCCTGAGTCAGTAGGGCTGGGGAGTTCCCCAGAAGGAATGAGAGCTCCGTCGAGAGGCAGAGCAACAGAGAAAACCAGAGCTGTCTGGCCACCAGGATCATGGAAGCCCTGCCCCGCTGGACCTTGAAGAGAGTCCGTCCGATTGGCAGTGTGGGAGGGAAGGCATATAGCAGGTCCTCCAATCATGAGCTGAGGAAGGCATCCGCTGCTACCCAGGACAGGTGTGGGTGGGGACAGCAGAACTGGGGCAGCTGAGCAAAGAGGTCCAGACATGGGGTTCCCCATAGTCAAAACAGCCGCTGCGCTACCTCAGGATCGAGGCACCAGTCATGCAGCCGGAGGACCCTGCTCAGTCTATCTGCTAGGGCATTTTCCTGGCCTGGAAGGTATACCGCCCTGAGGAGCATTCCCTGACTGATCGCGTAGCAGCAAAGGGCTACTGCCTCCTGACAGAGGCAGTGAGACCCTGTGCCACCCTGTTTGTTCAGGCAGAATATCGCGACCTGATTGTCCATTTGGACTAGCACAGACTGGTGTTGTAGACGGTGACAGAAAGCCCTGAGCACCAGGAAGATGGCTCTCAGCTCCAGCAGGTTCATTTGCTGCTGACTTTCCTCAAGAGATCAGGTTCCCTGTGTGTGCTGTTCCTCGCAGGTGGGCACCCCAACCCTTAGGGAGGTGTCCGTAGTGAGGACCCTCTGGGGGTTGGGTTGTTGAAAAGGCATACCCCTCTGCAGATGTTCAGCATTCTACCACCGAGTAACTCTGCCAGTTGAAGGGACACTGAGACCCAGTCCTGGAGCCTGCCAGTGGCCTGAGTCCACTGTGAGCGGAGGCACCACTCAGCTGCCCACATGTGATAACCTAGATTGGCCACTGTTGGAAAGAGGATATTGGGCTTGATGAACCTTGGTCTGACTCAGTATGGCATATCTTATGTTCTTATGTGGAGGCAGGCATTGGGGACCACATGGACTGTGGAAGCCATGTGGCCAAGGAGGCGAAACATGGACTGCGCCAACACAGTGTGATGGTGTTACACCTCAGTCGCCAGGATCCTGAGGTGATCCGCCCTGTCCGGGGGGGGGGGGGGGGGGAGCGGGAAGGTCCTGGCTTGGGGGTGTCCAGGTGAGCCCCTATGAACGCCAGGTCCTGTGTTGGAGTGAGGGGGATTTGGGGTGGTTTATCATGAATCCCAGATGTTGTAGCATCTTGATAGTGCAGGCTGTGGCCTGTTGCACCTCTGAAGCAGTAACTCCTTTTACAAGCCAATTGCCCAGGTGTGGGAAGACAAAGGCCCCTTGGAGATGGAGGTAAGCGGCTGCCACTGCTAGGCATTTGGTGAAGACTCTTGGTGCGGAGGCTAGATCGAAGGGAAGTACCCTGTACTAGTGGTCGCCTCTGACATAAGAACATAAGATATGCCATAGTGGGTCAGACCAAGGTCCATCAAGGTCCAGTATCCTGTTTCCAACAGTGACCAATCTAGGAAATAAGTACCTAGCAGTTTGCCCAAAAGACACAGGTTCCTCATTGCTTGTATTGGGTCAAGCAGTGATATCCCGGGGCCCTTTCAATAATGGTTTATGGACCTTTCCTCCAGGAACTTGTCAAAACCATTTTTCAACCCAGCTACACTAACAGCTTTTACTACATCATCCGGTAACAAATTCCAGAGTTTGCTTACACGTTGAGTGAAAAAATATTTTAACTTATTAGTCTTAAATAGGTTACCCTGTAGCTTCATTGCATGTCCCCTAGTCTTTTTATATTCTGATGACGTAAACAATCGATCCATTCCATTCATTAATTTATAGACCTATGTCATATCTCCCCTCAGCCATCTCTTTTCCAGGTTGAAGAGTTCTAACCTTTTTAGTCTCTCTTCATAGGAGTATCCTTCCATCCCCTTTACCATTTTGGTGGCTCTTCTCTGTACCTTTTCTAATAATGCTATATCCTTTTTAAGATACGACAACCAGAATTGCACACAATATTCAAGGTGTGGTCGCACCATGGAACGATACAGAGGCATTATAATATCCTTTGTTTTATTTTCCATTCCTTTCCTTATGATACCTAGCATTCTATTTGCTCTCTTGGCCACCGCTGCATATTGGGCGGAGGGTTTTAACATGTTATCCACGATGACGCCTAAATCTTTTTCCTGGGTGGTGGTTCCTAATGTGGAACCTTGCATCATGTAACCATAGTTTGGGTTGTTCTTTCCTAGGTGCATAACTTTGCAGTTGTCCACATTAAATTTCATCTGCCATTTGGATGCCCAGTCTTTCAATTTATCAAGATCCTCTTGCAATTTTCCACAATCCTCTTGGGTTTTAACAACTTTAAATAGCTTTGTGTCATCTGCAAATTTCATAACCTCACTTGTTATTCCCTTCTCCAGGTCATTTATGAATATGTCAAAAAGCAGCGGAGCCAGCACAGATCCCTGGGATACTCCACTATTCACCTTTTTCCATTGGGAAAATTGGCCATTTAGCCCTACCCTCTGCTTTCTATCTTTTAACCAGTTCCTGATCCACAATAGTATATCACCTCCTATCCCATGACTTTTTAGTTTTGCCAAATGTCTCTGATGAGGGACCTTGTCAAAGGCTTTCTGAAAGTCAAGATACACTATATCAACTGACTCACCTTAGCCTACCTGTTTATTCACACCTTCAAAAAAACCATAACAGATTAGGAAGACAAGATCTTCCTTGTCTAAAGTCATGTTGGCTGTCTCCGATTAAGCCATGACTATCTACATGATGAGTAATTTTGTTCTTTATGATGGTTTCTACCATTTTTTCCAGTACGGATGTCAGGCTCACCGGTCTGTAGTTTCCCCTGGAAGCCTTTTTAAAAATTGGCATTACATTGGCAATCCTCCAATCTTCAGGTATTAGAGATGATTTTAATGATAGTTCACAGATTACTAATAGCAGGTCTGCAATCTCATATTTCAGTTCTTTCAACACTCTTGGATGTATACCATCCGGTCCAGGTGATTTGCTACTCTTCAGTTTATCAAATAGTTGTAATACATCTTCCCGGTGTATCGATATTTCTTTCAATTCTTCCGCAGTACCACCTTTAAATACCACTTTAGTCATAGATAACACCGCTGCATCTTCCTCAGTAAAAACCGAAGCAAAGAATTCATTCAGTCTCTCCGCTATAGCCTTGTCCCCTCTTACTGCCCCTTTTACCCCTCTATCATCTAATGGTCCAACTGACTCTCTCACAGGTTTTTTGCTACAAATGTACTTGAAAAAGTCTTTATTATGTGTTTTTGCTTTCACAGCAAGTTTCTTCTCAAATTCTTTTTGCCTGCCTTATCAATGCCTTGCATTTAACTTGCCAGTGCTTGTGCTGTTTCCAATTTTTGTCATTTGGCTCTTTTTTCCATTTCCTGAAAGATGCTTTTTTGGCAACAACAGCCTCTCTGACCTCACCTTTAAACCATGCTGGCAGTTTTTTAGACTTCATTCCACTTTTCTTAAAGCGTGGAATACAGCTGGTCTGGGCTTCCAAGACAGTATTTTTAAAAACACCCAAACTTGAAGTAAGTCTTTAACCTTTGCAACTGCTCCTTTTAGTTCTTTCTTAATTATTTTCCTCATTTTATCATAGTCTCCCTTTACCACCCCTCCTCCATTAATTAAATCAAACGTGATCATGCTATGATCATTAATGCCAAGTGGCCCAACACCCTTATCTCTTGCACCAGATCTGGTGTTCCACTAAGGACTAAGTCCAACATGGCTTCCCCTCTGGTCGGTTCATGAACCAGCTGCTCCAAGAAGCAGTCATTTATTTCATCTAGAAAGTTTATCTCCCTAGCATATCCTGCCGTGACACTGACCCAGTCAATACCGGGGTAATTGAAATCACCCATTATTATTACCGTTCTGTAACTTTTGTTAGCTTCCCTGATTTCTTTGAGCATTTCGTCATCCATTTGTTCATCTTGGCCAGGCGGTCGACAGTACACCCCCACTGCCATTGCCTTCCCCTTTTTACTTGGAATTTCAATCCATAGAGATTCTACAGCGAATTTTGTTTCCTGTAGAACTTTAATCCTTTGTGACTCAATGCCCTCTCTAACATAGAGCGTAACCCCTCCACCAATTTGACCAGCTCTATCATTACGATATAGTTTGTACCCAGGTATTACAGTGTCCCACTGGTTGTCCTCCTTCCACCATGTCTCTAAGATACCAATCATATCTAACTTCTTATTTAGTGCTATATATTCTAGCTCTCCCATCTTATTTTTTAGACTTCTAGCATTTGCATACAAGCATTTTAGAGACTGTATTTTATTCATATTAATCTGGTTATCGGTAGGCAGGGGTAATTTGGAATCTTTAAGCTCTATCTGCTCTGTACTCAAGGGCATTTGGGCTACCTTTGTCTTTATTGGAACCTCTCTGCTGATGTGCCCTAACTTCATTTTTTTGGTAGTATCCTTCAAGAATACATTGTTCCGAACCATGCGCTCTTGGGCGACTGTTGGCTCTCTCCTATTGTCTAGTTTAAAAGCTGCTCTATCTCCTTTTTAAAGGTTAATACCAGCAGCCTGTGAACCTTAGGTACTGCCTGTGGCTGGGATGAATAAGAATGTGGGTATAAGCATCCTTTAGGTCTAAAGAGCAAAGGCAATCTTCCTGCTGGAGTTAGGGCAGCAGTATTCCAAGAGAGAACATCTTGAACTTCTTCCGCACTAAGAACTTGTTCAGGTTTCTCAAGTCTAGGATGGGCCTTAGGCCTCCTGTTCTTTATGAGACTAAAAAGTACTTTGAGTAGAACCCCTTTCCTCCCTTACTGGCTTGACAGCCTTTTCCCTGAGGAGGCCTGCAAGTTCCTGCAGCAACAGAGCGTGGTGCAGGGCGAGTCTGAGGAGGCTCCCCTAGGAAGAAGGGTGGGGACTTCTGGTCCAGATGAAGGAGGTAACCCTTCCAAACCATCTGGAGTGCCCAGGAGTTGGTGGTGATGGTGGCCCACCAGTGGGCAAAAAGAATCATGCACCCTCCTGTTGGTAGCTGATCCCCCATGGGTAGAGAGACTATGCTTTGAGAGTCAAAACTCTGACCTAGTCTGGGCTGGGGCTGGTGTCTGGGATTTGGGGCCCTTGGGCTTACGTGGGTCCTGGTCTGTTCCCTTGCCCTGATGACCCTGCTGAGGGGCCTGGGTGGCCGGGTAGGGGGGATAGCCTTGATAGAACTGGCCCTTCCTATGGAAGGGAGGCCTTTTCCTGGATGGTTTCTTCCTGGGAAGAGTGAAGGTCTTCCTTGAGAGTCGAATCCTGGTGACATACTCGGTCTTGATTTCAGCTGCTTTGTCCTCCATCGACTTGCCAAAGAGGTTTTCCCCAAGGCAAAGGACGTCGAGGAGTTTCTCTTGGACCCGTTGTTCGAGATCTGATGCCTGAAGCTAGGCCTGGTGTCAGGCACCAATGCCCGTGGTGGCTACTCTCACGTTGGACTCGAAGCCGTTATAGGATGCTTGAGACAAGTATTTTGAGCAGTCTCCGACCGACTTCGTAAGGGTCTGGAAGCGCTGGAGGTGGGCCCCATTGAGGCCTACTGCGAAGTCTCTGAGTTCCTTAGTGAGGTCTCGGAGGAACATGCCAATAAATAGTTGATAAATCTGTATGTGGCATGCCAGCATTGAGCCCTGTTAACATTTTTACCCAAGGGCGTCGAGAGTGCAGGACTCTCTGCCCGGGGGCATTGATCAGTGGGTCTTTGGACTCTTTTGTCGGCGCATGGCAGACTCGACCACCACCAAGGAGGTGTGAGGAAGTTGCGCCTTCCTGAAGCCCGGTCCCTGCTGCAGCTGATAGATGGTGTCCAGGCATCAGCTAACAATTGGCGCTGATGCCAATGCCTCCCATATCTGGAGAAGGAGTTGGTCAAGGATGGAGGGAACGAGGACCGTGAGGGCCTCCTTATGTGGTGCCTTGTACTGAAGGATTTCGAGTGCCTCCGTATGAGGGTCTTCCTTTAGCTCCATGGTGAGGGAGAGAGCCCTCGCCATCTCCCAGACAAACTCAAGAAATGAGGTGTCCTCGGACCAGTGCCTTGAGGCTGGTGGGGATGGGTCAGAGGGGAGGTCTTGGTGCATGTGTCTCCAGGGAGGTCTCAACATCAGATTCCCAGTCCAAGTAGTCTGACGAAGACTCAAGGTCTGACGACTCCAGAGGCATCATTGGCTTGAGTCTTTGGTGTCTTATGGCCGAGTCTTGGCTAGAGCCAGAGGCACTTGCCTGAGAAGACCTCACTCTTGAGGACCAGGAGCGGGATCGAAACCCTCGCCGAGGATCCACTCGAGGCATGTGGCTCTTGGGGATTGCTTCGGTGGCCCAGGGAGTTATTGGCATCAAGGTCCCTATGGTCTCAGTGCGTGCACCAGCGGGGCCGGGCATCAACGCCTGCTGCAAGGCAAGGAATGCAGGAATGCTGCATTCCAACGCCAGCAGCCTGGTTTCCCACTCGGGGGTCACAGCCATTGACACCGACACCAGGGTGACCGGGTCAGGTGTTGAGGAGGGTGGTCCTCGACGGGACAGGCCTCGGGAGTCTGAGATCCATTGCCAGAGGCCTCGATGTCAGTCCTGGTATCTTCGCTGGTCTCTCCCGCTCCAACTCCTCGGATGCTTGTCGGGAGCTGAGGGATCGTGCACGGGACTTGCCATGCTTGTCTGCCTCACAGGATAAGGCCATCGAGGACTTCTTCTTCTTTTTATGCTCCCACTCCAGGGACCCTTGATTGGAGTGTTTGTATGCCTGCTCGAGAACCGCAGGGGCTTTACGTGACTCCGAGGATCCATGCAGGGTCTTAGAGCGAGAAGCTACTGGGGATACTGGGATCGAGTCTGCCCTGTGGAAGATGCTGTCCTGCTTCTGCCGGTGACTTTGGATGGTCTTGGAGGACATCTTTTTACACAGGGAGCATTCCTCTGGGTCATGGTTAGCACCCAGAGGCAACAATCATGTGTGTTGGTGAGGGACATGTTTTTGGAGCACCAATCACACTTCTTGAATCTGGTGGCCATTGGGGCAAAAAGGAGCCCAGCGAGGTTGAAGACCCTCAATGCAGCCGGCAGTTGAAAAAGGCGCTGTATGGAAAAGAACCTAACAACTAGGTTTTGAGGCTCTATGCCGGGGCAGTGGGGCTCGAAGGCAGGAAAGGAACTGGCACTAGCTGGGAAAAGGCACAGAAATGCATGGGGAAATCAACTTTTTTCCAGGGAAAAAATGAACGTCTGTAGGGCTCCATCGAAAAAGGGAGACTGAGTAAGATGGCACCCTTGGGCGGAAAGAGGATCACGGATGCGTGGTGGCATCTCCCAAAGGCTTTCTTTAAAAGCTGGGGAGATGCTTCTGTGAGAGCTCTGTCAGCATTGATGTCACCCATATGTGAGGACTGACTTCCTGCTTATTCCTGGAGAAATTCTGTATAAACAAACTTTTTTTGGTGGGGAGGAGTGGTTATGTAATTGCCATCTCTTCCACTTCACGCACGTCTCCTAATAGCAGCATAGCATATGTTCAGTCTATAGTCAACCCTTCAACCCCTTTTATTGCCTCGTACCACAAGGCTTTTAAGGATCAGCATTTCAGGAAGGAGCGTAGCAAAGTGTCAGTGAGAATGCTGCACTTTATGCACTGCTACTCATCCCACATTCCCCATTATACCCCCCATTCTCTTCTGCTATATTTTCATTGTAAGGCCTATACTGTGTTTCCTGGAGACTTATTTATAAGTATGTACAGATAGTATTAGTGAATATTTTCTTTACCTCGTAATATTCTGTGCCAATTCAGTAGTCCATATTTCCGCTAAATGCTTCAAATGGTCTACTTTCTTATGTATCTTACTCATTTTATACCATCATGCAAGTTTATTAAACTTTGGAGACAATGAAAGAAAAGGAGAGACAGAGCACCATCAATACCATTCCAATACCCTGCTCATACATAAAGGCTAATGAATCTACCATGAGGAGAGCATTCTCTCTTGCCGCACCCGCCATCTTGAACTCTCTCCCTGAGAAATTAAGATCCACCACTGACATGAAAGACTTCAGAAAGCAACTGAAAACCTTCCTTTTCGTTGATCATTTCAATGAAACCACTTGACACCATAACTGTTGGACTTCCACCACATACTGTTTGTAGATATGATCTGTTGTAAATAAGTTATGCCTCAGATAATCCCCTGCATGACACCCCTCCACGAATTCCATAATAAGTTCTCTGTAATTGTGTGAGTTTTAATGTAAACCGCTTTGATTTTATGATAAAGCAGTATATAAGAATTGTTAAATAAATTAATAAATTAAATAAATAAAATCCTTATCCGTTCTTTTAGCTTTGACACTTTCCCAGGAGTACCAGTTCAGAGACATAAAATAATGCCTCATCTGTAGCTAATTCAACATGTATGCATTTGGGATGTCCCATTTCTGCTTAAGTTGTTCAAAGAGGGGAAATTGTCCATCATTTACCCTTAATAGCTGCCCCAAAGTACTACAACCCTTAACCCTCGAAAGAGAGAAAACAGAACCCCCCAACTCCCACAGGGAAATCAGGGTTACCACATAGTGTAATCCTTTATATGAAGGTCCCAAAGAATTCCTCCATCGTTTCCAAGACCTTCTAAATTGTACCAACAAATCCTTTCCCAGTCCTTATCTCTAATAATCAGGGCCTTCATAATGCATAAAATTAAAGAACAGATAGGGCTGAAACATCTCATCAATACCATCAACTGGTATAAGTTATCTGTTGTCCTATATATATCATGGAACCAGTGCAAGGAGGCTGCTCCATTATATGCACAAAGATCTGAGAGTGACACTCCTCCTCAAAGTGAGTATGCAAACTTCTATTCTGGATTCAAAAAGGAAATTAAAACTGTACAGGAGAGATATTCAAAGTGTTTTTGCCAGTCAGCAGATCTGCTAACTAGCTAAAGCAGGCTCAAGCTCGATATTCAGCGGTTCTAGCCAGTTCATGCCACTGAATAGCTCAATATGCCCACAGGCTATGTAAAAAACACCTGGTCAAAACTGGGGTGATCTGAGAGAGGAGCAAGGGCACTGATGATCGCTATTTGATTGGCAGCAATACTTAGCCGCTAACTGTATAGCTTAAATGGTTAGAGTTAATTCATCTCAATAGCTGTCCTAACTTTAACCAGTTTTTGTTATCCGGTTAGCGGCTGAATATCACTGTTAACCATGTAGAGATGCGCTGACTGGTGAACCTAGATATTCGGCGCTGGAAACCAGATAAGTTCTGGCCTGAATACTCAGGTTTAATTAAAGCGGCAGTAGCTAAGTGCTTTAAATAGCCTAACCGCCACCGCTGAATATGCCCCCCTATAATTCATTCCCAGATCGACTAGGGAACTTTATTAAACCATCAGAAAATATAATACTTCAGGACCTCAAAAGTCTTATTGACATATTATAAGGATTTATAATTCAGCCTCAGATAATGTCAGGAGTCACATAAACACTTTATAACTGGTTATATTGAGCCACTGCCCGGTTAGCAATATGTAGCAAAAGTCAGAGGCAGGAAACACTGGCCTAATTTTTGCCACAGAAGTTAACTGGGCTGCAGTTGAATATCACCGCCACATCCCGGTTAGCTCGCAGCAATTCAAGATGCCCGGTTGCTCCCGGTTAAAAACTGTTAATGATTTCTTCTTAGGACTGGTGAAATGGATAATGGTATTTTGAAGAGGTATACAATTATATATGTGAACAAAGGCTAACAGTTTGTTCCTGTAGTAGCATGTGATACCTCTTACATCTATTAAAAGAATTTTATATGAATGGGAACATATATGTGTGTGTATGCATACACACACACACACACATATATATATATATTTATACATGTTTCAAAAGAAAATGTTGGGATAGTGTTCTTAATACCCAATACATTACATGAAAGACTTTTGCACCATTTTTGTTTTGCATGCCTCTATAAAACAAATATAAAATAGGCACTTTATCTGAAATTTTACAGTTGTCCGGTTATAAAATTTCTCCCACAAGTCCAGATATCCCCTTGTGGGTGTGACAGTATCAGGTATGGTTCAGCTGGCCTGACTGATGGATTATATGCACGTATCGGCAGAAGGATAGGTTGTTATCAGGTTTTTCAGATGAGGCTCTACATGCTTTGGAAACGTACTGGTAAGATTTTACCATTTGTTCACTGTACTGATGTGGTGTCACCAATGTATCTTTCCACAACATGCTTGAAAGCTTTTTCTGGAAATCTGGACACTCCTTCATCACTGCTTGCAATGCAGCTCACATGATCTATATATGTGCATCTGCTTAAGCTGTATGTCTTCACAGAACATTTCTTACCAGAGGGATAGTCTAAGTAGCCCCCGATATCAGGTGTGGCTCCAAACACGAAATCTATGTCACCTAATTCTTTCACCTATGGAGGCAAACACAAGTGCTTGAAGGTTTACAGGTTATCTCCCAAACTTCAGCCAATAAATCCTTTGCAACTTGCTGTATCTTTTAATATGTGTTATTTAAATATGCTGTTGCTATCTTTTGTTACATTTATGTCTTATTTTCAGATGTTATAGCCATTTCTATAAAAGCTATAGCAACTTCCAAAGAATCCCTTTTTCTCCAAGCCCACTAGGGTTATTAGAACTCCACCCATCAAATATTTTTAGATGGAATACAAGATTATTTAACTTTTTATCAAAAACAGTAAAGGCAGAGGTAGGGAAAGGAAAAGGATAAAAAAGTGGTAAGACCAAAAAGAAAGAATAAAAGGGTAGGGAAACTAGAGGGAAAACATAAAGGGAAGAGAGGATGCAGGGCTGGTGCAAGGTAATGAGGTGCCCTAGGTGAATCTCACTTCTGCTGCCCCCTCCCCTCACTTCTGCCACCACTGCTGCCCCCTCTCCCATTTCTGCCACTGCCGCCCCTCTCTGGGACTTGCAGTTGTAGCAATGACTTTAAAACAGCAACACAGCACTTACCGAAAGCTTCTGAAACTGTGTGCTACTGGTGCTTCTACCCCTCCAATGCAGACTTCCTGTTTGCCTGGGAGTGGAAGTGACAGGTCCAGCCACTTCCACCTCCATGCAAACAGAAAGTCTGCATTGGAGGGGGCGGAAGCACCACCAGCAGCAATAGCACATACCATTGGAGGCATTTAATATGTGCTGCATTGCTGTTTTGAAGTCACTGCTGCTGCTGCAGGCCCCAGAGAGGGGCAGCAGTGGCCTGCCCTCAAAATACTGGCATTCTAGGCAAATGCCTAGTTCACCTAATCATAGTGCCAGCCCTGCGAGGATGGAATGTTAGTATGGAACATCTGTGGTGCACCAAATATTCTGTTGCCCTTACAATGTGAAAACTGACAGCTATGGAAGGGACCAGCACTGTAAGCGCTATACTTACATCCTTCCTCGTCATATGACTCACATCTTGGATGTATTTTATGCTCCCATTACCAGATGCATTCCCTAAGAATCCCAGCTTTGTCATCTCTGCACCATGAGAAAGAGAAATATAGTTACATTTCTGTTTGCATCATATAAACAAGGCTTACTAAAAGTGATGTTTATAACTCATTGTGTGAAGGAACACCACATGTATAATGGGTATTAAATATATTGCTATTCATTAGTGCACAACATATCACATATATGGTCAATATTAGAAGCACTGATATAGCTCAGTGTGTGCTGAAATACCTCATAGATAAGCAAATCTTAGAGCAGCAGTTAAACCCAGTATGTATGACATATGCAACATGTCTTGGAAGTGCTATTATAGTTCAGATGAAGATGGCAGAAGACTGTATGGCCTATCCAACCCACATAGAGAGTGTTCCACAGAGGAGCAGCAGTATCTTCAGTCAATCGCCCAGGCCCATGGGAGAATGTGGAGGCACATGCTGCAGCCAGCACATAATAGCTTAGTCCCTGCGAAATGCTGGAGCCAAAGGGTGAACTGTCCAGGCAATAAAGGCAGAAAAAAAAGATGTTTATGGGCTTAGTGATTTGAATATACTAGCTTTGGGAATGTGAATGGCAGCATCTTTGTATTTTTCACCGTACAGTTTTTGCTGCACATTTCTATTTCTAATTAGCGAAAGAAGCAGCTGTACTAAACAGTGTGGTCAGGTTACCACACTGTTTGGTGCACCTGCTTCTTTGTTTTCTTGTGCGTACCCTCGGGTGCTCGTTACTCTCTGTTTGGACTTCTCTATTTCTAATTTGCGGCCATTTATTCTGACCTTGGTGAGGCTCTGCCTTTGTTCTGGATAGGTTGACAAAATGAAGTATTTAGTGATTATGTGGTTTCTTTGTAGGTCTGCCAATGGGTGCCCAATTCTGCCTCAAGCTAAAGAAGACATACTTTGCAGATGGGCTTTGAGGCCCCTTCAGTAGTTTCTGCCTTGGGCCCCTGCATATTTAACACCATTTGTGATGGCAGCAGGTCCCTCAGCGGTCACTCCACCTGCTAAAGGTGACCCTAAATGTGAATATTGCCATCTTTTTTTTGTAAGGAGAAAAGCACTGCTCCTTTCATTTCCACAGCAATCCAACATTCGAATCTTTACAGATTTATATAAAGCCAGAAAAATCTCAGTCTTCGGTCTTTAATCTCACTTAGCATGGCAGGAAATCTCAGTTCTTGGGATAGAACACCCTTGAACATCACATGAGTATCACTAACACTATTATACCCCAGAACTGAAGCATGCAAGTACTCACCGATGGAAATATCACTAAATAGAGACAGAATCCGGATAGGCTTACGCTTACTACCAGAAAGTGGCTTAAAAATCTGGATAAAACCCTGGCAAAAAAAAACAAAACAAGAGAATTAAGTTTACAGTAAGCATATCAGTCTCATCATGGAAGTAGTATTGTAACATTTGTGGTATTTCTTTATTAATAATTTGTATCTCAAGAAAATGCAAAATAAAATATTAAAAAAAAGGAAGTAGTAAGAGTGCTATTTATTTTCTTCCGGTGACTGTAATTTATTTCTAATAATATGAATCCTTTTGAGGGCAATTTTACAGATGATATGCTTTAGAACATAGTTTGCTTTCAGGTAAATAAAACACTGAACAATGGTATAGAAAGGAGAAAAAAGGGTAACATCTGGAAAGCATGTATAAATTAATGCCTATAGTATGTGAAATAAATTTCCAGATTTAGAAGCTATAGTGGAAGAGGCTGACATGGATATAGTGGCCGTCACAGAGACATGGTACACAGAAAACAATTACTAGGATGTTGTTATACCAGGCTATAATCTACTCAGGAGAGGCAAGGTTCGAAGAAAGGCAGGAGGAGTGGAACTACATGTAAAAGCTGTAGGACTTACAAGGGAAGGAAGAGGTTATTTATTTATTTATATTTATTTATTTATTTAACATTTCTTCTATACCGCGCTATTATAATCAGTGCGGTGTACATCGAACAAAAACATGCTACAATGCATACAGGCAACATTGAGTTTACAGTGAAACAGGATATTAAACATGGAGAAAACCGGGAAAACTATTTACAAGCTAACTTTATACTATGTACACTTCTCTAACTCATTGGTTCTGTGGATTAGTCTGGAAAGAGGACAGGGCAGCGGAACATCTTTTGGTTGGAGGAGCCAAACAAAACAATCTCTAGCCCTGCCACCAAGCTCTCTATTTGTTGATTCTGTGTTAGGCAAAATATTGGTGGGACCATGGCCCCCGTGGCCTACCCCATTTCGCTGCCTATGAAGGAGGGAATGGAAAATCTATTGACAATGGTATGATTTACAGACTTTTCTCACATTCACAATATTACTATGAAAGGGAAAGCACTTTTGCTAGGAGATATATCCAGAAGATCACGGGTTCAATTCCCACTGGCGCTCCTTGTGATCTTGGGCAAGTCACTTTACCCTCCATTGCCTCTGAAGAAAAGGCTGGCAATCTACTTCCAGTGATACATTGCCAAGAAAACCCAGAGGTAGATGGGTCACCACGAGTCAACAGACTTGAAGGCACTTTAAAAAAAATCAATTTGCCAGATGTTGATTGGGATATCCCTGCTGCAGTGTCATCAAGAAGTAGGAAGAGCCTGGATTCTGTACAGGGAGAATGATTCTGGAAACTGGTAATGGATCCCATGCAGGAAGGGGATGATATTAGAATTGGTGCTTACAAATGGGGTGAGTGTTTCTGATGTTACAGTGGGTAATCATTTGGTGTGCAGTGATCACCAGATGGTGAGCTTCAATATTAGGACAAGGGTGGAGATGGTTCATGAAAAAGCAAGGGTCCTAGACTTCAGGAAAACTAACTTTGTAAAGATGGGAGAATACCTCAAGGAGTCATTAGCTGGATGGAAACATCTAGGAGATGTAGAACAATGATGGGCAAAGCTGAAATAAGATATTTTAGATCAATGAACCTGTTTATTAGAAAAGTAAATCAAAGCAAGAGGAAAAACAAGGCCACTGTGGTTTTCAAAGGAAGCAGTTGAAAAGGTAAGGAAATAAAGGGTAGCTTTCATAAACTGTAAGAAATCACAGAAAGAGGAAGACAAACAATAATAGCTGGAAAAGCTAAGGGAAGCTAGTAAAGTAGTCAGAAAAGCAAAGAAGCAAAATAGATTAAAAATAGCAAACACAGTTAAACATGGGAACAAGATTTTTTTAAGTATGTTAGTGGCAGGAGGTACAAAGGTAGTGTTGTGAGACTCAAGGGTGAAGGGAGGACTACACAGAGGCTGATGAGGATAAAGCGTAATTGCCTAACAAATATTTCTCTTCTGTGTTCACAGTTGAAGGGATGGAATGGGACTTCAGAAAACAAAGAAAGATAGGAATGGGAGTGAGGAAGAACTCATTTCAGAAGGTTGTGTTCTTGAGGAGCTAGCTAAGCTAAAAGTAGACAAAGCAATGAGACCAGATGAGATTCATCCAAGGATTTTGAAAGAACTTTTCAATGCTTTAGAGTAGTGGTTCTCAACCTGGTCCTCTAGGACCCCTAATCCAGTAGTATTTTCAGGGTATCCACAATAAATATGCATGAGATAGATCTGCATATTATGGAAGCAGTGCATGCAGATCTATCTCATGCATATTCATTGTGGATATCCTGAAAACCCGACTGGCCTGGGGGTCCCAGAGGACTGAGTTGAGAACTGCTGCTTTAGAGTCAGAAGTGATCCCGGAGGACTGGAAATGAGTGAATGTGGTTCCAGCCCACAAAAGCAGAAATAAGGAAGAGGTTGGTAACTACTTACTGGTTAGTTTGACCTTTGTGGTAAGTAAATTAATGGAAACACTGCTAAGGTAGAGGATGGTGTGGTTTCTGGAATCCAATGGCTTGCAAGATCCAAAACAGCAGCACTTTACTAGATGAAGGCCTTGTCAGATGAATCTGATGGATTTCTATGACTGGCTGACCAGAGAACTGGATTAGGAGAGAGCACTAAATCTGGTATACTTAGATTTCAGAAAGGCTTTTTACATTGTTCTACGGTGGCAACTTATAAATAAACTGTGTCCTGGTTGGACCCTAAAGTGACTAACCGGGTAAGAAACTAATTGAGTGGGAGGCATCAGAGGGTAGTAGTAAGTGGAGCTCACTTTGAAGATAGGGGCAATACCAGTGGCATGCACAAGGATCCTGTTCTTTTTGACATTTTTTTAAGCAATAGTGCAAAGGTCTGTTGGGCATCAGGGCAGATACCCTGGAAGGTATGGATAACATGAGTAGGGATCTAACAAAGTTTGAAGAATGGTCAATAATTTGGTAGCTAAGATTTAGGGGTTTGTTTACTAAACTGCGTTAGTGCGATTCGCGTTAGGAGCCACGGTAGAGACAGAAACCCCAAATAAGGACATCGTTTCCGAGAACGCGCCGAGAACGCGCGTTACAAGGCACCATAAATGAACGAGCGCTACAGGGCACATTACCGCACGTTATCTTAAGAAGGCGCGCAGGCAGACAAGCACAGCAACAGAGCTGTAGCACAATGGTTACAACACTGACTGATGGTACAGGGGTCATAGGTTCGATTCCCCAGTGGGCCTAATGTATAAGACTGGCTGAGGCAGCACCCTTTACATTTAAGTAGCGATTGTTGAGGCATTTGACGTGTATTTTAATTAGTGCTGCCAGCAAACACACCCTCACGGTGGCATAACCTAAGGTGCCGCATAAGGCACCCCATAAGGCACTCCATAGGGCACATTATAAAGTGTACTGTCTGCCAATGCACCCTATAATGTCCCCTATAGGACACCTTATAAGGATGTGAACAAAGCCCTGGCTGGCTGCAGGACTGCACGTCACCACACAAACTGTCTGCTGTGGTTACCAGGATAGGGGTAACCCACCCGTACCCATGATGCACTGCACATGCAAATCAGCAGTCGAGAGATGGGCACAAGATCGGGTATGCACCCCCACAGCACCTCGGCCTTGTAGGGGGAACAGACCATGTGTGGCACTGCCACAGAGTAGCCACAGAAAGTCACATTGTGCGGGTACAGTGCCCACCCTGAGGTTGAGGTGGGGCACCCAGCACCAGGTCCACAGCACCTTTCATGGCTGAAATACGCCATGCTGCAGGTCCCCATCAGTGTGTGATAGGTAGTTCAGTTAGACACACCTAGGATACATCTGTGTCCTGCTGTATGTCTCGGTCATGTCTAGTCCCTATGGGCGATGCTGCACCCAGAATAGTGCATATCCTGTGTTGGTGCCATCGTTACCTGCTGTAGGTGAAGGGGGGGGTGTATGGACCCATAGGCAGATTATGTACCAACACACAACCCACCCTCTGGGGCTCAGGGTGGGAAACAGGATCACCCACCAATAGATCCACAGTCTACCTCCCTGCAATGGCAGCAGTAGAGGGGACCAGCAACCCCAGTCCTGCTGGGGAACAGACAAAGCGGTACACATCCATAACGCAATAGCAGACAGACGGCAGGCCTGGAAATGCTCAGCTGCCCCCCACCATTATCTGACATTCTCTAGCAGCAAGCCTCCAGCCGCTGCACCCTGCAAGGTTTTCCAGCAAGACATATACTAGCTGCAGACAGTCCGCCAGCTAGTCCATAGTGCATGGTGCATGGTCCTGGAGGAAATGCATGTACCCAGAATGGGGATGTCAGCATACACACCAAGCAGATAAGTCAATGATTGGGCCCCATAAGAAAACCCACAAATATCACGTGAGAAAAATGCTATATAGCACTATCGGGGAACCTAGCCATGCCATGGTCACTGCTCAGTCAGGGTGAGAGTGACCTCCCAGCAGGACATGCTATGTCCACCCTGTCCGTGCAGGTGGTGGCCAGGCACTACAATGTCCGAGCCATTGCCCTATGCCGTGTGTAGATGCATCCAGGCCAGGCCACCCTATCCAGGCTATTCCCACGGTACCTTGCTCCTCATTATGCACATTGGCAGGCCAATACTGGCAACAGTGCTAGCAGTGTGGGCTGTGGAGGGTGTTGGCAGGCACCACACACTGGATAGACAGACACACACTCCCCACACCTATGCCAGCATTGTGCAACTATAGAGGTGTTGGGCAGTCCAGGCCACCACACCAGTCCTGGGCACAGTGCAGGCATGGCTATGGTACGCAATACTGTAGGAGTCACTCCCCAGGTTGGTAAACACTGTCAGACACAAGACCTGTAGCACACTCTACAAACATCAGAAAAGTTGCTATGATGCAGCTCACTCAAAAAAGTGTACTTAACCTAGGAATTGCTATCTGCCAGTACTCATAGCAACCTTCTGATAGATGTGTACCATATTCCCAGGTTTAGGGTGGCATTACTAAGGTATGCAAGTGCTAGTATTGGGAGATGCACGCAGAGCCCAAAGTCCTGCCTCTCCAGGAGGCTTTGGATAATGGGGCCTGTGGGTGCGGGTGTGTCTGCCCCTGTTGGCTGCTGCTTTACGGCAGAGGTTCCCAACTCCAGTCCTGCGGTGCCAAACACTGTTCGGGTTTTCATGCTGTCCCTCATGAATATGCATGAGATACATCTGCATACCATGGGGGTGGCACATAGAAATGCAGCACAGGCATCTTTACCAGAGGCAGCATGGAACCGGGATGGTGTTTGGCCCTCCAGGACTGCAGTTATGGTGTCTGTGCTCTGTAGGATAAAATGTAGGTGTCTTGGGCATGTTTACGTCATCTGCAATAAAGGTGCTGTCTGTATTAGCACGTTGTAGTACTGGGTAAAATATGGGGACTGGGTTAGCAGCAACCACAGCTGGGACTTGAACCTGTGACCTTCTGCTCCTGAATACACTGGTTTTGTGCAATGCACCACCTTGTTGTCACAGAGTCAGTATATTCCTTGGTGATACCATGACTGTTCATCAGACAGGGCCCGTCTGTTGCAGTACACGGCACCCACCTACACAGAGCTAGGCCACGGTCTGCTCTGGGCAGCTGCCACTGCCCCCTCCACCACCAGTATCCCTCAGCCACCATGCTGACATGCCCTTCTGCTGGTGGTGCTGGTGGTGCGCAGTCTCAGGCCATCCAGTGTGCAGGTAGGCGGCTACCTATGGTGCGGGTTCTGGGGTAGGGGTGCCTGCATAGGTGTCCACGCTTCCCCCCAGCACCGCCTGACAATATTCCGTGCCCTTGGGGGTAGCTGCTGGGTACTATCCCCTGTGACACTGTGGGAAACACAGTCATGCCCATGTTGGGCCTTCAGCAGTTGCTGTCTGGCTGCTCTGCTGCTTCAGCATTCGTATGGGCCACCTAGGCATCGCCCTAGTCCGCACTGTGGCCTAGCTGCACCACAGCATGTGCCGCCTGCGGCCCTCTGTATCCCCTTCTCCGGCATCTGTCCCGTTGCCATTCCGACATGCCCGCCCTGATGTTGCGGGACATGTGCATGCCATACGAACCCTGTCCAATGGTGGGGAAAAACCTGAGCAGCGCTATATCACTGTGGGCTCATTCACCTTGTATGGGGGCGGGGTATAGACCCTGCCACGATTTATATCTGTTCTATGGAGCTTACTCGGGGGGGGGGGAGGGGTTGCTGTTTCTCATTGCTACCACTATTGGCCAGCTTGGTTATGGTCTTTTTCCAGTTTCTTGGGGTCATTTTCAGTGTTTATGTGCCCTTTTGTTCTGTGCACATGTATCACACTTATCACTTTTTTTGGTTTCCCTGCCTGGGCTGTACATTGCTGACACTTAAATGGTTTCTCTCCCCTGTAATGTGCATTTAACGGCAGGTTTTCATTCGCGTTGGAATTGAGCTCTTCAGATCAGCGCGTTAGTGTGAAGGGAGCCTCTCCCCGCCCACTCTCTGCCCATTGACCCCTTCTCTCCACCCTCTCTCCACCTTCTGCGGTGTTTTACCGCGCCGCGGGAGTTTACTATCGTTAACTACGGTTAACGCACGTTATGTAACGTTAACGATCGTAAGCGCATCATAACGCGCGTTATGATGCGCTTACGATCGTTAACGTTACATAACGCGCGTTATTTACGATTACCGCAGTTTAGTAAACATACCCCTTAATGTTACAAAATACATTTGGGTACAGTATAGAGGGTGAAGTATTTCCATACAATGAAGAAGAGCAGGATCTTGGGATGATCATATTGAATGACCCTAAAGTTGCCAAACAAAAAAGATGACAGCAAAAATCAGAATGATGCTTATGTGCATAGGGAGAAGAATGGCCAGCAGGAAAAAGGAGGTGATAGAGTCTTTTTATAAGCCTTTAGTGAGCACTTTGTACAGTTCTAGAGACTGCTCCTTCAAAAGGATATAACTAGTATGCAGATGGTCAAGAGGGCGGCTACTATAATGGTCAGTGGTCTTCATCATAAAGCAAATGGAGATAGACTTAAAGATCTCAGTATGTATGCTTTCAGGACCAACAAAAATACCAGTCAAACTATGCTGTTGCCCAGGGCAGCAGCTTCAGTGGAGGAGGAGGGGGGTGGAGGGGGGGGGAGGGAGCAGCAGCAAAGAGCAGCTGCAGTTAAAGCAATGGGCCTTTGCAACCACACAAATTCAGTCATCAGTATGTATTTTATCTGCAGGAAAAATGGCCAATATGGAAATAGTCCATTCACCCTTACAAGTGGCTTTTTCAAATCTCACTCATTATGCATAAATTTACAAAACAAACTTTAATATTTAAAAGTGTGATGTGCAAATATGCATTTTGATAGGACTGTTGTAGGAGGGACAGTGTTGAGATAATTACAATTGAGTTTAATAATGAAAATTTTGGGGGTGGTGCTAAACACTAATTGTGAGGGGGCGCATGGCTGAAGTTTCACTTAAGCTGCCTAATACCCTTGCATCAGTCCTCTATACTCTGGAGCAGAGGTTCTCAACCTGTGTGTCGCGACCCCCACGGGGGTCACCACAGGATTTAGCGGGGTTCGCCTCACTCTGCCGTTAAAAAAAAAAAAAAAGCGCACAAGTTGCTGCTGCTGCCGAGTCTGCTTCTCGGCAGCGGCAAACTCACTGCTTCCCTTCTAATGCAGCCGTGGCTCCCTGTCTCTTAGGGAACCACGGCTGAGCCTGTGAAACCATTGCGGAGCCATCGAGTCTCTCGACGGGCTCCGTGCAGCATTGTACCGCCTCCAAAGGAAGTTGTTTACCACTTCCTTTGGAGGCGGGACACTGCTGCACAGAGCCCATCGAGAGACAGGAAGGCTCCGCAATGGTTTCACAGACACAGCCTTGGGTCCCTAAGAGACAAGGAGTTGCGGCTGCATTAGAAGAACAGGGCAGTAGCAGGCAGACAGGGAGAGGGGATGAGGGGGCAGGGAACCTGCAACGGGGCTGACATGAGGAAGGGAGGGAGGGGGCTGACAAGGAGGGATTGATGGAGGGAGGGGGCTGACATGGATGGAGGGAGGGGACGGCTGACATGGAGGGAGGAAGGGAGGGAGGGGGGCTGACATTGATGGATGGATGGAGGGAGGGAGGGGCTGACATGGACGGGGGGCTGACATGGAGGGAGGGAAGGGGGCTGACATGGAGGGTTGGATGGATGGATGGATGGAGGGAGAGAGAGGGGGGTTGACATGGAGGGGGGGCTGACATGGATGGAGGGAGGGAGGGCCAACATGGAGGGAGGGGGGCTGACATGGAGGGTTGGATGGATGGATGGATGGAGGGAGGGAGGGGGTTGACATGGAGGGGGGGGGCTGACATGGATGGAGGGAGGGAGGGCCAACATGGAGGGAGGGGGCTGACATTGATGGATGGAGGGAGAGAGGGGGGCTGACATGGACAGAGCGGTGCTGACATGGAGGGCCGGAAGGCGGGCGGGCTGACATGGACAGAGGGGGGACTGACATGAAGGGATGGATGGAGGGAGGGAGGGAGGCTGAAATAGACAGGGGGGCTGACATGGAGGGAGGGAGGGAGGGCTGATGGATGGGGGGACTGACATGGAGAGGGGGCTGACATGGATGGAGGGAGGGAGGAAGGGGAGGGCTGACATGGAGAGATGGAGGGAGGGAGGGAGGGTGGCTGACATTGATGGATGGATGAATGGAGGGAGGGAGGCTGACATGGACAGAGGAGGGGCTGACATGGATGGAGGGAGGAAGGGGGCTGACATGGACAAAGGGAAGAGACAGGGGGACATACTGGACAGATGGGGGATAAATGCTGGACAGATGGGAGAGACAGTGCGGGTTAGGATTATAATGGGCAGATGGGGGGCTAGGACTGGTAATGGGTTGATTAGGGAAGGATAGGACTGGAAATGGACTGATCAAGGGGGTTTAGAACTGGTAATGTGCTGATAGGGGGGTAGGACTGGTAATGGACTGATGGGGAGCTAACATTGGAAATGAGCTAATCGGAGAGGTTAGGTCTGGAAATGGGCTGATTAGAGAAGGCTAGGACTGGTAATGGGCTGATGGGGGGTAGGACTGGTAATGGGCTGATTATGGGAGCCTAGCACTGGTAATGGGGTTGAGGAGGGACTAGCACTGGAAATGAGCTGATTAGGGGAGGCTAGCACTGGTAATGAGCTGATGGGGGGTAGGACTGGTATTGGGCTGATTAGGGGGGGGGGACTAGCACTGGAAACAAGCTGATTGGGGGGCTTTGCCTGGGAATGGGCTGATTGTGGGGAGGGGAGGATAGAGCTGCTGGCCCTGGAAGAAAACTGGGGGCTAAGGCTACAAATGGGCTGATATGAGGGGGTGGGAGAATGGAACTGGAAGGGAGTGGATGCTGAGAGGGGCTGCCATGGTATTTGTACTAGAAGGGACTGGTCAGTGGGGAAGGAGGGGGACTGGAAGGGAATGGACACCAGTGGCAGTCATGGGAATGCAAGATGACATTGGAAGGTACTGAGAGTGAGGATTGGAAAGGGGCTGATACTGGGGATGGTTACTGGGACTGGAAATAGGCTGATGGAAAGAAGTGAAGAAAACGAAAGAAGAGATAAGAAATGGCAGATGTACCATAGACCACAGAAAGAGAGCTAAGAGAAGACAGGAAAGCAGGAGCCTCAGATCGGGACCAGCATGATCAGAGAATAAATTGGTCAGACAACAAAGGTAGAAAAAATAATTTTATTTCATATTAGTGATTTGACTACAAAATCATCATAATTTTGAAATCAAATATTGTTACTTGTTATTGTGATTAATTATTGTGGTTTAAATAAGTAAATTTTATAAATAAAAACATATTGCAAAAGCCTATAATATATTAATAATTCAACAAATGATTACAGCGACAATGCGTTAATGGTAAAGGAAGAAAGACGCATTTGATTTTATCATTGGGGGTCACCACAAGTTGACCAATGGTAAAAGGGGTCACAGTACAAAAAAGGTTGAGAACCACTGCTCTGGAGGAAAGGTGGAAAAGGGTGATATGACAGGGACATTTAAGTACCTCCATGGTATAAATGCACAGGAGTTGACCCTCTTCCTGGAACGAGGGATGAAAGGGGATACACTCAGGAGTAATTGAAGGAAATATAAAGGATCTCTGAGGAAGAGGAAGGGATTGTACAACTTCACAGTTCTCATGGATGGGCAGACTGAAAGGTCACTATGGGGTTATATCTGCTGTTGTTTTCTATGTTTATGTTTACTTTCCTATTTGCCATGCTCACCCTGCTTTTTGTTCTGGTAGATTTTCTACAGAAAATAATGCACATAAACTAGAAAGTGCAACCAATGCATGATATTTTCCAGTCCTACAAAAATATGCCTAGGAATGCCTTGCGTGAACTCATCTAAAGCTACCCATTGTGGAAGCCTACATGCACTTTTAACTGTATTAACTACTATTACTACTACTTATTTGTATAGCACTAAAAGGTGTATGCAGCGCTGTACAGAGACATGTAAGAGACAGTCCCTGCTTAAAAGAGCTTATAATCTAGCCAAGCCAGACAACACAATTGAGGACTAGGATTTATCTAGGGGAATAGTAAGGAAACACATAGGATGTGAACAGGAGACTAGGGGAAGCAGTCTCAAAGAAAGTGAGCTTTTAGTCTGGATTTGAACAGGACCATAGATGGAGCCTGATGTGCCTACTCAGGAAGTTTGTTCCAGGTATAATAATCAGCAACATAGATAGATCAAAGTTTGGAGTTGGCAGGGGAAGAGACAGGCACAGATAGAAGGGATCTGCCAGAAGAGCGGAGTTCCCGAGGAGAGCTGTAGGGAGAGATAAGAGAGGAAAGGTAGTGGGGAGCAGCTGAATGAAGGCACTTATAGGTCAGTAGTACGTAGAAGTGTGAACTGGATGTGGCAACAGATAGGGAGCCAATAAAGTGACTTGTGAAGAAGGGTGACATGAGCATAGTGATGCTGGTGCAAGATTAGCTGTGCAGCAGAGTTTTAAACAGATTGCCGTGGGGGGAGATGATTCACAGGAAGACAAGCGAAGAGGAGGTTGCAATAGTCTAGACGGGAGGGGACTAGAGAATGAATAAGGGTTTTATTCAGAAAGGAAGAGACAAATTTTGCCAGTGTGAATAGAGAAAGAAGCAACAGATTTTAACTATCTGTTGGATGTGTGTGGAGAAGGAGAGGGAGGAGTCAAAGATGACACCAAGGCTGCGAGCCGAGGAAACAGGGAGGAGTAGAGTTATCGGCATAAATAGAGAAAGAAGGAAGGGGGGAGGTGGGCTTAGGGGGAAAGATAAGGAGCTCAGATTTGGCCATCATGAATTTCAGATGGCAGTGAGACATCCAGGCACTAATGCCAGATAAGCAGACAGAGATCTGTGCCTGGATTCCTGGAGAGATTTCAGGTGCAGAAAGATAGATCTGAGAGTCATCAGTATAGAGATAGTAATGAAAACCATGGGAGAAGATGACTACACCAAGGACTGAGTGTAGAGAGAAAAAAGGAGAGGTCCCAAGACATAGCACTGGGCTATACCAACTGAAAGTGGGATAGCAGTAGAGAAGGATCCACACGAACGCTAAAAATATGGTGGGAGAGAGAGGAAGCAAACCAGGACAGGACAGAACCCCATAATCCAAGCAAGGACACGGAATTGAGGAGAAGATGGGGATCAACATTGTCAAAAGCAGCAGAAAGGTCAAGAAGGATGAGGATTGAGTAAAGACCCTTGGATTTACCAAGGAACAAGTCATTGGAGACTGCCAAGAGCTATCTCAGTAGAATATAGAGAGCAAAGCCAGATTGCAGTGGATCCAGAAGAGACTGAGAGAAGAGAAAGTCAAGACAGCGGCAGTGAACTGCACATTCAAGTAGTTTAAAAATAAAGAGGAGGAGAGAGATGGGTCAATAATAAGGACAGATAGGCTCATGGGATGGTTTCTTGAGGAGAGGTGTCACCACAGCATGCTGAAGGCTGCAAGAACAGTTGTGGTAGAAAGTGATAGGTTGAGGATATGACTGGAAGGGACACCAGGTCAATTTTCAGACAGCCAACTTACATACATAAATTGTCCTCTTTAGGTCTGTAAATGCTGGATGCACAATCTGGGCTGAACATGGCTGGAGTCACAAAATATGCACACTGATTATTAAATATGGTAATCATCATGTGTACATTTATTTAGCTTTGTATGCTGCCTTATCCTTCAATCAAAGTGGTCACAATGCAATTGGGGGATACATTTAACATGAGAGGATATGAGATGCATGCACTAATACTTACAGGGAACATGGGCAATGGAGGGTTGAGTGGCTTGCCCAAGGCCACAAGGAGCACCTGTGGGACTAGAAGCCCCAGTCATTCTGGCCCATGGTTGCTGTCCTCTAGTGGGATTTGAACCCCTGGCCTTCTGGCCTGAGTTAACTTGCCCCAACCACTAGGCCACTCCTCCTCTCCATGTGTACATGTGTGCTTTATTCAAATATTTCCATCTGCTCTCAAACAGGCATGTCTGTACATTCAATTAAGGCACATTAGTGACAGAATTTGCACTAGTAATTTATAAAGACAATAGTGGCACAGGTGAATTCCCATGACTCTATTGTATACAGCTGCAGGAGAGGTGTGACTTCTTCCTGAAGCAGTGTCACTTGTTTACCTCCCAGGAGGTTGCCCCATATAGGAAGTGAGCTCAGACCTCTTCCTGCTTTTAATACTGTCAGTAGTTTTGGCCTGATGATGCAGTACACCTCAATTGGTCCCCTATGAATGCAACCAGTCTTACTGAGTCCATAGAATGCATCTTTTCTGAATGGTTTACTGCAGCTACAGTTGTGGGCAAAATTATTGGCACCCTTTCAGTTCAACCCCTTAATGTCCAATATCTCCTAAACAAAAGTGGCCAGTGAAATGGTTTTGGACTATATATGCACACATATTTGACACATAAAATAATCAAATAAAACAAGACCAATTTAAAAAGAAAATAGTAGGAAATACTATTTAAAAAATGGGGCATTGCCAGGACATGATTATTGGAACCTTTATAAACCATTCAAATCAGTTTGAACAGAAGAATAACATTCCCAATGCAGTAAAATTAGACACACCCGTGATCAACTGTCAGTATACACATGACTTGAATCAACCAATGAATGATAGCTCTAATGTTTAAAATAGCCACATTCACCCTCTGTTCCATTTTCACAATGGTGAAGACAAGAGAGCTGCCTGAGACTGTCAGAAAAGCCATTATCACCAAACATCAAACTTCAAACAGGTATAAGGTCATCTACAAAGACCTTGGGATTCCTGTGTCTACAGTTCGCAATGTTATTAAGAAACTTTCTGCTCATGAAACTGTCAAGAACCTCCCAGGACAAAGTGGGAAGAGGAAACATAATCCAAGATGTCTTTGAATGTTAATGCAAACTGTTGGAAAAACACCACATACAACATCCAAAGAGCTTAAGGCTGCCCTGGAGCAATCTGGAGTTGTGGTTTCAACCTGCACCAAACACCATGCATTAAACAAAGAAGGACTTCATAGGTGAAGGCCGAGGAGGACCCCACTGCTCAAAGACAGACATAAAGGGCATGCTTGAACTTTGCCCAAGCCCACCTTGAGTAACCAAAATCCTCCTGGGAAAATGATCTGTAGACAGATGAAACCAAACTTGAGCTCTTTGGCAATGCAGACCAGTGATACATTTACAGGCGATGAAATGAAGCTTATAAGGAAAATAATACCCTTTCTACAGTTAAATATAGTGGAGGTTCCATAATGTTTTAGGGCTGTTTTGCTACCTCAGGAACTGGAGGCCTGAAACGTATTAAAGGAATCATGAAGTTAGGGGACTGCCAAGGTATTTTGGTGCAAAATGTGCTACCTAGTGTCAGAAAGCTAGGTCTGGGTCGAAGGTCATGGGTCTTCCAACAGGACATTGACCCAAAATATACATCCTAAAGTACAAAAGAATGGTTAAAAAGGAACAAATGGAGTGTTTTAAACTGGCCAGAAATGAGTCCTGATCTCAATCCAATCGAGAACCTTTGGAAAGAGCTAAAATCTGCCATTGATAAAAGGAATCCTGGAAACATTCATGAGCTAGAACAAATAGCAGTTGAAGAGTGAGAGAAACTACCAGCAGGTAGATGTACAAAACTTATAGATGGCTACAAGAAACACTTGGAGGCTGTTATCACTGCTAAGGGTTGTGCAATGAAATATTAGTGAAGGGTGCCATTAATCCTGCCATGTTATATTTTGTTTTTTCCCAGAATTTACTATGTCTAAGTTGCACAGACATCTTTTTTTGTTATTGTATACCTCTGAACATACTATTAAAATCTTATGATGACATACAATTGGAATATTTCTAATTATTTCTCAAAATATTGGTCACAGCATACCTAAAATGCAAGGGTGACAATAATGTTGGCCACAACTGTATTTAACCCAGTCCTCAGATAGGTCTCATGTGAGTCTCTGAGTGCCGCTTCTCCTGCTCCTTGGTGTTTTACCTCTGCTAATCTTCCGATAAAGAACATATTCTGCCTTCCCAGATTCTTGCCTCTTCCTGGATTACACTTCTGCTTGCTTATTTGAATTGAGTTCTACACCCAGTACTTCTGTCTTCTTCTACCTGATGTCTGGTGTCTACTTCTCTCTGCAGGCAGCTCCTCAGGCTGCGCTTTAAGTTCTGGCAGCCTCTGAATACCAGAAAGCTGAACCTGATAGGAAAGGTGGGTTGTTATAGCTGAAGACACACTTCTATGATCCCTGATATTCTCTAGAATTGATCTGGCCATGACAAGCAGCTGGATATAGTTTGAGGTATTCAAGACCAAGTCAAAGACTGAAACCTGAGATGGAAGCCCATCTCGATCATGTTGAGAATTCAAAAATCAGTTGTGATTGTCTTCCACTGTTGATGAAAGAATTGCACTTGACCCCCTACAGGTATGGCAAGATGTATGTTCTGAAAGGGTACTGCCGTAACTGTAGAAGACAGTCAAAAGAAGAAGGCTACTTTAGTTGGACAGACGCTGGTTGCTTTTCTGTGTTTTTTCTTGATGGCAAAGCTTATCACAACCTTCATGTTGGGCTTTTTATGGTTGTCTGGAGAAGAGTACAAACTTCTCTTGTAGAGGGTTGAAGTCTTTAATCTAGATGATAATGTAAATGATGGGGGTACAGCTGAGAGGTGCTGTAAGCTAAAACAGTGGCCCTTGATGGTGTCTACCAGATTCTTAACTTTATCACCAAAAAGAGGTCATCTCTAAATGGACTGTTGGATAATCTAGTATGAATGTCTTCACGGAAGCCAGAAGCACGTAGCCACACAGTCATCTGGTGCCAACTGTAGAATCTGAGATTCTTGAAGAGGTGTTGAATATGTCTTACACTGAGTACAGAAGATAGGTTTCATATACACATCTATCCCAATTAGAATTGCTGCCAATTCAGACTGTGTAGCTGGTGAGCTACAATGCATGCAGGTAACACTGCATCCTGGGATATTTTTTTTGCTAAATGATCCAAAAGTCTGGGATCTTCACCAGCAATTGTATTTGACAATTCTCTGCATCTTCTTTCCTCTGTCATTACTGACTTGACTACTACTAAGGAACAAGAAAACTGGATTTTACTGAACAGGAGCTGGTTTAACTTAAAGTCTAACGTCCATCTTTTTAGATATACAGTGGGATTTATTTATTTATTTATTTATTTATTACAGTTGCTTATATACCGCACTATTCGGCATCAGCGCGGTTTACAGTATAACAAAATGACCAAAACACACATTCTGTTTGGTTTTACATAGAACAAGGGTATGAACTTGGATAACAGGGGGGGGATGAACTATATACATGAATTATATACATGAGATAGGTTACATGCATGACGCAAAAGTCCTGTAACATGGTTGAGTTGAACAATATGTAATGAGTCCGTTTCGAATACAAGAGACATTGTGAGAATGGGCTGTAAAAAGGCAGTGTTTCTTAGGTGGTGTTATCTAGAATCATCGCTGGCTGGGTAGTATTGGAGGAAGAGGTGATGTTTGATAGCCTTCCTGAATTGGGTCAGGTCAGCAATGGCTCGAATGTTTGGAGGGAGTGTATTCCAATATTTGGGGACGTAAAGACTGAAGGCCCTATTCGCTGTCGTGTTATTGCATTTAGTCAAGGTCTTCGGGGTTGTTAATAGATTTAGGGCTGTTGACCTCCTGGCTCTGTTGGGGGGCACTGTATGAATGAGATCAGTAAGTGCTGCAGAGGATAGGCGCTTGATGGCCTTGAATGAGAGGATTAATGTTTTGAAGATAATTCTTCCGTGTATAGGTAGCCAATGAAGCTGTTTTAGAATCGGAGTCACATGATCACTTCTGGTGGCTCCATGGAGAATCCTTGCTGCAGCATTCATGGCTAGTTGTAGTGGGTTTATTGTGGCTTGCGGGAGACCTTGTAGGATGGAGTTGGCAAAGTCAAAGTGCGGTAGGATCAGAGCTTGGAATATGGTCCGGAAATCATCTGGTTCCAGCAGGGAACGCAGATGCCTGAGTGAACGGATTTTAAAATAGACCGTTTTAACAATGTTGCCTATATGGCATTTCATGTCCAGATGTTTGTCTAAGGTGACTCCCAGGTATTTTATTGTTTCTTTGGTTTGTAATTCTGCTTCCTTGACCTTTATATGTGTTGGTGGGGTAAAGTCTGGGTCTCTGGCGATGAACAGTACCTCCGTTTTCTTATGCTGGATGCGTAGATTTTGTGCTTGTAGCCAGTCCGATATGGCATTGAAACATTCTATAATAGGTGTGAGGTCCATTTGAACGGTTGAAAAAGGCATATATAGGAGGATGTCGTCCGCATATATCATACAGCTCACGTTAAATGCTCTAATGATGTTGCAAATGGGCTGCATGTATATGTTGAATAGTAGAGATGACAATGAGGATCCTTGCGGCACACCCTGTGTTTGATGGAATTGTTTGGACTCTTCTGCTCCGGATTTCACATATTGACATCGTCCATTTAGATAAGAGCTGCACCAATCGAGTGCAGTATTGCAGATTCCCTTTTCTTTCAGTCGCCCGAGGAGAATCTCATGATGAACCGAGTCAAAGGCTGCAGCGATGTCTAAAAAGATTAACACAAAGCCTTGTCGGATGTTGTCAATGCCTGTGAATATGTTATTGAATAAGAAGGTGAGGAGTGTCTCTACTCCATGGTACTCTCTAAACCCGTGTTGGCAATAATCTAAGGGAGCTGTGGAGTCTATATGATCCTGAATTTGCCTTTGGACCTCTTTCTCCAATATCTTTGCTAGTATGGGAATACTAGCTATTGGTCTGTACGAATCGGCTTGTTGAGGATCAAGTTTAGGGTTCTTCATTAATGGCCTGATCGATGTTTGCTTGAGGGTTGTTGGGAAGGAACCGGTAGTAAAGGAAAGTTCTGTCAGTTTTGCGATGAATGGACTGACTTCCTTGCGTAGCTCCTTGATCCAAAAGGCCGGGCAAGGGTCTGTTTGTGCTGTGGAGGTATTGAGGGAAGCTATTGTATCTTCAATGCTTTTTCTAGATGGTGTGGAAAATTTGCATAAAGGGGTTATGCCGGTAGGGTCTTGGAATGCAGCTGTTGATATTTTGTTGGTCTGTATGATCTTTGACTGAAGGTAGTCAGCGAATTTTTGTGGGTGGATATCCACTTGTTGTTCTGGAGTTGGTTCCTTAGAAAGAGTTTGAACCAAGTTGAAAAGATCCCGTGGTTTGTTCAGAGATCTTTTCAAAGTGTCAGTGTGGTGTTGTTTCATTTTTAATGAGATTGCTTCCCTGTGCCTTGTTAGGTGAAGTTGGTAGGCTGTCAAATCTTGTGCGGAGAGTGATCGGCGCCATTTTTTCTCTAGTTTGCGTAGTTGTGTTAGAGAAGCTCTCAATTCTTGGGAGAACCATGGGGCTGTGTTTCTTATTCTCTTGGTTGCGTTGTTGCTTTGTGGACGTTGTGCGATAGCTGTGAGGTTGTGATTCCATGCGGCGACTAGTTCTTCTGGGTCAGATGTGGTTATGGTGAGGAGGGGGTTAGTTTGCGAGAGTATTAACTCTCTGTCAAATGCGCGGAAGTTTCTAGATGATGCTTGAGTCGTGCTGTTACATTTTCGGGTGATATACCGCTGGCTGTCCATGGTGGGTATTTGAAAAGTGATGAGTTTATGGTCAGACCAGGGGACGTCAATGATGGACAGCATCGTGTTGTTGTTTTGCTCAAGGGCTGCATGTGGTGCGAACACCATGTCCAGGATATTGCCCTTTTCGTGTGTGGGTTTATCGATATTAGTATTAGTGAGAACTGCCTCATACAAAACTGTTGCTTCTGCAAGAGACTATGGATTGGAATGACCACTAGGGTATTTGATGCATTATTGACCTTCAAGAGGCCAGAGATCTGAATGAGGCTCTGCTTCGTGATGTAATGGGAAGCCAACCTTCCTAGACATATTTATTTCTTACCTGAGATTTTACAATATACTGTATCTTCATAAAGAGATTTATTTTGAACTGGAAGAGGCGCTGGATCAGAGGGGATCCCCACAAAAGATGCTTCTTCTAAAAAAGATTCTGATGGAATGAAATTTGGATCTAGGATATTCTCTAGGCCACTTTGAAAGAACAAGCATGGTGAAGAAGAAGGTAGAAAATGCCCTCTTTGTGATTTGAAGTCTGAAGAACACAGCAGAGATACCATTATGGTTTATTCATCATTTGATATACTGTCCCTCACTAGGTACTGGAATGGTTTTCAAAAATTTAAAATTAGGAATTTAGAAACAATAACAAAGTAGAAACATAGAAAAATAGAAAAATGACGACAGAAAAAGACCACATGGCCTATCTAGTCTGTCCTTGGCAGTAACATAATGGATGCCTAAAAAAGGGAAATAAAAAACCCAAAATAATTAAATAAAGAACAAGACACACAACTGTGTTTATATGTTTTGCAGCCCCTCATATAATCGATGGAAAGAGGGTTGGTGTCTTCAGAAGCAGACTGGCTAACCTACTGAAGGGGGCTTTAAACTAGCTTCATTGGGGATGGGTGAAGAAAGCCCCAGGTAAGTGAAACATTAAATACCTCTGTAGAAATGGATAAAAAGGGCAACATCTGGAAAGCAGTGTGTATAAATTTTTTTTTTATTATTTAGACAGTTTTGTATACCGCCTTATCCTTCAATCAAAGCAGTCACAACACAATTGGGGGATACATTTAATATGCAGGGATATGAGACACATACACTAATACTTATAGGGAACATGAGCAATGGAGGGTTTAAGTGGCTTGCCCAAGACCACAAGGAGCATCCATGGGACTAGAAACCCCAGTCCTTCTGGCCCAAGGTTGCTGTCCTCTAGTGGGATTTGAACCCCTGACCTTCTGGCCTGAAGTACCTTGCCCCAACCACTAGGCTACCACTAGGCCCATAGCATGGGAAATAAGATCCCAGATATTGAGGCTTTAATGGAAGAGGCTGACTTGGATTTAGAGGCAGTTATGGTGACATGGTTCATGGAAAACTATGACTGGGATGTAATTATACCGGGCTATACTTCATTCAGGAAAGACAGGGTAGGAAGTAGGGGAAGTGGAGTGGCACTATGGGGTATGTTTATTAAACCGTCTTAATGTTACCCCCGCTAGTTGCAGCGTTAATGTGAAGAATGCCATATAAGGTAGTGGGCGTTCCGGCGGCAAGGTAGCAAGAATCTGTATCGCGTGATAGTGGGCGCCGTGGCACGTTAACGCACGTTAACCCTAAGTTCATGCCAGCGCAGTGTTAGACGCTATAAAGATGTAGCCCACTGGTTACTGCAGTGACTGCGGAGGCAGAGGTCATGGGTTCAGTCCCACAGTGGTGTTATGTAAGAAGGCTGTCTGAGGCATTTCCTTTTAATTTAAATCAGTGCTGCCAGCAAAAACACCCTCACAGTGCCGTAACCGAAGCTGCCGCATAAGGCGCCCTATAAGGCACTTCATAGAGCACATTATAAAGTGCTCTGTCTGCCAAGGCATCTTATAATGTGCTCTATAGGGTGCTTCATAGGGCGCCTTATGAGGCACCTTAAGTTACGGCACTGTGAGAGTGTTTTTGCTGGCAGCACTGATTTAAATTAAAAGGAAAAGCCTCAGACAGCCTTATTAGATAAGGCCATTATGGGATCAAACCCATGACCTCTGCCTCTACAGTCATTGAAGTAACCAGTGGGCTACATCTCTATAGAGTCTAACACTGGCTGGCTACAGAAAGACTGCAGGTCACCACACAAACTGTCTGCGGTGGTTACCAGGATAGGGTAGACCCACCCGTACCCATGATGCACTGCACATGCAGATCATCAGGCTACATCTGATCACAAGATGGGGTATGCGCCACTATAGCACCCTGGCCTGGTAGGGGGAACTGACTGTGTGTGTTACTGCCACAGAGTAGCTACAGACCGTGACATTGTGCGGTTCCTGTGCTCACCCTGAGGGTGAGGTGGGGTGCCCAGCACCAGGTCCACAGCACCTGGCTTGGCTGAGATAGGCTGTGCTGCAGGTCCCCATCAGTGCTAGTGTGTGATAGGTAGTCCTTGCAGACACATCTAGGATACACCTGTGTCCATCTGTATTTCCAAGTCACGTCTAGCCCTTGTGGACTATGATGCACCCAGAATAGTGCATATCCGGTGTGGTTGCCATGGTCACATGTTATAAGAGAAGGGTGGTGTTTGGACCCAAAAGCGGATTATGTAGCACCACCCAACCCGCTCTCAGTGGGTCAGGGTGGGGGTCAGGATCTCCCACCAACAGATCCACAGCCTACATCTCTGCAATGGTGGCAGTAGAGGAGACCATCAACCCCAGTCCTGCTGGGGAATAGGCACCCTACAAGCAGTCAGTACAGATCTGTACACATCACATAGGGCACTGGCAGACAGGCAGTAGGCCTGGAAAAGCTCAGCTGCCCCCCCCCCCCCACCACCACCACCACCACCACCACCACCACCACCACCACCACCACTATCTGACATTCACCAGCAGAGGGCACAGTCAGTCTCCACCCTGCAAGGTGTTCAAGCCATACACATGCTAACTACAGACAGTCTGCTAGCTAGTACATGTTCCTGGAAGAACTGTGTGCACCCAAAAATGGGATATGAGCACACACACCAAATAAGTATGTCAGTGACTGGGCCCCAGAAAAGGGAACCCATAGATATCACTTGAGAGAAATACTGCATAGCACTATGGGGGAACCTAGCCATGCCATGGTCACTGCTCAGTCAGGGTGAGAATGACCTCCCAGCATGACATGCTGTGGCCACCCTGTCCATGCAGGTGGTGGTCGGGCACTACAATGTCTCAGCCATTGCCCTATACCCTGTGCAGATGCATCCTGCCCAGGCCGCTCTGTCCGGGGCCATACCCACAGTACCTTGCTCCTCATTATGCACATTGGCAGGCTAACACTGGAAACAGTGCAAGCATTGTGGGCTCAGTAAGATGTAGGCAGCCACAAAACACTGGATAGACATACACACACTCCCACATCTATTTCAGCACTGTGCAAAGATAGAGGTGTTTGGCAGCCCTGGCCGCCACACCAGTCCTGGGCACAGTGCAGGCATTGCTATGGTACTCAATACTGTTAGGGTCACTCCCTGGGGTGGTGAACACTGTCAGAAACAAACATTGAAACACACTCCATAGATATCAGAAAGGTTGTTATGATGAATCTCTGTCAACAAATTGTGTTTAGCTTAGGATTTGTTATCTGACATTAATCATAGCAACCTTTTGATATATATGGAACGTGTTTCCAAGTTTAAGACGGCATTGCTAAGGTATGCAGGTGCTAGTATTGGTAGATGCTGCTGCACGCAGGGCCCAATAGCCTGACTCTCCATGAGCCGTTGGATAGTGGAGGCTGTGGGTGAGGGTGTTTGTGCCCCTGTTGGCTGCTGCTCTAGGGCAGAGGTTCTCAACTCCGGTCCTGGTGGGCCAAACATGGTTTGGGTTTTCATGCTGTCCCTAATGAATATGCATGGCTACATTTACATACAATGTGGGCGGTGCATACAAATGCATCACAGGCATATTTACTAGGGACAGCATGAAACCTGAATGGTGTTTAGCCCTCCAGGACTGCAGTTGGGAAACTCTGCTCTAGGGATTGCACATGTTTATGATGTATGTGCTCTGTAGGGTAAAATATAGGTGTTTATGGCATGTTTATTTTATCTGTGAAAAAGGTTCTGTCTTTGTTACCACAGTTTAGTACTGGGTAAAATATAGGGACATGGTCTGCAGGAGCCAGAGCTGGGACTTGAACCTGTGATCTTCTACCCCTGAATATACTGGCTGTGTGTACTGCACCAAACTGTTATCACAGAGGCAGATCATTTCCTAGGGATACCATGACTGTTCGTCAGACAGACCTTGTCTGTTGCAGTGCATGGCACCCACCTAAACAGGGCTTGGCCTTGGTCTGCTGTGGGCAGATGCCACTGCCCCTCCACCACCAGCACCCCTCCGCCACCATGCTGACATGCCCTTGTGCCGGTGGTGCGCAGTCCCAGGCCATCCAGTGTGCCGGTAGGCGGCTGCCTATGGTGCGTGATATGGGGTAGGGGTGCCTGCATAGACATCCACGCTTCCCCCTGGCACTGCCTGCCAATGTTATGTGCCCTTTGGGGTACTTGCTGGGAACTGTCCCCTGGGACACTGTGGGACACACACTCGTGGACATGTTTGCCTTGGTCAGTTGCTGTCTTGCTGGTTTTCCGTTTCTACATTCCTATGTGTCACCTAGGCATCTGCCTAGTCCACCCTGTGTCCCCGCCAGTCCACTGCATGTGCCGCCTGCAGCCCCCTGTACCCCATTTACACCATCACCATAGTGCCCTTTCCTACGTGGCCACTTTGCTGTTGCTGCACATGTGAAAGCCACATAAGCAAGCTGCCCAATATACACCACAGAAAACCCTCATCAACACTATCAATATTGGCACATTCACTTTGTGGGGGGAATCAGATTTGACCCTTCCAAAAGTGACATCTTCCTTTTTTTTATTCTTTATGGGTAGTGTTGATTACCATTTATCATTGTTTTTTCTATTGGCCAGCTCGTTGTTTTGTATTTCTATTTTGGTTCTGGTCATTATCTCTCTGGTTTTTGCATGTCTTGTTACTGCACATGTATCACTACTATCACTTATCTGGGTCTCCCTGCCTTTGCTGTACATTGCTGACTGAACTGGTTTCTCTCTCCTGCAAATGTGCCTCTATCACATGGTTTTCACTGGGGTTAATTTTCAGACCCTGATTTCACAGCGTTAGTGTGCCTGGGGCCTCTCCCCGCCCACTCTCTGTCCATTGACCCCCTTATCTCCGCCCTCTGGGGAGCCTTACTCCACCCTCTGTGCACCTTAATGCCGCCGGAGACGTTATCGCATGGTAATGCGCCATTATTGCGCGATAACATCTCCGCTGCGACGTTAGCGCTGTTTAGTAAACATACCCCTATATGTAAAAAATAATATTAAAGGGGACTTCCGGTGGTAATGAGCTGAACGGACGTGTGGTGTTCAGCTCCAGGCTTTTTCCCCGAACAACGGCAAACTTATCCAGCAGAAGTGGGTAAATAACCTTCCTCCCACTGTGTCTCAGTGAGGGGTGATCGAGAGCGCCGACAAGTGACTTCCCGAGTCTTGAGGGACCTAGATGGCTGCTAAAACACAGAGGAGGGAAAAGCCCCGAGCCTCAGAGACAAAGATGGCTGACGGAGCGCCACGGAGCCCAGCTGAGGATCATAACTCACTGATGGTGGCAGAGGTCAGTGCTGCAGTAGTACGAGCACTGGATGCCCGCTTCACCGAGTTGACGGAGCAAATACATGGTGTAAACCAGAATATCTCAGAGTTTACCGGCCGTATGGAACAAGCAGAGACCAGAATTTCTGACTTGGAAGACACGCAGCACTCCTTGTCGGCGCGAGTACAGGCTCTGGAGCCTAAAGTTAAACAGCAGGCCGACAAGATGGAGGACCTAGAGAATCGCGGCAGACGGAAGAACCTCCATTTCATATGGATTGCAGAAAGCGTGACTGACAGTGCCCTACGCGGTTTTCTGCTAAAATGGTTTGAGGATAATCTGAGTGGCAAGGTGACTGGCCCTATTAAACTGGAACGAGTCCATCGCTTGGGCCCCAAGCGAGACCAGGACCGCCGGCCACGTGCTGTTATAGCTCGCTTCCTTGACTTTAGTCAAAAAGAAGAAGTATTGCGAGCTGCTCGTGCCCGTCAGAGGCCGGTGGATGGTGCAGACCACATTCTGATCTTTCAAGATTACTCTCAGTTGGTCAGTCAACAGCGAAGGGCATTCACACCGATCTGCGCCCAACTGGTGAACCAAGGAGTACGCTTTTCTCTATTATATCCGGCAAAGCTGCGTGTGGAACATCAGGGCCGGTCTCAACTGCTGCTGACTCCCACAGATGCGCAGGCCTTTCTGGGTCGCTTGTCTGCAACATCAGACTCTGCTTCCTGAGGGTGATGGCTCTCCTTTATAGGGACAATGTGGTGCGGCAACCTCTGATGACGGCGCGGGGCTTGGTGAGGGGCCCGGCGCGGCCTAACCTTGCTCATTGTATTGGGACTCTCTTCTCCTACTTTGTTCTGCTTTGTGCATAATTATAGTAGGTGGCCTGGCGGCGAACTTTCGGAGGGGGACTGTATGTCTATGAGATAATTCAGTGGGGGGCAGTAACATGTCTCTTTGTATTTCCCCTATGAATGTCACTCTGATAGTTGGCGGATGTCCAGTCGCCCAGTAATCTCAGTGTCGACCTCGGGGAAGTGTTCCCAGTGGCCCCCTACCTCCCTCCTCCTCCCCGGGACCACATCTAGGGCTTCCACGCATTGCACTGGTAGGCGTGGAAGCCTTGAGAATATCAACCTGCCTTCGCAGCAATGAAAGGCTTTTATTTTCTTTCTATCTTCCTACAGGTATAGCTGCCAGAGTGATTTATTTTGCAATTGGACATGGGAAACAGTAGGCAGGATCCTTGGTGGGACCTCTAGCTTGCTCCCCTCTAAAGAAGTCCTTGGCTCCCCAAGAGGGATTATTGGCCTGTCTTCCCCCCCCCTCCTTTTTTTTGTTTGGGGGCACCTAAGGTTATGTTAACCTTGCTCAGGGGCTGGGGGGAGTAGAGACGCCCTTATTTACGATGCTCAGGAACTCTCTCTCTCACTGGGTTGGATGCCTGCTCTAGATTTTTTAGAATGCGAGAGGATGAGTGCTGTCCGGCTTCTTGGAGATTTTAGTCCTGGGCCTTGTGAGGGGCGCCCTTGTTTTTTTTTTGTGCTTGGGGAACCGGTCTACCAGAATTTTCCTTTTTTTCTTCCAATGACCGGAGAGTAGTAGTGGGGGGGGGGGGAGGGGCTCGTAGGATGAATGGTGTATGACTGCGGGTGAGTGCGTGGATGTGGGGGCTGGGTCCAGAGGAACATCTGGTGAGGGGGCTAAGTACTTAGGATGGGGATAGGAGGGCTCGGGGGCACTGTTCCCGCTAGGCTGTGCACGAGTGTGCGCGCGCGCTCCTCGCTGAGCGAGCGCGCCTACTTTGCAGCGCAACGCACAGGGGTTGCGGCACTGACTCTGATAGAAAAACCACACAGAAGTCACAAAATGTACAGGTTATGATGGTAATTGCTAGAGATTCCCACTTCATTTCGTAATCATTTATTTTCCGTTGCTTTGATTGAAATCAGTGTGGGGTGCATGCGGTATTTTGACGTGTGGTTACATTTTCAAGTATATAACTGTGAGTGTTGTTGTGTGATGTACTGGTATTCATCCTTTCTTTAAAAGCTGCGCACGGCTGGTGTTTTCTGTGTACGCAGCCTACAAACAAAAAATTTAGAGGGAACATAATTCGGGGTGGTACTAATGGGGGGAGAATTTTCATGAATAATACTATCAAAAAAAATATGTGAAGGATGGGGATATAGGAATGAGGGGACGGCCTGAAATACCACGAGAGGAGGTTAGTCTATGATTAGACTGGATGGAGCGGATAGTGGTGGGAAGGGGGGGATTTAGAGGGGGGGGATTAGAGGGGGTGGGTGGGGGGAGTTTGGGGAGAATCATTGCAGTCTGCAGTCCCTACCCATATTGGGTTATTCTTTAGGCGTAATGGATGAGGGGGGCCCTGGGCTGGGGGGGGGTTCCCTCTACCTATAGGTGGCTTAGGTGGTTATTCGCGTATGTAGTGGCCCTGAGACAGTAAAGATACACTGAAGGTATTTTCCTGGAATGTCTGTGGCTTAGGCACTCCCATCAAGAGATATAAAATATTGAAAGCATTGGCCAGGCATCGCTGTGACATTGCGCTACTCCAGGAAACTCATCAGACTGTGGAGGAACATGCCAAACTCTGTAGAGATTGGGTGGGTCAGGTTTGGGGGTCGCCCGCCTTGGGTAAGAAAGGAGGGGTGGCCATATTGGTTCATAAACGAGTGTGCTTCACGCTGTTGTGGCAGGCTGTAGACCCACAGGGTAGATATTTGTTGTTACATGGCCTGCTGGAAGATCGGGAGATTATTTTAGGTAACCTATATGGCCCCAATACGCGTGACCCAGATTTTTTCAGTCGGTTAGCGGCTAGGGTTGAACAACTTCCTGATGTGCCACTTCTCCTAGGTGGGGACTTTAATGGGGTCCTCGATGTGGATCTGGATACCTCGTCCGGCAGCGGCACTCGGAAACGGTGGTCCCTCGCTCGGCTGTTGCAGAGCCTTCGGACCCGGTTGGGGCTGGTAGACCCTTGGAGATTGTTACATCCCCTAGAAAAGGATTTCACTCATTCGTCTCGAGCGCATGGCACCAGTGCGCGTATTGATTATCTCTTGCTCTCCGCGAGCCAGTTCGCTGGTGTGGGGGACGTTCAGATAGGTCCGCTTGAAATTTCAGACCATGCTCCGATTTGGCTGGAGCTGCAGTGGGGGGGAGTGGCCGGTCTCGCGCGCATATGGCGCTTTCCCATTGAATATTATAAGGATACCCAATTTCAGCAATTCTTGCGCCAACGCTGGCAGGAATTTGAGGAGAATCAACAGGCTCATAGGGGGGATCCAGAGTTGGTGTGGGAAACGGCCAAGGTGGTCCTGCGGGGCGAGATAATCAGTTATGTAGCCCGAAAGCAGAGAATGCTGGCAGAACATATAATCCGCCTGGAGAAACAAGTCATGCGCGCCCGCCGGCTTAACGGGACCTCCCCCACGCCCTTTAATAGGAAGCGGCTATGGGAGTTACAGGTTGCTTTGAACGAACTATTGCACCAGCGGGCTAAGAAGTCTTTAATGTATTATAAGTATAAGCTACATTGCTTTGGCGATAAACCTGGGACCCTGCTGGGAAGGTGTCTGAGGGGACCACGTGGCGGTCGGTTTGTGGCCGCTCTTCGTGACGAGCGGGGTAGACTCCAGAACAAGAAGGAGGCGATAAGTGAGGTATTTCGAAATTTTTTCAAACAACTATACACAGCGGAGGAGTCCTCACCCTCTAGGATGGAAACTTATTTGCAGGGCGTGGAGTTGCCGCAAGCCACGATGGAGCAGAGTGATCTATTGGGACGGCCCATAACGCTAGGGGAGGTACAACAGGTGGTCTTGTCTGCTAGCTGTTATAAAGCACCTGGGCCCGATGGATATGGGGAGGAATTTTATAAAATCCTTTCTGATTGGGTGGGCCCCTTGTTGGTGGAGACGTATCAGAGCCGGAGAGGGGAACTATGAAATGGGGGGACAACCAGGCGTACATCACGCTGATCCCTAAACCGGGTAAGGACTTGTCCCAGGCGGCCTCGTATCGGCCAATTTCTCTGTTGAACTTCGACATGAAGATTCTGGCAAAAATTTTGGCTGACCGTTTAGCAGTTGTACTGGGGGACTTAGTACACGCATCCCAGGTGGGTTTCATTAAGGGCCGTTACGCGGTTCGCAACCTGCGTCGAATCTTAGCATCCCTAGAGTGGGTACATGCGAGACAATTGCCGTCTTTGTTGGTGAGCTTTGACGCCGAAAAGGCGTTTGATAGGGTAAGCTGGCAGTATCTTCATGATTTGCTACCGCGTTATGGTTTGGGTCCTTCTTTTTGTAGGATGGTGCGGAGTCTATATGAACATCCGACAGCCCGGGTGTTTTGTAACGGGGTCCTTTCAGACCCCTTCTCATTGTATAGAGGAACTCGGCAGGGCTGCCCCTTATCCCCCTTACTCTTTGTTCTCACTTTGGACCCTCTCATTCGTAGAATCGAATCTGATAGGCAGATCTGTGGGGTGGATATCGGTTCACATGGTTTTAAGATCTCGGCGTTTGCAGATGATATGTTGGTGCACCTGTTGTCTCCCCGAGACTCTTTGTCACAGCTGATGAATGAGTTTGCAGAATATGGTAGGTTTGCGGGCCTGGGTATCAACTTTGACAAATCAGAGGCCTTAGATGTACGCGGCCAACTGCGGGGTGGGTGGAGCGGGTCCTTCCCATTAAGGTGGGTGGACATGTCCTTTGTTTATCTTGGCATTGTCCTTACTAGCCTCCCTAGGGAGTTGTACCGCACGAACTTGGAAAGAGTCTTATCTGGAGTACGAACCCAGCTACGGGCCTGGAACCCGCTACCATTGTCTCTTCTGGGACGGGTAGCTGCGATAAAGATGGTGATCTTGCCTCGTATCCTGTATTGGTTGCAGACGTTGCCCGTTTGGTTGTTGCGCCATGACTTACGTCGTTTGGAAAGGGAAATACAGGGATTTCTCTGGCGGGGAGCCAGTGCTCGCATATCGCTGAATCGTATGATTGGGTCTTGGCGTAGTGGCGGTATAGGTCTCCCCGACTTGTGGTTATATGCTTTGGCCTGCCAGGCACGCCATGTGGGCGATTGGTTGGGGGGAACGGATATTTACACACCTAGAGAGCTGGAGATGGCTGTCGTGGCCCCCCTGTCCTTCTTGGGGATCCTACACGTAGAGAGTGGTTTCTTGCCTAGTGAACTTCAGCAGCATGTTTTGATAAGCGCCGCACGGCGCACATGGCAGCAGTTGAATAGTTATTGGAAACGAGACTGGCGGGTCTTGAGTTGGCTGCCGTTGCGTGGTAATGTGCATTTTACCCCGGGCTCTGAAACTCGAGTCTTTCAGTCATGGGGAGTACAGGGATTGCGGAATATAGGCCATGTTGTGGATCTTATGGGTAAATGCAAAACTTTCTTGGAGTTGTGTGCAGAGTATGGGCTCTCCTCTCGTCAACATTTTGCCTACTTGCAATTGGCCCATTATGTGGCCTCGTTGCCTCGAGGGGAGCTTACTGCAGAGCGTTCCGCGCACATTTTGGAATTTTTTGATATTGAAGGGGAGGCCCCGCCGTCGATAGTGCGGTTGAAATCCAGGTTAGCATGTTTTTGGTGTTGGGCCGGACTATACCCGGGTGGAACAGGCATGGGCCCGAGAGATGGGATGTGAAATCTCCCCCGGGACTCTTTTGGGAGCCCTGAGGCGTATCACCACACTGGTGGAGGGGGCCCGCTGGCGGGAGGTACAATATAGAGCGTTGACCCGAGTCCATTTCTCCCCACGGCGGGCTTTGCGCAGTTGCATTACCCAGGATGGCTCCTGCCCTAGATGCTCGGCGCCCCTGGCAGATCTTACACATATGTGGTGGTCGTGTGGGCGTATTCGCTCCTACTGGTCTCGTATCCATCATTATCTTGTGGGGTTGTTACAACAATCCTTCCCCTGGACGGGATTGTTGGTCTTGCTGGATCAATTAAATCGGGCCTTACCGACAGGGAGGGGGGAGCGAATGCTGGTTCATAAGGCCTGTCTTGTGGGGAAGGGCCCGATCTTGCATAGATGGCGGGATGCCTCCCCACCCACTTTCCTGGAGTGGCGCAATAGTTTTCATCATTTAATGCTGACTGAACGATGGAGAGCCCGAGGCCAGTTAAAACGGTGGTCCACTTTTATGCTAATCTGGGAGCCTTATATTCAGAGCCTGGGGCCGTACTGTAGGAATGAAGTGCTTAATGTGGGCCTTTAGTGGTCCAAGTGGAACAAGGTAGTGGTGGGGGCTGCAGGCTGCGACGCGGTGGGGGTGGGTAGGGGGGGGTTTCTTTCATTGTGTAGTATTATAGGAATAAATGCAAAAATGTATCCCTTATGGAAATGTTTACTACTGCCATGTAACGATATCTGACGTCCCCGTGGCGGGGATAAGAGTGCACCCTGCTCGGGGATTTGTTCTTTGTGGGCTGCTTGTTGATGGCGGTTATTTTTCTTTGCGGTTAATAAATAAAATTTATAAAAAAAAAAATAATAATAATAATATTAAAGCTATAGAAAATTGCAGGGCTTAAAAGGAAGAGAGGAGCACTGTGTGTTAAACTAGAAAGAGAAAAAGGGAAATCCATTTGTATTGGAGTTATATACAGATCCCCCTCACAGGAAGTAGAAGTGGATGAAGATTTAACTTGAGAGCCATAAAAGATCTGCAACAATTCTGCAAGGACCTAAAATCTCACTTCTTCAACGAATACTTTAGTACTACGGATAACTTACTCCAAGCTCTACCGAATGGATAACCCTCTTCTAAATCATGCCCTCAAACCCTAACCCATTTCAATCCCATCCATGATCACCGAACAGGTTGACACTTTCTGACACGATGTATATAGTTGCTGTAGATAGTTCTTATTTGTTATATAAGGTTAAATGTATATAAGTTCAGAGGTTCAATGTAAACCACCCCTGATCCTGGGAAGGAGCGGTATAAAAATCACAATAAGTAAATAAATAAATAAATAATACACACTATTGTCATGAAAGAAGAGCTACTGATACGTGACTTCAAGATGCTGGATGTGGATTGGCACTTCCTACTGTGGTGTAATCTAGAAGTAAGTAGATTCTGGATTCTCTACAGAGAAAACTATTCAGGCAACTGGTAACAGAACCCACACGTGATGGGGACATACTGGACTTAGTGCTTACCAATGGGGAAAGTGTTTCTGATGATACAGTGGGAGATCATCTTGCATCCAGTGATCACCAGATGGTGTGGTTCAGTATTAGGCCGAGGGCTGATAAAATCCATTCAAAAGTGAGGGCCTTAGACTTTAGGAAAACTAACTTTGCCAAGATGAGACAATACCTTAAAGAGCGGGATGGGAACAGTGGGGCGATATAGAAAAACAGTGGGCAAAACTGAAAGGGGATATTTTAAGGGCAACAAACCTTTTTGTTAGAAAGGTAAATAAATGTGAAAGGAAAAAGAGGCCACTATGATTCTCAAAAGAAGTAGCTGAAAAGGTGAAGAAAAAGAGGGAGGCCTTCAGGAAATACAAGAGATCACATAGAGAGGAAGACAGGCAGCTATATTTGGAAAAACTTAGAGAAGCTAGCAAAGTAGTCAAGAAGGCAAAGATACAAAAAAGAAGAAGAAATAGCTGATTCAATAAAATGCGAGGATAAGACATTTTTCAGATATGTTAGTGAGAGGAGGAAGGGCAAAAGTGGTATTGTCAGACTGAAGAGTGAAGGGAAGTAATATGTAGAAACTGATGAGGAAAAAGGGGAATTGCTTTACAAATATTTCTGTTCTGTGTTCACAGATGAAGGTAAATATAACTCACATATAAATCAGTATTACTTTAATAACTACAAAATGCATAAACATAAATAATGTGGACCACTGCTTAACAAATATACATAATAACGCTAATGTATATGCATGTAAATTACATTCTAGTATCCTTGAAATATTCAGCATATATATCAATTTCTGACAAAAACCTATTAATGAATAATCTTTTACCAATGCATAAAATTGTACAAATCCACAATACATCTAACACAATCTAAAACGTTGATATCTAGAATAACGATTACACAAAGTAATAAATGGTAAACATTATCTCAAAAGAATCTTTATTAGATACAGTGAGACAAACCTTGAAATCGCCAAAACTGTTTCCCCGAAAGTAAACAACAGAGAACTATCAAATGTCTGTAACAGAGAAATACATACCATCTAGCATTTCTCAATCTCACATCGTACCCTAATCACTCTTACCTACTCAACCCTCAATGGCATCACCTTATCTCCGATTGTTAATCACTACCCCATAGGTATCCCATAGGTAATTATTCTACTAGATGATCACTCTTTTTATGACATCTTCAAACTCTGTTGTTGATCACTCTCATATCGTTACGTCTACTAGCTACTTTACAAACTCTCCCTCAATATTGCTTTATCAGTTTCCCAATGACAACCACTAACCCCGTAAATAGATCATACTTCCCGTTGTTAAAATCTCTTCTATTAATGGCTCACCGGACCACTAGCCCACCGGCTCACCGACTCAAATGATCCAATATACAACTTCTCTACATTCTGTGGATCTTCATTCCCTTCATAACCAGGTGTTCCACATTAAGATGTTATGGCTTCCCAAAATCACTCTTCTTGTTGGCAATTACAATCACCACAGCACACCACCTACAAACCAATCCAAACATTGAAACCTTTAAACACATCACATTACATTTGTTTTGAGTGATTTTGGGAAGCCATAATGGTTAGTGGTCTTCGTTATGAAGAATATGAGGATAGACTTAAGATCTTAATATGTATACTTTAGAGTAGGGGTCTCCAATTCCGGTTTTGAAGGGCCGCAAACCAGTCAGCTTTTCAGGATATCCCTATATTTCATGTTTCTAGGCTACCAGGTCATACTTTGAGAGCTAAGCAAATGCTTGCTCAAAAAGATACTTTTTAAAAATTTTCTTATAGTTTATTGCGAGAGGATTCCTCCCTCAGATACTGTGGGGGAGCATTCCATAATTGTTGAGTGAGGGCATAGAAGGTGGCAGTCCTGGTTGATTCAAGGCATGCTGTGCACCTAGTAGGTGTTACCAACATTATGCATTAAGAGAGTATAATGCTCGGTTAGGAATATACTCAATAAGATGCTTAGAAAGATAGACAGGGATACCTGAGTAGAATGCCTTATGAGCCAGTATCAATGTCTTAAACTATAATCACTAGTTTATAGGAAGCCAATGACTTCAACTGTTTATTGAGTCACAAACATAAATACAAGCTGCAAACATTCCTATACAACAACAAAAACACCTTAGTACAATACATTGGCAGCGCAAGAAGAAAATCAGCATTTTATATATTTGTTGTGTAGTCTTCCCCAACACTTCCCCTCCTTTCCTCCTCCCTCTCATCGTCCCTATGTCTATTCTCCACCAGGTAATGCACTAGTGTAACCCCCCCAGGCATGGGTGCTCTTACACACACCCAGGGAATGCCACCCAGCGCCTTCATCCAAGCAACCTTCACCCCTTCTCCACCATGTCCCCTAACTCTCCTCCCATCTCTTATCCTCCTTGCAGCTTCCACACGACAGCAGCACATGAACCGGACACCAGAACTTCATGCCCCTTTCCCATTTCCCAGAGGTTCACGCTCCGGTATGGCAATGGTTCATAACCTTGATCGTCCATTATATATCATTTAGAACCAGGCTGCAGCCCTGGTAAGGTAACTGCTGAATATAATCATCCTACCCAGCGTGAAATCTAGATATCCGCTGCTGAGAAGCCTTGGCCCATAGTTTATCGAATTGCATGTGCTGGTGCAATGCCCTCCTCTACTGCCAACAGCTAGGGTGCTCCACGTTTTTCCATTTTTGTAGAATAATAAGAATTGCTAATGCCCAAGACAACTTTAACCAGTACCTCCATCTCTGTTCCGTGATTGCTATCCCTTCCATCACGTGGAGGAGGGCTGACTGTGGGGTCAACTGACATCCGTGGGCAAAGATTCGCTCCACAAACAAAGAGACCACCATCCAGTATTCTTGTATCTGGGGAAAGAACCACAGCAAGTGGACCAAGGGGGCTCCCACCTCTCCACATTTAGGATATGCTGCCCAACCCTCATAACCCATCAAAATTGGCCTGGGGAAAGAAAGGCCCACCAAATAACACAATATTGCTGATCTTGAAGAGAGACCATAGCTGTGAATTTAGGTATTTGCCTATCAGCTTCCAAATGGCTTCACCAATCAGTCCCCAGATCCGGTAAATGATGGCATATAGTCCGGGAATCTGCAGTCACAAAGGAACTCTGCAGCTGTGACACAGTGACATGGCCAGACTCCGCACTAAGAAAGAAATCTGCCTGCTCCAGACCTCAAATTTAACTCCGAATTGGTAGTAGGGGAATACGTCTACCGCCTCCAAACCATATTGCCTGCACAGTTCTGAGAAGCTTGCCATCACCCCATCCTCTGTCAGCAGTTGGTCAATCTGGGTGAGGTCCCGGTGGTACCAATATTTAAAGCGTGATGGTGACATTCCGGGGGCAAAATCGGCATTGCCCTGCAATGGCAGGTACACTGATCACAGTGGCAAGTGTCTCAATTTACTACAGATCCATCTCCAGACCTGCTGAGAAGATCACATAAGGATGCAGTTATGTAGGTGGCCAAGCAACTTAGAGGCAGGTGCATGCAAAATGTATGTCAGAGCCATGGGTCCAACAAGGCCTGTTCACATGCCAGGTTAGTGTAATCCTCCGTGTCAAACAGCCAGTCTTTAAGGTGGCGGAAGAGACAAGCCAAATTATAAGCCCTGGAGTGAGGCACTCCCATGTCCCTCAACATCAAGAACCCTTAAGAGTATGCAGTGCTATATTTGCCCACCGGCCCTGCCAAAGGAAGCAGGACAAACAGCCGTCCAGATAAGCTAAGTATTTCCTCAGGAGCCATATGGGCAAGAGTTGGGGCATGTATAGCCAGCAGGGGAATGTCACCATTTTGAATAGAGCAATGCGTCCTCCCAAGGAAAGCGGCAGGTCTATTGTGATAAGGAAGACTCTAGTGAGCCCATGGAAGTAGAAGAAAAGAATGATTCTACTTTTAGGAAAGGTCACAGCCCTGCAAAGCACACTTTCCAGCAGTTCTCTGGAGAAAACAAACACAGGGATTCAAAAGCTAAGCTGACACACCCAAGCCCTGATGACGTAGCAACCGGCTTGGAAACTGATTACAAACACCTGTCTAGAGAGTCAGGGAGGTTTATCAGAAAACAGGGATATAAACCAGGGCTGGAGAGTGAGTCAGGAGAGCAGCACAAGGGAGAGCAGCACGGAAGGCAGCCCAGACGGGAGCACAGTTGGAGGAAACACAGTAGCTGGAGGAAGGAAGCCACGTGGAGGAAAGGAACTGAAGCAAGCAAAACAGAAGGGGAGAGGACATGAAGGTGGTCTAGAGTGCTCAGAGAGAAAGAGCAGGAAAACCTTCAAACCCCAGCACTGAAGGAAAAGGTTCAGAGAGTTCAGAGGTGGGTGCCTATGACTCAGTGCAGAAGTCTGCAGAGCCCAGCTTTGAATGGAGAACCATGGCAGAGCTCCAGGGAGGAACCTAAGCTAAGGGACAAGGGACTGTTTCCCCAGAACTGGCAAGAGATAGCCGCACAGCTGCAGAGAGGAGTTTCCTCAGGCTCAGGTACTGCTAATCCCTATTCACTAAGAGTTGTGTTTAAAAAACCCACAGGGAGTTTTAGGGAGAAAACACCCTGAGGCATTTGCCAGTAGTTTAAAGCAAGGCAGTGCAGCACAAGAACCTGAAGCAATGCAGGTGGACTCTAAGGAGAGTGATTCCTTACAGCCAGAACAACCTATTGTACTTTGTGCTTTGCAGACAGTATTGAAAGCCTTTGCTAAACTGTATAGTATAAGCTGAGTGTAACCTAAAGAAAAGAAAATATTTTCTTTGGTAAAGGAAGCTGCCATGTTTTGTTCTTTTTCTGTATACGTGAGAAGCAGCTGCATTTGAATTGAGTGAATGTAAAAGCTCAGCCAGCACACTTGTATAAAGAACCTCTTTGAACAAATACTGGAGAAGTATCCTGGTGCAACTTACTTTGAACCTTTGCTTTTGGGAGAAATAAACTTTGTTATAGTTTTGCCTATAACTCTGGCTTCATGACTATTTTCTATCAGAAGGAAAACTACTTTTCCCAGCATGCATCATGAGAGGAAAGTTAGTTGATTTAATCTTCAATAGAGAAAAATAATGGCTACTCCAGCCCTCCAAGCCTAAGGCAGAGGGTGGGGTATGACACTATCCATCGCTCCAGCCACTGTATAGTCAAGGTCGACACATTATATTTGTACTGGTCTGCGGGAACGTGGGTATTGTAACCCCCAAATAACAGAAGGAATGATCTGCCCAATGTAATGGGAAAACTACCCCCCCCCCCCAAGAAGTACGAAGCAAAGTCTGCATGGGCAAGACCTATGATTTCTCCAGGTTAAGCCTATATCCCAACAAATAACCATAGTTACAAAATTCCTGTAATAGGATGGGCAAGGCCCTCCTTGGTTCTGTAATATGGCCCAGCAGGTCATCAGCATAGGCTGAAATGTTTAATTCATGCTTCCCCACATGGACCCCGCAAATCTGTAGGTTTGCACAGATGCAATTCAGCAACGGTTCCAATGTGAGCAGAAAGAGGAGGGGAGACAGGGGGCAGCCTTGTCTCATCCCCCTGTGTATAGGGAAGAATTCCATTCTCAACCCATTAACCAAGATCTATATACAGTGGTGTGCTAAAGTCTGGAATCACTTGTGAGTTTTGCATTTTTCGTACTTTCTAACGTTTTTTTTTTAAATTTTGTGTTAGCCCAGCATGTTCATCTTTCTACCTCGTTAAAAGGGATACATTTGGCTATTAGAGTTGACTTTGTTGCATTCCTTGCTTCCAATTTAAATACTTTACAGACACAAAGGAAAGGATGGCTAAAGATGTTAAGGGTGGCGACAAAACTTTCTTCAGGTATATTCGGGAAAGGAAGAAGATCAGAGTTGGAATTGCAGGACTCAGAAGTGCTGGGAAAGGACTCGTGGAAAGTGAAATAGAAAAAGCAAAATTGCTAAACAAATACTTCTGCTCTGTTTTTACTAAAGAAAATCCTGGAGATGGGCCAGCTGTGACTCCCAAATATAAAAATGGGAATGAAGTAGATACCACACCATTCACAGAAGATGAGGTCTTGGAACAACTTGCTAAACTAAAAGTGGAAAAAGCCATGGGACCGGATGGGATACATCCCAGGATACTGAAAGAGCTCAGAGAGGTTCTTTCAGGCCCGATAAAGGATGTATTCAACAGATCCTTGGAAACAGGAGAGGTTTCTCAGGACTGGAGAATGGCTGATGTCGTACCTCTACACAAAAGTGGTGACAGGGAAGAAATGTCAAACTACAGACCCATGAGCCTTACCTCGGTGGCGAGAAAAGTAATGGAGGTGCTCCTGAAAGAGCGAATAGTGAACTTTATCAAAACCAACAGGTTGCAAGATCCGAGGCAACATGGTTTTACTGAAGGACGGTCTTGCCAAACAAATCTGATTGAGTTCTTTGACTGGGTGACCAAGGAACTAGATCTGGGGCATGCGATGGATGTCATCTACCTGGATTTCAGCAAAGCCTTTGATACTGTTCCTCATAGGAGGTTTGTCAATAAACTCAGTAGCTTGGGGATGGGTCCCAAGATGGTAAACTGGATTAGAAATTGGTTGACTGACAGATGACAGAAGGTGATGGTACATGGAGCTCACTCAGATGAAAGGAAGGTGATTAGCGGGGTGCCCCAGGGTTCGGTCCTGGGCCCGGAACTGTTCAATGTATTTGTGAGTGATATTGCTGAAGGACTGAATGGAAAAGTCTGTCTTTTTGCAGATGACACAAAAATTTGCAACAGAGTAGAATCCCCTGAGGGAGTGGATAACATGAGGAAAGATCTACAAAAGCTGGAATAATGGTCTAATGCTTGGCAATTATGATTTAATGTGAAAAGGTGCAGTGTCATGCACTTTGGTAGCAGAAATCCAAGGGAAATGTATGCGATAGGGGGTGAGAGGTTGGTGGGCATGGTTCAGGAGAAAGACCTTGGTGTGATTATCTCTGATGATCTCAAGATGGCAAAACAGTGCGGCAAGGTGGTGGCAAAAGCCAGGAGAATGTTGGACTGCATACAAAGAGGGATTACCAGCAGAAAGGAAGAGGTACTTATGCCACTGTACAGGTTGCTGGTGAGGCCTCACTTGGAATACTGTGTTCAGTTTTGGTGACCATATCTTGCAAAAGATGTAAAAAGACTGGAAACTGTTCAGAGGAAGGTGACCAAAATGATTTGGAACCTGCGTAAGAAACCTTATGAGAAGAGACTTGAATACCTAAATATGTACACTTTGGAGGAGAGGAGGGATAGGGGAGATATGATTCAGACCTTTAAATACTTAAAAAGGAACGATGAACAAACAAACCTCTTCTAAAGACAGGGAAGCTGCAAAACTAGAGGGCATAACATAAAGCTGCAAGATGGAAAATTGAAAGGCAATGTCAGGAAATATTTTTTCACTGAAAGGGTGGTGGATGCTTGGAATGCTCTCCCGGTGGAAGTGGTGGGGGCAAACACGGTGATGGAATTCAAAACAGCATGGGACAAGCACAGCGGATCCCTTTACAGCAACAGGATAAAAACAAAATAAACTGAGCCATCTAACTTCTCAACAAATAGGGGTATCTTACATGGAATGGTGGGTCCACCCCTAAACAAAGACATGGGGAGGGGTGGCCTGCATGCACAGAGCAACAGGTGCACCTACTCAGCCGTATTGCTGGGCAGACTGGATGGACCATGCTGGTCTTTATCTGCCGTCATTTACTATGTTACTGGGAGATAGCTACTGCGAGTTTTATGGATCCTGCATCAAAACTGGATCGAGATTATTCAATATGCACATGTTATGTCTGACCAATCAGGAGGCTGGTTTCACTAACCATTCACAATGCAGATATCTAGCCAACAGTGCATCTATAAAAATGCGTGGAATTTTTTAATTTCATACGCTTTCTGAATCAACCATGAAGATGACTCAGACCCTGACGTTGAAGGAGTGTGTTTGTGTGTCCTTTATGAGTGAGGAAGGATTTTCAAGCCGTCAGATAGCCAGGAAAGTTGGCTGCAGTCAGAGCGCTGCTGTTAAGATTGTAGAGAAGAAGAAAGAAATGGGTTCAGTGGTGGACAAGCCTCATTCAGGTCGTCCACGTGCATCAACATCACGCCAGGACCACGCACTATGACGCGCAAGTTGACCTCTCTTCAGCTACTTCGAGAGTGGTCAGACAAGAGTGAGGTCAGTGTCAGTTTATCAACATTTCGTTACCGGTGCCTGCAGTTTGGTCTCCGGGGCTGTAAAGCACAGAATAAGCCACTGATGACTGACATACAAAGGCACAACCGGATCGCGTGGGCGAGAAAACACTCAACCTGGTCGACTGAAATGTGGGAAAAGGTGCTATTCAGCGATGAAAGCACCTTCTGCCTGTTTGGTAACCAGGCCCGCACCTATGTGAGGAGATTTCCTGGAGAGGAATTCAAGCCTGAGTGTCTCAACCTCACTGTGAAGCATCCTTTGAAGGTCATGGTCTGGGGCTGCATGGCTGCCAGTGGCGTTGGACGTCTTCAAAGTTTCTAGATGAAATAAATGACTGCTTTTTGGAGCCGCTGATTCATGAACTGAGTAGAGGGGAAGCCATTTTGGACCTAGTCCTTAGTGGTACATAAGATCTGGAGCAAAGATAAGGGTTTTGGGGCTACTTGGCAATAGTGATCATAGCATGATTGCATTTGATTTAATAAATGGAGGAAGGACGGCAAGGAAATCCACAGTATTACCTTTTAAAATTAAAGGGAGACTATGATAAAATGAGGAAAATATTTGAGAAAAAACTAAAAGGAGCAGCTGCAAAGGTTAAAGATTTACATCAAGAATGGGTGTTGTTTAAAAATACTATCTTGGAAGCCCAGACCAGCTGTATTCCATGCTTTACGAAAAGTGGAAGGAAGGCCAAAAAACTGCCAGCATGGTTTAAAGGTGAGATGAGAGAGGCTGTTGTTACCAAAAAAAGCATCTTTCGGGAAATGGAAAAAGGAGCCAAATGACAAAAACTGGAAACAACATAAGCACTAGTAAGTTAGACGCAAAATTTGAGAAGAAGCTTGTTGTGGAAGCAAAAACATGTAATAAAGATTTTTTCAAGTAGATCTGTAGCAAAAACCTGTGACAGAGTCAGTTGGACTATATGATGATAGAGAAGTAAAAGGAGCACTAAGAGGGAACAAGGCCATAGCGGAGAGACTGAATAAATTCTTTGCTTCGGTCTTTAGTGAGGAAGATATAGGGATGTTACCCATGACTGAAATGGTATTTAAAGGTGATGCCGCAGAAGAATTGAAAGAAATATCGATATACCAGGAAGATGTATTACAACTATTAGATAAACTGTAGAGTAGAAAATCATCTGGACTGGATGGTATACATCCAAGTTTGTTGAAAGAACTGAAATACGAGATTAGTAAGCTGTGAACTATCATTAAAATCATCTCTAATACCTGAAGATTGGAGTATCGCCAATGTAACGCCAGTTTTTAAAAAGGGTTCCAGGGGTGATCCGGGAAACTACAGACTGGTGAGCCTGACGTCAGTACCGGGAAAAATGGTAGAAACCATCATAAAGAACAAAATTACTCAACATGTAGATAGTCATGGCTTAATGGGAGACAGCCAACATGGCTTTAGACAAGGAAGATCTTGTCTTACTAATCTCTTATGTTTTTTGAAGGTGTGAATAAACAGGTAGACCAAGGTGAGTCGGTTGATATAGTGTATCTGGACTTTCAGAAAGCCTTTGACAAGGTCCCTCATCAGAGAATTTTGGCAAAATTAAAAAGTCATGGGATAGGAGGAAGTGTACTATTGTGGATCAGGAACTGGTTAAAAGATAGAAAGCAGAGGGTAGGGCTAAATGGCCAATTTTTCCAATGGAAAAAGGTGAATAATGGAGTACCCCAGGGATCTGTGCTGGGTCCGCTGCTTTTTGACATATTCATAAATGACCTGGAAAAGGGAATAACGAGTGAGGTTATCAAATTTGCAGATGACACAAAACTATTTAAAGTTGTTCAAACCCAAGAGGATTGTAGAAAACTGCAAGAGGATCTTGATAAACTGGAAGTCTGGGCATCAAAACAGCAGATGAAATTTAATGTGAACAAGTGCAAAGTTATGCACCTAGGAAAGAATAACCCAAACTATGGTTACATGATGCAAGATTCCACATTAGGAACCACCACCTAGGGAAAAGATTTAGGCGTCATTGTGGATAACATGTTGAAACCCTCCACCAAGTATGTAGCGGCTGCCAAGAGAGCAAATAGAATGCTAGGTATCATATGGAAAGGAATGGAGAATAAAACAAAGGATATTATAATGATTCTGCATTGTTCCATGGTGCAACTGCACTTTGAATAGTATGTGCAGTTCTGGTCACCGTATCTTAAAAAGGATATAGCATTATTAGAAAAGGTACAGAGAAGAGCCACCAAAATGGTAAAGGGGATGGAAGGATACCCCTATAAAGAGAGACTAAAAAGATTAGGGCTCTTCGATCTGGAAAAGAGACAGCTGAGGGAAGATATGATATAGATCTAAATGAATGAGTGGAATGGGTAAACCCAGATCAATTGTTTACGCCATCAAAATATAGACTAGGGGGCATACAATGAAGCTACAGGGTAACCTATGTAAGACTAATAAGAGAAAATATTTTTTCACTCAACGTGTAATCAAACTCTGGAATTTGTTACCAGAGGATGTAGTAAAAGCTGTTAGGCTTGGACACGTTCCTGGAAGAAAGATCCACAATTAGTAAAGGGGACCCAGGATATCCACTGCTTGCCCCAATAGTAGCATTGTGGAACCTGTGTTTTTTGGGGAAATTGCTAGGTACATGTGATCTAGATTGGCCACTGTTGGAAACAGGATACTGGACTTGATGGACCTTGGTCTGACCCAGTATGGCATATCTTATGTTCTTATGTTCTTGTGTTCACATTAGTGTCCTCATAGAATGCCCATTGTTCCCGTAAAAAGCGACTGAAATCTGTATCACCTTTAAGGCGAAACAGGAATCACCAATGTCCTCCACTCCTAAGCGAGAGGGGCAGTCCAGCATCCACAAGTACCAATCTGCGCTCCCCGGACCTTATTCAAGAACCTCTGAGATACCAAAAATAGTCTATCCTGGACCATTATTTGTGTGCTCTGGAGAGGTGTGTGTACTCCCTCTCCCAGGGGTGAAGTACCCGCCAAACATCTTGTAAGTCACATATTTTACATAGACTTAACAGTCTGTGTCATTGGCATGAGTCGGCACTCATCCCACTACTTGATCTATCTTCCTCAGGGTCAAGGACACAATTGTAATCCCACCCTAAGACAATCTCATGTTCGCCCCCTACGGTCAGGTGTTGCACCAGTACATCAAGGAAAATATGATCATATTGATTAGGACTATAAAAGCTCCCCAGCAAAATGGGCACATCACATAATCGTCCCTTAAGCAGGACATATCTCCCCATGGGGTCACAGACGGTCTGCTCTATCTGTAGGTCCACTGACTTATGGAACAAGATGACAACTCCTGCATGTTTGGTGCCTGTAGATGCTCCATAAGTCACTCCCACCCATCACCTTTGTAGTTTAGACAGGTTGAGAGGCAGAATTATGTTTGGATAAGGGGGGTGATGCTGGAAGTTGTTGAGGGAGTGAGAATGAAAAGGAGTACAGATATCGTGGGGAAGAGAAGAAAAGACATAAGCATGGGGAAATGGAGAGGAAGGGGCAGAAGGATGGATGTTGAGGTAAGGAAGAGGAAAGACAAGGAAAATGATTATTGAAGAAGGAAGCAGATAGGCAGATGCAGGGGAAGGGCAAAACAATATGTGGGAGTGGCAATGGATGCTGGGGAAGGGGGAGAAAACAGCAGGAGAGCAGATACTGGAGACATGGGGATGTGGGAGAGCAGGGATCCAGAGTTAGGTGGAAACTAAGATTGGGTGGGTGACTAGAATAAGATTATGACTGTGAGACTGCATGCAGAGATAGGGAGAGAAGAGATGGTGTGATGGACCTGAAGGATTTGTGAAAGGTTTGGAAGGCAGTGAAAGGGACAGAGGATTATGGAGAAGGTAAGAAAACAAGGCATGGGACAGGCCATTGAGAGCATAGAAATGAGAAAAGTAAAAGAGGGAATGGGAACCTGGATAGGGAGTTAAATATAAGAAGGGGCTAGAGAAGGAGATGGATTGAGAGGTATAATTAGGTAGATAAGGATGGGGATGGAATGAATACAGAGAGTGGAAACAGGGCATTAGAAAATTGATGAAAGGTGAGTAATAGGAGACTGTGGAAAGAATGAGACAGATGTGGGGAATGGGAGGACTGGTGAAGTAAGAATAGGAAACAGAAAGCTCATAAGTAGCTTAAAAGTGAAAAGAAGACTGAAGACTGAAGAGACAAAGAGGAGGAATGAAATCTAGCTACAGGCAGATAATAAGGCAGATAAGAGGGCATAGCTCACAAGGAGAGGTTAAGAACTCAGCAGGATGCAAGAGGAGAAAGAGGCCCATAGCGCCAGGAGTCCTTCCAAGGGAAGCCATGCAGAGGAGTTCTAAGGGTAGGAACTTTAACTGGGGCTGGTGGACAGGCTCGGAAAACCAGCTTGTGGAGGTTTAACAAGTTGGAACAGGAGTAAAGCTGCTATTGTTTTCCCTGAACTGCTGTCTGTTCTGGGTTCTGCTTTGTGGAGGTTTAACAAGCTGGGACAGAATAAAAACTGCTTTTGTTTTCCCTAAACTGCTGTCTGGCCTGTGTGGTACTGAAAACTCTTTCTCCCACACTCTCCACACTACCATATATGGTGGCAGCTTGGGGATTTCCTCTAACCACATGACTGAGGCCACATCCACATCCCTCCAGGGCTGGGCCTCTATGGCAGGTCAGGATTTTTTAAAATTTTATTTGTATGAGCTTAGAGGGTTAGTCTCACCCTACTTAAGGAGCTTGAAGAAGGCATAGTCAGTGGAAGGCTTTGTTTTGACCATTAGAGGCCATTAAACGTTTGCTGGACATTGAATGGTTGTTTGCGAGAGAACAGTGATGTCAGAATAGAGTGGCTCCTCCAGATTTTAGCAGAAGGGCAGCAGCAACAACAGTATCAGCAGCAACAACTACAATGGCAGCAGCAGTTTCAATATGCCCTGCTACACAGGCAGCTCTGCCCTCCAACACAAGTGCTACTTAAAATAAAAGCAGAAGATGAACCTAATTACTTTTTGGTGAATTCTGAATAAACTACCCACATGGCTGGATGGGCAGAGGCAATCTGGGCTTGTTATTTAGAGAATCTGCTGACAGGTAGCAATTAGGCTGCATTCCAGGATTCCAACTCTGATAGGTGAACTACATATACAGCTGTCAACACTGGAGGCCTACCATCAGCACTTCAGAAAGGGGGGACTCCAGATAAGAAAGAGCCCTTGGAGATTCCTCTATCAATTGAAGGAGCTTACATAGAAATGGCTGCATCCGGAGGGAAAGACTGAGCCTGAGATAGCCAAGATTGTGCTCCTGGAGCAATTTTTAGAGGACTTGACTTCCCTGATGAAGCAGGGAGAGTGCACAGGAAATAATAGAAGGATACCATGAAGCCCAGCTGGTGAAGGAAGTGGACAATGAGAAGATAAAGAAGTCACCCATTAGTCTAGGATGGGAAGAATTGGATGTCAGCCCAACCACCCATCACTCCTGCACTTTTGTGGACACTCCTCACCCAGGGGTATAGAACTTTGTGATTCCAGTGAAGCTCAAGGGGACCTACTTCCAGGCCTTGATAGACTGAGTGTGTGGACCCTCATTTGCCAGGAAGCCATAACACATTTTCAAACTGACTATGCAAAGATGGTATCACTGGCCTGTGTGCATGGAGACCAGAAGCATTATCCAATAGCACAGGTTTCACTTAAGATTCCAGCAGGGCAAGCCACGTTCAAGGTTGTGATGCTGCCCTGGTTCCCGTATTCAGTGGTGATTGGCCAAGACTACCCAAACCTTGGAGCGATATGGGCACAGCTCCGCTAAGTCAGACCAGGAAGATTTCCCAGAGATTTTCCTGTTGGAAGACCTGGCTCTATATGTCAAGAATCCCAAGCACGCTAAGTCCAGGAGTTGGCATTGCTGGGAAAAGCTATGCTACTAACAAAGTCTGGGGGTGGCTATGGGGGAGGGATCGAGGGAGGAAGAACAGTCTGGGAGTGGAGAAAACACTGGAGCATGTTTTAGCCCAATCTTTCTGGCCTGGGGTCCATAATAAGGTGCAGCTATACTCCCAGTCATGCTCCACCTGCCAACTTAATAACCCTGCCAGAGTCTGATCTGCTCCTCTAATGCCTATGTCTATTATTGAAACCTCATTTGAAAGAGTGGCCATGGATCTGATAGGACCCTTGGAACAAGCCACTCGAGGCAACAAGTATATTTTAGTCATACTAGACTATGCTACCCGATACCTGGAGGCCACTGCTCTAAGGAATATGAAGACTACTACGATCGTGAATACCCTCTGGGAAGTATTTTCTCAGGTGGGAATACCCAATGAGATCCTCACAGATCAGGGAACACCCTTTGCATTCAAGGTGAAGTAAGTGTGTGCCTTGATGAAGGTTAAGATGCTGCGAACATCAATATATCACAGAAGGATGGCCTCATTAAACAATTCAATAAAACTCTGAAACAGAAGTTAAAAAATTTCATGCAGGACAATGGGAAGAAATGGGACATTCTCCTACACTATTTGATATTTGACATCTGTAAGGTACCTCAGAGTTTTCGCCTTTTGAGTTGCTCTTCAGAAGATGGCCAAAAGGCATATTAGATGTACTAAGGGAAAACTGGGAAGAACAACCCCATGCCAGGCATAATTTGGTGGAGTACATTATACAAATGCAAAACTGGCTGAGGAAAGCTGGAGAGATGCCTAAATTCAGTATGGAAAAAGCCCAAGCCAAGCAGGCCAAGGTCTACAATTGTGCAACAATACACTGCACCTTCCAACCCAGAGATAGGGTTTTAGTTTTGCTGCCCTCATCCGAGTGCAAGCAACTTTGTAAATGGCAGGGGTCCTATGAGGTGGAAGAGAAAGTGGGGCCTGTTAACTACAAGATTTCCTAGCCAGATAAATGGAAAAAAACTAAATTTACGATATTAATCTATTGAAAAAGTAGACTCCAGTGATGGCTAAGGTGGTACAGGGAGATGATTTTGGGCTGGAAATTTCAGCCCCATTGGATACAGCTCAAGTCCAAAATTGGAGCCCAGCTCTTTGCTGCCCAGAGGAGATCTAGAAGGTTTTATCCAATAGAACTTAAAGGTGTTCTCCACCCACCTGGAATAAACCCACCTCATCTGTTATGGTAACATTACTGACCTTGGATGACCCTATCGGATTCCGGAGGCCCAGTGACAGGCTGTTGCCAAGGAGCTGCAAGAGATGCTTAATCTGGGAATTTTAAAAGAGTCTATGAGTGACTAGTTGTAACCCATCGTCTTGGTTCCTAAACCCAATGGAAGCATCAGATTCTGCATTGACTTCCAGAGGGTCACTGCATCTTCTAAACTGGAAGTGTATTCAATGCCCAGAGTAAATGAGATAATTGAGTGACTTGGTGGAGACAAGGGATACTGGCAGATGCCCTTGATGCCCACTGCCAAGGAGAAGATTGCTTTTTCAACACCACAAGGTTTATTCCTATTTATTTATTATTTATTTAATGTTTTTATATACCGCGCTTTTTAAAATCAGTGTGGTTTACAGATAACTTTTTGTGCAGAGTAGGAAGAGCCTACCTTGCACTTACAATGAACAGGTAGTACAACTTGGATTGATAACAGGGGAAAGCATATACAGGCTATATACAGACTATATACAATGGTAGAGGGTCGCTATGCGGCTATAGTGACATGGCTTGTCCTGAGGGCTATATACAAGGATGTGAATTATTTATTGGGTTGACTGTTCTTTATGGTTGGGACATAGGGGTGAGGCCGGGTGAGGATGTGTTGTTGGCCTCGGCATAGTGTCCTGTGTTATCCAATTATTACAGTGCTGCCCTTTGGATAACACAGGACTCCTGCTATGTGTCAATGCCTAGTTGATTGCTTACTGAGACCGCACAAGGAGTATGCAGCCACATGCCTTGATGACATCATTATCTACAGCAGAGAATGGACCACCCATCTAACCAAGTACAAGCCTTGTTGACCAGCTTGCAGAAAACCAGATTGACAGCTAGCCCTAAAAAATGTTTTCTGGGAGGTCGGGACATTAAATACCTAAAATATTTAATCATGAATGAGCAGATATGATCTCAACTACGGAAGGTGAATGCTATTGCCCAGGTCCCCACACCAAAATTGAAGAAAGAGGTTTGTGCCTTCCTTGAATTGATTGGCTATTACTGTCGGTCCATCCCTAATTTTGCAGAGGTGGCAGAACAGTTAACCAATCTCCTCCAGAAGAGAGCTCCTGAACAGATTCAGTAGTCACTGGACCTGAAGCTGGCCTTCGAGCGTCTCAAGAAGGCTGTATTCTCTGAACCCATCCTGATTATCCCTGATTTCCTTCTGTTTATTGTGTAAACTGATGCCTTGGAGGTGGGTTTAGGAGCCCTTCTTGCCCAGGAAGTCATGGGGGAAGAGCATCCCGTAGCATTCATCATCAGGAAACTGCTTCCTCAGGAGAAGCATTATGTGGTGATAGAAAAGGAGGCCCTGGCTGTCAAGTGGATGCTTGAAACCTTCAAATGCTACCTGCTCTGCCGTCCATTTGCACTGATAATGGACCACCAACCCTCAAGTGGCTGGCTCAATACAACAGCTGTATTATGTGGTGGCTTTTGAGTCTCCAAACCTACCAGTTCCAGGTCCACTATAGAGCTGGTTGGACTTTCCTGAATGCAGACTTTCTTTTCCGGGTGAGTTAGGCATTCAATGAGGCATGGTTGAGCTGAGAGGGAGGATGTGTGATGTGGTATACTGAATGCTACCCATCCCTCTCCAAAGGGATTATCAACAGTCCCCTTTAAGAGACTCTGCAGCCCAGAGTTCAGGGCTGGGAGGGCGTGGCTCACAGGAAGAGGTTAAGAACCCATCAGGTTGCAGGAGTGGGAAGAGGCCTGTGGAACCAGAACTCCTTCCAACGCACGCCATGCAGAGGAGTTCTGAGGTAAGAACTTTAACTGGGGCTGGAGGAAGGGTCAGGAGAACCAGCTTGTGGATTTTTATCAAGCTGGAACAGAAGTAAAACTGCTTTTGTTTTGCCTGAACTGCTGTCTGGCCTGTGTGGTACAGAACCTCCCCCTCCCCGCCACACACACTTATGGCGGCAGCTTGGGGATTTCCTCTAACCACATGACCAGGAGTGGCCTAATGGTTGGGGCAAGGTACTTCAGGCCAGAAGGTCAGGGGTTCAAATCCCACTAGAGGACAGCAACCTTGGGCTGGAAGGACTGGGGTTTCTAGTCCCACAGGTGCTCCTTGTGGTCTTGGGCAATCCACTTAACCCTCCATAGCCCATGTTCCCTGTAAAATAGTTATCTTCAAGATATAATGCCCTGTTCAATGTAATTTCAGTTTGTTCAATATAAACTGCACTGATGCAGTATATAAGAGAATGTAAATAAATAAATTTCTCCATGGTTGGGCCTCTGTGGCAGGTCAGGATTTATTTTTGTTTTTTTGTATGGGCTACAAGGGCTAGCCTCAACCTAGTTAGGGAGCTTTAAGAAGGTATAGTTAGTGCCACGCATGCAGGCTTTGTTTTGGCCACTAGAGGCCGCTAAACGTTTGTTGGAGATGGAGTACTGCAGAGTTAACTTACACTACGATTACTAACTTGTACGCCACACTACCACAGAGATCCTGGAAATAAATGAGGAAAAAACTAATGAGGAAGTGGTTAAGAGACCAAGCCCAATCCAACTGGAAGGACAAACACAACTGGAAAAATAAAATGATCGGACAACTAAGGTCTGAAAAAATTTTATTTTCATTTTTTAGAGAATGAAATATGTGAGTTTTGAAAATGCGTATGTCTAGAAGGAGCCAAGATGGCATCCTAAAGCCAGAATGGAGCCATCACTCTGTGCTGCATCAAGTGAACTGAGGCACTGTATTGCACTGCTCAGTCTGCAGGCAGTCATCTCAACTTCACTGAGAAAGAGAAATCAAGGCTAAGAGAAGATGCTGACATAGCTTGATTGAATTAAAAGAAGAAATGGGCAAGGTGTTGATTTTGCTCATTTCTTCTTTCTATTCAATCAGTGTTTGGATGGACAAAAGGAAGGGGAAATATCATACTTACTCTATCAGGTCGCAGGAAGTTCCCTGCAGCCCAATGGATACCTTTGTTTGGAAAGGAATGGTAGTGGCGACGATCCCCGAGGCAAGCTATGTCAGCATCCTCTCTTAATCTTGATCTCTCTTTCTCACTGAAGTTGAGATGACTGTCTGCAGACCCAGCAGTGCAACACGGTGCCTCAGTTCACTTGATGCAGTACAGTGTGATGTGCCATCAGCCTCTGTGAATCAGTGGGTGATGGATCTGTAGCAGCTGCTCGAGTCAGTTTGGAGGCCACAGGTGATGCAAAGCAGCAGGATCCAAGTCAGTTGGAGCTGACAGTCCAGACAGCATTAGTGAACACTGCTGCATTGGGTGTGCTACAAAGTACTGTGTTTTAATTTTCTAAAGTAGCAGTTTTCATCTTAGAATCAATATGGGCTGCAATCATGGATGTGGATAAGACCCTTTCAAAGCAAACTGCCTTGTTTGCTTCTGAAATAAGGAAGAATCAGGAAAGGATCACTATTTGTGAGAATGCTACTACTATTACTACAACTTATCATTTGTATAGTGTTACAAGATGTACGCAGCGCTATACAGAGACATGTAAGAGACAGTCCCTGCTCATAAGGGGAATGGTAGGGAAACACATTTATTTATTTATTTTTCTTATATACCGCGCTCTTTTAATCAGTGCGGTTTACATATGAACAAATATAAACACAATGACACAGACAGCATTGGTTTTTTACAAAGAACAGGGTACATAAACTTGGCGGTAAACAGGGTTAACTATATACAAAAAAACATGGCTAACTATATACATGGTATTTTTGGTTAATTAGATGGGGGTGGTAAATAAGTTAAAACTACAAGTACGGAGAAAAAGTTATTACAAGTACAGTATAAATACGGAATGGATAGAGTGAGCAAGTGAGAACCATCAAGATTTTCTACCGGGGTCAAATATGAAAGACCAGCATGAGGGCTATGTTCAGTTGGAGTAGCTTCAGGGTAGTATATTAGGAACAAATAATGTTTTAATGCCTTTCTGAATGTCATTAGACTTGAGATGGCTCTGATTTCGGGTGGAAGGGCATTCCAGGCTCTGGGTGAAAACAGTGAGAAGGCTCTAGAGGCTGTTGATTTAGAGCATTTTGTGAGGAGTTTCGGGAGGTCAATGGAGTTTAATGTAACAGATCTCCTGGATCTGTTATTTGGAGTGATATGTATCATATTGCTGATAGGTGATAGAGATGGGCACTTTGAGGCTTTAAAAGTCATGACCAGGGTCTTGTATAGGGTTCTGGCCTGGAGGGGTAACCAGTGTAAACTCATCAGTATTGGAGTTATGTGCTCTGAACGTGGAGCACCTACGAGAATTCTCGCGGCTGCATTCAAGGCCAGACGGAGGGGATTTAGAGTGGATTGCGGGAGACCGTGTAGAGAATGATATTGGCGAAATCTAAGTGTGGTAATACCAAGGCTTGGAAGATAGTGCGGAAGTCGGAGTAGTTAAGTAGAGGTCGGAGATTACGTAGGGATCGAATCTTGTGGTAAATTGCACTCGTTGTTTTCTTAATGTGTGCTGACATATCAAGCTGCTGATCTAATATGATCCCTAAGTATCGGATTGTAGGTTGTGCTTTCAACTCAATGTTGTTTACCTGTAATGAGGCAGGGGGTATGAATGTTGGGTTCCGTGTAACGAATAGAACATCTGTTTTGTTGTGATTTATCCGTAGATTCTGTTTGAGGAGCCAGTTTGATACAGCTTCAAAGCAGTGAACTATTGGTGCAAAATCTGGTTGTTTTATGTTGAATGGAGCAAACATCAGGATGTCATCAGCATATGCAAGGCATTGTATGTTGAAGGTGCGTATCAGGTCGCAGATTGGCTGCATATAGATATTGAACATTAGTGCGGACAAGGAGGATCCCTGAGGGACACCTTGATTAAGGGGGAATGAATCAGACGTTGCTTCTCCTGTTCTGACTTGCTGCTATCTATCAGATAGGTAGGATTTACACCAGCTCAGGGCTAGCCCTTGAATGCCCTTGTCTTGGAGACACTGTAGGAGAGTATTGTGGTTTACTGAATCGAATGCTGCAGCTTTGTCGAGAAAGATGAGAATGAACCCTTGGTGGATATTGTCAATGCCTATGATTAGGATATTGAAAAGTGTTGTGAGAAGGGTGTCAACACCATGTTCTTCTCTAAAACCATGTTGTGAGGGGTCCAGAGGAGATTCGGAGTCAACATGGTGTTGTATTTGTCGCTGGACTACTTTTTCCATGATTTTTGCTAAGAGAGGGATGCTGGAGATGGGTCTGAAAGATTCAACTTTTGTTGGGTCAAGCTTACTGTTCTTCAGGAGCGGACGGATGGATGAATACTTCAGGCTCTGTGGGAAGGATCCAGATGAGAAGGAGTAGTTGACAATCTTGCTAATAGTTGGGCTAAGTTTATGTCGTAGTTCTTTGATCCACCTGGCTGGGCAGGGGTCATTAGGTGCGGTAGTTAAATTAATAGCTGCTATGATATCTTCAATATCTTCAATCTCTAGGTGAACAGGAGGCTAGGGAGATCAGGATCCAAAGCAGTCTCAAAGAAAGTGAGTTTTTAGTCTGGATTTGAACAGGGCCACAGATGGAGACTGACATACCAACTCAGGAAGTTTGTTCCAGGCATAAGGAGCAGCAAGGTAGAAAGATCAAAGTCTGGAGTTGGCAGTGGAAGAGAAGGACACAGATAGAAGGGATCTGCCAGAAGAGCGGAGTTCCCTAGGAAGGGTGTAAGAACAGCTAATAGAGGAAAGGTAGGTAGGAGTAGCCAAATGAAGGCACTTATAGGTCAGTAGTAGAAGTTTGAACTGGATGCAGAAACAGACAGGAAGCCAATCAAATGACCTGAGAGGGGTGACAGGAGCATAGCCACACTGGCAGAAGATTAGCCATACACTCTCTATTTGTCTAGACTGTATTAAGTCATTAGAGTTTAACATGGAGTTTGTAAAAGATTTTTTGGTTATTCATGTTAAATTAATGTCGAGAATGCTCTGAAAAGATGCAATTTGTGTTTTATTAATTTTCCTCATATGCCCTTGATTTCTCCTTTGGATATTCTTCAAAGGCATCTAGCTGAGGTCTTGAAAATTCCTGCACAATCTTTTCCACCAGTGGCTAGAGCATATTATCTTCTCCCAAATAGCAGGAAAGATCTGACTGGTCGCCTCTACATTATGTAGCACACCGATAACACGTTACTTCAGCACAGAATGCAGAAAGGGGCACATGTGCAACTGAGATATGCACAAAATGTCAGCGTTAAACTGGGAGAGCAGGCCAAACACATATGCACAGAAGTTGGTGCAAGTTTGGCATACTGTCCCAGAGAAACAGGGTCATCTGAGGGGAAGTTTGACACTTCCCCTCAGATAATCCAGGCATGAATGAAAGCCCCCAATGCCATCAAAATACTGTCAGGGGACAGTGCCCGACACCAACTCCCCCCCCCCAACAGACTCCCTGGCGGCCCCGATCCCCCCTTGCCTGCCCACCCGATAAAAAAATCCCTGGTCGCCCAGCAGCCCCGATTCCAGCCATCCACTCACCCACCCATCAAATAACAAAAAAGCAAGCCCAGTGGCCCATGACCCCCCCCCTCTCCTTCCGCTACCTTTAAGCTGGAGCGGGAGCACTGCTGAAGTGCTCCTGCCCCTACACCACCATCTGGAAAAATGACTGTGCCTGGTACTGCACAGTGCATCCTGGGATCCACTGGGTGGAGTCAGACTGCCATATGGCAGTCTGACCCCTTCTGGTGCATCTGAGGATGCACCGCGTGGAGCCAGGCACCACCATTTTTCAAGATGGCAGTGCATAGGCAATGCTCTTACTCCAGCTTAAAGGTACCGGGAGGGGGGTGAGGGGCCACCTGGCTTCTTTGTTATTGGATGGGGGGGGGGATTGGGGCTGCTGGAACACCAAGGATTTTTTTTCTCTACACGCACAAGATGTTTTAGCCACCTCAGACCAGGCATAGAGATATTGGTGCTTTGGCTGGTTATGTAATCATCTACATATTTCTCTGCATCAGGCGCAGACAGTATCAGCATGCTATTTTAATATGCACAGCTGATTTGCATATAATTTAAATATGCTTGTCATTACTACATAAGAACATAAGATATGCCATACTGAGTCAGACCAAGGTCCATCAAGCCCAGTATCCTGTTTCCAACAGTGGCCAATCTAGGTCATACGTACCTAGCAGTATCCCCAAAAGACACAGGCTCCACAATGCTTGTATTGGGTCAAGCATCGATATCCTGGGTCCCTTTTTAATAATGGTTTATGGACCTTTCCTCCAGGAACTTGTCCAAACCTTTTTTAAACCCAGCTACACTAACAGCTCTTACTACATCCTCCGGTAACAAATTCCAGAGTTTGATTACACGTTGAGTGAAAAAATATTTTCTCTTATTTGTCTTAAATAGTTTACCCTGTAGCTTCATTGCATGTCCCCTAGTCTTTCTATATTCTGATAGCGTAAACAATTGATCTACGTTTACTCGTTCCACTCCATTCATTAATTTATAGACCTCTATCATATCTCCCCTCAGCCGTCTCTTTTCCAGGTTGAAGAGCCCTAACCTTTGTAGCCTCTCTTCATAGGAATAGCCTTCCATCCCTTTTACCATTTTGGTGGCTCTTCTCTGTACCTTTTCTAATAACGCTATATCCTTTTTAAGATACGGCGATCAGAATTGCACATAGTATACTATGTATGCATACTTTTCCTTTGCTGTTTATGCTTGCATCAATCTCTTTTCTGCTTTTGGAACATCAGAACTTGTGCGTATAAGTTACATTATCTGCGCGCAAAGGGCGTGTTAGTCTTTCGGCATCAGCTAAGAGTCTGGAATCTTGAGTTTTCCGTTTTTAGGGTCTGATTTTCAACAGGATAACATTTAAATGCCATGGCAGTCAGTTGCGGCACTTAAATATTGGTTAGATATTCAACGGCAGTATCTGGATAGTGGCTGCTGCTGAATATCCAAACTCAGCGGCTGCTATTCTAATATCCCAAGTGATGATCTTATATCGAAACTGCTATTTTCAGCTGGCACTTATTCAGATAGCAATTTAGGTCTGCTTATTATGTGACCCAAGCTATCCAGAAAAATGCTGGCTGAAAATCACCACTATCCAGATAAAGTCTGCACTTATCCGGATAGTACCACCCTAGTTCTGCCCAAGGACCACCCCTGCACTAACCAGACATGGCTGGGGTGGACTATGGAGATATTCATCAGCACTATCTAGACAGTGCTGCTGAACATCTCACTCAGCACCTCTATCCAGATAGTCCCTTGTGAGCTATCCTGTTAGGGCTTTGAATATCATTGTTATTCTTTACTAGGTGATGATCTGCAATAGAGGGAATTTGTGTTGCTATAACTGATGTGACACTAGAATTTGAAAATAATGTTTTTGTGTGTTGAGTTGGAATATAATACTGCTCTGCACCTGTTATTAGAGGAGCTTTATTGGTTAGTCTGGAAATGTTCCATGTGAATGAATAACTATATTTTATTAGACTGATACTCCAAGGCAACTGTGCGTTCACTGGCGAGTGCATAATTAGCCTTCCCATGTATTTTCAAAAAATATATAGATAATATTGGGTAGTTTTAATTGCTAAATGGCCAGAAATTATCTCTATATTTTTGATTCCACCAAGAAAACCACACTGAGAGTATTAAATTATCAGAACAAGCAAAAAAAATCTCAGGACTAAATTCAGCTTTGGGGAGGCTCTCACTTTTATTGTGAGTCCATCGCAATCTTGCTAGTTGATGATGCCTATTTCTTTATTAAATTAGAAGAATATGATTGTGATACTGTTACTCTGAACTGTTGGTGTTGTGAATGTGCTTTCGTGATACTTATCTACAAATCAGCGGCTTTGAGCAGGAGGATAGTGATAGAGTAGTGTGCTGCTTAAGAGTAGTGTTTAACATTGAATGAAGCCGCATTGTATTGACCTGTTTGGTTTTTCCTTTTGAGATCTTTGTGCAGTAAAAGAAGTGGGGAGTAATACTGATCAGTAGTGTCGCCAAAGGCTTGAATGAGTAATTTGTTGGAAGGGTTGTTGAATGAGTTTGTAGTGTGTTGGTCCGAACGGTGGGTATTGTAAAAGCACATTCTCTGTACCTTTAGTGATTAGTTGTTATATAAAATAAAAATTTCAAAAATAAGGGAAGTTTTTTTAGCTGATGATGTTGAGTTTATCATCCCCCCTACAGTGCTGTGGTGCCGCACAGTGGGAAGAGACATGGTCCTGAGGCTTTTTCTCCCCTATTTTTATGAAGTTACTGCTGTGTCGGTAGTTTAGTATAATCTTCTGTAAGGAGTTTAGGTTTTTCAGTCATAATTTGTTACCTTGTATTTTCTTATCTTTTGGAGATAAGCCTTTTAAAGACAAATTTAGTCCTGTTTTTTAGGGGGGGGTTTTGCTTGTTCTATTAATTATATTTGTGATTCAGGATAGAGAAGAGATGAAGGCAGGGCAAAAAACTGTCCGTATAGCAGGACTAAACTAAATAGATATGGGATAATTTTTATGGAGCTATCTAGATTTACATAGCAAGAAGGCACACTATGGGGGGTATTTTAGTTATTTACATGCATAAGTGGCCACTTACACATGTAAATGAATGCACTCACCTTGTGTTTCATTCTGTAAGTACTCACATGTGCTTTCACTATGGGCATGCAAAGAGGTGGAGTGTGGGCAGGTCAAAATGGTACATACATAAACTATTAAATACTATCATTTACATGGGTTCTTTAGCAATCTACACATAGGCATCAACACCAGCTCTAGGGATGGTGTAAGTGATCATGCCTTAAAGTAACACATGTGGTTGACCACTTATGATAGTATTTTATAAAGAAAAGTAGGCGTCCAGTTTTCTTTAGAAAATAGCACCTAAGTAGGTTCCTACTTTTAATTATCCTCATAGTGCGGGCACCGTCACTGGAGTATCTGTAAATTTAGTGCCGCTACCTATAGATAGTGACAAATACATGGATTAAATGCGGATATTGTGGCTGGACTCTGAAAGGCATTGCACAGGGAGGAAGAGGCAACCTCTGCATAAGAGTATTGTTAAAGTACATACAGAACGGTTTACAAGGAGTGTGCAGAAATAGAGGGGTAGATATTCAGACTGCGGTGGTCAGTACTGCTAAAGCACCTGACTGCTGCACCCAAGAATGAAACTGGATATTCAGCACCGCAGCCCATTTGGCATTCAGCACCAAATATTCAGTTTCACTGGCGAGCGGTCTTGCTATTCAGTTAGCAGAAATATTTACTGCTAACCAGATGTCGAATAGCGCGGTATAAAAGAGACTGCAAATAAATAAAATAAATAAATAAAATAACAAGATCCAAATAAAGTTAGGTCAGCCATTGACTTTTCCTAACTTTATGCAGTTTGCCAATCCGGTTAGTGGCTGAATACCACCGCTGACAGGCATCCAGCTTTACCCCCAGACCACCCCAAAACTAACCACACATTTCTAGGGTGGTCTGTGGGGATATTCAGTGGCACTAACCACATAAACCCTTTTGAACATCGACCCCAGCAGATCTCTGTGCAGTTCTTTTCCTCCTTTTGAGTTAGCCAGAACCTCTTCTCCATCTCATAATGCTTGCAGAGGCAATTCAGTCAGCTTTTTCAAGCTCATAGATACATTTTGCCTCTGTGTTTGCAGTTAGTTTATGCTCTCAGCTCAGACATATGAGGCATTTGGAATTAATATCTAAATTCTAGATCTTTCTTCCATAATGAGGGCATGTCTATAATCCCAACATTGTCTGTGACATTTACCACAGCAACAAAAATAAAATGAAACTAATTATTATTAATGTGTCCTTCTGATAAAACAAAACAAAAAAACACATTGAAGTGACCAAGGGGACAGCTGTGCACAAAGAGGGCCATGCATTCTCAGAACTTTACATGGGAGAACTGCTGTCCCGAGACTGTCAGATGACATCATCCATTGTGTGTCGTTGATGGAAAAAGCTATGGTTTTATAATAATGCAATTTCTATGGAAATCTAATTTAAATTGAGACTTGCTAACTAGAGATTTAAATACAACCCATCCTGCCTATACTCCAGCGTTCACTATCGGCTTTTATACAACATAAGCACTCTTATGCATAAGCTCATGAAATAAAGACAGTATGCCAAGTATCCTGCAATTATCCTAGCAGTTATCAAAGAGTGACACCTTACAATGTATGAGCACATTGCTAGATCCAAACTGGCCATAAGCAGGAAAACACTGATGATTTTGTGTTACAGCAGCCTCATCCGAGGGGTAGCTCCCATTGATAACCAGGCAGCGGCGATATTGAGCCACTGCCCGGTTAGCTTCTGTGCCAAAAGTTAGGCCAGCCTTTGTTGCACGTGTGTCGATAATCGAGCAATGGCTCAATATTTCTGCTGTCTGGTTATCGATGGGTGCTAGCCCTGGAACGCCCCTAGCACACCCCAATGCTGTACAGCACTGCGTACGCTTTGTAGTGCTATATAAATGATTAATACTAGTAGTAGTTAGCATCGAGGCGTGCAGTAGCGGCACCTGCAGATATTCAGTGGCGCTAGCCATGTAAGTGCTGCTCAATATCCCAGACAAGGACACTAACATGGTTAGCAGGTCTGCTAACCGTGTTAATCCCTTTGAATATCCCCCCAACATTTTACAAATTTGATTTCTGCCTGATCTAGCCAATTCTTGTTTGTTTTTCCTTCTACCCTTGAATTATTTGTATCCTTCCTCTGCATTGTCTGGGAATGAGGGTCCGCAGACAATGAAAGCTCCTCCTTACACATTCATCGTAGAGTCTCTTCACACGTGCCCTCCACTTCGCTCGGCGCTGCAGTAACCCGTGACAATCCATGGGTAAACACAGGAAGCAGAACCAGATGTCCATGGCCTTCACCCTGCGTGCAGTGCCAAGCTTCACCAACATGTCCAGACACTCGGTGCAGTAACACCTAAGTCAGGAAGAGAATCCAGTC